>OX645060.1:207315062-217315062 GCA_951905685.1 Eumerus sabulonum
TAGGGGTAGCATCTATCCGACGGATGCTGGCCTGCTAAAGAGCGAGAAAAGCCACCGCAGACGAACATCTTGCGGCACTGTTAGTAAGTCCCATCCCCACCTCCTCGTGGTACCATCTGGAGATTTCCTATGGAAATTGCACGCAGGGAAGGGCGAATGGCGAGCCTTCTGCGCCAAAAAACAGGATTAGTTGGTTGGGCTACGGCCTAGTAAGCCGTAACCGTAAAAAAACCACGCTGGCCTCCTAAAGAGCGAGAAAAGCCACCGCAGACGAACATCTTGCGGCACTGTTAGTAAGTCCCATCCCCACCTCCTCGTGGTACCATCTGGAGATTTCCTATGGAAATTGCACGCAGGGAAGGGCGAATGGCGAGCCTTCTGCGCCAAAAAACAGGATTAGTCGGTTGGGCTACGGCCTAGTAAGCCGTAACCGTAAAAAAACCACAAACTCCGAAACAACCACAAGCCTCGGATGTAACGGACCGGATTAATGTTGACGACCCTAGCAAAAACCGGAAAAAGGACAATGATCTTCGGCTATGTACGTGGAATATTAGGTCCCTAAACAGGCCACGTGCAGCCGAACAACTTGCGGACGCTCTAGACCGCTATAAAGTGGACATAACCGCCATCCAAGAAATGCGATGGAATGGACCGGGTATAGGCAAAAAGTCCTAAGCTTTCGGCATGTGAACGAACGCCTCATAACACTCCGTATCAAGGCTAAATTTTTTAACATCAGCCTGATCTGCGTTCACGCCCCCACGGAAGACAAGGATGACTCCGCCAAAGATGAGTTATACGATCTCCTAGACAGAACTTCTGCCCAATGTCCCAGCTATGTCATCAAAATTGTACTAGGAGACTTCAATGCTAAGCTGGGTAAGGAAAGCATCTTTGAACGAGTCATCGGCACACATAGCCTACACGATACCACCTCCGATGACGGACACAGGCTGGTTGATCTTGCTACGGGGCGAAATCTCCTTCTAGCCAGTACGCGCTTCCCGCACCTCGATATACACAAAGGCACCTTTTGATCAATCGACTACCAACCAGATTGATCACATCGCGGTCGACGTCAGACACTCCTCCACTATTCTTGATGTTCGAACTTTCCGACGGGCTAACATCGACTCGGACCACTATCTTGTAGTAGCCAAGATGCGTTTACGGTTATCACGAACGCAGGGGAGTAGAGTAAAAATACAAAGTAATGACGTCGGAATGCTACTATCGACAGAAAGCGCTTGTGCTTTTACCGATCGCGTCTCCCTTAAACTCTCCAATACACCTCAATCCTCCACGCTATCAATAGAACAGCAGTGGAGCCTTTGCAAACAAGCCCTGAAAAGCTCTGCATCCGAAGTTTTGCGTTTCAGGGCTCCACCACGAAGAAACACCTGGTTCGATGACGAGTGCGGGAGGATTCACACAGCGAAGCAGGATGCATATAAGGCCTCGCTGCATAAAAGAACAAGAGCAGCTCGTCAGCTCTACGAGTTAAAAAGAAGGCAGAAGCATAAGCTCCTTAGAAGAAAGAAGAAAGAGCACGAGAAGCGCGCGACTGAGGATTTGGAGAGGTGTTACTTCAGGCGTGACGTTCGAAAGTTTTATCAACAGATAAAGCGAACATGGCAAGGTTATAAAGCCAGAACGGAAGCCTGCAGGGATGAGAACGGACACCTAGTAGTAGAATCGCAGTCGATGCTGAGAATATGGAAAAACCACTTCAGCAGACTGTATAACGGCGATGTTAGTCAATATACCACTGTCAGGCAGAATGCTCCATTCCTTATCGACGAAGACCGTAGAGAATTCTGTCCCCCTGACCTCGACGAAGTTAAGATTGCCATATCGAAGCTGGCGCAGACGGACTATCTGCTAAGCTCTTCAAGGCAGCTGGGAATGACCTGGTTAGGAGCATGCACCAGCTCATCTGTAAGATATGGTCAGAGGAAAGCATGCGTGAGTAATAAAGTCTCAGCATCGTATGCCTGAGCCACAAGAAAGGAGACCCCTCTGATTGCGCCAACTATAGAGGAATATGTCTCCTCAACATCGCCTGCAAAATCTTCTCTGCCATTTTGTGTGAACGCCTGTAGCCTTTTGTAAATAAGCTGATAGGTTCTCATCAGTGCGGATTCAGGCCAGGGAAGTCCACCATCGACCAAATCTTCACACTAAAGCAGATCCTGGAAAAAACCAATGAATTTCAAGTCGACACTTTGTTGACTGCATACGGCAGCGTGATTAGAGAGGAGCTATACACCGCTATGTCTACCTTTGACATACCTGCTACACTCTTCAGACTATGCAGGATGACTTTGGAGAATGCTTGCAAATCGGTGAACACCTTACCGATAGTTTTGATGTCAGGAAAGGATTTAGGC
The DNA here is from genome assembly GCA_951905685.1 of Eumerus sabulonum. NCBI lineage: Eukaryota > Metazoa > Arthropoda > Insecta > Diptera > Syrphidae > Eumerus > Eumerus sabulonum. The sequence continues at coordinate 207,317,456 of OX645060.1, forward strand.
AGGGCGTTGCGCTGCTGTGTGATTTCTTCCACATCATATAAGAAATGATTGGGAAAAAATCACTGGCCAATACAAGAGGCACAATCTTCATACGTATTTCAAATCCTCGCAACTCCTTGCATACGCCGACGACATTGACATACATAATAGGTAGATCACAGCGTGATATCAATAAGGCGTTTGCGATTATTGAGATAGAGGCGGCGAAAATTGGTTCTGCAAGTAAATGAGGGCAAAATTAAATATGAATGTGCTATCATCAAAAAGGACGCTCACCACCAATGGCTTGGCCAGAACGTTTGTATTGGCAGATATAAGTTTGAGGTACTTACGGACTCTGTCTACCTTGGCTCCGCAGTGACCTGGAACAACGACATCAGTTCCGAAATCAAACGCAGTATCACTCTTGGCAATCGCTGTTTCTTTGGGCTCATGAGGCAACTGAGTAATAGAGCCCTCTCCCGAACGATAAATTTGATCCTATATAAGACCCTTATCACCCCGGTCCTGCTGTACGGCGCAGAAGCATGAACACTTGGTCGGTTCTAGAGAAAGATTTTGCGCGTGATTTTCGGGCCTATTAAAGGCAGGCGGGGAATGGAGGAAAATATTCAACCTCGAACTTTACGGGCTGTACAGCGGCATGAGTCTAGTCAGGCGTCTACGGATTCAACGCCTAGGATGGCTGGGCCATGTAGAGCGAATGGACACCACAGCTTCAGCCCGGAGAGTCTTTGAATCCAATCCCGAGGGATGAAGAAGCAGTGGACGGCCGCACTTAAGATGGCGCACACAGGTGGAAGGGGACCTCAGCCAACTGGGTGTGCGGCAATGGAAAAGGCTAGCAAAAGATCGTGCTAGTTGGAGGGGCATATCGGTTGAAGCCCAGGTTCACCCCGAACTGTAGCGCCCATTAAGAAGAAGAGGAAGAAGTATTCTCTCTCTTTATCTTGATTTTTATATCAAAGTATCTTATGTATGCAGTGCTATTAATCACGCTCGGGATGTCAGTAAAATTGTTACGTATAGATCCTGCCATACCGCTCGTCACTAGCTAGTGATAGCTTTTGTGTTGTCATGACGTTTCGTTTGCTATCAGTAAAGGGAAATGGAAAAAAATGAAAAAAAAAGAAAGAAACTAGGGAAATGCAAAAGTTGTATTTCCAGTTTAAAATCCACTGGAATGCATAAAATCTAATTGAATTTTCTAGGTGGATACTTAGCGAAACAAAATTCAATTTGCAATGTTCATTCAGAGATAGCACTATGTACAATGTGAGTACACCAAACATGTGAGTGGATTTTCTAACCCCTTGCGATACAACGACTATCTATGTATCTACAAACAGCATTGGACAGTATCCTCCAACTGATTTCCGAAATATCCTGTTTGATTGTACGCAATTGACCTCTCAGTCCTTGCTGACGTTTGACTGGATTCCGTTCCATTTGCATAGAATTTTTTGTTTCAAACATTGCTGCTTGATACCAGTATTGGCTTTGGTTAAGATTATTTTATAGATAACCATATCCGTCAAATCGAACAAGGATTTTATTACAGTTCCTTGAACGTAGGATTTAGCTGGAGAACGAGAATCGCAGATTATTCGTTCATGCCCTATTTTATCCTTGTGCTCAATGAAAATGTCGGTCTTTGCAAAGGGTCCTTTTGAGTTTTGGGTGTGTCGTTCCGTTCTTTTTATTTTTACAATTCATTATGTCAAAGACAGTAATTTCTGCTTTTGGATCCATATTCTCCGGGAGTGTCGTACTAACTGCTTTTCGGAGGGGTGGGTGATGGCTGATGCAGAGTGCGCTGATCGAATTGCGAATTTAATTAAATCCCTGGAGGGGATTCGTTCCATCTGTGTACATACATACATACATATGTATGAACATGGGGATTGGATTACGAGGAAACGGCGGAGAACTCTCTAGCTTTGCGGGCACGTGAACATTGACTACGAACACTTGAATACAAATGCACGCGGGCGTACCGTGTACAAATATTGGCAATAGTACTCGTGCTGCTTTATTAGATGTCCTCGTATGCACATATGTACATGTGTACCATAGATTCAAATTAGTAGTGTGACAAATTAAGAGAAGTTGCGTTTTCTGCTTTTTTGTGTTCCACGATGTACCTACTACAGGATGAATTTGCAATTCTGACGTACGTGTGCTGAATTGTTGAAATTACAAGGATTCATCGTACATTGTAAACTTACTGACATGGTTATGTATCTAATGCAACGTAATTTCACGCTCTGGTAGAGAACCGAATGAAATTTGTTATCTGGTGACATACAAATGTAGTGAATTAACATTTATGTTCGGATGAAATAAAATGATATGGGCCAGCTGGACTAGCGTGATGGTACATAGTGATATAGCTAATGTAAACACCGTTAATTACACAAATCATAACAGCCACTAAAAGGCTCATTGTTTGAAATGAGTTCAGAGGGAATTATTTTGTAAAACAATAGTTATTATCAATACAATAAAATTGAGCATATTTTGTCGGAAAGTATTTAGTAAAGCTATTCAAATGTTGGATATATGATGGCAAACCAATTTGTAACATTTTAAATGTTTCAGAAGATTTGAAGATTGGCGTGAAGTTCGGATAATCAATTTTCAGCTTAGGGGTGACGTCAGCAGTGGAAACAGGGATTAAGGTTGTGCATTAGCAAATGAAAGGATATGTGCTTTCTTATCTATTCTAAATCATTACAAATGTGCTCCTTATTTATCGCTTTCTGTCCGCGCTAGTCCCTCCGAAATTATCACGCCTCGTGTCACCGTAATTGAATTTGGCCCAGCTTTTTATAGTCTCTATAGTGCAACATGTCCGCTAAGATCCACTGCGCGGGATAGCTATGCTCCCAAATCACTCTTGCACGTCTGCTCAGGAATCAGCTATGTATATCGCACATATCTCTGTCCTGTTGGAAGCACACATCGTTCACAGCAATATTGCCATCATCTGGTGGCACTGTTCGTAGATGATGACGGCAAGTCACTATTTCACCAAATATTGGCTTTCTGCGTATGCATTGCTTCTTTGAGGACCTCGTGCTGACTTGCATCATCCCACTGGCGCTTTTCCTTGCTGATGTTCATCCAAAAATTGGCTTCATCGCTGCAGATTTTTTTTACGGTATCGCGATCCGCTTCTAACTGCTCAGACTACTTACTTATTTTGGCGGCGCTACAGTCGGGTATGAAACTGGGTCTCAACCAACAAACTTCTCCAGCTGGCACGGTCTTTTGCCAGCTGTTTCCAGCGACGCACTACACTTGGTTAACGTCCCCTTCCACCTACATATGTACATACATATGTATGTGCACCAACTTAGATTCGGTCGTCCTCTGCTGCGTCGTCCCTCGGGGTTGGACTCAAAGACTCTCCGGGCCGGAGCTGTGTTTTTCATTCGCTCTACATGGCCTAGCCATCTTAGACGTTGGATCCGTAGACGTCGTACTAGAGCGATGTCGCTGTACAGCCCGTATAGTTCGTCGTTGTATCTTCACCTCCACTCCCCGTCTATACAAAGGGGACCATAGATTGAACGCATAATTTTCCCCTCGAAACGACCAAGGGCCTTCTCATCCGCTTTCGTTACAGTCCAGGACTCTGCGCCATAGAGGAGGACCGGGATGATTAAGGTTTTGTACAGCGCAACTTTGGTCTTTCGAAAGAGGGTTCTACTTCTCAATTGCCTCTTGAGCCCAAAGAAGCAGCGGTTGGCAAAACTAATCTTGCTTCCGATCTCAGCGCTAGTGTTGTTGTCGCTCGTCACTAGTGAGCTAAGGAAGACGAAGTCCTTGACCACTCCAAATTTGTAGCTGTCAAGTGTGATATTCTGGCCGAGACGTTGGTGTTGTGCGTCTTTTTTGGTTGACAGCATATATTTCGTTTTCTCGTTCACCGAAAGACCGGTTTTAGCCACTTCGGCGTCAATGTTTTTGAACACATTATTTACGTCCCGCTGTATTCGTCCAATTACGCCAATGTCATTCGCGTCCGCAAGCAATTGTGCAGACTTGAAACAGATCGTACCTCTTGTTTTGGCCAGTAATCTCGTATGATCTTTTCAAGCACGATGTTGAAGAAATTACATGAAAATGCGTCGTCATCTTGTCTAAATCCTTTTTTAGCAACAAAGGTCTCGGTTAATTCGCTACTGACCTTAATGGAGCAGCGAGAGTTCTCCATTCCACACAATCTGAAGAGTTTGGCAGGGATATCAAAAGTAGACATGGTGCTGTATAGCTCGTCTCCATGCACACTGTTATACGTGGCCTTGAAATCGACGAAAAAGTGATGGGTGATTTTGTATTCTTGGGTCTTCTCCAAGATATGCCGCTGTGTGAATTTTCGGTCTATTGTGGATTTAGCTGGCCTGAAACCACACTGATACGAACCTATCAGATTATGCACAAATGGTTTCAGGCGTTCACACAATACGGCAGAGAAGATCTTGTATGCGATGTTAAGGAGACTTATTCTCCTGTAGTTGTCGCAGTTATAGGCGTCTTCTTTCTTGTTTATTGAGGAAACGATGCTGAGATTCCATTCGTCGGGCATGCTTTCCTCCCACCATATTTTACGGATGAGGCTGGCAGAGAAGATATTGGAATAGATACTGTTAGGAGGGAGAGTCGGTATCTTAAAGCTCAAGCTTAAAAGGTCAATGTTGGCTTTGGTATGCTTCAAATCTAGGGTCTCTTGATAGGGTGGTTGAGATGGATTCCTATATACTGATGGGTGACTTTAACGTCCACGTGGGTATGGATGTTACAACATGGGGGAGTGTGATTGGAAGGAAAGATGATCCTCATCAAAACGCGAACGGTGAGAGGTTGTTGGACTTTTGCTGTTCAAATGACACCTTCTTTCCGTACAAGGACATTCATAAATATACGTGGTGCCGTCGGAGTCTTCAAGAGAAATCGTTGGTGGGTTTCTTTGTGGTAGAATCCTGTGTGAAAGGCATGTTTTGTGACGTCCGTGTGTTGCGAGGCACTGAACTGACAACTGATCAGCTCAGCCCCTGTCAACTGATCATCACCTGGTGTTGTGTAAGCTGTACCATACTGATAAAGTACCACTTCTGCCAAGGCGGAAGCCAAGAGTGGTTACACGCATACGGAGGTTATGGTGATTTTCAGAACACCTGTCCAATGCGCTCTATATATTAGTGAAGTCCCATTAAAGTAGGTGGAAAAGCTTAAGTATCTCGGGGTCTTCCTGACGAGTGAGCTGAACTTTTCCCGCAGGATTGGCCAAGCTGGGTTAATTTTGAAAAAGTCTAGTCAGCGATTTTTAAAATTTACATTTGCACCAACTCTCACCTATAGTCATGCAATTTGGGTATGGACCGAAGAAATAAGATCGCGAATACAAGCTGCCGAATTGAGATTTCTTTGTGCTGCATTGGAAGTTGCTCGCCGGAATAGGGTGAGAAACACGACAATGCATGCGGAGCTTAACGCTGAGCAGCTATTTCTCCGAACGGAAAGGGCTACCCCTAGACGGTTTGTTCACGTGAGACTAATGTCTCTATCATCACGGCTTCCAAAGCTTGCCTTGAATGCAATACCATCAGGTAGGCGACCGCTTGGAAAACCCAGGACGAGGTGCTTAGACCAAGTCGAAAAACTCGCCTGGTTACGCTTGGGCATAGCTCCTGATGAGTTAGAGTCAATGGCGGAAGATCGAGCGCAATGGAAATGCTACTTTCGCGCATTGCCCCCCCTCTAGTAGAACACACGGGCCCCTGAAAATAGTGATGATGGTGATCCTATTGACCTAAGTTGATCATTTTCCGAGGCATTACCTTTATACCTCAATGGATTTGTCTCAAATGAAGTATTATTTGTCTATAAGGCCATCGATTTTTACGGTTCTAATCAATTTCTACAAGAGGAGCAGGGAGCGGGCAAACAGTCCAAAGAAGGCGATCGCGCCAGCTTCGATCTCTGTCCCTGCTCAATCCAAGTTGGCACACAGCCTTCGTGTGGCCTCCCCTGTATAGCTATACTTGCACCCGTCAGGTAGTGAACCAATGTGTGCAGCGACCCGACCCCTTGTTCCTGGGGAAAGAGGAACCTGGCCCTCCAGGTTGGGGGTTGCACTTAGGGTTAACATCCCTATCGCATAAAACCAGAGCTTGTTCGGAGACAACTAAAAGCCCCGGATACGGACGGATTACATGTTGACGACCCCCGCAAACGTCTAAAAGGAAACGAATTCCGGATCTGCACCTGGAACGTTAGGTCTCTAAACAGACCAAGTGCAGCCGGACAAATGGTCAACTCTTTGGACTGCTATAAGGCAGACATTACCGCGCTTCAAGAAGTGTGATGGGATGGGCCAGGCAAAAAGCGGATGAAAAACTGTGATATCTACTACGGAAACTGCTATAGAGAAAATAAAGAACGCTTTTTCGGATGCGGATTTGTTGTTCGAGGCAGACTCAGGAAAAAAGTATTAAGCTTCCAGTATGTAAGCGGACGCCTCATAACTATCCGCATCGAGGCCAATCTCGGCAATATAAGCTTATTATGTGTCCACGCCCCCACAGAGGAGAAAGATGACCGACATAAAGACGACTTCTATGATCTCCTTTGCAGAACGTATGCACAATCTTTGAACGAGTCATAGGAAAGCAGAGCCTACACAACACCACGTCAGAAAACGGACTAAGTCTATATATCGTAGTAGACCTGGCGGTCTTTCGATCAATCGACAACCAACCAAATTGTTCATATTGCGATCGACGGCAAACACTCCTCCAGCATCCTATATGTCCGAAACTTTCGAGGAGCCAAGGCCTTGTTGCAGCCAAGGTACGGATGCGAATTTCTCGGAATCAACGGAGTCGAGTAAGAACACGTCGGAAAGCTGCAATCGCAGGAAACCGCCGGGACCTTCGCCGATCAAGTCTCCCTCAAGCTCTCTCAAGTCCCGATGCAATCTGTAGAAACCATAGACCAGCAATGGAGTCGTCGTCAGAACGGTTTCGAGCCACCACCGTCGAGAAACCCCTGGTTTGATGATTAGTGCAGACAGGCCCATGTAGAGAAATAGATTGCATAACAGCGGTGATAGTCAAAATGCCGCCATCAGGCAGAGCCCGACCTAGACGATGTTAAGATATCGAAACTTAAGTCTTATAAATCTGCTGGAGCAGACGGACTCCCCGCGTAACTGTTTAAAGCAGCTGGCGATGGGCTGGTCAGGAACATGCACCAACTCATCTGCAAGATATGGCCGGAAGAACGCATGCCCGATGAATGCAATCTCAGTATCGTTTGCCCGGTCCATAAGAATGGAGACCCCTATGACTGCGCCAATTACAGAGGGATAAGCCTCCTGAACATCGCGTACAAGATCCTCTCTGCCGTACTGTGTAAGTACCGTTCGTGGTTCTTACCTGTGTGGTTTCAGTCCAGGAAAATTCACGATAGACCAAACATTTACACTACGGCAGATCTTGGAAAAGACCCATGAATTCATTTGTCGATTTTAAAGCCGCGTATGACAGTGTATGCCAAACTCGTTAGACTGTGCAGGATGACTATGGAGAACTCTCGCTGCTCCATTAAGGTCGAAGGTGAACTAACAGACCCCTTTGATGTTAAAAAAGGTTTTAGTCAGGGTGACGCACTGTCATGTGATTTCTTTAACATTATTCTTGAAAAGATCGTGCGGGACTCTGCGGCCAATACAAGAGGTACGATCTACTTCAGGTCCACACAATTGGTTGCCTACACAGATGGCATTGACGTTATTGGACGGACAAAGCGACACGTCAAAGAGGCGTTCGCAAGCATTGAAGCAGAAACGGCTTAAGTGGGTCTAAGGCTAAATGAGGACAAGACCAAATATATGCTGTCATCCAAGAAAGACGCGCAATACCGACGTCTTGGTCAGAACGTCACCTTCGGCAGCTATATTTTTGAAGTAGTCAAGGACTTCGTCTACCTTGGCTCGATAATGACAAGCAGCAACGACACCAGCGCTGAGATAAAACGCAGAATAACTCTTGCCAATCGCTGCTTCTTCGGGCTCAAGAGGCGATCGAGTAGTAGATCCCTCTCTCGAAAAACTAAGGTTTCCCTCTACAAAACCTTAATCATCCCGGTCCTCCTCTACGGCGCTGAGGCTTGGACGTTATCAAAAGCGGATGAAGAAGCTCTTGGCCGTTTCAAAAGCAAAATTCTGCGTGCAATCTTTGGTCCCATTTGTGTAAACGGAGAGTGGAGGAGAAGATTCAACTGTACGGGCTGTACAGCGACATCGGCCTAGTTAGACTTCTTCGGATCGAACGTCTAAGATGGCTAGGCCATGTAGAGCGAATGGAGATCAACGCTCCGGCCCGAAGAGTCTTCAACTCCAACCCCGAGGGACGACGCTGCAGAGGACGACCGCATCTAAGGTAGCGCGCACAGGTGGAAAGGGACCTCAACCAACTGGGCGTGCAGCACTGGAAGCGGCTGGCGAAAGATCGGGCCGGCTGGAGAGGCTTGTTGGTTGAGGTCCTGGTTCACCCCGAACTGTAGCGCCATCAAAGTAAGTAAGTTATTAATTTCTACGTTTATATCTTAAAAGTGTTTCTACTTCTTTCCTATTATATGACTCAATCTTTAGTTTGGTTATCTTATTTGATTTCAAGCATAGTTACTGGCACTATGGGCACGGATAATAACGTAGGACCATATCCCTCATCTAATCATCGATATTGTGGACTATCAAGTTTCAAGGCAAACAACGCATCCTGCCCTATCGTCAATTGGTATCGTTAACCAACTCTTCAAAGTAATCATTCCCCACACCCATTTCCAAGCTCCAAAGACCAACAGAATGACACATTCCACTAAAAATAAGTTTCTTCTCGCACCAGCAAGCACAATCCATAAATTTTGATAAAACAAACTTACTCATTCAAGTATACCATGGGAAACTTTGTCGACCGGCAGGATAACGTTTTCGAAAAAAAAAAAAAAAGACTCAAAGACCTGGAAGCACAAAAAATTCTGAACTTTTCCTACCGCCGGCCCTAAACGGTCTATTCATTACCGCACATTGCGAATCTATCAACTTGAGTCACTTTGGTTTTTCTTCCTCCATCACCTGAGGGTTGGCGGAATCTGTCTTTTCGACTTGAGCTTTCCATCGATAAATTTTCCTATACCCGATGTTAAGTTCAGATGAATTATGAAGACAAAGAGACGCTTTAGTCGAAGGACAAACGATGTGATTACTGGGCAACCGACCGATCGACCTCCGTGAGTGTATGAATCTTTTTGAATAGTCAGTTTCCAGTCGAAAAATCATCCCTCATTGGGGGAAACTTCTCTTCTTTTTTGTCTATCCTTTTTTCGTGTTTTTTGAGGGGGTAATGTGCACGTGTAGTGCCAAGAAAACGAATAAGAGTGGCACAAGGACGAATGAATACGAAAAATATACGGAAAATCCTACAATTTCATTATAACTTTCTGCTCCTTCACAGCAGTTCGCTTTTCTCAATGCCGCCACAGTAGCTAGGATACGGGTAGATGATTCCAAACAATTATCACAGAACAACCAGAAAAGCTAGAGAGCATAGAGCAAAAGAAAAAACAAAAAAAACAGCAAGTCCAACAAATAGCAAGAGGAATCGTTTTCGAAATCCTTGCAAATAAATTGTATAAGCGTGGAGGAAGGACACTCTGTATCCAAACTTCCATGGGACGAGCTCGAGGTAACCGAGACGACAGAAAGAATTAAAAAAGTTTCAATATACTCTCTGCTAATTTGGTAGAATTGAAATGAATAGAATGGAATCCTTTCTTCGAGAAACAGCGAGTTATCCTCGGAAATTTAAGACCAAGCAATATCCTCCGGCAATTCACAAATACTTTACACCTTAGAGCTAAACAATATAATAAAATAAAAACAATAAAAAAAAGTTGAGCAATCCACTCTTGTACACGAAATGTACATTTCGCAAGGATATACATAGTACTCGTAGGAAGGAGCACGACAGGCAGTAATAGACTCCGGCAGGAAAACTGGTATGGGATGAGGTTTGTTCAGTTTAAGATTTCTCTGCCTTCAGCAGAGATGTGCTCTAGTTTTTCTCGCTCCTCTTCTATCTGGGCTCAGACTCGTTGAGGCGGCGATGGATGCTCGTTTAGTGTGAGTTTTAATTTATCCTGTTAGTGCGGAATTTTGATTTATAGGATTGTGTGATTCAGGTGTACTGAACAAACGTGTGGCAATTATTTAAGGTTTGCAGAAAGTGGAACGTTTGGAACGTTTCTAGCCACCAATACGTACATGCACGGTCATTTATAGAGGAATAAAGTTGTCTATTTGGTTGTGCTTCTTTCATATCGTTCAGTGCGGCCACAGGGAAGATATCAAAATAGATTTAAACCCACTCGTTTGGATCTACAGGGTCTTTCATTAAGCGCTTCCTATATTTAAATTTACAGATAGCATAGTGTGTGTGAGATGTCGTCGACGTTTTTTATTCCTTTAAAAGGCCTATCGATGCCATTATGGAATATAATACCTTCTCTGGGTGGCGCACATCCGAAATGTCAAATTTTCTAAGACACCGGCGCATAAATCAGGTTGAATTTGACCGATCGCATGGGTTATGTTGACTTTGAGGGCCGCCGGGGTTTGTGGCCTATTCGCGTAAACTTGCGGCTTCAGAAAACCCCACAAGAAAAAGTCAAATTGCAAAATCTCGGTAGCCAGTTCACATCACCTCCATGTAAGACGGCCATGCCCTCGAATTGCTCGTGCAGAATTTCCAATATGCCGTGAGCTATATGTTATGCGCCGTCCTGTTGAAACTGCATGTGGTTGGTGTCCACATCATCCAATTCGGGTCAAAAGAAGCTGGTAGTCATCGACCTATAGCGCTCGCCGTTGACGGTGATGGTCTGTCCATTACGTTCTCAAAGAACTATGACGCCGCCAGCTCGAAATCCACACGAAACAGTGACTTTTTTGGGATAAATTGGACGATCTTGGATCTCGTGTGGATTGGTATCATCTTAAATTCGACAACTTTGTTTGTTGACGTGCCCATTCATCCAGAAATGAGCCTCAGCGCTGGAGATGATTTTTCGATGAAAACTAGGGACAGTTTCCAACTGCTCTAGAGTCCATTCAGAGAACACATGTTGTTGTCTATGTTGTCTATGTTGTTACCCTTCACCGCCTGGTTCAGTTGACTTTTGTACGAGTACAGGCTGAAGTCGGGACGCAAAATTCGCCAATTTGTGGTCTAAGAAAGGCCGAGTTCTTGTGAGCGACGCGAAATTGACTGGGTCGGATTTTCCTTCACACTCTCACGGACAGCGACGTTGTTTTCAGCATATCTTGCGTTTCGTCGACGTACGGGTCTTGGTTTATTGTCTACTGAACCAGTGGACACCATACTGCGAATAGTCTTCTCGGTTGGACGATTATTCTCTTCTTCTCTTGGTGGCGTTACAGCCCATGAAGGACCAGAGCCAAGCTTCTCTCAATCACCCATGTTGTGATTTATTTTTCACACAGGTGAAAGCTTTTTTATAGCAAGTATCCTACGGGGGGTTTTGCCAGTACACCGCTGAGGAGGGACATCGTGAAATAAACATTCGATGGCGTTGGTGTTACCGGGATCCGAACTCGCTCATCGTGCGTCAGAGTCCAACGAGCACCAATTTTGATAAGGCAATTTTATCATTTGCACGTGTTGTTGAACGCTATGTCCGTCCATGCTGACGGACGGAAGCAGGCGGAATAAATGACAGGCAAGTTGACAGATGTAAGAACGGTTTGAGTCGGAAAGCTACAATCGCCATCGACCGCTAGGAACTTTGCGAACCGAGTCTCCCACGCCGCCTGCACTAAGGGCGAAGAAGAGTGGAAGCATTGTCAAAAACCTGTTAAGGAAGTTGCTACTGATGTGTTGGGTTTTACGACATCACCGCCCAGGAAAAACCCGTGGTTTGACGACGAGTGTAGGCAGGCCCAGCTAGGCAAGACGTCTGAAAGGCAATGCTGCATCGAAAGACGGGAGCTGTTCGTGAACAGAAAAAGAAATAAGAGAACCGGCTTCTCAAAAAAAAAAAAAGGAAGGAGCATTAGAAGCGCACGGTCGATGCGATTTAGAGGTGTTACAACAGGAATGAAGTTCGGAAGTCTTACCAAAAGTTAAAACAACTATCCAGTATGAACTCCGGACAACTTGTAGTAAAGTCGCAGTCGATACCGAGATTTCGGAAGAATTATTTCTGCAGACTGTTAAACGTCGAGGAAGACTCAAATACCGCTATCAGGCAGAATGTTCCCCTTAACTTGGACGACGATAGACAAGAATTCCGTCACCCAGATTTTGACCAAGTCAAGATAGTAATACTAAGGCTGAAGGCAAACAAAGCTGCTGGAGAGGACGGAGTGTCCGCGAAACTGTTAAAAGCAACTGGAAATGATCTGGCAGGGCGCATGTTCATCAGCAAGATATGGTTGAAGGAAAGTATGCCCGACGAGTGGCCAAGTGACTGCGCCAATTACAGAGGAATCAGCCTCCTTAACATCGTATACAAAATCCTGTCTGCTGTTTTATGTGAACGCCTGAAGCCGTTCGTCGACACCCTGATCAGCGTGGTTTCAGCCCAAGGAAGTCCACAATATACCAAATTTTCATACTGCGCCCATCCTGGAAAAGACCCAAGAAATGCAGACCGAAACTTATGTATGTACAAATATGTCGCATGGAGACGAGCTACATATACAGAGCCATGTCTAGTTTTGGTATCCCTGTCAAACTCGTCAGATTGTGTAGGATGACGATAGAAAATTCCCGCTGCTCCATCAAAGCTGGTAACAAATTTAACGAGATATTCAATGTTGAAAAAGGTTTTAGACAAGGGGACGTGCAATCATGTTACTTTGTTAACATTATACTTGAATAGATCGTACGAAACTAACAAATCAGTACTAGGGGCGCAATCTCCCAAAAGTCCCTTTAACTGCTAGCGTACGCCGATGATGTTGACGTGATTGGCCGAACGCAGCGGGCCGTTAATGAGGCATTTGCTGACACTGCCGTGGAGTCGGCTAAAATAAGTCTGGCGGTAAATGGGGGCAAAACGAAGTATACGCTGTCGTCAAGAAAGGATGCACAACCACGACGCCTCGCAGCAAGAACTTCGAGGTAGTCAAGGACTCGTCTATCTTGTATCCGCATTAACAAATACAAACATCATCAGTACCGAGATTAAACGCAGAATAACTCTTGCCAATCGCTGTTTTTTTTTTTGGTTCAAATGGCAATTGAGTAACATAGCCGTCTCCCGAAAAACCAAGCTGGCTTTATATAATACCCTGATTATCCCAGTCTTGCTTTATGGTGCAGAGGCATGGACGCTATTGAAAGCGGATAAGGCAGCTTTTGGTATTTTTAAGAGAAAAGTTCTGCGTGCGATCTTTTGTCCTGTATGCATTGATTGCATCTGGAGGAGAAGTTTCAACCACGAACTGTGCGGCGGCATGTGCCTGGTTAAGCGTCTACGGACACAACGCCTAAGATGGCTCGACCATGTAGAGTGTATGGACAACATAGCTCCCGCCGGAAGAATCTTCAAATCCAAGCCACAAGGAACAATGGTAAACATTATCGACTGTCGAACGGAAGGTTTGTAGTTTAAAGTATGTCCATAACCAAAGAAATGCAACTCCTCTACGGAACAATAATTGTGAGACACAGCTGTTGTGAATGGGAAGTGATCAAAAATACTGATGAAGGCATAACACTCACAGTGTATGGTAATTTCAAATTCATACTCTGTGTGTGCAGTTCTAATATAACACCATAATTACGCGGAACATTTGCTGGGAACTACAACCAACGTTAAAATTCAGTCGAGTCCTATCTAGGACGATCACCCCTGGAGAGTAGTGAACGACGAACATCGACGACCCAAACCATCTGCACTCCGTCCAGGTTGTGTGACAAACATCGTAAGAGTATGTACATATGTATCTCTTAAACCTGTCCCAGATATAAAAAAAATCAAAATGCAACAGAGGACACCCTAGACTCCAATAGCGCACACAAGTGGAAAAGGACCTCAACCAACTTAGTGTGCGTGGGCTGGAGTCGCTTGTTGGTTGAGGCCCAAGACCACGCCTGTCTGAAGCACCACGAAGAAGAAGAACAAGTTGACAGATGTAGCTTCAGCAATATGGCCGCTGTCAAATTTCAGAAGTCCCTATTGGAAGACCATATATGTACATATGTATGTAGTTAGCACATGAACACAGTTTCTGATTTTAATCAAAAACAGACACCACTGATCGGTCGCACAGTACGCTACAATTCTGAGTAGCTAATACTTAAACTCCGCCTGCCATGCTAACCGACATTTCCTTGAAAGAATCCAACGATAAATCCATGGCACTGAATACCCCTAAGCACGTTAAATTCAAAGCATGCATGTATGCACATCTATGCCAATTCAAAGAGACATGAAAAAAAAAACAAGGAACGAAAGAAAACTAGGATTTCCTGCTGCCATCCTCTCCATGTGTATCTGAAATCCAAGACCAGAAAAAAGGAAGAAAGGAAGAAAGGGTAATCTCACCCATCTTCCCATCTCCACCCTTTCCTATCTGTATCAGATGGTTGAAAACAAAAACAAAGAAAAAAACGTAAAACCTAACCAACCGAACAACCGAACTATCTACAGGCCAATGCTTGTAAATGGTTTCTTTCCGGAAGCAGATTCAGTCATCCAGGGAAACGTAGTAAATTACCTAGAATTTTCGTCAAACGTTGTTGGTGCATTGTAGTCCCTCATCCTTCCCTGCTACCGTAATGAATGCGCTTCTTTGGTTAAAGACCGATTTATAGAGGAGAGAAAAGGAAAGGCAAAAAGATGGATAGGACGAAAGAAGCGAAATTTATACGAAATTTATAAATAATTACCCAAGACCTTCTTTGGATAGCCTTTGTGTGTATATTCGTGCCCGACAGATCCATCGTGACTGGAAAGGCTTCTTGCATCTCTCAATTTACACGCTGCTGGTTGCACTGTATAAATGGAGAATTAATGTCCTTGCAAAGCAAGGGACACGAAAGCGAACAACATCGAGGATGTCATAACGCGTCGTGGTTTTTTCTCTTTCTCCGTTGTCTTGATCGTAGCCTTTAGCTGTAATAGAGCATAATTAAATGCAACGAAGTCTTGTAAGATTGTAAATTAAAAATTAAAATGGACATTTTGCGGTGGTAATGTTCTTGTCCTATTGCTTGCTGTACTATCGCGGCAAATGAGCGACTTTTTGGTATTGATAGCAGTGGTTGAGCGTGAGCTGACTTTTTCGCATCCTTTATCCTTAAATATTCTGTCATATACTTCATATAATTATCAGGGTTATCATCTGTCTAATGGTGAAAGTCCTCGTTGATGACTTTGTAGAATAATTACCTTTTGCATATTAATGTAGTGAAGTCTAAAAATTACTTATTTATTTACGTGGCGCTACACTCCGGTGTGAACCTGAGCCCAAACCAACAAGCTTCTCCAGGTGGGACGATCTTTTGGCAGCTGTTTCCAGCGACACACTCCCAGTTAAGGTCTCCCTCAACCTACATATTTCCGCCATCTTAGATTCGATCGTACTCTGCTAGGTCGTCCCTCGGGGTTGGACACAAAGACTTTTCGGGTCGGAGCTGTGTTATCCATTCGCTCTACATGCCCTAACCATCTCAGACGTTGGATCCGTAGACGTCGTACTAGGCCGATCTCGCTGTACAGTCCGTATAGTTCGTCGTTGTTGTAGCTGATCACTAGTGAGCCAAGGTAGATGAAGTCCTTGACCACTTTGAAATTGTACCTGCCAATTGGGATGTTCTGGCCAAGACGTCGGTTTTGTGCGCTTTTTTTGGATGCAAGTATATGTAAATTTGGTGTTACCCTCATTTACCGAAAGACCCCTTTTAGCCCTTTCTGCTTCAATGCTTTCGAACGCTTCATTGACGTTGTGTTCGTCCAATGACGTCGATGTCATCCGCATACGCAAGTCATTGCCCAGCTTGAAATGGATCGCACCTCTTGTGTTGGCCAGTAAGTCTCGTATGATCTTTTCAAGTACGATGTACGAAATTACGAAAATTTACATGACAGTGCGTCACATTGTCTAAATCATTTTTTAACATCATAGGTATCGGTTAATTCGCTACCGACCTTCGTGGAGCATTGTCATACTGCACAATTTGACGAATTTGGCAGATATGCTAAAACTAGACTTGGCTCCGTACAGCTCGTCCCTATGCACACTGTCATACACGGCCTGGAAGTCGACGAAAAGGTGATGGGTATCGTTTTGACATTCTTGGGTGAATATTTGGTCTATTGTGGATTTACCTGGCCTGAAACAACACTGATAAGAACCTCTCAGATTATTCATGAAGGATTTGAAGCGTTCACACAGTACAGCAGAGAAGATCTTATATGCGATGTTAAGAAGACCTGTTCACCTGTTCACCTGCAGTTATAGGGTTCTCCTTTCTTGTGGACCGGCAAACGTTGCTAAGATTCCATTCGTCAGGCATGCTTTTCTCCATGTTTTACAGAAGAACTAATGCATGCGCCCTACCAGCTCATCACTAGCCACTTTAAATAGCTCGACAGAGAGGGCCGTCTGCGCCCGCGGCTTTATTAGTCTTGAGCTTTGAAATGACTAGCTCAATTTCATTTGGTCGGGTGGAAGAAATTCCCTTGCTTCCCTTGCTTCTGACAGTGGTATTAGATCTTTCGTCGCCGTTAAACAGTCTACAGAAATTTTCCTTCCATATTCTCGGTATCGACTGTGACTCTACTACTATTTGGCCGTCTTCATCCCTGCAGGCTTCCGCTCTGGTTTTACTTTTTCGTAAAACTTCCGAGCGTCATTCCTGTGGTAGCATCCCTCCATATCCTCGATCTCACGCTTTTCATGCTCTCTTTTTTTTCTTCCTTAAAGGCGTGTGTTCCTCTCTCCTTCTCTGCTCATTGCGTTCGCGAGCGACTCATTCGCCTATGTAGCAACGCTTTGTAGGCGATTTGCTTTGTTAAATGGGCTTGTTTGAATTGCTCATCAAACCAGGGGTTCGGATGGCGGTTTGAAATACAGAACATCAGAGGCAACTTTTCTGATGTTGATTTGAATTATGCCGGTGTCATGGGACCTTGCGAGAAGTTGACAAAAACTCGACCGGCAAAGATCCTAGCGGTTTTCTGCGATTGTAGCTTTCCGAAGCAAACTTGGCCAGCTTGACTCCGTAGCACCCTCGATATCGTCATTCGAACCTTGGCTACAATAAGGCAGTGATCCGAGGCTATGTTGGCTCCTCTTAAGCTTCGTACATCTAGGATGCTGGAGGAGTGTCGGGCGTAGATCGCAACGTGTTGCAGTTTTCCATCCGTCTTTTGTCTGGTCCGCCCCATTACACTTATTGGAGTGTGGTTATTTCTGCTTTATAGGAGTTGGGGGCTCGCTCCAGTCGATTGCCTACACCCGGTCTGTTAAGGGACCCGACGTTCCAGGTGCAGACTCGGAAGTCAATTAATCATTTGCACGTGTCGTCAGCTTAGTGTCCGTCCGTACCCGAGGATTGTGGTTGCTTCGTAACGACCAATTTTTGGTATGATCATTTCTAAGCACATACCCAGAGGAGGCCACGCTTGTGTAAAGATGAATTGAACAGGAACAGAGATCGAAGCTGGCGTTTGTCATATTAAACACGGTCAGCGCCTTCGCCCTGTTTGCTCGCTCTCTCTCTCCCCTAAGTTTAAAGCGTCGGACTAAAAATCACTCCTCTTTACATGTACGTAAACGTATCCTGCTATGTATATTAGCCGTTCTCCGAATGAGGTTTAATCTTTTTACAAAATTTACAATCGTTCCTGTGAAATCCTGATACAACTCATTTACATATTTACAACCTCAATTTACCTCTGACCAAAATATATCCACTTTGGTAAAATGCGTAATTCATTGGATAAATATCTAGTTGGTTACTCTAATTTGATATATGGCAACATTGCGCGTAATTAATACGTTGACTTTCGCCTGAAATAAATAAATCCTTTTCCCCTTTGGTTATGTTTACTTAACAGTAAATAGCTGTTTATTTACTTGAATTACATTCTATTTTATGAAACTAGTTCAATAAATAAATATTTTTTCGTTTATTTCCAGGTGAGTGCTTATCATGGAATGACACATTGCAATCAAATCACGTATGTAGGGTGGGCTAACTACAAGTTTCTTTTTAAAAATGCAATAAAAATAACAAAACAATCTTTTTTCCATTTATTATGGTTTTAGTAGTAAGAACGAACATTCCCATTAATTATGAAATACAACGTCGATCAGGTGGCTGCCTCGGCTGGCTTCGCAGTGGCGCATTTTGTCACCCCAATTTTCCAAGACCTTGTTGATGGTTTCGGGATGTAGCTCACGGATTGTTTTGATGATATTGGCCTTAAGTGCTTGAATCGTATCCGGGTTGCTGGCAGAATACCGGTCCTTCACCGTTCCCCACAAACAACAGTCAAATCGCTGCTCCGAGGCGGCCAATTGACATCGCCATGAGGGCTGATAACACGATTTGGGATTTTGGAGCCCAAAAGATCAATTGTGGCATGGGCTTTGTGACATGGCGTGACATCCTGCATGAACCAGAGGTCGTTCAAATCCATGTCTTCAATTTCAGTAAAAAAAAAAAGTCGCTTAAAATAGCTCCATAACGTTGTTCCCAACCTCATTTTCGAAGAAAAATGGTCCACTGATGCCACCACTCCACAATCCGCACCAAACTGTCACTCTCTGTGGATGGCTTCTCGAGAATAACGTGCGGGTTTCCCGAGCCCCAGATGCGGCAATTTTGTTTGTTACGTAGTCACCGAAATAAAAATTCGCCTCGACAGAAAAGATGATTTTTCGCCCAAAATCGTTGTCCAATTTAAGCTGCTCTAAGGCACAAACTACGATGACGAAGCGAATGGTCGCGCACCTTCAATTGCTGAGTCAATTGGACCTTATAAGCGTGGAATGTTGCTCTGTTGAGACCGATGGCAAGTTGATGTTCGTGAATTGAGTCCCACACTCTCGCCCACAGGAGCCACATTCTCATCTGTGCGCACCGTACGACGACGGGGACCATGAGTGTTCTCCACTAGCACACCAGTCGCACGAACTTTTTGCACAATCTTGCGTATAGCAGTAGCGGTGGGTGCTTCATTTCGGCCAACACTTCTTTTCAAAAAATGCACTTTTTGCGCCACGCACCACTCAATTTGGAAATACGTTTTCAATATTTCCCACGTTATTCAAGTGTAAAGCGACTCATTTCGTTCCGTGGAGGTATGACACTGGCTTTCTATCGTGATTTCGAGCGTATGGCAACATGGTTCTATTTCTTCTTTTTCGACGCTACAGCTCATGGTAAACTTTAAAAATCTTTCGCCAGCAATTTCCAGTTCCGCACACCTAGTTGATTGAGGATCCCTTCCACTTTCGCGCATTATCCTAAATTTAGATTTGGCTGTCTTCGACTGTGGCGCCCCACCGGGGTGGATTTAAATACCTTTCGGGCCGGAGTGGTGGTATCCATGCGCTCTACGGTAACAAGCCGTCTTAGGCGTTGGATACGTAGACGCCGTACTACGTTCATGTCGCCGTACTTTCTTACTTAGGTTTCGTGGTGAACCTGGGCCTCAACCAACAAGAGTCTCCAGCTGGCACGGTCTTTGGCCAGTAGTTTCAAGCGCCTCACGCCCAATTGGTTAAGCTCCCCCTCCACCTGCGTGCACCACCGTAGATGCGGCCGTCCTCTGCCGCGCCCTTCTTTCGGGGTGGATTCGAAGACTCTTCGGGTCGGAGCTGTATTTTCCATGCGCTCTACATGTCCTAGCCACCTTAGACACTGTATCTGTAGACGTCGTACCAGGCGATGTCGTTGTACAAGCCGTACAGTTCTTCTTTAAATCTTCTTCTCCACACACCGTTTTAACAAACGGGACCGTAAATAGTTCTCCCGAAAGAACCAAGGGCATCTTCATTCCGCTTTTGTTAAGGTCCAAGCCTCTGCGCCGTAAAGGAGGACTGGGTTGACCATGGTTCCATATAGCGTCACCTTGGTTTTCCGAGAGAGGGCTCTACTTCTCATTTGCCTCTTGAGCCCAAAGAAACAGCGGTTGGCAAGAGTGATTCTGCGTTTTATCTCAGCGCTGGCGTTGTTGTCGCCGGTCACCAGAGAGCCAAGGTAGACGAATTCCTTGATCACTTCAAAATTACATCCGCCCATGGTGACGTTCTGGTCAATACCTCGGTGTTGAGCGTCTCTTTTAGATGAAAGCAGGTATTTGGTTTTACCATCATTAACCATGAGACCCATCTTAGCCGCTTCTACCTCAATGCTTACGAAGGCCTCATTGACGTCTCGCTGTGTCCGTCCAATCACGTCAATGTCGTCGGCGTACGCAAGCAATTGCGTAGACTCTTAAATAAATCATACCTCTCGTGTTGGCCAGTGACTCTTGCACGATCTTTTGAAGCACGATGTTGAAAAAGTTGGATGACAGCGCGTCACCTTGCCTAAATCCTTTTTTAACATCAGAGGTCTCGGTTTTCTCATTACCAACCTTAATGGAGCAGCGAGAATTCTCCGTTGTCATCCTGCACAGTCGGACGAGTTTGGCAGGGCTGTTAAAACTAGACATGGCTTTGTATAGCTCATACACGCTATACACGCTGTCATATGACAGAAATCGACGAATAGGTGGTGAGTGTCGATTTGGTTTTCTCCAAGATCTGCCGTAGCGTAAATATTTGGTCTATTGTGGGTTTACCTGGCCTGAAACCCCACTGATAAGAGCCGATCAGGTTATCGACAAACCTAATGTCGCTATTTTGACTTCGTCTAGGTCGGGTGGACTGAATTATGTTAGTTCGTCGTCCATTACGACTGGCTCATCGCCGTTATAAATTCTGCAGAAGTGGTCTTTCCAAATCCTCAGCATCGACTGCGACTCTACTACAAGTTCTCTATTTTCATCCCTGCAGGCCGCCGCTCTGGTTTTGTAGCCACGGCATGTTCGTTTTACCTTATTGTAAAACTTACGGGCATCATTCCTGCGGAAGCATCTCTCCATCTCCTCTCTCTTCTTTTTTCTGAAAAGCGTGTGTTCCTCTCTTCTTTTCTGCTCATAGATTTCGCGAGCAGCTCTCGTCCGTCGTTGCAGCAAGGCTTTATATGCCTCTTGTTTTGCCTCATGGGCTTGTTCGCATTGTTCATCGAACCAGTGGTTTCTAAGTGGTGACGGCGCTCTGGCAATGCGCCCATTCCTGCTCTATTGTTTGTGCTGCTGTGGGCGGATTTTGAGAGAGCTTGGAGGAGACACGATCGGCAAAGATTCTGGCAGTCTCTTGCGTTGTAGCTTTCCGACGTCAAACTTAGGTAGTTCTACTCGACTCCTAAGCATTCTTGATATCCTCGTGCGTACCTTGGCTTCAATAAAGTAGTGGTCCGAGTCGATGTTGGCCTCTCGGATGGTTCGTACGTCGTTTATACTGGAGGAGTGTCTGGCGTCGATTGCAATGTGATCATTCTGGTTGGTGGTCGATTGATCAAAAGACCGCCAGGTACCCTTGTGGATGTTGAGATGAGGAATCGCGTGCTTGCTACAAGGAGGTTACGCCCCGTTAGAAAATCGATTACCCTAAGTCCGTTGTCGGATGTGGTGTTATGGAGGCTATGCTTTCCTATGATCTCAAATATGTCCTTTTTGTCCAGTTTTGCATTAAATTCTCCTAGAGCTATTTTTGTGTCGTAGCTGGGACATTGGGCATAGGTTCTGTCTAGGAGATCGTGGAATTCTTCTTTGAGTCGATCGTCCTTTTTTTCTTAAGGGTTTGCTCCAATTGATCGCCTGCGATCTTTTTCGATATCGATGTTCGAAGAATTCGATATCAAGGTCATATCTAATACATCCTGCCTATTTCTTGTTATGTGGGTTGACTCAGTAAGCAGGTGTCTTGATCTTTAGTCCCTAAGACATTGGGATTGAAGCCAGAATTTCATATCCTCACTTTTGCCATCGAACGTAAGCTTAAAAAACAATTAAAAATGTAAATTTCCAACCCACCGTCCATCCTCTTTCTGCGACAAAAGAAGGATCCACAAATTGAAACCACATTTTGTACTAAGTATTTAAACGCCTTTTGGTCTGCAACTCGATATTATGATCCGAATGAACGAAGATGCGCATACCGAGCCAGACAGATTTTAATTGCCATCTCATATAAATGTCGACAGAGTTAAACCGTCACTTGGCCCAAACGTTTGTGACATGTCATCACTTAAATTATCCATCCAGTTTAATCGACATATCCAGTCTGCCCTCATCACAGGTTACGATTAACCTTAACGTTCGTCCCACTATCAATTCGATTCACTGCACAGTTCAGTGTACGTTTTCCATTCACTTCAGGTGGAAAGAGGACAACAATGTCCTTAAGTTGATAATACACATTCACTGTGTTTCCCTTTAATTTCATGAAGGACGAACTCTACAAATTGTAGAATAAAAGAATATTTTGGCTTTGTGTTGGTAGCAGCTTTTATACCCTGATCACTCTATTGTATAGTACTTCGCCCAGTTCCGAGTGCATTTGTATGTGTGCTTGCGAAAAATGCACAGGGAATTCTCGTAAACCGTGTTATGAATATGTTTTTCGAATTAAACCCTTTATTGTCGTTGACAGTTTGTGGAGTTGACGAGGCAGCCCTGGACTAGGCTCTCTGAGTAATTTTTTGTGGACTTAATGAAAAAACCGAATGAATCCAGGATGGATGAATAAGGATAACACGAAAATGTCGTCTACCTTGAAATCGGTTGAAGGACACTCGTGTGGTACTTAACCATAGCTTGCCTCTTCTGGGAAAGGAGAGGAATCAATTAAGGACAAGAAGTACTTATATCGATTTATCAGCAGAATTGACATTTTGACTTTCGTTCGAAGAAAACGGGTGGGATGTTTTCGAGGTTCACCCTCCTCCGATGCTACAGTTTTTGTGTGGAGCGTGATAGTAGGCACTAAGGTTATGTGGGAAGGATACATGTGTATGTACATATGTACACGACTCAGGACAGCAAAGATTTCAGGCGGAATAAATGGTTTTTAAAAGGCAAAATGACCATTTTCGATAAACATACCGAGATATGTAAGTTTATGTTTCCCCGTAAATCCAGTAGTAGTAGCGACAAGAAAGGGGTTCATCGTACCGGAAATGTGTTTCGGTCGTGCCATTGGATAAAGTTTAATCAAAGTTCTTCTCCACGATGTACCTATTCATGTCGGGTGTTCATTCGGGAGTTTTGGACTTAAGTTCGAGTGTAGCGTTGTTGTCGTACTGAGTCCTTGTTAAGAAGCCTAATGTCGAATATGTTGGTAACGTTTACGATTATGACTCGGTGGTATTTATCTCGGTAGGATTGGGATATTACTCGAAATGTGTTATCACATGATAATCTATGTACGCCTGGGGATGAGCTTGGGTATTTAGTTTAATGACCATTTTGGATGACGAAATCGAGGATTGCTGTATGAGAACATGTATAAGTAAAACGAGTTATGAAGACATTATGTTTCCTAAAAATTGTTCTTCCGTAGCACATTTGAAAGTTCTTTAAGCGGTATCCCTCTTGGGCCACCAGATAGATTTGCACAGAAAAGTGGATGTAATTTACATATAAAATGGTGAACAGATAATCTGGTCAAATATTGACGGAGATTATCTTGAATAAACTTGAGCCTAAGCTCTTGAGTGCGAGAGTACGGGTAAGAGACAAAGGTTAGGGGCTCAATTAAGTAGACTTTGTGTCTATAGGGATTAGAAGAGAATAATTTTGTGCATCCTAGGAAGATGGTGTACAGATGTTATACCTCTGCATGGGACAGTATATTCTCCCTGTCCTGGTCTATTTGTGCTCTTATTGTATCATGTATAATGGACTGCTTGACAGAGGCAGAAAAAATGTAAGCACTCCTTAAGACGGTAGACGAATCTATGGAATATTGATCCTTAGTAATAAGGGTACTAACCATTCACAATGGACGAAGACGAAGGAGGATCCCGTCCACCCGATCTAGACGATGTTAAGATAGCGATATCGAAACATAAGTCTTATAAAGCTGCTGGAGCAGACGGATTCCCCGCGGAACTGTTTAAAGCAGCTGGCGATGAGCTGGTCAGGAACATGCACCAACTCATCTGCAAGATATGGTCGGAAGAACGCATGCCCGAACCATTCGTGGTTCTTATCAGTGTGGTTTCAGGCCAGGAAAATTCACGATAGACCAAATATTTACACTACTTGGAGAAGAATTCCAGGTCGACACGCACCATCTTTTTGTCGACTTTAAAGCCGCGTATGACAGTGTTTATAGAGACGAGCTATACAGAGCCCGTGGCGCAGTGGGTAGTGTGTTGGCCTCTGACGCCGATGACTCGGGAGCGAATCCCGACACAGCCATGTCATCGAACGTGTTTTTCACGGTGTTTCTCCTCAGCGGGGCTCTGACAAAACCCCCTGTAGTAAAATTGTCATGAAAAGCTTCTCGAAATTCGCAGTTCGGAACCGGCAACAAAACTGTAGGGCCCTTTCACCTACATATGTGAAAATGAAATTACACACAACATGGGTGATTGAGAGAAGCTCGGCTCAGGTTCTTCATGGACTGTAACGCCAACATACATACATATACAGAGCCATGTCATGTTTTAACATTCCTGCCAAACTCGTCAGACTGTGCAGTATGACAATGGAGAACTGTCGCTGATCCATTAAGGTCGGAGGTGAACTAACCGACCCCTCTGATGTTAAAAAGGGTTTTAGACAGGGTGACGCAATGTCATGTGATTTCTTTAACATTATTCTTGAAAAGATCGCACGGGACTCTGCGGCCAATACAAGAGGTACGATCTACTTCAAGTCCACACAATTGCTTGCCTACGCAGATGACATCGACGTTATTCGGCGGACAAAGCGGGACGTCAATGAGGCGTTCGCAAGCACTGAAGCAGAAGCGGCTAAAGTGGGTATAAGGGTAAATGGGGACAAGACCAAATATACATATGTATGTTGTCATCCAAGAAAGACGTGCAACACCGACGTCTTGGTCAGAACGTCACCTTCGGCAGCTATATTTTTAACATAGTCAAGAACTTCGTCTACCCTGGCTCGATAGTGACAAGCAGCAACGACACCAGCGATGAGATAAAACGCAGAATAACTCATGCCAACGGCTGCTTCTTCGGGCTCAAGAGGCAATTGAGTAGTAGAATCCTCTCCCAAAAACTAAGGTATCCCTCTACAAAACCCTAATCATCCCGGTCCACCTCTACGGCGCTGAGGCTTGAACGTTATCAAAAGCGGATGAAAAGGCTCTTGGGTGTTTCGAGAGGAAAATTCTGCGTGCAATCTTTGGGCCCGTTTGTGTAAACGGAGTGTGGAGGAGGAGATTCAACCAAGAACTGTACGGGCTGTACAGCGACATCGGCCTAGTTAGACGTCTTCGGGTCCAACGTCTAAGATGGCTAGGCCCTGTAGAGCGAATGGACATCAACGATCCGGCCCGAAGAGTCTTCGACTCCAACTCCGAGAGACGATGCAACAGAGGACGACCGCATTTAAGGTGGCGCGCACAGGTGGAAAGGGACCTCAACCAACTGGGCGTGCGGCACTGGAAGCGGCTGGCCAAAGATCGGGCCGGCTGGAGAGGCTTGTTGGTTGATGCCCTGGTTCACCGCCAGCGCCATCAAAGTAATTAAGTAAGTTACAAGGGTGGAGTGAAGAAATGCTCAGCCTGCCAATGAAATACTGCAATTTTTAGTTAAAAAATGATTTTACTTTTCTACACAGTCACTCTTGACTCCAACACACTTCGCCCAGCACTTCTTTCCGTATTAGAAATGAGAGTTTGGAAGGTTATTCAAATATTTATCTGTGGTCCAGTTAACTTCTTCATTGGATGCGAACCGCTTCCCAAAAACGAATTTCTCGAATTTCGGAAAAGACAGGCCTATGCCGGTCCTGACGTTGTGGCGCAGTGGTTAGTGTGATGGACTCTGTTGTACGATGAACCTCCTTGGCCCCCCAGCTCACGCCGTTCGGAATTGGCATTAAACTGTAGGTCCCTTTCACCTGTGTGAAAATAAGTCGCACACAACATGGGTGATTAAGAGAAGCTGTGCTCTGGTCCTTCATGGACTGTAAATAAAAGAAGAAGAAAAGACGCCCATCCTCTCCTCAGAAATGTTTATCTAGCGAGCCAAGAAGGTTGGAACAACGTTCGCCGGTAATTGTTCTGCCTTTTACAAGGTAATCAATTACTTGATTCCTTTTCGCAACCCAAAACACGCTAGCCAAGACCTTACCGACGGATGCCATCGACTTCCTTGGGCGCCCAGTCACCGACTTTTACCCACTGCTTGGACTGCTGTTTTATATCTGGCATGTAGGGGTTGACTCGTGTTTCATCCATGGCGCAAAACTGGTCGGATCGCTTTTGAATCGTTTGATTAGCATTAAGCAAATGAAGCATACATCACTACAAATGATAAGTGTGTTACTGCAATACACCAACAGGTGTGTCTTTGTTGTAGTCATTTTCTGATGCAATTAAAAGTATGTTATTATGAAAGCGCATAAAAAGGGAAATTTTCCAATTACATGCAACCTTGCTAGAAATCAAATTCCGACACTGGACTCCCAACTGGACTCCTCTGAACATTTTCGCAGCGAAAAGAAAAAAGGTCTCGTCTAGTCCCCGCTTTCCGAGTATGTGTCACTTCGAGGCTCTGCAAGCCCGAAACATTGTTCTATTGATCCAAAGTGTGTTGACGTTAAATAAGAGTGTCGCTGCAATACACTAAAGGTGTCATTAGAGTTTTTACTCATGACTCGCAATAGAACGTGTTATAGTTTTAACACAAATAAGTGTCCCCAATTTCAAATATCAAACGTGTTAAGTGACACACTTAATCTTAAAGTTTGTCGAATAACACACTTGCTGCGTGTTGTTTAACACACTAGCATCTGCATTGACTCTAGCACTCTTAACATTTTATCACCTTCTTACACCGATACTTCCATCACACTTTGTATCCCTAGCTTTCCTCTTAGAGTGTTTACTAAGCATGCTATATAGCCTAGGAAGGTCGGAAGTGTATACGCTGTACAGGGTCTTTTATTTAGCTCTTCTTATCATTAAATTTAAATAGATCAAAGTGTGTGTGAGATATCACCGATGTTTTTTTATTTGCTTGAAAGGCATATCGATGGCCATTAGGTATGGAATATAACATCGTTTCAATATCCGGCACGGCTTCTTTGGGTGGCGCGCATTCGAAATATCCAATTTCCCATGACTCTGGCGCATAAATCAGGCTGAATTTGACCGATGATCTATATGGCCAGTTCACATCACCTCCACGTGAGATAAACATGTTCTCGAATCGCTGGTGCAGAGCTTCAATTGTGGCGTGAGCTGTTTAAACCACATGTCGTCGGTGTCTATATGATCCGATTCAAGCCAAAAGAAGTTGGTAATCATCAACTTATAACGCTCGCCGTTGACGGTGATGGCCTGACCAACGGCGTTCTCAAAGAAATATGGACCGTTGACGCCGCCAGTGGAAAATCCACACGAAACAGTGACTTCTTCGAGATGCATTGGACGCTCTTGGATCTCACGTGGATTGGTATCATCCCAAATTCGGCAATTTTGCTTGCTGATGTACCCATTCTTCCACAAATGGACGTTATCGCTAAAGATGATTTTCCGATAAAAATTAAGGTCAGTTTCCAACTATTCTAGAGCCCATTCAGCAAACACTCGTCCTTGTCTATGATCGTTTACCTTCAGCTCTTGAGTCAGTTAATTTTTGTACGGTGTTTTCGGCAGATGGTCGACGTACGGGTGTTGGTGTCGGTTGGTGTCCACTGAACCAGTGGACTCAAATTTACCCACAATGATCTTCGGCTTTGTACGTGGAATGTTAGGTCCCTAACCAGGCCACGTGCAGCCGAACAACTTGCGGACGTCTTAGACCGCTATAAAGCGGACATCACCGCCATCCAGGAAATGCGATGGAATGGACCGGGTATAAAGCGGATGAAAAACTGCGATATTTACTACGACTAGGAGATAGAACAACAATTGTTCGGATGCGGATTTGTTGTTCGAGGTGGACTAAGGCAAAAAGTCCTAAGCTTTCGGCATGTGAGCGAACGCCTCGTAACAATCCGTCTCAAGGCTAAATTTTTTAACATCAGCCTGATCTGCGTCCACGCCCCCACGAAAGACAAGGATGACTCCGCCAAAGATGAGTTCTAATTGTACTAGGAGACTTCAATGCTAAGCTGGGTAAGGAAAGCATCTTTGAACGAGTCATCGGCAAACATGCCCTACACGACACCACCTCCGGTAACGGACACAGGCTGATTGATCGTGCTACGGGGCGAAATTTCCTTCTAGCCAGTACGCGCTTCCCGCAACTCGATATACACAAAGACACCGGGCGGTCTTTTGACCAATCGACTACCAACCAGATTGATCACATCGCGATCGACGTCAGACACTTCGTCAGACAGACGTCAGACACTCCTCTACTATTCGCAAAGATGCGCTTACGGATATCACGAGCGCAACGGAGTAGAGTAAGAATACAAAGTTATGACCTCGGAAAGCTACTATCGCCAGAAACCGCTCGTGCTTTTACCGAGGGCGTCTCCCTTAAGCTCTCCAATACACCTGAATCCTCCACACTATCAACAGAACAGCAGCCTTTCAAACAAGCCCTGAAAAGCTCTGCATCCGAAGTTTTGGGTTTCAAGGCTCCACCACGAAGAAACACCTGGATCGATGACGAGTGCAGGACGATTCATACAGCGAAGCAGGATGCATATAAGGCCTCGCTGCATAAAAGAACAAGAGCAGGTCATGAGCTCTACGAGTTAAAAAGAAAGGAGGAGCATAAGCTTCTTAGAAGAAAGAAGAAAGAGCAGGAGAAGTGCGCGATTGAGGATTTGGAGAGGTGTTACTGCAGGCGTGACGTTCGAAAGTTTTATCAACAGATAAAGCGAACATGCCAAGGTTATAAAGCCAGAACGGAAGCCTGAAGGGATGAGAATGGACACCTAGTAGTAGAACCGCAGTCGATGCTGAGAATATGGCAAAAACCACTTCTGCAGACTGTATAACGGCGATGTTAGTCAATATACCGCTGTCAGGCAGAATGATCCATTTCTAATTGACGGAGACCGCAGAGAATTCTGTCCCCCTAACCTCGACGAAGTTAAAATTGCCATAACGAAGGTAAAGTCGAATAAAGCTGCTGGCGCAGACGGACTGTCTGCTGAGCTCTTCAAGGCAGATGGGGATGACCTGGTTGGGAGCATGCACCAGCTCATCCGTAAGATATGGTTAGAGGAAAGCATGCCCGAGGAATGGAGTCTCAGCATCGTATGTCCGATCCACAAGAAAGGAGACCCCTCTGATTGCGCCAACTACATAGGAACAAGTCTCCTTAACATCGCCAACAAAATCTTCTCTGCCGTTTTGTGTGAACCCCTGAAGCCTTTTGTAAATAGGCTGACAGGTCCTTATCAGTGCGGATTCAGGTCAGGGAAGTCCACCATCAACCAAATCTTCACACTACGGCAGATCCTGGAAAAAAACAATGAATTTCAAGTCGACACTCACCACCTATTTGTCGACTTCAAAGCCGCATACGACAGCGTAATTAGAGACGAGGTATACAACGCTATGTCTACCTTTGCCATACCTGGAAAACTCATCAGACTATGCAGGATGTCTTTGGAGAATGCTCGCTTCTCCATCCGAATCGGTGAACACTTTACCGATAGTTTTGATGTCAAAAAAGGATTTAGGCAGGGCGATGCGCTGTCGTGTGATTTCCTCAACATCATATTGGAAATGATTGTGCAAAAATCACTGTCCAATACAAGAGGCACAATATATTTCAAATCCTCGCCACTCCTTGCATACGCCGACGATATTGACATAATAGGTAGATCACAGCGAGATGTCAATGAGGCGTTTGCGAGTATTGAGTTCGAGGCGGCGAAAGTTGGTCTGGCGGTAAACAAGGGCAGAACTAAATATATGCTGTCATCAAAAAAGGACGCTCACCTCCGACGTCTTGGCCAGAACGTTTGTATTGGCAGATATGAGTTCGAGGTAGTTAAGGACTTCGTTTACCTTGGCTCCGCAGTGACCTGGAACAACGACATCAGTTCCGAAATCAAACGCAGAATCACTCTTGCTAATCGCTGTTTCTTTGGGCTCAGGAGGCAGTTGAGTAATAGAGCACTCTCCCGAACGACAAAGTTGACTCTATATAAGACCCTTATCATCCCGGTCCTGTTGTACGGCGCAGAAGCATGGACACTATCAAAAGCGGATGAAGAGGCCCTTGGTCGGTTCGAGAGAAAGATTTTGCGGGTGATTTTCCATGTAGAGCGAATGGACACCACAGCTCCAGCCCCGAGACTCTTGAAATCCTTCCTTCGGGGCTGGAAGAAGCAGAGGACTGCCGCACTTAAGATGGCGCACACAGGTGGATGGGGACCTCAGCCAACTGGGTGTGCGGCAATGGAAAAGGCTAGCAAAAGATCGTGCTAGATGGAGGGGCATGTTGGTTGAGGCCCAGGTTCACCACGAACTGTAGCGCCCGCTAAGAAGAAGAATTGGTTTCCATTAGTCGCGCTTTATCTGTTTCACGAGATATTTTTCACTACCATTGTGGGTGGCAAACATTTTAGTTATTTCGAAAATTATTGCGGAGCTTGCATTCACAGGTTAAACGTGCAAATATCAGTTTAAAATAATACCTGCTTGACTTAAATACAATCGGACTACATAGAGTGTGAAAAGTCCTTCCATTCGTCCTTTCCTTTGAATTATTTTGCACACCCATCACAATGCGCACTGGCCCCATAACCTCCACCGTGACACCGCAAGAGCTCCAATTTAGCTACTCAAAAACCATGCTATTTGCTTTCGAGGAATAGCGATACCATGACAACACATCTCCGAACATCCCGGTTAGGTTAATACGTTCCAATTACAGAGAAAGAGGAATGAAATTCCGTTCACTCGGTGTGAGATACATTTTGACCTAGTTTCGAAATAAACCATCTATTGTAACAAGTTCAATTGTCTTGTCTGACATCTATCAATTACGGGCACAACCGACTGTGAAGAGATTTTACAATTTTGTCGAGAATCGGAAAATTTATTCGAGCAGGAAACAGTGGATAGTGTAGAGGGATAATAGCTTTCATCTCTGCCTCATCAATGGCAAATTTTATGATATATCCGGCGATGACAGTTTACATGGAATTGGTCATGAATGTGGAATTCAAAGTGAAATCGTAAATTCAATTTTATCCTGTACTCGAATCGGGCTAACTACCAGAAGGTGTACGGCTAGAAGAACAAAAGCAATTAAGGAGCGAAGGATATAGAAAAAGAGCGACAATTACGTTTTCACTTGTCGAAAAACAAGTTGCTTAGACGAAATGTGCCCCTATGTATGTGGCTCCAGGTCAAGTAGCTTGCAGTTGTGTCCTTCTGAATAATTTACACAAGGACACAAGTTATTCCTTTCAATATTGTATGTGGCACTCTCTCGGTGTAGATTATATGTTATATGTCTAGTCTTCTGATGAGGAGAGATGTGGAAGGCTACTGTTCTTAACCAACTTGTCCATTGAATACACAATTAAATGTCCTTAGGAGATATCTTCCTTTTTTTAGGAAAGATATTGCACAGTGTCTGCAAAACTTTGGACGGTTTTTTCCGTTAAGAAATGATGAAGGTAGGTAAGGAGGTAGGCAGGTAGGTAGCCGGTAGCCTCCCTAGAGTCGGAAGAATACACTTAAGCCAGAGAGGTCTGTTGTGTTGCTATGAGGGGGGTTGATCCCTATTCATTGAGCTACCTAGTGCATCTTAAATAGTTAAGAGGGTCAGTTATCCTTACTCGCTGAATATCAATTAGGTCGTTAAGGAAGTAGGATTCTAGGTAGCGTTTTCTGATTGAGCAGAGAACCGGACATGCGCAGAGTAGGTGGTGAAAGGATTCGACCTCCTCTTCGTTTAAGCAGCTTTTGCAGACGTCATTCGTAACTTGCCCTAGTTTTTGTGCGGGACTGCCAATGAGACAGTGGCCGGTGATCACACCATTAATTTTGTAAATGTCAGTTCATTTTAGGGAGATTAGTTAGATTTGCCTGGTGATGAGGCAAGTGCGCCCCTGGGCCCATTCAGGTTCATTTCAGCCATGTAAGTTTAAACTGAATGGCTGCTAGAGACAAGGAAGAGGTCGTTCCTTGTCTGGCGAGTGTGTCGGCTCTTTCATTACATGAGATGCCACAGTGTCCTGGTACCCATAGGAGTTGTATCTTAAACTGTTCGGCCATCTCGTTAAGAGATAGGCGGAAGTCAATGCTTGCTTTTGAAGTGTACACATAAGACTCCAGCCATTTCAAGGCTGCCTGGCTGTCCATGAGAATTTCAATATCCGTAGTAGATATTGCGTTCCACTTAGGCCGATACCAAACCTCCTTTATTGCCAACAGACGCTGCAATGATCTGGTCATTTTAAAGCTTGACTCAAGTTTCATTGTTTGCAGAATACTCCACTTTTGGTTTTTGACCCGTCAGTGTAGAAGTCCAAACAGCTCTTGCGAGGTTGCGTGTGCCGGGACCATTTCCGTCTGTCCGGGCATGTTATTTTAAATTTCTTCTCTAATACTGTAGTGGACTCTATGTGCTCAAAGTTTTCCACCAAGGTTATCCTGTTATTCAGGATGAAGGAGTGGCCAGTGATGTAGCTCGTCCATTTGGAGCTGGCTCTTACTCTGATTGCTATTTATGTGGCTATTTGCTTGCCAAGCATATCGAGTGGTGTAAGGTGAGTTATCACGTTGAGCGCTGCCGTTGGGGTGTGCCACCTTAGGGTACCTTCTCGAATTGCTCATGATATGTTGTTTTGTATAGTCCACCAGACTATATACATTCTATACATTAGAATGGATCTAACAACTGTTATATAAAGCCATAGGGTAGGCTTAGGGTTGAATCTCCATTTTTTCAATAGGCCTTCTTACATGTGTAGAGAGCTATAGTTGTCTTTTCTGTACGCTCGATTGTGTTGTTCTTCCACGTTAGTATCCTATCTAGTACAATGCTAAGGTATTTGGCACTGGAGGGGTAGGTTAACCTGATATCAAGTAAAGTAATTGGGCAGGTTTCCGGGATTTTGTGCTTCCTGGTGTTTAGCAAAAGCTCCGTCTTCTGGGGTTTTACCCCGAGCCCATTGAGTTGTGCCGGTTACGTTTTATGTGAAAGTGCTTTGTCTTCGAGTTGTGTAACTAGTATTAGTCATATATCTTTAAGGTTTATATACAGTATGCATTGAATAAAAAAATCTGATAGAAGCTACACTTTACGGTTCTATTTCTATACAATATGCCCCGACACGACATTATTGTTCGACGATTGGAAATAAGTTTTAATTGGAGCATTGTTCCTGCTAATCGGAACGCAGACAATGTCCTTTTATTCGTTTTTCATTTCTAAATTAGAAGCACTCCTGGAATTTATCAGAGAACAATAAACGACTATGTATACGTAATGTCCTTGAACAAGCGCGAGACTCTAAAAAAAAAAAAAAAAAAACAAGCTCTCCAATGACTGAGATCATAGATGAGGAAGCCGACAAAAGTTGGTTGGAATTCATAAAATTCATAAAAGTCATAGCTATGTGTGAAGGAGCAGAGTCCAGCAGGTATATATGTATGTATGGTCTGTCCCGCGAATGCTATCAATACAGGGTTTCGATGTAGGCGGTAGCATTAACCGGAAGCCCTTGAGGAAAGAAATGAGGTGGAATAAGATATCTTTTGTTGCTCCTAACCCTGACATTACTTGAAAATTTCGTGTGCATAACATGGGAAAAATCTGAACATCTACCATTCTTGCAGTTGATTTTTTTGGTTTTGATTAAATTCATTTTCGTCAGAGAAAAACCACAATATTTTCGGAGCTTTAGAGTGCATAAGCTTGTTCAAAGGACCCTTTGCACGGGTAGTTCTCTGCTTCCGAGTTTGTGCGGATATAAAAAGTACTCTTCGCATAACGTAAGACTTATACCGAAGGTCTTCGTGAATGAAAAACTGGATGGATTAGGCCGTCCGACACTTTAAGGCCTCGCTTTACTTGTGGACCAAATTGCGTAGTGATTCGCACATACGAGGTGTGGCAATTAAGTTCCTGGAATTTGTAAACAAAAGATTTACAAATCAAATTGGGCGTAAAATTAGGAGTAAAAAAATTCATAGGATGCAAGATCCAGCCCTTTTATATGAGTTCGGGTCGTAGATAGAAAACAAGAGCTCGCAGCCTCTTCAAGACGCCACCAAGAACTGCCTAGTCAATGCCTGTCATACTCACGATGAACGCTACCGCCGGGCAAGATGTGATGGGTGCTCCTTCACATGGATCGTCTTCTATTGACTCACGGTCCTAATTCCACCGATTTGCTCATTCAAACACACGAAATACACCCGTAGTCACATCATATTGCTTGTAATGTGAGTCACTCCCGTGTTATGACTTAATTTCCAAAACATAATTGCAACATACAACATATGGAGTTTTTATTAACATCAATCAGAGATTACAAACATTCTCTTACAGACTAAAGATAATATTAATTACAATATATATAATTACAATGAAGATGAGAGTGTATACAACAAATTACCAATTAATTGAGAAGTATAACAAGAGTTCATTTTTTAAAGTGACTCTGGTATGATGAAAGTTAATATCAATAACGTTGGAGATTAAGTTAGTTTCCCTCACACAGCGAGTTATGGGCTCATTAAATGCCTAATTCATCTTATGGGTATTTTCGTGAAACAGATAGCGTTCTCTTAATTGACGAGATGGGGCATTCAAAATATCACTAATTAACATGACGGAAAAGATTTTACGACGATTCTCAAGCGACTGTATTCCAATAAGTTGGTATCTTGTTATATAAGTAGGCATC
Source organism: Eumerus sabulonum (assembly GCA_951905685.1). Classification (NCBI taxonomy): domain Eukaryota; kingdom Metazoa; phylum Arthropoda; class Insecta; order Diptera; family Syrphidae; genus Eumerus; species Eumerus sabulonum. The sequence goes on from OX645060.1 coordinate 207,352,655, forward strand.
TCATTGATCCAGCCAAGTTTCCGAATAACATACCTAGTGAATTTCCTCTGGATTTTTTCTAGTCTTTTTGAATGAGTGTTGTAATACGGATTCCAGATCACTGTGCAATATTCTAGGACAGACCTGATATACACCTAGATCCTTTTTTTCAAATACACTTTTAAGTAAGTCTTTGCCGATCTTATATTCAAAGCACAATCCGCACAATCTTTGAATGTCTTCTTGCAAAAGTTGACAATCAGATTCTGATTTAATAGATCTGAGAAATTTAAGATCATCAGCGAATAAGAGACGAAGAGAATTTAAGAAGATATTGGGCATGTCGTTAATAAAAATAAGAAAGAGTAGCGGTCCAAGGTGGCTGCCCTGCGGGACACCTGATGACACATAAATTGGGCTAGAAAGAAGATTATCAATGGACACAAACTGAATGCGACCTAATAGACAGGATTTCAGCCATTTCAAGATATTTGAGTGAAAACCGATTATTTCAAGTTTATTTAATAAAATTGAGTGGCTTACTCAATCAAATGCTTTTGCAAAGTCCGTATAGATAACGTCAACTTGACACCCTTCCTCGAGTTTATTTAGGATGTAGTTTGTAAAAATAGAAAGGTTGGTAGCTGTTGACCTACCGGAAATAAAACCGTATTGGAATGGTGAGATAATATTCTTCGTCATAAATGTCAATTGATCACAAATAAGTTTTTCAAAAAGTTTAGGGATTATTGATAATTTGCAGATTGGGCGATACTTAGATATTTCGTGATTGGGACCTGATTTGTGAATGGGAACTATATATGATTTTTCCAATCGGGAAGAAATTCACCATTAGACAGGGAGCAATTGAATGAGAAAGAGACGGGTTCTGAAAGTACTACAGCACACTTTTTTAATACTATGGGAGGAATTCCATCTGGACCTAGCGGTTTGTCACTGTTCAAATTTAAGAGGGCTTTTTCCACTTCAGAACGACTTATATTTAACCAACCAATATTTAACAAACAGTGAGCGTTAACATGGCTAGAAGCAGACTGTTGATGACAAGAGGTTGAGTAGTTGGAGTAGTAGTAATCCGAAAATATATTACAAATGGTGGGAATGTCGGAATAAGTTGAGCCCCGGTGTCGGAATTCCATTTTTCCTTTTTTTGTTTTTTAGGGTTCCGTACTCAAAGGTAAAACGGAACCCTATTACTAAGACTTCGCTGTCCGTCCGTCCGTCTGTCACCAGGCTGTATCTCATGAACCGTGATAGCTAGACAGTTGAAATTTTCACAGATGATGTATTTCTGTTGCCGCTACCACGAAAAATACTAAAAACAGAACAGAAAATTAATATTTAAGGGGGGCTCCCATACAACAGACATGATTTTCATCCAAAGAATCCTGCCTGCAACCAAGATCTGTCATTTGATGAGGTAACGTACATAGTCTCTTTCATATTTATATACACAGATGGTACGGAACCCTTCGTGCGCGAGTCCGACTCGCACTTGGCCGGTTTTTATATACGTCCAAAAGCATTTGCTATTATTTTTTAGGCTAGTTTCGATAGAAATAATGTAGTTTTTATGTAGAAATTTGTAAGGAACATTGAATTCCTTTTGAAGTCGAAGGTAATTATCTTTAATCGAAGAGTTGTCGATTGAACTACGAAATTTTTTACAAGCCTTATTTTTTTTTGTTGCTTAGGCTACGAAACCTTTTATTGAGCCATGGAGGCTTACAATTTTTTTTAGTTTTGATTTTTGGCACGTACATGTTAATCGCCCGTTTCAAGGAATCAATAAAAAAATTGTAGGATGTTGATAAATCAGATGAATTAATGTCAAGATTCCATGGGATACGAGACATATAACTCGCTATGTTTAGAAAATTAGCTTTTTTTATAATTGAATATAAAGCTGGATTTAGAATATTCATAACATTCAAAGTTAACATACAATGCAATGTGATGAACAGAGTTAGAAACAACCGGACACCTCCCCCTCGAACCAATCCAGTAGATTGACATTAGCGATCTTTGCGGAATACGGAATAATGTTCATGATTAAGAACTTCGGAACTGTCGTGGTCCTTAGTAAGCCAGGTCTCGGTGAATTGCGACCCTCGTGCAGCGACGATACAGCTTACCTTTTGATTTCCCATATTAAGTTATAGTCCTCCATTGATAACCTAATAAGAAACTAAATACATAAAGTATCTTGAGAAGTTAATACTACTGATATCGTTTCTTCGTAATTGTGTAATGACCCTTTATTCACTTTCCAATTGTCTTCGCTGTAGAGGAGAGATCAGCGATCAAAAAGTAACCATTTCTCGATGTCATCTTACTTACTTACTTACTTTTCAGACCACCAACCCGTGGAGGATCTAAGCCTGCGTTGATACAGTCTTCCATCATTGGCGCTGCTTCCAGTCGGAAAGACCAATTTGTCTTAAGTTTGCGTCACTTGGTCTTTATACCAGAGGTTCGGTCTCCCCTTCTTCTCGAACCAGGAGACTTGGATTCGGAGACCCTTTTAGCTGGAACGTTGCTGTCCATGCGCTCGATGTGGCCAGCCCTTTGTAGTTGACACATTTTTGCCTTCTGGACTATATCCACGTTTTACAGCTCATAGAATGTGCAGTTATTCCTACAGCTCCACTCGTCTTTCTCGCAGACGGACCGAATAACCGTCGCAGAATTCTTCTTTCGTAGGAGCCAAGGATCAGCTCTGCTGTCCTGTTTATCGTCCAGCTTTCGGCTCCATATAGCATAACTGGCAGGATAAGGGTCTTGTAGAGCATAACCTTGGTTCTTCGGGGCAGGAGGCTAGACCCTAACTGTTTTAACAAGTCGAAGTAGCAGCGGTTGTCGGGGGTGATTCTGCGCCTACCACTTTACCCTCGTTCACATACCATATGTGAACTCCTTCATCACCTCGAAATTATAGCCGCCGAACGATAACGTTATATATATAAATTTTGTTCTAGATGATGGGTGACGGACCGCGTTTTCGTTGTCAGTATACATACATGTTATCTACTACTCAATGATGTGAAGACCAGATCGTTTTGCCTGGTCCTTAATCGCCGTGGAAGCTTTCACAATGGCTGATAACTTGCTACAATATCAATATCGTCTGCGTAGCCCGATTTGTGCCGACAGTGCCTTCCGATTTGATGTTAGCCCGCCGCACTATTTGTTCCAACACGAGACTGAAAAAGTCGCATCACCTTGCATCTCCTTGCCGAAATCTGGTGCAGGTTTCAAAAACTTCGGAGGTTCTGGAGCCGAATTGCACCGTGCGTCGAGTCTTTATTAGCCCGGCTCGACACATCCGGATCAGTCTTCCCGGGATACCGAATTCGACCATCTCGCGTCAAATAAGACTGCGCTGAATGCTGTCACATGCGGCCTTAAAATCTATAAAGAGGCGGTGGGTATCGATTTGACAGGATCTAGTATGCGACATTGAGTAGGGATAAATCTGGATAGTTCTTGCAAGAGGTAGGTCCGCTTTTTGTTTGGATGTGGCAAATAGAGATGATATTCCAGTCGTCGGATATTCTTTCATCTTCACGAATTCTACAGATGTGCTGGAGCATGCTCCCTACCAGAACATTGCCGCCAATCTTGAAGAGCTCGGATGGCAAGTCATCCGAGCCTGCCGTCTTGTTGTTCTTCAGCCTTTGAATAGCTGTGCCGACTTCTTCGATGCTGGGTGGGAGGACTAATTCAGCGTCTGGAGTTGGGATTTCCTCAGTTCTTACCAGTCGTTCGTGGTCATGGTCATTAAGCGGCTGCTGAAAATGCTAAATACATTCACTATTCCCTGCGGGTCGGAGACAAGATTACCCTCGAAATTTCGAGGGTCTTTCCTGTAGCCTCCTACAAACCTTATTGCTGTCGCAAGGATTCTTTTCTTTAGTCGCAACAGTTTTTTCTCCTCGGTACTCCACCCGTGCTGTCCTGGTTTTTCGCTGTGGCACCTTTTGGTACGCCTCGTCGGTCGCTGTCTTTTTCTGTTCAAACCCGCGATCATGCCACGGGTTTCTTGTTGGAGGTGGTAGGTGGCCTAAGATGTTCTCGGCTACTTCCTTAATGGCTAAGCGGCAATGCAGCCACATATTGTTGACATTTGTGTTCAACGTAGGCATGCCAGCGAACCTTTCGCTCGGTTGCTCCCTGTAGAATTTAGTAACCTCCGGTGTGCTCAGGCGTTCAATGTGGAACCTCCTCATGTCCATTAGCTCTACATGGCATAGCCATGATAGGCGTTGAATCTGTAGACGCCTGACTAGACTCATGTCGCTGTACAGCTGGTAGATTTCGTGGTTGAATCTTTTCCTCCATTCCCCGTCTGCACTTATAGGCCCGAAAATGACGCGCAAAATCTTTCTCTCGAACCGACCGATGAGGAGGTCCTCATCCGCTTTTGATAGTGTCCATGCTTTTGCGCCGTACTGCAGGACCAGAATGATATGGAGTCAACTTTGCCCAAAAAAAAACAGCGATTGGCAAGAGTGACTCTACGTTTGATTTCGGAACTGATGTCGCTGTTCCAGGTCACTGCGGAGCCAAGGTAGACGAAGTCCCTTACTACCTCGAACTTATGTCTGCCAATACAAACGTTCTGGCCAAGAAGTCGGTGGTGAGCGTCCTTTTTTTGATGACAGCATATATTTAATTTTGCCTTCGTTTACTGCCAAACCAATTTTCGCCGCCCCCATCTCAATACTCGCAAATGCCTCATTGACATCTCGCTGTGATCTACCTATAATGTCAATGTCGTCGACGTATGCAAGGAGTTGCGAGGAATTGAAATAAATTGTGTCTCTTGTATTGGCCAGTGATTTTTGCATAATCATTTCTAATATGATGTTGAAGAAAGCACACGACAGCGCATCGACCTGCCTAAATCCTTTTTTGGCATCAAAACTTTCGGTAAGGTGTTCACCGATTCGGGTGGAGCAGCGAGCATTCTCTAAGTCATCCTGCATAGTCTGACGAGTTTAGCAGGGATGCCAAAGGTTGACATAGCGTTGTATATCTCGTCTCTAATCACGCTGTCGTATGCGGCTTTGAAGTCGACAAATACATAGTTGGTGAGTGTCGACTTGAAATTCATTGATTTTTTCCAAGATCTGCCGTAGTGTGAAGATTTAGTCGATTGTAGACTTCCCTGGCCTGAATCCGCACTGTTACTATCAGCTTATTTACAAAAGGCTTCAGGCCCTCACACAAAACGGCAGAGAAAATTTTGTAGGCGATGTTAAGAAGGCTTATTCCTGACGATGCTGAGACCCCATTCCTCGGGCATGCTTTCCCTTGTCCATATCTTACAGATGAGCTGGTGCATACTCCTAACCAAGTCATCCATCCCTAGCTGTCTTGAAGAGCTCAGCAGACAGTCCGTCTGCGCCAGCAGCTTTATTCGGCTTGAGTTTCGATATGGCGATCTTAACTTCGTCGAGGTCAGGGGAACGGAATTCTCTGCGGTTTCCGTCGTTAAGAAATGGATTGGCAATTTTTACTACAGAATAAATGTTGAGTATGAGTTTCTTGAAATTTGGTGTTATGGCACAGTTTCTTATTCGGACTGTCGAGAAAAGACTAAGAATGAATGCATGTGTGTGACGCAGAACGTCGCCCGAAACGGACTGCAACGCCGGTATCTGGACTTATTCGACAAATAATTTTAGAAAATCGCGTCTATAATTTAAGAAAACCTTCGAAGTAACTATTTACCTCTCACCAGTTGAGTTCGCCATGGCCGTCACTGTGGAAGAATTTAAAACATTCTTCGGCTGCCGTCTAGAAAAAAAGTTTGATACTCGGTAGCAGCACGAACTGTTTCGTTTCTCATTAGTTGGAATTAAAGGATTCGACTCAATCTACAAAAGAGGTAAGGTATGCTTAGCTAGTTATTTAGATAAAAAGTGAAAATACGATATCATAGTCCTTGAAACAAGAGTGGGGTCTGCCAGCACCAAGCAATTGAATGTTGTCTCTTTCCCCGATAAGCAAAAAATAAAAAGCTATAGTAAGTTCAGGGATAAGCCTCCTGAACATCGCGTACAAAATCCTCTCTGCCGTACTGTATAAGTACCTGACACCGTTCGTGGACAATCTGATAGGTTCCTACCAGTGTGGTTTCAGGCCAGGAAAATCCACGATAGACCAAATATTTACACTACGGCAGCTCTTGGAGAAGACCCATGAATTCCAGGTCGACACGCACCATCTTTTCGTCGACTTTAAAGCCGCGTATGACAGTGTTTATAGAGACGAGCTATACAAAGCCATGTCATGTTTTAACATTACTGCCAAACTCGTCAGACTGTGCAGGATGACTATGGAGAACTCTCGCTGCTCCATTAAGGTCGGAGGTGACGCACTGTCATGTGATTTCTTCAACATTATTCTTGAAAAGATCGTGCGGAACTCTGCGGCCAATACAAGAGGTACGATCTACTTCAAGTCCACACAATTGCTTGCCTACGCAGATGACATTGACGTTATTGGACGAACAAAGTGAGACGTCAATGAGGCGTTCACAAGCATTGAAGCTGAAGCGGCGAAAGTGGGTCTAAGGGAAAATGGGGACAAGACCAAATATTTGCTGTCATCCAAGAAAGACGCACAACGCCGACGTCTTTGGTCAGAACGTCACCTTCGGCAGCTATATTTTTGACATAGTCAAGGACTTCGTCTACCTTGGCTCTATAGTGACAAGCAGCAACGACACCAGCGCTGAGATAAAACGCAGAACAACTCTTGCCAATCGCTGCTTCTTCGGGCTCAAGAGGCAATTGAGTAGTAGAGCCCTCTCTCGAAAAACTAAGGTTTCCCTCTATAAAACCTTAATCATCCCGGTCACGTTTCGAGAGGAAAATTCTGCGTGCAATCTTTGGTCCCGTTTGTGTAAACGGAGAATGGAGGAGGAGATTCAACCAAGAACTGTACGGGCTGTACAGCGACATCGGCCTGGTTAGACGTCTTCGGATCCAACGTCTAAGATGGCTAGGCCATGTAGAGCGAATGGACATCAACGCTCCGGCCCGAAGAGTCTTCGACTCCAACCCCGAGGGACGACGCAGCAGTGGAAGACCGCATTTAAGGTGGCGCGCACAGGTGGAAGGGGACCTCAACCAACTGGGCGTGCGGCACTGGAAGCGGCTGGCCGAAGATCGGGCCGGCTGGAGAGACTTGTTGGTTGAGGCCCTGGTTCACCCCGAACTGTAGCGCCATCAAAGTAAGTAAGTAAGTAACTTCAGGAAGTTACCCCATGTTGATAGCCTCTTAGTGGATATGATTGTCACCATTAGCCAACAAACGATCCATTCGCTCCTTTTTCACGCCAGAGCCCTAAAGTAACCGCTAAGTTCCACCCAGACCTGATCTTTATACCCTGAACCACACATAAGTACATAAACAAATCTCGAGCCACCATCCAATTAGTTTCACTTACCAACTGGCTAAGTAAGCTAAAAAGCATCATCGAATTTAATTAGTCCTTCAAATCCCACTGTAGCCATCATAATTTTAAGACTTAAATCCCCCACACATAGACACAAACCGCTCTGCAATATGAAAAGCCATTTGCCAAGCACTATCCGAACGCAAATTACTTTACAATCAAATTCACCAAATGAATATTGAATAGCATTTCATACCGCATGGATTACACCGAACAGAACTACCCGACCGTTAAGTAATTCGTGGAACATTTAATAGGATCAAATCGCCGATATCCTCACAGATGTTTTTGCTTTCGCAGCCAAACAGGAAGCAAAAAGGCCCGTGGCCATACTCAAATTACATTCTCCCAAGTCCACACCACCACCGGCCACTATCAATCTAGACTTTTACCACAGGCGCGTCGCATCGTTTCACAACTGTAAAGCGAAATAAATCCCCACAAATCCTGGTTGAAAGGGAAGTAAAAATAAAGGAAAATAGAGAGAAAAATCTGTGAGCCAAAAACTTTGCGTTAGTCTTATCTGAATGCGAGCGTTGGGTAAGGGACGTTAAGATTTCGTAATGAAAAATCATCATCATCATCGCATGACTACCAACGCCATCATCAGCCTGCTGCCACTGATACTGCTGCTGCTTCAAAGCAGGCAGAAAAATGCCTCTTGACGACTTGGCGCCTTTTTGCCAGCATACAACAAACACAGTCGTAGTGGGAATATGCTGGTGTACTAGAGTAGAATTGTGATCTCCCCTAACGTATCTAAACTCGTGGCAGCATCTTACTTACGCGATGGAATGTTTGTAATTACTGTGTAATTTTGGGGCAGAGCAGCTGTTTGCTATTAACTTGGCTTTTAAGTGTACGCCTAGATGCCAGTGTCGTTGTTGCTATGACTTACCCTGTATGTATGTATGGTGTGTGTAGTATTATCTACCTAGGTCCTTACTTCCCTAGTTGTGTTCCACTTTTTGCCGGGAAATTTTGCCTTTCACGGTCTTTGTCAATTAGAAAACAGCAAAAAACAAAAAAGTCAAGGTTAGGAATTAAATGAAACTCAAGGATGCAGACGGAAACTGTGAAATTTCATTTTTCTCCCCCATCCCGCTGTATCTTAATTATTCACCCCTAATTAAAAAGATGCAAATATTCTTTCCTTTTTGCTCTACTCTCCGATCTTGTGTGTAGGCAGGGAATCCCTGTTTACTTTTTTTCTTAGCTTCTTGTGTGTATTTAAGGATTTGAGGAGGAAGTAATGCTACCTGGGGAGGATTTTCAAACACAAACAAACTGCGGAATCTTGGATAGGAATTTATGTATAGCACATCAAAGGAGACATCTCGTCGAGTGGCGGTGGAACCGATAAATATTTTTAGAGCCACTTGTTCACTCTTGACCCACTCTTTACTCATAAACTGAAATACTTCAATGTTGAAGTTAGAAGGTTAACATTTTGCTTTCATAGATGTGGGTATCAACAAGCGAAAGAAGGATGCAAGTTAAGGTCAAAGTTAAATATACATTTTGTTTGGGGAGTTGTATTTGAGATGTGACATAACTCTTTATTGCGGATTAAAGTACATTTAATACCAAATACCTTTCCAAAGTAACGTCGCTTAAATGGTCTCTTCTGTTGACGTAATATAATTTAGTGTCATTTGTTTTTTTTTTTTTTTTTTTTTATATATATATAGGGCTAGTGCTATCAATAGCAATGCGGCACTGCGGCCTTTGCAGATCTATGGTGCCTACTAGCCGATTTAGCCGAGTAGCCTCTCCACCTCCACAATGAAGTTGAGAATGCTTCTCGTAGGAGCCAGGGTGATCCCCTCAGGAGCCATAACTTCACTGAGAAGGATATGCTTCCTAAGATGTCAGAGAGCAGCACACTCACACAGTATGTGTTCTGCCGTCTCTTCGTCCTCAAGACAGAGCCGACACTCAGTTTCAGACGAGAGGCTAATTTTGTTTAAATGATATCTCAGACCGCAGTGTCCCTTTAGATAGCTGACTAGTCTTCTGATATCCATCCTATTGAGTTTGAGTACGTCAATAGGGTGCTTGTTCAGGGGTCGGATAAGTCGTTTAGATTGACGTAGTCCCTGAACGCTGTTCCAAAAGGACAAGTGGTGTAATTTTTCCCACTTGTCTAAGAAGTAATTTATCTTAGACGCGGGAATGCCGCAGAATGGTTCCGGACCTATATACTTGTCACTGGAGCCCTTCCTGGCAAGTTGGTCTGCAATTTCATTGCCTTTGATACCTTTATGGCCTGGCACCCACCAAAGTTTAACATAGTTTCTTTTGGCGAGGTCTTGTAGGGCGTCATGGCATTCCTTGACGGTTTTTGAGTTCGTGCTGTACGAACCCAGCGCTTTAAGCGCTGCTTTGCTATCAGAGAGTGTGTTGATGGTTACTCCTCTGATGCCAGTCTCAAGATTTAGATTTACGCATGTTAGGATGGCATGCAGCTCTGCTTGGAAGATGCTGGGACTTATTCCCAGTGCCCTCGAGATTTTACGTTTTGGTCCAAAGATGCCGTCGCCAATGCCGGAAGCCATCATGGAGCCATCCGTGTACCACCTAAGGCCTTTGACATTTAGAAGGGGATCACTGTTTTCCCATGCTGAGCGGTTTGGGATCAGTATCTCAAATCTCTTGTCAAAGGTGAAGGTGTGTGGCAGTGCGTCCGAGACTGTAGTAATCATATCCAGCTCGGGAAGGTGTTGTAATATGGACATGTGGCCTGCGGGTCTACATGGCATATTTGTTCCCGAGCAGAGGATTCTGATTGCACTGCGTAATGCCACCTTATTGATAAAAAGGTGCAGTGGAGTGAGTCCAATGAGTGCTTCTTGGGCTGCCGTGGGCCAGGTTGGCGTAGCGCCTGTGATGCCGAGACACGCTAGTCTCTGAAGGCGTTGAAGCTTAACAATTGTAGTTTTTTGCTCAACTTTTGACCACCATACGGTGGACCCGTAGGTGACGATAGGTCTAACTATCGCGGTATATAGCCAGTGGACTACCTTAGGTTTAAGTCCCCAGGTTTTACCGTAGGTGCGTCGACAGGCCCACATGGTCTTAGTCGCTTTCATGAGTTTATTTCTCATATTGGAGTTCCAGTTAAGTCTACGGTCTAGGTCAATACCTAGACACTTTACTTCCTCTGAAAATCCTATGCGTGTGCCATTTAGTAAGATTGAGCAGGGTTGTACCTTTCTCCTCTTTGTAAATGGGACTAAGATCGTCTTATTTGGGTTAATAGATAAACCCTCTCTGCCACACCAGTCAGAGATAAATTGGAGCGCAAGCTGCATGCGCTCACAGGCAGTGATCTCGCACTTGACTGTAACAATGACTACTAGGTCATCAGCATATCCGATGACCTCATAGCCCCGAATGGTTAGCTTGCGTAGTAGATCGTCGATGACTATCCACCAAAGCAGTGGTGAAAGGACTCCCCCTTGTGGGCATCCTCTAACCGCCGATACTGTCACTGAGACCTCTCCGCATGTGGCTGACATACATACATATGTCCGACTGGATCTTACCTATTGTTTGAATGATGTTGTTGCTCACTGCCACAAACCAGTTGCTTAATGTCGCAAAAAAAAAAAAAGTTTAAGAATGTACCGCATGACATATGGCATTTTGCGTCGTCTTGTTGGAACCGCATTTCATCTTGATCCGCGCCAACCCACCGAGGGTACACAAATCATCATCACTGGATCACTGGCTTTTTCGCCAAAAATTCAACCATATTCCAACTCCTCCAGAGCTTAATCAGCTAATGTATGTAAGTTGAACTCGGTGATCTTAGGGCTTTCTCCTTCAACTTTCGAAAGGCCAACTTTGCTACGCTAAATTATTTGGTTTTAACATCTTCAAGCAAGAACGGCTCTCTTTAACTGTCTAATCCAATCCACCCCATATGTTCCTCGGAAAAATTATTACTCATCACATCAGGCTTTAGCCTTTCCGCCCCAAATCATCGCATAGCTTAAATTGTACCTCGAGAATACCTATAAATTGTAGCCTTTTCCGGTGTTCCACAGTCATCTTAGTCCCCTAACTTTTCTCCTAACTGTTATAGCTGTCGACTTCCTCATAAAAGACTTCTATTCGTCAATCTACTAAGCTGACTCGGTCGCATTCCAAAACAACCCTGATTTCTTAGGTACGTTAGGTTAACAATTACGCCATGTATTCGACCCGCATATTACTTTCTGGCAAGGTTACATATAGTTGTGAAATCCCCCTTTTGTTTGATTGATTGATCCAAAGTGTGTTCATTCTTAATAAGTGTGTCGCCGCAACACACTTAAGGTGGAATTAGATTTTTTATTCAAGAGACGCAATAGTAGTTTTAACACGAATAAATATCTTAATTTCAAAGATCAAACGTGTTAAGTGGCACATTTAATCTTAAAGTGTGTCGAATCACACATCTGCTGACATACATACTTCAGATCTCTCCGTGAATACACTAGACAAGTCTGGCCTCCATACTGTGTTGCAGAGCTATTCTGCATAAATTAAAATTGTGCAATGCTAGTTCTTCTTCCGCATGAAGGCAAATCTCGGCAATATAAGTTTAATATGTGTCCAAGCCCCCCCAGACCGAAACAAAGACGACTTCTATGATCTCCTAGGTAGAACATATGCCCAATGTCCCAGCTATGACACCAAAATCGTTCTAGGAGATTTCAATACGAAGCTGGGTAAGGAAGTAATCCTTGAACGAGTCATAGAAAAGCATAGCCTACACAACACCACGTCAGAAAACGGACTAAGGCTAGTGGACCTTATGGCGGGACATAATCTCGTGGTAGCAAGTACACGATTCCCACACCTCAACATCCATAAGGGGACCAGACGGTCTTTCGATCAATCGACAATCAATCAAATTGATCACATTGTGATCGAAGGCAGACACTCCTCCAGTATTCTAAATATCCGAACCTTTCGAGGAGCCAACATCGACTCGGATAATTACCTTGTTGCAGCCAAGGTACGGATGCGAATTTCCCGGAATCAACGGAGTCGAGTAAGAACACCAAAATTTAACGTCGAAAAGTTGCAATCGCAGGAGAACACCAGGACCTTCGCCGATCAAGTCTCCCTCAAGCTCTCTCAAGTCCCGATGCATGCTATACAAACCACAGAACAGCAATGGAATCGTTGTCAGAACGCCATCAGAGAGGCCGCCTCAGATGTACTCGGTTTCAAGCCACCACCTTCGAGAAACCCCTGGTTTGATGACGAATGTAGACATGCCCATGTAGAAAAACAGAATGCATACATGGCTACACTGCATCGACGGACGAAAGCTGCCCGCGAGATCTATGAACAGAAAAGGAGGGAAGAGCATGCGCTTCTGAGAAGGAAAAAGAAAGAGCACGAGAAGCGCGAGATCGAGGAGATGGAGAGATGCTATTGAAGGAACGATGTTTGAATGTTCTACCAAAAAGTAAAACGAACATGCCAAGGCTATAAAGCCTGGGCAGAAACCTGCAGGCATGAGCATGAGATTGTGGAAGGACCACTTCTGCAGACTGTATAAAGGCGATGATAAGCACAATGGACGAAGACGAAAAAGAAACCCGTCTATCCGACCTAGACGATGTTAAGATAGTGGTATCGAAACCTAAGTCTTATAAAGCTGCTGGAGCAGACAAATTTCCCGCGAAACTCTTTAAAGCAGCTGGCGATGAGCTGGTTAGGAATATGCACCACTCATCTGCAAGATATGGTCAGAAGAATGCATGCCCGATGAATTGAATCTCAGCACCGTTTGCCCGGTCCATAAGAAAGAAGACCCCTATGACTGCGCCAATTACAGAGGGATAAGTCTCCTAAACATTGCGTACAAGATCCTCTCTGCCGCACTGTGTAAGCACCTGAAATCGTTCGTGGACAATCTGATAGGTTCCTACCAGTGTGGAATCAGGCCAGGAAAATCCACGATAGACCAAATATTTACACTATGGCAGATCTTGGAGAAGACCCATGAATTCCAGGTCGACACGCACCATCTTTTCGTCGGTTTTGAGCGGTATCTATACGGACGAGCTATATAGAGCCATGTTATGTTTTGACATCCCTGCCAAACTCGTCGGGTTGTGCAGGGTGAGAATGAGTTAAAAATTATTCAGACAGGACGATGCACTAACACGTGCTTTTTTCAACATCATACTTGGATCGATCGGGATTCACGGGCCAATACAAGGGGCACGATCTTCTTCAATTTTGCAGAATCGCTCGCATATGCTGATGACATTAACGTGATAGGGAGAACGCAGCGAGACGTCAGTGAAGCTCTTTTGTGAGCATTGAAGCAGAAGCGGCTAAAGTGGATCTGAAGGTAAACGAGGGCAAAACCAAATATATGCTGCCGCCAAAGAAAGACGCAGAACATCGACATCAACCCCGCGGGACGACGTTGCAGAGAACGGCCGCATCTTAGATGGCGCACACAGTTGGAAAGGGACCTCAAACAACCAGGCGTGCGACAGGAAACCGCTAGCAAAAGATCGTGCTAGCTGGAAAGGCTTGTTGGTTGAGGCCCAGGTTCAGGACGGCCTGTAGAACCGCCTAAGTAGATCGTAAGGCCCCCGACTTGCTGCCTGTGAGATCGATGAACAACAGCGACATCGTCATCTACAAAGACAGCCAAGCGGCAATAAGAGCACTCGAATCAACAACAATATGATCAAAATTTATCAGGCACGGGCGTAAATCTCTAAATGATTCATCGAGCAGATGCGCTGTTACGTTGTGCTGGGTACCTAGGCATAGTGATATACCAGCTAACTGCGAAGGACAGAGGAATTAGACAAGATAGACACCACATTGGAGCTCTGGACTGTTAACAGGGAAATCCACGCACCAATGGAAACGCTCAGTCACTGCAACAGGCCGATGAGAGATGGCGTGGTCCATGCAACTACGTGAGACAACTACGACTACAGCTAACAGGACATGGCGCTTTAGAAAAATATGTCCCAAGATTAGGACGGCCGAATAACGACTAGTGCAGTAGGTGTCATGATGAGGAAAAGGACGTATCTCCATTCCATCTCCTATCCAATTGCCCTGCCCTAGCCTCCTCAACAAGGCGATTTCTGGGACAATACTTCTCTGATGAACTAGCGGATTTATCCAAAATGGAGATCAGTAAACTGTAGAATTTTATTCGATACTCAAAATGGTTCCAGGAGTAATTATCCCCACGTTTTGCGGAGGGAAGCCACCTAACCTAACCTAACCTTCCTACATGGCGGGTTATCATATACAGTTTAGCCCGGCACGCCTTTCACTCTACCGCATACTTTAATTCATTGTATGTGTTGCAGTTGCGTAGGTCTTCGGTTTAATTAATTGATTTAATCTAAAAGCCTTTCCATTTTATAACCGAAAATGCATCAATTATCAAAACACATCATAGAACATACCGTCATGTAACTTGTTTTACCTGTTTTCAAAGTTTCGAAAATCCATCTCCTAGATCATATGAAAGAGCAACCATAACGTCACCTTATCCCATATTGCACATGGAGCATTCGATCTCGCATTTTAACCGGAAAATATAATTTCTGTTGCCGCGCTCATGATTCATGAGCAGAATAAAGACTTTAAACAAACGCAGACACCGTACAGCATACCCATCCATGTGCAGGCACATACTAGACGGAACCATAAACGAGATGATACGCCGTGACCCACTTTGTGCAAATATTATTTGTAGAAAACAAAGAAAAACGGGAAACAATAATAAAAATAACTAAAAAAGGATATCAAGGAAAAGTGGGAAAACCTCTGCGATGCCAGAATTTGTATCTTTCAAAAGTTCGTCCTTTCTACACATTGCCAACTGCCAACAGAGTCGTCACCGCCTGTACTATTGCCTCTACTGGCACTCAGTATCTGTGGGAAATAAAATTGCCCACCCACCTCAAGACTCGAGCCAACAATATGGCAATCTCCTTATCCTTTTCCTCGTCGTCTTCTGCCATTTTCATCTTTTCCGCTATTCCACACATGCAATCGTACTCGTACGTACATATGTGTCGTATTGTTTTCGGTAATGTCTTTGTTTGCCGATATAGAATACTTTGTGTGGAAGATTCTTGTTCGAATCTAAGGCGATCTGTCGACGCATGGGGTGGCAGAACTTTTCCTCTTTTGCCTGAAAGCGCCAAAAAAATTCAGTCACACTTCAGATACCGGGGACAATAGCCAGACGTTGACGACGTGCCACTTGGCTCTATCTTTCGATTCATATCCACCCCACGAATTAAGACAATAAGGTTATTCGTATGCTTTGTTTGGTCTCACGCTTCCGCTAACTTTTCTCCATAAAGCAAAGCGTTCTTTCATCCAATACACGTTCTCGTGCTTATGAGATATCCCTTGATAGATAACAACAGAGATACAAAGATACTATATACAATATTTTGGTCTATTTGTTTTTCGTTGCAGATTTTCCCACCTAAGACGTCGTCGTGTCGGAGCGACTGTGAACTTTCTGGCTCGTATGCATCACTCGAGTGTCCCTCGCCACCGGGTCCGCCAGTATGTCTTCCAGAGTCCCGTCGGGATCCACAAGTACGTGCTTTTATTACTATTGTTTCTTATCATTTTATGTTCTATCAATATATGTTTGATGATTGAGTGTAAGTCGCGTCACAAATTGTGTCAAGTGATCAATAAGACACATTTTCCGCACTGTTGTCCTTTCTCCATTTCCTATAAAATGTAACGAAGGATATATATTCCCAATATAGGCACGGCTGAGCACTTATTTAAGGACTTTCTATACGGATTTATCGCTGAAGGAACCAATCATCCCGCCGTGGGCAATACCGGTGGCACCGGGTGCCTTATGTCCGGCACGTTTGGAACCTGAACTACGTCTACATTCTCAGTCTCATGGATTCAATGATACACTGACCGTTGATCAAATATTAATATCTCTTCAGGTGAGTATATTGCTGCTTTGAAGCAATCTTTTTATCTCTTTGTGTGTTTGGATATATGTATGTAGTTAAGGAAAATACCTTCTATGTATAGGGGAGAAATCGCTTTCTGTCGAGTTGATAGTAGTGATTTTGTTAAAAGGATTTATCGGGATTTTTACGGCAGACGTGTTATCATTATACTTGTAATTCTTAGAAAGCCATACATTTTCTAGCATTTGGGCAGTATTTGTTTAAAGCAGACTTGATTCGACGAATACCTCAGTCTTTTGGAGCCTACTCAGAGTATAAGCCCTATTTGCATCTGTTTCCGATCAGGATTTTTTCAATGGCAACTCGTAATATCCTTTTTGTGTTAGTTTGTGAACAAATTAACACCTGTATTGTATATGACTAGAATACTTGACTATCCTAAGCTAATTCAAGTTTACTAATGAAACTGGCTAATATTTCCATGAACTTTGTTTAGTATTAGCAGTTAGAGTGGGTTTGGCTGAGGGTAGCAGAATAATGAAGGACTATGCAATAGGTGATTATTTTGCTTTTTGGTTTTTTAGTCTTCAATTTTTGACAGCTCACGTGCAACTTGTGGTATATGTTGAAGCCGAGCGTACTTAGCTGTTCCTGCCATTTCACAGTAAGATAATACTTATGAAACTTCATATTCTAAGAAATACATTTTTCGCGCATTTTAACCATTTTACGGTCGTCAAAATTAAGATATTGAGACTCAGTTCAATTATAGTCCTTCAGAGTTCTTTGCCCCAATCAGGTATAAAGATCAGCCCTGCCTGCTTCGAAGCCTCGATTGGTTAAGGGCTCAATCTGTCAAACATACTACATATTTCACTATAGCATATTCTAGTAACGTTACCAACTCAAGGCTGCCTTAGTGAGATGTGAAGTCCTTCATTGATTTTCTGTTGAAATTTCAGGACCAACAGATGTTTAGGAGTCCCATTACTGCTTTGTAAGGGACAATGTGTTCATTGCATTAGTGCAAAGATGCATCGAACAATGAGCTTACATTAAGACCTGAATAGTATGTATGTATGTTGGCGTTACAGTCCATGAAGGACCAAAGCCGAGCTTCTCTCAATCACCCATTTTATATGTGATTTTATTTTCCCATAGGTGGAAAGGATCTACAGTTTATTGCCGGTTCGGAACGGCCAAATTCGAGAAGCTTTCCTTGATATCTATATATACTACAGGGGATTTTGTCAGTACCCCTCTTAGGAGAAGCACCGTGAAAAACACGTTCGATGACATGGCTGTTGTCGGGCTTCGATCCCGTGTCATCGGCATCAGAGGCCAGCGGGGTACTGGCAAAACGTCCCGTAGTATACTTGCCATGAAATGGCTTCTCGACTTATGTACGTCGTTCGGAATCGGCATTAAACTATAGGTCCCTTTCTTCTTCTTCTTTAACGGCGTTAAAGCCCATGAAGGGCCAGAGCCAAGCTTGTCTCAATCACCCATGTGGTGTTCGATTTATTTTTCACACCGGTGACAGGAATCTACAGTTTAATGCCAATTCTGAACGGCGTGAGTCAAGAAGATTTTTAACGGCAAATATACTACGGGAAACATTCTATGGCGCTATCGGGTGCTATCGGGATCCGAACTTGCTTATCGTGCATCAGAGTCCAACACAGTAACCATTGCGCTACGGCGTCCTTTATTTAGTGTTTGTTCACTAAAGAAGTGTTCTCCCAGTAATAGTTTTCCTTATTTATGCAACGGCAGTTGCATAAAAAATGGGATAGAGATGCCTTCCTCTTCCTCACTATGCAGTACCCTTGCTTGGGAATTCATTCCCATCCCATTGTCGGCGGTTGAGAATTGTTGTTTTGCATAGAATCATAAAGTCTAGGGTCGGCTTTAAGTAGTCCGCGACTTCGTCTGAATCACTGATTTGACGTAGAATACTAGCGTGCCCTATTTCGGAAAACTTCCAATAAGCTGATTCCTTAAGTCGCAACGCCGATTTCTTTGCCTTTATTTTTGCCAAAAAAAAATCCAAAGGTAGTAGGTGAAGAATCGTTTCGAAAGCTGCAGTAGGGGTTGTTCTTAGTGCCCCGGTTATAAGGATGCATTCCTTCCTTTGTACCCTACTTAGAAGAGAATAAGCAGGCATATGTTAGTATAGGCATAACAACAGCCAGTGCGTAATATGAGGGTTGACAACTCATCTAGTGCCTAAGACCTTCTTGCAGGTGTATAGCGCATTTGGTGCTTTTTTGATGAGTTCTTGCGCATTTAGTTTCCAATTGAGCTTTCTGTCGAGTATCACATCAAGGTATTTGGCGTGATTTGCGAATCTAAGGTAAGTCCCATTGTATTCCGAAGAAGAGATTTGCAGCATCTGTTGTTTACTTTTAAATCTCCGTTTTGCCTGGGCCTGTTTCCAATAGCGCAATATCGCCTGCAGACCTAATTACCTTGCGCCGGCTGGCCTACAGGGATAGGAGTACCTCATTTACCACTAACACCCATAACTGCGGCGATAGTATTCCTCCCTGTGGTGTGCCACGTCTTACTGCTCCCTTTGTATAGTAGCGGGGGAATTTCGAGTGAATTAACCTGCTTGATAGCATCTGTTTGATCCAAAGTATTGTATTACCGTTTACCCCTAGCTTGCTTAATGCGTTGGTGATGGCTAGAGGTTAAATGTTGCTAAAAGCCCCTGCAATGTTAAGGAAGTGAATCATTGTAAAATCTTTGTTGGCAAGCGATTTGTAAATGATTCCAACTATAGCGTGTATAGGTAGGAGCTGTATCTACTGATTTTCCCTTAAAATAGGCGATGCTGCGATGTCGAAAGCATACTTTTTTGTAGGGTTTCGCGGATGTACAGGCCCACAAGTCTCTCCAGCGTCTTATGAAGAAAGAACGAGTGACTGATAGGTCTGTAGTCTTTGGCAGTTGCGTGGGAGGTTTTTCCCTATTTAGGTGAAATGTTACCTTTACCTCTCTCCATGGTTGTGGCGGTAACCCCAGTCTAGGCTAAAAAATAACAGTACCAAAAGCCACGGTTTGAGAAGGCCATAAGCAAATGCATCCCTACTGGGTAGATTCCATCCGGAATTGCAATATTATACATATGGAAGGAAGCTCCTGTTTGCTTACTATCACCCATATCAACATCGAACTGTTGGATCAATTTATACGAAAAAAAGGTTTTTCTTAGCATAAATATGCAATGTGGTAAAACTGCTAGTTCCTTTCCGTAATTATATATATGCCGGTCGAATTTGCCCCGCTTGCTCTAGAGACGTCAAAATCAACATTCATTTCTAAAATTCCATCTGCTCATTAGTAACAAAATCTACTTTAATGTGAAAGGCATTACCCTGACACTGAGGTATTTAAGTTTTGTTTATTATAAAGAAACATTTATGCTTTCAACGTTAGATTGCTTCTTCTTCTTCTTAACGGGCGCAACAGTACGAGGTGAACCTGGGCCTCAACCAACAAGCACCTCCAACTAGCACGATCTTTTGCTGGTTTTTCCATTGCCGCACACCCAGTTGGCTGAGGTCCCCTTCCACCTGTGTGCGCCATCTTAAGTGCCGCCGTCCTCTGCTTCTTCGTCCCTCGGGGTTGGATTCAAAGACTCTCCGGGCTGGAGCTGTGGTGTTCATTCGCTCTACATGGCCCAGCCATCTTAGGCGTTGAATCCATAGACGCCTGACTAGACTACTGTCGCTGTACAGTCCGTAAAGTGCGTGCTTGAATCTTTTCCTCCATCCTCCGTCTGCGTTTATAGGCTCGAAAATCACGCGCAAAATCTTTCTCTCGAAACGACCAAGGGCGTCCTCATCCGCTCATGATTCTGCGCCGTACAACAGAACCGGGATGATAAGGGTCTTACATAGATTCAACTTTGTCGTTCGGGAGAGGGCTCTAGTACTCCATTGCCTCCTGAAGCCAATGAAACAGCGATTGGCAAGGGTGATTCTGCGTTCGATTTCGGAACTGATGTCGTTGTTCCAGGTCACTGCGGAGCCAAGGCAGACGAAGTCCCTAACTACCTCGAACTTATATCGCCTATACAAACGTTCTGGCCAAAACGTCGGTCGTGAGCGTCCTTTTTTGACGACAGCATATATTTAGTTCTGCCCTCGTTTACCGCCAAACCAATTTTCGCCGCCTCCATCTCAAAACTTGCAAACGCCTCATTGACATTTCGCTGTGATCTACCTATTATGTCAATGTCGTCGACGTATGCAAGGAGTTGCGAGGATTTGAAATCAATTGTGTGTCTTGTATTGGCCAGTGATTTTTGCACAATCACTTCCAATATGATGTTGAAGAAATCACACGACAGCGCATCGCCCTGTCTAAATCCTTTCTTGTATTCGAAACTGTCCGCCAGTTCTGCACCGATTCGGATGGAGCAGCGAGCGTTCTCCAGAGTCATCCTGCATAGTCTGACGAGTTTAGCAGGTATGTCAAAGGTAGACATAGCATTGTATAGCTCGTCTCTAACCACGCTGTCGTATGCGGCTTTGAAGTCGATAAATAGGTGGTGAGTGTTGACTTGGAATTCATTGGTTTTTTCCAGGATCTGCCGTATTGTGAAGATTTGGTCGATGGTGGACTTCCCCGGCCTGAATCCGCACTGATAAGGACCTATCAGCTTATTTACAAAAGGCTTCAGGCGTTCATACAAAACGGCAGAAAAGATTTTGTAGCCGATGTTAAGGAGACTTATTCCTCTGTAGTTGGCGCAATCGGAGGGGTCTCCTTACTTGTGGATCGGACATACGATGCTGCTACTCCATTCTTTGGGCATGCTTTCCTCTGCGCATATCTTACAGATTAGCTGGTGCATGCTCCTAACCAGATCATCCCCAGCTGCCTTGAAGAGCTCGGCAGACAGTCCGTTTGCGCCAGCAGCTTTATTCGACTTGAGTTTCGATATGGCAATTTTAACTTCGTCGAGGTCAGGGGGATGGATTTCTCTGCGGTCTTCGTCGATTTGAAATGGATCATTCGGCCTGACAGCGGTATGTTGACTAACATCGCCATTATACAGTCTGCAGAAGTGGTTTTTCCATTTTCCAGCATCGACTGCGATTCTACTACTAGGTGTCAGATCTCATCCCTGCAGGCTTCCGTTCTAGCTTTATATCCTTGGCATGTTCGCTTTATCTGTTGATAAACTTTCGAACGTCACGCCTGCAGTAACACCTCTCCAAATCCTCAATCGCGCGCTTCTCGTACTCTTTCTTCTGAGAAGCATATGCTCCTCCATTCTTTTTAACTCGTAGAGCTCAGGAGCTGCTCTTGTTCTTTTATGCAGCGAGACCTTATATGCATCCTGCTTCGCTGTGTGAATCCTCCTGCACTCGTCATCGAACCTTCGTGGTGGAGCCTTCGGATGCATAGCTTTTCAGAGTTTATTTGCAAAGGCTCCACTGCTGTTCTATTGATAGCATGGAGGAATGAGGTGTATTGGAGAGCTTAAGAGAGACGCGATCGGTAAAAGCACGAGCGGTTTCTGGCGATAGTCGCTTGCCGACGTCAGATCCGGATATCCATAAGCGCATCTTGGCTACTACAAGATAGTGGTCCGAGTCTATGTTAGCCTCTCGGAAAGTTCGGACATCAAGAAAAGTGGAGGAGTGTCTGACGTCGATCGCGATGTGATCAATCTGGTTGGTAGTCGATTGATCAAAAGACCGCCAGGTGCCTTTGTGTATATCGAGGTGCGGGAAGTGCGTACTGGCTAGAAGGAGATTTCGCCCCGTAGCATGATCAACCAGCCTGTGTCCGTTATCGGATGTGGTGTCGTGTAGGCTATGTTTGCCGATGACTTGTTCAAAGATGCTTTCCTTACCCAGCTTAGCAGTGAAGTCTCCTAGTACAATTTTGATGTCTTAGCTGGGACTTTGGGCACACGTTCTGTCTAGGAGATCGTAGAACTCATCTTTGGCGGAGTCATCCTTGTCTGCCGTGGGGGCGTGGATGCAGATCAGGCTGATGTTAAAAAATTTAGCCTTGATACGGATTGTTATGAGGCGTTCGCTCACATGCCGAAAGCTTAGGACTTTTTGCCTTAGTCCACCTCGAACAACAATTTCGCATCCGAACAATTGTTGTTCTATCTCCCTATAGCAGTCGTCGTAGTAAATATCGCAGTTTTTCATCCGCTTTATACCAAGTCCATTCCATCGCATTTCCTGGATGGCGGTTATGTCAGCTTTATAGCGGTCTAGGGCGTCCACGAGTTGTTCGGCTGCATGTGGCCTGTTTAGGGACCTAATATTTATCGTACAGAGCCGAAGATCATTGTCCTTTTTCCGGTTTTTGCAACGGTCGTCAACATTAATCCGGTCCGTTATATCCGAGGCCTGTGGTTGTTTCGGAGTTTGTGTTTTTTTACGGTTACGGCTTACTAGGCCGTAGCCCAACCGACTAACCCTGTTTTTTGGTATGGTACTTAAGGTATGACCGAATCATTTCGATTGAGGTCACCAGCTCAGCTAAAGTGCCTTATGATGCTTCAAAACTCAAAAATGTTTTCTACTGCCGAATCCGTGCTCTTTAAGACTTTATGACCGAAAAAGCTATTGACGTAAGCATATCATGAGACTCGTCCTTGAGCTCCTTGTTTGTTTATGAGAGCAAAATAGCGAAACGCCATATTCCAGTACTTAATTATATTTTGAGTTATGTTCCTCTAAAACACATTTCATCCTGCCGCCCCCAAAAGCACACTTTCGACTCCGCACATTTTACGATTCCTACTCGTGCGACTATCGACTTAAAACTGCCCCGTCACCGTGACCCTGTTTTACTACCGCCAGCAGGCTGTTGATAATTAAATTTCGTTGACTTCCTTCGAAAATCCTTAAGCAATAATCCTATCCCCGCAGCAATTAAGTGCAACATTATTACCACCAAATTCCAACTCACCGCAGTCCTCCGCACTCCATTTGACAATATTCGGTAAATCCTACGGGGATGTTAGGACTCCACAGCCCTCCATCGCTACCATACCGACGAACGACGAACGACATACTATACGTTGAAACAAGTGAACTCTCTCAAGTGTTAAATTGAAAATATTTGTTGCTTCAAGGCTGTACCGAAATCGATAAATTGCCTAGATGAGGCCTGGACTCAGTCACCACTCCTCACATCGTCGCATCATCAGTTCTTTTATGTACATCTTGGGAATCTCACGCAGGCATAGGGAGAGAGAGGGAACTGACGGAAATATTTATTACAATTTGCTTCCTTGCTTCGTTGCTCCTTGCCTCCTGCTTCCTGTTCGCGGATGCGGAATGTTTCTCGTCAGGCTGACGACAGGGTGTGTAGTTGGTGTAGGTAGTTTCCAAAGGCAAATGGAAAATAATGTAAGGATTGTTTTAATTAGAGGAAAAAGGAAGAATAAAAACAATGAAAGGTAACACGAATCCTGACATTGAGGAGATTTTTATGATACGAAGGATATGGGGAATAGGAAGCCGTTTAGAGCTGAACAATTCAAGAACAGCATCTCGTGTCTTGGCAATTTCAGATATTTATGGACGCATAAAGGAAATTTATGGAAGCAGTTGTAAACCACCCTCCGTGGCTTGGGGGGATATTTATAGCAAACGTCCTACTGCTCGTATAAGCTGTTGTTGTTAACCAAAAAGGGGGAAGCTAGGTAGTTTGCATTTAAGGCCGATGATAGGAAAATGAATTAGAGCCATAGGATAGGGAAAAAGCTTTGAATCTATTATTTGACTCCTCCTACTCATAATCCTTTTTCCTTAATACAGACAAAAGAAGGGACTTTCTTGGAAGCACCACGTCGTGTTCTCATCGAGTGTCCAACATGGGCATCGAGGAGCAATCTTTGTCTACGCATCCTACATGCCTGGGCAAAGGAACCACCCTGGCCGGCCAAAGGTACACCAGTTGCATTGGCTCTCTTCATTCCTCTCTCCGAGGCGAAACGAACTTTCTCCAACTACGTTGAAAAGGTAAATCCACAAGCTAACAATATCCCGTTTCTAATAAATGTTTTGCAGGAACTCCTTCCGAAAGGTCCTTTAAATCCATTTGCAAGCGGATTTGGTGGTTTCACCTCAGCTTGGAACTCGCTCGAAGCACTTGGCCCCAAATTGCTTATCATTGTCGATGGCTACGATAGCCAAAAGAGTGGAACCCCAAAGCGCAAAGGCAAGCAATACTCAAATGATGTCCATGATTTGCTCGATGGCAAACTCTTCCCCGAAGCGCGTGTCATCATCACCACATCGTCGACAAATTGCACTGAACTGCTTCCTATTGTTCAGCGTCATATCACTTACGAAGGCCTGACTTGGGGTCGATCAGCATCGTTGCTGGGCGGTGGTCAATGGGGTGGTCCATCGCGTCTCCTCGATACCGTCCAAGCGTGCGCGAATCTACGAAAAGCCGTGCGTACCCCTCTCGGATGTTTGGCTGTTGCTGCCATCTATGAGGCCACAGCTGGTGATTTGCCAACCGAAGAACTTGACGTGGTTGAATCGATATTGAATTGCGTTGCACCTGAAACTTCGGCAAGTAATGTCGCCGAACTGGGAAGGTTAGCTTTGTTCTGCCTGAAGATGAAACGCACATGTATCACTATGGCAGAGATTCGAATGTACTGCTCGTGTCCGGAATCAAACATAATGGGCTGTCTGGACAAGAGCCTCTTGCTCGGCAAAACAGCGAAGAAAAAAGGTGAATACGTCTACAATCCGATGTGTCCCGGGATGATGGAGTTTTTGGCAGCGAATTATATTGCATCGCTGGTAACTCGTCCAGGGCTATTGGCTGCTGAGATTACTGGACTGTCAATAGGCGATGAACTCGATGTAGATCTTCTAAAGGTCATCAAATTTGCAATGGGGCTCCTGGGCGAACGAGCTCATATACTACTATCGCGTCTCACTCCGCTCTGGCTCACACCACAGATAGTATTCTCGTTGGCTTTGGCCGGTGGGAGGACGGAAGACAACTTGGCAGCACTTTGTGATATTCTAGGCATATCGAAGCATCCCCCCATCTCGCCACTAGAGGCAAAGCCTCTTTGGGTACAAGTTCGATCAATGCCGAATGACCTGATGGGCTGGGGAATGGCCTTGAAAAGCCCCACCTGTACCCTGAAGAACCTGGAACTCATCTATCAATTGGAAAAGCATAGCATTCTTGAGTCACGCAAAGCGATCGATGTATTCCTCGATTCGATAGCAATCAATGAAAGTGTGTCAACCTTACGCGTATCGTCACTTATAGAGACCGAGGTGAAGGACTGTGAGATCAGCTACCTGGCGAACTGTGTATCCAAGTTGTTATTGAAGCCCAGACTGGAGAATTTCGAATTGGTACTCACGCTACTCGAGGAAGATCCGCCGATTTTGAAACTCCAAGCGGTGGTGGCGGCTTTATGCAGAGCGATCCCAAGACAGCCAAAACTTAGTTTTTTGTTGTTGGATCTAGGGTTGAGTACGTCGCAGCTTGTTCAGATCTGTGCGACATTAGAAAAGTGTCCGAACGTGACGAGGCTATCACTCCCGCATCTACGGTGTGAGCGGGGTGCTATTTCGGCGTTGTCATCATTACTTAGCGCTCGACCAATAAGTTTCTTGTCACTGCCCTCGTGTTGGGGCGCACGAGATGACCCGCCGTCTTCAAGTGGTGTCAGCATGGGTAAGTTAGAATTGGATGCTCTGCATGCATGGAGTCATTCGAGATGTTGTTTTGTTTTTTTTTTTTTTTTTTTTTTGATTTTGTCATTCGTAGGCTCTGGGAGCGGCAGTAGTACTGGCACATCGGGGCTCATTAAACAAGGATCTCTACCTGGTGTTCCGTCACCACGTTCCTATGCTCCCGGCATATTCTCATCCCTGCCACGTGGTGTTTTTGTACCACCAACCACACTCGGTCGATCAGCTACTCTACCACGTCAACCACTCGAACAATCGGTCGATAAACGTAGCTGTGACTCTGTGGTCTCCAAGACATGGTATCCGACGCCAGCCTGTGATGGTGGACCGCATAATTCGGGAACATTACACGATCTCCTATTGGCCGCACGTGAATCGTATTCAAAACTGCACGGCTTGGATTTAAGTAAGGCACAATTGTCCTTAGAAGATTCCATGTGCCTTGGTGAAACTGTTCGTCTGTCGAACACATTGCATACCCTCAAGCTGGAGGGTTCTTCGCGTTTAAGTGAAATTTTGCCCTCGGTATTGGGTGCCAGTGAGTCGCCTTGTCTACAGATGCTAAGCATCGGTTCGCCAAGGCTTAGTCTTGAGGATTCGGCGATAGCGATGTGTGCGCGAGCGCTGACCAGTTGTTCGACTTTGCGATTACTAAGCCTGGATGGCTGGAATTTCAGAATTGAGGTGGGGTTCTTGTCCCAAAATTACCGAACTTTTGACTTGATGGTTTGTTTGCTCTTACAGAATCTATCGACCCTTTCGATTGTGCGCGCGTTTCTATCGCTAACTTCAATTAGAGAATTAAGTCTGGCCAATTGCCGTTTGCAAATTGGATTAATCCGAAGCGACACAAAGATCTCGAAGGCATTCGAGTGTCGTTCTGTGGTGGTTTTGAAACTAGCCGGCGCACAGGTGACCGTAGCTGATGCGAATATTTTGCGAGGACCACAGCTCTTGCCGTATATCGGTGGTTTTCCATGCTTGCGTGAATTGGATCTATCAGCACCGGCTAGATCGGGACTTGGAAGCACACATTCTTCACCGCTGATTCTGGATGACAAATGCATCGTTAGTTTCTTTCAGCATCTTCACACGCATTTTGGGTAAGTGTCCTTTCCAGCTAATGCTGTTGCTTTGTAACCAACAATTTTGTTTTGTTTTCAGACTTCTGAATACCCTGAAGATTTGCAATTGGGTGGTTCACTTCGATGATGCATCGCGTACGCTAAAGACTATTTCGAAGTGCATTCGTAATAGCCCGATTAGTCATTTGAAGATGGATGGAATTTCGGTATTGGATCGACCAAGGAAGCTTCGTATTGAATCGCATTTCATCCACTGCTTTATAGCATCCTTGCCGTTGCTGCGTTGGATGGGCATAAGTTTGGCGGGCAAGAAAGAGGAGCAGATCAGTGCAATTGGAAATGCGGTGCTTGATTTGAAGGGCTACGAAATAGATATCAAGTAAGTACGACTTTTCTTTAGCTATCTTGTAGGCTTGACAATGTACATATATAATATATGTTGGCGTCCATGAAGGACCAAATCCGAGCTTCTCTCAATCATCCGTGTTGTGTGTGATTTTATTTTCCCATTGGTGAAAGGGACCTACAGTTTATTGCCGGTTCCGAACAACGAAATTCGAGAAACTTTTCTTGACAATTATACTTCAGGCGGTTTTGTCTCCCAACTTCTCGCAAACTCCAATGACACCAGAACAATCCACATAATAACAGTGGGAGCATTGCCAGTGTGCCATCAGAGACGCTGCCTCTGATGTGTTGGGTTTCTAGCCACCGTCAGTTAGAAACCCCTGGTTTGATGAGCATGTCAAGGTCATGCTATTTAGACGGACGAGAGCCGCTCGGGAATATTACGAGCAGAAACGGAGAGAGGACAGCATGAAAAGCATGAGATCGAGGAAATGGAGAAATGCTATCACAGGAAGAATGCTGGCAAGTTTTGCGAAAAAGTAAAACGGACATGCCAGGACTATAAAGCCAGAGCGAAAGCCTGTAGGGATGATGACGGACAACTAGTACTAGTAGTACTAGTACAATCGATGCTGAGAATATGGAAAGAACACTCCTGAAGACTGTTTAACGGCGATGAAGGATCTAATGCAGCTGTCAGGCAGAATGATCCATTTGCAGCGGACGAAGATGAAAGAGAATTTCGTCCACCCGACCTGGATGAAATTAAGCCAGTAATTTCAAAGCTGAGAAATAATAGAGCCGCGGGCGCAGATGGGTTGTCTGCCGAGCTATTTAAAGCGGCTGGATATGACCTGGTAGGGCGCATGCACCAGCTCATCTGTCAAATATGGCTGGAGGAAAGCATGCACGACGAATGGAATCTTAGCATCGTTTGCCCAGTCCACAAGAACTGCGTCAACTACAGGGGAATAAGTCTCCTTAACATCGCATACAAGATCTTCTCTGCCGTATTGTGTGAACGCCTGAAACCCTTTGTGGATAATCTGAGAGCTTCGTATCAGTGTGATTTGGTCGTTTCCAGAGGAAAATTCTGCGTACCATTTTCGGTCCCATTTGTTTTGAAGGACAGTGGAGGAGAAGATTCAACCACGAACTGTACGGGCCGTACAGCGACATCGGCCTAGTACGACGTCTGCGGATCCTACGTCTAAGATGGCTAGGCCGTGTAGAGCGAATGGAAAACACACCTCCGGCCCGATGAGTCTTCGAGTCCAACCCCGAGGGACGACGCAGCAGAGGCGAATCGAATCTAAGTTGGCGGACATGGGTGGAAGAGGACGTTAACAAACTGGTAGTTCGTCGCTAGAAACAGCTGGCAAAAGACCGTGCCAGCTGGATAAGTTTGTTGGTTGAGGCTCAGGTTCACAGCCGACTATAGCGCCACCTAAGTAAGTAAGTAAGGTTTTGTCAGTACCCCGCTGAAGAGGAGCACCGTAAAAAACACGTTCGATGACATGGCTGTTATCGGGATTCGATCCCGTGTCATCGGCGTCAGAGGCAACACACTACCCACTGCGCCACGGGGCGCTCTCTGTGCCATGGTATGGATTGATTCATTTGAGGACAATACAACTTCTATGCATTATAAAAGCCGTGCACTTGCCACAACAAATCGACAAATATTTAGATTCTTTCAGGGATGTCTTGGAAAAGGCTTCTGTATAGTACTATTGTACAGTGGGACCTATGGTTTACAGGCAGATTGACCCACAAGTACAAGTTCAATTCTTGCTTACAAATCGCATTAAAGGCATTTGCTCTGCGGAGCAGTAAATTCCACAACCCTCAACTCGACATAATGATAAATCAATTGGAATGTGTCCTTTGGGCCTGGCAAATGCCGTCGAGTGGGTTTTGCCTTGGTATCGTACAGTGCATACGCCTGAGACGAGAGATATTGAATTGTACTTACACACGCTCATCGCACGCGTTCCAGCTTGTATGTTTGCTTGTAGGTCATGTGCAGGTGCAGATGACATGCATATATCCTTTCGGAGCTGTGTACACTTCACCTAGTAAGCTTGAGATCATTCTCTACTGACTTTGTTTTCTCGATGCCTTCGAGACGAATGAGAAAGATTGTTGTGTAATTAACTATTGCCCGTAGCTTGGGGTGCACATAGCACAGATGCAGGTACGAAGAGGTAGTTGAGTAGCAATTTCCCTGTGTCCTGGGAGCTTCATGACAAATTAATTCTTTGTATAGACAAACAATGGCTCGGGAATTAAATTTTTTAGGTTTTGTTACCCTCGACATCAGACAATGGTTGGAATTTACCAATTTATTCCTTTGAGCGTGTTGACGTATTACCCGTGTTTGAGGTGCTTCCCGGCAATCCATCCCGACTGACGATCGTTTATATTTTCGAGAATATTGCTTTCCATCTCAGTGAACAGCGCAACTATGTCTGCTCTGCACGTACTGTAGTTGAGGTAAACAAACTACAGGTACTCAGAAGATGGATGAGTGGCAATGGTCAGTGAAAGTTTGATTCGAAAGTTTTCGAGACTAAGATTCTCGGCAATAGGAAGACTGAGAAAAGTTAATTAAATGCATAGAATGGCAAAACGGCGAACTCGGAATAGAGCTGTGACCAGCAATTTGTGGTGGGAATAGCGCATTTCGTGGGTGAGGCTTGTGGGCTGCTGTTGGAGGAAATGTTGCGGTTGTTTGTGATTGTTTCCCGAGATATTCATAGCAGAATACCTGGCTACAGTTCCCTCCCTACGGCAGATTTGAAATTAATAAGGTCATTAGTGGATCTTAAATGGTCTTATCCTTGATAATCAATTTTGATTGCCTTTAAGATGTTTTGGAGTTCTGGAAATACGGGTTTTAAGAGGTTTAGAGTTAAAAGCGTTAAACTTGTGGCAAAAGTTTCAGAATTAAGTACTTTTAGACTACCGGAAAACTTTTCTCCTGTGTAGACTTTGCAGACTTTGAATGATGACATGTCTATGCCTTTGTGTTCCATACTTACTTACTTAGCTGGCGCTATAGTCCGCGGTGAACCTGGGCCTCAACCAACAAGCGTCTCCAGCTGGCACGCTCTTTGGCCAGCTGTTTCCAGCGCCGCACGCCCAGTTGGTTAAGGTCCCCTTCCATCTGCGTGCGCCACCGTTGATGCGGCCGTCCTCTGCCGAGCCTTCCTTCCGGGTTGGATTCGAAGACTCTTGGGGTCGGAGCTGTATCTTCCATGCACTCTACATGGCCTAGCCACCTTACACACTGTATCCGTAGACGTCATACCGGGCCGATGTCGCTGTACAACCCGTACAGTTCTTCGTTATGTCTTCTCCTCCATATACCGTTTGAACAAACGGGACCGTAGATAGTGCGCAAAATTTTCCTCTCGAAACGACCAAGGGTATCTTCATTCGCTTTTGTTAAGGCCCAAGCCTCTGCGCCGACAAGGAGGACTGGGATGATTAAGGTCTTATATAGTGTAACCTTGGTTTTCCAAGAGAAAACTCAATTGCCTTTTGAGCCCAAAGAAACAGCGGTTGGCAAGATCTATTCTGCGTTTTATCTCAGCGCTGGTGTTGTTGTCGCTGGTCATCAGTGAGCCAGGTAGACGAATTTCTTGACCACTTCAAAGTTATATCCGCCCACGGTGACGTTTTGGCCAATACGTCGGTGTTGTCCGTCTCTTTTGGATGAAAGCAGATATTTGGTCTTACCCTCATTAACCTTGAGACCCATCTTAGCCGCTTCTACCTCAATGCCTACAAAGGCCTCATTGACGTCTCGCTGTGTCCGTCCAATCACGTCAATGTCGTCGGCGTACGCAAGCAATTGCGTAGACTTGAAATAAATCGTACCTCTTGTGTTGGCCAGTGACTCTTGCACGATTTTTTCAAGCACGATGTTGAAAAAGTTGCATGACAGCGCGTCACCTTGCCTAAATCCTTTTTTAACATCAAAGGTCTCGGTTTGCTCATTACCGACCTTAATGGAGCAGCGAGAATTCTCCATTGTCATCCTGCACAGTCGGACGAATTGGGCAGGGATGTTAAAACTAGACATGGCTTTGTATAGCTCATCTCTATACACGCTGTCACATGCAGCCTTGAAATTGACGAAGAGGTGGTGAGTGTCGATTTGGTCTTCTCCAAGATCTACCGTAGCGTAAATATTTGGTCTATTGTAGATTTACCTAGTCTGAAACCACACTGATAAGAGCCGATCAGGTTATCTATCCACAAACGGTTTCAGGCGTTCACACAATACGGCAGAGAAGATCTTATATGCGACGTTAAGGAGACTAATTTCCCTATAGTTGGCACAGTTATAGGGGTCTCCTTTCTTATGAACCGGGCAAAGGATGCTGAGATTCCATTCGTCGGGCATGCTTTCCTCCGACCATACCTTGCAAATGAGATGGTGCATGCACCTTACCAGCTCATCTCCAGCCGCCTTAAGAAGCTCAGCAGACATGCCGTCTGCGTCCGCGGCTTTATTAGACCTAAGTTTTGATATCGCTATTTTGACTTCGTCTAGGTCGGGTGGACTGAATTCTGTTTCATTGTCGTCCATTACGAATGGCTCATTCTGCCTGACAGCGGTATCTTGTCTTTCATCGCCGTTATACAGTCTGCAGAAGTGGTCTTTCCAAATTCTCAGCATCGACTGCGACTCTACTACCAGCTCTCCATTTTCATCCCTGCAACACGGATACAAGAAATATTTCTCACCCTTAGATCTGGCTACAATCTATAAGGCGTTCATTCGCCCTAAATTGGAATTTAACGCTAATGTCTAGTGCGGTGCATCCAAGACCTCATTGCACTTACGAGATAGAATACAAAATTGATAGCTGGCTCCAGCATTAGCAAAACATTCGCAGGAATGTTTCCTGCCGTTCCCTGTTTTGTCGTTACTTCCACAAAAAATACTCTGATAATGTTGAAAAAATCACATGACATTGCGTCGCAGTCTCTGAATCCATCGAAGGTCTCCGTTAAATCCCCACCAAACTTAATGGAGCAGCGAGAATTCTCCATTGTCATCCTGCATATTCTGACGAGCTTGGCAGGGATGGTAAAACTAGACATCGCTCCATAGAGCTCGTCCCTATGCACACTGTCATACGCGGCTTTAAAATCGACGAGAAGGTGGCGTATGTCGACCTCTATTTTATGGGTATACTCCAAGATCTGCCGCAGTGTGAATTTTCCTGACCTGAAGCGACATTCATAGGAATTCAGATTTTCCCCAAATGGTTGACAGCGTTCACAAAACATGGCAGAGAAAGTCGTATACGCGATGTTAGGAAGACTTATACCCCTATAGTGGGCGCAATTATAGGAGTCTTCTTTTTTATGGACCGGGCAAACGATGGTGAGATTCTATTCATCGGGCATGCTTACTCACGTCCGTACCTTACCGATAAGCTGGTGCATGCTTTAAGAAGCTCAACAACTTTCTCGAAATATGTATGTATTGTTAGGGTAGTAGGCCCCAGAGATCAAGTTTTTTGCCCGAAATCATTGCCCTTGCAACGGGATCTCGAATCAGCTTTATCAGAAAATTATCTGTCCGTAAAATCCTTGCTCTATTGTATAGGACCTCGTTAGGATAGAATTTGTGTACTCGGACTCTGGTGTTCTGTGTACTCCCGAATCCATAGGCAACCATGGGCCTGATTAAGGCTATGTAGCAGATTACATTCACCCTAGAATCAAGTTGGTTGGTTGTCAGAGCGAAAGCGCCCCGGGCTCTTTCTAGAGCAGCATGTATGGTATCACGCCCTGCCCTGAAATTAATTTGGGTATCGGGAATTATATTCTTATCCTCAGCCCATTTCGATAGAGCTCTGTGGATCACATTCTCGAAGACCTTGCTAATGCTCGGAAGTAGACTTATCGACCAGATATTTGATAGGTTAGAGGAGGCTTTGCCCCTCTAACGGATTGGTTGCACCACCGCCGTTTTCCAAAACACTGGGTAATATGCATTACAGGATGGAGTACCTCTTCATAGCCTTTGGTGGAAGATGCCTAAGTAAATTATTGGTTATTCCGTCAATACCCCTCTTTAGTGACTCGAATTCACCTTGTACACATGCTGGAAGACGGCTCCCACTGTCGCCACTTTCTCCTGAGAATAATCGGTCTGGATCAATGCTAACCGTACGTAGTACACGTTCGTTGTCTGACGTTCTCGGAAGCTTTAAATTCCGAATGTAATTCCGATTTTTACCCCAATTTCTTATTTATCGGCTAGAATACAGATATTGGACTTTACAGCGTGAATTTGGTTGTTCCAGAGCAGACTTATGGATAATTTGAAATTTTCAATGACCGACTTCATTGTCCTGAACTCCGAGTTTTGTCTGTCGGCAAATTGCCTGTACACAAGTTTGAGTCTTGAGCCATCAGTGTACCACCTAAAGCCTTTGACGTTAAACAAGGGATCACTGGTTTCCCAAGCTGAGCAGTTTGGGATCAATGTGTATCTCAAGTCTCTTGTCGAAGGTAAAGGTGTGTGGTAATGCATCAGAGACCGTTGTAAAATATATCCAACTCAGGAAGATGTTGCAGAATGGACATGTGACCCATAGGTCGCGAGCGAAGAATTCTGATTGCATTACGTAATGCAACCTTTTTAATAAATAGATGTAGTAGAGTAAGTCCAATCAGTGCTTCTTGGGCTGCCGTGGGGCAGGTTGGCATAGCGCTTCTAATGCCGAGACACGCTAGTCACTGGAGGCGTTGAAGCTAACGATTAAGCCAGCATTTTAAGAAACTCTCGAACGGCGTACCCCTTACGACTGTAGAGGTGCAAAGTTTGGCAGATGCGAGTAGATCCTGTCTATTCGTTTTACCTGCTCTGTGATCTGCTGCTAGAACTGGCCGATTCGCCTTTGAATAGAGAACAGAATCGAACAGGTACTGGGGCTTTGAGAGCAGCCTTTGGTACTAGTACCGTTTTTCCCTGTCCTGTCGCCATTGACCTACGCCCAGTCAATTTGAGTGTGATGGCTAACCTTTGGATACGTCCCGAGGAACGTTACGTCTAGGCTTTCTGCTGAGCTTCTTTTATTTGCATTTATCTGTTAGTACTTAGGACAGCTTCGATAGTTTGCCGGGTGGCCCTTCTTCCCACAGAGCATGCATAAGAGCTGCTCTGACCCCAACGGGTACATTGAATGCTTCCACTCCTTTCTAATTTTTCTCATCGTTTAACCCGGGCGCCTATGGTGGTCATTTTCAGTAGATTCTCCAGGCTGCTGTTGGGTGTCAGCTGAAGAACAGTCAGGTTTATAGAGGCAATTGTGGAGAAGTTAGGCAAATGTTTTGGTTTTACAATCATTTGAATATTGTCCCTATTTAAAGCTTTACCCCATCTAGACTTCCAGTGGATCTTATATGCGTTTGTTAACAGAATCTTCCACGTGATCAATAAATGCCAATATGTGAGGATGTGTTTTATTTTCCTCCTCTTCTGACGATACTACCAAGTGATATCACGACAATCATACGGAAAGTTATTCTTCTTAACAGTTAACAGTTAGTATCAACGACGACATAAAAAAACCCTATAAAGGACTATTCCGATTTATCTCTTAATCTTTCATGAACTATCTGAAATACGTAGTGTTAAAGACGTAAAATTATTGCTGTACGATAGAGACAGCTAGCAGTATGTCTGAACGATAAGCCATAAACCAGAATCAGAACGACTCTGGAATCGGCAGTAAATCTTCCCATGATAGGTATGTCCCATCCCCATTGTACGATCCATAATCTAAAAATAAATCCTCAACTTAATGACACACCATTGCCGAAAAATTGATGATTTCCTTTTTGCGGCATGCCATTTTCGCACGGATGCTCGCACTCAAATGCTCACGTAGAATAGGAGGAAACCCATACCTTAGCCCAAAAACACTTTACTTCTATTATTCGTATAACAACAGGCAAGTCTCGCCAGTGGCAAGGTAAACTCCTGCGCTCCGCAATTACGCCAGGTACACGGAAAGCACATCTTCTCCAGTCTTATAATCAAATTAAATTCGTCAGGCCCTTCGTTCACCGGAATAGATTTCCTTCCTCTTCCTTCTTTTCTCTCTTTGCCATTTGAATACCTTCGTCTGGGAGTACGTACTCGTATGGTACCTATGGAGCATCTCTATTCACTCCTATTCCACCATGGTGTGCCTATATATCCAATTTGCCCCATTTTATCCGTTTACCCATTTATCCGTTTACTTGAAATTTCCTCTGGCGTAGCTCGTGATGATTTCCTCCTCTCTTTTTACAGACTAAGTGAATCCACCATTGAACATGCCAAATTAATGGCCCAGGCAATCAGCTTAGATGGGAAATTCGACATTAAGGTATCGACCTTCGGAACATCGAGCGGAATTCTAATTCATGCCGAAAAGTCGGGAACAAAGAGTCTAACTCGAAAAAACAAGGACTAGAGAGGGTTGCAATATGGTTATCGACGACGGATCCGATGCACAGTTGGATACGTTCAAGGAACTCTGCCCCGGGTATGTATTGTACATAGACGTCGTTGTGTGTTTGTGCGTGTGGCTGGTAAATGCGAAAATCTAAGTTCGTTACTGTTGTGTGGTGATGTGGGGCCCCGGGAGCCAGATTGTGGGAATTTACACGCCGTGAACAGGAGATTAGTTTTACCAAAGTCAAACAGGATTGAAAAGAGTGAGATTCGGGTTTTTGTCCCACACCGCGTTCGTGTTTTATTTTTTCCTTTTTCTTTTCGGCTTTCATGAAACTCAGAAATGTGCATATGTGTATATGTTTCCGTTTTTGTTTATTACACTTAACACCTTATACACTCCAGGCATACCTATGTTGAATTGAAAAACGTCCTGCTACGAAACCAATCGAATTTCGAATCGAATTTGGAGTTGATTTTAGATTCTATGAGTAAATGTAGGTTCTGTTTGATTTTAATCAACTTCCGGTTTGTTTGACTATTTGCCAATGATCCTTTTATTCAGTTTTGTTTCCATTCTTTTGTGTGGCCCTGGTCCTGCTAGACTCTGTTGATGTGGTCAGATAAATAAATTATATAGAAAAAGATATAATTGAACCAAAGCCGCTCTTATAGAGTACTTCTGTTGTTTATTTTTTTTTTTAACTAATAAATAAGAAAAACATCTTTGTAAACAACATTTAAAATTCACGTCTATAATTGGATCCTATCTAAAATGGATTTAAATAGGAATAATAAATAGAATCTGAGGCAGAAAACTATAACGAAACCATTGAAATAGTTAAATATCTATCGGCCTAATTGATGTACTTGAAACGAAAAAGCTTTCTACTTTAAGGAACAATAATTCAATGCAAAATAGGTGAGGATTTTTTCTTTTATAAAAACTTATATTTCCGTAGAAGCATATTGTGTTCTATTTACGTGTATCCTTTTTTAATTGTTATACTTACAGTGTCGAACAAATCAATAGCACCCAGTGGCACTTGGTTACATGTTGTCAAATAAATTTGTTAAAATTTAATAGATTTAAATGAATTTTATTACTGTAACACCGATTAACTAGGTGGGTCGCAGGGCATCCAAGTTGGAGCGAAACGATCCATTTTAAAACTCTGCTTATTATTCTATCAGTGCGCGTGAGCAATCATAATCTAACCAAAGTAGTATCTTCTGATACGAATACGGTGACAGCAATGCATTACAAAAACTTAGATGTTTAGCGGACCCATAAAAGATGGTAACTGAGTTTCTTTATCGATTGTAAAAAGAACTTTGGTTCTATGTTAATTCGTCCATTGGGCCTACGCTAGTTGGTGTTCATCGATAACAGACCATCGGCATACATATGTTTAAAACTTTTCCCTGTATGCATTCATTCAGGTATTGTGCAGGTGCGGAAGGACGATCGTATCAGTGAGTATTCATATGAATTTATGTTTGTGATACTTTAGTCTATATCCTTACGGTCCGCGGCTATTCCAATCAAATGGATAGCAGAGTTGATAGTGTTCAAAAAATGGCGCCTGCAAAAACAGACTTCTACCACTTTGACCCTTAAACGGGCAATAAAGTCGTCGTATTTCGTTGACAGAGCTGTTCGACGACCAAGGTTAGAACGTGTTTTCCGAGGCATGATTATTGGAGTCCCTTTTCTCTGAGTATTTACTATCACCATGTCAAATTTGGTTAAAATCGCTTAAAGCATTCTGCGTTGTTTTATTATCAAAATGCGGATGCTCGTGATTTCTAATGTTAAGTCTATGGGACACGTTTTCGGTGACTATTCCTCTATGGTATTTTCGATTTTTGATTTTATTTTTTTAAAACCTTCCCCTCGATGCCTTCTATTGACATGTCTAATTTGGTAAAAATCCGTCAAAAGCGTTTAGGGGGAGTAGTCTGTCAACGAAATACATTTTGGGGTGTAAGGAGCTTGGCTCGCTACGCTCGCTTCGCTCCACCAATAGACCTTAAGATACTAGAACATAAATGATGCGATGATGACAGTAAAGAATATATTACGAAAAATAGATGAATTCAATGAAAAAAGCTGCGACAAAACTAAGGCACCAAAGCACATACTGTTCACAATTTTTTTTTTTTTTCCAATATTTTGTGGCAAATCCATTATTTTTGAAAACTGCTTCACATCACCGGGGCATCGATTTAATCAAATTGCTTATAATTTCCGCGGGCAAATTCCGTTTGAGCAAAAAGGGAATCCTTGTTCTTACACTTTTCACGCTGAATCCGCCGATCTACAATCTCCCATAGATTTTCTATGGGATTGAGATCTGGTGATCGATTTTCTGAAAACCACTTCTACACAATTTTAGCGGTATGCTTTGAATCGTTATCATGTTAGTATATCCATTTCGAAGGCATTCCTTTTTCGGCATATGGCAGCGTCACGTTCTGAAGTATCTCCTGATACATGAGACTATCCATTATTCCATTTATTTTATGAAGTGGCCCCATTCCCTGACTGGAAAAATATCCTCAGACCAAAATATTTCCTCCACCATGTCTTACTGTCCATCTTGTAAAGTGTGGATTTAGCCGTTTGCCTTTTGGTCTACGCACTTGCCTCGTCCATCAGAACCCTTCAGATTGAATTTGGATTCATCTGAAAATAAAACCATCTTCCATTTGGCGATAGTCCAGTTAATATGCGCCTTTGTAAACGCAAGTCTCGCCCGTTGATTCTTCGGCGAAATAAATGTTTTTTTTTTTTTTTTAGAGCCCGGTAAGAAAGAAGACCGGCTTTCACCATCCTTCGCTGTATAGATCTGATGGATATGTCCAAGTCCATTTCATTTCCTATCGTTCTTGCAGATACACATAAATGGATCCTTTTTAATTACTCGAACTATTGCGTGATCATCCCGTATGGTCGTTTTTCGAGGTCTTCCGCCACGATGGATAGTTTCAACGCTTCCGGTATTACGAAACCGATTTATTATACGAGAAATGACCGAATGGTGGGTACCATATTTTTTGGCAATACAATCGACTGCTTCCCCTGCATGAAAATCCGCGATAGCCTTTTGATTAAATTCGGTGGTGTATTTGCTATGCGCAATTTTAAAAACTTTCTCAACCTCCGATTACTCTGCGTCACTAATTACTTGTAAATGAGTATGATTTGCTACATAGTGTCATTGTTTCAAATGCAACAGATAATTTACCACAATACCGAAATAAAGATAAACAAAATAAAACTAAGGGATTTCGGGTCCAGCTGGTGCAATATGCTCGTGCTTTAGTTTTGTCGCAGCTGTGTTCATTGAATTACTCTCTTTTTCGTTATATTTTCTTAACTGTCATCATCGCACCATTTATGTTCTAGTATCTTAAGGTCTATTGACCCTCTAACAGGTAAGGCTACCCTGAGGTTTCGCTTACCGCTTTGAAATATATAATGGTGCCGGTGATAACCGAATTTTACCCAGTACACCTGATCTTGGTAGTTGTGCCAATGTTGTGGTGCGATTATCACAAACCATTCCAAATTTTGTTCACCACATTGTCTATTTTGACAATTTTTATACCACGATGCCTTTATTGGTATATCCGCGTGCCAGAGGAATATATGCTTTAGGAACGATCAGGGCCAACAGGATACCAAACTGTAAGCTTCCTTTGGATAAAGACTTCAAAGAAGATAGGGGCATTCAATCGAATATGTAGGTAACGTGTATGGCATTGACATTAGTACTGTTTTGTAGAGAGACAATAGAAATGTTCGATTAGCATCAACACATGTTGGAACTTTGCCATTTTCAAAAATGGACCCACCCAATCACCCAAGCAAGGCATCGCGTTATGATCGAAAGGAGAGAAAAAGTACATTGATGTTGGCTGCCCACAAATTGTACGGGAATATAACAGCCACATGGGGGGAGTTGATCTAATGGATGGTCTTATGGGTCGGTATCATATTCGACTCATCATTTGGCTGACATGATGATTCAAATTATACAGAAAAAATGTTGCTGACGTTGCCTGAATTTCGTGAAGAGATAGTTGCAGGTCTTGTGTCTTATACGGGGAAACGTTCAGTTGGTCGGCTTTCAACACAGGAAAAAGAGCCAGTACTAGTTCTGGCATTGGTCAGAGGGCAAATCATCCTGTGGCCTGACATAAGGTATGACAATATCGGTCACATTCCATTATGGCCCGGCAA
Source organism: Eumerus sabulonum (assembly GCA_951905685.1). NCBI lineage: Eukaryota > Metazoa > Arthropoda > Insecta > Diptera > Syrphidae > Eumerus > Eumerus sabulonum. The sequence continues at coordinate 207,392,951 of OX645060.1, forward strand.
AGATGGTGTTAAAAAAATTGCAAACTTTGCAAAACATCGCAAACACAATGCATTTGTTCGAAATGTGATCTGCACTTGTGCTGTTCAAATGCCAAAAATTGTTTTTTGGAATACCATCAAAGAAAATAATTTTGATTTTTTTTCAATAAATACATTTTTTTTCAATAAATACATTTTTTTCCCAACAAATGTACACCTTATGGTTTTGCTATGCTTAACCCTAATCAGCCCAGGTCAATTTTCTTCCTAATCCACCCAGGTGGTGACCCAAAGACACCGCATTAGAAAAGTTTTTAAAATAATAATGAAAAAATATTATTTAGAGTTTTTCATTGATTTTTTATTTATAACTAAATAACTATGTATTATACCATTTGTAATTGGTTTGATTTGTTATTTTATAATTTGGTTAATTTATTTTTAAGGTACAAATTTGACATACAAGTTATTTTTCTGAGTGTTTGTCGCAGACGCTCTTCTTGCATTTGCAGCATATTTGTTTTGAAGCGCGGCCTATGTCATGAGAACACATGTAACATCGTTTTCTTTTTCTAGACGTGCCAGTTCGGTTGTCTTCGGAATTCTTTGCTGTAGATGGCACAATTTCGCTAACGACATGTTTTAGTGACCCTGATAAATACCTAGTCTTGCGGCGTAAAATGTGAGGTGTAATTAATCCCATTGCAAGATCTCTGAGAAATAGTGGTCTTGCCTTGTGCTTTTTAGGTGCATTTCAATTTGGATACGTTTTCATCCAAATCACATATGCAGCTATACCCGTAACATCGATGAGGTTGTGGAAAATCACAATGGGCCACCTGTTTGACTGAAAATGCATAGCACATCTGATCCAAAGTATCAACCGCCCCTTTAGTTGAATTGTAAACTTCTGGTTTGTTTTTGTTGTTGATGTCTATTGTTTTGGTATGATGCCACGTAACTCACTAATGATATTGTTTTCCTGAACCCAAATAAATTTGAATCCAGATCCCTGCTTCTATTGGGAAGAAATTTTTTTGGAATACATGCTTTATTTTCTCGTAGAGTTCCAACACTGGCGAGACCCCTACCAAATGATATGACGTAAAAAAATTATCGAACATTAGAATTCGGTTCGACCCAGAATAAGACTCAGAAAGTATCAACACCATATTCTCCGCTTGATTACAATCTCTTTTATTCCCTTCCTTTACAAAGTAAGGAATACCAAACATGGGATAAGATGTAGAGCTATCACATATCCACCAGATCTTCATGCCATATTTATCCGGCTTTGAAGGGATGTATTGTTTGAATACATCTCGGTCCTCGGAAGGGGGCCAGTTGCTCATCAATTGTCAGATTCATACCAGGCACGTACATCTTCTTTAAATTTGTCATAACGGAGTTCCAGACTTCCCTTATTGGTGCAAATTTGTCTCTTCGTCGTCTATCTGATCTTGTTGATATGTCATCGAATCGTAAATGTTGTGAAATTTTAGCGAGCCGATTCTTTGACATTGTTGCCCTGAACACTGGATGGCCATGAACTTCATCCCAGAAGTCTGTAAAATCGAATATGCCTTTTTTAGTGCTTGCATAAATAAGCAATCCTATGAAACTTCTTATTTCAATTGCGTCAGTAAGTTTCCATTTCTGCTCTTCCTTTTCTGCACCATGGCCATTCGTAAATTCGACGATGAGCCCAATAATTGTATTATCAAAAAAACAGTCGAATGCATCGCTTACGTCGTCAATATGCTGTCCAGGTGGTTAAACAACTTTATCCAATTGGCCTCTAATAATATTATGACTGGCTGATCTTCCTTGAGGGAACGGTTCAGAGTTCCACTCAGTTCCATCCTTGCCAAGATATTTTTCTGCTCCAATATTTATATCATCATCCTCATCATCTAGCTCTATTTCGTCGGCCGATTTCTCAAAGATTTCAGTAGCATCCTCCTCACTATCGTCACTACCAAAAAATTCATAGTCACTCTCGTTATTTACATCAAAACCAATGTTTTCATCGTCCGATTCAGCTTCAATCGCCCTTCTGGTATCTTCATTTGTAAGATTTTTTCTCTGAGCCATTACTGCTCAAATATCAATCTACATATATAAAACAAATTAAATGTTTTATACATCTCTTATAATCCAAGAAAAAACCTGAGACCGTGACCCAAAGTCACCGGGTGGGCGGATTAGGGTTAAACGGGTAAGGCTGCCCTCGGCCCGCCTTCCGATTTGTCTACCTGGTGATCAAACTAATTATATATTTCTCATCTCGCCACTAAATTCGTGCTTCTTACACTAATATCCAACCTCAACAAAAATTCAGCTTTACCTTCCGTCGTTATTTTACTTTGCCTGTTAGAGGGCTAATCGGTGTAACAGAAATAAAATTAATTTAAATTTATTAAATCTAAACAATTTTATTTGACATCATGTAACCAAGTGCCATTGGGTGCTATTGTTTTGTCCGACACTGTAAATAATCAATTTTTCAACTATAATCTCTCATAAATAAATTTAAATGGTTTCGAATAGAAGAAAATGAATCCTTCACTCTAAACTAACTAGACCTTTTCCACCAATACCTTAAATTCGAAAGAAAACTTTACAATTTGTGTTTTATTTTTTCCTATAACATAGAAATCTTGTCATTGAAAAAAAAAAAAAAAAAAAAAACAACAAAACACAGTTAATATAAGGAATAAAATAAAATAACAGAAATCCTTACATATGTAACAGGAGAAATAATTAAAACACTTTTCCACATGTTTTTTACACTTGCAAAATCGATGTTTACTATAATATATCCTTTTTACAATAAACCAATACTCTTCTAATACATACATAAGTAGGCTTGCTAGTACATGTTTCACATACATATATATTTATGTCCTAATAGAAAACAAACATAAAAAGAGAAACAACAACACAATCTATGTAAATAATTTTTAGTGAGATATCATTTAATAGAAAAAAATCTGCACGTAATTATAAAGCAAGTTATAATCGTTTTCGTCTTCGATACATGACATATCTTTAAATTTAAGTGTTGTATTTTCGACTACGAGCATTGTTTGATATGATTTCAACTCTTATTCAATTTAACAATAATTTTTATTTAGCATTGTAATTACAAAAATATGTATACATATATAGTAATACTCCATTTTTTGTATTAAATTTTAGAGAAAGCAAAAACTCGAATATTTTCTATTTTTGCAAAAAAAAAATTATGTAGTTGCGAAACATAGTTTATTTAAATTTTAATAAATAAAATAAAAAGATGTTAAGTTGCGAAATAAACGAGAAGGCATTGAATAAAAAATGCCAATATAAAATCATATTAAATGTAATAATATTGTACATTGAAAGTTTTATAAAATAAACTGTTTAATAACAAAAACAATATATATAATATATATATGGCTGTGTGTATACTGAAAATTTCAGTTAGTTTTATGTAGACAAACCTCTTTCAATGCAAGTGAACATTGTTTGTTAATTAGGGGACTTAAGCTAAATGTTATTGCTATAGCATATGTGGTTTCGAAAAAACAAACTAACTTGATTTGTGGTTTCCCTTTCCCAAACCGCCCTTCGGTTCTTTACAGAAACCAATAAAAATTGTCCACATCCCGACCGTCATGTTCACTTGAAAAAGGCTACATTGTACGAATAAATAATATACATGTTAGAAGCTTGACTTCGTTTTAAAATATGTTCAAAACATATTTACCTATGAATAAAAGTTTATTGTATGACAATATAAAAAAAAAAAGAAACGATGTTGGATGTTAAAAATATATTAAATGTTTATAGGTATTGCAATTGGTAAAATAAAATAAAAATCGCGATAAATATTATATTTAAATAATTCACTATAATTTGCATACATTTTTCTAAAACTGTTAAGTTGAACAAAAAAGAAAAAAACAGGTAATTATTAGTAACGCTGAAATACATAAAATTGTGTAATAAAAAGTTAATGTTAAAAAGGAAGTAGTTATGCGATGAGTAGAACGTACATGAAAACTTACATACAAGCATTGTCTTATAATATGTTTTAATTATGCATAATGCCGATGTTAATATTAAATTATACATGTTATTAAATAAATATAAAAAGCAGAAAAAAAAATGTTTAGATACATACATAATTAAGAAATAAAATAAAAGCTGATTAACGAGAATAAATGCGCCAAATCTGTTTGCATTATTTATAAATATTTAATGCATTGTGGTGTTAATAAATATTGCTCAGAATTTTTAGAATGTGAATAAATATATACAAATATATATATTTATTATGTGCGTTTATACACACATATATATATATATACAACATTAAAAACGGATAACTGAGATAAGGAAAACTTTAATAAATTTTTAACTTATTAAGATTGAATGAAATGAAATAAATAAATTTCAGAATATCACACTTGTACTCTTTTCATTTCTTATTTGCGGATCTTCTATAATATTTAGGTGGTGGAGAGACAAAATGTCTCTGAGAGGTATGTAGGTACACAAGACTATTTTATTACTCTAAGGCACTGGAGTCAACATATGGCCTGTGGACAATTTCAAATTTCGCGGAAGATACATACATTTATACATCTGATCAAGAGAACGTATAGTGGTCCTCCAGAAGCCAGGAAAGGATATTGAAAACCCATCCGTGTCGAGTCAAGTACAAAATGTTACGTATACGCTCTCGTGTGCTCTCGAGCAGTGAAAAATGAAGGAGTAAAACAATTAGCCATTTTTTATACGTTTTGCGTGCTATTTTTACCCGCTCCCAAAATTGAATGTACGCAATCCCAAAATCCCACATACCTTACTTCTGACCAAGAAACCGCTCAATGGTCGTCCAGAAGCCAGAGCAGCATATTACAAACCCAACTGTGTCGCGTCAATTACCAAATTTTACGTATACGCCCCAGCGGGAAGGCAAAGGACTAATAAAGGTATCTTTCGCTAGCCTTTTCCATTGCCGCACACCCAGTTGGCTGAGGTCCCCTTCCACCTGTGTGCGCCATTTTAAGTGCGGCCGTCCTCTGCTTCTTCGTCACTACGGAGCCAAAATAGACGAAGTCCTTAACTACCTCGAACTTATATCTGCCAATACAAATGTTCTGACCAAGACGTCGTATATGTATGATGACAGCATATGTATATTCAGTTTTGCCCTCGTTTACCGCCAAACCAATTTTCGCCGCCTTCATCTCAATACTCGCAAACGCCTTATTGACATCTCGCTGTGATCTACCTATTATGTCAATATCTTCGGCGTATGCAAGGAGTTGCGAGGATTTGAAATAGATTGTGCCTCTTGTATTGGCCAGTGATTTTTGCACAATCATTTCTAATATGATGTTGAAGAAATCACACGACGCACGACGAGGGACCTAACATTCCACGTACAGAGCCGAAGATCATTGTCCTTTTTTCGCTTTTTGAAAGGGCCGTCAACATTAATCCGGTCCGTTGTTGTTCTGGTTGTTTCGGAGTTTGTTTTTTTACGGTTACGGCTTACTAGGCCGTAACCCAACCGACTAATCCTGTTTTTTTGGCGCAGGAAGCTCGCCATTCGCCCTTCGCCGCCTATAATCTCCAAATGGCACTACGAGAAGGAGGAGATGGGACTTACTAACAGTGCCGCAATATGTTCGTCTGCGATGGCTCTTCTCGCTTTTTAGTAGACCAACATCCGTCGGATCCGCAGAGAATTCTGTCCCCCTGACCTCGACGAAGTTAAGATTGCCATATCGAAGCTCAAGTCGAATAAAGCTGCTGGCGCAGACGGACTGTCTGCTGAGCTCTTCAAGGCAGCTGGGGATGACTTGGTTGGGAGCATGCACCAGCTCATCAGTAAGATATGGTTAGAGGAAAGCATGCCCGAGGAATGGAGTGTCAGCATGGTATGCCCGATCCACAAGAAAGGAGACCCCTCTGATTGCGCCAACTATAGAGGAATAAGTCTCCTTAACATCGCCTACAAAATCTTCTCTGCCGTTTTGTGTGAACGCCTGAAGCCTTTTGTAAATAAGCTGATAGGTCCTTATCAGTGCGGATTCAGGCCAGGGAAGTCCACCATCGACCAGACCTTCACACTTCGGCAGATCCTGGAAAAAACCAAAGAATTTCAAGTCGACACTCACCACCTATTTGTCGACTTCAAAGCCGCATACGACAGCATAATTAGAGACGAGCTATACAATGCTATGTCTACCTTTGACATACCTGCTAAACTCGTCAGACTATGCAGGGTGACCTTGGAGAATGCTCGCTGCTCCATCCGAATCGGTGAACACCTTACCGATAGTTTTGATGTCAAAAACGGAGGCACGGCGGTGCGCTGTCATGTGATCATATTAGAAATGATTGTGCAAAACTCACTGGCCAATACAAGAATCACAATCTATTTCAAATCCTCGCAACTTCCTGCATACGCCGACGATATTGACATGATAGGTAGATCACAGCGAGATGTCAATGAGACGTTTGCGAGTATCATCCCGGTCCTGTTATACGGCGCAGAAGCAGGGACACTATCAAAAGCAGATGAGGAGGCCCTTGGTCGGTTCGGGAGAAAGATTTTGCGCGTGATTTTCGAGCCTATAAACCCTGACGGGGGATGGAGGAAAAGATTCAACCACGAACTTTACGGGCTGTACAGTGACATGAGTCTAGTCAGGCGTCTACGGATTCAACGCCTAAGATGACTGGACCATGTAGAGCGAATGGAAACCACAGCTTCAGCCCGGAGAGTCTTTGAATCCAACCCCGAGGGACGAAGAAGCAGAGGACGGCCGCACTTAAAATGGCGCACACAGGTGGAAGAGGACCTCAGCCAACTGGGTGTGCGGCAATGGAAAAGGCTAGCAAAATGGCATGTTGGTGGAGGCCCAGTTTCACCCCGAACTGTAGCGCCCATTAAGAAGAAGAAGAAGAAGAAGAAGAAGAATTAGTCAGCCAATATGACTACCATCCAGTCAACTTGCCCACCAGCCAGTCAACCTGGAACCGGCCATCTAACCTGGCTATCAGCCAGCCAACCTGGTCACTAGCCAGCCAAACTGGCCACTAGCCAGTCAAAGTGGCCACCAGCCAGCCAAGCTGGCCACCAGACAACCAACCTGGCCATCATCCAGCCAACTTGGCTACCTGTCTGGCGGCAAGGTTGAATTGAATTGGTTTCCTGTCTGGTGGCCAGGTTGAATTGAATTGGTTTCCTGTCTGGTGACCAAGTTGGCTGGCTGGCGACAAGGTTGTCTGGCTGGTGGCCTGGTGGCAAGTGGGCTGGCTGGTTGCCAGATTGGATTGCTATTGCCCAGGTTGGCTGGCTAATGGCCAGACTGGTGGCAAGGTTTTCTGTCTGGTGTCCAGGTTGGCTGGCTGATTATAAGGTTGGCTGGCTGGTCGCGAGGTTGCCTGGCTGGTGGCCAAATTGGCTGGCTGGTGACTGGGTTGGCTGGCTGGTGGCCAAGTTGGTTGGCTGGTGGCAAGGTTGGCTGAAAGGTGCCAAGATTAGATAGCTTGCGGCAAGTTCTGTTGGCTCCTGGCAAGGTTGACTTGCTGGTGACTATATTAGCCGGCTGGTGGCTGGGTTGGCTGGCTGGTGGTCATGATGGTTGAGCTGGTGGCCAGTATGACTGGCTGGTGGCCAGGATGGGTGGCTGGGAGGCCAAGTTGGCTTGCTGGTGGCCAATTTGGCTGATTGGTGGCAAGGTTGGCTGGCTGGTGGCCAGGTTGGCTGGCTGGTGGCATGGTGGGCTGAATGGTGACAATGCTGGCTAACTGGTGGCAAGCGGTCTGGCTGGTGGCTTGCTGAGGTGGCTTTTGGCCAGGTTGGCTGGCTGATTATCAGGTTGTCTAGCTGGTGGCCAGGTTGGCTGGATGGTGGCAATGTTGACATGCTGGTGGCCAAGGCGGCTAGAACGGTTGGCCGGTGGCTGGTGAACAGAGCAGCTGGCAGGTGCCAAGATTGAATAGCCTGCAGCAAGGTTTGTTGGCTTATGGCAACGTTGGCTTGCTGGTGACAATATTATTTGGCTGGTGGATAGATTGGCTGACTGGTGGCCAAGATATCTGGCTGGTGGTCAGATTGGCTGGCTGATGATCAGGTTGGCTGTCTGGTGTCCAGGTGGTGGCCAGGTGGCGGGCTGGTGGAAAGGTTGGGTGGTCGGTGCCAAGATTGAATAGCTTGTGTCAAGGTTTTGGTGACTGTCAAGGTGACAATTTTGGTTGGCTGGTGGCAAGGTTGGCTGACTGGTCTTCAGGTTGGCGGGCTAGTGGCCAGACTGGCTAGCTAGTGGCCGCATCAGTCGGCGAGTGGCCAGGTTGACTGGCTGGTTGCTAGAGTGGCTGGCTGATGGGCATCTTAGCTATCCGGTGGCCAAATTGGAAAGGTTGGTTGACTGGTGGCCAGGATGGCTTGCTTTTGCCTAAGTTGGCTACCTGGTGGTCAGGTTGGATGGCTGGTGGCTAAATTGGTTTCCTGGTGTCCGGGTTGGCTGGCTGGTGGCCAGGTTGGCTGACTGGTGGCAAGGTGGGCTGGCTGGTGGTCAGATTGGCTAGCTGGGGGCCAGTTTGGCTGGTTGGTGTCCAGGTTGGCTACCTGGTGGTCAGGATGAATTGCTGGTGGTCAAATTCCAGGCTGGTGTCCGAGATGGCTACCTTGTGGTCAGGTTGGCTGGCTGGTGGTCCGGTGGCTGGCTTGTGACCAAGTTGGCTGGCTGACGGGCATTTTGGCTGACTGGTGGCTAGGTTGATTGACTGATGGTCAGGTTGACTGGATGGTAGTCGTGCTAGCTGGCTAATGGCCAGATTAACTGGCTAGTGGCGAGATTGGTTGGATAGTGGCCAGGTTGGCTAGCTGGTATCGAAGTTGTCTAGCTGGTGGCTAGGTTGGGTATCTGGCGGCCAGGTTAGCAGGCTATTAGCCGGGTTGGATGGCTGGGGGCCAGGTTGACTGTCTGGTGGCGGGTTGGCTGGATATTAGTCATATTGACTGGCTAATGGCCAGATTAACTGGCTAGCGGCCAGATTGGCTGGATGGTGGCCATGTTGCTGGCTGGTATCAAGATTCTGTAGCATGTGGCCAGGTTGGCTGGCTGGCGGCAAGGTTGGCTGGATGGTGATACTATTTTTTTTTTATTCCCGGTTTCCTTATAAATTAAATACAAAAAAAAACAGAGGATACATATTTTTCTCATTATTTAGGAAACAATCGTCATCATTCTTTAGTTTATAGGAAACCAGAGGCGAATGATCTTTAATTGTATGTTACAATGATTTATGATTTATGTGGGGTATATAAACAAAATACAAAAAGTTGTACGATATTTGAACAATAAAGAAATGAGATTACGTTATAAAAATAATACAAAAAGACAGAATGTACAAATTAAGTATTTAGAGTAACAAAGGTTTTGACTGTAGAACTGTCCATACTAAATACGATTTTTTTTTTAATTCATTCAGAAATAAATTGGCTTTAACTATGTGTCTAAGTTTAAATGAAAAGCTTCGGTGCTCTCGTCGTGAAAAAATTAAAAGAAAAAAAATATTTTTTGGCGAAAGGGATTTTTTTTAGATTCAGTCATAACGTTTGTTCTTAAACCGTATGTAATTGTACTTCCTAGCGTATCATAGTATCCGTTTCGCTTAAAAAAGACTTTGGGAACTTTGCAAATGTGAATGTGTTGTAACGGAAGTACACCTAGGGCTAAGAATGGAGGCCAACTATGAGCTAAGCGATTTTGTCTATTAATTATTGTTATTATCTGTTTTTGAGCTGTACAAAGGACTTTGGTGGTACTATTGTAAGTGCCACCCCATCTTGCAATACCGTATTGGAGCTTAGAGTACATAATACCATAATACAACATTAGTAAGAGTTTTGTTAATGTCATCTTAAAAGAACAATGTTACGACTTACGGAAAGCATATCTTGGACACGTGAGCCTTCCAGGTCTTATTTTTATCCAATACTACACCTAGATACTTATAACTCTCAACCCACTTCTATTTTAAAATAGTCTGAACTGTAAGCTACGTTCTCGTGGAAATTGCTATTACCACAGGTATGAGCAGATATCGATAGCTTTTTGCAAGAGCTGGAGTGGAAGAGAGCATCACAGTCAAATATCTTATCCACTTGCTTTTAGATTGCATATCGTAAGTCTAGTTGTAACTTTTTCAACATCGTGCTTGAAAAGATCGTGCAAGAGGTACTGGCCAACACAAAAGGTACGATTTATTTCAAGTCTAGGCAATTGCTTGCGTACGCCGACGAAATTGACGTGATTGGACGGACACAGCGAGACGTCAATGAGGCCTTTGTAAGCATTGAGGTAGAAGCGGATAAGATGGGTCTCAAGGTTAATGAGGGTAAAACCAAATATCTGCTTTCATCTAAAAGAGACTGACAACACCGACGTATTGGCCAGAATGTCACCATGGGCGGATACAACTTTGAAGTGGTCAAGGAATTCCTCTACCTTGGCTCACTGATGACCAGCGACAACAACACCAACGCAGAATCACTCTTGCCAACCGCTGTTTCTTTGGGTTTGAGAGGCAATTGAGAAGTAGAGCCCTCTCTCGGAAAACCAAGGTGACACTATGTAAGACCTTAATCATCCCAGTCCTCCTTTACGCCGCAGAGGCTTGGATCTTAACAAAAGCGGATGAAGATGCCCTTGGTCGTTTCGAGAAGAAAATTTTGCGCACTATCTACGGTCCCGTTTGTTCAAATGGTGTATGGCGGAGAAGATATAACGAAGAACTGTACGGGTTGTACAGCGACATCGGCCCGGTATGACGTCTACGGATACAGTGTGTAAGGTGGCTAGGCCATGTAGAGCGCATGGAAAATAAAGCTCCGACCCGATGAATCTTCGAATCCACTCCGGATGGAAGACGCGGCAGAGGACGGCCGCATCATCGATGGCGCACGCAGGTGGAAGGGGACCATAACCAACTGCGCGTGCGGCGCTGGAAACAGCTGGCCAAAGACCATGCAAGCTGGAGACGCTTGTTGGTTAAGGCCCAGGTTCACCACGGACTGTAGCGCCACCTAAGTAGTAAGTAAGTCTAGTTTTATTGCTTACAAGTAGTTCGTGTTTAGCGAACCATTGTCGTAGTGTATTCAAGTCCCAATGTAACTTGACTACCGACTCGAAAATACTTCTATTATTATAACTTAGTGCCATATCATCAGCAAATGCTGTATTATTATTGCTGAAGTTTTGGTAGAATAGCGAATTTGTATAAATCAAAAATGGCAATGGTTCCAAAACTGAACTTTGCGGTACACCGGTTTTTATTTGCAACCGAGCACTCGTTGTGTTCTGTTTGATAAATAGGAAGAAAACCACTTATGGAACACACCTCTTAGTCCATTCTATACAATTTGCTCAGGAGAATATCGTGATTGACCATGTCAAAAGCTTTTGTTGTATCTATGAAGAGTACTAAGTTATGGTGATTGCTATTAAAACGATCACAAATTTCACTACACACCTTAAGAATTGTGTTTTCAGTAGATCTACCTTCATGAAGTCCGAACTGGTTATTACAGAGAAACGATACTAGACCAACTTTTATTAGTCTCGAAGTAAAGTGGGAGTAAAGAGATGGACCTATATTGAGTTATCAAGTTTCTATTGTCAGGTTTATCTCCCCTATTTGTAAAAACACTCAAACTGCAAATCAACTACATATTAAGGGTTGGGAATATGGCAGGCAATCGACTTTCTAAGATAGTTGCCCTACAAGCGATTCGTAATAAAACTACATGGTATAAGGAGTGGTTGGAACTAGCAAGTGGGTGTGGAGTAGAGCTGAACGCGGAAGACAGGAACTGGGAAAATTCATTATTCGATTTAATAAAACAAGTCGACATCCAGGCCAAAAGGAAGTTTTAAGAAGAAGCGGTGGGATCACTACACCGTAATACGTACAGCCGGCTAAACCACAACCTGGAGGGTAGAAACTATTTTAAAGACATACATAGTATCCAGGAAATTTCGACAATGTTTAAACTCCGTGGAGAACTCATAAGGCTCAATTTCGTGCCCCACAGAGAAGACCTTCCCATACTCGGTAGTATGTGTAATTTGAAGGAGAGAGAAGATACCTTGCACTTCTTAGGTAAGTGCCCAGTCCTAAGAGAAACTAGGAGAAGTGTTTTTGAAAAGGACTATTTATCAGAGAGCGAAATGATATCACTTCTCAACGAAATCGATGTCAAGAAGCTATTTGTATATTGCAAAATTGCATTAAAATATAGAGAAAGCATATTATCAGAAAACTTTTAAAATCGCTAAAAATAATAGAAGTATTTATAAAAATGTAATCATGTATGTAGTATTTAAAGAAGCACACACGGTTTTTGGTTTCAATTACACTTTATTCGCTCGTATTTTCTCCTATTCTACGTAGGCACGTCCGCACTCGCTGCTGGTCTGACGGAGAATGTCTCTTCCTTGTTTGTCATTGTCCGTCGTTCTGCTCGTTCTTTGTCCATCTCGTTCCTCTGTTAGATGTTTAGTACATCGTGTGATCTGTCGTCCGTTTGGCGGCGTCCCGTTGCTTCGTAACAATGTCTATGTCTGTGTTGTATGTTCTGTGGCGTCTTCTTTGTCTTTCTATGTGGCTCGTTGTTCGTCTCCGTTCGATCGTATGTCTGTAAGTGTTATGTAATTCCATGTGTCTCGTCCGTTTGTAAGGCTCAATCCCACATTCGGCTATCCTGACGGATCATTCGGCCCGAATGAAGGATTCCATTTTTTCATGTTCTCCACCACAGTGCTTGTCCTCGCCGGTCCTTCTTGACTACCGACTTTCTGGACCTCATATCTTCCGTGACTCAACCTCTTAACGACCTTATAGGGTCCTAAGAACTTGGGACGCAGCCTCATCCCTGTCCCGAACTGAGTGCGCTTGATGGCGACCAACTCGTTCACATCGTAGATTTGCTCCGTTCTACGAATTTTGTCGAAGCCCCTTTTGTTCTCTTGCTGAATTTCAGCAATATTCTCTCGAGCTAGTTCTCGTGTCATTTCTCGTTCCGCATCGAACTCTTGCAGGGCAGTGTCTTCCACCCATTCACGGAGACTTGGAAAATCGGGCAATCGCATCTCCAAACCAGTCAGTATTCTGAAAGGACTGAACTTTGTGCTCCTCGGCGGTGAACTATTGATTACCTGCTGTACGCGATCCACAAACTTGTACCAGTTTTGCGAGCTCCCCTGACACGCTTTGGACAACATCGGCACTACGATTCGGTGAATTCTTTCTACCTGGCCATTTCCGCGAGGTACCCCTGTCGCGATCAGCAAATGTTGGATACCTTCCTCCCTACAGTAATCCTTGAAAACCGTTGATGTGAAAGCTGCACCTCGATCTGATATGATCCTACGCGGGTTGCCAAAAATCACAGACTGCTTCCGCAGATGATTCACCACCTCCTCTGCTCCCGTACTCTTCGTTGGATAAAGCCAGACGAATTTAGAGAATGCATCTACTATTACCAGGATGTAATTGTAATTCTTCCGTGTCTGTTCCATCGGCCCGACGTGATCCACATGGTAAGTCTCTAAGGGTCTGTCCCCCTTGTCGATGGGTCTCAGGAACCCCTCCTTTTTTCCTGCCTTGGCCTCGGTAATGAGGCATTTAACGCAGCCCCTTACTACATCTGTCACCTTCGCCGCTAACCCAGGTATGAAGAAGGTTTTCTCAACAAGATCTTGAGTCTTCTTGACGGAAAAGTGGCCCTGTTGGTGCGCGAGACCGATGATTTCCTTCTCCATAACCGTCGGTATTACCATCAGTTCCTTGACTGGATCCTTAAACAATATACCTGACTTGATATAGAAGTCTTCATACTCGTTGCTTTCTAGAACCTTCCGGACGGCGCGAATCCAATCGTCCTTAATGACTTTGTGGTTTAACTTCCGGTAGTCGCAGCAAAGTCTCTTCGAGCCATCCTTCTTCGGAACCAACACGATCGGCGACGCGTACTCGGACGTACTTGGCTGTATTATCCCTTCTGCTAGCCACTTCTCGAGTTGTTCCTTTACCGTTTGTCGCTCGCTGAATGGTATGCGTCTAGGTCGATGAACTACCGGGATGTCGTCTGACAAAATCAACTTCATTTCGATGGGCGATTGTTTCGTCTTAATGGGCGTGTAATCGCTTATCATGGTCTGGACCATCCTCTGAGTTCCATAATCTAGGTGACTTAAGTCGACGTCCACCTCTGTTTGGAATACCCCGTCCTGTGCGGCTAAGCTAATTGGTTTTAGTTCGTCCGTGACCTTCTCTATCTCTTCACTCTCTTGCGCCCCGCCTACACCGGTACCCCGGCCGCTTACACTTTCTTCTCGACTGGCACTTATGCCCACGCTTTCGACCCTCTGGTCTAATTTTCCAATGCTCCGATTCACTTTTGACCTAGGAGATTCTTCTCTATCCCCTTCTGCCTTACCATCGAGCCTTTCAGCACTTTTGCCGACTCCTATGGTTTGGTCCACTCTCATTTCACTTTTCGAACCAGGAGATTCGTCTCTATCCCCTTTTGGCTTAAACTCTGCCCCTTCCGTGGTTAGTGTCAAATCAGCATTGTCCAATACGTCGTTGCCCAAAATCGCTGCATAGGGCATATCGGACTCACGTACGACGTGGAATCTAAGTTTGGTGACCATTCCATCTACTATTACGTCGTCCCAAAAACTACCTAGCGTAATTAATCCGCCACTACCTATGCCAAACACCCGCCTCTTGGTTGAGTCAAGGTCAACGTACTTCATTCTCGACAGGCTATCGTACCTTATCAGGTTCAAATCGCTCCCCGTGTCTATTAGAGCCGATAAATTAGTACCTCGCACCGAAATATCTTTAAAGATGCGATTAGTTCCGGTTGCTAAAGAGACCCTCGCTTCCGGCCAAGATTCGCTTCCGTTGCCTGATGATGCAGGTCGAACGTTGCTTCCCTCAGCCCTTAATCGCGAACTCGTCGTTGGTTCATTTCGGCAATTCACCGCACGGTGTCCTGGTCGTCCGCACCTGAAGCATTTAAGTGCCTTGGATGTGCAATCCCTAGCGAGATGGGACGTCTCTCCACACCTATAGCATTTGCGTTGTGTTGTTTCCACTTTCACTTCTCTTCCTGTAGGCTTCCATGTAGAGCATGGTGTTCTGTGATACCTTCTCAAGCTTGGTTGCTGTGAGTTGGGACCCCGTACCTTTTCGTAAATGCGCAACTGTGTCTTTAACTCTTGTATGCTTCTAGCCTGGTACAGTACAGCCTTGTTCGCTCTACTATCAGGGACACCCTCGACAAAATACTCTACGACACTTTCCTCTTCCAGACTAATAGGTTTTGCCATCTCCATAAGCGCGTACAGGTATTCTATTAGCGATTCACCTGGTTGGTTTTTCCTCTCGGCTAGCGCCCGATGAATTTCGGCTGCCGACGCCCTGCCGCCAAACTCGCTTTGAAGAGCGATCTTTAATGTGGCCCAATCTTTGATGCCTGATTGACTGCGTACAAACGACTTCGCAGCTCCCTGCAGTAATTGTTTCGCGTAAATAAACTTCTGGATGCCGTTCCAATTGACTGCTACTGCGTTATCCTCGAACTCCTGAATCCATGAATCAATGCTCGGTCGACCGCTACCATCGAATGCTGTCAAGGAGTCCTGGATGTCACGAAGTGTAAAATGCGACCTCGTCTCAAGCCCTGACTCACTGCCTACCCTTTCTTCTTCCGCCGAATTAGATCCGTCATCGCCTTCTCTGGACAAACCGTAGTGTTCCATCAGCCTGTTTTGTAGTGACGTCTTAAGTCCCTGCGTCGACAAGTTTAGTTGCGTCAGTCGTTCCCTGAGTCCATCTACCGTCAAACTCAGAATAGTTTCGACGTCCATTATACTTTAACAATATTTTTTATACGTATTTTAATAATTATAAGCTACGGGTAAAAAAAAGGTATTTAGTTTTATACAGTATTAATAATAAAGTATTTATAAACTGCGCAGTGGCCACACCAAAATTCGCACACTGTATAATCCGAAACAATCTCACTCTGATATTCTCGCCGTCTTGCTCTTGACACCGCTACCGCCGCTTTCGTCTTCCTATGCACTGGACACGTGCAGGTGTTTCCTCAGCAATGGGTATGATGACGCCGCTGTCGCCGTGCACACACAAACGGTTCTGACCCTTTCCCAGTTTTTTTTTTCTCTCTTTTTCCTTTATTCTGTGCTCTGTCGCGGATTTGCTGACGCCGCCGCAGACACCACTACGTGCACACCACTTTGCGGTACTTCTCTTAGTTTTTTGGTTTTATTTTTTTTTTTTAGTTTTAGTTTTTTTTTTTTCCCGTGTGCTACTCACGCACTCATATACACGCACGTTGGAGCACACAACCACGGCTCGACTTTTCACCTTTTTTGTTTCGTTTCTTTGTTTTTCGCTTACAATTGTTTGCGCACTTGGTGTGTCGACCGCTTTGGGTTGATGCCCTTTTTTCGTCTTTCACTTTTCGCACTATCAAATCACATCAGTTCACAATTTTTACTTTACTTTTTTTTTTTGTTTTTGGTCAACGGGCATGGCGCTAATTTGACGATTGAACAACCATCCCGGACGAGTCCCCAAAATTGTAGTATTTAAAGAAGCACACACGGTTTTTGGTTTCAATTACACTTTATTCGCTCGTATTTTCTCCTATTCTACGTAGGCACGTCCGCACTCGCTGCTGGTCTGACGGAGAATGTCTCTTCCTTGTTTGTCATTGTCCGTCGTTCTGCTCGTTCTTTGTCCATCTCGTTCCTCTGTTAGATGTTTAGTACATCGTGTGATCTGTCGTCCGTTTGGCGGCGTCCCGTTGCTTCGTAACAATGTCTATGTCTGTGTTGTATGTTCTGTGGCGTCTTCTTTGTCTTTCTATGTGGCTCGTTGTTCGTCTCCGTTCGATCGTATGTCTGTAAGTGTTATGTAATTCCATGTGTCTCGTCCGTTTGTTAGGCTCAATCCCACATGTATAGTTAAATATTTGAAACTAGATGCAAAGCGTATTAAGAAAATTGTCAATCTGGCAGACGGCAATGCCATGCATATTGATTTTGTAAACCTTAGGGTAGTAAATGAAAAGAAAAAATAAAATCTAATCTAATCTAAATCAAATCTAAATCTATTATCTTTTTTAAATAGCGGAATAGTTTCAGCACTTTTTAATGACGAAGAAAATGTGCCACAATATACGCTTAAGTTGAACCAGTGACTTAATACATCAGTAACATAGCAGAAAATACGTTTTGAGAGATTACTGTTTATGCCATCGGAAGCACAGGTATTCTTATTACCTAAAGACACTGCGGCGTGGCGCAGTGGGAAGTGCTTTGGCCTCTGACGCCGATGACCCTGGATCGAATTCCGGCAACAGCCATGTCGAATCCCGACAACCACCTGTAGTATAGTTGTCAAGAAAAGCTTCTCGAATCTCGCCGTTCGGAACCGGCAATAAGCTGTAGGTCCCTTTCACCTATGGGAAAATAAAATTTCATACAATATGGGTATTGAGAGAAGCTCGGCCATAGTCCTTCATCGACTGTAACGCCAACATACATACATACATACAAAGACACTGCGGGGTACTGTAAAACCCTCCGTAGTATACTTACCTTAAAAAAGTTTCTCGACTTACGCCGTTCGGAATCAGGCTCAGGTCCTTCACGGGCTGTAAGGCCACCAAAGAAGAAGAAGTACATATACAATAATAAAGTTCCGAAAGGTTTGATACATTCGTCCTTATAAGTGGTGAATTTAACTGTGATGCATGGCTCTGGAATATTTGGTGTTGTCAGGCTATGTGGCCGGGAGTTGAAAGTGTCGTAAGTTTCTCGTAAGTGAGAATTGTATTATCAACCATTCTTTTTAGAAAGTGTTTGACAGACTTAACTCCTGCAATAAAACTCCGAAATTCGGGGATGCTGATGGAATGAATGTCCATCCTCGTCGGTGACGCATTCGGCACTAATTTGTAAGCGAAATCTATCGCCTTTCGTAAGCTCTCAGTTGGTTCCAGCAAACGTTTACTCAAAATCGCTGAACATCTCCTTGCAAACTCCTTGTTTCGGACTTGGCGTGCCTCGAAGCGACTTTTTTTTTTTTTTTTTTTTTTGTTTTTTTTTTTTTTAAACTCGAGCAGGTTCAAGAGATTTTTTATTTATATATTCTCGTATGATGAGCTATAGACACACAACCTGAATGGAGTGCAGTGGCTTAAGACTCTCAGGGGTGGTTGTCCTAGAAAGGACGAGAGCCGACCAAATTCCGTCCGCGTTGGTTATAATCCGTAGTAATTCGATCATAGGAAAGCATAGCCTCCATAACACCACATCCGACAACGGATTAAGGCTAATCGATTTCCTAGCGGGGCGTAACCTCCTTGTAGCAAGCACGCGATTCCCCCATCTCAACATCCACAAGGGTACCTGGCGGTCTTGTGATCAATCGACCACCAACCAGATTGATCATATTGCGATCGACGCCAGACACTCCTCCTGTATTCTCGACGTACGAACCTACCGAGGGGCCAACATCGACTCGGACCACTACCTTGTTGTAGCCAAGGTACGAATGAGGATATCAAGAATGCTTAGGAGTCGAGTAGGACAACGTAAGTTTGACGTTGGAAAGCTACAATCGCAAGAGACTGCCAGAATCTTTGCCGATCGTGTCTCCTCAAAGCTCTCTCAAAACCCGCCCAGAGCAGCACAAACAATAGAGCAGGAATGGGCTCATTGCCAGAGCGCCGTCAGAGATGCTGCCTCAGAGGTGCTGGGTTTCAAACAGCCACCACCTAGAAACCCCTGGTTCGATGAACAATGCGAACAAGCCCATGCAGCAAAACAAGAGGCATATAAGGTCGTGCTGCAACGACGGACGAGAGCTGCTCGCGAAATCTATGAGCAGAAGAGAAGAGAGGAACACACGCTTTTCAGAAGAAAGAAGAGAGAGCACGGAAAGCGTGAGATCGAGGAGATGGAGAGATGCTTCCGCAGGAATGACGCCCGTAAATTTTACAACAAGGTAAAACGAACATGCCATGGCTACAAAGCCAGAGTGGCGGCCTGCAGGGATGAAAATGGAGAACTGGTAGTAGAGTCGCAGTCGATGCTAAGGATTTGGAAGGACCACTTCTGCAGACTGTATAACGGCGATGATAGACAAGATACCGCTGTCAGGCAGAACGAGCCATTCGCAATGGACCACGAAGTAACAGAATTCGGTCCACCCGACCTAGACGAAGTCAAAATAGCGATATCAAGACTTAAGTCTAATAAAGCCGCTGGCGCAGACGGCCTGTCTGCTGAGCTTTTTAAGGCGGCTGGAGATGAGCTGGTAAGGTGCATGCACCATCTCATCTGCAAGGTATGGTCGGAGGAAAGCATGCCCGACGAATGGAATCTCAGCATCGTTTGCCCGGTCCATAAGAAAGGAGACCCCTATAACTGCGCCAACTATAGGGGAATAAGTCTCCTTAACATCGCATATAAGATCTTCTCTGCCGTATTGTGTGAACGCCTGAAACCGTTTGTGGATAACCTGATCGGCTCTTATCAGTGTGGTTTCAGGCCAGGTAAATCCACAATAGACCAAATATTTACGCTACGGCAGATCTTGGAGAAGACCCAGGAATACCAAATCGACACTCACCACCTCTTCGTCGATTTCAAGGCCGCGTATGACAGCGTATATAGAGACGAGCTGTACAAAGCCATGTCTAGTTTTAACATCCCTGTCAAACTCGTCCGACTGTGCAGGATGACAATGGAGAATTCTCGTTGCTCCATTAAGGTCGGTAATGAGCATACCGAGACCTTTGATGTTAAAAAAGGATTTAGGCAGGGCGACGCGCTGTCGTGCAACTTTTTCAACATCGTGCTTGAAAAGATTGTGCAAGAGTCACTGGCCAACACAAGAGGTACGATCTATTTCAAGTCTACGCAATTGCTTGCGTACGCCGACGATATTGACGTAATTGGACGAAAACAGCAAGACGTCAATGAGGCTTTTGTGAGCATTGAGGTAGAAGCGGCTAAGATGGGTCTCAAGGTTAATGAGGGTAAAACCAAATATCTGCTCTCATCTAAAAGAGACGGACAACACCGACGTATTGGCCAGAACGTCACCATGGGCGGATATAACTTTGAAGTGGTCAAGGAATTCGTCTACCTTGGCTCACTGATTACCAGCGACAACAACACCAGCGCTGAGATAAAACGCAGAATCACTCTTGCCAACCGCTGTTTCTTTGGGCTCAAGAGGCAATTGAGAAGTAGAGCCCTCTCTCGGAAAACCAAGGTGACACTATATAAGACCTTGATCATCCCAGTCCTCCTTTACGGCGCAGAGGCTTGGACCTTAACAAAAGCGGATGAAGATGCCCTTGGTCGTTTCGAGAGGAAAATTCTGCGCACTATCTACGGTCCCGTTTGTTCAAACGGTGTATGGAGGAGAAGATATAACGAAGAACTGTACGGATTGTACAGCGACATCGGCCTGGTACGACGTCTACGGATACAGCGTCTAAGGTGGCTAGGCCATGTAGAGCGCATGGAAGATACAGCTCCGACCCGAAAAGTCTTCAAATCCACTCCGGAAGGAAGGCGCGGCAGAGGACGGCCGCCTCAGCGGTGGTGCACGCAGGTGGAAAGGGACCTCAACCAACTGGGCGTGCGGCACTGGAAACAGCTCGCCAAAGACCGTGCCGGCTGGAGACGCTTGTTGGTTGAGGCCCAGGTTCACCCCGGACTGTAGCGCCACCTAAATAAATAAAAAAAATAAAATAAATAATTCGTTCAAGCACTTTAATATTGCATACGCAGAGGATGAATTTCAGTTGACCATATACTGTGAGTGTTATGCCTGCAGCAGTACATCTGGTCACTTTCTATTCACAACTGCGTTACATACTTTTTTACGTATTGGAATTGCTTTTTCTTGGCTATGAAACGAAACGACTTGACTTTATTGTTCGTATGCTTGGAGAGCGTGGACTAGATGACTCTTTCGTTATTATTGTTTATATGCTCGGAGAGCGAGGACTGTGATAGTACTTGTTATTTATATGCTCGGAGAGCGAAGACTATGATAGTCTTTGTTATTTATATGATTTTTACGTTGCTATTTTTATCCTATATGAGAGCACCGTGGCGCAGTGGGTAGTGTGTTGGCCTCTGACGCCGATGACATGGGATCAAATCCCGACCCAGCCATGTCACCGAACGTGTTTTTCACGGTGTTTCTCCTCAGCGGGGCTCTGACAAAACCCCCTGTAGTAAAATTGTCATGACAAGCTTCTCAAAATTCGTCGTTCGGAACCGGCAATAAGCTGTAGGTCCCTTTCACCTATGGGAAAATGAAATCACACACAATATGGGTGATTGAGAGAAGCTCGGCTCAGGTCCTTCATGGACTGTAACGCCAATATACATACATACATTGTTATCATATACATATATGCTCGAAGAGCGAAGATTAAGAGAGAGTCTTTGTTTGTCTAATTGTTGTTGATTGATATTTGTTGAGATATTGAAATTGAAATGGTTGTTGCTGTCCGCTGTGAATGGCGTCCACAACAACTATGAGATTTGATCACTGAAGTCGAGAGTCCATTGTGTTAACAATTACACCACGGATCCGGTTCGCAACCTGTTTTCTAGTAAGGTTACATATAGTTGGGAAATCTGTGTCATAGTAAATTCGGTCGTATCGATCTCAAAATTAAATGTGTAGATTGCGAAGAATTCTTCAACGGAAAGTGCGTGAAATAAAAAAAATAAACGTTCGATGGCGTTGGTGTTATCGGGATCCGAACTCGCGCATCGTGCGTCAGAGTCCAACACACTGCCCACTGCTCCACAGCGTCCATGCATTAGTTAATGCATTGTATGAAACAGAATTTCTCGGTGCTCTTCATTGGCTCGGCGCATAAGACACTAAAAAATAATTATAAGACTAAATGTTTTATTTCTTTTTAGCTATAACCCCGAGTTTATTTAACATTCGTGGAGAGTATTCATTCAAAACTTTTCTGGAAAAGAATGGAGTTTTACAACTAAATCAAAAACCCTTTACCCGACAAATAAACGGAGTTGCAGAACGTTTCGACAGAACCATAATTAAGCATCTACGGCGCACATTGTTGGCTTCAGGCGTGGATCGGCGAATCTGGGCAGAAGCTGTAATTTCTGCAGGGTACCTACAAAACCTTGCAGAGGACACGAGTGCAGTCCAAGGGAAATTTGGAGCGGCATCAAGTCAAGCGTGAATCATCCGCGGGTTTTCGGAAGCAAAGCCTATGTGCATATACCAGAAGAACATCGCAGTAAGTTGAGCCCAAAATCATTGGAACGTATTCTTGTTGGTTACAGTGCAGAATCCCAGGCTTACAGACTATATGACCCTGTTTTTAAAAAAAAACATTACAAGCCGTGATGTGATGATATTACAGCCCCTTCATCAATTGTCGATTCAGAGGAGAAGGGGGATGAGAATGAATCGCCAAAAATAGCCTCGACAATGACAACAATGATACCTAAATGTAATTAGTCCTCTTATGCTTCCACCACTGACGGTACTGGAAGCGATGCTGTAGACGACGATGTATTTGATGACATTAACTCCAATACTATTCTTGATGATGCTGATGATGCTGTTCGTCGATCTAATCGTTTGGCTACAAAACCACCAATCAGAAGATCCAAAACAGTTCAAGAGGCTTTATCATCTCGTTTTGCTGAAGAATGAAGAATGGAATGGTGACTACCCTACCCGAAGGAAAGAAACCGATCAGTGGGTTTTCAAATCAAAAACTAATGCAAAGGGTATTCTAGTTCTGCACTGCATTCCTTGGGGAGCTTCAAGAGGAAATCTATATGGGTCAACCAGAAGAATTCAACGACGGTTCCGGTAATGTCTGTGCCTTCAAGAAGTCACTATAGAATATGAAGCCGAGTCTGGAATATGAAGCTAAGTCTTATTTTGCTAAGGATCGGCTTAAAGCGAATTGAGGTTGAGGCGTATATTACCAGGTATGTGCAAAAATGATGTTATACGAAGCTATTTACATCGATGATGTTTTGGTTTTCGGCAGCGACACCGAGATAATTAATAACTTGAAAAGTGAGCTATCAATGAATTTTCAAATGAAAGACATGAGCGAGGCCAACTCCATTCTGGGTCTACGTATTCAGCTTGCTATCCTGAAAGGCATCACAAGAATTGATCAAACTCAATACATTAAAGATGTTCCTAAAAGGTTTTCAATAGACGATTGCAACGCCGTTTCCATGCCAATGGATCCGAATCAAAAACTTACTTCGGAGATGTCGCATTGGAAGTGCAAGAAACGTCTAATGTTCCATATATGCAAGCTGTTGAATGTCTGCTATTTGCAGCCATACAGGGTAAAGTTGTTGATCGCTCTCAACCTGGCGAGATGCCAGCAACGATCCCTGTTTAAATGCCCGGGTCAAGTTGACATACGGCCTCCTGGCGGCGCCCTCTGGATAGTCTCTTCAACAATCGTTGGGAGGTGAACAAACGTATGCAGCGACAAAACCCCGACCAGAATAGCGGTTGTGCGGCGGGCTAACAATCCGCCCACGTAAAAAAACCCAAAGTTATGAATGAGCAAGATGCCTCGGATACACGGACGGATACTCGACGACGACAACGCACGTAAAAGGAACACGATTTGCGAGTATGCTCCTGAAATGTCAGAACCCTGTACACTCCCGGAGCTGCTCATAAACTAGAAGGAATCCTCACGCAGTACAAGGCGGATATTATTGCGGTCCAGGAAATACGCTGGATAGGAAACGGTATGATTAGGAAGAAAAATTGCGACATTTATTACAGCTGTCACAAAAGGTTGCACTTACCGGGATGCGGATTTGTCGTGGGAAAGCGGTTAAGGTCGAAGGTCATCGACTTTAAACCTATAAGTGATCGCCTGGCTGAGATCCGCATCAGAGGCAGATTTTATAACATCAGCCTTATATGTGCACACGCCCCTACCGACGAGGCTGAAGACCCTATCAAGGAGGACTACTATGACCTCCTGGACAAAGCCCACGGAGCTTGTCCGGAGTACGATGTAAAAATCGTGGTCGGGGACTTCAACGCCAAGATCGGTAAGGAGAACACCCTTGACGGAGTGATCGGAAAGCACAGCCTCCACGATACAACAACAGATAACGGCTTCCAACTCGCTGACTTTGCGACAGCTCGTAATGCGGTGATAAGTAGCACAAGATTCCCTCGCAAGCGAATCCCCACAGCAACCTGGCGATCTCCGGACGGTCGAACCGCCAACCAAATCGACCATGTGCTCATTGACGCAAGGCACTCGTCAAACATCCTGGATGTGCGAACATTCAGAGGGGCAAATGTCGACTCTGACCACTTCCTCGTAGCAGCAAGATTCAGAGCTCGACTGTCCAATGTCAGAAAGCTGCGCCAGCCCATCAGGAGGAGGTTCGACATTGGGCGCCTGAGCACACCGGAGGTTGCCAGAGTCTACAGGGAGCAACTGAGCGAAAGACTCTACGGTATGCCTACGACGAACACAATAATATGTGGCTGCATTGCCGCTCAGCCATTCAGGAAGTAGCCGAAACCACCTTAGGATAACTACCACCCCCGACAAGAAACCCGTGGTATGATGGCGAGTGGGAGCAGAAAAAGGCAGCAACCGACGAGGCGTACCAAAAGGCGCTGCAGCCCAAGAAGAGTACCGAGCCAGAAGAAGGGAGGAGAAAAAACTACTGCGACAAAAGAAAAGAATCTTCGCAGCCTCCCAGCTCAAGGATATCGAGGAGTCTAGGCATAAACATAAAATACGAGCCTTTTACAAGAAAGCCAAAGGCCTTGAAGGAGGCTTCAAAAAGGGCTGGCTCTTTGAAACTGCGAGGGTAATCTTGTCACCGACCCGCAGGGAGTAGTGGATGTAGCACTTCCAGCAGCTGCTTAACGAGCATGACCAAGAGAGAGTGGTAGGGACCGAGGAAATCCCAACTCCAGCCGCTGAAGTAGTCCTCCCACCCAGCATCGTAGAAGTCGGCACAGCTATACAGAAGCTGAAGAACAACAAGGCCGCAGGCTCAGATGGCTTGCCATCAGAGCTCTTCAAGGCTAGCGGCGATGCTCTGGTAGGGAGCATGCACCAGATCATCTGCAGAATTTGGGAAGATGAAAGCATGCCCGACGACTGGAATACCAGCTCTATATGCCCCATCCACAAAAAAGGCGATCCTACCTCTTGCAAGATCTATAGAGGTATATCCCTGCTCAATGTCGCATACAAGATCCTGTCCAGCGTATTGTGTGAACGTCTAAAACCATTTTGCACCGCACTAATCGGCAGCTACCAGTGCGGCTTCCGGTCCGGCAAATCAACTATAGACCAAATTTTCACACTTCGACAAATCCTGGAAAAGACCAACGAGTTTCGAATCGATACACACCATCTTTTCATCGATTTCAAAGCCGCATACGACAGCATTCATCGTGAAGAACTGTTTGGGGCTATGGCCGAATTCGGGATCCCGGTAAAACTGATCCAGTTGTGTCGCGCCACGCTAAAAAACACGCGATGCACTGTGCAACTCGGTTCTAGGACCTCGGAACCATTCGAAACATGCACCGGATTTCGGCAAGGAGATGCGCTGTCATGTGACTACTTCAACCTGGTGCTGGAGCAGATAGTGCGACGGGCAGGCGTCAACAGGGAAGGCACTATCTTTTACAAGTCCAACTGCTAGGATACGCGGATGATATCGACATCATCGCGTGTTCTCGCCGTGGCATTGTGGAAGCTTTCACGGCGATTGAAGAACAGGCGAAACGAGTTGGTCTTCAGATCAACGAGGACAAAACGAAATACATGCTGTCAAGCAAAAACCAACCCGTCGCTCACCACCTGGGACAAAACATAACAATTGACAGCTACAATTTCGAGGTAGTTAAGGAGTTTGTCTACCTCGGGGCAAACGTAAATTCCACAAATGACACCACAGAGGAGATCCGGCATAGAATCGCCCTTGGCAACCGTTGCTACTTCGGCTTGTCCAAACAACTGGGGTCAAAACTCCTCAATCGAAATACCAAAGTCATGCTTTACAAAACGCTCATTCTGCCAGTCTTGCTGTACGGAGTCGAAAGCTGGACGATAAGCAGGACAGCGGAGCTGATTTTTGGTTCTTTCGAAAGAAAAATTCTGCGCCGGATATTTGGTCCTGTCTGTGAGGAAGGTGAATGGAAAAGAAGACACAACCGCGAACTCTACGAGCTGTACCAAGATGTGGATGTAGTCCGGAAGGCAAGGATCCGTCGACTACACTGGCTCGGCCACATCGAGCGCATGGACATCAACGCTCCAGCTAAGAGGGTCTTCGACTCCTAACCTCCTGGTTCGAGAAGAAGAGGAAGACCGAACCTCCGGTATAAAGACCAAGAAATCGCGGACTTAAGACATCTTGGTCTTGACAACTGGAAGCAGCGTGCCCGGGACCGTCAAGGATGGAAGGCAGCTATAGCTCAGGCTCAGATCCTCCATGGATCGCTGGCCTGATAAGTAAGTAAGTAAGTAAGTATAATTATTTGAAGCTCTATGCATCTTTATTAGGCGGTTTAAAGTTCTGGGATTTTGAAAGTAGTTCGCTGTGTTTTAGGTTTTAGAATGCAAAGCAAGTTTTGTCCGTGGATTACCTCCCATCTGATATTCAAGTTATAACCGTATCCTTTCAAACCAGTTGGACGTTCAATTTTGATTAGAACGACCTGCAGAGAAAAAATGTATTTCTCATCCTTTTCATCTGTCGTATTTAGCCCCCCTGTCTAATATGTAGCTGATCTCATATTTCAATAAGTTCGTTCTTGGAAAATGCTTTTTATCAAACAGACGAACGAAGGGAAGTGAAGCAGAACCAAGCCGTGGAAGTGTATTCCGACAATGTCACACAAATCAAGGCTACAAAAAAACAAGTTATCATGTTCCGACACCGCTCGCCAGCTCGAAAATCCCTCCTTGGCCATCCTCGTGGGAAGATGTATGGCTCAATTCTGCCGCGTGAAACAATAAGTTTCTCCGAATGCAATTAACACTTTCAATATGACTGTGGCTTACTCTCTCCACAGCTGCGACACTTCTGATTGTTCACAAAAATGTACCCCAGTTCGGAAGGTACGTTTTCGTCAAAAAAAATTGGACAAATATTTAATTACCCCAGAGCCCAATTAGCGAGCGTACAAGGAGCCTGGTGATTAAGGGGCTTCAATTGAATCTTACATGGACTACTTACACGTTTTTTTTTTTCATAATTCGCCAAGATCTGTAGCTGTGTGGTCTATTGTGGATTTACCTTGAGTGAAACAACACTGATAACACAAAGGGTCTCAGGCGTTCAGAAAAGATCTCATATGCGATGTTATGGAGACTTATTTTCTTGTAGTTGACACAGTTTTAGGGGTCTCCTTTCTCATGGACCGGGCAAACGTTGCTGAGATTCCTTTCGTCGGACCAGCTTTCTTCCAGTCGAATTTTACAGATGAGCTGTGCATGCGCATAACAACGCAACCCCAGCCGCTTTAAATAGCTTTAGCTTTATTAGTTGCAAGCTTCGAAATTACCAGCTAAATTTCATCTATATAGGTCGGCTGAAGGGAGTTCTCTTGCATCTTCGTCCGTTGCAAATGGATCATTTTGCCTGACAAAGGTAAAGGCTCCGGCTTTATATGTCGGTTTTACTTTATCCTAAAACTTGAGAGCGTAATTCCTGCGCTAGGATTTTTCCATCTTCTCGAACTCACGCTCTTCATGCTCTCTTTTTTCTTTTTTTCTAGCATTGCTTTGGTGCTTTGCTATATGGGCTTTCCCGCATCTCTTATCAAACCAGGGTTTCTAGTTGGCAGTAGTTTGAAACCCAACACACTAGCGGCAGCGTCTTTTATGGCGCGCTGGCAATGCTCCTATTGTTGGTCTGTGTATTATGCCGATTCCATTGAAATTTGCGAGAGGTTGAGGGAAACCCGATCGGCAAAGATACTAGCGGTCTCCTGCGATTGTCCAGCTCGACCTCGACGCTAGAGGATTGATCAGGAGTTCGCCAGATTCCTTTGTGGATGTTAAGAACCGGGATGCTAGCTAGAAGGAGATTACGTTTTTTACCGGAAAGTCAAATAGCCAGTATCGGTATTTGGACGTGGTGTTGTTTAGGTTATACTTTTTTTTGTGGTTTGGGTCGTTGATTTTCGTTCACTACTCTCAGGGGTGGTTGTCCTAGATCTAGATAGGACGAGAGCCGACCAAATTCCGCGTTGGTTATAGTCCGTAGTAATTCGTTCGAGCACTTTGGTATTGCATACGCAGAGGATGAATTTCAGTTGACCATATACTGTGAGTGTTATGCCTGCAGCAGTACGTCTGATCACTTTCCATTCACAACTGCGTTGCACACTTTTTGTCCGTATAGGAATTACTTTTTTCTTGGCTATGAAGCGAATTTGAACTATAGACCTTCCGATCGGCGGTCGATGATGTTAACCACTGCACCACGGCTACTTACTAGTGATCGACTCAAATATGGCCTCTTTGCCTAGTTTCGCATTAAAATCTCCTAGTACTGTTTTTGTACGGTGGCTGGGACATTGGGCATAGGTTTTCCCTAAGAGATCGTAGAAGTCATCTTTGAGTCGGTCGTCCTTTTCTTCGTTTGGCGCGTGAACTCATATTAAGCTAATGATCCCGAAATTAGCTTTGATGCGGGTTGTTATAAGGAATTCGCTTATATGCCTAAAGGCTAAGACAGTTTGTCGAAATCTTCCTCGAATAACGAATCCGCGTCCGAATAAACGTTGTTTGTTCTCCTTGTAGCGATTCCTTTAGTAGATGTCGCAGTTATTTATCCGTATTTTGCCTGGTCCATTTTATCTCATTTCTTGGAGTGCGGTTATATCTGCTTTATACCAGTTGAGGGTTTAGGTACTCCAATTGACTGCCAGCATCCGCTCTTTTAAGGGACCTCATATTCCAGGGACAAACTCATAAATCATTTAGTTTTTGCAGGGGTCGTCAGCTTTGTATACGTCTGGGATATTATCTTTAGGCACAACCCCCATCTGGAGGGCCAGGTTCATTTTTCCCCAGGAACAAGGGGTCGGGTCGCTGCACACATTGGTTCACTACTCGACGGATGCGCTATTAGGCGAAGGCCGCGTGGATGCTATATGTCAACTTGAAAGGAGTCGGAACAAAGATCGAAACTAGCGTTTGCCATGTTAAATGCGATCAGCTCCTTTGCTCTGTTTGCTCGCTCCCTCTTTCACCTCAAGGTGTTATTAGTATGATGAGAAGGTGTTTTTAGTATTAACTCGCCCGACGTGGGTCAGTTCCATTAGCAAAAGAACATCTTTTCAATTATTACGCCAACAATTAAAAATCAATACCTACAGGGATTTGCAGAAAGCAAGGTACCTACTCCAAATGCACTTTCTCGCATAATGATAAATCAAAATCAAACAGACAGGAATCGATTGATTCATATTTTTCAAATTAACCAAACCCTTACCCTACACTTATCCGCCTGAACATAGATAGCTAAAAAACCACACTACTTTCCAAACTCAATTTGGGATAAAAATTTTGCAGAAACAACAACCATACCCTCTCCGACATGAAAGCGTTTTTTAATGGCACCAACAAAAGCCTTAAGCGTACTCACTTTAACTAAATGGTTGTTGAACTGCCATTTGTTCGCTCCGCAGTTAGTTTTACTTCTCGACTTCCTTCATTTTCCTGCCTTTGTCGGTTTTCTCTGGCCGCTTTACTAGCTATAGCTACTGTGGTGGCCGATAATTATTTTTGTATGCCTTCATAGAAGCGTAAAAAAATAAGTGCAAAAGATATAAAAAACCACGCAAAAGTCCTGGGCACCAGCCTCTAAGACCCTTCGTTAACTTCAGCCACTTTATTCTAGCTCAGCTTCTTACACTGAAGAGGGTCGATCCGCGCTACTACTAGTCCTCTAACTACTAAATGTGTGTGTAGTTAAAAAGTAGGATATAATTATGCTATTCCGTTGAAATATGTACGAGTAGATACGAGAGCAGTGGAAGGGGGCTAAAGCATAACTCTCTTAAATGCGGTTAAAGTCCCTCGGTACACCATGCATCTACCACGTATACTCGTCTCCCTCTCGGGAAGTATAAGCAAGTAAAAAGAAAAATATGCAAAAACTAGGACCAAATCAAGGAGATGCGAAAAAATACGATGCGAAAGGAGCTACACTTCCCTCCAGGTCGCGCTATGCAAGTGATGAAAGCGAATATGGTCTCACCCGACCCGCCAGCCCAACACCAAAAAAGAAAAACAGCACATGATGCCAAGAGTACGACAAGAAGATGAAAGATGAAAATACACTCAAAAAAAAAAAAAAAAAAAATGGAAGTGAAAAAAGGATGTAAACAAATTTGTCTTTAATTTAGTTCAGATAAATATCTTATCTCGGTTATCCTTTCTTGTCATAAGTCGGTCGCAATTAATTTGTGTGTACTCCTTATAGTCGGGAAAGAGGAAGTGAGCACCGAGCATGGTGGTGTGACGGATCGAGAGAACTGACGGAGGGACGGTTATAAAAGGGAACAACCAGGCCAAAATATACACACACGGAAGGTGGAAGCAATTTGATTGACACCTATTTTGTGTAAAGGAGTCCTTCTCTCGCCTCTCGGTGGATACCGGTGGTCGTCACGCAACGTATAGCCGTATGTATGCATAGATGAGGTATTTTAAAGAACTAACTGCATGCACTGCAGTGATGGGAACTGTGTCACGAATGCAAGGAACGTAAGTACATTATCGCATTCGCAAACATATGAACCTCTAGTAGTAGTCGCACGCCAGCATGCAACGAAAATTGGAGCGAATGAAAGAAGGAGAGTTTAAAGTGGAGAGAAGTGTCTTCAAGTTTTCGCTTTCGTAGGTCTTTCTTTTCACTCCCCGCATCCGTATCCGTATCCGTGTGTGTTTTTATCCTTTTGCATTCAGCTCAGCATCTTGAAAACACATGTGCTCTTGTTCAAGTGTTCGCCAACTAAGTGGGGAATGCGAAGTATATCTTGAAGACACGGGGGGTAGATACGCAGTATATTGTAGCTTTAAGGTTAGAAAATGCTCTTCTTCCTTCGGACGGTGCTCACTGCTAACAGTACTCACACAGGATATCATAGCAGCCAAGCATCAGCTTTCTTATTCCTTGAATTTCGTTTTCTTCGTTTCTTTTCGAATGGCAGTTAGTATCCTAGTCACACGGGATTGTCCATTTTTTTTCTTTTATCTTCTCGTCATCTTAGTACCCATAGAAGAAGTGGAGAGTAGCTTTGGAACGCTGCTAGGTAGTGGTCTTTGTGTAGAGGGATTCTTAAAGTGAAAACTCCTCATTTTGTCTTTTGAACTAGTCGAGTTTACTTTTCCTGTAGACGTTATACCTCACCCTTACGATCCTACTGTGTCCACCATTCAGCAATAGTATTTTCAGGATATGAGGATACACACTTCTCGTCACTACCATCGACAGTACAACCATCTTCTAGGTCCTTCAATGCAATCCAGGATCTAACTGGGCTGTACATAAGTAAAGAAATAAGAAAGAAAATAAAAAGCCAATTTGAAGAAGAAAAGAAAATGCACGGAGCAACTAAAGAGACGAAGGACTACGGAGGGGGGAGAAAGTATGCCATGCAGATAAGCGTTTTAATTTGTGTGAAAATTAGTTGGAAGTATGAAAACGAAGCGAAAAGTCGAGTCAAAGCCAGCCATTTCATCAAACCGCTATTCACCTCTGAGCCTCGCCATCTCCTGCTCCGACCCCTTCTTTTAGTTCGTCTGCACATATTTGACGATGAAGCGGTAGCATACGTATACACTTTCAATATCCCCTTGGACGAGAAGAAGTGCATTGATAAAATGCCTGTCTCTGTGATGGAAAGGACTTTATCCTCCTTACAGTGTTTACAGTGTACCCTTTCACCCGGAGTAACTCATTTAGAGTGTGTGATAGGAATCTAAGATGCATGCAGTGTGATAGCGGGACGGTAGCACAGTGTGTGAATGATTGCTTTACGATTGCCTTGTGATATGGGATTTAATTAGGTGGGTATGCAAGCTTATAGCAAGGGAGAATCTAGCACTTGTCTCTAGCTGTTTGTCGCCTTGTTCAATGAATCGGGGGCAGATACGACGATATTGACAATAATGATGTGGTGGAGATACATATGTATGTATTCTTGCGCTACTTTACGGTAAGTAGACTTACGAATAACTTAGTCTAGAATAAGGAGGTGGTATCCTATAATTAATTTTACAATTTAAGATAAGTTGAAATTCGATTTAGGTTACGTGCGGCCCTGGGCTTGAAGGAGTGCAATCGACTTGACTTTATTTGGAGCAAAACAGCTTTTTTTTTCGCATATGATTCTTGTCTCGGTAGATTAAATTGGGTACTTGACACTCTAGCAGAGCACTCCTAAGTGGGGAGATGTATAAAAGAATGAAATGGAAATATCACTGAATCATATTTACATGCGTGTGATCGTCGGGGGGATAATTTATTTCATACAAATATTCTAACAGCTTTCATGGAAAACAAGAACGTCAACCTATTTCTACTTGCTACTTGAAATGGTTTATCACTCATGAGATGTAAGCAATCTCATTTTGTCACCACATCCTGCCTTGGGCATGGATTTTAATGACCGATATGCAGAGTACGGTTTCTGCTGACTAGAACAAGTGACATTTGTTGCAGTGAAGAAAAAGGCATAAGAACACTAGGATAACGAATAAATAGGAGTAGTATAACGTATAGCAAAGGACGCTGGCCTGCTAAAAAGCGAGAAGAGCCACCGCAGACGAACACCTTGCGGCACTGTTAGTAAGTCCCATCCCATAGTAAGTGCCATCTGGAGATTTCCTATGGACATTTCAGTCGAGGAAGAGCGAATGGCGAGCCTCCTGCGCCAAAAAACAGTATTAGTCGGTTGAGCTGCGGTCTAGCAAGCCGTAACTATAAAAAAAAACACAACCTCCGAAACAACCAGTAGCCTTGGATAAAAAGGACCAGATTAATGTTGACGATCTTGTTGAAAAACGAACAAAGGAAAAAGATCTTCGGCTCTACGTGGAATGTTGTCCCTAAACAGACCAAGTGCTGCCGAACAATTTGCGGACGCCATAGACCGCTATAAAGCGGACTTAACCGCCATACAGGAAATATGATGTAATGGACCGGATATAAAGCGGATGAAAAACTGCGACATTTACGGCGACCGCTATAGGGAGAGAGGACAACGATTGTTCGGATGCGGATTTGTTGTTCGAGGTGGACTAATGCAAAAAGTCCTTAGTTTTCGGCATGTGAGCGAACGCCTCTTAACGATCAGTATCAAGGCATCCACGCGTCCACGGAAGACAAGGATGACTCCACCGAAGATGGGCTCTACGATCTAGACAGAACGTATTCCCAATGCCCCAGCTAGACATCAAAATTGTACTAGGAGACTTCAATGCTAAACTGGGTAAGAAAAGTATCACCGGCAAACATAGTCTACAAGACACCAGATCCCATAACGGACACAGGCTGATTGATCTTGCTACGGGGGCAAATCTCCTCTTAGCCAGTACGCGCTTCCCGCACCTCGATATACACAAAGGCACCTGGGAGTCACCAGATCAATCAATCACTAACCAGATTGATCACATCGTGATCGGCATCAGACACTCCTCCACTATTCTTGATGTTCGAACTCGGACCACTATCTTGTAGTGGCCAAGATGCGCCTACGGATATCACGAACGCAGCGGAGTAGAGCAAGAATACAAAGTTCTGACGTTGGAAAGGTACCATCGCCAGAAACCGCTCGTGCTTTACACCTCAACCCTCCACGCTGTCAATAGAACAACAGTGGAGCCTTTGAAAAGCACTACATCTGAAGTTTTAGGCCTCAAGGCTTCACCACGAAGAAACACCTGGTTCGATGACGAGTGCAGGAGAATTCACCCAGCGAAGCATGTATGTATGTATTTTGGGCTTACAGTCCATGAAGGACCTGAGCCGAGCTTCTCTTTCAATCACCCATGTTGTGTGTGGTTTCATTTTCCCATAGGTGAAAGGGACCTACAGTTTATTGCCGGTTCCGAACGGCGAATTTCGAGAAACTTTTCATGACAATTTTACTACAGGGGGTTTTGTCAGAGCCCCGCTGAGGAGAAACACCGTGAAAAACACGTTCGATGACATGGCTGTGTCGGGATTCGATCCCGTGTCATCGGCGTCAGAGGCCAACACACTACCCACTACGCCACGGTGCTCTCCACCCCAAGACTATACTTCACAGGATCATTTCTGTAGTCAGTCTTCATTTACTTTCAAAGTAAACTAAAAGAACACCCAGCGAAGCAATAGGCATATAAAACCTCGCTGCATACAAGAACAAGAGAAGCTCATGAGCTCTACGAGTTAAAAAGAAGGGAGGGAGAAGACCACGAGAAGCGCGCGATTGAGGACTTAGAGAGGTGTTACTGCAGGCATGAAGTTCGAAAGTTCTGTCAACAGATAAAGCGAATAGGCCAAGGTATTAAAGCTAAAGCGAAAGCCTGCAGGGATGAGAACGGGCACCTAGTAGTAGAATCGCAGTCGATGCTGAGAATATGGAAAAACCACTTCTAATTCTATATCAGCTAATTCAGCGGCTGGAGTTGGGTTTTCCTTCGTCCCTACCACTCTCTCTTTGTCATGCTCGTTAAGCAGCTGCTGGAAATGCTTCTTAAGTACATCTACTATTCCCTGAGAATCAGTGACAAAATTGTCTTCGCAATTTCGAATAGTCTGGGTGCCTTTCTTGCAGCCTACTGCAAGGCTTTTAGCTTTCTTATAAAAGGCCCGTATTTTAGGTTTGTCCCTAGACTATTCGATATCCTTGAGCTGGGGGCTGCGAAGATTTTTTCTCTAGTCGTAGCAGTTTTTTCTCCTGCCTTCTCCTGGCTACTCCTCTCGCGCTGCCCTGGTTTTTTGCAACAGAGCGCCTTTTGATACACCTCGTCGGTTGCTGCCTTTCGCTATCATACCCCGAGTTTCTTATCGGGGGTAGTAGGTAGGAAAAATCTATTACATTATTAATATTCTTGGGTCGGCTTCACATTTTTAATGTATTAATTGTTCCTATACAACAAAACCCACCCTCGAAAAACCCCCGATAATGCAGGTGGTGTATAGAGAGCTGTAGGTAGAAAAAGGTAGGGAGTGGCCAGCGAAAGCGAGGATGTCATAGTCGCGACTGAATGAAGGATTGATTGTTCTTTTCGATATCCACGAACTATTTCTCCAGACAGTGACTGGAAAATTCAATGTTGGCATCCTGAAGAGGCTTAGAGCACGTGTCAAGAAGGGCTGTATCTTGCCTCCAACCCTTAGCCCCAGTATTGCCCCCTGCGATTTTTTTTAATTCCCCAAGATGAAAACACACCTCCACTTCGTTGGAATCATTGTGTAGAGTTATATATGTATACATATATGGCGCTGCAATTAGTGAATGCATCTGATAATCTACTTTTGCCCAGGAAAAATTCATTTTGGGTGGTTTCCACCTCAAGGACCTTAGTAACGTGGCCACAACTTCTGTTGTTAGAGGAAGCATGTGAAAGTCTTCGGACCTTCATCATCAGGGATTCAATTTTTAACTTTTCTTACTAATGGTTGCCACAAGCAACCAATTGTTTATGCAGCATTTGGTGGTGCTGATGGGTATGCCGCAAAAGGGCCGTGACATCATAAATGGTGATGCAGAGCCTTTCCTTGCTAGTAGGTCCGCCTTTTCGTTGCCTGTATGGCCGCTGTGTTCAGGTATCCAAATGAGGTGAACTCTGTTTGTGATGGCCAGCTGGTGCAGCCAGGACTAGGAGTGCAGCTTTGCTGTCAGAGAGAATGTAAATGTTTTTGTTGAATATATTTCTGTTTATATTATTATGTTTATGTCCATGCTGACGTAGATGCATGTGCCTGTATTTGCTCCGTATACTCCAGCCCCAACGCCTTCGTTCGTTTTGGAGCCATCTGTGTACCACACGTAGGATCCACGATTGAAGTAGGGTCTATACTGTTCCCAGTTTTGTCGGTTGGGGAATGTGACCTTGTAGTTTTTGCTGAAGTTGTATCTGGGGAGACAGTTGTGTGTGAGAGATATCTTTAGGATTTCATGCCTGTTTATTTCGGTAAGGATATCAGGGTGAAAGAGCCTACGGTTAGAGTCATCCTCCACGATCAGTCTATGGGCGAAGGCCATTGCTTCTTTCTTCAGTTGGAGGTTAAGAGTTGGCAGGTCTGTGATGACTTCTAGTGCTGCTGTGGTGGTTGTTCTCATGGCCCCGGTCATACAGATGCAAGCTAGTCTTTGCAATTTGTTGAGTTTGGCTTGCACTTGATTTGTGCCACCAGACGGGCGCAGCATATGTGAGAACTGGTCTGGTGATTGCTGTATATAGCCAGCGGGACATTTTGGGGCTTGTACCCCAATTTTTGCCAGTGAGACTTTTGCTGGTCCATAATGAGATCCTGGCTTTCTCTGTGGCCTTTGTAATGTGAGAGTTCCAAGTGAGCTTTTCGTCTAGGGTTATCCCTAGATATTTGACTTCTTTTGAGAACTCTACCGCTTCACCAAAGAGGGTAGGTTTGGTAAGTTTGTGCCTATTCCTCCTTTTGGTGAAGGCGACTATGGTGCTTTTCCTAGGATTGACATTTAGTGCAACCTTTTATGCCCCAGTTTGCAACAAGGTTTAGTGCCCGTTGGAGGAGTTCCGGGACTGTGTCTTCGAATTTGCCTCTAACCAGGATCACTATGTCGTCAGCGTAGCCTTGGACATAGAAGTCATTGTTGCTAAGTATGCTGATCAGTTCATTAACCACAGGAGCGGTAAGAGAACCCCGCCTTGAGGGCACCCTTTCGCAGCGTTTACACTGATTTTATCATTGCCTAGTGAGGTGTTTATTTTTCCGTTGCTAAGAATGTGTTTGATCCAATTGCACCACAATCCACCCCTGTGCCAAGGATGCAACGTTTTATTTAGGTGTATTCGGTGTTATCGAAAGCACCCTCAATATCGAGAAAGCAATATATCGAAATGCAAACAAGCCCATGCAGCAAAACAAGAGGCATATAAAGCCCTGCTGCAACGACGGAAATCTATGAGCAGAAGAGAAGAGAGGAACAC
Source organism: Eumerus sabulonum (assembly GCA_951905685.1). NCBI lineage: Eukaryota > Metazoa > Arthropoda > Insecta > Diptera > Syrphidae > Eumerus > Eumerus sabulonum. Next base: position 207,430,290 of record OX645060.1, read on the forward strand.
ACGCTTTTCAGAAGAAAGAAGAGAGAGCACGGAAAGCGTGAGATCGAGGAGATGGAGAGATGCTTCCGCAGTAATGACGCCCGTAAGTTTTACAACAAGGTAAAACGAACATGCCATGGCTACAAAGCCAGAGTGGCGGCCTGCAGGGATGAAAACGGAGAATTGGTAGTAGAGTCGCAGTCGATGCTGAGGATTTGGAAAGACCACTTCTGCAGACTGTATAACGGCGATGATAGGGAAGATACCGCTGTCAGGCAGAACGAGCCATTCGCAATGGACCACGAAGTAACAGAATTCAGTCCACCCGACCTAGACGAAGTCAAAATAGCGATATCAAGACTTAAGTCTAATAAAGCCGCTGGCGCAGACGGCCTGTCTGCTGAGCTTTTTAAGGCGGCTGGAGATGAGCTGGTAAGGTGCATGCACCATCTTATTTGCAAGGTATGGTCGGAGGAAAGCATGCCCGACGAATGGAATCTCAGCATCGTTTGCCCGGTCCATAAGAAAGGAGACCCCTATAACTGCGCCAACTATAGGGGAATAAGTCTCCATAACATCGCATATAAGATCTTCTTTGCCGTGTTGCGTGAACGCCTGAAACCGTTTGTGGATAACCTGATCGGCTCCTATCAGTGTGGTTTCAGGCCAGGTAAATCCACAATAGACCAAATATTTACGCTACGGCAGATCTTGGAGAAGACCCAGGAATACCAAATCGACACTCACCACCTCTTCGTCGATTTCAAGGCCGCGTATGACAGCGTATATAGAGACGTACAAAGCCATGTCTAGTTTTAACATCCCTGTCAAACTCGTCCGACTGTGCAGGATGACAATGGAGAATTCTCGCTGCTCCATTAAGGTCGGTAATGAACAAACCGAGACCTTTGATGTTAAAAAAGGATTTAGGCAGGGCGACGCGCTGTCGTGCAACTTTTTCAACATCGTGCTTGAAAAGATCGTGCAAGAGTCACTGGCCAACACAAGAGGTACGATTTATTTCAAGTCTACGCAATTGCTCGCGTACGCCGATGATACTGACGTAATTGGACGAAAACAGCAAGACGTCAATGAGGCTTTCGTGAGCATTGAGGTAGAAGCGGCTAAGATGGGTCTCAAGGTTAATGAGGGTAAAACCAAATACCTGCTTTCATCTAAAAGAGACGGACAACACCGACGTATTGGCCAGAACGTCACCATGGGCGGATATAACTTTGAAGTGGTCAAGGAATTCGTCTACCTGGACTCACTGATGACCAGCGACAACAACACCAGCGCTGAGATAAAATGCAGAATCACTCTTGCCAACCGCTGTTTCTTTGGGCTCAAGAGGCAATTGAGAAGTAGAGCCCTCTCTCGGAAAACCAAGGTGACACTATATAAGACCTTGTTCATTCCAGTCCTTCTTTACGGCGCAGAGGCTTGGACCTTAACAAAAGCGGATGAAGATGCCCTTGGTCGTTTCGAGAGGAAAATTCTGCGCACTATCTACCGTCCCGTTTGTTCAAACGGTGTATGGAGGAGAAGATGTAACGAAGAACTGTGCGGTTTGTATAGCGACATCGGCCTGGTACGACGTCTACGGATACAGCGTCTAAGGTGGCTAGGCCATGTAGAGCGCATGGAAGATACAGCTCCGACCCGAAGAGTCTTCGAATCCACACCGGAAGGAAGGCGCGGCAGAGGACGGCCGCCTCAGCGGTGGCGCACGCAGGTGGAAGGGAACCTCAACCAACTGGGCGTGCGGCACTGGAAACAGCTGGCCAAAGACCGTGCCAGCTGGAGACGCTTGTTGGTTGAGGCCCAGGTTCACCACGGACTGTAGCGCCACCTAAGTAAGTAAGTAATCTATGGAAATTTCTTTGTCGCTCAGGGATTTGTTGATCCGGTCCGTTAGTTCCTGAAGAGCATGCGTGGTCGATTTCCCAGGCTGGTAGGCCTGTTTTTGTGAAGTTGTGATCTTTTCAGTGCACCGTCCCTGATATGCCTATCCAGGATTTTTTCCATTGTTTTTAGAAAGAAGGAGGTAAGGCCTATCGGTCTGTAGGACTTAGGCAGGTCTGTGGGTCTACGGCCTACTTTGGGAATGAATTTTACCGTCACCTCTGTCCAGATTGTTGGTATGTGTCCCCATGCATAGCTGGTTCTAAAAATGTTAATGAGCATGGGGCTCCCCTTCTGAAGGAGGGCTGGGAAGATGCCATCCTCCCCCGGGGATTTGTAGGGGTCAAATGATTTGATGGCCCATTTTATGCTTCCCTCGTGAAAGATCGTTCGTGCTCTCTTCCAATTCTCCCTGTTGGATCTAGTTGCCCTGATCTGCGGAGGTATGTTACAAAGATCGGAATGAATGATGTTGGAGTCTGGGAAGTGCGCACTGGTCAAAATTTTGAGTACTTCCATACCATTTTCCGCGTAAGTGCCATCTGCTCTCCTCAACAGTCCAATTTGGTTAGTGTGCTCATTGGCGAAAACTCTATGGATACGAGCGCTGCTCTGAACGACTGAAAGACTGCTGCAGAACTTTTTCTATGAGTCTCTTTTGGCTCTTCTAATCTCTTGGTTGTAGTTGGTGAGTGAGGCACGATACTGCCTCCAGTCACCAGTCCGTTTAGCTCTGTTGAACAGTTTTCTGGTCAGTGCTCTTAGCTTGGCCAAATTGCAGTTCCCCCAACGGAGTGGTACGGTTGCCTCACTTGACTTTCTCTGGGCAAGCGTTGTGAAAAGCAGATAGGATGGTAGCATTGAGGCTGTCACAGCTGAGTTCAAGGCTGTCTATGTCTCTGATGCTGTTTGGACAGTTTCCGATCGTTTGTGCGGTTTCTAGGCTACAAGTGTCCCAGTCTGTCGCTCTCGGTTATCTATATGTTCTAGTAATTCTATCTCCTGCTTTTATGCCAAAACAGGTCTGTCGATGGTCTGACATCGATGTTTCTGTTGAGACATGCCAGTTTAGTATAGAGTTGCCTATGAAGGGAGTAGTTATGGTGAGGTGTAATACCTCTTCTCTAATTCTATTCATAAAGGTGGGATTATTTCCACGGTTTTTGATATTGAGGTTGTTCCTGAATGCGTTGGCGTCACAGCATATGATGATATGTGAGCCTCTTCTTCCCACGTGGTCGAGAGGATCCTGCAGTGGTGTGAAGCTGAGATCCGTGGAGTTGCGAGAGAGGCTGAGCAGATAACGGCTTCTGACCTACCTTCCGCAGTGGGTAGCTGGATGGTGGCAGCTGCCAGGTCCTTATTCGTAAATGCTGGAATGGGAATGGCTTTAATAGTGTTATTAATCATTATGCAAGCTCTCGGTCGTCTTTGATTTATGGAGTCGTAAAGCAGCTCACCTGATAGTCCTTTGATCTGGTCTTCAATCGTGTACGGTTCCTGGATAAAGGCTATATCGAGGTGCTCCTTGTTAAATCTATGGCTCAGTACCGCATGCTGTAGATTTACTTGGATGCACCTTAATTCCGGCATGATGGATACAGTGAGGAACTGGCAGGGCTGCTAGTGTTAGTAATTTATCCAACCAAAGGGCTGATACCTATAGTCTTAGTTGCCCGAGTTATTGCTTCAGGTAGCCTTGACGTTTGGGATGCTTTCATTGTCTCTATGGCTGGTGCACTATCGCCAGATGCAATGGTTGTTGCTCTCTGGCTTGGCTTATGCACGCCGAGTTCCTCACTCGCTTTTTTGGGCATGGCCGGTGTACTTTGGGCATCGCAATTCGGATGGGCTGTACCCTGTCCTTGGTTTTGTTGTCTGCAGTTTGGGAACTCCCTTGATCCTGATTAGAATGTAGGGGAAGTTGAGAAACAGCTTAAACCTTTGCTTCACGATGGCGTCTTTAGAAGCCTCATCAATAGCAAAGGTTACCTGGTCCCCACCGCTTTTTTTCCTTGGCAATCCTGAGGACTCTCCATCCTTTAGTGCTTGTGTTCGCATTCTGCCTCATTTTGCGCATAAGGAAGGTGTTCTTGGTAAGGTCATCGGCTTCGGGGACGAACGTTACGCAGGTGTATAACTTGGGAATGTCATTACCCTGAGTTGCACACATATCAGCGTTTTTCCATGGCTTGATCTTCTCTATCGACGACATGAGCCAATTTTTTGTTTCTATGTCGTAATAGGTGATGGATAGCCATCCATTTGTGGCTGAGGTGGCCTCGAATCTGAGGGCAGGACAATCTTTATCTGCCTTGTCCATTTCCACTAGCAGGCTCTTCCCCACTAATTTTATTTGTTCGTCTGTTAGTGAAACCCATTTAAAGAAACACATTCGACATGCTTCTTAACCATGCAAATTGCTTTGTAAACTTTTGGAATAAGATAAGACTGATCGACCAGAACGGGAGTTGAACACTTTGTGGATTCTAATCCAAATTTGCATCTCGATTGAATCAAAAAGGCGAAATAACTCAGTTATGAATTACGTACGAAACATGTCTATCACTAACAACAAGCTCGATAATTCTATACAAATTGCCTTTACCGCTAAGTACTCGCTTGAAATTCGTATCCAAACAACTAAACCATTATTAATCAACTTTTCACCAAACCCACCAGTTCCACGAAAACATTTCGTTCCACTTATGCAAAAGTAGACTCCTGCCACCTTAATCACGTAAATCCAACTAAACTTGTTTGAGTTTCTAATAACCCAAGTTGGCTCAATTTGCCACGAGTGCCTTGCAAACCCTTGAACCCGAAACATACCTACAAATCCACATGGAACTGGAAGAAGGAAGGCAAGAATACGAAGAAGCAAACAACGGCAACGAAGAACCAGAGAAAGAAAAAAGTATCTTATGCAATTTCGACATCCAAACAAGCGAGCTCATATAGGAGTGCATGTGGAGTGGTGAACAGGAATGGAGGCAGTCCTTCCGCTCAGCGGAAAATGGGATCCGTCACCTTGCTTTTTCATATGTGCTGCACATATGTAAGAATTATGACTCGTCTAAGCAAATATACTCCATTTGTGTTCTCACATGCAAGTGAGTTAGTCAGCATTGCCTCGCAAATGATGACATGACGCGAGTCCGGGTGCCAGTGATGGAGTTACACCAACTTGCCAAAAGTTCCACCGCAACACTGGCTCCCATATGTGCTCTGGGGACTCTCGAATTCGTACCATTTGCAGAATAATAAATGAGACACAACCGAATAACCAGCAACAGGACAAAAACGAAATCACACATGATGAAATCGTACCCGTATTCCGGTGCGATACGGAGGACTACATTAAGGACGAAAAGTTGAGTTACAATTTAAAGAGCTAGCATTTGAGTTATATTTGTCGCTCGATCCCCGAAGCTATTTACTTCATTTCTATGTATTTACTCAGACAACTAATATTTTTGGACAGCAGCAGATCCTATTTGATGTTGCTTGTTTCTTGTGTGTTACATTCTAAAGTGTGTGCTCTGGGGTAGCAGGACAAATGGGAGGATTTCATTTCGTGTGGTTTATTTAGTGCTTGTCACGAGAAGACATCTGGGAAAGTGGTAAAGTAGAAAACTGCTGCATGCCAAGGTGATACACAGAGATAGATAGAGAGAGAGAGAAAAAGTTGGATATGAGGTCCTTCAATTGCGGTTGAGGTGTTGGATGAAACTTAATCCGTACAAACCAACCAATTGCACACATCACACACTGCTCTCTGGATTTTTGTTGTATAAATATACTTTGCTTGCTTCTCCTTCGCTTGGACGAAGAAGTTTTTTTGGTTTTTCCTTTCCTTTTTGAAAATTCTCCGAATTCTTTCAATTTCCCGTGAAATTTCCTGGTCCGGTATTTCAGCAGGTATGCGATGTGATGTGAGGTAGGGCTCTTGTTTCTACACATCTTCCACGTCATCGCGGTTTCCAAAACATTTGTTGGGTGTGGAAAGTTTTCTTTTCTTTAGTTTTCCGACAGGCAACTTCCTTGCACAGCGTGCAGAATGGCATGGAAACACTTGTAAGAAGTATTGGTTTTCAATTATGTTGGAAACCTAACTAGGGCTGTGTCATCGTTTTAACGTTGAAGTGATAGTTGTTATTTGAAACATTTTTTTTTTATTTCAAAACCTTGACCACTACAATCTAGCATCATTGCTCAGTAGTAGATTAGCTTTCCTTGGCAATCGATCTCACCGCTGCTTCTATGGCCAGAACCTATCAAATCACTGTGCCAACGAAATAGGTAGAAGGTGAAATTTCAGATAACAACAACTAAGCGAAAGGCTCTCCAGTATGCCTACGTCGAGCACAAATGTCAACAGTATGTGGCTGCATTGCCGCTCAGCCATTCAGGAAGTAGCCGAAGCCAGCTTAGGGTACCTACCACCCCCGACAAGAAACCCGTGGTATGATGGCGAGTGTGAGCAGAAAAAGGCAGCAACCGACGAGGCGTTCCGAAAGGCGCTGCAGAGGAAAACCAGGGCAGCGCAAGAAGAGCACCAAGCCAGAAGAACGGGGGAGAAAAAACTATTGCGACAAAAGAAAAGAATCTTCGCAGCCTCCCAGTTCAAGAATATCGAGGAGTCTAGGGATAAGCATAAAACACGAGTCCTTTACAAGAAAGCCAAAGACCTTGCAGGAGGCTTCAAAAAGGGCACCCAGGCTCTTCCAAACTGCGAGGGTAATCTTGTCACCGACCCGCAGGGAATAGTGGATGTATTTAAGCAGCATTTCCAACAGCTGGTTAACGAGCGTGACCAAGAGAGGGTGGTAGGGAACGAAGAAATGCCAACTCCGGCCGCTGAAGTAGTCCTCCCACCCAGCATCGAAGAAGTCGGCAAAGCTATTCAGAAGCTGAAGAATAACAAGGCCGCAGGCTTAGATGGCTTGCCATCAGAGCTCTTCAAGGCTGGCGGCGATGATCTGGTAGGGAGCATGTACCAGACCATCTGCTTTGGGAAGACGAAAGCATGCCCGACGACTGCATCCACAAAAAAAGCGATCCTACCTCTTGCAAGAATTATATCATATGTCCCTGCTCAATGTCGCATACATGATCCTGTCCAGCGAATTTTGTGAACGTCTAAAGCCATTTTGCACCGCACTAATCGGCAGCTACAAGTGCGGCTTCCGGCCCGGTAAATCGACTATAGACCAAATGATCACACTTCGACAAATCCTGGAAAAGACCAACGAGTTTCGAATCGATACACACCATCTTTTCATCGATTTCAAAGCCGCATACAACAGCATTCATCGTGGTGCGATGGCCGAATTCGGGATCCCGGGAAAACTGATCCAGTTTTGTCGCGCCACGCTAAAAAAATACGCGATGCACCGTGCAACTCGGTTCTAGGACTTCGGAACCGCTTGAAACATGCACCGGATTTCGGCAAGGAGATGCGCTGTCATGTGACTTCTTCAACCTGGTGCTGGAGCAGATAGTGCGACGGGCAAGCGTCAACAGGGAAGGCACTATCTTCCACAAGTCTGCCCAGCTGCTAGGATACGCGGATGATATTGACATCATCGCGAGTTCTCTCCGTGGCATTGTCGAAGCATTCACGGCGATTGAAGAACAGGCGAAACGTGTTGGTATTAAGGTCAATGAGGACAAAACGAAGTACATGCTGTCAAGCAAAAACCAATCCGTCACTTACCACCTAGGACAAAATATAACAATTGACAGCTACAATTTCGAGGTAGTTAAGGAGTTTGTCTACCTCGGAGCAAACGTAAATTCCTCAAATGACACCACAGTGGAGATCCGGCATAGAATCGCCCTTGGCAACTGCTGCTACTTCGGCTTGTCCAAACAACTGGGGTCAAAACTCCTCACTCGAAAGACCAAAGTCATGCTTTACAAAACGCTCATACTGCCAGTCTTGCTGTACGGAGCAGAAAGCTCCGTTGATAAGCAGGACGGCGGAGCTGATTTTGGGTTCTTTCGAAGGAAAAATTCTGCGCCGGATATTTGGTCCTGTCTGTAAGGAAGGTGAATGGAGGAGAAAACAGAACCATGAACTCTACGAGCTGTACGAAGACGTGAATATAGTCCGGAAGGCAAAGATCATTCGACTGCATTGGCTCGGCCAAATGGAGCGCATGAACACCAACGCTCCAGCTAACAGGGTCTTCGACTCCGTGCCTCCAGGTTCGAGAAGAACAGGCAGACCGAACCTCCGGTATAAAGAGCAAGTATTCGCTGATCAAAACAACTTGGTCTTGATAACTGGAAGCAGCGTTCCCGGGCCGTCAAGGATGGAAGGCAGCTATAGCTCAGGCTCAAATCCTCCACAGATTGCCGGCCTGATAAGTAAGTAAGTAAGCAACATTATCATCTGTAGTGATTGGCTTTTTTCACATTGGATAGATTGGTCAAAAGAAAACAAAATGTCGGATAATCAACATGCCTACACAAAGGCAAATCAATGAAAACAGCACTCCACCCACTGGTCAGCAAAATAGAAAGGTCACTGGAACGTGAGGAATATACTCTAGTCGCCTTTCTCGACACTGAGGGTGCCCTCAACAAAGTTGAACCATGGGCCGTCACCAAAGCGTCGACTGATCTGGGTGTTACGGGATCAGTGATAGAACTGGTACAACAACTGCTAACACAAAGAGTTGTCAAAGCCAATTTCGCTGGTGCCGTCTCAACTAGAATGGTTATCAGAGGTACATCACAGGGTGGAGTACTCTCCTGTGGAACGTGGTGGTCAACGAGCTACTGATGTTGCTTGAACAGGAAGGGTACGCTGTGACCGCTTATGCAGATGACACTGCTATTGCCGCCACAGGAAAATTTCCCAGCACTCTATGCGACCTTATACAGTGTGCATTACATAGAGTAGAAACATGGACGCAGTACTGTGGACTTGGGATAAACCCTAAGAAGACCGACCTAGTACTGTTCACTAACAAAAATACAATTCCTCCCCTCAACCCACTGAGGCTGGGTGGAACCCAACTAATAATCAAAGAGCAGGCCAAATATCTAGGCCTTGTCCTTGACAAGAGGCTGAATTGGAAACCCAACATCCTTGACCGTGTCAAGAAAGCAACTGTTGCCCTCTATTTTTATTTGTATGTATGTTGGCGTTACAGTCCATGAAGAACCTGAGCCGAGCTTCTCTCAATCACTCATGCTGTGTGTGATTTAATTTTTCCATAGATGAAAGGGACCTACAGTTTATTGCCGGTTCCGAACGGCGAATTTCGATAAGCTTTTCATAACAATTTTACTACAGGGGGTTTTGTCAGAACCCCATTGAGGAGAAACACCGTGAAAAACACGTTCGATGACATGGCTGTGTCAGGATTCGATCCCGTGTCATCTGCGTCAGAGGCCAACACACTACCCACTGCGCCACGGTGCTCTCAGCTGCAAAAAATTGGTGGGCAGGAAGTGGGGTCTCCAACCAAGCATTATGCACTGGCTCTACACGGCGGTTATAAGGCCCATCCTCCAGTATGGCGTCATAGTCTGGTGGACTGCTCAGGACAAGGCAGTCAATCGAAACCTTACGAAGGTACAAAGAACGGCCAGCTTGCACATTAGCGGAGCGAACAGATCAACCCCCAAGGAGACCCTAAACATTCTGTTACACCTTCCACCGCTAAGCCATTTCAGCAAACAAATTGCTGCCTGCGCGGCCCTGAGGATGAGGAGCATAATAAAATGGCCCACATCGCAAAAAGGCCACACAACCATTCTAAAACACTTCAAAGTACCCATGGACACAGTCATATAGTCATATCATTCCGCAAAACGTGTTCACTAGGAACTTCGAAGTTATCTTTCCATCCAGAGAGGAATGAGCTGAAGAGAAAGTCATACTAAAGGACTCGATCTCCTTCTATACCGATGGCTCTAAGATGGAGTCGGGTGTAGGCAGTGGAGTCTTCTCCATGGAGCTTATCCTTAGCCTATCCTTTAGACTCCCAAATTACTGCAGTGTGTATCAGGCAGAAATAACAGCGATAACGGAAGCCCTTGCATGACTCAGGATCAATATAGTATCCGCCAAGGATATTATCATTTGCACGGACAGCCAATCTGCGATAATGTCGGTAGCCAATCTGCGATAATGGCGGTAACCCACAAATCAAAGACATCTCTTAACTGTCGGCTATCTCTAGATGAGATGGCTGAGCAGTTCAACGTTAAAGTATTGTGGGTTCCCGGGCATAGGGATATTTCAGGTAACTGCGCGGCCGACGAACTCGCAAAGTTAGAGTCTAGCACACTCGGCCTACCTACCCTCGGGTACCTAGAAACCCCAATAAGTACGGTAAAGCACATGATAAAACTCCAAACCATTGAGGCGACCAACCTCCAATGATATGAGAGTACTACCGGCTTTATCACAAAACAACTCTGGCCTAAATTAAACCTAGGACGAACCAGGGACCTAATGGCAACCAAAAGGGCAACCTTAAGTACTCTGGTGGGTGTCATTACAGGTCACTACGACTTCTGTCGCGGCTGCATGAACGAGGAGGAAGAGGAATCAATACATCACCTCCTCTGCTCATACCCCTCTTTTGCGAATCGCAGGAGGATCTACATACCTCGGCCCTTCTATGATAATCTAAATGAGCTAGCAGACCAAAAAATAGCTCAACTCCTTCGCTTCATCAGAAGCACCGGTTGGTTCTCTGGTAGCGGATCTGGGTAGCACGATCCATGTGGTATCACAATGGGCCGACTTCGGCCTACGTGTGGCTTATGCCAACCACATTAACCTAACCTAACCTAAACAAAATTTCCGTAATCACATTAACTTTTTGTGTTTTTATTTTATGTTCAATGAAGCACATATTTATAAGCGGAGCCGAGAGTAAAAACCTTTTTTCCGTCATGTGTGGGCTAGTCCTTCAATATATTTAAATCGTCATATGGAATCGAAGATGCACATTGAAATTATGTTATTTTTTAAATATCCTGAACCCGACATTTGTCGTTTTAGGTACTCATCATAAAAGACAGGGGATAATGCTTATACCATTTCCATATCATGTGCGCAAGGCACACAAATGGTAATGTTTTTATGCATCCTCAAGGTAGATCATATGAATGGAAAACGCATCATTTTCGCTGAGCTCCCACCACAAGCGGTAGGGGGAATGCTATAGTAAAAAGAGAAAAATGGACTTCCTTATTTTATCAAATCATCTAGAGGAAAGATTGTAATGGTCTATTAATCCCCTTGTGTGAATGAATGATAATGGAAGTTGTTATGACTTTATATCGTGTGGTTTTCCGAGCGTTTGGTTTTTAGCTTTTTAAAAAGCTCATCAAAATTGCAAACGTACATATGTAAGTTTTTATGTAAGTTGATGAGCCAACACTTGCCATATATTTTAAAAATTATTTTGTGAAATTGTTGGCCACGACTACAGTTTAAGTGGTCCATAAGGAGAGTAAGTTGGCTGTAGTCGACGATGACTCTTCGCCATAAACGAGCGACTTGACACATCCATTTAAAAAGGCTTCAACTCGTGCGATATAGCCAATCGATTCACTACGATCTGAATTGCTTCCCCAATAGGTCGATTACGAAGACCGTAAAATGGTCAAAGTGCGCCAAAAACATTTTTCACAGAGCGCAAAGTTTAATAGTAAAATTCAATAATTTATAAATGTTGTTTGGGTATCAGTCTCTCCACGGTCAAAAGGGAGTTCCAAGTGAATATACTCGACTCCAACGTATGTCAAGAGTCATCCCAGAACTGTGGTGTGGCACCGTCTTGTTGAAACCACATGTTCACCAAGCTCCGCCAATACAATTTCTGCAGTAAGAAGTCGTTTATCATGGCCCTGTAGCGTTCGCCAGCAACAGTGACCATATTGCTGATGGCCTCTTCAAAAAAATACGGCCCAATCACTCCTCCCGCGTGGACGTCGTACCACACGGTGACTTTGAGTAGATGTAATGGCTCTTCGTGCATCACACGCGGATCTCCAATGCCCCACAAGTGAAGATTTAACCGCTTAAGTGCAAATGCGCCTCGCCGCTCATGATGATTTTCGACACGAAATCGTCCTCTTCGTTGTTTAGATTAAGTGTGACTTGACAATAATTCACACGCGATTGACGGTCAGCAGGCATTAACTGATGCACTGTTTACACTTTGTATCGAAACACGTGTAAGTCTTTCGCCAAAATTCGTGATGCCCAATTGTGTGGTCGTTCTCAGCAACATCGGCAGCCATAGCCGCGATCGGCCGAGAGAACGACCAGTCCGGTGGCGGCCACGCCGTGCATGGTCTCTTGTGGTTCCAATCTGTTCGAGTCAAGTAGCTAAGCGCAGCGTATACCCAGTTGGTACGACACGATTAGGAAATCGACGTCGAAATTCACGCCGCGATAACACCACTGACCGATTACTTACTTAGACGGCGCTACAGTTCGGGGTGAATCAAGCCTTTAACCGACAAGCCCCACCAGCCGACACGATCTTTGGCCAGCTGCTTCCAGTGCCGCACGCCTAGTTGGTTGGGATCCCTTTCCACCTGTGCGCGCCAGTGCATCAGTTAATGCGCCACCTCTGCTGCGTCGTCCCTCGGGGTTAGAATCGAAGACTCTTCGGGCCGGAGCGGTGATGTTCATTCGCTCTACATGGCCCAGCCATCGCTGTAATGCTCGTACAGTTCTTGGTTGAATTTTCTCCTCCACTCCGTTTACACAAGCGGGACCAAAGATTGCGCGCACCATTTTTCTCTCGAAACGCCCAAGAGCCTCGCCATCCGCTTTTGATAACGTCCAAGCCTCAGCACCATAGAGGAAGACCGGGATGATTAACGTTTCGTAGAGGGATATCTTAGTTTTTCGAGAGAGGGCTCTACTACTCAGTTGCCTCTTGAGATCAAAAAAGCAGCGGTTGGCAAGATTTATTCTGCGTTTTATTTCAGCGCTGGTGTCCTTGCTGCTTGTCACTACCGAGCCAAAGTAGACGAAGTCCTTGACTACTTCAAAAATATAGCTGCCGAAGGTGACGTTCTGACCAAGACGTCAGTGTTGCGCGTCTTTCTTTGATGACAGCATATACCTGGTCTTGTCTCCATTTACCCCTAGACCCACTTTAGCAGGTTCTGCTTCATTGTTTGCGAACGCCTCATCCACTCGCTTTGTCCGTTCGATACCGTCAATGTCTACTGCGTAAGCAAGCAATTGAAGTAGATCGTACCTCTTGTATTGGCCGCAGAGTCCCGCACGATCTTTTCAAGTATGATGTTAAAGAAATCACATGACAGTGCGTCACCTTTTTTAACTTCGAAGGTCCCGGTTAGTTCACCTCCGACCTTAATGGAACAGCGAGAATTCTTCATAGTCATTCTGCACAGTCTGACGAGTTTGGCAAGAATGTAAAAACATGACATGGCTGTGTATAACTCGTCTCTATAAACACTGTCATATGCAGCTTTAAAGTCAACAAAAGGATGGTGTGTGTCGACTTGGAATGCATGGGTTTTTCCAAGATCTGATTAATGTAAATATTTGGTTTGTCGTGAATCTTCGTGGCCTGTAACCACACTGGTTGGAACCTATCAGATTGTCCACGAACGGTTTCAGGCGCTTACACTATACGGCAGAGAGAATCTTGTACGCAATGTTCAGGATACTCACCCCTCTCCTCCTTTCTTATGGATCGCGCAAACGATGCTGAGATTCCATTCATCGGGCATGCATACTGCGACCATATCTTGCAGATGAGTTAATGCATGTTTCTGATCAGCTTATCGCCAGCTGCTTTAATTAGTTCAAGGGGGAGTCCTTCTGCTCCAGCAGCTTTGTAAGACATAAGTTTCGATATCGCTATCTTAACATCGTCTAGTTCGGGTGGATGAGATTCTCTTTTGTCTTCGTCCAATGTGAATGGTTCGTTCTGCCTGATGACGGCATTTTGACTGTCATCGCCATTATACAGTCTTCAGGAGTGGTTCTTCCACAATCTCAGCATCGTCCGTACTCATCACTGCAGGCTTCTGCTCTGGCGTTACAGCCTTGGCGTGTTCCTTTTAATTTTGATAGAAAAAATTGGCACAATTATTCCACGCTCTTGTGGAGTAGCGTGAGTGCCCACAGGCCAATGGCCAGAACTGATAGCTACAATTCTGGCAATCTTCTTTCGAGTTCTGTTAGTGTAGTCGTGAGTTCTTTTTTGTGTTGTTGGAAGAACATATCTTTCTCAATATGCCCCAGTTACTCAAGGTGCTCCATCTGGGGTTCGCCTAAGCTGGCTTACAGGATATTTACAAGTACCGTGGGCACACACTTTTCTTTGCCGTGTATCGGCTCAATACTGCGAGGTATTGGCAATTTAATTTCGGGAATTTATAAACAAAAAACAAGCAAATTATGTTGGTCGCAAAACTTCACTATCGACCTTCACAATAGTCCTCCTCTAACTCTATACAACGATTCCATTGTTGATAATCCTCTGAAGTTAACTTGTTCGGAAAACTGGTTACAGCTTCTCTGACCTTCTCTACACCGCCGCGATGAGTTCCCATCCGGTGTGACCTCATCTTGAGGAATAGAAGTCGCAAGGGCAATAGGGTGGATGTGGAAACATTTTTTTCGCCACAGACTCTTGCACAATCAACGAGAAATGGGCGTGCGCATTGTTATGATGCCAGATTCAGCCCTTCCTGGCGAGTCCGGTTTGCAGACGGAAAGCACGTCCAATCATTGCTGGTTCGTAGGAACATATTCACTATAAACGAACCCGCGGTACGAGAGTTGACGGAAGCTCCTTCACATTGATCGTCTCCTACAAGGTGGGCAAAATGAATCACCCTATCGGAAGATGTTATGATTTGCAAATGGCGTGGTACGTCAGTCATATTTGACATTTGTGAACTGCAGTATATAAACAAATAAGCAATGAAGTGCTATATCCGTAAGAACGTGGAATAATTGTACCTACCACTATGGCTTGTGGACTTTACGGTGGCACATTTTTTAAGCTTGTATGGCATTGAGAACGCCGTGGCGCAGTGGATAGTATGTTGGCCTCTGACGCCGATGACACGAGATCGAATCCCGACAACAACTCTATCATCGAACGTGTTTTTCACAGTGCTTCTCCTCAGGGGGTACTGACGAAACCCCCTGTAGTATAATTGTCAAAAGAAAAGCTTCTCGAATTTCGCCGTTCGGAACCGGCAATAAACTGTAGTTCCGTTTACCTATGGGAAAATAAAATCACATACAACATGGGTGATTGAGAGAAGCTCGGCTTTGGTCCTTCATCGACTGTAACCAATATACATGGTACATGGCATTGAATTCCTTACAATGAAGACGCCAGGAGAATTTGTCCATAATGAGATATTATAAAGAGATATATGTACATGTGTACAGACTTTAAATTGTTTCTTTTCACTTGGTTTAAAAGTCGTAACCTCAATTCAGTCGACCTTCCACCTACCTAAACCTACTCGAGAGTTCACACTCGCGCGAAAAGAAACTCGTTGATCAAATTAATTTCCATGCCAACTGGTCATTACTAAAAATCTCCTTGCCAGCAGCAGTAGCAAAATCCCTCTCAAACAATATCCAATTACTATTACTTGCCCTCTGCTCTCCTTAACTAAGTCGACTTTAAACTCCCAGTACCCGATAGTCGACACCCGACATCTGGCATTACATTGCCTCTGCAAGCGCGGTCTGTTGGTCACCGTCACCTTCGCCATCATAGAAATTTTGTATTCAAATCACAAACGGCAAGTCCGAACTGTGCTCCAAATCGTGTTTAGTGCATCCAGCACCCAATGCATATGCATTCACACGCTGGCCAACAACCGACATGTCGAAAACTAACTCTTCATCGTACGTGACGTGCATTCGTAAAAAGTTTCGATTAGTTTTCCAACGAGTGTTTGATTTATGATCGAATCCGCTTATATTGCTAAACTCTTAAAAAGCACCGGCGATGACGATGAAACAAAAAAACAAAAAGCAACTCCTGTTGCTTAACTCACCCCGCCTTACGACTCTTGACGTTTTGGATGAACAAACTCGAGCCCTATGGCCCTATGCTGCCGCTGAAGTGTTATTTTGCGCAAGATTAATTACTTTCCAATTACTTTCGTCTCACACATCGTCATGGTATCGGCCCAGTTACGATACCACACAATCCTGCCGTCACCACCACTACCATATTGGCACAGGCACTTGCGCTGCCATCCCTTACGGTCAACCCTTCAACTTTTTCCATGAATCATTTCCAATCAGGCTGTAATTAATTTCACTTTTAAATAATTTGCAGAAAGTTTTATATATCTTATTGTTTATCGGATACGGGACGTGTGCAACGAACTGAGACCGGACTTGTGTGATGGCTATGCTGTCCTGGATTGTTCGAGATTAATTTGAAGCACATTGATGTGGGATTGTTGGAAAAGTTTTCGAGTTGGAAAACATAGATGAATTTCTAGATTTCGAAGCATGGACATTTTGTGGGATGTATCTTTCTGTTGCAATAGCAAGTCTTTGTAGTCAACTGGGATGTGTGTGGGAGAATATGGTTATCCTTTGTTGGATGCACGCTGTGAAAAGAAATACTTAGGACAGAAGTCAGAAGAATTTTCGTCTCATGAAATCGTTTTCGACTGTAATTAGTCGCCTTATATATATGTATGTATATATGATTGTTAGAACGAACCCTTGGAGACCATTAGTTAAATGAGTCCTGCTCAACGACGAAGTAATAGAAAACTTCGACGCTTTGTGGCTTAACTCTTGAAATACATTCGAAGTTATAGGCCTACTTGGGTCTTATATAGCTATAATCTGATTAATCATCGCTGACACAGATACTATAATTTTTCGTGTAGTTTACTAACTCCTTCGGTGTAGTTTATCGGTCAAAAATATGGCCAAGGGATTTTCAGCGTCTCTTCGGCAGTCCACTTTTTCACCTTCAAAGGAGTCTTGCAAAGACAAAAATAAGTGATAGTCAGACATGGTTAGTGCATATTCCGGATTTACTAAAACTTCCCAACTAAGTTGCGTCAATTTGTTTCAACCCATCAAAAATGTGTGGGGTTCGGCATTGTCCTGGAACAACACGGTCGAGTTGTGTATAGCATAGGACCAATTTGACGGTTTCGCCGGATTGTAGCAACTCCAGTACCACCAAATACAACATCACCTTGTTTGCCATGAATCCAAACTTCGACCACGGTCATCGAACCTTGTCCGTGATCGCCAGCGATAGATACTATCATCATCATCATTTTCAGTGTCCCTCTTGTTCCACTAAAAGGGTCGCGGGGGCAATGTGCGTACGCCAGATCTCCAGACCACTCGATCCTCCGCCATCGACTCTAACTCATCTGAAGCAATTACAAGCGCAACCAGGCGAGTTTTTGGACTTGGTGAAACCACCTCGTCTGGGGTCTGCCAAGCGGTCGCCTACCTATGCTTACTTACTTACTTATCAGGCCATCGATCCATGGAGAATCTGAGCCTGAGCTATAGCTGCCTTCCATCCATGACGGTCCCAGGCACGCTGCTTCCAGTTATCAAGACCAAGGTGTCTTACATCCGCTATTACTTGGTCTTTATACCGGAGGTTCGGTCTT
Source organism: Eumerus sabulonum (assembly GCA_951905685.1). NCBI lineage: Eukaryota > Metazoa > Arthropoda > Insecta > Diptera > Syrphidae > Eumerus > Eumerus sabulonum. Next base: position 207,447,831 of record OX645060.1, read on the forward strand.
CCCCTTCTTCTCGAACCAGGAGGCTCGGAGTCGAAGACCCTCTTAGCTGGAGCGTTCCGGACAAAATCCACATCTTTGCACAGCTCGTAGAGTTCGCGGTTGTGTCTTCTTGTCCATTCACCTTCCTCACAGACAGGACCAAATATCCGGCGCAGAATTTTCTTTCGAAAGAACCCAAAATCAGCTCCGCGGTCCTGCTTATCGTCCAGCTTTCGGCTCCGTACAGCAGGACTGGCTTCCCTGTTGACGCTTGCCCGTCGCACTATCTGCTCCAGCACCAGGTTGAAGAAGTCACATGACAGCGCATCTCCTTGCCGAAATCCGGTGCATGTTTCAAACGGTTCCGAAGTCCTAGAACCGAGTTGCACGGTGCATCGTGTATTTTTTAGCGTGGCGCGACACAACTGGATCAGTTTTCCCGGGATCCCGAATCCGGCCCTCGCACCACGATGAATGCGGCTTTGAAATCGATGAAAAGATGGTGTGTATCGATTCGAAACTCGTTGGTCTTTTCCAAAATGCGCTGGACAGGATCATGTATGCGACATTGAGCAGGGATATACCTCTATAGTTCTTGCAAGAGGTAGGATTGCCTTTTTTGTGGATGGGGCAAATAGAGCTGGTATTACAGTCGTCGGGCATGCTTTCGTCTTCCCAAAGCAGATGATCTGGTGCATGCTCCCTACCAGAACATCGCCGCCAGCCTTGAAGAGCTTTGATGGCAAGCCATCTGAGCCGGCGGCCTTGTTATTCTTCAGCTTCTGAATAGCTGTGCCGACTTCTTCGATGCTGGGAGGAAGGACTACTTCAGCGGCCGGAGTTGGCATTTCTTCGTTCCCTACCACCCTCTCTTGGTCACGCTCGTTAACCAGCTGTTGGAAATGCTGCTTAAATACATCCACTATTCCCTGCAGGTCGGTGACAAGATTACCCTCGCAGTTTGGAAGAGCCTGGGCGCCCTTTTTGAGGCCTCCTGCAAGGCCCTTGGCTTTCTTGTAAGAGACTCGTGTTTTATGCTTATCCCTAGACTCCTCGATATTCTTGAGCTGGGAGGCTGCGAAGATTCTTTTCTTTTGTCGCAATAGTTTTTTCTCCCCCGTTCTTCTGGCTTGGTGCTCTTCTTGCGCTGCCCTGGTTTTCCTCTGCAGCGCCTTTCGGAACGCCTCGTCGGTTGCTGCCTTTTTCTGCTCACACTCGCCATCATACCACGGGTTTCTTGTCGGGGGTGGTCGGTACCCTTAGGTGGTATCGGCTACTTCCTGAATGGTTGAGCGGCAATGCAGCCATATTCTATTGGCATTTGTGCTCGACGTAGGCATACCGTAGAGTCTTTCGCTCATCTGCTCCCTGTAGACTCTGGCAACCTCCGGTGTGCTCAGGCGCCCAATGTCGAACCTCCTCCTGATGGGCTGGTGCACCTTTCTGACATTGGACAGTCGAGCTGTGAATCTTGCTGCTACGAGAAAGTGGTCAGAGTCGACATTTGCCCCTCTGAATGTTCGTACATCCAGAATGTTTGACGAGTGCCTTGCGTAAATGAGTACATGGTGGATTTGGTTGGCAGTACGATCGTCCGGAGATCGCCAGGTTGCTGTGTGGATTCGCTTACGAGGGAATCTTGTGCTACTTATCCCCGCATTACGAGCTGTCGCAAAGTCCGTTAGACGGAAGCCGTTATCTGTTGTTGTATCGTGGAGGCTGTGCTTCCCGATCACTCCGCCAAGGGTGTTCTCCTTACCGATTATGGCGTTGAAGTCCCCGAGCACGATTTTAACATCGTACTCCGGACAAGAGCACCGTGGCGCAGTGGGTAGTGTGTTGGCCTCTGACGCCGATGACTCGGGATCGAATCCCGACACAGCCATGTCATCGAACGTGTTTTTCACGGTGTTTCTCCTCAGCGGGGTTCTGACAAAACCCCCTGTAGTAAAATTGTCATGAAAAGCTTCTCGAAATTCGCCGTTCGGAACCGGCAATAAAACTGTAGGTCCCTTTCACCTATGTGAAAATGAAATCACACACAACATGGGTGATTGAGAGAAGCTCGGCTCAGGTTCTTCATGGACTGTAACGCCAACATACATACATACATACTCCGGACAAGCTCCGTAGGCGTTATCCAGAAGGTCATAGAAGTCCTCCTTGATAGGGTCTTCAGCCTCGTCGGTAGGGGCGTGGGCACATATAAGGCTGATGTTATAAAATCTGCCTCTGATGCGGATCACAGCCAGGCGATCACTTATAAGTTCAAAGTCGATGACCCTCGACCTTACCCGCTTTCCCACGACAAATACGCATCCCAGTAAGTGCAATCTTTCGTGACAAAATGTCCACTGAATTCAAATCAATTATCTTGCTTGACAGCAAGGAGGTGAAAAGGTGAGTAATTATAGAAAAGAGGTTTGCAGTTGAGATTAATTCAACAAGGACACAATATGAGGCTTATCATGAATTCACAACAATCTTGCGGCAAAGTCTCCTTATACCCTCGTACTTTCCCATGCATGACTAACGCTTTACTCTCTCGGTGAACCGTGATGTCAATCTTGTCTTGACGTTTGTAACTAATTTAGAAAGCTTCACTGTAAGGCTATGTTGAAGAGTTACTTAACTATTCCATTGCTATTCAGTCAATTTTAAGTATATTTCGGGCCATCATTCCCATACTCGATTCTTAATTTATGGACATCATTTAATCAATTTGATCTGTTGTTTGACCTTAATGGTAGATTTACGTTAAAGTCAAAACTAATGATTATGGCGTTACTATTTTAAGGCAAAATGTATCATAGAGTGCTGCAAAATTCGATTTAAATCAATTTAAGGTAGGTATCTGAATAGGACATCGACCCCCTTCTGAGGCTGATGAGTCCATCAAAGAAGATTTGTATGACCACTTGGACGTAGCCTTGTTAAGAAAAAGCTTCTCGACTCAAGCCGTTCGGAATCGGCATTAAACTGTAGGTCCCTTTCACCTGTGTAAAAAAATAAATCGCACACAACATGGGTGATTGAGAGAAGCTTGGCTCTGGCCCTTCATGGGCTGTAACGCCACCAAAGCAAGCAAGCAAGCGTAGTCTTCGGAGTCTCTCCGGAGTATGACATCAAATTGTACTCGGCAACCGCAAAGCAAAAAACATGTCCACAAAATAATATCAAAACATGTCCACAAAACAATATCAACGCTGACGAATTAAATCGGAAGTTTTTATCTTCACCTAGTGCAGCTCGCACCGTTAATCAAGAACCTGCGGAAATACCACCGGTTTTTCCGTTCTCGCCTTTTAGTTTCTCCTGCGTTGACAGTCAAGAAGTGTTAGGAAGCATGCTGACCATAAAATCTAAGGCATCAGGTGTCGATGATATAAATCCCACATTTTTGAAATGTATACTGCCGCTGTTGCTGCCTTTTTTAACACATGTTATCAACCCCACCTTAACAACCGGAATTTTCCCGCAACAGTGGAAACTAGCCAAAATAATACCAATTCCTAAAAACGCCCGCTGTGAGGAATTTCGACCAATTTCAGTTCTACCCTTTTTATCCAAAGTGTGTGAACGTATAATGCAAAAACAACTCTATGATTATATAGCGCGTCACAATTTTCTAGTAAACATCCAATCCGGTTTCCGTCCAAAGCATAGCTGCACAACAGCTCTCCTCAAGGTCACTGAAGATATAAGGGCTAAACTAGATAACAACTGGGTTACCTTCTTAGTCCTTCTAGATTTCTCCAAAGCCTTTGACATGGTTGACCACTCACTCCTCTTGAACAAACTGCGCCATAAGTTCAACGTTTCCTCAGAGGCAATCAAACTTGTTTCCTCCTTTTTGCTAGATAGGAAGCAAGCAGTGTGTATCGGAAATCAACTTTCCGAGTTCCTGCCGATCCAACGTGGTGTCCCCCAGGGCTCGATCCTCTCTCCTCTGTTGTTCTCGTTGTACATCAATGAAATAGGTTCCATCCTGAACAATGTCTCAAAACATTTTTATGCAGATGACATACAAGTCTATAAAAGCTGCCCCATAGGTCTTCTAGAAAACTGTGTCTGTTCAATTAACGAAGAACTTGATAGAATAAGGGCATGGGCAGAACGTAACACCTTGATGCTAAATCCAGCGAAATGCAAATGTTTAATAATATCGAAAAAAGTTCTGGATCTATCTTATTTCCCAACTGTTGCAATAAATGGAATCCCCTTAGAGTTTTCAAATAAATCGAAAAACTTAGGCATGGTTTTCAACAGGACATTAACTTGGAACGACCACGTTAACGCCGTAGTAGGTAAAACCTACGGAATTCTTAGATCTTTATGGACCGTTCAGCGTTTCACCCCGCTTAATACAAGAATGCTTCTTGCAAAGGCACTTGTCATTCCAGTTCTTACATACGGTTGCGAAATTTACTACAACTGTGACTATGTCAGCAATAGTAAACTGAATGCAGCATTTAACAGCGTTATCAGATACATTTACGGTCTAAAAAAATATTACCATATCTCACATTTATCTACAAACCTTCTTAAAATGTCACTTAAAAACTTCATCAAGTTCCGTAGGTACTATGAAACTACTTTTCGCCATTCTTCATACTAAACAACCTGCCTATCTCTACGAAATTCTTCGATTCTCGGCATCAAGCAGAACAAACAACTTGATTCTTCCTCGTTTCTCGTGCCTCACATCAGAAAGACAATTCTTTATTGCTGCAGTCCGTTTTTGGAATTTACTCCCAACACGCGTACGAGAGTCGGACAGCATAAAACAATTTCAAAATAAACTCAAACTTTTTCTCGGTAATATTTAATCAAAGCAACGAACTTCTAACTCCTCTTTTATTAACCTTCCTACCTTTTCCTCTCATCATATCTTTAGCCCTTAACTTTTGTATATAAAAACCATGTTAGAAATTAAGAATTTATTTCAGTAATCTCATTTTTTTTGTAATATGTATAATATATCTACAACTGTTCATTTGCTATCACTAGCTTATAAGATTTATCTTAATGTGTTAGCGCTTATTCCAATTTCAATAAACAAACAAACCGGAAAGCATAGTCTCCACAATACGGCAACAGATAATGGTTTCCGATTAGCAGACTTTGCGGCAACACTAAAACGGTGGTGATTACCGGAGTCTACAGGGGCAACTGAGCGAAAGGATCTCCGGTATGCCTACGTCGAGTACAAACGGCAACAATATATGGCTGCATTGCTGCTCAGCCATTCAGGAAGTTGCTGAGAAGACCTTAGGCTACCAACCATCTGCGACAAGAAACCAGCGGTATGATGGTGAGTGTGAGCAGAAATGGGCAGTAGCCGACGAGGTGTACCAAAAGCCGCTGCAGTGAAAACCAGGGCTGCGCGAGAGGAATACCGAGCCAGAAGAAGGGAGGAGAAAACACTGCTGCGACGAATCTTCGCAGCCTTCCAGCTCAAGGATATCGAGGAGTCTAGCGACAAACATAAAATACGGACCTTTTATACGATGGCCTTGCAAGAGGCTTCAAGAAAGACACCCAGGCTCGTCGTAATTGCGGATCCAATATAGAGATTGGTAGGGACTGAGGAAATCCCAACTCTAGCCGCTGAAGTAGTCCTCTCACAGAGCATCAAAGACGTCGGCACAGCTATTTAAAAGCTGAAGAACAACAAGGCCGCAGGCCTAGATGGCTTGCCATCAAAGCTCTTACAGGCTGAAGGCAATGATCTGAAAGCATGCCCGACGACAGGAATATCTGTTTGTTTGCCCCATCCACAAAAAAGGCGATCCTACCTCCTGCAAGAACTATAGAGGTACATATATCCCTGAAGAACAGGCGAAACGAGTTGGTCTTAAAGTCAACGAGGATAAGACAAAGTATATGCTGTCAAGCAAAAACTGATCCGTTGCTCACAATCTTGGACAAAATATGACGATTGACAGCTATAATTTCGAGGTGGTTAAGGAGTTTGTCTACCTCGGGGCAAAGGTAAACTCCGCAAACGACACCACAGTGGAGATCCGGCATAGAATCGCCCTTGGCAACCGCTGCTATTCGGTTCGTTCGAACAACTTGGATCAAAACTCCTCACTCGAAGAGCCAAAGTCATGCTTTACTGCCAGTCTTGCTGTATGAAGCCGAAAGCTGGACGATAAGCTGGACGGTGGAGCTGATTTTGAGTTCCTTCGGAAAAAAAAAATTCCGAATGGAGGAGAAGAGATAACCGTGAACTTAACGAGCTGTACAAAGCTGATTAATGCAAGGCACGCATCAAGCAACCTGTGCGAACATTCAGGCGAGCAAACGTCGACTATTACGTTACGTGGACGTTGCGCGACTGCACGCACCAGAAATAGCGAGAGAAGGACTCTCCCAGAGGACTCAAGCCCCACAAGCGCTAACAACATGTGGTTGCGCTGCCGCCCTGCCATACAGGAAGTAGCTGAAACCACCCTAGACTTACAACCCCCTCCCGACCAGAAACCTATGGTACGATAACGAATGTGCGGAAAGGAAGCGAGCAACGGATGAAGCATATCCGAAGGCGCTGCAACGGAAAACAAGAGAAGCACGGAAAGATTACCGATCCAGAAGAAGGGAGGAAAAGAAGTTACTGCGATAAAAGAAAGAGTCTTCGCAGCCTCTCAGTCCAAGAATATCGAAGAGGCCCGAGATAGAAAGAAGATTTTAGTTTTCATATCTTACAGATGAGCTGGTACATGCTCCTAACCAGGTCATCCCCAGCTACCTCGAAGAGCCCAGCAGACAGTCCGTCTGCGCCACAGCTGTTTCGATACGGCATTCTAAACTTCGTCGAGGTCAGGGGGACGGAGTTCTCTGCGGCCTTCGTCGATTAGAAATGGATCATTCTGCCTGACAGCGGTATATTGACTAACATCGCCGTTATACAGTCTGCAGAAGTGGTGTTTCGATATTCTCAGCATCGCCTGCGATTCTACTACTAGGTGTCCGTTCTCATCTCTGCAGGCTTCCGTTTTGGGCTTATAACCTTGGCATGTTCGCTTTATCTGTTGATAAAACTTTCGAACGTCCCGCCTGCAGTAACCCCTCTCCAAATCCTCAATCGCGCGCTTCTCCTGCTCTCTCATCTTGCTCCTGAGAAGCTTATGCTCCTCCCTTCTTTTTAACCCGTAGAGCTCACGAGCTGCTCTTGGTCTTTTATGCAGCGAGGCCTTATATGCATCCGCTTCGCTGTATGAATCCTCCTGCACTCGTCATCGAACCAGGTTTCTGCGATAGTAGCTTTCCGACGTCATAACTTTGTATGCCGTAAGCGCATCTTGGCTACTACAAGATAGTGATCCGAGTCGATGTTAGCCCCTCGGAAAGTTCGAACATCAAGAATGGTGGAGGAGTGTCTAACGTCGATCGTGATGTGATCAATCTGTTTGGTAGTCAATTGATCAAAAGACCGCCAGGTGCCTTTGTGTATATCGAGGTGCGGGAAGCGCGTACTGGCTAGAAGGAGATTTCGCCCCTTTGCAAGATCAATCAGCCTGTGTCCGTTTTCGGAGGTGGTGTCGTTGTGTCGATGACTCGTTCAAAGATGCTTTCCTTACCCAGCTTAGCATTGAAGTCTCCTAGTACAATTTTGATGTCATAGCTGTCTAGGAGATCGTGGAACTCATCTTTGGCGGAGTCATCCTTGTCTTCCGTGGGGGCATAGACGCAGATCATGCTGATGTTAAAAAATTTAGAATTGATACGGATTGTTATGAGGCGTTCACTCACATGCCGAAAGCTTAGGACTTTTTGCCTTAGTCCACCTCGAACAAAAAATCCGCATCCAAACAATCGTTGCCCTCTCCCTATAGCAGTCGCCGTAGTAAATACCGCAGTTTTTCATCCGCTTTATACCAAGTCCATTCCATCGCATTTCCTGGATGGCGGTTATGTCCGCGAGTTGTTCGGCTGCACGTGGCCTGTTTAGGGACCTAACATTTCACGTACAAAGCCGAAGATCACTGTCCTTTTTTCGTTTTTTGCAAGGGTCGTCAACATAAATCCGGCCCCTTATGTCGTAGGCTTGTGGTTGTTTCGCAGTTTATGATGCATTGTATTAGGGGCGGTGAAATTGATTTGGAAGAGTAGAAACTCTTCACGAAAAGCTACCTATCACCTTTCTAGGCTAGACGTCGGGTCTAACAAGAATGCTTTTTTTAAGGTCAATGCATGACTCCAAAGGTAGGCTATAGAAGGGGTTCAACTCTGTGGCTTTTAAAACAGCGAACAGTCTATCTTGCAAGTAATAAAATAAATTCAGAGTTCTCTAGATTGCGCTCAGCTTCCATTTTCTGTCAAAGTTCATATAATGCTTCCATAAAGTTCCATAATAATATGGAAATCTCTGATCAGTCTTCAGCTGAATATGGAGCATAACTCAATAAATGTCTTACAATCACCCTCCTATAGGAGAGTGGATGAAATCATCTTTTCTCCTTCAGGATAAGCTAGAAATCACCCACAAAAGAAAAAAAAGAAATCATTCGCACACCTACAAGTATATGTAGAAGAACCTATTTCCAGCTCAGTATTATTCAAACTACACAAGTGCCCCTACGATAGCTTGCTTGGCCTTCAGCCCATCGATATAATCATTTTTTAAACTATTTAACAATTTCCATCTGAGCCCCCAATATCCAGACGACCGATAGGAACAGGCGGAAAAAAAGCAGTTAAATCCAAAACCAAATCCCCACAATGTGTCCACTGAGCTAAAAGAGGACTCTTGGCCTACAAATTTCGATTTTCACACTTCGTTTAATTCTCCGCCACTAGGGTACATTAAAAGTTCGTTCGTTTCGCCCTTCTTCCGGCACGGTTCTGGCTTTTTTCTTCTTCTTCTTCTTCTTCTTCTTTTGGTTTGTCGTTCCTCCCTTGCTAGTAGCTACTACATAGATGGAGGTTTTGTGTATTGATATCACTCTCACATTATGCCATGTGCTTGCTTTTCCATCCTCGTGGATGTCGTTTTTGTGGATTTAGATCGCCAGTCAAATGGGGGAGAAAATTTTCACTTTATGGCTAGTTTCCTCTTATAGTCCAAGGACTCATATGAAGAGGTGTAGAGAGCCACCAACTAGTGTAAGGACACTATTGGGTTATGGAGACTTTTTATTCTTTTGTCCTTCATCTACTATATCTAATGGCTTAGTGGATCATGGATGACAAGACGTAAACGACCACGACATCGATGATGGCATGATGGTGAAGACGCAATGAAAATGAAAACGATAAGGGTAACGTCAAGTTATGAACCGGCTTTCAATGGATTAATCTTTTTTTTTTTTTTCGAATCTATTCCTCTCCCCGGAGGTATGCTGTCGTTGCGCATTATACACACTCTGTAGTACCATGAGGAGTAGGACATCTCTGTATTCTCGAGAGGGTCCTCGTAAATTGAATTTCAATTCGGAGTAAAGTGTGGGACAGACCGACACCGTCCAGCCGGTTCACCGACAAAAAACTGTACAGATATACAGTCCAGGAGTGAATGTCACTGATGTGAACTTACCTTAATGCATTCATTAGATTGCGAGCGACTTGAGAGATGTTTTTCAGTCCAATACGCAAAGTGAAGGGAGTCATCATCGACTACATCTCATTTTTGTTCTTGTTCTTTTTCCTCCGCTCCACCTTGAGATAAAAGCAGTTTTCACAGTCTCCTTCGTTACTACAGTCCCTCTAGATCCTCTACAGCGCCGCTTTGAAAGTGGTCTCATTTTGGCGAATAAAAAGGAAATAACTTATTTAATATTTTCACTGACAACGATATTAAAAGGATGGCGATAGTGGAGTCCTCCAGTTACTCTGCCATCCATACAGTGTACAGAAGGACACAAGACGTCTGAGCGCACGCCTTTGTCACGACGGACGAAAGGATGAACTTCCGCTGAAGTAGGTAGTAAGGACTTTCCTGTGCTTCATTGTTACTACAGTTGTTTAGTTTCGCCTTTCTCTTTCTGTTCGGGTAGACGGGTAGCTTGACTATCCAACAGCAATATCTAGAAATTAAATTCACATTTAATTTCTTATTAAACTAAGCACAAACGATTTCTTATTTAAAACGATTGGCTTTGTTTAAAGCGAGTCAATAAGTGTTGGCTTTAAATCTAAATTTTGTTCTAACGATGCATAATAATATGGTACCATTGAATGAACGAGTAAGTAAAAGTGACAAGACGAATCTGAGCGCAGTTCAAACATATCAGCGAGCCTATCAAACTGATGGCTTAAAAGGTTGAGTACAAAAGTATACTTTGAGACGCCCCTGGCCATTCTTTCATATGAGAATGTCCTTAATCGTTTTGATAGCAAGGTACTGAAGGCGAATTGAAACGAAGGCTATATGGGTTATACACAGTTATCGAATTTATCAAATATAAGCTCCTTGTAGCAAGCACGCGATTCAACCATCTCAACATCCACAAGGGTACCTGGCGGCCTTTTGACCAATCGACCACCAACCAGATTGATCACATTGCGATCGATGCCAGACACTCCTCCTGTATTCTCGACGTACCTTCCGAGGGGCCAACATCGGCTCGGACCACTACCTTGTTGTAGCCAAGGTACGAATGAGGATATCAAGAATGCTTAGGAGTCGAGTAGGATAACGTAAGTTTGACGTCGGAAGGCTACGATGGCAAGAGACAGCCAGAATCTTTGCCGATCGTGTCTCCTCCAAGCTCTCTCGAAATCCGCCGACAGCAGCACAAACAATAGAACAGGAATGGGGGCATTGCCAGTGCGCCGTCAGAGACACTGCCTCAGAGATGCTGGGTTTTAAGCTGTCACCACCTAGAAACCCCTGGTTCGATAAACAATGCGAACAAGCTCATGCGGCAAAATAAGAGGCATATAAGGCAACCCTGGAAGGACGGACGAGAGCTGCTCGCGAAACATATGAGGAGAAGAGAACACGCTTTTCGGAAAAAAGAAGAGAGAGCACGGAAAGCGTGAGATCGAGGAGACGGAGAGATGCTTGCGCAGGAATGACGCCCGTAAGTTTTACAATAAGGTAAAACGAACATGCCATGGCTACAAAAGTTAGAGCGGCGGCCTGCAGGGATGAAAATGGAGAACTGGTAGTAGAGTCACAGTCGACGCTGAGGACTTGGAAAGACCACTTCTGCAGACTTTTTAACGGCGATGACAGACAGGATACTGCTGTCAGGTAAAACGATCCATTCGTAATGGACGACGATGTAAGAGAATTCCGTCCACCCGACCTAAATGAAGTCAAAATAGCGAAATCAAGAAATAAGCCTAATAAAGCCGCGAGCGCAAACGGCCTGTCTGATGAGCTGCTAAGGTTCATGCACCATCTCATATGCAAGGTATGGTCAGCATCATTTACCCGGTCCATAGGAAAGGAAACCCCTGTAACTGCGCCAACTATAGGGGAATAAGTCTCCTTAACATCGCATATGAGATCTTCTTTGCCGTGTTGCGTGAACGCCTGAAAACTTTTGTGGATAACCTGATCAGTGCGTAAGTGTGTGTATAAGGTAAGTCCACAATAAATAAAATATTTACGCTACGGCAGATCTTGGAGATGACCCAGGAACACTAAATCGACACTCACCACCTTTTCGTCGATTTCAAGGCCGCATATGACAGCGTGTATAGAGATGAGCTATACAAAGCCATGTCTAGGTTTAACATCCCTGCCAAACTCGTCCGACTGTGCAGGATGACAGTGGAGAATTCTCGCTGCTCCATTAAGGTCGGTAATGAGCAAACCGAGACCTTCGATTTAGGCAAGAAAGGATTAGAAAGGATTTAGGCAAGGTGACGCGCTGTCATGCAACTTTTTTACTGATCAACAAAAGAGGTACGATTTATTTCAAGTCTACGCAATTGCTTGCGTACGCCGACGACATTCACGTGATTGGACGGACACAGCGAGACGTCAATGAGGCCTTTGTAAGCATTGAGGTAGAAGCGGCTACGATGGGTCTCAAGGTTAATGAGGGTAAAACCAAATATCTGCTTTCATCTAGAAGAGACGGATATTAGAGACGGATATAACTTTGAAATGGTCAAGGAATTCGTCTACCTTGGCTCGCTGATGACCAGCGACAACAACAGCACCACTGAGATAAAACGCAGAATCACTCTTGCCAACCGCTGTTTCTTTGGTCTTAAGAGGCAATTGAGAAGTAGAGCTTTTCTCGGAAAACCAAGGTGACACTATATAAGACTTGATCATCCCAGTCCTCCGTTACGGCGCAGAGGGTTGGACCTTAACAAAAGCGGATGAAGATGCCCTTGGTCATGCCCTTGGTAGTTTCGAGAGGAGAATTCTGCGCACTATCTACGGTCCCGTTTGTTCAAAGTGTGTATGGAGGAGAAGATTTAACCAAGAACTGTACGGGTTGTACAGCGACATTGGCCTGGTACGACGTCTACGGATACAGCGTCTAAGGTGGCTAGGCCATGTAGAGTGAATGGAAAATACAGTTCGGACCCGAAGAGTCTTCGGATCCATCCCGGAAGGAAGGCACGACAGAGAACGGCTGGATCTACGGTGGCGCACGCAGCTGGAAGGGGAGCATTACCAACTGGACGTGCGGCACTGGAGACGGCTGGCCAAAGACCGTGCCAGCTGGAGACGCTTGTTGGTTGAGGCCCAGGTTCACCGCGGACTGTAGCGCCACCTAAGTAAGTAAGTAAGTAATAGCTTTTCAATTAGAGTGATTTGGTTTCTTGTCAGCAGTTAGGCTTTCTAAGTATGAACGAACGCCATGTTTTTTGAATTCTCTGAGAGATGTCAGCAGTAGGTTAATCGAATTAGATATGTTCTATGCTGTGATGCTCGACTTTGTTGCCATCGTTTACAAGCTTCTCGTTTCTCCTTCACCAGTCCCTTAATTTCTGGTGGATAGCTTTAATGAATCGGTCGACTTTGAATAATAATTCGGCGTCTTAAGCGGTACCTACTCCTGGTCAAATGCCTTCTTGAATTTCATTCCTAAAACCTTGCCAGTCTGTTCTTCTATTCGTAAATCTAGGAGGTTCGAGTTTTCAAATAAGAGTTTCACTCATTGCCAATATGACTGGAGAATGGTCTGAGGGGTCCTCTTCGACTTTAATGTAGCGGTCAGAAGAATTCGGTGAGGTCAGGTGTTTTCGCGACGTCTGTAGTTCAGTACGTTAGTTTGCCAGTTGAGTAAAAGTTGCAAAGGCAATGCATACTAGCTTTGTCGAGCATTTTCCCTCTCTGTGAAATATGTCTTGAACCCCAAATTGTGTGTTTGGTGTTAAAGTCACCACCAGTAAGAAAAAGGGACGTAACTGCCTCTAAATTAATATCTCCATCTCCCGGGACTCCATTTCTCGTCCTTGAGGTCTGCTTCGATATCTAACATTGAAGAGGTAATACGTTCAGATAAGACAACACAACCTTTCCTTCTTTAATACATGTTCCGCATATATTTGTTCAAATTTTCTTATAATTGTTAGTCTAATCAAAACAACTTTTTTTTCTGTTCACAGGATCTCTTATGTCAAAGCTTAACTAACTACACTAACAGCATGCCTTAGAAAGAAACATAAAGAAAGTTTGCCTTCGATTCAATTCTATTTACAAAATTAGTAAACTTAACCTAGAACGTCCCTACTAGTCTCGACAGATACACAACATACTGGTGTCTGTCGTTGAACTATCTGTAGGGTTGACCGCTATATGTACGGAATTCCTTTCCCTACAGTATGTATAAATAAATGTCACGTAAATGTTACGCAACTGACTTAAAGCAATAACCTAAACACCTCCGCTACACCCAGGCTCTCATGTACGGAGTGCCTGTGGCCTTGATTCGGTAGATTCGAATTGTATTCTCGTCACGTGGCAAGGATACGAGACCGAAATTCAGTCGTTACCTATAAGCCTTCTCGTCGGGGTATATGATGTACGGTTGATGATGACTGTTGGCGTGTCCTCCGTTCTGTTGCTGCTGTTGTTGTTGTTGTTGCTGGCCGTTGCCGAAGTACGTCATTCTGCCCATGGTCGAGTAGGCCGGCTGTCTTTGGGTGAGATTTTGCTGGGAATGATGCAGTGTCTTATGCGGTAGAGTTGCATAATTTTGGGCGGCGTACGGTGGCACAGCGTAGAGAGCAGTGGCTGGAGCGCCTTTGTAGCTGACTTGAACGCTACCCGGACCCATTGGCATAGGGGGAATACCAATCACGGGTCCATTGTGATATTCTTCGCTGCTCATTCGCAGGCGAACGATGCAAATGATTATGATGAGGATAGCGATGAAAGCAACGACGCCGCCTACAATACCTATGATGAGAGTGTCATCGTTGTTCATGATGGGCTGCTTTAGGTTCGGCATTTTGGTCTTGATTTTCATCGGTGGCTGTGTGGGCTCGAGGCTCCAGATTATCATGGGCTCTTGGGTGGAGGTCGAGCGTGTAACTAGTCTGGAGGACGTTTTAAGAATGTTCGTGGGACGCTGAGTGGTGGTAGTCATACGGCGTGGGTCACAGGTAAGTTCGTCGTCGCCGACTTCAATGAGCTTCTTGCCTTTAAGGTATTCGGGAGAACTACACTCAACGTCGGACATATGCGAGTTCGGGAGCCACCTTCGTAGAGCTCTGGCATTACAATCACAGTGAATTGGATTGGTGTTAAGGCCTTTGAGTTCAAGACTTGACCGACGGTCCTCGAGAACATTCAGGAATTGTGGTGAGAGGACCGTCACCTTGGAACCTTCGATATCTAGAGTGAGATGTGACGAACGAGGCACTGGAAAGAGTAGGGCTGGAGGCAGAGCTGACAAGGAAGTATTCTGTAGTTTGATAGTCAAATCACTGCTCTTGAGTCCAGCCAATGTGCCGGAGGAAATCGTTTTCAACCGTTCACCTCTCAGTCCGATGCATTTCAGACGTGGATGTTTTGCCGGCTGGATTTGATCGATTCCGATTGTCGGGTCTTTAACTTCTACTTCAATTTTCTCAAGACTAGGCAGAACCTCTAGGATTCCCTGCATGTCCAGATATCCTAGGAGAGGAAGGTTATAGGCATCTAATACGGCTAGGTGGGGTATGTCTTTGAACGCATTCTTCTCTATTTTTGCACATTTTTTTAAGTCCGAAATTGACAAAGATTTGAGCATCTCTAGGCTCTCAAAGTCGCCTTGAGAAATCATGTCGAACGAGTTGTTGGAGAGGTTTAGGTGTTGAAGCATTGATAGTTTAGGCCAGACCCTGGCTAATTTGCTGAGATTTTCAAGTTTATTGCCTGACAAGTCGAGAGTCTCGAGCAGAGTTGTCCGCTGAAACACGTCTTCTTCGATCTCCTCTAGAGCATTATTCGACAAATTTAAGTACTGAAGGAATGGAGTCTCGAGGGCGTCGATTTTCTGGATACCCGTCGACGCCAGATTCAGTTCTCTCACTGTTTTTGGTTCGTTAAGGATGTTCTTGACAGCTTCCGCAGAGAGAGGATTATTCGACAGATCCAACATCTTTATGTTCACCATAATACTATCGTCAGCTGGGATAGCTCGTATCTTGTTGTGGCTCAAATCTACGGAGTTGACAAAGAAGTATTGCCTCTGCAAGGCGTTTAAGGGCGCATAATCGAAATTGTTGTTTGCCAATTTAATATTCTCAAGCATTTGTAGTTTCGATCGTTCAAATATCGTATCTGGAAGTTCTGTGAGATAATTTCCATCTAAATTGAGTAGTTCCAGTCGTACTAGACCCTCGAACGTACGTTCTCCAATTCTATCGAGGTTGTTGTTGGCCAAATTCACAACTTGTAGTTGAGTAGAGTTGTGGAATGCCATTTCGCTCAATGAGTCCAATTGATTGTCGGCCACCATGAGTACACGAAGTCGCGGCAACCGTGCAAAATCCAGTTCTTCAATACTTTTCAATTGATTTCCTGAGAGGTCTATATACTCTAGGTATTGAAGGGTTGATATTAGTTCAGCCGGGAAAAAGCTAAACTTATTATTTGAAGCCTTGATTACCCTCAGGCGCGGATGTATCCGGAAGGATGAGGGGAAAAGGTAGCTCAAGTGGTTGTCAGAAATGTCGAGATTCTCCAAACTCGTGCCGGTGTTGAAGAACTCGCCTTTGAACGCACTTAACTGGTTGCCCTTTAAATTAAGTTTGCTGATACTCATAACATTAACGAAGGCCCCCGGTCGGATGGAGGATATATGGTTGTTGGACAAGTCGATTGATGTTATGTTCCACAGATCTACGAATGTTCCGTCGTTAATCTCCTGTATGTTGTTGTTCTGGAGGTAGATTTGTTTAAGGTCTTGTAACGTAGAAAACAAATCGCCGGAGAGTTGCTTGATAGAACAGCGACTAAAGTCGATGATCTGCAGTTTGCTCAACGGTCTTATGAGTGATGGTGGAATCGGAGCTAAATGACTGTTTGAGCTCATGTTAAGGACTTGCAGGTTCTCTAATCCTTGGAATATATTTCTTGGAATGTCGGCTACATTATTTCCACTAAGGTCGAGAATGCGTAGTTCTGTGAGTGCAAGTGGAATATTTCCCAATCCTGTGATTCGATTTTGAGACAGACGGAGTTCGTGCAAAGACATCTCTAGGCCCATGAAAATGTCAGCTCCGATTACTGCCAAAGAATTGCCAGACAAGTCCAATAGACGGAGGTTGGCGAACATTTGGAAACTTCCTGGTGGTAATTCCCTTATCACGTTTCGAGATAATGTCATCGATGTGATCTCTTCGGGTTGGATCGAACCAAGAATTTCCGATGACAAGGCTGCAACTCGATTAAAGTCAAGATGAAGGGATGACAATTTCGGCAGGCGTCCAAGTGCACTGCCCGGAATGAGAAGAATATTGTTGTCTCGTATGATTAGGGTTCGGAGGCTTTCCAAGCCTTCTAGAGCATCGTCTTCAATCTGGAAAAAAGTTTTATTTCAGAAAGTCTTTGTGGATACTGATATGTATACTCACCGTTCTAAGAGAGTTCAAACTTAGGTCGAGATATTTCAGGGAAGTGAGATCACGGAACGTTCCAGGCGGAATTGTAGCAATACCATTTCGACTAAGATCTAAGGTCTCTATGCGCTTTACGACTTGTAATTGTGTAAAATCTAACCTCTGTACCAACAAGATATAAATGTGAGCGGCTAAAATAATCTAATTGCTTACACTTAACGTACCTGTATCATATTCGAGGACAAATTTAGTGACTTAAGTCCGCCCACGCTCCCCAGTGAAACTGTTGGGAACTGCATGATGAAGTTTTCGGAGAGATCTAGCTTTTGTAAGGACGATATTGTTTCAAAAACATCACTGTTCAGATTTGTAATTCGGTTGCCACCGAGTCGGATTTCTTGTATTCGTTTTAGTCCATGGAAAGTCAAGCCATTAATGGACTTGATAACATTGTAGCGTAGATCAATGACTTCTAAATTTGGTTGGGAATTGAACGACTCATAGTGGAGGGCAGCTAAAGGACAGGCCATAAGAATGGTTATTCTTGAAATAGGTAGATTTACTTACTTATGTAATTGTAACGGAGAGATAAGACCTTCAGATCGGTGGGACCATTGAGTGAACTTGATGGAACACTAGCCAGACTGTTGCGGTCTAAGTAAAGTTCCTAAATATACAAAATTGAAAGAAAATTTTCAAAATGTGAGGGATTACGGTCAAAACAACGATTTTAAAACTCTTACAAGACTAGTCTAACAACTATATAATACCGCCACGTGGTATTAAAAAGAAATCCATTGCGAGGGTCCTTCAAGTTTCGGACAGCCAACGTCGACAGAACTTAAGAACAGAGAACTATACATCATTTTCCAGCTATTGCCATGGTTTTAGAAGCTGTGAGCCATGAAGGGCATATTACCACCCCATTTCTTTCCTCAAGGACTGCTGCCTGCTAATATCGCCGCCTACATTACTTGAATAAGGTTGAGTACAAATGGAACTCGAAACAAGGGTGCCACACGAATTAACGCAAGAAAACTTAATTGGCCAAATATGCATCACACAAAATCGATCCATTTCTGAAGTGGATGGTGACTGGTGATAAAAACAGATCACATACGACAACCTCGAAAATTGCCGTGGTCGGATTGTCGTCTGCTAGGATTGACGGTTGGGAAGGTCTACTATGAGCTGCTCCCCTAAGGCAAAACTCTTAATTCGGAGCTATATTATCAACACTCGGATGGTTTTAAGTAACAATCAATCCGAAGATTAGGTGCATTGAAGACCCAATCGTTGATGGGGGTATTGACCGTGAAAGCATGTAGACCCAAGGCGGGTTCATGTCCTGAAAAGCTCTCCTCTGAACCCATTCTAGTGAATTCATCAGATATGTTAGTTCCTGGCATCCCAGAATGATCTGGGATCCAAGCAACCCTTAGTGTGTTTACTCGTCCGACTTTGTTCAGAAAGATCTTCAGTTAATGCCCTAAGTTGGAGCTGGGTAGAGGGGTGGACACAGCTTAGTGCAGCTTGGCTATCACTGCTGGCGCATATAATTTTCCCTTTCCACCCATCCTTCACAACATAGTTCATGGCCATTAGGATTGGATATAAGTATGTATCTTTGACAGAAGGACAAATTCATATTTTCCTAATGCAAAGTGCATTCGGAAGTCTTCGCATTCAAAGAAACCCCCGGCGCTGGACCCCAGCTATCTGTGAAAATGCGAAGACAATCCTTTCCATGTTCAGTATGTGGCCCGAGCCAATCCTGACGCCGTGGATATTCGACTGTGAGTGTAATAGCGCAGTTGGATGACAGGTGTCATTACGTCAGATGGCATATTCATGACACAAGAGTCGTAGAATATTTCTCGTCCAAGCATACTGTCATTCCAATTCGAGTTGTACCTAAAGTCATTTCTCTTCAGATGAGACATGGCTTTCAGAGAACCCCCTCTGATAAATATATCAAGAGGTGGAAGGTTCGTCATAGCATCTAGAACAGCGCCCGACGTGCTGGGGAAAGCCCCCGTGCAGCTGAGACAAACAGTTCTTTGGAGTTTGGTGAAAGAGGCTACGACTGTTCCACCAGATAACCGGTGCATATGAGATTTTAGGTCTTATCATTGCCGTATAGATCCAAAGCCCCATGTTTTGCCAAAAGCTTCTCTGCATTGCCAGAAAGCTGACAGCGCTTTGGTGGTTTTTGACTCAACATGCTTTGACCAGAGAAACTTGCTATCTAGGATGACTCCTAGATACTTAGCCACTTACTAGGATGGAAGTGCCTTTTAGTACCAGCTGAGTCATGTCAGTATTTTTCCTCCTTCTCGTGAAGGGAATGACATCGATCTTAAGAGGATTGACCGACAGCCCATTTCTGGTACACCAATCATCGATCACATCATCCGCATAGGCCTGGGCATAGATTCCAGAGGCATTGAGAGCATCAAGCAGAGAGTCCACCACCATGCACCATAACAGCGGAGACAGGCCGCCTCGTTGCGGGCAGCCCATGTTTACGCAGGATTTGACACATTGGTCGAGGCCTGCATCAGCGGTTAATGTCCTGTGCACCAGCTTTGCTTTGATCCACAAGACTAGTGCTTCATCTACGCCATACTGTCGAATGTTGCGTTATCAAAACCTCTCTCAATGTCGATGAAAATGCCCAGCGCGAATTATAATACGTATCCTGGCACCCGCCAGGTAGTGAACCAATGTTTGCAGCGACCCAACCTCTTGTTCCTGGGGAAAGAGGAACCTGGCCCTCCAGGTTAACATCCCTATCACATAAAAACTTACTTGTTCAGAAGCAACCACAAGCCTCGGATACGGACGGATATAAAGCTGACGACCCCTGCAAACGACTCACGTACTTGAGAGTCTGCGCCTGGAATGTGGGGTCCCTTAACAGACCGGGAGCAGGCAATCAATTGGAGCAAACCCTTAACTGCTACAAAGCAGATTTAACCACGCTTCGAGAAGTGCGATGGGATGGACCAGGCAAAAGTTGGATGAAAAACTGTGACATCATCTACGGGAACTGCTATAAGGAGAACAAACAGCGCCTATTCGGTTGCGGATTCGTTATTGGAGGAAGACTCCGACAAAACGTCTTAAGCTTCCGAGGTATAAGCGAACGCCTCATAACAATCCGCATTAGCTTAATATGCGCTCACGTCCCAATGGAAGGAAAGGATGATCGACTCAAAGAACAATTCTACGATCTCCTAGACAGAACCTATGTAGTCCCAACTACGATACAAAAATAGTTCTAGGAGATTTTAATGCAAAACTGGGCAAAGAGGACATATTTGAGTCTACCATAGGAAAGCATAGCCTCCATATACACCATATCCGACAACGGACTTAGGCTAAAAGATTTTCTAACGGGGCGTAACCTCCTTGTAGAAGGCACGCGATTCTCCCATCTCAACATCCACAAACGTACCTGGCGGTCTTTTGATCTATCGACCACCAACCAGATTGATCACATTGCCATCAACG
The DNA here is from genome assembly GCA_951905685.1 of Eumerus sabulonum. Taxonomy (NCBI): domain Eukaryota; kingdom Metazoa; phylum Arthropoda; class Insecta; order Diptera; family Syrphidae; genus Eumerus; species Eumerus sabulonum. Next base: position 207,468,294 of record OX645060.1, read on the forward strand.
CCAGACACTCCTCCAGTATTCTCGACGTACAAACCATCCGAGGGGCAAACATCGACTCGGGCCACTACCTTGTTCTAGCTAAGGTACGCATGAGGATATCAAGAATGCTTAGGAGTCGAGTAGAACTACGTAAGTTTGACGTCGGAAAGCTACAATCGCAAGAGACTGCCAGAAGCTTTGCCGATCGTGTCTCCTCCAATCACTCTCAAAATTCGCCAACAGCAGCACAAACAATAGAGCAGGAATGGGCGCATTGCCAGAACGTCGTCAGAGACGCTGCCTCAGAGGTGCAGGGTTTCAAACCGCCACCACCTAGAAACCCCTGGTTCGATGAACAATGCGAACAAGCCCATGCAGCAAAACATGAGGCATATACAGCCATGTTGCAAAGACGGACGAGAGCTGCTCGCGAAAACCATGAGCAGAAGAGAAGAGAGGAACACACGCTTTTCAGAAGAAAGAAAATAGAGCACGGAAAGCGTGAGATCGAGGAGGTGGAGAGATGCTTCCGCAGGAATGACGCCCGTAAGTTTTACAATAAGGTGAAACGAACATGCCATGGCTACAAAAGTTAGAGCGGCGGCCTGCAGGGATGAAAATGGAGAACTGGTAGTAGAGTCACAGTCGATGCTGAGGATTTGGAAAGACCAGTTCTGCAGACTGTATAATGGCGATGATACACAAGACACCGCTGTCAGGCAGAACGAGTCATTCGTAATGGACGACGATGTAACAGAATTCAGTCCATCTGACCTAGACGAAGTCAAAATAGCGATATCAAGACTTAAGTCTAATAAAGCCGCGGGCGCAGACGGTCTGTCTGCTGAGCTTCTTAAGGCGGCTGGAGATGAGCTGGTAAGGTGCATGCACCATCTCATTTGCAAGGTATGGTCGGAGGAAAGCATGCCCGACGAATTGAATCTCAGCATCGTTTGCCCGGTCCATAAGAAAGGAGACCCCCATAACTGCGCCAACTATAGGGGAATAAGTCTCCCTAACATCGCATATAAGGTCTTCTCTACCGTATTGTGCGAACGCCTGAAACCGTTTGTGGATAACCTGATCGGCTCTTATCAGTGTGGTTTCAGGCCAGGTAAATCCACAATAGACCAAATATTTACGCTACGGCAGATCCTGGAGAAGACCCAGGAATACCAAGTCTACACTCACCACCCCTTCGTCGATTTCAAGGCTGCAGCGTGTACAGAGATGAGCTATACAAAGCCATGTCTAGTTTTAACATCCCTGCCAAACTCGTCCGACTGTGCAGGATGACAATCGAGAATTCTCGCTGCTCCGTTAAGGTCGGTAATGAGAAAACCGAGACCTTTAAGGTTATAAAAGGATTTAGGCAAAGTGACGCGCTGTCATGCAACTTTTTCAACACAGTGCTTGAAAAGATCGTGCAAGAGTCACTGGCCAACACAAGAGGTGCGACTTGCTTGCGTACGCCGACGACATTGACGTGATTGGACGGACACAACGAGATGTCAATGAGGCCTTTATAAGCATTGAGGTAGAAGTGGCTAAGATTAGTCTCAAGGATAATGAGGGTAAAACCAAATATCTGCTTTCATCTAAAAGAGGCGGACAACACCGACGTATTGGTCAGAACGTCACCATGGGCGGATGTAACTTTGAAGTGGTCAATGAATTCGTCTACCTTGGCTCACTGATGACCGGCGACAACAACACCAGCACTGAGATAAAACGCAGAATCACTCTTGCCAACCGCTGTTTCTTTAGGCTCAAGAGGCAATTGAGAAGTAGAGCCCTCTCTCGGAAAACCAAGGTGACACTATTTAAGACCTTAATAATCCCAGTCCTCCTTTGCGGCGCAGAGGCTTGGAACTTAACAAAAGCGGATGAAGATGCCCTTGGTCATGCCCTTGGTAGTTTTGAGAGGAAAATTCTGCGCACTATCTACGGTCCCATTTGTTCAAACGGAGTATGGAAGAGAAGATATGACGAAGAACTGTACGGGTTGTACAGTGACATCGGCCTGTTACGACGTCTACGGATACATCGTCTAAGGTGGCTAGGCCATTTAGAGCGCATGAAAAATACAGCTCCGACCCTAAGAGTCGTCAAATTCACCCCGGAAGAAAGGTGCTTCAGAACACGGCCGCATCAACGGTGGCGCACGCAAGTGGAAGGGGACCTTAACCAACTGGGCGGGCATTGGAAACAGCTGGAAACAGCTGGCCAAAGACCGTGCCAGCTGGAGACGCTTGTTGGTTGAGGTCCAGTGTGGGGAAGGTACTCTTTCCTTTCGAGCGCGCATTCAATTCATACTCTTCAGAACCGACGTAAGATGTCTTCGATTATGCTTATAACATATATCGTATCTTATCATATCAATTGCTTGAACTTAATTAACTTTTATACTCCAAGCCGTGTCCTTCGAAATCGAAATTTATTCCAAGAAGAAAATCATCCGCAAATGACCGCACTAGAATTCAATTAAACAGATAGTTAATTAGTTGACCTGAAATGCTTCCTAATCCGAGATTGGTCCTAATTTTGATCATAATCTCCAAATTAGTCCACACCATGTCGCAAAGTCTAACAAATCTCCATTAACCCAACAAGCATCCATGCATGTTTAGGTGATTCTACCTAACAATCGATGACCAATAACATTCGACAAATTGCCAAGTGCGAATACGCTCGAGGATCTACAGCAACTGCTTTGCATAATATCTATGAATCGAAAGTGATTCTCGAATGCTTGCAATGCATTAATTAATGTTTTCAAGGATTGTTACGAAAATTATCTCGATCAATAGGTCATCGGATGTACTTCAGGACATCAAACGCACATACACATATATACTTGCACTCAATTGAACACTGAGTGAGAAGGTGTTTGTGGGCATTTTACGAACTATGCGGTCCAGTGTAACGACTATCGATTTGAATTGGATGATTGTTTGAGTTTGGACGTGTGGCAAATGATTTGATTTCTCATGTACAAGTATTCCACTACCTCAAAAGTCTTGAGGAGAAACAAGCCATTCAAATTCAATTCACTGATGAAGCATGCTCGTTTAAAAGTTTTCTCCCCTCCAATAGAGGAGCTTTAATCGCTCTCGGTGCACGTTTTATTTACTTTGAACAAGTCTTTAGGATTCATTTCCATTTCCCTACCTAGAAGACTGACTCTTGCTTCTTGTTCGATAATTGCATTCACTATGCAATGCAATCTGCTGTTCACTAATGCGAAGACAGACCCTGAACTGTAGCGCGGCATCTTCATTTGCACAAATCTGCCACAAGAAGCTCATACCGTGTGCGTACCCAGCCGCAGTTTCATCCTTTGCTTTGCAAATTGTAAATCATAACCTCTGCCAATTTGAAATGCAAATAAGTATTCAGTGAAGCTTCATTAACATTTTCTTTTCAACATGCATTCGCTCATTCGCTACTTATGATAGATATAATAGATATGGAAGAAAATATTTGCAAACCCATAATACCTATAGTATATAGCACGTACCTCTAGGTTACCACAACCTTTTAGCAGCCCTTCTTCGATGGATTTGATTTTGTTGCCAGACAAGTCGAGTATTTTCAAATTGATTAATGGATGGAATTCGGCTGACGAAAAGATTGGATTCAGACTGTCGCCAAGCAAGTTGTTCGCCAATCGTAACTCGAATAAGGTGTCCTGAAAGAAACAAGAAAGAAAAATAACAACCGATATACTACACAAGTGGATTTATCAAAATGGAATTCAAGATGTCTATTCTGTCGAATACTGGGTGTTGAGCACTTGTAAATATGTACATACTTGAAGACCAAAGAATGACTTCTCAGCTATTCGTCGCACCAAATTGTTGGACAGATCCAATTTCTCGATGGGAAGCTTGAGCGTTCCGAATGTCTGCAAATGAGAGAATGACATCCATTAATCTTCATTTATCTTTATCTTTGGAAAAAAATCTATTTATGGAATAGGTGGAAAGTTGAACAACCAGATTTAAGTATTATCGACAAGCAACTTACATAAGTAGGTAGATTTCAGAAAACAATTTCGAAGAAAACGTGGTTCTTTTAGTAATTAAGCGCTATTGCGCCGCGCCTCTTTTGCGCTATGGTTTTGCTAGTCCTTGAATAAAATTGTTTTATTCGATTTCACGCCTTTTATACGCAGACGTTAATTGAAATTATTCGGTGAGATGGCTACGAATCACAAATTAATTTGAAATCATTTATTTATTATACATAAGGGTATAAGTAGTGTAGCATTTTTTTTTTTTTTTTAAATAATTTGCGCGCACTCAAGGTCTAATAACCTTATTATGTCGGCGACACAGTGTGGGAAGAAGGTAGAAAGGAAGAGGGATAGAGGAGATGCCGATAAACATCGATCTTAAGTGCTTGCATGTTGCATTGAGGGGGGAAAACCGAAGCCGGCAGGGAGTTCCAGATTCGTGCGGTTCGGTTAAAGAAAGATTCTCTATATTTGACGGTACGTCCGAAACTGGTTTCAGGGTATATTGGTGAGCATTCCTAGAGAGACATGTATTGCGGGAGAAATGTTGAAGGGGCGTAATGTAAATGGCTATTTCATCAAAGCATTTTTGGTGGAAGTAACGATAGCCTAACAGCATCTTTGCAGCTCAAGTCAAACCACGTATTATCCTTAGGCCTGGTGCTCTTAATCTTGAGTGGAATAAAATTTGCCATGCCGATTCGGATAATATTTGCGATAATATCAGTTGCGGCGTCCACGTCGTTGTCGAGGAAGTACAACGACCAGTTAAAGGACTGTAAGAAGTTGCTAAGGCCGCACCAGTTAGCTTTCTCGTATAGCCATAGTGTTCTCTTAGGAGCTTTTTCTTTAACTGGATGGTGAGAGTTGGAGAATTTTGCTGATATCACGCAGTGGTCAGACGAGCCTATGGATAGTATGGATAGTAAACCACCAATGACTGGATAGCATCTGCCCGACGGATTTTAGTCTACAAAAAAGCGAAAAGAGCCACCGCAAAGGAACACCTTGCCTTGTTATTTGGTGAAGGGCGAATTTCCAGCTCTAAAAACGGGATCAGATGGCAAAGAATTAACAAAGGCTTCGAAGGGGTAGCATCTATCCGGCGGATGCTGGCCTGCTAGAAAGCCAGAAGAGTCACCGCAGACGAGCACCTTGCGGCACTGTTAGTAAGTCCCATTCCCACCTCCTCGTGATGTCATCTAGAGTTTCTCTGAAAATTACAGACGGTGAAGGGCAAATGGTGAGTTTCCTGCGCAAAAAAAAAATAAGTATAGTCGGTTGGGCTACGGCCTAGTAACCGTAAAAAAATTTTAGAACTCAGAGACAAGCACAAGCCTCAGATTTAACGGACGGACAACATGTTGAAAAGTATAAAAGGACAAGAGTATCGGTTCTATGGCTGGAATGCTAAGTGCCTTAACAGACCGGGTGCGGCCGAGCAGTTAGAAAAAGCCCTAAGCTACTAGAAAGTAGCAGACATTACCGCACTCCGAAAAGTGCGATGGGATGAACCGGGTAGAAAAAGCAACAAAAACTCAGACATATACTACGGATACGGCTACAAGGAGAACAAATAACGCTTTTTTGAATGCAAATTTGTTGTTCGACGTGGCCTTAGGCAAGGAGATATAGTGAGCACTATGGAGTCTAGTAGGACCAGGTTTTGCCAGCTCGTCAATGCTCTTTCTCCACGGATCTCCTCCATGCCATGCGAGGCGATCACATTTGTTAGTGCCCTACGGATTCCATGTGAGGGTCATCTTTACAACATCCGTCTCCGGTTTACGCGAGGCATGTCCAATCTAACTCCATTTCCTTTTCAGGATCTCCGTCGATACTCGTGACTGTTTGTGATCCACTCCGGCCAAAAGATCTTCAGGGTCTACTTCAGGTATTTGTTAGCAAATACCTGTAGCTTCCGGTTTATGCTATCAGTGGCCTTCCACTTCTCACAGACATAGAGGACGACGCATTTGATATTGAAGTTGAAGATCCGGAGTTTTAGAGAGGAAGAAAGCTGGTTGGATCTCCATACATTCCCCAATGCATAGTAGGCCGAGCGCACCTTGTTGATGCGCGTCGAGTTCTGATCCCCTGGTTTTGCAGAGCATGCTGCCGAGGTAGCAGAACTTGTCAACATCTTCCATCGGTACCCCATTGAGAGAGAGGATTGTCTCACATCTCGTGCCGATTCTCACAAACTTGGTTTTGGTGATGTTTAATTTTATGCTGGTTGCCAGTTAACGAGTTCGACATAAGACAGATGTCGTCCGCCTAGTCTAAGTTCTTGAGTTTCTCGGTCAGGGAACACTGGATTCCATTCGAAGCATCCGAGTTGGTATGCATGTGCACAAAGTTGAGGACAGCGATGAAGGCATGGGGGATATAACGCACCCTTGGCTCACTCCTCTGGTGTTGATAAAGGCTGTGCTCTATTTGCCCTTCAGACGCACCGTGCATGGAGCCTCTCGGTACAATTCACGTACGAGGTCGATGAGAGTGTTTGGGATCCCAATGTTTTTCAAGGCATTCCAAATAGTATCTCTGCGGACCATGCCGAAGGCTCCCTCGAAGTCGACGAACAGGAGAAATACCGGGTCGTTCCACCCAACTGATTGTTTAATAATCATTCTCATTGTGTTTATGTGGTCCACAGAAGAACGATTAACTCTAAATCCAGCCTGCTTATATCGAAGGTTTTCCTCGATGGTTATTGCGTCCTCAAAATATCAGCGCGGCGAGCAGTTTCTGAATGGTGTCGAAAAGAGTGGTGCTTCTCCAATTTTTACAGTCACTCAGGTTGCCTTTCTTCATGATGGTTATGATAACGTCCTCCTCCCAACTCATGAACTGACCAAGCCTCTACGATGATGATACGCAGGATTGGAACCATTTGGGACACAGCTGCTATAAATAGACTCGATTTCAGGAACTGTTGGAAGCGTCGTCTGGATGGCTCTTCATGGATTTCTGCGCACAGAAGGGGAAAATGGGATGTACGTCTCACCATCAGGCGATTGAGTTGTTGCTAATCGGATGTGAGCGTGTTTCCGTCTCTGTCTGTCAGGGAAGGAGCGGCAGCCAACCCACCTCCACAGAGCTTCCTCGTGGCAGCATGTCGCAACAGTGAACTGCACCCTCTGTTTGGCTCCCAGGTCCTTAAGGAGTACCGTTTATCGTCTTGCGCCATGCACTTGACCGATCTCTCGTCATCATTATATGCAGCTTGGATCTGTCGCCTTCTCTCGCGTGAGCCGAATTGGTGCAGTTGACCTTTGAGTTTTCTTCTGGCTATATATATATAGTTGAGGGCGCCATGGCACAGTAGTTAGTGTGCTGGACTCTGACGCACGATGAGCGAGTTCGGATCCCGATAACACCAACGCCATCGAAGGTTTATTTCGCGGCGTCTCTCCTTGGCGGGGTACCGGCAAGACCCCCAGAGTACAACTTGCCTAGAAACTTGCCTTCTCGACTCACGCTGTTCGGAATCGACATTAAACTGTAGGTCCCTTTCACCTGTGTGAAAAATAAAATCACACACAACATGGGTGATTGAAGGGAAGCTTGGCTCTGGTCCTTCATGGACTGTAACGCCACCAAAGAAGATATATATATAGCTGATCCAACTCTTACATTTGTGTTGTCGAAAATCCACCGTTTCGTCCGCATTTGACCTCAAAGCATCAGGTGTGGCCACCTAGTCTGGAAACCTCACAATACCCAGCAAAAGTTGATAGTCGCTATATGTACAGGGTGGGCCAAATACAAGTTTACTTTTAAAAATGCAATAAAATAAACAACATTTTAATACTAATGTGGCTTTATTAGTAAGAACAAACACTCCCATTATTTATGAATTACAACGTCGTTCAAGTGGCTGCCTCGGCTGGCTTCGCAGTAGCGCATTCTGTCACCCCAATTTTCCAAGACCTTGTTGATGGTTTCGGGCCATAGCTCACGGATTGCTTGGATTAAGTGTTTGAATCGTTTGAATCGTTTCCGGATTGTTGGCATAACATAGGTCTATCACGGTTCCCCAAAAAAAAAAAAGTCCAAAGGGGTCCAATCGCAGCTACGGCAGTGGCGGCCAATCGACATCGCCAAGACGGCTGATGACACCATTTGGGAATTTGGGGCGCAAAAGATCGATTGTGACATGGGCTATATGGCATGATGCGCCATCCTGCATGAACCAGAGATCGTCCAAATAAATGTCTTCAATTTCAGTAAAAGAAAGTCGGTTAACATGGCTCTATAACGCCCACCGTTGACCGAAACGTTGTTCCCAGCCTCATTTTCGAAGAAAAATAGTCCAGTGATGTAACCACTCCAAAATCTGCATTAAACTGTCCCTCTTTGTCGATGCATTAGCCCCTCGAGAATAACGTGCGGGTTTTTAGAGTCCCAGATGCGGCAATTTTGTTTATTAACGTAGCCGCCGGGATGAAAAATCACTGTTCAATTCAAGCTGCTCTAAGGCCCAAATTGCGAAGCGATAACGAAGCGGATAATAGCGCCCTCAATTGCTGGGTCAATTGGACCTTGTATGCGGATAAACCGAATTCTTTGTACAGAATTCTCCTCAGGCAAGTGCGTGAAATGATGGGCTGTTGAGATCGATAGCGAGCAGCCACATTCTCATGAAAAAATAGCTTAGCGAAAAGTGGTTAACTTTAAACGAGAAACATGAGTTCCATTAATGCAATTAATCTGACTTGAGTCGTTCTAGCAAGTCTACAGTAATTCTTTTGCGGTGATCCATTTGGAGAGAATACAGCTCTTTTAGAACAGGAGCTAATATGTGAAAGCTTTCTCAAGTTATTCTAACAATGTTCGAGCATAATTCAACTCACTAAGTAGTCACTTCAGTAACTACTGATCTAGGCCATTTGGGATGATTTATGGCTGTCTTTGGGCACTTTGGACACAATCTTTTTTCACGTTATGAAAACCGCCAACGGCACTTGAGGTCGAATCATTACGGGGACCGTTGAGTGACCCAGTCCCGGTTAGATTTTGACAGAATGTGTTTTCAAATTTGGCTGGTAGTTGATGAATGAGTGATTATTTTGCTGATTGTTTTTTCAGTGATAGATTTTTGGTAGTCCACGCATGATTCGTGATATAGGTTGAAGTCAATCATACTTAGTTTGCATTGCCATTTTATTGGCAATGTAGAACGTACTTGCAGACAACCCCTATAAACCACTCATATTTATTATTAAAACCCATGCTTTCTGAGAAAAGTTTTTCGTGCACTTCGTCCATTATACGGTTGTTGTAGTCTACTTTCTGAGCAAATAATTCAAGCCTTAGTGAATTGACCAGCTAGTGCTAGATCATGCAATTTGGACCACATAAGACATACATAGTCGTTGTCAACTTTACACAAAATAATCTCTAAGAAGTGTCAACATCCACATGGATCAGTGTTATTCAGAAAGTCGGAGAGTGACTTGTTAAATCTCCTCTTTGATGTCGAACATTTAAATCAAGCCTTTCAACTTTTCTATGTATTCTTTTGCTTATTTAATTAAACTCTTGTCAATTATTTTACTCATAGCTATCTGTTGACAAGTCAGAAGTGAGATACAACTTTCCCTGCCAACAAAACGAATGTCCAAAAGGAACAAATAAATCGCCCTCAAGCGTGTGAGAAGTAAACGGGCACCAAAGTGCTAACAAAGAACCAAGGACCATTTCATCACAAGGGGTTTTACGCTACGCGTAAAAAAGGGACGAACGAAATTCCAACGAAAACAAACTACTTGAAACGCATAATATGCACGCACTCAAGGTTTAATGATCTTATTATGTCGGCAACACAGTGTGGGCAGAAGGTAGAAAGGAAAAGGGATAGACGAGATGCCGATGGAAATTGATCTTAAATGACTACATGTGTCACTGGGGGGGAAGACCGGATCCGATAGGGAATTCCAGATTCGTGTGGTTCGGTTAAAGAAAGATTCTCTATATTTGACGGTACGTTCGAAACCGGGCTTCAGGGTATATTGGTGAGCATTCCTAGAGACGTGTGTTGCGGGAGAAATGATGAAGGGACGGAATGCAACTGGCTATTTCATCAAAGAATTTTTGTGAAAGTTACGATAAAACAGGGAAGGGCAGGAAACATTCCTGCGATGTTCCAGCGAGTCTAATGTTTTGGTAATACGCTTTTGTAGCCTATCTAGTAGGTGCAATGAGGTCTCTGAAGCATCGGACCAGACATGAGCGTTAAACTCTAATTTAGGGCGAATGAACGCCTTACAGATTGTAGCCAGATCTAAGGTTTAGAAATGATTCTTGCATCTGTATAAGAAGCCTAGGCATTTCGCAGCATTTTGGGCGACAGTGTATATGTTACTTACTTACTTATCAGGCGAGCGATCCATGGAGGATCTGCGTCTGAGCTACAGCTGCCTTCCATCCTTGACGGTCCCGAGCACGGTAAATATTACTTGGTCTTAATACCGGAGGTTCACTCTTCCTCTTCTTCTCGATCCAGGAGGCTCGGAGTCGAAGACCCTCTTAGCTGGAGCGTTGATGTCCATGCGCTCGATGTGGCCGAGCCAGTGTGATCGACAGATCTTTGCCTTCTGGACTACATCCACATCTTTGTACAGTTCGTAGAGTTCGCGGCTGTGTCTTCTTCTCCATTCACCTTCCTCACAGACAGGACCAAATATCCGACGCAGAATTTTTCTCTCGAAAAAACCCAAAATCAGCTCCTCTGTCCTGCTTATCGTCCAGCTTTCGGCTCCGTACAGCAAGACTGGCAGTATGAGCGCTTCGTAAAACATAACTTTGGTCTTTCGAGTGAGGAGTTTTGACCCCAGTTGCTTGGACAAACCGAAGTAGCAGCGGTTGCCAAGGGTGATCATATGCCGGATCTCCACTGTGGTTTCAATTGTGGAATTTACGTTTGCCCCGAAGTAGACAAACTCCTTAACTACCTCGAAATTGTAGCTGTCAATTGTTATATTTTGGGTTGGTTTTTGGTTGACATGTACTTCGTCTTGTCCTCGTTGACCTTAAGACCAACTCGTTTCGCCTGTTCTTCAATCGCCGTGAACGCTTCCACAATGCCAAGGCGAGAACACGCGATGATATCGATATCATCCGCGTATCCTAGCAGCTGGACGGACTTGTAGAAGATAGTGCATTCCCTGTTGACGCCTGCCCTTCGCACTAACTGCTCCAGCACCAGGTTGAAGAAGTCACATGACAGCGTATTGTTAAGCGTGGCGCGACACGACTGGATCAGTTTTCCCGGGATCCCGAATTTGGCCATCGCACCAAACAGTCCTTCACGATGAATGCTGTCGTATGCGGCTTTGAAATCGATGAAAAGATGGTGTGTATCGATTCGAAACTCGTTGGTCTTTTCCAGGATTTGTCGAAGTGTGAAAATTGGGTCTATAGTCGATTTGCCGGGCCGGAAGCCGTACTGGTAGCTACCGATTAGTTCGGTGCAAAATGGCTTTAGACGTTCAAACAATACGCTGCATAGGATCTTCTATGCGACATTGAGCAGGGATATACGTCTATAGTTCTCGCAAGAGATAGGATCGCCTTTTTTGTGAATGGGGCAAATAGAGCTGGTATTCCAGTCGTCGGGCATGCTTTCGTCTTTCAAAATTCTGCAGATGATCTGGTGCATGCTGCCTACCAGAACATCGCCGCCAGCCTTGAAGAGCTCTGATGGCAAGCCATCTGAGCCGGCGGCCTTGTTATTCCTCAGTTTCTGAATAGCTGTGACGACTTCTTCGATGCTGGGTGGGGGGAATACTTCAGCGGCTGGAGTTGGGATTTCCTCGGTCCCTACCACGCTCTCCTGGTCATGCTCGTTAAGCAGCTGCTGGAAATGCTGCTTAAATACATCTACTATTCCCTGAGGGTCGGTGACAATATTTCGAAGAGCCTGGATGCCCTTTTTAAAGCCTCCTGCAAGGCCGTTGGCTTTCTTGGCTCGTGTTTTATGCTTATCCCTAGACTCCTCGATATCCTTGAGCTGGGTGGCTGCGAAGATTCTTTTCTTTTGTCGCAGTAGTTTTTTCTCCTCCCTTCTTCTGACTCGGTACTCTTCTTGCGCTGCCCTGGTTTTCCTCTGCAGCGCCTTTTGGTACGCCTCGTCGGTTGCTGCATTTTTCTGCTCACACTCGGCATCATACCACGGGTTTCTTGTCGGGGGTGGTAGGTACCCTAAGATACCACACTGAATATGTGGTCGCTCAAATTGAGATTGTCAGCAACACACATATCCAGGATGGAAAGCTTTTCGGTTTATGAGATGCAAGTGCCATTCCTGGGTAATGGCTGCGCGTTAGTGATACATATGCTTTAGCGACAGGAGACAACACTGTGTTTTGGAGGTATTCATTTCCACTCTATTCTTTTCATGTGGGACGATTAAAAGGGGACTTCCGATATATGTAGGTGTTGCCAGTTGATGGATGTTCTTCCGATACCCTTCCACTGGATTGACGTGGACTCTCTGGGTCCCTTTCCTAAAAGTTAGAAAGGTAACCTGTTCATAATGGTATCAGTGTGCTCTTTCAGCATATACACCGTGCGGAGAGCTGTTAAATCCACAAAAACAACACCGGTCATCACGATGCTGCAAGAAGTGATGACGACCTTTGAACAGCCACTGCGGGTTACTACCGATGGGGGTACACCCTAAAGAGTTCGACTCACATATGGGCAAGCATCGGTTAGGACTTCTATAGCCAACAGCCAGGCAGAGCGAATGAATAGCGTTGTACTGAATGCCATCAAATGTTAAACACGAATCGACAAGGAATGGGATCTTACACTTCCGGGTGTTCAGTGGGTTGTCAATTCTCAACTTAACGCAGTCACCCGATTCCCGCTCATTCGGCGGTGTTCAACTTAAAGGTAAAAAACGTAAGTCAAAATTGGCTGATGCAGGCACTGAGTAATGCGATTAAACGAGGCTTCTTGTTGACAGAAGTATAAGGCGAGCATATGACCTCGTAGTGTTAGTTAAAACATATTCGGAACTATGCTCATCGCTATCACGGCTTGTTGATTTCTTCACGTATTGATCAGATTCTAAGTCACTCTCAGAAGGAATGAAGGAAGTCGTAAGAATAGGCTCAGTGAATCTTTCCCCATGATTTAAGCCCGCTGCGTATATACATATGATAATGTCCTGAAGGAAGGTGTGCCTATCACTAGGGAAAATATATTGCAGAAGAAGCCTAATCACCAAAGCGTGAGAAAAATAAGATGTGACGTAATTAAGATGATTCAAAAAGTTATTTAGAAACTTGCTTGACCGAAACGTTCATCCATAACAAGAGTAAACTCATCACATCACCCTGCTTTGTGTGCAAACAATCAACTTTTTTAGAATGAAATCCTCTTGTACAATGATTAGCAAAACCCCTTAAGTAAACCGGTTCCCAGGTTAGGTAAATTCGAAAACCTTCAACCTTTCAGACACTCATAAACCTATAAATATCATACAGTACACGATCCGTCTGACACACATCCATGACATCATACGAATCGGACAAGTTTTGTATGTAGATGCGTCTTCAAGTCTTGATAGTAATTTCGAAAAGCAAAGCGAAAAGTGTGCTCGAAAGTACACTAATTGAACGAAAGTCGTCCCTTATGGACATCATGGGTTGCACCTTCTTGTTTCATTACTTCCGCGAAGAACGAAAAAAAAACACTCTATGACCTTCATCAAGTGAGCTTAAGGCATATGTCGAATGCCAATATCATTCCAAGTCGCTCTTAGATGAATATATTATTAATTGCACTCCACCTTCGAATGCCCTTAGTCAATCTCAACCAATAAACCCCTTGAAGCAATAGGTAATCCGAAAATTCATATTTGCATCTCCAGGGAATCGACCTGTCGTCAGGTTTCTATCTTTAAAAAAAGACACGAAATTTCACTTATGCCAGACCTTACTGTCGTCTACTTGAAAATGAATGAAAGTTGTTCCGAATGCTTGGCCAACTGCCCGCTGGGTTAACTATGACACATATGGGTCAAGTACAGGCCACCAGTCCAGAGATCATTGGTCTCGATCACTTTACGCAAAACACTGCGTCAAATCGTCATACCATGAATGGATCTGGCTAGGAGGGGTATAATTTTTGTCTGACATTCGCACTTTCGCGGCTATTGACAGTTGTCACCTGCCTCCAAGCATGTTCTGCTACACTTGCGATTATATGCCATGTTGCCGAATGAACCATTTCATGACAAATGTCGTTCACTTCGGTTTCACTTAGCTTTAATTATGCACGGGAAAGTATAGTACCAAGGCATCGGCATTATTTGTATCTTCACACTATCGTCGATTGAATAAAAGTGTCGGGAGGGAGGGGAGAGCAAACAGGTACAGTAGGCAGAAGATGAGAATAATCAGAGTGAAAGCGAAATTTCGAAATGTGTCCGAAGTTGGGAAAGAAATTATAAGGAGGAAACAAAAAACGCGGTGAAGAGTTCTTAGAATGGGTTTGGTGAATTGTCAAGTTTCGCTCTTACTCTCGTTTTCGAATGTAAGGAGGTTATGAAGTAACGTGTGGTTTAAGAGGCTTGTTGAGATGCCATATTCAACTTAACCAGACTCATAGGTTGTTTTAATCGTTTTCTGTTTTTCGTTTTTTTAGCCTACACTCAGAGAGCTATAAAACAGATATCGCCCTGCAGCTGGAAAGCGATACTTCCTCAACAACATCAAGGCTTTATACGACATTCCGCCATCAATAATCCTACCTTGGAGAAATTTCGTAACTTAACGTGATAGTACTCAATCACCAACATTTCACCCACAGATACAAATACACAACATCCAGATGACTTCAAGTCTGTAGAGAAAAACCTTGCGTGGATTTTATCTTAACCTTGTTGATATTTATGAGCTTGGAAATGATTATCATTGTCGGTTAGGTGCACCTGACTTGATGCCAGGCACCTTACAGCGACTTGATCAGACCAGTCAGACATTTTCACCGTGGATTTTCAAGTTTCTGAAGCGCATCCTTCTCAAAAAAAAAAAAAAAAAAACAAAAACAGAAAACAAAACAAAAGTAATAGCTGTCAATCGCAAGAGGAAGGGCATACAGAGAAACACTTACCAGAGCCGGTAAAACTTGTTGTCCACTATAGCGTTGGGAGTACGAAACGATTGGCGCACCATACGGTAATTGCGGTGCCTCACCGTGAAAGACGACCCGATCGCAGTCCATTGCAACAGCACCAAGTTGTCCGGTTGGCCCAAATGGCACCACATTGCATCTAGATATAGACAAAACAAAAATTCGAGTAATAAAAAAGACGATGAACATGTGGCAAAATGCGGAAATTCCAAATCATTATTGAATTTTCTTCTCCATTCGTTATGCTACATGAGGTACGTATGTAACTATGCGGAGGTGTGAGATTCATACTCGTAATCTATACACGCAAAGATGTAATGTAACAGAAAACATCGCTTACCGACAGGGAAGTCGTAAAGCTGGACTCAGCTCTGGACAGGGTCGCCATGCCTTGATCTGCGACAAATACAACAGCAACAATAGAAATGTGCAATGGTGTCGTATTCGAGTCATTGTGTGTTCGTCTATCTAAAACGAAAGATGAGAAAAATGGTATTAGCTGTCTACATATACATACATATGTATCTGCATCTAATGAAAACCTAGTGCATCTAGATGATGATCGTTTGCGCGTGGTGTTTGTAATCAATAGTTGACTTCCGTAAGAATCCCATCAACTGATGATGATAGACTCGCCTGTGGAGAAAGTGTGAAAGGAGTATCGATTTTCCATCCATGCGTTACTTTAATATCTACATCTGTATTGAAATGATTTTCAAACAGGTGCATTGCTTAGAAATACATCAGCATACCTTACAGATACCTGCGTCTGCATGACCATCGACAACAGTTCGTCGCATCGTTGTCATGGAGTTACCTTATTAGGACCACCCAATTGCCTTCCAGTCCAACAACCCATGCCATCTTAATCTGACCAACCGACCGATCGACCTACATCAGTAACAACAATTTCCTTCCTAATTCACGGATTCTTGTTTCCTATTGGGCTTTTACATACCCATGGCAAATTCACTCTTCCGTGGTAGTTGTCAGGGCAGCTTCCAATTTCTCAACTTTAAATATGAGTTTTTTAATTCAACCATCGACCATCAAGCTCAGCGTATCTGGTCAGCTGTGAAAAACAGTGTCGATGCCCCATCACCTTTTAGTTCCGCATTTCATAGATTATGGAAGCGTGAAGCTTGCGTTTTCTTGCTATTTACTCGTCTATAAAAAATCTCGTTTTTGCTATTGATGATAATTGGGTTTTCTTTCTGTTGCAGATAAGGAAGTATAGTTCGGAAAAACGTGTATTATTGTCTTCGTATCTTTTGTGGGGAAAGTTTTTCTCTTCCTATGGGTAGACCGAGCCAAGCTTTGAAAAATAAAGTCGCTGTACAGCCCGTAAAGTTCGTGGTTGAATCTTCTCCTCCACTCTCCGTCAACACAAGCGGGACCGGAGATTGTACGCAGAAGCGACCAAGGGCTTCTTCATCCATTTTTGAAAAGGTCCAAGCCTCAGCGCCATAGAGGAGGACCGGGATAATTAAGGTGACCCTCTAACCTTTGTTTTCCGAGAGAAAACTACTCAATTGACTCTTAAGCCCGAAGAAACAGCGTTTGGCACGAATTGTTCTGCGTCTAATCTCAGCGCTGGTGTCGTTGCCGCTTGTTACTAGTGAGCCAAGATAGACGAAATCCTTGACTACATGGAAGTTATAACTGCCAATAGTGACGTTCTGCGCAAGACGACGGTGTTGTTTTGCCCTCGTTTACCTACAGACCCACTTTACCCGATTCTGCTTCAATGCTCCCAAAAGCTCCATTGACGTCTCGCTGCCTTCTCCCAAGCACATCAATGTTATCAGCGTATGCGAGCAATTGTTCCGACTTGAAGTAGATCGTGCCTCTTGTATTGACCAGTAAATTTTGAGGATGATATTAAAAAATCACATGACAGTGTGCCGTTGTCCTGTCTGAATCCTCTTTTGACACCGAAAGCGAGAATTCTCCATTGTCATCCTGCACAACCTGACAAGTTTGGCAGGATTGTCAAAACATAGCACAGCTCTGTATACTTAGTTCGTCCCTATAGACATTGCCATGTGGCCTTAAAATCGATGGAAAGGTGATGTGTGTCGACTAAAGTTCCTGGGTCTTCTCCAAGATCTACCGCAGTGTAAATATTTGGTCTATCATGAATTTTCCTGGCCTGAAGCCACATTGACAGGAACTTATCACTTCTCCACGAAGATCAGGTCTTATATGCGATGTTAAGGCGACTTGTTCCCCTATAGTTGGCGCAGTTATATGGGTCTCATTTTTCATGAACCTGGCAAACGGTGCTGAGATTCCATTCATCGGGCATGCTTTCTTCCGACCATATCTTACAGATGACGGTAAGGAGGTCGTCTGCGCCAGCAGCTTTATTAGACTTCAATTTTGATATCGCTGTCGTAACCTCGTCTAAATCGGGTGGGCGGAATTCTCTCGCATCTTCGTCCAGTCATCAAACCAAGGGTTTCTGATAGGTGGTGTTTGGAAACCTAATACTTCAGAGGCGACATCCCCTGATGACGCCTTGCCAACGTCTCCATTGCTGTTCTATGGTTTGTGCAGTTTGAATCGGCTGTTAAGAGAGCTGGAGGGAGACACGATCGGCAAAGTTCCGGGCGGCTCTTGCGATTGCAACCTCCCGACGTAAAGTTTTGATAGTCTTACTCGACTCCGCAGTGTTCGCGGAATCCAAGGTGTTGAAAGAATGTCTGGCGTCGATCGCAATATGATCGATTTGATTAACAGATAATGGATCAAGAGACCGCCAGGTCCCCTTATGGATATTGAGATATGGAGATTATGATCCGTCACACAGTCTATTAACCTGAATCCGATTTCGAACTATAGACTGTGCCTTCCTACGACTCGTTGAAAGATATCCCCTTCTTCGCTTTAAAATCTCCTAGAAAAATCTTGGTGTCCTAGCTGGGACATTGAGCATATGTTCTATCGTGGAGGTCATAAAAGTCATCTTTTACTCGTCGTGTTCTTCTTCCCGAATGATGTTCCCGAAGATAGCTTTGGTGCGGATTGTTGTGAGGCGTTCGCTCACATGCCGAAAGCTTAGGACTTTTTGCCTAAGTCCACCTCGAACAACTAATCCGCATCCAAATAGTCGTTCTTTGTTCTCCGTTCCTTACCAGTTTCCGTAGTATATGTCCTACCCAGTCCTTTCCGTCGTATTTCTTGGAGTGCAGTAATGCCCGCTTTATATTAGTTTAGGGTGTTTTCTAACTGTTCGGTCGCACCCGGTCTGTTAGGGGACCGATACTCCTGTCCTGTCCGTTTACGGGGATCGTCGGCATATTGTCCGTCCCTTAGACCCGAGGCTTGTGGTTGTCTCTGAGGAATATGATATACTATATATACTACGGCGTTCAAAAATTACGGTGACAAAGCATTTATTCTGAAAAATATTTATATATTCTTCCAGTCAATTTCATTGCCCCCAACGTAATCCCCCTAATACCATGGACCTAAGTCAACGCATTTTTCATTCTTCGAAACAGTCGTTATAGCTCCCCAGTTGAGCACGGAGTTGTCTTTTGAGATTTTTGAATAGCCAGAATTCGCACGCATGTCCCACTCAACTTCGGCAACGATAGACAAGAATTCTGTCGCCCCGACTTTGACGAGTTCAAGATAGCAATATTAAGGCTGAAGTCACTATCACTTTCCTCTAACACTAAGTATCTAGGCGTTACCATCGATCTAAAGCTTAACTGGAAGCGCAACATAGAACACAGGGTTAAGGAAGCTAGTGTAGCTTCCTATGCCTGCAGCAATACTTTCGAAAGGAGGTGGGGTCTCAGTCATACATAAGTTCATCCTGTGGATGTATACAGCCGTTGTCCGTTCTATGCTCATCTATGTCTCCCTAACTTGTTGGTCAGCCCAGAGCAGAGCCTATAACATCGTCAAATTTAACAAGATCCAAAGATCAGCAGTAAGCGGAATCACATAAAAACATAACACCCTACTGCGTCTTCTCCCCTTCGACCTTCACGTCAAATACGGCTTCGTTCAGCACCATTACACTTAAGAAAGGAGACTACTCCTCACCCAGACGTATGCCCACGGTAGAGCTCTGTCATTTCTACCAACGAATTTGACCTCGCTACTATGGACAACATCACAACTTTTCTCAACTTCAATAGTGTAGTGCACTCTCACTTTCCTTCCGGAGAAGAACGGAAGCCATGCAACCCAGTCGCGAACGAAATTCCACCTTCTAATTTTCGCTGATGGCTTCAAGCTGGAGCTTGTAGGATCGGGAATATTTTCGACACAGCTGGATATCTAAAACTCGTTCCGTCTCCTCGATCAATAGAGCATCTTTCAGGCTAGCGATCCGAGATGCTGGCAAAATACTCAGTGCAGGCTACCCCAATCACTAGCCGCTATTAAAGCTCTTTCGTCTGCTACCACCTTATCTAAATTGGTGGATCAATGCACAAAAGAAAATAAACGAGCCGGCGGTTGGACTGACATTACGCTCTTTCGGGTTCCAGGACACAGCAACATAGAGGGGAATGAGAAGGCAGACGAACTAGCCAAGCTCGCCTACTGAAACTGTGGGCCTGTCGCTGAACCTTCTCAAATGTAGTATCCTGTAACACTTTTTCAATATGGCACATCGTAGGTGGGCAAAATCAACTAGATACAGGATACCAAGAAAAATCTGTCCCTCATATGGCCTATTGGCTAACACGCAAATACGTCGTAGCCCCTTTCACCAAACTCCAAGGAACGGTTTGTCTTAGCTGTACGGGGGCTTTCCCCAACATTGTGCTCTAGATGCTAGGATGAACCTTCCGCCCCCTGTGTGGTGTCCTCGATTGCCATGTCTTTTCTCAAGAGAAATGGCTTCTAGAAATGTCCTGTATGTCTCATGGACATGCCTTCTGACGCCTTGACATCTGTTATCCTATTGCGCTGTAATTTCGCAGTCGAGTTTCCATGCCGTTAGGACCGGCTCTGGCTGGATACTGAACCTGGAAAGTATAGTCTTCGAAAATGGCTCCAGGTCTGGGCGGGGGTCCGGAGCTGGGTTTTCTTTGAGTGCGGAAACATCCGACTGCTCTTCTAGTTAGGAAAATATGCATCTGTCTTTCAATCTGAGATATACGCAACCCTAATGGCCAGACACTATTTTGTGGAGCACAGATGGAAGAGAAAAGGCATATGCGTCTGCAGTGATGGCCAGGCTGCACTCAAAGTTGTGTCCAACCCTTTAACTAGCTCCAAACTGAATGAATCAAGACCTTCTTGAACTAAGTCGGTATACTAAATTCACTATGGCTTCTATGGGTTCAGAATCACTCTGGGATCGCAGGAAATGAGACCTCTGCCATTATGGGTCTACATGCTTCCACGGTCAATACCGTGGGTCTTCAATGCACACAATCGCAGATGGGGGAAATATCCGGGAATGGAGGATGATTAAGCGCGTATGCCCTGATGTCTGCAAGAAATCCGCAGTATACTTCCTGTCCTAATTGCCATTACACGTCCACTAAGCTTCTCTGCGTGCTTGGCATGAATGAGACGCCTAGTTGTGATGCATGTTGTGACGAGGATGAAACAGCAGAACATTTTCTCTGCTACTGTCCCGCCTTTGCTCGCGCACGGTGGTGCACTCATAGGGCCGACGTGGTGTGTGCCGAATCCCTTAGCTCTACATCACTGAAGCTCCTTTTCATTTTTCTCCTGGAAACGGGGAAAATACAATATATAAGGTGTCTGTCTGGAGTACAATGAAACAATGTTTGCGTCTGAGTGCTCCAACAGATAAGTAGCAGAAGCCTCCGACAAAATAAAAACAGAAAACCTTATCTAAATTATCCACCACGCATAAAAGAAATTAAACAAGCTGGGTGCTGGATTTACATTACGCTCCTTAGGGTTCCAGGACACAGTAACAGAGAGAGGAAGGAGGGGACCGATCAGCTAGCTGAGATTAAACTCGCCTGCTCGAACTGAGGGCCTGTCGCTGGACCTTCTCAAGAGTAATATCCAGCAACACTTTTGCAATATAGGCCATCGTAGGTGGGCAAAATTAACTAGATACAGGATATTTGGAAAAACCTGACCCCCATGTGGCCTACTGGAAGTCACGCTGCCAGAATAGGTATCTAGTCGAACACCCACTGCGGCAGTTGTCACAACACCCAGTTCTTCACCTTTGGCAAATTCTTCTTTTTCGACGACCTCTCAGAGGTAGCCAACCTCAACATAACCAGTTTACTTAACTTCACAGGCTGGATTATAATGAACGAGTTTACCTACCTCAACAAGATGACTATTACCGCATTTCACTTACATATGCTTGGTGACAGAAAATTTCTTAATTTACCTATATTAATAGACGAGGGCGCCGTGGCGCCGTGGTTAGTGTGTTGGACTCTGGCGCACGATGAGCGAGTTCGGAATCCGATAACACTAACGCCATCGAATGTTTAATTCGCGACGTTCCTCCTCGGCGGGGTACTGGCAAAATCCCCCGTAGTAAACTTGCCATGAAAAAGCTTCTCGACTCACGCCGTTCGGAATCGGCATTTAACTGTAGGTCCCTTTCACCTGTGCCAAAAATAAATCACACACAACATGGGTGATTGAGAGAAGCTTGGCTCTGGTCCTTCATGGGCTGTAACGCCACCAGAGAAGAAGAAGAAGAAAAGACGAGTTGCTAGGTTTGACTTTAAACTTCCCAAATTACCTAAGAGTGGCAAAAGGCACCGCAACATGTCCAAAGGATGAAAATACCTTTACGTACACGATTCATATCATTACTTAATAGCTGTTTTAAGCAATTGTCTTCGAGCGACATTTGCTTATCCGTATGAAGCCTTTTCCCAGATATATAGCAAATGTTCACTTTTTAATGGCCCCTAACGCAACTTTTAATGTCTAGTTAAGCCGTCATCTGCTTGTTATCTTACCAATTCCAATTTGAGCCGAAAGGCAAAAGCAATTAAAGGTAACAATGATGGGAATGCTTCACAAAACATTTTCGGGCTACTTACTCGTGCATTTAGCTTAGACGCAAGAGCAATAAATTCGCTTGATCAGCCTCTATATCTTTCGTTTTATGCAATCCATCATCTGTTTTTTCTCTCTCCACCCCTCCGTCTAGGTAGTTTTATCTGTCTAACCGACCAAAGAAATACGGAAGTCAAATCATCGTATGCATGCAGCAATTTCCATGATCCCATTTGGTAAAGAATCAAATCTTGATCACGCTAATGCTCTTCATTTTCGCCATTACGTATTGTATATATGTACATATGTACAATAGTCTCAACTGGAACTCGGTCAGGTTCCAAATGGATTCATTTGTTCCACAAATATTACATCTTTATGTGGGCAATTTTTGCAGCTATTAGACCTGCACTTAATGATGAATTCCTCAATCAGAAGTCATCATCATGAGGAGTCTATTCTTGAATAACAACATGTTTAACGGTTTTGCTTATCTTAAAGCTATATCTCCTTCTTCTCCTCGCCACAGCAGTGTGGAGTTACTTGATCGACCTGCTTTAAGCTAAATAGGAAAAAAGAAACAAACTAAGTGGCAATCCATCTAGAGACAGAAGAAACAACCACATGCGTGACGGCTATTTGCAGAATCGCGCTGTTTATACCCACACGTTACGAGCATTTGGAGATACAGGTTTTGGCTCATTCGCTGGAGAACATATTTTCTTCCCCTTGATTCCTGGATAGAAATGTGCTTGCTTTTATGGTTTCCGTGGTAATGAAAATAGATTGCCTCGAGCAGGTCATTTAGGAGCGCTCAAGCAAAAGATGTCGATTATTGAATGAAATACAAACACACAAATATCAATCTGATAGGAAATCCAAGAGATCTAAATTCCGTACTCATTAGTAGATTGTTTGTCTTTTTGATTATCTGTACAGCGAAGGGCAAGACAAAATAAACAAAAGAAAAATTCAAAACCAAAAACCCATTATCATATTCAATTTAAGGTATAGATTTTGAGATACTTTTGCATTTTTCCTTGTCGGCAATTTACTGGGGGCATACTAAAACGAAATTCAACCTATTTGCTGGGAGTCCAATATATTTATAGAAAGAAAACAAAAGCCGACAGCTGATTGGCGTTGTCAGGTACTTTTTGAAGACGGTTTCGATATTAAGCTCTTAGGGGGTGTATAGCTCAATTGTCTTAACAATATAGACTGGTGTACAATGATTTGAGTGACTTTGACGGGTCATGCTCCATTATTTATAAATTTGAGTTTCACGTTCGCAAATAAAACACAAAACCTATCGCGTAAAACAAAAACTTGTTCAGAAACAACCTATAGCCTCGAATATGGACGGATTACATGTTGACGACCCCCGCAAACTTCAAAAAGGAAATGAATTTCGGATCGGCACCTGGAACGTTAGATCCCTCAACAGCCGAACAACTGGTCAACTCTTTGGACTGCTATAAGGCAGAGATCACCGCGCTCCAAGTAGTGCGATGAGATGGGCCAGGCAAAAAGCGGATGAAAAACGTTGATATCTACTACGGAAACTGCTGCAGAGAAAACGAGCAACGCTTATTCGGATGCGGATTTGTTGTTCGAGGCAGACTCAGACTCATAACTATCCTCATCAAGACCAATCTCGGCATTATAAGTTTATTATGTATCCACGCCCCCACAGATGAGAAAGATGACCGACATAAAGACGACTTCTATGATCTCCTAGAAAGAACGTATGCGCAATGTCCCAGCTATGACACCAAAATCGTTCCAGGAGATTTCAATGCGAAGCTAGGTAAGAAAGCTGTCTTTGAAGGGGTCATTGGAAAGCACAGCCTACGCAACCCCACGTCAGAAAACGGACTAAGACTCGTGGACTTTATGGCGGGACATAATCTGGTAGTAGCAAGTACACGATTCCCACACCTCAACAATCATAAGGGGACCTGGCGGTCTTTCGATCAATCGACAACCAATCAAATCGATCATCGACGGCAGACACTCCTCCAGCATCCTAGATGTCCGAACCTTTCGAAGAGCCAACATCGACACGGATCATTACTTTGTTGCAGCCAAGGTACGGAAGGGAATTTCTCGGAATCAACGGAGTCGAGTAAGAACACCAAAATTTAACGTCCGAAAGCTGCAATCGCAAGAGACCGCCAGAACCTTCGCCGATCAAGTCCCCCTCCAGCTCTCTCAAGTCCCGATGCAATCTGCAGAAACCATAGATTAGCAATGGAGTCGTTGTCTGAACGCCATTAGAGAGGTCGCCTCAGATGTACTCGGTTTCGAGCCACCACCGTAGAGAAACTCCTGGTTTGATGATGAGTGCAGACCCATGTATAGAAACAGAATGCATACATGGCCACATTGCATCGACGGACAAGAGCTGCACGCGAGCTCCATGAACAGAAAAGGAGGGTGGAGCATGCGCTTCTGAGAAGGAAAAAGAAAGAGCACGAGAAGCGCGAGATCGAGGAGATCGAGAGATGTTACTGCAGGAATGACGTTCGAAAATTTTACCATAAAGTAAAACTAACATGCCAAGGCTATAAAGCCAGAGTAGAAACCTGCAGGGATGAGCACGGACAACTAGTAGTGGAGTCACAGTCGATGCTGAGATTGTGGAAGGACCACTTCTGCAGACTGTATAACGGCAATGATAGTCAAAATGCCGCCGTCAGGCAGAGCGAACCATTCACAATGGACGAAGACGAATTAGAATCCCGTCCACGAAACTTAAGTCTTATAAAGCTGCTAGAGCAGACGGACTCCCCGCGGAACTGTTTAAAGCAGCTGGCGATGAGCTAGTCAGAAACATGCACCAACTCGTCTGCAAGATATGGTCGGAAGAACGCATGCCCGTTGAATGGAATCTCAGTATCGTTTGGCCGGTCCATAAGAAAGGAGACCCCTATGACTGCGCCAATTACAGAGGGATAAGCCTCCTGAACATCGCGTACAAGATCCTCTCTGCCGTACTGTTTAAGTGCCTGAAACCATTCGTGGACAATCCGATAGGCTCCTACCAGTGTGGTTTCAAGCCAGGAAAATCCACGATAGACCAAATATTTACACAACGGCAGATCTTGGAGAAGACCCATGAATTCCAGGTCGACACGCATCATCTTTTTGTCGACTTTAAAGCCGCGTATGACAGTGTTTACAGAGTCGAGCTATACATAGTCATGTCATGTTTTAACATCCCTGCCAAACTCGTCAGACTGTGCAGGATGACTATGAGGAACTCTCGCTGCTCAATTAAGGTCGGAGGTGAGCTAACCGACCACTTTGATGTTAAAAAAGGTTTTAGACGGGGTGACGCACTGTCATGTGATTTCTTTAACATCTCTCTTGAAAATATCGTGCGGGACTCTGCGGCCAATACAAGAGGTACGATCTACTTCAAGTCTACACAACTGCTTGCCGACGCAGATGACATTGTCGTTATTGGACGGAAGAAAGCAATGAAGCAGAAGCGGCTAAAGTGGGTCTAAGGGTAAATGGGGACAAGACCAAATATATGCTGTCATCCAAGAAAGACGCGCAACACCGACTTCTTGGTCAGAACGTCACCTTCGGCAGCTATATTTTTGAAGTAGTCAAGGACTTCGTCTACTTTGGCTCGATAGTGACGAGCAGCAACGACACCAGCGCTGAGATAAAACGCAGAATAACTCTTGCCAACCGATGCTTCTTCGGGCTCAAGAGGCAATTGGGTAGTAGAGCGCTCTCTCGAAAAACTATGGTATCTCTCAACAAAACCTCAATCATCCCGGTTCTCCTCTACGGCGCTGAGGCTTGGACGTTATCAAAAGCGGATAAAGAGGCTCTTGGGCGTTTCGAGAGGAAAATTCTGCGTGCAATTCTTTGGTCCCTTTTGTGTAAACAGAGAGTGGAGGAGGAGATTCAACCAAGTACTTTACGGGCTGTACAGCGACATCGGCCTAGTTACACGTTTTCGGATCCAACGTCTAAGATGGCTAGGCCATATGGAGCGAATGGACATCACCGCTCCGGCTCGAAGAGTCTTCGACTCAACCCCGAGGGACGACGCAGCAAAGGACGACCGCATTAAAGGTGGCGCGCACAGGTGGAAAGGGATCTCAACCAATTGGGCGTGCGGCACTGGAAGCGTCTGGCCAAAGATCGGGCCGGCTGGAGAGGCTTTTTGGTTGAGGCCCTAGCTCACCCCGAACTGTAGCGCCATCAAAGTAAGTAAGTAAGTAACCAAAACACATTCGTTTGGTATATGCTCATTGATAGCCGATACAACTACAACGAGTTACAAAAGTTTTTTTTTTTTTTTTTGGCAAATAAATTTTGCAAACGTTCCAAGCAGATCATGCAAATCCAACATGACAGGCGTCAAACGTAGAATAACAACAAGAAGGAACTTACAATTCGCGATAAAATAACTAACAAGTGAGAAAAGAACTGCGTGGTTTAAAACACCGGGAGTTCAAGAAACCATCAGAGAGAAGAAGAAGACCTACAGAGACTAGATTCTCTTGGGGAACTCTGCTTCGCGTGACCGATACACTGTGGCGCGAAAAACAACTTTAGTGCGAGCAACTAAAGAGCAGTCCTGGAAGGAGTTCGGCGGTTGGCAAATCCGCCGGTGTGGATGAAGTTCGGCCAAAGATGTTTAAGGAAATGGGTAATGAGAGTGTATAATGGCTCTCTCGTGTCATTAAGGTGGCCTGGGAATGCGGTGAGACACCTAGCGATTGGCAAACTGGGGTGATTGTTCCTCTTTTCAAAAAAGAGTGCTCCAACCGTAGGTTCGTATCTCTTTAAAGCGTCCCCGGTGAAGTATACGCTAAGGTGTTGGAGGCGCGTTCTAGAGCTATGGTCGAGCTATGGTTTCGCCACGGCAGAAGTTCAACCGCCCAACTTTTCACTCTAAGAATGGTACTCGAGAAGGCTTGGGAGTACGCCAAACGAATATACAGCTGCTTAGTAGATTTGGAAAAGGCGTATGACCAAATTCCTCGAGGTAAAATCTGGAGTGTTCTGCAGGAGTATGAGATTGATGGTCTTCTGTTGAGGGCCATTCAGTCTCTATACACAAACTGTAGCAGCTGTGTTCGGGTTAACGGTAGTAAATCACCGTGGGCGTTGGACTTCGCCAAGGGTGCGTCTTGTCACCTCTCCTTTTCATTATATATATGGACTGGATGTTGCAGTGCAGTCGGGGCGAGGAGTGTTTTACATTGGGAGAGTTGAGGATAATCCGTCTTCTTTTTGCAGATGACTTAGTTGTCCTCACATCCCTCCAGATGGAACTTCAGCGCGCGCTAGATAGGTTTGTGGCCGTATGTGCTGATGCTGGAATGAGGATTAACGTGGACAAATCCGAGGTTATGATTGTTTTCAGAACACCTGTCCACTCTACAGTGTTGAAGCAGGTGGAGAAGTTTAAGTATCTCGGGGTCTTCTTCACGAGTGATGGGAGGAGTAATACTGAGCTTTCCTGCAGGATGGGCCAAGCTGGGTCAATTTTGAAAAAGCTTGGAAGATATGTAATCAGGAAGATCGAGCTTGGTGTAAAAGCCAAGTTAGCGGTTTTTAACTCAGTATTTGTTCCAACTCTCACCTATGGTTATGAAATTTGGGTATTGACCGAAAGAATAAGATCGCGAATACAAGCTGACGAAATGAGATTTCTTCGTGCTGTTGTGGGAGTTACTCGCCGGGATAGGGTGAGAAACACGGTAGTGCGCGGGGAGCTCACTGTTGAGCAAGTGCTTCTCCGAACGGAAAGGACTATGCTTCGATGGTTTGGTCACGTGAGACGAATGTAGCCTTCATCGCGACCTCCGAAGCGTGGCTTGGATGCAAAACTCGCCTGGGTGCGCTTGGGCATAGCTCCTGATGAGTTAGAGTCGATGACGGAGGATCGAGTGGCCTGGAGATCCCGCGTGCGCGCATTATCCTCGCGACTCTTTTAGTGGAACATGCGGGCCACTGAATATGTATGTATGTATGTATGTGAGTTCTAAGCAGATACGTGGACTGGTGATGATGGAAGCGTTAAAACATGAGCAAGACAATTTCCCAAAAGAAGTATTCGACATTGTCTGAGCAATACTTAAAATTATAGACTGGACGTCTTCAGATTAATCTTTAGGAGGAGAAAACAAATGTCAGTGATTATACTTTCAACCATGTCACACCGCCATAAATGTCTCCATTTTCTAATCTCACCTGTCTTGTAAAGGATGTTCTATTTAGCAGTTTGGTTTTAAAACTGGCAGCACTGTTTCTGTAAATCGTCAATTATACTGTTGAAAGTTGATTGAAGGTAAGTCCGCATTGCCATTTTACGATGATAATATAAACATCTGAACAACGTCTGTAGATTGTGAAAACTTGTTTCGAAAACCATGGTTCAGTTTGCCAAGCTCATACCGACTACCGAGCGGCAGCTCCTTATTTTAAAGTATGTCAATAGCCCACAAATGCAACTCCTATATGGAAAAATTGTGCAACATTAATGGTGCAAATGGTAAGTGGAAAAAATACTGGTATAACGCTCACAGTATATCGTCACTTCAAATTCATACTCTGTGTGTGCAGTTCTAATCTAACACCATAATCACATGGAGCATTTGCTGGGAACTATAACCAAAAAGGAAATTCAGTCGAGTTCCTCTACTCCTATCTAGGACAACCACCCCTGTAGAGTAGTGAACGAACATCTACCAGTATGACCCAAACCATCTGCACTTAGTCCAGGTTGTGTGACAAACATACTAAGAGTATGAGCCCAGTGCTGAAGTCTTCTTTGAGCGCAAAAACATCCGACTGCACTTCAAGTTGGGAAAATATGCGTCGCCATGCACAATTCTGTGGAGGGGAAAAAGCATGAGCATCTGCAGTGACAGACAAGCTGCACTCAAAGCTGTGTCCAACCCCCTAACTAGTTTCAAATTAGTGCATGAACTCAAGTCCTTCTTGAACAGAGTCGGTAGACTAAATTCACTGAAGCATGTATGGGTCCAGGTCCATTCTGGGGTCCCAGGAAATGAGACCTCTGATTAACTCGCCAGAATGGGTCCTTGGTCTACCTGCGTCCACGATAAATTCCTACATTAACGATTGGGTGTTTAGTACACACAACCATAGATGGAGGGATTATTCAGGTTGCAGGATGACAAATCGCGCCCTGATATCTGCAAGAAATCCTTAGCATTGCTCCTGTATTTAAGGAGAATCGACTGCAGAAGACTTGTGGGAGTCATCACGGGCCGTTACACTTTTGCTATGCATCTCTGCGTGTTTGGCATAGGTGAGACGCCTACCTGTGCCGCATGTTGCGAGGAGGATGGCACTGCAGAATATTTGCTGTCAACTGTCCCGCCTTTGCTCGCGCACGTTGGCGCACCCGAATCTCTTAACTCACTAAAGCTCCTTCTCATTTTTCTCCGGTAAACAGGGAAAGTACGTTAATGTAAGGTGTCTGTCTCTGTATAACTGCGATATTAATCAATAAAGGCAGAATGAGTACAACCAGGTAAGAGCACGGATATCAAAAAAACAACGGAGGCGAAACAGAACATTAAAGTCTGACATCGAAAAGCTACAATTGCAACTGGCCGCTAAAAACTTTTCCGACCGAGTCCCCCAAGACATCTCTGAAAGTTCGACGCCGCCTGCACTAACAATAGAGGAAGAATGAAAGCATTGTCAAAAAACTGGTAAAGAGGCTGCCACTGATGTGCTCGGTTTTACGACACCGCCACCTAGAAAAAACCCGTGATTTGACGATGAGTGCAAGCAGGCTCACGCAGCTAAGCAAAACGCTTACAAGGCAATGCTGCGTCGAAAGCCGAGAGCTCTTCGTGAGCTCCACGAACAGAAAAAGAGATAAGAAAACCGGCTTCTCAGAAAGAAAACGATGGAGCATGAGAAGCGCGCGGCCGAGGAGTTGTAGATAGAGAAGCTCAAAATAGACCAAATCTTCACACTGCGGCAGATCCTGGAAAAGACCCAAGAAATGCAGATCGACACTCGCCACCTATTTGTCGATTTCAAGGCCGCATATGATAGCGTGCATAGAGACGAGCTATACAGAGCCATGTCCCTACCAAACTCGTCAGATTGTGTAGGATGACGATGGGAAACTCTCGCTGCTCCATTAAGGTCGGTAATGAACTCACCGGGACCTTTAATGTCAAAAATCGTTTAAGACACGACGACGCGCTGTCATATGGTTTTTTCAACATTTTACTTGAGAAGATCGTGCGAAACTCCAGGTTAACAGTAGAGGCACGACCCTCCAAAAGTCCGTTCAACTGCTAGCTTAAGCGACACGATATTGACGTGATTGGTCGAACGCAGCGGGCCGTCAATTAGGCGTTTGCTAGCATGAAGCGGAGGCGGCTAAAAACGGTCCGGCAAAACAGAGTATATGCTGTCATCAATAACTGACCCACAATATCGACGTCTCGTCACAATGGGCAGCAAGAAGTTCGAGGTAGTTGGACAACATATGTAGCTCCGGTCCGAAGTTTCTTCGAATCCGAACCATTTGGACAACGCAACAAAGGAAGTCCTCAACCCAAATGGCGCACACAAGTGGATAAGGACCTCAACCAACTTGGTGCACGTGACTGCAGACGGCCTGGCAGGAAATTGTGTTGGCTGGAGTCGGTTGTTGGTGGAGGCCCACGACTGCACCTGTCTGTAGCACCACGAAGAAGAGGAAGAAGAGCAAGTTATTCGGAAAACGATAAATCGTTTTCGCACCATGTACACTCTAGTAGATAAAACGCATCCGCAAAGACGACAAAGAGTGCGAACAGATGAAGTTATTGCCGTTATGGAGCACAGTGTTGAGGAGAATCCGAATGAGTCGATTCGCTATCGTGCACAACAAGCAGCACCAGCTGTTTCCAGCGACGCACTCTCAATTGGTTAAGCTCACTTTCCACCTGGGTGCGCCACCTTAGATTCGGTCGTCCTCTGCTGCGTCGTCCCACGGAGTTGGACCCGAACACTCTTCGGGCCGGAGCTGTGTTATCCATTCGCCCTACAGGACCTAGCCATCTTAGACATTGAATTCAAAGACGTCGTACTGGGCCGATGTCGCTATACAAGCCGTAGAGTTCGGCGTTATGTTTTCTCCTGCATTCTCCGTTTATATAAGCGGCACAATCGATTGAACGCAGAATTTACCTCTCGAAACGACCATGGGCTTCCTCATCCGCTTTCGTTAAAGACCAGGCCTCTGCGCCATAGAGGAGGACGAGATGGCCGAACAGTTTAACATACAACTTATCTGGGTACCGGGACACAGCGACATTCCAGGAAATGAGAGAACCAACACACTCGCCAGATAAGGAACGACGCTACGAAGCCACGATTGAATGGCTTTTGAGGGAATACCCCTTGCAACCATCAAACATAATCTTGCGAATTCGGCCAGGGCCGAGACGAACCTGAGATGGACCCAGGGACATACCTACCTCATCACCAGGCAAACCTGGGCCCTGCTCGACAGTCAACGGACTAGGAGCATAATCTCCCTAAAAAAGAACTGACATCCACAAAATCATCGGTGTCATCACAGGACACTGCCTTATTGGCAGTCACGCGCAAAAACTAGGAATAGTTCCGAATGATTTCTGCAGAAGCTGGCTAGACAAGGAGGAGGTTGAGTCCATTCACCACCTTCTCTGCGCCTGCCCAGCTTTCTGCACAATCGGGAAACGATACCTAGGATCTAACATCCTTAATGACCTGGCAGATGCTGAGCAAGCAGAGATTTCTGATCTTCTTTTTAAGAAGCGTAGTTGCACAACGGGCCTCCCTGGTCTATGTGTATTCTACTCAATTCTGGGAAAGCTACGAACCTACCTACCTACCTATCTATGATGATTAAGGTTTTGTATAGTGCAACCTTGGTATTTCGAGAGAGGGATCTGTATACTTTTCAACTGCCTCTTGAGGTCAAAGAATAGCAAGAATAATTCTGCGTTCGATCTCAGCTCTAGTGTTGTTGTCGCTGCTCACTCGTGAGCCAAGGTAGACAAAATCAATGACAGCTTCGAAATTGTAGCTGCCAATTGTGACGTTCTGGCCGAGACGTCGGTGTTGTGCGTCTTTTTTGGATGACAGCATATATATTTGGTTTTACCCTCATTTAGCGAAAGACCCAGTTTGGCCGCTTTAGCTTCAATGCTTTTGAACGCTTCATTGACGTCTCTCAGTGTTCGTCTAATTTCGGCATTGTCATAAGCATACGCAAGCAAATGCGCAGATTTGAAATAGATCGTACCTCTTGTATTGGCTAGATACACACTGATAAGAATCTTTCGATTATCCACAAAGGGTAATTGGCGCAGTTATAGGGGTCTTCATTTTTGTGGACTGGGCAAACGCTGCTGAGATTTAATACGTTGGGCATGCTTTCCTCCGAACATGTTTTAAAGTTGAACATCTTCAGCCGCTTTAAATAGCTTTAGCCTTATTAGTTTCGAGCTTCGAAATTACCAGCTTATTTTCGTCCAGGTGGGCTGAAGGGAATTCCCTTGCAACTTCGTCCGGTGCAAATGGATCATTCTGCCTGACAGCGGTATCAGGTTAAAGAGTGTTCTGTGACTCTTCCACAAGATGTTCGTCTCATTGCCTACAGGCTTCTGCTCTGGCTTTGTAGCCCTGTCATGTTAATTTTAATTTTTCGTAAAACTTGCAAGCGTCATTAATGTGGTAGCATCTCTCTATCTCCTCAATCTCATGCTTTTCATGCTCTCTTTCTTTCTTTCCTTAAAAGCGTGTATTCTTCTCTCCTTCTTCTCTCCTTCTTCTCTCCTTCTTCTCTCCTTTTCTACTCATTATGTTTACGAGCAGCATTCGTAGGCGCTTGCTTAGTGGGCGTTTTGCTTTGTTACATGGGCTTGCCTCCATTGCTCATAAAACGAGAGGCTTCTGGCTGGCGGTGGCCTAAAACCCAACACATTAGACCCAGCGTCTCTGATGGCGCGCCGATGAATGCTCCCACTGTTGTTCTGTGGATTGTGCCGGTGGGATCGAAAATTGTGAGAGGTTCAGGCAAACTCGATCGGCAAAGATCCTAGCGGTCTCCTGCGATTGTAGCTTCCCAAAGTCAAACTTTCGTTGTCCAGCTCGATTCCCTGGCATCTTTGATATCATCAATTGTACGTTGGCTACAGCAAGGTAGTGGATGTATAGATGCGGGAATCGTGTGCTAGCTAGAAGGAGATTACGCCCCGTCAGGAAGACAAGTAGCACATGTCCGTTTTCGGACGTGCTGTCGTGTAGGCTATATTTCCCCGTGATCGATTCAAATATGTCCTCTTTGTCCAGTTTCGCATTAGAATTTCCCATTTGTCTAGGAGATTGCAAAAGTTGTCTTTGAGGCGATCATCCTTTTCTTTGGTTAGGGCCTGAACACATATTAAGCTAATATTCTCCTTGTAGCAATTCCTGTAGTAGATGTCGCAGTTTTTCATCCGTCTTTTGCCGGGTCCATCCCATCGCACTTCCTGAAGTGCGGTTATATCTGCTTTATAGCAATTGAGAAATTGCTCCAATTGATTGGCTGCACCCGTTCCTTTAAGGGACTTCACATACCAGGTGCAGGCTCGTAAGTCATTTGCAGGGGTCGTCAACTTTGTATCCGTCCGTATCCGAAGCGTGGGGTTGCTTTAGGGATGTAACCCCTAATCACAACCCTCAACCTGGATGGCCAGGTTCCTCTTTTCCCAGGATCAAGGGGGACGGGTCGCTGCACAGATTGGTTCACTACATGGTGGATGCCACGCGAAGGCTATATGTCAGAATGGGCTGAACAAGGGCAGAGATCGAAGCCAATGTTTGCCAAGTTAAAGGCGATCAACTTCCTTGCTCTGTTGGCTTGCTCCCTCTCCTTATAACTTCTTAAGCTTCTTATGATTACTTTAAATAATAAATACGAATGAATTTGTCTGATACAGTTTTCGATTTATGTCTATGATGAGTGGTTGGTCATAGACTTTTTGGCGAAAAGTCGAAAAGAAATAAGTTCAACGGAGAAACGTCCCATAATTTCTACGACGAATGCGGATCAATAAGAACTAAAAGTCACACGCTCACGAATATATACGAATATAATATAAGGAAATTATGTTTTGTGATTATGTTGTTAAACTGTCGCCATCGTCCACATTCATGTGTTATAGATTTGCACAAACAAAAAAAAAAAAAACAAAGCGAGTAGACAGCCGGAGCCCAAGGTCGAGTTAACTAGTATTGCCCGACTAATCGCAGTTTAGCACAAGAGTGATCCGATGATTTCTCCCATCTTAAATCTGCATCGAGTATGCGGGGGACGTCCACAACTATGTACATACATACATATCCATACTAAAAACACTGTCACGTCAACCACAAAACATTGTTAACAACTTTGCTAATTGGGTCAACCGTAGTGTACCGCTAAGCCGTGACTGATAAATACCAAAACTTCTACCACCTTCCGCCATAAGCCAATAAACAACTTATTACCAAATCGAACATCAAATCTCCCCACATGGTCCATGGAATAAATGAAACACCATCAATCCGTCTGCAGACAACCGACAGTGGCGTATTGGGCAATAGCCATTCAACGGCCAGATGCCAGAGTTCCACCTTGTAAACTCCTCTATTAAACTCGAACCTAGCGCACGGATGAGAAATTCACAATATCAAAAAAGCAACAACAACAACAGCAACAAGAATAAACCACCGAACCTTCGGCAATTAATTATTTGCATACGAACGTGGAAAGTGGCCAACAAGCAGCGCCAGCAGTCGCTAAAGGCCGGCCGGCCGATTGCCCACTCTCAGTATGTGTCCGACATTTCGCCTTGGCACCAGACGTTGTGTAGCACTTGGGCCACTGTGACGGAGGTAAACAAAATTAATGTCCGAAGCACACATGCGGTAATATAATTACGCGACTCATCGTTCCGTCTTCGTTGAAATCACACCTTTCGGATATGAGAGTTTGGATGTTTGGATAAAGTCATCAAAATATTTCTGCTGATTGGCAAGTTACGAACCTGGACAACAAACAAGTGGCATGTGACGGTGGAACGCACCTTGAGCTTCAAGTCCTCGTATGACGAAAGTTGATATTTAATATAACAACTGGTGATCATAATTATATATTGACATATACGGGACGTAATGTAGCGTGTGGTTGCACAACTTCCTAGGAAGCTGTTGCTTCCTAGGTGCGTGATGATTTAATACCTAGCGTGTGCTCATGCATATGCGGCGGCGCACCTTGTAGTGCGGACATAATTAACATAAAGATTGTATGTGCGTTAATGAACAATAGGAAGAGTATGCTTCAAGTTGTCAGGAAGAGTCTTATGCTTCATTGAGGAGGGTTCATTAAGCTTATCATGTACATACTTCTTACACAGGAGTTTCACCATTTTATTATACAACTATTTAAACGCTCTTAATGTCAGCCTTTTGGTCTATGAGGTCGTTGGTAGATCAAAGGATTAGTTGCCGCCAAGGTTTAATACACAGTTCCTAGTTAATATCGACAAGTCTGTGAAAGATCCAAGCTGTTGCTAATTATTTCTTAACATTACGACCAAGAAATCTTTTTGTATATTACATGGTTCCTCGACTCTAATACCAGGAATCCATTACTTTGCTAAATTGAGTAGCGTTATAGTCTAAGCGAATGATTCCGAACTCACGAGCCAATACTTTTACTTGACTAGTTACCTTCTCTACTACTTTTGCTATATTAAAGCCATTTTAATGAAAGACTGGGCACAGAAGAAGTTTTCGATCGCCAATGATTGCTCAAAGCATCGATGATGCGCTCTGTTTTGTTTTTTTCGAAACAGCAATTTGCTATGGCACACCTCTTTTACGTCGTTTTTCCATTTCTTTCGATGAAATGTTTAATGAGCGGTTCATTGATCTGATCAACGGATATCTTGGTGCCGGGTCATTAAACTGGAGGAAGAAGGCCTGGACGTTATTGCCTACGCAGATGACGTTGCCATTTCAATCTCAGGTAAATACCTATCCACACTGAATGCCCGTATGCAAACGGCATTCTCAATTCTTTGCAAGTGGACGCATAGCAACGGGCTCAGGGTGAATCCCCAGAAAACGGAGCTCGTGCTATTCACCAAAAAGCACAAAATCCCTGAACACTGCCCTGTTACTTTGCTTGGTACCAGATTAAACCATTCCTCCAATGCCAAATACCTTGGCATTATACTCGATAAAAAATTAACCTGGAAGAGCAACACAATCGAAAGAGCCTAAAAAGCAACTATAGCTCTCTACACATGCAAGAAAGCCCTAGGGAAAAAATGAGGATTAAACCCCAAGATCACCCTATGGCTCTACATTACGGTCATCAGACCCATACTAATGTATGGAGTGACAGTCTGGTGGACAGCACTGGACAAGACAACATACCTCAAGCAATTCGAGAAGGTACAAAGGTTGGCGTGTAAGTGCATTTCCGGGGCCCTCAGGTCCACCCCAACGGCTGCGCTTAACATGATACTCGACCTTACACCACTCGATATTTTCGGTAAGCAAATTGCCACACAAGCGGCCATTAGACTCAAAGCCAACTCGAACTGGACGAGCTATGTCACTGGCCACTCCTCCATCCTGAATAACAGGTTAACTATGGCAGAAAACTTAGACCTCACAGAACCCACCACAGTCTTGGAAAAAAACTTTACAACAATCTACCCGGACAGAGAAAACTAGACTCGCCAGACTTAACCCCGCAGAAAATGCGTAGATCTTTACACTGACGGGGTGGGTAGTGGAGTATTCTGCAAACAACTTAAGCTGAAAAAAACTCTAAAATTACCAAATCACTGCAGCGTTTTCTAGGCGCAACTGTTGGCAATAAAAGACGCCTTGTCTTGGCTGAAGTGGAACTCGATATCCACCACAGATATCCGCATTCTCACGGATAGTCAAGCAGCTTTAAAGTCGTTGGAGTCCTTTGTGTACACATCAAAAAGTAGTCTCGACTGTCGCCTATCTCTTAACGAGATGGCCGAACAGTTCAACATACAACTTATCTGGGTACCGGAGCACAGCGACATTCCAGGAAATGAAAGAGCGGATAAACTCGCCAAACAAGGAACGACGCTACAATCAATCGTGGCTTGTGAGGTAATACCCTTAGCAACCATTAAACTTAATTTTACAAAACTCGCCAGGGCTGAGACGAACCCGAGATGGACTCAGGGACATACCTGCCTCATCACCAGGCAAATCTGGCTCCGGCTCGACAGTCAACGGACTAGGAGTATTATCTCTCTAAAAAGAACTGACATCTACAAAGTCATCGGTGTCATCACTGGACACTGCCTTATTGGCAGTCACGCGCAAAAACTAGGTATAATTCCGAATGATTTTTGCAGAAGCTGTCCGGCTGTCTCTGCGCCTGTCCGGCACAATCAGGAAACAGTACCTGGGATCTTACTTCCTTAACGATCTGACCGAAGTTCAGCAAGTAAGGATATCTGATCTTCTTAATTTCTTAAGAAGCACAAAATGGTTCCACGAATAGGGGGCTAAGCTCCCTCGTAGCTGCACAACGGGCCTCCCTGGCCTATGTGTGTTCTTCTCATTTCTGGGAAGGCTACGGTCCTACCTACCAACCTACCTACCTGGTGCCGGGTCATAGTTATATATAGCACGCTTGTATGCTTCTTATTACAAGGAGCTTTAAGGTTGACTTGAACACTTAGCTAAACAGATGTTCTATCTTATGTCAGTGGCCGCAGTGTTCCCAGCAGAATCATCTCCTGTTACTCTAAGGAGCTTATGAAGCGATCCTTTTGTGCGATTATTTTTTTTTTTTTTTGTTATATGAGGCTAGTGCTAACAAATGACATTTGGCACTGCGACCTTTTAGCCGATTAGCCGAGGAGCTTCTCCACTTCCCTAATGAAGTTAAGAATGTTCCTTGTAGGAGCCGAGATGATCCCCTCAGGAGTCGTGACTTCACTGAGAAGGATACGCTTCCTAAGATGATAAGGAGCAGCACACTCACACGGTATGTGCTGTGCAGTCTCTTCGCCCTCAAGATAGAGTTGGCACTCAGTTTCAGACGAGAGATTGATTTTGTTAAGATGATATCTCAGACCGCAGTGTCCCGTCAGGTAGCTGACTAGTCTTCTGATAGAGTGTTTGTTCAGGGGCCATATAAATCGTTTTGATTGGCGAAGTCACCGAACGCTGTTCCAAGAGGACAGGTGTTGCGATTTCTCTCACTTGTCTAAAAAGAATTTAATCTTAGACTTGGGAGTGACGCAGAAAGGTTCTGGACCTATGTATTTTTCGCTGGAACCTTTCCTGGCAGTTGATAGGCAATTTCATTGCCCTTATTACCTTTGTGCTCTGGCACCCACCAAAATTTGACATTAATTCTTTTGGCGAGGTCTTGAAGGGCATCATGGCATTCCTTTACGGTGTTTGA
The DNA here is from genome assembly GCA_951905685.1 of Eumerus sabulonum. Lineage (NCBI taxonomy): Eukaryota > Metazoa > Arthropoda > Insecta > Diptera > Syrphidae > Eumerus > Eumerus sabulonum. Next base: position 207,506,918 of record OX645060.1, read on the forward strand.
GTTCGTGCTGTACGAACTTAGCGTTTTAAGCGCTGCTTGGCTACTGGAGTGTATGTTGATGGTTACTCCTCTTATGCCAGTCTCTAGATTTAGATTGACGCATGTTAGGATGGCATGTATGTAGTTCTGCTTGAAAGATGCTAGGACTCATTCCTTCAGAGCCTTCGAGATCTTACGATTTGGTCCAAGGATGCCGGCGCCAACGCCAGAAGTCATCTTGGAGATCTCGGTATACTACCTGAGGCCTTTGACGTTAAGCAAGGGATCAGTGGTTTTCCATGCTGAGCGATTTTGGATCAATATCTCAAATCCCTTGTCAAAAGTGAAGATGTGTGGTAATGCGTAATCATATCCAGCTCGAGAAGATGTTGTAAGATGGATATGTGATCCTCTGTAATGTGATTGCACTGCGTAATACCATCTTTTCGATAAAAAGTTGCAGTGGAGTGAGTCCAATGGGTGCTTCTTGGGCTGCCGTGGGGCAGGTTGGCATAGCGCCAATAGCGAGACACGGTAGTCTCTGAAGTCGTTGAGAGGCTTAACGATTATCGTTTTTACTCAACTTTTGTCCACCATACGGTGGACGCATAGGTCACGATAAGTCTTACTATCGCGGTGGTTCAAGCACCCAGGTTTTACCATAAGTGCGTCAATACATGGCCTTAGTCGCTTTCGTGATTTTGGTTTTATTATTGGAGTTCCAATTGAGTCTGCGATCTAGGTCAATACCAAGGTACTTGACTTCTTCTGAAAATCCTATGCTTGTGCCATTAGAAAAACGGAAAACTTTCTCCTCCCTGTAAACGGGACTAGAATTGTCTTACTTGGGGTAACCGATAAGCCCTCTCTGCCACACCAGTCAGAGATAAACTGAAGTGCGAGCTGCATGCGCTCACAAGCAGCAGTTTTGCAGTTTCCCGTAACAATGACTACTAGGTCATCAGCATATCTGATGACCTGCTTGCGAGCAGGTCTTCTATGACTATCGGCCAGAGAAGGGGTGAAAGGACTCCTCCTTGTGGATACCCTTTAACCCCCGATTCTGTCACTGAGACCTCCCGCATGTGGTTGATATGTATAATACGGCTATTTAGCATCGCCTTAATGTTGTGATGCAGTGGTATTTGATTCTCCAGAATACCTCTAATGTGGATCTTTATCAGTTTTTCCATGGTTTTTAGAAGGAACGATGTCAAACTTGGTTCGATGAAGACAAGATTTGGGGGACATATCTAAGATTGAAACAAGACCTAAATAGAACTATCATAAGTGATAAAATAGTATTCAGTTTAATTGCACTGTCCTAGGATGTGAAACACTTCGCCTGAACAATTTTTTTGATACCGAAGTTCTTTATTAAGTTGTTCCTGTCCTTGGTAAAACGACCGGAGTACCATCTCCTTTCCACAGAGCATGTCCTTTCATATTGACTGAACAAACGACGCTGAAATGTAAGTCACCGAAGATGATAGGATGGCACATGTTCCCAATTAGTTGCTTTAATCAAATCAGCATACAATCAGTCTATGTCAGCCGACGTTGTTCCCGCGATAACGTCTCCCCTTCTCGACCAACCTCTCCCTTATTTTTTCTTATTCGTCCTAAGTCCCATTGATTGTACAGCTAATGAGCAGCACGTGCCGCGTTTTCGTACTCATACGCTTTTTAATTAAGTTTATTCAGACATTCCGCATAAGGCATGTGTCTTGAATTAATGAAGCCTAGTATCAGAAGCGTGATTTGTGCAGCTTGCATAGCGTCTTAAGAGAGCATGAGGGTGACGACCATCGTCAAAACTCCTGGCAGTCCCGATCGACGGCTACTTTTCGATGCACAATTTCAACTGTATCTGACAATTTCAATTGTATCTGACAATTTCAATTGTATCTGACAATTTCAATTGTATCTGACGCACGATGAGCGAGTTTGGATTCCAATAACACCAATGTCGCCGAATGTTTATTTCGTGGTGTCCCTCCTCGTCGGGGTACTGCCAAAATCCCCCCATAGTATACTTGCCATGAAAAAGCTCCTCGACTAACGCCGTTCAGAATCGAACTATGTTATGTATGTAAGAACTTATTCAGCGAATTGCCATGTATGTGAGAATTACTCAGCATCGCCATGTTCCCTTCATGTCGCAGTTGCTTGTCCACCCTTGAGAAAATCACATGTGTAATACGATAGTACCAATAAAGTGTTAAGCTTACATTCGATCATCCAAGTTATTACACACTAAATATAAAAATCACATGGATGATTCAGAGAAGTTTGGCTCTGGTCCTTCATGGGCTGTAACGCCACCAAGGAAGAAGAACCTGACCCCGAAGAGTCTGCAATACGGTGAGCTACTGTGCACAGGTGCTGTGCTGTATGTCGATGAGGAGCTATTATCCGAATCGACAATGTTGATGGAGGAGAATGAGTACTTAACAGAAAAATGAACCCCAAGTAAAGAACCTTTACAGGGACCGAAAGGAATAGTAGTCAGACAGTGTGAGGTCTCGGATATACGCTGAATGCATCAAGGCTTTCCAATCAGATGTGTTTGGGCTGAATGCATCATGGTGGAGCAAAACCCTTCTCGCTCAATCGGCCGAGTTGTGCACCGTAATGAACCGAATTGATCGTTTCACCCCTCCAATCCCACCAAACACACAGCGTCGCCTTGTTTGCAAGTAAGTTTCATCGACTTTTTCAGTGATTGGCCAACCAAAGCGAGGAGCAACTTTGGCACCAAAATCCCTACAATCGACGTCCACTCACATGATTCTTACCGTACACTTCACACATTTTTCATTCGTTTTCAATTCAATATAATTTTTTACTTAAGTGACGAATTACAAAACTTTACAAGAACTTCGTGTAGTCGAAAATGGCACATTTCAAATGCGCGTTCAATAGTTTCTAGTAAAAAAAACCGCGTATGTATGTATATAACATACATACTATATTTCAGTGGGTATGAACTATTAAGATCTACTTGTTCTCCAGATATGATGACATAGTTGAGAATATGTCAAATCTGATATTGTCATCTTTAACTTTGACATTTTTAATGGTAATCGTACGTTTCGTCATCTGAGTGCTATTTGTGTTGTCTACAACCACATCTAGTGTTTTTTTTAAATCATAGGTTATTTTGACTTTTTCTTTCTTCTTTTGGTGGCGTTACAGCCCATGAAGGACCAGAGCCAAGCTTCTCTTCAATCACCCATGGTGTGTGTGATACATATATTTTTCCCACAGGTGAAAACGACCTACAGTTTAATGCCGATTCCGAACGGTGTGAGTCGAGAAGCTTTTTCCAAGCAAGTTATACTACGGGAGGTTTTGCCAGTACCCCGCCGAGGAGGGACGCCGCGAAATATATGTTGACACTGATAGCTATTCCCCACTCGAAATCTTGACGAAAAGTACTCATCATGCCTCCGCGCAACGAAATAAGTCGCCTTACGCCTTAAAGACGGGAAATATTGAAAACCTATTTCCAAAATGAATACTGTGTAGTCCAACAGAAATTTTGGCCGAAATTAAGCACCCACCGCGACTGCTGCACGCTAGTTTGTGACAATACTCATGGTCCCCGTCATCGTACGGTGCGCACAGATTAGAATGTGGCTGCTGTGGCCGAGTGTGTGAGACTCAATTCACGAACATCAATTCGCCATCGATCTCAACCGCTCAACATTTCACGCACTAGCCTGAAGAGAAATCTGCACAAAGAACTCGGATTATTCGCTTGCAAGGTTCAATTGACTCAGCAGTTGTAGGTGAGCGATAATCCGCTTCGCAATTTGGGTGGCCTTAGAGCAGCTTGAATTGGACAACAATTTTGGGCGAAAAATCATCTTTTCTGATAAGGCGCATTTTCATCTCGGCGGCTACGTCAACAAGCAAAATTGTCGCATTTGGGACTCTGAAAACTCGCATGTTATTGTCGAGAGGTCAAAACATCCACAGAGAGTGACAGTTTGGTGCAGATTGTGGAGTGGTGGCATCATTACAACATTTTTTTCGAAAATGAGTCAGGAAACAAAGTTTCGGTCAACGGAGGGCGTTACAGAGCCATGTTAGTCGACAGGTTTTTTACTGAAATTGAAGACATGGATTTGGACAACCTCTGGTTCATGCAGGATGGCATGCCATGCCACACAGACCATGCCACGATCTTTTGGGCACCATATTCCCAAATCGTGTTATCAGCCGTCTTGACGATGTCAATTGGCCGCTACGGAGCTGCGATATGACCCCTTTGGACTTTTTTTTTTCTAGGGAACCGTGAAGGGCCGATGTTATTCCAATAATCCGGAAACGATTCAGGCCAATATCATCCGAGCAGTATGTGAGCTGCAGCCCGAAACCGTCAACAAGGTCTTGGAAAATTGGAGTGACAGAATGCGCTACTGCGAAGCCAGCCGAAGTAGCCACTTGAAAGACGTTGTATATCATAATAAGTCGGAATGTTTGAACCTGATGAACCTGAAACTAAATAGCGATCGGCTGATCGATCTTTTAAGTCGAACCTGGCAAAAAGATTGAGGTATTAAAATCACTTATTTTAGAGATGCCTCAATATAGGAGGAGAGAGAGCTTCGAAAATTGGTTGAAACACGTGCAATAGTGTATTGAAGTCTATGGAGAATATTTTGAAAAATCATGAGGCGCTTCCGTACATAAATCGAAACTCAAATAACGACCCATGCAGTCAGTTACCTCAACATCAACAATTGAATATCTTCGCGTATTATAGTGTCAAGAGCACCGTGGCGCAGTGGGTAGTGTGTTGGCCTCTGACGCAGATGACACGGGATCGACACAGCCATGTCATCGAACGTGTTTTTCACGGTGTTTTTCCTCAGCGGGGTTCTGACAAAACCCCCTGTAGTAAAATTGTCATGAAAAGCTTCTCGAAATTCACCATTCGGAACCGGCAACAAATTGTAGGTCCCTTTCACCTATGGGAAAATGAAATCACACACAACGTGGGTGATTGAGAGAAGCTCGGCTCAGGTCCTTCATGGACTGTAACGCCAACATACATACATACATTATAGTGTCAAGGAAACTTGATTAACAACTAAGCCAATTGTATTCTGTCAATTTAAATCCTTAATTTTTTAAGAATGCTTTAAGGCAGGAGTGCATGCTGGGGCTTCTTCGAATCATGGTACAAAATGCAAAATATTGTGTCAAATGCTGTATTTCAAATTTGCCTTTATGGCAGTGCCGGTTTCATAATTTTGTCACATCGGGAAACCCTCAAGACTATACAGAAAATTTGTGAATGAAGCAATCAAGATTTTTTCCCGAGATGAGTTACCACGTTACCAGCCCCGGACAGGACAAAGGAAATTACTGTCTCCGGCCAACAACCCAGCGATCGCACGAAACGCGGGCTGCCTGCGCACGTAGGAATAATTGAATTCCGGTTCTTTTCTGCATAAACTTTATTTGAACGAGGGTTCATTTGAAAATGAGTTCATCTCCATAAAAATAGTTATCGAAGCAGTTGTATGATTTGCATATGATATAAAACCTAATGCCAACGTCTCGCATGGTGTCAGTTCTAATCTCAATTGCATTTCGACATCGCAAAGATTTTATGTCTAATTTAACGTTAACGAGATGTCGTGGTTTACGATTTTTATGTAAACCTCCGGTAATAAATCCCTGACCACATCAAAGATATATCCACAATTACATACATACACTCGTGAAGTCAATTTCATAGCGTTGAAAATCGTAAGTCAACCGACTACTAAAGCACACAACCAACGCCCCAATCGATAATGTCGTAAATCGTTCGCAAGAAAGTCGTTTTCCTCCTTCTCTACCAGTTCGATGCTATTTTCGTATCTATCGACCACTCGTAGCTTTCCAACCAAAATCAGAGACAAGTCATCTGACCTTATTCGTAAAATCCGGTCAAGAAAATCCAAAGCGATAACTATCATAAGTAAAAACGTACGTATCTCCCAAGGCCACGTCGCATATCTACGTATCTACGGTACCCCCACATTTTGCATTATTTTACATAGATTTATCGTTCATCTTGATTATGATCTATATTTTCCCAAAAGAAATTGCATTTATCAGTATCTCGTTCCTTCAAGCATATCGCGTTCAGGTTGAATTCAAAATTTGATATAAAAAACCAATCCCACGAATCAAATCCCACGTCCCAGTGCTCCAAATCTGTAAAACCAGCAGCGAAAAATCAACCCATTCATGTGAACCGTACATCTAAACGCGCTCATAACGCAGCAAAAAAAATAAAGGAAATGAGGAAAGCTTCCTTCATTTTCTGAAAGGAAAAATGAAAAATCCAAAGGTGGCTGCTGTGGGAAAATTATATAGTGTCCCCCTTTCATACTCTGATACCTTTGTGGTTCTGCCCTCAAGCCTAGGCCCAGTCATCGTAACCGCACGAACCCGAGGAGGAATGAGTTGAAAACTAATTTTATTGATGTCCACCGCGACAGAATTATACAAGAATCGTCGAAGCGTTAAGCGACATGGAGTCTACACTTGCCAACAAATCACCAAGAAGCAAGAGTGAAGGGAATGAACGTTTGTGGCACTGAAATTGGAGTACTGGTTCTGCACAAACCTAATAGCACGAATTAGTCACTTCCGACTATGATTGGTTTTCTGATAATCAATTCATAATTTTTGCGTTTTCGTTATCGTGTTAAGATTAATTTGAATTCCGCGTGCATGATGCGAATATCTAGATAAACCGGTTTGTTTGTCTTTCCAATTGACACAATGGAGTATCTTTGGTATATTGTTCGATTAGAGATACTCGTGTTTTGGCCCAAACTGGATTTCTCGAATTTACATTTAATGACGATCATGTGCTTATGGGATTATAGACATTTTTACAAAAAAGAGAATTGCTTGGACCGGGTCAGGTAACGCTTTGTTCGAAACTGGAAATCTAAAATCGGCAGCGCCTTGGAGTTTGTTTTTAAAACCAACGGCTTATGAATGTAGATAGTTGTTTGTCATAGGTAACAATGATATTTAGATTAACATAAGAACAAAGGCAAATCGAATGATGTTACGTCGAAGACGATGGTTTTGGGTATTTTGGTATCATTTCAATGTAATCTGAGAGTTGAAGGGCTGGCAGCTGCTACTTTAGTCTAGAAAGTCGAATAAAGCTGTCGAACAGGTTTTAATGATAATTTTCCAACGCACATTTTATTTGTCATCAAAGGTGGAATGTGAACTTCTCTAGATCTTTCAACTCCTAATGCGTTTGGTAAAAGTTGCAATGGCCTTAAAGTAGCGACAGCTAATTTTTCAAGATAATGGTAGCTTATATCTATAGAGACGTTATATGCTGTAAGGCATGTGAAACGACATTTCTTAGGTAATTGCATAAGCTGGAGAGCTAAGTGGGCTTGATTGATTCAATTACGACTATCGAATAATGGGTTGAGCGAAAATAGCTGACAGACAGCACGTTATGAGTTTCAAGTAAATACAAATACAGATTATGATAAGATGTAGTTTGTCCAGTGTGGACAATTGTGACTCCATATCTATCTGCTAGAAACATGATTATATCGAACAGCAACGACTCCTGTAAGCCTCAATTATTTCTATATTGGGACATATGAAGTGTGGCGATTAAGATAGGGGAGGTTAGTCATAACTCAGGAACTGGCAACACTGCAACGTTCGTCAACATCTGTCTAGAAAGAGGAACCCTTTCTTTCATCCTCAAGTTGACATCACCTTTTGTTTTTGTGTTCAGTGTATTTTTAGAGGAGCCAACATCGATCACTAACTTGTTGTAGCCAAGGTACGAAAGAAGATATCAAGAATGTCACGGAGTCGGGCTGGACACCGAAAGTTTCACGTCGAAAAGCTACAATCGCAGGAGACCGCTAGGATCTTTGTCGATCGTGTTTCCATTAACACCGAGAGAAGGAGTACGAGAAGCGCGAGATCGAGGGGATGGAGAGATGCTATTGTAGGAACGATGTTCAAAAGTTCTAACAAAAAGTAAAACGAACATGCCAGGGCTATAAAGCCAGAGCAGAAGCCTGCAGGGAGGAGCACGGACAACTAATAGTGGAGTCAGAAACGATGCTGAGAATGTGGAAAGACCACCTCTACAGACTGTATAACGGCGATGATAGTCAAAATGCCGCCGTCAGGCAGAACGAACCATGCACAATGGACGAAGACAAAAGAGAATCCCATCCACCCGTCCTAGACGATGGATAGCGATATCGAAACTTCAGCCTTGTAAGGCTGCTGGAGCAGACGGACTTCCCGCTGAACTCTTTAAATCGGCTGCCGATGACCTGGTCATCTGCGGGATATGGTCGAAAATGCGTGCCCGATGAATGGAATCTCAGCATCGTTTGCCCGGTCCATAAGAAAGGAGACCCCTATGACTGCGCCAATTACAGAGGGATACGTCTCCTGAACATCGCGTACAAGATCCTCTATGCCGTATTGTGTAAGCGTCTGAAACCATTCGTGGACAATCTGGTAGATTCCAACCAGACTGGTTTCAGGCCAGAAAAATCCATGATAGACCAAATATTTACAATACGGCAGATCTTGGAGAGGACCCATGAATTCCAGGTCGACACACACCATCTTTTTGTCGACTTTAAAGCCACGTATGACAGTGTCTGTAGAGACGAGCTATACAGAGCCATGTAATGTTTTAACATCCCTGCCAAACTCGTCAGACTATGGAGAATTCCCGCTGCTCCATTAAGGTCGGAGGGGAACTAACCGAGACCTTCGATGTAAAAAAAGGTTAGGTTTAGGTGACGCACTGTCATGTGATTTCTTTAACATCATACTTGAAAAGATTGTGCGGAACTCTGCGGCCAATACAAGAGGTATGATCTACTTCAAGTTTACACATTTGTTTGCCTACGCAGATGATATTGACGTCGTTCACAAGCGTCAATAGCAGAAGCGGCTAAAGTGGGTCTAAGGGTAAATGGGGACAAGACCAAATATATGCTGTCATCAAGGAAAGACGCGCAACACCGACGTCCTGGTCAGAATGTCACCTTCGGCAGCTATGTTTTTGAACCAGTTAAGGAATTCGTCTACCTTGTCTCGATAGTGACAAGCACTGAGATAAAACACAGAATAACTCTTGCCAACCGCTGCTTCTTTGGGCTCAAGAGGCAACTGAGTAATAGAGCCCTCTCTCGGAAAACTAAGGTATCCCTCTGCAAAACCTTAATCATCTCGGTCCTCTTCTACGCCGCTGAGGCTTGGACGTTACCAAAAGCGAATGAAGAGGCTCTTGGGCGTTTCGAAAGGAAAATTCTGCGTGCAATCTTTAGTGGAGGAGGAGATTCAACCAAAACTGTACCGGCTGTATCGGCCTAGTTAGACGTCTTCGGATAAAACGTCTAAGATGGCTGGGCCATGGAGAGCAAACTGACATCACCGTTCCGGTCCGAAGAGTCTTCGTCTTGAGGGACGACGCAGCAGAGAACGACCGCATCTAAGGTGGCACGGACAGGTGGAAAGGGACCTCAACCAACTGGGCGTGCTGCACTGGAAGCGGCTGGCGAGACTTGTTGATTGACTGATCGTGCCGGCTGGGGAGACTTGTTGATAAAGGCCCTGGTTCACCCAGAACTATAGCGCCATTTAAGTATAAGGGGCGACCGTCAAGGCCCACACGAATAACTTCCCAGTCGGAAGAATGAAATCAACCATTTAATTTCACATTTTTTCATTTTTAACCCCCGACGTAAAAGAGGGTTATTATAAGTTTGGGGTGTCTGTGTGTCTGGCTATGGCATCGTAGCTCGTAGCTCCTGAACGATTATGACGTTTTCTTTTACAAAGCTAACTTGATCGAGATCGTTCTTAGCTACAATTAGTGAAGATCTGTTCAGGTGTTTCAAGGTCATCAGCTCTTTTTGTTAGCTGCGGTAGGGTTCTTAGACGAATAATGGGTAGTGTCTCGGTTCTCGTTCGATCACCGTAATCAACAAGCATCGGCCGCGGTCAGTACTTAGTACTTAGTTAATTTTTTTGCGGTTTTTTTAGTTATTTAATTTCGGCGCCGTGGCGCAGTAGTTAGTGTGTTGAACTCTGACGCACGATGAGCGAGTTCGGATCCCGATAACACCAACGTCGTCGAATGTTTATTTCGCGGCGTTCCTCCTCGTCGGAGTACTGGCAAGACCCCCCGTAGTGTAACTTGCCTAGAAAAAGCTTCTCGACTCACGCCGTTCGGAATCGGCATTAAACTGTAGGTCTCTTTCACCTGTGGGACAAATAATCACGCACCATGGGTGACTGAAGAGAAGCTTGGCTCTGGTCCTTCATGGGCTATAACGCCACCAAAAGAAAGGCATTTCTAAAAAAAAAACGGTTCCATGTCAATACTATCTCTGGTAAAAATTCCAACTGCACATACGTACATACGCACTCATATATCTCTATAAAAACCTTGGATTTGGATTCTGGTGACCTGGAAACGTGAAGATAGGTTAAAATTTGGAATTCGCGAAATCGGCCCCATTACAATAACTTCCCAGTGGGAAGTTAATAATGAGTTTCTCTTTACCACACCTAATACCAAACTTTGCATCCAACCCGCATTGAAATAATTACGATTGGCTAATAGATTACACAATCGCCATTCACCCATTGTCGGTTATGTTAATATACTCGTACTTATAGGGTCTGGGGAATTCTGACGTTTTGGGTGGTGCATATCATTAAATGCAAATAACGCATTGGTAATCGAGAAGAGAAATTACTTTCCTCATAGCTATTACGTGTACACACAAGTATTATATAAAGGATGGGCTTGGTGAAGGAAGAAAAATTCGCAAGGACGACAGAATGACGGGCATGCCGAGTTTTAGCTGAGACGTACCAAAGCGAAAACCGCGCATTTGACATAGACAGTTGGGAATACAATTATATTTGAGTAGAGTAAGAATACAAGGTTATGACGCCGGAAGGCTACTATCGCCAGAAACCGCTCGTGCTTTTACCGATCGCGTCTCCCTTAGGCTCTCGAATACACCTCAATCCTCCGCGCTATCAATAGAACAGCAGTGAAGCGTTTGTAAAGAAGCCCTGCATCCGAAGTTTCGGGTTTCAAGACTCCACCACAAAGAAACACCTGGTTCGATGACGAGTGCAGGAAGATTCACACAGCGAAGCAGGATGCATATAAGGCCTCGCTGCATAAAAGAACCAGAGCAACTCGTGAGCTTTACGAGTTAAAAAGAAGAAAGAGCACGAGAAGCGCGCGATTGAGGATTTGGAGAGGTGTTACTGCAGGCGTGACGTTCGAAAGTTTTACCAACAGATAAAGCGGACATGCCAAGGTTATAAAGCCAGAACGGAAGCCTGCAGGGATGAGAACGGACACCTAGTAGTAGAATCGCAGTCGAGGCTGAGGATATGGAAAAACCACCTCTGCAGACTGTATAACGGCGATGGTAGTCAATATACCGCTGTCAGGCAGAATGATCCATTTCTAATCGACGACGACCGCAGAGAGTTTTGTCCCCCTGACCACGACGAAGTTAAGATTGCCATATCGAAGCTCAAGTCGAATAAAGCTGCTGGCGCAGATGGACTGTCAGCTGAGCTCTTCAAGGCAGCTGGGGATGACCTGGTTAGGAGCACGCACCAGCTCATCTGTAAGATATGGTCAAAGGAAAGCATGCCCGAGGAATGGAGTTGTATGCCCGATCCACAAGAAAGGAGACCCCTCTGATTGCGCCAACCTTTATAGTTGGCCTTATAAGTCTCCTTATCAACGCCTACAAAATCTCCTCTGCCGTTTTGTGTGAACGCCTGAAGCCTTTTGTAAATAAGCTGATAGGTCCTTATCCGTGCGGATTCAGGCCAGGGAAGTCCACCATCAACCAAATCTCCACACTACGGCAGATCCTGGTAAAAACCAATGGATTTCAAGTTGACACTAACCACCTATTTGTCAACTTCAAAGCCGCATACGACAGCGTAATTAGAGAGGAGCTATACAACGCTATGTCTACCTTTGACATACCTGCTAAGCCCGTCAGACTATGCAGGATGACTTTGGAATATGCTCGCTGCCCCATCCGAATCGGTGAACACCTTACCGATAGTTTTGATGTCAAAAAAGGATTTAGGCAGGGCAATGCGCTGTCGTGTGATTTCCTCAACACCATATTGGAAATGATTGTGCAAAAGTCACTGGCCAATACAAGAGGCACAATCTATTTCAAATCCTCACAACTCCTTGCATAGGCCGACGATATTGACATATTAGGTTGATCACAGCGAGATGTCAATGAGGCGTTTGCGTGTATTGAGATGGAGGCGGCGAAAATTGGTTTGGCGGTAAACGAGGGCAAAACTAAATATATGCTGTCACCAAAAAAGGACGCTCAACACCGACGTCTCGGCCAGAACGTTTGTATAGGCAGATATAAGTTCGAGGTAGTTAAGGCCTTCGTCTACCTTGGCTCTGCAGTGACCTGGAACAACGACATTAGTTCCGAAATCAACCGCAGAATCACTCTAGCCAGTCGCTGTTTCTTTGGGCTCCGGAGGCAATTGAGTAATAGAGCCCTCTCCCGAACGACAAAGTTGACTCTATATAAGACCCTTATCATCCCGGTGATGATGTACGGCGCAGAAGCATGGACACTATAAAAAGCGAATGAGGAGGCCCTTGGTCGGTTTGAGAGAAAGATTTTCCGCGTGATTTTCGGGCCTATAAACGCAGACGGGGGATGGAGGAAAAGATTCAACCACGTACTTTACGGCCTGTACAGCGACATGAGTCCAGTCAGGCGTCTACGGATTCAACGCCTAAGATGGCTGGGCCATGTAAAGCAAATGGACATCACAGCTCCAGCCCGGAGAGTCTTTGAATCCAACCGGGGGTGGCCGTGGTGCAGTGGTTAACATCATCGACCCCCGAGCGGAGGGTCTATGGTTCAAATTCGCTTCAAAGCCAAGAAAAAGTAATTCCTATACGGACCAAAAGTATGCAATGCAGTTGTGAATGGAAACTGACCAGATGTACTGCTGCAGGCATAACACTCACAGTATATGGTCAACTGAAATTCATCCTCTGCGTATGCAATGCTTAAGTGCTTGAACGAATTACTACGGACTATAACCAACGCAGAATTTCGTCGGCTCTCATCCTATCTAGGACAACCACCCCTGAGAGTAGTGAACGAACATCAACGACCCAAACCACTGCACTCCGTTCAGGTTGTGTGTGTAAACACACACTCTTGAACCTGCGCGATTCTCTAAGAAAAAAAAAAAAAAAAACGCCAGGGACGAAGAAGCAGAGGACGGCCGCACTTAAGAGGGCGCACCAGGTGGAAAGGGACCTCAGCCAACTGGGTGTGCGACAATGGAAATGGCTAGCAAAAGATCGTGCTATTTGGAGGGGCATGTTAGTTGAGGCCCAGGTTTACCCCGAACTGTAGCGCCCGTTAATAAGAAGAAGAAGAAGGCATTGCTTGGAAGCTTATCTATTCACAATAACATAGCAATATTAGCTGAATACGCTTAATGTTAACACATGTCTCAACTAAGGCACAAGCTGTCGAAAACAGTCATCCATTAGTAGATGCTAAAGCTGTCAAAACTTAAAGATGGTGTAATGGGGTAGACAATGATACAAAAAATGTTCGTCTCTGACATTGCCGAAGTCTAAAGATCATATTAAAGCTGACGACATCATCTAAAACAAAAAAGAAGACTCACTTGACTGCTCCACTAAATATTTACATTACGCTAGAAACAAATGAGTTTTAGCTCCTTTTGCTTATACAATAAAATGGCTTGAAAGATGGCCTTAACAATGAATAGTTTGTTGGTAATGTGCAATTGTGGTTTCCTGCATATACATAAATGGGTATAGTATCCTTATCGTGATATTCACGTTTTTAATTATTTCTTATACATGTTGGTTGAGCGCTAATCGTTTATCTAGATGGATGCCAAGATACCTTGCACACCATTTCCACTTAATCTGAACACCGTTGGGAAGAAGATTGTTGCTTGGAAGTAAACAAATTTGTTTTACGATTGAAAAAGATAGATAGCTTGAGTCTTGGACGCATTTGTTGTAATTTTCCAATTATTACAATAGGCTTCGCTAGTATTTGAAGCAGATTGAAGATTAGTTTCGATGTTGGAACTAATTGAATCCGATTAATAAATATGTACATGTGTCGTCAGCAGATAAGGCAATATCGCAGCTTATCGAGCTGGGTAAATCGAGCACATGCATTTTAAATAAAACTGGACCAAGGACAGAGCCTCCAATAATCATTTTATTCTCTGAGAGGCTCTGATTTATACATACCCTGAATTTTTGGAACGACAATAAAGGCTGTATGATTGGGATAAGGTACATACAGTTGGCTATTGACACTAAATAGCTTGTGTACTTTTACCTCCCGAAAGAATTTTTTTTTTGCCTTTTGTAACGCAGTGCACTTGGCGGATACTGCTATGAATAGCTCTAAATCCAAATTGTTCGGGTGGGAGAAATTCATTGTTGTCAACGAAGGATACAACCCATTCGAAGCACTTGCAAATTAGGAATTTTACTTGGTTTTAAAATTCGAAATTATTTTCGCGGTTTTCCAATGTTTAGGAAAGTACCTCAGGTTGAGGCAACTATTGAACTATTAAGTGTTGAGTGCACAAGAGCAGAGCCCGGAAGGTTCTTGAGATATACATATTTTGGTTGTTTAATGTATGAAGACCTATGACCTACGATTACGTTTGGGAATTTTGGTGAGTTTGTTTTGTGAGTGTGAGAAGGACTTTCGCGGTCAAAGCTTCGAACAGAACAAGCCATCAAAGAGGCTGACACTGATGTGCTGGATTTTGCGATATCACCATAGGTTGACGATGATTGCAGGCAGCTAAACAGAAGGCCTTCAGGGCAGTGCTGCATCGAACGACGAGAGTTGTTCTTGAACTATGTGTATGTGTATGTTGGCGTTACAGTCCATGAAGAACCTGAGCCGAGCTTCTCTCAATCACCCATGTTGTGTGTGATTTCATTTTCCCATAGGTGAAAGGGACCTACAGTTTATTGCCGGTTCCGAACGGCGAATTTCGAGAAGCTTTTCATGACAGTTTTACTACAGGGGGTTTTGTCAGAACCCCTCTTGAACTATACGAACCGAAAATAAGGGAAGAGAATCGGCTCTTAAGAAAAAAAAAAGAGTATGAGAAGCTCGTGGTCGAGAAGTCCGAAAGTCTTACCAAAAAGTACAGCAGATATCCAATGGATAGAAACTACGGACTGAAGTCTGCCGGGACGAGATTGGACAACATGTAGTGTTGAACGACGAAACGACCCCAATACCGCTATAAGACAGAACGGTACACTCACTTTGGACGATGATAGACAAAAATTCCGTCAAGATAGCAATATCAAACAAAGCTGCTGGAGCGGACGGACTGTCCGCGGAATTGCTAAAGCAGCTGGGGGTGAACTGACAGGGTGTATGCACCAGTTCATCTGTAAGATATGGTCAGGGAAAACAATGCCCGACAAGTGGAATCTCAGTGCCGTTTGCCCGATCCACAAGAAAGGAGATCTCTTTGACTGCGCCAATTACAAAGGGATCAGTCTCCTAAACATCGCGTACAAGATCCTTTCTGCCGTTTCGCATGAACGTCTGAAACTTACTCACTTACTTACTTACTTATCAGGCCAGCGATCCAGGGAGTATCTGAGCCTGAGCTATAGCTGCCTTCCTTCCTTGACGGTCCCGGACACGCTGCTTTCAGTTATCAAGACCAAGATGTCTTACATCCGCGATTAATTGGTCTTTATACCGGAGGTTCGGTCTTCCTCTTCTTCTCGAACCAGGAGGCTCGGAGTCGAAGACCCTCTTAGCTGGAGCGTTTATGTCCATGCGCTCGATGTGGCCGAGCCAGTGTAGTCGACGGATCTTTGCCTTCCGGACTACATCCATTTATTTATACAGCTCGTAGTGTTCGCGGTTGTGTCTTCTTCTCCATTCACCTTCCTCACAGACAGTACCAAATATCCGTCAATTTTTCTCTCAAAAGAACCCAAAATCAGCCGAAGTAGCAGCGGTTTCCAAGGGCGATTCTATGCCGGATCTCCACTGTGGTGTCATTTGTGGAATTTACGTTTGCCCCGAGGTAGACAAACTCCTTAACTACCTCGAAATTGTAGCTGTCAATTGGTGAGCGCCTGAAACTGTTCGTCAAAAATCTGATAGGTCCAAATAAGTGTCGTTTTAGGCCAGGAACTGCAAAATAGACTAGATCTTCATATCGCGGCAGATTCTGGAAGAGAGCCAAAAAATGTGGATCGACCCTCACCACCTATTTCTTGATCTCAAGACCGCATATGACAGCGTGCATAGAGACGAGCCATAAAGTGAAATATCTGATCTTGACATTACTACCAAGCTGATCAGATTATGTAGGATGACGATGGAGAACTTTTGCTGCTCCATCAAAGTCGGTAACGAACTAACCGAGACCTTTAACGTCAAAAAAGATTTTAGGCATGGCGCCGCGATGTCATGTGAATTTTTCCACATTTTACGTCAGAAGATCGTGCAAAACTCACAGGTTACCACTCGAGGCACGATTTTCCAAAAGTCCGTTCAACTACTAGCTTACGCGGATTACTACTAGAACTTTGTCTAGCTGGGCGCCCCAATAAATAGGAACAATAACATCATTACCAAATTGAAACACAGAATTACTCTGGCCAATAGCTGTTTCCTTGGGCTCAAGAAGCAATTGACTAATAGAGCCCTCTCTCGAGAGACCAAGTTGGCCTTATATAGCACATTAATCATCCCTGTCCTGCTCTGTGGCATAGAAGCATGGACGCTATTGAAAGCGGATAAGGAAGCTCTTGTTCTTTTCTTTAGTCGTCTTTGCGTTGATGACATCTGGAGGAGAAGGTTCAGCTACGAACTGTACGGACTGTACCGTGGCATGTGACTGGACAAGCATCTATGGATGCAACGGTTATGGCGTGTGGAATCTGAGCCATGGGGACAACGCAGCAGAGGACCACCCCGCACTGTAGTGCCACATAACAAGAAGTGAGACGTCTGTCTATTTAAGGATAGCGGATAAATGATAACAAGACAATCAAACAGTGGCAATTAAAATAAAGACGTCTTAATATTGACAGATATAAGTTTAAGATAGCCTAGAAAATCGGTTATATTGGCTTTGTATTAGGCAACAACCATGATACAATTGCTATCCGCTAACCTAAAAGCCTGCTATTAAATGCAGAGACATGGGTCTTATCAAAGGCGAATGAAGAAGCGCTTAGTCGCCTTGAGGGAAGTATTCTTCGTACGACATCAGGAGCGTCTAGCTCTTATAAGATGAAGCTGTCGAGCACTGATTAGAAAGTCGCTTGAAAGTTACTTGAATTTCCATTTGAATTTTAGTCTCGATAGACCTACGAAGATTGTGAAAACCTGAAGTGAGACTTTTCTTATTCGCAAATACTCAGATGTGTAAGTCCGCCACGTTCTCAGCTTTGTGTTACCTACCTACTAAGAAATCTGCACTTTTATCCACCTCAATAACAGTCCATTTACTTAAATGGGTTCTCAACCCAAATAACTTTCGGACACAAAGCTTAATCGCAGGCAATTAACAAAACCAAGATAAACCAAAACATACAGGTGAAAGGATCAATTGAAACGAAGGCCGCCAGTATATGTAGCAATGATATTTAGACCTTAGCGCCTACATCAAATCAAGCTTTTGTGGATTTTTGCCCATTTCACACGAACCTCTTCAGCCTTCCTAGGTCACAAGGTGCTCGACTTTAAACCAAAACATGATTGTTTGCTCGTATGCTCCCAACTGTAGTTGCTTTTAGTTAGATATCTCGCTTATCGCGAGCACGATTTCAAGTTCTCAAGTGAAAACTAACATTTGAATTGTTCACATTTACACAACAGAGAAGTAATAATAAAAGGAAGAGAAAAATAAGAATAAAAAGCCAAAGAGCCTTGACAAGTTGAACTTGTAATGACCACTATTGTCAAGCGCTTTCTATTTCGCAACGCGCATTTTGCTTTCAGTGACCATGAAACACAAATTTGCAATGCAAATTTCGTTCAAAGAACTATAATCTTTTGAACATACTCGTACATTTATAAAATTGAATAGATACTTTTCGCTGACTAATCGATTTGATTTGTCTCGCAGACATGTGCATGGTAATGAAGCAATGAATGGTTCCATCGACGTTGGTGTCAAAGCCTTAGGCCGGTCGAATAAAATGGGTGATAAATGAATGATTAGATCATTTTTGCCCTCGGCGTGCTCCTATTTAGTGAAATGAAATATGTTTTCTATAAAGTACGCCAGCTCTCATATGGCATTTGAAGTCCAGCTGAAAACACAATTTTAGATTCACTCGTTTGAAGCCATAAATGGGTGTGAAATCGAATAACAAGATATGAAATCTACTGGCGAAGGTATTTATCTTCTATTTTCCTAAAAACCATCTTCAGATCATGAGCGTAGAACAGACACAAACGATCCTCATGAGTACATCTCATCCGCAAGTTTTTTCTTTTGCTCGCTTAATTCCATATTTATCGCTTATAAGCTTACTTGAATCTGCGATTTTTCTTTGGTTTCCATTCAGGTCATTACCTCGAAATAATGGAAATAATTATCATAAAAATTAAACATCTCCCCCAACGGCTAAGCAATTTCATTTCATTACCTCAAGCGTTACTATTAAACCATACATTGACCATCATACCGAACCTAAATCTTCGGAATTCATGATGACTATTTAGGTAGTTTTCACTTGAAACACGCGCCCGGATGCGAGCACTATAATATGACATGCAATGACACAACGAAATGCAGAATCGAAAGAAACATCAATCGATTGTAGGTCGACCACATCAACACAGGAGTGTAGATTACGCTAGACCGGACAGCAGGTCCAATCATACTTTCCGTTCGGTCGAACCACAGACAAACAATCAGAAATGCAGTTGCTGCATTAACGCTGTGCTAAAGTATTGTTCTTCGATTGAGAAAAATATATACTTACGACTTGTGTATCTAATTCATTAATTTTGATATCAATTTATACACTCGTAAGTGATTGGCCTTGAACAAGACTGTCTGTGTGCGACGATGTGTACCGAAACATTATACTTGTAGTCCCGACCAAAAAATGAACTCAGTCGCAGGCCAATACACGGTCCAAGGCAGAACCACAGCGTCGACATAACAGGCTCTTCGTCGATGGAATGGAATGCGCCGCGCTGCGATTGCTCGTATGAACCGCGACAGAGTGTGCCTGTGTGCGTCTTATGTTTTTTTTTTCTCGACAAATAAGTGGCTCGATTATCGTTGGTTATAAGGCAGTTTAGGCAAGTAAACGCTGATTGCTCCAAAGGTGCATACAATACGAGTAGCATTAGTGGATAACTGGTTTCTCAACAACAATATCACAATTCTGGTTCTGTTCTCAAAGTCTGTGTATGTCTTTGACAACTTACCTCTTGTTTATTTATTTATTGAATGAATTCGATCGACGTCCTTATGTGATTGTGTTTTTCATTAACACGTATCGATGTGTATGTATATTATCCAGTAGACCTTTAATTACTTTCACGGATCTTTTCACAGAAATTTCCCACGAAAACCTTGAAATCACAGCGTAAACACTCAATTTCTAAATTTCTCCTTCTCCTCGGTAGATTTCAATCGGCTCAGAATCAACTCAAAGCACAAACACACACTTCACACTCGATGGATACATATGAAACGGGAAAGAATTCATTTTTTTATTTTCTTATAATCAACCGAGAGACGCGTTCGTACACTTCAACCGATGCTCGACGACTAAATCGAGCTCACTCAAGGTGTTGCTGGCTTGAAGCCGAGATTCTGTTTCTGCACAAGCACAGGTGGTAGAAGGTGAATTAACTGGTTTTCTAAGGCAAAGCCATTCCTGAGTGAACTACTCTTAGACGCACACTCTCTACAGCGGCCACTACAGCTCCATGAAAACGGCCAAAGCTTTGAAGATGTGGTAAAATGGTATTTTCTTCTTTCATTTATTTTCCTTCATCTTCCATCAGATATTGTGCAGGGAGTTGTTTTTAGACAGTCTCAGATAGATGATGGATCGAGAAAAGGCGAAATTGCAAAAATGCACTTGGGTGAATGCGAGTTCGCAACTCAAGTCTTTTGTTTTGCAGAGGTGGTCAACATTTTTCCGTTTTAGTTTTTGTTTCCTACGCCCAATGTGTTTAATAACTTTTTTTCCGTTTAGATTATACGTGAGGTAATTTGGGCGCCTATTGCGTGTGCTGTATGCATATTAATATGGAAGGCATTTTCTTCTGTGTCGGCTTCCGTTGTTTCTTCTTCTTTTCTTCTAACTTTTTAAGTGACAGGGAGCAATAAATTGATCCGAGAAATGAGTTCATATTTTCGTGCTTATTATCTAATATCCAAAGCGTGGGGAATTGCTGAATGAACTTAACGAACAGACGGGAAGAGTAACAATTCGAGTTTACGTAACACAATGCACTAATTGGTGTTTGTTTTGATTTTGTTGTTATTCGGAGAGGTATATAATGGGATTCGTTCCATGAAATAGGAACTGTCAACTTTCGGAGATTTATCGGTGGTACAAACTTGTACGAATGAATATATCGACTGAGCCTCATTAAGGTCTTTTGTTTCAAAATAGAGCGGTGGGACAAATATACCAAATAATGAAATAGAAATGCCATGAAAAACATAACTTGTAAAAAAACCAAGTCTCGCAACTCAGATCTTCTACCGTAAAAAGTTGTAAGATCAATGTATTACCAAGTCAGTTCATTTATTCAGTCCCTACTTAAGGGACCTTCTGCCTTGATTGATTACGTAATTAGCTAACCTTACAACATCTTATAGTGACCATACCAATATCAAAATCTTTTATGTTTTAAGTAAATAGATTGACCTGGCCATCGCATGAAAACACAATATATCTCACAAGTAATACATATTATATTAAATTAGATTATTTAGTGCGATTTCCAAGTCAATCTATTTACTTAAAACATAAAAGATTTTGATATTGGTATGGTCACTATAAGATGTTGTTAGGTTAGCTAATTACGTAATCAATCAAGGCAGAAGGTCCCTTAAGTAGGGACTGAATAAATGAACTGACTTGGTAATACATTGATCTTACAACTTTTTACGGTAGAAGATCTGAGTTGCGAGACTTGGTTTTTTTACAAGTTATGTTTTTCATGGCATCTCATTCCTTTTTGTAGATGTATGTATGTTTGTATGTATGTTGGCGTTACAGTCCATGAAGGACCTAAGCCGAGCTTCTCTCAATCACCCATGTTGTGTGTGATTTCATTTTCCCATAGGTGAAAGGGACCTACAGTTTATGGCCGGTTCCGAATGGCGAATTTCGAGAAGCTTTTCATGACAATTTTACTACAGAGGATTTTGTTAGAACCTCGCTGAGGAGAAACACCGTGAAAACACGTTCGATGACATGGCTTTGTCGGGATTCCATCCCGTGTCATATCGGTGTCAGAGGCCAACACACTACCCACTGCGCCACGGTGCTCTCATTTCTTTCTTTACTTACATACATATGTATGTATAATATATCGAGGATCGTTATTTTTATCTTTTCTTTAAAACTGAGTTACTTTCTTTTTACTAGAAGGTAGAAACTACATACACATAAAGAAACCAAAGAAACTTTTTATTACTTTTTTTACTTTTTATTATATTTACATATATTTATTT
This sequence comes from Eumerus sabulonum, assembly GCA_951905685.1. NCBI lineage: Eukaryota > Metazoa > Arthropoda > Insecta > Diptera > Syrphidae > Eumerus > Eumerus sabulonum. The sequence goes on from OX645060.1 coordinate 207,528,740, forward strand.
ATTTTGGGTGATAAAGTTAACCTTCTGCTTTAAATTTGTCTAATCTCCCATTTCTCACCCGTCCTATGTATCCCTCATACAGTTATGTATGTACATACATACATATGTATTTCTTCAGCGTAGGCACAATTTCGCTGATACCAATGCCTATGCCAGATATACACTGTTCAAATTCATACAATGCACGTGCAAGTGTATTAGTGAACAAATCACACCACGTATAGATGGGTTATATGCTTGAAGTAAAACCAAATCTTTCTGATGCGTAAATACATACATATGTATGTATATACTCGCCGATACCGAATACAGTAAGCCTACCCACCCTTATTATTCCATTGTTTATGTATATGTATCCAGGCAAACAGATTCATTCACTGATGTATGTATATACGTTTATGGGATTATTTATGCAGTTGGTGTATCTAGAAAACTTAAAATTGGTGTATCTAGAAAACTGAACCGAAATTGCAAAATATTTAAGTTTTTCCTTGGTTTATACACTTAACACTAGTTGTGTTCCAAATTTGAAGCTTCTACGTCTGCTAGAAGTGCCTTAGACTTTTGATGATCGGTCAGTCAGTCAGTGAGTCAGTCAGTGAGTCAGTCAGTGAGTGACAAAATTAAGAAACTTTGACTAGTTATAATTCTTAAACTACTGGTTCAAATTGAATGAAATTTGAAATATACCGTGTCTATGCAATGCTTGCTTGGTTACTGAAAATTCAGACTTCTAGTTCTATCCACAACGAAGTTATAGGGGGTCGAAAATGGCCTATTATGTTACGAGAAAAGGATGGTACGGCCGTGCCGCTTTTTTGCTCGACTTGGCAGGGGCACTGCCGTGCCCCCAGATAAAAACATCTGATATTGCGCCTGAGCGTGTAGTTTTTATGTTGATACATAATAACAAAGTGGAGCTCAATATCAAACTACGTTGTTTAGGTTCAATATGAAACCAACACTTCTATAGCTGCCAATCTGCAATCTTCAGGATGACGTCTTGCAATTCAAAACAGTAAAGCCATCTATCTCTGGATGAGATACCATTCACTTATAAGTTGCGTGGATACTTGGAGAAGGCGATATTCCAAAAATAAAAGCCTGTAAGGCCGACGAACGCCCTCGAAGTTCTACACGAACTTAGCCAGCCTTTCTACCATAAACGATAGTTAGCCTTCAGTTAGGCTAACTATTATACTTAATACGGTCAACTCTACAACTGGATGGTGGATAGAGAGTGTTACTTGCATCTATTGTAGCAAACGACCAATGAGCCTGTTGTCGATCTTTAGGGGTATCATAGACTCGCTCTTAAGTGTGATTGGTATGGTAATTTTCGGCAGGCTATCAGCTACACTAAGTGTGCCTACCAATGATTTCTGTCTCAGTCGCATAGTCAAGGAAGAAAAGGAAGTGATTCACCATTTCCTATGCCCACGCATCTTTCCGGTATTCTAAGTAAGCAAAAGAGCTAGCTAAAACAAGAGCAACTCACATAAGAGGTTTCACAAGTAATACCATCTGATGTCGATGGTTGCGTGTCTAGAATGCAGATCGGTGTGATATCTCAAAGTGAGGCATACGACCTGGCGTCTAACCAGACTTCTTAAATTCAGTCCAATAGTGTTCATGAGCTTTCAACTCCACCTATATGCAATTAAAAAATCGACTTTAACCATTTACGCCTCTTTTGGAGAATAGACTCCATTTGTCACTTTAGACTTCAAAATGCATGCCCATTTTTATTTGATTGAACTGAGAGCACAGGGACTGGCGGACATCGGGAACACTGGGAAATCGAGTCCTTCGGTGTGACTTTCCCTTCAGTCTCTTCCTCCATGGATGGAAAGACAACTTCGAAGTTCCTAGAGAACACATTCTGCGGGATGATGCAGTCTGTGTCCATGGGTAGTTCGAAGTGATCAAAAATGCTAGTATGGTCCTTATGCGATGTGGGCCATTTTCCTATGCCCCTATCCGTAGGGCCGCGCAGGCAGTAACTTGCTTACTGAAGATGTCCAACGGTAGAAAATGTAATAGAATAGTTAGGGTTTCCGTGGGTGTTGATCGCATATGTATAAGCTGGCCGATTTCTGTACTTTTCCCAGAAGGTTTCGATAGACTGCCTTGTCCAGAGCAGTCCACCAAATTACGATGCAGGAGGATGGGCCTTATGACTGCTGTACAGAGCCAGTGCATAATGCTTGGTTGGAGACCCCACTTTTTGACCACCACTTTCTAACAGCTGCAGAGGGCAGTGGTTGCTTTCTTTACGCTATTAAGAAATTTGGGTTTTCAATTCAGCCTCCTGTCAAGGACTAGGCCTAGGTATAAGTCTCCTTAACATAGCCTACAAAATCTTCTCTGCCGTTTTGTGCGAACGCCTGAAGCCTTTTGCAAATAAACTGTTCTTATCAGTGTGGCATCAGTCCATGGAAGTTCACCATCGCCAAAATCTTCAAACTACCGGCAGATTCTGGGAAAAACGAATGAATTCTGGGTTGAAACTCACCACCTATTTGTCGATTTCAAGGCCACATACAAGAGCTTAACTAGAGACAAGCCACCTCTACTCTTAGTATCCCTGCTAAGCTTGTCAGACTATGCAGGATGACTTTGGAGATTGCTCGCTGCTCCATCCGAATTGGTAGTTTTGATGTCAAAAAACGATTAAGGCAGGGCGATCCGCTGTCGTGTCTTCAACATCGTGTTAGAAATGATTGTGCCAAAATCACTGGCCAACACAGGAGGCACAGTTTATTTCAGATCCTCACAACTCCTCGCATACGCGGATGACATTGACATAATCGGAAGAAGAGGGCAAAACTAAATGTATGCTATTATCAAAAAAGGACGCTGACCGTCGACGTCTTGGCCAGAACGTTTGTATTGGCATACATAAACTTAAGAACTTAAAAACTTTAGCTCCACAGTGACCTGGACATCAGTTCCGAAATCTAATGCGGAATCACTCTTGCCAATCGCTGTTTCTATGGGATCAGGAGGAAATAGAGTAATAGAGCCCTCTCCCGAACGACCAAGTGGATTCTGTACAAGACCCTTATCATCCCGATCCTACTGTAGGGCGCAGAAGCATGGACACTATCAAGAACGAATGAAAAAGTCCTCTTCCGTTTCAGATTGATTTTGCGTATGATTTTCGGTACTATAAACGCGGACGGCCATGTAGAGCGAAAGGGCGCAGCAGCCCCAACCCGAAGAGTCTTTGGCTCCAACCTCGAGGGACGAAGAAACAGAGGCAAGAGTAAGATGGCGCACACTTCTTCTTCTTAATGGGCGCTACAGTTCGGGGTGAACCATCATGCCCCTCCAACCGCACACCCTTCCATTGCCACGCACCCAGTTGGCTTAGGTCCCCTTGCACCGGTGTGCGCCATCTTAAGTGCGGCCGTCCTCTGCTTCTTCGTCCCCTGCGGTTGGATTCAAAGACTCTCCGGGCTGGAGCTGTGGTGTCCATTCGCTCTACATGGACCAGCCGTCTTAGGCATTGAATCCGTAGACGCCTGACTAGACTCATGTCGCTGTACAGTCCGTAAAGTTCGTGATTGAATCATTTCCTCCATCCCCCGTCTGCGTTTATAGGCCCGGAAATCACGCGGAAAATCTCTTCTCAAACCGAACAAGGGCCTCCTCATCCGCTTTTGATAGTATCCATGCTTCTGCGCCGTACATCAGGACCGGGATGATAAGGGTCTTATATAGAGTCAACTTTGTCGTTCGGGAGAGGGCTCTATTACTCAATTGCCTCCTGAGCCCAAAGAAACGGCGATTAGCAAGAGTGATTCTGCGTTTGATTTCAGAACTGATGTCGCTGTTCCAGGTCACTGCGGAGCCAAGATAGATGAAGTCCTTAACTACCTCGAGCTTATATCTGCCAATACAAACGTTCTGGCCAAGACGTCGGTGGTGAGCGTCCTTTTTTGATAACTGCATATATTTAGTTTTGCCCTCGTTTACCGCCAACCCAATTTCCGCCGCCTCCATCTCAATACTCGCAAACGCCTCATGATCTGTGATCTACCTATTATGTCAATATAGTCGGCGTATGCAAGGAGTTGCGAGGATTTGAAATAGATTGTGCCTCTTGTATTGGCCAGTGATTTTTGCACAACCATTTCTAATATGATGTTGAGGAAATCACACGACAGCGCATTGCCCTGCCTAAATCCTTCTTTGACATCAAAACTATCGGTAAGGTGTTCACCGATTCGGGTGGAGCAGCAAGCATTCTCCAAAGTCATCCTGCATAGTCTGACGAGTTTAGCAGGTATGTCAAAGGTAGACATAGCGTTGTATAGCCCTTGTCTAATTACGCTGTCGTATGCTGCTTTGAAGTCGACAAATAGGTGGTGAGTGTCGACCTGAAATTCAATGGTTTTTTCCAGGATTTGCCGTAATGTGAAGATTTGGTCGATGGTGGACTTCCCTGGCCTAAATCCGCACTGATAAGGACATATCAGCTTATTTACAAAAGGCTTCAGGCGTTCACACAAAACGGCAGAGAAGATTTTGTAGGAGACTTATAAGGCCAACTATGAAGGTTGGCGCAATCAGAGGGGTCTCCTTTCTTGTGGATCGGGCATACAACTCCATTCCTCGGGCATGCTTTCCTTTGACCATATCTTACAGATGAGCTGGTGCATGCTAACCAGGTCATCCCCAGCTGGCTTGAAGAGCTCAGCTGACAGTCCGTCTGCGCCAGTAGCTTTATTCGACTTGGGCTTCGATATGGCAATCTTAACCTCGTCGAGGTCAGGGGGACAGAATTCTCTGCGGTCTTCGTCGATTACAAATGGATCATTCTGCCTGACCGCGGTATATTGACTACTATCGCCGTTATACAGTCTGCAGAAGTAGTTTTTCCATATCCTCAGCATCGACTGCGATTCTACTACTAGGTGTCCGTTCTCATCCCTGCAGGCTTCCGTTCGGGCCTTATAACCTTGGCATGTTCGCTTTATCTGTTGATAAAACTTTCGAACGTGCTCTTCTTTTTAACTCGTAGAGCTCACGAGCTGCTCTTGTCCTTTTATGCAGCGAGGCCTTATATGCATCCTGCTTCGCTGTGTGAATCTTCCTGCACTCGTCATCGAACCAGGTGTTTCGTCGTGTTCCTGGATGGCAGTTATGTCCGCTTTATAGCGGTCTAGGGCGTCCGCAAGTTGTTCGCTGCACGTGTCCTGGTTAGGGACCTAACATTCCACGTACAAAGCCGAAGATCATTGTCCTTTTTTCGTTTTTTGCAAGGATCGTCAACATAAATCCGGTCCGTTTTATCCGAGGCTTGTGGTTGTTTCGGAGTTTGTGGTTTTTTTACGGTTACGGCTTACTAGGCCGTAGCCCAACCGACTAATCCTGTTTTTTGGCGCAGAAGGCTCACCATTCGCCCTTCCCCGTCTGCAGTTTCCATAGGACATCTCCAGATGACACCTCGAGGAGGTGGGGATGGGACTTACTAACAGTCCCGTAAGATGTTCGACTGCGGTGGCTCTTCTTGCTTTTTAGCAGGCCAGCATCCGTCGGATAGATGCTACCCCTACGAGGCCATTGTAAGTCCATTGGATGACGCACACTGGTGGAAGCGAATCTCTGCTAACTGAGGAACTGAGGCTAGCTGTTGCTTCACAACAAAAAAAAAAAAAAAAAAAAACAACAAGTTGCTTCACAACAAAGACAATCCAATCAATCAAATAAAACACGAACAACAAATCCAATTAAATCAACAGAGAAATGTCCCAACAATATCAAACCTTGCTAGAAAGCAAGTTGCAAGCCGGATCCGAAGTGTAATGGTTAGTTCACTGGACTTTCAATTCCAGTGATCCGTATTCAAATCCCAAGGTTCCTGTGAACGCCATTCACAGCGAACGACAACAGCAACTCCAAGTTCAAAATTTTAAAGTCGACAGCGGCCACAAAACTTACACCGTTAAAATATAGCAATCAATAGCAAAAAAGTTAAACAAAGACTCTTTCATAGTCCTCGCTCTCTGAGCTTATAAAAAATAATAAGGAAAGAATCATCTAGTCCACGCTCTCTCAGCATACAAACAATAAAGGTCAAGTCGCTTCGAGGCACACAAAGCTCGAAACACTAGCAAAAGATCGTGCTAGATGGATTGGTGGAGGCCCAGGTTCACCCCAAACTTAGCGCCCGATAAGAAAAAGAATTAAAAGCTTGTTGGATTCATCCAAAGAACATTCGTACGTATTGCTTCTATGTAACTCAGTACAAAAACTGTATCTAGACGGTTTTCAGTGCTCTAGTTACAACTCACGTGGTAATTACCATGGTCAAGCATCCTAATCGTTCAATGTGGTTAGCACTGTCCCACTTCGAAGAACTCTTCTTTAGCCAATGCCCGGCAAGCATTGGGTAAAAACATAACCAACATATTCCACTACACTGTATAATTAGTGTTGGAATACCATAGCACATCCCGTGCACGATTTATTGCTCGTCAAGCAATTTTCGTGCGCTTCCATCCACTCAGTTTAAAATTAACACAAAAACCAAGAAAACTGTTGTTTTCATATTCTGACAGTAATCCGCCGTGCAACATAAGAAGTTCAGTAACTTTTTAGGCAAGCTTGAGTCTCTCGCTTAATAACAGATGCATCTTTTCATTTTGTATATTTATGTTTTCCTCGTGTATTGCTGCCTTCGAGGAAAGTTGGTTTCTTCTGCTTGAACAATTCCTTTTTGCTACCGTTAATTCAGTACTAGGTGGAGAAAGGTAAACTTCGGGCGAGGCAAAATGAATGATTTTCTCACGCGATTTTAATTAGTCCAACCGTCGCACCTTTGAGTTACATTTGTGTAAATCCGTAATCATTCAATCGGCATAGAGCTAAGATATGAGTGGATTTTGATGTGCCAATCTGCATCCATCTTAAGGTGCGTTTTTTTTTTCTCAAGTTAGTTACATGCCATTAAGTTAATGCACGATAGTTATGTACATGGTGCAGGTAGAGCCGAAGAAAGGTAATTATTACTTTTCACTTTTGTTCGCAATTTTGTTATCTTTAAGCCGATGGAAGACGATCGCTTCGTGTCAATGTTAGGCGGCTGTTTAGATAATTGAATTCATTACTTTCTTTGGCTGTTTTCAAAAGCGAGATGAGTTTATGGCCTGTAAGATGTTTACCACTTCTATGTGTAAAAATATGCTTGAAATACATAAGTTTTTTTGCAAGCTTTAATGTTTCGATATAACCACAGGGAGAGATCTACCTGTAGATATTTGAGAAAAATCTTTGCTTAATATAGATATGCCTCACGCTTAAGGCTTGTTCTCCCTTTCTCCACGCTCACAACACCCAAACTGTAGTCTTCTAAGGCTTAAGGCTTATTCTCCCTTTCTCCACGCTCACAACACCCAAACTGTAGTCTTCTTAATCGCTAGGGTGGAACACCTACCGGGTTTACTTAAAAAAATAAAACAGTACACCGCCATTAAGCGCCGCCTTTTTGGGTCAATATAATAGTGATTAACCTTTTTCAAGCTTAGACTATTATCCGCCTAACTTGATGACTATGTCTAATTTACTCACTTACTTAGGTGGCGCTACAGTCCGTGGTGAACCTGTGCCTCAACCAACAAGCGTCTTTGGCCAACTGTCTCCAGCGCCGCACGCCTAGTTGGTTAAACTCCCCTTCCAGCTGCCTGCGCCACCGTAGATCCGGCCGTCCACTGCCGTGCCTTCCTTCTGGCGTGGTTTCGAAGACCCTTCGGGTCACAGCTGTATTTTCCATGGCTTAGCCACCTTAGACGCTGTATTCGTAGACGTCGTACCAGGCCGATGTCGCTCTACAACCCGTAAATTCTTCATTAGATTTTCTCCTCCATACTCCGCTTACACAAACTAGGATGATCAGGGTCTTATATAGTGCCACCTTAATTTTCCAGAGAGGGCTCTACCTCTCAATTGCCCCTTGAGCCCAAAGCAACAGCGGTTGGCAAGGTTGATTCTGCGTCTTATCTCAGCGCTTGTCTTGTTGTCGCCGGTCATCAGTGAGCCAAGGTAGACGAATTTCTTTGACCGCTTCAAAGTTATATCTGCCCATGGTGACGTTCTGGCCAATACGTCGTTGTTGCCCGTCTTTTTTTGATGAAAGCAGATATTTGGTTTTGCCCTCATTAACCTTGAGACCCGTCTTAGCTGCTTCTACCTCAATGATTACAAAGGCGTCATTGACGTCTCGCTGTGTCCGTCCAATCACGTCAATGAAAAAGACTTGAAATAGATCGTACCACTTGTGTTGGCCAGCGACTCTTGCACGATCTCTTCAAGCACGATGTTGAAAAAATCGCATGATAGCGTGTCACCTTGTCCAAATCCTTTTTTTGCAACAATGGTCTCTGTTTGTGCATCACCGATCTTAATGGAGCAGCATGAATTTTCCATTGTAATCCTGCACAGTCAGAGGAGTTGATTGTCGATTTGGTATTCTTTTCCAAGAACTGTCGTAGCGTAAATATTTGGTCTATTGTGAATTTACCTGGCCTGAAACCACACTGATAAGAGCCGATCAGGTTATCCACAAACGGTTTCAGGTGTTCACACAATACGATCTTGTATGCGATACTAAGGAGACTTATTCCCCTGTAGTTGGCACAGTTATAGGGGTCTCCTTTCTTATGGACCGGACAAATGATGCTTTCCTCCGACCATTTTTTGCAAATGAGAGGTTCATGAGGTGCATGCACCTTACCAGCTCATCTCCAGCCGCCTTAGGAAGCTCAGTAGACAGGCCGGTTGCGCTCGCGGCTTTATTACAATTAAGTCTTGATATCGCTACTTTGACTTCGCCTATTCTCATATTCTCTTTTCTTTCTTCTGAGAAGCGTGTGTTCCTCTCTTCTCTTCTGCTCACAGATTTCGCGAGTAGCTTTCCTCCGTCTTCGCAGCGTGGCTTAATTTGTCTCTTATTCTGCTGCATGGGCTTGTTCGCATTGTTCATCGATACCAAGGATTTCTATGTTGTGGCTGTTTAAAACCCAGCACCTCAAAGGCAGCATCTCTGATGGCGTTCTGGCAATGCGCCCATTCCTGCTCTATTGGTTGTGCCGCTGTGGGCGGATTTTGAGAGAGCTTGAAGGAGACACGATAGGTAAAGATTCTGGTAGTTCCATGCGATTGTAGCTTCCCGACGTCTCAGCGTCTCTGATGGCGTTCTGGCAATGCGCCCATTCCTGCTCTATTGGTTGTGCCGCCGTGGGCGGATTTTGAGAGAGCTTGAAGGAGACACGATAGGTAAAGATTCTGGTAGTCCCATGCGATTGTAGCTTCCCGACGTCAAACTTACGTTGTCCAAATCGACTCCTAAACATTCTTGATGTCCTCATTCGTACCTTAGCTAAAACAAGGTAGTGGTCCTAGTCGATGTTAGCTCCTTGGAAGGTTCGTACTTTGAGAATGCTGGAGGAGGGTCAGACGTCGATCGCAATGGGTCAATCTGGTTGGTGGTCGATTGATCAGGAGACCGCCAGTCACATTTGTAAATGTTGAGATGGGGGAATCATGTGCTTGCTACAAGAAGGTTACGCCCCGTTAGGAAATCGACTAAATACATTGTAGGATGTGGTGCGATGGAGGTTATGCTTTTGATTGATGTAAATATATCTTCTTTGCCAGCTTTGCGTTGAAACCTCCTAGTACGATGTTGGTGTCATAACAGGCTCATTGGGTGTATGTTCAGTCTAGGTGTTCATAAAAGTCATCCTCGAGTCAATCACCTTTTTCTTCCGTGGGGCTCTACACGGGGAGGTATAGACCACAAGACACCACATCCAAAACGGACAGATAGGGTCTTTGCCGATAGAGTTTCCCTCAATCTCTGACAAAATGCGATGATACCGGAACAATCCAAGGAAAAACAGCGAGAGCACTACCCGCCTTCAGAAACGCTGTCTCTTTATTTGGCAAAATTCTATGTCGTGGTGGAAACTCTCTGTCTCCTCATTATCGTGCTTCTCATGCTATTTCTTACCCTTTTTAGGGTTCCGTACCCAAAGGGTAAAACGGGAGCCTATTCCTAAATCGTCGCTGTCCAGGCTGTATCTCATGAACCGTGATAGTTAGACAGTTGAAATTTTCCCAGATGATGTATTTCTGTCAGAATAAAATAAATATTTAAGGGGAGCTCCCATACAACAGACATGATTTTCATCCAAAAAATTCCCTTGGTTACATACTGACCTAAGGTTAGTCGACAATATCCGACAACCAGTAGCAAACTACTGTCGAAAATATCCGACAACCAGTAGCAAACTTCCGACTTTTCCATGGAAGTTTACTACGGGGGGTTTTGCCAGTACCCCGCCGAGAAGGAACGTCGCGAAATAAACATTCGATAGCGTTGGTGTTATCGGGAGCCGAACTCGCTCATCGTGCGCCAGAGTCCAACACACTAACCACTGCGCCACGGCGCCCTCGCCAATTACAGAGGTATAAGTCTGTAATTGTAATTGCTGCAATTGTAATTGTAATTGTGAACGCCTGAAGCCTTTCGTTAATAAATTGATTGGTTCATATCAGTGTGGTTTCAAGCCCGGGAAGTCCACTATCGATCAATTATTCACACTGCGGCAGATCCTGAAAAAACCCAACGAGTTCCAGATCGACACCCCCCATCAGTTTGTCGACTTTAAGGCCACATACGATAGCATACATAGAGACGGGCTATACAACGCCATGTCTAGTTTTGACATCCCTGCCAAGGTCGTCAGATTGTGCAGATGGATGACTCTCGCTGCTCCATCAGGGTCAGAAGCGACACTCTTTTTTATCAAAAGAAGTTTTAGACAGGGCGACACGCTATTTTGTGACTTTTTCTATATCGTCCTTGAAAGGATCGTGCAAAACTCACTGGCCAATACGAGGGGCACCATATTTTTCAAGTCCGTACAACTGCTCGCATATGCCGATGATAATGACATAATTGGACGAAGTCAGCAAAGAAGCTTTACAAGCTTTGAGGCGGAACCTGCTAAAGTGGGACTGGCGGTAAATGAGGTCAAGACGAAATATACATATGCTGTCGTCGAAAAAGAACACGAACCACCGGCGTCTTAGCCAGGGTGCACACATTGGCAGGTATAATTTCGAGGTAGTCAAGTGCCGAAATCAAACGCAGAATATCTCTTACCAACCGCTGTTTCTTAGGTCTTGTCTTGGGAGACACTTGAGAAGCAGATCACAAAACCAAAGTGACCAAATACAAGACCCTTATCATCCCAGTCCTGCTTTATAGCGCAGAAACATGGACCTTATCGAAAGCGGGTGAGGATGCCCTTGGTCGTTTTGAGAGAAAAATTCTGCGTACGATTTTCGGCCCGACCTGAATAAATGGGGAGTGGAGAAGAAGGCTTAATAGTGAATTCTATGGGCTGTACAGCGACATGAACATAGCGGTGCGGATCCAACGCGTAAGATGGCTAGGTCATGTAAAACACAACTTCGGGCCGGAAGGTATTTGAATCCAACCCCGAGGGCGACGAGGTCGAGGACGGCCAAATTTAAGGTGGCGCAACCATGTGGAAGAGGACCTTGAAGACCACTGCTATCCGCTGAAGCACTCAGACGCAATCACTGGTCCATTGTACTCCAAGGAAGAGGACCTTAATCAACTAAGCGTGCGGCATTGGAGACTGCTGGCGAAAGACCGTGCAAGTTGGAGAGGTTTTTTAAAAGGGGTTCGTCATGAACTGTAGCACGAAAAAGAAGAAGAAAAGAAATCAATTGAGGACGCCGTAGCGCAGTGCTTAGTGTATTGGCTGTAATGCACGGTGATCGAGTTTGGATTCCGATATCACCAATGCCGTCGAAATTTTATCTCGCTACCCCTTGGCGGGGTACTGGCAAAGTTTCCCGTAGTATACTTGGCATGAAAAAGCTTCTCGACTCACGCCGTTTGGAATCGGCATTAAATTGTAGGTTCCTGTGCTTCACCTGTGTGAAAAATAAATCACACACGACATGGATGATTGTGAGAAGCCTGGCTCTGGCTCTAGCCTCAAATAAGAAATCAATTTCGGAAGAAACGTCTTTGAAGTTATTACTCTTTGAAAATGTCCTCACCCAACTCAAAAGTTCTGTGCTCACAATAACCTACTTGTGTCAGTCATATCTCTCCTCTGCGGAGACGACAACACGCAATTAATAGTTTTAAAGCAAGCCTGTTCGTACCTCACAAAACTAACCGCCAGTATCACAATTAGCTTCCCCTAAAAAAATTGCTAACATATTCTATAATAACGGTTTTATTTAACAGCAATCACCAGCAAATCTTAATCACTTTTCTTTCTTTACTCACAGAGATTAAAATTTATTACCAAAAAGCTATTCCACCATCGTGCCACCTATCAACGTCGATCTCGCATAAAGCCTAATTTACGATACCACCTCATTTACTAAAATATTATCAAACTGCACACATAGTTTGTGGCCGCCGAATACAACCGAATAGAATAAAAACGTAATTTACAGCAAATCCAATTAGTGAATATCTAATAGCTCACGAAACAGAATAAAAATAAAAACAGAAAAACACCACTTGCCAAGTGTCCCTTCCAGCTGGTGGCATATTTGAAAATTCATAGACATTCCATCTTGAAAGGCAAAGGCTCCTGTAAATGAATTAGAACTCGCTGTCGATAATAAAGAAACTATTTTTTTATTAGTTAATATGATTGAAGCCTACAGGTTTCGATTCGGGAATACTTGCCTTGAGTGCTATTGTAGAACAAAGAAACCAAAAACGAGAAAAGCCAAAAGCAAATATGCACTCTGATGGGTTTGTGATGTCAAACTATATTATATACAAACCGAAGAGCTTTGATTACCCACAAACGTATGTATTATGGCTTGAAGGAAATACTAATATTGTAATTGGGGAACTGAGTCTCTAAAACTCGCCTGAGTTCCAAGTCCTTTTTTTTTTTTTTTATATGTACAGTGGTGTTCAGATAAATAGCACACCCGTCAGTTCTCATACATTATGTTGTGCCAAAAGTGTAAAAAGAGGTACAGTTTTTTTGCTTTATAACTGATGTGCGTTTTTATGTGCTTTATTAAAAAACACGTAATTCCTTTATCACTCTTGACAACGTTTTGCAAACTCTCTACTAAGCGCTTACATTTCTGGGCAGGTATAGCTTCCCAAGCAGCGTTTGTGGTTTGCCAAAATTCTTATAAATTGTTTAAACTGGAGTCTTCAACAAGGGAGTCAACATCATTCCAAAGATTCTCGATAGGATTCAGATCGGGACTTTGGGCCGGCCAATCAAGCACAGAAATTCGTCGCTCCGAAAGCCAAATCTTCACTATCCGCGAATTATGCTTTGGATAAATGTCAAGCATATAAATCCATCATACAGGCATAGAGTCGTCGGTATATGGCTCCATTTGGTTCTCCAGGATTAGGTTATACTGATGTTGATCCATAATGGCATTTATTTTCACAATGGATCCAACGCCATGCCATGGCATCGCCGCCTACACCATTATGCTCCCACCACCATGCTTGACAGTTTTAATGGTGTATTTTGGATAGTACTCTTGGTTCGTTGGCCTTCGCACATACTTTTTCCCATCTGATCCCACCCAGTTGAACTTACTTTCGTAGTTCGACAAGATATTTTTCCAAAAGTACAAGGGTTTGTTCTTGTTTGGGCGTTTGCGAAAATAAGTCTTCTCTTTGGTTTTTTTTTTTTTTTTTTTTTTGTGGGAGACAAGAGGTTTTTTTCTAGGGATTCTTCGGATTCTTCCATGAAGCTGGAATTCCATTAAGCGGCGACTTACAGTTACGGCTGATATTTGGTTGGTTAGGTAGTTGTTGCTTTATCTCCCAGGAAGTTATGAAAAGGTCACTACCACTGATTTTATGGATAATTCCGTCAGTCACTTCTGAGGTTTTTTCTTTTTTTTTGTTTTCCTTACGGGATTCGCGGTAGATTGGCTGTACCATATGACCATCATTGCATTTTGAACAAACTTCCTAGAGCACCTTAACGTCCTTACTACCTCTGAAACAGTCTTGCCATCCTGTATCATGGTACCGACTATTTGCCTCCTTTCTTCCGTGCAATGTTTTCCTCTGCCCATTTTAAATACTCCTATTTGTGTAAGAAATGAGTGTAATTATGGCTATCCTTAAAAGGATTCGCACTAACCTCACTTAAATCACTGAAAAATATTTTTTTTCTGATACACCATGCAATTCGCAATTCGCAATGATCACCAACTCGTAACGATTGCAAAACCAGGAAAACCTAACGGGATCTTCTTTGTCGTATGTTTTCATATTCATAACGGTACTATCTTGGAATATTATGGCTTGACTCCTGTGCAGTTTGGAAGTACAGAGCGTACTGCAAGCAAATACATATTTGAATAAGGGTGTGCTATTTATGAGCACACCACTGTATGGGGCTAGTGCTACCATCAGCAATACGGCACTGCGACCTTTGCAGATCTATTGTGCCTGCTAGCCGATTAGCCGAGTAGCCTCTCCATTTCTATAATGAAGTTGAGAATGCTTCTCGTAGGAGCCAGGGTGATCCCCTCAGGAGTCATAACTTCACTGAGAAGGATACGCTTCCTAAAATGGCAGAGAGCAGCACACTCACACAGTATGTGTTCTGCCGTCTCCTCGTCCTCAACACAGAGCCGACACTCAGTTTCAGACGAGAGGCTAATTTTGTTTAGATGATATCTCAGACCGCAGTGTCCGGTTAGATAGCTGACTAGTCTTCTGATATCCACTCTATTAAGTTTGAGTATGTCAATAGGGTGCTTGTTCAGGGGTTGTATAAGTCGGTTAGATTGACGGAGTCCCCGAACGCTGTTCCAAAAGGACAGGTTTTGCAATTTTTCCCACTTGTCTAAGAAGTAATTTATCTTAGACCCGGGAATGCCGCAGAATGGTTCCGGACATATATATTTGTCGTTGGAACCTTTCCTGGCAAGTTGGTCGGCAATTTCATTGCCCTTGATACCCTTATGTCCTTGCACCCACCAAAGGTTAACATTGTTTCTTTTGGCGATGTCTTGTAGGGCGTCATGGCATTCCTAGATGGTTTTTGAGTTCGTGCTGTACGAACCCAGCGCTTTAAGCGCTGCTTGGCTATCAGAGAGTATGTTGATGGTTACTCCTCTGATGCCAGTCTCGAGACTTAGATTGACGCATGTTAGGATGGCATGCAGCCCTGCTTGGAAGATGCTGGGGCTTATTCCCAGGGCCTTCGAGATTTTGCGTTTTGGTCCAAAGATGCCGGCGCCAACGCCGGAAGCCATCTTGTGGCCATCCGCGTACCACCTAAAGCCTTTGACATTTAGCAGGGGATCACTGTTTTCCCAAGCTGTGCGGTTTGGGATCAGTATCTCAAATCTCTTGTCAAAGCTGAAGGTGTGTGGCAATGCGTCCCAGACTGTAGTAATCATATCCAACTCGGGAAGGTGTTGTAATATGTACATGTGGTCTGCGGGTCTACATGGCATATTTGTTTCCGAGCAGAGAATTCTGATTGCACTGCGTAATGCCACCTTTTTGATAAAAAGGTGCAATGGAGTGAGTCCAATGAGTGCTCCTTGGGCTGCCGTGGGGGAGGTTAGCATAGCGTCTGAAGCTTAACAATTGTAGCTTAACCCGTAGGTGACGATTGGTCTTACTATCGCGGTGTGTAGCCAGTGGACTACCTTAGGTTTAAGTCCCCATGTTTTACCGTAGGTGCGTCGACAGGCCCACATGGCCTTAGTCGCTTTCATGAGTTTATTCCTCATATTGGAGTTCCAGTTGAGTATACGGTCTAGGTCAACACCGAGATACTTTATTTCCTCTGAAAATCCTATGGGTACACCATTTAGTAAGATTGATCAGGGTTGTACCTTTCTCCTCTTGCCCTCTTTGCCACACCAGTCAGAGATAAGTTGGAGCGCAAGCTGCATGCGCTCATAGGCAGTGATCTCGCGTATGCCTGTAACGATGACTACCAGGTCGTCAGCATATCCGATGACCTCGTAGCCCCAAGTGGTTAGCTTGCGTCGACCAAAGCAGTGGTGAGGGGACTCCCCCTTGTGCGCATCCTCTAACCGCCGATACTGTCACTGAGACCTCTCCGCATGTGGTTGATATGATACGGCTAATTAGCATCGCCCTAATCCAGTGATTAGTGGGATGGTCCACACCCCTGCAGGATTGTGCAGTGGTGATCGAATCATAGCCAGTATTATCGAAGGCACCCTCTTTATCGAGGAAGGCGCAGAGTTGCGATCTCCATTTGTGTGAAACTATTTTCAATGCGCGTCACCAAGTGGTGTAGTGCATTCTCGCTAGATCGCTCTTTGCGATATGCATACTGGTTGGGATGCAGAGGTATCTGATTTTCCAGGATACCTCTAATATGCAACTCTATCAGTTTCTCCATTGTTTCTAGAAAGAACGAAGTCAAACTGATAGGGCTATCGGATTTAGGTTGCTCACTTGGTTTCCCAATCTTGGGGATGAAGACAAGATTGACCTCTCCCCAAATTTGGGGTATGTATCCCAGGTTGAAGCAAGAGTTCCAAGTTAGTTACTAGGATAAGGATACTTGTTTTTCTATAATTTTAATTCTACAAACGTACTAGTCATAGCCGCG
Source organism: Eumerus sabulonum (assembly GCA_951905685.1). Classification (NCBI taxonomy): domain Eukaryota; kingdom Metazoa; phylum Arthropoda; class Insecta; order Diptera; family Syrphidae; genus Eumerus; species Eumerus sabulonum. The sequence goes on from OX645060.1 coordinate 207,545,407, forward strand.
TTGCATAAATGTTGAACTGTCAAGGTAAGCCCTGACATAATTCCATTCAGGTCAAGTCCTTCTAACATATCCTCGTCCTACCAACTACCAGATACTTATGTACACTTTTACTTTTCGCTAAACAGCTTTTCTAATATCCATAAACAACCGCCTTAACATGAACGACCACTTCAAGACAACTCAAGCGAATCTCTCGTGAAAAAAATGAATGCATATCCATGGGATTATGAACACCAAGACGGTAGCGTTAGCTGAGTCTTAACGCATAAATTTAGCTTTTCATTGTGCACGCAATTTCGCTTGTGGTCGCACGAAAGCAGCGCTAGCGGAATTATACGATGAAATCTAGTTCAGGAATTCGTATGTTGGATGAAAACCTAATGTTCTGGAAATAGGTAAGCATGCATGCGTCCATACAGTTGTGGTTGGATAGAACCAAGTGGAATGAACGAAAGTGATGGTTGTGAGTTTTGGAACCTCAATGAGTTGGACTAGGAATTGTGGTTGAGAAGAACCACGCATTGTTGGATACTTTCATTTACCGTCACATTTCATTGAGTTGTGCATATTATTAGGTTGGCGACCAAACGTGACTTTCTAGCCCAATGGAAGCACCAACGTAAATGTATATCGTTCACAATGTGGGACTAAAGATAAACATCTCCTATTGATATACTTAATTCCCCGTTGTAGAACACAAAAACTCAACATACGCACCATCGCATGTCGACCCGCTAAGAAGTCGAAGAGAATATTCCATTTCTCTCAAAAAAGAGATATTACCGGTGCTTATCACACTATCATGCTGAGATATTTAGCTATAGGAGGTGGACCATCCAATGTTTTTTTTTTTTTTTTAATCAAAGGTTATTTTGACACTGATAGCTGTTTCCCGCTCAAAATCTTGACAGAAAGTCAGTATCGTACTTCCACGGAACGAGGTTAGTTGCTTTACGCTTGAACAGCGCTGGGAAATATTGAAAACTTATTTTCAAAGTGAGCGCTGTGTAGTCCACTCAGTGCGTTTTTTGAAAAGAAGTTTTGGCCGAAATGAAGCACCCACCGCGACTGCTGTACGCAAGTTTGTGCAAAACGCATACCATAGTGGACAACACTCATGATCCCCCGTGCGCACAGATGAGAATGTGGCTGCTATGGCCGAGTGTGTGAGACTCAATTCACGAACATTAACTCGGAATCGATTTCAGTAACATTTCACGCACTAGCCTGGAGAGAAATCTGCACAAAGAATTCGGATTATTCGCTTACAAGGCCCAATTGACTCAGCAATTGAAGGAGCTCGAACATCCGCTTCATTATCGCTTCGCAATTAGGGCTTAGAGCATCTTGAATTGGATAACGATTTTGGGAGAAATATCATCTTTTTTGGCGAGGCGCATTTTCATCTCGCGGCGGCTACGTAACAAACAAAATTGACGCATATGGGGCTCGTTATTGTCGAGAAACCAATGCATCCACAGAGAGTAGCAGTTTGGCGCAGATTGGGGAGTGGTGGCATCACTGGACCATTTTTCTTCACAATAGAGGCTGGGAACAACAGTGGGCGTTACAGAGCCATGGGCATGAGTACGATAACTTTGGCGCCAAAAATTGATAACGATTATTTGTAGAGGGGTCAAAAACAAACATTTTTACTACTGGATGGGGGGGGGGTATCTAGGCCCGTTTAGGAGGTAGGTGGGGGGAGGGCACACCCCTTTTTGACCCTCGTACGGAGGGTCCGGGTGGTTCCGGTGTCGGTAACCTCGCTGAGGTTGTGAGCTCCGCCGGTCGATCTACTTTCCCAGCCTACCCGACCATGAAGATCTCCTTTTGGACTTGGGCATGGAAATACGTTCGCTCCAAACGGGGCGTTAACCACGTGGCTCCCACTAAGGGGAGCTTTGGGCGCCGCCATTAACCGATCGATTGATTAGCTCGTCCACCGCCGTCCTAAAGAAGGGTTATGCGCTGTAGCCGACTACTCATACACTTCGCTCTCTCTCGTTAGCAGTGCCAAACGACTTCCCACGGGGGTCGGCCCCACCTTCGATCTCACCACGTGGATGTGAGAGTAGGAGTTCGTTAACTGTTCTACTGAACCTAAGGCGCCCGGGCTCATAGAGCACAATGTCATATTCGTAAAGAAGTTACTCCCCCACGGAATTATGTGCTACATGGAAGGTTAATGGTACCCCCAATCTATCCTGGATCAGTCCACAAAGCTCCAAATAAAGGAATGCTACTGGGGGACAAACCTGTTCAGTTGCACTCTCACGTGATACGTATTGCTAGAGTGGTAAGCCCCAAAGATCAAGTTAGTGACCGAAGTCATTACCCTTGCAACGTATCTTTGGAATAGCTTTATCACAAAATTCTCTATTCGTAAAACCTTGTTTGACCTAATTGAGATAAAATTTCATAATGTTTACCATTAAGCCTGCGCTTATGTGCGAGCCATTCATAGGCACCTGACTACACCTTTATTCACTAGTGGACGCCCGTCCGGTCCAGTGTTTTCTGATGTCCTTTGAGACCCTAGGCTGAAAATAGATTTTCAACTTCCAGTCGAATTTTGTCGAAGTCATGCTGCAGTAGGGTAACAAAGACGTCGATCGTGGAACCCGACCTGTAAGGTTAGATTAGGTTAGGTTGGGTTAAAGTGGTTGGCATACGCCACACGTAGGCCGAAATCGGCCCATTGTGATACCACATGGATATCATTAAAAACAATCGGTGCGTCTGATGAAGCGATGGAGTTGAGCTATTTTTAGGTCTGCTAGCTCACTTAAGTTTTCTAAGAAGGGCGTGCCGAGGTAGATCCTCGGGCGTAAGCAGAGGAGGTGATGTATCGATTCCTCTTCCTCTTCATCCATGCAGCCGCCTCGGAAGTCATTGGAGGGTACCCCTAGTCTGGCGGCGTGTTTTCCAATGATGCAGTGACCTGTGACGACACGCACTAAAGTGCCAAAGGTTGCCCTTTTGGTTGCCACAGGGTCCCTGATTCGTCCTTAGTTTAGCTTACGCCAGATTTGTTTAGTGATAAAGCCGATATTACTTTAATTCCATCGGAGGATGGTAGCCTCTATGGTTCGAAGTTTTATCATGTGCTTTACCGTACTTATTGGTGTTTTTAGATACCCGAGGCTAGGAAGACTGAGTGTGCTTGATCCTAACATTGCGAGTTCGTCGGCCGCGCAGTTTCCTGGAATATACCGATGCCCGGGAACCCATAGTATTTTTATGTGGAACTGTTCACCCACCTCGTCTAGAGATAGGCAGCAGTTAAGGGGTGTTTTTGATTCGTGGGTTACCGCCTAAGACAGCACTAAGACAGCACTCTAAGGATCAATGCTGACTGTACGTAATAGACGTTCGTTGTATGACGTTCTCACGCGCTTCAGATCCTGACTGCTTACTTACTCACTAAGGTGGCGCTACAGTCCGTGGTGAACCTGGGCCTCAACCAACAAGCGTCTCCAGCTGGCACGGTCTTTGGCCAGCTGTTTCCAGCGCCGCACACCTAGTTGGTTAAGGTCCCCTTCCACCAGCGTGCGCCACCGCTGATGCGGCCGTCCTCTGCCGCGCCTTCCTTCCGGGGTGGATTCGAAGACACCTCGGGTCGGAGCTGTTTTTTCCATGCGCTCTACATGGCCTCGCCACCTTAGACGCTGTATCCGTAGACGTCGTACCAGGCCGATGTCGCTGTACAACCCGTACAGTTCTTCGTTATATCTTCTCCTCCATACACCGTTTGAACAAACGGGACCGTAGACAGTACGCAGAATTTTCCTCTCGAAACGACCAAGGAGGACTGGTATGATTAAGGTCTTATATAGTGTCACCTTGGTTTTCCGAGAGAGGGCTCTTCTTCTCAATTACCTCTTGAGACCAAAGAAACAGCGGTTGGCAAGAGTGATTCTGCGTTTTATCTCAGCGCTGGTGTTTTTGTCGCCGGTCATCAGTGAGCCAAGGTAGCCGAATTCCTTGACCACTTCAAAGTTATATCCGCCCATGGCGACGTTCTGGCCAATACGTCGATGTTGCCCGTTTTTTTAGGTGAGTGCAGATATTTGGTCTTACCCTCATTAACCTTGAGACCCATCTTAGCCGCTTTTTCCACAATGCTTACAAAGGCCTCTTTGACGTCTCGCTGTGTCCGTCAAATCACGTCAATGTCGTCGGCGTACGCAAGCAATTGCAAAGACTTGAAATAGATCGTACCCCTTGTGTCGGCCAGCGACTCTTGCACGATCTTTTCAAGCACGATGTTGAAAAAGTCGTTTAATAGCGCGTCACCTTGTCTAAATCCTTTTTCTACCTCAAAGGTCTCGGTTTGCTTATTACCGAACTTAACGGAACAGCGAGAATTCTCTATTGTCATCCTGCACAGTCGGACGAGTTTGGCAGGGATGTTAAAACTAGACATGGCTTTGTATAGCTCATCTCTATACACGCTGTCATATGCAGCTTCGAAATTGACGAAAAGGTGGTGAGTGTCGATTTGATATTGCTGGGTCTACCCCAAGATCTGCCGTAGCGTAAATATTTAGTTTATTGTGGATTTACCTGGCCTGAAACCACACTGATAAGAGCCGATCAGGTTACCCACAAACGGTTTCAGGCGTTCATACAATACGGCAGAGAAGATCTTATATGCGTTGTTAAAGAGACTTATTCCCCTATAGTTGGCGCAGTTATGGGGGTCTCTTTTCTTATGGACCGGGCAAACGATGCTGAGATTCCATTCGTCGAGCGTGCTTTCCTCCGACCATACCTTGCAGATGTGATGGTGCATGCACCTTACCAGCTCAGTCTTAAGTCTTAAGTCTTAAGACTTAAGTCTTGATATCGTTATTTTGACTTCGTCTAGATAGGGTGGACTGAATTCTGTTACATCGTCGTCCATTACGAATGGCTCTTTCTGCCTGACAGCGGTATCTTGTCTATCATCGCCATTATTCATCTCTGCAGGCCGCCGCTCTGGCTTTGTAGCCATGGCATGTTCGTTTTACCTTATTGTAAGACTTACGGGCGTCATTCCTGCGGAAGCATCTCTCCATCTGCTCGATCTCATGCTTTCCGTGCTCTCTCTTCTTTCTTCTGAAAAGCGTGTGTTCTCTCTTCTCTTCTGCTCATAGATTTTGCGAGTAGCTCTCGTCCGTCGTTGCAGCATGGCTTTATATGCCCCTTGTTTTGCTGCATGGGCTTGTTCGCATTGTTCATCGAACCAGGGGATTCTAGGTGGTGGCGGTTTGAAACCCAGCACCTCAGAGGCAGCGTCTCTGACGGCGCTCTGGCAATGCGCCCATTCCTGCTCTATGGTTTGTGCGGCTATGGGTGGTTGAGAGAGCTTGGAGGAGACACGATCGGCAAAGATTCTGGCAGTCTCTTGCAATTGTAGCTTTCCGACGTCAAACTTACGTTGTCCTACTCGACTCGTAAGCATTCTTGATATCCTCATTCGTATCTTCGCTACAACAAGGTAGCGATGTTGGCCCCTCGGAAGGTTCGTACATCGAGAATACAGGAGGAGTGTATGGCGTCGATCGCAATGTGATCAATCTGGTTGGTGGTCGATTGATGAAAAGACTACCAGGTACCCTTGTGGATGTTGAGATGGGGGAATCGCGTGCTTGCTACAAGGAGGCTGCGCCCCGTTAGGAAATCGATTAGCCGAAGTCCGTTGTCGGATGTGGTGTTATGGAGGCTATGATTTTCTTCCGTTGGGGCGTGAACGCATATGAAGCTAATGTTTCCAAATTTAGCTATGATGCGGATTGTTAAGAGGCGTTCACTTATATCTCGGAAGCTTAAGACGTTTAGTCGGAGTCTTCCTCTAATAACGAATCCGCACCCGAATAGGCGCTGTTTGTTCTCCTTGTAGCTTGTAGTAGATGTCACAATTTTTCATCCGTCTTTTGCCTGGTCCATCCTGCTATTCTGATTTTTTCTCCGAAATTTTTTATTTATGTGCGTGTCTATTGTTCCAATGCAAACTTACAGATATTCTGTAGTTTTCTTTAACCTTAATTGCTGGAGATTTTTAACCACTGACCTTAGTGTCCTTACCTCTGCGTTTTGTCTGTCGATCAAGGCCTGTACAGCCTGTACAGAACTCTACTTTTCTGTTTGTGAAGTGCTTCTATTGTTGAGCTTCGCGTTGCCAACATGATCGTATGGGTGCGTTTGGACATACTTTGCCATTTCTGCAAATTTATCAGGTATGTATTTGAATTAGGGCGCCAGCGACCAATGGTCAGTGCCCTACTCGAAGACCCGTAAACAGTTCGTAGACCATTTGTATATCTCGATCACGAGTTCAGTAGCATAAGATCGAGATTTATACTCATTGTTGCGCAGGGCCCATCAATGTCTTAGTAGGCTCCCTTTAGTGTGCATGATTGTCCCAATCACTATATTCGGAGTATGTCGAGTTCTGCGACGAATATGTTGAGCGGAGGTATAAACTTCACTCCGTTCTAAAGCGGGATGCACACACATGCCTCTGGCACCTGTAATCTATATGGAGCATAGGGTCGGAATTGTGTCGGATATTGTGTTTCTGGTTTAGCTTAGTTTCGCTGGCCAGAAACACATCAAGAACGTGAATGGTACTGATTGTGTTGCCAGGAACCGGTTTCGTCAGAATGTGTGAGCAAATCGCAATTTTACAATTGCTACAATTGTGGAAAGATTTGGCAACGTAACCGCAAGCCGAATTAAGGCAAGATCTGAAGTAGTATTTTGCTCTTGAGCCATTGGAGACGGATCTAAATTTCGACAAAAAAATCGTCTTCACTGGTGAATAGCTTCGTGAAAAGTAGGTTTGCCACATCCAGACGATATGTGTCTCCTATGAACATTAACCGACTTATTGCGAGAAAATTTCTCAAAACACGTTATTTCCAGAAGAGGCGAAGAGGTATCCAGTGCCGTGCACGAAAACGCGGAAGCCATTAGAGTGATACAATTTTCAAAATACAATGGCATTGCTCGCTTTCATCATTGATTTAACCTTTGTTCCAGGTCCAGACTCTACTCCAATAAGATTCCCAAATTTGCACACAGGCACGCTCCACCACTCCCATTTCTAACGCACACTTCACCTGAAACAAATCACCAAGTTACGCATTCTAATCGTCTCATGTCTGAATAGCCAGGCAGCACGGACCTGTTTTCGTTCTCATAGTTCGAGTGAAATCTCAACTTTAAAGAACTCGCTTTGCATGGCAAATCATTCATTCATACATACACCAAACGCAACTGCAGTCATGTTGATATCACCGCAATGAATGATTGATGTCTCTCTGCCTCCAATCTAAGCTGCTTCCAATCATTGGTATAGTGAAGTCTACCAAGTCGTCGTGGTCTACGTATGCACCATGGACGTCGAACATGCTGACGAACTGGTTCTATTTGTCTAATTAGGAGTTCTCTCTGGCAATAGTACACTGTCCCGCTGCACCGTTTGCCCCGTCTGCTTCCGTTGCACAGCATAACAAGCGATACTTACGGGCAGTTAACAGTTATCTCCAAGTGAACATCTAGAAACTGCTGGCGGCTAAAACTGCATAAACACATAAGAGTCGGACGGCGATGACGACGGTGTTTGCTAACTCGAACACACTAGACCGGGTGAAGATGCAATAAATATTAAATCGCACACACGGCCACTTTGCATGCAGCATTTAATTATATCGGCGAATAAATGCAATGAATTATGACGAGCATGTGGACAAGTCCACTGGCTATGGCAGTTTACACGTGAAGGTGCGATTGCGGTGGTAATGACGGTCTAGTCTAGTTGATGGTATAACCTGCTGCTGGGTGGATATGGTCGAGAATTTATGCGAAACCTTGACAGTCTGTCTTGCTTTTCTCTTGTTTTGCTTTGTTGTCTTTCGCAGAAGTCGTCATCGTCGCTATTCATTGTCAAGATCTGTTCGCACTGGATTGACGACACCGACGGAATATATTTATTGTGTGCATCTCATGAAGTATGTATCATTCCACGCAACGGGATAAAGCTGTTGGTAAGGCATTCGTACAGTAGAAGTACCTAGTTGTTCTACACTTGCCTCTCCTTTGTATTATCAGAACCACTCGCATACGGCTGGTACTATTGGGTGGAATGTGGGTAGAAGCGACTACTGGATACATTTTGAGCGATTTATCTGCGAAAGAATATGCGGGAATAGTGAATCATTTTGCCTGGAATGCTACTGGGTGGGTAACGTGTTGTTTTATTGTCTCTTTTCTGCTCTGTCATTGCTCCAAGTCAAAACAAGTTCTTAAAGGTAAAGGCTCTTTCCAGTCTTTTTTTATTGCAGACAACGGAAATGCGATATAAAAAAAAGTCTTAATTACTTGGTTAATTGAGATTAGATAGATTAACCCTGATCGATTGCGTCGGCCATGAACGTTTCAAAATATCCGCAACCTTCATTATACTTGAAATTCATTTAATTCTATTGCAAAGTCGGCAATATTTGTAATATTTGGCCTTAGAAACTGTTTAAGAGCAATCAGCAATAAGCGCCAGTCTGGATAGAAATATACACAAAACCAGATTAATTAACTGAGCATTTGAAATGAGTAGTGTCGTTAGAGTGTCTTATATTTTGTCTATTCTAATAGCAGGTGTAGTACTTACTTACTTACTTTGATGGCGCTACAGTTCGGTGTGAACCAGGGCCTCAACCAGCAAGCCTCTCCAGCCGGCCCGATCTTTGGCCAGCCGCTTCCAGTGCAGCACGCCCAGTTGGTTGATGTCCCTTTCCACCTGTGCGCGCCACCTTAAATGCGGTCGTCTTCTGCTGCGTCGTCCCTCGGGGTTGGAGTCGAAGACTCTTCGGGCCGGAGCGTTGATGTCCATTCGCTCTAAATGGCCTAGCCATGTCGCCGTACAGCCCGTACAGTTCTTGGTTGAATCACCTCCTCCACTCTCCGTTTACACAAGTATTGCACGCAGAATTTTCCTCTCGAAACGCCCAAGAGCCTCTTTATCCGCTTTTGATAACGTCCAAGCCTCAGCGCCGTAGAGGGGGACGGGGTTGATTAAAGTTTTGTAGAGGGATACCTTCGTTTTTCGAGAGAGGGCTCTACCATTCAATTGCCTCTTAAGCCCGAAGAAGCAGCGGTTGGCAAGAGTTATTCTGCGTTTTATCTCAGCGCTGGTGTCGTTGCTGCTTGTCACTATCGAGCCAAGGTAGACGAACTCCTTGACTACTTCAAAAATATAGCTGCCGAAGGTGACGTTCTGACCAAGACGTCGGTGTTGCGCGTCTTTCTTGGATGACGGCATATATTTGGTCATGTCCCCATTTACCCTAAGACCCACTTTAGCCGCTTCTGCTTTAATGCTTGCGAACGCCTCATTGACGTCTCGCTTTGTCCGTCCAATAACGTTAATGTCATCTGCGTAGGCAAGCAATTGTGTGAAATTGAAGTAGATCGTACCTCTTGTATTGGCCGCAGAGTCCCGCACGATATTTTCAAGTATGATGTTAAAGAAATCACATGACAGTCAAATCAAAAGGGTCGGTTAGTTCACCTCCGACCTTAATGGAGCAGCGAGAGTTCTCCATAGTCATCCTGCACAGTCTGACGAGTTGGGCAGGAATGTTAAAACATGACATGGCTCTGTATAGCTCGTCTCTATAAACACTGTCATACGCGGCTTTAAAGTCGACGAAAGGATGGTGCGTATCGACCTGGAATTCAAATATTTGGTTTATCGTGGATTTTCCTGGCCTGGAACCACACTGGTAGAAACCTAGCAGATAGTCCACGAACGGATTCAGACACTTACACAGTACGGCAGAGAGGATTTTGTACGCGATGTTCAGGAGGCTTATCCTTCTGTAATTGGCGCAGTCATAGGGGTCTCCTTTCTTATGGACCGAGCAAACGATACTGATATTCCATTCATCGGGCATGCGTTCTTCCGACCATATCTTGCAGATGAGTTGGTGCGTGTTCCTGACCAGCTCATCGCCAGCTGCTTTAAACTTAAGTTTCGATATCGCTAGGGCACCCTGGCTCTCCGAAACTGCGAGGGTAATCTTGTCACCGACCCGCAGGGAATAGTGGATGTATTTAAGCAGCACTTCCAGCAGCTGCTTAACGAGCATGACCAAGAGAGAGTGGTAGGGACCGAGGAAATCCCAACTCCAGCCGCTGAAGTAGTCCTCCCAACCAGCATAGAAGAAGTCGGCACAGCTATTCAAAAGCTGAAGAACAACAAGGCCGCAGGCTCAGATGGCTTGCCATCAGAGCTCTTCAAGGCTGGCGGCGATGTTCTGGTAGGGAGCATGCACCAGATCATCTGCACAATTTGGGAAGATGAGAGCACGCCCGACGACTGGAATACCAGCTCTATATGCCCCATTCACAAAAAAGGCGATCCTACCTCTTGCAAGAACTATAGAGGTATATCCCTGCTCAATGTCGCATACAAGATCCTGTCCAGCGTATTGTGTGAACGTCTAAGACCATTTTGCACCGCACTAATCGGCAGCTACCAGTGCGGCTTCCGGCCCGGCAAATCAACTATAGACCAAATTTTCACACTTCGACAAATCCTGGAAAAGACCAACGAATTTCAAATCGATACACACCATCTTTTCATCGATTTCAAAGCCGCATACGACAGCATTCATCGTGAAGCACTGTTTGGGGCGATGGCCGAATTCGGGATCACGGTAAAACTGATCCAGTTGTGTCGCGCCACGCTAAAAAACACGCGATGCACCGTGCAACTCGGTTCTAGGACCTCGGAACCATTCGAAACATGCACCGGATTTCGGCAAGGAGATGCGCTGTCATGTGACTTCTTCAACCTGGTGCTGAAGCAGATAGTGCGACGGGCAGGCGTCAACAGGGAAGGCACTATCTTTTACAAGTCCATCCAGCTGCTAGGATACGCGGATGATATCGACATCATCGCGTGTTCTCGCCGTGGCATCGTGGAAGCATTCACGGCGATTGAAGGACAGTCGAAACGAATTGGTCTTAAGATCAATGAGGACAAAACGAAATACATGCTGTCAAGCAAAAACCAATCCGTCGCTCACCACCTGGGACAAAACATAACAATTGACAGGTACAATTTCGAGGTAGTTAAGGAGCTTGTCTACCTCGGGGCAAACGTAAATTCCACAAATGACACCACAGTGGAGATCCGGTGTAGAATCGCCCTTGGCAACCGCTGCTACTTCGGCTTGTCCAAACAACTGGGGTCAAAACTCCTCACTCGAAAGACCAAAGTCATGCTTTACAAAACGCTCATTCTGCCAGTCTTGCTGTACGGAGCCGAAAGCTGGACGATAAGCAGGACAGCGGAGCTGATTTTGGGTTCTTTCGAAAGAAAAATTCTGCGCCGGATATTTGGTCCTGTCTGTGAGGAAGGTGAATGGAGAAGAAGACACAACCGCGAACTCTACGAGCTGTACCAAGATGTGGATATAGTCCGGAAAGCAAGGACCCGTCGACTACACTGGCTCGGCCACATCGAGCGCATGGACATCAACGCTCCAGCTAAGAGGGTCTTCGACTCCGAGCCTCCTGGTTCGAGAAGAAGAGGAAGACCGAACCTCCGGTATAAAGACCAAGTAATCGCGGATGTAAGACATCTTGGTCTTGACAACTGGAAGCAGCGTGCCCGGGACCGTCAAGGATGGAAGGCAGCTATAGCTCAGGCTCAGATCCTCCATGGATCGCAGGCCTGATAAGTAAGTAAGTAAGTAAGTAAGTCTGTCAATCGGCCTGCCCATTACTTTCTCGTCTGTAGATAGCTTTTAAGGGAATTGAATTTAAACGATTTGACAGATGATTGTTTAAACTTATAGTTTTGGCATTAGATCAAAGGCACCTGTTCGTTGTTATTTTAGACTTTTAACTCTAAAACTAACATAAGTATTTCACCGGGATTTCCCAACTTATTCTGTTTTTTTTTTTTTTTTGTATATGTGGGGCTAGTGCTACCATTAGCAATACGGCACTGCGATTTATTGTGCCTGCTAGCCGAGGAGCCTCTCCACTTCTATAATGAAGTTGAGAATGCTTCTCGTAGAAGCCAAGGTGATCCCCTCAGGAGTCATAACTTCACTAAGATGGCAGAGAGCAGTATACTCACATAGTATGTGTTCCGCCGTCTTTTCGTCCTCGAGACAGAGCCGACACTCAGTTTCGACACTCAGAGAGGCTAGTTTTGTTTAGATAATACCTCACACCGCAGTGTCCTGTTAGGTAGCTGACTAGTCCTCTGATATCCACCCTATTGAGTTTGAGTATGTTTGTTCAAGGGTCGTATGAGTCGTTTAGGACAGGTGTTGCGATTTTTCCCACTTGTCTAAGAAGAAATTTATCTTGGACCCGGGAATGCCGCAGAATGGTTCCGGACATATATATTTTTCGCTGGAACCTTTCCTGGCAAGTTGGTCAGCAATTTCGTTGCCCTTGATACCTTTATGTCCTGGCACCCACCAAAGTTTAACATTGTTTCTTTTGGCGAGGTCTTGTAGGGCGTCATGGCATTCCTTGACGGTTTTTGAGATCGTACTGTACGAACCCAGCGCTTTAAGCGCTGCTTGGCTATCAGAGAGTATGTTGATAGTTACTCCTCTAATGCCAGTCTCGAGATTTAGAATGACGCATGTAAGGATGGCATGCAACTCTGCTTGGAAGATGCAGAGACTTATTCCCAGGGCCTTCGAGATCTTGCGTTTTGGTCCAAAGATGCCGGCGCCAACGCCGGAGCAGGGGATCACTGTTTTCCCCTGCTGGGCGATTTGGGATCAGTATCTCAAATCTCTTGTCAAAGGTGAAGGTTGTGGCAATGCGTCCGAGACCGTAGTAATCATATCCAGCTCGGGAAGGTGTTGTAATATGGACATGTGGCCTCCGGCTCTACATGGCATATTTTTTCCCAACCTAAGTGGATGCCTGTAGTTTACACTTTCTGGAGCCCATCGCAGCTAAACGCATGGAGCGATTGTTTCGAGATTCGGTATAAGCATATTGTTGTGTAACAAAATGTTTCGCTACTTTTGTTGAATTTTTGGCAAATACACAATCATTATACCGTCCCCTTGAATACTTTTTTTAGCTTCCCGTTTGTATATAGCATTATGGATCTCAACGAAATCACTGGCTTATGCCAACGAAAGAGCTAACACTATGTTAATTTCGAGGGAGGACTTCCGTTTGATTTTCAAGACACCTAAAAAGAAGAAATTCGCGGGTACTGATAGAACATCCAATCAAGTGATTAGGCACCTTCACCAGCGGTTATAGCAAGGTACACCATCCATGCATATTAACTGGTACTTTGGAATCCCTAAGAGAGACAAGGATACCCCTAATCCGGCAAATCTTCTATTATTAAATCTCCTTCCACGCATCAGCATGGTCTTCCAGAAGGGGATCCACAGAAGGCTGTCTAAATGGATGTGATGACAAGAACGTCATTTCGGATAAACTAATTCGGTTCAGGGCAGATCATGATTCATGCCACGTTGAAGCTCGTGAAGCACGTGAAGCTCGTTGATGTAGGCAAAAGCCTATATATGTATGTATGTACAGGTGCCTGCTTGATTGACTTAGAAAAAGCCTTCGTCGGTCCTTTTCAGCATTTACATCAGTGATCTGGTAGTTTCTCTTAACTATTCTGTAGCATACGTGGACGACTTAATCGCATTCAAGTCGGGTTCAACGATTAACGTCCATGTTACGCTATTTCACGTGATTTCGACAAAATTCAAAAGTACCTACTCTGATGACTGGAAGTTGAATATCTATTTTCTGAAATCAGAGACTATTTCATTCAGAACACCTTTGCCTAGGGTCTCTATGGACATCAGACAACACCAGCGAAAAATCTCAATCACAAGAATGGGCGGTCGTCCTTCTTTTTCTTTCGTGGCGTTACAGCCCATGAAGGACCAGATTCAAGCTTCCTTCAATCACCCATGTTGTGTGTGATTTATTTTTTCACACAGACGAAAGGAATCTACAGTTTTAATGCCGATTCCAAACGGCGCGAGTCGAGAATCTTTTTATACTATGGTTTGCCAATACCCCGCCGAGGAGGGACGCCGCGAAATGAACATTCGATGGTGCATTGGTGTTATCGGGATCCGAACTCGCTCATTATGCATCAAACTCCAACACACTAACCACCGCGCCACGCCGCCCCCTAGCAAATAGCAAATAAAACTGTAGTAAAGTACCTTGGGGTTTAGCTGGATCAGTATCTATAATTTGATGAAAATCTAGATGCTGCTCTGGTAGGAGCGTGGAGCGCTTTCGTTCTGACAAGATGACTGTTTCATTGCAGCCAACTTGATCCCAGGGTGAAACAAATCTGCTACATGACCTTTGGATGTCCCGTTTTGTTTAATGTGAGCGCAAGCTTAATGGAAAAGGTCCGGCTGTTAAGCGGCAATATCATAGGACTTGCCTCAGTTGCATGAAATTCTATACTATTGAAGTCCCGTATAAAAAGGCAGGGATTTTGAGGACAGACTACTTTCTGATTAAACAGATTCGAGGTAATGTTGTAGGGGCAATAACTTTTGTCAATAATTTGATCTCCGGGGTTTATTTCCCCAACAAAATATGCCACGAGATAGTACGACAGAACGTCTTTGTCCTCCTAGAAGCACCTCTTTATTTAGATCATAGCGAGCTGACCCAGGATAGATTGGCGGTACCACCAATCTTCCACGTAGCCCATAATTCCTTGAGGGGTGACTCATTTACAAACCTGACGTCGTGCTCTATGAGCCCGAGCCCTTTAGGTTCCGCATTAACGTATGTACATATGTAAGCTAGTTTTGAGCATCCTGTCTTACATAAGGTAGATATAAAAATTTATTGAAATGTAAGAAGAGAATACAGTGCTATCCGGTCAGTATTCGTTATCAAACAAACATGACCGCCCGGTCTTAAGGTGAACCTTCGCTTTGGATTAGTTCTTCCAAGTATATGGAAAACAACTTGATATTTTTCTCGTGCCAACTAATCCCAATCATAAATCAAATAGATTTAAAGCTACATATTCTTCGCCTAGTTGGCGGCCCTGTCCGATTAACCTGTCACATGACGTTCTTTCTATCATTCATCAACCTTTCCTCGCTTTTTACTTACCCGTTCTAAAGACCTCACACTTGTTCTCCCGGCCAAATCAATCAAGTAAACCAATCCGACAAAACTGTCGGTCAAATAAGAAAAAGCCCACATCCACCTGATGTATAGCTATTTAAACCCACTTAGTCGCAATTCATCACCTAGCAAGGATCTAGCATACCCACAAGATATTCGGATTTGAATTTTGCTAATTTCTTGCTTCATAAAAACAAATCCGTTTGCCCCGAAAAAACGGTCACCCGTTCAATACAAAAATCCGTTCAGTATGGTTCTATCGATCACTTAGGTATATTATGTTATCGATGCAAAAGACATCGATGTGTTGCTAGTGAATGATTCATGTCACTTTTCGGCGCTGGGGAATCAATACCCCAGACTCATGGTTCGTCGGGGCGGGACAAAAGTGTCTAATTGATGGATGCGCTAAATTCATTTTAATTTAACGATTACCCCGAGACACTGTCACCGCAATGTAAACAATCTGAAGAATTCGTGTAGATATGTTATTTAGTTTTCCTTTTTTTGTGTGTATTTCGAACCTTTTGTCTTTTGCCGCATTGAGATTGATGAATAACTTGATGGTGGTTGATTGATTTCGAAAACTGACAATGAAAATATGAAAAACGTCCTTATCCTTATCGAGTGGGCAAGGACTGGCGAAAGACTGACATGCGTGTTGTGCTTTTAAGTTGCCACTTCCTGGTTGATTCGACAAATACTTGAATATTGTACAATAACAAGAAAAACTACTCACCTGGTCAGGTGATAATTTAATAGATTCATTCAAGTGACCTCCTCATTTAAAAAGTGCTTGTATCTACACCGAAGTAAGTCAATTATAATCTTAATTTGCATCTCATCACGACGGCCATTAGCCTAACATCTATATGGCTCTCCATAACACTGCCACTCCACTCGTATCTCAATAATTTTTATGATTTTTGACACAGAAACGAAACGTGCCAGCTCTTCGCTTTCACGTGCACTATCCACCAAATATCCGTGGAATACCCCAAAAGTAATAGCAAACAAAAAAGACCAAGAAAAACAAATTTAGTAACCAGAACCACTTTCTGAAGTCACTCTGTCCTCAACCCAATTTTTAACACGACCGTCGCATCTTTGCCTGTTTATCAACTTCTTTTCACTTTTACACACCATCACTTAAGTACATTGAGGCATCCGATCAAAGACGATCTCCATTCGTCTCGACAAATGTCCCTCTAATTACTCGCCTCCATGGATTTATGCCAATTTCACTAGCTAATGCGATTTAGGTAGGCAAATAGCGAATGAATAGCTTTTCACTTTACAACTAACGAAATAAGACGATGGCATAGACATGATAAGCATACGAACAATGACATGACAGTGATTGAGATCGAAGAAAAATGATCCATGAACTGAAGACATATGATGGAATTCAATGAGCTAGTTGAGCCAATTACTTGGAACAGATGGTTGTCTTTCTTTCGCCTGCAACGAACGCTGGAATGAATGAAGATCGTTTTGTCAACTAAAGTCGGTGATGGTGTCAAGAAACTGCTGTCGATGATGACAAGACGGTTCGTCGAACTTGAGTTCCATTTTTGTTTCTAATAAATAGTAGGGACATGTGGACCACACAAGTAGTTGTTGACAATGAATGGGCATGTGGTTCAAGGGCTAGATTCGTGTTCTACATACAATAAACTAAACTGACAAAAATGGGATAGCCATTGCCACTAAGGTAAGGAGTAGCTCAGTCATCTTTTAAGTTTTCGGAACAAAATGAATTGCAAATTAACTTTGGTTTGGCTTAGACGAAAGACGGAATTGCTTCATTAATTTTCAAAGCGAGCTGCTTGGAAGACAAAAGACAAACAGAGGCCTCGTAGAAATAACATCTGCCGATGAGTGTTTGTCCGGCAAAAAAGCGAGTAAGAGCCTGTGCAACCGAACACTTTGCGAGTATCTTGTGAACAATAATGTTCGGCTCTATACATGGAAACAACTTACGGACGCTCTAGACCGCTATAAAGCGGGCTTGACGAACTGCGACATTCACAACGGTGATTGATATAGGGAGAGAAAGGAAAACGATTGTTCGAATACGAATTTGTTGCTCGAAGTGGACTAAGGCAAAAAGTCCTAAGCTTCTGGCATGTGAGCGAACTTCTCATAACGTCCCGTATCAAAGCTGAATTTTTTAATATCACCCTTGTCTGCATCCACACGCCCAAGTAAGATGAGTTCTACGATCACCTAGACAGAACGTATGTCCAATGCCCTAGCTATGAGATCAAAATTGTACTAGGAGACTTCAATGCAAAGCATCTTTGAACGAATCATCGGCAAACGCAACCTGCACGACGCCACATCCATTAACGGGCACAGGCTAATTGATCTTGATACAGGGCGAAATATTCTTCTAGCCTATACGCGCTTCCCGCACCTCCAAATATAAAAAGGCACCTGACGGTCACCAGATCAATCAATCACTAACCAGATTAATAACATAGAGATCGACGTCAGATATTCTTCCACTATTCTTGATGTTCAAACTTTCCGAGCAGCTTACATCGATTCTGACCACTATCTTGTAGTAGCCAATATGCGCTTACGGATATCACGAACGCAGCGAGTAGAGCAAGAACACAAAGTCATAACGTCGGAAAGTTACTATCGCTAGAAACTGCTCGTGCTTTTGCCGATCGCATCTTCCTTAAGCTCTCTCATACATATACCTCAATCCTCCATGCAGTCAATAAAACAAAAATGGACCCTTTGCAAACAAGCCTCACGGTTTCACCGCGAGGGAACACCTGCTTCGATGACGAGGGCAGGAGGCAAATAAAGCCTCACTGTATAGAAGAACAAGAGCAACTCGTGAGCTCTACGAGTTAAAAAGAAGGAAGGAGCATAAGCTTCTCCGGAGGAAGAGCAAGAGAGCGCGCGATTGATAATTTGGAGAGGTGTTACTACAGGCATGACGTTCGGTTATAAAGGTAGGACGGAAGCCTGTAGGCATGAGGACACCTAGTAGCAGAATCGTAGTCCATGCTGGGAGTAGTGAAAAACTACTTCTGCAGACGGCGATGTTAGTCAATATACCGCTATTAGGCAGAATGATCCAATTCTTAAAGACGGAGATCGTAGAGAATTCCGTCCTCCTAACCACAACGAAGTTGGGATTCTTCTTTGACGGCGTTACAGCCCATGAAGGACCAGAGCCAAGCTTCCCTTCAATCACCCATGTTGTGTGATTCTATTTTTCACACAGGTGAAAGGGACCTACAGTTAAATGCCGATTCCGAACGGCGTGAGTCGAGAAGCTTTTTCACGGCAAGTATACTACGGGAGGTTTTGCCAGTACCCCGCCGAGGAGGAACGCCGCGAAATAAACATTTGATGGCGTCGGTGTTATCGAGGTCCGAACTCGCTAATCGTGCGTCAGAGTCCAACACACTAACCACGGCGTCCTCAACGAAGTTGAGATTGCCAGATCTAAATTCAAGTCGAATAAAGCTGCTGGCGTAGACGGACTGCCTGCTGATGGCTTGGTTAGGAGCATGCACCATCTCATCTCTAAGATATGGTCAGAGATCCACAATAAAGGAGACCCCTTTGACTGCGCCAACCACATAGCCTACAAAATCTTCTCTGTCGTCTTGTGTGAACGTCTGAAGCCTTTTGTGAAAATGCTGATAGGTCCTTATCCTAGAAAAATTAGTAGAATTCAAAGCCGCATACGACATCGTAATTAGAGACAAGCTATACCATATCTACCTATAACGTCTCTGCTAAGCTCGTCAGTCTATGCAGAATGACTTTGGAGAAAGCCCGCTGCTCCATCCGAATCGGTGCGGACCTGACCGACAGGCAGATTCGCTCTCGCGTGATTTCTTCTATATCGCATAAGAAATGATTGTGCAAAATCACTGACCTACACAAGAGACACCATTTATTTCAAATCCTCACAACTCCTCGCATACGCGGAGGACATTGACATAATCGAAAGAACACAGCGAGATGTTAATGAGGCGTTCGTGAGTATTGAGGCGGAAGCGGCGAAAACGAGGCAGTAAACGAGGGTAAAAGTAAATATATGCTGTCATCAAAAAAGGACTCTCACCACCGACGTCTTGGCCAGAACGTTTGTATTAGCAGATATAAGCTTGCGGTAGTTAAGGACTTCGTCTACCTTGGCTCCGCAGTGACCTAGAACAACGACGTCAGTTCCGAAATCTCTTGTCAATCGTTGTTTCTTTGGGCTCAGGAGTAAATTGAGTAAAAGAGCCCCCTCCCGAACGACAATGTTGACTCTATACAAGACCCTTAGCATCCCGATCCTGTTGTATAGCGCAGAAGCATGGACACTCTCAAAAGCGAATGAGGCGGTCCTTGGTCGGTTCGAGAGAAAGCTTTTGCATGTGATTTTCGGTCCTATAAACGCAGACGGGGAGGAAAAGATTCAACCACGAGCTTTACGGGCTGTACAGAGACATGGGTATAGTCAGGCGTCTACGGATTCAACGCCTAAGATGGATAGGCCATGTAGAGCGAATGGACACCACAGTTCCAGCCCGGAGAGTCTTTGAATCTAAACCCGAGGGACAAAGAAATAGAGGACGCAGGTAGAAGGAGACCTCAGACATCTGGGTGTGCGACAATGCGAAAGGCTTGCGCGCGAGAAAAAGAAAAAGAGGAAAGTGAGTGACTCACATTACAAGCATCGTGTTGTGATTCAATTTTAAGTGAAATTTGATGAAAATCCATCGAAAATCCTCCGAAAATTGCAGGTGGTGTATGGGGACGAATTTATGGTGAAAAAACGTGTGTTTGAATAGGCAAAGCGGTTCAAAAAGAAGGCGATTTACGTGAGGGAGCTCCCGCGTCTGCGTCCAGATCACATCCGACGGTCGCCTAAACATTCGTATGTTGTCAACAAAAGCTACAAGGCTAGGAGCACGTGTTTTCTGTGTGCGACACAAGCTCGCCAAGAAGGGTTGGGTACGACAATGCAAAAGTTTGTTAAAAATTTTTGCAACTCATCATGGCGGTGTGATTGTAACTATGGCTCTGAACAAGGTTACTTCGGCGGAACGTTGGAATTGCTGTATAGAGTTAGAAGGGGACTATTGTGAAAGTCGATAATGAAGTTTTGCGACAATCTTAATGTCCTTGTTTTGTTGTTTACGAATTTACAAGTTCTCGGAACATAATTGCCGTACCTCATATTTAGAGACTTTGAAGCGTTATATCCTTAAAGCTAAAGAAAAGCTGCGATTGCCACCAAATGTGGTACTGGCCCATGATAATGATCAAAGGCACATAGCTGGTATAACAGGTATCATCGGACCTTATACGTTCAAAAATGAGGACGAAAATGCAGTTACCGTCAATTATACATGATACCATGCAATGATAACTGAATATCTTCTGCCCCAGCTTGATGGGATCTACTTGGATGATATATCGACGAATAGCAAGGGTTCCCTAAAAATCGCATACCGGAAATGTGATTGGAATGGAATGATTATGCGATTCAGCACCGCCTAGCCTCTTTTCATAAAGATTTTTGGAAGACAAAATAATCTTAAGTCTTAATTTTACTTACTTTGGTTGCGCTATAGTCTGGTGTGAACCTGGGCCTCAACCAACAAGTTTCTTCAGCCGGCAAGATATTTTGGTACCTGTTTCCAGCGTCGCACGCCCAGTTGGTTAAGGTCCCTTACATTCGGTCATCCTCTGCTCCGTCGTCCCTCTGGGTTGGACTCGAAGACCCTTACCCATTCGCTCTACATGGCCTAGCCACCCTAGACGTTGGATTCGAAGACATCGTACTAGGCCGATGTCGCTGTACAGCTCGTACAGTTCATCGTTATGCCTTCTCCTCCACTCTCTGTTTATATAAACGGGACAATAGATTGAACGCGGAATTCCCGCTCGAAACGACCAAGGGCCTCCTCATCAGCTTTCATTAAAGTCCAGGCCTCCGCGCGATAGGGGAGGATCGGGACGATTAAGGTCTTGTAAAGCGCAACCTTGCGCTCCTCCTCTTCTTCTCAATTGCTTCTTGAGCCCAAAGAAGCAATGGTTGACAAGAGTAATTCTGATCTCAGCGCTGGTGTTGTTGTCGCTGGTCACTAGTGAGCCAAGGTAGATGAAGTCCTTGACCACTTCGAAATTGTAGCTGCCAATTCGGACTTTCTGGCCAGAATGTCGGTGTTGTGTGCCTTTTTTGGATGACAGCATATATTTGGTTTAACTCTCATTTACCGAAAGATCCATTTTAGCCGCTTCTGCTTCAATGCTTTCGAACGCCTCATTGACGTCTCGCTGTGTCCGTCCAAATACGTCAATGTCATCTGCGTAAGCAAGCAATTGCGCAGACATGAAATTGATCGTACCGCTCATGTTGGCCAGTAAGACTCGTATGATCTTTTCAAGTACGATGTTAAAAAAGTTACTTGACAGTACGTCACCTTGTTTAAACCCTTTTTTAACACCTAAGGTCCCGGTTAATTCGCTACCGACCTAACTAGAGCAGTTTTCCATTGTTATCCTGCATAATCTGACGAGTTTATCAGGGATGTCAAAACTAAACATGGCGCTGTATAGCTCGTCTCTTTGCACACTGTCATACGCGGCCTTGACGACGAAAAGGTGATGAGTGTCGATTCGGCATTTCTTCCCCAAGATCTGCCGCAGTGTGAATATTTGGTTTATTGTGGATTTACCTGGTCTAAACCACACTGATCAGATTTTCCATAAAGAGTATCAGGCGTTCAGACAGTTATGCAGTTATATGGGTTTTCCTTCTTCTGGACTGGGCAAACGATGCTGAGATTCCATTCGTCGGGCATGCTTTACTCCGACCTTATTTCATAGATGAGCTGGTGCATGCGCCCTACCAGCTCATATCCAGCCGCTTTAAATAGCTCGGCAGACAGGCCGTCTGCGCCCGCGCTTTTATTATTTTAAAGCTTCGACCACCTTAATTTCATCTGGGTCGGTCGGACGGAATTCTCTTGCATCCTTGTCCGTTGTGAATGTATCGTTCTGCCTGACAGTGATATTCGATTTATCACCGACGTTAAACAGTCTACAGAAGTTTTCTTTCAATAGTCTCGGTACTAATTTTCCGTCTTCATCCCTACAAGCTTCTGCTCTGGCTTTAAAGCCATGACACAATCGCTTTACTTTTTTGTAAAACTTGCGAGCGTCATTCCTGTAGTAGCATCTCTCCATCTCCTCGATGGCATGCTTTTCGTGCTCTCTTTTTTTTCTTCCCTAAAAGCGTGTGTTCCTCTCTCCTTTTCCGATCGTAATGTTCACGATCGGCTCTCGTCCGCCTAGCATGTAGTCTTGATCACCCTGTGTTAATTTAGTGCACAATTTCACCATTTAAATTATGGATTTCTAAAGCTCCAGACGACAGTCCTATAATCTTGGAAGTTGATTCATCCACAATATGCAGAAAGGTTTTGGGAGTACCGGACCCGACATGGGGATTGTACTCTGGCTTGGTGCGAATAAGTGCCTTATTGGAACCAAATCAGAGGGGATGACGAATTTTTTACATCGCTTGAAGAAGCCTAAACATTTCGCAGAACTTTTAACGACACTGAATATGCGGTCACTCTAACGAAGGCTGTCATTGACGAATATACCAAAAAGGAAAAGTTTTTCGGTTTCGGGCGGGCTTTAAAAACGAAAAACAGAATTGTGGCTTAGAGCATTACATTACATTTAGATTCCATTTAACTACATACGCAACCGCTCTAGTCCCTCGACTGAAGAATAGAGTTCAAAGCTCAAGTTCAAGAACAAATATGGAAAACTGAGAGTACTATCGTCGGCGAAGGAATGAATTGGTTTAAAAGTGACATATAGAACATCATTGATGAATATCAAAGAGTTGGGGTTTATCGGCATGGAAAGCGGACTTAAAACCATAAAAAGCAAATTGATTTGAATGGTCAGAAATTTAGTAATAAGCACGCATTTTTGACAAAAGAGCCTAATGCCAAGCTCGGCCTTTTAAATATCAAGAGCAGCGATCCTGTTTTTACCAGTTTTTGGTGAGACTTGGCATCAAATCAACAGTAACTACAAAAACCATATTGTCGGTCATTAAAGAGTTTCTGATTTTCGAGATATTTCATAAGGTGACGATCCATCAGTGTTTCCCTGGCCTTGAAAACAAGGGGCGTAAGTGCTATGGATCGGAGAAGGAGAAGGGAGAAGGGTCACCTTTTGTAGGAACGACCCGGACAAATGCTGCTTACCATCTCTTTGGAAAAAGCCCTGAAGAGTGGGATAGATAGAAAAGCTTATGAGAAGGTTTTGCAGTAGTGCGAAACTACAGAGGAGGGAAGCAAGTTAAAATCTGAGAGCGTAGTGCATTAGTGCAAACATGAGCATCGCACCAGAAGCTAATACTAAGTTAAGCTTAAAACTTAGTAAAACTTTTACCAAAACGCTTCAGTTGATGAAGCAAGTATGTGGTGATGAGTATTTATCCCGTAGTAGAGTCCACGATTAAAAATCAGCCAAAATCTTTGAGTCTGTTCAGTCTGTCACGCTTTGTTTCACACAAATTGATTGATGACCAAAAATTGCGCTTCAATTGAGCTTTGTGACTGAGTTCTAATTTTCATCTCTAACGTCTTGTCATATTCGCCCGATCTGGCATGGTGTGATTTCTTTCTGGAAAGACTAACTCGATATGCTTCTTGACCGCGTAAAGTATACGGCCTCGAGAAAACTGTGTTGAATAACATAAAGGAGTTTTGTTAAATTAATAATTCACATAGTCCTTAACGGTTGAGACAGGCTTTATGAAATACGTGACGTTTTGACTATCAACAGCCTCGATTATGACTATACTAGATAAACAGCGCTTGTTCGCATGCGGATTTGTTATTCGAGGCAGTCTCAGGAAGAAAGTCTTGAGCTTCCAGTATGTAAGCAAACGCCTCATAACTTAATATAAGCTTAATATGTGTACACGCCCCACAGAGGAGAAAGACGACCCACATAAAGACGACTTCTATGATCGCGTAGACAGAACAAATGCCCAATGTCCCAGCTATGACGCCAAAATCGTTCTAGGAGATTTCAATGCGAAGCTGGGTAAGGAAGCTATCTTTGAACGGGTCATTGGAAAGCACAGCCTACACAACACCAGAAAACGGACTTAGGCTAGTGGACCTTATGGCGGGACATAATCTCGTAGTAGCATGTACACTATTCCCATACCTCAACATCCATAGCGGCCCATCCCACACGGCCCCATCATATTGCGATCGACGGCAGACTTACAGCATCCTAGATGTCCGAACCTTTCAAGGAGCGAATATCGACTCGGATCATTACCCTGTTGCAACCAAGGTACGGATGCACCAAAGTTTAACGTTGGAAAGCTGCAATCGCAAGAGACCGCCAGCACTTTTGCCGATCAAGCCTCCCTTAAGGTCTCTCAAGTCCCGATGCAATCTGCACAAACCATAGAACAGCAACGAAGTCGTTGTCGGAACGCCATCAGAGAGGCCGCCGCACATGTACTCGGTTTCAAGAAGGAGGACGAGAAGCGTGAGATCGAGAATATGGAGGGATGCTATTACAGGAACGACGTTCGAAAGTTTTACCAAAAAGTATAACGAACATGCCAAGGCTATAAAGCCAGGGCAGAAGCCTACAGGGATTAGCGCGCACAATTAATAGTGGAGTCAGAGACGATGCTGAGATTGTGGAAAGACCACTTATGCAGACTGTATAACGGCGATGATAGTCAAAATGCCGCCATCAGGCAGAACGAACCATTCACAATGGATGAAAATGAAAGAGAATCCCGTCCACCCGACCTAGACGATGTTAAGATAGCAATATCGAACTTCAGCCTTGTAAATCTGCTGGAGCAGAGGGTCTTCCCGCTGAACTCCTGATTTAAAGAGTCAGGCACATGCACCAACTTATCTGCAGGATATGGTCGAAAATGTATGCCCGACGAATGGAATCTCAGCATCGTTTGCCCGATCCATAAGAAAGGAGAGGGATAAGTCTCCTGAACATTGCGTACAAAATCCTCTCTGCCTGAAACCGTTCATTGACAATCTGATAGGTTCCTACCAGTATGGTTTCAGGCCAGGAAAATATACCAAATTTACGATACGCAGATCTTGGAGAGAACCCATGAATTCCAGATCGACACGCACCACCTTTTTCCTGACTTTAAAGCCGCATATGACAGTGTTTATAGAATCGGTTATACAGAGCCATGTCATGTTTTAACATTCCTGCCAAACTCGTCAGACTCTGCAGAATGACTATGGAGAAGTCTCGCTGCTCTATTAAGGTCGGAGGTGAACTAACCGAACTCTTCGATGTTAAAAGGTTTAGACAGGGTGATGCACGTCATGTGATTTCTTTAACATCATACTTGACAATATCGTGCGGGACTCTGCGGCCAATAGAAGAGGTACGATCTACTTCAAGTCTACACAATTGCTTGACGACGCAGATGTCATTGACGTTAGCGGACGGACAAAGCGAGACGTCAATGAGGCGTTCGCAAGCATTGAAGCAGAAGCCGCTAAAGTGGGTATAAGGGTAAATGGGGACAAGACCAAATATATGCTGTCATCAAAGAAAGACGCGTAACACCGACGTCTTGGTCTGAACGTCACTTTCGTAGCTATATTTTTGAAGTAGTCAAGGACTTCGTCTACCTTGGCTCGATAGTGACAAGCAGCGACGACACTAAGGTATCCCTCTACAAAACCTTAATCATCCTGGTGCTCCTCTACGCTGAGGCTTGGACGTTATCAAAAGCGGATGAAAAGGCTCTTGGGCGTTTCGAGAGGAAAATGTTGCGTGCAATCTTTGGTCCCGTTTGTATAAACGGAGAGTGCGGGAGGAGATTCAACCAAGAACTGTACGGGTTGTACAGCGACATCGGCTTAGTTAGACGTCATCGGAGCCAACGTCTAAGATGACTGGCCCATGTAGAGCGAATGTACATCAACGTTCCGGCCCGAGGAGTCTTTGACTCCAAAACCGAGGGATGACGCAGCAGAGGACGACCGCATCTAAGGCGGCGCGCACAGGTGGCAAGCGACCTCAGTCAACTAGGCGTGAAGCACTGGAACTAGCTGGCCAAAGATCTTGCCGGTTGTAGAGGCTTGTTGGTTGAGGCCTTGGTTCACCCCGAACTGTAGCGCCATATAAGTAAGTAAGATAAAGACAGACTGTCGTGGCGCAGTGGTTAGTGTGTTGGACTCTGACGCACGATGAGCGAGTTCGAATCCCGATAACACCAACGTCATCAAATGTTTATTTGGCGGCGTCCCTCCTCGACGGGGTACTGGTCAAACCCCCCATAGTATACTTGCCATGAAAAATCTTTTCGACTCACGCATTAAACTGTAGCTCCCTTTCATCTGTGTGAAAAATGATACACAAAATGGATGGTTGAGAGAAGCTAGGCTCTGGTCCTTCATGGGCTGTAACGCCACCAAAGCAAGTTAAGGTCTCTGCATGACATGCTGTAGAATAATCGATTCAAATCTTTCTAAGACTGTGTCGATTTGCATAAAAGAAAAGCTTTGATTCTATCGTGGCAGAATATACAAAAATATAATGACATTGTACCTCCCACTTTTTTTACTACTGTTATGCAAGAACCATCGCCTCTAAGACTTGTCCACGTTTGACACCACTCACCTCAATCTACGCTTAGTAAACAAAAACAGTTTCATCTCATATTTTGTCTCCAGAATTTTTGTATTCGAATGACTACAATTCCAAAACCCAACTCTAGGCATTCCGTATCTAGAATAGTAAGTATCTTGTATGATAAGTACACACTTCTAGCCGCTATCTTACGGTGTTCTAATTTCCTTTTCGGACATCCACGGAATGAGAAAGATATTCGTTTGGTTAGTATGACTGATAGTCAGCTAACCGTAGCTGAAGCAAGAGAAAGGTATTGCTATGAGAATAAAAATCAGTATCTAAAACGAGTAAGATGCGTCTTGTCCAAAACCAGTTTTAAGGTGTCAACAATGAACAAAACGTGTTCAATGTCAACTTGACGTTCTACGGACGTGCGTTGCATTCATATAGCTGAAAATGGAATTGAGAATGTATTCCAATCTGGGACACAGTGGACATTGTTTTCGATCTATCTTGTTATTTATTTTTTATTTTTTATTTACTTTTTATTATGTAACCGATTTGGGTGTAATTCGGAAATCTTCTTTTTTGTTTTAGGCATGGTATGTAGTACAAGTTGAAGCAGCTCTCGCAATCGGATCCATGTTGATCCAATGGAGTTAAATGCTGCTGGCATATACATAGCCTGCACTGTATGTATATGTATGTTGGCGTTACAGTCCATGAAGGACCTGAGCCGAGCTTCTCTCAATCACCCATGTTGTGTGTGATTTCATTTTCCCATGGATGAAAGGGACCTACAGTTTATTGCCGGATCCGAACGGCGAATTTCGAGAAGCTTTTCATGACAATTTTACTACAGGGGGTTTCGTCAGAACCCCGCTGAGGAGAAACACCGTGAAAACACGTTCGATGACATGGTTGTGTCGGGATTCGATCCCGTGTCATCGGCGTCAGAGGCCAACACACTACCCACTGCGCCACGGTGCTCTCATAGCCTACACTACTGAGTTCTAGATCTATTTTTTTCTGGTGTGCCGAAAGGTGAACGACATTCGTACAAAATACTCCAAGTTTTCGAAGTAGATATGTAGACACTATAAACAGCGCAAGCAATTTCGGCAATCAGTGTTTTGAATTACACGATCGGTTTAAGCTTTTACGGTTGCATTGTATCGTATGACAAAATTCGTAAAAGGCAGTCATTTAAATAACACTTCTGGTGAAGTGCTCTGAACATACAATGATGCTTGCAATTAGCTCACCGTTAGCTTCATATCTTCTATAGTTTGTAGGCGAAAAACTCGCCCAAGTGTCCGGCGTACATTCTAAACATTTTCACCGTGCACTTCATAAATTTTGCGGCATGTTTTAGCAGCGTTTTTACCTTCTTATTGTAAGAAAGCATCCCATAAGTAACGAAGTACAAAGTTTTGTACACAAAAAATGTAGTTTGAAATGTTGCGCATTCGGTTGACAGAATCTGGTTAGTGCCACCCAATAGGTGAGAAAAGACCGCGGAGTATTTTCGTAGGACCTATTATCAGCACCAGGTAAAGGAGAATGCCCAAATACAACGCCCTGACCGGGGGTTTAGCGGACAAGTCCGTAACTTTATGGGGTTATCTCGTATTTTGTGTCAAGGAAGAATGTGGCTGTCGTGCGCAACCTAGTTCTCGCTGTTCTTTTTTTATGAAAGCATGCTTACAAATGAATCACTTAAAGTACTGCCCATCGCAAGCTACAGCTTTATCCCATTTTTCCCCCAATACCGTTACGGTAAAAGTGTTCATCTTTTGATGTTTCTATATGAGCGGCTGATCTGCCGACCATGTGCCATCGAACGGAACAAGCAATAATCGGACGGCTCAATATCTGGATCATTTGGCAGTGGGGTAGTACTTCCCATTTAAGAGTTTCCAAGTAGACTTTAACGAGTTTGGTAATGGGGCCGAGCGCTATCATGCTTTAGAATCACTTTTTCGTGCCTGTACTCATATTGTGACAGTTTTTCGCGCAGTTCTCGGCTCAATCGCATCAATTGAAGTCGATATCATTCCCCAGTGATGGTTTCGTCAGGTTTCAATATGCTCAGAAACACAAAACAGCCTCGGATAATAAAACGGAACGGATCTATGTTGACGACCCTATAGGAAAACAAAAAACAAACAAGGACCTTCGGTTCTGTACGTGGAATGTTAAGTCCCTAAACAGACCACGTGCGGCCGAACAACTTGCGGACGCCCTAGACCGCTATAAGGCGGACATAACCGCCATCCAGGAAATGGGATGGAATGGACCGGGTAAAAAGCGGATGAAAAACTGCGACATTTACTACGGTGACTGCTATAGGGAGAGAGGACAGAGACTATTTGGATGCGGATTTGTTGTTAGAGGTGGACTAAGACATAAAGTCCTAAGTTTCCAATATGTGAGTGAACGCCTCATAACGATCCGCATCAAGGCAAATTTCTGTAACATCAGCCTCATATGCGTCCATGCCCCCACGGAAGACAAGGATGACTCAATCAAAGATGATTTCTTTGATCTCCTAGACAGAACATATACCAAATGCCCCAGCTATGATACCAAAATCATACTAGGAGATTTTAACGCTAAGCTGGGTAAAGAAAGCATCTTTGAGCGGGTCATCGGCAAACTCAGCCTACATGACACCACATCCGATAACGGGCATAGGCTGATCGACCTTGCAACGGGGCGAAATCTTCTTGTAGCCAGCACACGATTTTCCCACCTCGATATACACAAAGGCACCTGGCGGTCGCCAGATCAATCAGTCACCAACCAGATTGACCACATCGCGATTAACGTCAGACACTCCTCCACTATTCTTGATGTTCGCACTTTCCGAGGAGCGAACATCGATTCAGACCACTATCTTGTAGTAGCCAAGATACGTTAGCGCATAACACGAACACCGCGGAGTAGAGTTAGAACACCAAGCTATGACGTCGGAAAGCTACTATCGCCGGAGATCGCCAGTGCTTTTGCCAACCGCGTCTCCCTTAAGCTCTCCGATACACCTCAATCCTCCACTCAGTCAGTAGAGCAACAATGGAGCCTGTGCAAACAAGCCCTGAAGAGCACAGCAACGGAAGTGCTGGGCCTTAAAGCTCCACCACGACGAAACACCTGGTTCGATGACGAGTGTAGAAGGATTCATGCAGAAAAGCAGGAGGCATACAAAGCCTCACTACACAAAAAAACAAGAGCGGCTCGTGAGCTCTGCGAGCTTAAGAGAAGGGAGGAACATAAGCTTCTCAAGAGAAAAAAGAAAGAGCACGAGAAGCGGGCGATTGAAAACTTGGAGAGGTGCTATTGCAGGCACGACGTTCGAAGATTTTATCAGCGGATAAAACGAATGTCTCAAGGCTATAAAGCCCGAACGGAGGCCTGTAAGGATGAGAACGGACACCTAGTAGTAGAATCGCAGTCGATGCTGAGAATTTGGAAAAACCACTTCTGCAGACTGTATAACGGCGATGACAACCAACATACCGCCGTCAGGCAGAATGATCCATTTTTTAACGACGAAGATCGCAGAGAATTCCGTCTCCCTGACCTCGACGAAGTTGAGATTGCCATGTCGAAACTCAAGTCGAATAAAGCTGCTGGCGCAGATGGACTGCCTGCTGAGCTCTTCAAAGCGGCTGGGGGTGAGCTGGTTAGGAGCATGCACCGGCTCATCTGTAAGATATGGTCAGAGGAAAGCATGCCCGAGGAATGGAGTCTCAGCATTGTTTGCCCGATCCACAAAAAAGGAGATCCCTTTGACTGCGCCAACTATAGAGGAATAAGTCTCCTTAATGTCGCATACAAGATCTTCGCTGCCGTTTTGTGTGAACGCCTGAAGCCATTCGTAAACAAGCTGATAGGTCCTTATCAGTGTGGCTTCAGGCCAGGGAAGTCCACCATCGATCAAATCTTCACACTACGGCAGATCCTGGAGAAAACCAATGAGTTTCAAGTCGATACGCACCATCTATTCGTCGACTTCAAGGCCGCATACGACAGCGTAATTAGAGACGAGCTATATAACGCCATGTTTACTTTTGACATCCCTGCGAAGCTCGTCAGATTATGCAGGATGACCTTGGAAAATGCTCGCTGCTCCATCCGAATCGGTGAGCACCTCACCGATAGTTTTGATGTCAAAAAAGGATTCAGGCAGGGCGATGCGCTGTCGTGTGATTTCTTCAACATCGTATTGGAAATGATTGTGCAAAAATCACAGGCCAATACAAGAGGCACAATCTACTTCAAATCCTCGCAACTCCTTGCATACGCTGACGACATTGACATAATAGGTAGATCGCAGCGAGATGTCAATGAGGCGTTTGCGAGTATTGAGATGGAGGCGGCAAAAATTGGCTTGGCAGTTAATGAGGGCAAGACTAAATATCTGCTGTCATCGAAAAAGGACATTTACCACCGACGTCTTGGACAGAACGTGCATATTGGCAGATATATGTTCGAGGTAGTTAAGGACTTCATATACCTCGGCTCCGCGGTGACTTGGAACAACGACACCAGTTTCGAAATCAAGCGCAGAATTACTCTTGCCAACCGCTACTTCTTTGGGCTCAAGAGGCAACTGAGAAGTAGAGCCCTCTCTCGTACGACCAAGTTGACCTTATATAAGACCTTAATTATCCCGGTCCTGTTATACGGCGCAGAAACATGGACTTTATCTAAAGCGGATGAGGAAATCCTTGGTCGTTTCGAGAGAAAGATTCTGCGTTCGATTTTCGGTCCCATAAACACAGAGGAGGGTTGGAGGAGAAGATTCAATCACGAACTGTACGGGTTGTACAGCGACATGAGTCTGGTCAGGCGTCTACGGATCCAACGCCTAAGATGGCTAGGCCATGTAGAGCGAATGGACACCACAGCTCCAGCCCGTAGAGTCTTTGAATCCAACCCCGAGGGACGAAGAAATAGAGGACGGCCGCACCTAAGGTGGCGCGCACAGGTGGAAGGGGACCTCAACCAACTGGGCGTGCGGCATTGGAAAAGACTAGCGAAAGATCGTGCTAGGTGGAGAGGCATGTTGGTTGAGGCCCAGGTTCACCCCGAACTGTAGCGCCCGTTAAGTAAGTAAAGTGCTGTAATGAATCCATTTTTAGGGTTCCGTACCCAAAGGTAAAACGGAACCCTATTACTAAGACTTCGCTGTCCGTCCGTCCGTCCGTCCGTCCGTCCGTCCGTCTGTCACCAGGCTGTATCTCATGAACCGTGATAGTTAGACAGTTGAAATTTTCACAGATGATGTATTTCTGTTGCCGCTACCACGACAAATACTAAAAACAGAACAAAATTAATTATACATATACATAATTACAAACAACCAATAATAAATTGTTTCGAAAGGTTTTCGTTGTCATCTTTCGGTCAGTTCCCATTTGTGAACGGCTTGTAGTCATCCATTTTGGGAAAGCAAACTCAGAGAAAGCGGATAGCCCGAGGGTACAATCAGCGCTTGACACGCGAACGAGTGTGGGGCCGTTCAAGTATTACGTAAGCACGATAGGGGGGCGGGGGGGTCTTTGCTTTGCTTATTTTTGATGACATGGGGGATGGGGGGGTCTAGATGGTGATTACGTCAGCAGTAGTTATTTACTTTTTTACGCATATGGCAACCCACACATTGTCTATGTTTGAAAACGAAATGCATTTTCGGGGATTCCCACAAATAATGTATACGTTTAGGTACTCGAACCGAGTAGGGGAATTACCGCGCGAGTTACGATCCCACTCACACACATAGCCCGACATAGATAAAGCATTATCATCCCGCAGACGACTACACATAATAAAATAATAAAACGTTATTGCACAGATGACCCAAAGGACCAATTAATGAGCGTCTAGCTCATCCCATTTCGGCATCCCATATTCCAGCGCTAAACGATTTAATAGACGTTGTCACGTCAAAAAAGAATACATCAATATCCATTATCCATTAGAAGTAAAGAGAAGACGTGCTTTTTTTTTCCTTCGCTTCTCAATAACCATAACTCGCGCTTTTCATTTGTCTAAAGTTCTTCCGTCAATCTATTGTTTGTGTTATCGTTGATCCACTTTCGCCAAAGTTGAATTGTTTAATTAGGATGTCGTTTAAAATAGACAAATCCAAGTTATACCAAAAATTATTCGAAAGTTTTAAAAAATCTCATACAAATACAAAAGCACAAAATGTACAGAAGATAGTTAACGAAGTGTGGCGTAATTATAAGTTACAAGCAAAGTCCGACAAGGAACTTGATATTATTGTCTCTAAGAGAATTGAAGAAGAATTGCAAGCAGCGACTAAGAATAAATGCAATCTACTACGTTTTTTTTCCAAGGTGAGTGATGTTCATTAGATAAATTTATTCCTTATGATTGACACCGTCGATTTTCTGTATTTGACGGGTTCGATTCCCGGCTGTGGCTTTTAAATAATCTTTGAATGCAGTTTTTTTATGTGGCCTAAGAGAGTATTTTGATCATAATTGATTAATAGTTTTTCTCTTACAAAATGTATAGAATATTTTTCAAAAATGTAGGGAAGGTCTTTTAGGCACGTTTTCTTGTAACTATAACGATAACATACCCTTACTGACTCGTCCCAATAATCGACCCTGTATTTGATCGGATAAATGTATGCAACTGTGGATTCATTTTCGCCATGTTAAAGTAAATTAAACATATTAAATGTACTCACTAAAGTGTGTATGTAACGGCCCTTTTTGGTCACACCTTTATATTTTTGTAGCTTAATAAGAGAATCATTAGCAGTACCTATAGAATGTTTTAATTTTTAGGCAACGAATACCTGTAAGCCTGCAGAAAAGACACAAATTATACAACCAGCTTTAAATACTGAAGAACAGGAAGAAGACGACATAAAACCTGAAGTGGAATCACAACAGCAATGCGAAAACACAGAAAATACAGATAAACAGCCGAGAGCAAAACCTTCTCAGGAAGCTATGAAAAATAATATTGCTCTACTCGAAAAAAATTTGAATGCTTTGTATTCCGCCAGAGATACTATGCCAAGCCGTGTTGAAGTTGATAAACAGATCATTAAGTTGCGCGAAGAATTAAAAACAGCGAAACGGTCTTTAAACAGGAAGATTCAAAACGCAGTTGCTCAGAAGAAACACCGAGATGGTATGAAAAGAAAGTTAGAAGATGTTTGTCATGAAAATCCAGAAATAAAAAAAAACTATCCCTGAGGGATTCAGTGGGACGTCCTAGCCTAGAAAACGGTCAACCATTACTATTGAAAACAATTGCGGATATTGCTTTATTTGGAAGTGCAGCAGATGATAGAAGACGAACGGAATCTATTCGCAGTGTAAAAACTCTTGATGAACTCACACAAGAATTACGTAAAATAGGATTTGACATTAGTCGAAGTGGGACATATCTTCGTTTGATTCCCAGTAAATCTAATTCTGCAGAGGGACGAAGACATGTATCGACAGTCCCTGTTAAGCTCACTCGGGCTCAGACTGATCACCACAAAGGCCACTTAGATAGCAATTTCGCTGAAACATCAATTCATTATTTGGAGAACATAGCATCCATACTTGGACCAGATCAAGTATTTTTCATATCTCAAGATGATAAAGCTCGGGTCCCTATTGGTGTTACTGCGGCAAATAAGCAAGCACCTCTTTTAATGCACATGGAATATAGAATCAAATTGCCTGATCATGACTGGGTAATCGCTGAGCGGCATAAATTAATACCATCAGTTTATGCTGGTATCAAAATCACATCCAGTATGCTAGGACAACCGCAAGCCGTTGGATATTCTGGACCAACATACATCGCTATCCGAAGTGGAAAGCATAGTTCATCTACTGCTAATACTCATGCTCAGGATTTCGAGACGCTTCTCGAACTTGAAGAGTTTCAAGCATTAGCTAAAACTGACCATGGATTGGTAAAACCCGTGGTAATCATGACGGTTGATGGAGGGCCAGATGAAAATCCGCGTTATCAAAAAGTTATAGGGTTTGCTATACGACACTTTAAGCGACATGATCTCGATGCATTGTTTTTAGCTACAAATGCTCCTGGCAGAAGTGCGTATAACAGAGTAGAGCGCAGAATGGCTCCTCTTAGTCGGGAACTGGCTGGTTTGATATTGCCTCATGACCATTTTGGGTCTCATTTGGATGAACGTGGCGTTACAATTAATGAAGATTTAGAAAGATTAAATTTCGAGTTTGCAGGAAATGTGTTAGCTTAAGTATGGAGTTCAATGGAAATTGATGGCTATAGTGTTACTGCAAAATATGTTGGGCCGGGCGAACAAGATCTTCCTGATTTCCCAGACATTAAATGGTATTCAGAACATGTGCGTGAAAGCCAATACTTGCTTCAAATTGTAAAATGTAGAAACATAGAATGCTGTCGTCCAAGAAGTGGCCTATTTAGACTACTAGACAAGAGGTTTCTTCCACCACCAGTAAAAGTAAAACAAACAGTTGATGACTTGGTTTTGGATGATGGAGGGCAATTTCTCAATCTTCCAGTCAATTTAGCTCTACACTTAAATGCTTCAATCAAAGATTTCCTGCAAATGCCCTACGATTACTTTTGTCCGACGGTAAAATTGAAGCTATCCGGTCGAACATGCAAAACGTGTGGTCTTTATCACGCTTCCGTCAAGTCACTAAATCGCCACATCGAGAAGATCCATAAAAAAGTAAACACGCACACTGATATGAAAGTTAGGCCCATAAGAGTTGCTGCTCGTCGTGCTAATGAACTGATGTGCATTATTCAAAATTTAGAGCACCACGATGTTGAATGGCTCGATGAGAACGACGTAGACATTCCAGAATCGGATGAAAGTGAGCAGACACACAACATTGAGCAGCAAAAATCCAATATCATCGAAAACTTAGAATCATGGATTCGGGTGTCATGGACTGAAGACTGTTAATTGGAATTAATATGTATACCAAAAATTTAAAAGAAGTTTGTTTTGTTCGTAATAGATATTACTTAAGATTATAATATTTATACCTTACTCTATGTTGAATACCGTGTCAATAAAGTTCGTTTAAATTAATATTATGTCCTAAATCTATTTTCTTATTTGTAGAATGATAACTGCTGCTTATGAATCAATAAGAAAAACAGGATACATTAAAAGAATGTTTACGTAAGCATTAGAGGGGGGGATAAGAGCTCTGCTTACTTTTGCTTACAAGGGGGATGGGGGAGTAAATAATTGTAATAAATCTGCTTACGTAATACTTGAACGGCCCCTGTGTTCCTAGTAGCACATGAGGGAGAGTGGGCAAAGAACTCGGAGAGAAATCTTCGGCGAAGTACTCGGAGAAAGATCTTCGGGGAAGAACTCCGGTACGGTTTTAAGCAGTTCCCGGTACGCGGCCGTACCGTGTGTCCTATTGCCTACGTTGGTCGCGGATATCACGTTCATTGTATAAGGTATTGAAATCAAAAATTTGTTGGTCGCGATTGGTGATGCGGGCTAAGTCGTTGGTCAGAGGAGTTTCGGTACGACTGTTCGAATACTCAAGCTGCGGTTTGTTTACTCTTTTGGACAGTGAATTCCTTTTTTTTTTTTTTTTACATATGTTTTTTTATTTATTTCGACTTTTTTTATTGACATACGGTGTAGGGTAGTTTTAAGGATTAATTGTAAACCTAGTTTAAGTTAGGTTAAGGAAATTAAATTTGTGACATATTGAATTGGAAACGATTACGGTGATTTTTTTTTTCTTTTGCGTGGGATATTTCGCGAGTCATGCTGCGGGTAAGTCGGCGTGAGGGCAATCGCGTGGCGCCATTGCTCACGACCAGTCCTCGCAGCTGGCCTAGCATCCCTTTCGCACGACGTCGCGGCAGGTGGAGAGGAGCAAGTGAGCAAGAGGAGCAAGCGATCTTGCACACATACGAACCGATACGTACATACGTCCATACGCATCACATACGTGCATACACTCACACATCTGTACGCTATGTATAAGTATACATACATACATACATATGTACATTACGAAGTAGAGTTGGGTAGTTCCGGACATGTATAGTTCACGAAACTATGTCCTCTCTCGGACACATGTCCTCTCGTTCCGCAAATTGAACGAAATGAGTTCCATAGTTCCATTCAACCCTTATTCATCAATCACATATGTACAAAACGAAAAAAAAAAACATAAATGCAACGAACATGCTTCTCATACGGTATGAGTTATACCCCGTAGTTTCCAAGAAACCCAAAAGTATGGAGATGTGGCGATAAAGCTCGAACAGTTGGTGTACACTGTACAGCACACTTGAACTGAAATGAAGAAAAGAAATGAAAGAATATAATGCCCGCACCGCATTTCGTGAACGAATGTCATACATGTGTATGTATGCATTCAGGTCCGGACATGGACATGGTTTGCTAGTTCCATATCGGTGCGATAATACATTTAGTTCCGGACATGGACATGTTTTTGCTAGTTCCATATCGGTGCGAGTATACATTTAGTATTTTAAAACGGGTAGAGATTGCAGTGCATACTGAGATGGAATAATTATCTTATAACCCCATTTAGATACCTTTTTTTTTTGTTTTTTTTTTTTAGAGACTCGCGCAGGTTCAAGAGTTTTTATATTCTCTTATGATGTGTTGACACACACAACCTGAACGGAGTGCAGTGATTGGGGTCGGTGATGTTCGTTCACTACTCTCAGGGGTGGTTGTCCTAGGCCTAGATAGGACGAGAGCCGACCAAAGTCCGCGTTGGTTATAGTCCGTAGTAATTCCTTCAAGCACTTTAGTATTGCATACGCAGAGGATGAATTTCGGCTGACCATATACTGTGAGTGTTATGCTTGCAGGCAGTACGTCTGGTCACTTTCCATTCACAACTGCGTTGCATACTTTTTATCATCCGTTTAGGAATTACTTTTACTTGGCTATGAAGCGAATTTGAACTATAGACCTTCCGATCGGCGGTCGATGATGTTAACCACTGCACCACGGCCACCCCCTGTTTCAAATATATTGAATGGTCTTTCCAACAAAGTTGTTGGTCCAATATAACACCTAAATATTTAAAACTGTCCACGTGTTTAATCAAGAAGCAATTTTCAAACATTCTTGATTGTTGAATACTATATCTTCAAGAACAAATCGATTACACAATGGTGCATGATAATATAAGGGAAGGTCTCTGAAAACTGTACCATTGATATTAAATATCGTGTACTTCGTTTTGTTGCTAATTATTAGTTTATGATAATTAATCTCCTTAACATATCTAGGTCATTATTAACAAAACTATCAATTAAGTTAGTGTTTGAGTGGAAAAGAGATGTTTCATCAGCAAAGGCAGTTATTTTGCCTATAAAAGGTTGTAAGAAAAACGAATTAACATAAATTAGAAAAAGGATTGGGCCCAATACTGCTCCTTGGGGAACACCCATATTTAAGGGTGTGAGAATAAAATGTCACTGATTATGTATTTCTGTTGCTGCTTTAACAACAAATACTTTGACAAAATATAATAAATATATGTATAAATGGGGCTCCCATACAACAGACATGCTTTTTTTGCCGTTTTTATACATAATAGTACGGAACCCTTCGTGCGCGAGTCCGACTCGCACTTGGCCGGTTTTTCATCACCCGTCACGATGCGATGATGAAAACTCTTTCCGTTTTGCCGCTGGAGCAGTTGTTCACAGGCGAAAAAAAAACCGCTCAACGTCCCTTGGCTTCAAATCATAAGGAACCCAAGTTCCTTCTTTTTGAATCATTCCCGACACATAGAATCGCTTGGAAATAGATTGGCGGGTGACTCCTAATGCTGAAGCAAGCTTTTTTTGCGCTATACCCCCAATCCAGCGTCATTGAAGGATTTTGTCCTTTCTTCATGTGAACACAGCACAGCAACATCTGCGCTTCAGCTGCCGTTTCAGACATTTTTACACACTAAAAGGTAATAACACCAAAACAAAATCACTTATGTGTCATAACGGTTTGTTAACTACATGTGTATGTACATGTCTATGTATATGTCTAAGCTCGGTTCAGGGAGCTCTTGACAACGCAACTTTTGAGAGCATGTGTAACGTTGTTGGATGATGTGGCGTAGATGATGCACTAGCTTTGTGGATCAAAACGTACGTACACAGGACATTGATCGCTGATGCAGGTCCCGGACATTGTGTCAAAAGTGGCGTAAACAGGGGCTGCCTGCAAGGTGGCGTCCTGTCTCCGCTGTTATGGTGCATGGTGGTTGACTCTCTGCTCGATGCTCTCAATTTTTCTGGAATCTATGCCCAGACCTATGCGGATGATGACGCCGTTCTCTCTTTCACGACGAGAAACGGACTGTCAGTTAATCCTCTAATGACTGATGTCGTTCTCTTCACCAGAAGGAGAAAAATTACTGGCATGACTCAGATGGTGCTAAAAGGCATTCCCATCCCGATATCCAAGGAAACTACATATGTAAGTCCCTGGAAATCATTTTAGACTGCAAGCCAAAAATCAACAAAGCGCTGTCAGCGTTCTGGCAATGCAAAAATGCAAGTGCAAAATATGGGGTTTCTCGCCGGCAAAGGTCCTATGGGTCTACACGGCAATGATAAGACCGATAATCTCATATGCATCGGTTGTCTGGTGGAACAGGCCGTAGCCTCTTTCACCAAACTCCAAAGAACAGTTTGTCTAAGCTGTA
The DNA here is from genome assembly GCA_951905685.1 of Eumerus sabulonum. Classification (NCBI taxonomy): domain Eukaryota; kingdom Metazoa; phylum Arthropoda; class Insecta; order Diptera; family Syrphidae; genus Eumerus; species Eumerus sabulonum. Next base: position 207,584,952 of record OX645060.1, read on the forward strand.
CAGGGGCTTTCACCCGCACGCCGGGCGCTGCTCTAGATGCTATGATGAACCTTCCACCCCTGATATATGTATGTATCAGCGGGTGTGCACTGAAAGCCATATCTGGTCTCAACAGAAATTTCTATGGCGTCAGGATTGACTCTGGCCATATACTGAATCTGAAAACGATTGTCTTCGCATTTCCACAGATGGTTCCAAGTCCAAGATGGTCCGGCGCTGGGGTTTTCTAGGAATGCGAAAACGCGCGACTGCACTTTTCATTAGGAAAATATGCGCCTGTCTTTCAGCCAGAGATATTCGCAATCCTGATGGCCATGCATATGCTTCAAAGGATGCTCGCTTCCTTTCCCCACATTCACCGTCGTAACACGGGCTTCTGGTCGATGGTGGTTTCAGCTACTTTCTGGATGGCAGTACTATATGCGGTGCATGATTGAGATAAGCTTGGCTCTGGCCCTTCATGGGCTGTAATGCCACCAATGCAAGCGTCAAGGTTACCTGGGAGTTCAGACGAATTCAAGGGAATTGATCGTGTCAGAATGAATTAGAGTATTTAACAGTAGGGGGGGTGTGATTCATAATAGTATTAGGCTGGAAAAATGGGTTAAAAGAAAGTCGATTATAAGGTTTTGCTCTAGTGTTGGTTATGCTGGGATTTGGAGAGGGGTTATGGAGGGAGAGCAGTGGTATTATTAGCTGAACATAAGCCACGAACATGCATAGGGTCAACCACATATTTGGATGAAATCGTCGACAAACTCACAAGAGGAGTATCCTGGAAAAACCTGGTCACGACTTGAACCTGAGGTGGAGAAGTTGAGGCTCCTTGTATCACCCACAAACATCTCTATTGTGATGTCCCCCACTTACAGTTTACTCAAGAATCCTGAGTTAGTGATAAAACTTAGTATGCTGTTGAGTGAGCTAGCAGCGATTTCTTCTGCTTCAAGATAGTACTTGCCTAAGTGACGATGACGTGTTGACAAGGCAGTTACAGAGGCACAGTATGTGCTCTGCTGTTTCTTCGTCTTCATTAAACATTCTACATTCTGCAAGTGTCATCTTGTATAATGCCCATTGTTTCGAGATGTCTGTTGACTGGGCAGTGTCCAGTAAGGAAACCTGGGATTAAGCGAATCTGACTCCTCGAAAGCATGAGGAGTTGTTTCGTTCTTCTGAGAGATGTAGTAGGGAGGAACACCTTGGCTTGTCTGCTACCTTTCGTTTGTAACCAGTAGTGATCCGTCGTGTTCCTTAACCAATTGTTTATGCAGCATTTGATGGTGCTGATGGGTATGCCGTAGAAAGATCATGGCATCATAAATGGTGATGTCTTTTTCTTGCTAGTAGGTCCGCCTTTTCGTTGCTCGTATTGCCGCTGTGTCCAGGTATCCAAATGAGATGAACTCTGTTTGTGCTGGCCAGCTGTTGAAGTCCCATACCAGTTTGGAGGTGATTTCATAACTCTTTAGGACCAGAAGTGCAGCCTTGCTGTCAGAGCCCTAACGCCTTCGTTCGTTTTGGAGCCATCTGTGTACCACACGTAGGATCCATGATTGAAGGAATGTGACCTTGTAGTTTTGGCTGAAGTTGTATCTGGGGAGACAGTTGTCTGTAAGAGACATCTTTAGGATTTCATGCCTGTTTATTTCGGTAAGGATATCAGGGTGAAAGAGCCTACGGTTAGAGTCATCCTTCGCGATCAGTCTGGGGGCGAAGACCCTTGCTTCTTACTTCAGTTGGAGATGAAGAGATGGCAGGTCAGTGATGACTCTAGTGCTGCTGTGAGGGTTGTTCTCATGGCCCCGGTGATACAGATACAAGCTAGACTTGGCAATTTGTTGAGCTTGGCTTGTACTGATACTTGTTTTATTTTGTGCCACCAGACGGGCGCAGCATATGTGAGAATTGGTCTGGTGATTGCTGTATATAACCAGCGGAATATTTTGGGGTTTGTGCCCCAGTTTTTGCCAATGAGACTTTTGCTGATCCATAAAGAGATCCTGGCTTTCTCAATGGTCTTTGTAATGTGAGAGTTCCAAGTGAGCTATTCGTCTAGAGTTATCCCTAGGTATTCGACTCCTTTTGAGAACTCTGTCGCTTTACCAAAGAGGGTAGGTATGGTAAGTTTGTGCCTATTCCTCCTTTTGGTGAAGGCGACTATAGTACTTTTCCTAGGGTTAACCTTTAGTGCAACCCTTATGCACCAGTTTGCAACAAGGTTTAATGCCCGTTGGAAGAGTTCCGAGACTGTGTTTTTGAATTGCCTCTAACCAGGATCACTATGTCGTCAGCATAGCCTTGGACGTAAAAACCATTGTGGCTGATTATGTTAATCAGTTCATTTACCGCTATGGATCACAGGAGAGGTGAGAGAATCCCGTCTTGGCATCCTTTCGCGGCATTTACACTGATTTTATCATTGTCTAGTGAGGTGTTTATTTTCCTATTGCTAAGCATGTGTTGGATCCAATTGCATGTGGTGTTATCCACCCCTGTAGTCGGTGTTGTCGAAAGCACCCTCAATATCTAGAAAGGAACCTATCGCAATTTCTTTGTCGCTCAGGGATTTGTTGATCCGGGCTGTTAGCTCCTAAAGAGCATGTGTGGTCGATTTCCCAGTGGTGATCTTTTCAAGGCACCGTCCCTGATATGCCATTCCAGAATTTCTTTCATTGTTTTTAGGAAGAAAGAGGTATGGCTTATCGGTCTGTAGTACTTAGGCAGGTCTGTGGGTCTACGGCCTACTTTGGGAATGAATTTTACCGTTACCTCTGTCCAGCTCGTTGGTATGTATCCCCATGCATAGCTGGTTCTAAAGATGTTGGTAAGCATGGGGCTAATTAGCGCACTTCCTTTCTGAAGGAGGGCTGGGAAGATGCCATCCTCCCCCGGGGATTTGTACGGGTCAAAAGAATTAATGGCCCATTTTATGCTTCTTACTTACTTACTTAGGTGGCGCTACTGTCCGTGGTGAACCTGGGCCTCAACCAACAAGCGTCTCCAGCTGGCACGGTCTTTGGCCAGCTGTTTCCAGCGCCGCACGCCTAGTTGGTTATGGTCCCCTTCCACCTGCGTGCGCCACCGCTGATGCGGCCGTCCTCTGCCGCGCCTTCCTTCCGGGGTGGATTCGAAGACACTTCGGGTGGGAGCTTTTTTTTCCATGCGTTCTACATGGCCTAGCCACCTTAGATGCTGTATTCGTAGACGTCGTACCAGGCCGATGTCGCTGTACAACCCGTAGAGTTCTTCGTTATATCTTCTCCTCCATACACCGTTTGAACAAACGGGACCGTAGATAGTACGCAGAATTTTCCTCTCGAAACGACCAAGGGCATCTTCATCCGCTTTCGTTAAGGTCCAAGCCTCTGCGCCGTAAAGGAGGACTGAGATGATTAAGGTCTTATATAGTGTCACCTTGATTTTCCGAGAGGGGGCTCTACTTCTCAATTACCTCTTGAGACCAAGGAAACAGCGGTTGGCAAGAGTGATTCTGCGTTTTATCTCAGCGCTAGTGTTGTTGTCGCCGGTCATCAGTGAGCCAAGGTAGACGAATTCCTTGACCACTTTAAAGTTATATCCGCCCATGGTGACGTTCTGGCCAATACGTCGGTGTTGTCCGTCTCTTTTAGATGAAAGCAGATATTTGGTTTTACCCTCATTAACCTTGAAACCCATCTTAGCCGCTTCTACCTCAATGCTTACAAAGGCCTCCTTGACGTCCCGCTGTGTCCGTCTAATCACGTCAATGTCGTCGGCGTACGCAAGCAATTGCAAAGACCTGAAATAGATCGTACCCCTTGTGTCGGCCAGCGACTCTTGCACGATCTTTTCAAGCACAATGTTGAAAAAGTCGTATGATAGCGCGTCACCTTGTCTGAATCTTTTTTTTACCTCAAAGGTCTCGGTTTGCTCATTGCCGACCTAAATGGAGCAGCGAAAATTCTCCATTGCCATCCTGCACAGTCGGACGAGTTTGGCAGGGATGTTGAAACTAGACATGGCTTTGTATAGCTCATCTCTATACACGCTGTCATATGCAGCCTTGAAATCGACGAAGAGGTGGTGAGTGTCGATTTGGTATTCCTGGGCCTTCTCCAGGATCTGCCGTAGCGTAAATATTTGGTCTATTGTGGATTTACCTGGCCTGAAACCACACTGATGAGAGCTGATCAAGTTATCCACAAATGGTTTCAGGTGTTCACACAATACGGCAGAGAAGATCTTATATGCGATGCTAAGGAGACTTATTTCCCTATAATTGGCGCAGTTATAGGGGTCTAGGTCGGGCATGCTTTCCTCCGACCATACCTTGCAAATGAAATGGTACATGCACCATACCAGCTCATCTCCAGCCGCTCACAGCAGACAGGCCGTCTGCGCCCGCGGCTTTATTAGACTAAAGTCTCGATATCGCTATTTTGACTTCGTCTAGGTCGTTATTCCTGCGGAAGCATCTCTCCATCTCCTTGATCTCACCCTTTCCGTATTCTCTCTTCTTTCTTCTGAAAAGGGTGTGTTCCTCTCTTCTCTTCTGCTCATAGATCTCACGAGCAGCTATCGTCCGTCGTTGCAACGTGGCTTAATATGCCTCTTGTTTTGCTGCATGTGCTTGTTCGTATTGTTCATCGAACCAGGGGTTTCAATGTGGAAGCGGTTTGAAGACCAGCACCTCAGAGGCAATGCGCCCATTCCTGCTCTATTGTTTGCGCTACTGTGGGCAGATTTTGAGAGAGCTTTGAGGAGACACGATTGGCAAAGATTCTGGCAGTCTCTTGCGATTGTAGCTTTCCGATATCAAACTTACGTAGTCCTACTCGACTCCTAAGCATTCTTGATATCCTCATTCGTACCTTGGCTACAACAAGGTAGTAGTCCGAGTCGGTGTTGGCCCCTCGGTAGGTTCGTACGTCGAGAATACAGGAGGAGTGTCAGGCGTCGTTCGCAATGTGATCAATCTGGTTGGTGGTCGATTGATCAAAAGACCGCCAAGCAACCTTGTGGAAGTTGAGATGGGGGAATCGCGTGCTTGCTACAAGGAGGTTGTGCTCTCTTCCAAACCTCCCTGTTGGGTCTAGTTGCCCTGATCTGCGGAGGTATGTTAGAGAGATTGGAGGGAATGATGTTGGAGTCTGGGAATTGCTTACTGGTTAATTTTGAGTATACTTCTCAACAGTCCAATATGGTTAGTGTGCTCTTTGACGAGAACTCTGTGGATGCGAGCGCTGCTCTGTATCTCTGATAGACTTCTGCAGAACTTTTTCCATGAGCCTCTTTAGGCTCTTCTAATCTCTTGGTTGTAGTTGGTGAGTGAGGCACGGTACTGTGTCCAATCTAACTCTAACTCTAATCCAAAAGGTACGACGATAGCTGAAATAGAATCTCCATAAGCAAAACACTAACGTAGCTTGTAACAAGTGCTGGTATATTATCTTATTCTTGTTTGTTATAGTTTCTCTTGTAAAATTACAATCATTTCATTTATCTTCTATGAATATCTTATATCTAAAAACAAGAAAACAAAAAAAGAAAAAAAACTACGTTACAGTATAAGACTAGCTTTGTTGTTCAACTATGGCCAATCGGTGTTTATCTCGACCAAGGCCATAATCGCAATAAAATTTTCAAAATTTCCTATTACTTTATCTCGTAATCAAGTATCTGTACATAACAAATAGCAGATGAATCGTATCTAAACCATATAAAAAGTTACAAATCCATGATTGAATTGAATTGGAGTGTATCCAATGCACTGGTATAGGTAAAGATATACATAAATACTGACGGGAAGGGAGGGTGCAATAAAATTAACAGTTTACCTTAAACTAGAACACAAATTGCTTAGGTAACAGTGCTAGAACGAACGAACGAGCACGTAACCATATGTATACCGGACCGCCTGTTTGTTTGTGTTCGTATTGTATATTATATTAATAAATTTCACTAATTATGAGGTAAGCCCTGAGTTACGACTGAGTTTCCCAAATTTGAATTTCTTTAATTCATGTTTACATGGAAAGAATTTTGTTAACATACGCGTACAGAGGTGGTTCTGTTCAAATTGCTTGTGAATTGACAAGGAGATGGCGAGCGATTGGGTTCTTCAATGATTTACTAGCAGATCTTTGAACCGTGCGTGTGCCCATATGACAGATGCTCTCATATCACAACCATGGAGAGTTTGGTTGGTTTTGTTCTCGGGCAGACTAGTTCGATTCTCTGCTATTCTCACTACTACCCGCGAGAGGACACTCGACCGAGACACCTGAACTGAGGGTGTGTGTATTCGCTGACTGGGCTGCACAACCTATGTTCGGTGACATTGTTCTGTTGTTATTCGGCGCACAGCTAACAGTGCTAGTGTTAATGGACGAGTTGGCTTGATTTGAATGCGTACTGGGGGATGGTTGTTGAGTCATTACATCGGGCGGGATGAGACCTTCTTTAACTCGTTTCTTCTGCTTCATTCGCCGATTCTGAAACCATATTTTCACCTGCAACATAGAAACTGTGGCTATTAAACACAAAGAAAAAACAAAAATGTCTGATTGCCAACTTACTTGGGTTTCGTTGAGCTGCAGAGAGTTGGCGATTTCGATGCGACGCGCTCGAGTCAGGTATCGATTGAAGTGGAATTCCTTTTCGAGCTCGGTTAACTGTTTATTGGTAAAGTTGGTTCGTCCAGAATTGTTATTGCTGTTCACAACGGCTGGAACGTTGCCCATCAACAGCAGGGGATTAGTTGATTGACCAGGCATCCCGGCTCGACAAATGTCCAATTGTTGACCGTTCATCTGATAGTCGTGTATGGTGGCAGGTATTTTTGGTGCTGCAACGAGACGAGCAGAAGAATGTTTATTTGTGATGAGAGGCGTTTCTGTGGTTTTCGTTGTAAATTCGAAACGGATACCTGTTGTAAGAGATTTAGGAATGTATGCCTATTGTGGCATTGATTAGTTCGTGCAATGTTTGTAGTGTTCGTTCGGATTAGAGTGACGGTGTTTGGACACATAGATTAATTGTCTTGGGAAGGATTTGGTCCTTTGGGAGTGAGGTTTAAGTCAGAATATCCATAGCAGAGTGAGAGTATTATCCTATTAAAATCATAGTTATTTAAACAGATTTTATGGAATGGTGTTGGTTATCGTTTCTATACGTCTCCGAAGGGGTCTCCGTGAATCAGGCAATTTCCCAAGGTGACATACAATGATAACAATTTATTAAGGGGGCAATGACAAGAAAAGTTACCGATGTAACTGAAGTGGCCGCTGGCGCCGTATAGGAGCCCGTACTCAGTAAGTCTGTACACATGACTCCAAGTGTAACACACGTAATTGCTGGCACATATCAGTTAGTTGATTAAATCAACATGATCACAGAACACAAATCTCAAGTGCATAGGACGGTTTATGATAATTTCAAAAACACTATTGCGGCACCGTCCTTTCGCCAAAGCGCAACAAATGTCAATTTCGACAAACTTGGCGCCATTGCACTGACATGTTGACTAGGCAATTACCAGTTATTGAATTAGTGTTTGTATTGATAATTCGGAATGCACTTCGTATCTTATAGATAAAGCCACACAATTTTCTGTCCCATTTCGAGGGTCATTGCCTTATAGCTCTGCCTTATCAGGACTATAAATCTTCCACCTCCAAACGCAAATTAAATATAATTCGATTTTGGTTTTTTTTTTTTTTTTCTATGATGGGGAAGCTACCGGTCTTGACAGTCCGATATGGTATGGTAACATTCTATTCTATATTTACCGACTGGTTCCATAAATCTTGTGCTCCGTTTACTACACCGTCTCTAGCTGCGTGTACTTTGTGATCTCTGATTGAGGTTTCTTTGACACTTTATTATCATACGAATGTCAATAGTTAGAGTTTATAAGCAAAACACAGCTTTTGATTGCATATTTGGGAGCAGAAATAATTTATTGCACGTATGGCGAGCGAGCGGTTTAAACCAGATTAGGAGGGAGAAATTTACAATACACTGTCTGGAGGAGTAATAAATCAATAACGAATGTTCAATTTAGGACTTAATGAACAATATCTGCGTAGCGATAATCGGCGATGGCTATTTATAAAGGCAGATTTTGTATTTATAGCAAGGTAGCTGAATCTATTTGTTTTTGAATATCATCGCTGTTCGTTTTTGCAAAATTTGTTACAATGACGACTACTTATCAGCCTTGAGATAAACCTAATCTTTTTCGTATAAGGTCGAGATAATCGGTAAGTTAGCGCTAGATACATACTATTTTCCAAAGTATTGTCGTGAATGTTGAGCTCTCAGGTAAGACATTTGTTTGAAAAGTTTTGGGCAATAAAGGAGGCGTGCTTCATTTGTTGACACAACGTTTTTCCTATTAGCCTTCTATTAGTCTTCTTAAACGAATACGTTTGTTCTCTTTTATTTTTCAAGTACTGTTGGCGTTATTCTAGGGTTTTGTTTTGAATACTATGTGCGCACTCAAGGTTTAATAAGCGTATTGTGTCGGCGACACAGTGCGAGCAGAAGGTAGAAAGGAAAAGGGATAAAGGAGATGCCAATGGTTTTTGATCTTATTGATCTCTTTTCTCCGCGGAACGAAAAGAGTCACCTTACGCTTGAAATATAGAAAACTCATTTCCAAAGTAAGTGCTGTGTTATGAGGCGTTCGGCGTTTATGAGCGTACGCCTCATAACAATCCGCATCAAGGCTAAATTTGGAAACATTACTTTAATATGCGCTCACGCCCCAACGGAAGAAAAGGACGATCGACTCAATGAAGAATTCTACGATCTCCTAGACAGAACATATGCCCAAAGCCCAGGCTACGACACAAAAATAGTCCTAGGAGATTTTATTGCAAAACTGGGCAAAGAGGACATATTTGAGTCGATCATAGGAAAGCATAGCCTCCATAACACCACATCCGACAACGGAGTTAGGCTAATCGATTTCCTAGCGGGGCGTAACCTCCTTGTAGCAAGCACGCAATTCCCCCATCTCAACATCCACAAGGGTACTTGATGGTCTTTTGATCAATCGACCACCAACCAGATTGATCACATTGCGATCGACGCCAGACACTCCTCTAGTATTCTCGACATACGAACCTTCCGAGGGGCAAACATCGACTCGAACTACTACCTTGTTGTACGAATGAGGATATCAAGAATGCTTAGGAGTCGAGAAGGACTACGTAAGTTTGACGTCGGAAAGTTACAATCGCAAGAGACTGCCAGAATCTTTGCCGATCGCGTCTCCTGCAAGCTCTCTAAAAATCCGCCCACAGCAGCACAGACAATAGAGCAGGAATGGGCGCATTGCCAGAGCGCCATCAGAGACGCTGCCTCAGAGGTGCTGGGTTTCAAACCGCCACCACCTAGAAACCCCTGGTTCGATGAGCGATGCGAACAAGCCCATGCAGCAAAATAAGAGGCATATAAAGCCAATGCTGCAACGACGTGCGAGAGCTGCTCGCGAAATCTATGAGCAGAAGAGAAGAGAGGAACACACGCTTTTCAGAAGAAAGAAGAGAGAGCACGGAAAGCGTGAGATCGAGGAGATGGAGAGATGCTTCCGCAGGAATGACGCCCGTAAGTTTTACAATAAGGTAAAACGAACATGCCATGGCTACAAAGACAGAGCGGCGGCTTGCAGGGATGAAAATGGAGAACTGGTAGTAGAGTCGTAGACGATGCTGAGGATTTGGAAAGGCCACTTCTGCAGAAGTGGGCCGCGGGCGCAGACGGCCTGTACATGAGCTGGTAAGGTGCATGAACCTTACCAACCTTACCGACAAGGTATGGTCGGAGGAAAGCATGCCCGACGAATAGAATCTCAGCATCGTTTGCCCGGTCCACAAGAAAGGAGACCCCTATAACTGCGCCAACTATAGGGGAATAAGTCTCCTTAACATCACATATAAGATCTTCTCTGCCGTATTGTGTGAACGCCTGAAACCGTTTGTGGATAACCTGATCGGCTCTTATCAGTGTGGTTTCAGGCCAGGTAAATCCACAATAGACCAAATATTTACGCTATGGCAGATCTTGGAGAAGACCCAGGAATACCAAATCGACACTCACCACCTCTTCATCGATTTCAAGGCTGCATATGACAGCGTGTATAGAGATGAGCTATACAAAGCCATGTCTAGTTTTAACATCCCTGCCAAACTCGTCCGACTGTGCAGGATGACAATGGAGAATTCTCGCTGCTCCATTAAGGTCGGTAAACTGAGACATTTGGTGTTGAAAATCGATTTAGGCAAGGTGACGCGCTGTCATGCAACTTTTTCAACATCGTGCTTGAAAAGATCGTGCAAGAGTCACTGGCCAACACAGGTCTACGTAATTGCTTGCGTACGCCGACGACATTGACGTGATGCAACTCGTTTTATAAGACTGGTATGTTGCCGGTCTGGTGTTCGCCTGCGGTATACCCTTTTGAGCTCGTCTGCCAATATATCGATGGGTAGCATACCTGCTATCACGAACGCTGCGTCATCTGATATGGTCCTGAACCCGCAGATTACTCTTATTGCGCACAGTCGATAGACTGAATCCAATTTCCGCTTTAGTCCTTTTACTGCAAGAACTTCCGCCCAAATTGGAGCAGCGTAGAGTAGGACTGAGCTGACTACCCGTGAGAGTAGGACTCTGCGTGCATATCCGGGACCGCCTGTATTCGGAAGCATTCGCGAAAGACCTCATTGTGCGCGTGATGCCTTCTCGCTGGCATACAGTTTGTGTTCCCTGAAAGAAAGCCTGTTGTCTAGGATGACTCCTAGATACTTGACTGCTTTCTTGGACCTTATCGCCTGATCTCCGACTAAGAAGCTCGCATATTCCACCTTTTTACGGTTGGTTATAAGCACAGCCTTAATTTTTTGGGCTGCTAGTTCCAGACCGGCAATTGAGAGCCAATCTTCCACTTTAGCGATAGCTGCGTTCGCAGTAGCCTCTACTTTTTCTATATGCTTAGCCACTGTGACGATGGCAATATCGTCGGCGAAGCCGATGATTCGTACTCCTTTGGGAAGCGCTAGTCGTAGAACGCCATCGTACATGATGTTCCACAGGAGACATCCAAGGAGGTCCTTGAGGGACACCCGCCGTTACTTGGTAGAATATTACGCCTTCATCGGTATTGTACCTAAGCCTCCTGTTGTTAAAGTAGTCGATGACAATCCTTAATAAATAGGAGGGGGTACCCATGTCAATTAAAGACTTTTGTCTTTGGTTGGGTAAAACCAGATTTGGTCAGCTCTCGTCCTATCTAGGTATAGGACAAACACCCCTGAGAGTAGTGAACGAACTACAACGACCCCAACCACTGCACTCCGTTCAGGTTGTGTATGTAAACACATCATAAGAGAATATAAAAACTCTTGAACCTGCACGAGTCTCTAAAAAAACAAAAAAAAAAAAAAAAAAAAGTGGAAACGCAATGGCAAAAGAGTTAGGTGTGTCGGCCGCAACCATGCATAGCATCTTGACCATCGGTATACAAAAGGTTGAAGGCCTTATAATTGTTTAAAAAGCAATGTTGCTCCACAGAACAAAGGTATTGCAGCAGCTGCTAGTTCAAGCCCACTTAAAAAACCGTATGTTCACTGAAGAGAACCTGTTTCTTCTTTCCTCTTATCAGGCCAGCAATCCATAGGGGATCTATGCCTGAGCTATAGCTGCCTTCCATCCCTGACGGTCCCGGCGCGTTGTTTTCAGTTATCAAGACCAATTTGCCTTATATCCGCGATTATTCTTCTTTGATGGCGTTACAGCCCATGGAGGACCAGAGCCAAGCGATTACTTGGTCTTTATACCGGAGGTTCGGTTTTCCTCTTCTTCTCGAAGTAGGAGGCTCGAAGTCGAAGACTCTCTTAACTGGAGCGTTGGTGTTCATGCGCCCAATATGGCCGAGCCAATTTAATCGACGGATCTTTACCTTCCGGACTACAACAATATCTTTGTACAGCACGTAGAGCTCGCAATTATACCTTCTCCTCTATTCACCGTCCTCACAGGCAGGACCAAATATCCGGCGCAGAATTTTTCTTTCGAAAGAACCCAAAATCAGCTCCGCTGTCCTGCTTATCGTCCAGCTTTCGGCTCCTTACAGCGAGACTGTACTGACTGACTGAGCGTTTTGTAAAGCATGATTTTGGTTCTTCGAGTGAGGAATTTCGACCCAAGCTGTTTGGACAAATCGAAGTCGCAGCGGTTGCCGAGGGCGATTCTATGCCGAATCTCCACTGTGGTGTCGTTTGTTGAGTTTCCGTATGGCCGAGGTAGACAAAATCCTTAACCACTTTTCCAGGATTTGTTGAAGTGTGAATATTTGGCCCATAGTCGATTTGCCGGACCGGAAGCCGCACTGGTAGCTGCCGATTAGTGCGCTGTAAAAGGGCTTTAGACCTTTACACAGTATGCTGGACAGGATCTTGTATGCGACATTGGCCAGCGATATATGTACCTCCATAGCTCTTGCAAGAGGTAGGACCGTCTTTTTTAGGAATGGGCAAATAGAGCTGATATTCCAGTCGTCGGGCATGCTTTCATCTTCCCAAATTCTACAGATGATCTGGTGCATGCTCACTACCAGAACATCGCCGCCAGCCTTGAAGAGCTCTGATGGCAAGCCATCTGAGCCTGCGGCCTTGTTGTTCTTCAGCTTTTGAACAGCTGCGCTGACTTCTTCGAAGCTTGGTGGGCAGACTTCTTCAGCAGCTGGAGTTGGGATTTCCTCTGTCCTTACTACTCTCTCTTAGTCATGTCTGTTAAACAGCTGCTGGAAATGGTGCATAAGAACATCCACTATTCCCTGCGGGTCGGACAAGATTACCCTCGAAATTTCGAAGAGCGCGGGTGTCTTTCTTGAAGCCTTTTGCAATGCTTTTTGCTTTCTTTTAAAAGGCCCGTATTTTATGCTTCCCCCTAGACTTATTAATATCCTTAAGCTGGGAGGCCGCGAAGGTTATTTTCTTTAGTCGCACCAGTTTTTTTCCTCCCTTCTTCTGGCTCGGTACTCATCTCGCGATGCCCTGGTTTTTGCCGCAACGCCATATGGTAATCCTCATCGGTTGCTGCCTTTTTCTGCTCATACTCGCCATCATACCACGGGTTTCTTGTCGGGTGTGGTAGAGAGCCTAAGGTGTTCTCGGCTACTTCCTGAATAGCTGAGTGGCAAAGCAGCCACATATTGTTGACACTTGTGCTTGACGTAGGCATACCGCAGAGCCTTTCGCTCAGTTGCTCCTTGTAGACTCTGGTAACCTCCGGCGTGCTCAGGCATCCAATATCGTACCTCCTCATTGTGAGCTAATGCAGCTTTCTGGCATTGGACATTCGAGTCTAAGTCTTGCTGCTACGAGGAAATGGTCAGAATCGACGTTTGCATTGATTATTTTGGCATTGAAGTCACCGAGTACAATTGTAATATCGTACTCCGGACAAGTTCCGTAGGCGTTGTCCAATGGGTCACAGAAGTCCTCTATGATGGGATCTTCAGCCTCTTTTGTAAGGCCGTGTGCACATATGAGACTGATGTTGTAAAATCTGCCTTTGTTGCGGATCACTTATACCTAGGCTATAAGTCGAGCTTCTCAACTCACGCCGTTCGGAATCGGCATTAAATTGTAAGTCCCTGTCACCTGTGTAAAAAACTAAATCACACACACCATCGGTGATAGAGAGAAGCTTTGATCTGGCCCTTCATGGGTTGTAACGCCACCAATGCAAGTGCCAAACGTTAAGCAGCCAAACAATTCTAAAACAAGGCGCCGGATTTTCTATCGAGTTCACAAAGGCGGAGAAACCCAAGTTTGGGTTCGGAAAAATGTTCTTAACGTACTTTCAACTGCAGAGTGGACTTCTTCTTCACCCGACCCCAACTCAATGGACACATTGGTCATTTTGAAGAGCAAGGTTATTAACACGAAATAGGAAAGCGTTCAAACATTCAAAAGTGCATTAGTCCGCAAATTTCCGGATAGCGTCATTCGAGACTCTTGCAATGCGTTCGCCAACAGACTATGTGATCCCATTCAAAGGTGGTCTTAAAAGTGATAAGTATTGAAGCAATATTTCATATATTCAAAAGTTGCCAACTCGCCAATTAATGAGACGTTAATTGAGCGATTATAACCGAGAAGTTGTTTATGATTCGCAGCTCATTTGTGATATCGTAGTAATTTAGGGTTCAAAATAATCATAACCGTTTATCTCCGACTTGTCAAATTGCTATCAAGAGCTGCATAGAGACGGAAACGGCCGATAGTAACAAATAAGTCAGCTCGTCGGCGTAAACAAGCAAGATGACTTGTATTTTTTCAGTTTCTTGCCATTTTTTTTTAGCCCCACTTGAGTCGTAGAGGATTGTAGATTCTAAAATCGTGTTAAGACGATATGAACGGGATTTTGACTTGTCGTTTTTCCAAATAACTGCTGCATGTCCATCGAGCTATGGAAAATAACTCATGACTAATAACCCAGCGGGACCCATGGGTATATGTATACATACGATCTCGGATCAGTTTCTCGACTTTAGATTGATCTCAAATGGATTTTGATGTTTTGGTGCCCCCCTCTTAGCCAAACCTTACATTTCTTCTCCAGCATCTCCCGTGTCTTCTGTCATTTTGCTTTTAATTTACAAGAAAAGTGACGTACGCCAGACGACTATGGAGTATTTTCAAAAACAACTAATAGAAAAAGTAAACAAAAAAACGAGAGAAAGGAGAAAAGGTAAGCATTGTTGGAGGTTTCTGATAATAAATGAGATTTGACTTCTTCTCCATCGCCTTCGTTGTCGAAGAAAACACGACCAGAATTCAACAGACATCAGGCAGAGGACAGCGACCAAGTACAGTGGACTACGCACTACAGACTACTGACATCTGACAAATGACAGATTAGAAACATTTCGTCAAGTCATTGTCCAGAAATTAACCCTATCACTGAGTTAAAGGGGATAGAGGGGCTTATAGCTAATGACTTAAGTGAAGCCTACGTACACACCCCCATGACTCCTTGTTGCGATGACAAGATAATTCGTTCGTATTGTATGGAAATGCGGGACATTAGGGGAAACAGCTTTCTTTCATATCTGTCCACTTTACTGGAATGCGATATCTAACTGGTTAATTACACAATTGATTCTTAGTTCGTTGACCATCTGCTAGCAAATAAAGCAAAAAAAGTCGATAGGGTCACATGGAATGTGACACGGAATGCGTTTCCAATATTAATTTCGCTCAAAGGACCTAAATTGGATTAAGTGACTTATCAAACAATACTCTTAACCCTTTCGTCGATGTGACTCAACCGGACGAATCTGATGTTTGACCAGCACTATCCACGAGACATAAGTATCTCCAATGCAATCTGTTATAATCAAAATCACGGTACGAGTGCGACAACTTCCCGTGCAGTATTGAACATTAAATTAAATTAACGTCAATTTACCATGCATAATTTGAAGAACAAAAACACCGCATATTTGATTCACTAATTAAAAGTAAAAACATTGATGGAACAAATCCTCACGGGGGAATATCAATTCCACGGCATAGAAATAGATACTTTCGTACATAGTATACGAGTATGTATGGATGGGAATTCATGAAGTTTGTTCATGTTTAAGTGAATTTTGAAATTGTGATATCCTTAATCAGTTGGGTTGGTGCTGGTCTAATGAATTCGGACAGACAGATCGGGGATTGGTTGCACACGACTCATCCATTAATTATGTGATGACAGTCCGAGATCTGCCGACCACTTGGGACAGTTACAAAACCTTATACATTAGCAGACACATAGGACTCTGCGTTTTTTATTATATACATTAATATATGTAAATGCACACATGTATACGAGTATATGCAGTAGCAGGAGTGGTTGTGTATTTAAAACAAGGAAGGGGCAATCAATTATCTACATAGTTGAACCAAGTGATTTTTCGTGCATTCCCACGACGTTTAGTGCTTTGTTGACCTTTCCCTATCGTTCTAGTAATGCGGGATTAACTTAAATATATAAAAAAGACGATAACATGTGCAACAGACGTATTGTATTAGGAAAATATCGGAAATCTCAGGCTCAGAAACCTCTCTTGAAGCAATCTATAAAAGAAAAGCTATGGGACATGACCCTCTCTAAGAAGTCATGTCAGACGTAGAATTTCGTAATTTTCTGAAATAACCAGTATCTATTTCTTGGTTTGAGAAATCGTGTACGCTTACCAGCTTTCAATCAGAGGGTATGAGCCCGAACATATAGGGTAAAGTTGTTGATTGCTCTCAACATGGCGAGGTGCCAACATGAATCCATGTTTCAATGCACTGGTCAAATTGACATACAGCATCCTCGCGGCGCCCTGGATTCCCACTACAACAACCGTTGAGAGGTGAACAAATGTATGCATTATCGCCCAAGGCAAGAGGGCGTTACAATATCCCAACCAGACTGGCGGTTGTGCAGCGTGTCACACCTGTTATGAATGAGCAAAATGCCTCGGATAAATGCTCGGATTCTTGAAGACGACATGGTGCGAAAAAGGAACACAATTTGCGAGTATGCTCCTGGAATATCATCGGATATTACTGCGATCCAGGAAATACGCCGGATAGGAAACGGTATGATGAGGAAAAAACATTGCGACATCTATGTATTATAGCTTTCACAAAAGATTGCACATGTTGGGGTGCGAATTTGTCGTGGGAAAGCGGTTAAGGTAGAAAGTCATCGACTTTAAGTCTATAAGTGGTCGCCTGGCTGAGATCCACATCAAAGGCAGATTTTGCAATATCAGCCGCATATGTGCACACGCCACGGAAGAGGCTGAAGACCCCATCAAAGAGCACTTCTATGATCTCTTGGGCAACGCCTCCGGAGTACGATGTTAAAATCGTACTAGGGGACTTCAATGCCAAAATCGATAAAGAGAACACCGATTGGCGGAATGATCGGAAAGCAGCACAGCCTCGAGAATACAATAACGGATAATGGCTTCCGACTGCTCATGGACTGCTTGTAATGCGGTGATAAGTAGCACAAGATTTCCGCGCAAGCGAATCCCCACAGCAACCTTGCGATCTCCAGATGGTTGAACACTCAACCAAATCGACCATGTGCTGATGGAAACAAGACACTTGTCAAACATCCTGGATGTGCGAATGTTCAGGGGGGCAAACGTCATCTTTGACCATTTCCTCGTAGCAGCAACATTCAGAGCTCGACTGTCCAACGCCAGAAAGCTGCACCACCTGTGCCTGAGCACACCGGAGGTAATCATTGTCTGCAGGGAGTAGCAGAGCAAAAGAGTAGCTGGACCACCTTAGGCCACCTACCAACCCTGACAAGAAACCCGTGGTATGACGGCGAGTGAACAGAAAAAGGCCGAGCCAGCAGAAGGGACGAGAAAAAGCTGCTGCGACTAAAGAAAAGAATCTTTGCGGGCTCCCAGCTCAAGGATATCGAATAAGATAAAATACGGGCCTTTTATAAGAAAGCTAAAAGCCTTGCAGGAGGCTTCAAGAAAGGCACCCGGGAACTTCCAGAGCAGTATTTTTGGCAGCTTCTTAACGAGCCTGAACGAGTGCAAGGGACTGAGGAAATCCTCCCACCCAGCTCCAAAGAAGTCGGTACAGTTACTCAAAAGCTGCAGAACAACAAGGGCTCAGATGGCTTGCAGTCAGAGCTCTCCAAGGCTGGCGGCGATGTTCTTTTAGGGAGCATGCACCAGATCATCTGTAGAATTTGCACCACGCCGTGGTGCAGTGGTTAGTGTGTTGGACCCTGACCCACGATGAGCGATCCCGATAACATCAACGCCATCGAATGTTTATTTCGCGGCGTTCCTTCTCGGCGGGGTACAGGCAAAGCCCCCCCGTAGTATAGTATATCGGCATTAAACTACCCTTTCACCTGTTGGAAAAATAAATCATACACAATATGGGTGATTAAGAGAAGCTTGGCTCTGGTCCTTCATGGGCTGTAACGCCACCAAAGAAGAAGGAAGCATGCCCGACGACTGAAATATCAGCTCTATGGGATCCACCCACAAAAATGGGGACCCTAACTCTTGCGAGAACTATAGAAGTATATCCCGTATATCCCCCGCTCCCCGCTGTCGTATACAAGATCCTGTCCAGCGTACTGTGTAAAGGTCTAACGCCCTGGAAAGCTGCCTGCTAAATGAAATTATTTTAATCTATTAAACAGCCGGCACTGCGATATTTACTACGACGACTGCTGTAGGGAGAGAGGACAACGATTTTTCGGATGCGGATTTGCTGTTCGAGGTGGACTAAGGCAAAAAGTCCTAAGCTTTCGGCATGTGAGCGAACGCCTCATAGCGATCCGTATCAAGGCTTAATTCTTAAACATCAGCCAGTCCATGGTAAATTAACAGCAATTCGTAAGGCGGCCGAGTGTTGTCTTTGAGATCAATGAATTACAATGACATTGTCATCTACACAGGCAGACAAGCGACAATAAAAGCACATGAATCACTAACAATAAAATCAAAAATGGTCAGGCACTGGCGCAAATCTCTCAACGATTTATCGAGCAGATGCGCCGTTTCATTGTGCTGGATACCAGGTAACTGTCAAGCGGACGAACTAGCCAGAAGGGCCACCATACTGGAGATCTCGACTGTTAAAATATATGAAATCTTGAAATAGGCGTTTCAACAGGCCACCTTGGCCGACCTGGATGCATGCAACAACGCGAGACAAACCTGGCCAAGTACTGTTAACGTAAGTCTGCTAAAAATACGGAGGCAATGTATAAGCAGCCTAATTGGATCCGTAACAGGACACTGCGCTTTAGGAAGACATGTCGCTAGATTAGGACTGCCATATAACGATTATTGCAGTAAATGCCACTATGAGGAAAAGGAAGCCTCCTCAAGAAGACGATTTCTGGCAGAATACTTATTTGATGAACAAGTGGATCTATTCGAAACGGAGACAACAAACTGTCGAATTTTATTTAAAAGCACAAAATGTTTCCAGGGGCAACGGTGACTAAGCCTACTCGAGCGGTAGCACAATGGAGCCATCTCGGTTTTCAACGATCCTCACCGCTTTACCGAGGGAAGCCATCTAACCAACCAACCAGAACGATATCGTTTTCAAACCAGTTCAAGTGCATTACCCACAGCCGCCGGAAATGGATCTCAACACAAAATAAATTACTAGTTGAAAAATCAGTATCCATTTCCTGCTGACTTGGCACCCAATCTCAGTTCAACAAGCGCCAACAATATGTGGCTCCATTGCCGCTCAGTCTAGATTGCTGCAGCTACGCGCCACCACCGACAACAAACCCGTGGTATGATCGCGAATGTGGTAGATACTGCAAAGGAAAACACGAGCAGCGCACCAAACATACCGAACCAGAAGGAGGGAGAAATAAAAAAACACTCCGGCGAAAGAGCCTCTCAGTTCAAGAATATCGAAGAGTTTAAGGACGAAAAAGCCAAAAGCCTCGTAGCGGGCTTTAAAAACGGCGCCCAGGCTCTTTGAAACCGCGAGAACAATTTTGTTACCGACCTGCAGGGAATAGTAAATATTTTCAAGTAGCATTTCCGGCGGAGAACAAAAAGTGGTAATGGATGAAGAGATCCCGCCTCCAGTCGACGAAGTTGTCCCTCCTCCCAGCATTGGAGAAGTAGGCTATTAATTGCTATTAAAA
This sequence comes from Eumerus sabulonum, assembly GCA_951905685.1. Lineage (NCBI taxonomy): Eukaryota > Metazoa > Arthropoda > Insecta > Diptera > Syrphidae > Eumerus > Eumerus sabulonum. The sequence goes on from OX645060.1 coordinate 207,604,656, forward strand.
AGCAAGGGAACAGTAAGGCTGCGGGCTCGGATGGATTACCATCAGAGCTCTTCAAAGCTAGAGGCAATGTTCTAGTTGGGAGCATGCACCAGATCATCTGTAAGATTTAGACTGACAAATGCATACCCGACCACTGGAACACCAGCTCTATACATCCCATCTACAAAAAAAGGCGAGCAATATCCGCTCAATGTCGCTTACAAGATCCTATCCAGTGTATTGTGTGAACGTATAAAACCGTTTCGCACAGCACAGACATGACGAATCCTGGAGTAGGCCAGCGAGTTTCAAATCGACATCTACCACCTCTTTATCGATTTTAAAGTAGCATAAGACAGCATTGATCGCAAAATCTTATTTAACGCTATAGCCGAATCCGGGATACCGGAAAAACTGATCCGGTTATGGTGAACCACGCTAACTAACACTCGATGCACCGTGCAGTTTGGGTCCTGAACTTCCGAGCCTTTTGAAACCCGCACCGGATTTCGGCAAGGAAATGTGCTGTCTTGCGACTACTTCAACTTCTTGTTGGACCAGATAGTGCGGCGGCGGGCCAACGTCAACACAGAAGTCATTATCATTCACAAATAGGTCCAGTTGCCCAGTTGCTGAGCTACGCGTACGATATTGATATTTATGGCGATTGAAGATCAGGTCTTCACATCAATGAGTAGCAGACGAAATGTATGCTGTCAACAAAAAAGATGTCGGTCACCCATCACATAGGACAAAATATAACGATCGGCAGCTATAATTTCGAGGTGGTGAAGGAGTTAACATACCTCGTGGCTCTACGTATGATATCATAGTGGGGATCCGGCGCAGAATCACCCTCGGCATACGCTGCTACTTCGGCTTGTCAAAATAGCAAGGTTACTCTCTATAGGACTCTTGCCAGTCTTGCCATATTAAGCCGAAAGCTGGACGATAAGCAGGGCAGCAGAACTGATCCTTGATTCCTTCGATATTCGACAATGGCCCATGCGACCTGTATAGATCTATCTATTGTGCTTTCCAGCCGATTAGAGGGGGAGTTTCTCCACTTTCTTAATAAAGTTGAGAATATCTCTCACAAGTACGTGCCTTGCAGTTTCTTCGTCCTCAAAACAGAGTTGATACTCAGTTTCAGACGAGTGGTTAATTTTGTTGAGGTCATATCTCGGACCACAGTGTTGCGTGACTCTATTAAGTTGAAGGATATTAAAAGAGTGTTTGTTCAGGGGCCGTAGAAATCTTTTCGATTGGCGGAGTCCTTGAACGCTGTTACTTAAGGACAGATGTTGCGATTTTCCTTACTTGTCAAGGAAAAAGTTAATCTTCGAATTGGGAATGTCACAGAAAGTTCGGCACCTGTCTACCTTTCGCCTGAGCCTTCCCTAGGGAATTGAAAGCTCGTTTCATTGTCCTTAATGCTTTTGTGGTACCCATCAGAGCTTGACCTTATTTCTTTTGGCTAGGTCCTGTAGGGCGTCATAGCATTCCTTAACGGAGTTTGGGTTCGTGCTATACGAGCTCAACGCTTTGAGCGCTGCTTGATTTTCAGAGAGTATATTGATGGTTACCCGTCTTTGGCAGTTTCTAGGTTTAGGTTGACGCACGCCAGGATGGCGTATAATTTGTCTTGGAAGATACTAAGACTCATTCCTAGAGCCTTCGAGATTTGCCGATTTGGTCCAAAGATGCCGGCGCCAACGTCAGAATCCATCTTGGAGCCACCTGTGTACCACCTAAGGACTTTGACATTGAGCAGGGGATCGCCGCTTTCCCAAGCTGTACGGTTTGGGATCAGTATCACAAATCTCTTGTCGAAAGTGAGGGACATGCGTCCGAGACCGTGGTAATCCCTTCAAGCTCAGGAAGATGTTGCAGAATGGACATGTGACCCAATTGTCTACATGTTAGGCCGGTTTTCGAGCGTAGAATTATTGTTGCACTGCGTAATGCAGCCTTTCTAATAAAAAGGTACAGTTAATTAAGTCCAATCAGTCCTTCTTGGGCTACCGTGGGGCAGGTAGGCATAGCGCCTTTAATGCTGAGACACGCTAGTCTCTGAAGGCAGTGAAGCTTAACGATTATCACTTTTTTTTTTTTTTTCAACTTTTGTCCACCATACTGTAGACGCATAGGTGATGATCTTACTATCGCGGTATATAACCAGTGGACCTCTTTAGGTCTTAATCCCTTGGTTTTACCGTAAGTGCGTCAACAGGCCCACAGTGCCCTAGTCAGCTTTTTAAGTTTTATTTTTATGTTGGAGTTTCAGTTAAGTTTGCCATCAAGGTCAATACCTACTAGAAACTTAACTTCTTCTGAATATGCTACATTTGTACCATTTAGAGGGCTGCATCTTTCTCCTCTTTGTAAACGCGAGTTTCTTTCTTTGGACGTCACAGCCCATGAAGGACCAGAGCCAAGCTTCCCTCAATCACCCATGTTGTGTGCGATTTACTTTCCTCACAGGTGAAAGGGACGTACAGTATAATCCCAATTCCGAACGGCGTGAGTCGAGAGACTTTTTCATGGCAAGTATACCACGGGGATTTCGAACATTCGAAAGTTGAAAATTTCCCGATACACTCTTTTTATCTCTACTGAGACTGAGACTGATCTCACCGTTTCATTATTTCCGAAATAAAATTGTGCTCATAAACAAAATAAAAAAAAATTCTTTGTCTTCGTGCAGTGCATAGCAATTAACTCTGTCAGGATATTTCGCGTTGATATGACACTGACAAGAAAATCAATATTAAAACCACGAGACTGGTTTTAATATTTCCGTTTAAACAAATTAAAAAAAAACAAAACAAAAAGGACGATAAGTTCAAGTTTCGTTGTTTCAGCGCCAATGCCCTCGTGTAGCCCGAAATGCGAAAGATAGTATCTTCAGCATTTTTATTCGAGCACTGGGGTGAATACACCCTTTGGTCTTGTTTGCGTTTTTAAAATACTCTAAATATAATATTACACACGGCATACCAGGGTGAGTTCTGAATCGCGAAGCGTGTTACTTATGACCATGCTAACAATCCACCAACCTTGTGCTGTGTGTCCATAGATACTTGTTGTGGTTGTTAGTATGTATGTAAATTAAGTGGCCGCAATTAATGGTAGTGGTAATGACTAGAGAGTTGTTGGTCACGATTCTGTTTTCACCTTGGGAAGAAATACCGACGTTGATATCGTCAGCTGTGTCCTAGAAAGTCCACAGCAAAGCATTCAATTCACTATGTCAACAGACGACGAATTTTCATTTCTATTCTACGAGTGAATACCCATTTTTGTTTGTTCTGCTTATCTGCTTTCGTTTACATGTCTTATCTAGCCTCGAAGGACTTGGATTCCAGGAGCTAAAAGATGACATCAATATACCGATCTTACTTATTTACTTAGATGGCGCTACAGTTCGGGGTGAACTAAGGCCTCAACCAACACAACTCTCCAGCTGACACGATCTTTGGCCAGCTGTTTCCAGTGCCGCACGCCCAAAGGGACGTTGGCCCCTTTCCAACTGTGCGCGCCACCTTAAATGCGGTCGTCCTCTGCTGCGTCGTCCCTCGGGGTTGGAGTCGAAGACTCTTCGGGCAGGAGCGGTGATGTCTATTCACTATACATGGCCCAGCCATCTTAGACGTCGGATCCGAAGGCGTCCCGTTCAGTTCTTGGTTAAGCCTTCTCCTCCAATCTCCGTTTACACAAACGGGATCGAAGATTGCACGCAGAATTTTCCTCTCGAAACGCCCAAGTGTAAATATTTGGTCTATCGTTTATTTTCCTGGCCTGAAACCACCCTTGTAGAAACCTACCTGATTGTCCCACGAACTCTCTGCTTACACAGTATAGCAGAGAGGATCTTGTACGCAATGTTCAGGAGGCTTATCCCTCTGTATTTGGCGCAGTCATAGGGGTCTTCTTTCTTATGGACCGGGCAAACGATGCTGAACTTCCATTCATCGGGCATGAATTCTTCCGACCATATCTTGCAGATGAGTTGGTACATGTTCCTGACCAGCTCATCGCCAGCTGCTTTAAATAGTTCAACGGGAAGTCAGTCTGCTCCAGCAGCTTTATAAGACTTAAGTTTCGATATCGCTATCTTAACATCGTCTAGGTCGGGTGGACGGGATTCTCTTTCGTCTTCGTCCATTGTGAATGGTTCATTCTGCCTGACGGCGGCATTTTGACTATCATTGTCGTTCGACAATCTCAGCATCGACTGTGTTGTCCGTGCTCATCCCTGCCGGCTTCTGCTCTGGCTTTATAGCCTTGGCATGTTAGTTTTACTTTCTGGTAACATTTTCGAACGTCGTTCCTGCAGTAACCTCTCTCCATCACCTCGATCTCGCGTTTTTCGTGCTCCTTCTTTTTCCTTCTCAGAGGCGCATGCTCCTCCCTCCTTTTCTGTTCATAGAGCTCGCGGGCAGCTCTCGTCCGTCGATGCAATATGGCCATGTACGTATTCTGTTTCTCTACGTGGGCCTGTCTGCACTCATCATCAAACCAGGGGTTTCTCGACGGTGGTGATTCGAAACCGAGTACATCTGAGACGGCTTCTGTAATGGCGTTCTGACAACGACTCCATTGCTGCTCTATGGTTTTTGAAGATTGCATCGGGACTTGACAGAGCTTGAGGAAGACTTGATCGGCGAAGGTCCTGGCGGTCTCCTGCGATTGCAGCTTTCGGACGTTAAACTTTGGTGTTCTTACTCGACTCCGTTGATTCCGAGAAATTCGCATCCGTACCTTGGCTGCAACAAGGTAATGATCCGAATCGGTGTTGGCTCCTCGAAAGGTTCGGACATCCAGGATGCTGGAGGAGTGTCTGCCGTCGATCGCAATATGATCAATTTGGTTGGTTGTCGATTGATCGAAGGACCGCCAGGTCCCCTTATGGATGTTGAGGTGTGGAAATCGTGTACATGCTACTACCAGATTATGTCCTGCCCTGAAGTCCATTAACCTTAGTCCGTTTTCGGACGTGTTGTTGTGTAGACTGTGCTTTCCAATGACCCGTTCAAAGATAGTTTCCTTACCCAGCTTCGCGTTGAAATCTCCTAGAACGATTTTGGTGTCATAGCTGGGACATTAAAAATTCTGCGCCGGATATTTGGTCCTGTCTGTGAGGAAGGCTAATGGAGAAGAAGACACAACCGCGAACTCTACGAGCTGTACAAAGATGTGAATGTAGTCCGGAAGGCAAAGATCGACTACACTTGCTCGGCCGCATCGAGCACATGAACATCAACGCTCCAGCTAAGAGGGTCTTCGACTCCGAGCCTTCTGGCTCGGATGTAAGACATCTTGGTCTTGATAACTGGAAGCAGCGTTCAAGGACCGTCAAGGATGGAAGGCAGCTATAGCTCAGGCTCAGATCCTCCATGGATCGCTGGCCTGATAAGTAAGTAAGTAAGGATGACCTAAAAGGTGTTCCCAGACAAACATATTTAGGCAGTTATCATGGAATTAACTTAACTTGGACATGTTTACTCAAGAATATACATATACAAATGTGGAACAGCAATACAACTGAAGTAATGGAATTAAGCCCACTAGCGCCACGTCTAGTGGGCTTGACAGTACGACATTCTGCCACACAAACAAACCACTTCGTCAATTTCAATCTTTCAAACTGTACTTAACATAAGCCAAACAAATAAATCATACTCATATGTACATTCCCTTTTCCATGGTGCGAACATGAAAATCCCAATTCCTGATACTTTATGACAACAAGACTCAACTCAACTGACAGTTTTCCGAATCTGTGTCTTACACGACGAAGGCCGAAATCCACCAATGCCCAAATGTCGTTGTCGCTAGTCAAAGGGTAACACCAAATCCCGACTAAATTTCAAATTGGCTTTACCGCACAATTTTATCTGACATCGAAATATAATTAATTGCAAACGATTTTGAAAGGCAACTGCTTTTCAAAATCTGCTTAGGCATTCGACAAAAATAAACACAGATACACGGGTTACACATGTACAGTCTGGGGATAGACAGCCGACAGTGTCAGGCGTCAGGCTATAGGCGACAAACGACAACTGCCTAACCCCGCCCTATCGGGAAAGAAGATTGTGGGGCCAAACAAGGTCTCTTTAGCGGCTTTCACTTGGGTACAACTTTTAAATATAAACTTTAAGATTCACTAAATTTTTTTTATATCCGAACAAATACATGTACATAGCCCGTATATACATATAGCAATATAGTAAGTTCGTGTGGCATTTAAAATGTGTTTAACAAATCGTATGTTAGTTGGAGGCTTACACGACTCTGTGTGTATTAGAGGCGACCCACCAACATGTGATCAATCAAAATTGTATTCTTTTTCTTGGTTCTTTTCTTTTCCTTTTATTTTTCTTCTCACATGCGGTATGCGCTTTACTTTTCATATTTTTCATTTTATTTCTGGTTTTTGCTACACTTTTCAAACGCTGACATTGCGTTAAAAATAAATAGTAAAATACCAGTTCAGTATTGAGGCATGACTGCATTTTTAGTTGTTAGTCAACCATGAAGAAGATTAATATGTGATTACGTACTGTACTTACATAATGTAGAAGTAGAATAAAAAGAACATTATTGGGGTCATCCCATCAAGCTTAATTATATTTTTTCACGCTGCAAATGGTATATCCGTAGAACACACATCAAATATCAAATGATGTCCCTCACTTCAGTCAACGCGAAATTTTGAGAGAAAATATAGAAAAACGCATAAAACAAGGTATATACAAGGTGGCGCAAAATGAATCACCCTATCGGAGGATGTTATAATTTTTGCAAATGGCGTCATACGTCAATCATATTTGACATTTGTGAACCAGGCAGCTGCAGTATACAAACAGCCAAGCAATGGAGTGCTATACTCGCCTAGAGTGTGGAGAAACCTAGAAATACTAGTATAAGCAACAGAAAGACTAGCTTTTGCCCGCGGCTCCACTCGCGTTATATTCGGGGTAACACGGTTCCCCTTTCCTGATTTAGAACACAGAAGAGAACTCAGAACAGAATGTTATTTTAATACGCTACTGTAAAGATAGATGTAAAGATTGATCGCGTTTAACATGGCAAACGCCAGCTTCGATCTCTGTCCCTGCTCAATCCAAGTTGACACACAGCCTCCACGTGGCCCCCCTCTGGATAGCTAATCTGGCTCCCACCAGGTAATGAACCAATGTCTGCAGCGAGCCAACTCCTTGTTCGTGGGGAAAGAGGAACCTGATCCTCCAGGTTAGTGCTTAAGGGTAACATCCTTATCACTTAAAAACCTACTTGTTCCGAAACGACAACAAGCCTCGGATACGGACGGATACAAAGCTGACGACCCCTGCAAACGACTAACGGACTTGAGAGTCTGCACCTGAAATGCGAGGTCCCTTAACAGACCGGGCGATCGGGCGACCGGAGCAAACCCTTAACTACTATAAAGCAGATATAACCGCACTCCAAGAAGTGCGATGGGATGGACCAGGCAAAAGACGGATGTAAAACTGCGACATCTACTAAGGGAACTACTATAAAGAGAACAAACAGCGCCTATTCGGGTGCGGATTCCTCCGAGATATAAGCGAACGCCTCATAACAATCCGCATCAAAGCTAAATTTGGAAACATTAGCTTAATATGCGCTCACGCCCCAACGGAAGAAAAGGACGATCGACTCAAAGAAGAAATCTACGATCTCCTAGACAGAACATATGCCCCATGCCTAAGCTACGACACAAAAATAGTTCTAGGACATTTTAATGCAAAAGAGGGCAAAGAGGACATATTTGAGTCGATCATAGGGAAGCATAGCCTTTATAACACCACATCCGACAACGGACTTAGGCTAATCGATTTCCTAGCGGGGCGTAACCTCCTTGTAGCAAGCACGCGATTCCCCCATCTCAACATCCACAAGGGTACCTGGCGGTCTTTTGATCAATCGACCACCAACCAGATTAATCACATTGCGATCGACGCCAGACACTCCTCCTGTATTCTCGACGTACGAACCTTCCGAGGGGCCAACATCGACTCGGACCACTACCTTGTTGTAGCCAAGGTACGAATGAGGATATCATGAATGCTTAGGAGTCGAGTAGGACTACGTAAGCTTGTCGTCGGAAAGCTACAATCGCAAGCTCTCTCAAAATCTGCCCACAGCAGCACAAACAATAGAGCAGGAATTGGCGCATTGCCAGAGCGCCGTCAGAGACGCTGCCTCAGAGGTGCTGGGTTTCAAGCCGCCACCACCTAGAAACCCCTGGTTCGATGAACAATGCGAACAAGCCCATGCAGAAAGGCAAGAGGCATATAAAGCCATGCTGCAACGACGGACGAGAGCTGCTCGCGAAATCTATGTATGAGCAGAAGAAAAGAGAGGAACACACGCTTTTCAGAAGAAAGAAAAGAGAACACGGAAAGCGTGAGATCAAGGAGATGTAGAGATGCTTCCGCAGGAATGACCCCCGTAAGTTTTACAATACAATAAGGTAAAACGAACATGCCATGGCTAATAAACCAGAGCGACGGCCTGCAGTGTTGGAAATGGAGAACTGGTAGTAGAGTCGCAGTCGATGCTGAGGATTTGGAAAGCCCACTTCTGCAGACTACATAACGGCGATGATAGACAAGATACCGCCGTCAGGCAGAACGAGCCATTCGTAATGGATGACGATGTTGCAGAAATAGTCCATCCGACCTAGACGAAGTCAAAATAGCGATATCAAGACTTAAGTCTAATAAAGTCGCGGGCGCAGACGGCCTGCCTGCTGAGCTTTTTAAGGCGGCTGGAGATGAGCTGGTAAGGTGCATGCACCATCTCATTTGCAAGGTATGGTCGGAGGAACGCATGCCCGACGAATGGAATCCCAGCATCGTTTGCCCGGTCCATAAGAAAGGGATGATATAACTGCGCCAACTATAGGGGAATAAGTCTCCTTAACATCGCATATAAAATCTTCTCTGCCGTATGTGTGAAACCGTTTGTGGATAACCTGATCGGCTCTAATCAGTGTGGTTTCAGGCCAGGTAAATCCACATTAGACCAAATATTTACGCTACGGCAGATCTTGGAGAAGACCCAGGAATACCAAATCGACACTCACAACCTCTTCGTCGATTTCAAGGCCGCGTATGACAGCGTGTATAGAGATGAGCTATACAAAGCCATGTATAGTTTTAACATACCTGCCAAACTCGTCCGACTGTGCAGGATGACAATAGAGAATTCTCGCTGCTCCATTAAGGTCGGCAATGAGTAAACCGAGACCTTTGAGGTAAAAGAAGGATTTAGACAAGGTGACGCGCCACCATACGACTGTTTCAACATCGTGCTTGAAAAGTTCGTTCAAGAGTCACTGGCCAACACAAGATACGATTTATTTCAAGTCTACGCAATTGCTTGCGTATGCCGATGACATTGACGTGATTGGACGGACACAGCGAGACGTCAATGAGGACTTTGTAAGCATTGAGTTAGAAGCGGCTAAGATGGGTCTGAAGGTTAATGAGGGTATAACCAAATATCTGCTTTCATCTTAAAGAGACAGACAACACCGACGTATTTGCCAGAACGTCTCCATGGGCGGATATGACTTTGAAGTGGTCAAGGAATTCGTCTACCTTGGCTCACTGATGATCAGCGACAACAACACCAGCGCTGAGATAAAACGCAGATTCACTCTTGCCAACCGCTGTTTCTTTGGGTTCAAGAGGCAATTGAGAAGTAGAGCCCTCTCTCGGAAAGCCAACAAAACCAAGGTGACACTATATAAGACCTTAATCATCCCAGTCCTCCTTTACGGCGCAGAGGCTTGGACCTTAACAAAAGCGGATGAAGATGCCCCTGGTCGTTTCGGAAGGAAAATTCTGCGCACTATCTACGGTCCCGTTTGTTCAAACGGTGTATGGAGGAGAAGATACGGGTTGTACAGCGATATCGGCCTGGTACGACGTCTACGGATACAGCGTCTAAGATGGCTATGCTATGTAGAGCGCATGGAAAATACAGCTCCGACCCGAAGAGTCTTCGAATCCACCCCGGAAGGAAGGCGCGGCAGAGGACGACCGCATCAACGGTGGCGCACGCAGGTGGAAGGGGACCTCAACCAACTGGGCGTGCGGCGCTGGAAACATCTGGCTAAAGACCGTGCCAGCTGGAGATGCCTGTTGGTTGAGGCCCAGGTTCACCACGGACTGTAGCGCCACCTACATAAGTAAGTAGGTAAGTATGTTTGCATCTACTTTAGTTTAAACTAATTTTCATGATCCATACCGTGTTTCTTTCTTCTTTTTTTTAATTAACATGAAAAGAGGCATTTTTTGCTCTTTATTGTTGGTGAATAATGGAGTTTTTTCTCTATATACTTAGTTTATAGCTGCAGAAACAAAGTGTGTAATAAAGGTTTCGGTGAGCAATAAAGTGTAAAGTGTGTAAAAGCTTGTAATAATAAATAAAGATGATGTGCCCAGATAGTTGATCTGAGGTGAAAAAATAAAAGTGTGTGTGTATTGAATAAACAAACAAATATTTGTAGTTTACCACAATCCAGGGATCGAACTATTTTGAACAAAAAAATTGTTCGTAACAGTATGCAAAGGCTGTCTTGGAAACTCTTCTGCAATAACATGGAGAAAATTTCAGACGCCTATAGACTGAGGAAAATACTCTCGAAAGATCCACAATCTCCTAACTGCCTCATAGCAAATGACGTTTGGACAACATCTGAGGAAGAAACTCTAAATCTTCTCCTCAACACGCACTTCCCTGGCTGCTCTGAATGGCAAGACTCAGTACACTCGCGAGGAACTCATATCTCCTCTGCGGTAGAAGGGCAGCACGATCACATTATCTCCAGAGAGAAAATTATATTAAAATGTTTCAAGCCCTACAAATCGCCGGGTCCAGATGAAATTTATCTTATCGAACTAACACAAACTATGGAATGGACTATACCATGGCTAGAGATAATCTTTAAAGGATGCCTAGCTTGGAGTCATATTCCAGAAAAGTGGAAATGCGCAAAGGTACTTTTCATCACCAAAGCCGGCAGGAACTCACATACTTCCCCCAAGAATCATCTGTCTATCATCCTTCGCTCCAAAAACTTTAGAAAGGCTGATAGACTTACACATACGGCACAGCTTGGATCCCTCCCTAATTTCTAAGGCACAGCACCCCTACTCGAAAATCGAAAGATCGATCCATCTCAAAGAATATACTTTAATAGCCTTCCTAGACATAGAGGGCGCCTTTGACAACGTCACACCCAAAGCAATAATAGAAGGGCTAGAAAAGCTAAAGGTGAAGAGGACTCTGATAGAGCTGATCAGCGAGTTGTTATTAACGCGTAAGATTCACTCTAAGTGGGGAAGCCTAGTAAATACCAGAGTGGTTTCCAAGGGGACCCCGCAAGGTGGAATGTAGTTGTGAACGAACTACTAATCAAGCTGGAGAAAGAAGGCCTGGACGTTGTTGCCCACGCCGATGACGTTGCCATCTCAGTCTCAGGCAAATACCTATCTACACTGAATGACCGCATGCAATCGGCATTCTTATTTCTGTGCAAATGGGCGAATAGTAACGGACTCAGGGTTAATCCCCAGAAAACGGAGCTCGTGCTGTTTACCAAAAAGCACAAGATCCCGGAAAACTGCCCTATCACTCTGCTCGATACCAGGCTAACCTATTCCTCTAGTGCCAAATTCCTTGGCATTATACTCGATAGGAAATTAACTTGGAAGAGCAATACAATTGAAAGAGCAAAAAAAGCAACAGTAGCTCTCTACACATGTAAGAAAGCCCTAGGAAAAAAATGAGAATTCAACCCCAAGATCACCCTATGGCTCTACATCACGGTCGTTAGACCCATACTAATGTATGGAGTGATAGTCTGGTGGACTGCACTGGACAAGACAACATACCACAAACCACTCGAGAAGGTACAAAGGATGGCATCTATGTGCATTACCGGGGCCCTTAGGTCCACACCGACGGCTGCGCTTAACATGATACTAGACCTTACACCACTCGATATTTTCGGTAAGCAAATTGCCACACACACGGCCATAAGACTAAAAGCCAACTCGAATTGGGCGAGCTATGTCACTGGCCACTTCTTCATCCTTCAAAACCGGATAACTATGGACCAAGCTATTGGACCACATAGAACCCACCATAGTCTTGGACAAAAACTTCACGACCATATATCCGGACAGACAGAACTGGACTCGTCAAACTCAACCCCGCAGAAAATGCGTGGATTTCTACACTGACGGGTCTAAAACCAAAAACGGGGTGGGCAGTGGAGTATTCTGCAAACAACTTAAGCTGCATAAAGCTCTAAAATTACCAGATCACTGCTGCGTTTTCCAAGCGGAACTGTTGGCAATAAAAGAGGCTTTGTCTTGGCTGAAGTGGAACTTAATATCCGCCACGGATATTCGAATTCTCACAGACAGTCAAGCAGCCTTAAAGTCGTTGGAGTCCTATGTGTACACATCGAAATCTAGTCTCGACTGTCGCCGATCTCTTAACGGGATGACAGAACAGTTCAACATACAGCTTATCTGGGTACCGGGACACTGCGACATTACAGGTTATGAAAAAGCCGACACAATCGCCAAACAAAAGAAGGACGCTACAATCAATCGTGGCTTGTGAGGGAGTAACCCTTACAACCATTAAACATAATCTAACCAATCTCGCCAGGGCCGAGACGAACCTGAGATGGACCCAGGGACATACCTGCGTCATCAACAGGCACATCTGGCCTCGGCTTGACAGCCAACGCACAAGGAGTATAATCTCCCTAAAAAGAACTGACATCTACAAGGTCATTGGTGTCATCACAGGACACTGCCTCATTGGCAGTCACGCACAAAAACTAGGAATAGTTCCGAATGATTTCTGCAGAAGCTGTCAGGACGAGGAGGAGGTCGAACCCATTCCCCATCTTCTCTGTGTCTGTCCAGCTTTTTGCAACATCAGGAAACGTTACCTAGGCTCTTACTTCCTTCCACTTAAAGTGAGTGGAAAATCCCGCTTCAGCTCTTCGACAACATCTGCAACTGCTTTTATCGTCGCCCCATTCCGCTTATGAGAACCATCAAATGCTGATTTCCAGTCTGAAAATAACAAACACAACGCTGACCTCCCCAATAATGTTACAAACTTTACATTCCGATTAATAATTAACATATTAGTAGTCGCCACCTTTCCCTTGTAACTCGCCTGCACTTCGATCTTCCCTACTACAGGTAGTACATGACCATCCACACCTTTATACGTTTTATGACTTACAGCCAACTGTACTGTTCCTCGAAACTTTTCATCAAATTCTCTTTTTGACATTACACTAATAACTGCTCCTGTGTCTACCTCTACACTCACCAGTATATTATTTAATTTCACTTTCAAGTAGCACGGCTTCTCGCTTTGTTTTACCGCATTGACCAGTAGCTGCGGCACTATTGATTTACTCTCCGACAATACATTCACATTGCTTAAGAAGTCGACTTCATTGTCACTTCCAACATCTTCCCCGTCTCCAATGTTCACAACTTTGCGGTTTTGCTTTCCGCACATCACCTATGTATGACCCACACGATGACAGCTGTAGCATTTCCATCGTATTGCTGGGCATTGTGTTGGATTGTGCCATCTACCACAACGATAACACGCAGTACGGTTGACATTACCTCCTGACCCACGCAATTGATGATTTATTCTCCCTTTCACACTTCGATCTGTTGCTACTCGTGCTGTCTCATACTTATCTTTTACATAGATCGATGGTAACTGTTTGATCTTGCCTATAGTTTCCTCTGATCTTGATAGTGAACCATGTAATAGCTTGGACTCAGACGACGCCATTTCCATACCCAGTGCAATTTTACATGCTTTTTCAAATGAGAGGGCCTCTTCTGCTAATAGCTTTTTTTGGGTACCCTCATTTGATATACCACAAATAAAACGATCACGAAGGGCTTCGTCCAAGAACGCTTCGAACTTACATGTTCCTGCATGCTGCCGTAATTGCACAATATATTCCGCAACGGTTTCGTTGGCTCCTTGATCTCTTTTATTAAACTTAAAACGCTCCAAAACGACTAGCGGCTCTGGATTATAATGTTTTTTTAACTGCTCAATACAATCTTTATAACTTTTCGTTAATGGATCTTCTGAGACGCAAAGATTTTTAAGTAGCTCGTACGTTTCACCACCGACTAAAGTAATAAAGAGTGGTAATTTTTTGTCTTGTTCAACACCATTCACCTTTACGATTTGCTCAAACCTTTCAACATACGATGTAAATGAATTCTTTGATTGCTCGAAAGGTTCAACATTACCAATGAGAGACATTTTCCTGACAAAATTCACAGATCTAGTAACTTTGCTTTTTTTTCTTTTTTTTTTTTTTCTTAATTTTTTTTTTTTCACACACGTGGTTGTTTAAGTTCTCGTCGCCAAAATGATGTGTACCAAGGACAGACCGACTCACAAGAACGCTGACACTAGACTGCTTTATTTGAATTCAATTTATACATATACATACATATGTGTGCAGTTTAAACCTTAACAATCTTATGTATTTATATAGTATGTGTTTTACTTGTATTTGTAAGGTAAGTGATATATAATGTAATGTAAGTGATATATATCAACCAGAGCGTAATACATTATACTACCATGCTTAGGTAAACGATGGACGGTAGTCCAAAAAAGGCATTGAGATTGAACCACTCTCGTAAATTATCAAAAAACTCTAAGTTGTTAGTTAAAGATGAATATCCTTAAGCACCTCAAAAGTCAACTGTCAGCTAAATGTTCACCATTATCACCATCTTAACAATCTTGCGGATACCTATCATTAATAAGAAGCTCTCATCAACGTCCATGTGGCAACAAGATAATTAAACGAACGCAATTACTCGGTACTCGGCGGCACACGTTTAGTTAATACAAATTTAAATAGGAATACTCAAGTGTGATTAATTAATATTCAGAAGCCACTTCGCCTACGCCTGTGCGTACTAGCGTCACTAATTAAACAGTTTGTATGCGTTCGATAAACATCACTCCTCAAGAGTTTCTATTAATCAAAACCGCTGTTAAGACTAACCAAAAAGCGATTACAATCGCTATAAAATAAATCATTCTCAGCTAAAGAGCTAAATGAAAAAAAAAAAAAAAACAAAAAAAAAAAACAATCTCTCATTCACTTATCCCTTAACAAACACTTCAGTACCAAGTCGCCACCATTTTTACTACCTCCTCAGGGGGTATTCTCACACCCAACGCCTATTCATTGCCTTCGTCAGCGAAACTCCTCCCCAAACCAAACCAAATTATCTCATGTAAACAAGTAATTTTGGAAAATGAATTTAGCAAGTCGTTAAACAAACACTAACCCAGGCAATTACGATCTGCCTCAGTTATGTACCTCTTGTCGGTGGGGGCTAAATTAACTTTTTCATTTTTCTAATGAAAACTCAATTTATCTCAGGCACACACACACCTACGCGCGTGGATACATACATAGATACCAGGCGTATGCCCGGAATGAAAACGTTCTATAGGATAACATTAAGCATCGATGACAGAATCATTCGCGTGTAGTTAATGGGTACGGGCGCTGAGTGTTAAACGTACGCTCAAACGACACAGGCTCCATGTTGTTAATTTTCTTAAAGTGCTCCGGGTAATCTGCAAGGTAATCCTTGCCAACTTAAAGTGTCATTTTGTCAATTTCCGACGGGGATATCAATTTTCGGCATTAGCGGCTCATTTAGACCACAAAGGAAGGGATAAAAACTGGAACGAAAGCGATAGCTATGCCTGGGTGTGTGCACTCATTGTCCTTGTGCAAGGGAGAAAACATACAACACACAGAGCAGGATATTTTAGGAAAAGAAGGACCTGGAGCAAACACGTTCACTTAAGTATATGTATGATCGCAGATACATATGTACATATATGACTTGTGCGTGTGTGAAGTAATTTTTTGTGTAACGAATAAAATGTTACATAAAATGGCACGACAGAGCGATGAGGGAGAAGGCGACAAGGAAGGAAAAAATGTTTTTTTGGTGATCCGTCATGATGTCAGACTGTATTACTCGAATTAAGATTTCAGCATTAAATAACGCTGCAGATGGAGCCAGAGATAAAAGCATCTGCATGGAATAAGGGCGGGCATGGAACGTACCACATAGACGTACACTTGAGAAGTTCTAACAACGTTGAGAGCATATACGAAAATAAAGCTGTTTACCCATAGAAATATGGACTTTAACTTATTTAGAAAAACGTGTGACCGTATGAATGGAAAAAAAGCGATTGTCGTTTTTACCGTCGGCATTTAGGTACTCTTTCAGGTTCAGAAATATAGTTTATAAATTGAAGAAATCGGGATGTGTCACAAGAAAACACTAGTGCTGCGACCATAAAGGTCTATTGCACCCCTTCTTCGGTCTAGAATGGGATTTCTTGTAAGACTTTCCCTGTAACTGTTGCTTTTTTTGTTGGACAAGGCGTGGACAGACAGTCAGTATGTGATCCATGGTTTCTTTAGCCTGGCTACATCGCCTACAGATATCTGTGCTGTTCAAACCCAATTTGTAAAGGTGGTAATTTCATACCCCGTGTCCTGATAGTGCTTCACATAGCACTCTTAGGCCGGCTTCATAAAGTTCTAGAGCTTCTTTGGCTCATGTTGGATTGCAGTTTTATTCCACGAACTTTTGAGTGAGTTTTTAACACTTTTCCCTCTGTTCCAAAATTGGGTCCTTTGTTTAATGATGCAATACTAAAGTGCTAAGCACGAATTTCTACGGACTATAACCAACGCGGAATTTGGTCGGCTCTCGGCCTATCTAGCACAACCACCCCTGAGAGTAGCGAGCGAACATCAACGACCCAAACCACTGCATTCCGTTCAGGTTGTGTGTCTATCACATCGTAAGAGAAAATAAAAAAAAAAAAAAAACTCTTGAACCTGTGCGAGTCTCTAAATAAAAAAATTTGTTTAGGTGTAGGTTTGTGTCCAAGTTGTTGGACCTTTTGTATGTCAACCTCTTCATTGCCTAGCACCCAGATTAGCTTTAGTGTGTTATTTTCTGCCAGTTTGTTTAGTATTTTGTGACATTTCCAGACAGTCTTAGAGTTAAATGTGTAACGCTTTAACATCTTAAGAACTGCTTGAATATCTGAGAATATAGACTTCCTGATATTGTTTGGTTTTCTGTCACGGATGCTATGTGCTGCTTCATTATTTGCTAATAGCTCAGCATAAAATGTTGTTGACTCATCGCAGAGAGGAATTTTTAGGCTGCAATTTGGTCCTATAACTCCTGCCCTTACTTTGTTTTAGGATTTCGACCCATCAGTAGACACATGGGGTTGTTGTTCCAGTCTTCTCTGTTTGGTATTAGTACTCCGCCCTACTAACATTTAATTTCCCTGGTTTTGAAAATACAGGAAATTTCAATTCGGCAAATACACTGCTAAGGGAATACAATGAGTCCGAAACCATCAATAAAATCATTACCGAGAAAAATATCCTATCAGCAGGCAAATGGTTTGACCCCTACAAGGCGTCAGGAATTGACGGTATATATCCGATAGTGCTGCAAGAATCAGACGAAGCTCTTATTCCATGGCTGAAGCGCATTCTAGATAAGTTAGAGTGGTTTTCATACCCAAGGCGGGAAATCTCAACCATGCCATTGCTAAGGATTATAGACCTATTAGTCTATCCTCCTTCCTTATGGAAACGCTGGAACGATTAATCGACTTGTACGTAAGAAATGAGATTGGTTACAGCTATCTGTCGCAATCACTAAACACGTACATAATGGGTAAGTAAATAGATACTGCTCTTCACAGGGTAGCCTATACTGCGGTGGTAAGACCTATTCTTAGTATATGATTAGATTGTCTGGCGGAAAGTACTTGAGAAGAAATGCCATCTTCAAAGTGTTTCAAGGGTTCAGAGGGCAGGTTGTCTGACGATGACTGGATCTATGAAATCTACACCAACGGCGGCTCTTCAAACAATGCTGAACCTTCCATCCTTAGACATACCTATACTACAAAAGCATCGCAGCCAGGACTGCGCTGTGAATACAAGAATCCGGTCTCTGGATAAGGAGTCGTCCCGGTCATCAGTCTTGAGTCGATGGGCCATCTCAAGATTCAAAACTGAAATTGACTATATCACCCGAATTCCTCGCTGCGAGAGGAAATTCTCTATAAAAATTTGTTCCATCGAGGAATGGACTAGTGGTATGGTGCGTACGAAAAATGAACTGACGGATCCAAAATGGATCCAAATGGATACCGGTACAGGAGCTGGGGTCTATTTCGAAACTCGTGAAATAAATCATTCCTATAGACTTGATGATGGCTGTGCTGTAGCGTTTTCCAGGCTGAGATCTTCGCAATCAAACAGGCTGCGGACATGATTCTTAGAGAAAAACTCTCAGGTAAAGGGATCAACATCTATGTTGATAGGCAGGCAGCCATCAAGGCTCCGCATGCTGCATGTATAAGATCCATGGTCGTGAAACTCTGCAAAGAGAGGTAGCAGGGTACAAGGTCATATAAATATTTCCAGAAATAAGAAGGCGGACGAGCTAGCAAGGATATAATCAGGCACAAACTTCGCACAGATCACAACTGAAGCTAAAACGCCACTCAATACATTTTCCAGAGAAAACGATGTGGAGTTCATAGTGAAAGACAATAAACGATGGTATCAATTGGATACATGCGCAACAGCAGGATCAACATGGCCCCTCCATGATAAGAAAAGGATAGAAAGTCTGCTGAAGTTTAATCGTGGGTATATTCGGTTGACAGTCGGTGGCCTCACCGGGCACTGCATGATATCCTACCATGCAGCCAGACTAGGCCAGCCCCACAATGACTTCTGCGAAGGGCAAAGAGGAAGTAGAATCCATTCGTCATCTCTGAACTGTGCGAATGCTCAGCACTAGCCAAAAAAGGAACATATTCCTTGGAAGTCAGAAAAGGGCGAATGGCGAGTTTCGAGCGCCACAAAACAGGATAAGTGTCGGTTAAGCTATGACCCGGCAAGCAATACCTGGAAAAATGCCAACAAGCCAAAAACCCAAAAAAAAGCCTCGGATACATAAAAAACGGACGGATCAACCGATGACGACCCAGAAAACAACCAAAGGAAAGGAAAGAATGATATTCGGCTTTGTACATGGAATGTAAGGTCCCTCAACAGACCACGTGCAGCCGAACAACTTGCGGCGGCCCTAGACTGTTATAAGGCAGATATTACCGCAATCCAGGAAGTGCGATGGGATGGACCGGGCAAAAAGAGGATGAGAAACTGTGATATCTACTACGGCGACTGCTACAAGGAGAGAAGATAACGCTTATTCGGATGCGGATTTGTTATTAGAGGTAGACATAGGCAAAAAGTCTTGAACTTCAGGCATGTAAGCGAACGCCTCATGGCGTTGCGTTGGGATTGCAGTCATACAGTGGAATAACACTCCCCACCAAAGTGTCGGCTAATTTCTCAGTAAACCACCCACCTGAAATTATAGATCTAATTAAGGAGAAGCGGAAAGGGAATAAGCAAAGTCGCGCGACGTAGCATAAAACTCGCTTAAACCGATTATGCAATATTTTTTTTTTTTTTTTGTTGAAGGCTTCTGCCATCCGCTGGAGCACTCAGACGCAAACACTGGTTTATTGTACTCCAGACAGACACCTTACATTACTGTATTTTTCCCGTTTTCCGGAGAAAAATTTGAAGGAGCTTCAGTTATGTAGAGCTAGGGGATTCGGCACACATCACGTTGGCTCCAAGGGTACGCCACCGTGCGCGAGCAAAGCCGGGACAATCAAAGAGGAAATGCTCTGCAGTGTCATCCTCCCCTTCGCCACATGCAGCAAAGGTAGGCGTTTCACTGATGCCGAGCACGTAGAGATGCTCAAAAGTGTAATGGCCCATGATAACTCCCACAAGCCTTCTGCAGTCGACTCTCCTTAAAGACAGGAAGAATGCTGCAGATTTCCTGCAGACATCAGGGCATAAGCGCTTAGTCATTCTGCCACCTGGACAGTCCCTCCATCTACTGTTGTGTGTATTAAATGCACAATAGTTAATGTAGGAATTTACCGTGGACGCAGGTAGACCTAGAGCGGGTTCAGGTCCTGAGAAGCTCTCCTCTGAACCCATTCTGGTGAGTTCCCCATACAAGACTTAATGAATTTAGTCTGCCGACTTTGTTTAGGAAGGACTTGAGTTCAAGCACTAATTTGGAGCTAGTTAAGGGGTTACACACAGCTTTTAGTGCAGCTTGGCTGTCACTACAGACACATATGCTTTCCCCCTTCCACCTGTGCTTCACAACATAGTGCATGGCCATTAGGATTGCGTATATCTCTGATTGGGAGACAGACGCATATTTTCGTAAGGAGAAGTGCAGTCTATCCTTTCCAGGTCCAGTATCCAGCCATAGCCAATCCTGACGCCATGGAAACTCAACTGTGAAATTACAGCGCAATAGAATAACGGACGTCATTTGTCAGAAGGCATGTCCATGAGACAGGGGTCGCAGGACTATACTTGCGCAAGCAAGCCGTTATTCCTATGCGTGTTATATTAAAAGCTATTTCTCTTCAGACGAGACATGGCTTACAGAGCACACCCTTTGATAAATATATCAAGAGCATGTCAGTATTTTTCCTCCTTCTCGTAAAGAGAATGACGTCGGTCTTAAGAGGATTAACTGACAGCCCATTTCTAGTACACAAATCATCGGTCACACTTAGCGCCGCCTGTGCTTTGAGAGAGCATCAAGCAGAGAATCGACCACCATGCACGATAATAGCGGAGACAGGGCGCCACCTTGAGAGCAGCCCCTGTTTACGCCGGATTTGACACACTGGTCGAGGCCTGCATCAGCGGTCAATGTCCTGTGCATGAGCATTGCTTTGATCTATAGGACCATTGCTTCATCTACGCCATGGTGTCTGGCAGCGTTGCACATGCTGTAAAAAGTTGCAATGTGCAATATGCTCAAAGAGAAGTTCTCAAGGCTCCACCAAGAAAGGCTTTACTGAAACTATTGTTTCTTGCTAATGCCGCAATTTGATTAGAATACCTACATATATGCCGAGCCAATGGACAGTCGCGAAAGTCATAGAGGTTCCAAAGTCGGGTAAAGCACTAATAGATAAGAAATTGTATCGCCCGATTTCGCTGTTGCCGATCATTTAAAAAAAATTTGAACGAATTTTACTTAATCAATTAAGAGAAGCGTCCATTGAGCAAGTATATCGAATAACTGATGTAATTGAAAAACACTCGAACAGAAACTAATATGTTCGAGTGTATTCCTTTGCGCATCTAAAGCCTTTGACAAAATGTGTCATGAAGGCTTGATGACTGAAGTAAAACAAATCTTACCGGAGAAGCTATCCAATAGTGCATTTTCGGACCTTAAAGTGACTTCGGTTGGGGTTCCTCAGCGAAGTGTACTTGGCCCACTTCTGTATTTACTATTTACTCGCTATATACCGCAAACGCAAGATTTCATTCTAACCACGTTCGCCGACGATACAGCTATTCTTACAACGGGTAAATTGGTTGAGGATTCAACTATGAACCTTCAATGTGCCCTTGACCGTGGCTGGACAAAGACTTGGTGAATAGCACTTAATGACACTAAATCTGTCTGCTAAGTTTACAAACAGAAAAGCGGATAGGCTTTCCGTTTTTGTTAACGAAGGAAGAATTCCGTTAACGAACTAGGCTAAATATCTCGGGATGACTCTCGATGCGAAATTAAAATGGAAGGCTCTCGTTAAGAAAAAACGTAACGAGCTTGAATGTAAATGCAAAGAAATGTATTCCGGTGTAGCACCAGGAAAAGTAATTCTAGTGTCATACAGAAGACGTTTCAAAATAAGGTACTACGAGCTGTCGTCAACGCACGAGATCTGAGTATCGTAACTGTGGAAAATGAAATGAAAAATTTCGCAGGGAAACATAAACGTCGACTTGAAGTCTCGTAAATGCCACTGCTTTTTGATTACTTGACAAACAAAATGTATTGCACCGTCTTCAAAGGCCAAAGCCTCTTGACTTATCGCAATAAGCTTTGAGTTGGAATGTCGCCTGCCAAATACGATTACATCGAGAACAGAAGATTGCCAGATAAGTGAATGGCTTCGTTGCAGTATTAACTCGTTTCAAAGAAAGGTGGGTGGTGCCGACAAACCAACCAACCAATAAACTTCTCCAGCTCGCACGCTCTTTTGCCAGCTGTTTCCAGCAACGCACTCCCTGTTGGTTGAGGTCACCTTCCACTTGAGTGCGGCACCTTAGATTCGGTCGTCCTCTGCTGCGTCGTCCCTCGGGGTTGGATTCAAAGACTCTACGAGCTGGATCTGTGGTGTCTATTCGCTCTACATGGCCTAGCCATCTTAGGCATTATCGCTGTACAACCCGTGCAGTTCGTGATTGAATCTTCTCCTCTATCCCCCCACTGTGTTTATAGGACCGAAAATGGCACGCAGAATCTTTCTCTCGAAACGACCAAGGATTTCCTCATACGCTTTAGATAAAGTCCATGTTTCTGCACCGTATAACAGAACCGGGATAATTAAGGTCTTATATAAGGTCAACTTGGTCATATGAGAGAGGGCTGTACTTATCAGTTGCCTCTTGAGCCCAAAGAAGCAGCAGTTGGCAAGAGTAATTCTGCGCTTGATTTTGAAACTGGTGTCGTTGTTCCAAGTCACTGCAGAGCCAAGGTATATGAAGTCTTTAACTACCTCAAACTCATATCTGCCAACATGCACGTTCTGTCTAAGACGTCGGTGGTAAATGCCCTTTTTCGATGACAGCAGATATTTAGTCTTGCCCTCATTAACTGCCGAACCAGTTTTTGCCGCCTACATCTCAATACTCACAAGCGGCTCATTGCCATCTCGCTGCGATCTACCTATTATGTCAATGTCGTCAGCGTATGCAAGTAGGTGGGAGGATTTGAAATAGATTGTGCCTCTTGTATTGGCCTGCGATTTTTGCACAATCATTTCTAATATGATGTTAAAAAAATCACACGACAGCACATTGCCCTGTCTAAGTCCTTTTTTGAAACGATCAGTTCTGCACCGATTCGGATGGAAAGCGAGCGTTCTCCAGAGTCATCCTGCAAGGTCTGACGAGCTTAGCAGGAATGTTAAAAGTTGAAATGGCATTAATACGCTGTTTATGCGACCTTGAATCCATCAGCTTATGAGACTTATTCATCTGCAGTTGTCGCAGTCAAAAGGGTCTCCATTTTTGGGGATCGTGCAAACAATTCTGAGACTCCATCCCTCGGGTATGCTTGCCTCTGACCTTATCATACAGATGTTGGTGCATGCTCCTAACCTGCCCACCCCCAGCTACTTTGAAGAGCTGAGCCGACAGTCTATCTGCGCCAGTAGCTTTATTCGACTTGAGTTTCGACATGACAGTCTCAACTTCGTCGAGGCCCGAGGCCGGAATTCTCTGCGATCATTGACATTGAAATGGATTATTCTGCCTGACGGCGGTATGTTGGCTGTCATCGCCGTTATATAGTCTGCAGAAGTGTTTTTTCCAAATTCTCAGCATCGACTGCAATTCTACTACTAGGTGTCCGTTCTCATCTTTACAGGCCTCCGTTCGGGCTTTATAGCCTTGAGACATTCGTTTCATCTGTTGATAAAACTCTTTCTTTTTTCTCTTGAGAAACTTAGGTTCCTCCCCTCTTTTAGGCTCTCAGAGCTCACAAGCCGCTCTTGTTTTTTTGTGTAGTGGGGCTTTGTATGCCTCCTGTTTTACTGCATGAAGGCTTCTACACTCGTCATCGAACTAGGTGTTTCGTCGTGGTGGAGCTTTAAGGCCCAGCATTTCTGTTGCTGTGCAGACTCCATTGTTGCTTTACTGACTGAGTGGAGAATCGTAGTGTATCGGAGAGCTTAATGAGACGCGGCTGGCAAAGGCACTGGCAATCTCCGGCGATAGTAGCTTTCCGACATCATAGCTTGGTGTTCTAACTCTACTCTGCGGTGTTCGTGTTATTCGTTGACGTATCTTGGCTACTACAAGATAGTGGCCTAAGTCGATGTTCGCTCATCGGTATGTACGAACATCAAGTATCTGACATCAATCGCGATGTGATCAATCTGGTTGGTGACTGATTGATTTGGCGACCGCTGGTATGACTGTGCATATCGAGGTGCGAAAAACGTGTGCTAGCTAAAAGGAGACTTCGCCCCTTGGCAAAGTCGATCAGCCTCTGTCCGTTTTCTGATGTGGCGTCGTGTTGGCTGTATTTGCCGATGACTCGTTCAAAGATGCTTTCCTTACACAGCTTAGCATCGTTATGAGTCGTTCACTCACATACTGAAAACTTAGGACTTCATGCCTTAGTCAACCTCTAACAACAAATCCGCATCCTAATAGTCTCCGTCCTCTCTCCCTATAGGAGTCACCGTAGTAGATGTCGCAGTTTTTCATCCGTTTTTCACCCGGTCCTTTCCATCGCAGAGCATCCGTAAGTTGTTCGGTCGGACGTGGTCTGTTTAGGGACCTAACATTCCATGTACAGAACCGAAGGTCCATGCCTATTTTTTGTTTTATAAAAGGGTCGTCAACATATGTATGTAGGTCCGTTCCGGATGTTTTTCGTTTCTGATCAGTTTGCGCTTCTATGGTTATGGTTTACTAGACCATAGCGTTCAGCCCAACCGACACTACTCCCATTTGGTGGCGCAGGATACTCGCCATTCGGCCTCTTCCGTCAGTGATTTCCCTTGGAAGAAAACTTTCATATGGTACCACGAGGAGGTGGAAGTAGGACCTGACTAACAGAGCTGGAAGGTGTGCGTCAAATGAAACGTGAATAAAAAGATATGGAAGATACAGAAAAATGCTAAAGAAACATGAGCTTTGAACTATTGCGTTCTGAGCAGCAAAGTTATGAAAATAAAAGTTCCATACTCTTGCTTCGTTATCAGTCGGTTGCGGTGCAAACATTTATGGATAACGGCGCTCATGTATGGAAGTATGTTTATGACATACTCGTACAGTATACGAGTATCTGTCCCACATGAAATAGCCAGTAACAAACCTGCAATTAGAGAGCTAAAAAAAAATAAACACACACCACCCCTTAAACGTGCCAATTCCTGAATCCTCCAAGGATTGCACACTGTACGTGCTGTTTTCGTGCAGGAAGGAAATAAAAACGTGTTCACCCTTCTTCAAACATTGCCATCTGCAATCTACTTCAAACAATTTCCTATTGTTTCCCTTTGTCTTCCGCCATCATCCGGGGTGGTGTTAAAATTTTATTTGCCAGGAATAAAATGTTACAAGAGTACACAAATGGAAACATCCCCTTATCACAAATCTGACGTCTCTCCTCGCTCTCACTCGATCTGGTACAACGAGTATATCGTTATTCCTACCCTCAGCATCCCTGTTTTTTGCTGTTTTGCCTGTGTGTCTCTGTCAATTTTTATTCCATTCCTTTGCAATGTCAAATGGAATTGAGCCGTCAATTTGACAAGGGATGAAATGAAGGGAAACCAAAAAAAAAAAAAAAAAATAAAATGGCATCAATCTTACACGATGGTCCATTCAATCTCGAGTACGTGCCACAGTTGGGCTGTACCAAGAATCTCACCCTCAAATTTTCTTTCAATAATTGAATTAATTTAAGAGCACCCAATCGAGTAACATTCCATCAAAGCCAAATTCATTCATAAAGACCGCCAACAAATCTACGAATAAAAGACTGAGGAGCTTGATTTACGACTTTGAGAAATATGTAAGCCGGTTAAGCAGTTTAAGCAGTTGTCCACTTCAATAGTACTCACACATAAGTCCGACTAAAGTGACATCCCGCGATTTACCTTCAGGTTTCTTATCGGATTTTTGAAATATTTATGATAAAAAAAAACTTGACATCTCTTTGATGTGACCACTTTTGCCACTGTCAATGTCCCGCTAAGAACAGTAGACATATGTACATATACATACATTTCCCGAGCTTATTGCGACTTTCATAAAGAACACACGACATTAGAGTAACTAGACGAAATTCCACAGGCTGTAAACTGAGCGGGAGTTAGAAAACGCACGACAACCTTTGGCGCCTTGTGTACCTTAACAGATCAATGATCTATTCCAGAGCTTTTTTCCCTACAATGTTCTGCTCTCACCCAACTGGAATCATTGTAGCGTAGAAAATGCGCGGGTTAGCCGCACGCACATTAAATGCCCCATCGAATCGAACTGCGATTGTGACATGGGAACTCTTTGCCGGCGGCAATTCGAATCAGACACTACTGACAGCGCGGACCCTTTGATGTCACAAGCCGACGCGGCACGGTCGTCAGACAATCTACTCGTATACAGTTCCATTCAAATAATAAATGTTAAGCAATAGTGAGCAGGAAAAAAGTGAGAGAATTGAACTTTATAAAAATGATAATAACAAAAATGTGAGTCACTCTCTAGCAAAATAGCTATGAACGAAACGCGTGATCTACAGTACGCGTACGTATGGAAGTTGGGCGCTTATATCACTCCTGAAAGCCCTTTTGTAGTTTTGAACGCTTTTTGTTATTTGTTTTTCTTTTTATCGATAAGTTTGAATGGAAAATAAGAAAACAATGAGATTTGAGTAGAATAAAAGGCGAAAAATGGTAGCGAGTAGCTTTGACAAACAATAGCTACCTCTTTAGCAGGCTGTCGGTGCAGATATAATTGAATTAGCTTTCGGAACAATCGGTTTCATTGAGTCATACATATCTACTGGTGTTGTTCTTGGCTTATCAACCGCATCAAATTCCTGGCATTTATTTTTCGAAAATCACGACTTCGGACTCTATGCGCAGAATCCAGTGGTTTCTTTATTTCTGATTAAAGCTCCATTTGAACTTATAAGAATTCAGTTCAATGATACGAGGTGCATGCGAAATTCATACCTAAATAAGTCACTCTACAAGACGACCTAATCCGGAGCTATCGACCCCGAAAATGGAAACCGTCTCTTTGTAAATGTTAATTTGATTGGTTTTGTTAGAACGTACATACAGTCACGCCAACGATTCAGAACTTATGGTTTTTTAGTTGAATAACTTAATTCAGTTCCAGGTGCAGACTGGAATGTAAGGTCACTCAACAGGCCATGTGCGGGCAATCAATTGGAAAACACCCTGGACTGCTACAAAGCAGACATTACCGCGCTCCAAGAAGTGCGACGACTTCTATGATCTCCTAGGCAGAACATATGCCCAATGTCCCAGCTATGAAATCAAAATCGTTCTAGGAGATTTCAATGCGAAGCTGGGTAAGGAAGCAATCTTTGAGCAAGTACATGACTCCCACACCTCAACATCCATAAGGGGACCTGGCGGTCTTTCGATCAATCGACAATCATTCAAATTGATCACATTGTGATCGACGGCAGACACTCGTCCAGCATTCTAGATGTCCGAACCTTTCGAGGAGCCAACATCGACTCGGATCATTACCTGGTTGCAGTCAAAGTACGGATGCGAATTTCTCGGAATCAATGAAGTCAAGTAAGAACACCAAAATTTAACGTCGGGAGGTTGCAATCGCAGGAGATTGCCAGGACCTTCGCCGATCAAGTCCCTCTTAAGCTCTCTCTAGTCCCGATGCAGTCTTCAGAAACCATAGAACAGCAATGAAGTCGTTTCCAGAACGCCATCAGAGAGGTCGCCTCAGATGTAGTCGGTTTCAAGCCACCACCTTCGAGAAACCCCTGGTTTGATGACGAATGTAGATAGGCCCATGTAGAGAAACAGAATCCATATATGGCTACACTGCATCGACGGACGGGAGCTGCCCGCGAGCTCTATGAACAGAAAAGGAGAGAGGAGCATGCGCTTCTGAGAAGAAAAAAGAAGGAGCACGAGAAGCGCGAGATAGAGGAAAAGGAGAGATGTTACTGCAGGAACGACGTTCGAAAATTTTACCAGAAAGTAAAACGAACATGGCAAGGCTATAAAGCCAGAGCAGAAGCCTGCAGGGATGAGCACGGACAACTAGAAGTGGAATCACAGTCGATGCTGAGATTGTGAAAGGACCACTTCTGCAGACTGTATAACGGCGATGGTAGTCAAAATCCCGCCGTCAGGCAAAACGAACCATTCACAATGGACGAAGACGAAAGAGAATCCCGTCCACCCGATCCAGACGATGTTAAGATAGCGATATCGAAACTTAAGTCTTATAAAGCTGCTGGAGCAGACGGACTTCCCGCGGAACTATTTAAAGCAGCTAGCAATGAGCTGGTTAGGAACATGCACCAACTCATCTGCAAGAATGCATGCCCGATGAATGGAATCTCAGCATCGTTTGCCCGGTCCATAAGAAAGGAGGTCCCTATGACTTCGCCAATTGCAGAGGGATAAGTCTCCTAAACATTGCGTACAAGATCCTCTCTGCCGTACTGTTTAAGCGCCTGAAACCGTTCGTGGAAAATCCACGTGGAGAATCCACGATAGACCAAATATTTACACTACGGCAGATCTTGGAGAAGACCCATGAATTCCAGGTCGACACGCACCATCTTTTTGCCGACTTTGAAGCTGCATATGACAGTAGTTATAGAGACGAGTTATACAGAGCAATGTCATGTTTTAATATTTCTACCAAACTCGTCAGACTGTGCAGAATGACTATGGATAATTCCCGCTGCTCCATTAAGGTCGAAGGGGAACTAACCGAGGCCTTCGATGTTAGAAAAGATTAGGCTTAGGTAACGCACTGTCATGTGATTTCTTTAACATCATTCTTGAAAAGATCGTGCGGGACTCTGCGGCCAATACAAGGGGTATGATCTACTTCAAGTCTACAAAATTGTTTGCCTACGTAGATGATATTGATGTTATTGGACGAACAAAGCGAAACGTCAATTAGGCGTTCGCAGGCATTGAAGCAGAAGCGGCTTAAGTGGGTCTAAGGGTAAATGGGGACAAGACCAAATATATACTGTCATCATAGAAAGACGCGCATCACCGACGTCTTGGTCAGAACGTCACCTTCGGCAGCTATATTTTTGAACCAGTTAAGGAATTCGTCTACCTTGTCTCGATAGTGACAAGCGCTTAGATAAAGCGCAGAATACCTCTTGTCAACCGCTGCTTCTTTGGGCTCAAGAGCTAACTGAGTAGTAGAGCCCTCACTCGAAAAACTAACGTATCCCTCTACAAAACTTTAATCATCCCGGTCCTCCTCTACGGCGCTGGAGCTTGGACTTTTGGGCGCTTCGAGAGCAAAATTCTGCGTGCAATCTTTGGTCCCGTTTGTGTAAACGGAGAGTGGAGGAGGAGATTCAACCAAGAACTGTACGGGCTGTACAGCGACATCGGCCTAGTTGGACTTTTCCGGACGTCCAACGACTAAGATGGCTTGGCCATGTGGAGCGAATGGACATCACCGCTCCGGCCTGAAGATTCTTCGACACCAACCCCGAGGGACGACGCAGCAGAGGACGAAAGCATCTAAGGTGGCGCGCACAGGTGGAAAGGGACCTCAACCAACTGGGCGTGCGGCACTGGAAGAGGCTGGCCAAAGATCGTGCCGGCTGAAGAGGCTTGTTGGTTGAGGCCCTGGTTCACCCCGAACTGTAGCGCCATCTAAGTAAGTTTGATGTTAAAAAAGCATTTAGACAAGGTGACTCACTGTCATGTAACTTTTTCTCAACATCGTATTTGAAAAGATCATACGAGACTCACTGACCAACACATGAGGTACGATCTATTTAAAGTCTGCGCAATTACATGCTTACGCGGACGGCAATGACGTAATTGGACGAACACAGCGAAACGTCAATGAGACGTTCAAAAGCATTGAAGCAGAAAAAAGCCAAACAACAAAAACAATTAGTAGCGACAATTTCGAAAGGGTCAATGACTTCGCCTACCTTGGCGCACTAGTGACCAGCGAAAACAACACCAGCTCTGAGACCAAACACAGAATTACTCTTGCCAACCGCTGGCTTCTTTAGGTTTAAGAGGAAATTGAGAAGTAGAGCCCTCTCTCGAAGGACAAAACCTGAATCATCCCGGTCTTCCTCTATGGCGCAGAGATCTGGACTTTAACGAAAGCGGATGAGGAGGTCCTTGGTCGTTTCGAGTAGAAAATCCTGCGTTCAATCCGTGGTCCCGTTTGCATAAACGGAGAGGGGAGGAGAAGGCACAACGATGAACTATGCGAGCAATAAAACTATATCGGCCTAGTACGACGTCTTCAGTTCCAACGTGTAAGATGGCTAGGACATTTAGAGCGAATGAACACCAAAGCTCCGGCCGGAAGAGTTTTCGACTTCGACCCGGAGGGACGACGCAGCAGAGGATGACCGAATCTAAGGTGGTACACACAGATGGAAGAGGACCTTAAGCAGCTGGGCGTGCGGCGCTGGGGGCAACTGGCAAAAGATCATTCCAGCTGGAGAAACTTGTTGGTTGAGGCCCAGGCTCACACCGGACTGTAACGCCAACAAAGTAAGTAGTTAAGTACATCCATTGACTTCTTGCTGTCTATAAACAAGAATTTGCATTTGCGAAAATCCAACAAGACAAAAACTGAAGCCAAGCCTGATTGTGAGGCTACGTTACTGGTTTTTCATTCAAAAATCTTTAAAGATGAATATCATTACCCATTAAATGGGTTCGTTAACAACAAAACTCTTATTTTGAGGGAGAAGAAAATCATCCAAAATCCTAACAAATCCCTAAAATGTACCATATCGTGTTGTTATTGGTCTGGTGGGATCGTCGTGACAGCGTAAGCTTTTCCACTCCTTTAGAATATTTATGTAAGTACTCTCTTTGGGCTTTCTTAAGAAGTCTAAGTCCAAAGTCAATCGACGACCTTCGAGGCGTACCTGACTGCTTAATCTAGGTGAACTCAGCCGTATGACTCTGAAAGTCATATAGTCGCTATTCTCTAGTTTTGTTAGACATTGCTGAATGGCTAAGCTTTACATAATACTTGCAACTACGTTCGCACAGATCTGCCTGTTTGGTTGCTTAGTGTCGATTTTTGACAGCTCACATGGATTCGTGCCAGCGCCTATCACTAATGTTGCCATTTCTTCATGCCAAAGACTTGTGCTCAAACAAAGCTGGAAGGCTTCTGCTATTCCTGCATTGCAGACTGATTTTTAGGCAAATGCTATTCATAAACTGGCTTTGTATCCATCTTCTTGGATTATTTTTCCCGGATATACTGACAACAAGTGGAGTTAAAATTTACCTTAAACCTATCAGTTTCATTTAAAAGTAACGTCGGAAAGCACTCTTTAATAAATCCAAATCATTACGCCATTGCAGTAGCCAGTAGTAGTAGCGGCAGTGTAGTGCTTATGGTGGTATATATGTACATAGATGGTGGATGAAATTCGATATCCAACTGCAAATATTGAATGTCGTGCACGTTTCAGATATTACGGCCAAAGTAAAGAGCAGATAAGATATCCGACTGACTCGCGTTATAGCATTCGTACTCTTGCAGCAAACAAGCGCAGATCCGCCACTCTTGTAATATTATACAACCATCGTTAGTTTATGCTTATAAATATCTATGTACATGTGCATATGTGGGTGTGTGCGAGCGAGAACGACAGAGAAATTTATATGAACGAATGTCCTTAACTGTGGCCTTGTACACTTTGTTGGACGTAAGGATGTTTATCATTCCGTGGCTCTTTGGGGTGATGTTGGCGAAGCTAATGCGATTTCCTTGTTACATCTACTCGAGCCATTTTAGCTGTACAAACAAACTGTGGTGCGCACTGCAATGAACTCAATTTTAATCAGATGTAACTCGACGAAAAAACAAAAAATCGATTGAATATCCAGTTAGAGAAAGGTCGTATTAGTTACAACTGCAATAAAGATTGTAAACACAAAACTGTCGCGACTGACCACCGTAGATATCCCCACTCACTCACCTTTATCGGGCTCCGGGATTGAAGGGTCTTACGTAAATATGTTTGCACTGTAATATCCAGGAGCTAAGATAAATAATGCCTCAAAGTATGTAGATAGTGCATAAGACGACATGTCTTATTAGACCAGTCTCGGTTTTCAATTTTCGTTTTTCGTCTTTGTTTCGTTCGAAGATTGTTTTTTTTTTTTTTTATCTAGAAATTCAAATAAAACTGGCGCCGGGTTATCCATCATTTCAATTCAGAATTCTGTCAAATCTTATTGTTGTTGATTGTTGCTTTCTTTTTTATGGTCGCTCGCTTTACTTCTGTTGCTTCGTCGAGATTCGACCGATCGGGGGTGTGGAGGAATGCGATGGACATATGCACGGTCCTCTTGGATATATGTATGTTTAAATGGTAAATTAAGGTAGCGGCACACCCACAATTTCTGTACACGATATCAAGTATTGTACTCAAAAAAGATACATACAAGGTTTGATCGACAATTCCTTCGTGTATTTTGGTACAAAGTACTTATGTACGTAGTAGATCATGAGATCATTGAATTCTTCTTCTACTTAGCGGGCACTACAGTTCGGGGTGAACCTGGGCCTCAACCGACATGCCCCTCCATCTAGCACGATCTTTTGCTAGCCTTTTACATTGCAGAACACTCAGTTGGCTGAAGTCCCCTTTCACTTGTGTGCGCCATCTAAAGTGCAGCCGTCCTCTGCTTCTTCGTCCCTCGGGGTTGGATTCAAAGACTCTCCGAGCTGGAGCTGTGGTGTCCATTCACTCTACATTGCCCACCCATCTCAGGCGTTGAATCCGTGGACACTTGACTAAGCCCATGTCGCTGTACAGCCCGTAAAGTTCGTGGTGGAATCTTTTCCTCCATGCCCCGTCTGCGTTTATAGGCCCGAAAATCACGCGCAAAATCTTTCTCTCGAAACGACCAAGGGCCTCCTCATCCACTTTTGATAGTGTCCATGCTTCTGCGCCGTACAACAGGACCAGGATGATAAGGGTCTTATATAGAGTCAACTTTGTCGTTCGGGAGAGGGCTCTAATACTCAATTGCCTCCTAAGCCCAAAGAAACAGCGATTGGCAAGAGTGATTTTGCGTTTGATTTCGGAACTGATGTCGTTGTTCCAAGTCACTGCGGTGCCAAGGTAGACGAAGTCCTTAACTACCTCGAACTTATTCTGCCAATACAAACGTTCTGGCCATGACGTCGGTGGTGGTCCTTTTATATTTAGTTTTGCCCTCGTTTACCGCCAGACCAACCTTCGCCGCCTCGAACTCAATACTCGCAAACGCCTCATTGGCATCTCGCTGTGATCTACCTATTATGTCAATATCGTCGGCGTATGCAGGGAGTTGCTAGGATTTGAAATAGATTGCGCCTCTTGTATTGGCCAGTGATTTTTGCACAATCATTTCCAATATGATGTTGAAGAAATCACACGACAGCGCATCGTCCTACCTAAATCCTTTTTTGACATCAAAACTGTCGTAAAGTGTTCACCAATTCGGATGGAGCAGCGAGCATTCTCCAAAGTCATCCTGCATAGTCTGATGAGTTTAGCAGGTATGGCAAAGGTAGACATAGCGTTGTATAGCTCGTCTCTAATTACGCTGTCGTATGCGGCTTTGAAGTTGACAAATAGGTTGTGGGTGTCGACTTGAAATTCATTGGTTTTTTCCAGGATCTGCCCTAGTGTAAAGATTTGGTCGATGGTGGACTTCCCTGGCCTGAATCGGCACTGATAAGGACTTATCAGCTTATTTACAAAAGGCTTCAGGCGTTCACACAAAACTGCAGAGAAGATTTTATAGGCGATGTTAAGGAGACTTATTCCTCTATAGTTGGCGCAATCAGAGGGGTTTCCTTCCTGGTGATCATTGAATACACAACGGATTATCATCCAAAAGGATGATTGCCTGGTTGTAATGGCTTACAATTTACTCGCTACCAAACGACTCCTGATTATCGATTCATCATTCTACAACCATCCTTTGACACAACCACTCGACACAACCACGAATCCAAGAATTTTTCCCACTCGTCCACTTAAGCCAAATGTCTACCTAAGCCCAAGTACAGGGGGAAAAAAATAAGATTTCTCCTCTCCGGTACAATTCATCTCCATCTCAGCATGTATGTAGTATGCCAGTGAATAGAGAATAGTCGTTATCTAAATCCCCTATAGGTGAACGCAGGATTTCCCTTCACGCGGTAGAAAACAACGTTACACCAATTGACAGTCATTAATAACGCATCCGACCAGCCTCCAATGGCTATGACATACACCGATAAATACTCGAACAACGTCCGTCCGAAGACGCCTTTCACGCAAACTTGTTCCGCTCGTCGCAGACACTTTTAATATCATCCTCCATTAATTTATCACAAATTGAGAAAACCATGGATTCTATCATCTCAACTCAAACAGCAAATAGAGGCGTAGATAGGGAGATGGCTAGGCGAACGCTAGTGAATTGGAAGAAGCCACATTGCCAGTCACGAATTCATTGGTCATTGGTCAGAACAGCAGCGGCAGCAGCAACCACAGCTGCCACAATTTTTCCATCTTCATTCCTGTCGGCATAGTCTCTTAACAATTTTATTAAATTCTATCGACAATCATAAATAATAATTTTCAATTTGCAAACGTTCGACTGGACGGGTATGGGTACGGGTAAGCTTTCCATGTCCGGACAATCGGCGGTCGTGTCGACCGGGGCAAATAAAACGAACGAAAATTAATTGACAGAAGCAGCGGACAGACCTGTTTGTGTGACGTTTTATCAAACTTAAACATCTCAATAATAATTATTATAATACCTGCGGCGGCGTGCGGATTGAGTGTTCGCCGGTACCTTGGATGGATGGATGAGGGACGACGCGAGAAACAGCAATACCTGCGCTGATGATGAGCGTATGCACCGTCGTCGTTTGCTCATTGCGGATGCATTTGAAGGAACCTTCCGTTTTTTTTTTATTTGTCGTCGGTGATATCTCCTTCCCGTCTGTCTGGTCGTGGTTACATGGCGGGAGGAGTAGATGGCACTGATGCCTGATGGCAGTCAATGGCTGGAGTTTTAAGA
Source organism: Eumerus sabulonum (assembly GCA_951905685.1). Lineage (NCBI taxonomy): Eukaryota > Metazoa > Arthropoda > Insecta > Diptera > Syrphidae > Eumerus > Eumerus sabulonum. Next base: position 207,639,762 of record OX645060.1, read on the forward strand.
TTTGTGCTCGTGCACGTAGCGAACATCTCTGAATGTGAAATGACACATCGTCGTTCTGTAGAGTTTTCTTAAATTTTACAAACTCATTCATGCGGACACACAGTGTCACGGATTTGAATGTTGATTTGCGCCGTTACGGTAAAAGTTGTTGGCGCAGATTAGTCGCGAAAAACTGGATTCGAATTAGTACAGCGATGTAATTGCTTCTGTATATCGTTTTCTCATAGCCCGGCAACGCAATCAACGTAAGCTAATTTCAATTAGTATAGATTCCAGTAAAAGAGATACAAATCTACAAATCAAAACAGTTCCGAGTGCATTTAACGAATTTCGACGTGGTCATTGAATTTTGGACTTTTCGAAACCGATCTCATTCCACTCAGATGCCTCCATCCCACTGTCAGAATTCCAATGGCTCCCCAATGAGATGAAAGGTTCCAATTCGTACACATTGGGTGCACATATCGTGTCCATCATCTCTTAAACGAATCGAAAAGAAATAAAAGAAAATCAAGGGTGCCACAACTCAGTGTCCAATGACCCAAATTCTAGCGCTCGCGTGTCTTCTCTTCTCACCGTGAATGAAGAAAAAAAGACAACAGATAGACCAGAGGAAAAAAATACCACGACGGGAATGAGCACCGAGATGCTTAATCATTATAGCGCCAATTGACCCAAACTACAGCCAAACGCCCGCCGCATGCCGTAGCTATGTGTACGAGCATGTGATACAAAAATGAAACCAAAATTTGACATTGTTGCTCTAAAGTCAGTCAGTCTGTCTGTCAAAATGATTTTCAATATTCGGCAAACGACGACGAGAACCACAAATAATATAAACTCATAACCGAAGAACGAAGCGCTCAAAACGCCAAACGAACGGCTGATTGACGTTTCAGATATCTCGCGAAGCAGAGCATCATCACGACGAGGATCGTCATCATCCTCATCGTTATTATCAGGCAATGGCATTCCGTGGTATGTCACCTAAAAATAAAACTCCTTCACGTCTTCATGCATGCTCATCCAGCTACTCGTCCAAATACAATCGTGTCATTGCATGATGTGTTTACTGCAGATACATATATTTGAATGTATCTGCATACTCATAAAAAGTCAAAAGATAATTTTGTCAATTTTGTGCAGTCAGTTGTCATGCAACACCAGTTCACACTATCCGTAGAATGGAATTAGCTTGTCGCACGGTGAAACGTCTCAAAGCGTAACATTCATAATTGCGATTAGCATCTTGAACGGCGGCGGTACGACTCGATTAAGACTTTTGCTATGGGCTAAGTGATATGTGATCACTTGGAGGGAATTCTTCCTTGTTAGACATCTTTAATAGTTTAAGCATGTCGTGTGATATTAACTGGTTAGTCATCAATCCTTTTAAAGTGAAATGGACTGTTGATCTCTGGTCTACGTTTTCTGGTTTTGCTCTTACGATATAGGCGTAATGGAAAAAGTAGAAGAGACGTTTTGACAGATTACAAGCTAAGCAAGGTCTTTTTTCTTCTTTTGGTGGCGTTACAGCCAATGAAGGACCAGAGCCAAGCTTCTCTCAATCACCCATGTTGTGTGTGATTTATTTTTCACATAGGTGAGAGGGGCCTACAGTTTCACTGCCGATTCCGAACGGGGGCGTGAGTCGAGAAGCTTTTTCAAGGCAAGTTATACTACGGGGGGTTTCGCCAGTACCCCGCCGAGAAGGAACGCCGCGAAATAAACATTCGATGACGACGGTGTTATTGGAATCCGAACTCGCTAATCGTGCGTCAGAGTCCAACACACTGACCACTGCGCCACGGCACCCTTAAAGACGTCGTTCAATAATGTGATAAAAAAAGAAGAGAACTTTCATATAAAGGAGTATTCTTAAAAACTCAACTGGTCTGAAGTTTACTCGATATGTAAAAATGTCTTCAGAGAGAAGCTATAGATGAGGGGATTTTAAATGGATTGAGACCCAAACCTTGATATAAAATTCGAAGCAAAAATGTCAGAAATTTGACAAAGGGACAGAAAAATGTTATCGTTTATGCTAAGGTTTAGCGAATTGATTGACCCTAAGCTATAATATTCCATGCCAAGGCTGTGTTCGAAAACATAAGCGCGACAAACCACCGATGAATACCATGCTGTCTTAAATAGAACAAAAGTCAAACGTTCTAGCTATAATGCCAATGTTGATATAAGAACATAATCTAAGAGCTGCTCATGAGCCTTACAAAACTCAAAAATGAGGCAGGAGTATTACCAAAAAGTGAAACGAGGACAACAGGTAATATAAAAATGTTGATCCCGCAAGCTGTAAAATGTATGCGATCACTGGACAAAGGTGACTGAGAATCCGCTCATTCTCTTGTGGACACGAATCGACGGTTAGGTTCGAATTTCGCTGTCAAAGTTTGGAATGCTCTGATGCAATTGAAAAGGAAATGATGGTAACTGCTGAATGTCAATGCCAGAACATTCTAGAGACTTCTGAAGGAGAAAGTCTGACGACGAACATTCGAGAGATTGGTCCGAGGGCTATATAAGCGGGAACACTCGCCCTCGGGAGCATTCAGTTATCAGTATTCATTCAGTGCTCAGTATCAGTGGCTCAGTGATCAGTCGGTAATCCAATGCGAAAGTAACCAAGCCATCTAGCTAGATGTAGAGACAAAGCTGAAGTGCCCAGATAATTGATCTGAGGTGGAATAAATAAAGTGTGTATTGAATAAACAAGTAAACAGTTGAAGTTTATCGCAATCCAGTGATCCAACCTTACTCTGAACGATTTAATTTTCGTAACAATTTGTTTTAGATGAGTTTAGAATAGTGAAATCAAAGCTGAAGTCAAATAAAGCTCCTGTAGTCGACGTATTCTTTATCGAGTTACGTGCAACTAGAAAGGAATTGGCTAGTTTCACACTACCATTTCATGGACTATGAAACCACTTTGAGAGTGCCTAGAAAGGAGATCCCTATAGACTTTTCCTAATCTATATCAAAGTAGGTATACCCTACAGCAGTTATTTTCAACCATTGTGCCGCGGCATTTTTGTGTCCCACGAAATTCTATGCAATGATTTTCAAAACACGACAAACAACGAGGTTTCAACTCTTGCACAAGCTGGATCTTACAAGCTTTTAAGTCACGATCTTTCCATAAAATCTTCCACAACTTGGATGGGCATATTTCCGATTGCTGTGCACCATGGCGAACCGACTCATTCGGATTCACTGCGATCAACAACAGCAATAACTCCTTGTCACACTGTTTTGAAAATCTGACTTATTACTTAGGTGGCGCTACAGTCCGTGGTGAACCTGGGCCTCAACCAACAAACGTCTCCAGCTGGCCTGGTCTTTGGCCAGCTGTTTCCAGTGCCGCACGCCTATTTGTTTAAGGTCCCCTTTCACCTGCATGCGCCACCGATGATGCGGCTGTCCTCTGCCGCGCCATCCTTCCGGGGTGGTTTCGAAGGTTCTTCGGGTCGCAGCTGTATTTTCCATGCGCTCTACATGGCCTAGCCACCTTAGACGCTGTATCCGTAGACGTCGTACCAGGCCGATGTCGCTGTACAACCCGTACAGTTCTTCGTTAAATCTTGTCCTCCATACACCGGTTGAGCAAACGGGACCGTATACCGTAGAAACGACCAAGAGCATCTTCATCCGCTTTTGTTTAGGTCCAAGCCTCTGCGCTGTAAACGAGGACTGGGATGATCAAGGTCTTATACAGTGTCACCTTGGTTTTCCGAGAGAGGGCTCTACTTCTCAATAGCCTCTTGAGCCCAAAGGCACAGCGGTTGGCAAGAGTGGTTCTGCGTTTTATCTCAGCGCTGATGTTGTTGTCGCTGGTCATCAGTGAGCCAAGGTAGACGAATTCCTTGACCACTTCAAAGTTATATCCGCCCATGGTGACGTTCTGGCCAATACGTCGGTGTTGACCGTCTCTTTTCGATGAAAGCAGATATTTGGTTTTATCCTCATTAACATTGAGACCCATCTCAGCCGCTTCTACCTCAATGCTTACAAAGGCCTCATTGACGTCTCGCTGTGTCCGTCCAATCACGTCTATGTCGTCGGCATACGCAAGCAATTGCTTAGACTTGAAATTAATCGTACCTCTTGTGTTGGCCAGTGACTCTTGCCACGATCTATCTTTTCAAGCACGATGTTGAAAAAGTTGCATGACAGCACGTCACCTTGCCTAAATCCTTTTTTAACATCAAAGGTCTCGGTTTGCTCATTACCGACCTTAATGTAGCAGCGAGAATTCTCCATTGTTATCCTGCACAGTCGGATGAGTTTGGCAGGGATGTTAAAACTAGACATGGCTTTGTATAGCTCATCTCTACACACGCTGTCATATGCAGCCTTGAAATCGACGAAGAGACGGTGAGTGTCGATTTGGTATTCCTGGGTTTTCTCAAGATCTGCCGAAGCGTAAATATTTGATCTATCGTGGATTTACCTGGCCTGAAACCACACTGATAAGAGCCGGTCAGGTTATCCACAAACGGTTTCAGGCGTTCACACAATATGGCAGAGAAGATCTTATATGCGATATTAAGGAAACTTATTCCCCTATAGTTGTCGTAGTTATAGGGGTCTAGGTCGGGCATGCTTTCCTCCGACCATACCTTGCAAATGAAATGGTACATGCACCATACCAGCTCATCTCCAGCCGCTTTAAGAAGCTCACAGCAGACAGGCCTTCTGCGCCCGCGGCTTTATTAGACTAAAGTCTCGAAATCGCTATTTTGACTTCGTCTAGCTCGGGTGGACGGAATTCTCTTACATCGTCGTCCATTATGATTGGATCGTTCTGCCTTACAGCGGTTTCTTGTCTGTCGTCGGCGTTATACAGTCTGCAGAAGTGGTATTTCCAAATCCTCAGCATCGACTGTGATTCCACTACCAGTTCTCCATTTTCATCCCTGCAGGCCCTGGCTTTGTAGCCATGGCATGTTCGTTTTACCTTATTGTAAAACTTCCGGGCGTTATTCCTGCGGAAGCATCTCTCCATCTCCTCGATCTCACCCTTTCTGTATTCTCTCTTCTTTCTTCTAAAAAGGGTGTGTTCCTCTCTTCTCATCTGCTCATAGATCTCATGAGCAGCTATCGTGCGTCGTTGCAACGTGTCTTAATATGTCTCTTGTTTTTCTGCATGGGCGAATACGAACAACGTATTATTCATCGAACCGGGGTTTCAATGTGGAAGCGGTTTGAAACCCAGCACCTCAGAGGCAGCGCTCTGGCAATGCGCCCATTCCTGATCTATTGTTTGCGCTGCTGTGGGCGGATTTTGAGAGAGCTTGGAGGAGACACGATCGGCAAAGATTCTGGCAGTCAAAGGCAGATCTTACAACATCAGCCTCATATGTGCACACGTCCCTACCGAAGAGGCTGAAGATCCCATCAAAGAGGACTTCTATGTTCTCTTGGACAACGCCTAAGGAGCTTCTCCGGGGTACGACGTCAAATGCAAAAATCGGTGAGGATTGGTCGGAAAGCACAGCCTCTACGATGTAAAACATCCTGCTTATGCGAATATTCAGGGGGAGCAAACGATGACTCTGACCATTTCCTCGTAGTAGCAAGATTCAGAGCTCAACTGTCCAATGTCAGAAAGCTGCACCAGCCCACGAGGAGGAGGAGGTTCGACATCGGACGTCTGACCACACCGGAGGTTACCCGAGTCTGAGCATTGCCGCTCAGCCCTTTAGGAAGTAGCCTAGGACACCTTAGGTTACCTACCACCCCCGACAAGAAACCCATGGTATGGTGGCAAGTGTGAGCCAAAAAAGGCAGCAACCAAAAGGCGCTGCAGCGAAAAACCAAGACAGCGCGAGAGGAGTACCGAGTCAGAAGGATGGAGGAGAAAAAACTGCTGCGACTTAAGAAAAGAATCTTCCCAGCCTCCCAGCTCAAGGATATCGAAGAGTCTAGGCAGCAAGATAAAATAAAGGCCTTTTATGAGAAAGCTAAAAGCCTTGCAGGAGGCTTTAAGAAAGGCACCCAGGCTCTTCGAAATTGCGAAGGCAATCTTGTCACCGATCCGCAGGGATCCACAGCAGCTGTTTAACAGGCATGACCAAGAGAGAGTGGTACGAAATCCAGCCGCTGAAGCAGTCCTCCCACCCAGCATCGAAGAAGTCGGCACAGCTATTCAAAAGCTGAAGAACAACAGATGGCTTGTCATCAGAGCTCTTCACGGCTGGCAGCGATGTTCTGGTAGGGAGAATGCACCAGATTATCTGTAGAGTTTGGGAAGATGAAAGCTTGCCCGACGACTGGAATTGTATTGTATTGTATTGTATGTTGGCGTTACAGTCCATGAAGAACCTGAGCCGAGCTTCTCTCAATCACCCATGTTGTGTGTGATTTAGTTTTCCCATAGGTGAAAGGGACCTACAGTTTATTGCCGGTTCCGAACGGCGAATTTCGAGTAGCTTTTCATGACAATTTTACTACAGGGGGTTTTGTCAGAACCCCGCTGAGGAGAAACACCGAGAAAAACACATTCGATGACATGGATGTGTCGACGACTGGAATACCAGCTCTAAATGCCCCATCCACAAAAAAGGCGATCCTACCTCTTGCAAGAACTATTTACGTATATCCTTGCTCAATGTCACATACAAGATCCTGAACAGCGTACTGTGTGAACGTCTAAAGCCATTTTGTCCCGCAATAATCGGCAGCTACCAGTGCTGCTTTCGGCCCGGCAAATCGATTAAAGACCAAATATTCACACTTCGACAAATCCTGGAAAAGACCAACGAGTTTCAAATCGATACACACCATATTTTTATCGATTTAAAAGCCGCATATTCAGCATTCATCGTGGTGCGATGGCCGATTTCTGGATCCTAGGAAAACAGATCCGGCTGTGTCGCGCCACGCTAATAAATACGCGATGCACCGTGCAGGACATCCGCACCGTTTAAAACATGCACCGGATTTCGGCAAGTAGATGCGCGCGCTGTCATGCTACTTCTTCAACTTAGTGCTGGAGCAGATAGTGCGGTGGACGGCGTCAACAGGGAAGGCACTATCTTCTACAAGTCTGCCCAGCTACTAGGATGAACTAATGCATGTATGTATGCTGGCGATACAGTCCATGAAGGACCAGAGCCGAGCTTCTCTCAATCACCCATGTTGTGTGTGATTTTTTTTCCCCATAGGTGAAAGGGACCTACAGTTTATTGCCGGTTCCGAACGGCGAAATTCGAGAAGCTTTTCTTGACAATTATACTACAGGGGGTTTTGTCAGAACCCCGCTGAGGAGAAACACCGTGAAAACACATTCGATGTCATGGCTGTGTCGGGATTCGATCCCGTGCCATCGGCGGCAGAGGCCAACACACTACCCACTGCGCCACGGTGCTCTCGATAAGCTAAGATACGCGGATGATATTGACACCATCGCGCAGTCTCGGCGTAACGTTGTAGAAGCTTTCACAGCTGTTGAGGAACAGGCGAAATGAGTTAGTCTTAATGTCAACGAGGATAAGACAAAGTACATGTTCTCAAGCAAAAACCGATCCGTCGCTCACCACCTTAGACAAAAGATATCTATTGACAGCTATAATTTCGAGGAGTAAACGTAAACTCCACAAACGATACCACAGTGGAGATCCGGCATAGAATCGCCCTTGGCAACCGCTACTAATTCGGTTTGTCCAAAAAACTAGGGTCGAAACTCCTCACTGGAAGAACCAAAGTCGTGCTTTACAAAACGCTTTTACTCCCAGTATTGCTGTACGAAGCCGAAAGCTGGACGATAAGCAGGACGGCGGGGCTGATTTTGGGTTCTTTCGAAAGAAAAGTTCCGCGTCGGATAATTGCTCCCGTCTGTGAGGAAGGTAAATGGAGGAGAAGACAGAACTGCGAACTCTACGAGCTGTACAAAGATGTCGATATAGTCCGGAAGGGAAAGATCCGTTGACTGCATTGGCTCGGCCACATCGAGCGCATGAACACCAACGCTCCAGCTAAGAGGGTCTTCGACTCCGAGCCTCCTGGTTCGAGAAGAGGAAGACCGAACCTCCGCTATAAAGACCAAATATTCGCGGATGCAAGACAACTTGGTCTTGAGTAAGTAAGTAATTGAAAAAATATTGAAAGAACAACCAAAACGATCAGGGTATTTGATGGTATCTCACGTCAAATAACAGCTGAATGGTTGCTGGACGAATACGAATTTAAGCTACTTTTGGTGGACTTTTTCCTTTTCTCATACCTCTCAACCAGATCTTAGGTTGAATAACTTCAAAACTAGGTGTAGTCATATCTGTGAGACTTGTTTTAATCAACAGCCACCACTAAAATCATTTAGTTCTTATTGTTTTGAGATATAGAGCACATAAAATATGGTATGCAACGGGTGTACGAATATGAGTTTGAAATGTATGTGAATGGCCGGTTCAAGCGCTTTTTAAGTCGAGTGTGTTCGTGAAGTCGTGTACTTTTAAGTTGTGGTGAGTATGTTATGGCCGGTTCAAGCGCTTTTTAAGTTGTGGTGAGTATGTTATGGCCGGTTCAAGCGCTTTTTAAGTCGAGTGTGTTCGTGAAGTCGTGTACTTTTAAGTTGTGGTGAGTATGTTATGGCCGGTTCAAGCGCTTTTTAAGTTGTGGTGAGTATGTTATGGTCGGTTCAAGCGCTTATGTATGTGAAATTCGAAAATGATAGCATGTCGTCTCTTGGTTTTAGCTTCATTGCCTGTAAGACAATTCCCAAGGTAACATGTTCCGATGTTTTACCTTAAATAGACATGACAAATTCCTCGCGGTTTTAATGAATAGCTTTATAATTATAATACATATGTATGTATGCATATTTTTTATCTTTGCCTTCGCCTCCCCTGGGGACAAATTTGACTAAAAACTTCGGCTAATTTCCTAAATGTAACTTAGGCTAGCGCCGTGCTATTATTTATATGCCCACCAATCAAAAACACATTTGTGTAAGCAAATCGTTTATCTCATCGAGTTACTCAATTAATTGCAGCCACTTATAATCCGGAGATATATTAATGACCTACATGAAATGTTATTCCTCTAAACTAAACGTGTTTACAAAAAAAGAGAAATATGTATAGAAAACCCCAAAGCCTTCTTGGCTTGATTCGGAGGTGTCAAAAACTTTTATCCCCGTCCCCTGAAACAAAAAATAATGAGTAATCATTAAACTGACACGAAGACCCCACAAGAAAAATAGTTACAAGTGGCTGCGTTTTGACTATGGAACCAAAAGAACAAAAACAAAACAGAAAAAAAGTAAATGTTGGCATAAACGACATTCACTTCAAGCGCTTATAGTAATCGTATAATTTCGTGTTTTTTTTTTTTTTCTCACTTCACCCGGATACTATGCTTCCCTGACCCTTTTAAAATAGTGATAGGAAAAAAATAAAAATTGTCACGACATCACACAAGAAACACATAGAGCAGGCACTCAGGTCGGTATGTTGAATGGGAATTGGATGGATGGATGGAGAGAAAGAGAAATTATAATTAATTCAGTGGAATATATTCAAGTTCGTTACCGGCTTGCTAAGTATGTATCTAATACAACTGCCGTCACATTCGTCCAGCAGGCACCTCGTGTTCGCGTGAGTGTCAAAAAATATCAAAACATCACATCAAGCACAGACATTTTCGGACATTGTCGGAATAGAATCGAAAAAGAAACAACGAAGCAAAGAAAAAAAAAAAAAAAAAAACAACAACAACAATAAAAAATCAACAAATGGGCAAAACAAAAATTAATAAAAAAAAAGATTTTAATATGGGAATTCAAAAGTATTACTCCCGAGAGCGACGCGAAGCTGCGCTCTTTGCTGTCATACATCACGCTATAGAGACCTACATGAAAACACGTATGTACATATTTGAAGAATTATTTTTATATTAGTAATTTAGGGGGAGAAGGGAGCGAACAAACAGAGCAAAGAAATTGATCGCCTTTAACTTGGCAAACGCCAGCTTCGATCTCTGTCCCTGCTCAATCCAAGTTGACACACAGCCTCCGCGTGGCCTCCCCTGGATAGCTATACTGGCACCCGCCAGGTAGTGAACCAATGTGTGCAGCGACCCGAATCCCTGTTCCTGGGGAAGGAGGAACTTGGCCCTCCAGGTTGGGGGTTGCGCTTAGGGCTAATTTTGTTCAGAGACAACCAATAGCCTCGGATACGGACGGATTACATGTTGACGACCCCCGCAAACGTCAAAAAGGAAACGAATTTCGGTTATGCACCTGGAACGTTAGGTCCCTCAACAGACCAGGTGCAGCCGAACAACTGGTCAACTCTTTGGACTGCTATAAGGCAGACATTACCGCGCTCCAAGAAGTGCGATGGGATGGGCCAGGCAAATAGCGGATGAAAAACTGTGATATCTACTACGAAAACTGCTACGGAGAAAATAGACAACGCTTATTTGGATGCGGATTTGTTGTTCGAGGCAGACTCAGGAAAAAAGTTTTAAGCTTCCAATATGTAAGCGATCGCCTCGTAACTATCCGCATCAAGGCCAATCTCGGCAATATAAGCTTACTATGTGTCCACGCCCCCACAGAGGAGAAAGATGACCGACATAAAGACGACTTCTATGATCTCCTAGGCAGAACGTATGCGCATTGTCCTAGCTATGATACCAAAATCGTTCTAGGAGATTTCAATGCGAAGCTGGGTAAAGAAGCTATCTTTGGAAAACACAGCCTATATAACACCACGTCAGAAAACGGATGTGGTGTTATGGCGGGACATAACCTGGTAGTAGCAAGTACACGATTCCCACACCACACATCCAAAGGGGGACCTGGCGGTCTTTCGATCAATCGACAACCAACCAAATCGATCATATTGCGATCGACGGCAGACACTCCTCCAGCATCCTAGATGTCCGAACCTTTCGAGGAGCCAACATCGACTCGGATCATTACCATGTTGCAGCCAAGGTACGGATGCGAATTTCTCGGAACCAACGGAGTCGAGTAAGAACACCAACATTTAACGTCGGAAAGCTGCAAGACCTTCGCCGATCAAGTCTCCCTCAAGCTCTCTCAGGTCCGAGCACGAGATCGAGGAGATGGAGAGATGTTACTGCAGGAACGACGTTCGAAAATTTCACAAGAAAGTAAAACGAACATGCCAAGGCTATAAAGCCAGAGTAGAAGCCTGCAGGGATGAGCACGGACAACTAGTAGTGGAGTCACAGTCGATGCTGAGATTGTGGAAAGACCACTTCTGCAGACTGTATAACGGCGACGATAGTCAAAATCCCGCCGTCAGGCAGAACGAACCATTCACAATGGACGAAAACGAAAGAGAATCCCGTCCACCCCACCTAGACGATGATAAGATAGCGATATCGAAAATTAAGTCTTATAAGGCTGCAGGAGCAGACGGACTCCCCGCGGAGCTGTTTAAAGCAGCTGGCGATGAACTGGGTAGGAACATGCACCAACTCATCTGCAAGATATGGTCGGAAGAACGCATGCCCGATGAATGGAATCTCAGTATCGTTTGCCCGGTCCATAAGAAAGGAGACCCCTATGACTGCGCCAATTACAGAGGGATAAGCCTTCTGAACATCGCGTACAAGATCCTCTCTGCCGTACTGTGTAAGTACCTTGAAACCTTTCGTGAACAATCTGATAGGTTCCTACCAGTGTGGTTTCAGGCCAGGAAAATCCACGATAGACCAAATATTTACACTACGGAAGATCTTGGAGAAGACCCATGAATTCCAGGTCGACACGCACCATCTTTTGCAGGATGACTATGGAGAACTCTCGCTGCTCCATTAAGGTCGGAGGTGAACTAACCGACCCCTTTGATGTTAAAAAAGGTTTTAGACAGGGTGACGCACTGTCATGTGATTTCTTCAACATTATTCTTGAAAAGATCGTGCGGGACTCTGCGGCCAATACAAGAGGTACGATCTACTTCAAGTCCACACAATTGCTTGCCAGATGACATTGACGTTATTGGACGAACAAAGCGAGACGTCAATGAGGCGTTCACAGGCATTGAAGCAGAAGCGGCCAAAGTGGTTCTAAGGGTAAATGGGGACAAGACCAAATATATGCTGTCATTCAAGAAAGACGCACAACACCGAAGTCTTGGTCTGAACGTCACCTTCGGCAGCTATATTTTTGAAGTAGTCAAGGACTTCTTCTACGTTGGCTCGGTAGTGACAAGCAGCAACGACACCAGCGCTGAGATAAAACGCAGAATAACTCTTGCCAATCGCTGCTTCTTCGGGCTCAAGAGGCAGTTGAGTAGTAGAGCCCTCTCTCGAAAAACTAGGGTTTCCCTCTACAAAACCTTAATCATCCCGGTCCTCCTCTACGGCGCTGGGGCTTGGACGTTGTCAAAAGGGGATGAAGAGGCTCTTGGACGTTTCGAGAGGAAAATTCTCCGTGCAATCTTTGGTCCCGCTTGTGTAAACGGAGAATGGAGGAGGAGCTGTACAGCGACATCGGCTTGGTTAGACGTCTTCGGATCCAACGTCTAAGATGGCTAGGCCATGTAGAGCGAGTGGACATCAACGCTCCGACCCGAAGAGTCTTCGACTCCAACCCCGAGGGACGACACAGCAGAGGACGACCGCATTTAAGGTGGTGCGCACAGGTGGAAGGGGACCTCAACCAACTGGTCGTTCGGCACTGGAAGCGGCTGGCCGATGATCGGGCCGGCTGGAGAGGCTTGCTGGTTGAGGCCCTGGTTCACCCCGAACTGTAGCGCCATCAAAGTAAATAACTAATTTATAGTTACTACAACATACTGTAGGGTGGCAAAGGACTAACAAAGGCCTCGTAGGGGTAGCATCTATCCGACGGATGCTGGCCTGCTAATAAGCGAGAAGAGCCACCGCAGTCGAACATCTTGCGGCACTGTTAGTAAGTCCTATCCCCACCTCCTCGCGGTGCCATCTGGAGAATTCCTATGAAAATTGCAGACGGGGAAGGGCGAATGGCGAGCTTCCTGCGCCAAAAAAAAAACGGGATTAGTCGGTTGGGCTACGGCCTAGTAAACCGTAACCGTAAAAAAACCACAAACTCTGAAATAGCCACAAGCCTCGGATATAACCGATATGTTGAAGACATGTTGAAGACCCTTGCAAAAACACGGAAAAGGACAATGATCTTCGGCTATGTACGTGGAATGTTAGGTCCCTTAACAGGCCACGTGTAGCCGAACAACTCGCGGACGCCCTAGACCGCTATACCGCTAGACCGGACATCACCGCCATCCAGGAAATGCGATGGTATGGACCGGGTATAAAGCGGATGAAAAACTGCGATATTTACTACAGCGACTGCTATAAGGAGAGAGGACAACGATTGTTCGGATGCGGATTTGTTGTTCTAGGTGGACTAAGGCAAAAAGTCCTAAGCTTTCGACATGTGAGCGAACGCCTCATAACAATCCGTATCAAGGCAAAATTTTTTAACATCAGCCTGATCTGCGTCCACTCCCCCACGGAAGACAAGGATGACTCCGCCAAAGATGAGTTCTACGATCTCCTAGACAGAACGTATACCCAATGGCCCAGCTATGACATCAAAATTGTACTAGGAGACTTCAATGTTAAGCTAGGTAAGGAAAGCATCTTTGAAGGAGTCATCGGCAAACATAGCCTACACGACACCACACCCGACAACGGACACACGCGGATTGATATTGCTACGGGGCGAAATCTTCTTCTAGCCAGTTCGCGCTTCCCGCACCTCGATATACACAAAGGCACCTGGCGGTTTTTTGATCAATCGACTACCAACCAAATTGATCACATCGCGATCGACGTCAGACACTATTCTTGATGTTCGAACTTTCCGAGGGGCTAACATCGACTCGGACCACTATCTTGTAGTAGCCAAGATGCGCTTACGGATAAGAATACAAAGTTATGACGTCGGAAAGCTACTATGGCCAGAAACCGCTCGTGCTTTTACCGATCGCGTCTCCCTTAAGCTCTCCATTACACCTCAATCCTCCACACTATCAATAGAACAGCAGTGGAGCGTTTGCAAACAAGCCCTGAAAAGCTCTGTATCCGAAGTTTTGGGTTTCAAGGCTCTACCACGAAGAAACACCTGGTTCGATGACGTGTGCAGGACGACTCACACAGCGAAGCAGGATGCATATAAAGCCCCACTGCATAAAAGAGCAAGAGCAGCTCGTGAGCTCTACGAGTTAAAAAGAAGGGGGGAAAAAAACCAATGAATTCCAAGTCGATACTCACCACCTATTTGTCGACTTCAAAGCAGCATACGACAGCGTAATTAGAGACGAGCTATACAACGCTATGTCTACCTTTGACATACCTGCCAAACTGATCAGACTAAGCAGGATGACTTTGGAGAATGTCCGCTGCTCCATCCGAATCGGTGAACACCTTACCGATAATTTTGATGTCAAAAAAGGATTTAGGCAGGGCGATGCGCTGTCGTGTGATTTCTTCAACATCATATTGGAAATGATTGTGCAAAAATCACTGACCAATACAAGAGGCGCAATCTATTTCAAATCCTAGCAACTCCCGGCATACGCCGACAATATTGACATAATAGGTAGATCACAGCGAGATGTCAATGAGGCGTTTGCGAACATTGAGATGAAGGCGGCGAAAATTGGTTTGGGAGTAAACGAGGGCAAATCTAAATATATGCTGTCATCAAAAAAGGACGCTCACCACTGACGTCTTGGCAAGAACGTTTGTATTGGCAGATATATGTAAGTTCGAGGTAGTTAAGGACTTCGTCTACCTTGGCTCCGCAGTGACCTGGAACAACGACATCAGTTTCGAAATCAAACGCAGAATCACTCTTGCCAATCGCTGTTTCTTTATGCTCAGGAGGCAATTGAGTAATGGAGCCCTCTCCCGAACGACAAAGTTGACTCTATATAAGACCCTTATCATCCCGGTACTGTTGTATGGCGCAGAAGCATGGACACTATCAAAAGCGGATGAGGAGGCCCTTGGTCGTTTCGAGAGAAAGATTTTGCGCGTGATTTTCGGGCCTATAAACGCAGACGGAGGATGGAGGAAAAGATTCAAGCACGAACTTTACGGGCTGTACAGCGACGTGAGTCTAGTCAGGCGTCTACGGATTCAACGCCTAAGATGGCTGGTCCATGTAGAACGAATGGACACCACAGCTCCAGCCTAAGGGACGAAGAAGCAGAGGACTGCCGCACTTAAGATGGCGCACACAGGTGAAAGGGGACCACATCCAACTGGGTGTGCTGCAATGGGAAAGGCTAGCAAGAGATCGTGCTAGTTGGAGGGGCATGTTGGTTGAGGCCCAGGTTCACCCCGAACTGTAGCGTTCGTTAAGAAGAAGAAGAAGATATCATACTGTACAAAGTATGCACATATTTCCAGAAATATACACTCGAGTCTATGGGTAGATAGCGTACCGTCATCTATTGCCTTTGCACGTGAAATTGACAAGAATTGTCCTTTGTGTTTGAACTACAGTAAAGTTTCGCTAATCCGAATCAATTATTGCAAGGATTATCGAATTATTCGGACTAACAAGTACAGGACGGGAACAGAAAAACAAACTGCTTTTGTAAAGTGACCAAAGCCTTCAGGGCTAACCATAATGGACTTAAGTGATCTTAAGCTTACATATGTCAAAACCGAACGAAAATCGAAAATCGTCTTTTTTCATTGAGACCTTCCATAAGCGCGCGCAAGTTAACGAACATTTGCCCATTATAGGCATGTCATAAGCTTTCCGTAAGCTGCCGTACGCTCGCTTAAGTCTATTATGGTTAGCCCTTTTTGCTTGAGCGTTTGCAGAGCCAATAATAAATAACTAAAGCTGTGATTGCGCCTTCATGCTTAGTGTTATCTTATGCTAATATACTGTCACTTCTTATTCGGTTTCTGCATGTGTGCTATCCTGGATATTATCCTCGTTGAGTCTATCGATAAGCCTCAAATGAATTTCAGACATACCTTCCATAGTTTCTGTAAATTTTCGATTTCAGTATTTGAAATATATACTGTTTGATTGATTCATCAGTCGGGCTAGCGAAATGTCGTCATCAACATACTACTCATCTGACTCAGTGAAATATATCAAGACTTTCCAGCATTTTTTAATCCATTCCATGCACTGGCGAAAAAGCAAACTCCATCTCTTAACGTAATGCTTTTCAAAGCAGTCGTGGGATAAACTCTCTTTGTAGTTCAGCTTAATAATTCTTATGACATTCTGATCCATTGGTTCGATCAGGGACTCACAGTTTGGGGGTAAAAATAGTGTCCTTTTCATGCCGCCATTAGTGGTCATTTGCTGGTGTGTGGGACGGCACATTGTCCAATAGCAGCAACGCTTCTTCAGGAAGTCCATTAGCACCCATAAACTTTTTAACTTAAGGCACAAATGAATTGAAGAACCACTTTTTAAAAACTGTGGATGTCATTCAGGCAATTACAGTTGTTTCATATTCCACAGGCAAATTCGCTGCACCAAAGGAATGTGGCTGTAATTTTTTTTACGAAAAAAGAGGGAGCGAGCAAACAGAGCAAAGAAGTTGATCGCGTTCAACATGGCAAACACCAGCTTCGATCTCTGTCCCTGCTCAATCAAAGTTGACACACAGATTCCGCTGCCCCGACATCCATCGGGTAATAAACTACCCGTGCAGCTAATCCTTGCTCCTGGGGAAACAGGAATCTAGCCCGCCAAATTGGAGGTTGCTCATATTGGTGACATCACGGAAAAAAATAAAATGTTTTGAAGCATCAACAAGCCTCGGATACGGACGAGTACAAAGCTAACGAATGAACCAATGCGTGCAGCTATCCGACCCCTTGCTCCTGGTGAAACAAGAATCTAGCTCTCCAAGTTGGAGGTTGTGCATATTGGTAACATCCCCATCACGGAAAAAATAATAAAATGTCTCGCAGCAACAATAAGCCTTGGATACAGACGGATGCAACGCTGACGATCCCTGCAAACGCTTAAATGACTTGCGAGTCTGCACCTCGAATGTGAAGTTATTTAACAGACCGAGTGCAGGAAATCAATTGGAGCAAACCCTCAACTGCTATAAAGCAGATACATATAACCACACTTCAAGAATCGCGATGCAATGAACCAAGCAAACGGAGGATGAAATACTGCGGCATCTACTACGGGAATCGCTACAAGGAGAACAAACAACGCTTATTCGGATGCGGATTCGTTATTCGAGGAAGACTTCAACAAAAGCTTAACCTTTCGGGATGTAAGCTTACTTGGGTTTCAAATCTTTGATGAGCAATGCGAACAAGCAAGATGGACGAGAGCCGCTCGTGAACATTACGATAAAACAAGGAGGGAGGAACACACGCTTTTATGAAAGAAAAAAGAGAGAATGGAAAGCGTGAGATCGAAGAGATGGAGAGATGCTACCACAGGAATGACGACGCCAGGGCTACAAAGCCAGAGCAGTGGCATATAGGAATGAAGACGGACAGCAAGTAGTAGAGTCACAGTCTATGCTGAGCGTAGCGTAGCACGGCGAAGTAAAAGAGCACTTCTGTAGACTGTTTACTGCTGTCAGGCAGAATGATCCATTCACAACGGACCTGGATGAAATTAGGTTGACCATTTTGAAACTTCAGGCTAATAAACCCGCGGCCGCGATCGCCTGTCTGCTGAGCTATTTAAAGCGACTGGAGATAAGCTGGTAGGGTGCATGCACCAGCTCATTTGTAAAATATGGTCGTTTGCCCGGTCCACAAGAAACTACACTATATACACCAACTACAGAAGAATAAGTCTCCTTAACATCGCATATAAGATCATCTTTGCCATACTGTGTGAATGCATGAAACCCTTTGTGGATAATCTAATAAGTTCTTATCAGTGTGGCTTCAGACCACAATAGACCAAATATTCAAAGTGCGGAAGATCCACCCACCGCCTTTTCGTGGATTTCAAGGCCGCGTATGACAGTGTGCACAGAGACGAGCTATACCAAGCGAGCAGCGAGAATTCTCGCTGCTCCATTAACTTTTCCAACATCGTACTTGACAAAATCATACGAGACACACTGGGCAATAGAAGAGGAACGATTTATTTCAAGTCTGCGCTATTGCTTGCGTACGCGGATGACATTGACGTAATTGGACGAATACAGCGAGACGTCAATGAGGCGTGCGAAAGCATTGAAATAGAAGCGGCTAAGATGGGTCTTTCGATTAATGAGGGTAAAGCCAAATATATGCTGTAATC
Organism: Eumerus sabulonum; assembly: GCA_951905685.1. Lineage (NCBI taxonomy): Eukaryota > Metazoa > Arthropoda > Insecta > Diptera > Syrphidae > Eumerus > Eumerus sabulonum. Next base: position 207,658,009 of record OX645060.1, read on the forward strand.
CAAAAAAACACAAAACGCATAGCAGCGTCTTCTTGGACGAACGGCACAATTGCAGCTACAATTTCGAAGTAGTCAAGGACTTCTTCTATGTTGGCTCACTACATAGTAACCACCGACAACAACACCAGTGTTGGGATCAAACGCAGAATTACTCTTGCCGACCGCTGACGACATTAAATAATAGGCACCTCGTTCTATAAGATGGTGTTTCTATGTATATTCCAATTAAGTTTGAGGAACAAGTATCTAGTAAATTTACGCTAATTGTTTTCTATCCTTTCAACAGCATTTGTGTAGAAAGGATTCCAAACAATACAACAGTATTCCAAGGAAGATCTAACTAGTCCAAAATAGAGGCTTTTCAGTGCAAAAGAGTCGGAAAACTTCTTTGTGTTCCTCTTAATAAATCCAAACATCAAATTAGCTTTTGTTGTCACATAATCAATGTGAGCAGTAAAGCTGAGTTTGGTATCTAACATTACACCTAGATCCTTAATTTGAGAGAACTTTGTCAACCGCAGACCATTCAGACTATATCGAAACTGTATAATATTTCTCATTCCGTAACAGGAAAAATGTACACATTTCGAAACATTTAGACGCAGCGAGTTCAAATGACACCAATGGGACAAACGGGTTATGTCGTCTTGCAGTTTCATACAATCCGTTAAAGACACGATTTTTTTATAAGCTTTAAGACCATCTGCATAAAGAAGGCATTTTGAAAAAAGGAACGTCGAGAGAATGTCATTAATAAATAAAAGGAATAATGATGGACCTAAATGACTACTTTGTGGAACCCCTGATGGTACAGAGAAGTTATCTGACATGCAATTATTAATTTTTACTCATTGAGTTCTGTTTGTTAAATAAGTTTTAATCCATTTCAAAAGACAAGAATGAAAACCTAAGTAAGACAATTTTAGAAGTATGGTATTATGGTTTACCTTATCAAAGGCTTTGGCAAAGTCTGTGTATATAACATCAGTTTGGCAATTTCCCTCAAGGTTAGAATTCAAATAATTTACAAAACTAAGATGATGATATGGAGATATATGCCTCGAAATCTTAAAATACAATCTATCATATAAAATTTTCTCAAAGATTTTAGGAATGTGTGAAAGCCTACATATAGGCCTGTAATTTTGAGTTTTCAGTTTGGATCCCGATTTGAAAATCGGTGCTAGAAACGATCACTTCCATTCGTCAAGGAAATCACCAGTCTTAAGAGATAAATTGTAAATATAGGTTAATGGCTCCGTTAACGAAGCTGCACAGTTTTTTTTAAAAAAAAAAAGAGGAGACAATCCATCAGGACCGGCTGAAATTGCAGTATCAACTTGAACTAGAGCATTAAAAACCTCAATTGATTCTAATTGAAAGGTGCCAATTGGAAACAGTTCTGGGATCGTAGGTAAATCTTGACATGGAGTATCATGAGAATACACTGATTTAAAGTAGTCTGCGAACATTTTGCAAGTCGTTGATATATTATTGGTTGTCACACCTAAATAATTCACGCAATTGGGAATTCCATTTGATTTTCGCCTTGAATTTAAGTAACTCCAACATTTTTTACTATATTGCTTTATATTAGACTGTATTGAGAGAATATATATACGATAGAGGAAGCGATTAAGGCAATCGAATTCTTTCTGAAGCTTCATATATAAAAGACGAAGCTCAGGATCATTGGATTCCATTTTAAATTTTTTAAAAGCTTTATTTTTTTGGTTTTTAAGACGAGATAGTTTTCTATTGAACCACATTGGGTTGGAGTTGTTCCGAATTAAATTTTTAGCCACAAATCGCTCAACGCCGGAATTTATAACGGCTGCCTGGCTGTCAACATAGATGTTGATCCCTTTTCCTGAGAGATTATCTATACTAATCAGGTCTGCCGCCTGTTTGATTGCGAAGACCTCATCTTGGAAAACACTGCAGCCATCATCAAGTCTATAGGAGCGATGTATATTCCGAGATTCAAAATAGACCCCGGCACCTGTGCTGACATCTATTTTGTATTCGTCGATTTAGATTGCCACTTCATTTTCCGTGCGTACCATATCATTGGTTCATTCCTCCCTGGAAGGAAAATGCAGCTGGGGATGACATGGTTAGGAGCATGCACCAGATCATCTGTAAAATATTGTCAGAGGAAAGCATGCCCGAGGAATGGAGTCTCAGCATCGTATGTCCGATCCACAAGAAAGGAGACCCCTCTGATTGCGCCAACTATTAAGCAATAAGTCTCTTTAACATCGCCTACAAAATCTTCTCAGCCGTTTTGTGTGAATGCCTGAAGCCTTTTGTAAATAAGCTGATAGAACCTTATCAGTGCGGATTCAGACCAGGGAAGTCCACCATCGACCAAGTCTTCACATTTCGGCAAATCCTGGAAAAAAACCAATGAATTCCAAGTCGATACTCACCACCTATTTGTCGACTTCAAAGCCGCATACGACAGCGTAATTAGAGACGAGCTATACAACGCTATGTCTACCTTTGACATACCTGCTTAACTCGTCAGACTATGCAGGATGACTTTGGAGAACGCTCGCTGCTCCATCCGAATCGGTGAACACCTTACCGATAGTCTTGATGTCAAAAAATGATTGGATTGGATTGATGTCAACATCATATTGGAAATGATTGTGCAAAAATTACTGGCCAATACAAGGGGCACAATCTATTTTAAATCCTCGCAACTCCTTACATACGCCGACGATATTGATATAATGGGTAGATCACAGCGAGATGTCAACGAGGCGTTTGCGAGTATTGAGATGGAGACGGCGAAAATTGGTTTGGCGGTAAACGAGGGCAAAACTAAATATATACTGACATCACAAAAGGACGCTCACCACCGACGTCTTGGCCAGAACGTTTGTATTGACAGATGTAAGTTCGAGGTAGTTAAGGACTTCCTCTACCTTGGCTCCGCAGTGACTTGGAACAACGACATCAGTTACGAAACCAAACGCAGAATCACTCTTGCCAATTGCTGTTTCTTTAGGCTCAGGAGGCAACTGAGTAATAGAGCCCTCTCCCGAACGACAAAGTTGACTCTATATAAGACCCTTATCATCCCGGTCCTGTTGTACGGCGTAGAAGCATGGACACTATCAAAGGCGAATGAGTAGGCCCTTGGTCGGTTCGAGAGAAAGATTTTGCGCGTGATTTTAGGGCATATAGATGCAGACGGGGGATGGAGGAAAAGATTCAACCACGAACCTTACGTGCTGTACAGCGACATGAGCCTAGTCAGGCATCTACGGATTCAACGCCTAAGATGGCTGGGCCACGTAGAGCGAATGGACACCACAGCTACAGCCCGGAGAATCTTTCAGTCCAACCCCGAGGGACGAAGAAGCAGAGGACGGCCGTACTTAGATGGCGCATACAGATGGAAGGGGACCTCAGCCAACTGGGTGTGCGGCAATGGAAAAGGCTAGCAAAAGATCGTGCTAGTTGGGGGGGCATGTTGGTTGAGGCCCAACTAGTTTAAGTCATTTTGTCTAGCGTAAGATAGTTATAAGATTAATATTAATAAAAATGATTTTTAAAATGTAAAAAATACACGGCGTTGGCTAGGCCATCACCATCAATAGCGAGCGCTATAGGTCGATGATAACCAACTTTTTCTGTCCTGAATTGGATAATATGGACACGAACGACATGTCATTTCACTAAGACGGCGCTACATGCCACACAGCTCACACCACATTGGAAATTCTGTACGAGCGATTCAAGGGCATGGTCATCTCACGTGGAGGTGATGTGAACTGTCCACCGAGATCGTGCCATTTTACATCGTTCGACTTTTTCTTGTAGGGTTTTCTGAGGTCGTAGGTCTATGCGAATAAGCCACAAATCATAGGGTCCCTCAAAGCCAACATAACCCATGCCATCAGTCAAATTCAGACTGATTTATGCGCAAGTGTCATGGAAAATTGGACATTTCAGATGCGCGCCAGACAGAAAAGCCGCGGCGGACATTCGAACGTTGTTATATTTCGCACGTTATGGCACCGATAGGCCTTTCCAATGAATAAAAAATCGCGACGATATCTCATACCCATTTTGTTTTACTTAAATTTAATAATATGAGGTGCTTAGTGAAAGAAATAGAAGAGCAGTCTTGAACACAACCTGATAGTTGTGCAGAAATTAGGAAAAAGGAAAAAGACTTAAGTGTGCCATTAAAATATAAACAAAGACGATTCCCACATTTTATAACTATTGTCGAAAGTATCGGTCTTATCACAACTTTTAAACGTAGGTACTTAATCGAGTCGAGATATGGATTGTCTAATCAACATGTTTCCAAACGTTGGTTTGCATGCGTGTCTGCTTTTATAAAAAATCGTATTATTTTGTTTTTTATATAAAACTAATAACAGAATGGAAACAGATGTGAGTTCCATTCATAAGAAATGATTTATCGTGTTCAAATGTCACCACAAAAAAATCAAAAAGAAAACTAGAAACATATTATCGCAGATAATTATTGACTATCTCCAGCTTAGATGTTACCGAAATCCGTATTTTGAAGTGGATATTTATCGGAAACTTCCAACTTCTAGTCTAGCTTCCATTGCTTTTAATTGCAATCAGTCATATTATGTCATAAATATGTTGTATGCTGTAATTCATTATGATTTCCGCACGATGTTTTTTTCTTCTTCTTATTTAGCGGATATCTGCTTGTGGAACTTTGGAACGAGTATCTAGTTTAAAGGGAAATGCCGTCACTTATTTACAAAGTGTATGTTGCTCATACATAAGTGGTATGTGAGTATGTGGAACAAATGTCAAAGTGACTGAGTAAACATACAATTTGGGTAGGTAGTTCGATATCAATAAGGTAGCTGATAATGGTATGTGGCTATTGAGGTGACAAGGTACAAGTGCCAATATTGATAGTATGAGTAACTCTTTTCTCTTTTTTCTTTAAATCAAAAGTTCTATCTCTAATTTGATTGTTTACTATGTATAGGGTGGGCCATTTAGTTTATTTTTTTTAAATCGTAGATTATTTTGACCCTGACGGCTGTTTCTCGCTCAAAATCTTGACAGAAAGTCAGTATCATAGCTTCGCAGGACGAAATGAGTCGCTTTACGCTTGAACAACGTCGGAAAATATTGAAAACTTACTTTCAACCCACCGAGGCTGGCCAAATATCTAGGCCTAGTCCTTAACAAGAGGCTGAATTGGAAACCCAACATTCTTGACCGCGTCAAGAAAGCAACTGTTGCCCTCTACAGCTGCAAAAAAGTGGTGGGCAAGAAGTGGGGTCTCCAACCAAGCATTATGCACTGGGTCTACACGGCGGTCATAAGGCCCATCCTCCTGTATGGCGTCGTAGTCTGGTGGACTGCTCTGGACAAGGCAGTCAATCGAAGCCTTCTGGGGAAAGTACAAAGATCGGCCAGCTTATACATAAGCGGAGCGATCAGATCAACCCCCACGGAGGCCCTAAACATTCTTTTACACCTGCACCACTGAACCTTTTCAGCAAACAAATTGCTGCCTGCAAGGCCCTGAAGATGAGGAGTATAATATAATGGCCCACACCACAAAAAGACCACACAGCCATTCTAAATCAGTTCAAAGTACCCAGGGACACAGACTATATCATCCCGCAGAACGTGTTCACTAGGAACTTCGAAGTTGTCTTTCAATCCAGGGAGGAATGGGCTGAAGGGAAAGTCATACGAAAGGACTCGATCTCCCTCTATACCGATGGCTCTAAGATGGAGTCGGGTGTAGGCAGTGGAGTCTTCTCCAAGGAGCTTAACCTCAGCCTATCCCTTAGACTTTGCTCCTTTACTGCAGTTTGTATCAGGCTGAAAAAACAGCGATAACGAAGGCTCAGGATTAATGTAAAATCCACCAAGGATATTGTCATTGGCACGGACAGTCAATCTGCGATAAAGTCCCTGGCAGCGGTAACCCACAAATCAAAGACATCTCTTAACTGTCACCTATCTCTAGATGAGATGGCTGAGCAGTTCAACATTAAAGAATTGTGGGTTCCCGTGCATAGGGATATTCCAGGAAACTGCGCGCCCGACGAACTCGCAAAGTTAGGGTCTAGCACACTCAGCCTACCTACCCTCGGGTAACTAGAAACACCAATAAGTACGGTAAGGCACATTATAAAACTCCAAATCATTGAGGCGACCAACCTCCAATGGAATAAGAGTAATATCGGCTTTATCACCAAACAACTCTGGCCTAAATTAAACGTACGACGAACCAGGGACCTAGTGGCAACCAAAAGGGCAACCTTAAGTACTCTGGTGGGTGTCATTACAGGTCACTGCATCATTGGGAAACACGCCGCCAGACTAGGACTACCCTCCAATGACTTCTGTCGCGGCTGCATGGACGAGGAGGAAGAGGAACCAATACATTACCTCCTCTGCTCATGCCTCTCTTTTGCGAATCGCAGGAGGATCTAACTCGGCGCGACTTTCTATGATAATAATCTAAGTGAGCTTCTTCTTCTTCTTCTTCTTCATTGGTGGCGTTACAGCCCATGAAGGACCAGAGCCAAGCTTCCCTTCAATCACCCATGTTGTGTGTGATTCTATTTTTCACACAGGTGAAAGGGATCTACAGTTTAATGCCGATTCCGAACGGCGTGAGTCGAGAAGCTTTTTCTAGGCAAATTATACTACGGAGGGTTTTGCCAGTACCCCACCGAGGAGGAACGTCGCGAAATAAACATTCGATGGCGTTGGCGTTATCGGGATCCGAACTCGCTCATCGTGCGTCAGAGTCCAACACACTAACTACTGCGCCACGACGCCCTGAGCTAGCAGACCAAAAAATAGCTCAACTCCATCGCTTCATTAGAAGCACCGGTTGGTTTTCTGGTAGCGGATCTGGGTAACACGATCCATGTGGTATCACAATGGGCCGACTTCGGCCTACGTGTGGCTTATGCCGACCACATTAACCTAACCTACTTTCCAAGTGAGTGCTGTGTAGCCCAAACAGTGCGTTTTTTGAAAAGGAGTGTTGGCCGAAATGAAGCACCCACTGCGACTGCTATACGCAAGTTTGAGCAAAAAGTTCGTGAGACTGGTATTGCTAGTGGACAACACTCATGGTTCCCGTCGTCGTACGGTGCGAACAGATGAGAATGTGGTTGCTGTGGCCGAGAGTGTGAGGCTCAATTCACGAACATTAACTCGCCATCGATCTCAACAGCTCAACACTTCACGCACTAGCCTGAGGAGAATTCTGCACAAATATGTCGGATTATTCGCTTACAAGGTCCAACTGATTTAGCAATTGAAGGCTCGCGACCATCCGCTTCGCAGTTTGGGCCTTAGATCAGCTTGAATTGGACAACGATTTTGGGCGAAAAATCATCTTTTCTGACGAGGCGCATTTTCATCTCGGCGGCTACGTTAACAAACATAATTGCCGCATCTGGGGCTCGGGAAACCCGCATGTTACTGTTGAGAAGCCAATGAATCCAAAGAGAGTGACAGTTTGATGCGGATTGTGGAATGGTGGATTACTGGTACATTTCGGTCAACAGTGGGCACAGAGCCATGTTAACCGACTTTTTTTATACTGGTATTGAAGACATGCATTTGGACGACCTCCGGTTAATGCGGGATGGCGCGCTATGCCACGATCGATCTCTTTCGCACCAAATTCCCAAATCGTGTTATCAGCCGTCTTGGCGATGACAATTGGCCGCTTCGGAGCTGTGATTTGACCCCTTTGGACTTTGTTTTGTTGGGAACTCTGAAGGTCCGATGTTACGCCAACAATCCGGAAACGATTCAAGCACTTAAGGCCAATATAACCAAGCAATCCGAGAGCTGCAGCCCAAAACCATTAACAAGGTCTAGGAAAATTGGGATGAGAGGATGCGGTACTGCGAAGCCAGCCGAGGCAGTCACTTGAACGAAGTTCTATTTCGCAATTAATGGGAGTGTTTGTTCTTACTAATAAAGCAATGTATGTATGTATGTTGGCGTTCCAGTCCATGAAGAACCTGAGCCGAGCTTCTCTCAATCACCCATGTTGTGTGTGATTTCATTTTCCCATAGGTGAAAGGGACCTACAGTTTATTGCCGGTTCCGAACGGCGAATTTCGAGAAGCTTTTCATGACAATTTTACTACAGGGGGTTTTGTCAGAACCCCGCTGAGAAGAAACACCGTGAAAAACACGTTCGATGACATGGCTGTGTCGGGATTCGATCCCGTGTCAATGGCGTCAGAGGCCAACACACTACCCACTGCGCCACGGTGCTCTCAAATAAAGCCATAGTACATGGAAAAAAAAAGTTTTTTTTAATTTTGTTGCATTTTTAGAAATAAGCTTCCACTTGGCCCACCCTGTATGAGTGGACAGATTTGAAGACAGATACGGAGATGCATGCGACTCTATCATAATTGAAATATCTGTAATGATAGCTTTGACATCAGGAGGTATTGTCAAATTTTCGTGAAAATTTTTCGCGATTATTTTGATAAAAGTTGATGTCAGATAGCCAACCTGCAGCTAAAGTGGTTAAGGACGTTATCTGCACTGAAATCAAATAAAGGTGTGTCAGAATAGCTACCACATACACAATCGGTATCGTACATTTCAGTAAGAAAAGTCAGATAATTAATGTACTTGATGAAATGCTGTTCGTAAGACTTGCACGCTTTGGTTGCTTGTTTACAACCGACAATTCGACACCTGAAATTGAGTTTGGCAAATGTTAGAAACCTACCTTGTGGCTTTGGCACATTCCGTTTTAAGTGCATCCATTTGTAGGTGGGCAAACCATTTGGAGAGGTTTGTTGTTGCACGGACGTTCCACCCGGTGACACTACATGTTGACTTCGTGAACTATTGCCAACGTTTCCCATACCATTTCCACTTAGCTGACCGCCACTGGATCCGCTGGTTACTCTATTCGAGTTCATAGTACCGCCAAGCGATTCCAAAACTAATGCCTGTGTTGGTCCATCCATACCTGTTGCATTGTGGTATCCGGCCGCCGCTGCTACAGCCAGTCCGGCATGATGTGCCGCCGGTTGTATGTGCGGCGCGTGATGATGCCACGTATTTGTACTCATCATACCTGCGTGTAGGTTTTGCTGTTGACCCGTTTGCTGCATAAGAACCTCATCATTTAGCCCATACGGTGAGTGCATAGCGATTTTGACGTCATCCACTGTATGCATCACATAGCCGGCGCCGCCATTCTGCTGCGGCGGCTGCTGCTGATGGTGGTGGTGATGATGCGGACTTTGATTATAGAGGCAATCGAGGTTGGTGTAGCTGAGACCGTTTTCAGTGTTAATTATTGACGTATCCTGAACGCTATTCGACGATTGATTACCCGCTGCAGCAGCTCCATAATACGAATTCACACTGTCGCTTTCGTAATACGAGTCAGTGGGCGAATTACTCGAAGGATGTTGTGGTGTTGTTGATATTCCATACTCGGCCGCTGATGGACTATAAAGATGCGGGTGAGTGTAAACAGGATTAGAGGTGGCTTGCTGTTGAGACTGCGGAACAGATGCGTTACTATTTGCACTATGTGGCGGTGTTAGCTGATAAAAGTTGCCGGATTCTAGCGCTTGACCATAATTATTGCCGTGATAAGATAGATGGGGATGGGCTGCTACTGCAGCGGCCGCGGCTGCGGATGACGTGAACGAATAAGTGTATCCGTTGGCACCCATTTCACTACTGGTATGATAACTATTCGAATGATTCCCGTACATACCTACGTCCATCATATTGACAGGCCACTGTCCACTAATCACACGCAAGATCTTCTTAGCACTGCGACCCGTTGTGCCGTATACCTCACGTTTTCGATTCGTTCTTTAATTATTTATTTCTTTTCTTGTTTTTATGACTCGTTTCGAACTCAACACACTCGGGTTTTTTTTTCGATTTTTCTAATAAGTTAGCTACGACACTAGCCTTGTATATTTTTGGCACTCAACAATATAGATTCATCCATGCACCAACACTAAACATAAATACGGAACACTGTAGTGTTTTTATTTGACAACACTTTCTCAATTGTAAAATACCGCGCGACCATGTAGGAACGCGAAACTACATATGTATCTAACAAAACGCGACTACGAAATTCTTTACTCAAAAACTTCGACCGGACAACAGAGTGAACGGAGCGGAGCCACTTCGGGCATTGCTTGCGCACTCATAAAGTTACCGTCACTAAATGGCTCGCCGTCAGATACGAACGGCGACACATTCACGATAGGCAGATACGCCTTCTGGCATGGTAAAAACCTCAGATTGTATATCTACCACCATTCTTGTTTGAATTCGTTTTGTATCTTTCTCTGTTCAGCGATAGTAAACGACAAGGATAACATGAGATACATTGAACCAATATTTGCTTTATGCATAGGGTATACATACCTGTGAGGTTGTGTGGTGGCATAAGTTAGATATTAGCTGTAGGGAACGCCTATCTCCGGGGTAGTGTTTAGAATTATAGTCAACTTTGGGCACTATACAGTCAGTAGCTGATTTGATTTGTAGATACAGTATCTTTGTGTTGTTTGATTAAGCCTTGAATGTCGTACGTGTATATTGCTATCCACATCCAGGTAACGATCTGAATGAGAGTCTGTCACTCAGTTGGGTGCTAAGTTTTTATTCCTTCTCGTATGCTCAGTCTCTCAGTAGGTTTCTTTGTGTTTTTTTCTTTATTTTCTTTTGAATTTTCTGACACTTGGCCGTGGTGTACGGGGAGGGAATTCGTTTAAATGTGGCAGTTATATGTTTATCTGATACATGAAGATACTTGGAGATACGTTTTTAGATACAGCTCGCTCATTGTCAGCTGATTGACAGTTGAACAGATACATTCAGTTGAATTTGTGTGAATTTGTTAAATGGCTGTGGCATCACGGATGGCAAACATACGATCCAATTTGTATTTTTAATGCTACTCACAGTTGATAAAATGCATAGAGAATAAATCTATTCAGATTTCGCTACTTATCTACCTACTTGTCCGGATTCATTATCATCGGCACCAGGTGAGGTTGATGTCTATATATTTACATATGTATATGTATGTATGTATGTACATATGTATGTAGCATAGCCATGCATGGAGGCCATTTTGATTGCGCTCTAATCCTGATAACGGACTTATATACATATTTGCGATAGTAGCAACTACATTTTCTTGTGTTCGTACTGGTATTTTGGCAGTTTTCGGCGCTTTATTATGTTACTGTTCACCTTCTCGTTTATGATTTTTAAAAATTCCTTTGTAATCGAGGTGTTTTAGCGAAAATCCTACTTCTTTACGCCAGTCTTGTTCACAATGAGCAATTGAGTACTAGTCCAAAAAGTAAGGTGACCTACATATGTATGTACATACATATGTATGTACATACATATGTATGTATGCTTAACGAGCTGTGATCAAAAAAATTGAAACACATGTCGCCTTTCGACTCCAACGCACATAGCTCCATTTGTATTGCATTGTATTTAGTATTGCTTTATACAGGGTGCCCCACGAGCATTGTGCCAAAAAGCTAGAGCGTGTATGTCTGGTCAAGACAAGAAAAAAATCGTATGGGAGGGGGGGATATGTAAGTCGATGCTTGATACATTTTCCTGCAATTTGACTCAAGCGTCTTCAATCCGTTTTCTCAGTTGTTCCAAAGATACGATTTCCACTTCGTAAACATAATTTTTCATGAATCCCCACACATAAAAATCTAGAGAAGTTAAATCCGATAATTTAGGTGGCCATTCCGTTGGGCCCCTTCTCCCGATCCAACGGTCACTAAAATGATCATTCAGCCAGTTTTTAAGCTTTAAGCTGTAGTATCTTCGCAGCCTCCCAGCTCAAGGATATCGAAGAGTCTCGGGATAGCCATAAAACACGAGCCTTTTACAAGAAATCCAAAGGCCTTGCAGGAGGCTTCAAAAAAGGGCACCCAGGCTCTTCGAAACTGCGAGCGTAATCTTGTCACCGACCCGCAGGGAACAGTGGATGTATTTAAGCAGCAGCTGCTTAACGAGCATGACCAAGAGAGGGTGGTAGGGATCGAGGAAATCCAAACTCCAGCCGCTGAAGTAGTCCTCCCACCCAGCATCGAAGAAGTCGGCACAGCTATTCAGAATCTGGAGAATAACAAGGCCGCAGGCTCAGATGGCTTGCCATCCCTTCAAGCCCTTCAAGGCTGGCGGCGATGTTCTGGTAGGGAGCATGCACCAGATCATCTGCAGAATTTGTGAAGACGAAAGCATGCCCGACGACTGGAATACCAGCTCTATTTGCCCCATCCACAAGATAGAGCTACATATATCCCTGCTCAATGTCACATACAAGATCCTGTCCAGCGTATTATGTGAACGTCTAAAGCCATTTTGCACCGCACTAATCGGCAGCTACCAATGCGGCTTCCGGCCCGGCAAATCGACTATAGACCTAATTTCACACTTTGACAAATCCTGGAAAAGACCAACGAGTTTCGAATCGATGCACACCATCTCTTCATCGATTTCAAAGCCGCATACGACAGCATTCATCGTTTGGTGCGATGGCCGCATTCGAGATTCCGGGAAAACTGATCCAGTTGTGTTGCGCCACGCTAAAAAATACGCGATGTACCGTGCAACTCGGTTCCAGGACTTTGGAACCTTTTGAAACATGCACCGGATTTTGGCAAGGAGATGCGCTGTCATGTGGCTTCTTCAACCTGGTGCTGGAGCAGATAGTGCGACGGACAGGCGTCAACAGGGAAGGCACTATCTTCTACAAGAACAGATTGAAGAACAGGCGAAACGAGTTGGTCTTAAGGTCAATGAGGATAAGACGAAGTACATGCTGTCAAGCAAAAATCAATCCGTCGCTCACCACCTGGAACAAAATATAACTATTGACAGCTACAATTTCGAGGTAGTTAAGGAGTTTGTCTACCTCGGGGCAAACGTAAGTTCCACAAATGACACCACAGTGGAGATCCGGCATAGAATCGCCCTTGGCAACCGCTGCTACTTCGGCTTGTCGAAACACCAAAGTCATGCTTTACAAAACGCTCATACTGCCAGTCTTGCTGTACGGAGCCGAAAGCTGGACGATAAGCAGGACAGCGGAGCTGATTTTGGGTTCTTTCGAGAGAAAAATTCTGCGCCGGATATTTGGTCCTGTCTGTGAGGAAGGTGAATAGAAAAGAAGATACAATCGCGAACTCTACGAGATGTACAAAGATGTGGATGTAGTACGGAAGACAAAGATCCGTCGGCTACACTGGCTCGGCCATATCGAGCGCATGGACATCAACGCTCCAGCTAAGAGGGTCTTCGACTCCAAGCCTCCTAGTTCGAGAAGAAGAGGAAGACCGAACCTCCGGTATAAGACTAAGTAATCGCGGATGTAAGACCTCTTGGTCTTGACAACTGGAAGCAGCGTGCCCAGGACCATCAAGGATGGAAAGCAGCTATAGCTCAGGCTCAGATCCTCCATGGATCGCTGGCCTGATAAGTAAGTAAGTAAGCTGTAGTATGCTGGTGCTCCATCCTGCTGGTAGAATAAATTATCTGCTATGGCCAAGGGAACGTTGTCCATTAAATCGGGCAAAAGATCTCGTAGGAACGGCAGGTATGATTCTCCATTAATAACGGCATTCAAAAACCGGGGCCCGATTACAGTTTGTCCAACAATACCAAGCCAAATATTACAGCTAAAGCGGTGTTGTGATTTATTTTGTTTTTTTTTTTTTTTTTTTTGTTGTGTGGATTGATGCTACTCCAATCATGCAAATCGTGGAAGTGAGTAACCTTAACTCTGGTAAACTGTGCTTCATCCCTGTGCTTCATCCTTTCAAAATAGTTTCGTTCAGTTCCATCTCGAAGCAGTAATGATCGACAAAATTCTACTCTCAAGAACTTGTCGTTTGAGGTGAGTTCCTGAACTGGCGTAAAATGGTACGGGTGTAAATTTTCGGTATGAAGCACTCTCCATACTCTAGATTTGGGCACTCCAAGCATAATAGCTATCCCCCTTGTACTAAGGGAGGGATTATATACATACCTCGGACCAAATCCAAAACTCTTTCAACTAAGATTACTGATCCATCTGTAATTGGGGTGGCCGTGGTGCAGTGGTTAACATCATCGACCGCCGAGCGAAAGGTCTATGGTTCAAATTCGCTTCGTAGCCAAGAAAAAGTAGTTCCTATACGGACAAAAAAAGTATGCAACGCAGTTGTGAATGGAGAGTGACCAGACGTACTGCTGCAGGCATAACACTCACAGTAATATGGTCAACCCAAATTCATCCTCTGCGTATGCAATACTAAAGTGCTCGAACGAATTACTACGGACTATAAATAACGCGGAATTTGGTCGGCTCTCGTCCTATCTAGGTCTAGGACAACCACCCCTGAGAGTAGTGAACGAACATCAACGACCCTCAACCATTGCACTCCCTTCAGGTTGTGTGTGTAAACACATCATAAGAGAATAAAAAAACTCTTGAACCTGTGCGAGTCTCTAAAAAAAAAACAAAAAAAAAACCAAAATTGGTCTTTCGCTTCTTCGATGCTCTAGCACTCCGTGCTCTCGCAGACGTCGGTGGATTCCTGAAAACATGCTACGACTGAGACACCTCCGATTGGGATATCTTTCAGCGTAGAGCCTTTCGGGTTCACGATCTCGACCATTAGCAAAACCGTAGCAGAAGTGCATGTCCGTTAATTCTTCTCGAGAGTATGAGTTTGACATCGTAATGTGTTGATGAGTTAACATCCAATTTGGAAACCTTTTTTTTATTAAAAATGCGATGCCTTTTATTTACATTTGAATTGCAAATATTTTGTTTTTCAATAAAAAAAATTGCGGTTCTATTGTCTTAAGGTCCTAGCGGGTAGAACCCATCGGCAGCGGGCGGACCAAGACGAAATTGGCAGGTCAGTTTTCATAATAATAACATAATAATTATATAAAGGAAAATAAATATCTTCTAGGATTCTTCTTTTTTTTAATAATGACAGCAGTCACAGCTAATTTAACGGACTACTCCAATTCTAACTATATTCCAATACCAGATGGGAATGTCATTCTTTGGCAAATCTACGGGTACTTAACCCACACAACAAACCTGACGGCTTATAAAGGTATAATGAATGAAAATGGTCGTTCTGTTTCCGCAGATTCGTATGAGAAACATTGTAGACAAAGACATAAAACATTTAGAAACGCTCTTTGCGAGTATTCGCATTCATCATAGAAACGCCAGGAAGTTTTAAGATTGTGGCTGGCACTCCTGACGTCGACGATTTCAAGCAAATTAGATTCAATCAGGCCAAACTCATTGAGTCTAATAACAGACAGGCAGTAAATAACACTAAGTCTCAGGAACAAATAAATAGGTTAACAGATACGACAAATACTATTTTGAAACAGACTAAGAAAGACACTATTGACACTAGCCATCTTTACGAGAGCCTACTGGCAAGAAATAGAATTCTTATTTGTGAGCAACTATAGCTCTCTACACATGCAAGAAAGCCATAGGGAAAAAATGGGGATTCAACCCCAAGATCACCCTATGGCTCTACATCACGGTCGTCAGACCCATACTAATGTATGGAGTAACAGTCTGGTGAACAGCACTGGACAAGCAAACATACCTCAAGCAATTCGAGAAGGTCCACCCCAACGGCTGCGCTTAACATGATACACGACCTTACACCACTCGCCATTTTCGGCAAGCAAACTGCTACACAAACGGCCATTAGACTTAAAGTCAACTCGAACTGGTCGAGCTATGTCACTGGCCACTCCTCCATCCTGAATAACAGGTCAACTATGGCAGAAAACCTGGACCTCACAGAACCCATCACAGTCTTGGAAAAAAACTCTACAACGACCTACCCGGACAGACAAAACTGGACTCGCCACGCTCAACCTCGCAGAAACTGCGTGACTTCTATACTGACGGGTCTAAAACCAAAGACGGGGTGGGTAGTGGAGTATTCAGCAAACAACTTAAGCTGAACAAAGCTCTAAAACTACCAAATCACTGCAGCGTTTTCCAGGCGTAACTATTGACAATAAAAGAGGCTTTGTCTTGGCTGAAGTGGAACGTGATATCCACCCCGGATATCCGCATTCTCATGGATAGCCAAGCAGTCTTAAAGTCATTGGATTCCTATGTGTACACATCAAAGACTAGGCTCGACTATCGCCTATCTCTTAACGAGATGGCCGAACAGTTGAACAAACAACTTATCTGGGTACCGGGACACAGCGACATTCCAGGAAACGAAAGAGCCGACACACTCGCCAAACAAGGAACGACGCTACAATCAATCGTGGCTTGTGAGGGTATACCCTTTGCAAACATTAAACACAATCTTATAAATCTCGCCAGGGCCGAGACGAACCGGAGATGGACTCAGGGACATACCTGTCTCATCACCAAGCAAATCTGGCCCTGGCTCAACAGTCAACAGACTAAGAATATTGTCTCCCTAAAAAGAACTGACATCCATAAAGTCATCGGTGTCATCACTGGACACTGCCTTATTGGCAGTCACGCGCGAAAACTAGTTTGGTATATCTCCGAATGATTTTTGCAGGAGCTGTCTAGACGAGGAGGAGGTCGAATCCATTCATCACCTTCTCTGCGCCTGTCCGGCATTCTGCACAATCAGGAAGCGATACCTAGGATCTTACTTCCTTAACGATCTGACCGAAGTTCAGCAAGTAGGGATATCTGATCTTCTTAACTTCTCAATAAGCACACAATGGTTCCACGAATAGGGGGCTAAGCCCCCTCGTAGCTGCTCAACGGGCCTCCCTGACCTATGTGTGTTCTTCTTATTTTCTTTTTGAGAAGGCTACTTCTGAAATACAAAATTTAATGATTTCAATAACACTTGGAAAAATAATAAATAACATCCATGCCAAGGTGAGGGAGAGCGACGATTTGGAGGCGGATGTCAACGGAACTTATTTGCTCACTCTTGACGGATTGAAATTCGTAAATCATATGAACATTCAAAGGGAACAGCCAGGCATCTCGATATCAACACTATTTAATATCACTGGTCATAAGGAGGTGTTATGCCTATCATTTCTGCATAAAATGAATGTGGAGAACTTACACTATATTGGTGAGATGAGGACGCAGTTGACGACTCATCCAATTATAGCCTGCTGTCTGACATTGGCCATCATTGCAATTTCCTATTCGATCATTAAGCTTAAGCAGCGTCGAGGGGAGCAGCGTCAAGGGGCTGACTTGCGAAATATGCTCGAGGCATTGAGGAAGCCCGAGGACGGCCATCATTTGAGTCCGGGAGGAGTCTGCTGATTCGGCACGATCGTCATTATAGTCTTCATGGTCGTCGTCGTCGTTGCTTTTTCTTGGCTATGAAACAAATTTGAACTTTCGCTCGACGGCCGATGATGTTAACCACTGCACAACGGCCATCCCCAGTTAAGTTAAATACTTGAATAGTTCGATTTCTTTGCACTAAATACTTAAATAATTTACTTATACACTTTCAAATTGTTAATTTTTTTGTAAAAGACGTTTTCTCTCCGCACAACCGTAGGTTTTTGCAAACTCCGTGGTCGAAACCCCTGTCAGGACCTCTGTTACAATATCAGTTATTTTTCGTTCATTTTACAACCTCTCAACACACAGCTATTTAAGGAATTAACTAATTTTTGGGAACAGTTCTCAGTAAGCTTTTTGGTGCTCCCTTTGTCCGAGAGACGCTAAATTTGAAACTGACTTGGGATCAGGAAGCTATAATAGATAAGGGGTCGCTATCTAGCGAATGCGAAGGTCGATATTTCAGATTACACAGTTTGTAACTCGCCATTTGCATAGAAAGTTAGATTGATTTAAAAATAAGTGAAATAGCTGAAGAAATACTCTATGTGAAGCTACAAAAATATACCGAAAAATTTGCATAGTGACCAGTGAGAATGCTGTAAGTGAACGCGGATGCTAGATTTCGTTCCCGAAATTTCAGTGTTAAAGGTGCACCTCGCTCTGGTCGGACAATCAGTGAAAAAGTCGATGAAATTTTGCAACTGGTGGAGCACTAGCGACACGCAAGCTGGCAGGAGACATCAACCACATCTAATGAGAGGAAGCTACTAAAAAAATGTCGTTGTTTTGGATAGTGCCACATGAATATTCGGTTTACCAAATTAACATCAGTTAAACGCTGGTAGCTCTGGTCCTTCATGGGCTGTAAAGCTACCAAAAAAGAAGAAGGAACGCTGCTGGAACGCAAGAAAATCGAACCGTTTTTGGAGCGAATTATTAGGCGCTGTGTGTTGGACTCTGGCGCACGATGAGCGAATTCAAATCCCGATAACACCAACGCTATCGAATGTTTACGCGGCGTCCCATTCGGAATCGGCATTAAACTGGGACATACAGTTTTCACATCGACAGTCGAACTAATAGCTTCTCTGGCAGACTCTTCATCCCTGATCTGGTTAAATGGGCAATTGGCTCATTTAAACCCAACAAGGCTCCAGGCAAAGACGGTGTCTTCCCTACGATCTTACAGAAAGGCTTGAATACAATTGTTTCACCACAGCCTTCAGCCTGGGATATATACCCCGAATTTGGAGAGTGGTCAATCTTGTCTTCATCCCCAAAATTTGGGAAACCAAGTGAGCAACCTAAATCCTATCGCCCTATCAGTTTGAGTTCGTTCTTTCTAAAAACGATGGAGAAGCTGATAGAGCTCCATATTAGAGGTATCTTGGAGAATCGGATACCTCTGCATCCCAACCAGTATGCATATTGCAAAGAACGATCTACTGAGTACGCGCTACATCACTATTGAAAATAGCTTCACACAAAAGGAGATCGCATTCCTCGATATAGAGGGAGCCTTCGATAATACTGGCTATGATTCGATCAACACTGCACTATCCTGCAGGGGTGTGTACCATCCCACTAATCACTGGATTAGGGCGATGCTAAATAGCCGTATCATATCAGCCACATGCGGAGAGGTCTCAGTGACAGTATCGGTGGCTAGCGGATGCCCACAAGCGGCAGTCCTCCCACCACTACTTTGGTCGATAGTCATCGACCAAGCTAACCACTCGGGGCTACGAGGTCATCGGATATGCTGATGACCCAGTAGTCATTGTTACGGGCAAGTGCGAAGTCACTGCCTGTGAGCGCATGCAGCTTGCGCTCCAACTTATCTCTGACTGGTGTGGCAGAGAGGGGGGTTTATCGATCAACCCAAATAAGACAATCTTAGTCCCATTTACAAGAAGGAGAAAGGTACAACCCTGCTCAATCTTTCTAAATGGCACACTCATAGGATTTTCAGAGGAGGTAAAGTATCTAGGTATAGTCCTAGACCGCAGACTCAACTGGACCTCCAATATGAAAACTAAAATCATGAAAGCGACTAAGGCCATGTGGGCCTGCCGACGCACCTACGGTAAAACCTGGGGACTTAAACCTAAGGTAGTCCACTGGTTACACACCGCGATCGTAAGACCTATCGTCACCTACGGGTCCACCGTGTGATCCGTGTGGTGGACAAAAGTTGAGCGAAAAACTACAATTGTTAAGCTTCAACATCTTCAGAGACTGGTGTGTCTCGGCATCACAGGCGCTATGCCAACCTGCCCCACGTCAGTCCAAGAAGCACTCATTCGGCTCATTCCACTGCACCTTTTTATCAAAAAGGTGGCATTACGCAATGCAATCAGAACTCTCTTCTCGGGAACACATATGCCATGTAGACCCGCAGGTCACATGTTCATATTACAACACCTTTCTAAGCTGAATATGATTACCACGGTCTCGGACGCTTTGCCACACACCTTTACCTTTGACAAGAGATTTGAGATATTGATCCCAAATCGCTCAGCATCGGAAAATAGTGATTCCCTGCTAAATGTCAAAGGCCTAAGGTGGTACACGGATGGCTCCAAGATGGCTTCTGGCGTTGGGTCCGGCATCTTTGGACCAAATCGCAAGATCTCGAAGGTCCTGGGAATGAGTCCCAGCATCTTTCAAGCAGAGCTGCATGTCATCCTAACATGCGCCAATCTAAATCTTGAGACCGGCATTCGAGGAGTTATCATCAACATACTCTCTGATAGCCAAGCAGCGCTTAAAGCGCTGGGTTCATATAGCACGAACTCAGAAACCGTCAAGGAATGTCATGACGCCCTACAATACCTCGCCAAAAGAAACAATGTTAAACTTTGGCGGGTTCCAGGACATAAACGTATCATGGGCAATGAAATCGCTCACCTATTTGCCAGGAAAGGTCCCAGCGATGAATATATAGGTCCGGAACCATTCTGTGGCATCCCCAGGTCTAAGATAAACTTCTTCTTAGACAAGTGGGAAAAATTGCAAAACCTGTCCTTTTGGAAGGAACGTCTAAAACCATTTTGCACCGCACTAATCGGCAGCTACCAGTGCGGCTTCCGGCCCGGCAAATCAACTAAGGACCAAATGTTCACACTTCAACAAATCCTAGAAAAGACCAACGAGTTTCGAATCGATACACACCATCTTTTCATCGATTTCAAAGCCGCATACGACAGCATTCATCGTGAAGAACTGTTTGGTGCGATGGCCGAATTCGGGATCCCGGGAAAACTGATCCAGTTGTGTCGCGCTACGCTAAAAATCAAGCGATGCACCGTGCAACTCGGTTCTAGGACCTCGGAACCATTCGAAACATGCACTGGATTTCGGCAAGGAGATGCGCTGTCATGTGACTTCTTCAACCTGGTGCTGGAGCAGACAGTGCGACAGGCAGGCGTCAGCGTTGAAGGCACTATCTTCTACACGTCCATCCAGCTGCTAGGATACGTGGATGATGTCGACATCATCGCGTGTTCTCGTCGTGGCATTGTGGAAGCATTCACGGCGATTGAAGGGCAGGGGAAACGAGTTGGTCTTAAGATCAATGAGGACAAAACGAAATACATGCTGTCAAGCAAAAACCAATCCGTCGCTCACCATCTGGGATAAAATATAACAATTGACAACTACAATTTCGAGGTAGTTAAGGAGTTTGTCTACCTCGGGGCAAACGTAAATTCCACAAATGACACCACAGTGGAGATCCGGCATAGAATCGCCCTTGGCAACCGCTGCTACTTCGGCTTGTCCAAACAACTGGGATCAAAACTCCACACTCGAAAGACCAAAGTTATGCTTTACAAAACGCTCATACTGCCAGTCTTGCTGTACGGAGCCGAAAGCTGGACGATAAGCAGGTCAGCGGAGCTGATTTTGAGTTCTTTCGGAAGAAAAATTCTGCGCTGGATATTTGGTCCTGTCTGTGAGGAAGGTGAATGGAGAAGAAGACACAACCGCGAACTTTACGAGCTGTACGAGCTGGATGTAGTCCGGAAGGCAAGGATCCGTCGACTACACTGGCTCGGCCACATCGTGCGCATGGATATCAACGCTCCAGCTAAGAGGGTATTCGACTTCGAGCCTCCTGGTTCGAGAAGAAGAGGAAGAATGAACCTCCGGTATAAAGACCAAGTAATCGCGGATGTAAGACATCTTGGTCTTGACAACTGGAAGCAGCGTGCCCGGGAACGTCAAGGATGGAAGGCAGCTATAGCTCAGGCTCAGATCCTCCATGGATCGCTGGCCTGATAAGTAAGTAAGTCCTTTTGGAATAGCGTTCGGGGACATTGTCAATCTAAACGTCTTATACGACCCCTGAACAGACACTCTAGTGATATACAATAGGGTGGATATCAGAAGACTAGTCAGCTATCTAACAGGACACTGCAGTCTGAGATATCATCTAAACAAAATTAGCCTCCCGTCTGAAACTGAGTGTCGGCTCTGTCTTGAAGACGAAGAGACGGCGGAACACTTACTGTGTGAGTGCGCTGCTCTCTGCCATCTTAGGAAGCGTATCCTTCTCAGCGAAGTTATGACTCCTGAGGGGATCACCTTGGCTCCTACGAGAAGCATTCTCAACTTCATTATAGAAGTGGAGAGGCTCCTCGGCTATTTGGCTAGCAGGCACAAGAGATCTGCAAAGGTCGCAGTGCCATTGCTAATGGTAGCACTAGCCCCATACAGTTTTCACCTTTGTAAAAAATATAACACACACAACATGGGTGATTGAGAGAAGCTTGGTTCTGGCCCTTCGTGGACTGTAACGTCACCAACGAAGATGGAAAATAGATAAAGTCCAACTCAAAGGATCATGGACAAAGATTTGCTGGGTCTCCATAAACGACTTTAAAGCTTGTGAAAGTGATTCCGCATGTTTGTTGGGATTGGAGGTGAATTGTCCATTATGAGCTGCTACAACCTGATGAAAGGGTCAAATCGAGCCTCTTCTGTGCACAACTCGACCGTTTGAATAAAGCAATCAAGAAAGAGGGACCAAAATTGGCCAGCAGGAAAGGAAATGCGTTCTACCATGATAATGCCAGGCCACGCACATTTTTGATGACAGCACCGTAAAGTCCGGGCCTTGCACCGTCTGACTACCATTTGTTTCAGTCTCGGCTAAACTCTCCTGCTACGTATGAGAATGCCAGCATCCGTACTTATGTATCTGTCTGCGATAAGGTAATAGGCTGATGTATGCGAATATGGATGATATCAAATATGTCACAAGTTGCTGTCCTCTGTGTCCAATTTATAGTATTATTTAACCTGCACTATGAATTGAAACATCCACTTACGTTTTGTCTATAAGGAAATATGATTTTCGTGTTAAATACATATATGTCGTATCATAGGCGCCGCATATGTCGACATTATGTATTGCCTAATCCATATACGAAATAACATGCACTAGAACAGGTAAATTAACAATGGATAGTATTAGATAGTCTCAAGAATACTGGCTAGACTAAACCAAACACAAGTGATAATAACAATAAGCACTGTCTTATGTTTAAAAAAGCTTTTAACCCTAAGTGTCCACCGCTGGCGCCTGTGCTACATGCACAGGTTTACTTAAATCCACATTTCCTACTGACCAGTCGTCATAAGATGAATGCTGTGACGCCAGTAAAGGGAGGGGGCGCCTACCATTACCTATATCAATCAATTACTCAAAATCAGCATTATCACATGAGTACATGCGCGGGTAACAGGCCACCACGCCAGAGGTGGCTTAAAAAGAGATTTATCAACACTATATCAACTGTTTAGGTAGATGAGGACTTTATACATATTTAAGCTTGATAAGGAAATTTGAAATCAAAAATTTGCGATTGCTTTCAGGTTCGCGATAAAGCAGAAGGGGTAGGACAGTACTGTTGTATTTTATTCAGATGTGACGTCAATACATTGTTTAATTGATTTATTTGCATTTGCTGATCTTACACAAGGGGATGGACACCTTTGGGCTTCTGCGTTTCAATGGAGTAAAACAAGTAAGTACGTTTTGTGATTCTAATCTCTGTCGCAGCTCTTTTTCGAAAATTATGGCACGGCAACAATGTAATAATCGAATGCGTACATACGAGTCTTTCTTGGCGGTTTTTCTCAGTGGAATGCCGACAACATCAGTAATCATGTCACGATAAGCAGCAGAAGAATTCGAAGTGATAAAAGCCGATTATTCAAAGTCATGGCGCAGAATGAGAATTCCAAAAAAAAAAAATGGTGGTGCACGTTCAGCCGTCGTTCAGCAAGCTGGCATTTGTCGTAATATAATCAATTAAAGCATAATTAATATCGCATCCATTGGCTTTAATGGCAATATTTAAAATTATATACGAAGGAATTAAGGAATTATACAAATACCAAAGTTTCCACTTGGTATCGCTTGGTATTTTAATCGTTCTTTTCCTTTTTAACGGCCGCTACAGTTCGGGGTGAACCTGGGCCTCAACCAACATGCCCCTCCAACTAGCACCATATTTTGCTAGTCTTTTCCATTGCCGCACACCCAGTTGGCTGAAGTCCCCTTCCACCTGTGTGCGCCATCTTAAGTGCGGCCTTCCTCTACTTCTTCATCTCTCGGAGTTGGATTCAAAGACTCTCCGGGCAGGAGCTGTGGTGTCCGTTCGCTCTACACGGCCTAGCCATCTTAGGCGTTGAATCGGTAGACCGGTAGACCGGTAGACCAATCTCATGTCGCTGTACAGGCCGTAAAGTTCGTGGTTGAATCTTTTTCTCCATCCCTCGTCTGCGTTAATAGGCCCAAAAATCACGCGCAAAATCTTTCTCTCGAACCAACCAAGGGCATTCTCATCCGCTTTTGATAGTATCTATGCTTCTGAGCCGTACAACAGGACCGGGATGGATAAGGGTCTTATATAGAGTCAACTTTGTCGTTCGGGAGAGGGCTCTATTACTCAATTGCCTCCTGAACCCAAAGAAACAGCGATTGGCAAGAGTGATTCTGCGTTCGATTTCGGAACTGATGTCGTTGTTCCAGGTCACTGCGGAGCCAAGGTAGACGAAGTCTTTAACTACCTCGAACTTACATATATCTGCCAATACAAACGTTCTGGCCAAGACGTCGATGGTGAGCGTCCTTTTATGATGACAGCATGTATTTAGATTTGCCCTCGTTTACTCCCAAACCAATTTTCGCCGCCTTTATCTCAATGCTCGCAAACGCCTCATTGACATCTCGCTGTGATCTACCTATTATGTCAATATCGTCGGCGTATGCAAGGAGTTGCGATGATTCAAATAGATTGTGCCTTTTGTATTGGCCAGTGATTTTTGCACAATCATTTCCAATATGATGTTCAAGAAATCACACGACAGCGCATCGCCCTGCCTAAATCCTTTTTTAACATCGAAGGTCTCGGTTTGCTCATTACCGACCTTAATGGAGCAGCGAGAATTCCCCATTGTCGTCCTGCACAGTCGGACGAGTTTGGCTGAGATGTTAAAACTAGATATGGCTTTGTATAGCTCATCTCTATACACGCTGTCATATGCAGCCTTGAAATCGACGAAGAGGTGGTGAGTGTCGATTTGGTATTCCTGGGTTTTCTCAAGATCTGCCGCAGCGTAAATATTTGATCTTTCGTGGATTTACCCGACCTGAAACCACACAAATAAGAGCCGATCAGGTTATCCACAAACGGTTTCAGGCGTTCACACAATATGGCAGAGATGATCTTATATGCGATGTTAAGGAAACTTATTCCCCTATAGTTGTCGCAGTTATAGCGGTCTAGGTCGGGCATGCTTTCCTCCGACCATACCTTGCAAATGAAATGGTACATGCACCATACCAGCTCATCTCGAGCCGCCTTAAGAAGCTCACAGCAGACAGGCCGTCTGCGCCCGCGGCTTTATTAATGTATCTTGATATCGCTGTTTTGATTTCGTCTAGGTCGGGGTGGATGGAATTCTCCTACATCGTCGTTCATTACGAATGGCTCATTCTGCCTGACAGCGGTATCTTGTCTATCATCGCCGTTATACAGTCTGCGTAAGTGGTATTTTCCAATCCTCAGCATCGACTGCGTGTGTTGGCCTCTGACGCCGATGACTCGAGATCGAATTCCGACACAGCCATGTCATCGAACGTGTTTTTCACGGTGTTTCTCCTCAGCGGGGTTCTGACAAAACCCCCTGTAGTAAAATTGTCATGAAAAGCTTCTCGAAATTCGCCGTTCGGAACCGGCAATAAAACTGTAGGTCCCTTTCACCTATGTGAAAATGAAATCACACACAACATGGGTGATTGAGAGAAGCTCGGCTCAGGTTCTTCATGGACTGTAACGCCAACATACATACATACAGCATCGACTGCGACTCTACTACCAGTTCTCCATTTTCATTCCTGCAGGCCGCCGCTCTGGCTTTGTAGCCATGTTCGTTTTACCTTACTGTTAAACCTACGGGCGTCATTCCTGCGGAAGAATCTCTCCATCTCACCTACTAGATAGATTACAGAAACGCGCGATAAAACTGATACTGATACGTTACTTGCACCAAAAATGCTCCGATGAAATAGCCAGTTGTATTTCGCCCCTTCAATATTTCACCAATATACACACACACTCGTACCGCGGCGTCGTTCATCGTGAATATGTTTCTGCCAACCGGACAGTGATTGAACAGCAATATGTTGATGTCCTGAAGAGGCTGTGAGCACGAGTTTTCCCGCGTGCGGTGAAGTCACAGCTCAAAGGAACTCATCATCAATGTATGGTTCTGAACGATTATCAAAGGTGCTTCGAATTATAGGAGCAACATTGGATTCATTGTGAAGAGTTAGAGAGGGACTGTTGTGAAGGTCTTTACCAAAATGTTGCCACTAATTTGCTCGTTTTTTGTTTAAAAATTCCTGGATGTACATATGTAAGTAAATTCTAGTCTTTGCGTATAATTCGCAACAAACTAGTTTGGGGAAGTGGCTAATTCAAGTGATCAACGCGCTGTTGGTTGTTCCCTATCGTCTTCCAGCGATATTATTAATGCCAACCCGGAAGCTGTAAGGAGTGGTTTTACACAAGCCGGAATGAAAGGAAGAGCAAAGATAAGAAAGTCTTTATTGGCGGATCGCTATGGAAAACTGCGCTTGCAGTTCGCAACAAAATACAAAACCTAAACCATTAATGGCTGGCAAAATGTAGTATGGTCCACTGAGAGCAACATCAATCCTCTGGGTTCGGACGGCAGAGAATTAGTTTGAAAAAAGCCTAGGGAGCCTATATCAAAAAGAGATGGTAAAAGAAATGGTCAAGTTCGGGGACGGGGGTGTTGGGGTGTGCTCTAATGTACAGGATCGTATTACAGCCTTGCCTCATCGTTCGGAAAATGGGGAAAATAACTTTCAGACACTGTCTTACAACAAGACAATAATCCGAAAGGTACAACGAGATTCACTCGTGCTTGGTTTCAAAACAAAGGGATACATTTTTCAGACTGGCCACCTCAACCCCCGTATCCGAACCCAATTGAACACCTTTGGGGGATTCTTAAACACGAGGTTTCATCTGAGATCCTTCCGCCAGATCTGCGGAGGAAGTATAGCATAAAGTCGAGACTGAGTGGCAAAATATTAGCACTGAACAACGCTAAAAACGTAGCCCGTAGTTCCTTACTTTGGCACGTGTGTATAACGTTAGAATTACTTTTCTTTGTGCTATCCCAGAGTTGTATACCAAACTGTCCAAACTGGTTTTAGCACTTGATTGTATAGAAGCAGCTTGTTTTCAATACTGAGTTTAGAATACCACATTTCCTTGTATATACATTTAAGCTCAGTAGGTTTACTCTTAACGTGAGCCGAACGTGAGCCACGCCGAACGGCGTGGTCGAGAAGTTTTTTTAATGGAAAGTATCCTACAGGGGGTTTTGGCAGTACCTTGCCGAGGAGGGACTCCAATGGAACCATTATAAGTTCTAAGCTTACCACTGTTTCCGCACATATTCTAATCTAATTGCGACATTAACATGAAACAAGTGTTTTGGCAAAGCCTTTTATTCTTCTGTAATTAGATCATAGCCAGGAGCCTTGTTCGCTTTAAGCGATTCAACACTAGCCTTTAGTTCTGCGAACGTGGACATATTATTGTATATTCCGGTGTGTCGTCCGTCGGATAAACAATTTCTGTAAGCTTAGTGGCTTAAAAGTTTCCTCAAGATATTCAGCGAAGAGTTCTCCCTTGGCCCATTCATTAATACTTTTCTTATTGGTTGTGCTTGAATTTAGGGTTTTTTGAGATCTTTGACATCTTTCCATTCGATTCTCTTCCCGCCGCCAAGTTTCCTAAATATGAACCTAGAATTTTGTTTTTAAAATCCCCAGTCGATTTTTTGAGCATATTGCATAATCGATTTAATGAATTTAATGCTGCGGCGCTCGATTTCGTTGCCATCGTTTGAGCGCTTTCCGCTTCTCCTTAACTAGATTTCTAATTTCAGGTGGAAAATTCACTGCGAAATTAGTCGGCACTTCGACGAATCGGTCGCTTTCGACTTCTAGTTCACAAGGTATTCATAGTGGTACGCTCAGTTGAACACCTTCTTCAATCTCATTCTCAAAGCCTTCCCAGTTAGTTCTTTAATTAATAAGACTAGGTGGATCAGAGATCACCCATCTTTAATATTATAGGTGAGTGGTCTGAGGAGAGGTCAAACCTTTCTTCGACTTTGATATAGCGAACAAAAATACCCTTAGCAATAAAGAAATCGATCGTTGGCTTTCCAGAGGAATAAAAGTTGTTACCGCATTCTACACAAGTATCTTGAACCCCAAAACGCATGTTTTAAGTAGAAATCCGCACCAATAAGGCATTTGGTAACTACTAAGGGAAATAAATTGGCTGATAAGTTCATAAGAACTAATCCTCTCGAAAATAGCTGACTTGTCTTGTTCATCAAGCTTTTTAAGGATAACAAACACGGACTTCATTATGAAATCGAGTATTGTTGATTTTTACTTTTGGTGCCATAACTTGGGTATATGCCTTAGTGCTTCGTTTGTCTTCTTTCTAGCGTCAGGTCCCTTTCGCAGACCGATTGATTTGGTGACTGTCCTTTTATTGATTTCTTATCGTGAACCCTTGTCATTGTTAGATTTATCCACTTCACAGCCTCGGTAGTTTGCCAGGTGCTTTCCTTTGCAGTTTGCGCAAACTGCAGGGGATTCTTTTGGGATACAGCATAGGTTTTCCAAGTGGCACCAAACAATAGCTTTCAGTGTCCGACACAGACACTTACTTACTTTTTCTTGATTTTATTTTATACATGCTTTGCGGTAAAATATCTACGATTTCGTTTAGTCCACTGAATTCTCCTATTTCCGAAAACATTAATCGGTGGCGGAAGACGTTGCTTTGTTTCCCGTTTTTCTACCGATAAGTTTTCCTTAATTTTCAAGCGCAGACGATGTACCTACTACCTGCCTTTTTTGAACTTTCGAGTAAGACTCCGGGCGACGAAATAGCTTTACGCTTCTTTCACAGTCCTTTTGAAACCCAATCAGTTTCTCGACACAGCTCTTCTTCGTCCGTGTGGTAACTTATATTATTTTAACTTAACTTATGAGATTTTAGATTATTAATTTTATATCTTAACTAAGCGCAACACAAAAGATTGCACTCACTGTCACAAAAGATTGCACTTACTGGGATGCGGATTTGTCGTGGGAAAGCGGTTAAGGTCGAAGGTCATTGACTTTAAACCTATAAGTGATCGCCTGGCTGTGATCCGCATCAGAGGCAGATTTTATAACATCAGCCTTATATGTGCACACGCCCCTACCGACGAGGCTGAAGACCCTATCAAGGAGGACTTCTATGACCTCCTGGACAACGCCTACGGAGCTGCTCGGGGACTTCAACGCCAAAATCGGTAAGGAGAACACCCTTGGCGGAGAGATCGGAAAGCACAGCCTCCACGATACAACAACAGATAACGGCTTCCGACTCACGGACTTTGCGACAGCTCGTAATGCGGTGATAAGTAGCACAAGATTCCCTCGCAAGCGAATCCACACAGCAACCTGGCGATCTCCGGACGGTCGAACCGCCAACCAAATCGACCATGTGCTCATTGACGCAAGGCACGCGTCAAACATCCTGGATGTGCGAACATTCAGAGGGGCAAATGTCGACTCTGACCACTTCCTCGTAGCAGCAAGATTCAGAGCTCGACTGTCCAATGTCAGAAAGCTGCACCAGCCCATCAGGAGGAGGTTCGACATTGGGCGCCTGAGCACACCGGAGGTTGCCAGAGTCTACAGGGAGCAGCTGAGCGAAAGACTCTACGGTATGCCTACGTCGAACACAAATGCCAATAATATGTGGCTGCATTGCCGCTCAGCCATTCAGGAAGTAGCCGAAACCATATTAGGATACCTACCACCCCCGACAAGAAACCCGTGGTATGATGGCGAGTGTGAGCAGAAAAAGGCAGCAGCCGACGAGGCGTACCAAAAGGCGCTGCAGAGGAAAACCAGGGCAGCGCGAGAAGAGTACCGAGCCAGAAGAAGGGAGGAGAAGAAACTACTGCGACAAAAGAAAAGAATCTTCGCAGCCTCCCAGCTCAAGGATATCGAGGAGTCTAGGGATAAACATAAAATACGAGCCTTTTACAAGAAAGCCAAAGGCCTTGCAGGAGGCTTCAAAAAGGGCACATTCCGGTGTGTCGTCCGTCGGATAAACAATTTCTGTAAGCTTAGTGGCTTAAAAGTTTCCTCAAGATATTCAGCGAAGAGTTCTCCCTTGGCCCATTCATTAATACTTTTCTTATTGGTTGTGCTTGAATTTAGGGTTTTTTGAGATCTTTGACATCTTTCCATTCGATTCTCTTCCCGCCGCCAAGTTTCCTAAATATGAACCTAGAATTTTGTTTTTAAAATCCCCAGTCGATTTTTTGAGCATATTGCATAATCGATTTAATGAATTTAATGCTGCGGCGCTCGATTTCGTTGCCATCGTTTAAGCGCTTTCCGCTTCTCCTTAACTAGATTTCTAATTTCAGGTGGATAATTCACTGCGAAATTAGTCGGCACTTCGACGAATCGGTCGCTTTCGACTTCTAGTTCACAAGGTATTCATAGTGGTACGCTCAGTTGAACACCTTCTTCAATCTCATTCTCAAAGCCTTCCCAGTTAGTTCTTTAATTAATAAGACTAGGTGGATCAGAGATCACCCATCTTTAATATTATAGGTGAGTGGTCTGAGGAGAGGTCAAACCTTTCTTCGACTTTGATATAGCTAACAAAAATACCCTTAGCAATAAAGAAATCGATCGTTGGCTTTCCAGAGGAATAAAAGTTGTTACCGCATTCTACACAAGTATCTTGAACCCCAAAACGCATGTTTTAAGTAGAAATCCGCACCAATAAGGCATTTGGTAACTACTAAGGGAAATAAATTGGCTGATAAGTTCATAAGAACTAATCCTCTCGAAAATAGCTGACTTGTCTTGTTCATCAAGCTTTTTAAGGATAACAAACACGGACTTCATTATGAAATCGAGTATTGTTGATTTTTACTTTTGGTGCCATAACTTGGGTATATGCCTTAGTGCTTCGTTTGTCTTCTTTCTAGCGTCAGGTCCCTTTCGCAGACCGATTGATTTGGTGACTGTCCTTTTATTGATTTCTTATCGTGAACCCTTGTCATTGTTAGATTTATCCACTTCACAGCCTCGGTAGTTTGCCAGGTGCTTTCCTTTGCAGTTTGCGCAAACTGCAGGGGATTCTTTTGGGATACAGCATAGGTTTTCCAAGTGGCACCAAACAATAGCTTTCAGTGTCCGACACAGACACTTACTTACTTTTTCTTGATTTCATTTTATACATGCTTTGCGGTAAAATATCTACGATTTCGTTTAGTCCACTGAATTCTCCTATTTCCGAAAACATTAATCGGTGGCGGAAGACGTTGCTTTGTTTCCCGTTTTTCTACCGATAAGTTTTCCTTAATTTTCAAGCGCAGACGATGTACCTACTACCTGCCTTTTTTGAACTTTCGAGTAAGACTCCGGGCGACGAAATAGCTTTACGCTTCTTTCACAGTCCTTTTGAAACCCAATCAGTTTCTCGACTCAGCTCTTCTTCGTCCGTGTGGTAACTTATATTATTTTAACTTAACTTATGAGATTTTAGATTATTAATTTTATATCTTAACTAAGCGCAACACAAAAGATTGCACTCACTGTCACAAAAGATTGCACTTACTGGGATGCGGATTTGTCGTGGGAAAGCGGTTAAGGTCGAAGGTCATTGACTTTAAACCTATAAGTGATCGCCTGGCTGTGATCCGCATCAGAGGCAGATTTTATAACATCAGCCTTATATGTGCACACGCCCCTACCGACGAGGCTGAAGACCCTATCAAGGAGGACTTCTATGACCTCCTGGACAACGCCTACGGAGCTGCTCGGGGACTTCAACGCCAAAATCGGTAAGGAGAACACCCTTGGCGGAGAGATCGGAAAGCACAGCCTCCACGATACAACAACAGATAACGGCTTCCGACTCACGGACTTTGCGACAGCTCGTAATGCGGTGATAAGTAGCACAAGATTCCCTCGCAAGCGAATCCACACAGCAACCTGGCGATCTCCGGACGGTCGAACCGCCAACCAAATCGACCATGTGCTCATTGACGCAAGGCACGCGTCAAACATCCTGGATGTGCGAACATTCAGAGGGGCAAATGTCGACTCTGACCACTTCCTCGTAGCAGCAAGATTCAGAGCTCGACTGTCCAATGTCAGAAAGCTG
Organism: Eumerus sabulonum; assembly: GCA_951905685.1. NCBI lineage: Eukaryota > Metazoa > Arthropoda > Insecta > Diptera > Syrphidae > Eumerus > Eumerus sabulonum. Next base: position 207,690,217 of record OX645060.1, read on the forward strand.
CACCAGCCCATCAGGAGGAGGTTCGACATTGGGCGCCTGAGCACACCGGAGGTTGCCAGAGTCTACAGGGAGCAGCTGAGCGAAAGACTCTACGGTATGCCTACGTCGAACACAAATGCCAATAATATGTGGCTGCATTGCCGCTCAGCCATTCAGGAAGTAGCCGAAACCATATTAGGATACCTACCACCCCCGACAAGAAACCCGTGGTATGATGGCGAGTGTGAGCAGAAAAAGGCAGCAACCGACGAGGCGTACCAAAAGGCGCTGCAGAGGAAAACCAGGGCAGCGCGAGAAGAGTACCGAGCCAGAAGAAGGGAGGAGAAGAAACTACTGCGACAAAAGAAAAGAATCTTCGCAGCCTCCCAGCTCAAGGATATCGAGGAGTCTAGGGATAAACATAAAATACGAGCCTTTTACAAGAAAGCCAAAGGCCATGCAGGAGGCTTCAAAAAGGGCACCCTGGCTCTTCGAAACTGCGAGGGTAATCTTGTCACCGACCCGCAGGGAATAGTGGATGTATTTAAGCAGCACTTCCAGCAGCTGCTTAACGAGCATGACCAAGAGAGAGTGGTAGAGACCGAGGAAATCCCAACTCCAGCCGCTGAAGTAGTCCTCCCACCCAGCATCGAAGAAGTCGGCACAGCAATTCAGAAGCTGAAGAACAACAAGGCCGCAGGCTCAGATGGCTTGCCATCAGAGCTCTTCAAGACTGGCGACGATGTTCTGGTAGGGAGCATGCACCAGATCATCTGCAGAATTTGGGAAGACGAAAGCATGCCCGACGACTGGAATACCAGCTCTATTTGCCCTATCCAAAAAAAAGGCGATCCTACCTCTTGCAAGAATTATAGAGGCATATCCCTGCTCAATGTCGCATACAAGATCCGGTCCAGCGTGTGAAAGTCTAAGGCCATTTTGCACCGCACTAATCGGCAGCTACCAGTGCGGCTTCCGGCCCGGCAAATAGACTATAGACCAAATTTTCACACTTCGACAAATCCTGCAAAAGGCCAACGAGTTTCGAGTCGATACACACCATCTTTTCATCGATTTCAAAGCCGCATACGACAGCATTCATCGTGAAGAACTGTTTGGTGCGATGGCCGAATTCGGGATCCCGGTAAAACTGATCCAGTTGTGTCGCGCTACGCTAAAAAACACGCGATGCACCGTGCGATTCGGTTCTAGGACCTCGGAACCATTCGAAACATGCACCGGATTTCGGCAAGGAGATGCGCTGTCATGTGACTTCTTCAACCTGGTGCTGGAGCAGATAGTGCGACGGGCAAGCGTCAACAGGGAAGGCACTATCTTTTACAAGTCCATCCAGTTGCTAGGATACGCGGATGATATCGACATCATCGCGTGTTCTCGCCGTGGCATTGTGGAAGCATTCATGGCGATTGAAGATCAGGCGAAACGAGTTGGTCTTAAGATCAATGAGGACAAAACGAAATACATGCTGTCAAGCAAAAACCAATCCGTCGCTCACCACCTGGGACAAAATTTAACAATTGACAGCTACAATTTCGAGGTAGTTAAGGAGTTTGTCTACCTCGGGGCAAACGTAAATTCCACAAATGACACCACAGTGGAGATCCGGCGTAGAATCGCCCTTGGCAACCGCTGCTACTTCGGCTTGTCCAAACAACTGGGGTCAAGACTCCTCACTCGAAAGACCAAAGTCATGCTTTACAAAACGCTCATTCTGCCAGTCTTGCTGTACGGAGCCGAAAGCTGGACGATAAGCAGGACAGCGGAGCTGATTTTGGGTTCTTTCGAAAGAAAAATTCTGCGCCGGATATTTGGTCCTGTCTGTGAGGAAGGTGAATGGAGGTGAAGACACAACCGCGAACTCTACGAGCTGTACCCAGATGTGGATGTAGTCCGGAAGGCAAGGATCCGTCAACTACACTGGCTCGGCCACATCGAGCGCATGGACCTCAACGCTCCAGCTAGGAGGGTCTTCGACTCCGAGCCTCCTGGTTCGAGAAGAAGAGGAAGACCGAACCTCCGGTGTAAAGACCAAGTAATCGCAGATGTAAGACATCTTGGTCTTGACAAATGGAAGCAGCGTGCCCGGCACCGTCAAGGATGGAAGGCAGCTATAGCTCAGGCTCAGATCCTCCATGGATCGCTGGCCTGATAAGTAAGTAAGTAAGTATCTTAAATTATTATTATCGTAGTCTAAATCTTCATATCATACTTCATATCACAAGGAGTCAGTTCTTGCGCGTTTTGCTAGCCAAAGGTAATAAACGAATGCCGTCGGCGTCGCAGGAAATATGTAATGCCATGAATCAACTGCGCACTTGTACGTTATCTGCACCCTACATGCCGCTAAGAGCACATTAATTTATTTATACATTGTATGTACAATGTACATACATATGTATATTTATGTATGTACCTTTAGACTAAGATTTAAATACATAATACTTATGCTGCATGATCAACCTATTCTCTAGTTTGCTTTTGTATCGCAAAATATAACAATTTTAACCTATAAGTAATATAATCAATGACCGCGTTTGTAAATACATAATTCCGCCGGGCATTGTTACCTACATATGTATTTACTTTCCTTATTTTTTGCATTTTGCATTACATTTTTGGATCTTTTTTATAAGTATGTTCAAAGCCAGAAAATTTACTTTGGTTTGATTGTATCTAAATACAAAATTATTCACCACCCTAACTCAATTATTTCAACAGAGTGCCATTCACAATAGTCATACAATTTTCTATCTCTCTCTTTAAAAGCAAGTAGAATCGAGAGAGAGAAGCAATCAGTTGTACTCGTCCCTCACCTAAAACGAAATAACTTTGCGCTTCACCGCATTGTAGAAAGAGATAACCGAAAAAAGATACGTTCGACCAACAGCCAATCGAATGTAATCTCGCCACGAAACAATCCGATTCGTTCAAATCTGGTCTTTGGTGTTGAGTTTGCGGATTGAAGACGTCAGATTTGTTTTTCGTCATCATTCATCGGCGTGAGTTTACCGATTCTGCTACTAGAGGTAGCGAGTGTTTCGCTGACGTTTTACCAGTCAGCGGTATTATTGGATTAAGCACTGCGGCAAGTGGTTTGGTTGTTTTTCTGTTGTTGTTGCCTTGGATCTCGTTTTTTTTGTTTTTTTTTTTGTGAAATGGTAAAGATGCTGCCATGCGATGATGCTTTAATAGATGTTTGGATTAAGGATAACTTCAATTTCTTCATAAGATTTATGAGCAGCTCGTGTAAGATGGGCGGCGAAATCGAATCCCTTTTGTTTGTCATAATGTTGTTCTTTTATTTCTTCAGTTTAATTACTGAATGAGTGTAAGATGCCTTGGTAGTCTATATTTATTGTGTTATTTATTGAAAAGCTATTCTACCACTGATGGTTTTCCTGCAATCGGAGAATTGGTACAGGATTAAAAGTCGCTTGACGATAGTCCGGGTCGGGAACTTACGAGTTATGCTTCCGAATAACGTCAAGCCGAACTCTTGTATATGTATAACGCAACCTTCATATTTCTAGAGAGAACCATAGGTTGGCGACAATAGTTCTGCGTTTTACCTAAGTGCTGGTGGGGTTGTCACTGGTCATAAGTGAGCAAAAGTAGACGAGATCCTTGACCCACTTGGAATTTGCAGCTTCCAATTGGGACGATCTGGGATGTGCATCCTTTTTGCAAGATAGCATATATAGAGATACGTACATACATACATACATATGTACAAACATATATGGTTTTACCCTTATTTCCCGATTGACCCTTTTTGGCCGCCTCTACGTTTTGCTGCGTTCGCCCAATTACGTCAACGACTTTAAATACCTAGGTTGGGTTAGGTTAGGTACATGGGTGCCCCCCGAAAAGTCAAGGCTCACGTAGACTACGTAGAGTCCATTGCGCCCGATTGATTTATTTAACCCGTTGATACCTAGACATTTACCGTTGAGCTGAACCAACCAGACGAGGATAAAAATCCCAGTATTCTGTTCAGCCCAATATTACCTACCTCTTCTATTCCCGAAAGGAAGTATCGTCCTACGAACATATTCATTTTTTGGGCTAGCGCCGAACATTCGCACGGCAGGTGACGAATAGATTCAATTTCCTCTTCGACAGTGCAGTTTCTGCAGAAGTCATTGTAGGGCTGGCCTAGTCGAGCTGCATGGTAGGATAGCATGCAGTGCCCGGTGAGGGCACCGAATGCCAGTCGAATATTCCAAGTCGATCTCGCCGTTGCGCATGTATGTATTTAAGCGACACCATCGCTTATTGGCTTTCACTAATAGCTCAGTCTCTCTCTCCCTGTAGAGCGCACTGAGTGGTGCTTTGGCCTCAGCTGAGATCTGCGCAATGTTTGCACTTGACCTCACCCCAGCCAGCTCGTCCGCCCTCTCGTTTTCAGAGATATTCATTTGACCAGGTACCCAGCAAAGGGTCACCTCATTTACATTGGATATCTCTTCTAACTTCTCCTTGCAGAGTTACGAGTTTGGATCATATCCATGATGCCTGGCTGTCAACATAGATGCTGATCCTTTTTCCTGAGATATTCTCTTTGCTGATCAGGTCCGCCGCCTGCTTGATAGCGAAGACCTCAGCTCGGAAGTCACTGCATCCATCATCGAGCCTATAGGAGCGATGCTAACATCCATTTTGGATCCGTCGGTGTAGAATGCAAGTTCACTTTCCGTGCGTACCAAATCACCGGTCCATTCCTCCCTGGAGGGAATTCTAATAGAGAATCTCCTCTCCAAGGAAGGAAGTCGGGTGACATAGTCCGTTACAGTTCTGAATCTCGAGACGGCCCATCGATCCAAGACTGATGCATGTCCGTGAGGACTATAATTCCAGAGACCGGATTCCTGTAGTCTTAGCGCAGTTCTGCTTGTGACGCTCTCGCAGTATATGTCCAGGGGTGGGAGGTTCAGCATGACTTCAAGAGCCGCCGTTGATGTGGACTTCATAGATCCCCTCACCGCCAGACAGCCTGCCCTTTGAACCTTTGACACACTCTGAAGATGACATTTTTCTCGAGCGCTTTCCACCAGACAATCAATATTTTCTCTCCAACTAAGCTTGGAGTCCAAGATTATGCCAAAATATTTGGCAGATTTTCCAGGGATCAGATCTATACCATTCATACGGGGGTAGGTGTATCTTGATACAGATCTTTTCCTTGTAAAGAGTACTACCTCTACTACTACGGATTTACTCCCAGGCCTCACCCCTTGACCCTCTTATCCACTAACATCAGTGCATAGCCTAGTCTATCGCTGAGGACCTGCGGAAATTTTCCAGAGACTAACGCCACCTTGTGCTGTACCTTTATTCACTCTCACCCTTCCCTTTGCTCTCGCCGTCGCCGAATTTACTATACGAGTACCCAGCATTTACCCAATCCAACTGCATACACCCGGGTTTATTGGGCCATATGAAGCCTGAACACTATTACCTCGGTACTAACGTTATTAAAAGCACCCTCAATATCCAGGAAGGCACCTAGAGTGAATTCCTTGATATTGAGCTATTTTTCTATCGTATAGACTACCCTATGCAGAGCAGTATCTACCGATTTGCCCCTTATGTACGCGTTGTGTGATTGTGACAGATAACCGTCACCAACCTCTTCTTCAGGAAGGACGATAGACTGAAAGGCGTAAGGTCCTTTGCAGTAGCATTGTTGACTTTACCCGACTTGGGTATGATAACCACCCTAACTTCCCTCCGAACGGCATGACTTGAGAAGGGTTTTGCTAGTACGCCGTCGAGGAGGGACGCCGCGAAATAAACATTCGATGACGTTGGTGTTATCGGGTCCAACAAACTGACCACTGCGCCACGACGCCCTCAGTGCGTCACCTTGTCTAAATCCTTTTCCAACATCAAGGGTCTCGGTTAATTCGCTACCGCCCTTAATGGAGCAGCGAGAGTTCTCCATTGTCTTCCTGCACAACTTGAGTTTGGCAGCTATGTCGAAACTAGACATGGCGCTCTATACATAGCTCGTCTCTATGCAGACTGTCATAGACGGCATTGAAATCGACGAAAAGGTGATGGGTGTCGATTTGGTATTTTGACAGTGTGACAGGTCTATTGTGGATATACTTGGCCTGAAACCACTCTGGTAAGAACCTGTTTTCCACAAAGGGTTTCGGGCTTTCACACAATACGGCAGAGAAGATCTCATATACAATGTTAAAGAGACTTATTAGAACGACTTACATGTTGATAATGCCTAGAAATTATTGAAATCTATTTTGAAAATTCCTGGTTTGTCGAAAATGTTTTTTTTTTCGCGCGTCTCGACTATTTTACGTTCGAAAATGTTTTTTTTTTCGCGCGTCTCGACTATTTAGTTATAGGGATCTCCTTTCTTGTGAGCCAGGCAAACGATGCTGATTCCATTAGTCGGGCATGCTTTCCTCCGACCACAATTTACATATAAGCTAGTGCATGCGCCATAGCACCCTGCAGCCGCTTAAAACAACGACTCCATTGCTGTTCTACGGTTTCTGCAGATTGCATCGAGACTTGAGAGAGCTTGAGGGAGACTTGATCGGCGAAGGTCCTGGCGGTCTCCTGCGATTGCAGCTTTCCCACGTCAAGTTTTGGTATTCTTACTAGACTCCATTGATTCCGAGAAATTCGCATCCGTACCTTGGCTGCAACAAGGTAATGATCCGAGTCGATGTTGGCTCCTCGAAAGGTTCGGACATCTAGGATGCTGGAGGAGTGTCTGCAGTCGATTGTAATATGATCAATTTGGTTGGTTGTCAATTGATCGAAAGACCGCCAGGTCCCCTTATGGATGTTGAGGTGTAAGAATCGTGTACTTGCTACTACCAGATTATGTCCCGCCATAAATTCCAATAGCCTTAGTCGGTTTTCTGACGTGGTGTTGTGTAGGCTGTGCTTTCCAATGACCCGTTCAAAGATAGCTTCCTTACCTAGCTTCACATTGAAATCTCCTAGAACGATTTTGGTGTCATAACTGGGACATTGCATATATGTACATACGTTCTGCCTAGGAGATCATAGAAGTCGTCGTTATGTCGGTCATCTTTCTCCTCTGTGGGGGCGTGGACACATAATAGGCTTATATTGCCGAGATTGGTATTGATGCGGATAGTTATGAGGCGTTCGCTTACATACTGGAAGCTTAAGACTTTTTTCCTGAGTCTGCCTCGCATAACAAATCCGCATCCGAATAAGCGTTGTTTATTTTCTCTGTAGCAGTTTCCGTAGTATATATCGCAGTTTTTCATCCGCTTTTTGCTTGGCCCATCCCATCGCACTTTTTGGAGCGCGGTAATGTCTACCTTATAGCAGTCCAAAGAGTTGACCAGTTGTTCGGCTGCACTTGGTCTGTTGAGGGACCTAACGTTCCAGGTGCAGACCCGAAATTCGTTTCCTTTCTGACGTATGCGGGGGTCGTCAACATGTAATCCGTCCGAATCCGAGGTTATTGGTTGTTTCTGAACAAGTTTTTCTTTTAAGCGATAGGGATGTTAACCTTAAGTGTAACCCCCAACCTGGAGGGCCAGGTTCCTCTTTCCCCAGGAACAAGGGGTCGGGTCACTGCGCACATTGGTTCACTACCTGGCGGGTGCCAGTATAGCAATCCAGGGGAGACCACGCGGAGCTGTGTTTCAACTTGGATTGAGCAGGGGCAAATATCGAAGCTGGCGTTTGCCAAGTTAAACGCGATCAGCTTCTTTGCTCTGTTTGCTCGCTCCCTTCTCCCCTAAATGAAGACATTCACACTGGGATATTGGCATATAAAATTGATTTGACGTGTCCCCATAAAAAATAGTATATAGCCGTTAAATAGGACGATCTAGTCGGGCGATTCAATATCGCTTGAATTGCTTACTTGATAAGTCGATTATGACGAACGTAAAATAGTCGAGACGCGCGAAAAAAAAAACATTTTCGACAAAGCAGGAATTTTCAAAATAGATTTCAATAATTTCTAAGCGTTATCCACATGTAAGTCGTTCTAAAATGGCATTGTCAGTTAAGTGAACTTACCTTGTAGGGATACCACAAACCAAGTGAGAGTTGTAAAAGGTATATCACTGAAAAACCAAACGGCAAAAAAATCCCATCCATCTAGTGAACTCATGTTTGATGTTTAGGATTCTGGGGTTATGAGTGCCCTTTTGAAATTGTTTGGGGAAGCCATGTTACCTAGACAATTGTTTTGAATCGTTAATTTCCTCGACCTGTAAAATATTTCAGAATTAATCGCATTGTTGTTAGGCATGCTGGGATGGATACATTAACATCCTATTACTCGAAAGATAAAAACACTTAAACCTCATCTCGCCCATATCATCCTTCTGTCACAAACAAGTTAATTAATAACCAACCAGACGACGCTACACGTACACCGTGCATCATGTCCATAGATTCACTTACTTCTACCGATCCCCGGTTACTTTGACTCACCTGCAAACTGGTTCATGCGATTCACGGTCTCCGACAATTGCCAACGTGAAGGGTTCCTTTCCAATTTTCGGCATGCATACCTTCTCCGACCTTGCGAAATTGGATTAAATTCGAAATCGAACCATCACTATAAAAGACGGAATATTCATGGTAAGAAGTCAGATTACTCCAGTTACGCAACAGGATAACACAACCAATCAACCAACTATCAAAATGGCATTCAAAGTGAGTTCTCTTGAAATGGTCAAGCGACCCGAACTGATTTCGAGTTTTTTTTTGTTTTGTTTTTTTTACTTTTTAGTTCATCGCACTCTTTGCTTGCATTGCTGCAGCTAACGCTGGACTTCTTCCTGCTGCTCCTTTGACTGCTATTGCTGAGCCAGTGTTGACAAAGACAGACTCCTATGATCCACATCCTCAATATAGTTTTGGCTATGATGTGCAAGATGCCATTTCCGGTGACAATAAGAATCAAGTGGAAAGCCGCGATGGAGATATTGTTCAGGGACAATATTCGCTGAATGATGCTGATGGCTACAGGCGTATTGTCGACTACACTGCTGATCCTTTGAATGGTTTTAATGCGGTTGTGCGCAGAGAACCATTGGGTGTCGATACTATCAAGACAGTAGCTACATCTCCCGCTCTTGTCAAAACTAGTTCAGCTCCATTAGCATATGCTGCCACACCATCATACATCAAGTCTGCACAAGCACCATTGGCCTATGCTGCTGCACCAGCATACCTTAAAGCTGCCCCCGCTCAACTGACATACACATCTTCCCCATCATACATCAAGACTGCTGCTGCTCCCTTGGCCTATACTACTTCATCTGCTTTGATTCGATCAAGCCCGATCTCGTATGGATTGGCACCAACTCAGACTCTCATCCGCGCTGCACCAGCCCAATTGGCTCATGCTCCAACTCTATCCTACGCTGCTGCTGCACCAACTTACCTTAGGTCGCAAACTCTGATCAAATCGTCCCCAGTTCTGTCGTACTCATCTGCACCTTTGCTAAAGAGTTACACTGCCGCTCCAGGATTGACATATGCTGCTGGTGCTCCAACCTTAATCAAGACAAGCTACTCTTCACCAATTGTCTCTTACGCTTATTAAGTGCTTATCCTGGATATAGTGACTGGAACATTGTTAAATAAATACCGTTGATTTTAGCTTTTAATAATAAAATAAAGATTTTGATTAAACAAATAACTTGGTATTCATCTATTATCTCATCTATTTAGGATCAAACCTACGCTTCATTCAACTCGTCCTGGGCACCATCTGTACTCTAGTAGATGTGCTTCCTGTGACGGTTTGAGCTGCCGATGGTGGTACGCTCTTCTTTGAACCGTTCATTGGTGATTAGCTTCTGTTTTAAATTCAATATCTTAACGCGTTCTAGTAGGGGTGACGGGATTCTAACTTGTTTTCGTCTTGGATAGTGTGCAGAAGTGGTCTCTGCATTTTCCCAGGGCTTGGTAGATTCAATACTGCGAATTTGAGGCGGTATCACTAAGGGCATCTTAACAGTGACTCAATTTCTGTTCTTCGGTCAGTGAAAAATGCATCAAATCTTGCATCCTGGAGATCTGTTGCGAAATTTCTTAATTGGATTCTAACTGTATCTATTCTTTGACTGCAACGAGCCACACCTATGTAGCCTTTTGGCATCAAGTCTAGAAGAGCTACACTAAATATGGTTGATTTTCGCTTTAAAATCTCCTAAATAGAACTATCACAGCTAGATCATGGAAGGATGCAGTTTTCGACACGGTACGTAATTCTGAAATATCTTGGATACACAGAAGCTGCGCCAGGAGGTGGTTTTCGGTGCTTCAATGCACGCAGGCTTACGTTAAGGTCTTGCCAATATTTTAGTCGATTCAGATTCAACCAGCATAAGTATACCACAAATTTAACTGATGACTGGTCTAAACGAATTGGGTTCTCGTCGTTTTCTTCATAAGTCGAAAGAAACTAACAGCTCTGTCTCAGCCGCTGCCCAAAAGCGTTACATTTTTAATATCCAATAAAGCCGAAAATCTAGAATCATCCCAGACAGCAACAGGGCATTATTATGAACGACAATCCGAAACCTGAAACCTTGGCCTCTGACGCCGATGACACGGGATCGAATCCCGACACAGCCATGTCGTCGAACGTGTTTTTCACGGTGTTTCTCCTCAGCGGGGTTCTGACAAAACCCCCTGTAGTAAAATTGTCATGGAAAGCTTCTCGAAATTCGCCGTTCGGAACCGGCAATACACTGTAGGTCCCTTTCACCTATGGGAAAATGAAATCACACACAACATGGGTGATTGAGAGAAGCTCGGCTCAGGTTCTTCATGGACTGTAACGCCAACATACATACATACATAATGGGTAATTCCTCTCCAACCACACCAAACACTAAGCACCACATTGTTTGCCGTCAACTCAGGCTTTGAAGTCGTTTGTGGAGGGTCACCGGCCATCATCGCCCCCAATAATTCGCTTAAAATGTGGTTGAAAAGTCGCGTTTAAGCATCGTTCCACTGATGGCAATTCGGTCAATCAAATGTCTTCTTCTTTTACAGCCCATGAAGGACCAGAGCCAAGCTTCTCTCTGTCACCAATGTTGTGTGTGATTTATTTTTCACACAGATGAAAGGTGCCTACAGTCTAATGCTGATTCCGAACGGCGGCGTGATTCGAGAAGCTTTTTCATGGCATAATACTATGGAGGGTTTCGCCAATACCCCGCCGAGGAGGGACATCGCGAAATAAACATTTGATGGCGTTTGTGTTATCGGGATCCGAACTCGCGTCAGAGTCCAACACACTAACCACTCAATCGAATTACTTTGCCTTAATTGATTGTGCTTCTTTGAGTAGCTCGTTGTTCTCAACTGATTCTAAAGTGTCATATGGTTGATGTTTGGTGCTACCTTTATCTCCTGACAATTTGTGTGCCTGTGGACGCATGCAACTTGCGCTTCAGTCTATCTCGGGCTGGTGTGGCAGAGAGAGTTTATCGGTAAACTCTTACTTACTTACTTATCAGGCCAGCGATCCATGGAGGATCTGAGCCTGAGCTATAGCTGAATTCCATCCTTGACGGCCCCGTGCACGCTGCTTCCAGTTATCAATATCAAGATGTCTTACATCCGCGATTACTTGGTCTTCATACCGGAGGTTCGGTCTTCCTCTTCTTCTCGAACCAGGCAAGTTGTGCAAACAATCGAATAATCCATCCAATACGAGCCATTCACCCTAGCTATGTTCCTAGAAATAGAAGCAGCTTTTAACAGCTTCTATACTGAATCGATCCAAGAATCCTCATCACGGCAGGTGTAGAGCGTTTTATTCTCAAGACCAGGATCATTCAGGCCCAAATGGGCAACACTATTATAACCGAGATTGTAGATAGAGGTCCACCCTAAGGAGGCTCGTTTCGACGCTACAATGGCTCTTGGTTAAAGACAAAACTTTGAAAGAGTTTGAGAGAATCGGAATTAAGGCGGTCGCCTTCATTCAGTATTCAGTATCAGTGATCAGTCGGTAGTCTAGTGTGAAAGTAATCAAGCCATATAGCCAGATGGTGGGCAATTATCTAACAGTTGTAGGGACAAAGTGTGTAAGCAATAAAGCGTGGAGTGTTGTAAAAGGTTGTAATAAAGGTGAAGCGCCCAGATAATTTTTCGGAGGTGGTATAATAAAGTGTGTATTGATTAAACAAGTAAACAGTTGTAGTTTATCGCAATCCATTGGTCGCACCCTATTCTGGACAGTTCATTTTCGTAGTAATATCTAGGAGTTATTCGAGATCCAAATCCCAATTAGAGGCTAAACATAGAACATCAGGTATGGAAAGCATGTATCGCTTTCTATGACTGTAGCAGAACTTTTGGCAAAAGTTGGGACTCCGGCCCAAAATGGTGCTGGGGATGTATGTATCTGGGGATGGGGATGTATGTACGCCCCATCTTTACCTACGGATGAGTTGGTAGCCTGCCTTAAGCATAGCATACAACATTTCCAAACTAAATCGAGTCCAGAGGTCGGCCGGCATTGTTATAACAGGTGCCCTTCGGTGCAGCCCGACTGAAGCACTCAATGTACTCCTAAACCTCGTCCCTCTTGTACACCACATTAGATATATCGCTTCTGGCAGCGTTAATAGACTCAGAGAATTAAGGTTCTAGTCATTAAAACCCTAAGGTCATAGTGAGGTGTTGGACTTCATAACACCCAAGTACAACTAAACAAAGCCGCCCAAGTCCATTTTCCATCCAGAACGGTATGGAAAAAGGGGTTGCACCTCACGAACCATCAAGTAGCGTTTTTTACTGACGGCTCAAAGATAGATTGTGGAGTCGGCTCGAGTATTTTTCCAGCGGAACTAAATATCTCCAAGTCATTTCCACTTCCGGACTCCGCCAAGCGGAAATACTAGCGATAGAGGAAGTTTGTAAAATACTTACTCGTTCCCCTATTACTAGGAGAGACATTGCCATTTGTGTTGACAGCCAGTCAGCCAGTCAAAGCTCTCGATTCACACACCATAACATCCAAACTAGATTGCAAAAATTGTAGCTATCAGCACTGACAATTGCGTGAACCTGCCAATCTGTTGAAAAAGGAAACCTTTAATCATTTCCTTTGCCGCACATCCGGCAAAACCTTCTTGACGTATCAGAATTCAGTGACATAGAAATTCTGCAACATCATTAAATTTCTCGACTCCAGAGGACGGATTTGAAACACAATTCGACACACTAAGTCACTTTAGTGGTGGCATCAAAAAGGCACATACGCGCTAATTGGGCCTTGGTCTCTCTGATACCAGGCGTCCACTCCCACCTACCTACCTACTCCAAGCTAAAAGAAAAAAAACACCATTAACAAAAGACTCTGAATTAAGCCCGCAAGCAAAGAAACATTAGTTAACACCGTTAAACACGCTGATGAAAAGTCTCCATTTTCACAATCTTTAAGTATATTGAATCATAAGCTTTTAACGCATAATTTAAGTTCACAAAACAATAAAATCAACAACGGGAAGTCAAACACAAACATTAAATTTAGTACGCGTATGAGATAATTGGCGAGGAGTAGCTGGTCTTGACCAAAGCCGGACCGGCAGTGTAGCTTAAAGTTGGAGCGGATTTGATTAGAGTTGGGGCGGCGGCATAGGCTACTGCGGCTGGAGCTGCTTTAAGATATGCTGCTGGAGCAGCGGCATAAGCCAAATGTGCTGGTGCGGTCTTGACATATGCAGCAGGAGCAGCAGTCTTTAACAGAGTAGGAGCAGCAGCATAGGCAATTGGTGCTGGAGCTGCTTTAACGATAGCTGGAGCGGCAGCAACTGTCTTCACAATAGAACCAAGGGGTTCACGGTGGACGACAGCGTTGAATCCATTAATGGGATCGGCAGTGTAATCAACAATTCGTCGGTAACCGTCAGCATCGTTCAACGAGTATTGACCTTGGACAACATCTCCATTGCGGCTCTCTACTTGATTCTTATTGTCTCCAGATATGGCATCCTGCACATCATATCCAAAATTGTATTGTGGATTGGGATCGTAATCTTCGGTTTTGGCAAGAACTGGCTGTGCAACTTGAGCTAGATAACCAGCTCTGGCCACAGCGATGCATGCTAAGAAAGCGACGAACTGCAAACAGTATAAGATAAAGATATTAACAAAACTACCGAATGAACAGATACGGCCTGCCATACCTTGAATGCCATTTTATTGTAGGTGGGTTATGTTACTCTGGTACGTGAACCTGAACTGATTTGGTTTCGATATCAATTCGTCTTTTATACCCGAACTTGGATGCAAGACACACATTTAAGTGAGTGTAGGATAGAGTGCGACGATATTGGCACAGCGTGCGTACCGGAATTTCGTGGTATTTATAATCGGCAAGGTCAAATGATGCTCCAAATTGATTCCAATTTCAAAACATTCATCCATAGCATATGGACACCATGCGTGTATGCTGCTGTATGGGAGCAGTGAACCAGTTTAATGCACTCCATGGATACATTTTTTTATTTGCGTACTTACATATATGATTTTCGGATGAACGTAGGTTGGTGGGTATAATACAAGTGCCCGTACATAGCCATAGTTAGAACCGGATTCGGAAATCAGCCAAGGTAGTCACACGCTTTGTAGGATATTGCTATTGTATCATTGTACTGCCGTGACTGTCACTTTGCGTTGAGGTAGGCTTTGCTGATTAACAATGTTTTATTGTATTTGTTGATATGTACTTGTGTTTTCGGCTAGTGGCCGTGAGAAAGGACAGAACAGAGGGAACGTAGTGTGAGAGCAGGTGGATGAATTCTTGAAGGTGCGATCTTTTTTAATCTTATTTCACTTTAATATAATAGCAAGAAGTAATAATGGTATTTACTTCTAAGTAATCTCCATGTATCACAAGGCCCTTATATTTAGAGAGACAGGGCTCATCCATCATGAAGACTTTATTTCTTATAGTGGCGGCACAGGTCGAAAAGAACCTGTACCTCAGCACTCCTTTAGCTAGTAGTTTCCAGTGCTACACACACAATTGATCGGAAACTTTTTTTATCTGTATCATCCACCGTGGTTTGAAGATCCTTTGAGCCAACAAGAAGACTTTACTATGAGTGAGTTTCATCATTGTCTGTTTACGGGCCCAGTAGTTAAGCTTGGTAGATTCAAAACATGTCCAGGCCGTACTTAGCGTGTAAACACCTATTTGCGGTTTTAAAGCCGACAAAAGGTAGTAAAAGGTCACATTGAACTTTCTTACAGATGAGTTGGCGCACGTATCCGACATGCGTCAAGCAGCTCTGTTAGTAAGTCCTCCTCCTCACCTCCTCGTGGTGCCACCTGAAGATTTCTATTTAAAATCGCGAACGGAAAAGGGCGAATGGCGAGTTTCCTGCGCCACAAAACAAGATAGGTGTCAGTTAGGCTATGGCCGGGCAAGCCATGCCTGGAAAAAAAACCAACACGGCACCAAAAAAAAAACAAAAAAGCCTCGGATTTAAAAAAATGGACGGGTTAACCGATGACGACCCAGGAAACAACAAATGAAAAAAAAATTATATTCGGCTTAACTGACCACGTGCTCCCGAACTACTTGCGGAGGCCCTAGACTGTTATAAGGCAGATATTAGCATAATCGAGGAACTGCGATGGGATGGACCGGGCAAAAACCGGATGAGAAATTGTGACATTTATTATGGCGACTGTTTCAAAGAGATAAGGCAATGCTATTTGGTTGCGGATTTGTTATTAGAGGTAGACTTAGGCAAAAAGTCTTGAGCATGTAAGCAAAGGCCTCATAAAAATCCGCATCAAGGCTAAATTCGCAAACATCAGCCTGATTTGCGCTCACGCCCATACAGAGGACAAGGAAGACACTACAAGAGACGACTTCTACGACCTCCTGGATAGGACATATGGCCAATGTCCCAGTTACGATGTTAAGATCGTACTGGGAGACTTTAATGCGAAATTGGGCAAGGAAGTCGCATTTGATAGCGTCATTGGCATGCACAGCCTACACAATACCACATCCGAAAATGAACGTAGGCTGATAGACATTGCAACGAGGCGAAATCTTCTAGGTGCTAGCACGCGTTTCCCACATCTCAACATCCACAAAGGGACTTGGCGATCTCCGGATCAATCAACCGTCAATCAGATTGACCACATTGCATCCGCATCCGATATTCTGAATGTACGACCTTTTAGAAAAGCCAACATCGACCCGGACCACTATCTTGTGGCAGCCAGGTTACGACTACGAAAAATCGAGTAGGGCCAGCGGCAGACAACGTCGCAATGCTACAACCGCAAGAGACCGCCAGAGTGTATGCCAATCACGTCTCCCTCAAGCTCTCGGAAAACCCTCAAACATCTGCTCAGACCATACAAAACTAATGGTATCGTTGTCAACAAGCCTTAAAAGTGCTGCTTCTAAGGTACTGGGTTTCAAAACGCCACCAACAAGAAACCCATGGTTTGACGACGAGTGTAAGAGGGTACACGCAGCCAAGCAGAACGCCTATCAAGAGGCGCTGCACAGAAGGACGAGAACTACTCGTGAACATTATGAGCAGAAGAGGAGGGAGGAGCATAAACTTCTGAAAACAAAAAAAAAAGAGAGCATGAGAAGCTCGTGATCGAAAATGGAAAACCTAGTAGTGAATTCAGGGTCGGTACTAAGAATCTGGAAAGACTACTTATGCAGACTGTATAACGGCGATGACGAAAACGATCCCGCTGTCAGGCAGAATGACCCATTCACAACGGACGGTGATAGCAGAGAAATCCGTCCCCCTGACCCCCAGCTGCCTTGAAGAGCTCAGCAGACAGTCCGTCTGCGCCAGTAGCTTTATTCGACTTGAGCTTCGATATGGCAATCTTAACTTCGTCGAGGTCAGGGGGACAGAATTCTCTGCGGCCTTCGTCGATTAGAAATGGATCATTCTGCCTGACAGCGGTATACAGTCTGCAGAAGTGGTTTTTCCATATTCTCAGCATCGACTGCGATTCTACTACTAGGTGTCCGTTCCCATCCCTGCAGGCTTCCGTCCTGGCCTTATAACCTTGGCATGTTCGCTCTATCTGTTAATAAAACTTTCGAACGTCACGCCTGCAGTAACACCTCGCTAAATCCTCAATCGCGCGCTTCTCGTGCTCTTTCTTCTTTCTTCTGAGAAGCTTATGCTCCTCCCTTCTTTTTAACTCGTAGAGCTCACGAGCTGCTCTTGTTCTTTTATGCAGCGAAGCCTTATATGCATCCCGCTTCGCTGTGTAAATCCTCCTGCACTCGTCATCGAACCAGGTGTTTCTTCGGGGTGGAGCCTTGAAACCCCAAACTTCGCATGCAGAGCTTTTCAGAGCTTGTTTGCAAAGGCTCCACTGCTGTTCTATTGATAACGTGGAGGATTGAGGTGTATTGGAGAGCTTAAGGGAGACGCGATCGGTAAAAGCACGATCGGTTTCTGGCGATAGTAGCTTTCCGAAGTCATAACTTTGTAATCTTACTCTAATCCGCTGCGTTCGTGATATCCGTAGGCGCATCTTGGCTACTACAAGATAGTGGCCCGAGTCGATGTTAGCCCCTCGGAAAGTTCGAACATCAAGAATAGTGGAGGAGTGTCTGACGTCGATCGCGATGTGATCAATCTGGTGGGTAGTCGATTGATCAAAAGACCGCCAGGTGCCTCTGTGTATATCGAGGTGCGGGAAGCTCGTACTGGCTAGAAAGAGATTTCGCCCCGTAGCAAGGTGTCGTGTAGGCTTTGTTTGCCGATGATTCGTCAAAAAGATGCTTTCCTTAACCAGCTTAGCATTGAAGTCTCCTAGTACAATCTTGATGTCATAGCTGGGTTTTCACTATAACAACTCACTTTAAATTGCATAAAATATGGCTACCTTTTGGTCTGTTGCAGTAACGCATCATTTGCAGCCAACCGAAACAAATGGTAGTCAGACGATGCAGGCTCCAGATTATCCTACTCTCTTCTTTTGCAACAGATGCAAAATTTCGTGCTTCTTTGACACCGAAATTTTGGGAACGGAATCGAGCAAGCTACACCTGGGTGTTCACTGAGAGCAGTCCCACCATACACTTTACAAATTTTTCGCATGCTTTTGAAGAGTTTCATACTTTAATAACTGTTTACACAAATGACTATTTACAAAACTGACTACACAAGATATGTAGTCGGAAATGTCACCTTCCAAATGTGTGTTCGATCGACAAGCGTTGCTCAATATACGGGCACCTGGAAGGAAAGGGAGGAATACTCCAAGGTATACAAGTCTTATTCAAACAAGAACAGAGATATTAGTATCACAAAACGCTCTTATTAACTTCCCATCGACCTGATCAGCAAAGAGAATATCACAGGAAATAGGATCAGCATCTATGTTGACAGCCAGGCAGCCATTAAGGCTCTGCAGGCAGCATGGATAAGATCCAAACTCGTCAAACTCTGCAAGGAGAAGTTAGAAGAAATTTCCAAAGTAAATGAGGTGACCCTTTGCTGGGTACCTGGTCATATGAATATATCCGGAAACGAGAGGGCGGACGAGCTGGCTAGGGTGAGATCAGGTGCTAACATTGCGCAGATCTCAGCTGGGGCCAAAGCACCACTCAGTGCGCTCTACAGGGAGATACAGACGGAGCTATAGGTGAAAGCCAATAAGCGATGGTGTCGATTAGACACATGCGCAACGGCGAGATCGACTAGACCCGTCTATGATACGAAAAGAACGGAAAATCTGCTGAAGTTCAATCGTGGGAATATTCGACTGGCAGTCGGTGCCCTCACCGGGCACTGCATGCTATCCTACCATGCAGCTCGACTAGGCCAGCCCTACAATGACTACTGCAAAAGCTGCAGGAAATTGAGTCCGTTCGTCACCTGCTGTGCGAATGTCCGGCGCTAGCCCAAAAAAAGGAATATATTCCTGGAAAGATACTTCCTTTCGGGACTAGAAGAGGTGGGTAATATTGTGCTGAACAGAATACTGGGATTTTTATCCTCGTCTGGCTGGTTCAGCTCGACGGAAAATGTATGGGTATCAACGGGTTAAACAAAACAAGTGGGCACAATGGACTCAACGTAGTCTACGTGAGCCTTGACTTTATGTCAATAGGGCACCCATATACCTAACCTAACCTAACTTCCTGCGCGGATAGTAATATGGAGTAATATCGAGTCTAATAAAACCGCGGGCGCAGACGCCCAGTCTGCTGAGTTATTTAAGGCGGCTGAGGATGAGTTGGCAAGGCCCACGCAAAAACTAGTTTTTAATACATGATTGGAGGAAAGCGTGTCCAATGGAATCTCAGCATTGTTTGCCTGGCCCACAAGGAAGGAGACCTCTATAAATCGCGGCAATTACAGGGGAATACGTCTCCTTAACATCGCATACAAGATCTTCTCTGCAGTGTTGTGTGAACGCCTAAAGCCTTTTATGGATAATCAACGATAGAGTCAATAGATCGATTTCCGATCTATTTCCAGTCAACGCAATTGGTTACATACGCGCGTGACATTGACGTCATTAGAAGGACACAACAAGACGTCAATGAGGCCTTCGTAAGCGTTCAGGTGGAAGCGGCTAAGATGCGTCTTGAGGCAAATATGTTATGCTGTCATAAAAAAAAAAGCGTACAACACAGACGTCTTGGCAATACGTCACTCCTGGCGGCTTTAATTTCGAAGTGGTCAATGACTTTGTCTACCTTGGCTCACTAGTGAGCTGCGACAACAACACCAGTGCTGAGGTAAAGCGCCGAACTACTCTTGCTAACTTCTGTTTCTTTGGGCTTAAGAAGCAATTGGAGCCGGACCAAGGTAACACTATTTAAATCCTCTTCCTTTACGGTGCAGAGGCCTGAACCTTAAAGAAAGTAAATGAGGATGCTCTGGTCGCTTTGAAAGGAACGTTGTGGGTTCAATCTACGATACCGTTTGTATAAATAGAGTTAGCAGGAAAAGATCCAACGGACCTGTAGAGCGATATTGGGCTAGTACGACATGTTCGGATCAAGCCTCTAGGATGACTGGGCCATGTAGATTGCATATCCAACCCGGAGGGACGACGCAGCAGAGGACGACCGCATCTACGTTGGCAAACATAGGTGGGGACCTTAACTGGGCGTGCAGCACTGGAAACAGCTAGCCAAAGACTATCTTGGCTAGAGACGCTTGTTATTTGAGGCTCAGCTTCACCCCTACTTCAGCTTCATCGCAACTGTTAAGAGAAGGAAAAGTTGAACCAGACCTAACTACAACTGCAGCTGAATTTTGAATCTCTGAATCTCTGATAGAGGATAAACTAAAATTATAATCTTAGTCTTGGAACTAATAACCGAACTGTGTTTGAAAACCAAATTCTTAAAGGGTTAAGGTGACAATTTATATCGACAATCAGTGCTAGGATATTAAGCTAGCCATGTGCGAAGCTTATATACAAATCTGCAAATGCGGTTGGTGTACATTTAAAATCAGAAGTAAATAGTGAGTTCAAGTAAATCACAAACAGAATAGGACCAAGGACACAGCCTTGGGGTACCCGTTATAATGCTAGTTTTCGTGATCAATATGTTGTCTAATGATCTTCGGACAAACCAGCCATTACATTATGTGTTTACAATACGTTTTGTTTCGATTTCCTATGAATTTTGTTAACTAAGAGCCCATCTTTTATTGGGCTTAGTTTTTTGCATTCCATGTGTAGCCTAGTCTGGTATCCCGATATACAGAAGCATACATTAGTCCACCTCATTGGAAAATACCACAACACATAAAGGCACCTTCTACTAAATCGATGAAGCATCCCCGTGATGTGAACACCACAATCAAGTGAATGTGCTGGGACATAATAATAATTTTCTACATCAGCTGCCACCATTACTGCTCGAAATGGCCCTTGTTTTCAGTATCTCCGTCTGAGGCAACATTAATAATTATCGATCGAAAAGTAAAAGGGATTTCGGACTTCGACTGTACGAATGACCTCAACCGGGTGCAACCAAGTGAATGTTATCCACCAGACACCAGAAGAAGATCGCGAGCCTCCAAAAATAAAAAAAACAGGTTCTTCCCAAATCCATGAAACAAAAGAAATACACGCAATCGTGTGTCCAGCCGCGCTTTAGGACAATTGACCTTGGCAGTTTACAAGTTAGTCGTTCGTTTCCTTTCGAAAGGGAAAACCTATCGGATATAAAAGAGCATGAGTCATGGAGGACAATCATCAGTTGCATTCAAGCTGTTAATCAGTAACAACTACCGATAAAATGGCACTAAAGATTGTAACAACATATAAAGCAAAACGATTAGTCGTGCATTAAATTACCACACGTCTCCTTTCGTTGTTTTCAGATAATCACCTTGTTGGCGTGTGTGGTCCTGGCTCGTGCAGGATTAGTTCGTACTATCGCCCAACCAGTGCTAGAGAAGTCAGAGGAAAACGACCCAAATCCACAGTACAGCTTTGGCTATGATGTTCAAGATGCGATTTCTGGCGATTCGAAGAATCAGTTCGAGAACCGTGATGGTGATGTGGTTCGTGGCCAGTACTCACTGGACGATGCTGATGGATTCCGACGTATTGTAGACTACACTGCTGATTCGGTTAATGGCTTCAATGCCATTGTACGCAAAGAACCTATTGGAGTTGCTCTAAATACTGGTCCTGCCACACCAGCTGCTGCTTTAATTAAGTCTGTATCAGCCCCGGTAGCATATGCTGCACCAGCTTCTGCTCTGCTAAAATCCGCCTCAATTGTGCAAGATCAGTCGCTGGTCCAACCTGTCGCTGGTGCTATTGTGAAAACTTCATTCACTTCGCCACTTGCATCGTATGCCTATTAGAAATTATTAAAGTTGTTGTTGTTTGTTGCATTAAAGCATTGTTTTTCACAAGGTTTATGTTTTATGGGCTGGAACTGGGTCAATTGCCTTATAATGACCCAATTGCCAATTGTCTTACAATGAAATGAATGCGTTCCGGGACAATTGCATTCGAAAAAACATTTTCGATCAGAATTATCGGGAGAAGGAAAGGACCTTAGATTCTTACAAGCCAAGCCTTTTTTATGAAGCGAGCTATGCTGTGCAACATCACTGAAGCTCCTTATTTTTTTCCTTCCTTCTCATTTTTCTCCGGAAGACAGGGAAAACAGAGTAAAGGTAGGTGTTTGTCTGGCAGTACAATGGAACCAGTATTTGCATCTGAGTGCTTCAATAGATAGCAGAAGCTTACAACAACAACAAACAAAAATGCTGTGCATGCCCCCAACCTAGCAACTTGTCAACAACCCAACACATTGTAGGGCTTGCCAGACAGGTTGTCGGTTACGCAACTCTTTTGGTTTTAAGTTTTACTCCATCATGATCATGTAGCCAGTGTACGAGTAGTTGTCGAGTTCATGTGTTACGTTGTTCCTGGTAGTGGGTTGATGCCGTGATATTATAGGACTCCGTAAGGGCTTCAGCCGTCAAAATAAATACGGAAGCATTTGTGGTGTTGTATAATAAGTGCCTAACAGAAGGGGGTTTTTCAGGCCCGTGGAAAAGCAACGTCGGGTGTTACTACCACCAGATGAACCCTCGTCATCCGTATCATATGCTTGCTGGCACAATGGGTAAAATACCGGAGCGGATTATATGCAACCGACTGGAGGTGGCAATTGATGAAGTCGGAGGACTCTCAAACCAGCAGTATGGGCTTAGAAAGGCCCGCTCTACAGTAGATGCTATTCGGAGTACAACTACGAGCTTAGAATAACTATTCATGGCAGAAGATGGAGAGAAGGTGCAAAAAAAGATTGTGCCGTAGTAACATTGGACGTAAAAAATGCGTTCAACTCCGCAAACTAGGGGCTTACAGTGCACTCTCTTAAGTCAATGATGGTGTCTGGGTACTCTAATAAAAATAACTATAAGCTACTTTGAGAAACGGTTCCTGCAATGCCACTAGCGGAGTTCCACAAGGATCGGTCTCATGACCTCTCTTATTGAACATTATTTACGATATGGTTCTAAGGCTTCGAATCCTGAATGAGGCAAAAATCATAGATTTTGCTAATAATTTGGCAATTGTTGTAGCGGTGAAGCGAAAAAAAAGTGACGCGGTGGTTCGCAACAGTGAGGCGGTGGTTCGCAACAATCGATGCTAGGGTCGCTTACAGGGAACACCTTGAAAGAACGTGCAACAAGTCTGCAAGGGTGAGGCTACCTTATCCAAAATGATGACGAACATTGGAGGGCCCGGACAACAAGGGAGACTAGCGCTGTCAAGGGTGGTGCAGTCAATTATGATGTATGCGGCTCCAATACGAGTATGGGCTAAAGCAGTGACAATAAAGCCATACGCAAAAAATGAACACCGTCACCCGACTATGTGCATTGAGGGCTTACTGTTCTAATGGGACAGTGTTGGATGAAACTATATGTATCACTATAACCGTTCCTGTTATAGGATAGCTTTGTCCGAAGCTCTAGGTTCTCGACTTTCAGCAGTATAGATCTTTTGTAACTCGTTGTCCAGTATATCTGCTGGTACGGTACCAGCTGGTAAAATGGGAGCATGGCAGGAAAGTGAAACCAGTCTACCAGAAGTGGATTTCAATTTATGTATGTCAGCTTCTGTCCGGACATGGCTGCCTTCGAGCATATCTGAACAGGTTTGGTCTGAAGGAATCTCTTCTCCGTTTAAACTGCGAAGAGGCCAGAGGAGACTTAAAGCACGTATTTTTCCAGTGCCCACGCTTCAAAATCGAGCACAGAGAAATTGGAGTAGAGTCAAGAACTGATAATCCGCTAAAGACTCCATTTTAGTCCTCCCACATGCCATGATGGGCTTAAAACTACTACTGTGTTATTTATTCATCCACACCTGACACAATGTACTTATGCCAACGGATTTTTAAATTTTCAAGTTTGTTGAATAGCTAAAATTCGCACGATGGCAAATCGGTGGTTGTGGAACGATATGGATCGAGTTTTTGATTTAATGTTCACGATGAATCAACAGTGTGAGACGGTGCATCATTGTAGTGCAAAAAGAAAAAGTTGTCTCGCCACAATTCCGGCCTCTTTAGGCGAATTGTTTCACACAAACGACGCTTATTGCTCAAATAGTATTCTTCGTTGACAGTTTGATCCGGTGGAAGGAATTCAACACATAAAACATCACGATAGTCGAAGGAATAGTCAACATGGCCTTGATTCTTGAGCGACTTCAACGGAGTTATTCGCTTGCAGGGGTCGTCAGCTTTGTATCCGTCCGTATCCGAGGCTTGTTGTCGTTTCGGAACAAGTAGGTTCTTACGTGATGGGGATGTTACCCCTAAGCACATCCCCCAACCTGGAGGGCCAGGTTCCTCTTTCCCCAGGAACAAGGGGTCGCTGCACACATTGGTTCACTACCTGGCGGGTGCCAGGGTAGCTATCCACGCGGAGGCTGTTTGTCAACTTGGATTGAGCAGGGACAGAGATCGAAGCTGGCGTTTGCCATGTTAAACGCAATCAACTTCTTTGCTCTGTTTGCTCGCTCCCTCCCCCTGGTATACACCAGGTAAAGCAGCGGACCAAGTACGCTTTGCTGCCGAACGCCAGCCATAATTACTCTTAAATTTGAGTATTCGTTTTCGTGTTTAACACTAAGAAGTCTAATAGATTAGAAGTTTTCCCGATCGTTCAGTAGTTGTTTGGGGAAAACTTGTCTCAGTTTATATCCCAAACCTTCGTGCCACACCTTGTTAAAAGCCTGGGAGACGCCAAGAAATACACTAGGACATTTTAGCTTATGTTCGAGTGCTATTTCGACCACATCGGTTATTCGATGCACTTAGTCTAAAGTGGAATGCATGCTTCTGAAGACGCTTTTCTCCGATAATCGGCTTTAAGCCATTGATTATACCTCTTCCGAAGACTTTCGAAACTATCGGCAAAACTGATATTGGGCGGCAAGTTTTTTTATCCGTCGGTGGTTTTCTGGACTTTAGAACAATAATAACTTCGAAGACCTTCCATTGGATCGGTACGTGTTCTACAAAAGTTTGAGCAAAGCATTTCTCGGCAAATCGTTAAGGACATCTCCTGTAATTAAGTTGTAGCCTTGCGCTTTGTTTGGCTTGAGGAATTTTATTATATTTTCCACTTCGGAAAGCGTAGCTCACGTCCGGATATTTTTGACCAAAAAACAAGCAAATTAATTTTGTCGCAAGAAGTTAGTCTCGCAATAGTCCCACTTTAATTCAACAAAACGATCCTAACGTTGTTCAATCAATCAATACAATCAATAATTCTCCGAAGTTAACTCGTTTAGAACTCGATGAGTATGACTTCATATTGGCGAATAATAAAATGTCGCAGTGAGAAATATCGGAGCTGGATGCGGTAACGTTAGAATGCTTTTCTTTGCCGAAAACTCTTGCTCAATCAATGAGGAATGGGCCGAGGCATTGCTGTGGTAGATCATAGATAAGCTTAACGTGGACACCTGCCTTTACGGCTTAATTCCACGGTGGGCCTACCCACAATCGGGACCAAGGGTACGAATACCCTGGTACAATTGGTGAACATGCTTGGGGACATGTTCACCGCCCTTGATGGAGGCCGAGGTCTACCTAACACCTCTTGCATCAGACACTTAAGACCGAAGACCGAAGTCCGAAGTCTTGTCTGATGCCATGTGTTCCCGCGATGTTGGGATAACCACAGCCACCACGATGCTCCCACAAGGGGGCCTACCTCAACCGACAGGACCGGAGCGAATTTCGGCTAGTGAGTGTGCATTACTTGCTACTGTCACAAATTTAATTAAAAACTCGGCATGAATCAGATTTTCTTCATTGGCACAATGTGCCTCTTATACTGAATTTAGTTCATACACACACTCACCCACCTAGTTCACTCCGGGGGCTTCCTGTCCCCGTGGTACCAATTATTTTTAAAGTGCCTTGGTTGTCACTCCGCAACTAAACCAAGTCACTTTCAGTCGAGCTTCCCCAAAAACTCAAGCCTGACAACTTACCTACCGTTCAACTGAGCGTGCCAGGATTTCGCACGCTCGACTGGTCATTTTTGAATGGGCCCCCAGCCAGGCCCATATCCACCATGCACCACCAGGTTTATGGAACCACTTGGGTTCTAGGAACCACTTGGGTTCCCTATACCACCATGCACCACAGATTAAGAAAACCCGAGGGAATTCTTTAGATATCTAGGGATCAAGTCCCTTTTCTCCCACTATGAGTCAGGCAACATTTGCTACCTGACTCATCATCCGGATTTTAGTCGCCTCTTACGACAGGCATGCCTTACCTCGGGTATACTCTAACCCCTAACCCGCGGGGGTACCAAAAACAGAAACAGAAGGAACTTATTCAATTCTCCCTTAGCGTCACTAATTCGATGACGAACGATTGGGAACAATTAGTAAGAAAGCCAGTGTTATGGAATACATAGTATCCAGTAACTTGATATGCGCTTAAGCAAATGCAAGCAGACACAAAGAAGACCCAAAGGACTTCAATTATGTATCTAGGGATTTTAGTCCCTTGATTAAGAATACTTTGAAAGTAATCTTTAAATATCTGGGCATTTTTAGTCCCTTCTCCCTCTATGAACCAGGCAGCTTGCGCTACCTGATCCATCCTCCGGATTTTAGTCGCCTTTTACGACAGCCATGCCTTACCTCGGGCCTCTTCTAACCCCGTACCCGCAGGGGGAGCATTGCTGTGGTGCAAGATCCAGCTCTTATTGGTGAGTTCGGGTCGTACAAGGAAAACACTTATTCGCAGCCCCTTTAGAGCGCCAACTGACCAGTCGCTGTCTGGTCGGTAAGAACATATTTACGATGAACAATGCCGCGGTGACGAGAGCTCCTTCACGTGGATCATCTTCTATTGATTCGCGGCCCTTCTTTACCGCCTTCCCCACTCAATCACATGTGCTTTCGGGCACATACTCGTCTCCATATACCAACTGAAATTGTTGGATTATTTCCGAGGGTTTCCCACCAGATTTCACCAAACAATGAATCACAACACGTTGCTTGTAATGTGAGTCATTCAATTATCCAGAGTCACAACCTACGATAAGGTATTCGGATTGGCTGCTTTATACCATTCTAAAACTTGGTTTGTACCTCTTAAAACTAGATAGGTTCTCAGATTATTGCGTGTCGGATCTCAAAATTCTGCACACCACTGGAGGCCCACTACATATTTTTGTTTCCGATAGCTTCTGCAAACTGTCTACATTCACTCGACAAAATTTAGGCTATGCAGCCCTGTGATCCTAACCATCCTAACCCTTTGCTGCATATAGAATTAACTAGAAATGCCATTTTGTAATAATACATTTTTTACTTTCGGCCCAACCATCGAAGAGTCGGACGGTCCTCATTTACTGGGTAAATAATCTGCCCATAAGATAATAATCAATAATATATTCCATCAGGTGCACTCAAGGTCTAATAACCTTATTACGTCGGTGACACAGTGCGGCAGAAGGTAGAAAGGAAGAGGGATAGAGGAGATGCCGATAGACATTGATCTTAAATGCTTAAATGTTGCATTGAGGGGGGGAAACCGAATCCTGCAGGGAGTTCAAGATTCGTGTGGTTCGGTTAATGAAAGATTCTCTATATTTGACGGTACGTCCGAAAGCAGGCTTCAGGGTATATTGGTGAGCATTCCTAGAGAGTCGTGTATTGCGAGAGAAATGTTGAAGGGGCGGAATGCAACTGGCTATTTCATCAGAGCATTTTTGGTGGAAGTAACGATAAAAAAGGGAGAGGCAGGTAACATTCCTGCGGTTATCCAGCGAGTCTAATGTTTTGTTAATGCTGGAGTCACCTATCAGTTTTATCGCGCGTTTTTCTATTCTGTCTAGTAGGTGCAATGAGGTCTTGGAAGCACCGGACCAGATATGAGCGTTAAACTCTAATTTGGGCCTTATAGATTGTAACCAGATCTAAGGGTGAGAAATATTTCTTGCATCTGTATAAGAAGCCTAGACATTTTGCAGCATTCTTGGCGACACTGAATATATGGTCGTTCCAATTAAGATTGTGAGCAACACTCATACCCAGGATGGAAAGCTTTTCGGTTTCTGAGATGCAAGTGCCCTTCATGGATAATGGCTGCGGGTTAGTTATACGCTTTAACGACAAGAAACAACATTGTGTTTTGGATGCATTAAATTCTGCTCTATTGTTTTTAGCCCATTGGATGATACTGTCGATATCGGATTTTAATGAGCTCAACATACGCTGTCGGTCACTATCCACAACCGACGTGCTGTGTCGTAATCTAGGAAACGACTGTACTCTCGTCAGCGAAGGATTGAATTTGATTAGAAGTAACAGATAAGAGATCATTCATAAAAATAAGAAAGAGTGTCGGAGATAAAACGGAGCCCTGGGGAACACCAGCATTTACAAAGTGAGTATCAGACTTGAATCCGTCCAAAACAACTTGAATTGAAGGATTCGAAAGGTAGCTTCTAATCCATTGAAGAAGAGACCCATCGATCCCAAAAGCACGCATTTTCGACAAAAGGGCTTCATACCAAACCCTGTCAAATGCTTTCGAAATATACAGTGCAAAAATTTTGCTTTCACCTGCTTGGTGAAGCGAGTGATTCCACTTTTCAGCGAGACATGCCATCAAATCACCAGTGGATCTGTTGCTGCGGAAACCATATTGACGGTCATTGAGGAGTTTCCGTGATTCAAGATATTTCATAAGCTGACGGTTAATCAGCGTTTCCATGACCTTGGGAAGAAGGGACGTTGGTGCAATGGGTCGGTAGTTGGAGGGAGAAGATGATTCGCCTTTTTTGGGTATAGGCTGGACAAATGCTGTTTTTACCTGCTCGGAAAGAGGTGAAAAAGCTTACGCAGTGGTTTTGCCAGCGTAGAAGAACACCTCTTTAGAACTATTGGGGCAATACCATCTGGACCAGCGGATTTGTTTATGTCGAGGTCCTTAAAAACCCTTGCGACTGTACGAGCGCAGAAGTGGATTGATCCCATGGTGGAATTGACGCACTCTAGTACAGGCGGAAACAAAGTGCAAGCTGGGAGCTGAGAACTGGTTGCGAAATGGGCAGCAAGTAGGTTAACTTTGTCTAAGGGGGTGACAGCTGGAATGTCATTGTGGATGAGCGACTTAGTTGAGTTTTTTACGTTTTTTACAAACGACCAGAAACTTTTGCTACCTTTGGGACATTGAAGGATTTTCGCCTTAATTTTTAGTCGCATTGGAATTTAACCCGTCGAATGTAGGCGTTGCAGTCATTTCTGGTTCGTATCTACTTTTTTCGGTTTTTCTTAGAACTGTTTGCCTTTTAGGCCCGAAAACTTAGCTTCCTGAGCCTAATAGTCTCTTTGCAGCTCAAGTCAAACCACGTATTATCCTTAGGCCTGGTGCTTTTAATCATGCTGGGAATAAAATTTGCCATGCCGATTCGGATAATATTTGCGATAATATTAGTTGCGGCGTCTACGTCGTTGTCGAGGAAGCACAACGACCAGTTAAAGATTCGAAAGGAGTTGTTAAGGCCGCACCAGTTGGCTTTCTCGTATAGCCATAGTACTCTCTTAGGAGCTTTTTCTTTGACTGGATGGTGGGAGTTCGAGAATTTTGCTGATATCACGCAGTGGTCAGACGAGCCTAGGGGCGACAATACATCGATCGTGTATTTTTCACGCTGAGAGGTAAGAAACAAGTCAAGTCCAGTGTGTTGGCGGTATGACCAGCAACATCGGGGATACGTGATGGCTCATTCACAAGCTGAGTTAATTGATTTAACTTCGGGTGGTGTCTGTCCAGAATGTCGAAACCACTGACAATTGTGTACATTGAAATTGCCCGCTAAAACGATTTCAGTGCTATAGAACAGGGAAGCAATTTCTTGGATGGAATCAGACAGTGCGTCGAATGCATCAAATGTTGCATTCCCGTCTCGATTGGGGCTTCTATACAGAAGTCTATCCTAGGTCGATGCCGTTGTATGTTGCCTTTTACTCCCCGCACGCACTGGTTAGTGAATGGCGTGACTTCCATGGATCCTTCGGGCTAGGCCCGACCGGCTGCCGAGCATACCCCAAACCTGTTACCCGCCGCCCACAGCGAGGAGGTCAGCTGCCGGTGGGGCATATTTATAAAATAGTGAAATAAGATTAATTTTGGACATCAAAAGTGTATTTTATCCGCATGATATATCAACTTGTGCAATACCTCAAAAACGGCTCAATATTCTAAAAAATCGTTATCATTTTGGTAATCAGGTCGACTAAATAAATAACGATGAAAGAAGAAAACATGCAGTAAAGGGCTAACCGTCACATTCCTATTGTATGATCAATACTCGTAAACTTAAAACGATCACATAAATGTCTAATAAACGAATTCAAATTACATTTGATTTCAATTAACTTGAAGTGTTCTGTCCATCCGACCTGATGTTGCATCAGTCAAATAACCATTCAGTAGTCTACACTGCACTCAATCGATCACCATAACTGCAGATGCTAATTTCTCACAGATACTCCATACCAATCCGAACAATGCAGCACGCGGACTATTTAATTCCGTACGCATTCGTCACTATTGCGAGGCCTTGATGTGGTCATTTGATTTTGTTTTTGGCATTTTCTTCGCATCGTATTCAATGTACGAGTACGTTTCACTATAAAAGCTCCTGTCTGCACGTAGGTGAATCAGTTCAAATTCGTTACCTGAATCTAGAGCAACACAGAAGCCCAAAATCAATTTATAAAATTTAAAATGGCATTCAAAGTAAGCTGTTTCCTAAAAGGATTATCGGTGAAAGCTTAACGTTTGTTGATTTTGTAAAATTTCAGTTCGTCGCCTTGTTCGCTTGTATCGCTACCGTTAGCGCTGGACTTTTCGCCCCAGCTGCCCCGTTGGCTGCTGTCGCTAGAGTCGAGGAATACGATCCACACCCACAATACACTTACGGATACGATGTACAGGATTCCTTGACCGGCGATTCCAAGAACCAAGTGGAGAGCCGTGATGGCGGTGTTGTTCGTGGTCAATACTCGCTGAACGATGCCGATGGATACAGACGTATTGTCGACTATGCTGCTGATCCAATCAACGGATTCAATGCCGTTGTACGCCGTGAACCCCTTGGTGTCGCTGTTAAAACTGTTGCTGCTCCATTGGCTTATGCAGCCCCAGCTCCTGCACTCTATAAAGCCGCTCCAGTTCTTGCCGCCCCAGCGCCTTTGGTCGCTGGACCAGCACTAGTCAAGACTAGCTATGCGTCTCCGCTCATCTCTTACGCGTACTAAGTGGCTTAATGTGATATATGCCAATATTGTTTAATCGTTGTTGTTGTTAGTAGATTAAAGGAATCGAATTTGTTTAAAATTATTTAAATTAGCGTGTTTTACTCTGCCGAGTAAATAAAATCTTATAAACCTCGCCAGGGCCGAGACGAACCGGAGATGGACTCAGGGACATACCTGCCTCATCACCAGGCAAATCTGGCCCTGGCTCAACAGTCAACGGACTAGGAGTATTATCTCCCTAAAAAGAACTGACATCCACAAGGTCATTGGTGTCATCACTGGACACTGCCTTATTGGCAGTCACGCGCAAAAACTAGGTATAACTCCGAATGATTTTTGCAGGAGCTGTCTGGACGAGGAGGAGGTGGAGTCCATTCATCACCTTCTCTGCGCCTACCCGGCATTCTGCACAATTAGGAAACGATACCTAGGATCTTACTTCCTTAACGATCTGACCAAAGTTCAGCAAGTAGAGATATCTGATCTTCTTAATTTCCTAAGAAGCACTAAATGGTTCCACGAATAGGGGGCCAAACCCCCTCCTAGCTGCACAACGGGCCTCCCTGGCCTATGTGTGTTCTTCTCATTCTCTTTTTGGGAAGGCTACGGTCCTACCTACCTACCTGCCTACCTACTCTGCCGAGAATGAGCACAACCAGTTGGTTAACGTTAGGGTTCACATTTTTTTAGTCATTGTATCTGCGAGCCTTGACAAAATCCTGGCATTGATGTAACCCCTATAGAGAATTACCTTCTCATCCGGTTGATATACATATAATTTAATTCGTAGACTAAATCTTCCTCTTTGGATCTAAAACCGAAGCTATCAGCAGTCTACCCGTATATATACGGCCTAATTGAGTATATAGAATGATTTCTTTACGCAATCAAGCTCAGTCAACATCCACAGCTTCGCGCAGTCCGACACACAGGTAGTTTACTCCAGCAGTCTAGTTGGTTACAAGCTTCTTGTCGTCATGCAGTCCGGATGGTAAATTCCGCTTGTCAGTGTAATTATTATTCACATTTTGTTGAAAGATCTCCATTAAATTGGAATAGAAAAACTATGGGAGGAGTAGAAGAGGGCATTATATATATATCTGGAAGCTGTTGGCATTGAGTCTCACACAAGGAAGAGGGCGATGTTATTGCATTTTGGTGGACTGAGCATTCAAGAAATATTTTACAGTTTGCCGGGAGCAACCGCTCAACCAACAGAAGAAAATAATGTGTTTGAGATAGCCATTAAGAAATTAGACGAATATTTCCTGCCCAAGCAAAGTAAAGTTTTTGAGAGGCATGTATATAGGCTTATGAAACAAGAAGTGGAAGAGAAATTTGAAAAGTTTCTAATAAGGTGAAGAAATCAGGCCAAGAAGTGTTGTTTTGATAGAATTGACGACCATTTAATTGGCCAGATAGCAGAAAAAGGTAGGTCAGAGGAGTTGAGGAAATAGATTTTAACTATGGGAGATGAGATAACGCGAAGGAGGGAGCGAGCAAACAGAGCAAAGAAGTTGATCGCGTTTAACATGGCAAACGCCAGCTTCGATCTCTGTCCCTGCTCAATCCAAGTTGACACACAGCCTCCGCGTGGCCCCCCCTGGATAGCTACCCTGGCACCCGCCAGGTAGTGAACCAATGTGTGCAGCGACCCAACCCTTGTTCCTGGGGAAAGAGGAAACTGGCCCTCCAGGTTGGGGGCTGTGCTTAGGGGTAACATCCCTATCACGTAAAAACCTACTTGTTCAGAAGAAACCACAAGCCTCGGATACGGACGGATATAAAGCTGACGACACCTGCAAACGACTAACGGACTTGAGAGTCTGCACCTGGAATGTGAGGTCCCTTAACAGACCGGGTGCATGCGATCAATTGGAGCAAACCCTCAACTGCTATAAAGCAGATATAACCGCACTCCAAGAAGTGCGATGGGATGGACCAGGCAAAAAACGGATGAAAAACTGCGACATCTACTACGGGAACTGCTACAAGGAGAACAAACAGCGCCTATTCGTGTGCGGATTCGTTATTAGAGGAAGACTCCGACAAAAAGTCTTAAGCTTCCGAGATGTAAGCGAACGCCTCATAACAATCCGCATCAAAGCTAAATTTGGAAACATTAACTGAATATGCGCTCACGCCCCAACGGAAGAAAAGGACGATCGACTCAAAGAAGAATTCTACGATCTCCTAGACAGAACATATGCCCAATGTCCCAGCTACGACACAAAAATAGTCCTAGGAGATTTTAATGCAAAACTGGGCAAGGAGGACATATTTGAGTCGATCATAGGAAAGCATAGCCTCCATAACACCACATCCGACAACGGATTAAGGCTAATTGATTTCCTAGCGGGGCGTAACCTCCTTGTAGCAAGCACGCGATTCCCCCATCTCAACATCCACAAGGGTACCTGGTGGTCTTGTGATCAATCGACCACCAACCAGATTAATCACATTGCGATCGACGCCAGACACTTCTCCTGTATTCTCGACGTACGAACCTTCCGAGGGGCCAACATCGACTCGGACCACTACCTTGTTGTAGCCATGGTACGAATGAGGATATCAAGAATGCTTAGGAGTCGAGTAGGACTACGTAAGTTTGACGTTGGAAAGCTACAATCGCAAGAGACTGCCAGAATCTTTGCCGATCATGTCTCCTCAAAGCTCTCTCAAAATCCGCCCACAGCAGCACAAACAATAGAGCAGGAATGGGCTCATTGCCAGAGCGCCGTCAGAGATTCTGCCTCAGAGGTGCTGGGTTTCAAACAGCTGCTCGCGAAATCTATTAGCAGAAGAGAGGAGAGGAACACACGATTTTCAGAAGAAAGAAGAGGGAGCACGGAAAGCGTGAGATCGAGGAGATGGAGAGATGCTTCCGCAGGAATGACGCCCGTAAGGTTTACAACAAGGTAAAATGAGCATGCCATGGCTACAAAGCCAGAGTGGCGGCCTGCAGGGGTCAAAATGGAGAACTGGTAGTAGAGTCGCAGTCGATGCTGAGGATTTGGAAAGACCACTTCTGCAGACTGTATAACGGCGATGATAGACAAGATACCGCTGTCAGGCAGAACGAGCCATTCGCAATGGACCACGAAGTAACAGAATTCGGTCCACCCGACCAAGACGAAGTCAAAATAGCGATATCAAGACTTAAGTCTAATAAAGCCGCTGGCGCAGACGGCCTGTCTGCTGAGCTTTTTAAGGCGGCTGGAGATGAGCTGGTAAGGTGCATGCACCATCTTATTTGCAAGGTATGGTCGGAGGAAAGCATGCCCGACGAATGGAATCTCAGCATCGTTTGCCCGGTCCATAAGAAAGGAGACCCCTATAACTGCGCCAACTATAGGGGAATAAGTCTCCATAACATCGCATATAAGATCTTCTCTGCCGTATTGTGTGAACGCCTGAAACCGTTTGTGGATAACCTGATCGGCTCTTATCAGTGTGGTTTCAGGCCAGGTAAGTCCACAATAGACCAAATATTTACGCTACGGCAAATCTTGGAGAAGACCCAGGAATACCGAATCGACACTCACCACCTCTTCGTCGATTTCAAGGCCGCGTATATAGAGACGAACTGAACAAAGCCATGTCTAGTTTTAACATCCCTGTCAAACTCGTCCGACTGTGCAGGATGACAATGGAGAATTCTCGCTGCTCCATTAAGGTCGGTAATGAGCAAACCGAGACCTTTGATGTTAAAAAAGATTTAGGCAGGGCGACGCGCTGTCGTGCAACTTTTTCAACATCGTGCTTGAAAAGATCGTGCAAGAGTCACTGGCCAACACAAGAGGTACGATTTATTTCAAGTCTACACAATTGCTTGCGTACGCCGACGATATTGACGTAACTGGACGAAAACAGCAAGACGTCAATGAGGCTTTCGTGAGCATTGAGGTAGAAGCGGCTAAGATGGGTCTCAAGGTTAATGAGGGTAAAACCAAATATCTACTTACTTTCATCTAAAAGAGACGGACAACACCGACGTATTGGCCAGAACGTCACCATGGGCGGATATAACTTTGAAGTGGTCAAGGAATTCGTCTACCTTGGCTCACTGATGACCAGCGACAACAACACCAGCGCTGAGATAAAACGCAGAATCACTCTTGCCAACCGCTCTTTCTTTGGGCTCAAGAGGCAATTGAGAAGTAGAGCCCTCTGTCGGAAAACCAAGGTGACACTATATAAGACCTTGATCATCTCAGTCCTCCTTTACGGCGCAGAGGCTTGGACCTTAACAAAAGCGGATGAAGATGCCCTTGGTCGTTTCGAGAGGAAAATTCTGCGCACTATCTACGGTCCCGTTTGTTCAAACGGTGTATGGAGGAGAAGATAAAAAGAAGAACTGTACGGGTTGTACAGCGACATCGGCCTGGTACGTCGTCTACGGATACAGCGTCTAAGGTGGCTAGGCCATGTAGAGCGCATGGAAGATACAGCTCCGACCCGAAAAGTCTTCGAATCCACTCCGGAAGGAAGGCGCGGCAGAGGACGGCCGCCTCAGCGGTGGCGCACGCAGGTGGAAAGGGACCTCAACCAACTGGGCGTGCGGCACTGGAAACAGCTGGCCAAAGACCGCACCGGCTGGAGTCGCTTGTTGGTTGAGGCCCAGGTTCACCACGGACTGTAGCGCCATCTAAGTAAGTAAGAGATGAGATAACGCTAGACATTATAGTGAAAGAAGCTAATACGCAGGAGATAGTAAAGCAGCAGCTGGAGAATTACGGAGATAAGTCTGTGGGTCAAGAGATTAATATAATTAGAAATAAACCAAAATTGGACAGATTTCGAGCTAAGGAAGAAAAACAAACATCATGTAAACGCTGTGGTAGCAAAAGACATTCTGCACAGTGTCCCGCCCGGGATAAAAAATGCTTCGGTTGTGGACTTTTGGGGCATTTTCGACAACATTGCAAGACAAAATCCTTACAAAAAAGAAAATTCCACGGTTCAGAACGTACTGAGGAGAACAGAAAAAAGATTAAAAAGGATAGGGAAGAAGTAGATTTCATTGAGAAAGAAGAGGTAGACTATGTGTTTCACATAGATAATGAGACAACTGTGAAATGTGCTCTAGGGGGGATAAAAGTCAACATGATCATCGATTCTGGCTGCAAAGAAAATCTGTTAACGGATACAACATGGAATTGTCTAAAACACCACAGAGTCAAAGCATTCAATCAGGAAAGAAATCCAAAAAAGACGTTCCTAGCTTACGGTAGTTCCGTTCCGTTGGATGTGATGGGAAGTTTTGACACAGAGATAATGATAGGGAATGAAACAACAAAGGCCACATTCTATGTTATCAGAGGTGGAACAAACAACTTGTTTGGGATTAAGACAGCAAAAATTCTCAAAGTTCTCAAGATTGGAATTGATGAAGTCGGGTGAAGAGTTCTCAATTTTCGAAGTTTGAGAATGTGTATGTAGAGATTCCAATAGATGAATCCATTCAACCGGTTTTCCAACCATACAGAAGAATTCCTATACCCTTGAAAGCTAAGGTTGAACAAAAACCAGAAGAACTCTTAGACGGTGATATCATAGAGGAGGTTAAATAGCCTTCAAGGTGGGTTTCTCCTATTGTTCCATTTCTTAAAGAGAATGGAGATGTTAGAATCTGTGTGGACATGAGGCGAGCAAATCAGCCATTTTGAGAGAAAACCATCCAGTACCTACTATGGATCAACTCTTGCAAAAAATCGCAAAAAATGCGAAATGGTTCAGCAAACTGGACGTAAAAAATGCTTTCCACCAAATCGAAATTCATCCAAAATCACGTTATATAACAACATTTATAACTAGTAAGGGTCTGTTCCAGTATAAGCGATTAATGTTTGGAATTACATGTGCTCCAGAACTGTTCCAAAAAATGATGGAAAGAATTTTGTTAAGATGTGAATGGGCAGTTAACTTCATTGACGATATATTAAAATTTGGGGGTTCCTAAGAGGAACATAAGGAACGTCTACATGTCGTCCTTCAAACTCTTAAAGAAAACAATGTTATCGTTACTTTATTTAAAAGTAACGATAAATGCCTAATAGGAGTTTGTAAGATACACGTTTTAGGGCATGAATTAAGTTTTGAAGCAATAAAGCCTTTAAAAAAGTATCTCGAAGCATAAAATTGTTCAGGGTCCCAAATACAATAGAAGAGCTGCAGAGTTTTTTGGGTTTAATCAATTTTTTTGGGAAGTGGATTCCTCGTTTAGCTACTATAACTGAGCCTTTAAAACAACTCTTGGGGAAAAACTAACAAAGAATAGTAAGCTTGGGGAACATTGGGGTCCTGGACAAAACTATGCTTTCAATGAGCTAAAAAAATTCCTTGGAAATATTAAATAGCTAGGATATTATAACGTCGAGGACAAAACGCAAGTTATTGCGGACGCAAGTCCAGTGGGACTTGGTGCAATTTTATTGCAGATAAGCGCAAAAGGACCAAGAATTATTGCTTATGACAACAAAACGCTTACAGAATGTGAACGTAGGTATAGTCAGACAGAAAAAGAAGCTTTAGCATTGGTCTGGGCAGTAGAGCGGGCTTGTTGTTCATCAGCGTTTAAATAGCTGTGCCGACTTCTTCGATATGGGTGGGAGGACTACTTCAGCGGTTGGGATTCCCTCTCGCTTGGTCATACTCGTTAAGCAGTTGCTGGAGATACTGCTTAAATACATCCACTATTTCCTGCCTTCGCAATTCCAAAGAGCCTGGGTGCCTTTGCTGAAGCCTCCTGAAAGAATACTTGCCTCTAGACTCCTCGATATTCTTGAGCTGAGAGACCGCGAAGATTCCTTTCATTAGTCGTAGCAGTTTTTCTTCTCCCTTATTCTGGCTCGATACACCTCTCCCGCTTCCCTGGTTTTTAGCTGCAGCGCCTTTTGGTAAGCCTCGTCGCTTTGTTCCTTTTTCTGCTCACACACGTCATCATATCATGAGTTTCTTGTCGAGAGGGGTAGGTAGCCTTATGTGGTCTCCGCTACTTTCTGAATGGCTGAGCAGCAATGCAGCCACATATTATTGACACTTTCGCTCGACGTAGACATACTGGTTACCTATAGACTCTGGCAACCTCCGGTGTGCTCATTTCAGTAAATTTCCCACCTGAAATTAGAGATCTAATTAAAGGGAAGCGGAAACAAAGTCGTGCGCCTCAGCATAAAGCTCAGTTAAATCGATTATGCAATATGCTCAAAAAATCGCCTATGGATTTTAAAAACCAAATTTTAGGTTCATATTTAGAAAACTTGACGGCAGGAAGAGAATCGTATTATTCTCTATTGAAAGCCATCAAAAATCTCAAAAAGCCCCAAATTGGGGAAAAGTCTAAATGAATTGGTAAAAGGGAGATAATGAATAGGCAGATGCCTAGGCTGAATATCGTGAGGAAACTTCTAAGCCATCCATAGGTCAACCGCTTACAGAATTTGTCTATCCGACGGATGAAACACCGTAATGTACATAACATACATATAATAACATGATCCACTTTCGCTGAACTATTGTTAAGTCGCTTAAAGCAAACATTGCTCCTCGCCATGATCTAATTAGAGGAGAAGCTCTCAAGGCTCCCCCAAGAAAGGCTTTACTAAAACTCCTGCTTCATGTTAAAGCCGCAATTAGATTAGTATATGTGTGGAGCTAGTGGAAAGTCCCAAAAGTTGCAATGGTTTAAGCCCGGGTAAATCACAAACGGACAAGAAATCGTATTGTCCGATTTCACTGTTGCCGAACATTTTAAAAATGTTTGAACAAAATCAATTAATCGCTTAAAACCGGTCGTTAAGGAACAACTTCTCTTACCAGATCATCAGTTTAATGTCAGAAACAAGCATTTAACTATTGCCCTAGTACATCGAATAACTGATGTAATATAAACAGCACTAGTGCATTACTGGACGTGTCTCAAGCCACTGACAAAGTATGGTACGAAGGCTTGATGTCTAAACTATGATATGTGTTACCGGAGAACCTGTCCAATATTTTAAATACAAGTATTGCGGATAGATTATTTCGCGTTAACGGAACTGCGTACTCCGACTCTCTAAAGTGATTTTGGCTGGCTCAGGGAAGTGCACTCGGCCACTTCTGTATCTACTTTACCCTCGCGATCTACCGCAAACGCATTATTCCATCCTAGCAACGTTTGCCGACGATACAGCTATCCTTGCAATGGGCAATCTGTTGAAGAATCAACTATCAAACTGCAACGTGCCTTTGGCCATGTAAATGACTGGATAAGAACTTGCGAATAGCACTTATCCTATACCTGTCCTCGTTAATTTTGTATACAGGAAAGCGGAGAGGCTTCCCGTTTTTGCTAACGAAGCGAGAATCCCGTGAATGAGGTTTAATATCTCGGGATGACTCTCGACGCGAGATTAAAATGGAGGACTCACGTTACGAAAAAAATTAGCGAACTTGAATGTAATTACAAAGAAATGAGGTATTCTAAACCAGTTTTGAAAAGAAGCTGCTTCTATAAAAGCAAGTGCTAAAACCAGTTTGGCCTTACGGTATGGGTAGCACCAAGAACAGTTATTCTAACGTCATACAGGCGTTTCAAAGTAAGGTACTACGGGCTCTCGTCAATGCACCGTGACGGTCGCCATAAAGTGTCGTGGATAAATTTGGATCCACTGGTTCAGTAAACGATAAGCCATCGGCAAAAAGTAAGCTCTGCCGAAAACATCGCCGCCGTTCGTGAGAGTGTGCAGGAGAATCCGACGCTTTCGCATCGCAAACACACAACTTGGCGAATTTGGCATCGTGACTTTGGTCTGCAAAGTCTGAGCAGTTGAAAACTGACCGTAATTTTCATCGAAAAATCATCTTCAGCGATTAATGGGTACGTCAACAAACAAAATTTTCGAATTTGGGATGATACCACTTTCCACATTAGGCCCAAGAGCGTATAATGCATCCCGAACAGGTCACCGTTGGGTGTAGATTTTGGGCTGCCGGCGTATCGGTCCATATTTATTTAAGAACGCCCTTGGCCAGGGCATCAAAGTCAACGGCGAACGTTATAAATCGATGACTACCAACTTCTTTTGGCCTTAATTGGATGATATGGACACCAACGACATGTGGTTTCAAAAGGACGGCGTTACGTGCCGCACAGCTCACGTCACATTGGTAATTCTGCACGAGCGTTTCGAGGGCATGGTCATCTCCCGTAGAGGTGATGCAAACTGGCCACCGAGATCGAGCGATTTGACCATGTTAGACTTTTTTGTGGGGTTTTCTAAAGTCGCAGGTCTCTCAACAAACTATAGGGGCCCTCAAAGCCAACATAAACATGCCATCGGTCAATTTCAGCCTGATTTATGCCATTTATGCGCGCCTTTAGGTCTTTCAACCGAATAAAAAATGTTGATGGTACCTCACACACAGTTTGTTTTATTTACTCTTAACGATAGGAAGTGCTTAACGTAAGGCCCATTAGCATAATACTCAAATTATGTGGCAAAGTATCGCAAATAACCGGCGAAAATGTATTTATAATTAAACCATCTGATCACGGTAAGTTGTTCGACGACTTCCTCAAACGTTTTCTGTATGATCACAAAAGAAAACCACAAGCTTAAGGTACAACAAGTCAACTCTCTTTAATTAAGAATACATCGAATGATCACAACAAGAATAATCCGCTTAATAGGCGTACGAAATGAGTGGCGTAGCGAAGCTGGTCTTCACAACAGCTGGACCAGCGGCGATGAGTGGTGCGGGAGCGGCTACAACTGGAGCTGCATTCAAAAGTGCTGGAGCCGGAGCGGCAAGAGCCACTGGAGCAGCAACGGCAAGTGGTTCACGGCGTACAACAGCATTGAATCCATTGATTGGATCAGCTGCATAGTCGACAATACGTCTATATCCATCGGCATCGTTTAACGAGTATTGTCCACGGACAACACCTCCATCACGGCTCTCCACCTGATTCTTGGAATCTCCGGTTAAGGCATCCTGTACATCATACCCATAAGTGTATTGTGGGTGTGGATCGTATTCTTCGACCCTAGCGACAGCAGCCAAGGGAGCAGCCGGTGCAAGAAGTCCAGCGCTGGCGGCCGCGATACAAGCGAAAACGATCACAAACTGCAAGAAACAATAACATTAGTGGTTATCCTTTAATCCATTTCAACTACGTTCAGGTTCGTACTTTGAACGCCATTTCTAGTTGTTATGGATTGCTGATTGCTCTAGATTCAGTTGATGAATTTGAACTGATTTACTTAGCTACCGTCGACTGCTTTTATATGAATTCGCGTTTGATAGCGAAGCAAAGTGAAATTGTCCAAACAAAGAAGCGATCGACTACCATATCAATGTCGTGGTATGGCAGTTTGTCCGACTCAGTGTCGTGAAATAAGTGGTGGAACGATTGAAACTTCTCTTCCAGGAGCGACGGGAAGCACTATGACTAATGCGAGGAGGAGGTAAGCTAACTGAAGGGCATCCGCCCTTCCACTCTGGCCACGCTGGAATGTGAATGAAATTCCGATTGAGTTTATGGTAATTCGTTGGGGTAGCGATTGCATGACAGTTGTCGCACGTGATGTGCTTCATTAGCCATTGATCAGTGGTTAGTATGCGATGTCAGTTGAACGCTCATGTGCATTATGTAAAAGAATTTTCGACTTGCGTGGTGGTGCCTGGCCTAATGGGGCAATTGTCTCGATTTTGGGTATTTACGTGTTTCACGGTTTTATGGGAGATTTTAACACTTGATTTCATTACCGCTGCATCAGGGGGATTTTGTGTCAAATTTTGCGGACGTTGAAGTATTTTTGTTTGCCTTTTTATGTCTTTAGCCATAGTCTGCAAGTTGGGCAGTTGGTTAGCCTCGATAGTACGGAAGAATGTCAATTGATAGTACAATGCAATGCGCTGCATAAAGTGAATTAGCAAATGAAATAGCGAATTATCTAAGCTCTCTCTCATTTTTGTGACACTCTATAAAAGGAAAACGGTTTGGAAAAATGGTTTAAGGTAGCCGTATACATTTCAAGAAGAGTAATTTGAAAACCAGACAAAAAGTGTATTTAATATGAAAGCGTTAGAAGTACGAAGACATTAGTATTAGTTTTAAAACTGTTTAGAGAGTTCTAGAGATCGGGGTGATCGGCGTATCCTTCTAGCTGGCTCGGTACTTGACTGACTTTCTCCAGTACCATTTTCCCCAAACAGGAGCATCTCCACAGAGACACCATCGCTTAGCGAGATCTCAGAGGCGGTACTTACCTACTTACTTTGATGGCGCTACAGTTCGGGGTCAACCAGGGCCTCAACCAACAAGCCTCTCCAGCCGGTCCGATCTTCGGCCAG
The DNA here is from genome assembly GCA_951905685.1 of Eumerus sabulonum. Taxonomy (NCBI): domain Eukaryota; kingdom Metazoa; phylum Arthropoda; class Insecta; order Diptera; family Syrphidae; genus Eumerus; species Eumerus sabulonum. The sequence goes on from OX645060.1 coordinate 207,732,877, forward strand.
CCGCTTCCAGTGCCGCACGCCCAGTTGGTTGAGGTCCCCTTCCACCTGTGCGCGCCACCTTAAATGCGGTCGTCCTCTTGTGCGTCGTCTCTCGAGGTTGGAGTCGAAGACTCTTCGGGCTGGAGCGTTGATGTCCATTCGCTCTACATGGCCCAGCCATCTTAGACGTTGGATCCGAAGAAGTCTAACTAGGCCGATGTCGCTGTACAGCCCGTACAGTTCTTGGTCGAATCTCCTCCCCCATTCTCCGTTTACGCAAACGGGACCAAAGATTGCACGCAGAATTTTCCTCTCGAAACGTCCAAGAGCCTCTTCATTCGCTTTTGACAACGTCCAAGCCTCAGCGCCGTAGAGGAGGACCGGGATGATTAAGGTTTTGTAGAGGGAACCTTAGTTTTTCGAGAGAGGGCTCTACTACTCAATTGCCTCTAGAGCCCGAAGAAGCAGCGATTGGCAAGAGTTATTCTGCGTTTTATCTCAGCGCTGGTGTCGTTGCTGCTTGTCACTACCGAGCCAAGGTAGACGAAGTCCTTGACTACTTCAAAAATATAGCTGCCGAAGGTGACGTTCTGACCAAGACGTCGGTGTTGTGCGTCTTTCTTGGATGACAGCATATATTTGGTCTTGTCCCCATTTACCCTTAGACCCACTTTCGCCGCTTCTGCTTCAATGCTTGTGAACGCTTCATTGATGTCTCGCTTTGTTCGTCCAATAACGTCAATGTCATCTGCGAAGGGAAGCAATTGTGTGGACTTGAAGTAGATCGTACCTCTTGTATTGGCCTCAAAGTCCCGCACGATCTTTTCAAGTACGATGTTAAAGAAATCACATGAAAATGCGTCACCCTGTCTAAAACCTTTTTTAACATCAAAGGGGTGGGTTAGTTCACCTCCGATCTTAATGGAGCAGCGAGAGTTCCCATAGTCATCCTGCATAGTCTGATGAGTTTAGCAGGAATGTTAAAACATGACATGGCTCTGTATAGCTCGTCTCTATAAACACTGTCATACGCGGCTTTAAAGTCGACGAAAAGATGGTGCGTGTCGACCTGGAACTCATGGGTCTTCTCCAAGATCTGCCGTAGTGTAAATATTTGGTCTATCGTGGATTCCTGGCCTGAAACCACACTGGTAGGATCAGATTGTCCACGAACGGTTTCAGGTACTTACACAGTACGGCAGAGAGGATCTTGTACGCGATGTTCAGGAGGCTTATCCCTCTGTAATTGGCGCAGTCATAGGGATCTCCTTTCTTATGAACCGGGCAAACGATACTGAGATTCCATTCATCGGGCATGCGTTCTTCCGACCATATCTTGCAGATGAGTTGGTGCATGTTCCTAACCAGCTCATCGCCAGTTGCTTTAAACAGCTCCGCGGGGAGTCCGTCTGCTCCAGCAGCTTTATAAGGCTTAAGTTTCGATATCGCTATCTTAACATTGTCTAGGTCGGGTGGACGGGATTCTCCTTCGTCTTCGTCCATTGAGAATGGTTCGCTCTGCCTGACGGCGGCAATTTGACTGTGATCGCCGTTATACAGTCTGCAGAAGTGGTCCTTCCACAATCTCAGCATCGACTGTGACTCCACTACTAGTTGTCCGTGCTCATCCCTGCAGGCTTCTGCTCTGGCGTTACAGCCTTGGCATGTTCGTTTTACTTTCTGGTAAAATTTTCGAACGTCGTTCCTGCAGTAACACCTCTCCATCTCCTCGATCTCGCGCTTCTTGTGCTCCTTCTTTTTCCTTCTCAGAAGCGCATGCTCCTCCCTCCTTTTCTGTTCATAGAGCTCGCGGGCAGCCCTCGTCCGTCGATGCAATGTGGCCATGTATGCATTCTGTTTCTCTACATGGGCCTGTCAGAGGCGGTAGGCAAAGTAAAAAATAATAAGTCTCCTGGCCCGGACGAGCTTCCCGTCAAGTTGCTTAAGCATGGTGTCAGCATTATTGCACGCGCGTTTCATCCCATCATACAGTCGGCATGGGCGACAAGACCTAAAGAGCGCCATCAGTGGTGCTAGAATAATGTCTAGGCCTTTCTGTAGAATAACAGGAAAGGCACCATATTTGCCTGAAGCTTTGTAGGGCTTAAATGAACTAATTGCCCATTCAACTCTATCAGAGATGAAAAGTCTGCCAGAGAGGCTATTTGTTCTATTACCGGTGTTATTTGTGATGCTCGTTTGATAGTCAAAAAGCATTCGTTGGGGAGCTGGACCAGGGAAGTGTACCTCAAGCAAGGTGTCCAGGGTTTCCTGGATGCTCCTGGGATGACGACGCTTTGTAGAGCCGAGCCACAGTTGGTAGCGAGTAGTTCATTCCTCAATTCAAACCTGTTGCAGTTAAACCCAATTGGCTAACAAACGAACCAGTTCCACAGTACCAACAAAATTTGGTACTGCAATACTATGACTCTTTTATTGTCTAATTTTATTACAGAGTTGTGTCTTTGCTTTGTATTAAATAGTTTGTTTCCATCATTTTTTTTTTTTTGAAACAGGCTTCTTACGTTGACAATGAATTACAAAATTCATAGAGGTTCATCTAGGTTCGATGTGGACATAATAAGAATTTGAATCCTGACAACACCGACGCCATCGAATGGCGGGGTACTGACAAAACCCACTGTAGTATACTTGCCATGAAAAGCATCTCCACACACGCCGTTTGGAATCGGCATTAAACTTGGGTCCCTTTCACTTATTTACTTACTTACTTAGGTGGCGCTACAGTTCGGGGTGAACCAAGGTCTCAACTAACAAGCCTTTCCAGCTAGCACGATCTCTGGCTAGCTGTTTCCAATGTCGCACGCCTAGTTGGTTAAGGTCTCTTTCCACCTATGTGCGCCACGTTAGGTTACGTTAGGTACATGGGTGCCCTATTGACGAAAAGTCAAGGCTCACGTAGACTACGTAGAGTAGATTGTGCCCAATTGATTTATTTAACCCGTTGATACCTAGACATTTACCGTTGAGCTGAACCAACCACACGAGGATAAAAACCCCAGTATTCTGATCAGCACAATATTACCTAGCTCTTCTAGTCCCGAAAGGAAGTATCTTCCTAGAACTATATTCCTTTTTTGGGCTAGCACCGGTCATTCGCACAGCACCTGACGAATGGATTCAATTTCCTCTTCGTGCCTGCAGCCTCGGCAGAAGTCATTGTAGCGCTGGCCTAGTCGAGCTGCATGGCAGGATAGTATGCAGCCTTAATGGCTACCTGGCTGTCAACATAGATGCTGATCCTTTTTCCTGAGATATTCTTTTTGCTGATCAGGTCCGCCGCCTGCTTGATAGCGAAGACCTCAGCTTGAAAGACACTGCATCCATCATCGAGCCTATAGGAGCGATGCATATCCCGAGACTCAAAGTAGACTCCGGCACCTGTGCCAACATCCATTTTGGATCCGTCGGTGTAGAATGCCAGTTCACTTTCCGTGCGTACCGAATCACCGGTCCATTCCTCCCTGGAGGAAATTCTAATAGAGAATCTCCTCTCCAAGGAAGGAAGTCGGGTGACATAGTCCGTTACGGTACTGAATCTCGAGACGGCCCATCGATCCAAGACCGATGCATGTCCGTGAGGACTATAATTCCAGAGACCGGATTCCTGCAGTTTTTGCGCATTTCTGGTTGCGATGCTCTCGCAGTATATGTCCAGGGGTGGGAGGTTCAACATGACTTCAAGGGCCGCCGGCCGTTGGTGTGGACTTGGTGTGCGCCACCTTAAATGCGGCCATCCTCTGCAACGTCGATATTCCGGGATGGAGTCAAAGACTCTTCGGGCCGGAGCTGTACTGTCCATTCGCTCTACTTGGCTTAGCTACCTAAGACGTTGGATCCGTAGACGTCGTACTAGGCCGATGTCGCCGTACAACCCATATACTGTAGTTCGTGGTTGAATCTTCTCCTCCAGTTTCCGTCAACACAGACGACGAGGTCCAAGCCGCTGCGCCGTAGAGGTGGACGGGAAAGAAGGTCGCCTTATTTTTCCGAAAAAGGGCTCTACTACTCAATTGCCTTTTGAGCCCGAAGAAACAGCGGTTGGCAAGAGCTATTCTGCGTCTAATTTCAGCGCTGGTGTCATTGCCGCTTGTTACCAGTGAGCTAAGGTAGACAAAATCCATGACTACATTAAAGTTACGTTCTGGCCAAGACGTCGGTGTTATGCGTTTTTCTTTAACGACAGTACGTATTTCGTTTTGCCCTCATTTACTTTCAGAACCACTTTAACCGCTTCTGCTTCAATGCTCACAAAAGCTTCATCTCTCACTGCGTTCGCCCAATGCCAATGTCATCAGCGTATGCGAGCAATTGTACAGATTTAAAATAAATTGTGCCTCTTGTATTGGCCAGTGAATCCTGCAATATTTATCTTTTTAAGGTTGATGATCGCATGACAGTGCGTCGCCCGGTATGAATCCTTTTTTGACATCGAAGGTCTCGGTTGACTCCTTACCGCCCTTAATGGAGCAGTGAGAATTCCCCATTGTCATCCTGCACAGCATGACGAGCTCGGCAGGGATGCCAAAACATAACATGGCTTTATTAGTTCCTCCCTATAGACACTGTCATATACTTACTTACTAACTTACTTATCAGGCCAGCGATCCATGGAGGATCTGAGCCTGAGCTAAATCTGCCTTCCATCCTTGACGGTCCCGGGCACCCTGCTTCCAGTTATCAAGACCAAGATGTCTTACATCCCCGATTACTTGGTCTTTACACCGGAGGTTCGGTATACCTCTGCTTCTCGAACCGGGAGGCTCGGAGCCGAAGACCCTCTTAGCTGGAGCGTTGGTGTCCATGCGCTCGATGTGGCCGAGCCAGTGTAGTCGACGGATCTTTACCTTCCGGACTACATCCACATCTTTGTACAGCTCGTAGAGTTCGCGGTTGTGTATTTTTCTCCATTCACCTTCCTCACAGACAGGACCAAATATCCGGCGCAGAATTTTTCTTTCGAAAGAACCCGAAATCAGCTCCGCCGTCCTGCTTATCGTCCAGCTTTCGGCTCCGTACAGCAAGACTGGCAGTATGAGCGTTTTGTAAAGCAAACTCCTTCGAATGAGGAGTTTTGACTCCAGTTGTTTGGACAAGCCGAAGTAGCAGCGGTTGCCAAGGGCGATTCTATGCCGGATCTCCACTGTGGTGTCATTTGTGGAATTTACGTTTGCCCCAAGGTAGTCAAACTCCGTAACTACCTCGAAATTGTAGCTGTCAATTGTTATATTTTGTCCCAGGTGGTGAGCGACGGATTGGTTTTTGCTTGACAGCACGTACTTCTTTTTGTCCTCATTGACCTTAAGATCAACTCGTTCTTCAATCGCCGTGAATGCCTCCACAATGCCACGGCGAGAACACGCGATGATGTCGATATCATCCGCGTATCTTAGCAGCTGGACGGACTTGTAGAAGATAGTGCCTTCCCTGTTGACGTCTGCCCGTCGCACTATCTGCTCCAGCACCAGACTGAAGAAGTCACATGACAGCGCATCTCCTTGCTGAAATCCTGTGCATGTTTCAAACGGTTCCGAAGTCCTGGAACCGAGTTGCACGGTGCATCGCGTATTTTTTAGCGTGGCGCGACACAACTGGATCAGTTTTCCCGGGATCCCGAATTCGGCCATCGCACCAAACAGTCCTTCACGATGAATGCTGTCGTATGCGGCTTTGAAATCGATGAAAAGGTGGTGTGTATCGATTCGCCGGGCCGGAAGCCGCACTGGTAGCTGCCGATTAGTGCGGTGCAAAATGGCTTTAGACGTTAACACAATACGCCGGACAGGATCTTGTATGTGACATTGAGCAGAGATATACCTCTTTAGTTCTTGCAAGAGGAAGGATCGCCTTTTTTGTGGATGGGGCAAATAGAGCTGGTATTCCAGTCGTCGGGCATGCTTCCATCTTCCCAGATTCTGTAGATGATCTGGTGCATGCTCCCTACCAGAACATCACCGCCAGCCTTGAAGAGCCCTGATGGCAAACCATCTGAGCCTGCGGCCTTGTTATTCGTCAGCTTCTGTATAGCTGTGCCGACTTCTTCGATGCTGGGTGGGGGGCTACTTCAGAGGCTGGAGTTGAGATTTCCTCGGTCCCTACCACTCTCTTTTGGTCATGCTCGTTAAGCAGCTGCTGGAAATGCTGCTTAGGTACATCCACTATTCCCTGCGGGTCGGGGACAAGATTACCCTCACAGTTTCGAAGAGCCTGGGTGCCCTTTTTGAAGCCTCCTGCAAGGCCATTGGCTTTCTTGTAAAAGGCTCGTGTCTTATGCTCATCCCTAGACTTCTCGATATCCTTGAGCTAGGAGGCTGCGGAGATTCTTTTCTTTTGTCGCACTCGGTACTCTTCTTGCGCTGCCTGGTTTTTCTCTGCAGCGCCTTTTGCTACGCCTCGTCGGTTGCTGCCTTTTTCTGCTCATACTCGCCATCATGACACTGTCATATGCGCTCTTAAGATCGACGAAAAGGTGGTATGTGTCGACCTGAAATGCATGGGTCTTCTCCAAGATCTGCCGCAGTGTGTGTGTCTATGGGGGATTTTCCTGGCCTGAAGCCACATTAATACGAACCTATCATAGTCCATGAATGGTTTCAGGCGTCTTATACGCGATGTTAAAGAGGCTTATTCCCCTATAGTTGGCGCAGTTACAGGGATCTCTTTTCTTATGGACCCGTAAATGATACCAGGATTCCATTCGTCGGGCATGCTTTCCTCCGACCATATCTTGCAAATGAGATGGTGCATGCAGCTTACCAGCTCATCTCCAGCCGCCTTTAAAACCTCACCAGGCAGGCCGTCTGCGCCAGCAGCTAACTATTAGGTGTAAGTGTTCATCCCTGCAGGCTTCCGCTCTGCCGTTATGCTCGTTTTACTCTTTGGTAAAACTTTCGAACGTCATTCCTGCGATAACGTCTCTCCATCTCCTCTACTGCGCGTTTCTCGTGCTCTTTCTTTTTTCTTCTGAAAAGCGCGTGCGCCTCCCTTCTTTTCCGCAGGTGGTCCCTTTTAAATGTGTGAAAAATAAATGGGTGATTGAGAGAAGCTTGGCTCCGGCCCTTCATGGGCTGTAAGGCCACCAATGCAAAGCATGTACATACGAGATGGCTTCTTCATAGTCTCAGGCCACTGGTAGTAAATTGGAATTCGCTAGTTTTATAAATGGTAAATTGTATTGGGACCACTCGATCGTGATCAATTATTGTTTATATGCGTCATAAATAAGTAATAAATTCACAGCCATCCCCAGACCTACATGATGAATGTGTCAACCTGGTTGTAGCCCCAATTTGACTTCTTCACTTAGTAATTGCTTGAACACGTTGATCACTTGTCCATGCTAATGGATGTGAGACTGTGGCCCATAAAGCTGGAAAAAAATTGTTTAAGAATTTAAAACACGCACCGGCCGAGGTGTGCACCTGAAGTTTTATATTCCAATTGTGATTTATGGATAAATGCTTTCTCTATAACAATATGCTGTCAAGTTTGGGCTTTATTGAGTTGCCTTACGGAATTGCTATGCGGTCTTATGCAGAATGAAGACGTTGTTATATAATATCGATCATATTTCAAGACGTGTGGACGATTAACTTAACCGTCTTAACGACAGTTCAGTTCAGTATAAGTCACCATATGTAGATACTCATACGGTTCGAGTATCTCGCAACCGATCTTGTCCGCCCTGAATGAAATAAATCAACTGTTTCACGATAAAGATACATATACAATATGCAAACGAACAGCGAGATACCGATCATTGTTTGCGTCCATTTGCGAGCATTGCTCACTCGCGGGGGCACTTGTCAAACTGTTACATCAAACACTACGCTCGCGTCAATGTCAAAGCTCTTATCAATTGAATCAGACCGATTAAATGAGTGCGGCTTGTCTCATTTCGAATTTTCCACACCGAGTCGTTGAAGGTAGTTCGAATTCGCTTCGAGAATTATCGTAAGACCGTAAGGTTTGTGATGTTTTCGACTGGCTGTGGGCTGAAAAGAAATCGGTTGTCGACGGCGGTAATCGGTTTTAGATTACGCTCGCTCAATTGTCGAAGCTGAAGTGGCAGGAATGCGTGGAATTTGTCAATGTGCTTCCGGTTGTTAATTAGTTTTTCGATGGACATTACGTCTCTGTATCAATGTCACTTGGTATGGGATGGAGTTAGTGGGTCAAATTCTATTTTTCTCGCTTTGTTTAGACGGACTATCTGTCAAGTAACTCTAGGTTGTCCAAGGAATACAGTTTTGTTTTTGTTTTCAAAACAGTTTATTTATCAACAACAGTTATTCTAAATGAGTGGCATTCTAATAGGCATAAGAGATGAGTGGCGAGGCGAAACTGGTCCTTACGATTGCTGGGCCAACAGCTGGCAAGGCCAATGGAGCTGGTGCTGCTCTGAGTAGAGCAGGTGCAGGAGCAGCTAGAGATAGTGGAGCTGGTGCTGCTCTAAGAAGAGCTGGTGCACGAGCAGCCACAGCCAATGGAGCTGGCGCGGCTCTAAAAAGAACTGGTGCAGGAGCAGCCACAGCCAATGGAGCTGATGGTGCGGCTCTAAGCAGAGCTGGTGCAGGAGCAGCTACAGCCAAAGGTGCCGGAGCAGCAGCAACGGCAAGTGGTTCACGGCGTACAACTGCATTGAAACCATTCACGGGATCGGCGGTATAATCCACAATACGCCTGTAACCATCAGCATCATTCAACGAGTACTGACCACGAACAACATCTCCTTCGCGACTCTCGACTTGATTCTTGCTGTCTCCCGACAAAACATCTTGCACATCATATCCATAGTTGTATTGTGGGTATGGATCGTAGGATTCAGCCCTGGCCAACAGTGGTTGTGCGACAGCAGCAACTGGTGCGACGGCTGGTGCCAGAATTCCAGCATTCACTGCAGCGATGCAAGCGAAGAGTGCCACGAGCTGAAAGAAAACCGAAAGTTGATGATAAAGTAATGTATTCCAGTCAGGTAAGGTGATGCAATTGAAAGGCGGTGCGTGGTCTGCGCCAATATACATACCTTGAATGCCATTTCAATTTGCTTGGTTGTTGTTTATTGCTTGGTGGATTGATGGCGTTGATTGAACTGTAAGTTCGTACTGATTTGATTGTGACCATTTCGCTGTTTATATACTGATAGTTGGTGGTTATCAATATTGTACGATTCCTACCCCAAACACATCTTGGACGACCTACAATTTCGCAGTTAGAGAGCGTCGTAGGTGTTACGAAGAATGTTGGCCGAAAATGCGAGGTCATGCGAGGGACGTTAAAGATATGAAACCAGTGGACAAGGTGGTAAATATGCGTTAAGTGAAACCGTCACGTCGGTGGTGTAGAGAGATATACTCGGTCGTAAATACATGATTGGCATGTACGACCTTCATGATGATAGGAAGATATACGGAAACATCCAGTTACCTTTATGGGCATATTTCTCTTCAACATGGAAAGGTGTTTTGTACATCCTACTCGTAACTGTTGAATGTGGCTGAAGGTGACAATGAAAGAGAACGGATAGGGCAGCTTTTGCTTGTAAACAAGGATGAAGTGAATGGTTGCTAAAGACATTTGTCTATACATTTGGAGGTCAAGTAAAGGTACATATAGTGTGACGGGCTTAATGGATTTCAACGGACCTAAGAAGTGCCAATGCATTTACAAGCATGGCAACAAATGGGGTCATAGTTTCTTGTGGCTTCGTTTGTGTGTGAACTGCACTTTCTTTTCGATCTTTTTTAAGACCACTGAGGTTTTCTTATTTTTATTAAAAGGCGCATTTTAAGGTCCGGATTTCAAAAACTGAAGTTCTGGTCTAGAAAATACCAGACGAACACATTCTGACGAAATCCTCCTATGATGAATTTACTAACTTACCTAGAGGGCGCTACAGTACGGGGTGAACCAGGGCCTCAACCAACAGGCCTCTCCAGGCGATCTTTGGCCAGCCGCTTCCAGTGCCGCACGCCCAGTTGGTTGAGGTCCCTTTCCACCTGTGCGCGCCACCTTAGATGCAGTCATCCTCTGCTGTGTCGTCCCTCGACGTTGGAGTCGAAGACTCTTCGGGCTGGAGCGGTGATGTCCATTCGCTCTATATGGCCCAGCCATCTTAGACGTTGGATCCGAAGAAGTCTAACTAGGCCGATGTCGCTGTACAGCCCGTACAGTTCTTGGTTGAATCTCCTCCTCCCCTCTCCGTTTACACAAACGGGACTAAAGATTGCACGCAGAATTTTCCTCTCGAAACGCCCAAGGGCCTCTTAATCCGCTTTTATTAACGTCCAAGCCTCAGCGCCGTAGAAGAGGACTGGATGATTAAGGTTTTGTAGGGGGATAACTTAGTTTTTCGAGAGGGAGCTCTACTATTCAGTTTCCTCTTGAGCCCAAAGAAGCACCGGTTGGCAAGAGTTATTCTGCGTTTTATCTCAGCGCTAGTATCATTGCTGCTTGTCACTATCGAGCCAAGGAAGACAAAGTCCTTGACTACTTCAACAATATAACTGTCGAAGGTGACGTTCTGACCAAGACGTCGGTGTTGCGCGTCTTTCTTTGATGACAGCATATATTTGGTCTTGTCCCCATTTACCCTTAGACCCACGTTAGCCGTTTCTGCTTCAATGCTTGCGAACGCCTCATTAACGTCTCGCTTTGTTCGCCCACTAACGTCAATATCATCTGTGTAGGCAAGCAATTGTGTAGACTTGAAGTAAATCGTACTTATTGTATTGGCCGCAGAGTCCCGCACTATCTTTTCAAGTATGATGTTAAATAAATCACGTCACGCTGTCTAACACCTTTTTTAACATCGAAGGTTTCGGTTAGCTCACCTCCGACCTTAATGGAGCAGCGTGAATTCTCCATAGACATCCTGCAAAGTCTGACGAGCTTGGCAGGAATGTTTAAACATAACATGGCTCCGTATAACTCGTCTCTATAAGACACTGTCATATGCGGCCTTAAAGTCGACAAAAAGATGGTGCGTGTCTTCTCCAAGATCTGCTGTAGTGTAAATATTTGGTCTATCGTGGATTTTCCTTGCCACACTGGTAGGAACCTGCCAGAATGTCCACGAACGGTTTCAGGCGCTGTCACAGTACGGCAGAGGGGATCTTGTACGCGATGTTCAGTAGAGTCGAGAAGCTTTTTCCAGGCAATTTATACGCCGGGTTTTGCCAGTACCATGCCGAGAATCTAACATGATGAACATACTAACGTTATTAATGACTAAACTTAACAATGGACAGTAATACATATCTAAAAATAGTCATATGGAATGCAAACGGACTGATCCAACATGCACAGGAATTAGGACAATTCATTAAAAACAACTCGATCGACATTCTTCTAATATCAGAGACACACTTCACAAATAAAAGCTTTCTAAATATCCCCAAATATAAAATTTTCCACACGAACCACCCCAGCGGACGAGCTCACGGAGGTACAGCAATCATTATCAGACAAGAAATTAAATGCTATGAAATCGAAGGATACAAAAAAGATTATCTACAAGCGACGAATATTCAAATCCATGACACGCAAGGACCGCTTACCATTTCTTCATTATACTGCCCGCCTAAACATACAATCAGCACCCTGGAGTATGGAGCATTCCTAGAACATATAGGACCACGTTTCATCGCAGGAGGTGACTTCAACGCAAAGAATACGGATTGGGGCTCAAGACTGACAAACAAAAAGGGAAGTAACCCTATGGAAGCATTGACTAGCTATAATTGCAAGTTTCTTAGCACTGGAGAACCCACATATTGGCCTACGGACCCCAGGAAGAAACCAGACCTTATAGATTTTTGCATTACTAAGCAAATTAACCTAAGCCTACTCACAATAAAATCTTGTCTTGACCTGTCCTCTGACCACTCACCTATATTAATTGAATACCACCAAAAAGCCCAACTGATCAAAACTATGCCGCACTTAACAAACCACAAGACAGACTGGAATGCGTATCGCGAATTAATTGACAAACAAATTGATAATAAAATCCCACTAAAATCTCCCGAAGACTTAGAGAGCGCAATAATACACTTCAACGACTTACTCTACCTTGCTGCACTGAAATCGACACTTACACTGAAGCAACCAACCAAGACCTACGCACCCACGTCAAACTTTATCAGACAAAAAATCAAAGATAAACGCAAACTAAGAAAAATTTGGCATTCAACCAGATCCCCACTCGACAAAGCTAAACTCAATAAAGCGACGAAAGAACTAAAAGCAATCCTGAAGGAAGACAAAAACCGCAGCTTAACTAAATATTTAATGAAAGTTTCAGCAACTCAAAAAACTAACTACTCGCTATGGAACCTAACTAAGAGACTGAAAAACGGGACTACTCACCAGCCACCATTGATGAATGCTGACGGATCCTGGTCCAGAACCCCTGCGGACAAAGCTAAAACCCTGGCTGACTACTTCAAAAGCACATTCACAAACACTATCAACGAACAAAACTTCTTAACCCCACCTATAACTACTACAATCAACACAAACTTAAAAAAAATTACCACGAACGAAATAAAACTCTATCTAAAAGATAGACTCAACCAAAGAAAAGCTGCCGGATATGATATGATCACCGGAAAGCTGTTGAAGCAACTCCCTGACAAAGGCATCGTATACCTCAGACAAATTTTCAATGCTATACTCCGACTAAATTACTACCCCAAAGTTTGGAAAGTGTCCAAAATAATAGTCATTCCCAAGCCAGGCAAAGACCCAACAATGACCAACTCATATAGGCCAATAAGCCTATTACCAATTATATCGAAGATTTTTGAAAAGATGTTCCTTGACCGTATTAACATAGTTGTTAGACATAAAAATCTCATACCGGACCACCAATTTGGATTTCTGCAAAAGCACTCGACAATTCAACAGGTTCACCGAGTTAACAACAAAATACTAAACACCTTAGACGAAAAAAGGTTCTGCGTGGCAGTTTACCTAGATGTTGCGAAGGCTTTCGATAGTGTTTGGCACAAAGGACTCTTGATTAAACTTAATAAAATGTTACCAGACTACCTAGCATTAATCAAAAGTTATTTAGAGGACAGGCACTTCTATGTGCAATATAGTGACGAATGCTCCGAACTATGCAAAATAGACGCAGGTGTCCCTCAAGGGAGTGTTCTAGGACCAACGCTCTATCTTCTCTACACATCCGACATACCGAGACCAACTAACTCCATGCTAGCTACATTCGCAGACGACACGGTTATTCTATCTTCCAACAGATGCATTAAACTTGCTACACAAGAAGCTAACTTAGCCCTAGATAGGACAGCTGACTGGTTCCGCAAATGGGGAATCAAGATAAACGAGAGCAAAACCGTACAAGTCATATACACGACAAAAAGAAACTTTGCTCCACAAAGTATCAAACTAAACAACAAAGAAATTATCATCGACAGCGCTGCAAAATATCTGGGAACTATTATAAACAACAAACTAACATGGAAACAGCATATAATATTCAAACGTAACATCATCAAAAATAAATTCAGGCAGTTATTCTGGCTTTTGGGAAAAAACTCCACGCTATCCACAGAAAACAAACTCCTTATATACAAGACCATAATAAAACCCATATGGACCTACGGGATCCAAATCTGGGGCACTACCTGCATGACAAACTTAAACATCATCCAACGACTACAAACAAAAATCCTACGGACGATAGTCAATGCACCGTGGTATATTACTAACGAAGACCTGCAGCGCGATCTCAAGATAACCAGCGTTAACGACGAAATCATAAAAATAAGCAGAAAACATCAAATCTCACTATATTACCACCCAAACAACGAATTACGAAATTTACCGGACCAGGAAATGAACACAAGAAGACGATTAAAAAGACGCAAGCCAGTGGACCTTCAATCTTAAATTTTGTGTGCCCTCTCGTTACTTTACTGTACTCAATGTATACTCTATTAAGCGTTAAAGAAAGTCAAAAGAAATCATACATACATATGTAGGTATGATAATTGGTAATGTTAAGCAATTGGTAACAGCCCTCATTTTTCTGTTCAACCTGAATTTGTAAGGCATTGGCCACAAATATCATTGTATCCCCATCCTGTACCTTTAATAACAATTACTAGGTGTCATTCAGGCAGATGTAATTTATATTTGGGAATAAAAAAAAAAAAAAAAAATGCCAACAAAGGACGCCGCGAAATAAACATTCGATGGCGTTGGTATTATCGGGGTCCGATCTCGCTCATCGTGCGTCAGACTCCAACACACTTACTACTGCGCCAGGGCGCCCTCAAGTTCAGGAAACTTACCCCTCTGTAATTGGCGCAGTCATAGGTGCCTCCTTGGACGAGGCAAACGATGCTGAGATTCCATTCGTCGGGCATGCATTCTTCCGATCACATCTTGCAGATGAGTTGGTGCATGTTCGCCAGCTGCATTAAATCGTCATGTTGGCCAGAACATTTGCATTTACAGATATAAGTTTGAGGTAGTTAAGAACTTAATCTATCTTGGCTCCGCAGTGACCTGGAACAACGACATCAATTCCGAAATCAAAACTAGAGTCACTCTTGCCAATCGCTGTTTTCTTGGACTCGGGAGGCAAATGAGTAATAGGGGCCTCTCCCGAACGACAAAGTTGACACTATATAAGACCCTTATCATCGCGGCCCTGCTGTACGGCGCAGAAATATGGACACTATCAAAAGCGGATGAGAAGGCCCTGGGTCGGTTCGAGAGAGAGATGTTGCGCGTGATTTTCGGGCCCATATACGCAGACGGGGGATTGAGGAAAAGATTAAACCACGAACTTAACGGCCTGTACATCGACATGAGTCTAGTCAGGCGTGTACGGATTGTACCCCTAAGATGGCTAGGCTATGTAGAGCGAATGGATACCACAGCTCCAGCCCGGAGAATCTGTGAATCCAACCCCGAGGGACGAAGAAACAGAGGACGGCCGCACTTAAGATGGCACACACAGGTGGAAGGGGACCTCAGCCAAGTGGTTGTCACAACTGGCAGCTTAAACAACAGCGCTGAGATCAAAAGCAGAATTACTCTTGCCAACAGCTTATTCTTTAGACTCAAGAGATAATTGAGCGAGATATAAGAAAATGTAGTCTTGATACGGATCGTTATGAGGCGTTCGCTCACATGCCGAAAGTTTAGGACTTTTTGCTTTAATCCACCCCGAACAACAAATCTGTATCCGAACAATCGTTGTCCCTATAGCAATCGCCGTAGTAGATCTCGCAGTTTTTTATTCGCTCTATACCCGGTCCATTGCATCGCATTTCCCGGATGGCGGTCAAGTCCGCTTTATAACAGTCTAGGTCATTGGCAGGTTGTTCGATTGTACGTGGTCAACGTACAGAGCTGAAGGTCATCAACATTAATCCGGACATTTCTATCCGAGGCTTGTGGTTGTTTCTGAGCAATTGTGGGCTTTCCGGTTACGATTTGCTTTACCATAGGTCAGCCGACATTAATCCGGTTTTGTCGAGCAGGATACTCACCATTCGTCCTCTTGCCAGATGGTACCACGAGAAGGTGGAAGTAGGACCTTTGCTAACAGAGTTGCAAGGTGTTCGGCTGCAGGGACTCCCACCCGCTTGTTTTTTTTAGCGGACCAGCACCCGTCGGTAGACGCTAATCCTACGAAGTCTGTGTTAGTCTTTTACCATCCGAACAATTTATCTTTCTCACCTAAATAATCGTTTGTTCGTACAACTCTTAGTTGTGACGATGACGTGTACTGACAAAGCAGTTACAGTGGCACAGTATGCTGTGCTGTTTCTTCGTCCTCATAACACATCCTGCAGGTACAATGCACATGGTTTTGAGGTGTTTGTTTACTTGGCAGTGTCCATTAAGGAAGCCTGTGATTTTAAGAAGCTGACTCCTCGAAAGCATAAGGAGTATTAGCCCGAACGCCTTCGTTCGTTTTGGAGCCGTCTGTGTACCACACGTAGGATCCGCGATTGAAGGAGGGTCTATCCTGTTCCCAGGTGTGTCGAGATGGAAATGTGACCTTTTAGTTTTGGCTTAAGTTGTATTTGGGGAAACAATTGTGTATGTGAGGTATCTTTAGGATTTCATGCCTACAATTAGAGTCATCCTCCGCGATGACCATGGCTTCTTTCTTCAGTTGATGGTGAAGGGGTGGTAGGTCCATGATGACTTCTAGTGCTGTTGTGGGGGTTGTTCTCATAGCCCCTGCAAGGCAGATACAAGCTAGTTTTTGCAGTTTGTTGAGCTTGGCTTGTACTTATATTTGTATTGTTTTGCACCACCAGACGGGCGCAGCATATGCAAGAATCGGTCTGGTGATGGCTGTATAAAGCCAGCCCCAATTTTTACCAGTGAGACTTTTGCTGGTCCATTGACAGATCCTGGCTTTCTCAATGGTCTTTGTAATGTAATGTGAAAGTTCTAAGTGAGCTTTTCGTCAAGAGTTACCCCTAGGTATTTGACTTCTTTCGAGAACTCTATCGCTTCACCAAAGAGGGAGGGTTTGGTGAGTTTATGCATATTATTTCTTTTGGTGAAAGTGAAAGGTGAAAGGATTTGGGGTTGATATTCAGTGCAACCTTTATGCACCAGTTCGCAAAGAGGTTAAGTGTCCTTTGGAGGAGTTCCGAGATTGTGACTTTGAATTTGCGTCGTGTTAGGATCACTATGTCATCAGCATAGCCTTGGACATAGAAACTATTGTTGCTGAGTACGCTAATCAGTTCATTGACAACGATGGACCATAGGAGGGGTGAGAGAACCCCGCCTTGAGGGCAGCCTTTCGCAGCTTTTACACTGATTTTTTCAATGCCTAGTGAAGTGTTTATTTTTCTATTACTAAGCACATATGTTGGAACCAATTGTATGTCGATGTAGCGTTTTATTTGGGTAAAATCGGTGTGGTTGAAACCACCCTCGATATCAGGAAAACAACCTATCGCAATTTCTTTGTCACTCAGGGATTTGTTGATACGGGCTGCTAGCTCCTGAAGAGCATGCGTGGTTGATTTCCCAGGTTGATTTGCATATTGGTCACTATAATGTGGTGATCTTTTCAGAGCACCGTCCCTTTCCATGAGTCTCTTCTGGCTCTTCTAATATCTTGGTTGTAGTTGTGTGATTGCGGCGCGGTAGTGTGTCCAGTCACCAGTCCGTTTAGTTTTGTTGAATAGTTTCCTGGTCAGTGTTCTTAACTTGTCCAGTTTACTGTCCCACCATGGAATGATGCGATTGCCTGATTTGACTTTCTCTGGGCAAGCGTTGTGAAAGGCACACAGGGTTGTAGCATTAAGGCTATCATAGCTAAGTTCAAGGCGGTCTATGTCTCTGATGCTAATAGGACAATTTCTATAGTGCGAGTTCTAGGCTGTAGGTGATTTATTAACGTAACTGCACATCCAATAAACATGACCGGGCAGACGACTGTGGAATACGCAAAACCTTAGGTAACCAGAAACAGCGTTGCTATTCCGAACAAACCAATAAATTTGAATTTCCGTAAAATGTTTACCCGTCTCTTTGCGAAACAAATGGACTTTGTCTTCATAATGGAATCCATTGATTAAGAAAATTAAATTGTCAAACTATAAGGTCAAGCTCACTGACACAGTCTTCTGTGTAAAGTAGCCGTGTGTAACAAATCAATCAAACTGTTGCCGGTGGTTTTTTTTTTTGTTTTTTTTTTTTTTGTTTGTTGAAGGCTTCTGCTATCCGCTGGAGCACTCAGACGCAATCACTGGTCCATTGTACTCCAGGCAGACACCTTACATTACTGTATTTTCTCCGTTTTCCGGAGAAAAATTTGAAGGAGCTTCAGTGATGTAGAGCTAAGGGATTCGGCACACACCACGTCGGCTCCAAGGGTGCGCCACCGTATGCGAGCAAAGGCGGGACAATAACAGAGGAAATGCTCTGCAGTATCATCCTCCTCTTCGCCACATGCAGCACAGGTAGGCGTCTCACTGATGCCGAGCACGTAGAGATGCTTGGCAAAAGTGTAATGGCCCGTGATAACTCCCACAAGCCTTCTGCAGTCGATTCTCCTTAAAGACAGGAGGAATGCTGCAGATTTTTTGCAGACATCAGGGCATACGCGCTTAGTCATCCTGCAACCCGGACAATCCCTCCATCTACGGTTGTGTGTGTTAAATACACAATCGTTAATGTAGGAATTTACCGTGGATGTAGGTAGACCTAGAGCGGGTTCAGGTCCTGAGAAGCTCTCCTCTGAACCCATTCTAGCGAGTTCGTCAGAGGTCTCATTTCCTGGGATCCCAGAGTGGCCTGGAACCCATACAAGCCTTAATGAATTTAGTCTGCCGACTCTGTTCAAGAAGGACTTGAGTTCAAGCACTAATTTGGAGCTAGTTAAGGGGTTACACACAGCTTTTAGTGCAGCTTGGCTGTCACTACATACGCATATGCTTTCCCCCTTCCACCTGTGCTTCACAACATAGTGCATGGCCATTAGGATTGCGTATATCTCTGCCTGGAAGACAGACGCATATTTTCCTAAGGAAAAGTGCAGTCGAATGTTTTCGCGCTCAAAGAAGACCCCAGCACCGGACCCCCGCCCAGATCTGGAGCCATCCGTGAAAATGCGAAGACTGTCCTTTCCAGGTTCAGTATCCGGCCATAGCCAATCCTGACGCCATGGAAACTCGACTGTGAAATTACGACGCAATAGGATAACGGGCGTCAGTGCGTCAGAAGGCATGTACATGAGACAGGGGTCGCAGGACAATTCTTGCGCAAGCACACCGTTATTCCTATGCGAGTTGTACCAAAAGCCATTTCTCTTCAGACGAGACATGGCTTTCAGAGCACACCCTCTGATAAATATATCAAGAGGTGAAAGGTTCATCATAACATCTAGAGCAGCGCCCGGCGTGCTGGGGAAAGCCCCCGTGCAGCTGAGACAAACCGTTCTTTGAAGTTTGGTGAAAGAGGCTACGACGTGTTTGCGTTTTAGTCTGTTCCACCAGACAACCGATGCATATGAGATTATAGGTCTTATCATTGCCGTGTAGATCCAAAGGACCTTTGCCGGCGATAAGCCCCATGTTTTGCCAAAAGCTCCTTTGCATTGCCAGAAAGCTGACAGCGCTTTGGTGGTTTTTGACTCAACATGTTTTGACCAGAGAAGCTTACTATCTAAGATGACTCCTAGATACTTAGCCTCCTTGGAAATCGGGATGGAAGTGCCTTTTAGTACCAGCTGAGTCATGTCAGTATTTTTCCTCCTTCTCGTAAAGAGAACGACATCGGTCTTAAGAGGATTGACTGACAGCCCATTACTGGTACACCAATCATCGATCACATTTAGCGCCGCCTGTGCTTTACGACGGACAGTCGCCAAACATGAGCCGACAGAAAGAATGGCGACGTCATCCGCATAGGCCTGGGCGTAGATTCCAGGGGCATTGAGAGCATCAAGCAGGGAATCGACCACCATGCACCATAACAGCGGAGACAGGACGCCACCTTGAGGGCAGCCCCTGTTTACGCCAGATTTGACACACTGGTCGAGGCCTGCATCAGCGGTCAATGTCCTGTGCATGAGCATTGCTTTGATCCAAAGGACCAGTGCATCATCCACGCCATGATGTCTGGCAGCGTTACACATGCTGTCAAAAGTTGCGTTATCAAAAGCTCCCTCAATGTCGATGAAAATGCCCAGCGCGTACTCTTTCCTTTCGAGCGCGCACTCAATACGCCGGTGCCGGTGGTAATAAATGATATCGTTTTTACGACAAATCACCAACTAAGCGATCGTCTTCTTTTAATGAACGATCATTGGAACTAAAAACCCAGTAGACGCCATTAACCGCATCCATTCACCTCACACTGATCGACCGTAATCCGGTTAAGTTGAACAATGCGCGCAGCCATGCATCGTAAATCTGATTTCGCTGATCAGGCTACCGACGTGAGAGGCGAGTGAACAATCCATTTAGTGGAGATGCCTATCGGCGTCATCAGTAGCGGCATCAGATATGGATATCTTTCTCTGTCTTTCGCTTAGCCCACTCGTTCACGCGCCATCCAATAGTAGGTATGCCTGTCGCATTATGCACGTATTCGCGTACTATGTTGCACCTTAAAACGCACGGTACGAGGATTATGCGAATTCACACTTGTACGTCCGCACAAGAGGCGGTCATGCACTGTGAAATTCCATAATACACGCCATAGATAGCCACACCTAAGCAATGCTAGAGACAGGTCCGGATAGGTAGACAGAAAAGGGTTAGCCAGATACCGTGATGTGTGCAGCAAATATTTACTCATAATGATAGAAATCTCTTCTGGACAATATCAATATCTCCGGGACATGCCACCTAGTGCGAGGAAGTCTCATTCTGTTCACCGTCATGATCGTCGTCTCAAGCTGGACTGTGTGCAGCCGTCCCTGGGGACAACTATGTGCGCATGTACCACGATCGGTCGTCGTGTCGCCCCGAGTTTGATGAGGGCGTACAATAAGCATAATAGTCATGTCATACGTACCTGTCAGGTGAGCATGTCACAATTCTTTCTTTCTTCTACTTCCCTGGGCAAGTTGGAATTGGTTCCCTCCATACAATATCTCTGCATCTTTGGGAATCAAAAAACAAATACACCTCTGGACGCGTAATTTCATCTGACACCATCGGAAATGCTCATCTCGTGTCGAGAACGCTCGTCTTCGTTTACCTGTCTGACTGCCATCAAAACCAGATGTCAAAAGTTACCTTTGTTTGGGATAATCTGCTTAAGTCAATCAACAGGCAGTGCGATCCTTGCCCGATTCACTCGGTTTGTTTACATTGGATCTAGAGGCTTTGTATTGTTTCGTAAACGGGATTTGGTTATTATTCCCGATTTAGAGGAATCAATTTGGCAATTCTTTACAGTGCGATTCATAACCATAATCTCTTCATGGAAGTGTTTTGTGGATTTTGTTTTTATATTTGCAGAAAATCCATGCAAACAAGAAATCAATACAATAGACATTCAGATGCAAGTTGAATGGCAATGACGGTCGTGCATGTGAGAGATTGAATGCGAAACGCCTCGGGTTGCGTTAGTTCCGTCTGTTCGTACATTCAATTTGCTTCGGTTTGTTGCCGATCATTATCTGGATAACAATGAACGATAGCTTAATCATGGCTCAGATAATTCGACCGATAGAGGTTTAGAGATATTAAGAAGTATGCCCGCTTTGATGGCCAATTGTTTTCACGGCGCTCTTGAATGCGATAATCCGAAAGAAATGTCTCAATGGTATTCGATGATACAAGGTGACATGGAGATACTCGACAAGTTTAGGTAGCGGGGCGTAGATATAAGACATGGTTTTTAATGGGAAGCTGACGTTGGTGATTAGGAGTTGTAAATATTTTTAACTCCCTGAGAAAGCGTGTCTTTAGAGCATTGTGCATTGCAGGGCCTATTGTTTGTTTTCTGTGAATTGGGCACTCATCGAGGATTTTTCAGTCACCAGTAGTAATCTACCACGGGATCGAATCCCGACACAGCCATTTCATCGAACGTGTTTTTCACGGTGTTTCTCCTCAGCGTTGGCGTTACAGTCCATGAAGGACCTGAGCCGAGCTTCTCTCAATCACCCATGTTGTGTGTGATCTAATTTTCCCATAGGTGAAAGGGACCTACAATTAATTGCCGGTTCCGAACGGCGAATTTCGAGCAGCTTTTCATGACAATTTTACTAGAGGGGGTTTTGTCAAAGCCCCGCTGCACAGTGGTTTAGCTCTCGAACAAAGGCGGTCATAACTACTTGTTCATTGAAAGGCTACTAATGTAAGTTTTTTTTAAGGAATTTGGGGTCGCTGATTCCAAATCTACAATTCATTTTACTATATGAGGTCACGTTTTCGAAATACGCTTAAAAGGTGTAGGAGGGAAAGTATTTTTGATATCTTCCTATTTAAATTACGAAGTAACTGAACAATTTTTCGGAAAGTGATTGGTGAATTCAAAATAACCGCTTTGAGAGCTTGCAGACACACCTACCATATTTGCGATTCAGTTGTTGTTTCATTAAGAGGATAGCACTTCTTCTTAGCACTCAGTACGTTATGGTAGGTTGGCAAAATATCACAAACTATCTTTGTATCAACAAATTTCTTGATCAAAATGTATTGGTGTTTGGTAAGTTTTATCTTTAATTGTTTCAACAATTAAAGATAAAACTTCATCCGGATTTATTTTACGAACACTACTCTACTACTCATCGCATTTAATTGTTTCAACAATTAAAGATAAAACTTCATCCGGATTTACACTACTCTATTTTAAACTATCCGAAGAATTGAGCAGTGCACTCACAGTAGAGTTATCTGCTTTCGATAGATCAGCCAACCTTCTCTGTTTTGTTCATTGGCTGCCATCAGAAAAACTTTCCTAGGGCGGCCGCCCCGCGAATGCGTTGGATTTTCACTTTCTAGAATTTGAGTGCACTGGATATCATTTTTTGGTAACGTTGCATTTTCTACGACGGCTAACCAATTTGAATACTTATTATAAAATTTTTATTTTCCTTGTAGACTATTTTCCAATATCTGGCAATACATTTACAGATGTTTTTTATAAGACATTCTAAATTGCTGGCGTCTATATATTCAGTGTCATTCGCGTCATTCACGGAATTGATCAACTCTTGTATCACATGACTACACCTTTCCGTATCCGATCCTTTACTAGACAGCCAAATCTCAAAGACATACATCCGTGAGAAAGATAATTCATATAAAGAACCTGGAAAATGATTACTATCAGTAAAAAAGCAAAAAACCTTTGCAGGTAGGAAGTACACACTACGAAAAAGCGTACTCACGCCGTAGTTAACGCTTTATGACGCGAACAGACGGCGACGGACGGTGAATTTGATTAAGTATTCCGACTAAGAGAGATTTTGCGAAAATTTCGTAGTACGTGAATTCGGTGGGAAACGTTAGGAAAGTAGTTTAAAGCTTATGTGAAAACGACTCTTAACGAATTCTGATACTTTTAAATAAGCTTTTTATAACAAGCACATTATCAAACAAAATATTACAAAACCTTGTTTGAAATGCAATAAATATTTAAATTCATACCATGTTCTTGGATTTCCATGTTGTTGGCAAAATTAAAAAACATTAAAATATTACAGAAAATATCAGCCAAGATGTAGCTCACGCGGTCATTGACTGATAACGCTAAATGCATTCCTTCGATTGGTTCACTTACTGTCAACAAAAGAGTATGAGATAATCCGAAAAATTACGTTATATTTATATTTCACAGTTATTTGGGTATTTGCCTATCTAAATAAGTCATAAAATTCCAGTTATCACGGGTTCACTGAACTCGAGTTTTGGTCTATGGGGGAACCACTGTGCGCTGGGGAGAAACACCGTGAAAAACACGTTCGATGACATGGCTGTGTCAGGATTCGATCCCGTGTCATCTGCGTCAGAGGCCAACACACTACTCACTGCGCCACGGTGCTTTCGGAAAGATATGGGCTTTAAACCACTGCCTGTACACCGCGATGGTAAGACCTATTTACAATTGTCTGGTGGAAAGCGCATGAAAAGAAAAACAACCTTTAAGGTCTTACAAGGATTCAGAGGGCTGGCTGTCTGGCGGTGACCGGTTCTATGAAATCCACACCAGCGGCGGTCCTTGAAGCGATGTTGAACCTTCCACCACTAGACATATACTGTGATAGTATTGCAGCCAGGGCCGCGCTAAGGATGCGAGAATCCAGTCTTTGGAAAAGATGTCCTCATGGCCACGCATCAATCCTGGATCGATGGGCTAGCCTGAGGTCCGTAACCGAAACGGACTATACCACCCCACTTTCTTGCTGTGAGAGGAGATTCTCTATTAGTATTCCTTCCAGGGACGAATGGGCCAGTGGTAAACACGGAAGAGGATTTGGCAATCTATACCGATTTAAAATGGATACCGGTACAGGAGCCGACTTCTTCTTCGAACCTTAGGAAGCATGTTACTCCTACAGACTTGATGATGGCTGTAGCGTCTTCCAGGCTGAGATCTTCGCAATCAAAAAAGGTGCAGATCTGATTCTTAGGGAGAATTTCTCAGGTAAGAGAATCAAAATCTATGTTGACAGTCAAGCAGCCGTTAAGGCTCTGCAAACAACATGCATAAGATCCTAACTCGTAAAACTCTGTAAAGGGAAACTAGAAGAAATATCGGATGTCAATGAGGTAACCATCTGCTGGGTACCAGGGCATGTGAATATTTCCGGAAATAAGAAGGCGGACGAACTAGCAATACTGCGATCAGGTGCAGATACTCCGCAGATCACAACTGAGGCTAGAACGCCACTCAGCACACTATTCAGAGAAATAGGGGTGGAACTACTAGGAAAGGCCAACAAGCGATGGCGTCAATTAGACACATGCGCTACGGCAAGGCTAAAATGGCCTGTCTGTAACAAAAAAAGGACGGAAAGTCTCCTAAATCTTGGTAGAGGGAATATACGACTGGTAGTCGTATATTCCACTGGGCACTGATATCATATCATGCAGCTTATCTAGGCCAGTCCTACAACGATTTCCGCAGAAGCTATAGGGACGAAGAGGAAATAGAATCCATTCGTCACCTACTGTGTGAATGCCCTGCACTGGCCCGAAAAAGATCTACGTTCCTAGGGAACTAAACTAGTTCCCCTCGGATTAGTTTTTCAAAATGGGTACATTGGACTCC
The DNA here is from genome assembly GCA_951905685.1 of Eumerus sabulonum. Taxonomy (NCBI): domain Eukaryota; kingdom Metazoa; phylum Arthropoda; class Insecta; order Diptera; family Syrphidae; genus Eumerus; species Eumerus sabulonum. The sequence goes on from OX645060.1 coordinate 207,757,624, forward strand.
TCGTAGTCTAAGTGAGGAGGCAGTCCTTAATAATGAAGGCCTACAATGAATTTTTAACGCGATTCGACAAATACGGTCATCCTTATTCGTTACAATACTTTCATTTGGAAGGAGCCAGTCTCATCAGAAGCAATTCTAGAATGATTTTACTGGGTGATAGAGCTTAAACGTGCTCGTCTGAGCCGTCTAGACGATTATCGCTGATCATTGAATAATACAAAGCTAGATAGGGTTGACCAAATAAGGAAAGTATAGCAAATAAGGATGCTACATTTATTTTCATCCATCTGTACCAAATTACATTAGCCGATTGCTCGCGATTTATCGCCGAGGGATCAAATCTGAACAAGGACTCCACAGAGGTTATTTAAGACACTACACCTGCCCCCACATTCTCAAGGACATCTCTACAGATGGTCTAAGACACATGTCTGCAAAGACCTACTATTGGCGAGTCAAACTCCATTCCCACCAAAAACTGAGGCGTAAATTGATACAATGTTCCAAAGATAGATAAAGTTTCTGGTCTTCTTCTGAACGGGCGCTACAGTTCGGGAAGAACCTGGGCCTCAGTTAATATGCGGCTCCGACTAGCACGCTTTTTGCCGCACACCCAGATGGCTAATGTCCTTCCACCTGTGCGCCATCTTAAATGCGGCCGTCCTCTGTTTCTTCGTCCCTCGGGGTTGGACACAAAGACACCCTGGGCTGGGGATGTGGTGTCCGTTCGTTCTACATGGCTTAGCCATCTTAGGCGTTGAATCCGTAGACGCCTGACTAGACTCATGTCGGTGTGCAGCCCGTAAAGTTCTTGGTTGAATCTTTTCCTCCATCCATACAGCGTACAGCCATACAGCAGGACCGGGATGATAAGGGTCTTATATCGAGTCAACTTTGCCGTTCGGGAGAGGCCACTATTACTCATTTGCCTCCGGAGCCCAAAGAAACAGCGATTGGCAAGAATGATTCTGCGTTTGATTTGAACTGATGTCGTTGTTCCAGGTCACTGCCGAGCCAAGGTAGACAAACATTCTGGCCAAGACGTCGGTGGTGAGTGTCTTTTTTTTAATGGCAGCTTATATTTCGTTTTGCCCTCAATTCGCAAACGCCTCATTGACATCACGCTGTGATTTACCTATTATGTCGATGTCGTCGGCGTATGCAAAGAGTTGCAAGGATTTGAAATAAAATGTGCCTCTTGTACTGGCCAGTGATTTTTGCACATTTATTTCTAATTAGATGTTCAAGAAAACACACGATAGAGCATCGCCCTGCCTAAATCTATTTTTGACATCAAAGTTATCGGTAAGGTGTTCACCGATGCGGATGGAGCAGCGAGCATTCTCCAAAGTCATCCTGCATAGTCTGACGAGTTTAACAGAGATGTCAAAGGTAAACTTTTTTTTTATAGCTCTTCTCTAATTAGTCTGTCGTATGCGTTTTGGAAGTCAACAAATAGGTGGTGAGTGTCGACTTGAAATTCATTGATTTTTACCAGGATCTGCCAGAGTGTGAAGATTTGGTCGATGGTGGACTTCCCTGACCTGAATCCGAACTGATAAGGATCTATCAGCTTATTTACAAAACGCTTCAGGTTCTCACACAAAATGGCAAAGATTTTGTTAAGAAGACTTTTTCCTCTGTAGTAGGCCCAGTCAGAGGGGTCTTCTTCCTTGTGGACAGGGCATACGATGCTGAGACTACATTCCTCGGACATGCTTTGCTCTGACCATATCTTACAGACGAGCTGGAGCATGCTCCTAAGCAGGTCATCTCCAGCTGCCTTGAAGAGCTCAGCAGACAGTCCGCCTGCGCCTGCAGCTTTATTCGACTTGAGTTTCGATATTGCATTCTTAACTTCGTCGAGGGGACGGAATTCTCTGCGCTCTTCGTCGTTAAGAGATAGATCATATTTTGCCTGACAGAAGCAGAAGTGGTTTTTCAATATTCTCACCATCGAACGACTAGGTGTCCGTTCTCATCCCTACAGGCTTTATGAACTTGGCATGTTCGCTTTATCTGTTGATCCAATTTTCCGACGTCGCGCCTGCAGTAACACCTCTCCAAATCCTCAACCGCGCACTTCTCGCGCTCTTTCTTCTGAGAAGCTTATGCTCCTCCCTTCTTTTTAACTCGTAGAGCTCACGAGCTACTCTTGTTCTTCTATGTGAAGGAGCTCCCGTCGCCTTTCGTTTCGCGGCAACGTTCATCGTGAATATGTTCTCAGCGACCAGACACCGAGACAGTGACTGGATAGTTCTTTATTGGCGTCTTGAAGAGGCTGCGAGCCCGTTCTTTCCGTGTGCGACCCGAACTCCAAAAGAAGGGCTGGATCTTGCACCACGACAATGCGCCGGCCTATTCCTCGTTGATTGTGCAACGTTGCTGCATCCAACCTATAGCTCCGATATTGCCCCCCGCGACTTTTTTTAATCCCCAAGATTAAGTCACACATCATCATGGCATGACCGTGGTTCTGGACGAGTGCAGTTCTAATAGATTAGACCAAATCACGCAAAAATCAACGGCCATTAGGCTCAACATAGCGCTTTAAAGCAATAAAAATCTGCAACTTCAACATCATTTAAGTAGGTAAGGCTAGGTTAGGTTAATGTGGTTGGCATAAGCCACACGTAGGCCGAAGTCGGCCCTTTATGATACCACATGAAATGTGTTACCCAGATCCGCTACCAACCGATGCTTCTGATGAAGCGATGGAGTTGAGCTATTTTTTGGTCTGCTATCTCACTTAGATTATCATAGAAAGGCGCGCCGAGGTAGATCCTCCTGCGATTCGCAAAAGAGGGGCATGGGCAGAGGAGGTGATGTATTGATTCCTCTTCCTCCTCGTCCATGCAGCCGCGACAGAAGTCGTTGGAGGGTAGTCCTAGTCTGGCGGCGTATTTCCCAATGATGCAGTGACCTGTAATGACACCCACCAGAGAACTTAAGATTGTCCTTTTGGTTGCCACTAGGTCCCTGGTTCGTCACAGGTTTAATTTAGGCCAGAGTTGTTTGGTGATAAAGCCGATATTACTCTTATTCCATTGGAGGTTGGTCGCCTCAATGGTTTGGAGTTTTATCATGTGCTTTACCGCACTTATTGGTGTTTCTAGGTACCCGAGGGTAGGTAGGCTGAGTGTGCTAGACCCTTACTTTGCGAGTTCGTCGGCCGCGCAGTTTCCTGCAATATCCCTATGCCCGGGAACCCACAATACTTTAATGTTGAACTGCTCAGCCATCTCATCTAGAGATAGGCGACAGTTAAAAGATGTCTTTGATTTGTGGGTTACCGCTGCCAGGGCCTTTATCGCAGATTGAATGTCCGTGCAAATGATAATATCCTTGGCGGATATTACATTGATCCTGAGCCATGCAAGGGCCTCCGTTATCGCTGTTATTTCAGCCTGATACACACTGCAGTAATTTGGAAGTCTAAAGGATAGGCTGAGGTTAAGCTCCTTGGAGAAGACTCCACTGCCCACACCCGACTCCATCTTAGAACCATCGGTATAGAGGGAGATCGAGTCCTTTGGTATGACTTTCCCGTCAGCCCACTCCTCCCTGGATGGAAAGACAACTTCGAAGTTCCTAGTGAACACGTTCTGCGGGATGATATAGTCTGTGTCCATGGGTACTTTGAAGTGCTTTAGAATGGTTGTGTGGCCTTTTTGTGATGTGGGCCATTTTATTATGCTCCTCATCCTCAGGGCCGCGCAGGCAGAAATTTGTTTGCTGAAAAGGTTCAGTGGTGGAAGGTGTATCAGAATGTTTAGGGCCTTCGTGGGGGTTGATCTGATCGCTCCGCTTATGTATAAGCTGGCCGATCTTTGTACTTTCTCCAGAAGGTTTCGGTTGGCTGCCTTGTCCAGAGCAGTCCGCCAGACTACGACGCCATACAGGAGGATGGGCCTTATGACCGCCGTGTGGAGCCAGTGCATAATGCTTGGTTGGAGACCCCACCACTTGCCCACCACTTTTTTTGCAGCTGTAGAGGGCAACAGTTGCTTTCTTGATGCGGTCAAGAATGTTGGGTTTCCAATTCAGCTTCTTGTCAAGGACTACGCCTAGATATTTGGCCTGCTCTTTGATTATTACTTGGGTTCCACCCAGCCTCGGTGGGTTGAGGGGCGGAATTTTATATTTGTTAGTAAACAGTACTAGATCGGTCTTCTTAGGGTTCACCCCAAGTCCACAGTACTGCGTCCAGGTTTCTCCTGTATGTAATGCACTCTGCATAAGGTCGCATAGAGTGCTGGGAAATTTTCCTGTGGCGGCAATAACAATGTCATCTGCATAGAAGGTCACCGCGTACCCTTCCTGTTCAAGCAACAGCAGTAGCTCGTTGACCACCACGTTCCCCAGGAGAGGGGAGAGTACTCTACCCTGTGGTGTACCTCTGCTAACCATTCTAGTTGAGACGGCACCAGCGAAGTTGGCTTTGACAACTCTTTGTGTTAGCAGTTGTCGTACCAGTTCTATCACTGATCCCGTAACACCCGTAACGGCCCATGGTTCAACATTGTTAAAGGCAGCCTCAATGTCGAGAAAGGCGACTAGAGTATATTCCTTACGTTCCAGTGACCTTTCTATTTTGCTGACCAGTGAGTGGAGAGCTGCTTCCACCGCTTTGCCTTTATTGTAGGCATGTTGATTATCCGACAGCCTTCCTGAGAACCAGCTGTAACGAATGTGTGCGTCTAGAATCTTCTCTAGAGTTTTTAATAGAAAGAAAGTAAGACTTATAGGCCGCAAGTCATTTGCATACATGTGGGAGCTTTTGCCTGCCTTGGGTATGAAAATGACTTTGGTTACCTTCCACTTGCTAGGGATGTATGATAGGGAGAGGCAACCCTTGTATATGAACACAAGCCAGGATGATACCTGCCACCTGCTGGAGGTCAGCTGGTATGATACCATCCGGTCCTGGGGACTTGTAGGGTTCAAATTAAACACATTTTTGACACGGGATTTTAGCGACTCTACCCGACTTATTCCTTTATTGAGTTGTCAGTGTATCGCCACTTAAAACATTGCATATGTGTAAAGGATCACGCACTTATGAAAGCCACTAATCAAGTAATCTAGAAAATAATTCAGTATCAGTACCTAATTGACCCATCAAATGATTATAAACAGTCCAAAGACCAGTAGTTAAGAGCTCAACGCAAAATGTTTCAGATTTGATAACACCCTTTCTAGCCAGCAAGTATGCTATAACAACCAGTAAGAATAACCAATTGTGCGTGGCGCTTCTAATGGATTCAGATTAAACTCACTGACGACAATCGGCAATTTTTATTTCGCATAAAAATGCTCTATGGGCGTCTTACCGTAACATCCAATCACAAGTGATTGGTGAGTCATTCAATCCAGGATGTATAAAGCAATAAGAGACACTCTAAAGCTCTACCGGGCATACATAGATTATAGCCTCAGTGAACGGCATCACTTATAATGTAATACGTATACGTGAGTCAACAAATATGGATCCCATTTCAAGAGTCTAAACAGGTGCAGGCGAAGCTAAAGACTTTCATCATTATCTGTAGTCCTCATCCTTGAGATCATTGTTTCCACATCATGATATTTGCTTCTTCTTCTTCTTTGGTGGCGTTACAGCCCATGAAGAACCAGCGCCAAGCTTCTCTCGATCACCCATGTTGTGTGTGATTTATTTTTCACACAGGTGAAAGGGACCTACCTGAGAGCACCGTGGCGCAGTGGGTAGTGTGTTGGCCTCTGACGCCGATGACTCGGGATCGAATCCCGACACAGCCATGTCATCGAACACGTTTTTCACGGTGTTTCTCCTCAGCGGGGTTCTGACAAAACCCCCTGTAGTAAAATTGTCATGAAAAGCTTCTCGAAATTCGCCGTTCGGAACCGGCAATAAAACTGTAGGTCCCTTTCACCTATGTGAAAATCACACACAACATGGGTGATTGAGAGAAGCTCGGCTCAGGTTCTTCATGGACTGTAACGCCAACATACATACATACGAAAGGGACCTACAGTTTAATGCCGATTCCGAACGGCTTGAGTTGAGAAGCTTTTTCCAGGCAAGTTATACTACGGGGGGTTTTATCAGTACCCCGCCGTAGAGGAACGCCGCGAAATAAACATTCGATGGCGTTGATGTTATCGGGATCCGAACTCGCTTATCGTGCGCCAGAGTCCAACACACTAACCACTGCGCCACGGCGCCCTCTCATGATATTTGCTTACCGAATTTTAATTAGCGCACTTCCTTATTCACACCTCCAATTAGTCTTCACACCGTTGTACGTAAGTACTCGTATGAATCTCCTCCCTCAAACTTTCATGCACATATGTACGCATATATCTGGACCAAAACGAACTACTGCCCCGATAACTGCCACTCAATCAATCTTAGTATGCCCACACACCACAAGTGCCTCAACCACATTAATCCTACTAATTACAACCAAAGATAGACGAGATCTTCTATAATAGACATGTTAACTTGCAGAATAATTTGCAATTACTCGCAGTTTCAGTGGAACCCGACCTGACTGTCTGAAGTACGTACACATGTACGTTCGAGTCCCAAGTGCCGCTGGCCATCTGAAATAACAATCCATTAAGTGGTTTTCTTCTTTGCTGTTTACACTGTCCGTTGCGTGCTCATAGCGGACTAAACAGTCTCTACTACCTGACGTCTTCGTACAGTTGTCACGCTATATTGTACATTGGATCTCACACTCGCTGGTGTTGATCTACAAACCTGTAAGACGTGCTAATTAGGTTGATCACACTCGCGACCAATTAGCATGCATATGATGTAGTTGGGTGCATATGGTTATTGCAGATCATAGTCCTTGTCCACCTGGTGACGGACGGCTGCCGTAATCCTTCGATTCGGATAATCCTCGATTTGAAACGTCGCCAAATACGTAGCATGTCTGCTCATATCAGTTTGCATGGATAATCCACCTCGTCACACAGACGTTGCGCAATGGTTAAGGTCGACGCAATGGTGTGTAGACACGAGTGCGACTGGTTTCACGTCTGATGTAATTCCATGCCTTATGACCGTCGAAGAAATGTACTCCAAACGCCGGCAATGAAAGCATGGCAGCAATCCGTCGTAAACCATCAAGTGTGCGTATGTAATTACTAAGTAGCCGTAATAGCGTGGAAGTACACATATGGTCAATTGAATATAAGACGAGGTTGGGCTCCGTGATCAAGTGGGGCCGGTAACCGTAGTTATGGGCTGACGGGGCTATGGTGATTAAAAAAATGCGCCACGCACTCTATGCTTAATTAGTTTTGATTTGATCAAGCTGGAAAAACCTGACTTTGACCTTAACACTTGTTGCCGAATTGTTGTTTGTTTGATGGCCGTGTTGCGATTGTTGTTCGGTTTCCATCTTAACGACTTCATTGATAATGGCGGAGATAGATCGTTATGAGGGGACTAATAAACTGAAACTAATACCCAGAGGAATGTCATAATTGAAGTAAATAGGGCACGATTTGCGAAAATTGTTTTTTATTCGAAACGATTTAATGGTTAAATAGTTGCGGACACACATTGGTGAAACAGGAGATTTCTGATGACATATCCTAAAATAGGTCAACAACTCAACTTTAGCTGCTTTAAAGGGCTCGATAGGTAATCATCTACACCAAGGTTTGATTTGACAATAGAAGTAGCATCGTTTGCGCCCTCTTGGCAAAGTGTCCATTGCTGTCCTCTTGGTCTATACAGTTATCGAAATTCCGGCGGTTTTCTTCGACTGCAGGGGAGTAGAACCTGGGCATAAAAGGCAAAGTTACTGATTGCACTCAACATGATTAGACGCCAACAAAAAAGCCAAAAGCCTTGCAGCGGGCTTTGAAAACGGCATCTTGTTACCGACCCGCAGGGAATAGTGGGCGTTTTCAAGCAGCATTTCCAGCGGCTGCTTAACGAGCTTGGAGAAAGGAGAGTGGTAGTGAACGAAGAGAATGCGCCTTCAGTTGACGAAGTTGTCCCTACTCCCAGCATGGAAGAAGTAGACATAGCTCTTAAAAAGCTGAAGAACAACAAGACCGCTGGCTTGGATGGATAACCATAGAGCTCTTCAAAGCTGGAGGCGGTGTTCTGCCAGAGAGCTTGCACAAGATCTGTCAAATTTGGGAAGATGAATGCATACCCGACGACTGGAATACCAGCTCCACATACCCCATCCACAAAAATGGCGATCCTAGCTCGTGCAAAAACTATAGAAGTAGATCCTTGCTCAATGTCGCTTCCACGATCCTATCCAGTGAAGTGCGTCAAGGTATAAAGCCCTTTTGCACATCACTAATCGGCATGTAACAGTGCAGCTTCTGGCCCGGCAAATCGACTATAGATCGAATCTTCACACTCCGACAAACCTTGAAAAGACCAGCTAGTTTCAAGTCATACACATGCGCCGACATGCGACTTTTTCAATGTTGGAACAAATATATACAATATATGTATAGTGCGGCGGACCAACGCCAACACGGAAGGCACTATCTTCCACAGATCAGTCCAGTTGCTGGGCTATGCAGACGATATTGATATTGTCGCAAGTTCCCAGTGTACCATTGTCGAAGGGTTCAAGGCAAGTGAAGATCAGGTGAAATGAGCTGAGCCACATCAATGAGGAGAAGACGAAATATATGCTGTCAACAAAAAAGCGGTCCATCGCCCACCACTTAGGACAAAATATAAAGCTCAGCAGCTAGAGTTTCGAGGTGGTGAAGGATTTCACATCGAGGCAACGTAAACTCTGCGAATGACATCATAGTAGAGATCCGGTGCGAATCATCCTCGCCAACCGCTGCTACTTCAGCTTGTCAAAACAGCTAGGATCCCGTCTCGAAGAACCAAGGTTATGCTCTACACGATTCAGCTCACCTTGCGGACGTGCTATTTTATAAATAGGACTTGCATTGACCTCACAACATAAGCTCCCATGTTACATTACCTTATACAGATATAGGCAATGTAATCTCAGATAGGCTGTTCCGCCAATCCTAAACATAGTGAGGTGTTAGGTGAAAGCGACCCGCAAAAACGTATGTAAGTTTTTTGCAATGTTTTTCCTAGGGATAAGAAAAATTCACGGATTTTGGTTGAAGTCAGGACATATACGCTTTGCCTTGATGGTCTGTTCATCTACGACTATCAGCCTCGAAACTCCAGTCGTTGACAAAGGACTTGATCGTTAATGCGAGCAAACTTAAACAATTCCTCTGAACCTTCTAGCAAGCTCATCGTAGATCTTAGTTTCACAACTTTCTTCAGATAGGTCCCGATTTCCCGCATTTTTTTGGAAGTGGTAGATGGGTCAAACACAGCCCTAAACGCAACGTAGTATACAATTTCAGGGGCATCTTGAGCAGAGTCCATTGTATAGAAAAAGCCTCTCACGCATCCGAGACAGTTCCATTCTTGAGATTTTCTATGGAAGGATATTATATGTTTTGGCGACAGTCCGTTGCAACAAACAACCCATGCATATACACGTATAGATATTTATTGGAAGGCAGAAGATAGTGTAATCCGAACAGGCAACTCATTACTGGACAACCGACTTCATTGGTCTTCCCTTTCTAATCAACACTTTTTGGTTTTGGTTTTCCTTTTACTCTCTATAATAGGAAGTGGCCAGCTTACTACAATGTAGTTCCTTGTGTATTTCCAATTTACACAATTTAATTTGGACTCGATTTGGACTCCCTGTCACTCTAGCAGTAATTTACACATTGTCAGGCACATTCCTTTGACATAGTCTAAAGATTCTTTGACATATGTAGTTTTAGAGATGACTGTTGCTCCTTTGTCGCGAGGATGGATATACGGGGTAACTGCGAAAATGCATTTGCAATGCGTCTCAATAGACGTTGAATTTGTTGGTCCGAAATGAGTGTGAGCTCACCTCCTTTTTTTCTGAGATTCTTATTAAAGATAACTTATTTGATGGACAACGTCTTAGGTCGTTTCGACTGACGTACTTATACAGTATTTCACCCCTGAGCTTAAAACCCGTGGACGGGTTTCCCGCCCAGCATGATTTAGCAACGCAAAAAATATTGTTAGCGGCCAACGTTTTGAATTTCTGGAAACATCATAAGTACGAGATAACTTATCCACCGCATCAACGCCACTTTTGGTGTGATTATAAAATGTTATCACTGAGGGTTTTTGTTGACTTCCGGTAGTAGAATCTATTTCTCTATCATGGTGTAGTGAAGACATCAAACATACCATTTTACGGGGTTTTGGAACGTAAGATAAAATAGTAATGTCCTTTTGAAATCCAAATAATGATGTATTTACTTCCCGATGTTTTCTTGAAAGCTAAAGGAATGTACGTCTTATCAGCGCGTAAAGTTCCGACAACTGTGAGCTTATGGTTATGTAATAAATTTGCTGTACTTTCGTAGCTAGTAAAGAAATTATCCATGGTGATATTTCGAGAGGGCTGAGATACACATTGGACTAGACGATCAACCACATCGTATGGTTTGTTGCTCACGGCAAAGGGGCTGTTTTCAAGCTGTCTTCCGCAATATATTTCCATATTCAAAGTATAATAAGTTTTATTGTCAACTAATATTTGGCCGGTTTTGAAGGAATATACTGGCGGAATGCACATCGTCCTCGAAAAGCAACCAATTCTTCGTCCAAAGTTAGGTTTTCGAACGGAATGTAAGCATCTCGACAGTTTTGAATAAAATTTTTAAAAACATTTCTAATTGGAGTTAATTTATCAGTCTTCAATCTCCTGCTTCTTGTAGTCGCGCTGTCAAATCTCAAGTTGTTCAACAGGAAAACAAATCTGTTTCTAGTCATCGTGTCTCGAAAAATATCTATTCCTGTCCCATACGTAGCCCATAAATCGATTGTACTTTGGCGACCGGAACGAGCTAAACCTGATAGAAAAAGTAAACCGTAAAGTACTTCGGTTTCTTCCTTTGTAGTTTGAGATTGTTGAGGGTCATTTGTTAGTCGTGAGAGTATTTTCTCATTAGCACAATTCACAATATCTTTTGTCATAGCATCAGAAATAAAATGTTGGAAAGATTGAAGAGGTGACATCTTTTCTTCCGCAACTCTTTTTACACCAGGCAAATGAGTAATAATATGTTCTGCTCCACAGCGAACATTGCTTCTGTGGGGTTCTTTTTGCCATTTCGTTGTCCCATCTTTACCGAGACCACCGTGGCGCAGTGGGTAGTGTGTTGGCCTCTGACGCCGATGACTCGGGATCGAATCCCGACACAGCCATGTCATCGAACGTGTTTTTCACGGTGTTTCTCCTCAGCGGGGTTCTGACAAAACCCCCTGTAGTAAAATTGTCATGAAAAACTTCTCGAAATTCGCCGTTCGGAACCGGCAATAAAACTGTAGGTCCCTTTCACCTATGTGAAAATGAAATCACACACAACATGGGTGATTGAGAGAAGCTCGGCTCAGGTTCTTCATGGACTGTAACGCCAACATACATACATCTTTACCGGTATGATATTTTTTTCTTGACGGTAAGTCTGAAAGGGGTACATCGTCGTTACTGTCAAAATCGGAAGAAAGTAATTCCGCATCAACTTCGCTGTTTGTGTCACTCTGAACGCTCAAATGTTCAGATTCATTTTCAGATCCCGGTCCTGAACCTCCCAATCTTAATTCAAAGTCGTCTCCTTCATCTAAAAGGGCTTGTAATATTTCAGCTTCCTTGAGGTGAGTCACTTTTCACGTAAAATATTATCTGCAATGAATTTTATTCTATTTTAAATTAAAATAAAATACTACAAAAAAAGATCTTACCTTTTTATCAACGCGCCATACGAGGTGGGGTGTGCGATACCCGTAAACACTTTAAGAACGCATAGCTCACTTGGCCGTCGTCGTTGTACTGACCTGGCAACACTGATCGGAGCTACAACGTCGCAATTCCAGCTACTGAGAACGCGAACGCATACTCAGTTTTCAAATTATTGCGATTTTTAAAAGACTGGGGTATGTCCCACCCCAACTGGTACACGGAGGGTTAAATAATGAAATTTTTTTTTTTTTCTGACACAACATGATATGTGATATTTATATGAACACCCAATTTGCAATGATCACCAACTCTAACGATTGCAAAACCAGGAAAACCTAACGGGATCTTCTTTGTAGTATATTCTCATATTCATAACGGTACTACCTTGGGATATTATGGCTTTACTCCTGTGCAGCTTGTAAGTACAGTGTGTATTGCAAGCAAATACACATTTGAATAAGGGTGTGTTATTTATAAGAACACCACTGTAGATGTTATTGAACTCAAAATCCCAAAATTGTTTGTGTTAACTTTATATTGGTGCTCACTGTATGTATAACCACACTTTCAGCAAATGTGACAATATTTTTACTTGACCACGTGTTTTGACTTCGTTTGCGGCCTATTCAGTCGGCAACAAGCCGATTGCTCGTCAGTTCTAATGATATTTTTGAACTTCTTCAAACCCCTTGTTCCCTATTTTTTCGATCACGGTGAAAGATAGGGATGTGTCCATCACCTATGTGGTGAACATCATTCAATAACTTTTATTTTCATCTCACTTAAAGGACGTGGATGTTGTATTGCAAAAACGCGTTAACAAAACCCAGTAATACCACTCTTCCCTTTATTACACCTATTGGCCCATATTCTCCTATCCACATTCCACCATCGGGATAACATATCTTATCCCGAGGGTTCGTGGAAAAAGGCTCGACTTCAACCAGCCCACGCAAGTCGGTAACACAACCATAACAACACTAGTTATTCGATGCAACTAAAACAACTAGCGCCGACCTCAGACACAATCGTTAGTTTCGGTTGGCAACGGAAAATGACCGCAACCAATTCAAAATTGCCAATGGCCAAATAACCTCACGGATGATTAATGATTCAAACAACAATGACGACGGAACTGTCTGAACACACCTTGGAAGGACGAAAGCCACTGCCTCCGGCCTTCAGTTTAAAAAAGAAAAAAATGCGCTTTCGTACCGCGTGGTGGCAAACTAATAAGGAGGCCAGGCGAAAGTAAACTTATTTGGCTTTTCTCCTTTTCTAAATAATTTATTAACAACTTTCGATTAACAGAAGATCATTATAGTGGCATCAGTCGGGGTGTTTCTTCCAGGACGAGTATTAGTGGGCGATGGCGTAGGCCGGTGCTGCGGCATAGGTCCTGATTACAGCTGGGGCAGCGTAAGCCTTGACTAAAGCGGGTGAGCTATAAGCCACAGGAGCTGAATAGGTCAATGGAGCGGCTTTCACGACAGCTGGGGCGGCTGCGTAAGCTAGTGGAGCGGTAACGGCAGCCTTGACAACTGGAGCTGCATAGTTCTTGATAACTGGAGCGGCGGCGTAAGCAACAGGTGCGGCAACAGTCTTTACAACAGGAGCAGCAGCAACACCGAGTGGTTCGCGGTTAACAACAGCATTGAAACCATTGACGGGATCAGCAGTGTATTGCACGGTCCTCTTGTATCCATCAGCATCGATTAATGAATATTCGCCTTGAACCACATCTCCGTCACGAGTCTCGACTTGGCTCTTTGAATCGCCGGACAGAGAATCCTGAACTTCGTAGCCGAACTTGTATTGTGGGTGGGGATCGTATTCGTCAACGGCCTTGGCCAGAACAGGTTGCGCAACAGCAACTGGGGCAGCCCTAACGACGGCAGCTGGGGCAGCCGCATAAGAAACATGAGCAGCTGGCAAAAGGCCAGCACGGGCAACGGCAACCAAAGCGAAGAAAACTACGAACTGTAGACGAAGAATCAAAAATAAACAAGGCAGTTAGGCAAGAAGGAGGAGATACACCGGCAATACCAGAGCAGATGGTCAGAATATTCAACTGCATGCTTACCTTGAAAGCCATTTTGTCTGAAATTGAGTTAACTTCTGTTGGGAGACAACGTAAAACACTGAATGTCCGGCTGAACCCTCACACGGCCTATTTATACTGCGCAAGTTGCGACCGACGACGCTCGAGTTTTAGTGCCTAGCGAACGTACTGTCACTTTTGCTTCGCCTCATTGTCGTTCTTTCTTCTTTTTGTTCGTTAATTTCTTTTTATGCGTTATTCGTATGCGATTTTTTTTTTACTTGCGGCTTTATTATTATCATTTTTTTCGTCGGATTTATACAAGATTTTGTTCGTATGGGCAAGGCATTGAAATTGGACCATAAAGCAAAAATCGCTTTAAGGTCCTGTAAGTGGGTCGGATTCAATTCTTATACGATCGCGAGTGACCATGAATCTATCGTTTGGATTTGGATTGATAAGATACACTTGGTATATGTGGGTGGATTAGTACCAGACAGACTTTGTTTTCGTCACCAACATGAAATATACATACATATCTAGGACTAGATTTGACCTCTTGAACCCGTTTGGTAACAAGTTCAAGGAATTATATTTTTGAACGATTTGTAGATGGGAAAATTGGTATGTCATTTCTGCCACTTCCAGCGACACGGACTTGTTTATTATTAGGGGCAAGGTCTTAGCTTATAATTTGTGTGGCTATCTTATCGTTCAGAAACAGTCTTAGCGAACTATTAACACCTTCGCAGGCATACAATTTCGCTTGCTATGTCTTGTAACGCTTGGAAAAGGCCCTCGATACCATAGGGTGTAAAGGTCTTTACTACAAGCCATAACTGCATATTATTTATGACTGGTCGATCCTTTTCAGCATTTATGTACGTACATTAGCGATCTGCTTTTTCTCCTCTCTTCTACATTCGATAGCGTACGTGGAAGGCTTAATCACATACCGGACAGCTCCAACCGCAAACATCATTGTTACCCTACTGCAATGGAACTTCGATAAAAATCACCAGCACTGTAATGACTAGAACTTAAAAATTTGTTTCCAGAAATCAGATACCAGATACTGGTGAAAATTCGCAATCATTGGACCAGACGGGCATCCACTACCAAGTAAAAGTGTAGTTAGATACCTGGGAATCCGATAAGATCAGTCAAGATGGCTGTTTTATTGGACCAACTTAACTCCAGAGTGGAAAGTAATCTGTTACATGGTCTTAGTCAGGCCCATATTTGCCAATAGATGTCCAGTTTGATTTAACGAGACCACAAGCTCGCGTAATGAAAGGCTTTGGATGTTTGGAATACACAGAACACTAGAGTCCGAGTACATGTATGTAGGTAGGATTTCACGGATAGATAATTTTCGATAAAGTTGATCGAAAGATATGTTGCAAGGGCAACGACTTAACGGTTTTGTGACTCTTTCCCCCCAATTAGAGGAATATTTCCCTTATTGAATCACTGCAGCCTGATACAAGATCTATAGGTTGGTGGAGCGGCTACGTGGCCCGTAATTATTTGGTTCAACAAAATGATTCTATACTGCGATCAGAGAGAAGTTGTCCGACAGCATAAACGCTTTTGATCACCCTACTCGCCTGGTTAGATGCAGCAACTTAGCCAGCATTAATGCCTGACTGGCAGCAGTCGTCTGGTCAGCCCACTTCCCTGGCAGGCGGCAGCCGTCTGGCTAGCTCACTTGCCTGGCTGGCGGCAGCCGTCTGGCCAGCTCACTTGCCTGGCTGGCGGAAGCCGTCTGGCCAGCTCACTTGCCTGGCTGGCGGAAGCCGTCTGGCCAGCTCACTTGCCTGGCTGGCGACAGCCGTCTGGCCAGCTCACTTGCCTGGCTGGCGGAAGCCGTCTGGCCAGCTCACTTGCCTGGCTGGCGACAGCCGTCTGGCCAGCTCATTTGTCTGCCTGGCGGCATCCATCTGGCCAGCAGCTTACCTGGGTGGTGGCAGCCGTCTGGCCAGCTCATTTGCCTGGCTGGCGACAGCCGTCTGGCCAGCTCACTTGCCTGGCTGGCGGAAGCCGTCTGGCCAGCTCACTTGCCTGGCTGGCGGAAGCCGTCTGGCCAGCTCACGTGCCTGGCTGGCGACAGCCGTCTGGCCAGCTCGTTTGTCTGGCTGGCGGCATTCATCTGGCCAGCAGCTTACCTGGGTGGTGGCAGCCGTCTGGCCAGCTCATTTGCCTGCCTGGCGGCAGCCGTCTGGCCAGCTCACTTGCCTGGCTGGCGGAAGCCCTCTGGCCAGCCTACTTGCCTGGCTGGCGGAAGCCGTCTGGCCAGCTCACTTGCCTGGCTGGCGACAGCCGTCTGGCCAGCTCATTTGTCTGGCTGGCGGCATCCATCTGGCCAGCAGCTTACCTGGGTGGTGGCAGCCGTCTGGCCAGCTCATTTGCCTGCCTGGCGGCATCCATCTGGCCAGCAGCTTGCCTGGCTGGCGGCATCCGTCTGGCCAGCAACTTGCCTCGCTGGCGTCAGCCGTCTGGTTGGTTGCAGATCCCCGGCCAGCATATTTGCTTGTTTGGATGCAGCCGCCTGGCCAGCATTCTTTCCTGGCTGGCTGCAACCCCCTGGCCAATATATTTGTCTGGCTGGCTGTAGCCGACTGGCCCGCATAATTGCCTGGCTGGCGGTAGCCGCCTGGCCAATATATTTGTCTGGCTGGCTGCAGCCGACTGACCAGCATACTTGCTTGGAGCCGCCCGTCCAGCATAATTGCCTGTCTGGTTGCAGCCACCCGATCAGCTAACTTGCCTGGCTGGCTGCAGCCCCCTGGCCAATATATTTGCCTGGTTGGCTGCAGCCGCCTGGACAGCCTACTTGTTTGGAGCCGCCCATCCAGCATACTTGCCTGGCTGGTTGCAGCCGCCCGATCAGCTAACTTGCCTGGCTAGCTGCAGCCGCCTGGACAGCATACTTTCCTGGCTGGCGGCAGCGGCCTAGCCAGCATACTTGCCCGGCTGGTTGCAGCCGCCCGCATACTTGCCTGGCTGGCGGCAGCACCTGGCTAGCATACTTGCCTGACTGGTTGGAGCCGCCCGTCCAGCATACTTGCCCGGCTGGCTGCAGCCCCCTGGCCAATATGTTTGTCTGGCTGGCTGCAGCCGACTGGCCAGCATACTTGCTTGGAACCGCCCGCCCAGCATGCTTGCCTGGCTGGTTGCAGCCGCCCGGTCAGGTAACTTACCCGGCTGGCTGCAGCCTCCTGGCCAATATATTTGTCTGGCTGGCTGCAGCCGACTGGCCAGCATACTTGCTTGGAGCCGCCAGCATAATTGCCTGGCTAGCAGCAGCCGCCTGGACAGCATACTTTCCTGGCTGGCGGCAGCGGCCTGGCCAGCATACTTGCCCGGCTGGTTGCAGCCGCCCGCATACTTGCCTGGCTGGCGGCAGCACCTGGCTAGCATACTTGCCTGACTGGTTGGAGCCGCCCGTCCAGCATACTTGCCCGGCTGGCTGCAGCCCCCTGGCCAATATATTTGTCTGGCTGGCTGCAGCCGACTGGCCAGCATACTTGCTTGGAACCGCCCGTCCAGCATACTAGCCTGGCTGGTTGCAGCCGCCCGGTCAGGTAACTTGCCTGGCTGGCTGCAGCCCCCTGGCTAATATATTTGTCTAGTTGGCTGCAGCCGACTGGCCAGCATACTTGATTGGAGCCGCCCGTCCAGCATCATTGCCTGTCTGGTTGCAGCCACCCGGTAAGCTAACTTGCCTGGCTGGCTGCAGCCGACTGGCCAGCATACTTGCTTGGAGCCGCCCGTCCAGCATACTTGCCTGGCTAGTTGCAGCCGCCCGGTCAGCTAACTTGTCTGGCTGGCTGCAGCCGCCTGGACAGCATACTTTCCTGTCTGGCGGCAGCGGCCTAGCCAGCATACTTGCCCGGCTGGTTGCAGCCGCCCGCATACTTGCCTGGCTGGCGACAGCACCTGGCTAGCATACTTGCCTGACTGGTTGCAGCCGCCCGGTCAGCATACTTGCCCTACCGGCATAGCCAATAATTACAGGAAAAACACGTGTTACGGTTTTTATGGGCTTATTGATACAATCCGTCCTCTTGGGGGACCAACTGAGGGGGAGCGGATATCCGTTTTTACACTCGTCGACTGGGTCTTTACGTGTCAGTCAGGCAAGTATGCTGGCCAGGCCGCTGCCGGCAGCCAGGCAAGTATGCCAGCCAGGCGGCTGCAACCAAAACGTCTCAATAGCAATAACTAGTGTGAACAACATCAGTATGTATGGTATGTATGCTCCATGGAGAACTAGCTTCTCTCAAATCAGCCATGTTGTGTGTGAATTTATTTTCCCATAGGTGAGAGGGACCTACAATCTATTGCCGATTCCGAACGGCGAATTTCGCGAAGTTTTTCTTGACTTTTACTACAGGGTGGTTAGGAGGTCAGGAGGAGAAGCATCCTGAAAAGAAAACGTTCAACAACATGGCTGTTGGCGGGATTCGATCCCGTGAGATGGTGTCAGAGGCCAACACACTACACACTGCCCCACGGTACTCACGCCACGGATCAACATTAGTACTGAGATTAAATGCAAAGTAACTATTGCCAATCACTGTAATTTTGAGCCCAAAAGGCAATTGGGTAATGCTATCTCTCGAAAAACTAAGCTGGCTTTATATAATACTCTGATTATCTCAGTCCTTTTCTATGGTTTGCGTTCATGGCATCTGGAGGAGAGGATTCAACTACTGACTGTACGGACTGTAAGGCGGCAATCGTCGACGAAAACACGGCTTAAGATGACTAGCGCATGTAGAGTGTATGGACAACACAGCTCCGGCCCGGAGGGTCTTTGGATCCCAGCCATTGGGACAACGCAGTAGAGGATGTCCTCGACGCAAATGTCGCACACAAGTGGAAAACTTGTTGTGCGTAACTGGAGACGGCTGGCAAGAAACCGTGCCGACTGGAGTCGCTTGTTGGTTGAGGGCCAACACCACACCGGACTATCCGGACTATAGCGGCACGAAAAATATGAAGAAGAAGAACAAACTAATGTGTCCTCACTTATTTGAAAACAACAGGTTTTCTGATTTGGCAGTTCCTCGTCATTAGCCTTCTGAACTCATACAGTAATTGACTACTTCAATCTTTTCTTGTGCAATAATAACTATATATTTTTACATGTGGTCCTCCTTATTAAGCCATTTCTAAACCTGCAATGGGGTTACTACGATCACCCATATACATATCTATAAAATTGTGTATTAATTAGTACAATGTTGAAGCCTTTAGACCAGAGAGGGATAGTCCTATCGATGGTGGTGATCGAATCAAATTGCTACTGGAGTAAGCGCTACCATATGGAGATCCCAACACAACCTGTGGTGATTGTATCAATGATGGGGCTGATCTCACAAGAGTTTGCGACTGAATAAGAGGTGCAACTTGGCGAATGATAGACGATGTCGACGATAATGTCGGAACGGTTCGAATTAGTGCTGGAGATGGTGCTGCCAATACTTGTTTGGTGAGTGGAGTCCGTGAAACGATTGCATTGAATCCATTCACATCGTCCGAAGAGTACTGAACAACTCTGGTTAAACCGTCAGCATCCAATAATGAGTACGATCCTTTGACCACATCACCATCTCGAGATTCGATTTGACTTTTGATGTCACCAGTGCTGGGGTCTTTCACTTCGTAATTAAATGTGTACTGTGGCCGCAGGTCTACTGTTTCGATTTGTTTGGTCAATAATGATGGTTGAATGTAGCCGGTACCTGGCAACGCAATAGCGTGAGCAGCAGCAATGCAAGCGAAGATAACAGCGAACTATGGAAACAGATTCGAATTAGAATTAGAATAGTGATAAGGAACTTTGGCACACTTACAACGTGGGCCATGTTGCTTTGGTAGCTGGTGGATGTTGCTTGATACCGTTAGGACGGTGCATTTTTCTTTTATAGTAATTTGTATCTGCAGGAAACACTAGGGTAGTCAATGCAAATATGGAAAGGTACCGGTTCTTGAGAGTCGAAGAGTCTTTTCTGCCTAGACAGTGAAATGACTTTGCTCCAGATCTACCGCACACGCCTTAGATTAAGAGAGTGAGTGAGAGATGCTAGTAGTCTAAGAGTAGATTGGCATCATGTGAAGATATTCGAATGCAGTTTGGTGGTAAATTAGTTTTTGGCTGTGGCTGATGCAATAGCAAAAATTGTTTTGATCACTGGTAGAGTACAGCAAGTAGAAGGTTTGAAAAGCGTATCAAAGGCGAATGGAAATGGCTATGCAATTTTGCAATTCGGTCAACTAACGATGATGGGTGAATGATGCAATGTGAACCTCATGAGAGGTAATGTATTTTGGGATTGGATTTGTGTCTATTATGTTAACATTTCTTTACATTTTTAGTTTTGATGCTTTTTCGTGGGTGCTTCATGCGTAGGAAAAAGATTTTCGAATGCGAAAAGTTAGGTCTTTAAGCAGATGACATCCAACTAAAAATCGTGTGTCGAACTGGGTCCAAAGAATATGAAAAATTTGGGGCAATAAGTAAGAAATTCCTTCCAAATAATCTGACATGAATCTTGCATCTTGGTAATAGGATTCTAGCGGTACTTTAGCAATATAGTAGAATTAGACTTAAGATTTTTCCTTGAATCTAATTGGACAGTCATAATGTTGGAGCCCAGAAGATACTGGGGAGTCCAACTAATCCTCTTCATTTGGCTATCCAAAGTGCTGACAATAAGTCACCAGAAACGCTGGAAGAAGGTAAGCTCAGCGAAGACTATAAAAATAGGAAATCTTGTTGAACTCAAAGCCAGGAATGAGTCAATTTGCTGTATGAGTATTGTACAGTGTTGAGACGACACAATTTTGGAGTTCCGAACCGTCAGCAGCTTTAGTAGCTCAGCTAAACTGTCCAACTTTGGAGAAGTCAGCGACTTTGCCTGCCACGAACGACATTAACCATACGACCGCAGCATTTGATCGAAAAGCTAGGATGAGCTTACACATCTTTTTGAGCGTAGGAAAGTGTCTTGGCCGCGATGTGTTTTAAGCATGGTTGTCCCTTCCAGTATTCTAAATTCAAGTCTAGAAAAGCCAAGGAAAAGGAAAAAAGTCTAAAATTTCCCTCAGATGTTGATGTACATACATACATATATGCGTTGACAGTTTACACTTGGAACAGTTTCGCTGTTTACAAATTTGTACCTCGAGGACTCTGAGGTCGTTAAAAGGCAAGGGCTTAGAGCCCAGGAGCGATGTGACTAAGAGGCACCTTGACCCAACGTCTTTGCTCGAAAAAAAAAAATGATTTCTCAACTCTTCCCACCCACACCTTAAGATATTTGGATGAGGTAGAGCACCGTGGCGCAGTGGGTAGTGCGTCTGACGTCGATGACACGGGATCGAATCTCGACACAGTCATGTCATCGAACGTGTTTTCACGGTGTTTCCCCTCAGCGGGGTTCTGACAAAACCCCCTGTAGTAAAACTGTCATGAAAAGTTTCTCGAAATTCGCCGTTCGGAACCGGCAATAAGCTGCAGGTCCCTTTCTCCTATGGGAAAATTAAATCACACACAACATGGGTGATTGAGAGAAGCTCGGCACGCCATCATACATACATTTTTAATATAATATACACCAACTCTGCGCTTCCTTAACTTCCTCCGGCTAATGGTTAGCCAGATACAGCTTATATTTGATTTTTAAAAGAAATCGCAGAGACCGAGACAAATGGTGGTCAAACTGTGCTATACAAGGTGTGCCAATTAAGCTCCGGGAATTCGCAAACAGAAAATAAGCAAATTAAGTTTGTCGCAATATTTTGTTATCGACCTTCACAACAGACCCCATGTAACTCTACATAACGATTCCAACGTCGCTCCCATGATTCGAAGCACCCATAATAATCCTTCAAATGTGATCTTCTCTATATCGCCATGATGGGTTTCCCTGGAGTGTGACTTCATCTTTGGAGGTATAAAAAAAGTCGCAGGGGGCAAGGTCGGAGTGATAGAGTGAATGTGGCACTGCAGAAAGGTTTTTTTTGTCAAAACTCGTACACAATCAACAAGGAATGGACCGGCGCATTGTCGTGGTGCAAGACCTAGCCCTTCTTGGTGAGTTTGGGCCGTATACAGAAGACATGTGCTCGCAGCCTCTTTAGGACGCCAACATAGGGCTGTCCAGTTACTGCCTGATTAGAAGGCACATATTCAGGGAGAACGATGCCGCGGATATCGAAAAAAAACATCAATATTTTCCT
Source organism: Eumerus sabulonum (assembly GCA_951905685.1). Taxonomy (NCBI): domain Eukaryota; kingdom Metazoa; phylum Arthropoda; class Insecta; order Diptera; family Syrphidae; genus Eumerus; species Eumerus sabulonum. Next base: position 207,779,728 of record OX645060.1, read on the forward strand.
CAGCTGCGACTTTGGCGTCCTCTCTTTCGTGGAGGAAACCTTTTTCCACCCACTGCTAACTTTGTCTTCGGGTCTCGGGATCGGATCGGAGTGAGTCACTCATTTTTACGAGGCCACTTAAAAAACCGAAAAATGGACCACCCTTCGAGTTCTCGAGTTGTGACTAAATTCTTGGAACTTAACTGCCACACCAGGTTGTAGCAGCTCATAATGGACAATTTCCCTTCATTCTCACTTGACGGCGTTTGTTTCGTTTAAGAAGCCTTTGACCATGATCGATGAATGAGATGGACATTTTTGTACTTAATCCATGATTCGATTTCGTTGCGATCCACAAGCATTTCATTGATAGTAGGTAGATAGGTAAGAGTGACCGCCTGGTGTAAGAGAGACCAAGGCCCAATTAGTGCGTGTGCGCCGTTTTGATGCCACCACTCAAGTGACCTAGCGTGTCGATTTGTGTTTCAAATCCACCCTGCGCAGTTGAGAAATTGAATGATGTTGCAGAAATCTGTTACCGAATTCTGATAAGTCGTCAAAGAGGGCTTTGCCGAGTGTGGGCTGCCTGGATCTGGCTAGAGCTGGGCATTTGCAAAAGGAAATGGTTAATGGTCTTAGAGCGGGTTCTTGCAACTTCGGCAGTGTGTGTTAAATGGGATGCTTAACTTGGTAGCGTAAATGACGACAGGCCAATGGCTAATACTGATAGCTACAATTCTGGCAATCTCCTCTCGAGCTCTATTAGTTAGCTCGTGATATGACCTCCCTTCTGCTGTGCCTCTGTCTAGAGTCTTGGCTATAATGGTGTTTCCCATCTGGGACTGAATGATCATTGGTTTGTAAATGGATATGTTCCATCTGCTAACAAATTCCTCTACACCTACCATGATGAGATGTTATTGGATCGATCCAGTACGGACGTTGTTAGAAGCCCTTTCTATATCAAGGCAGGTCCCTAGGGTGAATTGCTTGAACTGAATGGATTTTTCGATCGTCGGAATAACTTCGTGCAGAGCGCTCTCAGTGGACTTGTCTTTGAGGTAGGCGTGTTGAGACTTCGAAATATTTGTATTTCCTCTAGTGCCTCGGATGTGCCTGTCTAACATGCGTTCGAGGGTCTTCAAAACGAAGGATATGAGGCTAATAGGTAAGAAATCCTTCACGGATTAATACGCGTGCTTGCCCACCTTCGGGATGAAAAGGACCAGAACACTTCTCCAAGTCTGGGGAATGTAGCTGAGTCTAAGCCTTATCCAAATTCTTTGGAGCATTATCGGTAATATTGGTAATATTGGGAGAATTGAATGCGCGCTCGAAAGGAAAGAGTACGCGCTGGGCATTTTCATCGACATTGAGGGAGCTTTTGATAACACAACTTTCGACAGCATGTGCAGTGCTGCCAGACGTCATGGCGAAGATGGAGCACTGATCTTGTGGATCAAAGCGATGATTGTGCGCAGGACATTGACCGCTGATGCAGGCCTCGACCAGTGTGTCAAAACCGGCTGCCCGCAAGGTGGCGTCCAAATGGCTTTTGGTACAACTCGGATAGGAATAACGGTGTGCTTGCGCAGGTACTGTCCTCTAACCCCTGTCTCATGGACATGCCTTCTGACGAGTTGGCACCCGTTATCCTATTGCGCTGTAATTTCACAGTCGAGTTTCTATGGCTCTTTTCAGATAATTCTAAGCTGTGATTGGTTGATGTTTAGTGCCTTCGCTATCTCCTGACAGTTTGCATACAATTCCAGCTCCATTTGCTGCAAGGCACGTCTTTGATAGCGAAATTTCCGGAACAATATCAAGCAAATCACTCCTTGGTCCGGCCTACACTCACAACACTCTCACAGTACACTTTGCAGTTTTTTCGGAACGTTTTTGCATCGTTTTTGCTACATTTTATAGTAAAAAAGTATCACATAATGTATTAGTACCTAATTGTTTATCTTGAGAGCGCCGTGGTGCAGTAGGTAGTGTGTTCGCCTCTGACGCCGATGACACGGGATCGAATCCCGATAACAGCCATGTCATCGAACATGTTTTTCACGGTGCTTCTCCTCAGCGGGGTACTGACAAAATCCCCTGTAGTCAAGGAGAGCTTCTCGAATTTCGCCGTTCGGAACCAGCAATAAAACTGTAGGTCCCTTTCACCTATGGGGAAATAAAATCACACACAACATGGGTGATTGAGAGAGGCTCGACTTTTGTCCTTCATGAACTGTAACGCCAACACACATATGTACATATGTACATACATACAGTTTGGCATCAGATAGTGTAAGTGTAAAAACACTTCCTTTACCCAGTCCACAAGAAAGGAGACCCCTATACTGCGCCAGCTACAGGGGAATTTGTCTCCTTAATATCGCGTCTTCTCTGCCGTACTGTGTGAACGCCTGAAACCCTTTGTGAATAATCTGATAGGTTCGTATCAGTGTGGTTTCAGTTCAAGTAAATCCACAATAGACCAGTGTCTAGTTTTGACATCTCTGCCAAACTCGTCAGATTGTGCAGAATGACAATGGAGAACCCTCGCTTCTTCGGAAGCGAATTAACCGAGACCTTTGGTGTTAAATAGATTTAGACAAGGAGACTCACTGTCATGTAATTTCTTCAAAATCGTGCTTGAAAAGATCATACGAGACTCACTGGCCAACACAAGAGGTACGATCTATTTCAAATCTGCACAACTGCACTTGCCTACACGGATGACATTGACGTAATTCGACAAACACACCGGTAGACGTCTTGGGTCACTAGTGACCAACGACAACAACACCAGCGCTGAGATCAAACGCAGGGCTACTCTTGTCAACCGCTGCTTCTTTGGGCTCAAGAGGCAATTGAGAAGTAGAGCCCTCTCTCGAAAGGCCAAAAATACGCTGTACAATACCTAAATCATCCCTGTCCTTCTCTATAGCACAGAGGCCTAGACTTTAACGAAAGCGGAGGAAGAGGCCCTTGGTCGTTTCGAAAGGAAAATTCTGTATTCAATCTATTCTTCCGTTTGTATAAATGGGGAGTGGAGGAGAATATACAACGACGAACTATACGGGCTGTACATCGAGATCGACCTAGTACGACGTCTACGGATCCAATGTCTAAGATGGCTAGGCCGTGTAGAGCGAATGGATAACACAGCTCCGGTCAGAAGAGTCTTCGAGTCCAACCCCGAGGGACGACGCAGCAGAGGAGACACAGTTGGAAGAGGACATTAACCAATTTGGAGTGCGTCGCTGGAAACAGCTGGCAAAAGACCGTGCCAGCTGGAGAAGTTTGTTGGTTGAGGCGCAGGTTCACATCGGACTATAGCGCCACCTAAGTAAGTAAGATTCCGTATATGACCCAATATACGATTTTTAAATCACCCGGGATGGTGATACCTTGATTCCAAATACTATGATCTTGAGGTTAATCACATTGTCTAAATGGAAAATAATAGAGTGGATATAACCACACCGACTCTATAGTGATATTGTCGAACCAAATACTACGGATCTAACATCTTCGATGGTTTTCGAATCCGACGCCAGTTAACATATCGAGCCTTAGTAGCTCGTCCTCCTTAGCTCTGATGTAGAGTATTTCAAATGTATGAATATTATTTTTATTACACTTATTTATCTAAAAAGATTGGTCTTACGTAATACTAATGAAGCCTTCTTTTAATGGCCATACGACGCATCTGGAGTTGTGTAGGTAGGCTTCACAATTGGTGCTGCAGCGTAAGCTAATGGCGCCTCTTTAACGTCAGTCACTTTCGCAGAAATTGGCTCTCGATGAACGACAGCGTTGAACCCGTGCTCAGCATCGACTGTATACTGTACAATCCTCCTAAATCCGTCAGCATCTATGAGAGAATATTCACCTTGAATGCGATCGCCATCACGTGTTTCTACCTGGCTTTTAGTGTCACCAGATATGGAGTCTGCTACATTATAGCTGAATGTGTACTTCGGATGTGAATCGAATGCCCCGACTTTTTCATATTCTGGTACAGCTTTTACGACGGAAGTCGAGGCCTGCATGTAAGCAGGCTGAGAGTAAGAGGATTGTGAGTAGGATGGTTGATCTGGTTGTGCGTATGACGATTGATGGTATGAGGCAGGAGATGAATACGTTTCATATGCTGCTATTGGAGCAGCTGTTGTAGAATATGTGGTATACGTTGCCAACATTTTCGCTGGAGCTGTACTCGAAATAGGACCAGTTGGTATGATTACTGCGCTAGTCACAGCGACAATGGTTAGTGTCACAAAAAACTGCAAATAAAACAATACAATAATTCTGGTTTTAAAGTTTGGTATATAGTCAATGAAGTCCCACCTTAAAAGCCATCTTAAGCCTGAATTACCAGTCTTATTACTGAATTACCAGTCTTCGATCTTTACGCTTCTTTAGCTCGCAGTGAAATGTATACTTCGTCTGCGTTCAAATTCGGTTTTATATTCATCTGGCCATGATTGTGATGGCAAGATATAATTTTTTTTTAGTTTCTTTTTCACTTGCAAACTACTTTCATCTACGCTAACAATAAAATCTCCCATTTCACATGATGATCGGTCAATTGAGCCGTAAGCTCGCATGAGAGTAAGTAGCGTGTAACCTCACACGAAATCGAAAGTGTAGTTACGAAAGTAGTTGATCTGATCAATTGAACCAGATATGGATTTGGGATTATGAAACATTTTTTTTGCCATTTGTTTTATAATTCACTTTCAATTAGATGAGTTACATGTGAATGAATATCTATAATAAAGTCTTCAAAGCGAATTCGTTTGTATTCTGAATCGCTTTGCTCCATCTCACCTGGTGTGAAGGAGGATGTGGTACTTATCTATTTTGATCATTTTTCTGCACATGGCAATGGAGATCTGAAGTAATAAGGAAAACGCGATAACTGCTCACGCACTTGCTTTAAAAAGAAGTGATAACTTTAGTTTTTCAGACTAGTGATCGGATCCCACACCGGACTTAAACCATAAAGACTTCTTTGCATGAAGTCAGACGCCATGTTCAATAAGGGTGTCGCATGGAGTAGTATTCTAGACCATCCAATAAATCCAACTCAGTAGAAGAGAAGTACAATCCATTCAAACCTACTTCCTTACTTACTTTGATGGCGCTACAGTTCGGGGTGAACCAAGGCCTCAATCAACAAGCCTGTCCAGCCGTGCCGATCTTTGGCCAGCCGCTTCCAGTGCCGCACGCCCAGTTGGTTGAGGTCCCTTTGCACCTGTGCGCACCACCTTAAATGCGGTCGTCCTCTGCTCCGTCGTCGATCGGGGTTGGAGTCGAAGACTCTTCGGGCCGGAGCGTTGATGTCCATTCGCTCTACATGGCCTAGCCATCTTGGACGTTGGATCCGAAGACGTCTAACTAGGCCGATGTCGCTGTACAGCCCGTACAGTTCTTGGTTGAATCTCCTCCTCCACTCTCCGCTTACACAAACGGGACCAAAGATTGCACGCAGAATTTTCCTCTCGAAACACCGAAGAGCTTCTTCATCCGCTATTGATAACGTCCAAGCCTCAGCGTCGTAGAGGAGGACCGTGATGATTAAGATTTTGTAGAGGGATACCTTAGTTTTTCGAGAGAGGGCTTTACTACTCAATTGGCTCTTGAGCCCGAAGAAGCAGTGGTTGGCAAGATGTATTCTGCGTTTTATTTCAGCGCTGGTGTCGTTGCTGCTTGTCACTATCGAGCCAAGGTAGACGAAGTCCTTGACTTCTTGAAAAATATTGCTGCCGAAGGTGACGTTCTGACCGAGACGTCGGTGTTGCGCGTCTTTCTGGGATGACAGCATATATTTGGTCTTGTCCCCATTTACCCTTAGACCCATTTTAGCCGCTTCTGCTTCGAAGCTTGCGAGCACCTCATAGAAGTCTCTCTTTGTCCGTCCAATAACATCAATGTCCAAAGCTGAATTTGATCGGCTCTCGTCCTATCTAGGACAACCACCCCTGAGAGTAGTGAACGAACATCAACGACCCAAACCACTGCACTCCGTTCAAGTTGTGTGTGTAACAACACATCATAAGAGAATATAAGAAAAAAAACTCTTGGACCTGCGCGAGTCTCTGAAAAACAAAAAAAAAAAAGGGGTCGGTCAGTTCACCTCTTACCTTAATTGAGCAGCGAGAGTTCTCCATCCTGCACAGTCTGACAAGTTTGGCAGGAATGTTAAAACATGACATGGCTCTGTATAGCTTGTCTCTATAAACACTGTCATACGCGGCTTAAAAGTCGATAAAAAGATGGTGCGCGTCGACCTGGAATTCATGGGTCTTCTCCAAGATCTACCGTCGTGTATATATTTGGTCTATCATGCATATTCCTGGCCTGAAACCATACTGGTAGGAACCTATCAGATTGTCCACGGACGGTTTCAGGCACTTACACTTACAGTACGGTAGAGAGGATCTTGTACGCGATGTTCAGGAGGCTTATCCCACTGTAATTGGCGCAGTCATAGGGGTGTCCTTTCTTATGGACCGGGCAAACGATACTGAGATTCCATTCATCGGGCGTGCGTTCTTCCGACCATATCTTGCAGATAAGTTGGTGCATATTCCTCACCAGTTCAAAGCCAGCTGCTTTAAACAGTTCCGCGGGGAGTCCGTATGCTCCAGCAGCCTTACATGACTTAAGTTTCGATATCGCTGTCTTAACATCGTCTAGGTGGACGGGATTCTACTTCGTATTCGTCCATTGTGAACGGTTCGCTTTGCCTGACGGCGGCATTTTGACTATCATCGCCGTTATACAGTCTGCAGAAGTGGTCCTTCCACAATCTCAGCATCGACTGTGACTTCACTACTAGTTGTCCGTGCTCATCCCTGCAGGCTTCTGCTCTGTCTTTATAGCCGTGGCATGTTCGTTTTACTTTCTGGTAAAATTTTCGAACGTCGTTCCTGCAGTAACATCTCTCCATCTCCTCGATCTCGCGCTTTTCATGCTCCTTCTTCTTCCTTCTCAGAAGCGAATGCTCCTCCCTCCTTTTCTGTTCATAGAGCCCGCGGGCAGCTCTCGTCCGTCGATGCAATGTGGCCATGTATGCATTCTGTTTCTCTACATGGGCCTGTCTGCACTCATCATCAAACCAGGGGTTTCTCCATGGTGGTGGCTTGAAACCGAGTACATCTGAGGCGGCCTCTCTAATGGCATTTTGACAACGACTCCATTGCTGCTCTATGGTTTCTGCAGATTGCATCGGGACTTGAGAGATCTTGAGGGAGACTTGATCGGCGAAGGTGCTGGCGGTCTCCTGCGATTGCAGCTTTCCGGTGTTAAGTATTGGTGTTCTTACTCGACTCCGTTGATTCCGAGTCCGTACCTTGGCAGCAACAAGGTAATGATCCGAGTCGATGTTGGTTCCTCGAAAGGTTCGGACATCTAGGATACTGGAGGTGTGTCTGCGCAATTCAATTTGCGCAGACTGAGTGGTCGTGGGTGCTAAGGTTTGGACAAGAAGGGACAGTGGTGAACAGAACTCCCCCGGGACCATCAACATCAGCAGCGATGCCGGAACATGTCACTCAAACTCGACACGAAATTATGCGAAATTCGCGTAAATTCATAAGAGGGATCGCGGCAAACAAAATCCAAACCGTGCAAGGTCTAAAGGAAAGTGACTATTCTTTGCGAGAAATCTCCGCAAGAACAATGCTCGAACGTTTTCGAACAGCACGAACGCTTGGCAACATATTGTTTGGTGATAAAGCACACTTTCATATCGACGGCTACGAGAGTAGCTTGCGTTAGTGGTCCCAAACGACCCTAGAGAACGCCATCAGAATGTCGAATTCGGCCATTTTTATTTTGAATTAAACTCCCGGGTTTGGCGAGTTCAATCCAATCTGGTGACTTCTCGTCACATTTATTCTCAATTCAATTTTTAGGATTCTTCAATTCCCTTTTCCCCTCGTTCCCACTGAAGTCCAGGATCTGGTTAGGTATTGCAACCAGAAAAAACACCACCTGGTAATTGGATGCGACGCCAACGCGCACCATATGGAATGGGGCAGCAGCAATACCCAGAAACGGGGCGAGTCAATCCTTGAATTCTTAATCATTAACGAACTCAGCGTTGCCAATAGAGACAACAAACCCACATTCATAAATGCGGTTAGAGGAGAGGTGCTTGACCTCACCATCTCTAGCCCATTTTTCTCAAATGCGATTGGGGACTTGCATGTCTCCAATGAAGCCTCACTGTCTGACCACCAGATTCAAAATCTCCGTTGAGGTTAAAGAGGCTGAGCTCGGATATCAGCCCAAACGAACGAATTGGGCTAGGTTCCAAGCTCAACTCGCCGCCAAAGAGGATATGTTTTCAAGTCGATTGAGTCGACAGACGATATCGACGAAGCGGCTTACCAGCTCAATGCAGCACTCATCTCATCTTTTAGAGACGGCTGTACACCCAGGTCAATTACACACAAACGGTGTGTGCGCTGGTGGAGATCGCTGTTTAACGGAGCTAAACGGTATAATAGTTGGACTGATTACAGATCTGCTCTAGCTTAATACAACCTCGAATTGAGGAAATCCAAGAGAACGTCTTGGAGGAAACATTGCGAGAACATAGACTCGCTTCCAACTGCGGCCCGATTCTACAAAGCGCTATTCGAGAGCACACAAATGGGCTCGTGCTGACGTTCAAATTAACGTAAAGATAACATCGACAGTAGAACAAATAGCCTCTCTGGTAGACTCTTCAGCCCGCTATCCGGGTCAAATGGGCAAGGCCCCGAGCAAGGACGGTGTTTTTCCTGCGAACTTACAAAAAGGCCTGAATACAATTCTGTCACCACTGATAGTTCTTTCTAGGTCCTGCTTCAACCTGGGATACATACCCCAAATTCGGGAAGTGGTCAATCTTGTCTTCATCACCAAAATTGGAAAGCCAAGTGAGCAACCTAAATCCTATCGCCCTAACACTCTGACTTCGTTCTTTCTAAAAACAATGGAGAAACTGATAGAGCTCCATATTAGAGGTATCTTGGAAAATCAGACACCTCTGCATCCCAACCAGTATGCATAGCGCAAAGAGCGATCTACCGAGAATGCACTACACCACTTGGTGACGCGCACTGAAAATAGTATCACACAAAAAGAGAACGCAATCTGCGCCTTCTTCGATATAGAGGGAGCCTTCGATAATACTGGCTATGATTCGATCACCACTGCACTATCCTGCAGGGGTGTGGACCATCCCATTAATCACTGGATTAGGGCGATGCTAAATAGTCGTAACATATCAGCCACATGCGGAGAGGTCTCAGTGACAGTATTGGCGGTTAGAGGATGCCCACAAGAGGGGGTCCTCTCACCACTGCTTTGGTCGATAGTCATCGATGATCTACTAGGCAAGCTAACCACTTGGGGCTGCGAGGTCATCGGATATGCTGATGACCTAGTAGTCATTGTTACGGGCAAGTGCGAGATCACTGCCTTTGATCGCATGCAGCTTGCGCTCCAACTTATCTCTGACTGGTGTGGCAGAGAGAGTTTATCTATTAACCCAAATAAGACCATCTTAGTCACATTTACAAAGAGGAGAAAGGTACAACCCTGCTCAATCTTTCTAAATGGCATACACATAGGATTTTCAGAGGAGGTAAAGTATCTAGGTATTGACCTAGACCGCAGACTCAACTGGAACTCCAATATGAAAAATAAACTCATGAAAGCGACTAAGGCCATGTGGGCCTGCCGACGCACCTACGGTAAAAGCTGGGGACTTAAGCCTAAGGTAGTCCACTGGTTATATACCGCGATCGTAAGACCTATCGTCACCTATGGGTCCACCGTGTGGTGGACAAAAGTTGAGCAAAAAACTACACCTGTTAAGCTTCAACGCCTTCAGAGACTAGTGTGTCTCGGCATCACAGGCGCTATGCCAACCTGCCCCACGGCAGCCCAAGAGGCACTCATTGGACTCACTCCACTGCACCTTTTTATCAAAAAGGTGGCATTACGCAGTGCAATAAGAATTCTCTGCTCGGGAACAAATATGCCATGCAGACCCATAGGCCACATGTCCATATTACAACACCTTCCCGAGCTGGATATGATTACTACGGTCTCGGACGCATTGCCACACACCTTCACCAAGAGATTTGAGATATTGATCCCAAATCGCTAAGCATGGGAAAACAGTGATCCCCTGCTAAATGTCAAAGGCCTTAGGTGGTACACGGATGGCTCCAAGATGGCTTCTGGCGTTGGCGCCGGCATCTTTGGACCAAAACGCAAGATCTCGAAGGCCCTGGGAATAAGTCTCAGCATCTTCCAAGCAGAGCTGCATGCCATCCTAACATGCGTCAATCTAAATCTCGAGACTGGCATTAGAGGAGTAACCATCAACGTACTCTCTGATAGCCAAGCAGCGCTTAAAGCGCTGGGTTCGTACAGCACGTACTCAAAGGAATGCCAAAAGAAACAATGTTAAACTTTGGTGGGTGCCAGGACATAATGGTATCAAGGGCAATGAAATCTCTGACCAACTTGCCAGGAAAGGTTCCAGCGATAAATATATAGGTCCGGAAACATTCCGCGGCATTCCCGGGTCTGAGATAAGTTTCTTCTTAGACAAGTGGGAAAAATTGCAACACCTGTCCTTTTGGAACAGCGTTCGGGGACTCCGTCAATCTAAACGACTTATACGACCCCTGAACAAACACTCTAGTGATGTAATCAAACTCAGGAGACTAGTCAGCTATCTATCAGGACACTGCGGTCTGAGATATCATCTAAACAAAATTAGCCTCTCGTCTGAAACTGAGTGTCAGCTCTGTCTCGAGGACGAAGAGACAGCGGAACACATACTGTGTGAGTGTGCTGCTCTCTGCCATCTTAGGAAGCGTATCCTTCTCAGTGAAGTTATGACTCCTGAGGGGATCACCTTGACTCCAGATATACTACAAACAGATAGCACTGCGCTGGCCACATTCAGCGGTGATATTGCAATGTTGGGAAGTATGCGCCCTCTTCAAAGCACAAAACCACTTGACTTAGCGCGACGAACTTAGACTGGAAAGCTGTCTGCTAAATGAGATTACCTCGAGATTGGAAAACTGCTAGATAAGTTATCTGACTTATGTAGTTATAGTAAAAAGGAGAAACAATCATTTTATTTGCTTGCTTCTTGTCTGCAAATTCCCGGAACTTAATTACCATACCTCATAGAACGTGACCATGGTTGCTTGCTTACCAGCGCCACCTGTGAACAAACAGCAAACCTAAACACTGAATATGCCAACCTTTCCCATCAAAGGTTCCTATCTCTGTTAGTTTTTTCCCTTACGATTGTCTTAAATTCTATATAGTCCTTTTCCCACCACCTCTTCGAAATGAGTCAATCCATGTCTGGAGTCAATACCCCGCTGCTAGCAAACATTCTTTCCATTCTGCCATTTAGGGCTTCCTTCACAACTGACTGACGTTCGCAGCTACCTTTGAAATGCACGCATCCCTATACATACTTTATAACATTGACATTAACACTATAATACTATTTAGGAGTATTTTTCTTTATTAGCTATACATATGTGTCTAAGGGCTTAAGGGTATGCAACTGGTGTCGCCCTTACTATTGGGGTAACAGCATAGGCTCCTTTCACAACTGGATCTGAGTCGTACGCTCTTTCTGTCGCCCGAGCGGTATAAAATACTGGAGAATCTATTACCTTCTCAGGGATTATAGTCCGAGTCGCAACAGGCGTGGCAATAGATTTCAGAGCCTTACTAGATGGTTCACGACTAACAACAGCATTGAAACCATGCGCCGCATCAGCAGTATATTGAACGGTTCTCTTATATCCATCGGCATCAATTAACGAATACTCGCCCTGAACAAAGTCTCCATCTCGAGATTCGACCTGACTCTTTGCATCTCCCGAAAATGTGTCCTGAACATTATATCCGAACCTATACTGCGGATGTGGATCGAAATCATCGGCTTCCCTTCCAAGCGCGTGGTGGGATCCCAAAACTCTGTACTTTTGTGGTTGAGCATGAACAGCAGAGAGATCAGAGTAAAAGATGTCTCCAGAAGGAACAACGCGGGCGTTTGTGAGTACAATCATCAGAAGAAGTGCTGTAAACTAGAGAAACACAATAATCAAACCAATCTATCGCAAATAAAGTAAAGCCAACCGAACCTACCTGGAGTGCCATTTTTTCTGGCTTTCTGCTTTCTTTCCGAGTTCAAGATCGAATACCTCTCGGTGCGTTCGATTTTGCTTTTATATATACTTTTCAAATGTTACCGCGCGCCCCAAAGCAACGTATTCCAAATGAATTTACTTCGGCGGGCAATTGATTTGCGTAACATTTAAAAGCCAAGTAAATGTTTTATTGTTTTTCTGTTGGACATGTACAAATTCTTTGTGGCATGAATGGACCACAATGGACAGTATGATGTATGACCGACATGTGAGTGCCTTGCTAGCTGCAAGCTATTTTTGATATGCCTTGGGTCTCTTATTACAACACTTGATAGTGAGAGTCCTATGCCACTGTGAATATGGCATCTTTCACATGTAGGTTTTCTTTATTCAAGTAAATCGTGACATTAATTCCATCCGATACGATAAGATTCGAAACTTGGTTGGATGCGAGACACGTTCCATGTCACTTTAGACTAAAGGAAAAGCTCAGTAAGATAGACTTGCTTTCATTTATTGTTAAAATATACAAACCCTAACTCCTGATGTGCATTAAGTTGCTCCGATTTTTAGTTTTGCCCTTTCGACTTACTTACTTACTTAGGTGGTGCTACAGTCCGTGGTGAACCTGGGCCTAAACCAACCAGCGTCTCCAGCTGGCACTGTCTTTGGCCAGCTGTTTCCAGCGCCGCACGCCCAGTTGGTTAAGGTCTCCTTCTACCTGCGTGCGCCACCGTTGATGCGGCCGTTCTCTGCCGCGCCTTCCTTCCGGGGTGGATTCGAAGACTCTTCGGGTCGGAGCTGTATTTTCCATGCGCTCTACATGGCCTAGCCACCTTAGACGCTGTATCCATAGACGTCGTACCAGGCCGATGTCGCTGTACAACCCGTGCAGTTCTTCGTTATATCTTCTCCTCCATACACCATTTGAAGAAACGGGACCGTAGAATGTGCGCGGAATTTTCCTCTCGAAACGACCAAGGGCATCTTCATCCGCTTTTGTTAAGGTCCAAGCCTCTGCGCCGTAAAGGAGGACTGGGATGATTAGGGTCTTATATAGTGTCACTTTGGTTTTCCACGAGAGGGCTCAATTTCTCAATTGCCTCTTGAGCCCAATGCAACAGTAGTTGGCAAGAGTGATTCTGCGTTTTATCTCAGCGCTGGTGTTGTTGTCGCCGGTCATCAGTGAGTCAATGTAGACGAATTCCTTTGACCACTTCTGGTCAATACGTCGGTGTTGTCCGTCTCTTTTAGATGAAAGCAGATATTCGGTTTTACCCTGATTAACCTTGAGACCCATCCTAGCCGCTTCTACCTCAATGCTTACGAAGGCCTCATTGACGTCTCGGTGTGTCCGTCCAATCACGTCAATATCGTCGGCGTACGCAAGCAATTGCATAGAAATAAATCGTACCTCTTGTGTTGGCCAGTGACTCTTGGACGATCTTTTCAAGCACGATGTTAAAAAGTTGCATGACAGCGCGTCACCTTGCCTAAATCCTTTTTTAACATCAAAGGTCTCGGTTTGCTCATTACCGAACTTAATGGAGCAGCGAGACTTCTCCATTGTCATTCTGCAGAGTCGGACGAGTTTGAAAGGGATGTTAAAACTAGACATGGCTTTGTATAGCTCATCTCTATACACGCTGTCATATGCAGCCTTGAAATCGACGAAGAGGTGGTGAGTGTCGATTTGGTATTCCTGAGTCTTCTCCAAGATCTGCCGTGGCGTAAATATTTGGTCTATTGTGGATTTACCTGGCCTGAAACCACACTGATAAGAGCCGATCAGGTTATCCACAAACGGTTTCAGGCGTTCACACAATACGGCAGAGAAGATCTTATATGCGATGTTAAGGAGACTTATTCCCCTATAGTTGGCGCAGTTATAGGGGTTTCCTTTCTTATGGACCGGGCAAACGATGCTGAGATTCCATTCGTCGGGCATGCTTTCCTCCGACCATACCCTGCAAATGAGATGGTGCATGCACCTTACCAGCTCATCTCCAACCGCCTTAAGAAGCTCAGCAGACAGGGCGTCTGCGCCCGCGGCTTAATTAGACTTAAGTCTTGATATCGCTATTTTGACTTCGTCTAGGTCGGGTGGACTGACTTCTGTTACATCGTCGTCCATTACCAGTGGCTCGTTCTGCCCGACAGCGGTATCTTGTCTATCATCGCCGTTATACAGTCTGCAGAAGTGGTCTTTCCAAATCCTCAGCATCGACTGCGACTCTACTACCAGTTCTCCATTTTCATCCCTGCAGGGCGCCGCTCTGGTTTTGACCTTTTCGTGTACTTAATCCACCATAATACGCCCGGGTAGGCGAACTGTTATGCAACTTCTTTGGGTACGGAATATGTTTTGGGACGATCCAGTCGAACCTGATAATTTGGAGGAATGGAATACCTTTTTTAATGGCTTTAACAGCATAAATCTTTTGCGCGTACTTAGCTGGGTACACACGATAGGTAGATCACACTGCACTGTTTCGGCGACGCTGCGGAGAAGGCTTATGGAGCAGCCGTATATCTGAGGGTTGAAGATGAACACGGCAAAATCAATATGAACCTGCTGATCTCCAACTCCAAGGAGAGTCTGCCAAAGTTGGATATGTGCGGGTATATGTTAGGGGCAAAACTACTACCCTACGTCAGCCAAACCTTGAAAAAAAACTATGTAAAGCTGCACGTGTAGACTGACTCCACCAGAGCCCTTTGCTGGATCTCGGCACTGCCTTCCAATTGGGAAACGTTAATGCAAAACCGGGTAGAAGAAACACAGAGACACTACCTAATCTCCAGAGGCATGCAGCCATCGGAGCTTCCAATGGTTACACTCTACCCGACCCAACATTTTTAATTCAGAAGTGGAAGTTCGAATTTCCGAAACAGCCTTCCAATCTGGCCAACAACCAAGATTGCAGAACAGTGCAGGCTTTGCACGTAAACCAGAAAAGGATCCTTTATACGAGTTTCTGCATGAACCGTCTGATCTGAAGCACCTGACAAGGCTATTAGGATACTGAAGGCGTTACATCAGCAATTTGGGGAAAGCTTCCAAGGGAGTTTTCAAAAAGCCACTCGTTCCGCTCAGACAAACGGATGCTAAAGCGGTTATGAAAGCAATTGTTCCTCTCAGTCCTATGGAACTTGAAGGTGCTTTAAGAGGCCTGCTAATGCAAGGGTTTAGCATCGCTAAATCCATTCCTAGATGGTCATGAAATGTTGAGAGTTGGCAGTAGACTTAAAAATGCAGATCTGTCGTACAGTCAACAACAGTCCTTGATACTCGTACCCAGATATCATCCAAAACGCTCACGAAGCCACGTTGCATGGAGGAATCCAATTGATGATTGCGTATACCAGAAGTCAATATTAGATCCGTTCTTACGGAACTGAGCTTTATACTATAAAAGGGGAAAAACGCTCCAAAAATATGCCGGAAAAAATATGAAGTGTACGGTGAGAATGCTGTGAGTGAGCTTGATTCTGTTCTGGAATGTTCAGTGTGAATCATGCACCTTGCTCTGGTCTGCTTATCACATTAATAGTCGATGAAATTATGCAGCTGGTAGAGTAGGACCGGCACGAAAGCTGTCACGAGATAGCGGAGACTGTTAACATCAACCACGTGACAGTTAACAATAATCTAAAAGAGCCGGGCGGGAGGGAGCGAGCAAACAGAGCAAAGAAGTTGATTGGATTTAACATGGCAAACGCCAGCATCGATCTTTTTCCCTGCTCAATCCAAGTTGACACACAGCCCCCGCGTCGCCCCCCTGGATAGCTACACTGGCACCCGCCAGGTAGTGAACCAATGTGTGCATGTGGGGGTTGTGCTCAGGGGTAACATCCCTATCACGCAAAAACCTACTTGTTCCGAAACGACAACATGCCGAATGAGGATATCAAGAATACTTAGGAGTCCAGTAGGACTACGTAAGTTTGACGTCGGAAAGCTACAATCGCAAGAGACTGCCAGAATCATTGCCGATCGTGTCTCCTCCAAACTCTCTCAAAATCCGCCCACAGCAGCACAAACAATAGAGCAGGAATGGGCGCATTTCCAGAGCGCCGTCAGATGTGCTGGGTTTCAAACCGCCACCACCTAGAAACCGTTGGTTCGATGAACAATGCGAACAAGCCCATGCAGTAAAACAAGAGGCATATAAAGCCATGCTGCAATGACGTTCGAGAGCTGCTCGCGAAATCTGTGAGCAGAAGAGAAGAGAGGAACACACGCTTTTCAGAAGAAAGGAGAGAGAGCACGGAAAGCGTGGGATCGAGGAGATGGAGAGATGCTTCCGCAGGAATGACGCCCATAAGTTTTACAATAAGGTAAAACGAACGAACGATGAAAATGGAGAACTGGTTACTACTGAGTCGCAGTCGATGCTGAGGATTTGGAAAAATCACTTCCGCAGACTGTATAACGGCGATAATAGACAAGATACAGCTGTCAGGCAGAACGAGCCATTCATAATGGAAGACGATGTAAGAGAATTCAGTCCACCCAACTAGACGAAGTCAAAATAGCGATATCAAGACTTACGTCTAATAAAGCCGCAGGCGCAGACGGCCTGTCCGCTGAGCTTCTTAAGGCGGCTGGAGATGAGCTGGTATGGTCGGAGGAAAGCATGCCCGACGAATGGAATCTCAGCATCGTTTGCCCGGTCCATAAGAATGGAGACCCTATAACTGCGCCAACTATAGGGAATAAGCCTCCTTAACATCGCATATAAGATCTTCCCTGCCGTATTGTGTGAACGCCTGAAACCGTTTGTGGATAACCTGATCGGCTCTTGTCAGTGTGGTTTCAGGCCAGGTGAATCCACAATAGACCAAATATTTATGCTACGGCAGATCTTGGAGAAGACCTAAAAATACCAAATCGACACCCACCACCTCTTCGGCGATTTTAAGGTTGCATATGACAGCGTGTATGGGGATGAGCTATACAAAGCCATGTCTGGTTTTAACATCCCTGCCAAACTCGTCCGACTGTGCAGGATGACAATGGAGAATTCTCACTGCTCCATTAGGGTCGGTAATGAACAAACCGAGACCTTTGATGTTAAAAAAGGATTTAGGCATTTCAGGCACATCGTGCTTGAAAAGATCGTGCAGGAGTCACTGCCCAACACAAGAGGTACGATTTATTTCAAGTCTACGCAATTGCTTGCATACGCCGACGACATTGACGTGATTGGACGAACACAGCGAGACGTCAAGGAGGCCTTTGTAACCATTGAGGTAGAAGCGGCTAAGATGGGTCTCAAGGTTAATGAGGGTAAAACCAAATATCTGCTTTCATCTAAAAGAGACGGTCAATACCGACGTATTGTCCAGAACGTCACCATGGGTGGAAATAACTTTGAAGTGGTCAAGAAATTCGTCTACCTTGGCTCACTGATGACCGGCGACAACAACACCAGCGCTGTGATAAAACGCAGAATCACTCTTGCCAACCGCTGTTTCTTTGGGCTCAAGAGGCAATTGAGAAGTAGAGCCCTCTCTCGGAAAACCAAGGTGACACTATATAAGACATTGATCATCCCAGTCCTCTTTTACGGTGCAGAGGCTTGGACCTTAACAAAAGCGAATGAAGATGCCCTTGGTCGTTTGGAGAGGAAAATTCTGCGCACTATCTACGGTCCCGTTTGTTCAAACGGTGTATGTAGGAGAAGATATAAGATGAACGGGTTGTACAGCGACATCGGCCTAGGACGACGTCTACGGATACAGCGTCTTCGTTGGAGTCTTGGTGGAGTCTTCGAATCCACCCCGGAAGGAAGGCGCGGCAGAGGATGGCCGCATCATCGGTGGCGCACACAGGTGGATGGGGACCTTAACCAACTGGGCGTGCGGCGCTGGAAACAGCTGGCCAAAGACCGTGCCAGCTGGAGACGCTTGTTGGTTGAGGCCCAGGTTCACCACGGACTGTAGCGCCAGTAAGTATGCAGCTTAAAGTTGACACAATATACAAAGAAGCATATATGCTTGCAATTAATACAAATATTTATTAACTCGTATTCAGCACTGAAACAAATTAACTTATTCTAGAATGTGTATGTACAGTTGTGGCGAATGCCATTTTTAACCTATTAAGGGGCCTAGTCCTAGAGGTGAGAGAGGGAACCCATACTGTGATGAAATGCCACCAAATGACGAAGAAACGACCGAGGGAGCGCTCTTGATAAGCGTTGGTTGAATGGTTTTGATGACTGGCACAGCAGCATTAACAGCCACATGTTTACCAATCGGCACACGTTGTACGACAGCATTGAGACCATTGATACCGTCCGAAGTGTATTGAACGATCCTTTGTAGGCCATCAGAATCAATGAGAGTATAGACTCCCTTCACGACGTCACCATTGCGTGTTTCCTCTTGGCTCTTGACGTCACCTGTAGTTGGGTCATTAACTTGGTAGCTGAATGAGTATTTAGCCGGAGTATCCGCTGGTACAAGTGATTTTGCGATAAGGGTCGGTTGCACAAGCCCATTCGGAAGGACGATAGCACTTGCAGCTACTAGAGATACTAGAAAGATAATTAACTGAAAATAAAAATTTAATGTGAAGTAGGGAAAAATGAGTTTTCTATGATCTTACTCCGAATGCCATGTTGTTCGGATCGCAAACGCCGTCTGTTTATAACTTGACAGCTGCAGATATTCGTATTTATATGAATTTCCCGACATGAAACTTTGCTGATGGGTGGAATAAATTTGCCGCTAAATAGCAACTCGCAGTGTCGGATGTGGGTTAGGTACCCTATGAACGGATTAATGGCAAAACTTGATTCGTATAGTTGGCTGGTGACGCTGAATTCTTGTAATGCGTCTTTACGCACTGGCGTGCGCACATTCTTTAAAAAGTATTTTTCACCTCGGGCAATAGTTGCAGACGGATGAGAGAGTATGCATAATTCACTAGACACTGAATTCCTGAATAAAATTGAAATACTATACATGAAACAGGTTCACTGCCCATCCTACTTGTAGTTTTTGCGTGGCTATCATTATCATTTTTTTAAATAGGCTATAGGGCGCTGCACAGGAGAGATTAAGCAACAGCTCTTGACAAAAATTATAAAGGCCGCAAGCTGTTGACTTCCACCCACACTTGGCTGAATAATTATACTGGCGTGCATAGTCCAATATCTCGCTCGATATCTGTACGGAGCGTGTTGTCCTTAAGAGTTTCTGCGTAGTTAAATGGACCGCAGCCATATGGTGGTCTGGTATTTTCATGATTAATTTCGTCGGGAAGATTTGAGGTTATCTCACATTTTCCAATTCACATGATAGTTATGAAGAAAATAATTCTTAAGAGCCTAGCGACAGTATTCTAAGTGATGATCCTAACTCGGATTGTTTTTTGTATAACTTGTCCTATTATTAATAACCTATTTCCCCACTAGGCACACGGACAAGGGGTCTAATAAACTATCGTGAAACTTTTTTTTAAACATCGCCCTTGAAAACACTATGCAGAAAACGCTTACTTACTTACTTAGGTGGCGCTACAGTCCGGTGTGAATATGGGCCTCAACCAACAAACTCCTCCAGCTAGCACGGTCTTTTACCAGCTGTTTCCAGCGACGCACTTCCAGTTAGTTAAGGTCCCCTTCCACCTGTGTGCGCCACCTTAGGTTCGGTCGTATTCGTAGTTCTAGACAGATGTCGCTGTATATGCCATGTAGTTCGCGGTGGTATCTTCTCCTCCCATCCCCGTTTATCGAACCGGGACCATAGATTGATCGCAGAATTTTCCTCTCGAAACGACCAAGCGCCTCTTCCTCCGCTTTCGTTAGAGTCCAAGGCTCTGAGCCACAGAGGAGAACCGGGATGATTAAAGTTTTGTTTGATACAGGTTTTGTACGCAGCTTTGATCTTTCGAGAAAGGCTCTACTTCTCAATTGACTCTTGAGCCCAAAGAAGCAACGGTTGGCAGGAATAATTATGCGTTTGATCTCAACGCTGGTGTTGTTTTCACTGGTCACTAATGAACCAAGGTAGACGAAGTCCATGACCACTTCGAATCTGTAGCTACCAATTGTGACGTTATGGCGGTGACGCCGGTGTTGAGCGCCTTTTTTGGTTGATAGCATATATTTGGTCTTATCCCCATTTATCCTTAGACCCACTTTAGCCGCTCCTGCTTTAATGCTTTCGAACACATCATTCACGTCCCGCTGTGTTCATCCAATTGCGTCTATGTCCTCCGCGTACGCAAGCAGTTGAGTAGACTTGACGTAGATCGTACCTCTTGTGTTGGCCAGTGAGTCTCGTATGATCTTTTCAAACACAATGTTGAAGAAATTACACATAACAGTGCGTCACCTTGTCTAAATCCTTTTTTAACATCATAGGTCTCGGCTCATTCGCTACCGACGTTAAGGGAGCAGCGGGAGTTCTCCATTGTCGTTCTGCACAGTCTAGCGAGTTTGGCAGGGATGTCAAAACAAAACATGGCGCTGTATAGCTCATCTCTATGCACACTGTCTTACTTGCTTACTTACTTTGATGGCGCTACAGTTCGGGGTGAACCTGGGCCTCAACCAACAAGCCTCGCCAGCCGGCCCGATCTTTGGCCAGCCGCTTCCAGTGCCGCACGCTCAGTTGGTTGAGGTCCCTTTCTACCTGTGCACGCCACCTTAAATGCGATCGTCCTCTGCTGCGTCGTCCCTCGTGGTTCGAGTCGAAGACACTTCGGGCCGGAACGTTGATGTCCATTCGCTCTACATGGCCTAGCCATCTTAGACGTTGGATCCGAAGACGTCTAACCAGACCGATGTCGCTGTACAGCCCGTACAGTTCTTGATTGAATCTCCTCTCCCACTCTCCGTTTACACAAACGGGACCAAACATTGCACGCAGAATTTTCCTCTCGAAACGCCCAAGAGCCTCTTCATCTGATTTTGATACTCTCTCTACTACTCAATTGCCTCTTGAGTTATTCTGCGTTTTATCTCAGCGCTGGTGTTGTTGCTGCTTGTCACTATCGAGTTAAGGCAGACGAAGTCCTTGACTACTTAAAAAATATAGCTGCCGAAGGTGACGTTCTGACCAATACGTCGGTGTTGCGCGTCTTTCTTGGATGACAGCACATATTTGGTTTTGTCGGTTTGCTTACCTCCGACCTTAATGGAGCAGCGAGAGTTCTCCATAGTCATCCTGCACAGTCTGACGAGTTTGGCAGGAATGTTAAAACATTACATGGCTCTGTATAGCTCGTCTCTACAAACACTGTCATACGCGGCTTTAAAGTCGACGAAAAGATGGTGCTTGTCGACCTGGAATTCATGGGTTTTCTCCAAGATCTGTGTAAAGATCCAAGATCTGTGTAAATATTTGGTCTATCGTGGATTTTCCTGGCCTGAAACCACACTGGTAGGAACCTATCAGATTGTCCACGAACGGTTTCAGGCACTTACACCGTACTGTAAGGTAGAGAGGATCTTGCACGCGATGTTCAAGAGCCTTATCCCTCTGTAATTGGCGCAGTCATAGGGGTCTCCTTTCTTATGGACCGGGCAAACGATACTGAGATTCCATTCATCGGGCATGCGTTCTTCCGACCATATCTTGCAGATGAGTTGGTGCATATTCCTCACCAGCTCATCGCTAGCTGCTTTAAACAGTTCCGCGGGGAGTCCGTCTGCTCCAGCAGCTTTATAAGACTTAAGTTTCGATATCGCTATTTTAACCTGGTTTAGATCGGGTGCACGAGACTCTCCTTCGTCCTTGTCCATTGTAAATGGTTTGCTCTGCCTGACGGCGACATTTTGACTATCATCGACTGTGACTTCACTACTAATTGTCCGTGCTCATCCCTGCAGGCTTCTGCTCTGGCTTTATAGACGTGGCATGTTCGTTTTACTTTCTGGTAAAATTTTCGAACGTCGTTCCTGCCGTAATATCTCTCCATCTTCTCGATCTCGCGCTTTTCGAGCTGCATCGGGACTTGAGAGAGCTTGAGGGAGACTTGATCGGCGAAGTTCCTGGCGGTCTCCTGCGATTGCAGCTTTCCGACGTTAAATCTTGATGTTCTTGCTCGACTCCGTTGATTCCGAGAAATTCGCATCCGTTCGTAGGTTCGGACATCTAGGATGCTGGAGGAGTGTTTGCCGTCGATCGCAATATGATCAATTTGGTTGGTTGTCGATTGATCGAAAGACCGCCAGGTCCCCTTATGGATGTTGAGGTGTGGGAATCGTGTACGTGCTACTACCAGATTATGTCCCGCCATAAAGTCTACTAGCCTTAGTCCGTTTTCTGATGTGGTGGGCTTTTTGCCTGGACCCTTCCATCGCACTTCTTGGAGCGCGGTAATGTTTGCCTTATAGTAGTCCAAAGAGTTGACCAGTTGTTCGGCTGCACCTGGTTTGTAGAGGGACCTAACGTTCCAGGTGCAGATCCGAAATCCTTTATGACGTTTACGGGGGTTGTCAACATGTAATCCGTCCGTATCTGAACAAGATTTGTTTTACGCGATAGGGATGTTAACCCTAAGCGCAACCCCAACCTGGAGGGCCAGGTTCCTCTTTCCCCAGGAACAAGAGTCGGGTCGCTGCACACATTGGTTCACTACCTGGCGGGTGCCAGTACAGCGCGATCAACTTCTTTGCTCTGTTTGCTCGCTACCTTCTCCCCTGCACACCGTCATACGCGGACTAGAAATCGACGAAAAGGTGATGGATGTCGACTTGGTATTTTTGGGTCTTCTCCAAGATCTGCCGCAGTATGAATATTTGGTCTATTGTGGATTGACCTGGCCTGAAACCACATTCATACGAACTTATCAGATTTTCCACAAAGGAGTTCAGGCGTTCACACAGCACGGCAGAGAAGATCTTGTATGCGATATTAAGGAGACTTATTCCCCTGTAGCTATATGGGTCTCCTTTCTTGTGGACTTGGCAAAGGATGCTGAGATTTCATTTGTCATGCATGCTTTCCTCCGACGATATTTTACAGATGAGCTGGTGCATGCGCCCTACCAGAACATCTTCAGCCGCTTTTTCTTCAGCTTTGATATTACTAGCTTAGTTTCATCTAGGTCAGGTGGACGGAATTCCCTTGCATTTTCGTCCGTTATGAATGGATCGTTCTGTCTGACAGCTGTATTAAACCATTCATTGCCATTATACAGTCTACAGAAGTGTTGTCCTGATCTGTCTTTATAGCTCGGGCATGGGTGGGTGAGGTTTTAGTAGGGAGCAAACCTTGAACACAGGTACTAAGCTACCAAAAATAGTTTAAATTTTTTTCTTGACGGAAGGGTTCTAATTACAACAAGGGAGTGAAGCCAGATAGCCGCTCCACAGGTAAACGGGCAATCAGATGTACTCGGTACGCTGCCGCTTACTTAGCCAATAAGACAGTTGCTCTTTAACTTATCCAGCGGCCATAGTTGGCTAGGCTGTTTGCTCTATAAATTGAATAGATAGCAACCTCTTTATTTATTGATCATATCGACGCAAGGTATTATACTTTTTATTCCAACCTGCCAAAGTGGTTTAGGCATGGAACACTACCTTGCTACTAATATAGCCATACGTAGCTTTTTAGAGACTAGTGGTAATTAAAAAGGTTAATGCGAACTTCCTTCCCAGTGAGACTATAAATTTTTTGCCATCTACTAAAGGGTCGTCCAAATCAAATGCAGACAACCGAACGTCAATTTTATAAATACGCTATCTTCGTTTGTTCCGGATGTGAGCTATTCCTTTAACTGAATATTTGCCATTTATTGCTATGAAGTCGTATTTGATTGAAGACTGCATCAAAGTTATTTCAGAGCACTGCAAAAATGGTGAGACAATCGTTGATCATGTAGTACCTAAACTCGCGGTTACAGATGCACAAAAAACTATTCGCACACCAGAGAATATAATTGTTGTGAAGCCAAGTGTCAAAAAGGATCCGAAACAATAAACAACGCGTTGATCACTTGAACTGTGCATTTCGAGAATTGAATAGAGACGGTGACAAGCAAAACACCTTCATTAATCGTGCAAAAGGTGAAGCAAGACTAAAAAAATCGCGAGGCCGAAACTGGGGAGAGACAGTTCTTGGTTTTTGTACCACGGTAGCTCAGCGTATCAAACTGCATGGATTCTTCGTGACCAAAGACTGCTCCGGGGATCCCGTTTTGAGTCGATAGAGGAGATAGATGCAGCATTGAAAGGAGGGCTGAAGGACATCTCGGGAAATAAATAAAGTAAAGTATGCGCAAGATATCATCGACATTTTATACCAGTTCGAAAGGCCTATCGCTACCATTATAGAGTAAATCGTCCAAATGTCTGCTGCGACTTCGCTACGTGGCGCGCATCATAAATGTCCAATTTTCCATGCTCTGCCGCATAAATCAAGCAGAATTTTACCAATGGCATGGGTTATGTTGGCATTGGTTGTCGCAGTGGTTTGTGGCTCATTCGCATAGACCTGCGACTTGAGAAAACCTCACAAGAAAACGCCTAACGGCACGATCTCGGTGGCCAGTTCACGTCAGATGATCATTCGCTCGAATCGCTAGTGCAAAATATGGCTTGAGCTGTTTTGCACGTAGCGTCATTCCGTTGATGTCGTTGGTGTCCATATCATTCAATTCAGGCCAAAAGAAGTTGGTAATCATCGACCTATTGTGCTCGCTGTTAACGATGATGGCCTGGCCAAAGTCGTTCTAAAAGAAATATAGACTGATGACGTCGCCAGCCCAAAATCCACACCAAAGAGGGACTTTTTCGGGATGCGTTGATCGCTCTTGGATCTCATGTCGACTGTAGTCGTCCCAAGTTCCACAATTTTGTTTGTTGACATACCCATTCATCCAGAAATGGGCCGAATCGCAGAAAATGATTTTGGCCTAGTCCTTGACAGGAGGCTGAACTGGGAACCCAACAAACTTGAACTGTAAGAAAGTGGTGGGCAAAAGATGGCATCTCAAACCAAGCATTTTGTACTAATTCTATACAGCAGTCATAAAACCCATACTCCTGTACGGCATCGTAGTTTGGTGGACTGCTCTGGACTCTAGGGAAAATGTAAAGATTGGCCAGCATATACATAAGTGGCGCGATCAGATCGACCCCTACAGAAGCCCAAATATACGTACTTCTACATTTCCCACCATTGGACCTCTTCAGCAAACAAGTTGCTGCCTGCGCAGCCTTACGGATTAGGAACATGGCCCACATCACATAAAGGCTATACACACTAGCATTTTTAACCAGTTCGAAGTACCATTCCGCAGAATGTGTTCCACTAAGAACTTCGAAGTTATCTTTCCATCCGAAGGACTCGATTTCTCTCTATATCGATGGCTCCAACATGGAGACGGACGTAGGTAGTGGAGTCTTCTCCAAGGGGCCTTACCTCAACCGTTCTAAAGCAGCGATAACGGAGGCTTGCACGGATATTATCATTTTCACGGGCAGCCAATCCGCGATAAAATCCCTGGCTGCGGTAACCCACAAATCAAAGACATCCTTAACTGCCGCTATGGGTTCCTGGCCATGGAGATATCCCAGGAAACTGCGCGGCCGACGAACTCGCAAGGTTAGGGTCAAGCACACTTAGTCCTCCAACCCTCGGGTATCTAAAATCACCAATAAGTACGGTAATGCACATGACAAAAATCTACGAACCATAGAGGCTACCGGCCTCCAATGGAACGAAAGTAACATTGACTTTATCACCAAATAAATCTGTTTAGGACAAATCAGGGATCTTGTGGCAACCAAAAGGGAAACCTTAAGAACCATAACTGGATGTCATTACAGGCCACTGTACCATTAGAATACATGCCGCCAAACTAGGGCTATCTTCCAATGACTTCTGCCGGAGCTACATGGATGAGGAGGATGATGATCATCATCATCACCTTCTCTGCTTATGCCCTTCTTTTGCGAATCGCAGGAGTATCTACCTCGGCGTGCCCTTCTATGATAACCTAAGTAAGCTAGCAGATATAAGAATAGCTCAACTCCATCGCTTCATCAGAAGCACTGATTGGTTTCCAGGTAACGGATCTAGGTAATGTGATCCATGTGGCATCACAATGGGCCGACTCCGGCCTACGGCGAGTCGGCCTAAGACGAAGTTGCTTGTTAAACTCTATAAAGTGATGTGTAGTAACTTGGACAGGTACATAGCCAACTCGCCCTAATTATCTGGTCTAAAGTGGGCTCAGATAGAAGTAGCTTTCACAATTGAAAGGAGAATAAACTAACAATTCTAGTTTGCAAGTAAAATATTTATATCATAGTCATAAGCAGTACTGCAGCACAAGTTTTAACTTTCCATCTTCGATGTCATACCTTAAAAACTATGTACAAGTAAATGTTATGAATATATAGGCGTGTTCATGGCTTTTGAGGTTTCGTTGTAATGGCATCTGTCAGGCTCTAACCCAGCAAAGGGCCTGGGTGTCCTAGCAAAGGTGAGGCTGGTCCGAGTCCAAGCCGAAGTCCAAGTGGCGAAGTATTTATCAAAGGCGACAATGGTCCAATCTTGGCAATCGGAGCTGATATGATCGAAGGAGCAACACTCTTGATAAGCGCGGGTTGAACGGTTTTGATGACTGGTACAGCAGCACCAACAGCCAATTGCTTGCCAATCGGCACACGTTGCACAATAGCATTGAGGCCATTGATGCCATCTGATGTGTATTGAACGATTCGTTGCAAACCATCAGGATCGATTAGGGTATAGACACCTTTCACGACATCTCCATCGCGGGTTTCTTCCTGACTCTTAATATCCCCGGTAGTTGGATCATTCACTTGGTAGCTGAACGAATACTTGGCTGGAACATCAAGAGGCTCAATGGTTTTTGCTATTAGTCCTGGTTGCACAATCCCAGTGGGCAGGACAACTGCACCAACGGCCATCATAGAGGCCAAAAATACAACAAACTGCAAGTATACATTAGAGTACATAGTTATAGAGAGCAAGAGGGAATACTTACTTTGAATGCCATGTTGCTGGATTTGCAATCAAATACTGTTTGATTTCCAGAGGCTGACGATTTGGGTATTTATACAGATTTTCCAAGCAGAGTGATAGACATGGGTGGAGTCAAAAGCGCTGGCTGATCTAGTGCAACTGTGGTGCGTAAAATGCGTGCACGTTGACATTGAAGTCCAGCAGTAAACCAGATTTCGTAGGCTGTTCTTTGACCAACTTTCTGCGATTTCTTCAGTTCTTCGTTGGATGTTTACTGTATGATGCAATCTTGACTGCTATTTCAATCCTTACTGAAGAAGAAGACGTTCTTGGAGGAAAATGTGTAATTCTTCTCAATCTATGTAATACATCTCAACACCTAACCCAGAGTCAATTCGTTCTATTTAAATTATTTTTGCTGACTTGCCTCCAGGCATTGTTGGCATGGTTCGTAATTAATTGCAGTGTCATACATTCTTGCACCTGGAGGTGGATTGATATACTTAATTACACTCAGCTTTTGATTTGAAATCAGGGCCAGGGTGAAGTGTCTCGTCGACGTCTGGTCGTTTGTGATTTAAATAATTACGGTGAGTGGAAAGAATCTGGACAGCAACTGTGACAAATTGCCACAATGAATAATTATTTTATGGGAAAGATTGACGCTTGGGTGGCGTGTAGAGTTCTAGTTTTGATTTGCTATATGCAAATCGACCCTTGCAAAAAACAAAAAACTGTCAATAATCATCGGCTATGTAGGTGGAATGTTAGGTCCCTAAACAGGCCACGTGCAGCCGAACATCAGGCAGACGCATTAGATCGCTATAAAGCGGACATAATCGCCATCCAGGAAATGCGATGGAGTGGACCGGGTATAAAGCGGATGAAAAACTGCGATATTTATTAAGGCGACTGCTATAGGGAAAGCGGAGAACGATTGCTCGGATACGGATTTGTTGGTCGAGGTGGACTAAGGCAAGAAGTCCTAAGCTTTCGGCATGTGAGCGAACGCCTCATAACAATCCGTATCAAGGCTGAATTTTTTAACATCAGCCTGATCAGCGTCTACGCCCCCACGGAAGACAAGGATGACTCCGCCAAAGATGAATTCTACGATCTTCTAGACAGAACATATGCCCAATGTCCCAGCTTTGACATCAAAATTGTAATAGGAGACTTCAATGCTAAGCTGGGTAAGGAAAGCATCTTTGAACGAGTCATCGGCAAACATAGCCTACACCACATCCGATAACGGACACAGGCTGACTGATCTTGCTACGGGGCGAATTCTCCTTCTAGCAAGTATGCGCTTCCCGCACCTCGATATACACAAAGGCACCTGGCGGTCTTTTGATAAATCGACTACCAACCAGATTGATCACATCGCGATCGACGTCAGACATTCCTCCACTATTCTTGATGACCGAACTTTCCGAGGGGCTAAATTCGACTCGGACCACTATGACGTCGGAAAGCTGCTATCGCCAGAAACCGCTCGTGCTTTTACCGATCGCGTCTCCCTTAAGCTCTCCAATACACCTCAATCCTCCATGCTATCAATAGAACAGCAGTAGAGCCTTTGCAAACAAGCCCTGAAAAGCTCTGCATCCGAAGTCTTGGGTTTCAAGGCTCCACCTCGAAGAAACACCTGGTTCGATGACGAGTGCAGGAGGATTCACACAGCGAAGTAGGATGCATATGAGCTCTCGCTGCATAAAAGAAGAAGAGCAGCTCGTGAGCTCTACGAGTTAAAAAGAAGGGAGGAGCATAAGCTTCTCAGAAGAAAGAGCACGAGAAGCGCGCGATTGAGGATTTGGAGAGGTGTTACTGCAGGCGTGACGCTCGAAAGTTTTATCAACAGATAAAGTGAATAAGCCAACGATATAAAGCCAGAACGGAAGACTGCAGGGATGAGAACGAACACCTAGTAGTAGAATCGCAGTCGATGCTGAGATAATGGAAAAACCACTTCTGCAGACTGTATAACGGCAATGTTAGTCAATATACCGCTATCAGGCAAAATGATCCATTTCTAATCGACGAAGACCGCAGAGAATTCTGTCCCCCTGACCTCGACGAAGTTAAGATTGCCATATCGAAGCTCAAGTCGAATAAAGCTGCTGGCGCAGACGGACTGACTGCTGAGCTCTTCAAGGCAGCTGGGGATGACCTGGTTAGGAGCATGTACCAGCTCATCTGTAAGATATGGTCAGAGGAAAGTATGCCCGAGGAATGGAGTATCAGCATCGTATGCCCGATCCACAAGAAAGGAGACCCCTCTGATTACGCCAACTACAGAGGAATAAGTCTCCTTAACATCGCCTACAAAACGTTCCCTGCCGTTTTGTGTGAGCGCCTGAAGCCTTTTGTAAATAAGCTGATAGGTCCTTATCATTGCGGACTCAGGCCAGGGAAGTCCACAATCGACCAAATCTTCACACTACGGCAGATCCTGGAAAAACCAAATGAATTTCAAGTCGACACTCACCACCTATTTATCGACTTCAGAGCCGCGTACGACAGCGTATTTAGGGACGAGCTATGCAACGCTACGGTCACCGACTAACCTTCGAGCCCGCAACACCTAATCGCGGTTCTCAGTGAGTGAAACACACCCGATCGCAAAAACCCCGTTACGACTCCGTTTGCTTTAAGTTCTCCTCTCTTTCTTTTTAACTACACCAGACAAAAGTCTTAAATAAATAGTTCAACCTCAGTGCCCTCAAAGAACCCAAAATCAGCTCCGCTGTCCTGCTTATCGTCCAGCTTTCGGCTCCGTACAGCAAGACTGGCAGAATGAGCGTTTTGTAAAGCATGACTTTGGTCATTCGAGTGAGGAGTTTTGACCCCAGTTGTTTGGACAAGCCGAAGTAGCAGAGGTTGCCAAGGGCGATTCTATGCCGGATCTCCACTGTGGTGTCATTTGTGGAATTTACGTTGTCCCCGAAATTATAGCTGTCAATTGTTATATTTTGTCCCAGGTGGTGAGCGACGGATTGGTCTTTGCTTGACAGCATGTATTTCGTTTTGTCCTCGTTGATCTTAAGACCAACTCGTTTCGCCTGTTCTTCAATCGCCATGAATGCTTCCACAATGCCACGGCAAGAACACGCGATGATGTCGATATCATCCGCCTATCCTAGCAGCTGGATGGACTTGTAAAAGATAGTGCCTTCTCTGTTGACGCCTGCCCGTCGCACTATCTGTTCCAGCACCAGGTTGAAGAAGTCACATGGCAGCACATCTCCTTGCCGAAATCCGGTGCATGTTTCGAATGGTTCCGGGGTCCTAGAATCGAGTTGCACGATGCATCGCGTGTTTTTTAGCGTGGCGTGACATAACTGGATCAGTTCTACCGGGATCCCGAATTCGGCCATCGCCCCAAACAGTTCATCACGATGAATGCTGTCGTATGCGGCTTTGAAATCGATGAAAAATGGTGTCTATCGATTCGAAACTCGTTGGACTTTTCCAGGATTTGTCGAAGTGTGAAAAATTGGTCTATAGTTGATTTGCCTGGCCGGAAGCCGCACTGGTAGCTGCCGATTAGTGCAGTGCAAAATGGTTTTAGACGTTCACACAATACGCTAGACAGGATCTTGTATGCGACATTGAGCAGGGATATACCTCTATAGTTCTTGCAAGAGGTAGGATCGCCTTTTTTGTGGATGGGGCATATAGAGCTGGTATTCCAGTCGTCGGGTATGCTTTCATCTTCTCAAATTCTGCAGATGATCTGGTGCATGCTCCCTACCAGAACATCGCCGCCAGCCTTGAAGAGCTCTGATGGCAAGCCATCTGAGCCTGCGGCCTTGTTGTTCTTCAGCTTCTGAATAGCTGTGCCGACTTCTTCGATGCTGGGTGAGAGGACTACTTCAGCGGCTGGTGCTGGGATTTCCTCGGTCCCTACCACTCTCCCTTGGTCATGCTCGTTAAGCAGCTGCTGGAAGTGCTGCTTAAATACATCCACTATTCCCTGCGGGTCGGTGACAAGATTACCCTCGCAGTTTCGAAGAGCCAGGGTGCCCTTTTTGAAGCCGCCTTCAAGGCCTTTGGCTTTCTTGTAAAAGGCTCGTATTTTATGTCTATCCCTAGACTCCTCGATATCCTTGAGCTGGGAGGCTGCGAAGATTCTTTTCTTTTGTCGCTGTAGTTTTTTCTGCTCCCTTCTTCTGGCTCGGTACTCTTCTTGCGCTGCCCTGGTTTTCCTTTGTAGCGCCTTTTGGTACGCCTCGTCGGTTGCTGCCTTTTTCTGCTCACACTCGCCATCATACCACGGGTTTCTTGTCGGGGGTGGTAGGTGTCCTAAGGTGGTTTCGGCTACTTCCTGAATGGCTGAGCGGCAGTGCAGCCACATATTATTGGCATTTGTGTTCGACGTAGGCATACCGTAGAGTCTTTCGCTCAGCTGCTCCCTGTAGACTCTGGCAACCTCCGGTGTGCTCAGGCGCCCATCGTCGAACCTCCTCCTGATGGGCTGGTGCAGCTTTCTGACATTGGACAGTCGAGCTCTGAATCATGCTGCTACGAGGAAGTGGTCAGTGGTGGTCGTTTGCCCCTCTGAATGTTCGCACGTTCAGGATGTTTGACGAGTGCCATGCGTCAATGAGCACATGGTCGATTTGGTTGGGGGTTCGCCCGTCCGGAGATCGCCAGGTTGCTGTGTGGATTCGCTTGCGAGGGAATCTTGTGCTACTTATCACCGCATTACGAGCTGTCGCAAAGTCAGCGAGTCGGAAGCCGTTATCTGTTGTTGTATCGTGGAGGCTGTGCTTTCCAATCACTCCGCCAAGGGTGTTTTCCTTACCGATTTTGGCGTTGAAATCCCCGAGCACGATTTTTGCATCGTACTCCGGACAAGCTCCGTAGGCGTTGTCCAGGAGGTCATAGAAGTCCTCCTTGATAGGGTCTTCAGCCTCTTCGGCAGGGACGTGTGCACATATAAGGCTGATGTTATAAAATCTGCCTCTGATGCGGATCACAGCCAGGCGATCACTTATAGGTTTAAAGTCGATGACCTTCGACCTTAACCGCTTTCCCACGACAAATCCGCATCCCAGTAAGTGCAACCTTTTGTGACAGCTGTAATAAATGTCGCGATTTTTCTTCCCAATCATACCGTTTCCTATCCAGCGTATTTACTGGACCGCAGTAATATCCGCCTTGTACTGCGTGAGGATTCCTTCTAGTTTATGAGCAGCTCCGGGAGTGTACAGGGTTCTGACATTCCTGGAGCATACTCGCAAATCGTGTTGCTTTTTCGTGCGTTGTCTTCGTCGAGTATCCATCCGTGTATCCGAGGCACCTTGCTCATTCATAACTTTCGGTTTTTTTTACGTGGGCGGATTGTTAGCTCGCCGCACAACCGCCATTCTGGTCGGGGTTTTGTCGCTGCATACGTTTGTTCACCTCCCAACGGTTGTTGAAGAGGCTATCCAGAGGGCGCCGCGAGGAGGCCGTATGTCAACTTGACCCGGGCATTCAAACAGGGATCGTTGCTGGCATCTCGCCAGGTTGAGAGCAATCAACAGCTTTACCCTGTATGTCCGAGCCCATGCCCTCTCCAATCAACTGCACATGCACTAAAAATATTGCAATGGAACATCAAAGGCTACTCAAACAATTATAACGAATTATTACTACTTATAAAATCTATCTCTCCAAAAATACATAATTGCCTTACAGGAAACTCACCTTACATCCACAGCTAACATTCCCATTCCCGTGAACTACCGGCTTATCACCCAAAAACAAAATCCGAGTCCCTATGGTGGAATCACTTTCCTAATCCATAGTTCTATTCAGTACACACAGAATAACATTCACAACGACTTTGAAGCTTTATGCATTACAGTTACATCTAAACTAAAATTTACAATCATCAACACCTATAAATCCTCCCACGCAGCCGTTAAATACTAACAATTTAAAAAACGTTCTTGAACCTCGACATCTTCCCACTTTGGTAGTTGGCGACTTCAATGGCTGGAATTCTAGCTGGGGTTCGCCCAAAATCAACCACCGCGGTAATACCATTTCCAAATACATAACGAAATCCGACTACCAACTCCTGAACGACGGTTCTCCCACCCACTATAGCACCCATTCCACTTTCACCCACATCGACCTCTCCTTCTCTTCCCCAAGACTTACTATCCATAGAAATTGGAACGTCCTCAACGACCTCTGTGGCAGTGATCACTTCATTATTACAGACCCATCTCCCTTATCCCCTGCTGCACCAAAGTGCTCGACATAATAATTGCTAACAGACTCTGGTGGTTTGTCAATCGTAACAAACTCCTCAGCAGTCACCCGATGGGCTTCAAAAAAGGCAAATCTGTTAACGAGACTCTACTGTACCTGGACCATCAAATTACCGGTTCCCTAAATAGGAACAGTCACATCTCCCTCGACTTTAATAAAGCCTTTGACAAAATAGGCATCCACACAATAATTCATGTCTAACCGCAAAATCTCCACCCGCATTGGTAACTCCCTCTTATCCCAATACCCCCTCTTCAACGACATCCCCAAAGGTTCACCTCTCTCCGTCCCACTCTTCCTTATAGCATGCCTCTGTGAAACCCTCTCCGCCCACAAACAAATCAAATTCTGCGCATACGCAGACGACTTCACAATAATTAAGAAACCAAAGATAAAATCTTGACCCAACAT
This sequence comes from Eumerus sabulonum, assembly GCA_951905685.1. Taxonomy (NCBI): domain Eukaryota; kingdom Metazoa; phylum Arthropoda; class Insecta; order Diptera; family Syrphidae; genus Eumerus; species Eumerus sabulonum. Next base: position 207,813,540 of record OX645060.1, read on the forward strand.
AAACCTAAACCCCATCTTCCAAGATATCCTCTCCTTGTGTGAACATTCAGGGGCTAAACTATCCCTCGAGAAGAGCAAACACTTACACATCTGCAGGAAACACAACTGCTCATGCGACATCCTCACCAACAACATCACCCTGAAAAAAGTCGATAAATTTAAAATCTTAGGCATCGTTTTCCAAAAAAAAACTACAAATGGAACTTACACATCGACCATTTACAACTCCGCCATCAGAAAGGCTCTCAACGCCTACCGCACAACTCCCATTAACCATTTCCTACTCGAATCGAACATGCCAACGATCGAAAATTTACGCTACCAGTCCGCCTTAAAATTATTCCAACCTATTCTACTTTGCAATGACTCCCCCCTTTACAACATATCCAACTCGAGCGGAACAACAAAAAGCACGAAAATACCGTCCTGCATACATCGTGCAAAAATCCTCTGCGACGAACACGGTATCCCCTGCAAACCCTTCCTCCTACCCGCCCGCTTCCACCCCCCATGGCTCTTTCCACCCTCCACCATCATCTCAGATATCCGCTCTCACAACAAATCCCACACTGCCCCGGAAGTATTTCGTTCCCTCTTCCTTGAATTCAAAAACAAACTTCCCGATCACCACTTCATCTTCACAGATGGCTCCAAAGCAGGAGACAACGTCAGCTTCAGCGTTACCACTGACTCCGAAACTATCTCCTCACTCCTCCTTCCCCCTTACACATCTTCCTTCTCGGCGGAAATTATTGCCATCCTAAGAGCCCTACAATACACTAACACCTCCACCCTCAAATTCGCCATTTGCACCGACTCCCTATCATCGATTGACGCCGTCGCTAGCGTCAGTAGCCAAACCTATTATCCCTATCAGCAATTCCCCAGAACCAAACTTATATGGATACCAAGCCATGTACAAATTCCTGGAAACGAATTTGCCGACAATACCGCCAACAACCCTATCCCTTTTCTCCCCCAACTTCAACCTAAAAGACATAAACAAACACATAAGAACCCTCCTCCACCCCCAACAACAGCTCCTCTTCGAGCAATCATCCCAATGGTACCGGACTACCAATAAAGATAAACTCTCAATTAATGACTATGATTATGAACAAGGACACACATTCCCATCCAGAACAGATCTTACAAAAATCACCAGACTACGACTCGGACATACATACCAAACTCACCCACGAACACTACTTAAACAAGAAAAAACCCTCCACCTGCACATACTGCAATCAGTCCCGATTCAAGTCCACCATATCCTCTCCGAATGTCCCGCTTTCCAGATACCCAGACTCCAACTCCACCACAGCTCCAGCCCGGAAGTCTTTGAATCCAACCCCGAGGGATGAAAAAGCAGAGGACGGACGCCCACAGGCGGAAGGGGACCTCAGCCAACTGGGTGTGCGGCAATGGAAAAGGCTAGCAAAAGATCGTGCTAGTTGGAGGGCATGTTGGTTGAGGCCCAGGTTCACCCCGAACTGTAGCGACCGTTAAGAAGAAGAAGAAGAAAAGCAATCAAAAACATGTTCTATGATGTTTCGTTTTTGAAGAAACGGATCAGCTCAGTTTGAGATAAAGCTGGTATAGAGGAACTAGAATAGAAGCCGTTCTCAATGCAGCAAAAGCTCACGATTCCTGTCACTGCACTCGACACAGTAGCTATGAACTAAACCGTGTGACCAATCTGTACAGATAAATCTCGTATATGAGTAAGCTTACAGACATGTAGTGTAATGTGCTAGAGAGCATCAGACTACGCAGATGGATCAATTTATTGTCAATAAGTTGAGCTTCTTCGCTCCATGAAGCTTTTCATGGGTTTTTTAAGCTGTGCGATGGGGAACAAAATTCAATTGACAACCCCAAGAAAAAAAACTGATTTCAACACTATCTTGGCCTCTAACTTGATCCTATCTCACTTCGTAGTTGCAGCACCGGGTTCACATCCCTCCTTAGCCTCTTATTTTGATTCGGGATCATGGTATTGGACGCAGTTCTCTGAGAAAGTCACATTCGAATGTGTTTCTGTTCAACTGTTAGCGAATGTTCCCGTAGCCTTCTTCAAGCAAAACACTGTTCCCGACCATTTTTCAAAACCGTGGCCAGTATTTTCGTGCGGTTCCAATTCAAGAAATGTACAAGTACATATGTATGTAGGTAGGTAGATATTTCGTATCCTCCACGAGAGGGAGTACACACCTTGGCCAAGTAGGCCCTTTGTATTGCTACGAGGGAAACGACCTCCTATTCATGGAAACATTTTGCGCCGAACGTCAGTCAGATCGTTAAGGAAGTAGGATCCTCGGTATAATTTTCCGCTGTGACAGAGGGCCGGACAGGCGCAAGGCCGGTGAAGACTCAACCTCCTCTTCGCTTTCACAGCTCCTGCAGGAGTCATTTGAAACTTGCCCTAGTCTTTGTGCATGACTGCCAATAAGACTGTGATCAGTGATGATACCAACGATTTTGTTCGTTTTAGGGAGATTAGTCCCATGGTTCGCTATCGGTCAAGTCGTGTTCATCTTATCCGTGGCTTGATACGTTACCAGCGTATGCCATGTTTATTCGCTGCGTTGTTCTTTGTTTGGCGAGCATGTTAGCTCTTTCACTTCCTGAAATATCGATATATCCTGATACCCTTGAGAGATGTATGTTAAACTGTTCAGCCATCTCGTTAATAGAAAGGCGGCAGTCGAGGATTACCCTGGATGTGTAGACAGAAAACCTCAGCCATTTCAGGGCAGCTTGGCCCTCAGTGACAGGGCCAGGACAAAGACAGGACTTCCTTAATTGCTAACAGCTTCGCCTGGAAGACACTGCAGTAGCCTGGTAGCTTAAGGGGTTGACTTAGTTATAATTGTTTACGAAAGACTTCGCCCCTCACATCGTCTACGCAGCCCCTGCATGGTCGCGCTTGTCCGGACCAGTTTTGTCTTTCTAAATATGTCAATTTTAACTTTTTCTCAAAGACTCTGGTGGGCTCAAGGTTGTCTTCTCGTTCAGGATAGAAGCGTGTTCCGCGGTATAGCTCGAACCGGCATTTAATCTCGCAGCCGTCCATGTAGCTAGCTAGGTGAAGTAGCATGTTGATCGCCGCCGTTTTTTTTTTTTTTTTTTTTTATGGTTGCGCCAAGGGATGTGTAATCTTTTAAAGATACCAGTACGCACGATTCGTAAACCTAACAGTTCGTTGTTTTAGGAATGCGCCTACGTACTAAACCACACCCTGCACACTTCAACCACTCTCCCCGCGGGACTACCGTCAGGTATTACTTCACGGGGCTGGTTAGCATTTTATGCTCTTCTTCCTCTGCTCCCTGGTTCGACATTGGATCCTGCGTTTGCTGTCCTTTGTTGTAAGAGATGTATCATATGGGTTTGGTTTTCACTCTCTCTGACTCTCTCCAACCGTCGTAGTTCCTTCATAATTGTTGCTGTTACCTGTTTCACCACATCCCAGGCTGCGCTCGATGTTAACATGTGGCTTACTATGTTCTCGGGGGTTGGTGCTTCTCCAAATCTTTTCTCTATTTGTCTGCGCTCTGCACTAAGGTGTGGGCACTGAAAAAATACGTGCTCCGCGTCTTCTCTTTCCTCCCCGCAGTTTAAACAGAGGGCAGATTCCTTTAAACCAAACCTGTTCAGGTACCCTTGGAAACAGCCATGTCCTGATAGAAGCTGGCATAAATAGAAATCCACATGCCCGTTGTCACGTTCCGTCCATTTGCGAATATCGGGTATAAGCCGATAGGTCCATCTTCCCTTTGTGGACTCGTTCCATCTTTCCTGCCATGTTCTCATGCTTCGCTGCTTTTCCTCTAATTTTATATATTTTGCTGAGGCTCTGGGATCCCGAATTTTGGCGTCGTAGGTTCTCTGTAGTTCGCTGGCCAATATATCTGCTGGTAGCATTCCTGCAATGACACATATAGCGTCATCGGATATTGTCCGATATGCACAGCAAACCCTCAGTGCACAAAGTCGGTTGACGCAGTTAATCTTTTTAGCATTTGACTTCACTTTCACAGCTTTGGCCCATATTGGTGCTGCATACATTAAGATTGATTGCACCCTTGACAGAACTAGTCTTGTTTGTTGTCTGGGCCCTCCAATATTGATCATTATCCTGGATAGGGCAGCACGCACCTTTACAGCTTTGTCACACATTCCTTCAAGGTGTTCCCTGTAGGTGAGCCTTGTGTCGATCATCACACCTAGATATCTGATGACCGGCTTCGATAATATGTTATGCTCACCTACCCTGATTGTGAATGTCTCTCTTTCTTTGCGACTACTTATCAGTACTGCTTCTGTTTTCTGTTCTGCGAGCTCTAGTCTAGCTGCTGCCATCCACCGCCTCACTTTTTGGATACATTCATGTCCTCGATTTCTTCCAGGTGCTTCGCTGCCACAACAATTGCTAGATCATCAGCAAAGCCTATGAATTTTGCCTCATCTGGGATTCGAAGCCTTAGGACCCCATCGTACATGACGTTCCATTGGAGGGGTCCTAATACCGATCCTTGTGGGACACCGCCGGTTATATGATACTGCTTTACTCCATCATCGGTGTCGTAGAGCAGCAACCGATTCTCGAAGTAGCTTATCGTAATTTTTATAAGAGGCCATCATTGCTCTAAGAGAGTGCACTATTAGCCCCCAGTTTGCGGAGTTGAACGCATTCTTAACGTCCAATGCTACCACGGCACCATATTTTTTTGCACCTCCTTTCCATCTTCTGCCCTGAATAGCTTCTTCTAAGATCGCAGTTGCCCTCCGAATAGCATCTATTGTAGACCGAGCCTTTCTAAATCCATACTGCTGGTTCGAGAGTCCTCCGGCTTCATGAATTGCCACCTCCAGTCGGTTGCATATAATCCGCTCCAATATTTTACCCATTGTGTCGAGCAAGCATATCGGGCGGTATGACGAGGGTTCATCCGGTGGTTTATTCCCTTTTGGCAGAAGCACCAGACGCTGTTTCTTCCATTGGTGTGGAAGGACCTCTTCTGTTAGACACTTATTATATAACCCCAAAAAAAGTTCCGTGTTTATCTTAACGGCTAATTTTAGAGCCATATTTGGTATGCCATCCAATCCCAGTGATTGTTATTAATTTTTTTACATATATCCAGGAGTTCCGATTGCGTGACAGGTGGAGTTTCACTGTAATCCCTGTCCTACACACCCTATTGGTGGTTGTGGAGGAAATAACGACACTATTTTTGGCATAAGTAGAGGGCATGAGGGTGGAGGGGCCCTAGAGCCCCTGATTCATTTCCGGTTCCTCGCATAGTTCTTTAAAGCAGTTGTTTTTGCTTCTTCGGATGGCTAGTTTTAGGTCCTTGCGCCTGATTTTATATGCTGCCTGTAATTCCTGATGGAAGGGCTGGCCCCTTGACCGCTGAAAAAGTCTCCTAGCACGATGGCACTTTCTGCGTAGTTCTGCTACCTCTTGGCTCCACCAGTATACTGGTGACCGGCGGTTTGTTGACTTTTTTCGGACCATGGATGCATCGCAGGCCCTAGTTACTTGTTTAGTAACTTCAGCTGCCATCGCATTTGCTGTTTCTGCGTTCGTTGTGGATTCCCCAAAAACCAGAGCAAAAGTGTCTTCGTCCAGTGTGCCCACTTTCCATCCTATGCATTGTGCCTTCTTTGGGAAGCGCTCTCCGGTTGCTCTCTTCGCCTGTACTTCGAATAGGATAGCCCGGCGGTCACTGTGGGTGTAGTCGTTGCTGACTTTCCATTCCGATCCTCTTACTAGAGAGTTGGACACATAAGTTATATCCACTATGGAGCCTACACCATTTCTGTTAAACGTTTGCTTGTTACCCGTATTAAGCAGTATTACGTCTAATGACGATCGCCGCCGTTGGAGTTGAACTTAGGGCTACGATCTCCTAGACAGAACCTATGCCCAATGTCCCAGCTACGACACAAAAATAGTTCTAGGAGGTTTTAATGCAAAACTGGGCAAAGAGGACATATTTGAGTCGATCATTTGGTTGGGGGTTCGACCGTCCGGAGATCGCCAGGTTGCTGTGTGGATTCGCTTGCGAGGGAATCTTGTGCTACTTATCACCGCATTACGAGCTGTCGCAAAGTCAGCGAGTCGGAAGCCGTTATCTGTTGTTGTATCGTGGAGGCTGTGCTTTCCAATCACTCCGCCAAGGGTGTTTTCCTTACCGATTTTGGCGTTGAAATCCCCGAGCACGATTTTTGCATCGTACTCCGGACAAGCTCCGTAGGCGTTGTCCAGGAGGTCATAGAAGTCCTCCTTGATAGGGTCTTCAGCCTCTTCGGCAGGGACGTGTGCACATATAAGGCTGATGTTATAAAATCTGCCTCTGATGCGGATCACAGCCAGGCGATCACTTATAGGTTTAAAGTCGATGACCTTCGACCTTAACCGCTTTCCCACGACAAATCCGCATCCCAGTAAGTGCAACCTTTTGTGACAGCTGTAATAAATGTCGCGATTTTTCTTCCCAATCATACCGTTTCCTATCCAGCGTATTTACTGGACCGCAGTAATATCCGCCTTGTACTGCGTGAGGATTCCTTCTAGTTTATGAGCAGCTCCGGGAGTGTACAGGGTTCTGACATTCCTGGAGCATACTCGCAAATCGTGTTGCTTTTTCGTGCGTTGTCTTCGTCGAGTATCCATCCGTGTATCCGAGGCACCTTGCTCATTCATAACTTTCGGTTTTTTTTACGTGGGCGGATTGTTAGCTCGCCGCACAACCGCCATTCTGGTCGGGGTTTTGTCGCTGCATACGTTTGTTCACCTCCCAACGGTTGTTGAAGAGGCTATCCAGAGGGCGCCGCGAGGAGGCCGTATGTCAACTTGACCCGGGCATTCAAACAGGGATCGTTGCTGGCATCTCGCCAGGTTGAGAGCAATCAACAGCTTTACCCTGTATGTCCGAGCCCATGCCCTCTCCAATCAACTGCACATGCACTAAAAATATTGCAATGGAACATCAAAGGCTACTCAAACAATTATAACGAATTATTACTACTTATAAAATCTATCTCTCCAAAAATACATAATTGCCTTACAGGAAACTCACCTTACATCCACAGCTAACATTCCCATTCCCGTGAACTACCGGCTTATCACCCAAAAACAAAATCCGAGTCCCTATGGTGGAATCACTTTCCTAATCCATAGTTCTATTCAGTACACACAGAATAACATTCACAACGACTTTGAAGCTTTATGCATTACAGTTACATCTAAACTAAAATTTACAATCATCAACACCTATAAATCCTCCCACGCAGCCGTTAAATACTAACAATTTAAAAAACGTTCTTGAACCTCGACATCTTCCCACTTTGGTAGTTGGCGACTTCAATGGCTGGAATTCTAGCTGGGGTTCGCCCAAAATCAACCACCGCGGTAATACCATTTCCAAATACATAACGAAATCCGACTACCAACTCCTGAACGACGGTTCTCCCACCCACTATAGCACCCATTCCACTTTCACCCACATCGACCTCTCCTTCTCTTCCCCAAGACTTACTATCCATAGAAATTGGAACGTCCTCAACGACCTCTGTGGCAGTGATCACTTCATTATTACAGACCCATCTCCCTTATCCCCTGCTGCACCAAAGTGCTCGACATAATAATTGCTAACAGACTCTGGTGGTTTGTCAATCGTAACAAACTCCTCAGCAGTCACCCGATGGGCTTCAAAAAAGGCAAATCTGTTAACGAGACTCTACTGTACCTGGACCATCAAATTACCGGTTCCCTAAATAGGAACAGTCACATCTCCCTCGACTTTAATAAAGCCTTTGACAAAATAGGCATCCACACAATAATTCATGTCTAACCGCAAAATCTCCACCCGCATTGGTAACTCCCTCTTATCCCAATACCCCCTCTTCAACGACATCCCCAAAGGTTCACCTCTCTCCGTCCCACTCTTCCTTATAGCATGCCTCTGTGAAACCCTCTCCGCCCACAAACAAATCAAATTCTGCGCATACGCAGACGACTTCACAATAATTAAGAAACCAAAGATAAAATCTTGACCCAACATAAACCTAAACCCCATCTTCCAAGATATCCTCTCCTTGTGTGAACATTCAGGGGCTAAACTATCCCTCGAGAAGAGCAAACACTTACACATCTGCAGGAAACACAACTGCTCATGCGACATCCTCACCAACAACATCACCCTGAAAAAAGTCGATAAATTTAAAATCTTAGGCATCGTTTTCCAAAAAAAAACTACAAATGGAACTTACACATCGACCATTTACAACTCCGCCATCAGAAAGGCTCTCAACGCCTACCGCACAACTCCCATTAACCATTTCCTACTCGAATCGAACATGCCAACGATCGAAAATTTACGCTACCAGTCCGCCTTAAAATTATTCCAACCTATTCTACTTTGCAATGACTCCCCCCTTTACAACATATCCAACTCGAGCGGAACAACAAAAAGCACGAAAATACCGTCCTGCATACATCGTGCAAAAATCCTCTGCGACGAACACGGTATCCCCTGCAAACCCTTCCTCCTACCCGCCCGCTTCCACCCCCCATGGCTCTTTCCACCCTCCACCATCATCTCAGATATCCGCTCTCACAACAAATCCCACACTGCCCCGGAAGTATTTCGTTCCCTCTTCCTTGAATTCAAAAACAAACTTCCCGATCACCACTTCATCTTCACAGATGGCTCCAAAGCAGGAGACAACGTCAGCTTCAGCGTTACCACTGACTCCGAAACTATCTCCTCACTCCTCCTTCCCCCTTACACATCTTCCTTCTCGGCGGAAATTATTGCCATCCTAAGAGCCCTACAATACACTAACACCTCCACCCTCAAATTCGCCATTTGCACCGACTCCCTATCATCGATTGACGCCGTCGCTAGCGTCAGTAGCCAAACCTATTATCCCTATCAGCAATTCCCCAGAACCAAACTTATATGGATACCAAGCCATGTACAAATTCCTGGAAACGAATTTGCCGACAATACCGCCAACAACCCTATCCCTTTTCTCCCCCAACTTCAACCTAAAAGACATAAACAAACACATAAGAACCCTCCTCCACCCCCAACAACAGCTCCTCTTCGAGCAATCATCCCAATGGTACCGGACTACCAATAAAGATAAACTCTCAATTAATGACTATGATTATGAACAAGGACACACATTCCCATCCAGAACAGATCTTACAAAAATCACCAGACTACGACTCGGACATACATACCAAACTCACCCACGAACACTACTTAAACAAGAAAAAACCCTCCACCTGCACATACTGCAATCAGTCCCGATTCAAGTCCACCATATCCTCTCCGAATGTCCCGCTTTCCAGATACCCAGACTCCAACTCCACCACAGCTCCAGCCCGGAAGTCTTTGAATCCAACCCCGAGGGATGAAAAAGCAGAGGACGGACGCCCACAGGCGGAAGGGGACCTCAGCCAACTGGGTGTGCGGCAATGGAAAAGGCTAGCAAAAGATCGTGCTAGTTGGAGGGCATGTTGGTTGAGGCCCAGGTTCACCCCGAACTGTAGCGACCGTTAAGAAGAAGAAGAAGAAAAGCAATCAAAAACATGTTCTATGATGTTTCGTTTTTGAAGAAACGGATCAGCTCAGTTTGAGATAAAGCTGGTATAGAGGAACTAGAATAGAAGCCGTTCTCAATGCAGCAAAAGCTCACGATTCCTGTCACTGCACTCGACACAGTAGCTATGAACTAAACCGTGTGACCAATCTGTACAGATAAATCTCGTATATGAGTAAGCTTACAGACATGTAGTGTAATGTGCTAGAGAGCATCAGACTACGCAGATGGATCAATTTATTGTCAATAAGTTGAGCTTCTTCGCTCCATGAAGCTTTTCATGGGTTTTTTAAGCTGTGCGATGGGGAACAAAATTCAATTGACAACCCCAAGAAAAAAAACTGATTTCAACACTATCTTGGCCTCTAACTTGATCCTATCTCACTTCGTAGTTGCAGCACCGGGTTCACATCTCTCCTTAGCCTCTTATTTTGATTCGGGATCATGGTATTGGACGCAGTTCTCTGAGAAAGTCACATTCGAATGTGTTTCTGTTCAACTGTTAGCGAATGTTCCCGTAGCCTTCTTCAAGCAAAACACTGTTCCCGACCATTTTTCAAAACCGTGGCCAGTATTTTCGTGCGGTTCCAATTCAAGAAATGTACAAGTACATATGTATGTAGGTAGGTAGATATTTCGTATCCTCCACGAGAGGGAGTACACACCTTGGCCAAGTAGGCCCTTTGTATTGCTACGAGGGAAACGACCTCCTATTCATGGAAACATTTTGCGCCGAACGTCAGTCAGATCGTTAAGGAAGTAGGATCCTCGGTATAATTTTCCGCTGTGACAGAGGGCCGGACAGGCGCAAGGCCGGTGAAGACTCAACCTCCTCTTCGCTTTCACAGCTCCTGCAGGAGTCATTTGAAACTTGCCCTAGTCTTTGTGCATGACTGCCAATAAGACTGTGATCAGTGATGATACCAACGATTTTGTTCGTTTTAGGGAGATTAGTCCCATGGTTCGCTATCGGTCAAGTCGTGTTCATCTTATCCGTGGCTTGATACGTTACCAGCGTATGCCATGTTTATTCGCTGCGTTGTTCTTTGTTTGGCGAGCATGTTAGCTCTTTCACTTCCTGAAATATCGATATATCCTGATACCCTTGAGAGATGTATGTTAAACTGTTCAGCCATCTCGTTAATAGAAAGGCGGCAGTCGAGGATTACCCTGGATGTGTAGACAGAAAACCTCAGCCATTTCAGGGCAGCTTGGCCCTCAGTGACAGGGCCAGGACAAAGACAGGACTTCCTTAATTGCTAACAGCTTCGCCTGGAAGACACTGCAGTAGCCTGGTAGCTTAAGGGGTTGACTTAGTTATAATTGTTTACGAAAGACTTCGCCCCTCACATCGTCTACGCAGCCCCTGCATGGTCGCGCTTGTCCGGACCAGTTTTGTCTTTCTAAATATGTCAATTTTAACTTTTTCTCAAAGACTCTGGTGGGCTCAAGGTTGTCTTCTCGTTCAGGATAGAAGCGTGTTCCGCGGTATAGCTCGAACCGGCATTTAATCTCGCAGCCGTCCATGTAGCTAGCTAGGTGAAGTAGCATGTTGATCGCCGCCGTTTTTTTTTTTTTTTTTTTTTATGGTTGCGCCAAGGGATGTGTAATCTTTTAAAGATACCAGTACGCACGATTCGTAAACCTAACAGTTCGTTGTTTTAGGAATGCGCCTACGTACTAAACCACACCCTGCACACTTCAACCACTCTCCCCGCGGGACTACCGTCAGGTATTACTTCACGGGGCTGGTTAGCATTTTATGCTCTTCTTCCTCTGCTCCCTGGTTCGACATTGGATCCTGCGTTTGCTGTCCTTTGTTGTAAGAGATGTATCATATGGGTTTGGTTTTCACTCTCTCTGACTCTCTCCAACCGTCGTAGTTCCTTCATAATTGTTGCTGTTACCTGTTTCACCACATCCCAGGCTGCGCTCGATGTTAACATGTGGCTTACTATGTTCTCGGGGGTTGGTGCTTCTCCAAATCTTTTCTCTATTTGTCTGCGCTCTGCACTAAGGTGTGGGCACTGAAAAAATACGTGCTCCGCGTCTTCTCTTTCCTCCCCGCAGTTTAAACAGAGGGCAGATTCCTTTAAACCAAACCTGTTCAGGTACCCTTGGAAACAGCCATGTCCTGATAGAAGCTGGCATAAATAGAAATCCACATGCCCGTTGTCACGTTCCGTCCATTTGCGAATATCGGGTATAAGCCGATAGGTCCATCTTCCCTTTGTGGACTCGTTCCATCTTTCCTGCCATGTTCTCATGCTTCGCTGCTTTTCCTCTAATTTTATATATTTTGCTGAGGCTCTGGGATCCCGAATTTTGGCGTCGTAGGTTCTCTGTAGTTCGCTGGCCAATATATCTGCTGGTAGCATTCCTGCAATGACACATATAGCGTCATCGGATATTGTCCGATATGCACAGCAAACCCTCAGTGCACAAAGTCGGTTGACGCAGTTAATCTTTTTAGCATTTGACTTCACTTTCACAGCTTTGGCCCATATTGGTGCTGCATACATTAAGATTGATTGCACCCTTGACAGAACTAGTCTTGTTTGTTGTCTGGGCCCTCCAATATTGATCATTATCCTGGATAGGGCAGCACGCACCTTTACAGCTTTGTCACACATTCCTTCAAGGTGTTCCCTGTAGGTGAGCCTTGTGTCGATCATCACACCTAGATATCTGATGACCGGCTTCGATAATATGTTATGCTCACCTACCCTGATTGTGAATGTCTCTCTTTCTTTGCGACTACTTATCAGTACTGCTTCTGTTTTCTGTTCTGCGAGCTCTAGTCTAGCTGCTGCCATCCACCGCCTCACTTTTTGGATACATTCATGTCCTCGATTTCTTCCAGGTGCTTCGCTGCCACAACAATTGCTAGATCATCAGCAAAGCCTATGAATTTTGCCTCATCTGGGATTCGAAGCCTTAGGACCCCATCGTACATGACGTTCCATTGGAGGGGTCCTAATACCGATCCTTGTGGGACACCGCCGGTTATATGATACTGCTTTACTCCATCATCGGTGTCGTAGAGCAGCAACCGATTCTCGAAGTAGCTTATCGTAATTTTTATAAGAGGCCATCATTGCTCTAAGAGAGTGCACTATTAGCCCCCAGTTTGCGGAGTTGAACGCATTCTTAACGTCCAATGCTACCACGGCACCATATTTTTTTGCACCTCCTTTCCATCTTCTGCCCTGAATAGCTTCTTCTAAGATCGCAGTTGCCCTCCGAATAGCATCTATTGTAGACCGAGCCTTTCTAAATCCATACTGCTGGTTCGAGAGTCCTCCGGCTTCATGAATTGCCACCTCCAGTCGGTTGCATATAATCCGCTCCAATATTTTACCCATTGTGTCGAGCAAGCATATCGGGCGGTATGACGAGGGTTCATCCGGTGGTTTATTCCCTTTTGGCAGAAGCACCAGACGCTGTTTCTTCCATTGGTGTGGAAGGACCTCTTCTGTTAGACACTTATTATATAACCCCAAAAAAAGTTCCGTGTTTATCTTAACGGCTAATTTTAGAGCCATATTTGGTATGCCATCCAATCCCAGTGATTGTTATTAATTTTTTTACATATATCCAGGAGTTCCGATTGCGTGACAGGTGGAGTTTCACTGTAATCCCTGTCCTACACACCCTATTGGTGGTTGTGGAGGAAATAACGACACTATTTTTGGCATAAGTAGAGGGCATGAGGGTGGAGGGGCCCTAGAGCCCCTGATTCATTTCCGGTTCCTCGCATAGTTCTTTAAAGCAGTTGTTTTTGCTTCTTCGGATGGCTAGTTTTAGGTCCTTGCGCCTGATTTTATATGCTGCCTGTAATTCCTGATGGAAGGGCTGGCCCCTTGACCGCTGAAAAAGTCTCCTAGCACGATGGCACTTTCTGCGTAGTTCTGCTACCTCTTGGCTCCACCAGTATACTGGTGACCGGCGGTTTGTTGACTTTTTTCGGACCATGGATGCATCGCAGGCCCTAGTTACTTGTTTAGTAACTTCAGCTGCCATCGCATTTGCTGTTTCTGCGTTCGTTGTGGATTCCCCAAAAACCAGAGCAAAAGTGTCTTCGTCCAGTGTGCCCACTTTCCATCCTATGCATTGTGCCTTCTTTGGGAAGCGCTCTCCGGTTGCTCTCTTCGCCTGTACTTCGAATAGGATAGCCCGGCGGCCACTGTGGGTGTAGTCGTTGCTGACTTTCCATTCCGATCCTCTTACTAGAGAGTTGGACACATAAGTTATATCCACTATGGAGCCTACACCATTTCTGTTAAACGTTTGCTTGTTACCCGTATTAAGCAGTATTACGTCTAATGACGATCGCCGCCGTTGGAGTTGAACTTAGGGCTACGATCTCCTAGACAGAACCTATGCCCAATGTCCCAGCTACGACACAAAAATAGTTCTAGGAGGTTTTAATGCAAAACTGGGCAAAGAGGACATATTTGAGTCGATCATAGGAAAGCATAGCCTCCATAACACCACATCCAACAACGGACTTAGGCTAATCGATTTCCTAGTGGGGCGTAACCTCCTTGTAGCAAGCACGCAATTCCCCCATCTCTACATCTGCAAGGGTACCTGCCGGTCTTTTGATCAATCGACCACCAACCAGATTGATCACATTACGATCGACGCCAGACATTCCTCCTTCCGAGGGGCCAACATCGACTCGGACCACTTCCTTGATGTAGCCAAGGTACGAATGAGGATATCAAGAATGCTTAGGAGTCGAGTAGGACAACGTAAGTTTGAAGTTGGAAAGCTGCAATCTCAAGAGACTGCCAGAATCTTTGCCGATCGTGTCTCCTCCAAGCTCTCAAAATCTGCCCAAAGCAGCACAAACAATAGAGCAGGAATGGGCGCATTGCCAGAGCGCCGTCGGAGACGCTGCCTCAGAGGTGCTGGGTTTCAAACCGCCACCACCTAGAAAACCCCTGGTTCGATGAACAATGCGAACAAGCCTATGCAGCAAAACAAGCAAAGCCATGCTTCAACGACGGGCCAGAGTTGCTTGCGAAATCTATGAGCAGAAGAGAAGAGAGGAACACACGCATTTCAGAAGAAAAAAGAGAGAGCACGGAAAGCGTGAGATCGAGTAGATGGGGAGATGCTTCCGTAGGAATGAAGCCCGTAAGTTTGACAATAAGGTAAAACGAACATGCCATGGCTACAAAGTCAGAGCGACGGCCTGCAGGCATGAAAATGGAGAACTGGTAGTAGAGTCGCAGTCGATACTGAGGATTTGGAAAGACCGCTTATGCAGTCTAACGGCAGACTTCAGTTATACAGTCTAACGGCGGTGATAGACAAGATACTGCTGTCAGGCAGATCGAGCCATTCGTTACGGACGACGATGTAACAGAATTCAGTCCACCCGACCAAGACGAAGTCAAAATAGCGATATCAAGACTTAAGTCTAATAAAGCAGCGGGCGCAGACGGCATGTCTGCTGAGCTTCTTAAAGCAGCTGGAGATGAGCTGGTAAGGTGCATGCACCATCTCATTTGCAAGGTATGGTCGGAGGAAAGCATGCCCGACGAATGGAATCTCAGCATCGTTACTGCATCTATAACTGCGCCAACTATAGGGGAATAAGTCTCCTTAACATCCCATGTAAGATCTTCTCTGCCGTATTGTGTGAACACCTGAAACCGTTTGTGGATAACCTGATGGGCTCTTATCAGTGTGGTTTCAGGACAGGTAAGTCCACAATAGACCAAATATTTACGCTAAGGCAGATCTTGGAGAAGATACCAAATCGACACTCACCACCTCTTCGTTGATTTCAAGGCTGCATATGACAGCGTGGTACGCCGTGACACAGTGGTTAGTGTGTTGGACTCTGGCGCACGATGAGTGAGTTCGGATCCCGTCCCTCCTCGGCGGGGTACTGGCAAAACCCCCCCGTAGTATACTTGCCATGAAAATGCTTCTCAATTCACGCCGTTCGGAATCGGCATTAAACTGTAGGTCCCTCTCACCTATGTGAAAAATAAATCACACACAACCTGGGTGATTGAGAAAAGCTTGGCTCTGGTCCTTCATGGGCTGTAACGCCACCAAAGAAGAAGAGTCCACCAGACTAAAGCGCCGTACAGTAGAACGGGTTCAACGACTATAAGGTTATTTTTGGGCTGAAGCACTGTTATTTCCCTAAGATTTCTTGCAAACATAGAGAGCTAGAGTTGCCTTCCTTGCCCGTTCGGTAATATTTTCTTTCTAGGTTAACATCCTGTCCAGTATGACGCCAAGATATTTGGCACTAGAAGAATAGGTTAGCCTGATACCGAGAAGAGTGATTGGACAGGTGTCCGGGATCTTGTGCTTTCGAGTGAAGAGGTTTCTGGAGGCTTATCCCGAGTACATTTTTTTATGCCCACCTGCACAATGTGGAGAATGCTGTACGCATACAGTCATTCGGGGTAGGCAGGTTTGCCTGAGATAGCAATAGCAACGTCATTAGCGTAGGCATAACATCGAGGCCTTCTTTCTCCAGTTAAGTTAGCAGTTCGTTTGCCATAGGCATGTTGCGCCTTTGCACGTCTATCAGTCTTCCAGTGTTTTTAGGACAAAGGAATTATCCTATGGCAGACAGATAGGCCTAAGATCCTTGGTTGTAAAGTGGGAACTTCTGTCAGCCCTGGGGATGACGAGTACACTTGCGGACTTCCACTTCTCTTGTATGGGTCTCCAGAATAGAAATTCCTTGAAGAACTTTGAACTTTGAACTTCCAGCCATAGTATTATCCACTCCATAATCTGTGCAATTTCGATAGGGTAGGGCTTAAGCTAGGGTTAGCGACTATGCAATCGTACTGTCCCTCTGTTACTAGAGAGGTCTGAGTTCTCCGTGGTTGCTCTGAGATTTGTATTTCCGAG
The DNA here is from genome assembly GCA_951905685.1 of Eumerus sabulonum. Lineage (NCBI taxonomy): Eukaryota > Metazoa > Arthropoda > Insecta > Diptera > Syrphidae > Eumerus > Eumerus sabulonum. The sequence goes on from OX645060.1 coordinate 207,830,058, forward strand.
TAACCTGGGAATGTGCGTGTTGAGGAGAAGATTGAGTGCTTCTTCCGACGTTGTATACTCCATTTGAGAGTAGTCACCTAGGATTTGAAAAAAATTTTTCGGGGATTTTTCCTAGTCTGGGGGCGTCTGGGATATTTTCCTGACTGTTGCAGAAAAGCCTGATTTACATTGCCCTATCCTTAGGGATTTTTTATAATCCTGAGTGATCTTTTGCTGGTTCTACACGACTCCGCAGTGTTCGCGATATCGGCATACGTTCCTTGACTGCAACAAGGTAATGATCCGAGTCCACCTTGGCCCCTCGGAAAGTTCGGACATCCAAGATCCTGGAGGAGTGTCTGGCGTTGATCGCAATATGATCAATGTGGTTAACACGTAATTGATCAGGAGACCGCCAGGTCCACTTATGGATATTGAGGTGTAGAAATCGTGTACTAGCTACTAGGAAATACACCCCGTAAGAGAGTCTAAGTCCTCAATCCGTTTTCGGACGTGGTGTTGTGTAGGCTGTGCTTTCCGATGACTCGTTCAAAAACGTCGCCTTTATTCATTAAGCTTATTACAAGCTATTCTACTTAAACAATCTAAACTTACATTTAAACTTAAATATTAGCTACTTAACCTATGGGTGAATAGGGTGAAGTGGTGTATGGGAGGAAGAGGGATTAGATTAGATTTTTTTTTTTTTTTTTTTGTTAATTGGACCTTAGGAGAGATTTCTTAATGGATGGTAGGATAAATTAAAGTCAATAGATGATTGAGAATGGATAGCTAAAAGTAACATTCTACATATTGGTTCGTTGTTGCCATAGTTAGTGCGATGAGGGGGGAGTCTGAAAAGTGGAGTTGATTTTAGGCGACGAGAGTTGTTATTAAACGAAATCATTTCAAGGAGGGCAGGAGAGTAGATAATTCCAGCTATAAGCTGGTAAATGAAGAGAATGTCAGCTGCCTCTCGGCGTGCAGGCGATCAATAGTAGACGGTCTTCGTAGGGTGGTAATACAGTCCTGTCAGACCATGGGAGACCTCTTAAGGCAAAACGCAAATTGCTTTTATGCGGATTGTTATGAGCATGTCGGAAATCCAAATAGGCGTTATTTGTTCTGCTTGTAGTATTTTCCGTAGTATATAGCAGCGTAGGGCTTTATCTAACTGTTCGGCTGCACCCGGTCTGTTAAGGGACCTAATATTCCAGGTGCAGAACTTTACAGCGGTCGTCAACCTGTAGTCCCTCCGTTAAATCCGAGGCTTGTGGTTGTCTCTGAGTTTATGATTTTTTTTTTTGTACGGCTACGGCTTACTAGGCCGTAGACCAACCGACTGAACTTGCTTTTTTTTTTGCGCAGAAAACTCGCCATTCGGCCGTTTGTAATTTACATAGAAGATAGGACTTACTAACAGTGCCGCAAGGTGTTCGTCTGCGGTGGCTCTTTTCACTTTTTAGCAGGCCAGGTCGGAGAGACGCTCCCTATATTCTTCTTTGTTCACTAAAGTATGTTATAACTGCCAGCATTTTCAACATTAATAAAGAGACTTCGATTCGGGCATGCGATCGTATCCGACCCAGGATTGATCAGATTATTGCCTATTAGTCGCCCATCACACGCCGTGGCGCAGTGGTTAGTGTGTTGGACTCTGACGCACGATGAGCGTGTTTTGACCCCGATAACACCGACGCCATCGAATGTTTATTTCGCGGCGTTCCCCCTCGGTGGGGTACTGGCAAAATCCCCCGTAGTATACTTGCCGTGAAAAAGCTTCTCGACTCACGCCGTTCGGAATCGGCATTAAACTGTAGGTCCCTTTCACCTGTATGAAAAATAAATCACACACAACATGGGTGATTGAGAGAAGCTTAGCTCTGGTCCTTCATGGGCTGTAACGTCATCAAAGAAGAAGAAGATGTCGCCCATCACACACAACATGGGTGATTGAGAGAAGCTTGGCTCTGACCCTTCATGGGCTGTAACGCCACCAAAGCAAGTCGTGCCATTTTTCTATCTTAAAATTAAGAACGAAAACACCTCACTTTCCTCTTCAATGGATAACATTTTACTGATCACAGATGTTCTATCAATCCGTAGGCGGACGGAGAAAATTTCCAAATCTATGAATGCGTTTGTCCAGTCCTTTCTTTCTTTCCAAGTAATACTCGCTAGAACTCATTTACATTCACAACAATCGTTTTCGTATAGTTTTCGCCAGACACTCAGTCCGAAGAAATTCTGGGCACGTATTCCGACTTTGTCATACGGGCACGCACGCACTAAACATTCTTCATTCGTTGACCTGAATGAGTACGTACACATTAATCCGCTCCGCATTGTCCATCTACTTGCTCCCTGAATGGCTGCCAAGAAGCTCAAGGGCCACTGACTCATTTATTTTTCCATTAGACATTGCACACGACTCGGTAGCTCGTATTTACGTCGCCGACACTAGCCGAAACGAAACTCAACAGCCGGCATTTCTCGCGAACTTGCATGCAAATTACATCAGCCAAACACTTGATACAGATTTTCATTTGCAGACCTGATTGACCCACTTCCGATTCCACTTAATTCCACTAAAGAGAATCGTAAGTCTCTTAAGCCAATCCCACCTATTCACTGCTCGCACAAAGATCAGCTGCCGGAAAAACCAGTATGGGTAACAAGGAAGTTGACCGAGTCGAGCTCTAGCTACTGTTTTCTGAATTTACTTTGCCATTCGTTCTTTAGAGGAGACTGCGCCGACATCGAATTGCAAAACCGTCGGCGCGTACGTGCCTTTATTAATTACAACGACTTGCACGCAGAGCATTGCAAAACACCGGTGACATTGAAAATATTGACGCCGCGTCATTTAGTGCTTGCAACATGGGTAACCTCCACAAATATGGAATGGCCATTGGCATATGCCACATTGTCCAATAATTCAACGGCGGTGACTTGGCGGCTGATTTCCGATGTTGGTATATAAAAGCTTGGTTGCGATGAGCAGTTGTTGTCACACGCATTTTGCACTTTGCTGTAAGTTACCGCTATCGTCGCCAGTACACCATGGTATTCAAGGTAAGATCCTAATAGAGCATCAATCATGGAAAGGATTTACAGTAGATATTGTGTCCCATTTCAGTTTGTAGTTGTTTTTGGATGTTTGGCTGCGGCCAATGCTGCTATTGCTGTCCGAGGCAGAGCTGTTGTTCCGGCAGCGAAGTTGGAGGCAATCGAACCAGTCGTCGTCGAAGAAGTTGACCCACGTCCGCAATACAATTACGCATATGACGTACAGGACTCACTCTCTGGTGATTCGAAAACTCAATTTGAAACTCGTGATGGAGATGTCGTAAGGGGCGAATACTCACTCATCGATGCTGATGGGTTCAGGAGAACCGTGACGTACACTGCTGATCCGGTGAATGGATTTAATGCCGTAGTTACGCGCGTACCTATCGCCGATGCCGTGGTAGCTCCTGCAGCTCCTCTTAAAGCTGCTCCTGTAGTTGCACAAGTACCTGTAGCAGCACCCGTAGTCCGACCAGCAGCACGACTAGTACGACCTGCGGTTGCAGCTTCATTTGCTGCTCCTGTTCCCGCACCAATTGTGAGAGCTGCTCCACTTGCTTATACAGCTCCAGTTGCTCCAGTCGCAAGTATTGCACCCGTCGTCAAGCCTGCCAAGCTTAGATATGCTGCACCAGCCGTAAGAGCTGCTCCTCTTGCTTTTGCCCCTGCCCCGGCGGCTTCAGAATACAACTCCTTTGTCAATCAAGTGTTTCCCGCACCAACTTTCACCTACGTTTAAAAATCGAACCATCAAATCATCCCTATTGACTGAACTCCCTATTTGATTACTTCATTGGTGGAATCTAAAACAAATTCAAATATTAACGACTTTTCAAGACCGTCGTTTTTTTTATTGCATTATGTGGTAGTAAAAATCCTTTCTCCGAGATGGAAATCCCAAGGACCGTAAGGTATCGAGAAAAGCGTCATTCGTATAGAGAAGCCGTCATCTCCTCCGAAAAGGTCAGGATCATTTTTACTCAGATCAATCTACAGCATTGCAAGACTGCCTGCCGCTCTTTTAAGTAGTAGAATTGCATGCAGTAGTACCAATCATCACGTTATATCCATTCAAGAACCGTGAGTGTGGAGTAAACGCCTGTATGGTCTTGGTGCTATACGTGATGCTACGATTCTTTATGATAGGCGATTCCAAATTGCTAGGGTCTGCCGCATCGAACAAGTTCTGATGACTGCCAGAGTAAACTACAAAGCGCACGGAGTAATTGAACACTTCGTCGTTGCGTCTGCTTACTTTCTCTACCACTCGGTACTACCTCCACCATCGATGGCAGTCTCTGAACTCGTACAGTACTGTGAAGCCAGAAACATTCGTCTCATCTTGTGTTGCGCTGATAATGCCCAAAACACTGCTGGAGGCAGCAGCAAATGCTATACAAGAGACGACCATCTTATAGATTTCACTCTATCGTCTGACCTTACCATCAGTAATGTTGGCTCTCAACCAAGGTTTGTTACAGCAAGACGACAAGAGGGGGAATTGACCTGACCCTATCCAACAGATCAACATCACTAACTGGAGAGTCTTGCCTGGTACTACACTATCGGACCATTGATATATCGAATTCCAATTAAGTTGTGAAATCTCTTCCTTGCATCCCAGATGGCATCCGAGAAGGACGGATTGGGTACTGTTTAGAGAGGAGCTTGAGAAATCCACTCAGGCCCTACCTAAACTAAGAACAGAACAATTGGTAGAGAACGCCATTCATAACCTGAATAGCATCATCACAATTTGTTTTGAACAGCAAACCTCCGTGCAGGAAATTGATTCCTTGGTGGAATGCCGAACCCCAAAGTCTTGGCAGGGAAGCCAGAGTATAAAGGAGAAACTCTCAGTTTACTGCTTCAGGCACATTTTCTGGGAAATCAGACTCTAATCGGCTCGTTGCCTACTTCTTCATTGGTAACTGCGACTGAAACGATGAAAGCAACTCGGCGTAGCTGGTATATTACGTCGCACGTGGTAACGACTGAAGGCATTGAATTTGCTGTGGCATCCTTCGATGGCTTTAGATCGCCAGACACCGACCGGATATATAATGTTATGCTGCAAAAAGGTATAAGCCAGCTGCTTCCTATTTTGAAAAGAATTTTCACCGCTAGGAAACTCAGTTCCCAAAGTTGCCCTTTGAATGCATCCTCTTTTGGAGATGCAACATGCTTATCAGCGCGAAAAGTCCTGCGAGACTGCGCTTCAAAACCTAGTTGGAAGAATTGAATGCGTGCTCGAAAGGATAGAGTATGCGCTGGGCATTTTCGTCGACATTGAGGGAGCTTTTGATAACGCAACTTTCGACAGCATGTGTAACGCTGCCAGACGGCTTGGCGTAGATGAAGCACTGGTCTTGTGGATTAAAGCAATGCTTGTGCATTGACCGCTGGCGGCGGTCTCGACCAGTATGTCAAATCCAACGTAAACGTGGGTTACCCGCAAGGCGGCATCTTATCTCCTCTGTTATGGTGCATGGTGGTCGACTCTCTGCTTGATTCTCTCAATGCGTCTGGGATCTATGCCCAGGCCTATGCGTATTATGTCGCCATTCTTTCTGTCGGATCATGATTAGCGACTGTCCGTCTCAAAGCACAGACAGCGCTAAATGTGATCGATGATTGGTGTACCAGACATGGGCTGTCGGTTAATCATCTTAAGACTCAGCTGGTACTAAAAGGCACGCCCATCCCTTTATCCAAGGAAGGTAAGTACATGGGAGTCATTTTAGATAGCAAGTTTCTTTGGTCAAAACAGGTTGAGTCAAAAACGACGTCCATGGCGTCCGGACTGGCTCTGTCTGGATACTGAACCTGTAAACGATAGTCTTCGCGCTTTCACGACTGGCTCTAGGTCTGGGCGGGGGTGCGTAGCTGAGGCTTTCTTTGAGCGCGAAAACATCCGACTGCACTTCTCGCTAAGAAAATATGCATCTGTCTTTCAATCAGATACATATATATATACGCAAGCCTAATGGCTATGCACTACGTTGTGAAACACAGGTTGAAGGGAAAAAGCATATGCGTTCGCAGTGACAGCCAAGCTGCACTCAAACGGTGTCCAACCCTTTAACCCGATAGACTAAATTCACTAATGCGTGTCACACTGGGTCACACTGCGATCCCAGGAAATGAGATCTCTGATAACCTCGCCAGAATAAGTTCAGAGGAGAGTTTCTCAAGACCTGAACCCGCTCTAGGCCTACCTGTGTGTTTTTAATACATACAACCGTAGATGCGGGGTCCTAAACATCCAGGAACATTGGATTCTAGAACCTGTAATTGTTGTTGTTATTGTAAAGGTAAGGCTGCCCTGTTTCTGCACATGGCATGAGTAGTACGTGAGCTATCGAAAGGGGAACACTGGAAAACCAAGCAGGAAAAAAATCACCGTTCCTAACTTAGAGGTATTAAAGGATTTCGTCTACCACTAAGCGCATAACGACACCTTGAGCTCAGGCGACAATTGAGTATGGCTCGCAGAACACTCTGTCGGAGATTTTATTAAAAAAAAATGTGTCCCGAGGAAAAAAAAATATGATCTTTGGCCCCGAGTGTGTTGCTGGGAGGAGGACATTCAACCATGAACTGTACGAGCTGTACAACGACACAGACACCGAAAATTAAGATGGTCAAGCCCGGCTTGATAAAATATTTGACTCCAATCCGGAGAAGCGACCACAAATGATTGATGAAGATAGGTGAACAGGTGGCGATTCATCTTTGGGGTATGGAGTACGGTCGAATGATTTATGAAAGACATGACCATAGGCGTATAATGATATCGAGTGATTTTGTCCAGACTAAACTAAAGCTAAAAAAACTAGCGCGTTTTACCCCTACACGGAAATTAAACAGGACGTCCCATTGGGGCTTACCATAGATTCGTAGATCACGCCGAATACCGTAGCGTGATACTCGATGTATTAGGTTTCCAGCCACCACCTAGGAGAAACCCTTGGTTTAATGATAAGTGCGGACAGGTATATGCCACGTTGCATCAACATACGACAGCTGCTCCTGAGTTCTATGAGCGGAAAAAAGGGAGCAGCTCGCACTTTTCAGAAAAAAAAAAAGAAGAATGAAAAGCGTGCGATCGCGGAGATAGCGTCGCGGGTACGACGTTCGAAAGTGTTATCAAAGAGTAAAACGAACATGCCGAGGTTATAAAGCCAGAGCGGAAGCTCTGAACACCTGAACACTGCACACTGAATCACAGTCGATGCTGAGAATATTAAAAAACTATTTCTGTGGATTGTATATCAGCGAAAATGGTCAATATACCGCTGTCAGGTAGAGCGCACCATTCACACTGGATGAAGATGAGAGAGAATTCCATCCACCCGATTTAGACGAGGTTAAGGTAGCGGTATCGAAAATAAAGCCTTATGAAGCTGCTGGCGCAGACGACCGGCTGAGCTAATTAAAGCAACTGGAGCACCGGCTCATTTGTAAGATACGAATGGAACCTCAGCATCGTTTGCCCGGTCCATAGGAAAGGAGACCCCTATAACTGCGCGAACTATAGGAGAATAAGTCTCCTTGAAATCGCGTATAAAATCTTCTTTGTCGTGCTGGGTGAACGAAACCCCTTCGTGGACGTGTTGAAAGGATCTTATCAATGTGGCTTCAGACCAGGACAATCCAGGATAGACCAAATGTTTACCCTGCAGCAGATCTTGGAGAAGACCCATACATTTCAGATCGACACACTAGCTATTAAGAGTCATGCCATTGACATCCCTGCCAAATTCGTCAGGTTGTGAAGGATGACATTGGAGAATTCTCACGGCTCCATTAAGGCCGGTAAGAAGTTAACGGATGTTAACTTGAGTTAATTTCGACGTCAAAAAAGGATTCAGACAGGGCGACGACGCACTATCATGTGATAGTTTCAACACCATGTTTAAAAAGATCGTACGGGGTTTCTTGTTCAATAAAAGAGGCACGATCTTGTTCAAGTCTGCACAGTTGCTCGCATTGGCATTGAAACAGAAGCGACTAAAGCGGGCTCAAGAAGCAAATAAGTAGTATAGCCCTCTCTCAGAAAACTAAGATGACCCCCTATTACGCCTTAATCATCCCTGTCCTCCTCTACGGCGTAGAGGCTTGGACCTCATCCAAAATGGATGAAGAGGCCCTTGGTCGTTTCGAGAGGAAAATTCTGCGTACAATCTTGATCCCGTTTGTGTTAACGGAGAGAGGAGGAGAAGATTCAACCAAGAACTGCATGGACTGTACAGCGACGTCTAACGTCTAAAATGGTATATAAAATGGCATCTGGCTGTGTAGAGGAGGTCAAAAAGGCTGTAACCGTGGTTCTGAACAAGTTAACTTCGGAGGATTATCAAGAGTGCTTCGACTCGTGGGAGCAACACCGAAATCGATTAGATGAGGACTATTGCTAAGGTCGGTAATGAAATTTTGCGAGAAACCTAGTTTGCTTATTTTTGCAACACCTCCTATTCACATGAGGCTTGGGTTTGCTTCTATGTAGTTCAGAACACACTATTTTCGTAATTGAATGTCTTGGTAATATGCTTTGCCTTCTTTATACTAAAGTCGTCTCCTGTAGTCATCGCAATGGAATTATGAGTTCCAAGAGAGCTATATAGTGGTCGAAATTAAACAATTCTTCCTCTGAACAAACTACTTCCACGAGAATCATTCAAAACACATGCATAAGAGACGTGTTAACAAAAATACCTGTCACTGCCTACAACCAAAGTCATATAAGAAAACATATTCCTAGTAATAAGACACAACGAACATTTGTCAAGTTCGTCAAATATGACACTTCAACGTCTCTGAAGAAGACCAGTGCCCTAGAGCAACAGAACTTCTTCACCTCAACATCGTCTCATCATACCTCAGTTCTACCAAGCACGAAAACACGTACGTTTGTATGTAGACCGACTCTGTTCTTAAAGTAAAAGTGAACGACTGAAAGAATTATGGGTGTACTTAAAGATATTTCGAGAATCTCGACCTGCCTTTCACTTTTAACCGCCAATTAGCTAGATCCCAAATAACATCCATAACAAGAAGTTTGTTTTCCTGCAATATTTCGGAAGAACTTCTTACACAGTTGATAGCGATCTCGAGTTAAGACAATAAAGGGAACTATAACGCTGCGTGATTTATTGCCGTAGATACACAGATCTTTCAAGGCCCATAGTCAGGCACATTCCTGAGATTAATAATAGGCAAATCGTGTTGCTCATGTCTGCTTGGAATCAAAGTTCTGGTTCTGATATTATACACGCGTTTCATGACTCCCAGACGCAGTGACAACCATTTAGAGGAAACCGGTATAGAATACTTATCGGACCGCCGCGCCGCCCAGGCATCCGGGATTCGGTTTATATTCAAATCACTCCATTCATGGAGTTGAACTCATAAAACCGCACTTTAGCTGAAACGCCACTCTATTGCCGGACATGCGGCTCGTGTAGAATAGTGGTTTTTCACAAGTCCGGATCACATGCGTCAACCACCCCTGCGAATAGATACAATTGCCTCCTTCGATCACTGACCACTTCCACTTTTGTACGTACCTCTAACTGAGCCAGTTGATACCAACCACGAATCGTGGGCAACCTTGAAAAATCTGTTTCAGTTTTGCTATCTATCCTCCCTCGACCTTTTGGATTTGAACATGACAACAAGTCTTGAATAGCAATCAGTCGCGTTGAGAATGACGTGCCATTACGGATAAGTTAGTAAGTATCTTACAAAAGTTACCGTGAGGTAGTGGCACTGGTGTGCAATGATTCTTCCAACAGTAGCTGCCGGTTAATTGTGGCACAGTGTGGGAAATAATGAGGCGTGACAATGGTCAATGTTATACGATGACAAGTCATTAAATAAGGAAAGTTCTGTGAGTGCTGGTAGGTGGAAAGTTGGCGACACGAGGTGCCAACAATATGGGATTAGTGCAAGAGCAGAGGATTATATTTTGGATTCTTTTGCGCCTACGATTCTAATTTTCTTTCGTTCAGTCTTCAAGTATTTCGATTTGTTGTGCTTCTTTGGTCACGCTTTGTGTCATGATTTTAATCAATCAATTCAAGAGATTCGAAGAGAAAGAAATAAAATTCATAAATCATATTAGGTTAATGCGAGTGAATTTTTAATTGCAATAAATAGTAAGAAGCAAGGCACCCTTTATGGTGGAATAATTAATGGTTGTGTCTATAATTGTATTGGGCAACCTTTAAGTAGGCTGGAGCTGAAGAATAAGTTGCTGGAGCAATATTCTTCAGTACAGTAGGAGCTGCATAAGCCACTGGAGCTACATTTTTCACGATAGTAGGTGCTGAATAGGCTGCTGGAGCAGCATATGCCACTGGAGCTACATTTTTCACGATAGTAGGTGCTGAGTAGGCTGCTGGAGCTGCATATGCCACTGGAGCTACATTTTTCACGATTCTATGTGCTGAATAGGCTGCTGGAGCAGCATATGACACAGGAGCTACATTTTTCACGATAGTAGGTGCAGAGTAGGTTGCTGGAGCAGCATATGCCATTGGAGCTACATTTTTCCCGGTAGTATGCGTTGAATAGGCTGCTGGTCCTGAGTAACTGGCTGGAGCAGCATAAGACACTGGAGCAACGCTCTTTACTACAGCAGGAGCGGCATACGACACCTGTTTCAAGACAGCAGGAGCGCCATAAGTTACAGGGGCAACATTCTTGACACCAGCAGGAGCGGCATAAGCGACAGGTGCAACTTTATCGACCGCAGCAGCAGCCTTTAATGGGACACGTGTTACAACCGCATTAAATCCATGAACGGCATCAGCAGTATATTGGACAATTCTCTTATATCCATCGGCATCGATCAGTGAATATTCCCCCTGGACCACATCACCATCTCTGGTTTCGACCTGGCTCTTGACATCTCCGGAAATTCCATCATGAACGTCATATGCAAACTTGTACTGTGGATGTGGATCGTATTCCTCAGCCTTCTTGACTAGGACTGGTTGTGCTGCAGCCACCCCATGTGGACCTGATTCAACGGGAACGTATCCGGCACTGGTGACTGCGACGATGGAAAGAGCAACCAACAACTGAAAAGAAAAGTATTAGATAATGCAACATCCTGTGCAGGACCTCTTCACATACCTTGAAAGCCATTGCGTTTTTGATTAGGTATGATTTAGATAGACGATCTAACTCGAATGATGTTTTGGTTACCTCCAAAACTGGGTTATATACGAAAATTTCTTGCACCAATCTCGTGCGAAATTATTGCTAACTATGAATCCCGATGACTACTCTTCGGTCAGTTTAAGGTCACTCCGCTGACGCATGTAATGATCGGCTAATGGAGCTAATTTTTGGGCGTAACCTGTTCACCGATTCAGTTAGTTATATTATCGAAAATAGATTGATTGCTTTGCGGTATTATTGATGAAGGTGCAAGGGTGCTGTGAACTGTCTTGCCGATGGGTCTACTGCCCTGAGGCAAAGTAGTTCAAATCTGTTGTTTGTCTTTTCAGTGCCGCATAGTGACTTGCGTTTATCGTTTATCTTATGTTTTGTGCCAGTACAATGTAGGTCAACAAAATGTTGCCTTTACTTACTAAGTCAAATTTTGTGTGCATGAAGGTTAGAGGCAAGGAATTCGATTATATATAAGAGAGCTTTTACGCGAAAGTGCCATTTAGACTTACACTTTCAGTGGAGTGTATTTTTGGACGATTACTCTGTCTTCATTAGTAGTGCTGTTTATTTTTAGAGAAAAAAGATATTTAATTGCTTAATTAGTATCTCTATAGTCACTTGAATAGGCTCACAATTATGGTAAATATCTTGGATTGTGTTATACAGCATTGGCTCATGAGCAAACAAAAGATCTTGCTATCTTTGGGGCAAGACCACGACTCAATCGTTAAAGTATAGGCAAAACACCTTACATTGTTTAAGACTTATAGAGGCAAAGTATTAATCTAAAGATGAGGGGTCTCAGATATTACATATTCGAGTATTCTCGTGATGGAAATTCTCGTCTTTATTGTCGACGAAAGTACCTGCAGCTAAGGTATCTGACATCGATACTCAACGTCTATACGCCGTGGCAGCTTGTAAAACAAACTTGAACCTCATGAAATTTAAGACTTCACATTATCTCTATTATGCCTGAATTAAATTTTTTAAGGCCACATTGTCATTGCTCCTTAGTACTCACTTCAAAATGGCCCCCGGCTTGGAGGCACTTTTTGTCAATGGCCTTGAACATTTCTTCATTCTCAGACATGGGCCAATCTGTTTTAAGAAAATGCTTCAAATCCAATGTTTTGTAATACGAGGTGTGGCAATTAAGGTCCGGGGATTTGATCATAACTCGGGAACTGGCAACACTACCTTGTCCCTTCACATCTGTATAGATGTTCAGTCCAAGGCTAAAGTTGACAGCACGTGTGTTGTTCGTGTTTTTCGAAAAAAAACTTGTTTAGTGGCGTCGTAAAAATGAGTGACTCACATTAGAAGCAACTTGTTGCCGTTCAATTTTAAGTGAAATTTGATGAAAATTGCTTGGGAATCCGCCGAAAATTGCAAGTGGTGTATGGAGGCGAGTGTATGTCAAAAACACGTGTGTTTAGATGGGCAAAGTGATTCAAAAAGTTCCGTGCGCCAGTGGAAAACGATCCAAAGTTCCCGTCCAAATATATTCCTATCGACAAGCCTGTAACGGGACAGTTCTACTTTGGCGTCCTGAAGAGGCTGCGAGCACGTGTTATCCGTGTGCGACCCGAACTCGCCAAAGAGGGCTGGATCTTGCACGACCACAATCCGCCGGGCCATTCCTCGTTGGTTGTGCAACGTTGCCGCGTCCATCCTATAGCTCCAATATTGCCCCCTGCGACTTTTTTTTCCAAGATAAAGTCACACCCCAAGAAAACTCATCAGTGATAACAGATATGGGTAGATCCATTGTACCTGCTAAGCTTTCAGACGAGGGTTTCCGCACTTCCTTAATAAATAATAATAATAAAATGTCTCTCTTCACCTTCTTTGCTGGCGTTGCAACCCATAAAAAACCAGAGCCAAGCTTCTCTCAATCACTCATGTTGTGAGAGATTTGCGTTGAAAATGAAAACAAACGGTTATTGGTCCATTGGTTATTGGTCCATTCACCGTACCTACGACCCGTATAATGGTTATACGGCTTCAACTCTTGCAGAAGCTGATTCGTATAAGCTTTTAGGCCAATATCTTTCCGTAAAATCTTCCACAAAGTGGATGGGCATAGCTCCAATTGCTGTACGCGATGGCGAATCGACTCATTCGGATTCTTGTCAATACTGCGCTCTACAACGTCACATTTTCAAACTGGCCATATGGTTCCATTCCCAATGCTTAGAAGGACCAATGCCGCACCTGTAAATAATATGCTCAGCATATCATCCAGCTACGCAGCTATACCATATGGCTGCATAATGGTGGCCCACATCCATATTTTATTCCACGAATTCAACGATAAAAGTGGGTAGGTGAGTGCCCAGCCCATCAAAAAGTTGTAGATTGCTCTCAGCTTGGCGAGATGCCAGCAACGATACCTGTTTCAATGCCCAGGCCAAGTGGACTTACAGCCTCCTCGCGGCGTCCTCTGGATAACTCCACAACAACTGTTGAGAGATGAACAAATGTATGCATGCAGCTATCGCCCTAGGCAAGAGAACGCTACAACACCCCGACCAGACTGGCGGTTGTGAGACGGGCCAAAAACCCGCCCCTGTAAAAAAGACAAGTTATGACAAATGCCTCGAATACACGGACGGATACTCGAAGATGACATTTCAGATATATCCTCACGCAGTACAAGGCGGATATTATAGCGATCCAGGAAATACGCTGAATAGGAAACAGAAAAAAGATTGCGACATCTATCACAGCTGTCACAAAAGTTTGCACATGTTGGGTGACATGGGAAAGCGGTTAAGGTCGAAGGCCATCGACTTAAGTCTGTAAGTGATCCCCTGGCAATGATTCGCATCAAAGGCAGATCTAACAACATCAGCCTCATATGGGCACAGGCCCCAACCGAAGAGGCTGAAGACCCCATTAAAGAGGACTTCTAGGATCTCTTGAACAACGCCTACGGAGCTTGTCTGGAGTACGATGTTAAAATCGTCCTCGGCGACTTCAATGCCAAAATCAGTAAGGAGAACATCTCTGGCGGAGTGATCGGATAGTACAGCCCCCACGATACATCATAGGACAACAGCTTCTGACTCACGGACTTTGCGGCAGCTCTTAATGTGGTGATAAGTAACACAAGATTTCATCGCAAGCCTATTCACACAGCAACCTGGCGATCTCCGGATGGTCGAACCGCCAACCAAATCGACCATGTGCTCATTGACGCAAGACACTCGTCAAACATCCTGGATGTGCGTAGCAGCAAGGTTCAGAACTCGACTGTCCAATGTCAGAAAGCTGCACCAGCCCACCATGAGGAGGTTCGACATCGGTCGCCTGAGCACATCGGAGACTACCAGAGTCAACAGTCGCTTAGTTAAACGAAAAGCTCTCCGGTATGCCTACGTCGAGCACAAATGTCAACAGAATGTGGCAGCATTGCCGCATAGCCATTCAGGAAGTAGCCGAGAACACCATAGGTTATCTGCCACCCCCGACAAGAAACCCGTGGTATGATGACGAATGTGAGTAGAAAAAGGCAGCAACCGACGAGGCGAATCTTTGCGGGATCCCAGCTCACGGATATCGAGGAGTCTAGGGACAAACATTAAATACGGGCCTTTTATAAGAAAGCTAAAAGCATTGCAGGAGGCTTAAAGAAAGGCCCCCAGGCTCTTCGAAATCGCCAAGGCAATCTTGTCACCGACCCGTAGGGAATAGTGGATGTGTTTAAGCAGCATTTCCAGCAGCTGCTTAACGGGCATGACCAAGAGAGAATGGTAGGGACTGAGAAAATTCCAACTCTAGCCGCTGAAGTAGCAGTCACATCGAACAAGTCGGCACAGCCATTCAAAAGCTGAGGAACAACAAGGCCGGAGGCTCAGATGGCATGACATCAGGGCTCTTCAAGGCTGGCGACGATGTTCTGTTGTACAGATCACCTGTACAATTTGGGAAGATGAAAGCATACCCGACCACTGGAATATTAGCTCTATTTGCTCAAACAAATAGAATCGCACTAATCGGCAGCTACCAGTGCGACTTCCAGCCCGGCAAATTCATACTTCGGCAAATCTTGGAAAATGGCAACGAAATTTAAATCGATACACACCATCTCTTTATCGATTTTAAATCGCATACGACAGCATTCATCCCAAAGAATTGTTTGACGCGATGGTTGAATTCGGGATCCCAGGAAAACTCACCCGGCTAAACCGCGCCACGCTTAAAGATAGGGGACGCACCATGCAGTTCTGTTCTAGGACCTCCGAACCGTTTGAAACACGCACCGGAATCGTGTGACTTCTTCAATTTGGTTCTGGAGCAGAAAGTGTGACGCACAGGCGTCAACGGGGAAGGCAATATATTCTACAAGTCTGCCCAGCTGCTAGGATACGCGGATGATATTGACAACATCGCGCAGTCTCAGCGCGACTTTGTAGAAGCTTTCACTGCGATTGAAGAACAGACGAGGCGAGTTGGTCTTAAAGTCAATGAGGATAAGATAAAGTACATGCTGTCAAGCAATAGCCGATCCGCCGCTCACCAGCTGGAATAGAACATAACGGTTGGCAGCTATGATTTCGAGGAACTTAAGGAGTTTGGCTACCTCGGGCCAATGGAAAATCAAAAAACGACACCACAGTGGAGATCCGGCATAGAATCGCCCTTGGCAATCGGTGCCACTTCTATTTGTCCAAACAACTTGGGTCAAAACTCCTCACTCGAAGAACCAAAGTCATGCCTTACAGTTCGCTTATACTACCAGTCTTGCTGTATGTAGCCGAAAGCTGGACATAAGCAGGTCCTCGGAGCAAGAAAGAAAAATTCTGTCTGTGAGGAAGGTGAATGAAGGGGAATACACAACCGCAAACCCTACGAGCTGTACAAAGATGTCAATATAGTCCGCAAGCCTATACTGGCTGGGCCACATCGACCGCATGAACACCAACGCTCCAGCTAAGAAGTTCTCCGACTCCGAGCCTTCTGGTTCGAGAAGAAGAGGAAGATCGAACCTCCGGTATGAACGCCATGTATTCGCGGATGTAAGACATCTTAGTCTTGATAACTGGAAGACACTGTGCCCGGGACCGTCAATAACGGAAGGCAGCTTTAGCTGATAAGTAAGTAAGTTAGCAGGTTCACAGTTCAAATTTACTTCCTAGCCGCAATTACCGCCATCCACACACACACATTCACGTGCTTTTCCTTTGGAAAAGGTTATTACCGCTTAACATCTGTAAGCAAACACTGAGCATATTGCGAATTAATACTCCCACATGCTGCTCACTACCAACCACTGACCTTCGTCCATCACAATTGGGATTAGAAACTCCTCAAGTACCTCACCTTCAATTGAATTGATACGGAATTCGATATTTCCTTATTTTAATCCACATTCGTTGGTCTGCAATCTCAATTATGAGTCCAACTATCCAAACTATTATACTTGGGATAGTTGTGTGTTAGCCAAATAAATAAAAAAACAAGACAATAGAGGAACACTTATTTGGGGGAGTATCCAACGTAGATGACCATCAAGCACGTCTAATTGTATAAATAATTAATCATCCTTAACGCGCAGTAAGTGTGTCACGACCCTTAAGTTGATAAGCAAACAACGGCCTGTACATAGTGGACGTTATGGCCTGTGGCATGTATCCGTTTTCACAAATCGTGGATTATTTTCCAAAATAATTGAAGAACAAAAAAACAAACTTTAATACCAATATAAGGTTTGCCCACAACTTGACTCATAGTTGGTGATACCAATCGAGTGATAGACTAAAACTGCTCTAGTTGACCAATCAGAGTCGAATGACTCAGCACGGACGGGGATGTGGGAAGCTACAACTCATTACAAGCATTGTCCGATGTGCGATGTGAGGCTGGAATTTTGACTATAAAACCAAAGTTAAACCGGGAAGTTGTATCATTCGCATTTTGTCATTTGACTTGGACAGCCCGACAACACAAATATCATTTTTAACAATGGCATTCAAGGTGAGTTGGATAGTTTGCGCGCAAAAACTTAATTCATTCTTAACGGATTGATTTTTGGTTAGGTCGTCTTAGTTCTTGGATTCATCGCTGCTGCTTGTGCTGGACATATTCAATCTCCGGTTGCTGTCGCTCAACAGATTGTGGCCAAAGAAGTTGAAGATTACGATCCGCATCCACAGTATACGTTCGCATATGATGTGCAGGATGCCAACACCGGCGATTCGAAGAGTCATGTTGAAACGCGTAATGGTGATGTCGTTCAGGGGGAATACTCGCTCAGTGATTCGGATGGATACAGAAGGATTGTGCGCTACACAGCCGATGATGTGAATGGATTTAATGCTGTTGTCACTCGTGTTCCGATTGGAGTTCCTGCTCCCGTTTCCGTACCAGTCTCATATACAGCTCCTCAGGTTGTGGAAAATGTTGATCCAGTTGCTTCAGTTGCCTACGAAGCTCCAGCTCTCGTTAAGAGTGTTGCTCCAGTCGCCTACTCGCCTCCAACCGCATACTCTGCTTCTGTCTATGCCAATGCTGCCCCAGCAGCATATGCTTATGCTCAACCAAATGTCGCATACTCATCTCAAGCTTACTACAACTCGGCTGCATTATCTTACGCGCCTCAAGCTGTCATAAAGAGCGCCGCTCCGTTGGCATACTCCGCTCCCGCCTACTACAGGTCCGCACCATACGATTATTCCGCACCATCTGTGACATACGGTCACCATTAAGTGAACATAAATGAAAATGTTGTTGTGTCCGACGATCACTATTTATTTAATTATAGAAATCATCCTGTATCGTACTTAGTAACCCAATAAACTCTAATGGAAAGCAAAAGTGAGCTTACTGTCTAGTCTCAAAAGGAAGATCATTTCGACCTTGACTTTGATGACCATCGTACACCAACAGACTGCCAATTGTGTTTTAAAGTTATTTTGGTTTCGGGAATTCCTTCAGTTCTAAATAGATGAATTGAAAGCAATGACACCATTGACTTGATTGTCAAATCAGCTCACGTCGTGGTCTTTAGTTTTGACTTGAAGGTATTTTTTGGCCGATCAGTCGGAGACTGTAACAAAAACAAAACAGTATCGGACACGTAGCTGTCGATACAGATACGTAGATTACTACTTTGCCTTGTCGTTAATTAGGTCTTTCACTCCAATTAAGGTCGAGAATAGGTGCGTGGCCTTTTGGTCTTAACTCTGTTTCAGAGATCTAATGGCGTGGGCAATAATGTGTTAAAGACTTAAGGCATAATATTAAATCAGCACGTTTATGATTTTCTCATAATTCTATTGAATAGGCATGGTACTTTAGAGCGCGAGTCGTACTCACAGTCGTATTGATCTCAAACCAGGTTGTTAACAACATTTTTATGTTTAAGGTACTCCCAATTGATATTACTCCGGGCGTTATGCCTCTTCTTATCCGTTTGAATGTATCTTCAGTTCTTTACGTCTGCTCTTTATTTGATAGGCTACTTTTCAACTTGACGTCAAATGAATGCCTCTTTCTATACTTAAGAGATTTCGAGTGCACTCCATCAAAGGCCGCTAAGTGCCATTTATTCACATGTTTACAGGCAGGCAACATATTAACTTATAAGCCAGTGGCTCAGAGATTATCCCATTGTTTTTGTGTGTTTTATGGCCTTATGTTGCTATTAGGAGGAGGGCATGGGCTCGGACATACAGGGTAAAGTTGTTGATCGCTCTCAACCTGGCGAGATGCCAGCAACGATCTCTGTTTAAATGCCCGGGTCACGCTGACATACGGCCTCCTCGCGGCGCCCTCTGTATAGCCTCTTCAACAACCGTTGGGAGGTGAACAAACGTATGCAGCGACAAAACCCCGACCACGTAAAAAAAACAAAGTTATGAATGAGCAAGATGCCTCGGATACACGGACGGATACTATACGATTTGCGAGTATGCTCCTGGAATGTCAGAACCCTGTACACTCCCGGAGCTGCCCACAAACTAGAAGGAATCCTCACGCAGTACAAGGCGGATATTACTGCGGTCCAGGAAATACGCTGGATAGGAAACGGTATGATTAGGAAGAAAAATTATTACAGCTGCCACAAAATGTTGCACTTACTGGGATGCGGATTTGTCGTGTGAAAGCGGTTAAGGCCGAAGGTCATCGACTTTAAACCAATAAGTGATTGCCTGGCTGTGACCCGCATCAGAGGCAGATTTTATAACATCAGCCTTATATGTGCACACGCCCCTACCGACGAGGCTGAAGACCCTATCAAGGAGGACTTCTATGACCTCCTGGACAACGCCTACGGAGCTTGCCCGGAGTACGATGTAAAAACCGTGCTCGGGGACTTCAACGCCAAAATCGGTAAGGAGAACACCCTTGGCGGAGTGATCGGAAAGCACAGCCTCCACGATACAACAACAGATAACGGCTTCCGACTCACGGACTTTGCGACAGCTCATAATGCGGAGATAAGTAGCACAAGATTCCCTCGTAAACGAATCCACACAGCAACCTGGCGATCTCCGGACGGTCGAACCGCCAACCAAATCGACCATGTGCTCATTGACAGAAGGCACTCGTCAAACATCCTGGATGTGCGAACATTCAGAGGGGCAAATGTCGACTCTGACCACATTCTCGTAGCAGCAAGATTCAGACTTCGACTGTCGTCCAATGTCAGAAAACTGCACCAGCCCATCAGGAGGAGGTTCGACATTGGGCGCCTGAGCACACCGAAGATTGCAAGAGTCTACAGGGAGCAGCTGAGCGAAAGACTCTACGGTATGCCTATGTCGAACACAAATGCCAATAATATGTGGCTGTATTGCAACTCAGCCATTCAGGAAGTAGCCGAAACTACCTTAGAGTACCTACCACCCCCGACAAGAAACCCGTGGTATGATGGCGAGTGTGAGCAGAAAAATGCAACAACCGACGAGGCGTACCAAGAAGGCAGCGCAAGAAGAGTACCGAGCCAGAAGAAGGGAGGAGAAAAAACTACTGCGACAAAAGAAAAGGATCTTCGCAGCCTCCCAGCTCAAGGATATCGAGGAGTCTAGGGATAAACATATAATACGAGCCTTTTACAAGAATGCCAAAGGCCTTGAAGGAGGCTTCAAAAAGGACCGACCCGCAGGGAATAGTGGATGTATTAAATCAGCACTTCCAGCAGCTGCTTAACGAGCATGACCAAGAGAGAGTGGTAGGGACCGAGGAAATCCCAACTCCAGCCGCTGAAGTAGTCCTCCCACCCAGCATCGAAGAAGTCGGCACAGCTATTCAGAAGCTGAAGAACAACAAGGCCGCAGGCTCAGATGGCTTACCATCGGAGCTCCTCAAGGCTGGCGGCGATGTTCTGGTAGGGAGCATGCACCACATCATCTGCAGAATTTGGGAAGATGAAAGCATGCCCGACCAGCTCCATATGCCCCATCCACAAAAAAGGCGATCCTACCTCTCGCAAGAACTATAGAGGTATATCCCTGCTCAATGTCGCATACAAGATCCTGTCCAGCGTATTGTGTGAACGTCTAAAACCATTTTGCACCGCACTAATCGGCAGCTACCAGTGCGGCTTCCGGCCCGGCAAATCAACTATAGACCAAATTTTCACACTTCGACAAATCCTGGAAAAGACCAACGAGTTTCGAATCGATACACACCATCTTTTCATCGATTTCAAAGCCGCATACGACAGCATTCATCGTGAAGAACTGTTTGGGGCGATGGCCGAAATCGGGATCCCGGTAAAACTGATCCAGTTGTGCCGCGCCACGCTAAAAAATACGCGATGCACTGTGCAACTAGGTTTCAGGACTTCGGAACCGTTTGAAGCATTCACCGGATTTCGGCAAGGAGATGCGCTGTCATGTGACTTCTTCAACCTGGTGATGGAGCAGATAGTACGACGGGCAGGCGTCAACAGAGAAGGCACTATCTTCTACAAGTCCGTCCAGCTGTTAGGATACGCGGATGACATCGATATCATCGCGTGCTCTCGTCGTGGCATTGTGGAAGCATTCACGGCGATTGAAGAACAGGCGAAACGAGTTGGTGTTACAGTCAATGAGGACAAGACGAAGTACATGCTGTCAAAACCAATCCGTCGCTCACCACCTGGGACAAAATATAACAATTGACAGCTACAATTTCGAGGTAGTTAAGGAGTTTGTCTACTTCGGGGCAAACGTAAATTCCACAAATGACACCACAGTGAAGATCCGGCATAGAATCGCCCTTGGCAACCGCTGCTACTTCGGCTTGTCCAAACAACTGGGGTCAAAACTCCTCACTCGAAAGACCAAAGTCATGCTTTACAAAACGCTCATTCTGCCAGTCTTGCTGTACGAAGCCGAAAGCTGGACGATAAGCAGGACAGCGGAGCTGATATTGGGTTCTTTCGAGAGAAAAATTCTGCGTCGGATATTTGGTCCTGTCTGTGAGGATGGTGAATGGAGAAGAAGACACAACCGCAAACTCTACGAGCTGTACAAAGATGCGGATGTAGTCCGGAAGGCAAAGATCCGTCGACTATACTGGCTCGGTCACATCGAGCGCATGGACATCAATGCTCCAGCTAAGAGGGTCTTCGACTCCAGCTTCTTGGTTCGAGAAGAAGAGGAAGACCGAACCTCCGGTATAAAGACCAAGTAATCGCGGATGTAAGACATAATGGTCTTGACAACTGGAAGCAGTGTGCCCGGGACCGTCAAGGATGGAAGGCAGCTATAGCTCAGGCTCAGATCCTCCATGGATCGCTGGCCTGATAAATAAGTAAGTAAGTAAGTTGGTATTAGGAGCTGGAAGTGTTATTCTCGTCAGATGGCACTACACTTTATCGAACGTTTTTGCATTACTTACTTACCTAGGTGGCACTACAGTTCGGGGTGAACCTGGGCATCAACCAACAAGCCTTTCCAGCTAGCCTTTTGCTAAATGGATTGGGCCCTGACGTTACACGGATACGGAAGACGGTGAAAGGAGAACTACTGCTTGAGCTCAGGAAAGCACCGAGCACCGAATTAAGATAGAGCAGGTTCTCGGAGAGGGCGCCGTGGCGCAGTAGTTAGTGTGTTGGACTGTGACGCACGATGAGCGAGTTCGGATCCTGATAACACCAACGCCATCGAATGTTCATTTCGCGGCGTCCCTTCTCGGCGGGGTACAGGCAAAATCCCCAGTAGTATAACTTGCCTAGAAAAGGCTTCTCGACTCACGCCGTTCGGAAT
The DNA here is from genome assembly GCA_951905685.1 of Eumerus sabulonum. Taxonomy (NCBI): domain Eukaryota; kingdom Metazoa; phylum Arthropoda; class Insecta; order Diptera; family Syrphidae; genus Eumerus; species Eumerus sabulonum. The sequence continues at coordinate 207,852,497 of OX645060.1, forward strand.
CGGCATTAAACTGTAGGTCCCTCTCACCTGTGTGAAAGATAGAATCACACACAACATGGGTGATTGAAGGGAAGCTTGGCTCTGGTCCTTCATGGGCTGTAACGCCACCAAAGAAGAAGAAGGGGTTATCGAAGAAGCTGCAGAAGTGAGGTGCCTAACGCACGATATGCTTATCGAGTGCGATGTTTCAGATGCCTTAAGGAGTATAAACGTGCGGTAGACAGAAGTGAAGACTGCATCAAGTGTGGGCAGAAAAGTCATGTCTCCAAGAACTGCACTAATTACCCAGCTCCCTACTAAGAGGATCGGAATGAAAAGCCAGCAACGACTACACCCACAGTGGGCACCGGGCTATCCTATTTGAAGTACAGGCGAAGGGAGCAACCGGAGAGCGCTTCCCAAAGAAGGCACAATGCATAGGATGGAAAGTGGGCACACTGGACGAAGACACTTTTGCTCTGGTTTTTGGGGAATCCACAACGAACGCAGAAACAGCAAATGCGATGGCAGCTGAAGTTACTAAACAAGTAACTAGGGCCTGCGATGCATCCATGGTCCGAAAAAAGTCAACAAACCGCCGGTCACCAGTATACTGGTGGAGCCAAGAGGTAGCAGAACTACGCAGAAAGTGCCAAAGATGAAAAAGGTGACTTTTTCAGCGGCCAAGGGGCCAGCCCTTCCACCAGGAATTACGGGCAGCATATAAGATCAGTCGCAAAGACCTAAAACTAGCCATCCGAAGAAGCAAAAACAACTGCCTTAAAGAACTATGCGAGGAGGCGGAAATTAATCCCTGGGGCACCGTATAAGTTAAACGACTATTTCTGTCGGGAGTTTACTATGAACTGATTTTGTTATTTCCCTTCAGCTTATATTACGTCTAATCTATGCTACTTAACATTAAGTTCTTATTATCTAGAGGCATCTCTTGTGCCTGTGCCACTTGATATCGCCTTGGATTTGAGTTACGGGAAGCGTGTTGATAGATGCTGGAAACACGAACAGGTGGAATTTGATGTGTTGACAAAACGCGGACGATGGTATGTGAATATGTGATGCGATTCTCTGTTTCGGGCTGAAGTGTGTGAGTGTGTGAGAGCTTACGACCAAAATGTGCCTTCTGTGTTTGTTTTCCCTGCTTGTGGACAAGTTGATTGACTCCAACTGTTGCTAGTGCTGTTGAAACACCATTTCCCTTCAACTCGCCGCCATCTGAGTCGATTCGTACCCTGTTACGAGCTCCTCAATATCCCCCAGAGATAGATCTTTCTTCGGGTTTGCTGGGCGGGTTCATGTGGGGTGTAGTAGACAATCATATCTCGTATCATACCGTCGGATGTTCCACATCCTTGCTTCATACAGCATTAGCATGCTCAATGGTTTCTTTAGCATTGCTACATCGCCTGCAGATATTCGTGCTGTTGAGATCCAATTAGTCAGGGTGGTAAGTACATGCTCCGTGTCCTGTTAGATCTTCACATAGCACTCCTAGGTCGATCTTTGCGAGTTCTAGAGTTTCTTTGGACCGTTTTGGATCGTAGTTTTGTTCCACATATTTTTTACCATCCTGGCTGTTCCAAAAGTAATATGATCCTCTTGTGTAGTTGAAGGTTTGTGTCCAAGGGGAATGTCCTGTGAAGAGTACCTGAATACCTTCTCAGCTTGTCAGCCTTTTCCTAGCCTTCATGGAAATTTCCAGACAGCCTTAGAGTTGAATGTGTAACTCCTTTAGCGCATTAAGAACAGCTTGGCTATCTAAGAATATAGATATTTTGAAGTTGTTAGGTTTTCTGTCGTTGATGCAATGTGCTGCTGTGGCCTCACAGCAGAGAAGATTGTGTAGGCTGCACCTTGCTCTAAAAATCCAGCCCCTACCAGTCCAGTCCAGTACACCACTTGGATCCGCAGACGCCGTGCTACATCCGTGTCGCTATCCAGCCCGTACAACTCACTATTAAGTCTTCTCCTCCTCTCACCATTTATGCAGGTCGGGCCGAAAATCGTAGGCAGAATTCGTCTTTTAAAACGACCAGGGGCCTTCTCAACCACTTTCGATAAGGTCGATATCTCTTCGCCATACAGCAGGACCGGGATGATAAGGTCACCTTGGTTTTCCGAGAGAGAGCTCTGCTTGTCAATTGCCTCCCGAGCCCAAAGAAACAGCGGTTGGCAAGAGTTATTCTGCGTTTGATTTCGGCACTGATCTCTGATTGCTGCATGTCACTGTGGTGCCTAGGTAGATTAAGTCCTTGACTACCTCGAAATCATACCTGCCAATATGTGCCGGTGGGCCGTGTCCTCTTTCGTCGGCAGCATATATTTCTTCTTGCCATCATTTACCACCAGTCCCATTTTAGCTGCTTCCGCCTTAATGCTCGTAAAGGCCTCAATGACATCTCACTGAGTTCGTCCAGTTATGTCAATGTCATCGGCATATGCGAGCAGTTGTACGGACTTGAAAAAGATGGTGCCCGACGTGCACGATCCATTCAAATACGATGTTGAAAAAGTCACACGATAGCATGTCGCCATGTCTAAAAGTTTTCTTGACATAAAATGTATCGGTCAAGTCGCAACCGACCGTGATGGAGCGGCGAGAGTTCTCCAATGACATCCAGCACAATCCGACGAGTTTCTTCAGGGATGTCATAACTAGAAATGGCATTGGATAGCTCGTCTCTATGTATGGTGTCGATCTGGAACTGCTTGGTTTTTCTTGGATCTGCCGCAGTGTGAATACTGATTGTTTTGTTTGTTTGGTTAAGAAAACTCGGGGAATTCTTTTAGATATCTGGGACTCTTTGAAAGCCCTTGTTCAATCTGTGCATTATAACACTTACATAGCCGCGTACGCTTTTAAGGCGAACGACTTATTTGATACTTAATACTACTTTGATACTTAATCGATAATCGACTTCCCGAGCCTGAAACCACACTGATATGGACCAATCAGTTTATTAACAGCAGCAATGAAGACTTTGTAAGCGATGCTCAAAAGAGTGATACATCTGTAATTGGCGCAGACAAAGGGGTCCCCTTTCTTGATGGACTCTGACGCACGATGAGCGAGTTCGGATCCTGATATCACCAACGCCATCGAATGTTTATTTCGCGGCATCCCTTCTGGCGGGGAACTGGCAAAACTCTCTGTAGTATGCTTGCCTTGAAACAGCTTCTCGACTCACGCTGTTCGAAATCGGCATTCCCGAAATCGGTAGGTCCCTTTCCCCTATGTTTGTATGTGTCAAAAATAAATCACACACAACATGGGTGATTGAGAAAAGCTAAACTCTGGTCCTTCATGAGCTGTAACGCCACTAAAGAAGGAGAACCTGGTTGCCACAATATAGTGGTCCGAGTCGATGTTGGCTCCTCTGAAAGTTAATACATCCCGAATATCGGATCAGTGCCTGCCATCAATTTGGTTAATCTGGTTGATCCGGAGATCGCCAAGTCCCCTTGTGGATGTTGAGATGTGGTGAACGGGTGTTAGCAACTAGAAGATTTCGCCGCGTTACGAAGTCTATCAGCCTAAATCCATTTTCGGTTGTGGTGTTGTGTAGGCTGTGATTGCCAATTACCCTATCAAAAGCGACTTCCTTGCCCAGTTTCGCGTTAAACCAGTACGATTTTAACATCGTAATTGGGTCATTGGGGATATGATCCATCTGTCGTCTTTTGTAGCGTCATCCTTGTCCTCGGTAGGGACATAAGGCTAATGTTGGCGAATTTTGCCTTGATGCGGATTGTTATGAAGTGTTCGCTTACATGCCGGAAGCTCCAAATTTGTTGCCTAAGTCTACCTCTAATAACAAATTCGCATCCGAATAAGCGTTGTCTTCTCTCCTTGTACATAGTAGTCGCCTTCATAGATTTCACAGTTTCTCATTCGCTTTTTGCCCGGTCCACCCCATCCCACTTCCTGGATTGCGGTAGGTAGATAGGTAGGTAGGTTCGTAGTCTCCCCAAAGCGGGAAGAATACACTTAGGCCAAAGAGACCGGTTGTATTGCTACAAGGGGGGTTGGCCCCCTATTCACGGAACCACTTAGTGCATCTTAAATAGTTAAGAAGGTCAGTTATCCTTACTCTCGAACATCAGTCAGATCGTTTAGGAAGTAGGATCCTAGCTAGCGTTGCCTGATTGAGCAGAAAGTCGCACAGGCGCAGAGTAGGTGATGGATGGATTCGACCTCCTCTTCGTCTAAGCAACTTCTACAGAAGTCATTCGGAACTTGCCGTAGTTTTTATGCATGACTGCCAATGAGACAGTGACCGGTGATGACACCAATGATGTCTGTTCGTTTTAGGGAGATTAATCTCCTGGTCCGTTGACTGTCGAGCCGAGGCCAGATTTACCTGCTGATGTGGCAGAAGTGCCCCTGGCTATTCTGTTGTTCAGGATGGAGCAGTGGCCAGTGATATATTGCCGTATACATATGTATGTATGTGGCTATTTGCTTGCCTAGTATATCGAGTGGTATAAGCTGAAGTATCATGTTGAGCGCTGCCTTTGGAGTGGACTTTAGGGCACCGGTGATGCACATGCATGCCAGCCTTTGTACTTTCTCGAATTGCTGTTGTTATTATGTCCAGTGCAATTCACCAGACTATCACTCCCTACACTAGAATAGGTCTAACGACTGTGATGTAAAGGATAAAGGATAAAGGATAAGCTTGGGGTTGAATACTAATTTTTTCCTTAAGGCGTACTTACAGGTGTAGAGAGCTATAGTTCCTTTTTTTGCACGCTCGGTTGTGTTGTTCTTCCAGGTTAGTTTTCTATCTAGCATAATGCCAAGGTATGGGCGAAATCTCCTTCCAGTCAGTACATGTTTCCCGCACCGCGATATACACAAAGGCACCTGGCGGTCTTTTGATCAATCTACTACCACCAGATTGATCACATAGCGCTCGACGTCAGACACTCCTCCACTATTCTTAATGTCCGAACTTCCACCCACGAAGAAACACCTGGTCCGATGACGAGTGCAAGAGGATTCACACAGCGAAGCAGGATGCATATAAGGCCTCGCTGCATAAAAGAACAAGACCAGCCCGTGAGCTCTACGAGTTTAAAAGAAAAGAGGAGCATAAGCTTCTCAGAAGGAAGAAGAAAGAGCACGAGAAGCGCGCGATTGAGGATTTGGAGAGGTGTTACTGCAGACGTGACGTTTGAAAGTTTTATCAACAGGTAAAGCGAACATGCCAAGGATATAAAGCCAGAACGGAAGCGTGCAGGGATGAGAACGGACAACTAGTAGTAGAATCGCAGTCGATGCTGAGAATATGGAAAAACCACTTCTGCAGACTGTATAACGTCGATGTTAGTCAATATACCGCTGTCAGGCAGAATGATCCATTTCTAATCGACAAAGACCGCAGAGAATTCCGTCCCCCTGTTCTCGACGAAGTTAAGATTACCATATCGAAACTCAAGTCGAATAAAGCTGCTGGCGCAGACGGACTGTCTGCTGAGCTGACGGATGACCTGGTTAGGAGCATGTACCAGCTCATCTGTAAGATATGGTAAAAGGAAAGCATGCCCGAGGAATGGAGTTTCAACATCGATCCACAAGAATGGAAACCCCCCTAATTGCGCCAACTACAGAGGGATAAGTCTCCTTAACATCGCCTACAAAATCTCCTCTACCATTTTGTGTGAACGCCTGAAGCCTTTTGTAAATATGATGATAGGTCCTTATCAATGCGGATTCAGGCCAGGGAAGTCCACCATCGACCAAATCTGCACACTACGGCGGAACGGGAAAGAAAAACAATTAACGTAGTGCAGTGTAGTGCGGGCAAAAAAAAAAAAAAAAAAAAAAAAAAAACCGTGAAAGTGCCGAACCGAAAACCGAACACCTGGTCGGCACCAGCGCTGGGCCGTACTCCTGCCTGTCCCTCTTCCCCTCTCGTGACAGTGTTCGCACTCAGCACACACACTGATTGAGTGCTAACGCAACCGACGCGTAGCGGGTCGCGTGTGTTGTTCTTTGTTGGTGGAGCAAATCTAACTGTCGTAAGGGCATAACACCTACGGTAGTTTGTTTTTGCAAATCCGGCGATAGAACTTCACCTACGCGTCTCTGCTTTAACGGTTTTGTGTCTATACATGTTTTGTAGTTTGCATTGATGAGGGATTTCTGTGTGCAGTTCTGCAATATTCGTGGGTTACGGAAGAATTTCTTTGCCACGTATATCCATCTCTCTCGCCACAAACCGGCTGTTTTGGCACTTTGTGAAACACAGGTCGATGAAAAGTCTGATCCTTCGGATTTCAGTCTTCCTGGATATAGCTTAGTGCCATTATTCGTTTCTCGCCGTGGTCTCGCCATCTACAGTGGATCAAATAAGTATTTGCACACCCACTTTTCTCTCGATTTGACTGTAATCTCTACAGTTTCAATGAAATGCAATATACATTAAGAAAAGGCAGATAAAATCACGAATTGCAATACAAAAATGATTAAAATTGGTTAAAAAATACTCCATTTATTAAGAAAAAAACTAAAAAAACTAAAAAAACATACTCAAAAAAGTATTTGCACACACTCTTTTCCCTGAATCAACTCATCGTTTGTGTCAAAATTATAACGGTTTTTGAGGTGTTTTTCATTTCTTTATTCATTCGTGGTTGCAAATTCTACTATATCAGTCGTGAAGCAAGTAAAGTAGCTAAAATGTGTCCGAAAAAAACTGAAATATCCTTGGCAATCCGTGAAAAAATTATTTTCCTAAGTGAAAGCGGTAAAAGTTATCGGGAAATTGCAAATTTAGTTGGATTTTCGTTCTCTGCAGTTCGTTACGTTCTGAAAAGGTTTCAAGACACAGGGACGACGGCAAATAAACATCGTACTGGAAGACCGAGGAAGTTGACTGTAAGAGATAGGCGTGCAATCATAAATGAAGCCCGAAAAAAACCATTTATAAGTGCGCAAAATTTAGCCCAACATGCCGCAGAAATATCAGGGCAAATAGTGCATCCGCAAACCATACGAAATGTCTTACATTCTGCAAATATGTATGGCAGGTCAGCAAGGAAGAAACCATACATTTCGGAGGTCAATAGAAAAAAAAGGTTAGAATTTGCCAAAACTTACATAACGAAGCCCTTGGAATTTTGGAGAACCGTGATATTTTCTGATGAGAGCAAATTCAACCTTATTGGATCAGACGGAAAAAGGTTTGTGTGGAGAAAGCCAAACACCGAACTTCAGAGCAAACATTTAAAGGCTACGGTGAAACACGGTGGTGGGCATGTCATGGTTTGGGGCTGCGTAGCTTATAAAGGAGTAGGGAACCTCGCCTTTATCGATGGAATCATGACGGCCCTCGGGTATATCGAAATTTTGCGCAATAACTTGACGCAAAGCGCCGTCAAATTGGAAATGCAGGGGACATTTCTATTCCAACAGGACAATGACCCCAAACATTCTGCAAAGGTCACTAAAGAATGGCTATTGTATAATGTCCCCCACCAACTTGTGACACCACCCCAATCACCGGACGTTAATCCGATAGAAAATCTTTGGAGTATTTTGGATAACGAAGTCAGAAAAACGAAATGCTCAAATAAATCTGACCTAAAAACGGCACTTACGGAGGCATGGCTTCGGATAAGCCCTGAAATTATCCATAATCTTATCGATTCCATGCCGAGGAGATTGCAAGCTATCATCGATGCAAATGGAATGCATACAAAATATTAAATGCACTTAAAACTTATTTATTTTCATTTCATTTCATTTCAAGCTTAAAGTGTGCAAATACTTTTTTGAATATGTTTTTTTAGTTTTTTGTTAATAAATGGAGTATTTTTTAACCAATTTTAATCATTTTTGTATTGCAATTCGTGATTTTAACTGCCTTTTCTTAATGTATATTGCATTTCATTGAAACTTTAGAGATTACAGTCAAATCGAGAGAAAACTGGGTGTGCAAATACTTATTTGATCCACTGTATGTCCGTAGTGATATTGCTTACCAGTTACTTCCACAGTATAGCCAAACATCCACCCCGGAATTTAATTTCATATGGCTTAAATTCATATTCCGTAAGCACTCCATCCACTACTGTTTTCTTTATAGAAGCCCCAATCTAGACAGGAATGCAACATTTGATGCATTCGACGCACTGTCTGATTCCATCCAAAGAATTGTTTCCCTGTTCCCTCGCACTGAAATCGTTTTAGCGGGCGATTTCAATGTACACAATTCTCAGTGGCTTCGACATTCTGGACAGACAACACCCGAAGGAAGGTATGTTGAAATTTTTGCTGAGTTAAATCACTTAACTCAACTTGTGAATGAGCCATCACGTATCCCCGATGTTGCTGGTCATACCGCCAACACGCTGGACTTGTTTCTTACCTCTCAGCCTGACAAATACACGATCGATGTATTGGAACCCCTAGGCTTGTCTGACCACTGCATGATATCAGCGAAATTCTCGAACTCCCACCATCCAGTTAAAGAAAAAGCTCCTAAGAGAACACTATGGCTATACGAGAAAGCCAACTGGTGCGGCCTTAACAACTTCTTTCGGATCTTTAACTGGTCGTTGTGCTTCCTCGACAACGACGTCGACGCCGCAACTGATATTATCGTAAACGTTATCCGAATCGGCATGGCAAATTTTATTCCCAGCAAGATTAAAAGCACCAGGCCTAAGGATAATACGTGGTTCGACTCGAGCTGCAAAGAGGCTATTAGGCTCAGGGAGCTAAGTTTTCGGGCCTACAAGGCAAACAGTTCTGAGGAAAACCGAAAAAAGTACATACGAGCCAGAAATGACTGCAACTCCCACATTCGACGGATTAAATTCCAATCCGACCAAAAATTAAGGCGTAAAATCCTTCAATGTCCCAAAGGTAGCAAAAGTTTCTGGTCGTTTGTAAAAAACGTAAAAAACTCAACTAAGTCGTCTATACCGACGCTCATCCACAATGACATCCCAGCTGTCACCCCCTTAGACAAAGCTAACCTACTTGCTGCCCATTTCGCAACCAGTTCTCAGCTGCCAGCTTGTACTTTGTCTCCGCCTGTACTAGAGTGCGTCAATTCCACCATGGGGCTAATCCACTTCCGCACTCGTACAGTCGCAAGGGTTCTTAAAGACCTCGACATACACAAATCCGCTGGTCCAGATGGCATTGCCTCAATAGTTCTGAAGAGGTGTTCTTCTACGCTGGCAAAACCACTGCGTAAGCTTTTTCACCTTTCCTACACCTCTGGGCTCTTTCCGAGTAGGTGGAAAACAGCATTTGTCCAGCCTATACCCAAAAAAGGCGAATCATCTTCTCCCTCCAACTACCGACCCATTGCACTAACGTCCCTTCTTTCCAAGGTCATGGAAACGCTGATTAACCGTCAGCTTATGAAATATCTTGAATCACGGAAACTCCTCAATGACCGCCAATACGGTTTCCGCAGCAACAGATCCACTGGTGATATGATGGCATATCTCGCTGAAAAGTGGAATCACTCCCTTCACCAAGCAGGTGAAAGCAAAATTGTTGCACTGGATATTTCGAAAGCATTTGACAGGGTTTGGCATCAAGCCCTTTTGTCGAAAATGCGTGCTTTTGGGATCGATGAGTCTCTCTTTCAATGGATTAGAAGCTACCTTTCGAATCGTTCAATTCAAGTTGTTTTGGACGGATTCAAGTCTGATACTCACTTTGTAAATGCCGGTGTTCCCCAGGGCTCCGTTTTGTCTCCGACACTCTTTCTTATTTTTATAAATGATCTCTTGTCTGTTACTTCTAATCCAATTCACTCCTTCGCTGACGACAGTACCCTCAGCTTCTCATATTCGCTCACCAGTTTACGACCCTGCACTTCGGTTGTAGATAATGAGCGGCAGCGTATGTTAAGCTCATTAAATTCCGATATCGACAGCATCATCCAATGGGGTAAAAACAATAGAGTGGAATTTAATGCTTCCAAAACACAATGCTGTCTCTTGTCGTTAAAGCGTATAACTAACCCGCAGCCATTATCTATGAATGGCACTTGCATCTCAGAAACTGAAAAGCTTTCCATCCTGGGTATGAGTGTTGCTCACAATCTTAATTGGAGCGACCATATATTCAGTGTCGCCAAGAATGCTGCGAAATGCCTAGGCTTCTTATACAGATGCAAGAAATATTTCTCACCCTTAGACCTGGCTACTATCTATAAGGCGTTCATTCGCCCCAAATTAGAGTTTAACGCTCATGTCTGGTCCGGTGCTTCCAAGACCTCACTGCACCTACTAGACAGAATACAAAAACGAGCCATAAAACTGATAGGTGACTCCAGCATTACCAAAACATTAGACTCGCTGGAACACCGCAGGAATGTTACCTGTCTCTCCCTGTTTTATCGTTACTACCACCAAAAATGCTCTGATGAAATAGCCAGTTGCATTCCGCCCCTTCAACACTTCTCCCGCAATACACGTCTCTCTAGGAATGCTCACCAATATACTCTGAAGCCCGCTTTCGGACGTACTGTCAAATATAGAGAATCTTTCATTAACCGAACAACACGAATCTGGAACTCCCTGCCGGATTCGGTTTTCCCCCCTCAATGCAACATGCAAGCATTTAAGATCAATGTCCATCGGCATCTCCTCTATTCCTCTTCCTCTCTACCTTCTGCCCGCACTGTGTCACCGACATAATAAGGTTATTAGACCTTGAGTGCGCGCAAATTATTAAAAAAAAAAAAAAAAAAATCTTGGAAAAAAACAATGAATTTCAAGTCGACACTCACCTATTTGTCGAATTAAAAGCGTCCGAGACGAGCTATACAACGCTATGTCTAACCTTGACATACCTACTAAACTCATCAGACAATGCAAGATGACTTTGGAAAATGCTTGCTGCTCCATCCAAATCGGTGAACACCTTACCGATTGTTTTGATGTCAAAAAAGGATTTAGGCATCGCGTTGTCGTGTGATTTCTTCAACATCATATTAGAAATGATTGTGCAGATATCACTGGCCAATACAAGAGGCACAATCTATTTGAAATCCTCGCAACTTCTTGCATAAGCCGACGATATTGACATAATAGATGTAAATCACAGCGAGATGTCAATGAGGCGCTTGCGAGTATTGAGATGGAGGCGGCGAAAATTGGTTTGGCGGTAAACGAGGGCGAAACTAAATATATGCTGTCATCCGTCTTGGCCAGAACGTTTGTATTGGCAGATATAAGTTCCAGGTAGTTATGGACTTCGTCTACCTTGGCTCCGCAGTGACCTGGAACAACGACATCAGTTCTGAAATCAAACGCAGAATCACTCTTGCCAATCGCTGTTTCTTTGGGCTCAGGAGGCAACTGGATAATAGAGCTCTCTCCCGAACGACAAAGTTGACTCTAAAAAGACCCTTATCATCCCGGTCTTGTTGTACGGCGCAGAAGCATGAAGCAGAAGCACTATCAAAAGCGGATGAGGAGGCCCTTGGTCGGTTCGAGAGAAAGATTTTGCGCGTGATTTTCGGGCCTATAAACGGGATGGAGGAAAGGATTCAACCACGAATTTTACGCCCTGAACAGCGAAATGAGTCTAGTCGGCCGTCTACGGATTCAACGTCTAAGATGGGTGGGCCATGTGGAGCGAATGGACGCCACAGCTCCAGCCCGGAGAGTCTTTGAATCCAACCTCGAGGGATGAAGAAGCAGGGGATGGCCACAAACAGGTGGAAGGGGACATCAGCCAACTGGGTGTGCGGCAATGGAAAAGGCTAGCAAAAGATCGTGCTAGTTGGAGAGTTATGTTGGTTGAGGCCCAGGTTCACCCCGAACTGTAGCGCCCGTTAAGAAGAAGAAGAAGGGTTGGCACTGGAGGAGTAGGTTCACCTGGTACCGAGTAGAATGATTGGCCAAGTTTCAGGAATCTTATGCTTTCCGGTGATTAGCACAAGCTCCGTCTTCTCGGGATTTACCCGGAGCCCATTGTTTCTGAATGCCGTGTGCATACGGTCATTCAGTGAGGGTAGATATTTGCCCGAGATGGCAATGGCAACACCATCAGAGTCGGGGCCTTCTCTCTCCAGTTTGGTCAGTAGTTGCGATAATATCTGCCTCATAGTAGTCTAGGGCCTCCGCAAGTGTTCTATTGAGTGACCTAACATTCTACGTACAAAGCCGAATTTCGTTTTTCATTTTCGCTTTTGTTTTTATTTCCTGGGTCGTCATCAGTTAATGCAACCTTTTTTCAATCCGAGACTTTTTCGGTTTTTGCCGTATTGGTTATACAGGTGGCACCACGAGGAGATGAAAATAGGACTTACTAATAAAGCTGAATACAATTCCATCACCACTGATAGTTCTTTTTAGGTCTTGCTTCAACCTGGGATACATACCCCAAATTTGGAGAGAGGCCAATCTTGTCTTCATCCTCAAGATTGGGAAGCCAAGTGGGCAACGTAGATCCTATCGCCCTATCAGTCTGACTTCGTTCTTTCTAAAAACAATGGAGAAACTGATAGAGCTCCTTATTAGAGGTATCTTGGAAAATCAAACACCTCCAACCAATATGCATATCGCAAAGAGCGATCTACCGAGAGTGCACTACACCACTTGGTGACGCGCATTGAAAATAGTTTCACACAAAAGGAGAACGCAATCTGTGCCTTCCTCGATATAGAGGGAGCCTTCGATCACCGCTGCACTATCCTGCAGGGGTGTGGACCATCCCATCACTGGATTAGGGCGATGCTAAATAGCCGTGTCATATCAGTCACATACGGAGATGTCTCAGTGACAGTATTGGCGGCTAGAGGATGCCCACAAAGGGGAGTCCTCTCACCCCTGCTTTGGTCGATAGTCATCGATGATCTACTATGCAAGCAAACCACTTGGGGCTACGAGGTCATCGTAGTAGTTATTGTTACGGGCAAGTGCGAGATCACTGCCTGTGAGCGCATGCAGCTTGCGCTCCAACTTATCTCTGATTGGTGTGGCAGAGAGGGCTTATCTATTAACCCTAACAAGACAATCTTATTCCCATTTACAAAGAGGAGAAAGGTACAACTCAATCTCTCTAAATGGCACACACATAGGGTCTTCAGAGGAGGTAAATTATCTAGGTATTGACCTAGACCGCAGACCTTACTGGAACTCCAATATGAAAAATAAACTCATGAAAGCGACTAAGGCCATGTGGGCCTGTCGACGCACCTTCGGTAAGACCTGGGGACTTAAACCTAAGGTAGTCCACTGGTTATACACCGCGATAGTAAGACCAATCATCACCTACGGGTCCACCGTATGGTGGACAAAAGTTGAGCAAAAAACTACAATTGCTAAGCTTCAACGCCTTCAGAGACTACTATGCCAACCTGCCCCACGGCAGCCCAAGAAGCACTCATTGGACTCAATCCACAGCACCTTTTTATCAAAAAGGTAGCATTACGCAGTGCAATCAGAATTCTCTGCTCGGGAACAAATATGCCATGCAGACCCGTAGGCCACATGTCCATATTACAACACCTTCCCGAGCTGGATATGATTACTACGGTCTCGGACGCATTGCCACACACCTTCACCGTTGACAAGAGATTTGAGATATTGATCCCAAATCGCTCAGCATGGGAAAACAGTGATCCCCTGCTAAATGTCAAGGGGCTTAGATGGTACACGGATGGCTCCAAGATGACTTCCGGCGTTGGCGCCGGATCTTTGGACCAAAACGCAAGATCTCGAAGGTCCTGGGAATAAGTCCCAGCAGAGCTGCATGCCATCCTAACATGCGTCAATCTGAATCTCGAGACTGGCATTAGAGGAGTAACCATCAACATACTCTCCGATAGCCAAGGAGCGCTTAAAGCGCTGGGTTCGTACAGTACGAACTCAAAAACCGTCAAGGAATGCCATGACGCCCTCAAGACCTCGCCAAAAGAAACAATGTTAAACATTGGTGGGTGCTAGGACATAAAGGTATAAAGGGCAAAGAAATTGCCGACCAACTTGCCGGTAAAGCTTCCAGCGATAAACATATAGGTCCGGAACCATTCTGCGGCATTCTCGGGTCTAAGATAAGTTTCTTCTTAGACAAGTGGGAAAAATTGCAACACCTGTCCTTTTGGAACTGCGTTCGGGGACTCCGTCAATCAAAACGACACATACGACCCCTGAACAAACACTGTAGTGGCATACTCAAATTCAATAGGGTGGATATCAGAAGACTAGTCAGCTACCTAACAGGACACTGCGGTCCGAGATGTCATTTAAACAAAATTGGCCTCTCGTCTGAAACTGAGTGTCGGCTCTGTCTTGAGGACGAGGAGACGGCAGAACACATACAGGGTGAGTGTGCTGCTCTTTGCCATCTTAGGAAGCGTATCCTTCTCAGTGAAGTTATGACTCCTGAGGGGATCACCCTGGCTCCTACGAGAAGCATTCTCAACTTCATTATAGAAGTGGAGAGACTACTCGGCTAAATCGGCTAGCAGGCACAATAGATATGCAAAGGTCGCAGTGCCGTATTGCTAATGGTAGCACTAGCCCCACCGATTTCATATAGAAATCCCCAGGTAGCGCCACGAGGAGATGAAAATAGGACCTACTAATAGAGCTACTAGATGTTCGGCTGCAGTGACTTCTACTCGCTATTTTACGGGCCACCGCACCGGATACGCTACCCACCCACAATCACCCATCACAGTAAACCTCTTCTGTTGAAAGTCAAAATACCATTCTATTTCTGCATATAATGGAAGGCTCTTCCTACAAAAAAAAAAAATTAATTAATTGATTTCGTCATAAACTGGATCCATGCCAAGTGTTTTTGCTTATAACCTTGGTCTTAGTCTTCAAGATTGTAAAAGTCAAAAAATGTTTTTTTATTAATCTAGCAGCTCTAGGGAGATGACGTCCTAAATACTCTTCGCAAAAACAAAATAAATTGAGGACGCCACTATCCAAGTATTTCATCATGGCCCATTCTCCATAATGAAGGTTCCTAGTTCGAGCTACTTATACATTCCTATCACTATTAGATAGCGTTACAAAGGCGGAACACTATACACATTTCAATTTGTACGAGTACCAGGTGTGCTAATAGATATTTACCCTTTAATTCACCGTAAATGTTCATTATTGATTCCAAAAATTCTAAACCGAACTGAAGCAAAACGAAATAACTCCAATCAATGGTGAGAAACCCACTGCGAGTCAGGGTGAATGTACTGATTAATGAATACTCGCGGTGGATACACGCTCGTAACAACCGATTGTACGAACATACGAGTATGTGCATAGATACATGTAGGTTCTTAATGCAGATACAGTAAATTAATTTGTTTGCGTTTATATGCTTCGGAAGGTTACTACTTTCAATCTTTTTACGCCTGCGGGCGATCAAACAGATCTGTGATGTAATTTGGAGCACTTAAGGCGGATATCAATAAATCTTGTTAATGAATCTTGCATCCGCGTTAAATAGTTTTTATTTTTCATGCCAAATAATGTAATTTGTCGTAGGTGCTGGCTGAGTCGAGGTCTAGAAGTATTTAAGTGAATTTAATTAACTTCAAGCTAAGCTAACCATATCTGACTAAACATTCTAGTGCCATAAATTGAATTAGAGGCTACTTATCTGAGGAATAACTTGGGGGTTAAGGTTGACACCGGAAAGAGATAAGTTTCAGACAATTGTGCTTTTTAAAGCACACTTCTATGAAATAGATCCTTGATGGTATCAGTCAGGGATATATATGTATATGTGTGTACATACGTACATACGTCAACGCTTCTACTAGGCCCCTGTATATTGTTTGACATTAAATATATTTCGTGTGTTGAGAGGGGCTGAACTCTCAACTGAGGGCATGGGCTCGGACATACAGGGTAAAGTTGTTGATTGCTCTCAACCTGGCGAGATGCCAGCAACGATCCCTGTTTTAATGTCCGGGTCAAGTTGACCCCTGCAAACGACTAACGGACTTGGGAGTCTGCACCTGGAATGTGAGGTCCCTTAACAGACCGGGTGCAGGCGATCAATTGGAGCAAACCCTCAACTGCTATAAGGCAGATATAACCGCACTCCAAGAAGTGCGATGGGATGGACCAGGCAAAAAACGGAAGAAAGACTGCGACATCTACTACGGGAACTGCTACAAGGAGAACAAACAGCGCCTATTCGGGTGCGGGTTCGTTATTAGAGGAAGACTCCGACAAAAAGTCTTAAGCTTCCGAGATGTAAGCGAACGCCTCATAACAATCCGCATCAAAGCTAAATTTGGAAACATTAGCTTAATATGCGCTCACGCCCCAACGGAAGAAAAGGACGATCGACTCAAAGAAGAATTCTACGATCTCCTAGACAGAACATATGCCCAATGTCCCAGCTACGACACAAAAATAGTTCTAGGAGATTTTAATGCAAAACTGGGCAAGGAGGACATATTTGAGTCGATCATAGGAAAGCATAGCCTCCATAACACCACATCCGACAACGGATTAAGGCTAATCGATTTCCTAGCGGAGCGTAACCTCCTTGTAGCAAGCACGCGATTCCCCCATCTCAGCATCCACAAGGGACATGGCGGTCTTGTGATCAATCGACCACCAACCAGATTGATCATATTGCGATCGACGCCAGACACTCCTCCTGTATTCTCGACGTACGAACCTTCCGAGGGGCCAACATCGACTCGGACCACTACCTTGTTGCAGCCAAGGTACGAATGAGGATATCAAGAATGCTTAGGAGTCGAGTAGGACTACGTAAGTTTGACGTTGGAAAGCTACAATCGCAAGAGACTGCCAGAATCTTTGCCGATCGTGTCTCCTCAAAGCGCTCTCAAAATCCGCCCACAGCAGCACAAACAATAGAGCAGGAATGGGCTCATTGCCAGAGCGCCGTCAGAGATGCTGCCTCAGAGGTACTGGGTTTCAAACAGCAACCACCTAGAAACCCCTGGTTCGATGAACAATGCGAACAAGCTCATGCAGCAAAACAAGAGGCATACAAAGCCATGCTGCAACGACGGACGAGAGCTGCTCGCGAAATATATGAGCAGAAGAGAAGAGAGGAACACACGCTTTTCAGAAGAAAGAAGAGAGAGCACGGAAAACGTGAGATCGAGGAGATGGAGAGATTCTTCCGCAGGAATGACGCCCGTAAGTTTTACAACAAGGTAAAACGAACATGCCATGGCTACAAAGCCAGAGTGGCGGCCTGCAGGGACGAAAATGGAGAACTGGTAGTAGAGTCACAGTCGGTGCTGAGGATTTGGAAAGACCACTTCGGCAGACTGTATAACGGCGATGATAGACAAGATACCGCTGTCAGGCAGAACGAGCCATTCGCAATGGACCACGAAGTAACAGAATTCAGTCCACCCGACCTAGACGAAGTCACAATAGCGATATCAAGGCTTAAGTCTAATAAAGCCGCTGGCGCAGACGGCCTGTCTGCTGAGCTTTTTAAGGCGGCTGGAGATGAGCTGGTAAGGTGCATGCACCATCTCATTTGCAAGGTATGGTCGGAGGAAAGCATGCCCGACGAATGGAATCTCAGCATCGTTTGCCCGGTCCATAAATAAGGAGACCCCTATAACTGCGCCAACTATAGGGGAATAAGTCTCCTTAACATCGCATATAAGATCTTCTCTGCCGTATTGTGTGAACGCCTGAAACCGTTTGTGGATAACCTGATCGGCTCTTATCCATGTTGTTTCAGGCCAGATAAATCCACAATAGACCAAATATTTACGCTACGGCAGATCTTGGAGAAAACCCAGGAATACCAAATCGACACTCACCACCTCTTCGTCGATTTCAAGGCCGCGTATGACAGCGTATATAGAAACGAGCTGTACAAAGCCATGTCTAGTTTTAACATCCCTGTCAAACTCGTCCGACTGTGCAGGATGACAATGGAGAATTCTCGCTGCTCCATTAATGTCGGTAATTTGCAAACCGAGACCTTTGATGTTAAAAAAGGATTTAGGCAGGGCGACGCGCTGTCGTGCAACATCGTGCTTGAAAAGATCGTGCAAGAGTCACTGGCCAACACAAGAGGTACGATTTATTTCAAGTCTACGCAATTGCTTGCGTACGCCGACGATATTGACGTAATTGGACGAAAACAGCAAGACGTCAATGAGGCTTTCGTGAGCATTGAGGTAGAAGCGGCTAAGATGGGTTTCAAGGTTAATGAGGGTAAAACCCTCTTTCATCTAAAAGAGACGGACAACACCGACGTATTGGCCAGAACGTCACCATGGGCGGATATAACTTTGAAGTGGTCAAGGAATTCGTCTACCTTGGCTCACTGATGACCAGCGACAACAACACCTGCGCTGAGATAAAACGCAGAATCACTCTTGCCTACCGCTGTTTCATTGGGCTCAAGAGGCAATTGAGAATTAGAGCCCTCTCTCGGAAAACCAAGGTGACACTATATAAGACCTTTATCATCCCAGTCCTCTTTTAAGGCGCAATAGGCTTGGACCTTAGCAAAAGCGGATGAAGATGCCCTTGGTCGTTTCGAGAGGAAAATTCTGCGCACTATCTACGTGCCCGTTTGTTCAAACGGTGTATGGAGGAGAAGATATAACGAAGAACTGTACGGGTTGTACAGCGACATCGGCCTGGTACGACGTCTACGGATACAGCGTCTAAGGTGGCTAGGCCATGTAGAGCGCATGGAAGATACAGCTCCGACCCGAAAAGTCTTCGAATCCACTCCGGAAGGAAGGCGCGGCAGAGGACGACCGCCTCAGCGGTGGCGCACGCAGGTGGAAGGGGACCTCAACCAACTGGGCGTGCGGCACTGGAAACAGCTGGCCAAAGACCGTGCCGGCTGGAGACGCTTGTTAGTTGAGGCCCAGGTTCACCACGGACTGTAGCGCCACCTAAGTTAGTAAGTAAGTCAAGTTGACATACGGCCTCCTCGCGGCGCCCTCTGGATAGCCTCTTCAACAACCGTTGGGAGGTGAACAAACGTATGCTGCGAAAAAAACCCCGACCAGAATGGCGGTTGTGCGGCGGGCTTACAATCCGCCCACGTAAAAAAAACTTAAAGCTATGAATGAGCAAGATGCCTCGGATATACGGACGGATACTCGACGTCGACAACGCACGAAAAAGGAACACGATTTGCGAGTTTGCTCCTGGAATGTCACACTCCCGGAGCTGCCCATAAACTAGAAGGAATCCTCACGCAGTACAAGGCGGATATTACTGCGGTCCAGGAAATACGCTGGATAGGAAACGGTATGATTAGGAAGAAAAATTATTACGGCTGTCACAAAAGGTTGGACTTACTGGGATGCGGATTTGTCGTGGGAAAGCGGTTAAGGTCGAAGGACATCGACTTTAAACCTATAAGTGATCGCCTGGCTGTGATCCGCATCAGAGGCAGATTTTATAACATCAGCCTTATATGTGCACACGCCCCTACCGACGAGGCTGAAGACCCTATCAAGGAGGACTTCTATGACCTCCTGGACAACGCCTACGGAGCTTGTCCGGAGTACGTTGTAAAAATCGTGCTCGGGGACTTCAACGCCAAAATCGGAAAGGAAAACACCCTTGGCCGAGTGATCGTAAAGCACAGCCTCCACTATGCAACAACAGATAACGGCTTCCGACTCGCTGACTTTGCGACAGCTCGTAATGCGGTGATAAGTAGCACAAGATTCCCTCGCAAGCGAATCCACACAGCAACCTGGCGATCTCCGGACGGTCGAACCGCCAACCAAATCGACCATGTGCTCATTGACGCAAGGCACTCGTCAGACATACTGGATGTGCAAACATTCAAAGGGGCAAATGTCGACACTGACCACCTCCTCGTAGCAGCAAGATTCAGAGCTCGACTGTCCAATGTCAGAAAGCTGCAACAGTCCATCAGGAGGAGGTTCGACATTGGGCGCCTGAGCACACCGGAGGTTGCCAGAGTCTACAGGGATCAGCCGAGCGAAAGACTCTACGGTATGCCTACGTCGAACACAGTTACCAATAATATGTGGCTGTATTGCCACTCAGCCATTCAGGAAGTACCCGAAACCACCTTAGGGTACCTATCACCCCCGACAAGAAACCCGTGGTATGATGGCGAGTGTGAGCAGAAAAAGACAGCAACCGACGTGCTTACCAAAAGGCGCTGCAGAGGAAAACCAGGGCAGCGCTAGAAGAGTACCGAGCCAGAAGAAGGGAGGAGAAAAAACCACTGCGACAAAAGAAAAGAATCTTCGCAGCCTCCCAGCTCAAGGATATCGAGGAGCCAAAGGCCTTGCAGGAGGCTTCAAAAAGGGCACCCAGGTTCTTCGAAACTGCGAGGGTAATCTTGTCACCGACCCGCAGGGAATAGTGGATGTATTTAAGCAGCATTTCCAGCAGCTGCTTAACGTGCATGACCCCCCCAAGAGTGGTAGGGTCCGAGGAAATCCCGACTCCAGCCGCTGAAGTAGGCCTCCCACCCAGCATCGACGAAGTCGGCACAGCTATTCAGAAGCTGAAGAATAACAAGGCCGCAGGCTCAGATGGCTTGCCATCAATGCTCTTCAAGGCTGGCGGCGATGTTCTGGTAGGGAGCATGCACCAGATTATCTGCAGAATTTGGGAAGATGAAAGCATGACGACTGTAATACCAGCTCTATATGCCCCATCCACAAAAAAGGCGATCCTACCTCTTGCAAGAACTATAGAGGTATATCCCTGCTCAATGTCGCATACAAGATCCTGTCCAGCGTATTGTGTGAACGTCTAAAACCATTTTGCACCGCACTAATCGGCAGCTGCCAGTGCAGCTTTCGGCCCGGCAAATCAACTATAGGCCAAATTTTCACACTTCGACATAGCCTGGAAAGGACCAACGAGTTTCGAATCGATACACAACATCTATTCATCGATTTCAAAGCCGCATACGACAGCATTCATCGTGAAGAACTGTTTGGGGCGATGGCCGAATTCGGGATCCCTGTTAAACTGATCCAGTTGTGTTGCGCCACGATAAAAACCACGCGATGCACCGTGCAACTCGGTTCTAGGACCTCGGAACCATTCGAAACATGCACCGGATTTCGGCAAGGAGATGCGCTGTCATGTGACTTCTTTAACCTGGTGCTGGAGCAGATAGTGCGACGGGCAGGCGTCAACAGAGAAGGCACTATCTTTTACAAGTCCATCCAGCTGCTAGGATACGCGGATGATATCGACATCATCGCGTGTTCTCGCCGTGCCATTGTGGAAGCATTCATGGCGATTGAAGAACAGGCGAAACGAGTTGGTCTTAAGATCAGTGAGGACAAAACGGAATACATGCTGTCAAGCAAAAACCAATCCGTCGCTCACCACCTAGGGCAAAATATAACAATTGACAGCTACAATTTTGAGGTAGTTAAGGAGTTTGTCTACCTCGGGGCAAACATAAATTCTACAAATGGCACCACAGTGGAGATCCGGCATGGAATCGCCCTTGGCAACCGCTGCTGCTTCGGCTTGTCCAAACAACTGGGGTCAAAACTCCTCACTCGAAAGACCAACGTCATGTTTTACAAAGCGCTCATACTACCAGTCTTGCTGTACGGAGCCGAAAGCTGGACGATAAGCAGGACAGCGGAGCTGATTTTGGGTTCTTTCGAAAGAAAAATTCTGCGCCGGATATTTGGTCCTGTCTGTGAGGAAGGTGAATGGAGAAGAAGACACAACCGCGAACTCTACGAGCTGTACCAAGATGTGGATGTAGTCCGGAAGGCAAGGATCCGTCGACTACACTGGCTCGGCCACATCGAGCGCATGGACATCAACGCTCCAGCTAAGAGGGTCTTCGACTCCGAGCGAAGAGAAGAGGAAGACCGAACCTCCGGTATAAAGACCAAGTAATCGCGGATGTAAGACATCTTGGTCTTGACAACTGGAAGCAGCGTGCCCGGGACCGTCAAGGATGGAAGGCAGCTATAGCTCAGGCTCAGATCGTCCATGGATCGCTGACCTGATAAGTAAGTAAGTATTTGTTCCAACTCCCAATATGGTCATGAAATTGAAAATACAAACTGCCGAAATGAGATTTCTTCGTGCTGTTGTGGGAGTTACTCGCAAGGATAGGGTGAGAAACACTGCAGTGCGCGGGGAGCTCAATGTTGAGCAGCTGCTTCTCCGAACGGAAAGAGCTATGCGTCGATGGTTTGGTCACGTGAGACGAATGTCGCCATCATCACGACTTCTGAAGCGTGCCATGGATGCAATACCATCAGGTACTCGCCTGGGTGCGCTTGGTGTTAGTGTCGATGAAGGAGGAGCGAGTGGCCTGGAGATCCCGCGTGCGCGCATTACGCCCGCGACACTTTTAGTGGAACATGCGGGCCACTGGAAATGTATGTATGTATGTATGTTAACTATATTTTCAACAATTTCTTTATTATTTTACCTAGTTAATCACACGAAGGAGGGCGCCGTGGCGCAGTGGTTAGTGTGTTGGACTCTGGCGCACGATGAGCGAGTTCGGATCCCGATAATACCAACGCCATCGAATGTTTATTTCTCCTCGGCGGGGTACTGGCAAAGCCCCCCGTAGTAAACTTGCTATGAAAGAGCTTCTCGACTCATGCCGTTCGGAATCGGCATTAAGCTGTAGGCCCCTTTCACCTGTGTGAAAAATAAATCACATACAACATGGGTGATTGAGAGAAGCTTGGCTCTGGTCCTTCATGGGCTGTAACGCCACCAAAAGAAGAATCACACGAAGACCGCAATCTAGTAACCCATAAGCCATTTATTGCTCGGCACCTTTATTAGTTGCTTGTTATTGTCATATATGTACATACATAAATATCTCACGATCAGAGGTAACCTTGAACTATCCTAACCACTATTTGCCCCCCATGGCTATATTGTATCACAATGATTAAGTCAGATACACAGCCACTTGCGTCGGAACCGTCGACAATGCCTCGATGCAGTTATGGTCTACGAACCGCCGACACCGGTGGGTGGGGCACTATGAAGTGGCTGATCGTAAATGGTATTTCAGTTATTTCCCTGCTCAAGTTCATGGTCATGGCATGATTTCATTTTCGGGGTACTAAATGGCTTTGTTGGAAATAGATTCGTTTTTAACATTGAATGGCTACAAACACTATGCTGGTGGTAAGAAGGTTATGAAATTGATTTCTATTTATTGCTATTAACATTCAAAGTAGGTGAAACCATTTGGAACTGGGAATAAGAATGTTAATCGAATATTATGCTGCTGGGCTGAAATATTCCCTATCGGGTTGTAATTGAATTCATTTGTTAAATGTATCGTGTGGTAAGCGCGCACTCAAGGTTTACCACCTTATTATGACGACGCAATAGGCAATAGTGCGTGCCAAAGATAAAGAGGAAGAAGAATAGAGGAGACAACGATGAATGTTGCTCTTAATGCCTGTATGTTGAATTGAGTGGGGGAAAACCGAATCCGACAAGGAATTCCAGATTCGTGTTGTTGTATGTATGTATGTTGGCGTTACAGTCCACGAAGGGCCAGAGCCGAGCCTCTCTCAATCACCCATGTTGTGTGCGATTTCATTTTTCCATAGGTGAAAGGGACGTACAGTTTATTGCCGGATCCGAACGGGGAATTTCGGGAAGTTTTTCATGACAATTATACTGAAGGGAGTTTTGTCAGAACCCCTCTGAGGAGAAGCACCGTGAAAACAGGTTCGATGACATGGCTGTTGTCGGGATTCGATCCCGTGTCATGGGCGTCAGAAGCCAACACACTACCCACTGCGCCACGGTGCTCTCTTGTGGTTGGGTAAACTTATATTTGACGGTACGTCTAAAAGTGGACTTCAGGGTTATTGTTGAAGAGATGGTATACTTACTTATCAGGCCAGCAATCCATGGAGGATCTGAGCCTGAGCTATAGCTGCCTTCCATCCTCGATGGTCCCGGGGACGTTGCTTCTAGTTATCAGTTGCCGTACATCTACGATGTAAGAGGCTCGAAGTCAAAGATTCACTTAGCTGGAGCATTGGTTTTAATGCGCTCGATGTAGCCCCGATGATGTAATCGACAGATCTTTGCCTACCGGACTATATTCACATCTTTGTACAGCTTGTAGAGTTCGCGGTTATGTCTTCTCCTCCATTCACCTTCCTGACAGACAGCACCATACAGATATCCCGCGTAGAATTTTTCTTTCAAAAGAACCCAAAATCAGCTCTGCCGTCCTGCTTATCATCCAGCTTTCGGCTCCGTACAGCAAGGCTGGCAGTATCAGCGTTTCGTAAAGCATGACTTTGGTTCTTCGAGTTAGGAGTTTTGACCTAAACTGCATGAACAAACCGAAGTAGCAGCGGTTGCCAAGGGCAATTCTATGCCAGACCTCCACTGTGGTGTCGTTTGTGGATTTTACGTTTGCCCCGAGGTAGACAAACTCCTTAACCACCTCCAGATGGTGAGCGACGAATCGGTTTTTGACAGCATGTACTTTGTTATCCTCATTGACTTTAAAACCAACTCGTTTCGCCTGTTTATTAATCGCCGTGAAAGTATCTACAACGTAACGCTGAAACCGTGCGGTTATTACAGTGTCATCTGCCCCTCGGGATCCCGAATTCAGCCATCGCATCAAACAATTCTTTGCAATGAATTGCATGCTGCTTTAAAATCGATAAAGAGATGGTGCGTATCGATTTGAAACTCGCTGGTCTTTTCCAGAATTTTTCGAAGTGTGAATATTTTATCTATAGTTGATTTGCCGGCCTGAAGCCGCACTGGTAGCTGCCGATCAGTATGGGGCAGAATGGCTTTAGACGTTCACACAGTATGCTGGACAGGATCTTGTATGCGACGCCGAGCAGTGAAATACCTCTATAGTTTTAGCATGAGGTAGGATCGCTTTTTTTGTGGATGGGGCAAATAGAGCTGATATTCCAGTCATCGGGCATGCTTTCATATTCTCAAATTCTACAGATGATCTGGTGCATGCTCCCTACCAGAGCATCGCCGCCGGCCTCGAAGAGCTCTGATGTCAAGCCATCTGACCCTGCGGCGTTGTGGTTCTTCAGCTTTTGAATAGCTGTGCCGACATCTTTGATGATAGGTGGGAGGACACAAAGGCACCTGGCGATCACTAACCAGATTGATCATATCGCCATCGAGGTCAGACAATCCTCCACTATTCTTGATGTTCGAACTTTTCGAGGAGCTAACATCGACTCGGTCTACTATCTTGTAGTAGCCAAGATGCGCTTATGGATATCACGAACGCAGCGATATCACGAAAGTTACTATCGCCAGAACCCAATCGTGCCTCTATAGATCGCGTCTCCCTTAAGCTTTTCTGCCGTTTTGTGTGAACGCCTGAAGCCTTTTGTAAATAAGTTGATAGGTCCTTATCAGTGTGGCTTCAGGCCAGGGAAGTCCACCATCTACCAAATCTTCACACCACGGCAGATCTTGGAAAAAACCAATGCATTTGTAGTCGACAGTCAATATCTATTTGTCGACTTAAAAGCCGCATGACGCAGCATAATTAGAAACGAGCTATACTGGAGAACGCTCTCTGCTCCATCCGAATAGGCAGGGGCGATGCGCTGTCATGTGATTTCTTCATCATCGCTTTAGATACGATTGTGCAAAAATCACTGACCAACACAAGAGGCACAATATATTTTAAATCCTGACAACTCCTCGCATACGCGGATCACATTGACATAATCGGAAGAACACAGCGAAATGTCAGTGAGGCGTTTACGAGTATTGAGATGGAGGCGGCGAGAATTGGTTTGGCGGTAAACGAGAGCAAAACTAAGTTTATGCTGCTATTAAAAAAGGACACTCACTGTCGTTCTTGGCCAGAACGTTTGTGTTGGCAGTTATAAGTTTCAGGTTGTTAAGGACTTCGTCTACTTTGGCTCCGCAGTGACCTGGAACAACGACATCAGTTCCGAAATCAAACGCAATCTTGCCAATCGCTGTTTCTTTGGGCTCAGGAGGGTAATAGAGCCCTCTCCCAAACGACAAAATTGACTCTATTCAATATCCTTATTACCCCGGTTCTGCTGTACGACGCAGAAGCATGGATACTATGCAAAA
This sequence comes from Eumerus sabulonum, assembly GCA_951905685.1. Taxonomy (NCBI): domain Eukaryota; kingdom Metazoa; phylum Arthropoda; class Insecta; order Diptera; family Syrphidae; genus Eumerus; species Eumerus sabulonum. The sequence continues at coordinate 207,878,534 of OX645060.1, forward strand.
GAAAGATTCTACGTGTGACTTTCGATCCTATAAATGCAGACGGAAGATGGAGGAAATGATTCAACTACGAGCTTTACAGGCTGTACAGCGACATGAGCCTTTTCAGGCGTCTACGGATTCAACGCCTAAGATGGCTAGGCCATGTAGAGCGAATGGACACTACACCTCCATCCCGAAGAGTCTTTGAATCCAACCCCGAGGGTCGAAGAAACAGAGGACGGCCGAACTTAAGATGGCACACACAGGTGGAATGGGACCTCAGTCAACTGGGTGGGCGGCAATGCAAAAGGCTAGTGAAAGATCGTGCTAGTTGGAGGGGCATATTGGTTGAGGCTCAGGTTCACCCCGAATTGTAACACCCGTTAAGAAGAAGAAGAAGAAGAGGTGGGAGGACTATTTCAGCGGCTGGAGTTGGAATTTCATCAGTCCCTACCACCCTCTCTTACAAGGCTTTTAGCTTTAGTCATCAAACCCCGAGTTTCTTGTCGGGAGTGGTAGGTAACCTAAGGTGTTCTCGGTTACTTCCTGAATGGCTGAGCAGTAATGCTCTGAATCTTGCTGCTTTGAGGAAATGGTCCACGTTTGCCCCCCTGAAAATTCACACATACAGGATGTTTGACGAGTGTCTTGCATCAATAAGCACATGGTCGATTTGGTTTGCGGTTCGACCATCCGGAGATCTGGGGGATTCTCTTGCGGGGACTTCTTGTGCTACTTATCACCAAATTATGAGCTGCCGCAAAGTCCGTGAGTCGAAGGCCGTTATCCGTGGTTGTATCGTGGAGGCTTTCCGATCACTACGCCAAAGGTGTTCTCCTTACCGATTTTGGTCTGGTGATAGTGATAGTCTGGTGGACTGCACTGGACAAGACAACATACCACAAACAACTCGAGAAGGTACAAAGGATAGCATGTATGTGCATTACCGGGGCCCTCAGGTCCACACCAATGGCTGCATTTATCATGATACTAGACCTTACACCACTCGATATTTTCGGCAAGCAAATTGCCACACACACGGCCATAAGACTAAAAGCCAACTCGAAATGGTCGAGCTATGTCAGTGGCCTGCAAAACAGGATAACCATGGCAGAAAACTTGAACCACACAGAACCCACCATAGTCTTGGACAAAAACTTTACGACGATATATCCGGACAGACGAAACTGGACTCGCTAAACTCAACCCCGCAGAAAATGCGTGGTTTTTTACACGGACGAGTCTAAAACCAAAGACGGGGTGGGCAGTGGAGTATTCTGCAAACAACTCAAGCTACATAAAGCTCTAAAATTACCAGATCACTGCAGCGTTTTCCAGGCGGAACTGTTGGCAATAAAAGAGGTTTTGTCTTGGCTGAAGTGGGACGTAATATCCACCACGGATATTCGCATTCTCACAGACAGTCAAGAAGCTTTAAAGTCGCTGGAGTCCTATGTGTATACATCAAAATCTATTCTCGACTGTCGCCTATCTCTTAACGAGATGGCAGAACAGTTTAACATACAGCTTATCTGGGTAAGCCGACACACTCGCCCAACAAGGAACAACGATACAGTAAATCGTGGCTTTTGAGGGAGTACCCCTTACAACCATTACACATAATCAGACCAATCTCGCCAGGGCCGAGACGAACCTGAGATGGACCCAGATACATACCTGCGTCATCACCAGGCGAATACGGCCTCGGCTTGACAGTCAACGAACAAGGAGTATAATCTCCCTAAAAAGAACTGACATCTACAAAGTCATCGGTGTCATCACAGAACACTGCCTCATTGGCTGTCACGCACAAAAACTAGGAATAGCTTCGAATGATTTCTGCAGAAGCTGTCAGGACAGGAGGAGGTCGAATCCATTCACCACCTTCTCTGTGTCTGTCCAGCTTTTTGCAATATCGGGAAACGTTACCTAGGCTCTTACTTCCTTAACCGTCTGACAGATGTTCAGTAAGTAGGGATACCTGATCTTCTTAACTTCTTAAGAAGCACAAAATGGTTCCACGAATAGGGGGGCAAGACCCCCTCGTAGCTGCACAACGGGCCTCCCTGGCCTATGTGCATTCTTCTCAATTCTGGGAAGGCTACGATCCTACCTACCTACCTAAGTATGTACCTTGGCCAACTGTGATACCAAGTTTATGATCAAAATTAGTTCTCGTACCTGTACAAGACCATGTATACCACATAGAAATGTTACCATAGCTTTTAATATGTGCATACATGCCTGAACGTTAATCAAATGCCAACCCGATAGTACGCTAAGTTTTTTGTTAGCCATTTTTTTAGCAATAATATACTATAATAAAAGCAGGACACTGTAGATATAAAGTAGTCGAAGGACATAGATTAAGTATAAAAATATTGTTTGTTTTAGGGTGCCCGCCCAGGGTCAGCAAGGCACGTAATATAGTAACGATATAAGCTAGTTTAAATAAAAATAAAATTAAAATGTAAATGTAGGTAATGTAAATGTTAATCAAATGGCTTAAAATCTTGAGGTGTACGAAAAAGGTACAATTTATAACATGATCATCAACATTCCTTGCTAAACATAGGAAATAGACTGAGAAATTAACTTTTGCATTCCTTTAATTAAAATTTGGGCTTCGAATGCCATGATATATTACCCGCACTTTTCTATAACCAATCAGAAACCAGTTGGGCACGCCTAATTGTTGCAATTGCCTAAGTTAACGATACAAACATTTTATCTTTCACATTCATTGAAAACTGCAGACGCTGGTCCAATATAACCATAAGCCCATTAGATGACTTTATGAATAACAAAGGGGCAATAGTTCCAGTTTAGCATAGTTCCACAGTGCTCAACTATGTTTTACTATATAAAGGCGTGCACATTAGTCCAACAGTATCATTCGGTTTTCTTCTGTTGATTAAGTAACAAACCTAAACCTCACCCAAAAATGGCATTCAAAGTAAGCAAGGAATTCATAACAACATAGAAAGATACATTGTCGTATGTATTTTTTTCGTCCTTTAGTTTTTCGCTGCTCTTGCTCTGGTGGCTGTTGCCCGCGCTGGATACATCCCAGCTCCTCAAGCGTACTATGGAATTCAACACCACTCAGCATCACATCCAGTCATTGTAACGGCTCCAGAACCATACGACCCACATCCACACTACCACTTCTCTTACTCAGTTCATGATTCTCATACTGGCGATGTTAAGAGTCAAGCCGAATCTCGTGATGGAGATGCTGTTCATGGAGAATACTCACTGATCGACTCGGATGGATACAAAAGAATTGTGAAGTATACTGCCGATGATAAGCATGGATTTAACGCTGTTGTTCATCGTGAACCACTTGGACATGCTGTCGTTCCAGTTGTAAAGGCAGCACCTGCTATCTACCACTCGGCTCCTGTAGCTTATGCTGCGGCTCCAGCTCACTCTTACTACCATCATTGAGAAGAGTTAGGGGAAAAAAAGCGAAAAATATTGAAATCATTATGTACATAATAAAAGCAAACAAATTATACACCGAACTCAATTCTTGTATTTTTTATTGGAATTGTGTATCTTAGGTTGGATGTTCCCCCGATTTTACCTGATTTGCGGGTGACTGTAAAGGCTTCCACAAGAGGCAAAATCTCGGTTCTCTCAGCACAATTTTTGTATTAAGGGAACTCAAGAAAGTCACTTGGGGATAAAAGGAGAGAGTCAGGAGAATGATCAAGCGGTTCCAACCGTAGTTGGTGGACTTTCGCCATGTTAACCGCTGAGGTGTGGGACGGTACATTATCTCGGTCAAACAGATCTTTATTCCTGCAAACGTGACCATTTTCTCAGAATTTTTCATGTCAGCTTATCAACATGTTGCTATTATGGTTTTTGGACGTCCCAAATGTTCATCGTCTCCCAAGCTGGTACAGCCAATTTCTAACTCAACTGCCCGACATTTCAAGGTGGCAATGCTGGGGGGCGCCGTGGCTAGTATGTTGGTTAGTATGTTGGACTCTGGCGCACGATGAGCGAGTTCGGATCCTGATAACACCAACGCCATCGAATGTTTATTTCGCGGCGTCCCTCCTCAGCGGAGTACTGGCAAAACCACCCGTAGTATAACTTGCCTGGAAAAAAGCTTCTCGACTCAAGCCGTTCGGAATCGGCATTAAACTGTAGGTCCCTTTCACCTGTGTGAAAAATAAATCACACACAACATGGGTGATTGACAGAAGCTTGGCTTTGGTCCTTCATGGGTTGTAACGCCACCAAAGAAGAATGCTGGTGCAATAGTGTATTGACGTATTGCCTTAATAGGGGTAATGATAGCTGGATACTCGATTTCTTCTATTTTCGAAATAAATCGTTTTTTTTTGGATTCAAGGAAATTACGTAGCTAATTCAAACAAAACGGAAAATACCAAATCGCTGGAAGTGCTCAAGGTCACACCAAGAAACACCATATCTCGGAACAATTCAACGAAAGTTGTTTGAGAAGTTTTGATGTATCCGCCATATAGCCCTGACCTTGCACCCTCTGACTAGCATTTGTTTCAGTCTCTGCAAACTCTGTTGGCGGTAAGAAAAAATTACAAGTTTTTCGCCGATAAGCCACATCAGTTCTACATCGACGGAATTGTAAAGCTACCTGGAAAATGGTAAAAGGCCGAGTATGTGGGTATTGTACGTCTTTCTTTGGCTTTATGTTTGATTGCCCTTTACAACTCGGCTTTCATCCCTGGTGTCCAAACAGCGATTGTTAACAGTAATTATTTGTTGGTGGTATTGGTATTGGTGGTATTGAGGCACTCATACTTAGCTCTTTATCTATTGGCTTAGATATGTTTTTGTTGCTTTGCTCATTGGTTCTGCCTAATATGGCTTGTATGAGATTGTCGCTGTAATATAGAACCGTACTCTCGAACACCTCAAATAAGTCGTTACTTCTTTAGCATGCAATTGAAAGGAACTTCAGATGAGTTTGCAGGTTTCGATAGGATAGTATCTGATCTTAATGAAGTGGGTATCGTTTCCATTTCGAACAGTGCATGGGCTAATACAATTCGTCCCTGTAAGCTGAGTTGAAGTTGACGAATAAATATAATCTATTGACTTGGCAGTTTGAATATAATCTGACCTGACCTGGCTTACCAACTAGAAGCTTAGAACTATCGAAAGCGATTGGCACTATTTTTAAATACACCATCTGTCCGCAACTTAACACAAAGGCCTTTTTATATTGTATGTCATTTTTCATACCTATATGCCAGTATATTTGACAGGGATGCGAACTGCTAGACGACATTTGGTTATTCAGCAATAGAAAGTCCGTTTGACTGCCAAAATTTAAGGAGATTTTTCCGAGATTACTTAGATTCTAGTTAAACGATTGAGACGAAATGTAAATAGATGTTGGTCGAAAAACCCTACGCAATCTCCTCAAAATTAAAAAAATTAAAAATTAAAGCGATGGAGGCGCAATTCTTCAAGAGTATGCCTTTAAAGGCCAGGGCGTATTAAATGCCTTGATCTTTAACCAAGTTACCGGCTTAAAGATCTCTTTTCTACTGGCATGAACAGGAAACAAAATAATGCGAGACATTTCAACAATACTCCGCTCTAATTATTCGATAGATAATTTCAAATGACGAGAAAAGAGTTAAAGCAACTGAAATTACTTTATGTCCATGTGTGTTAATTACGACTTGTTAGCAGAAATCCAAATATTTGCAAGCAAAATCACACCCAGCAACGCCCAGCATATGGCGAAAGGGTTGCAAATCCAGTTTGCCGCCAGCAATTCAATGCTACTACATACTACATAGCGAACTTTGTATAAAAGGCATGGTACATTCAGCCGTTGGCATATTAAGTCTTTTCCTATCAACCAAACCATTAGGCCTCCAGGTTTGAAGAGCTCTGATGGTAATCCATCCGAGCTTGACGCCTTGTTGTTTAATAACTTACTTACTTACTTAGGTGGCGCTACAGTCCGTGGTGAACCTGGGCCTTAACCAACAAGCGTCTTCAGCTGGCGCGGTCTTTGGCCAGCTGTTTCCAGCGCCGCACGCCCAGTTGGTTAAGGTCCCCTTCCACCTGCGTGGGCCACCGTTGATGCGAGCGTCCTCTGCCGCGCCTTCCTTCCGAGGTGAATTCGAAGACTCTTCGGGTCGGAGCTGTATTTTCCATGCGCTCTACATGGCCTAGCCACCTTAGACGCTGTATCTGTAGACGTCGTACCAGGCCGATGTCGCTGTACAACCTTCTTCTCTTCCATACACCGTTTGAACAAACGGGACGCAGAATTTTCCTCTCGAAACGACCAAGAGCATCTTCATCTGCTTTTGTTAAGGTCCAAGCCTCTGCGCCGTAAAGAAGGACTGGGATGATCAAGATCCTATATAGTGTCACCTTGGTTTTCAGCGGTTGGCAAGAGTGATTCTGCGTTTTATCTCAGCGCTGGTGTTGTTGTCGCTTGTTATCAGTGAGCCAAGGTAGACGAATTCCTTGACCACTTCAAAGTTATATCCGCCCATGGTGATGTTCTGGCCAATACGTCTCTTCTAGATGAAAGCAGATATTTGGTTTTACCCTCATTAACCTTGTCTCCGTCCAATCACATCAATGTCGTCGGCGTACGCAAGCAGTTGCGTAGACTTGAAATAAATCGTCCGTCTTGTGTTGGCCAGTGACTCTTTTACGATCTTTTCAAGCACGATGTTAAAAAAGTTGCATGACAGCGCGTCACCTTGCCTAAATCCTTTTTTAACATCAAAGGTCTCGGTTTGCTCATTACCGACCTTAATGGAGCAGGTTATCCCACACAGTCCGACGAGTTTGGCAGGGATGTTAAAACTAGCATCTCATCTCTATACACGCTGTCATATGCAGCCTTGAAATCGACGAAGAGGTGGTGAGTGTCGATTTGGTATTAATGGGTCTTCTAAATCGATTAGCCTAAGTCCGTTTTCGGATGTGGTGTTATGGAGGCAACTATTTTTGTGTCGTAGCTGGGACATTGGCCATAGGTTCTGTCTAGGAGATCGTAGAACTCTTCTTTGAGTCGATCGTCCTTTTCTTCCTTTGGGGCGTGAGCGCATACTAAGCTAATGTTTCCAAATTTAGCTTTGATTCGGATTATTATGAGGCGTTCGCTTTTATCTCGGAAGCTTAAGACGTTTTGTCGCACCTTTAGGCGCTGTTTGTTGTCCTTTTAGCAGTACCCGTAGTAGATGTCGCAGTTTTTCATCCGTCTTTTGCCTGGTCCATGCCATGGCACTTATTGGAGTGCGGCTATATCTGCTTTATAGTAGTTGAAGGTTTGCTCCAATTGATCGCCCGGTCTGTTAAGGGATCTCACATTCCAGGTGCAGACTCTCAAGTCCGTTAATTGTTTGTAGTGGTCGTCTGGCTTGTGTTTGCTTCTAAACAAGTAGATTTTTACGTGATAGGGATGTTACCCCTAAGCACAACCCCCAACCTGGAGGGCCAGGTTCCTCTTTCCCCATGAACAAGGGGTTGGGTCGCTGCACACATTGGTTCACTACCTGGCGGGTGCCAAGGTAGCTATCCAGGGGGGGCCACGCGGAGACCGAAGCTGGCGTTTGCCATTTTAAACGCGATCAACTTCTTTGCCCTGTTTGCTCGCTCCCTCCCCCCTTTAATAACTGTGCTTACTTTTTCAATACTGAGAGGGCTACTACCACCCTCTCTTCTCCATGCCCGTTAAGCCGTGGCTAAAAATGCTGCTTGAAAACATCCGCTATTCCCTGGGTCGGTAACAAGATTGTTCTCGCAATTTCGAAGAGCCTGGGTGCCGTCCCACCGCTGCGAGGCTCTTGGTTTTTTTTTGTAAAAGGTTCTTATTGCGTTTTCATCCCTGGTATATTCGTGAGCTTGTGCTGGGACGCTGCGAAGATTCTCTTCTTTCGTCGCACCATCTTTTTGCTTTCCTCTTCTGGCTCGGTATTCCTCGCGCGCTGCTCGGGTTCTTCTTTGCAGCATCTTTTGATACGCCTCAGTCGCTCGCTTTTTCTGCTCACACTCGCCATCATACCACGGTTTTCTTGTCGGTGGCAGCGCGTTGCCTTTAGTGATTCCAGCTGCTTCCTTGGTGGCTGAGCGGTAATGAAGCCACATATTGTTGGCGCTTGTGTCCGACGTAGGCATACTTGCGAGTCATCCGCTCAGTTGCTCTCTGTAGTGTCCGCCGATGTTGAACCTCCTCTTGGTGGGCTAATGTAGCTTCCTAATATTGGAAAGTCGGGCTCTGAGTTTTGCTACCACTAGAAACATAACATCCACGATGTTTGACGCATATCTTGCGTCTATAGGCACATGGTTAATTTGGTTGGCAGTTCAACCGGGACTCAAATTGGGAGCTTAGGAAAAAAACACAATTACCCTGTCATTCACTCTTTATTTAAATTCAGTTTTTTCCTAACGTCCGCTTGCTACCGATGATTCACTTGAACTGATCTAAGTGACTAACTAATCTAACTATACCCAATATCGAAGCGTGGCTTGGGTTAACGGTTGTGCCTTGGGTATGTACATTGGGAATATCGCGTCATATAACTGTATCCTCTATTGTTGATAAAAATGGCTTGTAAACAATTGCTTGGTTTACAGGCTTTGCAGTCATCCCCATTTGTACTGGTAGGTACATACACATAACTGGAGGCGATCTCCAGATCTTATTGTGAGGAAATCATGTGCTTCTTATTACCGTATAACGAATTGCCACAAAGTCCGTAAGTCGGAAGTCGTTGTCTGTTGTCGTGTCGTGGAAGCTGTGCTTTCTGACTACTTCGCCAAAGATCTTCTCCTAAACGATTTTGGCGTTGTAATTTCCACGACTTTGATGTCGTACTTCGGCAAAGCTCCATTGGCGTCGTTCAAGAGGTCATAGAAATTCTCTTTGATGGGTTCCTCAGTCTCGTTGTAAAATCTGCCTTGAATGCGGATCACAGTTAAGCAATCGCTTATTGGTGTAAAAGCTTTTTTCCCACGACGAATCCACATCCCAATAAGTGCAGCCTTTGTGGCAACCGTAATAAATGTCACACTCTTTCTTTCTCGCCATTCCATGTTCTACCCAGCGTACTTCCTGGATCGCAGTAATATGCACCTTATACTGTTTGAGGGTCTTTTCTAGTTGATGAGTAACTCCAGGAGTGTACACAGTTCTCACATTCTAGGAGCATACTCGCAAATCGTAGTCCTTTTTCTCTATTTTCTTTTCTTTATCCGAGCCATATTCTCATCTCTCGGGTTTCTAGTACTCCGCATAACCGTCAGCTTTACAATAAAAGGTAGTTAGACGATACAAGGTCCGGGCTATACAGTGGATGCATCAAAGCTTCCTAATCAAGTTCCGTCAATTTGTCTCAAGATATCTTAGATATGTGTGGCTAGCATTACCGTAATGGCACACAATTCCTTTTCATTCCGATTCTGGTCGGTCTTCATTCAAACGGTCGAGGTGTAAAAAGTATAGGACCGGATTGATCCTTTCGCCAGGTTATAGCAGATCATAATGGACAATACACCTCCAATCCCACAAAACACTCAGCATCATCTTGTTTGTCCCCAATCCAGGTTTGAAGTCGCTTGTGGAGGGTCACCTTAAACTATTATATTTGCGTAATCTATCCATTTCTCATCGCCTGTAATAATTCAATTTAAAATGGTTCGATTAGATAGTAGTCCAACAGCGTTCCACTGATGGTAATTGGGTCAATCAGATCTTTTTTGTGTTAATTTATATAACACCCAAAGAACGAGCTTCTTTGAGTAGCCTGCTCTTTTATATGATTTCAGACTGTCATGTGGTTGACGTTCATTGCCTTCGCTATAACTTGGCAGCTTGCGTGCCGCTTCTGCTTCACCCTCTGCAAAACTTCATAGGAGTTTTCAGTGGTTGGCCGACCAGAGCTCTCATTTTCGACACCACGGTTTAGCGTTCACTCACAGCATTTTCATAGTGCACTTCACAAATTTTCCGGCATTTTTTGCAGCGCGATTATTTGCCTGAATATGTAGAGACTTTACCACGACTATTGTGGATTTAGGCCATTTTTAGGCCACGATTCATTGCAGCCCATTCCCACATTCATCTTGATTGCGTTGATCGTTCTGATCCAATGTTAACCAAATCCCCAGTGCCATTTGGATTATACCGTACACGATGAGCATACAGATGGGGCTAAAATTCAGCACGAGTTCCGAGATGGCGACGTCGTCATGTCGCCATATTGTCTTCCCATGAAGGACCAGAGCTAAGCTTCTTTTCAATCATCCATGCTGGGTGTGATTTACCTTTCACACAGGTGAAAGGGACCTGTAGTTTAATGCCGATTCCGAACGGCGTGAGTCGAGAAGTTTTTTTCAAAGCAAGTCATACTACTATAGTTACTATATATACATACTAGCTACTGCGCCACGGCGCCCTTGTCAAAGGTAAGTACTCCCTTATTGATTCAGTGGGATACAAGAGAACCGTGAAATGCACAGCTTGGGTCTTGGGTTTAATGTACTTCGACTGACGTCCCTCCAAGCTTTTTAAGACATCAGAAAAATATGGTTGTGGTAACTCCCCAAAATAAGCATTTGCGTGAGCGATGACCTCCTCATTCGACGGAAACCATTGCCCGTTGGACCCAGCTCTTATTTCTTTTGTTGTCAACCTTTTTAAATAGGAACACACACACTTTTTTAATTTTTTTTTTTTCAAACAAACACAAGTGCCCATGGGGGTGGACATGGTGCAATGGAAAATATCACTGGCTACTGAGCGGAAGATCTGTAGTTCAAAGCGTGTCCATAGCCAAGATATGGACATAAAAAAGATATTTTGTTATATCAATAAGACGGATTTCAGACAGAAAATTTATTATAAATAATGTCTTTCTAATAATCTTTTTAAGGACGCTGCTATATGTCTGTCTAATAAACGAGTCTTTCTTATATAGGATGTTTTTATATCCGTCATCTACTGTATATAGTCACTTCAAATTCATACCCTGCGTGAGCAGTTCTAATATAACACCATAATAGCATCGAACATTTGCTGGGAACTAATACCAACGTAAAAATTCAGTCGAGTTTCTCTCCAATCCCATCTAGGACAACCACCCCTGGAGTAATGAACGAAGATCTACGACCCAAACCATCAGCACTCCGTCCAGGTTGTGTGACAAACATAATAAGAGTATGACTCTTCAACCTGCGCGAACTATGAAAAAGACTTTTGTTTACTTCAAGTGACAAAAAAACCGAAACTTCTCCAAGAATATGGCTGCAATTTTGTCACATACCTACATACCTAGTGAAGAATGACGCTCACTAAAAATGGAAGGCTTGCGATGCTACTAGCGCGTATCTCTTAGATCTTCTCAGGACTTATTAGCCCACCCTAGGACAAAACCGTGTATACTGCGTAGTAAAGATGTTTCGATTGACCTAGTTGATGTTGAATCACAGCCTTTAATACTTTACATATTTTGACGTTAATCGAATGCCTTAAATTCTTTACGTGTTCGAAAAAATACAATTTATGACATTATCACCAACATTCCTAGCTAATAATAGGAAATAGATCTAGCCATGAACTTTTGCAATTCTTCAATTAAAATTTGGGCTACAACTAACCAGAAACCAGTTCGGCACCGCCAAATGGTGCAACTGTCTAAGTTAGCGATACACACATTTTATCTTTCACATTCATTAAAAACTGCAGACGCTGGTCCAATATAACCATAAGCCCATTAGATGACTTTATGAATAACAAAAGGGGCAATAGTTCCAGTTTAGCATAGTTCCACAGTGCTCAACTATTTTTTACTATATAAAGGCGTGCACGTTAGTCCAACAGTATCATTCGATTAACCTCGGTTAATTAAGTAATAAAACTTAAAATTCATCCAAAAATGGCATTCAAAGTAAGCAAAGGACTCATAACAACATAGAAAGATACATTGTACTACTCGTATCGTTTTTTCGCTCTTTAGTTTTTCGCTGCGTTTGCTCTGGTCGCTGTTGCCAGCGCTGGATACGTCCCAGCTCCTCAAGCGTACTATGGAATTCAACACCACTCAGCATCACATCCAGTCATTGTAACGGCTCCAGAACCATACGACCCACATCCACACTACCACTTCTCTTACTCAGTTCATGATTCTCATACTGGCGATGTTAAGAGTCAAGCCGAATCTCGTGATGGAGATGCTGTTCATGGAGAATACTCACTGATCGATTCGGATGGATACAAAAGAATTGTGAAGTATACTGCCGATGATAAGCATGGATTTAACGCTGTTGTTCATCGTGAACCACTTGGACATGCTGTCGTTCCAGTTGTTAAGGCAGCACCTGCTATTTACCACTCGGCTCCTGTAGCTTATGCTGCGGCTCCAGCTCACTCTTACTACCACCACTGAGAAGATTTAAAGAAAAAAAGCCAAAAATATGGAAATCATTAAACAAATCATACATCGAACTCAATTTTTGTATTTTTTATTGAAGTAGCTTTTTAGGTTGGATGGTTCCTCGATATTATCTTACTGTAAAGGCTTCTACAACGGTGGTTTCAAAATATCTTCCTCTCAGGACAATTTTTAGATTAAGGAGCACAAGAAAGTCCCTTGGGAATAGAACGAACGAGTCAAACAGTTCCAGCCGTAGTTAGTGAATTTTCGCCACGTTAACCGCTGAGGCGTGGGACGGCACATTATTTCAGATGACAGCCTATCAGCATATTGCTATATTGGTCTATTGCGATTTTTTTTAGAGGTCCATACCCAAAGGGTGAGAGCACCGTTGCGCAGTGGGTAGTGTGTTGGCCTCTGACGTCGATGATTCGGGATCGAATCCCGACACAGCCATGTCATCGAACGTGTTTTTCACGGTGTTTCTCCTCAGCGGGTTTCTGACAAAACCCCCTGTAGTAAAATTGTCATGAAAAGCTTCTCGAAATTCGCCGTTCGGAACCGGCATAAAACTGTAGGTCCCTTTCACCTATGTGAAAATGAAATCACACACGACATGGGTGATTGAGAGAAGCTCGGCTCAGGTTCTTCATGGACTGTAACGCCAACATACATTCACATACATACCCAAAGGGTAAAACGGGACCCTATAACTAAGACTTTGCTGTCCGTCCGTCTGTCAACAAGCTGTATCTCATGAACCGTGATAGGTAGACACTTAAAAATGATATATTTCTGTTGCCGCTATAACAACAAATACTAAAAACGATATAAAATAAATATTCAAGGGGGCTCCCATACAACAGACATGATTTTATCCAAAAAATCCCCTTGGTCACATACTGACCTAAGGTTATTCAACAATATTCCACAACCAGCAGCATACTTCCGAGCTTTGATTCCTATTGTGTCTTTGATGTATTAATCCTAGCTGCAACCCTTTTTTCTATAATTATGAACAACCAATAATAAATACCCTTTAAGCTTTGATGATCCCTATTGTGTCACTACTAAGATAAGGCATCAAATGTTGCAACAAATTCAATTGTTGTGAAATTAACTTTCGATCATATCCCACAACCAACCACTTCCAAGCTTTGATCCCTATTGTGTCCTGGATATATTAATCCTAGCTGCAAACCTTTTTTCCATAATTATTGTTATTCAGCTTTTCACCTCCTTGCTGTCAAGTAAGACAATTTATTTGAATTCAATGGACACTTTTATGCCTTTATCCTGCCTGCAACCAAGATCTGTCATCATGCAAAAAATCATTTTAAGCGGATTAGCTGTTTTAATGTGATGACTGATGAGGTAACATACAACGTCTCTTTCATTTTTATACATGCAAATGGTACGGAATTCTTCGTGCGCGAGTCCGACTCGCACTTGGCCGGTTTTTTTCCTTTCTTCTGCTATCCGTTGATCAGACGCACATACTGGTCCATTATACTGCCAGCCAAACGTCTACCTTTACTGTGTTTTCTCGTTTTCCGGAGAAAAATGAGAAGGAGCTTCAGTGATGAAGAGCTAATGTAGGCGTCTGCCTGATGCCGAGCATGCATAGATGCTTGGCGAAAGTGTAATGGTCCGTAATGACGCGCGGAAGTCATCTGCAGTCAAATCTCGCCATCTGCGAAATTGCGAAGACAATCCTTTTCAGGTTCAGTATGTGTCCAGAGCCAATCCTGACGCTGTGAAACGACTGTGAAGTTATAGCGCAGTAGGATGACAGGTGTCATTGCGTCAAAGGGCATATCCATGAGACACGGGTCGAAGGATATTTCTCCCGAAAGCGAATTGTTATTCCAATGCAAGTTGTGCCAAGAACCATTTCTCTTGAGATGAGACATGAAAGCCATGCACACCCTCTAATAAATACATCAAGTGGCGGAAGATTCATCATAACATCTAGGTCAGCACCCGACATGCTGGGGAAAGCCCAGCTGAGACAAACTGTTCCTTGGAGTTTGGTGGAATTGGTACCGGCGACGAACACCTTTGCATTGCCAGAACGCTAACAGCCCTTTGGTGGTTTTTGACTGAACACTCTTTGACCAAAGAAGCTTGCTTGGTACTTAGCTTCCTTTTATATAAGGATGGAAATGCCTTTAGCACATCAGTCTTGAGAGGATTACCTGACAGCCCATTCCTCGTGCACCACTCATCGATCACGACAGACAGTTGCTAATCGTGTGTCGACAGAGGGAATGGCGACATTATCCGCATAGACCTGGGCATATATTCACGTGACATTGAGAGCATCGAGCAAAGAGTCGACTACCATTCACCATAACAGCGGAGATAGGACGCCAGCTTGCGGGCAGCCCCTAGCTACGGTAGATTTGACACATTGTCCAAGACCTGCGTCATCAACAGCTCACTCAATGTCCACGAAAATGCCCAGCGCGTATTCGTTTCTTTCGAGTGCGCATTCAATTCTCCCAACTAGGTTCTGAAGTGTAGTTTCGCAGGATTTTCCGCGCTGATATGCATGTTGCATCTCCAACACACTTACTTACTTACTTACTTATCAGGCCTGCGTTCCATGGAGGATCTGAGCCTGAGCTATAGCTGCCTTCCATCCTTGACAGTCCCGGGCACGCTGCTTCCAGTTGTCAAGACCAAGATGTCTTACATCCGCGATTACTTGGTCTTTATACCGGAGGTTCGGTCTTCCTCTTCTTCTCGAACCAGGAGGCTCGGAGTCGAAGACCCTCTTAGCTGGAGCGTTGATGTCCATGCGCTCGATGTGGCCGAGCCAGTGTAGTCGACGGGTCCTTGCTTTCCGGACTACATCCTAATCTTGGTACAGCTCGTAGAGTTCGCGGTTGTGTCTTCTTCTCCATTCACCTTCCTCACAGACAGGACCAAATATCCGGCGCAGAATTTTTCTTTCGAAAGAACCCAAAATCAGCTCCGCTGTCCTGCTTATCGTCCAGCTTTCGGCTCCGTACAGCAAGACTGGCAGAATGAGCGTTTTGTAAAGCATGACTTTGGTCTTTCGAGTGAGGAGTTTTGACCCCAGTTGTTTGGACAAGCCGAAGTAGCAGCGGTTGCCAAGGGCGATTCTACGCCGGATCTCCACTGTGGTGTCATTTGTGGAGTTTACGTTTGCCCCGAGGTAGACAAACTCCTTAACTACCTCGAAATTGTAGTTGTCAATTGTTATGTTTTGTCCCAGGTGGTGAGCGACGGATTGGTTTTTGCTTGACAGCATGTATTTCGTTTTGTCCTCATTGATCTTAAGGCCAATTCGTTTCGCCTGTTCTTCAATCGCCGTGAATGCTTCCACAATGCCACGGCGAGAACACGCGATGATGTCGATATCATCCGCGTATCCTAGCAGCTGGATGGACTTGTAAAAGATAGTGCCTTCCCTGTTGACGCCTGCCCGTCGCACTATCTGCTCCAGCACCAGGTTGAAGAAGTCACATGACAGCGCATCTCCTTGCCGAAATCCGGTGCATGTTTCGAATGGTTCTGAGGTCCTAGAATCGAGTTGCACGGTGCATCGCGTGTTTTTTAGCGTGGCGCGACACAACTGGATCAGTTTTACCGGGATCCCGAATTCGGCCATCGCCCCGAACAGTGTTTCACGATGAATGCTGTCGTATGCGGCTTTGAAATCGATGAAAAGATGGTGTGTATCGATTTGAAACTCGTTGGTCTTTTCCAGGATTTGTCGAAGTGTGAAAATTTGGTCTATAGTTGATTTGCCGGGCCGGAAGCCGCACTGGTAGCTGCCGATTAGTGCGGTGCAAAATGGTTTTAGACGTTCACACAATACGCTGGACAGGATCTTGTATGCGCCATTGAGCAGGGATATACCTCTATAGTTCTTACTAGAGGTAGGATCGCCTTTTTTGTGGATGGGGCATATAGAGCTGGTATTCCAGTCGTCGGGCATGCTCTCATCTTCCCAAATTCTGCAGATGATCTGGTGCATGCTCCCTACCAGAACATCGCCGCCAGCCTTGAAGAGCTCTGATGGCAAGCCATCTGAGCCTGCGGCCTTGTTGTTCTTCAGCTTCTGAATAGCTGTGCCGACTTCTTCTATGCTGGGTGGGAGGACTACTTCAGCGGCTGGAGTTGGAATTTCCTCAGTCCCTACCACTCTCTCTTGGTCATGCTCGTTAAGCAGCTGCTGGAAGTGCTGCTTAAATACATCCACTATTCCCTGCGGGTCGGTGACAAGATTACCCTCGCAGTTTCGAAGAGCCAGGGTGCCCTTTATGAAGCCTCCTGCAAGGCCTTTGGCTTTCTTGTAAAAGGTTCGTATTTTATGTCTATCCCTAGACTCCTCGATATCCTTGAGCTGGGAGGCTGCGAAGATTCTTTTCTTTTGTCGCAGTAGTTTCTTCTCCTCCCTTCTTCTGGCTCGGTACTCTTCTCGCGCTGCCCTGGTTTTCCTCTGCAGCGCCTTTTGGTACGCCTCGTCGGTTGCTGCCTTTTTCTGCTCACACTCGCCATCATACCACGGGTTTCTTGTCGGGGGTGGTAGGTATCCTAAGGTGGTTTCGGCTACTTCCTGAATGGCTGAGCGGCAATGCAGCCACATATTATTGGCATTTGTGTTCGACGTAGGCATACCGTAGAGTCTTTCGCTCAGCTGCTCCCTGTAGACTCTGGCAACCTCCGGTGTGCTCAGGCGCCCAATGTCGAACCTCCTCCTGATGGGCTGGTGCAGCTTTCTGACATTGGACAGTCGAGCTCTGAATCTTGCTGCTACGAGGAAGTGGTCAGAATCGACATTTGCCCCTCTGAATGTTCGCACATCCAGGATGTTTGACGCGTGCCTTGCGTCAATGAGCACATGGTCGATTTGGTTGGCGGTTCGACCGTCCGGAGATCGCCAGGTTGCTGTGTGGATTCGCTTGCGAGGGAATCTTGTGCTACTTATCACCGCATTACGAGCTGTCGCAAAGTCAGCGAGTCGGAAGCCGTTATCTGTTGTTGTATCGTGGTGGCTGTGCTTTCCGATCACTCCGCCAAGGGTGTTTTCCTTTCCGATTTTGGCGTTGAAGTCCCCGAGCACGATTTTTACATCGTACTCCGGACAAGCTCCGTAGGCGTTGTCCAGGAGGTCATAGAAGTCCTCCTTGATAGGGTCTTCAGCCTCGTCGGTAGGGGCGTGTGCACATATAAGGCTGATGTTATAAAATCTGCCTCTGATGCGGATCACAGCCAGGCGATCACTTATAGGTTTAAAGTCGATGACCTTCGACCTTAACCGCTTTCCCACGACGAATCCGATCCCAGTAAGTGCAACCTTTTGTGACAGCTGTAATAAATGTCGCAATTTTTCTTCCTAATCATACCGTTTCCTATCCAGCGTATTTCCTGGACCGCAGTAATATCCGCCTTGTACTGCGTGAGGATTCCTTCTAGTTTATGAGCAGCTCCGGGAGTGTACAGGGTTCTGACATTCCAGGAGCATACTCGCAAATCGTGTTCCTTTTTCGTGCGTTGTCGTCGTCGAGTATCCGTCCGTGTATCCGAGGCATCTTGCTCATTCATAACTTTGGGTTTTTTTTACGTGGGCGGATTGTTAGCCCGCCGCACAACCGCCATTCTGGTCGGGGTTTTATTCGCTGCATACGTTTGTTCACCTCCCAACGGTTGTTGAAGAGGCTATCCAGAGGGCGCCGCGAGGAGGCCGTATGTCAACTTGACCCGGGCATTTAAACAGGGATTGTTGCTGGCATCTCGCCAGGTTGAGAGCAATCAACAACTTTACCCTGTATGTCCAAGCCCATGCCCATGCCCATGCCATCTCCAACACAGGACGCATTAAAAGGCAATCTTGCACACGTGCAACTCAACTGTTCTCTCCATGCTTTTCAGCACAAAGGATGTTAGACTGACCGGTCTAAAGCTCTTGGTGGGTGAGTAATCCTATTTCCCTATTTTGAACCAACTTTCACCGTATGCCATGAAATATGCAAGTACCAGGCTAACAGTGAATAAACTTTTCAAAGTAAGAAGCAGTGGCTTATACCTTTCTGCAGCATAACAGCAAATTCAATGGCTGATGTGTCCTAACCTTTGAGTAATACATGTGACCACGTTGTTTCCAGGGTAACACAAGAATGAGGTTTATTTCAATATTTAAAGTAATAGATCAAGTAATAGTTCGAATGGTAGGTAAGGTAGTAGTCTTTAGTTATTTAGGTAAGGTAGTTAATATTTCATTACAATAGTTAATTCATATTTATATTAATTTACATGTTGTAAGTTTGTTATTACATATAGTTAGTTCATAAACTTATAATTAATATAAGTAATATATATATCAATGGCCTTAGTTGTTTTCATCGTTTCAGTCGCAGTTTCCATTTAAGGCTTGTATGCAACGAGCCGATGACAGTCTGATTCCCCGGGAAATGGGTTTGAAGCAGTAAACTGAGAGTTTCCCCTTTATACCCAGTAAAGGTACCATCAGAGAGCGCCGTGGCGTAGTAGGTAGTGTGCTGTCCTCTGACGCCGATGGCACGGGATCGAATCCCGACAACAGCTATGTCATCGAACGTGTTTTTCACGGTGCTTCTCCTCAGCGGCGTACTGATAAAACCCCCTGTAGCTTAAATGTCAAGAAAAACTTCTCGAATCTCGCCTTTCAGAACCGGCAATAAACTGTAGGTCCCTTTCACCTATGGGAAAATAAAATCACACACAACATGGGTGATTGAAAGAAGCTCGACTTTGGTCCTTCATGGACTGTAACGCCAACTTACATACATACATACATACAAAGGTGCCATCAGATTTTCTGAGTGCATCCAGCTTTATCGATTTACCCGTTTGAGGACTTTAACCAACCTGCTAGTCGCGCTCAGAGATTTGATTTCTTCAACGTAGGCCTTATAAGAATCATTTCGATTTACGAACAAGCTTCTTATATTCCTTTTGCTTTGACCGATACGTATATCAATTATCTTCTGGATTTGATTTGAAGGATCTATTTAGGAGACTCCTGGCTTCCCTGCGAAGACTTTGCAGCTCGGCATTCCACCAGGGAACCAATTTCCTGCAGGGAGGATTGCTAACAGGACGTGGGAATTCAAAACAATTGACAATTGCTAATTGCTTCGTTCTGAGTTTTGGTAGGATTTGAGTGGATCTCTCAAGCTCCTCTCTAAACTATACCCAGTCTGACTTCTTCGTCTTCTTCGGATTCCGCTTGGATTGCTGGGGGAGATCCTACAAGTCATTTAGAATTCGATGTATCAGTGATCTGACAGCGTTCCATCTGGTAAGACTCTCCAGTTAGTGATGGCCTTTATATATCTGTTACACAGGTTAAGGTCAATCATCTCCTGTTGTATTGCCATGACAAACGTTGGTTGAGAGCCAACATTGTTGACGATAGGTCAGACGAAAGAGTGAAATCTGAAAGACGGTCCCCTCTTAGATTGCATTTGTTCCTGATACACAGCATTGGCATCTAAACGGAAGATGAGACCAATCTTTTGGACTTAACAGTACTTTTCGAGTTCAGAAACTGCGTTCGGTGGTGGAGATAATACCGGTCGTAGGGACAGTAAGCAGACGCAACGACGAAGTGTTTAATTTCTCCATGCGCTTCGTAGCTTACTCTGGCAGCCACCCAATCTTGTCCACAGCATTGTTCAAGTTTGGTTGCCAATAGTAAGTTCGATGCGATGAGGCAGACCCTGGGTCTTTCGGAACGCTCATCATAAAGTAACATAGCATCACGTATACGACCCAAATCCCACAGGCGTTTATTCCACACCCATGGTTCCTGAATGGACACAACGCGGTGGTTTGGACTACTGCATGCAATTCTTCTTCTTCTTTTGTGGCGTTACAGCCCACGAAGGGCCAGAGCCAAGCTTCTCTCAATCACCCATGTTGTGTGTGATTTGTTTTGTACACAGGTGAAAGGGTACAGTTTAATGCCGATTCCGAACGGCGTTGATCGAGAAGCTTTTTCATGGCAAGTATACTACGGGGGGTTTTGCCAGTACCCCGCCGAGGAGGGACACCGCGAAACAAACATTCGATGGCTATGGTGTTATCGGGATCCGAACTCGCTCATCGTGCGGCAAGGTCCAACACACTAACCACTGCGCCACGGCGCCCTCAATGCATGCAATTCTGCTACACTTAAAAGAGCGGTAGCAGGGTTGCTACCAAGGCCAAATCAGGGACGTGAGTCGTACGCAGATTTCAAAGTTTCGACGGTGGCATTATCCATCCGTACACCCAGAGTAGAGCCCTCTTTTTTTCCTAGTAAGAATAGATAAATCAGACCCTGGTGTCAAGCCCTGGGTTCTGCGAACATAAACGCGTTAGCACTTCCAGCTTGTTTCCAGGTTTCCCCGGTATCCGTCAAATGACGTGCGTTACTTTCGGGAGACCAACTATCTCGTAGGTCGCAGTTCCCAGAAGGGGGAGTTTCTCCACCATGCTTCTGATCCTGGCCATTGTCCGCTGTAAGGAACAGCTTACTAGGAAGGTGCCATTCATCAGAGCAGAAATTCTCTGCTTGAATACAGAAACCCGTTGCCGAAGCTAGCTCCAATAGACGATCCTCGCAGTGTTATATGTTTACACTGGTCATTCCACTGTCCTGCCAGCTTTCTCTATCCTCACTTCTTCAGAGAAGATGGCCGCACATTTGTAAGGAGGCTGCTTTTCTCGACATCGGCCGCCTCCGATGAGCAGGTTTTGGTTTTCTTGTGTTCTGGCTTATGCTTTGATCTGCATGGATCGCCGCATCTGTCTTCGGACTTCGATTTACCGCCGCCACGTCAGAGGAGGAGACCTCACACAGACTCTCCGCAGCGCGGCTGTCCTAGGCGGCCGTCTTCCGTTTGCAGGCGCTCTTTGGAACCCGCAAAGTCATTGCTTTCTG
Source organism: Eumerus sabulonum (assembly GCA_951905685.1). Taxonomy (NCBI): domain Eukaryota; kingdom Metazoa; phylum Arthropoda; class Insecta; order Diptera; family Syrphidae; genus Eumerus; species Eumerus sabulonum. The sequence continues at coordinate 207,899,867 of OX645060.1, forward strand.
CGTTCAGAAACTGAATCACCACATTTTTCGGCGACAGTGCCGGCCATAGCAGAACCCTCAACGTCTCCGGCTCCGCCAGTTCGGGAACTTTTCACGTTCTTTTAGGGGAGTTGGTCCTCCCCAGTAAAAGGAAGAGAGTTTGAGAAGTATGCCGTGAGTGTTGACATGTTTGTGCCTCCTACAGAAGCCTTCACTAAACGTCGACTTTGGCTGCGCTGCGCACCGGCGAGAAAGTGGCAGAAGAGGGTCAGTTTGACTTCGGTAAAGGATACCTCCATCGACATAACCCACTTACTTACCTGATTCCTTCAGTGGTTTAACCTCGCCTATCGTGCTTTGACTTTGGGAGCCTCTTTGCACAATTTTCGAGAGTGCCTCTTTCCCCTTCTTCTTAACGACTTAGTCGCAGTAGTACACTCCGCAATGCGACCCAACTCTGAAGCGCGTTCAACCTTGTCGGTTTCCCGTGCCACGCCATCACCGTTGTCGCGCCTGCTGGATGCACTACTCAAGATCTGTCAAACCAGGTGATCGGACATTAAGCCGCCGGAGTCGTTGTCGGTCCGAGCTGCCGATGAGTTGAAGCGGGGTCTCCAGAATCCTTGCCCGACCGCGGTTAAAGAAATCGCGGGGGAATTTCAGCAATTGCGGTTACGGCCTGCGGTACTTCGGTTTGTCATTTAGGTCTTCGACAAGGCGCCCGAAGAAGGGATAACTTTTTGACGTCTTTAATTCTTGATATGATCGAAAAAATTACAATTTATTCCATTACCACCAACATTCCTAGCTAAACATAGGAAATACACCTAGCCATGAACTTTTGCAATTCTTTAATTAAAAGTTGGACTACGAATGCCATCGTATATTACACGCACTTTTCTATAACCAATCAGAAACCAGTTGGGCACGCCTAATTGTTGAAACTGTCTAAGTTAGCGATACACACATTTTATCTTTCACATTCATTAAAAACTGCAGACGCTTGTCCAATATAACCATAAGCCCATTAGATGACTTTATGAATAACAAAGGGGCAATAGTTCCAGTTAAGCATAGCTTCACAGTGCTCAACTATTTTTCACTATATAAAGGCGTGCACATTAGTCCAACAGTATCATTCGGTTTTCTTCTGTTGATTAAGTAACAAACCTAAACCTCACCCAAAAATGGCATTCAAAGTAAGCAAAGAATTCATAACAATATAGAAGATACATTGTACTACTCGTATCGTTTGTTCGCTCTTTAGTTTTTCGCTGCGTTTGCTCTGGTGGCTGTTGCCAGCGCTGGATACGTCCCAGCTCCTCAAGCGTACTATGGAATTCAACACCACTCAGCATCACATCCAGTCATTGTAACGGCTCCAGAACCATACGACCCACATCCACACTACCACTTCTCTTACTCAGTTCATGATTCTCATACTGGCGATGTTAAGAGTCAAGCCGAATCTCGTGATGGAGATGCTGTTCATGGAGAATACTCACTGATCGATTCGGATGGATATAAAAGAATTGTGAAGTATACTGCCGATGATAAGCATGGATTTAACGCTGTTGTTCATCGTGAACCACTTGGCCATGCTGTCGTTCCAGTTGTTAAGGCAGCACCTGCTATTTACCACTCGGCTCCTGTAGCTTATGCTGCGGCTCCAGCTCACTCTTACTACCACCACTGAAAAGATTTAAAGAAAAAAAGCCAAAAATATGGAAATCATTAAACAAATCATACATCGAACTCAACTCTTGTATTTTTGATTAAAATTGTGTTTCTTAGGTTGGATGTTCCCCCGATTTTACTTGTTTTGCGGATGACTGTAAAGGCTTTTCCACAAGGGGCAAAATCTCTGTTCTCTCAGCACAATTTTTAGATTAGGGAACTCAAGAAAGTCACTTGGTGATAAAAGGAGTGAGTGAGGAGAATGATCAAACAGTTCCAGCCGTAGTTGGTGGACTTTCGTCATGTTAACCGCTGAGGTGTGGGACGGTACATTATCTCGGTCAAACAGATCTTTATTCCTGCAAACGTGACCATTTTCTCACAATTTTTGATGTCAGCTTATATCATGTTGCTATATTGGTTTTTGGATGTCCCGAATGTTCGCCGTCTCCCAAGCTGGTACAGCCAATTTCAAACACAACTGCCCGACATTTCAAGGTGGTAATGCTGGTGCGATGCTGGTGAGAGAAGCTCGGCTCTGATCCTTCATGGACTGCAACGCCAACATACATACACAATGCTGGTGCAATAGCGTATTGACGTATTGCCTCAAAAGAGCTTAAGATATCTGGATACTCGATTTTTTCCATTTTCGAAATAAATGGTTTCTTAGGATTCAAGGAAATTACGTCTCTTACGCGGTCAGGACAGATATTAAACCAAGTTACTGGCCTACAGATCTTCTATCTACTGGCGCGAACAAGAAACAAAAAAAAAATTGCAATACCTTACAACATTATCTCCGCTCTAGTTTTTCGATAGAAAGAGTTAAGTTAAGTTATGGCTATGAGTGTTAATCTTGTTTGCAGTAATCCTAATATTTGCAAGCAAAATTATTCCCAACAACGCCTAGCATATGGCGAAAGAGTTGTAAGTCCAGTTTGCCGCTTTTTATGCTCAATGAACGGCAATGGAGCCACATATTGTTAGTGTTTGTGTCCGACGTAGGCATACTCTCTGTAGTCTCTGGCGATCTCTGAAGTGCTCAGGCTTCCAATGTTGAACCTCCTCTTGGTAAGCTGATGTAGCTTTCTGTGAACAGCAGGGTTATGTATGCGTAGGCGAATAAATATGTATATTGGTTTTGGAATATATGGACTATGGTAGTGGATTAAATTATAAGATAATGCTGCCAATAGAGGCAACAAACCTACTTTTATAAACGCGATTAGAGAAGAGGTACTTGACCTCCTTTTACTATGAATATAATTATTGACTTGCTCGTCTCCAATGAGGCCTCACTATCTGATCACCAACATATCAGATTTTACGTCTCTAGTAAGGTTAAGGAAGCTAAGCCTGGATGTCAGGCCAAAAATTTGTCTCTTTTCTAAGCTCACCTTGCCGCTAAAGAAGATGCTTCTTAAGTCGATTGCTTCGATAGATGATATCGAGGAAGCGGCTTATCAACTCAACGTAATACTTATCTCATAGTTTAGAAACAGCTGTACATCCAGGACAAAGGACAAGTACACACAAGCGGTGTGTACCCTGGTGGAATGCACAGCTCGCATCTTTAAGGAAATAATAGAGCCAAACGAAAAAAATGTTTGGATCTGCTTTAACGAAATATGTTTAACCTCGAACTGAGGAAATCCAAGATAATCTCTTGGAAAAAACATTGCGAGAACATGTGCGAATCCATAAAGCACTATTGCAAGAGCACACAAATGGACTCAGTCTGGTTCGTAAATCAGACGGTACCTCTACTGTCAATTGTAGGGAAATCCTTGAGACCTTGCTTGAAGTGCAATTTCCTGGTTCTACTCCCCAGCCGATGCCTTTTGACGATCAGATCAATGTCATAAATAACATCGACAGTAGAAAGAATAGCATCTATGTTAGACTTCTGAGCCCCGATAAAATTAAATGGGCAATTGGCTCATTAAAACCCAATAAGGTCCCAGGCAAGGCGACGTTTTTTCTGCTTTCCTATAAAGGGTCCTGTTTCGACTTGGGCTACAACCCTCAAATCTGGAGAAAAGTCAACCTTGTCTTAATCCCCAAGATTGTAAAGCCAATTGAACAACCTAAATCCTATCACCCTATCAGCCTAACATCGCAAATCCTTGCATACGCCGACGATATTGACATAATAGGTAGATCACAGCGAGTTTCAATGAGGCGTTTGCCAGTATTGACATGGAGGCGGCGAAAATTGGTTTGGCGGTAAACGAGGGCAAAACTAAATATATGCCGTCATCAAAAAAGGACGCACAACACCGACGTCTCGGCCAGAACGTTTGTATTGGCAGATATAAGTTTGAGGTAGTTAAGGACTTCGTCTACCTTGGCTCCGCAGTGACCTGGAACAACGACATCAGTTCCCAAATCAAACGCAGAATCTCCAGCCCGGAGAGTCATTGAATCCAACCCCGAGGGACGAAGAAGCAGAGGACGGCCGCCCTTAAGATGGCGCACACAGGTGGTAGGGGACCTCAGCCAACTGGGTGTGCGGCAATAGAAAAGGCTAGCGAGAGATCGTGCTAGATGGAGGGGCATGTTGGTTGAGGCCCAGGTTCACCCCGAACTGTAGCGCCCACTAAGAAGAAGAATTAGAAATTGTCGCAACTATAGAGGCCGATGTGCCATGAACTAAATCCAACTCAGCTTTTACTTCTTTTGATGTAAACCTTTTTAAATAGAAATGTTGAGTAAAGTTCCGAAAAGCACTCACCTCCGATTTTTCTGAATTTTTTACACCGCAAACTACCAGAAAGGACTAAAAGGACATTTAAAATTTAAAAATCCTAAAAAAAGGAATTTAAATATCTCCTACACAGCAAAGCCTACGTAAATAAGCTACACCTCAAATTAAAGCAACAGCTAAATGCTTTCATTTGAGATACAAATGGCTACAATCCATTAACAGGTTTTGAAGTTATAAATAATTTCGAAAAAATTATACATATTTTTATGAAATTTTTTTTTTCTAAAACAAAATCAGTAATACGACTGTATTTATCCAATCTTTTATAAAACTTGATGTTTTGACCTTTCTAGCGATACCAAATATGTACAACTTACTGCAGTGTAAAATTAAATACAAGCCATTTATTTTCTTACACGTGCATTTTTATACTATCGGACTAGCTACTGTAAGTCACATTTGCAAGTTCGGCAGGTACGAAAAGTGAAATATGTATGGGGGAGCATGCTGCTCCCTGCAACCTTCCCGCTTGGCCACAAACAAGATTTGGAGTACGCGCAGGTCCGAAACTCTCATGCTACGCAGTTCTTCATTAAAAGAAACTTTACTTACCTTACGCCTTAGTCAACCTTTTGAATATTAGTACGTAAAACCGAAATTCAAATCAACTTTTATTTCAAATTTATTTAGAGTTAACAATTTAATTTAAAAAAATATGATTGACCAGGATAACAACGCTTAATATCGATTAAAAGTTGAATAAAGGGATCTTTATTAAGCTTGTTTAAGCGACGGCGCCACATAAACTCACACAAATGTTTGTCCAAACAGTTGGTATGAACACCGCCACGAGATAATTGACATCGCATCCACCGCCATGATGACTCAATATTTTGGGTATGAGCACCCGTTTGAGAATCCACAAACTCCTTGTTATGGTTGACAGTAAAATGCTGGAATCCGACAAATGTAAGATCAATACATCCTCTCCAACAATCTGTATGAATTATGGTTCCAGACTTTCCAAACTTTCTTTGATTGTTTGTTCAAATGTCATATTCATTGAGAAACAATACGTAATAAGCATGCATATCTCGCAATGCAATGGTAATATTCACTTTTTTTACGACACTCAAATAACCCACAAATTAATTTTGATTCATTTAACACCATTTATTTTTTATACGTTTTACAATAGTTTTTAGCCGGAATCAATTCAATATTTCTTAACCATTTTAAAGTATTTGAACGAGTATTCATAATATTTGCCAATCTGAACAGATTATACATAATTCATCCATTACGAATACAAAATATTTCAAAAAGAACACACGTTTACGATTAAAATGTACTTCTGAAGAGGGGGTTTGTACTCACTTTATCGGTTATCTCTACTTACACTCGTTAATCATAGTACCGGATGTAAATGTGACTCACAGCAGCTATCGTTGGAAAGGCCAAAATACCAAGTTTAATAAGACACAACGTATATAATGCATAATACAGACGAATTATCTTCGAACACCTGACATTCATTTCCTGTCGAATTAGTTCCTGTGAGTCACTGCATCAAGAAACATTGTATATATATACAAAAGTTCAATACGCTGTTGGATTTGGGGTAAGTGAAATATGGGGTATATGCATTTACCCCATCTATGCACTTATATATATGCATAGTGCATACAATTATAAAAATATAAATATAAGCGCCCAAACTTGATGAACCGTTTATCCCTTCAGAAGTGCTCTTTTCCCTGCCATGAATACATACATATGTACATATGTACGTAACCGTTTTTATATCTAAATCGCAGTGAAATAGGTATGGGGGGCATGCTGCCCCCTGCAACCCGCCAGCTTGGGATCACTATAGGATTTGGAGTAGGTGCAATGTTGGGTATATGCAAAGTATTGCCCAAGCTTGATGAATGTCACTTCTAAAGAAATAAACTGTTCGCGTAAGGTCATATTTTGCGAAAAATATAACATGTTTGGTATCGTTGAAAAGGTCTTCGAATGTAGTCTTATAATTCTGGAAGAAAAGGATATCTTCGTACTACCTCTTTTTTTTTTTTAATAATTTTTTTTCTGAAAATATGGACACATTTTCCGAAAATTGCTTATATCTTCAGCATTTGTAAATGGCTTACAATGCTTATTATGTCAGTTAAAAGCACTTAACTGTTGCTTTAATATGCGATATCACTTATGTATATGACTGTTATAATTTTAAAGATATTTGATATTTATTTTCTGCAGGATATTCAAATTTAGCACATCCTTTTAGTCTTTTCTAGCAATTTGCAGGAAAAACCGCTTTGGGTTTTTACTTGTAACATATTAGACTATACGTACAAGAAATTTGAAAAAAATCGGAGGTGAGTACTATTCGGAACCGCTCCCAAATTTTATAAAAGAAATGAGATGTGGGTGGGATGACCCTAAAAACTCGAATTTAAAATTTAAATTATTAAATTTATAGCGAAAAGAATAAAGAAAAAAGGACTATAGAAATTCAGCGTTATTAAGTAATAGTAAGTTAAGCCAAAATGTGAGACAACAGGTTTTCCAAGTTAATATAATTCAAGTCCAAAAGCCAAACCTTAACACACTTTTCGAACCTTCTAGAAAAAGTTATTGTTCTGGTCGACAATGGGAGCTTATTAGATAATCGGCACGACGAAACCAAATAAAAGTTACGAAAAGCAGATGTACGGAAAGGAGGTACGGTGACGACATACAAAAGGTTTCTACGTAGATTGTAGCTCGAAAACAGTCTGAAATTAAGGTATCCTGGTCTTAAGAACCTTAAAGCAATACAACTGACAAGCTGGAGGAATTTTCATATCTTGATAGAGTGGGAAACTGGCGCACCGACGGTTCTTGAAGGATATTATCCTTAAAACACTTTTCTGTAGAGTAAGTAAAGGCATCATTTTTTTTCTTATAAGCCCCTCCGCGACAAGTAATTCTATACTGAAGTTTGGAATGAAATGGTTTTTAATTGCTTTTTTGAACAGACATTTCTCAGATAAAAAAAATTCCGTAGAGTATTGCAAAAGTATTTTCTTAAAGCTTCAGTATGGCTAAAAGATGACATCTTAGAATCAATCAGAAGATCCAGGTATCTAGACTCATTTACTTTCTCTATTAGGAAGCATTTTTCATTACAGTTTACACTGCTAAGGAAAGGTGGGAAAATTAGGTCAGCATCACACTTACAACTTGATAGTTTGAACCTTGGATATTCCGGCACATGAAAATACACATCCGCATAGGCTCTAGCCGAGGAAGATAAATTAAAATAAATAATTTTGGTATTCGAACTTATGCTTAAATATGCTTAAATGGTGCCTATCGAACCAATTACGTATAAGGCTAAGATCCCAATTAATATCGGCTACACGACCCAGTGCACTAGGAGAGCCGTACGCGCAACCCACATCATCTGCAAACCAAGTATGTTGTCTCAACAAACAACAAACAACAAAGAGTTAATATACACAAGGAATAAAGTAAGTCCCAGCACAGAGCCTTGAGGAACACTCAAATTTAAAAAAAAACTAATTCACTCCTCGTACCATCAAACTTAACTCTTTGACATCGGTTTGATAGGTACGATTGAAGCCAATCGAGCATAAACCCTCGAAATCTAGCTTTTTCAAGTTTATCTAATAGTATGCTATGATTAACCAGATCAAACGCCTTTATTATGTCTATGAAATAAGCTAGCAATAAACTTATTCTCATCGAGGTTCGAAAAAAATTTTGAACAAAAGACTTCGGTATCTTTGGCATCTTCGGTAGAAATTGTCTTGGGCTGAAAAATTGTACCTTTTGCAGAAAAGATACTACACGTCCTTTGATGGCTTTTTCAAACACTTTACTGAAAACAGGAAGAAGTGAAATAGGCCTTTTTTAAATAATGGCACTACATCGGCACATTTTAAAGCCTCTGGAAGTATTCCGGAGAAGATACTACGGTTAAAAATGTCTGCTAGTACATCTACTACAAAGCATGCTATTTGTTTTAAAAGTTTGTTCGAGATGACATCATAACCACAAGCATTAGAGTTATTCAGAGACCCGATTATTTTTAGAAGTTCCAATCCAGATATAGGTTCAAAAACAAAATTATTAGTTTTAAATTGATTTCCACAACTGTCCAAGTTACAGGAGCACTGAAAAGAATGAGCAGAATATGTTGTAGAGCTATTCACAATGGAAGTAAAGAAGGCGTTAAAGGCATTCGCAATGCCCAGCTTGTCAGTAACCTCACGGTTGTCAACACAGAGCGAGAGTGGTCTTGAAGTAGGAGAAGATTTGTTGAGAATACTATTAACTACCTTCCACTCAGATCTTAGATTGCCCCTACAGAAAATAAACCTAATCCGATAGTAATTATCGCGGTTAATAGGAATTTATTTTTTAAGATCCAAGGAGATCTTTTTAAGCTTTTTTTTAAAACGAAAGTTTAAGGGATGCTTGGAACACTTGATCCTTAGCTTGTTTTTTGTCCTAATTTTGTAAATGAGTTGACTAGTAATCCATGGTTTTATTCTTACTCATGACTTTTTTATAGGGACAGAGGACGAGCAATTGGTTAGTTAAGGAAGTAATAAATAAATCGTAAGAATCAGATGCATTAATCGAAAAGTAAACTCTATTCCAAGATTCGTAAGACAGATCCTGCCTAATTTTCCCACTTTTGCAAACAAACGTATCAACTATAACAGCCGTCATTGCGTAGTCCATAATTTGAAAATCAAATACACGCTTTTCACAGGAGTCTAGAGAGCAGTTCATGAACCTAGCGTTAATATGATCAAGGCAACTATTCGAAGTTAATCTAGTGGCCTCGTCTATTAGACTAGCCAGACCGTGCGAAGCTAATGCCGCCAAATATCTATTTGTAAATTCGGAGTTATCAAATAGATTTAAGTTGAAACGCTATTAACTTGGTTAACTGGACGCACATACAAAAGTCTTTAATTGACATGGGTACCCCCTCCTATTTATTAGGGATTGTCATCGACTGCTTTAACAACAGGAGGCTAAGTTACAATACCGATGAAAGCATACAATTCTACCAAGTTACGGCGGGTGTTCCTCAAGGATCAGTCCTTAGACCTCTCCTGTGGAACATCATGTACGATGGAGTTGTACGACTAGCGTTTCCCAAAGGAGTACGAATCATCGTCTTCGCTGACGAAATAGCCATCGTCACAGTGGCTAAGCATATAGAGAAAGTAGAGGCTACTGCGATTGCGGCTATCACAAAAGTGAATGATTGGCTCTCAATTGGCGGTCTGGAACTAACAGCCCAAAAAAACGGAGGCTGTGCTCATAACCAGCCGTAAAAAGGTGGAATATGGGAGTTTCTTAGTCGGAGATCAGGCGATGAAGTCCAAGAAAGCAGTCAAGTATCTAGGGGTCATCCGAGACTACAGGCTTTCTTTCAGGGAACACATACTCTATGCCAGCGAGAAGGCATCACGCGCACAACGAGCTCTTTCGCGAATGCTTCCGTATATAGGCGGTGCCGGGTATGCACGCAGAGTCCTACTCTCACGGGTAGTCAGCTCAGTCCTACTCTACGCTGCTCCAATTTGGGCGGAAGCCCTTGCAGTAAAAGGAATAAAGCGGAAAATGGATTCAGTCTATGGACTGTGTGCAATAAGAGTAATCTGCAGGTTCAGGACCATATCAGATGATGCAGCGTTCGTCATGACAGGAATGCTACCCATCGATATATTGGCAGACGAGCTCAAATGGGTATACCGCACTCGAACACCAGACCGGCAACAGACCAGGCTTATAAAAGTAGAAAAACGGGCAGAATCCATGGCAATGTGGCAAGTCAGATTGGACACTTTCACAAAAGGAAGATGGACGCACAGGCTCATTCCCGTCATCGAAACTTGGGCATCAAGACCGGCAGGAGACTGCAATCATCTTTCGCAGTTTTTGTCTGGACATGGTGGCTATCGAAAGTATCTGCATGGATTTGGATATGATAGTTCGCTTATTTGTCCACAATTCCCAAACCACGAGGAGGACGCAGAACACACAGTTTTCTACTGCAGTCGCTTTATGCAGGACAGGCAAAGGCTAAATGTACCAAGTCCTGAAAACCTGGTTAGGAACGTGGAAATTTGGAATGAAACATGCTCGTACATTGCATCAGTACAAACAAAGCTGCGGCAAGCCGAAGCAGAGAGAAGAACCCAAGAGGCTCCTACTCGAGATACAGCGTAAACCGCTAACCAGCCCCGCGAAGTAATACCTAACGGCAGTCCCGCGGGGAGAGTGGCTGAAGTGTGCAGAGGTGTGCTTTAGTACGTAGGAGCGTGAAAAAAGGAGAATAATATCCCGCGAATCGTGCATGCTGGCAACACGGGTTATAAGTATCTTTTGAAGAATCCACATCCATGGGCGCAAAAAAAAAAAAAAGACCTCAAACTTATAACACCCCTTAATTTTTCCCACAGGGAAGTTAGTCGTGTGGGCCTTACGGGTCGCACTCAGACCAAATTTTTTTCATTTTTTTAAATAAACACAAATGCCCGTGGGAGTGGCGATGGTAAAGATCACCCACTGTCGGGCGGAAGATCTGTAGTTCTAAGTATGTCCACAGCCAAGAAATGGAACTTCTATACGAAAAAATTGTGCAACAGTGATCAAAAATACTGATGAAAGCATAATCCTCATAGTAGTTGGTCTCTTCAAACTCATACTCTCTGTGTGCACTTCTAATAGAACCTCATAATAGCATGGAAAATTTGGTAGGAGCTACTTCTTCTTCTTACTATCGGGCGCTACAGTTCGGGGTGAACCTGGGCCTCAACCAACATGCCCCTCCAACCAGCACGATCTTTTGCTAGCCTTTTCCATTGCCGCACACCCAGTTGGCTGAGGTCCCCTTCCACCTGTGGATTAGATTCAAAGACTCTCCGGGCTGGAACTGTGGTGTCCATTCGCTCTACATGGCCTAGCCATCTTAGGCGTTGAATCTATAGACGCCTGACTAGAGCCATGTCACTGTCCAGCCCGTAAAGCTCGTAGTTTAATCTTTTCCTCCATCCCCCGCCCACGTTTATAGCAGCAGGACCGGGATAGTAAGGGTGCTGTGAACTATTACCATCGTAGAAATTCAGTCGAGTTCCTCTCGAATCCTATCTAGGACAACCACCCCTGGAGTAATGAACGAAGGTCTTCGACCCAAACCATCTGCACTCCGTCCAGGTTGTGTGACAAATACATATAATAAGAGTATGACTCTTGAACCTGCGCGAACTATAAAAAAGTAGCTTTTTTCTCGAAGAATATAGCTGCAACTTTGTCCCACACCTAGTGAGGAATGACGCTTACTAAAAACAGAACGTTTGCGATAGTACGAGCGCATGGTAATGGTTGTTTTAATTAACCTAGTTGAAGCTGAATCATAGCCTTTATATAGCCATATTTTGAAGTTAATCAAATTCCTTAAATTCTTGACGTGTTCGAAAAAGTTACAATTTATAACATGATCACCAACATTCCTAGCTAAACATAGGAAATAGACCTAGCCATGAACTCTTGCAATTCTTTAATTAAAATTTGGGCTACGAATACCATCATATATGTATTACACGCACTTTTCTATAACTAACCAGAAACCAGTTCGGCACCGCCAAATGGTGCAACTGTCTAAGTTAGCGATACACACATTTTATCTTTCACATTCATTAAATACTGCAGACGCTGGTCCAGTATAAGCATAAGCCCATTAGATGACTTTATGAATAACAAAGGGGCAATAGTTCCAGTTTAGCATAGTTCCACAATGCTCAACTATTTTTCACTATATAAAGGTGTGCACGTTAGTCCAACAGTATCATTCGATTTTCCTCGGTTAATTAAGTAACAAAACTTAAAATTCACCTCAAAATGGCATTCAAAGTAAGCAAAGAACTCATAACAACATAGAAAGATACATTGTACTACTCGTATCGTTTTTTCGCTCTTTAGTTTTTCGCTGCGTTTGCTCTGGTGGCTGTTGCCAGCGCTGGATACATCCCAGCTCCTCAAGCGTACTATGGAATTCAACACCACTCAGCATCACATCCAGTCATTGTAACGGCTCCAGAACCATACGACCCACATCCACATTACCACTTCTCTTACTCAGTTCATGATTCTCATACTGGCGATGTTAAGAGTCAAGCCGAATCTCGTGATGGAGATGCTGTTCATGGAGAATACTCACTGATCGATTCGGATGGATACAAAAGAATTGTGAAGTATACTGCCGATGATAAGCATGGATTTAACGCTGTTGTTCATCGTGAACCACTTGGACATGCTGTCGTTCCAGTTGTTAAGGCAGCACCTGCTATTTACCACTCGGCTCCTGTAGCTTATGCTGCGGATCAAGCTCACTCTTACTACCACCACTGAGAAGACTTAAAGAAAAAAAGCCAAAAATATGGAAATCATTAAACAAATCATACATAGAACTCAAGTCATGTATGTTCATGTCATGTCATGTTCCCCCGATTTTAACTGATTTGCGGGGACTCTAAAGGCTTCTACAACGGTGGTTTCAAAATCTCTGTTCTCTCAGCACAATTTTTAGATAAGGGAACGTGTTTGTTTTGCTTTGTGCTTGATTACTCTAGACAAGTTGGGTTCCTTTCCTGGTGTGGCATTCATAAAGTCCGAAGTGTAACATGGTTGTCCATGTTATATCAAATGATGATTAAAGGAACAGCGACTGTAAATTGTAATTGTTTGTTGGTAGTATTCACTCAGATCTTGCTACGGGGCGAAATCTCCTTCTAGCCAGTACGCGGTTCCCGCACCTCGGTATACACAAAGGCACCTGGCGGCCTTTTGATCAATCGATTACCAACCAGATTGATCACATCGCGATCGACGTCAGACACTCCTCCACTATCCTTGATGTCCGAACATGCGCCTACGGATATCACGAACGTAGCGGAGGAGAGTAAGAATACAAAGTTATGACGTCGGAAAGCTACCATCGCCAGAAACCGCTCGTGTTCTTACCGTATGCGTCTCCCTTAAGCACTCCAATACACCTCAATCCTCCATGCTATCAACAGAACAGCAAAGGAGCCTTCGCAAACAAACCCTGAAAAGCTCTGCATCCGAAATTTTGGATTTCAGGCTCCACCACGAAGAAACCCTGGTTCGATGACGAGTGTAGGAGGATTCACAGAGAAAAGCAGGATGCATATAAGGTCTCGCTGCATAAAAGAACAAGAGCAGCTCGTGAGCTCTACGAGTTAAAAAGAAGGGAGGTACATAAGCTTCTCAGAAGAAAGAAGAAAGAGCACGAGAAGCGCGCGATTGAGGATTTGGAGAGGTGTTACTGCAGGCGTGACGTTCGAAGTTTTATCAACAGATAAAGCGAATATGCCAAGGTTATAAAGCCAGAACGGAAGCCTGCAGGGATGAGAACGGACACCTAGTAGTAGAATCGCAGTCGATGCTGATAATATGGAAAAACCACTTCTGCAGACTGTATAATTGCGATGTTAGTCAATTTACCGCTGTCGGGCAGAATGCTCAATTTCTAATCGACGAAGACCGCAGAGAATTCCATCCTGACCTCGACGAAGTTAAGATTGCCATATCGAAGCTCAAGTCGAATAAAGCTGCTGGCGCAGACAGACTGTCTACTGAACTCTTCAAGGCAGCTGGGGATGACCTGGTTAGGAGCATGCACCAACTCATCTGTAAGATATGGTCAGAGGAATGGAGTCTCAGCATCGTATGCCCGATCCACAAGAAAGGAGATCCCTGCGATTGCCCCAATTACAGAAGAATAAGTCTCCTTAACATCGCCTACAAAATCTTCTCTGCCATTTTGCGTGAACGCCTGAAGCCTTTTGTAAATAAGCTGATAGGTCCTTATCAGTGCGGATTCAGGCCGGGGAAGTCCACCATCGACCAAATTTTCACACTACATCAGATCCTGGAAAAAACCAATGAATTCCAAGTCGGCACTCACCACCTTTTTGTCGACTTCAAAGCCGCATATGACAGCGTAATTAGAGACGACCTACACAACGCTATGCCTACGCTATGACAGACCTGCTAAACTGATCAGACTATGCAGGATGACTTTGGAGAATGCTCGCTGCTCCATCCGAATCGGTGAACACCTTACCGATAGTTTTGATGTCAAAAAAGGATTTAGGCAGGGCGATGCGCTGTCGTGTGAATTCTTCAACATCGTATTGGAAATGATTGTGCAAAAATCACTGGCCAATACAAGAGGCACAATCTATTTCAAGTCCTCGCTACTCCTCGCATACGCCGACGATATTGACAAAATAGGTAGATCACAGCGAGATGTCAATGAGGCGTTTGGGAGTATTGAGATGGAGGCGGCGAAAATTGGTTTGGCGGTAAACGAGGGCAAAACTAAATATATGCTGTCATTAAAAAGGGACGCTCACCACCGACGTCTTGGCCAGAACGTTTGTATTGGCAGATATAAGTTCGAGGTAGTTGAGGACTTCGTCTACCTTGGCTCCGCAGTGACCTGGAACAACGACATCAGTTCCGAAATCAAACGCAGAATCACTCTTGCCAATCGCTGTTTCTTTGGGCTCAGGAGGCAACTGAGTAATAGAGCCCTCTCCCGAACGACAAAGTTGACTCTATATAAGACCCTTATCACTCCGGTCCTGCTGTACGGCACAGAAGCATGGACACTATCAAAAGCGGATGAGGAGGCCCTTGGTGGGTTCGAGAGAAAGATTTTGCGTGTGATTTTCGGGCCTATAATCGCAGACGGGGGATGGAGTGAAAAGATTCAACCACGAACTTTACGGGCTGTATAGCGACATGAGTCTAGTCAGGCGTCTACGGATTCAACGCCTAAGATGGCTGGGCCATGTAGTGCGAATGGACACCACAGCCCCAGCACGGAGAGTCTTTGAATCCAACCCCGAGGGACAAAGAAGAAAGAGACGGCCACACTTAAGATGGCGCACACAGGTGGAAGGGGACCTTAGCCAACTGGGTGTGCGGCTATGGTAAAGGCTAGCAAAAGCGTAGCGTCCGTTAAGAACAAGAAGAAGTATTCACCCAGAGTTTGAGATGTCCATTGAGGCACTCATACTTGGCTTCTCATCTATCCACTTAGATACATATGTTGTTGCTACTTTCGCTCAGTGGATATGACCAATAAGGCTTGTACCAGATTGTAGCTGTAAGATAGAACCGTAGCCTGGTTCACCACATACAAGTCGTTTCTTCTTTAGCATGCTATTGAAGAGAACTTCAGATTTTCGATGTGATAGTGTCTGGTCTTCGTAGAGTGGAGAGCATTTTCGTTTCAAACAGTGCATGGCCTTATACAATTCGATGAATAAATAGAACCTATCGACTTGGCAGTCAGGATCTAAGGTAAAGTTTAAATATAATCTGACCTGATAAGGGTCAATCAGCTTACCAACTAGAAGCTTAAAACTATCGAAGGCGATTGGCTTTATTTTCAAGTATGCCATCTCTTCGCAGCTTAACTAGGTTTTTTATTCCTATATACCAGTATGCACTGGCTCTACATATCAGTCATAAGGCCCATCCTTCTGTATGGCGTTGTAGTCTGGTGGACTGTTCTGGACAAGGCAGTCAATCGAAGCTTTCTGGGGAAGGTACAAAGATCGGCCAGCTTATACATAAGCGAAGCGATTAGATCAACCCCCACAGATGCCCTAAACATTCTATTACATCTTCCACCTTTAAACCTTTTCAGCAAGCTAGTTGCTGCCTGCGCGGCTCTAAGGATGAGGAGCTTAAGTAAATGGCCCACATCTCAAAAAGGCCATACTACCATTCTAAATCACTTCAAAGTACCCATGGGCACGGATTACATCATCCCGCAGAATGTGTTCACTAAGAACTTCGAAGTTGTCTTTCCATACAGGGAGGAATGGAAAGTAATACCAAAGGACTCGATCTCCCTCTATACCGAGATAAAACCCATAGGAGATTCCAGCATCACAAACTCATTACACTCGCTGGGTCACCGTAGGAACGTCTCCTTCTCTCATTGTTTTATCGTTATTTTCACCATAAATGCTCTGATGAAATAGTTGCATTCCGCCCCTTCAAAACTTCTCCCGCGATACACGTCTCTCCCGGAATGCGCATGAATTCACTCTGAAGCCCGTCTTCGGTCATACTGTCAAATACAGAGATTCTTTCTTCAACCGAACCACACGCGTTACTTCGTTCGGTCTCCCCCCCACACGTCGCCAGATTAGGGCAACCCTCCAATAACTTCTGTCGCGACTGCATGGACGAGGAGGAGGAGGAATCAATACACCACCTCCTCTGCTCATGTCCCTCTTTTGCGAATCGCAGGAGGATCTACCTCGGCGCGTCCTTCTTTGACAATCTAAGTGAGCTAGCAAACCAAAAGATAGCTCAACTCCATCGCTTCATTAGAAGCACCGGTTGGTTCTCAGGTAGCGGATCAGGATAACTTGATCTGGGTGGTATCACAATGGGCCGACTTCGGCCTAACTGTGGCTTATGCTTACCACATTAACCTAACCTAACCTACCAGTATGCTTGACGACATTGGGTTATTCAGAGATAGCGGGTCCATTAGACTGCCCAGACTTAAAAAGATTTTTCGGAGATTATTCGGACTCTAGTCAATTGACTGAGATGAAATGTAGAGAGATGTTGGTCAAAAATCCTACGCGTTCTACTTAGGTAGGTAGGTTCTTCCCAGAATTAAGAAGAATGCACATAGGCCAGGGAGGCCCGTTGTGCAGCTACGAGGGGGTTTTACCCCCCTATTCATGGAACCATTTTGTGCTTCTTAAGAAGTTAAGAAGATCAAGTATCCCTACTTTCTGTACATCTGCCAGACCGTTAAGGAAGTAAGAGCCTAGGTAACGTTCCCTGATATTGCAAAGAGCTGGACAGGCATAGAGAAGGTGGTGAATGGATTCGACCTCCTCCTCGTCCTAACAGCTTCTGCAGAAATCATTCAGAACTATTCCTAGTTTTTGTGCGTGACTGCCAATGGGGCAGTGTCCTGTGATGACACCGATGACTTTGTAGATGTCAGTTATTTTTAGGGAGATTATACTCCTCGTGCGTTGACTGTCAAGCCGAAGCCAGATTTGCCTGCTGATGACGCAGGTATGGCCCTGTGTCCATCTCAGGTTAGTCTCGGCCCTGGCGAGATTGGTCAGATTATGTTTAATGGTTGTAAGGGGTACTCCCTCACAAGCCACGATTGATTGTAGCGTCGTTCCTTGTTTGGCGAGTGTGTCGGTTTTTTCATTACCTGTAACATCGCTGTGTCCCGGCACCCAGATAAGCTGTATGTTGAACTGTTCTGCCATCTCGTTAAGAGATCTGCGACAGTCGAGACTAGATTTTGATGTGTACACATAGGACTCCAACGACTTTAAGGCTGCTTGACTGTCTGTGAGAATACGAATATCCGTGGTGGATATTACGTTCCACTTCAGCCAAGACAAAGCCTCTTTTATTGCCAACAGTTCCGCCTGAAAAACGCTGCAGGGATCTGGTCATTTTAGAGCTTTATATAGCTTGAGTTGTTTGCAGAATACTCCACTGCCCACCCCGTCTTTGGTTTTAGACCCGTCAGTGTAGAAATCCACGCAATTTCTGCGCGGTTGAGTTTGGCGGGTCCAGTTCTTCCTGTCCGGATAGATCATCGTAAAGTTTTTGTCCAAGACTATGGTGGGTTCTGTGTGGTCCAGGATTTCTGTCATAGTTATCCTGATTTGCAGGATGGAGGTGTGACCAGTTACATAGCTCGCCCATTTCGAGTTGGCTTTTAGTCGTATGGCCGTGTGTGTGGCGATTTGCTTACCGAAAATATCGAGTGGTGTAAGGTCTAGTATCATGTTAAGCGCAGCCGTTGGTGTGGACCTAAGGGCCATACCTGCCATCCTTTGTACCTTCTCCAGTTGTTTGTGGTATGTTGTCTTGTCCAGTGCAGTCCACCAGACTATCACTCCATACATTAGTATGGGTCTAACGACCGTGATGTAGAGCCATAGGGTTATCTTGGGGTTGAATCCCCATTTTTTCCTTGGGCTATTGTTGCTTTTTTGCTCTTTCAATTGTATCGCTCTTCCAAGTTAATTTCCTATCGAGTATAATGCCAAGGAATTTGGCACTAGAGGAATAGGTTAGCCTGGTATCGAGCAGAGTGATAGGGCCGTTTTCCGGGATTTTATGCTTTTTCGTGAATAGCACGAGCTCCGTTTTCTGGGGATTAACCCTGAGTCCGTTACTATTCGCCCATTTGCACAGAAATAAGAATGCCGATTGCATGCGGTTATTAAGTGTAGATAGGTATTTGCCTGAGATTGAGATGACAACGTCATCGGCGTAGGCAACAACGTCCAGGCCTTCTTTCTCCAGTTTCATTAGTAGTTCGTTCACAACTACATTCCAGAGAAGAGGTGAGAGGACCCCACCTTGCGGGGTTCCCTTGGTAACTACTCTGGTAGTTACTAGGCTTCCCCACTTAGAGTGAATCTTGCGCGTTAATAACAACTCGCTGATCAGCTCTATCAGAGTCCTCTCCACCTTTAGCTTTTCTAGCCCTTCTATTATTGCTTTCGGAGTGACGATGTCTAGGAAGGCTATTAGAGTATATTCTTTGAGATGGATTGATCTTTCGATTTTCCTCACTAATGTGTGAAGAGCTGTTTCTACCGATCTACCTTTACAGTAGGCGTGCTGTGCCTTAGAAATTAGGGAGGGATCTAAGCTGTGCCGTATGTGTAGGTCTATCTATCTATCGCGTTCTACTTAAAATGAAAAATAAAAAAAACAAAATAAAGCCATTAAGACACAGTTTTTCAAGAATACACCGGTTAGTTGCCAAGTTGCTGGCTTACAGATCTGCTATCTAACAAGAAACAAAAAAAATTGCAATACCTTTCAACATTATCTCCGCTCTAGTTTTTCAGTAGATAATTTCAAATTATGAGGAAAAAGTTAAAGCGATTCAAATGACTTTATGTCCATGAGTGTTAATTACGACTTGTTTGCAGAAATTCAAATATTTGCAAGCAAAATTACTCCCAACAACGCCCAGCATATGGCGAAAGGGTTGTAAATCCAGTTTGCCACCAGTAATTCAATGCTACTACATGCTAGCGAACTTTGCATAAAAGGCATCGTACCTTCAACTGTTGGCATATTAAGTCTTTTCGTATCAACCAAAACACTACGAAAAATTACCTCATAATGGCCTACAAGGTAAGGATCTGTATGCAGGATTGTATTTTTGAAAATTGAAATACGTTTTTTCCTGTAGTTCTTAGTTGTTTTCGCTTTCGTCACCACTGTCAGTGCTGGTCTGACGCACATTACACATGAATACCATGGTGTACCACAAGCTGAAGTAGGTCACTCGGTCGTTACCAAAGATCCAGAGCCATATGATCCACACCCACACTATCAGTATACATATGCCGTTCATGATGCGCACACCGGCGATGTTAAGAACCACTACGAGTTCCGCGACGGAGATGCTGTTCAGGGCGAGTACTCATTGATCGATGCCGATGGACATAAGAGAACTGTTAAGTATACTGCTGACCATAAACATGGATTTATGGCTGTGGTTGAACGCGAACCACTTGTTCATCATGTTGGGCCAGCGATCAAAGAAGGTCAAATTGCTCATTCATTTCCTACAGTAATTAAGTCAGTTCCAGCAAGTTATTTTCATTCCTATCAGCATTAAGTGGAGAGTGGAACAAGTTGTCTAGACAGAAAAGTATAAAAGAAAGTATTTGAAAAGAAAATCGAGTTTTAAAAATTGAACGGTCTTGTAATTTTAAATCTTTTCTTGAAACTTAAGGTTCCCATGTCCAAGTATTTGAAAATAACTAGCAATAATACGCAGTTCGGTAATATTCTCCTGCTCTGGAGGAAAGCAGTCGTGAGACTATCGTATGATTGTTCTCCGTGATCAAACCAACGTATGTATATGCTCGTATGTAGAAGGTGTTTTTTTTAGGGGCTTGTTTGTCAAATGGGCAACACTCTATATAATCGTCAATTTAACTTTGATAGTCAAGACGCACGATGAGCGAGTTCGGATCCCGATAACACCAACGCCATCGAATGTTTATCTCATGGCGTCCCTCCTCGGCGGGGTGCTGGAAAAACCCCCCCGTAGTTGCCATGAAAAAGCTTCTTAACTCACACCGTTCGGAATCGGCATTAAACTGTAGGTCCCTTTCATCTATGTGAAAAATAAATCACACACAACATGGGTGATAGAGAGAAGCTTGGCTCTGGTCCTGCATGGACTCTGGTCATTCATGGGCTGTAACGCCACCAAAAGGAGAATAGGAAGTGTCAATATGGCTCACTGTTAATATGCTTTGCCATTTTACAGCGAACACATTACTGCCAGAGCAGGTTATTCGGAACACGATGACTCGTATATACTCTAGTGTATAATACGCATCCCCAAAGATGACAAACAGTACGAACAGAAGAAGTTATTGCCGTTGCAGAGCGCAGTGTTGGGGAGAATCCGAATGAGTCGATTCGCCATTGTGCACAGCAATTGGATCTATGTATGAACATCCACTTTGTAAAGGACTTTACGCAAATATCATTTCGTAAAAGCTTATAAGATCCAGCTTGTGTAAGTTGTAACCGTCGTAGATACGATTAATGGGCCAAAAACATGATTCAGTTTGATCCTAACTTTCAACGCAAAATTTTGTTCCCCGATGAGGCCCATTTTTTGTTAAATGGATATGTGAACAAGCAAAATTGCCGAATTCGGAGTAAAGAGAACACAGAAGCCCAGCATGTGCAACGCTGCCAGACATCATGGCGTAGATGAAGGAATGTTCCTATGGATCAAGGCAATGCTCATGCACAGGACATTGACCGCTGATGCAGGCCTCGACCAGTATGTCAAATCCGGCGTAAACAGGGGCTGCCCGCAAGATGGCGTCCTGTCTCCGCTGTGATGGTGCATGGTGGTCGATTCTCTGCTTGATGCTCTCAATGCCTCTGGAATCTATGCCCAGGCCTATGCGGATGACGTCGCCATTCTTTCTGCCGGCTCATGTTTAGCGGCTGTCCGTCTCAAAGCACAGGCGGCGCTAAACGTGATCGATGAGTGGTGTACAAGAAATGGGCTGTCAGTCAATCCTCTTAAGACCGATGTCGTGGGGGGAATAATACTGATATGATTCAGCTGGTACTAAAGGGCACTTCCATCCCGATATCCAAGGAGGCTAAGTATCTAGGAGTCATATTATATAGAAAGCTTCTTTGGTCAATGCATGTTGAGTCAAAAACCACCAAAGCGTTGTCAGCTTTCTGGCAATGCAACGGAGCTTTTGGCAAAACATGGAGTTTATCGCCGGCAAAGGTAATCTGGATCTACACGGCAATGATAAGACCTATAATCTCATATGCATCGGTTGTCTGGTGGAACAGACTAAAACGCAAACACGTCGTAGCCTCTTTCACCAAACTCCAAAGAACGGTTTGTCTCAGCTGCACGGGGGCCTTCCCCAGCACGCTCTAGATGCTATGATGAGCCTTCCACCTCTTGATATATTTATCAGAGGGTGTGCTCTGAAAGCCATGTCTCGTCTGGAGAGAAATGGCTTTTGGTATAGCTCACATAGGAATAACGGCGTGCTTGCGCAGGAATTGTCCTGCGACCCCTGTCTCATGGACATGTCTTCTGACGCACTGACGCCCGTTATTCTACTGCGCCGTAATTTCACAGTCGAGTTTCTATGGCGTCAGGATTGGCTATTTCTGGATACTGAACCTGGAAAGGATAGTCTTCGCATTTTCACGGATGGCTCCAGGTCTGGACGGGGGTCCGGTGCTGGGGTCTTCTTTGAGCGCGAAAGCATCCGACTGCACTTGTGGCGAAGAGGAGGATGATACTGCCGAGCATTTCCTCTGTGATTGTCCCGCCTTTGCTCGCACACGGTGGCGCACCCTTGGAGCCGACATGGTGTGTGCCGAATTCCTTAGCTCTACATCACTGAAGCTTGTTTAAATTTTTCTCCGGAAAACGGGGAGAATACAGTAATGTAGGGTGTCTGTCTGGAGTACAATGGACCAGTGTTTGCGTCTGAGTGCTCCAGCGGATAGCAAAAGCCTTCAACACAAAAAAAAAAAAAAAAAAACAAAAAAAACCCAGAAGCCCTTGTCGAGACGCCATTACAAACGATAAATCTCACTGTTAGGTGTGCTTTATAACTGGTAAACTGCTCATATTTCCTTAAGGATGAAGTCGGCCAGAATGTTACCGTCAATGGAGAGCGCTATAGAAACATGATTTCTGATTTCTTCGCTTCTCAGTTGAATGATATTCCGCATAGTGGATCTGTGGATGGATCCCGTTATCTCACACCTTTAGATTATTTTCTTTGGGGATATGATACCCTTCATCCGAGCTAGCCGTAGCGCGCACCTTTCAGTATTTATTTTTTATATTAAATTGGTATACCTCTAAAACAAGCACCCTCGATTAACAAAAAATTAAAAATTAATTAAGATTAAAACTTCACATCGTTTGGTCAGGCGACTCCTGCTTAATTTTTATTTAGGTATTTTTTTTTTTTTTTTTTTTTTGTATGGGGTTAGTGCTACCATTAGCATATGGCACTGCGACCTTTGCAGATCTATTGTGCCTGCTAGCCAATTAGCCGAGGAGCCTCTCCACTTCTATAATGAAGTTGAGAATGCTTCACGTAGGACCCAAGGTGATCCCCTCAGGAGTCATATCTTCGCTGAGAAGGATACGCTTCCTATAATGGCAGAGAGCAGCACACTCACATGGTATGTGTTCCGCCGTCTCTTCGTCTTCAAGACAGAGCCGACACTCAGTTTCGGACGAGAGGCTAATTTTGTTTAGATGATATCTCAGACCGCAGTGTCCTGATAGATAGCTGACTAGTCTTCTGGTATCCACCCTATTGTGTTTGAGTATATCACTTTGTTCAGAGGTCGTATAAGACGTTTAGACTGACGAAGTCCCCGAACAATATTCCAAAAGGACAGGTATTGCAATTTTTCCCACTTGTCTAAGAAGAAATTTATCTTAGACCTTAGGATGCCACAGAATGGTTCCAGACCTACATGTTTATCGCTGGAACTTTTCCTGGCAAGTTGGCCGGCGATTTTTTTTTTTTATTTTTCTTTTGGCGAGTTATCGTAGGGCGTCATGGCATTCCTTGACGGTTTTTGAGTTCGTGCTGTACGAACCCAGCGCTTTAAGCTCTGCTTGGCTATCAGAGAGTATGTTGATGGTAACTCCTCTAATGCCTGTCTTAAGATTTAGATTGGCGCATGGTAGGATGGCATGCAGCTCTGCCTGAAAAATGCTGGGACTCATTCTCAGGGCCTTCGAGATCTTGCGATTTGGTCCAAAGATGCCGGTGCCGACGCCAGAAGTCATCTTTCAGCCATCCCTGTATCACCTAAGGCCGTTGACATTTAGGAGGGGATCACTGTTTTCCGATGCTGAGCGATTTGGGATCAATATCTCAAATCTCTTGTCAAAAGTAAAGGTGTGTGGTAAAGCGTCCGAGACCGTGTTTATCATACATATCCAGGTCAGGAAGGTGTTGTAATAGGGACATGTGACCTGCGGGTCTACATGGCATATTTGTTCCCGAGCAGAGAATTCTGATTGCATTGCGTAATGCCACCTTTTTGATAAAGAGATGCTGTGGATTGAGCCTCCCAATGAGTGCTTCTTGGGCTGCCGTGTGGAGGTTGGCATAACGCCTGTGATGCCGAGACCCGCTAGTCCCTGAAGGCGTTGAAGCTTAACAATTGTAGTGTTTTGCTCAACTTTTGTCCACCATACGGTGGACCCGTAGGTGACGATAGGTCTTACTATCGCGGTATACAACCAGTGGACTACCTTAGGTTTAAGTCCCCAGGTTTTACCATAGGTGCGTCAACAGGCCCACATGGCCTTAGTCGCTTTCATGATTTTAGTTTTCATATTGGAGTTCCAGTTGAGTCTGCGGTCTAGTACAATACCTAGATACATTACCTCCTCTGAAAATCCTATGCGTGTGCTATTTAAAAGGATTGAGCAGGGTTGTACCTTTCTCCTCTTTGTAAATGGGACTAAGATTATCTTATTTGGGTTGATCGATAAACCCTCTCTGCCACACCAGTCAGAGATAAGTTGGAGCGCAAGCTGCATGCGCTCACAGGCAGTGATTTCGCACTTGCCCGTAACAATGGCTACTAGGTCATCAGCATATCCGATGACCTCGTAGCCCCAAGTGGTTAGCTTGCGTAGCAGATCATCGATGACTATAGACCAAAGTAGCGGTGAGAGAACTCGCCCTTGTGGGCATCCTCTAGCCGCCGATACTGTCACTGAGACCTCTCCGCATGTGGCTGATATGATACGGTAATAATTTTTATCGTAGGTAGCATACAAGCGAAAACACAAATGCACTAGCTTTGGGTGCTAGTGACCAAACGTATCACCATAAACGTGTTCCATTCGACTTATTGGCCTCGAGTTCAAGGAACAAAAAACAGAACAAAAAAAACTAAAAGCACAACGCTTAAACCATCTTAAATTAAAAGACTGGCCAGTTGTCTTTCAGAACGTAGTAGTGACTTGAGATACAACCTATGCACATACCTAAAATTATACTTCCTTTCGCAGCGAATTGCAAAGACTGGAAGAAGACGGAACTGCAGTCGTCTACCACCTTAGAACCCGTACCTAAGGAGGTAATTTCTTTTAGATAATCTTTTCGCCCGACGACTGGAATACCAGCTCTATATGCCCCATCCACAAAAAAGGCGATCCTACCTCTTGTAAGAACTATAGAGGTATATCCCTGCTCAATGTCGCATACAAGATCCTGTCCAGCGTATTGTGTGAACGTCTAAAACCATTTTGCACCGCACTAATCGGCAGCTACCAGTGCGGCTTCCGGCCCGGCAAATCAACTATTGACCAAATTTTCACACTTCGACAAATCCTGGAAAAGACCAACGAGTTTCAAATCGATACACACCATCTTTTCATCGATTTCAAAGCCGCATACGACAGCATTCATCGTGAAGCACTGTTTGGGGCGATGGCCGAATTCGGGATCCCGGTAAAACTGATCCAGTTGTGTCGCGCCACGCTAAAAAACACGCGATGCACGGTGCAACTCGGTTCTAGGACCTCGGAACCATTCGAAACATGCACCGGATTTCGGCAAGGAGATGCGCTGTCATGTGACTTCTTCAACCTGGTGCTGGAGCAGATAGTGCGACGGGCAGGCGTCAACAGGGAAGGCACTATCTTTTACAAGTCCATCCAGCTGCTAGGATACGCGGATGATATCGACATCATCGCGTGTTCTCGCCGTGGCATTGTGGAAGCATTCACGGCGATTGAAGAACAGGCGAAACGAATTGGCCTTAAGATCAATAAGGACAAAACGAAATACATGCTGTCAAGCAAAAACCAATCCGTCGCTCACCACCTGGGACAAAACATAACAATTGACAGCTATAATTTCGAGGTAGTTAAGGAGTTTGTCTACCTCGGTGCAAACGTAAATTCCACAAATGACACCACAGTGGAGATCCGGCGTAGAATCGCCCTTGGCAACCGCTGCTACTTCGGCTTGTCCAAACAACTGGGGTCAAAACTCCTCACTCGAAAGACCAAAGTCATGCTTTACAAAACGCTCATTCTGCCAGTCTTGCTGTACGGAGCCGAAAGCTGGACGATAAGCAGGACAGCGGAGCTGATTTTGGGTTCTTTCGAAAGAAAAATTCTGCGCCGGATATTTGGTCCTGTCTGTGAGGAAGGTGAATGGAGAAGAAGACACAACCGCGAACTCTACGAGCTGTACCAAGATGTGGATGTAGTCCAGAAGGCAAGGAGCCGTCGACTACACTGGCTCGGCCACATCGAGCGCATGGACATCAACGCTCCAGCTAAGAGGGTCTTCGACTCCGAGCCTCCTGGTTCGAGAAGAAGAGGAAGACCGAACCTCCGGTATAAAGACCAAGTAATCGCGGATGTAAGACATCTTGGTCTTGACAACTGGAAGCAGCGTGCCCGGGACCGTCAAGGATGGAAGGCAGCTATAGCTCAGGCTCAGATCCTCCATGGATCGCAGGCCTGATAAGTAAGTAAGTAAGTAATCTTTTCGCCCAACTGGTTCTCGATACTATAAGGGTGAAGCCGTCTAGTGTTTTTCTTTATTTTTTAAAATCATAGGTTATTTTGACACTGACAGCTGTCGAAATCTTGACAGAAAATTAGTATCATACCTCCGCGGAACAAAATGAGTCGCTTTACACTTGAACAGCGTTCAGAAATATTAAAAACTTACTACCAAAGTGAGTGCTGTGTAGACCATACAGTGCCCTTACAAAAAAAAAAAAAATGGGGCCGTCTAAGGACGCCCGGAAGAAGCGAAGCTTATTTTCTTTTTTTCCTACAGTAAAATAATTTTACTTAAATATTTTCACTAGTTTCGCAGTGAGGCTAGACGCATTATGGAGATTATGTGCGAATAGATCAAATTTGAGAAAAAACACTTTTGGAGAAATTTTCAATTATATTCTAAACATACCTTACAGGTTCATCAGTTTTTGCACGACACGAATCGTCGGCCGTCCTCTCCGATTCACTTTCTGTCTCTTTCTTCATTCTCTTCTTTTCTCGTTGAGAATGAGTATTATTCTCTGAATCCCTGTCCATGCTTCACTTTATGAGTCACTATTTGCTTATTATTAACACAAAACCGCTAGCGAAGTTACTAATACTAATTTTGAAATAACCTTTACGCGGTTTGTTTCCAGAAAACAGATGATAAAAACAGCTGAGCGCAACCGATACCCACGTGGGACTGGCGTCATGGCGTGGCTACGCACTAATATTCCTATACATCTCCCGTGTAAAATGTGTGTATCGGAAGCCCGGATAGAATCGTGCTCGTTCTGAATGCTAGCGCCCGACGCCATACCGTGTTTCTCCCTCACTCTCCTCGGTGTGTGTGTGCGTCCCACGTACACGGTCTCTCTTTCTCCCTTTCTTGTGCGCACCTCTGAGAGGAAGAAAATCTACGCAGAGACCGAGTCTTATATGCGCAACCAGATCCAGAGAGAGAAAGAGAGAGAGAGAGAGAGATTTCGTCTGGGGTTTTACGTGGACACCTGCCTTGTTGGCTTAATTCCACGGTGGGCCATCCCACATGGGGTGAATATAATGCGTCCACCAACGCCCCTTCCTTAGATGACCAAGTCTGGTCTCAATTTGGAGTCATGCTTGGGGACATGAACTCCACCCTTGATAAAGGCCGAGGTCTACCTAACACCTCTTGCATCTGATTTAGATCTCGAAGACGAAGTCTTCATTGATCCTGTCAGATACCATGCGTTCCCGCAATGTTGGGATAACCACAGCCACCACGATGCTCCCACAAGGGGGCCTACCTCTAACAGACAGGTCCGGAGCGAATTTCGGCTACTGAGTGTGCATATTATTTGCTACTATCACAATTAATTTTCATCATTGGCACAAAGTGCCTCTTGGCTGTGTTTCGTTTAATCATTCACACACTCACTCACCTAGTTCACTCCGGGGGCTTCCTGTCCCCGTGGTACCAAGTTTTTAAAGTGCCTTGGTTTTCACTACGCCACTGAACGAAACCAGTCACTTTCAGATGAGTCCACCCAAAACTCAAGCCTGACAGCTTGGATTTTAGTCGCCTTTTACGACAGGCATGCCTTACCTCGGGATTATTCTAACCCCGTACCCGCAGGGGGAATTGACTGGATATTTTTGAATGGGCCGCCAGACCGGCCCATATCGCCATGCACCACCAGATTCTGGGAACCACCAGGGTTCCCCAACGACCATGCACCATGAACAGATTGCATAGGGGTGTGACAACACCGCCTATGCGCAATTCGACCGCCCCGGAGGGCACCTAATACCCCGAAGGGTTCACTTCCACCCCGAAGGGTCCAACTTATAGCCCCGAAGGGTTCACTTCACCCCGAAGGGTTCAACTTTTAGCCCCGAAGGGTTTCTCTATGCATCTTCCCAAAATGGGAATTCGAAAATCGTTCGAGACATCAATTCATGCTTTTCAAACGTTACCATTGATTGGGAGCGGCAACCAATCAATGGACATCTCAAATAAGATTCATATATAAGATTATATATAATCTTTCAATATCTGGAGAATAATATTCCCTTTCTTCACCTACGGACCAGGCAACAACTTTGGATCTGCTACAAAGCCACCACCTGGTCCGTCCTCCGGATTTTAGTCGCCTCTTACGACAGGCATGCCTTACCTCGGGCCTATTCCAACACCCCGTACCCGCAGGGGGAATGCGAATTTCAAACCAAGTAAGATTCATATATATAAAATATATAAAAATATATATATATACAATCTTTAGATATCTGGGGAAGAGTATTCCCTTACTTCACCAACGGACCAGGCAACAACTTTGGATCTGCTACAAAGCCACCACCTGGTCCGTCCTCCGGATTTTAGTCGCCTTTTACGACAGGCATGCCTTACCTCGGGACTATTCTAACCCCGTACCCGCAGGGGGAAGAGGGAGAGAGAGGAAGAAAGAGAGAGAAATCGTCTACGCAGTACGCACACACCGACGAGGGGGAGAGAGAGGGAGAAAGCGCGCGCCCGCCGGCAGCAAGTGTAGTGTGCTATAAATATTTTTTTGTCACGCTGACGCTGATTGACGATTTTCGTGGAGCGACTCCCCGAGCGGCGAGCGTTCCGAGGAGGGGGAGGGGGGCGAGTGTCCGTATAGAAGCTTCGCCTCAAAACGTTTTAGGCGAAATGAAGCACCCACCGCGACTGCTGTACGCAAGTTTGCGCAAAAAGTTCGTGAGACATAGTCCCTGACATCGTACGGTGCGCACAGATGACAATGTGGCTGCTGTGGCCGCGAGTGTGAAACTGAACAGCTCAAATTTACACGCACTACATAGCCTGAGAAAAATTCTGCACAAAGATCTCGGATTATTCGCTTATAATGTCCAATAGACTTCGCAGCTTGGGCCTTAGAGCAGCTTGAATTGGACAACGATTTTGGGTGAAAAATCGTCTTTTGTGACGAGGCGAATTTTCATCTAACCCGCTCGTTATGGTCGAGATTGTGCGGACTGTGGAATGGTGGCATCAATGGAAAATTTTCCTTCGGAAATGACCCTGGGAACAACGTTTCGGTCAACGGTGGTCAACGGCCCTTTTTTTACTGAAATTGAAAACATCTATTTGGACAACCTCTGGGTTCATGCAGGGTGGCGTGCCAAGCTACAAAACCGAACAATCGATCTTTTGCGCACCAACTTCCCAAATCGTATTATCAGCCGTCTTAGCGATGTAAATTGGCCGCCTCGGAGCTGCAGTTTGACACCCTCAAACTTTTTTTTGTGGGGAACCGTGAAGGACCGATATTATGCCAATAATCCGAAAACGATTCAAGCACTTACGGCCAATATGATCCAAGAAAACCGTGAACTACAGCCCGAAATCATCAACAAGGTCGTAAGAAATTGGGGTAACAGAATGCGCTACTGCGAAGCCAGACGAGGCAGTCACTTGAACGACGTCGTATTTTATAATTAATGGGAAGGTTTGTGCTTACTAATAAAGCTATAATACATGGAAAAAAATAATTTTGTTTATTTCCTTGCATTTAAAAAAAAATTGTATTTGACCCGCCCAAAAACAAAATGAATCCCTCTTTCAGAAACGTAAATATAGCATACAAGATACATCCCCGTCTTGGATACCACTGGACATTGTCCTCTTTTGCAGAAGTCACCAGCCTACAAGGGAGTTGATTTGGGCTGTCTCAGATGCCGTAGAGTCCTCTTCTTTAACAAAAACTTCTATCCTTGACAAGTGGACCCTTTTACCCATCGCCCATTTATGCCATGTACAGAAAGTAACGATTTAATCCCAAAACCGGATACAATATATGGCTATGTACAAGTACGCGTATGTGGAATGTAAAGTTCCTGTGTAACGGAAACAGAACTTGCTCAGTGGCAATTTATTATTTGAAAAGTCTGTGTTAAACGTTCATGTATATTGGCCAAGAGGGCGCCGTGGCGCAGTAGTTGGCGCACGATGAGCGCGTTCGGATCACGATAACACTAACGCCATCGAAGGTTTATTTCGCGACGTTCCTCCTCGGCGGGGTACTGGCAAAACCCCCCGTAGTAAACTTGCCATGAAAAAGCTTCTCGACTCACGCCGTTCGGAATCGGCATTAAACTGTAGGTCCCTTTTACCTGTGTGAAAAATAAATCACACACAACATGGCTTGGCTCTGGTCCTTCATGGGCTGTAACGCCACCAAAGAAGACATATTGGCCAATGTTATCTATGACCTTTTGCCCGTTTACGTATGGCTTCATAATTGGTGTAGAACTTCTATGACTTATCTTTAAGCCTTGAGTAACTGATTTTCAGCGGCTGTTCTGCCAAGTTTTTACTAACAAGAGGGTATTGCAGAGAGCGAAATAAGAGCTCACTGATCAGATGATCAAGGCCCGGGTTATACGGTGGACGCAACAAAACTTCCCAACCAAGTTCCTTCAATTCGTTCCGTGATATCAGAGATTCATGTTGAAACACAACTCCTCTTCTGTTGGCCGATTCTGCTTGGTCTTTTCTTGATTGCTTCAAATGGTTTAGGTGTGCACAGTAGAGGAACGAATTGATCGTTTCGCCAGGTTGTAGAAACGCATAATGCACAATTCCTCTCCAATCACACTAAAAACCTTGCTGTCAATCTAGTCTTTCAAGTCGCTTGTGGAGGATCATTAACCTTGGACAATGAACGCTTGTGTTGAATATTTTCGTATTTAATCCATTTTTAATCGCCTTTAATAATTCGTTTCAGAAATTATTCGTTTTCGTGGGGTTCCAGCAGCGTTTCACGGGTGATAATTCGGTTAGTCGAATTTCCTTGCATTAATTCATGTGGCACCCAATCAACGAGTATCTTTGAATAGCCTGCTCTTTTTAAATGGTTTCAACCTGTCACGTGGTTGGTGCTTAATGCCTCCGCTACCTCCTGACAGCTTGCGTGCTGCTCCTCCTTTACCAGTTGATTACCCGACCAGAGCGAGGTGCATCCTTGATACTGAAAATTCCGGAATGGAATCGGGCAAACCACTTCTGGGTCCAGCATTCACCCACGTATACTTGACAATATGATTTTTTACGTAATCAACGAATTAGAAAAAATGTGGTCCGACACTTAGACTACATTTTTTGTGCACTAAAGTATGGGATATAAACTGAGATAAGTTTTCCCCGAACAACTATCGAACTTTGTGGAAAACTACTTATCTAATAGATTCTTTCAATTACGACTGGCTTTCCGCAGGGAATCGAACTTGGTCCACTGCTTTATCTGCTGTTTACCAGAGACATACCACAAACGGATGGCACTATGCTGGCCACATTCGGCGATGATACTGCAATTTTGGAGAGCACCTCTGACGCCGATGACACGGGATCGAATCCCGACCCAGCCATGTCGTCGAACGTATTTTCACGGTTTTTCCTCCTCAGCGGGGCTTGGACAAAGTACACAAGCAAGTGCTTAAACCTATTTGGGATTACATTATACGACTCAGATGTTGTACCAAGAAGAGTAATTCTTCTATCATACAAACGTTTCAAAACAAAGTATTGCGAGCCGTTGTTAACGACAAATGAAGCTAATCTTTTCGCCCGAAAAAGTAGAGATCGACTGGAAGGTCATATCGATGATGCGGCTCTTGAAATAACAAAGAAACGAAACCTGCTGCCACTTGATTTAGTGCGACGAACCAAACCTACGGATTACTGGAACTCTCACTGAAAAGCTGCCGGCTAAATGTGAATACCTCGAGAACGGAAAACTGTCAGATAAGTCAATCTTGTTTTTTTTTTTTTTGAAGGCTTCTGCTATCCGCTGGAGCACTCAGACGCAAACACTGGTCCATTGTACTCCAGACAGATACCTTACATTACTGTATTTTCCCCGTTTTCCGGAGAAAAAATTGAAGGGGCTTCAGTGATGTAGAGCTAAGGGATTCGGCACACACCACGTCGGCTCCAAGGGTGCGCCACCGTGCGCGAGCAAAGCCGGAACAGTCACAGAAGAAATGCTCTGCAGTGTTATCCTCCTCTTCGCCACATGCAACACAGGTAGGCGTCTGACTGATGCCGAGCACGTAGAGACGCTTAGCAAAAATGTAATGGCCCGTGATAACTCCCACAAGCCTTCTGCAGTCGACTCTCCTTAAAGACAGGAGGAATGCTGTAGATTTTTTGCAGACATCAGGGCATACGGGCTTAGTCATCCTGCAACCTGGACAATCCCTCCATCCACGGTTGCGTGTATTAAATACACAATCGTTAATGTAGGAATTTACCGTAGACGCAGGTAGACCTAGAGGCGGTTCAGGTCTTGAGAAGCTCTCCTATGAACCCATTCTGGCGAGTTCGTCAGAGATCTCATTTCCTGGGATCCCAGAGTGGCCTGGAACCCATACAAGCCTTAATGAATTTAGTCTGCCGACTTTGTTCAGGAAGGACTTGAGTTCAGGCACTAATTTGGAGCTAGTTAAGGGGTTACACACAGATTTTAGTGCAGCTTGGCTGTCACTACAGAAGCATATGCTTTCCCCCTTCCACCTGTGCTTCACAACATAGTGCATGGCCATTAGGATTGCGTATATCTCTGATTGGAAGACAGACGCATACTTTCCTAAGGAAAAGTGCAGCCGGATGTTTTCGCGCTCAAAGAAGACCCGCGCACCGGACCCCCGCCCAGGCCTGGAGCCATCCGTGAAATTGCGAAGACTATCCTTTCCAGGTTCAGTATCAAGCCATAGCCAATCCTGACGCCATGGAAACTCGACTGTGAAATTGCGGCGCAGTAGGATAACGGGCGTCAGTGCGTCAGAAGGCATGTCCATGAGACAGGGGTCGCAGGACAATTCTTGCGCAAGCACGCCGTTATTCCTATGCGAGTTATACCAAAAGCCATTTCTCTTCAGACAAGACATGGCTTTCAGAGCATAACCTTTGATAAATATATCAAGAGGTGGAGGGCTCATCTAGAGCAGCGCCCGGCGTGCTGGGGAAGGCCCCCGTGCAGCTGTGACAAATCGCTCTTTGGAGTTTGGCGAAAGAGGCCACGACATGTTTGCGTTTTAGTCTGTTCCACCAGACAACCGATGCATATGAGATTATAGGTCTTATCATTGCCGAGTAGATCCAGAGGACCTTTGCCGGCTATAAACACCATGTTTTGCCAAAAGCTCCTTTGCATTGCCAGAAAGCTGACAGCGGTTTGGTGGTTTTTGACTCAACATATTTTGACCAGAGAAGCTTACTATCTAAGATACTAGATACTTAGCCTCCTTGGATATCGGGATGGAAGTGCCTGTTAGTACCACCTGGGCATGTCAGTATTTTTCCTCCTTCTCGTAAAGTGAACGACATCGGTCTTAAGAGGAGGGACTGAAAGCCCATTTCTAATACACCAATCATCGATCACATTTAGCGCCGCCTGTGCTTTGAGAGAGCATCAAGCAGAGAATCGACCACCATGCACCATAACAGCGGAGACATGACGCCACCTTGTGGGCAGCCCCTGTTTACGCCGGATCTGACATACTGGTCGAGGCCTGCATCAGCGATCAATGTCCTGTGCATGATCCATAGGACCATTGCTTCATCTACGCCATGATGTCTGGCAGCGTTGCACATGCTGTCAAAAGTTGCGTTATCGAAAGCTCCCTCAATGTCGATGAAAATGCCCAGTGCGTACTCTTTCCTTTCGAGCGCGCATTCAATTCTCCCAACTAGGTTCTGAAGCGCAGTCTCGCAGGATTTTTCGCGCTGGTAAGCACGTTACATATCCGAAATGGGGTGCATCCGAAGGGCAACTCTACCAATCTCTCCATGCTTTTCAGCAGGAAGGATGTTAAACTGATTGGTCTGAAGCTCTTGGCAAGTGAGTAGTCCTCTTTTCCTATTTTGGTAATGAAAACCACTATCCCTGTGCGCCAAGGAATGGGTATGTGAGCAAGTGCTAGACTTCTTCTTTGGTGGCGTTACAGCCCATGAAGGACCCATGTTGTGTGTGATTTATTTTTCACACAGGTGAAAGGGACCTACAGTTTAATGCCGATTCCGAACGGCGGGAGTAGAGAAGCTTTTTCCAGGCAAGTTATACCACGGGGGGTTTTTTCCAGTACCCCGCCGAGGAGGGACGCCGCGAAATAAACATTCGATGGCGTTGGTGTTATCGGGATCCGAACTCGCTTATCGTGCGCCAGAGCCGAACACACTAACCACTGCGCCACGGCGCCCACGGTGAAAATCATTTTCATAGGAAGCAGCTGCCTTATCCCTTTTTGCAGCTTAACAGACATATGTATATCCCATCGGTGCCCGGCGATTTGAAGCTATCGGAGGATGCCACAGCAAAATCAATAGCTTCAGTCCTAACCACGCGCGACGCAATATACCAGTTACGCCGAGTTGTTTTCATCGTTTCAGTTGCAGTTTCCCTTGAAGCAGTGTGCAACGAGCCGATGTGGATCCGATTTCCCGGAAAATGAGTCTCAAACAGTAAACTAAGATTTTCCGCTTTAGACTCATTAAGGGTACCATCAGATTTTCTGAGTGCATCCAGCTTTGTCGGTTTTCCCCGTTTGAGGACTTTAACCAACCTACTAGTCGCACTCAGAGACTTGATCTCTTCGCAGAAGGTCCTATAAGAATCGTTCTTCGATTTACGAATAAGTTTCTTATAGTCAATTGACTTAGTTGTAATAAAAAAATATAATTTACTCAAAGAGTGGTGTTTATAGTGAGTCAATTCTCACATTACAATGAGTACCTGCTCATAGTGTCTTTTGAGGAGCAACAGCTCGTATGCTTTGTCTAACAAAGCGGAGTTTGTGGGTAACTCTAGATATCCTCCTACGATGGACAATTCTGATTTCGATATTGATATGGCCGAACAAAAGAAGAAATCGTAGAAGAGACACTAGAAGAAGATTGGTTCGCCCTATGAGTATAGCTCCAAATCAGTAGACGGACATTCAATTCTCAAGCCTCCATCCCCACAAAGGTTTCACCTCCAGCACTCTAAACCTTCCATGCCTTCAATATCACCTTGAGTCATATTCCTAGTGATAGCAAATTCGAATAAGATCACTAGCATTCCACATTCGAACGATGTCTGAAATTAAAAAAAGTCCGTTACAAGGTCGGATCGGTCTTTAATTTACTTTGCATTCTTTCAGAATGAAAGAAAAAAATCATTAAATCAAATTAAACAAAATGTTCAGTTTTTAATCAAGCCAAAAACAAAAATCCAAAAAAGAATTTTAATTAGGCACACACCTTTGCATGCAATTTGCTTCCTTCCTCAATGAGTTGGTACCAAATTGGTATGGTACATGAAAAACACGATAAAACTCCCAACCGATCCACTTGCACGATAATAAGTCGACCTACAGAAGTAAAAAAAAAAAAAAAATATTTTGTTGCCCTATTGCATTAAAAGTGGCGGCAAGTTGAGTTTTTATTTGGTTTGCTTTTTCACTCCCTTCCCATGAACTAATGGATGCATGAGAAAGTTATGTTTGGTATGTTTCTGGCCAGAGGGACAGGAAATCAAGTTTGGATTAATTAGAGCTCAAACTCGGCTGTTAGTCGATTTAGTATAAAAGGCGTAGCGATTAGCAGAAACAGCAACATTTGATTTTCTACTTCTACTACGATCAATAAACATAACCAACAGATCCATTAAAATGGCATTCAAGGTGCGTTTGAGGATATTTTTACTTTAATTCATCTCAACACATTTTTTTTTCTAATTTTACAGTTCCTTTACGCATTTGCTGTCATCGCTGTTGCTAGCGCAGGATACATTCAAGCCGGTCATGTGTACCATTCGGTACCGATAGCTGAAGTGGCTCACCATGCTCCTGAGCCATTCGATCCCCATCCACACTATCATTACTCTTATTCTGTGCACGACTTGCACACTGGAGATGTCAAGAGCCAAGCTGAGTCACGTGACGGAGATGCTGTTCACGGAGAATACTCATTGATCGATGCTGATGGATATAAGAGAACTGTCAAGTATACCGCTGATCATAAAAATGGATTCAACGCTGTTGTCCACCGTGAACCACTCGGACATGCTGTACATGCTGCTCCACTTGTAAAGGCTGCTCCAATCGCCTACGCTGCTCCTGTCGCTTACGCCGTACCATCACATCATTCTTATTATCATTAGGGCGAACAATCAATAACTAGATCAAGTAGACAAAAATGTAAATAAAAATTGTTATACCCGCAAGCCATTGTTTCCTTTGCCCCAACCATATGAATCTGAAAAATGTCTTATAAAAGCTTATTGTTCTTGACCGTTGCACTCACTGCAGTCATTATGGGTACTCAATGCAGCTGACACAACATCTTGCTGAAACTACCATTAAAGTTATATTCAACTCATTCAATCCCCGCTAGTTTCTGTTCCCATCGCGTCTGCAATCAGCAACACAGCAATTATCTTGAGCAATGCTTACACGTAGATATCCATCCATCAGTCCAAGCAGCCATTCATCTGAGAACTGAGTCAAGGTCGTCTGAGCGATTGACCCAATTACGCCGAGAAGGGAGAATTCCTCCATCACCTGACCGACGAAAAACACAACAAAAGGAGCCATAAAAAAACCATGTCCTTGTCCAAAATATCTCTATACGACTACGTCCAGATGTGCCTTTCACTTCCATGCCCACCTCACATATGTATGTATACATCACACTCGTTCGGTATTTCCATTGTCCATTTTGAGCGCAGTTTGCCGGCAAGTTGATCTCCAAATTTGTGGTATGACAACAACAAAGAAATCCAGTTTGATACAATTTGGCTACTGATCGGTGCGTTGCATCGAATGTACAAGGTATAAAAGCAACTTGCCGCATCTGTAACAGCATCATTCACTCCATTGCTCTTGAGTAATTTAAACTATTTACTTCACAAAATGGCATTCAAGGTAAACGTCGTCCTCAAAGGATATGTATTCAAAGTAGACATTCATAAAAATTCTATTCCTTTACAGTTGGTTATTGCTTTTGCCCTTGTCGCTGCGGCCAGCGCTGGACTTCTTCCAGCTGCTCAGATATATCATGCTGCTCCAGCAGTAGCTGTTGCCGCCCAACCGGTGCTGGCGAAAAACGCTGAGGAATACGATCCTCATCCCCAGTACAAATTCTCGTATGACATCCATGACAGCATTACAGGTGACATCAAGAACCAAGTCGAGGCTCGTGACGGAGACGTTGTTCAAGGCGAATATTCACTAATCGATTCGGATGGCTACAGGAGAACTGTGCAATACACTGCTGATCCCGTTCATGGATTCAATGCTGTTGTTAATCGCGAACCACTTGGCGTTGCTGTTAAGACAGTTGCTCCAGTTGTTAAGGCCGTAGCACCAGTTGCCTATGCAGCACCGACTGTTATTAAATCCGCACCATTGGCATATGCTGCTGCTCCTGCTCTGTACAAACAGGCTCATGTGACCTATGCCGCGGCCCCGACCCTCACTTACCATCACTAAACGGCAGAAAGCAAGACTGAATCAAATGATGCTTTTACTCTAGGCTTAACTGAGAAATAAGACAGAATAAAAAAATGTTAAAAAAAAACAGAAGAATTTTGTTGTATTTACTAAGGACATTAGAGATTTGGGAGCTATCTTTGTCGTCAACTAAAAATGAATGAATTAATGTAGGCTTTCTTGGTTTCCAAAATATTCTCGAAGAAAACCAATACACTTTTGCATGCATTTGAACCCATTTTCGAAGCACTGTTCCCACTGCACTGAGTACCCCCAACACATGCAATTTGAATGCATCTTCTGCTGCGAGACGAGCGATTGCATATTTCGGAAGGATGTGCTATTATTTCCGCCTTCTCGTGGTACCATCTTGAAATTTCCTGACCATGAAAATTGCTGACGGAAGAGTACGAATGGCTAGCATCCTACGTCCTAAAACTGGATTAATTTCGGTTGGAGGATGGTCTAGCAAACCGAATACCAGAATGCTCAGAGACAACGACAAGCCTTGGATAAAAGTTAACGACCCGTGCGAGGAAACGAAAAGAGAATCGATTAGGCTCTGTACAGACCACGTACAGTACACAAAAGCACCTGGTGGTCGCCAGATCAATGAATCACTAACCAAATTAATCACATCGCAATCGACGTCAAACACTCTTCCACTATCCTTGATGTTCGAACTTTTCGAGGAGCTAACACCGACTCGGACCACTATCTTGTAGTAACCAAGATGCGCCTACGGATATCACAAACGCAACAGAGTAGAGTATGAATACAAAGTTATGACGTCGGAAAGCTACTATCGCCAGAAACCGTTCGTTCCTTTACCGATCGCGTCTCCCTTAAGCTCTATCATGCACCGCAACCCTCCATGCTAACCCTCCCTCCACGGGAACATGCCAAGATTATAAAGCCAGAACGGAGGCCCGTAGGAATCAGAACGGACACCTCATAGTAGAATTGCAATCGATGCAGATAATATGGACAAACCACTTCCGGAAACTGTGTAACAGCGATGTTAGTCAATATACCGCTGTCAGACAAAACTATCCATTTCTTAATGACGAAGATCACAAAGAATTCCGTCCCCCTGACCTCGACGAGGTTAAGATCGCCATATCGAAACCCAAGTCGAATAGGGCTGCTGGCGCAGGTGGACTCTCTGCTAAGCAGGTGACGATGAGCGGGTTAGGAGCATATAACATATGGTCAGAGGAAAGCATGCCCGTGGAATGGAGTCTTAGCATCGTTTGCGCGATCCGCAAAAAAGGAAGCCCCATTGACTGCGCCAAATACAAATAAAAGGA
The DNA here is from genome assembly GCA_951905685.1 of Eumerus sabulonum. Lineage (NCBI taxonomy): Eukaryota > Metazoa > Arthropoda > Insecta > Diptera > Syrphidae > Eumerus > Eumerus sabulonum. The sequence goes on from OX645060.1 coordinate 207,939,255, forward strand.
ATAAGTCTCCATAACATCACCTACAAAATCTTCTCTGCCATTTTGTGAAAACGCCTGAAGCCTTTTGTAAATACGCTGATAGGCCCTTATCAGTGTGGCTTTAGGGCAGGGAAGTTCACCATCGACCAAATCGTCACACTACATTCGAAAATCACCACCTATTTGTCTCAAAGCCGCATACGACAGGGTAATTAGAGAAGAGCTATACAACGCCATATCTAACTAGCACCGATGTCAACCCTGCTTGATAGACAGGGATGTCAACCTGCTAAACTCGCCAGACTATGCAGGATGGCTTTGGAGAACGCTCGCTGCTCCATCCGAATCGGCGTTTATGAGTATTGAGGCGGAGGAGGCGAAAATTGGTTTATCAGTAAACCAAAACCAAATACAAACATGTATGTACGTACGTATGTCGGCGTACCCCGCTGAGGAGAAGCACCGTGAAAAACACTTTCGATGACGAGGCTGTTTTCGGGATTTAATCACACAACCCACTGCGCCACGGCGCTCTCTGTCTTCGCCAGAACGTTTGTATTGGCAGACATAAGTTTGAGGTCGTTTACCTTGGCTCCGAACAACGACATCAGTTCCGAAATCAAACGCAGAATTACTCCTGCCAATCGCGGTTTCTTTGGGCTCAGGAGGCCGTGGTGCAGTGGTAAATTCCACCGACCGACGGAATGTCTGTAGTTCAAAGTCATTCCATAGCCAAGAAAAAACAATTCCTATACTGAAAAAAAAAAATGTAACACACCTGTTGTGAATGAGAAGTGATCAAAAAGACTAATGAAGGCATAACACTCATAGTATATGATCCCTTCTTATCACTAGTATATGGTATTGATGGCCGTATATAGGGTGGGCCATCAAGTGGTTTTTCTCCAAATCATTGGTTATTTTGACACTGACAGCTGTTTTCCACTCGAACTCCTGATCTCCGCGGAACGAAATGAGTCGCCTTACGCTTGAACAACGTATTGAAAGCTTATTTCCAAAGTGAGTGCTGTGTGGCCCAAACTGTGCGTTTATTGAGAAGAACTTATGGCCGAAATGAAGCACGCACCGCGATTGCTGCACGCAAGTTGGTGCAAAAAGTTCGTGAGACTGGTATGCTAGTGGACAACACTCATGGTGTGAGACTCAATTTACGAACATCAACTCGCCATCGATCTCAACAGCTCAATATTACACTCACTAGCCTGAGGAGAATCCTGCACAAAAATCTCGGATTATTCGCTTCTTCTCTTCTTCTTATTCTTTGGTGGCGTTACAGCCCATGAAGGACCAAAGCCAAGCTTCTCTCAATCACCCATGTTGTGTGTGATTTATTTTTCACACAGATGAAAGGGACCTACGGTTTTAATGCCGATTCCGAACGGCGTGAGTCGAGAAGCTTTTTCATGGCAGGTATACTACGGGGGGTTTGCCAGTACCCCGCCGAAGAGGGACGCCGCGAAGTAAACATTCGATGGCGTTGGTGTTATCGGGATCCGAACTCGATCATCGTGCGTCAGAGTCCAATACACTAACCACTGCGCCACGGCGCCCTCGCTTACAAGGTCCAAATGCCTCAGCAATACATGAGAAGATTATGTTAAAAAGAACCAATAAGACTACATTTCCACCATTTTGTAATTAGTCGTTTGCGTACAAAGTTGTATTGATTCGATAGTAATTTGCTCAATTCCGTCCCGGAAATTTCAGTATCGAAAATACATCTTGCTCTGGTCGGCCAATCGAACAATTCGGCAACATTTTGCAGTTGTCAGAAGATAGCAGAGGCAATAAACATCAACCACATGACAGTTCAGAATCATCCAAAGAGAATCTCGATGTTTTGGTGCCACATGAATTAACACAAGGAAATTTGATCGATCGAATTGCTATCAGTGAAACGTTGCTGAAATGATATAAAATTTAATCATTTTTGGAAGGAATTATTACGGGCGATGAATAATAGAATACATATGGAAATATCCTACGTAAGCGATCATAGTAAAAGGCCAGTGACCCTCCACAAACGACTTAATATCCTGGGTTGACGACAATCAAGATAATGCTGAGTGTTTGGTGGGATTGGAAGGGAGCTTGTACTACCCGTCGAAATGTTCAATTCGGTCCACACCTCGACCGTTTGTACGAACTAATCCAGAAAGAGTAACCAGAATTGACCAACAGAAAATAAATTGCATTTTATCATGACAATGCCAGGCAAGCAAGTCTTTGATGTCTCAAATCTTGTTTGGGAAGCTTTGATGCATCCACCGTATAGCCCAGATCTTGCAACATCTGACTACTATTTGTATCGGCCTCTGCAAAACTCTCTTAATGGTGTTTGGCTAAGTTTTTGACGATAAACCACAGAATTTCTATACCAATGGAATTATTAAGCTACCCAGAAAGTGGCAAAAGCCACTATATGTGCTTGAATACATTAATGATCAATAAAGAAAATTTGTTGCTTAAAAATGTACCAGAAAACCGAAGGACCTTTTATATCACCTATTCTAATATTTTTGGGGTAATTTTTCTTATTCACTTTACATGAGCACAGCGGTAATGGCATGAGAAATTAACGTTGAGTTTAACTTGGATGCCTATAGTGAAAGAATATTTCGAAACCAAGTTCGGTATACCAAGTTCAACAAAGGCTTATTTGCTTAAAGGTATGCCAATTGGTCGATCAGAGGAGGCTTCTGATAACGAAGAATCCGCGGCGAATTAAATTCAGCTAGAACTAGATGTTGCAGAGTTCATGGTGTCAACTGCTGTTTTAAGTGGTCGCCGTTAAATCATCAGAAGAACGAAATATTACAGATGAGCACCCCAGTCAGATGAGCACCCCATGCTTGGGGATCGCACTCTTTGAATCTTGCAAGTGAAATCGATAGATTTGGATCTTCTTCAATACTACCGCTAGCGCCAGCCATTTTCTGCGTAGTGCGCATTCTGATTATATTATAGTCAAGAAGGTTGGAGTAATATTCTTCTATTTGCAACGTTTTCAATAAACACCACACTGCAAATGGTAAGTGGGTTGCTGTAACACACCGAAGTGTGTGTTTTCACTGTAGTCATTTTGCATGCAATTTTAATTGTGTTATTATAAAAACAAATGAAAAGAGAACGTTTCCAGCTATAAACACAAAAGTGAAATTCCCAACTATTTGCAACCTTGTCCATGGTGACCTATGGTGTCACCATGGTGTAGACTCATCTAGTCCTCGCGCTCCGAGCATTTGTCGCTTCGAGGCTTATCAAGCCCGAAACCTTGTTCCTTGTTTTTTGTTTGATGGAATTGATTGATACTTTTTGTTGTAAAACAACATCATGAGGATTCTACCATCCGGCTCGAAAGACCAATATAGAATGGGAAATGGGAGTAGTTAAGGGTACTTGTTATTTGGTGGCTGCGGACTTTCAGATTTGAACTCGGATCACTAGGTTGGGAGTTCAGTTCAGTACACCATGGATCCGACTCGCAAGTTACTTTCTGGCAAGTTTGCATATAGTATGTGGTAGGAACATACCGTGAGAGCACCGTGGCGCAGTGGGTAGTGTGTTGGCCTCTGACGCCGATGACACCATGTCATCGAACGCGTTTCTCACGGTGTTTCTCCTCAGCGGGGTTCTGACAAAACCCCTGTAGTAAAATTGTCATGAAAAGCTTCTCGAAATTCGCCGTTCGGATCCGGCAATAAAATGTAGGTCCCTTTCACCTATGGGAAAATTAAATCACACACAACATGGGTAATTGAGAGAAGCTCGGCTTAGGTCCTTCATGGGCTGTAATGCCAACATACATACATGCAGTAGGGACATACTACGAAATGTATTAAACATTAATAAATGTGTCACTGCAACACACTTAAGGTGTCATTGGAGTTTTTATTCATGGCACACAATAAAACGTGTTATAGTTTCAACACGAATAAGTGTTTCAATTTTATGGATCAAAGGTGGTAAGCGACACACTTAATCTTAAAGTGGGAAAAATGACACACTTAAATGTTTTTTTTTTAACACACTTCTGCGTGTTGTTTAACACACTAGAATTTGCAGTCCATCCTGTTCCTAAAACACACTGGCGATAGCTTTTCTTGCAGATACAGTTGGTTTCGCTTTCTAAGGCCTTAGAAAGACGTTGTGCGAACAGAAGGTAACAGGGAGAGGGAGAGGAGCTGCCTATTGACATTGGTCTTAAATGTCTGCATATTGTATTGAGGGGAGAGGACCGAACGAGGTAGCGCGTTCCACATTCGTGTGGTTCGGTTGAGGAAAGAAATCTATATTTAGCAGTACGACCGAAAACGGGCTTCACAGTGAATTCATGCGCATTCCGGGAGAGGCGTGTATCGCGGGAGAAGTTTTGAACGGGCGGAATGCAACTGGCTATTTCATCAGAGCATTTACGATGAAAGTAACGATAAAACAATGAAAAGCAAGATACATTTCTACCATGTTCCAGCGAGTCTAGTGTTTTGGTAATGCTGGGGTCACCTATCAGTTTTATCGCGCGTTTTTGTATTCTATCTAGTAGGTGCAAACATGAGCGTTGAACTCCAACTTAGGACGAATGAACGCCTTATAAATTATAGCCAGATCGGTGGGTGTGAAGAATTTCTTGCATCTGTATAGGAAACCTAGGCATTTCGCGGCATTCCTGGCGACACTAAATATGTGATCATTCCAACAAAGGTTGTCACTGATGCACATACCCAGGATAGAAAGCTTGTCGGTTTCCGAAATACAAGTGCCATTCATGGATAATGGCATTGGGTCAGTGTTAAGCTTTAGCGATAGAAGACAGCATTGTGTTTTGGAAGCATTAAATTCCACTCTATTGTTTTTACCCCATTGGATGATGCTGTCGATATCGGAATTTAATGAGCTTAACATACGCTGCCGCTCACTATTTACAGCCGAAGTGCAGGTTCGTAAAGAAGTGAACGAATATGAAAAGCTGAGGGTACTGTCGTCAGCGAAGGAGTAACAGACAAGAGATCATTTATAAAAATGAGAAAGAGTGTCGGAGAAAAAAGTGAGCCCTGGGGAACACCAGTATTAACAAAGTGAGTGTCAGAGTTGAATCCGTCCAAGACAACTTAAATTAAACGATTCGAAAGGTAATTTCTAATTCATAGAAGAAGAGAGTGGCGCCGTGGCTCAGTAGTTAGTGTGTTGGACTCTGACGCACGATGAGCGAGTTCGGATCCCGATAACACCAACGTCCCTCCTCGGCGGGGTACTGGCAAAACCCCCCGTAGTATAACTTGCCTTGAAAAAGCTTCTCGATTCACGCCGTTCGGAACCGGCATTAAACTCTAGGTCCCTTTCACCTGTGTGAAAAATAAATCACACACAACAGAAGCTTGGCTCTGGTCCTTCATGGGCTGTTACGCCACCAAAGAAGAAGAAGAAGAAGAAGAAGAAGAGAGTCGTCGATCTCGAATGCACGCATTTTCGAAAAAGAGCTTCGTGCCCAACTCTGTCAAATGCTTTCGAAATATCAAGTGCAACTACTTTGCTCTCACCCGCCTGGTGGAGCGAACGATTCCACTTCTCGGTGAGATATACCATAAAATCACCAGTGAATCTGTTGCTGCGGAAACCATACTGCCAGTCTTTAAGGAGTTTCTGCGACTCGAGATATTTCATTAGATGACGATTTATCAGCGTTTCCATGACCTTGGAAAGAAGGGACGTTAGTGCAGTGGGTCGGTAGTTGAAGAGAGAAGAAGATTCGCCTTTTTTGGGAATGGGCTGGACAAATGCTGTTTTCCACCTACTCGGGTAGAGCCCAGAAGAGTAGGAAAGGTGAAAAAGCTTACGCAGTGGTTTTGCCAGCGTAGGAGAACACCTCCTCAGAATTATTGGGGAAATACCATCTGGACCAGCGGATTTGTGTATGTCAAGTTCTATAAGAACCCTTGCAACTGCACGAGTATGGAAGTGAATTTGTCCCATGGTGGAATTAACGTGTCACCAGAACAGTGACAAGGATGATTTGGGGTGCTGCGAGTTCGCTGCGAAGTGGGCAGCAAGCAGATTAGCCTTGTCTAAGGGTTTGACAGCTGGAATGTCATTGTTATTGAGCGTGGGTATAGACGACGATACTGAGTTTTTAATGTTTTTAACGAAAGACCAAAAACTTCTGCTACCCTTGAGACATTGTAGGATTTTACGCCTCAGTTCTTGGTCATGTAAAAATTTGGCTCGTCGAATGTGGGAGTTACAGTCATTTCTGGCTTGTATATATCTTATCCGAACACTTATCTCTCTCAACCTGATAACCTCTTTGCAGCTCCAGTCAAACCACGCATTATCCTCCGGCTTTAGACTTTTTACCCTATACGGGATAAAATTGCTTATGCCAGTGTTGATAATGTTAGTAATCATATCATATCATAATACGTGGACGCCGCACGTCGTTGTCGAGGAAGCACAACGACAAGTTAAAGCTCCGAAAGAAGTTGTTAAGGCCGCACAAATAAGCTTTCTTATATTCCCATATTATTCTTTTAGGAGCTTTTTCTTTAGCTGGATGGAGTGAGTATGGGAATTCAGCTGATATGACACAGTGCTCAGACGAGCCTAGAGGAGATAATACATTCAAAGTGTATTTATCAGGCTGAAAGGTAAGAAACAAGTCCAAGGTGTTGGCGGTATAACTGGCAACATCCGGAATACGAGATGGCTCATTCACAAGCTGGGTTAATTGATTTAACTCAGCGAAAATTTCGACATACCTTCCTTCGGGTGTTGTCTGTCCAGATTGTCGAAGCCACTGAGAGTTGTGAACATTGAAACTGCCCGCTATAACGATTTCAGTGCGAGGAAACAGGGAAACAATTCTTTGGATGGAGTCGGACAGTGCATCAAACGAGTCGAACGTGACGTCTCTGTCCAGGTTTGGGCTTCTGTAAGGAAAACAGTAGTGAATTGTGTGCTTATGAAGAGAGAATTTGAGCCGTAAGAGATTAAATTCCGAGGTGGATGTTTGGCTATAATGCGGAAGCAGCTGGTACGCGATATCACTACGGACATAGATGGCGAGACCGCGGTGAGAAGCGAATAATGGCACAATCTATGTTTCACAAAGTGCCAAAACTGCCGGTTTGTAGCGAGAAAGATGGGCATACGTGGCAAAGAAATTCTTCCTTAACCCACGAATGTTGCTGAACTGAATACTGAATTCCCCCATCAGTACAACACGCAAAGCATTGACGGACGCAACACCAACTAAGCGAAGCTGTGAAGTGAAGATCCGACGTTGGCAATGCAAAAACAGACCACCGTAGGTGTTATGCCCTTACAGTAGTAGGTTCCGCTTCACCAACAAGAATCAACATTCACGACCTGCTATGTTAGTGGTGTTAGCACTCACGCATTTGGGTGATGAGTGCCAACACCCTCCGAAGAGGGAAGGGGGTGAATGGACTGCCCGACAAACACGTGACACTACACTGCACTGAGTTGATTTGTATTTATTTGCTTTTTTCTTTGGTTTCGTTTTTTGCTTTAGCAACACACCACAACACAGCACAATCGGGCAAAACTTCTTTGCCGCTGAACCTTCGCTGACGATGGTACCCCCATTGCATGGGGAAAAACGAAGAGAATGGATTGAATGCCTCCAAAACACGGTATCATCTTCTGTCGTCCAAGCGTACCATTGACTCGCAGCCATTATTTATAAATGGCATATGCTTTATAGAAACCGAAACTTTTCACACTTACACTGACGGTCTTTCAATGTCCACTTATTCGATGCCGGAAGGAATGCTGCGATGTGGAGGACGATTCGGTCCACGTCTGATCTAGTGCATCCAAGACTTCAATGCACCTACTAGACAGAATTCAGAGCAGCGCTATTCAACTGATCCCAGCATCACCAAATTATTAGATTAGCGTACATGTCTCTTGCTAGCTTCTCTCAATCACCCTGTTGTCTGTAATTTTATTTTCCCATAGGTTTTATCGATGCTTTAACAAAAAATGGTGTGAAGAAAAAGTCAGTTGCACTCTGCCTCTTCAATGAATTTCCTGCAACGCACGTCTCTACAGGAATGCTCACCATCATACGCCATCGGACGTACCGTCACACATCAGGAATTCCTTGATCGATAATAACCGCTTTTTCGATGGTTTTCGGTGTGATTGTGGTTTTTAGCCGTATTTCAAGCGGATCGAGGTATGTGCGACCTCGTTTAAATTCAGCTACTCACATCGAGGAAGAATCTCCGTAGGCCTTTGTCAACTTTGAAAGAATTTCATTCATTCAAAACGAGGAATTTTATGACCGCAAGATATTCTAGCTTATCCATTTTAACGAAACACACACAAGACGTCTACTACACACATTTGTCTAAACAAGCTACTTGAGGCAAATATTTGGAAAGTGTCATACGAACTAATGTTAAATCCCTAGATGCCTCACAAAGAGAATCCCGTCAATATCTACGAATACATTTGTAGTGTCTCTCTGTGGCCGGGTGTCAAGTTGGTAACACAATAGACCTGTAGTTTTGTCTTAGTGTTTCAAAGCATAAACATATGCCTAAAAGAGCCATTTCCCTGTATGGCGTGCACAATTCATATCTAAATATTTTCCTGCAGTCTCCCTCAATACGAGACAGCTCCTCCCGAATGGCCAATGGGTTCTTCAGCCGCCTTTATTATATTTAAGCTACCGCCCTTTAGAAACGACTCTACTTACCGATTACCCTTCGAGCTCAAGAAAACAATGACTGGCAAGAGGTTATCTGAGTTTGATTTGAGCGTTAATGTCGATATTGCTTAGTGATGATAGCTGTGTCCTTTTTTGTTAGCATCATGTCTACTGTGTCCAAAAAGTAAGGGGACATTACATTAACCTTAAAATATCTGTATTTATTCCTTCAAATCATTTGATACAAAGCACTAACGCCAACGGATTTTCGAATCTTCGAATCAGTTTTTAATGTCGATTTCCGGGATGGTCTTCAGCTCTCTCTTTCTCTTCGATGCTGCATCTCCTCTATCGACACAAAACAGTGTCCCCAAAGTTTTTTGAGCTTGTCGAATAGCCAGAAGTCGCATAGTGCCAAATTATACAGTGAATACCGTGGTTATGGAATAATATGGGTCGTGTTTTTGGCGAAATGATTACGAAGAATCAGTGTAATGTGAGACGGCATAACCGTGCTGCAAAAACCTAGAGTTGCCTCGCCACAGTTCCGGCCTCTTTAGGCGACCAGTTTCACGCAACGGAAATACTGTCGAGCCCCATTTATGTTAGCTCCACAAATCGGAAAATCAGTAATCTTCTTACATTCATAAATTCGGTACAAATACCTACCATACGCGGATGAGGCAAAATATTTGGGTATGACACTAGACGCGAAGCTAAAATGGAAAGTAAAAAATAAATGCGACGAGCTTGAACACAGATATTCTAAGATAAGCACATACAATAAATTGTTTTTATATAAACAAGGTCTAAAGCCAATTTGGACGCGCGACATACAACTCTGGGGTTGTACAAAGGCGAGCAACAGGAACTTCGTCCATGAAGGACCTGAGCCGAACTTCCCTCAATCACTCATGTTGTGTGGGATTTCATTTTCCCATAGGTGAAAGGGACCTACAGCTTTAATGCCGGTTCCGAACGGCGAATTTCGAGAAGCTTCTCATGACAATTTTACTACAGGGGATTTTGTCAGAACCCTGCTGAGGAGAAACACCGTGAAAACACGTTCGATGACATGGCTGTGTCGGGATCCGATCCCGTGTCATCGGCGTCAGAGGCCAACACACTACCCACTGCGCCACGGTGCCCTCAAACCGAATAAAGTCTTAAGAACAATTTTAGACGCACCTTGTTATGTCAGAAATGAAGACATACATAGAGATTTAGATCTGTTGACGACGAAATCAAACATAAGTCTATACTTAAAATCAAAGGAGAACTAAAACCCTGTTCGCCGATTACAAAGGACGAAACCGCTCGATCTCGCGCAACAAAGGAACCACGCATCATCAATAGTTATTTTTAGTGAAAAATTGCCTACCAAACATGCATTCTACCTGGAACTAACACTGCTTATAAGATAAGACTTAATTGCAGTAAGAATGAATCTTAAGAAGGAGGGTTTTTAGTGAGTAAGAATCTCACACCAGCTTCGATCTCTGTGCCTGCTCAATCCACACAGCCTCCGAGTGGGCCCTCCTGGATAGCTGCCCAGGCAACCATCGGAGAGTGAACTAATGTGTGCAGGGACCAGCCCGTTGTTCCTGGGGTAAAAGGAACCTGGCCTTGGTGTTGGAGGTTGTCCTTAGGGTTAACATCCCTAACACAGAAAAAACACTTGTTACGAACCGACAACAGGCCTCGGATACGGACGACTCAATGTTGACGACCCCTGCAAACGCAATAAGGATTTACGACTCTGCACCTGGAACGTGTGGTTCCTTAACAGACCTGGCGGGCAATCTATTGGAAAAGACCCTGGACTGCTATAAAGCAAACATTACCGCGCTCCAAGAAGTGCGATGGGATGGACCAGGCAAGAAACAAGGAAAACAAGCAACGCTTATTTGGGCGCGGATGTGTTATTCGAGGTAGATTTAGGCAAAAAGTCTCAAGCTTTCGGCATCTAAGCGAATGCCTTATAACTATTAAGGGTACAGTTGGGAATATCACATTAATAGGCGTGCACGCCCCAACGGAAGAAAAGGATGATCGACGCAAGGATGACTTTTATGATCTCCTGGACCGAACATACCCATGATTCCCCCATTTCAACATCCACAAGGGTACCTGGCGGTCTCCCTATCAATCGACCACCAACCAGATTGATCATATTGCGATCGATGCCAGACACTCCTCCTGCATTCTCGACGTACGAACCTTCCGAGGAGCCAACATCTACTCGGACCACTACCTTGTTGTAGCTAAGGTACGAATGAGGATATCATGAATGCCTAGGAGTCGAGTAGGACAACGTAAGCTTGACGTCGGATAGCTACAATCACAAGAGACTGCCAGAATCTTTGCCGATCGAGTCTCCTCCAAGCTCTCCCAAAATCGGCCCACAGCGACACAAACAATAGAGCAGAAATGGGCGCATTACCGGAACACCATCAGAGACGCTGCCTCTGAGGTGCTAGGTTTCAAACCGCCACCACCCTTGAAACCGCTGGTTCGATGAACAATGCGAACAAGCCCATGCAAAAAAACAAGAGGCATATAAAGCTCCGCTACAACGACTGACGAGAACTGCGTGCGAAATCTATGATCAGAAGAGAAGAGAGGAGCACACGCTTCCCAGAAGAAAGAAAAGAGAATGCGGAAGGCGTAAGATCGAGGAGACGGAGAGATGCTTTCGCAGGAATGATGCCCGGAAGTTTTACAATAAGATAAAACGTACATGCCATGAGCCAGAGCGGAGACTTGCGGGGATGAAAATGGAGAACTTGTAGTAGAATAAGACTCGATGCTGAGGATTTGGCAAGACCACTTTTGCAGAGTGTATAACGGCGACGACAGACAAGAAGTCGTTGTCAGGAAGAATGATCCATTCGCAATGGACGACGGCGTAAGAGAATTCCGTCCACCCGACCTAGTCGAAGTCAAAATAGCGATATCAAGACCCCAGTCTTATAACGCCGCGGGCGCAAATGGCCTGTCTGCTGAGCATCTTAAGGCAGCTGAGATGCTCGGAGGAAAGCATGCCCGACGAATTGAATCTCATTATCATTGGCCCGATCCATAAGAAAAAGAGATCCCTATAACTGCGCAAACTTTCTTTCTTATGATGGCGTTACAGCCCATGAAGGACCAGAGCCAAACTTCTCTCAATCACCCATGTTGTGTGTGATTTATTTTTCACACAGGTGAAAGGGACCTACAGTTTAATGTCGATTCCGAACGGCGTGAGTCGCGAAGTTACAGGGGAATAAATCTCCTTAACATCGCATACAAGATTTCCACTGCCGTATTGTGTGAACGCCTGAAACCGTTTGTGGATAACCTGATCGGCTCTTATCAGGGCCAGGCCAGTTTCAGTCCAGGTAAATCCATAATACACCAACTATTTACGCTACGGCAGATCTTGGAGAGGAACCAGGAATACCAAATCGACACTCACCACCTCTTCGTCGATTTCAAGGCTGCATATGACAGCGTGTATAGCTATACAAAGCCAGGTCTAGCTTTAACATCCCTGCCAAACTCATCCGACTGTACAGGATGACAATGGAGAATTCTCGCTGCTCCATTAAGGTCGGTAATGAGCTAACCGAGACATTTGATGTTAAAAAAGGGTTCAGGCAAGGCGACGCGCTGTCATGCAACTTTTTCAACATCGTGTTTGAAAAAATCGTGCAAGAGTCACTGACCAATACAAGTGTTACGACATATTTCAAGTCTACGCAATTGGTTGCGTACGCCGACGACATTGACCTTAGCCAACTGAGCGTGCGGGGTTGGAAACAGGTAGCCAAACACCGTGCCATGGTAGGATAGCTTGCAGTGCCCGGTGAAGGCACCGACTACGAGTCGAATATTCCCCCGATTGAACTTCAGCTGATTTTCCGTTATTTTCTTATCATAGACGGGCCAAGTCGATCTCGCCGTTGCGCATGTACCTAAGCATCACCATCGCTTATTGGCTTGCACTATCTCTATCTCTTTGTAGAGCGCACTGAGTGGTGCTTTGGCCTCAGCTGAGGTCTGCGCCAGCTCGTCCGCCCTCTCGTTTCCAGAGATATTCATATGAACGGGTAACCAGCAAAGGGTCACCTCATTTACATTGGATATCTCTTCTAACTTCTCCTTGCAGAGTTTGACGAGTTTGGGTCTTATCCATGCTGCCTGCAGAGCCTTATTGGCTGCCAGGCTGTCAACATAGATGCTGATCCTTTTTCCCGAGATATTCTCTTTGCTTGATAGCGAAGACCTCAGCTTGGAAGACACTGCATCCATCATCGAGCCTATAGGAGCAATGCATATCCCGAGACTCGAAGTAGACTCCGGCACCTGTGCCAACATCCATTTTGGGTCCGTCGGTGTAGAACGCCAGTTCACTTTCTGTGCGTACCAAATCACCGGTCCATTCCTCCCTCGAGGGAATTCTAATAGAGAATCTCCTCTCCCAGGAAGGAAGTCGGGTGACATAGTCCGTTACGGTTCTGAATCCCGAGACGGCCCATCAATCCGAGGCTGATGCATGTCCGTGAAGACTCTCCGGATTCCTGTAGTCTTAGCGCTGCGACGCTCTCGCAGCATATGTCCAGGGGTGGGAGGTTCAACATGACTTCAAGAGCCGCCGTTGGTGTGGACTTCATAGATCTCGTCACCGCCAGACAGCCTGCCCTTTGAACCTTTGACACACTCTGAAGATGACATTTTTTCTCGAGCGCTTTCCACCAGACAACCGAGCCATAGGCTAGAATAGGTCTTAGCACCGCAATGTACAACCAATGTACTAACCTCGGTTTGAGGTCCCATGTTTTTACAAATTCTACCTAACACGAATATAGTGCCATGTAGGCCTTCTTGATTCTTTCCTCAATATTTTCTCCCCAACTAAGCTTGGAGTCCAAGATTATGCCAAGATATTTGGCAGATTTTCCAGGGATCAGATCTATACCTTTCATACGGGGGTAGGTGTATCTTGATACAGATCTTTTCCTTGTAAAGAGTACATTTTCCAGAGACTAAAATGGCAATGTCATTGGCGTAGGCCGTAACATTAAAACCCTCCGTCTCTAGAATATTGACCATTTCGTCGACCACAAGGAGCCATAGAACGCCACTTTGTGGTGTACCTTTATTCACTCTCACCCTTCCCCTTGTCTCCCCATCACCGAATTTACTATACGAGTACCCAGCATTTGCTCAATCCAACTGCATACACCTAGGTTTATTTGGGCCACATGAATGCTGGACACTATTGCCTCGGTATTAACGGTGAATTCTTTGATATTGAGCTATTTTTCTATTGTATAGACTACCCTATGCAGAGCAGTATCTACCGATTTTCCCTTTATGTACGCGTTGTGTGATTGTGACAGATAACCGTCATCCATCTCATCCCTTACGTACAAGTCTATTATTCGTCCCAGCGTTTTCATCAGGAAGGGCCATAGACTGATAGGCCTATAGTCCTTATAGTGTCTTTGAAGATTTTCACCTGCCAAAAAAAAAAAAACCGAAAAACCCAGTAATATTTGATTTGGCGGAACTGAATTGATTCTTATTGGATATATTATTTAAGATGATCCAAAAAATATCTAGTACCTATAAGAAATTATTTTGTTAAGAAAGAAAGCTAATAGAGTTGCTGAATGCAAGGTTACCTATGAATGCTTACAATCCATTGTGTTCTTAGTTCAGAGAGTTATGTGCATTTAGGTTCCCGTTAATTGCCAATTTAATAGAACGAAATGAGAAAATACCATTTCCATATTTAAGCAATGATTTCACTTAATTTATTGCAGCCATATCTCCATTCACCTATTCCAGCACTTAATTGCTCACTTACCCATACCCGACCACACTAAAGAAGCAATTTGCTTCACTAATTAATAAAATATCAAAGCGCACTTCAAGCCGACACTCCATTGCTTCCACGATGAATGACTCAAGTTACTTATGGCATCACTCCAAGTCTGAAATGATTTCGTTTTTTTCTTAAGCAAAACAACTCTACATTTCGTGACAGGTCTGTAACCATACGAAATGGCCAGAAGCCGAAAACGTACCATCAACGACTATTTAAAGTGATCCGTGATTAAAATACTTTATGTGATCTTGAAAGCGTACGAATAGTCTCATAAATCATTTCGCTACTCACTCTATCGTGTTTACGCTCAAATCCGCTCTCCAGAGCCAACACACCAAATTGGCATTTAATCCATTTGGACTATTATTTAATGACTTTCCTCAACGTCGTCGTTTGGAATGTCAGGTACAAATTAAGTTATTACACTATGGCCTGTCATGAATCAAAACAAGTTAGGCCTGCCCTGGACGTAAGCGACCAAGTTCGTACTCGAATATACTGGTGTGTTGCCTGAGAGAAGAGTGACACTTGTGGCATGTTTGAGTTTTATTGACACTGAAGTGTATGTGAATAAAATCTGGGTCAATCGATTCGATTGCGGCACTGTTTAAATTCCATTACACAATGGATACGAAGTTTGCAGCGGGACAACCGTATGGGAAGGGGTGGCAGTGGCCAAAGAGAAATAATGCAAGCGAACAAGGTGATTTCGGTGGAATGAAAGTGAAATGAAGTGCTCTAGTAACGCGCCTTGTACACCTAAACTAAAAGGAAAAATGATTAATTGGTGTCTAGAATTCCAACGATAGCCATAGGCAAGTTTGGCGCCACTCAAAAGGTTTACGCGGTAGCTAATTTGTTGTCTGTAACACACACTTACATATGTGCTCAGACGCGTTGGATAGACAAAACATTGTCTAGATGATCAAATTGAACCTCACGTTGTGAAATTGTATCGTGCAATAGTAAGCAAAACAAGTTCATCTGAGGATGTCAAGAACCTTCAAACAGTGTAAGTTCACGACCATAAATTCAAACACGTCTGACCAAGGCAATCGACAAGATGAACAATTGTCGTGTATGAAATCATAAAAGGACTACTCTCCCTTCATAAGGTTCATAGACTTCCTTTATTGCTTCTATAACAAGTTTTCACTACAGACGTTGTACAGACGGGTCAAACATGCACTTCAAACACTTTCAGAGGGTGCAATGACCCACTGTCTCCTGTCGTGTGTTACTAGTTTAGCTTTGAGTATTTTTGAGCATTATTGACATGCATTCACAATATTTGGATTCATGACTACTAACAAGATTCCTAGAAAGCCACTGACCTACATTCATATCTTCCTGTACAGCTCTTGGAAGGAACAGTCAAAACAAAGCATGAGATACACAGAAACATTTTAGCATCGTGTTTCTGGAGTATCATGGATAAAATATTCCCAGACAATCATATGAAATTGCATTGCATCTTAAAGATCAACTGGCCACCTGCACCTGAATGCACCCTCTGTCATTCAAAAAGTCCGACATCGTCGTAATGTTGTTCCCATTGGTGTCTCAGTTATAAAATAACAGTCACCCGGTTAAGTGGGTTATCTACTTCAATTGAGGACAAGATCCACGACATGCTAACAATTACCGACAGTAGCTGAAGTTTTCCTTGTTTCACCGACTGTAAACGGATAGGGTTCAGCAGATGATTTCTCATCCCCATATCACCAGTTAGGGCGTCTCTCGTGAGACTATACATTTGGATGTTGAACGGAGCCCCATTAAATTCAAGGCCGTTGATACTTGCGCGCGAAAACCAAGTAAAACAACAAAAACAGTCCCACTGATCCTGTACATTGTTTTTCCCTTCTATCTGGTCATGGTGGACCAATACGGCCGACAATCATCTGTGCGTTGTTCACATTCTTCATGTCAATTGTTGTGCTTCTTGTTCTCCTTCTCGGTTCTATCCACCAAGGATGGGAATGATCCTCATGACCACACCTGGATGCATTGCTATTGAGTAAGATTTACCCTTCTTAAGTGCAAAGTCGATGACCAGATCGTATTGTGATCGTACTACGCGTACATAAGAAAAAACAAAACACAAAAAACTGCAACAAGATTCGCAAGATGCGTCTGAAGAAAGGACAAAAAACAAATGGGCACAAAGGATTCAAGAAAGCAGGACGACAATTCGCGATTTTCTCTGGGTATAAATACGTGTGCTGTAAGCGCGATTCCGGTATTCAGTGTTTTGTATTGAGTCAGAAAGGGAATACGGTCGATCAAAGGAAGGTTTTCGACATGACGTTTAAGGTACCGGTCATCAGTGTTATTCGTTTATTACACATGATAATGGATTTTGTTTCTTTTCAGTTTGCTCTCGTCATCAATTGATCTTCGTCGCGATCGATTGATAACCGCAGTACTTGCCTACAAGACCCACAATATCATCTCAGTAGACTTACAACAAAGCGGACGATGATGCTAACATCCTCAAGGGAGCAATGTAAATTCACAGTTTACAGTGAACTCTATCACAGTCTGAAATGATCGCCGTTGCTCAACATCAAACATTGAATCGTAAGCGAGAAACTTCAAACGCTGTTTCGGCCATCGAACAAAATCCAATTTGTGATCATAGTTTAGGTTTTACTAATAAAAAAAAAGTACAATAGGTAACTATCGGCTCTTCTTTTCTGTGCCCTTTCCCCACCCTATTACCGCCAGTAACCGCTTCCGGCCACAGCAAAAAAAAAAAAAGTGATGAGATGACAACCATATCTCTCCAGGGAATTTCCTGCTTCTCAAGTATTCATGCAGTCACCTTAGATACGAAGGGAATAATAATTATTATTATTAGGATTACTTTCTACACTCATTTAACAATAGATACTTTCTGTCTAAAATATATTCTCCCGGCGAATGTGATCAATCTTAAATTTTCACCGCTTCTGTCAGCGCAACAGAAGCTGACACGTACTCCCATACAGCCTGTGGGACATAACCAAAGCGGATTGGAACATCAAAAGTTGTTGACATCTATACCATACCGAATTCTAAATTCTGCTCAGAAATTTAGCTCACACAATAGGAAAAAAACGAAATTCATTCGTTCGACAAAAAGTATCCCTGAAATTTGCTGTCCTTACGAGTATGCTGGTCCTGAGAGAGTTGGGTGAGTTTGTGAGTAGATGCGGCTATGGCACTTTCACAAAAGTAGGCAGGTCCTTGCGAACGGACATTGAGAGACATGCGAGTACACCTCATCCATCTTACTTTTTGACAAGTTTAGCGGGAGATGAGACCCTTTTTTGGTTTTTCTTTTATTTATTTTTGCTTTTTGCTGCTATGCGACGTGCAATGTTGAATGTGGGTATTGGATACCAAAATGTAGCAGGAATGTACACAATGTGTGTCACGAAATTAAATGAGATTATATGCATGTACGTACATATGTACAAGAGTACGAGCACATGATACGGGTTTTGCTATTGTTTCACGTATTCACCCATCAACACACCGCAGATGTTATTCTCTCAGACACAACTTATAATAAAGGGACATGAAGACTGAAGGAACAACCTGAAATCTAAACGTAAATTGTTACAACTCATTTATTAGTAGATACTTAATGTGGATCAATTATAATAAGACAATAATTCATAAATCTTGACGCACTTCAGTCACTGGCTCTTTCTGCTCCATGGGGTGTCTGTCGTCTTCATTCTGATCCTGAAGTTAGGTTTCTTCTTCTTTGATGGCGTTACAGCCCATTATGGACCAGAGCGAAGCCTCTCTCAATCACCCATGTTGTGTGTGATTAATTTTTCACATAGGTCAGGAGTCTCAGTATCGTTTGCCCGGTCCATAAGAAAGGAGACTCCTATGACTGCGCTAATTACAGAGGGATAAGCCTCCTGAACATCGCGTACAAGATCCTCTCTGCCGTACTGTTTAAGTACCTGAAACCGTTCGTGGACAATCTGATAGGTTCCTACCAGTGTGGTTCCAGGCCAGGAAAATCCACGGTAGACCAAATATTTACACTACGGCAGATCTTGGAGAAGACCCATGAATTCCAGGTCGACACGCACCATCTTTTCGTCGACTTTAAAGCCGCGTATGACAGTGTTTATAGAGACGAGCTTTACAGAACCATGTCATGTTTTAACATTCCTGCCAAACTCGTCAGACTATGCAGGACGACTATGGAGAACTCTCGCTGCTCCATTAAGGTCGGAGGTGAACTAACCGACCCCTATGATGTTAAAAAAGGTTTTAGACAGGGTGACGCACTGTCTTGTGATTTCTTCAACATTATTCTTGAAAAGATCGTGCGGGACTCTGCGGCCAATACAAGAGGTACGATCTACTTCAAGTCCAAACAATTGCTTGCCTACACAGATGACATTGACGTTATTGGACGCACAAAGCGAGACGTCAATGAGGCGTTCACAAGCATTGAAGCAGAAGCGGCGAAAGTGGGTCTAAGGGTAAATGGGGACAAGACCAAATATACATATGCTGTCATCCAAGAAAGACGCACAACACCGACGTCTTGGTCAGAACGTCACCTTCGGCAGCTATATTTTTGAAGTAGTCAAGGACTTCGTCTACCTTGGCTCGATAGTGACAAGTAGCAACGACACCAGCGCTGAGATAAAACGCAGAATAACTCTTGCCAATCGCTGCTTCTTCGGGCTCAAGAGGCAATTGAGTAGTAGAGTCCTCTCTCGAAAAACTAAGGTTTCCCTCTACAAAACCTTAATCATCCCGGTCCTCCTCTACGGCGCTGAGGCTTGGACGTTATCAAAAGTCCCGTTTGTATAAACCAAGAATGGAGGAGGAGATTCAACTAAGAACTGCATGGGCTGTACAGCGACATCGGCCTAGTTAGACTTCTTCGGATCCAACGTCTAAGATGGCTGGGCCATGTAGAGCGAATGGACATCACCGCTCCAGCCCTAAGAGTCTTCGACTCCAACCCCGAGGGACGACGCAGCAGAGGACGACCGCATTTAAGGTGGCGCGCACAGGTGGAAGGGGACCTCAACCAACTGGGCGTGCGGCACTGGAAGCGCCTGGCCGAAGATCGGACCGGATTGAGAGGCTTGTTGTTTGAGGCCCTGGTTCACCCCGAACTGTAGCGCCATCAAAGTAAGTAAGTAAGGTCAGGAGTCTCCAATTAGTTTCGCTCGGGGCCCGTTTTAAGAAATGAAATGACCATCGCAGTCCGCAAAACATTTTATAGAAAAAAATATTTATTAAACAAATGTGGTTAGGATGGTAAAGGACTAGCAAAGGCCTCGTAGGGGTAGCATCTGCCGACGGATGCTGGCCCGACAAAAAAGCGAGTAAGAGCCTCTGCAGCCGAACATCTTGCAGCTCTGCTAGTCAGGTCCTACTTCCACCTCCTCGTGGTGCCATCTGGAAATTTCCTTAAAAGGGAAATTACTGACGGAAGAGGCCGAATGGCGAGTATCCTGCGCCACCAAACAGGATTAGTGTCGGTTGGGCTATGGTCTAGCGAACCATAACCGTAAAACCACTAATTGCTCAGAAACATAAAACAGCCTCGGATAATAAAACGGAACGGATCTATGTTGACGACCCTATGAGAAAACAAAAAACAAACAAGGACCTTCGGTTCTGTACGTGGAATGTTAGGTCCCTAAACAGACCACGTGCGGCCGAACAACTTGCGGACGCCCTAGACCGCTATAAAGCGGACATAACCGCCATCCAGGAAATGCGATGGAATGGACCGGGTAAAAAGCGGATGAAAAACTGCGACATTTACTACGGTGACTGCTATAGGGAGAGAGGACAGAGACTATTTGGATGCGGATTTGTTGTTAGAGGTGGACTAAGACACAAAGTCCTAAGTTTCCAGTATGTGAGTGAACGCCTCATAACGATCCGCATCAAGGCAAATTTCTGTAACATGAGCCTCATATGCGTCCATGCCCCCACGGAAGACAAGGATGACTCAATCAAAGATGATTTCTTTAATCTCCTAGACAGAACATATACCAAATGCCCCAGCTATGATACCAAAATCATACTAGGAGATTTTAACGCTAAGCTGGGTAAAGAAAGCATCTTTGAGCGGGTCATCGGCAAACACAGCCTACATGACACCACATCCGATAACGGACATAGGCTGATCGACCTTGCAACGGGGCGAAATCTTCTTGTAGCCAGCACACGATTTTCCCACCTCGATATACACAAAGGCACCTGGCGGTCGCCAGATCAATCAGTCACCAACCAGATTGACCACATCGCGATTGACGTCAGACACTCCTCCACTATTCTTGATGTTCGCACTTTCCGAGGAGCGAACATCGATTCAGACCACTATCTTGTAGTAGCCAAGATAAGTCAGCGCATAACACGAACACCGCGGAGTAGAGTTAGAACACCAAGCTATGACGTCGGAAAGCTACTATCGCCGGAGATCGCCAGTGCTTTTGCCAACCGCGTCTCCCTTAAGCTCTCCGATACACCTCAATCCTCCACTCAGTCAGTAGAGCAACAATGGAGCATGTGCAAACAAGCCCTGAAGAGCACAGCAACGGAAGTGCTGGGCCTTAAAGCTCCACCACGACGAAACACCTGGTTCGATGACGAGTGTAGAAGGATTCATGCGGAAAAGCAGGAGGCATACAAAGCCTCACTACACAAAAAAACAAGAGCGGCTCATGAGCTCTACGAGCTTAAGAGAAGGGAGGAACATAAGCTTCTCAAGAGAAAAAAGAAAGAGCACGAGAAGCGGGCGATTGAAAACTTGGAGAGGTGCTATTGCAGGCACGACGTTCGGAGATTTTATCAGCGGATAAAACGAATGTCTCAAGGCTATAAAGCCCGAACGGAGGCCTGTAAGGATGAGAACGGACACCTAGTAGTAGAATCGCAGTCGATGCTGAGAATTTGGAAAAACCACTTCTGCAGACTGTATAACGGCGATGACAACCAACATACCGCCGTCAGGCAGAATGATCCATTTTTTAACGACGAAGATCGCAGAGAATTCCGTCTCCCTGACCTCGACGAAGTTGAGATTGCCATGTCGAAACTCAAGTCGAATAAAGCTGCTGGCGCAGATGGACTGTCTGCTGAGCTCTTCAAAGCGGCTGGGGGTGAGCTGGTTAGGAGCATGCACCGGCTCATCTGTAAGATATGGTCAGAGGAAAGCATGCCCGAGGAATGGAGTCTCAGCATTGTTTGCCCGATCCACAAAAAAGGAGATCCCTTTGACTGCGCCAACTATAGAGGAATAAGTCTCCTTAATGTCGCATACAAGATCTTCAGGCCAGGGAAGTCCACCATCGATCAAATCTTCACACTACGGCAGATCCTGGAGAAAACCAATGAGTTTCAAGTCGATACGCACCATCTATTCGTCGACTTCAACGCCGCATACGACAGCGTAATTAGAGACGAGCTATATAACGCCATGTTTACTTTTGACATCCCTGCGAAGCTCGTCAGACTATGCAGGATGACCTTGGAAAATGCTCGCTGCTCCATCCGAATCGGTGAGCACCTCACCGATAGTTTTGATGTCAAAAAAGGATTTAGGCAGGGCGATGCGCTGTCGTGTGATTTCTTCAACATCGTATTGGAAATGATTGTGCAAAAATCACAGGCCAATACAAGAGGCACAATCTACTTCAAATCCTCGCAACTCCTTGCATACGCCGACGACATTGACATAATAGGTAGATCGCAGCGAGATGTCAGTGAGGCGTTTGCGAGTATTGAGATGGAGGCGGCAAAAATTGGTTTGGCAGTTAATGAGGGCAAGACTAAATATCTGCTGTCATCGAAAAAGGACATTTACCACCGACGTCTTAGACAGAACGTGCATATTGGCAGATATAAGTTCGAGGTAGTTAAGGACTTCATATACCTCGGCTCCGCGGTGACTTGGAACAACGACACCAGTTTCGAAATCAAGCGCAGAATTACTCTTGCCAACCGCTGCTTCTTTGGGCTCAAGAGGCAACTGAGAAGTAGAGCCCTCTCTCGTACGACCAAGTTGACCTTATATAAGACCTTAATTATCCCGGTCGTGTTATACGGCGCAGAAACATGGACTTTATCTAAAGCGGATGAGGAAATCCTTGGTCGTTTCGAGAGAAAGATTCTGCGTTCGATTTTCGGTCCCATCATAAACACAGAGGAGGGTTGGAGGAGAAGATTAAATCACGAACTGTACGGGTTGTACAGCGACATGAGTCTGGTCAGGCGTCTACGGATCCAACGCCTAAGATGGCTAGGCCATGTAGAGCGAATGGACACCACAGCTCCAGCCCGTAGAGTCTTTGAATCCAACCCCGAGGGACGAAGAAATAGAGGACGGCCGCACCTAAGGTGGCGCGCACAGGTGGAAGGGGACCTCAACCAACTGGGCGTGCGGCATTGGAAAAGACTAGCGAAAGATCGTGCTAGGTGGAGAGGCATGTTGGTTGAGGCCCAGGTTCACCCCGAACTGTAGCGCCCGTTAAGTAAGTAAGTAAGGTTACGGAAATAAGGAAGATGTTTTTTTATACATGTATCAATGAGAAAAGAAAGCACCGTGGCGCAGTGGGTAGTGTGATGGCCTCTGACGCCGATGACTCGGGATCGAATCCCGACACAGCCATGTCATCGAACGTGTTTTTCACGGTGTTTCTCCTCAACGGGGTTCTGACAAAACCCCCTGTAGTAAAATTATCATGAAAAGCTTCTCGCAATTCGCCGTTCGGAACCGGCAATAAAACTGTAGGTCCCTTTCACCTATGTGAAAATGAAATCACACACAACATGGGTGATTGAGAGAAGCTCGGCTCAGGTTCTTCATGGACTGTAACGCCAACATACATACACCAATGAGAAAAATTACACTTTTCCTCTGAAATTTGGAGTACAATTGGTGCAAGCTATTGACAGTAAGTCCTGGAGATGTTCATCAGTCAGTCGAAACCGACATTTATTCTTAATGAAGTTCATCTTCGAAATTGCTGCTTCACAAATATATTTTGACCCAAACAAAGTAAGAAGTTTCAAAGCTAATTTTTGTAGTTGTGGATATTTACTACTTACTTACTTAGATGGCGCTACAGTTCGGGGTGAACCAGGGCCTCAACCAACAAGCCTCTCCAGCCGGCACGATCCTTAGCCAGCTGTTTCCAGTGCCACACACCTAGTTGGTTTCCACCTGTGCGCGCCACCTTAGATGCGGTCGTTCTCTGCTGCGTCGTCCTTCGGGGTTGGAGTAGAAGACTCTTCGGGTTGGAGCGGTGATGTCCATTTGCTCTACATGGCCCAGCCATCTTAGACGTTGGATCCGTAGACGTCTAGCTAGGCCGATATCGCGTACAGTTCTTGGTTTAATCTTCTCCTCCACTCTTTGTTTATACAAGCGTGACCGAAGATTGCACGCAGGATTTTCCATTCGAACCGCCCAAGAGCCTCTTCATCCGCTTTTGATAAAGTCCAAGCCTCAGCGCCGTAAAGGAGGACCGGGATGATTAAGGTTTTGTGGAGGGATACCTTAGTTTTCGAGAGAGAGCTCTACTACTCAGTTGCCTCTTGAGCCCAAAGAAGCAGCGGTTGGCAAGAGTTATTCTGCGTCTTATCTCAGCGCTGGTGTCATTGCTGCTTGTTACTATAGAGCCAAGATAGACGAAGTCCTTGAATACTTTAAAAATATAGCTGCCGAAGATGACGTTCTGACCCAGACGTCGGTGTTGCACGTCTTTCTTTGATGTCAAGAAAGGTCTTGTCCCCATTTACCCTTAGACCCACTTTAGCCGCTTCTGCTTCAATGCTTGCGAACGCCTCACTGACATCTCGCTTTGCCATCTACGTAGGCAAGCAATTGTATAGACTTGAAGTAGATCGTTCCTCTTGTATTGGCCGTAGAGTCCCGCATGATCTTTTCAAGTATGATATTAAAGAAATCACATGACACTTGCACAGTCTGACGAGTTTGGCGGGAATATTAAAACATGACATGGCTCTGTATAACCCGTCTCTATAAACACTGTCATATGCGGCTTTAAAGTCGACAAAAAGATGGTGCTTGCCGACCTGGAATTCATGAGTCGTCTCCAAAGTCTGCCGTAGTGTAAATATTTGGTCTATCTTGGATTTTTCTGGCCTGAAACCACACAGGCTTAGTGTGTTGGACTCTGGCGCACGATGAGCAAGTTCGGATCCCGATAACACCAACGCCATCGAATGTTTATTTCGCGACGTTCCTCCTCGGCGGGGTACTGGCAAAACCCCCCGTAGTAAACTTGCCATGAAAAAGCTTCTCGACTCACGCCGTTCGGAATCGGCATTAAACTGTAGGTCCCTTTCACCTGTGTGAAAAATAAATCACACACAACATGGGTGATTGAGAGAAGCTTGGCTCTGGTCCTCCATGGGCTGTAACGCCAGCAAAGAAGAAGAAGAAACCACACTGGTAGGAACCTACCAGATTGTCCACGAATGGTCTCAAGCACTTAAACAGTACGACAGAGAGAATCTTGTACGCAAGGTTAAGAAGACTTATCGCTCTGTAATTGGGGCAGTCATAGGGTTCTCCGTTCTTACGGACCGGGCAAACGATGCTGAGATTCCATTCATCGGTCATACATTCTTCCGACCATATCTTGCAGATGAGTTGGTGCATGTTCCTAAACAGCCCATCGCCAGCTGCTTTAAACAGTTCCGCGTGAAGTCCGTCTGCTATAGCAGCTTTATAAGTCTTTAGTCTCGATATCGTTATCGTCCAGATCGGGTGAACGGGTTTCTCTTTCGTCTTTGTGCATTGTGAATGGTTCGTTCTGCCTGACGGCGGCATTTTGACTATCACCGCCGTTATATAGTGACTCCATTGTCCGTGCTCATAGCTGCAGGCTTCTGCTCTGGCTTTATAGCCTGGGCATGTCCAGATCGAGTTTTGCGCAAAAAATTTTTTCCTTCTGACATGAGCTCCCATACAAGCTGTCCTTTGCCTTGAAGTTTAAGGTTCAGGTCATTGAGATGTTTAAAAATATCCATCAAGAAAGCAATGGCAGTTACATTTTCTTTTCGTTTAAAAAACTTATGTAGGCGTTTGCTGAAGTCTGGTCACTGTTGAAAAAAGATGTCTTCAAGTGTTCTACCATGCTGAAGAATCTTTGTTAAACGCAGCCTTTACTTATCGACATATTTGCATATTCAAAACTTAAGCCATTCAAATGATGCGCCAAGCATTCCTCTCATTCGAAAATGGGTACAAAAGTTTGAAGAGACTGGTTCAACACTAGAAAAATCAAAATCTAAGATCTAAAGTTTAAGCTAATAAACCGACTTCCCTGGCGCGTTAGAAACAGAATATTCGTCACGAAATGGCCGCCATCACAGAGTCTAATGGCAGAGCTGCCTTAGTGCTACTTCAGATGACATTATTTTCAAGAAATAAATTCAATTGTATACTTTATTGATAAATACATTTTTTTTCGGAATCAGCTTATTTACAAAAGGCTTCAGGCGTCCACACAAAACGGCAGAGAAGATTTTGTAGGCGATGTTAAGGAGACTTATTCCTCTATAGTTGGCGCAATCAGAGGGATCTCCTTTCTTGTGGATCGGGCATACGATGCTGAGACTCCATTCCTCGGGCATGCTTTCCTCTAACCATATCTTACGGATGAGCTGGTGCATGCTCCCAACCAGGTCATCCCCAGCTGCCTTGAAGAGCTCAGCAGACAGTCCGTCTGCGCCAGCAGCTTTATTCGACTTGTGCTTCGATATGGCAATCTTAACTTCGTCGAGGTCAGGGGGACAGAATTTTCTGCAGTCTCCGTCGATTAGAAATGCATCATTCTGCCTGACAGCGGTATATTGACTAACATCGCCGTTATACAGTCTGCAGAAGTGGTTTTTCCATATTCTCAGCATCGACTGCGGTTCTACTACTAGGTGTCCGTTCTCATCCCTGCAGGCTTCCGTTCTGGCTTTATAAACTTGGCATGTTCGCTTTATCTGTTGATAAAACTTTCGAACGTCACGCCTGCAGTAACACCTCTCCAAATCCTCAATCGCGCGCTTCTCGTGCTCTTTCTTCTTTCTTCTAAGAAGCTTATGCCCCTCCCTTCTTTTTAACTCGTAGAGCTCACGAGCTGCTCTTGTTCTTTTATGCAGCGAGGCCTTATATGCATCCTGCTTCGCTGTATGAATCCTCCTGCACTCGTCATCGAGCCAGGTGTTTCATAACTTTGTATTCTTACTCTACTCTACTTGGCTACTACAAGATAGTGGTCCGAGTCGATGTTAGCCCCTCGGAAAGTTCGAACATCAAGAATAGTGGAGGAGTGTCTGACGTCGATCGCGATGTGATCAATCTGGTTGGTAGTCGATTGATCAAAAGACCGCCAGGTGCTTTTGTGTATATCGAGGTGCGGGAAGCGCGTACTGGCTAGAAGGAGATTTCGCCCCGTAGCAAGATCAATCAGCCTGTGTCCGTTATCGGAGGTGGTGTCGTGTAGGCTATGTTTGCCGATGACTCGTTCAAATATGCTTTCCTTACCCAGCTTAGCATTGAAGTCTCCTAGTACAATTTTGATGTCATAGCTGGGACATTGAGCATACGTTCTGTCTAGGAGATCGTAGAACTCTTCTTTGGCTGAGTCATCCTTGTCTTCCGTGGGGGCGTGGACGCAAATCAGGCTGATGTTAAAAAATGTAGCCTTGGTACGGATTGTTATGAGGCGTTCACTCACACGCCGAAAGCTTAGGACTTTTTGCCTTAGTCCACCTCGAACAACAAATCCGCATCCAAATAATCGTTGCCCTCTCTCCGTATAGCAGTCGCCGTAGTAAATATCGCAGTTTTTCATCCGCTTTATGCCCGCTCCATTCCATCGCATTTCCTGGATGGCGGTGATGTCCGCTTTATAGCGGTCTAGGGCGTCCGCAAGTTGTTCGGCTGCACGTGGCCTGTTTAGGGAACTAACATTCCACGTACAAAGCCCAAGATAATTGTCCTTTTTTCGTTTTTTGCAAGGGTCGTCAACATAAATCCGGTCCGTTATATCCGAGGCTTGTGGTTGTTTCGGAGTTTGTGTTTTTTTACGGTTACGGCTTACTAGGCCGTAGACCAACCGACTAATCCTGTTTTAGGCAATAGGCTTTATAGTAGATGGAAAAATAATCCTTCTAACTTCAATTGGAATCCCTACAAAGCAATGCGAAATCGTTCGACTGCTGTGCTAAAATGTTAAAAGGAACTTTTATGCAACTAAGTTGTGTACTTCGCTCCCTCCCAAGAAACTTTGGAAGAATCTGCGTCAGTTACAAGTCACGGATTTCAAAAGTAGTGCTATATGTGAAATAAGTCCCGATGTCCTCAATACTAAATCAGGGAAAATAATTTTAACTGTGATGATAACCTCGCACAGCCTTCTGTAAGACCATTTGAAGTTGAAACAATTAGTGAAAGTGAGATAATTTATGCAGTCAAGGATGTTAAATCTAGCGCCATCGGTGAAGACGAGATATCTTTGCATTTTATAAGGCTAATCTTGACCTCGACGAAGTTAAGATTGCCATATCGAAGCTCAAGTCGAATAAAGCTGCTGGCGCAGACGGACTGTCTGCTGAGCTCTTCAAGGCAGCTGGGGATGACCTGGTTGGGAGCATGCACCAACTCATCCGTAAGATATGGTTAGAGGAAAGCATGCCCGAGGAATGGAGTCTCAGCATCGTATGCCCGATCCACAAGAAAGGAGACCCCTCTGATTGCGCCAACTATAGAGGAATAAGTCTCCTTAACATCGCCTACAAAATCTTCTCTGCCGTTTTGTGTGAACGCCTGAAGCCTTTTGTAAATAAGCTGATAGTTCCTTATCAGTGCGGATTCAGACCAGGGAAGTCCACCATCGACCAAATCTTCACACTACGGCAGATACTGGAGAAAACCAATGAATTTCAAGTCGACACTCGCCACCTATTTGTCAACTTCAAAGCCGCATACGACAGCGTAATTAGAGATGAGCTATACAACGCTATGTCTACCATTGACATACCTGCTAAACTCGTCAGACTATGCAGGATGACTTTGGAGAATTCTCGGTGCTCCATCCGCATCGGTTAACACCTGACCGATAGTTTTGATGTCAAAAAAGATTTTAGCCAGGGCGATGCACTGTCATGTGATTTCTTCAACATGTGCAAAAATCACTGGTCAACACAAGAGGCACAACATGTTTCAAATCCCCACAGCTCCTCGCATACGCAGATGACATTGACATAATCGGAAGAATACAGTGAGGTGTCAATGAGGCGTTTACGAGTATTAAGGTGGAGGCGCCGAAAATTGGTTTGGCAGTTAACGAGGACAGTATCACCAAAGAAAGGACGCTCACCACCGACGTCTTGGCCAGATTGTTTGCATTGGCAAATATAAGTTTGAGGTATATAGGGACTTCGCTCCACTGGCTCCGCAGTGACCTAGAACAACAACATCAGTTCCGAAATCAAACGAGGAATCACTCTTGCCAATCGATGTTTCATTGGGCTCAGGAGGCAATTGAGTATAGAGCCCCCTCCCGAACGACAATGTTAACCCTGTATAAGACCCTTATTATCCCGTTCGTGCTTTACAGCGCAGGACCTTGGTCGGTTCGATAGAAAGATTTTGCGTCCGCGAATATACTGCGTGAAGGTTCCTTCCAGGTGATTAGCAGCTGCAGGAGTGTACAGGGTTCTGACATTCCAGGAGCGTACTCGCAAATCGTGTTTCTTTTTCGCGCCATGTCGTCTTTGAGAATCCGTCCGTTTATCTGAGGCATTTCGCTCGTCCACAACTTGTTGCTTTTTTGTTACATTAAAGGTTTTTATCGTATTTCCTTCAGAATTACTTGTTTTTTAACTTTAAAATACCTTTTAAAATCGAAACCATTATTCTCTGTACTTAACTAAATATGTACGATAACTAAATTTATTGTACATTGCATTAGAATGAAAAATAACTATCTATCTACCTAACTTGTTGTTTTTTTAAGTGGGCGGGTTATTGGCCCGACGCACAACCGCCAGTCTGGTCGGGGTATCGTAGCGCCCTCTTGCCTAGGGCGATCGCTGCATACATTTGTTCACCTCTCAACGGTTGTTGTAGAGGCTATCCAGAGGCTGAAGCGAGGAGGCTGTAGGTCAACTTGACCCGGGCATTGAAACAGGGATCGTTGCTGGCATCTGGCACCCTGTACGTCCAAGCCCATGCCCTCCCAAGGCCTCCCACTATACCAGCCCTAATTAACAAACCAGATGGCACCGGTGACCAATAAGGAGTCGCTAGACCTCTTGCTTAAAATGCAGAGGCTAGCGACTATAATTTCGAACGAATCAAACCGAGTACTCCGTTCATTTCCAAGGAAGTAGTAAGCAAACAGAAGCTCAAATGGGCGGTAAATAGCTTCCTTCAGACAAATACATACAAATCTCTAGGTCCGTGCTTATGGCATTCTCGAACCGTAGCTTTAGGTACTGTTCTCTTCCAGCCTAGACTTGGGTTACATGCCACTATCCTGAAGAGAGATAAAGGTAAAATTCATACCAAAAGCGGTTTAAAACTTCGACACAACTGCCACAGACTACAGACCCATCAGTCACTCTTCTTTTCTTCTTAAGACACTGGAGAGACTGGTGGATCTGTACATTCGCAAAACCCTACAAAAAAGTATGCTTTGGACATCGCATCACGCCTGTTGTCAGGGGGAATCAGTAGATACAACTCTACATAATATAGTTGGAATCATTGAGAAATCACTTTCAAACCAAGAATTCACAATAATTGCCTTCCTTGACATGGAAGGGGCTTTCGACAACATTGAACCACTAGCTTTCACCAATCATTGATATTATCAAGGTCCTATACACGGACGCAATGCTTAGAGTGCTCTTCAAAGGAAAATACAGCGACAAATGTTCCGTCAACAAAGGAGTCCGGCAAAGCTGAGTCTTATCACCGCTCCTATTTATAGTAGCTCTCGACAGCATTTTAAGACGTACAAATGTAGAAGCCCCGGAGGGCACATTCTGAAATTAAGCGACCTGGACTATGCTGACGATGCCTGCTTCATGTCACACACATTGGCGGTTGGCACTGCGAAACTTCGTCAACTTGATATGATTGCGCGGCCTCAAAATTAACCTCGCAAAAACTAAGGTAATGAGATTACAAGCAACAAATACTTATCCTCTCGAACTCGCTACGGATGAAAGCACTATCATCTTCGAAGACGTAGACGAATTCTGCTACCTTGGAAGACAAAGCACAAAAGACGGCGGTGATGTGGCGGCACGCATCTGCAAAGCACGCAATGCGTTTCACAAACTAAATCGCATATGGCGTTCCCGCATCCTGACATTGATATCTAAATTAAAAATGTTCAACACCAGCGTAAAACCAGGCCTGCTATATGAATTTCAGACCTGGCTTGTCTCTGACCATATATCCCGGCGCCTCCAAACGTTTGTTAATAAATGTCTAAGGATTATCTGCCGAATCTTCGCTCTCCATGCAAAAGCTACAGGTGGCATTTAATGATGCAATACGCTATATTCACGGCATTCGTAGATGTGAGCACATCTCTGCTTACGCTAGGAACCTGCTTGGGTGCAGTCTTCAACAGTATATTAAGGCAAGGAACTGTATTTTCCTCCACAAAATCATTCACAGTCGTACTCCGGAATACCTGTTCAACAAGCTAAATTTCACCCGTTCCAATAGGACAATCAATCTAATTCCCTACTGCAGTAACTTTTTAAATTCGTCCCGCTTATTTTTCATTCACACTATAAAACTATGGAACTCTTTACCTTTTGCTATAAAATCTATATCTAATCACAGAAACTTTAAAAGTGCAATTTTCCGTCATTTCTCAACACTCCCATAAAAACTGATCCCTTCCGTCACTTAGCTTTAAGAACATACGTTAATTTTGAATTAAACTGTTTCAACTGGAATTTAATGACTAAGTACAAAAAAAGATGTAGATCTTAATGTACATACCTCTTATGTTAAATAAATATGAAATATGAAATACGAAAAAAAAAAAAAAAAAAAAAAAAAAAAAAAAAAAAAAAAAAAAAAAAAAAAAAAAAAATCTTCTAGCCAAGAACATTCTTAAATGATGACCTACTCTCGCTCACTAACAGCAGCCCAATCAACTTCGAAATTAAGAGACGCAAGTGCAATCGATTGGACATACTCTTCGTAGAGAAGACGACTACGTAGCGATGATGGTCTTTCAATGGAACCCACAGGGCAGATGACGCCCACGACAAATTTTGTTGCACACAATCTCCCAGGAGAGCTCTCCCACCGCCACCTGGAATGAAATAAGACACATAGCTGCTGACAGGAATCGCTGGAAGGCCTATGTTTCCGCCCTATGCTTCGCCTAAGAGCGATAATCATGTACATAGCTATAGGCTAATGGTAACATAATACCTTAGATCAAACAAATGCTCTCAAGCAGGTTGATTCATTCGAAATTCGGCAGCGATCACAGAAAAATGGCAGTAAAACGTGGCACACCACAATTAGTTGTAAACGAAGTGAGGGCGTCGTGACGCACGATGAGCGAGTTGAGAGAGGCTTGGCACTAGTCGTTCATCGGCTGTAACGCCATTAAAGGAGAAGAAAAAGAAGTTGTGAACGAAGTGCTCCTATCCCTGGAAGCCAGCGGGTGCAAGGTCACTGCCTACGCAGACGATATAGAACTAGCAATTAGCGGGAAACACCTCCCTACAATACGAGATTTGATGGAAAGAGGCCTAAGCAAACTTGCCAAATAGGCAAAGAACTGGGGCTTGGAATAAATCCCTCCAAAACGGAGCTAGTTATATTCACAAGAAAATGCCAAATGCCTCAATTCTCTCCTCCAAGGCTCCAAGGCCAATAACCTTGGTATGATATGGTATCAAACCCCATATCACGCACTGGCTGTATACCGCGGTTTTTAGGCCTATACTAACGTACGGCTGTTTTGTCTGGTAAACGGCACTGTGCAGATCTAACTATGTCAAATTTCTAAGTAAAAAGAATGGCAGAATCGCTATAACCAGGGCACTGCGAACAACCCCCACTGCAGCCTTAGAAACGATGCTACATCTACTCACCTTGGATCTTTTTGGCAAGGAGGAGGCAAAGAAATCGGCGTTGTGACTTAAGGAATCAGCTCATTAGAAACTCTCCGAAATAGGGCACGCTGGCATTCTACACCAAAGTGTATGCTCATGAGGGATTCCAAGGATTTTTCTATGGAATCTGCCCATACACTGTTATTTCGTTTAATAAAGGACAGGTATTAGGGGAGAAGGGAGCGGGCAAACAGAGCAAAGAAGTTGATCGCGTTTAACTTGGCAAACGCCAGCTTCGATCTCTGTCCCTGCTTAATCCAAGTTGACACACAGCCTCCGCGTGGCCTCCCCTGGATAGCTATACTGGCACCCGCCAGGTAGTGAACCAATGTGTGCAGCAACCCGACCCCTTGTTCCTGGGGAAAGAGGAACCTGGCCCTCGAGGTTGGGGGTTGCGCTTAGGGCTAACATCCCTATCGCGCAAAACAAACATGTTGTTCAGAGACAACCAATAGCCTCGGATACGGACGGATTACATGTTGGAGACCCCCGCAAACGTCAAAACAGAAACGAATTTCGGATCTGCACCTGGAACTTTAGGTCCCTCAACAGACCAGGTGCAGCCGAACAACTGGTCAACTCTTTGGACTGCTATAAGGCAGACATTACAGCGCTCCAAGAAGTGCGGGCCAAGCAAAAAGCGGATCAAAAACTGTGATATATACTACGGAAACTGCTACAGTGAATATAAACAACGCTTATTCGGAAGCGGAGTTGTTGTTCGAGGCAGACTCAGGAAATAAGTATTAGAATTGTGTGTCCACGCCCCCACAGAGGAGAAAGATGACCGACATAAAGACGACTTCTATGACCTCCTAGGCAGAACGTATGCGCAACGTCCCAGCTATGACACCAAAATCGTCCTAGGAAATTTCAATGCGAAGCTGGGTAAGGAAACTATCTTTGAACGGGTCATTGGAAAGCACAGCCTACACAACACCACGTCAGAAAACGGACTAAGGCTAGTGGACTTTAGGGCGGGACATAATCTGGTAGTAGCAAGTACACGATTCCTACACCTCAAAAATCCATAAGAAGACCTGGCGGTCTTTCGATCAATCGACAACCAACCAAATTTATCATACTGCGATCGACGGCAGACACTCCTCCAGCATCCTAGATGTCCGAACCTTTCGAGGAGGCAACATCGACTCGGATCATTACCTTGTTGCAGCCAAGGTACGGATGTGAATTTTTCGGAATCAACGGAGTTGAGTAAGAACACCAACATTTAACGTCGGAACGCTGCAATCGCAGGAGACCGCCAGGACCTTCGCCGATCAAGTCTCCCTCAAGCTCTCTCAAGTCCCGATGCAATCTGCAGAAACCATAGAACAGCAATGGAGCCGTTGTCAGAACGCCATTAGAGAGGCCGCCTCAGATGTACTCGGTTTCGAGCCACCACCGTCGAGAAAACCCTGGTTTGATGATGAGTGCAGACAGGCCCACGTAGAGAAACAGAATGCATACATGGTCACATTGCATCGACGGACGAGAGCTTCCCGCGAGCTCTATGAACAGAAAAGGAGGGAGGAGCAAGCGCTTCTGAGAAGGAAAAAGAAGGAGCACGAGAAGCGCGAGATCGAGGAGATGGAGAGATGTTACTGCAGGAACGACGTTCGAAAATTTTACCAGAAAGTAAAACGAACATGCCAAGGCTATAAAGCCAGAGTAAAGGCCTTCAGGGATGAGCACGGACAACTAGTAGTGGAGTCACAGTCGATGCTAAGATTGTGGAAGGACCACTTCTGCAGACTGTATAACGGCGATGATAGTCAAAATGCCGCCGTCAGGCAGAGCGAACCGTTCACAATGGACGAAGACGAAGGAGAATCCCGTCCACCCGACCTAGACGATGTTAAGATAGCGATATCGAAAGCTGCTAGAGCAGACGGACTCCCCGCGGAACTGTTTAAAGCAACTGGCGATGAGCTGGTGAGGAACATGCACCAACTCATCTGCAAGATATGGTCGGAAGAATGCATGCCCGATGAATGGAATCTCAGTATCGTTTGCCCGGTCCATATGAAAAGAGACCCCTATGACTGCGCCAATTACATAGGAATAAGACTTCTGAACATCGCATATAAGATACTCTCTGCTGTACTGTGTAAGTGCCTGAAACCATTCGTGGACAATCTGATAGGTTCCTACCAGTGTGGTTTCAGGCCAGGAAAATCCACGATATACCAAATATTTACACTACGGCAGATCTTGGAAAAGACCCTTGAATTCCAAGTCGACACGCGCCATCTTTTCGTCGATTTTAAAGCCGCGTTGGACAGTGTTTATAGAGACGAGCTATACAGAGCCATGTCATGTTTTAACATTCCTGCCAAGCTCGTCAGACTGTGCAGGATGACTAAGGAGAACTCTCGCTGCTCCATTAAGGTCGGAGGTGAACTAACCGACCCCTTTGATGTTAAAAAAGGTTTTAGACAGGGTGACGCACTGTCATGTGATTTCTTTAACATTGTTCTTGAAAAGATCGTGCGGGACTCTGCGGTCAATACAAGAGGTACGATCTACTTCAAGTCCACACAATTGCTTGCCTATGCAGATGACATTGATGTTATTGGATGAACAAAGCGAGACGTCAATAAGGCGTTCGCAATCATTAAAACAGAAGCGGCTAAAGTGGGTCTAAGGGTAAATGGGGACAAGACCAAATATATGCTGTCATCCAAGAAAGACGCGCTGCATCGACGTCTTGGCCAGAACGTCACCTTCGACAGCCATATCTTTGAAGTGGTCAAGCACTTCGTCTGCCTTGGCTCGATAGTGATAAGCAGCAACGACACCAGCGCTGAGATAAAGCGCAGAATAACTCTTGCCAACCGCTGCTTCTTTGGGCTCAAGAAGCAATTGAGTAGTAGAGCCCTCTCTCGAAAAACTAAGGTATCCCTCTACAATACCTTAATCATCCCGGTCCTCCTCTACGGCACTGAGGCTTGGACGGACGTTATCAAAAGTGGATGAAGGGAGTCTTGGGCGTTTCGAGGGGAAATTCTGCGTGCAATCTTTGGTCCCGTTTGTGTAAACGGAGAGTGGAGGAGGAGATTCAACCAAAAACTGTACGGGCTGTACAGCGACATCGGCCTAGTAAGACGTGTTCGGATCCAACGTCTAAGATGGCTAGGCCATGTAGAGCGAATGGACATCAACGCTCCGGCCCGAAGAGTCTTTGACTCCGACCCCGAGGGACGACGCAGCAGAGGACGACCGCATTTAAGGTGGTGCGCACAGATGGAAAGGGACCTCAACCAACTGGGCGTGCGGCACTGGAAGCGGCTGGCCAAAGATCGTGCCGGCTGGAGAGGCTTGATGGTTGAGGCGCTGGTTCACCCCGAAATGTAGCGCCATCAAAGTAAGTAAGTAAAGGACAGGTACTAGCGCCATCAAGGTAAGTAAGTAAAGGACAGGTATTGTTAAGACAGATTTTTACTAAGCCTAACAGCATCCTTAAGTTTGTCAATAGACTGGCAGTACTCTGTCCAGGCTTGTGATTTGGCCTTTCTAGTAACCTTTTTGTAGAGTTGAAGGCAGTTTAAGGCTTCTTGACCTTACTAGTAGCCTTTTTGTAGAGTTGACGGCAGTTTTCTGAATATTATCCATCTAACCTTGCTGTAAAGAAAGCCCGCCTTAATGCTGGTGTGTTCTAAATAACTAACAGCTGCGCAGCTGTGCTTTTGCATTATATTCAACCTCCGAATAGCCAAATGTTGTCATTTTTGTGAACTAAAACATATGTCATCTCTCCTAGTGGGACTCATACGTAAATGTTGGTTTCCGAAAATGGACCACATACGTGTACATGTGTAATCAAAGTCCCTTTTAATATTCACATAATGTATATTTACGTATTTATTCTTCACAAAGTGTTTCGGAAAGATATGAAAATGATTAAATGTAATCCTCTTACATATAGTAACTACGGATACGTACAAATCTATACAATAAAGTAAGATAAAAACCCGAATGTCTGGTGTTTGACAAGCTTAAATCAAAATCATAAACAAATGAATAAAGTAATGTCTGAATTGCACTTGAATCTATTAGATTCAACTTACTGTCAAATGAAGAAAGTCAAAAGTCCTATGTCCCGCGCACTTGTATACAAATACAATAACAAACAATTGTATATAATATACAATATCTAAAGTAAAGTTTTGATATTAATGAAATGTAAAGCATATTTTGATTAAGACTATACTATATAGATACATACATACGTTTATGTACATATGCACGTGTACTTAACTTAGAGTTGTACATCTAATGGATGTAGATACATATACTTTATCATCTAGGCTATATACAAATGTACGTCTTGCAAATATTTCAGTTGTTATCTAGATACTTGAAGTTTGATTATTTATAAAATACTGTGTGAATCAAAGGGATACTTTAATCCACCGTTTATCTAAGCTTTTATCTCATGTATCTATGTTCTATGTATTTATCTAATTAACTAACTCAGTTGATAGTACTCGGGAGCAAAATCGTTTGCCAAATTACTAAGAAAATTAAAATCTGACGAGCTATTGGAGTTCTCCAATCCGGTTAGATTCGCATTGGTAACATTCGATGCTTGCACCATGGGAAAGGTTTGAGCGACGCCGTTAACGAAGCTACTACCGTTGCCAACAGCCACAGCAGAATGCAGCATTTGCTGTTGTTGCTGCTGATCTTGATGGTTGTGAGCTTGAAGTTGATGGCCGGCGGCATGGTGAGTAGCGTGTGGATGTTGTTCATAATAGCCGGGGAAGTTGTACGAGTCGCAGTTTTCTGGGAGATTTCCGGTTTGCGGAGTGGCGGAGATATAATTTGCCGCATCAGGCGATTGGTGGTAGTCTTGATGTTGTGGATGCTGGTGGAATGTGTTGTCATAGTATCCGGTTTGTGTCTTCGGATCGGGATAGTAGTTCCCACTCGAACCCATAGAGGCGCTCGTGTCATACTCGCTATGGTTATACGCGTAATTGTGGTTCGGATACGGGGTGGAACCGCAATTTGGATCTGGTACATGGTGGTAGTAATTCTGTTGTGGATGGTAATTGGAATGGGATGGTGGTGGCTTAGGTTGAAATTCGTGAATTTTCAATGAACTCATTTCCGGTGACTTGATGAGATTGGGGTGTTGTTGCTGTTGATGTTGGTGATGTACAAAATCTGGGACGACGCCAACTGCTCCGTTGTGTTGTTGGGCGTTTTGCGTTAACTTTTGCTGTTGGTGATGTTGGGCGAATTCGATATCGTACTTGGCATAGTACTCTTGGTGTTGCTGTTGCACAGCAGCGATAGCTTGTGGGGATTGGTGCAGTGGTGTAGATGGCTGTTTTTGTTGAGTGTAGTATCCTGGGAAATAGCTCGTGTCATGTATTGTATTGCTGGTGGAGTTGTTGGCTTGAAGATATCGACCCTTTGACTTGGTTGTGGAGTGAGAAGTGGCACCAGGCGTGTTACCGGTCCCGGTGATTTGTGGAGGTTGCTGATGGGGTACACCGCTGCTACTCGTGTCCGAATCGCGACGATACATTTCGTAATTGCTGAAAGGTGAATGTTTCGTGGATGTCGACACGGCTTCCTTTTTGACAATCTTGGGTGGGTATTCACGTTAGAAAATATGAACATTTAGGGGTATTAAGGGTCACTTACCTTGTCCGTGTCTTTTTTCTTGACCTTAGATGGGCCTTCGTCCTCATCGTCCAGGCTAACACTGGATGCTACACTTGAATCTGCGCTGATCACATTCGACGCCGAAACAGTATTGCTGCCCAAATTGTTGTTCGATGATACTCCCGACTCTAGCGTTGAGTTCGGAGTCACTGCAAATAAAGTTATTGCATTTTTTGCGTCACGAGCTCTGGATTGAACTTACAACTTCCCGTGCTTGGATTATTGTTTGTCGCACTTGGCGTATTATTGTTATGCCCTCTTGAGTTCGATGTTGAGTCCGGGATATCATCCGAGGGTAACTCACAGCCTTGACAGGATTTTTTCGAATTTGAATCTACAATTGCAAGAGAAGAGAAGTTCGTCAGATATCAGTGAAGCGACTAGCTGTCGGATGCAAGAAGCAGAATTTTCACGTGACAGTGATTGATGGAAAACCGTATTTTTTATGGGTGCTACTACGTATTTCTTTTCTCAAGCGTGTATCTATGTACATATATCTACAGAGAACTGTGGAGTAACGGGTGCGCTTGATTCTTTTTTTGTTTTTTTTTTTTTTTTTTTCGTTCTTCTGGTAAGGACAATCCTACTTACTACTATCTGACTGATTGTCATCATCACCTTTTAAGCTGTCTTTGTTGTCCTCGTCATCGGTCTTCGATAGCGTTTGCCGTTTATGTTTCATACGTCGATTCTGAAACCACACTTTAACCTGAAAAATGGAAAAGAAGTTTTTCTTGTCCGTATGTATTGCTTAGAATGAATTCATTTATGTTGCGCTCACCTGTCGCTCGCTCAGATCTAGACTGGCTGCAATCTCGATTCTCCGGGGGCGGCATAAATATTTATTGAAATGGAACTCCTTTTCCAACTCCAGTAGTTGAGTGTTTGTATATGCGGTACGTAACCGACGGGGCAGACCGTTTTCTGGAACGAATTCAGCTGTAATTGAAAATTCTCGTCTTCATTCGGTTTGTATTTTACTTTGTGTCTTATGAATGCTAACTTTGTTTTTGCCTGACTGCATTGGTAACTGTTTGAATGCATTACGTACGCACAGAAAGTATTTGTAATACTTTACTAGAATTGTCCCAGTAAAAGGATACGAGTACTCCCTCAAACCAAATGACATTCTTTTACAATACTAAGAAGATCACCATAAATGTTTTCTTTGAATTCGTATACGTGGTATCCAATATTTCACAAAAAAATAAGTGTAATTTGGTCTGAGAAAAACCATTGAGAATAGAGGATGGGATGTAAAAAAATTGTTTTCTGCGGGGAGCTCGAGAGAGGACACCCGCAAGTCTTGTGCAGTCAATTCTTCTTGAGGCAAAGAAGAATACTGCGGATTTCTTTCAGACATCAGGGCGTACGCGCTTAGTCATACTACATCCTGGATAATCCCTCCATCTATGCTTGCATGCATTGAAGACCCAATGGTTGAAGTGAGTATTGACCGTGGAAACAGGTAGACCCAAGGCGGGTTTAGGTCCTGAGAAACTCTCCTCTGAGCCCATTATAATGAGTTCATCAGAGATCTCATTTCCTGGGTTGCCAGAATGACCTGGGACCCAAGCAAGCCTTAGTGAGTTTGGTCTTCCGATCTTAAGTTCATGCTCTAACTTGGACCTGGTTAAAGGGCTAGACACACCTTTGAGTGCAGATGCATATGCCTTTTGCTCTTCCACCTACGCTTCACAACATAGTCCACATCCATTAGGATTGCGTTTATCATTGATTGAAAGACAGACGCATATTTTCCTAAATAAAAGTGCAGTCGGACTGTTTCGCGTTCAAAGAAAACTCCAGCGCTGGATCCCAACTCGGACTAGGAGCCATCTATGAAAATACGAAGACTGATCCAGGATCAGTGTATGGCCAGAGTCAATCCTAGCCTGAAAGGTAGGTCCCTTTCACCTATGGGAAAATGAAATCACACACAACATGGGTGATTGAGAGAAGCTCGGCTCAGGTCCTTCATGGACTGTAACGCCAACATACATACATACAACCTTGAGACCCATCTTAGCCGCTTCTACCTACATGCTTAAAAAGGCCTCATTGACGTCTCGCTGTGTCCATCCAATCACGTCAATGTCGTCGGCGTACTCAAGCAATTGCGTAGACTTGCACGATCTTTTCAAGCACGATGTTGAAAAAGTTGCATGACAGCGCGTCAACTTGCCTAAATCTTTTTTTAACATCAAAGGTCTCGGTTTGCTCATTACCGACCTTAATGGAGCAACGAGAATTCTCCATTGTCATGCTGCACAGTCGGACGAGTTTGGCAAAGATGTTAAAACTGAACATGGCTTTTTATAGCTCATCTCTATACACGCTGTCATATGGAGCCTTGAAATCGACGAAGAGGTGGTGAGTGTCGATTTGGTATTCCTGGGTCTTCTCCAAGATCTGCCGTAGCGTAAATATTTGGTTTATTGTGGATTTACCTGGCCTGAAACCACACTAATAAGAGCCGATCATGTTATCCACAAATGGTTTTAGGCGTTCACACAATACGGCAGAGAAGATCTTATACGCGATGTTAAGGAGGCTAATTCCCCTATAGTTGGCACAGTTATAGGGGTCTCCATTCTTATGGACCGGGCAAACGATGCTGATATTCCATTTGTCGGGCATGCTTTCCTCCGACCATACCTTGCAAATGAGAGGTGCATGCACCTTAACCAGCTCATCTCCAGCCGCATTAAGAAGCTCAGCAGAGAGGCCGTCTGCGCCTGTGGCTTTATTAGACTTAAGTCTTGATATCGCTATTTTGACTTCGTCTAGGTCGGGTGGACTGAATTCTTTTACATCGTCGTCCATTACGAATGGCTCGCTCTACCTGACAGCGGTATCTTGTCTATTATCGCCGTTA
The DNA here is from genome assembly GCA_951905685.1 of Eumerus sabulonum. Lineage (NCBI taxonomy): Eukaryota > Metazoa > Arthropoda > Insecta > Diptera > Syrphidae > Eumerus > Eumerus sabulonum. The sequence continues at coordinate 207,980,535 of OX645060.1, forward strand.
TACAGTCCTCAGAAGTGGTCTTTCCAAATCCTCAGCATCGACTGCGACTCTACTACCAGTTCTTCATTTCCATCCTTGCAGGCCGCCGCTCTGGCATGTTCGTCTTACCTTATTGTAAAATCTACGGGCGTCATTCCTGCGGAAGCTCTCTCTATCTCCCCGATCTCACGCTTTCCATGCTCTCCCTTATTTCTTCTGAAAAGCGTGTTCCTCTTTTCTCTTCTGCTCATTGATTTCGCGAGCAGCTCTCGTCCGTCGTTGCAGCATGGCTTTATATGCCTCTTGTTTTGCTGCACGGGCTTGTTCGCATTTTTCATTGAACCAGGGCTTTCTAGGTGGTGGCAGTTTGAAACCCAGCACGTCTGAGGCAGCGTCTCTGACGGCGCTCCACTCCTGCTCTATTGTTTGTGCTTGAAGGAGACACGATCGGCAAAGATTCTGGCAGTCTCTTGCGATTGTAGCTTTCCGACGTCAAACTTACGTAGTTCTACTCGACTCCTTAGCATTCTTGATATCGTCATTTGTACCTTAGCTACAACAAGGTCCGAGTGGTCCGAGTCGATGTTGGCTCCTCGGAAGGTTCGTACGTCGAGAATACAGGAGGGGTGTCTGGCGTCGATCGCAATGTGATCAATTTGGTTGGTGGTCGATTGATCATAAGACCGCCAGGTACCCTTGTGGATGTTGAGATGGGGGAATCGTGTGCTTGCTACAAAGAGGTAACGCCCCGTTAGGAAATCGATTAGCCTAAGTCCGTTGTCGGATGTGGTGTTATGGAGGCTATGCTTTCCTATGATCGACTCAAATATGTCCCCTTTGCCCCGTTTTGCATAAAAATCTCCTAGAACTATTTTTGTGTCGTAGCTGGGGCATTGGGCATATGTTCTGTCTAGGAGATCGTAAAGTTCTTCCTTGAGTCGATATTTCTTCCGTTGAGGCGTGAGCGCATATTAAGCTAATGTTTCCAAATTTAGCTTTGATGGGGACTGTTATGAGGCGTTCGCTTATATCTCGGAAGCTTAAGCTTAAGGGTTAAGGCAGGTATGGTGCGGCCAAATGTCGGACTTCCTTCGAACGGTTTGAATTACTTTGAATTACTTGCGTTTTATAAACCAATTCGTGAAAGAGCTTCTGGAGCAGCATAGCACATGTCGTGCTTGTAACATGAGCATCTTCACGAAAATAAATTTCCCAGCTTGTTGAGGTGCTCTTGACTTTGGTGCTTTGTTTTGGTTAATTCCTTTGGTTCTTGTTACATGTGCCGAAAGGTATTTTCAGTTGTAAATTTTTACTTGTCTAGCCCAAAACTTAAGTAGCGAGCACAAAATGTGGACTTGCCCATTTAATAAATAGCATAAGACTGAATTCATTTTATTTATTTTTTATAAATACTCAAAATACGCCTCTTACAAATTAATTCATACAAATACGACATCTCTTGTTAAACGGGCCCTACACGCCAAAGATATCATCCAATAATTGAGACCGAAATAGAGAACTTTTGTAGCATAACTCTTGTAAACATAAAATGTTCCGAGAAATGCCGAATTACCCAATTTGGTTCTAGTGGGGCGATACTCGTTTTCTTAGTTAGTCATATACTTCCATTTAGTGCTAATGAAAATAATGTTATAACACGCTTCATGTCCCAGAGCTGACTGAAACACCATCAAGCGAAACAAATCCCACCAAAATCCCACAAACACAATCACAAAAAAATTAAAGGAAAAATATACTTTCTCAGCAAAAACTGTTCATTTGCTGGAGTAGCATAAGCAATAAATAGATACACTACCCCTACCTACTTACATCCTTCTTATTTTAGAAATAAAGTAATTAACGAAATTCTAATCAATCAATCAGGCAGGCCGACACTGTCACACGGTAGCTACATAGCTGACTGTTGAGTACTTCATTCAACTAAAACAACATCTTCAGTAATGCCGCCTGCCGTGAGATGCGGCAGCATATTTTCTCCTCTCTGTCTTCGGGGAATACCCTCTGCACCTTATTACATCATCAGTTCGAAAGGGTGTCATCCGCTTTGAGCATGTTTCCAAGTTTCATTTGAAAAGGATGCCCCATCACGAAGGAAAACAGGAAAACCCTTTCTCACGATTATTGGTATGTACGAGTATGTATATATGTCTGTATGATTGGAAAGCTTCCAATCCGGGTACCGAAGCGAAACATCGAGATAAGTCGGCAGGGTAGTGTGAAATAGGATGATACGGTACGGATGTTTCTATTCGAAACATATCTTCCAGTCACACCCGGTTACCTTCGACTTGTGCACCTGCATACGTATCTGCAAAGCCTGAAAAGGGCTACTCATACAGTTTCTGATGAAGAACAAAGCAGTAACTGCAACTTGAATGATACGAGAGTTTGGGCAGTACGTAGCAACAGCAGCTTGATTATAGCTTACTGCAACGCAAAAATGTATGATATATTATCTGCTTTTCGTACCGAATGCCGATGACATAGTCAATAACTTTTGTACATACTACGAGTATCTGCCAATGAATGGGGTTGGATGGGGCTGGAAAATTTTCCATATCAGTTACCGAAGCCGGGGAAGGAAGCACCGGGGGTGAAGATGATTTCCTCAGAAGAGAAATTTCCTTTTGCCTTGAATTTCACAAACACATTTGGTCCAAATGAACTGGTGTCGGAATATCGAAAACACTTATCTCGCATCCTAGAACTCCATGCTTCGATCTGATGTGTTTTAGGGGAACTTTGCATTTAGGGTGTTTTAGAGTTTCATATACGAGGACGGTTGACGACGGAAGTTAAAGTTGGATCTTGTTTAGACGGTTTGTATCTGCTTCCGGATGGTGATAACTCAGAGTCAATCCATCATCGGAGCCCTCCTGCCGACGAGTGAAGAGAGGAAATTCAATTTGAAAAATTTCAGTATGTGCTCTCGAGGTTTCTCCAAACTGAGAACCGGAAGGCACAAACGGTCTATTGTACGGCAAATAATAATTAATCAGCAGAGGTGAAATGGTTCGTTTGCAAGATGACACGTATTCCATTGGCCACTCTGAATGAGAGATCTTAGCTGCGGTTAAGCCCATCTGACAATAGGTTGGTTAAGAACAGAAATTCCGGTGGACTATAAGGGCGTAAATATATGGACGACACGCGCGCCATATGTGCCCTAGACACACATTCTCAATGTCTCTGCACCAATTCAATTGTCTGTACCAGCCTGTGAACGAGTGACGAGTAAATAGCCTCCCGAGTCAGTCAAAAAGTCGAAAGCATCAAAGGCAATCCAACTATCAACAGCAGCAATGGAAGCAAAATTATTTTTAAGAAATGATCTTGCAATGAAAAATGATCTTCAACCAACCGCCACCGCAATCATCGCCACATGAAAGGGGAACAACACACACAAAACCGAAACAGCAATCTTCGGCTTGGTCTTAAGCTCTAGCTTGGAATATAAGATTAATCAGTAATCTCCCCGGCCGCATCCGCCATACGTCAGGCAACAATCAGTCAGTCAGTCAGTCAGCCAGTCAATTCCAAGAGCTCATAGTAGATTTAAGCAGATTATTAATGATCCTTTCGGCAGGTATGGTGCGGCCAAATGTCGGATTTCCTTTGAACGGTTTGAATTACTTTGAATTACTTGCGTTTTGTTAACCAATTCGTGAAAGAGCTTCTGGAGCAGCATAGCACATGTCGTGCTTGTAACATGAGCATCTTCACGAAAATAAATTTCCAAACTCGTTGAGGTGCTCGTGTCTTTGGTGCTTTGTTTTGGTTGATTCCTTTGGTTTTTGTTACATGTGCTGAAAGGTATTAAACATTTTTCATCGTTAGGTTGTTTTTGGAGAATATGAATAATTACTGTAAACGGTATTCGATATTCGGTAGCCACATGGGATGCCGATTGTAGAAGTGAGGAGTTGTTTTATTACTTGCACAACAGGGTGATTAGACACGCCTTGTCTATTTTTGTAAATTAAAGGTTCTTGCTCGAAAGCCGGCTTTCATACGTGGTGAAGCGCGTTAAACGTGCCTTACGAATTAAGTGTTGAAAGCTCCCCAGGTCGATAGCGTGGGAAATTAATACTTTTTTCGAGATAGCAACAGCTACAAACATTTTAGGAAAAAAAAAATGGAAATGATGACATATGTACATATTTAAGGAGGTTATGAGGTTGATGTCGCCATTAATGTCCTGCAGGTAGAGTTTATGAGATACTCGCGTCAGCTGTTTAGTCATTTGATTAAAATCGATTAAATTCATCACTACTTAGTGATGAATTTCTGACGTTGTTATAGTCTTGTAATTCGTCATGCCGAAAAATGTGTGAAGTGTACAATGCGAATGCTGCAAGGGAACACTCGGCTCCGTTCCGCAAATATCGGTGTCAAAAAAGTACTGGCCGACCAAACGAGCACGAGTCACACGCAAGCTCGATGTTTGGGTGGGAAATTTGATAGGCTACGCAACGAAATCGAACGATTATTTCAGGCGATGAAAAATGGATTAAATACGAAAATATTCGACGCAAGTGAGGTCGGTGACCCTCTACAAATGGCAAAACAGTCAATTGGAGGAACGATTGTGCGCAGCTTGACCGTTTTAACGAAGTAATCAAAAAAGAGCGACAAAAATTAGCCAACCCATAAGGAGTTGTCTTCCACCAGGACAATGCAAGGCTACATACATGATTGATGTTTCGGAAGAAGACATCGAGCGAACCCACTCTGAACTGCGTATTCTACTGTCTTCCCTTACATAATGCGAAGACTGAAGTTTGTAAAAGCATGTGTTCAAAACTTCCAAAAGCCAGAAAGTCGAAAAACATATTGTCCTAATGCGCCAGCTTTCTTAAACGGAGTGTTGCTCTATAGACCAATAGTAGCCCTGATTCTTTCACTGGATTCGTACATTTTAGCAGACTGCAACAGTGGCAAAATCGGCTGAGGGCAACCTGTGCCTCTAACGGTTAAAAGTACAGACAGTCTTTCACTGAAATTAATATACATACAAGCCAAAACGACGTATGTACTGTGAATTATCCATTTCACTTGAATTGAGTTTAATAAAGTTTCAAAACGAAAATTAGGGGAATCTCTTATCTCCATACCGACGACTTCAAAGGTTCTATCTCAGTTTTTGAGACTGAGGATTCCACAGAACTTTCATCTTCTAAAGACCACCGAACTAATAATATAATTATGATTACTAGCCAGTAAACTGATGTATGCATCTAGCCCGCTAGGCAAGGGGGCCCAACCCTACCAGGATGGCGCTTGTGCGGTGGGCTAACAACCCGCCCTTGTAAAAAGGAAACTTCTTATGAACGAGAATATGGCCTCGGATACAAGGACGGATATCCAGCGACTACACAGAAAGAAAAAGGACCACGATATGCGAGTATGTTCCTGGAATGTGAGAACTCATCAACTATAAAAGGCCCTCAAGCAGTATAAGGTGGATATTACTGCCATCCAGGAAGTACGCTGGCCTATCCAGCCTATCCTTATCCTAATAAGGAACGGTAAAGAAGAAGGACATTTATTACAATTGCCACAAAAGGCTGCACTTATTGGGATGCGGGTTCGTCGGGTTTAAGCCAATAAGTGATCGCCTAGCTGTGATCTGTGTCCATGGTATTCTACAATACAAGCCTCATCTAATAAGTAGCACAAGATTTCTTCACAAGAAGGTCCACATACCATTCTGGCGTTCTCCAGATGGTCGAACTGCCAACCAAATTTACCATGTGCTCATACATAGACGCAAAACATGCGTCACTTTCTGGATATTAGAACGATCGGAGGAGCAACTGTCGGCGATGACCATTTCCTAGTGGCATCGAGAGTAAATGAGAGCACCGTGGCGCAGTGGGTAGTGTGTTGGCCTCTGACGCCGATGACTCGGGATCGAATCCCGACACAGCCATGTCATCGAACGTGTTTTTCACGGTGTTTCTCCTCAGCGGGGTTCTGACAAAACCCCCTGTAGTAAAATTTGTCATGAAAAGCTTCTCGAAATTCACCGTTCAGAATCGGCAATAAAACTGTAGGTCCTTTCACCTATGTGAACATGAAATCACACACAACATGGGTGATTGAGAGTAGCTCGGCTCAGGATCTTCATGGACTGTAACGCCAACATACATACATACAGCGAGACTGAATACCTGACTTTCCAATGTTAGAAAGCTACATCAGTCCACCAGGAGAAGGTTAAACATTGGAAGCCTGAGCACCTCAGAGATCACCAGAAATTACCGAGAGCAACTGAGCAGAAAACTCGCAACTCGAGAACACTCTTATTTCCGACTAGCAGGGAATAGTGGATGTTTCCAAGCAACATTTCCAGCGGCTGCTTAACGAGAATGGAGAAGAGAGAGTGGTAGTGGACGAAGAGATCCCGCCTCCAGTCGAGGAAGTTTTCATTGCTATTAAAAAGCTGAAGAACGATAAGGCCGCAGGACCGGATGGATTACCATCATAGCTCCTTAAAGCTGGAGGCAATGTTCTGGTAGGGAACATGCATCAGATTATCTGTTGAATTTGGGACGAATGCATGCCCGACGACTGGAATACCAGCTATATATGCCCCATTTACAAAAAAGGCGATCTACATCTTGCAAAACCTACAAAGTTCACGTACATATATACGTCGGGGCAAACACAAACTCTCCGTGTAACATGATAGTGGAGATCCGGCACAGAATCACTCTCGGCAACTCTACTACTTCAGCTTGTCAAAACAGCTAGGGTCCAAACTCCTGTCCCGAAGAATCAAGGCTGTGCTCTACAAGGTTCTTTTACTGCCAGTCCAGCTACATGTAGCCGAAAGAAGGATGGCAGGGCTGATTATTGGCTCCCTCAAAAGAGGAATTCTGAGACGGATATTCGGTCCTGTCTGCGAGGATGACGAATGGAGGAAAAGATATAACCACGAATTCTATGAGCTGTACAAAGATGTGTATATAGTTCGGGAGACAAATATCCGTCGACTACAATGGCTCGGCCCATCGAGCGCACCAACTAAGAGGGTCTTCGAATCCGAGCTTCGTGGTTCATGAAGAAAGAGGAGTCCGAACCTCCGGTATAAAGACCAAGTGACATCCGTGCCGAAGACTTCAAAGGTTCTATCTCAGGGATTGAGGATTCCAAAGAGCTTTCTTCTTCTGATGGTCACCGAACTAATAATATAATTATCTTTAGCGGCCTCACGGAAGGGTATTCATTGTTAGTTATTATTTGTAACCGTGGAATTGAAGTCAACTATTTCAATGTCATTTCTAATGTCGGTGCAACTGAATCATTTTGGCTCAGTGGTTAGGACACGTCAAAGATGGAAGGCAGCTATAGCTCAGGCTCAGATCCTCTATGGATCGCTGGCCTGATAAGTAAGTAAGTAAGTAAGATTAGGACACGTAGTCATGACATTATTGCGAAAACGGTATGGAGTCAAAGGGTTTTTCCATTTTAGAAAAACACAAGGTGGGGACAATGATAAATACCAATACGGTGTATTAGTCAGGAATTTTGGCAGCGCTTACGCGACACAAAGCCCTCATAGCATGTCTTGACCAAATAAGGCGCAAGTAAGAAAATGCTAATTGGGACTACAAATATTTACCTAGTCAAGTTGGGTATGTTATTTTTAAGGTTCATCGATATCATTTTTATGTGTAAACTGTTACCTTTCGAATGGCTGGTTTTATGGGCACCGATCTAATGGTCTGCAAACAAACCCCGAAAAGCTCTGCATCCGAAGTTTTGGGTTCCAAGGATCCACCACAAAGAAACACCTGGTTCGATGACGAGTGCAGGAGGATTCATACAGCGAAGCAGGATGCATATAAGGCCTGGCTGCATAAAAGAACAAGAGCAGCTCGTGAGCGCTACGAGTTAAAAAGAAGGGAGGAGCATAAGCCTCTCAGGAGAAAGAAGAAAGAGCACGAGAAGCGCGCGATTGAGGATTTGGAGAGGTGTTACTGCAGGCGTGAAGTTCGAAAGTTTATTAACAGATAAAGCGAACATGCCAAGGATATAAAGCCAGAAAGGAAGCCTGCAGGGATGAGAACGGACACCTAGTAGTAGAATCGCAGTCGATGCTGAAAATATGGAAAACCATTTCTGCAGGCTGTATAACGGCGATGTTAGTCAATATACCGCTGTCAGGCAGAATGATCCATTTCTAATGGACCAAGACCGCAGAGAACTCCGTCCTACTGACCTCGACGAAGTAAAGAATGCCATATCGAAGCTCAAGTCGAATAAAGCTGCTGGCTCAGACGGACTGTCTGCTGAGCTCTTCAAGGCAGCTGGGGATGACCTGGTTAGGAGCATGTACCAGCTCATCTGTAAGATATAGTCAGAGGAAATCATGCCCGAGGAATGGAGTCTCAGCATCGTATGCCCGATCCACAAGAAAGGAGAACCCTCTGATTGCGTCAACTACAGAGGAATAAGTCTCCTTAACATCGCCTACAAAATCTTCTCTGCCGTTTTGTGTGAACACCTGAAGCCTTTTGTAAATAAGCTCATAGGTCCTTATCAGTGCGGATTCAGGCCAGGGAAGTCCACCATCGACCAAATCTTCACACTACGGCAGAACCAATGACACTCAACACCTATTTGTCGACTTCAAAGCCGCAAACGACAGCGTAATTAGAGATGAGCTATACAACGCCATGTCTACCTGCTAAACTCATCAGACTATGCAGGATGACTTTGGAGAATGCTCGCTGCTCCGATAGTTTTGATGTCAAAAAAGGATTTAGGCAGGGCCAAGCGCTGTCGTGTGATTTCTTCAAATCCTCGCAACTCCTTGTATACGCCGACGATATTGGAATAATGGGTAGATCACAGCGAGATGGCAATGAGAAGTTTGCGAATATTGAGTTCGAGGCGGCGAAAGTTGGTCTGGCGGTAAACGAGGGCAAAACTAAATATATGCTGTCATCAAAAAAGGACGCTCACCACCGACGTCTTGGCCAGAACGTTTGTATTGGCAGGTATAAGTTCGAGGTAGTTAAGGACTTCGTCTACCTTGGCTCTGCAGTGACCTGGAATAACAACATCAGTTCCGAAATCAAACGCAGAGTCACTCTTGCCCATCGCTGTTTCTTTGGGCTCAGGAGGCAACTGAGTAATAGAGCCCTCTCCCGACTGACAAAGTTGACTCTGTATAAGATCCTTATCATCCCGGTCCTGTTGTACGGCGCAGAAATATGGACACTATCAAAAGCGGATGGAGAGGCCCTTGGTCGGTTCGAGAGAAAGATTTTGCGCGTGATTTTCCTTGCCTTGTACTGCAAGCAAGCGAGCGCAAACAACGCCCCTTTCAGTTTCCCACGCAAATGGTTTATGTGCGGATCCCAGAGAAAATGTGAGTCAATGATGATACCCAGATACTATCGCCGTATCATCAGCATATGCAAACGGAACAATTTTTTTAGACACTTGAGCTTTTCATTTGTGTACAAAAGAAAAAGTAGGGGGCCAAGCTTCGAACCCTGTGGTACTCCGTATTTAATTTCATGTTTACCACTACAGCAATTTTTGATTTTTGCGCTCAATGTCCTATCTGCGAGGTAGTTTATTCATCAGGACGACATTCTTCCTCTAATTCCTACACTCTGTAATGTGCTGATGACCTTATTGTGATCAAGGGTATCAAATGCCTTACTGAAATCCAAAAAGAGAATTAGGACATGGTGACGTTTACTGAGGGCTGTATTAATTATATTTGCGAAGTCACCAAGACGTTTATTTGTGCTCCTTCCCTTTTGAAAACCGTATTGGCTCTTGCAGATCAAATTACGTTTTTTTTATAAAATTCCATATACGATCAGCAACGATTTGCTCCATGATTTTTTCTATGGCAGGTAAGATTGCAATCGGTCTGTAGTTCGAAATGTGGGTTTTAGCCCCACCCTTATAAATGGGTCGTACAACTGCCTCTTTAAGTTTCTTAGGAATCGTTGGCGTATCTAAGCTTAGATTGATTAGTTTGGTTATAATAGGGACAAATATGTCGGCATTCAATTTAATATCTAAGGCCCTGATGGCGTCTGTCCCAGGTGCTTTTCGAACGTTTAAATGATGCACCAAGCCCTCTACCTCTACACACTCTGTTCCTCCAAAATAGATAGATTCATTCAAGCTCATATGTTGGTATCTTGAAGTTGTTACACTTGTGAATGATGGATTCAGCTTGTCGCAGGGCAAGGTTGTTATTTTTTTTATATCTAGAATGGTGGCTACTCGTACGTTGATTCAAAAATCTCCATGGAAAGAAACCAAGTGGTTTTAAATCACGTGTCGCGAAACTAAGCGATTTTCAAAGAAAATAAGCATAATCCTAGCCGATTCCATCCAGCCGGACAAAAACAAATTCTTGTCCTTAATTTCGATACCTTTCGACCAGAAAGCAAATAAATTCTTGATATTCAAGTGAATATTCGTTCGTTCAAACGCGGAAGATTTGCTCCTTCACCGTTTCTTTGATCGTGAAGTGGGACTCATGGCTGAAAATGATTTTTGACGACATTTGGTCATCAATTGAACGGTGATGTAAGAGCTAATGGTTAGTTGGTTTGAGCTTTTCTGTCAATTGAATTTTGTATATGTATATGTAAACTTAAGCACTTGTGTATAATTCACAAACTAAAACTAATCCTTTAAATGTCAAATTCAAATGACCGACATGTTGCTGGTTTCTACGCAATAGCGTTAATATCCAATGTTTGAACATTGGCCTTCCAAACCTTGATGCGTCTCCCACAGGCATATTCGTAGTCGCAACCTGGCTGCCACGAGATAGTGGTCCGAGTCGATGCTGGCTCCTCTAAAAGTTCGCACATCCAGAATGTCGGATGCGTGCCTGCCATCAATCGCAATGTGGTCAATCTGATTGACGGTTGATTGATCTGAAGATCGCCAATTCCCTTTGTGGATGTTGAGATGTGGGAAACGCGTTCTAGCAACTAGAAGATTTCGCCCCGTTGCAAAGTCTATCAGCCTAAACCATTTTCGGATGTGGTGTTGTATAGGCTGTGCTTGCCAATAACCCTATCAAAGGCGACTTCCTTGCCCAGTTTTGCGTTAAAGTCTCCCATTGGGCATATGTCCTATCTAGGAGATCGTAGAAGTCGCCTTTTGTAGTGTCATCCTTATCCTCGGTAGGGGCGTGAGCGCAAAGTAGGCTGGTATTTGCGAATTAAGCCTTGATGCGGATTGTCATGAGGCGTTCGCTTACATGCCTGAAGCTCAAGACTTTTTGCCTAAGTCTACCTCTTATAACAAATCCGCATCCGAATAAGCATTGTCTTCTCTCCTTGTAGCAGTCGCCGTAGTACATATCATAGTTTCTCATCCTCTTTTTGCCCGCTATATCCCATCGCACTTCCTGGATTGCGGTCATATCTGCCTTATAACAGTCTAGGGCCTCCGCAAGTTGTTCGACTGCATGTGGTCTGTTGAGGGACCTTACATTCCACGTACAAAGCCAAATATCATTTCTTCCTTTTCCTTTGGTTGTTTCCTGGGTCGTCATCGGTTAATCCGTCCGTTTTTTTTGTATCCGAGGCTTTTTTCGGGTTTTTTGGTTTGTTGGTTTTTTTAAAGATATGGCTTGCCTGGCCATAGCCTAACCGACAATTATCCTGTTTTGTGGTGCAGGAAACTCGCCATTCGGCCTTTTCCGTTAGCAATTTCAAATAGAAATCCCCAGGTGGCACCACGAGGAGGTGGAAATAGGGCTTACTAACAGAGATGTTCGGCTGCAGTGGCTTCTGCTCGCTATTTTACGGGCCAACGCATGTCGGATACGCTACCCCTACGAGGCTTTTGTAAACTGCTCCACTACAGCTTAATTCGGGCCTGTACTGTCAACAATTGGACCTTCGCAAGAAATCAATTGCACAGAAGCAGCTAGCTTTGGCCAATATGAGACAAACTGTGTTCCATCGATAATGATTCACAAACAGTTCCTGGACCATAGTGAAGGGGTTCTTATGCATCCATCTTATAGTTCGGCCCTGGCCAAGTCATAGCTACCGTTCTCGTTCAGAGTGAATGGTTTTGCTGGTGAACATTTTCTTCAAGAGATTTGTTAAAAACAACTGTCCCAGAATGAGGCATATTGCAATTATTTTCGAAATGGCAAAATACGAACAAAACGGCGCAATTTTGACCGATATCAAAGCATTCTAACTATGTATACCAAATGAGGCCCTTGATTTCATACAAAAATAATTTATTTATTTTTACTACATTTTATATCTTTTATATTGTTTTGTCCACACGAACCGGAGGTTATGTTCGAATTTTATGTGGACCGGGGGCTATATAAGCGGGAGCACTCGCCCTCGGGAGCATTCGGTTTTCGGAATTCAATGACGAGTGGAAGGTAACCAAAGTCATTTTCATACCCGAGGCAGGCAAAAGCTCCCACACGTATGCAAATGACTTGAGGCCTATCAGTCTTACTTCTTTTCTATTAAAAACTCTAGAGAAGATCTTAGACGCACACATTCCGTACAGATGCATCTCAGGAAGGCTGTCGGATAACCAACATGCCTACAACAAAGGCGTCAAACATCCTGGATGTGCGAACATTCAGAGGGGCAAATGTCGACTCTGACCACTTCCTCGTAGCAGCAAGATTCAGAGCTCGACTGTCCAATGTCAGAAAGCTGCACCAGCCCATCAGGAGGAGGTTCGACATTGGGCGCCTGAGCACACCGGAGGTTGCCAGAGTCTACAGGGAGCAGCTGAGCGAAAGACTCTACGGTATGCCTACGTCGAACACAAATGCCAATAATATGTGGCTGCATTGCCGCTCAGCCATTCAGGAAGTAGCCGAAACCACATTAGGATACCTACCACCCCCGACAAGAAACCCGTGGTATGATGGCGAGTGTGAGCAGAAAAAGGCAGCAACCGACGAGGCGTACCAAAAGGCGCTGCAGAGGAAAACCAGGGCAGCGCGAGAAGAGTACCGAGCCAGAAGAAGGGAGGAGAAGAAACTACTGCGACAAAAGAAAAGAATCTTCGCAGCCTCCCAGCTCAAGGATATCGAGGAGTCTAGGGATAGACATAAAATACGAGCCTTTTACAAGAAAGCCAAAGGCCTTGCAGGAGGCTTCAAAAAGGGCACCCTGGCTCTTCGAAACTGCGAGGGTAATCTTGTCACCGACCCGCAGGGAATAGTGGATGTATTTAAGCAGCACTTCCAGCAGCTGCTTAACGAGCATGACCAAGAGAGAGTGGTAGGGACTGAGGAAATCCCAACTCCAGCCGCTGAAGTAGTCCTCCCACCCAGCATAGAAGAAGTCGGCACAGCTATTCAGAAGCTGAAGAACAACAAGGCCGCAGGCTCAGATGGCTTGCCATCAGAGCTCTTCAAGGCTGGCGGCGATGTTCTGGTAGGGAGCATGCACCAGATCATCTGCAGAATTTGGGAAGATGAGAGCATGCCCGACGACTGGAATACCAGCTCTATATGCCCCATCCACAAAAAAGGCGATCCTACCTCTTGTAAGAACTATAGAGGTACATCCCTGCTCAATGTCGCATACAAGATCCTGTCCAGCGTGTTGTGTGAACGTCTAAAACCATTTTGCACCGCACTAATCGGCAGCTACCAGTGCGGATTCCGGCCCGGCAAATCAACTATAGACCAAATTTTCACACTTCGACAAATCCTGGAAAAGACCAACGAGTTTCAAATCGATACACACCATCTTTTCATCGATTTCAAAGCCGCATACGACAGCATTCATCGTGAAGCACTGTTTGGGGCGATGGCCGAATTCGGGATCCCGGTAAAACTGATCCAGTTGTGTCGCGCCACGCTAAAAAACACGCGATGCACCGTGCAACTCGGTTCTAGGACCTCGGAACCATTCGAAACATGCACCGGATTTCGGCAAGGAGATGCGCTGTCATGTGACTTCTTCAACCTGGTGCTGGAGCAGATAGTGCGACGGGCAGGCGTCAACAGGGAAGGCACTATCTTTTACAAGTCCATCCAGCTGCTAGGATACGCGGATGATATCGACATCATCGCGTGTTCTCGCCGTGGCATTGTGGAAGCATTCACGGCGATTGAAGAACAGGCGAAACGAATTGGCCTTAAGATCAATGAGGACAAAACGAAATACATGCTGTCAAGCAAAAACCAATCCGTCGCTCACCACCTGGGACAAAACATAACAATTGACAGCTACAATTTCGAGGTAGTTAAGGAGTTTGTCTACCTCGGGGCAAACGTAAATTCCACAAATGACACCACAGTGGAGATCCGGCGAAGAATCGCCCTTGGCAACCGCTGCTACTTCGGCTTGTCCAAACAACTGGGGTCAAAACTCCTCACTCGAAAGACCAAAATCATGCTTTACAAAACGCTCATTCTGCCAGTCTTGCTGTACGGAGCCGAAAGCTGGACGATAAGCAGGACAGCGGAGCTGATTTTGGGTTCTTTCGAAAGAAAAATTCTGCGCCGCATATTTGGTCCTGTCTGTGAGGAAGGTGAATGGAGAAGAAGACACAACCGCGAACTCTACGAGCTGTACCAAGATGTGGATGTAGTCCGGAAAGCAAGGACCCGTCGACTACACTGGCTCGGCCACATCGAGCGCATGGACATCAACGCTCCAGCTAAGAGGGTCTTCGACTCCGAGCCTCCTGGTTCGAGAAGAAGAGGAAGACCGAACCTCCGGTATAAAGACCAAGTAATCGCGGATGTAAGACATCTTGGTCTTGACAACTGGAAGCAGCGTGCCCGGGACCGTCAAAGATGGAAGGCAGCTATAGCTCAGGCTCAGATCCTCCATGGATCGCAGGCCTGATAAGTAAGTAAGTACTACAACAAAGGCAAATCGGTGGAAACAGCACTCCACTCACTGGTCAGCAAAATTGAAAGGTCACTGGAACGTAAGGAATATACTCTAGTCGTCTTTCTCGACATTGAGGGCGCCTTTAACAATGTTGAACCATGGGCCGTCATCAAAGCGCTGTCTGATCTGGGTGTTACGGGAGCAGTGATAGAACTGGTACGACAACTGCTAACACAAGTAAATTTCCCAACACTCTATGCGACCTTATGTAGAGTGCATTACATACAGTAGAAACCTGGACGCAGTACTGTGAACTTGGGGTGAACCCTAAGAAGACCGATCTAACAATCAAAATGCAGGCTAAATATCTAGGCCTAGTCCTTGACAGGAGGCTGAATTGGAAACCCAATAATCTTGATCGCGTCAAGAAAGCAACTATTGCCCTATACAGCTGTAAGAAAGTGGTGGGCAGGAAGTGGGGTCTCCAACCAAGCATTATGCACTGGCTCTACACAGCAGTCATAAGGCCCATCCTTCTGTATGGCGTTGTAGTCTGGTGGACTGCTCTGGACAATGCAGTCAATCGAAGCCTTCTGGGGAAGGTACACAGATCGGCCAGCTTATACATAAGCCCCCACGGAGGCCCTTAACATTCTATTACATCTTCCACCTTTGAACCTTTTCAGCAAGCTTAAGAAAATGGCCCACATCTAAAAATGGCCATACTACCATTCTAAACCACTTCAAGATACCCATGGACACGGGCTACATCATCCCGCAGAATGTGTTCACTAGGAACTTTGAAGTTGTCTTTCCATCCAGGGAGGAATGGGCTGAAGAGAAAGTAATACCAAAGGACTCCATCTCCCTCTATACCGATGGCTCGAAGATGGAGTCGGGTGTAGGTAGTGGGGTTTTCTCCAAGGAACATAGCCTCAACCTATCTTTCAGACTCCCAAATCACTCCAGTGTGTATCAGGTAGAATTAACAGCGATAACAGAGCCCTTGCATGGCTCAGGATCAATGTAATATCCGCCAAGGATAATATCATTTGCACGGACAGAGAATCTGCGATGAAGTTCCTGGCAGCGGTAACCCACAAATCAAAGACATCTCTGTCGCCTATCTCTAGATGAGATGGCTGAACAGTTCAATATTAAAATACTGTGGGTTGCTGGGCATAGGGATATTCCAGGAAACTGTGCGGCCGACGAAGTCGCAAAGCTAGGGTTAAGCACACTCAGCCTATCTACCCTCGGGTACATACATACATAGATAAACCAATAAGTACGGTAAAGCACATGATAAAACGTCAAACCATAGAGGAGACCAACCTCCAATGGAATGAGAGCAATATTGGCTTTATCACCAAACAATTGTGGCCTAAATTAAACCTAGGACGAACCAGGGATCTAGTGGCAACCAAATCATCATCATTGGGAAACACGCCGCCAGACTAGGACTACCCTCCAACGACTTCTGTCACGGCTGCATGGACAAAGAGGAAGAGGAATCAATACACCACCTCCTCTGCTCATGTCCCTCTTTTGCGAATCGCAGGAGGATCTACCTCGGCGCGCCCTTCTTTGACAATCAAAGTGTGATAGCAAACCAAAAGATAGCTCAACTCCATCGCTCCATTAGAAGCACCGGTTGGTTCTCAGGTAGTGGATCAGGGTAACTTGATCCAGGTGGTATGACAATCGGCCGACTTCGGCCTACGTGTGGCTTATGCCTACCAGATTAACCTAACCTAACCTAACGAGTGATCAGTCGGTATTTAGTGTGAAAGTAATCAAGCCACCTAGTGAGTTGTAGACACAAAGTGTGTAGTGAAGTGTAAGATGTGTTAAAGCTTGTAATAAGGCCGTGTGCAAACAATAAAGTGTAAAGTGTGTAAAAGCTTGTAATAAAGGTGAAGCCCCCAGATAATTGATCTGAGGTTGTAATAATAAATAAATTGTATGTATTGAATAAAGAGTAGACAGTTGTAGCCTATCGCAATCCAGTGGTCGAACCCGACTTCATTTTCGTAACAATATATTCCGCTGATTTGTGGAACTGGGATCTTCGTACGAGTCTGGTATGAAAATTCTTGAATCGAAGCAAGTGTGGTTCGGTATAAAACACTATCGTTGTTGACACAATAGCTCAGACATTTTTTATAACTGAAACCATTAAGACAAAATCTCCTATGAGCAAAGCTCTGTGTCAGTAGATCAGTAGTTTAAGGCGACTCTCTTCATGTTAAAAAAGTTACTTCACAAGACTTAGATGCACTACTTTATATCAATTCTGACATTTTCGCATTTAGTAATTTAAGTAAGTCCCAAAAATGGGATTTGTGACTGATAATTAACCTAACCAAAGTCGAAAGCATGTTATGTAGGTTATAGGATACCCAGTTACTTTATCAAATTGAATATTCACCTCATTCAATCCAGTAGCAATACATATAATTCGATACCCCTACTGTCCAAAAGTTCTTTCAAGGTCTCCCACGCTTACTGTCCATCAAAACCGATAAAATCAAAGCTAAACAGACAAAACAGCAACCCCCATTCGACCTAATGACTTACAGTCACACAATCAAATTACATTCCACTATTCGCCCTTCGAAGCATTCATTATGTCGAATACGTAAATTGTACATCGGAAAACAGAGGCTGTCGGGTTAAATACTAAAGTCAAACATATTTATAACAATTTTGGATCACAACATATGTACATACTTAGGTACATTAGATGCCCATGCCCTACCTAGAAGTCACCTACTCATACCCTTGACTAACGAAACCGTTGGGTAGCTCCTAACCATTAATCAACATTTTTCATGCTTCCTAGTTGCCCGTTCCATTTATAGAGGTGTACAAGACCTACTCATATAAGACCCTCTGACCCGAACGAATTCACCCGACAACGTTTTGTTGACAGTTCGTTCAATGTCGTCAAACATTTATGAGTAATGAATCTCGAACAGGTGACCTCAGTTCTAGACGCAAGTCTAGTCGATTTAACGTACGAGTATTCGAGTATCTGAATTGGAATTGTTATTCAAAAACTGTGATCCGTATTCGTCCACAGTTGTGACGTTGAATGACTCGACGAATTTAAATTGTCTTGTGGAGAAATAAAAAAGTAGGAAGAGGAAGAAAAAATCTTCTTAAGCCTCGAAAGGATTTCGATGGCATCAGTCTGCTGGTGTCTGCTGCTCCAAAATGTGAATGGAAAAAAGAAATCCGTACACAAATGTTGCACGGTACAAAGCAAAAAATGTAGATACTTTTAGTTTTTGCTTTTTTTTTGTTATTGTTAAATTTCTTCAATGTGATATGCTGCCGCTCCGTATTATGCGGAATTGACTTTTTCCCCCTGATTCGAATGATTAATGATGTTGCTTCGGATAATAGGTCCTTGGAAGCCTCGGTCCTTGCTCGTGTCGTGGCTGTGTTTTTGTTTTCTTTTTCTGTTTGTGTATTTTTTCTGCTTCTGTTTGCGTATAGTTTGACGAGTATACACATATGATGTCAGTTGGACATTGAATTTTTGTTTTTTTTTTTTTCTTTCAATGACATTTATCTAGCAATTGAAATGCACTTGTGCGTTATTTTGCTGAGTCAATTCAGATCGGAATGAATATTTTGCAGGTCGTCGTCTCTATAAAAAAGGGTGTATAAAAACAAAGATTTACTTCGATAAATGTCGACCTATTTTTTGGCGGTGCAGCAGCTTCATTAGAGGGCATGGGCTCGGACATACAGGGTAAAGTTGTTGATTGCTCTCAACCCGGCGAGATGCGAGCCACGACCCCTGTTTCAATGCCCGGGTCAAGTTGACATACAGCCTCCTCACCTGTGGTTTCAGGCCCGGGAGGTTCACTATCAATCAAGTATCCACACTGCGGCAGATCCTGGAAAAAACAACGAGTCCCAGATCGACACCTACCATCTGTTTGTCGACATTAAAACCGCATACGATAGCGTACATAGAAACGAGCTATACAGCGCCATGTCTAGTTGTGACATCAATGCCAAACTCGTCAGATTGTGCAGGATGAAATTGGAGAATTCTCGCTGCTCCATCGAATTGACCGAGACCTTTAATGTTAAAAAAGGTTTTAGACAGGGCTACACGTGTGACTTTTTCAACATCGTCCTTGAAAGGATCGTGTAAAATTCACTGACCAATACGAGGGGCACCATCTTTTTCTATTCTATACAACTGCTCGCACATGCCGATGACATGATGACATGCCGCACATGTCATCTTCAGAGTGTGTCAAAGGTTCAAAGGGCAGGCTGTCTGGCAGTGACGGGATCTATGAAGTCTACACCAACGGCGGCTCTTGAAGTCATGCTGAACCTCCCACCCTTGGACATATACTGCGAGAGCGTTGCAACCAGAACTGCGCTAAGACTACAGGAATCCGGTCTCTGGAAAAAGAGTCCTTACGGACACGCATCAGTCTTGGATCGATGGGCCGTCTCGAGATTCAGAACCGTATGTCACCCGACTTCCTTCCTGGGAGAGAAGATTCTCTATTAAAATTAGATACATGCGCAAAGGCGAGATCGACTTGGTCCGTCTATGATAAGAAAAGAACGGAAAATCTGCTGAAGTTCAATCGTGGGAATATTCGACTGGCAGTCGGTGCCCTCACCGGGCACTGCATGCTATCCTACCATGCAGCTCGAATAGGCCAGCCCTACAATGAATTTTACAGAAGCTGCAGGGACGAAGAGGAAATTTAATCCATTCGTCACCTGCTGTGCGAATGTCCGACACTAGCCCAAAAAAGGAATATATTCCTAGGAAGATACCTCCTTTCGGGACTAGAAGAAGTAGGTAATATTGAGCTGAACAGAATACTGGGATTCTTATCCTTGTCTGGGTAGTTCAGCTCAACGGTAAATGTCTAGGTATCAACGGGTTAAATAAATCAATTGGGCATAATGGACTCTACGTAGTCTACGTGAGCCTTGACTTTTAGTCAATAGGGCACCTGTACCTAACCTAACATACAAGCCTCATATTGTCTTGTAAAGATTTTCACCTGCCCCCGAAAAAACAAAAAATGACGTCTTGTCTGTCACATCTATAGTGACGACACTAAATTCAGTTTCTCAGTTTCGCTCACAACCTTACCTAACCTGCTCTTTGACCAAACCGAGCTTCTCACATTCACTCAAGTTGTGTGTGATTGTATTTTCCCATAGATGAAAGGGAAGCTTTTCATGACAATTATACTACAGGAGGTTTTGTCACAACCCAGTCGAGGACAAGCACCGTGAAAAACACATCCGATAACATGGCTATTGTCGGGATTCGAGCCCGTGCCATTGGTTTCAGAGGCCAACACACTATATCATCATTGTACGGAAAGAAAAATAAAATTGAGTGAAAACTGAGTGCCTCCAAATTACAGTGCTGCCGTCCAAGCGTATCACCGAAGTGCAGCTATTATCCATGATTGGCGCTCGCTTCTCAGAAATCGAAAAGTTTTTGACTGTGGCTATCTGTCTCGTAAAAAATGAAGCAAGATTTCTAGACTTTTTATACATATGCAAGAAATATTTCTCACTCTTGTATCTGACTACGTATATGCTATAAGGCGCTCTTTCGCCCTGAATTTGATTTTAATGCTCATGACGGGTTTGGTCCATCTAAGACTTTATTGCACCTGCTAGACAGAACTCAAAGATATTCATATGTTAATGAAATCTGAAATAATTTCTTTAAAGATAATTTACATTTCCCACCTCGCAGAGAGAATATCCATCCGGATAAGCAGACGATTAAAAAATAGGAAAAAATGCCACACATACATTGACTCAGCATTATGTGCATTTAAGCATTATTTATGACAAGTACCAGTAGTACCGACGGTCTTCATTATCGAATTAAAAGGATAATAATTCGCAAACGCCAGAAAAACCAAAACGCACATTAAATTAAATAATGAATCCCGCTCTGCGACGATGCTGAAGACAAGGGATAATTTATCTGCAACCGAAATGCTTCAGATAAGAATGTAAATTTTGCAGCAAATGCAAAAAGGGACATTACCTTCAAGGGGATAAGTGCCTGCCTGCTACCACTATTTACTACAAATGTGTCCGAATGTCCTTGCTGACCACACTTAACCAAAGGTATGTAGAAATGCTTGTTAACATTCGGTAAAAAGGTCATATCCCAACATTAAGGACATGCGGTGTACGAAAATTGTTAGACAGTGTCAAAACAGTGTCACCACACCTTGTACCACAGGACAAGAAATGACCTCAATTTATCTTACGAAGAGATATTAAATAGATACTTTCACAAGAAGTCGTTCGTCGTTTTACCTTTTTCACTTTCACACTGACAGCATTACAATGTGGTAGTGGCGATAGTGTGGCTGTAAGGGTGTTGGCTTTGATGGAGTTCAGCAATTTTGGGGTTGTTTTGGTGAATTTATTTCTATTCTAACATCCATAACATCTTTCATCATTTTGTCTTTGCTACGGCGGCGAGAAAGGATTAACTCTTGGTTTTTTTTTTGTGTGTTTTTTAAGTCGAGCGGCAGTCGGACAGAAATGAAACGAAGATGGAAGAGTTATCATCCCTTAGACCATCTATCGTGCTTAGTTCTCGGTGGCTACAATTAAAAGGGTAAGACTAATCTATTCAATTTGTGCGGTTAATTGTAACCCTTTTGTTTGTCAGCAAGGATATGCAAGGCTTCGAACGAATGGCGTGAGGATTATATAGGGATCACTCTTTGAGTATGTGCTTTCATGACATGCTATAAGTATGAAAGGATTTGAATGAAAATGAATTTTAGACCTTTTTTTTTTTCTTTTCCAGGAAGTATTCAATCATTTTATTTGTAGCTTATTATACGTAATATTGGTATAGATATTCTGGATTATGTACCTGGTATGTACTCGGTACTTGACGAACAACTACAGGACCCACATAGGTTGAGGGCACAGAACGAACTATAGCTCTCGGCGAATGAGGCCCCGGAGTGACTTTTCTTACAACGGCCGGTGTAGCAGTAGGAGCAATAGAAGTCTTTACAACAACGGGTGTAGCAACCTTAACGACTGCCTGCCCTATTGGTTTGCGATCTACGATAGCGTTGAATCCATTGACTGAATCGGCAGTGTACTTGACAGTTCTCTTATAACCATCCGGATCGATCAATGAATATTCGCCGCGTACCACGTTTCCGTATCGGATCTCGGCATGGCTTTTCTTATCGCCAGTAATATTGTCCTGTACTCCATAATTATATGCGTACTGTGGATATGAGTTGTACGTCTTGGTGTTTGCAACATATGCCGCTGTTGAGGGCAGCAATGATACACAGGTGGCAGCCATGGTGGCGAAAATAGTTATGAGCTAGGAAATAAAATAAATATAAAATACTGGGATCAGCGCTAAGATCACTTTTTACCTTTGCGTTCATTGTAGACTGTATTTCACAGAAATTTTGAAACTGAATGCTATTCCAAGGCACCGGAATAGCTTTTTATACCAATTTGGGCTGGGGCATGATTATAAGTCAGTTCTGTTGGGTTCCGGTTTTTGAAACCGAAATAAAGAAAGAATCACCAGTCAGGTGCATGGGGAAAGGTCATATATCGCCCTGGATGAAAACTAGTCAGCCCGAGGGATGATCAAGGCAATTAACACGGGTATTAATGCGGATCGCACGCTTTCGTACTCAAAAAACATGTATTGAGTACTTTCCAGAAAACGACTTCACCTGACGAACGAAATTACTATCAAACATCTGCACGAATCACGTTCATGTACGTATATAACTTAAGTGAGACTACATTTTAAAGGTTAACCAGCGGCATTCGTAAAAAGACCAGTCTTTTATCCAGAATAGCCTATTTCTTGTCACTCAGTGGGTAATTTCGTTCAATTTGAGCCTCCACTTTCCCAACTACGTCTGAAGCGATTGGACCGCCATAATAGCTGCTTGCTACACTCACTGCCAGGATTAACGTGCTATGATTCGAGACATAAAAAACTATATTGACATCGAGATGTATTGCTCCAATGACTTACCATTAGAATACAGCGCAATTAGACCATTGCGTTTAGATTCCACAAGACTTTCACATACGAGTAAATACTTTTGCACATTTGTGAACAATGTAATCCACTGCCATTGAGCGGAACATTGCAGCAGTTTAGCCAAGTTTTTGGGATAGCATAACCTTCTGAATTCAGTTGCAGTTCAATGGAGAGACCAAAACGAAACGTGGAGAGAATCGCGCCCTATCGCACTAGCTTTTCAAACTCGTCCTCCAAAAACCTACTGTCTTACTGCATTTACATGTGAAATTGGGATAAATGCCGAGAGGTCATAAAGGCTTTTGTGGATAGTGATGTGGGATAGGCGAATGTGGGTGCATGCTGTCATAAAAAGGTATTTTAGCAAATATTTAAACTTGAATACTGTCTACTAATAAACATACATTTCTATCCTTACGATAAATAGAAAAAGACATAGTTCGTTTGAAAGTTCAACGGCAATTGAATGACAGAGACTTGGAAATTAGATTGATTTTATAGCAGGCCTTAATCAATTTGTCCCAATTTATATATAGAAAGAGGGGTATGCCATTTTGACAATTATTTATTTTTAGTTTTATTTTATATTTTTATTTTTTCTTTTGCGATGCAATGTTGTATCAATGATTTCTGGTGAAGTCACGGGCAATCTATATACAATATCATCATTAGGGATCTTTTGGACTGGCATGCTTTTATGGACTGGTGACGTATGCATCTTTGAAACTGACATTTCGGAACGGAATATTACAAACCAGACCTGGGTGACAAATAACATACTTATTTGAAACAAACATTCTGTTGTCACACAGAATTGAAAGTTTACTTATTATCGTCCCTAGCCCAAAATCTATATAAAGGGTGTCCAGTGAAAAATGTTCAAGATTGAAATAAAACAAAACAATATTTAGTAATCAATTTGTTCGGGAATATATCCCTTAGCTTCTTCATCGAAATCCCAGCGATGTGTGGTGTAGCACCATCTTGTTGAAACCCGTTCTGTTGCTGTACCCGGGGAACTCAACAGTTTAAGCAGTGACTGTCAACTATCCCCCGGACAGAAATGGTACACCATGCCGTCGTTTTGGGGCAATGTAAACGTTTTTGATGGCGTTCTCTAGGGTTGTTTGGGCACCAGTAACGCAAGTTCTGTTTATTTCTTCTTCTTCCTAATGGGCGCTACAGTTCGGGATGAACCTGGGCCTCAACCAACATGCCCCTCCAACTAGCACGATATTTTGCTAGCCTTTTCCATTGCCGCACACCCAGTTGGCCCCTTCCCTTCCACCTGTGTGCGCCATCTAAGTGCGGCCGTCCTCTGCTTCTGCATCCCTCGGGGTTGGATTCAAAGACTCTCCGGGCTGCAGCTGTGGTATCCATGTGGGGTCATGTAGAGTGCCCAGCCATTTTAGGCGTTGAATCCGTAGACGCCTGACTAGACTCATATCGCTGTACAGCCCGTAAAAATCGTGGTTGAGTCTTTTCCCACATCCCCCGTCTGCGTTTATAGGCCCGAAAATCACGCGCAAAATCTTTCTCTCGAACCGACCAAGGGCCTCCTCATCCGCTTTTGATAGTGTCCATGCTTCTGCGCCGTACAACAAGACCGGGATGATCTCATATAGAGTCAACTTTGTCGTTCGGGAGAGGGCTCTATAACTCAATTGCCTCCTGAGCCCAAAGAAACAGCGATTGGCAAGAGTGATTCTGCGTTTGATTTCGGAACTGATGCCGTTGTTCCAGGTCACTGCGGAGCCAAGGTAGACGAAGTCTTTAACTACCTCGTTCTGGCCAAGACGTCGGTGGTGAGCGTCCTGTTTTGATGACAGCATATATTTAGTTTTGCCCTCGTTTACCACCAGACCAATTTTCGCCGCCTCCATCTCACTACTCGCAAAAGCCTCATTGACATCTCACTGTGATCTACCTATTATGGCAATAGTGTCGGCGTATGCAAGGAGTTGCGAGAATTTGAAATGGATTGTGCCTCTTGTATTGGCCAGTGATTTTTGCAGAATCATTTCCAATATGATGTTGAAGAAATCACACGACAGCGCATCGCCCTGCCTAAATCCTATTTTGACATCTATCGGTAAGGTGTTCATCTACCTAACAATCGGTAAGGTGTTCACCGAATCGGATGGAGCAGCGAGCATTCTCCAAAGTCATCCTGCATAGTCTAACGAGCTTAGCAGGTATGTCAAAGCTAGACATAGCGTTGTATAGCTCGTCTCTAATTACGCTGTCGTATACGGCTTTGAAGTCGACAAATAGGCGGTGAGTGTCGACTTGGAATTCATTGGTTTTTTCGAGTATCTGCTGTAGTGTGAAGATTTGGTCGATGGTGGACTTCCCTGGCCTGAATCCGCACTGATAAGCACCTATCAGCTTATTTACAAAAGGCTTTCGGCGTTCACACAAAACGGCAGAGAAGATTTCGTAGGAATCAGAGGGGTCTCCTTTCTTGTAGATCGGGCATACGATGCTGAGACTCCATTCCCCGGCTGTGATTCTACTACTAGGTGTCCGTTCTCATCTCTGCAGGCTTCCGTTCTGTCTTTATAAACTTGGCATGTTCGCTTTATCTGTTGGTGAAACTTTCGAACGTCACGCCTGCAGTAACACCTCTCCAAATCCTCAATCGCGCGAATTATAACTATGCACTCGCGGGAGAGCTAAAAAAAAACACTTGTTTGTCTTTTCACTTGCCAATACAGATTGCTTTATTAATTTTTCGTTCGTTTTTACAAAGGTTTCGGGTTTGCATAGGTGATACAAAGAACGGATATGGGCCAGACGCTGATTAATCAGTTCTTTGGGTCACCTGTGCAATTACATTTTGTTATCGATAGGTTGTCGTCCGCTGGATGATGATTCTGCATTTGTTGTACTGGATCTACGTTCGGTGAGGTTGTTGGACAGGAAATGATGACGTAGCACTATGTGTGTGAGTGTGATCATAACTCGCGCTTCTGTGTTCTTTCTTCTAGGAAGCTTAAGCTCCTCCGTTCTTTTTAACTCGTAGAGCTCACAAGCTGCTCTTGTTCTTTTATGCAGCGAGGCCTTATATGCATCCTGCTGCGCTGTGTGAATCCTCTTGCACTCATCGTCGAACCAAGTGTTCGGATGCAGAGCTTTTCAGGGCTTGTTTGCAAAGGCTCCACTGCTGTTCTATTGATAGCGTGGAGGACTGCGGTGTATTGGAGAGCTTAAGAGAAACGCGGTCGGTAAAAGCACGATAGTAGTTTTCCGACGTCATAACTTTGTATTCTTATTCTACTCCGCTGCGTTCGTGATATCCGTAAGCGCATCTTGGCTACTATAAGATAGTGGCCGATGTTAGCCCCTCGGAAAGTTCGAGCATCAAGAATAGTGGAAGAGTGTCTGACGTCGATCGCGATGTGATCAATCTGGTTGGTAGTCGATTGATCAAAAGATCGCCAGGTGCCAATCGAGGTGCGAGAAGCGCGTACTGGCTAGAAGGAGATTTTGCCCCGTAGCAAGATAGTTCTGTTTATTTACGTAGCAAAAAAATCTCTTGCGTAATCAACGAGGAACGGTCTAGCACATTATCGTTGTGCAAAATCCAGCCCTTCATGGCGAGTTCACGTCACACACGAAAAACACGTGGTAACACATTCTTCGAGAAGCCAACATTTAACTGTCCAGTCACTGTCTGTTCGGCAGGAATATGTTCACGATGAACGTGAACTACGATTTTTGGTCAAAAAATCAGTCAAAAGTTCGAGGTTTTGGTCACTAATTATTTTTTGCGGAACAAATCGAGAGCGCACTTTTTGGAGTGACAAATGTTCGATCAAAAAAAGATATCCAAATTCATCTCCACTAATTTCAATTAGGATTTTGTCCGATCTTTGATCAATTCATCCACAGTTTAGATTGACATAAATTTCGATTGGCCAACATGTTGGTAACCATTCAATTATTCACGATTATCCTCAAAGCTCGTGGACTCTGTTACGATATAAACCGTCATCACCGTCATACTTAACTGAAGCGCTTTAATAAAGGTTTTACCAGTATAAGACAGAACTTAACTATGAGTCTTTGTTCAATACTCAAATTTGCACTGATGCAAAAACACACTATCCCTTATAAAACAATGGATTTGCTAAGGTCCGACGGTCTTGACATATGACAGTTTAAATAATCCTCTAAACTTAGGCACACTACGAATGGTAAATGTGTGTTTTCATTGTTTTTTGTTTGATGGGTTTCCTTTTTCATGATGCAACATCATGATGAACCAATGTTGAGTGGAAAAAAGAGTAGCAGTTGAGTGTCTTTCTTTTTTTGGTGGCTGCGGAACTTGAGATTTGAACTCGGATCACTGTGTTGAGAGTCCAGTGTGTTAATCATTACATCATTACATCATTTCTCGACTCGCAAATTAATTTCTGGCAAGATTGCATTGAGTTGGGAAATGTCCCTATTGTTTGATTGATTGATCCAATGTGTGTCAATTATTAATAGGTGTGTCGCTGCAACACACTTAAGGTGTCATTAGAATTTTTAATGACCGTCAACACTTTACTCCAGCTACAAAGTGCCATCTCTTTTTTGACTAAAATTTACAAATTTTTACGTTGATCGCCAATATTTTATAATATTTTATAAATAAATATTTATAATGCTTAGGGTAATGCTCAGGGTCGAAACGACAACGAACTTCGGATACGGACGGATACAAAGCTGACGACCCCTGCAAACGACTAACGGACTCGAGAGTCTGCACCTGGAATGTGAGGTCCCTTAACAGACCGGGTGCAGGCGATCTATTGGAGCAAGCCCTCAACTGCTATAAAGCAGATATAACCGCACACCAAAAAGTGCGATGGGATGGACCAGACAGAAGACAGATGAAAAACTGAGACATCTGCTACGGGAACTGCTACAAAAAGTCTTAAGCTTCCGAGATATAAGCGAACGCCTCATAACAATCCACATCAAAGCTAAATTTGGAAACATTAGCCTAATATGCGCTCACGGCCCAATGGAAGAAAAGGACGATCGACTCAAAGAAGAATTATACGATCTCCTAGACAGAACATATGCCCAATGCCCCAGCTACGACACAAAAAGAGTTCTAGGAGATTTTAATGCAAAACTGAGCAAAGAGGATATATTTGAGTCGATCGTAGGAAAGCATAGCCTCCATAACACCACATTCGAAAACGGACTTAGGCTAATCGATTTCCTAACGGGGCGAAACCTCCTTGTAGCAAGCACGCGATTCCCCCATCTCAAGATCCACAAGGGTACTTGGCCGTTTTTTGATCAATCGACCACTAACCAGATTGATCACACTGCGATCGACGCCAGTACGTTCGACCTATGTACGAACCTTCCGAGGGGCCAACATCGACTCGGGCCACTACCTTGTTGTAGCCAAGGTACGAATGAGGATATCAAGAATGCCTAGGAGTCGAGTAGGACTACGTAAGTTTGACGTAGGAAAGCTACAAAAGCAAGAGACTGCCAGAATCTTTGCCGATCGTGTCACCTCTAAGCTCTCTCAAAATCCGCCCACAGCAACATAAGCATTAGAGCAGGAATGGGCGCATTGCCAGAGCGCCATTAGAGACGCTGGCTCAAAGGTGCTGGGTTTCAAAACGCCACCACCTAGAAACCCCTGGTTCGATGTTCAATGCGAACAAGCCCATGCAGCAAAACAAGAGTCATATAAAGCCATACTGCAACGATGGACGAGGGCTGCTCGCGAAAGAGAAAGAGAAGAACAGACGCTTTTCAGAAGAAAGAAGAGAGAGCACGGAAAGCGTGAGATCGCCCGTTAGTTTTACAATAAGGTAAAACGAACATGCCATGGCTACAAAGCCAGAGCGGCGGCCTGCAGGGATAAAAATGGAGAATTGGTAGTAGAGTCGCAGTCGATGCTGAGGATTTGGAACGACCACTTCTGCAGACTGTATAACGGCGATGATAGACAATATACCGCTGTCAGGCAAAACGAGCCATTCAGTCCACCCGACCTAGACGAAGTCAAAATAGCGATATCAAGACTGCTAAGCTTCTTAAGGCGGCTGGAGATGAGCAGGTAAGGTGCATGCACCATCTCATTTGCAAGGTATGGTCGGAGGAAAGCATGCCCGACAAATGCAATATCAGCATCGTTTGCCCGGTCCATAAGAATGGAGACCCCCATAACTGCGCCACCTATAGGGGAATTAGTCTCCTTAACATCGCATATAAGATCTTCTCTGCCGTATTGTGTGAACGCCTAAAACCATTTGTGGATAACATGATCGGCTCTTATTAGTATGATTTCAGGCCAGGTAAATCCACAATAAACCAAATATTTACGCTACGGCAGATCTTGCAGAAGACCCAGGAATACCAAATCGACACTCACCACCTCTTCGTCGATTTCAAGGCTGCATATAACAGCGTGTATAGAGATGAGCTGCCTAACTCGTCCGACTGTGCAGGATGACAATGGAGAATTCTCGCTGTCCCATTAAGGTCGGTAATGAGCAAACCGACACCTTTGATGTTCAAAATGTATTTAGGCAAGGTGACGCGCTGTCACGCAACTTTTTCAACATCGTGCTTGAAAAGATCGTGCAAGAGTCACTGGCCAAGAGGTAGGATTTATTTCAAGTCTATGCAATTGCTTGCGTACGCCGATGACATTTGCGTGATTGGACTGACACAGCGAGATGTCAATGAGGCCTTTGTAAGCATTGAGGTAGAAGCGGCTAAGATGGGTCTCAAAGTTAATGAGGGTAAGACCAAATATCTGCTTTACGCTACGGTCCGTCATGAACCTGGGCCTCAACCAACAAGCGTCTCCAGCTGGCACGGTCTTTGGCCAGCTGTTTCCAGCGCCGCATGCCCAGTTGGTTTAGGTCCCCTTCCACCTGCGTGCGCCACCGTTGATGCGGCCGTCCTCTGCCGCGCCTTCCTCCCGGGGTGGATTCGAACACACTTCGGGTCGGAGCTGTATTTTCCATGCGCTCTACATGGCCTAGCCACCTTAGACGCTGTATCCGTAGACATCGTACCAGGCCGATGTCGCTGTACAACCCGTACAGTTTTTCGTTATACACCATATACCGTTTGAACAGACGGGACCGTAGATAGTGCGCAGAATTTTCCTCTCGAAATGATCAAGAGCATCTTCATCCGCTTTTGTTAAGGTCCAAGCCTCTTCGCCGTAAAGGAGGACTGGGATGATTAAGGTCTTATATAGTGTCACCTTGGTTTTCCGAGAGAGGGCTCTACTTCTCAATTGCCTCTTGAGCCCAAAGAAACAGCGGTTGGCAAGAGTGATTCTGCATTTTATCTCAGCGCTGGTGTTGTTGTCGCCGGTCATCAGTGAGCCAAGGTAGACGAATTCCATGACCATTTCAAAGTTATATCCGTAAGTAAGTAAATATTTTATAAACACACATCTATAGCGAAAACTTTAGCTGTACGTATGTTAACTTTTAACTTTCATTGTATAGTACGGTCACACAATTAAACTCCGGATTGTAAACCTAATATGAACGATCTAGCCGGGCCTGAACGCCTGAACAGTCCTCTTGTCTATATGACAAATATTTCTATAAATCATTTTACCTGGTTATAAGTTGTAGTCCTTGAAGCCTGTAAATACAGTATATCGCTCTTAAATTTCTGGTCAGTACTCGTCGTTAGTCCCCTGGAACTTTCTTATAATGTCTTACTGGGTAGTACGGCAATTACCGATGTCGATGATTTTTGCTTTTAGAAGGAATTTCCAAACAATAACGTTCATTATATCAAATGACCAACTATGATGCCTTTGATTGAGAAGCAGTAATGTAACAGATTTTTCTTCAGGATAAACGCTATCTCATTTTTTCATCCTTCCCCCGCCCGAAGAACTTGTAATTCGTTTCCCCCCCAGCAAATACAAAAAAAAAAGGAATTTTTATCTTAACGCAATAAAGCAAAATAAACGCTTCATTTCCATTTAACACGGAATGTAGTGAAATAACACGAAATATCAGAAAAAAGAGAAGAAGAAAAACAGAGGGAGTAGGAGCAGTAAAATAAGAAAAACAGAAAAACTTGAGTCCAGAAAACTGCCGCATAAGCCCGAAGGGGAATGGGCGCGAAGCTCGTCGCGGGCTTGAAAGCCGAGCAACGGTAGCTAAAATTAATTGCAGAAAAACCGAAAGTCACTTCCGGAATGTATATTTTCTGCCTCTTACTCATACATATATAAACTTTTTTTTTTTTTGTTCATCTTCTTTTCCATCTTCTTCTCAGTATATCGCTCCCGTCATCGGTGATTAAAGAAAATGTATCTAAGCTTAGTATAATGGGAATAGAAGTCCAGAAAAGAACACATTACTGCACTGTACTGGCAACCGGAAATGACATTAGAAGAAAAAACCGCAGCAGAATAACAGTTGGACTCATGAACTCTTGCCACACGCAAGAAACCTGAGTAATCAAATGTGATTTGAATTTTCCACACGCATGTTGTTCATATTGCTGAAATGAATCCCAGTTGGGAGCAATTTTCTCTCCAGGATATTGCGCTTTCTCGCATGGTATGAACTCATTTACTTACTACATACTCGCCTCTGCAATTAAACAGCAAGCAAGTTTGTACATATTGCTTTTCATGCGCTACAAATGACATGGCCATGATGCCTGGATTTGTTTGCTATATTCTTTATTAAAAAGTCGTTAGCTATTGGTGGGCAATGGTGTTAGCTATCCGATCGTTGAAGGTCTAACAGTGAACGGGAGATGATTGAAAATTCCGAGAATCAATGAACCTTCAATTTAAAGTTTTCTTTTTTCTCTTCCTTTCTCACGTCTTTGTCGGATAAATCTTTCAATCAAAACGGCGACTATTATATTATGTAAATATTGAAAGTATGGCAGAATCCGGATACATAATTTCATTTAAAGTGTATATGTAGTAGTCGGCCATGCTTGGTACGTACATACTACAGGGGTGGAAATAAGATTAAGGGAAAAGAAGAATACATAAGTGGATTGGCGGATGGAATCCATCAGGGATGTTCAGCTGTCAATCAAATTGCAAAGCCGGTCCGGGACAGCTTTACTCTTATTATGATCGAACTACGGTTATGGGTGAGGATTCTAGAGGATTTTTAGATTTTTTTTTTCGTAAACTTTAATGAATAAAAAATGGTTTCGTACGCTTTTGGGGTTCAATTTTTGTATCAATTAGTTCTTATGCACACGAAAAAATGTTCTTCTATAACAAATTACAACCTAACGACAACTGATAACGACTAGGCGGGAATAAATTCCCCAAAACAAAGCGAACCTCTAACTTCACGAACTGTTCTTCTTTCTGAACATCGAACATTTTTTAGAGAAAGGCATACAGCCATGCATAAGAAAACATTGCAATTAAAAAAAAAAAAAAAAATGTGGTCTAGGTGCGGCCCGCAAGGTCCACACGACTAACTTCACAATGGGAAAAATGGATACACCTATTTTATTTAATTTTTTATTTTTTATTTTTAACCCCCGACGCAAAAAGAGGGATGTTATAAGTTTGTGGTGTCTGCGTGTCTGTCTGTGGCATCGTAACTCCTGAATGAATGGACCGATTATGATGCCTTTTTGTTTTTTGAAAGCTAACATGATCGAAATTTGTCAAGATCTGTTCAGGTGTTTCAATGTCATTAGCTCTTTTTGTTAGCTGCCGTGGGATTCTTAGACGAATAATGGGTAATGCGTCGGTTCTCGTCCGATCACCGCAATCAACCAGTAGTGGGTGCGGTCAGTACTTAGATGGGAACCGCTTGGAAACACCGCTAGTTATTGGCATCAAGCCGCCAATTTGCTGTCGCTCCATGTAGCCCAGGGTAAGGAAACGCACACTCCTTGGGAACACCGCGTGTTATCAATTTTTTTTTGCCTATTTTTTAGTTATTTAATTTCTAACTGAAAACTGAAAACTGAAAACTTATTCAGTACTAAGCTGCGTAATTACGCGTGGAATTAATTTAATCTTATGTCAATACCATTGTAGGTTCTCGATATAATCGAGCGGGAAGCGCACATGGGTACATACACACATACACACACATTTCTATAAAATCCTTGGATTTGCATTCTGGTGACATTGAAACGTGGAGATATGCCAAAAATTTGGAATTCGCAAAATCGGCCCCATTACCATAACCTCCCATTGGGAAGTTAACAATTCATTTTATTTATTGACAATATAAATATAACAAAAACAAAAAGCTTCATTAGAAATAAAAACAAGCTCTTATTCAGGAATTTTTATAAAAAAAAATTGTTCTATAGTGGACTGTCTCTGTCGTCCAGAAACAAGCTTCATCACTACCTTTTGTCGTAAATTTTTCAAGATTAAAAGGGTGGATCATTTCTCTTCCATTTGTTCCGCAAATTTGAGGCATGTATTGATAGCTGATTTTTTTTTTTTTTTTTTTTTTTTTTTTTGATGTTGTCGCTGGTCATCAGTGAGCCAAGGTAGACGAATTCCTTGACCACTTTAAAGTTATATCCGCCCATGGTGACGTTCTGGCCAATACGTCGGTGTTGTCTGTCTCTTTTAGATGAAAGCAGATATTTGGTTTTACCCTTATTAACCTTGAGACCCATCTTAGCCGCTTCTACCTCATTGCTTACAAAGGCTTTATAGACGTCTCGCTGTGTCCGTCCAATCACGTCAATGTCGTCGGCATACGCAAGCAATTGCGTAGACTTGAAATAAATCGTACCTCTTGTGTTGGCCAGTGACTCTTGTACACATCTATTGCATACTCTTCAGTCTTTCGAGTTCAGCCCGCTTTAGTAAGAACGCTGGTATGGAGTTGATTCCCATTAACCTTTTGGATGGAAAACTTGGATCGAAGAGGATTCCATCAATTTTCTTGGCCCTCGAACACGCAACGTAGGCCAACCCGGCACTAAATTCACTTATCCCTAAGTCCACAACTGCTTCGTCCAATGTAATTCCTTGCGACCTGTGAATACTAATGCCGTACGACAGCGATAACGGAAATTGCTTACTCGTGCCATTGACTGCTCCTTTTTTGAATGACTTTACGACCTGCGTTAAAGGAATAGCGCCTGAAGCGAAAGTCGGTCCCATGTAAGTTTCAAACTTGACCATGATGCAGATAGGAGCTTCGCTTGGTATGGAGTTCTCGACTCTGTTTTCGGTCGGACCGTAAATAATGTCAATGACTGTGCCCATCGAGCCATTGCACAGTCCGCAGGAGGTCCACAGGTTCTCGCGTAACATCACTTTAGCGCCAACGCAGAGTAACAGTTCTGCACACTTGAGCGGCTGTTGCGATATTGTTTGAGGCATTTATTCGAGTCACTGGGCACCCAAGCGATCGTAAGGCGTTCTTGTTATAAGCTTTGATATTTTTGTTGGTCGCCATCAATCGTGTCGCGTCCTTGAAATCTCGGGGCGATCCTAGATTATTGTCGAGAAAGCATTGTGACCAGAATTCATAGCGCGACAGGTTGTTCTCGCTTAGAACTAGATCATCAAATGCTTCTTCGAATTGTTTCTGTTCATCGCCAGTCTGTTGCATGATCTGCTTCTGAATAAATGTCTCCCGTATCTGCAAATAAGCTGCTTTGCCTCGCAGGGAAAACTCATCCGACTCTTTAGGTACGCCATACAGAGACTTGTCCAAAACTGGTTATAGCTGATTGAAGTCGCCCAGAAATACAACAATAAATCCTCCACAACATTAGTGCTGTTCTCAGGGTTAGCTTCTCTAAGCCGGCCATCTATCTTGCCCAGCATACGCAACCCAATCATGCTGAATTCGTCCATCAATATCACCTTAATATTACTGAAATGCTCCTGAAGCTCTCTTTGGGTCTTTTCAGTTAGGGGCGTAACTCTGGCTGATGTCACAATGTGCAGTCCGGAATGCAGAGTTTGGCCACCGATATTGTTTGCAGCCACGCCGGTTGGAGCCGTTAGCTGGACGTGCTCCAAGCCGAAACTTTTAACAATTTCGTTGATGACAAACGACCTGCCGGTTCCAGCAGCCTCCAATTACTATTGCCATTTTGTCCGTCTTTTCTCCGTTTGTCGCTCTTGTGATGAAGTCTATCACGGCTTGTTGCTCGATGTTCAATGTAAAGCAGCTTGCTGCCGCCTCAACTTCTGGTATTTCGTAGGAAGCCATTGCCGCATCAATGAACTTGAGCTCGTTTTCTACTCCTGGAAAGACAAATACCAGTCATGCTGCCGATCGACATCTCGGAATCCAAGTTCGACGTCTGCAGGTGTTTGATTCGGAAGCTGTACGGCAGTAGCCATCCAATCGTGTGGCTCATATATGGGAGTTTCTGGCTCGTCATTCTCTTCGACAACGTCCGCCATATCTATGTTTAACGCCAAAACAGCGACGCCATGTGCCTTGTATGACTCTTCCCATGTTGCGTGCGTCAGCAAAGTTGTCATATCGACTCTCCATGGAGTGTGAAGTACCAGTTGTTGTTTGTAGTAGTTGTTTCGGGGGATTTACCTTTCACGACTTTAGGAATGACTTGAACATCTCTTTTTTTTTCTAGCAAGAAAACGGGAACTGTCATCACTGGCCGTGCAGCGGCCCTCTACGTAGAAGGACGGTTCACCGATTGAAAACTTGGTTTTCCAGCAGCAACAGTGTATTTTCGGGCAAAGTCCCTGAATGTCAAGTCGTTCAAATTTGCTGCTCTGTACGCATATGCTTGAATTATTCGCGCAGCATCATCATCTTTCATGCATCGTCTCTTTATCAAAACACTTTCCTGCGTGGAGATGTACAGCTTCACAAACTGACGAGTGACTTTCATCAAAGGTTCTGCAAGTAGAAGCCTGGACACTTCACACCCAGATATATGTATCTCTGCTGCCAATAACCTTCATGAGGAACTTCGTCACAGTTCTTGGTCTTGACTCAGTACCGATACTACTCTCTTGAAGGGCCCTTAGCGTCTGTTTGAAATTTTCAGACTTTGGTTCACCTTTTGAGGCGTACTTAGTGATGTAAGATGTGCTCGCCACGCGAATGAAAAAAAACCTGTTGAATGGGTTGAGTAGTCCATCGTTTCGAGCAGGTGTATAATAGAAAACTACTCGTTCGTCTTTCGAAGGCTTCGATACAATGAGTAGTAGTTTTGGAAATCCAAACCGGCATTGCTCATGTCCATTGATTGTTCGCAGACAGTACGTGTGTCTTTGGAATCTGTTCACACCTGTGGATATGTTTTCGTCAGTGGGTTCGAGGTCTGTTGCTCTCATTCTACTGGGGTGCAAATCTGATCTTGCCGAATGATTGGGGTTGATCGCTGACACCAGGTTGTCGTAATAATGTTTGGAATTTGTCAGCCCTTCAATATTCCATGAGAAATGATTGCATGTCCCTTGCAACCTGAGCTTCAGACTTCCCAGTTGGATCGTATCCAAAATGTTCCGTTAGGCATGGCCACCAGAGATCTGCCGCGCTTAACATCAAGAAAAATGTTGGAACACCAAGTTGGCTGACCATACTTTCAAGTTCTAAACGCTTCTGATACCAGTAAGACCTTGTGCCTCTGATATTTGAAGCAAAGTAGAGAAAACGGTTCATCAGCGCCGGAATCTCTCTGGCTTGTTATTTTAGATACTCCAGGGATCCATTGAAATTTGTCATGTTGGCGTAGATTAAGCCTTTGCTAATTGCATAGTGGCGTTGCATCGTGTTGAGGCAGAAGTATGGGAACCTCGGGTCTTGCGCAAAAGTCTTGTCATGGTAACTCATCAAATACCCAGCCCATTCCTGAAATGTGGGTTGATTTTCTCTAGAACGTGTATTATCATTGAAGTCAGCAGTACCAGAAGGGAACAGATGAGGAAAAGCTTTGATGATGTATCCAACATTCGTGAATTCGTTGTCCGGATTTGCTGAAGCTGCGGGCCAATCGATACCACTAGACACGGGTAGCGCATTAATAACCACATCGCCACTGTCTTCAGCAATATCGGGCATTGTGTCGTTGGCAACACTTCCGTCGACATGTTTA
This sequence comes from Eumerus sabulonum, assembly GCA_951905685.1. NCBI lineage: Eukaryota > Metazoa > Arthropoda > Insecta > Diptera > Syrphidae > Eumerus > Eumerus sabulonum. The sequence goes on from OX645060.1 coordinate 208,017,492, forward strand.
AGTTGATCTTGTACGCTTCCGTCTTCTGGTAGTGCCGCCAAGGCGGACATATTGATTTGCAAGTCAGCAAAGAAGCGATTCGGTTGCTTTAGAAATACCAGAATATGGTGTACCACCTGTAGTCTGAGCCTGAAGTCTTTGTAGCCTTGGGCTCCCTGCTTCCTAACCAGCAAGATGTTGACTGTATTAGGAACTCTAGGCAACTCGTTTGCAATCGGTTGGAGATCTTGCATCTATTTTGTAGATGGCTCGATACACACTATCATCTGTGTGCACCGTACGACGACGGGGACCATTAGTGTTGTCCACTAGCATACCAGTCTCACGAACTTTTTTTACAAACTTGCATACAGCAGTCGACCAAAATTTCCTTTCAAAAAACGCACTGTTTGGGCTACATAGCACTCACTTTGGAAATAAGTTTTCAATATATCCCAAGGTTGTTCAAGTGACTGACTTTATGTCAAAATTTCGAGCGGGAAACAGCTGTTAGGGGCAGAATAGCCCATGATTTAAAGAAAAATCACTAAATGGGCCACCCCTTGCAAAATGAACAGGATTACGCGAATACCTTAGTTTAATAGCATACCCTCTTAACATTATTATTATTATTTTTACCCAACCCATTATCATCATACTTTCGCATTCTCAATATGGATTGGTCTAGAGCTGAGTTAAAATAGCCAAATTCTTCTAATTAAGCATCAAGGTGTCTCTGTGTCAGGGTTTTATTGTTCAAGAGTTCTATATAGCCCACCAGTCGAAGTTATTGTATCCTTTCCTTCCATTTTTCTTCAAAGCAATACGTGCTATTCATATTTGAAGGATTTCGTTTTCTCTTCAAACAATTAATGGCACCTACAACATTTCCTTGGATAGCTACCCTGGCACCCGGTAGGTAGTGAACCAATGTGTGCAGCGACCCAACCCCTTGATCCAGGGGAAAGAGGAACCTGGCCCCCAGGTTGGAGGTTGTGCTTAGGAGTAACATCCCTATCACGACAAAACCTACTTGTTTCGAAACGACAACAAGCCTCGGATACGGAAGGATACAAAACTGACGACTCCTGCAAACGAGTAACGGACTCGAGAGTCTGCCCCTGGAATGTGAGGTCCCTTAACAGACCGGGTGCAGGCGATCAATTGGAGCAAGCCCTCAACTGCTATAAGCAGATATAACCGCACACCAAGAAGTGCGATGGGATGGACCAGGCAAAAGACGGATGAAAAACTGAGACATCTACTACGGGAACTGCTATAAAAAGTCTTAAGCTTCCGAGATATAAGCGAACGCCTGATAACAATTCGCATCAAAGCTAAACTTGCAAACATTAGCTTAATATGCGCCCACGCCCCAACGGAAGAAAAGGACGATCGACTCAAAGAAGAGTTATACGATCTCCTAGACAGAACATATGCCCAATGCCCCAGCTACAACACAAAAAGAGTTCTAGGAGATTTTAATGCAAAACTGGGCAAAGAGGACATATTTGAGTCGATCGTATGTAGGAAAGCATAGCCTCCATAACACCACAACCGACAACGGACTTAGGCTAATCGATTTCCTAGCAGGGCGTAACCTCCTTATAGAAAGCACGCGATTCCCCCATCTCAACATCCAAAAGGGTACCTGGCGGTCTTTTGATCAATCGACCACCAACCAGACTGATCACATTGCGATCGACGCCAGACACTCCTCCTGTATTCTCGACGTACGAACCTTCCGAGGGGCCAACATCGAATCGGGCAACTACCTTGTTGTAGCCAAGGTACGAATGAGGATATCAAGAATATTTAGGAGTCGAATAGGACTACGTAAGTTAGACGTCGGAAATCTACAATCGCAACAGACTGCCAGAATCTTTGCCGATCGTGTCTCCTCCAAGCTCTTTCAAAATCTGCCCACAGCAGCACAAACAATAGAGCAGGAATGGACGCATTCAGAGCGGCGTCAGAGACGCTGCCTCAAAGGTGCTGGGTTTCAAACCGCCACCACCTAGAAACCCCTGGTTCGATGAACAATCGAACAAGCCCATGAGGCAAAACAAGAGTCATATAAGCCATGCTGCAACGACGGACGAGAGCTGATCGCGAAATTTATGAGCAGAAGAGAAGAGAGGAGCACACGCTTTTCAGAAGAAAGAAGAGAGAGCACGGAAAGCGCGAGATCGAGAAAATTGAGAGACGCTACCGCAGGAATGACGACCGTAAGTTTTACAATAAGGCAAAACGAACATGCCATGGCTACAAAGCCAGAGCGGCGGCCTGCAGGGATGAAATTGAAGAACTGGTAGTAGAGTCGCAGTCGATGCTGAGGATTTGGAAAGACCACTTCTGCAGACTGTATAACGGCGATGATAGACAGGAGACCGCTGTCAGGCAGAACGAGCCTGATGGTGCATGCACCATCTCATTTGCAAGGTAAAGTCGGAGGAAAGCATGTCCGACGAATGGAATTTACGCTACGGCAGATCTTGGAGAAGACCAAGGAATACCAAATCGACACTCACCACCTCTTCGTCGATTTCAAGGCTGCATATGACAGCGTATACAGAGATGAGCTATACAAAGCCCTGTCTAGTTTTAACATCCGTGCCAAACCCGTCCGACTGTGCAGGATGACAATGGAGAATTCTCGCTGCTCCATTAAGATCGGTAATGAGCAAACCGAGACCTTTGATGTTATAAGAGGATTTAGGCAAGGTGACGCGCTGTCATGCAACTTTTTCAACATCGTTCATGAACAGATCGTGCAAGAGTCACTGGCCAAGACAACAGGTAGGATTTATTTCAAGTCTACGCAATTGTTTGCGTACTCCGACGACATTGACGTGATTGCGTCATGCGAGACGTCAATGAGGCCTTTGTATGCATTGAGGTGGAAGCGGCTAAGATGGCTCTCAAGGCTAATGAGGGTAAAACCAAATATCTGCTTTCATCTAAAAGAGACGGACAACATTGACGTATTGGCCAGAATGTCACAATGAGCGGATATAACTTTGAAATGGTCAAGGAATTCGTCTACCTTGGCTCACTGATGACCAGCAACAACAACACCAGCGCTGAGATAAAACGCAGAATCACTCTTGCCAACTGCTGTTTCTTTGGGTTCAAGAGGCAATTGAGAAGTAGAGCCCTCTCTCGGAAAACCAAGGTGACACTATATAAGACCTTAATCATCCCAGTCCTCCTATATGTACGGTGCAGAGGCTTGGACCTTCTGCGGATAAAGATGCCCTTGGTCTTGGACAAAAGCGGATAAAGATGCCCTTGGTCGTTTCGAGAGGAAAATTCTGCGCACTATCTACTTTGTTCAAACGGTGTATGGAGGAGAAGATATAACGAAGAACTGTACGGGTTGTACAACGACATTGGCCTGGTACGACGTCTACGGATACAGCGTCTAAGGTGGCTAGGCCATGTAGAGCGCATGGAAAATACAGCTCCGACCCGAAGAGTCTTCAAATCCACCCCGGAAGGAAGGCGTGGCAGAGGACGGCCGCATCAACGGTGGCGCACGCAGGTGGAAGGGAACCTTAACCAACTAGGCGGGCGGCGCTGGAAACAGACCGTGCCAGCTGGTGACGCTTGTTGGTTGAGGCCCAGGTTCAAGACGGACTGTAGCGCCACTTAAGTAGGTAAGTAAAGGCTTTACTTTTACTTCCTTGAAAATTATACCATATGGTATCTTACAAAAGGGACATCTTCTGCTCAAAATCCACTTAAAAGTCTCCGTTAAGTATCCCTGCCCAGGCCTTTGTGTGCAAAATAGACTGATCGGCTTTTACCGAGAACCGCTTTGACTTCCTGAAAATATGAAATTAATTTTCAAACGCTAACTATGAAATTCAAATACTGTCCCTATGGAACGTAAGTATGTATGTCTGTATTTTAATTGCCCCTTTGACCTCTGCGCTTTAAATCATGTACAAACTGACCGTGACTCTTTACTTTGCCAGACCACCAGCCTTGACTTTAACTCATCGTGACTAAATAACATTTTCCGCTTCAACTTAAACAACTTACCCACACCTAAAGACTAACAATTCGGCGGACCTCGTCCTAACCAGGTAACCCTTTAGTTACAGCATACAATATTTAACACAGGCATTAATCAAAACACACGAAACGATATGATCTCAATTCGATTCACATTACCGTTCCCACAATTATCAACGCCTCGATTCAATTAGGCTTGCCTCAGCCGTAGCTCCACAGGTTAAGTGGAACGTTATTCCATTGCAATTGGATTAGAAAGCAGATATTAGTTTTAATTACACCCATGTGGATTCGTATGTACATATATGTACGTATTTGTACACATTTTGGCATCCTTTTCAATTCCCGTAATTGTTCGTTCATTCACCAATAACAAACACTCCAATTCGAATACATAGATACTCGTGTGTATCTACCAACAGACGTTTTTCAGTCCACCTCACACCTCAACCAGTCGTGTCAGCGGGAGGAAGAAGTCCCCACAGGACGAACTGAAAGCAGTGTCTAGGGTGCAAGAAAGAAAGGAAAAACGAAACATAAATATGCAAATGTCCTAATCAAATTCACATTCTGAAGTAACTTGTTATCCAATCCAAGGAAAAGGAAAAAGGAGAAAAGTACGGGCGAACATGGCAAACTTTTCTGCCACTCGACAAGAGTATCTCTCTCGGTAGATACCGGGTGTTTTTTTTTTTTTTTTTTTTCAACTCTGTTCCTTTGCTTCTTTGTGTGTCACTAAATCCGCCCATTTTTTTTTTTAATTTATTCCACAAACTTACAAGAGTACAAACGGGCAATACATCCAAGCAAACACAACCGCCACATGCACTGGATGCGGGTGGCTGTTTTTTCCCAGTTTAAAAGTGTGTTCAATGGAACTGAATGTATGTATCTGTTCATCCAATGGGTAGATATTTTAATCAGAACGTTATTAAAAACTGAAATCTGCATGTCGAAAGCGATTAAGTAAAGTTTAGGAAATCTGATAGAACGCGCGACAGCATTCGGTGGGATTCGACTTTACATCCAAGCGAAGCTGATTCCATAGATGGCTTGATGGCTTTTTTTTTTTTTTTTTTTTTTGATACAAAGGTACTCGCATAAAGTTTTGGTTTTAATTTAAATTATCCTTTTGCTCGTCTGGATGATGTAAGGTTGTGTGCACGCGGTTGATGTTTGTATGCCACAGAAAAGACAACTGTTTGGTTTTGAGTTTATTCCAAAACACTGGGCGCGTATGAAATGTGTAAGCGTCGACATCCGCAGGAGTGATTAATGTCTTTTTAAATGGTTCAATTAGGTTGATTAGAAAAGGGGATATTTTTACCCCCATGCGGTGCTGGGGTGGTGTTAGTGAGAGTACTTCAACAACAAATGAGGAATCGAATTGTTTTGTTTTTTTTTTTATGGAAGGTAGCATGTGACATGTGGTTTTTCGAAACAGTATGTCTCCAAGTAGGTTTTTATAGGGGCTCACAGAGCCCCTAGGTATTTCATGTGAATGTGTTGTGCATATAATTATGTATGTGTATGTACATACATATGTATCATCGCTCTAGTAAATGTGTATAATGTAAATAGTTTGTTGCAGCCCATGAAGGACCAGAGCCAAGCTTCCCTTCAATCACCCATGTTGTGTGTGATTCTATTCTTCACACAGGTGAAAGGGACCAACAGTTTAATGCCGATTCCGAACGGCGTGAGTCGAGAAGCTTTTAATAGGCAAATTATACTACGGGGAGTTCTGCCAGTACCCCGCCGAGGACACCGCGAAACAAACATTCGATGGTGTGGTGTTATCGGGATCCCAACTCGCTCATCGTGCGTCAGAGTCCAACACACTAACTACTACGCCACGGCGCCCGCGATTACTTGGTCTTTATACCGGAGGTTCGGTCTTCCTCTTCTTCTCGAACCAGGAGGTTCGAAGTCGATGACCTTCTTAGCTGGAGTGTTGGTGTCCATGCGCTCGATATGGCCGAGCCAGTGTAGTCGTAGGATACTATGCCTACCGGACTACATCCACATCTTGGTACAGCCCGTAGAGTCTTCTTCTCCATTCACCTTCATCACAGACAGGACCAAATATCCGGCGCAGAATTTTTCTTTCGAAAGAACCCAAAATCAGCTCCGCCGTCCTGCTTATCGTCCAGCTTTCGGCTCCGTACAGCAAGACTGGCAGAATGAGCGTTTTGTAAAGCATGACTTTGGTCTTTCGAGTGAGGAGTTTTGACCCCAGTTGTTTGGGCAAGCCGAAGTAGCGGCGGTTGCCAAGGGCGATTCTATGCCGGATCTCCACTGTGGTGTCATTTGTGGAATTTACGTTTGCCCCGAGGTAGACAAACTCCTTAACTACCTCGAAATTGTAGCTGCCAATTGTTATATTTTGTCCCAGGTGATGAGCGACGAATTGGTTTTTGCTTGACAGCATTTATTTCGTTTTGTCCTCATTGATATTAAGACCAACTCGTTTCGCCTGTTCTTCAATCGCCGTGAATGCTTCCACAATGCCACGGCGAGAACACGCGATGATGTCGATATCATCCGCGTATCCTAGCGGACTTGGACGGACTTGTAGAAAATAGTGCCTTCCCTGTCGCACTATCTGCTCCAGCACCAAGTTGAAGAAGTCACAGGACAGCGCATCTCCTTGCCGAAATCCGGTGCATGTTTCAAACGGTTCCGAAGTCCTAGAACCGAGTTGCACGGTGCATGGCGTATTTTTTGGCGTGGTGCGACGCAACTGGATCAGTTTTCCCGGGATCCCAAATTCGGCCATCGCACCAAACAGTCCTTCACGATGAATCGATGAAAAGATGGGGTGTATTGATTCGTAGCTCGTTGGTCTTTTACGGGATTTGTTGAAGTGCGAAAATTTGGTCTATAGTCGGTAGCAGCCGATTAGTGCGGAGCAAAATGGCATTAGACGTTCACACAATACGCTAGGCAGGATCTTGTATGAGCAAGGATATACCTCTATAGTTCTCGCAAAAGGTAGGATGGCCTTTTTTTTGGATGGGGCAAATGCTCGGGTCAAGTTGACATACGGCCTCCTCGCGACGCCCTCTGGACGGCCTCTTCAACAACCGTTGGGAGGGGAACAAACGTATGTAGCGACGAAACCCCGACCAGAATGGCGGTTGTGCGGTGGGCTAACAATCCGCCCACAAAGAGTTATGAATGAGTAAGATGGCTCGGATACACGACACGAAAAAGGAACACGATTTGCGAGTATGGTCCTGGGATGTCAGAACCCTGTACACTCCCGGAGCTGCTCATAAACTAGAAGGAATCCTCACGCAGTACAAGGCGGATATTACTGCGGTCCAGGAAATACGCTGGATAGGAAACGGTATGATGAGGAAGAAAAATTGCGACATTTATTACAGCTGTCACAAAAGGTTGCACTTACTGGGATGCGGATTTTGTCGTGGGAAATCAGTTAAGGTCGAAGGTTATCGACTTTAAACCTATAAGTGATCGCCTGGATGTGATCCGCATCAGAGGCAGATTTTATAACATCAGCCTTATTTATGTGCCCGCGCCCCTACCGACGAGGCTGAAGACCCTATCAAAATCGGTAAGGGGAACACCCTTGGCGGAGTGATCGGAAAGCACGGCCTTCACGATACATCAACAGATAACGGCTTCCGACTCACGGACGGACATTGCGACAGCTCGTAATGCGGTGATAAGTAGCACAAGATTTCCTCGTAAGCGAATCCACACAGCAACCTGGCGATCTCCGGACAGTCGAACCGCCAACCAAATCGACCATGTGCTCATTGACGCATGGCACTCGTCAAACATCCTGGATGTGCGAACATTCAGAGGGGCAAATGTCGACCCTGACCACTTCCTCGTAGCAGCAAGATTCAGAGCTCGACTGTCTAATGTCAGAAAGCTGCACCAGCCCACCAGGAGGAGGTTCGGCATTGGACGCCTGAGCACACCGGAGGTTGCCAGAGTCTACAGGGAGCAGCTGAGCGAAAGACTCTACGGTATGCCTACGTCGGACACAAATGCCAATAATATGTGGTTGCATTGCCGCTCAGCAATTCAGGAAGTAGCCGAAACCAACTTAGGGTACCTACCACCCCCGACGAGAAACCCGTGGTATGATGGCGAGTATGAGCAGAAAAAGGCACCAACCGATGAGGCGTACCAAAAGGCGCTGCAAAGGAAAACCAGGGCAGCGCAAGATGAGTACCGAGCCAGAAGAAGGGAGGACAAAAAGCTACTGCGTCAAAAGAAAAGAACCTTCGCAGCCTCCCAGCTCAAGGATATCGAGGAGTCTAGGGATAAGCCTTTTACAAGAAAGCCAAAGGCCTTGCAAGAGGCTTTCAAAAAGGGCACCCAGTCTCTTCGAAACTGCAAATGGTAATCATGTCACCGACCCGCAGGGAATAGTGGGTGTATTTAAGCAGCATTTCCAACAGCTCCTTAACGAGCATGACCAAGAGAGAGTGTTAGCGACCGAGAAAATCCCAACTCCAGCCGCTGAAGTAGTCCTCCCACCCAGCATCGAAGAAGTCGGCACAGCTATTCAGAAGCTGAAGAATAACAAGGCCGCAGGCTCAGATGGCTTGCCATCAGAGCTCCTCAAGGCTGGCGGCGATGTTCTGGTAGGGAGCATGCACCAGATCATCTGCATCCACAAGGGTACCTGGCGGGCCTTTAATCAATCGACCACCAACCAGATTGATCACATTGCGAACGACGCCAGACACTCCTCCTGTGTTCTCGAGGTAGGAGTCGAGTAGGACTACGAAAGTTTGACGTCGGAAAACTACAATCGCAAGAGACTGCCAGAATCTTTGCCGATCGTGTCACCTCCCAGCTCTCTCAAAATCCGCCCACAGCAGCACAAACCATAGAGCAGGAATGGGCGCAATGCCAGAGCGCCGTCAGAGACGCTGCCTCAGGGGTGCTGGGTTTCAAACCGCCACCACCTAGAAACCCCTGGTTCGATGAACAATGCGTACAAGCCCATGCAGCAAAACAAGAGGCGCAGAGGGTCTGTCTGCTGAGCTTCTTAATGCGGCTGGAGATGAGCTGGTAAGGTGCTTGCACCATCTCATTTTCAAGGTATGGTCGGAGGAAAGCATGCCCGATGAATGGAATCTCAGCATCGTTTGCCCGGTCCATAAGAAAGGAGACCCCTATAACTGCGTCAACTATAGGGGAATAAGTCTCCTTAACATCGCATACAAAGATCTTCTCTGCCATATTGTGTGAACGCCTAAAACCGTTTGTGGATAACCTTATCGACTCTTATCAGTGTGGTTTCAGGCCAGGCAAATCCACAATAGACCAAATACTTACGCTACGGCAGATCTTGGAGAAGACTCAGGAATACCAAGTCGACACTCACCACCTTTTCGTTTATTTCAAGGCTGCGTATGACAGCGTGTATAGAGACGAGCTATATAAAGCCATGTCTAGTTTTGATATCCCTGCCAAACTCGTCCGACTGGATGACAATGGAGAATTCTCGCTGCTCCATTAAGGTCGGTAATGAGCAAACCGAGACCTTTGATGTTATGTAACTTTTTCAACATCGTGCTTGAAAAGATCGTGCAAGAGTCACTGGCCAACACAAGAGGTACGATTTATTTCAAGTCTACGCAATTGCTTGCGTACGCCGACGACATTGACGTGATTGGACGGACACAGCGAGACGTCAATGAGGTTTTTGTAAGCATTGAGGTAGAAGCGGCTAAGATGGGTCTCAAGATTAATGAGGGTAAAACCAAATATCTTCTGTTATCTAAAAGAGACGGACAAAACCGATGTATTGGCCAGAACGTCACCATGGGCGGATATAACATTGAAGTGGTCAAGGATGACCAGCACAACCCCACCAGCGCTTGAATAAAACGCAGAATCACTCTTGCCAACCGCTGTTTCTTTGGGCTTCAGAGGCAATTGAGAAGTAGAGCCCTCTCTCGGAAAACCAAGGTGACACTATAGAAGTCCTTAATCATCCCAGTCCTCCTTTACGGTACAGAGGCGGACCTTAACAAAAGCCGATGAAGATGCCCTTGGTCGTTTCGAGAGGAAAATTCTGCGCACTATCTACGTTTGTTCAAACGGTATATGGAGGAGAAGATATAACGAAGAACTGTACGGGTTGTATAGCGACATCGGCCTGGTACGACGTCTACGGATACGGCGTCTAAGGTGGCTAGGCCATGTAGAGCGCATGGAAAATACAGCTCCGACCCGAAGAGTCTTCGAATCCACCCCAGAAGGAAGGCGCAGCAGAGGTCGGCCGCATCAACGGTGGCGCACGCAGGTGGAAGGGGACCTTAACCAACTAGACGTGCGGCGCTGGAAACAGCTGGCCAAAGACCGTTCCAGCTGGAGACGCTTGTTGGTTGAGGCCCAGGTTCACCACGGACTGTAGCGCCACCTAAGTAAGTAAGTATGGAGGTGCATAAGGCAATCCATCGAAGCATCTCCGAGAACGAAGCCATTTCGCATTATTCAACTACCCGTTATGCCATTATCATTGTGGTAAAACAGGCTCTAGAAAGTCAGAATTTCAGTCAGCTTCTTCTTATTCATTTTTATTCTAAGTTTGAACATTTAAGACTAGATTTCGACAATTTTTCTGCATTTCAAGAGATATCGTCACCTCAAGACACAAACAAGTAGCCATGGACTTGACGTCGTAATGATGAGTGCCTCAGATTAAGCGACGGTCTACGATTCAGTTTTTTAGTGATATTTGGTGAAAAATCTTTGGAATTCCTTAGAAAATTGTAAGTGGTGTATGGAGATGAGTGTATGTCGAAAACACGAGTGTTTAAATGGGCAAAGTGGTACAAAAAGGGGCGTGAGCCAATAGAAGCCGATCCATGTGATGGGGCTCCCGTTACCCCTCGTCCTGCGACATCTTTCATCGTGAATATGTCCCAACCGACTAGACACTGGCGTCTTGAAAGCGCTGCGACTCAAACTCTCGATCTTACGGTGCGGCAATGCGCCGGATCATTTCACGTTGATTGTGCAAAAATTTTGCGAAAAAAAAGTATTCCAACGTTGAGTCACACCTCATAGAGGTTGTAATCCTAGTTCTGAACGACTTTGCAATTCTACATTTGCGTGCGTGATTTATTATAAAAAAAGTTCGGCAAGTGCGAGTCGGACTCGCCCACCGATTGTTTCGTATAATACTAATAGGTACAAAACACTTAAGTAGATAGGTAACTATTAAGGCTTATGTTTAATTACAAAATTTTAAATTACGTAAGCAGGTATGCATAACAGAGCAAACTGTTAGGTACTACATACACCAAAATTATTAGGTACCTACCTGAGTATGTATGTATGTGTATGTATGTTGGCGTTACAGTCCATGAAGGACCAAAGCCGAGCTTCTCTCAATCACCCATGTTGTGTGTGATTTTATTTTCCCATAGGTGAAAGCGACCTACAGTTTATTGCCGGATCCGACCGGTGAATTTCGAGAAGCTTTTCTTGACAATTATACTACAGGGGGTTTTGTCAGTACCCCGCTGAGGAGAAGCACCGTGAAAAACACGTTCGATGACGAGGCTGTTGTCGGGATTCGATGCCGCGTCATCGGCGTCAGGGGCAACACACTACCCATTGCGCTACGGCGCTCTCAAGCCGATAATAAAGTGCTTTAATATCTCAAATGGTTTGCGTTTTATTTAAAAGAAAGGGTGTCAAGTCCTCATTGGAAACCCCGATATGTACATATGTACATATGTACCTACGAATTTCTTCGAATTTTCTTAGACTACCCTCAAGTCTGTGACTAGTTTTGGACTTCGTATCTCCATTTCAGTTTGCTATGATATTAGTAGTAGAGCACTATGGTCAAAGATAATTTTGTTCATCGCTTTTGTACCAAATTTAAATAAAGTCAAAATAAGCAGGTTTTTGATAGTGCTCGAGAGGACTTTGAAACCAGGGAAAGCTTTCCACATGCTACACACTGTTTCTTCGAAGCCTGTGTAATCGAATGATCATTTATAGAAACTCAATCAAAAGTTCTTCAACGGCCAGTCGCACAGTCCACCCAGCAGTTGTTAACCATTTTCCTGAATACTGTATACAAAAGCCTTTAAAGACTATTTCTTCCACTCAATTCACATCTTTTCGTTATAAACATTGAATTTGATCACTTTGTCCGTCTATTGATTCGCTTCCATGAATTGCAATTATTAGCATCCGATAGATATCGAAAAACTTTGCAAATAACTGAAACATGCTGCCAATCTATTTATAACGCATCATCGTCACTCCACCCCAAACCATTCACTTTACCCTACCAAAACAATAAGCAACTCCCGCATACCCTGCTGATGATACCATCTGCATCGAAAGTATCTACACACTTTTGTATGCCACCGTCTCTCACCTCGATGATGATATGAATTGATGAAAATATTCAACTTTCACCATCGTCATCCTCTTGAGAAAACTTGCACTCCACCCTTGTATAGGTACGTACATAGCCCGAGTATGTACACGCATCCCATGGAGAAAGGTCTTTCCTAAAAAAAAAGCTCCTGCGAAGGAAAATCCCTGCTTAAGGAATCTCCACAGCTGGAATCAAAGGTGAACCGAGAAAACATTACTTCAAATGCAATAAATTTTGTTGAAATGTTAAAATTATACACACGCGCCATAGGTACATATACGCGGTAAGCGAGACGCCGCGACCTGCCATGAGGTGAGGTAAAACATGAACAGGGCATGTATGGTGAAACACTTGGTAGCGATTTGTTTAATGCGTCTTGTACGTCGTCCTTGCATGCCTGTTTAAGTGTATTTCAGTGATTTGCAAGATTTATGTGGATTCCGGGGTACTACGTGTGACATTTGTGTGCCAAAGTTGCAAAGAGTGAAAAGTGTTAAGGCTTCAGAACTCAGTTCCATGATAGCGCAATACTCGTAGACACTTCAAAATAAGGGATGAAGAAGAAAAACAAAATAAGGAAGAAGAAAAAAACCATTTGTATCATTAATAGTTAGTCGAGCAGCCAACAGAATGTTTACGACCCCTCTTCGCAAACGTAGACCAAATGAAGGTGTATATTCTCATATCTTTCCCAGGACGACAGTTGTGGTTCGTCTCCGAGACGTACATGATTAATGATACAAACATGTGTGTGAGCAACAAAGTGAACCGAAGGTGCGCCACATATCATCCGTCGGCATACAAACTGTTTAAATATCGTATTAACCGAAAATTAACGATAAACCACGCAAGGTGTTCGTACAAGCCAGCCACATGGAATACCTTCTCACCGACAGCCCGACGCTCGGGATAATGTTATCAAGATTTTCGCAAAAAGGACTTCTTTCATCTGCCTTCTAATATAACATACTCATTTGTATCTATGTAGGTACATATGTACGTGTTGCAAAGGTACAGATACGAACTCCTGTTGATGCTTTCAAATTACCGTGGCCAATTCGAACCGACTACCCTGGCAGTATACAAAGGCGAAGCCATTGACGGAAAGGGAATGTGATAAATGATTTGGTAAAGATATTTTCTTCTTGTTCTTACCTCTTGGAAAAAACATAGGAATGAATATTCGAACAAGTTTACACGCACGCAACGACACTTTGAGTCCAACTCCAAGACCAAAAGAAAAAGAATCAAAAATGAAAGAGGATACTACAAACAAGTTTATGTATTTGGAGGAGTATCTCCATTGGCGGTGCAATCTTTTCGAGTTTTGTATCTCTTCCTTCTTCGGCTTTTAAAAACATCCAACTCGACGACCGGCATGTAGCCCCAAGGCTGTTTTTATTTGGACGTTTTCGTGTTTTTTTTTTGTTGGGATTTGTTCTTTTTTCACCACTTTTCCTGTTTCTGTTTGGGGCGTGTCGTCCAGCCGTCCAGTCGTCGACTATCGGAACTGCCATTGAACGAAGGGAGACACGTAAAGAAAAATTACCAAGAAATTATTTATAATTCCTATTGTAGGGAAAAGCAACTATAAGTACAGATATGAAGGGTAAATTGAAGGAGAGTAATACGCCCATCAAGCATAGCTCGAGGTGGTGGTATTCTGAAGGAACTCGCCATCTGAGGCATATTAAATTGAAGTCTATGGGGGATAATGTAAGGCATTCATTCTTTAGTGGGAGTTATGTATGCAATGCTTTCGAAATGCAGAATATAGAACAACACTACATTCATGAATGAATTTAAGAGAACGAAATTCCAATCACCTGTAATTAATAAAAAATTATTTGAATATAGTTTTCAGATAGAAATCTAGAATGAATACTTTACACTTCCCGGTAACAAATCCTTAAGGACAAGTCCATACCGAAGAAAAACTAATACAACTCATGACTTAATTTCACGCACGTTTGTTCAGATCTTTATCTTTTCCAAGAGCTCGTTGAAGCGCTTTATTGCCGTCTACGGATACGTGTGTTAGTACTAAACTTTAAGTGGTTTTATACGCTAGTCATTTTTTCAATGGTAAAGGACTAGCAAAGACCTCGTAGGGGTAAGAGCCTCTGCAACCGAACACCTTGCAGCTCTGCTAGCCAGATCCTACTTCCACCTCCTCGTGGTACCATCTGAAAATTTCCTCACAAGTTAAATTACTGACGGAAGAGGCCGAATGGCGAGTATCCTGCACCACCAAAAAGGATTAGTGTCGGTCGGGCTACGGTCTAGCAAACCATGACCGTAAAACCACACATTGCTCAGAAACAAAAAACAGCCTCGGATAATCAAATGGAAAGGATCTACATATGTTGACGACCCTTTAAGAAAACAATAAAACAAACAAGGACCATCGGTTCTGTACGTGGAATGTTAGGTCCCTCAACAGACCACGTGCGGCCGAACAACTTGCGAATGCCCTGGACCGCTATAAAGCTGACATAACCTCCATCCAGGTAATGCGATGGAACGGACCGGATGAAAACTGCGACAACTTCTACGGTGACTGTTATAGGGAGAAAGGACAGAGACTATTTGGATGCGGATTTGTTGTTAGAGGTGGACTAAGGCATAAAGTCCTAAGCTTCCAGTATGTGAGTGAACGCCTCATAACGATCCGTATTAAGGCTACATTTTTTAACATCAACCCGATCTGCATCCAAGCCCCCATGGAAGACAAGGATGACTTCACCAAAGATGAGTTCTACGGCCTCCTAGACAGAACGTATGTCCAATATTCCAGCTATGTCATCAAAATTGTACTAGGAGACTTCAATGCTAAGCTGGATAAGGGAACGATTCATCGGCCTACACGACACCACTTGCGATAACGGACATAGGCTGATTGATCTTGCCAGTACGCGCTTCCCGAACCTCGGTATACACAAAGGCACATGGCTGTCGCCAGATCAATCAATCACTAACCAGACTGATCACATCGCGATTGACGTGACACACTCCTCCACTATTCTTGATGTTCGTACTTTCCGAGGAGCGAACATCGACTTAGACCACTTGTAGTAGCCAAAGTACGTCAACGGATAACACGAACACCGCGGAGTAGAGTTAGAACACTAAGCTATGACGTCGGAAAGCTACTATCGCCGGAGATCGCCAGTGCCTTTGCCAACCGCGTCTACCTCAAGCTCAAAAGCTGGGAGGAACATAAGCTTCTTAAAAAAAAGAAGGACCACGAAAAGCGGGCGATTGAAAACTTGGACAGGTGCTAGTGCAGGCACGACGCTCGAAGATTTTATCCATCCCGAACGGAGGTCTGTTAGGATGAGAATGTACACCTAGTAGTAAAATCGCAGTCGATGCTGAGAATTTGGAAAAACTACTTCTGCCGACTGTATAATGGCGATGACAGCCATCATACCACCATCAGGCAGAATGGCCCATTTCTTAATGACGAAGATCGCAGAGAATTCCGTCCCTCTGACCTCGACGAAGTTAAGATCGCCATGTCGAAGCTCAAGTCAAATAAAGCTGCTGGCGCAGATGGATTGCCTGCTGAGCTCTTCAAAGCAGCCGGAGTGAGCTGGTTAAGAGCATTCAATGGCTCATCTGTAAGATAAGGTCAGAGAAATGCATGCCCGAGGAATGGAGTCTCAACAATGTCTGCCCGATCCACATAAAAGAAGACCCCTCGCTACTCCATCCGGATCGGTGCAGAACTGACCGAGAATTTCCAAATCAAAAAAGGATTTAGATAGGTGCGCTATCGTGTGACTTTTTTAACATCATTTTAGAAATGATTGCGCAAAAATCAAGACAGCAAGACTAAATTTCTGCTTTCATCGAAAAAGGACATTTACCACCGACGTCTTGGCCAGAACGTGCATATTGGCAGTTATAAGTTTGAGATAGTTAAGGACTTCATATACCTCGGCTCCGCAGTGACCTGGAACAACGACATCAGTTTCAAAATCCAGCGCAGAATTATTCTTGCCAGCCGCTGCTTCTTTGGGCCCGAGGCACTCTCTCGTACGACCAAGTTAACCATATGTAAGACTCTAATTATTACGGTCCTGTTATACGGCGCAGAAACATGGACTTTATCTAAAGCGGATGAAGAAATCCTTGGTCGTTTCGAGAGAAAGATTATGCGTGCTATTTTCGGTCCTATAAACACAGAGGGGGGTTGGAGGAGAAGATTCAATCACGAACTGTACGAGTTGTACAGCGACATGAGTCTAGTTAAGCGTCTACGGACCAACGCCTAAGATGGCTAGGCCATATAGAGTGAATGGACACCACAGCTCCAGCCCGTAGAGTCTTTGAATCCATCCCCGAGGGACGCAGAAATAGAGGACGGCTGCACCTAAGGTGGCGCGCACAGGTGGAGAGGGACCTCAAGCAACTGGGCGTGCGGCACTGGTAATGACCAGGGGAAGATCGTGCTAGATCGAGAGGCATGTTGGTTGAGGCCCAGGTTCACCTCCGAACTGTAGCGCCCGCTAAGTAAGTAGGTAAGTAATTCTTTTTCAATATACCGTTACTTAGTCGATAAATTTTGGACAAGTTTTATGACTGGCGCCATCTTTACACTGTCGCCCTTCGTTTATTGTTCTAGCGGCTCAGAATGGCAGAATGAATGTTTGCTAAGTTTTATCGGTAACGAATGCAATCTTTAATTTAATTTAATTGAACGGCGCTAGTCTCTGATTGGGTCTGGAATGTAAATAGGCCAAGGCTTGTGGGAGTCATTACAGGCCGTTACACTTTTTTTTTATTTCGTTCTTAAATTACAATGGCTATCGCACAATTTACAGTAATATGTAGATCAGAGAAATAGTTTATATAAGAAACTTTTCTACCGAAATGAACCATTACACTTTTGCTAAGCATCTTTGCGTGCTTGGCATCAGTGAGACGCCTACTTGTGCTGCATGTTGCGAGGAGGATGACATAGCAGATCATTTTCTCTGCGACTGTCCCGCCTTTGCTCGTGGGGGGTGGCACACCCTTAGCTTTACATCACTGAAGCTCCTTCTCATTTTTCTCCGGAAAACGGGAAAAGTACATTAATGTAAGGTGTATTTGTGCCTAGGTACTTCACCAGATAGCAGAAGCCTCCGACAAAAAAAAACGGAAAAGCGTCTGGCAAATAACCATTACAAACGGCTAAATAAAATTGTTACAATACTCAGCTTCTCCCCTCAACGTGGGTGATCATGACTTTCAGAAACATTTACAGACCACATGTTCTGAATGGCAAATCCTTATCATCAAAACGAATAATAACGCGACCAGGAAATTACTCATCTAGTAATCGAATAGTTTTTATTCTCTTACAGCCCTAGCCCTAAGAAAATTATTGACAATGTCGTAATAGCATTTAACTCCAGGTGCCTGCGTTTTCAAAGGTAAGTGATGAAAAACTGCCTTTAGTAGTGACACACTGCATTTTTTCAAAATGATTCTTGGATAGTCGATTAACGGAGATATCAAGAAAAATCAAAAAAACTCTCTATACTTACATAGCTTGGA
Source organism: Eumerus sabulonum (assembly GCA_951905685.1). Taxonomy (NCBI): domain Eukaryota; kingdom Metazoa; phylum Arthropoda; class Insecta; order Diptera; family Syrphidae; genus Eumerus; species Eumerus sabulonum. Next base: position 208,035,436 of record OX645060.1, read on the forward strand.
CTGTAGGTTCTTGAATCACCCAACCTTTTTTAGTATGAGCATGCAACTCTTTAGGGGGGGTGGGAGCGCGGAAACAGAGCAAAGCAGTTGATCGCGTTTAACATGGCTATCGCCAGCTTCGATCTTTGTTCCTACTCAATGCAAGTTGACACACAGCCTCCGCATGGCCTCCCCTGGATAGCTTCCTTGGTACCCGCCAGACAGTGAACTAATGTGTGCAGCGACCCGACCCCTTGTTCCTGGGGAAAGAGGAACCTGGCCCTCCAGGTTGGAGGTTAAGCTTAGGGGTAACATCCCTATCACGGTAATGCTATAATGCAGATATAACCGCACACCAAAAAGTGCGATGGGATGGACCAGTCAAAAGACGGATGAAAATCTTCGTCATCTACTACGGGAACTGCTACAAGGAGAGCGTCCTTTTTTGATGATAGGATATACGTAGTTTTGCCCTCGTTTACCGCCAAACCAATTTTCGCTGCCTCCATCTCAATACTCGCAAACGCCTCATTGACATCTTGCTGTGATCTACCTATTATGTCAATAGCGTCGGCGTATGGAAGGAGTTGCGAGGATTTGAAATAGATTGTGCCTCTTGTATTGGCCAGTAATTTTTGCACAATCATTTCTAATATGATGTTGAAGAAATCACATGACAGCGCATCGCCCTGCCTAAATCCTTTTTTGACATCAGAACTATCGGTAAGGTGTTCACCGATTCGGATGGAGCAGCGAACATTCTCCAATGCTCTATGTCCTGCATAGTCTGACATGCTTAGCCGGGATGTAAAACGTAGACTTAGTGTTGTATAGCTAGTTTCTAGTTACGCTGTCGTATGCAACTTTTAAGTCGACAAATAGGTAGGACTTCAAATTCATATATATCAATAGAACAGCAGTAGAGCTTTTGGAAACAAGCCCTGAAAAGCTCTGCATCCTAAGTTTTGGGTTTCAAGGCTCCACCACGAAGAAACATCTGGTTCGATGACGAGTGCAGGGCGATTCACACAGCGAAGCAGGATGCAAATAAGGCCTCGCTGCATAAAAGAACAAGAGTAGCTGGTGAGCTCTACGAGTTAAAGAGAAGGAAGGAGCTTAAGCTTCTCTGAAGAAAGAAGAAAGAGCACGAGTAGCGCGAGATTGAGGATTGGGAGAGGTGTTAGTGCAGGCGTGACGTTCGAAAGTTTTATCAACAGATAACATGCCAAGGTTATAAATCCATAACGGAAGCCTGCAGGGATGAGAACGGAAACCTATGTGGTAGTAGAATCGCAGTCGATGCTGAGAATATGGAAATACCACTTCTGCAAGCTATATATCGGCGATGTTAGTCAATATACCGCTGTCAGGCAGAACGATCCATTCCTAATCGACGAAGACCGCAGAGAATTCCGTCCCCCTAACCTCGACGAAGTTAAGATTGCCATATCGAAGCTCAAGTTGAATAAAGCTGCTGGCGCAGACGGACTGTCTGCTGACCTCTTCAAGGCAGCTGGGGATGACCTGCCTAGGAGCATGCACCAGCTCATCTGTAAGAAATGGTCAGAGGAAAGCATGCCCGTAGAATGGAGTCTCAGCATCGTATGCCCGATCCACAAGAAAGGGGACCCCTCTGATTCCGCCAACTACAGAGGAATAAGTCTCCTTAACATCGCCTACAAGATCGTCTCTGCCGTTTTGTGTGAACGCCTGAAGCCTTTTGTAAATAAGCTGATAGGTCCTTATCAGTACGGATTCAGGCCAGGGAAGTCCACCATCGACAAAATCTTCACACTACGGCAGATCCTGGAAAAAACCAATTAATTCCAAGTCGACACTAGCCACCTATTTGTCGACTTCAAAGCCGCATACGACAGCGTAATTAGAGACGAACTACAGAAAGCTATGTCTACCTTTGACATACCTGCAAAACTCATCAGACTATGCAGGATGACTTTGGAGAATGTTCGCTGCTCCATCCGAATGGGTGAACACCTTACCGATAGTTTTGATCTCAAAAAAGGATTTAGGCAGGGCGATGCGCTGTCGTGTGATTTCTTCAACATCGTACTAGAAATGATTGTGCAAAAATCACTGGCCAATACAAGAGGCACAATCTATTTCAAATCCTCGCAACTCCTTGCATACGCCGACGATATTGACATAATAGGTAGATCACAGCGAGATGTCAATAAGGCGTTTGCGAGTATTGAGATGGAGGCGGCGAAAATGGCGGTAAACGAGGGCAAAACTAAATATATGCTGTCATCAAAAAAGGACTCTCACCACCGACGTCTTGGCCAGAACGTTTGTATTGGCAGATATAAGTTTGAGGTAGATAAGGACTTCGTCTACCTTGGCTCCGCAGTGACCTGGAACAACGACATCAGTTCCGAAATCAAACGCAGAATCACTCTTGCCAATCGCTGTTCCTTTGGGCTCAGGAGGCAATTGAGTAATAGAGCCCTCTCCCGAACGACAAAGTTGACTCTATATAAGACCCTTATCATCCCGGTCCTGTTCTACGGCGCAGAAGCATGGACACTATCAAAAGCGGATGAGGAGGCCCTTGGTCGGTTCGAGAGAAAGATTTTGCGCGTTATTTTCGGGCCTATAAAAAAGATTCAACCACGAACTTTACTGGCTGTACAGGGACATGAGTCTAGTCAGGCGTCTACGGATTCAACGCCTAAGATGGCTGGGCCATGTAGAGCGAATGGACACCACAGCTCCAGCACGGAGAGTCTTTGAATCCAACCCCGAGGGACAAAGAAGAAGAGGACGGCCACACTTAAGATGGCGCACACAGGTGGAAGAGGACCTCAGCCAACTGGGTGTGCGGCAATGGAAAAGGCTAGCAAAAGATCGTGCTAGTTGGAGGGGCATGTTGGTTGAGGCCCAGGTTCACCCCGAACTGTAGCGCCCGTTAAGAAGAAGAAGATACATAATGCATATATACATATATATATGTGTGTACTTTTGCACGTGTGTGTGTGTATATATATTAGTTAAGTTAGTTTTCGTTTAGTTAATATTAGTTAGAATAAGTTAGAATAAAATAAAAATGATTTTTTTATCGTATGCTAAGTTTTTATAAAATATTTTCTTAGCTTTAAATAAATATTAAATTAAATATAAGAAATATGTACACATACATATATATATATACATATGTACATACATACATATGTATGTAAGTAGAAAGAATAAATATTTGCTATCTCAGAGTGCCTAGGTACATGGGGCCAGTAAGGTATTTGTTACTATAATTATGTCATTTTGTCTAGCATAAGGTAGTCGTAGGAGTATGTTAACAAAATGAGTTAAAACCTGAAAAAATAGCCTGATGACGCGTCGACATATTTTGATCGCGGCATGATACCCGTATAAATTAACTAAGGGTTCGTCAACTTTCAAACAATATATTGAATATGTTAAAATAGTATGTACACATACGAGTATACATTCATAGATATGGACCTATGGAGATACATATCCGTAAAAATGAATAAATAATCAAAAACGTGTTTAACTTGCATTACTCAGTTTACATGCAAGTCATAGGTAGCTCAGGAGTAACAAGGCAAAAAGAATATATGTAGCTCTTCGTGCTTGCGGCCATTTTTTCTCGTAATCTTGTGCAAGGAGTACACAAGAATCCGGTGACCGGTTCGCCCCTTTTTCGTTTTCCGGTCATGTTTTCATTTTCGCTTTTTCTTGTTTTGTTTTTTGTGGACGGCGTTAAAAAATTACTTGCTCCAAAGGTATAATTTAGTTTTTTTTTATTCCATTTAAAACAAAACTTTTGATAGTGTTTCTGTGTTTGTATGTGTATGTCTTGTGGCGCGGCAGGCACCAAAAGAGCATGTCATGCACACATTCATGTATATGTTCATATGTACATATCTAAAAGCACTACAAGCTGAAGTACAACCATACATATGTACATGCATACGTCCATCCGAACACGAATTTCCTGTGGTTGAGGAAATAATTACATGATTGAGGCACTGTAGCTGGTACCCAGATGGTGGCGTAGTTCTACCACAACATTTCTATGTCACTGAGAATGACAATGGCGACGAGCACTCGCCACCACACCACTTCGTGCTCTGTTGTGTGCACTCAGATACTATCTGAAAGAAAACAAGTTAACAAAACATTTTCTTTTGTCCATTTTTGTTTCTATTTCCAGAGGAGTTATGTATTGAATACACCTGTAAGTATCCTTGCGTCCTTTTTCATATCTACCCATGTAGACAGCACAAAAGGGTAAACATAGCAAAAAAAAAAAAAAACCGACAAAAAAAAAAGTAAGAAACAAAGACCTGTCGAAATGGAAGGGAGAATTCAAATTGAGAGCCAGGAGCCAGAAGGGTAGTTAATTGAAAATGGCGGTTGTTCGATAACAATTTGCCACAAGGCAACGACAAAAGGTGTAGTCGACATGCACACAACACAGCACAAGGTGCTGCCATCGAACAAGTCCAGCCGCCATCAGAGCCGAGCCATCCTGAACCAAACAGAACATGAGCAGGACTATTGTGTAATTACATAAATTATTGTTGAACTCCATAATCGCATTGCACCAAGGGTATAACGACGCCAGGTAATCATGAGCAAGACCTCAACTTCATGCATGCTTATGTAAAATTTTAATGCTGCGCTCATTTTTAATGGAAGCATTCAGTTAATAATACATGAATTAGAGTACTATACCTGTACATGGAGCAGAAATTGGAAGGATAGGACTCTGACATTCGTGCCTGGATTGTGATGAATTCGAATTTCTCCGGACTGGGTAATGTGGCTATTAGGAATGTAAGAAGGCGGTTGTCGTTAAATTAATGTGTGCAAGTAGTAAAATCGTTGCCGTGAAATATTCATCGTAATGCATATAATTTGGTCAGGTATGGAGAACAAGGCTTTCCAGGCTGAGCATACGTTTTGATAATATGTATGCACTCATCTGCTCCTATGCAGTTATTTGAACGTGATTGAAGACATTCAATTCTTTGATAAAGCTTACCTACCTACAGCGGCAGCTACTTTTGTAGCTATGCAGTACTACTTTTTTTTGCTTGCTAATATACCCACTAGGTTAGCATAAAATATCATACATATATCTAAATAGGCCACGATTCCCGGGAGGTACATTCATTTGAATACGAATCGTCGAGGCAAACTGTGTGCTTTTCGGCAAGTCTAGCTCCCAGGGACTTCTTTCTCTTTCCTCGGTTCAAGGAATATCTCCGAGGCAAGAAATTTGAAGACGATAGCGAAGTGATAAGTGGTTTTTGGAGGATCAAGACAAAGATCTTTTTTTTACTAAAATCACCATGTTTAAAGGGCATGGGCTCGGACATACAGGGTAAAGTTGTTGATTGCTGTCACCTGGCGAGATGCCAGCAACGATCCCTGTTTCAATATCCGGGTCAAGTTCTCGAAGATGAGATGGCGCGAAAAAGGAGCACGATTTGCGAGTATCCTGGAATGTCAGAACTCTATACACTCCTGGAGCTGCTCATAAACTGAGAAGAATCCCCACACAGTACAAGGCGGATATTACTGCGATCCAGGAAATACCCTGAATAGGAAATGGTATGATGAGGAAAAATGATTGCATCATTTATGGTAGCTGTCACAAAATATTGCACATATTGGCGTGCGGATTTGTCGTGGGTAAGCAGTTAAGGTGGACTTTAAGCCTGTAAGAGATCGCCTGGCTGTGATCAAGGCAGATTTTACAACATCAGCCTCATCTGTATACAAGCCCCCACCGAAGAGGCTAAAAACACCATCATAGAGAACTTTTATGATCTTTTGGACAACGCCAACGGAGCTTGTCCGGAGTACAATGTTCAAATCGCACTCGGAGATTTCAATGCCACAATCGGTAAGGAGAACACCTTTGGCGGGGTGATCGGAAAGCACAGCCTCCACGATACAACTACGGATTACGGCTTCCGGCTCACGAGCTTTGCGACAGCTTGTAAGGCCGTGATAAGTAGCACAAGATTTCCCCGCAAGCGAATCCACACAGCAACCTGACGATCTCCCGCTTGTCATTGACGTTCTCATTGACGCAAGACACTCGTCAAACATCCTGGATGTGCGAACATTCAAGGGGCAAACGTCGACTCTGACCATTTTCTCATAGCAGCAAAATTCAGAGCTCGACTGTCAGAATATCAGAAAGCTGCATCAGCCCACCCTGGGAAGGCTCGACATCGGACGCCTCAACACACCGAAGGTTACCAGAGTATACAGGGGGCAACTGAGCTAAAGGCCCTCCGGTACGCCTACGTCGAGCGCAAATGTCAACAATATGTGGCTGCATTGCCGCTCAGCCAGTCAGGAAGTAGCCGAGAAGATCTTAGAGAACACCGTGGTATGATGGCGAGTGTGAGCAGAAAAAGGCAGCAACCGACGAGGCGTACCAAAAGGCGCTGCAGCGAAAAACCAGGGGAGCGCGAGAGGAGTAGCGAGCCAGAAGAAGGGAGGAGAAAAAACTGCAGCGACTAAAGAAAAGAATCTCCAGCCTCTCCAACCACCCAGCTCAAGAATATCGAGGAGCCTGGGGACAAACAAAAAATACTTTTATAAGAAAGCTAAAAGCCTTGCTTTCGAAATTGGGATGGTAGTCTTGCCACTGACCTGCAGGCAATAATGGATGTCTTTCAGCATTTCCACCAGCTGCTAGTGAGCATGACCAAGAGAGAGTGGCAGGAACTGAGGAAATCCTAACTCCAGCCGCTGAAGTTGTCCTCCCATCCAGCATCGAAGAAGTCGGCACAGCTATTCAAAAGCCGAAGAACAACAAGGCTGTAGGCTCAAGTGGCTTGCCATCAGAGCTCTTCATGGCTGGCGGCGATGTTCTGATTGGGAGCATGAACCAGATCATCTGTAGAATTTGGGAAGATAAAAACATGCCCGACGACTGTAATATCAACTCTATTTGCCCCATCCACAAAAAAGGCGATCCTATATCTTGTTCAAAGTCCCTGCTCAATGTCGCATACAAGATCCTATTCAACGTACTGTGTGAATGTCTGAAGCCTTTTTGCACCACACTAATCGGAAACTACCAGTGCAGCTTCCGGCCCGGCAAATCGACTATAGACATACCGTCTCGATTTTAGAACCCGCATATGACAACATTCATCGCGAAGAATTGTTTGATGCGACGGGCGAATTCGGGATCCCAGGAAAACTGATCCGGCTGTGTTGCGCCACGCTAAAAAAATAATCGATGCACCGTGCAGTTTGAAACATGCGCCGGGTTTCGCCAAGGAGATGCGCTGCCGTGTGACTTTTCCAATTTTGTGCTGCAGCAGATAGTGCGATAGTGTAGAAGCAGCGTGCCCGGGTTGCCATGGATTGCCGACCTGATAAGTAAGTAAGTATAATCACAGTTTTTAATATTGGTTATCGTTACTTTTGGTTGACCCATGGTATGTATTGTGTTTACATATTTGAAAAACACAATTTTGTACTTAATTGTCGTTAAGTTGAGAGCAAAAGGAAACAAAGAAATAAATATTCTATTGCGTGTTAGATATCATTCGCAACGTTAAAAAATGTCAGCGATTTTCGAGATTTATTCAAAACGGAAATGGAATCCAGACCCGAAACCAGAAAGTTGCTGTGAATCTATTAGAAATGCAAAATCATGGTTGCGGCGGTTAACATTTCCCACCCATTCTCAAGGAAAAAAAAAGGGAAAAACAATTACTTTTCTCAGATTTTCTTGCTCTTAGTTTCCATTTTTTAGTGTTTTTTTTTTTTTGGTTTTTACTTTATCGCTACTTGCAGTCATCTTCAGGCTGCATATACTGGCCAAGCCATACGTACTCGTACCTACAGGGGGAAATTTGTTTTTCACTACGCGCACATAAATAATATTAAACAGTGTTTAAAATTTATGCGACGACAAAGGCACGAGGAAATAAAAAGAACAAAAAAGAATTTTAAACGACCATAACCCAGTTAAAGGGCGCCATCCTGCGCTGCACCCTTATGAAATAAAAAATATGCTTCTGTGTCCTTTGCTTGCATGTTCGAGATCTTTTTTCGTTTTTCCATTAACTTCCTCTTACTTTGCATATTTTTTTGTTTATTTCTTCTGAGACAGGCAACTAAATTACTTGGATGGGTGGTCCTGTGTTGAATGAGTGAAGCCCTAAGACCATGGTCGTCTGTCCTCTCACACACTATTATACAAAGCCACCAATAAAGTTTCTCTTTTTTCGTAACACAGAATTGCGACTAGCTGCAAATCCTTTCAACCATGAAAAAGGCTAATTAGCTATCATCGACTTGAGAGAGATTGAGAATGGTAGTGGAACGTGAGGTATACGAAACCCTGGATTGCGGTTAGTTTTATCACAATTTGATTCTGATTTATCGACTTTTGCTTTTGGTTTTCCTTTTCCTTTTTGTTTTATTTTAAAGAAGATATTTATGTTGGATAATGTTAGTATTAACTTTTCTATTCTAAATGTTGATAAAGGTAAAATTATTTTTTTCTTTTTTTTACTTACATACACGCAATAATTTAATGGCAGCCGATACTTACTTATTGATGTCTCACCTGAAAGACAATTATGGTATTCATTAGTTTAGCGAAAATTATGATTTGAAAAGCTTATTTGTTTATATTGTAGCACAATAAATTGAAAAAAGAAATCAGCAAGAAATTAGAAGTTGAAAAACGTAACATCGAAAGAAAGCACAGCGTCGAGTAAAATCGCCTAAAAAGATTTTCAGAAGTCTTGTCCCAAAATGCCTTTTTCTGCACACAAGGGCCTGTCTTCAACCTCAAACGAAAGTCTAAAGATGCAATCTGTGATCATAAAGGCGAACAAATCTTGGAACTTTCCGATGCATACGACCGTCATGTATTGAATGGTAGTAGCACAGGAGATTGGGAGGGTGAGCTAACTTTTATACGAGGTCAAGCTAGCTCTATAATAGACTACTGCTTTATATCTGGATTGTGGAATAATGTCGTGAGTGATTTCAGAGTTGGAACACAGACTTTTTCTGATCACATGCCCCTAGAAGTCACCTTCACAACAGCGCGAGCAGAAGCCCCAGTTGGGGCAAAACGATTGAATCTCATACCGAAAATGCACTAGAATGAAAGAAAAAAGATCAAGTTTCAGGACAATATGAGAAATGAAATTAGAAAACTTCAGGAAGCAAACGAACTTGTTGATATAACTGTCTTAATAGAAGCTGAGCAAAAATGTAACCCACAAAATCAGGTAGCAAAGGGGAAAACCAGCAATAAGCAGAAGTGGTTTGATTCTGAATGCCTAAAAGCTAGGGCTATCTTTCAAATTTTTAAAATGGTTCCGGTCACGAAACCTGCCTATCTTCAGAAAATTGTATTCCGACGCAAATACTGTCTTCAAAAGAATGTGTTTGGCAAAAAAATCTGCTTTCGAACATAGAACGATATCGGTAATCAATCGCACCCGTAATGCTACTGAATTCTGGAAGGCTGTGAAAACCTTAAATGGAACTACGAATATCATTGCTCTAGGATTACAAGCGTCAAGTCTAAGTAAACACTTTAAGGACCTTCTTAATGCAACGATTAGCTCACCTTTGATACAATACGCAGCCCCGTTAATCATAGATGACTTTCTAGATGCACCGTTTTCAATACATGAAGTTAAAGAAGTTATTCAAAAAGCGATGGAGCCTTACTTACCACCTGGAGATGACCGCATTCCTTTTGAACACTATAAGCACGCAACTGATGAATTTTTATCGCTGCTTACTAATGAATTTAATAGAATTTTTCAAAGTACGATCGCTCCCGAATCCTTTAGAAAAGCAATCATTTTCCCGCTATTCAAAAGGGACATGACGATATAGCGTCAAATTATAGAGGAATCTCTTTCCTAAACACAAGTGCTAAGCTGTTCGCTGGGCTCATTGAGAACAGACTGACCGTATGGGTGAGGAGAAGATGCATCCTATCAGGGTTTCAGACCGGTTTCGGGAAGAACTATTCACCAACGGATCACATATTTTCACTGTACAACATTGCCGACTCTTATATCGACTTCCGCGCTGCTTTCGACTCCATCGTTCGTGAAGCGCTTTTCTATAAGTTATATGCCATAGGACTATCGAGTAAAATAATAAACATTCTAAGAGCTTTGTACACAAACAACTCAGCTTACGTATGGGACGGATCATCTATCTCCGAAGAATTTCACACAGAAACGGGTCTCAAACAAGGATGTAGCCTGAGTGCTTTGCCCTTTATTTTGTTTATAAATGATATAACCGATGTGGTCAGAGGTGGAATAGGGTTTGGAGGAGCCACAGTACCCGCTCTTATGTATGCAGATGATATAGTCTTCATTGCAGAGACAGTTGATGGACTGCAGCTAATGATGAACAGGTTGAAGGACTATTGTAACCGCTGGAATCTCAACGTAAATCCATCAAAATCGAAGGTAATGATACGCAGTGGTGGTGGCGGCAGGCACGCGAGAAAAGAGAAGTGGACCTTCAACGACGAGGCAGTCGAAATCGTACGAGAGTATAAGTATCTAGGAATCCTATTTACATCGAATCTAAAAATGAAAAAACATTTAGAACGAAAATTAGCGGAGTCAAAACGAGCAATTTCAACTGTGTGGCCACGCTGCTTCAAAAGGGACTACATTGAGCACAGTGCAAATCTATAACTTTTCCACTCTTCAGCAGTCTCGATTCTGCTGTATGGAGCTCAGGTTTGGGGTTACTGTTCTTTCGAAACAATAGAAAAGTTCCTCCGTTATTTTATCAAAAGAATCCTCCATCTTCCAAGGAGTACACCAAACTACATGTTGTATCTGGAAACAGGACAGTCTCCCATGATAATGGAAACGCTTCAATAATATTGTCAATGTTTTTCAAATGAATGACGAAAGATTTCCCAAAATCGTACTTAAGAGTTCAATCCAGACGCCAGGGCATATGACAACGGAATGGGAAAAGCTGGCAACTGCGTGCAATATGAATCTAACGGTCTTACAGAATGAACACCCTTCCCTGTTAAGAGAAAAGTTTAATATCATTCTGGAAAAACTTGGACAAATCTTGTACGAAAAAAATGTATCTGAAGCACGATCATCCCTTCTTAGATGTTACTATAAATGTTTAAATTTCAGCCTTGATAATAAAACCTACCTTCTTAAATGCTACTCATTAAAAAAAAAATTGGCACTATTTTCAGAACGAGAGGTGAGCTACTAAATCTGAACTTCATGCCCCATCGCCCTGATTTACCATTACTATGTAACCTATGCAATTTGAACGTCCGTGAAGACATATGTATATCACCTCATTGCGATTTGGCTAGAAAAATCTTAATGAAATCGAACTTGTTGATATGTATGTATGTGTATGTTGGCGTTACAGTCCACGAAGAACCTGAGCCGAGCTTCTCTCAATCACCCATGTTGTGTGTGATTTAATTTTCACATAGGTGAAAGGGACCTACAGTTTATTGCCGGTTCCGAACGGCGAATTTCGAGAAGCTTTTCATGACAATTTTACTACAGGGGGTTTTGTCAGAACCCCGCTGAGGAGAAACACCGTGAAAAACACGTTCGATGACACGGCTGTGTCGGGATTCGATCCCGTGTCATCGGCGTCAGAGGCCAACACACTACCCACTGCGCCACGGTGCTCTCTTGTTGATATACTAAACGGTAATGCTGGATGGAATGCCCTTTATGGTTACATTATTGCTGTTCTTCGTTATAGGAACTGTATAATAAATGAGTCTTTTAAGAAACAAAGCTCTATAAGTTCGAGAAAGGGGCACATCTACTCGTCGTGCCTAAGGCTATGCAGAGGGAATTGATACGGGGCATCCACGAGCATCCACATCAGTGCCGCAAGAGTAGAGGCGATCTTCAAGCAGGACTACCACATTCCGAAACTGGCGGGCAGTATCGAGAAGGTCGTCGCTAATTGTATGGCGTGCATTTTGGCCACTAGGAAGAGCGGAAAGGCAGAAGGCTTCTTACACCCCATCGAAAAGAGCGACGTGCCGTTACATACCTACCATGTGGACCACCTGGGACCCCTGCCATCGACGAATAAATCCTACAGCTACATTTTCGTGATAGTAGATGCGTTTACGAAATTCGTGTGGCTATATCCGGTAAGGACGACTAAAACTGTGGAGGTCATAAGAAAGCTGGAGTTCCAGAGTGAGGTATTCGGGAGTCCCGTGCGAATCGTCTCTGATCGTGGACCAGCATTCACCTCCAATGCCTTTAAGGACTACTGCGAAGTGAATCGCATTCATCACGTACTGACGACGACCGGCGTGCCCAGGGGAAACGGGCAGGTCGAACGTATGAATCGGGTCATCATTGAGGCCCTCAGCCGGTTGTCAGTTGATGATCCTAAAAAATGTCAAACTCATACCAGCGCTGTCCAGAAGGGGATCAACTCAACGATTTCACGAAGCACTAGTCACAGCCCATTCCAGCTCATGTTTGGAACCATCATGAGAACGGAAGGGAATCACGAGCTACGTTCATTACTAGAAGAAGTAATGAGGGATGACTTTGAGATCATACGAGGAAAAACTAGGAGAGCCGCGAGGGAGCAGATTGAGAAGATTCAGCAGGAAAACCGCAAAACGTACGACAGAAAGAGAAAAGCGGCCAGGCAGTACAAGATGGGCGACTTAGTTGCTGTGCTGAGGACACAGTTCGGTGTCGGTCTAAAGCTACACGCGAAGTATTTCGGACCTTACGAGGTAGTGAGGGTCAAGAGGAATGAACGATACGACGTTCGAAAGGTAGGACAGCATGAAGGGCCGAACACGACATCAACCGCAGCGGATTGCATGAAGCCCTGGATCACGGAGGAGGAAGACGATTTTCCGAGTGATGAGGATGTGCAAGATAGTGAACTCGACTGAGGGCAGTCGAGAAACAGAAGGATGGCCGGATGTAGGAGTGGAGCAGATCATCGCAGCCGTCACACTTCAGAGTACAAATTCCACCTGTACTGTGTTTCTATTCACTGTGTCTCTATTCATCTGAGGAGCCCGTTTTTTTGCTGTGACTTTCCTTTTGTTTTCGATGAAAATTATTTGGGAGTCGTTCTGTAACTTTCCTATCGAAAGGTATGAAATAAATAATTTAGTTTAGCTATAGTAATCGTCTTTTCATGACTCCGACCAACGAGAAGAGTTAAAGGACCCACATGTATGTATATAGTATTTATACATATCCTCTTGATTTGCTTTTCATTTCTATAGTTGTTTCTTATTTTGCAATTTTTTTTTTTTTTTTTTTTGTAAATTGCCTTATTCTACCCTAGCCTACCCTATAATATGTAAATCCACCATTGGTCTTCGGCGGACCTTGCCTTGAAAAGCCTGTCTGATACATATTATTCCACTGACGTAGTCCGTTTCCATTTGATGGCGCCGTGGCGCAGTGGTTAGTGTGTTGGACTCTGGCGCACGATGAGCGAGTTCGGATCCCAATAACACCAACGCTATTGAATGTTTATTTCGCGACGTTCCTCCTCGGCCGGGTACTTGCAAACTCCCCGTAGTAAACTTGCCATGAAAAAGCTTCTCGACTCACGCCGTTCGGAATCGGCATTAAACTGTAGGTCCCTTTTACCTGTGTGAAAAATAAATCACACACAACATGGGTGATTGAGAGAAGCTTGGCTCTGGTCCTTCATGGGCTTTAACGCCACCAAAGAAGAAGTCCGTTTCAACCACCAAAAGTGTTGCTGTTGTCGGACAACGTCTTCGGGATCTCGACAAGAGACTGATCCTGATCCTGATCCGTGCTCAGTTCCACGGAGCGCGACGCGTCGTGGGGTCGTTCGTGCATTGGCAGAAGCGGCGAGAAGTCTTTTTTTTTATATGTAAGAAATTTCAATAAAAATGACTGTTTCGATTAACTGACAATATGTCTCATTTGAGAGAGGAGTTTCTTTTTTCAATTAGTGGTTCTATCACTGTACCGTCCGGCATCAAAGTTGACGGTTTAGTTAAAATTGCGTTCTGTGGTAAACTAACCGAAATAAGTGGCCTCTATTATTCTGTTGAAAATGAATTGGTAATTAAAAGGTTTTCCATAGAATTTGTTAAGCCGGGTATGTTCTTTAAGTAGTATTCATTTTTACTCGATTATGACGTAAAATTGAAAAAAAAAACGGAATGTCAGAATGTCCAAACATTTTTAAAAGAACGTACTTTTTGATTAGGCAAACATTCAAACAAGATTTTAAGTGTTGTTCTTAGTTTAATCTTTTCTTTGTTTGGATTTGAAGTTAAAAGTAAAAAATGTTTGCCTGAAATATTTTTGTTTAATTTTTTGTGTTCATAAGTATGAAAATATTAAACCATTTCATCATATTTAAGGTCGTCCAAGTGGAGAGTATTGCGTGAAATAAAATAAGGAAAACTCTGTTGTGGAGTTGTTCAAAACCCCATACCTGACACCAAATTGTTGCCGCGGAGCAAAAGAAAAATTAAAAATCGTTTCGGATTACTTGTATTAAATTGGATTTTTATTCACTGATTACACATGTTCTCGGCTTGAAGGTAAAAGGAAGAATAAAGAATTGAATACCAGCTCTATATGTCCCATCCACAGAAAAGGCGATCCTACCTCTTGCAAGAACTATAGAGGTATATCCCTGCTCAATGTCGCATACAAGATCCTGTCCAGCATATTGTGTGAACGTCTAAAACCATTTTGCACCGCACTAATCGGAATCTAGCAGTGCGGCTTCAGGCCCGGCAAATCAACTATAGACCAAATTTTCACACTTCGACAAATCCTGGAAAAGACCAACGAGTTTCGAATCGATACACACCATCTTTTCATCGATTTCAAAGCCGCATACGACAGCATTTATCGTGAAGAACTGTTTGGTGCGATGGCCGAATTCGGGATCCCGGTAAAACTGATCCAGTTGTGTCGCGCCACGCCAAAAAACACGCGATGCACCGTGCAATTCGGTTCTAGGACCTCGGAACCATTCGAAACAAGCACCGGATTTCGGCAAGGAGATGCGCTGTCATGTGACTTCTTCAACCTGGTGCTGGAGCAGATAGTGCGACGGGCAGGCGTCAACAGGGAAGGCACTATCTTTTACAAGTACATCCAGCTGCTAGGATACGCGGATGATATCGACATCATCGCGTGTTCTCGCCGTGGCATTGTGGAAGCATTCACGGCGATTGAAGAACAGGCGAGACGAGTTGGTCTTAAGATCAATGAGGACAAAACGAAATACATGCTGTCAAGCAAAAACCAATCCGTCGCTCACCACCTGGGACAAAATATAACAATTGACAGCTACCATTTCGGAGTAGTTAAGGAGTTTGTCTACCTCTGGGCAAACGTAAATTCCACAAATGACACCACAGTGGAGATCCGGCATAGAATCGCCCTTGGTAACCGCTGCTACTTCGGCTTGTCCAAACAACTGGGGTCAAAACTCCTCACTCGAAAGACCAAAGTCATGCTTTACAAAACGCTCATTCTGCCAGTCTTGCTGTACGGAGCCGAAAGCTGGATGATAAGCAGGACAGCGGAGCTGATTTTGGGTTCTTTCGAAAGAAAAATTCTGGATATTTGGTCCTGTCTGCGAGGAAGGTGAATAGAGAAGAAGACGCAACCCCGGACTCTACGAGCTGTACCAAGATGTGGATGTAGTCCGGAAGGCAAGGATCCGTCGACTACACTGGCTCGGCCACATCGAGCGCATGGACATCAACGCTCCAGCTAAGAGGGTCTTCGACTCCGAGCCTCTGGTTCGAGAAGACGAGGAAGACCGAACCTCCGGTATAAAGACCAAGTAATCGCGGATGTAAGACATCTTGATCTTGACAATTGGAAGCAGCGTGCCCGGGACCGTCAAGGATGGAAGGGAGCTATAGCTCAGGCTCAGATCCTCCATGGATCGCTGACCTGATAAGTAAGTAAGTAAGTAAAGAATTGACGACGGAAACCAGGAAACAAAAGTCTTCGTCAACTGGCTGTCAATAAAAAAAAAAAAGGTCAGGGATGGCCAACTTATCGACGAAGCGTGGCTGTAACAGGGATGGCCAACTTGTCGACGAAGCATGGCTGTAACAATATGTAGAAAAACGAACTTAGTGGGGCATCAATGAATCGCTTGCGATCACTGAAAAGAAACCCTAAAATGGATTTCTCTTGCTGCTGTCTTCTTGGGCATGAGAGACAATTTAGCAAATTAACTCACCTTCCCACAAATTGGTTGACTTTACACAAGGGTACACAAGAGTCTTCGATTTCAACCTTACAAATACTTAAAAATTGTGTTATTTCTGCTCGTCATATACATATGTATTTCAAAACTATGGCTTGATGGATCGTTAAACTTGTACTTAAGGGGTTGATACATAGTTACATATTTCTTTCACTTAACTGACTGTGTTTAGTTTCTCTATTGTGTTGTATGAAAAAAAAAGTATACATTTCATCCCTAAGTAGGCATAACCAATACCTAGAACGAATCCGAAACAATGAAGTGTAATCGAATTCTTTTTAATGCATCTATTTATCCCTTGTGGTAATTAGTCATTTCACTTCCTGTATATATGTATGTATTATGTATGTATGTAGCTAATACGCTAGTCATGAATCTTCTTTCTATCCACCCCACCATTGGACAACCCACTCGGTGCCCCTCCCACTTCACACGCAACACTTGAAATTAACCCAAAAAAAGCCGAACAGGATCAACAAAAACCGTAATTGTGTGCTCGATTCTGGAACACATGACGCACAATGTGCGACGGCTTGTACCACCACCTCTCCACACTATTGAGATTATCCATTCACATAGGGCTGCAGTGTCCACACCTCCTGTCAATCAGACCGAACCAGCCCAACGACCAACAGTCAGCAGCCAACAACAAAAAAGCATCATCCTCACCCTCTTGCATCATAGATAACCGGGTCGAATCGTTTACTGCTCCCAATCACACGATGATAGATGATGGATCTGTTTCCCTTCCCGAAGCATGAGTACGGTCAATCGAGTGTGAATCCCAAAAAAAAGTGATTTGCATGACATGCTGTTCATGTTTGTTTAAAACTTCAACACGCACACAAGGACCTACAACATATGTATGTACATACATAGATCCGTGCCCTAAAATGAAGTAGCAGTTTTTGGCACCCGTTGTCAAGATAAGATTATTGGGTACATCCTGGTTTCAGTTTTTTGGTTTTCTCCTTGGCAGATATATAGACTCACTGGACACTTAACTTGACCACAACTTTACCGCAAAGTTCACTAAAGTTTTGCACGCGATAGAATCTTTCGACAGAGCACATTATGTTCTTCGATAAAAGTCCTTGCCCAAGAAATAGTTCGATGTCCATAAAGTTCAGTTAATAAAATAAACCCCTTCCTCGAAACCCATTGTTGTGTCTAAAGTTCGTGACAGGACTCGAAAATGCTTCCTAGTAGGGGCCATTCTCAGCGTGAGATTAAGGGTATGCTACGAAAATGGCTCGAGGAAATGAATATTTTGAGGCAAATTTACCTAAAATATACTCGTATATCTCAATCTATTCAACAGAGTTGTTCTAAGTGAACCGTTAAGAAGAATATTCCATTCGGATGGGATTGATGTATCTACGAATGGAGACAAATATTAAAATTTTCCTCATCCAGCGGCTGAATGGGAGAAAAACGCAGAATACGTACATATACGACTAAAGGGAGTGGAATGACAAAGTACTTGTTGGAACTCCCCTTTTCGCTTTTTTTGTTTTCCTACGTTGAGACAACGCGTTGAAGTCAGCTCTAAAGTCGCGTCGCTGTATGATGGATGGCATTTTCTTTCGTCAGATGGATGCACATCGTGTAGAGAGTCGAGTACTCGTACACAAACAGTTCATTTGAATACCCTTCCGGCGTGAGTCAAGGTTGAGTTGAAGCGACATTGACGCAACTGAAATATTTTGCCTTAATGCTTTGTACCGCTATCTGCGTAATGTTTCATTTTTTTTATCTTGTATTTTGTATCTTTTTTCTAGAATTTTTAGTTTCGCAAAAGACTGCGACTGAGATCGTTTGAATAATGATGAGGTTGGCTGTTCGAAAAAAAAAGATTGCATTCCTGTTTTGCTTTCCTATCTGAAATGCCTTAAGTTAGCATTTTTAAACAGCAATGCCCTTACTTTTACGTTGCTTGTAAGATAAACAATTGAGTTGGAAAACAACTAATGAGAGGGACGCAATTCATTAGCAGGAAAACGCTGTCTGTCGCTTGTTATCAATGACCATGAAAAGGTGCAAAAATTGGGTGATAAAACCAGACTAATCGACTCGTAGGGGTTGGAAGTCATAGACATCGATGTCCTTTAAACAGTAGGTCATATTAGGTATGTACATATGTAGGTCATATTAATAGCCTCCACGGTTTCTTGTCAGTAGACGGTGTCCATGGATAGCAAAGGGCTAACAAAGGCCTCGTAGGGGTAGCATCTACCCGACGGATGCTGGCCTGCTAAAAAGCGAGAAGAGCCACCGCAGTCGAACATCTTGCGGCACTGTTAGTAAGTCCTATCCCCACCTCCTCGTGGTGCCGTCTATGGAAATTGCAGACGGGGAAGGGTGAATGGCGAACCTCCTGCGCCAAAAAACGGGATTAGTCGGTTGGGCCAAGTAAGCCGTAACCATAAAAAAAAACACAAACTCCAGAACAACCACAAGCCTCGTACATAACGGACCGGATTAATGTTGACAACCCTTGCAAAAAACGAAAAAAGGACAATGATCTTCGTACTTGGAATGTTAGGTCCCTAAACAGGCCACGTGCAGCCGAACAACTCGCGGACGCCCTTGACCGCTATAAAACGGACATAACCGCCATCCAGAAAATGCGATTGAATGGACCGGGTATAATGCGGATGAAAAACTGCGGTATTTACTACGGCGACTGCTATAGGGAGAGAGGACAACGATTGTTCAGATGCGGATGTGTTGTTCGAGTTGGACTAAGGCAAAAAGTCCTTAGCTTTCGGCATGTGAGCGAACGCCTCATAACGATCCGTACCAATGCAAATTTTTTTAACATCAGCCTGATCTGCGTCCACGCCCCGACAGAAAACATGGATGTCTCCGCCAAAGATGAGTTCTACGATCTCCTAGACAGAACGTATGCTCAATGTCCCAGCTATGACATCAAAATTGTACTAGGAGACTTCAATGCTAAGCTGGGTAAGGAAAGCTTCTTTGAACGAGTCACGGCAAACATAGCCTACACGACACCACCACCGATAACGGACACAGGCTGATTGATCTTGCTACGGGGCGAAATCTCCTTCTAACCAGTACGCGCTTCCCGCACCGTGATATACACAAAGGCACCTGGCAGTCTTTTGATCAATCGACTACCAACCAGATTGATCACATCGCGATCGACGTCAGATACTCCTCCACTATTCTTGATGTTCGAACTTGGCTGACATCGACGGTGACCACTATCTTGTAGTAGCCAAGATGCGCCTACGGATATCACGAACGCAGCGGAGTAGAGTAAAAATACAAAGTTATGACGTCGGAAAGCTACTATCGCCAGAAACCGGTCGTGCTCTTACCGATCGCTCTCCAATACACCTCAATCCTCCACGCTATCAATAGAACAGCTGTGGAGCCTTTGCAAACAAGCCCTAAAAAGCTCTGCATCCGAAGTTTTGGGTTTCAAGGCTCCACCACGAAGAAACACCTGATTCGATGACGAGTGCAGGAGGATTCACACAGCAAAGCAGGATGCATATAAGGCCTTGCTGCATAAAAGAACAAGAGCAGATCGTGAGCTTTACGAGCTAAACAGAAGGGAGGAGCATAAGCTTCTCAGAAGAAAGAAGAAAGAGCACGAGAAGCGCGAGATTGAGGATTTGGAGAGGTGTTACTGTAGGCGTGACGTTCGAAAGTTTTATCAACAGATAAAGCGAACATACCAAGGTTATAAATCCAGAACGGAAAGCTGCAGGGATGAGAACGGAAACCTATGTAGTAGGAGAATCGCAGTCGATGCTAAGAATATGGAAAAACCACTTCTGCAAGCTACATAACGGCGATGTTAGTCAATATACCGCTGTCAGACAGAACGAACCATTTCTAATCGACGAAGACCGCAGAGAATTCCGTCCCCCTAACCCCGACGAAGTTAAGATTGCCATATCGAAACTCAAGACGAATAAAGCTGCTGGCACAGACGGACTGTCTGCTGAGCTCTTCAAGGCAGCTGGGGATGAGCTGGTTAGGAGCATGCACCAGCTCATCTGTAAGATATTCTTCTTCTTAGGTGTCGTTACAGCCCCTGGAGGACCAGAGCCAAACTTCACTTCAATCACCCATGTTGTGTGTGATTCAATTTTTCACACAGGTGAAGGGGGCCTACATACAGTTTAATGCCGATTCCGAACGGCGTGAGTCGAGAAGAGCTTTTTCTAGGCAAGTTATACTACGGGGGGTTTTGCCAGTACCCCGCCGAGGAGGGACGCCGCGAAATAAACATTCGATGGCGTTGGTGTTATCGGGATGCGAACTCGCTCATCGTGCGTCAGAGTCCAACACGCTAACTACTGCGCCACAGCGCCCTGTAAGATATGGTCAGAGGAAAGCATGCCCGAGGAATGGAGTCTCAGCATTGTTTGCCCGATCCACATAAAAGGAGACCCCTTGGACTGTGCCAACTACAGAGGAATAAGTCTCCTTAATGTCGCATCCAGGATCTTCGCTGCCGTTTTGTGTGAACGCCTAAAGCCATTCGTAAATAAGCTGATAGGTCCTTATCAGTGTGGCTTCAGGCCAGGGAGGTCCACCATCGATCAAATGTTCACACTACGGCAGATCCTGGAGAAAACCAATGAATTTCAAGTCGACACTCACCATCTATTCGTCGACTTCAAGGCCGCATACGACAGCGTAATTAGAGACGAGCTATATAACGCCATGATTACTTTTGACATCCCTGCTAAGCTCGTCAGACTATGCAGGATGACTCTGGAAAATGGTCGCTGCTCCATCCGAATCGGTGCAGACTTTAATTATCCCGGTCCTATTATACGGCGCAGAAACATGGACTTTATCTAAAGCGGATGAGGAAATCCTTGGTCGTTTCGAGAGAAAGATTCTGCGTGCGATTTTCGGTCCCATTAACACAGAGGGGGGTTGGAGGAGAAGATTCAGTCACGAACTGTACGGGTTGTACAGCGACATGAGTCTAGTCAGGCGTCTACGGATCCAACGCCTAAGATGGCTAGGCCATGTAGAGTGAATGGACACCAAAGCCCGTAGGGTCTTTGAATCCAACCCCGAGGGACGAAGAAATAGAGGACGGCCGCACCTAAGGTGAGAGACATGTTGGTTGAGGCTCAGGTTACGTAAGTTAGTCTTCAACCGCCTAGGAAAAAATTATTTTTCCAGTTATCCAATCATGGTTAGACTTTAAGTAGTGCATACAGCAAATACCATTTCAAAGTACAAATTAAGAAATTATTTATTAATTTCTTTTAAAAAAAAAATTTATTTTCATTTTTTTACGATCGGGCAGCGTTTACCCTTACACTTCGAACTTAAGAATGATAACGATATTTTCTTAAACTACCTTAAATACTAATCGTGCGGAAGGTGGATGGAAAGGATCAAATAGCACGCTGTCGGGAACTATGCTCTGGCTGGTGGAAGTGGTATCTCGTGTTTCTTCCGTTCACTGGTACCTGTTGGAATGCGGGCGCACCGTCAGCAACCTTGACTATGATATTTGGATTGCCGTGGGATTTGTCGTTGTTTAGAATGCGCGTGTCAGCTTCGAATGTTTTTGTCGTTAACTCCTCCCCGCTTAGGTTCAAACGTCCACGTTTGAAGTTGTTGTTGTAAGATGGCGAGGAAGATCTTCTATTCCTAGAGTTAACACTTCGTTTTGCTTCTTTTCGCTACTCGGTGCTTTGCGCATCATGCATCCGAATATTTTGATGGATGTGATTACAAGAATGATGACTACTGCCAGTGTCAGGATGACGTTGATGGACAAACTGATTTGACTTTTAGTTTCTAGAAGATCGATCTGCTTAGTGCTGTTAACATATAGTTGTTTCATACGCTTGAGAGATAGCACTTCTTCTATTTTTTCTTTTTCAGATGTTGGTTGAAGTATAGCAGGTAAGGGCTTGTGTTGAGTTACCTCTTTTGCAATGATTAGTTTGCCGTTGACTTCTACCGTGGTGTTGAAATGACGTACTATGTAGGTGCCTTTGAGCATGATGGTTTCCTGGTTTATGTTGATGGGTCCATCAAACTGATTTAATAGTAGGATTCCTGGGGTTATTTCTTCAATTTCTGGGATGTGGTCGTTGTTGATCAGGGAACAGTTGGATTTTTTGCTATTTAGGAGGCTTGGGATGCACGTGGAATTACTTATATTTAGAATATCTTTATTACTACAAATTGAAATGCTATTGTATTTTTTACATTCATTAATTATACCGAAGGTTTTTTTATTACATTCTACGATAGAATTATAATTGATTTTATTGATTACATGATTTAGTTTAACGGCTCTGATAATAAAGGAATTACAATTATCTGAACTTACTGTAGGAATATTCAAAATGTATATCAGATTTTTATTATTGGTTGCAATTCGTACTTCGGAAAATTCAAGAGCTTCATCAATATTGACAAATGGAATATTACTTAAACTTAACAAGCTTTCTGTGATATTAATTTCAGTATTTGATAGTATAAACGAATTAATAATATTGGCTTTCGCCCAATGAATGGCGTAGGCAATGTTTACAACTTCTTCTTTAAGTAACTCTAGCTTATATTTAATTTTTAATATAGAATCGTTATTATTGGTTTCGTTTCCTTTAAGAATTTTAATTATTTGGTTCGTAACATTTGATAATTCATTAATTCTACTAATTGTCATTCTATTTATTATTACTTGATTATTATTGTTCTCTAATACATTGTTAATTTTTTGACTTATAATCTCAAAATCGTGGTGATCCGGATTACCCGCGATCCATTTCCACGCGGTGCCAATCATATCTATTGAACGTTTATTTTTATTACTTATTCTAAGTCTATCTAGATAGGATTTAATTCTATGGATTTCATAGGATAGGATGTGGTATAAAGGATGGCTGGTTTTGGTAGTTGACCTCAATGTCACCTCCAAACTTTGTAGGGTTGTGTCGTAGGCTTCAATATCGATTACGTGTACTATCTTGAATGAGCCATTTTGTAATTTTACTCGTCCTGCGTCAATTTTGATCAATTGGGAGTTCGAGTAGTCCAAGATTTGTACGTTTGCCATGCACGACGGCAGCAGTATCCTATTGAGAAATGTGGTTTTTGATAAGACTTTTGTGTATGGTTTTGCCTGAACTGGTTATAACGATGGTATTTCTATCTTCTGCAACAATCTCTTTCCTGAATCTAGGCGTGAGTTTATTCCCTGTTCTTTTATTTATTCTTACATATATTGTTTCACCAACTGCGTAAGTTTTTATAGGGGATTTTTTTCTATTGTGATACTCTAAATCGGTCTCCTGTTTTTCTTTAATTTTTCCGATGTTTTCCTGTCTAACGCGTTGAAGTTCTACGGGGTTATTTAACAATTGCTTTCCAAAAAATAGGTCAAATGGTTTTTTCCCTGTCGTGGAATGTATTGAGCTATTGTATTCGTATACTGATTGGTCTAACAATTCTTCGAAGGTGCTATGGTGTTTTTGCGTCTTTATACATCTCATAATTTCTGAGAGCGTCGAGTGGAATCTCTCCACTTGACCGTTTACAGAGCTAGTATAAGGAGGGGCTTTATAGACTTTAATGTTAAAGAAATTTTCTACCATGAAAAGTACTGAGTTTGAGTTCAATGATTTCTCATTATCTACAACTATTGTTTCTGGTATGCCGAATGCTAGAATGAGCTGCCTTAGAGGATGTTTGATGTCTTCTGCCGATCTCGATTTGAGTATTTTAGCCAGAGCATACTTTGAGAACTTATCTATTGCAGTGAGAACTATGCGTTTATTACTGAAATAGATATCTATGTGGACAATATGTCCGGGGTACTGGGGAATCGGGGTTTCTTGTAACAATGGTTTGTTTGGATGCCGATCATATTTATGTTCTTTGCAAATTCTGCACATCTTGGTAATTTTTTCGACTTTCGCCCTCATCTGTGGAAAATAAAACTTTTGCAATAGTTGCATTTTATTTTCACGAGAGTTGCGGTGTGCGCGATTATGCTCTCTTATGATTTCGGCTTCCTGTTGTGTTTCATCGATTAAATCTAACACTTGGTTCCTCGCAAAACGTACTCTGTATTGTCTAAAATGGGATGGGTAAATTTCTTGAAGTTTTCCTAGGATCTTTTCTTCAGTTTTGATACCGTTTGTGACGGATGGATTAAGGTATTGTTTCAAGATATCTATTAAGATTTGCTCTGTGTATTCGGGTTCAACTATTACGTGGCGGTGATAGGTGGGGAAAACAATTTTGAAATCATGGGATGGTGTACTCCCGACGGAAAGAATAATTTGATTCTTGAAGACGTTGATCGGTTCATTGGCTATCGGAATTAGGTGTTGTCCGGAGCTTTCGTCACTGTGTTGGGTTGGTGTAAGTGAATTGACTTCGCCAATTTGCGGTGGTCTTGATAACGCGTCTGCAACAACGTTGGATTTGCCAGGTTTATATTTTAACTCGTAGTTATATTCTTCGAGTATGGCCTTCCAACGTTTCAGTTTGTTGTTGGAATTTTTGTTGCTTAGAGCGTATGTCAGGGGTTGGTGGTCGGTGAAAATTTTCAAGACTGTTGGACCGTAAAGGTAATTTCGTAGAGTATTTAAAGCCCATACTATGGCCAACATTTCTTTCTCGTTCGTGGCATAGTGTTCTTCGGCTTTTGTGAGTGTACGGGAAATGAACGTAATCGGTCTGTTTTCCTGGGAAAGCACAGCACCAATTGCATAATCGGAAGCGTCTGTGGTTAAGTGGAATTCTTTGTTGAAATCTGGAAATGTTAGGACTACATCTTCCGAAATAAGAGAATTTTTAATTTTTTCAAATGCGTTCAGAGCTTCGTTATCCAAATGTATGAGTTTTTTTCCTGACGCTTGTCTTGACGTGCGTCCATCCTCTCCTCTTAGAAGGGATGTCAGGGGTTTTGCGATCTTAGCATAATCTTTAATAAATCTGCGGTAAAACCCTGACAGACCTAGAAAAGATCTTAAGTCCTTGAGTGTCTTAGGACAGGGGAACTTAGTTATCGCTTCCACTTTGCTTGGATTCGCCTTTATCCCTTCATTCGATACTATAAATCCCAAAAATTCAACGTTCGACTTCAAGAACTCGCATTTGTCTATTTGAACTTTAAGATTCGCATCCTGAAGGGTTTTGAAAATTGTTGAAAGATTTTGGAAATGGGAGTCTACATCTTTGCTGAAGACGACGATGTCATCGATGTAAACGAAGCAAATCTTTCCTATATGTTCCCTTAATATATCGTCTAATGCCCTTTGGAATATGGACGGGGCGTTTTTTAACCCGAATGGGAGACGAACAAACTCATACTTGCCGTTGTTCACTGAGAAAGCGGTCTTTTCAATATCTTCCTCGTGCAGAGGAATTTGGTGAAATCCGCTCTTTAGGTCTAACACCGAAAACCATTTACTCTTTCCCAGTTGAGACAAAACTTCGTTTATCTCGGGAATGGGGTATCGATCGGGAATTGTAACTGAATTCAGTTTCCTATAATCGATAACCATTCTATATTTTTTCTCTCCTGACGCATCGGCTTTCTTGGGAACGATCCATATGGGCGAGTTATAGGGAGACCGTGAAGGTCTAATAATACCATCATTCAGAAGCTGGTTAAGCTGTTTGTCTACTTCGTCCTTAAGAGATACGGGGTACGGGTAGTACCTGGAGTAGACTGGATCGTTTGTAGTTGTACGGATTCTTCCCTTAACGGTTGTAGTGAACGTGAGCCTTTCGTTAGGATCGATAAATAGGTTGGAAAACGATTTGGTTAATTGGATTAATCGGTCTTTTTGACTTTGAGTCATGTGATCTGTTCTTATATCTACAGAGTTTATTGATTCAGAGATTTGTTGCTTTAGCCGGATTTTTAGGTGGTTTTCAATGAGCATGTAGCTCTCTTTTGCGTAGATTACTGCTGAAAGCTCTTTCAGAGAGTCATTGCCGAGGATTCCATGGAACGATTTTAAGGTAGGCAGAAGGAAAAATTTTATATTAACTGACTCAATTCCAAATAGATTAATAAATGTATGATGGGTGACTTCAACTTTGCCTCCAATAGAGTTGGCATAGAAGTTCTGTTTATTAGGGATGATGTTCTTTACGAGTTGGGGCTGAATATAGTTCTTGTTGGAACCTGTATCCACAAGAAATTTCAAAATTTTGTTCTCACTCGTCCTACACTCGAAGTAAGGCAGAGACGAGTGGGTTAATCTAAAAAATGTATATCCGCGAAATCAATTGTTTGTTCATCATCATTAGTGCTATATTGGTCAGCAAGGTATTCGTCAAGACTTTCGCTCTCGGTCTGGTTGTTCAGCGACTGAACCATAGAGTCATAGTTTTCGATTTCGATAGAATTATCAGGTGCATATTGCTTTTTAGTTTCAGTATTTACGTGGAAGTTTCTCTGTAATTTGTTGGGAGGAGCGTGATGCTGTTGTGAGGGAATCATTGGTCGCTTTATTGCAGGTGGCCAGTTCTTAGCTTGCGGCCGGTTCATATAATTTATGTTATTGGTTTTTATGGTGTCTACCTCCATTGGTTGTACCCTAGGCATTGGTTTGGGTAGATACGGATAAGAAGGTTGGTTGTTCTGTTGGAAATTCTGTTGGAAATTGGGTCTGAGATTTGGCCTGAAATTTTGTTGGAAGTTCGGTTGACGATAATGTTGTTGGTATGGGGGGACATCGTGTCTCGGAGGGTGATGTACCCTTGGTTGTGGTAGATATGCAAGTTGTGGGTAGAAAGGTTGTGAAGGATGATTCCTACGAGGAGGAAGAGGTGGTGGTGTAGGTTGAGAAACAGTCCTCTTTGCCATGCCACTAGTATTATTGGCATATAGCGCTCGAAATTGTTGGTTTTCAAGCTTCTGGCAGAGGTGAAGGGCCTGGGGAAGGTCAATCGGTTCTTTTATGCCCAACAATCTGGGCAAATCGCCTCTCAACCCTCTCACAAAGGTATCCAGTGCTTTGTCTCTATAGGAGGATGTTAGTAAGTTCATCGCATCCGGTGAGACGTCCATACTTGATATCTTGTTCAATATCAGAGACAAATAACTGTAGACAGACTGATAGAATTGCTCTACAGTATTGTTGCCTTGTACTAACGTTGACATCTGGTACTCCAAAGTTCCCAGATCTCGCTTGTCGGCAAAGTGTAGCGTCAGGCATTTGGATATGGAATTCCAATTTAATGGTGTGTTGTAACTTTCTAGGATAGCGTCTGCATGTCCCACGATTTTATTTCTTATGATATTTAAAATACCAAAGTATTTTGGAGTTCCTATGAGGTTACTGTAGATGTTGAGAATTCGTTCGACGCTTTTGCGCCATGAACTAAACTCTCCCGGGGAACCGGAAAACTCTCTTAAACTTCGGACTACGTCCGGAATTTTGTCTAAATCACCTAGGTTCGCTCGGTATTGCTCGTCAATACCTTGCTCTACATCTTTAGAAATTGTTGAGCTGGGATTAACAATGGCCTGAACTAAATTCTTGCATTGAGAGACACAGACTTTACTGACTATTTCCGTTATTAAGGCTTCTAATGCCGGAGACGCATTGGGGGTTTGGTTCATAGGATTCTGACTCGCGGTCGAAGGGTGTGGAGTGGGATCGGTTGGGTTTAGTATAGGTGGGCGAATGATTGGATTGGTCATTTTAGTTCTACTCTTGCACTTTATTTAAATTAATTCTTAAGACTATATGTTATGATTTTGTAAAAATTTCTTGTCCACTTTTTAATTAATTTTAGGCTTGTACTATAATTTTTTATAAAGATTCCTTTTCACTTTCTAAATAATGGCTGGTATGATTCTATATAAAGGTTTGTTTTCACCTCTTAAATAATGACTAAAGATTTTTCTTCACTTCTTAACTATTAAATTCTTAATTCTATCTTACATTAAAATTGTGGTGAACATCCCAACGCTGGCAGAGGGGCTCGTTCCTGTTTGCTGCGGCTACTGGGGATCCTTTCTCTGCACTCCCTCGTTGGCTGTGGCTCCGTGATTGAGTTACACAAAAATGTTCACGTGGATTCTCGGGACCCAGGGTCTATTCACTTTCCGATTTTGAGCTGCTTTAGGTCGTTTTCGGCTTGCTAACACTTTCACTACTTTGTTTTTCCGCGTCCGAGCTACTTGAGGTCGCTTTACGGATTGTTAACACTTTAATGGTCCGCGTTCGAGCTACTTGAGGCCGTTATACGGATTGTTAACACATTTGATATTTCGTTACTTCCGCGTTCGAGCTACTTGAGGTCGTTGTACGGATTGTTAGCACTTTTTAGAATTTCACCTGGGCCCCACGTTGGGCGCCAATTAAGAAATTATTTATTAATTTCTTTTAAAAAAAAAATTTATTTTCATTTTTTTACGATCGGGCAGCGTTTACCCTTACACTTCGAACTTAAGAATGATAACGATATTTTCTTAAACTACCTTAAATACTAATCGTGCGGAAGGTGGATGGAAAGGATCAAATAGCACGCTGTCGGGAACTATGCTCTGGCTGGTGGAAGTGGTATCTCGTGTTTCTTCCGTTCACTGGTACCTGTTGGAATGCGGGCGCACCGTCAGCAACCTTGACTATGATATTTGGATTGCCGTGGGATTTGTCGTTGTTTAGAATGCGCGTGTCAGCTTCGAATGTTTTTGTCGTTAACTTACATTTTATACTTAAATCGTCTTCGTTTAATTTATTAATTGCTCGTAAGTCCCAACGAAAACCACAAAACTTCAAAAACCGATAAAACCAAAACAAATATAAAAAACAAGTGCAAAAATAATAAAAAAAAAAAAAAAATGCAACCATAAATCTACAAAATACAACATTTCATTTCTTCCGATAGATAACATGCTTATTGTCCCTACCGCAGGATATTAAAGAATGCAACCCGTCCTCCGTCCTTCGAATTTACAACGTGCCCCGCCAGGTAAACTACGAAATCTGGAATCATTTCGACTTCCTTTATTTCCGGCTACACTTGAGTCAACACCTCTTCTGTTTAGAGATAGTAGCAAGAGGGTTAATACAACACCCACTTCTTCCCTCAATCCCGATCCCTTTTGTGTGTAATCGAAACGAAAAAGATAGCTAAGGAGCAAAAAAAAGAAAACAACACGTCCATCTCTTCCCCGTCCTGGTAACCATTGAGAAAAGCGGAAACTCGCTTTATGACAGAGCTAGCGAACGTGTAGCTGAGAGGAAATTTATGCACCACAATACCCCTGCACATAATCAGACCACAAAAGAAGGACATCTCATGCAGTTCACTTTGCTACCGTACCCGAACCATGCGACAATTTTATAGCGACACCCGGTTCACTCCTAGATACGAGCATACCGGTAAATGTCTATAAAACATTTTTTTTTTTTACTTTTTCTTTCGTCTATTTAGCTTTTCCTCCTTTCTTCAGTTCATACATATTAGAGATTCTCGAGTATTTTAAAATTAGATAAGAAGAAACCACGATTGAGGTATCGAGTTGCGCCAAATACCAAATACTGTCGTAGCAAGAGGATGGAATGAAAGTTATTTATGAAACAGCCGCACCACGCGAATGTCATCTCAGCCGCCCATCCGCATTGAGATAAAATACCTCATTGATATATTGGGAAATTCCTTGAGATTTTAATGGTGTCTCAAGCTAGCCCAGCGAAAGGTGATAACGAAATTGTGCTCGCTATCAGGTGCAGAGCAATAAAATGAAATTTGTTGCCCGCAATGTTCGGTCGAAGGATTATGCGAAGGACGTGGGTGCGGCGTGTCCCCTAATTCTGGCGTTAAAAAAATATTAAATTTTTAAAATTTGTTAAATCATTCGAGATGGGCGACGAAAAAAAAAAAAATGAAATGCCATTGCTCGAGGAGCGAAATTGAATCTGTTTTGCATTTGAAAGACATTAACCGCAGTTGCGATGACTTGCTTGGTTGGCAGCATTGTGCGTCAAGTCGATTCTGCCGAGTGTCATCCATCGGATATAACAAATTGTCTTTCGATGCAAATTCGCGCTCGAATCGGTGTTCAAGCATGAGTAGTAGGGGATGTAGCATGTTTTTTGAATGATATTTAGTTGACGGATGGTCGGGAGGGTTTCATTTAGCTTCTAGTTTCGTCGTACTACTGTCGCTCTTGAAGTTGATAGGAATAGTTTTTAACTGGTACTTTGAATTTCTCTCAATTCACTTGACCCAGGAAATTCTTACTTAAGAAGAAACAAAAAAGGTTAAAATCTCCCACAGTTTAAATCCGACCGTATGTTTGTAGGTCAGGACGCGTGTTCCAACAATAAAACTCAAGTATCCGCCATAAAATCTGTGATAAACACGCTTTAACTACCGTGTAAACCGTTTCGAGCACTCGCTTTATTCTTATGTCTCATTTCGACGGATAATTTATGATCCACGAATCACGTGTCAACCACGCGATTCACCCCTCGCATATTACTTCCGCTCTTGCCGAAATGATACATGACTTTGTTGAAAGTGAAGCTCCGGTTTAGAGTATAAAGCATTCGTATGCACAAGCACAAACACACTTCCTTTACTCTGTTGAATCCTGTCTAGATCGAGAGATAGTCATTCAACAATCCACGGCTTCAGCTTGCGGTAAGTATGCTTTTTACGCTCCTTTAAACATGGAAGACTGCAAACAAAAAAAAAAAGTCGTTTCATCCCCTGTTCATTGGCATTGGATGAAGTAAGTTTGTTTATAGTCCAAGTTGAAACTTACAGCTGTAAGGAAATTAAAATCGTTTTAAGGGAGATATGCTTATTCTTTTCCTTTTTTTTTTATCGTGACAAATTAAAACTCTAAACCACATTGAATTGCTTTGGCCTTAGGGGCGACTTGTTTACTTCGAAAGTTTGCCATGGGACTGTCCGTTTGCAGGAAACAGAACGAAAAGATTATCTTTGGTTTTATCGGTTACTTAAGTTGTTAAAAACTGAACAAAAAAAAAAAAAAAAACACTGCGAGGGCTATTTACATTTTTACTTATGTAGCTCTATTTACATGCTTGCTGCTTGCTTTGGGGGCGGTACAGTCCATGGAGGGCCAGACTTTCTTACATAACTGATTTTTTAAATAAATCCGGTGGAAATTCAATGTACAAACTATGGGATCTTTACTATCCAATCACAAAAATATTTGGAATTATATAAAAACCACATACGGCCAATACAAGAGGCACAATCTATTTCAAATCCTGGCAACTCCTTGCATACGCCGACGATATTGACATAATAGGTAGATCACAGCGAGATGTCAATGAGGCGTTTGCGAGTATCGAGATGGAGGCGGCGAAAATTGGTTTGGCGGTAAACGAGGGCAAAACTAAATGTATGCTGTCATCAAAAAAGGACGCTCACCACCGACGTCTTGGTCAGAACGTTGGTATTGACAGATATAAGTTCGAGGTAGTTAAGGACTTCGTCTACCTTGGCTCCGCAGTGACCTAGAACAACGACATCAGTTCCGAAATCAAACGCAGAATCACTCTTGCCAATCGCTGTTTCTTTGGGCTGAAGAGGCAACTGAGTAATAGAGCCCTCTCCCGAACGACAAAGTTGACTCTATATAAGACCCTTATCATCCCGGTCCTGTTGTACGGCGCAGAAGCATGGACACTATCAAAAGCGGATGAGGAGGCCCTTGGTCGGTTCGAGAGAAAGATTTTGCGCGTGATTTTTGGGCCTATAAACGCAGACGGGGGATGGAGGAAAAGGTTCAACCACGAACTTTACGGGCTGTACAGCGACATGAGCCTAGTCAGGCGTCTACGGATTCAACGCCTAAGATGGCTGGGCCATGTAGAGCGAATGGACACCACAGCTTCAGCCCGGAGAGTCTTTGAATCCAACCCCGAAGGACGAAGAAGCAGAGGACGGCCGCCCTTAAGATGGCGCACACAGGTGGAAGGGGACCTCAGCCAACTGGGAGTGCGGCAATGGAAAAGGCTAGCGAAAGATCGTGCTAGATGGAGGGGCATGTTGGTTGAGGCCCAGGTTCACCCCGAACTTTAGCGCCCACTAAGAAGAAGAAGAAGACATACGTACATATTTACATGTCATGTTTTTATTTTTACCTGTGAAATAACTTACTTACTTACTTATCAGGCCAGCGATCTGAGGATCTGAGCCTGTGCTATAGCTGCCTTCCATCCTTGACGGTCCCGGGCACGCTGCTTCCAGTTGTCAAGACGAAGATGTCTTACATCCGCGATTACTTGGTCTTTATACCGGAGGTTCGGTCTTCCTCTTCTTCTCGAATCAGGAGGCTCGGAGTCGAAGACCCTCTTAGCTGGAGCGTTGATGTCCATGCGCTCGATGTGGCCGAGCCAGTGTAGTCGACGGATCCTTGCCTTCCGGACTACATCCACATCTTGGTACAGCTCGTAGAGCCTTCTTCTCCATTCACCTTCCTCACAGACAGGACCAAATATCCGGCGCAGAATTTTTCTTTCAAAATCAGCTCCGCTGTCCTGCTTATCGTTCAGCTTTCGGCTCCGTACAGCAAGACTGGCAGAATGAGCGTTTTGTAAAGCATGGCTTTGGTCTTTCGAGTGAGGAGTTTTGACCCCAGTTGTTTGGACAAGCCGAAGTAGTAGCGGTTGTCAAGGGCGATTCCTTGCCGGATCTCCACTGTGGTGTCATTTGTGGAATTTACCTTTGCCCCGAAGTAGACAAACTCCTTAACTACATCGAAATTGTAGCTGTCAATTGTTATATTTTGTCCCAGGTGGTGAGCGACGGATTGGTTTTTGCTTGACAGCATGTATTTCGTTTTGTCCTCATTGATCTTAAGACCGACTCGTTTCGCCTGTTCTTCAATCGCCGTGAATGCTTCCACAATGCCACGGCGAGAACACGCGATGATGTCGATATCATCCGCGTATCCTAGCAGCTGGATGTACTTGTAAAAGATAGTGCCTTCCCTGTTGATGCCTGCCCGTCGCACTATCTGCTCCAGCACCAGGTTGAAGAAGTCGCATGACAGCGTATCTATTTGCCGAAATCCGGTGCTTGTTTCGAATGGTTCCGAGGTCCTAGAACCGAATTGCACGGT
Organism: Eumerus sabulonum; assembly: GCA_951905685.1. Classification (NCBI taxonomy): domain Eukaryota; kingdom Metazoa; phylum Arthropoda; class Insecta; order Diptera; family Syrphidae; genus Eumerus; species Eumerus sabulonum. Next base: position 208,068,812 of record OX645060.1, read on the forward strand.
GCATCGCGTGTTTTTTGGCGTGGCGCGACACAACTGGATCAGTTTTACCGGGATCCCGAATTCGGTCATCGCACCAAATAGTTCTTCACGATGAATGCTGTCGTATGCGTTGGTCTTTTCCAGGATTTGTCGAAGTGTGAAAATTTGGTCTATAGTTGATTTGCCGGGCCGGAGGCCGCACTGCTAGCTGCCGATTAGTGCCGATTAGTGCCGATTAGATCTTGTATGCGACATTGAGCAGGGATATACCTCTATAGTTCTTGCAAGAGGTAGGATCGCCTTTTTTGTGGATGCGGCATATAGAGCTGGTATTCCAGTCGTGGGCATGCTTTCATCTTCCCAAATTCTGCAGATGATCTGGTGCATGCTCCCTACCAGAACATCGCCGCCAGCCTTGAAGAGCTCTGATGGCAAGCCATCTTAGCCTGCGGCCTTGTTGTTCTTCAGCTTCTGAATTGCTGTACCGACTTCTTCGATGCTGGGTGGGAGGACTACTTCAGCGGCAGGAGTTGGCATTGCCTGGGTCCCTAACACTCTCTCTTGGTCATGCTCATTAAGCAGCTGCTGGAAATGCTGCTTAGATACATCCACTATTCCCTGCGGGTCGGTGACAAGATTACCCTCGCAGTTTCGAAGAGCCCTTTTTAAAGCCTCCTGCAAGGCCTTTGGCTTTCTTGTAAAAGGCTCGTTTTTTATGTTTATCCCTAGACTCCTCGATATCCTTGAGCTGGGAGGCTGCGAAGATTCTTTTCTTTTGTCGCAGTAGTTTTTTTCTCCTCCCTTCTTCTGGCTCGGTACTCTTCTTGCGTTGCCCTGGTTTTTCTCTGCAGCGCCTTTTGGTACGCCTCGTCGGTTGCTGCTTTTTTCTGCTCATACAGAAATAAAGGGTGGTCAAATAGGCGCTTGAGCACTTCAAACACAGATGGCACCCATGTTTCTTGTTTAATTCCCTCCAAGTTGTGACATTTTGTAGCTGAGGTTATGCCACTTCATCATGGAAAGACTCACAGTTGGGGAGCCCCTTTAAATAGCTCGGCAGATAGCCCGTCTGCGCTCGCGGCTTTATCATTCTTCAGCTTTGAAATTACTAGCTTAATTTCTTCTAGGTCGGGTGAACGGAATTCCCTTGCAACTTGGTCCGTTGCGAATGGATCATTCTGTCTGACAGCGGGATTAGCTCTTTCATCGCCGTTAAACTGTATACAGAAGTGTTCCTTCTATATTCTCAGCGTCGACTGTGACTCTACTACTAGTTGTCCGTCTTCATCCCTACAGGCTTCCGCTCTGGCTTTATGGCCATGGCATATTCGTTTTACTTTTTTGTAAAACTTGCGAGCAGTATTTCTGTGATAGAATGTTTCCATCTCCTCGATCTCGAGCTTTTTATACTACTTTTTTTTCTTCAGCGTGTGTTCCTATCTCCGTTTCTGCTCGTAATGTTCACGAATGGCTCTAGTTCGTCTACGTACGAGTAGCATGGCTTTGTAGGCGTCTTGCTTTGCTACATGGGCCTGCCCGCATTGCTCATCAAACCAGATGTTTCTAGCTGACGGTGGCTTGCCTATGTGGTTGACATAATCGACCTTCTGAGCAGTCTATTCGAAGTTTAAACAACAAGTTTGAGTCGACTGGATGTGTGTGTGATGCCAAGAATACAAAGAAGAAAAAACCTCAGCGTAATACGAACTATTACTATTCGGTTAAATGAGTGGCGCCAAGACTAAGGTTAACATTTCTACGATATTATTTTTAAGAAATGCTTCTACGTATTCTCAAATTGTGTACTTTAACAACTTTTCGATAGACAACTTATTTTTTTTTTTTTTTCATACTTACTTACTTATCAGACCAGCGATCCATGCAGGATCTGAGCCTGAGCTATAGCTGCCTTCCATCCTTGACGGTCCCGGGCACGCTGCTTCCAGTTGTCAAGACCAAGATGTCTTACATCCGCGATTACTTGGTCTTTATACCGGAGTTTCGGTCTTCCTCTTTTTCTCGAACCAGGAGGCTCGGAGTCGAAGACCCTCTTAGCTGGAGCGTTGATGTCCATGCGCTCGATGTGGCCGAGCCAATGTAGTCGACGGATCCTTGCCTTCCGGACTACATCCACATCTTGGTACAGGCCGTAGAGTTCGCGGTTGTGTCTTCTTCTCCATTCACCTTCCTCACAGACAGGACCAAATATCCGGCGCAGAATTTTTCTTTCGAAAGAACCCAAAATCAGCTCCGATGTCCTGCTTATCGTCCAGCTTTCGGCTCCGTACAGCAAGACTGGCAGAATGAGCGTTTTGTAAAGCATGACTTTGGTCTTTCGAGTGAGGAGTTTTGACCCCAATAGTTTGGACAAGCCGAAGTAGCAGCGGTTGCCAAGGGCGATTCACTGTGGTGTCATTTGTGGAATTTACGTTTGCCCCGAGGTAGACAAGCTCCTTAACTACCTTGAAATTTTCTTTTTCATCGATTCACTAAATTCGAACATTTTTTCATGAAAGACATTAAATTCATTTTAAAAATGTATGTTCTTGCAATCCCGTATGTCATCGGTCTATAATGACTCGAACGAAGCTTGCCCGCATGTATCATGACTTATCGGCGATAAGTCTTCATTCCAACAGAATGACAATAGACACATCAAGGTCTCATTTGTAAAATTTGTGTCAAAAGGGCACAAAGTTGTTACTTTTCTAGCATAATCTGAAAAAAAATTGACAAGAGATTACATCCATGATCTTTGTTATGATGCTATTTCGATCCATTAGGTAGTGCGTATATCAACAATACAATTTATGAAATAAACGAGCATAGATACCTAATCAGGGTTTAGTTACCATTAAATGACAAGCCCACGGAAACGTGTAATTTCAGTCAGTCATGCAGTTAACAATATCCATTAGATTAGCTCCCAAAATGTTATTGATTTATTTGTCCAACATGTATTTAATAGCGACACAGTCAGTTTAATGGACTAATTGCTTGGTACGCTATGAAACACACAAAAAGGGGCTCCAATTCACAATTATGATAAGCGAGGTGACTCCAATTATTGTTTTCGGTTAAGGTCGTAACAAAAAAAGAAAAACTGTTACGCTTGTGATTTATGAAGTTTTTCGGTTTCAGCAATACACTCGTAGTCCCGGGGGTATGTTTAAAACAACCCTCAATTGAGAGAACAATAACGAGTATATTTTGCAGTTTCCTTCATTTTTTATTAATTCACCCAATCAAGTGATCGATCACTATCAACCGAAATTGTCCCCTTCCCAATGGTTCAATAAAAAAAAATCAAAACTCAATCATGTCACATAATCAAATGTTGATGCAAATCAATCAGTACGTATTTAATCTATCCAACAGGGAGACTGTGTTTATTTGTAGAGGAGATAGACATCTGTAGTTGAAGAGAAGCACCACCATCATCGGACAGATGGACAGATGAAGCAATTTGTTTCGCGCGCCCCAACGCTTGCGACACTTCTGACAGCAGCAACAATTGCGGTGACAAATCGTTCGGACATCACCTATCACCTTTGAATGGAGGACGATATTAGCCGACTGGCCGTTGCTGATGAAATCTTTCCTTCTCTCTTGTGTTAAATCAAGAATTCGATTAACGCTTAAGGATGTGATAATACCGCCCGCATTAAAGGACATGGCACATACATATGTACGTATATCGAGCAGTCCTTGAAATATATTTGGTTTTTGTATCCTCAGCAATCTGTGGCGGAATTGGTTCACCTAGCTTCATTTTATTAGAGAAAAGCTCCATCAGCATGTCGTCGACGTCTTGATGTGGCTGAACGAAGAAAAAAAGGTCAAGTCCTGAGTGATAGATGATGTTGCCTAGACAGGATGACACGTCGAAATGTTTTCATTTGGGGTTAGTTCTCTATCTTATGTGAGTGTGTAGTCGTAAGGAGGGTGTTTTGAATACGGAAATCTGATTTAAACGTTTTAGCACAAACAGCGTGATAGTCAAGGCATTCATCGAAGACAATGTCTTTATGTTGGTGTTTTTATTGGAATTTTAAAGTTATTTTGCATAACCAACTTATCTAATTTACATTACAAACATTAATTTCTTAAATACTCCCTGGAGCATGGAGATGTCGCTTTCCGCACAAAGCAGCCAGAAATGTCATTAGTCATAGAATGTAGGTATAGTCTCGTGATTCAGATCATTCAATTTTCAAGGTCTTCTTGTCAGCGTTACAAAGACTGTTATTGAGCATGTCTTCCGCCCTGGGGTTTTCGTTACTTTTTTTAAGTGTGAAACAAAAGTTAAATCACTGTGCCTAAAAGACGACTTGATTGGAATTCTAATAAATAGTTTCTTTTAATTTTACCGACAGATGTACATAATTAACATCAAATAACCGTTCGTACGTTATTAATCTCTTTTTTTATCCAAATTGTATTTATTAAAGCAACTTGTAATCAATTTTTGTTTTTCTACACAATGTAATAGTGAGATGAGAGGAGTGAATAGATAGATAGTACAGCCAAGCCCAACCATATAAAGACATCTCTTGCTTGGCATAAGCGTTAGTCCCTCGCCTCGTACTGATAAAATAATAAATTACGTGGTATAAAAGCTTGTCGTGAAACAAGGTTCTAAACAATAAGTCTTTTCAACCGACATATCCGAAGGCGGCTCGCTTCTGTTGTTTTACTCTAATCACATCATACTGCTAAGTAGTGTCTTTACCTAATTGTCTTTAAATACCGTGAACGCACGATGGTATATCTGCGCTTGGTGTCTGGCCGAATACAACCCATCCTAAGTGAGGACGTTGTGCCACAGGAGCACCAGCAGATGATGACAGAATTTCACCACATAGAAGTGAGCCGTACAGGTCAGCTCCAAGAATGACGTACATAGATCCAGGCTCATGAAAATTTGAATTAGCTAAATCAAGATCTAGAAATTCAGAGAATGGCTGCGGATCAATGCGTAGAGTGGTCATAAGGTGACCCAAGCGCGGTAAAATTAATGCTCTGCAGTTAATACTAATACTGGAGCTCTGATAGAGCTCACCGAGATATTAATCAGACTTGTTGACTTGCCAACACTTAATCCTCCTACTCCAGTCACCGGTAAAAGGAATCGCATTCGTCGAAGATGAAGTTGTTGAACTGCATGCTCACTAATAAACGACTTCTGTGATCTGCTGTCCAACTGAGCTCGAAGTTTTAGCTGATAACCATTAGCAGATCGTATGCCGATTTGAGCTGTAGCCAGTAAAACTGGATCTAGTTTGACCAGTGCATCACCGATTGGATTGGCGACAGCTGTGATGGGGGACACAAATGTTTGTCATCTGTGTATGATTTGTGTTCACGTGGTGTTCTTGAGAATTTATGCTATCGTGCAACATTGTGTGATCTCGAACAGGTGTATTCCGATGAGCATTGCAGATCTACATGTACAGCCTTTATACAATTCTTGCACAGCTTTGCCTTTGTCGCGGATGTCAGCTTTTGTACTGGTGTTTGACTTCTGAACTAGGAGCAAAACATAAGCATGGGTATCGAGACATCGGTAAATTCAGAATGTCACGAAGATACTGTTTATGTCCCATGCGATCTGAAAATTATTTCCGGTAATCCGAATATTTTTTAGTAGACTCGCAGCACTGCCACGAAGGCTACAATTGAGAAAATGTATGCGTTGAACATCAGAGAGTGACGTATCATTGATAACACAGCTGGTAAACATGTCCTTGAAAGTCAACCACTAATCAAACGATCCGCTGAAAGTGGACAACTGAATTGGTGGCAAAATGGATTTGCTGCTACTCCCTCTGCTTACAGCTGTGTGGCTTGGTGTTGATTGACTCATCGTGTCGTGTGGATATGGATAACTCGTCGATTATGTCATTAAGTTCTCCTAGTGCTTCGCAGTACGCAGATTCTATTTTTGCCAATCGCTTATCAGACCTTTGGAGATCTTTTTAGCTGTCTACGGTTACCTCAATATCGTCATGCGCCTCGTTAAACTTGGTCCAGTAACCTTCCAGTAACTTCCTTCTGCCCAAAAAGTTTCCATTTGTTTGCTTTGCCTTTCCAGTCTTTTGTGAATTAGCTGAGAGGTTAAAGATTAGTTTCGCTACAGATTCCTCTTTGACCTGTGCCATTGTTCTTAAAGAGCACTTTCCATTATAAAGTGTTGTTGATAACAAACAGTGTTGCCAGGTACTTCTCAACAGCGCTTGTAATTTAATATCGTTAAAGTCAGATGGAAAGATTTCTTAGTCGTTCTCCAAATTTCTCGCCAAAAAAAAAAGGAAAACTTCTGTTCCTTTTAAATCTTCTGTTCGTAGAGTAGACATGAATCTCTCGCTGTCTTCTTAATCTGAATGGCAAAAAGATGTTCCGTTCCTCTGCAAGGACCACCTAGGACTTATAATCTCTTCTGATAGTTTGAGAATTGATACTGATTACAATCAACTCTGTTCTATGATTTGCGCAGATTAATGCAAAGGTATTGGCGATCTCTTATATTTAGAGCATTTCGACATCGACATTGGCACCTTCAGAAGGCAGTCTGAATTTTTGAAAACTATCTCATGCTGATGCCATTACACTGAGTCCGGCGTGGTGTTGTGTAGGTTATAGTTTACTTTGTCTTCCTTACCTAATCACATAGTTAAATTTCCCAGAATGGCTTTACTTCTTCTTTTTCTTCTTCTTTGGTGGCATTGCAGCCCATGAAGGACCAGAGCCAAGCTTCTCTCAATCACCCATGCTGTGTGTGATTCATTTTTCACACAGGTGAAAGGGACCTACAGTTTAATGCCGATTTCGAACGGCGTGAGTCGAGAAGCTTTTACGTGGGAAGTATACTACGGGGGGTTTTGCCAGTACTCCGCCGAGGAGGCACGTCGCGAAATAAACATTCGATAGCGTTGGTTCTGAACTCGCTCATCGTGCGTCAGAGTCCAGCACACGGCACAGTGTCTTTTCCCTTATGACTAATTTATGCCTTTTAAACCAGTGACTTGATCGCGTTTAACATGGCAAACGCCAAGTTGACACACAGCCTCCGCGTGGACCCACCTGGATAGCTACCCTGGCAACCGCCAAGTAGCGAAACAATGAGTGCAGCGACCCAACACCTTGTTCCTGGGGAAGGAGGAGTATGGCCCTCCAGGTCGGGGGTTTTGATTAGGGGTAACATCCCTATCACGTAAAAACCAACTTGTTCCGAAACGACAACAAGCCTCGGATACGGACGGATACAAAGCTGACGACCCCTGCAAACGACTAACGGACTTGAGAGTCTGCACCTGGAATGTGAGGTCCCTTAACAGACCGGGTGCAGGCGATCAATTGGAGCAAACCCTCAACTGCTATAAAGCAGATATAACCGCACTCCAAGAAGTGCGATGGGATGGACCAGGCAAAAGACGCATGAAAAACTGAGTCATCTAATACGGGAACTGCTGCAAGGAGAACAAACAGCGCCTATTCGGGTGCGGATTCGTTATTCGAGGAAGACTCCGACAAAAAGTCTTAAGCTTCCGAGATATAAGCGAACGCCTCATAACAATCCGCATCAAAGCTAAATTTGGAAACATTAGCTTAATATGCGATCACGCCCCAACGGAAGAAAAGGGCGATCGACTCAGAGAAGAATTCTACGATCTTCTAGACAGAACATATGCCTAATGCGCCAGCCACGACACAAAAATAGTTCTAGGAGATTTGAATACAAAACTGGGCAAAGAGGACATATTTGTGTCGACCATAGGAAAACGTGGCCTCCATAACGCCACATCCGACAACGGACTTAGGCTAATCGATTTCCTAGCGGGGCGTAACCTCTTTGTAGCAAGCACGCGATTCCTCCATCTCAACATCCACAAGGGTAGGTACATGGCGGTCTTTTGATCAATCGACCACCAACCAGATTGATCACATTGCGATCGACGCCAGACACTCCGAGGGGCCAACATCGACTCGGACCACTACCTTGTTGTAGCTAAGGTAGGAACGAGGTTATCAAGAATGCTTAGGAGTCGAGTAGGACAACGTAAGTTTGACGTCGGAAAGCTACGATCGCAAGAGACTGCCATAATCTTTGCCGATCGTGTCTCCTCCAAGCTCTCTCAAAATCCGTCCACAGCAGCCCAAACAATAGAGGAGGAATGGACACATTGCCAGAGCGCCGTCAGAGACGCTGCCTCAGAGGTGCTGGGTTTCAAACCGCCACCACCCAGAAACCTCTGGTTCGATGAACAATGCGAACAAGCCCATGCAGCAAAACAAGAGGCATATAAAGCCATGCTGCAACGACGGACGAGAGCTGCTCGCGAAATCTATGAGCAGGAAGAGAGGAACACACGCTTTTCAGAAGAAAGGAGAGACAGAGCAAGGAAAGCGTGAGATTGAGGAGATGGAGAGATCCTGCCGCACGAATGACGCTCATAAGTTTTACAATAAGGTAAAACGAACATGCCATGGCTACTAAGCCAGAGCGGCGGCCTGCAGGGATGAAAATGGAGAACTGGTAGTAGAGTCGCAGTCGATACTGAGGATTTTGAAAGACCACTTCTGCAGACTGTATAACGGCGATGATAGACAAGATACCGCTGTCAGGCAGAACGAGACATTCGTAATGGACGACGATATAACAGAATTCAGTCCACCTGACCTAGACGAAGTCAAAATAGCGATACCAATACTTAATTCTAATAAAGCCGAAGGAGCAAGCGGCTTGTCTGCTGAGCTTCTTAAGGCAGGTGGAGATGAGCTGGTAAGGTGCATGCACCATCTCATTTGTAAGGTATGATCGGAGGAAAGCATGCCCGACGAATGGAATCTCAGCATCGTTTGCCCGGCCCATAAGAAAGGAGAGCCCTCTAACCGCGCCAACTATAGGGAAATAGGTCTCCTTAACATCGCACATAAGATCTTCTCTGCCGTATTGTGTGAACGCTTGAAACCATTTGTGGATAACCTGATCGGCTCTTATCAGTGTGGCTTCAGAGCAGGTAAATCCACAATAGACCAAATATTCACGCTACGGCAGATTTTGGAGACGACCAAATCGATACTCACCACCTCTTCGTCGATTTCAAGGCTGCATATGACAGCGTGTATAGAGATGAGCAATACAAAGCCATGTCTACTTTTAACATCCCTGCCAAACTCGTTCGACTGTGCAGGATGACAATGGAGAATTCTCGCTGCTCCACTAAGGCCGGTAATGAGAAAACCGAGACCTTTGATGTTAAAAAAGCGATAAAGGTAAGGTGACGCGCTGTCATGCAACTTTTTCAGCATCGTGCTTGAAAAGATCGTGCAAGAGTCACTGGCCAACACAAGAGGTCCGATTTATTTCAAGTCTACGCAATTGCTTGCGTACGCCGACGACATAGACGTGATTGGACGGACACAGCGAGACGTCAATGAGGCATTTGTAAGCATTGTGGTAGAAGCCGCTAAGATGGGTCTCAAGGTTAATGAGGGTAAAACCAAATACCTGCTTTCATCTAAAAGAGACGGAGAACACCGACGTATTGGCCAGAATGTCACCATGGGCGGATATAACTTTGAAGTTGTCAAGGAAATCGTCTACCTTGGCTCACTGATGACCGGCGGCAACAACACCAGCGCTGAGATAAAACGCAGAATCACTCCTGGCAACCGCTGTTTCTTTGGGCTCAAGAGGCAATTGAGAAGTAGAGCCCTCTGTCGGAAAACCAAGATGACACTATATAAGACCTTAATCATCCCAGTCCTCCTTTACGGCGCAGAGGCTTGGACCTTAACAAAAGCGGATGAAGATGCCCTTGGTCGTTTTGAGAGAAAAATTCTGTGCACTATCTACGGTCCTGTTTGTTCAAACGGTGTATGGAGGAGAAGAAATAACGAAGAACTGTACGGGTTGTACAGCGACATCGGCCTGGTACGACGTCTACGCATACAGCGTCTAAGGTGGCTAGGCTATGTAGAGTGCATGGAAAATACAGCTCCGATCCGAAGGTTCTTCAAATTCACCCTGGAAGGAAGGCGTGACAGAGGATGGCCGCATCAACGGTGGCTCACGCAGGTGGAAGGGGACCTGGACCTGCGGCGTTGGAAACAGCTGGCCAATGACCTTGCCAGCTGGAGAAGCTTGTTGGTTGAGGCCCAGGTTCACCACGGACTGTAGCGCCACCTAAGTAAGTAAGTTTTAAAATATTAGAATTTTGCTAATTCACACTATAAGATTCAATATGAACTGTGACTTGAATAAAAGCAGCCACACCACCAGATGTATATTTGTTGCTACAGCAAGTTATAAATTCATACCCTTCAAGGTTGAAATGCGATTTTTTTTTTTTTTTTTTTTTTTTCATAGATCCAGGTTTCCGATAAAAAATATGAAATCAGGCATCTTCTAACGACACGGCCAAAAGGAAACCAGAGGGCCAACCAATGGCCCTCTTATACATAACTTTAAATTTAGACGCCAAGTTTTTTTTGTCATTTAAAGGCGTCAATATCTTTCAAATTTCAATGACATCAATGTCCTCTATGACTCAGCAACTGAACACACAATATATGAATACAGTTAAACGTAGTTTTCCTACTGGTCACTTAATTCATTGTCCAGGATATGATTATTGACCTTGCCTAGTTTAGTGGAGCTTAGTATAGTACCAAACTGTAAAAGTGCAATAAAAATGTTTCCTCAACTTTCTTCTGCGTCTCTTTTGAATCAGAGTTTTAAGCCATCATAGTCTAGGGCACAAAAAAAAAACACCTAGATGCCTGTCTTGTGGCTGTGCATTTAAAGGTTTCCCTATACTTAAATAGAAAACAAAAGATTTTTTTACAACATTACACTCCGGGTCATTTGGTGTTAACCACCAACTCAAGTCAAATGAAGCTCATTAGAATAAATAGCCCACAAATTGAAAATGAAACCTCCTCTCGCTGGTCCTCAGCTGACGACTAAAATTCCAAAAGAAAAAAATGTTTCTATTCCTTAAAGCACCATTTCGGTGTCATTCAAAGTTTATTTGAATAGCCAAGCCCTAAAATTTTAAGTACACTTGGTCGATAATCCACCACTAAGGAGGGTTGTTTTTATTTTTTCTTCACTTCTAAGTAGGAATAAAAGCAAATGCTAAACAAAATTTTAAAATCCTTAGGCGAGGCATCGAAGGGTGGGGTTTCATTAAGCATTAGTTTATAAAGAAAGAACTCACTTAATCGCGTAAAGATATTGATTTTTTTTCCTCAGGAAAAATGTTTTCTACCCCATCGGGACAAAGATCAATAACCACATTGCTGTGCATTTCAAAATGAACATTTTTTTTTCTAATTTTCTAAGTGAATTGATATCAATTACTTAATCAACTTTAAGGCGAGAAAAATTCGCTTCTCTCCACCTATAGGCCTCGCACCAGGCATGGAGTCTACGATTTTTTGGGGTAACTTCTATATTTCTGGGATTAACATCCGAAGAACATTATGGAAAATAATGACAAATCACTCTCGAGATAACAACCGCTTAATCCTGCCTTCTTTTCTCTGCTACTAATACTAACCCTTGCAAAGATGGTAGAAGAGAAAAAACGTGAGCCCCTCTTCCAATTAGTTGGCCACAAGAAAGAAAAGGCGAGAAAAAAATGAAAAGGGTTAGCATCTGAAGGAAAAACCCCGATCCGACCATAACAATTAATCGCATCCTTATTTTTCAAACTTTAGGCGGCGTACAAGGATCGCTTATTGTCTGGCCGCAAGGAATGAATAAAGTCTACCGCTATGCACCTTTAATTTTTTCTTATCCTCTCATTAAAGGAATATGATTATGGGCTAGGACTCTGGGTATTCCAAAAGAGTGCTTGAATTAAAGTGCTAATGATGGTGAAATGAATGAAGAGTGGACGACGATTTTCATAGACTAGGCAGTTAGCGGCGGATGAATGGAGTAATTGGGTAATTTATTTGCGAACTCAATTAGTTTAATATGCCGCGAAATGATTATTTGCTTTTGTGGATTGGCGCTTAGCAGAGTGAAAGTGGAGATTAGAAGCTCGAATTATTTTTGGCTGTACGTTAAATGAAAAAAAAAAAAAAATATTTCTAGAGCCCTGATTCGGCATTTTATGTTGAGAACAGACACTAAAACCAAAATAAAGGCTCAACCAACAATTTAGGATTTTCCTTCAATTGTATGCCAGGACTCCAATTTGGTCATAAAAAACATCACAGTACGAGACGTGTATCCCGAACTTGTAAAAGTAACTGCGTATATGTATCACCATCGACAAACGCTCCCAAACTGAACGGACTGCTTCTGCGCAATGTCGATTTTTCGGTGCTTAACCGACCAGAGTAATATAGTGGCGAGCAAAAATGAATACATGTTTGTACCTAGTGCACTTATTATTGCATAAGAATGTTAATAATAAGGCAAATTCAAAAACTAAGGTAGATCCTGAATTCTTTTTCAATTCTAAACAAAATGGTATATAAATCAAAAATTAAAAGCAACAATTTCTAACAAAGAAACAAATAAAACAAAAACAACTCGGATGTACTCAATTTTGCACTTTAAAGTAACTTTAGGTATAGAGCTTGTTTTCAGTACTTCGTCCATAGCCCGTTATTACTTATAACATTTTGGACTCATTTGGCATACTTTCCAGCAATTTTTCTATAATTTCATTTGGAACACCTTGCCATTCCCGCTGTACTCGCTGCCAAAGCTCCTCCAGATTAATTGGGGTTGATCGATATTGTCCCAACCGTCTTTTCACAATTGACCACAAATTCTCAATCGGATTGAGGTCGGGACTTTGAGTTGGCCACTACATCAATTGGAAATATTGTTTGGTAAGCCATTCCTTCATTATTTTGGACGCCATCATGTTGAAATATGATTTCCTACTCAGGATAGACGCTCCTAACTACAAAGTCGGGAAGATGAGTCTGCAAGATGCGCAAAGAATCTTCTTTTCTCATTCTTCCATCGATTTTTTGCAGTGGTCCAACATGCCAGCATATGAAACAACCCCACACGACGACACCCCATCCACCGTGCTTCACTGTTTCTTGAACGTGATGCCTTTGGATTGTCACCCCAGTGCGGCACCAGCAATTTTGCTTACCGTTGGATTGAAACCGTTTGAATTTTGATCCGTCTGACCACACTACACACTTCCAGTCATCTACTGTCCAATTTCTATGTTCTCTGGCAAACTGCAACCGTGCCTTAACATTTTTTGCCGACAATGCAGGTTTTCGTTTCCTGACCGCTGAGCTGTAGCCAATGTCGTGGAAAGCTCTACTTGCAGTCCATCGACTAACGGGTTTATTTATTGCTATAGAAGCTTCTTTTGGTGTTAAAAATTTGTCCTTTCTCATCTGTATCATCATTAATCGTGCGCCCGCTTCCGCAATTTTTTTTTTACGGCCTCTGACTTGTGGCTTAGGTGTCGTCGCTCGCCTTTTGTGCACTTTAATGACCACTGATTGGCTTACATCAAGCCGCCTAGCTATCATTCGGTTCGAGGAGCCACTCATAGTCATAGCTACAATATTATCTTCAACAACTCTTGAGAGTTTCTTCTTTATCTTAAAAAGCTGTGAAATGATTGTAATTCTTTAATTTATTAATTAAAATGTACTGGAAAAAGTTCTTACCACACGCAATGCAACACTTCTAAAACTAAAATACATAATGCACAAATAAACAAACCAAATAAATGCAATTCTAACGCTAAAATTGTACACTTTTGTGGATAGTACATTGAACAACGCTTAAGTGCAAAATTGAGTACATCCGAGTTGTTTTTGTTTTATTTGTTTTTTTCTAAGAAATTGTTGCTTTTAATTTTTGATTTATATACCATTTTGTTTAGAATTGAACATGAATTCAGGACCTACCTTTGTTTTTGAATTTGCTTCATTATTAACATTCTTATGCAATAATAAGTGCACTAGGTACAAGCATGTACTCATTTTTGCTCACCACTGTACATCTTTGACACCGAAATTTTCGGAACGGAATGAAGCAACCTACTCCTGGGTCTGGCATAATTTATAACATTCTCACCATACACTTGACATACACATACACATACACTTTGAGTTTCCATCCAAAGCTTAAGTCGGGAGCAAGTTTTATTTGTGAATTGTAGGTATTTTTCGTATAAATGAGTGACCCACATTATAAGCAACGTGCAGGTGGTGTATAAAGAACTTTTTTTTATTAGACGCAAATACTGACCCATTGTATTGCCACACAGCCACCTATTTTTAGTGTATTTTCCCCGTCTTCCGGAAAAAAATGAGAGGGAGCTTTAGTGACGTGGAGCTAAGAGATTTCGAACATACCACGTCGGCCCCAAGTGGCACACCCGTGCGCGAGCAAAGGCGGGACAGTCACAGAGACTGTGTTCTGCTGTGTCGTCCTCTTCGCAACAAACAGCACAGGGAGGCGTCTCACTGATGCCAATCATGCAGAGATGTCAGGCAAAAGTGTATGGTTACTCCCGTATGTCTTCTGCAGTAAATTCTCTTCAAGGATAAGAAGAATGCTGTACATTTCTTGCAGACATCAGGGCGGACGTGCTTAGTCATCCTACATCCTAGATTGTGTGCATTAAGGACCCAATCGTTGATGTGGGTATTGACCGCGGAAGCAAGTCGACCCAAGGTGGATTCAGATCCTGAGAAACTCTCCTCTGAGCCCATGCTCATTTCCTGGGATCCCAGAATGACCTGGGACCCAAGCAAGCCTTAGTGAGTTTAGTTTACCGACTTTGTTCAGGAAGACCTTAGGTTCATACATTAATTTAGAGCTGGTTAAGGGCTTGGATACAGCTTTAAGTGCAGCTTGGCTGTCACTGCAAACACATATGTTTGTACCCATCCCTCTATGCTTCATAATATAGTGCATGGTCATCAGAATTGCGTATATCTCTGACTGAAAAGCAGACGCATATTTTCCTAATGATAATTGCAGTCGGACGTTTTTGCATTCAAAGAAAACCCCAGCACCGGACCCTAGCCCAATCCTTTTCAGGTTCAATATGTGACTGGAGCCAATACTGACGCCATGGAAATTCGACTGTGAAATTACTGCCCAGTAGGGTGATAGGTGTCATTGCGTCAGAGCGCATATCTATGAGACAAGGGTCGTAGGATATTTCTGGCGCAAGCGCAGATGAGACATGGCTTTCAGAGCGCACCACCTGGTAAAAATAAAATGGGTGGAAGTTTCATCATAGTATCTAGTGCAGCGTCCGGCATGCTGGGGAAAGCCCCGTCCAGCTGAGACATGTCGTTCTTTAGAGTTGGGTGAAGGCTTGACATGTTTGCTTGTTAGCCTGTTCCACCAGACAATCAATGCATATGAGATTATCGGTCTTATCATTGCCGTGTAAATCCAGAGGACGATAAGCCCCATGTTTTGCTAAAAGCACCATTGCATTGAAAGCTTTAGTGATTTTTGACTCAACATGCCTTCATCAAAGAAGCTTGCTGTTTAAGATGGGGATGAGAGTGCCTTTTAGTACCTTTTTTCCTCCTTCTTGTGAAGGGAACGACATCAGTCTTGAGAGGATTAACTGACAGCCAATCTCTCCTCCACTACTCATCGATCACATATAGTGCTGACTGTGCTTCGAGACAGACAGTCGCTAAACGTGAGTCGACAGAGAAATAGGCGACATCATCCGCATAGGCCAGGACATAGATTTAAGAGAGAGAGACCCTCGAGCAGAGAGTCGACCACCATGCGCCATAACAGCGGAGACAGAATGCCACCTTACAGGCAGCCCCTGTTTACGCTAGACTTGACACAATGTCCGAGACCTGCATCAGCGGTCAATGTCCTGAGCACGAGTATTGCTGTAATCCCCAAAACCAAAAGTTTCAAAGGTTTCGTTATCAAAAGCTGTGGAGACTAGTGTATGTCAAAAACACGTTTGTTGGAATGGGCAAAGCCGTTCAATAATGGCTGTAAATAAATAGAAGACGACACACGTGAAAGAGCAGGACTATTGTGAAGGTCGATGACAAAATTTTGCGACAAATTTATTTGCTTGTTTTTTGTTGACAAATTCCCGGAACTTATTCGCCACACCTCGTATATGAGCATCAATACAATTTAGTGACAAAAAACCACAGAGACAACCACGAACTCAATATAATTGGATCGGCGGTTTCTACGATCTCGCAAGTACTGAATTTCTATTAGGGCACCTAGCCCGTCCGGATGGAATCACATGTTGTTCACATCCATATCATTCAGTATACCCGAAGAAATTGGGGATCATCGATCACTGGTGCTCTCTGTTGATGGGGCCTGCAAAACCACTGTCATTTTCATGGAAAAACTGACCGGCAAAACCACCAGCCCCAAAATGGATTTGTATCGTACTAAGTTCACACTAAAGCAATTTTTCTGCTTATTGCCGTATCCAATAGTCAAAAAATAGGTTTGTCGCTGCAGATGATTTTTTTTTTGCTGGAATCGTGATTCGCTTGCAACTGCATCGAAAGTCAATCAGTGGAGACATTGCGTTCCCTGAAGTTATTTTAGTTCAACTCTTCGGTTAGTTAGATTTTGGATGAATGTAGGCAAAAGTTCAAAATTCGCGACGTGGAGTTGACTGCTTAGGGTCCACCTGTAGGCTCTCAACGACAACTGATGTGGCCGCCAACCGTTGAATAGAAGACTCAGGAGGAACAGACATGAACAATGCTGCCTTACACTTTGTTAGTTAGTCTGTAACAACAAAATGAATAGGTTCGTTAGCACCACTATAGTTGGAGACGAAACAAACTGAGGACTCACTTCAAATCCTAAATAGCGTACTAGTCCAGAAGACTTTAGGTGAAGCTACAACGCTCATACATACGTGCTTGGATTCAAGAGTCATGTCTGACGTACATACATACATATGTAAATAGTGGCTGGCTCCATCTGGCCATCTCATTATTAATGGAGAGTGCGTTAAACACCACCCAATAGACAAAAGTACATACGAGCCAGAAATGACTGCAACTTCCACATTCGACGGATTAAATTCCAATCCGACCAAAAATTTAATGCGTAAAATCTTCAATGTCCCAAAGGTAGCAAAAGTTTCTGGTCGTTTGTAAAAAACGTAAAAAACTCAACTAAGTCGTCTATACCGACGCTCATCCACAATGACATCCCAGCTGTCACCCCCTTAGACAAAGCTAACCTACTTGCTGCCCATTTCGCAACCAAATCTCAGCTGCCAGCTTGTACTTTGTCTCCGCCTGTACTAGAGTGCGTCAATTCCACCATGGGGCTAATCTACTTCCGCACTCGTACAGTCGCAAGGGTTCTTAAAGACATCGACATACACAAATCCGCTGGTCCAGATGATATTGCCTTAATAGTTCTGAAGAGGTGTTCTTCTACGCTGGCAAAACCACTGCGTAAGCTTTTTCACCTTTCCTACACCTCTGGGCTCTTTCCGATTAGGTGGAAAACAGCATTTGTCCAGCCTATACCCAAAAAAGGCGAATCATCTTCTCCTTCCAACTACCGACCCATTGCACTAACGTCCCTTCTTTCCAAGGTCATGGAAACGCTGATTAACCGTCAGCTTATGAAATATCTTGAATCACGGAAACTCCTCAATGACCGCCAATACGGTTTCCGCAGCAACAGATCCACTGGTGATATGATGGCATATCTCGCTGAAAAGTGGAATCACTCCCTTCACCAAGCAGGTGAAAGCAAAATTGTTGCACTGGATATTTCGAAAGCATTTGACAGGGTTTGGCATGAAGCCCTTTTGTCGAAAATGCGTGCTTTTGGGATCGATGAGTCTCTCTTTCAATGGATTAGAAGCTACCTTTCGAATCGTTCAATTCAAGTTGTTTTGGACGGATTCAAGTCTGATACTCACTTTGTAAATGCCGGTGTTCCCCAGGGCTCCGTTTTGTCTCCGACACTCTTTCTTATTTTAATAAATGATCTCTTGTCTGTTATTTCTAATCCAATTCACTCCTTCGCTGACGACAGTACCCTCAGCTTCTCATATTCGCTCACCAGTTTACGACCCTGCACTTCGGTTGTAGATAATGAGCGGCAGCGTATGTTAAGCTCATTAAATTCCGATATCGACAGCATCATCCAATGGGGTAAAAACAATAGAGTGGAATTTAATGCTTCCAAAACACAATGCTGTCTCTTGTCGTTAAAGCGTATAAATAACCCGCAGCCATTATCCATGAATGGCACTTGCATCTCAGAAGCTGAAAAGCTTTCCATCCTGGGTATGAGTGTTGCTCACAATCTTAATTGGAGCGACCATATAGTCATGAACCCAGTTATGTATATTCCCCACACCCTCTCATCAATTCCATGTTCATCTTCGGGAGAAGATAAACATGGAGTAACCCTACCACCCACGCCGTATAAAGGTGAATATAACTGGCGTCATGTCACTCTCCCAGAAGACGTTGTGAAAGACAGTCGGTGTACCGTGGCCGTGGACATCTTTTGTATATTTGTAATTTAGATAATAAAGTTAGTAAGTAGTAAAGTAGAAAACCTTTTCGTCTTCACGAATAATACTGGCGCAGTCGAAACGCGTGATTAAAATAAGTAAGTTTATGTGTGTAAGACAAAAAACTGAAACAATAATCACGTGGAACCAAAGCTCCTTGTTTCTAAGAGGAAATAATACAACAACGATTTAAGGAAATTCGTGGCTCTAATATTTTCTAAGAAGAAAATTGTAGAAGGAAATCGAAGTCATCAAAGCCATCACTAGCAAACCTAACTGTACTTGCTCAGTCACGCCATCATAACTGCATACGACAATCACAAGTGCCCTTCAGCAACGAAGCTGTTTCGGACTCTTATTTGGACCATTCCAACAAAAGACCCAACTGTACCCATTCATGTGTAATACATATGTATGCACATCAACGAAATTGTACCCGACCACCCCTCAACGAAGAAGCCTAATTGACCATCATAACTATTCTCTAGAAGCGAAGCCTCAGCTGACCATTTCAACTATATACGTATATATATACATATTTTACTATTTTCATTTGTAAGTACAACTTTCAATATATCAAAATGGATGTACTTCCCGTAGCGGAAAAATTTAGAATTTTGTTAGATTTAATTTATAAGCTTCCTGAGTTTGACGGTAGGGATAATTCTGTCATAGATTTTATTGAGCGAGTCGATATATTAGCACCATCTATAGGAACATACGATGATCTTAGTCAAAATATATTAGTAGGTTATATTAAAGATAAAATTATAGGAAAAGCTAGGGATGCGATGCAAAGACATGGGAAATTAGATTCTTGGCTGGAAACTAGAAATGTCTTAAAAAGCAATTTTGGCGAAAAAGATTCAACAAATAATCTATTAGACAAAATAAGAATTACTAGAATTACAACAACGATAGAAAATTATTATTATACATTAAACGGTTTATTAACTAGGATAAATAGATCATATATAATAAACAACGAAGAACTCAATACGCATATAATCGAATCAAATAACAGGATTGCTTTGGAATCTTTCAAATCAAACTTACCTGAACCGACGAAGACGATTATTTTTTCCCGGAACCCAAGCTCGCTTATAGAAGCATATACAATTATATGTGAAATAAACCAGCAACACCTTACGCCTAATGCGGTAATGCAACAACCAACCCAATATCTTGGACAAAGACAATATAACAGACAAAGGTATTATAACGGACAAGGACATTGCAACGGACAAGGATATTGCAACGGACAAGGACATTATAACGGACAAGGACGTAATAACGAACAGAGATATTATAATAGACAGGAATATAATAATAATAGTAATAATAATGGGAATAATATCAGTACTCAAAATAGACAGACTAGATCAAATTACAATACACAAAGTGTTTCTTTGTGGCGAAATAACGACCGTGCTCAAAGTGGTAGTTCAAGACGCTCTAATATGACAAAATACAATCGATATGGTGAACCAATGGATATATCTCTAAATCAACATAGGGGTTCTAATACAAATAATTTTCAAAATTTTCGAAGGGACAGCCAAGACGCCTACCCTATATAGTTATCCAATCCAAAGTTAAGCCTTTAAGATTTCTAATCGACAGTGGCGCTGAATATAGCATAGTAAACAAATTCATATGTAATCCCAAGTGGAGAATAACATCTAATACCCGTATACTTAAAGTGCTTAATCGAACTATTGAAATGAATACAGAGTTTAGCATACCCTTGTTTGCTGAATTTAATAAACCGAATTACTACGTCAATTTTCTTGAATACCAATTCCACGACTATTTTGATGGCTTAATCGGTAACAACATACTAGTCCCCTTAAATCCAAAGATAGATTATAAGAATCGGCGCCTAATAACAGACAACTCAAGTATTCCTTTATATTTAGATAACGAAGAAGAAACATATGCCAACACTTTACATCAAATTCCTCTAAATTTTTTTTCTATTGAGAACTTTGAAGACACTTTAACAAATAATATTTTTTCGGAACATTTAAATAAATCAGACTTTTTGCGTTTAAAAGCATTGCTTCTCTCTTACAAAACTATTTTCTATAAAGAAGGTGACATTTTGACTTTCACAAGCAAAATCAGACACAAAATAAAAACAAAGACTGACATTCCAATATATTCTAAATTATACAGATACCCACAAATACACTCAGAGGAAGTCGATCGACAAATTGCCGAAATGATTCACGAAAACATTATTAAGCCAAGTAGTAGTCCATATAACTCGCCGGTTTGGATAGTACCAAAGAAACCTGATGCGAATGGTCAAAAACAATGGCGCATTGTCATTGACTACAGGAAGCTTAACGAACAAACTGTCGACGATAAGTTTCCTATGCCCAATATTGACGAGCTACTAGACAAATTAGGAAAGTGTAACTATTTTTCGACGATTGATCTTGTGAAGGGTTTCCACCAAGTCGAAGTGGACCCAGTTGACCGCATTAAAACAGCGTTTTCAACAAAAAGGGGTCACTATGAATTCCTCAGAATGCCGTTTGGTTTGAAGAATGCACCAGCAACTTTTCAGCGTCTGATGAACGACGTTCTGAGAGAATACATAAATAACATTTGTGTCGTCTATTTGGACGATATTTTGATATTTTCCACGAGCTTCGAGGAACACTTAGTTGCACTTCGGAAAATACTTCAAAGACTGAAAGATTCGAACTTAAAAATACAAGTCAATAAATGTAGCTTCGCAGGTTTCACTACAAACTATTTAGGGCATACAATTACAAATAATGGGATTAAACCGGACGAAAATAAAATAAAAGCAATAACAAAACTTAAGTTACCTGAAAATATAAAAGAAATTAAACGTTTTTTGGGTATTACAGGGTACTATCGCAAATTCGTAAAAGATTACGCCAAGGTAGCATATCCTTTAATAAAATGTTTAAAAAAATCTGAAAAAATTAACACATCAGACGCACAATATATTAATGCGTTCGAAAAACTAAAATTGTTACTTACTACCGATCCAATTTTAAAGAGCCCAGATTTTAGTAAGCAATTCACGCTTACGACAGATGCTTCAAATCATGCTATAGGCGCAGTGCTCAGTCAAGCGGGTCATCCCATTTGCTATGCGTCCCGCACTCTTAACAATCATGAGTTCAGATATTCTACTATTGAGAAAGAGTTGTTAGCAGTGGTTTGGTCAACGAAATATTTTAGAACTTATTTGTACGGTCGAAAATTTGTGATTCGTACAGATCACAAACCGTTGATTTGGTTAAATGGCATCCAAGAACCGAACTTAAAGCTCCAAAGATGGAAAATTTACCTCAACCAGTATGATTTCGTTATAGAGCATGTTAAAGGCAAAGACAACGTTGTAGCCGATGCTCTAAGTAGATATGTTAGTAAACATGAAAATTTAAATCAGAACGATGAAGAAGAATCATACTTCGGGGAGATATTTAACAACTCAACAAACAACACTGCTAATTATGATAGTAACAAAGACGTTATTATAACCCCAGCCACCAGGTACGGTAACAAGGATGTTTCATCTACAGGTGCGACTATTCATAGTGCAGCCGAAGACGAATCACGGCACATTTACATAAGCGAAAAGCCAGTAAATTTATTTAAAAACCAGTTATACTTATTTTACGGTCCCAAAGAAAAAATTACGATGAAAATTGTACACAAGAAAATTCAAAATCATGTCCAGGTTCATAAAGAGACTTCTGATCTCCTAAAGATAATGAAGCGATTTTTAATTGACAAAGGTTTAATTTGCGTGCACTGCGAAGATTTATCTCTATTTCTGTTATTTCAAAATGTATACGTTAAATACTTTTCTGCGAATAAGAATTTAAAAGTGCTACGATCAAATCTGAAATTGATAGACATATTAGATGAAAATGAAATTATAACAAAAATTAAGAAAGAACACCTAGAGAAAAACCACCGAGGAATAAATGAAGTGTTTCTGGAGTTAAGTCGACAATACTTTTACCCAAATATGCGCAATCAAATTCAAAGATTCATTAACAATTGCGACGTCTGCAACATAGCAAAATATGATCGAAATCCGCTAAACGTGCCAATGCAGATCACAGAAACACCTAAATGCTTTAATGATATAGTACATATCGATATTTGGTTTCCAGAAAGAGGTAAGATGTATCTGACTTCTATTGACAAATTTTCTAAATACGCCACGATCCACAAGTTAGAAGATAGAAATTGGATGTCAATATTAGCTGCAATTAAGCAACGAATCCAATTTCTAGGAAAACCTAATAAAATTATATCAGATAACGAAACGTGTATTCTACATTCAGCAGTTGAGCAATTCCTTAAAGAAAACAACATCGATTTTCATAAAACCACAGGTTCGTTAAAAACAGGTAATGCTGACATCGAACGACTTCACGGGACATTGAATGAGCATATTCGAATCACAAACGCGACGAAAAATTATCCGGACTTGGATGATAAACTATTTTATATCCTAACCGTTTACAACAACACTATTCACTCAACAACAAATCTCAGACCACTAGACTTTTTAAACAAGAACCTAACATCACAAGACATTGAAGCTTTACACAAAAAACTACGAATCGAGAAAGAACTTAGAGTAAACAAATATAATAAAAAACTAACCGAGAATACAAACCATTGCCCAGACATCGTTAAAAACCGAACTGTAATAAAAAGTCGACCCAAATATAAAATACTAAATAAATGTTATATGGATGGAAACTATTTGATAGACAAAACTACAAAAAGAAACACAAAATATTACTTGAAACAATTGAAACGTAGATATAAGTTCCAACAATGATAAAGCTCGCCTCTGCTTTTGTCGACATTTTGGATTTCAAACGAAGAATCAGTTAAGTAAATACACAGATTGTAACTTGTGATTCCCTATTTTGTTTTTTTTTGTTGCCGCTCAAAGAGTACTTTCAGAACGTGCTTAGAGATTAATAATTACTTGAAGGTCATTACATACATATGTATGTATATACATATGTACGTTACATGAAAGTTTCCTGGATGATCCTGATGTGACTCTTAATTAAAGAAATTGTTTAAAAATGTAATAAATCAATTACAAGTAAAATTATTTGAGATCAAAATGTTTAAAGTTCTTAATATTTATTTAAGTATTTATGAAGATTTGTAATATAATATATGTAATAGGTATTTGAAGAATTTGTTAGAGATATATTTGTTTACGTTAAATTGAATTGTAACCACATTTATCATATCGCACATTTAAAATGTCATATACTTGTGCTTACATTAACAAATTTTTGGAGACCAAAAATATTAAGGGGGGGAGGAGTCATGAACCCAGTTATGTATATTCCCCACACCCTCTCATCAATTCCATGTTCATCTTCGGGAGAAGATAAACATGGAGTAACCCTACCACCCACGCCGTATAAAGGTGAATATAACTGGCGTCATGTCACTCTCCCAGAAGACGTTGTGAAAGACAGTCGGTGTACCGTGGCCGTGGACATCTTTTGTATATTTGTAATTTAGATAATAAAGTTAGTAAGTAGTAAAGTAGAAAACCTTTTCGTCTTCACGAATAATACTATATATTCAGTGTCGCCAAGAATGCTGCGAAATGCCTAGGATTCTTATACAGATGCAAGAAATATTTCTCACCCTTAGATCTGGCTACAATCTATAAGGCGTTCATTCGCCCCAAATTAGAGTTTAACGCTCATGTCTGGTCCGGTGCTTCCAAGACCTCACTGCACCTACTAGACAGAATACAAAAACGAGCCATAAAACTGATAGGTGACTCCAGCATTACCAAAACATTAGACTCGCTGGAACACCGCAGGAATGTTACCTGCCTCTCCCTGTTTTATCGTTACTACCACCAAAAATGCTCTGATGAAATAGCCAGTTGCATTCCACCCCTTCAACATTTCTCCCGCAATACACGTCTCTCTAGGAATGCTCACCAATATACTCTGAAGCCCGCTTTCGGACGTACTGTCAAATATAGAGAATCTTTCATTAACCGAACCACACGAATCTGGAACTCCCTGCCGGATTCGGTTTTCCCCCCTCAATGCAATATGCAAGCATTTAAGATCAATGTCCATCGGCATCTCCTCTATTTCTCTTCCTCTCTACCTTCTGCCCGCACTGTGTCACCGACATAATAAGGTTATTAGACCTTGAGTGCTCGCAAATTAAAAAGTTCATATTTGAGCTGTGATCGAAGTCTTTTTTATCATAATCGCATAAAAAATACTTCTGCACAGTTCTAGTTCTTCCTTTTACTTTGGTTAGGTCTTGGGTCCTTGTGGGTTAAAACCAAGTTCCTGGATGATGAGACGCAGGGTACCAAGTGCTGATGTCTGCGAAATTAATTTTAGGTGAATACCCTATTGAATTGGATTGAAGACACTATTACTGCGACCATAAAGGTCTATTGTACCCCCTTCTTTGGTCTGGGATTTAAGTGCTGTTTCCAAAAATTTGACAGCTTCTCTAGATGTGATTTCTTGAAAATCTCTTTCTGTTATTTTTGCTTTGTCATTCTGAATCTTTCTCGGACAAGACCTGGGGCAGGCAGTTAATATGTGCTCGCCTGCAGTTATCCGTGCTGTTGGGACCCAATTTGTAAAGGTGATAATTGCATCCTCCGTGTCCTGTTACTCTAGTTACTCTAGTACTCTTAGGTCGACTGTGTTGTGTTCTAGTGATTCTTTGGCTCGTTTTAGATTGTAGTTTTGTTCCACACATTTTTTTGAGTGTGTAGTACCCTCCTGGCGGTTCCAAAACTGATTCCTTTGTTTTATGATTCACTTATGTAGGTGTAGGTCTGTGTCCAAGGTTTTGAAACCGTAAAAGGGGGGAGGTTCTGTGAAAGGTACCTGACCACCTCTCTTAGCTTGTATGTCAACCTTTTCATTGCCTTCATGATTTTCATGGTCTGGCACCCAAATCAGCGGGTAATACCCTAGCTCAAACATCCCTATTATTAGTAATCGGCATCTATCAAAAACACTCGTATCATGTTGCTCAGCTTGGGACCCAACATCATTGAGACTAGTTGAAAATCTACCTCAATATCAACGTACTAACTTGACACATATAGACAAAGTCATTGCTGTTGACCTCACAGCAACTATACCATTTCGGATACGGTTATGTATATCTGTATCCTTATCCACCCTGTGATCAATGAATAATACGTTCCACTTAAAGCCAACAAAACGAATTCGAAGCATTGTTCAACAAATGTCATCTCTTAATTAAGATTTCCTCCTGACCACAAACGGGCCGATTAACATGCACCCCACTGGGCACTAACATACAGAAAAAAAAATTCCTAAAACATATCCGAACCAAATAGAAGACTCGAAAAAAAATATGTATAACGTGTTCCTCCCTATTAAGGATAACAACCGACAAAAAGGAAATTCCCTGTCACTAGAAGCATTATCCCCGAAATATTCACCATGATAAATAGCCGCAGCTAATTCCGTAAGCATATCAACCGCACTTGCTTCCACATCCGCATATACATACCTTCAGTGGCTGATTCGGAGCATTCCCCAGCGAGTTAGTTGCCGCCACAAGGACACACTTATTCCATGTGGCCGTGGTCTATGGTAGCCTGAAGCACCGATACTACGACAACGAATATATTCATTCGCTCAAGGGTCAATATATCTTGTACGGTATTCGACTTCATGCTGTGATAAAGACAAATGATACGCACTCAATTTTAAGGATCAGCACTGCTCATCCATTGCTCGTCCTCCTGTAGATTCTTTGGTGTTGTTCATATACATTTTTTTTTCTATCTGCTCCTTTGCTCTGTTCTCGTGGAGGTCCTTTGTCAATATGTGTTCTCGTCGTAATTCTCATGCTAGCGAATTCCCCTGGAACATATGAAGTAAGGACACAGAGATTATCATACTGTGGAGTCCTTAACATGCATAATTCACTCAAATGGCGATTAAAGTGAATGTGAACGTGTATTGTTACAGACTTCCGCCTATTTCGCTTCCGGTTCCAAGTTGTCGTGCTTGTGCCACTTTTTTTGACACTTTTGCTATAGTGTATTGTATATCCTGTTGCTTCTGTATCATAATGCTAGAATTTCCAGTGTGGTTGAGATTTGTTTTAATTCAAGGTGGATATGGAATGTGCTTGCAATTGGTGTATGACAGGATTGCAATTAATCTGCCCGAAGGATGGATTATACGGTGCGTGTTGTGTGGCGAACAATACGAAGCAATTAAATTGCAATTTATGCGATTTCCAGGTTTCGAATGGGCGCCTTTAAATCAATTTGTCATTTTGTCGGTTTAAGGTAAGTCTGCTTTGCAGCGATGGATTACATTTGCGAATGGATTGTGAAATACACGATGTGAGATGGTGTCCGAAAGCGTATAGGTTTGGCTCAAATATATTTATTTCGTTTGATTGATGGCTACTTGAGTTAAGGTGCGTAATCAATTTAGAGTTTAAGAAAGTCTAAAGAAGTCATTGTTTTGTATTTTATCGAGTGAGAAATTCATTTTTCAATACAACCAAAGAGACAGTGTCTCTGTACCACACACCAGATAATTGTCTTCGTCCAACTATAGGAACACTATGTCCAATGTAAATCAAGCACTAAATAAATAATTTGCAAATTAATTTGTTTAATTTGCAAACGCTTTAATTTCATTTGATATCCCTAATTCAGTTCAGTTCTGTTTAACTATAATATTTCAGATTCGTCTTAAGCGTTGAATCCGTAGACGCCTGACTATGCTCATGTCGCTGTACAGCCCGTAAAGTTCGTGGTTGATTCTTTTCCTCCATCCGTTTATAGACCCGAAATCACACGCAAAATCTTTCTCTCGAACCGACCAAGGGCCTCCTCATTCGCTTTTGATAGTGTCCATGCTTCTGCTTCATACACCAGGACCGGGATGATAGGGGTCTGATTAGAGCAAACTTTGTCGTTCGGGAGAGGGCTCTTTTACTCAGTTGCCTCGTGAGCCCAAAGAAACAGCGATTAGCAAGAGTGCATTTGATTTCGGAACTGATGTCGTTGTTCCAAGTCACTGCGGAGCCAAGGTAGACGAAGTCCTTAACTACCTCGAACTTATATCTGCCAATACAAACGTTCTGGCCCAGACGTGGGAGGTGAGCGTCCATTTCTGATGACAGCATATATATAGTTTTGCCCTCGTTTACTGCCAGACCAACTTTCGCCGCCTCGAACTCAATACTCGCATAAGTCTCATTGACATCTTGCTGTGATCTACCTATTATGTCAATATCGTCGGCGTATGCAAGGAGTTGCGAGGATTTGAAATAGATTGTGCCTCTTGTATTGGCCAGTGATTTTTGCACAATCATTTCTAGTACGATGTTGAAGAAATCACACGACAGCGCCCTGCCTAAATCCTTTTTTGACATCAAAACTATCGGTAAGATGTTCACCGATTCGGATGGAGCAGCGAGCATTCTACAAAGTCATCCTGTCTGACGAGTTTAGCAGGTATGTCAAAGGTAGACATAGCGTTGTATAGATCGTCTCTAATTACGCTGTCGTATGCGGCTTTGAAGTCGAAAAATAGGTGGTGAGTGTCGACTTGAAATTCATTGGCTTTTTCCAGGATTTGCCCTAGTGTGAAGATTTTGTCGATGGTGGACTTACCTGGCCTGAATCCGCACTGATAAGGACCTATCAGGTTATTTACAAAAGGCTTCAGGCGTTCACACAAAACAGCAGAGAAGATTTTGTAGGTGATGTTAAAGAGACTTATTAATCTATAGTTGGCGCAATCAGAGGGGTCTCCTTTCTTGTGGATCGGGCATACGATGCTGAGACTCCATTCCCTGGGCATGCTTTCCTCTGACTATATCTTACAGATGAGCTGGTGCATGCTCCTAACCAGGTCATCCCCAGCTGCCTTGAAGAGCTCAGCAGACAGTCCGTCTGCGCCAGCAGATTTATTCGACTTGAGCTTCGATATGGCAATCTTAACTTCGTCGAGGTCAGGGGGACAGGATTCTCTGCGGTCTCCGTCTAGAAATGGATCGTTCTGCCTGACAGCGGTATATTGACTAACATCGCCGTTATACAGTCTGCAGAAGTGGTTTTTCCATATTCTCAGCATCGACTGCTGCTGATATGTTCGCTTTATCTATTGATAAAACTTTCGAACGTCACGCCTGCAGTAACACCTCTCCAAATCATCAATCGCGCGCTTCTCGTGCTCTTTCTTCTTTCTTCTAAGAAGATTATGCTCCTCCCTTCTTTTTAACTCGTAGAGCTCACGAGAGCACCGTGGCGCAGTGGGTTGGCCTCTGACGCCGATGACACGGGATCGAATCCCGACACAGCCATGTCATCGAACGTTTTCACGATGTTTCTCCTCAACGGGGTTCTGACAAAACCCCCTGTAGTAAAATCGTCATGAAAAGTTTCTCGAAATTCGCCGTTCGGAACCGGCAATAAACTGTAGGTCCCTTTCACCTATGGGAAAATGAAATCACACACAACATGGGTGATTGAGAAAAGCTCGGCTCAGGTTCTTCATGGACTGTAACGCCAACATACATACATACAGAGCTCTCGAGCTGCTCTTGTTCTTTTATTCAGCGAGGCTTTATATGCATCCTGCTTCGCTACACTCCTTCTGCACTCGTCATCGAACCAGGTGTTTCTTCGTCGTGGAGGCCTGGAACTCAAAGCTTCGGATGCAGAGCTTTTCAGGGCTTGTTTGCAAAGGCTCCACTGCTGTTCTATTGACAGCGTGGAGGATTGAGGTGTATTGGAGAGCTTAAGGGAGACGCGATCGGTAAAAGCACGAGCGGTTTCTGGCGATAGTAGCATTCCGACGTCATAACTTTGTATTCTTACTCCACTCCGCTGCGTTCGTGATATCCGTAAGCTCATTTTGGCTACTACAAGATAGTGGTCTGAGTCGATGTTAGTCCCTCGGTAAGTTCGAACATCAAGAATAGTGGAGGAGTGTCTGACTTCCATCGCGATGTGATCAATTTGGTTGGTAGTCGATTGATCAAAATACCGCCAGGTGCCTTTGTGTATATCGAGGTGCGGCAAGCGCGTACTGGCTAGAAGGAGATTTCGACCCGTGGCAAGATCAATCAGCCTGTGTCCGTTATCGGATGTGGTGTCGTGTAAGCTATATTTGCCGATGACTCGTTCGAAGATGCTTTCCTTACCCAGCTAAGCATTGAAGTCTCCTAGTACAATTTTGATGTCATAGCTAGGACATTGGGCATCCTTGTCTTCCGTGGGGGCGAGGACGCAGATCAGGCTGATGTTAAAAAATTTAGCCTTGATACGGATTGTTATGAGGCGTTCGCTAACATGCCGAAAGCTTAGAACTTTTTGCCTTAGTCCACCTCGAACAACAATTCCGCAAACAAACAATCGTTGTCCTCTCTTCCTATTGCAGTCGCCGTAGTGAATATCGCAGTTTTTTATCCGCTTTATACCCGGCCCATTCCATCGCATTTCCTGGATTGCGGTTATGTCCGCTTTATAGCGGTCTAGGGCGTCCGCAAGTTATTCGGCTGCACGTGGCCTGTTTAGGGACCTAACATTCCACGTACAAAGCCGAAGAACATTGTCCTTTTTTCGTTTTTTGCAAGGGTCGTCAACATAAATCGTTTATAGTAGCTTCTAAAAAGTGATGGTCGTGCTTCGGATACATTTTTTTCGTACAAGATTTGACTAAGTTTTTTCAGAATGATATTAAACTTTTCTCTTAAACGGGAAGGGTATTCATTCTGTGAGACCGTTAGATTCATACTGTACGCAGTTGCCAGCTTTTCCGATTCCGTTGTCATATGCCCTAGCGTCTGGATTGAACTCTTAAGTACGATTTTGGGCAATCTTTCGTCATTCATTTGAAAAACATTTACAATATTACTGAAGTGCAACTTCAGAGTTTCCATTATCATGGGAGACAGTCATGTTTGCAGATACAACATGTAGTTTGGTGTACTCCTTGGAAGATGGAGGATTCTTTTGATAAAATAACGGAGGAACTTTTCTATTGTTTTGAAAGGACAGTAACCCCAAACCTGAGCTCCATACAGCAGAATCGAGACTGCTGAAGAGTGGAAAAGTTATAGTTTTGCACTGTGTTCAATGTAGTACCTTTTGAAGCAGCGTGGCCATACAGTTGAGATTGCTCGTTTTGACTCCGCTAATTTTCGTTCTAAAGGTTTTTTCATCTTTAGATTCGATGTAAATAGAATTCCTAGATATTTATACTCTCGTACGATTTCGACTGCCTCGTCGTTGAAGGTCCACTTCTCTTTTCTTGCGTGCCTGCCGCCACCCCCACTACGTATCATTACCTTCAATTTTGATAGATTTACGTTGAGATTCCAGCGGTTACAATAGTCCTTCAACCTGTTCATCATTAGCTGCAGTCCATCAACTGTCTCTGAAAAGAAGACTATATCATCTGCATACAAAAGAGCGGGTTCTGTGGCTCCTCCAAACCCTATTCCACCTCTGACCACATCGGTTATATCATTTATAAACAAA
The DNA here is from genome assembly GCA_951905685.1 of Eumerus sabulonum. Taxonomy (NCBI): domain Eukaryota; kingdom Metazoa; phylum Arthropoda; class Insecta; order Diptera; family Syrphidae; genus Eumerus; species Eumerus sabulonum. The sequence goes on from OX645060.1 coordinate 208,099,889, forward strand.
ATAAAGAGCAAAGCACTCAGGATACATCCTTGTTTGAGACCCGTTTCTGTGTGAAACCGGTCTGAAACTCTGATAGGATGCATCTTCTCCTCACCCATACGGTCAGTCTGTTCTCAATGAACCCAGCGAACAGCTTAGCACTTGTGTTTAGGAAAGAGATTCCTCTATAATTTGACGCTATATCGTCATGTCCCTTTTGAATAGCGGGAAAATGATTGCTTTTCTAAAGGATTCGGGAGCGATCGTACTTTGAAAAATTATATTAAATTCATTAGTAAGCAGCAATAAAAATTCATCAGTTGCGTGCTTATAGTGTTCAAAAGGAATGCGGTCATCTCCAGGTGGTAAATAAGACACCTTAGCTTTTTGATAAAACTTCCTTAACTTCACGTATTGAAAACGGTGCATCTAAAAAGTCATCTATGATTAACGGGGCTGCGTAAGACGGTACTTAAAGCAGCTGGTGATGAGCTAGTCAGGAACATGCACCAACTTATCTGCAAGATATGGTCGGAAGAACGCAGTATCGTTTGCCCGGTCCATAAGAAAGGAGACTCCTATGACTGCGCCAATTACAGAGGGATAAGCCTCCTGAACATCGCGTACAAGATTCTCTCTGCTCGTTCGTGGAAAATCTGATAGATTCCTACCAGTGTGGTTTCAGGCCAGGAAATTCCACGATAGACCAAATATTTACACTACGGCAGATCTTGGAGAAGACCCATGAATTCCAGGTCGACACGCACCATCTTTTTGTCGATTTTCAAGTCGCATATGACAGCGTTTATAGAGACGAGCTGTACGGAGCCATGTCTTGTTTTAAATCGTCAGACTGTGCAGGATGGCTATGGAGAACTCTCGCCATTAATGTCGGAAGTGAAATAACCGATCCCTTCGATGTTAAAAGAAGTTTTAGACAGGGTGACGCACTGTCATGTGATTTCTTTTACATTATTCTTGAAAAGATCGTGCGGGACTCTGCGGCCAATACAAGAGGTCTACTTCAAGTCCACACAATTGCTTGCCTACGCAGATGACATTGACGTTATTGGACGGACAAAGCGAGACGTCAATGAGGCGGTTGCGAGCATTGAAGCAGAAGCGGCTAAAGTGGGTCTAAGGGTAAATGGGGACAAGACGCGCAACACCGACGTCTTGGTCAGAACGTCACCTTCGGCAGCTATATCATTGAAGTAGTCAAGGACTTCGTCTACCTTGGCTCGATAGTGACAAGCAGCATCGACACCAGCGCTGAGATAAAACGCAGAATAACTTTTGCCAACCGCTGCTTCTTCGGGCTCAAGAGGCAATTAAGTAGTAGAGCCCTCTCTCGAAAAACTAAGGTGTCCCTCTTCTTCTTCTTTGGTGGCGTTACAGCCCATGAAGGACCAGAGCCAAGCTTCTCTCAATCACCCATGTTGTGTGTGATTTATTTTTCACACAGGTGAAAAGGACCTACAGTTTAATGCCAATTCCGAACGACGTGAGTCGAGAAGCTTTTTCACGGCAAGTTTACTACGGGGGGTTTGCTAGTAACCCGCCGAGGAGGAACGTCGCGAAATAAACATTCGATGGCGTTGGTGTTATCGGGATCCAAACTCGCTCATCGTGCGTCAGAGTCCAACACACTAACCACTGCGCCACGGCGCCCTCTACAAAACCTTAATCATCCCGGTCCTCCTTAACAGAGCTGAGGCTTGGACATTATCAAACGCGGATGAAGAGTCTCTTGGGCGTTTCGAGAGGAAAATTCTACGTTTGTGTAAACGGAGAGTAGAGGCGGAGATTCAATCAAGAAATGTACGGGCTGTACAGCGACATCAACCTAGTTAGACGTCTTCGGATCCAACGTCTAAGATGGCTAGGCCATGTAGAGCGAATGGATAGCAACGCTCCGGCCCGAAGAGTCTTCGACTCACTCCAACCCCCCGACGCAGCAGAGGACAACTGCATTTTAGGTGGGGCGTGCGGAACTGCAAGCGGCTGGCAAAAGATCGGGCCGGTTGGAGTGGCTTATTGGTTGAGGCCCTGGTTCACCACGAACTGTAGCGCCATCAAATGTTAATGTTAAGACGGTACTGCACATGCCAAAGCAATGATAGAGATGACGCATGACACTTTTGCCACGTTGATTGATACTTGACGTTTTGATGTCTTTTGACATTGATGTTAAATAGCTGTTTTGGGTGTGTGTGCCCATTACACTACTGGTTGCTCATAGGATCCAGTATTTTTTAATTTGCCGACATCAACTAAATATTTTTTTAACCACACCGATTTCCTTTCTATATTACGAGTGTAATTGATTTCTCACACAAGATCCGACAGTAATATGATTCAAAAATCACAAAGTCCCCTGTGGCATATCCACTACCTTCCCTAATCGATTTAGCCAATCGCATGCCTTCTAGTAGCGACAGTTAATAGAGTCATTACCATCAATCCACAACACGAGAAACGTTCCTGGCTCATCACCAGTAATTAGCCGAATTATTCTCTCAACTCTTGTATATACAACTCGCATTTATAGTCTTGCTACTTTTCCCTCAGTTGCTTCATCATGTTGCCAACATCATTTGTTACCGAAAAGAAACATCTCAATTATCAAAGCCCTACACGACACAATCTGCTCCACTTTGCTCTCAAAAACTCAGCAACCATCATAGACTCATAGATTTCCTTTCTCCCAAGTTCACCGACTCAAAGATTCGTCTCGTAACAAAGTTTCTCATTTTACGACCTATTAATGTATCCCAGTCGTTACGTTTCATTCATACGACTTGTGAAAGAGATGCGAAAATTGTAACCGTGCTCGAGATAGCCGTATAAAAATGCTATAAAAAATTGTAAGGATACTGGTTTCTTTCTTTTTTTTTTTCAAATTTCACTTTGAATAAAACACGTCTGAAGAGGGTGTAACGTGGCTGCAAATGAAGGTCATAAATTAATCGAACAATTATTGTCGTAAGGCAACCCTAAAAGATACTTACCCGAATGGATGTATACATTTTTTCAAACTGAAAAATAAAGCACTCTTTAAGTTGTTATGGATTATTTGTTGCGTATATCATTTCATATGGCCGGATCGGGACCAACCCTTGCGAGGGCAATGCAACATATGTTGCAACCCCCAATACCATTGTTTCAGATGGGTTTGCGTTACAGTCGAATTTTTATTTATTTTTTTCAATATTTATTTATGACTCGTCATTCTCACGTATGTTTTTCAATATTTTTTACGGAGCAGTCTCGCGTTTTGAATTTCAATATCCTTTAATCAAACATCCACCTCAGTGTTCATGGGGGCCGGTGTTCAGACCATAAACGCTATGGTCGCTATAGCCGGTGATTCTTAATTGTACATGTTGGGAGAAAATTGCAAGCGAAAACAAACCTCATCACGGACAATGACGTCGGCAGAATTTGTCAGAAAAAGATCAACAACACTTTGTAATAGATTTTTAGAAAAATTGGTAAAAACCAGGACCACGTCCGAGGATAGAGTGAGGAAAATACCCTCCATGATTGTTTGTTTTGTTCGATGATTTGCGATACTTTTATAGCCGTGTAATGTCCTCTCATCCTTGTTGTGGATACTTTGAATTACTTCTACCAGTCACTTGCATAAACTGCGACTTCTGGGACACGGCATTGCCTTTTCTTTGTATTTCTTTTATAAACCAGCATTCTTGTAGTGAGTGGTAGGTAAAGTTAAGAACTGGTGATGAAATTTCGAAAATGTCAAATTAATGATCCGTGCTAAGATTTTGCTAAGACGTCCATAAAAAATGGCTTTAGGGAAGAAACGAAGCTATTGGAAGGCATACAAATGTTTTGATTTATTCTTACCCTAAAACTAAGCAATAGATAAGGCAAAGAAGTAATAAACATGCTCTCGGGAATCAAGAGAGAACAGTAAAAACTGATGGAAAAACAATTACGGTGTAGGATTCAAAACACGGCTCATGGGCTGTAGCACCACTGACACGACTACGAGAAAGTACATCACGCAAAAAACCCCGAAAAAGCTTTTATAGCCATTACGAGGTATGGCAACTAAGTTCTAGGAATTTAATCATAACTCAGGAATGTCATTCGTCAAAATCTGTCTTTTAGTTTTCATCTTAGTGGCGTAAAAATTAGTAACTTACTTAACAAGCAAAGTGAAATTTGATTTAAGAAAAACCCTCGAAAATCCTCCGAAAATTGCAGGTGGTGTATGGAGGCGAATGTATGTCGAAAACACGTGGGTTTGATGGCCAAACGGTTCAAGAAGGGCCGGGAATCAGTAAAAGACGTTCCACATGAAGAAGTTTTTTTTAATTCCCCAATAAAAAGCCACATCTCAAGGGAACTCATCATAGCCGTGTAGAGAAGGTCAAAGGAGATGAGCTAACTTCAGAGGATTATCGAGGGTATTTCGAATCGTGGGAGCAACGTTGAAATCGTTGTGTAGAGTTAGAGGTGGACTATTGTGAAAGCCAATAAAACAGTGTGGCGACAAGCTTTATTTGCTTGTTTTTGTTATTATGTTCCGGAACTTAATTGCCACACCTCGTAAAACAAATTTTTCTTACATTAAACATCCACATGTATGTAACTATCTAAGAACCATTACATCCATAAAAAGTCACTGTATGATATGCAATTTATTCTGGTGTTATCATTCGTCCATACTTCTTTGAAAATGGGGAAGAAAACATCAATTCTGATGCTTACAGCCATATGTTTACCGGAAGATGTGAACCATATGCGGTATCAAAAAATCAGTGCTACATCTCACACAATACGTTTTGGCTTTATTACAAGAAAATTTTTCTGGACGAGCTATTTCGCACAAAATCTTTGCGTAGCAAGATAAAAACGAGTATTCGTCGAGTTGTGGCCGAGCTCGTGTTCAATACGTCTTAAAAAGTCATCGAAAAAGTTGTCGAAATCGAGTTCTGTTAGAACTCGCATGCAGGACTTTGATTTTATTATTTTATAGTTACACGCGTACTTAAGGCTAGGGCCTTATAACGTAAGCTAGACATTGTGTGAGCAGAAGGTAATGGGGAGAGGGAGAGGAGGTGCCTATTGAAATTGGTCTTAAACATCTGCATATTGCATATTGTATTAAGGGGGGAAGACCGGACGTGGTAGCGCGTTCCACATTCGTGTGGTTCGGTTGAAGAAAGAATATCTATATTTGACAGTACGACCAAGAACGGGCTTCAAAGTGAAATCGTCAGCATTCCCGGGAGAGACGTGCATCGCTATCGTGTAACGATAAAACAATGAAAGGCAGGAGACATTCTTGCGATGATTCACCGAGTGTTATGAATTTGTGTTGCTGGAATCTCCTATGAGTTTTATCGCGCGATTTTGTATTTTGCGCCAGACCAGCGTTGAATTCCAACCTAGGACGAATGAACGCCTAATAAATTGTAGCCACATCGATCCTTGCATCTGTACAGAAAACCCAGATATTTCGCGGTATTTTTGGCGACACTAAATATGTGATCGTTCCAACAAAGATCAGGATCAAAGAAGATCAGGTCCATGAAGGACCTGAGCCGAGCTTCTCTCAATCACCCATGTTGTGTGTGATTTCATTTTCCCATAGGTGAAAGGGACCTACAATTTATTGCCGGTTCCGAACAGCGAATTTCGAGAAGCTTTTCATGACAATTTAACTACAGGAGGTTTTGTCAGAACCCCGCTGAGGAGAAACACCGTGAAAAACACGTTCGATGACATGGCTGTGTCAGGTTTCGATCCCGTGTCATCTGCGTTAGAGGCCAACACACTACCCACTGCGCCACGGTGCTCTCATTACTAATGCACATACCCAGGATAAAAACCTTGTCGGTTTCTGAAATACGAGTGCCATTCATGGATAATGGCAATGGGTCAGTGTAACGCTTTAACGACAGAACACAGCATTGTGTTATGATGCATTAAATTCCACTCTATTGTTTTTACCCCATTGAATGATGCTGTCGATATCGAAATTTAATGAGCTTTACATATGCTGCCGCTCATTATCCGTAGCCGAAGTGCATGGTCGTAAAGAAGTGAACGAATATGAAAAACCGAGGGTACTGGTGTCTGCAATGGAGTGAATTGAATTAAAAGTAACAGAGAAGAAATGAGAAAGATTGTCGGAGACAAAACGGAGCCCTGAGGTACACTAGAATTAACAAAGTGAGTATCACCCATGAATCCGTCCAAGACAACTTGAATTGAACGATTCGAAAGGTAGCTTCTAATCCATAAGAGTCATCGATCCCGAATGCACGCATTTTCGACAAAAGACATTCATGCCAAACTTTGTCAAATGCTTTCGAAATATCAAGTGCAACCATTTTGCTCCTACCCGCCTAGTGGATGGTGATTCCACTTCACGGTGAAATATGCCATCAAATCACCAGTGGATCTGTTGCTGCGGAAACCATACAGCCGGTCATTGAGTAGTTTCTGCGACTCGAGATATTCCTTTAGCTGACGATTTATTTATTTATTTATTTACATTTATTTACTTTTTTTTTTGTTTAAATGGGGTTTTTTCAATAATTTGTTTTTCCTCAAATTGATAGTTTTCCTCCCATTACATCTCTTGTAAAGAAAGTAAATCATAATTTCAGTAGAAAGATACAATTAGGTATCGAATCTCTGTGTAAAATAATTTGCGGTAACTCATGTAAATTTTAACAAGAATCTGAATAAAATCTCTCTATCTATCTATCTAGTGTCAAAAATACGGTACGATCCGGTAACAACCAAAACCAATCAACCAATTGAATATCGTGCTAAAGATGAGGCAAGACGATTAAAACCGCGCACTATTAACGTGGTGTTATGCATTTTAAGTTCCTTTTGCAGGGTCAAACCGTCAACAATGAATATTATTTAAGCGTTATGGGTCGTTTACGTGAATCTATTTACCTAAAGAGGCCGGAATCGTGGTGAAACAACTCTGTCTTGCAAAAGACAGCGATTGGAAAACCGTTTTGAATCAATAGAGGAGATACATTCTGTATCGTAGGTAGAGCGATTTCTGGCCTTCCCAGAAGATTGGAAAATTTGTTGGTATATGTATAATACTTTGTATCAAGAGAGCATTGCTTTGGATTTGGAATTATATATAAATAATAAAATATTTTTCAAAATATATGTATCACCTTACTTTTTGGACACAGTAGTGTACTTAGGCACTTGAGCACGTCACAGTCAAAAAATTATACTTCATTTCCTACAAAAGCTACGACGAAACTAGTAAGACCAACCATTTTGAAAAAATAGTCACAAAGAGTAGTGACGCGATAGATTTTGTTTCAAGATTTTCGGATAACACGTTTAAGCTAGCTGGGCACGATATTTTGCAAACCTTTTCCATTGCCGCACACCCAGTTGGCTGAGGTCCCCTTCCACCTGTGTGGGCCATCTTAGGTGCGGTCCTCCGCTGTTTCTTCGTCCCTCGGGGTTGGATTCAAAAACTCTCCGGGCTGGAGCTGTGGTGTCTGGTGTCCATTCGCTCTCCATGGCCTAGCGTAGACCGTAGACGACTGACTAGACTAGACCGTAGACGACTGACTAGACTCATGTCGCTGTACAGACCGTAAAGTTCGTGGTTGAATCTTTTCCTCCATCGTCCGTCTGCGTTTATGGGCCCGAAAATCACGCGCAAAATCTTTCTCTTGAACCGAACAAGGACATCCTCATCCGCTTCTGATAGTGTCCATGCTTCTGCGCCGTACAGCAGTACCAGGATGATAAGGAGCTTGTATAGAGTCAAGTTTGTTGTCGGAAGAGGGCTCTATTGGCAATTGGCAATGCTGATTCTGCGTTTGATTTCGGAACTGATGTTGTTGTTCCAGGTCACTGCGGAGCCAAAGTAGATGAAGTCCTTAACTACCTCGAACTCATATCTGCCAATACAAACGTCCTGACCTAGACATCAGTGGTGAGCGTCCTTTTTTGATGAGTTTTGCCCTCGTTTATTGCCAAACCAATTTTCGCCGCCTCCCCTCAATTCTCGTAAACACCTCATTGACATATCGCTGTGTTCTTCCGATTAAGTCAATGTCATCCGCGTATGCGAGGAGTTGTGAGGATTTGAAATTAATTGTGCCTCTTGTGTTCGTCAGTGATTTTTGCACAATCAATTCTAATACGATGTTGAGGAAATCACACGACAGCGCATTGCCCTGCCTAAATCCTTTTTAGACATGGCATTGTATAGCTCGTCTCTCATTACGCTGTCGTATGCGGCTTTGAAGTCGACAAATAGGTGCTGAGTGTCGACTTGAAATTCATTGGTATTTTCCTAGGATCTGCCGTAGTGTGAAGCTTTGGCCGATGGTGGACTTCCCTGGCCTGAATCGGCACTGATAAGGACCTATCGGCATATTTACAAAAGGCTTCAGGCGTTCACACAAAACGGCAGGGAAGATTTTGTAGTCGATGTTAAGAAGACTTATTCCTCTGTAATTGGCGCAGTCAGAGGGGTCTCCTTTCTTGTGGATCGGGCGTTCTCTGATTGGCCTCCTAAATTTCTTTAAATGTACTTCAGCTTCGAAGTTTGTACAATATCGAATTGATATCAAATACACTATTTTTCACTTTCTATGCGGTCGTACTATGTATCCTAGAATAGAGGTTTTGTAAGATTAATGGCTTAGTCAATGATTTTTTACATGTATTCTACTTATGATAAGTCTTACCTTTTACTCTCAATGCTCGGCTATTCTGACCTCACAGAGCGAACTTTGAGCGTGCTCCGAACTAAAAACACATTGCCACCATGTTTACTATCACGCTCAATTTTGGTAGCCTTGTGGTTGACCAATTTCGGAAAAACAAAGTCTTTTCTAAGCTACCACTAGTGAAGATTTCATAAATACAATTGTACATACATTAACCCACTTGACTACATACATATGTACATATACTTATAACTCCACATGGTGTAGGCAATTCTGGGTTTCCCATCTGACTATCGAAGATTTTGAATCTGTGCAAGCCTAGACTGTAAAATGGATTCGCATCAGTTGTCATTCTTTAATCAATCTCGAATATTTTTGTTACCACAAACAATCTGATTTCGTTATGCTTGTCTTAAAAGCAAGTCCAATTGACTTATAGATTTGGTTATCATCACCCTTACTGAGACTGACTTGTGTGGTAGAGATCACACTTAACTGCCAACGATAACCATAAATTAACAATGAGACCTTGTGGCCGAAACTTTTTACAAATTACTCTAAGACACGAAATACAGAAGACCAGAAACCTAACGCTGAATATCAAATTCTACCATGTTGTCACCTGGTTGCCCTATGTCAAAACAAATATATACCAAGATCCAATCTGTCTCTCGAACATATTCGATTTTGCGTGCCATGTCACCACCAATCACATAACGAAAAAATTGCAAAAACATGCACACCATCAGCTACAAGATACACACACTTGCTCTCGGATGCACTTCCCATCGAAGCATCCATGTCACACACAGTCAATCAGTCAGTTGGCGGCAATTGCATTACGTATGTACATTGTAGCATGTTAGCACTGCTGTGCACAACATAGACAACCAGAGGACAGGTTTGTTTCGTAGATTTTGACAAATGAATCTAAATAACAGGTTGTGCTCGCATTCGAGATGCTCCGTGAACGTTCGGTAAACCTGCGTAGCCTTGATACCTCATTTATTACGCCGGACAGACATTGACGTAAGAGCATTTTTATAAATTACACCCCGGACGTCTGTCCATCAACGGCTTGGTGTGCACTGTTGCACTTCACCGGTCGCTTGTCGATCGGTAGACAGGACACAAGCCGGCCAACGAAAGCACACACATTATACACTGAAACCTGCATCAGTACTAGTAAGGAAAATATATATAAAAAAAGGAAAATTGTTACAAATGATCGCAAATAACATGTCTTGGGAGACAGGGTTCAAAGGAGCCCGCCCGATCCGAATGAGACGTACATATATGGAACGAGGGAGCCGTGTGACGATGGCGGTGGCAGCGGCGCCGTAGTTGAAACCAACTTGAATACATACTCGTACACTATTCACCAATACTAAAGGTTTGGTGGTTTTGTTTCATGCACAAATGCCATTGATTAATTGTTTTCATTTCATGGCACGCAGTTTTATGAAAGCAATTCATCTCAAGCATCGAGTTGGTAGGCGGCGGGTTTTCCCCACTTTTGTGGGACTACGGCAACTTGAGAATGGAAGCGTAAAGATTGCGATACAAATTGGTTAGATACACACAGCATCCAGTATATGAGTATGTAGTCGACTATAAAAAATCAGATTGAAACACTTACCTTGGTTGTTGTTCTTGCGCGATGTCTTTTTCTCTTTCATCCATGGATATTCGGGCACCGAGTCCATTCCGTCGACCGATTGCGCCACCGGATATCCGGGTGTGCCTATTTTCGGACTCTCTGGACTCAAATGATTGAGAAATTCCGCCATCGATGGTTGAGAATTGATGAAACCACTTTCGGTGGCCATCCAATATGCCGTATCGGCACGTTTATCACAGTTTGGTCCCATCTTGTTAGGCGTACCGACACCAGTACCAACAACAACACCACTACCGGCAGTAACAGTGCCAGCACCTCCGTTGGTGCCGTTATTGACTACCACGATACCACTGCCCGGGCCACCCGTTGCGTTACCACTTAAAACAGTTGGTGGTACAATTGTTTGTCCAGTTTGTATATGAAGTGGATTGAGTGGTGATTCGGTTTTGATTTGTGCACCCATTTGGGGGTCTAAACTACTGCAGACTTCTTGCATCTTACAATGTACAAATGGACGTGAAATTAACTTTGCCGTTTAGTCTTTCATCGGGATTCGATGTATGTATTGCTCGGTTGTGTTAGGTCATTTTACTTTTCTTTTTTGATTCTGTTTACTATCTGTTGACAGGTGTCTGTAACGAAAACAAAAAACATTTTTTTTAGTATTTCATGGACAAGGCAATATTCTAATTTTAATTTTTTATGACAATAAATCCCAGCAAACTATTCGACGTAAAAACAGATCGAGGAACTTAACGACAATACATAGCTACAAATCTATTCATTAACATTCCTCTCAAATCCCAAGACGACATTGAAAAGGCCATAATACACATATGTAAATGACACGAGAAACGAGCGGGCTCAAGTCTAACTCTTTTGCTTCGACCCCATGCATTAGGAAACTAGTACTAGCTAAAAAGGAAGTTGAGAAAGAAATGGCAACTGACTCGTTCACCGAATGACAGAACAGAACTAAGCAAGATCACTAAACACATTAAACAAAGTTTAAAAGAAAACCTTGAAACCAACTTTGCTATGGTACCAGAAGTATTTAACCATAACATCGAAAACAAATTTCTCTCTATAGAATGCTACAAAGCAAATATCGAACACTACAGAGCATCATCCACCCATGAAAAAATAGGACAACACATGGGCAAGGGACAATCTGGACAAAGCAGAAACGAATGTCGAAGGTGACAACGACCCGAAGTTACTTTCTCACAACACAAACATCAAACACGTTAAATGGATGACGACAATAAAAAATAGAAACCTGCATCAAAACTGAAGTAAACTGAAAAAGGCGCCTGGTAATGATCTTATAAATGGACAAAAATGAAAAGAGTTGCCACCTACTACTGTCTTTATCTTTCTGCGGAATCTATTTAACAGTTGCAGAGGTAATAGTGCTTCCGAAGCAGGGCAAGGAAGCCACCTAAATGACATCATACAGACCCATCAGCTTGCTTCCACTTGCTTCAAATATTTTTGAAAAACTGCTATAAAGACGACTCCAGCTAATTTTAGCTCAAATCAATGCTATACGTGATCATCGATTCGGATTCAGAAGAAAACATTCAACTATTCAACAAATACATAGGGTGACAAACAAATTATCTGTGTAGCAGTTTATCTGGACGTTGCGGAAGCATTTGACTCAGTTTGGCACAAAGGTCTTCTATACAAACTGGCAAATACTTTACCAAAGGACTATCTTAATTTATTGACAAGTTGCCTGACAGATCGATGCTTTTATGTTAGATATAAAGACAAAGTGCTCAAAAAATACATCCCATCAATGCTGGAGTACCTCAAGGAAGTGTTGTAGGACCTCTTTATTATGTGATATTTAAAGCTCCACATCCTGACAGAGATACAGCCATAATAGCCGACGACACGGACGACACGAAATACCAACTACAAGACATTTTAAATAAAACACATGACCGGTTCTCAAACTGGCACAGACAAGTAAATGAACACAAAACAGTAAATTTAATACATATGTACCACAAAAACTAAATTCAGAACTAAACAACAGAGAGGTTCATGTTCAACCTGTAGCCAAATACCTAGGCATGCACCTAGACAGCAAATTGACATGGATGTACCACATTCAACAAATGCAATAACAAATTCATAAAACTTAAATTCAAAAAACCATACTGGCTTCTACGACCCCAACCAACACTCTCACTAAGCAATAAGTTACTTATTTATAAAAGTATAATAAGACCTATCTGGACGTATGGACACCACATCTGGGGAACATCGAAATCATCCGAAGGCAGCGGTCTACAATTTTAAGACTTATAAGTCTTACTCACTTAAGACTTAAAAATCATTCAACAAAGGTTGACAACGAAATTAAGAAAATCTGCGCGAAATATATCCTAATTAAGTTTAGTTTAAGATAGCTATACTGGCAGCCGCCAGGTAGTGAACCAATGTGTGCAGCGACCCGACCCTAGTTCCTGGGGAAAGAGGAACCTGGCCCTCCAGGTTGGAGATTGCGCTTAGGGTTAACATCCCTATCGCGTAAAACAAATCTTGTTCAGAAACAACCAATAGCCTCGGATACTGCCGGATTACATGCTGGCGAACCCCGTAAACGTCAAAAAGGAAACGAATTTCGGATCTGCACCTGGAACGTTAGGTCCCTCTACAGACCAGGTGCAGCCGAACAACTCGTCAACTCTTTGGACTGCTATAAGGCAGACATTACCGCGCTCCAAGAAGTGCGATGGGATGATCCAGGCAAAATGCGGATGTAAAACTGTGATATATACTACTGAAACTGCTACAGAGAAAGTAAACAACGCCTATTCGGATGCGGATTTGTTGTTCGAGGCAGACTCGGAGAGTAGTGAACGAATATCTAAGACCGAATCCATCTGCTCTCCGCCCGGGTTGTGTGAAAGAACATAATAAGAGTATTGCTCACGAACTATTTAAAAAAAAAAAAAACGTCTGAGTTCAAGTCCCCAGGTCCACAGCCACCAAAAAACAAAGACAAAGACTACTCTCATTTTCCATTCTACATTGGTCCTTTGAGCCGGCTGGCATGATCATCATAATGTTGTTTCACAACAAAAAGAAACAATCAATTCAATCAAATTCTGCGAAGAGTGTTCACAGGAACCTTGAGTTTTGAACACGGGATCACGGAGTTGCGAGTGTGTTAACCTACACCATGGGTCCGGGTAGCATAACATTTGCAGTGCGTTTACAAATTATTCGGTTTAATTATCAAAATAGACCATGTGATTTGACGGCTTTAGGATATTTTTTTATAGGGATAGGTCAAATGACTCGCCTATCTGGAAAAGCTAGAGTACAATTGACAATCTCGAAAGACGACATTAGATATACCTACGTGTTATTAGCGAAATACCACCCAATACGATCGAAAAAGTGGCCTCTTTCTATAGGCCACTTAAAACCTTTAACCAAATATTCAGAAGTAAATGGCAAGCATTGAATTATCAACTCAAACAAACATGCCTACACCTTAACCAATCAGAAAATTAATATTTAAAGCAATACGTATGTATGCAATAGTTACCCTACCGTTGACAGTAAACTTTCATGGGAAAAAACTCACACATATAATAATTAAATAAAAAATTCTATCAAGAAATCTATATCTTAAAGGATCTCTACTAAAAATCAGAATAGAAGCCAGAATTCATTCTATGAATGCAATGTTGTTTACTAGGGCATTTACTTGTAATATTGAGTGATAACGTTACAACTAACCCATTACATCGTTATATACATCAAAAAAAAAAATTGTTAAATTTCCTTTTATAATAATTATACACTTTGAAGGAAATAATATATCATACTGCCAGTAGAAATGAGCATTATTAATGTTGTTGAATTAGGCGAAATTGAAATTCTCAAAATCTCCTAAGCATATAAATTGATTGCGTGAAACAAACATTAAAAGTTAATTAGTTAATTTTGTTTCATATTTATATATAGGATACTTCGTAATACAAAGCGAGAATATAGTAGTTCTCCTATCTTTTTAATATTGGTGTTTTTTTAAGTGGTCAAATGAGGTCTACTCTAAGATCCCATTTCAAAATCCTATTTGGGACAAATTTGTATATGTACTAGAGTAAACAAATTAATTAATTTATTTAAAGATTTAATAATTACGACTAAAAAAATAAACATGGAAATTCAATTTGAAATCTAAGTTTTAAAATATGAAGAATAATATCAAATTGCGATCTCAAAGTTATAATGGAACAAAAAAAAAAAAACATTTGAAGGTCTATAGTTCAAATTCGTTTCATAGCCAAGAAAAAGCAATTCCTATACGGAAAAAAGTATGCAACGCAGTTGTGAATGGAAAGCGACCAAACGTACTGCTGCAGGCATAACACTCACAGTATACGGTCAATTGAAATTCATCCTCTACGAATGCAATATTAACACTAAAAGTGCATGAATGAATTACTGTGAATTATAACCAGTGCGAAATTTGGTCAGCTCTGTACCTATCTAGGACAAACCACCCGTGAGAGTAGTGAACGAACATCTACGACCCAAAAAAACCACTGCTCTCCTTTCCGATTGTGTGTCAAAAAACATCAACCTGCGCGAAACTCTACCTCTCCCTGTTACCTTCGCTCGCACACCGTTCAAAAAACGTTATAAGGCATTAGCCTTGAGTGCGGGTGTAACTATAAAAAAAAAAAAAAAAATAAGTAAAAATTGTAATTATAACCTATTTTGCAAAAGTTAAGTGTTAGCTGGCAACCGTTTTTGTTTGTTTGCTACAACTAAGCGAGCTGGCATAGATTCCACAAGTTTTCGACAGTAGGAATCAATATTTGTCCACTCTTCGATTAAAGCCATTATAAGTGGGCTTACGTTTGAATTGAATTTTCCTCCAAATAACTCCATAAATGCCCAATAGCGTTTAAATCGGGAGACTGAGGCGGTGTATCCAAAACGTGGGGGCAGTTGTATAACAGCCAACTTCTAACACGATGGGCTTTGTGTTTGGGATCGCTGTTTTAATAAAAATAAAATTCGCCTTTGATTCCAATTTTTTGCACTCTCTCTTAAATTCTATTTCAAAATTTTGAGGTACATATTCTGGTCCATTATACATTCAATTATGTGAAGGTTTCCTGGACGTTAAACCGACATAAGACACCATACCATCACAGAGCCACCACCATTTTTTACTAATAGCCGCAAGTTATTTTGCTTAAGCTCCTCATTGGTACTTCTCCACACGTATGACCTATCATCTAATCCAAAGACGTTAAATTTGCTCTCATCGGCAAAAATAACATGGTTCCAGAACGAAAAATCCTTGTCCTTCTTTTTATTAATTTTGCTAATAAGAGGTTTATTTATTTATTTATTTATTATTAACACACTCAAAGCGTTTTTCATAGACCAATCATATATGCTGCTAAGGTCAAGATTGATATTAAAGGCACAAATTTCAATAAGGCCTAACGGGCAGCTCTTATGAACCTGGACATCGTCAGCATAAATGTGTGTAGAGGTATGTACAACTAAATCTGGTATCTCATTTATGTACAGGGAAAATAAGAGAGGACCTAGAATTGATCCTTGAGACACTTCGCGAGTAAGGTCAAGGTATTCAGATAAGGTATTATCAACCAATACGGCCTGCTTTCTACTACATAAATAGGATGAAACTAATTTCACAGCTGGTGGAGAAAAACCGAAGAAGTAATTCAACTTTCTGCAGAGCAAGGCAGAATCAAATGCCAGTATCAAATGCCTTGGAAAAATCTAGAAGAACCAAGAAAGTAACTTCATCTTTATCCAAACTTGTCCTAATATCTTCAACAACTTTCACTAGAGCAGTTGTACAACTATGTTTTGCCCGGAAGCCCGATTGCACTTGTGCAAGCATCCTGTTTCGAGAAAGATACTCATTTATTTGCTTTTGCATTAACCGCTCGCATACTTTAGAGAGGAATGGCAAAATTGAAATCGGTCGATATTCATCACCTATTGAGTTTTTCGAGTTTGGCCATTTTCCATTGGTTAGGAAAAAATCCTGTGGTTAATATATAATTTAGTATATGTGTCACGTACGACAGGATCATTGGAAGAATGGCTTTGATAAAAATTGGGTGAATTTCATTAACTCCAATCGCACAGGACTTAATTGACAAAAGGCTTTTGACTACCTCCACGCTGTCGACACATGGGAAGGAAAAAGATGATTGTATTACACGCGTGTGACTATAATTTAAGTCAACATCAACATTTGTTGTCCCGGAAGATACTCGAGAAGTTTCATTACCGTCGAGGTAATTTAGCCTGATTCGCTCTTTGCCGACACCTAGATGTCGTAAGTTACTCCACAGCTTTCGACTACCCAAGTTGGTTTTTAGTTTGTCAGAGAAAGATTGTGCCTTTGCTAATTTTATTTCACGGACGACAATATTTCGCAAAGATTTATATATTCGGTGAAGGGCTTCAACTCGAAAACACTTCCATCTATGATAAGCTGCACCACGCTGTCTTATTAATTCTTTAATTTCTCTTGAGAACCAAGGCTGTGTTGAGCACCTACATAGAGATTTTTGTTATAAGTGGAACATATAGATTAAAAGGAGAGTTTTTATTAGAATTTAAAAATTGAATTTGATGATCCGGTGAAGTCATAAAGTAAACCTGTTCCCAGGGTATTGCACGTATGTTCTGCTCCAGATTAACTCTATCTATATTGCTAAAATCTCTATATTGAAAAGTTCTGGAAATCATCCCCGAAATTTGGTTTAGGTTTATTGCTAACTCTGTAGATTCTTTGTAACGCTTTACAATGTTAAATACTATTGTTGGAGCTCTATTTATAATGTCCGCAATTTCTCGCACAGTTTTGCTATTTCTAGAAAGCCGAATTATGATTTTTCGCAATTCAACTGATGTTTGTGGAGCCATACTCATATTTACCCACCTTTCCCTCAAGAAGGCAAGACAATTTAAATCTAACTGTTAACTGAGGATCTCCTACGTCATTTACAATAGAAAAGCTAGTAAATCATAGTTCCCTGAAAAGTGACATAAACTTTGTAGGTGTGTTCCATTATAACTTTGAGATCGTTTTATTGCTTTTTTTGATATTATTGTTTATATTTTATACGTTTATTTTTTTAGTATTAATTATTAAATCCTTAAATAAATAAATTAATTTTATTGCTCTAGTACATACATATATAAGCTACTATCGTTAATTTATTCTTTCTTTTCGCCTTGTTCCATTTTAACTTTGAGCCACTGTAGCTGTTGAGGATCTATAACAAAATATATTGTAAAAATTAAATCGCATACAACACAGGTGTTGTAAATTTGCTGTATTATAAACAATTTAATATTGAAATTTAACACCAATGCGGAATTTAATTTCCATCTTGTTTCTAAAAAAAAGCATGTGCCTTCCTGATGGAATTTCTTTTGGTTATTTAATTTCTACTTCCTACGGACCTATGCTATTTTTTAAATAATATCAATTTATTATGAAATATTTAGCAAATGGAACATTGTATTGTTCAACTTTTATACACGTTTCATTTGTTTTTTTTTTTTTTGCCACTCGCTTTTTCAAATTTGATTCCAAATGAAGGTGAAATAGGCTTTGGGTAAATTATATTTCATTGACCTTACGAGTATATGTATCTTGTTTCGAACAAGGACAAGTTTTATGAGGGTACGTGTTTGGATATTATTGTAGCATAGCAGTTGAGTCCAATTTTTTTTTTTTTCAGACAGTACAATTTTCCTCGTCAACATTTAATTCTTTTTTAATTGTTGGTTGTGAAAACATGATCTGCTCAGTTGAGTATTTTGAAGCGAGCATCTGTGTACGAGTATTTCATGATCTGAGTTTTTTTCTCGTTTTTATTTTCACTTATATTTTAGCTAAAACGGTCCATGTTTTGAATCCTTCATGCATATACTCTGATGAGCAAAAAGTATTCGTAATGTGATGTTACTAACAATAAAAAGAGGAAAAGACAAGTTAAAAAAGTTATTATTTGGAAAACGTTTTTTTGTCTTATAGAGAAAGATATATACAACAAATTAAATAAAACTCAAAATAAAATTCATTACAAAAACATACAGTAGCAATAAAAGTAACAAACAATTGAGAATTTGGTCGGACAAAAGTATTCGTAATCTTATGTTAACTCAAAACACACTTTTAATTACTTAAAATTTTGTAGTTGGTTGAATTGCCTTTTGGCTTAATAACAGTCTATTTGCTTGCAGTCTATTTGAAAAGGAATGTAACAACTTTTTGGTGAAGTCAGTACCTATTTTTGTCCATTCTTCCTGTAGCAAGTCTATAAGTTGCTGTTTAGACGTTATGTTGTGTTGTTGCACCCGTTTATCCAACATATCCCGTAGGTGCTCTATAGGATTCAGATCTGGTGATTGGGTTGGTATTTTCAAGGTATGAGTAGTGTTATATAATATCCACGATCGAACCATTTCAGCAGTGTGCCTTGGGTTGTTATCTTGCTGAAAGTAAAAATCGTTGCTCAGATGTAAATCATTATCACTGATCTTTAAATTTTCCTTCAAGATCTTAAGGTATACTTCTTTTTTTCATGATTTCGTCGATGAATACAAGCGTCCCTACACCAGAAGCTGCCCTACATCCCCATACCATAACTCCACCACCACCAAGTTTGACAGTTGATTGAACATTTTGTTGATCTAATTCGGTGCCTGCTGTCCTCCAAGTGAAAACTCGTCCATCCGATCGGTAAAAACAAAATTTACTCTCATCGGAGAACAAAACTTTCTCCCAAAACGATTTTGGTTTGTCCGAGAATTCATTTGCAAAATCCAGTCTCCTCCTTTTGTTAACCTTAGTAATAAAAGGCTTCCCTCTGCAAGTTCTTTTATTTCTGAGGCGATTTTGGAGGACGGTGTCTTAGGTCCATTCTTCATCTTTAAAAGAATTGTCCTCTTATCTCTCAGTGTCAGTTTACTCGCACGACCACTCCTAAGCTTTTATTTAAGTCCGATGAATTTTTCAAACGTTTTGTAATTTCATATACGGTTGTGTAACTCTTTTTCACTATGTCACTAATTTTTTTTCCTGATTCACCACTTTAAAAAGATTTAAAATTATCTTTCGCTCTTCAGAAGTAGTTTCTTTACTCTTACGTACCATCCTGCTCATATCAGTAATTTGTACTTTGCTGTATCATAGCTCATATCAAATTATAACAGTAAATACCTAAAAGTTTAAAATGTACTCGTTCAAGCAATGTATTTTGTTATTGTGTTTGGAAATGTTGTATGCTATTTAGAAATTACGAATACTTTTGTCCAACAAAATTCTCAATTGTTTAATTACTGTTTGTTTTCGTTATGGATTTTATTCTGAATTTTATATAATTTGTTGTATATATCTTTCTCTATAAAATAAGATAAAAGTTTTCCAAATAATAACTTTTTAAACGTGTTTTTTTCAGCTTTTTATTGTTGGTAACACCTCATTACGAATACTTTTGTCCATCAGTGTATGTATATTTTAGAAAAGACATACATATGTATTAATATTTTAGGATTGCCCTAAGGAACCATCTCCAAGTATACAAGATTTTTTGATCATATTTTTAAATGCAAGCGAGAATATGTTGTGTTTTTTTCTTATAATTCGCACAAGTTCAAGAGTTATACTCCTATGATATTTGTCACACAACCTGGACGGAGTGCAGATGGTTTGGGTCGTAGATATTCGTTCATTACTCTCCAGGGGTGGTTGTCCTAGATAGGAGGAGAGGAACTCGACTGAATTTTCACGTTGGTTATAGTACCCAGCAAATGTTCCATGCCATTATGATGTTATATTAGGACTACACACACAGAGTCTGAATTTGAAGTGAGTGGCATTGGCAACAGCTATGTTGCAAAATTTTTCTGTATAGGAGTTGAATTTTTTTGGCTATGAACATACTTTCCGCTCGACAGTCGGTGATGTTTACCATTGTACCACGATAACACCCGATGTACATATGTATGATGTATATGTATCATTTGGTTTTAATTTTTCTTCAGCATCTATGTATTTCACTTTCTAAAGGTGATAGAAAGATCTTGCAAGAATTTTTCTTAAATGATGACTTATGTTTACATTTATTTTTGGCGACGGTAGAACTAACTCAGAAAAAAGCTTCAAACCGAGAATGTATCGAAATATTCGGCTGGATTACAAGCAGAAAAATGTAAAGATTTGAAGGTCAGTAAACAACCTTCGATTTAGAAATGGATTGAGCCTTACAATGAGTTAAATGGTATCTACATTCATACGAGCATTTAAAAATGATATGTCCTTATGAACTATGTATTTATTAATTTGACAAAAAACTTGAGCTGAATTTCTTTGTCATATGCGTCCACTAAACAATACAATTCTTTACGGATTTGTTTTTCTTCCATATACCTAGTACAGAGCGTGTTTCTTCAAAGCTGATAGAAGATAATACTGCGAGAAGTATCTAGTTATGTACATACATATGTAGGTACATTGCACGATTCGTGCGACGGTGTTTTGAAAGCCTTTTGTATTGGGTGTAAGATTTAGCTAGGGCGTAGGAAACGTTTTTTGTTTTTAAATTCCTGAAACGATAGTGAGTCGCAGTGCTTCGATACTTACCTATAAATGTTAATGCATTTCCGTTTTTATGGTAAATGTATGTATGTATCTAATGTATCTCCTATGTATGTATGTACATATATTTTTAAGTTTTTTTTCACCTACTCGATGGAAAGCTGTTTTGTCGGCCATCAAAATTCTGGCAAAATCTGTAAGTTAGGACAAGATCTCCCCATTTATCCTTGTATGTAGACAATGGTTATTTTGCAATTTCCACTCGGTTTTAAAAGAAAAAGGAAGACATACTCGATCACTTTTAGTGATCTTCATATTGCTTGTCAACATAGGTATAACATTCCTTACCGCTTAATGAAAATCAAACGTAATCCACTGATGAAGAGCAATTTATCATTAATCTCTCACCCGCACTTTGTTTACCCACGTCTGTGTGCAGTTATATTACGTCAAGCTAATAAACATATCTAACATCCATTCTTGGCATGTAGGTACATATATCGGTATTTGTATTTAACCCTATTGCACTATTTCACACACTCCTTTTAATAACACATAATCAATACTTCATAATCACACACTATGTATAATTTTCGCACCCACATCCAGACCGATAGATACTTTTATTTTTTCTCACAATCCATTCGTCAACGGACAATCGAAACCTAAAGTGTTTCGATAAATTATGCTTTGACATTTATCATTACTTTGTAGTGTAATTATACATTTGGCTCACTCGACGGACATGCAAAACACGATACAAGATAGAAGAAAAAACCGCACGACTTAAGGGGGAATAAAGAAAACGAAAAACAACAGAACAACAGACGCGATGGAATAAAACGAGCAAAATATCAACAAAATTCTCATTCAACACTTTAGTATCCGCGACAACGTCAATGTTGACAATCGAACGGGCAAACGGGTAAAACCGTGATACGATGTTTACTCAAGCGGGACGGCCCCGTAATGGTTGAACCCACCATTGAATCGCAGCACTATTCTCTGGGATTCTCAGACCTGTTTTTGTTTTTGCGTTTTTCCTTAGTATTCCAATTTGACAGCAGAACCATAACCCAACACACTCTCGATGAATTCCACACCTACACCAACACAATAGTACAGCAAGTGTCATCCAAGCATTTCAATTTGTCTCCCTCGACCACGTTGCACTCGAACGCAAGAGAGAGAAAGAGAGCCACAACGAATAGGTTCCCTACAATCTCTCCATTCATTCGCGCACATTGCTCGCCCGCCCGTCCGCCTACTTTTCTCAAGGCGCATTCACACCGAGACGTTCCAGCAACATGTCACTGACCGCCACCATTCTATCCGAGCATTCGTTCCAAACGGCTGACCCTAATCAGACGACAGGCGCATTGACACTCTCCGAATGCTGCTTACCATATACCTGTGACGGCCACTGTCAGACACAACAAATCTCCACGCTTCGATCTACGGTCGTGTTCACACCGCGGCACTGAACGAACACAGCTCAATAGCTTTATGTCTTTAATCCGATTTACTCTGAAGTATACTACACTACCGTCCTAACCAATGGCACTAAACGAACTGAGCCGATTTAGCTAGTAAATCCACTTTAGTGCCGAATGGGCGCGGCTATGGTAACCCATCCATCACTGACAACCCATATCGTGTCATGCGCAGTTGACAGCCAGGGGTGGAGTTGTATCTCAACTACCTGACAGGCACTAAGGAAAGTCTCCACTTCTGTGATTGGTCAATCCTTTACGGGTGTTTAGTGTTTAGTGTGAGAGGGAATGAATTGCCTTTTTGTTTTGTTTTTGACAGTAGCTGTCAATCCAGTGGCTGGTTCCTGTTGTGTTCTTTTTTCTATTCCTTTTACGATTCTGCAACATTTATGGCGGCGTGAAGTTAAAAATAAATTGACACATAAAAAGTTTTTTTGTTATTTTTATTCTTGTTTTGTTTGTTTCTGCTTCTGCCATTCCTACAATCTCTCAAGTTTTTCTTTGGAAGCTGCCGACCTACCTGGTCGTGGAATAAAAGGCATTCAGGTTGGTTGCCTGGGCGACTTTGTTAGTCCCGCAGTGATCTGACGGCTGTAGATATGTTGCAAGCCATGTATTTCAATGGTATCATACTATAAACGTCATCCATTGGCTCACTTGAATGTGCCAATATTGCATTTGTTTGGCTTTATGACGCTGCCGTATCGCGACGCAAGTTGTGCGAGAATGATATAGGCACTCAATGTTACTATATACTATCTATCTATCAATGAACGTCATCGGAAAAAAAACCTTCTGACAGTTCGATTAAGGCAGCATCTCTAATATTCCTACTTCTGTTTTTGTTTTTCTTTTGATTTTTTTTTTTTTTTTCATTACATGGAATGATGAGTGCTTGCGAGCAAAGGCGGTTGGGGCGGTGAGATCGTGTTCAAATTTCAGGGCGGTGCGGCGGCATGGTTTTTAGTGCCATATTTTCGACGAGTCAAGGTCATCGCTTCAAGGCGAATTTTCATTAGGTAGCTGGGCTGAGAGGTTAAGTTTATTGTTCTTTTCTCTACAGTCGTTGTTGTTTAGTTCACTTCATGGGAACATGAGTATCTATTCCAACGGCCCGTCGTCCGTTTTTTTTTTTTTTTTTTTTCGGAAGCCAATTGAACTTTGGCTTTGATAGTCTGTCTGGCAGGTTAAATTGGACCTGGTAATTAGACACCGAATTGTTGGCGGTGATGGTGGTGTCGACAACAGCTACTGAGTGGATACCTTGAAGCTAATCGCACATCACCATGAATGCGTTTAAACAAACAAAATTATAAATTGGACACAAACAAAAAAGAAAAAAGGTCAGGAAACGATAGGTAATATGGATGGGAAGATACCTAGCTGGAGATACTTAAAGCGCTTTAATGAGATCCATTCGAATGAATGAAGTTATTCATTTAAACGGAGACTGATATTCGCCTTGGAGGCAGGCGAGATATGTATGTTTACGGGAAAGAAGAAGTATGTAGTTCTTTTAAGGGGCAAATTTCGATAGCGGTAATTGGGTTGTCAATTGCAGAGAGGGCTCTTCAGTTATCACGAGCCGAAATGAGTTTGTTTTGAAACTTTGATGACCTTAAGCCAACGAAGGTCCAATCTATTATTTGGAGAACCTGGGGTTTTTCCATCATCCTCAGTTTAGAAGAAACAAAACCTCATCTTTGCATGAAGCATTCCCCAGTTGCGGCATTTAGCGAGCATTTGTAGATAAATAAATGAGCCTTAAAAGGCTTACTAAAGGAATGTGGTACACCATGTGAGCACCATGGTATGCTTTACACCATTTAAATTAATTTTCACTCTAACAATATGTGGTCTAATTTCTGAATTTAGTGCTGGAACACATGCAATAGGTTTTGCTCAGGCGAGGTAATGATTCTTGATTTAATCACGATGGTTTGAAACAATGTTGCTTCGTTTCCTTGGTGGAAATAAGTACGTTAATGTAGAAAATGTTCGCGACAGACGTACCTACATACCTGCAAATCGCGGATGATGAATGGCATTTTATTAATATGAGGAAAGACTGTCAGACGGGAGCGGTAGGTACCTAGATTTTTCGCAAGACAACGAAGCGTTTGCAGAACTCTCCCGCGTTTCAACTAAACAAAACCTTATTGACAATTTACTGCAGAGAATTGTTGTAGACGTACACTGACTTAAGACGATATTTTGCAGATTTATAGTCGAAACTTTGCATTTTTAATTGAAAAAGTTGATCTTTTAATCAAATGGCCACAATTGGAAACTACTACTACACTTTTCTCTCAAATACGAGTATTAAATAATAATATTAAGAGTTCGGATGGTAGCTGGACAGACTCAAATGAAAGCGTGCCTGATACTAAAATATTTCCCTGGCTGCGAACATGCGGAAACTTTCTATTCGTCAAATACACTGCTAGGGAATTGCAATGGGTCTGAAACAATCGATAAAATCGTTACCGAGGAAAAGATCCTGTGGGCAGTCAAGTCGTTTGACCCCTACAGGGCGGTATATATCGAATAATTCTGCAAGAACCAGGTGAAGCTATTATCCCATGGCTGAAGCGCATTTACTCCTGGTGCCTCAGGATGGGTCATGGAGGGAAGTTAGGGTGGTTTCTATGCCCATGTCGGGAAGGGTCATCCACGCCACTGCAAGGATTATAGACCTATTAGTCTATCCTCCTTCCTTATGAAAACGCTGAAACGATAAATCGACACGTACATAAGAGATGAGATTGGTGACAGCTATCAATTATATCACAATCACACAACGCGTACATAAAGGATAAATCGGTAGATACTGCTCTTCACAGAGTAGTCTATACGATAGAAAATGTAATCAATGTCAAAGAATTTGCTTTAGGTGCCTTTCTAGACATTGCCCCCTTTATAAGGTCAGTAATGAGGCAATAGTATCCAACCTTCAGATGGCCCAAATAAACTCAAGAATATGCAGGTGGATTGGACAAATAGGAGGAGAAAGTGGAAGGATGCGGGTCAATACTTCACTCAATGCAGGTGTAGATACACCACAAGGTGGTATTCTATCGCCTCTCCTATGGCTCCTTGTAGTTGACAGAATGGTTAAACTTTTAGAGGCCGATGGTTTTAACGTCGCGGTCTACACTGACAACATTGCCATTCTGATATCAGGGAGTTTTCCTCAGGTCCTCAGTGAAAGACTTCTTCTTCTTCTTTTTTTCGGCGCTACAGTTCATGGTGAACCTGGGCCTCCTTTAAAAAATCTCTCCAACAGGCACGGTATTTCGTCTAGTTTGTTAAAATCCACTTGGTTGTCCACCTTCAATTTGGCCGTCCTCGACCGCGTCGCCCCTCGGGGTTGGATTCAAAAGCCTTCCGTGCCGGAGCTGTGCTTTCCATACGCTCTACTTGGCCCACCTATCTTAGGTGTTCGTTCCGAAGACGCCGTGCTACGTTCATGTCGCTTTACAGCCCGTACAGTTCCCTATTAAGTCTTCTCCTCCACTCCACATTTATGCAGGTCGAGCCGAAAATCGTACGCAGAATTTTTCTCTCAAAACGACCAAGGGCCTGCTTATCCCCTTTCTATAAGGTCCATGTCTCTGCGCCATAGAGCAGGAACGGTATGATAAGGGTCTTGTATATAGTCACCTTGGTCTTTCGAGAGAGGGCTCTGTTTCTCAATTGCCTCTCGAGCCCAAAGAAACAGCGGTTGACAAGAATTAATCTGCGTTTGATTTCGGCACTGATGTCATTGCTGCATGTCACTGCGGCGCCTAGTCCTTGACTACGTTGAAATTGTACCTTCCAATATGTGCGCCCTGGCCAAGACGCCGGTGGTTCGTGTCCTTTTTCGACGACAGCATATATTTCGTTTTGCCCTCACTTACCGCCAGTCTCATTTTAGCGGCTTTCGTCTCAACAACTTCCGAGTCTTCCCGAGCCTAAAACCACATTTATATGGACCAATCAGTTTATTAACGAACGGTTTCAGATGTTCACACAGTGCAGCGGAGAGGATTTTATAATCGATGTTCAAGAGACTTATACCTCTGTAATTAGCGCAGATAAAGGGGTCTCCTTTCTTGTAGATCGGGCATACGATGCTTAGATTCCATTTCTTGGGCATGCTTTCCTCTGACCATATCTTACAGATGAGCTGGTGCATACTCCCAACCAGATCATCCCCAGCTGTCTTAAAGAGCTCAGCAGGTAGTCCGTCTGCTTCGTTTAAGTCAGGGGGACGGAATTCTCTCTATCATTGTCCGTTGTGAATGGGTCATTCTGCCTGACAGAGGAATCTGTTTCGTTATACAGTCTGCAGAAGTAGTCTTTCCAGATTCTAAGTACCGACTGTGAATCCACTACTAGGTTTCCATTTTCGTCCCTGCAGGCTTCCGTTCTGTCCTTATATTCCTAGCATGTTTGTTTTATTCGTTGATAAAACCTCTGAACTTCATTCCTGCGATAGCATCTCTCCATCTCTACGATTGCGAACTTCTCATGCTCCCTTTTTTTTTTTTTGTTTTGAGAAGCTTATGTTCCTGCCTCCTCTTCTGCTCATAATGCTCACGAGCAGCTCTCGTTTTTCTGTGCAGCGCCTCTTGATAGGCTTGCTGCTTGGCTGCATGTGCCCTCCTACATACACTCGTCGTCAAACCACGAGTTTCTTGTTGGTGGCGTTTTGAAATCCAGTATCTCAGAAACAGCACTCTCTAAGGCTTGTTGACAACGGGTCGTCCATTGGCGTCGTACGGTCTGAGCAGGTGTTCGGGTGTTTTCCGAGAGCTTGAGGGAGACGCGATTGGCATAGGCTCTAACGTATGCCGCTGGCCTTACTCGATTTTTTCGGGCCAGGTATATTCGTCCGAGTCGATGTTGACTCCTCTTATACTTCGTATGTACATCCAGAATATCGGATGCTTGCCTGCCATCAATCGCAATGTGGTCAATCTGGTTGACGGTTGTTTTACTCGGAGATCGCCAAGTCCCAATGTGGATGTTGAGATATGGGAAACGCTTGCTATCAACTAGAAGATTTCGCCCGGCTGCGAAGTCTATCAGCCTAGATCCATTTTCGGATGTGGTGGTGTGTAGGCGTTTAAGTCTCCCAGTACGATTTTAACATCGTAACATGGGGCATATGTCCTATCTAGGAGGTCGTAGAAGTCGTCTTTTGTAGCGTCATCCTTGTCCTCGGTAGGGGCGTGAGTGCAGGCTGTTGTTTGCGAATGCACTGCTACCGGTTAATAATTTAGTCAAGGGGCGAGGCCTATTAGTCGTCTTCACTAAGATACACTTACCCCCATCGATCTGATCCCCAAAAAATCTGCCAAATATCTTGGCATAATCTTAGACAACATCAATGAAAGAATCTGGGCAAGAAATCCTCACGGCCACGCATCAGTCTTGGATCGATGGGCCGTATCGAGATTCAAAACCGAAACGGAATACATCACCCGACTTCCTTGCTGCGAGAGGAGATTCTTTATCAGAATTGCTTTCAGGGAGGAATGGTTCAGTGGTATGTTACGTACGGAAAATGAACTGGCAATCTATACCGACGGATCCAAAATGGATACCGATTCAGGAGCTGGGGTCTATTTCGAATGTCGTGAAGCAAATCACTCCCATAGATTTGATGATGGTTGTAGCATTTTCCAAGCTGAGGTCTTCGCTATTAAACAGTTTGCGGACCTGATGCTTAGAGGAAACCTCTCAGGTAAAAGGATCAACATTTATGTTGACAGCCGGGCAGCCATCAAGGCTCTGCAGGCAACATGAATAAGACTTAAGCTCGTAAAACTCTACAAAGAGAAGCTAGAGGAGATAGCAGATGTCAATAAGGTGGCCCCCTGCTGGGTACTAGGTCATATGAGTATTTCCGGAAATAGGAAGGCGGACGAGCTAGCTAGATTAGGATCAGGCGCAAACTCCACGTAGATTACAACTGAGGCTAAAACGCCGCTCAGTTTACTTTCCAGAGAAAAAGAGGCGGAACTAATATTGAAGGCCAATAAACGATACGATGGTTTTAATTAGATACATGCGGAACGGCAAGATCAATATGGTCCGTCTATGATAAGAAAAAGACAGAAAGTCTGCTAAAGTTCAGTCGTGGGAATATTCGATTGGCAGTCGGTGTCCTCACTGGGCACTGCATGATATCCTATTATGAAGCCAGACTAGGCCAGGCCCACAATGACTTCTGCAGAAACTGCAGAGACAAAGAGGAAATTGAATCTATGCGTCACCTGCCCGGCACTAGCCCAAAAAAGGAGCATATTCCTTTCATTCACTTGCTTTCGGGACTAGAAGAGTTAAGTATAATTGGGCTGAGCAGACTACTGGGATTTCTATCTGCATCTAGGTGGTTCAGCTCAACGGCTTACTTTTAGGATTCTTCGGGCTAAACTTTATCTGGGCACCTTCGTAGTCTAGGTGAGCCTTGACCTCTCGTCAATGGGGCACCCTTCCTAACGTAAATAAAAATAATTTTGCTTGGAACTTTAAGGTAAACTGTTCTGCTTGAAAAATGCTGAGAGTTGGCTGCTGGGTTCCAGAGTATAGGAGATTTGGTAAAAACGTTTCCCCTATGTTTTTTTATTTTATCTCGAAAAATATTTATCTATTCACCAAAACATATCCCCCTAAAATATAATTTACTTGCGCCAGTGCTTTCACTAATCCGTGAAACGTTCCTGGCATGCACTTTTCCAGCGGTGCGGTTTACCTTATTGTAAAATTTACGGGCGTCATTCCTGCGGAAGCACCTCTCCATCCCCTCGATCTCACGCTTTCCGTGCTACCTCTTCTGAAAAGCGTGTGTTTCTCTCTCCTCTTCTGCTCATAGATTTCGCGAGCAGCTCTCGTCCGTCGTTGCAGCGTGGCTTTATATGCCTCTTGTTTTGCTGCATGGGCTTGTTCGCATTGTTCATCGAACCAGGGGCTTCTAGATGGTGGCGGTTTGAAACCCATCACCTCTGAGGTAGCGTATCTGCCGGCGCTCTGGCAATGCGCCCATTCCTGCTCTATTGTTTGTGCTGCTGTGGGTGGATTTTGAGAGAGCTTGGAGGAGACACGATCGGCAAAGATTCTGGCAGTCGCTTGCGATTGTAGCTTTCCGACGTCAAACTTACGTAGTCCTACTCGACTCCTAAGCATTCTTGATATCCTCATTCGTACCTTGGCTACAACATGGTAGTGGTCCGAGTCGATGTTGGCCCCTCGAAAGATTCGTACGTCGAGAATACAGGAGGAGTGCCTTCCGTCGATCGCAATGTGATCAATCTGGTTGGTGGTCGATTGATCAAAAGACCGCCAGGTCCCCTTGTGGATTTGCAACTAACTGCATGGACACAAACAAACCGAATATTTGCAGCTGTCGACGCCATCGGAGATAGAAATTCGGAAAATCGGTCGGAAAATTTGCGCCAAAATTCACATTGCACGTACACATATCAGAAAACTGATAATTGCTGTCATTTACAAAAGTAATAGCAACTTCCAATAGAGTATGGGTCACTTTGTAACCCATAGGGATTGTCCTAAAAGTTCCCGACTTGATATAAAGGAGGTTTGATTTTTAAGCTGGCAACACTGTTTCTACAGATTGTCAGTGTCTCAGTTAAAAGCTGATGTGTGGTAAGTACGTTCTGTCATTTTGCGCCAAATATATTAACCCCAGAACAACCTGTCAAGATTTTTTACAGAAAGATATTAGCTTATCACCTTATAAGATCCAGCTTGTGCAAGAGTTGAAATCGCTTGACCATTATAAGCGCCGTAGGTTCGATGAATGGACCGAAAACACGATTCAGCTTGGTCCTCATTTTCCATGCAAAATTTTGTTCTCCGATGGGGTCCATTTTTGGTTAAATGGATATGTAAGTTGCCAAATTTGGAGTGGAGAAAACCCAGAAGCCTTTTTCGAGATGACCTTACAACCATTAAAACTCTCTGTTCGGGGTTTGGGCTGGTGGAATTATCATTATCATGTTTCTTTAAGTGCGATGCCGGCCAGAATATTACCGTCAATAGAGAGCGCTATAGAAACATGATTTCTGACTTCTTCGTTCCTCAGTTGCATGGTATTGACATGACAGAGCTTTGGTTTTGACAAGACGACGCAACATGCGACACAGCGCGCAACACCATCAATTTATTGCGGGAAACATTTGCTGAGTGCATAATTTCGCGTAATGGGCCTTCACGATCCTGTGATCTCACACCTTTAGATTACTTTCTTTGGGGGTATGTGAAGTCAGTAGTCTATGCCGATAAACCAGACGTTGGATGATTTGGAAGTCAACATTCGCCGTGTTATTGCTGATAGACGACTCCAGTTGCTCGATAAGGTTGTCGAAAATTGGACTTCACGATTGCGCTTCAATCGAGTATGTCAAAATTGGTCACCGTTAGGTGATGCAGTACTAGCTAGTTTCCTGTGTACGTTCTTTCTTTTCCGCCATTTTGTATATAATTTTTTTTTTAAGGGAGAGTGCAAACGAGTCTATTTGAGATGCCGGAACGAACATCGAGATCCACAAAGATCCACAAAATTGTATTGTAGTATTGGTAACTGAAAGTGTGTGAGCTAGTAAACTTGATAGGCAATTCAAAAAGTCATGTACTCGTTCAACGCATGTTGACTGACATGCGCTCCCATTTATTCCGTATTTCGCAGGATTATCCTATTTTCTCATGCCAATATATCACTTCTGTAATTTCCTATGTAAAACCTGTAATCCAATGCAGGCATTTCTACAAATCACAAGTCCATATTCAAGATTCACAGAGTTAAAAATCATTTTCCGTTCATCTCCTTAACTTTACCATTACACTTTAAAATTCACCATCAAAGATCTTTCTTACTTACTTAGGTGGCGCTACAGTCCGTGGTGAACCTGGGCCTCAACCAACGAGCACCTCCAGCTGGCACGGTGTTTGGCCAGCTGTCACACGCCCAGTTGCTTAAGGTCCCCTTCCACCTGCGTGCGCCACCGATGATGCGGCCGTCCTCTGCGGCGCCTTCCTTCCGGAGTGGATTCGAAGACTCTTCGGGTCGGAGCTGTATTTTCCATGCGCTCTACATGGCCTAGCCACCTTAGACGCTGTATCCGTAGACGTCGTACCAGGCCGATGTCGCTGTACAACCCGGTTCTTCGTTATATCTTCTTCTCCATACACCGTTTGATCAAACGGGACCGTAGATAGTACGCAGAATTCTCCTCTCAAAACGACCAAGGGCATCTTCATCCGCTTTTGTTAAGGTCCAAGCCTCTGCGC
Organism: Eumerus sabulonum; assembly: GCA_951905685.1. Classification (NCBI taxonomy): domain Eukaryota; kingdom Metazoa; phylum Arthropoda; class Insecta; order Diptera; family Syrphidae; genus Eumerus; species Eumerus sabulonum. The sequence goes on from OX645060.1 coordinate 208,131,632, forward strand.
CGTAAAGGAGGACTGGGATGATTAAGGTCTTATATAGTGTCACCCCGGTTTTCCGAGAGAGGGCTCTACTTCTCAATTGCCCTTTGAGTCCAAAGAAACAGCGGTTGGCAAGAGTGATTCTGCGTTTTATCTCAGCACTGGTGTTGTTGTCGCTGGTCATCAGTGAGCCAAGGTAGACGAATTCCTTGACCACTTTAAAGTTATATCCGCCCATGGTGACGTTCTGGCCAATACGTCGGTGTTGTCCGTCTCTTTTAGATGAAAGCAGATATTTGGTTTCACTCTCATTAACCTTGAGACCCATCTTAGCCGCTTCTACCTCAATGCTTACAAAGGCGTAATTGACGTCTCGCTGTGTCCGTCCAATCACGTCAATGTCATCGGCGTACGCAAGCAATTGCGTAGACTTGAAATAAATCGTACCTCTTGTGTTGGCCAGTGACTCTTGCCCGATCTTTTCAAGCACGATGTTGAAAAAGTTGCATGACAGCGCGTCACCTTGCCTAAATCCTTCTTTAACATCAAAGGTCTCGGTTGGTCATTACCGATCTTAATGGAGCAGCGGAAATTCTCCATTTTCATCCTGCACAGTCGGACAAGTTTGGCAGGGATGTTAAAACTAGACATGGCTTTGTATAGCTCATCTCTATACACGCCGTCATCTGCAGCCTTGAAATCAACGAAAAGGTGGTGAGTGTCGAATTGGTATTCCTGGCTCTTCTCCAAGATCTGCCGTAGCGTAAATATTTGATCTATTGTGGATTTATCTGGCCTGAAACCACACTGATAAGAGCCGATCAGGTTACCACAAACGGTTTCAGGCGATGACAGACAAGAAACCGCTGTCAGGCGGAACGATCCATTCGTAAAGGACGATGATGTAAGAGAACTCCGTCAACCCGATCTAGACGAGGTCAAAATAGTGACATCAAGACTTAAGTCTAATAAAGCCGCGGGCACAGACAGCCTGTCTGCTGAGCTTTTTAAGGCAGCTGGAGATGAGCTTGTAAGGTGCATGCACCATCTCATTTGCAAGGTCCATAGGAAAGGAGACCCCTATAACTGCGCCACCTATAGGGGAATAAGTCTCCTTAACATCGCATATAAGATCTTCTCTGCCGTATTGTGTGAACGCCTGAAACCGTTTGTGGATAACCTTATCGGCTCTGATCAGTGTTGCTTCAGGCCAGAAAAATCCACTATGGACCAAATATTTAAGCTACGGCAGATCTTTGAGAATACCAAATTGACACTCACCACCTCTTCGTCGATTTCAATAGTGCATATGGCAGCGTGTATAGAGATGAGCTATACAAAGCCGTGTCTAGTTTTAACATCCCTGCCAAAGTCGTCCGACTGTGCAGGATGGAGAAATCTCGCTGCTCCATTAAGGTCGGTAATGAGCAAACCGAGACTTTTGATGTTAAAAAAGGATTTAGGCAAGGTGACGCGCTGTCATGAAACTTTTTCAACATCATGCTTGAAAAGATCGTGCAAGAGTCACTGGCCAACACAAGAGGTATGATTTATTTCAAGTCTATGCGATTGCTTGCGTACGCCGATGACATTGACGTGATTGGACGGACACAGCGAGACGTCAATGAGGCCTTTATAAGCATTGAGGTAGAAGCCCCTAAGATGGGTCTCAAGGTTAATGAGGGTAAAACCAAATATCTGCTTTCATCTAAAGGAGAAGGTTAACACCGACGTATTGGCCAGAATGTCACCATCAGCGGATATAACTTTGAAGTGGTCAAGGAATTCGTCTACCTTGGCTCACTGATGACCAGCGACAACAACACCAGTTGTTTCTTTGGGCTCAAGAGGCAATTGAGAAGTAGAGCCCTCTCTCAGAAAACCAAGGTGACACTTAATAAGACCTTAATCATCCCAGTCCTCCTTTACGGCGCAGAGGCTTGGACCTTAACAAAAGCGGATGAAGATGCCCTTGGTCGTTTTGAGAGGAAAATTCTGCGCACTATCTATGATGCCGTTTGTTCAAACTGTGTATGGAGGAGAAGACTTAACGAAGAACTGTACGGGTTGTACAGCGACTTCACATCGGCCTGGTACGACGTTCACGGATACAGTGTCAAAGGTGACTGGGCCGTGATGAGCGCATGGAAAATACAGCTCCGACCCGAAGAGTTTTCGAATCTACCTCGGAACTGGGCGTGCGGCGCTGGAAACAGCTGGCCAAAGACCGTGCCAGCTGGAGACGCTTGTGTGTTGAGGCCCAGGTTCACCACGGACTGTAGCGCCACTTAAAGTCAAGTAAGTAAGTATTGTGAATGTCGATAATAAAATCAGTTTGTTCTTTTTTTACAAATTCCCGGAAATTAATATCCCCACCTATCTAAGTGTTCAACATGTTATTATAAAATAAATACAAATACCTCATTTGACGAAAAACTAAAATATGCAAGGCCGGATACATGAAGGTTACACTGTATTTCCTTGTTTTTCTCGTAATAAAATATTGAACGGATCCTAAAAATTTCATGGAAAACGGCTGATGTGCAATTTTGCTAGCTAATCAAACTCAACTCTAAATGTTACATATTCCATGTCACTTTGATAATTAAAACGAATCTAATAACATCTGATATGTTAACCGTCTAGGCTACAGAACGCGCCAAAGAAGTAAGTATGCATACGAGGTATGTTCGATAAGTCAGTGAATTTTGTTGCAAAATAGACATTGGGTCGCATACAGAGTTTTTTTCTGACATTTTTCCTTCTACCTCGGCTTAGACATAAAACTTACTTACTTACTTATTAGGTGGCGCTACAGTACGGTAGGCTTCAACCAACAAACTTCCCCAGCTGGCACGGGCTTTTGCCAGCTGATTAAGGTCCCTTCCATCTGTGTGCACCACCTTAGAATCAGTCGTCATCTGCTGCGTCGTCCCTCGGGGTTAGGATCGAAGACTTTTCGGGCCGGAGCTGTGTTATCCATTCGCTCCACTTGGCCTAGCCACCTTAGACGTTGGATTCGTAGACGCTCTACTAGGCCGATGTCGCTGTTCAACCCGTATAGCTAGTCGTTGTTTTCCTCCACACTCCGTTTATACAAACGGGACCATAGATTGAAGGCAGAATTTTCCTCTCGAAACGACCAAGGGCCTCCTCATTCGCTTTCGTTAAGGTCCAGGCCTCTGTGCCATAGGGGAGGACCGGGATTACTAAGGGCCCTTCTTCTCAAATGCCTCTTGAACCCAAAGAAGCAGCGGTTGGCAAGAGTAATTCCGCGTTTGATCTCAGCGCTGGTTTTGCTGTCGCTGGTCACTAGTGAGTTAAGGTAGACGAAGTCCTTGACCACTTTGAATTTGTAGCTGTCAAGATCTTCTCTATTGTGGATTTACCTGGTCTAAAACCACGCTCATAAGAACCTATCAGATTATCCCCAAAGGGTTTCAAGCGTTCACACAGTATGGCAGAGAAGATCGTATGTATATGGAATATTAAGGAGACTTATTTTCCTTTCTTGTGGACTGGGCAAACGATACTGAGATTCCGTTTGTCAGGCATGCTTTCCTCCGGCCATATTCCGCAGAAGAGCTGGTACATGCCGGCTCACACCACCCGCTTTAAATAGCTCGGCAGACGGATCGCCTGCGCCCGCGGCCTTATTAGCCTTAAGTTTCGAAATGATCCCCTTAATTTCATCTAGGTCGGGTGGGCGTAATTCTCTTTCATTTCATCTGTTGTGAATGGATCATTCTGCCTGACACCGGTATTTACTGCACGGGCTTGCCCGCATTGCTCGTCAAACCAGGGGTTTCTAATTGTCGGTTGTTTGAAATCCAACACATCAGAGGCAGTGTCTCTTATGGCGCGCTGGAAATGCTTCCACTGTTGTTCTGTGGATTTTGCCGGTATCATGGGAATTTGCAAGAATTTGAGGAAAATTCGACCGGCAAAGATCCTAGCGGTCTCCTGAGATTGTAGCTTTCCGACGTCAAACTTTCGTTGTCCAGCTCGACTCCGTGGCATTTTTGATATCTTGACTAGGACAAGGTAGTGATCCGAGTCGATGTTGGCTCCTCGGAAGGTTTGTACATCTAGGATGCTGGAGGAGTGTCGATCGCAGCGTGATCAATCTGATTGTTCGCAGACTGATCAGGTGATCGCCAGGTTCCTTTGTGAATGAATGTTGAGATGGGGGAATCGTGTGGTACCTAGAAGGAAATTACGCCCCGCGTGGAGTCGTGTAGGCTATATTTCCCCGTGATCGACTCAAATAAGTCCTCTTTGCCCAGTTTCGCATTAAAATCTCCAAGTACTATTGAAGACATTGGGCATAAGTTCTGTCTAGGCATTGTCTTACTAGACTGTTATTTCAAAGACTGAGTTTGATTTGTTGCTTAGGCAATCTAAATACAGATTATTACTGAACGGGTGCACACGACTTGCCAAATGGAATATAGAGAATTGAAGACACCACTGCTACGAGTATTTCGCAAACACACCTTTATTCTGATCTAAGCTTTTCCATTCTCTATTTCTTATTGCTTGCGAGTGTAACGACTCGGGTAAAGGATGAAAGGGATATATGTATGTATGTAATGCAAAAAAGTCACGAAAATAAAGAAAAATTGAAGAAATTTAAAATGTGTCAACAAAAAACGTGCACGGCACTTTAGACAGCAGATGTAGCAAACGTCGCATCTACAGAATTCTACAAAATCCTGGTGAGAATCTGTAATCCATTCCTTCTGCACGTCCATGTTTTGAATTCATTTTGCGATACTGTTCGGTCGGTTGCACGGTCATTGTCGTTGTGAACATTTTAAATAAACTAAATTCACTTTACTTTTTGGATACCGAGATTTTTTCTACCTTGTGTCATGAGATACAGGTGTTACCCCGAGGGCAATTGGGAGCATGTAACATGTCATAACGTTAAAACGTGATCCAAATTTGAAAGTACAGGTATCTTCATAGGATTCATAGGAAACGAGGCAAATAAATTTAAATGCACAAATGGCAACCGAAAGGACGAGAGAATTTTAAGTTGCAATTTACCAAAACAGAATAGCGCAGAGCAGTGAAAAAGATACATAATTTCGTTGAATTGTCCTGGAAAAGAAAATCGGCAATATGTCGCCCATATGTTCCTGAGAAAGGAACATTTAAAATCAAAAAAAAAAATTAAAAGGAAACTGTCAAAAAAGGCTTGCGGAACCAGTGAAAGCAGAAGGAACATCTTGGCATAATTAATAATCATTAAAATGAAACGGAACTCACGGGTACGAAATACCGACAATTCCTAGTGGGCGGATTTGGTTCCCTTTTAGTCCACATCCTCCCATACGTCGTCAGAATTTTCCTGGTCTCGACCATACAGCAAGCGAGACAGTCAATAATCATTTGTTCTCGGTTGTTTTTTGGTTTAAAGGACACCATTCGGATCGAAAAGCTGCAATTATTTGCTTGAAATTCATTTACAGTCATCACTCAGCGTCAGATGGACAGGGCGTTTGATCCCATCCTTATCCACACACTCGCATACTCACACAAATGTATGAGTATTTTCCGTGACATGACGTCCACAGAGTTATATATATATTTTTTTTTTGGTCTTTTCAATTCCTTTACTCGACTTTCCTTCATTTTTTTTTTTGCTTCCTTCCTTTGACCAGTTTCTTTGGTGATTTGTCTGTAGGATAGTACACGTACTTCGCATGATGGTAGTGGTAGTGGTGATGGCGGTGGTTGCGCCACCAAACCCTGGTTTACCATCTGAGTGGTAGGAATTGTGAATGAAATGGCATGTACTCTATCATTATATGTCATTACATTTTATAGACCATAATTGATCCTTTGGGGTGGCAGAACTTGTACATTGCTAGTTGGTTGGCTGTTGTTTTTCAGTTCTTTTATTTTGTTTTGTTTTCTTCTGTGCTGGATATGGGAGTGTTGTGAAAAATACTCTACTAAATAAGCACAGAAGAGCATGAAACTGGTACAACTTAATGATACCAATGTAGAAAAAAGGAATGGTTTACGGACTGGTTAATGTCTGACGCAAGTCCCGTCATATGGAATTCGAAACGAGTGAAACTACCTGGTGGACACCTTTTTCTTACTAGTAACAGTTTAGGGCTTTAAGGAAAGAACATGCTTAACTTGACAGACTGAATAGGTATGGCGTCTTGTGAAGATGGGATACAGATGGCCCAGTTCGTCAATAGTTGACACTCTTTATCAGCAGAGTTTTCTTGGTCGATACTAGCGCTAACGCTATGTTCTGTGCTAATCTGCTTAAGATTGACATTGTTCTCTTTACAATAAGTAGGGAATAGGAATTTTTTTGCAAGAAGTTGAATATACATATGTACATATGTATGTATGTACATACGAGTAATTTATTTGGTCCATGAAAAATGCGGAATAAAGTGCCACTAAATTTTCAAAGATTCACGGATAGTTTCAATTTTGGTCAATGGGTCACGGATGAAAAACTGCGACATCTACTATGTACGGCGACTGCTATAGGGAGGGTCTACAACGATTGTTCGAATGCGGATTTGTAAGGTCCTAAGCTGATCTGTGTCCACGCCCCCACAGAAGACAAGTATGACTCCACCAAAGACGAGTTCTACGATCTCCAATGTCCCAGCTATGAGATCAAAATTGTACTAGGATACTTCAATGCTAAGCTGGGTAAGGAAAGCATATTTAAAGGAGTGATCGGCAAACATAGTCTACACGACACCACATCCGATAACGGACGCAGGTGGATCGATCTTGATATGGGGTGAAATCTCCTTCTAGCCAGTACGCGCTTCCCGCACCTCGATATATACAAAGGCACCTGGCGGTCACCAGATCAATCAATCACTAACCAGATAGATCACATCACGAACGACATCAGACAACAATCGCCAGAAACCGCTCGTGCTTTCCAATACACATCAACCCTCCACGCCATCAATAAAACAACAGTGGAGCCTTTGCAAAGAAGCCCTGAAAACCAATGCATCTGAAGTTTTGAGCTTCAAGGCTCCACCACGAAAAAACACCTGGTTCGATGACGAGTGCAGGAGAATTCACACAGCGAAGCCTTGCTGCATACAAAAACAAAAGCAGCTCGTGAGCCCTACGGGTGAAAAACAAGGGAGGAGCATGAGCTTCTCACGAGAAGCTCTTGATTGGCGATTTGGAGAGATGTTATTGCAGGCGTGATGTTCGAAAGTTTTATCAACAGACAAAGCGAACATGCCAAGGTTATAAAGCCAGAACGGAAGCCTGCAGGGATGAAAACGGACACCTAGTAGTAGAATCGCAGTCGATGCTGAGAATATGGAAAAACCACTTCTACAGACCATATAACGGCGATGTTAGTCAATATACCGCTGTCGGGCGGAATGACCCATTTTTTAACGACGAAGATCGCAGAGAACGCCGTCCCCCTGACCTCGAAGAAGTTAAGATCGGCATATCGAAACTCAAGTCGAATAAAACTGCTGGCGCAGATGGACTGACTTATGTGATCTTCAAAGCAGCTGGAGATGACCCGCTTAGGAGCATGCACCAGCTCATCTGTAAGATATGGTCAGGGGAAAGCATGTCCGAGGAATGGAGTCCAAGCATCGTATACCCGATCCACAAGAAAGGAGACCCCTCTGGCTGCGCCAACTACAGAGGAATAAGTCTCCTTAACATCGCCTACAAAATCTTCTCTGCCATTTTGTGTGAATGCTTGAAGCCTTTTGTTAATAAGCTGATAGGTCCTTATCAGTGTGGATTCGGACCAGGGATGTCCACCATCGACCAAATCTTCACACTACTACAGATCCTGGAAAAAACCAATGAATTTAAAGTCAACACCCACCACCTATTTGTCGACTTCAAAGCCGCATACGACAGCGTAATTAGAAATGAGCTATACAACCCTGAGCCTACCATTGAAATCCTTGCTAAACTCTTCTTACACTTTGCTTTCAAAGAAGAGAAGTCAAGTGGTGTTAAAGCGCATGACTTCACACGACAATTAACTTGGTTTGAAGAACCCTTACAATTCATCGCTACTCTTAGGTAAAGTGCGGAAAATTAAACTTTTCTACAAAGACGATTTTATCAAGGTGTGGCAAAAAGTCTTGTATGGGTGCTATTTAGGTCTTGAGATAGACAACTAAAGATATTGGAAAAAATTCCTCTAGGAAGATTGATATATGTATGTACATATCAATACGTGTGTGCATGTAAACCATTTTTTGAAGCACCCTATCCACTCCGATTGAGGTACCTCCAAGCCATGTAAATTGAGCGTATCAAACGCGCTTCGTCATGAGTCACAAAATGTTGACGCTCATCGTTCGTCAGAGTCTAACACTCTAACCCACTCCTCAGGAAGAAAATAACAAGAGTATGACAAGCGCGCGGTCGAGGAGACGGAGAGGTATTATGACAGGAATGAAGCCCGAACATGTTACCAAAAGGTAGGCCAGCTATCCACTGAATACAAACTACGGACCGAACCCTGCCGGGACTAGAATGAAAAGCTTGTAGTGGAGTCGCAGTCGGTGCTGAGAATCTAGAAAAATTATTTCTGCAGACTCTACAACGGCGACGACGACCCAGATACCACTCGCTTTGGACAAGAAATCTGAAGTCGAACAAAGCTGCTGGGTCGGACTGACTGTCTGCACAAGAAAGGAGACTCCTTCGACTGCTCCAACAACTGAGAGATCAGTCTCCTTAACATCGCGTACAAGATCCTCTTGCCGTTTTGTGTGAACGCCTGATACCCTTTTTTTAAAAATCGAATAGGTCCATATAGATGTAGTTTCAGACGAGGAAAAACCACGATAAACCAGATCTTCATACTGCGGCAAATCCTGAAAAAGACCCAAAAAATGCAAGTCGACACTCTCCAACCTATTTGTTGATTTCAAAGCTGCATATGACAGCGTGCATAGAGACGAGCAATACCGTGCCATGTCTTGTTTTGACATTTCTACCAAACTTGTCAGATTACGTAGGATGACAATGGAGAACTCTCGCTGCTCCATCAAGGTCGGTAATGAACTCGTCGGGACTTTCAACGTAAAACAAAAAAAAAAAAGAGGTTTTAGGCAAGGCGACGCGCTTTCATGTGACACACATTCACAGCAACACAAACAATATAGCAGGAATGGACACATTGCCAGAGCGCCGTCAGAGAGCCTGCCTCAGAGGTGCTGGGTTTCAAACCGCCACCACATAGAAACCCTTGGTTCGATGAACAATGCGAACAAGCCCAAGCAGCAAAACACACGCTTTTCAGAGGAAAGAAGAGAGAGCATGGAAAGCGTGAGATTGAGGAGATGGAGAGATGCTTCCGCAGGAATGACGCCCGAAAGTTTTACAATAAGGTACAACGAACATGCCATGGCTACAAAGCCAGAGCGGCGGCCTGCAGGGATGAAAATAGAGAACTTGTAGTAGAGTCGCAGTCGATGCTGATATTTGGAAAGATCACTTCTGCAGTTTGTATAACGGCGATGATAGACAAGATTCCGCTGTCAGCCATAACAAGCCATTCGTAATGGACGACGATGTAACAGAATTCAGTCCACCCGACCTAGACGAAGTCAAAATAGCGATGTCAAGACTTAAGTCTAATAAGCGGGCGCAGACGGCCTGTCTGCTGAGCTTCTTACGACGGCTGGAGATGAACTGGTAAGATGCATGCACCATCTCATTTGCAAGATACGGCCAGAGGAAAGCATGCTCGACGAATGGAATCTCAGCATCGTTTGCCCAGTCCATAAGAAAGGAGACGCCTATAACTGCGCCAACTATATGGAATCAGTCTCCTTAACATCGCATATAAGATCTTCTCTGGCGTATTGTGTGAACGCCTGAATCCGTTTGTGGATAACCTGATCGGCTCTTATCAGTTTGGCTTCAGGCCAGGTAAATCCACAATAGACCAAATATTTACGCTACGGCAGATCTTGGAGAAGACCCAGGAATTCCAAGTCGACACTCACCACCTCTTCGTCGATTTCAAGGCTGCATATGACGGCGTGAGAGCACCGTGGTGCAGTGGGTAGTGTGTTGGCCTCTGACGCCAATGACACGGGATCGAATCCCGACACAGCCATGTCATCGAACGTGTTTGCACGGTGTTTCTCCTCACCGGGGTTCCGAAAAACCCCCTGTAGTAAAATTGTCATGAAAAGCTTCTCGAAATTCGCCGTTCGGAACCGGCAAAAAACTGTAGGTCCCTTTCACCTATGGGAAAATTAAATCACACACAACAGGGGTGATTGAGAGAAGCTCGGCTCAGGTCCTTCATGGACTGTAACGCCAACATACATACATACATACATACATATGACGGCGTGTATAGAGATAAGCTATACAAAGCTATGTCTAGTTTTAGTGTGCCATCAAGGTTGGTAATAAGCAAACCGAGACCTTTGATATTAAAAAAGATTTTAGGCAAGGGGACGTGCCGTCATGCAACTTTTTCAACATCGTGCTTGAAAATATCGTGCAAGAGTCACTGGCCAACACAAGAGGTACGACTTATTTCAAGTCTACTCAATTGCTTGCGTACGCCGACGACATTGACGTGATTGGACGGATTCAGCGAAATGTCAATGAGGCCTTTGTAAGCATCGAGGTAGAAGCCGCTAAGATGGGTCTTAAGGTTAACGAGGGTAAAACCAAATATCTGCTTTCATCTAAAAGAGACGGTCAACACCGACGTATTGGCCAGAACGTCACCATGGGCGGATATAACTTTGAAGTGGTCAAGGAATTCGTCTACTTGGGGTCACTGATGACCGCTGACAACAACACCAGCGCTGAGATAAAAAGCGAATCACTATTGCCAACCGCTGTTTCTTTGGGCTCAAGAGGCAATAGAGAAGTAGAGCCCTCTCTCCGAAAACATATAAACATATGCATACATATAAGACCTTGATCATCCCAGTCCTACTTTACGGCGCAGAGGCTTGGACCTTAATGAACGCGGAAGATGCCCTTGGTCGTTTCGAGAGGAAAATTCTGCGCACGGTGTATGGAGGAGAAGATTTAACGAAGAACAGCGACATCGGCCTGGTACGACGTCTACGGATACAGCGTCTAAGGTGGCTAGGCCATATAGAGCGCATGGAAAATACAGCTCCGACCCGAAGAGTCTTCGAATCCACCCCGGAAGGAAGGCGCGACAGAGGACGGTCGCATCTACGGTGACGCAAGGGTGGTGAAAGGGCACCTTAACCAACTGGGCGTGCGGCGCTGAAAATAGCTGGTCAAAGACCGTGTCAGCTGGAGACGCTTGTTAGTGAGGTCCAGGTTCACCACGGACTGTAGCGCCACCTGGCGATGTCCATTGGCCACCTAGTTTGTTCGTGACGTCATTACCTCAAATTTTGCATGGTTTGTATACTGTTTGAACCGAAATCCAGACGAAATAGGATTAATAATGCATTTCGATAGTAGTGGTTAGTGTGTTGTACTCTTACACACGATAAGTGGAGTTGCGACGCCGACAACACCAACGCCATCGAACGTTTATTTCGTGGCGTCCCTCCTCGGCGGGGTACGTACAGAATTCTCCGTAGTATGCTTGCCATGAGAAAGCTTCTCAACTCACGCCGTTCGAAATCGGCATTCAATGTGTGAAAAATAATTCACACACAACATGGGTGATTGAGAGAAGCTTGACTCTGATGCTGGTCCTTCATGACCCCGTTTGAATGCGTAGTCAAAAGATCGAGTCGAAACTGAGTGGAAATTTCGACCCAGGTTTTTCCGCAAGATAGTCAAAAGATCGAAGAGTTCAAACATAGTTGAAGTGACAGATAGTATGTACATATGTATATACCGACCTTTTACTTTGATTGTGTTAGTCCTGCGTTGTGCCAACCAGCAAGCGAAAAGAAATAAAAGCAAAAAAGATCCAAATTTCACACATGCAGAGACAAAATGTCAGTTCGACTCCTTGACCCAGGTTTACAGGCATTTTTTCAACTCGATCCAACTCTGCTAGCTGGATCGAGTCGAGTCAACTCTATTTCAACTCGATCCGCGTTTATATGAATTTCGATCCTAGTTGAATCCGGATTCAACTAGGTACGCATGTAAACGGGGTAAAAGGAAGAAAGTTTATGCCATTCTGGCTCGCAAAGTTATTTCGTGTCGTTGTACGGTTGCCGATTAACTTTGTATGTATGTATGTATACTGATCACAAAGATTGTATGCTTAACAGTTCTTCGTTATCTAAAGCAATTTTAATCCAATAGATACAAACTCAAACGCATCGTACCTACTTGATAAAAACATCGTTGATGACATGTAGCCGAAACGCACCCCGTTGACAAACACTTTCAGTTTACATGAGATTCCAAGAAGTCGTTTCACTCTGCTTGCCTATTCCCGGAAAACAATCTACACAAGTATGACATTTGCCTAGTACGAGCATCTAACGCCGTATTGCACATACCATCCACTTTGACAACCAACTGTGCAGTATGTATTTGCTACAAGTACTGTTGCTCTATCGGCGACTGCTGCTACCTTCCGCATTGGCACGAATGTGAATGAACGAGGGAATCCATCCCAATTTTCCTCTACACCACTGAGCTGTCAGTTTGGACTGAAGAGAGGAAGATTGATGACTGCCATGGAATTATGCATTGGGGTGGATTTGATATTTTTTTTTTCCCTTTGATTTCTTTCTCTGCTTTCTATCTATTTTTTTTTTTCATTTTTAATCTGTTGTTGCTGTTTTCTTTGTTATACCATTTTAATAAAAGTTCTGGATGATGGGAAAATAATTAAAGTATCTCGCCTTTTCCTAAACGAAGTGGTTTACTTTGTGTAAGATACTAATGAATTGTTTCTTATAAGAATGCTTGTTGAGCCTCGCGACCTTATGACACATTTTATTACATTATACACTTTACAAAAAGAATTCAAGTTGAAAAAAATAAAAATAGAAAAATTGATATAAATTACAACCCTTTAGTCTAACCGCTCTTCTCCTGACAGGACCGCCAATCTCACCGAACCGTTTGTCTTCGCCCTCAATATTTCATACCATAATTTGACAAATGACATTTTTTGGCAAGTCAGTGCTGGCGACGGACAACCAACAATGATGACGTTCACTTCATTCCGGTGCCAACATTCTGACAGGAACAATGCACAGGCCAAGCACACAATTGAGCGAGCAAAACAAAAAGAATAAACAACAAACGGCCAACAACCAACCGACCAAATTGACTTTACTACCGTGGCTAACCCTTTTTCGACATTCAGATACAAAACATATACATAAATACGTTAATAATAATTATGATCCCAAGGACGATGTAGCAATCATTTCTCGACGGAAGTTGGAAAAGTGAGCAAAAAACCCCCAAAAAATGTAACAAACAAAGCAGAGAAGCAGATACAATTGGGGAGAGAAAAAAATCTGCTTACCACAAGAACGCAAGCAGTAGAGGCTTATTAATCAAAGGATTGGATGACAAGGTCCATAAGATTTATTAACAGAGATGATTCGCCGTTTTTGTTTTTTTTTTTTTTTTTTTTTTGTTCGGATATTGCCCCCGAAATGGTTATTCTAATTGTTACTGCCCGCCTGGACGATTATGGAGGTTTTGACGATTTATCGTGAAAAACAAGTTAAATGCCTTCGCACGAATGACATTTTGGGTGACAGTAATTTGTTAGACGGAATAGAGACAAATGAACTCAGCAAAACCGAAAAGCGATTTCACTCCCATCCATGTTGACAATAATTATTGCGAACCAAGTTACTGGAGGTAGTAACGAAGTGTTAATTCAGACTGTGAGACATTTTTTTTTTTTTTTTTTTCATTCGTTTTGGTCTTTGATATAGTTGCTGTATTTTATTGTTTTGGTCAATGGACATTGAGAAGAGATTAAAGGTCGCGGCTTTGGTAAATTTTGTAACGCATTGACGAATTGACACAAATTCATTCATTGGAATTGTGTTGTGACCAGTTACGGTAAGCGAATTTGCGCCGAATAAATAGCAGTAGTATTAAGGGCAGTTGTATCAAATTATTTGAAATCCCTTTATGTGGTTAAGCTTACGATTATAAGGGGAGAAGGGAGCGAGCGAACCGAGCAAAGAAGTTGATCGCGTTTAACTTGGCAAACGCCAGCTTTGATCTCTGTCCCTGCTCAATCCAAGTTGACACACAGCCTCCGCGTGGCCTCCCCTGGATAGCTATACTGGCACCCGCCAGGTAGTGAACCAATGAGTGCAGCGAGCCGACCACTTGTTCCTGGGGAAAGAGGAACCCGGCCTTCCAGGTTGGGGGTTGCGCTTAGGGTTAACATCCCTATCGCGTAAAACAAAAACTTGTTCAGAAACAACCAATAGCCTCGGATACAGACGGATTACGTGTTACATGTTGACGACCCCCGCAAACGTCAAAAAGGAAACGAATTTCGGATCTGCACTTGGAACGTTAGGTCCCTCAGCAGACCAGGTGCAGCCGAACAACTGGTCAACTCTTTGGACTGTTATAAGGCAGACATTACCGCGCTCCAAGAAGTGCAATGGGATGGGCCAGGCAATAAAGCGGATGAAAAACTGTGATATATACTACGGAAACTGCTACAGAGAAAATAAACAACGCTTATTCGGATGCGGATTTGTTATTCGAGGCAGACTCAGGAAAAACGTCTTGAGCTTCCTACATGTAGAAGGAAGGAAGAAGTGCGATGGGATGGGTCAGGCAATAAAGTGGATAAAAAACTGTGATATAGACTACGGAAACTGCTACAGAGAAAATAAACAACGCTTATTCGGATCCGGATTTGTTATTCGAGGCAGACTCAGGAAAAACGTCTTGAGCTTCCTACATGTAAGCGAACGCCTCATAACTATCCGCATCAGGGCCAACCTCGGCAATATAAGTTTAATATGTGACCACGCTCCCACAGAGGAGAAAGATGACCTACATAAAGACGACTTCTATGATCTCCTAGGCAGAACATATGCCCAATGTCCCAGCTATGACACCAAAATCGTTCTAAGAGATTTCAATGCGAAGCTGGGTAAGGAAGCTATCTTTGAACGGGTCATTGGAAAGCACAGCCTACACAACACCACGTCAGAAAACGGACTAAGCTAGTGGGCTTTTTGGCGGGACATAATCTGGTAGTAGTAAGTACACGATTCCCTCACTTCAATATCCATAAGGGGACCTGGCGGTCTTTCGATCAATCGACAACCAACCAAATTTATCATATTGCGATCGACGGCAGACACTCCTCCAGCATCCTAGATGTCCGAACCTTTCGAGGAGGCAACATCGACTCGGATCATTACCTTGTTGCAGCCAAGGTACGGATGTGAATTTTTTGGAATCAACGGAGTCGAGTAAGAACAGCGAAATTGAACGTCGGAAAGCTGCAATCGCAAGAGACCGCCAGGACCTTCGCCGATCAAGTCTCCCTCAAGCTCTCTCAAGGCTCGATGCAATCTGCAGAAACCATAGAACAGCAATGGAGTCGTTGTTAGAACGCCATTAGAGAGGCCGCCTCAGATGTACTCGGTCTCGAGCCACCACCGTCGAAAAACCCCTGGTTTTATGATGAGTGCACACAGGCCCAGAAAGCATACATGGCCACATTGCATCGACGGAGGAGAGCTGCCCGCGAGCTCTATGAACAAAAAAGGAGGAAGGAGCACGCGCTTCTGAGAAGGAAGAAGAAAGAGTAATATTATTATCAGAGAGATGTTACTGCAGGAACGACGTTCGAAAATTTTACCAGAAAGTAAAACGAACATGCCAAGGCTATAAAGCCAGAGCAGAAGCCTGCAGGGATGAGCACGGACAACTTGTAGTGGAGTCACAGTCGATGCTGAGAATGTTGAAGGACCACTTCTGCAGACTGTATAATGGCGATGACAGACAAGATACTGCTGTCAGGCAGAACAAGCCATTCGTAATGCACGACGATGTAACAAAATTCAGTTCACCCGACCTAGATGATGTTAAGATAGCAATATCGAAACTTAAGCCTTATAAAGCTGCTGGAGCAGACGGACTCCCCGCGGAACGCATGCCTGATGGATGGAATATCAGTATCGTTTCCCCGGTCCATAAGAAAGGAGACCCCTATGACTGCGGCAATTACAGAGGGATTAGCCTCCTGAACATCGCGTACAAGATCCTCTCTGCCGTACTGTGTTAGTGCCTGAAACCGTTCGTGGACAATCTGATAGGTTCCTACCAGTGTGGTTTCAGGCCAGAAAAATCCACGATAGACCAAATATTTACACTTCTGCAGATCTTGGAGAAGACCCATGAAATCCAGGTCGACACGCACCATCTTTTTGTCGACTTTAAAGCCGCATATGACAGCGTTTATAGAGACGAGCTATTCGAGACATTCCTGCCAAACTCGTCAGACTGTGCAGGATGACTATGGGGAATCTCGCTGCTCCATTAAGGTCGGAGGTGAACTAAACGACCCCTTCGATGTTAAAAAAGGTTTTAGACAGGGTGACGCACTGTCATGTGATTTCTTTATCATCATTCCTGAAAAGATCGTGCGGGACTCTGCAGCCAATACAAGAGGTACGATCTACTTCAAGTCCACACAATTGCTTGCCTACGCTGATGACACTGACGTTATTGGACGGACGAAGCGAGACGTCAATGAGGCGTTCGCAAGCATTGAAACAGAAACGGCTAAAGTGGGTCTAAGGGTAAATGGGGATAAGACAAAATATATGCTGTCATCCAAGAAAGACGCGCAACACCGACGTCTTGGTCAGCACACCACCTTCGGCAGCTATATTTTAGTAGTCAAGGACTTCGTCTGAGATAAAACGCAGAATAACTCTTGCCAACCGCTGCTTCTTCGGGCTTAAGAGGCAATTGAGTAGTAGAGCCCTCTCGAAAAACTAAGGTATCCCTCTACAAAACCTTAATCATCCCGGTCCTCCTCCACAGCGTTGTGGCTTGGACGTTGCCAAAAGCGGATGAAGAGGCTCTTGGGCGTTTCGAGAGGAAAATTCTACGTGCAATCTTTGGTCCCGTTTGTGTAAGCGGAGAGTGGTGGAGGAGATTCAACCAAGAACTGTACGGGCTGTAGAGCGACATCGGCCTAGTTAGACGTCTTCGGATCCAACGTCTAAGATGGCTAGGCCATGTAGAGCGAATGGACATCAACGCTCCGGCCCGAAGAGTCTTCGACTCCAACCCCGAGGGACGACGCAGCATAGGAAAACCGCATTTAAGGTGGCGCGCTAAGGTGGAAAGGGACTTCAACCAACTGGGCGTGCGGCACTGGAAGCGGCTGGCCAAAGATCGGGCCGGCTGGAGAGGCTTGTTGGTTGAGGCCCTGGTTCAGCCCGAACTGTAGCGCCATCAAAGTAAAAGAAGAAGTGCAATCAAAACTGCAATATGGACTTATTGTCGTGCAAAAACATATTCTAAGTATTATTTGGAGAAAAAAAAACGTTTTGAACACAGCTTTTTGCTCTTTCGTAACTCCTCGATGCTTCCTCTTAAGCATCTCTACTTCTACAAAGTGTTTAAAATATTCTACATAAGAAGTGGTTATTCATTAAATCGTAATCCCACTATTTACGGGCTTCGAAGCAACGAAAGAATGCTGGCAATTGTTCCACCACATAACACCCACCACTTCCTAAATTTCTACACTTCAGTTGCACTAGGGGGCATGATATCTCAGACAAGAAAGTGCATATAGCGCCTTTTTAAGTTCATGCGTAATTTGGTGATATGTTTATCCCAGAGAAAATGACAGTCAATTACAACTCCAAGATATTTGTGGTTTTCAACTATTTCAATAGATTCGTTGGTGGTGGTAGAGCAGCCATCATTATAGAAGTAAATCTTCATTTCAGTTTTTTTTAAATTGTGTTAGTTTTCGATGCGTTGATTACCAAACCGTTGTCATGGCACCATCTTACCTCCGTTGAAAATTCTTCTTGTATCACCACTCTTGCCGTGTCTAGGGACCTGTGATGAACAACAATTGCAGTATCGTCCGCGAAAGCGAATGGAATGCTTTTCTTAAAAACTCTCAGTAGCTCGTTCGTATAGAGCAGGGGTTCTCAAACTATTTTTTTTTTAGTGCCCACTCTGACAACCCAAATTATTTCAGCGCCCACCAACATATTTTTTCATTTTAAGTTTGCCCTTTTTGCTTATGTGAAAAACTCCCTACTAAAGAAAGAAAAAGGTTATCTGTCATTATTTTTGACATTAAAGAAATTAATCAAAAACAATATAAACAACAAACTAAATTTTATTCATATGTCAATAAATATAAAAGGATTGTAATAATACATAATCAATAAATGAAAACTAACGAGATGGTTGAACTTGGTGGGATGAGACTATCTCTTGGATGTTAGGCGTCATTTTCATGAGGAAAAGCCTCAAATCTCCTCGGTTTTCAATATTGTTATATACGAGAGTGCATTCTCGCGGGTTCCCTCCCACACTCGCGACTTGTTTGCCAAGTCGGAAGTATGACACCTTAAATAGTAATTAGATCTCCCGCTCTCTTCTTAATAGAAGAGAGGTGAGCTAGATTCGTTCGCTCACTCCATTTCCCTTACTTAGGATGGATTGATGCTACTCTCACCTTTTTCTTCAATTTTTGGTATTCAAAGCGTGCGGTCAGACTTAATCACGTCGAATAAATTTGTTTAAATAAATAATATTATAAACGGTTCTAAAGGCAACAAGTGTTTCAATTATAATTATATCAAGTCTATTTCTATTTTTCGTTAATAGATTTGTGATGGTGCTAAAACCACGCTCAACTAAATATGATGATGGAAAGGCAATGAACACTTTTTGGACAACTTTTGTTACTGGTACTCCTCTCCATCGGCCGCGACGTCGCACGAAAGGGGTGCTAGGCCAGCTGCGAAGACTGGTCGTGAGTCGAGATGGTAAAATGGGCGCCACGCGATTGCCCTTCCGCCGACTTTCCCGCAGCAAGAATCGCGAATTTGTTGCGAGACTCGCAACAAAATAAAAAAATAAAAAAATTACAAAATAAAAGGAATAACAAGAAACTTTTCCGAACAAAAGAGTTCACGATTTATGTCTTATACTAACTTAATCTAGGTTTACAAAATTAGTTCTTATAACTACCCTAAACCGTATGTCAACTAAAAAAACGAGTGAAAAAGAAAACAAAAAAAGAATCCACAAAAAAAATAAATTCAGAAAAACAATTCACAACTAAAAACAAAAGAAAAATGTATATATGTATAT
Source organism: Eumerus sabulonum (assembly GCA_951905685.1). Classification (NCBI taxonomy): domain Eukaryota; kingdom Metazoa; phylum Arthropoda; class Insecta; order Diptera; family Syrphidae; genus Eumerus; species Eumerus sabulonum. The sequence goes on from OX645060.1 coordinate 208,150,889, forward strand.
ATATAAACTGAAACTAGAGGATTGGAACCCGTACCGGAACTCCCATGAACAGCGACTTACCCCGCAACGCCAACCGCGACTACCTTGGCTCTATCCCAGTACTACGCCTATACAACGTGATAGCCGGGTGTACATAAGAAACACGAGGTACGGCCACGTACCAGGGACGATGGTAAACCTAGTACTTCCACTATGCACTCCCTAAACTTGCGAAGCAGTTTTATACCTTTGTTCCAGCTTCCTTACAGTTGGCCGTACTGATGGTCTCGCCTCCTGCCGCGTGGCTTGAAAATTCGCTTCTGTTCTGTCCGCTGGGATTACACAATTGCCGGTGTTCCCGCTTTTGGGCACGTCCTATTTCCCCGCGACGGTTTCAGCCAACAATTTAGGGGAGGAAAGGAAAAACCTTCCACCAATAGATGTATCTGCAATGAGGGGAGGTTGAATACCCACAAAAAAAAAACGTGGAGCCAGCTAAACTTATTCTTACCCGTATTTAAGATATATAACCAACCATTTAGATCCATAAACGCACTAACGCACTGAATTACAACTGAACTGCAACTGGTCGGTCATCTGACTGCAACTGATCCCCTAATCTAATTACATAGCGACCAGAACCTCCGCACGCACACTTCCTTATTTTTCTTATCCTATGTACATACGGGACATGTGGCGTGATGACCATGATCTGATTCTGGCCTTATGTTCTCTCCACGCCGAAGATCGCTCACCGATTTCTTCGCCCACTCTCCCTTATGTAAACTTAGGGACATAAAACCAAAAAACAAAAGATTGCCCACCGATGAGTCGAGCTCCCCTCGTTTGCGTGTCAAACTGCGATCGCACCCTCGGACTACTCGCCATCCGTGGGGGTGTTCTCCCAAAATCAATAGCTACGAGCCGCCCACGAATGGGAACTGAACGAAAGATGACAACGAGAACCTTTCGAAGATCAAATCGTAACACCTTCCACAACCCAGGATAGAAATCTGGTATTTTCCTTTGAAACCAAAACTGTTGGTATCCTTGGCTAAACTTGCACTTCAGTTCCTCATTACATGTAAGCTCAATTATTTCTTTCTCAATCTTAGGGTCAACATCAACATTGTCTGATATGCTTGTAAAAGGATTTAAAATCCAAGCCGGTATGTCGAGTGAAAAAATGTGGGCACCGTAATCAAGTCTATCTTCATCGAAAATTGGTGTTTTCCAAAGGCAAGGAAACTGGCTCAAATCTCCTCGACCAAGATATCTTTTTCATAAGATCAGCTAAGTAGCAAATGCAGACAGAAAACTTTTTGTTATTATCAAATTCAGATCATCTCCTTGGAGTTTCAAATTGAGATCATTGAACTTGTTGAAAAGGTCTGTCAAATAGGCGACATCACTTGCAGCATTCAGAAGTTTTCCACGCAAAATAGGATCCTTTTCTTCAAGAAATTCCAAGACAACACTTTTCAAATTGTCGAATCTTTCTAGGTAAGCTCCTTTTGCCAACTATCTCACTTCAGTATGCAGAAGTAAGCGATTGAAGTCTTCGTAATTTTCTATGCAGAGTTGTTTGGACAATCGATAATTCATAGCACTGCTGCTTATTTTGTTTACAGTTGTGATGACTAACTAACTTTAACTCAAATTTCTAGCAACCAGATGTTGACTATGAAAGACACAATGAACAGCGAATATACCAGATATTTTCTTTTAATATGAGCAATGAGGCCTTTACATCGACCATGATGGCTGGGCTCCATCCGTAGCTATAGCCAAAATGTAGGGCCATGGTATTTCTTTTTGCGTAAGGAAGTCTTCCAACGATTGAAAGATGGTCTCACCTTTCGTGTCCATTTTCATTGTTCTGCCCAACAATCGTGTTTCATGAGAATTTCCGCCTTTTACGAAACGAAAATAAGACAAAAACATTGACTCATTTCCCAGTAGTGTTGACTCATCCAATTGCAATGCAAACTGAAATTTTTTTAAGTGCACACAAAGAGATTTTTCAACATTTTTTGCCATCTCATCAATTCTTCTTTGCATAGGCTGGTGGATGCAACATTGTTGATAACACCTCTTTTATTGCTGGCAGAATAAGTTCTTCACCGATAGAGTGAGACTGTCCGGATCTGGCAATCATTAAAGAAATGTCGTATGAAGCACGCAAACCATCATCGTTCTGTTTGGAAGCTGCTGTAAACATACTGGCCACTGTTGCTTGCTTTGCTTGTCCTGCTTGAAGTTGTTGGTATATAAAGTACCCCTAGTAGCCAGAAGAAGTCTGCTAAAAATATAATTTTTAGGTGACTCACAATACATTGACCTTAATCCCTTCAATCGCCCATCAAAATCGAAAACTACCAAGAACGCCCACTGGTGGGCGCTATCGCCCAGTTTGAGAATGGCTGGTATAGAGAATGAATAGAAGAAGGGTTATCAAGATTATACCCTAAAAATCACGATACGATATACACTATTGCTTTTTTTTCTGAACATACCCTCTTGCCACAAGTATTGTAACTAACTAGCACACGTTTGCAATTAGTACTTTGATAAATTAAACAAGGGACTTGAATTATGTTAGATGATAGGCTAAACACCATAATTTTGGTTTTGTCACTTATGACTAGCTTGTGACTACTGAACCAATGTCTTAGTTTTTCTAAATCATGATTTATATCTGCAAATAAATCCAGGGTGGACACACTGGAAGAGAGAGCACCGTGGCGCAGTGGGTAGTGTGTTGGCCTCTGACGCCGATGACACGGGATCGAATCCCGACACAGCCATGTCATCGAACGTGTTTTTCACGGTGTTTCTCCTCAGCGGGGCTCTGACAAAACCCCCTGTAGTAAGATTGTCATGAAAAGCTTCTCGCGATTCGCCGTTCGGAACCGGCAATAAACTGTAGGTCCCTTTCACCTATGGGAAAATGAAATCACACACAACATGGGTGATTGAGAGAAGCTCGGCTCAGGTTCTTCATGGACTGTAACGCCAACATACATACATACACACACTGGAATATGAATAAGCTGTGTCATCTGCAAACCCGGTTTGTTGCCCTTTCAATTGTTGATTAAAGATTGAGTTTATATAAACTAGAAATAGAACAGGGCCCAACACCGATCCCTGCGGAACACCTTTTTCGATGAACAGACTATTACTTAGCCTACCATCTAACTTAACCACTTGCTTTCTACTCTTTAGGTACGAAGCGAACCAATTAAGCATGAAATTCCTAAAACCCGCTTTTTCCAATTTTGCTAGTAGTAACTTGTGGTCCACAGTATCAAATGCCTTGGATATATTTATAAAAAGGGCTGCTGTATTTTTTTTTTTTTTTTTAATCTTCGGTTGATCAGCCAGATCTAAACCCAAACTGATTTGGGCTAAAAAAAGAGTATCGCTCCAAGGAAGAGATGACCGTGCTTTTAATCGCCTTCTCAAGGATTTTTGAGAAAACGGAGAGGAGTGAGATAGGCCTGTAATTATTTAAGTTTTTCCTTTCCCTTTTTTAGAGATAGGTACAACCTCATCAATTTTTAGGCAATGAGGAAAAATACCACTGTGAATGCTTTTATTATAAATATGAGCTAGCACTTCAGCAATATACATATAGAGAAGTTTTCTTAATAAGCACTTTTGAAAAACTACAGCTCGATGAAGAACGAGAATTATTTAGTGTGTTAATGATTCTAAAGAGTTCGAGAGACGAAATTGGATCAAAAACAAAGGTATGCTCTTCAGTTGTGTCCCCTCTAAAACAATAGGACGGACAGTTTTCTTCAGATGAATCAAAACCTGCATCAGAAAGTGTATTCGCGGCCACTGTTGTAAAGAACATATTGAACTCATTTATCATCTCGATGTGATCGGAGATTACCCTACCATTGACTTTTAAGGAAGTTGTTGCATTGGGAGATACTTTTTTGTTGAGCAGCTCGTTCACAATTGTCCATTCTTTTTTAATATTATCTCTGACTTGTTGGAATTTATTGATGTAATAATTTTCTTTATGGGTGCGAACATCAACCATGATTTCTTTGCAAATTTTATCATAAAGATTATGAAGGTGTGCATTATTGGGATTTTTTTTGCATTTGATTCTTGATTTATTCTTATAGCTCACCTTTTTTAATAAAGCTGCACTCATCCAGGGCTTAAGTCTTATTTGTTGACGACTTCTATTTGAGATTATCCGAGCCATTGCTTAAAAATTAACTTTTAGGACTCTTAGCTGGAGCGTTGGTGTTCACGGCCTCGAAGCCTCGTAGCCAAGTCAATGTAGTCGACGGATCTTTGCCTTCCGGACTATATCCACATTTTTGTACAGCTCGTAGAGATCGCGGTTGTGTCTTCTCCTCTATTCACCTTCCCCACAGATAGGACCAAATATCCGGCGCACAATTTTTCTTTCGAAAGAACCCAAAATCAGCTCCGCTGTCCTGCTTATCGTCCATCGGCTTGGACAGGAGTTTGACAGGAGTTTGACCGTACAGCAAGACTGGCAGAATGAGCGTTTTGTAAAGCATGACTTTGGTCTTTCGAGTGAGGAGTTTTGACCCCAGTTGTTTGGACAAACCGAAGTAGCAGCGGTTGCCAAGGGCGATTCTATGCCGGATCTCCACTGTGGTGTCGTTTGTGGAATTTACGTTTGCCCCGAGGTAGACAAACTCCTTAACTACCTCGAAATTTTAGCTGTCAATTGTTATATTTTGTCCCAGGTGGTGAGGGACGGATTGGTTTTTGCTTGACAGCATGTATTTCGTTTTGTCCTCATTGATCTTAAGACCAACTCGTTTCGCCTGTTCTTCAATCGCCATGAATGCTTCCACAATGCCTGTTGACGCCTACCCGTCGCACTATCTACTCCAGCACCAGGTTGAAGAAGTCACATGACAGCGCATCTCCTTGCCGAAATCCGGTGCATGTTTCGAATGGTTCCGAGGTCCTAGAACCGAGTTGCACGGTGCATCGTGTTTTTTAGCATGGCGCCACACAACTGGATCAGTTTTACCGGGATCCCGAATTCCGCCATCGCCCCAAACAGTTCTTCACGATGAATGCTGTCGTATGCGGCTTTGAAATCGATGAAACGATGGTGTGTATCGATTCGAAACTCGTTGGTCTTTTCCAGGATTTGTCGAAGTGTGAAAATTTGGTCTATAGTTGATTTGCCGGGCCGGAAGCCGCACTGGTAGCTGCCGAGTAGTGCGGTGCAAAATGGCTATAGACTTTCACACAATACGTTCGACAGGATCTTGTATGTGACACGGAGCAGGGATATACCTCTATAGTTCTTGCAAGAGGTAGGATCGCCTTTTTTGTGGATGGGGCATATAGAGCTGGTATTTCAGTCATCGGGCATGCTTTCATCTTCCCAAATTCTGCAGATGATCTGGTGCATGGTCCCTACCAGAACATCGCCGCCAGCCTTGAAGAGCTCTGATGGCAAGCCATCTGAGCCTGCGGCCTTGTTGTTCTTCAGCTTCTGAATTGCTTTGCCGACTTTTTCGATGCTGGGTGGGAGGACTACTTCAGCGTCTGAAGTTGGGATTTCCTCGGTCCCTACCACTCTCTCTTGGTCATGCTCGTTAAGCAGCTGCTGGAAATGCTGCTTAAATACATCCACTATTCCCTGCGGGTCGGTGACAAGATTACCCTCGCAGTTTCGAAGAGCCTGGGTGCCCTTTTTGAAGCCTCCTGTAAGGCCTTTGACTTTCTTGTAAAAGGCTCGTGTTTTATGTCTATCCCTAGACTCCTAGATATCCTTGAGCTGGGAGGCTGCGAATATTCTTTTCTTTTGTCGCAGTATTTTTTTCTCCTCCCTTCTTCTGACTCAGTACTCTTCTTGCGCTGCCCTGGTTTACCCCTGCAGCGCCTTTTGGTACGCCTCGTCGGTTGCTGCTTTTTTCTGCTCACACTCGCCATCATACCACGGGTTTCTTGTCGGGGGTGGTAAGTATCCTAAGGTGGTTTCGGCTACTTCCTGAATGGCTGAGCGGCAATGCAGCCACATATTATTGGCATTTGTGTTGGACGTAGGCATACCGTAGAGTCTTTCGCTCAGCTGCTCCCTGTAGACTCTGGCAACCTCAAGTGTGCTCAGGCGCCCAATGTCGAACCTCCTCCTGATGGGCTGTTGCAGCTTTCTGACATTGGACAGTCGAGCTCTGAATCTTGCTGCTACGAGGAGGTGGTCAGAGTCGACATTTGCCCCTCTGAATGTTTGCACGTCCAGGATGTTTGACGAGTGCCTTGCGTCAATGAGCACATGGTCGATTTGGTTGGCGGTTCGACCGTCCGGAGATCGCCAGGTTGCTGTGTGGATTCGCTTGCGAGGGAATCTTGTGCTACTTATCACCGCATTACGAGCTGTCGCAAGGTCAGCGGGTCGGAAGCCGTTATCTGTTGTTGTATCGTGGAGGCTGTGCTTTCCGATCACTCCGCCAAGGGTGTTTTCCTTACCGGTTTTGGCGTTGAAGTCCCCGAGCACGATTTTTACATCGTACTCCGGACAAGCTCCGTAGGTGTTGTCCAGGAGGTCATAGAAGTCCTCCTTGATAGGGTCTTCAGCCTCGTCGGTAGGGGCGTGTGCACATATAAGGCCGATGTTATAAAATCTGCCTCTGATGCGGATCACAGCCAGGCGATCACTTATAGGTTTAAAGTCGATGACCTTCGACCTTAACTGCTTTCCCACGACAAATCCGCATCCCAGTAAGTGCAACCTTTTGTGACAGCTGTAATAAATGTCGCAATTTTTCTTCCTAATCATACCGTTTCCTATCCAGCGTATTTCCTGGACCGCAGTAATATCCGCCTTGTACTGCTTGAGGATTCCTTCTAGTTTATGAGCAGCTCCGGGAGTGTACAGGGTTCTGACATTCCAGGAGCATACTCGCAAATCGTGTTCCTTTTTCGTGCGTTGTCGTCGTTGAGTATCCGTCCGTGTATCCGAGGCATCTTGCTCATTCATAACTTTAAGTTTTTTTACGTGGGTGGATTGTTAGCCCGCCGCACAACCGCCAATCTGGTCGGGGTTTTTTTTGCTGCATACAGAGGCTATACAGAGGGCACCGCGAGGAGGCCGTATGTCAACTTGACCCGGGCATTTAAACAGGGATCGTTGCTGGCATCTCGCCAGGTTGAGAGCAATCAACAACTTTACCCTGTATGTCCGAGCTCATGCCCTCTAAAGGCGTGGAGAACGCGAGCAGTAATTTCGCTGGAGAAAGAGAAACAGCTTACACAAACCGCGAAAAAATCCACGCCAATCGCCAAATTTACTGATGATATCGTTCGCCGAATCTCAACTGAAGTGAATCTGCTGCGAAATGATGTGATTCAATTCATTTCTACCATCGGAGAAAAACTAGCTTCGCATATTGAAGATGTGGCCGTCACTCTTAAAAACCTGCAAGATAGTCAAGAGAACGTAGAGATCCGATTCACTCCAATGGAGGTCCTATATAAAAGGATCGCACGTTGCATGGCCTCGGTCAAAAACTTGATCTCTGAGGCGTAACGGTTTTATCCTCCAATGGCGTTCCTCTATTTTAATCAATATGAGCTAATCCAGGATATATTATCTCCATTGAGTGGCAACACATATGAACCAATCGACTTAGTAGAGGGGTAGAGAAGAAGGCTATACTGAAATATTTACAAGAATTTGGCGTCAATAGTATTGACTTAGAATTGCGGTTTCATTACTCATAGATATACTTTGTAAGACCGAAGGCTAGCTCTAAATAAGGCTGACGATTTCAGCTGTTGACACAAACTTTGCTAGATCCGTATGAAAAGATAGAAGAAAGGAAACAGGGGAAAATAAGGTGCTGCGTGAAGTTTATAAGCTTTTTTTAAAACCTTTTTTTTTTTTTTTTTTTGATATGGCGCTAGTGCTAACTTGTGGTTATGTACCTAGCATGGATTTTGTTTGGTAATGCGTGTAAAACTGTGGTGATCATATCCAACTCAGGAAGGTGTTGCAAAATGGACATGTGACCCCATAGTCTACATAGTAGGTCTGTTTGTGACCGAAGAAGTCTAACTGCACTGCGTATTGCAACCTTTTTCAAATTAAGGTGTAGTAGAGTTGGAGATATAGGTTGGCAGTATGCCTGTAATGCCAAGGCATGCTAGTCTCTGAAGGCGTTGAAGTTAAGCAATTATTGTTTTTTGTTCAACTTTTGTCCAGCAGAATGCACGTGCATAACTGATGATAGGTCTTACTATCGCGGTACATTTAATCCCAAGGTTAATGCAATATTAAAGTGCTCGAACGGATTAGTACGGACTATAACCAACTCGGAATTTGGTCGGCTCTCGTCCTATCTAGGACAACCACCCCTGAGAGTAGTGAACGAACACCAACGACCCAAACACTGCACTCCGTTCAGGTTGTGTGTCCATAGGCACATCATAAGAGAATATAAAGTCTTGAACCTGCGCGAGTTTCTAAGAACAAAAAAAAAAAAAAAAAACTATAGAACTGCCCAAGTTCTCACCAGAATCGGTCCAGCTGTTTTTTGTTAGAAATTAAATAATTTAAAAAAAGACAAAAAAAATTAACAACACACGGTGGGTCAGGTGCACCAGTCAGGGATATACTGAAGCACAAGTTGCATGCGTTCACAGGCAGAAATTTCGCATCTACCTGTAACAATAACTACTATAAGTCATCGGCGTATCCGATAACTCCGTAACCGAGATTGGTTAGACCCAGTGGTTAGTGGGATGGTCTATACCTTTGCGGGATAATGCCATTGTAATTGAATTGTAGCCAGTATTATCGAAAGCCCCTCGATATCGAGGAAGGCGCTAATTGTTATCTCCTTGCGTGTGAAACTATTTTTAACACGCGCTACTAAGTGATTTAGCGCGTTTTCAGTAGATCATTCCTTGTGGTATGCATATTGGCTTAGATGCTGTGTATCTAATTCTCCAGTATACCTCTAATTTGGAGGCCTATCTGTTTTTCTGTTATTTTTAGTAAAAAGGATGTGAGGCTTATTGGATGATAGGATTTAGGTCATTCACTTGGTTTTCCAATCTTGGGGAAAGAGACAGTATCCAAGCTGATGATAGTAGGTACGTTAACGTCATCGACACTCATTTCCCATGCCTCATTTCTAGGTGGCTGGAGTGAAATTTAGTCCCATGCAGCTATTTGCATCTATAAATCTCGCTCATAATGCTTATCTAAACACATGTACGGGTATGACTTTCTAAATCAACACCAGAAATCAAAAGTAAAAAAAAAAAAAACAAAAAACGCCAACAACTGTTCCACACACTTGTTAACAACGCACAATCATCCCTTCGTCCACAGGGTTTTAATCGGATTCCTATGTTTGTATGGTTCCACAGCGACGCGATTAAATTTCACAGCACATTTCTATAATCAAATTAAATCGATTCGAAATGATGTGCTGCCGTTTGGATGTCAAAGCATATAACTGCCATCAGTTCCAGCAGTCCATCCCACATCGAGTATGTGTTTCAATGCTCTTATATGGTTGAATGGGTACGTAGGTGTTGGTGAATATCTGATCATAATACATTTTTTTTCCATAAAATTCAATAAAAACAATCTCGCGACATCTGCACAGTATCTATGCACGTACACACTAAGCAGCGTTGTATACCCAAGAGGAATTCATTTGACGACAGATCGTCATTGGCGTAAAACACAATATATTCCATATCGTTCGTTCTATCATCCCCACGCAGAATAGAGAGCACAAGAAAAGAAAGAAAAAAACACAACACATCCCGACTCTGGCAGGATCTCGTTTATGAAAATCTTTTCAATATGCCAAAATGACTTTATGATGTGATGGCACCGATTTATCTAATTTGACACACGCAAAATGCTTCGAGGCCACCACCGATTTCATATGACACAACAGCGGAACCCGAAAACCCCCTGTTTTGCTGCCACTAGCAACCCCAAATCCAACCGTTGCTTATATCGGCACTCCACCCACCTAGGAAAGTCGGAATTGTTGGTTTCGCTGTCACAGGATGCGAAGGGGGGTTCGGATACAGCGATGCAAGTACACCCTGAAACGTGCATGTATCCTTATCCCTTCGCTCCGTTAAAATGCGCGGTGTATCTTGACTCATTGGTGCTCAAGTTTTTGTTTTGTCCATCACGATTTGACGTATGTACCTTGCAGCACTTCCGCACGAATCTGGTTTGTGGAGTTTTTCTATGTGCTTCTGGGGCTTTTCCCGGCAAACTTATTTTGTTGGTGGAGATTTGAAATTCAAATGCTTATGACGCCAGTTTTTTGAGTTATCTGTTTTTTTTCTCATTCGTTACTTGCGGAAAGGAGCATATGAGATAGGTCCTGGTGGAATGTTATTCGGTTGGAAAGTTTTTCTCGATGAAAATTAAATAAATCAAATTCGAGTTGAGACTTACAGATATTTTGCATTTGGAAAAGTTTGCAGTAGAAATTGAGACTGGGAACGAACACTGGCCATGTGTATTCGTAGCGTGAAGAGAATGGTTTTATGCAATTTGCAGCTCAGCAAGTTTTGGTCATGAATGCAGTGTTGCACGTTTTTCTATGTATGCGTTTGCATGAGGGGTTGTTATAAGAACGATGTGGTCACAGGAATTCTGAAAGTAACCGGGCGCCAAATGAGGCGGTGTAAGACAGAAAGGAAACCCAAACGTGATTAATTGAATTGTTTGCTTTAAACGTTAAAAACCAACGGCGGAAACAATGTAGCACTAGCTCATCATGACTATGTCCTTACTTTTGAACGACTGAAGAGTATTGTAACTGCTCACGTTGGAAATAACGATATCTCTTTAATAATATGTATTTTAGATGCGAACCGGCAATGTGAAAAATTGCGGGTATGCTTTGGAAAATATTTCCAAAGAGTTAAACATTCTACAAGTCAGAGAACCACCTTTAACTTGAGCCTGTTTTTAGTTTCCGAAAGTAGCTTGTTGTTGTAGTTTGTCTTGAGGGCCTCATTCGGAGATAAGGTGAAAAGTTCTCGGAAATTTATCCAAAGTTCACTGCAAATGCTAGTGTGTTAAACAACGCGCAGAAGTTGCCATTTGACACACTTTAAGATTAAGCGTGCCACTTAACACATTTGATCTTTGAAATTGAGACACTTATATGTCTTAAAACTATAATACGTTCTATTGCGTGTCACGAACAAAAACTCTAATTACACCTTAAATGTGTTGCAGCAACACATTTAAAAATAATTAACACACTTTGGATCCATCAATAAAACAAAAGGAACGTTTCCCAACTATATGCAACATTGTCAGAAGGTAATTTGCGAGTCAAATCATGGTGAACACACTGGACTACCAATCTAGTGATCCCGTGCTGTTGGACGATAGGCATATAGGCTGTTTGCATATCGGAAGAAAGGGTGCGATAAGAATTAGGGATGCGCAAGCCACCAAGCAGGCTCTAGCATTTTTTTGGTCCAATTAAATAGGGCCGACCGAATTTGTGCGGCGGTTTGCCACCATGGATTGCAATTTTGTAATTGAGTACCTTGCAAAAGGCAGAACAATTAAATTCGAATGTTGTTCCAATTTTTCGACCGGATGCCAAAATTCGCGAGAGGACGCCTAACTTGAAGAAGAAAGAAATCATCTGTCACCTGAACAATGCACCTGTACACCTGATCTGTTCCCACACACGAAGAAATTCTGGAAAACGCATCCTTGCATCCAATAAAGTAGTTTAGACGGCAATAGATAAATATTTTCACGGCCTTACAGACTCTTAATTATGGGTAGGCACACTGATGTTAGAGAAACACTTGACCAAGTGTGTTGAAATCAATTGAGAATCATAGTCTCTCACTGTCAAGCTGATAATTGCTTACCTTACCCTGTAAACGTGGGCCAATGTTTCTATTTTATATCCGCAGTTGGGAGGCAGAATAAATGTCGAAATCTTTGATTAGCGTTGGCATTTTCATAACGGCGCGCTAGACATCCATCGTGATAAGCGGTTTTATTACTTATTGCACTAAGAGCACATTCAGCACTCCATCTTTATCAATCGCTTTTAAAAGTTTTGCTCGGATTTCATCACTTTATGTGGATTTTTAGGCATTTACTTTTCACCTCACGACTACAGGAGAGGAAGGCATCAACTTTAAATATGTTTGCTCTGAATTGGCCAATATTTCGGTAGAACATCTGTTTCGTACTATTAAGGGCTTTCAAATGCCTCAACGACAGGCACCTCTAATAAGGAAAAATCAAAATTAATGAGTGATAGGTGATGAGGAAAAGGCTGAGGTTATTGCTGAATATCTTGCTGAAACGTTCAAGTCATTCAGAAAACAACCGCTACCTGACAATATCAATACAATGATCCGAGCTACGCTTCCCGAACTGGAAAATATTGTCACGAAATTAGTCCCACTTTTGACACCAAATGTTACGAAATTAATCGAGTCCGAATAGGGTCCGCTCACTGGATTGCGATAAACTAAATCTGTTGGCTTTTTATTAATACACAAATACTTTTATTGTTTCACCTCATATCAATTATCTGAGCACTTCACCTTTATTTATTATTACAAACTTTTACACACTTTACCCTTTATTGCTTACACACACCTTCATTACAAGCTTTTACACACTTTGTTTCTACAACTTTCATTTCATATTGATTTACCGACTGATCCCTCGTTATTGAGTTGCGAAAACGGAATGCCCCCGAGGGCAAGCGTTCGCGCTCATATAGACCCCGGCCATTTTTGTCGAATGTTCGCTGTCTCTAGAATGCTCTGACATTCAGCAGTATGCCGTTGAAAGTTACCATCATTTTCCATTTCAGCTTCACCAGGGCATTTTAAACTTCGACAGCGAAATTCCATATAAGGCACCAGGCTACGACGTGTTTTTTTTTTTTTTAGAGACTCGCGCAGGTTCAAGAGTTTTTATATTCACACAACCTGAGCGGAGTGCAGTGGTTTGGGACTTTGATATTCGTTCACTACTCTCAGGGGTGGTTGTCCTAGATAGGACGAGAGTCGACCAAATTCTGCGTTGGTTATAGTCCGTACTAATTCGTTCGAGCACCTTAATATTGCATACGCAGAGGATGAATTTCAGTTGACCATATACTGTGAGTGTTATGCCTGCAGCAGTACGTCTGGTCACTTTCCATTTACAGCTGCGTTGCATACTTTTTGTCCGTATAGGAATTACTTTTTCTTAGCTATGAAGCAAACTTGAACTATAGACCTTCCGCTCGGCGGTCGATGATGTTAACCACTGCACCACGGCCACCCCCACGACATAATTACAGGGGATGTCCTTAAAAATTTGCTGTGCTCGAAGCCGATAAATGCGTATAAAGCCAATTGTCGAAGAAAAGCGTCTTTTGCCGGATCATCAACTTGGTTTAAAAACAATTATTCTCCCAAGCTTTTGACAAAGTGTGAAACAAAGTTGTTTTCTCCGAACAAATATCGAACGTACTGGAAAACTACTTGTCTAATGGACTCTTTCGTGTTAAACACGGGAGCGAATACTCAGATTTTGGACCAATTATGGTTGGAATACCGCAGGGAAGCGTGCTTGGTCCGCTGCTTTACCTGCTGTATGCAAGAGGCATACAACAAATGGATGCCACTATGCTGGCCACATTCGCCGAAGATACTGCAGTTTTGGCCACAGGAAAATCAGTCGGAGAATCAATGACTAAATTGCAATATGCCCTGAACCATATGAGCGATTGCGTTGACGGATTGCGTTCAACGAAACCAAATCTGTCCACGTAAATTTTACGTATAGAAAAGTAAGTACACTTCATGTCTTTGTAAATGAATTTCGGATCCCATTCGCCAACCAGGCAAAATACCTAGGCATGACTTTCGACTTGGGGCTTACGGTATACAACTCTGGGATTGTAACAAGAAGAGTAATTCTTCTACAAACGTTTCAAAATAAAGTTATGCGAGCCGTTGTTAATGCGCCGTGGTATATTCGAAACAGCAACATTCATCGTGACTTAAACTTTGAAAATTAAGCTAAGCCTTCCGCCCGAAAACATAGAGATCGACTAGAAGGCCATATCAATAATGCGGGTTTTTGAATTAATAGAGCAACGAAACCTGTTGCGCGCGTGCTTTCAGGGTTTGTAAGCCGATCAATTGTTGTCGGTCGTCGTAGGGTGGTAATACAGTTCTGTCAGACGATGGGAGACCGCTCAAGGTAAAACGCAGAAATCTACGTTGCACAGCTTCAATTCATTCGGAATGGCTAACGTAGTAAGGAGACCAGGCTTGACTGGCATATTCCAGGATAGGTCTGACGTGAGTAATGTAGAGGGATTTTGTGACGTAGTGGTTCGAGAATTCCTTAGACCGATGTTTTATTGGCATTTACTGATTTTGAGTTTCATGAAGTTGCTATCACACCAATTATAGTCGTTTTGGAGTGCGAGCGAGTCTAACGTCCTGCTGATTATCATGTCGTCTGCGTATATTGACAAGTGGGGATCTTTTGAGATAAAGTTGACATCATTAACAGCGAGGACAAATATTAAAGGGCAGAGATGACTACCTTGCGGAACACCGAAAAAGGCAATGATGGGGTCAGGATTTGACCGTTTAAAAAATACTCCATATTGGCGATTCTCAAGATACGTTGACGATATAGTGTTGTGTTTCAAGCTTGCAACTTACGGCTCCTGCAAGTAATTCGACGTACCCTCACAAAAAAAAAAAAAAAGTCCAAAGGCGCCATTCAAATCGCACGATCGCATGCTCGTGCATTTTGAGCAAAAAAAATTAGAAACGAAAGCGAATGTCGTTGAATATAACATGATCTTATGGTCTTCTTTAAAAATATTCGGGCCGATGATGCCGCTGGACGAGAGGCCGCACCTTTATAACCTGAGGTTGTTCACCGGAGCAAATACGGTGGTTTTGTTTACAAGCATATCCGCTTAAACATAATTTACTTCAGCCGCAAACAATTTTTTAATGAAAGAGCGGATTTTCGTTCAGCTACTGTAAAACTGTTGTAGGTTGTTCGGCTTTAATTGTTGCACGAGATGCATTTTGTAAGGCCTTAAACCAAGATCTTAATGTAAAATCTTCGACCTATTCGAATAGCACAATTCCAATTGCTGCAAATGGTGACGAACGACCGATACATCTTGTACAGCAGCAAAATCCTCGACTGTTTAGCGTGGAATTGCTGCAAAATTAAGCTACATTGGCTTGAATTATTTGCCTAGATGGTCGATTATAACGATCGGCAACGAAAATTGTTAATGAGATTCAACAATTTATAAGAGTTGAACGATTGTTAGTCCTTAATCAAATGGCAATACTAGGCAATACGCTAGTCTTTGATATATTACACGAGTCCTACGTGGGCTGTCAAAATTAGACCACTCAAAAACTAAAGAACAGGAGTTTTCCGTTGACTGCCGTCGCGCGCGAACCAACTACAGCCGTAACAACACCGGAAGTGCGGGGTAGTGTGTCCCAAGGACACAATAGGGATCAATGCTTGGAAGTGTTTTATTGGTTGTGGGATATGATCGAAAGTTGATTTCACAACAATTGAATTTGTTGCAACATTTGATATCTCAAATCATCTGACAACTAAATATCTAGTTTCCTTGAGTAGTCTGATCTTCCTCAATTATTCCAAACTGTTATGTGATTGGTGGTTTGTGTCTCAGCTACCTCCGGAAAGCTTGCGTACCGCTTTTGTTCCACCAGCTTCAACATTTCATCAGCGTTTTCAATGATTTGCTGACCAGAGCGAGCTGCACCTTTTGACGCCGATATTTCTCGAACAGAATCGACTACTAACAGCATTCTTACCGTGCACTTCACACATTTTTTGATATATTTTTGCAGCATTTTTCTCCTTTTTGTAGTGAATTTCTTCAGGTATTTCAGAAGAATTACTAAAGTGTGCGTCACCATTCAAACGAGACAGAATCGGACTATTGCTATCCAATATATGGCCATGCAAACCACCTAGTGTTTGAGCTTGTAGTACGTAATCGTTTTTAGAATTAATTTTGAATTGCTGCCAGGAGGTATGGCCAACAACAACTGATATATCAGTTATTAGCAACTAGTCAACTCTTCATACAGATATTGGCACTGCCGGTTGATTTCTTTCTAGGCTGAGATCTCGTGACGTATCAAATTAAACAATCCCCAAAACTACAGTATCATTACACATTAAACAATAACAACAAGAACAGTATATTCTACAAATTTAATGTCTGTACAAGCATTAGCACTTATTGCATCTTTTAAGCACTTTTTAACTGATACCCATTTGCTACTTCACGCAAAGATAAGTTCCTAATATAGGAGTAACGGCAATCATTTCCGTTTTCTTCTTAATCCACATCTATCTATATGTATTGGCATCTGTATCCATAAAAATAACATCGGTCGAATGAATAAGCTCCTAGCACGGATCTTAAGATTAAAACTACGAACCAGAATCTCCTTTGTTTCTCCTTCTACATCCCTGAGACAGACTTCATCATTTCATTGCCGACAAACGCGTTTATCTCGCACTCCTATGTAGGGTAGCGGTAAGACGACAGGTAAGACACTTAAAACATTAAACAAAGTAATGAAATGGAATGGGCGAAGCGATAAGGTTATATTTTCCTGAACTCGTGTCGCGCTTTTTAAGCAACATCGGCAGTTTATGAAAATCGGAAAATGGTAAAAGTGAAAAATGTTTGAATCATAACGTGCTAACCAACAACCCTCATCAAGGGTCTGTAGTATATGAGCATTTTCTGCTTCTTGCTGTTGAGGTAGATTTTGACTGTCCTTTGGTTTATGTGAATGTTTTCAGATACGAGTACTTTTCGTTTGTGTCTTGTTTAAGCGCCCTGTTAAACGGTGGCAGGGAGACTTTGATATATGAGGGATAGTACTCGTATTTTCCATTGATAGCGAAAATGGCTTATATTTCATTTAATTTATTGCCAATGTTGCAATAATTTCCAGTGTAGTAATAGTAATAATAGTAATAGTAATTGAAAACGATTGCTAAAAAACAAAAATAAAAAAGAAGATTCAACCTGGCACTGATAGGATGAGTTACCTTTCTGAGGTGGAATCGGAACCAAGAATTATTTATTTTGGCTTTATAAAGATCGAGATCTAAAGGATCTAGCATTTGCCCAAGATCTGATTTGTAGCCTATGGGTTTTAGGAATTTGGTAAGTGTTACTTATTTCGGTGGACAAATATTAGAAGCAAAAAAAACAGTAACAGGTGGTGTGATTTTTTGTTTTTATAGTTACACGCGCACTCAAGGCTAAGGCCTTATAACGTCAGACGTTGTAAGAGCAAAAGGTAACGGGAGGTGCCTATTGACATTGGTCTTAAATATCTGTATATTGTATTGAGAGGGGAAGACCGAGCGAGGTAGCGCATTCCACATTCGCGTGGTTGGTTGAAGAAAGAATCTCTCTATTTGACTGTACAACCGAAAACGGGCTTCAAAGAGAATTCATGAGCTTTCCGGGAGAGACGTGTATCCGATGGCTATTTCACCGGAGCACTTGTGATGAAAGTAACGATAAAACAAGGCATATAAAATCCTTCAATGTCCCAAAGGTAGCGAAAGTTTCTGGTCGTTTGTAAAAAATATAAAAAACTCAACTACGTCGTCTATGCCGACGCTCATTCACAACGACATTTCAGCGGTCACACCCTTATACAAAGCTAACCTACTTGCTGCCCACTTCGCAAACAATACTGAGCTCCCAGCCTGTACCTTGTCTCCACCTGTACTAGAGTGTGTCAATTCCACCATGGGACTAATCCCTTTCCGCACTCGCACAGTCACAAGGGTTCTCAAGGACCTCGACATATACAAATCCACTGGTCCAGATGGTATGGCACCAATAGTTCTGAAGATGTGTTCCTCTACGCTGGCAAAACCACTGCGTAACAGCATTTGTGCAGCCTGTACCCAAAAAAGGCGAATCATCTTCTCCCTCCAACTACCGACCCATTGCACTAACGTCCCTTCTTTCCAAGGTCATGGAAACGCTTATTAACCGTCAGCTTATAAAATATCTCGAATCACGGAAACTCCTCAATGACCCTCAGTACGGTTTCCGCAGCAACAGATCCACTGGTGATTTGATGGCATATCTCTCCGAAAAGATAGCAAGATAGCTGCACTGGATATTTCGAAAGCTTTTGACATGGTTTGGCATGAAGAACTTGTGTCGAAAGTGCGTGCTTTGGGGATCGATGAGCCTCTTTTTGGACGGATTCACGTCTGACACCCATTTCTTTTATGCTGGTGTTCCCCAGTGCTCCGTCTCTCAACACACTTTCTCATTTTTATAAATGATCTCTTGTTTGTTACTTCTAATCTAATTCACTCCGTCGCTGACGACAGCGCCCTTAGCTTCTCATATTCGTTCACAAGTTTACGACCCTGCACTTCGGTTGTAGATAGTGAGCGGCAGTGTATGTTAAGCTCATTAAATACCGATATCGACAGCATCATCCATTGGGGTAAAAACAATTGAATGCATCCAAAACACAATGCTGTTTCCTGTTGTTAACGCGCATAACTAACCCGCAGCCATTATTCGTGAATGGCACTTGCATCTCAGAAACCGAAAGGCTTTCACTATCTTAATTGGAGCGACCACATATTCAGTGTCGCCAAGATTGCTGCGAAAAGCCTAGGCTTCTTATACAGATGCAAAAAATATTTCTCACCCTTAGATCTGGCTACAATCTGTAAGGTGTTCATTCGCCCTAAGTTAGAGTTTAACGCTCATGTCTGGTCCGGTGCTTCCAAGACCTCATGGTACCTACTAGATAGAATACAAAAACGCCCGATAAAACTGATAGGTGAATCCAGCATTACCAAAACATTAGACTGGCTGGACCATCGTAGGAATGTTTCCTGCCTCTCCCTGTTTTATCGTTACTTCCACCAAAAATGCTATGATGAAATAGCCAGTTGCATTCCGCTCCTTCAACATTTCTCCCGTAACACATGTCTCTGAAGCCCGCTTTTGGACGTACCGTCAAATATAGAGAATCTTCCTTTAACCGAACTACACGAATCTGGAATCAAACCTATTAAGCCTTGAATGCGCGCACATTTAGAAAAAAAAAAAAAAAACAAAACAATAAAAGGCAGGAGACATTCTTGCGATGACCCTGCAGGTAAATGGCTTCTGTCCCCTATGAGTTTTATCGCGCGATTTTGTATTCTGTCCAGTAAGTGCAGTGAGCTCTTGGATGCGCCAGACCAGACATGAGTGTTGAACTCCAACTTAAGACGAATTAACGCCTTATAAAGTGTAGCCAGATCGGTGGGTGTGAACATTTTTTGCATCTATACAGGAAACCCAGGCACTTTGTGGCATTCTTAGCGATACTAAATATGTGATCGTACCAACGAAGGTTGTCACTGATGCACGTACCTAGGATAGAAAGCTTGTCGGTTTCAGAGATACAAATGCCATTCACGGATAATGGCATTGGGTCAGTGTTACGGTTTAACGACAGAAGACAGCATTGTGTTTTGGTTGCATTACATTTCACTCTATTCCCCATTGGATGATGCTGTCGATATCCTAATTTAATGAGCTCAAAATACGCTGCCGCTCACTATTTACAACCGAAAAGCAGGGTCGTAAAGAAGTGAACGAATTTAAAAAGCTTAGGGTACTGTCGTCTGCGAAGGAGTGAACTGAATTAGAAGTGACAGACAAGAGATCCTAAGAGAGCCTAAGTTTTTGGTCGTGAATGTGGGCGTTGCAGTCATTTCTGGCTTGCATATGTCTTTTTCCGAAAGCTTATCTCTGTCAACCTGATAACCTCTTTGCAGCTCCAGTAAAACCACAGATTATCCTCCGGCTTTAAATTTTTTACCCTATTAGGGATAAAATTGGTTATGCCAGTGTTGTTATCGAGGAAGTACAACGACCTGTTGATGCTCCGAAAGAAGTTGTTAAGGCCGAACCAATTAGCTTTCCTATATCTTCTTCTTTGGTGGCGTTGCAGCCCATGCGGGACCAGAGCCAAACTTCTCCCAATCACCCAGGTTGTGTGTGATCTATTTTTCACGAAGGTGAAAGGGACCTACAGTTTAATGCGGATTCCGAATGGCGTGAGTCGAGAAGCTTTTTAATGGCAGTATACTACGGAGGATTTTTCCAGTACTCCGCCATTCTTTAACTGAGTGGATATGGGAATTTAGCTCATACATATAACACAGTGGTAAGACGAGCTTACTTAGTTACTTACTTAGGTTGCGCTACAGTCCGTGGTGAACATGGGCCTCAACCAAGAAGCGTCTCCAGCTGGCACGGTCTTTGGCCAGCTGTTTCCAGCTCCGCACGCCCAGTTGGTTAAGGTCCCCTTCCACCTGCGTGCGCTACCGATGATGTGGCCGTCCTCTGCCGCGCCTTGCTTCCGGAGTGGATTCGAAGACTCTTCGGGTCGGAGCTGTATTTTCCATGCGCTCTACATGGCCTAGCCACCTTAGACGCTGTATCCGTAGACGTCGTACCAGGCCGATGTCGCTGTGCAACCCGCACAGTTCTTCGTTATATCTTCTCCTCCATACACCGTTTGAACAAACGGGACCGTAGATAGTACGCAGAATTTTCCTCTCGAAACGACCAAGGGCATCTTCCTCCGTTAAGGTCCAAGCCTCTGCGCCGTAAAGGAGGACTGGGATGATTAAGGTCTTGTATAGTGTCACCTTGTTTTTCCGAGAGAGGGCTCTACTTCTCAATTGCCTCTTAAAGCCCAATGAAACAGCGGTTGGCAAGAGTGATTTTGCGTTTTATCTCAGCGCTGGTGTTGTTGTCGCTGGTCATCAGTAAGCCAAGGTAGACGAATTCCTTGACCACTTTAAAGTTATATCCGGCAATGGTGACGTTCTGGCCAATACGTCGGTGTTGTCTGTCTCTTTTATATGAAAGCAGATATTTGGTTTTACCCTCATTAACCTTGAGACCCATCTTAGCCGCTTCCACCTCAATGCTTACAAAGGCCTCATTGACGTCTCGCTGTGTCCGTCCAATCACGTCAATGTCGTCGGCATACGCAAGCAATTGCGTAGACAGTGCGTCACCTTGCCTAAATCCTTTTTTAACATCAATGGTCTCGGTTTGCTCATTACCGACCTTAATGGAGCAGTGAGAATTCTCCATTGTCATCCTGCACAGTCGGACGAGTTTGGGAGGGATGTTAAAACTAGACATGGCTTTGTATAGCTCATCTCTATACACGCTGTCATGTGCAGCCTTGAAATCGACGAAGAGGTAGTGAGTGTCGATTTAGTATTCCTGGGTCTTCTCCAAGATCTGCCGTAGCGTAAATATTTGGTCTATTGTGGATTTACCTGGCCTGAAACCACACTGATAAGAGCCGATCAGGTTATCCACAAACGGTTTCAGGCGTTCACACAATACGGCAGAGAAGGTCTTATATGCGATGTTAAAGAGACTTATTCCCCTATAGCTGGCGCAGTTATAGGGGTCTCCTTTCTTATGGACCGGGCAAACGATTCTGAGATTCCATTCGTCCGACCATACCTTGCAAATGAGATGGTGCATGCAACTTACCAGCTCATCTCCGGCCGCCTTAAGATGCTCAGCAGACAGGCCGTCTACGCCCCTCGGCTTTATTTGACTTAAGTCTTGATATTGCTATTTTGACTTCGTCTAGGTCGGGTGGACTGAATTCTGTTTCTTTGTCGTCCATTACGAATGGCTCGTTCGGCCTGACAGCGGTATCTTGTCTATCATCGCCGTTATACAGTCTGCAGAAGTGGTCTTTCCGAATCCTCAGCATCGAATGCGACTCTACTACCAGTTCTCCATTTTCATCCCTGCAGGCCGCCGCTCTGGCTTTGTAGCCATGGAATGTTCGTTTTACCTTATTGTAAAACTTACGGGCGTCATTCTCTCCATCTCCTCGATCTCACGCTTTCCGTGCTCTCTCTTCTTTCTTCTGAAATGCGTGTGTTCCTCTCTTCTCTTCGGCTCATAGATTTCGCGAGCAGCTCTCGTCCGTCGTTGCAGCATGGCTTTATGTGCATCTTGTTTTGCTGCATGGGCTTGTTCGCATTGTTCATCGAACCAGGGGTTTCTAGGTGGTGGCGGTTTGAAACCCAGCACCTCTGAGGCAGCGTCTCTGACGGCGCTCTGGCAATGCGCCCATTCCTGCTCTATTGTTTGTGCTGCTGTGGGCGGATTTTGAGAGAGCTTGGAGGAGACACGATCGGCAAAGATTCTGGCAGTCTCTTGCGATTGTAGCTTTCCGACGTCAAACTTAAGTTGTGCTACTCGACTCCTAAGCATTCTTGATATCCTCATTCGTACCTGACCCCTCGGAAGGTTCGTACGTCGAGAATACAGGAGGAGTGTCTGGCGTCGATCGCAATGTGATCAATCTGGTTGGTGGTCGATTGATCAAAAGACCGCCAGGTACCCTTGTGGATGTTGAGATAAGGGAATCGCGTGCTTGCTACAAGGAGGTTACGCCCCGCTAGGAAATCAATTAGCCCTAGTCCGTTGTCGGATGTGGTGTAGAGAAGATAATACATCCAAAGTCTATTTATCAGGTTGAGAGGTAAGAAACAAGTCCAGGGTATTGGCGGTATGACTTTCAACATCCGGGATACGGAATGGTTCATTCAAAAGCTGAGTTCATTGGTTCAACTCAGCGAACATTTCGACATACCTTCCTTCGGGTTTTGGCTGTGCAGAATGTTAAGACCACT
Organism: Eumerus sabulonum; assembly: GCA_951905685.1. Taxonomy (NCBI): domain Eukaryota; kingdom Metazoa; phylum Arthropoda; class Insecta; order Diptera; family Syrphidae; genus Eumerus; species Eumerus sabulonum. The sequence goes on from OX645060.1 coordinate 208,173,678, forward strand.
GTGAACATTGAAATCGCCCGCTATAACGATTTTAGTGCGAGGAAACAGGGAAACAATTCTTTGGGTGGAGTCGGACAGTGCATCAAACGCGTCGAACGTGACGCCTCTGTCCAGGTTTAGACTTCTATAAAGAAAACAGTAGTGAATTGTGTGCTTGCGAAGAGTGAATCTAAGCCATAAGAAATTAAACTCCGGGTGGATGTTTGGCTAAACTGCGACCATAGAGCGCGAGACCGCGGTGAGAAACGGATAAAGGCATTAAGCTATATCCAGGAAGACGAAAATCCGAAGGATCGGACTCCTCATCAACCTGTGTATCACAAAGTGCCAAAACAGCCGGCTTATGAAAACAGAGCCATGAATGTAGCAGAACTGTATGCCGAATTCTCCCATCAAAACAACATGGAAATCATTATCGGACGCAACACCAACTAAGCAGAGCCGTGAAATTAAGATCCATCTTCGGCAATGCAAAAAAAAAACTACCGCTGGTTTATGCCCTTACAGTAGTAAGTTTTGCTTCGCCAACATAATCGACACCCACGACCGCCATGTGTCAATAGTATTAACAGTCACCCAATTTGTCGAAGTGAGTGCGAACACCTCCCGAAAAGGGAAGGAGGTGGAGAGACTGCCCGACGATCACGCGATGGTGGGGTGATTTAAGCACTGCACTGTTTTGGTGATAATTTTCGTTTTTCATATTTTTCATATTTAAGGGGGGCCCCCATACAACAGACATGCTTTTCATCCAAAAAATCCCCTTGGTCACATACTGGCCTAAGGTTAGTCGACAATATCCCACAACCAGTAGCAAACTTCCCAGCTTTGATCCCTTTTGTGTCTTTGATGTATTAATCCTAGCTGCAAACCTTTTTTCTATAATTACGAACAACCAATAATAATTGACGTTTAAGCTTTGATGATCCCTATTGTGTCGCTGCTAAGTTAATCCTTGCTGCAAACCCTTTCTTACAGTTGCTATTCCCCTCCTCTTCCATCCTGATAGGTTAACACCATATACTGACAAAAAAACCCGCGAGGACTTGACCGCAGAACGAATATTTATTAGTCACATCGACATTGAATAAACTGGCGGCCATGAATATATTCTACATTTCTCCTTCAAAATGTTGAGCAAATCACAGGCCCAAAAATGTTACAATAACCTTGAGATAAACAAACAATTTCGTATGAAGAGCTCTTAATAGAGTTGAAATTTGTCGATTTACATGATGATGCATACTTCTTTTTAAAAAACTCAAACAAACTGGCGGATTTCAAATGGTCATTAATAGGTTTTCCTTGATTTAATTCAATCCGATTCTGGAACTAACGACGCTATGCTTGAGCAACAATCTGTTCCCTTCTAATATACTAAACCTTCGGTCTTAGAATAAAATAGTATCTTAGTCAAGTCTACTATTAACCACAAATGTTCGCCATCAATTCATTTCACAGAATTGTCACTCAAAAGTTACTTCATCTAATCACTGAAATTCCGCCCATTAGGACGTACTGTTCGGCAAATGAATTCTGTATGCATACTTGTGTCATCGTGCTCGAATGGATTATTTTAAAATAATGGACCAACTTTGGACAGAGCCAGCACAAGTGAATCGTCATCAGCTTTAGCTATCACTCTCCGATCTAATCACAACAGAGCGTGGATTAAACTGCAGCGATAACAAACTGCGACTATTGCCCAATTTAAATTATATTGTAGTTTCAATCTAATTAAAAACTCAATCCCCAGGATCAGTACGCCCTCGTCCTATGGATAACAACACGCGAAATTAGTCGACCCACTACGACTGTATGGTGGCGTGCGGTTTTAACTCTGATTCCAGTGAGCAGAATATTTAATTTAATTAAGAAGAAACGATTGCACGGTAGTATCTCAGCGTTAGCTGACTGCTCAGTGGCTGTAGTACACATTGAATTTATTGTTATTAAAATGCGAATTTAGTGGCATCCGTTTGCGACTGTCCTTATCCGCGGCGAGTCGGTTGCTGTAGATGGGAAAACCGCCAGCCAAATGTCGTGCGATGCAGAATCCCTTTCGTTGTTTTGAGTCAACCTCAAGGACTTGCGGTGTAAATTACTGTTGTTCTGGTTGTTCTAATTGTCACCGTCACCAACCTGGAGAGATGCTCCTTTTTTGTTCTTTTTCTTCTTTCTAGCATGAAGTGAGTTTTTTTTTTTTTGCGTTTGTTTAGTCGTAGTGTACAAATGGTGGGAATGGAAGATACGATGAAAGAAATCAACCGGAAGTATGTGGCGCTGACCTGCTTCTGTGTGGTCGTCGGTTTTCTCGAGATGCAGATGAGGTGGTCACATTACATGATTGTTTCTAGAAGTAATGAAAGGAAGAAGTAATTTAGAGAGAAACTTGAATTGATTACGAATTGCAGAGATGCGGCTCACAATATGGATGAATTAATGTTAATATGTCTGTTTTTTCCAACTTGTTGACTATTTAGAAATCTACTCCTTTACAACCATTTAAGCAAATACTATCGAATATATCTGCCAGATGGATGCATCCCCTATACGAACTAAATCGACAGCCACACCCTCTCAACCAAAATCACATCCAACATATCCATTTCCATTACCAACATAAACTGTCAATAAAGCGCGCATAAAAATTCCCTTAACCGGAACTGCCACTTCACACAACCCATTCACCCGATACTCCCCCAGGGATTCACCGATCCAACCCCTTTCACACACATCCAAAGAAAACATAAAAAGAATCTATCCAAGGAAACACCACAATCCGACATTTATAGAGAAAGTGAAAACAGAAAACAACCCGAAAGCAAATACCTCAACACTGTGATGAGTTAAGGAACATATTTAGTGAATCTGGAGGTCCCCAAGGGGATGAAAATTCATCGTAAGGACAAAGGATCTGCCGCAAAAGAACTATGAGTAACACATAAGTGTGGTTAAATAACCATAAATCAAATGTTTCAGCAAAAAAGAGAGTCCGACTGGAAATATGTGGACACTTGTTTGACTTGAGGTTACTGATGGGTATATGTGACCATTGAACAGGACATTGTCCGAATACTCAAATATTTTCGTCGAGGTTAAAAGGCAAATGTGAGCATTTGCCGTATTGTCCGAAAGTGACCAAAGGATGAAATATGCCCCTTAGCCCATTGGGAATTAGATAATAGGCGTACAAACATGTCCTTTTCAGATCTCTGTCTAGTAAAATTGGGGCAGGCATCTAAGCTGTTTTTATTGTGATTGGCGTTTTAACGCTTTCCTTCCGATAAAACAGAAATCGATTTCAACGAAAGCTCGGACAGCAACCAATTTAATGTATGAACTATATGAATATTGTATGTACTTTCGGTACAGTAAGAAGCAACAGCACATCATACGATTTTGAAGTGGTTGGAATCTCAACTGGAAAATGGTGATTGTCTAAAATATGGTGTACTATGCAGAAGGTAAGAAACAAGTACATATGTATGTCGGCACCTACTGGTACTAGCTGGTACATCCAAGCCAGTATTACCAACTCCAGCTGTTCATTTTTATCACATTATTAAAGCAAAATCTTTAATATGTGATGTGACCGCACTCGAGAACTATAAAGACAACCCAGCATCAATCGAAAAGAAAAGAAAAAATTAAAGCGACCATCAGAGGTGCAGTTTGTTCATCTTGTCGGCAGCAACTTCGGGTCGCACTCATGCCTTGTGACCAGTTAACACAACTGGCGCATAGCGGATCGTGTGACTTGCTCTGATCCTTCTTGATAATTCCCCAAAGTTAATCCGTTCAGAACCATTGTTACAGCCTCTTTGACCTTCTCTACACCCCCACTTCATCTTGGGGTATAAAAAAAGCTCGGCGGTCAATATCGGGGCTGTAGGGTGGATGCGGCAACTTTGGAATGGTCTTTTTCACCAAAAAATCTTGCAAAATCAACGAGTTCGAGTCGCACACGGAAAACACGTGCTTGCAGCTTCTTCAGGACGCCAACATAGAACTGTTTACCCACTGCCTAGTGGGTAGGAACATATTCATGATGAAGGACGGTACGAGAGCCTACGGGAGCTCGGAAAAAAGGCCCCCATAGTACAAAATTGTACTAGGAGACTTCAATGCTAAGCTGGGTAAGGAAAGCAACTTTGAACGAGTCATCGGCAAACATAACCTACACGACACCGGGGCGAAATCTCCTTCTAGCCAGTATGCGCTTGCCGCACCTCGATATACACAAAGGCGCCTGGCGGTCTTTTGATCAATCGACTACCAACCAGATTGATCATATCCCGATCGACGTCAGACACTCCTCCACTATTCTTGATGTCCGAACTTTCCGAGGGGCTAACATCGACTCGGACCACTATCTTGTAGTAGCCAAGATGCGCTTACGGATATTACGAACGCAGCGGAGTAGAGTAAGAATACGAAGTTATGACGTCGGAAAGATACTATCGCCAGAGACTCGTGCTTTTACCGATCGCGTCTCCCTTAAGCTCTCCAATACACTCAATCCTCCACGCTATCAATAGAGCAGCAGTGGAGCCTTTGCAAACAAGCCCTGAAAAGGTCTGCATCCGAAGTTTTGGGTTTCAAGGCTCCACCACGAAGAAACCCCTGGTTCGATGACGAGGGCAGGAGGATTCACACAGCGAAGCAGGATGCATATAAAGCCTCGCTGCATAAAAGAACAAGAGCAGCTCGTGAGCTCTACGAGTTAAAAAAAAGGGAGGAGCATAAGCTTCTCAGAAGAAAGAAGAAAGAGCACAAGAAGCGCGCGATCGAGGATTTGGAGAAGTGTTACTGCAGGCGTGACGTTCGAAAGTTTTATCAACAGATAAAGCGAACATGCCAAGGTTATAAAGCCGGAACGGAAGCCTGCAGGGATGAGAACGGACACCTAGTAGTAGAAACGCAGTCGATGATGAGAATATGGAAAAACCACTTCTGCAGACTGTACAACGGCGTGAGTCATTTTTGTTTTTTGTTTTTTTGCTGTTTGGTAATTGAATAGTGTTAAAGTCAAACGTGCCTAGTTAGCATTCGACGATTGAGTTTGGTACCAAAAATCGTGTTTTTTTTCGACTTTTATGGTCGTCATAAACGAGCTTGATACTGAGCAAACAATTCAAGCCATATTGAATTGGCCCATGCAGGATGTCATTGTACCATCCCTTTCCTGCTCTGAATTTGAAGGGAATGGGATATGTACGTAGCACATATTCCAACAAATTTAATTTGATATTTAAAAACGTTTACACGACTTCAGCAGTTCATTATAGAGTTAACGATCTCAACCCTATCGAAACTCGGTTCCATCAAAATCTCAATAAATCATACGCAAACGACCCCTGTTTTGCTACCTATTCCTAGCTACGAAATAATACCGTATCCCTTATGCAAAATAGAAGAGCCTGCTGAATTCGCGAATTGTCCCGCCGGTAGACAGTCGCCTCTGCTTTTTTTTCAGTCGGGACAGAACTTATTATATTTATGTCACCATACTCGCGACGCCCAGGTGAAATACTTATGTATGTACTTATAGCGCGCCCGATCGAAATCAAAACCGATCGCCTGAATGAATCGTCAACTATTGAAACCAATACGAATGGGCGAATCAGCCGCCACCGGACATTCAGGTATCAAGAGAATAACTTATACATATGTACCTACATATATCGTTACTAGTGGCATTGTCGTTCATGAATCCTCCCGTAGCTAATGGGCAATAGTAGTGATTACAGCACGTCCATAAAACCCGGTCAGTCGGCGTTTAGCATATCAGCATATATCGACAGGCGGCAGCACGGACGGTATATGACGATCTACTCGTGGTTGACAGGAGTCAAGTGAATGGTTTTTATAAATTGTGCTGCGCTCACACATACACGTACTTACCTGTACCCATAGAACCCAGGCACAGGACATACGTTCACTAACTAGTTTTTGTTTTGCGTTAGCATTAAATTGCCGTGGCATTTACTTACTTACTTAGGTGGCGCTACAGTCCGTGGTGAACCTGGGCCTCAACCAACAAGCGTCTCCAGCTGGCACGGTCTTTGGCCAGCTGTTTCCAGCGCCGCACGCCTAGTTGGTTAAGGTCCCCTTCTACATGCGTGCGCCACCGATGATGCGGCCGTCCTCTGCCGTGCCTTCCTTCCGGAGTGGATTCGAAGACTCTTCGAGTCGGAGCTGTATTTTCCATGCGCTCTACATGGCCTAGCCACCTTAGACGCTGTATCCGTAGACATCGTACCGGGCCGATGTCGCTGTACAACCCGTACAGTTCTTCGTTATATCTTCTCCTCCATACACCGTTTGAACAAACGGGACCGTAGATAGTGCGCAGAATTTTCCTCTCGAAATGACTAAGGGCATCTTCATCCGCTTTTGTTAAGGTCCAAGCCTCTACGCCGTAAAGGAGGACTGGGATGATTAAGGTCTTATATAGTGTCACCTTGGTTTTCCGAGAGAGGGCTCTATTTCTCAATTGCCTCTTGAGCCCAAAGAAACAGCGGTTGGCAAGAGTGATTCTGCGTTCTGGCCAATACGTCGGTGTTGTCCGTCTCTTTTAGATGAAAGCAGATATTTGGTTTTACCCTCATTAACCTTGAGACCCATTTTAGCCGCTTCTACCTCAATGCTTACAAAGGCCTCATTGACGTCTCGCTGTGTCCGTCCAATCACGTCAATGTCGTCGGCGTACGCAAGCAATTGAGTAGACTTGAAATAAATCGTACCTCTTGTGTTGGCCAGTGACTCTTGCACGATGTTGAAAAAGTTGCATGACAGCGCGTCACCTTGCCTAAATCCTTTTTTAACATCAAAGGTCTCGGTTTGCTCATTACCGACCTTAATGGAGCAGCGAGAATTCTTCATTGTCATCCTGCACAGTCGGATGAGTTTGGCAGGGATGTTAAAACTAGACATGGCTTTGTATAGCTCATCTCTATACACGCTGTCATATGCAGCTTTGAAATCGACGAAGAGGTGGTGAGTGTCGGTTTGGTATTCCTGGGTCTTCTCCAAGATCTGCCGTAGCGTTAATATTTGGTCTATTGTGGATTTACCTGGCCTGAAACCACACTGATAAAAGCCGATCAGGTTATCCACAAACGGTTTCAGGCGTTCACACAATACGACAGAGAAGATCTTATATGCGATGTTAAGGAGACTTATTCCCCTATAGTTGGCGCAGTTATAGGGGTCTCCTTTCTTATGGACCGGGCAAACGATGCTGAGATTCCATTCGTCGGGCATGCTTTCCTCCGACCATACCTTGCAAATGAGATGGTGCATGCACCTTACCAGCTCATCTCCAGCCGCCTTAAGAAGCTCAGCAGACAAGCCGTCTTCGCCCGGGGCTTTATTAGACTTAAGTCTTAATATCACTATTTTGACTTCGTCTAGGTCAGGACTGAACTCTTCTTCATTGTCGTCCATTACGAATGGCTCGTTCTGCCTGACAGCGGTATCTTGTCTATCGTCGCCGTTATACAGTCTGCAGAAGTGGTCTTTCCAAATCCTCAGCATCGACGGCGACTCTACTACCAGTTCTCCATTTTCATCCCTGCAGGTCGCCGCTCTAGCTTTGTAGCTATGACATGTTCGTTTTACCTTATTGTAAAACTTACGGGCGTCATTCCTGCGGAAGCATCTCTCCATCTCCTCGATCTCACGCTTTCCGTGCTCTCTCTTCTTTCTTCTGAAAAGCGTGTGTTCCTCTCTTCTCTTCTGCTTATAGATTTCGCGAGCAGCTCTCGTCTGTCGCTGCAGAATGGCCTTATATGCCTCTTGTTTTGCTGCATGGGCTTGTTCGCATTGTTCATCGAACCAGGGGTTTCTAGGTGGTGGCGGTTTGAAACCCAGAACCTCTGAGGCAGCGTCTCTGATGGCGCTCTGGCGATGCGCCCATTCCTGTTCTATTGTTTGTGCTGCTGTGGGCGGATTTTGAGAGAGCTTGGCGGAGACACGATCGGCAAAGATTCTGGCAGTCTCTAGCGATTGTAGCTTTCCGACGTCAAACTTACGTTGTCTTACTCGACTCCTAAGCATTCTTCATATCCTAATTCGTACCTTGGCTACAACAAGGTAGTGATCCGAGTCGACGTTGGCCCCTCGGAAGGTTCGTACGTCGAGCATACAGGAGGAGTGTCTGACATCTATCGCAATGTGATCAATCTGGTTGGTGGTTGATTGATCAAAAGACCGCCAGGTACCCTTGTGGATGTTGAGATGGGGGAATCGCGTACTTGCTACAAGGAGGTTACGCCCCGCTAGGAAATCGATTAGCCTAAGTCCGTTGTCGGATGTGGTGTTATGGAGGCTATGCTTTCCCATGATCGACTCAAATATGTCCTCCTTGCCCAGTTTTGCATTAAAATCTCCTAGGACTATTTTTGTGTCGTAGCTGGGACATTGGGCATATGTTCTGTAAAGGAGATCGTAGAATTCTTCTTTGAGTCGATAGTCCTTTTCTTCCGTTGGGGCGTGAGCGCATACTAAGCTAATGTTTCCAAATTTAGCTTTAATGCGGATTGTTACGAGGCGGTCGCTTATGTCTCGGAAGCTTAAGACTTTTTGTCGGAGTCTTCCTCGAATAACGAATCCGCACCCGAATAGGCGCTGTTTGTTCTCCTTGTAGCAGTTCCCGTAGTAGATGTCGCAGTTTTTCATCCGTTTTTTGCCTGGTCCATCCCATCTCACTTCTTGGAATGCGGTTATATCTGCTTTATAGCAGTTGAGGGTTTGCTCCAATTGATCGCCTGCACCCGGTATGTTAAGGGACCTAACATTCCAGGTGGAGACTCTCAAGTCTGTTAGTCGTTTGCAGGGGTCGTCAGGTTTGTATCCGTCCGTATCCGAGGCTTGTTGTCGTTTCGAAACAAGTAGGATTTTACGTGATAGGGATGTTACCCCTAAGCATAACCCCCAACCTGGAGGGTCAGGTTCCTCTTTACCCAGGAACAAGGGGTTAGGTCGCTGCACACATTGGTTCACTACCTGGCGGGTGCCTGGGTAGCTATCCAGGGGGGGCCACGCGGAGGCTGTGTGTCAACTTGGATTGAGCAGGGACAAAGATCGAAGCTGGCGTTTGCCATGTTAAACGCTATCAACTTTTTTGCCCTGTTTGCTCGCTCCCTCCCGACCATTGCTATTTTCTTCAGTTGGAGATGAAGAGGCGGCAGTTCTGTGATGACTTCTAGTGCTGCTGTGGGGGCTGTTCTCATGGCCCCGGTGATACAGATGCAAGCTAGTTTTTGCAATTTGTTGCACTGATACTTGTTTGTTTTGTGCCACCAGACGGGCGCAGCATATGTGAGAATTGGTCTGATGATTGCTGTATATAGCCAGCGGGACAATAGTCTGCACATAGATTAATGTCGCGTCGGCTAGTCATAATGAAAAGCGTCTCGTTGGTGCCAGACAGCATCCGTTGTAGAATTGAGATGAATTGCTGCATCTTTTCTCATAATCGGAATAAAGATACATACATCTGTAAATCTGAATACAGACTGGAGTCTGTAGATAGAAGATAGGTTTTGTTCTGAATATCGTTTCGGAGTGTATTTGGTGGGTGGCTATTACATGATGATTAGTGAAGGCCATATGTATAAGGTGACTTCATTTAACTATTTCTCTCTTTCCCAATAATTTTATATGTGCCTCCATACAGTTTACGATACCATTCCCCAAAACTTAAGGCACAATTGTATTCAGTTTGTACCTGAGTTCCTGGTGTTAATAAGTGCTAAGGCAGTTTACTACAGAGGAAGGTAGTGGACTGATCATATGTGAAAACCTATAGCAAAAGGTGCGAAGGTGTCCACGTGTCCTTAACAACCATAAAGCAACCACTGGTCGTCAAACGAGATACGGGCTTGTCACTCAGGTATGCTAATATCTTCAGCTTCCTTAAAACAGACAGATTGTTTGGTTATGTTCAAAAGATGACTTCGCAATTTATTAACCCAATTTTTTACGTATTAAGAAAACACAAAGGAAATAATTTTAAAGATGAACCATGTTGCGGCCGCAATGACGTCGCAACAATATTATCCCACCTGTCAGAACGATAAGTTGTCATTGTCGTGCCAGAATTGTAACGAATTGGAAGTGTTTCTTTGCAAGGGTCAAATTGGCAAACGGCAATTCTGACGGTTAGCTTTCTCTCTAACGATTTCGGTGCACACAACACGGCTGTTCAATACCCGAACATTTATGGCCCTTCGAGCCTGATCATAGGGCGACAACAAAAAGTAATCAGACAGTAAAGTCCAACAAGCAAAGGAACATTACCTGCAACCTAGGTGCCGTTACTTTTTCATTCAACATCGACACCTGCAACCCGTGTGCTGATCTATAGGAGTTCACCTCAACACCTGCCCTACATATCACCCCTACGCAGAGATCCGAAGTACACAGGGTGAGGCTAGATAATCCTGAGTGCGCTTGATGCTTAGAATACTTAGGATTGGGCTATTTTTGAAATGGGCCCCCAGCAAAGCGGATCTTCGGCACGGGTCGTGTAACACAATGATCTGGCCCATTGACCACATCTTGGCTTCATGTCTCCTCTGGGGTTATCCCGAAAGTCACTGGCCTTTACTGGGCCCTTGCACCACGTAGAGGTGAGTAGTCACGCAAGGGCTTATGGACTGTAACGCCACAAAAGGTAAACTTGGAGTTGAAGCTAGAAAAAAGTTTTGTGATCATTTTGACAACACAAACAATTTTTATGATATTGTACTACACTTTGAAACACTAAATACAAATTCATTGTTAAAAGAGTCACAATCCTTGAAGTGACAAAAACTACCGATTGTGCAACGAGGGAAAATGTAACCCTTGGAAAAAGAACAAGCATTAGTTCGTCTGTCACTCTTTTATAAAATGTGGGTTAGGGGTTTTCAGAGCAGGTCAATGCCCATATAAAAGTCAGACGAACCCGTGATGGAGACTCTCGGTTTAATACAATACTCGTAGGCGCTGAAACTGTCAAACACAGTTTGGCTCAAAAGAATATCATCCCTGACTACTACATACACCTTCTATAAGATACAAATTGGTTTGTAATCGAAATACAAATATCTCATATAATTTAAATTAAATAATTGAAAACGTTAGGGCGAGAACAAAGTGAAGACATTAAAAATTGACATCTTCGCAGTACTTGACTGAGAATAGGATGGCAGGGTTATCGACAATGTTATGGTACATCCCAATCTGTTATCGACAATAATTCAACTTTTGCTCTTGAACAGGTTGTAGTTCGCGTATTTCCGAGGTAACATAGTGTGGTGAACTAGCCCAGCTTAAACGTATGTACATACGTGTATCCAGATCTTTCTTTGAATGTGAAAAAAAATGTCGCTACGTACTCGTATGTGGTTCACATGCCAGGAAACGATATTTGAAACTGCCGATACAATTTGAACAGTTCATTATAGAGCTAACGACCTCAACCCTTTCATCCTCTGCGTATGCAATATTAAACTGCTTGAACGAATTACTACGGACTATAACCAACGTGGAATTTGGTCGGCTCTCGTTCTATCTAGGACAACCACCCCTGAGAATTAACGAAGATCAACGACCCAAACCACTGCACTGCGCAAGTTTCTAAAAAAACTCGGTTCCATTAAAATTGCAATGAATCTTAATAAATATGTAAACAACTTCTGCTTCGCTTCTGGCCAGCAAACAGCATGGAACACCATGTCCAAAATAGCAGAGCCTAGTGAATACGCGAATTGTATCACCGGTCGACAGTTGGCTCTACCCTGTTTTCAGTCGAGACTTAACTTATTACATTAATATCACAATACATACTTATTTGCATATAACACACCCGATTGGAATCAAGACTGATCGTTTGTATGAGTCGTCAAATTTTGAAACCCATTCGAATGGGTGAGCAGTCATCGAGTCAGCCACCAGTCGTTAGCAGGTATCAAGGAGATAATTGTACCCAAATTAGCATAGTTTGTACTCGGTTTGATCACTTACCTTTAGGAGTGCCATTGTCATTCGCGAATCCTACCGTAACCAATACACAATGGTTATGATTATAGCCTGTCCCTAAAGCCCAGTCCGTCGGCGCTTAGCATGCCCTTGTATGCCGCCGGGTGGCACCACGCGCAGTATATGACGATCTACTCGTGTGTACTGTGGATTGACAGGAGTCAAGTGAATGATTTACATAACTTATGATGCGCTCACGCATGCATACATACATGGACCCGGAGAAACTGGACGAACGTTTACTAATTAGTTTTGGTGTTGTGGTTGAATCAACTTGTCCTGGTAATCAGACATTAGGATATTTAAAGGCTTATGCAAAAATAAATCATCATTTTCTAAATTGTTTACTCTTTTAAATGTAAGTCCTTTTGTTTTCATACAAGTACACTGCCTGAATAACAAAGCGAAATGATGTGCTGAATGAAAATTCCAACTAAAAATGTAATGTGAAGGGGGTTTGTCCTCTTTTTTTTTTCGTTTTTTGTCCCTGACCTCAACGAAGCTCATATTGCCATATCGAAACTCAAGTCGAATAAAGCTGCTGGCGCAGACGGACTGTCTGCTGAGCTCTTCAAGGCAGCTGGGGATAACCTGGTTAGGAGCATGTACCAGCTCAACAGTAAGATATGGTCCGAGGAAAGCATGCCCGAGGAATGGAGTCTCAGCATCGTATGCCCGATCCACAAGAAAGGAGACCCCTCTGATTGCGCCAACTACAGAGGAATAAGTCTCCTTAACATCGCCTACAAAATCTTCTCTGCCGTGTTGTATGAACACCTGAAGCCTTTTGTAAATAAGCTGATAGGTCCTTATCAGTGCGGATTCAGGCCAGGGAAATCCACCATCGACCAAATTTTCACACTACAGCAGATCCTGGAAAAAACCAATGAATTTCAAGTCGACACTCACCACCTATTTGTCGACTTCAAAGCCGCATACGACAGCGTAATTAGAGATGAGCTATACAACGCTATGTCTACCTTTGCCATACCTGCTAAGCTCGTCAGACTATGCAGGATAACTTTGGAGAATGCTCGCTGCTCCATCCGAATTGGTGAACACCTTACCGATAGTTTTGATGTCAAAAAAGGATTTAGGCAGGGCGATGCGCTGTCGTGTGATTTCTTCAACATCATATTGGAAACGATTGTGCAAAAATCACTGGCCAATACAAGAGGCACAATCTATTTCAAATCCTCGCAACTCCTTGCATACGCCGACGATATTGACATAATAGGTAGATCACAGCGAGATGTCAATGAGGCGTTTGCGAGTATTGAGATGGAGGCGGCGAAAATTGGTTTGGCGGTAAACGAGGGCAAAACTAAATATATGCTGTCATCAAAAAAGGGCGCTCAAGACCGACGTCTTGGCCAGAACGTTTGTATAGGCAGATATAAGTTCGAGGTAGTTAAGGACTTCGTCTACCTTGGCTCCGCAGTGACCTGGAACAACGACATCAGTTCCGAAATCAAACGCAGAATCACTCTTGCCAATCGCTGTTTCTTTGGGCTCAGGGGGCAACTGAGTAATAGAGCCCTCTTTCGAACGACTAAGTTGACTCTATATGAGACCCTTATCATCCCGGTCCTGTTGTACGGCGCGGAAGCATGGACACTACCAAAAGCGGATGAGGAGGCCCTTGGTCGGTCCGAGAGAAAGATCTTGCGCGTGATTTTCGGGCCTATAAAGGCAGACGGGGGATGGAGGAGAAGATTCAACCACAAACTTTACGGGCTGTACAGCGACATGGGCCTAGTCAGGTGTCTACGGATTCAACGCCTAAGATGGCTGGGCCATGTAGAGCGAATGGACGCCACAGCTCCAGCCCGGAGAGTCTTAGAGCCGCACTTAAGATGGCGCACACAGGTGGAAGGGGACCTCAACCAACTGGGTGTGCGGCAATTAAAAAGTGTAGCAAAAGATCGTGCTAGATGGAGGGGCATGTTGGTTGAGGCCCAGGTTCACCCCGAACTGTAGCGCCCGCTAAGAAAAAGAAGAAGAAGAAGGGGGTAAAACGGAATGTATTATACAAGAAATGAAATTAAGAAATGTTTTTCTGACTGACTAAATTTAACCATCCTCTATTACTGGCTGGAGCGTGGCTGTCCATACACTCACCGTGGGCCGGCCAAAAATCCTCACGAATGGTTTCAAAAGCTCGATATTTGAAGGGCCATATTTTTCTCGGTTGTTTCTTTCAAGATTTTTCGCAGGTCTTAAATATTTGATGGCTCCATTAAGTATTTATTTCATTTACAAGCCAGCGATTCACGGCTTTTGCGATGAAAAACCCTCTGCCGCTTGAATAGACACATGCAAGTCAATAACTCTTAACCTTTGTCTGGAGCTACTTTTTGTATTTTTTGTTATAAAAGATTAACGTCCACTTTATTTGACGGTCAATACGGAAGTAACCTACCACTAAATGTAATAACTAAACTTAGCCTACGGTGCAGCTGAAGTATGTACGTGAAGGAAACGGGATTAGCTGGGAAAAACCAATATCTCAGGTGGCGTGGTGATGGGGTGGTGCAATTTGGGATGCGTAGGTGTTAAAGAAAACAAATATCTCGGGTGACGAGATGCCGTGGGTGAGAGTTGCGAATGTTGGAGTCCCATTCATCCCGTGTTCGGCGTTAACTTACATATTCCGAAATGGTAAATTCTTAGGTAAACTTGATTTTATAGAATCCATATGTCATAGAGTTATGGCAAAGAATTTGTCATATATAATTGCATTGGCTTTCTTCCCATGATGATTCATTCAGGTGTTCGTCAGTATAAGATACATGGGGAAACCGCGCCTGGTGGCGCCAAAACACCGCCTCTTTACAACAGTCGGTTCCGCATTAAACCTGGTTATGGCGGCCTTGTTCGGAATTGATTTTATAATTTTTTGAGGACATGCTATACAATATTCCACAACACGAATAGGATTTATCCCCGTAAACTCCTTCGTCCTTTTGGATTATTGCAGTCACTTCGTAGAAAATCAAGAATACCTGTTCCAACTCCGTGGAATTTTGCAAACATTTCACATCACATGTACGGAAGAGAATACGTGTGCATTCCGTGAACCATAGTTTGCACCTAGGTCAAAGCCGCGACGGCTAGCCATAATAAAAGGCGTCTCGACGGTGCCAGACAGCATCCGACGTGGAATTGAGATCAACTGCAGCATCCTTGATCATATTCGGAATACAGATGCATACATACATCTGTAAATCTGAATACAGACTGGTGTCTGTAGATGGAAGATAAGTTTTTTTTTCTGAATATCGCTTCGGAGCATTTTTAATGCGTGGCATTGAGAAAAATGACATCTATTCCATGATGATTAGTGAAGTGCCATACTGGTAGCTGATGGTGGATACAATTTCCTAAAGACGGTCTTTCTCCTTTCTCTGTTCTCAATACAGTTGAAGAGCCCAGCCGCGGCATTTTGTTTTAAGATTATTTATTAATTTATTTTAGGCTTATTTGAGGAAATACTAGTTCGTTATGGCGTAGCGGAATATAGGTAGGTATTATTTTTTCATCATAGAACCGTGAGACATGAAACAAAGAAGCCATTGACTAAACTTAACTAGTATCGCTACTGTCTTCTAGATAGTCCGGCAGTCTAACTCTTCTCCTACAAATTTCAATAACTTTGTATTACATAAGATCCTAAAGTCTTATCCTGCTGAAAGACTTTTCGGTGCACCATGTCACGCACAACGCACATAATAAATACGATCATTACTATCTCCACCTTCCCAAAAAGCTGAAAAGTTGGCAAGATTATACCTTTGCCCAAAACATCATCTCCTGATGGAAAGGAGTTTCGCCCAATAGCCATACTCCCGTACCTGAGTTAAGTTTTCGAAGGTTTAGTGAGTGGATAACTTAAAAAATATCTTGAAAATAATATATAGTTTGATTACACAATTTCAATCTGGCTTTCGCGGAAAACATAATTGCACAACGGCGTTATTAAAAAAATGTGAAGGCACCCGTGCAGGTATGGACAGTGATATGGTTGGGTTAATAGTTTACCGAGACTTTTCTAAAGCTTTTGTAAATCATGAAATTCTCTTAAAAAAACCAGAAGAACAATTTCATTGTGGAGAGTCCTTATGTCACCTTTTGTCATCTTATCTTTCCTATCATTCACAATTTGTTTTTCATGACAACAAATGTTCCTCGCATCTTTGGGTGAAGTCCGGTGTACCGCAGGGTTCTGTGTTAGGCCCACTTTTATTCACATGTAACATAAATGATATGTACATATAATTGTTTTTCGACGTGTAATTTTGTAATTTGTATGCCGACGATATACAGGTCTATTCAATGTGCCCCATATCCTTGTGTACCCCGACAATGAATTTTATTTCAGTCGATCTAAATCGTGTCTGCCCAGCATTAATACTTCATAAAGATAAAAACGCGCCAAATTTACCTCCTCTGCTTATAAATAACAACCCCATCGATTACGTCGATAAAGTGCACCCAGTCTCTGCCGAAATATGCACATAAACACCGTAGTGTCTAAGATATATGGTGCACTTAGGGGCCTAAGTCCAACTTCCAAGTGTTTGCCACCTAATGTGAAACATAAACTGAGCCGAGCTTCTCTCAATCGCCCATGTTGTGTGTGATTTAATTTTCACATAGGTGAAAGGGACCTACAGTTTTATTGCCGGTTCCGAACGGCGAATTTCGAGAAGCTTTTCTTGACAATTTTACTACAGGGGGTTTTGTCAGAATCTCGCTGAGGAGAAACACCGTGAAAAATACGTTCGATGACATGGCAAGTTAAAGTAATTTATTCTTCCTATAATCATCTACGGTTGCGAACTTTCCCCAAACTTGATTATGAGTTACTCATACGGCGTCGAAAGGCTGTCACGTCTCTGAGTATACAGTATACTAAATAAATGACAGGCTGTTCGCTTACAGCATTAATAAAATATCGCACCTTGCTGTCACTGGGGTGGCCGGGGTGCAGTGGTTAACATCATCGACCGTCGAGCGGAAGGTCTATAGTTCAAATTCGTTTCATAGCCAAGAAAAAGCAATTCCTATACGGAAAAAAGTATGCAACACAGTTATGAATGGAAAGCGACCAAACATGCTGCTGCAGGCATAACACTCACAGTAAATGGTCAATTGAAATTCATCCTCTGCGTATGCAATATTAACACCAAAAGTGCATGAACGAATTACTGCGAATTATAACCAACGCGAAATTTGGTCGGTTCTCGTTCTATCTAGGACAAACCACCCCTGAGAGTAGTGAACGAACATCTACGACCCAAAAAACTACTGCACTCCGTTCAGGTTGTGTGTCAAAAACATCAACCTGCGCGAGACTATCCCTCCCCCTGTTACCTTCGCTCGGACAACGTTGAAAACGTTATAAGGCATTAGCCTTGAGTACGGGTGTAACATAAATATTTAGTAACTTCAAGACAATTTTTTGTTCATGCACACAAAACCTTAATCATCCCGGTCTTCCTCTATGGCGCAGGGACCTGGACTTTAACGAAAGCTAATGATGAGGTCCTTGGTCGTTTCGAGAAGAAAATTCTGCGTTCAATCTATGGTCCCGTTTGTACAAACGGGCAGTGGAGGAGAAGATACGACGACGAACAATACGGACTGTACAGCGACATCGGCCTAGTATGACGTCTGCGGATCCAACGTCTAAGATGGATAGGCCATGTAGAGCGAATGGAAAACACAACTCCGGCTCAAGAGTCTTCGAGTCCAACCCCGAGGGACGACGCAGCAGAGGACGACCGAATCTAAGGTGGCGCACTCAGGTGGAAGGAGACCTTAACCAACTGGGAGTGCGTCGCTGGAAACAGCTGACAAATGACTGTACCACCTGGACAAGTTTGTTTGTTAAAGCCCAAGTTCACACCGGACTGTAGCGCCATCTAAGTAAGTCAGTAAGATTCCCAAACATTTGATAAACATGTGCGAATTTAAAAGATTTTCTATCGTACTTGCGTTTTTTTTTTTTTAGAAACTCGTGCAGGTTTAAGAGTTTTATATTCTCTTATGATGTCTCATATACATACAACCTGAACGGAGTGCAGTGGTTGGGTCGTTGATGTTCGTTAACTCTCAGGGGTGGTTGTCCTAGATAGTAGATAGGACGAGAGCCGACCGAATTCCGCGTCGGTTATAGTCCGTACTAACTCGTTCAAGCACTTTTTAATATTGTATACGCCGAGGATGAATTTCAGTTGACCATATACTGTGAGTGTTATGGCTGCAGCAGTACATCTGGTCACTTTCCATTCACAACTGCGTTGCATACTTTTTGTCCGTATAGGAATTTCTTTTTCTTGGCTATGAAGCGAATTGACCTATAGACCTTCCGCTCGGCGGTCGATGATGTTAACCACTGCACCACGGCCACCCCGTACTTGTACATGAATTTCATTACTACAAATAAATAAATAAATAAAATTAATAAATAAATAAATCAACATGGGTGTTCCGCAAGGAAGTGTGCTTGGCCCGATTTTGTTTCCTCTCTTCACTCGAGACATAGATACCTCAACAAGAGAGTGCGACCGTTGCAACGTTTGCCGACGATACGCCGTTTTAACAACCGGGCCACCAACTAAAATGCCCCAACTAGCTTTAAATAAAATTTGGGAATTCGCAAGGCTTTAAATGAAGTTAAATCTATTCATTCTAACTTCACAAAACGGAAAGTCAATAGTCTTCCTACATACATTTATAAATTCGGTGCAAATACCATACGCGAATGAGGCAAAATATTTAGGTATGACACTGGACACGGAACTAAAATGGAAAGCACACGTAAGAAGGAAGATTCGGACAAATGTATTGGTTAATTGGGAGATATTCCACATCCACATACATACATACATACAATAAATTGTTTCAATACAAGCAAGTACTAAAGCCTGTTTGAACGTACGGCATACAACTCTAGATTTGTAACAAAACGAACAACAGGAACTTTGTTTCAAGCTTTTCAAAATAAAGTATTGAGAACCACTTTAGATGCACCTTGTTATGTAAGAAATGAAGACATACACAAAGAATCAGGCAATTCTGCGTAAAAATTGTTATCGCTTACGCAGTCATGCAATGAGTCTAAAATCATAAGAGAAATAAAACCTGTTCGCCGATAACAAAGGACGAAACCGTTCGATCTCGCGCAATAAGGACACCACGCATTATCTGTAGGTATTTTTAGTTTAAAATTACCTACCCAACTTAAATTTTATTTTGCAATAAGAACTGCTAGATAAAATATACCTTAGTCACTTGGTGTTTCCAGCTACGGCAGTTTACTATTGCAGAGGCGGGTAGATGATTTTATATAGTTTTGTCCTCACCTCTAGCATAAGTGACATTTCAAGTAATCATGTGTGAAAATGTAAAGCTAAAGGTGTAAAAGTGTCCACGTGTCCTTAACTACCATAAACCAACCTACAATTATCGAACAAGATACATATGTTTTTGTCTCGCACAGGTATACTAATAAAGTGCAGATCCATTCAGCTTTCATAAAATGGACAGAAAGGCAATTATGTTTACAAGATGGTTGCACAAGGTATTATCCCAATTCTTTAAATATCGTAAAAAGACAAAAGAAATAATTGTAGAGTTAAACCACTTATTAGTTTATGGTAGTTATTTTAACATCGGTTTCAGTACATAGTAGAACAGGCACCATTAAAATTTTAATATATATTAGCTTATGCAGAAAAAAATATCTGAGAACTCTTCACTCCTATAGTTACTGAGAACTATAACCAACGTGCAAATACGGTCGGTTCCTCTCGAGTCGTATCTAGGACTACCACCCTTGGAGAGAAGTGAACGAACATCTACGACCCGAACCACTGCACTCCGTTCAGGTTATGTGACATACATCATAAGAGTCTAACTCTTGAACCTGCGTGAACTATAAAACAACAAAAAAACAGATGAAACATTTAATTCATCCTTACCAATTGGGCAGACCAAGTTGTTTGGAGTCTACTTTCAATTGATTTCGCCACATAAGCTAGGGTTTAACCTGTCGCTTTTTCCCGATTTTTGAACTCGATGATCTTAAATGCTGCATGTCAAAATGTCCTAGTTATGGCTCTTGTAGCTTGATGTGGACAAGCTTGCATGTTTGTATTTACGTTTCCCTTTAGGCGGGATTTCTTTCTTCATGGTCGGTCAAACAAAGTGCATGATATCCTCTTGGACGATAGGAGAGTGAGGGTGAGTAAAATAGCTGGGGTTGTGGGGATATCGGCATAAAGGGTGCGAAACATCTTACGCAAATGATTAAAGGTGTGAAAGCACTGCACAAGAAGTGTGCTACATTTGCAGCAATCTATAGACCGATTCGATTGGGATTTGTATGTCTGTATGTATGTCTAAAACTACACGCCAGTCCAAACACTGGATGAAACCCGGTGGTTCAGCGCCAAAAAGAGGAAGGTCGATCGTATTTCGCAAAATCGAAGCCTGGCCTGAAGAAGATAAAAATCACTTTTCATCAGGTCAGAGCATGTTGGCGATGGGGAAGCTGGAGTTTTAATGTACGATTTGCTGGGCCGTCCCGTCTATTCTCGTTATATAGTACATACCTCCAGATTTGCATCTATTCCAAAACTTGAAGAGCTACGCCTACATTGAGGAATTTGAGTGGGCCCTAGGCTCTCATTTCCGGGAAGGGGTACTGATATTGGAGGAACGGTGGACCAAGTTAATTCAAGTCAAGTCGGATTATGTAGAAACATTAAATCATCTTCTAATTGAAAATCACAGTCCATCATTGTCATGACGATCACTTTTTACTTTGCCCCCGCACACCGCTTGTCAGTAGATGAGCATTTGGTAATCTGCATCTTCCTTATTTCAAAACTAAGGATGAAGTTGTCGAAAACCTTAGGAAACATGAATCTTTAAATGCCAACGTGACATGACAGATACAAATATTTAACGAGAGTTGCTGTTAAAAAGAGGAAACAATTTAAAATCGGAATTGACTTTATTACTTTTCAAAATATTCTCCATGGATATCAATCAACTTTTGCACGCGTTTGAATCAATTTCCGATGCAGTTCTTTCACTGCGATTGAGGTATCACAAATTATGTGGTTTGAACGCATCAACCTTTTCCTCAGGCTCATCTTTAAAAGACCCATACATACAGTCAATTGTTGTTTAGTTTCGGGTAATTTGCATAAATCTGATTCCTCGCCTGCCATGGTGATATTGACGTCTTTTGGAGCACCGCACATTATCAAGTGTGCGATAAGTGACTTCATATGTGTCAAGAAAAACAGTGGAACATTCTGGACAAGGACTTGCATCAGGTATTGCTATTTAAGCTACCTTTTACTAAAACCCGCCCTAAACCCAACTTGGTTCGACATAGTGTTCCACTTCACTGAACGACTTCGTCGTTACTTGACGTTTTGAGTATGCCAACAATATAGACAAAGTTGTAAACTGTCTACATAGGTATTGTAAACCGGCGCCCGGAGCAGAACAAAATCGTTTTCTTTACCTAGCCTTTATTTTTGGCGCCTTGTTTGTTACGAGTATACTTATCGACATTGCTTAGTGTTGTAGCTCGGCGGTCAATCGCCCTTATAAAGGTAAAGATTTGTAGCTAAAAGACACATTATATGATTTTTTGTTTGCTCTTTATTTCAACTAGCAAATAGTCACGTTGATATTTACAAAATAATTTAGAACTTTGAAATGTTTACTATCCTTATAATTCTAAGAGCGTCGGTGACAAATCGAGATCGGACGGCATCACAGCTATGTTGGAGAAATTCGATGGCCAACTTCTATGGCTTGTCGAGGTTGATGAGATGGAATTCACGCTATTCATACCATTATCGTATTCGCGTAATAGTCCGCAGTAAATATCGGATGGGATTTCAAGATCTACAAAATTGGGTATGTAGTGGTCCAATTGCAACTTGTCACCTGAAAGCAATTCAGGTGAGCTGACGCTATCGACAAGTTGGATGTTATGTTCTTCACCATATGAGTCATTCTGGATTCCGTACGGATTAGTGCATTGTTGTGGATTGGTTTGGTTGAAATGTGTCGAATTATTTGAAAAATTCATCACTGGTGGTGGCATCTTCTGTATATGTTGACTAGGTTGTTCTCGTGGGGGGCTATACTGAAGAAGACGTTTCACGATGTCTTCGTGGCTATTGACAGTTTGTTCTTGCGAATTTTCAACTCTATGAATCAGGGCTTGATGGTAATGTGGGTGTTGTAACGGTGAAACAGATATTGAATTGTTCTGGCTGGAACTTATATGTTCGGGAGTCTGCTGAAAATAGTCTTTAACGCCACGGGCTACATCTTTTTTGTTCTTCATTCGACGATTCTGGAACCATATTTTCACTTGACGTTCCGATAAATCCAAACGCTGAGAAATCTCTATTCGTCGTGTCCGGCATAGATATTTATTTTTCACGAACTCTCTTTCTAGTTCTATCAGCTGGGTGCTTGTGAATGCAGTCCGGGCTCTTTTGACTTTCCCCTTGCCGACCGCAGATGATTCAATTTGTTTTGAAGACATGGCTCGGTTGCTGTTCACATTCATCTATACAAAAACACCAAAACGAAATTTCAGTTAATAAATTTTCTACAATATTAATTAATTCGTCAACTTACAATTTGCGAATGAGCTGGGTAAGGCGGTGGCGATGCTTTTGGGTAGCTGGCAATTGCTGAAGAAATCATGTTTCAGTTTTATAAATGCTAAACTGCTTCGTGATCTGATTGCCTCAGGAATATCGCAAGACTGTGCTACTGACCGGTATTGCGGAATATTTATACCTGTGGTCTTGGAAAATTTTTCTCTCACCTAGAGGGTGGCACAAAACCATGCTAAATGGGCAATTCTTACCTGATCTCATAGCTCTCTTTCATTGGCGGAACCGGTTACCTACCTGCCTGTAGATATGTGCGAAAGAAGGAGAGCAACACATTACAAAGTAAAACAAAGGAGAGAAAGGGAAAACCAGTCAAGTACAGTTCTTACCTGAACTAAGGGAAATAGCAAAGAACATTTGTTCAGACTTCGCACGAGTATATGTATAACTTTCCTTCTCATCTGTAAATTATTTACATGCATGGATCTCTAGCATCTATTTTATGTTGGTAAAGTAATCCCATTTCCTTTAAAAACGTTTGGCCCCCTCCAAAATACAGATCAGGTGGAGCCCTTTTTTGAGTAAATCTAAGCCTAGCTTCTCTAGGTGCTCTCAATTAAAGAAAGATTTTCATATTTTTGATGAATGGATTTATTAGTATAATTATAACATTCAATGCGATTCCTTCTTACATTGAGTCAAAACTTTCAAAGCATTCTGGACACAATGGTACTTCACACCTGCCACAAGTAAAACGCGTCTTACTCCTGCAATTCAGATCACAACAACGATTGGCATATTTTGATTCGATCTTCTTTGAGTAATGATTTCGTCCATCAAACCTTTTCTCCCTGGGAGCGCTTATGGGATTCTTTTTCTTCACTGTGGGTGATTTCTTTTCACCGCTGGGTCTGCCTTTTTTGCAGATGTACTGCCTTGACCTTTATGAATAAGTCCCATAGCGACACGACTCATGAATTCCAATAAATCCATGTTTTCTACTTTCGATTTTTTCCACAGTATCCAGGCATTTACCACAGTGACATTTAAAAAAACCGGTCATGTGCGAGTCGGACTCGCGCACGAAGGGTTTCGTACCATCTGTATATACATATAAAAATCGGTCTCAAGTAGAGCAACGTGAACGTCTCACGTAAGGGCCTACGCCTTACTAAGAATGGGTGGGTCAATTTTCGTCTAGTTTCTTGAATAACTTGGAAACTGTTTATTTTAAAATTACAAAAAAAAAAAAAATACATATAAGATCTTAACAGTAAGACCTTCTATTTGATATACAACACGATGCAGTTTTCAATTTTTTTTTCCACCTTCCCCCCAAAAATTACCTCCCATATACTGATTTCATATATTGACGTCACACCTCTGCCTTTTGATATGTGTACGAAATTTCAGTCCAGGAGATAATTTACTGTGACCGACGGACAGACGGACACACGAGTGATTCTATAAGGGTTCCGTTTTCTTCGGACGCACGGAACCCTAAAAATGGTAAAATATTCGCATGTACCATGTCTTATTTCTAATATAATTTCTGTACCGAGCCACGAGCGAGTCCATCAAATCTACCCCTCCCATGTGAAGATTGTACATGGATATTGAAAATGGTTTTTGGATTTTGACGATTTTGTTGTCTTTTCTGTCTTGATTTGATTTGATTGATTTGCACAACTGTTACATCATCAGATGATGTTACAACAAATGAACTACCACGTCCCCCTTCTCTTCAAATTTGACAATGGCGTGAGTTTATTTTACGGCAACCTTTATTCTATTCGCCCTTATTTTTCCAAGGAACCAAATATCCATTTCTTTCAACTTCAGGATAAGTGGTATACCATTGAGAAAGTTATCACAAAATATTTTATAGCTTTTTCCTTGTAGCGAATGACAAAGGCGTAGAACAGCATCACCTGCCGTTCCAAATTCCTTAGAAGGTTTTCCCTCCCACCAGCCGCACCTCGGTAAACTTCAAAACAATACACATATCCGGATACCCCTGCAGCAACCCACACCTTATATCCAAATTTTTGGTGGTTTTTTCGGTAGATACCTACTGTTTGAGGGAAGATCGTCCTTTGAGCGGTATCATCATTTCATCGACTGAGATGTGTGCTGGTTCGCAAGCACTGTAAAATGTATTATGCAGGACATTCAAAACTGGACGCAAGCGAACCAATTTGTCTTTGTTATTACTAGGAATACTGGGGTTATCCGTAAAATGTTTATGTATGTACATATAGCGGCGAATCATTTCAAACCGATTCACTGACATTGCATAAGCAATGAGATGTTGTCTCAGTCCACTTTCTTGGGCCCAATACTGCCTTATTCGAGCATATTTGATATAAGTCATTGTAAGACACATATCAAGGAAAGTCAATAGATCACTTTTAAGTAGGTCGATGTTTTCCTTTCCATAGTGGACTATTATTGAGTTGTGAGTTTTCTTTCCCGGCAAACCACACTGGAGCCCTATTTTGCTGTGCTGTTGAATTATCAACACTATCTGATTATTTTATTTCTTATTTTCTCTTATTTTTAATTTTTTCTTATGAAATACAAAAGTATAAATATACATACATACTGATATTGCAGATATTAATAAGAAAAAAAAAACTGCAATCTATAGTTCATAAAGAATTAGAAACGATAGCAGGTGGACAATTGAACAATTAAATTAAGAAACTTAAATTAAATTTAACAAACAAGATACGAAAATATTGATGAAGGGGGTCATTAAAACTGTCTATATACATATAATGGATGTAAGATAAATTTATTTATAGCTTAAGTTAAAGAGCCATGATTTAATTTTTGTTGGAAAATGGATTCATTTAGAATACAGAAAAAAAATGAGAATAGATAGATATGTAGGTTGTGGTAAGGCACTCGGACAAGATTTTGCTCATTTATTCTGAGTTGATAGCAAGAAGAGCTTCTGCTTAAAAGATAACCCGATCTCGCGAAGAATATTTTTAAAACCTCGTAACAGTATAGATGCTTTAGGGGTAAAATATTAAGATTTTTAATAAGTGGAAAGCTACCGGACTGACGATTTTTATTACAAATTAATCGAATAATATGTTTTTGTGACACCAGTAGAGGGTATATTTTATTATTGTAAGTACCACCACCCCAACAAACTATTCCATATTCAAGCTTACAGTGAACCAATCCTTAATAGATTGCTTTCAGAAAATCTAATCCGCAATATGATTTTATAAAGAAGAGCTGTCTCGCAGCTGCCATAAGGTATTTTTTTTAATGCATGCGTATGTTCAAACCAGTTTAATTTCCAGTTGAGATTCACTCCGAGATATTTAATGATGAACGTTCTCAATATAAAAACATTTTTCAGAGCAAGCGTGTTGTGGGAAAAATATCTGAGCTTTAGATTCAGAGCTACAAATAGTTTTACTGTGTCTAAATCGTTTACATTTCGCACAGTGGAAAATAAAGGGTCCATCATCTAATTTCTTGCCACTGGAACTAAAATACATAATTTTTGTTTTGTCACTGATTACCATTTTATGTATTTTAAACCAGTGACTAATCACTTCAAGGTCATGATTAATAGTCACAGAAAGATTCAGAGCAGAATCAGCAGTAAAAGCACAAGCCATATCGTCTGCATAAGCTGTTACTTTGCTACAGTATTCTTGTAAAAAGAGTGAATTAATAAATATTAAGAAAAACAGTGGGCCAAGAACAGAACCCTGGGGAACACCCATAGAAACTGAACTACTCGAACTTAAAACTCCATCAATTTTAACTTTTTGAGCTCTATTAGAAAGATACGAACCAAGCCAACAATGAAAATTACCTGTAAATCCGCACCTACATATGTAGCTTATCCAAAAGTACTTTGTGATCCACCTTATCAAAGACTTTGATAATGTCAATGAACAGTATGCTTCCTATCAATTAAACCATTATACACATTTTAACAAAAATTGAGGAGAGCACTTTCAGTAGAACAGCCTGGCCGAAAATCAAATTGGTGTTCACTGAAAAATTTATTTATTTCTAAGAACTGGATTATTCTCATCTTTATAGCTTTTTCGAAGATTTTTGAGAAAACTGACAGCAAAGAAATAGGCCTATAATTATTGATATCAGTCTTATTTCCTTTCTCAAACAATTGCTTCAGCAAGTTTCAAATAGTCGGGAAAAATACTACAAGAAACACTTTTATTATACATAAAATGTCACAGATATTTAGTGCTATATTCTTAACGAAGATACTAGAAAAACCGCCAGTTGTTTTAGAATTTGAACTTCGAAGACATCGAATAATCCTATACACTTCAGATGACGTTATGGGCTCAAAGAAGAAACTCCGAGGACATGACACTTCACTAGATAAACACTAGATATACAATCACAATCAGAATCACAACTATTGGAAACAACCTTAGATCCTGTAGATGAAAAAAGTTAACGAATTTATTTACTAAAACTTTGGTGTTAGATATCCCAGCATTGTCTACGTTCAAATTTTTAATTTGAATTTGTTGACTAGATTTGTTTAATATTGCACGTACTAACCCCCACTCCTTTTTAGAGTTGCCTTCACGAAACTTACTCAAGTAGAAATTTTTTTTTCCCAAATTTTTCATCTTTAGAAATGGTTTTGCAAATTTGCTTATAAGCAGAGATGACGTTATTATTATTCCGACTTTTAACCTTCTTCTTATAGAGTATATTTTTCATTTCGATTTCCCTTAAAATATTAATATCGATCCGCGGCTTCAGTTCACCTGGTTGCTCACATTCTGTTCCTGGAAGGTAATTCACATCATCGAATTCGTTGTCATCAGAAACCAGTTCATCTTCAGAGCCGTCAGGAATCAGGTTATCATCGACATCATAAATAAAAGAATTTGAAAACTCGATGCCTGCCATTTGTGAAGGCGTAGTATTCCTTAAATGCATGGCGTCCTCGCATGGCGTGAGGACACGTGTTTTTTCGACACTATCTGGTATTAAATGATGTCTTATTATAAAATTATTATACGCTCTCATAAAACTAAGCTACTGCAACAAATTAAAAAAATACTTACTCAAATTAATAATTCCAAACACCAGCAAAAAAAAAAAAAAACGTTTACTGACAGACACACGAAACACTTGTTGATACACATTCTGAAGTTTTCTAACTATTTCATCATGCATTTGGGAGGTGCTGCCAAGTGGCAACTTTTCACTATGCGATCAGTGATTTCAAGGGAGGTACTCATGCAACTAAAGGTCACCAGAATCCAAATCCAATTTTTTTGGAGAGCGCGTATGTGCGCACGTGCGTTCCGGAATTTTGGGTTCATTCCACGCGTAATTACGCAACTTAGAACTAGGTATGTTTTCAGCAAAATCAGTCTAGCAATCAAACACCTCATTTATTGATATCCGTGTTACCATACGCTGGTAACTTTGGTTTCACTCGGCGATAGTACGAGTAGTTCATGATGAATGATAAGTAACGGGCGGCCGATTTAAAGTGTTAGCATCAGGCAACCCAATAACTTTCACACCGCTTACCAGAACGGATTGTGAGTACGCGCATTCAAAGCGTTAGTCTTTGCGAATTATTACTATGGACACAGTGCATGCCACAAAAAAGCGCTGTTATTGTGCAGCTTTACATTCAAAACAATTCTCAATTGTGAAAACACAACGTGCGTACCGTTCAAAATTTGAAGTGAGAGACGCGCCTTCTCACATTACCATTAGGCGTTTGCACCAGACATTTTTGGACACCAGTAATCTTGGCAATGTCATCAAGGGAGAGAGTATATGAGATGGTCCGATGAGAATATTGAGGCTGTACGGGCCGCAGTTGAGACCTCATCACGAACATCGAGTTGCCACCGTCCCGCTCAGTCGGGCATCAAACGTATCTCACTACAACGCATAATTCGGTATGATTCGATTATTGCCAACCGATTAGTCACGTCACTTGTATTATGCGAAATTTATCGTGAACTTGATTTTGGGAAAAAATTATCATGAGCGATGGGGCTAATTTTAATTAAACGGAACGGTCAAGATACGAAATTGTCATTTTTACGCTGCTGAAAATCCTCAGTCACGACCGAGGATTTGGGCCTGAATTTGTGCAGATAGGGTCATTAGACCGTTCTTTTTTGAAGACGACGATGGGATGGTTCCAACAAGACGGCGCCACAGTCCACAGAGCTCGAGCCACCATCGCTTTATTGCGCCGTAAGTTCGTCGATCGTCTAATTTCCAAAAACGGTGATTTTAACTGGCCACCGAGATCGCCTGATTTAACGACACCGAACTTTTTCTTGTGAGGTTTTTTAAAGTCCAAAGTCTATGTCAACAAGCCACGGACTGTGGAAAACTCAGGGCCAATATTCGACGCGAAGTAACCGCTGTAGTGCCTCAACACTTCGCAAGATTGATAAAAATACTCAAAAACGAGCTAATTGCGCCATCCGCATCTTCAAGAATTTATCAAAATAATTTATCACTTAATAGCAAATAAATGTGTTTTTTTTTCGAATTATTTATAAAACAAATGCTAACACTTTAATTGGGCCACCCTGTATAAAAACAGAAGAGATGCGGCCTTTATTCTCTTGACTACTGATGGCTTTGAAGTTATAAAAAAAGTTTTGATTTTCTTTCGACAACACTAAACAATTTGTTTCGTATTGTCTTATATTTTGAAACACTAAATACGAAGTCATTGTATACAGGATCACAATCCTTGATAGTGCGACGAGGGAAATGTAGCGCTTGACTGAACGACATTATGGGACTGACAACATATTTTATACACCTTCTATGTATGAGATACAAATTGGTTTGTAATCGAAATATAAATGTCTCGAATCATTTAGATTAAGTAACAGGAAACGTTAGAGCGAGGAAGACAATAAAAATTCATTGAATGTCGTATAAAAAGTCAATTTCTTAACATTTTCGCAGCAGACCGGTGAACGCGATTAAGAACAGAAAGGCAGGTCATCGGCAAGAAAGGTGGCCAGGTAATGAAACTGATCTTTTAATACAAGCCAATCCATTGTCGATATTAATACAACCTTCAATAAAAGGGTTTAGGATATGCCTAAAACTTTATCTCTTCCTTCCTCTGTGTCTTCTGCATATTGGCGACAACATAGTGTGGTGAACTAGCCCAGCATGCTCTGAATTCTAAAAAAAACTGAAACTATTTACACAACTTCAACAGCTCATTATAACGAGTTAACGGT
Source organism: Eumerus sabulonum (assembly GCA_951905685.1). Lineage (NCBI taxonomy): Eukaryota > Metazoa > Arthropoda > Insecta > Diptera > Syrphidae > Eumerus > Eumerus sabulonum. The sequence goes on from OX645060.1 coordinate 208,203,634, forward strand.
CTCAACCTTTCCATAATCCGGTACCATAAAAATCTCAATAAATCATACGTAAACGAGGCTTGCTTCGCTACCTATTCCCAGCTACGAAATACCATCAAATCAAGTCAGTTCCTACTGACTTCGCGAATTGTCTCGCCGGTCGACAGTCGGCTCTGCTCCTTTTGCAGTCGGGACAGACCTTATGATAATCATGTCGACGCCCAGGTGAAATACTTAGGTACATATGACATTCGCGATCGGAATCCAAACTGATCGTCTGAATGAATCGAATATTGAAACCAATATGAAGGATGACTAGCCATCAAGCTAACAAGCAGTCTTCATTCAGGCATCAACAACATAAAACTGCACCCATACATATGTATGTACCTTTACTAGTGCTATTTTCATTCGCGAATCCTGCCGTAGCCAATAGACAATGGTTGTGATTACAACACGACCATAAAACCCGGACAGACGGCGCTTGGTACACCTTCTTATGCCGCCATGCGGCAGCACGCCCGATTTATGACGATCTACTCATGTGCACTCTTGGTCGACAGGAGTCAAGGGAATGCCTTTTATAATTTACACTCACCCATACACGTTCCTATGTACTTGCGCCCGTAAAGCAGCGGCACAGGAACAATTTTCACTAATACGTTTTGGTTTTGCGGTTACATTAAATCGCCGTGGTAATTACGAAACACAAAAGGATACTTGAAGGCGTATGCAACAATTACGAAAATTGGATTGTTTATAATTCTCTAAATTGTTTACTCTTTTGATTTTTAGATCGTTTGTTTTCGCAGAAGTACACTATAGCGAAATGGGAACCTGATGACAACGCAATATGTTCTGTTGAATGAAAATTGTATTTAGAACTGGAATGTAGTGGCCCTTGGTGGGGAAGGTGAAAGCTATTGCACTCATTATGAAACTATGCAAAAAATGTTTTACTCACAAATTTTCTATCCGGGAAAGGTATGTGGATGTGGAGAGAAAACGGCCGATGTTTTCTTGGATTTCAAATGGCCATAGGTGGTGTTGATTCAGACAATGGCACCATGATTGACGTAGAAAGTAATTATGTGAAGTGTAATCATAAGTACATAAGAATAATTCCGAAGTTCCAATTTAACATGTAAATGAAACATCTGGGAACAACTCCTTCGATCTTATTGGGGTATTCTCGGGAACACTATATGTGTCCACATATACTTACTCACTTACTTATTAGGCCAGCACTCCATGGAAGATCTGAGCCTCAGCTACAGTTGCCTTCCATCCTTGACGGTCCCGGGCACGCTGCTTCCAGTTATCAAGACCAAGTTGTCTTACATCCGCGATTACTTAGTCTTTATATCGGAGGTTCGGTCTTCGTCTTCTTCATGTACTCTATATGGCCGAGCCAATGTAGTCGACGGATATTTGCCTTCCGCACTCTATCCATATCTTTGCACAGCTCTTAGAGTTCGCGGTTATGTCTTCTCCTCCATTCACCTTCCTCACAGACAGTACAAAATATCCGGCGCAGAATTTCTTTTTCGAAAGAAACCCAGCAACACTGGCAATACTAGCTATGACTCCTGCAGGGGTATAGATCATCCCACTAATCACTGGATTAGGGCGATGCTAAATAGCCGTATTATGTCGGCCACGTGCGGATAGGTCTCAGTGACAGTATCGGCGCTAAAGGGTGTCCACACGGAGGAGTCCCTTCACCCCTTCTCTGGTCAATAGTTATCGATAACCTACTACGCAAGCTAACCACACGAGGCTACAAGGTCATCGGGCAAGTGCGAAACTGCTGCCTGTGAGCGCATGCAGCTCGCGCTTCAGTTTATCTCTGACTAGTGTGGCAGAGAGGGTTTATCGATTAACCTAAATAAGACAATCTTAGTCCCTGCTCCGTCTTTCTAAATAGTACAAATATGGAATTTTCAGAAGAAGTTGAGTATCTAGGTATTGACCTTGATCGCAGACTCAACTGGAACTCCAATATGAAAAACAAACTTACAAAAGTGACTAAGGCCATGTGGGCCTATCGACCCACTTACGATACAGGTGCTATGTCAACCTGCCCCACGGCAGCCAAGAAGCACGCATTTAATTTACTCCACTTCATCTTTTTTATTAAAAAGGTGGCATTACGCAGTGCAATCAGAATTCTACGTTTGGAAACAAGCCTACCATGTTGACCCGTGGGTCACATGTCCATCTAGCAACATCTCCCCGCACTGGTTATGATTACCACGGTCTCTGATGCATTACCACACACCTTCACTTTAGACAAGAGATTTGAGATATTGATCCCAAACCACTCAGCATTGGAAACCAAATATCCCCTGCTTAATGTCAAAGGCCTTAGGTTGTATACTGATGGTTCCAAGATACTTTCTGGCGTTGGCGCCGGCACCTTTGGAACAAATCGTAAGATCTCAAAGGCGCTGGGAGTCCTAGCATCTTTCAAGCAGAATTACATGCCATCAATCTAAACCTAGAGACCGGCACAAGAAGAGTAACCATCAACATATTTCCTGATAGCCAAGCAGCGCTTTAAGCGCTTAGTTCGTACAGCACGAACTCAAAAACAATCAAAGAATGCCATGATGCCATACAGGACCTCGCCAAAAGAAACCAGGTTAAACTCTGGTGGGTGCCAAGGCACAAAAGTATTAAGGGCAATGAAATTGCCGATCAACTCGCCAGGAAAGGTTTCAGCGAAAAATACATAGGTATCTTTCTGTTGTCGTAGATCAAATTCTTCTTAGACAAGTGGGAAAAATCGCAAAATTTGCCCTTTTGAAACAGCGTTCAGGGAAACGATTTATACGGCCCCTGAACAAACACTCCATTACCCAAACTAGTCAACTACCTGACGGGACACTGTGGTCTAAGATATCATGTTAACGAAATTAACATCTCGTCTGAAACTGAGTGCCGACTCTGTCTTGAGGACGAACAGGCAACAAAGCACACAGTGTATGAGTGTGCTGCTCTCTGCCATCTCAGGAAGCGTATCCTTCTCAGGAAAGTGATGACTCCTGAGGGGATCATCTCGGCTTCCACGAGAAGCATTGTCAACTTCATTAGGGAAGTGGAGAAGCTCCTCGGCTAGCAGGTACAATAGATCTGTAAAGGTCGCAGTGCCCAATGCTATATGTAAGCACTAGCCCCTTAATAAAAAAAAAAAACAAAAAAAAAAACAGCTTTCGGCTCCGGATAGCAAGACTGGTAGTATAAACGTTTTGTAGAGCATGACTTTGGTTCTTCGAGTGAGAATTTTTGACCCAAACCCAGTTTGGACAAACTGAAGTAGCAGCGGTTGCCAAGGGCGATTCGACGCAGGATCTCCACTGCGGTGTCGTTTGTGAAGTCTACGTTTGTCCCGAGGTAGACAAACTCCTTAACCACCTCGAAATTATAGCCGTCAACCGTTATATTTTGTTCCAGGTGGTGAGCGACGGATCGGTTTTTGCTTGACAGTATACATATGTACTTTGTCTTATCCTCGTTGACTTTAAGACCAATTAGTTTCGCCTGTTCCTCAATCGCCGTGAAAGCTACTACAACGTCACGCTGATACCGCGCGATCATGTCAATATCATCCGCGTATCCTAACAGCTGGACAGACTTGTAGAAGACAGCGTCTTTCCTGTTGACGCCTACCCTTCGCATTATCTGCTCCAAATTGAAGAAGTCACACGACAGCGCATCTCTGCCGGAATCCGGTGCATATTTCAAACGGTTCAAAAGTAGTAGAATCGACACAGAACGATCAGTTTTCCTGGGATCCCGAATTTGGCCATCGCATCATACAATTCTTTGCGATGACTGCTGTCGTATGCGGCTTTAAAATGGATAAAGAGATGGTGTGTATCGATTTGAAACTCGCTGGTCTTTTCCAGGATTTGTCGAAGTGTGAATATTTGGTCTATAGTCGGTTTGCCGGAAGCCGCACTGGTAGCCGCCGATTAGTGCGATGCAAAAGGACTTTAGACGTTCACTCAGTACGCTGGACAAGATCTTGTATGCGACACTGAGCAGGGATATACCTTTATAGTACTTGCAAGAGGTAGGATCGCCTTTTTTGTGGGTGGGGCAAATAGAGCTGATATTACATTCGTCGGGCATGCTTTCATCTTTCCAAATTCTACAGATGATTTGGTGCATGCTCCCTACCAGAACATCGCCGCCAGCCTTGAAGAGCTGTGATGGCAACCCATCTGTGCCTGCGGCCCTGTAGTTCTTCAACTTTTGAATAGCTGTGCCGAATTCTTTGACCCAAACGTCAAAATGCAAAACGTGTTTAAGAAGAATTAATTAATTTTTTTTAACTCAAAATTCACCGATGTTTAATAAATTAGTAATTCATAGGTTCAGAGTCGCAGAAACATATATGTAGATTGGAGGCAGTGTTTCTCTCTTTAGTGCAGCAAAACATGCCTAGCATCAGTCGAGAATTTAGATACCCTCGTTAGGTATTGGTATTAAAACTACTTAATACTAAAACGTCTAGAAAAGTGAAAGATTGCGTTTGATTATGCTAACAATATAGACAAAGTTGTAAACTGTCTACACAGGTGTTGTATACCAGCGCCCGGAGCGCTGTCGCGCTAGTCCCGACATTTCTGTAGTTAAAAGACAGGTGATGTGATTTGTTTTACTTTTTATTTCAACTAGCAGATAGTCATGTCCATATTTACAAAATGGTTTCTCGAATTTAAAGTAGTTTTTTTCGTTATAGTTCAAAGAGCGTCGGTGACAAATCCAGATCCGGCGGCATCACAGCTGTGTCAGAGAAGTTTGATGGCCAACTTCCATCGCTTGTCGAGATCGGTGAGATGGAATTCATGCTATTCGTGCCAATATGATATTTGCTTGGTATTCCGCAGTAAATATCAGATGGAACTTCAAGATCTACAAAATTGGGTATGTAGTGGTCCAATTGGAACTTCTCACCTGAAAGCAATTCAGATGAGCTGATGCTATCGACAAGTTGGATGTTATGTTCTTGACCGTGCGAGTTATTGTGGATCTCGTACAGATTGGTGTATTGCTGTGGATTGGTTTGGCTGAAATGTGTCGAATTATTTGAAAAATTTATCACTGGTAGCGGCATCGTCTGTATGTGTTGACTAGTTTGTTCTCGTGGGGGGCTATACTGGAGAAGACGTTGTACGATGTCTTCGTGGCTATTGACAGTGTCTTGTTGCGAATTTTCAACTCTTTGAATTTGGGCTGGATGGTAGTGTGGGTGTTGTAACGGTGAAACAGATATGGAATTGTTCTGGCTAGAACATATATGTTCAGGAGTCTGTTGAAAGTAGTCTTTAACGCCACGGGCTAAATCTTTTTTGTTCTTCATTCGACGATTCTGGAACCATATTTTCACTTGACGTTCCGATAAATCTAAACGCTGAGAAATCTCTATTCGTCGTGTCCGGCATAGATATTTATTTTTCGCGAACTCTCTTTCTAGTTCTATCAACTGGGTGCTTGTGAATGCAGTCCGGGCTCTTTTAACTTTCTCCTTGCCGACCGCAGATGATTCAGTTTGTTTTGAAGACATGGCTGGGTTGCTGTTCACATTCATCTAAACAAAAACAAGAAAAAAGAAATTTCAGTAAATAAGTTTTCTACATTATTAATTAATTCGTCAACTTACAATTTGCAAATGAGCTGGGTAAGGCGGTGGCGATGCTTTCGGGTAGCTGGCAATTGCTGACGAAATCATATTTCAGTTTTAAGAATGCTAAACTGCTTCGTGATCTGATTGCCTCAGGAATATCGCAAGACTGTGCTATTGACTGGTATTGCGGAATATTTATACCGGAAACTTCTTGATTTACCTGGAGGGTGGCACAGAACCATACAAGATGGAAAATTCTTACCTGTGATCTCATACCTCCTTTTCATTGGCGGACTCGGTTATCTACCTACCTGTAGATATGTGCGGCAGAAGGAGAGCAACACACAGTCAGAGGGATGATATCAGAAAAATGGTTCACTGGAAAAATTCCACGAAACCCAAGAAAGAGTCTGAGAGAAAGGGAAAACCGGTCAAGTACAATATTCACCTGGAGTAAGGGAAATAGCATTGAACATTTGTCCACCATTATAAATTTCGTACAAACGTATGTGTATTTCCAGCCCTTTTATCTGTTTTTTACAGAGAGTGATCCCACTTCGGTTAAGAACCTTTGGCCTCTCAAAACGCAGATCATCTAAAGCCCTTTTTAGGCACTATAGTTTGCTGGATTGGAGACCAACATAGCGCGGATGAATTGGAAAGGTAGCTCCTTGCTATATGAGTCTTTCTATACATAACCAAGATAGGACTTTGAAACGAAGAATCATCGACGAGCGCTGTGTAAGGCCCATTCTTCGAAGGTCTTGGTTGATCTTTATGCCATTCTGGCATTGAGGAATGCAGTATTTGCTAAAGACAACACATTTTAAGGGGAATGTGTACTCTTGCTCACGGTTGAATTTTTGTACAAAGATCTTTTCCGGGCAGCAGCGCTACCGTAGCGCAGTGGTTAGTATGTTGGAGTTTGAATGTTTATTTCGCGGTGTCCCTCCTCGGCGGGAAAAACCTCCTGTAGTGTACTTGCCATGAAAAAGCTTTTCTCGCACCGTTCGGAATCGGCATTCAACTGTAGGTCCCTTTCACCTATTGAGAGAAGCTTGGCTCTGGCCCTTCATGGGCTGTACCGTCCCCAAAGAAGAAGAAGTTCTGCCTTATACATACATAGGCCCTTGATGATTATTTGAAACTTTGTATGTTTCTGTATTTCGTTTTCAGGAATATGTAATATACCTACGTTTAAAGTTTTCCAACACAGAAGATACATCATTGTCGATATCGTTCTAGGAAGAACTGAAACAAATAGAAGCCAGTGTACGCCATTCAACTACTAGTTGTGCCTCAAGCATAAATATACAAAAGTAGATTATACTAGAAGAGGGCGCCGTGGCGCAGTGGTTAGTGTGTTGGACTCTGACACACGATGAGCGAGTTCGGATCCCGATATCACCAACGCCATTGAATGTTTATTTCGCGGGGTCCCTCCTCGGCGAAGTACTGACAAGACCCCCCGTAGCATACTTGCCTTGAAAAAGCTTATTGACTCACGATGATCGTAGGTTCCTTTGTGAAAAATAAATCACACAAACATGGGTGATTGAAAGAAGCTTAAATCTGATCCTTCATGGGCTGTAACGCCACCAAAGGAAAGAAGAGAGAAATTATACTAGAAAGCGACAACTCAAAACGAATATGTAATGGTTTAACACTTCATTTGCATAAATGCTTTCGGCAGGTAAAAGGCCATTTATACGTATCTATGGAGCACTTAAAAATTGGTTGTGGTCAATATTAGTTTCTCCACTCAGACAAACATTTTATACACTTTCGCAAGTTTTGTAGGTTTTTTTGATAGTTAAAAGTCAAGCCAAAAACTCATAGGAAAACTTCAGTATTGTCGATGCTTCCGAGAAGGCGAGATATCTTTTTTTCTATGAAACTAAGGACTTGTCCTACAAATGCTCTCGTAAAGGAGCAAAGAAGAGATGTATTTGGAGTGTACAGGTCTTAATGCATAGCATTAGTACAATGGGAAGGGAAATACTGATAATATCGGTTTGGATACAAAGCCTTTCAGATGATACTAACAACGAGGCTTACTACCCTAAAAAATTCGGTACCAGAAAACGCTTAGTAAATCGGGCATTGAGAAATACTACAAAAATTATATTTAATCAACTTATACTGAAAAGGAAGTGTTATTTCCCATCTATAGTAGCAGTGTTTGCGTTATATTTATTTTCAACTCTCACAGTATATACCTATGGCCGTGATGCAGTGGTAAATATTACTGACCGTCGAGCGAAAGGTCTGTAGCTCAAAGTCATTCTATAGCCAAGAAAAAACAATTCCTATACGGAAAAAAAATGATGCAACACAGCTGTTGTGAATGAGAAGTGATTAAACATACTGATGAAGGCATAAAACTCATAGTATATGGTAAATTCTAATATATCACCATAAGTGCATGGAACAGTTACGGAGAACTACAACCAACGTGTAAATTCCGCCGGTTCCTCTCGAATCCTATCTAGGAAAACCACCCCTGGAGAGGAGTGAACGAACATCTAGGATCCAAACCACTGCACTCCGTTCAAGTTGTGTGATAAATATTATAAGAACTCTTGAACCTGCGCGAACTATAAAAAAGATTGAATAAATAAAATAACTTATTATCACAAAAGAACAACCTTCGGAAAAAAATGAGTACAGCGCTCTCATAAGTGACCGGGATTTTCTAATTTTTAAAGACAATGTTTCAATAGTAGCCGGTCTTAAAGCCGACAAGACATGCCTACAATATAAGAAGTGGTAGTCGAATATGAATAAAAAGCATGTTTCGTCTAAATGAGTTTACTGATATACGCCGGCAAAAAAAAAGCAAAAGTTGTTTTTTTGCATTAAAAGAAATAAATAATTAAACACTTGCAGTTATGATGCAACAAGCTGCAGCTAATGGAAATTATCACATAACATATGTCACGCGTATATAAGGTGAGGTCCTGGTAATGTGGTAACGTATAAGGAGGGGATGTGGGGTCAGTAAATGACAAATACCTCATTTATTGATATCGGTATTACTGCACACTGCTTTAAAGCACTGTAGTCTTTCAACTGTTTAATGAATTATGGGTTTCTCCCAGCGATAGTACGAGGAGTTCATGATGAGTGATAAATATAAAAAGATAAAAGATGCGGACTTTATTCTCTCGGCTACGAGAGACGTTGAAGTTATAAAAAAGTTTTGATCTTCTTTCGACAACACTAAATAATTTTTTTGGTTTTGTCTTATACATAGTTTGAAACACTAAATACGAAATCATTGTAAACATTATCACAATCCTTGAAGGGATAAAAACCACTGATAGTGCAACGAGGGAAATGCAGCGCTTGACTAAACGACATGTGGGACTGACAACTTATTTTATACACCTACTATATGAAACAAATTGGTTTGTAATCGAAGTATAAATATCTTGAATAATTTAAATTAAATAACTGAAAGCATTAGAGCGAGAACAACGCGAAGACATTAAAAATTCATTGAGTAGGTATTGCATTAGAAGTCAATGCCTTAACATTTTTGCAGTAGACTAGTCAACGCGATTAAGAACAGAAAGGCAGGGTCATCGGCCTAGAAAGATGGCCATGTGGTGAAGCTGATCTTTTAATATAAGCCAATTCATTGCCGAAAATAATTCAACCTTCAATCACGCAATAAAAAGGTTTGGCTTATCACTAAAACTACAACCCAGCTTGTACGTATGTATGTACATAAATCCATATCTTGCTCCGAATTCATGTGGCACATACGGTAGCTAATGATATTTTAAACTGTATATACAACTCTAACAGGTCGTTATAGAAGTTAACGATATTTGGAAGCCCAGTTCCATAAAATTCTCAATAATGCATGTAACCGACACCTCCTTCACTACCAGCCAGGAATTAATATCTTACCCCTTGTTCGTGAGATTCGCGAATTGTCTCGCCGGTCGACACTCGACTCAGTCGAGACAGAACTTATGATATCTATGTCACCATACTCGCGAAGCCCAGGTGAAATACTTATGTGCATATAACAGGTTCAATTGGAATGAAGACTTATCGTTGGCATGAGTCGTCAAATTGGGAAACCAATTTGAATGGTTGACTAGTCATCGAGTCAGCCACCAGTCGTCAGGCAGGTATTAAGTAGATAACTGCACCCATATTCGCATAGCTTGTACTCAGTTTGATTACTTACCTTTAGTAGTTGCATTGTCATTGGCGAATTCTCCAGTACAACGGTTACACAATGGTTATGATTAAGCCTGTCCATAAACCCAGTCAGTCGGCGTTTAGTATACCCTTATACGAGTATGCCGCCGAGTGTCAGCACGCCCGGTAAATAACGATCTATTCGTGTGTACTGCGGATTGACAGGAGTCAAGTGAATAATTTTTAAAATTGATCATGCACTCACACACACAACGACGCCAAGGAACAGGACGAACATAAACTAATTAGTTTTGGTTTTGCCTTGTTAATTACCCAAAGGATATATAAAGGCCCATGCAAGAGTGACGAAAATTAGATTGGTTGTACTCGTGTGTAATTAGTTCTCTAAATTGTTTACTCTTTCGGTTTTAAGTCATTTTGTTTTCATGCCAGTATATTGCCTGGATGATAGAGCGAAATGATTTGTTTAATGAAAATTTCAATTAGAACTGGAATGGAGTGTGCGTTGGTGGGGAAGGGAAGGTGGAACGTAATGCTTTTTTTTTTTAAGTTATGAAACCAAAACATGTTTTTCTGCCCGATCCCAGCTTCTCTCCACTTGCGTGCGCGACATTATATTTAGCCATCCTCTTTTCCTTATCCCACAGGATTGGATTGAAAGAATCGTCGGACTGGGACGTTTCTATCTATGCGTTCAATGTGGCCCAACATTGGATTTATAGGCTGACCTCTTTGTATAGTTTGACCGATTCCCGGCTGTTTTCATTGATTGAAATAAAAATCATACGCAGAATTTTCTTTTTGAAACGATTAAGAGCTGCTTCATCCGCCTTCGACAAATCCCACGTTTCAGCTTCACAGAACGGCAGATCATATGGGTCTGACATGAAATTACCTTGGTTTTTTTGGAAGGTAGTTGTTTTTTTTTTTTTTATCTTTTACACCCGCACTTAAGGCTAAGGCCTTATAACGTAAACGTTGTGCGAGCGAAGGTAACAGGGAAAGGGAGAGTTTAGCTCAGGTTCACACACAACCTGAACGGAGTGCAGTGGTTTTGGGTCGAAGATGTTCGTTTACTACTCTCAGGGGTGGTTTGTCCTAGATAGGACGAGATCCGACGAAATTTCGCGTTGGTTCACAGTAATTTGTTCATGCACTTTTGGTGTTAATATTGCATACGAAGAGGATGCATTTCCGTTGACCATATGCTGTGAGGGTTATGCCTGCAGCAGTACGCTTGGTCAGTTTCCATTCACAATAGTGTTGCATACCTTTTTCCGTATAAGAATCGCTTTTCCTTGGCTATGAAACGAATTTGAACTATAGACCTTCCGCTCGACGGTCGATGATGTTAACCACTGCACCACGGGCACCTTTACTGCTCAATTGCCTTCTGGGTTTAAAGGAAAACAACGGTTGGCAAGAACCTCTATGAATAAGACTAGTCGCTAAAAAGCTTTTAGGATCTTCCTTACAGTATTTCCGGTGTCAGCGAAATGACGGATGGTGAATTAGTTAATTTATTGATGGCGAATATTTGGTGTTAGACGCTTTTGGATGTTAGTACTTAATAAAGTTTACTACGAATGCCCTAAGGTGGTTCAATATGAATGAAATAATTATCTTTTTTCTCCATCTTTCTGGTATTCGTGGCCGTATTTTTCTCACCTATTCCCTAGTAGATCCTTTTACAGATTTTTTATATGTCATGGCTTCATTGGTGATGTTTCTGCTCAATTACACACCAGTGATGGATTTTTTTGATTAAAAAGTGTATGCCACTTCAATATATGCATGAAAATCGTTAACCCCTAACCTAAAATTATGAACTCTTTGACGCCTCAAAGATGCGTCTAATCCCTGCGCATCTATCGTCTCTAGGTCTTTAGAAGAGAATTATAAAAACCGAAGGATATATTCCACCAGCCAATAAAGCACACCAAACATTGAGTTTTAATCGTTGTAAGAGCGTCGACAAATGCTACTGAGTCTTTTCCACTCCAAATTCGGCCATTTTGCTGCTTGCTAACATATCCATCTGACCAAAAATGGGCTGCATCGGGGAATATCATTTTGCGTTGAAAATGAGGTTCACCGAACCCAGGACGCGTATATGGCTACGCGGTTTCAACTCTTGCACGAGCTGGATCTTGTAAGCTTTTAAGCCAAGATCTTTCCGTAAAATCTTCCACAAAGTGGATGGGTATAGCTCCAATTACTGTGCACGATGGCGAATCCGTTCATTCGGATTCTCCTCAACACCGCGCTCACCAACGACAAAAGCTTCTTTTGTTCGTACTTTTTGTCGTTTTTGGGGATGCGTATTATCTACCAGAGTGTACGTACGCAGTCTTGCTAGATCAGTATACGCAAACAACTCAGTTTGAAGCTATATTGCCAGTAAGAATGTACCGAGAGGACGAATTGGACAATCTGCGAATTGGCAATTTGGCGAGTAAGAGCCCCTGCAGCTGAACACCTTGCTGCTCTGCTAGTCAGGTCCTACTTCCAGCTCCTCGTGGTATCATCTGAAAATTTACTTACAAGGGAAATTATTGACGGGAGAAGCCGAATGGCGAGTATCCTGCGCCACTAAACAGGATTAGTGTCGGCTGAGCTATGGTCTAGCAAACCATAAATGTAAAAACGCAAATTACTCAGAAACGAAAAAAATGCCTCGAATAAACAAACGGAACGGGCCTACGTATGTTTACGACCCTTTTATAAAAAAAAAAAAACAGACAAGGATCTTCGGTTCTGTACGTGGAATGTTAGGTCCCTAAACAGACCACATGCGGCCGAACAACTTGCCGACGCCCTAGACCGCTATAAAGCGGACATAACCGCCATCCAGGAAATGCGATGGAATGGACCAGGTAAAAAAGCGGATGAAAAACTGTGACATCTACTACAGTGACTGCTATAGGGAAAGAGGACAGATGCGGATTTTTTGTTAGAGGTGGACTAAGGCACAGAGTCCTAAGCTTTCAGTATGTGAGTGAACGCCTCATAGCGATTCGCATCATGTCAAAACTCTGTAACATCAGCCTCATGTGTGTCCATGCCCCCACGGAAGACACGAATGACTCCATCAAAGATGATTTCTTTAATCTCCTAGACAGAACAAATGCCAAATGCCCCAACTATGATACTAAAATTATACTAGAAGACTTCAATGCTAAGCTAGGTAAGGAAAGCATCTTTGAACGAGTCATCGGCAAATACATCCTACACGACACCACATCCGATAACGGACAGAGGCTGATCGACCTTGCCACGGTCGTAATCTCCTTTTAGTTAGCACACGCTTTCTGTACCTCGATATACAGAAAGGCACCTGGGGGTCGCCAAATCAATCAGTCACCAACCAGATTACATCGCGATTGACGTCAGACACTCCTCCACTATTCTTGATGTTCGTACTTTCCGAGGAGCAAATATCGACTTAGACCACTATCTTGTAGTAGCAAAGATACGTCAACGCATACTACGAACACCGCGGAGTAAAGCTAGAACACGAAATTATGACGTCGGAAAGCTACTATCGCCGGAAATCGCCAGTGCCTTTGCCAACCGCGTCTCCTTAAGCTCTCCGATACACCTCAATTCTCCACTTAGTCAGTAGAGCAACAATAGAGCCTGTGCAAACAAGCCCTGAAGAGCCTTGGGACCAGGTCACCTGGTTTGATGACTAGTGTAGAAGCACTTCTGCAAGAAGGCAGGAGGCATACAAAGCCTCACTACACAAAAAACCAGAGTGACTCGTGAGCTCTACGAACTCAAAAGGAGGCAGAAAAATAAACTTCTCAAGAGAAAAAAGAAAGAGCATGATAAGCGGGCAATTGAAAACTTGGAGAGGTGCTACTGCAGGCACGACGATCGAAGGTTTATTCAACAGATAAAACGAATGTCTCAAGGCTGTAAAACCCGAACGGAAGCCTGTAGGGATGAGAACGGACACCTAGTAGTTGAATCGCAATCGAAGCTGAGAATTTGGAAAAACCACTTCTGCTGTGTGTATAACGGCGGTGGCAGCCAACATACCGCCGTCAGGCAGAATGATCAATTTCTTAATAGGAAGAAAGATCGCAGAGAGTTCCGTCCCCCTGACCTCGACGAAGTTGAGATTGCTATGTTGAAACTCAAGTCAAATACAGCTGCTGGCGCAGATGGACTGTCTGCTGAGCTCTTCAAAGCAGCTGGGGGTAGGCTGGTTAGGAGCATGCACTTGCTAATCTATAAGATATGATCAGAGAAAAGCGTGCCCGAGGAATGGAGTTTAAGCATTGTTTTGCCCGATCCACAAAAAAGGCGACCCCTTCGACTGCGCCAACTACAGAGGAATAAGTCCCCTTAATGATCTTCACTGCCGTTTTGTATGAACGCCTGAACCCGTTCGTAAATAAGCTGTTAGGTCCTTATCAGTGTGGCTTCAAGCAAGGTAAGTCCACCATCGGCCACACTACGGCAGATCCTGGAGAAAACCAATAAATTTCAAGTCGACACCCACTATCTATTCGTCGACTTCAAGGCCGCATGCGACAGAGTAACTAGAGACGAGCTGTATAACGCCATGTTTACTTTTGACATTCCTGCTAAGCTCGTCAGACTTTGCAGGAACGCTCGCCGCTCGGTGCAGAACTGACCGATAGTTTCGAAGCCAAAAGAGGATTTGGATAGGGCGATGCGCTGTCGTGTGATTTTTTTAACATCTTACTAGAAATGATTGTGCAAAAATCACAGGCCAATACAAGAGGCCCAATCTATTTCAAATCCTCGCAACTCCTTGTATACGCCGACGATATTGACATAATAGGTAGATCACAGCGAGATGTCGATGAGGCGTTTGCGAGGCGGTAAAAATAGGCATCGAAAAAGGACATTACAAGCGACGCCTTAGCCAGAGCGTGCATAATGGCAGATATAAGTTCGAGGTAGTTAAAGACTTCTTATACTTCGGTTCCGCAGTGACCTGGAACAACGACACCAGTTTCGAAATCAAGCGCAGAATTACTCTTGCCAACCGCTGTTACTTTGGGCTTAGAAGGCAATTGTGCAATAGGGCCCTCTCTCGTTCGACCAAGTTGACCTTACTTTTTTTTTTTTTTAAGTGAAAACTTCTTTAGCCGCGTTGGGCACTTTTTTTTTATAAGGCCTTAATCATCCCGGTTCTGCTATACGGCGCAGAAACATGGACTTTATCTAAAGCGAATGAAGGAATCGAGAGAAAGATTCTGCGTGCGATTTTCGGTCCTATAAACACAGATGGAGGTTGGAGGAGAATATTCAATCACGACTAGACATGAGTCTAGTCTAGCGTCTACGGATCCAACGCCTAAGATGTAGAGTGAATGAACGGCACAGCTCCAACCCGGAGAATCTTTGAATCCAACCCCGAGGGACGAAGAAATAGAGGATGGCCGCACCTAAGTTGGCGCGCACAGGTGGAAAGGGACCACAACCAACTGGGAACTGTAGCGCCCGCTAAGTAAGTAAGTAAGTAATTTGGCCTTACAGTTTTGTTTTGGCAAAGATATAATATTATGTACTTGTAGTAAAAACGACAATGTAAGTTACTCAACAAGTTTTATTTAAGCTTAAAGCGGCCACCCAGATTGGGGTCTGAACATAAATCCGACTGGACAGACTGAACAATTTCCCGAATCGGTCGTCTGGCCGTCTATATATTTCGTTTTCGGAGAGGGGAATGTTACAACCGTTTATATCGAATCCATACTTCACCGAGTTATGGTCTGCAAAAGGATTAGTCACAATCGCATGGGCGTTTGTCCATGATGATTCATTCTGCCTGGTGATGCCCATGGGATTCGCTATTCTATATATGTACATATGCATCTGTTTAAAGAAATAGAAAACAACGAACGATTGCGCATCAAACCTGGTTTCTTGTGGCCTTGTCCGGATCTATTTTATAATTTTTCGAAGATACGCTTTACACTATTCCACAACACAACCAGGAATTATCCCCGAAAACTCCCTGGTCCTTACAGTTTGGATTATCGCAGTCACTTCGAAGAAAAAAAGGGATACCTGTTCGAAGGCTACGAAATTTTGCAAAAATTCTACATTACATGTACGGGAAGGAATACGTGCACACGTACATATTCCGTATACTATACTTTGCACCTAGGTCAAAGCCACGACGGCTAGCCATAATAAAACGTGTCTCGTCGGTGCCAGTTAGCATCCGACGTGGAATTGGGATGATATGCAGCATCCTTTATCATGTCCGGAATAAAGATACATCTGTAAATCTGAACACAGACTGGAGTCTGTAGATGGGAGATACATACATGCGTACGTAGGTTTTGTTCTGAATATCACTTCGTAGTTTTTAGTGCGGTGTAACATTGGAAAGAATGGCATCGATTTAATGATGATTAGTGAAGTCCCGTATCCTGCCGTTGGTGGATGAAATTTTCTGAAGATCGTATTTTTCCTTTCACCGCTTACAAAATAGTTGAAGAGCCAAGCCAAGCCATGACATTTCATTTTCTCTTATTTATATCAAAAGATCATCTACAAGTGCCTTACATATGTTTATTTTAGGCTTATTTGACGAAATACCAGTTTATTTAGTGGTATTAAATACCGGATATCCTTTTACATAATCCGTTATTAATCTGAAAAATACGCGCAATATACATACATATGTATTATTCTTTCATTACACTGCACCGTGGGACATGAAGCAAAGACGCCATTGACTGAAAATACCTAGTATTGCGACTGCCTTCTTCACAATCCGGCAATTTAAATCTCCTCAGATGTAGAATTGAATTCAGAAGAAAAGGTAAGTGTAGGTAGGTAGGTAGGTAGGGTCGTAGCATTCCCAGAGTTGAGAAGAATGCACATAGGCCAGGGAGGCCCGTTGTGCAGCTACGAGGGGGTTTTACCCCCCTATTCGTGGAACCATTTTGTGCTTCTTAAGAAGTTAAGAAGGGGGTGGCCGTGGTGCAGTGGTTAACATCATCGACCGCCGATCGGAAGGTCTATAGTTCAAATTCGCTTCATAGCCAAGTAAAAGTAATTCCTAAACGGATGATAAAAAGTATGCAACGCAGTTGTGAATGGAAAGTGACCAGACGTACTGCCTGCAGGCATAATACTCACAGTATATGGTCAACCGAAATTCATCCTCTGCGTATGCAATACTAAAGTGCTTGAACGAATTACTACGGACTATAACCAACGCGGAATTTGGTCGGCTCTCGTCCTATCTAGGCCTAGGACACCCACCCCTGAGAGTAGTGAACGAACATCAACAACCCCAGCCACTGCACTCCGTTCAGGTTGTGTGTGTCAACACATCATAAGAGAATATAAAAACTCTTGAACCTGCGCGAGTCTCTAAAAAAAAAAAAAAAAAAATAGGAAATTATAGACCGATTTCTCTGCTGCCAAGGTTCATGTAAGGTTTTCAATAAACTAATAAGAATAAGGTTAGTAAAATGTTTGGACAAGGCAATGTTCTTCCATCCAACCCAATTTGGATTTCAAAAGGGCAAATCAACCGGGGGCGCACTTTTAGAGTTTCGCCCTCAAATAATATGCAACCATGACAAAAGAAAATGTACAGGTGCGTTATTCATAGATATAACCAAAGCCTTCGACATGGTTGACCATCAAATTTTGTTAAGAAAACTGGAAAATGCAGGTGTGCATGGTTTCATGCCCGAATGGTTTAATTCATATCTGAATAGTAGATCACAGAGAGTTAAGTTGGATGAGACGAGAAGTGATGTGCAGCAAATCAGGCTTGGGGTACCACAAGGTTCAGTATTGGGTCCCATTCTTTTTTCTTAATCTATACCAACTCACTCTTCCACCTCAATTTAAAAGGCTTATCTACTGCTTTTGCTGACGATGTTGGGTTCGTCGTATGAAGTCAATAGTCCCTTAGATCTAATCTCTGACATAAATTATGATGTACATACTATAAGACAATGGTTCGCTGAACACAAACTTATAATAAGTCCTAAGACTAAATTAATGTTTTTTTAACTTATCTTCGTCCACTCATCCAAACCCGGATGTATATTTTCATGCACCGAACTGCAAAAAAATTAAATTGGATCAATGTAAATGTGCAACCAGTGTGTGTGGTCAATTATATTGTACTAGTGAAAATTGTAGTGATGATTGTTTTTTGATAGAGAATGTCGATGAATTTATGTACCTAGGACTCTTACTTGACTCAAATATGGAATTTTCAGCTCACGCTACTGCACTGACGAAGTACTTTACCTCCACACTTAGGCATTTCTACTACCTTCGTAATATGTGCTCGACTAAGCTCTTAACTACAATTTATTATGGAATTTTTAACTCAAAGCTTCAATACGGTATAAATTGCTGGGGAGGTGGCTATCAGAATAAAGTACAGCCATTGCTTGTCTTGCAAAAAAATGTTGTCCGAAAAATTTGTCGCAAACCTGGTAGACATCCTAGTTTTCCCTTGTTTTGTTAATTAGGCATCCTTCCTGTTCGACACTTGTACTGTTTTAAGGTTCTAAAAGCCTTCTTTATGAAGTCTGGGAACCGAAATGTTCGTATAATCTCAAACTATAGCCTATGTAATAACCCGCTTAATTTTTTACAAGTGCCAAACTATCGAACCACTGCATATAGAAATTCTTATTCGGTTATATGTAATAGTTTATTTAATGTTCTCCCGGACGAAATCAGATGTGTTCACATGTCCCCCTGTTTCTTAAAGCGGGTAAAAAATTGGCTATTTTCTCAAGTTTATCATAGTCTAGACTCTCTTACTTCTAATGTTTTGATCTAGCTGTTGATTCTGCTTTTGTTGTTATGTATTACAATGATTAAAACATTCTTGCTTCCTCTATAAAGTAACAACTATGTCATGTTATATGAATTAAATGTCCATGCGCTCGATGTGGGCGAGCCGGTGTAGTCGACGGATATTTGCCTTCCGGACTACATCCTCATCTTTGCACAGCTCGTAGAGTTCGTGGTTGTGTCTTCTTCTCCATTCACCTTCCTCACAGACAGGACCAAATATCCGGGCAGAATTTTTCTCTCGAAAGAACCCAAAAACAGCTCCGTTGTCCTTCTTATCGTCCAGCTTTCGGCTCCGTACAGAAGACTGGCAGTATTAGCGTTTTGTAAAGAAGCATGACTTTGGTCTTTCGAGTGAGGAGTTTTGACCCTAGTTGTTTGGACAAGCCGAAGTAGCAGCGGTTGCCAAGGGCGATTCTACGCCGGATCTCCACTGTGATGTCATTTGTGGAATTTACGTTTGCCCCGAGGTAGACAAAATCCTTAACTACCTCGAAATTGTAGCTGTCAATTGTTATGTTTTGTCCCAGGTGGTGAGCGACGGATTGGTTTTTGCTTGACAGCATGTATTTCGTTTTGTCCTCATTGACCTTATGACCAACTCGTTTCGCCTGTTCTTCAATCGCCGTGAATGCTTCTACAATGCCACGGCAAGAACATGCGATGACATCGATATCATCCACGTATCCTAGCAGTTGGACGGACTTGTAGAAGATAGTGGCTTCAGCTCCAGCACCAGGTTGAAGAAATCCATGACAGCGCATCTCCTTGCTGAAATCCGATGCATGTTTCAAACGGTTCCGAAGTCCTAGAACCGAGTTGAACGGTGCATCGCGTATTCTTTAGCGTGGCACGACACAACTGGATCAGTTTTCCCGGTATCCCGAATTCGGCAATCGCACCAAACAGTCCTTCACGACGAATGCTGCCGTATGCGGATTTGAAATCGATGAAAAGATGGTGTGTATCGATACGAAACTCGTTGGTCTTTTCCAGGATTTGTCGAAGTGTGAACATTTGGTCTGTAGTCGATTTGCCGGGCCGGAAGCCTCACTGGTAGTTGCCGATTAGTGCGGTGCAAAATGGCTTTAGACGTTCGCACAATACGCTGGACAGAATCTTGTATGCGACATTGAGCAGGGATATACCTCTATAGTTATTGCAAGAGGTAGGATCGCCTTTTTTGTGGATGGGACATATAGAGCTGGTATTCCAGTCATCGGGCATGCTTTCACCTTCCCAAATTCTGCAGATGATCTGGTGCATGCTCCCTACCAGAATATCGCCGGCAGCCTTGAAGAGCTCTGATGGTTAGCCATCTGAGCCTGCGGCCTTGTTGTTCTTCAGCTTCTGAATAGCCGTGCCGACTTCTTCGATGCCGGGTGGGAGGACTACTTCAGCGGCTGGAGTTGGGATTTCCTCGGTCCCTACCACTCTCTCTTGGTCATGCTCGTTAAGCAGCTGCTGGAAGTGCTGCTTAAATACATCCACTATTCCCTGTGGGTCGGTGACAAGATTACCCTCGCAGTTTCGAAGGGCCAGGGTGCCCTTTTTGAAGCCTCCTGCAAGGCCTTTGGCTTTCTTGTAAAAGGCTCGTGTTTTATGTTTATCCCTAGACTCCTCGATATCCTTGAGCTGGGAGGCTGCGAAGATTCTTTTCTTTTGTCGCAGTAGTTTTTTCTCCTCCCTTCTTCTGGCTCGGTACTCTTCTTGCGCTGCTCTGGTTTTCCTCTGCAGCGTCCTTTGGTACGCCTTGTCGGTTGCTGCCTTTTTCTGCTCCCACTCGCCATCATACCACGGGTTTCTTGTCGGGGGTGGTAGGTATCCTAAGGTGGTTTCGGCTACTTCCTGAGTGTCTGAGCGGCAGTGCAGCCACATATTATTGGCATTTGTGTTCGACGTAGGCATACCGTAGAGTCTTTCTGTCAGCTGCTCCCTGTATACTCTGGTAACCTCCGGTGTGCTCAGGCGCCCAATGTCGAACCTCCTCCTGGTGGGCTGGTACTGCTTTCTGACATTGGACAGGCGAGCTCTTAATCTTGCTGCTACGAGGAAGTGGTCAGAGTCGATATTTGCCCCTCTGAATGTTCGCACATCCAGGATGTTTGACGACTGCCTTGCGTCAAAGAGTACATGGTCGATTTGGTTGGCGGTTCGACTGTCCGGAGATCACCAGGTTGCTGTGTGGATTCGCTTACGAGGGAATCTTGTGCTACTTATCACCGCATTACGAGCTGTCGCAAAGTCCGTGAGTCGGAAGCCGTTATCTGTTGTTGTATCGTGGAGGCTGTGCTTTCTGATCACTCCGCCAAGGGTGTTCTCCGTATTGATTTTGGCGTCGAAGTCCCCGAACGCGATTTTAACATCGTACTCCGGACAAGCTCCGTGGGCGTTGTCCAGGGTCTTCAGCCTCGTAGGTAGGGGCGTGCGCACATATAAGCTCCACCATCTAGCTGTTGATTCTGCTTTTGTTGTTATGTATTACAATGATTAAAACATTCTTGCTTCCTCTATAAAGTAACAACTATGTCATGTTATATGAATTAAATTGGTAAAAATTGTTTTTTCTACTTTTTGTTTAATCACCCCACCCCATCATATTGTATTCTTCTTTTCGAAGTGGCATTCAACACTATTTGAACTCACTCTGAATAAAATATCGAATGCCACCAGATATTTCTTATATTACTAATTTCTTATTGTATTAAATACTTATATGGATTTGTATTTTTATATATTTATAAGTAATTTAAGAGAAATAAATAGCACACATACATACAAAAAAATGTTACAATTTCCCTGGAATTCAGTTTATACCTGAATTCCTGGTGTCGCATGCCTCGATAATAACTCTCCCACATAGTTTAGGGCATGTAACAAGATCGGTTTTTATTTTTATATCAGAAAAAGTTAATACGTGCCAAACTACTGCAGGATCAGGTAAATTTTCCCACCCTTTTTTCCTAAGTCCTTGTTTTACTGACAATTCGACCAAACCCATGTGTGAAAACATATAACTAAGGGTGTGAAAGTATCTAATATTTACATTCCATTACAACTTATCTTAGCTACCATAAAGCAATAAACTTAAACCGCGGCAGTCATTATGAGATGGTATCTATATTTGGGTCAAACAGGTGTGTCTTTTAAACCAGCGGGAAAGGGTGTTTTTAGTTTTACATACACAAAGATGTCGCCACAATCTATAATCCCGACATTAAAGATATAACTTTAAAATTAACACAATTTAATTGTTTATGGCAGATTTTTTTTTATCAGTTACAGTACATAGTAGAACATGCAACCTACACACTTCCGTCGAGAATGATCTTTATAATGTTGGCATATACATACAGTGGACTCTCTGTAACTTGAACATACGATATCTTGAACAATCCAATAGCTTGTACATGCACATAGATACTATTTCTTCCCTGTAGCTATCTTACAACTTGAACAGACAGTTCTTTATATTCGGTGACTTGATTTTTTCCATTATGTATTCTATAACTTGAACAATGAAAAAATTGAAATCTCTTTAACTTAAACAGATTTTACGTGACAACCAAATCGTTTTAAATTTGAATCTTCAACGGTTTTCATAAAAGGGGACTCCATACAATTTCTTTTGTATCTGCGTTGGAAGTTTTTTCATAAAAGGGGATTTCCATAATTATTTTTTTCTGTATCTACGTTGGAAGTTTTTAAAACGAAAGAACATTCTCGGAATTAATAGTTTTCCAGTCTTCGAGAATTGGCCTTACAAAAGGTATTGCGCAAAGCCAAGCAATGTAAAATAACAATTTTTTTTCAAATTTGTATTAAAAATTGTGTGCTTTCTTATTTTAAATAAAAAAAAACATTAAGCTGTGTATGTTTAAAAACAAGACAACTTTTTTCTTTTTGTCCAGTAACTTGAATAATCCATTAACTTGAACGACCCTGGTTTTGTACGTGTTCAAGTCAATGAGAGTTCGCTGTATGTACTTACATATACAGGGTGCCCCACGAGCAGTGTGCCAAAAAGGTAGAGCGTGTAGGTCTGGTCCAGACAAGAAAAAAATAGTGTGGGGGGAGGGGGGTCTATTCGCCCCCGTTTAGGTGAGAGGGGCAATTTTCTAGAAAATTGACTAAATTTGGAAAAAAAATTAGAAATCAACAGCTACATCCACAATATCATACTTTTTTGTAGAGAAAGAAACCTCTCCTTTTATCTTGTTTTGAAACGAAGCAGTTTTAGGGAACTGTTTTTGAGAAATAAATTTTCAAACTCAAAATTTTGAAAAAAAAACTCGAGCCAATTTTTTTCAAAATTTTAAGTAATTAGGTACACATTTTTTTCAAGAATTAAATTCTCTTATTAGTTTTTAGTTAAAAACAGGAAACCGGATGCAAAAATGCCTTGTAGTTTTTGATAAATTAAAAAAAACCCCAAACCACTTTTTTCTGAGAAAAAACCTTTTTTTGTTTTTAACGCGGCTGGACTTGTAGGCAAATTAATGTATGAAACATTGACCTCTGACTGTGGATGCTATTCTCAGAGTATGTTGTCACCTGTACGAGAGTATTAACCATAATAATTCGACGATGGCTGTCTTCATTGATATGACTAAAGCTTTTGACATGGTCGATCATGACATACTGCTGAGAAAGCTTTATAATGTTGGGTTTAGGGCAGTAAAACACAAATGGTTCTGATCGTACTTGAAATGCAGGGAACAGAAAGTTAAAATTAGTGATACTTTCAGCGAATCTCGTATTCTAAAAAATGGTATACCTCAAGGTTCAGTTTTAGGATCTCTGTTATTTTTAATATATATTAACTCTTTCCTTGATATTAACTTTGGGCGTCCACTGCTTTTGCGGACGATATAGTTTTCATTGTACATTCTCAGACTGAATTTGATTGTGTTACCAAGATTTCGGAGGATCTTGAAACCTTGAGGCTCTGGTTTACTAATTATTATTGAGAAAACGAAGCTCATGCACGACTACGATATATGTTTTCACACCCATGATTGCACAACATTTTGTCTACCTGTCCATAGCTGTGGTAAAAACAATTTCAGATCTAATCGCACTTGCTCGTCAAAATGCTATAATATTGAGTCATTGTAAAAATATAAATATCTTGGAGTAGTGATCGACTGCAATTTAAACTGGAAAGATGACGTACAAAATATTAGATCGCGTATGTGGTTAGTGACGAGGAAATGTATCTAATAAACCAATATTGCTCCAAAAAAGTTCTTAAAACAATTTATTTTGGACTGCCCCAATCAGAACTTCAATATGGCATTACAAGTTGGGGTGGCTGTTATACAAACACTCTCAGACCACTGCTTTTAGCACAAAAACATATAATTCGAATAATTTGCCATATCCACTATTCACCCCACTTCAGTTTTATTTCGTAAATTTTACTTGAGGTAACATTCCGCACTAACTTCTTAGTTACTAAATGTTGTATTTACTTCTTTTCATTATGTAATATTTTTTAATTTACCTCAAGTTTGATGTAAAATGAAATGATGTAAAGGAAATGAAATAAAATAAATAAATAAATAAAAACCTTGGATCTCGATTCTGGTGACCTTGAAACCTGGAGATATGTATGTCAACATTTTAAATTCGCAAAATCGGCCCCACTTCATTTACTTTCAGTGGGAAAAACTGAGTATTCGAAACAAAAAATACAAAGAAATGTTGAGCTGTTTGTGAGTCAAAAAAAAACGTCTTTAGACGAATGTGCTGTTTGTCACGAACGCAACGGAGTAGAGTAAGAATACAAAGCTATGACGTCGGAAAGCTACTATCGCCAGAAACCGCTCGCGCTTTTACCGATCGCGTCTCCCTTAAGCTCTCCAATACACCTCAATCCTCCACGCTATCAATAGAACAGCAGTGGAGCCTTTGCAAACAAGCCCTGAAAAGCTCTGCATCCGAAGTTTGGGGTTTCAAGGCCCCACCATGAAGAAATACCTGGTTCGATGACGAGTGCAGGAGCATTCATACTGCGAAGCAGGATTCATATATGGCCTCGCTGCATAAAAGAACAAGAGCAGCTCGTGAGCTCTACGAGTTAAAAAGAAGGGAGGAGCATAAGCTTCTTAGAAGAAAGAAGAAAGAGCACGAGAAGCGCGCTATTGTGGATTTGGAGAGGTGTTACTGCAGGCGTGACGTTCGAAAGTTTTATCAACATATAAAGCGAACATGCCAAGGTTATAAAGCCAGAACGGAAGCCTGCAGGGATGAGAACGGACACCTAGTAGTAGAACCGCAGTCGATGCTGAGAATATGGAAAAACCACTTCTGCAGACTGTATAACGGCGATGACAAAACAGATCCCGCTGTCAGGCAGAATGATCCATTTCTAATCGACGGAGACCGCAGAGAATTCTGTCCCCCTGACCGCGAAGAAGTTAAGATTGCCATATCGAAGCTCAAGTCGAATAAAGCTGCTGGCGCAGACGGACTATCTGCTGAGCTCTTCAAGGCAGCTGGAGATGACCTGGTTGGGAGCATGCACCAGCTCATCCGTAAGATATGGTTAGAGGAAAGCATGCCCGAGGAATGGAGTCTCAGCATCGTATGCCCGATCCACAAGAAAGGAGACCCCTCTGATTGCGCCAACTATAGAGGAATAAGTCTCCTTAACATCGCCTACAAAATCTTCTCTGCCGTTTTGTGTGAACGCCTGAAGCCTTTTGTAAATAAGCTGATAGGTCCTTATCAGTGCGGATTCAGGCCAGGGAAGTCCACCATCGACCAAATCTTCACACTACGGCAGATCATGGAAAAAAACAATGAATTTCAAGTCGACACTCACCACCTATGTATTTGTCGACTTCAAAGCCGCATACGACAGCGTAATTAGAGACGAGCTATACAACGCTATGTCTACCTTTGACATACCTGCTAAACTCGTCAGACTATGCAGGATGACTTTGGAGAATGCTCGCTGCTCCATCCAATCGGTGAACACCTTACCGATAGTTTTGATGTCAAAAAAGGATTTAGGCAGTGGGTTGCGCTGTCGTGTGATTTCTTCAACATCATATTGGAAATGATTGTGAAAAATCACTGGCCAATACAAGAGGCACGCCGACGATATTGACATAATAGGTAGATGACAGCGAGATGTCAATTAGGCGTTTGCAAGTATTGAGATGGAGGCGGCGAAAATTGATTTGGCGGTAAACGAGGGCAAAACTAAATATATGCTGTCATCAAAAAAGGACGCTCAACGCTTATCATCCCGGTCCTGTTGTACGGCACAGAAGCATGGACACTATCAAAAGCAAATGAGGAGGCCCTTGGTCGGTTCGAGAGAAAGATTTTGCGCGTGATTTTTGGGCCTATAAACGCAGACGGGGGATGGAGGAGAAGATTCAACCACGAACTTTACGGGCTGTACAGCGACAGCCTAGTCAGGCGTCTACGGATTCAACGCCTAAGATGGCTGGGCCATGTCGAGTGAATGGACACCACAGCTCCAGCCCGGAGAGTCTTTGAAACCAACCCCGAGGGACGAAAAAGCAGAGAACGGCCGCACTTAAGATGGCGGACACAGGTGGAAGGGAACCTCAGCCAACTGGGTGTGCGGCAATGGAAAAGGCTAGCGAAAGATCGTGCTAGATGGAGGGGCATGTTGGTTGAGGCCCAGGTTAACCCCGAACTGTAGCGCCCACTAAGAAGAAGCAAAAAATGCCTTCAGAAGTATTATTTTGCTTGGAAAAAATTATGGAATTATATAAATGAGGATTTTCACATTTCACATCAATTATTCCAAACTAAAGCGAAGTGGAGCTGAGCTGGATAATTTGGCTAAGAGTCATTAAGTGATATAAGGTAAATTCCTTGAACCAAAATCAATTTTTATTTTCAAAGGAGTCGTGGACCTCATTGTTCTAAAAATTAGAAAAAAAATGGCAAAACCATGGATGAAAGCCAAAATTATAAACTGCGAGTCTCGAAAAAAATTATTTTTATCACCAAAACATCTAACAAATGAATTAAATGTGTCAATATTCTATCGGATAGTTAGCAGGTCTTCCTGGAAAAAGTACCATAAAAGTTCTAATAACGATAAGCAACTCCATGGTGTAAATATTCAAAATTCATTAAGCGCTTCCTACTTAAATAAAACAAAGCGTGTGCGAGATATCACCGTTTGAAAGGTCTGTCGTTGCCATTATGTATGGAATAAAACACCGTTCAAATGTCCACCGCGGCTTTCGCATCCGATCTGAAATGTCAAATTTTCGATGACTGGCGAATATATCAGGCTGCCATCAGTCATGGCATGTATTATGTTAGCTTTGAGAGCCGCTGTGGTTTGAAGCTTATTCGTATAGACCTTCGACTTCAGAAAATCTCACAGGAAAGAGTCTAGCGGGGTCAAATCGCACAGTTCATATAACACTTACGTGAGATGGCCATGCCCTCAAATCGCTCGTGCAGAGTTTGTGTCTATTAGGGTCAGTTTCAAACTGTTCCAGAGCCTTTTCAGTCGTCGTCCATGGTCGTTTACTTCCAGCTCCTTGGTCTCGGCCGGCATATCACACTCGGCGATAGGCCGAGTTTTTATAACCGTCGCGAAATCGGCTGCCTCGGAATCTCCAACAAACTCCCACGGACATCGGCGATGCTTTCGGCAGGTCTTGCGTTTCTTCGAAGTATGGGTGTTGGCTTATCGTTTACTGAACCAGTGGACCCAAATTTATCGACCACACAGCGAATAGTCCTCTCGGTAGGACGAATGTGGTGACTATGAAGCGCGCGGAACGTTGCCCGAATAGAACACCTATATTGATAAAAGAAACGTGTTGTTGAACGGTGTGTCCATCCACGGTAATTTGGCAAAATACTTACTTACTCACTTACTTATCAGGCCAGCGATCCATGGAGGATCTGAGCCTGAGCTATAGCTGCCTTCCATCCTTGACAGTCCCGGGCACGCTGCTTCCAGTTGACAAGACCAAGATATCTTACATCCGCGATTACTTGGTCTTTATACCGGAGGTTCTGTCTTCCTCTTCTTCTCGAACCAGGAGGCTCGGAGTCGATGAACCTCTTAGCTGGAGCGTTGATGTCCATGCGCTCGATGTGGGCGAGCCGGTGTAGTCGACGGATATTTGCCTTCCGGACTACATCCTCATCTTTGCACAGCTCGTAGAGTTCGTGGTTGTGTCTTCTTCTCCATTCACCTTCCTCACAGACAGGACCAAATATCCGGGCAGAATTTTTCTCTCGAAAGAACCCAAAAACAGCTCCGTTGTCCTTCTTATCGTCCAGCTTTCGGCTCCGTACAGAAGACTGGCAGTATTAGCGTTTTGTAAAGAAGCATGACTTTGGTCTTTCGAGTGAGGAGTTTTGACCCTAGTTGTTTGGACAAGCCGAAGTAGCAGCGGTTGCCAAGGGCGATTCTACGCCGGATCTCCACTGTGATGTCATTTGTGGAATTTACGTTTGCCCCGAGGTAGACAAAATCCTTAACTACCTCGAAATTGTAGCTGTCAATTGTTATGTTTTGTCCCAGGTGGTGAGCGACGGATTGGTTTTTGCTTGACAGCATGTATTTCGTTTTGTCCTCATTGACCTTATGACCAACTCGTTTCGCCTGTTCTTCAATCGCCGTGAATGCTTCTACAATGCCACGGCAAGAACATGCGATGACATCGATATCATCCACGTATCCTAGCAGTTGGACGGACTTGTAGAAGATAGTGGCTTCAGCTCCAGCACCAGGTTGAAGAAATCCATGACAGCGCATCTCCTTGCTGAAATCCGATGCATGTTTCAAACGGTTCCGAAGTCCTAGAACCGAGTTGAACGGTGCATCGCGTATTCTTTAGCGTGGCACGACACAACTGGATCAGTTTTCCCGGTATCCCGAATTCGGCAATCGCACCAAACAGTCCTTCACGACGAATGCTGCCGTATGCGGATTTGAAATCGATGAAAAGATGGTGTGTATCGATACGAAACTCGTTGGTCTTTTCCAGGATTTGTCGAAGTGTGAACATTTGGTCTGTAGTCGATTTGCCGGGCCGGAAGCCTCACTGGTAGTTGCCGATTAGTGCGGTGCAAAATGGCTTTAGACGTTCGCACAATACGCTGGACAGAATCTTGTATGCGACATTGAGCAGGGATATACCTCTATAGTTATTGCAAGAGGTAGGATCGCCTTTTTTGTGGATGGGACATATAGAGCTGGTATTCCAGTCATCGGGCATGCTTTCACCTTCCCAAATTCTGCAGATGATCTGGTGCATGCTCCCTACCAGAATATCGCCGGCAGCCTTGAAGAGCTCTGATGGTTAGCCATCTGAGCCTGCGGCCTTGTTGTTCTTCAGCTTCTGAATAGCCGTGCCGACTTCTTCGATGCCGGGTGGGAGGACTACTTCAGCGGCTGGAGTTGGGATTTCCTCGGTCCCTACCACTCTCTCTTGGTCATGCTCGTTAAGCAGCTGCTGGAAGTGCTGCTTAAATACATCCACTATTCCCTGTGGGTCGGTGACAAGATTACCCTCGCAGTTTCGAAGGGCCAGGGTGCCCTTTTTGAAGCCTCCTGCAAGGCCTTTGGCTTTCTTGTAAAAGGCTCGTGTTTTATGTTTATCCCTAGACTCCTCGATATCCTTGAGCTGGGAGGCTGCGAAGATTCTTTTCTTTTGTCGCAGTAGTTTTTTCTCCTCCCTTCTTCTGGCTCGGTACTCTTCTTGCGCTGCTCTGGTTTTCCTCTGCAGCGTCCTTTGGTACGCCTTGTCGGTTGCTGCCTTTTTCTGCTCCCACTCGCCATCATACCACGGGTTTCTTGTCGGGGGTGGTAGGTATCCTAAGGTGGTTTCGGCTACTTCCTGAGTGTCTGAGCGGCAGTGCAGCCACATATTATTGGCATTTGTGTTCGACGTAGGCATACCGTAGAGTCTTTCTGTCAGCTGCTCCCTGTATACTCTGGTAACCTCCGGTGTGCTCAGGCGCCCAATGTCGAACCTCCTCCTGGTGGGCTGGTACTGCTTTCTGACATTGGACAGGCGAGCTCTTAATCTTGCTGCTACGAGGAAGTGGTCAGAGTCGATATTTGCCCCTCTGAATGTTCGCACATCCAGGATGTTTGACGACTGCCTTGCGTCAAAGAGTACATGGTCGATTTGGTTGGCGGTTCGACTGTCCGGAGATCACCAGGTTGCTGTGTGGATTCGCTTACGAGGGAATCTTGTGCTACTTATCACCGCATTACGAGCTGTCGCAAAGTCCGTGAGTCGGAAGCCGTTATCTGTTGTTGTATCGTGGAGGCTGTGCTTTCTGATCACTCCGCCAAGGGTGTTCTCCGTATTGATTTTGGCGTCGAAGTCCCCGAACGCGATTTTAACATCGTACTCCGGACAAGCTCCGTGGGCGTTGTCCAGGGTCTTCAGCCTCGTAGGTAGGGGCGTGCGCACATATAAGACTGATGTTATAAAATCTGCCTCTGATGTGGATCACAGTCAGGCGATCACTTATAGGTTTAAAGTCGATGACCTTCGACCTTAACCGTTTTCCCCGATAAATCCGCATCCCAGTAAGTGCAATCTTTTGTGACAGCTGTAATAAATGTCGCAATTTTTCTTCCTCATCATACCGTTTCCTATCCAGTGTATTTCCTGGACCGCAGTAATATCCGCCTTGTGCTACGTGAGGATTCTTTCTAGTTTATGAGCAGCTCCGAAAGTGTGCAGGGTTCTGACATTCCAGGAGCATACTCGCAAATCGTGTTCCTTTTTCGTGCGTTGTCGTCGTCGAGTATCCGTCCGTGTATCCGAGGCATCTTGCTCATTCATAACCTTTATGTTTTTTTCGCGGGCGGATTGTTAGCCCACCGAACAACCGCCATTCTGGTCGGGGTTTTGTCGCTGCATACGTTTGTTCACCTCCCAACGGTTGTTGTAGAGGCTATCCAGAGGGCGCCGCGAGAAGGCCGTATGTGAACTTGACCCGGACATTTAAACAAGGATGCTGGCATCTCGCCAGGTTGAGAGCCTGTATGTCCGAGCCCATGCCCTCTGACTTGGCAAAATAGGCTTAAAAATTGCAGTTAATTTGATAGATGTGGCTTTAGCAATGTGGCCGCTATCAATTGTCAAAGTTCAGAAGTCCCTATTGGAAGACCCATTATATTGTGATCCAAATAGCCAAATAGCCAAAATAAATTTGTAAGGTTCCGATGGTAAGACCCACGTCATACGACCAATGAATTTCGTCTGGGGTCATCTGGGTTTAGACCAATTGATCGGATGGCGATGGAAATCTGTGTTGTCGATTACGTTGTGGATATTGGAAAATATTAAGCTGCCATTTGATGAGGAGATAATGCCCCTCAAATAGGAGTTCATGCAGGACAACAACCCTAAGCACACTTCAACATTGCCTAAAGAATGGTTTCGGCAACATAAAATCAATATTGAGGAATGGCCATCGCTGTCTCCCGATGTGAACCCCATAGAAGTTCTTATATTCGCAAGAGAAACATCAAAAACGCGGTTCAGAAACAAAGATGAACTCTCGGCAATCGTTCAAAGTGCGTGGGGCTTCATATCTGCCGAAACCTGTACTAAGTTACTTAATTCAATGGGACTGAGATGTGAAACTGTCATCAAAAGCAAAAGCGCGACAACCAGGTATTAAAACTATAAAAACTCTTTTCGACAACGTAAACTCTTTTCCAAAAACAACATCGAATTTCGTTTATATTATTCTGTCCAGTCCAACGATCCAAGTGTCAATATTTTTCTTAACACTTAAAGGAAAAATAAAATTTGAAAAAGCTTCTTTATCCCCGTACGTTCAGCATGTAAACGTATTTGAATTAAAGAACATCTCGTTTTTTCTACATTCAATATCAATAAGTACATAGGTGCACAACGGAGTCCTCATGGTCACGAACATCCTCAGTTCTTTAATGTACATATGATTTACGACCAAGCTACTGGAAATCATGTATAGACTTCAAGTAAATAAGTCCACCTTTCCGTCATAATTAACCACAAACCTTCAATATTGTAAATATATTTGTTTGCTCGAGCATATAGGCAACTCTATTCGATACTATAGTGCTAATAGACTGCAGTCCAGACTGTAACTTTCAACGCTCTAAATACAACTTAATTGCTGACAATTTGGAGTCAACTCTTAAGTGACATATTGTGACGGTTGATGACCTGAATGAAAGTGCTGGTATGTCAGCGACTGGATTCCATTTTTGGGCATTTGTGAATTCGCGACGAAATTAATTATGCCCTGAGTTGAATCTAATTTGCGTGTAATGACGAAATATTTACTTCCGGAGACAGGCGGCTTCCGGACGTGAACTACTCGCACTATAGGTACATAAAGGTTGACTATATGACCGTGTATTTAAAAGTGATTACGCGAGTCAGTGGCAGTTGGTTGGACTGCTAATTCATAAATGCACTTTATCGTGGAATCGAGGTTAACTATCATTAGTTTAATAGAGAATTATTGGAAATCTGAACCAGTCTTCCAACATTTGCTACTACTCCTGACAGAACCATGTTAGTAGATAAAAAATACTTTCTACCTACATTTACACCGCGGAACTAATTAGAATCACGGAAAAGATGGGCCAGATCTGAAGATAGCTGCCAATATAATTTGCCCAGGTGGTCTACTTACTTACCTTGGTGGCGCTACAGTCCGGTGTTAACCTGGGCCTCAACCAACAGGCTTCTCCAATTGGCAGCATCTTTTGCCAACTGCTTCCAGTACCGTACGCCCACTTGCTCAAGGTCCAGTTCCACCAGTGTGCGACACTTTAGATTGGACTCGAAGACTCTTCGGGTCGGTCGTACTAGGCCGATGTACAGTCCGTACAGTTCATCGTAGTGTCTTTTGCTCCACTCTCCGTTTGTACAAACGGGGCCATAGATTGAACACAGAATTTCCTTCTCAAAGTGACCAAGGGCCTCATCCGTTTTCGTTAAGGTCAAGTCTTTTGCACCATTGAGGAGGACCGGGATGATTGTTTCGTTTAGCGCAACCTTGGCCTTACGAAAGAGGGCTCTACTTCTCAATTGCCTCTTGAGCCCAAAGAAGCAGCGGTTGGCAAGAGTAATTCTACGTTTGATCTCAGTGCTGGTGTTGTTGTCGCTGGTCACTAGTGAGCCAAGGTAGATGAAGTCCTTGACCACTTAGAAATTGTAGCTGCCAATTGTGACGTTCTGGTCAAGACGTCGGTGTTGGGCGTCTTCTTTGGTTGACAGCATATATTTGGTTTTACCCTCATTTACCGAAAGACCCATTTCAGCCGCTTTTGCTTGAAAGCTTTCGAGCGCCTGATTGACGTCTCGCTGTCATCGCGCAGCGTTGAAACAGATCGTACCCCTTGTGTTGACCAGTGAGTCTCGTATAATCTTATCAAGTTGATAAAGTTACATCACCTTGACTAAATCCTTTTTTAACATCAAAGGTTTCTGTTAATACGTTACTGACCTTAGTGAAGCAGCGAGAATTCTCCATTGTCATCCTACACCATCTGACGAGTTTGGCAGGAATGTCGAATGTCGGGGGTAGCCGTGGTGCAGTGGTTAACATCATCGACCGCCGAGCGGAAGGTTTATGGTTCAAATTCGCTTCATAGCCAAGAAAAAGTAGTTTCTATACCGCCAAAAAGTATGCAACGCTGTTGAGAATGGAAAGTGACCGGACGTACTGCTGCAGGCATAACACTCACAGTATATGGTCAAACGAAATTCATCCTCTGCGTATCGTCCTATCTAGGTCTAGGACAACCACCCCTGAGAGTAGTGAACGAACATCAACGACCCCAACCACTGTACTCCGTTCAGGTTGTGTGTGTCAACACATCATAAGAGAATATAAAAACTCTTGAACCTGCGCGAGTCTCTAAAAAAAAAAAAAAAAAAAAAAGATATGGCGCAGCTCGTTTCTATGCACACTATCATACGCGGCCTTGGGTCTTCTCCATATGCTGCAGTGTGAATATTTGGTCTATTGTGGATTTATACAGCCTGAAACCACTCTGATAAGAACAGATTATCCACAGGGGTTCACACAATACGGCAGATAAATCCTTTCATGCAATGTATTTGGCGCAGTTATAGGGGTCTCCTTTCTTGTTAACCGGGCAAACGATGCTGAAATTCCATTCGTTGGGCATGCTTTCTCTCGACGATATTTTACAGACGAGCTGGGGGGGAATAGAGCCGGGACCCATCCGTAAGAAAAAAACTTGTATGTAGGTATGTTGAAGGACCAAAGCCGAGCTTCTCTCAGTCACCCATGTTGTGTGTGATTTTATTTTTCCATAGGTGAATTGGACCCCTTATTTAATTATTTATTACAAATTCGAGAAGCTTTTCTTTGACAATTGTACTACAGGGGGTTTTGTCAGTATCCCGCTGAGGAGAATCCCCATGAAAAACACGTTCAATGACTTTGCTGTTGTCGGGATTCGATCCCGTGTCATCGGCGTCATGTCAGAGCCACCGCGCTCTCTTACCATTGTAAAAAACAATTTTACTACAATTTATTTATTAGTTAAATAGTCAGTTAGATTAAAATTTGCAATTTTGTTATTTACATAATTATTTAATATTAAATCAACACAATTTAAATTAAAAATAAATTAATAACTACAATCCGTCTAAAAAAGTGGTTTGCCTTCTATCATAGCTTGTGCACAGAAGTGTGGGAACTGTATTCCTTGCATTAATACCTCATTGAATTTCTGTAAAAGTTGAGAAAGAAAACGTTAGTATCAAAATTAAAATATGAAATAGAAATGAATATGAATTCAGGGCAATTGACGCATTAATCGGCAGATAGAGAGAAGGTCCTATTGGTGTCGTCATTTGCCTGCTAAACAAATATGTTCCTCCCTCCTAAGAAGCCGCATTAAGCAGAAACAAGAGTTAAAGTTTGTCAGAACAATGCTGAATAAATATTTACACGCCTTTCACATTAAAACTGCTATCGGTGACCTCTCGACTGAACTGGCTAATAAGGACACATTTCAACGATTCGTAGCAAAGTTTAACCTACATAACATCTTAAACATGCGCGAAAAGGATTAGGCCGATGAAATAGAACAAAGCTATTATACGAGTGAAATTTAGAAGTTTTATCCAAAGTAGATTGAAAATCGTAGGGTTCCAAGGTCATATGTCGCAACTATCGACCATTCCCCTCTAATTCTACACAACAATTCCACCGAAGTTAGCTCGATCAGAACCGCTGTGATGAGTTTTCTTGAGGTGTGATTCGCACACGGAAAACACGTGCTCGCAGCCTTTTCGGGATGACAACATAGAACTGTCCGGTCACTGTCTGGTCGAAAGGAATATATTCACCATGAACGATGCCGCGGATATTGAAAAAAAAAAAAGGTCAACATTGATAACCTCGCTATCGTTGGCTGCTCTCCGCCATTCAAACGCCTTGTTTTCGACATACACTCGTACCATACAGGAATGTAGGAAGGTTTGCGATAGAAAGGCTCCGGACCTGGATGGAATTCCAAATAATGGATGGGTACACCTCTTAAGCCAGTCTCTAAGTTTAGCTGGACGCAGGGTAGGATGGTGTTCTCATTGCAGGCTCCTTCGAGATTTTACGATTTGGTCCAAAGATGCCAACGCCAATGCCAGAACCCAACTTGGAACCATCTGTGTACCATCTAAGGCCAAGCTGCGCGGTTTGGGATCAGTATATCAAATCTCTTGTCAAAAGTGAGGGTGTATGGTAATGTGTCCGAAACCGTGGTAATCATTTCAGCTCAGGAAAGTGTTGCAAAATGGACATGTGACATGTACATGATAGGCATGTTTCTGTGCGAAAAGGTCTGATTGCACTGCGGCTTGCAACTTTTAAATAAATCCAATCAGTGTCTCTTGGGTTGCCGTGGGGCAGGTTGGCATAGCGCCTGTAGTACCGAGACACGCTAGTCTCGATTAATGCTTTTTTTTTCCGGTCCACCATACTGCAGACTCATAAGTGATGATAGGTTTTCCTATCGCGGTATATAGCCAGTGTATCACATTAGGTTTTAGTGCCCAGGCTTAACCGTAAGTATGTCGACAGGCCCACAGTGCCTTAGTCGCCTTTGTTTGTTTTTGGTGTTGGAGTTCCAGTTAAGTTTGCGATCAAAGTTAATTCAATTGTGTAAGAGACGGAGCTTTGTAAGCGGGACTAAGATTGTCTTATTCGAGTTTATCGATATACCCTCTTTGCCACACCTCTCAGAGATAGACTGAAGCGCAAGTTGCATGCGTTCACAGGCAGAAATTTCGCATCTGCCTGCAACAATAACTACTAGGTCATCAGCGTAAACGATGATTTCGTAGCCGAGCTGGGTTAGCTTTCAGATTAGGTTATCGATGACTATCGACCAGAGAAAGGGCGAAAGGACTTCACCTTCTGGACATCCCTTAGCTGACGATACTCTCACCGAGATCTCTCCGGTTGTAGCTGATATAATACGGCTTTCCAGCATCGCCCTAATCCTGGGTTTATTAGGATGGTATACACCTCTGCGGGATAATACAGTGGTATATGAGATGTAGCCAGTA
Source organism: Eumerus sabulonum (assembly GCA_951905685.1). Lineage (NCBI taxonomy): Eukaryota > Metazoa > Arthropoda > Insecta > Diptera > Syrphidae > Eumerus > Eumerus sabulonum. Next base: position 208,239,841 of record OX645060.1, read on the forward strand.
TTATCAAAAGTGCAACTATTTATGTTCGAATAAGCATTCTTCTCTTTTCTTGATAATTAGTCATACTGGTATGTAAATACGAGTATATAAACATTTTGAATGTCAAGAGATTAGCGATATCTCATATAAATATGATAATCTCTTATCTATATCACCGACAAAATATTTAAAGAACCGAAAAACGTATAATTAGATATTACTAACAGTGATAAGGGGAAAATAAGTATGTACACACGTACATACATATATGCACTGTTGTGTCTTTTGAAAGACTTAACTCTCTTAGGCCGATCTTTATTTTTGGTGGTGACTTTAACGCTAAACACACCTTTTAGGGCTCACGGTATATCTCGCAAAAATGTAAAGCACTCTACCAAGCTGGTATGGAAAATGGCTGCGAGTTTCGTTCAACGGGATGTCGCAACAACTTCCGATCTAATTGACTTCTTTATCACGAAGGGAATCATTCCAAACTACCCAAAAGTCGAAGAGAGCTTTGACCTTAGCCTCAGACCATTCTCCAGTTATACTAACGATGAGCGAAGCTCTAATTAAAGACAAAGACCACCTAGATTAACTAGTGGGAGAACCAACTGGGAAAGATTCGGAATCTACGTTGAGAAAAGCACTGAACTCAGAGTACCGCTAAGAACACCATATGAATTAGAAATCGAAACTGATCGTTTTGTTTAAGCAGTGCAATATGCGGCGTCGAAAAGTACTCCACACCAAGATCAAATTCCCGTCAGTCTAAATGTATCCTATCCGCCAGAAATACGACAAATGGTGAACGAAAAAGAAAATTGCGGAAGCGGTGGCAACATACTCGCGCGCCGCTAGATAAAACCCGATTAAACCACTTGTGTAATTCGCTCAAAAGGGCAATTAAAGACTACAAGAATGAGCGTATCGGCATTTATCTAGACAACTTGACTTTGAAGAGCTGTAAAAAGTATTAAAAAGCCGCAAATCCAGACACCACCAATAAGAAAAGGTCGGGGCGAATGGACCAGGGAAGATAAGGAAAAAGCAGACATCTTCGCCAGTTACCTTAAAGATACTTTTAAGCCCATCCAGGGCCAATCGGTCCACGACAACCACAATCGCTCGAATACAGAAACGGACTACCGACTACCGACAACGCTCCCGGAACTTAAGAAAGTAGCAAAATCGTTAAAGTCGAACAAAGCTCCTGGTTACGACTTAATCACGGAAGAAATTCTTAAGGCATTGCCGAAGAAAGCGCTTCGTAAACTTCTTTTTCTCGTAAATGCGGCACTTAGATTATGTAGAAGATTATGTAGAACCGCCGACTGAAGTTATGTCGTATAGACCGATTTCTCTTCTACCGATCATCTCCAAAGTATTCGACAGAATTCTACTTAATCGACTTAAGCCAATTACGCAAAGTCTCCTACCGGATCATCAGTTTGGTTTCAGAAGCAAAAATTCCACCATAGATCAAGTACATCGAATAACTGATGTACTGTAAGCTAAATGCGATAACGGCCGGTGTACCGCAAGGTAGTGTTTTGGGCCCGCTATTATACTTACTTTATACTCGTGACATACTACAGACAGAAGACACTGTGTAGGCAACGTTTGCCGATGACACTGCCATTCTTGCAACGGGTAAAACGGCTGAAGACGCAAATGTCAAACTACAATACGCTCTAGATCGTGTAAATACTCGTAATTGGACAGGTGGGGCAGTTTTCTAAGAAATTGACTTAATTTGGAAAAAAAATTAAAAGTCAACGGTTACATTGACAATGACGTCATGTACTTTTTTGTAAAGCCAGAAACCTCTTCTTTCATCTTGTTTTTAAAGGAAGCTGTTTTAAGGAACTGTTTTTGAAAAATTAATTCTCAAACTCAAAATTTTGAAAAAAAAAATTTCAAAAGAATTTCGGACTCAGTTTTTTCAATTGTATGTACTTAAGTACTAATTTTTTTTTCAAAAATTCAATTCTGTTGTTAGTTCTTAGTTAAAAATAAAAAACCGGATGCAAAAATGTCTTGTAGTTTTTGAGAAATAAAAAAAAAAAAAAAACTCAAACCACATATTGTATGAAATAAATCACAACACCGCTTTAGCTGTAATGTTTGGCTTGGTATTGTTGGGCAAACTGTAATTGTTTCTGTATGCCGTTATTAATGGAGAATCATACCTGCAGTTCCTGCGACACCTTTTGCCCGATTTGATCGACAACGTTCCCTTGCCCATAGCAGATGATTTAATCTACCAGCAAAATGGAGCACCAGCACACTACAGCTTACAGGTTAGAAACTGGCTGGATAATCATTTTGGTGACCGTTGGATCGAAAGAAGAGGCCCCACGGAATGGCCACCTAGATCACCAGATTTGACTCCTCTAGATTTGTATGTGTGGGGATTCATGAAGAATTATGCTGTTCGTAACCTGAATAGCGTCATGGCGTAGATGAAGCAATGGTCCTATGCATCAAAGCAATGCTCATGCACAAGACATTCACCGCTGATGCAGGCCTTGACCAGTATGTCAAATTCGGCGTCCAGTCTCCGCTGTCCTGGTGCATGGTGGTCGATTCTCTGCTTGATACTCTCAATGCCTCTAAAATTTATGCCCAGGCCTATGCAGATGATATCGCCATTCTTTCTGTTGGCTCATGTTTAGCGACTGTCCGTCTCAAAGTGCCGGCGGCGCTAAATGTGATCTATGAATGGCGTACTAGAAATGGGCTGTCAATCTATCCTCTTAAGAGCGATGTCGTTCTCTTTACGAGAAGGAGGAAAAATACTGACATGACTCAGCTGATACTAAAAGGCACTTCCATCCCGATATCCAAGGAGGCTAAGTATCTAGGAGTAATCTTAGATAGCAAGCTTCTTTATTCAAAGCATGTTGAGTCAAAAACCACCAAAGCGTTGTCAGCTTTCTGGCAATGCAAAGGAGCTTTTGGCAAGAAATGGGGTTTATCACCGGCAAAGGTCCTCTGGATCTACACGGCAATGATAAGACCTATAATCTCATATGCATCGGTTGTCTGGTGGAACAGATTAAAACGCAAACACGTCGTAGCCTCTTTCACCAAACTCCAAAGAACGGTTTGTCTCAGCTGCTCGTCTGTCTTCCAATCAGAGATATACGCAATCCTAATGGCCATGCACTATGTTGTGAAGCACAGGGGGAAGGGGGAAAGCATATGCGTCTGTAATGACAGCCAAGCTGCACTAAATGCTGTGTGTAACCCCTTGACTAGCTCCAAATTAGTGCTTGAACTCAAGTCCTTTCTGAACAAAGTCGGCAGACTAAATTCATTAAGGCTTGTATGGGTTCCAGGCCACTCTGGGATCCCAGGGAATGAGATCTCTGTTGAACTCGCCAAAATGCGTTCAGAGGAGAGCTTCTCAGGACCTGAACCTGCTCTAGGTCTACCTGCGTCTACGATAAATTCCTACACTAACGATTGTATATTTAATACACACAACCGTAGATGGCGGGATTGTCCAGGTTCCAGGATGACTAAGCGCGTATGCCCTGATGTCTGCAAAAAATCTGCAGCATTCCTCAAGTCTTTAAGGAAAGTCGACTGCAGAAGGCTTGTGGGAGTTATCACGGACCATTACAATTTCGCCAAGCATCTCTACGTGCTCGGCATGAGTGAGACGCCTACCTGTGCCGCATGTGGCGAAGAGGAGGATGACACTGCAGAGCATTTCCTCTGTGATTGTCCCCCGCCCCCCGCCTATGCGATTTTTTTCTTGTATTGACCAGACCTACACGCTCTAGCTTTTTGGCACACTGCTCGTATATACGAGCACCCTGTATATAAGCAAGTGCTAAAACCTGTATGAACTTATGGTATACAACTATGGGGTTGTACCAAAAAAAGTAATGCTGAGATCCTGCAAACTTTTCAAAGCAAAGTATTATGGACAATTGTTAATGCGCCATGGTATCTGCAAAATGACGATATCCATAGAGATCTCGGAATCGCAACAATCACCAATGCAGCTAGAGATTTTGCTCGTAGATACAAACGACGATTAGAGAAACACGCCAATAACGCTGTACTTCCAATTTTGGATGAAGATACTTTTTTACGCCGTTTACAAAGAACCAAACCGTTCGATATAGCGCGATATTAAATAATAAATAACTCGTGCGAACTGGCGAGGAACCATCGCTGGTAGATGATATGACACATTTTAATCTATGTATAGTTTCTTTTTCTGATGCGAATAAAAAACTACTGGATGGTGCAAGAACTCAGTTGTAGTCCAACACTAAAACACATTTGAAGGGTGGTGTTTTTAGTAAGTGAGCATCTCACACTACTATGAGCACATGCTGTCAAGAAACCAAAAAATGTTGGGACATACATACAAAAAATAAAATAAGATTTATTATCTTTACAAAGTTGAAAGTGAAAGTTATCAATTGTAGAAATCTTAAACTAATAAATCGTTAAAATATGCGATAAGCAACTTTGAACCAATTTAGGGAAGAGCAGATACAGGCAGGTGACCTCGATCAAAAGCTAGCGACGTAATCTATTGTCACGCCAATATGGTGTTAAGTACCTGAATGACGAGTTTTTCTTGACAGAGCATAGTACGATAAGATAGTCTGGTATATTAGTGACACACCCTAAAATATCTGACTTGAAATTGAAATATTAGGAAAACAAATGAATGAATCTAATTCTGATCTTGTACTCCTGTCCTGAACCTGATAAATACATATGTAACTACTGAAGAAAACGTCGCTTAGTCCTTTTCACTTATAATGTCCAGAGAACCACAGTTCTTACAGATTTTTTATGGAACTCCTAATCATATCTTTACGATGTCGAATAAAATTATTCAAAATTCACAAATCTAGTAATGATATAGTACAAGCAACTTGGAGGTCAAGGAGTTGTCTTGTTTCTTCGCTGTACCTTAATCGACGTAAACAATAAGCCAATTTTAGGTATAGATTCGTGACTAATCAACTCGGGATCTATCAACTACCTCATAGACTTGACTCTGTATACACACTGATAAGATAATCTTGCTATGTGCTCAGAACAGCGACTTACATATATGCTCTTCGTATTGTGCAATATAACTCAATATTACATTAGTACTAGATCATAAATTCTACTGCTATCGTCATCCAGGAACATACGCGCACATTTACAAAGCGATCAAGAGTTAATAGGATTCTTAAGTTTTTCTTAACATTGAAAAACAGGAGTTTTTATGAAGCACGCAATGCACAAAAAATCATTAAAATTCAGTTTCTAATAGTAATACCACAGAAATGATCCGAATAATCTTAATTAAGTAATGAGCTAACCATCAATCAATTTAAAATGTATAAAACTGAATGTACTTACCGATAACCCCGGTATACAAATTTCGATAATGTACGTGATGATGTAGACTGCTGCACAGAAATAGGCAACAAAAAAGGAGATGAACCAAAACACCAAAAACCAGATGATTGCATAGATTGGATTACCCATTCTGTAAATAACAGAAAATAACTTAACAATCAACCCACGAGAGCGTAATACACAATCAAAACAAGTATCTGAACGTGCATATGACTACTAAGACCGCGTATAGGAAATTCCAAATATAAAAAAAGAAAAACTTTCCGCGCGCCGCATTCACCACATTCCGCAGCTTTCGCCTGACCACCGGGTGGTGAATGCTACACCTTATCTAGATACGTTGTACGTTCATTCCAAAAATCAAAAAATCGAAAAATATACTCAAACACGCACCTTCTCCAAGTTTATCGCACGGCTAGAATAATTGACAAGATCTCACTCCTCCGTGTAAGGCGCCAAGCTCCAGTTCTCGCTGAGGTGAGTGGTTATGGAAAACTGAAAAACAAATATTCAACAGAACAATGTCGATAAAATGTATTTGTTCGTCGTCGTTTTCGAGTGACATCAACGAAGAGCGAATAAAGTTATTTCAATCACAAGGTTAAATGAAATCAACCTACCAGATATGCGTAATACGAGTACTATATTAGTCGCACTTAGTTAGATTTATCAATGCACCAACGGAATGTCGACTGCGTTCCGACCTTGTTGGGTTTGGTTTGGTTAGAGCGGTTAAAAGGGCGTCCAACTGGTTTTAGATGTGGTAATTCATCGGCTAGAGATGGGTGTTGGCTGCGTTTGATCGTTGGCGTTGTGCGATGTAGACTGTTTGAGGTGAATGTGGATGGAAACAACAAGTTGTTTGATCGTGACACACTGCCGTTAAGTTTGTAAACAGACTTGCGCTGTAGTCTGATAGTGTGCTGTTGAGCAAGAGCAAGTTGATGACGCATTCTCGCCAGTATTGCCGCTGATGAATTGTACAATACTAACATGAATACAAGACACATTTTATGGCCTTTGTGCTATGTTATTGGGATTGTAATCTCAATCAAAAGGTAGTAAGAAATTTTAGTCATTTATTCCCATTAGTCGTGTCCCACGCTCATTTTTAAGAGCATTCCAGCTGTCAGCTTTTAAATAAAACGAATCTGCTAGTTGCATATTTTGCAGTAATCTCTACGCTTCCAGATTCTATCTTGTCCCCATGCCCTTGGGAGCATTGAATACTCCATTTGAGAAGTCCACTTCCGTACTCGTACAGTGAAAAAGAGTACATCAATATAACGGGAGGGCCATCTAGTGTTTTTTTTTTTTAAATCGTAGTTTATTTTGACACTGACAGCTGTTTCCCGCCCAAAATTTTGACCGAAATTCAGTGTCGTATCTCCGCGGAACGACACCCGTGGCGCAGTGGGTAGTGTGTTGGCCTTTGACGCCGATGACACGGGATCGAATCCCGACACAGCCATGTAATCGAACTTGTTTTCACAGTGTTTCTCCTCAGCGGGGTTCTGACAAAACCCCCTGTAGTAAAATTGTCATGTAAACTTACTTACTTTGATGGCGCTACAGTTCGGGGTGAACCAGGGCCTCAACCAACAAGCCTCTCCAGCCGGCCCGATCTTCGGCCAGCCGCTTCCAGTGCCGCAGGCCCAGTTGGTTGAGGTCCCCTTCCACCTGTGCGCGCCACCTTAAATGCGGTCGTCCTCTGCTGCGTCGTCCCTCGGGATTGGAGTCGAAGACTCTTCGGGCCGGAGCGTTGATGTCCATTCGCTCTACATGGCCTAGCCATATTAGACGTTGGATCCGAAAACGTCTAACCAGGCCGATGTCGCTGTACAGCCCGTACAGTTCTTGGTTGAATCTCCTCCTCCATTCTCCGTTTACACAAACGGGACCAAAGATTGCACGCAGAATTTTCCTCTCGAAACGTCCAAGAGCCTCTTCAACCGCTTTTGACAACGTCCAAGCCTCAGCGCCGTTAAGGAGGACCGGGATGATTAGGGTCTTGTAGAGGGAAATCTTAGTTTTTCGAGAGAGGGCTCTACTACTCTATTGCCTCTTGAGCCCGAAGAAGCAGCGATTTGCAAGAGTTATTCTGCGTTTTATCTCAGCGCTGGTGTCGTTGCTGCTTGTCACTACCGAGCCAAGGTAGACGAAGTCCTTGACTACTTCAAAAATATAGCTGCCGAAGGTGACGTTCTGACCAAGACGTCGGTGTTGTGCGTCTTTCTTGGATGACAGCATATATTTGGTCTTGTCCCCATTTACCCTTAGACCCATATTCGCCGCTTCTGCTACAATGCCTGTGAACGCCTCATTGACGTCTCGCTTTGTTCGTCCAATAACGTCAATGTCATCTGCGTAGGCAAGCAATTGTGTGGACTTGAAGTAGATCGTACCTCTTGTATTGGCCGCAGAGTCCCGCAAGATATTTTAAAGAATAATGTTGAAGAAATCACATGACAGTGCGTCACCCTGTCTAAAACCTTTTTTTAACATCAAAGGGGTCGGTTAGTTCACCTCCGACCTTAATGGAGCAGCGAGAGTTCTCCATAGTCATCCTGCATAGTCTGACGAGTTTGGCAGGAATGTTAAAACATGACATGGCTCTGTATAGCTCGTCTCTATAAACACTGTCATACGCTGCTTTAAAGTCGACGAAAAGATGGTGCGTGTCGACCTGAAATTCATGGGTCTTCTCCAAGATCTGCCGTAGTGTAAATATTTGGTCTATCGTGGATTTTCCTGACCTGAAACCACACTGGTAGGAACCTATCAGATTGTCCACGAACGGTTTCAGGTACTTACACAGTACGGCAGAGAGGATCTTGTACGCGATGTTCAGGAGGCTTATCCCTCTGTAATTGGCGCAGTCATAGGGGTCTCCTTTCTTATGGACCGGGCAAACGATACTGAGATTCCATTCATCGGGCATGCATTCTTCCGACCATATCTTGCAGATGAGTTGGTGCATGTTCCTAACCAGCTCATCGCCAGCTGCTTTAAACAGCTTCGCGGGGAGTCCGTCTGCTCCAGCAGCTTTATAAGACTTAAGTTACGATATCGCTATATTAACATCGTCTAGGTCGGGTGGACGGGATTCTCCTTCGTCTTCGTCCATTGTGAATGGTTCGCTCTGCCTGACGGCGGCATTTTGACTATCATCGCCGTTATACAGTCTGCAGAAGTGGTCCTTCCACAATCTCAGCATCGACTGTGACTCCACTACTAGTTGTCCGTGCTCATCCCTGCAGGCTTCTGTTCTGGCTTTATAGCCTTGGCATGTTCGTTTTACTTTCTGGTAAAATGTTCGAACGTCGTTCCTGCCGTAACACCTCTCCATCTCCTCGATCTCGCGCTTCTCGTGCTCCTTCTTTTTCCTTCTCAGAAGCGCATGCTCCTCCCTCCTTTTCTGTTCATAGAGCTCGCGGGCAGCTCTCGTCCGTCGATGCAATGTGGCCATGAATGCATTCTGTTTCTCTACATGGGCCTGTCTGCACTCATCATCAAACCAGGGGTTTCTCGACGGTGGTGGCTCGAAACCGAGTATATCTGAGGTGGCCTCTCTAATGGCTTTCTGACAACGACTCCATTGCTGTTCTATGGTTTCTGCAGATTGCATCGGGACCTGAGGGAGCTTGAGGGAGACTTGATCGACGAAGGTCCTGGCGGTCTCCTGCGATTGCAGCTTTCCGACGTTGCATTTTGGTGTTCTTACTCGACTCCGTTGGTTCCGAGAAATTCGCATCCGTACCTTGGCTGCAACAAGGTAATGATCCGAGTCGATGTTGGCTCCTCGAAAGGTTCGGACATCTAGGGTGCTGGAGGAGTGTCTGCCGTCGATCGCAATATGATCAATTTGGTTGGTTGTCGATTGATCGAAAGACCGCCAGGTCCCCTTATGGATGTTGAGGTGTGAGAATCGTGCACTTGCTACTACCAGGTTATGTCCCACCATAAAGTCCACTAGCCTTAGTCCGTTTTCTGACTTGGTGTTGTGTAGGCTGTTCTTTCCTAGAAAGATGTTGGTGTCATGGCTGGGACACTGCGCATATGTTCTGCCTGAGAGATCATAGAAGTTGTCTTTATGTCGGTCATCTTTCTCCTCTGTGGGGGCGTGGACACATAATAAGCTTATATTGCCGAGATTGGCCTTGATGCGAATAGTTATGAGGCGTTCGCTTACATATTGGAAGTTTAAGACTTTTTTCCTGAGTCTGCCTCGAACAACACATCCGCATCTGAATAAGCGTTGTCTATTTTCTCTGTAGCAGTTTCCGTAATAGATATCACAGTTTTTCATCCGCTTTTTGCCTGGCCCATCCCATCGCACTTCTTGGAGCGCGGTAATGTCTGCCTTATAGCAGTCCAAAGAGTTGACCAGTTGTTCGGCAGCACCTGGTCTGTTGAGGGACCTAACGTTCCAGGTGCAGAACCGAAATTCGTTTCCTTTTTGACGTTTGCGGAGGTCGTCAACATGTAATCCGTCCGTATCCGAGGCTATTGGTTGTCTCTGAACAAAATTTTTGTTTTAAGCGATAGGGATGTTAGCCCTAAGCGCAACCCCCAACCTGGAGGGCCAGGTTCCTCTGTCCCCAGGAACAAGGGGTCGGGTCGCTGCACACATTGGTTCACTACCCGGCGGGTGCCAGTATAGCTATCCAGGGGAGGCCACGCGGAGGCTGTGTGTCAACTTGGATTGAGCAGGGACAGAGATCGAAGCTGGCGTTTGCCAAGTTAAACGCGATCAACTTCTTTGCTCTGTTTGTTCGCTCCCTTCTCCCCTCATGAAAAGCTTCTCGAAATTCGCCGCTCGCAACCGGCAATAAACTGTAGGTCCCTTTCACCTATGAGAAAATTAAATCCCACACAACATGGGCGATTGAGAGAAGCTCGGCTCAGGTCCTTCATGGACTGTAACGCCATCAGAGAAGAAGAAGAACCTAGGTTAAAGGTGCTGCCAATGAAATATTTTCAATATTTCCGAGTGCTGTGTAGACCAAACAGAGCGTTTTTTGAGAAGAAGTTTTGGCCGAAATGAAGCACCCACCATGACTGCTGTATGCAAGTTTGTGCATAAAGTTCATGAGACTGGTATGCTAGTAGACAACACTCATGGTCCCCGTCGTCGTACGTCTGTACGTCATACAGATGGGAATGTGGCTGTTTTTTTTTTTTTTTTAGAAATATTCTCTTATGATGTATTATATACACACAACCTGAACGGAGTGCACTGGTTTGGGTCGTTGATGTTCGTTAACTCTTAGGGGTATTTGTCCTAGATAGGACGAGAGCCGACCATATTCCACGTTGGTTGTAGTCTGTAATAATTCGTTCAAGCACTTTAATATTGCATACGCAGAGGATGAATTTCAGTTGACCATATACTGTGAGTGTTATGCCTGCAGCAGTACGTACACTTTCCATTCACAACTGCGTCGCATACGTCCGTATAGGAATTACTTTTTCTTGGATATGAAGCGAATTTTAACTATAGACCTTCTGCTCGGCGGTCGATGATGTTAACCACTGCACCACGGCCATCCCACGGCCACGGCTGTGGCCGAGAGTGTGAAACTCATTTCACAAACATCAACTCTCCATCGATCTCAACAGCTCAACATTTCTCGCACTAGCCTGAGGAGAATTCTGCACAAAGATCTCGGATTATTCGCTTACAAGGTCCAATTTACTCAGCAATTGAAGGCGCGCGAACAACCGCTTCGTTATCGCTTCGCAGTTTGGGACTTGAATTGGACAACGATTTTGAGAGAAAAATCATCTTTTCTGACGAAGCGCGTTTTCAAATCGGCGGCTACATTAACAAACAAAATTGCCGCATCTGGGGCACGGAAAACCCGCACATTATTAGCGAGAGAGTGACAGTTTGCTGCGGATTGTGGACTTGTGGCGTGGTGGCATCATTAGACCATTTTTCTTCGAAAATGAGGATGGGAATAACGTTTCGGTCAACGGGTGGCGTTACATAGCCTGGTTAGGTTAGGATAATGTGGTAGGCATGAGCCACACGTAGGCCGAAGTCGGCCCATTCTGATACCACCTGGATTAAGTTACCCTGATCCGCTACCTGAGAACCAGCCGGTGCTTCTAATGATGCGATGGAGTTGAGCTATCTTTTGGTTTGCTAGCTCACTTAGATTGTCAAAGAAGGGTGCGCCGAGGTAGATCCTGCTGCGATTCGCAAAAGAGGGACATGAGCAGAGGAGGTGTTGTATCGATTCCTCCTCCTCCTCGTACATGCAACCGCTACAGAAGTCACTGGAGGGTAGCCCTAATCTGGCGGCGTGTTTGCCGATGATGCAGTGACCTGTAATGACACCCACTAGAGTACTTAAGGTGGAGGGCGCCGTGGCGCAGTAGTTAGTGTGTTGGACTCTAACGCACGATGAGCGATCCCGGATCCCGATAACACCAACGCCATCGAATGTTTATTTCGCGGCGTCCCTCCTCGGCGGGATACTGGCAAAACCCCCCGTAGTATAAGTTGCCTGGAAAAAGCTTCTCGACTCACGCCGTTCGGATTCGGCATTAAACTGTAGGTCCTTTTCACCTATAGGAAAAATAAATCACACACAACATGGGTGATTGAAGGGAAGCTTGGCTCTGGTCCTTCATGGGCTATAACGCCACCAAAGAAGAAGAAGAAGAGTACTTACATCTAGAGATAGGCGACAGTTAAGAGATGTCTTTGATTTGTGGGTTACCGCTGCCAGGGACTTTATCGCAGCTTGGCTGTCCGTGCACCGCGGAGTAGAGTTAGAACACCAAGCTATGACGTCGGAAAGCTACTATCGCCGGAGATCGCCAGTGCTTTTGCCAACCGCGTCTCCCTTAAGCTCTCCGATACACCTCAATCCTCCACTCAGTCAGTAGAGCAACAATGGAGCCTGTGCAAACAAGCCCTGAAGAGCACAGCAACGGAAGTGCTGGGCCTTAAAGCTCCACCACGACGAAACACCTGGTTCGATGACGAGTGTAGAAGGATTCATGCGGAAAAGCAGGAGGCATACAAAGCCTCACTACACAAAAAAACAAGAGCGGCTCGGGAGCTCTACGAGCTTAAGAGAAGGGAGGAACATAAGCTTCTCAAGAGAAAAAAGAAAGAGCACGAGAAGCGGGCGATTGAAAACTTGGAGAGGTGCTATTGCAGGCACGACGTTCGAAGATTTTATCAGCGGATAAAACGAATGTCTCAAGGCTATAAAGCCCGAACGGAGGCCTGTAAGGATGAGAACGGACACCTAGTAGTAGAATCGCAGTCGATGCTGAGAATTTGGAAAAACCACTTCTGCAGACTGTATAACGGCGATGACAACCAACATACCACCGTCAGGCAGAGTGATCCATTTTTTAACGACGAAGATCGCAGAGAATTCCGTCTCCCTGACCTCGACGAAGTTGAGATTGCCATGTCGAAACTCAAGTCGAATAAAGCTGCTGGCGCAGATGGACTGTCTGCTGAGCTCTTCAAAGCGGCTGGGGGTGAGCTGGTTAGGAGCATGCACCGGCTCATCTGTAAGATATGGTCAGAGGAAAGCATGCCCGAGGAATGGAGTCTCAGCATTGTTTGCCCGATCCACAAAAAAGGAGATCCCTTTGACTGCGCCAACTATAGAGGAATAAGTCTCCTTAATGTCGCATACAAGATCTTCGCTGCCGTTTTGTGTGAACGCCTGAAGCCATTCGTAAACAAACTGATAGGTCCTTATCAGTGTGGCTTCAGGCCAGGGAAGTCCACCATCGATCAAATCTTCACACTACGGCAGATCCTGGAGAAAACCAATGAGTTTCAAGTCGATACGCACCACCTATTCGTCGACTTCAAGGCCGCATACGACAGCGTAATTAGAGACGAGCTATATAACGCCATGTTTACTTTTGACATCCCTGCGAAGCTCGTCAGACTATGCAGGATGACCTTGGAAAATGCTAGCTGCTCCATCCGAATCGGTGAGCACCTTACCGATAGTTTTGATGTCAAAAAAGGATTTAGGCAGGGCGATGCGCTGTCGTGTGATTTCTTCAACATCGTATTGGAAATGATTGTGCAAAAATCACAGGCCAATACAAGAGGCACAATCTTCTTCAAATCCTCGCAACTCCTTGCATACGCCGACGACATTGACATAATAGGTAGATCGCAGCGAGATGTCAATGAGGCGTTTGCGAGTATTGAGATGGAGGCGGCAAAAATTGGTTTGGCAGTTAATGAGGGCAAGACTAAATATCTGCTGTCATCGAAAAAGGACATTTACCACCGACGTCTTGGACAGAACGTGCATATTGGCAGATATAAGTTCGAGGTAGTTAAGGACTTCATATACCTCGGCTCCGCGGTGACTTGGAACAACGACACCAGTTTCGAAATCAAGCGCAGAATTACTCTTGCCAACCGCTGCTTCTTTGGGCTCAAGAGGCAACTGAGAAGTAGAGCCCTCTCTCGTACGACCAAGTTGACCTTTTAAAGACCTTAATTATCCCGGTCCTGTTATACGGCGCAGAAACATGGACTTTATCTAAAGCGGATGAGGAAATCCTTGGTCGTTTCGAGAGAAAGATTCTGCGTTCGATTTTCGGTCCCATAAACACAGAGGAGGGTTGGAGGAGAAGATTCAATCACGAACTGTACGGGTTGTACAGCGACATGAGTCTGGTCAGGCGTCTACGGATCCAACGCCTAAGATGGCTAGGCCATGTAGAGCGAATGGACACCACAGATCCAGCCCGTAGAGTCTTTGAATCCAACCCCGAGGGACGAAGAAATAGAGGACGGCCGCACCTAAGGTGGCGCGCACAGGTGGAAGGGGACCTCAACCAACTGGGCGTGCGGCATTGGAAAAGACTAGCGAAAGATCGTGCTAGGTGGAGAGGCATGTTGGTTGAGGCCCAGGTTCACCCCGAACTGTAGCGCCCGTTAAGTAAGTCCCATTTACAAAGAGGAGAAAGGTACAACGCTGCTCAATCTTACTAAATGGCACACGCATAAGATTTTCAGAGGAATTAAAGTATCTTGGTATAGACCTAGACCGTAGACTCAACTGGAACTCCAATATGAGAAATTACCTCATGAAAGCGACTAGGGCCATGTGGGCCTGTCGACGCACCTACGGTAAAACCTGGGGACTTAAATCTAAGGTGGTCCATTGGCTATATACCATGATAGTAAGACCTATCGTCACCTATGGTAGACAAAAGTTGGGCAAAAAAACTACATTTGTTAAGCTTCAACGCCTTCAGAGATTAACGTGTCTCGGCATCACAGGCGCAATGCCAACCTGCCCCACGGCAGCCCAAGAAGCACTTATTTGACTCACTCCACTGCACCTTTTTAGCAAAAAGGGGGCATTACGCAGTGCAATCAGAATTCTCTGTTCGGGAACGAACATGCCATGTAGACCCGCAGGCCACATGTCCATATTACAACACCTTCCCGAGCTGGATATGATTACTACAGTCTCGGACGCACTGCCACACACCTTCACCTTTGACAAGAGATTTGAGATACTGATCCCAAACCGCTCAGCATGGGAAAACAGTGATCCCCTGCTAAATGTCAAAGGCCTTAGGTGGTACACGGATGGCTCCAAGATGGCTTCCGGCGTTGGCGCCGGCATTTTTGAACCAAAACGCAAAATCTCGAAGGCACTGGGAATAAGTCCCAGCATCTTCCAAGCAGAGCTGCATGCCATCCTTACATGCGTAAATCTAAATCTTGAGACTGGCATCAGAGGAGTACCCATCAACATACTCTCTGATAGCCAAGCAGCGCTTAAAGCGCTGGGTTCGTACAGCACGAACTCAAAAACCGTCAAGGAATGCCATGACGCCCTACAAGACCTCGCCAAAAGAAAAAATGTTAAACTTTGGTGGGTGCCAGGCCATAAAGGTATCAAGGGCAATGAAATTGCCGACCAACTTTCCAGGAAGGGCTCTAGTGACAAGTATATAGGTCCGGAACCATTCTGCGGCATTCCCGCGTCTAAGATAAATTACTTCTTAGACAAGTGGGAAAAATTACAACACCTGTCCTTTTGGAACAGCGTTCGGGGACTCCGTCAATCTAAACGACTTATACGACCCCTGAACAAGCACCCTATTGACATACTCAAACTCGATAGGGTGGATATCAGAAGACTAGTCAGCTATCTAACGGGACACTGCGGTCTGAGATATCATTTAAACAAAATTAGCCTCTCGTCTGAAACTGAGTGTCGGCTCTGTCTTGAGGACGAAGAGATGGCAGAACACATACTGTGTGAGTGTGCTGCTCTCTGCCATCTTAGGAAGCGTATCCTTCTCAGTGAAGTTGTGACTCCTGAGGGGATCATCCTGGCTCCTACGAGAGGCATTCTCAAAATCGGCTAGCAGGCACAATAGATCTGCAAAGGTCGCAGTGCCGCATTGCTATTGATAGCACTAGCCCTATATATAAAAAACAAAAAAGAAAAAAAAAATACCTTTTCCTATCCAGCGTATTTCCTGGGTCACAGTAATATCCGCCTTGTAGTGCGTGAGGATTTTGTCCAGTTTATGAGCAACTCCAGGAGTGTACAGAGTTCTGACATTCCAGGAGCATACTCGCAAATCGTGATCCTTTTTCGTGCTATATCGTCTTCGAGTATCCGTCGAGGCATTCCGCTCTTTCACAATTTGTCTTTTTTTACATGGGAGGGTCGTTGGACCGCCACACAACCGCCACTCTGATCGGGGCATTGTAGCGCCCTCATGCCTAGGGCGATAGTTGTATACATTTGTTCACCTCTCAACGGTTGTTGTAGAGGCCATCCAGAGAACGCCGCGATTAGGCTGTATGTCAACTTGACCCGGGCACTGAACCAGGGATCATTACTGGCATGTCGCCAGGTTGAGAGCAATCAACAACTGTACGCTGTATGTCCGAACCCATGCTCTCTTGACACGGATAACCGACATATATATACCATTGCAGTTTTCCTGTTCTTTTTAGCAATTAAGACCCAAACGCTTAAATCACATGATGGTTTGGAGAATAGTTGTGGAAACTTTTGAAACGGATTCAGAGGTAAATGAGCAAGTCGAGCAATGAGGTCTACCACAACTGCAACCCTAATATAAGCTTTCAATTTAAATTAGTTATTTTGGAATTGAACAGCAAAAAGCTTTTCTTAAAAAATACTGAGAATAAATAAATCGCCGTGATTCCAAAAGTTTCGATAAATATTTATGCAAGTCAAAATGTATGCGTATACATGCTATTTTATTTAAATAATATATTAGGAAAGCAGTATTGAACAAATACATTAAACAAATTAACCATAGATATAACTAAATTCTTTTCTGACTTGTTATGGTGACTTACACTGCATCATGGCATCAGCGCAATAGTGTGGAAATTGGATACCTTTTAATAGGAAATCGTTGACCGACTGTAAAAAGAAAAAATTTAAATTGGATTAACCTCAATTTATTAAAAGACGAGATAGAGACGAGTAATTAGAGTGTGCAGGTATGCATTGGTAGGGTTCTATTCCACTTCAATGTCAAGTAGTGGAAGGGTGCTTTACAATAATGTTGGCACTCAACCAACGTTTGTCACCACGGCGGGACGACAGGAGGTGATTGACCTAACCCTATCTAACAGATAGGTCATCACTAACTGGAGAGTCTTACCAGATGCTACGCTGTCAGATCACAGGAATATCGAATCTCAATTGAGTTGTGGGATCTCTCCCTCGCAACCCAAGCGGAATCCGAGGAAGACGGACTGAATACGGTTTAGAGAGGAGCTTGAGAAATTTACTTAAACCCTACTTAACCTCAGATTGAAACAATTGGTAGAGGATGCTGTCCACAACCTGAGTAGCGTCATCACTAATTATTTTCAACTCGTGAATCCTGTCAGTAAACCGAGCTCCAAAGTCTTCGCAGGGAAACCAAAAGTCTCCTAAAACGAGTATATCGTTCAAATTGAATTCGGAGGATGACTAGAATAAGAATCGGTCAAAGCAGAAAGAATATAAGAAGCTCATTTGTAAATCGAATTATGAATCTTATAAGACCTTCTTCTAAGAGATCAAATCTCTCAGCGGGACTAGCAAGTTGGTGGTTAAAGTCCTCAAATGAGGAAAATCAACAAAGGTAGACTGAATCAAAAGTGGAAACTCTCCATTTACTGCTTCAGACCTATTTCCTGGGGAATCAGATGGTCATCAGCACGTTGAGACGGTAACTGCGACTAAAGCGATGAAAACTCGACTCGGTAGCTGGTACATATATTGCGTCGCGCGTGGTAACGTCAGAGGCCATGCAATTTGCTGTGGCACCTTTTTATGGCTTTAAGTCGCCAAGCATCGACGGGATATATGTACACTGTTATGCTGCACAAAAAGATATAAGCTGCTAAAGGTGCAACTTTTGACAGTATGTGTAACACTGCTAGACGACATGGCGTAGATGAAGCACTGTACTTGTGCACAGGACATTGATTGCTGACGCAGGTCTCGGAGAATGAGTCAAATCTGGCGTAAAAAAAAGCTGCCCGCAAGGTGGCGTTCTGTCCTTGCTGTTATGATCCATGGTGGTGGACTCTGCTCGATGCTCTCAATGATGTCGCCGTTCTCGCTGTCGACTTATGTTTAGCGACGGTCTGTCTCAAAGCACAGGCGGCGCTAAATTTGATTGACAATTGGTGCACAAGAAATCGGCTGTTGGCGAGGAAAAATGCTGGCATTTCTCAGCTGTTGCTAAAGGGCATTCCTTTCTCGATATCAAGGGAAGCTAAGTACCTGGGAGTCATCTTAGATAGCAAGCTTCTTTGGTCAAAGCGTATTCAGTCAAAAACCACCAAAGCGCTGTTAGCTTTCTGGCAATGCAAATATGCTTTTGGCAAAACATGGCTTGTATCGCCGGAAAAGTTCCTGATCTACACGGCAATGATAAGTCCGATCTCATATGCAGGCTAACGCGCAAACACGTCGTAGCCTCTTTTACCGAATTCCAAAGAACGGTTTTTGTCCAGCACATCGGGCACTGCTCTAGACGCTATGATGAACCTTCCACCCCTTGATATATGTATTTATCAGAGGGTGCGCTCTTTAAGCCATGTCTCAAGAGAAATGTTTTTTGGTACAACTCGCATTGGAATGACAGTGCGCTTGTGCGAGAAATATCCTACGATCCTTGTCTCATGGATATGCCCTCTGACGGATTGTATATGCCATCCTACTGCGCTATAACTTCACAGTCGAATTTCCACGGCATCAGGATTGACTCTGGCTACATACTGAACCTGAAAAGCAGTTTCGTCGCATTTGTACAGGTGGCTCCAAATCTAGACTGAGGTTCGGCACTGGGGTTTTCTTTGAACGCGAAAACGTCCGAAATGTTCCGAAAGGAAAAAGCCTATGCATCTGCAGTGACAGCCAAGCTGCATTAAATGCTTTGTCCAACCTTTTAACCAGTTCCGAGTTAGTGCATGAACTTAAGGCCTTTCTGAACAAAGTCGGACAACTAAACACAGAGTCGGTAGATTCAATTCACTAAGGCTTGCTTGGATCTCCGGCCATTCTGAGATCCCAAGAAATTAGCTCTCTAATAAACTAACTAAAATGGGCTCAGAGGAGTTTCCCAGCACCTGAACTTGCCTTGGGTCTACCTGCTTCCACGATCAATACTAACATCATCGATTGGGTTACAATCGTAGATGGAGGGAACATGCAGGATGCAGGATGACTAAGCGCGTACGCCCTGATGTCGGCAAGAAATCCGCAACATTCTTCTTATCCTTAAGGAGACTTGACTGCAAAGGGCTCGCGGGCGTTATTACGGCCCACTACACTTTTGCCGAGCATCTTTGTATCAGTAAAACGCCTGCCTGTTATGCATGTTGCGAAGAGGATGACACAGCAGAGCACTTGCACTTTCTCTGCGCATGTCCCTGTCCCGCCTTTGCTCGCGCGCGATGGCGCACCCTTGGGGCCGATGTGGTGTGTGTCGAATCTTTTAGCTCTACATTACTAAAGCTCCTTCTCATTTTTCTCCGTAAAACGGGGATAATACAGTAAATGTATATAGGTATCCGCCTGGTTTGGACCAGTATGTGTCTGAGCGTCAGTGGAATGAGTGCTTCAACAATTAGCAGAAGCCTACAAGGTATGCATTCTGCATCTGATAACTTTCGACTTGAATCGTCTTTAATATTAGCAACAAATGCATTCGATGAATTGCTAAGTGCTCTGAACATGAGTTTTCTTCATACGAAAGGCGGGAAAAGCCATTAAATACTTATTATTCAGACGTACTAACGTGAATTGACCACTAGTCTTTAATGAGGTACCTTCGTGTGTCATCTTCCTCGAGAAATAGTCGAAGTACGATATCGATGAAGCCTTTATTAGTGTTGAAACGCTTATATAAAATCAGCTCAAATGGATTAACCAGAGGCAGAAGCAAAGTAAATGCATTCACTAAAGGCACTAAATGCAAAGGCGCACAACACCAACGCTGGTTTAAGAGACGGATCTCAGAAAGACACGTATAATGAATGCTACGAGTGTTGTTCTTTGTCCTCTTTTTTATTGATATATCGAAAGGAATATTATCTTTAAAAAAATTATTTCAAGACATACTTACCGATAAGGCCGGTATACACACTTCGATGGTATATGTGAGGATGTAGATTCCTGCACATATGTAGGCAACCCAAAAGGCAACAAACCATAATACCAACAACCAGAATAAACCGAAAATAGGATTGCCCATCCTGTAATTAATAAAAACTATCTTCAAAATGGTATTATTGAAATTCGACAGAGTATATACGCTTGAGACTAGATAGTCTCTGATCAGTTCGATACTTTTGTAACTTTGATTCGGTTAAAAAAATATAAAAAAAATTAAACAACTTTGTTTGCACCTTCCTCAAACTTATCCCACGGAAATAGTAAAAAATGTAATCCCACTTCCTTACTCCGACTCCACGTTCTCGTTGGCCAGAAATATTATTTAAAACTGGCAAACAAATATTTTATGAAAAAAAGTATTTTTCGTTGATGTGACGTTAAAAGGATACATATCACAAGGCTATATTGAATCAATAAGCTCGACTCTACTGACTTTAATATCATTCGCACTCTGTACAAAATTACGGTGGCACCATCTCAAGTATGTAGCACTTGCTCTCCGTACATAGAATTAAGTCAACTTCATGCGAAACCTATAACCAGTGAAAGGGTAACAATTACGAAAGTGCCCCGGCGTGACTATCTACCTTGTCGTGGTGCTGGGGCTTATACATACAATCCCAGGATACCATGTCGAACAACATGGTCTCCAGGCCAATAACCAAGAGATAGTCAACCCTATTCCAGTGGTGGTGTGTGTTTTTTGAAACCGTTCCCAAGGATGATAGGTTAGAGGATTTATTTCCAACCGCTAACGAGGCGAGGCCTAGGGTATCTAAATGCCTTACTCCGATATTCGGCGGCTCTGTCGGAGTGGACCTATACTTCCGGCCATACACGTGGGAACAAGATCCCAAATTTCAACAATAATTCAGTTAAGGAAAACAACAGGGAAGTGGCACTGTCACTAAATGACGTGGCCGCTACAGAGGGGAAGAGTTTAAAATAATAGAATCCAGCATGGTAGAAGCTGCAAAAGGCTTTTATTAAAAAAATAAAGGAAATAAATAAATCGCCATGATTTCAACAGTTTCTATAGATATTTTTGCAAATAAAAATGTATGCGTACACATGCTATTTTATTTTAATAATATATAAAGAAAGAAGTATTGAACAAATACATTGAACAAATTAACCAATAAAGATAACTAAATTCATTTCTGACTTATGGTGACCTGCAATCCATCATGGCATCAGCGCAATAGTGTGGAAATTGGATACCTTTTAATAAAAATTCGTTGATCGACTGTAAAAAAAAAATTAAATTTGATTAACCTTGGTTTATTAAAAGACAAGATAGAGATGAGTTGTGCAGGTATGAATTGATAGGATTCTATTCCACTTCAATGTCAAGTAATCGAAGGATGGGACGTGTTTTACAGTATAAATCCTTGATTTTTACACAAATTAATCTACAGTACTGCCAGGCTGCTACTGCTCTTCTAAGTAGCAGAATTGCACGCAGTAGTACATGCACATGTAAATCATCCATCACGTTGTGTCCGTTCAGGAACCATGGGTGTGGAATAAGCGCCTGTGTGTTCCTGAAGGCAACGTGATGCTATGATTCTTTATGATGAACGGTCCAAGAGGCCCAGGGTCTGTCTCATCATATCAAACTCACTATCAGCAAACAAACTTGGAGAATTCTGTGGACAAGACAAGGCTGGCAGACTAAGCTACGAAGCGCACAGAGTAATTGAACACTTCGTTGTTATGTCTGTTCACTTTCCCTACGACTCGGTAGGATGCAGGATGACTAAGCGCGTACGCCCTGATGTCAGCAAGAAATCCGCAGCATTCTTCTTATCCTTAAGGAGAATTGACTGCAGGAGGCTTGCGGCCGTCATTACGGGCCATTACACTTTTGCCAAACATCTCTGCATCGGTAAAACGCCTGCCTGTGCTGCATGTTGCGAGGAGGATGACACAGCAGATCACTTTCTCTGCGACTGCCCTGTCTCGCCTTTGCTCGCGCACGACGTGGTGTGTGCCGAATCTCTTAACTATTCATTACTAAAGCTCCTTCTCATTATTCTCCAGAAAACGGGGAAAATACAGTGAGAGTAGGTGTCTGCCTGGTCTAAACCAGTATGGGTCTGAAGGTAAGTTTAGTGAGTGTTCCAATGGTTAGCAGAAGCCTAAAGGTACGCATCCTGCATCCGGTAACTTTTGACTTGATTCGTCTTTAATATTAGCACAAGATGCATTCTATTAATTGCTAAGTGCTCTGAACACGAGTTGTCTTCATGCGAAAGGCGAGACAAGTCATAAAATACTTGTTATTCTGACGTACTAGCGCGAATTTACCACTTTAATGAAGTACCTTCGTGTGTCATCTTCCTCGAGGAATAGTCGAAGTGAGATATTGATGAAGCCTTTATTCGTATTAGAGCGCTTGTAAAAAGCAGAGAAAATGGATTAATGGCAGAGGGAAAGTAAATGCTTTCACTAAAGGTACTAAATGCAAAGACGCACAACACCAACGCTGGCTTAATAGACGGATCTCAGAAAGACACGTATAATGAATGCTACGAGTGTTGTTCTTTGTCCTTTTTTTTATCGATAAGTCGAAAGGAATATTATCTTAAAAAAAAAACTATTTCAAGACATACTTACCGATAAAGCCGGTATACACACTTCGATGGTATATGTGAAGATGTAGATTCCTGCACATAAGTAGGCAACCCAAAAGGAAACAAACCATAATACCAACAACCAGAATACACCGAAAATAGGATTGCCCATCCTGTAATTAATAAAAAATATCTTCAAAATGGTTCTAATAAAATTCCACAGAGTATATACGCTTGTGACTAGATAGTCTCTGATCAGTTCGATACTTTTGTAACTTTGATTCGGTAAAAAAACAACTTTGTTTGCACCTTCTTGAAACTTATCCCACGGCAATAGTAAAGAATGTAATCCCACTTCGTTACTCTAACTCCACGTTCTTGTTGGCCAGAAATATTATTTGAACCAGGAAAACAAATATTTTATGAGAAAAAGTATTTTTCGTTGATGTGACGTTAAAAGGATTCACAAGGCTATATTAAATCAGTAAACTCGGCTCTGTTTTTTTTTAAGTTTGCGCGCACTCAAGGTCAAACAACCTTATTATGTGTGGTTCGGTTAATAAAAGATTCTCTATATTTAACGGTACGTCCGAAAGCGGGCTTCAGGGTATATTGGTGAGCATTCCTAGAGAGACGTGTGTTGCGGGAGAAATGTTGAAGGGAATACAACTGGCTATTTCGTCAGAGCATTTTTAGTGGAAGTAACGATAAAATATGCGATATGCGCTCACGCCCCATCGGAAGAAAAGGACGATCGACTCTAAGAAGAATTCTACGATCTCCTAGACAGAGCATATGCCCAATGCCCCAGCTAAATAGTCCTAGGAGATTTTAATGCAAAACTAGGCAAAGAGGACATATTTGAGTCGATCTTAGGAAAATATAGCCTCCATAACACCACATCCGACAACGGACTAGCGAGCACGCGATTCCCCCATCTCAACATCCACAAGGGTATCTGGCGGTCTTTTGATCAATCGACCACCAACCAGATATCACATTGCAATCGACGCCAGACACTCCTCCTGTATTCTCGACGTACGAACCTTCCGAGGGGCCAACATTGACTCGGACCACTACCTTGTTGTAGCCAAGGTACGAATGAAGATATCAAGAATGCTTAGGAGTCGAGTAGGGCTACGTAGAATCTTTGCCGATCGTGTCTCCTCCAAGTTCTCTCAAAATCCGCCCACAGCAGCACACACAATAGAGCAGGAATGGGCTCATTGCCAGAGCGCCATCAGAGACGCTGCCTCAAAGGTGCTGGGTTTCAAATCGCCACCACCTAGAAGCCCCTGGTTCGATGAACAAAGCGAGCAAGCCCATGCAGCAAAACAAGAGGCATATAAAGCCATGCTGCAACGAAGGAGGAGAGCTGCTCGCGATATCTATGAGTAGAAGAGAAGAGAAGAATACACGCTTTTCAAAAGAAAGATGAGAGAGCACGGAAAGTGTGAGATCGAGGAGATAGAGACATGCTTCCGCAGAAATGACGCCCGTAAGTTTTACAATAAGGTAAAAGAAAATGCCATGGCTACAAAGCCAGAGCGGATGCTGAGGATTTGGAAAGACCACTTCTGCAGACTGTATAACGGCGATGATAGACAAGATACCGCTGTCAGGCAGAACGAGCCATTCGTAGTGGACGACAATGAAACAGAATTCAGTCCACCCGACCTAGACGAAGTCAAAATAGCGATATCAAGACTTAAGTCTAATAAAGCCGCGGGCGCAGACGGTCTGTCTGCTGAGCTTCTAAAGGCGGCTGGAGATGAGCTGATAAGGTGCATGCACCATCTCATTTGCAAGGTATGGTCGGAGGAAAGCATGCCCGACGAAAGGAATCTCAGAATTGTTTTCCCGGTCCTTAAGAAAGGAGACCCCTATAACTGCGCCAACTATAGGGGAATAAGTCTCCTTAACATCGCATATAAGATCTTCTCTGCCGTATTGTATGGACGCCTGAAACTGTTTGTGGATACCCTGATCGGCTCTTATCAGTGTGGTTTCAGGCCAGGTAAATCCACAATAGACCAAATATTTACGTTACGGCAGATCTTGGAGAAGACCCAGGAGTACAAAATTGACACTCACCACCTCTTCGTCGATTTCAAGGCTGCATACGACATTGTGCTTAGAGATGAGCTATACAAAGCCATGCCTAGTTTTAACATCCCTGCCAAACTCGTCCGACTGTGCAGGATGACAATGGCGAATTCTCGCTGCTCCATTAAGGTCAGTAATGAGCAAACCGAGACCTTTAATGTTAGAAAAGAATTTAGGCAAGCAGACGCGCTGTCATGCAACATTGCTTGCGTACGCCGACTACATTGACATGATTGGACGGACACAGCGAGACGTCAATGAGGCGACGTTTGTAAGCATTGAAGTAGAGGCGGCTAAGATGGGTCTCAAGGTTAATGAGGGTAGAACCTAATATCTGCTTTCATCTAAAAGAGACGGACAACACCGACGTATTGGCCAGAACGTCACCATGGGCGGATCTAACTTTGAAGTGGTCAAGGAATTCGTCTACCTTGGCTCACTGATGAACAGCGACAACAACACCAGAGCTGAGTAGAGCCCTCTCTCGGAAAACCAAGGTGACACTATATAAGACCTCAATCATCCCAGTCCTCTTTACGACGCAGAGACTTGGACCTTAACAAAAGCGGATAAAGATGTCCTTGGTCGTTTCGAGAGGAAAATTCTGCGCACTATCTACGGTCCCGTTTGTTCAAACGGTGTATGGAGGAGAAGATACAACGAAGAACTGTACGGGTTGTACAGCGACATCGGCCTGGTACGACGTCTACGAATACAGCGTCTAAGGTGGCTAGGCCATGTAGAGCGCATGGAAGGCCATGTAGAGCGCTCCGAACCGAAGAATCTTCAAATTCCCCCGGAAGGAAGGCGCGGCAGACGACAGCTGCATCAACGGTGGCGCACGCAGGTGGAAGGGGACCTAACCAACTGGGCGTGAGGCGCTGGAAATAGCTGGCCAAAGACCGTGACCGTAGCGCCACCAAAGTAAGTAAGTATGTATTACTTGTATCACTTGATACACAATGTATCTTGTTTTTTCATCCGATGGCCAGGTCAATCTATTTATTAAAAACATAAAAGATTTTTAAAATTGATATGGTCACTATAAGATATTATTAGGTTAGCTAATTACGTAACAACTTAAGGCAGATGGTCCCTTAAGTAAGGACTGAATAAATTAACCGACTTTGTATTACATGGATCTCACAACTTTTTACGGTAGAAGAGCTGAGTTGCGAGACTTGGTTTTTTCTAAAAGTTATGTTTTTGATGGCATTGTCTTTTCTACTAGATTCTCCAACAGTTCTTTGTATTAGATTCAGGTTCCCCCAGAGCTGTCAGAACATCATCTGAGTTACACAACCAGTTGCGAATATTAAACCCAGCCCCGACGCGTTGGTCCTAAGAGCAAAGGGCACTCCATCGTACGCAGACATGCTGCGGAAGGTAAAGAGCAACCCTGAACTTAAAGAACTTGGCGAAAATATGAACCGTATCAAAAGAACGGCGAAAGGAGACCTGCTCATCGAGCTTAGGAGATCCGCTTACCCGCAGGTCGCGAAATTCGAGGATAAATTCAAAAGTACTCTTGTTGAGCAAGCGGAAGTGAAGGGTCTTTCACAGGAAACGCTGATTGAGATCAAGGATCTTGATGAAATCACCACGAAAAGGGGCGTATTTAATGCGTTATCAGAAAGCTTGTTGAGTACCAGTGCAACTAAAGGCCTACAGTGATACCCAAACGGCGACTGCGAGTTTACCAGCAGAAGCAACCAAGCAGCTCATCAAATTAGAAAAAGTGCGTATAGGATGGGTCATGTGCCGAATACGCGAGAAGCTGAATCCAACCAAATGCTACAAGTGCATGGAATTCGGTCATATAGCTAGAACCTGCAAAAGCGCAAGCGACTGGTCCAAACATTGCTTACGGTGCGGCAAAAGTGTATATGCCCACGAAACAATGTAACGAGGACCCCAAATGTCTGCCTTGCCAAGGTAAGGCGGGCATCGACAATAACATCATCACGGGAAGCCGTAGGGGCCCATCGCACCAACGAGCTTTAAGGGAGCTGTTGCTAAAACAATGAAATTACTACAGCTTAACCTAAACCATTGCGAAGCGGCCCAAGCTCTTCTTACGCAAACAATTCGCGAGTTAGAGATAGATGTCGCAATCCTTAGTGAACCATATCGACAATATGATAAAGATGTATGGACGGCGGATACCTCAGGCAAGGCCGCAGTATGGACCTGCGGTAAGCAGCCCTTCCAAGAAACGGAACTGATGCCTGACACATGTTTTGTTCGGGCTAAAATTGATGGCTATCATATCTACAGCTGTTATGCTCCTCCGAGCCTTACTATCGAGGACTTTGATAACTTCCTTATTAGGTTGGCAATGGATGCCAGAGGACGGAGTCCGGTCTTCATAGCTGGGGACTTTAATGCTTGGTCCAGAGAATGGGGATGCTCAAGGACGAACATTAGGGGAAGCAATCTACTGGAAGGCTTAATGGTCCTCGACGTAGTACTCCTAAACAGCGGTAAGGAGCACACATTTTTCAGAAATGGGGTGGGTTCGATAATCGACCTTACTTTTGTAAGCAGCAGCCTTGCTCGGAAAACAACATGGAAGGTCCATCCCCTCTATACCCACAGGGACCACCAAGCTATACTGTGTGAAATCACAAAGGAAGGAAGGCAACAAACAAATGCACTGAGGAGAATAGCCAACAAACCAGGGTGGAAGACAAATTCATTCCACGAAGAGGCCTTCGCCCTTATGATTGCGGATGCTACTTTGACGGATACTGCCAACGAGAAGTCTACACAGCTAACTCCCTACATCGCAACGGCATGCATTCATGGCAAGAAGACCAACAAATACACGCTACCCACCAGTTTACTGGTGGAATGAGGATATTGCGCTGCTACGCGCTAAATGTCACCGCAGAAGGAGAAAGTACCAGCGCAGCAGAGGAAGGGACAGCACCACCGAACTTCACCATCGATACAAAGTAGCGCGAAAATAGTTGAAAATGGCAATTGTCACGAGTAAATGTCGGAACTTCGCCGAGCTATGCAACGGGTTGGATGAAGATCCCTGGGGGGCGATCCGACAGCTTACTGCCCGCTTTGTATGTTGGACAAGGCCGGAAAAATTCTGGAGCGCTTCATCAGCAACAGATTGGAAGCTGCGATTGAAGAAGCAGGCGGACTATCAACACGCCGGTATGGCTTCCGGAAAGCACGCTCGACGGTGGATGCCATTAGGGAAGTAGTCGACACTGCGAAAAGGGCCATAGAAGAAAGACGATGGAGGAGAGGCGCAAAGCAGTACTGTTGCGTCATAACACTGGACGTTAAAAACGCGTTCAACACGGCGAGTTGGAAACATATACTTGAAGCACTCCGAAATATGAGGGTACCAACTTACATCAGTGGAATTTTAGGAAACTACTTCCGGCATAGGGTGTTGCTTTATGAAACAGACGATGGTGTGAAGGAATATGCAGTAACTGGAGGAGTCCCCCAGGGTTCAGTTCTGGGCCCGATACTGTGGAACCTGATGAACGACGGCGTACTCCGACTTGAAATACCAGCTAGGGCTAAAATTGTCGGATTCGCGGGAGACATCGCAATAGTGGTCACTGCAAAATTACTGGAAGAAGTTGTTCAAATTAGCAACGAAGCCATTTTGACTGTTCGACAGTGGCTAACGTCAGTCAGCCTTACGCTAGCTGAACAAAAAACCGAAGCGGTCCTCGTCACCAGCAGAATAAAACGAGAGACGGTCACGCTCACAGGGGGCGGGCATGAAATTACATCTAAGCCAGCTATCAAATATCTTGGCGTTATGATAGACTCAAGACTTACATTCAAAGAACACCTGGAGTATGTAAGCAACAAATCCTCTCGTGTGAGTACCTCCATTGCGCGGATCATGCCGAATTCAGGGGGGCCAAGATACAGCCAATGTAGTCATATTCGCTGTGCTTTATGCATCGCCAGTTTGGGCCGGAGTTATGAAGATGACTTCATACAAAAGAAGGATTTCAGCAGTAAACCGATTATGTGCGCAAAGAGTAAACAGCGCTTATCGCACAACCTCGGAACACGCGGCCTGCGTCATAGCGGGTATGATACCTATTGATATACTCGCGAAAGAACTGCAGGAAAAGTTTGTAGCGAGTAGACAGGAGGAACGACTAACCCATGCTGAGGCGGACACAAGAGGAAGCCGTAGAAGCCTAGCTTAGTAGCAACAACGCTGGAACCTCTCAACTAAGGGCCGATGGACTTATCGCCTTATCCCGAGCATAGAGACTTGAATGAACCGCAGACATGGTGAAGTAAACTTCTACCTCACCCAACTGCTTACGGGACATGGCTGCTTCAAGTCATACCTGTACAAGTGCAGGAAGGTCGACTCCCCCACGTGCCCAACGTGCAGAGATATCCTTGAAGACGCGTAGCACGTGTGCTTCCACTGCCCACGTTTCCAATTACAAAGAGAAGCATTACAAGGAGTACTGGGTGAAACACCAACCCCGGAGAACTTAGTACACCATATGCTAGAAACGGAAAGCAAGTGGAACGCAGCGAACGCTTATGCCAAATACATATGCCAGGAGTTAGGCAGACTAGAGCGAGAAAGAAGAGTAAGGGAAGAAAACGCCAACAGAGTGGAAGCGAGCAACTACACAGCTGTACAGCAAAATGTACCGACGCAAATGAACAGACAGACAGATATACGCAGATACATGCATCTGCAAGGGCAAGTAAACATGTAACAAAGTACGTTCACTTGACACGCGGACGAACATAACGAATTCAACGACACAGACATAAAATAACACCGCCCGTCAGGACATATTCAGACTTGACACAGAGCCAAACGCAAATGCGTGGAGAGAAGACGAGAGCTACGGCTGAAGTTTTGTATAAGTATATGATGTAACATGCCGTTTTCAACACCTGTACTTGAGCCGCCACTCAAACACCATTCCATTTTGGTCTTAATTGCAACTGGTTCGTTCCATTTACCTTCTTTGGTCTTCAAGGATAGCGTCAACTTCTGATTATTCAGTCCTATCAGGATTCCGCATTTGGCCCTCTCATAACTGGCTAATAGTATTTATTTATTTATTTATTTATTTATTTATTTAATATTCCTGAAGACGGAACCTCGTCTTCATTCGCAGCTGATATCTCCATCGGAACGATCATTGGCGAATCTTCATAACGAACTGTGTCCGCGGTCCACACCCAAAGATTTTCATATGTGATCCTCAACAAGAGTTAGAGAAGAGCCGCTATTAAGAAACGCGTATGTTTTAGAAGAGTTCTTGTTTCCGTGCAGCATAAAAGGTAGGATCCTAAATACTGTGTTACTTTCATCACATCGCTGCTGAGCGTTGCCTGAGTTCTCGTCAATCAACAAGTTATGCGTTGAACTCTTAGCATTACTTCGACATCTAAAGTTTCTTCGATGTGTTTTCTCTTTTTTATTTTAACAGTGCTAGACAAACCTGGCAAATGCCCTTACTCCTTACTAATTCCCATCTTTTGGCAATTATTGAAGGTTCCTTAAACAAACCGCAGTTCAAAATCTTGTGTTGATATGACTTCCCCTACCATTGATGGAATTAGTAGGCGGGATCTCACTGACTCCAGAACATTCCCTTAAAAGCTCTTTGTAGACGCCATCGATTCTCTTCATCGCTGAAGCCGCAGATACGTGTGCTATTTTCATAGTTGCTAATAAAGAGTGGCCAGTCTTCAGGCCGACCAGAAAACACTGGCAACTCCTTGGACACTACCTGACGAGCTGAGACTTGCTTCATGCATAGGCCCTCATCCTTATCTCTTGAAGCATTTATGCAGCTTGTTTGTTCTACCCTGGCCGAGATCCTGCTTTTGTTTGGAATGCTATTCTCGCTACCATCGTCTTCTAACGACGTTCTTCTTCTTTGTTGGCGTTACAGCCCATGAAGGACCAGAGCCAATCCAAGCAGCCATATGAACTGCTTTTCTTTCTGCTGGCGCTCAGTCATAAGACGCATATCCAATTCTTTTTGTTCCTTTAGGCATTTCAACTCCAACTCCAGCTTCTTCTTGCTCTTTCCGGATGACGCAATAATGTGGTTTGTAATCGACTGTGCCGCCACGCCGTCGCCTAAAGTATGCTCGTATGCGTTTCTCTGGACATTGCTCAGCCTTATATGCAATCCTCCTTACGCAAAATTTGATTTTAGAATCTTGGCCGTGGAAAAAAACGCAACATTTTAAGTATTTTACTTATTATTAATAGTAAAAGAACAAACAAGAAAAAGAAAAACTAAAATTAATTTGCCTCTTTTAATCGCTTCCACGCACGAACTGCCGGCTTTCCAACCGTCAGATTCAAATGTGACAGCTGACATGTGACAGATCCAATCGATGGGTGCGTTTGTTTGAAGGTTCTAAGGCATCACGAATGAATTATTACAGATTACGCATTCCGCATGTCCGCCATGTTTGCTACCTATCTATCAATGTTTGATAACGTAGGCCGGCACCATCTGATTCGTGATTCACTTCTTTATATCGGATTTTTCCATTAGGACTTGACAACTTTTATTTTTAAATAAAACCATTTAAAATATTTCAAAAACTTTATTATCGGCTTGAAGTACAATAAAAACATTTATGAATGGAGCTCGACTACTTTCATATGGCTACCGCAGGCACGTTTGCAGCGGTCGATTCGTTGGACCCAATTTTCGATGACTCGGCCACACATTTCGGCCGAAACGGCCGCTATTTCGCGTTCAATGTTGGCTCTGAACTCTTCTAACGTCGTCGACTTGTTGGCATAAACCAATGAATTAACGTAGCCCCAAAGAAAATAGTCGAGAGACGTTAAACCGCACGAACGAGGCGCCCATTTCTTGAGATAACACGCTCATCAAACTTACTCTTCAATAAATCGATTGTAACGTGTGATCTGTGGCTTGTGACACCATCCTGTTGAAACCACATATCGTCCAAGTCCATATGTTCCGTTACGTGCCGAAAATAATCGTTAATCATGGCGTGATAACGCTAGCCATTCACAGTAACGTGACGATCGTTATCGTCGACGAAAAAATATGGCCCAATAGCGCCGTACCAAACAGTTATTTTTTGTGGATGAAGTGATGATTCACGAAGCACATGTGGATTTTCACCCGACCAATAACGCATATTTTGCTTATTGACGGTTCCATCGAGCCAAAAATGAGCTTCGTCACTGAAGATGATTTTGCGATTAAAGTTGCGGTCACCGACTCCGATTTTCGGTAGAGTCAACTTTGTCGTGCGGGAGAGGGCTCTATCACTCAGTTGCCTCCTGAGCCCAAAGAAACAGCGATTGGCAAGAGTGATCCTGCGTTTGATTTCGGAACTGATGTGGTTGTTCCAGGTCACTGCGGAGCCTAGGTAGACGAAGTCCTTAACTACCTCGAAATTATGTCTGCCAATACTAACGTTCTGGCCAAGACGCCGGTGGTGAGCGTCCTTTTTCGATGACAGCATATATTTAGTTTCGCCCTCGTTTACCGCCAAACCAATTTTCGCCGCCTCCATTTCAATACTCGCAAACGCCTCATTAACATCTCGCTGTGATCTACCTATTATGTCAATGTCGTCGGCGTATGCAAGGAGTTGCGAGGATTTGAAATAGATTGTGCCTCTTGTATTGGCCAATGATTTTTGCACAATCATTTCCAATATGATGTTGAAGAAATCACACGACAGCGCATCGCCCTGCCTAAATCCGTTTTTGACATCAAAACTATCGGTAAGGTGTTCACCGATTCGGATGAAGCAGCGAGCATTCTCCAAAGTCATCCTGCATAGTCTGACAAGTTTAGCAGGTATGTCAAAGGTAGACATAGCGTTGTATAGCTCGTCTCTAATTACACTGTCGTAGGTAGTGAGTGTCGACTTGAAATTTATTGGTTTTTTCCAGAATCTGCCGTAGTGTGAAGATTTGTTCGATGGTGGACTTCCCTGGCCTGAATCCGCACTGATAAGGACCTATCAGCTTATTTACAAAAGGCTTCAGGCGTTTACACAAAACGGAATAGAAGATTTTGTGGGCGATGTTAAGGAGACTTATTCCTTTATAGTTGGCGCAATCATAGGGGTCTCCTTTCTTGTGGATCGGGCATACGATGCTGAGACTCCATTCCTCGGGCATGCTTTCCTCTAACCATGTCTTACGGATGAGCTGGTGCATGCTCCCGACCAGGTCATCCCCAGCTGCCTTGAAGAGCTCAGTAGGCAGTCCGTCTGCGCCAGCAGCTTTATTTGACTTGAGCTTCGATATGGCAATCTTAACTTCATGGAGGTCAGGGGGAATTCTCTACGGAAATGGATCATTCTGCCTGACAGCGGCATAAACTAACATCGCCGTTATACGGTCTGCAGAAGTGGTTTTTCCATATTCTCAGCATCGACTGCGATTCTACTACTAGAAGTCCGTTCTCATCCCTGCAGGCTTCGTCATGGCTTTATAACCTTGGCATGTTCGCTTTATCTGTTGATAAAACTTTCGAACGTCACGCCTGCAGTAACACCTCACCAAATCCTCAATCGCGCGCTTGCCGTGTCCTTTCTTCTTTCTCCTAAGAAGCTTATGCCTCTCCCTTCTCCTCAACTCGTAGAGCTCACGAGCTGCTCTTGTTCTTTTATGCAGCGAGGTTTTATATGCATCCTGCTTTGCTGTGTGAATCCTCCTGCACTCGTCATCGAACCAGGTGTTTCTACGTGGTGGAGCCTTGAGCCTTGGATGCAGAGTTTTTCAGGGCTTGTTTGCAAAGGCTCCACTGCTGTTCTATTGACAGCGTGGAGGACTGAGGTGTATTGGAGAGCTTAAGGGAGACGCGATCGGTAAAAGCACGAGCGATTTCTGGCGATAGCAGCTTTCCGACGTTCGTGATATCCGTAAGCGCCATCTTGGCTACTACAAGATAGTGGTCCGAGTCGATGTTAGCTCCTCGGAAAGTTCGAACATCAAGAATAGTGGAGGAGTGTCTGACGTCGATCGCGATGTGATCAATCTGGTTGGTAGTCGATTGATCAAAAGACCGCCAGGTGCTTTTGTGTATATCGAGGTGCGGGAAGCGCGTACTGGCTAGAAGGAGATTTCGCCCCGTAGCAAGATCAATCAGCCTGTGTCCGTTATCGGATGTGGTGTCGTGTAGGCTATGTTTGCCGATGACTCGTTCAAAGATGCTTTCGTTACCCAGCTTAGCATTGAAGTCTCCTAGGACAATTTTGACGTCATAGCTGGGACATTGGGCATACGTTCTGTCTAGGAGATGGTAGAACTCATCTTTGGTGGAGTCATCCTTGTCTTCCGTGGGGGCGTGGACGTAGATCAGGCTGATGTTAAAAAATTTAGCCTTGATACGGATTGTTATGAGGCGTTCGCTCAAGTTGGGGAAGTTTTGATTTATTTAACAAAAATTATATAAATTACAATTTTTCCTTCCCGGATTTGAATGCAAACAAACATCAATTTCAACCAGAACGAAACAAAAATGAACACTCGAAGGCGTAATATTTTCTCTCTCAATCGTGCTAAGGCATCTAGTCGCTGTCACCACCATATGGTGACCTGCAGTCCAACATGGCTTCAGCGCAATAGTGTGGAAATTGCACACATTTTAGTAAGAATTCGCTGACCGGCTGTAAAAACAAAAATGTTTAATTTGATTAACCTCGGTTTATTAAAAGGCAAGATAGGGATGAGTGATTAAGTTGAGCAGGTATGCACTGGTAGGATTCTATTCCACTTCGGTGTCAAGTAGTCGAAGGATGGTACGTGCTTTACAGTATACATAAATCCTTAATTTTCACTCAAATCAATCTAGAGTACAGCGAGGCTGCTACTGCTCTTCTAAGTAGCAGAATGGGACGCAGTATGTATGTATGTATGTATGTTGGCGTTACGGTCCATGAAGGATCTGAGCCGAGCTTCTCTCAATCACCCATGTTGTGTGTGATTTGATTTTCCCATAGGTGAAAGGGACCTACAGTTTATTGCCGGTTCCGAACGGCGAATTTCGAGAAGCTTTTCATGACAATTTTACTACTGGGGGTTTTGTCAGAACCCCGCTGAGGAGAAACACCGTGAAAAACACGTTCGATGATATGGCTGTGTCGGGATTCGATCCCGTGTCATCGGCGTCAGAGGCCAACACACTACCCACTGCGCCACGGTGCTCTCACGCAGTAGTATACATATAAATCATCACGTTGTGTCCATTCAGGAATCACGGGTGTGGAATAAGCGCCTGTGTTCTTGGTGGCATACGTGATGCAATGGTCCGAAAGGCCCAGGGTCTGCCTCATCAAATCGAACTCTCTATCGGCAAACAAACTTGGAGAATTCTATGGACAAGACAAAGCTGGCAGAGTAAGCTACGAAGCGCACAGAGTAGTTGAACACTTCGTCGTTGTGTCGGTTTACTTCCCCTACGACTCGGTACTATCTCCAACAATCAATCGTAGATGGAGGGAACATGCAGGATGACTAAGCGCGTACGCCCTGATTTCAGCAAGAAATCCGCAGCATTCTTTTTATCCTTAAGGAGAATTGACTACAGAAGGCTTGCGGGCGTCATTACGGGCCATTACACTTTTGCCAAACATCTCTGTATCAGTAAAACACCTGCCTGTGCTGCATGTTGCGAAGAGGATGACACAGCAGAGCACTTTCTCTGCGACTGTCCTGTCCCGCCCTTCTTCGCGCACCCTTGGGGCTGACACGGTGTGTGACGAATCTCTTAGCTCTCCATTACTAAAGCTCCTTCTCATTTTTTTTTCTGAAAACGGGGAAAATACAGGAAAAGTAGGTGTCTGTCTGGTCAGGACCAGTATGTGTCTGAGTGTGAATAGAGTAAGTGCTCCAGCAGTTAGCAGAAGCCTACAGGGTATGCATCCGATAACTTTCGACTTGAATCGTCTTTAATATTAGCACGGGAAGCATTCGATGAATTGTTAAGCGCTCTGAACATGATTTTCCTTCGTGAATAAGGCGAGAAAAGTCAGTAAATACTTGTTATTCTGACGTACTAGCGTGAATTGACCACCTGTCTTTAATGAAGTACCTTCGTGTGTCATCGTCCTCGAGAAATAGTCGAAGTGGGATATCGATGAAACCTTTATTAGTATTGGAGCGCTTATAAAAAGCAGCTAAAATGGATTAACCAAAGGCAGAAATAAAGTAAATGCTTTCATTAAACGCACTAAATGCAAGGCGCAAAAGACCAACGCTAGCTTAAGAGACGGATCTCAGAAGGACACGTATAATGAATGCTACGAGTGTTGTTCTTTGTCCTTTTTTTTATTGATAAATCGAAAGGAATATTATCTTTAAAAAAAACTATTTCAAGACATACTTACCGATAAAGGCGGTATACACACTTCGATGGTATATGTGAAGATGTAGATTCCTGCACATATGTAGGCAACCCAAAAGGCAACAAACCATAATACCAACAACCAGAATAAACCGAAAATAGGATTGCCCATCCTGTAATTAATAAAAAATGTCTTCAAAATGGTTTTATTGAAATTCGACAGAGTATTTACGTATGTGCCTAGATAGTCTCTGATCAGTTCGATATTTTTGTAACTTTGATTCGGTAAAAAAAGAAAAAAATGTAAGCAACTTTGTTTGCACCTTCTTTAAACTTATCCCGCGGAAATAGTAAAAAATATAGTCCCACTTCCTTACTCTGGACTCCACGTTCTCGTTGGACAGAAATATTATTTGAAACTAGAAAACAAATCATTTTATGAGAAAACGTATTTTTCGTCGATGTGACGTTAAAAAGATTCATATCACAAGGCTATATTAAATCAGTAAGCTCGTTTTGGTTTATTTCCAACCGCTAACGAGGCGAGGCCTGAGGTATTTAAATGCCTTACTCCGATATCCGGCGGCTCTGTCGGAGTGGACTTAAATTTCCAAATTTCTTTCTAGGTAGGTAGGTAGGTAAGACCGTAGCCTTCCCAAAAAAAAAAAAAGAAAATGAGAAGAACACATATAGGCCAGGGAAGCCTGTTGTGCAGCTACGAGGGGGCTTAGCTCCCTATTCGTGGAACCATTTTGTACTTCTTAAGAAGTTAAGAAGATCAGGTATCCCTACTTGCTGAACATCTGTTAGTTCGTAAGAGCCTAGGTATCGTTTCCTGATTGTGCAAAATGCCGGGCAATTGCAGAGAAGGTGGTGAATCGATTCGACCTCCTCCTCGTCTAGACAGCTTCTGCAGAAATCATTCGGAAGTGTACCTAGTTTTAGTTTACTGACATCTAGTTTTTGTGAATGTCAGTTCTTTTTAGGGAGATTATACTCCTTCTCCGTTGAATGTCGAGCCGGGGCCAGATTTGTCTGGTGATGACGCAGGTATGTCCCTGAGTTCATTTCCGGTTCGTCTCGGCTCTGGCGAGATTAGTAAGATTGAGTTTAATGGTTGCAAGCAGTATTCCCTCACAAGCGGCGAATAATTGTAGCGTCATTCCCTGTTTGGCGAGTGTGTCGGCTCTTTCGTTCTCTGGAATGTCGCTGTGTCCTGGTGCCCAGATAAGTTGTATATTGAACTGTTAGGCCATCTCGTTAAGAGATGGGCGACAGTCGAGACTAGTTTTTGATGTGTACACATAAGACTCCAACGACTTTAAGGCTGCTTGGCTATCCGTGAGAATGCGGATATTCGTAGTGGATATCACGTTCCACTTCAGCCAAGACAAGGCATCTTTTATTGCCAACATTTCCGCCTGGAAAACGCTGCAGTGATTTGGTAATTTTAGAACTTTACTCTGCTTAAGTTGTTTGCAGAAGACTCCACCCCCCGTATCTGCGGGGTTGAGTATGGCGGGTCCAGTTTTGTCTGTCCGGATAAATCGTCATAAAGTTTTTTTCCAAGACCGTGGTGGGTTCTATGAGATCCAAGTTTACTGCCATGGTTATCCTGTTATTCAGGATGGAGGAGTCGCCAGTGACATAGCTCGTCCATTTCGAGTTGGCTTTTAGTCTAATGGCCGTGTGTGTGGCAATTTCTTCTTTGATGGCATTACAGCCCACGAAGGACCAGAGCCAAGCTTCTCTCAATCACCCATGTTGTGTGTGATTTATTTTTTACATAGGTAAAAGGGACCTACAGTTTAAAGCCGATTCCGAACGGCGAGAGTCGGGAAGCTTTTTCACGGCAAGTATACTACGGGGGGTTTTGCCAGTACCCCGCCGAGGAGGAACGCCGCGAAATAAACATTCGATGGCGTCGGTGTTATCGGGATCCGAAATTTGCTTACCGAAAATATCGAGTGGTGTAAGGTCGAGTATCATGTTAAGCGCAGCCGTTGGGGTGAACCTGAGGGCCCCGGTAATGCACATACACGCCAACCTTTGTTCCTTCTCGAGTTGTTTGTGGTACGTTGTCTTGTCCAGTGCAGTCCACCAGACTATCACTCCATACATTAGTATGGGTCTAGTGACCGTGATGTAGAGCCATAGGGTGATTTTGGGGTTGAATGCCCATTTTTTCCCTATGGCTTTGGTTTTTAGTTTTACATGTTGCTCAAAGACGTGGTTCAAATCTTGATTAAGAAAAGCAACCTGATCATTTACAGAAGACGTGTACAGGATTCTGTCCCAGTTAGTGTTTTGCAGATCAAATAATAGGTTTGCCGGATCAACATTTTTAAAGTCTCGATACTGGAATGTTTTTGTCTCGGGGTGATAATCGAAGTCCAAAGTAAGGTATAATAAGTCGTGCTCCGAGAAACCAGGTGCTGCAAGCTGAGTATAGAGTAGTATTTTTTCGAGGTCACTTATGAAGAATAGATCCAGCAACGTGCTAATATAAAGAGCGAATGGTGGGTAGGCGCTGTGGTGTTCACCGCATTTAAGTTAAGGGCCTTCATATGGTTAATTAAATGTGCTGATATTGGGTGGTCAAGTAGGTTACAGTTCATGTCACCACTGATAACTATGTGTGGCGTGTAACAATATAGTTGTTGAAGGACATTTAAAAATGGGTCTACATTGATAGTGTGCTTGGGTCTATAGACAATACCTAGAAGTATATTTGTACTGCCGCACAAAATATTTAGAAACAAATACTCTGTTGGGTGTCCAAGGGTCGGATTTACATATAATCTTACACTTTATTTCGTTACGAATATAGACAGCCACACCACCACCAACAGAGTGACAACGTTCCGAGCGATAAAGTCGAAAACCTTCTACAGAGTAACAATTGTTACAATTACGAGGACGAAACCAAGTTTCTGACAAACAAATAATGTCAACTTTGGACCTCACAAACAAATGTCGAAACTCATAAATTTTAGGCTTGAGACTTTGCGCCTTTATGTGTACAATGTGAAGTCCATTACGCTGAGCATTCACGATTCTTAGCATGTCACGTAAAACCCCATTTCCACCACCGCAAGTGGACCCCCCCTTCCGACAGACCCGGTCGAAGACATTAGATCGATGAAGAGTTAAAGAAGGATGAGAAGCGCAGTTATTTTTGAGTAATAAAAGAAGAACATAGCCTTGGCCATTTTCGTTACAGAAGTTAATGTAAAGTTTAAGGAAAAAAAAAACAAGAAATAAATAATAATTTTGAAAATTATTTGAAAACATTATGTAAACACGTATGTATAATGAAATGGGTCGATTAGTGGCAGTACTATTCTCGTGATGTGGCTAATTGAGTTTTCATCTTGGCTGTAGCATCAAGCAACCACTTGGAGCTTTCGACAAGGCAACTTCTTTCCCCAGGAGAGAATTTGACGAAAACAGAACCAGACTTCGTGTACACGAAGTAGAAGGGAACAACGTTTGCTGGTAATGAATGGAATGAAGGCATGAATGTAAATTTTGTTGGTGCCATTCGATTCAATACCCACGTCACTAAGCAACAGATGATTATGTTGCTTGCGATGGTGGGTAGCTGATGGAAGAAAAGCGTTTCTCTCTTGTGGGCAGTTGAATTTCACTATGATTTGTGACGATCGAGGGATGCTGTTGTTGCGTTTCACTCGGAAGATGTTCCTAAGTACTGGGGGTTTGTGTTGGATGCTGTTACACAGATGGTTAAAATCAACGTCCATGGTTATCTCCTCTATTCTTCTTCCTCCTTACCACTGGCCTACACTGTGTCTCCGACCTAAGATGGTAAATCTGACGCGCAGTAACAACTGAGCTGATGGCTTTAAGTCCCCCGCCATCCCGCTGTGTTGCAAAAAGGGATCACAGTTGCTTCCTACACTGAAAAGAATTTTCACTGCTAGTTTGAAGCTTGGAGAAAAGAATCTTCGCAACTTCTCAGCTCAAGGATATCGAGGAGTCTACGGACAAACTTAAAATACGGGCCTTTTATTAGAAAGCTAAAAGCCTTGCAGAAGGCTTCAAGAAAGGCACCCAGGTTCTTCGAAATTGCAAAGGCATTCTCGTCACTGGGAATGGTGGATATATTTAAGCAGCATTTCCAGCAGCTGCTTAACGAGCATGGCCAAGAGAGAGTGGTAGGGACTGAAGAAATCCCAACTCCCGCCGCTGAAGTAGTCCTCCCACCCAGCATCGAAGAAGTCGGCACAGCTATTCAAAAGCTGAAGAACAACAAGGCCGCAGGCTCAGATGGCTTGCCATCAGAGCTCTTCAAGGCTGGTGGCGATGTTCTGGTAGGGAGCATGCACCAGATCATCTGCAGAATTTGGGAAGATGAAAGCATGCCCGACGACTGGAATACCAGCTCTATATGCCCCATCCACAAAAAATGCGATCCTACCTCTTGCAAGAACTATAGAGGTATATCCCTGCTCAATGTCGCATACAAGATCCTGTCCAGCGTACTGTGTGAACGTCTAAAGCCATTTTGCACCGCACTAATCGGCAGCTAACAGTGCGGTTCCGACCCGGCAAATCGACTATAAACCATCTTTTCATCGATTTCAAAGCCGCATAGGACAGCATTCATCGTGAAGGACTGTTTGGTGCGATGGCCGAATTGGGGATCCCGGGAAAACTGATCCAGTTGTGTCGCGCCACGCTAAATAATACGCGATGCACAGTGCAACTAGGTTCTAGGACTTCGGAACAGTTTGAAGCATGCACCGGCTTTCGGCAAGGAGATGCGCTATCATGTGACTTCTTCAACCTGGTGCTGGAGCAGATAGTGCGACGGGCAGGCGTCAACAGGGAAGGCACTATATTCTACAATTCCATCCAGCTGCTAGGATACACGGATAATATCATCGCGTGTTCTCGCCGTGGCATTGTGGAAGCATTCACGGCGATTGAAGAACAGGCGAAACGAGTTGGTCTTAAGGTCAATGAGGACAAGACGAAGTACATGCTGTCAAGCAAAAACCAATCCGTCGCTCACCACCTGGGACAAAATATAACAATTTGCAGCTACAATTTCGAGGTAGTTAAAGAGTTTGTCTACCTCGGGGCAAACGTAAATTCCACAAATGACACCACAGTGGAGATCCGGCATAGAATCGCCCTTGGCAACCGCTGCTACTTCGGCTTGTCCAAACAACTGGGGCCAAAACTCCTCACTCGAAAGACCAAAGTCATGCTTTACAAAACGCTCATACTGCCAGTCTTGCTGTACGGAACCGAAAGCTGGACGATAAGCAGGACAGCGGAGCTGATTTTGGGTTCTTTCGAAAGAAAAATTCTGCGCCGGATATTTGGTCCTGTCTGTGAGGAAGGTGAATGGAGAAGAAGACACAACCGCGAACTCTACGAGCTGTACAAAGATGTGGATGTAGTCCGGAAGGCAAAGATCCGTCGACTATGTACACTGGCTCGGCGACATCGAGCGCATGGACATCAATACTCCAGCTAAGAGTGTCTTCGACTCCGAGCCTCCTGGTTCGAGAAGAAGAGGAAGATCGAAACTCCGGTATAAAGACCAAGTAATCGCGGATGTAAGACATCTTGGTCTTGATAACTGGAAGCAGCGTGCCCGGGACCGTCAAGGATGAAAGGCAGCTATAGCTCAGGCTCAGATCCTCCATTGATCGTTGGCCTGATAAGTAGGTAAGTAAGTCTGCTAGGATACGCGGATGATATTGACATCATCGCGCGGTCTCGGCGTGACGTGGTAGAAGCTTTCACGGCAATTGAGGAACAGGCGAAACGAGTTAGTCTTAAAGTCAACGAGGATAAGACAAAGTACATTTGGTCAAGCAAAAATCGATCCGTCGCCCAGCACCTTGGACAAAATAGGACGATTGACAGCTATAATTTCGAGGCAACCGCAGCTACTTCGGTTTGTTCAAACAGCTTGGTTCAAAACTCCTCACTCAAAGAACCAAAGTCGTGCTTTACAAAACGCTTATACTGCAAGTCTTGTTGTACAGAGCCGAAAGCTGGATGATAAGTAGGACGGCGGAGCTGATTTTGGGTTCTTTCGGAAGATAAATTCTGCGCCGAAAACTTGGTCCTGTCTGTGAGGAAGGTGTATGAAGGAGAACACATAACCGCGAACTTTACGACCTGTACAAAGATGTGAATATAGTCCGGAAGGCAAAGATCCGTCGACTACATTGCCTCGGCCACATCGAAAGCATGAACAACAACGGTCTAGATAAGAGAGTTTTCCACTCCGAGCTTCCTGGTTTGGGAAGAAGAAGAAAACCGAACCTCCGGTATAAAGACCAAGTAATCGCGGATGTAAGACAACTTTGTCTTAATAACTGGAAGCAGCGTGCCCGGTACAGTCAAGGATGGAACGCAGCTATAGTTCAGGCTCAGATCCTCCATGGATTGCCGGCCTGGAAGTTTGAAGTTCGCCGATAGGCCTCTCTCTTGTCGCGTGGTGAGGTTTGTTTTCATTCACAAGGTAGAAGACTACTCGCTGGTCATAAGTCTAACCTTCTTCCAACTGAAAAATGATGGAAAGTTTATTGTCGAATAGGTAATGCTTGTGCACAAGGTTGGTTTGAACAAGGGCTGCCTACAAAGTGACATTCTGTCTCTGCTGCTATGCTGCATGGTGGATTTCTTAATCCATGGGCCAGATTACGTTAATGATGTTGCCATCCTATCTGTCAGCTATGATTGGTGCACGAGCAATGTGTTATCGGTTTATCCTCTTAAGACTGAGTTTGTTCTCTTTATGACGACGGGTTTGACCCAGCTTGTGCTTAAAAGCGACATCTTAATATCAAAGAAAGCCAAATGTCCGGAAGTGATTGTAGATAGCAAGGTTCTCTGACCAAAACATGCTGCGGCAAAATATTCGCTGTTGGCCTGACACCGAAGAAGTTTATTTGATAGTACAGTAGTTGCTAACGAGCATTGCCGAATTATGTATATATGTAGTTGATTGGAGTTATGCCACAGAGAGCACTGTGACGCAGTGGGTAGTGTGCTGGCCTCTGACGCCGATGACACGAAATCGCATGCCGACAACAGCCTGTCATCGAACGTGTTTTTCACGGTGCTTCTCCTCAGCGCAGTTCTGACATAGCCCCCCTGTAGTATAATGTTCGAAAACGGCAATGAAACTGTAGGTCCCTTACATCTATGGGAAAATGAAATCACACATATCATGGGTTCATA
Organism: Eumerus sabulonum; assembly: GCA_951905685.1. Taxonomy (NCBI): domain Eukaryota; kingdom Metazoa; phylum Arthropoda; class Insecta; order Diptera; family Syrphidae; genus Eumerus; species Eumerus sabulonum. The sequence goes on from OX645060.1 coordinate 208,283,140, forward strand.
GATTATTGAGAGACGCTCGGCTTAGGTTCTACATGAGCTGTAACGCCACAGAGTTTCAGTTGTCATCGAACGTCGAACATAAATCCATTCACGACGCTAATGAAACATGCCATAGGGATCCCGTCTCTACATACAATTGTAAAACAACATTCAAGTTAGTTTCCGTCAGGAGAATATCTAATTTATTGAGCAAAATGTGCGCTTGTTAAGATAAATTTAAAAATAAAACGGAGACAAAAGGTGTATGGAAAACGGCGAATCACTGCTTTTTTTGTGGTTTCTTCTTGTAATATCTGGAGGACACTGGAGGACGACTATTAGGCAATGGGGCGTCCACGGTAAGTATACCGTTGCGTGCTATAGTCGGACGAATCGTGTCCGGATCAACACCCGTCGGCAAGGGAACTTCCCTGTTCGTTTCTTTATAGATGGTCTTATTACCGATTCTCTGCTTATACTTAGCATGAACTGCAAGCTTCTTACCATCCGCTTTAACATCAACTTCATTTGGCGAATACTCACTAACGTCGAATCGTATTTTCATCATCTTTCGTTTGCCGTCATTTTGAATTGTTACTGGACTAACTGGCCGAATCTTTTGATTCGTACCAACTTCGGCTATACCCGAATGCTTCTCTGGAGACAAAAGCGATGATAGCAGTTTACCCTCTTTGTCCAGGAGTTCGCTACGATATCGAGCCATTTCTTCTTCGACTTTACTGATTTCCGCGTCGAATCGCTTGCGCATTTCAGCGTAATCACGATCCACACGCTCGTCGAAGTCTTTGTAAAGGATTGGAACATTTGTCATGTTGTATTTAGCCATCTTGTCCTCGTTTGGTTTAGTCCGGATAGGCCGGTGAAAATTTATATTGTGGATGATGCGTGTAACGAAAAACAGAGTGAACTGAAAGTAATATCATGGCATCGATGTTCTACTGTTTGAGTTCTATTTTATCGGTGAGAACAAAGTGGAAATGAAAGTGAGAAGGTAGTACATCAAATAATCCTACCTAGTTTGTAGTTACAGTTGTGTATTTAACGAGACTAACCTAAAGTGACAACTTTTGCTTTATGTATCCATAGGTTCAGTGGATACGATGAAGATATTGCTCCATTCTTTTGCGTACGGACTGGATTTCAGGCAATTCTCCCAAAGAGCGTTTTGTACGTCATCTTCGGACAATCGGGCAGGATCGACTTCAAACGGAATGGTTTTGAGTGTGTCTTCATTGCCGGTAAAACCGCGCACAGCGTGCGGAAGCATCTTGTCGTTGATGTATGTCTTTGTCCAGGATTTGAGGACGTTTAGCCGAAGCAATCTTGAATAGAAATACACAGATTGAACGAATCTACGCAAGCATGGTACAAAAACGATTTACATCAATTGAACAGAGTTGATTTGTTTCGCCTCCTTCGAATCGCTGTTGTGAATGGCTGAGATCTTCTCTTGATAAGTCTTGATTTCTTCTTTTACATGATCCTGAAAGGAAACGTCTGCTGTTAGACCTTATCGTTCGGCGATATTCTCGCATTCACGACTTACCAATTCATTTTCACGATCACGATCCATTTGCTCGAGTGTCTCAACATTTTGCTTCCTCTTTTCTAGCAATAAATTCGCGGAAATCAATCGTTTCACATTTTCATTGATGGAATCATTGATTGTTGCTGAAAGAGATGAATGTTTGGTCAATGCTCCGGCGACATAGACAATATTAATTCACTCACAATAATTATTCCACAATTTGGAGTAATGTTTGGCAGTTTTGATTTCTTCTTTGGTTATAACAATGGTTTTGTCGCAAAGTTTTTTGAATTCTTTTGAAGCAACCGATTTGTTGACCATTTTCGTTGCGTGCGAAAATTAAAATTTTAAATTGTGGGAAAGCTGTTACATGACATTCGAATTAGACGAATGGGTGATTGGTCGAATGAGTGAGTTCAGAGCTAATCGAAGCAATTATTTGTAATTTACATATTCTTATACTAATTTTATATTTGCTAAATGCAGTGGATAGAGTGACATCCGTTTTCTTATCAGCTTATCAAAAGACTACCGCGTTACGCGAGTATTTTAAAAGAAACACTCAAATATCCTCGCTTAATAGTCCAGTAGATAGTCCATAAGATAGTTGTTTTTAGGGGTAGCATCTATCCAACGGATGCTGGCCTGCAAAAAAGCGAGAAGAGTCACCGCAGTCGAACATCTTGCGGCACTGTAAGTAAGTCCTATCCCCACCTCCTCGCGGTGCCATTTAGAGATTTACTATGGAAATTGCAGACGGGGAAGGGTGAATGGCGAGCCTCCTGCGCCAAAAAAAACAGGATTAGCCGGTTGGGCCAAGTAAGCCGTAACCATAAAAAAACCACAAACTCCAGAACAACCACAAGCCTCGTATATAACGGACCGGAATAATGTTGACAACCCCTGCAAAAAACGAAAAAAGGACAATGATCTTCGTACTTGGAATGATAGGTCCCTAAACAGGCCACGTGCAGCCGAACAACTCGCGCACGCCCTAGACCGCTATAAAACGGACATAACCGCTATCCAGGAAATGCGATTGAATGGACCGGATATAAAGCGGATGAAAAACTGCGATATTTACTACGGCGACTGCTATAGGGAGAGAGGACATCGATTGTTCAAATGCGGATGTGTTGTTCGAGGTGGACTAAGGCAAAAAGTCCTAAGCTTTCGGCATGTGAGCGAACGCCTCATAACAATCCGTACCAAGGCAAAAATTTTTAACATCAGCCTAATCTGCTTCCACGCCCCCACGGAAGACAAGGATGACTCAGCCAAAGATGAGTTCTACGATCTCCTAGACAGAACGTATGCCCAATGTCCCAGCTATAACATCAAAATTGTACTAGGAGACTTCGATGCTAAGCTGGGTAAGGAAAGCATATTTGAACGAGTCATCGGCAAACATAGCCTACACGACACCACCTCCGATAACGGACACAGGCTGATTGATCTTGCTACGGGGCGAAATCTCCTTCTAGCCAGTACGCGCTTCCCGCACCTCGATATACACAAAGGCACCTGGCGGTCTTTTGATCAATCGACTACCAGCCAGATTGATCACATCGCCATCGACGTCAGACACTCCTCCACTATTCTTGATGTTCGAACTTTCCGAGGGGCTAACATCGACTCCGACCACTATCTTGTTGTAGCCAAGATGCGCTTACGTATATCACGAGCGCAACGGACTAGAGTAAGAATACAAAGTTATGACGTCGGAAAGCTACTATCGCCAGAAACCGCTCGTGCTTTTACCGATTGAGTCTCCCTTAAGCTCTCCAATACACCTCAATCCTCCACGCTATCAATAGAACAGCAGTGGAGCCTTTGCAAACAAGCCCTGAAAAGCTCTGCATCCAAAGTTTTGGGCTTCAAGGCTCCACCACGAAGAAATACCTGGTTCGATGACGAGTGCAGGAGGATTCATACAGCGAAGCAGGATGCATATAACGCCTCGCTGCATAAATGAACAATAGCAGCTCGTGAGCTCTACGAGTTAAAAAGAAGGGAGGAGCAGAAGCTTCTCAGAAGAAAGAAGAAAGAGCACGAGAAGCGCGCGATTGAGGATTTGGAGAGGTGTTACTGCAGGCGTGACGTTCGAAAGTTTTATCAACAGATAAAGCAAACATGCCAAGGTTATAAAGCCAGAACGGAAGCCTGCAGGGATGAGAACGGACACCTAGTAGTAGAACCGCAGTCGATGCTGAGAATATGGAAAAACCACTTCTGCAGACTGCATAACGGCGATGTTAGTCAATATACCGCTGTCAGGCAGAATGACTAATCGACGGAGACCGCAGGGAATTCTGTCCCCTGACCTGTCTACTGAGCTCTTCAAGGCAGCTGGGGATGACCTGGTCGGGAGCATGCACCAGCTCATCCGTAAGACATGGTTAAAGGAAAGCATGCCCGAGGAATGGAGTCTCAGCATCGTATGCCCGATCCACAAGAAAGGATACCCCTATGATTGCGCCAACTATAGAGGAATAAGTCTCCTTAACATCGCCTACAAAATCTTCTCTGCCGTTTTGTGTGAACACCTGAAGCCTTTTGTAAATAAGCTGATAGGTCCTTATCAGTGCGCATTCAGGCCAGGGAAGGCCACCATCGACCAAATCTTCACACTACGGCAGATACTGGAAAAAACCGATGAATTTTAAGTCGACACTCACCACCTATTTGTCGACTTCAAAGCCGCATACGACAGCGTAATCAGAGACGAGCTATACAACGCTATGTCTACCTTTGACATACCTGCTAAGCTCGTCAGACTATGCAGGATGACTTTGGAGAATGCTCGCTGCTCCATCCGAATCGGTGAACACCTTACCGATAGTTTTGATGTCAAAAAGGGATTTAGACAGGGCGATGTGCTGTCGTGTGATTTCTTCAACATCATATTGGAAATGATTGTGCAAAAATCACTGGCCAATACAAGAGGCACAATCTGTTTCAAATCCTCGCAACTCCTTGCATACGCCGACGATATTGACATAATAAGTAGATCACAGCGAGATGTCAATGAGGCGTTTGCGAGTATTGAAATGGAGGCGGCGAAAATTGGTTTGGCGGTAAACGAGGACAAAACTAAATATATGCTGTCATCGAAAAAGGACGCTCACCACCGTCGTCTTGGCCAGAACGTTTGTATTGGCAGATATAACTTCGAGGTAGTTAAGGATTTCGTCTACCTTGGCTTCGCAGTGACCTGGAACAACGACATCAGTTCCGAAATCAAACGCAGAATCACTCTTGTCAATCGCTGTTTCTTTGGGCTCAGGAGGCAACTGAGTAATAGAACCCTCTCCCGAACGACAAGGTTGACTCTATATAAGACCCTTATCATCCCGGTCCTGTTGTACGGCGCAGAAGCATGGACACTATCAGAAGCGTATGAGGAAGCCCTTGGTCGGTTCGAAAGAAAGATTTTGCGCGTGATTTTTGGGCCTATAAACGCAAACGGGGGATGGAGGGGAAAATTCAACCACGAACTTTACGGACTGTACAGCGACATGAGCCTAGTCAGGCGTCCACGGATTCAACGCCTAAGATGGCTGGGCCATGTATAGCGGATAGACACCACAGATCCAGCCCGGAGAGTCTTTGAATCCAACCCCGATGGACGAAGAAGCAAAGGACGGCCGCACTTAAGATGACGCACACAGGTGGAAGGGGACCTCAGCCAACTGGGTGTGCGGCAATGGAAAAGGCTAGCAAAAGATCGTGCTAGTTGGAGGGGCATGTTGGTTGAGGGTTGAGGCCCAGGTTCACCCCGAACTGTAGCGCCCGCTAAGAAGAAGAAGCCAAGCGTACAGTCAAGATGAAGAAATCTTATGTAAGCGCGCATCCGTTCTTTTCTTTTAGGAACTAGAGGGGCCGGTCATGGAGGAAAGATAGGAGATGATAAAAAAACGGACACTTGTTTTCTGATTTAATACTTTTTGAGATATATCTTAACGACTCTAGAAACCCAAATAACTTTGTACCATTTCAGTGCGGCTTCTGAAGTATTTCTGTTTCGACTACATATCAGTAGGGAGGGAATGTATATGTCGGAACCAAGAACCATAGCTTATTAGATACTCGGACTAAGAACTTTTAGCTATAGGATGTCCTGTATATAAAATGTAAGTACGTATGTAATCGCGCTGAGGCAGTTAGCCTTAAGGCGAACTAACAAAGGCTATTCACATACTTACTTACTTACTTTTCAGGCCAGCAGCCCGTTAAGGGTCTAGGCCTGAGTTAATATAGCCTTCCATTCTTGCCGGTCCCGGGCACGCTGCTTCCAGTCGATCGGGCCAAGTTGTCTTACGTCCGCGATTACTCGGTCCTTATACCGGGGTTTCGGTCTCCCCCTTTTTCTCGAACCAAAAGGCTCGGATTTGAAGTCTCTATCAGCTAGAGCGTTGGTGTTCATACGCTCGATGTGGCCGAGTCATTGCAGTCGACGGATATTTGCTTTCCGGACTATATCCACATCTTTGTACAGCTCATGGATTTCGAGGTTATGTCTTCTCCTCCATTCGCCTTTCTCGCAGACAGGACCGCATATATGTGACAGAACTCTTCTTTCGAAGCAGCCAAGGATCAGCTCTGCTGTCCTGCTTATCGCCCAGCTTTCGGCTCCATATAGTAAGACTGGCAGGATAAGAGTGTCGTAGAGCATAACATTGGTTCTTCGGGACAGGAGTCATGGATGGAAGGCAGCTATAGCTCAGGCTGAGATCCTCCATGGATTGCTGGCCTGATAACTAAGTAAGTAAGTGATTTTGCCAGCTTAAAAGGACACCTCCTCAGAGCTGTCGAGGAAAGTGCCATATGGACCACCATATTTGTATATATCGAGGTCTTTAGGAAATCGTGCAACTGTACAGGTACGAGTGTAGAATTACCTCATGGTGAAATCGACGCGTTGTAGTACAAGTGGATATAAAGTGCAAGCTGGGAACTGCGAGCCGACTGCGAAGTGATTAGAAGAAGATTAGCTTTATTTGAGGGAGTGATGTTGTATGTACGTGTTTGTTTAGGCGACGAGGACGAGTTTTTAATGTTTTTGACAAATGATCCGAAACTTTTGCTACCTTTGAGAAAATGGAGAATTTCATGCCTCAGTTTTTGGTCGGATTGGAATTTGACTTGTGGAATATTGGTATGGGAGTCTCTTCTGGCTTGTATATATTTTTTCCGGTTCTCCTCAGAATTATTTGTCTTACGGGCGGCACTATTCGGCCTCTGTTTTTTGTAAGTTTTCCCTCTTTTTAGGTGGTGGGAGTACGAGAATGTGTCTGATATTAAGCAATGTTCGGGCGATCCAAAAGAGTGATAATTCAACAATGATTTGTGGGCTTTATTAGGACCTCCGGATAAAAGGTTGACTTACTCTTAGACTAGAGTCCAATTTGTTGGCCGCGTTAACCAAAAATAGCCTTTGGGTCCGAATTTTCATCATTCATACTGAAAATCCGTACTCCTAAGAGTCGACCAAGCTTCGCTGAAGAAGGTCGTAGTCATATAATAAAAATTCTGTTTATTAAGTTAAATAACGTAAAATGTGGAATCTAAATAAAGAAAACTTTATGGAAAAATCCATCTAACAATGCAATGTAAACGCATTTGGGAACAGAGTACTACAATTTGACAAGCCGTCAAGTGGTCGAAAAAATTTGACATTCAACATTGAAGTCTTTTGCTTGACAGAGCGTGGTGCAGTTGCCTCCGGCTTCGCGCACATTTCTATTTCTTATTAGAATTGCATTTACCAGCCTTTGGCACCGGTGATTTTTTCAATCAATCGAGAAACTTTCAAAGTTATCCATGTAATAGCAAATAGCAGTAGCTCCGGCTTTTCATTTCGTTTGTTATTCGTCCACCGGTAACTTGATTTTCTTCTACCCTTTTCTAGGGATAAAATGGGTGGCGATGGAAAACTTTTGGATACAACTCAATTAATCAATGGCCTAGCCGTCTTACTATCGTTCTTCGTCGGATATAAATACGCAATTAAGAAGCACATAACCGAGGTTGGCAATGAGAAGGAGACATCAACGTCCGGAACCAGTGATGGACTGGTAGGAAAGCACAGTTCAGAAAACAATTTGATCATAAATTTGATGTATTTTGTAGACATTCGCCGACTATTCGAACAACTACAAAATGGTCTTAGTCGTTCGGAACGATCTGAAGATGGGCAAAGGCAAAATTGCCGCACAATGCGGTCATGGGGCCGTCGCCGCTTATCAGAAAGCTATACGGTCGAAACCGCATCTTGTACGACTCTGGGAACAAACTGGCTGTGCAAAAATCGCTTTAAAGGTATCACCTTTAATTCCTTGCATTCGTTTTCCAGGGTGTCAGAGCTGTGGTATCTCTTTCAGGTGGAGAGTGAAGCTGAACTTATGACTATCCGAAAGGCTGCCGAATCACACGGACTGATTCATTGTCTTATCCGTGACGCTGGCAGAACCCAAATCGAACCAAACTCCAAGACTGTACTGGCCATAGGGCCGGCTGCCGTTAGTGATATCGACGTCGTTACCGGGCACTTAAAGTTATTATAAGGAAGCATGTGTTCGCATCTGATTCCCAAGTCTTAACTTCCTCATAAACAAAAACTAATCGAGAACAGTTCCCAATCAAGCCATCAACAGTTCTTATTCAGTAGGTAGTAGTTTTCTCATTGTTCAAAGAATTTTTTTTGTAAAACTAAGGAGCACATGGGTCTAACTCACTCCGGAATAAATACATACAAACCTAGTATACGAGTTGGGCTGTTGTGCATGGAAGTTGGGGTAGAGAGTTTGATGGAAAAATCTATATAATTGGTGTACCGGGGGAAAACAAATCTATAAAAGTGGCGCCATTGGGTGGTTGGGCATGGGGATCATTGCCCAAATAATGTGCTGCGGGAAGTTATTTTGGCAACAGTGGAGAGGCTGCTGATTCATTAATGAGGTGGAGCGTTTCGTTTTTTGTTCTTATCAACTGGAGTAGAAATAATCTTCGATCCATTTCGAGACAAATGTTCTTCAATGAGGTTGTCATGTTTGAATGCCACGCTTATTCTATTCATTCATGAGATGAGGTTTCCTATGACAGGCATAATGAATCTGGAACATTTGTTGCTGTGGTTAGAGAGACTACTTTTCTGCAGTGACTTTGTTTTGAAAGTAAGGGTGTGTAAGAACGCCGCGGCCAAGTGAGTAATGCATTGGAACGAATGGCTGCAATGATAAATTTGGTCAATTGATCGAATAGTCGCAGTCGATATTAAAATTTAGCCAACTTACCAGACATTAAACGGGTGATGTTAACATAAATATATCACGTCAAAGGCGACAGCGAACACAGGAAGCACGATCTTTAGAAAACTGTTTTCAGTATTACGTCGACCTCTGATACGTCGCCCTCTGCTGCAGAGTCGTCCTCTGCTGCAGAGTCGTCCTCTGTTACAGAGTCGTCCTCTGTTGCAGAGTCGTCATCTGCTGCAGAGTCGTCCTCTGTTGTAGAATCGTCATCTGCTGCAGAGTCGTCGTCTGCTGTAGAGTCGCTCACTGCTGCAGAATCGTTCACTGCTGCAGAGTCGTCCTCTGCTGCAGACTCGTCCTCTGCTGCAGAGTCGTCCTCTGCTGCAAAGTCGTCCTCTGCTGCAAAGTCGTCCTCTGCTGCAAAGTCGTCCTCTGCTGCATAGTCGTCCTCTGCCGCGGAGTCGTCCTCTGCTGCAGAGTCGCCCTCTGATGCAGAGTCGTCCTATGCTACAGAATCGTCCCTGCTGCAGAGTCGTCCTCTGCTGCAGAGTCATCATCTGCTGCAGAGTCGTCCTCTGCTGCAAAGTCGTCCTCTGTTACAGAGTCGTCCTCTGTTGCAGAGTCGTCATCTGCTGCAGAGTCGTCCTCTGTTGTAGAATCGTCATCTGCTGCAGAGTCGTCGTCTGCTGCAGAGTCGTCCTCTGTTACAGAGTCGTCCTCTGCTGCAGAGTCATCATCTGCTGCAGAGTCGTCCTCTGTTGTAGAATCGCCATCTGCTGCAGAGTCGTCGTCTGCTGTAGAGTCGTTCACTGCTGCAGAATCGTTCACTGCTGCAGAGTCGTCCTCTGCTGCAGACTCGTCCTCTGCTGAAGACTCGTCCTCTGCTGCAGAGTCGTCCTCTGTTGCGGATTCGTCCTCTGATGCAGAGTCGTCCTCTGCTGCAGAGTCGTCCTATGTTACAGAGTCGTCCCCTGCTGCAGAGTCGTCCTATGTTACAGAGTCGTCCCCTGCTGCAGAGTCGTCCTCTGTTGCGCAGTCGTCCTCTGCTGCAGACTCGTCCTTTGCTGCAGAGTCGTCCTCTTCTGCAAAGTCGTCCTATGTTACAGAGTCGTCCCCTGCAGCAGAGTCGTCTTCTGTTGCGGAGTCGTCCTCTGCTGAAGACTCGTCCTCTGCTGCAGAGTCGTCCTCTGTTGCGGATTCGTCCTCTGATGCAGAGTCGTCCTCTGCTGCAGAGTCGTCCTATGTCACAGAGTCGTCCCCTGCTGCAGAGTCGTCCTATGTTACAGAGTCGTCCCCTGCTGCAGAGTCGTCCTCTGTTGCGCAGTCGTCCTCTGCTGCAGACTCGTCCTTTGCTGCAGAGTCGTCCTCTTCTGCAAAGTCGTCCTATGTTACAGAGTCGTCCCCTGCAGCAGAGTCGTCCTCTGTTGCGGAGTCGTCCTCTGCTGCAGAGTCGTCCTTTGTTGCAGAGTCGTCCTATGCTGCAAAAGCCGTCCACTGTTGGAGAGTCGTAGACTGCTGGATAGTCATCATCTGCTGCAGAGTCGTCCTCTGCTGCAGAGTCGTCCTCTGCTGCAAATTCGTCCTCTGCTGCAGAGTAGTCCTCTGCCGCGGAGTCGTCCTCTGTTGCAGAATCGTCGTCTGCTGCAGAGTCGTCCTCTGCTGCAGAGTCGTCCTTTGTTGCAGAGCCGTCCTATGCTGCAAAGTCGTCCACTGTTGGAGAGTCGTAGACTGCTGGATAGTCATCATCTGCTGCAGAGTCGTCCTCTGCTGCAGAGTCGTCCTCTGTTGCAGAGTCGTCATCTGCTGCAGAGTCGTCCTCTGCTGCAGAGTCGTCCTCTGCCGCGGAGTAGTCCTCTGTTGCAGAATCGTCATCTGCTGCAGAGTCGTCCTCTGCTGCAGAGTCGTCCTTTGGTGCAGAGTCGTCATATGCTGCAAAAGCCGTCCACTGTTGGAGAGTCGTAGACTGCTGGATAGCCATCATCTGCTGCAGAGTCGTCCTCTGCTGCAGAGTCGTCCTCTGCTGCAAAGTCGTCCTCTGCTGCAGAGTAGTCCTCTGCCGCGGAGTCGTCCTCTGTTGCAGAATCGTCATCTGCTGCAGAGTCGTCCTCTGCTGCAGAGTCGTCCTCTGCTGCAAAGTCGTCCTCTGCTGCAAAGTCGTCCTCTGCTGCAAAGTCGTCCTCTGCTGCAAAGTCGTCCTCTGCTGCAAAGTCGTCCTCTGCTGCATAGTCGTCCTCTGATGCAGAGTCGTCCTATGCTACAGAATCGTCCCTGCTGCAGAGTCGTCCTCTGCTGCAGAGTCATCATCTGCTGCAGAGTCGTCCTCTGCTGCAGAGTCGTCCTCTGCTGCAGAGTCGTCCTCTGTTACAGAGTCGTCCCCTGCTGCAGAGTCGTCCTATGTTACAGAGTCGTCCCCTGCTGCAGAGTCGTCCTCTGTTGCGCAGTCGTCCTCTGCTGCAGACTCGTCCCCTGCTGCAGAGTCGTCCTATGTTACAGAGTCGTCCCCTGCTGCAGAGTCGTCCCCTGTTGCGCAGTCGTCCTCTGCTGCAGACTCGTCCTTTGCTGCAGAGTCGTCCTATGTTACAGAGTCGTCCCCTGCTGCAGAGTCGTCCTATGTTACAGAGTCGTCCCCTGCTGCAGAGTCGTCCTCTGTTGCGCAGTCGTCCTCTGCTGCAGACTCGTCCTTTGCTGCAGAGTCGTCCTCTTCTGCAAAGTCGTCCTATGTTACAGAGTCGTCCCCTGCAGCAGAGTCGTCCTCTGTTGCAGAGCCGTCCTATGCTGCAAAGTCGTCCACTGTTGGAGAGTCGTAGACTGCTGGATAGTCATCATCTGCTGCAGAGTCGTCCTCTGCTGCAGAGTCGTCCTCTGCTGCAAATTCGTCCTCTGCTGCAGAGTAGTCCTCTGCCGCGGAGTCGTCCTCTGTTGCAGAATCGTCGTCTGCTGCAGAGTCGTCCTCTGCTGCAGAGTCGTCCTTTGTTGCAGAGTCGTCCTATGCTGCAAAGTCGTCCACTGTTGGAGAGTCGTAGACTGCTGGATAGTCATCATCTGCTGCAGAGTCGTCCTCTGCTGCAGAGTCGTCCTCTGTTGCAGAGTCGTCATCTGCTGCAGTGTCGTCCTCTGCTGCAGAGTCGTCCTCTGCCGCGGAGTAGTCCTCTGTTGCAGAATCGTCATCTGCTGCAGAGTCGTCCTCTGCTGCAGAGTCGTCCTTTGTTGCAGAGTCGTCATATGCTGCAAAAGCCGTCCACTGTTGGAGAGTCGTAGACTGCTGGATAGCCATCATCTGCTGCAGAGTCGTCCTCTGCTGCAGAGTCGTCCTCTGCTGCAAAGTCGTCCTCTGCTGCAGAGTAGTCCTCTGCCGCGGAGTCGTCCTCTGTTGCAGAATCGTCATCTGCTGCAGAGTCGTCCTCTGCTGCAGAGTCGTCCTCTGCTGCAAAGTCGTCCTCTGCTGGAAAGTCGTCCTCTGCTGCAAAGTCGTCCTCTGCTGCAAAGTCGTCCTCTGCTGCAAAGTCGTCCTCTGCTGCAAATTCGTCCTCTGCTGCAGAGTAGTCCTCTGCCGCGGAGTCGTCCTCTGTTGCAGAATCGTCGTCTGCTGCAGAGTCGTCCTCTGCTGCAGAGTCGTCCTTTGTTGCAGAGTCGTCCTATGCTGCAAAGTCGTCCACTGTTGGAGAGTCGTAGACTGCTGGATAGTCATCATCTGCTGCAGAGTCGTCCTCTGCTGCAGAGTCGTCCTCTGTTGCAGAGTCGTCATCTGCTGCAGAGTCGTCCTCTGCTGCAGAGTCGTCCTCTGCCGCGGAGTAGTCCTCTGTTGCAGAATCGTCATCTGCTGCAGAGTCGTCCTCTGCTGCAGAGTCGTCCTTTGTTGCAGAGTCGTCATATGCTGCAAAAGCCGTCCACTGTTGGAGAGTCGTAGACTGCTGGATAGCCATCATCTGCTGCAGAATCGTTCACTGCTGCAGAGTCGTCCTCTGCTGAAGACTCGTCCTTTGCTGCAGAGTCGTCCTCTTCTGCAAAGTCGTCCTATGTTACAGAGTCGTCCCCTGCAGGAGAGTCGTCCTCTGTTGCGGAGTCGTCCTCTGATGCAGAGTCGTCCTCTGCTGCAGAGTCGTCCTATGTTACAGAGTCGTCCCCTGCTGCAGAGTCGTCCTATGTTACAGAGTCGTCCCCTGCTGCAGAGTCGTCCTCTGTTGCGCAGTCGTCCTCTGCTGCAGACTCGTCCTTTGCTGCAGAGTCGTCCTCTTCTGCAAAGTCGTCCTATGTTACAGAGTCGTCCCCTGCAGCAGAGTCGTCCTCTGTTGCGGAGTCGTCCTCTGCTGCAAAAGCCGTCCACTGTTGGAGAGTCGTAGACTGCTGGATAGTCATCATCTGCTGCAGAGTCGTCCTCTGCTGCAGAGTCGTCCTCTGTTGCGGATTCGTCCTCTGATGCAGAGTCGTCCTCTGCTGCAGAGTCGTCCTATGTTACAGAGTCGTCCCCTGCTGCAGAGTCGTCCTATGTTACAGAGTCGTCCCCTGCTGCAGAGTCGTCCTCTGTTGCGCAGTCGTCCTCTGCTGCAGACTCGTCCTTTGCTGCAGAGTCGTCCTCTTCTGCAAAGTCGTCCTATGTTACAGAGTCGTCCCCTGCAGCAGAGTCGTCCCTTGTTGCAGAGTCGTCCTATGCTGCAAAAGCCGTCCACTGTTGGAGAGTCGTAGACTGCTGGATAGTCATCATCTGCTGCAGAGTCGTCCTCTGCTGCAGAGTCGTCCTCTGCTGCAAAGTCGTCCTCTGCTGCAAAGTCGTCCTCTGCTGCAAAGTCGTCCTCTGCTGCAAAGTCGTCCTCTGCTGCATAGTCGTCCTCTGCCGCGGAGTCGTCCTCTGCTGCAGAGTCGCCCTCTGATGCAGAGTCGTCCTATGCTACAGAATCGTCCCTGCTGCAGAGTCGTCCTCTGCTGCAGAGTCATCATCTGCTGCAGAGTCGTCCTCTGCTGCAGAGTCGTCCTCTGCTGCAGAGTCGTCCTCTGTTACAGAGTCGTCCTCTGTTGCAGAGTCGTCATCTGCTGCAGAGTCGTCCTCTGTTGTAGAATCGTCATCTGCTGCAGAGTCGTCGTCTGCTGCAGAGTCGTCCTCTGCTGCAGAGTCGTCCTCTGTTGCAGAGTCGTCCTTTGTTGCAGAGTCGTCCTATGCTGCAAAGTCGTCCACTGTTGGAGAGTCGTAGACTGCTGGATAGTCATCATCTGCTGCAGAGTCGTCCTCTGCTGCAGAGTCGTCCTCTGCTGCAGAGTCGTCCTCTGCTGCAGAGTCGTCCTCTGTTGCAGAGTCGTCATCTGCTGCAGAGTCGTCATCTGCTGCAGAGTCGTCCTCTGTTGTAGAATCGTCATCTGCTGCAGAGTCGTCGTCTGCTGCAGAGTCGTCCTCTGCTGCAGAGTCGTCCTCTGCTGCAGAGTCGTCCTTTGTTGCAGAGTCGTCCTATGCTGCAAAGTCGTCCACTGTTGGAGAGTCGTAGACTGCTGGATAGTCATCATCTGCTGCAGAGTCGTCCTCTGCTGCAGAGTCGTCCTCTGCTGCAGAGTCGTCCTCTGTTACAGAGTCGTCCTCTGTTGCAGAGTCGTCATCTGCTGCAGAGTCGTCCTCTGTTGTAGAATCGTCATCTGCTGCAGAGTCGTCGTCTGCTGCAGAGTCGTCCTCTGCTGCAGAGTCGTCCTCTGCTGCAGAGTCGTCCTTTGTTGCAGAGTCGTCCTATGCTGCAAAGTCGTCCACTGTTGGAGAGTCGTAGACTGCTGGATAGTCATCATCTGCTGCAGAGTCGTCCTCTGCTGCAGAGTCGTCCTCTGCTGCAGAGTCGTCCTCTGTTGCAGAGTCGTCATCTGCTGCAGAGTCGTCCTCTGCTGCAAAGTCGTCCTCTGCTGCAGAGTAGTCCTCTGCCGCGGAGTCGTCCTCTGTTGCAGAATCGTCATCTGCTGCAGAGTCGTCCTCTGCTGCAGAGTCGTCCTTTGTTGCAGAGTCGTCCTATGCTGCAATGTCGTCCACTGTTGGAGAGTCGTACACTGCTGGATAGTCATCATCTGCTGCACTGTCGTCCTCTGCTGCAAAGTCGTCCTCTGTTGCAGAGTCGTCCTCTGTTGCAGAGTCGTCATCTGCTGCAGAGTCGTCATCTGCTGCAGAGTCGTCCTCTGCTGCAGAGTCGTCCTCTGCTGCAGAGTCGTCATCTGATGCAGAGTCGTCCTCTACTGCAGAGTCGTTAATTGCTGTAGAGTCGTTCACTGATGCAGAGTCGTCCTCTGCTGCAGAGTCGTTCAATGCTGCAGAGTTGTCCTGTGCTGCAGAGTCGTTCTTTGCCGCCACGTTGCCCTCTAGCACGTCGGACGGCACAATTTTTGAGGAATATGGCGTATGGGGTAGGACTTCCCATTTGAGCATTTCCAGGTAGGTTTTAACGAGTTTAGCAACGTGAGGACGAGCGTTATCATGCTGTAAACTCACTTTTTCATGCAGTGCTCGGCTCAAGCGCATCAATTGAAGTCGATTCCGTTCCCTAGTGATGGCTTCGTTGGGTTTCCAAAGTTCATAGTAAGTAGCATATGGTCCTACCAAAACCACAGCATAATCTTTGCAACGTGAATATTCGGCCGAGCTGACGACGTAAAAGCATGATCGGGCGTCTTTTCTTTAGTTTGGTGTAATGAATTCATTTTTCCTCACCCTTCATGCTGCGTTGAAGAAAACCTTTCCTTATTTGCCGCTGGAGCAGTTTTTCACAGGTGAAAACACGATGCTCAACGCCCCTTGGTTTCAAATCGTAAGGAAGCCAAGTTCCTTGTTTTTGAATGATTCCCAACGCATGCAATCGCTTGGAAATGGCTTGGCGAGTAGCTTGCACTTGACATGGATGCCCCAATTCAGCGTCTTCGAAGGATTTCGGCCTTCCTTTACGTGGACGGTCATGAATATCGAAATCGCCGTCTTTGAAGCGACGGAACCAATCACGGCACTTCACTTTAACTTAGAGCAGCATCTCCTTAAACTTATTTGAGCTCTCGATGGGCCTCGGCTGCCATTTTCTTCGAATGAAAGAAGCAAGTCAACACTTCCCCCAATTGACAATTATTTGGCACAAAATCAGAAATTTTCACGCAACTAAAAGTATATGACGCCAACACAACATCACTGTGTCAAAACGGTTTGTTTACCATACGGCTAAGCTCGGTCCATGACGTTTTGGGTATGTCAAAATCGACCAGCTCTTACTGCTGAAGTCGTCTATTGACAAACAGTGGAAACTTAGTTGCGCACCTAATATCGCGTCTGATTCCGCAATTCTAACTAGGGCTGCTGTAACTGTAGGAAATATAAAAGATTGGTTTGCCCGAGTTACTACCTATCTGAAAAAACTGATTACTTTGAAAAACCCAAGTTCGATTTTTATGATGAAACCAGCTTTTATTTATCGTCAAGAGGGAAGCAAGTGTTGGTCCGAAAAGGGTTTAAGAAGCTTTATTCTAAAATTTTATAATTTTTTTTTTTATTCTAAAATTTGAATGACGAAAAAAAGTACATGACCATTTAAATGACAGTAAGTGCTGTGCACCGTGGTGCAGTGAGTAGTGTGTTGGCCTCTGACGCCGATGACACGGGATCGGATCCCGACACAGCCCTGTCATCGAACGTGTTTTTCACGGTGTATCTCCTCTGACAAAACCCCCTGTAGTAAAATTGTTATGAAAAGCTTCTCGAAATTCGACGTTCGGATCCAGCAAAAACTGTAGGTCCCTTTCACCTATGGAAAAATTAAATCACACACAACATGGGTGATTGAGAGAAGCTCGGTTTAGGCCCTTCGGGGGCTGTGACGCCAACATACATACATACACGACGGTACGATCAACCTATGGTTCCTTTCCTATAAAAAACGAGTACGACAATCCTTTCAAAATATTTTAAGAAATGGGGTATTGGACACACCAAGTCAGGTTGAATGGACCAGCGAAGCTTTTTATGTATCTTTCGCCTTCCATCCTTGGATTCTTAAAAAAAATCAGCTTCCTGTGGTGTCGTTTATGGGTAAATCATAATTTTAAAAACAGTTTTCTTAAAAGTCTAGTTATTTGTTAGCATTTTATGACTTTCAAATAAGTTATTTAAAGGATCTTCCAATAGGGACTTCCGAACTTGGCTGGAGAATCGGAGGCACTCGATTTTGCGTCGCTCACAAGATCTCGGCCTTTCGCAGACCACAACTTGGCGAATTTCGCGGTGTGACTTGGGCCTGCATTCTTACGAAATTCAACTGGAACTGGGGGTAAATGAAGTGCGTTCTTTGAATGAACCCAGGAGCATCGAAAAATCATCTTCAGCGAAGAGGCCCATTAAGCCTCAATGAATGGGTACGTCAACAAACAAAATTGTCGAATTTGGAACGATACCATCACCGTCAACAGCGAGTGCTACAGCTCGATGATTACCAACTTCTTTTGGCCTAAATAGGATGATATGGATACCAATGACATGTGGTTAATTAGTCTTTTTCTTATGGGGTTTCAGCTCCGTCATCCTGCTGTAGAGTCGTCGACTGCTGCAAAATCATCCTCTGCACGTCGTCCTCGAATAATTGTCCTCTGCTGTGTCGTTTCTGCTCTGTCGTCCTCTGCTGTATCTTCTACTGTGTTATCCTCCTTTGCTCTTTTGTCCTCTGCTGTGTCGTCTTCTACTGTGTTGTACTCTGCTGCGTCGTCTTTTTCTCAGTCGTTCTCTGCTGTGTCGCCCTATACTGTGTCGTCCTCTACTGTGTCATTCTCTGCTCTGTCGTCCTCTGGTGTGACGTCTTCTACTGTGTTATCCTCCGCTGTGTCGTCCTTTGCTGTATTGTCCTCTGCTTTGTCGGAGAGTGTACCAAGTGGTGATGAAAAAACTGAAAGTTTTCCGAGCACCATTCCCCACCTGCACAGATGCTTGGAACAACGAAGATCTATTCCCAAGGCAACCAGAAATTCCACTGGAGGACGAGTCATCTACAGCAGTCCAACAGTTCCAACATGGGATCCCTAATGTAGCGCTTAGATCAGAGATTAAAACCAGGGTGAATCTGTTTGTTGACAATTCTTCCTGATCAATGGAAGAAACAAAGGCTCGTACTGCTACCCAAGGGGGGTAGTCCGCGTAAGATCCATCAGCTTACCGCCCGCTTTGTATGTTGGACACCGCGGGAAAAATTGTGGAGCAGATCATCGGCAACAGATTGGAAGCTGCCATTGAAGAAGCAGCCGGAAAATCAGCACATCAGTATGGAAAAGTACGAAAAATACGCTCGACTGTTGATGCCAATAGGGAAGTAGTCGACACAGGCAAAAGGGCCATGGAAGGAAGACGATGGAAAGAAGAGGAGCAAAGCAGTACTGTTGCGTCATAACATATCCTCGAAGCGCCTGGAAATATGAGAGTACTATTTCCGGCAAAGAGTGTTACTCTATGGAACAGACGATGTTGTGAAGGAATATGCAGTAACTGGAGGAGTCCCCAGGGGTCAATTCTGGGACCAATACTGTACGATGGCGTCCCCGTCTTCAAGTACCAGCCGAGGCTAACATTGTTGTAACTGCAAAACTACTGGAAGAAGTTGTTCAAATTAGCAACGAAGTCATTTCGACTGTTCGGCAGTGGCTAACATCAGTCGGCCTCACGCTAGCTGAACCAAAACCCGAAGCGTCCCTCACCACCAGGAGAGGGACCATGGCCATCGCATGAAAACACAATATATCTCACAAGTAATACATATTATATTAAGTTAGATTATTTAGTGCGATTTCCAGGTCAATCTATTTACTTAAAACATAAAAGATTTTGATATTGGTATGGTCACTATAAGATGTTGTTAGGTTAGCTAATTACGTAATAAATCAAGGCAGAAGGTCCCTTAAGTAGGGACTGAATAAATTAACTGACTTGGTAATACATGGATCTTACAACTTTTTACGGTAGAAGATCTGAGTTGCGAGACTTGGTTTTTTTACAAGTTATGTTTTTCATGGCATCTCATTCCTTTTTGTAGATGTATGTACCTATGTACGTACGTATGTTGGCGTTACAGTCCATGAAGGACCTAAGCCGAGCTTCTCTCAATCACCCATGTTGTGTGTGATTTCATTTTCCCATAAGTGAAAGGGACCTACAGTTTATTGCCGGTTCCGAACGGCGAATTTCGAGAAGCTTTTCATGACAATTTTACTACAGAGGGTTTTGTTAGAACCCCGCTGAGGAGAAACACCGTGAAAACACGTTCGATGACATGGCTTTATCGGGATTCCATCCCGTGGCATATCGGTGTCAGAGGCCAACACTCTACCCACTGCGCCACGGTGCTCTCACTTCTTTCTTTACTTACATATTTACATACTAGCTTTTACCCGCGACTTCGTCCGCGTTTGCATACTTAGAGGTCAAATTTCCATGGTATAATTATAATTTTAATTATGTGTAATAAAAAACACAACATCAATACTATTGAATTGAATATTTATTTTCTTTTTTATAGGAAACATTTACATTCATGTTTTTTGTTTATCACAGCTTGCACAGAGATATGGTATTATTACCTTACTACTGAAATGACAATGTATTTATAAAAGCTTTCGGTTAATAAATAAGTTTGAAGGAAAAACTATAGGAAAAAACCTTCATGTAAATCAATACTATTTACTTCCTTTTTCTTTTTTGCTCAACTGAAACCGTTCAAATTAACTCCCGATCTTATTGTACTGTCTTTCAAATCGTATCTGATTGAAGTAAAAATTTTCTTGCGTCTCGAAAGATCATGAATAAAAAATACTCTGGCATAAATATATAGCTTCCTTACCCGCGGCTTGGCTCGCGGGGCATTGGCTAGGGTCCAAGACATTGGTCACGGTATCGGGCATTGGTTAGGGTCTAATTCCAGTAGGGTCGTATTTTGATCTTTTCAATGTATTTCCTTATAAACTATATTTTTTGTTTCTTTATTGGGTGGCACCAACATCACCAAGTTCTTAGGCAAACTTATACGCGAGCAAGCTACGTAGAACTGTCCGTGGGAAAAACAACCTTCCCTTAAATATATGCCAGCGTATTTCAAAGTTTGGCCCTGCGATTTATTAATCGTCATGGCGAAGCATATAATCGTCATGGCGAAGCATTTTTCAGGGGGAACTGTAGTCTTTTGAAGTCGAATGGAAGATCATTGGGTATTAAAGGAATACTTGGAATCAACACTGTATCTCCTCGAGCACATCCGGTCAGAATAATAGCTTCGATTAAATTTTTATGCATTGCTTTGACTTGTAACCTAGTACCATTACACAGTTTCGGTGGCTGTAGGTTTCGAAGTAGCATTACCGGTGTGCCCTTCCGCAAAATAAGCCTGTGGTATGGAATTCCCGGTGCTTTAAGCGAATTCAAAAATTCTACCGGATAATTTACAGCTTCATCTGCGTTACACACAGTATCTATCGACCTGTAGACCATTTCTTCCGCGTCAAAGAACTTCAGTAACATGTCATTAATAAGCGCGGCTTGATCGTTTTTTGGAGTTAAAATTGCCCGCTCACAAAACCATTCGATACTTTTCTCCTGTATTTGAGCAATTCCTGGATAAATGCGATCTATCAGTTCTTGAGAAGTAGTTACGAATGTACACAACTCATCCGGGACAACAATCATGTTATCCGTTGATGGATAATCACCGTTCCCTATTTTCATTAAAATATCTGAAAATTTAGCAGCTGATATATCGTCTTTCAGATATACTCTCATATTTTTGGTTAGCTTGAGGATTTCTACTGGCGGCCATAAAACTGATTTTTTCAGACAGGCTTTAATTTCATCAGCTCGGGTTCCTTTAGGTACCATAGGTAATGTTTGACGAAAATCTCCTGCCAATAGTACTGTCACACCACCCATCAGGTTCTTATTACTACGAATATCCTGTAGAGACCTATTGATAGCCTCAACGCTTCTCTTGTGTGCCATTGTAATTTCATCCCAGACAATTATTTTAGTATTTTTTAATACCTCGGCCAGATTGCTTTGTTTTGATATACTGCATATAGGCGTCTCTACACGTGTAAGGCCAAGTGGCAACTTAAAAGCGGCATGCGCAGTTCGACCACCCTCTAGAAGCGTGGCAGCGATTCCGGAAGACGCGACAGCTAAGGCGATGCTACGATCACTCCTTACTTTTGCTAAGATCAAGTTGATAAGGTAGGTTTTTCCAGTGCCAGCCGGAGCGTCTAGAAAGAAAAGTCGTCCCTCATTTTTCTCAACACAGGTTATAATTTCATCATACGCTAACTTTTGTTCTGCGGTTAATGTACCCTGATTTTCCATGACAAACCGGTCCAGAGCTTCAACGTCATAGTTAGTTTCCCTCAAGTATTGTACATTGCCTAAATCTTATGGTCTGTTTGCCTGCGGCAAGCCATATTCTTTGAGGGCACGTCCACCTAATGCCAAGACAATTTCTTCAATAACATATAAGCATTCATTGTACACTTCATCAGAAAACTGCTCAATATTATCTTTAATTTGTCTTTCTACTTGTCGTTTGAAATCCTCAGATAAATATTCTTTGAATTTCTCCCATAAGCTTAGTGGATCTGATACTTGACAAAATACTAACATTATTGTAAACAGTTCGCGAATCCTAAATGGTGATTTACAAAGTACGGCCTCTTCCAGAGTGGCATACCAGTGCTGATCGTCTTCAAGCAAGCCTAAACTCTTGCAAGCAGATTGAAAAGTCGGATATACCACATTATTTACCATTCTTAATGCTTCAAAAGAAGTTGGGCCACGTACTTCAAGAAGCAACATACGGAGATAATAACACTCTGTATTATTGGGATGCACCGTGTAAACTCTACCTAAAGCGTGGTCTTTTTTGACACCTGGCCATATCTCTATCAAATGAAACGTCAGAAAAATGAAAACACCAACCCAATTAAACAATGGTCACTCCCAAAGTATACGAAGATCCGCATAAAGAGACGCTAAGAATAGTCGCAGCGAATACGATTTTTCATATGAACATTTACATCTCATTTTACCCCCTTAGTCGGATATTATACGATTCAATTCTCTCTCCCGAAACAGGAACATTTGGATAGAGAAGTGAGAAGCGTCCGGGGCATAGATAAATTAACGAGATGGCAATCTCGATGGCTTTGACAGGCATTTTGACAACTAGCCCCTACAAACTCGTTTCGATTTGACGGCGTCTTGACTATGTCATTCTGCCTTGTTCCGACGTCTTGACTCTAAGTCAAAAGCGTCGTTTTTAAAGCGGCCTCTAGACGCTCAATATTATTGTGCAAAATATTGCACAATTTTATTGGCTTGCTGCCCCAGACGGTTCAATATTATTCCCAATAATTTAGTTGACCGCTCATATTTGTAATAAAAGTCAAAAGCGTTTTGATTTTCCGTAATATATGGCACAATCTTGCAATATTATCTACAGACGAACAATAATATTGTGCAATATCAAATAATGCACAGTATTATTAGGCGTCTAGAGGCCGCTTTAATTACAAATACAACAACCAACCCTTGCGGGGATCACAGGGCAGACGTACGAAAGTTTTCCATCTCGTTTATTTATCTATGGTCCGGGGTAGGTTGCATTGTAGAGTTGGGTAGTTCCGGACATGTATAGTTCACGGAACTATGTCCTCTCTCGGACACATGTCCTCTCGTTCCGCAAATTGAACGAAAATAGTTCCATAGTTCCATTCAACCCTTATTCATCTATATATATAAAAGAGTTCCGTGACTGATTGACTGACAGACAACGCACCGGCCAAACCGCTGAACCTATAAGGCTGAAATTTTGACAGTGTATTCTTATAGTGACATAGATATCCGCTAAGAAAGGAATTTTTAAAATTCCACTCCTAAGTCAGGTATTATTTGATTCAATTATTTGAGTCAATTTTTGTTTCTTCTCTTTTGGGCTCTCTGTTCGTATTCGATGAATCATTACACGATTCAATAGGGAGCTCACCACAAAGTGACACTTAGCCCGCATTTTGTCTTTGTGTTTGTGGATTTTACGTTATGCTGAGAGACACCGTACAAACACTCGCAAAAAAAGAGAAAAAGAGAATGAGAAATGTCAAAGTATTGAATCAAATTCCCAGTATAGGCAATACAACCTACCCCGGACGCTTTTGTATTAGAAGGCAACAATAGCACTTTGCGTCGCATTAGTGAGATTCATAGGTCGTATGATGCCTTACAATATCCTTTGCTATTTTGTCGTGGTGAGGATGGATACTCCATTAATTTGCCACAACGCGATCCAACAAAAAATATTGCTCTGAAAAAAACAATTTCTGCAGCGAGCTACGCTTATCGCATAATTGTTAGGGAGGGAAATCATCTTATCTATTTTCGTTCCCTATTCAATCAATTTTTGGTTGACCAATACGCTAAGATAGAAACTGAAAGACTTAACTTCATTAGAAGTAATCAGTCGAAATTGCGCTCTGAAAATTATATTCATCTGAAAGATGCGGTAGATAGGCAAGACGCTAATCCTGAGAATCTCGGTCAAATGGTGGTGCTGCCATCGTCTTTTACAGGTGGGTACAGGTACATGCATGAACGTACTCAAGACGCGATGACATATGTACGATGCTATGGTCGCCCCGATCTTTTCATTACTTTTACCTGCAACCCTCGCTGGGACGACATTACAAGAAATTTGCTTTCCGGTCAAACTTCACATCATCGTCACGATTTAATTGCTAGGGTGTTCCATCTTAAAGTTAAAAAAATGATGAATCTGTTGACCAAAGGTAAGATATTCGGTGAAATAAGATGCTTCATGTACTCTGTTGAATGGCAGAAACGTGGTCTCCCACACATTCATATACTACTATGGCTTATTAATCGGATTTCTACAGACATTATTGATAAAGTTATTTGCGCTGAAATACCTGATCCAGAGAAAGACCCTAAATTGTACGAAATAGTAAAATCTAACATGGTACATGGTTCTTGTGGAGATTTCAATTACCAGTCACCTTGCATGAAAAATAACGAATGCAGTAAGAATTTTCCGAAACCATTTATTCGTGAAACTCAAACTAGCGACGAAGGCTATCCACAGTATAGACGGCGTCCCCCAGATGATGGTGGCTTTACCGTGAACGTAAAAGGAGTACGTATGGACAACCGTTGGATAGTTCCTTATAATCCAGTTCCTTCAAGAACTTTTAACGCACATATAAATGTTGAATATTGCAATTCGGTAAAATCGATAAAATATGTTTGTAAGTATGTAAATAAAGGGTCAGATCAGGCTACGTTCGCTATCGAAAATAAAAAAGACGAAGTAAAAATGTATGAAAGTGAAAGATATATAAGCAGCTCAGATGCCGTGTGGCGGATTCTCGGATTCCCTATTCATGAACGTTTTCCCACAGTTTTTCATCTTGCGGTACATTTAGAAAATGGTCAAAGGGTATATTTTCACCAAAAAAATCTCATCGACATAGTCAACAATCCATCACCAACTACACTTTTAGCTTTTTTTTAACTATGTCAAATAGATGACTTCGCAAAAACTATAATATATCCAGATGTACCTAAATATTATGTTTGGCACAAAAATCCTAAATTTGAACGAAGAAAAAGGGGATGTGACGTTGACGGATGGCCAGGTGTCAAAAAAGACCACGCTTTAGGTAGAGTGTACACGGTGCATCCCAATAATACAGAGTGTTATTATCTCCGTATGTTGCTTCATGAAGTACGTGGCCCAACTTCTTTTGAAGCATTAACAATGGTAAATAATGTGGTATATCCGACTTTTCAATCTGCTTGCAAGAGTTTAGGCTTGCTTGAAGACGATCAGCACTGGTATGCCACTCTGGAAGAGGCCGTACTTTGTAAATCACCATTTAGGATTCGCGAACTGTTTACAATAATGTTAGTATTTTGTCAAGTATCAGATCCACTAAGCTTATGGGAGAAATTCAAAGAATATTTATCTGAGGATTTCAAACGACAAGTCGAAAGACAAATTAAAGATAATATTGAGCAGTTTTCTGATGAAGTGTACAATAAATGCTTATATGTTATTGAAGAAATTGTCTTGGCATTAGGTGGACGTGCCCTCAAAGAATATGGCTTGCCGCAGCCAAACAGACCATAAGATTTAGGCAATGTACAATACTTGAGGGAAACTAACTATGACGTTGAAGCTCTGGACCGGTTTGTCATGGAAAATCAGGGTACATTAACCGCAGAACAAAAGTTAGCGTATGATGAAATTATAACCAGTGTTGAGAAAAATGAGGGACGACTTTTCTTTCTAGACGCTCCGGCTGGCACTGGAAAAACCTACCTTATCAACTTGATCTTAGCAAAAGTAAGGAGTGGTCGTAGCATCGCCTTAGCTGTCGCGTCTTCCGGAATCGCTGCCACGCTTCTAGAGGGTGGTCGAACTGCGCATGCCGCTTTTAAGTTGCCACTTGACCTTACACGTATAGAGACGCCTATATGCAGTATATCAAAACAAAGCAATCTGGCCGAGGTATTAAAAAATACTAAAATAATTGTCTGGGATGAAATTACAATGGCACACAAGAGAAGCGTTGAGGCTATCAATAGGTCTCTGCAGGATATTCGTAGTAATAAGAACCTGATGGGTGGTGTGACAGTACTATTGGCAGGAGATTTTCGTCAAACATTACCTGTGGTACCTAAAGGAACCCGAGCTGATGAAATTAAAGCCTGTCTGAAAAAATCTGTTTTATGGCCGTCAGTAGAAATCCTCAAGCTTACCAAAAATATGAGAGTATATCTGAAAGACGATATATCAGCTGCTAAATTTTCAGATATTTTAATGAAAATAGGGAATGGTGATAATCCATCAACAGATAACATGATTGTTGTCCCGGATGAGTTGTGTACATTCGTAACTACTTCTCAAGAACTGATAGATCGCATTTATCCAGGAATTGCTCAAATACAGGAGAAAAGTATCGAATAGTTTTGTGAGCGGGCAATTTTAACTCCAAAAAAACGATCAAGCCGCGCTTATAAATGACATGTTACTGAAGTTCTTTGACGCGGAAGAAATGGTCTACAGGTCGATAGATACTGTGTGTAACGCAGATGAAGCTGTAAATTATCCGGTAGAATTTTTGAATTCGCTTAAACCACCGGGAATTCCATACCACAGGCTTATTTTGCGGAAGGGCACACCGGTAATGCTACTTGGAAACCTACAGCCACCGAAACTGTGTAATGGTACTAGGTTACAAATAAAAGCAATGCATAAAAATTTAATCGAAGCTATTATTCTGACCGGATGTGCTCGAGGAGATACAGTGTTAATTCCAAGTATTCCTTTAATACCCAATGATCTTCCATTCGACTTCAAAAGACTACAGTTTCCCCTGAAAATATGCTTCGCCATGACGATTAATAAATCGCAGGGCCAAACTTTGAAATACGCTGGCATATATTTAAGGGAAGGTTGTTTTTCCCACGGACAGTTCTACGTAGCTTGCTCGCGTATAAGTTTGCCTAAGAACTTGGTGATGTTGGTGCCACCCAATAAAGAAACAAAAAATATAGTTTATAAGGAAATACATTGAAAAGATCAAAATACGACCCTACTGGAATTAGACCCTAACCAATGCCCGATACCGTGACCAATGTCTTGGACCCTAGCCAATGCCCCGCGAGCCAAGCCGCGGGTAAGGAAGCTATGTACATATACCTATATGCCAGAGTATTTTTTATTCATGATCTTTCGAGACGCAAGAAAATGTTTACTTCAATCAGATACGATTTGAAAGACAGTACAATAAGATCGGGAGTTAATTTGAACGGTTTCAGTTGAGCAAAAAAGAAAAAGGAAGTAAATAGTATTGATGTTGTGTTTTTTATTACACATAATTAAAATTATAATTGTACCATGGAAATTTGACCTCTAAGTATGCAAACGCGGACGAAGTCGCGGGTAAAAGCTAGTCAATCACATATGTACAAGACGAAAAAAAAAAAACATAAATGCAACGAACATGCTTCTCATACGGTATGAGTTATACCCCGTAGTTTTCACGAAACCCAAAAGTATGGAGATGTGGCGATAAAGCTCGAACAGTTGGTGTACACTGTACATCACACTGGAACTGAAATGAAGAAAAGAAATGAAAGAATATAATGCCCGCACCGCATTTCGTGAACGAATGTCATACATGTATGTATGCATTCAGGTGCGGACATGGACATGGTTTGCTAGTTCAATATCGGTGCGAGTACGCATACAGGTTCGGACATGGACATGGTTTGCTAGTTCCATATCGGTGCGAGTATGCATGCATGATTTATGTACATATTTTATTTGTTATTTTCTCAGTTTCTGAAACAAATAAATGAAATAAACTAAACTAATTTTTTATGGTTGCTTTTGGTTTGAAATGATAATAAAACATGTTTTTAAAAAAACTATCGTAACTTTTCATTTTGCCATTGAATTCAGTAACAAAAAAGCTAAACACATATGTACATACATATGTATTGTAGTTCCGATCAGGAAAAGATCGGTTCCATGTTCGTTCCGCGGTTG
Organism: Eumerus sabulonum; assembly: GCA_951905685.1. Taxonomy (NCBI): domain Eukaryota; kingdom Metazoa; phylum Arthropoda; class Insecta; order Diptera; family Syrphidae; genus Eumerus; species Eumerus sabulonum. The sequence continues at coordinate 208,310,502 of OX645060.1, forward strand.
GAACTATTTTGCGCATCTCTATATTGCATTGCCTATACTGGGAATTTGATTCAATACTTTGACATTTCTCATTTTCTTTTTCTCTTTTTTTGCGAGTGTTTGTGCGGTGTCTCTCAGCATAACGTAAAATCCACAAACACAAAGCCAAAATGCGGGCTAAGTGTCACTTTGTGGTGAGCTCCCTATTGAATCGTGTAATGATTCATCGAATACGAACAGAGAGCCCAAAAGAGAAGAAACAAAAATTGACTCAAATAATTGAATCAAATAATACCTGACTTAGGAGTGGAATTTTGAAAAATCCTTTCTTAGCGGATATCTATGTCACTATAAGAATACACTGTCAAAATTTCAGCCTTATAGGTTCAGCGGTTTGGCCGGTGCGTTGTCTGTCAGTCAATCAGTCACGGAACTCTTTTATATACTCTTTTATGTATATAGATGTATGTATCGAGGATCGTTATTTTTATCCTTATTGTTTATACATATGTTCAAATTCATGCAATGCACGTGCAAGTGTATTAGTGAACAAATCACACCACGTATAGATGGGGTATATGCTTGAAGTAAAATCAAATCTTTCTGATGCGTAAATACATACATATGTATATACTCGCCGATACCGAATACAGTAAGCCTACCCCTATTATTCCATTGTTTATACATATGTACACAGGCAAACAGATTCATTCACTGATGTATGTATACGTTTGTAATCCCATATATTTATATGGGATTATTTATGCAGTTGGTGTATCTAGAAAACTGAACCGAAATTGCAAAATATTTAAGTTTTTCCTTGATTTATACACTTAACACTAGTTGTCCAAATTTGAAGCTTCTACGTCTGCTAGAAGTGCCTTAGACTTTTGATGATCGGTCAGTCAGTCAGTGAGTGACAAAATTAAGAAACTTTGACTAGTTATAATTCTTAAACTACTGGTTCAAATTGAATGAAATTCGAAATATACCGTGTCTATGCAATGCTTGCTTGGTTACTGAAAATTCAGACTTCTAGTTTTATCCACAGCGAAGTTATAGGGGGTCGAAAATTGCCTATTATGTTACGAGAAAAGGATTGTACGGCCGTGCCGCTTTTTTGCTCGACTTGGCAGGGGCACGGCCGTGCCCCCATATTTTTATAGGAAAATCGCACTTCGTTTATAGAATTTGCATAGTGCGGACGTGATGCGCAACCAAAAAGTTAGAGTTTCGTGAAAAGTGCTGATATTATGACTTCATCAGGAAAGTAAGTTATAATTATTGTAATTGTTGTTAAATCTTCAAGGAATATATGAAAATAATGTGTTCCAAGTACAAACATATAAGTAGTGCACTGTTATTCAGTTACACGAAATTTTCTTGTGAATTTAGGTGTCCTCATATGATGACACTCGGAGATTGTGTATATGTACATATCGTTTTTTTTTTTTTTGTTTTTCCTATGGGCTGGATGTTTGACACTAACTGAAGTTCTGGACATGTTAGAACAAGATGAGACTGATACTCCAGACGTTTTCATTGAGCCACCGGCTGAAGTAAAAGTTAGGAGACAAGATGATGCACCATGCAACATTGAAGATAAAAATATAAAAAGGAAAACAAGTGACACCAAGAACAACTTAATCAAGTAAGGTACCATGGAAGAGGGGCGGAAAAACAATTCCGCCAGGTGAATTTCCTGTCGTTGCAAGATACGATATTGGTGATTTAACTTCTGTGCAATATTTCGAAATGTTTTTTGATGATCTTTTGCTGGAATTAATTACAAATGCAAGTGCAGAATATTACTTATCAAAATATTCTTCTTCTTTGGTGGCGTTACAGCCCATGAAGGACCAGAGCCAAGCTTCCCTTCAATCACCCATGTTGTGTGTGATTCTATTTTTCACACAGGTGAAATGGAGCTACAGTTTAATGCCGATTCCGAACGACGTGAGTCGAGAAGCTTTTTCTAGGCAAGTTATATTACGAAGGTTTTGCCAGTACCCCGCCGAGGAGGGACATCGCGAAATAAACATTCGATGGCGTTGGTGTTATCGGGATCCGAACTCGCTCATCGTGCGTCAGAGTCCAACACACTAACTACTGCGCCACGGCGCCCTCACAATCATAATCAAAAGATTGGCCGGATATAAAACTCACAAAAAGTGGTCTGAGAACATTTTTTGCAATTCTAATTGTATCCGGATATAATCAGCTCTCAAGTAAGGCGGACTATTGGAGTTCAGGCACAGATATGCGAAATTTTGCTATGAGAAGGGACAGATTTGATACTATCATGAGGTTTGGTCATTTTCAACCAAACTCGGACTTAAACTTCTCAGATAAGTACTCCAAACTTAGACCTCCTATATCACATATGCAAAAAAAAATGCATGCAACATTACGTGCCAGCAGGGCCTATTTCGCACGATGAAGCTATGGTGGAATATTTTGGAAATCATTGCTGCAAACAAGCTATTCGAAACAAACCCATTCGATTTGGCTACAAAGTGTGGTGTCAAAATGCGCCCTCTGGATATTTAGTAGCTTTTGACCCTTACCAGGGAAAGACTTATTGCGGTGACGAAGAAATGGAAACCAAATTTGGAATATTGTGCTTCTACAATACTTCATTTGTTAGACGGATATCCCCTTAGCAAGTCTTCTTTTCCATATCATATTTACTGCTACAATTTATTCACGTCATTTAGATTGCTTGATGAATTGAAGCAGAGAGGCTACAAATGCACCGGAACCATACGAGCCAACCGCTTAGGAAATGCTTGCTGTCTTTCTGATATCAAACATTTCGAGAAAGAGAAAAGAGGTTATACAGAAGTTGCTACCCTACAATACAACAACACCAACATTTTTTTGACAAGATGGAAGGACAATGCAGTAGTCTCTGTTGTTTCTACTTGTTTTGTAGCCGATCCTGAAGGAAGTGTTAAAAGGTACAGCAAAAGTGAAAAAAAAAATATATTTTCGTTGACATTCCTCATGCGATCCGAAACTACAATCGAAATATGGGTGGTACAGATAGAATGGACCAGAACGTAAACGCGAACCGTATATCAATCCGTAGAAAAAAATGGTGGTGGTCATTATTTACTTGGATGCTGGACGTTTCGGTGCGAAATGCTTGGTTGCTTGCACGGTCGAAAAATGTTCGTCGAGATTTGGTCATGTACTATTTATTGCAATGCCGCTCAGCCATTCGGAAAGTAGCTGAAACCACCTTAGGATACCTACCACCCCCGACAAGAAACCCGTGGTATGATGGCGAGTGTGAGCAGAAAAAGGGCAGCAACCGACGAGGCGTACCAAAAGGCGCTGCAGAGGAAAACAAGGGCAGCGCAGGAAGAGTACCGAGCCAGAAGAAGGGAGGAGAAAAAACTACTGTGACAAAAGAAAAGAATCTTCGCAGCCTCCCAGCTCAAGGATATCGAGGAGTCTAGGGATAAACATAAAATACGAGCCTTTTACAAGAAAGCCAAAGGCCTTGCAGGAGGCTACAAAACGGGCACCCAGGCTCTTCGAAACTGCGAGGGTAATCTTGTCACCGACCCGCAGGGAATAGTGGATGTATTTAAGAAGCATTTCCAGCAGCTACTTAACGAGCATGAAAAAGAGAGAGCGGTAGGGACCGAGGAAATCCCAGCTCCAGCCGCTGAAGTAATCCTGACACCCAGCATCGAAGAAGTCGGCACAGCTTTTCAGAAGCTGAAGAACAACAAGGCCGCAGGCTCAGATGGCTTGCCATCAGAGCTCTTCAAGGCTGGCGGCGATGTTCTGGTAGGGAGCATGCACCAGATCATCTGCAGAATTTGGGAAGATGAAAGCATGCCCGACGACTGGGATACCAGCTCTATATGCCCCATCCACAAAAAAGGCGATCCTACCTCTTGTAAGAACTATAGAGGTATATCCCTGCTCAATGTCGCATACAAGATCCTGTCCAGCGTATTGTGTGAACGTCTAAAACCATTTTGCACCGCACTAATCGGCAGCTACCAGTGCGGCTTCCGGTCCGGCAAATCAACTATAGACCAAATTTCCACACTTCGACAAATCCTGGAAAAGACCAACTAGTTTCGAATCGATACACACCATCTTTTCATCGATTTCAAAGCCGCATACGACAGCATTCATCGTGAAGAACTGTTTGGGGCGATGGCCGAATTCGGGATCCCGGTAAAACTGATCCAGTTGTGTTGCGCCACGCTAAAAAACACGCGATGCACCGTGCAACTCGGTTCTAGGACCTCGGAACCATTCGAAACATGCACCGGATTTCGGCAAAGAGATGCGCTGTCATGTGACTTCATCAACCTGGTGCTGGAGCAAATAGTGCGACGGGCAGGCGTCAACAGGGAAGGCACTATCTTTCATCCAGCTGCTAGGATACGCGGATGATATCGACATCATCGCGTGTTCTCGCCGTGGCATTGTGGAAGCATTCACGGCGAGCGAAGAACAGGCGAAACGAGTTGGTCTTAAGATCAATGAGGACAAAACGAAATACATGCTGTCAAGCAAAAACCAATCCGTCGCTCACCACCTGGGACAAAATATAATAATTGACAGCTACAATTTCGAGGTAGTTAAGGAGTTTGTCTACCTCGGGGCAAACGTAAATTCCACAAATGACACCACAGTGGAGATCCGGCCTAGAATCGCCCTTGGCAATCGCTGCTACTTCGGCTTGTCCAAACAACTGGGGTCAAAACTCCTCACTCGAAAGACCAAAGTCGTGCTTTACAAAACGCTCATTCTGCCAGTCTTGCTGTACGGAGCCGAAAGCTGGACGATAAGCAGGACAGCGGAACTGATTTTGGGTTCTTTCGAAAGAAAAATTCTGCGCCGGATATTTGGTCCTGTCTGTGAGGAAGGTGAATGGAGAAGAAGACACAACCGCGAACTCTACGAGCTGATGTGGATGTAGTCCGGAAGGCAAGGATCCATCGACTACACTGGCTCGGCCACATCGAGCGCATGGACATCAACGCTCCAGCTAAGAGGGTCTTCGACTCCGAGCCTCCTGGTTCGAGAAGAAGAGGAAGACCGAACCTCCGGTATAAAGACCAAGTAATCGCGGATGTAAGACATCTTGGTCTTGACAACTGGAAGCAGCGTGCCCGGGACCGTCAAGGATGGGAGGCAGCTATAGCTCAGGCTCAGATTCTCCATGGATCGCTGGCCTGATAAGTAGTACTATTTATTGCAAGCAAGAAACCCACCAACAACCAGCAACAAACCGAAACTACTACATGGGATGCAAGTAATTCCATTTGACCAAATGGGACACTATGTAAAAAAATGGTGCGCTGGAGACAACTGCGGGTCAAAAGCCAGGACTGAGTGCTGTAAGTGCAAAGTTGGTCTTTGTATCATACAAAACTAATGCCGTTTTATACATTTAACTTTTTGAAAAATTTAACCTTTCTTTATGTTTATGAATTTCAGTCTTATGAGTATAATAATAGTATCTGTTATCATAAAAAATAAATATTGTTTAAAAAAAAAGTTAACTATTCTTACACATATTCCCCGGGTGTCTTCATATGAGGACACCCCCTAACTCCACCCACGAGCTTATATTTTTTTTTTCGATCCATATTGTTAATTTCTTAAGCCAGTTCAAGTATACTGTTGAATTTCTACAAGTTTCAGTAAGTATTTCTTGCCTTCGGAGAATAAGGGTTAACAATAAAAAAAACAGTTATTTTTTAAACTATTTCGAACGTAGTTTTATTCATATTTTAACGGTATAATATATATATATTATAAATAAATGGTATCGTATAATCAATTTTTCTGTATATATAAATAATCTATTGGTTTCTTAATATCTTTTTTTCACATAGTATTTTTCTATATGCGGTAATACTTGTTATTTATCTTCCTTTCCTTTTGGGTGCAGACAATTTCATTTTTATTTATTTTAATAACTAAATTTATAAATGGAAATTAATTCCATATATGAACAATTGTAAAACCGAGTTTGTCTCAAGCGCGAGGAGACAGATAGGCATTTGAATGGATTTTCTATAAATAAATTTGTAAAATTGTACATTAAATACAGTTGATGTTGCTTTTAGAAATAAGTATATAAATTTTAGGGCATTTTTGAATGATTCGTTTTTATCTATGTATGGTGTATTTAATGTTTCTAGTTTTATGTAGAAAAAATCAGTAAAATCTAGGAAGTAGATTTTCTGCTGTATCGAGTATTGAACAATTGATATTAACTCTAATACAAACCAGTGTGACCAACAAGATGTATTGTGCGGGATTCATTAATACAATAGTTTAATATAGAAAGTAATGCATACAGATTTAGAAGGAACACTTTCGCACTTTCATATCAATTTTTGACTTCAAGGGGCCCTAATTATGTTTTATGGGCATGCTTATTTTGAAAAAGAATGTATGATGAGGCATATTCTAAATATTAAACTCGAGAGAACTCACCTACTTGCAGTCGCCAACGTGTCCGATACTGCTCCAAAAAATAGTCGAGAACCTATTTCCTCGTCGAAAAAGGAGGGATGAAGCTATTCGGAACGTTCACAATAGTGTATCCGTACCCAGGATATCAAGAGAAGAAGTAGTCGAAACGTGTATGAAGGTTAGCGATAGAAAGGTTCCGGGCCTAAATAGAATTCCAAATAAAGCCCTAAGAGTCGCTATTAAAATTCGACCCCAACTATTTGCCGATATGTTAAACACCTGTCGTCAGGAAGGAGTTTTCCGCTCTACGATAGATGCAAAAAATGCGGTAATATCGAGAGCCCAAACCGCGTTAGAAGTCAGACGCTGGAAGGGTGGTACAAATAAATACTGCGCTATTATAACCCTCGATTTGAAAAACGCATTTAATTTGGCGACTTAGGAACGCATTATGAGAAGTTTCTACCGGACTATCTCTGCAAAATAATAAGGAGCTACTTTGAAGACAGAGTCCTCATCTATGACTCTGACGAAGGAACTAAGACCTACGTAGTAACTGGTGGAGTCCCGCAAGGTTCGGTCTTAGGCCCCTTGCTGTGGAACGTTATGTACGATGGAATTCTACGTCTACTGACTTCCAGCGAAGCATCCATCATTGGCTTTGCGGATGACATTGCGGTGGTGGTGGTAGCAAAAACTACAGAAGAAGTTGTACTCCACTGTAATGAAACAATAGAAATGGTACGTCGTTGGCTAACTGACGCTGGTCTGCGACTTGCTGAACACAAAACCGAAGCAGTGGTCGTTACAAGCAGGAAAGTCGGGCGGCACGAATTAGTCTCACAACCCTTCATTAAATACCTAATACGCGCGGCTAAGTGTCAAACACCACCCTGAATATGCCACCAAAAAATCGTCGAAAGCTATTAATGCACTTCCAAGGCTAATTAGTAATATTGGAGACCCAAAACAGAATAAAAGACTACTGACTGCAAGAGCTGCCAATTCAATAAATATGTACGCAGCAGAAATACGGGCAAACGCCGCGAAAGTCCTACGCGCGTTGAGTTAAATCCGTCCTTCGACCCAGCGCACTTAGGGTCACCAGTGCATTTCGAACGGTTTCCAACGATGCTATTCTTGTCGTATCCTCAGTGCTTCCTATCGACTTGCTAGCTGATGAGATGAAAAGACATCGAAGTGAACGAGTTCAAAACGGCCGGGTAAACGACGATAAAAGAAAGTATGAAAGCAATCTGCCTAAAAGGCTAGTAGTACCCAACGGCAGTTCCGCGGGGAGAGTGGTTGGAAGTGTGAAGGGTGTGGTTTAGCACGTAGGCGCATTCCTGATACCCTTAGCCAGGCCAGCGAATCGTGCATGCCTGTAGCCCGGGCTACTGGTATCTATGAAGATTCCACATCCTTTGGCGCAACAAAAAAAAAAAAAAAAAAAAACTCGAGAGAACGAGCATCGTCGTGATTGTGGAAGTATTGTTGGGAGTGACTCTTACTGCATAACCCTCCACTGAGATTGGTAGATAAGACTAAATGTTGTACGAATTGTATCTGATTTTGATGTTGCTTTAAACTACTAGAAGAATGGTTTCGATGGGAAAGTATGCTCAGCTCCCCGACGAATGCAATCACTTAAAATTGGATTCTGTTAAGGCAGACATTTTTTTAGTGGCAGAAATCCAGTTGTAAAGTAGGCATTCATTGGCAAGTACCAGAGTCTGATTTGACAAGTATTAACATTTTTATAAATATATGTACTTGTATATAGGCATTATTCTAACCCAGGTTCGAGTAGAGATTTCATCGAGGTCTTTACGAGCATTGAGACGGAAGCGGCTACAATGGTACTAGGGGTAAAAGAGGGCAAGACGAAATATATGCTGTCGTCGAAGAAGGACACGAATCACCGGCGTCTTGGCCAGGGCGTACATATTGGCAGGTAAGGACTTCATCTACCTTAGCTCCGCAGTGGCATGCAGCAATGAGATCAGGACCGAAATCAAACACAAACTTACTCTTGCCAACCGCTGTTTCTTTGGACTCGGGAGGCAATTGAGAAGTAGAGCGCTTTCTCGGAAAACAGAGACGACCATATATAAGATCCCTATCACCCCGGTCCTGGATAATGGCGCAGAGACATGGACCTTATCGAAAGCGGATGAGGAGGCCCTTGGTCGTTTTGAGAGAAAAACTCTGCCTACGATATTCGGCCCGATCTGCATAAATGGGAAGTGGAGGAGAAGACTTAATATTGAATTGGGCCGACTGTACAGCGACATAAACGTAGCACGTCGTCTACGGATGCAACATTTAAGGCTAGGTTAGGTCAAGTAGAGTGTATGGACAACACAGCTCCGGCCAGAAAAGTTCTTGAATGCAATCCTGAATGGCGACGCGCTCGAGGAGGACTAAATTTAGGGTGGCGCACGCAATTTGAAGGGGCGCTCAACAACTAGACGTACGGCATTGGAGACTGCTTGCGAAAGACCATGCCAGTTGGAGAGTTTTCTTAGAGGAGGCCAATTTTCGCCATGAACTATAGCGCTGAAGAAGAAGAAGAAGGTTTGGGTAAAAAGGCTATTTTTGGTCAAGGTAATCTACTTTATGGCCATTATCAGGTCTGTAATTCACTATGGCGTGTGTTCTAGTTTGATATTAATAATTTCAGTGTTTGAGAGAGGGCCACGTGGTACAGTGGTTAGTGTGTTGGACTCTGATGCACGATGAGCGGATTCGGATCCCGATAACACCAACGCTATCGAATGTTTATTTCGCGGTGTCCCTCCTCGGCAGGGTACTAGCAAAACCCCCCATAGTATACTTGCTATGAAAAAGCTTCTCGACTTACGCCGTTCGGAATCGGCATTAAACTGTAAGTGAAAAATAAATCACACACAACCTGGGTGAATGAGAGAAGCTTGGCTCTGGCCCTTCACGGGCTGTAACGACACAAAAAAAAAAAAGTTTGATAGACTACGCAGGACTACGGATTGGACTACACACTGCACCGGTATTCCCAATTTTTCTTCTTTGGTGGCGTTACAGCCCATGAAGCACCAGAGCCAAGCTTCTCTCAGTCACCCATGTTGTGTGTGATTTATTTTTCACACAGGTGAAAGGGACCTACAGTTTAATGCCCATTCCGAACGGCGTGAGTCGGCACCCTCATAATTTTATGAGGGTCCTTTCGACAACACCGACTACACCCACATAAAACGTTGCATCCTCAGCACAGGGGTGGATTACACCACATGCAATTGGATACAACACATGCTTAGCAATAGGAAAATAAACACCTCACTGGGCAATGATGAAATCAGTGTAAATGCCGCGAAAGGATGCCCTCAAGGTGGAGCTCTCTCACCTCTCTTGTGGTCCATCGTGGTAAATTAACTGTTTAACATACTCAGCAACAATGGTTTCTATGTCCAGGGCTATGCTGACGACAAATTCGAAAACACAGTCTCGGAACTCCTCCAACGGGCACTAAACCTTGTTGCAAACTGGTGCATAAAGGTTGCACTAAAGGTCAACCCTACGAAAAGCACTATAGTCGCCTTCACCAAAAGGAGCAATAGGCACAAACTTACCAGACCTACCCTCTTTGGTGAGGCGATAGAGTTCTCAAAAGAAGTAAAATATCTAGGGATAGCTCTAGACGGAAAGCTCACTTGTAACTCTCACATTACAAAGACCATTGAGAAAGCCAGGATCTCTTTATGGACCAGCAAAAATCTCACTGGCAAAAACTGGGGCACAAACCCCAAAATGACCCGCTGGCTATATACAGCAATCACCAGACCAATTCTCACATATGCTGCGCCCGTCTGGTGGCACAAAACAAAACAAGCAACAGTGCAAGCCAAGCTCAACAAATTGCAAAGACTAGCTTGCATCTGTATCACCGGGGCCATGAGAACAACCCCCACAGCAGCACTAGAAGTCACCACAGACCTGCCACCTCTTCACCTCCAACTGAAAAAAGAAGCAATGGTCTTCGCCCATAGACTGATCGTGGAGGATGACTCTAACCGTAGGCTCTTTCACCCTGATATCCTTACCAAAATGAACAGGCATGAAATCCTAAAGATATCTCTCACAGACAACTGTCTCCCCAGATACAACTTCAGCCAAAACTACAAGGTCACATTCACCAAGCGACAAAACTGGGAACAGGATAGACCCTCCTTCAATCGTGGATCCTACGTGTGGTATACAGGTGGCTCCAAAACGAACGAAGGCGTTAGGGCTGGAGTATACGGAGCAGATACAGGCACATGCATCTACGTCAGCATGGACAGATATAACTCCGTTTTTCAAGCAGAAATATTTGCTATAGAACTCTGCCTCAGAGAAAATATAAACAGAAATATACTTAACAAAAACATTTACATTCTCTCTGACAGCAAGGCTGCACTTCTAGCCCTAAATAGCTATGAAATCACCTCCAAACTGGTATGGGACTGCCTACAGCTACTTCACCAGCTGGCCAGCACAAACAGAGTTCATCTCATTTGGATACCTGGACACAGCGGCCATACAGGCAACGAAAAGGCGGACCTACTAGCAAAGAAGGGCTCTGCATCACCATTTATGATGCCACGGCCTTTCTGCGGCATACCCATCAGCACCACCAAATGCTGCATAAACAATTGGTTAAGGAACATGACGGATTACTACTGGTTACAAACGAAAGGTAGCAGACAAGCCAAGTTGTTCCTCCCAACTTCATCTCTTAGTAGAACGAAACAGCTCCTCATGCTTCCGAGGAGTCAGATTCGCTTAATCACAGGTTTCCTTACTGGACACTGCCCAGTCAACAAACATCTCAAGACGATGGGCATCATACAAGATGACACTTGCAGAATGTGTAATGAGGACGAAGAAACAGCAGAGCACATACTATGCCACTGTAACTGCCTTGTCAGTACACGTCATCGTCACTTAGACAAGTATTATCTTGAAGCTGAAGAAATCGCTCGTGCTTTTACCGATCGCGTCTCCCTTAAGCTCTCCAATACACCTCAATCCTCCACGCTATCAATAGAACAGCAGTGGAGCCTTTGCAAACAAGCCCTGAAAAGCTCTGCATCCGAAGTTTTGGGTTTCAAGGCTCCACCACGAAGAAACACCTGGTTCGATGACGAGTGCAGGAGGATTCATACAGCGAAGCAGGATGCATATAAGACCTCGCTGCATAAAAGAACAAGAGCAGCTCGTGAGCTCTACTAGTTAAAAAGAAGGGAGGAGCATAAGCTTCTTAGAAGAAAGAAGAAAGAGCACGAGAAGCGCGCGATTGAGGATTTGGAGAAGTGTTACTGCAGGCGTGACGTTCGAAAGTTTTATCAACGGCGATGTTAGTCAATATACCGCTGTCAAGCAGAATGATCCATTTCTAATCGACGGAGACCGCAGAGAATTCTGTCCCCCTGACCTCGACGAAGTTAAGATTGCCATATCGAAGCTCAAGTCGAATAAAGCTGCTGGCGCAGACGGACTGTCTGCTGAGCTCTTCAAGGCAGCTGGGGATGACCTGGTTGGGAGCATGCACCAGCTCATCCGTAAGATATGGTTAGAGGAAAGCATGCCCGAGGAATGGAGTCTCAGCATCGTATGCCCGATCCACAAGAAAGGAGACCCCTCTGATTGCGCCCACTTTAGAGGAATAAGTCTCCTTAACATCGCCTACAAAATCTTCTCTGCCGTTTTGTGTGAACGCCTGAAGCCTCTTGTAAATAAGCTGATAGGTCCTTATCAGTGCGGATTCAGGCCAGGGAAGTCCACCATCGACCAAATCTTCACACTACGGTAGATACTGGAGAAAACCAATGAATTTCAAGTCGACACTCACCACCTATTTGTCGACTTCAAAGCCGCATACGACAGCGTAATTAGAGACGAGGGCAAAACTGAATATATGCTGTCATCAAAAAAGGACGCTCAACACCGACGTCTCGGCCAGAACGTTTGCATAGGCAGATATAAGTTCGAGGTAGTTAAGGACTTCGTCTACCTTGGCTCCGCAGTGACCTGGAACAACGACATCAGTTCCGAAATTAAACGCAGAATCACTCTTGCCAATCGCTGTTTCTTTGGGCTCAGGAGGCAACTGAGTAATAGAGCCCTCTCCCGAACGACAAAGTTAACTCTATATAAGACCCTTATCATCCCGGTCCTGTTGTACGGCGCAGAGGCATGGACACTATCAAAAGCGGATGAGGAGGCCCTTGGTCGGGTCGAGAGAAAGATTTTGCGCGTGATTTTTGGCCCTATAAACGCAGACGGTGGATGGAGGAGAAGATTCAACCACGAACTTTACGGGCTGTACAGCGACATGAGCCTAGTCAGGCGTCTACGGATTCAACGCCTAAGATGGCTGGGCCATGTAGAGCGAATGGACACCACAGCTCCAGCCCGGAGAGTCTTTGAATCCAACCCCGAGGGACGAAGAAGCAGAGGACAGCCGCCCTTAAGATGGCGCACACAGGTGGAAGGGGACCTCAGCCAACTGGGTGTGCGGCAATGGAAAAGGCTAGCGAAAGATCGTGCTAGATGGAGGGATATGTTGGTTGAGGCCCAGGTTCACCCCGAACTGTAGCGCCCACTAAGAAGAAGAAGAAGAAATCGCTGCTAGCTCACTCAAAAGCATACTAAGTTTTATCACCAACTCAGGATTTTAGAGCGAACTATAAGTGGGGGACATCACAATAAGCCTACTCGTGGCCGCAGTGACCAGGCGACTTTGTTCCACCCCCGTACCCTCCCTAACTCTCATGAATAATTTATGCAAAAGATTGAAACAAAATAAGACATCACACTGTAAGCCTTTAGTATTTAAAAGCATCCATTTAGAGGCCAAGAAGAAATTGCCTGAAGAGATGAAATAGATTAGGCATTTTCTGATGGAGTAATTTATAGACAATAAAAAAAAATCACCAAAAATGAAATACAAAAATTTTACTTTAAGTTTAACTAAAAAAAATTGAGTGGACGTTAAAAACTCAATAAAATAATTACCGTTGAAAACGTTTTCAAATATTTCGTACAATTGCCCAATAGTTCGATACAGAACAGTATATTAGTGAAAGGTATATCCATCAATCGATTTAATTTATTTAATTTAGCTAAAACAATTTCAACATTATTAAAACTTTACAATGCATTAGTTCCGCTATTCATTACTTAAATCTTTTGTTTATTTCTATTCTTGCTTCGTACCGTAGAATTATATATTTCATAGGTTGTGTATGTATATTAAGCTAACTAATTATTTTAATTATAATTTGTAGCATGTCGTGAAAGCGTTTGCTTGAAGAAAACAGCTATACATAATTTATTACATAGTTTGATTTACTTATTGATTAAAACTCTTTAATTCCTCCGATGAGACTGTCCTTCAGATACGGTTACTATTCATATAATGTTATATTTAAAATATTGTTTAATTTGATTGTTTTGATTTGTGTTTTGTTTTTCCATGATTATTTCTTTAAAAACAATTTTGTATTGTTTGCTTATATTTACGTTTTGTTTTTTATTTCTGGTTGTGTGTGAATTATCGGGTTTTTTCAATATTACTTAATAAAAATCCGAAACGTATCAAAATTGTTATTTTCTCTTTTTTTTTGTATAATTACGTCTTATTTTGTTTGTAAATAAATGGAGAATAATTTTTACAGTCTTTGCGATCGTCGATTATCAATTTTAATTTAAATTTAATTTGTTTTTGATATTTGGTGTTGTTTTTACTGGAAAGCAGAATTTCTTTTTAACAAGTGTGTAGCAACTGTTTTACAATACTCTATTGCTAGCTTGAATTTATATGTATTACTTAACAATTACAATTATATTAAATTAAAGAATTAACATTTTCCTGAAAGAAAAATATCGAAATCGTTTTTAAATCATTATAATTCAAATAAAGTGGCAGCGCTGAGCGCGGGCATTTGGATCATTAGAGCTGTGTGCGTTTAAGTATTATGCATGGACTTTTATATTAGTATGTAATTTAAGAGTCTTCCACAATTCTCTGTAGATGTCACTATTTGTGTAGTCAAAACAAAATGAAATGCATGTGCTCTATATGCATTAGATGTATGGCGTCGTAGTCTGGTGGACTGCTCTGGAGAAGGCAGTCAATCGAGACCTTCTGGGGAAAGTAAAAAGATCGGCCAGCTTATGCATAAGCGGAGCGATCAGATCAACCCCTACGGAGGCCCTAAACATTTTGTTGCACCTGTCACCACTGAACCCATTCAGCAAACAAATTGCTGTCTGCGCGGCCCTGAGGATGAGGAGCATTATAAAATGGCCCACATCACAAAAAGGCCACAAAACCATTCTAAAACACTTCAAAATACCCATGGACACAGACCATATCATCCCGCAGAACGTGTTCACTAGGAACTTCGAAGTTGTCTTTCCATCCAGGGAGGAATGGGCTGAAGGGAAAGTCATACCAAAGGACTCGATTTTCCTCTATACCGATGGCTCTAAGATGGAGTCGGGTGTAGGCAGTGGAGTCCTCTCCAAGGAGCTTAACCCCAGCCTATTCTTTAGACTCTCAAACTACTGCAGTGTGTATCAGGCTGAAATAACAGCGATAACGGAGGCCCTAGCATGGCTCAGGATCAATGTAATATCCGCCAAGGATATTATCATTTGCACGGAGAGAAAATCTGCAATAAAATCCCTGGCAGCGGTAACCCACAAATCAAAGCATCTCTTAACTGTCGCATATCTCTAGACGAGATGGCTGAGCAGTTCAACATTAAGGTATTGTGGGTTCCCGGGCATAGGGATATTCCAGGAAACCGCGCGGCCGTCGATCTCGCCGTTCGCTCGCACAACGATCCAACGTGAGTGCGGGTGTAACTACAAAAAAAAAAACAGCATCGGGTGCGGTCAGTACTTAAATGGGGAGCCGCTTGGGAACACCGCGTGTTGTTAATTTTTTTTTGCTTATTTTTTTGTTAAAATTAAATCTAACAAAAAAAAAAACAGCTGCACCGAAAACTTATTCAGTACTAAGTTGCGTTATTACGCGTGGAATAAACTCAATCTTATGTCAATACCATTTTTGGTTCTCGAGATAATCGAGCGGAAATTCCGAAACGCACATGCGCACATAGGTACATGCATACACATACATCTCTACAAAAACCTTGGATTTGAATTTTGATGACCTTGAAACGTGGAGATATGTCAAAATTTGGAATTCGCAAAATCGGCGCCATTACAATAACTTCACACTGGGAAGTTAAAAAAAAAAAGCTTTTGTACCAATGAGGATGTTATCGCCGATAAAGTGGTCTTTTGTGCCGTATTTGATTTCTTTTTGAGGCGTAAAAAATGGTGAGGACTGAAAGGAAATTGTCGTAAATCGTTTTAGCAACATGTCGGAAGAAACGAAAGGAAGATTCTCATTCTAATCGGATAATGTCTGAAGGATGTAGACGAAGAGCTTTTACCCAGCTAAATCGACCAATTAACCCATATACGCCCGCCGTGCCCAAACGAGGACACCTAAAGAAGTACCACAAACGTCTTTACATTTCTGTTTTATCTTTTTTCTTTTTTTGACATTTAATGGTTAAGAAGCTATTGACGTTTTAATAGACAAATCAGTAATCAGTCATAGTTAAAAGTGATTCTGCCGCGCATCTTGTAGAGCTGATTTAGTGATCAGTGTACACATAAAATAAGCAATTTTTATTTTTTAACTTTTTCTACCAAAACTGTATAAATATATTGTGCACTATAAAATAATATCTTATTATCCGATGAAAGTTGAACATCGTTTACAGAAGGTAAGGTTTTATAATGGTGTCCCCAATTGGGTCCAGTGGGAGCATCAGAGGTAAAAATTATTCTTATTTTTATTTTCAAAGGTAATTATATAAACAAAGGCTAAACGAACACGAGCACCGTGGCGCAGTGGGTAGTGTGTTGGCCTCTGACGTCGATGACTCGGGATCGAATCCGGACACAGCCATGTCATCGAACGTGTTTTTCACGGTGTTTCTCCTCAGCGGGGTTCTGACAAAACCCCCTGTAGTAAAATTGTCATGAAAAGCTTCTCGAAATTCGCCGTTCGGAACCGGCAATAAAACTGTAGGTCCCTTTCACCTATGTGAAAATGAAATCACACACAACTTGGGTGATTGAGAGAAGCTCGGCTCAGGTTCTTCATGGACTGTAACGCCAACATACATACATACAAACGAACATTCAGCAGTCGCAACGAATACCTTGGCCTTCAAGAAGCTATAGATGCTGTAATGCTTGAGGAAGATGATCTTACAGAGATAGATTTAGTTGCACTTCCCCCAGAACCAAGTGTACTTACCGATGAAGAAGAAGGTGATGGGGACCATTTTCAGAGCAATGCTTTTTCCGCGAGACCAGGTAGAGTCGAAGTATTCACGAATCAAGGTGAAGAGGAATAGGACAGTAGCGATGACGAACGGCTCGCTGAAATCAGGAGACATAGAAATAATTTTGAGGAACCTCACTGGTTCTTCCACAGAAAGTATCGTTCAAGCTTATCTTGATAAATTATTGGATGGAATGGGAAATCAAAATCCATTGCAAATTTTTGAAAAAATATTTGACGAGGAAGTTTTCGCCATGATTGTTCGCAGACTTACGCGGGTCAGAAAAACAAGTTTGACTTCAAAGTAGGTATCTGTCAATGAACTTAAAACATTCTTCGGTAGCAAATCCTAAAGAGCCGTTGGGTACAAGAGTGGTAAAGCTATTACTCGACAAACTAGGCACAAGTGGTAACGATCACCTGGTGTACTTGGGCAACTTCTTCACTAGTTTCAAATTGCTCCGAGATTTACGAAAAGCTGGTTTTCGAGCAACAGGTACCGTTCGCGAAGGTAGAACCAAGAAGTGCCCTCTAGTTGGAGTGAAGGAAATGAAAAAGAAAAACCATGCCCACTTTGACTATCGTTTCGGCCAAGTCAACCAAATTTTATTCGTCCAGTGGCTGGACAACAGTGTTTGCACCATGGGGTCGAACTATGATAACATCCTCCGTCTGGCGAAAGTAAAGAGATTTTTTTTTTTTTTATAGTTCGCGCAGGTTCAAGAGTTATACTCTTATGATGTTTTGGCACACAACCTGAACGGAGTGCAGTGGTTTGGATCGTTGATGTTCGTTCACTACTCTCAGGGTGGTTGCCCTAGATAGGACGAGAGCCGACAAAATTCCGAGTTGGTTATAGTCCGTAGTAATTCGTTCGAGCACTTTAGTATCGCATACGCAGAGGATGAATTTCAGTTGACCATATACAGTGAGTGTTATGCCTGCAGCAGTATGTCTGGTCACTTTCCATTCACAACTGCGTTGCATACTTTTGTCCGTATAGGAATTACTTTTTCTTGGCTATGAACCGAATTTGAACTATAGACCTTCCGCTCGGCGGTCGATGATGTTAACCACTGCACCACGGCCACCCCGTTATGGAGCGCAGTGGAGGAGAAAAAAGTAGACGTTGGCATTTCGCATGTTTTTCAAAGCTACAACAAGGGTATGGTATTTTGCCACGTGGCAAAAAATTGTGGTGGTTTTTGTTTACGTACATGCTGGATCTGGCCGTGGCAAACGCATGGCGCCTTCATATTCTAACGAATGATGACAAGTTAGATCAGCTTCAATTTCGTCGCTACATTGCTCGTCACTATATGAGACTCACAAGTAGTGAACATTTGCGCCCAACAGCTTCTGCGGTGCCAAGTTTACAGGATATTGGGGTCGGTCACTATCCAAAAAAACTGTTCACAGATGTACCGTGTGTTATAAAAAAGCAAAAAGTGTGTGAAAACTTTGTGTGTTGAAAGAGAACGTTTCGAAATCTTTCATACTGCTTAAGCCCAGTGTCCCCATTTGAGGACGGTTTTTTTTTTTTCCAATGAAGGATATATATGTATTTTTTTTTTGTTTCTTTATTATTTTTTTACAACAATAATAGCTTTTACCAATTAACCCATTTGTTACGACCGGCCGACCGGCCTTTTAAACACCCAAAAAAAGGTGTCGCATATAACAGTTATTTAAAGTGTCAGCTCTCAGTTAGAACTTTATTTGCTTGACATTATCTCGAAAAACAGCTCTTAGAGAACAGTTGTACATGTAGGACGACTCTTTTGCAGTTATACATAAAAAAGTTTGTGTGCATCAAATATTTATTCATTTTTTAGGGTTCCGTACCCAAAGGTAAAACGGAACCCTATTACTGAGACTTCGCTGTCCGTCCGTCCGTCCGTCTGTCACCAGGCTGTATCTCATAAGCCGTGATAGTTAGACAGTTGAAATTTTTACAGATGATCTATTTCTGTTGCCGCTACCACGACAAATACTAAAAACAGAACAAAATGAATATTGATGCAACCAAGATCTGTCATTTGATGAGGTAACATACATAGTCTCTTTCATATTTATATATACAGATGGTACGGAACCCTTCGTGCGCCTCGCACTTGGCCGGTTTTTTTGTTCAACAATGTCATCAAAAAGGTAATTAAAAATTTTTAAATTACTTTGATATTGCTCGAATTTCAGTTTGCCATTAACACACATTAGGCATACATTGTGATAGTAATTATTTTTCATGTTTGGTTGTGTATTCGTGATTTTATGTGCTCCTAAGTGTGATGGCCGCTATAACGCCCGGTAGTAATATGAGTATTCTATTTTTTAGACCATCGTCCGGTAAACAGTTGACGCTCAACGAGATCTGGGACGAACTAGAGAAGGGCAATTGCCAAGTATCATAACAATTTTACCACCTGAAAATGCAAATGCTGATGTCACCGATAAAGATTCAGGTGATGAAGATTTTCCTGCGATGCAAAACCTACCAGGATCGCAACTACATGCACCAGCTGAGGTTATGAATGAAGAATCCACATCGTGCGGTTCCGACAACGAGAGCGAGGATTTACCACTATCTCAGTTTGCCAAAAAACTGCTCTCCACGCACGAAAATGATCAGTTGGTCCCTTATTCCACGGCGCGTTTTTAGTACAGATTGAAATAAGTGCGAAAGAGAGGGTCAGTGAAACAGAAATACACTGGCACAGTAACGCGTGGGTAAGCTACTTCGTGCGGCTTTTTGACATTTCCTTATCTCCTTTTCTTTGTTTGGCGATGTTGCTTCACTCCTGTTTCAGATTTGAAAGTGTACGTTTGGATACCATTCTTACTTTTCAAATTTCACCACAGGCTAACGATAATGAAATGTAAAACGAAAAGTCAAAAAAAAAAAAAAAACCCACACTACTGCGAAATGAAAAAAAGCTCCATAGAATAACACGCAGTCTCCACTGGCGATAAATTCATCACAGAAGCAAAAGCAGATAGCAGATAGCAGATAGCAGACAGCAGACAGCAGACGAACTGTCAGATTTTCTTTTAGTGGGCATTTCATCGCATACTTTTTCAGTATAGTGGAGAATGGCAACGAATGGGGACATTGAAGCCATCATTGGACTGAAGGCGCTAAAACAGCTGGAAGCAATAAAAAAAAGAAGAAGAGACGTCGATTTTGGGTTAATCCGTTTTTTACATGCAACAATGAAAACAAACGCACCGAACAGCGAAAATAGAGTGAAGTGGCTGCTTGGGTTGCTATCACAAAATGCGATAAACTGTCAAAACAAAGAAAAATGACAGCTTGGCTTGCTTGCTTGGCCTGCTATATCTCGCAGGCTATGGATTAATCGCCGCTATGGCGGTCTACACTAGCGATAACGATAGTCTGCTTCGTCGCAGGCTATGGATTTATCGCCAGTGGAGACGGCGTGTAACTCTTGCTGCTCGGAATGTCAGTCTAAAAGGAAATCACCGAGACATGCACCTCAAAAAAACGCGCCGTGGAATAAGGGACTTAGTGACAACCTTGCCTGTGGTCGCACCGCGTGTTCAAAAATACACATGGATTAACTATTACATACCATCAGAATTTCCAAAGTGGCAAAATGTTCAGGGACCCAAATACCTACAGTCGACATTATATTTCTTTGATACTGTGTTTGGTGAAAAAGCAATCGAATTGTTAGTACAGTACACTAACCTGTCTATGCCAACCAAAAAAATAAAACGGTTAATGTGACAACGAGTGAAATGAAATGTTTCATTGGTGTACTCCTTTTCAGGGGATATGTGGGTGCACCGCGGAGATATGTATATGTATTGGGAGAAATCATCGGATTGCGATTTTAGTATTGTGCATAATGCTATTTCTAGAGATTTACGTTCATCATGACTCATATTCATTGCTGTGATAATGCCACTATAGGGGTTCGTTGTGATAAGTTTGCAAAATTGAGACCACTTTTTGATTTATTGAACCACAACTTCATGGCAATGGCCCCATTTGACGAAATGCATAGTATTGTTGAAGCGATGGTGCCTTATTATGGAGGTCATAGCTGCAAGCAGTTTATACGAGGTAAACCGATCCGGTGGTCTTATAAACTATGGGTTGGTGCTACTAGGTTGGGTTACATACATATGTGCTTTGGTTCGATCCCTATCAAGGTCAGTCAGCAACAATATTGCCTGCTTACAAACAGCTTGGGCTGGGAAGCAGTGTCATCCTGCAGTCACCTTTCCACCTATTTTTCGACAAGTTTTTTTCTTCCATACCCTTATTTCACGAACTGGCTCATAGACATTTGAAAGCTACAGGAACTGTTCGGGAAAATCGCACATCGAAATGTCCCTTGTCTCCTAATAAGTTATTCAAGATATTCTTCTCAAGATGAACACATATTAGTATGCAAATGGAATGGCAATAGTGTGGTGACAGTAGCCTCAAATGCGGAAACGATCTAACCTCTGAATAAAACATACAATGAAAGTATGGGTGGTGTTGATAGATCTGACCAAAATATTGGTTTATACAGAACATCAATACCAGGTAAAAAGTGGTACTTTTGTTTACCCTTGTCCTACTTCTAAAAATGACCGGGAAACATCTCGCTTTGACGGTATCGGTCGTTTGGTTGAGTACAAGGAAACCCAGCTGAGATGTGCGGTATGTAAGAAAAAGACAAATTTCATCTGCCAAGATTGTAAAGTATATTTCTTCTTCTCTGGTGGCGTTACAGCCCATGAAGGACCAGAGCCAAGCTTCTCTCAAATCGCCCATGTTGTGTGTGATTTACTTTCGCACAGGTGAAAGGGACCTACAGTTTAATGCCGATTCTGAACGGCGTGAGTCGAGAAGCTTTTTCATGGCAAGTTTACTACGGGGGGTTTTGCCAGCACCCCGCCGAGGAGGAACGTCGCGAAATAAACATTCGATGGCGTTGGTGTTATCGGGATCCGAACTCGCTCATCGTGCGCCAGAGTCCAACACACTAACCACTGCGCCACGGCGCCCGCGTAAAGTATATTTATATCCAAAAAATTGTTTTATTGAATACCAAACATAATTTGGCTTTCTTTTTAGGGTTCCGTACCCAAAGGTAAAACGGAACCCTATTACTAAGACTTCGGTGTCCGTCCGTCCGTCTGTCACCAGGCTGTATCTCATGAACCGTGATAGTTAGACAGTTGAAATTTTCACAGATGATGTATTTCTGTTGCCGCTACCACGACAAATACTAATAACAGAACAAAATTAATATTTAAGGGGGGCTCCCATACAACAAACATGATTTTCATCCAAAAAATCCCCTTGGTCACATACTGAACTAAGGTTAGTCGACAATATATTTGTGTCTTTGATGAATTAATCCTAGCTGCAATCCTTTTCCCCATATTTATTGTTATTCACCTTTTCACATCGTTGCTGTCAAATAAGGTAATTGATTTGAATTCAATGGACACATATGATCAACTGTATCTCATCATGAAGATTTTTGATTATCAAAGTAATATGCCGATAACCTGCCTGCAACCAAGATCTGTCATCATACAAAAAATGTGATTTAATGTGATGACTGGTGAGGTAACATACATAGTCTCTTTCATATTTATATATACAGATGGTACGGAACCCTTCGTGCGCGAGTCCGACTCGCACTTGGCCGGTTTTTTTTTGTAACCTGAATAAAAGAGCTTAAAATTGATTGGTGTGTGGCCGTTTAAACACCCCTTAATTTACCATAAGTATAGGTAGTTTCAGTAACAACCGGGTTAATAAAGAAATTTGTCATTTCCACCGCGAGGTTTCATTTGGGCGCAAATGGGTTAATGCTAGAAATTGTTGAAACAGATTTCAGAGATAGCTGACAAACCTTCCTTGCATACACGAAAATAATACGTGCAGATTTCAGTCGGTTCTCTATAAGTAGTCTCTATGACTCTACATGCTACCACGCCGCTTGGGGACACTACGATCAAAGTGCGCTTCTCTCTTGTAAAACAAATACAAAAAAATAAAACCAAAACAAATATAATTTAAACATAAAAGTTTATTGAGACACATACTAAAAACAAACTAAATAAGGACCTACGTAAAATATAAACCAAAAACAATACAATAAACTAAAATTAAAACGAACAGAAATAAATACAAAAATTCGTTTGAATGGAGTAAAGGGTTTTCACTTAAATACTTTCTGCTTCGGTTCGGTCCACTCTTATTTCGATTACAATTACATTAGCGTCAAACAATCTGTAGTTATGTTACTAAGTAGTTTACTTATTGGAAAAAAAGTATATTTTTTCCTAGTTATCGTTTTTGGGTTAGCTTGTCCTTCATTTCCTATTTTGCACAATCAGTTTGTCGAGGTCACAATACGGAATTGAAATTATATAGATAGAAATCAGGAAATAGAAGTTCTGTACAATCTCATCTTGTAAAGCAATAGTTATATGTAGTTATCGCAAATAGCGGTAATGGTAATGGTGTCCGTGTTCGGCTGTGTAAGTGGAAATGCCCTACTCTGTCGCTTAAGTCTCACTCAAAATTTCTTTTGTCATCCCCACTTACTGAAAATATTATATTAGCTAGGTTGTGGGGCTACTAATGCCGCGTTTGGAGTCTTGATCATTGATGGCGGTCGCGATGAGCTTTTTCGATGTTCGGCTACTATGAATGGTGTCGTGCTGGTGTTGTTGTCGCTTTTTAAAGGTGTCGCATGTTCGGGTACTGGGGGTGGCGGTAGCTCACCTTTGTTGGAAGTTTCCGTCTTTGATTGAATCACTTGTGAATACTCGCGTATGAGATTGGCAATTTGGAAGGCCTGTAAAAGAGACAAATCAAAATAAAGCTGATTGTTGCAAACTGTTGCAAATGCTCGTACCTGAGAAGTTGTGAGAATAACTTTTGATTGTTTTTTATCAGTTCCGGTGATGATCATTAGACAATTCATATTTGGCGAGTACGACAGTATCGAAGAGTATTCGTATGTACAGAGGGTATTGCGAGAACGATGCTCTAACAGGTGAATACCGTTTTGATCGATAGCCAGCCATAAAACTCGGGGCCAATTCGACGTAAATGATTGCTAGAATCATAAGAAAATTATAAATGTCCTCATAACCTGTACACGTTCAAATACACTTACCATGACATCAAATATAGTCGCCTTGTGCAACGGCCAACTTTGGATTAGATTTAGGAAAGACTTCTTCGCTTCGGCTGGAAGCATACCGCGTAAACTTTGATGATGCATAGCAACTGCTTCGTGAGGAATATTCGGAATAAAACGTGGCGGTAAACAATGACTAGCAATTATGCGATAATCGTGGAGTATTTCACCACAATCACCCAATTCCAATTGTCCTTGTAAAGCTGTAAGCATGATTGCTTCCATTTCAGTGATGGGAAATCGTTCACTACGCAGACCATGAAGAACCTGATGGTAGAGGAGCTCTTTCTCAACGGGATCGTCCAAGTTCATGTAGTGATCGAAGAACAAGTGTTTTTTGAAAAGGAAAATATGATGCTGACGACGACACGGAGGTGCTGATGGACTAGACTGCTCAATAAAACGAAGAAAATTGTAAAAACCAATTCCAAAGAATTAAAAGAAAACGAACTACAAACCTGATTCTGCTGCGCCGCCTGGGCAGCTGCATTTCTATATTTCTCCCATTTCGACATTACATCGGAGACTTTCTCCTCCGGCAGCAGGCTACGTTCCGAGCTGCCTAGTACTTCGTATATAGCATAACCCTGAGCATTCTCTTGAAGACCAATTTTTTTCTTCACCAATTCCATTACTTCGTTAGCCGTTGAGCTGGGATGAAACTCGACAGAATGATATTGACCGTCCATGAAGTGGAAACGAGCATAAATCGGACGACGATTGATTGTGCAAACGATCTCCTCGCGACTAGGTGGCCACTGACGGCGTCGTGTTCCTTGCGTTTTAAAGAAACACTATGAAAAAAACGAATGAGAGACGTTAGATATTTCTAAGCACGGATAGTGCCCATTACGAACTATGTTAGTAAGTGTATCTAAAAGCGGTTTTGTTAGTTTGAATCTGCTTGACCCTTGGAAGCTTGTAAAGAGTTCTAAATCTACTAATATTAGACCAAACCAAACACCAGTAACTTTGTACACCCTCTTAATGCCTAGCCATAGAAGCGAATTGTGATTGAACCCGAGACCAAAGTGTTTATAGTTCTTACCCTTCTTGGAGACAGAAAGAGGAGTTCGAGAAAAAGTGCCTAAACACATACTCATATGCAAATACTTTCAACGTTTTGGCAAATTGATTTCAAATGTCAATGCCTGCGATAGAGGGCTTGAGGTTTACATGCTCTCATAGGATTTTGTCGGCCACTTACCCTCTCAGCGAAACGGGCATATTTGCCCTCCTCCGTGATCGAGTCGCTTGCACAACGTTTCAAGTGACCGATGAGGTATTTACGTAGCACCTTCATCGGTGGCAGTATGACACTGCATGCGAGAGAGAGTAAAGCCCAGTGTCGAAGATTCACACGGGAATTAGGATCGGGATGATCGGTTGTCTGTTTGATTAACTGAAGATAGAGTTCGTTGAGCAGTGACTCTTTGCGCATGCAACGATCCATGATTGACTGAATCAGCGTGATGTGCTCATCCTCTGCCCGTTGTACTGAATCACCTATAAGAGAAAGAGAAAATTGTTCAGTTCTGTTGAACGAGAGCAGCTTTTGCCCAACAGTACCACTTGTTCCCAATCCGGCATACGTCAAAATGGCCTGGAAGATCTGTAACATTGCATTCTCCTCGGCATCAGCCAGTTTACTCAAACTCTGCGGCAATGGTTGTCGACTAAATGCCCAGAATGCATGCGGGAATCCTTTATATGTCTCGCCATGATCCTGTACTGCATTACCATGCTCGGCACGCAACTTTTCCAAACGATGCTTGGACAATCGTCTTAGAGTATTTCGTAAGAATCCGCCACTTGTATCTTGTGGTTTTCGCATGATTTCTGCATCGATCAACTGTCGACGACAGATCACAACATTCTGATAGAGTCGGACACGATCCTCGTTCGTAATACCTTTAGATTTCTTAGGAGGAACTTCGTTCTCCGTGATCCAGTTCGAGAGTGGCGGATAGTAGGACACTATGAGTGAGCCGATTTCATTCTTTTGCGAGGTTTCGAAAACAAAGCACCGTTGTTGTTCAGCCGTCGGACTAGTTGGTGTTGTCGATGTCTGATGTTGTGTATTTCGATTCAGAGTGATCGTGATGAAGCTATCGCTTGGATCTAACATGATTGATTCGATATCGTAGTATCGGAAGTCGTAAAGAACAAACTTGTCCTCGGATTGAATGAGCATGATTCCTTCACAGTTTACACCGAGAATAAGGCTGTTGCCGTAACTCCAGTAGCCACGGTATGTCACATGGAACATGGTGGTCCCGTAGAGTGGGTATTGCATAACACAGCTTAAGTACAAAACTTTGGCAGTTAGTTCGGTGCGTGCGGCACCGTATTGACGGTGGGCTTGTGCGAGTATCGGCACCCAGAATTGTTCCTCGCGGGTCTTGGAAATGCGTTCTGGCAGGTAATTGTTTACATCAGTATAGTATTCAGGTTTCGGTTGATTAGATGGATTGCCCAGGGCTACTTGTGCCTGAAGACCGGCTAGTTGTAGAGCTACCTTCTCACTAACTGGGAAGTCGTCACACTAGAGTAAAAAAAAAAAAACAAAGAGTAAGTAAAAACCGAAGATTGAACGTATAACGATTGCTTTCTCACCTTCACCACACTATAAACAGCTTGAGCATAGAGCATATTGACCTCAACTGGATCCTGCGACAATTCCCGTGTGGTCTTGAACAGACGCTTCTTGAACACAAACCGATTTTCACCCGACGATGATGTTGAAGCATTTCGACGCATAGTCGAACCACCCGACGACGCTTTGGTCTGTTTGATCTCCCAAGCGGCTATGATGTCATACAAGTAATCGTGTGATTTGACATGCTCCTCGCCATCCGGTCGTGATTGGTAGATAGCCCATCCATCGGTGTTGCAGAGATTTAGTTTGTCTGCAAGCTTTGCAACAGCATCACTTGCACTATCTGTGGGATGGACATCGATTGCTTTTGTACGTCCGTCAAGGAAGAAGAAACGACAGACGATTGTTCCTAGGCGCCTCATGGCCTAAAAGATAAAAACAAAAAACAGAAATGAGTAAATTGTTTGGTCATTAAAAGTGTTTGTTACTTACTGCCACCTCCACGCTAGATGGAGGATGCAATCTTGGCGAGACTTTTGTGCATTTACAATTATCAAAGCACCATTGCGCATATTGTCTTAATTTTCCATCAAGCGTTTCGAGATTCTTTTTCAAGAAACTCACAAAATATCTGAAATAATCAGAATCCAGAAAAGGGCTCCATCACAGCAACGCCATCACTTAACTCACCTGAATAGTAACTTACTTGGCTGGAATGCCACTATGGTCAAGCAGAGCAACAGCCACACGCGGTCAGTCCATTCGGAATGTGGATTATTCGTCGATTGTCGCATACACTGAACAAAAATCTCATCGCGCAACTCTTCCCTTTCTATTCCTTGACCAATTATGTACTGAACCACTTGAAGCTCTCGTTCAGCATTTAGCTCACCTCTAATATACTTGCAGAGTTCCTAGAGATAACGGGTTGCATAGAGACTCAGCAAGTTTTTTTTTTTTTTTTTTAAAGACCACTAACTTACCCGGAATATATTGCACGCAACGACCACATTCTCCGGATCATACATATGAATATGCGACGATGGAATCTTATCACCGCGATGGTAGGTTACCATTTCATATTTTGGCACCAAATCAGCAGTTTTCTTGCCCTTTCTTGTCAACGTTGCCATGATCGTTCCTTCGGGCGTGCGTTCATGAACATTGAAATAGTTCTCTGCAAACTCGAGAATGTCATAGTACAGATCATCGCGCAGTGGATCTTTAGCCTTCTCTGAGACATCGATTTGCTGCATCTCTTGTAGTTTCTTCTCGACACGATGTTTGCGACGTTGTTCGCGCTCAGCAAATTGATGTCCGCCACCGGTCGAGGAAGTTCTTGAACTTGGTCGACTATGTTTCGGCGAAGAGGGACTAATTGGTCCACTAGGCGTTCGTTGTAATGCCGGACTGGCTGCACGGGTCATATTGATCACGGCTGGGCTCTTTGGTCGTAGCTTATGTGGCGGTGGTTGTGGTTGGGTGTTGGTCACATGATTACCATTCATTCCGTTGTGCTCCTGATGTGCTGGAGGCGGTGGTGGTAAGATTGCCTCATTAACCTCGGGAAGGGGAGGCAATTCTTTCGGTATGACTGCCTCGTAGATTGGTTCGGGTTCTTTTGGTTTAGCAGATTTGGTCGGAGCCTGAGTCGGTTGTGGCGGATGTGGAGGATGTTGCGGATGGGAATGGGTATGCGGATGAGCTGTGCCATTAACTGCCGTTGGAGGCGGCGGTGGAGGCATTGTAGGCTCAGGAAGTGTAGGTACACCTTTGTTTGGTGGCGTCTTAGTTGGCCGTTCGAGAGCCAGACCTTCCATTTCTTGTTGTAGAACGCTTTCTAGCTGTAATTATCCATAGGAATTAGTCATTAGTCTACCGCCAGCTTAAAAAATAAAATCAAATTACCTCTACGTCCAAATCGTGAACTAGACTGTCCATCTTGTCGCTAATCTCCTCGAGAAGCGGATTGGCCACTGCATTCGGTGTCACCTCACTGAGGAAAGCAAAGAGATTATCCAAGTCGACTGAATCGTTGCTTTGTTGATGTGACGGTGTTGCGTGACCATTAGTCAATATTTCCTTATTATTAACATCGAACGGTGGCAGTGGCGGCGGAGGTGGTTGATTTAATTTCGAGTTTATCTGTTCTGCCATTGCCGACAAAGCAATCATCTCTTCTTGTACCATTCTGTAAAGAATATACGATAATTGGATAAGACATGAGTGAATTGCAGTTTTTATGGATAATAGAAAGGTGGGATTTGTCGGGATATAACAGTAAAGAAATCACACCGTGCAAACAAACTATGTCTCTACGAAGGATGTGCGAAAGGTGAAATAAAAATTTGATTAACGATTGTGTCGATGTGCAAAGTACCATACAATACATATTGTTGTAAGAGAAACTGTTGACTTTAAAGATTTGCTTTCGTGTTGGATTGACGAAGGCAAATAGAACAATTAACGGATCCGTTTTACCTTTACCCGGTTTTGTAGCAGTTGGAGTATGGTGTAATATAGACCATAGCTAACAGTAATGTCCGAATCAGTTCATAAGGCTGTGCCAACGTTTATCCTGAAGATGGTTGATTTCATTATTTACAAGCGGGCAGAAGCGATTACTGGGTGGTAAACGACAAAGGCCTCGTAGGGGTAGCGTATCCGACATGCGCTGGCCCGTAAAATAGCGAGTAGAAGCCACTGCAGCCAAACATCTAGCAGCTCTGTTAGTAAGCCCTATTTCCACCCCCTCGTGGTGCCACCTGGGGATTTCTATTTTGAAATCGTGAACGGAAAAGGGCGAATGGCGAGTTTCCTGCGCCACAAAACAGGATAAGTGTCGGTTAGGCTATGGCCCGGCAAGCCATACCTGGAAAAAATCCAACAAGCCAAATGCCCAAAAAAAGCCTCGGATACAAAAAAACGGACGGATTAAACGATGACGACCCAGGAAACAATCGAAGGAAAAGGAAGAATGATACTCGGCTTTGTACGTGGAATGTAAGGTCCCTCAACAAACCACGTGCAGCCGAACTTGAAGTCTTGAAGAGCTCTGATGGCAAGTCATTTACGCCTGCGACCTTGTTATTCTTCAGCTTCTGAATAGCTGTGCCGACTTCTTCGATGCTGGGTGGGAGGACTACTTCAGCGACTGGAGCTGGGATTTCCTTGGTCCCTACCGCTCTCTCTTGTTCATGCTCGTTAAGTAGCTGCTGAAAATGCTGCTTAAATACATCCACTATTCCCTGCGGGTCGGTGACAAGATTAGCCTCGCAGTTTCGAAGAGCCTGGGTGCCCTTTTTGAAGCCTCCTGCAAGGCCTTGGCTTTCTTGTAAAAGGCTCGTGTTTTATGCCTATCCCTAGACTCCTCGAAAATGTCATCACCCAAAATGTATAATGTTGCGGCCCGCGTGAATTAGCAAACATATGAATGTAGCCCGAGGGAAAAAAAGGTTGAGTATGGCTGATCTACACCATCGAAAGGCTGCTACTGCTCTTTTCAGTAGTAGAATTGCATGCAGTAGTACAAATCACGTTGTATCCATTCAAGAACCGTTGGTGTGGAATAAATGCCTATGTGGCCTTGGAGGTATACATGATCCTACGATTCATCACGAGCTATCCGAAAGGCCTAGGGTCTGCTTCATCATATCGAATTCATTATTGACAACCAGACTTGGACACTTTTGTGGACAAGATCTGGTGGCTGCTAGAGTACAAAACGCCTGGAGCAATAGAACACTTCGTCGTTGCGTCTGCCTACTTTCCCTACGACTCGATACTACCTTCACCACCGAAGTAAGTTTTTGAACTCGTAAAGTACTGTGAATCCAGAAAATTGGTCTCATCTTGTGTGCGATGCTAATGCCCAAAACACTGCTTGGGGCAGCAGCAAATGCAATACAATACAAGAGGAGATTGTCCTTACTAACTGGAGAGTCTTGCCTGATGCTACGCTATCGGACCATAAATGTATCGAATTCCGATTAAGTTGTGGGATTCCTTCCTTGCAAACCAGACAGAATCCGCGAAAGACGGACTGGGCAGGGTTTAGAGAGAAGCTTGAGAAATCCACTCAGGCCCTTCCTAAACTTAGAATGAAACAGCTGGTAGAGAATGCTGAAAAGCATGAAGAGACTGATAGAGAGGCACGTGCGCAAATTAGTCCTTCGAATGCATCCTCCTTCAAAGATGCAACGTGCTTATCAGCGCGGAAAATCCCGCGAGACTGCGCTTCAAAACATAGTTTGAAGAATTGAATGCGCGCTTGAAAGGAAAGAGAACGAGGTGGGCTTTTTCGTCGATATTTAGGGAGCTTTTGATAACGTAACTTTTGACAGCATGTGTTACGCTACCAGATGACACGGCGTAAATGAAGCACTGCTCTTTCGGATCAAAGCACAGGCCATTGATCGTTGGTGCAGGTCTCGGAAATTGTGTTAAATCTGGCGTAAACAAGGGCTGCTCGCAAGGCGGCGTCCTGTCTCCGCTTTTGTGGTGCATGGTGGTCGGCTCTCTGCTTGATGCTCTCGATGCCTCTGGAAGCTATGCCCAGGCCTTTGCGGATGATGTCGCCATTTTATTTGTCGGCTCATGCTTAGCGGCTGTCCGTTTCAAAGCACAGGCGGCGCTAAATGTGATCGATGATTGGTGTACTAGAAATGGGCTGTCAGTCAATCCTTTTAAGGCCGATGTCGTTCTCTTTACGAGAAGGAGGAAAAATACTGAATTGACTCCATCCCGATATCCAAGGAGGCTAAGTATCTAGGAGTCATCTTAGATAGCAAGCTTCTCTGGTCAAAGCATGCTGAGTTAAAAACCATCAAAGCGTTGTCAACTTTCTGGCAATGCAACGGAGCTTTTGGCAAAACATGGGGTTTATCGCCGGCAAAGGTAATCTGGATCTACACGGCAATGATAAGACCTATAATCTCATATGCATCGGTTGTCTGGTGGAACAGACTAAAACGCAAACACGTCGTAGCCTCTTTCACTAAACTCCAAAGAACGGTTTGTCTCAGCTGCACGGGGGTCTTCCCCAGCACGCCGGGCGCTGCTCTAGATGCTATGATGAACCTTCCACCTCTTGATATATTTATCAGAAGGTGTGCTCTGAAAGTCATGTCTCGTCTGAAGAGAAATGGCTTTTGGTACAACTCGCATAGGAATAACAGGCAAGAATTATCCTGCGACCCCTGTCTCATGGACATGCCTTCTGACGCACTGACGGCCGTTATCCTACTGCGCCGTAGTTTCACAGTCGAGTTTCCATGGCATCAGGATTGGTTACGGCTGGATACTGAACCTGGAAAGGATAGTCTTCGCATTTTCACGGATGGCTCCAGGTCTGGGCGGGGGTCCGGTGCTTGAGTCTTCTTTGAGCGCGAAAACATCCGACTGCACTTCTCCTTAGGAAAATATGCGTCTGTCTTCCAATCAAAGATATACGCAATCCTAATGGCCATGCACTATGTTATGAAGCACAGGTGGAAGGAGGAAAGCATATGCGTCTGTAGTGACAGCCAAGCTGCACTAAAAACTGTGTGTAACCCCTTAACTAGCTCCAGATTAGTGCTTGAACTTAAGTCCATCTTGAACAGAGTCAGCAGACTAAATTCAACAAGGCTTGTATGGGTTCCAGGCCACTCTGGGATCCCTGGAAATGAGATCTCTGATGAACTCGCCAGAATGGGTTCAGAGGAGAGCTTCTCAGGACATTAACCCGCTCTAGGTCTACCTGCGTCCACGGTAAATTCCTACATTAACGATTGTGTATTTAATACACACAACCGTAGATGGATGGATTGTCCAGGTTGCCGGATGACTAAGCACGTATGCCCTGATGTCTGCAAGAAATCTGCAGCATTCCTCCTGTTGTTAAGGAGAATCGACTGCAGAAGGCTTGTGGGAGTGATCACGGGCCATTACACTTTTGGCATCGGAGTGGTGCTTGTTTCTCTCATTGCGAGAGAGTTCCTTAACATTTTCTCAATGCATCCACCAATGAACGTGCTTACTCTCCATTTGTCTATATGTGAACTTCAAATTGTAAATGTGAAGCTCCAATATGTGGATTGGTGAGCTGTCAGCGCGTCAAAAAATAGAAGAGTAGCTTTACTTGGCACGTCGAATCGCGTGCGTGCGTCGGCTATGTGCCGACGACTACGTCGTCGACTTCTGTGACCAATTTCAGGTTAACAAAGTCGACATTCTCTGGAATATTTATGTACATTTCAATGGGCACTAGCCGGGCCACTAAACCACGATTTTTATAGTCAAGTCAGTCAACCCAAAACATTTCGAGGACTCTGCTAGTATGTTCCAAAGATACCCACCCGTTACCACATTACTAAGAGAGACGTTACCATTTGTAGTGACAGCCAGTCAGCTATCAATGCTCTCGATTCACACACAATAACATCCAAACTAGTCGCACAGTGTAAACACGAAATTATTTGTGTAGCAGATAAATTCAACATCACTCTCTCCTGGGTTCCTGGCCATGGCAATATAGAAAGAAACGAAAAAAGCTGTTTCCCTGGCAAGGCACGGCTCTTCTTTTCATAGTTCCCTGGAGGCAGTGGTCAAGGGACACATTTTTCAACACTTCCTCTCAAGGGCGAACTCCAGATGGAGCACCCTGAGTAACAGTATCATATCGCATATCTTATCCCCGTACAGCAAGACTGGCAGAATGAGCGTTTTGTAAAGCATGACTTTGGTCTTTCGAGTGAGGAGTTTTGACCCCAGTTGTTTGGACAAGCCGAAGTAGCAGCGGTTGCCAAGGGCGATTCTATGCCGGATCTCCACTGTGGTGTCATTTGTGGAATTTACGTTTGCCCCGAGGTAGACAAACTCCTTAACTACCTCGAAATTGTAGCTGTCAATTGTTATATTTTGTCCCAGGTGGTGAGCGACGGATTGGTTTTTGCTTGACAGCATGTATTTCGTTTTGTCCTCATTGATCTTAAGACCAACTCGTTTCGCCTGTTCTTCAATCGCCGTGAATGCTTCCACAATGCCACGGCGAGAACACGCGATGATGTCGATATCATCCGCGTATCCTAGCAGCTGGATGGACTTGTAAAAGAAAGTGCCTTCCCTGTTGACGCCTGCCCGTCGCACTATCTGCTCCAGCACCAGGTTGAAGAAGTCACATGACAGCACATCTCCTTGCCGAAACCCGGTGCATGTTTCGAATGGTTCCGAGGTCCTAGAACCGAGTTGCACGGTGCATCGCGTGTTATTTAGCGTGGCGCGACACAACTCGATCAGTTTTACCGGGATCCCGAATTCGGCCATCGCACCAAACAGTTCTTCACGATGAATGCTGTCGTATGCGGCTTCGAAATTGATGAAAAGATGGTGTGTATCGATTCGAAACTCGTTGGTCTTTTCCAGGATTTGTCGAAGTGTGAAAATATGGTCTATAGTTAATTTGCCGGGCCGGAAGCCGCACTGGTAGCTGCCGATTAGTACGGTGCAAAATGGTTTTAAATGTTCACACAATACGCTGAACAGGATCTTGTATGCGACATTGAGCAGGAATATACCTCTATAGTTCTTGCAAGAGGTAGGATCGCCCTTTTTGTGGATGGGGCATATAGAGCTGGTATTCCAGTCGTCGGGCATGCTTTCATCTTCCCAAATTCTGCAGATGATCTGGTGCATGCTCCCTACCAGAACATCGCCGCCAGCCTTAAAGAGCTCTGATGGCAAGCCATCTGAGCCTGCGGCCTTGTTGTTCTTCAGCTTCTGAATAGCTGTACCGACTTCTTCGATGCTGGGTGGGAGGACTACTTCAGCGCCTGGAGTTGGGATTTCCTCGGTCCCTACCACTCTCTCTTGGTCATGCTCGCTAAGCAGCTGCTGGAAGTGCTGCTTAAATACATCCACTATTCCCTGCGGGTCGGTGATAAGATTACCTTCGCAGTTTCGAAGAGCCAGGGTGCCCTTTTTGAAGCCTCCTGCAAGGCCTTTGGCTTTCTTGTAAAAGGCTCGTATTTTATATTTATCCCTAGATTTCTCGATATCCTTGAGCTGGGAGGCTGCGAAGATTCTTTTCTTTTGTCGCAGTAGTTTTTTCTCCTCCCTTCTTCTGGCTCGGTACTCTTCTTGCGCTGCCCTGGTTTCCCTCTGCAGCGCCTTTTGGTACGCCTCGTCGGTTGCTGCCTTTTTCTGCTCACACTCGCCATCATACCACGGGTTTCTTGTCGGGGGTGGTAGGTATCCTAAGGTGGTTTCGGTTACTTCCTGAATGGCTGAGTGGCAATGCAGCCACATATTATTGGCATTTGTGTTCGACGTAGGCATACCGTAGAGTCGTTCGCTCAGCTGCTCCCTGTAGACTCTGGCAACCTCCAGTGTGCTCAGGCGCCCAATGTCGAACCTCCTCCTGATGGGCTGGTGCAGTTTTCTGACATTGGACAGTCGAGCTCTGAATCTTGCTGCTACGAGGAAGTGGTCAGAGTCGACATATCGCATATCACATAACACAAAATTACTCACGACCAAATTAATAGAACTCGACGAGTTTGCCAGAATTGTAGCTATCAGTACTGGCCATTGTCCTGTCGGCACTCACGCTGCCAAGATAGGCATCCTATTTAAGACACTCCGCCGAAGTTGCAAGAACCCGCTGGAAAAGGAATTCCTTAACCATTTCCTATGGTTAACCATTCCACTAAGCAAAGTCTTCTTTCTTTCAGTAACATAGAATTCGGCAAGATTATCAAATTTCTCAACTCCACAGGACACACTAGGTCACTTAAGTGGTAGTATCAAAACGGTACACACGCGCTAATTGAACATTGGTCTCTCTGTAACCAGGCGGCCACTCCTACCTACCTACCTACCAGTACACATACACCCATACACACTGTCGAAGTGTTTTTGTTAATGGGGAAACTTGTTATTAATGTGCTGATTCAAGAATGCTTTTGCATCGTTTTCAGTAGAAGCTTTGGATTCAATCTGATCCATTGAAAGTCAGTGCGTAAAATTTAAAAATAACTTTGTTCAAGTGTAAATGTGCTTTGACGTGGGGAATATATTTTAAAAATATACCTCAACTGAATGTTGGTTTTTTTGTTTTTAAGCTATAAATCGTTTTCCGAGGAGCGACTTAATTGGCTACCTACTTAAGTATAATCAGTCAGTCAAAAAATACTTTCTGTCATGCTAACCAAGTTTTGTATAATGTTTGCATGCCTAACACTCCGATGTACTTCATTCATATTAACACAATAATGATTAAAATTGAGAGGAAAGTAAAAGTGTAGTGTGTTGTTCGCTACTAGCTTAATAGAAAACAAAAACCAAAAAAATTAAGTGCAAACCATACAGTGTGTTATCGCATATCACAAAAAAAAAAAAAAAAAAACAAATTCTACTTTGTAAATGGCATTCAGCAAAACACTATTTGATCGTTACTTCAATGGACACACCATCACGCAGTAACACAACTTACCCTCCACCATCCTCGTCAGCGCTCCCAATACTGTGCATGCTTCAAGATATTGTATTTAAGAATTAAATAAAAAACATTTTACTTCACAGAAAAAAACAAAAAATGCGCAAATGGTTCTCGAATCTTTTTGGAAATCATAAAATCGTTTCAAAATTTTGTATTAAAATTCTTAAGCTTTCAAAATTTAAGAGCAACCAAACGCTTATGCTAGAAGCGCAGAAGCAATTCATTGATTAAAACCAAAAATCACAAACTAAAAGTGAAAAATAATCAGACGAGCGCTCAAAACATTAACAGAAAAAAACCAAATATTAAAGCCACATGTGATGCACGAGTTTAATGAGTTGCTTTTGTTCTTTCTTTCCTTCTTTTTTCGAAAACGAAATATAAAAACAAAAACTTTTGTACTAGGTTTTAGCCGTGGAATGAAAACACAAATCGGTTAAATAAAAATCGGAAGGCACTAGGCACTAATGATAGCGGTGAGTGACTGATTGATTGATTGATATTCGAGATGACTTGTCAAAGAAACGAAAACAAAAAACAAAAAAAAAAAACAGAAAAAAAATTCGAATTGAATCTGATTATTCGCGTAATACCTTTCGCATTCCTCGATGGCCTTTCGATCTTCTTCGGAAGTCTTCTCCAAGCGTGCTTGCTCTTCGCGTTTCTTGCGCTCGGCTTCGATTCGTTCACGTTTGCGCATCTCCTCGTCTACACGACGCATTTCACGTAAAGCTGTCGCAACCTGAAAACATATTTTTTAAAATTAATACAAAATAGAAAAGAAGTAAACGAGTAATCGTGTACCTCTCTGGCGAAGACACCTCGCAAATGACTTTGTATGACAATAGCAGCCCGACGCTTGCGCAGAAACTCAATTCGCAATTTCCATCCTCGATAGGCGTGCTGTATTCGTAAGGCAGCATTACGCATTTTCTGATATTTCTTTAGTGCAACGTAACGTTTCCACGATCGCTGTATCACCAGGGCATTTGCATTGATTATTTGCATTCGTACATCCTCGAGCGGTTCGTGTGCACGACTCCGCAGAAATACTTTGGTTTTACCGATTTGCCACTCGACCGATGGCACATTCAATTCTTTTATCACAGCCAATACTTGATCGCGTGCCGTGGGCAGACGTTGTTTCTGCTTCGTCAGGCAGCGATATTTGGTAACGAACTCCTCAAAAGTCAAATGGATGGGATAGCCTTCGCGTCGTATTCGAATTATATCTAACATGCCTAAATATCTAAGTTGATCTAAGACTAATCGGTCATTGTAATCGTTTGGTAGTTTATCAGAGTTTGGCTTTATACAACGGACGTACCTTGATGTCAAAGAGTTTCCTATCAAAACTATGAATTCTATGATGAGTATACTACTTACCATGGTTTGGTACTTTGAAGAACATCAACGAGCGATTGTAGTTGCACCCTAAACGTATCGCTTACGGTGAGTTTACCTTTGGAAGTGCCTCTCTGCACGGTTGCTGATGTCGAGGATATTTGGTTTTGCGATTGTATCGATAGAAGATCCTAAACAAAACGTAATTGTTTAGTGTTTTTTTGCTTTTGTTTACAATAATACCTGATAGGAAGACAGTTCCTGTACGAAGACATTTTCACTCCGACTCATGAAATCAAACAAGACATCCTGTTGTACATCTCGATTTTTATCAACAAATCCCTTAACGGCATACAGGACACAACCGGCGTAATGTTTAATTCCGAACTCCGATTCCCAGTGACGTCGATCAGCACCCTTAACGTAACTGGGATTCGTCTCGAATTCACCATGCAAATTAGTGAGGTAAGCCAAATCCGAACCCTTTGGCATATGACACTGTTCGGTGAGCAATTTCAGTATACATCGCGGTGGTTTCTCAATGAGCTCCAGGCAAAATGTATTGTCCGTAAATTCGATGTGTGAATATTTGATTTCCTCTTGTTTATACTAAATCGAGAGAAGCAATTACCCAATTAGGATTCAATACGTTTTCATGTTCTTTGTACTTACGATTTCCTGTTCCAGTGCGAACACATAGTGGTTGAAGAACTTATGGAGTTTTTCGTTGGTATAGTTGATGCAAAGCTGTTCAAAAGAGTTCACAGCAAAATTTTCGAAACCGAAAATGTCTAAGACACCGAGGAAACGCGTGGAATCCTGACCAGGATTGATGCAAATGTTGATCTGACTGATAAGCCATGCGAAAGTCCTTGAGTAAAGTTGCTTGGCCATAGCATGTCTGTTCTCCCTTGCCTGAAATATGACGTACAAATCCATTCTATTGTTTAGCTTAATTCTTTCTCATGGAAATCTTCCTGCAGACTAAGCGTTTTGAAACGGAAACTCAAACATTTTTCACTTTACATTCGAAGGCTCTATTGATGTATGTCGTATGGAAAGAAGGCCAGTAAGGAGCGACTGTTTAAAGACAATCAACAGTCTCGTGAACGAATTTAGGCCGGGCAGAAGGCGGATTAAATACTACAGGATCACCAAAGAAACTGATACAAGGAGGAGAAACAACTCCTATTTGTATATGGATTTGTTGTTCAAGGCATCAAGGCTACTTTTGGGAATATAAAAGCCTGTTCATGTCTCCATACAAAACATGCAGTCCATACACTCTTAGATGGAACGCACACACAACATCTTAAGTATGGCACCAATGTCGTTCTGGAATGTTTTAACGCCAAGCTGGCCACGGCGAAAGCTTTGGAGCGTACTCGTATCATGGCTAAGCACGACCTGCACAAGTATGTTAAGGTTGAGGAATTGTTTAACAGAGTATAACCTTTGTAGTAGTTAGCATACCGTACGATACGGTAGTCCTTAGATCAACCACCAATTAGATCACTTTCCGATCGACGCCACTCCTTCAACATTCTGGATTTTTTAACCTTCCGTGGAGTGATCATGTGGATAACAATATTTGACGTTGACAAGTTGCAATCGTAAATCATTGCGTTCCCTTTAAAGTTTCTGAAGGTCTTGTCCTGAACATCGTTCAAAAAGCTGTGACACAGAACAGAACGAAATAGATGGACATGTAAACTAAAATGCAAAATACACCCTTACAGCCTTCGAACCGCAGACGGTAATTTTAGGGATCATCAGCCTTGAGTTCAATGTAAGCCTAAATTGAGTACACCCTTCTCTTTTTCAAAAAAAAATAGTAGTCGACGGAATATTCTAATTTGGAAACAGGATTATTGCGCGGTAACCGCTTATGTATAGACATTCCAAAGCGAACTCATGTAAGCCAATCTACATGGCTCCTCAAATGGCCTACAATCTATGTTATCCCCATAACACAAAATAAACAGAACTTGTGTTAATCAAGGCAAACAAGGTATACATACCCGCCCCATTCTAAACAGGAAACAGCCTGGAAAGTTAGGTTGTAGTGACTGGCGTACGCCACACGTAGGCCGGAATCGGCCCACTGTGTTACCACATGGATCATACTACCTAGCTCCCCTAGATCCGCCACCTGAAACCAATTAGTGCTTCTGATAAAGCGACGGAGTTGAACTATTTTGATATCTGCTAGCTCACTAAAGTTATCGCAGAATGGCGCGCCGAGGTATATCCTCATTCGGTTCACAAAAGAGAGACATGCAGCCGCTGCGGAAGTCACTGGCAAGTAGTCTTATTTTGGCGGCATGTTTGCCAATGGTGCAGTGACCTGTAATGACAGCTATTATAGTACTTAAGGTTCTCTTTTTGATTACCGCAAGGTCTTTAGTCCGTCTTAAGTTTAGCTTAGGCCAGATTTGCTTAGTGCTAAAGCCGATGTTACTTTCGTTCCATTGAAGGTTGATAGTTTTGTCATGTGCTTTTGCGGACTATTCTTCTTCTTCTTTTGTGGCGTTACAGTCCATGAAGGACCAGAGCCAAGCTTCTCTCGATCACCCATGTTGTGTGTGATTTATTTTTCACATAGGTGAAATGGACTCACAGTTTAATGCCGATTCCGAACGGCGCACACTGGGACCCACTATATGGGAGAGATGCCCATAAGTCAAATTGTTAAATGATTACCGTAACGGTTTTTTTATTTTTATTTGGTAAGTAAATGTTCTCCCATTTCTATTTCTAAGCTTTATATTATCAATTGAGCATAACACGTGATAAAGTGAATGCTTTAAAGTGCAAAGTTCTATACCAGTGAGTGCATACAATTTACGTGGCTAATCATCAATATAGTGTTTTCTTTGTGTTAAGTGAAAATAAAAATCACTAAATATTATCAGCTATGGACCAAGGTAAACCGAGTTGACTGAAGTGTTTATTAAAATAATACTTTTATATATAACAGAAATTGGTGAGGTTAAAGTACAAGGTCTTTTAAACGAAAAAATATTAATTTTTATTGAAATGCGCAAGGTTCTTTTGAAACGAATGCCTGTTTATAATACATAGGGATATTCTTAACATAAAACTAAAAGCAAAAGTAAAAGCCCGTTGCGCATTTTTTTTTTAATATTTTTTTTTCATAAAAAGACATGCGCGATTTTTCTACTTTTATAGAAACCGACCCTAAATTTAAAATCAATCGAAAAAAACTGTTTGATATATTCTATAATAGTAAAAAAAACACTTTTGAGGAAAAATTCGATAAAATTTTTGAATATGCAGCTAAGAAAACTGACTGTCGGACCACTCAAAGAACAAAATTGAAAAAAAAGCTACGCAATTTTAAAAACCAATTAAAGGCGAAATGGGTGAAGTATGGAAGGCATCAAAACAGGTTTCTTAAAAATGAAACAGCCTGGCTTAACGGAAGTTTTGAACTCAATCTTCACGTTTTAAAAAAATGTGGTAGACCACAACTCTCTTTTGATGAAAGCAGCGACAATTCGAAGCGCAGAAAAACAGCAGGTGTTCGGGCGGAAAATAATTCCGATCTGTTGACATATGCAGCTCAAATGAGCTTGAGAGCTGAAAGGAAGACAACAGAAGCTGAAGTTGTTAAAAGACTTTTGACCACTCCAACTTACGCGAAGGATTGTATGGACATAAACTCGTCAGTTACAATTGATAAAATTTCGCCCCGTGAAGCTCTATCCATAATTATTGAGGCTAAATTAAGTAGGAGCCAGTACAACGTTATTCGAAACTACACAAAAGATATTTTTCCATCATATAAACTAGTCCAAACAGAGAAAAAAAAATCATATCCAAATAATATCGAGGTCACAGAAACTGAAGCGGCAGTGCCCTTGCAGTCACTTTTAGATCACACTGCAATGCGCATTTTACAAAGCCAGAAGCCTGTTCTTGAGTCAAGTTCTGAAAATTCGGAAATGGTTTTGTATTCCAAGTGGGGTTTCGATGGAAGTTCAAGCCACACTCAATTCAAACAAAGATTTGTATCAGAAGCTGCTGATGACAAATATATGTTTTTGACCTGTCTTGTGCCATTACGACTTATAATAGACAAAAACGCAAAAAAAGTAATTTTCTGGCAAAATCCTAAGCCATCATCACCCAGATTTTGTAGGCCTATAAGTCTTCAATATAAAAAAGAAACTTCCGAACTAGCTATTTCACAAAAAGAAAATATTGAGCTGCAGATTACAGCATTAATTCCGACTAAAGTGACATTAAATACCCAAACGATTTCTGTTTCTCACAAACTGATGTTCACTATGGTAGATGGAAAAATTTGCAACTCGATTTCTAGCACTAAATCTACTTTAAAATGCTATTTATGCGATGCTTCTTCAAAAGATTTTAACAATCTTGAAAATATTGGAAGAAGACCTATAAACAGCGGCTATGTTTCCTTTGGTATTTCGGTTTTGCATGCTTGGATAAGGTTATTCGAGTCATTGCTGCATTTGAGCTACAAGCTACCGACTTTATCTTGGCGTTTATCAAGCGAAAACAAAAATTTAGTAGAAAGAACAAAAAAAGATGTTCAAGAACAATTTAAGATCCAGCTGGGACTTATTGTGGACAAGCCAAAACCGGGCTTTGGCAACTCAAATGATGGGAATGTAGCTAGAAAATTTTTTCAAAACTACTCAATTTCATCATCAATTACGAACATAGATGCTGAGCTAATAAAAAGATTGTATATCATTTTACAAACAATATCCAGCGGATTTAAAATCAACCCAGAGAAGTTTGAAAAATATTGTTTTGATACAGCCTCTCTTTATGTAAGGTTGTATCCTTGGATGCCCATGACTCCTACTCTTCATAAGATTTTAATACACGGATCCATTATCGTACGTGAGGCCTTGCTGCCAATCGGGATGCTAAGCGAGGAAGCGCAGGAGTCTAGAAATAAGGATTTCAAATCTTACAGAGAATTTTTTTCAAGAAAAACCTCTAGACTTGATAACATAACCGACATTATCAACAGACTGTTTATTTCATCCGACCCATTATTAAGCTCTATGCGAAAATTACCAACATTGGACAGAAAAATGTTTGATAAGGAAGTAATTAACATGTTTGAAGAAGAAATATAATGAAAAAAATAAATATTAATGAATTGAAATACATTTTAAAGCCTTTTAAATAAAATAATTAACAAAATCTTTATTCCATTAGTTTTGGGCATCGCTTTCCTTACGCTGGCCCCAGTGTGCGGCGTGAGTCGAGAAGCTTTTTCATAGCAAGTTATACTACGGGGAGTTTTGTTAGTACCCCGCCGAGGAGGGACGCCGCGAAATAAACATTCGATGGCGTTGGTGTTATCGGGATCCGAACACGCTCATCGTGAATCAGAGTTCAACACACTAACCACTGCGCCACAGCACCCTCTTTAGCGAACTATTGGTGTTTTTAAATTCCTGAGGGTTGGAAGACTGAGTAGTTATGCTTGACCCTAACCTTGCGAGTTTATCGGCCGTCGAGTTTCCTGGAATATCCCTATGCTCAGGAACCCACAGTAGTTTTATATTGATCTGTGCAGGCATCTCGTCTAGAGATAGCCCGCAGTTGAGAGTTGCTTTGGTTTGTGGGTTACCGCTGCCAGGGATTTTATCGCAGATTGGCTATGATAATACTTTACGAATATTACGTTTGATACTAAGTCATGTAAGGGCCTCCGTTATCGCTGTTATTTCTGCTTGGTACACACTGTAGTGGTTTGGTTGTCTTAA
Source organism: Eumerus sabulonum (assembly GCA_951905685.1). NCBI lineage: Eukaryota > Metazoa > Arthropoda > Insecta > Diptera > Syrphidae > Eumerus > Eumerus sabulonum. Next base: position 208,353,712 of record OX645060.1, read on the forward strand.
TGATAGGTTGAGGTTAAGTTCCTTGGAGTAGACTCTACTACCTACACACATCTTCATCTTACAGTCGTCGGTATATAGAGATATCTAATCCATCGGTATGACTTTTCTTTCAGCCCATTCCTCCCGGGATGGAAAGATAATTTCCAAGTTCTTGGTGAACACGTTTTGCGAGATGGTGTAGTCCGTGTCGGTATGGTATTTGCGTAGTGTGGACCATTTTCATATGGTCGCACAGGGAGTAACCTGTTTTCTAAAAAGGTCCAATGGCAGGAGATGTAGTAGAATGCTTAGGTCATCCGTGGGGGTCGATCTAATCGCACCACTAATGCAAGGCCGATCTTTGCACTTTCTCCAGAAGGTTTCGATTTAATACCTTGTCAAGAGTGCATCATAATGCTAGGTTGGAGACCCCACATTTGCCCATCACTTTCTCGCAACTGTAGAGGGCAGTGGTTGCTTTCTTGATACGATCAAGAATGTTGGGTTTCCAATCTAGTTTCCTGTCAAGGAATAGACCGAGATATGTGGCCTGATTTTTTTATTGCTATTTGGTTTCCTCCCAGCCTCTGTGGGTTAAAGGCGGAATTTTATATTTATTAGTTAACAGTAGTAGATCTGTCTTCTTAGGGTTCACCCCAAGTCCGCAGCTCTTCGTCCAGTTTATTACTGTTTGTACGCCTCCCCACATTAGGTTACTTGGTGCGCTGGGAAACTTACCCGAAACGTCTATAGCAATATCGTCTGCATAGGCGGTTTCAGCGTACCCGTCCTGTTCTAGCAAAATAAGAAGTTCGTTGACTACCACGTTCCAAAGAAGAGGAGAAAGTACGCCCCTCTGTGGTGTACCTCTGCTGACCGTTCTAGTTGAAACGGCACCAGCGAAGTTGGTTTTGATAATTCATTGTGTTAGCAGTTGTCGTACCAGTTCTATTACTGATCTCGTTACACCTAGATCAGTGAGCGCTTTGGTGTCGGCCCATGGTTCAACATTGTTAAAGACCACTAGCCTTTATTTCCTAAGCTGTATCTTGACACTGACTGCTCTCGACAAGAAATAATGAGAACAACCTATAAGTTTTACGGACAGAAGGAGCAAAATGCCCAAAATGCATCATCATATTGGAAGATGTTTTAGATTTTATAGATTTTCCAATCATCCTACGTCAACTGATCAAACACTAAGCGCCTTAAGCCGCTCAACTGAAAAAAAAAAAAAAGATAGTAACACAAGCCACTGAATGGTTTCGTAGTATCTATTCGTACTGGCGAGAATATTGGCGTTATCGCATCAATGTCGGCGCGAGGATTTGCCAAGCAATTTGTCTCTGTACCACATTTTGGCGAAAGACTATAAGATGTTCTCTTTCCAAATGCATACAGTCCATCAGTTACTGTCTGCGTCTAAACTATGCTCACAGTCCCCTGAACTTCAATGGTTGGTCATGAGAAAGGTCAAGATACCCATTCCTTTTTAAACGGATTCATTTCTCGGTGCTGAAAATCCAAAATTCACGTGTTACAGTGTCCAAAAACTAAGATGACATTTCCATTTAAATTGCGCGCAAATGAATTCGGGGTAATGCTTTTATTTTAATGTTTATAGGACTGCCTTTGACCTTCGTGCAATGTTTGAGATATGCTTCGTTTTGTAAGCAAAGAACTTGCATTCAATTTTCTTTGCAGAATGAATTTTCTGCTACTAATTCGTTGATGATGGTGCAAAAAGTGATGAGGCTTTGTCGAAAAAAAAAAAAATGTTTACAAGTTGCATAAAGAGTTCTAAAAAGGACGAGAACGTGTGGATGACAAAGAGCGTCCCGGACCCCAACCTCAACCGACGAAGCTCACGTCAAATCTCGATTGGTCTCGAAAACACGGTTTTTTTTTTTAGGGAAAAAAATCGCCGCGTTGAAGTTTGTTATCTGTTATCTTCGATTATCGTTGTGTGTTGTGCATTTAAAGTTCCTTCCGCCGGGTCAAACTGTCAACAAAGAATATTATTCGAGTGTTATGCATCGTTTGGCGCCAACGTGGTGTGTGCCGAATCTCTTAGCTCTACATCATTGAAGCTCCTCATTTTTCCATTTTTCTCCGGAAAACGGGGAAAATACATTAATGTCAGATGTCTGGAGCAGACGTCTGGGGTGCTCCAACAGATAGCAGAAGCAGAAGCAGAAAGAAAAAACAAAAAAAAAAAAAAAAAAAAAGCTATGCATCGTTTGTGTGAAGCTTATTCGCCAAAAAGGCCAGAACAACACTTTGTTTGTTTTTTAAACCACAATAAAACACCGCCTCACACTGCATTGTTTCTTCATGACCATTTCGCCAAGAATTCGACGGATATCGTTTCAGAAACACCGTATTCACTTGACTTCTGGCTATTCAACAAAAACCCAAAAGACCGCACCAGAGCATCGTTTTGAGTCGATAGAGGAGATACAAGCCGCAACAAAAAGAGAGTTGAAGGCCATGCCGGAAATCGACTTTAACACCTGTTTCAAAGATTGGAACATCCTTCGGCGTAAGTGCTTTGTATAAGGGGGGATTACTTTGAAGCTGATAAAATTGATTTGCAAAAATAAACAGATTTTTCAAAATAATTGCTGCCACCTTACTTGTTGGACACAGTAGTATCATTCTATTCGAAGTTACTGTATGGTGCGCTGTTCTCCCCGAAGATGTTGTAGGTACTTGTTTTACTCAGAGGGTAATGAGTAATAAATGACGAATTGGGTCTGGAAGACATGAGGTTCCACCTACAGCTTGCGCCACAACAGGCATTATGAAGGACGCGTTTTCAGGCTGTCTAATGTCTAACTTAACTGACGAGATGGAGAGATATTACTGCAGAAATTAAGTTTCAAAAATGAACCAAAGGAAAAAACCAATATGACAGGGCTATTAGGTCTACAGGGAGTGGCAGAGGCTGTCACCATAGCAACAGACTTGTAGGATTTCACTAAAAAGTCGGTCATCATCGATCCGACATCCATTCATTTCGACGACAAAACAAAACTTCGTTCACTATCATAAGCTGACAGTAATAGTCAGTTAACAAACCCCTACCATTAGATCAGATTACAGTTTAAAGTAGCTTAAAGTCACTTGGTTCATGAACGTCTACCTAGAGAACAGTAGACCATGCGTAAGGATATATCGTAAGTACGTATGTATGTAGGTATATTAGTAAACTAGAGAAAAGATAAATAAATCATTTGTTCACTTGGTCTAGCCATTGTTCGCGTTAATCGATCGCATTTTTTTAAGTCTTTCAATTTACACCCGACTAATTTCCTGTTCAGTTCAAAACAAACAAAGATATCCAGAAAAAAAAGGAAGACTCTCCCGAAAATAACGGTCATTTAGAACTGTCGGTTGTGACGTTGCGTGCAGCAAAGGCATTAGTATCAAAACTCGATAATTCATCGAAGCCAATTCGTTGCGCGTTCGGAAATAGTTATTTCCTTTCACTGTTGTTCGGATAATTAATATCGTTCATTATGTATGTAGGTAAGGGGCATTACCCCGTCTATTTGACTACAGTGGGTAGACGATTAATTGACATGAAATCAAACATCAGTGTTTGTTCTTTAGTGTAAAATATCAACATTAGATACATAATTTCCCATAAAGTATGTGGTTTTCTGTCAGTTAAATCAGTTAATTAATTAATAGAATTAGTAAAATGCTTCTACTAACCACAAGTCAAGATCATCAAGAATGTAAAAACGTTGCGATAAGATACGTGTCAATCTATCAGACAACCTAAACTAAATTCCTTATGTTTTAAAAGTATAATTCAGGACAGCCGCCATTCTCCGCCCGCAAACAAAACAAAACCTTCTCCAATCGATTTGAAATGCTCTTACCTCTTGAAACTTTAATGGAATTTCGGTAATGTTTCCTCTCACATTGATCTGTCGCTTCAGGCAAACTTGCTGAACGTCCTCCGTTTTCAAACCCATCAGTTCGGCCACTGTCGCAACGATTTCCTTATCACTTACAGCCAATTCGCATCGTTCACCATCGATATCTTGAAAATCCAAATTGCCCAACCACAGAATTGCACTCAGCACTCGAATGATGCCATCAATAGTTGGCTGAGGTATCTGTAACACCGTAAATGCCATACGTAGTGCTTCGAATTTTTTCGCTTCGCTCGCTATGTCCAACTGCACATTGCCAGAAGCATTCAAATAACGATAGAAAGACGGCTCATTCAGGTGAAATGAATTGGCCATTTCCTTATTGTTTTGGCCCTCTGCCACCAGCTGATACATCACATGGTAATTCCTCTCGCCCGGACTCTGGAATGTTATGCGCGACTGTTCGAGCAGGTAATCCTGTATGATACACCCTCGTATGCACCATTTCGAATCGAAGCACACCTGCATGAATTTACCAAACCTCGAACTGTTGTCATTGCGTATAGTCTTTGCATTTCCTGCAAACAAGCAATACGTATATGGCAATATTGTTATTATAGAATTGGGTTAGATGAGATTTCATTTTTTGATCAACACTGGTACTTACCGAATGCTTCCAGTATGGTATTGGCTTCGAGAATTTGTTGCTGTACCCATGTGGAAACGTCGCACGTCACCGTACACAAGTACTGAAGAATGAATTTGGTTGTTTCCGTTTTACCGGCGCCCGATTCACCGGATATAACGCACGACTGAAAAAACAATGAATTAATTAAATTTCTTCTTTTTAAACACAGAAAACATGAATGAAAAAAATAATTCTTTGTCGGCTTCAGTTTGTCGGGGATCGGGAGTGTTGTTCGTTTCAGTCATACTTGATAAGGTCTTGAACTACGCAAGATGAATTGAATGGATGTGTGGAAACAAAAGAATAATTTATTTTCATTTTTTCAATGGATATGAGTGACCGACAAAAATCTGATGGTGGGATGAAAAATAAGGCCATTTAGTGTGGATTGTAAGATACGTATGTTGATATGGGCCATCGCACTGGCCTACTGGAAAAAAATTATTTGATAGAGGCAAGGCCATGATGGTTATTGACTGTAGCGTGGTGTCTGTGGTCATTTGGTGAGTGTGATGCTACGGGTGTGAAATTATTCAAATTATACATTGGCCATTAGTAAAAACAGAGAGACAGATGGTTGTAAAGTTATATGGGCGCATTTAAAAGGATACATAGAAGACTGGCATGCGGTATCTACTCATTGCGCTAGCAAGATGATTAAAATGCAAGGAATGCGCTCTTGCTGGTTGGTTTGAATCGCAGACGTTCATTTAAGCAAGATGATTCATTGAATGTCAGAAAGCTGCACCAGCCCACCAGGAGGAGGTTCGACATTGGGCGCCTGAGCACACCGGAGGTTACCAGAGTCTACAGAGAGCAGCTGAGCGAAAGACTCTACGGTATACCTACGTCGAACACAAATGCCAATAATATGTAGCTGCATTGCCGCTCAGCCGTTCAGGAAGTAGCCGAAACCACCTAAGGATACCTACCACCCCCGACAAGAAACCCGTGGTATGATGGCGAGTGTGAGCAGAAAAAGGCAGCAACCGACCAGGCGTATCAAAAGGCGCTGCAGAGGTAAACCAAAGCAGCGCAAAAAGAGTACCGAACCAGAAGAGAGGAGGAGAAAAAACTACTGCGACAAAAGAAAAGAATCTTCGCAGCCTCCCAGCTCAAGGATATTGAGGAGTCTTGGGATAAGCATAAAACACGAGCTTTTTACAAGAAAGCCAAAGGCCTTGCAGGAGGCTTCAAAAGGGCACCCAGGCTCTTCGAAACTGCAAGGGTAATCTTGTCACCGACCCGCAGGGAATAGTGAATGTATTTAAGCAGCATTTCCAGCAGCTGCTTAACGAGCATGACCAAGAGAGAGTGGTACTACTTACTTATCAGGCCAGCGATCCATGGAGGATCTGAGCCTCAGCTATAGCTGCCTTCCATCCTTGATGGTCCGGGCACGCTGCTTTCAGTTGTCAAGACCAAGATGTCTTACATCCGCGATTACTTGGTCTTTATACCGGAGGTTCGGTCTTCCTCTTCTTCTCGAACCAGGAGGCTCGGAGTCGAAGACCCTCTTAGCTGGAGCGTTGATGTCCATGCGCTCGATGTGGCCGAGCCAGTGTAGTCGACGGGTCCTTGCTTTCCGGACTACATCCACATCTTGGTACAGCTCGTAGAGTTCGCGGTTGTGTCTTCTTCTCCATTCACCTTCCTCACAGACAGGACCAAATATCCGGCGCAGAATTTTTCTTTCGAAAGAACCCAAAATCAGCTCCGCTGTCCTGCTTATCGTCCAGCTTTCGGCTCCGTACAGCAAGACTGGCAGAATGAGCGTTTTGTAAAGCATGACTTTGGTCTTTCGAGTGAGGAGTTTTGACCCCAGTTGTTTGGACAAGCCGAAGTAGCAGCGGTTGCCAAGGGCGATTCTATGCCGGATCTCCACTGTGGTGTCATTTGTGGAATTTACGTTTGCCCCGAGGTAGACAAACTCCTTAACTACCTCGAAATTGTAGCTGTCAATTGTTATAAAAGATAGTGCCTTCCCTGTTGACGCCTACCCGTCGCACTATCTGCTCCAGCACCAGGTTGAAGAAGTCACATGACAGCGCATCTCCTTGCCGAGAGAGAGTGGTAGGGACCGAGGAAATCCCAACTCCAGCCGCTGAAGTAGTCCTCCCACGCAGCAAGCTGGATAATAACAACGCCGCAGGCTCAGATGGCTTGCCATCAGAGCTCTTCAAGGTTGGCGGCGATGTTCTGGTAGGGGGCATGCACCAGATCATCTGCAGAATTTGGGAAGATGAAAGCATGCCCGACGACTGGAATACCAGCTCTATTTGCCCCATCCTCAAAAAAGGCGATCCTACCTCTTGCAAGAACTATAGAGGTATATTCCTGCTCAATGTCGCATACAAGATCATGTCCAGCGTACTGTGTGAATGTTTAAAGCCATTTTACGCCGAACTAAACGGCAGCTACCAGTGCGGTTTCTGGCCCGGCAAATCGACTATAGACCAAATTTTCACACTTCGACAAATCCTGGAAAAGACCAACGAATTTCGAATCGATAAACACTCTCTTTTCATCGATTCCAAATCCGTATACGACAGCATTCATCGTGAAGGACTGTTTGGTGCGATGGCCGAATTCGGGATCCCGGGAAAACTGATCCAGTTGTGTCGCGCCACGCTAAAAAATACGCGACGCACCGTGCAAACCGGTTCTAGGACTTCGGAACCGTTTGAAACATGCACCGGATTTCGGCAAGGAGATGCGCGAAATGAGTTGGTCTTAAGGTCAATGAGGACAAAACGAAGTACATGCTGTCAAGCAAAAACCGATCCGTCGCTCACCACCTGGGACAAAATATAACAATTGACAGCTACAATTCCGAGGCAGTTAAGGAGTTTGTCACCTCGGGGCGAACAACACGGCGAATGTTGACTTTCAAATCGTCCAACGTCTAAGGTTTAAGGACTAGTGAAGAAAATAATCTGGAGGTGTGAGATCACAGGATCGTGGAGGCCAGTTCACAGGTCCATTACGCGAGATTACTCGCTCGGCAGATGTTTTCCGCAACCAATTGATGGTGTCGCGCGCCATGTGGTTTGTTGCGTCATCTTGTTGAAACCAAAACCTTCACGTCAATGTCATTCAACTGAGGAACGAGGAGAAGTCAGAAATCATGTCCGTGGCGCAGTGGGTAGTGTGATGCCCTCTGACGCCGGTGACAGGGGTTCGAATCCTGACAACAGCCATGTCATGAAAAGCATCTCGAAATTCGACGTTCAGAATCGGCAAGAAAAGGTAGGTTCTTTTCAACTAGGTAGGTAGGTAGGTAGGTTCGTAGCCTCCCCAGAATGGGAAAAATACACTTAGGCCAAAGAGACCCGTTGTGTTGCACTTAGTGCATCTGAAAAAGTGAAGAAGGTCAGTTATCCTTACTCGCTGAACATTAGCCAGGTCGTTTAGGAAGTAGGATACTAGGTAGCGTTTCCTGATTGAGTAGAAAGCCGGACAGACACAGATTCGACTTCCTCTTCGTGTAGGCAGCTTCTGTAGAAATCATTCGGAACTTGTCCTAGTTTTTGTGCATGATTGCCAGAGTGACCGGTGATGACACCAATGATTTTGTAGATGTCAGTTTGTTTTAGGGAGATCAGTCTCCTGGTCGGTTGACTATCGAGCCGAGGCCAGATTTGCCCTGGGCCCATCTCGGGTTCGTCTCAGCCTTGTCGAGGTTTGAGAGTTTAAATTGAATGGCTACAAGATGTATACCCTCACATGCCATGATTGATAGTTGCGTCGTTCCTTGTCTGGCGAGTGTGTCGGCCCTTTCGTTGCCTGAAAGGCTATGTTCTGGTACCCATAGGAGTTGTATATTAAACTGTTCGGCCATTTCGTTAAGAGATAGGCGACAGTCAAGGCTTGTTTTTGAAGTGTACACATATGACTCCAGCGATTTCAGGGCTGCTTGTGACTGTCCTTGAGAATACGAATATCGGTAGTAGATAGATATTACGTTCCACTTAAGCCAAGACAGAACCTCCTTTATTGCCAACAGCTCCGCCTGAAAGACGCTGCAATAATCTGGTAGAATTGCAGAATACTCGTCGTTGTAGAAATCCACGCTGCTCTTCCGAGGTTGCGTCTGGCGGGACCAGTTCTGTCCGTCCGGGTATGCTATTTTGAATTGCTTCTCAAAGACTGTAGTGGGCTCTATGTGGTCCGAGTTTTCTGCCTTGGTTATCCTGATGTTTGGGATGGACGAGTGGCCAGTGATATAGCTCGTCTATTTGAAGTTGGCTTTTAGTCTTATTGCCGTATATGTGGCTATTTGCCTACCAAGTACATCGAGTGGTGTAAAGTTGTTGAGCGCTGCCGTTGAGGTGGACCTAAGGACCCCGGTGATGCACATACATGCCAGCCTTTATACCTTCTCGAATTGTTGCCTTGTCCAGTGCAGTCCACCAGACTATCACTCCATACATTAGAATAGGTCTAAGGACTGTGTAGAGCCATAGGGTGAGCTTGGGGTTGAATTCCCATTTTTTCCCTAAGGCTTTCTTGCAGGTGTAGACAGCTATAGTTGCTTTTTTTGCACGCTCGATTGTGTTGTTCTTCCAGGTTAGTTTCCTAGGTATTTGGTATTTGGCACTGGAGGAGTAGATTAAACTGGTGCCGAGTAGAATGATTGGGCGAATTCCCAGAATTGTATGCTTTCTGGTGAATAACACAAGCTTCATCTTCTGGGGATTTACCCTGAGCCTATTATGTTGTGCTCATTTGCAAAGTATGGAGAATGCCGTTTGCCTACGTTCATTCTGTGTGGGTAGGTATTCACCCGAGATGGTAATGGCAACGTCGTCGATGTAGGCAATAACGTCGAGGCCTTCTTTCTCCAGTTTGGTCAGTAGTTCATTTGCAACTACATTCCAGAGAAGAGGAAAGAGGACCCTCCCTTGTGGGGTACCCCTGGTAACTGATCTAGTAGTTTCTTGGCTTTCCCATTTAGAGTGGACTCTTTTCACCTATTGGGGAATAAAATCACGTACATGGGTGGATGAGAGAAGCTCGGCTTAGGTCCTTCATGAGCTGTAACGCCAACAAGTTTAAGTCATTTTGCAATTTACAACCAACTGGTCCTTGAAATACCCAATTCAAGTGATAGACCCGTTTATTATACTGTTTCGAATCATCGTTTATAACAGCGATATTAACCAGTTTTAAAACAATTTTAGGCCTGCGAGACAGAACTCAAAATTAAGTGCCAGACAACCACGAAGTACACGTAAAGCGTTTTTAATATTTCACCATTTCTTGTAGTGCTCTTGAATAACTTTAGTGCGATTTCCAATCGAACACCACTTCATAGCGACAAATGATAATCAACTAACGAAATGAGATATAGATTTAAAAAAGCAAACAAAAGCACCTCAAGAAATGGACACTAAGTGGGGACTGGCGCAGTCTTTCCAATGAAATTATCGCCGAGTTATATTCAATTTGAAAAAAAAAAAAAAAATTATTCAATTGTCGGCAATCTCTAAGGGAAGTGGCAATTCAATATCGATTGCGAGCCCGAATTGGGACTGCTGTTAGTTAGGCAGGCAATTAAGCTTGAAGCCATAAATATATAACATAAAACAGCAAATAAAATTAAATGAGCGAATGGGCAACACACGTAAGAAAAAATCAGTAATAATCTAAAGTATCTTTTACTGGCACGCAGCTGCCATGGAACATACATTTCTTCGGAATGCGTACCTTTTGTGTTTAAATCGTTTATTTAAACCGAATGCAAGTAAAACAAGAGTCACGCTCTAAAAAGTTGACCAAAAGTCAACTTTTAAGGTAGCGTATGGTATCTAAAAACTTCTACTGTAATGTATTTCCCATTGCGATAATATCTCGACGACATTAGAAAAGTATCTATTTATTAAGCATGGTGCGCAGTAAAAATTAGAATCACATACATAAGTAACATAGCATTAGAAAAGTAAACATTTTTTTATTGAAATTTTAATCTAATCTAATCACTAGTCAACATAGCGATGAAATGTCACATGTTTCTCACATATGTAAAACAAGCACTTTTCCTTAGTCTATCGACTTGTCTATGATAGGCACCAAGAAACCCACGAAAACGCAACTCTTGTCGCCAATTTAATTACTTTTTCCCTTTTTTCACGTTCATCCGTGCTTCAATTCTCTCATCATCATCTATTGGGAATGGTGTGAATTGTAATAATTGCCACGCAACACCGATGTATAATACATGCCCGTGCACTTCAAACGTAGCCTTAAGGCTTTATATTTGTACACTGTGAGCTTTCACACAAATTATATTCGACTGTACACCCCCAATGACTGATGCACATTCAAAGTATCTTAAGTGCAACTTTCAAGTAGCTACATATGTATGTAGTCCGATGCTTGTCTGTCGAACCGTCACACACAAGAATACGACCAAAATGTACATATTGCGAGCATAAAAGTAAAATGTGCGTGATTGCATATTTACCTGATTCGTATTTGTGTCCTTAATGTTCTTGTATGCTGCCTCGGCAAGGGCAAACACATGCGGCTCCAGTGTACCCAACTTCTGGCCATGATACTTGAATACATATTCCTGAAAATACGAAAAACAAGCAAAATGAGAAGAGCTAGCATAAGTAATTATGTATGTACGTATAAGTATATATATATACATAGGCAGGTTGAGCTCAAGTTGTAATTTCAATTCAACGAAACACAATTACATATTGTGTTTAATCGTACTGCATTATGGGAAGGCATTTCCATGCGGATTCCTTGTGGTTTGTATTGTAACCGAAGCAAGAGTACTTTTCTGCTTCCGCAGTAAGTGCATCAACATTTCGAATTTATATAACATATGAGGTAGACTTAACCTTTCAGTCGGAACTTGTATGACCCTTAAATCTGGTCCTCCTCGTCCTACCTCCCACGCTGGTCGTATAAAATATCATAATTAGGATGTGCATTGGTATTGGCATTGCGTCTATAATATATTCGTGTTTTTTTTTTTTTTTTTTTTTTGTAGATTGAAATAAATGGTTATTCGCGCGGATGTTAGAATTTAAGTCTTCTTGCGTCTCTTTAAAAATGAACACTTTCCGGCAGACGAATCAACAATGAAAATGGAACTAGAGCGTGAATCAATCTGCACTTCTTCATATGCGTGCCATTCATATGGCGACTGTGGTTAATACAGGTGTGAGCGAATTCTTTAAGTGACCAGGAAACCAAGAATTGTATTTTTAAAGCGGAAGACGAGTAACATTAATTCATAGAAATTGTCTTGTACTCTCTCCTTCGCTATTCTATGGGAATTAAAGGTAAAGAATTTCAAACAATTTGTCATAAACAAAGTTGCTGTAGATGGTTGCTTACAATGACAGGTTCATGTGTCGCTGTTCGTGTTCTCATGGCGGAAGGGCTTAAGCTGACTAGTATAAGGTGTTTCGAAAGAAGATTTATATTTTGAGGAACGATTTTATGATTTTTCTGTTTACATTTATTTTAATATTTATATAATATGTAATATCTTGTATAGCATTTTTGTTAAAACAATAAAGATGAAATGAAATGAAAATGATTAAAAAAAGTAAGCCGTCTATCTAGAAGTCATCACAGACCTGCCACCTCTTCATCTCCAACTGAAGAAAAAAGCAATGCTCTTCGCCCATAGACTGATCGTGGAGGATGGCTCTTTCACCCTGATATCCTTACCGAAATAAACAGGCATAAAATCCTAAAGATATCTTTCACAGACAACTGTCTTCCCAGATACAACTTCAGCCAAAACTACAAGGTCACATTTCCCAACCGACAAAACTGGAAACAGAATAGACCCTCCTTCAACCGTGGATCCTACTTGTGGTACATAGATGGCTCCAAAACGAACGAAGGCTTTGGGGCTGGACTATACGGAGCAAATACGGGCACATGCATCTACGTCAGCATGGACAGATATGTATAACTCCGTTTTTCAAGCAGAGATATTTGCTATAGAACTCTGCCTCAGAGAAAATATAAACAGAAATATACTTAACAAAAACATTTACATTCTCTCTGAAAGCAAGGCTGCACTTCTAGCCCTAAAGAGCTATGAAATCACCTCCAAACTGGTATGGGACTGCCTACAGCTACTTCACCAGCTAGCCAAACAAAGTTCATCTCATTTAGATACCTGGACACAGCGGCCATACAGGCAACGAAAAGGCGGACCTACTAGCAAGGAAAGGCTCTGCATCACCATTTATGATGCCACGGCCTTTCTGCGGCATACCCATCAGCACCACTACATGCTGCATAAACAATTGGTTAAGGAACACGACGGATCACTACTGGTTACAAACGAAAGGTAGCAGACAAGACAAGTTGTTCCTCCCAACTACACCTCTCAGTAGAACGAAACAACTCCTCATGCTTTCGAGCAGTCAGATTCGCTTAATCACAGGTTTCCTTACTGGACACTGCCCAGTCAACAAACACTTCAAAACGATGGGCATCATACAAGATGACACTTGCAGAATGTGTAATGAAGACGAAGAAACAACAGAGCACATACTATGCCACTGTAACTGCCTTGTCAGTACACGTCATCGTCACTTCTTTCTTTCTTTTGGTGGCGTTACAGCCCATGAAGGACCAGAGCCAAGCTTCTCTCAGTCACTCATGTTGTGTGTGATCTATTTTTTCACATACATAGGTGAAAGGGACCTGCAGTTTAATGCCGATTCCGAACGGCGTGAGTTGAGAAGCTTTTTCATGACAACTATACTACGGGGGGTTTTGCCAGTACCCCGCCGAGGAGGGACGCCGCGAAATAAACATTCGATGGCGTTGGTGTTATCGGGATCCGAACTCGCTCATCGTGCGTCAGAGTCCAACACACTAACCACTGCGCCACGGCGCCCTGTCATCGTCACTTAGGTAAGTATTATTTTGAAGCAGAAGAAATCGCTGCTAGCTCCCTCAAAAGTATACTAAGTTTTATCACTAACTCAGGATTCTTTAGTGAACTGTAAGTGGGGGACATCACAATAAGCCCACTCGTGGCCGCAGTGATCAGGCGACTTTGTCCCATCCCCGTACCCTCTCTACCACTAACTAAGCCGTCTATCGAAAAAAAAAAAAAAAAATGAATTGTTCAAGTACATAATTTGGGAATTTATTTTTCAATGTCGTTCAAATGTAAACCTTCGCGGTCGCGGTAGTTATTTAATTAAATAGTAAAATATCGTATGATAGCTGTAATTTTGTGAAAGATATTTTCTTCCAAATGCACCGAGAAAGTCGGTTTATTGGCATATAATTTATACTTGAAATAGCCTGCCCCACAGGAAAAAGAGTCCATAGAGGTTAAATCAAGACTGCGTAGAGGCCAGTTTTTGTCACTGCTCCTATAGCTCAGTTTGACAGCGAAATCACGTAAAGCAGGCAAAGGGAAATTCCCAACTACAGGGTGGGCCTAATACAATTTTCTTTTTAAAAATGCAATAAAATGAACGAAATTAATTTTTTTCCATGTATTATGGCTTTATTAGTACGAACAACCATTCCCATTAATTAAGAAATACAACGTCGTTCAAATGGCTGCCCCGGCTGGCTTCACAGGAGCGCATTCTGTCACCATACATTTTCCAAGACGTTATTGATGGTTTCGGGCTGTAGCTCACGGATTGCTTGGATGATATTGGCCTTAAGTGCTTGAATCGTTTCCGGAGCATAACATCGGTCCTTCACGGCTCCCCACTAGAAAAAGTCCAAAGGGGTCGCCAAGACGGCTTATAACACGATTTGAGAATTTGATGCACAAAAGATCGATTGTGGCATGGGCTGTGTGCCATGGCGCGCCATCCTGCATGAACCAAAGGTCGTCCAAATCCATGTCTATGTCTTAAATTTCAGTAAAAAACAAAAAAAAAAAAAAAAAAAAAAAATAAAAAAAAAAAAAAAAAATCGGTTAACGTGGCTCTGTAACGCCCACCTTGGACCGAAACGTTGTTCCCAGCCTCATTTTCGAAGAGAAATGGTCCAATGATGCCATTGGGCGGGTTTTCCGAGCCCCAGATTTTGTTTGTTTACGTAGCCGCCGAGATGAAAATGCGCCTTGTCAGAAAAGATGATTTTTCGCCCAAAATCGTTGTCCAATTCAATGCGAAGTGATAACGAAGCGGATGGTAGCGCGCCTTCAATTGTCGAGTCAATTGGACCTTGTAAGCGAATAATCCGAGATCTTTGTGCAGGATTCTCCTCAGGCTAGAGCGTGAAATGTTGAGCTGTTGTGGCCGAGAGCCACATTCTCCATCTGTGCGCATCGTACGACGACGGGGACCATGAGTGTTGTCAACTAGCATACCAGTCTCACGAACTTTTTGCACAAACTTGCGTACAGCATTCGCAGTGGGTGCTCCAGTTTGGCAACATTTTTTTTTTTTTTTTTCAAAAAACGCACTGTTTGGGCTACACAGCACTCAATTTGGAAATAAGATTTCAATATTTAAAGGGCCTCATTTCGTTGCGCGGAGGTATGATACTGACTTTCTGTCAATATTTCGAGCGGGAAAAAACACTTGATGGCCCACCCCTTATCAGTAGCGTGCAAAACATTTGCAAGTTTTTTTCCTCTTGACATTTTGTTTGATTAACTGTACAAAGAAAAACAGTATTTTAAAAATTTTAAGATATGTAATAGCAGGGGAGCCCAAGCGGGGATTTTGCGCGTTACTCGAGCGCGTCAGAAAATCATATGGGGAGAAAGTTTGCACCCTGTAATGTACCCCTACCAAATATGAACCCTTAATATAGGGAGGTGCGTTGAGGGCAGCCCGTCAGATTAGTAAAAAAAATCGATCCTCGGAAAAACTCGAGCGCATATTTCAATAATCTGACAATTTGAGCGTGGCATAAAGAAATGGGGGAGTCGCAAAGTTGTAAAAAAAAAAAACACGTCATCTCGAAATACTCAAGCGCGATTATTATTTTTCATTTTTTTATTTTGAAGGGAATTCTATCAGGATTACGAAAAACATATAATCTGACGGTTTTCATGGGGCGATATAGCTAAAACCATCGATAAAGCATGAGCGTACAGATGCTGATATCTATATATTCCCCACTCCACGCCTCTCGTTCCTTTTCACTCTTTCCCAGTGTCTAACATTCAAAGTTTTTTAAATTGTCAGAATAGCAATACTCCTTTACATAATTGTCAGATTATCATTTAGGGTGACTCTGACATCGAGTTGAACCCACAGTAGAAAAATCTGACGCGCTCGAGTATTTCAAGTTAACGATTTTTTTTTTAACATTTTCAAAAATCAGTCATGATTGTAGGCCACGTCCAAATCGTCAGTTTTTTAAATCGAACACTGTTTTGAGCTCACTAAACGTCCCCTTTCAATATCTGACACGCTCGAATAACTTTTTTTTTTGTTTTGCCTTTTTACCGCTCTTCTCAGCCACCCACCACTATCTAATCGTCTGGGACTGGTTTTTTTTTTTTTTACATTTTTAAAAAAATTTATACGCTCTTTTCTCCACTAAAATGGAAAACTTAACATAAAACTTTTCGTTTGAGAACCTAATCTTCACAATCCAATAGGTCCCCATGACGCTCTAGTAACTGCAAATTTAGCATCCCGGGCTCCCCTACTATAAGTCTGTTACTGACAGTACGTTCTTAGGTTTCAGCAATAATAAGGGAGAAAAGTACAGTTAGGTTAGTTATTATAGCAAAAAATGTTAGCTTGCCAACTATACAGCTGTGCAAAACACATTCCTGTTTTAACTTCCGAGATATTCAGATCAGGTTAGTAAAATAGTGTTCTTTATCAAATATATCATGTTCATAGGCTATTTTTATATTCAGTTTTCACTTAATTTGCGTGTAAAAAATGGCTGGCAATAAGTATGATGCCCGAACAAATGAGCTGGTAATTGAAGCCTTTAAAAACGGATCGAATCGAAGAAAGATAGCTGAACGATTCTAGATTCACGAATCGACTGTTTCCCGGATTTTCGAAAAAAACGTATCAATTACAACGCTTCATTCTGGTGGTCGTCCCCGAAAAACAGACAAGCGAACTGATAACAAAATCATAAATATTATCCAGCGAGATCTTTTCCGGTCGTCAACTGCAATCGATAAGGACCTCATCAACTTAGCAATCGATGCAAGCACAGTTCGTGGACGTAGAAAGTAATTTGAGGGCATATCGAGCTGTGAAGAAGCCTCTGTTAACCTTGAAACACCACTAAAAAAGGTAGTTGTTTTGTTTGATAAAAACCTGCTTCTAATTTTCTAATATTTAGACTCCAATTTGCTCATAAATATCCAACTTGGTCACTAACATATTGGAAATCAATTTTATTTAGCGATGAGAGTAAATTTAATATCTTTTCTACCGATGGTATTGCTTCCGTTCGTCGAGAGACAGGTACACGGTTAAATCGGGGAAACAACCGAGCTACTCTGAAGTATCTGAAACATGAGGGGCGGTTCCGTTATGGTTTGAGAATGCTTTTCGGCTCAAGCATATGATCCTTTACACCAAATAACGGGAATAATGGGTCGCTTGGTGTATAAGGACATCTTAGAACCAGTCATGCTTCCATACGCTTTTTTATTTTATAGTTCGCGCAGGTTCAAGAGTTATACTCTTATGGTGTTTGGCACACAACCTGAACGGAGTGCAGTGGTTTGGGCCGTTGATGTTCGTTCACTACTCTCAGGGGTGGTTGTCCTTGATAGGACGAGAGCCGACCAAATTCCACGTTTTGGTTATGTATGTATGTATGTTGGCGTTACAGTCCATGAAGAACCTGAGCCGAGCTTCTCTCAATCACCCATGTTGTGTGTGATTTCATTTTCACATAGGTGAAAGGGACCTACAGTTTTATTGCCGGTTCCGAACGGCGAATTTCGAGAAGCTTTTCATGACAATTTTACTACAGGGGGTTTTGTCAGAACCCCGCTGAGGAGAAACACCGTGAAAAATACGTTCGATGACATGGCTGTGTCGGGATTCGATCCCGAGTCATTGGCGTCAGAGGCCAACACACTACCCACTGCGCCACGGTGCTCTCACGTTTTGGTTATAGTCCGTAGTAATTCGTTCGAGCACTTTTAATATTGCATACGCAGAGGATGAATTTCGGTTGACCATATACTGTGAGTGTTATGCCTGCAGCAGTGCGTCTGGTCACTTTCCATTCACAACTGCGTTGCGTACTTTTTGTCCATATAGGAATTAGTTTTTTTGGCTATGAAGCGAATTTGAACTGTAGACCTTGCGCTCGGTGGTCGAGTTTGAGTGTATTTAGTGTCTTTGCTTTTTGTTGGCTGCGGACATTGAGATTTGAACTTGGATCATTACGTTGAGAGTCCAGTGTGTTAATTAATACATAATAGGTGTGCCGCTACAACATTAGAGTCATTAGAGTTTTTATACATGACACGCAATAGAACGTGTTATAGTTTTAACACGAATAAGTGTCTCACACTTAATCTTAAAGTGTGTCGAAAGACACACTTGCTGCGTGTTGCTTAGCACATTAGGCTTGCAGTGATTTCACGAACTCGTGGCAAAGGCGTGTGTGACATAGCTCCAGCCTGTGGAACTATGTATTTTGGTTATAGCCAAAGAAAGTTTCGCAGTTCAGGTATCAATAAGTGGTCCAACACCTCCACATAACGCCCTGAATACAGTGTAAATGTACATCTCGTTTTTCTTCAAAAAGGTAAAGGTAACCTACTTTAGACTGAAGCAGGGAGAGTTTCGAATTTATTGTGCTACAGTAGTGGCAGTTCTACTTTAATAATCTTAATCGGAAAATATGGTATTGGTAAAGGTAAAGGCGTTCAAAGGCCTCGTTTACGAAGTCAAGCCTCTGATTTGCATCTTGGGGCTTTCGTTTTAGCAAAAAATTGAATTTTCTTTTTTTTTCGCCACTGAAGCTCATGGTGAGTATGGGCCTCATTTAAAAGGCTTCTCAAACTGGCACGATCTTTTGTTAGCAGTCTCCAGTGCAGCATACCTAGTTGGTTGAAGTCCCCTTCCAGTTGCACGCGCCGTCCTCGACCGCGTCACCCCTCAGGGTTGAATTCAAAGACCTTTTGGGTCGGAACTGTGGTGTCCATGCACTCTAAATTATCTAGCCACCTTAGGCGTTGGATCCATAGACGCTGTGTTACGTTCATGTCGATGTACAGCCCGTTGAGGTAAGTCCATTCCCCACTTATGCAGAACGAACCGAAAATCGTACGCAGAATTTATCTCTCAAAGTGGCCAAGGGCCTCCTCATCTGCTGTCGATAAGGCTTGTTTTGGAAGTCTTGGATGCGCGCCACCCATAGGAGTATAGAATAATATGAAGAATGGCGTATAGACTTATCTCTCTTATCGATGTAACTTTTGCGTAAGTATAAGGTATATTACCTGTTGGCAGGCATATAAAATGTGCAATATCTTGGTGACAGGAGGAGCCCTCTGTTCACCAATGAGTCGTAGTGATGACAGCAAATTCATTGACTGCGCAGTTTCCGAGAATAAACCGGTATCAAAATAAGCAACTATAACTATATTTGTTAATTGTAAGAGACCGACGTTATTCGCTTGAAGGCAGAAAGATTTTCCGTCCACAAACGTATGTAGTATTCCTTTTAGACAAGGTTTGGAAAATACCGCAGCAACGTAGGCTCTTGAAAAAGATGCTTGATCAAATTATTTTGAGAATACTCTGCCGCTCCCAAGTGAATCGGTTTGAACACATACGTATGTACATGTGTGTGTAAAGCATATCGACTCCGCCAATATCTCGATACTTACTCACTTACTTAGGTGGCGCTATAGTCCGTGGTGAACTTGGGCCTCAACCAACAAGCGTCTCCAGCTGGCACGGTCTTTGGCCATCTGTTTCCAGCGCCACCTGCGTGCGCTACCGTTGATGCGGCCGTCCTCTGCCGTGCCTTCCTTCTGGGGTGGATTCGAAGACTCTTCGGGTCGGAGCTGTATTTTCCATGCGCTCTACATGGCCTAACCACCTTAGACGCTGTATCCGTAGACGTCGTACCAGGCCGATGTCGCTGTACAACCTGTACAGTTCTTCGTTATATCTTCTCCTCCATACACCGTTTGAACAAACGGGACCGTAGATAGTGCGCAGAATTTTCCTCTCGAAACGACCAAGGGCATCTTCATCCGCTTTTGTTAAGGTCCAAACCTCTGCGCCGTAAAGGAGGACTGGGATGATCAAGGTCTTATATAGTGTCACCTTGGTTTTCCGAGAGAGGGCTCTACTTCTCAATTGCCTCTTGAGCCCAAAGAAACAGCGGTTGGCAGGAGTGATTCAGCGTTTTATCTTAGCGCTGGTGTTGTTGTCGCTGATCATCAATGAGCCAAGGTAGACGAATTCCTTGACCACTTCAAAGTTATAACCACCCATGGTGACGTTCTCGCCAATACGTCGGTGTTGACCGGCTCTTTTAGATGAAAGCAGATATTTGGTTTTACCCTTATTAACCTTGAGACCCATCTAAGCCGCTTCTACCTCAATGCTTACAAAGGCCTCATTGACATCTCGCTGTGTCTGTCCAATCACGTCAATGTCGTCGGCGTACGCAAGCATAGACTTGAAATAAATCGTACCTCTTGTGTTGGCCAGTGACTCTTGCACGATCTTTTTAAGCACGATGTTGAAAAAGTTGCATGACAGCGCGTCACCTTGCCTAAATCCTTTTTTAACATCAAAGGTCTCGGTTTGCTCATTACCGACCTTAATGGAGCAGCGAGAATTCTCCATTGTCATCCTGCACAGTCGGACGAGTTTGGCAGGGATGATAAAACTAGACATGGCTTTGTATAGCTCATCTCTATACACGCTGTCACATGCAGCCTTGAAATCGACGAAGAGGTGGTGAGTGTCGATTTGGTATTCCTGGGTCTTCTCCAAGATCCGCCGTAGCGTAAATATTTGGTCTATTGTGGATTTACCTGGCCTAAAACCACACTGATAAGAGCCGATCAGGTTATGCACAAACGGTTTCAGGCGTTCAAACAATACGGCAGAAAAGATCTTACATGCGATGTTAAGGAGACTTATTCCCCTATAGTTGGCGCAGTTATAGGGGTCTCCTTTCTTATGGACCGGGCAAACGATGCTGTGATTCCATTCGTCGGGCATGCTTTCCTCCGACCATACCTTGCAAATGAGATGGTGCATGCACCTTACCAGCTCATCTCCAGCCGCCTTAAAAAGGTCAGCAGACAGGCCGTCTGCGCCCGCGGCTTTATTAGACTTAAGTCTTGATATCGCTATTTTGACTTCGTCTAGGTCGGGTGGACTGAATTCTGTTACATCGTCGTCCATTACGAATGGCTCATTCTGCCTGACAGCGGTATCTTGTCTATCATCGCCGTTATACAGTCTGCAGAAGTGGTCTTTCCAAATCCTCAGCATCGACTGCGACTCTCTCCGTTTTTATCCCTGCAGGCCGCCGCTCTGGCTTTGTAGCCATGGCATGTTCGTTTTACCTTATTGTAAAACTTACGGGCGTCATTCCTGCAAAAGCATCTCTCCATCTCCTCGATCTCACGCTTTCTCTGCTCTCTCTCTTCTTTCTTCTGAAAAGCGTCGTATCGATATCTCGATACGCTTAGTCTAATATGCCTTGGAGGCTATCAAAAATTCAAAATTAGCCATAAGGTGAACCAAATCCATTCATCAACCAGGCCCAAGCCGAGACTTCGGATGTAATCGAATTCCCTCTCCCATTATTCGTAGTACGCATAAATGTAGATTCTGCATTCATCCACATCTGCGTCATTGTAATAAACAAAGAGTATACCTCGACGATGTATGTAAAGTGTGACAAAAGACACATTATTTATTAATTCATAAACGAAACGATTAAAGAGGGGAAGCCTTACTTCCCATTATAGATTATCGCCGGAACAATAGCACTATGGCACCAGCTTTACGCGCCTTCCCATGTTCCATGTCGCCACTGAGTGGTGGGTGCACACTTTAATATTTATGACTAACTCAACACCAAAAAGAAGTGTTTTCACGGGAAATGTTCTGAAGCGTGAACGGTTCCCAACTGAGCGTCGTATGGTTTCACTGTTCCGTAGCCATAAGCTTGAGGTGAATTTTAATAAATCTATCTCCAAAAAAAGCTCAACGTAACGCATAGGACAATGCGTCCATATATAACTAATAGCAAGCAATTATTTGCTTATTGGGTCTTCCCTTCTTCGGCGATAGCCTTTATGGTATCTTTTGCTTTTGTTTACATGGAGAATATGACTAAGCAGGCCCAATGGAGGTTTCTATTAGTTATCGATTTTGTAATGGATGTGTGAAGCCTACCATGCAAAGCATGCCCGGCATGACTATCACAATATTTAACATGCAAATCGGTGTGATGGCTTCTCTAGCGTGATGATAATTAAGATGGATCGGATTTATGGCAAGTGATTAATAGTGCGGAATACGAGCTATGTACATAAAAAAAAAATTAGATTGTCCATGAAAGGCGAGTGGTTGTTGCTAGTACGAATACAGGTAGTTACCTGTTGATAAGCTAAACGCCGGGAAAGCGGTTAGAGCTATCGCAAAAGGTTATTGATCCGGAAAATAAAACTGAACGAGTTGTTCAGTTGTAATGAAACGAATTGTAAATGCCCTATTAATCCATCGAGGATGAATGAATTAAGAGAAATAAAACAGGAACATTGGCGATCCTGAGCTTCGAGTGGCGCACTCCCAAAATCTTTCACCTGAATGCACAAACAAATTTGATAGGAATGTGAAAGATGCTGTGCAGAGCGAATATTTAATCGTAGAGACACCGTATGGACGCCGAGCAGAAGAAATCTTACATGCGACGTTAAAGGTGCTTGTCCCTCTATAATTAGTGTAGATACAAGGATTTTATTTCCCTAGGTTGGGGCAAGTACATATATTTTGGAGAATCTAACGGACATCCTGTCTTCGGTTTCCTTTAATCTTAATTTTGATAGTTCATTGTATGCATGTGACGTTTACAGTTCATGGAGAACCTAAGCCTAGCTTCTCTCAATCACCCATATTGTGTGTGATTTTTATTTACCCATAGGTGAAAGAGACTTACAGTTTATTGCCGATTTCGAAAGAGAATTTCAGGAGCTTTTCATGACAGTTATATTACACAATCGATAACATGGCTGTTGTCGGGATTCGATACCGTATCATCGGCGTCAAAGGCCAACACACTACTGCCGTACTGCCGTTCCACCTTAAGACGATGTGAGCGTATTACAAACTGCAACACCGGGATGAAAATGATATTTAAAGGACTTCCGCGGCTTCGTGTACGGGACCCGACCTTAGAGGTCCAATTTTGTATGACACTGTTGTTGCATAAGTCGGGCTGAACATCATCCAATCTAAAGACGTTAAGACACGCAATCTTGGCGGCAATTTTTAAGCACGGTATTGTTCCTGTAACTTTTTAATGACTCCTATGGAGTGTCTGGTTAGAGGGAGAGAGCAAACAGAGCAGAGAAGTTGATTGCGTTTAACGTGGCAAACGCCAGCTTCGATATTTGTCCTTGCTCAGCTCAAGTTGACACACAGCCTCCGCGTGGCCTCCCTGGAAAGCTGCCTTGGCATTCGCCAGTTAGTGAACCAATCTGTGCAGCGACCCGACCCCCTTCTTCCTGGGGAAAGAGGAACCTGACCCTCCAAGTTGGGGGCTGTGCTTAAGGGTAACATCTCCATCACGGAAAAAATAAATAAAAATAAACCACAAGCAAAGGACTAGATGACTTGCTAGTCTGCACCTGGAACGTGAGGTCCCTTAACAGAGCGGGTGCAGTCAATCAATTGGAGCAAGCCCGCAACTGCTATAAAGCAGGTATAACCGCACTCCAAGAAGTGCGACGGGAAAGACCAGACAAAAGACGGATGAAATACTGCGACATATGTATACTACAGGAGTTACTACAAGGAGAACAAACAACACTTATTCGGAAGCGGATTCGCTATTCGAGGAAGACTCCGACAAAAAGTTTTAAGCATTTGGTATGTAAGCAACGCCTCATAACAATCCGCATCAAACACAATTCGGGAACATTATCTAATATGTGCCCACGTCTACACTGAAGAAAAGGATGATCGACTCAAAAACGACTTCTACGATCTTCTAGACAGAACCTAGGTCCAATATCCCAGCTACGATACAAAAATAGTACTAGGAGATTTTAATGCGAAACTGGGCAAAGAGGACATACATATTTGAGTCGATCACGGGGAAATACAGCCTACACTACAATAGGTCCGAAAACGGACATTGGCTACTTGACTTCCTGGCGGTGCACAATCTCCTACTAGTACACGATTCACGCACCTCAGCATCTACAAAGGAAACTGGCGATCACCAGAACAGTCAAACAGCAGCCAGATTGATCACATTGCGATCGACGCCAGACACTCCTCCAGTATCCTAGATGTGGGAACACAGAGCCTGAAGGGATGAAGACGGACGACTAGTAGTAGAAACCCAGTCGATGCTGAGAATATGGAAGGAACACTTCTATAGACTCTAAATGGCGATGAAAGATCTAATACCGATGTCAAGCAGAATGATGCATTCGCAACGGACGAAGATACAAAAGAATTCCCTCCAACCGACCTAGATTAAATTAAGCTAGAAGTTTCAAAGCTGAGAATAAAGCCGCGGGCGCAGACGGGCTTCTGGTAGGGTGCATGCACCAGCTCAACTGTAAAATATGGTCGGAGGAAAGCATGCCCGACGAATGGAATCTCAACATCGCTTGCCCAGTCCACAAGAAAGGAGACCCGTATAACTGCGCCAAAATCTTTTCTGCCATACTGTGTGAACGCCTGAAACCCTATGTGGATAATCTGATAAGTTTCGTATCAGTGTGGTTTCAGGCCAGGTAAATCCACAATAGACCAAATATTTACGCTACGGCAGATCTTGGAGAAGACCAAATCGACACTCACCACCTCTTCGTCGATTTCAAAGCTGCATATGACAGCATGTATAGAGATGAGCTATACAAAGCTATGTATGTCTAGTTTTAACATCCCTGCCAAACTCGTCCGACTGTGCAGGATGACAGTGAAGAATTCTCGCTGCTCCATTAAGGTCGGTAGCGAATTAACCGAAACCTTTGATGTTAAAAAATAATTTAGACACGGTGACACGCTGTCATGTAATTTTTCCAACATCGTAGTCGAAAAGATATGGACTCCCTGACCAACACAGGGGGTATGATTTATTTCAAGTCTGCGCAACTACTTGCGTATGTGGATGACATTGACGTAATTGGACGAACAGAGCCGGACGTCAATGAAGCGTTGTATTGACGCAGAACACCGACGTCTCGGCCAGAACGCCACTACAAATTCGAAGTGCTCAAGGACTTCGCCTACCTTCGTATATGTACTAGATGTCAATTTGGTTCTTAACAAAATTAGATAAAGATAGAATTGCCGCCTAAACACTTGATGCCTACAGGCAATAATTCCTCTAATTTGTTCTGCTAAAACTACTCCACTTGACAGTTAGATTGACTGATAACAATGACCTAAGCGAGTGAGCACGGTGAACCTATATGACAGTAGGTAATCGTATATGCCTTTAAGCAACAATTTCAGTCATTTAAGGCGTAGACCTATTTTCCACGACACTATCAATCTTCTCTTCTCTTTGAAGTAGTATTTCAAATGTCAGCTTCCTCACTGAGCTCGCAGGATGAGTATCTACTCCACAAATGCTCGACCTAGTTACTGAAATTCCTTTGGGCTAAGACACACGCGATCAATAAACTTCAACCACTGAAGCAGTCAAAGGAGTACGAAGAAAATCGGGGAGTGGCACACATGTGAGTTGATATCAAAAAAAGGAAAACAAATCTCATACTCCGGCAGTCTTTTCAATAAGAGCCGGCAAAACAGCTACATATGTATGTATGTATTTATAGATAGAATAATAGGTCCTTGTCGTCGTTTAGTTCCCTTATCGCACATTACGGGGACATTTTGTCAGCTATTCACGAACATTTTTGTGCGATAAAAGGTCTTGACTACGTGCAAAGGCATCTTGTTCAATTAATTGAAATCGGCTCACGGATTATTCGGCGGAGTCTTGTACACAAGTTCGCAAATCCAGTCACATGTGGAATTTCAATTTCCTCCGCTAAAGCATGTCAAATTTTACAACAAAAGTCATTTCCTCTTGCAATTGACTCCGCTGGCGCGGTACTGCAGTAATGAGGGACATGCGGATCAAACCACTGGAGACAATAACTCCGAGTGTCTATTATTGAATAAATACAACCTATAATGCGATTATCGGGGTTGATTATGATGCCCATCCCGAGCATCAATGCACTTTGTCGCATTAAATTGATTAACCTTAAACACCCGTTCTCAGCTCGTGGGATGTGGCAGGAGAAGAGTCAAGTACTTGATGGTTTCTGCAGTAGCGTCGCTGTTTTATGAATGAGACACATTGATTAAACCGACGAATAAGTAAAAAAAAAAAAAAAACCGAAAGCCTGAAAAGGAAAGAGGCGCATGTATCTTCTCAAGTAGCATTAAGATCTCTTATTTCTTAGGCCTACTCGTAAAAAGCACTACACAGACCAATGTCACCCTCAGCACACTTGTACACGATGGGAGCCGACTGTGACGATGAATACGAACGAAGGAAAGTGGGATGTATGCAATGTCAGCAATTGACTTGTTGAGAATTTGTCAAGCAAATGTGAATTTAAATTTTATTGCCTATACCCGGAGGTTTCGGTGTAGTTCACCAATTAAAAACGACAAACGACAGAGGATGTCTTTATGGATTATGAGGAACGGAACATGATAGTATTATGACGGGTTGATTACACTTTAGATTGACACCATGCTGGTGAGTTATAGATTCGGATTGCTCAGATGTCGTCGTCGAATTACGACTTGTGACATTGGCCGTAATTATAAATGGGAATGTGTCAATGTGGCATGTGGAAGACATTCTCCCAGTTCCGATATCATGGATGTTTATGTACATATGTACATACAAGTATGTATGTACATATATGACCAGTATGCATTGATGGAGTTGTCTGTGAACTCTTTAAACGGAAAAGGGACATGTTTTACGACCAACCGTACGGTTTATAGTGATATCAGTAAAGTCAGACATCCATTCATCCAATGTCTAGAATGTCTGGGTCCTGTAGAACGAAAGGACACTAGCAATATTAAAATATTTCAGCTTAAATTCTTATTATAGTGGTGAGTAGCATCTCACATTATTAAAGAATGACAGGTCTCTAAAGAAGCCTCCTTCTCAGACCACAACCATTTCAACTTCCAACTAAATATGGGTCCTCGGATGGAGACCTCAGTTAGCTATAGATCACCTAAAGCCACAAATTGGGATATGTGCAAATCGCTACTTGATAGTAAACTATCAAACTATTAAGTACATATACTTACACTTAAATACAAATACTTCTAAGGAACTTGACAACTCTGTTGAATTCATAACGGGCACAATTATATCATCCTATCATGATAGCTGCCTTTGAAAGAAAAGATCACCACAAAATCTGTGCCCTGGTGGAACTCTAGACTGAGCAGACTAAGGAGGTCAGCAAGACGAGAGTTCGATAAGGCTAAAAAGACTGTTAGCTGGTGGCCATACAAGAAGGCTCTCACCAGCTATAATAAAGAAATCAGATCTAAGAGAAAATCGGGGGAAAAATTTGGGAGAGCCTAAATGACTCACCTGAAACGGCAGGGGTTTTTAACGCTCTCTCCAAAGGCAACCATGACCGAATTGGTCTACTTAAAGATCAAGATGGAAATTCGACGCATAATTTTACAGACACCATAGAGCTACTTCTAAATTCTCACTTCCTGGATATATTGTAAAATCTAACACTACGGACTATTGTGAAGCGCTATCTTCAACAAAGTTAGAAACTCCAATGTAAGCAATGTGTGAAAAAACCGACTGGGCTATCAATAGCAACAAATCAAATCATTCAAAGCCCCTGGACCCGATGGCATATTTCCCACACTTTTAGTACATTCGACCAACAAGTTAAAGGCGATTCTAGTCAAAATCATTAGCTCTAGCCATGAAGGGCCAAAGCCAAGCTTCTCTCAATCACCCATGGTGTGTGCGATTTATTTTTTACACAGGTGGAAGGGACCTTAAGTTTAATGCCGATTCCGAATGGCGTTAGTCGAGAAGCTTTTTTATGGCAAGGTTACTGCGGGGAGTTTTGCCAGTACCCCGCCGAGGAGGGACACCGCGAAATAAACATTCGATGGCGTTGGTGTTATCAGGATCCGAACTCGCTCATCGTGCGTCAAAGTCCAACACACTAACCACTGCGCCCTCCCTCATATATAATTATATTCCACTTAAATGGAGAATGAGAGCACCGTGGCGCAGTGGGTAGTGTGTTGGCCTCTGACGTCGATGACAGGGGATCGAATCCCGACACAGCCATGTCATCGAACGTGTTTTTCACGTTTCAGCTTCTCGAAATTAGCCGTTCGGAACCGGCAATAAACTCTAGGTCCCTTTCACCTATGGGGAAATGAAATCACCCACAACATGGGTGATTGAGAGAAGCTCGGCTCAGGTTCTTCATGAACTGTAACACCAACATACATACATACATACATAAATGGAGAATGGTTAGGGTAATATTTAACCCCAAAGGGGGCAACAGACCACCGGAAAACCGCAAATCCTACTGACCAACTAGTTTCTCTTAATTTTTGCTAAAAATTACAGAAAAGCTGATAGAACTGGTCATAAGGTCAACACTGAAGGAAGTACCACTCCACAAACTACAATTTGCATATCAAAAAGGTAAATCTGCAGTAAGCACCCTTCGTAAACTCATGGATATTGTAGAAAAATTCCTGAAAGCAATTGAGATTGAGATTGGTGCCTTTATGGGTATACATACATATACATACATACGTCCACGGTATGGTGGACAAAAGTTGAGCAAAAAGCGATAATCGTTAAACTTCAACGCCTTCAGAGACTAGCATGTCTCGGCATTACAGGCGCTATACCAACCTGTACGTTGGCAGCTCAAAAAGGACTGATTGGACTTACTCCACTGCACCTTTCTAAGAAAAATGTTGCACTACGCAGGGCAATGGGTCACATGTCCATCTTGCAACATCTTCCTGAGTTGGATATGATTACCACGGAGACGGACACATTACCACACACCTTCAATTTTAACAAGAGATTTGAGATATTGATCCCAAACCGCATTGCTTGGGAAAGCTCAACGTCAAAGGCTCTAGGTGGTACAGTGTTGACTCCAAGATGGTTTCTGGCCTTGGCGCCGGCATCTTTGGACCAAAGCGAACGATTTCGAAGGCTCTAAAAATGAGTCCTTACATTAAGGAAGGAAGTTCCTCGTCTAATCGGCTAGTAGTAGGACAATAGATCAATAAAGCTATAGCACTAGCACATTACTTAAAAAAAAAAAAAAAATCAGACTTTTCAGGATAACTCTGGAAAACGCTCGCCGCTTCACCCGAATCAGTGCTGAACTGGCCGACAGTTTCGAAGTCAAAAAAGGATTGATAGACAGGGTGATGCGCTGTCGTGTGATTTTTTTTTAACATCATACTAGAAATGATTGTGCAAAAATCACAGGCCAATATAAGAGGCACAATCTATTTCAAATCCTCGCAACTCCTTGCATCCGCCATTGACATAATAGGTTTGCGAGTATTGAGATGGAGGCGGCAAAATTTGGTTTGGTAGTTAATGAGGGCAAGACTAAATATCTGCTGTTATCGAAAAAGGGCATTTACCACCGTCGCGTCCTCTTGACCAGAATGTGCATATTGGCAGATATATGTAAGTTCGAGGTAGTTAAGAACTTCATATACCTCTGCTCCGCAGTAACCTGGAACAAAGACACCAGTTTTGAGTTCAAGCGTAGAATTACTCTTGCCAACCGCTGTCACTTTGAGCTTAGAAGGCAATTGTGCTATAGAGCCCTCTCTCGTACGACCAAGTTGACCTTACATATACAAGACCTTAATCAACCCGGTATGGCTATACGGCGCAGAAACATGAACTTTATCTAAAGTTATTCGGTCCTATAAACACAGATAGGGGTTGGAGGAGAAGATTAAATCACGAATTGTACGGATTGTACAGCGACATGAGTCTAGTCAGGCGTCCACAGATCCAACGCCTAAGATGGTCAGGCTATGTAGAACAAATGAACACCACAGCTCCAGCCCGGAGAGTCTCTGAATCCAATCCCGAGGGACGAAGAAATAGAGGACGGCCGCACCTAAGGTGGCGCGCACAGGTGGAAAGGATCTCAACCAACTGGGCGTGCAGCACTGGAAAAGACTAGCGAAAAATCGTGCTAGTTGGAGAGGCATGGTGGTTGAGGCCCAGGTTCACCCCGAACTATAGCGCTCACTAAGTAAGTAAGACTTTCTTTATATTCTTCTTCTTCTTTGGTGGCGTTACAGCCCATGAAGGATCAGAGCCAAGCTTCTCTCAATCACCCATGTTGTTTGTGATTTATTTTTCACACAGGTGAACTGTAGGTCCCAGTTTAATGCGGATTCCGAACGGCGTGAGTCGAGAAGCTTTTTCATGGCAAGTTTACTACGGTGGGTTTTGCCAGTACCCCGCCGAGGAGGAACGTCGCGAAATAAACATTCGATGGCGTTGGTGTTATCGGGATCCCAACTCGCTCATCGTGCGCCAGAGTACAACACACTAACCACAGCGCCACGGTGCCACCTTTTTTATACAGTGTGCCCCACGAGCAATGTGCCAAAAAGCTAGAGCGTATAGGTCTGGTCAAGACAAGAAAATCTTAATTTTTTTCTAACAAAATTGACTTAATTTGGAAAAAAAAATATTAAAAATCAACGGTTACATCCACAATGCCGTGATTTACTTTTTTGTAAAGCCAGGAACCTCCTCTTTCATTTTGTTTTTAAACGAAGCTGTTGGTTTTTGAGAAATTAATTTTCAAACTCAAAATTTTGAAAAAAAAATTAAAAAAAACAAAAAAATCGAACTAATTTTTCTCAAAATTTTATGTAATTAAGTACCAATTTTTTTTCAAGAATTAAATTCTCTTATTAGTTTTTAGTTCAAAACAGAAAACCGGATGCAAAAATGTCTTGTAATTTTTGAGAAATTAAAAAAAACCCAAACCACTTTTTTCTAAGTCAATTTTTTTTAGAAAAGTGCCCCTCCCGCCTAAACGGGGGAACGAGGCAAAATATAACAATCGAGTGAAGTCCAATTGTATGCCACTAGATATAGAAAGGAACTTCAATCTATCTAATATACATACATACATATGATACTGGAAAAACGGATGGGCATAACATCCATGGAAACAATTATGAACAATTCAAAGCAACCTCAGCAGCATAAATAACAGATAACTACTACACCGCATTTGCTCATTCAAATTAAGCAACCTTCAGAGCAGTCCAGCTTGCATACCATCAATGGACATCTTACCGTGTGCCACGCTCCATCAATTTTGTATTCATAATATGTATAAGAATCTTAAAGTAGCAAACTACTCAAGTGGTCGTCTCTGATTGGTTATAATAAACGAGAAGCTTTAAGAAAATGCACGAAGAAATAATACCAAACTATCGACATGCAAACACAATTTAGCATATTTTTTTGTTTAATGAATATTCATTAAATTTTTGCTTAAACACATTTGTTATGGTAAAAATAAGATTTTCGCAAGTGCGAATAATAAAAAAGCTCTCAATCGAGTTAGGAAAATACATGAATCTGACGAAACCTTAACATTAAAATGCGCCAACGTTGACATTAAGAACAAACAAAACATTAGCATTTATGCTACTTAACGTATTTTTGCGTTTTTGGTTTCTAGCAAATTCATCGATTTGTATATTTTCAATGTGAATCGATATCGTTGCATTAATGAGTGCCACTTTGCCTTTCAGTGAGCTGCCACGTGCTTGAGAAAATCATATCTTTTGAATCCATAGAGGAAGGCTATGATATAAGCACTTGATGACGGCTCGTAGAGAGACAATCACTGAAGGAAGGCTTCCCCCACTCGTTTAGTGATGAAACTCTTAATGGCGGAAAAGAGTGCTCAACAGCATTACACTCGCACTTTTTCAACATTAATAATTCCAGAGATTATAAGTATTACAACGGGTCTCCCGTGACCTACTTAACCGTACGGGTATCAGATACATATAAAGGAGCCCAAAGTGAAAAAGTTTTCATTAACTGAAAGCTACTCTGTTCTGGGTGATGTATGTAGTATGTATGTACATAGCTGACGCCCGAAAAGCAAATTACATATACACGGGAGACGTGAGTATAACGAAACACTAGACAAACAACAACAACAACAAACAAGGTGTCGGTCGTTACGAACAGCAGCTTACTTGTTGAGCATGATGTTCCTCCTGTACTATTCATCATCATTTCCCGAACTCCATAACCTCACGTCGCACTCTGATGCTCGAAACAGGAGCACTTGCTTTCGATTTCGTGTTGACGTTGAAAGAAATACCGCTCTCGAGGACTTCAGGCATCCTCCTCCTACTGCTCCACTCTCTTCAACCCCATCGGGTGTATCGTGTTTGTAAAATAAACCGAGAGTGCTATAATACGGAGGTTGTCTTTGAAGTGGTACTGCCATACTTTGAGATGAATAATAGAGATACAATCCAAAGAGGCATGTTGACGACGTCAGTATGCGTTCTGGATCGTTTCGGGCAGCAATCAGAAAATCGCATCTGCTCAATGGCGTACGAAGAAGCAAAGAAGAAAAAGCACCATGCAAAGACGTCAGTATGTCTGTCATCGTTGCTGTATATGCTTGTGCATCGATACACGGAAGAACGTGTCACCGTCCGACGACCTTACATTGTAATGCGATATCCTGGTACGGGGAATGTGCAAGCAATGCTCTCTAAAGGGGGTTAAATGAAATTAATTTCAAGCCTTTGTGCTTTTTTGCGGCGTCTGCCTATTCGCCTCACTGTCTCGGGGCCCTTTTGCTATTCTATTGGTACTTGCAGGGATTTTGCCTCTGCTCTACCGATTGAATCGGATGGACTGCTTTATTTCTGCTAACACCGGCCAGAAGTAGACTGCAAAGCATAAACAAAAGGCTAGGGGGAGAAAGACAAAAACAAAACAAAGCAGAGCTCGAGAACATACAATACAAGTTAGTGACAGATTACTGAAACCTTGGCACAGTGCATTCCGCATCCAGTGCGGTCGGGCCGCCGTTTGCACGTGTTTAATTCCGCCGGGTAACTTGACCCCCGTACTTAGTATGGGTTTGCCATTAGATTGTGCGATATTCAACAGTATTATTCAGCGGCTGTGGTGAGGTGCGAGGACGGTGGCGGCTTGATGAGTTCATGCGTTTGTGTTGTGCACACACGAGCCGCGCACGTTCGAAGACTTCATAATCAAATAACGGTGCAGAGAATATCAGACATTTATTTAATCACTGAATTTTGGTTTTATTTTATGAACGAAGTATTGCTCACTGCACTTTATTGGCTAAGAAATATACTGGAAAAGGGAGGTTAAAAGTGATGTATCACTGCGGCAGATCAAAGGCGAAAGTCATCAGTTAAAGTACAAACAATGATAATAGGCTGACAACTTTCCTTTGGTTCCTAATGAAAGTAGGAAAACCGATTTAGAGCTTTTGCTTACACATGTATGTACATATACATATGTATGTGTACAGCTACGAGCAACTATGTAATTAAAAACGATGCAACCGTCAATGAAGAATTTACCCTAAAATTATACAGGGCACCCCACGAGCAGTATGCCACAAAGCTAGAGCGTGTAGATCTGGTCAATTTAGCCGGGAGGGACAATTTTCTAGACAATTTACTTAATTTGGAAAAAAAATATTAAAAATCAACAGTTACATCCACAATGCTGTAATATATTTTTTTGTTAAGCCAGAAACCTCTTCTTTCATCTTGTTTTCAAACAAAGCTGTTTTAAGGAACAGTTTTTGAGAAATTAATTTCCAAACTCAAAAAAAAAAAAAAAAAAAAAAAAAAAAAAAAAAAAAAAATCGAACTAATTTTTTTTTCCAAAATTGTATGTAATTAAGTACTAGTTTCTGTTTTTTTTTTTTTTTTTTCAAAAATTCAATTCTCTTATTAGTTTAGTTAAAAACAGAAAACCGGATGCACAAATGTCTTATAGTTTTTGAGGAATTAAAAAAAAAAAAAAAAACAAACCACTTTTTCTAAGAAAAACCTTTTTTTTTTTTTTTTTTTTGGTTGTAACGCGGCTGGGCTTGTAAGCAACTTAATGTATGAGACATTGACCTCTTTTTTTATTATTTTTAAAAAATTCTGAGTTTTATGAGGAGTAGCCCTAGATTAATCCTTTCTTTTCATTGATAACGCCTGAAAACTGATCCGCCAATTTCGTCTGGGTCCGCTCGCCGCCTGGGTTCTACCTGCCAGGACCTTAAGATGGAGCACCAGCACACTACAGCTTACAGGTTAGAAACTGGCTGGATGATAATTTTAGTGACCGCTGGATCGGCTCCACAGAATGGCCACCTAGATCACCAGATTTAACTCCTTTAGATTTTTATGTGATTTTATGTTTACGAAGTGGAAATAGTATTTTTGGAATAACTGAAAAAACGGATTGAAGTCGTTGGAGTCAATTTGCAGGAAAATTTATCTTATGTGCAGCGGTTAGAAGGAGATATAATCCTTGCCTTCTAGAAATGGGGATCATATTGAAAATTTATTATAATAAAGCTCAGATTTTTTAAAAATAATAAAAAAGGGGTCAATGTTTCATACATTAATTTGCTTACAAGTCCAGCCGCGTTAAAACCAAAAAAGGTTTCTAGCATCCGGTTCTCTGTGTTTAACTGAAAACTAATAAGAGAATTGAATTAAAAAAAAAAAAAAACTAGTACTTAATTTCATACAATTTTGAAAAAAATTAGCTCGAATTTTTTTTTCCAAAATTTAGAGTTAGAAAATTCATTTCTCAAAAACTATTCCCTAAAACAGCTTTGTTTAAAAACAAGATGAAAGAAGAGGTTTCTGGCTTTACAAAAAAATATATCACAGCAATGTGGATGTAACCGTTGATTTTTAATATTTTTTTTTCCAAATTAAGTAAATTGTTTAGAAAATTGCCCCTAACGGTTAAAAGAGGGAGAATATACCCCCCCCCCCCCCCCATTCGATTTTTTTTCTTGCATTGACTAGACCTACACGCTCTAGCTTTGTGGCATACTGCTCGTGGGGTACCCTGTATACAGTTTTTTTTTTTTTTTTTTGTCTCTTGTTGATCGTGTTTATTCAACTGGTAACTTCTTGAGTGGCAAGCTAATTCGTCCTTGCGCTCAGACTGAAAAATCTATTGTTACAAAAAATAATAGTAAAACGCAAGGAGCAGCTAATTAGAAACACGGGATTACACTGATTGTTTCGGCAAAACTAGTTTATTAAATTAATATTTTGGTGAGTACAAGTAGGCAACAACACTTTGATTGTTTTTCAATTTGCAATTAATCGTTAGCAAGTTCGTTGAAATGGGAAAAACCGCCAGCAGCTCTCCAGCCGATCGGAAAGCTATTTTGGAGCTAAGGAGGTCTGGATCGACGTATAAAGAAATTGGTGACCAGTTGGATTGGTCTAAAAATAAGGTGTTCGGCGAAAAAAAAGCATTTCGACGGTACGGAACTTGCGATAACGTACCCAGAAAAAGATCACGAAAAACTACAAATCGAGATGATAGGAATATCGTGAGGTTGTCTTAAATCCATCCAAAAAAAAGTGCAAGGGATATGTATACAGCGTGAAGTGACAAATGAAATTGCTTCACCAATATCGGTATGGAAAGGACAGTCAGAAAGCGCTTAGCAAAAGTTGGACTTCATGGACGTGTTGCACGTAAGAACCCTATGGTTACGAAGAACCAAAGGAAAAAGCAAATCGAGTTTGCTCGACTGCATTCAACATGAGTAACCGAACAATGGAAATTTATTTTGTGGAGCGCCAAAACTAAAATAAATAAAATGGGTCCTGATGGTACACGATTTGTTCGACGACCAAAACGACGTGAATTCTATCCAAAATACACTTCACCTGTTGTGAGACATGGTGGCGGATCAACAAAAGTGTGGGGATGCTTCTCATGGAATGGCGTTTGTCCAGTCCATCGAATTCATGGCAACCTCACGAAGGAAAAATACGTTGATATATTGGACAATGTGATGATGCCATGGGCAGACGAACATTTACCGGTGATTTGGAAATTTCAACAGGATAACGATCAAAGCACACCGCAAAGTTAACAAACAAGTAATTGCAAGCAAATTCTATTGATATTTTAGACTGGCCGTCGTCAAGTGCTGACCTTAATCCCATCGAACACCTATGGGGGGATATAAAATCGAAGTTAAGCCAGCAAAAATGTTCGAATATGACAAAGTCAGAGAAGCTTTGTAGGTACTCCATACCTGTTGAGCGATGTCGGATACTTATCACATCAATGCACCATCGTTGGGAAGCAGTTATAAGACAAAACGGCTATCCTACCAAATACTGATTGAAAACTATTTAAAAAATAAAATTGCGTGTTTTTTCTTAAAGTTTTGTTGAGTTTACCTGATCATTTCTAATTATACGCTCCTCTGAATTTTGTTGATTTACTGAATAAACTTTTGAGACATATTGATGTAATGCATAGTACATTACTGACATTCGAATAATAGATACAAAAAACATATTTCTTTAAATTGGAGTGTTATGTTCGTTTCTAATTAGTTGCCCGTAGCTGTATGTATGTAGGCAGTTAATATTATAATTGGCCTTTAAGCTATAACAGATGAGCTGTCGTTGAATACCAAGTTGGCAGAAAATGCTTAAAATTTATGATTAATATTTCAAACTCATCATCATATGCATCATTTTCACCGAGAGGCTCGATGGTAAGCCTTCTCTGAAGGACAAAATACAAAAAATCTGATAGCTTTGGCGGCTGGTTCATGATTGGGTCACCGGAACCAGCAATGAGCTGTTCACCCCTTATCTGACCATTGACAAACATTTTTACACGCTCCTCCAGCACTAGTATATACCGTCATCTGTCTTGTCGACGAATTTTAGATTAGAAGCATAACTCCGTACTGCGAGCAACCGTCACGATCACCCCCCAAAGCAAAGAAGTTACTATATAAGTTGTTACTATACCGACTTTAGAAAAGCATTTGATAAGAGAATCGCTATTACAGTGTATTTTTCGAAAACTCAATCTCTGGCCCCATTGTAGCCTCTTCCGGTGTTCCGCAAGGTAGTTATTTTGGTCCTCTAATTTTCATCCTAACCGTTAATGATGTCGTTTTTATCATAACAGACTCCAATTTGTCAATCTACGCAGATGATATGAAAATCAGCAGGACTATTGTCCAACTCTAGCTCTGACTCAGCAGTTGCACTCCGAAACGACGTTGACTGCTTAGGTGCTTGGTGTAATAATACATAACTCGTTGAAGCTTAACGTCAGCAAATGAAAGTCCGTTGCTTTTTCTCGAAAACGCTTCCGCCCAGCTCTCAGAAATGACCATCTTCTTAACGAGCCCATATCTCACGTCTCCTTCATACGGGATCTAGGAATCATATTTGATAGTTCCCAATTCTCTGTCCCACATGTGGTTGATCATACACAAAGCAAATTCATTCCTTGGCATTATAAAACAATGGTCTAAAGATTCCTCGAGCCCCTAAGTTACCAAATCCCTCTATGGACCTCTCCTCGAATATGCTAGGTAAGTCGGGCCTCCATACCACATTAGCCGTTCTGTACGAATTGAAGCTGTGCAATGAAGATTCTTGTGATTTGCCTTCGGGGGCATCTCATGAATTGAATTACCGCCCTACGAAGATCTACCTGAAAGCACCTTGGAAAATAGCACACATCCTCTTTGTGTACCAACTGCTAAATGGAGCTATCGATTTTCCTGCCCTTTTAGAAATGATTTCAGTCAACACCAACCCTCGTCCTTTAATGTCTATGTCATCGCACCATCTACGGCTTCTGCTACGGCCCCGTTTTGCTAACCAATAGCAAATATCTTTCGACTTTCATTCATCCATACCATCTATTAAAAAATCTCTTTACACGTCAATGTGAAACTTAAAATGTAAATGTGAACTGTCCTTAATTGAAGAGAAATGGTCGAGATCGAATTTTTACGTAAACGTTCGTTGATATTTAATTTCGCAAGATATTGGGATCTATGAAGATGGTGCGTTCAGTTTTCCGAGACCACCAATCAAAACAAAAAGTTAACCGAAATCATAATTCTCTGAAATACTTGAAGAAGGGAAGGACGAGACCCAATGTCATGGAACTGATCCGGAAGCAAGGAAATTAGATCACGTACGAATTGAAGCCAATTGATGTGAAAATGCTGCTTCAACGGTGGACTAGGAAAGAAGTTTTGCATTGAAATGCCACTGAAACGATTACGACATTCTCAACCGTAGAAAATCATAGTATGAGGCTGGCGAAACAAAAGTCAAATAACTATGGATCCTTGCCCATGCCTTGTATTTGGTGGTATCAGAAGAGTGTGGTAAACCGAATGAAATAGATCGGTGCCATCTACAATTAATATGCTTGACTGACTTTGACGCGACAAAGTCAAAATATGAACGGAAATCATCGAATAGGATCCTACCCCACTCGTCGTATTCCGATTGCAAACAAATTACGCAATTCATGACATTCTTCCGACATGGCATTCGTATCTTTGGCAAAAGATGAGAAGAAGTACTAGATAGCGATGGACAATATGAATTTGGATAATCCTTCTAAGCAGTGAAACAGACCACGTGCGTATTTTGTGCTGATCCTGTCATCCTTCAGCTGTTAACTTTCACACCCACGTATGGGTTGCGCATGTACCTCAAACGTTAGTAACCGACTACTCATAAATATTTTCACATAATGAAACCGATCGAATGTGAAGTAGGATTGACTTGCCACAAAGATGTAAAAACATGTAAACGTGTTTGACCAAAGCTTTGTTGTGTATTTCTTCGGTGATTTTGTTAGATAGGTGCCCCAATAATCTACATTTTTCGTGCCTGTATACGCTGATGTCATCATTTTCTTGAAAAGAACTTAAACAATCTTTAGAAGAGTTAGAATTAGTCGCGGGGACTGAGAAAGAGCAAAAGCTACTGTTCTCATTCTAGAGTTTCATGAATATGCTCATCCTAGGGGAAAACACCTCAACCAAACCAAATCCATTACCATCGCCAAATTAATTTTACCAACAATTTTAAAGACAGATCAATTCGATCTAGTCAAAACGTACTCATTTCCTCTGCGAACTCTAGTACACGCGCACTCAACTCCTCCAGTTTCATTAAGGCCCTGCCCCTGCTACTTTCCCATTTCCTCCTTTTTCCTCCCAGACTTAAAATACAAGTATGTAGTACATGACTCAGAAAAGTTTCCCTCTTCTGTCATTCATTACATCCCAGAAAAAAGTTATAGCATACAACTACAGCAGGACACTACATACACAAACGAATGAGTATAGAAAAGGACCAGGACCAGCAGTCATACCGATGACTGGTGACATATAAACTTACAAACATAGAAGATTGTATACATTTCCATCTAGCGCTTGGATACAGAAAGAGGACATCAAAACCGGTTCGGTTTACAAACTTTGATAAAGGGGAGGGAAAATTTCCTTTCTTCCTGCCTTTGCACTCTTTTCCCTCTTTTCCTGTTTAATAGGACACTTCTAAACAAGCGCTTGCATAGTGTGTTCAGTCAGTATTCTCGAGCATTTTTTTAAATTACATTATTTGACGAAAGGCATTATAGTTGAGAAGAATATAAAACGGCGAGAGTGTGAAGGACCGCTCGTTTCAGGTTGTTAAAATTAGGTCAATTACTCAGGGCGTTGTAAATATGTATGTACCAAAGTTGTCAGATGGGATTACTCGGTATGCTGGTAGAACGTTTAACTGAACACCTAACAGGGAATGACGTAATGAAGGGTATGTAATATGTATATTCATATTTAAATTTAAATGCACATGTTTTTCTGATACAAGAGGAGCTGCTTTGAAAGGTCGTGAAAACCGAGGTAAATATACTATCCATCCACGGAAGACTGTTTTGGAAGGATTCAATTGATATCTCAATGTCAAAAAGGCGTGTTAAATGCATCTTAATTCCGTACAACGCAAGTCATAGACTCCCACAATAATCCCCTTAAACCAAACAGGAAGCAGGGGTTAGAGAATACGTACTCGTATTATTTAGGCCCATTAGTCGCAAGTGTTAAAGCCGCTGTATTAGTCTATTCAACCAGAACCCTTAAGCATGTTCAATTGAATACAAA
The DNA here is from genome assembly GCA_951905685.1 of Eumerus sabulonum. Lineage (NCBI taxonomy): Eukaryota > Metazoa > Arthropoda > Insecta > Diptera > Syrphidae > Eumerus > Eumerus sabulonum. The sequence continues at coordinate 208,393,718 of OX645060.1, forward strand.
CGAAAGGAGAAGAAAACGGCCGCCGCTACGTCTTCCGGTAATCATTTAACGTTCACACGTCCTGCTTATTATCTACAGACCAAGCATATAGACAAAGCTAATCATCAAATTACTCGACGACGCCTCAATAACTTACTATTCAAGCAATAGTCATAGCATCTTGGTCCCCTGGTAACTTATTGTAATGTAACACTTGCACTTTTTGTTGCACTACGTGGCACTAGGGTGCATCATGTGCGTACACGGTTGTAAGGAGTACTTGTCTCACTAATTCTAGGCAATTCTCCATCAGCCATAATCGCATTAGCAATTTGTTTGAGTATTTCTTTTTATGAGCTTCCGTTCGACGAGACAACTTTCTTTGATTGAATTGGAATACTCAACTGATTGACGTCATAGGAAAGGCGGGCATTTTACATCAGAAAGGTTCACTTTACACTAAAAGAAATGAAGCTATTCGAGAAATTTGTAAATGAATTGAATTGGAATAAAAAAAAAGATACCATGACCGGGAGTACTTGGCCCGCTGGCAAATGTCACTCTTTCGGTACCTGCTCCATTTTTGACTGCAATGAACGCAACGACCAGCACACAGGTTGTATGATGGGCTTGAGATGGTGGCTCTATAAGACCTCGTCCTTCTATAAAAACACTATTATCTCCTCTGAAATGGTTCGTATAGGGGAAGCCAACCATAAAGGTGAAGCCAACCATGCGTGTTTGAAAGGTATTGTATGTATGTATGTATGGTGGCGTTACAGCCCATGAAGGACCAGAGCCAAGCTTCTCTCAATCACCCATGTTGTGTGTGAATTATTTTTTCACACAGGTGAAAGGGACCTACAGTTTATAGAGAAGCTTTCTTAAGGCAAGTATACTACGGGGGGTTTTGCCAGTACCCCGCCGAGGAGGGACGCTGCGAAATGAACATTCGATAACTCGATTGCGATAAGCTACAACTGTTTACTTTTTTTTTATTCAAAACACAAACTTTATTTATTATTTCAACCTCAGACCAATTACTGGGCGCTTCACCTTTATTACAAGCTTTTACACACTTTACACTTTATTGCTTACACACGCCTTTTCTACACACTTTGTCTCTACAACTCACTAGGTGGCTTGATTACTTTCACACTGAATATCGACTGATCACTCGTTAGTGCATACCGAAAACTGAATGCTCCCGAGGGCGAGTGCTCCCGCTTACATATATAGCCCTCGGTCCACTTTCTCGAATGTTCGCCGTCAGACGTTCGCTCTGACATTTACATTCAGCAGTATGCTGCCGATGGTTACCATAATTTCGTTTTAAGCTACTACAAAGCATTCTAAACTTTGACAGTGAAATTCGAACAGAATTGTCGGTTCGTGTCCGCAACAATATTACATATCATTTTAAAGTACATTTTCCGCTCTATATTCCTATGACAATACTTTATTATTCAACATAACGTAGCTAATGTTCAATACATACCCATTAATATGGAAAATAAGCAATTGCCCGCTATTTTTTTATATGTATGAGTTCAAACTGGGCTCTGAAACTGCCGGACAGTATTGTTATTCGTAACCTCATTGACAGGCAAGCAAGCCTCGACTACCGCCTATCTATTAACGAGATCCGAACAGTTTAATATCTTATGGGTACCAGGACACAGCGATATTTCAGGAAATGAAAGAGCTAACATGGTCGCCAGACAAGGAACGACGCAGTAAACAAATATGGCACTCGCAAGTATACCACTAGCAGCCATTATATTAAAACATGCCTGATACGAACCTGAGATGGACCCTAGGGCATACCTGCCTTATCACCAGGCAAATCTGGCCTCGACTTGATCGTCAGCGAACCAAGGGACTAATCTCCCTAAAACGAACCGTCGTTATAAAAATTGTTGGCGTCATCACTGGTCACTGTCTTATTGGCAGTCATGCACAAAGACTAGGGCAAGCTAGGGATGAATTCATTCAATACCTGCTCTGCGCTTGTCCGATCCTCTGCCAAAGCAGGAAACGATACCTAGGATCCTATTTCCTTAACGACCTGACTGACGTTCAGCGGATAAGGATAACTGACCTTCCTAACTACGTAAGAAGCCCAAGGTAGTTCCATGAATAATGGGTCCACCCCCCTCTTAGCAACACAAAGGGCCTCTCTGGCCTAAGTGGAGGCTACGGGTAACCTAACCTAACTAAGCCACAGAGCAGCGGAGGCCCGCCGTAACATTAATAGCGCCTTCGGCACCGGAACGACTACCGAACGTATGCTGCAGCGCTGGTTTCAAAAATTTCGAAATGGTGATGAGTCGCTCAAAGATGAGGAAGGGAGTGGTCGTACGACAATCATCGACAGTGATCAAACAATTCCTATACGGATAATTGTGCAGCACAGCTTTTGTGAACGCAAGGTAATCAAAAATACTGATGAAGGCATAACATTCACAGTAAATGTTCACTTCAAATTCATGCTCTGTGTGTGCAGTTCGAATATGACACCATAATGGCATGGAACATTTGCTAAGAACTATAGCCAATGTGAAAATTCAGCCGAATTCCTCTCGAATCCTATCTAGGACAACCACCCCTAGAGAGTAGTGAACGAACATCTACGACCCAACTCTGTTCAGGTTATGTGAAAATATGATAAGAGTGCGACTCTTGAACTTGCGCGACAAAAAAATAAATAAATAAATAAAGGTTCTGGTGGAGGCAAATCCACGTACAACAGTAAGAAAGCAGAAATACTAGGCGTGGCTATTGGAACGGTTCCTATCCACCTGGGGGAAATTGGGAAACCAAAGAAGCTCGACAAGTGGGTTCCGTTGCGTGAACGAGATTAAAAAAAATTGTGATGTGCGATGAAAAATGGATCCTGTACGATAATCGGCGACGTCTCAGCTCAATGGTTGGATCAAGACGAAACACCACGACACTTCCCAAAGCCGGCATTACATGAAAAAAAGACAATGGTGACTGTTTGATGGTCTGCAGCTGGTTTGATATAACTGAATCCCGGCGAAACCATTACGGCTGAGAAATATTGTCAACAAATCCATGAAATGCACGGACAACTTGAAAGCACGCACCCGGCTTTGGTCAACCGAAAAAGACCAATCCTTCTCTATAACAACGACCGACCACACGTTACACAACCGATCTTACAAAAGTTGAACGAGCTGGGCTACGAAACATTGACCATCCACCATACCCAATCGGCTACCACTTGGTCAACTTCTTGCGTGAGAAATGTTTCAATAGCCAAGACGACGCCAAAACCGCCTTCAACGAGTTCATAGCTCCCAGACCTCCAGAGTTTTATGCTAAAGGCATAATTATACCTCCTTCCCGTTGGCAAGTGTCTTGATCATAACGGCTAAAAACCGTGGTATTTTTGTTCACAGACAACTTCACACTTAAGCCGTATTGTCATTATATTTTTTGACAGCTAATATAACAAGCCTTGCTTGTAAAATCAAAACGAATTACAACGGATTATAACCAACCCGGAATTGGTCGGCTCTCGTCCTATCTAGGACAACCACCCATGAGAGTAGTGAATGAACATCAACGACCCAAACCACTGCACTCCGTTCAGGTTGTGTGTCTAAAAACGCATCATAAGAGAATATAAAAACTCTTGAACCTGCGCGAGTCATAAATCTACACAGTAGTTTTGGTTGATACTATCGAAAAGGGGGAAATGCTGTAAAAGGAAATAAATTCGCCGAAGTGTATGGAAAAGACGTGTTAACAGAACTCCAGTGCCAAAGGTGGTTTGCAAAATTTTGACCCGACATTTGAAGCTGTTGAAGACACAATAGTGGCATTCATTAATGCAAACCGTAGTGAATAACAATCGTGAGGCCGCTGAGAGAATACATTTATCGAATTCGTGATCATTTGGAACGCTTTGGTTCCATAGTCAAAGTTTGTCTATAGGTCCCTCATGTTTTTACGAAAAGAAATTTGTGCCGTCGCGTTTACGTTGTGATTTGGTTTCCCAACGTCAAGGAAATTATCCATTTTCGAAGCTCATCCATCATCATAACAATATGTAACATTGTCGCAAGAGAGCCGGCTCAAACCCCTTCGAAAGCCGACATTCGTCAAAAACAAAAAACCGGCCAAGTGCGAGTCGGACTCGCCCACAAAGGGTTCCGTACCATCTGTATATATAAATATGAAAGAGACTATGTATGCTTCATGATGAGATATACATAGTTGATCATCAAAGTGTCCATTGAATTCAAATCAATTATTATCTCACTTGACAACAACGATGTGAAAAGGTGAATAACAATAATGGGAAATATGGGAAAAAGGTTTGCAGCTAAGATTAATTCATCAAAGACACAAAAGAGATCAAAGCTGGGAAGTTTGCTACTTGTTGTGGGATATTGTCGACTAACCTTAGTTAAGTATGTGACCAAGGGGATTTTTCGGATGAAAATCATGTCTGTTGTATGGGAGCCCCCCTTAAATATTAATTTTGTTTTAAGTATTTGTCGTGGTAGCGGCAACAGAAATACATCATCTGTGAAAATGTCAACTGTCTAACTATCACGGTTCATGAGATACAGCCTGGTGACAGACGGACGGACGGACGGACAGCGAAGTCTTAGTAATAGGGTTCCGTTTTACCTTTGGGTACGGAACCCTAAAAACGATGATGCTATCTATTTGGTGGGATTAAAAAGCTTTTACCGGATAACACTACGATGAATTCTGAAATATACTATCATTTTCTTCTTTTTCTTTGGTGGCGATACAGCGCATGAAGGACCAAAGCCAAGCTTCTCTCAATCATCCAAGTTGAGTGTGATTTATTTTTCGCACATTTGAAAGGGACCTACAGTATACTACGGGGGGTTTTGCCATTACCCCGCCGAGAAATAAATATTCGATGGTGTTGGTGTTATCAGGATCCGAACTAGCCCATCGCGCGTCAGAGTCTAACAAACTAACCATTGCGCCACGGCGCCCTTGTCCAGCTGAACAAATTAAATGATTCACTTAAACAGAAAGAGCAGAATTTATCCATAGAAAAGGTGGAAGATAATGCGACATCTCATACAAGTTTGGTAACTCGTAAAAAGCTTTTTCAGCTTGGATAGGATGTACTACCTTATCCACCATGAGCTGTAGCTTAAGTTTTGAGATGTATGTATGTATGTTGGCGTTACGGTTCATGAAGGACCACAGCCGAGCTTCTCTCAACCATGTTGTGTGTGATTTCATTTTCCCATAGGTGAAAGGGACCTACAGTTTATTGCCGGTTCCGAACGGCGACTTTCGAGAAGGTTTTCTTGACAATTATACTAAAAGGTGTTTTGTCAGTACCCCACTGAGCAACGTGAAAAACACATTCGATGACATGGCTTTTGTCTGGACTCGATCGCGTGTCATCGGCGTCAGAGGCCACTGCGCTCATACTCGTAGATGAGTCAAAAATCTATTAAATACATTTAACATAATTGACTAAAATTGATAGAAATTAAATAAATACAAGACACTTATAGGTAAAGGTCAGCAAACGAGGATGATGGCAGCTATACTGAGTCCAAGAACACCCACTTAATTTTAAGTCGCCGGGAGTGATGAAATTTCAAATGACATCTTGCAGAAGTACATAAAGTATGTGATTCTTACACTCCTAGTAAGAACAACTAGGAGTACTTTTTCATTGGCTTAAGATGAAAATGTTCTCCGTTCTCAAGATATGTAGGTGAACAAGGATACTTCTAGTTGATACCTTACGATCTCTGATCAACGCGACAGGGTGGCCTTCGGTCTTCACTGCTATGACCAAAGCTCCGAGTGCTTGTAATGCATCTGAAGTCTACGCTCGAACTTAAGCGGATAAAGCAATCCTTCTTCTCTTTAGCATACACTTTTCCAGACCGTTTGCCTTGAAACAAATGCTATATATGGTTAAAGGTATGGGTAACAGGGATAGCTTTGGTTAAATAATGACTCTAGTTCTCGTGGTAAAATGGAGTCTGAGTCTAAGTGTTGTTGTTATTATTCAACCTCTTCAAAAACATATTTCCACGGAAATCTCCTACAGTAAACACGTGATCAAATATCAACATCTTGAATTTCCAAGCCATTCTTTCTATCTATAGTTCTGGCGCCTCGTATAAATCCGTTTTGAAATCTACTCTCATTAGCTACAGACAATTGATCAGCGGCTCTATCCGCACTCTACAAAAGAGTACACACATCGCTATGTTTTGCGATAACCAATAGAGTCCAATAAAGCTGGCTTATTTTTAGAACAACTTCACACAATTTTCTTCCCCTTCGGATGTTTACCAGATCAGCCTTCACTAGCGCAATACAGATACACCATTGCGTTCTGTTTACAATATGATGATTATTTACAAAGTACACTCTATCCTCTGTCGAGTAAGAGGACCGATCAAAGGTTGCGCTTTATGAACCACTCGCCGAATGGTTGCTGAAACGCACGCCAACAACTCACACGCACATGGAGTGCTTCTGAACGATTATTAAGTATCTATAATTCATTTCGAATATGTCTATGCACTTACGGATCTCCTGTTTTATATACGAAAGAAAAATGTAAAAATAACCATAAAATAAAAAAGTAAATATATGAACATGTAGGTTGTGTACTTACCGTCGTAAATACGTCCAGCTCCTTGTACGGATTGACTGCAACTAAAATCGATCCTGTGTATGTCTATAGTTGTGACGTTATCGTGTTAAGGAAAATTAATAGCTTTTGAATTATGAAAGAGTTTATACGTAGAAATGTAGGTCAATTGAACGGAAAAGCGAAGGGAAGGATGTAAGAGCTTCGTATGTGATGTGAAGTAATCGCCGCATGGAAGACGATAGTAATGGGAAACATTACTCAAAATTGAGTTGGATCTAGTGGAAATGATTTTAGGAAGTAAGTTATTTAGCGCCCCGTGAAGTAATTAAGAGTCTTAATGAAACGTGTAATTTCTACTCAAGCTGTGATGCAATAATTAAGTAAATTTGTATTAGGTTTGAAAATAAGATTGAAGGAATTGCGCAAGAAAGTTCAAAATATACGTAGAAGACGATAATGTATGAATTCAAGTAACATCAGCTCAATGTAGACCATCTTCCACAATCAAACCACATTTCTTACAACAGGTTGTCTTTAATGAAGGCAACATTTTTAATCAAGATGAAGGCTGAAAGAATGCTTATTATTGGCGACGGCATCTTAAAAAAAAAAAAAACTATTTTAACATATAGACTAACATATAGTCCGCGCCAAGCCAAGTAACTAAGTCAACTAACTCAAAGTGTAGGCGTTAACGTTAATTCTACCTTGGGAATTTAGCCGCCATCGAACGAAAAAACTACTTGATTGATGGTAGAAGACCTTGTCAAAGCACCGTCCTCCTTTTATAAAAATACAAAACCTACATATGGCTATACTGCCTCAGACAAGTACGTCAATAATAGGGAGGTAAAGTCCGCTTAACATTGTATACAAGATTCTCTCTCCTAAAACTGTCCTTGAAAAATCTGAGAGGTTCCAATTAGCGCAGTTGAAGTGTCATATGACAATGTGATGTCTCTACCAAACTCGTTGGACAGTGCAGGATGGCAGTAAAAAAATAACGCAATGAGAACGAGATGACTGAGACCTTCAATGCCAAGAAAAACAATGAGAAGACGAGAAGACGACGCACTATCATGTGGGTTTTTCTTTACATCACACGAAGCTCTCATAAGCGTTGAATGGAAAGCGTCTCTCATATTAAAAGCATGTTCTGTCATCAGAAAATTATACAACATAAATGTCCTGGTCAGAAAGTCACTTCCAAGTAATCAACACGAAGCAAGGACACCAACGATAAGATCAGATGAAGAATACATTTTCCAATGTCTGTGTTTTTTAGCCCAAGATTGACCAATGCGGTTTTGTTCTCCGGCGTTCGAAGACGGATGAGAGAATTCTTGACTGTTTTCACAGTACATTCTACGTGCTATCTTAGGAGAGCACACTGAGCAAGTGTCTCAACCGCTGATGCCGATGGCACTAGGATCGCGTCTCGACCATTGGTATTGAATGTTTAGTTCGTGGCGGGGTCAGGTTGCTATTGAAATGAACATGTGTTTAGGTGGTCCACACAAAGCATAAGCCCAAAAACAAGAACATTAGGTCTCAGCGACATTGGCTTGGAAAGGCATTCACGAATCCAACGTATAGGATGGAAGAGTCATGTAGAGCGGGCTTCCAAACCCCAAGAGCTTTCAGCTCCAACACAGAAACACGACGCAATATATGAATAGTATAATCAAACAGTAAAGCACGTATTATTGGAAACAACTGGTTTAAGGACATCCCAGCTGAAGAAGGTTAATGTTTTAGGCTGAGATTCACCCGAATTGTCACGCCATCATTTTTGTGAGGCTTTAAGCTGTCCGTTGAACATTTAGACATATGAACTAATCTCTTGTACTACTAGCTGAACCTTCCGGCCAATGTCCTTTCGAAACATTGCGATCTATTTCTTTAACGAGGAAACAAGGAAAATAAACTGTTCAACTGAAAATTCATAGTTCATAACACCACTTAGTGGAGCCTCCCCTGCCGTCATAGACCCTCCTTTTGAAACCGACAATAAATACATTAAATTTTAACAAAAAGTTACAGGTGTTAGCCTGGTTTTGATTGAGCTTTGGGAATCCCAATCAGCCGCCCTTTCACACGCAAGGTGCGAACATTTGATATAAACATCAATGCGTGTTTGTCGAAAATTTCAACTGAACACGCAAATGAAAACCAACCAACAACCAACACGTTGCTCATATATTTACATCACAATCCACATATCCAATAAAAGAACAGTGTATTAGCACAGCGGGTTACTGCATATTGTGTTCTATTGAATAAAAAACAAACAATCGGGGAGGGAGCGAGCAAACAGAGCAAAGAAGTTGATCGCGTTTTACAAGGCAAACGCCAGCTTCGATCTCTGTCCCTGCTCAATCCAAATTGACACACAGCCACCGCGTGGCCCCCCCTGGATAGCTACCCTGGCACCCGCCAGGTAGTGAACCAATGTATGCAGCGACCCAACCCCTTGTTCCTGGGGAAAGAGAAACCTGGCCCTCCAGGTTGGGGATTGTGCTTAGGGGTAACATCCCTATCACGTAAAAACCTACTTGTTCAGAAGCAACCACAAGCCTCCGATACGGACGGATATATGTAAAGCTGACGACCCCTGCAAACGACTAACGGACTTGAGAGTCTGCACCTGGAATGTGAGGTCCCTTAACAGACCGGGTGCAGGCGATAAATTGGAGCAAACCCTTAACTGCTATTAAGCAGATATAACCGCGCATCAAGAAGTGCGATGGGATGGACCAGGCAAAAGACGGATGAAAAACTGTGACATCTCTACTACGGGAACTGCTACAAGGAGAACAAACAGCGCCTATTCGGGTGCGGATTCGTTATTAGAGGAAGACTCCGCCAAAACGCCTCATAGCAATCCGCATCAAAGTTAAACTTGGAAATATTAGCTTAATATGCGCTCACGCCCCAATGGAAGAAAAGCACGATCGACTCAAAGAAGAATTCTACAATCTCCTAGACAGAACCTATGCCCAATGTCCCAGTTACGACACAAAAATAGTTCTAGGAGATTTTAATGCAAAACTGGACAAAGAGGACATATTTGAGTTGATCATAGGAAAGCATAGCCTCCATAACACCACATCCGCTACGGACATAGGCTAATCGATTTACTAACGGGGCGTAACCTCCTTGTAGCAAGCACGCGATTCCCCCATCTCAACATCCAAAAAGGTACCTGGCGGTCTTTTGATCAATCGACCACCAACCAGATTGATCACATTGCGATCGACGCCAGACACTCCTCGAGTATTCTCGAAGTACGAACCTTCCGAGGGGCACACATCGACTCGGACCACTATCTTGTTGTAGCCAAGGTACGCATGAGAATATCAAGAATGCGTAGGAGTCGAGTAGAACTACGTAAGTTTGACGTCGGAAAGCTACAATCGCAAGAGACTGCCAGAATCTTTGCCGATCGTGTCTCCTCCAAGCTCTTTTAAAATCCGCCCACAGTAGCACAAACAATAGAGCAGGAATGGGCGCATTGCCAGAGCGCCGTCAGAGACGCTGCCTCAGAGGTGCTGGGCTTCAAACCGCCACCACCTGGAAGCCCCTGGTTCGATGAACAATGCGAACAAGCCCATGAGGCAAAACAAGAGGCATATAAGGCCAAGCTGCAACGAAAGACGAGAGCTGCACGCGAATTCTATTTCTATTTTTTTCTTTCAGAAAAAAGAAGAGAGAGCACGGAAAGCGTGAGATCAAGGAGATGGAGAGATGCTTCCGCAAGAATGACGCCCGTAAGTTTTACAATAAGGTAAAACGAACATGCCATGGCTACAAAGCCAGAGCGGCGGCCTACAGGGATGAAAATGGAGAACTGGTAGTAGAGTCGCAGTCGATGCTGAGGATTTGAAAAGACCACTTCAGCAGACTTTATAACGGAGATGATAGACAAGATACCGCTGTCAGGCAGAATGAGCCATTCGTAATGGACGACGATGTAGGAGAATTTCATCCACCCGACCTAGACGAAATCAAAACAGCGATATCAAGACTTAAGTCTAATAAAGCCGCGGGCGCAGACGGCATGTCTGCTGAGCTTCTTAAGGCGGCTGGAGATGAGCTGGTATGGTCGGAGGAAAGCATGCCCGACGAATGGAATTGTTTGCCCGATTTGAAAGGGGACCCCTATAACTGCGCCAACTATAGGGGAATAAGTCTCCTTAACATCGCATATAAGATCTTCTCTGCCGTATTGTGTGAACGCCTGAAACCGTTTGTGGATAACCTGATCGGCTCTTATCAGTGTGGTTTCAGGCCAGGTAAATTCACAATAATAGAACAAATATTTACGCTACGGCAGATCTTGGAGAAGACTGTATATGAAGCGTGTATAGAGACGAGCTATACAAAGCCATGTCTAGTTTTAACATCCCTGCCAAGCTCGTCCGACGGTGCAAGATGACAATGGAGAATTCTCGCTGCTCCATTAAGGTCAGTAATGGGTAAACCGAAACCTTTGATGTTAAAAAAGGATTTAGGCAAGGTGACGCGCTGTCATGCAACTTTTTCAACATCGTGCTTGAGGAGATCGTGCGAGTCACTGGCCAACACAAGAGGTACGATTTATTTCAACTCTACGTAATTGCTTGCGTACGCCGACGTCAAGGAGGCCTTTGTAAGCATTGAGGTAGAAGCGGCTAAGATGGGTTTCAAGGTTAATGAGGGTAAAACCAAATATCTGCTTTCATCTAAAAGAGACGGGCAACACCGGCGTATTGGCCAGAACGTCACCATCGGCAGATATAACTTTGAAGTGGTCAAGGAATTCGTCTACCTTGGCTCACTGATGACCAGCGACAACAACACCAGCGCTGAGATAAAACGCAGAATCACTCTTGCCAACCGCTGTTTCTTTGGGCAATTGAAAAGTAGAGCCCTCTCTCGGAAAACCAAGGTGACACTATATAATCATCCCAGTCCTCCTTTACGGCGCAGAGGCTTGGACCCTAACAAAGGCGGATGAAGATGCCCCTGGTCGTTTCGAGAGGAAAATTCTGCGCACTATCTACGGTCCCGTTTGTTCAAACGATGTATGGAGGAGAAGATATAACGAAGAACTGTACGGGTTGTACAGCGACATCGGCCTGGTACGACGTCTATGGATACAGCGTCTAAGGTGGCTAGGCCATGTAGAGCGCATGGAAAATACAGCTCCGACCGGAAGAGTCTTCGAATCCACCCCGGAAGGAAGGCACGGCAGAGGACGGCCGCATCAACGGTGGCGCACGCAGGTGGAATGGGCGTGGAAACAGCTGTCCAAAGACCGTGCCAGCTGGACACGCTTGTTGGTTGAGGCCCAGGTTCACCACGGACTGTAGCGCCACCCAAATAAGTAATCGACATAAAGGTATTTTGCAAAACATTGAAGCGAGAACGTATATAAAAGGAATTAGGACAAGCTTTTGAGTCACTCAAGCAACTGCAATATGTCAAACAAAAGCGGATATTTCACAGTTTCCGAAAAAGTTTCCATTTCTGATTGTTCTTTCATTTTCACTTCTTTGGCTCTTGCACATTTGTGATTTATTGCGAAAGTCTTGTTGAATTGTGGCCCATTTTTTGTAGCCGTAACCATACAATAATCGTACAATATATACATATGTACGAGTAAACAAACCATAAATTCTTTTCGTCTTATCATTGAATAAATGAAACCCAAGGGCACCCATTGAGTGTATAGGGAAACGTTCTTTCGGTCTGCCGGACGGAAATTACGATAAACATGGAAAGAAGCAGAATAAAATTAAATTTATTTGTCAAAATTACAAGTACGTATGATGCATTCACTTGAGCTCATACGAAAGCTGCTTTATCAACTGTGCAGCCACAAACGTACAGTAGTTATAGTATGTCCAACTTTTTGCAATTCCAACGAACCTGTGACCAAAAGTAGCAATTCTATGGGGGAAACCTATGAATAATTGAAATTGGTAGGCAACTACCCATAATAAGCAATCTCGCAAAGGGACAATGATCGCTAGCACGGCTATCACTCTCCTCCGCTTCATTTTATAACACTTCGACCACTTTAACGATGACTACATATTTGAAAATACGATTTAACGACTTTTCAATTTACTGTCCGAAAGTGTCTCTCTATCTTAAATGTTGCTCATTAACCAAGCCACTGTCAGCAATCCATCAGTCCATACCGACATATCTATGTTTGTGAAATTAAATACGAACCTAAAACAAAATGAAACAAAAAAAAAAAAAAAAAATCTCATTTATCAGTGACATACCTTAGCGTCTAGATGCGAACGACGATGTACATTTCCTGCACAGAATTTTTATGCATTCATTGAACTCGATGAACGCCAATGAATTTTTGTAAACGATTTAGTATGCCCGCAGTATCCACGCGACCATGAGTTTTAAAATTAGAGTTTTTCATCTCTACCCTCTATGGAATACACATGCATATATGTATGTTACTCAGAGAAGCTGAGCGATCAAAGTCAATAAAAATGTCTTCATAGGACTAGAAGTGGATGTCATCTTCTATGTGTTTAGTCTTATATTTCCAAATGGACTATTTATGGTGCGTGCTATGGTATCGCTTCGCGTTAACGAACAAGTAGCTAAATTAAGCTTAAATATAGGTTTGGGGAAATATGTACATCACGTAACGGTTGGTAATATGACATATATGTATTTATGATTAATAGTGCGGATGGGGGAAATAAATATATCGTTCATCCAGAGCCAGAGGGGAGAAGGGCAAACGCCAGCTTTGATCTCTGTCCCTGCTCAATCCAAGTTGACACACAGCCTCCGCGTGGCCTTCCCGGGATAGCTATACTGGCACCCACCAGGTAGTGAACCAATGTGTGCAGCGATCCGACCCCTTGTTCCTGGGGAAAGAGGAACCTGGGCCTCCAGGTTGGGGGTTGCGCTTATGGTTAACATCCCTATCGCATAAAACCAAAGCTTGTTCAGAGACAACTAACAGCCTCGGATACGGACGGATTACATGAAACTAATTTCGGATCTGCACCTGGAACGTTAGTTCCCCCAACAGACCAGGTGCAGCCGGACAACTGGTCAACTCTTTGGACTGCTATAAGGCAGACATTACCGCACTTCAACAAGTGCGATCTGATGGGCCAGGCAAAAAGCGGATGAAAAACTGTGATATCTACTACGGAAACTGCTACAGAGAAAATAAACAACGCTTATTCGGATGCGGATTTGTTGTTCGAGGCAGACTCAGGAAAAAAGTCTTAAGCTTCCAGCATGTAAGCGAACGCCTCATAACTATCCGCATCAAGGCCAATCTCGGCAATATAAGCTTACTATGTGTCCACGCTCCCACAGAGGAGAAAGATGACCGACATAAAGACGACTTCTATTATCTCCTAGGCAGAACGTATGCGCAATGTCCCAGCTATGACACCAAAATCGTTCTAGGAGATTTCAATGCGAAGCTGGGTAAGGAAGCTATCTTTGAACGGGTCATTGGAAAGCACAGCCTACACAACACCACGTCAGAAAACGGACTTTATGGCGGGACGTAACCTGGTAGTAGCAAGTACACGATTCCCACACCTCAACATCCATAAGGGGACCTGGCGGTCTTTCGATCAATCGACAACCAACCAAATTGATCATATTGCGATCGACGGCAGACACTCCTCCAGCATCCTAGATGTCCGAACCTTTCGAGGAGCCAACATCGATTCGGATCATTACCTTGTTGCAGTTAACGTACGGATGCGAATTTCTCGGAATCAACGGAGTCGAATAAGAACACCAAAATTTAACGTCGGAAAGCTGCAATCGCAGGACCCCACTTCTGCAGACTGTATAACGGCGATGATAATCAAAATATCGCAATCAGGCAGAACCAACCATTAACAATGGACGAAGACGAAAGAGAATCCCGTTCACCCGAACTAGACGATGTTAAGATAGCGAGGCTCTTGGGCGTTTCGAGCGAAAAATTCTGCGTGCAATCTTTGGTCCCGTTTGTGTAAACGGAGAGTGAAGGAGAAGTTTCAACGAAGAACTGTACGGGCTGTACAGCGACATTGGCCTAGTTAGACGTCTTCGGATCCAACATCTAAGATGGCTAGGCCATGTAAAGCGAATGAACATCCGGCCCGAAGAGTCTTCGACTCCAACCCCGAGGGACGCCGCAGCAGAGGACGACCGCATTTAAGGTGGCGCGCAGAGGTGGAAAGGGACCTCAACCAACAGGGCGTGCGGCACTGGAAGCGGCTGGCCAAAGATCGGTCCGGCTGGAGAGGCTTGTTGGTTGAGGCCCTGGTTCACACCGAACTGTAGCGCCTTCAAAGTAAGTAAGTCATCCAGAGCCTTGATGACAATATATAGACTTTACCACTAGAACTAAGACCAAAAAGTACTCTCGTTGGTCCACTGTTTCGATAGTTAGAAGTAATAAAACTAAAATTGTGTCATACACCCTGTTCATTCGCAAATCGAGAGACATTTCGTCAACAAAATCAATGTGCTCAGATGTAGTAAACTGAGTTTCCTGTAAAACAGCAAGCCTATCCAAGTTAAGTTGTTAGCATGTTCTGGTATTTCTCGCCCCATTATAAGCATGACTTTCGAATTTGAAGAGAGTGTCATATCCTTAGCTGGGATCGGTAATTTTTTTCGATGCTTCAGGTTACCAAACGATTACATCAAAGTACCTGTGCAAGCCGCAAGAACAGGTCAACAAATAGGCGTGCTTAAATATACGAAACAACCACAAGCCTCGAATAAAACGGCCCGGATTAATGTTGACGACCCTTGCAAAAAACGAACAAAAGGACAATCATCTTCGGCTCTGTACTTGGAACGATAGGTCCGTAAACAGACCACGTGCAGTCGAACAACTTGCGGATGCCCTAGACCGCTATAAAATGGACATAACCGCCATGTAAAAAATGCGATGGAATGGACCGGGTATAAAGCGGATGAAAAACTGCGACATTTACAACGGCGACTGCTGTACGGAGAGAGGACAACGATTGTTCCGATGCGGATTTGTTGTTCGAGGTGGACTAAGGCAAAAAGTCCTAAGCTTTCGTCATGTGAGCGGACGCCTCATAACGATCCGTATCAAGGCTACATTTTTTGACATCAGCCTGATATGCGTCCACGCCCCCATGGAAGACTAGGACCACTCCACAAAAAAGAAGTTATACGACCTCCTAGACAGAACGTGTGCCCTATGTCCCAGCATGACATCAAAATTGTACCAGGAGACTTCAATGCTAAGCTGGGTAAGGAAAGCTACTTTGAACGAGTCATCGACAAACGTAGCCTACACGACACCACAACCGATAACGGACACAGGCTGATTAATCTTGCTACGGGGCGAAATCTCCTTCTAGCCAGTAGGTACGCGCTTCTCGCACCGCGTTATACACAAAGGCACCTGGCGGTCGCCAAATCAATCAATCACTAACCAGATTAATCACATAGCGATCGACGTCAGACACTCCTCCTTCTTGATGTTCGAACTTTCCGAGGAGCTAACATCGACTCGGACCACTATCTTCTAGTAGCCAAGATGCGCCTACGGATATCACGAACGTAGCGGAGTAGAGCAAGAATACAAAGTCATTACGTCGGAAAGCTACTATCGCCAGAGACCGCTCGTGTTTTTTACCGATTGCGTCTCCCTTAAGCTCTCCAATACACCTCAACCTTCCACGCTCTTAATAGAACAACAGTAGAACCTTTGCAAACAAGCCCTGAGTCGGCTTCAAGGCTCCACCACGAAGGAACACCTCGTTCGATGACGAGTGCAGGAAGATTCACACAGCGAAGCAGTATGCATATAAAGCCTCGCTGCGTAGAAGAACAAGAGAAGCTCGTGGGTTCTACGAGTTAAAAAGAAGAGAGGAGCATACTCTTCTTCTTCTTCTTTGATGGCGTTACAGCCCATGAAGGACCAGAGCCAAGCTTCTCTCAATCCCCCATGTTGTGTGTGATTTATTTTTCACACAGGTGAAAGGGACCCACAGTTTAATGCCGATTCCGAACGGCGTGAGTCGAGAAGCTTTTTCATAGCAAGTTATACTACGGGGAGTTTTGCCAGTACCCCGCCGAGGAGGAACGCCGCGAAATAAACATTCGATGGCGTCGGTGTTATCGGGATCCGAACTCGCTCATCGTGCGTCAGAGTCCAACACACTAACCACTGCGCCACGGAGCATACTGTTCTCAGAAGAAAAAAGAAAGAGCACGAGAAGCACGCGATTGAGGGTTTGGAAAGGTGTTACTGCAGGCGTGACGTTCGAAAGTTTTATCAACTGATAAAGCAAACATGCCAAGGTTATAAAGCCAAAACGGAAGCCTGCAAGGATGAGAACGGACACCTAGTTATAGAATCGCAGTCGATGCTGAGAATATGGAAAAAAAACACTTCTGCAGACTGTACAACGGCGATGTTAGTCAATATACCGCTGTCAGGCAGAATGATCCATTTCTAATCGAAGGAGACCGCAGCGAATTCTGTCCTTCTGACCTTGACGAAGATTGCCATATCGAAGCTCAAGTCGAATAAAGATGCTGGCGCAGACGGACTGTCTGCTAAGCTCTTCAAGGCAGCTGGGGATGAACTGATTAGGAGCATGCATCAGCTCATCTGTATAATATGGTCAGAGGAAAACATGCCCGAGGAATGGAGTCTCAGCTTCGTATGCCCGATCCACAAGAAAGGAGACCCTCTGACTGCGCCAAGTCTTCTTAATATCGCCTACAAAATCTTCTCCGCCGTTTTGTGTGAACGCCTGAAGCCTTTTGTAAATAAGCTGATAGGTCCTTATCAGTGCGGATTCAGGCCAGGGAAGTCCATAATCTTATTAAATCTTCACACTACGGCAGATCCTGAAAAAAACCAATAAATTTTAAGGTCGACACTTACCACCTATTTGTCGACTTAAAAAAGGCGCATACGACAGCGTAATTAGAGACGAGCTATACAACGCTATGTCTTCCTTTGACATACCTGCTAAGCTCGTCAGACTATGCGCAGGATGACTTTAGAGAATGCTCGCTGCTCCATCCGAATCGGTAAACACCTTACCGATAGTTTCGATGTCAAAAAACGATTTAGGCAGGGCGATGCGCTGTCATGTGATTTCTTCAACATCGTATTAGAAATGATAGTGCAAGAATCACTGGCCAACACAAGAAGCACAATTTATTTCAAATCCTCGCAACTCCTTGCATACGCCGACGACATTGACATAATAGGTATATCATAGCGACATTGACATAATGAGGCGTTTGTGAATATTGAGATGGGGCTGCGAAAGTTGGTTTGGCAACTTGGGGCTGTATGTAAATTTCCCGCGTGTAGCGATTATCTTTAAAATGATAGGTGTCATTTTTATTGAAAGTTGTCAAGTCCCTGTTTCTTCGGCTTTCAAAGTGAAATTGCATGTCGTTTATTAAGACCATGCACCTTCGGTTACCATCTGATATTTATTTTAATAAATTCAACCGTGGTCGAACATCCGTCTTTGATGAAGAGTGATGTGACTTCGTAGGCTATTTTCGCGGTTTTGCGTCACCGAATGATGTTGATGTCCATATATTGGGTGGCATTAATCCGATTCTGTCCAACTAACGTGCATTCGAAGGGTGACGTTTCAGACTAGATTTGTTGTCTACAGTTTTGTAATTCGGGATTTGTGCAAAAAGTTTTGAAAACGCTGCAAATACATGCCGAAAAATTTGTGAAGTGTACAGTGAAAATACTGTGAGAGAACGCTGGACCCAAGAGTGGTTTGTTCGATTCCATTCGGGAAATTCCGGTGTCAAAATTGCATCTCTCGCTGATTGACTAATCATCAAAAAAGGCGTTAAAACGTTGCAGCTCGTGGAGCAGGAGCGGCTCTCAAACTGTCAGGAGATAATGGAGATACTAAAATCCAGCCACAGACGCTGCTGAAACGCAACAAAATCGAAATATTTTTAAACGAAATTATTACGGGCGATGAAAAATGGATTAAATACGAAAATATCCAATACAAGCGATCGTGGCCAAAGCTTCTATTGTACAATCTGGCGAAATGGCAAGTTGTGTCCTCTATAATACACAATCCGACCGTTTCAAAAAAAGCAATCATAAAAGAGCGACCAAAATTTACTAGAAAAGGAGTTGTGTTCCATTATGATAATGCCAGATCACACTAATCTTTGATGTCTCGGAACAAATTGACCGAACTTCCACGGTATAGCCGGGTCTCTGCAAAATTATTTTATCTAACGGCTGATGAAAATCACTTGACCAAGTTTTTCGCTGATAAACTACACAACTAGTAGACAGTGGAACAAAAACGGAGTTGCATGACAACTTGAGAGCATATGAACATGTTTAAACTCAATCCGAAAAATTTTCTATGGCATTTCTTGACTATTGACGAAACATGGATATAAAGGCCTTCCAACAGGGACTTCCGAACTTTGACACTTGATAGCGGCCATATTGTTGAAGCTATATCTGTGATTTGGCTGTCATTTATTCAGTTTGTTTTGCCAAATCACGATGAACGGAATTAGCGTTCAACAACACGTGCAAGTGATAAAATAGTTTTAAATAGCTTAAAATGGGTGCTATGTTCTGGCAAGTTTCACGCGCTTCGCCCATATTACGATCGTCCTACCGAGAGGACTATTAGCAGTGTGGGGGAAAATTCGAGTCCACTGGTTCAGTAAACGATAAACCAACACCCGTACGTCGATGAAACGCAAGATCTTCCGAAAATATCGCTGCAGTCCGCGAGAGTGCAGGAGAATCCGAGGCATACGATTTCGCGTCGCTCACAAGAACGCAGCCTTTCGCAGACCACAACTTGGCAAATTTTGCGTGGTAACTTGGGCCTGCCCCCGTACAAAATTCAACTGACCCAGGAGCTGAGGGTAAACGCCCATAGACAACGACGTATGTTCGCTTAATGGGCTCTGAAGCAGTTCTAAATGAATGGATACGTCAACAAACAAAATTGTCGAATTTAGGACCATACCAATCCACATGAGGTCCAAGAGCGGCCAATGCATCCCGAAAGTCACTGTTTGGTGTGAATTTTGAGTTAGCGGCGTCGTCAATCTATATTTCTTTCAGAACGACGTTGTCCAGGCCATAACCGTAACGGCGAGGTTGATAATTACCTTCTTTTTTTTTAGCCTGGATTCAATGACATGTCGTTTTAATAGGACGGCGCTATGTGCCACACAGCTCACGTCCATATGGAGGTGATGTGAGCTAACCACCAAAATCGTGGTTCAGAAATCAGAAAAGTCATAGTCATCGTTTTATATCATCATCGTCTATTGGAGTAGGAAAAGGCAATGCTATGCACATTTATTGGTCCAATTCGATACTAAATCGAAAAAAAAGCCTAAGGAAAAACTGTTCTTTCCCTATAGCAACGAACCAGCTTACTCAAACATAGCAAAAAACTGATTGAATTATGCTACGAATTGCTGCCTTATCCAACTTCAGATTTAGCCCCATGCTGTTTCTTTTTGTTTCCAAACAAGAAAAATTACTTGGCAGTGAGCTGTTTACGTTAAACGATGAAGTCAACGCGACAGTGAAGACCAAAATATTTCACGAAGTTCAAAAAACCTTCTTTTTTTGTTAGATGGCCCGAAAAAGTTAGAATTATTGCAGGCCAACATCGAACGAGCTGAAGTAGACTATAAATAAAAAAATAAAAAAAACAACACTGTCGTGTACGGCACTAAATTTCAGGCATTTACTTACACACCACCAAGCCTCGGCTTGATAGTCAACGGACTAGGAGACTTATCTCCCTAAAACGAACTGACATTTATAAAATCATTGGTGTCATCACCGGTCACCGTCTCATTGGCAATTATGCACAAAAACTAGGACAAGTTCCAAATGATTTCTACAGAAGCTGCCTAGACGAAGAGGAAGTCGAATCCATCCATCACCTACTCCACGCCTGTCCGACTTTCTGCTCAATCAGGCAACGATACCTAGGATCCTACTTCCTAAACGACCTGACTGATGTTCAACGAGTAAGGATAACTCACCTTTCGAGGAAGCACTAAGTGGCTCCATGAATAGGGGGACAAACCCCGCGTAGCAACACAACTGGTCTCTCTGCCTAAGTGTATTATTCCCAGTCTGGGGAGGCTACGAACCTACTAAATAAAACAAAAAATTATTTTGAGTGGTAAAAATCCTTATTTGCGGAGTATATAGTGTGTTGGCCTCTGACGCCGATAGCACGGGATCGAATCCCGACAACAGCCATGTCATCGAACGTGTTTTTCACGGTGCTTCTACTCAGGGGGTACTGACAAAACCCCCTGTAGTATAATTGTCAAGAAAAGCTTCTCGAATTTAGCCGTTCGGAACCGGCAATAAAAACTGTAGGTCCCTTTCACCCATCGGTAACTAAAATCACACACAACATGGGTGATTGAGAGAAGCTCGGCTTTGGTCCTTCGGGACGCCAACATACATACATATGTACATAGCAGCAAGTTTAAGCGCCACACCGTTCAGCAGACCACATGTATGTATTTGTAAAAGGCTAACCTCAAATCTGAGTTATAGAAGAGGAGGATTGTATAAAGTTTCGATTTATTCTGAACGGCGCTTAGTACCCTGGATGAGAATTAGGTGGAGAAAGAACCATCATCGAAAAAATTAAACCTGAACTCTTCACTACACATTAGAGACCATGATGCAGCAGTGAGTTTCTACGGTAGAGTAGAGTATATTCAAAGGAAGTCAAAAGTCAGGTCATGTGCGGTATTCTGTGGGATCCAAAGAGCGAACGTACGATAAACATATAGCACGCATTCGACATAGCCATAGCCTGGTTTCTTGTGTCCATCTTTTTGAAAAAAGTACTTGTAGAGGACGAACTTTGGATTTTGGATGATTGAGAGGATTGCCCAAATGGGCAGGGACGCCGGGAGAACGGAAGAAATGTATAAGTCTAATCAATGTGAGACTTGTTGACTTGATGTCAGCAATTTCGTAAGCCAAACTTATAACTATTATTTGTTTTTCTTTATTATTTTACCAACTTGTAGTTATTTCGATGGGTAACTTCAAGCTTGTCTGAACTGCTCATACTTCGTGAAAGTTTATTTTTTCATCTAATCATACCGACAAGATCTGATGCTAACCCATTTGTTCTAAATATAAGGTCAATTAAGGTACTTAAAGCAGCAATTATCTCCTTTCTTTGACCTCTGTACCCAGTTTTAGACCTACTTGAACTACCTTCAACCTTTTTTTCTCTTATATTTCTCCCATCCCACTTTGCGTAATTTGAAAGTTTAGGGAACAAGACTAAATTACCAACGCGAATTGTAATAACAACAATAACCACAAACTGCTTTTCTCTTTAGCTAAAACAAAAGTGAAAACCCAATAAACCATATATCAAGTGCTTTTTGACATCAAAACTGTGTCACAATTCACTTTCCACCATTACACTATTGAGCTTTCCAATTTCTACAGAGTCCAGATTACAATTTTAATCCCTTGAAAATGATTGTCTTATCATGACTCAATGACGACAATTATGAAATAAAAAAACAAATACGAAATAGTATTATGAATATGAATGAAGATGATTCTATTGATTGGATTGCTTTGAAAAGGATACATATATCTGGTCTCTTTGGTATCGAACTTTAAGATTTTGATTTATTCCATTCTCATCGATGTCCGATATGGTCGTCATGTCCGGCACACCTTTGTCGGGCGTCGAAGTTAGTCGACCTGTGAATTAAAAGAACAGAAATAAAATCGGATTCATTAGTATGGATTTCCAAACTGAGTATATTCAGATTCAGCATATGTGAGTTGTTCGATTATTTACCATTTAAGTAGACATACTTTCAAAAGATATAGAGAGCATGGAGAAATACGGATTAAGATGTAAATAGTGTGTAGTCGATAGTTGGCCTGATGAAGGCAAATTGATTGTTAAGTAACGATGATATCATAATGTTGAGGACAAACCACAAATGTGGACATCCACATTTCACATATAGGAGCAGAACATTAATAATTGATTACGAATTGGTAAATTATGCCGAGATTGCGGCAAATGAATACTTTCATTGGTAAGGCGATGTTACCTAATTTATCAATGGGAGTGTAGTGTGTCTTGCAAAAGGTTTACAGATGACAAGTATATGTATTAACCAACTGAGTTAGTAGTAGTAGTAGTATTTATTCCATTCAATTGATCCAAATTACATATTTCAAGTATTATTATGTACTTAAAATTAATATTTACATTATATAAACATAAGTGTCTTAGAAACTAGTTATATAAGTGTCCTTCATAATGGGATCAATGAGGAATAAAACATAAAAACATCCTTTAGTTATGTATAACTAGTGTCGGATGTAGTATGCAAATTAAGACTAATCAACTGTGTGGTGAGTAATGTTTTAAGAGTGAATAGGTTCAATATAAATCAATACTCAGTTTATTAAATAATGATTCTGATTAAATTTTCTACTTCCCTGAAATCGAAGTTAAACAGCAATTTTTTTAACTTTCCTGTTGAACATGCAAGTAGTTCGTACGTTACGGATCTCAAGAGGTAACCGATTGTAAAGCCTTGGTGCTACTGAGCTATAAAAGTTTAAGAAGCGATGATTATTTTGAGGTGGAATACATGTCAGGTGTCTTTCGTTACTGCGAAGTTCGTATTCAGAGGAATTTCGAGAAGGTAAGTTACCACTTCTTATGTAAAATATCTTCAGAACCTTATAAAAGTAGAGATGCTTTAGTGGAAGGATTTTTGAAGCACAGAAAAGGTCAAAGCTATGCTCATGCCGCCTATTTTTCCAAATTATTCTGAGAATATGCTTCTGAATCACAATTAAGGGCTGTAGGGTAGTATTACTAGTGCCACCCCAACATGAGAGACCATATTGTAACTTGAAATTTACCAGATCATAGTAAAGCGTTTCAAGGAGCTTTCGTGAGCAAAACTGTATCAAATGATAAATACTGATAAATAACATACATATGTAGCTTTCAAAAGATAATTTTTTAGTAAGGATGTATGTGCAGTCCACTTCAGCATGCTATCAATATTTCAACCCAGATATTTGAATGTAGATACAAGCCCAATTGTAATTAATTCCTCGGAATTAATAACAAACGAGGGAAAACATAAGTTTAGTTTTATCGCTTATGACTAGCTTATGCATGCCAAACCAATGTCTTAAGACTTCTAAATCATAGTTGATATCCGCCACTAAATCTAGCACGAAAAAATTGGCATACGCACAAGCTATATCATCTGCAAACCCAGCTTTTTTTTCTGGGCCAAAAACGGAGCCTTGAGAAACGCCTATTCCAATATCCAGGTTCTTACTGAACACATCTCCTATCTTTACGTATTGCTTCCTATTCTTAAGATATGAGGTGAACCATTCAAGCATAAAGCCTCTGAAGCCAGCCTTTTCCAACTTACTCAAAAGAAGTTCATGATCAACTGTATTAAAACCCTTTGTAATATCAATGAAAAGTGTTGCACTCATTTTTTGTCATTTTGGCTATCATAAATATGCTTACAAAAGTTTAGGAGAGCGTCCTCTGTTGATCTGCCAACTTTAAAACCATATTGGCAATCATTAAAAAAATAACTTTGATCAAGAAATGTGATAATCCTGATCTTAACCACTTTTTCAAAGATTTTTAAAAAAACGATAGAAGAGAGATTGACCTGTAATTATTAAATTCTTTTCTATTGTCTTTTTTAAATACTGGAATGACCTCAGCAATATTTAATCCATCGGGAAATATACCGCAATAAACGCTCTTATTGAAAATATGAGCTAGAATATCGACAATGTTACAGCCCATGAAGGACCAGAGCCAAGCTTCTCTCAATCACCCATGTTGTGTGTGATATATTTTTCACACAGGTAAAAGGGACCTACAGTTTAATGCCGATTCCGAACGGCATGAGTCAAGAAGCTTTTTCATGGCTAGTATACTACGGGGAGTTTTGCCAGTACCCCGCCGAGGATAGACGCCGCGAAATAAACATTCGATGGCGTTGGTGTTATCGGGATCCGAACTCGCTCATCGTGCGTCAGAGGTTATTTGCTCTTCGTTCGAAAGATAATATCCTATTTCAGATACTGAAATTAATTTTGAGCGATCCCAAAGAATAACAGCATTTATTGGCCTTTTGTGCTACCGAGATCTGACGGAAAATCTATTTGCAACCGAAGGGAAAATAGAAATTCAATACGTACTTGTAATAATAAAGTACTTTCGGTTAAGGGAATACAATTTTGTCATGATGCTGATGGCAGCAGAAAATATATCTTAAGCTAAAATATTTCGGAGGTCCACTGAAAGTGGTTAGATTTCTTATCACACCCTGAATAGTGCCGACATTAGACGAAACAGTCGTGTTGTTTACATAGTTTTATAACAAAAACTCGTATGTTAAGTATATCACCAAAAATACTTTCAAATACACTGCTGTGCAAAATAATAAACCCAGGCTGGTTGGTTGGTTAGGTGACTTCCCTCCGTAGGGATCCCATAGACCAGTGATGGCGAACCTATGACCCGTGGGTCAGACACTGACCCACAAAAACTTTTTAACTGACCCACCATTACAACATTTAGATTTTCTAATTTGGGTGGATCATTTATATTCATGTGTATTATTCTCGATACTTATGCTAAAGGTAAAATCAGTAGAATCGATGCCGTACCAGCGGAACTAAAGATCTTTAGAACCAACAGTCCGTTATCTCGCGCGAACAACTAACTGAGAACTGTGCCCACTCACGGGTATGATAGTTTCAGTACCTTGCCTGCGAACGGTCTTTACCACTGTTGAACTTGGTATGCAGTTCGTACGCATTTAAAAGTGGATTGATGCTTATGTATATTATGCACGTTAATAGAAATTTCTCCTCAAATTGTTGTATTCTAAATAATGCGTATGTATTTTTAACTGTAGTCCTGTATTATATGAAACGCCGCATTCTAATCTCGGCATGTCAACAGATGAAGAAAGAAAACGTATTTTTTACAAAAGAAAAAAGAGGATTTTTCTCAAAACAGTGTTTTAAAAAAATGTATGATTCCAAAAAATAACATTACAACTGCTAGTTTCCAAGTTGCCCATTGTATTGTTCGCCACGGTAAACCTCTTTCAGAAGGAGAATTGGTTAAAAAAAAAAAAAAGTTTTTAGAATGTAGTGCTGATTTTGAAGAAAAAGAGTTCATTGTAAAGCATATAAATGAGTTACCTATAGGTCGCAATATAATTAAAAATAGAGTAATAGAATTAGAAAAAAAAACATTTTTTCGCAAATAAAGAACGACTTGAATTATGCAGACATGTATTCAATTGTTTTAGATGAGGGTAATGATGTATGTAAATGGTTATGCAAATTAGCAGTTTTTGCTCGATATAAGTCTGGGAATATAATGAAAGAAGAGTCACTAAAACTAATAACCTTGAAAGGGAAGTGTATCGGTCTTGATATTTTCAAAGAATTTGATATTGCATTTAAGGAAATGGATATTGACTTTGAAACCTTTAGTTTCTGTAACAACAGATGGTGCACCTAGTATGATAGGGAAAACATTGGATTTGTTCAATATCTTAAGCAAAATATTTCACATATTCTGATTGAATTTAATTGTATATATCAGCAAGTTTTATGTGCGAAGCATGGTTTAAAAACATTTCCCAATGTAATGTCAGTTGAAATAAAGACAAATAACCTTATAAACGCAATAGCTCTTAATAAACGGCAATGTTTACAATCCTTAAAGGAAATTGAATGCAAATATTCAGGGATTTCGACATACAACAACGTGTGATGGCTTAATTTCGGTCAAGCTCTTAATCGCTTTGTAAAGTTATTAGAAGAATTTAAGCCCTTTTTAATTGAAAAACACAATAGTTTCGATGAATTATCCAATATGCATTGGTTAAATGATTTAATGTTTTTATACGACCTCACTCAGCATTTTAATGAACTGAATAAAAAACTTCAAGAGCATAGACTAATTGTTTTAACGATGTATGAAAATACCAAGTTATTTATGGCGAAACTTGACATCTTCACCAAGGATTTGAAGATGTAAATCATGATGTATTTTCCTTAAGTACAAGAACATTTTCAAAACACAATAATTAAAAAATAATTAGTAATTATGCAGGATATAAAGCAAGCTTTTGGGGAAAGGTTTAATCAGTTTAAAAGTTTCAAAAATACATTCCACTTTATTTTATATCCATATAAAACAGAATATGAAACAACAAAATGAAAGGAATTTATGTGGCTTCTTCTTCCTTGATGGCGTTACAGCCCATGAAGGACCAGAGCCAAGCTTTTTTCAATCACCCATGTTGTATGTGATTTATTTTTCACACAGGTGACAGGACCTACAGTTTAATGTCGATTCCGAACGGCGTGAGTCAAGAAGCGTTTTCATGGCAAATATACTACGGGAGGTTTTGCCAGTACCCCGCCGAGGAGGAACGTCACGAAATAAACATTTGATGGCGTCGGTGTTATCGGGATTCGAACTCGCTCATCGTGCGTCAGAGTCCAACACACTAGCAACTGCGTCTCGGCGTCATAGCCTTTATGTGGCTAGGTATCGATAATTAAGAAATGGGATTAATTCAATTTCGAAGCAGCATAGTGTGGAAAACAAAATTTGGACCTGATTTCTGAAGTGTAAGGAAAAATGTGTGAAAGCAGTGCAGATAATATGAATCCCATAGTAAAAATTGAGAATTTTATATTAAACTTAGGGGATTCTTTACCAAATAATTTCATATCAATGAAAAAACTAGTTAACGCTCTTTCAACGATGCTTGGGTCCACATATTCGTGTAAAAAATAGATTTCTCTTGTAAAATCTTCTACTAGAAATTGACTTCACAGGGAATTAACTGCGAAATAAGTTAAACTAAGGAATACGAAATATGATCCTAATATTAAAAAACAATCTGAAAATAAATAGCAACAGATTTCCCACTAAATACTTTTTAATCCAAATTGTTATGTATGTATATACTCGTAAGTATTAATAAATAATTATGTATATATATATGTAATTTCATAATACATGCTTTATATAATTGTCGTTCCTCCTTTTCATTCAAACACTTATTGCTATTTGTACCAAACACTTATGAATTGCCATTCCCATCAAATATTTTTAAGTCGTCAGACCACGCTCTGCTGCAAATGAACGATAGTGACCCACGAGCTGGTACTTAAAAAAATAATAACAACATTTGACCCACGTCTTAAAAAGGTTCGCCATCCCTGCCATAGACCACTATAGGTCCATTGTGCTCACACTTAAGTTGGTTTGGTCACCGTTACTCCTGGAACCATTTTATGCTTTGATGAAAATTCGATAGTTTGCTGATCTCCGTTTCGGATAGATCCGCCAGTTCATCATAGAACTATTCCCCAGAAATCGTCTTCTTGAGGAAGCTAGGGCAGGGCAATTACATAGGAGATGGGATAGAGATTCTTCCTCTTCCTAATCATGACATATTTCTCTAAGGAGCAGTGGCGATTCGAATGCTTTTACTGACGCTTGGCTGCCTGTGTAGATGACAATGTCACTGTATTCTATCATCTCAAAGACAGCCAGTCGGCGGCCTCACTAATAGCCGTTGCGAGTAATTCAATTTGGAATACACTACAGTGGTTCAGTATTCAGGTGCACACCGCTGCCTATCCTGAACCCGTTCATGTATATTTCCAGTGCGACCCTTCCCATTGTCGTCGGTTGGGAATTATTGTTATAGAATCTTAAAGCTCAGGATTGGGATTAAGTAGTCCGTGACTTCAATTAAACCGCTGTTTTGTCGTAGAATACCAGTGTACCCTATTTCGGAGAACTTCCAATGAGCTGAATCCTTAAAATGCAGCGCCAAGGAAGGCAATCATTGAGAATTCTTTGTGGGAAAGTGATTTCTCAATGATTCCAACTACAGTGTGTAGAGCTGTATCTACTGATATCCCCTTACAATAGGAATGTTGCGGTGTCGAAACAATGATTTTTGGAGGGTTTCGCGAATGTACAGGACCACCAGTCTCTCCAGCGTCTTAAGAAGATAAGAAGAGAGACTGATGGGTCTGTAGTCCTTGGCAGTTGTGTTGGGGGCTTTTGGTATGAATGTTACCTTTACCTCTCTCCAGGATAGTGGTGTGTAACCCTAGTCTAGGTTGGAAGAGAACAGTACCAAAAGTCACGGTTCGAGAATGCCATAAGCACTTAGCATCTCTGCCGGGTAGATTCCACCCGGCCCTGCAGATTTGTGTGGAAGGAAGCTATTTACCGCTCACTTGAGCCTCTTTTTGCTTAGTTACTACTTCCTTGGAAGTTAACGGAGTACTCGGTGTGAGTCGTAAAAACTCTTCCTTTTGTGGCGTTACACCCCATGACGGACCAGAGCCAAGCTTCTCTCAATCACCCATGTTGTGTGTGATATATTTTTCACACAGGTAAAAGGGACCTACAGTTTAATGCCGATTCCGAACGGCATGAGTCAAGAAGCTTTTTCATGGCAAGTATACTACGGGGGTTTCGCCAGTACCCCGCCGCGAAATAGACATTCGCTGGTGTTGGTGTAATCCGGATCCGAACTCGCCCATCATGCGTTAGAGTCTAACACACCAACCACTGCGCCCTCAAAATGTTTACTTGGTTATTGCATCTTAATTGCGCCAACAAAGCAGTTTTGGTCCAACGTCAGCTAACGTGGCACCCAATGCGGGAACAGCTTTCTCATGCTTAAAACTTGATTCAGAATGGAATAGACACGTCCTTTCATAGTCTCTCCCATTTCTCTGGCTTAAATTTTTACGGTCATTTATCGCCATATGGTAAACTTGACCTATGTTATCGTCAGTGGTTGCAATTTTTTTTTTGTTAGAAACTCACGCAGGTTCAAGAGTTTTTTTATTTATATATTTTCTTATGATGTGCTATCGGCACACAACCTGAACGGAGTGCAATGGTTTGGGTCGTTGATGTTCGTTAACTCTCAGGGGTGGTTGTCCTAGATAGGACGAGAGCCGACCAAATTTCGCGTTTGTTATAGTCCGTACTAATTCGTTCAAGCACTTTGATTTTGCATACCCAGAGGATGAATCTCAGTTGGCCATATACTGTGAGTGTTATGCCTGCAGCAGTACGTCTGGTCACTTTCCATTCACAACTGCGTTGCATACTTTTTGTCCGTATATGTAGGAATTACTTTTTCTTGGCTATATAAGCGAATTTGAACAATAGACCTTGTTCGACCACGTTCAAAGTTAGTTGCCCGAGATTTTACGGCGGTAAATGATGGTGTAGAATCTCCGCACACAGCGTACAACTTATATATGATTTACGTAGGAGCATGGCCTTTAAAAAAACAAAAAAAAAAAAAAAAAAAATGTAACGAGAGCCCCATACTCAGTTTTTGTTGATGAGAGCTGACATCTTCAACAATACTTTTCAGGCCACCATCGTACATTTATTGATCTCGACCTAGGACAAAGCCAGTTTCTAGGCCTGAAAGACATTGTGGCCAGGTGAATTTGTCGTCAAGTTGATTGCTGAAAATTCAATCACCCAGTCTCGAATCGTAGCGAAAAAACAAAATACTGACAGCTATAATCCTTTTCCTCAAGAAGATTAAAATGGTGAATATAATGCACACGGTAGCGCAGACAACAACCTTTTTGTTGAGGATTTCGAGATGTGATAGATATGTATACAAGTTCGCTGTTAAAGTGCACCCAGGCACAGAGAGCTCGGCCTTCGGAAGCTCCAAATTGTGGCAGGCGTCCACCTTAAGTAAAGTCCAGCAAAAACCAGACCCTAGAGGATACCTGAGGTTTACAGCCAATGTATGTACGATTCGCGTCTGTGTTCTGTAGTAGTGCAGGTCAGTGAGGACTCCCACGGAAGTTGTGGGTCTAGAATACGAGCCCTTGCAATGCTGGATCAAAGAAAGAATTCTACATTGGGAATTCGATCAAGCCATTAGCCTGTTAAGACATTGCCATACCTACACACGCCTGAGCTTAATGGCCAGAAAAAAACATTTAAAATGTTATTCTTGGTCAATGAAAGGGCTGAATATCAGTCACGCCTGGAATAGTGGCAAAACTACGTTACTGTTTTTACAGGTTATACCAGTACCCAATTTAGTTGCACTCAATAAAATATGGTTAATGGTAGAAGCAATTAAGATGCAATCAAACTTGAGCCCACGAATAAGCTGCCTACGTTTCAAGTCCAACGCATTTCATTAAACTTTAATGGGTTTCCTAAAAGTCTCATTTAGCTCACCACCTGCGGGCTATATGTGGTACACAAACAAATGTCCGAAATCAGTCGGAAATGTCACCCACCCACCTTAAATAGTTAGTTAGTTATACGGTCTTCTCGCATTTCTATTTTTATAGCTTTCCAACGACTTAAAACGTTTATGTTGGACAATACTCCTTGAATGAGTTCTCTTTTAAAACGGCAATAATAAATCCATTGAAAGGCCTCGATAATGAGATCCACGCTTCACAGTTTGTGTTCTTAGAGTTGTTTACTCTCTATTCATTCTGGTGATTGTACATATGTCATCCAACAACTGGTTTACCTAATGATTCAGAGGTCGCTTCACATTGAACCTTAAAGCGTGCCCGTTGTTATTGCGTCAACTAATCAATGATGTTGCTGCTTAAGTGGAAGTGATTTCCAACGACATTTACACGAAAGAGACAAAGACGTCGTGACTGCGAGTGCTTACAGTATAAGCACAAGCACGACGGGTTACGTCTACGTCCGCTTGAGTGACTCACGCGTTTGGACTTTCCTCTACCGACAATTTGATGTGAATTTCATGGAATTTTCTTACAAATGCGAGTTGAGAAGAAAAAAAAAAACTTGTCGGAAGACAAACTCGGAATGAAGGTGAGTGTTGCTTACGCATGGCACGATGAATCGTTGTTGATATTTTGTAGACAAAGAGAACAAGAAGTAACATAGATAAACACGAGGGGCATGACCGGTGAGCAGTGATATGAGGAACTTCGATTTAACTATCTACATAAGGCACAGTAGATAAACACGAGGGGCATGACCGGTGAGCAGTGATATGAGGAACTTCGATTTAACTATCTACATAAGGTATTGCAAAGGTTACAAGCGTTCTAATTTTACAACAAAGGCAGCATTAGAGTCGAAAGAGTCTTGTGCTAATGGACAGACAGATTACAGCGTATTGTGGCCACTCAGTAAGTACTT
This sequence comes from Eumerus sabulonum, assembly GCA_951905685.1. Taxonomy (NCBI): domain Eukaryota; kingdom Metazoa; phylum Arthropoda; class Insecta; order Diptera; family Syrphidae; genus Eumerus; species Eumerus sabulonum. Next base: position 208,425,668 of record OX645060.1, read on the forward strand.
AGATCACATTGACTCTTGTTTCCTTAAAAACAATATTGATAGGCTCTATGGGAAGTGCGCTTTGTGCACTTTACAAGTTCCTCGTAAATAGCAATTTAACGATGCGCTAATGGGTTTTTGGATTAGCTAAGCATACGCGAGTATATGAGCCATAGTAATTCCCTAAAAATCAATCATCTTAAGACAATATCAAAGTGCTCCTATGTAACTAATTATATGAGTTACATAAGTATGTAGGTTTCCCGGTAGCTGCCGCTTGATTACTCATCGACAGCAGCTCTTGCGGCGAAAGGTGTAGGTATGTTTTCACTCTTGCGAAAAAGTCAAAAAATATATCGCATCACCACATATGTATCATGTCGTTATCTCGCATCCTCAACGTTCTTAACCAATATATTCAAAGACAAGCAGGTGGACGGGAGCAGCTGCTGTTCTTTTAACCCAACCACATGGAGAAGCAAAAAATAAACTTAACCAACATGCAGGTGGTTCTCCACGAAAGGGAGAGATGCAATCAACGCTCTCCAACAAAAATGACTTAAAGCAGGACCAGAGCCGCTTCTTGCTTTTTTCCCGCTTTGTATTTCTTTCCGCGTGATGGTTTCTTCGAATGATTCTTATTACACCTCAGAATTAAAAAAAAAAAACAAATAAGGGAAATGAGCAACACACACGAATATACCTATTCGTCGAATGCTTGTGCTTGGAGTGCGTTTTTTTTTAATTAAGATCGTCAGAGCAAGAGAAGCGCTTTCATTAACATCAATTTGTTTGCAGAAGATTTGTTTACGGTTCGCAACTTCCGATTTCTTAGACATGCGAGCGAAATATATAGATTGGGTTAAATCAAATTATGGTTTGATGAACGAATAAACAACAACTTGATGCGGTCATGTCACGAGTATATTTGCAGGAGCCTGGCTGGATAAGCTAAGCGGTGAAAGACTGTTGGTGATCTATAAATAAGTGGCCGAGTAATTTCCTGTTATTCTTGGCGCAACATTGATAGCTTAAAAGGGTTCTTATGAAGTGAAATTTACACAAAACGATTACTAAGAAACAACACATAAGCAGTGGAAGGTGAACCGCCAGACTAAACAAAATGATTTCACGGTTTGAGGTATTATTTGACTTCGTCTTTAATGCGCACCTTTCTAATAAGAATCATATGTATGCTGCGATGAAGGCCAGTATGTTTTATTTTAGTCTGTTTGTTAGAGGCATCTACTATATATTGGACCACTTAAGTACAATTACGATCCCATTCATATGTATGTATGTGTATACTCCCCGTTTTCCGGAGAAACATAGTTATGTTGGACTAAGGGATCACCTTAGCTCCTAAGGTACACCACTTTATGTGGACATACATACATACATAGGTAGGGTAATTACAGAGGAAGTGTTTCGCTTTGTAGTCTTCTTCACCACAATCAATGCACATGGACGTTTCACTTGTATCAAGCACGTTGACGCACCTGGTAAAGATAAAATGACCCGTAGTAACGCCTGTAAGTTTTCTGTAATCAGTTCTTCTTAGAAATAATAAGAAAGTCGCAGATTTCTTACAGACTATACAGTCTCTCCACCTGCGACAATGGGCCTGCCTCGAAGACCCAGTCGTTGACAAACTACCTGTCAGTCAAAGGTAAAGTCCAGAAAAGCTTTTTTTTGAACCGACTCTAGCGAGCTTATCGGAAATCACATTTTCTATTACCCGCCGAACCGGAAAGCAGACAAGCCTCTTCTGACTTTGTTCAGAATGGTCCTTTGTTCAATTTTGAAAGTGGTAAAATGGCCAACGCAATTTCGAGCTCAGCTTGGCTGTAACTGCAAATTCTTTTTCCCTACCAACCTGGACATTAGGATTGCGAATACATGAAAGACAGGCGCAACATTTGCCATTGAATATTTACATTGAAAAGTGCAATTGGATGTTTTCGTCCTCTACAAACAGAGCCAGCCGTGAAGTTACGATCGCATCCTTTTCGGGGTTCTGAGGCCAAGGAAAGGTGACTTTAAAGTTAAGGATGACTGGTGTCATTGTGTCAGATGTCATATTGTAGGGTATTTCTCAGCATTCCAATGCGAGTCGTATCAAAAGCCACCTCTCTCAAAACGAGATATGGCCTTCAGCGTGTACCTCAATATATCAAGGAAAAGAAAGTTGCGCATAGCTTCCAAAGCATAGTTTACTGATAGAGGATATCATGTGTTTACGTGACAGTTTTTCCCACCAAACAACCGATACCCATGAGATTATGGGTTATAAGATTTGGATGTCATGTTTTACCAAAAAAAAAAAAAAAAAAAAAAAGCTGACAAGGCTTTGGCCGTTTTGACTCAACAGAGAAGTTTGTTATTTAGAATCACACCCAGCTAATTGCTACCTTGGATATACCGTTGATGACTCCTTTAAGCAGCAGCTACGTGAGCCAGACCGGAAAATTTCTGATTCTCTTTCCTGAAGACAACCTTAGTAGTAACCGGATAAACCGAGAACCGAACAGAGAGAGCACCACATCATCCACGTATAATTCAGAGACATTGGGAGCACAGCAGCTGGGACAGTACGTTACCTTGGGAGCAGCCCTATTTACGGCCGACCTGATGCATTGGGCAAGTTTCGCGTTTGCATAACGCAAACAATGTCCTTTGCTTCAGTACGGCTTTGGACTACAACAAAAAAAAAAACGCCTGTACATTTACAGATATTAGCATATAACGTGAAATAATACGTAAAATCTTCCAAGGCTGCACTGACGCTGTTTTTACCTCTTACTTACTTACTTTGATGGCGCTACAGTTCGGGGTGAACCAGGGCCTCAACCAACAAGCCTCTCCAGTCGGCCCGATCTTTCGCCAGCCGCTTCCAGTGCCGCACGCCCAGTTGGTTGAGGCCCCTTTCCACCGGTGCGCGCCACCTTAAATGCGGTCGTCCTCTGCTGCGTCGTCCCTCGGGGTAGGAGTTGAAGACTCTTCGGGGCGGAGCGTTGATGTCCATTCGCTCTACATGGCCTAGCCATCTTAGACGTTGGATCCGAAGACGTCTAACTAGGCCGATGTCGCTGTACAGCCCATACAGTTCTTGTTTGAATCTCCTCCTCTACTCTCCGTTTACACAAACGGGACCAAAGATTGCACGCAGAATTTTCCTCTCGAAACGCCCAAGAGCCTCTTCATCCGCTTTTGATTACGTCCAAGCCTCAGCGCCGTAGAGAAGGACCGGGATGATTAAGGTTTTGTAGAGGGATACCTTTGTTTTTTGAGAGAGGGCTCTACTACTCAATTGCCTTTTGAGCCCGAAGAAGCAGCGGTTGGCAAGAGTTATTCTGCGCTTTATCTCAGCGCTGGTGTTGTTGTCTCCTGTCATCAGTGAGCCAAGGAAGACTAATTCCTTGACCACTTCAAAGTTATATCCGCCCATGGTGACGTTCTGGCCAATACGTCGGTGTTGACCGTCTCTTTTAGATGAAAGCAGATATTTGGTTTTACCCTCATTAACCCTGAGACCCATCTTAGATGCTTCTACCTCAATGCTTACAAAGACCTCATTGACGTCCCGCTGTGTCCATCCAATCACGTCAATGTCGTCGGCGTACGCAACCAATTGCGTAGATTTGAAATAAATCGTACCTCTTGTGTTGGCCAGTGACTCATGCACGATCTTTTTAAGCACGATGTTGAAAAAGTGTTCACCTTGCGCACGCGTAAATCTAAGTATTTTTACGCTTTTTAGACTTGTAGCCAGCAAGTGGGCCCTTTACCCATCTCAGAGTGGAATGGCTGCCCTCATTGTGGGCCAAAGGAAAGGTAGATGAGTGAAGAGGCAGCAGTGAAAACTCTTTTCAGTGCAGGAAGCAACTACCTGATACCTTTTTACAGCATAGCAGAGTATATTCCATCAGTGCCGGGCTATGACACTAAGTGATTCACAAAAAGACATTAGTAAATATAAAGCCCGAGGAGCTTAAAGAAATTGAAAGCAGCGAATGTTCGTTTGGTACTCTTTTAAATTTGTCATATAATTTCCGGTTAAGGTGAACTACCATCGGAATAATAAACGACTAAGAGACAATATTTTGGCGTTAAAAAGCTTAAGGCAAAAAATAATTATCATCGCTCTCATAATAATTACCAAGAACAGCTGCCAGTATAATTATTTCCTAAGGCAATCACCATCTATGTACATCCCCTCGAGTTATACATATGTATCATAGGCAACTAAACTGTCACGAAGCAATCAACCGATTCCCCAGTAGTTTCTCCCATAGTTTGCAAATCAGCAAATCCAGTAAGCGTTTACTGATTAAAATAAAAACAAAAAGGAGCGTAGTGACTTCTACCCAAATCCTATGACCATTCGAAGGTCATTGAAAATCCTCAATATACCCTAGAGTGCACCTCATTTGCTAAGCCCTATGGATATTTAGCTGCACTTCCTTCTCATTATATTCATTAGTGCCTTCGTACTCAAATCAATCCACTAGAGAGACCAAAGCCCTACTAGGCATGACTTCTCATTTCTAATGCAGTTGTAACCGAATACCTGTTTAACTGGTTTAAACCAAAACAAATGTCTGATAAACAAAATTGTTTTCTGATGACCTCATCTTCGTCGTGTAGATAGGAAGATGACACTAGACAATTTCCTCTATCTGGCAACACCCGGAAGGAATGAATGGAAAACAATGAAGCACACAAAGGCACGCGGATCCTTGCCAAAACTGGTGTTTACACTAAAAAGCAGGAACAAAAAAACAAAAAACAAAGAAATGCATGCGCAAAGGAAGTAGAGAAACAGAGAAAGAGAGCAGGGAGGTGTAGTAGTGATGTAGTGCTTCTGTAATATATGAAAAGGACATCAACACAGGTGAATGGCCAATGTTTTCAATGCACACTATTAAATGGTAGCCTTATGCACTGTTGAGCACCCGTACAGATACTTGACACAGTCCTGATTTTATCTTATTATATCTCTCTACTGAGAGAATAAAGAGAATGAGACAGTAGGTGCGTGCAACTTGATGTGGCATAGTATTGAATACAATTGAATTCGACAGACAGGAGAGGAACAGATACATTGGTAGCAAAGAGCATAAAAAAAGTATTCATCGAGGGCAGGTTTACTGATTGGCACTTGACAGCAGCATGCGGTTCTGGCTGCAGAGAGGCTACCATGTTTGTTTATTATCCTTTTTAGGACAAACAACTTTTTTTTTTTGCCTGCGCCTCTCTTTCATACATACATATGTACATATGTCTGTATGCATAGACTCGAATTTCATGAATTCAGTTTTCCTTCTTCATGCGAAAGAGCTTAGCTAGCTGTGCAGAAATGCACCATCTCCTATGTGGGGGGTTATACAAATAAAGTGGGAGAGGAACAAGATGAGTGGACGAGATATTTTTAATCCTGTTGACGGAATTTTTTGTTGTTGTTGTAACTTAAACTGTTTAGGCATCCTGCAGGTTTAAAAATAAATCATCTCCCTTTGTGCTCTCTTTTGTTTGTTTTTATTTAATCAATTTTGTAGGGGGGCAGGTAAGTTCATTAAGATTCTATGGGGGGTCTGGCCATTCCCAATCATCATAGCGGAGAGAGTTTATAATTAACTGCTGTTTTGCTACGTAAGAGGCGTGGGATCGACGGATTTTCCACTAAGCGATTTTCTGGTGTTGACTATGGTGCGAAATTCATAGCCAAATTTATTGTTGATGGCTTAAAAAAAAAAAAGAGAGAAACAGGGAATAGCGACATTTTGAACAAAGCGAACGGATGAATGAGAATGGGCTATCCATGATCCTGATGAACTTAACCGCACTTTTTCAGAAGGTCCTTGCTCGACCGCATACTATTTTAATCAGACTTCAGACCGTTAACACTCGCATCCAGGACTAGACGACTTTGTTGTTGCCACTGAAGAGGGAATTGTCCAATGTGTCAAAACCATTCTGTTGGGGAAGATGGCATACCAATACGGTTCGTCAAACTTATATTACTATACATCGTCTCCCATCTTACCCATGTATAAAATTTCCAGTCTCGGAAAGTTGCTAGAATTTTGCCTATTGCCAAAAACACTTATCCAACATCTTCTGCTGATTTTAGGCTAATCAGCATTCTGCATTGCTTATCCAAAACCCTCGAGAAAATAATAGCCAAACAGATCACGAAACACTTGTCTTTGAATAATCTGTTGTATGCTCAGCAGTCCGGTTTTAGAGACAATCACAGCTGTTCTTCAGCTATGGTTAATCTGCTTGAAGAAGTAAGACAATCTTTTGTGTCCTTTCTTTGTCTACTAGATTTCTCGAAGGCTTTTGATAAAGTAAACCACAATGTCTTATGCTGGAAGCTTAAACATAATTTTAGTTTCAGTGAAACAGCGGTTTGTTTATTGAGTCGTTTTCTTTCCGGTAGGTCGCAGAGTGTGGTTTTGGGTGAGCATTGATCATCTCTTATGAATGTGAACCACAGGGTTCGATACTGGGTCCAATATTATTCTGCATGTTCATAAACGATCTTCCGTCGGTGTGCAAGCAATTCAACCTAGATCTTCTTCCCGGCATATACATATGTATCTCAATGACTCCATAATTAAGGCTATCGAGTCAACTACTAGCCTTGAGTTTGTAATAAGTCGAGATCTATCTGGGTACCTTCATACAAACATGGTAATTAGTCGCGTTTATTGTTGTCTTCGCAAAATGTAGCCCAATGCGTACATACCTCTCTCCACTCGAAACACGCCGCAGAGTGGTTATTTTTTTAATTCTGCCGCTCATAACATACTCGGAGATACTATATAGTAGCCTAGACTCCTTATCCAAACGTAAGTTACAAGTAGCCTTAAACGATGCAGTGCGTTACATCTATGTTATTCACCGTTACGAGCATTTATCTGAGTACTCTCAGGACTTGCTTGGGTGCAACTTGCTACGATACCTCAACACCAGAAACTGTATATTCCTACACAAGATTATTACTTACCGTAGCCCGACGTATTTGAAAAATAGACTGAATTTCACTCGGTCTTCTTGAACCACGAACATTATTCCCTTCCGCAGTAATTACGTCACCTCGTCACGTCTATTCTTCATTCACGCTATTAGGCTATGGAACTCCTTGCCATCTAATATAAGATCAATCTCAAACTTGACCAATTTTAAAAGTGCAATCCTTTGTTATTTTACCAGTCGCCATCTATAAGATGATAACCCCTCAGCTATTCCTGTGCTTAGATTTGAGAAATCCATTATAAAGTAGGTCTAAGTATGAATGAACTTTATTCTCCCTTTTCGTAGAGATGCCATCAATGATGATCTAGAATCATTAAAAATCAGGATACTCCTATAACAATACTTGGAATGAGATTGTATACCATCGAAGCCCAACAAGCAACCTCCACTGAGTGGTGGCGAAGATCGCTGGGACTTGACTTGATTACTTAATTCATAAACCTTAATTGGTGACGCTTGCAGGCAAACTTGATTGAGAAACTTGCGCATAAGCTGACAATTTCGTCACTCGGCCCATTTCTTACATCTGGATGAGCAAGTTGGGAAGCTTAAGCCCAAAAAATTCCCATAAAAATTTAATTGCGCCATTTGTCCGGTAAAGGTTTGCTGACGATAATGAGAGATCGTGACAATTGATAATTTAAGATTATTACAGAGAGTTACACGAAACAGTAATGCGTCTGATCAAACTTCAGAACGTCTGGTCGAACGTTAGACGAAAACTTGGTCAGAATAGTGGTTTCATCTTCTTTGGTAGAATTACAGCCCACGAAGGACCAGAGCCAAGCTTCTCTCAATTACCCATGTTGTGCGTGATTTATTTTTTACACAGGTGAAAGGGACCTACAGTTTAATGCCGATTCCGAACGACGGGAGTCAAGAAGCTTTTTCATAGCAAGTATACTACGGGGGGTTTCGCCAGTACCCAGCCGAGAAGGGGTACTGGCGTTAGTGTTATCGGGATCCGAACTCGCTCATCGTGCGTCAGAGTCCTACACACTAACCACTGCGCCCCCTATATACCCAAGGTTTGTAGTTGAAATCATGCTTACTTTCCTTTACTTTACTTTGGTAGTTCCTCAAAATAAGCATTTGTGTGAGCGAGATGACCTCCTCATTCGACGTAAACCATTGTCCACTGAGCCATTTTTTTTTTAATTTGAAAATAAGAAGGACCTGGGGAATACGGTGGATAGTCTGGAGAAAGAGGATTATTTTTCCTTCAAATGAGGACGATTTTCTTTTATTTTCTCATTTAGCTGACCGAACAATGACGCATAATACTGTCCACTGATAGTCTGAAGATAATACGACGTGCATCCCAAAACACAGTAACACCGTGACCACCACCTTTCCAGCTGATTTCACCGCCTTTGCCTTCTTTGGAGCCCGCTCACCTTTAACAATCTACTGTTTTGAATGTTCTTTCGTCTCGGGAGTGTAGTGTGTATCCATGTTTCAACGTCAGTTACTTTAGAAGAGACCACGCGGTTGCGTTTATTCTCAGTTGAGAGCGATACGGAGAGGGCATGGGCTCGGACATACAGGGTAAAGTTGTTGATCGCTCTCAACCTGGCGAGATGCCAGCAACGATCCCTGTTTAAATGCCGGGGTCAAGTTGACATACGGCCTCCTCGTGGCGCCCTCTGGATGGCCTCTTCAACAACCGTTGGGAGGTGAACAAACGTATGCAGCGAAAAAAAACCTCGACCAGAATGGCGGTTGTGCGGCGGGCTAACAATCCGCCCACGTAAAAAACTGTTATTAGATTGGCTGTTACTAGCCAAATCCATTATTTCGTGACAACCTCTATTATACGATTTTATGAATGAGGTATAAATATTATATATTCAACAATTACATATAATTTTTTTATTGATTTCAATGTTTTATTTTCATATTACAGTATTATACATGTATTTAATTGAATAAGACAATTTTATACTCAAACGTTTAAGTGTTCTTTATTTCTAATATTCTATCAACAATAGGTCTATGATATGATTTTATTTGATTTAATTCCACTAAACGACGCCGAATTTTTTTTTATCTGACATGTTGATCATTTTCGCGCGAGCTCACTACTACACATTCGCTAGGCCACGCCTACTCACACGGTTAGTCTACATTTTTCTGCGTTTTTTGCGTTTCGGCATCCCATATTTCAGCGCTAACCGATTTAATAGACGTTGTCACGTCAAAAAAACTTAAAAATATGAATGAGCAAGATGCCTCGGATACACGGACGGATACTCGACGACGACAACGCACGAAAAAGGAACACGATTTGCGAGTATGCTCCTGGAATGTCAGAACCCTGTACACTCCCGGAGCTGCTCATAAACTAGAAGAAATCCTCACGCAGTACAAGGCGGATATTACTGCGGTCCAGGAAATACGCTGGATAGGAAACGGTATGATTAGGAAAAAACTGTTATTAGATTGGCTGTTACTAGCCAAATCCATTATTTCGTGACAACGTCTATTATACGATTTTATGAATGAGGTATAAATATTATATATTTAACAATTACATATAATTTTTTTATTGATTTCAATGTTTTATTTTCATATTACAGTATTATACATGTATTTAATTGAATAAGACAATTTTATACTCAAACGTTTAAGTGTTCTTTATTTCTAATATTCTATCAACAATAGGTCTATGATATGATTTTATTTGATTTAATTCCACTAAACGACGCCGAATTTTTTTTTATCTGATATGATGATCATTTTCGCGCGAGCTCACTACTACACATTCGCTAGGCCACGCCTACTCACACGGTTAGTCTACATTTTTCTGCGTTTTTTGCGTTTCGGCATCCCATATTTCAGCGCTAACCGATTTAATAGACGTTGTCACGTCAAAAAATTGCGACATTTATTACAGCTGTCACAAAAGGTTGCACTTACTGGGATGCGAATTTGTCGTGGGAAAGCGGTTAAGGTCGAAGGTCATCGACTTTAAACCTATAAGTGATCGCCTGGCTGTGATCCGCATCTGAGGCAGATTTTATAACATCAGCCTTATATGTGCACACGCCCCTACCGACGAGGCTGAGGACCCTATCAAGAAGGACTTCTATGACCTCCTGGACAACGCCTACGGAGCTTGTCCGGAGTACGATATAAAAATCGTGCTCGGGGACTTTAACGCCAAAATCGGTAAGGAGAACACCCTTGGCAGAGTGATCGGAAAGCACAGCCTCCACGATACAACAACAGATAACGGCTTCCGACTCGCTGACTTTGCGACAGCTCGTAATGCGGTGATAAGTAGCACAAGATTCCCTCGCAAGCGAATCCACACAGCAACCTGGCGATCTCCGGACGGTCCAAATCGACCATGTGCTCATTGACGCAAGGCACTCGTCAAACATCCTGGATGTGCGAACATTCAGAGGGGCAAATGTCGACTCTGACCACTTCCTCGTAGCAGCAAGATTCAGAGCTCGACTGTCCAATGTCAGAAAGCTGCACCAGCCCATCAGGAGGAGGTTCGATATTGGGCGCCTGAGCACACCGGAGGTTGCCAGAGTCAACAGGGAGCAGCTGAGCGAAAGACTCTACGGTATGCCTACGTCGAACACAAATGCCAATATGTGGCTGCATTGCCGCTCAGCCATTCAGGAAGTAGCCGAAACCACCTTAGGATACCTACCACCCCCGACAAGAAACCCGTGGTATGATGGCGAGTGTGAGCAGAAAAAGGCAGCAACCGACGAGGCGTATAAAAGGCGCTGCAGAGGAAAACCAGGGCAGCGCAAGAAGAGTACCGAGCCAGAAGAAGGGAGGAGAAAAAACTACTGCGACAAAAGAAAAGAATTTTCGCAGCCTCCCAGTTTGTCTAGGGATAAACATAAAACCCGAGCCTTTTACAAGAAAGCCAAAGGCCTTGCAGGAGGCTTCAAAAAGGACACCCAGGCTCTTCGAAACTGCGAGGGTAGTCTTGTCACCGACCCGCAGGGAATAGTGGATGTATTTAAGCAGCATTTCCAGCAGCTGCTTAACGAGCATGACCAAGAGAGAGTGGTAGGGACCGAGGAAATCCCAACTCCAGCCGCTGAAGTAGTCCTCCGACCCAGCATCGAAGAAGTCGGCACAGCAATTCAGAAGCTGAAGAACAACAAGGCCGCAGGCTCAGATGGCTTGCCATCAGAGCTCTTCAAGGCTGGCGGCGATGTTCTGGTAGGAAGCATGCACCAGATCATCTGCAGAATTTGGGAAGATGAAAGCATGCCCGACGACTGGAATACCAGCTCTATATGCCCCATCCACAAAAAAAGCAATCCTACCTCTTGCAAGAACTATAGAGGTATATCCCTGCTCAATGTCGCATACAAGATCCTGTCCAGCGTATTGTGTGAACGTCTAAAACCATTTTGCACCGCACTAATCGGCAGCTACCAGTGCGGCTTCCGGCCCGGCAAATCAACTATAGACCAAATTTTCACACTTCGACAAATCCTGGAAAAGACCAATGAGTTTCGAATCGATACACACCATCTTTTCATCGATTTCAAAGCCGCATACGACAGCATTCATCGTGAAGAACTGTTTGGTGCGATGGCCGAATTCGGGATCCCGGTAAAACTGATCCAGTTGTGTCGCGCCACGCTAAGAAGCACGCGATGCACCGTGCAATTCGGTTCTAGGACCTCGGAACCGTTCGAAACATGCACCGGATTTCGGCAAGGAGATGCGCTGTCATGGGACTTCTTCAACCTGGTGCTGGAGCAGATAGTGCGACGGGCAGGCGTCAACAGGGAAGGCATTATCTTTTACAAGTCCATCCAGCTGCTAGGATACGCGGATGATATCGACATCATCGCGTGTTCTCGCCATGGCATTGTGGAAGCATTCACGGCGATTGAAGAACAGGCGAAACGAGTTGGTCTTAAGATCAATGAGGACAAAACGAAATACATGCTGTCAAGCAAAAACCAATCCGTCGCTCACCACCTGAGACAAAATATAACAATTGACAGCTACAATTTCGAGGTAGTTAAGGAGTTTGTCTACCTCGGGGCAAACATAAATTCCACAAATGACACCACAGTGGAGATCCGGCATAGAATTGCCCTCGGCAACCGCTGCTACTTCGGCTTGTCCAAACAAATGGGGTCAAAACTCCTCCCTCGAAAGACCAAAGTCAAGCTTTACAAAACGCTCATTCTGCCAGTCTTGCTGTACGGAGCCGAAAGCTGGACGATAAGCAGGACATCGGAGCTGATTTTGGGTTCTTTCGAAAGAAAAATTCTGCGCCGGATATTTGGTCCTGTCTGTGAGGAAGGTGAATGGAGAAGAAGACACAACCGCGAACTGTACGAGCTGTACCAAGATGTGGATGTAGTCCGGAAGGCAAGGATCCGTCGACTACACTGGCTCGGCCACATCGAGCGCATGGACATCAACGCTCCGACTAAGAGGGTCTTCGACTCCGAGCCTCCTGGTTCGAGAAGAAGAGGAAGACCGAACTTCCGGTATACAGACCAAGTAATCGCGGATGAAAGACATCTTGGTCTTGACAACTGGAAGCAGCGTGCCCGAGACCGTCAAGGATGGAAGGCAGCTATAGCTCAGGCTCAGATCCTCCATGGATTGCTGGCCTGATAAGTAAGTAAGAGAGCGATACGGCACCCATCTCGCAGATGTTTTTTTAATTCCCAATTCATCATGCAAAATTAAAACGACGGTACACCTCATCTATTTCACGCAATTTTATTCTGCGGTCACTTATGAATTTCATCAATCATTTCCGGAATACTCACGTCTGCGCAACGTCCTGAACGGTGTTCGTCCTCTGTTGATGTACGGCCACGTTTAAATCCATTTATAAATTGTTGCAAATACAGGTTTTGCTGTTAATTGTTTTAAATAGAAATGTTTAATCACCGCTCTAAGCTCACTTTTTTCCATTTAAACAAACACAAGTTGCTTACCTCAACTGACGAGAAAAACGGAAACACTTGAAGAATATGGCTGTAAGGAATGATGCTTACTAAAAACAGAACGTTTGCAAGCACCATCTCTTAGATTTTCCAGGGACTTATTGATCACCATAGTATAGTGTATATAATGCGAGATGATCTCTGGCAAATACATAACATGTTGCCGTTTTGAAGGCAATAATCTCATTATGCCCCACTCAAATAGATCTCGTCACTAACCCAGTTTTTAGGTTAGACGTTTTTTACAAACCTCTCTTGAGGCGATTTTTTCTTCAACAAAATCTTGTTTGATATGGACAGGAACAGGTGCTAATCAATCGGAGTCAGGTCCGGGCTATAAGGTAGATGCATAAGAACCTCTTAACCATGCTCCCGTAACCTCTATCGGCGTGCGTGTCCTGACGTGGTTCTGATAGGACGAAATTCCTCTCCTATTGGTTAAAGCTAGCAGCTTTCTTCAGACGGCTAATTGTGCATAGTACTGCTCATTGTAGATGATGGCTTTGATGGGATTGATATCAAATAATCAATAAAATCTTCCTGACCGTCAATCCTTCCTGACCGTTGCTTCGTTTGAAGCAACTCACTTTTCGTCATTAGTCATCATCCTCTTCAGATTGGGTCGATTTTGTTACGATGCGCAGGTAGAAATTAATTTATTTTTCGTGTGGTATTCATACATTGAACTTCTTTTTGGAGCCAAGTGCAATATTTAACTTGTGGGCAATTGAAATAATGCTGACATGGCGGTCCAACTCGATTATCTCCATGAACCTGGGCCTCAACCAACCGTTCGGCAAAGATCCTAGCGGTCTCCTGCGATTGTAGCTTTCCGACGTCCAACTTTCATTGTCCAGCTCGACTCCATGGCATCCTTGATATGTATCTTCATTCGTACATTGGCTACAACAAAGTGGTGATTCATGTCGATGTTGGCTCCTCGGTAGGTTCTCACATCTAGGGTGCTGAATAGTGTCAATCCGGTTGGTGGTCGACTGATTAGGTGATCGTCAGATTCCTTCGTGGATGTTGAGATGCGGGAATCGTGTGCTAGCTAGGAGTGCCCCGGATCGCGTGGGTAATTTTCGACTCACTGCTGGCGCCCCACTTAGTCGCCAATACCACGAAGCATTTTTGTTCTGCCGTACCTACAAGGTTAATACCTCTATATGTACATAGTAATATCCATAATCTAGAGGTTTACTGAATTTTATTTTCATTGTTGGCAATAAGTTCTTCTTCTTCTTCTACTTTTGGCGCTACAGTTCATGGCGAACCTGGGCCTCCTTCAAAAAACCTCTACAACTGACACGGTCTTTCGCCAACAGTCTTCAGTGCCGCACGCCTAGTTGGTTAAGGTCCTCTTCCAATTGGTTGCGCCACCTTAAATTTGGCCGTCATCGACCGCGTCGCCCCTCGGGATTGGTTGGATTCATAGACCTTCCGGGCCGGAGCTGTGTTTTCCATGCGCTCAACATGACCTAGCCGTCTTAGGCGTTGGATTCGAAGACGCCGTGCTATGTTCATGTCGCTGTACAGCCTGTACAGTTCACTGTTCAGTCTTCTCCTCCACTCCCCATTTATGAGGGTCTGGTCGAAAATCGCACGCAAATTTTTCTCTTAAAACGTCCAAGGGCCTCCTCATCCGCTTTCAATAAGGTCCATGTCTCTGCGCCATAGAGCAGGACCGAGATGATAAGGGTCTTGTATATGCTCACCTTGGTTTTTCGAGAGAGGGCTCTGCTTTTCAATTGCCTCCCGAGCCCAAAGAAACAGCGGTTGACAAGAGTTATTCTGCGTTTGATTTCGTCACTGATGTCATTTCTGCATGTCACTGCGGAGCCTAGATAGACGAAGTCATCGAAATTATACCTGCCAATATGTGCACCCGGGCCAAGACGCCGGTGGTTCGTGCCCTTTCTCGATCCATTTTAGCCCCTTCTGTCTTAATGCTCATATAGGCCTCAATGACATCTCGCTGACTTCGTCCAATTATGTCAATGTCGTCGGCATATGCAAGCAGTTGTATGGACTTGAAAAAGATGATGCCCCTCGTATTGACCAGTGAGTTTTGCACTATTCTTTTAAGGACGATGTTGAAAAAGTCACACGATAGCGTGTCGCCCTGTCTAAAACCTTTTTTGACATAAAAGGTATCGGTTAGGTCGCTTCCGACCCTGATGGAGCAGCGAGAGTTCTCCAAAGTCATCCTGCACAATCTGACGAGTTTGGCAGGGATGTCGAAACTAGACATGGCGTTGTATAGCCCGTCTCTATTGATACTATCGTATGCAGCCTTAAAGTCGATAAACAGGTGGTGGGTGTCGATCTGGAACTCGTTTGTTTTTTTCCAGGATCTACCGCAGTGTGAATAATTTATCTATAGTGGACTTCCCGGGCCTGAAACCACACCGATATGGACCAATCAGTTTATTAACGAACGGTTTCAAGCATTCACACAGTACAGCAGAGAAGATTTTATAAGCGATGTTCAGAAGACTTATTCCTCTGTAGTTGACGCAGACAAAGGGGTCTCCTTTCTTGTGGATCGGGCAAACAATACTAAGGTTTCATTCATCGGGCATGCAGTCCTCTGACCATATCTTACGGATGAGCCGGTGCATACTGCCAACCAGGTCATCTCCAGCTGCCTTAAAGAGCTCGGCAGGAAGTCCGTTTACTCAAGCAGCTTTGTTGGACTTAAGCTTAGAAAAAGTATTCCTAACTTCGTCCAGGTCAGGGGGACGGTATTCTCTGCTATCATCGTCCGTTGTGAAAGGATTATTCTGCCTGTCTCGTCATCAGTTTCTCATGCTCCCTTTTTTGTTTTGAGAAGCTTATGCTCCTCCCTCCTCTTCTGCTCATAATGCTCACGAGCAGCTCTCGTCCTTCTATGCAGCGCTTCTTGATAGGCTTGCTGTTTTGCTGCGTGTGACCTCCTACACTCGTTGTCAAACCATGGGTTTCTTGTTGGTGGCGGTTTGAAACCCAGTACTTCAGAAGCAGCACTTTCTAAGGCTTGTTGACAACGGCAATTCCATTGGCAAAGGAAAAATTCTACAAAAGATGTGTGCGTAGAATGATCATAAACTAATGTTCTGAACATGATTTGGTTTTTATTAACGCTGAAGATCGCTCGTTTTAAGTGTTGTTATAGCTCATAACTCGTAGAAAGCAACTTATCACATTCATCTCCCCTAAAGTAGCCCGAAACTAGACCACTTTGGAATTGTAGCTTTGTTCACCTTCACCATACTCTGTTGGACTTCTCACTTCTTGACTTCTAAGACGATTACCTGCCGAAGGGTAAACAGGCTGGTTACCTTATACATATACCAAACTAAGGTAAAAAAAAAAAAAAACACAGTACTGGCAACTCTTCGAATCATGTGCAGGACACTGCCTACACCAACAACATTTCCATCTCAGAGAGCAAACACATTTGATTCCCTTTAATCCTTCACACAGTGTAGTATATGTCACATTGCCACTGTATGGGTTGGGCAGAACAGAATAGAAAAAAGAAAATAAAGCAAACACGAAGAAGGGTGTGTTTTCCAAAAGTTATACAAAATTTTTCCTCACCCATAAGGATCAACAACAAACCAAAATGCAAGGAGTTCAACGAAAACTCGTTCATTATAGATACATACATATACATGCAGAAGATATCTACGTTAAAGAGCCAGATGCTTGGTCAAATTATTCGTGCAACCCACATCGATGGTAACTTTGGCCAGAAAAACCAGAAATTATTCCTAGAATTCCCAATTCACATTTGCTGATTTATATATGCACGTATGTATGTATGCATGTGTGCCAGTAAGGAAATAATAACAAATCTCCACATACACACAGCCATAGATGAATGAATACGCGAAAGTATCTATAGAACTACAGTCCAACTTACCCTCAAGGAAATTTAAAGCCATGTCTAAAGTTGCCAAAAATAATACGTAGTCCTTCGATGCAAAATTACAAGTATCCTTTTATTCCTGTCCTTCTTTTCTTACTTCCCGATCCTGCAACTCACTTTTGGTTACACAACATACACTTCACACCTTCTAACTATAATTTCTGCACACAATCATTCCGATAATCATATTCCTCACAGCCACACTCCAGAACGTGAAAAATCCACTCCGAAATGCATTTCGCCTGATGACCCGAAAATATGCCAACTATGCGACACTAATGCACCAATGAACCAGCTTAACTATGCAACTTTTTCGCTTTTATTCATACATAATTCCCTTTTTCTTGATTATTCTCACAACAAAGAACTCGCGGACAATTACATTTCACATTTCCTTTTCTCCAATTGGGTATTTCTGCAGTTGCCGATACCGAAGTTGGTGTTTCCAAGGGACAGACACGGGAAAAAAACACAAGTAACAAAAGAATAGGAAAAAAAAAATGATTGAGACAATTTATTACATGAGAGAGATGTGGTACACAAACAACAAATAGCACGCGTCCAACTCAAGACCGTCCGAAATCAACTGTATATCGACGAGAACTGATTGGAGTCGATTCTATGAACGGACGTTTAGCCTCGGCCTTTTTTGGCAGCGGAGAATCGCAGCATGTTACCAACACAGTGATGGAAGTGATAGCGAATGAGAGAGAGTGAGAGAAAACGGAAAATGTGCTCGTTTCATTCCATGACATTCCGGTTTATTTGAAAACATATGATTTGGCAGAGAGAGGAATACACAGTGGGGACTAGGTAGAAATTGAAGCACATTATTGCAGTTGTTCAACAGCGTTGGTGTAAGGTGAATTGATGGAGTGGGAGAACTTTTATTTAGAATTCTAACTTCCCGCATGGATGGTAAAAAACTAACAAAGGCCTCGTAGGGGTAGCATCTATCCGACGGATGTTGGCCTGCGGCATTATTAGGAAGTCTGCCATCTGGAGATTTGCTATGGAAATTACAGACGGCGAAGGGCGAATGACGAGTTTCTTGCGCTGAAAAAATGAATGCTCTATCTTGCTGCACTGAAATCGACACCTACACTGAAGCAACCAACCAAGAACTACGCACCCACGTCAGACTTTATGAGACAAAAAATCAAAGATAAACGCAAACTAAGAAATTTGGCATACAACCACCACTCGACAAAGCTAAACTCATTAAAGCGACGAAAGAACTAAAAGAAATCCTGAAGGAAGACAAAAACCGTAAATTAACTAAATATTTAAAGAAAGTTTCAGCAACTCAAAAAACTAACTACTCGCTATGGAACCTAACTAAGAGACTAAAAAACGGGACCACTCACCAGATACCATTAGTGAATGCTGATGGATCCTGGTCCAGAACCCCTACGGACAAAGCTAAAACCCTGGCTGACTACTTCAAAAGTACATTCACAAACACAATCAACGAACAAAACTTTTCAATCCCACCTATAACTACTACAATCAACACAAATTAAAAAAAAAGAAATAACCACGAACGAAATAAGACTCTATCTAAAAGAGAGACTCAACCAAAGAACCACTTCAACCACCAGTAAGCTGCTAAAACAACTCCCTGACAAAGGCATCGTATACTTACTTACTTATCAGGCCAGCGATCCATGGAGGATCTGAGCCTGAGCTATAGCTGCCTTCCATCCTTGACGGTCCCGGGCACGCTGCTTCCAGTTGTCGATACCAAGATGTCTTACATCCGCGATTACTTGGTCTGTATACCGGAGGTTCGGTCTTCCTCTTCTTCTCGAACCAGGAGGCTCGGAGTCGAAGACCCTCTTAGCTGGAGCGTTGGTGTCCATGCGCTCGATGTGACCGAGCCAGTGTAGTCGACGGATCTTTACCTTCCGGACTACATCCACATCTTTGTACAGCTTGTAGAGTTCGCGGTTGAGTCTTCTTCTCCATTCACCTTCCTCACAGACAGGACCAAATATCCGACGCAGAATTTTTCTTTCGAAAGAGCCCAAAATCAGCTCCGCCATCCTGCTTATCGTCCAGCTTTCGGCTCCGTACAGCAAGACTGGCAGCCTGAGCGTTTTGTAAAACAGGACTTTGGTCTTTCAAGTGAGGAGTTTTGACCCCAGTTGTTTGGACAAGCCGAAGTAGCAGCGGTTGCAGAGGGCGATTTTATGCCGGATGTCCACTGTGGTGTCATTTGTGGATTTTATGTTTGCCCCGAGGTAGACAAACTCCTTAACTACCTCGAAATTGTAGCTGTCAATTGTTATATTTTGTCCCAGGTGGTGAGCGACGGATTGGTTTTTGCTTGACAGCATGTATTTCGTTTTGTCCTCATTGATCTTAAGACCAACTCGTTTCGCCTGTTCTTCAATCGCCGTGAATGCTTCCACAATGCCACGGCGAGAACACGCGATGATGTCGATATCATCCGCGTATCTTAGCAGCTGGATGGACTTGTAGAAGATAGCGCCTTCCCTGTTGACGCCTGCCCGTTGCACTATCTGCTCCAGCACCAGGTTGAAGAAGTCACATGACAGCGCATCTCCTTGCCGAAATCCGGTGCATGTTTCAAATGGTTCCGAAGTCCTAGAACCGAGTTGCACGGTGCATCGCGTATTTTTTAGCGTGGCGCGACACAACTGGATCAGTTTTCCCGGGATCCCGAATTCGGCCATCGCACCAAACAGTCCTTCACGATGAATGCTGTCGTATGCGGCTTTGAAATCGATGAAAAGATGGTGTGTATCGATTCGAAACTCGTTGGTCTTTTCCAGGATTTGTCGAAGTGTGAACATTTGGTCTATAGTCGATTTGCCGGGCCGAAAGCCGCACTAGTAGCTGCCGATTAGTGAGGTGCAAAATGGCTTTAGACGTTCACACAATACGCTGGACAGGATCTTGTATGCGACATTGAGCAGGGATATACCTCTATAGTTCTTGCAAGAGGTAGGATAGCCTTTTTTGAGGATGGGCCAAATAGTGCTGGTACTCCAGTCGTCGGGCATGCTTTCATCTTCCCAAATTCTGCAGATGATCTGGTGCATGTTCCCTACCGGGACATCGCCGCCAGCCTTGAAGAGCTCTGATGGCAAGCCATCTGAGCCTACGGCCTAGTTATTCTTCAGCTTCTGAATACCTGTGCCGACTTCTTCGATGCTGGGTGGGAGGACTACTTCAGCGGCTGGAGTTGGGATTTCCTCGGTCCCTACCACTCTCTCTTGGTCATGCTCGTTAAGCAGCTGCTGGAAATGCTGCTTAAATACATCCACTATTCCCTGCGAGTCGGTGATAAGATTACCCTCGCAGTTTCGAAGAGCCTGGGTGCCCTTTTTGAAGCCTCATGCGAGGCTGCGAAGATTCTTTTCTTTTGTCTCAGTCGTTTTTTCTTTTCCCTTCTTCTGGCTCAGTACTCTTCTTGCGCGGCCCTGGTTTTCCTCTGCAGCGCTTTTTGGTACGCCTCGTCGGTTGTCACCTTTTTCTGCTCACACTCGCCATCATACCATGGGTTACTTGTCGGGGGTGGTAGGTACCATAAGGTGGTTTCGGCTGCTTCCTGAATGCCTGAGCGGCAATGCAGACACATATTATTGGCATTTGTGTTTGACACACGTAGGCATACCGTAGAGTCTTTCGCTCAGCTGCTCCCTGTAGACTCTGGTAACCTCCGGTGTGCTCAGGCGCCCAATGTCGAACCTCCTCCTGATGGGCTGGTGCAGCTTTCTGACATTCGAAAGACGAGCTCTGAATCTTGCTGCTACGAGGAAGTGGTCAGAGTCGACATTTGCCCCTCTGAATGTTCGCACATCCAGGATGTTTGACGAGTGCCATGCGTCAATGAGCACATGGTCGATTTGGGTGGCGGTTTGATCGTCCGGAGATCGCCAGGTTGCTGTGTGGATTCGCTTACGAGGGAATCTTGTGCTACTTATCACCGCATTACGAGCTGTCGCAATGTCCGTGAGTCGGAAGCCGTTATCTGTTGTTGTATCGTGGAGGCTGTGCTCACTCCGCCAAGGGTGTTCTCCTTACCGATTTTGGCGTTGTCCAGGAGGTCATAGAAGTCATACTTGATAGGGTCTTCAGCCTCGTCGGTAGGGGCGTGTGCACATACATATGATGCGGATCACAGCCAGGCGATCACTTATAGGTTTAAAGTCGATGACCTTCGACCTTAACCGCTTTCCCACGACAAATCCGCATCCCAGTAAGTGCAATCCTTTGTGACAGCTGTAATAAAAGGCATCGTATACCTCAGACAAATTTTCAATGCTATACTCCGACTAAATTATTACCCCAAAGTTTGGAAAGTGTCCAAAATAATAGCCATTCCCAAGCCAGGCAAATACCCAATAATGACCAACTCATTAGGCCAATAAGCCTACTACCTATTATATAGAAGATTTTTGAAAAGATGCTACTTGACCGTATTAACATAGTTGTAAGACAAGAAAATCTCATAGCGGACCACCAATTTGGATTTCTGCAAAAGTACTCGACAATTCAAGAGGTTCACCGAGTTACCAACAAAATATTAAACGACTTAGACGAAAAAAGGTTCTGCGTGGCAGTTGCGAAGGCTTTCGATAGTGTTTGGCATAAAGGACTCTTGATTAAACTTAATAAAATGTTACCAGACTAGCTAGCATTAATCAAAAGTTATTTAGAGGACAGGCACTTCTATGTGCAATATAGTGACGAAAGCTCCGAACTATGCAAAATAGACGCAGGTGTCCCTCAAGGACGTGTTCTATGACCAACGCTCTATCTTCTCTACACATCCGACATACCAAGACCAACTAACTCCATGCTAGCTACATTCGCAGACGACACGGTTATTCTATCTTCCAACAGATGCATTAAACTTGCTACACAAGAAGCCAACTTAGCCCTAGATAGGCTAAGCTGACTGGTTCCGCAAATGGGGAATCAAGATAAACGAGAACAAAACCGTACAAGTCATATACACGACAAAAAGAAACTTTGCTCCACAAACGAACACCAAAGAAACTTATATCGACAATGTTGCCAAGTATCTGGGAATAATCATAGACAACAAACAGCATATAATATTCAAACGTAACGTCATCAAAAATAAATTCAGGCAGTTATTCTGGCTTTTGGGATAAAACTCCACGCTATCCACAGAAAACAAACTCCTTATATACAAGACAATCATAAAACCCATATGGACCTACGGGATCCAAATCTGGGGCACTACCTGCATGACAAACTTCAAACATTATCCAACGACTACAAACAAAAATCCTACGGCCGATAGCCAATGCACCGTGCTATATTACTAACGAAGACCTGAAGAGCGATCTCAAGATAACCAGCGTTAACGACGAAATCATAAAAATAAGCAGAAAACATCAAATCTCATTATATTACCACCCAAACAACGAATTTACCGGACCAGGAAATGAACGCAAGAAGACGATTAAAAAGACGCATGCCATTGGACCTCCAATCTTAGATTTTGTGTACCGTCCCGCTTCCGAGAGCACGGTGGCGCAGTGGGTAGTGTGTTGGCCTCTGACGCCGATGACACGGGATCGAATGCCGACACAGCCATGTCATCGAACGTGTTTTTCCCGGTGTTTCTCCTCAGCGGGGTTCTGACAAAACCCCCTGTAGTAAAATTGTCATGAAAAGCTTCTCGAAATTCGCCGTTCGGATCCGGCAATAAACTGTAGTTCCCTTTCACCTATGGGAAAATTAAATCACACACAACATGGGTGATTGAGAGAAGCTCGGCTTAGGTCCTTCATGGGCTGTACCGCCAACATACATACACATACATCCCGTTCCTTTATTGTACTCAATGTATACCCTATAAACCGTTAAAAAGTCAAAAAGAATTCATACATACATAGGTATGATAATTGGTAATGTTAATCAACTTTTTCTGTGCAACCTGAATTTTTAAGGCATTGGCCACAAAAATCACTGTATCCCCATCCTGTATTTAACAACAATTACTAGGTGTCATTCAGACAGACGTAATTTATATTTGGGAATAAAAAAAAAATGGATTAGTCGGTTGGGCTACGGTCTTGTAAGCTACGAAAACTACTAAAAGGAGAACAGACAAACGCCCATTTGTATGCGGAATTGTTGTTCGAGGTGGACTTAAGCAAAAAGTCCTAAGCTTCCGGCATGCGAACAAACGCCTCATAACAATCCGCATCAAAGCTACATTCGGAAACATAGCTTGATATGCGTTCACGCTCCCCACAGAAGAAAAAGACGACAGAGTCAAAGATGACTTCTATGGCCCCCTAGATAGAACATACGCTCAATGTCCCAGCTACAACACCAAGATTGTTCTAGAAGATTTCAAAGCGAAGCGGGATAAGAAGGATATCTTTGAACGAGCCATAGGAAAGTACAGCCTACATGACAACACGTCCGGAAACAGATCCAGGCTAATAGACTTTGTCACGGGGCGTAATCTTCTAGTAACAAGCACACGATTCCCACATCCCAATATCCATAAGGGAATCTGGCGATCTCTTGATCAATTATCTGTCAATCAAATCGATCATATCGTAATCGACGCCAGACACTCATCCAGCATCTTGGATGTCCGAATTTTTCGAGGAGCCAATGTGTACTCGGATCATTACCTTGTTGCAGCCAAATGACCATCAAAATTTGATGTCGGGAAGCTGCAATCGCAGCTCGTGTGTGCCGACGCAAACTGCACAAACCATAGAATAGCAATGGAGATGTTGCCAAAGCGCTATCAGGGATGCTGCCTCTGATGTAATAGGTTTTCAGCCACCACCTAGGAGAAACCCTTGGTTTGATGATGAGTGCAGACAGGTACATGCAGACAAACAGCATTCATACACGGCCACGTTTCATCGACGAACGAGAGCTGCTCGTGAGTTCTATGAACCGAAAAGAAGAGAGGAGCATGCGCTTTTCAGAAGGAGAAAGAAAGAGAATGAGAAGCGCGCAATCGGGGAGATGGAAAGATGTTATCGCAGGAACGACGCCGACGTTCTAAAGTTTGACCAAAGAGTAAAATGAACATGCCACGGTTATAAAGCCAGAGCGGAAGCCTGCAGAGATGAACACGGACACCTCGTAATTGAATCACATTCGATGCTGAGAATGTGTAAAGACTATTTCTGCGGACTGTATAACGGCGAAGATGGTCAAGATGCCGCTGTCGGGCAGAACACACCATTCACACTGAATGAAAGATGAGAGAGAATAATAAAGCTGCTGGCGCATGCAGCCTGCCTGTTGAGCTATTTAAAGCGGCTGGAGATGACTTGGTTGGGAACATGCACCAGCTCAGCTGTAAGATATGGTCGGAAGAAAGCATGCCCAATGAATGGAATCTTAGCATCGCCAAGCTGGTCAGGCTACGCAGGATGACAATGGAGAAATCTTGCTGCTCCATTAAGGTCGGTAAGGAGTTAACCGAAACCTTCGATGTCAAAAAAGGATTCATCATCCTTGAAAGTATCGTGAGGGATTCACTGGCCAAAATAAGAGACGCGGACTACTTCAAGTCTGCACAATTGCTCGCATACGCTGATGACTTTGACGTAATTGGGAGAACGCAGCGAGACGTCAATGAAGCTTTTGTGAGCATTGAAGCAGAAGCGGCTAAAGTGGGTCTGAATGTAAACAAGAGCAAAGCCAAATATGTATATGCTGTCGTTGAAGAAAGACGACCGGCACCGATGTCTTGGCCAGAACGTCACTATTGGCAGCTATAACTTTGATGTTGTCAAGGATTTTGTCTACCGGGCGGCAACGACACCAGTGCTGAGATTACACGCAGAATAACTCTTGCCAACCGCTGTTTCTTCGGGCTCAAGAGACAATTTAGTAGTGGAGCCCACTCTCGGGAAACTAAGTCTTAATCATCCCGGCCCTCCTCTTTGGCGCAGAAGCTTCGACCTTGTCGCAAGTCGATGAAAGGGCCTAGCTCGTTTCAAGAGGAAAATTCTGCGTACAATCTTCGGTCTCGTTTTTGTTGACGGAAAGTGGCGGAGAAGATTCAACCACGAACTGTACGGGCTGTGCAGCGACATCGGCCTAGTACGACGTCTACGGAACCAGATGGCTAGGCCATGTAGAGCGAATGGATAGCAAAACTCCGGCCCGAAGATTCTTTGACTCCAACCCAGAAGGTCGACGTTGCAGAGGAAGGCCTCATCTAAGGTGGCGCACACAGGTGAAAAGGGACCTTAACCAATTGGGCGTGCGACACTGGAAACAGGTACCAAAAGATCGTGCTGGCTGGAAAGGCTTTGAGGTTGAAGTCCAGGTTCACCCCGAACTGTAGTGCCACCTAAGTAAGTGAGTAAGCAATTGGGGGGTTGCTCCAATTGATTGCCACCTCACATTTCAGGTGCAGACTAGCAAGTCATTTAGGCGTTTGCAGGGGTCGTCAGCTTTGTACCTTTCCGTGTCCGAGGCTTGTTGTTGCTTCGAGACAATTTATTTTTTTTTTTTTTCTTGATGGGGATGTTGACCCTAAGCACTCCCAACCTGGAGGGCCAGGCTCCTCTTTCCCTCTTTCCTCTTTCAGGTCACCGCACACATTGGTTCACTACCCGACGGATGCCGGGGTAGCTATCCAGGAGAGGCCACGCGGAGTCTGTGTGTCAACTTAAATTCAGCAGGGACAGAGATCGAAGCTGGCGTTTGCCATGTTAAACGCGATCGGCTTCTTCGCTCCCTCTTCCCACTAATTGATGTAAATGACTAAATGTATGTATGTATATTGGCGTTACAGTCCACGAAGGACCAAAGCCGAGCTTCTCTCAATCACGCATGTTGTGAGTGATTTAATTTTTCCATAGGTGAAAGGGACCTACAGTTTATTGCTGGCGATATTCGAGCAGCTTTTCTTGACAATTATGCTACAGGGGGTTTTGTCAGTACCCCGCTAAAGAGAAGCACTATGAAAAACACGTTTGATGACATGGCTGTTGTCGCGATTCGATCCTGTGTCATCGGCGTCAGAGGCCAACACACTACCTACTGCGCCATGGCGCTCTCTGTAAAATAACTAAATAGAAATAGAAATATTTAAAAAACGGCAAATTTTTTTTTCTTTCGAAGCAATTACGGTCCGGGAATTTAGTCATAGCTTGGGAACTGGCTGGCATCACTGTGTCGTTCGTTAACATCTGACTAGAAAGGTAGCCCTTTCTTTGAGTTTTCGTTCAAGGCCGATTTCGTCAGCACGTTTTGTTGGCGCTGTAAAATCGAGCGACCCTCGAAACCATCCAAAAATTGCAGGTAGTGTATGGAGACGAGTATATATCGAAAACACCTGTGTTTGGATGGGAATGGCTATTCAACCAGGGCCGTACGTAAGTCAGTAGATCACGATCCACTTGAAGAAGCTCCCATCACCTCTTGTACCGCGGCATCATTCATCGTGAATATGTTCCCACCGAGCAGACAATGACTGGATAGTTCTATATTGGCGTCCTGAAGCGGCTGGCAGTACGTGTTTGCCGCGTGCGACCCGAACTCGCCAAGAAGTGCTTGAACTTGCACCACGATAATGAGCCGGCCCATTCTTTGTTGGACGTGCACAGTTCTTGGCAAAAAAATGTTTACTGAGTCTTTGATAGATAGATTTGGTTTTAAAGAACAATCTGTAGGATAGTCCGAGAAAGTTGGACATAGAGATAGGTCATTCGTTTCCCAGCAAAACAATGATCCCAGGCATCTTCCCACGTTGACTCTTATATAATGTCCGAACTTAGCTTAAGCGCCGACGCAATCGCTAGGTTTAAATTAAGATATCTCTCCTAGGAGCTGAGATGATCTCCTCAGTAACTCACTGAACAGGATACGCTCCTTAAGACGGCAAAGTGCAGCACACTCACATAGTATAGGGTCTCCCAATAGGAACTTCCAAACTTTGAAAGTCAATAGCAGCCATATTGCTGAAGCTACATACATCAATTATATTGGCTGACATTTATTCAGTCTCGTCCGACCGAGAGGACTATTCGCAGTGTGGCGGATAAATTTGAATCCGGTGATTCAGTAAACGATAAATCAATACCTGTACGTCGATGAAGCGCAAGATTTGCCGAAAACATCGTCGCTGTCCGTGAGAGTGTGCAGGATAATCCGAGGCAGTCGATATCGCATCATTGACAAGAACTCGGCCTTTCGCAGATCACAATTTGACGAATTTTGCGTCGTGACTTCTGCACCCATACAAAATTCAACTCAGGAGCTGAAGCTTAATGACCATAGACAACGACGTGTGTTCTCAGAACGGGCTCTAGAGCAGTTGGAAACTGACCCTAATTTTCATCGAAATATCACGATGAGGCCCACTTCTGGATGAATCGAGTACGTCAACAAACAAAATTGTCGAATTTGGGACGATACCAATCCACATGAGAACCAAGAGCGTCCAATACATCTCGGAAAAGTCACTGTTTGGCCTGGATTTTGGGCTGGCAGCGTCATTGCTCGATATTTGTTTAAGAACAATCTTGATGGTGACGGCGGGCGCTATAGGTCGATGATTACCAACTTCTTCTTTTTGCCTGAATTGGATGATATAGACACCAAAGATATATGGTTTCAATAGGACTGCGCTACGTGCCACACAGCTCACGGCTCATATTGGAAATTCTGCACGAGCGATTCGAGGGCATGGTCATATCACGTGGGGGTGATGTGAACTGGCCACTGAGATCATGCGATTGGACCCCGTCAGATTTTTTCTTGTGCGGGTGTCCGAAGTCGCAGGTCTATGCGAATAAGCAACAAACCACAGTAGCCCCCAAAGCCAACATAACCCATGCCATCGTTCAAATTCAACATCTTGTAACAGAAAACCACGGGGACTTTAAGACCTAATATTTAGTATACTGTCCTTCTCTAACGACTTATTGAATGACCCTCGTATCACATTCAAGTTTACGAATTCTCTGTGTACCTTCGATTGGCGATTTCGGAGTCAAGTGTTTTAGTTATGTATGTTTAACATACAACTTATCTGGGTACCGGGACACAGCGACATTCCAGGAAATGAGAGAGCCGACACACTCACCAGACAAGGAACGACACTACAATCAATCGTGGCTTGTGAGGGAATACACCTTGCAACCAGTAAATATAATCTTGCAAATTTCACCAGGACAGAGACGAACCGGAGATGGACCCAGGGACATACCTGCCTCATCACTAGGCAAATCTGGCCCCGGCTCGACAGTCAATGGACTAGGAGTATAATCTCCCTAAGAAGAACTGACATCCACAAAATCATCGGTGTCATCACAGGACACTGCCTTATTGGCAGTCACGCGCAAAAACTAGGAATAGTTCCACGATTAGGGGGATAAGCCCCCCTCGTAGCCGCACAACGGGCCTCCATGGCCTATGTGTATTCTTCTGAATTCTGGGAAGGCTACGAACCTACCTAAGGTGACTTATGACAGCCGATAGACGTTCCCAACTAGCTCCTCGCCACCGTTCGATTCGATTTTCTTAGAATGGCGTTTACTGCTAAGCACATAACCTACCTACCTACCTAAACGCAATGTCCTCACTCACTTTGGAAGACATCAATTTCAGATCGACAGTGCTGTGCAGGCTGTGCAGAGTGATATTGGATGACTCTCATTGCTGCACTAATTTTGGGAATAAGTTAATCAAGACTATCGATATTGAAATAATCACCGTTAAATGCCAACGACATGATCTAATTCTTGCTTGCGTCCGACGGTTGACTTTGGCTCGACGGAAAGAATACTTTACTTCTGTTTTTATTGTAGGCTTCTGCTATGTGCTAGAGCATTCAGACCCAAATACCTTTCAATTGTACTGCCAGATAGACACCAACCTTTACTGTTTTTTACCCGTTTTCCGAAGATAAATGAGAAGGACCCAGTCTTCTGCAGTCCATTCTTCTAAGGGCGTACGCGCTTAATCATCCTGAATCCTGCTTATTCCCTCTATTAACTATATTGCGTGCATTAAAGACCCAATCGTTGATGCGGAAGCAAGTAGACACAAGGTGAGTTCAGGTCCTGAGAAATTCTCCACTGAGCCCATTTTAGCGAGTTCATCAGATACCTCATTCTGAAGATTTCATAATAACCTGTAACCCAAGCATTCCTTAGTGTGTTTAATCTTCCGCCTTTGTTCAGAAGGGCCTTAAGTTCATGCATTAACTTAAAGCTGGTTAAAAGGTTGGAAACAGCTTTGAGTGCAGTTTGGCTGTCACTGCAGACGCATATGGTTTTTCTCTTCCACCTGTGCCCCACAACATAGTAATTGGCCTTTAGGATTGCGTATATTTCTGACTGAAAGACAGACGCATATTTTCCTAATGAAGAGTGCAGCGACGGACCGCAGCCCAGACTTGGAGCCGTCCAGGTTCAGTATATAGCCAGAGTAAAGTTATAGCGCAGTATGATGTGCGCCCAAGCGCAACGTCAATCCAATACGAGTTGTACTAAAAAACATTTCTCTTGAGACGAGACATGGCTTTTAGAGCGCACTCTCTGATAAATATATCGGGGTGCAAGGTTCATCATAGCATTTAGATCAGCGCTCGGCGTGCTGCGGAAAGCCTCCGTATAGCGGAGACAAACCGTTGTTTGAAGTTTGGTGTAAGAGGCTACGATGTATTTGCGTGTTGGCCTGTTTTAGCAGACAACCGATGCTGATGAGATTATCGGTGTTATCATCGCTCTGTAGAGCCAGAGGACCTTTGTCGGCGATAAGCCCCATGTTCAGCCAAAAGCTCCTTTGCATTGCCAGAAAGCTGACAGCGCTTTGGTGGTTTTTGACTCAACATGCTTTGACCAAGGATGCTTGCTATCTAAGATGACTTCCAGGTGACCGAGAGGGACAGGAGAGGATTAACCGACAGACCATTTCTCGTGCAGAGAATAAGAATACAGCTAGACGCCAATGAATCTTTCGTGGTGACTTATTACATGCTATCGTGTCACAACCGAAGTTTTTGTGAGTTCAAGATGCTACTGATGATCTATGCAAATCCTCTATGGTGCGGTGAAGCGCATCTTATCACAAAAGATGTGGCTTGTTGATTCTGTTGACGGAGATCCAAGGTGCGAATTCAACAATGCTAATGGAGGAGCTTGCGATTCGTCTAAGGTAGCGCGCATAAATCGTGAGACCTCAACCAAATGGGTCTGCGGCACTGTAAGGAGCTGGCTGAAAGTCATATCCCTTGAAGATCTGTCGATTGAGACACAAGTTCATCCCGGATTGAAGCGCCACCCAATAAGGCAAGAGAACATATCTGTTGTCTTCTTAGTGTGTGTGTCGTAGATTGTTTTAATGAAATCTAACTGTAAGAATAGGGGGGAGGGAGCGAGCAAACAGAGCAAAGAAGTTGATCGCGTTTAACATGGCAAACGCCAGCTTCGATCTCTGTCCCTGCTCAATCCAAGTTGACACACAGCCTCCGCGTGGCACCCCCTGGATAGCAACCCTGGCACCCGCCAGGGTTAGCACCAATGTGTGCAGCGACCCAACCCTTGTTCACGGGGAAAGAGGAACCTGGCCCTCCAGGTTGGGGGTTGTGCTTAGGGGTAACATCCCTATCACGTAAAAACCTACTTGTTCCGAAACGACAACAAGCCTCGGACACGGACGGATACAAAGCTGACGACACCTGGAAACGACTAACGGACTTGAGAGTCTGCACCTGGAATGTAAGGTCCCTTAACAAACCGGGTGCAGGCGATCAATTGGAGCAAGCCCTCAACTGCTATAAAGCAGATATAACCGCACTCCAAGAAGTGCGATGGGATTAACCAGGCAAAAGACGAATGAAAAACTGCGACATCTACTACGGGAACTGCTACAAGGAGAACAAACAGCGCCTATTCGGGTGCGGATTTATTATTCGAGGAAGACTCCGACAAAAAGTCCTCCGAGATATAAGCGAACGCCTCATAACAATCCGCATCAAAGCTATATTTCGAAACATAAGCTTGATATGCGCTCACGCCCAAACGGAAGAGAAGGACGATCGAGTCAAAGAAGAATTCTACGATCTCCTAGACAGAACATATGCCCAATGCCCCAGCTACGACACAAAAATAGTCCTAGGAGATTTTAATGCAAAACTGGACAAAGAGGACATATTTGAGTCGATCATAGGAAATCATAGCCTCCATAACACCACATCCGACAACGGACTTAGGCTAATCGATTTCGTAGCGGGGCGTAACCTCCTTGTAGCAAGCACGCGATTCGTCCATCTTAACATCCACAAAGGTACCTGCTGGTCTTTTGATCAGTCGACCACCAACCAGATTGATCACATTGCGATCGACGCCAGACACTCCTCCTGTATTCTCGACCAACGAATCTTCCGAGGGGCCAGCGTCGACTCGGACCACTACCTTGTTGTAGCCATGGTACGAATGAGGATATAAAGAATGCTTAGGAGTCGAGTAGTCCTACGTAAGTTTGATGTCGGAAAGCTACAATCGCAAAAGACTGCCAGAATCTTTACCGATCGTGTCTCCTCCAATCTCTCTCCGCCCACAGCAGCACAAACAATAGAGCAGGTATGGGCGCATTGCCAGACCGCCGTCAGAGGTGCTGGGTTTCAAACCGCCACCACCTAGAAACCCCTGGTTCGATGAACAATGCGAACAAGCCCATGCAGCAAAACAAGAGGCATATAAAGCCATGCTGCAACGACGGACGAGAGCTGCTCGCGAAATCTATGAGCAGAAGAGAAGAGAGGAACACACGCTTTTCAGAAGAAAGAAAAGAGAGCACGGAAAGCGTGAGATCGAGGAGATGGAGAGATGCTTCCGCAGGAATGACGCCCGTAAGTTTTACAATAAGGTAAAACGAACATGCCATGGCTACAAAGCCAGAGCGGCGGCTTGCAGGGATGAAAATGGCGAACTGGTAGTAGAGTCGCAGTCGATACTGAGGATTTGAAAGACCGTTTCTGCAGACTGTATAACGGCGATGATAGACAAGATACCGCTGTCAGGCCGATCGAGCCATTCGTAATGGACGACGATGTAACAGAAATCAGTCCACCCGACCTAGACGAAGTCAAAATAGCGATATCAAGACAAGCTCTGCTGACCTTCTTAAGGCGGCTGGATACGAGCTGGTAAGATGTATGCACCATCTCATTTGCAAGGTATGGTCGGAGGAAAGCATCGTTTGCCCGGTCCATAAGAGAGGAGACCCCTATAACTGAGCCAACTACAGGGGAATAAGTCTCCTTAACATCGCATATGAGATCTTCTCTGCCGTATTGTGTGAACGCCTGAAACCGTTTGTGCATAACCTGATCGGCTCTTATCAGTGTGGTTTTAGGCCAGGTAAATCCACAATAGACCAAATATTTACGCTACGGCAGATCTTAGAGAAGACCCAGGAATACCAAATCGACACTCACCACCTCTTCGTCGATTTCAAGGCTGCATATGACAGCGTGTATAGAGATGAGCTATACAAACCCATGTCTAGTTTTAACATCCCTGCCAAACTCGTCCGACTGTGCAGGGTGACAATGGAGAATTCTCGCTGCTCCATTAAGGTCGGTAATGAGCAAATCGAGACCTTTGATGTTAAAAAAGGATTTAGGCGAGGTGACGCGCTTTTATGCAACTTTTTCAACATCGTGCTTGAAAAGATCGTGCAAGAGTCACTGGCCAACACAAGAGGTACGATTTATTTCAAGTCTACGCAATTGCTTGCGTACGCCGACGACATAGACGTGATTGGACGGACACAGCGAAAGGTCAATGAGGCCTTTGTAAGCATTGAGGTAGAAGCGGCTAAGATTGGTCTAAAGGTTAATGAGGGTAAAACCAAATATCTGCTTTCATCTAAAAGAGACGGACAACACTGACGTATTGGCCAGAACGTCACCATGAGCGGATATAACTTCGAAGTGGTCAAGGAATTCGTCTACCTTGGCTCACTGATGACCAGTGACAACAACACCAGCGCTGAGATAAAACGCAGTCACTCTTGCCAACCGCTATTTCTTTGGGCTCAAGAGGCAATTGAGAAGTAGAGCCCTCTCTCGGAAACCAAGGTGACACTATATAAGACCTTGATCATCCCAGTCCTCCTTTACGGCGCAGAGGCTTGGACCTTAACAAAAGCGGATGAAGATGCCCTTGGTCGTTTCGAGAGGAAAATTCTACGCACGATATAGGTTCCCGTTTGTTCAAACGGTGTATAGAAGAGAAGATATAACGAAGAACTGTACGGGTTGTACGACATCGGCCTGGTACGACGTCTACGGATACAGCGTCTAAGGTGGCCAGGCCATGTAGAGCGCATGGAAAATACAGCTCCAACGTGAAGTCTTCGAATCCACCCCGGAAGGAAGGCACGGCAGAGGACGGCCGCATCAACGGTGGCGCACGCAGGTGGAACGGGACCTTAACCAACTGGGCGTCCGGCGCTGGAAACAACTGCCCAAAGACCGTGCCAGCTGGAGACCCTTGTTGGTTGAGGCCCAGGTTCACCACGGACTGTAGCGCCACCTAAGTAACTGGATGAATACTTAGACCCTGCTTCGTATATATCAGTAGCTGCCATAACATTGTTTCGATGTTGCTCAGGTCGGAAGCTGACCATAAATCATCGCATACTTTAGCAGCGAATGGAGCCACATTTTTGATTCACTGTCAAGGCGATTCAAATCAAAAATTGAAAATTCGTTTTCTCCTTTTGGTGTTTTAATTTATTTTACCCAATTACGATCACATACCCACTAAACCTTCGATTTTAACACATCAAGTACTCTACATATGTTTATTCGTATTTGGGTGCAGGGCTCTGTGTTTTGCTGTAATCCCTGATTGGCGAATAGAACTGCAAAAGACAACGAATCATCAAACGACGTTAAATCTAACAAAAGATCTTCCTATCCCACCTTGTATTGCTTATTCTCATATTCTTGCCATGGCTCTGGATTGCTCTTGCGGTTCCATGTAACATCAGGGTTCCTTGTAGCCAATCTAACGAGATAGAAGCATGCTCCACTTGCTCCTAATGCAACGCAGGCATACAACGGAATCAACTGAAACAAACAAAAAAAATGCAATTTATCGATTAGCTCATATTTTCGCACGGAATTAATCGAAAAGTGGGGAGAAATGTCACAAGATATTATGTAAGCACGAGTACGAAAAAATCGATGAAAATCCTAAGAAACAATCTCGGATCTCGGTTCTACTCACAGCTGGATTTTTTTTAATACTAGCCCAACCGAGTCCTTGCATTTTCACTTTTATTTATTGGACAATTCTCTAGTAGGAAAAATCAGTCCTCGTTTGTTATGTCGTCGTGAAAAATTTTCTCAGATTCTGCCGACCGAAAATCCGACGTGCCAGTATATTTCTGAACGCCCGATTGTGAATGGAGGTGCGCAATGGACTGCATTATCGATTGTGTCAATTTATACCTCGAACCGGTAGGTCACAATACAATTTTTTTTTTTGCAAATAATTTATTATTTTATTTACTTAAAGCTAGCTTTAAGGCAGCTATATAGATAGAACACATGTATATGGCCATCGGCTACACATTTATCATTTTAAGTCTTATAGTTCTAAAAGAAATACAGCGATTGTCAAGAGTGTTTGTGTGAAACACTTATATTGATTTCAAAATTAGTGAAATCTCTGGTGCTTTTTTACTATAAAAAAAAATTAGAAACGCTGAAATACTCGCCTTCCCGACAACACTAATAAGGAACATTTTAGCAGAAGCTGGCCTGTCATCGCTCGAAGTGAGATATAAGGAAACAATGCCTAAAGTTGGTATAAAACTGCTCTTTTCTACCAAATCTTGCGCAGTCACCATGAACAGCGAATTTGTATTTTTTCATTAAATTCACTTATTCCTGTTAACCTTCGTCTTTTTTTGTCTCGACGTATATATTCTGGATACACTACGTCCCGGAAACTTGTAAATATTTATAAATTCCTCAAAAAACTGTCTGCTGTCATCCAATCTCATCCATGTCCCATGTTGAATGACACAATTCATGTACACACTGTCGATCAAAACCAACATGGCCACTGATCGTCATGCAACCACAAACATTTTTGCAACTCATCACTTTTGATCGACAAGCCATCATTCACATGTACACACTATCAGTTTTGATTGACAGTCAACTAAAACGTCACTTTTGATCGAAGGTGTGTACCACACTTTACTGGTGGAAACGCCATGAAATCACTCTGTCATAGACGTCAACACAAAATCCCCGCGGCCATATCTTGCATCTGGAGCAGGGATAAAGAATGAGATACCAATCTATTGGCTTTGACAGGCACATTGACAGTTTGCACCTACAAACGCGTTGCGGTTTGACAGCGTCTTGACTATGTCATTCTGCCTTGTTGCGACCATTTTGCCACGTCTTGACTCTACACATCGACGTCTTGAGACTGTCATTGTGTTAGTGAAAAGCGTCGTTTTTAAACGGAGAATAACACGTATAGTATCGGTGTGTATTACCAAAGCAGCAACCAACCCCTGCGGTGATCAATGGGCAGACGTACGAAAGATTGGTATGTCCATTATTTATCCCTGATCTGGAGTTGTTTGCAAGATTTCGATATCCCACAAACATTACTTACCCCCCATCATCTCTCCTTCTTTCATGGCTTGGTTTTTTTTTTTTTTTTTTTTTTTTTTTTTTTTTTTTTTTTTTTTTTTTAGAGAATCGCGCAGGTTCAAGAGTTTTTCATGTTCTCTTATGATGTGTTGACACACACAACCTGAACGGAGTGCAGTGGTTGGGGTCGTTGATGTACGTTCACTATTCTCAGGGGTGGTTGTCCTAGGCCTAGATAGGACGAGAGCCGACCAAATTCCGCGTTGGTTATAGTCCGTAGTAATTCGTTCAAGCACTTTAGTATTGCATACGCAGAGGATGAATTTCGGTTGACCTTATACTGTGAGTGTTATGCCTGCAGGCAGTACGTCTGGTCACTTTCCATTCACAACCGCGTTGCATACTTTTTATCATCCGTTTAGGAATTACTTTTACTTGGCTATGAAGCGAATTTGAACTATAGACCTTCCGATCGGCGGTCGATGATGTTAACCACTGCACCACGGCCACCCCATGAGGTGTTCGAACTTTCTTTGACGCTGCATTTTCAAAAGTCTTGAAAGGAAATATAAGTTTAATAACTGGAATTTCATTTTTCCCGATGCATCGAAAACACAATGCCACACCACTTTCGCCGTTACAACGGAAGACGGGAAACTCATCATACAAGGGCTCCTACCTGACTACGCCTTAATCTTCACCGCAGAAGTTCTTGGTATTTGAGAAGCTATAAATTATGCTATTAAGGCCATAGATTGCTGGATCATCTGTACAGACAGCCTCTCGGTTATTAGACAACACCTCGCCTGTTATATCAAAGCTGAGAGACATCATAACGAGAACTTCAAAAAAGCTAAAAATCATGTGGATTCCCGGCAACATTGGCATTATAGGAAACGAGCACTCTAATAAAGCGGCTAACTCTGTCATCAATTTTCCCACCCTGGCATTAAACTTCTTTTTCTTAATGGGCGCTAGAGTTCGGGGTGAACCTGGGCCTCAACCAACATGGCGGCTGTGCGGCGGGCTAACAATCCGTCCACGTAAAAAAAAGAAAAGTTATGAATGAGCAAGATGCCTCGGATACACGGACGGATACTCGACGACGACAACGCACGAAAAAGGAACACGATTTGCGAGTATGCTCCTGGAATGTCAGAACCCTGTACAATCCCGGAGCTGCTCATAAACTAGAAGGAATCCTCACGCAGTACAAGGCGGATATTACTGCGGTCCAGGAAATACGGTGGATAGGAAACGGTATGATTAGGAAGAACAATTGCGACATTTATTACAGCTGTCACAAAAGGTTGCACTTACTGGGATGCGGATTTGTCGTGGGAAAGCGGTTAAGGTCGAAGGTCATCGACCTTAAACCTATAAGTGATCGCCTGGCTGTGATCCGCATCAGAGGCAGATTTTATAACATCAGCCTTATATGTGCACACGCCCCTACCGACGAGGCTGAAGACCCTATCAAGAAGGACTTCTATGACCTCCTGGACAACGCCTACGGAGCTTGTCCGGAGTACGACGTAAAAATCGTACTCGAGGACTTCAACGCCAAAATCGGTAAGGAGAACACCCTTGGCGGAGTGATCGAAAAGCACAGCCTCCCCGATACAACAACAGATAACGGCTTCCGACTCGCTGACTTTGCGACAGCTCGTAATGCGGTGATAAGTAGCATAAGATTCCCTCGCAAGCGAATCCACACAGCAACCTGGCGATCTCAGGACGGTCGAACCGCCAACCAAATCGACCATGTGCTCATTGACGCAAGGCACTCGTCAAACATCCTGGATGTGCGAACATTCAGAGGGGCAAATGTCGACTCTGACCACTTCCTCGTAGCAGCAAGATTCAGAGCTCGACTGTCCAATGTCAGAAAGCTGCACCAGCCCATCAGGAGGAGGTTCGATATTGGGCGCCTGAGCACACCGGAGGTTGCCAGAGTCTACAGGGAGCAGCTGAGCGAAAGGCTCTACGGTATGCCTACGTCGAACACAAATGCCAATAATATGCATTGGCTGCATTGCCGCTCAGCCATTCAGGAAGTAGCTGAAACCACCTTAGGATACCTACCACCCCCGACAAGAAACTTGTGGTATGATGGCGAGTGTGAGCAGAAAAAGGCAGCGACCGACGAGGCGTACCAAAAGGCGCTGCAGAGGAAAACCAGGGCAGCACAAGAAGAGTACCGAGCCAGAAGAAAGGAGGAGAAAAAACTACTGCGACAAAAGAAAAGAATCTTCGCAGCCTCCCAGCCCAAGGATATCGAGGAGTCTAGGGATAAACATAAAACACGAGCCTTTTACAAGAAAGCCAAAGGCCTTGCAGGAGGCTTCAAAAAGGGCACCCAGGCTCTTCGAAACTGCGTGGGTAATCTTGTCACCGACCCGCAGGGAAGCGGGAAGCAGCATCGAAGAAGTCGGCACAGCAATTCAGAAGCTGAAAAACAACAAGGCCGCAGGCTCAGATGGCTTGCCATCAGAGCTCTTCAAGGCTGGCGGCGATGTTCTGCTAGGAAGCATGCACCAGATCATCTGCAGAATTTGGGAAGATGAAAGCATGCCCGACGACTGGAATACCAGCTCTATATGCCCCATCCACAAAAAAGGCGATCCTACCTCTTGCAAGAACTATAGAGGTATATCCCTGCTCAATGTCGCATACAAGATCCTGTCCAGCGTATTGTGTGAACGTCTAAAACCATTTTGCACCGCACTAATCGGCAGCTACCAGTTTGACTTCCGGCCCGGCAAATCAACTATAGACCAAATGTTCACACTCCGACAAATCCTGGAAAAGACCAACGAGTTTCGAATCGATACACACCAGCTTTTCATCGATTACAAAGCCGCATACGACAGCATTCATCGTGAAGAACTGCTTGGTGCGATGGCCGAATTCGGGATCCCGGTAAAACTGATCCAGTTGTGTCGCGCCACGCTAAAAAACACGCGATGCACCGTGCAACTCGGTTCTAGGACCTCGGAACCATTCGAAACATGCACCGGATTTCGGCAAGGAGATGCGCTGTCATGTGGCTTCTTCAACCTGGTGCTGGAGCAGATAGTGCGACGGGCAGGCGTCAACAGGGAAGGCACTATCTTTTACAAGTACATCCAGCTGCTAGGATACGCGGATGATATCGACATCATCGATTGAAGAACAGGCAAAACGAGTTGGTCTTAAGGTCAATGAAGACAATACGAAGTACATGCTGTCAAGCAAAAACCAATCCGTCGCTCACCACCTGGGACAAAATATAACAATTGACAGCTACAATTTCGAGGTAGTTAAGGAGTTTGTCTACCTCGGGGCAAACGTAAATTCCACAAATGACACCACAGTGGAGATTCGGCAAAGAATCGCCCTTGGCAACCGCTGCTACTTCGGCTTGTCTAAGCAACTGGGGTGAAAACTCCTCACTCGAAAGACCAAAGTCATGCTTTACAAAACGCTCATTCTGCCAGTCTTGCTGTACGGAGCCGAAAGCTGGACGATAGGCAGGACAGCGGAGCTGATTTTGGGTTCTTTCGAGAGAAAAATCCTGCGCCGGGTATTTGGTCCTGTCTGTGAGAAGGTGAATGGAGAAGAAGACACAACCGCGAACTCTACGAGCTGTACAAAGATGTGGATGTAGTCCGGAAGGCAAAGATCCGTCGACTACACTGGCTCGGCCACATCGAGCGCATGGACATCAACGCTACAGCTAAGAGGGTCTTCGACTCCGAGCCTCGTGGTTCGAGAAGAAGAGGAATACCGAACCTTCGGTATAAAGACCAATTAATCGCTGATGTTAGACATCTTGGTCTTGATAACTGGAAGCAGCGTGCTCGGGACCGTCAAGGATGGAAGGCAGCTATAGCTCAGACTCAGATCCTCCATTGATCGCTGGCCTGATAAGTAAGTAAGTAAGTAAGGTTCAAGAGTTTATACTCTTGTAATGTTTATCACACAACCTGAACGGAGTGCAGTGGTTTGGTTCGTAGATGTTCGTTCACTACTCTCCAGGGGTGATTGTGTGAGTCAAGTTTTCTCTCCCTGAAGTGTGTATTGTCGATTTTCGATACACGTTAGTGGTCTCATGGTGTCGTTCTGTGTAACATTTGTCTTACTAATTCGGCGATTTGAATAATGTTCCTATCAATTATGTTAGTTGATATGTTTTTGTTCAGTAAAACCGTGTTCAATTAAATACCCTCTCCTGGAGTCTAGGGACATCTGCATCCCGCCTGTTGAACTCTAAATAAGTAGAGCATTTATTTGGACCAATACATGTTGGTTAAAAAACACCCACAGACCTTGAGTTATTACAAAAAAAGTTTAATTTCGGTAAGAGGTTAAAAAAAAAAAAGTAGTCTGCCCATATATCTGCTATGTTAGACAATAAAAATCTGACAACTACTCCTGTCAACCGGGATAGCCACTCAATTGTGAATTGGTCAAGGAAACGTCAAATACCTCACACCAAAAGTGTAAATGCAAAGTTTGTGTCAGGGTTCCAGGCCGTGAGCGTTCCAGGCGATATCAAAGATTAAAACAGTATTTTTACGATATTTACATGATATCAATACGGAATAAACTGATCAAAAACATTCAGGTATTTTGTAGTATTACTTAAAACACAATTGAGTGTAAGATTTTGATTGCATGCTTCATTCCCACATACAATCGGGTGGCGTGTTCATATCAATACACCACATTCGCCTAAAATGTAGTGTAGCCGACTATCATGTCTTTTTAATTGTATTGCAAACAGTTTCTGCTGATCGCGTGATGGGTGTTTAGTCTTAAATTCCATAAATCCGTTACTCGTTCATACCATGGGCATTATGATGAACCTATTAACCGGAACGTCTCTTAAATACGAACAATTTGATTTTATTTGCACGATTAAGTGATGTCCTTGATTTTTAATAACATTATAAAATCGAAAGTTGCATCACAACATGAACATTTCTTATCTCGCTGGTGCTACCTTCGCGGGTATCCCGGGATGAAGACAAAGTCAAGTGAGCTGCAGTATCTCTCGGGGTTATGGGTTCATATGATAAGACGAGAGAATATGTGACACAGAACTAATGGAAACAGAAAGGAATAATGTCGTCTGACGACACTAAATGGTTGGAGTTTGTTCTCGATTATCTTAATTGAATTTCGTTTCTATCTGAACACAGCAGAGACGTGGGATGTTATTTTTTTTTTAAGCTTGTGCAATAACTTCTTATTTCTGTTTTCAACAACAACATATCGGACGGTTATCAAGTCAAGTCGCCTTGAACCGCGTCAAAATGTAGGTATGATGTTGTGCTCTTCTGAAATCTATCCTCTATGCAGCCTCTTTAAGACGTTTCTATTAGATATTTACTTAACCAAACGACAGAAGTCTATAAATTCATTTAACAATATCCTTTTATTGTTCTGATTTTTCTTTGCTTTTAAAGTGCTCTGTCTTGTATTCGTATTTCTGTTCATCTCAACTCGCCTAAGCAAATTAAACCACAAATGGCGTCCTCGTCAAATGAGAATGGGAATTTAATGGATGAATTCGAGGAAGCATTCCAATCATGTTTGCACGCATTAACTAAAC
Source organism: Eumerus sabulonum (assembly GCA_951905685.1). Taxonomy (NCBI): domain Eukaryota; kingdom Metazoa; phylum Arthropoda; class Insecta; order Diptera; family Syrphidae; genus Eumerus; species Eumerus sabulonum. The sequence continues at coordinate 208,466,794 of OX645060.1, forward strand.
AAGAATCGAATACGGGCAACAATAAGGAAGAAATCGAACTCGAGGTCCAGAAAACAACAAATAAATTCATAGATGTTGCCCGACAGATGGAAGCGTTCTTTCTGCAAAAACGATTCCTTGTTTCAACGCTCAAACCAGACATGCTTATCAAAGATGAAAATCTAGAATTACGCAATGAAATTCAACGCAAGGACACTCTTATCGAAAAGCATTACATTCGTTTGGAGGAGTGGAAAAATTGCTTATCAGACATTCAACAGCAACAGGGCTACAATAAGCCGGCGATACCTGGTCAAGGAGAGATAAGACCGGTTCAGCAACGTATGGCGTATATGAATCAAATGCCGCCAAATATGCCGGGGCAAATGGGTATGCCGGGTATGCCACAAAGTCAATTGCAACATCAGCAAATGCAGTTGCAACAGCAGAAGTTGATGCAACAATTGCAACAGAACTACGGCAAAATGAACAAGGGCATGAAATGACCGCATGGGATTAGTGTTCGCGATTGAATACAGTTTGCAAGAATAGACTGTTTAACTCTTTAGAATAAGTTACTTGTGTCTATCTAATATAAAAATCAGCAAAAATAAAAATATTTTATTTCAATTACTACAATCAAAGTATTTGAGTCTGGCAGCCATCATATGCTCCCTTAAGCTTTACTAACTCATATATTGCATTTATCGTCGCCGCCTACTGTTGTAAAGAGTGCTTTTTCCCTTTCATTTGCAGACATTCCCAAAATCTTTGTCAAAGTTAGCAAACAAAATGAAATACCTAAACCAAGCTGAAGCCACCAACATTGATCTAGAGCTTTTCAATGAGTACAAATTTAGTGTCGATCAACTTATGGAGCTAGCTGGTTTAAGTTGTGCTCATGCAATTAGCAAATGCTTTCCGGCCGAAAGGTAAGCTAAACGCTTTTCCCTTTCACCTTACTCCCATTGTAATCTATTCTCACGATTTTTAGTTACAAAAATGTGTTGATTGCCTGCGGCCCGGGCAATAATGGTGGCGACGGTTTAGTCTGTGCAAGGCATTTATCTCTAATGAAGTATACGCCAGTTATTTACTACCCAAAACGAACACCCAAAGAGCTTTATGAAAACCTAACGCATCAATGTTGTCAAATGGGCATTCGATTTATTGATGAGAGTCCTAAACCTGATGAGGCGGCAAAACAGTACAATTTGATTGTCGATGCCTTGTTTGGTTTCAGTTTTAAGCCTCCGGTACGCGAGAATTTGGTGCCGATTTTAAACGTTATGACATCAAGCAAAATTCCACTTGCAAGGTTAGTCATTGTAGTCTACGTACGTATTATTAACAACCTTTTTCTCCTAATGTTGTGCCAAACATAGTATTGATATACCAAGCGGATGGGATGTTGAGAAAGGCAAACTGGATGATAATTGCATTGAACCTCAGCTGTTGATTTCATTAACTGCACCAAAGCTGTGTGCTAATAGTTTCAAAGGTGATTTCCACTATTTGGGCGGGCGATTTGTGCCAAAGCCGCTGCAGGAGAAATATCAATTGAATTTGCCCGAATATCCGGGAACAGATACTTGTGTTAAGTTGTAAAGTTGCTTGAAAAATAAAAGTTGACAAAAATGCAAACAGCACTTGTCTAGTCATTAACTTAATTGAAAGGAAGGAGTTGAGTAAAAGCTGGAGATCGTACGAAACTGAAACTATTGTATAACGCTACGAATTTCTTGCAGGCATCAGGGCGTACGCGCTTAGTCATCCTGCATCCTGGATATTCCCTCCAACTACGATTGTGTGCATTGAAGACCCAATCGTTGATGTATTGACCGTGGTAGACTAAGCGCGGGTTCAGGTGCTGAGAAAACCTCTTCTGAACCACGAGTTCAAAAGAGATCTCAAAGTGACCTGGGACCCAAGCAGTTTAGTCTTTCGACTTTGTTCAGGAAGGTCTTAAATTCATGCACTAACTTGGAGCTGTTTAAAGGGTTGGGCACAACTTTGAGCGCACCTTGGTTGTCACTGCAGACGAACTTTCACTTCCACCTATGCTTCACAACATAGTGCATGGCTATTAGGATTGAATATATCTCTGATTGAAGGACAGACGCATATTTTCCTAATGAAAAGTGCAGTAAGACATTTTCACGTTTACAGCAAACCCCAGCCCAGACTTGGAGCCATCTGTGAAAATGCGAATATAATTCCTTCCGGGTCCACTATGTGGCTAGAGCCAGCCTGGCGCCATTGAAATAAAATTTCGTGAAATTATAGCGCAGTAGGATGTCAGATGTCATTGCGCCAGAGGGCATATCCATGAGACAAGGCTGGTAAGATATTTCTTGCTTAAGCGCACTATCATTCCAATGCGAGTTGACATGGCTTTTAGAGCGCACCCCCTGATATATACATCAAGGGGTGGAAGGTTCATCACAGCATCTACAGTAGCCCCGGCATGCTGAGGAAAGCCCCCGTAAAGCTGAAACAGACCGTTCTTTAGAGACAACCGATGCGTATGAAACTATCGGTCTTATCATTGCCATGTAGATCCAGAGAACCTTTGGCGGCGATAAACTTCAAAGCCCCTTCGCATTGCCAGAAAGCTAATAGCGCCTTAGTGGTTTTTAGCTCAACACGGTTTGACCAAAGAAGCTTGCTATCTAAGATGAATGGCTATAGTCTTCGGGGGGTTTTTGTTAGTACCCCGCCGAGGAGGGACACCGCGAAATACACATTCGATAGCGTTGGTGTTATAGAGATCCGAACTCTCTCATCGTGCGTTAGAGTCCAACATACTAACCACTGCGCCACGGCCCTCGAATGCCGTACGCGCCCTGTAAAAGATTCCTTGCGAATCTCATCACACACACAGCAAAACTTCGACCACGACCACGACTGTTCGTTTGAGGTTGTCGTAAGTGATCACTTTCCGTCCCCATCTGATTCAGAATGGGTCGATTTTGTTGCTATTTAGCAGCTTTTTGTAGATAGAAATTTGGTCCGAGAGGTTTTCCGTGTTAATTCGTATGGCACCTACCTCAGCATCTTTTTGTAACATTATTCAAGGAGTTCCAACTGGTTTTTTTGTGCTATGTTTATCTCCTAGTAGGCCATCGAAACAGTGTTTACATGACAGTCCAACTCGACAATTTCTATGAGTTTATTTAGTCGGAAAGCTAGTATCGTCAGAAACCGCTCGTGCTTTTACTGATCCCTTAAGCTCTCCAATACACCTCAACCCTCCAGGTCTATTGATAGCCTGCAGCAGTGGAACCTTTGCAAACAAGCCCTGAAAAGCTCTGCTTCCGAAGTTTGGGCTTCAAGGCTCCACCACGAAGAAACACCTGGTTCCACGACGAGTGCAGGAGGATGCACACAGCGGAGCAGGATGCATACAAAGCCTCGCTGCATAAAAGAGCAAGACCAGCTCGTGAGCTCTACGAGTTAAAAAGAAGGGAGCGCGCAATTGAGGATTTGGAAAGGTATTACTGCTGGCGTGACGTTCGAAAGTTTTATCAACAGATAAAGCGAACATGCCAAGGTTATAAAGCCAGAACGGAGGCCTGCAGGGCTGAGAACGGACAACTAGTAGTAGAATCGCAGTCGATGCTGAGAATATGGAAAAACCACTTCTGCAGACTGTATAACGGCGATGTTAGTCAATATACCGCTGTCAGGCAGAATGATCCATTTCTAATCAACGGAGACCGCAGAGAATTCTGTCCCCCTGACCTCGACGAAGTTAAGATTGCCATATCGAAGCTCAAGTCGAATAAAGCTGCTGGCGCAGACGGACTGTCTGCTGAGCTCTTCAAGGCAGCTGGGGATGACCTGGTTGGGAGCATGCACCAGCTCATCCGTAAGATATGGTTAGAGGAAAGCATGCCCGGGGAATGGAGTCTCAGCATCGTATGCCCGATCCCCAAGAAAGGAGACCCCTCTGATTGCGCCAACTATAGAGGAATAAGTCTCCTTAACATCGCCTACAAAATCTTCTCTGCCGTTTTGTGTGAACGCCTGAAGCCTTTTGTAAATAAGCTGATAGGTCCTTATCAGTGCGGATTCAGACCAGGGAAGTCCACCACCGACCAAATCTTCACACTACGGCAGATACTGGAGAAAACCAATGAATTTCAAGTCGACACTCACCACCTATTTGTCGACTTCAAAGCCGCATACGACAGCGTAATTAGAGACGAATTATACAACGCTATGTCTACCTTTGACATACCTGCTAAACTCGTCAGACTATGCAGGATGACTTTGGAGAATGCTTGCTGCGCCATCCGATTCGGTGAACACCTTACCGATGTCAAAAAAGGATTTATGGAGGGGCGATGCGCTGTCGTGTGATTTCTTCAACATCATATTGGAATGATAGAAATCACTGACTGACAAGAGGCACAATTTATTTCAAATCCTCGCAACTCCTTGCATACGCCGACGACATTGACATAATAGGTAGATCCCAGCGAGATGACAATGAGGCGTTTACGAGTATTGAGATGGAGGCGTCGAAAATTGGTTTGGCAGTAAACGAGGGCAAGACTAGATATATGCTATCATCAAAAAAGGACGCTCACTACCGACGTCTTGGCCAGAAAGTTTGTATTGGCAGATATAAATTTGAGGTAGTTAAGGACATCCTCTACCTTGTCTCCGCAGTGACCTGGAACAACGACATCAGTTCCAAAATCAAACGCAGAATCACTCTTGCCAATCGCTGTTTCTTTAGGCGTAAGGTGACATGACACGAGTGCCATGATGCGTACGTGCCGAACGCGTAGCGTGGTGATCCGCAAATTGAGACGCAGGTACTCGCAGATCGAACGCATAAGAGTGGTCAATTCATAATTTTGTCTTCATATAGTTGGCACATTGGGTATCATATAGTTCTTTATGAGCCCTAACTGCCTCTATTAATTTTTCTTCTGCCATTTCTGTCTCGACTACTGCGCCGCGCGTCGGTCGGCTAGCGCGGGTCGCGGAACGTCACACGTGTTTACCAATTTGCACCGTTCTATTGAATTCTGTAGTTTACAAAAAAATGCGTCACACTGCGCCACCTCACACACGCTATACGTGTCTCAATTTGCGCCTGGCCTTAATTGAACGACAAAGTTGACTCTTTATAAGACCCTTATCATCCCGGCCCTGTTGTACGGCGCAGAAGCATGGACACTATCAAAAGCGGATGAGGAGGTCCTTGGTCGTTTCGAGAGAAAGATTTTGCGCGTGATTTTCGGGCCTATAAACGCAGACGGGGGATGGAGGAAAAGATTCAACAACGAACTTTACAGCGACACGGATTCACCGCCTAAGATAGCTGGGCCATGTAGAGCGAATGCCCACCACAGTTCCAGCCCGGAGAGTCTTTGAATCCAACGCCGAGGGACGAAGAAGCAGAGGACGGCCGCACTTAAGATGGCGCACACAGGTGGAAGGGGACTTCAGCTAACTGGGTGTGCGGCAATGGAAAAGGCTAGCAAAAGATCGTGCTAGTTAGAGGGGCATGTTGGTTGAGGCCCAGGTTCACCCCGGACTGTAGCGGCCATTAAGAAGAAGAAGAAGATATTTGTTCCATTTGGAGAGACGGAGTAAGGCTGTATCCTCCTCTGTGTAAACGGGACTAAGATTACCTTAATTGGATTAAACGATAAACCTTCTCTGCCACACCAGTCAGAGATGGAATGAAGCGCAAATTGCATGCGTTCACAGGCAGAATTTTTGCACCTGCCCGTAACAATAACTGCTAGGTCATCGGCGTATCCGATGACCTCGTAGCCGAGATTGGTTTACTTGTGGAATAGGCCGTCGAAATATATCGACCAGAGAAGCAGTGAAAAGACTCCTCCTTCTGGGTATCCCTTAACCGTCGATACTGTCACCGAGAACTCTCCTGATATAATAATACGGTTACTTAGCATCGTCCTAGTACAGTGGTTAGTGGGATGGTCTTGACTTCTACGGGATAGTGCAGTGGTGATCGAGTCATAGTCAGTATTGTCAAAAGCCCCCTCAATACCGAGGAAGGCGCAAATTGCGATCACCTTGCGTGTGAAACTATTTTCAATACGAGCCGCTAAATGATGTAGCGCATTCTCAGTAGCTTGTTCTTTACGATATGCATATTGATTAGGAGGCAGTGGTATCTGATTCCCAAGGATACCTCTAATATGGAACTCTGACAGTTTTTCCATTGTTTTTAGTAGGAATGATGTTAGGCTGATAGGGCGATAGGATTTCGGTTGTTCGCTTGCTTTTCCATTCTTGGGGATGAAGACAAGTTTGACTTCTCTTCAAATTTGAGGGGCGTAGCCCAAGTTGAAACAGGACCTACAAAGAACTATCAGTGGTGATAAAATAGTGTCAAGGCCTCTCTGTGGAATAGCAGGAAAGATACCATCTTTGCGTGGGGTCTTACAGGGTTTAAATAGAACCAATTGCTCATTTAACTCTTTCGGGGCTAAAAAGTCTACCAGAAGCTACTAGTTCAAAGTGTGTCACGCATTATTTATTTTGGTGAAATAAAATGTTGAACATTTTCGGGCGATAGTTTTCTATGACGACATGAATGAAACCATTGGCTTTTGGTAATGAAGCACTACCATCTCGAGCCACCGTGCTTCGCTGGTATTTCAAATTCATCATGGACGTACTTGAGCTGTCCAAAATGAGTTGTTTTGTAGAAAAAGTCGATGCGCTGTGTGAATTGATATTGGAAGATCGTCATGTGATATACCGTAAGAATGGAGCATGCTTGCGCATTAGTTCCACTTGCATACATTTAATGACGCATGAAAATTTGGCCGTTAAAAGATTTGTTCGCATTCTTCTTCTTCGATGGCGTTACAGCCCATGAAGGACCAGAGCCAAGCTTCTATCAATCACCCATGCTGTGTGTGATTTATTTTTCACATAGGTGAAAGGGACCAACAGTTTTAATGCCGATTCCGAACGGCGTGAGTCGAGAAGCGTTTTCACGGCAAGTATACTACGGGGGGTTTTGCCAATACCCCGAGTAACCACAAAAGCGTAAGAAGCTGTGAAGTTGTGTTTTGGAACTGCTCTTTATTAAAACTTTAAAAAAGTGAGTTATAAGCTATCAAATTTATACATAATATAGTGCAAAAAAGAGAAAATAAAAAAGTAAAAGACAGTGACATATTGCATTAATAAATTTGAATCCATTTCGCGAAAAAAAAAAAAAAAAGTTTTTAATCCCAATCATTTGCTTTTTCCTTTGTTTTAAACAAATTTCATTTCTGCAAACTCTTTTCCCCTTAAATTAAATATGCTTGTATGCAGTGAGTGCTTTGTCGACCTCCCCTCCGAAGGAGACTTTGTGACATGCCATCGGTGTGATCGCAAAATGCATTTTGCGTGCACTACCATCTCAGAAAAGTCCTATCGCAAAATGTCCGTGGCCAAAAAAGAGGAATGGAGATGTGCTACCTGCAGAAAGTAGTCTCAAAATCTTATGTCAGATGACACACTAAAATCTGCCCCAGCACCTGCGACCCCAACTCTGCCACCACCAAAGAGGACGAGGAGTGCTAGTTCCCCTGACAACACTGGAAATCAAAGCGCAAACAACAACACATCTAAGCTAATCGAAGAGATGAAATCGATGAGAAGAGAAATGTGTGAAATTAAAATCAGCTGTGAATTTATGGCAAATAAATACGAACAAATCAACCAGCATATGACACTCAACAACGAAATTTTGCAAAAACTTTCAAATGAAATAAAAGAGTTGAAAGAAAAGAATACTAAAAAAGATCAACAAATTGTTTTACTAGAAACAAAAGTGAATGCACTAGAACAACAGCTACTCAAGAACAATATAGAAATCAAAAACATCCCCCCCCCCCCCACGGCCGATGAAAACCTAATCGAAGTTGTTAAAGCGGTAGGCAAAACATTAAACATTAAACTGTGATATAAATACCGACGATGTAGCCGACCTATGTATATCGAACGAATAAACGAAACCCAAAGAAATCATCAATAATAGTTTCCTTCACTAATTATGCATGTAATAGTAGGGGAGCCCGGGATGCTAAATTTGCAGTTACTAGAGCGTCATGGGGTCCTATTGGATTGTGAAGATTAGGTTCTCAAACCAAAAATTGTATGTCAAGTTTTCCATTTTAGTGGGGAAAGGAGCGTGTAAAAATTTTTAAAAATGTGAAAAAAAAACAGTCACGTGGAAATACTCCAGCGCGTCAGATATTAATACAGTATACTCGCTTCGTCATTCTGATAACCGTTAGATACTAATCTGACGATTAGATAGCGGTGGGCGGCTGAGAAGAGCGGTAAAAAAGCAAAACAAAAAAAAAGTTATTCGAGCGTGTCAGATATTGAAAGGGGACGTTTAGTGAACTCAAAACAGTGTTCGGTTTAAATTACTGACGATTTGGACGTGGCCTACACTCATGACTGATTTTTGAAAATGTTAAAAAAAATCGTTAACTTGAAATACCCGAGCGCGTCAGATTTTTCTACTGTTGGTTCAACTCGATGTCAGAGTCACCCTAAATGATAATCTGACAATTATGTAGAGGAGTATTGTTAATCTGACAATTTAAAAAACTTTGCATGTGAAACACTGGGAAAGAGGGAGAAGGAACGAAAGGCGTGGAGTGGGCAATACATGGATATTAGCATCTGTACGCTCATGCTTTATCGATGGTTTTAGCTATATCGCCCCATGAAAATCGTCAGATTATATGTTTTTCGTAATCGTGATAAAATTCCCTTCAAAATAAAAAAAAAAATTAATCGCGCTCGAGTATTTCGAGGTGACGTGTTTTTTTTACAACTTTGCGACTCCCCCATTTCCTTATGCCACGCTCAAATTGTCAGATTATTGAAATATACACTTTTCAGGATGTACTTAACTTACCTGTTCTTAATCTGACGCGCTCGAGTTTTTCCGAGGATCGATTTTTTTTTACTAATCTGACGGGCTGCCCTCAACGCACTCCCCTATATTAAGGGTTCATATTTGGTAGGGGTACATTACAGGATGCAAGGTTTCTCCCCATATGATTTTCTGACGCGCTCGAGTAACGCGCGAAATCCCCGCTTGGGCTCCCCTACTATAAACAAAGGTGATAAGGAATACAAAGGCTACTCGACAAATACAACTAAAAAAAAAACTGTTATTAGATTGGCTGTTACTAGCCAAATCCATTATTTCGTGACAACGTCTATTATACGATTTTATGAATGAGGTATAAATATTATATATTCAACAATTACATATAATTTTTTTATTGATTTCAATGTTTTATTTTCATATTACAGTATAATACATGTATTTAATTGAATAAGACAATTTTATACTCAAACGTTTAAGTGTTCTTTATTTCTAATATTCTATCTACAATAGGTCTATGATATGATTTTATTTGATTTAATTCCACCAAACGACGCCGAATTTTTTTTTATCTGACATGTTGATCATTTTCGCGCGAGCTCACTACTACACATTTGCTAGGCCACGCCTACTCACACGGTTAGTCTACATTTTTCTGCGTTTTTTGCGTTTCGGCATCCCATATTTCAGCGCTAACCGATTTAATAGACGTTGTCACGTCAAAATCAGAGAAAACACAAGCAACAACCAAAACAGAGAACCAGAGAATGATGCATTCATATTTGTTAATAATCAGCTGACCTCCACCAATAAGCAACTACTTTGGCTGACCAAAAACAAAGCCAGAGAGTGCAGTTGGAGATTTGTGTGGGAGGCCTCAGGGAAAATATTAGCAAAAAAAGCTGAAAACGGCGAAACTATACATATAGGCTCTCTCAATGATTTAAACAAAATCTCCATCTAAACAACACATTAACATTAAGAACGCATTAGAAAATCGAAAGTTTATAATAATAAATGATGGAAAACCTATATAGTGACGCTGATATCGATTTTAGGGTAACGGATGGTTTTACCGACGTCGATACGGATTTTATAAAAAATATGAATTTTTGTTGTTTATGTTTTAATATTAGATCGATAAGAAGGAATTGGAATGTTTTTCGAGCAGAAATTGAATGTTTTTTGTAATATGTAGATTTGTTTTTAATGAAATCAACATAAAAGAAGACGAAAATGAATATTATTATATTAATGGATATAATACTGAATTCCTTAATAGAAAGAAAAGCAAAGGCGGAGGGATTGCAGTATATATAAAAAATAATATTCGGTACACAAGAATCAATGATGATACTGAATTCTATGAAAATGTACAAGTAGAAATACAAGGCAAAAACGGAAAAATACATATATATTCACGCAATCTATAGGCCACCTAAGTGTCGCTGAATTTGTGGAAGAATTGGATAATCATGTTCATCATGAAAGGCAAGTAATCGTCCTAGGAGACGCAAATATCAACCTAAACAAAATGAACGCCCCGCAAGTGAACAAGTTTCTGGAAGTAATGACATCAAAAGGCTTAACGAATGTTGTAAAGCAGCCTACACGGGTTAATATCGTTGGGAATACTTCAACAATAATCGACCATATATTTGTTAGCCTTACGAAAGAAGATATTGTATCGGCCGTTATCAAAACCGACATATCTGATCATTATGCCACTATGTATGCTACGAACAACTATGACGAGCGACATATTATTGAAGAAATGCCTATCAAAATGAACCAGCAAAAAATTTATCAGCTGATTAAGGAAACAGACTGGCAAAGTCTGTGTGAGGAACCTGACGTTGAGCACCTGTACAATCAATTTGTGAACAAAATGAAAGACATATACATGAAATCCGCCAAAGCAACAAACACAAAAAATCGCAAGCATAAGAACTGGATGACTCCTAATGTAGTTAATATGTGCAAGAGGAGAGACACACTCTATAGGAAGTGGAAAAACAACCCACTAAATAAAGGCTATGAAAATGAGTACAAACATTATCGAAATGTTGTAAATAGAAATATTCTAATAGCTAAGAATAATTTCTACAAAGAAAGATTTTCGAATGCTAAAAACGATCCGAGAAGAACATGGAGTGTATTAAATGAACTCGTCTAACGACCTTAGCAGAAAATTTTGCAGAGCAATTCTCTAATCAAGCTAGTAAAATAGTTTATAAATGCTCTCATAAAACTAGTAACCACGAAAATCTATATCTCGCGCACTCAATATATATAGAGGAAGCTAGCGAAGCAGAAGTGTACAGAATGTTATGTTGCTTAAAAACCGACAAGGGAGCACGAGCAGATGGTATAAGACCGATTGATCTTAAGCTAAACGCTTTAACATTGGCTAAAATAGTTAAAACGATCATCAACCAAAGCATAAACCAATCGTGTATTCCTAAATTATTAAAAACATCGATAATACGACCTGTATACAAAGGAGGAGTGAAAAATCAGATTGAAAACTATAGACCCATCGCGATGCCTGGAAGAAATAGTAGTACGACGACTAACAAATTTTGTAGAAAAACACAGGCTTCTACAACCAAACCAATACGACTTCCAAAAAAATAAGAGTACTGGGCTATTATTGGGAGATCTCGCGAGTGTAATAAACACAGGTTTGGACAAGAACCACCACGTGTTAGTAATGTTCTTAGACTTCAGCAAGGCCTTTGACACATTGAGCCATAAGAACATCATCGAACGCCTCAACCGGATTGGCGTAAGGGGAATCTTGACAAAATGGGTAGAGAATTACCTATCGGAAAGAACAATAAGGGTAAAAATAAAAAACACACTGAGCCAAGAAAAAGAGAGTTTATATGACGTACCTCAAGGTTCAAAGCTGGGGCCAATAATCTTCATCCTGTTTACTAACGAACTTCTCTGTTTGCTTAAAAGAAGTACAGCTTTCGCATACGCCGATGACATAGCAATAATTGTCAAGCACAAGTGCATTAACACTGCCATTTCGATAATGCAGGAGGAGTTTGATAGTGTTTCAAGATGGTGTCACGACCAAGGGCTGGTGGTAAATGCGGTCAAAACAAAATTGATGCACATACGCATGCCACACCAACCCGAAGTTCCCATCAGCATATATCATCAGAACGGAGACTGCCCGACAACAAAGAGAAGTGATGCCATTGAAGTAGTCAAGCTTATAAAATACTTGGGTGTTATAATTGATAATCATTTCTTGTGGCATGAGCATGTCAATAAAATACGGATGCAACTCAAGAGTGCTGTTTTTGCGATGGTGTACCTCAAAAGATACACAAGCTGAGGTGCAGAAGCAGGTGTACCTTTCACTAGCAGAATCCCGTTTAAGGTACGGGATATTAGCTTGGGGAAATGTGTCAACACACATCGGTAGGATACTATATCTGCAGCATCGACTACTTCAAATTATCAACGCTAATAATTTTACTATAAAGGTTCTAGACATTAACGGTATATTTAAAATGACACTGCTTTTACGTTATTATGATGACCAACGCTACCTACAAAAGATACGACACAATCAGAATACAAGAAGACGGGCTCAGGATTTGCAGGAAATCCCTGAAACATTCAACAATTATGGGAGAAGACATCCAAGATACGCCATACCACAAATTATGAATGATTTACCAACGAATATGAAATACATTGCGAATTATAAAAAACGTAAAAAGGCCTTAAAACAATATTTCCTCAATTTGCACTGTGTAACATAGAATATCAAAACCAAAAGTATCTAATAGAATTGTAATTTTTTTTTTTTTTTTGCAAACTTTTTAAAATGTAAACATGTAACAGAATTTAATTTATCTTTGAATTATAAGTATCACAACTTCTACAAGCTAAGATTAACGACTTAATTACCTGCAGATAAGCAATATGCTTCGCAGGTAACTCACATTAAATATTACAACGGTTTTTTTTGAGAAAAAAAAAAAAAAAAAGAGGACGCGGCGAAATAAACATTCGATGGCGTCGGTGTTATCGGGATCCGAACTCGCTCATCGTGCGTCGAGTCCAACACACTAACCGCTGCAATACGGCGTCCTCGCATTGTTCGCATTAGATACCGCATAATTTGGTAATTGTTAGAAAAAGAAAAATATGCTCGTATTGATTGGTGCAAATAAATGTTGAAGAAATTCAATTGACGAAGGTGTAGCAATAAAGTTCTGGACGTTGGATTGCTTTTCTTCGCCAAAAACTCTTGCACATTCAACGAGAAATGGGCAGGCGCCCTTCTTTGTGAGTTCGGGCTGCACACGAAAAATGCTTGCTCACAGCCTCTTCAGATTGCCAACATAGAACTGTTGATCACTGTCTAGTCGGCACGAACAAAGACGGAAGCTCATTCATAACTCTTCTTGAACCGCTTTGCCCGTTCAAACACTTGTCTCCATACACCACCTGCATTTTTTGGAGGATTTCCGATATAGCGACCCTCGTGTCTGTTGTAAAAACACTTTCGTTCGCCCAGTTATAACAAAACTCTTAGCCCCTGTGCTGTAACGCTCCTGATCCTAGAATGCTCTCTATCGGAAATCAAGATAGAATTGTATGCTTTAGGAGAGAACAGGAACGGTGTGTTAGTTATGTGCCTATTTCCATCAACATTTTGTAGAGCCACTCCTCTAATCTTAGCAGTAAATTGCTTAATTTAAACAAGTTTGTCGAACAATTTAAGTTTCTTAAAAAACTAGGGCAAGCAAACCGAACTAGTCATGTTGAACTACCGAGCTTCGATGTACATAGTATCTTCCAATTGGTATGTACATATAAAAACCAGCAAATCATTATTCCATCTTTTATCTATTCGCAATTTGCCGATTCTAGTCTAGTCTAATCTATAACTAACCTACGGCAATTATAGATAAGCTATTGCTACTCGAAGTCTCAATCAATTGACTTCCAAATTTCTAAATCGATGACTACTAAATGCGTTGCCCTTTTGGTCTTTCGACTTTGTCATAAATTGAAACAAGCTCTCATGTACTAAGTCATGGATTGTTTTTCTCAGACCGTTTTCAGTTGTCTATTTACATGTGTAACTTAAACAGAAATTAGTAAGGAGGAACAACGTAGAACATAGAATGCCTTGTTTGTTCGCGAGTGCTTAAGGTGTTTGATATTTTCTTTTAAAGTGCTAACAGATTCCATTGGCTCTGCTGTAAAGAAAGTAAACAATCTTTGATAGTGTATGCCAGTTTTCATCAGTATTTTTGCTCATTAATGACATCATTGCTCCCTCATTGGCAACATTTTGCTTCATTCCATTCATTCGGTGGTGGTGTGGTATAAATAATTATTTCGTAAATTAATTCAATTGTGTGCCGAAAATAAATATCTCATATTCCATACATGCATGTGTTAAGCCATCGGTTTGTAAGCATATAACTTGATTTAAACGTTTATATCTAGAATATGTGTTTCGCAGGCCGCTGCTATATACCATATTCAAGTCTGTTTAATGCATACACGTCTGATTTCAATTGATTAGGAACACAACGTCAGTACTTTTTGTAAACATCTGGAATCTGGAACTTCATCTGTTTTTTCTTTTTTCACATTTAAAACATATGTACAAATGAAGACGCACAATATATGTACATAGTTCTTAGATTCATCTATTCCAACCAGTAGAACTGCAACCTAGCCCACGTACAAACGTTCCGATACGGCAATCTCGTTTTCATTCTGATATTACTGCAATCTCCTACGCGGTGAGCTTACATATGTACTTATACCAAATTCATTGAGGTAAATATAAGAGAGAGCTGCGACACATAGTCATTCTCCAGCAGAAGTGTGCGCGTACAAAGCCCAACTGGTCGGCGATAAGGTGGCCAATATCAGTAAAAGCGAACCGCAAAGAAAGTGGCAATGTTTGCGTGCACTGAGTATATAGAAGGTTTCGTTCGTTGAACATTCTTGTATCGTTTGGTGTAACTCATAGTCATCGGTTGCGTATAATAATCTCGGTGGTGTTCCTTCTTTTTTGTTCTTTCCTTCCAGTAATATAGGCGATTTTTGTGTGAATTTTAAAGGTTCATTTAGATAACTTTGTTAAAATGTCTGAGAAACTAGATGTAATCATATTCGGCGCGACCGGATTTACCGGCAAATATTGTGTCTTGGAAGCGGTCACTGTTCTGGATAACCTAAAATGGGGTATTGCCGGAAGAAGCCAAGTAAGTTGCCCTCCCACATTTATCTACTTACATACATATGTACATACATATGAGCCTAGTCATTATGAATTCCCATTGCAAGGATAAACTCAATGCCGTTTTGAAAGAGATGGGCGAAAAGGCAAACAAGGACTTGTCGAAAATTCCGACATTTATTGCCGATGTCAATAACCAAAAATCACTCGTGGAGATGGCTTCGAAGGCCAAGGTAGACCTTTGTGTTTATTTTTAGAGGCTGTTGACAAGTACACTCGTAATACGATATTTTCAAAAGGTTATCGTCAATTGTTGTGGTCCGTATCGCTTCTATGGCGAACCAGTAGTTAAGGCATGCATCGAGGCGGGCACCCATCACGTCGATGTTAGCGGTGAACCACAATATATGGAAACTATTCAATTGAAGTATAATGATTTGGCTAAGGAAAAGGGTGTCTATATTGTATCGGCATGTGGCTTCGACAGTATACCAGCAGATTTGGGAGTGATCTTCTTGGAGAAAAATTTTGGAGGTATTTCGACTCGAATCTTCTTTTTAAATAGCATCTTAACTACATGTTGTTCTAACATCCTTTAGGTGTTGTTAATTCAGTTGAGACATACATGGAAAGTTATACCGAACGTAGCAAGCGATCAGGAGCATCGGTTCACTACGGTACGTGGGAGTCGGCTGTCTACGGATTAGCAAATGCCGGCGAGCTACGTGATATTCGTGCACAACTCAACAAGGAACCACTACCTAAGTTCCTCCCGAAACTACAGGCAAGGTAATTCAATCTACATCGCAAGAAGAAAAACATGTATTATTAACCTTGACATTGACATTGCTTATATTCAACTTTAGATGATGTACATATGTATGTAGCTAAGTACATATATTTAAAGACAGGTTGATAGGCAGATTTTAGCAAGTTGCTTTCTGATAACGGCTGTTTTGTTTTTGTTTTTTTGAACGCTCTGAATCATTATTCTTATTCCATCTGCCTTCGATGCACGTATTGTCGGTTGCATCTGTACAGTAAGGTACACCAAAAACGCTGCGAATGTGGTTATTGGTTTAAACTGGTCGAGAAAGCACCTGTCTAAGTAGTAAACACACATATACATCGCCTCCCAAAAACAACAACAACAACAACAACCTCGTTATCGCCAATTTTACACAGCGGGATCAGTGTGAACCCATAAAAACATTTTGTTCTGGAGAGCAACTTTGACTTGTTTTTTTTTTTTGCTTGTCTCTTTATGACTCAGAGATGATGCTTAACATGTGTCTTGACTAGGCTGTTTGCAGTGTGCATTGCTTTTTATTTTATCTTTTAATAAAAGTTAATGAGTCATTTTATTATAGATCTGTCATCCATACATCAGATGTCATTAATGCAGTATGCCTACCATTCCCCGGTTCCGACAAGTCCGTCATTCAGCGTACGCAAAAATTCCTATACGAAACAGAGAAGAAACGTCCGGTTCAAGTCCAGACTTATATTGGATTCCGGTACGGTATATGGTCAATTAAGGATTCGATCGATTCCAACTTATTTTTTTCATTTTTTTGGTTTTTTTTACCAGTTCCAAGATCGCTGCTTTGATTGTTGCTTTTGTTGCCGTTGTATTCGGAATACTAACCAAGTTTGCATTTGGTCGCAAATTGCTTCTAGCCTATCCGAAAATATTCTCCTTTGGTTTCATTTCGCATGAGGGACCATCCCAAGCACAGATGAATGCAACTCATTCTAAAATCACAATCAAAGGAAAGGGATGGCCCGAAAAATTAGCCGAAGTCACTGATCAGTACAATGAGCCACCGACCAAGGAACTGATTGCTCGAGTCAGTGGTGTAAATCCCGGGTATGGTGTAACTTGTGTTACCCTATTGCTGTCTGCTGCTACCATATTGAGAGAAAGTGACCGGATGCCTGGAAAGTAAGTACCTCTTAGGAGAATTTCTTTCAACAAATGTGTTTATTTGTATTTCTATTGTAGCGGCGGAGTATTGCCCCCCGGAGCAGCATTTGGAAAGACAAACATAATCGCTGAATTGGAGAAATACGACCACGGCCTGAAATTCGAAATCGTCGCTAATAAATAAGTTCAGACGGGCACTATGCGTTGCAATTTCTCTTCTATTTATTTTTGTACGTGTTTCTAACGCATGTTAACATTTTTAATGCAATTATTAACTCGTATTGAATATTAACGTGTTAAATTCTGCAGTTTCTTATATCTATTACTAAAAAGAAAATAAAGCGAATGAGGAAGTTTTTAGTACTTATTGGATTTGGTTATGTTGTTGTTCGGAAAACCAAGTAGATACGATGATAGTACCAAGTGCTGAAGTACTGACGACCAAACCATTTAAAAGCTAAACTTACTAATGCTAGAGGGTTAAATAGACAAGCAATTGAGCGATAGTGCGCGACTTGAGCGTAAGCCCACGTATATCTTCAAATGTAATTTTTCGTTCTTAATATGTAACTTTTGAATATTGCTAAAAAAAAAAAAACAGCATCACAAAGCTAGGGGTAGCAGGTCGTCTTAAAATTTCAGTTTTCAGTAGTCTCGGTCAACCGAAACTGAGGTCGAGTTCAAACATTTCTGAAAGCTCAGCAATTAAATTTAATTAAATTCGTGACTATTAAATTAAGAAACTATGAGGACAAGGGATCAAGGTGAGGACCGACAGCGCGTAATCATAGGTTAGGTTAGTTGGATGCCCTATTGACATGAAGTCAAGGCTCACTTAGACTACGAGGAGTCCATTGTGCCCATTTTGAAATAAAACTAACCCGAGGGGAACCTGTTAGTTGCCCGCTGAGCTGAACCACCCAGATTCAATTAAGAATCTTATCTTTATAGTTATACCCGCACTCAAGGCTAATGCCTTATAACGTTTTTTTTTTAACGTTGTGCGAGCGAAGGAAACAGGGAGGGGGAGAGTTTCGCGCAGGTTGATGTTTTTGCCACACAACCTGAACGGAATGCAATGGTTTTTTGGGTCGTAGATGTTCGTTCACTACTCTCAGGGGTGGTTTGTCCTAGGGCGAGAGCCGACCAAATTTCGCGTTAGTTATAATTCACAGTAATTCGTTCATGCACTTTTGGTGTTAATATTGCATACGCAGAGGATGAATTTCAATTGACCATATACTGTGAGTGTTATGCTTGCAGCTGTACGTTTTGGTCACTTTCTAGCCACAACTGTGTTGCATACTTTTCAGCTTAATGTCTCTTACCTCCTCTAAACCCGAGAAGAAGTAGTGCCCGTGGAACGTAAATCTTTTTCGGGCCAGTGCAGGGCATTCACACAGTAGGTGACGAATGAATTCTATTTCCTCTTCGTCCCTACAGCTTCTGCAGAAATCGTTGTAGGGCTGGCCTAGTCTAGCTGCATGATATCATATCAGTGCCCAGTGAGGGCGCCTACTAACAGTCGTATATTCCCTCTATCAAGATTTAGCGACTTACCGTCCTTTTTTTGTTATAGACAGGCCATGTTATCCTTGCCGTAGCGCATGTGTCTAAGTGACACCATCGCTTGTTGGCTTTTCCTAGTAGTTCCACCCCTATTTCTCTGAAAAGTGTGCTGAGTGGCTAGTTCGTCCGCCTTCTCATTTCCGGAAATATTCACATGCCCATGCAGAGCCTTAATGGCTGCCTGACTGTCAACATAGATTTTGATTCTCTTGCCTGAGAAATTCTTCCTAAGAATCAGATCCGCACCTTTTTTGATTGCAAAGATCTCAGCCTGGAAGACGCTACAGCCATCATCAAGTCTGTAGGAGTGACATGCTTCCTGAGGTTCGAAGTAGACTCCGGCTCCTGCATCGGTATCCGTTTTGGATCCGTCGGTATAGATTGCCAGTTCCTCTTCCGTGTTTACCATACCACTGGCCCATTCCTCCCTGGAAGGAATTCTAATAGAAAATCTCCTCTCACAGCAAGAAAGTGAGGTGGTGGGGATTTGACTTACTAAAAACACCACCCTTCGAATTAATAAATTTTTTTTACTATAAAGTGGCTCAAAATTTATAATCCAATTTTGTTTTTTGAATTACTCTTTTACTAAATAAAAAAAATTGTTTTGAGTGGTGGAAATCTTTATCTGGACCTTTGCAATATTTTCTGTAAAGTGGAAAAGATGATATCCGTCAAGTGACTGCCGCCAGGATTGATATTGGTATTTTCTATGACTTTCCGCAAGATTTCCGGTAATAACTGTTCACATTCCTGTCGAATATTCTCCTTAAGGGCTGCGATTGTCCGAGGCTTATTTGCATAAATCTGCGGCTTCAAGTAGCTCCAAAGAAAGAATTCTGGGATGGCTAAATCCGCCGATCTTGCTGGCCATGCCAAATTGCCAAACGGGAGATTACGGGCCCAGAAAACGCTCCCTTCACAATATCCATTGTGCTGTGTGTGCGGTTGTATAGTCTTGTTGAAGCCACATGTTCACCAAACCCCGTTCAACCAATTCAGGCAGTAAGAAGTCGTTTATCATGGCCCTGCAGTGCTTGCCAGTAACAATGACCGGTATTGCCGATAGCGCCCTCAAAAAAAGACGGCCCAATCACTCCGGCCTAGTAAGCCGTAACCACAAACTCCGAAACAACCACAAACCTCGGATATAACGGACCGGATTTATGTTGACGACCCTTGCAAAAAACCAAAAAAAGAACAATGATCTTCGGCTTTGTACGTGGAATGTTAGGTCCCTAAACAGGCCACGTGCAGCCGAACAACTTGCGGACGCCCTAGACCGCTATTAAGCAGACATAACCGCCATCCAGCAAATGCTATGGAATGGACCGGGTATAAAGCGGATGAAAAACTGCGATATTTACTACGGCGACTACTATAGGGAGAGAGGACAACGATTGTTTGGATGCGGATTTGTTGTTCGAGGTGTACTAAGGCAAAAAGTCCTAAGCTTTCGGCATGCGAGCGAACGCCTCATAACAATCCGTATCAAGGTTACATTTTTTAATATCAGCCTGATCTGCGTCCACTCTCCCACGGAAGACAAGGATGACTCCACCAAAGATGAGTTTTATGATCTCCTAGACAGAACGTATGCCCAATGTCCCAGCTATGACATCAAAATTGTACTAGGAGACTTCAATGCTAAGCTGGGTAAGGAAAGCATCTTTGAACGAGTCATCGGCAAACATAGCCTACACGACACCACATCCGATAACGGACACAGGCTGATTGATCTTGCTACGGGGCGAAATCTCCTTCCAGCCAGTACGCGCTTCCCGCACCTCGATATACACAAAGGCACCTGGCGGTCTTTTGATCAATCGACTACCAACCAGATTGATCACATCGCGATCGACGTCAGACACTCCTCCACTATTCTTGATGTTCGAACTTTCCGAGGGGCTAACATCGACTCGGACCACTATCTTGTAGTAGCCAAGATGCGCTTAGGGATATCACGAACGCAGCGGAGTAGAGTAAGAATACAAATTTAAGACGTCGGAAAGCTACTATCGCCAGAAACCGCCCGTGCTTTTACCGATCGCGTCTCCCTTAAGCTCTCGAATACACCTCAATTCTCCACGCTGTCAATAGAACAGCAGTGGAGCCTTTGCAAACAAGCCCTGAAAAGATCTGCATCCGAAGTTTTGGGTTTCAAGACTCCACCACGAAGAAACACCTGGTTCGATGACGAGTGCAGGAGGATTCACACAGCGAAGCAGGATGCATATAAGGCCTCGCTGCATAAGAGAACAAGAGCAGCTCGTGAACTCTACGAGTTAAAAAGAAGGGAGGAGCTTAAGCTTCTTAGAAGAAAGAAGAAAAAGCACGAGAATTTGGAGAGGTGTTACTGCAGGCGTGACGTTCGAAGGTTTTATCAACAGATTAAGCGAACATGCCAAAGTTATAAAGCCAGAACGGAAGCCTGCAGGGATGAGAACAGACATTTGGTAGTAGAACCGCAGTCGATGCTGAGCATGTACCAGCTCATCCGTAAGACATGGTTAGAGAAAAGCATGCCCGAGGAATGTGTTGCGTTAGATTGATACAACAGCTGGGGTGCTCGC
The DNA here is from genome assembly GCA_951905685.1 of Eumerus sabulonum. NCBI lineage: Eukaryota > Metazoa > Arthropoda > Insecta > Diptera > Syrphidae > Eumerus > Eumerus sabulonum. The sequence continues at coordinate 208,487,973 of OX645060.1, forward strand.
GTTCAGTGCGCACACGGCTAGCTCCTGAGGGATGGGTTCAGGGATTCGGTAGTCGGGATGTATAGGGCACCACGCAGTTTTGGGAAAACTACGAAAACTAAAAGGGAAACGACCAGCTTCTTTTGGAAATGAGGGGGGACACTTTATTGGGGGTTTTATCTTTTTCCTCTTATTGACTGCGGGGTGCTCGGCATCCGTAATGGGAGACGCGATTCCCAAAACGGGATCAGATTTTTAGGGGTTGGGGATTAACAGATAATTCGAGGGATAAAAAAACAAATGTAATATATTAAAGGAGAGCACCGTGGCGCAGTGGGTAGTGTGTTGGCCTCTGACGCCGATGACTCGGGATCGAATCCCGACACAGCCATGTCATCGAACGTGTTTTTCACGGTGTTTCTCCTCAGCGGGGTTCTGACAAAACCCCCTGTAGTAAAATTGTCATGAAAAGCTTCTCGAAATTCGCCGTTCGGAACCGGCAATAAAACAGTAGGTCCCTTTCACCTATGTGAAAATGAAATCACACACAACATGGGTGAGTGAGAGAAGCTCGGCTCAGGTTCTTCATGGACTGTAACGCCAACATACATACAATATATTAAAGAAATACTTCCCGGGGAATAGTGAATGCTTCGGCTTCCTCCCTTTTACATGCTTCCTGTCTATTGTCTCCGCTTCACGTCTGTCGTGTTCCTCGTTTCTTCCCTTCCTTTTTTTTTATTATTGCCTTTGCCTTTTCCTTGTTTCCTTTTGTTCCCTCGCCTTTGTTCTATTTTTCTCTCAGGTGGTGGCCACTATCCACTCACCGACCGTCCTTTTGCCGCGATAGTTCTTCTCCAATTGAATCGTTCGTACGGGTTATCTTCCCGTCTACTCCTTCAACCGGTTCGCGCACACGCCACACACACACATTTGGGGCGAATTCGGCCATCTTTATTTTGGGTTAAACTCCCGGGTCTGGCGAGTTTAATCCAATCTGGTGATTTCTCTTCACACTTATTTTCTATTTAATTTTTGGGATTCTCTACTTCCCTTTTTTTCTTCAATTGAAATAAACTACTGGCTTCCTCGTCGCCCTGTCCTTTTGGCGGTTAAAGCCTACGGTGGTGCGTGAGAATTCGCCCCAGTCCATTTGGCTATCGGAACAAAGGGAATCACCTCCAGGCGCACTCAAGCACTCTTTTGTCTTCGAGGGTCTTGAAATTATCGAAGCCCTTGCCGAATGTCGAGCTACCCGCTCACAAGTTACGTATTTACAATGCTTTTCTTTTTTTTTCTCTTAGAACATATAGGGGCGAGACAACAATTTACTCTTTGGGTTTACAATTCTTTTGGGGTTTCAACATTCATTTGCTTTTAGACGACACTTTTCTGATTGGGGGTGGCATTCTTCATTTGCTCAAACAATTATTTGGTTAGGGTGGGGCCTTCGCCCTTGTCGTGGTTGCTGGTCTCGATGGGGACCGTCCGTCCCTGCTGTTAGTGGTGGGGACCGTCCGTCCCTGCTGTCGGTTTTGGGGACCGTCCGTCCCTGCTGTCGGCGTTGGGGACCGTCCGTCCCTGCTGTCGGCGTTGGGGACCGTCCGTCCCTGCAGTCGGCGTTGGGGACCGTCCGTCCCTGCCGTCGGACCGTCCGTCCGGTCTTACCTGCTTTGTTGCCCCCTCAAGAGAGTCGGACCACGATACCGCAAGATCCTCCTGATCCGCGTATGAACCGAGGCCACCCTCAAAAGAGAGCAACGGACCAAAATGACGGGTAGAGATACGGGAGAGGGAGGGATGGAGCGGAAAAGGTTTTTGGTGGGTATTTGTACGCAACAAACCCCACCCTTACCTCGCGAGAAATCTGCCCGCACATTTCTGGCTTACTCTCTCTCACCCAACAAACACCTAAATGTCCGCGGTCGTCATCCCGACTTGTGACCTTGGACTGTTCGCCGGCGTATCGGCTAACACTACATCCGATACGTTGTACGAGGAAACAAAACCCAAACTGGTCAATTATACCTAACAATGTTTATATACTTGACAATGCTTATATACTTAGCCCAGAAAAAGAATGGAAAAAAGAAAAAAAAAATATATGGGTATATGTATGTTGTATATGTCTGTATCACGAATATACGGGGCGTATAGAAAGGGTAACACTCACGGTTTTCCCGGTCGATAAATCGATGTTTTGTTTTGTGACTATTGTATGTATGTATGTTATGTATGAAGGTAGGTAGTTTGTTTGGCTGCCGCTTGACTTTTTTGACTGTTTCGTTGTGATTCTTGTTTCTTTTGTCTTTTCCTTTGTTGTATGTATGTTGATTGGTGTTGTTTTGTTCACCAATCCCCCGATGTCCGTTGACCGTTGACCGGTGTCCGATGCCGTTGCCCGGTGTCCGTTGACCGGCGTCCGTTGTTCCTTAAATAAGAAAAAAAAAAAAAAAAAAAAAAAAAAAAAAAAAAAAAACGCAGTTACTCTTCCACAAATTAGAAACAATAAGAAATACCGCACTGCACTTGTATAAAAACGCACTAAACGATTGGAAGATTGAAAATATCACAATCAGCTTTGATCAGCTTGAGAAAACAAATCCCACCACCGTGCGTTGAGCCCCACGTTGGGCGCCAAATTTTTGTTGTGTCAGATTGACACAACAGCTGGGGTGCGCGCGTTGAGTGCGCCCACGGCTAGCAGCTGAGGGATGGGTTCGGGGATTCGGTAGTCGGGACGTATAGGGCGCCACGTAGTTTTGTGAAAACTACGAAAACTAAAAGGGAAACGACCAGCTTCTTTTGGAAATGAGGGGGGGACACTTTATTGGGGTTTTATCTTTTTCCTCCTATTTTATTTTTTTTTTGACGTGACAACGTCTATTAAATCGGTTAGCGCTGAAATATGGGATGCCGAATCGCAAAAAACGCAGAAAAATGTAGACTAACCGTGTGAGTAGGCGTGGCCTAGCGAGTATGTAGTAGTGAGTTCGCGCGAAAATTATCAAAATGTCAGATAAAAAAAAATTCAGCGTCGTTTAGTGGAATTAAATCAAATAAAATCATATCATAGGCCTATTGTTAATAGATTATTAGAAATAAAGAACACTTAATCGTTTGAGTATAAAATTGTCTTATTCAATTAAATACATGTATAATACTGTAATATGAAAATAAAACATTGAAATCAATAAAAAAATTATATGGAATTGTTGAATATATAATATTTATACCTCATTCATAAAATCGTATAATAGACGTTGTCACGAAATAATGGATTTGGCTAGTAACAGCCAATCTAATAACAGTTTTTTTTTTAGAGACCCGCGCAGGTTCAAGGGTTTTTATATTCTCTTGTGATGTGTTGACACACACAACCTGAACGGAGTGCAGTGGTTGGGGTCGTTGATGTTCGTTCACTACTCTCAGGGGTGGTTGTCTTAGACCTATGTAGAAAGGACGAGAGCCGACCAAATTCTGCGTTGGTTATGGTCCGTAGTAATTCGTTCAAGCACTTTGGTATTGCATACGCAGAGGATGAATTTCGGTTGACCGTATACTGTGAGTGTTATGCCTGCAGCAGTACTTCTGGTCACTTTACATTCACAACTGCGTTGCATACTTTTTGTCCGTATAGGAATAACTTTTTCTTGGCTATGTGAAGCGAATTTGAACCATAAACCTTCTGCTCGGCGGTCGAAGATGTTAACCACTGCACCACGGCCACCCCCTCTTATTGACTGCGGGGTGCTCGGCATCCGTAATGGGAGACGCGATTCCCAAAACGGGATCAGATTTTAAAAAACAAATGTAATATATGAAAGAAATACTTCCCGGGGACTAGTAAAAGCTTCGGCTTCCTCCCTTTTACACGCTTCCTGTCTATTGTCTCCGCTTCACGTCTGTTGTGTTCCTCGTTTCTTCCCTCTCTTTTTTTTTATTATTGCCTCTGCCTTTTCCTTGTTTCCTTTTGTTCTCTCGCCTTTGTTCTATTTTTCTCTCAGGTGGTGGCCACTATCCACTCACCGACCGTCCTTTTGCCTCGATAGTTCTTCTCCAATTGAATCTTTCGTACGGGTTACCTTCCCGTCTACTCCTCCAACCGGTTCGCACACACGCCACACACACACATTTGGGGCGAATTCGGCCATCTTTATTTTGGGTTAAACTCCCGGGTCTGGCGAGTTTAATCCAATCTGGTGATTTCTCTTCACACTTATTTTCTATTTAATTTTTGGGATTCACTACTTCCCTTTTTTCTTCAATTGAAATAAACTACTGGCTTCCTCGCCGCCCTGTCCTTTTGGCGGTTGAAGCCTAAGGAGGTGTGTGAGAATTCGCCCCAGTCCATTTGGCTATCGGAACAAAGGGAATCACCTCTAGAGTTCCAATAGCCTCCACACTCACTCCATTCAGCTCCGGTTGGAAGAGGTTGTTGTCTTTGGTAACGGAAGCATTCACCACCCTGGGTGTACTAAAAATGATTAAAGTTAAAGTTAAACGTCTCCCTCGAATAACCCGGTGGTCTAGGCGCACTCAAGCACTCTTTTGTCTTTGAGGGACTTGAAATTATCGAAGCCCTTGCCGAATGTCGAGCTACCCGCTCACAAGTTACGTATTTACAATGCTTTTCTTTTTTTTTTCTCTTAGAACATATAGGGGCGAGACAACAATTTACTCTTTGGGTTTACAATTCTTTTGGGGTTTCAACATTCATTTGCTTTTAGACGACACTTTACTGATTGGGGGTGACATTCTTCTTTTGCTCAAACAATTATTTGGTTAGGGTGGGGCTTTCGCCCTTGTCGTGGTTGCTGGCCTCGATGGGGACCGTCCGTCCCTGCTGTCAGTGGTGGGGACCGTCCGTCCCCGCTGTCGATTTTGGGGACCGTCCGTCCCCGCTGTCGGCGTTGGGGACCGTCCGTCCCTGCAGTCGGCGGTGGGGACCGTCCGTCCCTGCTGTCGGACCGTCCATCCGGTCTTACCTGCTTTGTTGCCCCTTCAAGAGAGTCGGACCACGATACCGCAAGATCCTCCTGATCCGCGTATGCACCAGGGCCACCCTCAAAAGAGAGCAACGGACCAAAATGACGGGCAGAGACACGGGAGAGGGAGGGATGGAGCGGAAAAGGTTTTTGGTGGGTATTTGTACGCAACAAATGGAGTCTCAGCATCGTATGCCCGATCCACTAGAGAGGAATAAGTCTCCTTAACATCGCCTACAAAATCTTCTCTGCTGTTTTGTGTGAACGCCTAAAGCCTTTTGTAAATAAGCTGATAGGTCGTTATCAGTACGGATTCAGGCCAGGGATGTCCACCATCGACCAAATTTTCACACTACGGCAAATCCTCGAAAAAACCAATGAATTTCAAGTCGACACTCACCACCTATTTGTCGACTTCAAAGCCGCATACGACAGCGTAATTAGAGACGAGCTATACAACGCTATGTCTACCTTTGACATACCTGCTAAGCTCGTCAGACTATGCAGGATGACTTTGGAGAATGCTCGCTGCGCCATCCAATTCGGTGAACACCTTACCGATGTCAATAAAGGATTTATGGAGGGGCGATGCGCTGTCGTGGGATTTCTTCAACATCATATTGGAAATGATTGTGCAAAAATCACTGACCAATACAAGAGGCCCAATTTATTTCAAATCCTCGCAACTCCTTGCATACGCCGATGACATTGACATAATAGGTAGATCCCAGCGAGATGACAATGAGGCGTTTACGAGTATTGAGATGGAGGCCTCGAAAATTGGTTTGGCAGTAAACGAGGACAAAACTAAATATATGCTATCATCAAAAAAGGACGCTCACCACCGACGTCCTGGCCAGAACGTTTGTATTGGCAGATATAAGTTCGAGGAAGTTAAGGACTTCGTCTACCTTGTCTCCGCAGTGACCTGGAACAACGACATCAGTTCCGAAATCAAACGCAGAATCACTTTTGCCAATCGTTGTTTCTTTGGGCTCAGGAGGCAGCTGAGTAATAGAGCCCTCTCCCGAACGACAAAGTTGAATCTATATAAGACCCTTATCATCCCGGTCCTGTTGTACGGCGCAGAAGCATGGACACTATCAAAAGCGGATGAGGAGGTCCTTGGCCGGTTCGAGAGAAAGATTTTGCGCGTGATTTTTGGGCCTATAAACGCAGACGGGGGATGGAGGAGAAGATTCAACCACGAACTTTACCGGCTGTACAGCGCCATGAGCCTAGTCAGACGTCTACGGATTCAACGCCTAGGATGGATGGGCCATGTAGAGCGAATGGCCACCACAGCTCCAACCCGGAGATTCTTTGAATCCAACCCCGAGGGACGAAGAAGCAGAGGATGGCCGCACCTAAGATGGCGCACACAGGTGGAAGCGGGCCTCAGCCAACTGGGTGCGTGGCAATGGAAAAGTCTAGCAAAATATCGTGCTAGTTGGAGGAGCATTTTGGTGGAGGCCCAGGTACACCCCGAACTGTAGCGCCCATTAAGAAGAAGAAGAATCACTTTTCCCAGATTTCCAGACTCACACGCGACTGACGGTCAGCAGGTATGGGAATATGTGCAAGTCTTTCACTAAAATTCGATGTAGGGTCCGCCTGGTGATGCCCAATTGCGTGGTCTGCCGTCTGGTTGATGTTTCTTCGTTCACAGCGACATCGGCAGGCGCAGTCCGGTGTCAGTCACGCCCTGCGTGGTCCCCTGTGGTTCCAGTCTGTTCTAGTCAATTAGCTAGCTGCCGGAATGTTTGCCCAGTTGGCGCGACGCGGTTAGAAAATCGACGTCGAAATTCACGCTGCCCTAACACCACCGGTCGGTGACGATTGGGCAAAAATATCGACACAAGTATTCCATGCTCTTGCGGAGTATAGCCAGGGATAAACAATGAGATACCAAACTTTCATACGTCTTCCTGTTGATCCCCGCAGGGGTTGGTTGTTGCTTTTGTAATACACACCGATACTATACGTGCTATTCTCCGTTTAAAAACGGCGCTTTTGACTAACACAATGATAGTCTCAAGACGTCAATGTGTAGAGCCAAGACGTGGGAAAATGGTCGCAACAAAGCAGAATTATATAGTCAAGACGGCGTCAAACCGCAACGCGTTTGTAGGTGCAAGCTGTCAAAGTGCCTGTCAAAGCCAATAGATTGGTATCTCATTCTTTATCACTGAGTATAGCGCTCCATTGCTTGTCTGGCTAGTTCACAAATGTCAAATATGATTGACGTACAAAATTGATTCGCAAAAATTATAACATCTTCCGATAGGGTGAGTTATTTTGCGCCATCTTGTACAAATAAGTCAGTTCGCGAGGCAATCACATTTAGCAGGCAGCTTTCCAATGAGAGTTACTGCAATCGGCAGAGTGCGTGCGATTTAGGTTCGTCGGTTTCACAGGATTCGTTCCTCTATCATTTCAAGAGTTGCATTATTGATATGACCTTTTAGTCGATTTATATGTTTTCGTGCAAGCTTAATTTTCGACATTTATAACGTTTAAATCACGATGAATATCGTCGTTTCGACAGACTTGTATACCGTAAGCCCAAATATGTAGGTCTAATCATTTGCTTGTAGAGAAGCTACTAGTAGCTAGTACATTTCCCTATTTTAATTGTATTTCAATTGAAACTGTTCACGTTTCCGAGCGAAATTTACAAAGACAGGTAGTGCACTTACATTTCTATGAGTAAAATTTACGGGGACAGATTTGTTTTGGTTAAGCGTGATCAGCCAAATCTTTGCCCAGTCGCTTATACGACCCAAGGCATATTGCAATTTATTCGTTGATTCTTTGACTGGTTATCTTGTGGTTGCAGTATCATCGGCGAATTTGGCCAGCACAGTGCCATTCGTAAAGCAGCGGACCAAGTACGCTTTCCTGCGAAGCGCCAGCTGTAATTGCTCTAAAATTTGAGTATTCGCTCCCTAGTTGTTCGGGGAAAATTTGTTTCATTGTATATCCCAAGTAAGTCACATTTCCACTTCCTCGTGGAATCGTGCCATGGCCTAGACGAACCTGAGATGAACTCAAGGATATACCACCAGTCAAGTCTAGCCGCCACTTGACCGACAGCCGAACCAAGGTACTAACCTCCCTAAAACGAACCGACATCAACCAAATCTTTGGTGTCATCACGAGTCTTATTGGCAGTCATGCACAAGTAAATCAAATTATGAGAAAATCGAAGAGTTGTACTCCAGTCGTACGAAAGGCAATTGTAGAGTTGCATTCAACTGGCATTTTGTATAACAAAAAATAGGGATACAATTGCAGTGCTCCAAGGAGAAGGTTTTCAATGCGCTGGAACATTTCCGTAAGCCTCAGACCACTGAGAATATCCCACGTAGAAAACGGCCTCGAAAAACATCGCAAAAAATGGAACGTAAGATTGCTGACGTTATACGTGAAGTTTGTACTGGAACCGATTACACAATATCCAGCCGCACGATTGCACGTCGTTTAGTTGAAGCTGGACTTCATGGCCGAAGAAGACTTTTGTAACAAAAAGACAAAAAAAACGACGAGTCGAATTCGCCAAAGGATACGCCTCATGGACGACGAACAACTGGAAATACATACTTACTTTCGTCTAACGAAACAAAGATCGTAAAGTTCCGGATGGCAGAAAGTACATACATATCTACGATGTCCAAAAAATGCTGCTACTGATCCGAAGTATGTTTTATAGTTGTCAAGCACGGCGAAGGATCGATTAATGTGTGGGGATTGGAGAGAAGTATTTTGTGGCGTTACAGTCCGTGGTGAACTTGGGCCTCAACCAACAAGCGTCTCCAGCTGGTACGGTCTTTGGCCAACTGTTTCCAGTCTCGCATGCTCAGATGGCCGCGCCTCTGCCGCGCCTTCCTTCCGGGGTGGATTCGAATAGTCTTCGGGTCGGAGCTGTATTTTCCATGCGCTCAACATTGCCTAACCACCTTAGATTCTGTATCCGTAGACATCGTAAAAGGGCGATGTCGCTGTACAATCCGTATAGTTCTTCATTAAATATTCTCCTCCATACTCAGTTTGAACAAACGGGACCGTAGATAGAGCATAGAATTCTCCTCTCGAAACGACTTAGGGCGTTTTCATCTGGTTTTGTTAAGGTCCAAGCCTCTGCGCCATAAAGGAGGATTGAAATGATCAAGGTCATATGTATATAGTGTCACCTTGGTTTTCCGAGAGAGGGCTCTACTTCTCAATTGCCTCTTGAGCCCAATAAAACAGCGATTGGCAAGAGTGATTCTGCGTTTTATCTCAGCGCTAGTGTTGTGGTCATTAGTGAGCCAAGGTTGACGAATTCCTTGACCACTTTAAAGTTATATCTACTCATAGTGACGTTCTGGCCAATACGTCGGTGTTGTCCGTCTCTTTTCATAAAAGCAGATATTTGGTTTTACCCTCATTAACCTTAAGACCCATCTTCGCCGCTTCTACCTCAATGCTCACAAGGTGTACACAAGCAATTGCGTAGACTTGTAATAGATCGTACCTCTTGTGTTGGCCAGCGACTCTTACAAGATACTTTCAAGCACGATGTTGAACAAGTTACATGACAGCGCGTCACCTTGTCTAAATCCTTTTTAATATTAAAGGCCTCGGTTTATTCATTACTGACCTTAATGGAGCAGCGAAAATTCTCCATTGTCATTCTGCACAGTCGGACAAGTTTGGCAGGGATATTAAAACTAGACATGGTTTTGAATAGCTCGTCTCTATACACGTTATCATAGGCTGCCTTTAAATCGACGAAAAGGTGGTGGGTCTTCTCCAAGATCTGCCATAGTGTAAATATTTGATCTATTGTGGATTTATCTGACCTGAAACCACACTGATAAGACAGGCCGTCTGTGCCCGCGGCTTTATTAAACTTAAGTCTCGATATCGCTATTTTGACTTCGCCTAGGTCGGGTGGACGGAATTCTCTTATATCGTCGTCCGGTATGAATGGATCGTTCTGTCTGAAAGCGGTATCTTGTCTCTCATCGCCGTTATACAGTTTGCAGAAGTGGTCTTGCCAAATCCTTAGCATCGACTGTGATTCCACTACCAGTTCTCCATTTTCATCCTTGCAGGCCTCCGCTCTGGCTTTGTAGCCATGGCATGTTCATTTCACCTTATTGTAAAACTTCCGGGCGTCATTCCTGCGAAAGCATCTCTCCATCTCCTCGATTTCACGCTTTCCGTATTCGCTTTTCTTTCTTCTGAGAGGCTTTATATGCCTCTTGTTTTGCTGCATGGGCTTGTTCGCATTGTTCATCGAACCAGGGATTTCTAGGTGGTCGCGGTTTGAAACCCAGCACCTCAGAGGCAGCGTCTATGACGGCGCTCTGGCAATGCGCCCATTCCTGCTTGAAGGAGACACGACCGGCAAAGATTCTGGCAGTCTCTTGCGATTGTAGCTTTCCGACGTCAAACTTACGTTGTCCTAATCGACTCGTAAGCGTTATTGATATCTTCATTCGTACCTTGGCTACAACAAGGTAGTGGTCTGAGTCGATGTTGGCTATTCGAAAGGTCCGTACGTCGAGACTGCTGGAGGAATGTCTGGCGTGGATCGCAATGTCATCAATCTGGTTGGTCGATTGATTAGGATACCGCCAGGTAGCCTTGTGGATATTGAGATGGGGGAATCGTGTGCTTGCTATAAGGAGGTTACGCCCCTTTAGAAAATCGATTAGCCTTAATCCGTTGTTGGATGTGGTGGAGGCTATGCTTTCCTATGATCGATCTAAATATGTCTCCATTGCCCAGCTTTGCGTTGAAATCTCCTAGTATGATTTTGGCTTCATAACTGGGGCATTGGGCGAATGTTCGGTTTAAGAGATCATAAAAGTCATCCGTGAGTCAATGATCTTTTTCTTCCGTGGGGGCATGCACGCAATGTAGGGTGATATTCCACAGTGTACCATTGATGCGGATTGTTATGAGGCGTTCACTTACATACCGAAAGCTTATGAGTTTTTGCCTAGGTCTACCTCGAATAACAAATCCGCACCCAAATAAGCGTTGCTTGGAACGCAGTAATGTCGGCTTTGTAGCAGTCCAGGGTCTTTCCAAATTGATTGCCCGCACCTGGCCTGTTGAGGGACCTCACATTCCAGGTGCAGACTCGTAAATCCTTATTGTGTTTGCAGGGGTCGGCAACATTGAAATCGTCCATATCCGAGGCCCCTTGTCGGTTCGTAACAAATGTTTTTTTCCGTGGTACGGATGTTAACCCTAAGCACAAGCCCCAACTTGGAGGGCAGGTTCCTTTTCCCCAGGAACAACGGGCTGGACGCTGCACATTGTCCGGCGGATTCCTGGGCAGCTATCCAGGAGGGGCCACTTGGATTGAGCAGGTACAGAGATCGAAGCTTGGGTTTGCCGTGTTAAACACGACCAGCTTCTTTACTTTGTTTGCTCGCTCCCTCGCTCTCGTATAGGAATTGCTTTCTCTTGGCTATGGAACGGCTTTGAACTACAGACTTTCCATTCGACGGTCGGTGATGCAAATGTATGATACATGCACATACAATACATGTGCAGATGTATTTCCATCAAACTGATGCTCTTCCCAAACCTATACCAAACACCTCTATGGTGCTGTATAGTGTCAAACTCACCTTCTACCCCTTCTCACACTGCAAATGACCGACCGTCTCATCACCCAACATAATTATGTACATACAATCAAATTTGAACATTGGACTGCTCATTAATGATTTGACTTACATTGAGCAGATAGGAATAACCGGCCTTAGTTACGTAGTTACTCACTAAATGGTTCCATCAACAGGGGGTCGACCCCCATGACCTCATACACATACAATACATGTGCAAATGTTTTTTCAACTCCAGCCTAACGTCCACACCAACTCGTATTACCCTCAAACTGCTCTTCCCAAACCTATACCAATTACCTTTATGGTGCTGTATAGTGTCACGCTCACCTTCTACCCCCTCTGCCGCTGCAAATGACCAACCGTCTCATCTTCTAACATAATTATGTACATACAATCAAATTTGAACATTGGACTGCTCATTAATGATTAGGCTTATAGTGGAGACACACTGCTGGTATTGATACCATAGATAAATTAACAAGATGGAAAACTTTCGTACGTCTGCCCTGTGATCCCCGCAAGGGTTGGTTGTTGTATTTGTAATTAAAGCGGCCTCTAGACGCCTAATAATACTGTGCATTATTTGATATTGCACAATATTATTGTTCGTCTGTAGATAATATTGCAAGATTGTGCCATATATTACGGAAAATCAAAACGCTTTTGACTTTTATTACAAATATGAGCGGTCAACTAAATTATTGGGAAAAATATTGAACCGTCTGGGGCAGCAAGCCAATAAAATTGTGCAATATTTTGCACAATAATATTGAGCGTCTAGAGGCCGCTTTAAAAACGACGCTTTTGACTTAGAGTCAAGACGTCGGAACAAGGCAGAATGACATAGTCAAGACGCCGTCAAATCGAAACGAGTTTGTAGGGGCTAGTTGTCAAAATGCCTGTCAAAGCCATCGAGATTGCCATCTCGTTAATTTATCTATGATTGATACCATGGTATGAATACCATGGTATAGTGAATACTATATACCCTGACAGACAGCATTTCGTAGTATACGCCTTATGTAGTATGCTTTGACGTTTGTATTGTCGATGTGTACGTGCAAATGTGGATGCAGAGGAAGAAAATATTTCGCAGTGTTTGGTCTGTTTACTTTGTTTGAAGTGTCAAAGAAGCTTCAAGGATTCGGCAATAGAGCGAAAGTGGCGCTGCAATCAATAAGTTGATGGTATACTAGCAAAAATTTACGAATCTCAATACCAGCTTCGTGGTATACTAGCCTTAAACGTGGTATTGGGGTGACAGACATGTGGTATAGAACATAGTATTGCTATACCATGGTATCAATACCAGCAGTGTGTCTCCACTATTACATTCAGCAGATAGGAATAACCGGCCTTAGTTACGCAGTTACTCACTTAATGGTTCCATCAACAGGGGGTCGACCCCCATGACCTGATACACATACAATACATGTGCAAATGTTTTTTCAACTCCAGCCTAAAGCGCGGTTCACATTGAACGATTTATCGGGCGATTTACTTGACAATCGTGGTTGGACGACAAATTGTGTATGCAAAATCAATGTGAACGCTCTAGCTACAAGTTGGTACGATTTGTAGTCAGGAAGTTGAAAATGTCCAACTTTTTGCTTGACAGCCGTGGTTGAACGATTTATCGTTAAGTGTGAACAGTTGTCGTACAACTTCAGAGCATTTTTTCACTTTCGCTTGTGCGTTCAGAGAAACAACACCAACTTTGAGCGGAATGAACGATATGACTTCAAACAAAGAAAAATAATTTTGGTTTGATTTTTTCATATGAGGAATTATTTCTCTCAGTAACTCATCATACGTTCCATACAATTCGCAAATAATTACGAAAATCCTCTGGCAAATTTTGGTGAAATTCTCTTAACAGTTACCGATGAGAAATTATTACGTTTTCCGACCCATGGTTTAATCCACATTCGCTTTTTTTTTCTTCATTTTCGAGTATTTCATCAATAATCATCCCTGTAACCAGAGCATGCGCCGCCATGTTAATACTTCGAAATTTCTATCGCAAGTGAAGTCGGTCAACAAGTTGTTTGGTGTCTGTAGTGTCTGTACGATTTGCTTGACGACCAAATAATGCCTAGCGTTCACACCATACAACTTGCTTGACCGACTTCACGTGCGATAGAAATTTCGAAGTATTAACATGGCGGCGCATGCTCTGGTTACAAGGATGATTATTGATGAAATACTCGAAAATGAAGAAAAAAGCGAATGGGGATTAAAGCATCGGCCGAAAAACGTAATAATTTCTCAACGGTAACTGTTAAGAGAATTTCATGAAAATTGTTGTCCAGAGGATTTCCGTAATTATTTGCGAATTGATAGTAACGTATGACGAGTTACTGAGAAAAATAATTCCACAAATGAAAAAATCAAACCAAAATAATGTTTCTTTGTTTGAAGTCATATCGTTCATTCCGCTCAAAGTTGGTGTTGATTCTCTGAACGCACAAGCAGAAGTGAAAAAATGCTCTGAAGTTGTACGACAACTGTTCACACCTTACGACAAGTCGATCAAGCAAGTCAAAAAGTTAAAATATTTGAACTTCCAAACGACAAATTTGACGACATGTCGTACGACCGTTCACACTCACGATTTGGCCCATCAAGCAAGGTCATCAAGCAAATCGTATGGTGTGAACCCCGCAGTATGAAAGTTTGGTATCTCATTCTTTATCCCTGGCCAACACCTACCCGTATTACCAACAACCTGCTCTTCCCAAACATATACCAATTACTTTTATGGTGCTGTATAGTGTCACGCTAACCTTCTACCCCCTCTACCGCTGCAAATGACCAGCCGTCTTATCATCTAAACAATTCCAAAAAAATCTTGATAGTGGAATAGTGGACGATATAGTGGTATATGTATGTATTGTAGTCAGGCGCCGAAAATAAATATTATCTCACACTCCATTCGATTCGTTAGTACATACATATGTACATATATAGTATAGCTCATGACGTTTTAATTTTTCATGAGACCATGAAAGTTTCAGTTTGTTGAACATTCTTGTGTCGTTTGGTGTAGCTTATAGTTTCGGTGGTATTGTTTCCTGTTTTCTATTTCCATCCAGTGAAAAAGGCGATTTTTAAGAAATTTGCTAAAATGTCTGAGAAACTAGATGTAATCATATTTGGGGCGACTGGATTTAGCGGCAAATACTGTATCTACGAAGCGGCTAGTATTCTTGATAAACTGCGATGGGGTGTTGCTGGAAGAAATCAGGTAACTGTGCATAGTCATACACATATGTACATATGTTCGATTAAAAATTTTCATTTACCAGGATAAACTCAATGCCGTTTTGAAAGAAATGGGCGATAAGGCAAAGAAGGACCTGTCGAGAATTCCGACATTCATTGCTGATGTTAGTGACGAAAATTCACTTGTGGAGATGGCTTCAAAGGCCAAGGTAGGCTTCCGTGCATATTATGTGTATAGTTTTGAAGGTTGTTGACAAGTATAATATTATATTTTCGAAAGGTTATCGCCAACTGTTGCGGTCCGTATCGGCTTTATGGCGAGCCAGTAGTTAAGGCATGCATCGAGGCAGGCACCCACCACGTCGATGTTAGCGGTGAAGCACAATATGCGGAAGCTATTCAGTTGAAGTACAATAATTTGGCTAAGGAGAAGGGTGTGTATATAGTGTCGGCTTGTGGCTTCGACAGTATACCGGCTGATTTGGGAATCATTTTCTTGGAGAAAAATTTTGGAGGTGCTTTGACTCGAATCTTCGTTTTAAATAACATTTTAATTACTTGTTTCTCTACCGTTTGTTAGGTGTTGTTAATTCAGTGGAAACATACTTGCAAAGCTATGTAGATATGGACGAGCCATTAGGACCAGCACTTAACTATGGCACGTGGGAGTCAAGTATTTACGCATTGGCATATGAAAGTGAGCTGCGCGATATTCGTGCTCAACTCAACAAGGAACCACTACCTAAGCTCCGGCCAAAGCTAAAGACAAGGTAATTTGATCTAACGATATATCTGAAGGGCGGATTTTTTATTTTTTTTTTATATATATATATGGAGCTAGTGCTACCATTACCAATACGGCACTGCGACCTTTGCAAATCTATTGTGCCTGCTAGCCGATAAGCCGAGGAGCCTCTCCACTTCTATAATAAAGTTGAGAATGCTTCTCGTAGGAGCCAATGGGATCCCCTCAGGAGTCATAACTTCACTGAGAAGGATACGCTTCCTAAGATGGCAGAGAGCAGCACACTCACATGGTATGTGTTCCGCCGTCTCTTCGTCCTTGTGATAGAGCCGACACTCAGTTTCGGACGAGAGGCTAATTTTGTTTAGAAGATATCTCAGATCGCATTTTCCGGTTAGGTAGCTGACTAGTCTTCTGATATCCACCCTATTGAGTTTGAGTATGTCCCTAGAGTGTTTGCTCAGGGGTCGTATAAGTCGCTTGGATTGACGGAGTCCCCGAACGCGGTTCCAAAAGGACAGGTGTTGCAATTTTTCCCACTTGTCTAAGAAGAAATTTATCTTTGGAACCTTTCCTGACAAGTTAGTCGGCAATTTTATTGTCCTTGATACCTTTATGTCCTGGCACCCACCAAAGTTTAACATTGTTTCTTTTGGCGAGGTCTTGTAGGGCGTCATGCCATTCCTTGACGGCTTTTGAGTTCGTACTGTACGAACCCAGCGCTTTAAGCACTGCTTGGCTATCAGATAGTATGTTGATGGTTACTCCTCCAATGCCGGCCAGGTTCGAGATTTAGATTGACGCTTGTTAGGATGGCATGCAGCTCTGCTTGAAAGATGCTGGGACTTATTCCCAGGGCCTTCGAGATCTTGCCTTTTGGTCCAAAGATGCCGGCGCGGCGCCAACGCCGGAAGCCATTTTGGAGCCATCCGTGTACCACCTAAGATCTTTAACATGTAGCAGGGGATCACTGTTTTCCCATGCTGAGCGATTTGGGATCAGTATCTCAAATCTCTTGTCAAGTGAGGGTGTGTGGCAATGCGTCCGAGACCGTAGTAATCATATCCAGCTTAATATGAAGAAACATATCAATATAAAAATTAATTTATTTTCTTTGCCTATGATATATGCTTTAAGATATAATCATTTTTAAGGAGTGAACGCGTCGGAGCTGACACGATCGATTATTGATCGAACATATTACCTGAACCAAGGCATTGTAATCGTTTTTGTTTTATGACTTAACTAGCGTGTAGCCGCGATCTTTCGCGTCGAAATTGCTTGAATATTCCGTTAAGTTTTTAATTGGGAATTGTAACCTTTTAAACTGAAATGGATAATTTGATGGGATTATCGGTATTGTAGGTATAAATACCGGTTCACCTTCACCAGCTTCGATTGTATTCTTTTGCAAATAAACGATACGTAATCTAGTACCGTTAGAGAGCTTCGGGGGGTTAAAATTGCGCAGCGGCATAATGGGAATACCAACTTTTAAGCCTATTTTATGAAGTTGAATGCGGGGTGAATTTATGCTATTCAAAAATTCAACTGGGTAGTGGACAACTTGTTCTGTTTGACATATTGAATTGATGTATAAATTGCCAAGAAATTTTTCCATAATACGCTTATTCAGTGACCATACTTGATCATTTCCAATATTTATGAGCATCTTACAGAATTCTGAACCACCGGACTGTGCTCTCATATTTTGCCTTCACCTAAGTTTTTCGATATGTGTCCAAGGTACTGAGCATTTCAAACACGGATTAATTTCGTCTGCTCACGTGCCTTTTGCATAAACAGGTAACGTTTGTCTAAACTTATTCAGGTGGCGCTACAGTCCGGTGTGAACCTGGGTCTTTTGGCAGGTGTTTCCAGCGACGCACTCCCAGTTGGCTAAGGTCCCCTTTCACCTGTGTGCGCCACCTTAGTTCCGGTCGTCCCCTGCTGCGTTATCCCTCGGGGTTGGACTCGAAGACTCCAATTGTTCCGAAACAACGTTTGTCTAAAGTCTCCTGCAAATAAAAATGTTACTCCACCGAATATTAGTTGTTATTCCTCTAGTCTTTCATTGTTCTATTCACAGCTTCAATAGATACTTTGTTGGCCACTGTTATTCATCCCATTCCACGAACACCCAGTTTTGTAAAAGTTTGGCTTTGCGATTATTTTTGGGTATACTACAAACTGGATCTTCCATATAATCTGCTTAAATTGGTATTTTGAACATACATAGAATCAGCTGTTTTGCCCCCATTTTTGCTGCAATTCCTGGATTTATCGAATGTACATATAGTAAACTGGAACTTCTTCGTAAAGTAACGTAGCTGCAAATTCACTCCGGCACAAAGTAAATAAAGCAGTCAATGTTGTATTTTTTGGATTTTTTAAAACTGTTGGGACATTATTGGAATTAAAGTAAACCCTTTGAGCATTTTCCAAATGAACGTTTGTATGTGTAAGCGGAGGAAATCGTTCATGAATAGAAAATGACAACATGCGCTACACTAATATATCTAGCAATTTGATAGATTCTTCACAGCTAAATCTGAACCTTTGTTAACATATTTGCAAATGTGCTTTATTCATTTTACACTACTACAAACCTCTGCATTTAGATATGTATGTATATGTGTTACATACTGACCTAAGGCTAGTCGACAATATTCCACAACCAGTAGCAAACTTACGATATATTGTGTCCTTGCAATATCAATCCCAGCTTCAAACCTTTTTTCTATAATTAATGTTATTCACTCTTTCACCTCCTTGCTGTCAAGTAAGATAATTGATTGGTATGTAATCGTTATTCCGTTCCTTTCCCTTTCTGATAGTTTAACATATCAAATGTTGCAACAAATTCAATTGTTGTAAACAAAAATAGTCTATTTTCTCTAAACTCCCTTGGTCACTTACTGAATTTAATCAAACTAACTTTCGACAATATCACACCACCAATAACACACCACCGAGCTTTGATTCCTATTGTGTCCTTGATATATTAATCCTAGCTTCAAACCTTTTTCTTATAATTATTGTTATTCACCTTTTCCTTGCTGTCAAATAAGATAAATACCAATTTCGGTTGTTATAAACAAAAGTTCGATTGTTATAAACAAAAGTAGCCTATGTTACTCCTGACTATTTCCTCTTTCATCGATATCGGTTGAGCTGTTTTGGAGATTACCCGGAACAAAGAGACAAATACCCAGACAGACGGACATTCGATTTTTATTTATTTAGATAATTTGACTTTGTTTACGGTATTTTCAAATCAAATCAATTCAAATTTATTTCCACTAGTTTAATAAATATAAGATGGGGATAGGAAACTTAGATATATTCAGGCATTGCACTGTCGCTTGCCTTCTTAACTTTTGTGAGATAATTTGAAGGCAGTTGATTAATAAAGCGGGACCAGAGAATGCACGCAGAATTTTCCTCTCGAAACGCCCAAGAGCCCCTTCATCCGCTTTTGATAACGTCCAAGCGTCAGCGCCGTAGAGGAGGACCGGGATGATTAAGGTTTTGTAGAGGGATACCTTAGTTTTTCGAGAGAGGGCTCTACTATTCAATTGCCTCTTGAGCCCGAAGAAGCTGCGGTTGGCAAGAGTTATTCTGCGTTTGATTTCGGCACTGATGTCATTTCTGCATGACACTGCGCAGCCCAGGTAGACAAAGTCCTTGACTACCTCGAAATTCTACCTGCCAATATGTGCGCCCTGGCAGAGACGCCGGTGGTTCGTGTCCTTTTTCGACGACGGCGTATAGTTCGCTCTGCCATCATTTACCGCCAGTCCCATTTAAGCCGCTTCCGTCTCAATGCTTGTAAAGGCCTAAATGACATCTCGCTGACTTCGTCCAATTATGTCAATGTCATCGGCATATGCGAGCAGTTGTACGGACTTGAAAAAGGTGTTGCCCTTCCTATTGACCAGTCAGTTTTGCACGATTCTTTCAAGGACGATTTTGAAAAAGTCACACGATAGCGTGTCGCCCTGTCTAAACCCTTTTTTGACATAAAACTTATCGGTTATCCGAACCTGATAGAGCAGCGGGAGCTCTCCAATGTCATCCTGCACAATCTGACGAGTATGGCAGGGACGTTAAATGCAACATGGCGTTATATAGCTCGTCCCTATGCACATTGTCGTACGTGGCTTTGAAATCGGCGGAAAGGTGATGCGGTTTCGATTTCGTGTTCTTGCGTCGACGTGGATTTTCCTGGCCTGAAGCCACATTGATAGGAATCTCTCAAATTATCCACAAAGGGTTTCAACGTTCACACGGTTCGGCAGAGAAGATCTTATATGCAATGTTAAGGACACTTATTCCCCTGTAGTTGGCGCAGTTATAGGGACCTCCTTTTTTGTGGACTGGGCAAACGATGCTGAGATTCCATTCGCCGGGCATGCTCTCCTCCGACCATATTTTACAGATGAGGTGGTTCATACGCCCTACCAGCTTATCTCCAGCTGCTTGAAATAACTCGGCAGGTATGCTGTCTGCGTCCGCGGCTTCATTAGCCTTAAGCTTCGAAATTATCAGCTTAGATCTTTCATTGCCATTAAACAGTCTACAGAAGTGATCCTTCCATATTCTCAGCATCGACTGTGACTCTATTATCAGTTTTCTGTCTTCATCCCCATATCTTCCGCTCAGACTTTATAGCCTCGGCATGTTTTTTTTAATTTTTTCGTAAAACTTGCGAGCGTTATTCCTATGGTAGCATCTCTCCATCTCCTCGATCTCACGCTTTTCAATCTCACTTTTTTTCTTCTTTAAAAGCGTGTGCTCCTCCCGCCTTTTACGCTCGTAATGTTCATGTTTCCCATATGTGAAAGGGACCTACAGTTTATTGGCGGGTCCGAACGGCGAATTTCGAGAAGCTTTTCTTGCCAATTATACTACAGGGGCTTTGTCAGTACCCCGTTGAAGAGAAGCACCATGAAAAACATGTTCAATGACATAGCTGTTGTCGGGATTCGATCCCATGTCATCGGCGGCGTCAGAGCCCAACACACTATTTTTGATTTTTTTTTTTTTTTCAAATTATTTTCTCAAAGATGGCCTTTCCATAAAATGGGTGATGTAACATGCCTACCATTCCCTGGCCCCGACAAGCCTGTCATCGAGCGTACGCAAAAGTTCCTATACGAAACAGAAAAGAAACGTCCTGTTCAACTTGAGTATTACATTGGATTGCGGTAAGTTGCCATCCTAGTATTGTATCAGTTGATCGTTTTCAATTTACTTTTTTCGTTTATTATTAGCTCCAAAATTGCTGTTCTGACTGTCGCCCTCGTCGGGCTTATAGCCGGGATATTAAGCAAGTTCGCATGTGGTCGTAAATTGCTGCTCGCCCATCCAAAAACATTCTCGTTCGGTTTCATTTCGCACGAGGGTCCATCAGAAGCACAGATGAATGCAACTCATTTCAAATTTACGATCATAGGGAAGGGGTGGTCTGAGAAACTAGACAAACCTACTGATCAGTATAAAGAGCCACCGACGAAAGAAATGATTGCCCAAGTCACCGGTGTCAATCCGGGATATGGTGCGACTTGTGTTGCTCTATTGCTGTCTGCTACTACCATATTGAGAGAAAGTGACCGAATGCCCGGGAAGTAAGTGCCTCCTAAGAGATTTTTCTTTAAAATTGGATAAACACCATGTATTTATTGTAGCGGGGGAGTATTGTCACCAGGAGCGGCATTTGGAAAGACAAGCATGATCGCAGAATTGGGAAAGCACGAGCGCGGCTTGCAATTCGAAATCGTCGCTAATAAATAACTGCAGAACGACACGCTACGTCGCATGTAGTTTTCAATTTATTTTTGTACGTGTTTCTAACTAACGCAAATATAGTATTGTTACGAAAATTAAATCGTTAAGAATAGGGTTCGATCACTGGACTGTGATCAATTGTAACTGTTTTTTTGTTTATTCAATACACAAACACACTTTTATTATTTCACCTCAGATCAATTATCTGGACACTTCATGTTTTAGTATTACTGTCAATGCTCTTTGCAATATATACCTGCTCAAATGAACTATGTACCTACCTCATATATCACAGCAATAAACGTCAGTTTGAATTGTGATTTCAAAGCATAAGCATCGCTTTTATAATAGACCAGCAAACAAAACATAACATGGTGTCAGGTAATGAATTTAGAATACAAACCGAAAATTAACATACCGGAAAATTTTAAGGGAATATTAAAAAAGAAGTCTCAAAAGTAGTGCAAATATTAGCCATGGACATACCGCCGCCAAATAGCGTGGTCGTAAAAGGGGATGTAGCCGCGAATTGGATACTCTTCAGACAACAGTGGGAGAGTTACCAAATTGCAGCAGATTTATCAGATAAATCAGAAGAATGGCAGGCAGCAATATTAAAGGCATGCTTGGGTGACGAATGCTTTAGCATTTTGACAAAACTGGACATATCGGAAAAAGACGCAAAAACGACGAAAGGCATACTAGAAGCTCTTCAAAATTATTTCAAACCGTCGGTAAATAAGCGTTATGAAAGATTTATTTTCAATACAGCAAAACAGGGAGAGGACGAATCAGTAAATGCATTTGCTTGTCGACTACGTAATTTAATCAAAAGCTGTGAATATCCGGAAAATTTTTTAGACGACTTTATGTGATAGGCTTATTCCTGGCATTACTTGTAATGACATGCGAAGAAATCTTTTACTCGATGGAAATCTAACGTTAAAAAACGAAAGAGCAAGTTAAAAGTATAATTGGCAAAACAGATATAGACAAGTCTTGCCTGTTTCACAATGCTACTACACGGCGCGGCGACAGCGCAACTACAAACGCTGCCGTTTGCTGTGGTGGTAAAGTAGTTCAGTCAACACACAATGGAGCGACTTTCATCGGCGTTTTTTTTTTTTGACAGCAGAGTACTTATGTGAGTGAAGTTGGTGGTGAATTCTATAGAGTGAAGTTGGCATCAGTAAAAAATTCGAAGATTGAAACTGAATTTAGGTTATAAATGGATCAAAATAATTTGAAAAAAAAACATTATTGCTAACATGTGCGGCTGGTTTAGCCTATAAAAAGTTAAAAGCGAAAACAAAAGTCAGAAGAAGGTGGTGGGTTAGACCAAGTTATCAAACGTATTCCTCCAATGTCGAATTCGAAATGGCAAAACGCCGTGTAGTTGCGACAGTTTTTCAATTTTTCGAAATTACAGCGCTGCGACACGACTACATACGTGCCCATGTGACTTACTCCATATAATTCCATTGAATGAATATGGATTTGACAGCTACGGCGTTTGTAGTTGCGCTGTCGCCGCGCCGTGTAGTAGCATTGTGACGCAGGCAAGAATGACATAGTCAAGACGCCGTCAAATCGAAACGAGTTTGTAGGGGCTAGTTGTCAAAATGCCTGTCAAAGCCATCGAGATTGCCATCTTGTTAATTTATCTATGTCGGAGTCTAGACGAGGGCTATCTGGTGAGGGCTTAAATAAGTGTAAAAGAGAGGGTAAGTGAAACAGAAATACAATGGCACACTCACGCGCGGGTAGCTACTTCGTGGGTTTTTTGCCATTTCCTTATCTCCTTTTCTTTGTTTTGCGATGTCGCTTCACTCTTGTTTCTGACTTGGTAGTGTACGTTTGGATACCATCCCTACATTTCAAACGTCACCACAGGCAACGAAATTCAAATGTGAAGCGAAATGTCAAGAAACAGGCACACGCCTGTGGAACGTAGGTTCAAAAGAAAAAGGCGCAAAAAGATAGCCCTCGTGTAGACTCCGACTATGATAGGATTTACGTGACTTACTCCATATGATTCCAATGAATGAATATGGATTTGACAGCTACGGCGTTTGTAGTTGCGCTGTCGCCGCGCCGTGTAGTAGCATTGTGAAACAGGCATCTATCGCGGAAGAGATCAATTATATTGATAAAAAAAAGAACAAAATAGAAAGAAACAGAGCGAGCACACAAACCATCGAAAAAAAACACTTGAGTGCAGATTCAGTTGACTGCAAGTATTGCGGAAGAAATCACATGCGGGGACGATGCCCAGCCTATGGAAGAAGATGCTCGAAATGTCACAGACTAAACCATTTCGCGGCAGTACAGTTTGTCAAGAAAATGTTTGCAAAACGTAAATATAGAAAAAAAACTGATTTAAAAGCATATATTTACTAAGAAGACAGCAAATGAGCTATTTTTTTTATAACTAATCCATTTTCATATAAACTCTTTGCCGTAATGTAGAAAAAAAAGGCAAATGTAACCCAAAAACCAACAGAAATTTAACAAAACATGTCCAATGCTGTTTTTTCACTGTCAAATAATTCTTTGCAAAAGTGCATAGAGTTCGAGAAGTTTTTTTAATAATACACATTAGCGGTAATTTCATTGCGTTTTGGAGTTGTGTGTCAGTTTGTTAGTCATTAACGATTTCATAGTGTCCTGAAAATTAAAAAAAAAGGAATCTTGAATATGCCAGGCAAACGGTTAAGTGATGATGTAATACAATTGGTGTATTATAACTACCACAAAGGAAAATCCGCTAGAGAATTGGCTGAAATGTTTTGTATATAATTAAGAACTGTGTACAGCGTTATAAGCCGTGCTGAAAAAGAAGGCAGACTAGATCTGAACCAGTCAACAGGCAGGCCAAACAAACTAACAAGCAGGGACGAAAGAAAAATGATAAGACGTATTGAAAAAAAAAACAAAAAACCGGCCAAGTGCGAGCCGGACTCGCGCACGAAGGGTTCCGTACCATCTGTATATACATATAAATATGAAAGAAACTATGTATGTATGTTACCTCATCAGTCATCACATTAAATCACATTTTTTGTATGATGACAGATCTTGGTTGCAGGCAGGTTATCGGCATATTACTTTGATAATCACCATTGAATTCAAATCAATTATCTTACTTGACAGCAACGATGTGAAGAGGTGAATAACAATAAATATGGGGAGAAGGTTTGCAGCTAGGATTAATTCATCAAAGACACAAATATATTGTCGACTAACCTTAGTTCAGTATGTGACCAAGGGGATTTTTTGGATGAAAATCAAGTCTGTTGTATGGGAGCCCCCCTTAAATATTAATTTTGTATTTGTCGTGGCAGCGGCAACAGAAATGCATCATCTGTGAAAATTTCAACTGTCTAACTATCACGGTTCATAAGATACAGCCTGGTGACAGACGGACGGACGGACAGAGAAGTCTTAGTAATAGGGTTCCGTTTTACCTTTGGGTACGGAACCCTAAAAACCCTCATACCAGCATCAGAATATTAGCCACGGACTTAAGAAACGGTTACGGAGTTCAAGTGTCTCATGAGACAGTTAGAAAAACTATACTCAAGCACAAGTACACATCATGAGTTGCTAGAAAAAACCATTACTCTCACCATTGAATATTTGCAGAAGCGTCAATTTTGCAACAAAGCACATTTGTCTTCCGGTAGAGTATTGGAACGATGTTGTGTTTTGTGACGAGTCTAGTATAAAGCTGTACTACCATGCAGGACCGCCGAGAGTATGGCAAAAACCGCTTACAGCCCTCGGCAACAAGAATATCATTCCAACAGAAAAATTCGGGAAATTGTCAGTGATGATACGGGGCTGCTTCTCAAGCAAAGGTGTTGGTGAGTTAAAAATTATTGATGATATAATGACAAAGGAAGTTTATTTGGAAATTTTAAGACAAAATTTGAAAAGAAGTGTTCAGAAATTCGGCTTTGTGGACCCAAAAAACGAAAACAAATTACTTTTTAAATTGTACCAGGACGACGATCCAAAGCATAAATCATATTTGTGCAAGGAGTGGTTGCTTTATAATTGCCAAAATGCAATTGACACCCCCGCGCAAAGCCCCGATCTGAACCCTATTGAGAATTTGTGGGCCCATTTAAAAAAGAAGGTGGCAAAAAGAAGTCCGAAATCGAAAAATGATTTAATTAAGTTTATCAACGAAGAATGGCTTAAGAATCCCGATGAATATGACCTTCAGAAGCTCATTCAATCAATGCAGGGTAGATTACGGGCTGTCATTAAAGCTAATGGTGGTCATTAGAGTTGGGTAGTTCCGGACATGTATAGTTCACGGAACTATGTCCTCTCTCGGACACATGTCCTCTCGTTCCGCAAATTGAACGAAAATAGTTCCATAGTTCCATTCAACCCTTATTCATCAATCACATATGTACAAGACGAAAAAAAAAAATCATAAATGCAACGAACATGCTTCTCATACGGTATGAGTTATACCCCGTAGTTTTCACGAAACCCAAAAGTATGGAGATGTGGCGATAAAGCTCGAACAGTTGGTGTACACTGTACAGCACACTGGAACTGAAATGAAGAAAAGAAATGAAAGAATATAATGCCCTCACCGCATTTCGTGAACGAATGTCATACATGTATGTATGCATTCAGGTCCGGACATGGACATGGTTTGCTAGTTCAATATCGGTGCGAGTACGCATACAGGTTCGGACATGGACATGGTTTGCTAGTTCCATATCGGTGCGATAATACATTTAGTTCCGGACATGGACATGTTTTTGATAGTTCCGATAGGTCCGAGTATACATTTAGTTCCGGACATGGACATGTTTTTGCTAGTTCCATATCGGTCCGAGTATACATTTAGTTCCGGACATGGACATGTTTTTGCTAGTTCCATATCGGTCCGAGTATACATTTCGTTCCGGACATGGACATGTTTTTGATAGTTCCGATAGGTCCGAGTATACATTTAGTTCCGGACATGGACATGTTTTTGCTAGTTCCATATCGGTGGGAGTAATGAGTATGCATTCAGGTCCGGAGATGGACATGGTTTGCTAGTTCCATATCGGTGCGAGTATGCATGCATGATTTAAGCGGCCTACACACGCGCTACGGATCGAATGGATCGGTTTGAAGTCATTTCGCCACACACTTGTGGATCGGTATACGCTCTTCATTTCACGCTGTTCGCCGTCGAGTAAGGATGGATCGCGGAGAAAAAATAATTTTGTTGTGTGGTGTATATATTGTGTGAAAAAAGGAAAGAAGGATAATGAAAGAGAAACGTTCACTGTGGATGCAGGAGTGGTCTCTGATCCTAATAACTTATTCATATATAGATACATGCATTCACAAATATGTGAATGGGCCTGTATACACGAGAATATCGCTAGCAGCAGGAAGACCGGTTTTATGCTCTACATTGAAGCATACACGGGATTCATTTTTCTAGAGGAAAAAATTGTATATGTGAACCTTGTTCAATTGTGTTAGTGTTCCTGTCATTTTGACATTTCATTTGAAAGAGATATTTCCTTTGACAGAGATATTAAGTGTGACCACGCACTAAAATGTCCCTTTGTTTTTTCCGATGTTCACTGCTTGAAAGACCAATGACGATTGAAGCGCAACACCAGGCAAAAAAAGTGCGGACTCGAAAACTGAAGAGTTGTATATGTATTAGTTTTCCACTTCTGTTCACCCAGTAAGTTTGCGGAGGAAAATGGTACTCCGTTTCGTACCGCAACCTTCAGCTCCCTCTCCCACAAAACCGGTTTTTTTTGGGTGATATATTCTCGTGTATACAGCCTCAATGAGGGTCTCATAATTCTATTGAGGCTGTATACACGAGAATATGTCATCCAAAAAAAACCGGTTTTGTGGAAGAGGGAGCTGAAGGTTGCGGTACGAAACGGAATACAATTTTCTTTCGCAAATTTAGTGGGTGAACAGAAGTGGAAAACTAATACATATACAACTCTTCAGTTTTCGAGTCCGCACTTTTTTTGCCTGGTGTTGCGCTTCAATCGTCATTGGTCTTTCAAGCAGTGAACATCGGAAAAAACAAAGGGACATTTTAGTGCGTGGTCACACTTAATATCTCTGTCAAAGGAAATATCTCTTTCAAATGAAATGTCAAAATGACAGGAACACTAACACAATTGAACAAGGTTCACATATACCATTTTTTTCTTCTAGAAAAATGAATCCCGTGTATGCTTCAGTGTAGAGCATCGAACCGGTCTTCCTGCTGCTAGCGATATTCTCCTGTATACAGGCCCATTGCCTATTGCCTGCGAGTGTTTATTGCTTGTTTCATTTTATGGCCTGTTTTCATTTTATGATTCGATGTTCACAGTTTTATAACATACATTTGTGCACATACGAATCATAAATACAATCATAAACAGACTGCATATATGCACTCTAACAACTTCGGGTGGACGTTTCCTAGACATCGTCAACCGCGCCACACACACGCTACCGATCGCAGGAATATCAAACTCATTTGAAAACTTGCGATCTGTAGCAAACTAGCCCACACACAGGACGATCTGTTTGAATCGCAACATTATCAACCGCGCCACACACACACTACCGAATGCAAGAATATCAAACTCATTTGAAAACTTGCGATCTGTAGCAAACTAGCCCACACACAGGACGATCTGTTTGAATCGCAACCGATCCATTCGATCCGTAGCGCGTGTGTAGGCCGCTTTATGTACATATTTTTTTTGTTATTTTCTCAGTTTCTGAAGCTTTTGGTTTGAAAGAGAGCACCGTGGCGCAGTGGGTAGTGTGTTGGCCTCTGACGCCCTTGACTCGGGATCGAATCCCGACACAGCCATGTCATCGAACGTGTTTTTCACGGTGTTTTTCCTCAGCGGGGTTCTGACAAAACCCCCTGTAGTAAAATTGTCATGAAAAGCTTCTCGAAATTGGCCGTTCGGAACCGGCAATAAACTGTAGGTCCCTTTCACCTATGTGAAAATGAAATCACACACAACATGGGTGATTGAGAGAAGCTCGGCTCAGGTTCTTCATGGACTGTAACGCCAACATACATACATACATTTTGGTTTGAAATGATAATAAAACATGTTTTTAAAAAATCTATCGTAACTTTTCATTTTGCCATTGAATTCAGTAACAAACAAGCTAAATACATATGTACATACATATGTATTGTAGTTCCGAGGAACTAGTTCCTGGAACTAGTTCCGATCAGGAAAAGAACGGTTCCATGTTCGTTCCGCGGTTGGAACTATTTTGCGCATCTCTAGTGGTCATACCAAGTATTAAAAATAAGAAAATTGGTTCTTTTGCTTGTAATTTTAATTAATTTGGTCGGCAAACAGCATTTTGCAAAGAATTGCTTGACAGTAAATAAACTAATATTGATAAATTTTTGTTGAATTTCTCAAGTGTAAGTGGTAACCAGTTAATACGAAAATAGAATTATGAAGGTTTTAAAAAAAATCTTATTCTACTTAGTAAATATATGCTTTTAACATTATTTGCTTTTCATTTCTACGTTTTGCAAACATTTCCTTGACAAACTGTATGTAAGTCAGGAAATGCACAAAGAATGACAGTGAATTATTTAGATGAAAATACTAGTGGTGAGGAAACTGAAGAATCTTCTATGTACACAGTTGTGAACATTGGCTGCATGCATACGGATGAATTTAACATATTAAAACGCAGAGTAAAGTTCAAATTTGGAAACAAAAGCAAGATGTTTGTGTGTGTCATTGACACAGGTGCTTCATCAAATGTCATGGACTCCAAAGATTTGGATTTATTATGCGGCAATGAGGAATATACATTGGAAAAAAGTGATGTACGATAAAAAGGCTTTGGGGATAATTTAGTTATACCCGTATGAGCTGCAAAAGTAATATGTGAAGTGAATGGCGCAAGAAAAACAATGTTTTTTCAAATTGTTAATCAAAAATGCATTCCAATAATGTCAAATATGGCGTCGCAAGTACTCAAATTAATAGCAGTCAAACAAGATAACCATGCTGTACCCAAGATGAGTCAACAGAATAACGTAGTAACAGTAGGTAAAAGAATACATAATGATGATGTCAAGGAGTTGGAAAATATTATGCGCAGTTTCAACGACGTTTTTGACGGTGATGGTATATTAGATAATAAGCTCCATTTGCAGTTTGACAAGTCAGTAGCTCCGGTTCAAGCTTATCCGCGTGGTATCCCAATTGCCTTTCGAGAGCAGCTCAAAGAAACTCTTGAAGACCTAGTACGGAGAAATATTGTACACACTCCTTGGATAAGTAATCTAGTGCTTGTACAAAGAAATAATAAGTTAAGGATATGTCTCGATCCAGCCGAACTCAACAAGGCTCTCCAAAGGAGTAACTACCAGATACCTACGATTGATGAAATATTACCAAAACTTGGAGATGCAAAAGTTTTCTCCACATGACATGACAACATGAGTTGCTGGAGGGCCTGAAGGTGTAGAGCTGATTGCCGATGATATATTAGTTTATGGAAAGGGAGTAACAGATGAACAGGCTATGAAGGACTACAACCAAAAACGCGGAATTCGGTCGGCTCTCGTCCTATCTAGGACAACCACCCCTGAGAGTTAACGAACATCAACGACCCAAACCACTGCACTCCGTTCAGGTTGTGTGTATAAGAAGAAAATATAAAACTCTTAAACCTGCGCGAGTTTCTAAAAAAAAAAAAAAAACAATAAGAAACTGCGTATGTTACTTACTAGAGTTAGAGAGATCAATTTAAAACTAAATAAAAACAAATGTAGAATCGGAATGCAGGGAGTGACGTTTTTCGGTTATCTACTTACTAATGAAGGCCTAGCTATAGACAATAACAAATTGGAAGCAATCCGAAAAATGCCGAGGCCTCAGGATGCAAAAGGAACACATAGATTTCTTGGACTTTGTACTTACCTTTCAAAATTCTTACCAAGTCTCTCGAAAATTGCCGAACCACTGAGACCACTGGTTTGCAAAGAAGTGAAATGGTATTGGGGCCAAGAACAAGAAGAAGCATTCATGAAACTTAAAACCCTGATTTTATCGGCACCAGTCTTGAAATATTTTGACACCACTAAACCCATTGTGATTCAATGTGACGCAAGCTCCAAAGGCCTCGGGGCTGTGTTACTCCAAGATGAACATCCAGTTGCATTTGCCTCCAGAGTACCGACGAAGACGGAACAACAGTACGCGCAAATCGAGAAAAAAACACTGGCGATTCTTTTTGCATGCAATAAGTTCGACCAATATATATGTGGTAAGCCGAACATTGTAATTCAATCGGGCCATCAGCCACTGCAAACAATATTTAAAAAGTCGATTTTGGAGACTCCCCGACGTCTGCAGCGAGTGAGACTCAAACCTCAAAGGTATGATTTACATGTAATATACAAGAAAGGAAGTGAGATGGTTTTTGCCGATACTCTATCTCGTGCTGCAATAAAAAGTTCTGGAAATGAGTTGAAATTAAAGACGGAAATTTACGTACTCAACGAATACAAAGCAACAAAGAAAATGTTTCGAGAAATTAGTAATATTAATATCATCGATGGTATAGCATTAGAAGACTGGCGTCTATTGGAGATACAACGAGAAACAAGGACAGATACTACCATGCAACATGTAATAAAATTTGTCATCGCTGGGTGGCCAGAGCATAAAAACTCTCTTCCCGAAGCTCTAAAGCCTTATTGGAATTGCAGAGATCAACTCACATCACAAGATGGGTATCTCTGGAAGTGTGGCCGAATCGTGATTCCGAAATCGTTGCGTAAAAAGTATTTACAACGACTTCATTATAGTCATCAGGGTATAGAGTCGTGCCAGAGGCGAGCAAGAGATACTGTCTTTTGGCCTGGGATACCAAATGAAATTCGAGATACCTGTACCAGCTGTGACATCTGTATGCGAACCTCAGCCAGTCAAGCAAAACTACCGCTCCAAAGCACAAGTATTCCCAACTATCCATTTCAAAGAGTTGGTTTAGGCATTTGCGATTACTACTCGGATTTTTTTTGAAGTAGATGAGCTTAGCCCAGCAACAGCAGAACAGGTTATTAAAATCTGCAAGAAAAACTTTAGCCGACACGGAATTCCAGAAGTTGTTATCACAGATGGTGGAACACCTTTTGTAAATTAATTGTTCGCTGAATTTGCAAGACAATGGGAATTCAAACATACAAAGAGTTCACCGAATCATCAACAAGGGAACGGTAAAGCTGAAGCATGCGTGAAAATAATGAAATCTCTTTTCAGAATAGCACATTATAGTGGTCGCTGCTTTTGGAAGGCTCTTCTAGAGTGGAGGAATACTGTGAACGAAATAGGTTACAGTCCGGTGCAGCGTTTGATGTCTCGTCGCACAAGATGCGGGCTTCCAGTTAGCCTTAAGAGGTTATCACCGGTTTTGCAGTCAAACGTCAAGCAGAATATTACAAGAAGAAGACAAATGGCAAAAT
The DNA here is from genome assembly GCA_951905685.1 of Eumerus sabulonum. Lineage (NCBI taxonomy): Eukaryota > Metazoa > Arthropoda > Insecta > Diptera > Syrphidae > Eumerus > Eumerus sabulonum. The sequence continues at coordinate 208,519,839 of OX645060.1, forward strand.
ATTATTACGATAAGAGATGTCGCCAATTACCGAAATTGGAATTTGGACAAGATGGTTTGGTGCAGCTTCGTAATAAACCAAATAACGAGTGGATGAAAGGCACTGTTGTCGAAGTGCCGTCAGATCGTCAAGCTATAGTTAAGGTTAACGATTTTGACTATACCCGAAATCGCCAGCACATCCGGCTGAACACTGCACCAACAAATGAAGGTAACATTGCGCCTAATCAGCATGGGGAGGATAATCCGGATTTCGATCAACCAACAAGGAAAAGCATAAAAGTACCTACGCTCCATGAAGAAAATATAATTCCTAGGCGGTCTAAGCGTATCCAGGAGAAACAGGGTCAGACATTGAATTAGAATTACAGACCAATGTGAAATGACTTATGATTTGTTATATTTTAATTTGATATTTACTATTTGAATTCAATGGAGTATGTATGTTAATTTCTTTTATTTCCTTTTTAATTTTAACATCCTTATTCTATCACTATTACGAATACTATATTTCAAACCAATCCTTTATGAATTTTCCTATATCATACCTATGAACTGTTCTCAGATTATGCTTTAGCAAAACAAAGAAAAGAAAGGAAGATGTTTTAGTATCACTGTCAATGCTCTTTGCAATATGTACCTACTCAAATGAACTATGTACCTATCTCATATATCACAGCAATAAACGTCAGTTTGAATTGTGATTTCATAGCATAAGCATCGCTTTTATAATAGAACAGCAAACAAAACATAACACTTCACCTTTATTACAAGCTTTTACTTACTTACTTACTTATCAGGCCAGCGATCCATGGAGGATCTGAGCCTGAGCTATAGCTGCCTTCCATCCTTGACGGTCCCGGGCATGCTGCTTCCAGTTGTCAAGACCAAGATGTCTTACATCCGCGATAACTTGGTCTTTATACCGGAGGTTCGGTCTTCCTCTTCTTCTCGAACCAGGAGGCTCGGAGTCGAAGACCCTCTTAGCTAGAGCGTTGATGTCCCTGCGCTCGATGTGGCCGAGCCAGTGTAGTCGACGGATCCTTGCCTCCCGGACTACATCCACATCTTGGTACAGCTCGTAGAGTTCGCGGTTGTGTCTTCTTCTCCATTCACCTTCCTCACAGACAGGACCAAATATCCGGCGCAGAGTTTTTCTCTCGAAAGAACCCAAAATCAGCTCCGCTGTCCTGCTAATCGTCCAGCTTTCGGCTCCGTACTGCAAGACTGACAGTATGAGCCTTTTGTAAAGCATAACTTTGGTCTTTCGAGTGAGGAGTTTTGACCCCAGTTGTTTGGACAAGCCGAAGTAGCAGCCACATCGTTGTACAGCTCGTACAGTTCGCGGTTGTGTCTTCTTCTCCATTCACCTTCCTCACAGACAGGACCAAATATCCGTCGCAGAATTTTTCTTTCGAAAGAACCCAAAATCAGCTCCGCTGTCCTGCTTATCATCCAGCTTTCGGCTCCGTACAGCAAGACTGGCAGAATGAGCGTTTTGTAAAGCATGACTTTGCTCTTTCGAGTGAGGAGTTTTGACCCCACTTGTTTGGACAAGCCGAAGTAGCAGCGGTTGCCAAGGGCGATTCTATGCCGGATCTCCACTGTGGTGTCATTTGTGGAATTTACGTTTGCCCCGAGGTAGACAAACTCCTTAACTACCTCGAAATTGTAGCTGTCAATTGTTATGACAGGTGGTGAGCGACAGATTGGTTTTTGCTTGACAGCATGTATATCGTTTTGTCCTCATTGACTTTAAGACCAACTCGTTTCGTGTTCTTCAATCCCCGTGAATGCTTCCACAATGCCACGGCGAGAACACGCGATGATGTCGATATTATCCGCGTATCCTAGCAGCTGGATGGACTTGTAAAAGATAGTGCCTTCCCTGTTGACGCCTGCCATAAATCGTTAAGAATAGGGTTCGATCACTGGATTGCGATAAACTATAATTGTTTGTTTGTTTATTCAATACACACACACACACTTTTATTATTTCACCTCAGATCAATTATCTGGACACTTCACCTTTATTACAAGCTTTTACACACTTTTATTCCACACTACTAGGAGGCTTGATTACTTTCACAGTAAATACCGACTGATCACTCGTTATCGAATTCCGAAAACTGAATGACCCCGAGGGCGAGCGTACGCGCTTATATAGCCCCCGGTGCACTTTCTCGAATGTTCGCTGTCAGACGTTCACCTTCAGAAGTCTCTAGAAGGCTGTGACATTCAGTACGATGCCGCTGAAAGTTACCATCATTTCCATTTCAGCATCATCAGAGCATTCCAAACTTCGACAGCGAAATTCGAACATAACCGTCGGTTCGTGTCCGCAACAGTATTGTTACGAACTATTCAATCCCCACACCAAATAGGGTTCGCACCACTGGATTGCGATAAACTACGATTGTCCTTTTTATCCGAATAAAAAAACACACACACTTTCCTTGTTTCACCACAGATCAATTATCTGTGCAGCTTCACCACTTTTACTACTTATTATCCAATACTATCCACTTTAAACTTTATTACACAAGCAACCCTTTATTGAAAGCTCTTCTTTTCACACTGTTTGATCACACCGACTTGTCACACGCTGCTTAATACCACAAACTGAATGTCTGTCGAGGGCGAGTGTTCGCGCTTATATAGCTCTCGGTGCACCTTCTCGAATGTTCGCCGTTGGAAGTTCCCCTTCGGAAATCTCTAGAATGCTCTGACAATTAGCATTACGCCATTGGAAGTTGACATCATTCCAATCCCCGCTTCCAGAGAGCTTTCGATCTTCGACAGCGAAATTCGAACTCAACCGTCGGTTTGTGTCTCCGCAACACTGCCCTCCTCCTAAACTTGTTCGTCCTCGAACAAGCGATTGGATCCTTCTCCGTAATATGGCGCTAACCTCTCTACGTGGACAATCTTATACTTCGCCCGTCTGTTTCCCATCTGCTGTATCCGGTATACCGCGTCATTAAGTTTATTGATGACCTCATATGGTCCGTCCCAGGCTGATTGCAATTTGGGGCACAAGCCTTTTTTCGTTGTGGGTTGTACAGCAATACCAATTGTCCTGTCTCGAATCCAGAAGTATTCGCCCTTAAGTCGTACGTCGCCTTCATTTAGTCGCTCCCGGATGAACTGATGGATGGAGTTCAGCTGTTCTTTCTTTTCGGTTACGAAGTCCTCCCTGCCGCTAGTTGTCGGTAGTACCACGCCGAACTTCAAGTCCGATGGAAGTCGGAGATCAGTTCCAAAAATGGCTTCAGCTGGTGTTGTTGCCGTTGAATTGTGCTGTGCCGAACGGTACGCCATTAAGAAGAGGGGGAGATGTTCATCCCAGTCCTTCTGATCTCCAACGACGACTATTCTTAAATATTCCTCCATCGTCCGGTTGAAACTTTCTACCATGCCATCAGATTGTGGGTGTAATGGTGTTGTCCGCGTCTTTCTGATACCTAGCATGTCACAGAGTTCTTTGAACACCGACGACTCGAAGTTCCTTCCTTGATCTGAGTTGTTCACGAATGCATCCGAAATGGTTTTTGGCTTCCTGGTTCGGGATGCAAAACACCTCAGGCCACTTGCTCGTTGGGAATGGGCCTGCGATGTTCATTGCGATACGTTCGAACGGTGCTCCAACATTGTACTGCTGCATATTTCCTCGAGTTTTCCTTATTTGACCCTTTGCCTTCGCACACTGTTCACATCTGCGAATGAAACGCGTAACCGACTCATGGCATCCTACCCAGTAGAAACGTCTCTTGATCTTTTCTACAGTCTTGTTAACACCAAGATGACCCCCGCTTGGTCCCTCGTGGTATTCTCGGATGACCTCGTCGATTTGCCCTTTTGGAATTACCAGCAGATCGTTTACAATGTTTCCGTCCTCACTTTCCCAACTGCGGCAGAGGCAACCGTTCCTCAGCTTCAAACTCTGCCATTGAGCCCAGTAAGCTTTCACTATTGGGCTTTCACTGGATATTTGCTGCCAAGTTGGTCGGAAACCTCGTTCTTGGTAGTCGATGATGACTGCCAAATCGGCATCTTCTCGCTGCTTTCTTCCGACCTTCTCGACAGTCCAGGAATCTTCTGGCAGCACTTGGAAACCACGGATGTCGGTGACCTGTTCCTTGGTTTCGGCACGTGAACAATGTTTGCACTCTATATCGCAAGGTCGCCTCGATAATGCATCTGCATTACCATGACTGCTTCCCTTCCGATGTTCGATACTGAAGTCATAACTCTGGATTCTCTCTATCCATCTAGCAAGCTGGCCTTCCGGGTTTTTCAACTGCAGCAGCCACCTCAACGCTGCGTGGTCCGTCCTAAGATGAAAAGCTTGGCCATGGAGATATTTGTGGAAATGCTTGACACAGTCAACCACGGCTAAAAGCTCCCTCCTAGTTACACAGCAGTTCCTCTCCGGCTTCGATAGGATCCTACTGTAGTAAGCGATGACCCGTTCTCGCCCGTCAATTATTTGAGAGAGTACTCCTCCGATTCCATGTCCGCTCGCATCGGTGTCCAAAATAAACTTTTCTCCCAGGACAGGATATGCAAGGATCTGCGCACTGCAGAGCAGTTCCTTCAGGTGAATGAACGCTTCCTCCTGCGGCTTCTCCCACATGAATGGCCGATTCTTTTTGGTGAGCTCGTGCAAACTGCTGGCAACGTTTGCAAATCCTGGGACGAATCGCATGTAATATGTGCAAAGTCCCAGGAATGACCTTAACTCATGAAGATTCTTCGGCCGCGGCCATTCCTTAACCGCTGAGATTTTCTCCTCATCTGTGTGGACTCCTTCTGCAGTCACCACATGTCCCAAGTACCTCACCACGTTCTGGAAGAGCGAACATTTCTTCGGGCTCAATTTCAGTCCGGCTGCTTGAATACGTTCCAGTACCTCTTCAAGCTTCTTAAGGTGATCGTCGAAATCCTTGCCCATGACAATTATGTCATCCAGATAGACAAGGCAAGTCCTCCAGTGAAGTCCTCTTAGCACCCGGTTCATAAGTCTCTCGAATGTGGCTGGCGCATTGCAAAGACCGAAGGGCATCACAGAGAATTGCCACAACTCTCCTCCGGCAGTGAACGCGGTCTTTTCCTTGTCTTGCTGGTCAAGCTCTATTTGCCAGTATCCACTTTGCAAATCCATCGTCGAGAACCACTTTGCACCAGATAGTGTGTCCAAGGTGTCGTCGATTCTCGGTAAAGGATAGCTGTCCTTCTTCGTGACGTCGTTCAGCTTCCTATAGTCCACGCAGAATCGGGTGCTTCCATCCTTCTTCTTAACAAGCACTACTGGCGAACTCCATGGGCTTGCAGATGGTTCGATCACGCCCTCCTTTTCCATCTCGTCGATAAGTTTGATCACCTCGCCTTCTTTCGCCAAAGGTACCCTCCTCGGTGGTTGCCGGATCGGTCTAGAGTCCCCTGTGTCTATTCTGTGCTTCACAATTGATGTTCTTCCACAGTTCTTACCATTTGCAAAAACTGTCCAATATTTACGAAGCAGAGAGAGTGCTTTACTTTTCTGCTTCTCCACTAGATGTTGCGTCCACTCTCTGACCATTGTTTTCAAGAACGGTTTGTTTTTCTGGATTTCCCGGTGTTTCTTATCTTCGCAGTTCATAACGGCGGCAGCATCTTGGCATTGAGCGATCGTTGTTTCCTTGTGTATTGTCCTAGGTGTACTGGCAGGATTCAGGACTCGTACTGGAACCAATTGGTCTTGTCGGGGTTCCACGAGAGCCCTTCCAACAACTATATCGCTGGGTCGATTTCGTTTGTCGGGTTCGACCACCCACATTCGGCTTGTCCCCGCATCCTCTTCTAACTTTGCCCAAACCACAGCTTCTGCATTCGGGGGAACTGTTTGGCGCGCTTGCACGACTATTTGCATGACCTTGTTTCCCTGTCCATTATCTATTGTTAATGGGAGCTCCAAGTTGCCATACTTCATCACTTTTTGGTTGGAGTCCAATGTGAAGTCATGCCTAATCATGAAGTCGACGCCGATTATGATGTCATCAGTGATGTCCGTAACGATGAAATCATGCTGAAACTCCACGGTACCCATCGTAATTCTTTTCTGGACCTTTCCCTTAACTTCCGCCTTCTCACCAGTTACTGTACGAAGCCTTACCTCGGAAAATGGTTCGATGTCAGAAACCAATCCGCTTCGGATGACTGAATGAGCTGCGCCTGTATCCAACGTCAGCAGATATCGTCGCCCGTCCATCGTTCCCTCGATGACTAGGCTGGTTGCACCCCTACAGATTCGGGATACGAGGATGCTGGGGCACTCCAATGTGGGAGCCAGCGCATGCCCCTCTGCACTGACTCGTTTTAGTTTAACGGATTGTTAGGTGCACCTTTTGCACCTCCACGGTCGCGTTCACTCCCAGAGTCTCTTTTTGGCGAACTAGACCTCGAGCGCTTTCTTCGCAGGCGGCAGTTCCTCGCAATATGCCCCTGCTGGTCGCAGATGTAGCATCTACCCGGGAATGAGCCACTCCTACTCGCCGTCGAGTCTTGAGATATGCGCCGTAGCTTGATGGAGGGTCGGCATATCAAGAGCGATGTTTCACATGCGAGAGCGCTGGCAACTGTCTCCTTGAAAGATGTCTTCGGCAGGAGAATCAGACTTCGTTGCGTATCGAGGTCTCTTAGCCCTTGGATGAAAGTATCTGTTTTTAGTTTTTCCACCACATCAACTGGAACATCCGCGTAGGCTAGATGAGATAGCCTCCCGATGTCGGCAGCATACTGTTGGATGGTCTCGTTTCCACGCTGCTTGTGTCCTTCAAGTTCCAGCTTGTACATCTCCTGCATGTGCTCACTGCCGTATCTTCGATGAAGAGCTTCCCATATGGCTGTGTAGTTCTTTCTCTGGGTCTCCGGGATGGTCTGTAGAACGCCAGCTGCTTCACCTTTAAGGGAAATTACTAGGGCGGCCACACGGTCTTGACTCCGTTCCGCTGTCGTTTCGAATTGGAGCTTGAAGATGTTGAACGCGCTCGTACCGTCGAAGTTGGGAGCTGTGAATTTCGATGTTGCAGTCGGTACAACGATTCCTTGATGCTGAACGTTCTGGACAGTTTTCTCGAGTTCCCGAACCTTCTTGTCCAGTGTCTCGATTCTCTTTTCCTGGTTATTTTCAAGATCTAGAACCTTCTTGTCGAACCTCGACTCTAGTGTCTCGATTCTCTCTTCGACGTTCTGGAATCGATCGTCGACGGCCTGCTGGATGTTTCTTAAGCTTTCTCGAGTGTTCTCTAGCATCTCTTCCAGCCTCTGGTTCAGAGAAGTGGAATTTTCCTCCAGCTTCCTACTTACGGCAGCGGAATTTTCCTCAAGTTTCTCCAGTTTCTGGCTCAGAGAAGTGGAATTTTCCTCCAGTTTCTGACTCAGAGAAGTGGAATTTTCCTCCAACTTTCTACTTACGGCAGCGGAATTTTCCTCAAGTTTCTCCAGTTTCTGGCTCAGAGAAGTGGAATTTTCCTCCAACTTCTGATCTAGGTTCTGGGATATGGAAGCACTCATAGCATTCATAGCTGCGAGAATTTGCTGCATATCGAATGCTGGCTCACTGGATGTCGACGGCTTCTCCACCCCGAACTCGTGATTCTCTCAGTCGAAACCTTCTTCCTGCAGCGCTGATCGCAGTCTCTCCACCAGGTTGGCCTTACTTCCCACTGTGGATAGTTCTCGAGCATCCTGCTCTCTTTTCCGTTGTTCGATGGTCAACTTTTCCAATTTCACCATTTTCTCACTCTTTTAATAGTTAACTTTTAATAGTCCAATTCACACTTTGAATAAACGTTTAACTCGTTTACTCGCAATCCCACTTCTGACACCAAATGTTACGAACTATACAATCCCCACACCAAATAGGGTTCGCACCACTGGATTGCGATAAACTACAATTGTCCTTCTTATCCGAATAAAAAAAAACACACACACTTTCCTTGTTTCACCACCGGCAAATTCCAGATGAAAACTGTTCTCAAAAACTGCTTGCAGGTTTTCTACTATAAAGAAAGAAAGCCGCGCAGAGTCTCGTCCCGACTCTGACGACCATATCCTAAATTAGGATTGAGAGCACGTTTCAAAAATTTTGAAGTTCCGTAGAGTTCAACGCAAAGAAATTGTAGATAAAATTTTCTCTTCGATCCGAGCTCGTATGTCGTGTTGGTCGATCACGAGAGTCTGCATGCGTTTATATAAAATTTTCTCTTCGATCCGAGCTCGTATGTCGTGTTGGTCGATTACGAGAGTCCACTTGATATATTTTTTTAACCAAAATGTTATTTTTGTATGCTACATGTCGTGTCGCGAAAACATGTCGATCGCAAAATTTTTGAAACGTGCTCTCAATCCTAATTTAGGATAAAAAATGTTGCGTGTCAGCTCCGACCCGTAACTGGAGTTTACTTCTTAAAAATGATTATCTTAAAATATATATAATAAGCAAAGAAAGTCAATTATTTCTTATATTGATATGTTTATTCATATTAATTTGATAAAATATGTTACCATAATTTAGGTACACAAAAACATATTTCTTGCACTACATTATTTATTTCGGAAATAGTAACATCATTGTTAAATACTGTCCCAATAGGTTTGTGAAAACTAAAATACGATTTATGAACATCAGAAGTTACGTGAGTTCCGAATCGTGAAAACATTGCATCAATGGTTGTACCATATCTAGTTGTCCCCAGTGTACTACCAGAAACTAGATTTGAGTTCAGTTCTTCTTTCAGATTTCTACTAGCCGCAATCCCTCATCTTTGTCCGGTCCCGTCCACTCCAGTCCAGTCCAGTCCCGTCCGGTCCGATCCAGTCCCACCCAGTCCAGTCCCATCAAATCCGGTCCAGACCAGACCCGCCCAGTTCAGTCCTGCCCAGACCAGCCCCGTCCAGTCCAGTCCCGTCCCGTCCAGTCCCGTTCAGTCCAGTACAGGCCAACCCCGTCCAGATCAGTTCCATCCAGTCCAGTACCGTCTAGTCCAGTCCAGACCCGTCCGGTCCAGTCCCATCCAGTCCGGTCTAGACCAGCCCCGTCTAGTCCAGTTCAATCCGGTCCAGTCCAGTCCCGCCCAGTCCAGTCCCACCATGTCTGGACGCGCTATAAGATGCGCAGAGGAAATGTGACCCTATGCTCTATATACAACATATGTATGAAACGATTCTTAAGGAGTAAACTCCAATAAACTCACTCACTCATGTGACCCTTCACTTTTTGTTAACGTTTGATTTTACTACCCATGTATTTTTCATACCGTGCTCTATATACATACACTTGATCGTTAAATTAAACTTGATAAAAACATAACCAGTTCTTTGTCATTACTTTTCTAGCTAATTATGCGTCGAATCAAGTTGGTTCCAAGTCAATTGCGGGGTTCACACCATACGATTTGTCTGTACGATTTGCTTGATGACCTTGCTTGATGGGCCAAATCGTGAGTGTGAACGGTCGTACGACATGTCGTCAAATTTCTCGTTTGGAAGTTCAAATATTCTAACTTTTTGACTTGCTTGATCGACTTGTCGTAAGGTGTGAACAGTTGTCGTACAACGTCAGAGCATTTTTTCACTTTTGCTTGTGCGTTCAGAGAATCAACACCAACTTTGAGCGGAATGAACGATATGAATGATATGATTTCAAACAAAGAAAAATAATTTTGGTTTGATTTTTCCGTATGAGGAACTATTTTTCTCAGTAACTCATCATACGTGATCTTGCTACGGGGCGAAATCTCCTTCTAGCCAGTACGCGCTTCCCGCACCTCGATATACACAAAGGCACCTGGCGGTCTTTTGATCAATCGACTACCATCCAGATTGATCACATCGCGATCGACGGCAGACACTCCTCCACTATTCTTGATGTTCGAACTTTCCGAGGGGCTAACATCGACTCGGACCACTATCTTGTTATAGCCAAGATGCGCTTACGGATATCACGAACGCATCGGAGTAGAGTAAGAATACAAAGTTATGACGTCGAAAAGCTACTATCGCCAGAAACCGCTCGTGCTTTAACCGATCGCGTCTCCCTTAAGCTCTCCAATACACCTCAATCCTCCACGCTATCAATAGAACAGCAGTGGAGCCTTTGCAAACAAGCCCTAAAAAGCTCTGCATCCGAAGTTTTGGGTTTCTAGGCTCCACCACGAAGAAATACCTGGTTCGATGACGAGTGCAGGAGGATTCATACAGCGAAACAGGATGCATATAAGGCCTCGCTGCATAAAAGAACAAGAGCAGCTCGTGAGCTCTACGAGTTAAAAAGAAGGGAGGAGCATAAGCTTCTCAGAAGAAAGAAGAAAGAGCACGAAAAGCGCGCGCGGTCACTGCAGGCGTGACGTTCGAAAGTTTTATCTACAGATAAAGCGAACATGCCCAGATTATAAAGCCAGAGCGGAAGCCTGCAGGGATGAGAACAGACACCTAGTAGTAGAACCGCAGTCGATGCTGAGAATATGGAAAAACCACTTCTGCAGACTGTATAACGGCGATGTTAGTCAATATACCGCTGTCAGGCAGAATGATCCATTTCTAATCGACGGAGACCGCAGAGAATTCTGTCCCCCTGACCTCGACGAAGTTAAGATTGCCATATCGAAGCTCAAGTCGAATAAAGCTGCTGGCGCAGACGGACTGTCTGCTGAGCTCTTCAAGGCAGCTGGGGATGACCTGGTTTGGAGCATGCACCAGCTCATCCGTAAGATATGGTTAGAGGAAAGCATGCCCGAGGAATGAAGTCTCAGCATCGTATGCCTGATTCACAAGAAAGGAGACCCCTCTGATTGCGCCAACTATAGAGGCATAAGTCTCCTTACCATCGCCTACAAAATCTTCTCTGCCGTTTTGTGTGAAAAAAACAATTTCAAGTCGACACTCACCACCTATTTGTCGACTTCAAAGCCGCATACGACAGCGTAATTAGAGACGAGCTATACAACGCTATGTCTACCTTTGACATACCTGCTAAACTCGTCAGACTATGCAGGATGACTTTGGAGAATGCTCGCTGCTCCATCCGTATCGGTGAACACCTTACCGATGGTTTTGATGTCAAAAAAGGATTTAGGCAGGGCGATGCGCTGTTGTGTGATTTCTTCAACATCATACTGGAAATGATTGTGCAAAAATCACTGGCCAGTACAAGAGGCATAATCTATTTCAAATCCTCGCAACTCCTTGCATACGCCGACGATACTGACATAATAGGTAGATCACAGCGAGATGTCAATGAGGCGTTTGCGAGTATTGAGATGGAGGCGGCGAAAATTGGTTTGGCGGTAAACGAGGACAAAACTAAATATATGCTGTCATCAAAAAAGGACGCTAAACACCGACGTCTCGGCCAGAACGTTTGTATAGGCAGATATAAGTTCGAGGTAGTTAAGGACTTCGTCTACCTTGGCTCCGCAGTGACCTGGAACAACGACATCAGTTCCGAAATCAAACGCAGAATCACTCTTGCCAATCGCTCTTTCTTTGGGCTCAGGAGGCAACTGAGTAATAGAACCCTCTCCCGAACGACAAAGTTGACTCTATATAAGACCCTTATCATCCCGGTTCTGTTGTACGGCGCAGTAGCATGGATACTATCAAAAGCGGATGAGGAGGCCCTTGGTCAGTTCGAGAGAAAGATTTTGCGCATGATTTTTGGGCCTATAAACGCAGACGGGGGATGGAGGAGAAGATTCAACCACGAACTTTACGGCGACACGGATTCACCGCCTAAGATGGCTGGGCCATGTAGAGCGAATGGACACCACAGCTCCAGCCCGGAGAGTCTTTGAATCCAACCCCGAGGGACGAAGAAGCAGAGGACGGCCGCACTTAAGATGGCGCACACAGGTGGAAGGGGACTTCAGCTAACTGGGTGTGTGGCAATGGAAAAGGCTAGCAAAAGATCGTGCTAGTAGGAGGGGCATGTTGGTTGAGGCCCAGGTTCACCCCGAACTGTAGCGGCCATTAAGAAGAAGAAGAAGAAGATATTTGTACCATTTGGAGAGAAAGAGTAAGGCTGTATCCTCCTCTGTGTAAACGGGACTAAGATTACCTTAATTGGATTAAACGATAAACCTTCTCTGCCACACCAGTCAGAGATGGAATGAAGCGCAAATGGCATGCGTTCACAGGCAGAATTTTTGCACCTGCCCGTAACAATAACTACTAGGTCATCGGCCTATCCGATGACCTCGTAGTCGAGATTGGTTTACTTGTGGAGTAGGCCGTCGAAATCTATCGACCAGAGAAGCAGTGAAAGGACTCCTCCTTCTGGGTATCCCTTAACCGTCGATACTGTCACCGAGAATTCTCCTGATATAATAATACGGTTATTTAGCATCGTCCTAGTACAGTGGCTAGTGGGATGGTCTTGACTTCTACGGGATAGTGCAGTGGTGATCGAGTCATAGTCAGTATTGTCAAAAGCCCCCTCAATATCGAGGAAGGCGCAAATTGCGATCACCTTGCGTGTGAAACTATTTTCAATACGAGCCGCTAAATGATGTAGCGCATTCTCAGTAGCCTGTTCTTTGCGATATGCATATTGATTAGAATGCAGTGGTATCTGATTCCCAAGGATACCTCTAATATGGAACTCTGGCAGTTTTTCCATTGTTTTTAGTAGGAATGATGTTAGGCTGATAGGGCGATAGGATTTCGGTTGTTCGCTTGCTTTTCCATTCTTGGGGATGAAGACAAGTTTGACTTCTCTCCAAATTTGAGGGATGTTGTAGCCCAAGTTGAAACAGGACCTACAAATAACTATCAGTGGTGATAAAATAGTGTCAGGGCCTTTCTGTGGAATAGCAGGAAAGATGCCATCTTTGCCTGGGGTCTTACAGGGCTTAAATAGAACCAATTGCTCATTTAACTCTATCGGGGCTAAAAAGTCTACCAGAGAAGCTCTTCCTTCTACTGTCGATGTTATTTATGACGCTCGTCTGATCGCCAAAAGGCATATGATGGAAAGTAGAACCAGGCAAGGTCCGCTGGGTTTTCCTGCGATTGATAGTAAAGGTACCGTCTGGTTTACAAAGCAACCCGAGTCCATTTGTGTGCTTCTGGTATAACGCTTTATAGAGTTGGGCCCCAGTTGCTAGCGTGTCTATGTTCTCGCAGTGTTTCTTCCATGACAATCTCTTGGATTTCCCTAGTTCAAAGTGTGTCACACATTATTTATTTTGGTGAAATCAATTGTTGAACATTTTCGGGCGATATTTTTCTATGACTTTCGACATTAATGAAACCATTGGCTTTTGGTAATGAAGCAACTACCATCTCGAGCCACCGTGCTTCGCTGGTATTCCGAATTCATGAGTTCAAAATGAGTTGTTTTGTGGAAAAAGTCGATGCGCTGTGGGAATTGATATTGGAAGATCGTCATGTGATATACCGTAAGATTGGAGCATGCTTGCGCATTAGTTCCACTTGCATACCTTTAATAACGCATGAAAATTTGGCCGTTAAAAGATTTGTTCGCATTCTTCTTCTTCGATGGCGTTACAGCCCATGAACGACCAGAGCCAAGCTTCTATCAATCACCCATGCTGTGTGTGATTTATTTTTCACATAGGTGAAAGGGACCAACAGTTTTAATGCCGATTCCGAACGGCGTGAGTCGAGAAGCGTTTTCACGGCAAGTATACTACGGGGGGTTTTGCCAATACCCCGCCGAAGAGGAACGCCGCGAAATAAACATTCGATGGCGTCGGTGTTATCGGGATCCGAACTCGCTCATCGTGCGTCAGAGTCCAACACACTAACCACTGCGCCACGGCGTCCTCACATTGTTCGCATTAGATACCGCATAACTTGGTAATTGTTCGAAATAGAAAAAAATGCTCGTATTGATTGGTGCAAATAAATGTTGAAGAAATTCAATTGACGAAGGTGTAGCAATAAAGTTCTGGACGTTGGATTGCTTTTCTTCGCCAAAAACTCTTGCACATTCAACGAGAAATGGGCAGGCGCCCATCTTTGTGAGTTCGGGTTGCACACGAAAAATGCTCGCTCACAGCCTCTTCAGATTGCCAACATAGAACTGTTGATCACTGTCTAGTCGGCACGAGCAATGCCGCGGTAGGAGAGATGACGGGAGCTCATTCATATCTCTTCTTGAACCGCTTTGCCCGTTCAAACACTTGTCTCCATACACCACCTGCACTTTTTGGGGGATTTCCGATATAGCGATCCTCGTGTCTGTTGTCAAAACACTTTCGTTCGCCCAGTTATAACAAAACTCTTAGCCCCTGAGCTGTAACGCTCCTGATCCCAGAATGCTCTCTATCGGAAATCAAGACAGAATTGTATGCTTTAGGAGAGAACAGAAACGGAGTGTTAGTTATGTGCCTATTTCCATCAACGTTTTGTAGAGCCACTCCTCTAATCTTAGCAGTAAATTGCTTAATTTAGACAAGTTTGTCGAACAATCTTAGCTTCTTAAAAAACTAGGGCAAGCAAACCGAACTGTCGATTCTAGTCAAGTCTAATCTATAACTAGGGTTGCCAACTATACTGTTTTAAACAGTATTATACTGTTTTTCACTAAATTATACTTTTTACTGTTGAACAAAAATAAAGTATACAAAATACTGTTTTCAGCATCAAAATGCAAACACATTATTATGTGTTATACTTAGACGCTCACACAAATTTGTTTTTATTTAGTCAGAGAGCGCTCACTGCTCATTGCAGCGCAGTCACAAATAAACACACTGAGTTTCTGAACGAATCTGTCAATGTCAAATATTCAAGACTGTCACTGAGTGTGTGTGTTTTCAGAACGTAACCTTTTTTCGCGTGAACCTTGTTTTTGTTTTACAACTTTAATAAAATTAAAGTAACTAGGCTTAAGTATAACAGTGATATACCGTCTTAAAGACGGACAATACCGACGTATTGGCCAGAACGTCACCAGGGACGGATATAACTTTGAAGTGGTCAAGGAATTCGTCTACCTTGGCTCACTGATGAGCAGCGACAACAACATGCGCTGAGATAAAACGCAGAATTACTCTTGCCAACCGCTATTTCTTTGGGCTGAAGAGGCAATTGAGAAGTAGAGCTCTCTCTCAGAAAACCAAGGTAACGCTTCATAAGACCTTAATCATCCCAGTCCTCCTTTACGGCGCAGATGCTTGGACCTTAACAAAAGCGGATGAAGATGCCCTTGGTCGTTTCGAGAGGAAAATTATGCGCACTATCTACGGTCCCGTTTGTTCAAACGGTGTATGGAGGAGAAGATATAACGAAGAACTGTACGGGTTGTACAGCGACATCGGCCTGGTACGACGTCTACGGATACAGCGTCTATGGTGGATAGGCCATGTAGAGTGCATGGAAAATACAGCTCCGAACCGAAGAGTCTTCGAAAGCACTCCGGAAGGAAGGCGCGGCAGAGGACGGCCGCATCAACGGTGGCGCACGCAGGTTGAAGGGGACCTTAACCAACTGGGCGTGCGGCGCTGGAAACAGCTGGCCAAAGACCGTGCCAGCTGGAGACGCCTGTTGGCTGAGGCCCAGGTTCACCACGGACTGTCGCGCCAATTAAGCAAGTAAGTAAGTAAGTAAGCGCTGACAATACAAATGCAAATCTTGGACATAATCATTCATTATACGCAAACATATTAGATGTTGTGGCAGACTTAATAAAAGGAAATTCTCATGCCCATATTGTGCATAATTCAGTAAAGCATGCTAAATTATGACACTGAAAACATTATACTAAAAAATCTATAGAATTAAAAAGATTTGTAGCGCTTGCTGAAGGAGAGTTTCACGAAATAAAACGACACATAGGAATTCGTTGGCTATCTCTTCTACTAGCAATTGATACAATTTTACTTAATTGGACACCAATTTGTAACTACCTTGTTAGTTTGGATGTTGACTGTCCAATGGTTATACAAAATTTATTAATGTTGGATAATAATTTAGAAAATAATGTAGATTATAGTTACCTTCCTTATGCTAGCCATATATTAAAAGTTTTCAATAAAACAATCAAAAAATTAGAAGGAAATAATGCAATTATCTTAGATGTTTATAACATTATGACTGGTTTAAAGACTGAGCTGATTCAAGGAAAAAAATGAGAAGTATTTTGGCCATGAAACAAAAAAAGTATTAAATACTATTACAGAGTCTTCCCAAGAAGTTATTAATAGAAATAGTAATAACTTCATGTATTTGATTGATAAGGCTAATTTGTGTTTCAATTTCAATTTCAATCAGACTAATTGGCTTTCTTTAATTAGCTGTTTGTCATTGAAGTCTTCGGTCACATTTGATCATTTTGAGAAAATTATAGATAATCGAAATTTGTATAGACTCAATATTGGTATGGATGGTTTATATTCAGAATTAACAAATTTCAAAGTAATTTATGAAAAAATATCAGAAGACAAAGATTTTCTTGAAATGAGTACTAGCCAAAAGTGGAGCCATTTAATAGAAACACTTCAGAAGAATTTCGAAACATAACTAAAATTGTCTCATATCCACTTTCTGTTCCCGCCACCTCAGCATTGACTGAAAGAGTCTTTTTCAGTAATGAATGCTAAGTGGCGGGAGGTTAGAAATAGAGCATATATTAATTTAATAAAAAAAACTAGCTCCTCATTTATTTCAATTCCAGTTATAATTATGATGAGGAGTATGAAGTTTTTAAAAAAGATTGTAAATTAGTAAGTTGTGCGAGAATCTCTAAAAAATATGTATTTAAAACAATAAATAAATAAAATACTGTTCATTTTTCTAAAATACTGTCTAATATTCTACATAGACCTGAATGTACTTTATTTCTTGTAAAAAAAGTTGGCAACCCTATCTATAACTAACCTGCGGCAATCATGGATAAGCTATTGTTTCTCGAAGTCTCAATCCATTGACTTCCAAATTTCTAAATCGATTACTACTAAATGCGTCTCTCGTCTTTCCATAAATAGAAACAAGCTCTCATGTACTAAGTCATGGATTGTTTTTCTCAGACCGTGTTCAGTTGTCTATTTACATGTGTAACTTAAACAAAAATGAGTAAGGAGGAACAACGTAGAACGTAGAACGCCTTGTTTGTTCGCGAGTGCTTAAGGTGGTTGATATTTTCTTTTAAAGTGCTAACATATTCCATTGGCTCTGTTGTAAAGAAAGTAAACAATCTTTGATAGTGTATGCCAGTTTTCATCAGTATTTCCAGCTCATTAATGACATCATTGCTTCATCATTGGCAACACTTCGCTTCATTCCATTCATTCGGTGGTGGTGTGGTATACATAATTATTTCGTAAATTAATTCAAATGCCGAAAATAAATATCTCATATTCCATACGTGCATGTGTTGAGTCATCGGTTTGTAAGCATAAAACTTGATTTAAACGTTTATTTCTAGAATATGTGTTTAGCAGGCCGCTGCTATATACCATATTCAAGTCTGTTTAATGCATACACGTCTGATTTCAATTGATTAGGAACACAACGTCAGTACTTTTTGTAAACATTTGGAATCTGGAACTTCATCTGTTTTTTCTTTTTTCACATTTAAAACATATGTACGAATGAAGACGCACAAGATGTGTACATAGTTCTTAGATTCATCTATTCCAACCAGTAGAACTGCAACCTAGCCCACGTACAAACGTTCCGATACGGCAATCTCGTTTTCATTCTGATATTACTGCAATCTCCTCTGCGGTAAGCTTACATATCTGGGAGCACGGCAGTGTCCCTGCCAAGTCGAGCAAAAAAGCGGCACGGCCGTACCATCCCTTTCTCGTAACATAATAGGCCATTTTCGGCCTCCTATAACTTCGTTGTGGATAAAACTAAAAGTCTGAATTTTCAGTAACCAAGCAAGCATTGCATAGACATGGTATATTTCGAATTTCATTCAATTTGAACCAGTAGTTTAAGAATTATAACTAGTCAAAGTTTCTTAATTTTGTCATCCACTGACTGACTCACTGACTGACTGACCGATCATCAAAAGTCTAAGGCACTTCTAGCAGACGTAGAAGGTTCAAATTTAGAACACAACTAGTGTTAAGTGTATAAATCAAGGAAAAACTAAAATATTATGCAATTTCGGTTCAGTTTTCTAGATACCGCAACTGCATAAATGATCCCATATAAATATATGGGATTACAAACGTATACATACATACATCAGTGGATAAATCTGTTTGCCTGTATACATATGTATAAACAATGGAATACAGTGAAACTTCTCTTTACGGACACCCCTCCATAAGGGACACCTCTCTTTACGGACAATTCCTCTGGTCCCCGGCATGAGGATAGGCCTATTCGTGTATTTCGATCCCTCCACAACGGACCCCCTCTATTCCGGACACGTACACGAATTTCAGCGCCTATTGAGCAGTTTTATCTCTTATAACGGACATGCGAAGCAAAAACGAAGATGGAAGAGAACGAAAAATATTGTATATACGCATTCCCTTGTTCTATATGCATACTAATACATAAATATTTGCAGCGTTTCTAGAGGCCAATGCACTCTTTTTATACAAATGTATACTGCTTCTACAATACATCACCAAAAGCGTAGACCGTTAGAAACAGTGAATGTGGGTAATCGACTCACACGTGTTTTAGGACTGAATTGACACTATACAATGAGTGTTACGGTGTTGAGTTTATTCATAAAATTTCATGCCAATTTCTATGAATAAAATACATACGTTACCTCCCTAGAACGGACACCCCTACATAAGGGATATTTTTTATGGTCCCGCGGCTGTCCGCTATAGAGAAGTTTCACTGTAATAGGGGTAGGTAGGCTTACTGTATTCGGTATCGGCGAGTATATACATATGTATGTATTTACGCATCAGAAAGATTTGGTTTTCCAACAAGCATAAACCCCATCTATACGTGAGGTGATTTGTTCACTAATACACTTGCACGTGCATTGCATGAATTTGAACAGTGTATATCTGGCTTAGGCATTATTATCAGCGAAATTGTGCCTACGCTGAAGAAATACATATGTATGTACATACATAACTGTATGAGGGATACATAGGACGGGTGAGAAATGGGAGATTAGACAAATTTAAAGCAGAAGGTTAACTTTATCACCCAAAATAAATAAATACTTATATAATATAATAAAAAGTATAAAAAGTAATAAAAAGTTTCTTTAGTTTCTTTATGTGTATGTAGTTTCTACCTTCTAATAAAAAGAAAGTAACTCAGTTTTAAAGGAAAGATAAAAATAGCGATCCTCAATATGTTATACATACATACATACATATGTGAGTAAAGAAGGAAGTGAGAGCACCGTGGCGCAGTGGGTAGTGTGTTGGCCTCTGACACCGATATGACACGGGATGGAATTCCGACAAAGCCATGTCATCGAACGTGTTTTCACGGTGTTTCTCCTCAGCGGGGCTCTAACAAAACCCTCCTTTCCCTTTCCCTTTCACCTATGGGAAAATTAAATCATACACAACATGGGTGATTGAGAGAAGCTCGGCTTAGGTCCTTCATGGACTGTAACGCCAACATACATACATACATCTACAAAAAGGAATGAGATGCCATGAAAAATATAACTTGTAAAAAAACCAAGTCTCGCAACTCAGATCTTCTACCGTAAAAAGTTGTAAGATCCATGTATTACCAAGTCAGTTAATTTATTCAGTCCCTACTTAAGGGGCCTTCTGCCTTGATTTATTATGCAATTAGCTAACCTAACAACATCTTATAGTGACCATAACAATATCAAAATCTTTTATGTTTTAAGTAAATAGATTGACTTGGAAATCGCACTAAATAATCTAATTTGATATAATATGTATTACTAGTGAGATATATTGTGTTTTCATGCGATGGCTAGGTCAATCTATTTACTTAAAACATAAAAGATATTGATATTGGTATGGTCACTACAAGATGTTGTTAGGTTAGCTAATTACGTAATATATCAAGGCAGAAGGCCCCTTAAGTAGGGACTGAATAAATTAACTGACTTGGTAATACATGGATCTTACAACTTTTTACTGTAGAAGATCTGAGTTGCGAGACTTGGTTTTTTTACAAGTTATGTTTTTCATGGCATGTACTTATACCAAATTCATTGAGGTAAATATAAGAGAGAGCCGCGACACATAGTCATTCTCCAGCAGAAGTGTGCGCGTACAAAGCCCAACTGGTCGGCGATAAGGTGGCCAATATCAAGAATGTGGCAATGTTTGCGTGCTACTGAGTATATAGAAGGTTTCGTTCGTTGAACACTCTTGTATCGTTTGGTGTAACTCATAGTCATCGGTTGCGTATAATCTCGGTGGTATTCTTTCTCTTTTGTTCTTTCCTTCCAGTAATATAGGCGATTTTTGTGTGAATTTTAAAGGTTCATTTAGATAACTTTGTTAAAATGTCTGAGAAACTAGATGTAATCATATTCGGCGCGACCGGATTTACCGGCAAATATTGTGTCTTGGAAGCGGTCACTGTTCTGGATAACCTAACATGGGGTATTGCCGGAAGAAGCCAAGTAAGTTGCCCTCCCACATTTATCTACTTACATACATACATACATATGAGCTTAGTCATTATGAATTCCCATTGCAAGGATAAACTCAATGCCGTTTTGAAAGAGATGGGCGAAAAGGCAAAAAAGGACTTGTCGAAAATTCCGACATTTATTGCCGATGTCAGTAACGAAAATTCACTCGTGGAGATGGCTTCGAAGGCCAAGGTAGACCTTTGTGTTTATTTTTAGAGGCTGTTGACAAGTACACTCGTAATACGATATTTTCAAAAGGTTATCGTCAATTGTTGTGGTCCGTATCGCTTCTATGGCGAACCAGTAGTTAAGGCATGCATCGAGGCGGGCACCCATCACGTCGATGTTAGCGGTGAACCACAATATATGGAAACTATTCAATTGAAATATAATGATTTGGCTAAGGAAAAGGGTGTCTATATTGTATCGGCATGTGGCTACGACAGTATACCAGCAGATTTGGGAGTGATCTTCTTGGAGAAGAATTTTGGAGGTATTTCGATTCGAATCTTTTTAAATAGCATCTTAACTACATGTTGTTCTAACATCCTTTAGGTGTTGTTAATTCAGTTGAGACATACATGGAAAGTTATACCGAACCTAGCAAGCGATCAGGAGCATCGACTCACTACGGTACGTGGGAGTCGGCTGTCTACGGGGTAGCAAATGCCGGCGAGCTACGTGATATTCGTGCACAACTCAACAAGGAACCACTACCTAAGTTCCTCCCGAAACTAAAGGCAAGGTAATTCAATCTACATCGCAAGAAGAAAAACATGTATTATTAGCCTTGTCATTGACATTGCTTATATTCAACTTTAGATAATGTACACATGTATGTAGCTAAGTACATATATTTAAGGACAGGTTGATAGGCAGATTTTAGCAAGTCATTTTCTGATAAGAAAACGGCTGTTTTGTTTTTGTTTTTTTTTAACGTTTTGAAGTTAGTGTTGCGCTTTTATTACTATTAAGGGCATCGTCCAACTTTATCTGATGATAAAGAAAATTGTTTTACAATTCAACAGTGCCTGGTCAATCACAATATATATTTTGCTCTAAGGTATGTCAGCTTCTGGGATACGAACAAGGAACGCTTTTTTTATCCACTTTAGCACTTGGGAAGTAACCTCAAGGACAGTCTGTTCTTCAAGAGAAAGATCCACTCCTGAACTCGTGTAAGACTTGGCAAGATCTGATCTCACTAGTAAACCAAAGTATTCTTATTCAAAGTCATAGCCGCCAAATTTCGGCCAAGACGTCGGTGTTGCAAGACTTTTCGTTTGGTGACAAGTTATATGTATGTGGCCTAGTCCTCATTTACTCTCAGACCCAATTTGGTGTCTTCTGTTTCAATACTCTCTCCAATGTTCACTCCAATCACCAATTCTTATTCCATCTGCCTTCGATGCACGTATTGTCGGTTGCATCTGTAACTTTGATCAGACCTATGTGCAGTGGATGTGGGTCCAGAAAGGTACACAAAAAACGCTGCGAATGTGGTTATTGGTTTAAACTGGTCGAGAAGTAAACACTCTAAGTAGTAAACACACATATACATCGCCTCCCAAAAACAACAACCTCGTTATCGCCAATTTTACATAGCGGGATCAGTGTGAACCCATAAAAACATTTTGTTCTGGAAAGCAACTTTGACTTGTTTTTTTTTTTTGCTTGTCTCTTTATGACTCAGAGATGATGCTTCTTAACATGTGTCTTGACTAGGCTGTTTGCAGTGTGCATTGCTTTTTATTTTATCTTTTAATAAAAGTTAATGAGTAATTTTCTTATAGATCTGTCATCCATACATCAGATGTCATTGATGCAGTATGCCTACCATTCCCCGGTTCCGACAAGTCCGTCATTCAGCGTACGCAAAAATTCCTATACGAAACAGAGAAGAAACGTCCGGCTCAAGTCAAGACTTATGTTGGATTCCCGTACGATATATGGTCAATTAAGGATTCGATCCATTCCAACTTATTTTTTTCATTTTTTTGGTTTTTTTTTTACCAGTTCCAAGATCGCTGCTTTGACTGTTGCTTTTGCTGCCGTTGTATTCGGAACACTAACCAAGTTTGCTTTGGGTCGCAAATTGCTTCTAGCCCATCCGAAAATATGTTCCTTTGGTTTCGTTTCGCATGAGGGACCATCCGAAGCACTCATGAATGCAATTCATTTCAAAATCACAATCAAAGGAAAGGGATGGCCCGAAAAATTAGCCAAAGTCACTGATCAGTACAATGAGCCACCGACCAAGGAACTGATTGCTCGAGTCAGTGGTGTAAATCCCGGGTATGGTGCAACTTGTGTTAGCCTATTGCTGTCTGCTGCTACCATATTGAGAGAAAGTGACCGGATGCCTGGAAAGTAAGTACCTCTTAGGAGAATTTCTTTCAACAAATGTGTTTATTTGTATTTCTATTCTAGCGGCGGAGTATTGACCCCCGGAGCAGCATTTGGAAAGACAAACATAATCGCTGAATTGGAGAAACACGACCACGGTCTGAAATTCGAAATCGTCGCTAATAAATAAGTTCAGACTGGCACTATGCGTTGCAATTTCTCTTCTATTTATTTTTGTACGTGTTTCTAACGCATGTTAACATTTTTAATGCAATTATTAACTCGTATTGAATATTAACGTGTTTAATTCTGCAGTTTCTTATATCTATTACTAAAAAGAAAATAAGGCGAATGAGGAAGTTCTTAGTACTTATTGGATTTGGTTATGTTGTTTTTCGGAAAACCAAGTAGATACGATGATAGTACCAAATGCTGAAGTACTGACGAACAAGCCATTTAAAAGCTAAACTTACTAATGCTAGAGGGTTAAATAGACAAGCAATTGAGCGATAGTGCGCGACTTGAGTGTAAACCCACGTATATCTTCAAATGTAATTTTTCGTTCTTAATATGTAACTTTTGAATATTGCTAAAAAAACAGCATCACAAAGCTAGGGGAAGCAGGTCGTCTTAAAATTTCACTTTTCAGTAGATTCGGTCAACCGAAACTGAGATCGAGTTCAAACATTTCTGAAAGCTCAGCAATTAAATTTAATTATCATCATCATCAAGGTGAGGACCGACAGCGCGTAATCATAGGTTAGGTTAGTTGGATGCCCTATTGACATGAAGTCAAGGCTCACTTAGACTACGAGGAGTCCATTGTGCCCATTTTGAAATAAAACTAACCCGAGGGGAACCTGTTAGTTGCCCGCTGAGCTGAACCACCCAGATTCAATTGAGAATCTTAGCGGTTTTTTGTTTTTTTTTTTTTATAGTTACACCCGCACTCAAGGCTAATGCCTTTTTTTAACGTTGTGCGAGCGAAGGTAACAGGGAGAGGGAGAGTTTCGCGCAGGTTGATGTTTCTGCCACACAACCTGAACGGAATGCAATGGTTTTTTGGGTCGTAGTTGTTCGTTCACTACTCTCAGGGGTGGTTTGTCCTAGGACGAGAGCCGACCAAATTTCGCGTTGGTTATAATTCACAGTAATTCGTTGATGCACTTTTGGTGTTAATATTGCATACGCGGAGGATGAATTTCAATTGACTATATACTGTGAGTGTTATGCTTGCAGCTGTACGTTTTGGTCACTTTCCAGCCACAACTGTGCTGCCTACTTTTCAGCTTAATGTCTCTGACCTCCTCTAAACCCGAGAAGAAGTAGTTCCCGTGGAACGTAAATCTTTTTCGGGCCAGTGCAGGGCATTCACACAGTAGGTGCCGAATGAATTCTATTTCCTCCTCGTCCCTACAGCTTCTGCAGAAATCGTTGTAGGGCTGGCCTAGTCTAGCCGCATGATATGATATCATGCAGTGCCCGGTGAGAACGCCTACTAACAGTCGTATATTCCCTCTACCAAGATTTAGCAGACTTTCCGTTCATTTTTTGTTATAGACAAGCCATGTTATCCTTGCCGTAGCGCATGTGTCTAATTGACACCATCGCTTGTTGGCCTTTCCGAGTAGTTCCACCCCTATTTCTCTGAATAGTGTGCTGAGTGGCGTCCTAGCTTCAGTTGTGATCTGCGACGTATCTGCACCTGATCCCAGCCTGGCTAGTTCGTCCACCTTCTCATTTCCGGATATATTCACATGCCCTGGTACCCAGCAGATGGTTACCTCATTGACGTCCGACATTTCTTCTAGTTTCCCTTTACAGAGTTTTACGAGCTTGGATCTTATCCATGTTGCTTGCAGAGCCTTAAGGGCTGCCTGACTGTCAACATAAATTTTGATTCTTTTACCTGAGAAAATCTCCCTAAGAATCAGATCCGCACCTTTTTTGATTGCAAAGATCTCAGCCTGGAAGACGCTACAGCCATCATCAAGTCTGTAGGAGTGACATGCTTCCTGAGGTTCGATGTAGACTCCGGCTCCTGTACCGGTATCCGCTTTGGATCCGCCGGTATAGATTGCCAGTTCCTCTTCCATGTTCACCATACTAATGGCCCATTCCTCCCTGGAAGGAATCCTAATAGAAAATCTCCTCTCACATCAAGAAAGTGGGGTGGTGGAGATTTGAATTACTAAAAACCCTTCGAATTAATTAATTTTTTTTTACTATGAAGTGGCGCAAAATTAATCATCCAATTTTGCTTTTTGATTTACTCTTTTACTAAATAAAAAAAAAAATTTGGGTGGTGGAAATCTTTATCTGGACCTTTGCAATTTTTTCTGTAAAGTGGAAAAGATGATATCCTTCAAGTGACTGCCGCCAGTATTGATACACATTTGTATCCGTTTTACCGCATTTTCCATGACTTTCCGCAAGATTTCCGGTAATAACTGTTCACATTTCCTTAAGGGCTGCGATTGTCCTAGGCTTGTTTGCATAAATCCGCGGCTTTAAGTAGCCCTTAAGTAGGCTTAAGTTTGCTGGCCATGCCAAATTGCCAAAACGGGAGATTACGCGCCCAGGAAACACTCCCTTCATAATATCCATTGCACTGTGTGTGCGGTTGCACCGTCTTGTTGAAGCCACATGTTCACCAAACCCCGCCCATCCAATTCAGGCAGTAAGAATTCGTTTATTATGGCCCTGCAGTGCTTGCCAGTAACAATGACCGGTATTGCCGATGGCGTCCTCAAAAAAATACGGCCCAATCACTCCGGCCTAGTAAGCCGTAACCATAAAAATAAGCACAAACTCCGAAACACCCACAAGCCTCGGATATAACTGACCGGATTTATGTTGATGACCCTTGCAAAAAACGAAAAAACCGGCCAAGTGCGAGTCGGACTCGCGCACGAAGGGTTCCGTTCCATCTGTATATATAAATATGAAAGAGACTATGTATGTACTACCTTCATGATGAGATATAGTTGATCATCAAAGTCTCCATTGAATTCAAATCAATTATCTTACTTGACAGCAACGATGTGAACGGTGAATAACAATAATGGGAAATATGGGAAAAAGGTTTGCAGCAAGGATTAATTCATCAAAGACACAAACGAGATCAAAACTGGGAAGTTTGCTACTAGTTGTGCGATATTGTCCACTAACCTTAGTTCAGTATGTGACCAAGGGGATTTTTTGGATGAAAATCATGTCTGTTGTATGGGAGCCCCTCTCAAATATTCATTTTGTTCTGGTTTTAGTATTTGTCGTGGTAGCGGCAACAGAAATACATCATCTGTGAAAATTTCAACTGTCTAACTATCACGGTTCATGAGATACAGCCTGGTGACAGACGGACGGACCGACGGACAGCGAAGTCTTAGTAATGGGGTTCCGTTTTACCTTTGGGTACGGAACCCTAAAAAGGACAATGATCTTCGGCTTTGTACGTTGAATGTTAGGTCCCTAAACAGGTCGCGTGCAGCCGAACAACTTGAGGACGCCCTAGACCGCTATAAAGTGGACATAACCGCCATCCAGGAAATGCGATGGAATGGACCGGGTATAAAGCGGCTTGGATGCGGATTTGTTGTTCGAGGTATACTAAGGCAAAAAGTCCTAAGCTTTCGGCATGTGAGCGAACGCCTCATAACAATCCGTATCAAGGCTAAATTTTTTAACATAAGCCTGATCTGCGTCCACGCCCCGACGGAAGACAAGGATGACTCAGCCATAGATGAGTTCTACGATCTCCTAGACAGAACGTATGCCCAATGTCCCAGCTATGACATCAAAATTGTACTAGGAGACTTCAATGCTAAGCTGGGTAAGGAAAGCATATTTGAACGAGTCATCGGCAAACATAGCCTACACGACACCACCTCCGATAACGGACACAGGCTGATTGATCTTGCTACGGGGCGAAATCTCCTTCTAGCCAGTACGGGCTTCCCGCACCTCGATATACACAAAGGCACCTGGCGGTCTTTTGATCAATCGACTACCAACCAGATTGATCACATCGCGATCGACGTCAGACACTCCTCCACTATTCTTGATGTTCGAACTTTCCGAGGGGCTAACATCGACTCGGACCACTATCTTGTTGTAGCCAAGATGCGCTTACGGATATCACGAACGCAACGGAGTAGAGTAAGAATACAAAGTAATGACGTCGGAAAGCTACTATCGCCAGAAACCGCTCGTGCTTTTACCGATCGCGTCTCCCTTAAGCTCTCCAATACACCTCAATCCTCCACGCTATCAATAGAACAGCAGTGGAGCCTTTGCAAACAAGCCCTGAAAAGCTCTGCGTCCGAAGTTTTGGGTTTCAAGGCTCCCCCACGAAGAAATACCTGGTTCAATGACGAGTGCAGGAGGATTCATACAGCGAAGCAGGATGCATATAAGGCCTCGCTGCATAAAAGAACAAGAGCAGCTCCTGAGCTCTACGAGTTAAAAAGAAGGGAGGAGCATAAGCTTCTTAGAAGAAAGAAGAAAGAGCACGAGAAGCGCGCGATTGAGGATTTTGAGAGGTGTTACTGCAGGCGTGACGTTCGAAAGTTTTATCAATAGATAAGGCGAACATGCCAAGGTTATAAAGCCAGAACGGAGGCCTGCAGGGCTGAGAACGGACACCTAGTAGTAGAACCGCAGTCGATGCTGAGAATATGGAAAAACCACTTCTGCAGACTGTATAACGGCGATGTTAGTCAATATACCGCTGTCAGGCAGAATGATCCATTTCTAATCGACGGAGACCGCAGAGAATTCTGTCCCCCTGACCTCGACGAAGTTAAGATTGCCATATCGAACTCAAGTCGAATTAAGCTGCTGGCGCAGACGGACTGTCTGCTGAGCTCTTCAAGGCAGCTGGGGATGACCTGGTTGGGAGCATGCACCAGCTCATCCGTAAGATATGGTTAGAGGAAAGCATGCCCGAGGAATGGAGTCTCAGCATCGTATGCCCGATCCACAAGAAAGGAGACCCCTCTGATTGCGCCAACTATAGAGGAATAAGTCTCCTTAACATCGCCTACAAAATCTTCTCTGCCGTTTTATGTGAACGCCTGAAGCCCTTTGTAAATAAGCTGATAGGTCCTTATCAGTGCGGATTCAGGCCAGGGAAGTCCACCATCGACCAAATCTTCACACTACGGCGGATACTGGAAAAAACCAATTTCAAGTCGACACTCACCACCTATTTGTCGACTTCAAAGCCGCATACGACAGCGTAATTAGAGACGAGCTATACAACGCTATGTCTACCTTTGACATACCTGCTAAACTCGTCAGACTATGCAGGATGACTTTGGAGAATGCTCGCTGCGCCATCCGATTCGGTGAACACCTTACCGATGTCAAAAAAGGATTTATGGAGGGGCGATGCGCTGTCGTGTGATTTCTTCAACATCATATTGGAAATGATTGTGCAAAAATCACTGACCAATACAAGAGGCACAATTTATTTCAAATCCTCGCAACTCCTTGCATACGCCGACGACATTGACATAGTGGGTAGATCCCAGCGAGATGACAATGAGGCGTTTTAGAGTATTGAGATGGAGGCGTCGAAAATTGGTTTGGCAGTAAACGAGGGCAAAACTAAATATATGCCATCATCAAAAAAGGACGCTCACCACCGACGTCTTAGCCAGAACGTTTGTATTGGCAGATATAAGTTCGAGGTAGTTAAGGACTTCGTCTACCTTGTCTCCGCAGTGACCTGGAACAACGACATCAGTTCCGAAATCAAACGCAGAATCACTCTTGCCAATCGCTGTTTTTTTGGGCTCAGGAGGCAACTGAGTAATAGAACCCTCTCCCGAACGAAAAAGTTGACTCTATATAAGACCCTTATCATCCCGGTCCTGTTGTACGGCGCAGAAGCATAGACACTATCAAAAGCGGATGAGGAGGCCCTTGGTCGGTTCGAGAGAAAGATTTTGCGCGTGATTTTTGGGCCTATAAACGCAGACGGAGGATGGAGGAGAAGATTCAATCACGAACTTTACGGGCTGTACAGCGACATGAGCCTAGTCAGGCGTCTACGGATTCAACGCCTAAGATGGCTGGGCCATGTAGAGCGAATGGACACCACAGCTCCAGCCCGGAGAGTCTTTGAATCCAACCCCGAGGGACGAAGAAGCAGAGGACGGCCGCCCTTAAGATGGAGCACACAGGTGGAAGGGGACCGCAGCCAACTGGGTGTGCGGCAATGGAAAAGGCTAGCGAAAGATCGTGCTAGATGGAGGGGCATGTTGGTTGAAGAAGTAGAAGTATTATTTCTTTTCTTCTTATTTTTGTGTACTTAGTAGACAAAATGTGTGGTTGAATAAAAGTATTATAGTAATGATATCAGAAAACTTTAAAAATTAGAAAAAATATACGGAAAAATTAACGCGCATGATCAGAACTACAAACAGTACACCTATCTCTCAATCATAGAGGCGGGGGAACCCAGCATTGTTATAGAGTAGGGTCGGGACATGTCACCGCTATTAACAGCGGTGTCCCGACATCCCGATGATCTATTAAATGTCCCGACAAATTCCAATAGCCTCGAAATTATTTATGAAGTATATCTGCGAAGTGTAGTTCCAAACACAAATGCGAGTACCGTTTTGCATACACTTTCCAATTGTCATCCCAGTATATACCCAGTTAGCTCGCCGCTCGCTATTTTTTGGCACATGTTTAAGCTTCATTCGATCACTATTTGTAATTCGTACCTACTAATTCTTAGTCGTTTGAAGTTCATATTGATTGTCTATTTGTTGCGAATAATGGCTCCACCAAAACGAAAATGCAATTTCAGCGATGACTAAAGAGTGGTATTTTGTTAGGAAGGGAAGTACAAACGAAGAAGCATTTTGCACAGTTTGCAAGATATACATTTCCGTGAGCCGCGGAGGTAAAGGCGATATCTAGCATCATAATGAGACAACTGAACATCAACCGTTTATTGTATCCATATTCAAAAATAGCAGTCACACAATCTACGGCCCGAACAAAAGCATATTATGCATATTCTGGCACCTTATTCTTTATCTCAGTGTGTTTCGCATTCAAAGTCTGCCTCATTTTATGGAATCGGCACCGATGCAAATAACCACTATTTCCGATAGTGATTCGATTCTTTGACGTGAAAAGAGGTATAGAAATAAAATTACTTAGATTGCAAGCTCTGCCGGATGAAACTTCAGATACTATAACTGATTACTGTCTGAGATCGCTAAATCAACATAAATATTTCCCCTGAGAAGTTAGTGGCTTTCTGTGGTTATAATACTAATAAAGATCTTGGTGGAGCTCAAAGAAGTGGGTTATGCAATGTGTTTTACAAATTAAAGACAGAACTTAAAAGAGAAATAGAAGGCGTGGGCTTTCCTGTCCACATATTGCACAATTCAATATCATTAGCTACACTAGCGATTGATTATGAAATAATTGCCATTAAGGTTTTCAAATATATCTCAAACTATACAGTCAGAACAGAGAGGCTTACAACTTTTTGCCAATTTGTCCCAATCCAAACAGTATTATCTCATTCGTTGACCAGGTTGCTGTCCCTGATGCCAGACATCGATACGATTTTAAAGATGTGGGAACCACTTAAAGGAATTCTAAAAGAATGAGACAAAGGCGCCGAATCTATTAATTAATTTTTTTGGAAACCCCTTGACGAAGGTCTTTTCTTTTTCATAAGCAGACATTTAAAATGGAAAAATTGGACATCACTATCATTGTGGTCAAGGAGCTCATTGATAATATGAGAAAAAAACTCCAAGAGAGTAAAGTCCCAAATTTTATTGGTATGATGGCTAGATAGATAGATAGATAGATAGGGCTTGGGGGGTGGGACAGAGTCGCCTGATCACTGCGGCCACGATTGGGCCTATTGTGATGTCCCCCACTTACAGTTCACTCAGAAAACCTGAGTTCGTAATAAAGCTTAGTATGCTTTTGAGTGAACTGGCAGCAATTTCTTCTGCTTCAAGATAATGCTTGCCTATGTGACGAAGACGTGTACTGACCAGGCAGTTACAGTGGCATAGTATGTGCTCTGCTGTTTCTTCGTCTTCATTACACATACGGCAAGTGTCATCTTGTATGATGCCCATTGTTTTGAGGTATTTATTAACTGGGCAGTTTCAGTAAGGAAACCTGTGATTAAACGAATCTGACTCCTCGAAAGCATGAGAAGTTGTTTCGTTCTTTTGAGGGATGTAGTTGGGAGGAACAGCTTGGCTTGTCTGCTACCTTTCGTTTGTGACCAGTAGTGATCCGTCGTGTTCCTTAACCAATTTTTTATGCAGCATTTGGTGGTGCTAGTAGGTATGCCGCAGAAAGGCCGTGGCATCATAAATGGTGATGCAGAGCCTTTCCTTGCTAGTAGGTCCGCCTTTTCGTTGCCTGTATGGCCGCTGTGTCCAGGTATCCAAATGAGATGAACTCTGTTTGTACTGGCCAGCTGATGAAGTAGCTGTAGGCAGTCCCATACCAGCTTGGACGTTATTTCAAAGCTCTTTAGGGCTTGAAGTGCAGCTTTGCTGTCAGAGAGAATATAACTGTTTTTGTTAAGTATATTTCTGTTTATATTTTCTCTGAGGCTGAGTTCTATAGCAAATATCTCTGCTTGAAAAACGGAGTTATAACTGTCCATGCTGACGTAAATGCATGTGCCTGTATTTGCTCCGTATACTCCAGCCCCAACGCCTTCGTCCGTTTTGGAGCCATCTGTGTACCACACGTAGGATCCACGGTTGAAGGAGGGTCTATCCTGTTCCCAGTTTTGTCGGTTAGGGAATGTGACCTTGTAGTTTTGGCTAAAGTTATATCTGGGGAGACAGTTGTCTGTAAGAGATATCTTTAGGATTTCATGCCTGTTTATTTCTGTAAGGATGTCAGGGTGAAAGAGCCTACGGTTAGAGTCATCCTCCATGATCATCCTGTGGGCGAAGACCATTGCTTCTTTCTTCAGTTGGAGATGAAGAGGTGGCAGGTCTGTGATGACTTCTAGTGCTGCTGTGGGGGTTGTTCTCATGGCCCCAGTGATACAGATGCAAGCTAGTCTTTGCAATTTGTTGAGCTTGGCTTGCACTGATACTTGTTTTGTTTTGTGCCACCAGACGGGCGCAGCATATGTAAGGATTGGTCTGGTGATTGCTGTATATAGCCAGCGGGACATTTTGGGGTTTGTGCCCCAGTATTTGCCAGTGAGACTTTTGCTGGTCCATAAGGAGATCCTGGCTTTCTCAATGGTCTTTGTAATGTGAGAGTTCCAAGTGAGCTTTTCGTCTAGAGTTATCCCTAGATATTTGACTTCTTTTCAGAACTCTATCTCTTCACCAAAGAGGGTAGGCTTAGTAAGTTTGTGCCTGTTCCTTCTTTTGGTGAAGGCGACTATGGTGCTTTTTCTAGGATTTACATTTAGTGCAACCTTTATGCACCAGTTAGCAACAAGGTTTAGTGCCCGTTGGAGGAGTTCCGAGACTGTGTCTTCGAATTTGCCTCTGATCAGGATCACTATGTCGTCAGCGTAGCCTTGGACATAGAAGCCATTGTTGCTGAGTATGCTTATCAGTTCGTTGACCACGATGGACCACAGGAGTGGTGAGAGAACCCCGCCTTGAGGGCATCCTTTCGCGGCGTTAACGCTGATTTTGTCATTGCCTAGCGAGGTGTTTATTTTCCTGTTGCTAAGCATATGTTGGATCCAATTGCATGTGGTGTTGTCCACCCCTGTGCTGAGGATGCAACGTTTTATTTGGGTGTATTCGGTGTTATCGAAGGCACCCTCAATATCGAGAAAGCAACCTATCGCAATTTCTTTGTCGCTCAGGGACTTATTAATCCGGGCCGTTAGTTCCTGAAGAGCATGCGTGGTCGATTTCCCAGGCTGGTAGGCATATTGGTTTTTGTGAAGTGGTGATCTTCTCAGTGCACCGTCCCTGATATGCCTATCCAAGATTTTTTCCATTGTTTTTAGGAAGAAAGAGGTAAGGCTTATCGGTCTGTAGGACTTAGGCAGGTCTGTGGGTCTACGGCCTACTTTGGGAATGAATTTTACCTTTACCTCTGTTCAGCTTGTTGGTATGTGTCCCCATGCATAGCTGGTTCTAAAGATGTTAATGAGCATGGGGCTAATTTGCGCACTCCCCTTCTGAAGAAGTGCTGGGAAGATGCCATCCTCCCCCGGGGATTTGTATGGGTCAAAAGAATTGATGGCCCATTTTATGCTTCCCTCGTGAAATATCGTTCGTGCTCTCTTCCAATCCTCCCTGTTTGGTCTAGCTGCCCTGATCTGCGGAGGTATGTTAGAGAGATCAGAGGGAATGATGTTAGAATCCGGGAAGTGCGTACTGGTCAGAATTTTGAGTACTTCTGTACCATTTTCCGCGTAGGTGCCATCTGCTCTCCTCAACAAACCAATTTGGTTAGTGTGCTCTTTAGCGAGAACTCTGTGGATGCGAGCGCTGCTCTGAATGTCTGAAAGACTGCTGCAGAACTTTTTCCATGAGTCTCTTTTGGCTCTTCTAATCTCTTGGTTGTAGTTGGTGAGTGAGGCACGATACTGCGTCCAGTCACCAGTCCGTTTAGCCCTGTTGAACAGTTTTCTGGTCAGTGCTCTTAGCTTGGCCAGATTGTTGTTCCACCACGGAACTTTTAAGTAAATAGATTGACTTGGAAATCGCACTAAATAATCTAATTTGATATAATATGTATTACTAGTGAGATATATTGTGTTTTCATGCGATGGCCAGGTCAATCTATTTACTTAAAACATAAAAGATTTTGATATTGGTATGGTCACTATAAGATGTTGTTAGGTTAGCTAATTGCGTGATAAATCAAGGCAGAAGGCCCCTTAAGTAGGGACTGAATAAATTAACTGACTTGGTAATACATGTATCTTACAACTTTTTACGGTAGAAGATCTGAGTTGCGAGACTTGGTTTTTTTACAAGTTATGTTTTTCATGGCATGTACTTATACCAAATTCATTAAGGTAAATATAAGAGAGAGCTGCGACACATAGTCATTCTCCAGCAGAAGTGTGCGCGTACAAGGCCCAACTGGTCGGCGATAAGGTGGCCAATATCAAGAATGTGGCAATGTTTGCGTGCTACTGAGTATATAGAAGGTTTCGTTCGTTGAACATTCTTGTATCGTTTGGTGTAACTCATAGTCATCGGTTGCGTATAATCTCGGTGGTATTCCTTCATTTTTGTTCTTTCCTTCCAGTAATATAGGCGATTTTTGTGTGAATTTTAAAGGTTCATTTAGATAACTTTGTTAAAATGTCTGAGAAACTAGATGTAATCATATTCGGCGCGACCGGATTTACCGGCAAATATTGTGTCTTGGAAGCGGTCACTGTTCTGGATAACCTAACATGGGGTATTGCCGGAAGAAGCCAAGTAAGTTGCCCTCCCACATTTATCTACTTACATACATACATACATATGAGCTTAGTCATTATGAATTCCCATTGCAAGGATAAACTCAATGCCGTTTTGAAAGTGATGGGCGAAAAGGCAAAAAAGGACTTGTCGATAATTCCGACATTTATTGCCGATGTCAGTAACGAAAATTCACTCGTGGAGATGGCTTCGAAGGCCAAGGTAGGCCTTTGTGTATATTTTTAGAGGCTGTTGACAAGTACACTCGTAATATGATATTTTCAAAAGGTTATCGTCAATTGTTGCGGTCCGTATCACCTTTATGGCGAACCAGTAGTTAAGGCATGCATCGAGGCGGGCACCCATCACGTCGATGTTAGCGGTGAACCACAATATATAGAAACTATTCAATTGAAATATAATGATTTGGCTAAGGAAAAGGGTGTCTATATTGTATCGGCATGTGGCTACGACAGTATACCAGCAGATTTGGGAGTGATCTTCTTGGAGAAAAATTTTGGTGGTATTTCGACTCGAATCTTCTTTTTAAATAGCATCTTAACTACATGTTGTTCTAACATCCTTTAGGTGTTGTTAATTCAGCTGAGACATACATGGAAAGTTATACCGAACCTAGCAAGCGATCAGGAGCATCGACTCCCTACGGTACGTGGGCGTCGGCTGTCTACGGGGTAGCAAATGCCGGCGAGCTACGTGATATTCGTGCACAACTCAACAAGGAACCACTACCTAAGTTCCTCCCGAAACTAAAGGCAAGGTAATTCAATCTACGTCGCAAGAAGAGAAATTGTACTATTAGCCTTGTCATTGACATTGCTTATATTCAACTTTAGATAATGTACGTATGTATGTAGCTAAGTACATGTATTTAAGGACATATTGATAGGCAGATCTTAGCAAGTTATTTTCGGATAAGATAACGGCTGTTTTGTTTTTGTTTTTTTTTTAACGTTTTGATTCATTTGGTGTTAGTGTTGCGCTTTTATTACTATTAAGGGCATCGTCCAACTTTATCTGATGATAAAGAAAATTGTTTTACAATTCAACAGTGCCTGGTCAATCACAATATATATTTTGCTCTAAGGTATGTCAGCTTCTGGGATACGAACAAGGAACGCTTTTTTTATCCACTTTAGCACTTGGGAAGTAACCTCAAGGACAGTTTGTTCTTCAAGAGAAAGATCCACTCCTGAACTCGTGTAAGACTTGGCAAGATCTGATCTCACTAGTAAACCAAAGTATTCTTATTCAAAGTCATAGCCGCCAAGTTTCGGCCAAGACGTCGGTGTTGCAAGACTTTTCGCTTGGTGACAAGTTATATGTATGTGACCTAGTCCTCATTTACTCTCAGACCCAATTTGGTGGCTTCTGTTTCAATGCTCTCAAAATGTTCACTCCAATCACCAAATCTTATTCCATCTGCCTTCGATGCACGTATTGTCGGTTGCATCTGTAACTTTGATCAGACCTATGTGCAGCGGATATGGGTGCAGAAAGGTACACCAAAACACTGCGAATGTGGTTATCGGTTTAAACTGGTCTAGAAAGCACCTGTATAAGTAAACTAGTAACAATTACTAACAACAGCACACATATACATCGCCTCCCAAAAACAACAACAACAACAACAACCTCGTTATCGCCAATTTTACACAGCGGGATCAGTGTGAACCCATAAAAACATTTTGTTCTGGAGAGCAACTTTGACTTGTTTTTTTTTTTTTTGCTTGTCTCTTTATGACTCAGAGATGATGCTTCTTAACATGTGTCTTGACTAGGCTGTTTGCAGTGTGCATTGCTTTTTATTTTATCTTTTAATAAAAGTTAATGAGTCATTTTCTTATAGATCTGTCATCCATACATCAGATGTCGTTGATGCAGTATGCCTACCATTCCCCGGTACCGACAAGTCCGTCATTCAGCGTACGCAAAAATTCCTATACGAAACAGAGAAGAAACGTCCGGTTCAAGTCGAGACTTATATTGGATTCCCGTACGATATATGGTCAATTAAGGATTCGATCGATTCCAACTTATTTTTTTCATTTTTTTGGTTTTTTTTTACCAGTTCCAAGATCGCTGCTTTGACTGTTGCTTTTGCTGCCGTTGTATTCGGAACACTAACCAAGTTTGCTTTGGGTCGCAAATTGCTTCTAGCCCATCCGAAAATATGTTCCTTTGGTTTCGTTTCGCATGAGGGACCATCCGAAGCACTCATGAATGCAACTCATCTCAAAATCACAATCAAAGGAATGGGATGGCCCGAAAAATTAGCCAAAGTCACTGATCAGTACAATGAGCCACCGACCAAGGAACTGATTGCTCGAGTCAGTGGTGTAAGTCCCGGGTATGGTGCAACTTGTGTAAGCGTATTGCTGTCTGCTGCTACCATATTGAGAGAAAGTGACCGGATGCCTGGAAAGTAAGTACCTCCTAGGAGAATTTCTTTCAACAAATGTGTTTATTTGTATTTCTATTCTAGCGGCGGAGTATTGCCCCCCGGAGCAGCATTTGGAAAGACAAACATAATCGCTGAATTGGAGAAACACGACCACGGCCTGAAATTCGAAATCGTCGCTAATAAATAAGTTCAGACTGGCACTATGCGTTGCAATTTCTCTTCTATTTATTTTTGTACGTGTTTCTAACGCATGTTAACATTTTTAATGCAATTATTAACTCGTATTGAATATTAACGTGTTTAATTCTGCAGTTTCTTATATCTATAACTAAAAAGAAAATAAAGCGAAAGAGGAAGTTCTTAGTACTTATTGGATTTGGTTATGTTGTTGTTCGGAAGACCAAGTAGATACGATGATAGTACCAAGTGCTGAAGTACTGACGAACAAGCCATTTAAAAGCTAAACTTACTAATGCTAGAGGGCTAAATAGACAAGCATTTGAGCGATAGTGCGCGACTTCCCACGTATATCTTCAAATGTAATTTTTCGTTCTTAATATGTAACTTTTGAATATTGCTAAAAAAACAGCATCACAAAGCTAGGGGAAGCAGGTCGTCTTAAAATTTCACTTTTCAGTAGATTCGGTCAACCGAAACTGAGATCGAGTTCAAACATTTCTGAAAGCTCAGCAATTAAATTTAATTATCATCATCATCAAGGTGAGGACCGACAGCGCGTAATCATAGGTTAGGTTAGTTGGATGCCCTATTGACATGAAGTCAAGGCTCACTTAGACTACGAGGAGTCCATTGTGCCCATTTTGAAATAAAACTAACCCGAGGGGAACCTGTTAGTTGCCCGCTGAGCTGAACCACCCAGATTCAATTGAGAATCTTAGCGGTTTTTTGTTTTTTTTTTTTTATAGTTACACCCGCACTCAAGGCTAATGCCTTTTTTTAACGTTGTGCGAGCGAAGGTAACAGGGAGAGGGAGAGTTTCGCGCAGGTTGATGTTTCTGCCACACAACCTGAACGGAATGCAATGGTTTTTTGGGTCGTAGTTGTTCGTTCACTACTCTCAGGGGTGGTTTGTCCTAGGACGAGAGCCGACCAAATTTCGCGTTGGTTATAATTCACAGTAATTCGTTGATGCACTTTTGGTGTTAATATTGCATACGCGGAGGATGAATTTCAATTGACTATATACTGTGAGTGTTATGCTTGCAGCTGTACGTTTTGGTCACTTTCCAGCCACAACTGTGCTGCCTACTTTTCAGCTTAATGTCTCTGACCTCCTCTAAACCCGAGAAGAAGTAGTTCCCGTGGAACGTAAATCTTTTTCGGGCCAGTGCAGGGCATTCACACAGTAGGTGCCGAATGAATTCTATTTCCTCCTCGTCCCTACAGCTTCTGCAGAAATCGTTGTAGGGCTGGCCTAGTCTAGCCGCATGATATGATATCATGCAGTGCCCGGTGAGAACGCCTACTAACAGTCGTATATTCCCTCTACCAAGATTTAGCAGACTTTCCGTTCATTTTTTGTTATAGACAAGCCATGTTATCCTTGCCGTAGCGCATGTGTCTAATTGACACCATCGCTTGTTGGCCTTTCCGAGTAGTTCCACCCCTATTTCTCTGAATAGTGTGCTGAGTGGCGTCCTAGCTTCAGTTGTGATCTGCGACGTATCTGCACCTGATCCCAGCCTGGCTAGTTCGTCCACCTTCTCATTTCCGGATATATTCACATGCCCTGGTACCCAGCAGATGGTTACCTCATTGACGTCCGACATTTCTTCTAGTTTCCCTTTACAGAGTTTTACGAGCTTGGATCTTATCCATGTTGCTTGCAGAGCCTTAAGGGCTGCCTGACTGTCAACATAAATTTTGATTCTTTTACCTGAGAAAATCTCCCTAAGAATCAGATCCGCACCTTTTTTGATTGCAAAGATCTCAGCCTGGAAGACGCTACAGCCATCATCAAGTCTGTAGGAGTGACATGCTTCCTGAGGTTCGATGTAGACTCCGGCTCCTGTACCGGTATCCGCTTTGGATCCGCCGGTATAGATTGCCAGTTCCTCTTCCATGTTCACCATACTAATGGCCCATTCCTCCCTGGAAGGAATCCTAATAGAAAATCTCCTCTCACATCAAGAAAGTGGGGTGGTGGAGATTTGAATTACTAAAAACCCTTCGAATTAATTAATTTTTTTTTACTATGAAGTGGCGCAAAATTAATCATCCAATTTTGCTTTTTGATTTACTCTTTTACTAAATAAAAAAAAAAATTTGGGTGGTGGAAATCTTTATCTGGACCTTTGCAATTTTTTCTGTAAAGTGGAAAAGATGATATCCTTCAAGTGACTGCCGCCAGTATTGATACACATTTGTATCCGTTTTACCGCATTTTCCATGACTTTCCGCAAGATTTCCGGTAATAACTGTTCACATTTCCTTAAGGGCTGCGATTGTCCTAGGCTTGTTTGCATAAATCCGCGGCTTTAAGTAGCCCTTAAGTAGGCTTAAGTTTGCTGGCCATGCCAAATTGCCAAAACGGGAGATTACGCGCCCAGGAAACACTCCCTTCATAATATCCATTGCACTGTGTGTGCGGTTGCACCGTCTTGTTGAAGCCACATGTTCACCAAACCCCGCCCATCCAATTCAGGCAGTAAGAATTCGTTTATTATGGCCCTGCAGTGCTTGCCAGTAACAATGACCGGTATTGCCGATGGCGTCCTCAAAAAAATACGGCCCAATCACTCCGGCCTAGTAAGCCGTAACCATAAAAATAAGCACAAACTCCGAAACACCCACAAGCCTCGGATATAACTGACCGGATTTATGTTGATGACCCTTGCAAAAAACGAAAAAACCGGCCAAGTGCAAGTCGGACTCGCGCACGAAGGGTTCCGTACCATCTGTATATATAAATATGAAAGAGACTATGTATGTACTACCTTCATGATGAGATATAGTTGATCATCAAAGTCTCCATTGAATTCAAATCAATTATCTCACTTGACAGCAACGATGTGAAAGGTGAATAACA
Organism: Eumerus sabulonum; assembly: GCA_951905685.1. Classification (NCBI taxonomy): domain Eukaryota; kingdom Metazoa; phylum Arthropoda; class Insecta; order Diptera; family Syrphidae; genus Eumerus; species Eumerus sabulonum. The sequence continues at coordinate 208,559,635 of OX645060.1, forward strand.
ATAATGGGAAATATGGGAAAAAGGTTTGCAGCTAGCATTAATTCATCAAAGACACAAACGAGATCAAAACTGGGAAGTTTGCTACTGGTTGTGCGATATTGTCGACTAACCATAGTTCAGTATGTGACCAAGGGGATTTTTTTGGATGAAAATCATGTCTGTTGTATGGGAGCCCCCCTTAAATATTCATTTTGTTCCGTTTTTAGTATTTGTCGTGGTAGCGGCAACAGAAATACATCATCTGTGAAAATTTCAACTGTCTAACTATCACGGTTCATGAGATACAGCCTGGTGACAGACGGACGGACCGACGGACAGCGAAGTCTTAGTAATGGGGTTCCGTTTTACCTTTGGGTACGGAACCCTAAAAAGGACAGTGGTCTTCGGCTTTGTACGTGGAATGTTAGGTCCCTAAACAGGTCACGTGCAGCCGAACAACTTGAGGACGCCCTAGACCGCTATAAAGTGGACATAACCGCCATCCAGGAAATGCGATGGAATGGACCGGGTATAAAGCGGCTTGGATGCGGATTTGTTGTTCGAGGTATACTAAGGCAAAAAGTCCTAAGCTTTCGGCATGTGAGCGAACGCCTCATAACAATCCGTATCAAGGCTAAATTTTTTAACATAAGCCTGATCTGCGTCCACGCCCCGACGGAAGACAAGGATGACTCAGCCATAGATGAGTTCTACGATCTCCTAGACAGAACGTATGCCCAATGTCCCAGCTATGACATCAAAATTGTACTAGGAGACTTCAATGCTAAGCTGGGTAAGGAAAGCATATTTGAACGAGTCATCGGCAAACATAGCCTACACGACACCACCTCCGATAACGGACACAGGCTGATTGATCTTGCTACGGGGCGAAATCTCCTTCTAGCCAGTACGGGCTTCCCGCACCTCGATATACACAAAGGCACCTGGCGGTCTTTTGATCAATCGACTACCAACCAGATTGATCACATCGCGATCGACGTCAGACACTCCTCCACTATTCTTGATGTTCGAACTTTCCGAGGGGCTAACATCGACTCGGACCACTATCTTGTTGTAGCCAAGATGCGCTTACGGATATCACGAACGCAACGGAGTAGAGTAAGAATACAAAGTAATGACGTCGGAAAGCTACTATCGCCAGAAACCGCTCGTGCTTTTACCGATCGCGTCTCCCTTAAGCTCTCCAATACACCTCAATCCTCCACGCTATCAATAGAACAGCAGTGGAGCCTTTGCAAACAAGCCCTGAAAAGCTCTGCGTCCGAAGTTTTGGGTTTCAAGGCTCCCCCACGAAGAAATACCTGGTTCAATGACGAGTGCAGGAGGATTCATACAGCGAAGCAGGATGCATATAAGGCCTCGCTGCATAAAAGAACAAGAGCAGCTCGTGAGCTCTACGAGTTAAAAAGAAGGGAGGAGCATAAGCTTCTTAGAAGAAAGAAGAAAGAGCACGAGAAGCGCGCGATTGAGGATTTTGAGAGGTGTTACTGCAGGCGTGACGTTCGAAAGTTTTATCAATAGATAAGGCGAACATGCCAAGGTTATAAAGCCAGAACGGAGGCCTGCAGGGCTGAGAACGGACACCTAGTAGTAGAACCGCAGTCGATGCTGAGAATATGGAAAAACCACTTCTGCAGACTGTATAACGGCGATGTTAGTCAATATACCGCTGTCAGGCAGAATGATCCATTTCTAATCGACGGAGACCGCAGAGAATTCTGTCCCCCTGACCTCGACGAAGTTAAGATTGCCATATCGAACTCAAGTCGAATTAAGCTGCTGGCGCAGACGGACTGTCTGCTGAGCTCTTCAAGGCAGCTGGGGATGACCTGGTTGGGAGCATGCACCAGCTCATCCGTAAGATATGGTTAGAGGAAAGCATGCCCGAGGAATGGAGTCTCAGCATCGTATGCCCGATCCACAAGAAAGGAGACCCCTCTGATTGCGCCAACTATAGAGGAATAAGTCTCCTTAACATCGCCTACAAAATCTTCTCTGCCGTTTTATGTGAACGCCTGAAGCCCTTTGTAAATAAGCTGATAGGTCCTTATCAGTGCGGATTCAGGCCAGGGAAGTCCACCATCGACCAAATCTTCACACTACGGCGGATACTGGAAAAAACCAATTTCAAGTCGACACTCACCACCTATTTGTCGACTTCAAAGCCGCATACGACAGCGTAATTAGAGACGAGCTATACAACGCTATGTCTACCTTTGACATACCTGCTAAACTCGTCAGACTATGCAGGATGACTTTGGAGAATGCTCGCTGCGCCATCCGATTCGGTGAACACCTTACCGATGTCAAAAAAGGATTTATGGAGGGGCGATGCGCTGTCGTGTGATTTCTTCAACATCATATTGGAAATGATTGTGCAAAAATCACTGACCAATACAAGAGGCACAATTTATTTCAAATCCTCGCAACTCCTTGCATACGCCGACGACATTGACATAGTGGGTAGATCCCAGCGAGATGACAATGAGGCGTTTTAGAGTATTGAGATGGAGGCGTCGAAAATTGGTTTGGCAGTAAACGAGGGCAAAACTAAATATATGCCATCATCAAAAAAGGACGCTCACCACCGACGTCTTAGCCAGAACGTTTGTATTGGCAGATATAAGTTCGAGGTAGTTAAGGACTTCGTCTACCTTGTCTCCGCAGTGACCTGGAACAACGACATCAGTTCCGAAATCAAACGCAGAATCACTCTTGCCAATCGCTGTTTTTTTGGGCTCAGGAGGCAACTGAGTAATAGAACCCTCTCCCGAACGAAAAAGTTGACTCTATATAAGACCCTTATCATCCCGGTCCTGTTGTACGGCGCAGAAGCATAGACACTATCAAAAGCGGATGAGGAGGCCCTTGGTCGGTTCGAGAGAAAGATTTTGCGCGTGATTTTTGGGCCTATAAACGCAGACGGAGGATGGAGGAGAAGATTCAATCACGAACTTTACGGGCTGTACAGCGACATGAGCCTAGTCAGGCGTCTACGGATTCAACGCCTAAGATGGCTGGGCCATGTAGAGCGAATGGACACCACAGCTCCAGCCCGGAGAGTCTTTGAATCCAACCCCGAGGGACGAAGAAGCAGAGGACGGCCGCCCTTAAGATGGAGCACACAGGTGGAAGGGGACCGCAGCCAACTGGGTGTGCGGCAATGGAAAAGGCTAGCGAAAGATCGTGCTAGATGGAGGGGCATGTTGGTTGAAGAAGTAGAAGTATTATTTCTTTTCTTCTTATTTTTGTGTACTTAGTAGACAAAATGTGTGGTTGAATAAAAGTATTATAGTAATGATATCAGAAAACTTTAAAAATTAGAAAAAATATACGGAAAAATTAACGCGCATGATCAGAACTACAAACAGTACACCTATCTCTCAATCATAGAGGCGGGGGAACCCAGCATTGTTATAGAGTAGGGTCGGGACATGTCACCGCTATTAACAGCGGTGTCCCGACATCCCGATGATCTATTAAATGTCCCGACAAATTCCAATAGCCTCGAAATTATTTATGAAGTATATCTGCGAAGTGTAGTTCCAAACACAAATGCGAGTACCGTTTTGCATACACTTTCCAATTGTCATCCCAGTATATACCCAGTTAGCTCGCCGCTCGCTATTTTTTGGCACATGTTTAAGTTTCATTCGATCACTATTTGTAATTCGTACCTACTAATTCTTAGTCGTTTGAAGTTCATATTGATTGTCTATTTGTTGCGAATAATGGCTCCACCAAAACGAAAATGCAATTTCAGCGATGACTAAAGAGTGGTATTTTGTTAGGAAGGGAAGTACAAACGAAGAAGCATTTTGCACAGTTTGCAAGATATACATTTCCGTGAGCCGCGGAGGTAAAGGCGATATCAAGCATCATAATGAGACAACTGAACATCAAGTTCAAGTTCAAGTTTATTCAAGTGAATTCTTACATTTGGAAGATACATATGCTATCTTATAAATTAAATGTAAGCTTAAGGAAAGAAATTATTAAAGTGGTGTGCGGATAAGCTGCGAATTGACATACATTATGTACCGTAAATAAAAGTAATTAGTTAATTGGATAGAAAATGCAATGGAAAAAGAAGAAAAGAAACATCAAGAAAGATTATTGGTATTGAAGTATTAATTGTGTTCTCTGGTCATGTAAGCAAAAATTGAAGCTTTAAATCTGCTCGTACTAGTGATCTCTCTCAAGTGCGCTGGTAGAGAGTTCCAGAGCCTGGCAGATTGTACGAAAAATTGTCGTTCTGACTGAAGACAAGAGTATCTTGGTTGAATAATTCTTGCCGGTCTGGGAGATTGGAAAAATTTAATTTTTTCAAATAGATATTCAGGTTGTCGAGTTATGATCAGATTGCTTACAAAGCAGAGTGTTTTTATTTTTAGAAGATTTGTAAGGGTGCACCCGGCGATTAGTTTTGAGAATCTTGAGACATGGTCCCTTTTTCTTAGGTTAAATACGTATCTGGCAATGTTATTATAAGCAACAATCAAACTTCTCATGCTCTTTTCATCAGGCTTGCAGAAGATTTCGCACCCATAGAGCAGCACTGGTAGAAGTAGGGATTTAGCAAGCATCAATTTGATCTTCGTGGGTAAGATATACTGAGTAGTCCAGAGAGTGCGGAGTCCGCCGTACACCTTAGCGATAGCTGTATTAATGTGAGTGTCCCAGGTGAGAGTGCGATTAAAGACTATCCCGAGATTCCTAGCAGATGAAACCCACTCTATAGGATTTTGATTGAGGAGAACACGCGGAAGAGGTGAGAGATCATGACATCAACCGTCATCAATCGTTTAAATCACTGGGCTGTTTGAGCAAACTAGACTGTTTATTGTATCCATATTCAAAAATAGCAGCCACACAATCTACGGCCCGAATAAAAGCATATTATGCATATTCTGGCACCTTATTCTTTATCTCAGTGTGTTTCGCATTCAAAATCTGCCTCATTTAATGGAATCGGCACCGATGCAAATAACCACAAAGCAAAAAAACTATTTCCGATAGTGATTCGATTCTTTGACGTGAAAAGAGGTATAGAAACAAAATTACTTAGATTGCAAGCTCTGCCGGATGAAACGTCAGATACTATAACTGATTACTGTCTGAAATCGCTAAATCAACCTAAATATTTCCCCTGAGAAGTTAGTGGCTTTCTGTGGAGATAATACTAATACAGATCTTGGTGGAGCTCAAAGAAGTGGGTTATGCAATGTGTTTTACAAATTAAAGACAGAACTTAAAAGAGAAATAGAAGGCGTGGGCTGTCCTGTCCACATATTGCACAATTCAATATCATTAGCTACACTAGCGATTGATTATGAAATAATTGCCATTAAGGTTTTCAAATATATCTCAAACTATACAGTCAGAACAGAGAGGCTTACAACTTTTTGCCAATTTGTCCCAATCCAAACAGTATTATCTCATTCGTTGACCAGGTTGCTGTCCCTGATGCCAGACATCGATACGATTTTAAGGATGTGGGAACCACTTAAAGGAATTCTAAAAGAATGAGACAAAGGCGCCGAATCTATTAATTATTTTTTTTGGAAACCCCTTGACGAAGGTCTTTTCTTTTTCATAAGCAGACATTTAAAATGGAAAAATCGGACATCACTATCATTGTGGTCAAGGAACTCATTGATAATATGAGAAAAAAACTCCAAGAGAGTAAAGTCCCAAATTTTATTGGTATGATGGCTAAGAAATTAGTACATGGATTTTCAACAATAAATCCCGATCTAAAATCTGAAATAAAAAAAAATTGAAGAAGAGGTTGTAAAGTTTTACAGCATTGCTATCGATTATATTTACAAGTGGGCAACACAATTGGATCATTTCAAATCATTCGACGGTATGAATTTAACCAAAGTTGCGGAGTGGACTAATACAGAGCATTTTATATTTGAGCGAAAAGGGGGCATCTATTAACGGTCTCTATTAACAAAGAAAGCGACGAATGGATAACAAAAAATATCAGTGAAAGATGGGATCTGAGCGATGAGCGAGTTCGCATCCCGGCAACACCAACGCTATCGAACGCGGTGTCCCTCCTTGGCGTGGTACGGGCAAAACCCCCCGTAGTATATTTGCCACGAAATATACGCCGTCCGGAATAAGCATTAAATTGTAGGTCCCTTTCATCTATGTTGGCAATAAAAGAGGCTCTGTCCTGGCTGAAGTGGAACGTGATATCCACCACGGACATCCGTATTCTCACGGATAGCCAAGCGGCCTTAAAGTCGCTGGAGTCCTATGTGTACACATCAAAAACCAGCCTCGACTGTCGCCTATCTCTTAATGAGATGGCTGAACAGTTCAACATACAACTTATATGGGTACCGGGACACAGCGACATCACCGGAAATGAAAGAGCCGACAGACTCGCCAAAAAAGGAACGACGCTACAAACAACTGTGGTCTGCGAGGGTATACCCTTCGCAACCATCAAATACAATCTCAATACCCTCGCCAGGGCCGAGACGAACCGGAGATGGACTCAGGGACACACCTGCCTCATCACCAGGCAAATCTGGCCCCGGCTCGATAGTCAACGGACTAGGAGTATTATCTCCCTAAATAGAACTGACATCTATAAAGTCATAGGTGTCATCACAGGACACTGCCTTATTGGCAGTCACGCGCAAAAACTAGGTATCACTCCGAATGACTTTTGTAGGAGCTGTTTAGACGAGGAGGAGGTCGAATCCATTCATCACCTTCTCTGCGCCTGCCCAGCATTCTGCACAGTCAGGAAACGATACCTAGGATCATACCTCCTCAACGATCTGACCGAAGTTCAGCAAGTGGGGATATCTAATCTTCTTAAATTCTTAAGAAGCACAAAATGGTTCCACGAATAGGGGGCTAAGCCCCCTCGTAGCTGCACAACGGGCCTCCTTGGCCTATGTGTGTTCTTCCCATCTCTGGGAAGGCTACGGTCTTACCTACCTACCTTCATCTATGTGAAAAACAAATCACACACAGCATGGGTGATTGAGAGAAGTTTGGACCTGGTCCTTCATGGGCTGTAACACCGCCAAAGAGAGAGAAAGATGAGTGAAGGTTTTTGAGACTGGAACGTAACACGAGATTCAACAATTCAAGAAAATTTATCTATTTTCATTAATGTCCGCGCAGAGAGCACCGTGGCGCAGTGGGTTGTGTGTTGGCCTATGACGCCGATGACACGGGATCGAATCCCGACACAGCCATGTCATCGAACGTGTTTTTCACGGTATTTCTCCTCAGCGGGGTTCTGACAAAACCCCCTGTAGTAAAATTGTCATGAAAAGCTTCTCGAAATTCGCCCTTCTGTAAACTGTAGGTCCCTTTCACCTATGGGAAAAATGAAATCACACACAACATGGGTGATTGAGAGAAGCTCGGCTCAGGTTCTTCATGGACTGTAACGCCAACATACATACACATACAATGTCCGCGCAGTGGACGTACGAACAGAATCACTTGGGAGTCGACAGGGGGAAGCTATTCTTCAATGTACATTTATTTTTATGAAGAATTTCATAAATTGAAATCATCTGATAAACATACAAATAAATAATTGTATTTGGTTCCTACATACATACATACATGTATGTATCATGTAATTATTAACTAAATAATCAATAAAATAAATAATTTCCAAGTTGCCATCATTTTTTGCTTGATTAGCCATGAAAATGTCCCGACGAGGTCTCGGGAAAATATGGCAAATCCAAACGTTGCTTGGAAATAAACTTGATCCAACCAAGCCGTAAAGCGAGGCATTAATAATTTACAATTAGAGTGAATAACTTCTCTCCAACCCCACTTGATTGGTACCCTTAACAAAAAAGAAAGATCTTTTTATTACCTACAACTTTGCTGTTGAGCATTTTAATCTCCGACGTCAAATTTTCTCGTAATACGCACTATTCACTTTGAATTTTTTTTCACTTGACCCCCCCCCCTCTTAAGTTAGGCCCCAAGGTCAGTAACCGTATTTATTTATTTTTTCATGTTAGTAACCCCCCCAACCATTTCCCGTTGGGCTAGTTCTGGTTTCTATTTTTTTCCGTGCTCAAATTTTGTTTGCCCCGACTAATAGGAATAACCGGCCTTAGTTACGTAGTTACTCATGATGATACACATACAATACAACTTCAGCCTAACGTCCGCACCTACACGTATTACCCGAAAACTGCTCTCCCAAACCTATACCAATTACTTTTATGGTGCTGTATAGTGTCACGCTCACCTTCTACCCCCGCTGCCGCTGCAAATGACCAACCGTCTTATCCACTAAACAATTACAAACAAATCTTGATAGTGGATGATATAGTGGTATATGTATGTATTGTAGTTAGGCGCCGAAGTTAAATAATATCTCATACTCCATTCGATTCGTTAGTACATATGTATATAGTATAGCTCATGACGTTGTAACTTTTCATGAGACCATGAAAGTTTCAGTTTGTTGAACATTCTTGTGTCGTTTGGTGAAGCTTATAGTTTCGGTGATATTGTTTTCTGTTTCCTATTTCCGTCCAGTGAAAAAGGCGATTCTTAACAAAAATTTGCTAAAATGTCTGAGAAACTAGATGTAATCATATTCGGGGCGACTGGATTTAGCGGCAAATACTGTGTCTACGAAGCGGCTAGTATTCTTGATAAACTGCGATGGGGTGTTGCTGGAAGAAATCAGGTAACTGGGCATAGTCATACACATATGTACATATGTTCGATTAAAAATTTTCATTTACCAGGATAAACTCAATGCCGTTTTGAAAGAAATGGGCGATAAGGCAAAGAAGGACCTGTCGAGAATTCCGACATTCATTGCTGATGTTAGTGACGAAAATTCACTTGTGGAGATGGCTTCAAAGGCCAAGGTAGGCTTCCGTCGCATATTATGTGTATAGTTTTAAAGGTTGTTGACAAGTATAATATTATATTTTCGAAAGGTTATCGCCAACTGTTGCGGTCCGTATCGGCTTTATGGCGAGCCAGTAGTTAAGGCATGCATCGAGGCGGGCACCCACCACGTCGATGTTAGCGGTGAAGCACTATATGCGGAAGCTATTCAGTTGAAGTACAATAATTTGGCTAAGGAGAAGGGTGTGTATATAGTGTCGGCTTGTGGCTTCGACAGTGTACCGGCTGATTTGGGAATCATTTTCTTGGAGAAAAATTTTGGAGGTGCTTTGACTCGAATCTTCGTTTTAAATAACATTTTAATTACTTGTTTTCTACCGTTTGTTAGGTGTTGTTAATTCAGTGGAAACATACTTGCAAAGCTATGTAGATATGGACGAGCCATTAGGACCAGCACTTAACTATGGCACGTGGGAGTCAAGTATTTACGCATTGGCATATGAAAGTGAGCTGCGCGATATTCGTGCTCAACTCAACAAGGAACCACTACCTAAGCTCCGGCCAAAGCTAAAGACAAGGTAATTTGATCTAACGATATATCTGAAGGTCGGATTTTTTTTTTTTTTTTTTTTTTTTTATATACATATATATATGGAGCTAGTGCTACCATTACCAATACGGCACTGCGACCTTTGCAAATCTATTGTGCCTGCTAGCCGATAAGCCGAGGAGCCTCTCCACTTCTATAATAAAGTTGAGAATGCTTCTCGTAGGAGCCAATGTGATCCCCTCAGGAGTCATAACTTCACTGAGAAGGATACGCTTCCTAAGATGGCAGAGAGCAGCACACTCACATAGTATGTGTTCCGCCGTCTCTTCGTCTTTGAGATAGAGCCGACACTCAGTTTCGGACGAGAGGCTAATTTTGTTTAGATGATATCTTAGATCGCAGTGTCCTGTTAGGTAGCTGGCTAGTCTTCTGATATCCACCCTATTGAGTTTGAGTATGTCCCTAGAGAGTTTGTTCAGGGGTCGTATAAGTCGTTTAGATTGACGGAGTCCCCGAACGCGGTTCCAAAAGGACAGGTGTTGCAATTTTTCCCACTTGTCTAAGAAGAAATTTATCTTTGGAACCTTTCCTGACAAGTTAGTCGGCAATTTTATTGCCCTTGATACCTTTATGTCCTGGCACCCACCAAAGTTTAACATTGTTTCTTTTGGCGAGGTCTTGTAGGGCGTCATGCCATTCCTTGACGGCTTTTGAGTTCGTACTTGATAGATTGACGCTTGTTAGGATGACATGCAGCTCTGCTTGAAAGATGCTGGGACTTATTCCCAGGGCCTTCGAGATCTTGCGTTTTGGTCCAAAGATGCTGGCGCGGCGCCAACGCCGGCAGCCATTTTGGAGCCATCCGTGTACCACCATGCTGAGCGATTTGGGACCAGTATCTCAAATCTCTTGTCAAGTGAAGGTGTGTGGCAATGCGTCCGAGACTGTAGTAATCATATCCAGCTCGGGAAGGTGTTGTTGAAGCGATGGAGTTGAGCTATTTTTATATCTGCTAGCTTACTCAAGTTATCATAGAGGGGCGCGCCGAGGTAGAGCCTCCTGCGATTCGCAAAAGAAGGGCATGAGCAGAGAGGTGGTGAATTGATTCCTCTTCCACCTCATCCATGCAGCCGCGGCAGAAGTCACTGGAAGGTTGCCCTAGTTTTTCGGCATGTTTTGTTATGGTACAGTGGCCTGTAATGACACCCACCTAAGTGCTTAGGGTTTTCCTTGTTGCCACAAGGTCCCTGGTTCGTTCTAAGTTTAGCTTAGGCCAGATTTGTTTAGTGATAAGGCCGATGTTACTTTCGTTTCCATTGGAGGTTGGTAATCATGTGCTTTACCGTACTTATTGGTGTTTTTAGATACCCGAGGGCTGGAAGTCTGGGTGTGTTTGACCCTAACTTTGCGAGGTCGTTGGCCGCGCAGTTTCCTGAAATATACCTATGGCCGGGAACCCACAGTATTTTTATGTTAAACTGATCACCCATTCTTACTCGACTCCGTTGATTCCGAGAAATTCGCATCCGTACCTTGGCTGCAACAAGGTAGTGATCCGAGTCGATGTTGGCTCCTCGAAAGGTTCGGACATCTAGGATGCTGGAGGAGTGTACGCCGTCGATCGCAGTATGATCGTAATATTACAACCTATCATTTTTTCCCAATTGAAAAACGCACAACAATAGTTGGTGCGGTAAACAAAACACGACGAGATGTACTGCTACTAAAAAAACTGCTTCCCTTAGCTTATATGAAACACGCATATACAATTCTGAAACTTGCACACTTGCAGTTTATCCAGGAAAACCTTCATAATCAGTCATGATTCTTAGTTCACTCCATTCTAACGTATTGTTACGAAAATTAATCCCATTTCGAATAGGGTTTGTATCACTGGATTGCAATAAACTACAGCCGCCTACTTTTTATTCGAATTCAATACACACAAACTTTTACTATTTCGCCTCAGATCAATTATCTGAGCACTTCACCACTTTTATTTATTGTTACAACCTTTCGAACACTTTACACTTTATGGCTTACGCAAACCTTTATTAAAAGCTTTTACTTTCACCCTGGTTTATCGAACTGATCACACTGTATTCCGACTGGTCCCACGTTATTAAATTCCGTAAACTGAATGCTCCCGAGGGCAAGCGCTCGGGCTTATATAGCTCCCGGTCCACTTTCTCGAATGTTCGCCGTCAGACGTTCCCCTTCGGAAACCTCTAGAATGCTCTGGCATTCAGCAGTATGCCGCTGAAAGTTACCATCATTTCCATATCGCCTCCACACATGGAACTTCGACACGAGATTCGAACATAATCGTTGTTTCGTGTCCGCAACCATATGTATTTGTCAAGACAGAACCCAAATACTGTCAAGTTTTACAATTCTACGAAATTTGATGTGGACGTCATTGATCCAATGGCAAAAAAATATAGTGTCAAAGCACCTTCTCGCCGATGGTCTATTCAAGTTTTTTATAATATTGTTACGAAAAATTCTATCGAGTCCGAATCGGGGTTCGGTCACTGGATTACGATAAACTACAACTGTCTACTTTTTTATTCAATACGCACACACCTTTTTATTTCTTCTTCTTTATTGGCGCTACAGTTCATGGCGAACCTGGACCTTTTTTTAAGAAACCTCTCCAACTGGCACGGTCTTTCGCCAGCAGTCTCCAGTGCCGCACGCCTATTGGTTAAGGCCTCTTCCACTTGGTTGCGCCACCTTAAATTTGGCCGCGTTTGATTTCGGCACTGATGTCGTTTCTGCATGACAATGCGCAGCCCAGGTAGACGAAGTCCTTGACTACCTCGAAATTATACCTGCCAATATGTGCGCCCTGGCGCACGGTGGTACGTGTCCTTTTTCGTCGACAGCGTATAGTTCGTTCTGCCCTCATTTACCGCCAGTCCCATTTAAGCCGCTTCCGTCTCAATGCTCGTAAAGGCCTAAATGACATCTCGCTGACTTCGTCCAATTATGTCAATGTCATCGGCATATGCGAGCAGTTGTACGGACTTGAAAGGGGTGGTGCCCTTCCTATTGACCAGTGAGTTTTGCACGATCCTTTCAAGGACGATGTTGAAAAAGTCACACGATAGCGTGTCGCCCTATCTAAAACCTTTTTTGACATAAAAGTTATCGGTTATCCGAACCTGATAGAGCAGCGGGAGCTCTCCGATGTCATCCTGCACAATCTTACGAGTATGGCAGGGACGTTAAATGCAACATGGCGTTATATAGCTCGTCCCTATGCACACTGTCGTACGTGGCTTTGAAATCGGCGGAAAGGTGATGCGGTTTCGATTTCGTGTTCTTGGGTCGACGTGGATTTTCCTGGCCTGAAGCCACATTGATAGGAATCTATCAAATTGTCCACAAAGGGTTTCAACGTTCAGACGGTTCGGCAGAGAAGATCTTATATGCAATGTTAAGGACACTTATTCCCCTGTAGTTGGTGCAGTTATAGGGACCTCCTTTTTTGTGGACTGAGCAAACGATGCTGAGATTCTATTCGTCGGGCATGCTCTCCTCCGACCATATTTTACAGATGAGCTGGTTCATACGCCCTACCAGCTTATCTCCAGCTGCTTGAAATAGCTCGGCAGGCATGCTGTCTGCGCCCGCGGCTTTATAAGCCTTAAGCTTCGAAATTATCAGCTAAGATCTTTCATCGCCATTGAACAGTCTACAGAAGTGATCCTTCCATATTCTCAGCATCGACTGTGACTCTATTATTCGTTTCCTGTCTTCATCCCCATATCTTCCGCTCAGACTTTATAGCCTCGGCATGTTCGTTTTACTTTTTCGTAAAACTTGCGAGCGTTATTCCTATGGTAGCATCTCTCCATCTCCTCGATCTCACGCTTCTCAAGCTCTCTTTTTTTCTTCTTTAAAAGCGTGTGCTCCTCCCGCCTTTTACGCTCGTAATGTTCATGTTTCCCATATGTGAAAGGGACCTACAGTTTATTGGCGGTTCCGAACGGCGAAATTCGAGAAGCTTTTCTTGACAAATATACTACAGGGAGCTTTGTCAGTACCCCGTTGAAGAGAAGCACCATGAAAAACATGTTCAATGACACGGCTGTTGTCGGGATTCGATCCCGTGTCATCGGCGGCGTCAGAGCCCAACACACTATTTTTGATTTTTTTATTTTTTTTTTCAAATTATTTTCTCAAAGATGGCCATTCCATAAAATGGGTGATGTAACATGCCTACCATTCCCTGGCCCCGACAAGCCTGTCATCGAGCGTACGCAAAAGTTCCTATACGAAACAGAAAAGAAACGTCCTGTTCAACTTGAGTATTACATTGGATTGCGGTAAGTTGCCATCCTAGTATTGTATCAGTTGATCGTTTTCAATTTACTTTTTTCGTTTATTATTAGCTCCAAAATTGCTGTTCTGACTGTCGCCCTCGTCGGGCTTATAGCCGGGATATTAAGCAAGTTCGCTTGTGGTCGTAAATTGCTGCTCGCCCATCCAAAAACATTCTCGTTCGGTTTCATTTCGCGTGAGGGTCCATCAGAAGCACAGATGAATGCAACTCATTTCAAATTTACGATCAAAGGGAAGGGGTGGTCTGAGAAACTAGACAAACCTACTGATCAGTATAAAGAGCCACCGACGAAAGAAATGATTGCCGAAGTCACCGGTGTCAATCCGGGATATGGTGCCACTTGTGTTGCTCTATTGCTGTCTGCTACTACCATATTGAGAGAAAGTGACCGAATGCCCGGGAAGTAAGTGCCTCCTAAGACATTTTTCTTTAAAATTGGATAAACACCATGTATTTATTGTAGCGGGGGGGTATTGTCACCAGGAGCGGCATTTGGAAAGACAAGCATGATCGCAGAATTGGGAAAGCACGAGCGCGGCTTGCAATTCGAAATCGTCGCTAATAAATAACTGCAGAACGACACGCTACGTCGCATGTAGTTTTCAATTTATTTTTGTACGTGTTTCTAACTAACGCGAATATAGTATTGTTACGAAAATTAAATCGTTAAGAATAGGGTTCGATCACTGGACTGTGATCAATTGTAACTGTTTTTTTTGTTTATTCAATACACAAACACACTTTTATTATTTCACCTCAGATCAATTATCTGGACACTTCATGTTTTAGTATTACTGTCAATGCTCTTTGCAATATATACCTGCTCAAATGAACTATGTACCTACCTCATATATCACAGCAATAAACGTCAGTTTGAATTGTGATTTCAAAGCATAAGCATCGCTTTTATAATAGAACAGCAAACAAAACATAACATGGTGTCAGGTAAAGAATTTGGAATACAAAACGAAAATTAACATACCGGAAAATTTTAAGGGAATATTAAAAAAGAAGTCCCAAAAGTAGTACAAATATTAGCCATGGACATACCGCCGCCAAATAGCATGGTCGTAAAAGGGGATGTAGCCGCGAATTGGATACTCTTCAGACAACAGTGGGAGAGTTACCAAATTGCAGCAGATTTATCAGATAAATCAGAAGAATGGCAGGCAGCAATATTAAAGGCATGCTTGGGTGACGAATGCTTTAGTATTTTGACAAAACTGGACATATCGGAAAAAGACGCAAAAACGACGAAAGGCACACTAGAAGCGTTATAAATAAGCGTTATGAAAGATTTATTTTCAATACAGCAAAACAGGGAGAGGACGAATCAGTAAATGCATTTGCTTGTCGACTACGTAATTTAATCAAAAGCTGTGAATATCCAGAAAATATGTTAAACGACTTTATGTGATATGCTTATTCCTGGCATTACTTGTAATGACATGCGAAGAAATCTTTTGCTTGGCATGTGCAAATTAGCAGAACAAACGAAAGAGCAAGTTAAAAGTATAATTGACAAAACAGATATAGACAAGTCTATCGCGGAAGAGATCAATTATATTGATAAAAAAAGTGGCAAAAAGAACAAAATAGAAAGAAACAGAGCGAGCACACAAACCATCGAAAAAAAACACTTGAGTGCAGATTCAGTTGACTGCAAGTATTGCGAAGGAAATCACATGCAGGGACGATGCCCAGCCTATGGAAGAAGATGTTCGAAATGTCACAGACTAAACCATTTCGCGGCAGTATGTAAATCAGGACATGCACAAAGAATGACAGTGAACTATTTAGATGAAAATACTAGTGGTGATGAAGCTGAGGAATCTTCTATTTACACAGTTGTGAACATTGGCTGCATGCATACGGATGAATCTAACATATTGTTATATAAACTCATGCACACTCTATACATATTATCTACTAAGTTAGTATTAATATTAATATTAGTACACATACTGTGCACAGCGACGCTTGTGGTTTGGAGAACCACTAGCCTGCGACGAAGCAGACTGTGGTTACCGCTAGTGTAGACCGCCATAGCGGCGATTAATCCATAGCCTGCGAGATATAGCCTGCTTTATCTCCTGCTATCTATAGCCTGCTATGAAAGCAAGCCAAGCTGTCATTTTTCTTTGTTTTGACAGTTTATCGCATTTTGTGATAGCGACCCAAGCAGCCACTTGACACTATTTTCCCTGTTCGGTGCGTACATTGTTGCGCTTGAAATAAATTTTTCGGTTTTATTATCATCGACGTCTCTTCTTCTTTGTTTTTATTTCTTTCAGCTGTTTTAGCGCCTTCAGTCCAATGATGGCTTTAATGTACTCATTCGTTGCCATTCTCGACTATACTGAAAAAGTATGCGATGAAATGCCCACTAAAAGAAAATCGGACAGTTCGTCTGCTGTCTGCTTTTGCTTCTGCGATGAATTTATCGCCAGTGGAGACGCCGTGTAAGGTCCTGATACAATTTTTCCTTTTTTTATTGAAAAAAAAAAAATGCCGTTTTGTCCCGATTTCTTCTTTTTGAAAAACAAAAAAACCAATACCGATACAATCTGTGTACATACATATAAACTTACGATACCTATACATACTTATATAACTAACTACATTGACATTTTGTGCGCCATAATATTATTGAGTGCCAGTCTTATGAATAATTGAATTGAATCTTAAAAAAATACAAAATGAATCGCAGTGAAAAAAACACAAAACCCCTTCTGTCCCACTCTGAAAAACGAAACATTTAAGGAAAAGAAATACCAACTTCGCCCTCTTTTTTTGCGCTACAAAAGCACGCTTTGTCGAATACCTATTCCGATAAGATTGAAATGTCTGAACATAACGATGAAGTTAGTTTAGCAGATATATTCAACAACGGAATTGCTTCGAATTATGGTCATACAAACGATGAAGTTATTGTGACATCCGTAGTTCCTGAAGGCAATTCAACTGTGCTACCGTCCACAGTGCAATGGAAGATGAAACTAGATTTACGTATTCTATGGCGAAAAAGATAGGACAACATTGGATATAGTTAGCAAAAAAAAAAAATGCAAAAATGGCAAAGGAAATAGAATTCACAACATGAATAAAGGGAGAACAAATACCTTAGATCAATGTCCCGATATCGTTTAGAATAAAACTGTTATAAAAAGTAAACCTAAATACAAGAAACTAACGAAAGTTTCCAAAGAAAGTAAGTACATAATCGACATGTCGAATAAAAGAAACACTAAATATTACAAGACCCAAATAAAACGAAGGTATAAATATCAAAATGTGTAAAACTTTCACTGTCTCATTGAGTATTGGTGTTTTTCTCTCTTTTGTCTTTCTTAATTTCTAATCCCTAACATCGCTTCTACTATCAATTCAAAAACTAAACTTTTCATTTCCGTAATATGTACATAAAATTATACCCATTGGTCTTTTTTTTTTTTTTCAATAGTTCAACCAAAAACATTTTCCAAGTACTTAATAAGCTATTTAGGAAAAGTGGTGCAACGAACCATATCCCAATCCAGGAAAAGTAATTACATCCAGTATTAGCAACAAACTTAAAATAAATTCAATGTAGCTACAATATGTACATATGTATGTATGTAGAACTATATTTATATCAAATCAATTGGAGTACAATAAAACATAGCACCAACAATGTAAAGTAAATAAATTTAAATCTGTCTGTCAAAAATGTTACAATTTTGTTTTGTTAAAACCATTACTCAAAAATATGTCGTAAACTCCTAGTCGTAATTTATAAAAAAAATGTATTTTATTGAAAATATTGTTAGATTATTTACTTTAATTAATCTCATGTTTGGAGTCCAAACATAGTTATTGGGGAAGGTGTTATATAAACTCATGCACACCCTATACATATTATCTACTAAGTTAGTACTAATATTAATATTAGTACACATACTGTACACAGCGACGCTTGTGGTTTGGAGAACCACGAGCGTAACTGTCTTTTCCAAATAGCACTCTCCTACTCTCGTCTTCTGAGAAGACAAAAGTGGAGAGCTAGATCTATTTAATAGAATAGGACGCCATGCACTCTTGTCGGCAGTGATAGCAAGCAGTTGACATTATTCAATAAAGCCACAAAGATCTTTCTCGTGTTTTTTATTTTCCCGTTCAGATATAAAATTGGCGCAGTCGGAAAACTCGGCGTATATCGCGATTGAGTAGAAAAAAATAAAATTGTGAACTTAAAAAGACTAAATAAAGTTCCAAAGTGTTTAGAAAATAAAAAGTTAAAAGAAATATATACCGTTGAAGTGTCTATACGCGTAAACTAAATACTCAAACTAAAATATTTATTTATCAGTTTAAAACATACCTACTGGACTGGGGAAAACAAACACGTAGAACTCAATGTTAAAAACAACAAAAAAAAATCGCAAAAAACAAACACTGGATCGTTTCTTCGACAATACATATATGTACATACATATCTACGTTACGAGCGATTGAAATATATCTGTAGATACATTTAAAAAAAGGAACAAATGTCCGAACGTGTGTGATCAGTTTCTATTGAATTACTAAAGAAATGAATAAGAATTATGGCAATGACTGTTTGGGTCTTCGTATGCGAGTCAACGGCCTGCATCAAACCTGGAATTGGTTACATCAAACAATCGCACTACACGAATACCTTATCTCAGTCACGTCGGCGGATTCTGCAAGAACCAAGAAGCAACCTGTGACAATCAAGTGCTAACACGGCGTCTCCAATGGCGATAAATCCATAGCCTGCGACGAAGCAGACTATGGTTATCGCTAGTGTAGACCGCCATAGCGGCGATTAATCCATAGCCTGCGAGATATAGCCTGCTTTATCTCCTGCTATCAATAGCCTGCTATGAAAGCAAGCCAAGCTGTCATTTTTCTTTGTTTTGACAGTTTATCGCATTTTGTGATAGCAACCCAAGCAGCCACTTGACACTATTTTCCCTGTTCGGTGCGTACATTGTTGCGCTTGAAATAAATTTTTCGGTTTTATTATCATCGACGTCTCTTCTTCTTTGTTTTTATTTCTTTCAGCTGTTTTAGCGCCTTCAGTCCAATGATGGCTTTAATGTACTCATTCGTTGCCATTCTCGACTATACTGAAAAAGTATGCGATGAAATGCCCACTAAAAGAAAATCGGACAGTTCGTCTGCTGTCTGCTATCTGCTTTTGCTTCTGCGATGAATTTATCGCCAGTGGAGACGCCGTGTAAGGTCCTGATACAATTTTTCCTTTTTTTATTGAAAAAAAAAAAAAAAAATTCCGTTTTGTCCCGATTTCTTCTTTTTGAAAAACAAAAAAAAAACAATACCGATACAATCTGTGTACATACATATATACATGCGATACCTATTCATACTTATATAACTAACTACATTGACATTTTGTGCGCCATTATATTATTGAGTGCCAGTCTTATGAACAATTGAATTGAATCTTAAAAAAATACAAAATGAATCGCAGTGAAAAAAATACAAAACTCCTTCTGTCCCACTCTGAAAAACGAAACATTTAAGGAAAAGAAATACCAACTTCGCCCTCTTTTTTTTGCGCTACAAATGCACGCTTTGTCGAATACCTATTCCGATAAGATTGAAATGTCTGAACATAACGATGAAGTTAGTTTAGCAGATATATTCAACAACGGAATTGCTTCGAATTATGGTCATACAAACGATGAAGTAATTGTGACATCCGTAGTTCCTGAAGGCAATATAACTGTGCTACCGTCCACACTGCAATGGAAGATGAAACTAGATTTACCTATTCTATGGCGAAAAAGATAGGACAACATTGGATATAGTTAGCAAAAAAAAAAAAACAAAAAAATGCAAAAATGGCAAAGGAATTAGAATTCACAACATGAATAAAGGGAGAACAAATACCTTAGATCAATGTCCCGATATCGTTTAGAATAAAACTGTTATAAAAAGTAAACCTAAATACAAGAAACTAACGAAAGTTTCCAAAGAAGGTAAGTACATAATCGACATGTCGAATAAAAGAAACACTAAATATTACAAGACCCAAATAAAACGAAGGTATAAATATCAAAATGTGTAAAACTTTCACTGTCTCATGAGTATTGGTGTTTTTCTCTCTTTTGTCTTTCTTAATTTCTAATCCCTAACATCGCTTCTACTATCAATTCAAAAACTAAACTTTTCATTTCCGTAATATGTACATAAAATTATACCCATTGGTCTTTTTTTTTTTCAATAGTTCAACCAAAAACATTTTCCAAGTACTTAATAAGCTATTTAGGAAAAGTGGTGCAAGGAACCATATCCCAATCCAGGAAAAGTAATTACATCCAGTATTAGCAACAAACTTAAAATAAATTCAATGTAGCTACAATATGTACATATGTATGTATGTAGAACTATATTTATATCAAATCAATTGGAGTACAATAAAACATAGCACCAACAATGTAAAGTAAATAAATTTAAATCTGTCTGTCAAAAATGTTACAATTTTGTTTTGTTAAAACCATTACTCAAAAATATGTCGTAAACTCCTAATCGTAATTTATAAAAAAAATGTATTTTATTGAAAATATTGTTAGATTATTTACTTTAATTAATCTCATGTTTGGAGTCCAAACATACTTATTGGGGGAGGTGTTATATAAACTCATGCACACCCTATACATATTATCTACTAAGTTAGTACTAATATATTAATATTAGTACACATACTGTACACAGCGACGCTTGTGGTTTGGAGAACCACGAGCGTAACTGTCTTTTCCAAATAGCACTCTCCTACTCTCGTCTTCTGAGAAGGCGAAAGTGGAGAGCTAAATCTATTTAATAGAATAGGACGCCATGCACTCTGTGTTCGGCAGTGATAGCAAGCAGTTGACATTATTCAATAAAGCCACAAAGTTTTTTTCTCGTGTTTTTTATTTTCCCGTTCAGATATAAAATTATATTAAAACGCAGAGTAAAGTTCAAAATTGGAAACAAAAGCAAGATGTTTGTGTGTGTCATTGACACAGGTGCTTCATCAAATGTCATGACCTCCAAAGATTTTGATTTATTATGCGGCAATGAGGAATATACATTGGAAAAAAGTGATGTGCCATTGAAAGGCTTTGGTGATAATTTAGTTATACCCGTAGGAGCTGCAAAAGTAATATGTGAAGTGAATGGCGCAAAAAAAAAAAACAATGTTTTTGCAAATTGTTAATCAAAAATGCATTCCAATAATGTCAAATATGGCGTCGCAAGAACTCAAATTAATAGCAGTCAAACAAGATAACCATGCTGTACTCAAGATGAGTACAGTAAAAGAATACATAATGATGATGTCAAGGAGTTGGAAAATATTATGCGCAGTTTCAACGACGTTTTTGATGGTGACGGTATATTAGATAATAAGCTCCATTTGCAGTTTGACAAGTCAGTAACTCCGGTTCAAGCTTATCCGCGCCGTATCCCAATTTCCTTTCGAGAGCAGCTCAAAGAAACTCTTGAAGACCTAGTACGGAGAAATATTGTAAGCCGAGTACACCAGCACACGCCTTGGATAAGTAATCTAGTGCTTGTGCAAAGAAATAATAAGTTAAGGATATGTCTCGATCCAACCGAACTCAACAAGGCTCTCCAAAGGAGTAACTAGACTTAGAGATGCAAAAGCTTTCTCCACATTAGATGCCAAAAATGGTTATTGGCAAATAGAGTTGGATGCTGAAAGCAGGCTACTTACAACATTTTGGACACCTTTTGGAAGATTCTGCTGGAATAGAATGCCCTTCGGAATATCACGAGCTCCAGAAATATGGCAAATGAGACAACATGTGTTGCTGGAGGGGCTCGAAGGTGTAGATGTGATTGTCGATGATATATTAGTTTATGGAAAGGGAGAAACAGATGAACAGGCTATCAAGGACTACAATAAGAAACTACGTATGTTACTTACTAGAGTTAGAGAGATCAATTTAAAACTAAATAAAAACAAATGTAGAATCGGAATGCAGGAAGTGACGTTTTTCGGTCATCTACTTACAATTGAAGGCCTAGCTATAGACAATAACAAATTGGAAGCAATCCGAAAAATGCCGAGGCCTCAGGATGCAAAAGGAACACATAGATTTCTTGGACTTTGTACTTACCTTTCAAAATTCTGACCAAGTCTCTCGAAAATTGCCGAACCACTGAGACCACTGGTTTGCAAAGAAGTGAAATGGTATTGGGGCCAAGAACAAGAAGAAGCATTCATGAAACTCAAAACCCTGATTTTATCGGCACCAGTCTTGAAATATTTTGACACCACTAAACCCATTGTGATTCAATGTGACGCAAGCTCCAAAGGCCTCGGGGCTGTGTTACTCCAAGATGAACATCCAGTTGCATTTGCCTCCAGAGTACTGACGAAGACGGAACAACAGTACGCGCAAATCGAGAAAGAAACACTGGCGACTCTTTTTGCATGCAAAAAGTTCGATCAATATGTAGTGGTAAGCCGGACATTGTAATTCAATCGGACCATCAGCCACTGCAAATAATATTTAAAAAGTCGATTTTGGAGACTCCCCGACGTCTGCAGCGAATGAGACTCAAACCTCAAAGGTATGATTTACATATAATATATGTACAAGAAAGGAAGTGAGATGATTTTTGCCGACACTCTTTCTCGTGCTGCAATAAAAAGTTCTGGAAATGAGTTGAAATTAAAGACGGAAATGTACGTACTCAACGAATATAAAGCAACAAAGAAAATGTTTCGAGAAATTAGTAATATTGATATCATCGATGGTATAGCATTAGAAGACTGGCGTCTATTGGAGATACAAGGAGAAACAAGGACAGATACTACCATGCAACAATAAAATTTGTCATCGCTGGGTGGCCAGAGCATAAAAACTCTCTTCCCGAAGCTGTAAAGCCCTATTGGAATTGCAGAGACCAACTCACATCACAAGATGGGTATCTCTGGAATCGTGATTCCGAAATCGTTGCGTAAAAAGTATTTACAACGACTTCATTATAGTCATCAGAGTATAGAGTCGTGCCAGAGGCGAGCAAGAGATACTATCTTTTGGCCTGGGATATCAAATGAAATTCGAGATACCTGTACCAGCTGTGACATCTGTATGCGAACCTCAGCCAGTCAAGCAAAACTGCCGCTCCAAAGCACAAGTATTCCCAACTATCCATTTCAAAGAGTTGGTTTAGGCATTTGCGAAATTGTGGATAACACAAAATGGCAAATTGTAGGCAAATTGAAGGCCCATAGCGGCCTTCTAGTTACCGCATCTTGTGCGACGAGACATCAAACGCTGTACCGGACTGTAACCTATTTCGTTCACAGTATTCCTCCACTCTAGAAGAGCCTTCCAAAAGCAGCGATAACTATAATGTGCTTTTCTGAAAAGAGATTTCATTATTTTCACGCATGCTTCAGCTTTACCGTTCCCTTGTTGATGATTCGGTGAACTCTTTGTATGTTTGAATTCCCATTGTCTTGCAAATTCAGCGAACAATTTATTTACAAAAGGTGTTCCACCATCTGTGATAACTTACTTACTTATCAGGCTATAGCTGCCTTCCATCCTTGACGGTCCCGGGCACGCTGCTTCCAGTTGTCAAGACCAAGATGTCTTACATCCGCGATTACTTGGTCTTTATACCGGAGGTTCAGTCTTCCTCTTCTTCTCGAACCAGGAGGCTCGGAGTCGAAGACCCTCTTAGCTGGAGCGTTGATGTCCATGCACTCGATGTGGCCGAGCCAGTGTAGTCGACGGATCCTTGCCTCCCGGACTCCATCCACATCTTGGTACAGCTCGTAGAGTTCGCGGTTGTGTCTTCTTCTCCATTCACCTTCCTCACAGACAGGACCAAATATCCGGCGCAGAATTTTTCTTTCGAAAGAACCCAAAATCAGCTCCGCTGTCCTGCTTATCGTCCAGCTTTCGGCTCCGTACAGCAAGACTGGCAGAATGAGCGTTTTGTAAAGCAAGACTTTGGTCTTTCGAGTGAGGAGTTTTGACCCCAGTTGTTTGGACAAGCCAATGTAGCAGCGGTTGCCAAGGCGATTCTATGCCGGATCTCCACTGTGGTGTCATTTGTGGAATTTACGTTTGCCCCGAGGTAGACAAACTCCTTTACTACCTCGAAATTGTAGCTGTCAATTGTTATATTTTGTCCCAGGTGGTGAGCGACAGATTGTTTTTTGCTTGACAGCATGTATTTCGTTTTGTCCTCATTGACTTTAAGACCAACTCGTTTCGTGTTCTTCAATCCCCGTGAATGCTTCCACAATGCCACGGCGAGAACACGCGATGATGTCGATATCATCCGCGTATCCTAGCAGCTGGATGGACTTGTAAAAGATAGTGCCTTCCCTGTTGACGCCTGCCCGTCGCACTATCTGCTCCAGCACCAGGTTGAAGAAGTCACATGACAGCGCATCTCCTTGCCGAAATCCGGTGCATGTTTCGAATGGTTCCGGGGTCCTAGAACCGAGTTGCACGGTGCATCGCGTGTTTTTTAGCGTGGCGCGACACAACTGGATCAGTTTTACCGGGATCCCGAATTCGGCCATAGCACCAAACAGTTCTTCACGATGAATGCTGTCGTAAGGGGCTTTGAAATCGATGAAAAGATGGTGTGTATCGATTCGAAACTCGTTGGTCTTTTCCAGGATTTGTCGAAGTGTGAAAATTTGGCCGGGCCGGAAGCCGCACTGGTAGCTGCCGATTAATGCGGTGCAAAATGGTTTTAGACGTTCACACAATACGCTGGACAGGATCTTGTATGCGACATTGAGCAGGGATATACCCCTATAGTTCTTGCAAGAGGTAGGATCGCCTTTTTTGTGGATGGGGCATATAGAGCTGGTATTCCAGTCGTCGGACATGCTTTCATCTTCCCAAATTCTGCAGATGATCTGGTGCATGCTCCCTAGCAGAACATCGCCGCCAGCCTTGAAGGGCTCTGATGGCAAGCCATAAATCGTTAAGAATAGGGTTCGACCACTAGATTGCGATAAACTAGAACTGTTTGTTTGTTTATTCAATACACACACACACACCTCAGATCAATTATCTGGACACTTCACCTTTATTACAAGCTTTTACACACTTTTATTCCACACTACTAGGAGGCTTGATTACTTTCACACTAAATACCGACTGATCACTCGTTATCGAATTCCGAAAGCTGAATGACCCCGAGGGCGAGCGTTCGCGCTTATATAGCCCCCGGTGCACTTTCTCGAATGTTCGCTGTCAGACGTTCACCTTCAGAAGTCTCTAGAACGCTCTGACATTCAGTACTATGCCGCTGAAAGTTACCATCATTTCCATTTCAGCATCATCAGAGCATTCCAAACTTCGACAGCGAAATTCGAACATAACCGTCGGTTCGTGTCCGCAACAGTATTTTTATATTTTTAATACTAATGCTAATCTGTATTAAACTATTAAAGACTGGAAACATTGGTTTCAGAAGCGATTTTTCTCTTTTTCACGTAACAACAGAATTTAATATCGAAATTATGGTGAAATTAACGTTCTAATCGACAAATGGGACCTTCTTCAACCATCTTGAGATCAACCTTTGGCCCGACCAAGTCTCGGATGTTATTTATGCCGTATTTTATCATCGTTGGACGTTCCAGCGATAGACCCCAAGCAAGAACATTGACGTTTGAAGGTAAACCCATAGGCAAAACCAATTCCGGTCTAAAGATACCAGAATTACCGACCTGCAAAATTTAATTCGCTTTGTACTAGCAATCAGAAATTGAAAAAAAGCGATCCTACCTCAATCCACTTGTTCAGACCAGGATGGAAACAGAAAATCTCCATGCTGGGTTCAGTGTACGGATTATAAGCTGGTTTAAATTCCAACTGTGTGATGCCCAGTTTCTTGAAGAACTCGTAAATAGTTCCAATCAGATCTCCCAACGTTAAACCCACATCAGCAACAACACCTTCGACCTGATGGAACTCAGCCAAGTGAGTGGCATCGAGAGTTTCGTTTCTGAACACTTTATCAATACTGAAGTACTTAACCGGTCGGAATTTGTCGCTTTGGTTGGCCAGCTTGTAAAGCATACGCGCACTGACCGCGGTTGTATGGGTGCGGAGTAAATTCTTCTGAGCGTCTTCAAGTTTCCAGTCATAACCATATCCCTGTGATCCATAACCGCCCTCCGAATGTACCTTCTTCACGCGCTGAAGATACTCCATAGGGAACTTATAACTTTTCGCCGGATAACTTATAAAGAATGTGTCGTGAGCATCACGTGCAGGATGTTGTTGTGGTTGGAAGAGAGCATCGAAGTTCCAGAATGAGGACTCGACGTAATTGTTTGTAGGCATTTCGGAGAAACCCATCTCTAAGAATATCTGACGAAATACAGTACGAACCTTGAGCAATGGATGAAGATGACCTCGCATTGGAGGTGCACCCAACGCATCGAAATTGTACGGCTTGAACTTGAGTTCTTTCCAGAGGCCCGAGGCAAGCATGTCAACGGTCAAATCAGTCTCTAGTTTTGTCAGAGTGGTCGCAAACTCCGGTCCTTTGCTGAGCACAAAACTCTTGGTTGTGACTTCTTGAAGTAACTTCCGTTTCTTGTATTCAGTGACTACATTCGGAGCTAGTTCGTTCTTTCCATTTTGTATGTCCTGTAAGTTCTGCTTGACCACATCGTCGATTGATTCAACCTTTCGCTTGACTAGTGGTGGATTCACTGATTTATCAACTAATACCCAACCATGCGACATGGCTTTGCTGAAACCAACTTTTGCATTGGGTGATGACTTCATTAGTTCAGCTTGTGGGATGCCACCAGGTGGAATTGCACCGTAAACATTAGCCTCATGGCTGCCATTAGCGGCTACTTGAATACCTTCCTCAGTCAGCTCCAGCGATTTCCGGGATGTGGGCTCGGCGATGACGAGTTCACCGTGTGCTTGAATACTCTTCAGGGCACCGATAATTTTCTGATGATCCTCGCCGAAAACTGACACCAGATCGAGTGTGTCCACTCTGTCGACATCGCTCAAGTGCTGGAGAATCCTCTCAGTTAAGTCTGGATGCATTTTAGTGAACTAGTAATTAAATAAATATCAATAAATATGATGCCAACCGAGCTGATTCGTCGTGGTTAACGTTGACAGTTGTAAATGACATTTGCACGAGTTGGCAGGCGACCTGTCCGATTAGAAACGTAAAAATGGATGATGGCAATGGATGACGTAACTCAGTAGGTGTGTCTCATTTGATGATGTGAGACGAAAATCATAAAATGTTGATGAATCTTAACGGACTGATTGATGATTGTAAGGTAGATCCATGGCGAATCTCACTAACAGAACTGCCGGCAACGTTTGCAAATCCTGGGATGAATCGCCTGTAATATGTGCAAAGTCCCAGGAATGACCTTAACTCATGAAGATTCTTCGGCCGCGGTCATTCCTCAACCGCTGAGAGTGAAGTCCACTTAGCATCCGGTTCATAAGTCTCTCGAATGTGGCTGGCGCATTGCAAAGACCGAAGGGCATTACAGAGAATTGCCGCAACTCTCCCCCGGCGGTGAACGCGGTCTTTTCCTTGTCTTGCTGGTCAAGCTCTATTTGCCAGTATCCGCTTTGCAAGTCCAGCGTCGAGAACCACTTTGCACCAGATAGTGTGTCCAAGGTGTCATCGATTCTCGGGATAGCTGTCCTTCTTCGTGACGTCGTTCAGCTTCCTGTAGTCCACGCAGAATCGGGTGCTTCCATCCTTCTTCTTAACTAGCACTACTGGCGAACTCCATGGGCTTGCAGATGGTTCGATCACGCCCTCCTTTTCCATCTCGTCGATTAGTTTGATCACCTCGCCTTCTTTCGCCAAAGGTACCCTCCTCGGTGGTTGCCGGATTGGCCTAGAGTCCCCTGTGTCTATTCTGTGCTTCACAATTGATGTTCTTCCACAGTTCTTACCATTTGCAAAAACTGTCCAATATTAACGAAGCAGAGAGAGTGCTTTATTTTTCTGCTTCTCCACTAGATGTTGCGTCCACTCTCTGGCCATTGTTTTTAAGAAGGCTTTGTTGGACTGGAAGCTGGCGGCAGCTTCTTATCACTGAGCGATTGTTGTTCCTTTTTGTATTGTCTTAGGTGTACTGACAGGATTCAGGACTCGTACTGGAACCAGTTAGTCTTGTCGGGGTTCCACAAGAGCCCTTCCAACAATGATATCGCTGGGTCGATTTCGTTTGTCGGGTTCGACCACCCACATTCGGCTTGTCCCCGCATCCTCTTATATCTTTGCCCAAACCACAGCCTCTGCGTTCGGGGGAACTGTTTGGCGCGCTTGCACGACTATTCGCCTGACCTTGCTACCCTGTCCATTACCTATTGTTAATGGGAGCTCCAAGTTGCCATACTTCATCACTTTTTGGTTGAGATCCGATGTGAAGGCATGCCTAATCATGAAGTCGCAGCCGACTATGATGTCATCCGTGATGTCCGCAACGATGAAATCAACTGCTAGCTTACGCCGATGATATTGACGTGATTAATCGAACGCAGTGGGCCGTCAATTAGGCGTTTGCTGACATTGAAGCGAAAGCGGCCGAAATGGGTCTGGCGGCAAATGAGGGCAAAACGAAGTATATGCTGTCATCAAAAGAGAACGCACAGCATCGACGCCACGGACAGACCGTCACAATGGGCAGCAAGAGCTTAGAGGTAACCAAGGACTTCGTCTACATTGGATCGGCAGTAACAAATACGAACAACATCAGTACTGACATTAAACGCCGAATAACTGTTGCCAATCGCTGTTTTTTTTGGGTGGTCAAAAGCAATCGAGTAACAGAGCCGTCTCTCGAAAAACCTAGCTGGTCTTATATAATATCCTAATTATCCCAGTCCTGTTTTATGGTGCAGAGGCATGGAAAGCGGGTGAGGAACCTCTTGGTCTTTTCGAGATAAAAGTTATGCATGCAATCTTTGGTCCTGTTTGCGTTGATGGCATCTGGAGGAGGAGATTAAGATGGTTAGACCATGTAGAATTTATGGACATTATAGCTCCGGCCCCAAGAATCTTCGAATTCGAGCCATTGGGACAACACAACAGAGGACGCCCTGGACTCAAATGACTCAAATGGCGACAAGGGGAGAAGGACCTCAAGCAACTCGGTGTGCGTGACTGGAGGCGGCTGGCAAGAGATCGTGCTGGCTGAAGTCGTTTGTTGGTTGAGGCCCAAGGCAACACAGGTTTGTAGCGCTACGAAGAAGAACTATGATTTTTGCAGATCAGATTTCTGCAGTTGTTATAGAGTAAGTTTCTCTCGGATCTTGTATTAGTATTCAATCTAACATAGTTATCATAAGGCGTCACTTTGTCACGTCACATAATTGGTTGACGCATTAAAATGTGTTTTAAGCCTTAAACGTTGACATTCGACGCAGTCGGATTCTCAAATCGAACAGTTCGCGTGCGATTTTGTTGAAAATTCTGGTCGTTCTGCGGAGTAAAAGTTAAATTGTATTTGTTGGATAAAGCCATCGTCCTTCGTTGATATTTCATGATTCCATAAATGCTGACAGCAGTGTGCTAACGAAGTAAGTAGCGCAGATCATTTATTTACCAACTTCTCCAGCGCCTCTTGCTCTCCTGAATTTCCTAAATCAATTAACAAATATCTGACCAGACTCGATTGGTTTTTTTTTTCTTGGATCTACATCTACATTTCCTGCTCTGTTTACGTATGTGCATATGTCTGTGCAGTTAGGTTGAAAGGTGCCTTATCTTGGATAGTACATAATCAAAACAAGGCACACGTAATTGATTTTGTTTTTTCTTCTGTTTTCAAGTGCTTCTCATCTTTCCTGCCCATCTGCTAATGCGTATGTTTTAACGTCTATGTTCTCGTTATCTATTCTATTTCAGAAATCTGTTTTGGGGCCGCGACGTTTACCTTTCTTCTGGCGGATAACATTGAATCATGAGACTTTTCCTCGAAGAGTTGCTCATTGGTTTTGAATTTAAGAATTTTCTCATCGCATTAACAGTACTTTTCATCGTTTACCTAGCCTGGGAATCAACTTACGTCCGTGACTATAATATCCAACCGAATGCAGTTCTGATTATTGAGAGAAATCGTCGACTACTTGTTGACATTGGCCCGAATGTTCGGCAAAATCTAAGAGAACAAACGGGCTGGTCGGTGGAAACAGTTCAACGAGCGGATACCAGTACAGAGCAGGTTGTTAGTCAAGATTCCGAATCAAATTTAGATGAGAGCAGTAGAAATAGAAGTGATATTGCAGCTAGTAGTATCCCAGAACCACCGCCATCACTTGAGGTTGTTATCGAGGAGGTTCACGGTTTGGCCAGTGTTCGGCATCAAATAAACGAGAACGCTTTCCAGACTCTAGAGTCATTCGAAGAGGGCATAGGAAGCTTTTTTGATAGTAACGACAGTGGTCCGCAACATCTGATGCAAGCAATGGATACAGCAGATGGAGTTCGAAGACGTAATTTGACTTCTCAAACCAACGAGAACAATGTAAACTCATCAGAGTTACCAGAAATCAGCGAAGTTGCTAGTACGAGTTCAGTACAAGGCGGTGGCGATACGACAATAAGAAATGAAGTCGCCAAGGATAAGAGTAGTGACAGTAAGTCTGCTCTAAATTGTGATGTCGAGAAAGAGAACACGAGCAGCAGTCAAGAGGCGAGAAATGATGAATTTACAATAAAACTCAAGTACATGAATGACGATACGAAATTGGTGAAAGCCAATCCAAATGAGATGGTTGGCGATTTCATGAAGTAAGTTGATTCGTATATACACGTCCTATATACAAACAAATGTGTTTAACTTGCAGGAGGAATTTTGCACTTGAGATTAGTGCTCAGAAATTGATTCGTTTAGTATTTAATGGACATCTTCTGCAGCCAGACTCGCAAACCTTGAAAGCCTTCGGATTGTTCGATATGTGCGTTGTGCATTGTATTATATTCAACAGGAAATATGGGCCAACGCAATACGGCAATGACGGCCAAACTAGCATAGGTAAGTTAATCTAACTGTCACCGTTCAAGGGCTGATGGTCAATGTCTGGTAGTCTTTACAAGACGATATTATAGAAAGCAATTGAGTTGAAGATTTTTATTTTTATTTTATCAGACGGAACGCCACTCAATACGACAACGCAGACGCAAGATGGGAACTCGTCCGATCAATCTGGCGGAAATGTTTCGATCCACGAATCCAGTAATCATTTAATAGCCATGTACGCTTGCATAGCATTCATCACATTGTTCTTGACATTGTGCTGGTATTGCAGGTTAGTCACATTAACGTTCGCCGCCCATTGACCTCGATCGATTTACTAAGATTTTCGTTTACAGAATACATTATCATGTTTTCTTTTCCTGGTACTCGACTCTTGTTCTTATCCTTGTAACAATAATATTCTCCATACTTGGTCCGTTACTAATATTTATTGAAAACAATGAGGTGCAACGGACTACTTAGGTGCCCCTACGTGAATGGAATAGTTTATGCATAGAGTCAAGTCAAGGCAGCGGAATGATTAGTCGATAGTTGGTTAAGGGTTAAGGGGCAAGAGCTTATGTATTTTATTTTATTTGTTTTTGATCTAAATATGTGACGAATCTAATTCACTTCTTTTTTTTTTTTAACAAATACAACCGCTAATTTTAATTGTTTTTTTTTTTTTTTTGGTTTCCTTGTCAGCAAGGTGTATCCGTTTATTTTTCGTCCCCACATACATATGTTCTGTTACTCTAGTGATTAAGTACATTTAAGCGTACATCATTCACATTCAAGTCATGCTTGGGTGAATGAAGTGAATTTGTGAATTTCAGAGAAATAAAAAACGAAATGAATCTTATTTATGAATAGATGTATTATTATAAATTATGAATAAACGAAATTATGTATAAACAAGTTCATTTCTTTATGAAATTGCTATCTAAATGTACAATGATCCATCGGCAGGTCCTAAATAGCGCAAGGAGATGAGCAGCACATCGATTAGAGTCCAAACACCCAAACCGCCGAAACTGAAGAGTTTACCAATACCCTCGGGCCAATGGCCTAGATAGAACCTATTGCACGATTCATTAATTCATTTGGATATGAAGACAGCAATGAGTCAGGACTTACCGGTCAACTCCGAAACCACCTAGTGTTAGACTTATAATTAAAGCTGTGCTCCATCGATAGCCCTGTGTCCAATTGCATTTGATGTTCTTTAAGAACGTTCTATTCCCCAAGCAAAGTACTTCACTATGTGCCGTGCAATTTGTCCTTCATCAAAAATAATACCATTTTAAATGCAATGTATATACATTAAACATTAGAATCGCATCTTACTTGTAATACTTATCAATTGAGTTGCAATTCCCCCGTTGAACGCAAGTATATTGCCACTGCTCCGCTTGGAAACAATACCGACAGTTCATCGATCGAATAAACACCCTATCACCCTGGCATTGTATATTCGATGCTGCCTCGCACGTCACGTTTATATCCCTCCCGTAGATGCACGAGTAATTGTAATTGCAACGCACGCATGGAAATATCAGACTATTACAAGGTACATCTGAAGGACATGATGTCTCATTAACCTGCTGTAACAAAATACAAGAAACGCATACATAGGAATGCAACATAAGTTATTTTGACTCAGAACTAACGTTCTTTATAATCGTCACAGGCACATAGTCTACAGTGTTGTTTTTAGTGATTTCGGCCTTTGTGTCCATGTCCATCAAGTTGATAGCTAAATAAACAACTGTTGAGATTGTCTTGTTTACGAGAGCAGGTGCTACTTACCAGTCTGACTTTGTTTTATTCCGCTGATTATTATAGCAGCAAGTAGTATTACGGCTGATTTAACATTAATTACGACATAATTTCGTCGGAACATTGCTTAGAATTACATGATTTTAGTCAGACTTTTATCAAATTAGACGAGACGATCTCGTTCGATTTCTTTTAGTAAAGTCCTTAAAATCTGATTAAAATGACACAAGGTGAAACGTCAAACTGGCATATCTGAGAGCATAGATAAATTAACAAGATGGAAAACTTTCGTACGTCTGCCCTGTGATCCCCGCAAGGGTTGATTGTTGTATTTGTAATTAAAGCGGCCCCTAGACGCCTAATAATATTGTGCAATATTTGATATTGCACAATATTATTGTTCGTCTGTAGATAATATTGCAAGATTGTGCCATATATTGCGGAAAATCAAAACGCTTTTGACTTTTATTACAAATATGAGCGGTCAACTAAATTATTGGGAAAAATATTGAACCGTCTGCGGCAGCAAACCAATAAAATTGTGCAATATTTTGCACAATAATATTGAGCGTCTAGAGGCCGCTTTAAAAACGACGCTTTTGACATAGAGTCAAGACGTCGGAACAAGGCAGAATGACATAGTCAAGACGCCGTCAAACCGAAACGAGTTTGTAGGGGCTAGTTGTCAAAATGCCTGTCAAAGCCATCGAGATTGCCATCTCTACATTTATCTCTGTCTGAGAGTCTTGGGTGTGGGTTACATTTTCGATGAAAGAGTTCAAACGAAACAATAGCTTTGCTCCAGACAGTTGTTCTGAATAGTCAAGGTTTTGTGTTCAGTTAGAAAATGTTCTGCCCGAAAGTGTTCTGCTCTATGTTCAATGAGTATGTTCGGGGCAGATTGGAGAAGGATTTTCTGTTTCGTGAAAAGTGTCAAAAACAGCTGCAATCTAAATGTCACTTTAAATTACATATTTAAGTTCATTGTAGAAAATCATCCATAACCAAAAGACCGGCAACGATAGGGCCACGTGCTCCTATTAAAAGTAAATAATATTAATATTCTCCGCATTTTTAAATAATCTGTTTTCATTAATATCAAAGAGAGTTTTTTGATGTGTTGCTAAACTGGCCATCTGTTATTTCTCTGGGAATTACGATATCGAGTGTGAAAAGAAAACGTATTGTTACGAAATGAATCCCACTTCGAATAGGGTCCGTATGACAGGAGTGCGATAAACTTAAACCGTTTGTTTGTTTATCCAAAACATTTTTGTTGTTTCACCTCAGATCAATTATCTGAGCACTTCACTTTTATTTATGATTACAACCTTTTACATACACGTTACTCGTTATTGCACACACTTTATTATTCCAGATTAATTATCTGTACGCATCACATCTCGCTAGGTGGCTTGATTACCGACCGATCCCTTGTTACTGAATCCCGGGAACTGAATGCCTCCGAGGGCGAGCGTTCGCGCTTATATAGCCCTCGGTCCACTTGCTGAAATGTTCGCCGTCAGACTTTCCCCTTCAGAAGTTTCTGGAATTTGGAGGAACCACCTAGGCCGAAGGTTTTTGTAAATGGAGGGAGCCTGTTACCACTACCGCAAATACGTTTGAAAGAGCTAAACTAGATGAATTTAAAAGAAGAACTTCAGTATTAGAAAAATGGAGGGCATGGGCTTGGACATACAGGGTAAAGTTGTTGATTGCTCTCAACCTGGCGAGATGCCAGCAACGATCCCTGTTTAAATGCCCGGGTCAAGTTGACATACGGCCTCCTCGCGGCGCCCTCTGGATAGCCTCTTCAACAACCGTTGGGAGGTGAACAAACGTATGCAGCAAAAAAAACCCCGACCAGAATGGCGGTTGTGCGGCGGACTAACAATCCGCCCACGTAAAAAAAAACCTAAAGTTATGAATGAGCAAGATGCCTCGGATATTCGACGACAACAACGCACGAAAAATTTGCGAGTATGCTCCTGGAATGTCAGAACCCTGTACACTCCCGGAGCTGCTCATAAACTAGAAGGAATCCTCACGCAGTACAAGGTGGATATTACTGCGGTCCAGGAAATACGCTGGATAGGAAACGGTATGATTAGGAAGAAAAATTGCGACATTTATTACAGCTGTCACAAAAGGTTGCACTTACTGGGATGCGGATTTGTCGTGGGAAAGCGGTTAAGGTCGAAGGTCATCGACTTTAAACCTATAAGTGATCGCCTGGCTGTGATCCGCATCAGAGGCAGATTTTATAACATCAGCCTTATATGTGCACACGCCCCTACCGACGAGGCTGAAGACCCTATCAAGGAGGACTTCTATGACCTCCTGGACAACGCCTACGGAGCTTGTCCGGAGTACGATGTAAAAATCGTGCTCGGGGACTTCAACGCCAAAATCGGAAAGGAAAACACCCTTGGCGGAGTGATCGGAAAGCACAGCCTCCACGATACAACAACAGATAACGGCTTCCGACTCGCTGACTTTGCGACAGCTCGTAATGCGGTGATAAGTAGCACAAGATTCCCTCGCAAGCGAATCCACACAGCAACCTGGCGATCTCCGGACGGTCGAACCGCCAACCAAATCGACCATGTGCTCATTCACGCAAGCCACGCGTCAAACATCCTGGATGTGCGAACATTCAGAGGGGCAAATGTCGACTCTGACCACTTCCTCGTAGCAGCAAGATTCAGAGCTCGACTGTCCAATGTCAGAAGGCTGCACCAGCCCATCAGGAGGAGGTTCGACATTGGGCGCCTGAGCACACCGGAGGTTGCCAGAGTCTACAGGGAGCAGCTGAGCGAAAGACTCTACGGTATGCCTACGTCGAACACAAATGCCAATAATATGTGGCTGCATTGCCGCTCAGCCATTCAGGAAGTAGCCGAAACCACCTTAGGATACCTACCACCCCCGACAAGAAACCCGTGGTATGATGGCGAGTGGGAGCAGAAAAGGCAGCAACCGACGAGGCGTACAAAAAGGCGCTGCAGAGGAAAACCAGGGCAGCGCGAGAAGAGTACCGAGCCAGATGAAGGGAGGAGAAGAAACTACTGCGACAAAAGAAAAGAATCTTCGCAGCCTCCCAGCTCAAGGATATCGAGGAGTCTAGGGATAAACATAAAATACGAGCCTTTTACAAGAAAGCCAAAGGCCTTGCAGGAGGCTTCAAAAAGGGCACCCTGGCTCTTCGAAACTGCGAGGGTAATCTTGTCACCGACCCGCAGGGAATAGTGGATGTATTTAAGCAGCACTTCCAGCAGCTGCTTAACGAGCATGACCAAGAGAGAGTGGTAGGGAGCGAGGAAATCCCAACTCCAGCCGCTGAAGTAGTCCTCCCACCCAGCATAGAAGAAGTCGGCACAGCTATTCAGAAGCTGAAGAACAACAAGGCCGCAGGCTCAGATGGCTTGCCATCAGAGCTCTTCAAGGCTGGCGGCGATGTTCTGGTAGGGAGCATGCACCAGATCATCTGCAGAATTTGGGAAGATGAGAGCATGCCCGACGACTGGAATACCAGCTCTATATGCCCCATCCACAAAAAAGGCGATCCTACCTCTTGCAAGAACTATAGAGGTATATCCCTGCTCAATGTCGCATACAAGATCCTGTCCAGCGTATTGTGTGAACGTCTAAAACCCTTTTGCACCGCACTAATCGGCAGCTACCAGTGCGGCTTCCGGCCCGGCAAATCAACTATAGACCACATTTTCACACTTCGACAAATCCTGGAAGGACCAACGAGTTTCGAATCGATACACAACATCTTTTCATCGATTTCAAAGCCGCATACGACAGCATTCATCGTGAAGCACCACGCTAAAAAACACGCGATGCACCGTGCAACTCGGTTCTAGGACCTCGGAACCATTCGAAACATGCACCGGATTTCGGCAAGGAGATGCGCTGTCATGTGACTTCTTCAACCTGGTGCTGGAGCAGATAGTGCGACGGACAGGCGTCAACAGGGAAGGCACTATCTTTTACAAGTCCATCCAGCTGCGAGGATACGCGGATGATATGGACATCATCGCGTGTTCTCGCCGTGGCATTGTGGATGCATTCACGGCGATTAAAGAACAGGCGAAACGAATTGGTCTTAAGATCAATGAGGACAAAACGAAATACATGCTGTCAAGCAAAAACCAATCCGTCGCTCACCACCTGGGACAAAACATAACAATTGACAGCTACAATTTCGAGGTAGTTAAGGAGTTTGTCTACCTCGGGGCAAACGTAAATTCCACAAATGACACCACAGTGGAGATCCGGCGTAGAATCGCCCTTGGCAACCGCTGCTACTTCGGCTTGTCCAAACAACTGGGGTCAAAACTCCTCACTCGAAAGCGAAACTCGGAAACTCAGTTCTGGCAGAATGGTGATAGAGCATTCGTTTGAATTCTAAAACAACGTTTTCGACAGCTCTACTGGGGGATCGAAAAACTTTGCCACTTCATTCGGGCTTGTATTGTTTTGCACAATCTATCTAATGATGATGAGTTTTCTTATGAATTAAATGAAAGTCTTGTTCATCCCAACGTTGTGGCTAATTAGGGAGTAGGCTTCAATCTTAGAAATAGGCTGTGTGGAGAAGTGTTTTCTACAAAAAAGGAAAAAAATAGTCTTTTTATTTAAAACATCTACACATTTTTCTAATACTTACTTACTTACTTATCAGGCCGGCAATTCATGGAGGATTTGAACCTGAGCTGAGCTATAGCTGCCTTCCATCCTTGGCGGTCGCTGCTTCCTGTTATCAAAACCAAGATGTCTTACATCTGCGATTACTTGGTCTTTATACCGGAGGTTTGGTCTTCCTCGTTTTAACAAACCAGGAGGCTCTGAGTCGAAGACCCTCTTAGCTGGAGCGTTGGTGTTCATGTGCTCGATGTGGCCGAGCCAAGAAGTCGATTGATCTTTGCCTTCCGGACTATATCCACATCTTTTTACAACTCGTAGATTTCACGGTTAAGTCTTTTCCCTCCTCACAGACAGGACCAAATATCCGGCGCCGAATTTTACTTTCAAAAGAACCAAAATTCAGCTCCGCCAGCATGCTTATCTTCCAGCTTTCGGCTCCGTAGGTACAACAAGACCGGCAGTATAAGCGTTTTGTATAGCATGACTTGGTTCTTCGAGTGGGAGGTTTTGACCCAAGTTTTTTGGACAAACCCAAGTAGCTGCGGTTGCCAAGGGCGATTACATTTGCTCAGAGGTAGACAAACTCCTTAGCCATCTCGGAATTATAGCTGTCAATCGTTATATTTTGTGCCAGGTTGTGAGCGACGGATCGGTTTTTGCTTGACAGCATGTACTTTGTCTTATCCTCTTGACTTTAAGAGCAACTCGTTTCGCCTGTTCTTCAATCGTCGTGAAAGCTTCTACAACGTCACGCTGAGGCCGCGCAAAGATGTCAATATCATCCGCGTATCCTAACAGTTGGACAGACTTGTAGAAGATAGTGCTTTCCCTGTTGACGCCTGCCTATCCGCTCCAGCAAATAGAGCAAATAGAGCCGATATTTCAGTCATAGAGCATGCTTTCATCTTCCCAAATTCTGCAAATAATCTGGTGCACGCTCCATACCAGAACATCGCCGCCAGCCATGAAGAGCTCTGATGGCAAGCCTAAGATGTTCTCAGCTACTTTCTGAATCGCTGAGCAGCAATGCAGCCATATTTGTGCTCGCCGTAGGCATACCGGAGGGCCTTTCGCTCAGTTGTTGCCTGTAGACGACCAATGTTGAACCTCCACATGGTGGGCTGGTGCAGCCTTGGGAAATTGGGCAGTCCAGTTTTGAAGCTTTCTGCTACGAGAAAATGGTCAGAGTCGACGTTTGACCCCCTGAATATTCAGAGATCCAAGATGTTTGACGAACGTCAATTGGTTGGCGGTTAGACCATCCGAAGATCGCTAGGTTGCTGTGTGGATACGTTTGCGAGGAAATCTTGTGCTACTTATCACCACATTACGAGCTGTCGCAAAGTCCGTGAGTCGGAAGCCGTTCTCCGTTGTTGTATCGTGGTGTGCTTTCCTTCGCTTTCCGATCACTCCGCCAAAAGTATTCCCTTTACCGATTGGACTCTGATGCACGACGAGCGAGTTCGGATCCCGATAACACCAACGCCATCGAATGTTTATTTCGTGGCGTCCCTCCTCAGCAGCGTACTGGCAAGACCCCCCGTAGTATAGTTGCCCTGGAAAAGCTTCTCAACTCACGCCGTTCGGAACTGTAAGTCCCCTTCACCTGTGTAAAAAATAAATCGCACACAGCATGGGTGATTGAGAGAAGCTTGGCTCTGGTCCTTCACGGGCTGTAACGCGACCAAAAGAAAAAGTAATAGATGTCGCTCTCACTATAACTTTCTAAATTTTCTAAAATGATTGCAACGATTTCTTTTGTATCCTTTACGGAACTAACGCAACACAAAACTGACAAATGACAAAGCTTTGTCAGATATGGTGGTAGTACTTTTGTGCTCTGACATTTCTCCCGAATAAATGCTGTTCTTCCTTGTTTGCTTTTTTCCTTATTGAACAAAGCTAATGTAATAAATGGGCGATTGCCAGACTTTAAATGTAACGTCGCTGTAGGAGATACAAAACAGTATATACAGGGGGTCCCACGGGCAGTGTGCCAGGAAGCTATAGCGTGTAGGTCTGCTCAAGACAAGAAAAAAATCGTGTGACCAATTTTCAAAAAAATGTACTTAATTTGAAAAAAAAAAAAAATATTAAAAATCAACGGTTATATCCACAATGCCGTGATATACCAGAAACTTCTTCTTTCATCTTATTTTCAAACGAAGCTGTTTTAAGGAATAGTTTTTGAGAAATTAATTTCCAAACTTAAAATTTTGAAAAAAAAATCTATGAAGGCCCTAGCGGTCTATTGTGTTTGCAGCTTCCGGTCGTCAAATTTGATGGTCCTATTCAACTCTGTAGTGTTCGCTATAACCGCATACGTACCCTGGCTGCAACAAGGTAACTAGGAATGCAATGCAGGTGGGCGATTGCAAGAAATGAGCTGAGCGAGTTAATTTGTCAATTTGTTTATTGATTTGGTTTCCGGGATGACTCGCGTAGTAGCTTTCCTTCCAAGTTGAGTGAGTTTTCAACTCTGTTATGCATCTCCAAAGTTTATTCAGCGCTAGTCGTTGCTTGTAAAAAATATCATACTGCTCTTGGTTTTCCAAGTTTGCCACTCTAGGAACAACTTGCAAAATTCGTTTTGATAGTCAACAAGTCCAATGTAGATTTTCACGAATGTCCGGCTACTATGCTTTAGTGGTTCGTCAATCAGCAGATGCATCACCTCACAGGCACTAATGTCGCGTTGACCAATCAGCTTGATAATTAACTTCGAAATTGCTTTTTTGCTTGGGTCTTCGGGGTCGCAGGTTTGTAAGATAATCTGGAAAACTTCTCTGTAATTCAATGACTGCCGTTCACTTTTAGCTGCATATTTTGATAGATAGTTAATTATCGCTTGTTCGGAAGCAATAATTGTACAATCGGTGTTAGCTCGCCATGCTTGTGAAACCAACTTGTTATGGTCATTCAACAGTTCATCGTTGCATTTAGGTGTGAATATCCAAACACCGTTTTCATCTTTGCATAGAGTTGATTCAGTTTGAATTAGTTTCCGATATTTAAAACGACAGAGACCTCTACCTCCGACTTTGCTAAGGCAGTATAATCCACATTTCGAATGGCGATTCACACGATTGAGAAGTTCAGCAAACTGGGCTGGACAGTTGAATACAATATCAGATGGCTTCAATCGAGAGGGATGCAATTCTGCTGGCAGTTGTTCAAGCATAGAAGGCATAGCAGAGACAATCTCGTCATAGAACTGGATGTATTGTTGTATTTCCTCAAATTTTGCTGTGTCAAAGTTTCGTGGAATAAAGCGTTTGCAATCCAGATGATCATGTGTACATGAGGAGAAGCACGATGTTGGTATTTGAAACGATACCAGAAGTCGGTTATGTAAAATGTTCGTTTAAACATTTTATTTTCATTAACACGTCTTGAGAAATATTCGTCTGCAATTCTGGGATTCTCGTTTAATTTCTTTTGCATAAGTCTACCAAGGGCACGTTCGCTAAGTGTATTGCGCAGTTCATCCGAGATACCGTAGTGCCGGATTAGGCATGGCCACCAGAGGTCAGCAGCACTTAAGGTTAGGAATATGATAGGAACTCCGAGTTGGTTACCCATGGCCAGTAGTTCACATCTTTGCTGATACCAGTACGCCGAAGTTCCACGTATTTTTGATCCCTATGATAAAAGGCGTTTAATAACTGATGGCTGTTCTTGTACCCGTTGTGCTAATTGTTGAATATTTTTGATGTTTTGCAGATCATGGCTCTTTGCAAATACTTTGTCTACAGGCGTCGTGTCGCTGCATCGTATTGAAGCAGAAGAAACGGGGATCTTGCGCAAAACATTGATCGTGAAATTTTATAAGGTATTCAGTCCACTCACGAAAAGATACCTTAATTCTCCGACTGAAGTCAAGGTAATCGCATTTCTATCTTCTTCTTCTTTGGTGGCGTTACAGCCCATGAAGGGCCAGAGCCAAGCCTCTCTCAACCACCCATGTGGTGTAGGATTTATTTTTCGCACAGGTGAAAGGGACCTACAGTTTAATGCCGATTCCAAACGGCGTGAGTCGAGAAGCTTTTTCATGGCAAGTTTACTACGGGGGGTTTCGCCAGTACCCCGCCGAGGAGGAACGTCGCGAAATAAACATTCGATGGCGTTGGTGTTATCGGGATCCGAACTCGCTCATCGTGCGCCAGAGTCCAACACACTAACCACTGCGCCACGGCGCCCTCGCACATACCATCGGGAAACAAATGAGGAAAAGCTTGCAAGATGTAACCACTTTGTCGAAATTCATTCACTGGTAAGTCAGACGCACTCGGCCAATTCAACGTTGACTCGACTGATGCTTCTTGCCCTTTTCGTGGTGTAAACGGTACGGCGCATTCTTCAATATTGGCGCTTTCTACTATTTCTCCTTCAACAGTACCTTCTTCAATGAAAGGTAATCGATCAGCAATATTTCCATCGCTTGGTAGGCTTGATATGACATCCAGATTCAGTCACATGTCAGCGTAGAAAGGATTGAAATGTTGGAGACATT
Source organism: Eumerus sabulonum (assembly GCA_951905685.1). NCBI lineage: Eukaryota > Metazoa > Arthropoda > Insecta > Diptera > Syrphidae > Eumerus > Eumerus sabulonum. The sequence goes on from OX645060.1 coordinate 208,601,399, forward strand.
TTAAAGCGTTAAGAGCAACTTGCTTGTGTACACGAAAGTCAGTGAATCAACTCATGCCAGCACTTCGAATGATGAGAATTCCCAGTTCAACAGGCGTTACGGGTAGCAAGCGAGCCGAAGGTAGAATATCCTATCCAACATTGATGATCTTACCATAATAATGAAACTGGCCAGTGGAACCGGAAGCGCGAACTTGTTGTCTTTAGTAGAGGAAAGATGTTTTAATGTCACTTGAAGGTATGACAGTGTTTGCTATTACAGCTAAAAGTTCCTATAACTTATTATTTTTAATATTCGACGAAATTCGAAGTCGTTGAGAATTTTCGTAACTTTTAACTTGTCCATTATTGGCTTCTGGTCTTTACTCAGTTCGCTTCTCAATTCGTTGGCTCTCATCTTTATTGTTTTCACTTGTGGAGGTCCATCTAAAGCTGCATTAAAGTTGAATTTGTAAAAAAATTCAATATTCGACAAAATTCGAGTTCTAAGAATGTGATTTGTGCCGAAAAAGTGCACAGAGCCTCCGACCACATATAACACCTTTAAAAAGTTATTTTCCGGCAAAGCCATTGTTTTTTTTACTCGAGAAGTAGCAATATTCTCTTATAGCGCGTGCTTAAGTTTTTTGGCGACTATTCCTCGGTGGTAAGTCCGATTCGAATACCCGACCCCTTACGACACTCAGCAGCACCTATACTATCACCGTGACAAGTTTGATCAAGATCGCAGTAGCGGTTCCAGAGGAGTACAATAACAAAGAAGTTCCAGTGACGGGTATTATTCGAGTCCATATTGGCTCCCCGGAAAGTTTAGACATCCAAGATTCTGGAGGAATGTCTGGCATCGATCGCAATTTGATCGATTTGATTAACAGGAGACCGCCAGGTCCCCTTATGGATATTGAGAATACGCTATGTCACGAAGTCTATAAGCCTGAATCTGTTTTCGGACGTGTTGTCGTGTAGGCTGTGCTTGCCTGCGACTCGTTCAAAGATAACCTCCTTACCCAGCTTCGCGTTGAAATCTCCTAGAATAATCTTGGTGTCGTAGCTGGGACATTGAGCGTATGTTCTATCTATGATGTCATAGAAGTCATCTCTGACTCTGTCGTCTTTTTCTTCCATAATTACCTTAACTTTCGTCATCGACCGAGAAATCTATATATTCATCATACAGCCACAAACACTCAGATGAGCTACATACTTTCTTCACTGTCCGTATCATTTTCAAGTAACCACTATAAGGCAAATAAAAACTATTTGAATTCAACAAATAAACGCAATTTACCTCAATAGCACAGCTGATTCCATCTTCCGTTTGTTTATTTTGTTTTCAAATGTCAGATCTTCGACAGGACTGAATAAGACGAAATGTCAAGAATGCTACTCATTGATCCGGACTGATCAGATGTGGGCATAATAAAAAACACCTATTCTCGTTCGATATTAAACCTTTTTAGTGAATATTTGGACGAAATCCATGTCACCATCACCCTACGCCGCTGATTTTCATCTATTCCACAACAGATGTCATCGCGATGGCACCAGTTTGACAATTCATCTTGTTATCGACCTTGAAAAAAACCATTGCCGCCAAATGTCAGATGGTAAACAACACAAAGTGCAGATTTTTTTATTACAGCACGTGTCCCCCGCCGTCGTTGTTTTCGCCTAGTGTTCTTCAGTGGTTTTCGGTGTACTCGTCTCGTCCCTCAAACTCGGACATGTTTTACTTAATTGGTCTTGGCCTTGGTGATCCAAAGGACATCACAGTCAAAGGCCTCGAAATCGTTCGTAAATGCCATCGGGTATTCCTCGAATCGTACACATCAATACTTGGCTGCTCAAAAGAGGAGCTCGTAAGTTTGTTTCTCATTCCAGTCCCATTTGCTACTTGTCTGTTAATCGTTTTTCTTCCCTCTCTGTCTCTCTCACACTCTTTTTCGTTCTCGTTTTCACTTTTGCAGGAAGAATTCTATGGCCGACCGCTTGTTGTTGCAGATCGGGAACTTGTCGAACAAGGAGCCGATCAAATTCTATCCGGGGCAGACAAAGAAGATGTCGCTCTCCTGGTCGTAGGCGATCCGTTCGGAGCAACAACTCATACCGACTTCATTCTACGAGCCAAAGAGAAGAAAATCACATACAAAGTTGTACACAATGCATCGATTATGAACGCAATCGGTTGTTGTGGCCTTCAATTGTACAAGTTCGGTGAGACAGTGTCCATTCCATACTGGGATGAAACCTGGAAGCCTGATAGCTTTTATGATAAAATCAAATTGAATCGTTTGAATAACATGCACACATTATGCCTGTTGGACATAAAAGTGAAAGAGCCCACTCTGGAGTCGTTAATGGGCAGACGGAAGGAATACATGCCGCCGCGGTTCATGAGTGTCCAAGAAGCTGCTACTCAATTGCTGGCGATTGTGGATAAGAAGGACGCTTTGGAAAAGAACACTGTCTTGAATGAGAAGTCGTTGTGTGTCGGTTTGGCTAGGGTCGGTCATGATAATCAACAGATTTTGGCTTGTACCCTTAAGCAGATGAGCAACACGGATATGGGTGGACCGTTGCATTCGATGGTGATACCGGCGAAGGATATGCATCCGTTGGAAATTGAGTTTCTACAGCAGTATGCTATCATCAAACTTGACGAGTACAATCACTAAGCATTTGTATTAAGTTAAAAAACCACCGACACAATATATCTGATTATTTTTACACAAACGTGTTTTACTTATAGCAAATCAAAGGCGCTAATGAACGAATCAATTTAGTAAAATAAGAATAATGTGACAGAGCTTAGAATATTTTTATTTTATCATAGAGTTAATACAATACAATTCTGAAAAAAATTACATTCCGTACAGCATACAAGTGCCTGTTTTAATAGAAAAGCCCTCGCATCCTTCTACCAGAACCTTGTCGGTCGTAGAGAACATTAAATTTGTTCACGAAATGATTCATGTCATTGCATCCTTTGGTCATGGCACCCATGTATGTGATCAATGCAACGTCGTTGCATTGTGTGTAGAATTCCTCTTTGAATCCGGGTCCTTGCATCACAGGCAGTCGATGGCTGAGGGAGTAAGCTTCTCTTAAAATCTCTTGATTTGCTTCCAATTTGCCATCCTCCACGTCTTTAAGGTATTTGAGCACAATCTTAATCCGAGTATTAAGCATCTTGATAGCACTGCCTTGTGCGACAAGGTGCTCGGCAACAACAGACTTCTCACCAGTTTCATTGGTTGACATTCTGGCGACATGATCGACTCCGATGCGTTCGGCTTCTTCGGTCGCAAGCGTGTAGACGAGCGGTACAAGCAGCATTGTTGCCTCGCCTTGTACGATATCAATTACAGATTCATAAAGCTTTAAGGGTAGCTGATCGGCACTACGTGAAAGAGGATTCAATTGTAACATGATTGGACATTCGTTGATATTAGCGATTTGTTTTTGAATTTTAATTTCTCGTTCGCTAGGCACTTCGCCGGTGGTATACCAACCAATGAAGTCCAACTCCATGAACACCTGTTTGTATTGAGCTTCTTTGGTATTGTAATAGTCCAAGTTGATAATCACATCGTCGCCGACTTCGTCGACTTTTAATTCGAATGAGTTCATGACTTCAATGTTGCGACCTTTTTGTTTGCCTATTAGGGCGCCGTACACTTGCCGCGGCTGACCCACTTGGGCCCGGATACGGGTCCAATGCTCCGAAACGTTCATTATAACTAGAGGATGTAGGGAAATGGTCACAGACGGCACCGTACCGGGTCCAGCCATGATATTTGGACTGTTCTGCAATTTGTTCAGTGCCTTCTCAGATGTTGAGGGCTGTACCTCTATGTCTACGTCCATTTGCTCCATTCTAGCTTTATTAGTTGGGAACTAGCAATGAAAATATTTATGTGAATAGAAAACTGTTTAGAGAAATAAAACCCAATTTGTCTGGTGGCCCTTGTTCGAATTTGATGTTTTTTTTTTTTGACATTTGACAGCAGAGTTGTACTAAGCTGATAACACAATGCGTGGTAGATAAAGAAAGAAATAGTTCTACACTGAAATAAATATTTTGAAAATTTGTCGTTTGCCAGTAAGAATATTAAAACTATGTACATATTTCACATGGCGCAGTGGGTAGTGTGTTGGCCTCTGACGCCGATGACAGGGATCGAATCCCGACACAGCCATGCCATCGAACGTGTTTTTTTACGGTGTTTCTCCTCAGCGGGGTTCTGACAAAACCCCCTGTAGTAAAACTGTCATGAAAAGGTTCTCGGAATTCGCCGTTCGGAACCGGCAATAAACTGTAGGTCCCTTTCACCTATGGGAAAAATGAAATCACACACAACATGGGTGATTGAGAGAAGCTCGGCTCAGGTTCTTCATGGACTGTAGCGCCAACATACATACATACATATTTCATAGTTTTGGTTTATTCTCTTTTGTGTCTTCTATTCATGTTAACCATATCTTTCTCACGGTTCAACACTATCCTTAGATTCCTTCAATAGTCATACTTCCATACTCTTCTTTCTCATTTATCTTCGAGTTTGTACATTCAAACAATGCAAATAGGTCGCATTGTTGACCGAAACTTCGATACATTTAGTACGTACTATCCATAATCCTACGTATCAGACGTCCAATAGAATGAATGCAAGAACCCATGTACCATGGAAAAGCCTTCGACACTGTATGGTTACCTACTTACTTAGGTGGCGCTACAGAGCGGTGTAAGCCCAGGGCTCAACCAACAAGTATCTGCAGCTGGGATGGTATTTTGCCAACTGTTTTCAGTGACGCACTCCCAGTTTTTTTTTTTTTTTTTTTTTAGAGACTCGCGCAGGTTCAAGAGTTTTTATATTCTCTTATGATGTGTTCACACACACAACCTGAACGGAGTGCAGTGGTTGGGGTCGTTGATGTTCGTTCACTACTCTCAGGGGTGGTTGTCCTAGACCTAGATAGGACGAGAGCCGACCAAATTCCGCGTTGGATATAGTCCGTAGTAATTCGTTCAAGCACTTGAGTATTGCATACGCAGAGGATGAATTTCGGTTGACCATATACTGTGAGTGTTATGCCTGCAGCAGTACGTCTGGTCACTTTCCATTCACAACTGCGTTGCATACTTTTTGTCCGTATAGGAATTGCTTTTTTCTTGGCTATGAAGCGCATTTGAACCGTAAGCCTTCCGCTCGGCGGTCGATGATGTTAACCACTGCACCACGGTGACCCCGTGGTTAAGGTTCTCTTCCACCTGTTGTCCTCAGCCGCGTCGTCTCCCGCGGTTTGACTCAAAGACTCTCCGGGTCGGAGCTGTGTTATCCATTCGCTCTATATGGCCTAGTCATCTTAGACTTGGGATCCGTAGACGCCATACTAGGCCGATGTCGCTGTACAGCCCGTATAGTTCGTCGTTGTATCTTCTCCTCTACTCTCCGTTTATTCAAACGGGACTGTTGTGGTAAGAATTTAGACATGGCCTTTTATTTGTATAGGAAAGAAAACTCAAAAGGTAAATTGGTGAGGTTAACTTCTTTTTTATGAATGTCGTATTTTTTCCGGAAACAATCAAATTACATATTTATAAATGCATGTAGGTGGCGCATTTGTTAATAGAAAAAATTATAAGTACATGTAGGTGGCGCATTTATTAATAGAAAGAAAGCAGGGTGACGCAAAATAAATTAGGCTTGATTGACAACATCCTCCCCACCTTGAGAAGACAAGGTCTGATCAATTGGAAGGCGTTTCACTTTGGTTGCTGCTCGCTGTGTTTCCCCGCTTGAAGTCTTGACTGTTACAGCTGTTGACTGTTGAACTCTTACGATTCGACCTAGTCGCCATTTTAAGGGACTTAAGTTCTCTTCCTCCAGAACGACAACGTTGCCAATGCACAAGGACTCCACATGTTTAGTCCACTTTGGTCGTCGCTGTAGACTCTGTAAATAGTCAGCCGACCATCGGTTGCAAGACTGCTGCAAGTACCATTGTAACCTTTGATACCGCTGTAGACGATTCACGTTTGTTAGTCGAAGATCTGGCTCAGGTAAGGCATTCAGAGCCGTACCAATTATAAAATGGCCAGGTGTTATGGCTGGTATGTCATTAGGATTTCCAGGAATAGGTGTAATAGGCCTGGAATTAAGAATAGACTCAACTTGAATAATTAAAGTATTAAATTCAAAAAAGTTTAGCTTTGCATTTTCTAATATTCTTCTGAGGTGAAACTTAGTCGATTCGACTGCGGCCTCCCATAAGCCGCCAAAGTGGGGCGAGTGTGCAGGAATTGTTTTCCGTGTTATTTTCATTGGAACTAATATTATTGAAATGAAGAGGATCCTGAAATTTCTTGTACAACTCGTGTAGTTCGTTCCTTGCGCCTATGAAGTTCGTAGCGTTGTCGCTGTATATAATAGAACATAAGCCACGATGACCAATGAAACGTTTTAATGCCGCCAAAAATGCTGTTGTCGTAAGATCCTCGACCAATTCCAAGTGAATGGCCTTTGTTGAAAAGCAAATAAATAGTGATATATATCCCTTTATTGATGATATTCCACGTCGATTGAAATATATTTGAAACGGTCCACAAAAATCAATGCCTATAACACGAAAGGGTCGGGTTTGTTGAACACGGAATTCTGGTAAATCACTCATAAGAGGTTCGTGCTTAACGGGCTTATCACAGAATCAAGTTGTGCACCTGCGGTAAATTGACTGGCAAATTATTCTCCCATGTATAGGCCAGACTGTTTGTCTAGCAATGCTTAATAAAGTTTGTGGACCGACATGGTGGTTCGCAATATGAAGATGTCGAAGCAATGTGTATGTGAAATGATGGTCTTTTGGAAGCAATATGGGATGTTTACTATTAAAATTCAGCGCAGAAAATCTCAATCGTCCACCCACCCTCAATATATCTCTGCCATCGATGAAAGGCGAAAGAGATTGGGCCTGTATACACGAGAATATCGCTAGCAGCAGGAAGACCGGTTTGATGCTCTACACTGAAGCATACACGTGATTCATTTTTCTAGAAGAAAAAATTGTATATGTGAACCTTGTTCAAATGTGTTAGTGTTTCGGTCTTTTTGACATTTCATTTGAAAGAGATATTTCCTTTGACAGAGATATTAAGTGCAACCACGCACTAAAATGTCCCTTTGTTTTTTTCCGATGTTCACTGCTTGAAAGACCAATGACGATTGAAGCGCAACACCAGGCAAAAAAAGTGCGGACTCGAAAACTGAAGAGTTGTATATGTATTAGTTTTCCTCTTCTGTTCACCCACCAAATTTGCGAAAGAAAATTGTATTCCGTTTCGTACCGCAACCTTCAGCTCCCTCTTCCACAAAACCGGTTTTTTTTGGATGATATATTCTCGTGTATACAGCCTCATTGAATGTAACTTTTCGATGGAAGAAGCCTTTCATTTTTCAGGGCGTGAATTTCTGGAGCAAACTATGTCCTTTGTACTGTTTTCACAACAGTAATAAATGCTTCCTTGATTTCATTAGCTGTTAGCTGTCCAGAGATGCGAAGAACCTTCACCTTTTGTTGGCATTTGTTTTTAAATCGCAAAATATATCCAATAACATGCAGTAGGGAATTGTAATGATTATGATATTTTATGTTAGTTATAAAACCCGAGTCGCTGCGAATAAATTTGTTATGTAAAACTATTTTATTCCTCCTTTCCAACTTGTTTTCATCCCTTTCAAAATTATATTCAAATGTCGGCCAACTCGTTGAAGATAATGACAGAAATGCTGGTCCATAAAACCACATATTTGAATTAATGAGATCTGATGGAGAGGAACCCCGAGATGAAATATCTGCTGGATTCATTTTGGACTGTATGTGTCTCCACTGGTCAAAGGTGGAAATTTCTTGAATAATTGATACCCTATTAGCAACAAAGGTCTGCCAGTTGCACGATTCCTCCTTAATCCAGCTAAGAACGATGGTCGAGTCTGTCCAAAAGGTAATATTTTCAAAATTAATAAAGTTGAAGATGGCTTTGACGCGCTTGACGAGTTGTATCATAATGACAGCAGCACAGAGTTCGAGCTTTGGAATTGAACACCTTTTTATGGGCGCAATTCTTGATTTTGAGCATAATAGCTTAACCTTTACTTTATCAGCGTGATTAATAGATCGAATATAAATACATGATCCATATGCATTCTCAGAGCTATCTGAAAATGCATGTATTTCATAACGAGAGTCGGTGGAAAATGCAAGTCGATCTACTTCCAAGTCATTTAACTTCTGCAATCGATTCCTAAAGTCAAGCCATGGCTCCTTTTATTCTTGCGGAAGAGGATCGTCCCAATCCAATTTTAAACGCCATAATTGCTGCATAAATATTTTAGCCAGAACGATAACTGGATTTATTAATCCCAGAGGGTCAAACAATTGGGCGATTTCTGATAAAACGCTTCTTTTTGTAACTAAACCATGGAAATTTGTATTTTCTTGGAATAAAAACTTATCTGAAGAGGGATCGCATAACATTCCTAATGTTTTGATTGCATCAGAGCCCTTAATTTTGAATAAAGTTTCTCTATCCTCTTGTGGTATGTTTTCCAATAAATCAGTATGATTTGCACACCACCTTTTAAGACTAAATCTTTACTAAGGCTTTGTAAATCGATTGCTTGTTCTAGCGTATTGGCACCTGACAATAAGTCATCGACATAGAAATCCGAATTGACTGTCTTACAAGCCATGGGGAAACTCATACCTTCAACGATAGATAACTGATAAAGTGATCGAGTAGCTAAAAAGGCAGTACTATCGAAATACGTAGGAGTTGTGACTGGACTGTTTAACGTTGTTTCGTTTCTATGGAACAATGAATGGTGCTTATCACCACAAGTATGACAGTGGGATTTGGAGAGGCAGCCAGCCATGGAATGAATATTAGTCTTCAAACAATTTGAACAGAGTTTAAGTGAACTAACCTTGCTACATCTTTCTGATACGGGCAGGTTTAAAAAGGCAATACAGCGATAAATAAAGTGTCCTGGTTTATTACAGAAGTTACATGCATTTTTAGTAATCATAAATGACTACCTTATGACCTTTCATTGAAGTACTACTTCCGTCCTTAATGGAATTCGATGTAAAGGAATTTGAGGATACAGTACCTTCAATAATTTGACACCTTTTCTTCAAAAATGACATTAATTCGACAAGCGTTGGTAATCCATCCACCGGCGATTCTTCATTCCATTTAAGAGTTGTTTCTGGATCAAGCTTGGAGGTTGTGATGTGGACAACGAGGTCATCTCAAGCGTCCACAGGTCGATTGATGTTCCTTAATCCAGTAAGGTGATTATTCATTTTATCCATCAGGTTTCGCAACTCATCAGCATTTGCCTTAAGAATTTTAGGGTGTTGGAAAATTAATTTGATATGTTGCTTTCCGATAACCTTTTTATTTTCAAATCGTTCCTTTAATTAATCCAATATTACCTCATAATTCTCTGCGACAATTTTCAGACTTGCTATTGGAGCTCTGGCAGTAGGACTAAGCTTGGAGACTAAATACCGCAGCTTAGCAAATTGTGTTAGGTTATTGTTGTTGAGAACAAAACAAACAAATTCGTCATACCAGCTCATCCACGTGGTAACATCAGCTGAAAACTCTTGGAGTTCAATTTTTGGTAATTTAATTGAATTATACCTTTCATCATCAAACTGTAGTGTTGCATTATTTGATGGATTTACTTGCTTATCATGCTTTGCAATGAGCACCTTTAGAGTTGACGCTGCTAGATAGTACATTTCTTCATAAGTTGATCTATAAGGTTTAGGAATTTCGTCGAAGTCCCTTTCTTAAATTTTCCCTTGAACACTGTTGAATGTATGGAATGCTGAATCCAAAGCATCAGAGCGAATATTCATCTCCGCAACAGATGTAGTAAGGGGGTCCACTCGAACACGTGCTAAGTACTCCTCCATACGTTTTATTTGCTTTTCGCATACTGAACGACGAGCCTTTAGTATTTGAAGTGCCTTATCCGATTTACTACCAGGTATTGTTTCACCTTCCTCCGAATTCGTTTTCTTGGAAAGAGATAACGAAGATTTGCTTGTGGGATTGATCCGCACATCAAGTTCCTCCTCTGACATTTCACGTGATTGCACAATGCTCGCAAAATTAAGAGACCGGTTTGAATTGTTAGAAAATATTTAAAGCCAATATCTAGCCGGGGCCTCCAAATGTTGTGGTAAGAATTTAGACTTGGCCTTTTATTTGTATAGGAAAGAAAACTCAAAAGGTCAATTAGTGAGGTTAACTTCTTTTTTATGAATGTCGTATTTTTTCCGGAAACAATCAAATTACATATTTATAAATACATGTAGGTGGCGCATTTGTTAATAGAAAGAATTATAAGTACATGTAGGTGGCGCATTTATTAATAGAAAGAAAGCAGGGTGACGCAAAATAAATTAGGCTTGATTGACAACAGGGACCATAGATTAAACGCAGAATTTTCCTTTCTAAACGGCCAAGGGCCTTTTTATCCTTTTTCGTTAAAGTCCAGGCCTCCGCGCCATAGAACAGGACCGGGATGATTAAGGTTTTGTATAGCGCAGCCTTGGCATTTCGAGAGAGGGTCCTATTTCTCAATTGCCTCTTGAGCCCGAAGATGCAGCGGTTGGCAAGAGTAATTCTGCGTTTGATCTCAGCGTTGATGTTGTTGTTGCTTGTCACTAGTGAGCCAAGGTAGACGAAGTTCTTGGCCACTTCGAATTTGTAGCTGCCAGTTGTGACGTTCTGGCCGTGTGAACCCGGACGACAGCCGATACATATGTATGAGATTGCTTGGAGAGTGTTGTGGTTTGGTAAGGAAACGCAAACACTCACGAGCTGCTTGTGAGTGAGCGCTACCCAACGAGCAATTATTAAACGCACGAGCTGATGAGTAATTGGCTGTGAGCATTTTTTTTCGATTTGGAAATGGACACATACATATGGACATATGTATGTATATATGTATATCCAACATACAAACTCCAGACTTTTCACACGAATTCCTCAGGATCGTATTTATCGTGTAAAAACAGAATAAGGGTGTATGCATATACATATGTATGTATCGCCTGGATTACTGATTACTCTTAAAAGTATGCCTACGTTTTATGCATGTAGGTTTATGCAGCATCATGTCATCGCTACATTTTTTCATGCCCCCAAGTATGCAAACAAAATTCTCGTTTCATAGGCAAAATAGATGCCTCTCTATCGCTTGTTTTGCGCTCTCGCTTGCACGCTCAGCTCAGGCGGAACGTGACAATGAACCATAATTTTCCGTACGTGCAGCCGGTGTTCATCGATTTATAAGACGTTATCACGTTAAAAGTTGGAATCTGATTATATCCTTCTTTCTTTTTTAAGGATAAACATACCATTATTACCATTTTGCAATGGTTCTTAAACGATATTGATAATTGGTTCGATAGACCTGGTGTTTAATCTGATTTGAATGTGGTGGTATTCTTTTTCAGCGTATGACATTTTTACGTAAGAAATTACAGGGAAATCTTTTTCAAACTTCATTATTTTAACATCAGTCAATTTAATTTGATTTTTTAGGACATCCGTATTGTAGTTTGGTCCAATTCTCATAGACAAGGTTTTTAAGTCAGAGAATGATGTTTCATCTAGCTCACTAACGCGGTATGGTTTTCCAGTTTTTTAGCTGTGCGAATAATAGTAAGATATTGGTCAAGAGTGTTAATTGATCCAGATTTCGGGTTTTTTTTTTTTTAACGGCACGCTCAATAGCAGAATGAACTGAGTCACCCTCGTTTTGGGTATGTCCTTTAATCAAAAATGTATGGCTTATACTGCTCAAATTAGGAAATATTTGAACGGCATAACTATACGTTGCAATCATATTTTCTTTTTTTGTTGCCCACAACAGTTGTCAGAGTAAAATACTACATCAAACGATTGGGTTGACTTTTTCTGGAGGCTTTTCATGTACATGAAAACACCGATTTCGTTTGCTTCCCTACCGGCTTTGCCCTCGTGCCATACAAAGCAGTTGACTTCTTTACTCTTCAGCTTGCAGATGGTAAAGTTGAAAATATTAAGCTTGGACACATAATGCAAATTTCTAGACTCTCCTTTGGGACACTGGAGAACAGCTTGGAGGTCATAAACAGCGACGATGTTGGTTGCATTGGCAGATTCTTTGTCCTTTTCTGTTTCTTCCCTAGAAAGTATTTTTTCTGCCAAGTGTTGTTAATCATACTTTTCTTGCGGAGTATCTTTATTTTCACTGTTTTCAAAGGCAATGCAGTCCTCACATTGGTCGTTTTTAGGATGATGAAAAGGTATATTTAAGTTATTTACGAACACTTGGTGGAATAGTTTATACTTTGCAAAAGAAACTACTTTAACACTACACTGTTCAACGTAGTTTCTGTGAATCTGCAGTACTTATACCTGCATCGATGTACTCCTTATTTGAGTTTGCTCTGCAATAATGGCTTGGAATGCGTGGTATTTCATCAATATGATCCTTAACCCTTTAAGAACTTTGGCGACAGTTTTATTCGAATGGGTGTGCCTACCTCTTAAACCAGTTTCGACAGTATTAGAGACATATGTATTGGTCTCTCTTATCTAGAACGGTTCTAATAGGCCTGTCGTTGATTCCTAGAGTTGATTTGAAAAAGTTTTTGTAGACTCTGATTCTTGAATTTTCAACGGTGAAATAAAATGCATTATTGTTTTGTCGAGGCTTTCTGATATTCGAAGTATACCCTTCTTCATCTCCTGCTCGAATATACCTATGTATATTAAGGTTTCACTTCCCTCATTGAAACTGCAATAAAGTTACGTTGTTTTTCTGTACATTCAACGTGCAGTATTTGCTGAATATTTTTAATCTGTTCTCTTCATTAATTTTCGATGAGCACTCAAGCCTGACAAACGGGACCTATCTTTCTTTCTTCAACTATTCTCAGCTCCTCGCAATCTTTGCTTCGTTTGCTCCATTCATTTTTACGATTTTTCCTTTTTCTGGACCTGAGTTTTTCATTTTCAGTGGATTCTACTGGCTTCGGACTTGAAGGTGGCGAATCAAACGATGTTTTCGATGATCTACTAGCACAGTAATCCGGGTTTTTGAAGTTGTCATCTGCTGAAAAGACATTTTCTGAATCTGAAGTTGAGTCTGAAGATAAGTCACTTTGAGGATTTCTGGTTATTAAACGAGAGCAACTGGTGATGGTGCTATTATATCCCGGTACGGAAGTGTTATCGTCGAAAGTTGTCGTATGCGAGTTCAACTGAGGATTAATATTTCCACAATATGTATTTTGTTCCATAGCTGTTCCAGGTGGTTCTATAGATAAGTCACAGTCGCAGGCGACAGATGGTAAAACGGAAGCATTTGTTTGAAGTTAGGTGAGCCAAGTTGATTTGAAGATGAATGTTCGTCCTGAAAGTAATTTTTAGCCAAATAAAAAATATAAATAATACCACTAACAGTATTTTCCGCGGTTCTGGCTAGGGGACATTGGTATGATGTGTTTTCTGGGCAAGAAATTGTCCAACTTCGTGCCAACTTAACCAGTAATTGCGATCGATTAGTAGGGAATCTTGGGCAAAACCAAAATGGCTGCAACAAGATGGTACTCCATGAGGTTAAATATTACTTACAGTGTTGGCAAAGTGACACTTCTTAAAGTAATCAAAAGAACTTTACAGTTTATAAAATAGTTTCCTTGGCTTAATGGCTTAACGTAAATTATGACCTTTTACTATAAAAATAATTTACCACAATTTGGCAGTAAAGTGACACAAAACGAAAAGTGTCACTTTCCCAGAAAATGATCTATCAAGATCTCAGTTTTTTTTTTAAATCATAGTGTAAAGGGTTGACCATAATAGGCAGAAGCGAGCATATGCAAGCAGAGGGGAATGTCTTTTTACATGAAAAGCATATGACATACCGATAATGGGAATATACGAAGTTTCGTTAAATGTTCGTTAACTGATGCGAGCAGACGGAAGGTCTTCATGAAAGAAGACATTCCGTACGGAATTTTGACAGCTGATAGTGAAAGGAACCAAAAGTACAATAAAGAAACACTTTTTAGTTTTTAATGGTTTTAATCTATTTCCCATTGTTTTATTTTCCATTTTTCTCACTTTTAATAACACGATTGTACCCACACTGAAAGCAAACAAACGGAATAAAATCCATTTGACAGTTCCTTTCCTTCTGCTCGCTTATGTTCATTATGGGTAACTTGACTTTTCGTTGAAACAGAGGGGAGAATATCGTTCGGTTCTGACGTAAGCTTCTGCTTGCTTCTGCCTATTATGGTCAGCCCTTTACATATGAAAAGTGTCGAAAATAAAAAAGAAAACTTACCGGGTTTTTTCGGTGCAGTCTGACATTTTTTTTATGACGTTTCTCCGAAGACAAACACAACCGTTCACACCAGTTTAAGAGTTAAAGTTATGACGGTTTAATAGAGAAAAAGTATTCTTTTTTTTGGTATTCGTTCTGTATACCTAACTGAAAACCACCAAGTTTTAACTTATGTCAGTTTGTGGCCGTGGTGCAGTGGTTAACATCAGGGATAAACAATGAGATACCAATCTTTCGTACGTCTGCCCGTTGATCCCCACAGGGGTAGGTTGTTGCTTTTGTAATACACACCGATACTATACGTGTTATTCTCCGTTTTAAAAACGCCGCTTTTGACTTACCCAGTGGGAATGACATAATCAAGACGCCGTCAAACCACAACGCGTTTGTAGGGGCTATCTGTCAAAGTGCCTGTCAAAGCCAATAGATTGGTATCTCATTCTTTATCCCTGGTTAACATCACCGACCGCCGGGCGGTAGGTCTATAGTTCAAATTCGATTCATAGCCAAGAAAAAGTAATTCCTATATGGACCAAAATAGTGCAATGCAGTTGTGAATGGAAAGTGACCAGACGTACTGCTGCAGGCATAACACTCACAGTATATGGTCAACCGAAATTTATCCTCTGCGTATGCAATATTAAAGTGCTTGAATGAATTCCTACGGACTATAACGTGGAATTTGGTCGGCTCTCGTCCTGTCTAGGACAACCACCCCAGAGAGTTAACGAACATCAACGACCCAAACCACTGCACTCCGTTCAGGTTGTTTGTATATAACACATCTTAAGAGAATATATGTCTCGTATGATCTTTTCAAGCACGATATTGAAAAAATTAGATGGTAGCGCGTCACCTTGTCTAAATCCTTTTTAACATCAAAGGTCTCGGTTAATTCGCTATCGACCCTAATGGAGCACCGATAATTCTCCATTGTCATCCCGCATAATCTGATGAGTTTGGCAGGGATGTTAAAACTAGACATAGCGCCGTATAGCCCGTCTCTATGCAACTGTCATACGCGACTTTGAAACCGACGAAAAAGTGATGGGTGTGGATTCGATATTCTTGGATCTTCTCAAATATTGGTCTATTGTGGATTTACCTGGCTTGAAATCACACTGATAAAAACCGATCAGATTATCTACAAAGGGTTTCAGGCGTTCACACCGTACGGCAGAGAAGATCTTATATGCGATGTTAAGGAGACTTATTTCCCTGTAGTTGGCGCAGGCAGGCCGTCTGCGCCCGTAAAAAAGAAGTTGATCGCCTTTAACATGGCACTATATGTTTAGAAGGACTTTATTCCAAGCTTTAACGGCTGAGCAGAACTAAGCCATTGCTTTGTCTAATCTGTGACATGTTGACGGGTAGAAAGTTCGTTGCGTAAATCGCCAACGTGACTTCTGCCCAAACGTTTGATAGTGAAAATGGTCTGCAGCATAGCACTGCTAGTTTGCTGATCCTTTCAACATTCACATCGCTCGGCAAAGATCGCTCGCCAATCGATAGGATATGCAGACGATAAGATCACATATTCTTGCCCTACTGCACCAGGGTTTCGGTTAGATTCAGCACTACTGTGTTGACTGAAAGTTGAAAATTCCAGAAATTAGAGCCTAGGGCCTAGAGGAACACTAGACACACCGGACATCGGAAGGCTGTCCACTGTCAAATAAAAATGTAGTTAGTTAGAACGTGCATCTAGTAGTAGAATCTCAGTCGATGCTGGGAATATGGAAAAACCACTTCTTTAGACTGTATAACGGCGATCTTAGTCAATACACCGCTGTCAGGCAGAATGACCTCGGCGAAGTTAGGATCGTCATATCGAATTATGATCCGAACTCGTCATGCATCAGAGTCCAACACACTTAATACTGCGGCACAGCGCCCTCAACTAAATATATGATGACATCAAAAAAGGTCGCTCGACATTTTGGCCAGAACATTTGTATTGGCAGATATAAGTTTGAGGTAGTTAAGGACTTCGTCTACTTTGGCCTCGCAATGACTTGGAACAACGGCATCAGTTCCGAGATCAAACGTAGGTTTACTCTCGCTAATTGCTCTTTCTTTCGGCTCAGGATCCAAATGGTATAGAGCCCTCTACCGAACGATCAAGTTGACCCTATACAAGATCCTTATCATCCTGGTCCTACTGTACGGCGCACAAGCATGGACATTATCAAAATAAGGAAGTCGTTGGCCGTTTCGAAAGAAAGATTTTGCGTGTGACGGGGGCTGTAGGGAAATATTAAACCACGAGCCTTACGGCCTGTACAGCAACATTAGTCTAGATGGCGTACCCAGATGGAAGGGGACCTCAGCCAACTGAGTATGTGGCAATGGAAAATATTAGGAAAAAATCGTGCTAGTTGGAAGGGCATGTTGGTTGAGGCCCAGGTTCACCCCGAACTGTAGCGCCGCCTAGGTAAGTAAGAATCAACCTGGATACATTGTTTTCAAGACTCATCGACGCCACCGCTTCATTGACGTCTCGCTGCGTTCTCCCAATCACGTCAATGTCATCAGCGTATGCGAGCAATTGTGCAGACTTGAAGTTGATCGTGCCTCTTGTATTAGGAAGTGAATCCCGCACGATCTTTTCAAGCATGATGTTGAAAAAATCAGATGACAATGCGTCGCCTTATCTGGACCCCTTTTCGACATTGAAGACCTCGGTTGAATCTTTACCGACCTTAATGGAGCAGCATCCTGGTCCTATATAGCTCGTCGCTATAGACACTGTCATATGCGGCTTTAAAATCGACATCTTTTCCAAGATCTGTGGTAGTGTGAACATTTGGCCTATCGTGGATTTTCCTGGCCTGAAGCCATATTGATAGGAAGCTTTCAAGCCTTATTCCCTTATCCTTGTCCCATTCGTCGGACATGCCTTCTTCCGGCCATATGTTACAGATAAACTGGTGCATGCTCCCTATCAATTCATCTCCAGCTGCTTTAAATAGCCCAGCAGATAGGACGCCTGCGGCTATCTTGATTTTATCTATGTTGGGTGGACGGAATTCTCCTACGTCGTCGTCCGTTGCCTGACCGCGGTATATTGTCTATCACAGCCGTTATACAGTCTACAGTCATATTCTCAGCATCGTTTATGATTCTACTACTTGCTCTCCATTTTCATCCGTGCAGGCTTCTGCTCTGGCTTTGTACCTGTGGCATGTTCGTTTCACCTTATTGTAAACCTCCCAGAACCTCAGGGGCAGCGTATTTGATAGCGTTCTGGCAATGCTCCCACTGCGATTGCAGCTTCTCGACGTCTAACTTACGTGGTCGATATCTTCATTCGTCCCCTGGCTACAACAAGGTAGTGATTCTAGTCGATGTTGGCTCCTCGGTAGGTTCGTACATTTAAAATGTTGGAGAAGTGTCTTGCGTTGATCGCGATATGTTCAACCTGATTAGTGGTCGATTGAATAGGGGACCGCTAGGTGGGAATCATGTGCTTACTATAAGGTGGTTACCCGAGCCCGTTGTCGAATGTCCATGCCAAAAAATTTGAGAATTATTATCATCTTACTATTAAACATTACCAAATCTGCTAACAATTAAATTCAATCTGCACTTGTCAGACTTCATATATCTTCATGGTGACCACCTTCGCCTTCTTTAAATACGAACAGCGGCTCCATCACCTAATGTTAACCAAAAGCCTTAAAAGAAGCAGTAAAACGGACAATTCAATTTCAGGTACGAACCATCCCTGGCATAAAACACCTCCACTCTCTCGTCACACTCTGATTTTGCTCACGAACCGTTCGGAAGTGTCAAATGGAAAATCAGCTGAGGGTGGTATTTTTCTCTTACCGCACAAGTTCTGTGCTTTTTTCTTCAATGAGTAAATATTTATTAACAAGACCGTACTGAACTGATTAGAGAGATAAGAATTATCAAAATTACCCAACAGTAAGTGTGTACCGTCATGCTGTTGTTCCTCAGCTCTGAGTAATGCTTGGGTTTATTCATAGATGAGCTATG
This sequence comes from Eumerus sabulonum, assembly GCA_951905685.1. NCBI lineage: Eukaryota > Metazoa > Arthropoda > Insecta > Diptera > Syrphidae > Eumerus > Eumerus sabulonum. The sequence continues at coordinate 208,619,823 of OX645060.1, forward strand.
ATGGATTACTGTCCCAGCAGGTGACCGACGAAAAGCTGACTTATCTGAATGCATCATCACAACAAGGGACACCACAACAATCTGTTGTATCTCATCACGATGTTGTTGTGCCAACATCGGTGTCGTCGTCTTTGTCGGCAACCGGTAATTATTCACATCATACGAGGGGAACAAAATCGGAAAACTCGACACCGCTGCGTAAGGTATCAACATCGCGTTTCATGAGCGCTTTCAGTCAGTTTTATACGGCCGGCTGTAGTGGAAGTGCGACAGCCAGTTCAGTATCGGCATCGGTTACACCGACTCCATCGATTGCAAGTGAAGATGATCCATCACCTAGCAGTTCTGCTGGGCGGACACCGACAAAAGGCATGGAATCGAAATTGCTCTCAATGTGGCACAATGTAAAGTACGGGTGGAGTGGTAAGATACGTTCGAATTTCTCTAAGGAACAACCGGTTTGGCTGTTGGGTCGGTGCTATCATCGAAAGTATACACCGCCGCCATCGATGGAAAGTTCTGCAGAATTTTCAGCAAATCTCGAACCGATCAAGGGGGGTGTTGCGGCCGTGAATCAAATTGAGATTCAATTGGACGAGAGTTTAGAACCGCAGGAACTCGGAATGGATGCTATTGAAAATCAGGCAACTGAGAATCCATGGGAAGAGGGAATCGAAGGATTTAAAAGAGATTTCTACAGTCGAGTGTGGATGACATATCGCCGCGAATTTCCCATAATGAACGGTTCCAATTACACCTCGGACTGTGGTTGGGGCTGTATGCTACGTAGTGGACAAATGCTTCTCGCGCAAGGATTGCTCTGTCACTTTCTGGGCAGAAGTAAGTGTCGATCAAGTAATCAGTCATGTTGTGTAACATGAATTGGAACTTTTTTCTTTTTAGCCTGGCGTTGGGACCCTGAAACGCAGCTACATTGTACCTATGAGGATAATATGCATCGAAAGATCATACGTTGGTTTGGGGACAGCTCATCGAAAAACAGTCCTTTTTCAATTCATGCACTAGTAAACTTGGGACAGGAAATGGGCAAAAAACCCGGCGATTGGTATGGCCCCGCTTCGGTTTCCTACCTGCTAAGGTATTTCCCATTGTTAATTTTCAGTTCAGTGAATAATAGGTATTAACTGATGATTCATCTGTGACAGGCAAGCATTAAAGAATGCATCGCAAGAGAATGCCGACTTGGAAAACATTGTCATATATGTTGCACAGGATTGTACAAGTAGGTCATGTGGTTACCCCCACATTGAAATCACATTTTAAGCGATTTTCTTTGTTTATTTTGTAGTTTACATTCAGGATATCCATGACGAGTGCTATGTACCAGATAATAGCAAAAAGCACGTTCCATGGCAAACGCATCGAAAACAAAAGGAAGATCCTCAAAAACAATCACAAGAACAACAGGTGCACTGGAAATCTCTCATCATTCTCGTACCCCTTCGACTGGGCACCGAAAAATTGAATCCGGTTTACGCACATTGCCTTAAATTACTCCTCAGTACAGAGCATTGCATAGGAGTCATTGGTGGACGACCGAAACATTCCCTTTATTTCGTCGGATTTCAAGGTGAGGCGGTTTAACATCGCGCTTTTATGTTCTAATTCTTTTTTTTTTTTTGTTTTGTTGTTGGCATTTGTTTACACTTCCGATTAGTACAAAGGAAAAGTTTAAAGTAATTTCGTGTGCAAGTTAGGTGCGAATTTTCGCTGCCTCAGCACATGCTGATTCCAATAGTCACAGGGTCCGTGAGGTATCTAACAGTGTAGAGCGAACTGGGTGCGGTGGCATTGAATAACGACGATTCGTACTTACAAAATTGCTGATTAGAAAAAAGAAAATGTTTTTTTTTTTCGTATTTAATTCTGCGACGTCAGTTGGTTTAAAAACCAAATTTAAACAAATATTGTTATCGTTCGGTTTATGGCTTGAAAAGGAAAAGATAGAGATAGGAAGAACGAGAATGACGAAACAATGAACTTGGTGGCCGGTGCGAAGCATTCTGATTCCAGGTGACAAATTAGTATTTGCCTTATTGATTACGATTGTCTTATCTTGGACCGTTTTTAAGCTTGACTGTTTGCCGCCTTTTGTGTAATTAATTTAAACATTGATTACCTCGTGTGTTGTTGATGTTTTCTTACTTTATCTCTTCCATAGAGTGTAGGTCTTGAATTTAGGTGTTTGTTTCTTGGACCAATTGGACCAATAAGGCAATTATTAGATTTACCGGATAGAACCGAGTTGTGTGAGTTCTGAGATAAATTTCTGAAATGAAACACATAAGTCATCGGTGGATCCACTTGGTTTAGTGCGTCATGTGTTTGCCGTTGAATCACAATAATGAAGACTTGACATCTTCAGGGGAATAATGCTATCGGGTTTATATAATGGCCATGTACATATGCCCCCATTGGTAAACAAGAACTCCGATTTGCATTGAAATTGGTTTTTTTTTGGAGGCTCTTTCTCTCTCCTGGAAGACTTCGACCTTTTTTGTCACATTTTCAGAGAATAATGTAGGGAGGCTTCAAGACGTATCACTAAATGCAAGATAATAACAGGAAGTGTTCCGTCGTGACGTTCTATTTTTGCTAAGCATCTTGAGGTATTTAACAAAGTTTAAAAATTCCCGATATGGATAAGAAAGTAGGAAGGTAGGTAGGGTCGTAGCCTTCCCAGAGTTGAGAAGAATGCACATAGGCCAGGGAGGCCCGTTGTGCAGCTACGAGGGGGTTTTACCCCCCTATTCGTGGAACCATTTTGTGCTTCTTAAGAAGTAAAGAAGATCAAGTATCCCTACTTTCTGAACATCTGTCAGATCGTTAAGGAAGTAAGAGCCTAGGTAACGTTTCTTGAACTTGCAGAGAGCTGGACAGGCGCAGAGAAAGTGGTGGATGGATTCAACCTTCTCCTCGTCCTGACAGCTTCTGCAGAAATCATTTGGAACTATTCCTAGTTTTTGTGCGTGACTGCCAATGAGGCAGTGTCCTGTGATGACACCGATGACTTTGTAGATGTCAGTTCTTTTTAGGGAGATTATACTCCTTGTGCGTTGACTGTCCAGCCGAGGCCAGATTTGCCTGGTGATGACGCAGGTATGTCCACGTGTCCATCTCAGGTTCGTCTCGGCCCTGGCGAGATTGGTCAGATTATGTTTAATGGTTGCAAGGGGTACACTCTCACAAGCCACGTTTGATTGTAGCGTCGTTCCTAGTTTAGCGAATTTGTCGGCTTTTTCATTACCTGTAATGTCGCTGTGTCCTGGTACCCAGATAAGCTGTATGTTGAACTGTTCTGCCATCTCGTTAAGAGATCTGCGACAGTCAAGACCAGATTTTGATGTGTACACATAGGACTCCAGCAACTTTAAGGCTGCTTGACTGTCTGTGAGAATGCGAATATCCGTGGTGGATATTACGTTCCACTTCAGCCATGGATAAGAAGAAAGTCAACGATTTCTTGCAGGTACCAGGGCGAATACGCTTCGTCAGTCTTTATATCAGACACTTTCGTGTTTATGATAGTACATCACGAGAACTAAATGAGTAAATGAATAAGCCCGTCCCAGCGAACACTTACTATTATACTTTACTTATCAGGTCAGCGATCCGTGGAGGATCTTAGCCTGAGCTATAGCTGCCTTCCATTCTTGATGGTCCCAAGCACGCTGCTTCCAGTTGTTAAGACCAAGTTGTCTTGCATCCGCGGTGACTTGATCTTTGCATCGGCGGTTCAGTCTTCCTGTCCTTCTCGAACCAGGAAGGTCGGATTCGACGCTCTTTTAGAGCTGGAGCGTTAGTGTTTACGCGCTCGATGTGTTTTTTTTTTTTTTTTTGTAGGCTTCTGCTATCTGTTGAAGGTTTCAGACGCAAATACTGCTCCATTGTACTGCCAGACAGACATCTTTACTGTATTTTCCCTGCTTTTCTGAGAAAAATGAGAAGGAGCTTCAGTGATTTAGAGCTAAGAGATTCGGCACACACACGTCGGCTCCAATTGTGCGCCACCGTGTGCGAGCAAAGGCGGGTTAGTCAGAGAAGGTATTCTGCTGTGTTGTCCTCTTCGCAACATGTAGCACAGGTAGGTGTTTCCCTGATGCCAAGCACGCAGGAATGCTTAGCAAAAGTGTAATCGTCTGTAATGACGCCCGCAAGTCTTCTGCAGTCAATTCTCCTTAATGATAAGACTACTGCGGATTTCTTGCAAATATCAGGGCGCATGCGCTTAGTCATCCATACTCAATCATTGGTATGGGTATTGACCGTGGAAGCATGTAGACCCAAGGCAGGTTCAGGCCCTGAGAAACTCTCCTCTAAGCCAATTCTGGTGAGTTCATCAGAGATCTCATTTCTTCGAATTCCATAATGACCTGGGACCAAAGCAAGCGTTAGTGTGCTTAGTCTTTCGACTTCATTCAAAAAGGCCTTAAGTTCATGTAGCTTGGCTGTCACTGCGGACGCATCTTTTTCCCTTCCACCTATGCTTCACAACGTAGTGCATGGCCATCAGGATTGCGTATATCTCTGACTGAAAGACAGACGCATATTTTCCTAGCGAAAAGAGCAGTCGGACGTTTTGGCATTCAAAGAAAATCTCAGCGCCGGACCACAGTCCAGACTTGGAACCATCTGTGGAAATGCGAATACAACCCTTTCCAGGTTCAGTATGTGGCCAAAACCAATCCTGACGCCATGGAAATTCGACAGTGAATTTATAGCGCAATAGGATGACAGGTGTCATTGTCATAGGATATTTCCCGCGCAAACGCACTGTCATTCCAATGTCGGAGTCTACACGAGGGTTTTTTTTTTCCTTTTGAACCTACGTCCCAATTTGAAGACGCGTCCACACAGAGCTTTTCTGCGCGTGCCTGTTTTTTGACATTTCGCTTCACATTTCATTTTCGTTAGCCTGAGGTGATGTTTGAAAAGTAAGAATGGTATCCAAACGTACACTTCCAAGTCAGAAACAGGAGTGAAGCGACATCGCAAAACAAAGAAAAGGAGATAAGGAAATGGCAAAAAACCCACGAAGTAGCTACCCGCGCGTGAGTGTGCCAATGTACTTCTGTTTCACTTACCCTCTCTTTTACACTTATTTTAGCCCTCATCAGATAGCCCTCGTGTAGACTCCGACTACCCGCGCGTAACTGTGCCAATGTATTTCTGTTTCACTTATCCTCTCTTTTGCACTTATTTTAGCCCTCATCAAATAGCCCTCGTGTAGACTCCGACTTTGAGACAAACAGTCACTAAACATGAGTCGACAGAGAGAACGGCGACTTCATCCGCATAGGCTTGGGCATAGATTCCAGAAGTATCAAGATCGTCGAGCGGAGAGTCGACCACCATGCACCATAACAGCGGAGACAGGACGCCTCCTTGCGGGCAGCCGCTTTTTACGACAGATTTGATACAATATCCAAGACGTGCATAAGCTATCAATGTCCTGTGCACGTGTGTTGCTTTGATCCCGAACCAATGTAGTCGGCGGATCTTTGCGTTCGGACTATATCCACATCTTTGCGGTTATGTCTTCTCCTCCATTCGCCTTCCTCACAGACAGGACCAAATATCCGGCGCAGAATTTTTCTTTCGAAAGACAGACAGCAGAAAGACAGAAAGATAGACAGCTCTATTTGCTCCAGTACCAAATTGAAGAAATCACACGACAGCGCATCTCCTTGCCGCAATCCGGTGCATGTTTCAAACAGTTCAAATGTCCTAACACCGAACTGCATGATGCATCGCGTATTTTTTAGCTTGGCGTGCCACGGCCGGACTAGTTTCTCTGGGATCCCGAATTCGGCGATCGCATAAAACAATTCTTTGCGATTAATGCTGTCGTGTGCGGCTTTAAAATCGATGAAAAGATGGTGTGTATCGATTTGAAATCGCTGGACTTGTTGACGCATGAATATTTGGTCTATAGTCGATTTGCTAGGCTGGAAGCCGGACTGGTAGGTACCGATTAGTTCGGTGCAAAGGCGCTTTACACACACATTACGCTGGAGAGCATTTTGTATGCGACATTGAGCTGATATTCCAGTCGTCGGGCATGCTTTCATCTCCCAAGTTCTACAGATGTCCTGGTGTACCCACCAAAACATCGTCGCCAGCCTTGAAGAGCTCTGACGGCAAGGCATCTGAGCCTACGGCCTTGTTGTACTTCACCTTTTGAGTAGACATCTTCGATGCTGGTTGGGAGGACTACTTCATCAACTGGAGTTGGAATTTCCTCAATCCCAATCACTCTATCTTAGTCATGCTTGTTAAGCAGCAAATTGGTGCTTGAATACATCCACTATTCCCTGCAAGTTGGTGACAAGATAACCTTCGAAATTTCGAAGAGCTTAGGCGCCTTTCTTGAAGTCTCCTGCAAGACTTTTAACTTTTTATAAAAGGTCCATATTTTATGTTTGTCCCTAGACTCCTCGATATCCTTGAACCGCGACAGTTTTTTTTTCCTTCCTTCTTCTGGCTTCGTTATCTCCTTGCACTGTCCTGCTTTTTCGCTGCAGCGCGTTTTGGTACGCCTCGTCGATTGCTGCCTTTTTCTGCTCACTCTTGTCATCATGCTATTTCCTGAATGGCTGAGCGGCAATGCAGCCGCCTAAGCTCGACGCAATCATATCGGAGAGTCTTTCGCTCAGTTGCTTCCTGTAGACTCTGGTAACCTCCAGTTTGTTCAAGTGTCCAATGTCCAACCTTCTCATGGTGGGCCGGGGCAGCTGTCTCACATTGGGCAATCAAACTCTGAATCTTGCTGCTACGAGATAATGTTCGGAGTCGACGTTTGACCACTTAAATGTTCGAAGATCGAGGATGTTTGACAACTGTCTTACGTCAATGAGTACATGGTCGATTTGGTTGGCGGTTCGACTATCCGGTCATGCGTCATAGTAGCGGAGATGGAGTGCGATTTCATGGACATTTTCTGTTCACGCCAATCGGCCTCCTTCGAGTTGTGTTGTCAAATACCCGTGGCTTTCTTCACTGATATGCATGCGATTCAACTAGACCGCTTTTACGCTGATTGATTATAAGAATTGCTTTCTTTAAGTTCATTGCTTAAAATGTTTTTTTTTTTTTTTGTATTTTGATTATAGAAGACAAACTTATACATCTGGACCCGCACTATTGCCAGGAGATGGTTGATGTTAATCAAGAAAATTTCCCCGTAAACTCGTTCCATTGTAAATCGCCGCGTAAATTGAAAGCAGCCAAATTGGATCCAAGCTGTTGTATTGGATTCTACTGCCAGACCAAGACAGACTTTGATAACTTTGTGGAGAGTGTTCAAATGGTGAGATTTATATTAAATTGTTATTTGTTTGCCTTCAACGTGATGCTTTCAATTTAGTACTTACATCCAATTCGTTTTGCATCAACTCAAATAAACAGTGAGGGCACTCATACCTTATGCCCCGAACTTAACTATCCCATGTTTACATTCTCGCGTGGCAGTTGTACTGACCAGGAAAAAGACGAACCCCACGAATCGGTCTACAAACCGCTCCAACGTCAAATAGCCCAATTGCAACAAGAACTTTGTGGAAATCGTGATCATATAGCCGACGACGACGATGGTGAAACCGAGGAATTTGTAATCCTATAATCTAATACACCTACCTACCTGCTGCTCGAGCTCTATGTGCATTGCCTATTTTGCCCTACCTCTGACTCTCCCATCTAAACCAAGTAATTCTAGACAAAAAACAAAAAAAAATCTAAGCGCAAGATAAAGAAAAAACAAAAAAGAAAACAATTGCATAGCAAACATAGTCTTAACACAATGAATTGTTTACCGGTCTTATCTGAAAAGTATTTGTAATTAATTTATCTGTAGTCTATAGGTTTTAAGTGTTTTCCTATATCATCCATATCATGTTCAAAGCGATTGCCAGACCTCTTGTCGGTCAAATAAGGTGCAGGAAAGAAAACGCCAGTAAGACTACAAATATTTATTTATTTTTGAATTAAGTTAGGTTCTTTATTCGGAAGGTTTATCGCTATGTACATTTATGTACATATGTTACTTACTTACTTATCAGGCCAGCGATCCATGGAGGATCTGAGCCTGAGCTATAGCTGCCTTCCATCCTTGACGGTCCCGGGCACGCTGCTTCCAGTTGTCAAGACCAAGATGTCTTACATCCGCGATTACTTGGTCTTTATACCGGAGGTTCGGTCTTCCTCTTCTTCTCGAACCAGGAGGCTCGGAGTCGAAGACCCTCTTAGCTGGAGCGTTGATTTCCATGCGCTCGATGTGGCCGAGCTAGTGTAGTCGACGGATCCTTGCCTTCCGGACTACATTCACATCTTGGTACAGCTCGTAGAGTTCGCGGTTGTGTCTTCTTCTCCATTCACCTTCCTCACAGACAGGACCAAATATCCGGCACAGAATTTTTCTTTCGAAAGAACCCAAAATCAGCTCCGCTGTCCTGCTTATCGTCCAGCTTTCGGCTCCGTACAGCAAGACTGGCGGAATGAGCGTTTTGTAAAGCATGACTTTGGTCTTTCGAGTGAGGAGTTTTGACCCCAGTTGTTTGAACAAGCCGAAGTAGCAACGGTTGCCAAGGGCGATTCTATGCCGGATCTCCACTGTGGTGTCATTTGTGGAATTTACGTTTGCCCCGAGGTAGACAAACTCCTTAACTACCTCGAAATTGTAGCTGTCAATTGTTATGTTTTGTCCCAGGTGGTGAGCGACGGATTGGTTTTTGCTTGACAGCATGTATTTCGTTTTGTCCTCATTGATCTTAAGACCAACTCGTTTCGCCTGTTCTTCAATCGCCGTGAATGCTTCCACAATGCCACGGCGAGAACACGCGATGATGTCGATACCATCCGCGTATCCTAGCAGCTGGATGGACTTGTAAAAGATAGTGCCTTCCCTGTTGACGCCTGCCCGTCGCACTATCTGCTCCAGCACCAGGTTGAAGAAGTCACATGACAGCGCATCTCCTTGCCGAAATCCGGTGCATGTTTCGAATGGTTCCGAAGTCCTAGAACCGAGTTGCACGGTGCATCGCGTGTTTTTTAGCGTGGCGCGACACAACTGGATCAGTTTTACCGGGGTCCCGAATTCGGCCATCGCCCCAAACAGTGCTTCACGATGAATGCTGTCGTATGCGGCTTTGAAATCGATGAAAAGATGGTGTGTATCGATTCGAAACTCGTTGGTCTTTTCCAGGATTTGTCGAAGTGTGAAAATTTGGTCTATAGTTGATTTGCCGGGCCGGAAGCCCCACTGGTAGCTGCCGATTAGTCCGGTGCAAAATGGTTTTAGACGTTCACAATACGCTGGACAGGATCTTGTATGCGAGATTGAGCAGGGATATACCTCTATAGTTCTTGCAAGAGGTAGGATCGCCTTTTTTGTGGATGGGGCACATTTATATATGTCCTCGTGCATAATTCGCAACAAACTGGTCCTTGAAATGCGCAATTCAAGTGATCGATGTGTTATTGATACATAGTATCGGATGGTCTTTCACACTTTGCTTCACAACAGCGATACTATCTGGTGTTCGGTCAGCGATACTTTGGTGCATCGTTTAGGGCTACCTTCTCCCACAGAACCCGTAACCTCAAATTTACGTACGAAACGGCGTATGGTCGAAACATTCGAGCGCGAAGTGCGCCAAACGTCTTTGTTAATCTTTCACAGTTTTTGTAGTACTCTTAAAGCACTATAATGCGAATACGACTCCAGCGATCAATGGCAAACAATGCCACTAACGGAATGAATCAAAGTAAACAGCATCTATGTCAAATTGACGTTTACTCTCCTGCGCCTCATTTGGAAAACGATTTATGGTTACGAGTACTCATGCGCATGCATCTCTCTTTTTTGTACCTTCTTCCAGGTATACATCGTTATTTTCGTAGCAATTAAGTTGGTATTTATCACATAATTCATTCATATATATGTATATGATCATACGTCTATATCTGTATGCATCTACCTTCATGTGAACCTCAATTAGTCGTTTAGTTTCTTTGTTAACATTTTGTAAAACTGAAATGTCCGGCGAAGTACATAAAACATTATGATTGTTCGTAAACAATGATTTTAAAATGAAAATATATTAATTCGAAAGGATTTTGGCCTTTTTTTATCACGTGTGTCAAAGGGAAAACTAGGACCACTCTAGTAGGGGGGAGGGAGCGAGCAACCTCCCAAACTTCTTCTTCTTTGGTGGCGTTACAGCCCATGAAGGACCAGAGCCAAGCTTTACTTCAATCACCCATGTTGTGTGTGATTCCATTTTTCACACAGGGGAAAGGGTCCTACAGTTTAATGCCGATTCCGAACGGTGTGAGTCGAGAAGCTTTTTCTAGGCAAGTTATAACGGGGGCTTTTGCCAGTACCCCGCCGAGGAGGGACGCCGCGAAATAAACACTGGATGGCGGTGGTGTTATCGGGATCCGAACTCGCTCATCGTGCGTCAGAGTCCAACACACTAACTACTGCTCCACGGCGCCCTCCCAAACGGACGGATACAAAGCTGACGACCCCTGCAAACGACTAACGGACTTGAGAGTCTGCCCCTGGAATGTGAGGTCCCTTAACAGTTCGGGTGCAGGCGATCAATTGGAGCAAACCCTAAACTGCTATAAAGCACATATAACCGCACTCCAAGAAGACGGATGTAAAACTGCGACATCTACTACGGAAACTGCTACAAAGAGAATAAACAGCGCCTATTCGGGTGCGGATTCGTTATTAGAAGAAGACTCAGACAAAACGTCTTAAGCTTCCAAAATAGAAGCGAACGCCTCATAACAATCCGCATCAAAGCTATATTTGGAAACATTAGCTTAATATGCGCTCACGCCCCAACGGAAGAAAAGGACGATCGACTCAAAGAAGAATCCTACGATCTCCTAGAGAGAACCTATGCCCAATACCCCAGCTACGACACAAAAATAGTTCTAGGAGATTTTAATGCAAAACTGGGCAAAGAGGACATATGTGAGTCGATCATAGGAAAGCATAGCCTCCATAACACCACACCCGACAACGGACTTAGGCTAATTGATTTTCTAGCGGGTCGTAACCTTGTAGCATGCACATAATTCCACCATCTCAACATCCACAAGGGTACCTGGCGGTCTTTTCATCAATCGACCACCAACCAGATTGATCACATTGCGATCGACGCCAGACACTCCTCCTGTATTCTCGACGTACGAACCTTCCGAGGGGCCAAGATCGACTCGGACCACTACCTTGTTGTAGCCAAGGTACGAATGAGGATATCAAGAATGCTTAGTTTGACGTCGGAAAGCTACAATCGCAAGAGACTGCCAGAATCTTTGCCGATCTTGTCTCCTCCAAGCTCTCTCAAAATCCGCCCACAGCAGCATAAACAATAGAGCAGGAATAGGCGCATTGCCAGAGCACCGTCAAAGACGCTGCTGGGTCTCAAACCGCCACCACCTACAAACCCCTGGTTCGATGAACAATGCGAACAAGCCCATGCAGCAAAACAAGAGACATATAAAGCCATGCTGCAACGACGGACGAGAGCTGCTCGCGAAATCTATGAGCAGAAGAGAAGAGAGGAACACACGCTTTTCAGAAGAAAGAAGAGAGAGCACGGAAAGCGTGAGATCGAGGAGATGGAGAGAGGCTTACGCAGGAATGACGCCCGTAAGTTTTACAACAAGGTAAAACGAACATGCCATGGCTACAAATCCAGAGCGGCGGCCTGCAGGGATGAGAATGAAGAACTGGTATTAGAGTCGCAGTCGATGCTGAGGATTTGGAAAGACCACTTCTGCAGACTGTATAACGGCGATGATAGACAAGATACCGCTGTCAGACAGAACGAGCCATTCGCAATGGACGACGATGTAACAGCATTCAGTCCACCCGACCTAGACGAAGTCAAAATACCGATATCGAGACTTAAGTCTATTAAAGCCACGGGCGCAGACGGCCTGTCTGCTGAGCTTCTTAAGGCGGCTGGAGATGGGCTGGTAAGGTGCATGCACCATCTCATTTGCAAGGTATGGTCGGAGGAAAGCATGCCCGACGAATGGAATCTCAGCATCGTTTGCCCGGTCCATAAGAAAGGAGACCCCCATAACTGCGCCAACTATAGGGGAATAAGTCTCCTTAACATCGCATATAAGATCTTCTCTGCCGTACTGTGTGAACGCCTGAAACCCTTTGTAGATAATCTGATAGGTTTTTATCAGTGTGATTTCAAGCCAGGTAAATCCACAATAGACCAAATATTTATGCTACGACAGATCTTGGAGAAGATACCACCACCTCTTCGTCGATTTCAAGGCTGCATATGACAGCGTGTATAGAGATGAGCTATACAAAGCCATGTCTAGTTTTAACATCCCGCCAAACTCGTCCGACTGTGCAGGATGACAATGGAGAATTCTCGCTGCTCCATTAAGGTCGGTACTGAGCACACCGCACACCTTTGATGTTAAAAAAGGATTTAGGCAAGGCGACGCGCTGTCACGCAACTTTTTCAACATCGTGCTTGAAAAGATCGTGCAAGAGTCACTGGCCAACACAAGAGGTACGATTTATTTCAAGTCTACGCAATTGCCTGCGTACGCCGACAACATTGACGTGATTGGACGGACACAGCGAGACGTCAATGAGGCCTTTGTAAGCATTGAGGTGGAAGCGGCTAAGGTGGGTCTCAAGGTTATTGAGGGTAAAACCAAATATCTGTTTTCATATAAAAGAGACGGACAACACGACGTATTGGCCAGAACGTCACCGTGGGCGGATATAACTTTGAAGTGGTCAAGGAATTCGTTTACCTTGGTTCACTGTTGACCAGCGACAACAACACCAGCGCTGAGATAAAACGCAGAATCACTCTCGCCAATCGCTGTTTCTTTGGGCTCAAGAGGCAATTGAGAAATAGAGCCCTCTCTCGGAAAACCAAGGTGACACTATATAAGACCGTAATCATCCCAGTCCTCCTTTACGGCGCAGAGGCTTGGACCTTAACAAAAGCGGATGAAGATGCCCTTGGTCGTTTCGAGAGGAAAATTCTGCACACTATCTACGGTCCCGTTTGTTCAAACGGTGTATGGAGGAGAAGATATAACGAAGAACTGTACGGGTTGTACAGCGACATCGGCCTGGTACGGCGTCTACGGATACAGCGTCTAAGGTGGCTAGGCCATTTAGAGCGAATGGAAAATACACCTCCGACCCGAAGAGTCTTCGATTCCACACCGGAAGTAAGGAGCGGCAGAGGTGGCGCACGCAGGTGGAAGGGGACCTTAACCAACTGGGCGTGCGGCGCTGGAAACAGCTGGCCAAAGACCGTGCCAGCTGGAGACGCTTGTTGGTTGAGGCCCAGGTTCACCACGGACTGTAGCGCCACCTAAGTAGAAGTAGTTCTTACGGCAACAAATTGTTTATCCCTGGGCAACACGCTCACGACCAATCTTATCGTCGCGAACTTAATCTAACCCAAGTGGGTCACAGGCTAAGTATATGTATGAGCCCGTGAGAGTGAGAAAAACAATTTGACGGTTCTCTACCCATTAGTTGCAACGTGAATCTACAAAAACAAAAACTGTCATTTGGTTCTAAATCGATAAACACGTCCAAGACGATTTTAGAAGGAAATCCAGAGTTGTCTACCACTTCTCTTATGTCAGGTTAAGATCAACGATAACGTAAAACATTTTAAAGCTTCTCGCATATTTTTGAAGCAGAGGGATAAGTCGATATTTTCTCAACTTTTAAAGCATACAGATCTAATTGTTAGGGCCTTAAATGAGTGTAAGATGAAGGTACATTGCGAATGCGGTGAGCATACCCACTGCCCTTACCATCAGCTGGACATTTTGGGAAAGTAGTTGATGCGAGTTACACTGGCATTGATTGGTTGGCTAAAAATATCGGAAAAGCAAACATTTGCAATAATTTTTTTATATTTGCTAGTCATAAGGGAACAAGGGAACTCTCTGCCTACAGCCTATTTGTGGCGTCGATGATGTGAATCTTAATATGCTGCCAAAACGAAGACGACGGGAAAATCTAGCTTTTATAGGAGCAAAACGATAACAATAGCCAAGCTAAGTCTAGCAATTTCTTTGGCCGGGCACTGTCTCCAGTACCAACACAAATTTAATGTTAAATTGCTGACCCATCTCGTTGAGACTTTAGCGGGCATTGAAGAACGGTTTTTTGGTTAATAAGTGGCTGCTGTTAAATATTTTATCGTTGATTGATTGAGGTCGTTTTGATCTCTACTTGAAAGACAATTCAGTGATCCGTATGTTTAAAGAAAACGTTAAGTATAAGTTCCTTGAAGAAGATATCATCGCTCATGTCTAAATCCGTTTTCGACTAAACTTTATAGACTTTATAGGGATCTTGTGATCCCTCTGCCGCAGTCCAGTGCGCTGTTGACGGGTAATGGGCCGCAGGTGAAGTAGTGTCTTAAGGGTCACAAATGCAGTGGAATTAGCACTTCAGCTATGTTTAGTCCAGTCGACTTTTTGGCACGCTTTAAGAGATTATAATAGATGCCCTTGTCAGCAGCCATCCACCAGACAAGAATTGAGGTCAACAAGTTGCAATCAGTACATGTAAATTCAAACTTGAATGATCGAAATAGGCCAGACGAAATTGATAACCCACTCATCTTTAGATCATCTGCTGTCCCCAGACAAGAGTCTAGATTAAAAATTACATCTTACAATATACACACACACATTTATTGTTACATTCAAACGACACAAAACATTTAGAACCTAAATAGTTGTCTTACGACTTAAGTCTATTTAATAATTTACTTATATTATCTCTTGCCGTTTTTGCCTTCGGATTAAGTCTAATAGCCGCTTGGTAGCTGGCTATAGCTGCATTTGTCTTACCCCAACGATGATAGAGTACACCTAAATTGGTGTAAAAAAGCGCATTCATTGGTTCGATACTAACTACACGTTTGTAGAGCTCTTCCGCCTCGACGTAATGTTTCATTTTACCATAAACGTTAGCCCTTATAAACATAATCGATGTTTCGTTGGGTAGATATTGTAGTGCACGGCTGGATAAGCGAACTACATCGTCATATAGTTGTTGATTGTCTAGTAAAGTCAAAATATTCGCCCATGCTTTGGGTTGGTAGGGATTTAAAGCTACTGACTCTTGCCAGTGTTTGATTGCTTCTGAATACTCTTTAATTTCTAAAAACAGATTGCCCATGTTATAGTAGCACACAGGATAATGTCTGCGGTACTTTAAAGCGTTGCGATAACTTTGTAAAGCTTCGGTGTATTTTTTACGTGACGCTTGAACGATACCCAAGTTCATCCAAGCGGCAGGAAATTCTTCAAGTACGTCCAGTGCGTATTTGATATACATTTCAGCTGTGTGATAATCTCCAATCTCCCTGTAGAGGTTTCCAAGATTCATCAATGCGGCTTCATACTGTGAATATAGACTTATTGCTTTGTGATAGTGATAGAATGCTTTCTTTTTGTTGCCCCTATCTGTAGCTAAACGAGCGATGTTATAATGTACTTTTGCATTGTCTGGGCAAACAGACAGAGCTGAAGAGAATAGAGCGTTTTCAGTCATCCATTGTGTAGCTCTATAACGTGTGCGAAGTATGAATATAGCAAATATGATTGTTAGTAAAACGTAAAGCGCTTTTCTCCACCGAAAGGCCTTTTGCCAAACGTGAAATGATGAAGCTACTAGAAGGCACATACCCATCGAGGGTACGTAGAGCACTCTTTCGGCAATAACAAAACCGACTTTGAGAATCCCGCTGGCGGGTAGAAACGGTATGAATAAAAAGCCGATACCAAGAAGTATTGGTTTCGATTTCGTCGCAAGAGCTTTGATAAAGTACGCATATAGCAAAATTATGCCCAGAATCCGTACATCTAGGATTGTAGATATCAGTCGAATTGAACCGAGCGCCCAATCGAAACTAAGCCATACCGGACACAAAAGAATCCAGCAGTTTAAGGCGTAGAGGTAGTTCTGGGATAGCATTCTCGTTACTAGACTATCATTAGCAGCAATTGGGTTATCCATTGCCTTGAATCGTGGACTTTCAAAGTTTTGTACCCATAAACGAAAGGTTATAAGAAGGCCCGTAAAAATAGCCAGAATAGCATAATACAAGGGAAAGGACACCTTGAAATTAAGTTTAATCTTGCCCGCTTTACAATTTCGTTTGCAAAAGTCGTAGAAGACACAACATGGCAATATGGTTATAGCATTTTCTTTACTCAGCAGACCAAGCACCGATAGAGCAGCAATTCCAATGAACTTGAACACATTAGCAGGGCAGCAAAAGTCATCTTGGATAGAATCCATTAGAAGAATAGCAAACAGGAAACAAAAACAGAAAAGCAGTTCAGCTCTACCGACTACACCGCATACAGCTTCCGTATGAACGGGATGAATAGTAAATAGTAAAGCTCCAATTAAAGATGTGAAATGATTTCTTGTGATCCTTTGGAATACTTGCAGCACCAGCAAACTATTAACACAATGAAGTGCGAGATTAACCGCTTTCATATGATAACTCCGGAAATCCAATACACTGTACTCAAGATGGAATAACAGAATGGTCAGCGGCCGATACGATTTATGGCTATCAGGATCGGTGAGGTTAGCTCCCCAGAAGTCATGGTTGAACACAGAATAAAGTGAAAGTGGCGTTTTGGTGACATCATTGTTTTTCACTACGGCTACTGTATCGTCGAATACGTATGTGCCACGTAACGAGTGATAATAGCAGATTAAGGAGCAAATTATGATTATCAAGGACGCGTAACGACTAAGGCGGTAATTCATCGTGATATATCCGCATCTGAAACGAAAGTGGATTTCTCTGAACAAAACATAAACAAACGAAACACCGCGAATGTAAACAACAATTATCAGATCGAAAAAAAAAAAGCCACAAGACAGTTGGACGTCAAACGGGGATCTGTTCGATTGATGAAAGCTATGTACAAGTAAACACATTTGATAGCTGTCAACTACTGTCAAAAACACATTTTACGGTGCAGTGCATCAGCTGGTTGTGGTTTTTTTTTGTTGGCATTTACATATTTCGTTTGATAAATAAACCCCTTTTGTATAGAAAACTCGATGGCGGAGTCTGTCAAGTGTCCGAACTGTTTCAATGAATTGACAAACCAAAACCGTCTCATTACAGAGAACTGTGGCCATTCCAAGTGCCGGCGATGTCTGATATCTGAGGAAAATGGATGCGCACAGTGTCTGCATCAACAGGAGAGCGAACGGCCAACAAAAGTGAAAGAAAAAATTAATATAATCGAAGACAGATGCCTACTGGAGGCCACGCGACCGCCGGAGACACCCAAGTCTGGAAAGAAGGCATTTCCATCTCATATAATTAGGGAGTGCATCGACGATAGGATCGGGTATCTGTGTACAATCTGTGATAAGCGTTTCAACAGTCGCACCCAACAGTATTATCATTTATTTTGCAATGATTCCTTGAACAAACCGCATAAATGTGGAGAGTGCTTCAAGGTAAAAGTTCCTTTAACGATCTACATACATATGTATATGCACCTTTATTACATTTTTTTTCAAGACATTTGCCACATCATCTCACTTAAAGTACCATCTCGAAGGGCATACCCAGAAGTCGTTCTCATGTTCAACTTGTGGCAAAACATTCGCGAAAGCACAGGTTCTGCGCAAGCACGAAAAATTGCATTCAGCAATTGTTCAAGAATGTGCCGAGTGTGGAATCAGATTAAAGAATAAAGTCGCCTACATGGCCCATATGGCGAGGCATAAGAATATCTTCCCATACAGTTGCGATTCATGTGAGAAACAATTTTCCCTAAAGTCGACACTGCAGATGCATAAAACAGTTCACAGTGGTAAGTCCCAGGGATTCCCCATTTCCTGTGCCTTCTTTGTAAGTGTTCTTAACATATTTTGTTTTAAAGGCGTGAAGAAGTTCAAATGTAATCAGTGCGAGAAAAAGTTCAACAGAAATTCAACATTGAAGCTACACCTTCTGCGGCATTCTAAACTCAAAAGATACAGTTGTTCAGAGTGTTCGAAACAGTTCATCGATACAAAGTCACTCATGCGTCATCGAAAAATACATGCTGGTAAGAAGGATACCCGCGGTTTTCGACTTCTTGAGATCGTTTACTTACCTTCGTTTTCTAGGTACGTGCAAGTATAAGTGTACTCTTTGCGACACGACAAGCATCCGCAAGGACAATATTACGAGGCATATACGAAATATGCATCCAAACGAGAGCAAAGACTGTATAGAAGTTATTTGCGAAGAATCTACGAGCTTTATATCCCGTCAGGACACACTTTCGGATCGTATCGCATCGCCGATAAATGCTATGGGACAGAATAATCTTCCTAAAACTGTAGCCAATAGCTCTGTGATTAAATGTATCGGCAATGTTCAACCTGTGATAATACCTGAAGCAAAAACATCTGAAAACATCAACACACAACTATTGCAAATACCTTCTGCAGTAGCTACACATAAAAAGCTCAAAAAGAAATACGATCCGCGAGAGATTTACCGAAAAATTCTACTAGACGAAGAGAGTACGTCGGAGACTGATACGATCATCACTAATGAGGCTACGAATCCTTCAGTGGAGCAAAGTAAATATGCTCCAGAAACAAGTGCGTTTTACAACGCCCAACAGTCGAATTTCTCAGAGACACATTGGCGGAAGAACTTCAAATATACTTATCAGACTCAGTTTGATTGATTGGTGTCGATAGTAGGCTAAAGGTTTACTGTGTGAATAAAATGTTTTTTTTGTCGTGGAGAATTTCGAATTTCTATTATCCAACTTAGGTGGCGCTATAGCCCGGGATGAGCCTGGGTTTCAAAAATCAACATGACTCTCCAACTGGCACGATCTCTGGCCAGTGCCACACGTCCAGTTGGTTGTGGTCTCTTTCCACCACCGTGCGCCACCTTAGATGCGTACGTCCTCTGCTGCGTCGTCACTAGGGGTTACAATCGAAAACTCTTCTCTTCAGCTTTCTCCTTAGGCAAAGTTATCCAATTGCTGCCCAATCCGTAGCCAGTTCACAGTTCCCAGCTTGTACTTTGTCTCTGTTTGTATTACTTACTTATTTACTTAGGTGGCGCTACAGTCCGTGGTGAACCTGGGCCTCAACCAACAAGTACGGTCTTTGGCCAGCTGTTTCCAGCGCCGCACGCCCAGTTGGTTAAGGTTGGATGATGCGGCCATCCTCTGCCGCGCCTTCCTTCCGGAGTGGATTCGAAGACCCTTCGGGTCGGAGCTGTCTTTCCATGCGCTCTACATGGCCTAGCCACCTTAGACGCTGTATCCGTAGACGTCATACCAAGCCGATGTCGCTGTACAACCCGTACAGATCTTCTCCTCCATATACCGTTTGAACAAACGGAACCGTAGATAGTACGCAGAATTTTCCTCTCGAAACGACCAAGGGTATCTTCATCCGCTTTTGTTAAGGTCCAAGCCTCTGCGCTGTAAAGGAAGACTGGGATGATTAAGGTCTTATATAGGGTCACATTGGTTTTCCGAGAGAGGGCTCTACTTCTCAATTGCCTCTTGAGCCCAAAGAAACAGCGGTTGGCAAGAGTGTTTCTGCGTTTTATCTCAGCGCTGGTGTTGTTGTCGCTGGTCATCAGTGAGCCAAGGTAGACGAATTCCTTGACCACTCCAAAGTTATATCCGCACATGGTGACGTTCTGGCCAATACGTCGGTGTTGTCCGTCTCTTTTAGATGAAAGCAGATATTTGGTTTTACCCTCATTAACCTTGAGACCCATCTTAGCCGCTTCTACCTCAATGCTTACAAAGGCCTCATTGACGTCTCGCTGTGTCCGTCCAATCACGTCAATGTCGTCGGCGTACGCAAGCGATTGCGTAGACTTGAAATAAATCGTACCTCTTCTGTTGGCCAGTGACTCTTGCACGATGTTGAAAAAGTTGCATGACAGTGCGTCACCTTGCCTAAAACCTTTTTTAACATCAAAAGTCTCGGCTTGCTCATTACCGACCATAATGCAGGAGCGAGAATTCTCCATTGTCATCCTGCACAGTCGGACTAGTTTGGCAGGGATGTTAAAACTAGACATGGCTTTGTATAGCTCATCTCTATACACGCTGTCCTATGCAGCCTTGAAATCGGCGAAGAGGTCTTCCCCAAAATTTGCCGTAGCGTAAATATTTGGTCTATTGTGGATTTACCTGGCGTGAAACCACACTGATAAGAGCCGATCAGGTTATCCACAAACGGTTTCAGGCGTTCACACAATACGGCAGAGAAGATCTTATATGCAATGTTAAGGAGGCTTATACCCCTATAGTTGGCGCAGTTATAGGGGTCTCCTTTCTTATGGACCGGGGAAACGATGCTGAGATTCTATTCCGACCATACCTTGCAAATGAGATGGTGCATGCACCTTACCAGCTCATCTCCAGCCGCCTTAAGAAGCTCAGCAGACAGGCCGTTTGCGCCCGCGGCTTTATTAGACTTAAGTCTTGAGTCTTGATATCGCTATCTGTTTGTATTAGAGTACGTCAATTCCACCATGGGACAAATCCACTTCCGCACTCGTACAGTCGCAAAGGTTCTCAAAGACCCCGACATACACAAATCCGCTGGTCCGGATGGTATTGCCCCAATAGTTCTGAAGTTGTGTTTTTCTATGCTCGCAAAACCACTGCGTTATCTATACCTATACCCAGAAAACGAAAATCTTCTCTCTCCAATTACAGATCCATTGCACTAACATCCCTTCTTTCAAAGGTCATGGAAACGCTGAGTAACCCTCAGCTTATGAAATATCTTGAATCATGGAAACTGCTCAATGACCGATAGTATGGTTTCCGTACCAACAGACTCAGTGGTAATTTTAATGACGTATCTTACCGAAAAGTGAAATCGCTCGCTTCAACGAGCAGGTGAAACCAAAACAGCCACACTGGCTGTTTGACAGGGTTTGGCATATGGCCCTTTTGTCGAAAAAGCTTGATTTCGGGATCGGTGTGTCTCTTCTTCAAACGATTAAAAACTATATTTCGAACCGTTAAATTCAAGTTGTTTTGGATGGATTCAAGTCTGACATCCATTTCTTAAATTCTGGTGCTCCGTCTCGTCTCCGACACTTTCTCATTTTTATAAATGATCTCTTGTCTGTCACTTCTAATCCAGTACCCTTAGTTTCTCATATTCGTTCGCTACTTCACGGCTCTGCTCTTCGGCTGTAAACACTGAGCGGCAGCGTATCTTAAACTTATTAAATTCCGATATCGACAGCATCATCCAATGGGGTAAAAAGAATAGAGTGGAATTGAATGCCTCCAAAACATAGTGTTTTCTCTTGTCGTTAAAGCGTGTCACTAACCCGCAATATCCATGGTACTTGCATTCCAGGAACCGAAAAGCTTTCTATACCTACTGGCTGTGTGTTGCCGACTATCTTAATTGGAACGACCACATATTCAGTGTTGCCGAGAATGTTGCGAAATAGGCTTCTTGTACAGATTGAAGAAATATTTCCCACCCTTAGTTCTGGCTACAATCTATAAGGCGTTCATTCGCCCTAAATTAAAGTTTAACGCTCATGTCTGGTCCGGTGTATTCAAGACCTCATTGCACCTAATAACATTAGATTCGCTTGAACATCAGAGGAATGTCTCCCACCTTTCCCTGTTTTATCGTTACTTAAAAAAAAAAAAAATGCTCTGATGAAATAGCTAGCTGCATTTCGCCCCTTCAGCCTTTCTCCCGCAACACATATCTCTCTAGGATTGCTCACCAATATACTCTGAAGCCTGCTTTAGGACGTACCGTCAAATATTGAGAATCTTTCTTTAACCAAACCGATCCGCGTCATCTCCTCCACCCCTCCTCCTTTTTACCTTCTGCCTCAACTGTGTCGCCGACAAAATAAGGTTATTAAACCTTGAGTGCGCGCATATTATAAAAAAATGTGAATATCTGGTTAATCGCGAAACTACTACTAACTATCTGAAACTACATTGATAGGAACCTATCAGATTGCTCACGAATGGTTTCGGCACGGCTTATTCCCCGATAATTGGCGCCCTTTCTTCCGACCATATTCTACTGATGAATTCGTTCATGCTCCCTATCAACTTATCTCCAGCTGCTTTAAATAGCTCAGCATATAGCCAATCTGCGCCAGCAGCTTTATTAGACTTTAGTTTAGATATCGCTTTCTTAACTTCGTCTAGGTCGGTAGGACGAAATTCTCTTTTATATCCGTCCAAGGCGAATGGTTAATTCTGCCTGAGAGCGGTATTTTGACTATCATCGTTATCCTCTCTGTGGAAGTGGTCCGTCCATATTCTCAGCATCGACTGTGAGTCAAATACTAGAAGTCCGTTTTCATTCCGGCTGATTTCTGCTCTTATAGTCTTGGTTAGAGGCAATCCTCTTTTAGGGGTTGGTTGTACCACCGTCGTTTAAGTGCATTGTTAAACAGGTTGGTGTACCTCTCTACAGCCACTGGTGGAACGTGCCTGAGCACAACATTATGCACTCTGTGCACACCTGCTTTTCTTTAGAAGTACATAAGTATGTATTGACGAAAAATATACAGAATACAAAAGGTTGGCTTGGCTGATGCACATATATGTCTGTAAGTTTGAGGTCTGACTATTTTATACTCTTGGCATGTTCGTTTTATTTTTTGTAAGACTTCCGGGCGTCATTCCTGCGATAACATCTCTCCTCCTCGACCTCGCGCTTCTTCTTCCTTTTGAAAAACGCGTGCATTTGTTTTCAGCAGCAGTTTTCTAAGGTAAAGTAAAACAAACGATTTGTCTCCTGATTTTTCATGAACTTGACCGTGATACTGAGATGCCAACAGTTAATGACCTTGTCCTAAGAAAAATACCTGCAACCAGGAATCGAAAACAGACGTGTTTGTATACTGTTTGCATTTAGTTATTTATAGCATAATGCCACGAGCAGTCTTTCATGAGTTTGCTTCACCCAAAAGGGACAACTACCAACAGCCAATACATCAAATAAAGGCACGAAAATAAGATGTTTGGCATTTATCCAATTCTGACGTAAATCACGGTCACTGATTTCCCTGAATGCCCATCACCAAGTGCTTACGTCTTCTTCCTACTATGTACACATACAGAAGTGATGTCTCATTATGTCTAGCTATGTTTACCGACTCATTTGAAGAGGAACTATTGGTTTTAACGGCAGCAAAAAAATGGAAATCAGTTCTCACGCTAAGTGAATCCTTGCCATTGGAGAAGAAGAACAAATACTTATGGACGTGGCCAACGCGAGAAGCTTTGCAGCATATCAAATCTATTCTCCGTGAACTTGAAGTGCAGAAAGTGCTTAGTATCGGTTGTGGCACTGGTCTTCTTGAATGGATAATTCAAGAAAGTATAGGTGAGCGATTGCTTGTTGCATAATTTCGTGATAAAGTAGTGTATCTTGTAATCCTAGGGATCTCAGTATACGGCGTTGAAGTGGATAGATCTTGGTGGGAGAGTAATTATTCACCAGTCAGTTTCGTCAAATTGAATTTCGCCGACAGAGATTGCTTGGAATCCCATTTCCTTCAAGAATGTTGTGAAACGATAACGTGGGATTTTGCATTGCTTTTTTGTTTCTTTAACAATGGAAAGGCGTTTCGTGAGTACGTCCGATTATATCGGGGAAATACTGTGATTATAATAGGACCCGCATCAGGAGCGGGGATGTACACTGACCCCTTGCCCATGGAACCATGTTTCAATGATGGTACCAAGTGGAAACTATGGAAATCTCTCAACATAACCGCAGGCGACATTATCGCCTTCTATAGACTCGACTAGAAAGAATAAATACTAAAATCACTTAACTCGCCTTTTATTGAATTGCCCCTAATCCTAATTCATTTTGACTTGTACATGAAATCTGCACGAGGGAATGGATTGCACTTCTGCTGTGACCGTACTATTGATACCGAGATTGGCCAATGCACCTCTAACCAGCCCACACGTAAATGCTACAAACTGAAATGAACAATTGAAATCAATTCTATAAAGGATTTCTCTCTCATTCACCTTTGGAGCATGTTCCAACTGTTTGGATCCGGGAGAGATACGTGTCAGAAAGCGAAATGCCTTGTCCTGTAACACATAGACACCTTGATGGTTTGTCCGCAGGTTATCGACTTGTTTCTTATAAATCAATGTCCAGAAATCTGTACAAATGAATTTCATTGTCTCTAATTCATCCTTAAAACGAGGCCATTCGCGTGTCAACCTCTCTATGAGACGATAGCCCGTTGAGTATCCAATGTACTCCAATGTAGAGAAGTCGTTCTCCTATGGAAAAACCTATGGTGTAAGGTGGTGTAAAAACGGTAAGATCACTACTCATACCTTATTGTCTTGTAGGCAATAATTTACAATTTCAGAATGAAGGCAATCGAATATTATTTCTTCAGACATCTTGTCACTGTTTGTTTTCTAATTGTTGAATTCTGGTCTTCTCGTTCTGCCCAGCTGTCAGTCAGATTGAAGTTTAGATCTGTATATCGACGACAATGTAGTGCTAAGTGCGAACTACAAATGGATTGTTGTTCGAAAGGGCATTAATCATTCAGTCAGATTAATCATAATCTGACAGAAAATATAGATATTTTGCTGGTAAAGATTGATATTTCTCAATTCTTTCATGCTGCCATTGCCTAGGTATACGGAAGATCTTGATAGGCAGGGATAATGAATGTCGTAGGTTGACAGACCTGGAATACGTCTGACTGGTATGGGTTCTGTTTGATTGTAAAACCCCATGGTGAACGCGCATGACATTCCACTTTTTTCAGCACGTATTTATGCCGAACACCCAAGAGTATGAGTTATAGCGGTCAAGGACGTTTGCAGATGTCTAGACTGACCCGTCGCACAAATTATGTATAATTGCGAACGCTTTTGATTTCTTCGGTAAATAAATGATAAAAAAAACACAATTTTTCTCTAACACAATCAATTTATTAGTTCCACCAAGCAACATGTCATCTCCACTACTTAAAAAAATACCTTTTGTAGTATCTTATTTCTTCTATGCTCTCCTTAATATCTTCGAGACTTCGATGAACTAATTTTTTCCTGGGTACACCTGCAGCAACATTTGGATTCCATCTTTTGCATAATTCCTTCAGCGTCGACACGTCGATTATTCGGTAATGCAAATAATCGTCTACTCGGGGCATATACTTTCTTACAAACAATCGATCCATATACACCGAATTGCCAGCCAACGGACATTTGCCCCGGGGAATATGGCTTTCGAGGAAATTGCACAACATCTCCTCAGCACGTTCTATGGCAATTGTAGAGTTTCGGCACCTATCAACCAATTTACTCTCATTGTGATGCTTCATACACCACTCGTTCATGTTGTTTAGAACCTCATCGGGTTGATATATTTCAATAGCTGGTCCTTCGGCAATTATATTGAGATCCTTATCCGTTACGATACAAGATACTTCTAATATTTTGTCACGATCTACATCCAATCCGGTCATTTCCAAGTCCATCCAAACGATGTGAGTTTCATTGCCCATTGCTAGTGGAGCAAATTTGGAATTACTTATTGCACGAAATTGATTTAATACTCTTTTTACCGCACACAATTGCTGAATACTGCGCAGAGCAGGTTGAATCACTAAACTGTACATCTTAACAAACGGCCAATAATTGAATTATGTGTATAAGACTGATAAATCGTGATGTGATTTTCGAACCGTACTTATTCTATGGCATTTTTCTCAAAGTCCGTCAACCAGGGACAAGGACTACCTAGCCGTCAACACCATGTGCGAACGCGAAGCAGGTGCGAATGGAATTATGGAATGTGGTACGTGGCACTGGAATGTTTGTTTCTTCGCGAAATGAACAATTTCATAGTTCAGTTTACTTCAACATCTGGACACGTATGTGTCTATTCGTTTACACACCAACTAACTACGACGATTAGCGGCGTTCACACTGTACGATTTGCTTGATGACTCGTGTCTGTACTGCCAATTGTTAATGTGAACGCTCCATACTGCAAAGCGATACGATTTGTAGTATGAAGTTCAGAATTTGTCAACTTTTTGCCTTGCTTGCGCGGGTGCCCGTGTATGTGTAAAGCGCGGTTCACATTGAACGATTTATCCACCGATTTGCTTGACAATCGTGGTTGGACGACAAATTGTGTATGCAAAACCAATGTGAACGCTCTAGCTACAAGTCGGTACGATTTGTAGTCAGGAAGTTGAAAATTTCCAACTTTTTGTTTGACAGCCGTGGTTGAACGGTTTATCGTTAAGTGTGAACAGTTGTCATACAACTTCAGAGCATTTTTTCACTTTCGCTTGTGCGTTCTGAGAAACAACACCAACTTTGAGCGGAATGAACGATATGACTTCAAACAAAGAAAAATAATTTTGGTTTGATTTTTTCATATGAGGAATTATTTCTCTCAATAACTCATCATACGTTCCTAACAATTCGCAAATAATTACGAAAATCCTCTGGCGAATTTTGGTGAAATTCTCTTAACAGTTACCGATGAGAAATTATTACGTTTTCCGACCCATGGTTTAATCCACATTCGCTTTTTTTTTCTTCATTTTCGAGTATTTCATTAATAATCATCCCTGTAACCAGAGCATGCGCCGCTATGTTAAAGTAGAAACACAATGTGGCGTGCGCGCGCGCGTGCTTTTGATCGGCTTTGTACCGATTTACGGGATAATGTGTCAGACGCACGCAACCACAATTCGCAACACACAATCTGGCTTCAAGTCAGCTGCGCGTAGAGAGCTTAGGAATATGACAATACTATGTTCTGTTTCCTCAAAATGTACACATATGAATTTAGTGCAGAAAGAAGAGTAGATTTGTGTTCTGTTCTAATTATATGATTTAATTGAAACATAAATATAAGAAAATTTCAGCTCAAATAAAGGTATGTGTTTATAAAAAAATATGCATTTAGTTCTGTAACACCCATCATAATTAGTTTGCATCCAAAAAATCTAATAATAAGCTACGAAAATGTATGCATGTTGAAAGCGAACAACTCGGAACACTACATGACAGAACACGTTACACTATTCTGCTACAATCGAACAACACTATGAAATACATCTGTCAAACGCACGCCTTGAGTAGAGAGTAGCTCTACTCCGGCGCTTTGCTCGACTTTACGATATTTACGATATGAGGTCGAGTAAAAGTTGAGGTAACATTATGTGTTGCTTCATAAGATATCGTTGTTCCTACTCATGCTGTCAAAAGCACGCGCGCGCGCACGCCACATTGTGTTACTACCATTAATACTTCGAAATTTCTATCGCAAGTGAAGTCGGTCAACAAGTCGTTTGGTGTGAACGCTACGCATTATTTGGTCGTCAAGCAAATCGGTGGATAAATCGTTCAATGTGAACCGCGCTTAAAAGTCAGAAATTTTACTTCCGTACGTTTTTCACTTTTTTTGTGATTTCGAAGGGTGAACATCAGCGGACAAAGGCGATATGACGACGAATTTAATGACAAGTTAAGGCATTTCCAAGCTTGTGGATGTAATAATAGACTATTGTTGGCGGGATTGGTGTCTACTTCTGAGCTTCGGATATATGTATGTAGCTGGCTTAAATTGGTAGTGGTCAGCAAAACTCTAAATCTTGTGGATATAATTCCAAAAATATTTTCTACTACACGCCACCACGATACGGTGGCGTATCGAATGTCAGAGCATTCTAGAGATTTCCGAAGGGGAACTTCCGACGGCGAACATTCGAGAAGGTGCACCGAGAGCTATATAAGCGCGAACACTCGCTCTCAGGATACATTCACTTTGTGGTATTGAACAGCGTGTGACAAGTCGGTGCGATCAAACAGTGTGAAAATAAAAGCTTTCAATAAACGGTTGTTTGTGTAATAAAGTTTAAAGTGGATAGTATTGGATAATAAAGAAAAGTGGTGAAGCCGCACAGATAATTGATCTGTGGTGAAACAAGAAAAGTGTGTGTGTTTTTATTCGGATAAAAAGGACAATTGTAGTTTATCGCAATCCAGTGGTGCGAACCCTATTTGGTGTGGGATTGAATATTTCGTAACATTTGGTGTCAGAAGTGGGATTGCGAGTAAACGAGTGGAACGTTTATTCAAATTGTAAAAGTGAAGTATTAAAAGGGTGAGAAAATGGTGAAATTGGAAAAATTGACCATCGAACAACTGAAAAAAGAGCTGCATGCTCGGGAATTATCCACAGTGGGAAGTAAAGCCAACCTGGTGGAGAGACTGCGATCAGCGTAGCAGGAAGAAGGTGTTGACTGGGAGAGTTACGAATTCGGGGTGGAGAAGTCGTCGACATCCATTGAGCAAGCGTTCGATATGCAGCACATTCTCGCGGCTCTTAATGCTATGAGCCAGAAACTCGATCAGAAGCTGGAGTAAAACTCGGTTTCCATAAGTCAGAAACTAGAGGCGACCATACAACAAAAGCTGGAGGAAAATTCCGTTGCCGTAAGTAGAAAGTTGTAGGAAAATTCCACTTCTCTGAGTCAGAAACTGGAGGAAAATTCCACTTCCCTGGGCCAGAAGCTGGAGACGTTAGAAGGGATGCTAGAGAACAATCGAGAAAGCCTAAGAAACATCCAGCAGGCCGTCGACGATCGATTCCAGAACGTCGAAGAGAGAATCGAGACACTAGAATCGAGGTTCGACAAGAAGGTTCTAGATCTTGAAAATAACCAGGAAAAAAGTATCGAGACACTGGACAAGAAGGTTCTGGAACTCGAGAAAACTATCCAGAACGTTCAGCATCAAGGAAGCATCGTACCGGCTGCAGCATCGAAATTTACAGCCCCCAACTTTGACGGCACGAGCGCATTTAACATCTTTAAGCTCCAGTTCGAGACAACAGCGGAACGGAATCAATGGGAAGAGGAAGACCGTGTGGCCGCTCTAGTAATTTCGCTTAAAGGCCAGAGAAGGAACTACACAGCCATATGGGAAGCTCTTAACCGAAGATACGGCAGTGAGCACATGCAGGAGATGCACAAGCTGGAACTTAAAGGACGCAAGCAGCGTGGAAACGAGACCATCCAACAGTATGCTGCCGACATCGAGAGGCTATCCCACCTTGCCTACGCAGATGTCCCAGTTGATGTGGTGGAGAAACTAAAAACGGATTCTTTCATCCAAGGGCTAAGGGACCCCGATACGCAGCGAAGTTTAATTCTACTGCCGAAGACATCTTTCAAGGAGACAGTTGCCAGCGCTCTCGCATGTGAAACATCGCTCTTGATATGCCGACCTTCCATCAAACTACGGCGCATATCTCAAGACCAGGATAGTTCTAGAACAACAACGGCGAGTAGGAGTGGTTAATTTCCGGGTAGATGCTACATCTGCGACCAGCAGGGGCATATTGCGAGGAACTGCCGCCTGCGAAGAAAGCGCTCGAGGTCTAGTTCGCCAAAAAGAGACCCTGGGAGTGAACGCGATCGTGGAGGTGCAAAAGGTGCACCTAACAATCCGTTAAACTGAAACGAGTCAGTGCAGAGGGGCAGGCGCTGGCTCCCACATTGGAGTGCCCCAGCATCCTCGTATCCCGAATCTGTAGGGGTGCAACCAGCCTAGTCATCGAGGGAAGGATGGACGGGCGACGGTATCTACTGACTTTGGACACGGGCGCAACTCGTTCAGTCATTCGAAGCGGATTGGTTACCGACATCGAACCATTTTCCGAGGTAAGGCTTCGTACAGTAACTGGTGAGAAGGCGGAAGTTAAGGGAAAGGTCCAGAAAAGAATTACGATGGGTACCGTCGAGTTTCAGGATGATTTCATCGTTGCGGACATCACTGATAACATCATAATCGACGTCGACTTCATGATCAGGCATGGCTTCACATTGGACCTCAACCAAAAAGTGATGAAGTACGGCGACTTGGAGCTCCCATTAACAATGGATAATGGACAGGGTAACAAGGTCAGGCGAATAGTCGTACAAGCGCACCAAACAGTTCCCCCGAATGCAGAAGCTGTGGTTTGGGCAAAGATAGAAGAGGATGCAGGGACAAGCCGAATGTGGGTGGTCGAACCCGACAAAAGAAATCGACCCAGCGATATAGTTGTTGAAAGGGCTCTCGTGGAACCCCGACGAGACCAATTGGTTCCAGTACGAGTCCTGAATCCTGCCAGTACACCTAGGACAAAACATAAGGGAACAACGATCGCTCAATGCCAAGAAGCTGCCGCCGTTATAAACTGCGAAGATAAGAAGCACCGGGAAATCCAGAAAAACAAACCGATCTTGAAAACAATGGCCAGAGAGTGGACGCAACATCTAGTGGAGAAGCAAAAAAGTGAAGCACTCTCCCTACTTCGTAAATATTGGACAGTTTTTGCAGATGGTAAGAACTGTGGAAGAACATCAATTGTGAAGCACAGAATAAACACAGGGGACTCTAGACCGATCCGGCAACCACCGAGGAGGGTACCTTTGGCGAAAGAAGGAGAGGTGATCAATCTAATCGACGAGACGGAAAAGGAGGGCGTGTTCGAACCATGTTAAGAAGAAGGATGGAAGCACCCGATTCTGCGTGGACTATAGGAAGCTGAACGACGTCACGAAGAAGGACAGCTATCCTTTACCGAGAATCGACGACACCTTGGACACACTATCTGGTGCAAAGTGGTTCTCGACGCTGGACTTGCAAAGTGGATACTGGCAAACAGAGCTTGGCCAGCAAGACAAGGAAAAGACCGCGTTCACCGCCGAGGGAGAGTTGTGGCAATTCTCTGTGATGCCCTTCGGTCTTTGCAATGCGCCAGCCACATTCGAAAGACTTATGAACCGGGTGCTAAGAGGAATTCACTGGAGGACTTGCCTTGTCTATCTGGATGACATAATTGTCATGGGCAAGGATTTCGACGATCACCTTAAGAAGCTTGAAGAGGTACTGGAACGTATTCAAGCAGCCGGATTGAAATTGAGCCCGAAGAAATGTTCGCTCTTCCAAAACGAGGTGAAGTACTTGGGACATGTGGTGACTGCAGAAGGAATCCACACAGATGAAGAGAAAATCTCAGCGGTTAAGGAATGGCCGCAGCCGAAGAATCTTCATGAGTTAAGGTCATTCCTGGGACTTTGCACGTATTACAGGCGATTCATCCCAGGATTTGCAAACGTTGCCAGCAGTTTGCACGAGCTCACCAAAAAGAATCGGCCATTCAAGTGGGAGAAGCCGCAGGAGGAAGCGTTCATTCACCTAAAGGAATTGCTCTGCAGTGCGCAGATTCTTGCATATCCTGTCCCGGGAGAAAAGTTTATTTTGGACACCGATGCGACATCGCTTACAGTAGGATCCTATCGAAGCCGGAGATGAACTACTGTGTAACTAGGAGGGAGCTTTTAGCCGTGGTTGACTGTGTCAAGTATTTCCACAAATATCTCCATGGCCAAGCTTTTCATCTTAGGACGGACCACGCAGCGTTGAGGTGGCTGCTGCAGTTCAAAAACCCGGAAGGCCAGCTTGCTAGATGGATAGAGAGAATCCAGAGTTATGACTTCAGTATCGAACACCGGAGGGAAGCAGTCATGGTAATGCAGATGCACTATCGAGGCGACCTTGCGATGTAGAGTGCAAACATTGTTCACGTGCCGAAACCAAGGAACAGGTCACCGACATCCGTGGTTTCCAAGTGCTGCCAGAAGATTCCTGGACTGTCGAGAAGGTCGGAAGAAAGCAGCGAGAAGATGCCGATTTGGCAGTCATCATCGACTACCAAGAACGAGGTTTCCGACCAACTTGGCAGCAAATATCCAGTGAAAGCCCAATAGTGAAAGCTTACTGGGCTCAATGGCAGAGTTTGAAGCTGAGGAACGGTTGCCTCTGCCGCAGTTGGGAAAGTGAGGACGGAAACATTGTAAACGATCTGCTGGTAATTCCAAAAGGGCAAATCGACGAGGTCATCCGAGAATACCACGAGGGACCAAGCGGGGGTCATCTTGGTGTTAACAAGACTGTAGAAAAGATCAAGAGACGTTTCTACTGGGTAGGATGCCATGAGTCGGTTACGCGTTTCATTCGCAGATGTGAACAGTGTGCGAAGGCAAAGGGTCAAATAAGGAAAACTCGAGGAAATATGCAGCAGTACAATGTTGGAGCACCGTTCGAACGTATCGCAATGGACATCGCAGGCCCATTCCCAACGAGCAACGCTGGAAACAAACAAAAACAATAATGGTGATCGATTACTTCAGCAAGTGGCCTGAGGTGTTTTGCATCTCTAACCAGGAAGCCAAAACCATTTCGGATGTATTCGTGAATAACTATGAAACTTTTTATGCAAAAGGAAAACACGACCGCTCGGTTTGAAAGTAACAACGTGAGTGAGTTTTATTAGTCAAGTAAAAGAGAAAAAAGAAGTACAAATGGGAAAGGGACAAAATAGGATCTATGAATGTTGACACAGCACATTTCATTTTTCAACACTTCCACTTGTGTCATACATTGTTTATCAAAATTCCAAAGCAATACAGTTTTAATTTCATAAAAAAAATATACTCTAAAATTACATATTAAGATTAGTGTATGAATGTACATTTAAAGCAAACTTAAATTTTAGGAATTTTTCCTTGGGCAAAGACTTGGTTAATAAATCAGCAACTTGTTCTTCACTAGGAACATATTCTAATTTAAACAAATTATTTTCAAAGTTTTGTCTTATAAAATGGTATCGTACATCAATGTGTTTTGTACGTCTGTGGAATTCAGGGTTTTTAATTAATTTAATTGCACTTTGGTTATCTAAATATAAATAAGAACAAGCTTTGGTCTCATTTATCATCTCCCAGAAAAGTCTCTGCAACCATAACAGGTCTTTAACAGCCTCGGATGCAGCGATATATTCAGACTCGGTTGTCGACAGCGATACACATTTCTGCCTTTGAGACTGCCAAGAAATTGCTCCACCACACAGCATGATTACAGAGCCGCTCGTCGATTTCCTAGTCTCAATGTCTCCCGCATAATCAGCATCGCTGAAACAATGCAGACACAATTTATCAGTGAAATTATAAATTATACCGTGATTAAAAGTTCCTTTGATGTATTTGAATATACGCTTCACTGCGCATATATCGGACTTTTCGGGATTCTCCAAATGTCTACTAACTGAGCTGATGGCAAAGGAAATGTCAGGCCTCGTTGCAACAGCCAGGTACATGAGTGATCCGACTGCCTCTCGGAAAGGAAAGTTTCCTTCACAAGTACTTATGATGGCTGAATTCGATATCTTCTCGGATGGGGTTGAAACTGGTTTTGAATCTTCCATATTGAATTTCCTTAAAAGCCTCGTTGCATACGCCGCTTGATGAATCATTACCGAACCATCTTTTCTTCGCAGAATTTCGAGTCCAAGAAAATAGTCAGCATTACCATGCGTTACTTCAAACTCTTGCTTTAGGCACTCGAGAAGATGATCCACGTCTTCTTTGCTTGATGCTGCTACTAAGCCGTCATCGATGTATATGGCAAGCAAAATCCTTTTCCCTTTGGAGAAGCTGACGAATACACAAGGATCGTATAAACTTACTTCAAAATTAAATTTTTTTAGGAAGCCGGTGAATTTTTTGTTCCAGCATCTGGAGGATTGCTTTAACCCATAAAGACTTTTTCGCAGTTTGCAAACTTGGCCACTTCCGTCATCGTACCCTTCAGGTTGTTGCATATAAATGTCTTCAGTTAACTCGCCATTCAAAAAAGCAGTTCTTATATCAAATTGAAATAATTTAAGCTTTTCGGCTGCAGATACGGCTAAAATCATTCTGATGGACCCAAATTTCACCACAGGGCTGAATGTTTCGGAGTAATCTATTCCGTATTGCTGGCTGTATCCCTTGATAACCAGGCGAGCTTTATATCGACTCACCTTGCCATCTGCTGCTAATTTAACTTTATACACCCATTTATTGCCAATTACCTTTCTTCCGTTGGGTAAATCTACTAACTGCCAGGTATTATTTTTTTGTAAGCTCGTGATTTCTTCATCCATAGCACATTTCCAGTTACTTGCTAATGGAGATTCCACCGCTTTCTGATAACTAGGAGGTTCGACAATCTCGGCAACAAAAGAAAACCCATCAGATATCACGAAATTGGTTTGTTTTCTGCTTCGTAATCTAAATTTTATATTTTCAGGAGGAGTATCTATCTCACCTGAACGACTATCACTGCTTTGCTGCTCCTTTCCTTCGCCACTGTGCATGCTTATTTGCGAACCATTATCTCTGTTTTCGCAGGTATCAGAACTGTTGAAAACAACATCACACGGATTGTCATGTTCTCCATTTTCACCGTCTGCATGAGCTTCATTCACTATGGTTTTGTTCGAATTGGCATCTCTCTCTCCGTCGTCTGTCTCGTCATTGAACATTTTAACATATGCATAATCAGGCTTGCCATTATCTTCACTAAAATTAAATTGATTAGAATAGCGTTCATTGAATACTACGTCTCTCGAAATATCCACTCTATTACTATCTTCTAAAAAAATTCGATAACCCTTTGTATTATTAGCATAGCCAACCCAAATTCCTTTTTTAGCTTTTTTATCCCATTTCTTAGCTTTTTGACTGGGAACATGCATAAAAACTTCACAGCCAAATGATTTGTATTCAAATATCTCGCATTTTTTATTAAACCACAGTTCAAACGGAGATTTTCCTGTTATTTGACTTGGGCAACTTCTATTCAATACATAAACTGCGGTATTCACAGCTTCTGCCCACAGCTTTTTCTTAAGATTCCTCCCGCATATCATTGATCTTGCAGCTTCGACAATGGTCCTCATGTCTCGCTCAGCACGCCCGTTTTGTTGCGGAGTGTAAGGAACGGTTTTCTGATGGCATACGCCCCGTGCTCGTAATAATGATTCTACGACTTTATTGATGAATTCCGAGCCATTATCGGTACGAAGAGTTTTAACAGAGTGGCCTGTATCAATCTTCACCTGCTCAAGATATACCTGCAGTAGTCTGGTTACCTCGGTTTTTTGTTTAAGAAAATAAACATGGCGAAAATTAGAAAAATCATCTTTCATTAAAAGAAAATACCTGGATCCACCGTATGAAGTTTCATGCATGGGACCACAAAGATCACAGTGCACTAGCTCACCAGGCACAGATGCTCTGTTCACACTCCTGACAAACCGCAACCTATGACTTTTTCCCATGGCACAAGCAGCGCAAAAGAAAGATGAATCTCCAGAGTATGCAATATTATTTGTTTTTAGGAATCGTTTAACATAATTTATATTCTGGTGGCAAAGTCGCTCATGCCACAATTGTAGATCATTGTCAGACGTATGATTCGAATCTTGAACAACGGTATTCACATAAGGTTCACTTGATGTCAATACTCGAAACAAAAGCTTGAACATCTTATTTTCACGCACACCAACAGCAACAACATCACCATCCTTAAGCAGCTCACATTCCTTCTTGTTCGATATCATTACGAGCCCTTTGTCTAGAGCACAGCTTGTTGAAAACAAATTCAACTTAATATTAGGAACATACAGCACGTTTGATATATGCTTCTCTTTCCAGCTTACTTTGTTATACGCCAATATATTAACATCCCCGCAGCCGTATGCATGGATTACTTCGCCGTTTCCAAGACGAATATTTAACGGTTTCTCAAATTTCTCAAAAGAGGTATACCAATCTTTCCTGGAAGTCATGTGGTCACTTGCACCCGAGTCGAGAAACCAACTGTCTCTTTCCGATATTTTGCCGCAAACAGTTTGAGATACAAAAGCTTCCCCTCTTTTGATGTTATGCGTAAAATTGGTTTTCCCTTTCTGCTTTGTAGGACATTCCGCTTTCCAGTGTCCCGTTTTCTTGCAGATAAAACATTTGCCCAATTTTTTGTTTTTACCGTTGCTTTCCCGAAAAACGGATTTTGACGAGGTCTTACATTTCGTTGCAACCAGGGCATCGCACTCAATTTGATTTTGCGCACTTATTCTTGATTCTTCCATTAGAAGACGGGCAGTCAAATTCTTTAGTGTTTGCTCACTTGCTGCTGTTGACTCCCATGCACTATAAAAATGGTTGTATGACGATGGTAGAGTCATTAAAATTTTTGTGATGATCATTGACTCTGAGACACTTTCACCCAAATCTTTGAGTTGTTGAACGATTTTTTCAAGCTTTGAAATGTGAATTGATAAGCTTTCATCTTCACTTTTTGCAAAGCTATAAAATCTTTGCTGGAGCAAATGGATGGATGTCTTGGATTTTTGCTCATATACGTTCTCGAGCTTTGTCCACATATCGAACGCACTATCACAACTCATTATATGCAATAACGGCTCCTGCCCCATCGATGTTACAATCATTTCTTGAGCTTTGGTGTCGCATTTTGTCCACTTCTTGAGTTCTAAGGAATCCGCTGCAGTTTTGATATCCGGTTTCTCCGTCGTTCCATCGACGATCTCCCACAGATCATTTGCTTTCAGCAAAATCCTCATTTGGAACTTCCAAACTGACCACTGATCACAATTTTGCAATTTTTCCATTCTTTGGCGATCCGATTCCATTTTTACCTTCACTCACTGTCGACAGTTAAAGAAACGTTTATTCGACTAACAAAAAAAATTAAATACTTTCAAGTATATCTATAATTAATTTCTCGACTGAACGTTTCGACAATTTTATTCTTCTGCCGCGTGCTCTGGGCCCATAACCTATGAAACTTTTTATGCAAAAGGAAAACACGACCGCTCGGTTTGAAAGTAACAACGTGAGTGAGTTTTATTAGTCAAGTAAAAGAGAAAAAAGAAGTACAAATGGGAAAGGGACAAAATAGGATCTATGAATGTTGACACAGCACATTTCATTTTTCAACAATAACTGGGTTGCGCGTCATGGAGTACCAATGGAACTGCACTCAGACCAAGGAAGGAACTCCGAGTCGTCGGTGTTCAAAGAATTCTGTGACGTGCTAGGCATCAGAAAGACACGGACAACACCATTACACCCACATTCTGATGGCATGGTCGAAAGGTTCAACCGGACGATGGAGGAACACTTGAGAAAAGTGGTCGTTGGAGATCAGAAGGACTGGGATGAACATCTTCCCCTCTTCTTAATGGCATACCGTTCGGCACAGCACAATTCAACGGCAACAACACCAGCTGAAGCCATTTTTGGAACTGATCTCCGACTTCCATCGGACTTGAAGTTCGGCGTGGTACTACCGACAACTAGCGGCGGGAGGACTTCGTAACCGAAAAGAAGGAACAGCTGAACTCCATCCATCAGTTCATCCGGGAGCGACTGAATTTGGTCAGCGATAAGATGAAGGCGAGATACGACTAAAGGGCGAGCTCTTCTGGATTCGAGACAGGACAATTGGTATAGCAGTACAACCCATAACGGAAAAAAGGCTTGTGCCCCAAATTGCAATCAGCCTGGAATGGGCCATATGAGGTCATCAAGAAAATTAACGGCGTGGTGTACCGAATACAACAGACGGGAAACAGAGGGGCGAAGTATAAGATTGTCCACGTAGAGAGGTTAGCGTCATATTACGGAGAAGGATCCAATCGCTTGTTCGAGGACGAACAAGTTTAGGAGGAGGGCAGTGTTGCGGAGACACAAACCGACGGTTAAGTTCGAATTTCGCTGTCGAAGTTCGAAGGCTCTCTTGAAGCGGGGATTGGAATGATGTCAACTGTCAACGGCATAATGTTAATTGTCAGAGCGTTCTAGAGATTTCCGAAGGGGAACTTCCAACGGCGAACGTTCGAGAAGGTGGACCGAGAGCTATGAAAGCGCGAACACTCGCCCTCGACATACATTCAGTTTGTGGTATTGAACAGCGTGTGACAAGTCGGTGTGATCAAACAGTGTGAAAATAAAAGCTCTTAATAAAGGTTTCTTTGTGTAATAAAGTTTAAAGTGGAAAGTATTGGATAATAAACAGATAACTGATCTGTGGTGAAACAAGAAAAGTGTGTGTGTTTTAATTCGGATAAAAAGACAATTGTAGTTTATCGCAATCCAGCGGTGCGAACCCTATTTGGTGTGGGATTGAATATTTCGTAACAATATCTTAGGTCAGATTTTCCTAGTTTCAAAGATATAAGCTCTTGAATTTCCCGTATAGGGAAGAGTACGATAACTTTGGCGCCAGAAATTGATAACGGTTTTTTATAGAGCATTTTTTACTATGGAAGGGAGGTCTACCTCGCCCCCTTTGGGAAGTATTTAAAAAAAAGGACTTAATATGACAAAAAATTATTAAGAAACAACGGCAACACTCACAATGAAGTACTTTACTGATTTTGAAAGCCAGAAACCTGTTCATTAATGCTGATTTTAAATTAAATTGTTTATATTAACAGTTTTTGTTAAAAAAAAAATAAGTTAAAAAAAAGTTTAGACCAATTTTTCTCAGAATTTTGAAATGAAGTGCTAAATTAGATTTTTGTGGTCAATGCTTACGTCAATTCTGAATCGAACCAAAAAAACCGGATGATTTTATGTCTTCTAGTTCCTGAGAAAATTGAAAATTCTTATTTTCGTTTAGTTTTTTTTTGGCATTTATTTGGTCTTCTCTGTGGTAAGTGGGGTGAGTAGGATTTTAGTGGCGCTGCGATCTGACGATGGATTTAGCTACGTCGACCCAAAATAAATCGAAAATGAGGAATAACATTTTTCGATATCTCACTTCGTTTTCAAGATATCGATATTTGGAATTATTTTTGGAGAAAATTTCGAATAGTCCTTATCTCACCGTTTTTATGAGTTAATTTCAGTGAAATATGTGTGGGGGGGGGGGGGGCATGCTGCCACCCATGCAACACCCATATTGGAGCTCACTGTAGGATTTGGATTGACCACAAAAATCCAATTCAAAATTTCGAGATAAATTGGTCAACATTTTGAGTTTGCATGCGAATTTTTCAAAAACTTTTAGCATAAGTAATATATTTTGTATTACAGAACAGGTTTCTGGCTTTCAAATTTGGTACAGTACTTCATTGTAAGTGTTGCCCTGGTTTTCTAATAAGTTGTTTTTTCTTTTTCAGTATTTTTTTTTTTTAATTGGCTCTACCTCCTAAACGGGGCGAGATAGACTCCCTCCCACAGTTAATAATGCTTGTTTTTGACCCCTCTACAAAAAACCGTTATCAATTTTTGGCGCCAAAGTTATCGTACTCGTGGCCCCGTACAAAATACGGGTTTGGCTTGTTTTAGTTCAATCATAGTTTTGCCTGGAACTATGCAACAAGTTCTAAATAATCAAATTCACGTTAAGATTTTGTGACTCCTAACAGTATGCGGTTTTCAATGGTTTAGAAGATGCTTATACGAGTATGTACATATATCCTTTTTTTTTGGTTTGTTTTTAGTAATTTGCGCAGTTTCTGGAGACATATTCTTATGATGTTTGTCACACAACATGGACGAAGTGCAGATGGTTTGGGTCGTAGATGTCAGCTCAGAGGAACTGACCGAATTCTTACGTTGGTTGAAGTTTCCAGAAACTTTTCAACGCACTTATGGTTTTACAGATATTTAAATTGCACACAAATATTATGAATTTAAAGTGACCATATACTGTGAGTGTTATGCCATCATCAGTATGTGTGATCAATTCTCATTCACAACAGCTGTGTTGCGTAATTTTTTTGCCTTTGTTTTAGTTATTTTATTTCTAACAGAAAACGGCTGGGCCGATTTTGGTGGAAACTTCATCAGTTCTTCAATGTTACGTAATTACGCATCGCATGAAACCAGACATGTCAACATTTTAAGTTCGCAAAATCGGCCCCATTACAATAAATTCCAACTGAGAAAAATGAAAACACCCATTTAATTCCATATTTTTTCATTATTAACCTCGGACACAAAAACGAATGGGCCGATTATGATGGTTTTTTTTTTTAAAGGTAGAGTGATCGAGATAGTTCTTAGCTACAACTTGTGAAGCTTTGTTCGGGTGTTTCAAGGTCATGGTAGGGTAGACGATTAGTCCGATCCCCGCAATCAACCAGCGTCGGGCGCGGTCAGTACTTAGAAGGGTACCGCTTGGGAACACCGGGTGTTGTTAATGGTTTGCCTATTCTGCACGCACATACGCACACACGCACAAACGCACAGGGAAACCTCTATAAAAATTTGGATTCTGGTGACCCTAAAACGTGGAGATATGTCAAAATTTGGAGTTCGCAAGATCGGCCCCATTACAATAACTTTCCCACTGGCAAGTTAATAAATGCCAAGCAAGGGTTAGTTAACTATGGCAAGCAAAAATGTATACAATTAGCAATTTTCTAATGCATTTTCACTATTAAGACCCAAACGTTTAAGAAATCACACGATACAAAACATATATATATTCCTTAACCTCTGTTAGAGTTATAAGTAGATACAAAATATAATCTAAAATTTCAATATAATCTCCAGACATAACACATTTTTATTATATGTATGTAGAACTATAGCGGCTAGACGCACTGCTGCTTAAAATCAAAGTTAAAATTATCCAAAGCACGGCAATCATTTCATGCCTCCAATAAGCACTCACCGTGTTTCCTGTCTACTTCGTCCAAGCATACCTTTTACAGCAATCGAATGCACTTCATCTCAACTGTATTCGGCATTCTTGTAGTGGGCGTGCGAAAATTCAAAAATAGATCACAACATCTCTATATTTATGAATTCATGTCTAACAAACCGACAAAAATATCACATCGGCTGACGCCAAGTTCTGAATAATCTTCTATTGATGACATCATGGAAACGCAACCTCCAACATATTTTCCTTCTAGTATCTTCTATATTATTAATAATAGGTCATTCTCGATCCAAGTCGATGTGAAAAACTCGAAAACTCATTTGTCTACCAATGCGAAATCTTCACTCGCTTAATCGAAAGAATAAACAATCTATTCCACCTACTGCCTATAGATATAGATTGGATTTCCGAAGCATAAAATACACATTTCCACCCGAATGGCTGCTTAGTCAGGTATCTTAATCTGTTGCAGTCGGACGGTTTGTCTCTAATCGAATCTTATATCCACATCTGAACTCTCTCCAAAGTTTTTTTTTCGTTATTTTTTTTTTCTATTTAATACATTTGCTCAAATACTTGATTTGATAATTGGGTAGTGTGATTAGAAGTAAAATTCGATTGATCCCAGTCGACCGGTAGATAAATTGACAAGTGAACGCAAATAAATTGAAGTTAAAAGTATCGAAATATTAGTAAAAAAAATATTTTGGATTTTTTTTTTTTGTTGGTATACCGTTAACTACCTCGGATTTCTTGGAGTATTTTGTGATATATACGCGCCTATCCGTGGGAAACATTTGTATTTAGGGGAAAATGGGAAAAACTCCGGCAATTGGAATTGATTTGGGTACCACGTTCTCATGTGTTGGTGTTTGGCAGAATAATAAGGTTGAGATCATTGCCAATGATCAGGGTAATCGGACAACTCCCAGCTATGTGGCTTTCAATGATACGGAACGATTGATTGGCGACGCTGCCAAAAATCAGGTATCTATACATACATAATAAAGTCTCATTTTTATTTAAGATAGATTTCTTAAATGTAGCTATAATGGAAATATTTTTTATATCAAATTAAGCTTTCACATAAGGTCTGAACAGTTCAAAAACAGAGGTCATTGTAACTTAAGGGTTTTAATAGGATCCAAGGAACTTTTAATGCAACGGTTAGATGTGGCAAAATGCGGAAACTTATGTACCTATGCTGTCAGTTTTGTAACGGCAATAGCCGTTAGGTTGGGGTGCCTGCGACGGTTACTAATCTTCAGGAGCTAAGCAGTTCTGAACATATGTATTCTTTGGTTTGATACGAACATTTGTATCCGCCAGTTCAGCTTTTCTTGTTCGCGACTAGGACCATATTTCAAGGATTTTACCTGGTCAACCAATTAGGTAATAATTCGTTAGTAATTGTTGGTGGTGAACATGATGGTAGACAAGACATTTTGGACTTTCTGTTAGAGTTAATCTAAATTTTTAGGGTGTATCTGTTCAATATAGCCGTTTCAATCGAATCGAAAATTGTGCAAACGATCCCATTGACTTCTCAGCATTTCTTAGCCAGCCGAGAAGTGTGCTTAGGTTCATTGTTCTGAACGAAGCGTCACAATACCTGACTATAGCGGCGTTTACTTACTTACTTACTTATCAGGCCTGCGATCCATGGAGGATCTGAGCCTGAGCTATAGCTGCCTTCCATTCTTGACGGTCCCGGGCACGCTGTTTCCAGTGGTCAAGACCAAGATGTCTTACATCCGCGCTTACATGGTCTTCCTCTTCTTCTCGAACCAGGGGGCTCGGAGTCGAAGACCCTCTTACCTGGAGCGTTGTTGTCCATGCGCTCGATGTGGCCGAGCCAGTGTAGTCGACGGATCCTTGCCTTCCGGACTATATCCTCATCTTGGTACAGCTCGTAGAGTTCGCTGTTGTGTCTTCTTCTCCATTCACCTTCCTCACAGACAGGACCAAATATCCGGCGCAGAATTTTTCTTTCGAAAGAACCCAAAATCAGCTCCGCTGTCCTGCTTATCGTCCAGCTTTCGGCTCCGTACAGCAAGACTGGCAGAATGAGCGTTTTGTAAAGCATGACTTCGGTCTTTCGAGTGAGGAGTTTTGACCCCAGTTGTTTGGGCAAGCCGAAGTAGCAACGGTTGCCAAGGGCGATTCTATGCCGGATTTCCACTGTGGTGTCATTTGTGGAATTTACGTTTGCCCCGAGGTAGACAAACTCCTTAACTACCTCGAAATTGTAGCTGTCAATTGTTATATTTTGTCCCAGGTGGTGAGCGACGGATTGGTTTTTGCTTGACAGCATGTATTTCGTTTTGTCCTCATTGATCTTAAGACCAACTGGTTTCACTTGTTCTTCAATCGCCGTGAATGCTTCCACAATGCCACGGTGAGAACACGCGATGATGTCGATATCATCCGCGTATCCTAGCAGCTGGATGGACTTGTGAAAGATAGTGCCTTCCCTGTTGACGCCTGCCCGTCACACTATCAGCTTTAGCACCAGGTTGAAGAAGTCACATGACAGCGCATCTCCTTGCCGAAATCCGGTGCATGTTTCGAATGGTTCCGAGGTCCTAGAACCGAGTTGCACGGTGCATCGCGTGTCCCTTAGCGTGGCGCGACACAACTGGATCAGTTTTACCGGGATTCCGAATTCGGCCATCGCCCCAAACAGTGCTTCACGATGAATGCTGTCGTATGCGGCTTTGAAATCGATGAAAAGATGGTGGGTATCGATTCGAAACTCGTTGGACTTTTCCAAGATTTGTTGAAGTGTGAAAATTTGGTCTATAGTTGATTTGCCGGGCCGGAAGCCGCACTGGTAGCAAAATGGTTTTAGACGTTCACACAAGCAAGCCATCTGAGCCTGCGGCCTTGTTGTTCTTCAGCTTCTGAATAGCTGTGCCGACTTCTTCGATGCTGGGTGGGAGGACTACTTCAGCGGCTGGAGTTG
Source organism: Eumerus sabulonum (assembly GCA_951905685.1). Classification (NCBI taxonomy): domain Eukaryota; kingdom Metazoa; phylum Arthropoda; class Insecta; order Diptera; family Syrphidae; genus Eumerus; species Eumerus sabulonum. The sequence goes on from OX645060.1 coordinate 208,663,447, forward strand.
GGATTTCCTCGGTCCCTACCACTCTCTCTTGGTCATGCTCGTTAAGCAGCTGCTGGAAGTGCTGCTTAAATACATCCACTATTCCCTGCGGGTCGGTGACAAGATTACCCTCGCAGTTTCGAAGAGCCAGGGTGCCCTTTTTGAAGCCTCCTGCAAAGCCTTTGGCTTTCTTGTTAAAGACTCGTATTTTATGTTTATCCCTAGACTCCTCGATATCCTTGAGCTGGGAGGCTGCGAAGATTCTTTTCTTTTGTCGCAGTAGTTTTTTCTCCTCCCTTCTTCTGGCTCGGTACTCTTCTTGCGCTGCCCTGGTTTTCCTCTGCAGCGCAATTTAGTACGCCTCGTCGGTTGCTGCCTTTTTCTGCTCACACTCGCCATCATACCACGGGTTTCTTGTCGGGGGTGGTAGGTATCCTAAGGTGGTTTCGGCTACTTCCTGAATGGCTGAGCGGCAATGCAGCCACATATTATTGGCATTTGTGTTCGACGTAGGCATACCGTAGAGTCTTTCGCTCAGCTGCTCCCTGTAGATCTGGCAACCTCCGGTGTGCTCAGGCGCCCAATGTCGAACCTCCTCCTGATGGGCTGGTGCAGCTTTCTGACTTTGAACAGTCGAGCTCTGAATCTTGCTGCTACGAGGAAGTGGTCAGAGTCGACATTTGCCCCTCTGAATGTTCGCACATCCAGGATGTTTGACGAGTGCCTTGCGTCAATGAGCACATGGTCGATTTGGTTGGCGGTCCGGAGATCGCCAGGTTTCTGTGTGGATTCGCTTGCGAGGGAATCTTGTGCTACTTATCACCGCATTACGAGCTGTCGCAAAGTCAGCGAGTCGGAAGCCGTTATCTGTTGTTGTATCGTGGAGGCTGTGCTTTTTGATCACTCCGCCAAGGGTGTTTTCCTTACCGATTTTGGCGTTGAAGTCCCCGAGCACGATTTTTACATCGTTCTCCGGACAAGCTCCGTAGGCGTTGTCCAGGAGGTCATAGAAGTCCTCCTTGATAGGGTCTTCAGCCTCGTCGGTAGGGGCGTGTGCACATATAAGGCCGATGTCATAAAATCTGCCTCTGATGCGGATCACAGCCAGGTGATCACTTATAGGTTTAAAGCCGATGACCTTCGACCTTAACCGCTTTCCCACGACAAATCCGCATCCCAGTAAGTGCAACCTTTTGTGACAGCTGTAATAAATGTCGCAATTTTTCTTCCTAATCATACCGTTTTCTATCCAGCGTATTTCCTGGACCGCAGTAATATCCGCCTTGTACTGTGTGAGGATTCCTTCTAGTTTATGAGCAGCTCAAATTTATAACACCCCTCTTTTTACACCGGGGGTTAAAAATCAAAAAAAAAAATAAAAAAATTAATTAAATGGGTGTTTCCATTTTTCCCATTGGAAAGTTTGTCGTGTGGGCTTTGCGGGTCGCAACTATACCACATTTTTTTAATTTTGGCAGGTGATTTATTGAATAAGCCCTGAAACCCTAATTATAAATGTTGGAAAATAGGTTTCGTTAATTTTCTATGTATTATCATTAGCATTTCGTAGCAAAACCTTTCTGCTTCGCTTAGTTATTGAGCTGATTATACGTTGGCATCTTTCGGCTGAGATGGATTTCCATGCTGCCTTTACTTTTTCAAGAGCTCGTCAAAGTTTGCAATATTTTTCGGGCCCCATATCGCCCCACAAATGCTCGATTGGATTCAAGTCTGCACCACACAATTGCCAGTCAAGAACTGTAATTGAGTTGTCTTCGAAAGACTTTTTTGTGAGCTTTGCGGTATGTTTGGGTCATTGTCTTGTTGAAACCTCCAAACAACTGGTTAATTTGTTTCTGCCCAAGGTAGCATAACGTTTTGCAGAATGTCGACATACTTTTCTTTTGTTAGCAAACCGTTAATTGTGAACAGTGAATTGGCTCAACTCCTCTCCAAGAAAAACATCCCCACACATTAATCGATCATCCGGCGTGCTTGGCAACTGTCGAAACATACTTCGGATCAGTAGCGGCAATTTTTCGGACATCGTACATACTTTCTGCCATCCGGACCTGTACGATTGATCTTTGTTTCGTCAGATCAAAGTATGTATTTCCAGTTGTTCGTCGTCCATGAGGCACTTCACGCATAACGTCAGCAGCACTTTTTTCGGATCTGCTTTTGTCAGTCGAACGACCTGATGGTCCATTTTTTGCGATCTTTTTTCGAGGCCGTTTTTAACGTGGGATTTTGATCCCCACAGGGGTTGGTTGTTGCTTTTGTAATACACACCGATACTATACGTGTTATTCTCCGTTTAAAAACGACGCTTTTGACTAACACAATGATATTCTCAAGACGTCGATGTGTAGAGTCAAGACGTGGCAAAATGGTCGCAACGAGGCAGAATGACATAGTCAAGACGCCGTCAAACCGCAACGCGTTTGTGAGTGCAAACTGTCAAAGGGCCTGTCAAAGCCAATAGATTGGTATCTCATTTTTTATCCCTGATATCAACGCTAGAACAATGTGTGCAAATTGTGGAAACTTACTGGAAATCTATGGTTCGGTTCACCAAACTTATCGTACACCAAGTCCATTCAATGGTCGACATAATCGTCCATCTGAGCAAGTTAGTCGGAACACGATGAATCGTTTTCGCACCACGTACACTTTAGTGGATAGTAGGCATCCCCGTTCTGGCGCGCAGTGTTGAGGAGAACCCGAATGAGTCGATTCGCAATCATGCACATCAACTGGTGCCCCTGCCCATCCACTTCGTGGAAGATTTTACGGAAGGATCTGGGCTTAAAAGCTTATAAGACCCACCTTGTGCAAGAGTTGAAACCGCGTAACCATTATACGCGCCGTAGGTTCGAAATGGGCCGAACACATAATTCAGCTTGATACTCGTTTTCAAAGCAAAATTTTGTTTTCCGATGAGGCCCATTTTCGGTTGAATGGATATGTAAACAAGCAAAATTGCCGAATTCGGAATGGGGAAAATCCAGAAGCCTTTGTTGAGACGCTCTTACAACCATTAAAACTCACTGGTTGGTATGCAGTGGTTTCTGACTTCTTCGTCCCCCAGTAGCGGAATGACACGGACGTGATAGAGCTTTGGTTTCAACAAGAAGGTGCAACATGCTACACGGCGCGCGGCCCCATCAATTTATTGCGGTAAACATTTGCTGAGTGCATCATTTTGCACAATGGACCTGTGAACTGGCCTCCACGATCCTGTGATCTCACACCTTTAGATTACTTTCTTAGGGGGTATATCAAGTCACTAGTCTATGCCGATAAACTGGAGACGTTGGACGATTTGGAAGTGTTATTGTTGATATACGGCCCCAGTTGCTCGAAAAAGTCGAAAATTGGAAAATTGATCGCGCTTCATTCGAACTAGCGTACACAAGCCCGAAATCATATTTAAACACTTCTTTCTTTCTTTTGGTGGCGTTGCAGCCCATGAAGGACCAGAGTCAAGCTTCTCTCAATCACCCATGTTGTGTGTGATTTATTTTTCACACAGGTGAAAGGGACCTACAGTTTAATGCCGATTCGGAACGGCGTGAGTCGAGAAGCCTTTTCATGGCAAGATTACTACGGGGGGTTTTGCCAGTACCTCGCCGAGGAGGACCGTCGCGAAATACACATTCGATGGCGTTGGCGTTATCGGGATCCGAACTCGCTCATCGTGCGCCAGAGTCCAACATAGTAACCACAGCGCCACGGCAATGGCATATACCTATTAAATAGAGCTAGTATCATGGATATTAATATTCTTCTTCTTCTTCTTAATCTGCGCTACAGTTCGGGGTGAACCTTGGCCTCAACCAACATGCCCCTCCAACTAGCACGATCTTTTGCTAGCCTTTTCCATTGCCGCACACCCAGTTGGCTGAGGTCCCCTTCCACCTGTGTGCGCCATCTTAAGTGCGGCCGTCCTCTGCTTCTACGTCCCTCGGGGTTGGATTCAAAGACTCTTCGGGCTGGACTCTTTTAGGCGTTGGATCCGTAGATGCCTGACGAGACTCATGTCGCTGTACAGTCCGTAAAGTTCGTGGTTTGATCTTTTCCTCCATCGCGAAAATCACGCGCAAAATCTTTCTCTCGAACCGACCAAGGGCCTCCACATCCGCTTTTCATAGTGTCCATGCTTCTGCGCCGTACAACAGGACCGGGATAATAAAGGTCTTATATAGAGTCAACTTTGTCGTTCGGGAGAGGGCTCTATTACTCAGTTGCCTCCTGAGCCCAAAGAAACAGCGATTGGCAAGAGTGATCTGCGTTTGATTTCGGAACTGATGTCGTTGTTCCAGGTCACTGCGGAGCCAAGATAGACAAAGTCCTTAACTACCTCGAACTTATATCTGCAATACAAACGTTCTGGCCAAGGCGTCGGTGTTGAGCGTCCTTTTTTGATGACACCATTTACGTATTTAGTTTTGCCCTCGTTAATCGCCTAACCAATTTTCGCCGCCTCCATCTCAATACTCACAAATGCCTCATTGACATCTCGCTGTGATCTACCTATTATGTCAATATCGTTGGCATATGCAAGGAGTTGCGAGGACTTCAAATAGATTGTGCCTCTTGTATTGGCCAGTGATTTTTGCACAATCATTTCTAATATGATGATGAATAAATCACACGACAGCGCATCGCCCTGCCTAAATCCTTTTTTGACATCAAAACTATCGGTGAGGTGTTCACCGATTAGGATGGAGCAGCGAGCATTCTCCAAAGTCATCCTGCATAGTCTAACGAGTTTAGCAGGTATGTCAAAGGTAGACATAGCGTTGTATAGCTCGTCTTTAATTACGCTGTCGCATGCGGCTTTGAAGTCGACAAATAGGTGGTGAGTGTCGACCTGAAACTAACTGGTTTCTTCCAGGATCTGCCGTAGTGTGAAGATTTGGTCGATGGTGGACTTCCCTGGCCTGAATCGGCACTGATAAGGACCTAACAGCTTATTCACAAAAGGCTTCAGGCGTTCACACAAAACGGCAGAGAGGATTCTGTAGGCGATGTTTAGGAGACTTATTCCTCTATAGTTGGCGCAATCAGAGGGGTTTCCTTTCTTGTGGATTTAATATTAGCTTGAAGTAATTTATTTCATATTGAATTTGCATACCTCCAAAAAAAAAAAACCACCCTTTTTAGAACATAGAGGCGCTATTGTACGCCGATTCTAAAGGAAGTGAGAGTACATATAAAAAAAAATATTATCTAGTCCTGAAGCGATGTCTATTCTAAATGAAGTTAATGTTCTTATGTTATTGTTTTGAATACAATGAAATTACTTTTTTTTTTCTACATAGACAAAATTGTCATCTCCATGCGCTAGATCGCTTTACTACTAGTAGTCTTTCAGAACGAGCGAGGTATGGTAGAGAGCATCATCATCTATGTATATGCGCATATCTTTTTAGAGTGGACCTAACTCACAGATGTGAGATATGTATTTGAAGAATTGTGGCTATACGATGCCGGAATACTACTCCCGACTACTCTGACCTTGAGATTGATATTAAAATTGATCAGTTTGTGCTCTCTTCAGTTAGCAATTTTCTATTTCAAATCTATAACCGCTACACCTTGACACAATCGTTTCATTAGAAATGTCAATTTCACACACATTACCTGAAAATCGTTCGCACCAAATCTATCTCTTCGTCATAATGTCCAAAAATTGATTCCAATTCACCTGTAGCACATTTATTTGAACGTAATAAATTGTGACAACTTTGCCAAGTAAAGACATCGGAGCACAATCAATATCTCAAGAACGCTATAAGCTTCCATATGCTCATAAACTTAAATGCTTTATGTATCTAAAAAAACAAAAAGTAGGTATCTACACGTTCTCTCGATATGGAGTCATCAAGCAAAAAAAACAAGCGACGAGATGCTTACAAACTAAACACACGTTAACACTATGTTGTTCCAGTAGTTAATCACCAATGTGCAGTTGATCTCAACCACTTGTCGGCGGTAAATTCGTCATTTGGATGCCCAAAAATGGCTCTCAACCTGAAGTGTTCATATTAATTGACTAAGGTGAACGTTCTCACGTATTTTATGCAGGTTTAAGGGATTCACTGACGACCTCAGGAAATGTTCTGTTTTTTTACATTGGCGTACAACCAATGTGTATCTCCTTGTTGTCTGGTAACGATTAGTATTTGAAAGTACAAAAACAAATTACAGTGAGTATTATACATACTTTGATGTTTAGGAAGATCGCATTTCGAATCTCTTGCCTTGAGTGAAACTGTGGGCATTAGTCCCTTTAAACTTTCAGATGCTAGTTATCAATATATATGCAAGCAACTGATTATATTCATTTTCATATTTACAGGTCGCAATGAACGCCAAAAATACTGTCTTTGACGCTAAACGTCTTATTGGACGCAAGTTCAACGATCAGAAAATCCAAGAGGATATGAAACATTGGCCATTCAAAGTCATCAACGATGGAGGCAAGCCTAAGATCGAAGTCGAATTCAAAGGCGAACGTAAGCGTTTTGCTCCCGAGGAGATAAGCTCAATGGTATTGGTCAAAATGAAGGAAATTGCCGAAGTGTATTTGGGTGGCAAAGTCAAGGATGCCGTCATAACCGTTCCAGCTTATTTCAATGACTCACAGCGTCAGGCAACTAAGGACGCCGGCTCGATTGCTGGTCTGAATGTTTTGCGTATTATTAACGAGCCAACAGCTGCTGCTTTGGCCTACGGTTTAGACAAGAACCTTAAAGGCGAGAAAAACGTTCTAATTTTCGACTTGGGTGGTGGTACATTCGATGTTTCCATTCTGTCCATCGATGAGGGCTCGCTGTTCGAGGTGAAATCAACGGCCGGCGACACGCATTTGGGCGGTGAGGATTTCGACAATCGTCTAGTGAATCATTTTGTCGAGGAATTTAAGAGAAAACACAAACGGAACTTGAGTGAAAACATTCGTGCTCTTCGCCGTCTTCGTACTGCATGTGAACGCGCCAAGCGCACACTGTCATCTAGCACCGAGGCTTCGATCGAAATTGATGCACTCCATGATGGTATTGACTTTTATTCGAAGATAAGTAGAGCTCGTTTCGAAGAGCTGAACATGGATCTGTTCCGATCGACACTACAGCCAGTCGAGAGGGCATTGAATGATGCCAAATTGGATAAGAGATCCATTAACGATGTCGTCTTAGTTGGGGGCTCTACTCGTATTCCAAAAATTCAGAAACTGCTTCAAGACTTTTTCGGTGGCAAGCAGTTGAATTTGTCGATCAATCCGGATGAAGCTGTTGCCTATGGTGCTGCTGTACAGGCGGCCATCATGACCGGTGTAGGTAGTTCTCAAATCCAAGATGTCCTCTTGGTTGATGTGACTCCATTATCGCTTGGTATCGAAACTGCCGGTGGCGTCATGACTAAACTGATAGAGAGGAATGCAAGAATTCCATGCAAGCAACAGCAGACCTTTACGACATACAGTGATAACCAAAATGCTGTAACTATTCAGGTTTATGAAGGCGAGCGAGCTATGACGAAAGACAACAACTTACTTGGAACATTCAACTTGACTGGAATACCACCAGCTCCAAGGGGTGTTCCTAAGATTGACGTTACCTTCGACTTGAACGCCGATGGCATCTTGCACGTATCTGCTAAGGACAATAGTACGGGTAAATCAGAAAAAATTACCATCACTAATGACAAGGGTAGATTGACAAAGGCCGAGATTGATCGGATGTTATCTGAAGCGGAACGCTACAAAGAGGAGGACGAGAATCAGCGACAAAGGATCGCGGCCAGAAATTCCCTTGAGGGTTACGTGTTCAGTTGCAAACAGGTATTTTAAGCCTTTTATCGTATAAAAATCTATACAGAAAATATTGATTGTTGTTTTGTGTTTTAAGGCTATCGAAGATGCTCCCGCGGGTAAGCTGTCAGATGGAGATAAGACCACTGTACGCAACAAGTGCGATTCGGAAACATCCTGGTTAGATGGCAATTCTCTTGCGGAAAGAGATGAATACGAAGATCATTTAAAGGACTGTCAGCGAGTATGCGGACCGATCATGGCTAAAATGCATGGAACAGGAGGAGCAGGTAAATGCGGACGTGAATCAAATGCCACTTCTGGTCCCACTGTCGAGGAGGTTGATTAAATTTGTAGCGATATTTGGCTAAATAGGATACTACTTAATCAAATTATTTCTTGAACTTTTTTTTTTAATTTCTACGGGCAGATAATAAATGTAATTAATTCATACACAGACTGTTTCTGCTCTTTTTTATTTGAATCGTATTAACGGATGTGATCTTGTGACATATTACATTGTTACTGAAATGTTCGCTATTTTCGTGTGAACCTCAACTAACAAACAGAATTTCTTCAGCGACGCACGTAAGTTATTTGGTACGAGGCGTTGCAATTAAGTTCCGGAAAGTTCCTTCGAAGTTAGCTCGTTACGAATCATAATTATGGACCTTCTCTATACCGCCAACATTAGATACTTTGAGGTGTGACTTCGAAAGGGCAAAATCGAGGCTATAGAATGAATGCGGCGATGTTGGGATGCTTTTTTGCTATTTTTGTGGAATTGTTGCTACAATGAATAAGGAATACATATTTAAAGGGCAGGCCTTTTTGGTTGATAATGCGATACCGAACAGCTTCGTTCTCAGAGAGAGTGACACCCGCGTAGACCTTCATGGCCATCAATCCTCATACCAAGATTTTTCGCAAGTCCTAATGAAGTATTTTGAAAAAAAAATTGAAATTCGGTGTTACGTCCGCATTTGTTTTTACAGATCGATAGGTCGATTCGCTTCAAATTCGTTTTGGAGAGGTTTAATTTTTTTTGAAAAAACCTTTTGAGATTTGTAATTTAACAGAGAGTAAGGAAGAAGACATGGGATTGAGCACCCAGGGTAAAATTGTTGATTGCGTTAAGCCTGGCGGGATGCCAGCAACGATCGTTGTAAGTATGCAAGTCAAATTGACATACATGGCTATCCTCGAGACGTCAGCTGGATAGCCATCCAAACAACCGGACCTTCCGCCAGAGGATTAAAAAACGGGGCTGGTCTCCAAGTTTGGGAGACGCGTGAGGATAACCCCTCATCACATATAAAACTTCCGGGTTACGAAACAACAACAAACCTCGTAAATATGTATATACTGTTGACGACCCTAGCAAACGAGAAAAGGACAATGGATTTCGGATCTGAACGTGGAATGTGAGGTCCCTTAACAGACCACGTGCAGCCGGTGGACTTGCGAAGGCCCTGGTCTGCTACAAAGCAGACATTACTGCAATCTAGGAAGTGCGGTTGGATGGGCTGGATAAAAAGAGGGCGAAAAGCTGCGATCTCTACGACGGCGATTGCCATAGAGAGGGAAGGCAGGGCATATTTGGAAGTGAACTTGTTATTCGAGGCAGAATAAGGTGAACAGTCTTAGGCTTTAAGTTCATAAGCGCGCCTCATAACAATTCGAGTCAGTGCTAATTTCGGCGACATTAGAATGATTTGCGCTCATGTCCCGACAGAGGTGGGATGACAATAGCAAGGAAGATTTCTATGATTTCCTAGAAAGGACATACGATCAATGTCTCCAGCTACGATACCAATATCGTTCTAGGAGACTTCAACGCACAGCTGGGAAAGGAAGAAGTCTTTACCAGTCTTTACAGCTTGCACGACCACACATCCGGAAACGGACGTTTCCGGAGTGTAACCTCACTGTGGTTAGTATGCAGTTCCCCCACCTCAGCATCCTCTCTTTCAAAATTGTAACAGCCGTGCCGGCAGCGTGTGGCTGAAATGACAAATGAAACAGATCTAAATAAGCTGTCATTGAGCGAAGCTGCGCCATGTTTAAAATCTGAGTTTCCGGCATATTGCCTTTTTTCCTGGATTCTGAAGTCCACGATGCAGCCACGAATTTGTCAAAAATAGTGAGTAGAATTAATTCTAAAGTCAATTCTCTAATGTATAATGTAGAGAATAATCATCACGTCACGCCATAGGGAAGCGTATGTTCATTCTGCGGACTCCGAGGGCTCAGAAAGTCGGGCCACTAAACAATGTCGCTCTCCACCATACAACTGCCACAGTAACAGTTACTTGTACCGGAGTCGAACCATCTCAGCGCACGTTTGCATCCGGAGCTATGTTCTTGCCACAATAGCCACAGGCTACGGTGGCGGCAAACATGGAGCAATCAGCAGTCACCGATAAACGCAATTTTGCCATTCAACCAGCCGACTCCCAGCAACCTATCTCAGATTTCAACACTCCCTCCATCGTGTCAACACCTTTCCATAGGCAGTCAAAAGCTAATCGATCTACCTGAATACATGGGACGACCGGAAGGATGGCCAATGTTTGCTATCGTATTTCTGGAGTCCACGGCGATGATGAACTTTTCAAACGTAGACAATATGTTCCGGCTACAAAAATGTTTGAATGGTGCCGCATGGGATGCTGTCGAGTCACTGTTGATTCACCCGAATAACGTGAATCGCGTTATGTCAACGTTGGAGTTCAACTTTGTCCGCCCTGAACGTTTAATTCGAAGTCAGCTGAAGAAAATTAGGGAAGTTCAACCGATCCCGGAAGCGAAACTGGAGCTGTTCATACCACTAGCAACAAAGGTACAGAATCTAGCTACTTTCTTTGAAGCCAGCGGAATGTATAAGCATCTAGCAAACCCCACACTGCTGGATGAGCTTGTCGATAAGCCAATAAGCTGCCGATGAGGAAAAAGATGGATTGTCTGATTATCCGACGATTAGACATTTCGATGAATGGTTGAGTGGAGTGGCGAGGTTAGCCAGTCTGCTGCCAGTGAGCAAAAACCAAAGCCGAAGAACATTTTCCACGCCGTAGAAATCGTAGAAAAACGCGAGTCAGTCAACAAACGTCGATACTGTGGAAGAGAGCCACATCTAGTCGTCGACTGTCACATCTTCGACAAATTGGACGTTCCAGCCAGGTGGAGATTCGTGAAGAAGAACAAGTTATGCTTCTCCTGTCGGTCAAGATCTTTTTTTTTTGTTTTTTTTTTTGTGTTTTTAGAGACTCGCGCAGGTTCAAGAGTTTTTATATTCTCTTATGATGTATTGACACACACAACCTGAACGGAGTGCAGTGGTTGGTGTCGTTGATGTTCGTTCACTACTCTCAGGGGTGGTTGTCCTAGACCTAGATAGGACGAGAGCCGACCAAATTCCGCGTTGGTTATAGTCCGAAGTATAAAACAACGGATACAATGTTGACGACCCCTACTATGATACTACCATATTATGATATCTATTACGGTAACTGCTTTGGATGCGAATCTGCTATTTGAGGTAGACTTAGGTAGAAAGTCCTAAGCTTCCGGCGTCCACTCCCTTTTCGAAGAAAAAACGAGAGAACCAAGGATGACTTAGGCTCAATGTCGCACCTACGACACCAAGATTGTTGTAGGAGACTTTAATGCGAAGCTGGATAAATAAGACATCTTTGGACAAAGTGTTGAAAAGCACCGCCTACATGACACCACATCACGTATACAGCCAGGCTGGCGGCATCATGGACTTCAGAATCCAGGAAAAAAGGCAATACGCCGGAAACTCAGATTTTAAAGATGGCGCAGCTTCGCTCAATGACAGCTTATTTAGTTCTGTTTCATTTGACATTTCAGCCACACGCTGCCGGCACGGCTGTTACAATTTGGAAAGAGAGGATGCTGAGGTGGGGGATCGGCATACTAACCACAGTGAGGTTACACTCCGTAAACGTCCGTTTCCGGATGTGTGTTCGTGCAAGCTGTAAAGACTGGTAAAGACTTCTTCCTTTCCCAGCTGTGCGTTGAAGTCTCCTAGAACGATATTGGTATCGTAGCTGGGGACATTGATCGTATGTCCTTTCTAGGAAATCATAGAAATCTTCCTTGCTATTGTCATCCCACCTCTGTCGGAACATGAGCGCAAATCATAATGGAGTCACATCAACCAAGAGGAAATCTTGGATTTGAGAACTACCTACACCGGTCATGATGGCCGCCTGTACAGCAGCACCATAGGCAACAGCTTCATCCGGATTGATCGACAAATTCAACTGCTTGCCACCGAAAAAGTCTTGAAGCAGTTTCTGAATTTTTGGAATACGAGTAGAGCCCCAAACTAAGACGACATCGTTAATGGATCTCTTATCCAATTTGGCATCATTCAATGCCCTCTCGACTGGCTGTAGTGTCGATCGGAACAGATCCATGTTCAGCTCTTCGAAACGAGCTCTACTTATCTTCGAATAGAAGTCAATACCATCATGGAGTGCATCAATTTCGATCGAAGCCTCGGTGCTAGATGACAGTGTGCGCTTGGCGCGTTCACATGCAGTACGAAGACGGCGAAGAGCACGAATGTTTTCACTCAAGTTCCGTTTGTGTTTTCTCTTAAATTCCTCGACAAAATGATTCACTAGACGATTGTCGAAATCCTCACCGCCCAAATGCGTGTCGCCGGCCGTTGATTTCACCTCGAACAGCGAGCCCTCATCGATGGACAGAATGGAAACATCGAATGTACCACCACCCAAGTCGAAAATTAGAACGTTTTTCTCGCCTTTAAGATTCTTGTCTAAACCGTAGGCCAAAGCAGCAGCTGTTGGCTCGTTAATAATACGCAAAACATTCAAACCAGCAATCGAGCCGGCGTCCTTAGTTGCCTGACGCTGTGAGTCATTGAAATAAGCTGGAACGGTTATGACGGCATCCTTGACTTTGCCACCCAAATACACTTCGGCAATTTCCTTCATTTTGACCAATTCCATTGAGTTTATCTCCTCGGGAGCAAAACGCTTACGTTCGCCTTTGAATTCGACTCCGATCTTAGGCATCCCTCCATCGTTGATGACTTTGAATGGCCAATGTTTCATATCCTCTTGGATTTTCTGATCGTTGAACTTGCGTCCAATAAGACGTTTAGCGTCAAAGACAGTATTTTTGGCGTTCATTACTTACTTACTTATCAGGCCTGCGATCCATGGAGGATCTGAGCCTGAGCTATAACTGCCTTCCATCCTTGACGGTCCCGGGCACGCTGCTTCCAGTTGTCAAGACCAAGATGTCTTACATCCGCGATTACTTGGTCTTTATACCGGAGGTTCGGTCTTCCTCTTCTTCTCGAACCAGGAGGCTCGGAGTCGAAGACCCTCTTAGCTGGAGCGTTGATGTCCATGCGCTCGATGTGGCCGAGCCAGTGTAGTCGACGGGTCCTTGCTTTCCGGACTACATCCACATCTTGGTACAGCTCGTAGAGTTCGCGGTTGTGTCTTCTTCTCCATTCACCTTCCTCACAGACAGGACCAAATATCCGGCGCAGAATTTTTCTTTCGAAAGAACCCAAAATCAGCTCCGCTGTCCTGCTTATCGTCCAGCTTTCGGCTCCGTACAGCAAGACTGGCAGAATGAGCGTTTTGTAAAGCATGACTTTGGTCTTTCGAGTGAGGAGTTTTGACCCCAGTTGTTTGGACAAGCCGAAGTAGCAGCGGTTGCCAAGGGCGATTCTACGCCGGATCTCCACTGTGGTGTCATTTGTGGAATTTACGTTTGCCCCGAGGTAGACAAACTCCTTAACTACCTCGAAATTGTAGCTGTCAATTGTTATGTTTTGTCCCAGGTGGTGAGCGACGGATTGGTTTTTGCTTGACAGCATGTATTTCGTTTTGTCCTCATTGATCTTAAGGCCAATTCGTTTCGCCTGTTCTTCAATCGCCGTGAATGCTTCCACAATGCCACGGCGAGAACACGCGATGATGTCGATATCATCCGCGTATCCTAGCAGCTGGATGGACTTGTAAAAGATAGTGCCTTCCCTGTTGACGCCTGCCCGTCGCACTATCTGCTCCAGCACCAGGTTGAAGAAGTCACATGACAGCGCATCTCCTTGCCGAAATCCGGTGCATGTTTCGAATGGTTCCGAGGTCCTAGAACCGAGTTGCACGGTGCATCGCGTGTTTTTTAGCGTGGCGCGACACAACTGGATCAGTTTTACCGGGATCCCGAATTCGGCCATCGCCCCAAACAGTGCTTCACGATGAATGCTGTCGTATGCGGCTTTGAAATCGATGAAAAGATGGTGTGTATCGATTTGAAACTCGTTGGTCTTTTCCAGGATTTGTCGAAGTGTGAAAATTTGGTCTATAGTTGATTTGCCGGGCCGGAAGCCGCACTGGTAGCTGCCGATTAGTGCGGTGCAAAATGGTTTTAGACGTTCACACAATACGCTGGACAGGATCTTGTATGCGACATTGAGCAGGGATATACCTCTATAGTTCTTACAAGAGGTAGGATCGCCTTTTTTGTGGATGGGGCATATAGAGCTGGTATTCCAGTCGTCGGGCATGCTCTCATCTTCCCAAATTCTGCAGATGATCTGGTGCATGCTCCCTACCAGAACATCGCCGCCAGCCTTGAAGAGCTCTGATGGCAAGCCATCTGAGCCTGCGGCCTTGTTGTTCTTCAGCTTCTGAATAGCTGTGCCGACTTCTTCTATGCTGGGTGGGAGGACTACTTCAGCGGCTGGAGTTGGGATTTCCTCAGTCCCTACCACTCTCTCTTGGTCATGCTCGTTAAGCAGCTGCTGGAAGTGCTGCTTAAATACATCCACTATTCCCTGCGGGTCGGTGACAAGATTACCCTCGCAGTTTCGAAGAGCCAGGGTGCCCTTTTTGAAGCCTCCTGCAAGGCCTTTGGCTTTCTTGTAAAAGGCTCGTATTTTATGTCTATCCCTAGACTCCTCGATATCCTTGAGCTGGGAGGCTGCGAAGATTCTTTTCTTTTGTCGCAGTAGTTTCTTCTCCTCCCTTCTTCTGGCTCGGTACTCTTCTCGCGCTGCCCTGGTTTTCCTCTGCAGCGCCTTTTGGTACGCCTCGTCGGTTGCTGCCTTTTTCTGCTCACACTCGCCATCATACCACGGGTTTCTTGTCGGGGATGGTAGGTATCCTAAGGTGGTTTCGGCTACTTCCTGAATGGCTGAGCGGCAATGCAGCCACATATTATTGGCATTTGTGTTCGACGTAGGCATACCGTAGAGTCTTTCGCTCAGCTGCTCCCTGTAGACTCTGGCAACCTCCGGTGTGCTCAGGCGCCCAATGTCGAACCTCCTCCTGATGGGCTGGTGCAGCTTTCTGACATTGGACAGTCGAGCTCTGAATCTTGCTGCTACGAGGAAGTGGTCAGAGTCGACATTTGCCCCTCTGAATGTTCGCACATCCAGGATGTTTGACGCGTGCCTTGCGTCAATGAGCACATGGTCGATTTGGTTGGCGGTTCGACCGTCCGGAGATCGCCAGGTTGCTGTGTGGATTCGCTTGCGAGGGAATCTTGTGCTACTTATCACCGCATTACGAGCTGTCGCAAAGTCAGCGAGTCGGAAGCCGTTATCTGTTGTTGTATCGTGGAGGCTGTGCTTTCCGATCACTCCGCCAAGGGTGTTTTCCTTTCCGATTTTGGCGTTGAAGTCCCCGAGCACGATCTTTACATCGTACTCCGGACAAGCTCCGTAGGCGTTGTCCAGGAGGTCATAGAAGTCCTCCTTGATAGGGTCTTCAGCCTCGTCGGTAGGGGCGTGTGCACATATAAGGCTGATGTTATAGAATCTGCCTTTGATGCGGATCACAGCCAGGCGATCACTTATAGGTTTAAAGTCGATGACCTTCGACCTTAACCGCTTTCCCACGACGAATCCGCATCCCAGTAAGTGCAACCTTTTGTGACAGCTGTAATAAATGTCGCAATTTTTCTTCCTAATCATACCGTTTCCTATCCAGCGTATTTCCTGGACCGCAGTAATATCCGCCTTGTACTGCGTGAGGATTCCTTCTAGTTTATGAGCAGCTCCGGGAGTGTACAGGGTTCTGACATTCCAGGAGCATACTCGCAAATCGTGTTCCTTTTTCGTGCGTTGTCGTCGTCGAGTCGTCGAGTCCGTCCGTATATCCGAGGCATCTTGCTCATTCGTAACTTTGGGTTTTTTACGTGGGCGGATTGTTAGCCCGCCGCACAACCGCCATTCTGGTCGGGGTTTTCTTCGCTGCATACGTTTGTTCACCTCCCAACGGTTGTTGAAGAGGCTATCCAGAGGGCGCCGCGAGGAGGCCGTATGTCAACTTGACCCGGGCATTTAAACAGGGATCGTTGCTGGCATCTCGCCAGGTTGAGAGCAATCAACAACTTTACCCTGTATGTCCGAGCCCATGCCCTCCGTTTGGCGTTCATTGCGACCTGTAAATATGAAAAACCGGCCAAGTGCGAGTCGGACTCGCGCACGAAGGGTTCCGTACTATTATGTATAAAAACGGCAAAAAGAGCATGCCTGTTGTATGGGAGCCCCATTTATACATATATTTATTATATTCTGTCTAAGTATTTGTTGTTAAAGCAGCAACAGAAATACATAATCAGTGACATTTTATTCTCACTTTTCGGATAGTCAAAATCTAGAGTGTTGTAATTTTTAGAAAATACACTTTAAACACTTCTCAAATACCATCAACATTATTTGTTGATATCAGTAAGGTCTTTGATATGGTTAATCATACTTTGCTACTCGATAAACTTTATAAAGCGGGTTTCAGATGCTCCATTTATAAATGGTTTTCTTCTTATTTATCCAACCGTTATCAAGTTGTGAAAATTAAGAATGTTTACAGTTCTATAGACTTCTTAAATATGGATGTTCCCCAAGGAGCAGTATTGGGCCCAATCCTTTTTCTAATTTATGTTAATACGTTTTTCATACAACCTTTTAATGGCAAAAGAACTGCCTTTGCTGATGAAACATCTCTTTTCCACTCAAACACTAACTTAATTGATAGTTTTGCAGATGTTAATTATGACCTAGATTTGTTAAGGAGATGGTTTAATTATCATAAACTAATAATTAGCAACAAAACGAAGTACATGATATTTAACATCAACGGTAGAGTTTTCAGAGACCTTCCCTTATATTATCATGCACCATTGTGTAATCGATTTGTTCTTGAAGATATAGTATTCAACAATCAAGAATGTTTGAAAATTGCTTCTTGATTGAACACGTGGACAGTTTTAAATATTTAGGTGTTATATTGGACCAACAACTTTGTTGGAAAGACCATTCAATATATTTGAAACAGTATCTAAATGGGGTTATAAGATAATAATCCCATCTCAGTATGCACTGCAATCTCTACCCGTTTTAAAATACTAAATGTATACTCGCACCGATATGGAACTAGCAAAAACATGTCCATGTCCGGAACTAAATGTATTATCGCACCGATATGGAACTAGCAAACCATGTCCATGTCCGGACCTGAATGCATACATACACATGTATGACATTCGTTCACGAAATGCGGTGCGGGCATTATATTCTTTCATTTCTCTTCTTCATTTCAGTTCAAGTGTGCTGTACAGTGTACACCAACTGTTCGAGCTTTATCGCCACATCTCCATACTTTTGGGTTTCTTGAAAACTACGGGGTATAACTCATACCGTATGAGAAGCATGTTCGTTGCATTTATGTCTTTTTTTTTTCGTTTTGTCAGGTATTATACCCTGCATCTTTTGGTCGTGCAACTCTCGGTAATTTTCTTTTGAACTGACATTCCGAGTCCCAAGTGCTATTACATTCTGCATCTCTCTATATCGCAGTGTTGTGCTTCTATTTTGACATTTCATTTTCACTTGATATGCGTCATTCAGTGTCGACGTTTGGTGGAGGTTTTTTTGAATATGAAATAAATATGGTATAATGAGGAAATATGGGCATGACATGGATTATAAAAAATTGTACGCGTCTCATAATTGCTTATGAGCTCACATGTCAATTCCTTTGTCCACTTAAAACCACTAAGTTCACTCAAAATAACTACGCTATCTTCCGCTTTCTTGCAAACCCACACTTAGAAATGTGAAGTGCATGTGAAGCAACATCGCAAAACAAAGAAAAGGAGATAAGGAAATGCCAAAAAGATGCACGAAGTAGTCTACCCGCGCATCACCGTGCCAGTATATTTCTATTTCACTGACCATCTCTTTCGCACTCATTTGTGTCCTGGCCACTGATGCAGGGTGTAATACGCGACTTTGTACATATGTGATTGATGAATAAGGGTTGAATGGAACTATGGAACTCTTTTCGTTCAATTTGCGGAACGAGAGGACATGTGTCCGAGAGAGGACATAGTTCCGTGAACTATACTTGTCCGGAACTACCCAACTCTACTTCGTAATGTTCATATGTATGTATGAATGCTTATACATAGCGTACAGATGTGTGAGTGTATGCACGTATGTGATGCGTATACACGTATGTACGTATCGGTTCGTATGTGTGCAAGATCGCTTGCTCCTCTTGCTCACTTGCTCCTCTCCACCTGCCGCGACGTCGTGCGAAAGGGATGCTAGGCCAGCTGCGAGGACTGGTCGTGAGTTAGGATGGTAAAATGGGCGCCACGCGATAGCCCTCACGTCGACTTACCCGCAGCAAAAATCGCGAATTTGCTACGAGACTCGCGAAATATCCCACGCAAAAGAAAAAAAAAAAAAACACCGTAATCGTTTCCAATTCAATATGTCACAAATTTAATTTCCTTAACCTAACTTAATCACGGTGTTTCTCCTCAGCGGGGTTCTGACAAATAGCCATGAAAAAGCTTCTCGAAATTCGCCGTTCGGAACCGGCAATAAACTGTAGGTCCCTTTCACCTATGTGAAAATGAAATCACACACAACATGGGTGATTGAGAAAAGCTCGGCTCAGGTTCTTCATGGACTGTAACGCCAACATACATACATACAACCTAACTTAATCTAGGTTTACAATTATTCCTTAAAACTACCCTACACCGTATGTCAATAAAAAAAGTCGAAATAAATAAAAAAAAAAAAAATATATGAATTAAAAAAAAAATAGACGAATTCACTGTCCAAAAAAGTAGATAAACCGCAGCTTGAGTATTCGAACAGTCGTACCGAAACTCCTCTGACCAACGACTTAGCCCACATCACCAATCGCGACACGCAAATTTGTGATTTCAATACCTTATACAACGAACGTGATATCCGCGACCAACGTAGGCAATAGGACACACGGTACGGCCGCGTACCGGGAACTGCTTAAAACCGTACCGGAATTCTTCCCCGAAGATCACTCTCCGAGTACTTCGGCGAAGGTTTCTCCCGAGTTCTTCGCCCACAAAACAAAAAAAACAAAAACAAAAATGCTGACCTTCTGCGGGCTGAACTCCTCTCGTTCGCGTGTCAAGTGCTGATCGCACCCTCGGGCTATCCGCCTTCTCTGAGTTTGGTTTCCCAAAATGGATGACTACGAGCCGCTCACAAATGGGAACTGACCGAAAGATGACAACGAAAACCTTTCGAAACAATTTATGGTTGGTTGTTTGTAATTATGTATATGTATAATTAATTTTGTTCTGTTTTTAGTATTTGTCGTGGTAGCGGCAACAGAAATACATCATCTGTGAAAATTTCAACTGTCTAACTATCACGGTTCATGAGATACAGCCTGGTGACAGACGGACGGACGGACGAACAGCGAAGTCTTAGTAATAAACAGAACATTTCCTGAGGTCGTCAGTGAATCCCTTAAACCTGCATAAAATACGTGAGAACGTTCACCTTAGTCAATTAATATGAACACTTCAGGTTGAGAGCCATTTTTGGGCATCCAAATGACGAATTTACCGCCGACAAGTGGTTGAGATCAACTATACATTGGTGATTAACTACTGGAACAACATAGTGTTAACGTGTGTTTAGTTTGTAAGCATCTCGTCGCTTGTTTTTTTTGCTTGATGACTCCATATCGAGAGAACGTGTAGATACCTACTTTTTGTTTTTTAGATACATAAAGCATTTAAGTTTATGAGCATATGGAAGCTTATAGCGTTCTTGAGATATTGATTGTGCTCCGATGTCTTTACTTGGCAAAGTTGTCACAATTTATTACGTTCAAATAAATGTGCTACAGGTGAATTGGAATCAATTTTTGGACATTATGACGAAGAGATAGATTTGGTGCGAACGATTTTCAGGTAATGTGTGTGAAATTGACATTTCTAATGAAACGATTGTGTCAAGGTGTAGCGGTTATAGATTTGAAATAGAAAATTGCTAACTGAAGAGAGCACAAACTGATCAATTTTAATATCAATCTCAAGGTCAGAGTAGTCGGGAGTAGTATTCGGGCATCGTATAGCCACAATTCTTCAAATACATATCTCACATCTGTGAGTTAGGTCCACTCTAAAAAGATATGCGCATATACATAGATGATGATGCTCTCTACCATACCTCGCTCGTTCTGAAAGACTACTAGTAGTAAAGCGATCTAGCGCATGGAGATGACAATTTTGTCTATGTAGAAAAAAAAAGTAATTTCATTGTATTCAAAACAATAACATAAGAACATTAACTTCATTTAGAATAGACATCGCTTCAGGACTAGATAATATTTTTTTTTTTATATGTACTCTCACTTCCTTTAGAATCGGCGTACAATAGCGCCTCTATGTTCTAAAAAGGGCTGTTTTTTTTTTTTTTTTTTTGGAGGTATGCAAATTCAATATGAAATAAATTACTTCAAGCTAATATTAAATCCACAAGAAAGGAAACCCCTCTGATTGCGCCAACTATAGAGGAATAAGTCTCCTAAACATCGCCTACAAAATCCTCTCTGCCGTTTTGTGTGAACGCCTGAAGCCTTTTGTGAATAAGCTGTTAGGTCCTTATCAGTGCCGATTCAGGCCAGGGAAGTCCACCATCGACCAAATCTTCACACTACGGTAGATCCTGGAAGAAACCAGTTAGTTTCAGGTCGACACTCACCACCTATTTGTCGACTTCAAAGCCGCATGCGACAGCGTAATTAAAGACGAGCTATACAACGCTATGTCTACCTTTGACATACCTGCTAAACTCGTTAGACTATGCAGGATGACTTTGGAGAATGCTCGCTGCTCCATCCTAATCGGTGAACACCTCACCGATAGTTTTGATGTCAAAAAAAGGATTTAGGCAGGGCGATGCGCTGTCGTGTGATTTATTCATCATCATATTAGAAATGATTGTGCAAAAATCACTGGCCAATACAAGAGGCACAATCTATTTGAAGTCCTCGCAACTCCTTGCATACGCCAACGATATTGACATAATAGGTAGATCACAGCGAGATGTCAATGAGGCATTTGTGAGTATTGAGATGGAGGCGGCGAAAATTGGTTAGGCGATTAACGAGGGCAAAACTAAATACGTAAATGGTGTCATCAAAAAAGGACGCTCAACACCGACGCCTTGGCCAGAACGTTTGTATTGCAGATATAAGTTCGAGGTAGTTAAGGACTTTGTCTATCTTGGCTCCGCAGTGACCTGGAACAACGACATCAGTTCCGAAATCAAACGCAGATCACTCTTGCCAATCGCTGTTTCTTTGGGCTCAGGAGGCAACTGAGTAATAGAGCCCTCTCCCGAACGACAAAGTTGACTCTATATAAGACCTTTATTATCCCGGTCCTGTTGTACGGCGCAGAAGCCTGGACACTATGAAAAGCGGATGTGGAGGCCCTTGGTCGGTTCGAGAGAAAGATTTTGCGCGTGATTTTCGCGATGGAGGAAAAGATCAAACCACGAACTTTACGGGCTGTACAGCGACATGAGTCTCGTCAGGCGTCTACGGATCCAACGCCTAAAATCGCTGGGCCATGTAGAGCGAATGGACACCACAGCTCCAGCCTGAAGAGTCTTTGAATCCAACCCCGAGGGACGAAGAAGCAGAGGACGGCTGCACTTAAGATGGCGCACACAGGTGGGAGGGGACCTCAGCCAACTGGGTGTGCGGCAATGGAAAAGGCTAGCAAAAGATCGTGCTGGTTGGACGAGCATGATGGTTGAGGCCAAGGTTCACCCCGAACTGTAGCGCGGATTAAGAAGAAGAAGAAGAATATTAATATCCATGATGTTAGTTCTATTTAATAGGTAATTATATGCCACTGCTCTGGCGCTGTGGTTACTATGTTGGACTCTGGCGCACGATGAGCGAGTTCGGATCCCGACGTTCCTCCTCGGCGGGGTACTGGCAAAACCCCCCGTAGTAATCTTGCCATGAAAAGGCTTCTCGACTCACGCCGTTCGGAATCGGCATTAAACTGTAGGTCCCTTTCACCTGTGTGAAAAATAAATCACACACAACATGGGTGATTGAGAGCAGCTGAACTCTGGTCCTTCATGGGCTGCAACGCCACCAAAAGAAAGAAAGAAGTGTTTAAATATGATTTCGGGCTTGTGTACGCTAGTTCGAATGAACCGCAATCAATTTTCCAATTTTCGACAACTTTTTCGAGCAACTGGTGCCGTATATCAGCAATAACACTTCCAAATCGTCCAACGTCTCTGGTTTATCGGCATAGACTAGTGACTTGATATACCCCCTAAGAAAGTAATCTAAAGGTGTGAGATCACAGGATCGTGGAGGCCAGTTCACAGGTCCATTTTTGCAAAATGATGCACTCAGCAAATGTTTACCGCAATAAATTGATGGCGCCGCGCGCCGTGTAGCATGTTGCACCTTCTTGTTGAAACCAAAGCTCTATCACGTCCGTGTCATTCCGCTACTGAGGGACGAAGAAGTCAGAAACCACTGCATACCAACGAGTGAGTTTTAATGGTTGTAAGAGCGTCTCGACAAAGGCTTCTGGATTTTCCCCATTCCGAATTCGGCAATTTTGCTTGTTTACATATCCATTAAACCAAAAATGGGCCTCATCGGAAAACAAAATTTTGCTTTGAAAACGAGTATCAAGCTGAATTATGTGTTCGGCCCATTTCGAACCTACGGCGCGTATAATGGTTACGCGGTTTCAACTCTTGCACAAGGTGGGTCTTATAAGCTTTTAAGCCCAGATCCTTCCGTAAAATCTTCCACGAAGTGGATGGGCAGGGGCACCAGTTGATGTGCATGATTGCGAATCGACTCATTCGGGTTCTCCTCAACACTGCGCGCCAGAACGGGGATGCCTACTATCCACTAAAGTGTATGTGGTGCGAAAACGATTCATCGTGTTCCGACTAACTTGCTCAGATGGACGATTATGTCGACCATTAAATGGACTTGGTGTACGATAAGTTTGGTGAACCGAACCATAGATTTCCAGTAAGTTTCCACAATTTGCACACATTGTTCAAGCGTTGATATCAGGGATAAAAAATGAGATACCAATCTATTGGCTTTGACAGGCCCTTTGACAGTTTGCACTCACAAACGCGTTGCGGTTTGACGGCGTCTTGACTATGTCATTCTGCCTCGTTGCGACCATTTTGCCACGTCTTGACTCTACACATCGACGTCTTGAGAATATCATTGTGTTAGTCAAAAGCGTCGTTTTTAAACGGAGAATAACACGTATAGTATCGGTGTGTATTACAAAAGCAACAACCAACCCCTGTGGGGTTCAACGGGGAGACGAACGAAAGATTGGTATCTCATTGTTTATCCCTGGTTGATATATTCATCATAAAATGGCAAGATGTAGTAACCATAAATCAATTTTCAGCTGTCAAATTGACAATCTGTGGAAACAGTGTTGCCAGTTTAAAAATCAAACGTATGAAAAAAAACACATAATTAAATAATTATTATTCTGCAGGTTGTTATTTACGTCTGGCGCCCCTCATGAACTTCATCCTGACCTGGTCACCTTCATACATGTTGATTAGATCACGCATGTTGTGTGTGATTAATTTTTTACACAGGTGAAAGGGTCCAAACGGCGTGAGGAGAAACGCCGCGAAATAAACATTCGATGGGGTTGGTGTTATCAGGATTCGAACTTGCTCATCGTACATACGTTAGACTCCAACACACTAACTACTGCGCCACGTCTTGTACATTTTGCAAGAAGTTTATTAGGGAACGCTAGACTAACAAAATTTAGCAAAAAAGATAACAATAAAATAAAAGCAACAAAATAACTGCATGACAATGGCATTTAGCATCCAGTGTTGCAGAATTGGAGTTAAATCAATCTTGAGTCTTGCGACAGGACAACGACCTCAGCCACAGCATTCTCCGAACTTGGTCCTTGGGAATTTATTCTCTTCCGGAAACTGAAAAGACCTATGAAAGGACGAGATCATGGCCCAATAAGGAGATAAAGGTTGTATCGCTGGAAGAGCATAAGGCCATACCAAAAAGCTCATGTCAATCACAGGATATATATATATAAGACCTAAAATTACAAAGATTTCCACCACTAGAGTTAGAGAGTAAGAGAGGGTACGGGGGTGGGACGAAGCCGCCTGATCACAGCGGCCACGAGTTACACTTCACTTCACTCAAGAATCCTGAATTAGTGATAAAACTTAGTATACTTTTGAGTGAGCTAGCAGCGATTTTTTCTGCTTCAAGATAATATTTGCCTAAATGACGATGACGTGTACTGACAAGGCAGTTACAGTGGCATAGTATGTGCTCTGCTGTTTCTTCGTCTTGATTACACATTCTGCAAGTGTCATCTTGTATAATGCCCATCGTTTTGAGGTGTTTGTTGACTGGGGAGTGTCCAGTGAGGAAACCTGCGATTAAGCGAATCTGACTCCTCGAAAGCATGAGGCGTTGTTTCGTTCTACTGAGGGATGTAGTTGGGAGGAACAACTTGGCTTGTCTGCTACCTTTCGTTTGTAACCAGTAGTGATCCGTCGTGTTCCTTAACCATTTGTTTATGCAGCATTTGGTGGTGCTAATGGGTATACCGCAAAAAGGCCGTGGCATCATAAATGGTGATGCAGAGCCTTTCCTTGCTAGTAGATCCACCTTTTCGTTGCCTGTATGGCCGCTGTGTCCAGGTATCCAAATGAGAAAAACTCTGTTTGTGCTGGCCAGCTGGTGAAGTAGCTGTAGGCAGTCCCATACCAGTTTGGAGATGATTTCATAGCTCTTTAGGGCTAGAAGTGCAGCCTTGCTGTCAGAGAAAATGTAAATGTTTTTGTTAAGTATATTTCTGTTTATATTTTCTCTGAGGCAGAGTTTTATAGTAAATATCTCTGCTTGAAAAACGGAGTTATATCTGTCCATGCTGACGTAGATGCATGCGCCTGTATTTGCTCCGTATACTCCAGCCCCAACGCCTTCGTTCGTTTTGGAGCCATCTGTGTATCACACGTAGGATCCACGATTGAAGGAGGGTCTATCCTGTTCCCAATTTTATCGGTTGGGGAATGTGACCTTGTAGTTTTGGCTGAAGTTGTATCTGGGGAGACAGTTGTCTGTAAGAGATATCTTTAGGATTTCACGCCTGTTTATTTCGGTAAGGATATCAGAGTGAAAGAGCCTACGGTTAAAGTCATCCTCCACGATCAGTCTATGGGCGAAGACCATTGCTTCTTTCTTCAGTTGGAGATAAAGAGGTGGCAGGTCTGTGATGACTTCTAGTGCTGCTGTGGGGGTTGTTCTTATGGCCCCGGTGATACAGATGCAAGCTAGTCTTTGTAATTTGTTGAGATTGGCTTGCACTGACACTTGCTTTGTTTTGTGCCACCAGACGGGCGCAGCATATGTGAGAATTGGTCTGGTGATTGCTGTATATAGCCAGCGGGACATTTTGGGGCTTGTGCCCCAGTTTTTGCCAGTGAGACTTTTACTGGTCCATAAAGAGATCCTGGCTTTCTCAATGGTCTTTGTAATGTGAGAGTTCCAAGTGAGCTTTTCGTCTAGAGTTATCCCTCGATATTTGACTTCTTTTGAGAACTCTATCGCTTCACCATAGACGGTAGGTTTGGTAAGTTTGTGCCTGTTCCTCCTTTTGGTGAAGGCGACTATAGTGCTTTTCCTAGGGTTGACCTTTAGTGCAACCTTTATGCACCAGTTTGCATCAAGGCTTAGTGCCCGTTGGAGGAGTTCCGAGACTGTGTTTTCGAATTTGCCTCTAACCAGGATCACTATGTCGTCAACATAGCATTGGACAAAGAAACCATTGTTGTTGAGTATGTTAATCAGTTCATTTACCACGATGGACCACAGGAGAGGTGAGAGAACCCCACCTTAGGGGCATCCTTTCGCGGCTTTTACACTGATTTTATCATTGCCTAGTGATGTGTTTATTTTCCTATTGCTAAGCATGTGTTGGATCCAATTGCATGTGGTGTTATCCACCCCTGTGCTGAGGATGCAGCGTTTTATTTGGGTGTAGTCGGTGTTGTCGGAAGCACCCTCAATATCGAGAAATCAACCTATCGCAATTTCTTTGTCGCTCAGGGATTTGTTGATCCGGGCTGTTAGCTCTTGAAGAGCATGCGTGGTCGATTTCCCAGGCTGGTAGGCATATTGGTTTTTGTGAAGTGGTGATCTTTTCAGGGCACCGTCCCTGATATGCCTATCCAGAGCTTTTTTTTTTCTATTTTTTTCTTCCCACCCACCCCGAACAAACAAATGTAGAGAAATAAAAGGAGACACTGTTCACTATATATGTTAATGTATATGTATGTAACGCTTTATATGCTGAAGCTGCAAAAACTGTCTCTTAGACAACAAAACCCAAAAACAAGCAACACAGAAACAACGCAAAGTTGCTCAAGCAACCACCCTTGCTTTGGTGGCGTTACAGCCCATGAAGGGCCAGAGCCAAGCTTCTCTCAATCACCCATGTTGTGTGTGATTTATTTTTTACACAGGTGAAAAGGACCGAACGGCATGAGTCGAGAAGCGTTTTCAAGGCAAGTATACTACGGAGAGTTTTGACAGTACCCCGCCGAGGAGGGATGCCCCGATATAAACATTCAATGGCATTGGTGTTATCGGGATTCGAACTCGCTCATCATGCATCACCACTGCGGCACGGTGCTCTCATAATACACGTAATATTTAATTCAAATTAGTTGTTTTCATGCTTTCCCTATTCATGATACATTAGTAAGGTCTTGGGAAACCTAGCGTATCATGGTACCTATTCTCATCATTGCCCAACCCTGGTCGCTCCTTTGATTTAGTCAACCTTCTTTACACAATTTAGACTTTTCAGCCAAGGACAGTTATTTAGTAAAATGCACAGAGGAAGTTACCCTTCACAAGAACAGGAAACATTCGCGTACGTCAAATAATTTTTCGCGCCATTATTTCCTTATTGTAGTTTGCATTCTTTTAATTCCTTCGACCCTCAACCGCTTAAGTTGACCTACATATGCACATAGTACATCTATCAGAGGCATGTGAATACTTATTGTAAAATGTATCTTTGCAAAGAGTAAGAGTAGACATTCCTAGTAAAGGATTCTTTATCGGTGCATTGAATAGAAGAAGAACAAAATAGAAGCAAGGAAAGTAGAGAAACAAAAGTAAAACACTAGAGTCCTGCATCCTTTTGCTTTAATTTACTAATGCAGATATACTTGTATGTAACGTATGCGAAATATCCTTTGCCGTTGCGACGGTAAATTTCTGGGATTCCACAGATTAAAATGAAACCCATGAGTGAAGTGCCCTCCGTGCGGGTCGTGTGGGATTTGTGGCATGAGCTACGGGACACACGAAGCTCAGTATATGGAGTTACAATACTCTGATGTGGTTGCTTCCGCTGACAATGTCAAACTTTAATGACTATACGACTATACCTGCAGAGTCTTGCATATGAATGGCGTGTCAAAGAATTTCTCTTATTGTATGTTACTTGTCCTCGTACGCGTCCAGGATATGGTGAAGCACGTGCATAAATGTCTTAGGTCGCGGTCTTACTACATATTCTCTTTCGCCCATTCTACTTGCTGATGGCCTGATCGTTCCTTTTTCAAGGTTTAGCCTTCATGTGACGCAAATATCTACGATTTTCTCGGTAATAAATTCTGTAGATATAAATGTATCGCACTTCCTTAATGGCAAAAAGTTGACATTTTGTGTGAACCTTTATTTTAGCTACGATTTTACATAATACAAAATACATTTTTTTTTTGGTTAGTCTATCAGCCAAACAGCGGGAAGGCGGAGTAGGGATATGTTCGAGCTGTGTATGCATATGTGGGGTATCGATTCACCACAACCCTCACTTGTCCATATGTCCCATCACTTATCGATGTATAACCACCGAGCACCGTGGGATTACTGTAGATAATTTGTCTTGTCCTCCGTTCCCCATCATAATCGTGGACAGCTGTTGTGTCAACTGCTGGTTGTTCCTGTAGTCCGACTGTCTCCTGAGCTTCTTGTGGCAAAACCAGAGCCTTACAGTTTACCAGCGATATAATCAAGAAAAGAAAACCCAACACAGAAGTACGCATCTTCGGATATTGGCTAGGTTCACTGAGGATCAACTTCTTCACGTTAAGCCCAAGATTCAAGTCGTTCAACTGATGACAGACGGTAGTTCGATTGGATTTTTATATGAAACATGTGCGACTGCCACTTGCCCTTTGATCGTTTTAGTTCGCGAATATGTAATTACGTAGGCCAGAAAGGTACTTTGCGGGGGATTTTATGGAAAATAATTTTGGCTTTGTGACAAGACTTTCGGCCAAAATAACAATTAGTGCTAGCACTCAGGCAGCAAGTTTTTAATTCATAAGTAGCTGTATGCTTGGATCGTTGTTTATCATAGTTTTAGAATCAAATGTTAATGGAAAGATGCAATGTCACAGTGACAAACTTATTAGACTAAGCCTGACGAACATGTTAGACTAGGTGATTGTCGATTTGACAGCTAAAAGTTGATTGGTGGTTAGTATGCCTTGCCATTTTATAATGATTACATTAACGCCAGAACAATGCGTGTAAATTGTATGAACTTATTTTGAAAACCATGGTTCGGTTAGCCAAACTTGTGGTGGAAGATCCAGCTGTTCTTGGCGTGTTCGGATTGCACACCGAAAATACATACAACATAGAACTGTCCAGTCACTGTCTGGTCCGTAGGAACATATTCACGATGAATGATGTCGCAGTACGAAAGGTGACAGAGCTCCTTCACGTGGATCGCCTTCTACTGATTCACGGCCCTCCCTGAATCGCTTTGCCCTTTCAAACACACGTGTTTTCGATATACACCGGGACGATTAAGGTTTTATAGAGGGTCACCTTAGTTTTCCGAGAAAGAGATCTACTATGCAATTGCCTCTTGAGCCCGAAGTTTAATCCTAGCACTGGTGTCTTAGCCGCTTGTTACCAGTGAGCCAAAGGAGGCGAAATCCTTGACTACATCAAAGTTATAGCTGCCAATAGTGACGTTCTGGCCAAGACGTCAGTGTTGTGCGTCTTTCTTTGACGACAGCACATAGTATTTGGTTTTGCCCTCATCTACCTTCAGGCCCACTTTTGCCCCCTCTACTTCAATGCTCCCAAAAGCTTAATTGACGTCTCGCTGCGGTCTCCCAATCACGTTAATGTCATCAGTGTATGCGAGCAATTGTGCAGTGAATCCTGCACGGTCTTTGTCATTCTGCAAAACCTGATGAGTATCACAGGGATGTGGGGGGCACGGGCTCGGACATACAGGGTAAGGTTGTTGATTGCTCTCAACCTGGCGAGATGCCAGCAACGATCCCAGTTTAAATGCCCGGGTCAAGTTGACATACGGCCTCCTCGCGGCGCCCTCTGGATAGCCTATTCAACAACCGTTGGGAGGGGAACAAACGTATGCAGCGAAAAAAATCCCGACCAGAATGGCGGTTGTGCGGCGGGCTAACAATCCGCTCACGTAAAAAAACCCAAAGTTATGAATGAGCAAGATGCCTCGGATACACGGACAGATACTCAACGACGACAACGCACGAAAAAGGAACACGATTTGCAAGTATGCTCCTGGAATGTCAGGACCCTGTACACTCCCGGAGCTGCTTATAAACTAGAAGGAATCCTCACGCAGTACAAGGCGGATATTACTGCGGTCCAGGAAATACGCTGGATAGGAAACGGTATGATTAGAAAGAAAAATTGCGACATTTATTACAGCTGTCACAAAAGGTTGCACTTACTGGGATGCGGATTTGTCGTGGGAAAGCGGTTAAGGTCGAAGGTCATCAACTTTAAACCTATAAGTGATCGCCTGGCTGTGATCCGCATCAGAGGCAGATTTTATAACATCAGCCTTATATGTGCACACGCCCCTACCGACGAGGCTGAAGACCCTATCAAGGAGGACTTCTATGACCTCCTGGACAACGCCTACGGAGCTTGTCCGGAGTACGATGTAAAAATCGTGCTCGGGGACTTCAATGCCAAAATCGGAAAGGAAAACACCCTTGGCGGAGTGATCGGAAAGCACAGCCTCCACGATACAACAACAGATAACGGCTTCCGACTCGCTGACTTTGCGACAGCTCGTAATGCGGTGATAAGTAGCACAAGATTCCCTCGCAAGCGAATCCACACAGCAACCTGGCGATCTCCGGACGGTCGAACCGCCAACCAAATCGACCATGTGCTCATTGACGCAAGGCACGCGTCAAACATCCTGGATGTGCGAACATTCAGAGGGGCGAATGTCGACTCTGACCACTTCCTCGTAACAGCAAGATTCAGAGCTCGACTGTCCAATGTCAGAAAGCTGCACCAGCCCATCGGGAGGAGGTTCGGCATTGGGCGCCTGAGCACACCGGAGGTTGCCAGAATCTACAGGGAGCAGCTGAGCGAAAGACTCTACGGTATGCCTACGTCGAACACAAATGCCAATAATATGTGGCTGCATTGCCGCTCAGCCATTCAGGAAGTAGCCGAAACCACATTAGGATACCTACCACCCCCGACAAGAAACCCGTGGTATGATGGCGAGTGTGAGCAGAAAAAGGCAGTAACCGACGAGGCGTACCAAAATGCGCTGCAGAGGAAAACCAGGGCAGCGCGAGAAGAGTACCGAGCCAGAAGAAGGGAGGAGAAGAAACTACTGCGACAAAAGAAAAGAATCTTCGCAGCCTCCCAGCTCAAGGATATCGAGGAGTCTATTGATAAGCATAAAATACGAGCCTTTTACAAGAAAGCCAAAGGCCTTGCAGGAGGCTTCAAAAAGGGCACCCTGGCTCTTTGAAACTGCCAGGGTAATCTTGTCACCGACCCGCAGGGAATAGTGGATGTATTTAAGCAGCACTTCCAGCACCTGCTTAACGAGCATGACCAAGAGAGAGTGGTAGGGACCGAGGAAATCCCAACTCCAGCCGCTGAAGTAGTCCTCCCACCCAGCATAGAAGAAGTCGGCACAGCTATTCAGAAGCTGAAGAACAACAAGGCCGCAGGCTCAGATGGCTTGCCATCAGAGCTCTTCAAAGCTGATGGCGATGTTCTGGTAGGGAGCATGCACCAGATCATCTGCAGAATTTGGGAAGATGAGAGCATGCCCGACGACTGGAATACCAGCTCTATATGCCCCATCCACAAAAAAGGCGATCCTACCTCTTGCAAGAACTATAGAGGTATATCCCTGCTTAATGTCGCATACAAGATCCTGTCCAGCGTATTGTGTGAACGTCTAAAACCATTTTGCACCGCACTAATCGGCAGCTACCAGTGCGGCTTTCGGCCCGGCAAATCAACTATAGACCAAATTTTCACACTTCGACAAATCCTGGAAAAGACCAACGAGTTTCGAATCGATACACACCATCTTTTCATCGATTTCAAAGCCGCATACGACAGCATTCATCGTGAAGCACTGTTTGGGGCGATGGCCGAATTCGGGATCCCGGTAAAACTGATCCAGTTGTGTCGCGCCACGCTAAAAAACACGCGATGCACCGTGCAACTCGGTTCTAGGACCTCGGAACCATTCGAAACATGCACCGGATTTCGGCAAGGAGATGCGCTGTCATGTGACTTCTTCAACCTGGTGCTGAAGCAGATAGTGTGACGGGCAGGCGTCAACAGGGAAGGCACTATCTTTCACAAGTCCATCCAGCTGCTAGGATACGCGGATGATATCGACATCATCGCGTGTTCTCGCCGTGGCATTGTGGAAGCATTCACGGCGATTGAAGAACAAGTGAAACGAGTTGGTCTTAAGATCAATGAGGACAAAACGAAATACATGCTGTCAAGCAAAAACCAATCCGTCGCTCACCACCTGGGACAAAATATAACAATTGACAGCTACAATTTCGAGGTAGTTAACTAGTTTGTCCACCTCGGGGCAAACGTAAATTCCACAAATGACACCACAGTGGAAATCCGGCATAACGAGCATGACCATTTGCCCTTGGCAAATGGTGCTACTTCGGCTTGACCAAACAACTGGGGTCAAAACTCCTCACTCGAAAGACCAAAGTCATGCTTTACAAAACGCTCATTCTGCCAGTCTTGCTGTACGGAGCCGAAAGCTGGACGATAAGCAGGACAGCGGAGCTGATTTTGGGTTCTTTCGAAAGAAAAATTCTGCGCCGGATATTTGGTCCTGTCTGTGAGGAAGGTGAATGGAGAAGAAGACACAACAGCGAACTCTACGAGCTGTACCAAGATGTGGATGTAGTCCGGAAGGCAAGGACCCGTCGACTACACTGGCTCGGCCACATCGAGCGCATGGCCATCAACGCTCCAGCTAAGAAGGTCTTCGACTCCGAGCCTCCTGGTTCGAGAAGAAGAGGAAGACCGAACCTACGGTATAAAGACCAAGTAATCGCGGATGGAAGACATCTTGGTCTTGACAACTGGAAGCAGCGTGCCCGGGACCGTCAAGGATGGAAGGCGGCTATAGCTCAGGCTCAGATCCTCCATGGATCGCTGGCCTGATAAGTAAGTAAGTAATGACAACTTCAACAATGTGGCCACTACCAACTGTCAAAGTCTGTCACTGTCTTGGACGATAAGATGTTTTAATCAATGTTGATGGTGTTAATTAACTGATTCATTGATGTATTTTGTACCCAAATGAAGAACTATTCCTACAAGCCACCCATATAAGCCATATTCTTTGAACGTACCTCTTAGTGTTTGGAGAGCACCGTGGCATAGTGGGTAGTGTGTTGGCGTCTGACGCCGATGACACGGGATCGAATCCCGACACAGCCATGTCATCGAACGTGTTTTTCACGGTGTTTCTCCTCAGCGGGGTTCTGACAAAACCCCCTGTAGTAAAATTGTCATGAAAAGCTTCTCGAAATTCGCCGTTCGGAACCGGCAATAAACTGTAGGCCCCTTTCACCTATGAGAAAATGAAATCACACACAATATGGGTGATAGAGAGAAGCTCGGCTCAGGTCCTTCATGGACTGTAACGCCGACATACATACATACACCTCTTACTGTTTGACTACAAACTGTGGCAGTTAACTGAGTTCCTAAGTCGATCGAAAGGGCTAAAATCAGTTTTTCTTTTTGCATGCTCTTAACGGTTATTGATCGATGGCTAACGTAGTTCTCCTTGGTCATCTGGGTGCTTCTCGTTTAATTTATATCCTGATAGTATGGTCAACCTTAGTTTTTGTACAATTTAACTTTGAAATAGTCTTACTTTTACTCATAATGAAATAGACTGTTACAATTTTCAAAAAGAAATACAACCCATAATTTGTCCAACCTAGGAAGCAGCAAGCATCGCGCGACTTTCAAACATGCAATTGAGTGCCATGATAAAACATAAATTGTTTGAAATATAAGTGAAA
Organism: Eumerus sabulonum; assembly: GCA_951905685.1. Taxonomy (NCBI): domain Eukaryota; kingdom Metazoa; phylum Arthropoda; class Insecta; order Diptera; family Syrphidae; genus Eumerus; species Eumerus sabulonum. The sequence goes on from OX645060.1 coordinate 208,697,049, forward strand.
TGAAAATTGTTCGAAGATAACAAACACTGTATACTTGGTTCATTGAATATGATTTATTCTTTGACAATATTACACATAAACAAAGCCAGATGATAACTAATAACTAATATATGTATGTAGCTAACACACACGGAATCCGTTAAATATTACTTAAGGAAATGAAGTAGAATAGGAACCAATTGTCACGCAATTTTTATAAAAAGTCATTGAACCGCAAACCTTCAAAAAATCCACTAGCTCGTCTGTCTGATATTATGAATTATTAAGTCAAACTCGAGGCTGCAAAAGTGCTTATGTCACATGAAAATCTAATGAAATTTGTCGCATATTTTTCCGCCCAAACAGTGACTGAATTACATGCTCGTAGATACAGAATAGAATCTGTCGAGAATGTTTTGAAAAGAGGGGTTAAAATGACTTCAACATAAGCCATAATGTATTATATTCAGAGGAACAGTAGGGTAAAAACTCCCCTTGGATGTGGACGATTTTCGTTTCTCCTCCTCCTTCGTTCTACTTCCCCTCTACATATTATTCGACAATAGGGATGTGCGGATAAAGTGGTAACTGTTATACAAATGCAAAATGCTTTCATAGGTCAGTGGGACATGCGCGAAATGTTGAGAATCAAATTGATGGAAACAACTTTTTAAGAGTATCATGTTGACGCTTTTACAGGCTGCAATTATGGCTTTAAATTGTAAATATTTAAATAGTTATATATAGAAGACTTTAATAGATTAAATTAAATTAATACTGAGGGTGTATCGCACAGAACGAATACGACTTATAGAATAGAATGGAATCGCGCAGGATAGGTATAATTCAGGTAAATACGACGCTTTTATTTAATTCAAATTTAATCAAGTATAGGGTGGGCCATCTAGTGGTTTTTACTTAAATCATAGGCTATTTTGACACTGACAGCTGTTTCGAGCTCGAAATCTTGACAGAAAGTCAGTATCATACCTGCGCGAAATGAAATGAGTCCTTAACGCTTTGACAATGGGGAAAAATATTGAAACTTATTTCCAAAGTGAGTGCTGTGTAGCCCTGAAAGTGCGTTTTTTGAAAAGAGGTTTTGGCCGAAATAAAGCACCCATCGCGACTGCTGAACGCAAGTTTGTGCAAAAAGTTCGTGAGACAGGTATGCTAGTGGATAACACTCAGGGTCCCCGTCATCGTACGGTGCGCACAGATGAGAATGTCGCTGCTATAAGCGAGAGTGTGAGACCCAAACCATGAATATCAACTCGCCATCGATCTCAACAGCTCAACATTTCACGCACTAGCCTGAGGAGAATTCTGCACAAAAATCGCGGATTATTCGCTTACAAGCTCAAATTGACTCAGCAATTGAAGGCGCGCGACGGTGCGACCATCCGCTTCGTTATCGCTTCGCAGTTTAGGCCTTGAAGCAGCTTGAATTGAACAACGATTTTGGGCGAACAATCATCTTTTCTAACGAGGTGCATTTTCATCTCGGCGGCTATGTTAGCAAACAAAATTGCCGCATCTGGGGTTCGGAAAACCCGCACGTTATTGTCGAGAAGCCAATGCAACCACAGAGGGTGACAGTTTGGTGCGGATTTGGGACTGGACCATTTTTCTTCGAAAACGAGGCTGGGAATATCGCTTCGGTCAACGGTGTGCGTTACAGAGCTATGTCAACCGACTCTTTTTTGCTGAAATTGAAGACATGGACTTGGACGACCTCTGGTTCAAGCAGAATGGCGCGCCATGCCACACAGCCCATGCCACAATCGATATTTTGCTCACCAAATTCCCAAATCGTGTTATCAACCGTCTTAGCGATGTCAATTGGCCGCCTCGAAGCTGTGATTCGACCGGTTTGGCTTTTTTTGTGGGGAACCGTGTAGGACCAATATTATGCCAACAATCCGGATACGATTCAAGCACTTAAGGCCAATAACATACAAGCATGCCAATAACATACAGAATGCGCTACTGCGAAACGAGCCGAGGTAGCCACTTGAACGACGGTGTATATATTTCATAATTAATGGGAATGTTTGTTCCCACTAATAAAGCCACAATACATGGAAAAACTTCAACTTTGTTCGTTTTATTGCAATTTTAAAAATAACCTTGTATTTGGCTCACATTTTGGCCATTATCATCTGTAGCCTCTTGCCATTTTACGGTGTAGAACTTCTATGGTTCCTCGGCGAAAAACTTGGCCAGGTGATTTTCAGCGACTGTGCGGCCGGCCAATCAGAAAAGTTTTGCAGAGACCGAAACAGAATCTTCCCAACCAAGTTCGGTCAATGTGTTCCGAAACATTTTAGATATTGACACCCAACTTCTCGCCTGTTGACTAACTTCGACTGCTTTTTCTTGATTACCTTATTCAAACGATCGGGTTGTGCAGAGAAGAGGACTGAATTAACCATTTCGCCAGGTTGTAGCAACTCACGATCGACCATTTCCCTCTAATCATACCATACATTCAGCATCACCTTGTTTGTGGTCACGCCAAGTCCGTAATAATTCGCTTCAAAATTGATTTGATTTTGTAGCTTTTCAGCAGTTCTTTCTTCTTCTTTAGTGGCGTTACAGCCCATGAAGGACCAGAGCCAAGCTTCTCTCAATCACCCATGTTGTGTGTGATTTATTTTTCACACAGGTGAAAGGGACCTACAGTTTAATGCCGATTCCGAACGGCGTGAGTCGAGAAGCTTTTTCACGGCAAGTTTACTACGGGGGGTTTTGCCAGTACCCCGCCGAGGAGGAACGTCGCGAAATAAACATTCGATGGCGTTGGTGTTATCGACTTGCTCATCGTGCGCCAGAGTCCAACACACTAACCACTGCGCCACGACGCCTTCAGCAGTTCTTTACTGATGGTAATTCGGTTAGTCAAATTGCTTTGTACTATCAAGAGTGTTTCAAATCGTAGGATAATATCGCTGTTATGAAGCAAAGTATGAAGGATGTAACAATCAACAACGAGTCCATCACTTGAGTTGGACATTCCAAGGGCCACAATTATACAAGGACTTGAATTAATACGAGTATAGTTCAAATCACCTGACCATCATTCGCGGCGTGTGTTGGCTCTTACAGCACCAGCAAATGATGATCAATCTTCCTCAAGAATCAAGAATTGGCGATGGTGCGCAATTCATCGTGGAAAAAATCGGTAAACAAGTAAAACTGGCACATTTGAGCCAACGAGAATTCCTGCATCAATGTATGCAAACCTTAAAAAGTGACTTTTGCAGGAAGTGGTTGTGCAGGATCGACGCCTATAAAACTTAATTTTTTAAACTTAATTGACATCAATGCACCTTCACCTTGATTTAGAAGTAAATATATGTATAGGTAGTCAAGTCTACCTTCCTGTGCTTAATTTGGTCAGCATTATAATAATAGTATAATAGCAAGAACATTTAAATGGTAGCAGGTGTTCAAAAAAGGAGATCCCTTTGACTGCGCCAACTATAGAGGAATAAGTCTCCTTAATGTCGCATACAAGATCTTCGCTGCCGTTTTGTGTGAACGCCTGAAGCCACTCGTAAACAAGCTGATAGGTCCTTATCAGTGTGGCTTCAGGCCAGGGAAGTCCACCATCGATCAAATCTTCACACTACGGCAGATCCTGGGGAAAACCAATGAGTTTCAAGTCGATACGCACCATCTATTCGTCGACTTCAAGGCCGCATACGACAGCGTAATTAGAGACGAGCTATATAACGCCATGTTTACTTTTGACATCCCTGCGAAGCTCGTCATACTATGCAGGATGACCTTGGAAAATGCTCGCTGCTCCATCCGAATCGGTGAGCACCTCACCGATAGTTTTGATGTCAAAAAAGGATTTAGGCAGGGCGATGCGCTGTCGTGTGATTTCTTCAACATCGTATTGGAAATGATTGTGCAAAAATCACAGGCCAATACAAGAGGCACAATCTACTTCAAATCCTCGCAACTCCTTGCATACGCCGACGACATTGACATAATAGGTAGATCGCAGCGAGATGTCAATGAGGCGTTTGCGAGTATTGAGATGGAGGCGGCAAAAATTGGTTTGGCAGTTAATGAGGGCAAGACTAAATATCTGCTGTCATCGAAAAAGGACATTTATCACCGACGTCTTGGACAGAACGTGCATATTGGCAGATATAAGTTCGAGGTAGTTAAGGACTTCATATACCTCGGCTCCGCGGTGACTTGGAACAACGACACCAGTTTCGAAATCAAGCGCAGAATTACTCTTGCCAACCGCTGCTTCTTTGGGCTCAAGAGGCAACTGAGAAGTAGAGCCCTCTCTCGTACGACCAAGTTGACCTTATATAAGACCTTAATTATCCCGGTCCTGTTATACGGTGCAGAAACATGGACTTTATCTAAAGCGGATGAAGAAATCCTTGGTCGTTTCGAGAGAAAGATTCTGCGTTCGATTTTCGGTCCCATAAACACAGAGGAGGGTTGGAGGAGAAGACTCAATCACGAACTGTACGGGTTGTACAGCGACATGAGTCTGGTCAGGCGTCTACGGATCCAACGCCTAAGATGGCTAGGCCATGTAGAGCGAATGGACACCACAGCTCCAGCCCGTAGAGTCTTTGAATCCAACCCCGAGGGACGAAGAAATAGAGGACGGCCGCACCTAAGGTGGCGCGCACAGGTGGAAGGGGACCTCAACCAACTGGGCGTGCGGCATTGGAAAAGACTAGCGAAAGATCGTGCTAGGTGGAGAGGCATGTTGGTTGAGGCCCAGGTTCACCCCGAACTGTAGCGCCCGTTAAGTAAGTAAGTAAGTTCAAGAAGGGGTGCAAAGGTATAGACAACTTTACGCATTTGAAAGAGACGGTAATGACAGAAAATCATAGCTTTTTTTAAGTTATTTAATTTCTAACAAAAAACGGCTGGAGCGATTTCGATGGAAACTTAATCAATTCTAAGTTGCCTAATGACACGTTGAATGAAATTAGTCACATGCAAATACCATCTTTGGTTTTCGAGATAATCCGACCGCATATACGCACATACGCGCAGACGTACAAACATACACACACATACATCTCTATCGAAACCTTGGATTTGGATTCTGGTGACCTTGAAACGTGGAGATAGTATGTCAAATTTTGGAATTCGCAAAATCGGCCCCATTACAATAACTTCCCACTGGGAAATCTGGACATTTCTACATTTCTCGTACACTTGAATTGTTCGTCGAATTAGAAAGAACTTCATCTCACGTTGCCAGCTCATTCTTTGTAACAATATGTAAGTCGAAAACGAGATCTTTCACAAAGGTATATTGGCATACTTGTGCACAATAGACTTGACTGTACGGGCACTTCACTACCAGCCTCCTTTCAATATCCTGCTGCAAGCACAGATACAAACAAACAACCCAGTATTCGTATCTAATACGCATTCCACGCTGCAATTGAAATTTGATAATATGTACCAGAAAATTATAGGTATCCATCTTATACGGTTGCACAAAACAGAACATTGGTCGGTGAGATCCAGCAGCTGAACTTGCACAATTGTCATCATCGTCGTCACCATCATCATCATCGTCATCATTATTCTAGTGCCAACGACGACGAGGAGGTTCATCGCATACCCAATGCCCAACTACCAAAGATTCACTGTGTGCAGCACTAAAGCTTCGGATGCGTGAACTGCTTTTAATTTGTGAAATGAATGCATATCCATCCATGACAATTATATGGATAACAATGCAGTTGAATTGGATTTTCGATGCAGGCGACATTTTGGAAATACATATTCTACATACACACTCTTGTATTGTTAATTGGATCCACATGAGTCGGGCAGTGCTTCCCCCCTGGCTTCGTCCTGGACCAGTATGGGTCCTTCCACAATCGCGGCGTTATGCTTCAAAACTATAATATCTGCACATAAAGGGCTACCATTCGAGGCCATTTCAATCCAGTTGGATGCTATATGGATATTGTTTAGTGGTCTAACGAGTTAGACGGCGCCATGACATGGTTGGTCGTCGTTAATGCTCTACGATGAAAGGAAAAACAGACGATAGGGAGAACTAAGCCGGACGTTTGCTTGGTTGTGGACAAATAGACATAGAAGCAGACGTTCATATAAGCAAACATCGGTGACATATGTGGTATTTATGACGGTAGTGTGGCCGCATATGGCTTAGGGATGTTCAGATTGATAATCAGCATCAAATTAGAAGAAATCTAACCACCAGAGCATCCCGTCGCTTGCGGAAATACATATTTGTCCACCAACCGCCCGTTTTGGATGGGCTATGAAAACAAGCTGTTATCCGAACTTTAGTCTTTAGACTGCCTGCATCGCCTGATGCACACCTGTCACGAATCGGCCAAGCCATACCGTGGACCACTCCGTATGGCATGAGGTTATCAACGCATTCTATTCCATCCGAAATTATTCGCATCATTTCATATCAATGGCTTGCAGTGTGCTGAATAAATTGACTAAAATCGTCGTTTATGGAGCAATTATGGTCGCCTGGCAGACCACAGTTTTCATGTTCAATGTGCGGTCGATTTCATTTAAATTATTTCAACTGGACTTTTGAGTTTAAAGCCTTCTATGGGCATTGCAAACATGAGCGCATTGTTAGTAAGTATATTTGTGGCCGAGTCGTTGACATGAATTAGTGCAATTAATTTTCTGTATTTTTTCCACTAGTATGACCCTTCCTCTATGACATTTTTCACTGATATTGAGAAACACACTATTTGAAAATTAAATTAATTGGTGGTGTAGCATCGATGAAAGAATGAAATGAATGTGGGTTGATTGTTATGACTAACAAAATATAAACTCCACTTAACTGTTTACTATTTATATATACATATATACATCAATTACTTATATATATTCATCATTGTTACACATTTTAAATATACGTTACGATTCAAACAATTGGATGTTGACTTGTGTACGGCTCGTTGATCTGTGTCGTCTTATTCGTCAGGTAGTCGTCCTCGTTCCTACTGCGTTCCGTTTTCTATGTCAGTCTGTTCCTAGTCATGTTCGTTAATTTGATCGTCGTCGTTCAGTAGTTCTGTCCGCTTCTTGTACTTTTAGGTGTTGATCCTACATTCGGCCGTCCTGAGGATTCATTCGTCTCGAATGATGAAATCCACGGCTTCAAAAACTCCACTACAGTATTCGTCTTATCTGAACCTTCCTGGTTTCCTAGCTTTTCTACCTTATACCTCCCGTGATTTAACTTAGCGGTTATACGATACGGTCCGAGATACTTCGGCTTTAGTTTTAGGTCAGTCCCGAACTGAGTCCTCTTTATTGCTACCAAGTGCGCTACCTCATAAATAACTCCGGGCTTTCTTTTTGAATCAAACGCTTTTCGATTCTCTTTTTGTAATTTCTGGATATTTTGCTGAGCGTCCTTTCGCACTTGTTTACGCCCTACGTTAAACTCGTCAAACTCTACTTCGTCCAAAAATTCTCTCAAATCTGTGTAATCGGCTACCCTCATGTTCAAGCCCGTAAGAATTCTAAATGCTGTCATCTTTGAGCTCCTTGGAGCGGTACTGTTCAAAATTTGTTGTGCTTTCTCAACATGACTATACCAGTGGGCCGGGTGACATAATTTCGAAAGCAAAGGAATTACGATCTTACGTACCCTTTCTACCTGCCCGTTACCACGCGGCACACCGGTGGCTATTAACAAATGCTGTACACCCTGACTCTTGCAATATTCACTAAAAATATTTGAAGTAAACGCCGTTCCTCTGTCTGACACTATTTGCTATGGATTACCAAAAACTGCCGCTTGTTTGCGAAGTCTGTCGATAACCTCTTCAGCTCCAGTGGACTTTGTTGGATATAGACAAACAAACTTGGAAAATTCATCTACTACGACAAATATATGGTTTCCGCGTTTCCGTCAGAGGGCCTACATGGCCTACGTGGAAAGTTCTTAGTGGTTCACTGGCTTTGGCATTAGCAAGCCTTCATTCTTTCCCGCTTAGGCATCGGTTATAATGCATCCTGTACACCCTCTTACTACTCTTCCTACTTAAATGCTCAAACTTGGAATAAAGTAATGCATCACTACTAATTCTTCAGTCTTCTTGGCTGCGAAGTGGTCCTGAGAATGAGCTAACTTAATAATCTTTTCCTCCATACCTGAAGGTACTACCAACAATTCCTTATCGGGATCTTTGTACAGTATACCATTCCTCAAGGAAAAATCCTCGTAAATCTCATTTTCTAAAACCTTTTTCACCGCGCGTATCCAATCGTCTTCCTCGTGGGCCTTTTGTAGTCGATATTTTAGCGAATCTTCTATCATTAGGCAATATACGCGGCTTAAAGCGCCTACATGCCTCATTCGAGTGCCCAACCTATGCTCTATTATGTAATTATATTCCTGCAAGTACATTGTCCACCTCATTACTCTATCGGGTACATCCGGTTTTTTCACTGTCATCGCGAAAGCGTTGCAATCGGTAACAATTTTAAGTTTGAGATCTTTAACGTATACTCGCCATTTTTTTTAATGCTCGAATAATGGCTAGAACCTCAAGTTTGTATGAACTATATCTCTCTTCCGCATGCGAAGTTTTTCTACTCATGAACTCTACTGGATGGAGTAGTCCATCTTCAGAATCCTTTTGAAGTAGTACGGCTCCATAACTGTATTTTGACGCATCAGTATGTATCTCCGTATCAGCTTTCGGATTAAACAGTCTTAGTGCGGGAGCACTAGTCAATGCCCTTTTTAATTCTTGGATGGCTATTAATTGTTCTTCCCTAACCACGAACTTTTCTTCTTTTCGAAGCAAATCAGACAATGGTTTGGCTACCTTTGCATAATCTGCAACAAAACGTCTAAAATAGGACGTTAAACCGAGGAATCGCTGTAATTCCTTTTTGCTGCTAGGTACCGGAAACTTGCTAATCGCTTTCGATTTCTCTCGCGACGGTAAGATTGTACCGTCTTCAATAATATATCCCAAGAAATTTATCTTTGTCCTTAAAAACTGGCATTTAATCTTCAACCCGTTTTCATTTGCTACCTTCAGTACCTTTTCTAATTTTCTCACTCCCTCTTCCTCGTCCACTGATGGGATTACAATGTCGTCTATATATATAACGACAGTCCTGTCAATCAACAAATTCCGAAAAATGCTGCGTACTCTGACTCACTTGGAATAATGATTTTCTGGTCTAACCATTCACTTACTTGTTTCACAATGAAGCATTTATCTGTATATGACGTTCTACGTGGGGTTTGATACACCGGTGTGTCATCACTTAATATGATTTTCATTTGTACGGGAAAATAGACTGGCATCTTAGGAACATAATCTGCAACGAGGGTTTCTACCTTCCCGGCCAACTGCCTATTTAGATGGTCCAATACTATACCGCAGGATTCGCTGTTCGGTTCGACCTCGGTGGATAAGCACATGGCTTCAAACTCTTTCAATAATAGTGTATCCTGGGATTCTACTATATCACGTTTTCCTCTATTTTGAAATTCTACGGAATTCCCTCTAACGATAATGTCTACGTGATTAAGAATGTCATTACCTAACATAGCTGCGTATCCCAGATCGCGTTCCCTAACAACATGAAATGTTACTGGTAATATTACTTCACCAACGGGAATCTCAGCTTTGAAGCTACCTATTGTCGTAAGTTCGCCCTTGCCTACTCCAAGCAGTTTTTCTTCTTTTAGCTCAACATCACCTAACATCATAAGTGTGTCGTACCTAATTATACAGATGTCACAACCTGTATCAAATAGAGCACTAAACGTAAAGCCCCGCCAAGTCAAATCAACAAAAATCTTATTTTCTTTATGTCTCCTTAAACTTGTGTTATCGTATTTACTTTATTTGTCTTGAAGTTTACTCCCACTGCTTGCCTGTCCTTGCATTGGTGTGCATAATGACCTTTCTTTTGCCAAGTGTCCCTCTTTCCCACACTTAAAATATTTTCTCTCAAGCGATCCTTTCTGTTCTTTATTCACAAACTTTTTACTTATAAATTCCTGAAATCCATTCTGTCTATTTTGTGATAGAGGAGGGCCTTTGATTCGTTCGTAGACACGCACTTGCTCTTTTAACTCTTTTAGTGTCTGAGCTTGGTACAATATGGTTTTATTTGACCTCGAGTCTGGTATTCCTTCAATGAAATAATCGGTTAAGCTTTTCTGATCTAATGAAATTGATTTCCCTATTTCTATCAGGATATGCAAATATTCTTGTAGACTTTCCTTCGGTTCCTTGCGCCTATTTCAAAGAACGCGATGCACTTCAGAGGCACACAATGTTTTGCCGAACTCCTCAATTAGCGCTCTCCTCAATACAGGCCAACCCCTAACTCTGTTGTGTCAGATTGACATAACAGCTGGGATGCGCGCGTTCAGTGCGCACACGGCTAGCTCCTGAGGGATGGGTTCGGGGATTCGGTGGTCGGGAGATATAGGGCGCCACGTAGTTTTGTGAAAACTACGAACACTTAAAAGGGAACGACCAGATTCGTTTAGAAATGATAGAAATGAGGGGGGACACTTTATTTTGGGTTTTATCTCTGTCCGCTTATTGAATGCGGGGTGCTCGGCATCCGTAATGGGAGGCGTGATTCCCAAAACGGGTCGGTTCGTTAGGGGTTGGGATTAGTGGGTAATTCGAGGGGGAGCAAAACAAATTAAATATATGAAAGAAATACTTCCCGGGGACTGGTGAATGCTTCGGCTATGTTCCACTTTTTTCTTCCCTTCCATTCTTGTATTGCTTCTGCCTTTTTCTTGTTTTCTTTTTTTTTGCCTTTGTTCCTTTTTTTTCCCAGGTGGTGGCCACTATCCACTCACCGACCGTCTTTTCACTTTATTTTGGATTAAACTCCCGGGTCTGGCGAGTTTAATCCAATCGGGTGATTTCTCTTCACACTTATTTTCTGTTTAATTTTTAGGATTCTCTACTTCCATTTTTCCTTTAATTGAGATAAATTACTGGCTTTCTCGCCCCGCCCTGTCCTTTTGGCGGTTGAAGCCTAAGGTGGTGTGCGAGAATTCGCCCCAGTCCATTTGGCTATCGGAACAAAGGGAATCACCTCCAGAGTTCCAATAGCCTCCACACTCACTTCATTCAGCTCCGGTTGGAAGAGGTTGTTGTCTTAGGTAACGGAAGCATTCACCACCCCGGTTGTACTAAAAGTTATTAAAGTTAAAATTAAACGTCTCCCTCGAATAACCCGGTAGTCTAGGTGCACTCAAGCACTCTTTTGTCTTCGAGGGACTTGTAGTTATCGAAGCCCTTGCCGAATGTCGAGCTACCCGCTCACAATTTAAGTATTTACAGTGTTTCTATTTTTTTTGCTCTTAGAACATATAGGGGCGAGACAACAATTTACTCATTGGGTTTACAATTCTTTTGGTGTTCCAACATTCATTTGCTTTTAGACGACACTTTACCGATTGGGGGTGACATTCTTCTTTTGCTCAAACAATTAATTAGTTAGGGTGGGGCCTTCGCCCTTGTCGTGGTTGCTGGTCTCGATGGGGACCGTCTGTCCTTGCTGTCAGCGTTTGGGACCGTCCGTCCCTGCTGTCAGTGTTGGGGGACCGTCCGTCCCTGCTGTCGGCGTTGGGGACCGTCCGTCCCTGCTGTCGGCGTTGGGGACCGTCCGTCCCTGCTGTCGGACCGTCCGTCCGGTCTTACCTGCCTTGTTGCCCCCTCAAGCGAGTCGGACCACGATCCCGCAAGATCCTCCTGATCCGCGTATGCACCGAGGCCACCCTCAAAAGAGAGCAACGGATCAAAATGACGGGTTGAAATACGGGAGGGGGAGGGATGGAGCGGAAAAGGTTTTTGGTGGGTATTTGTACGCAACAACTCCTACCAAACCCCTTACAAAAAGTTTTGCGGCTCCTTTCATTAATTGTTTCGCATAAACGTACTTCTGCAAGTTATTCCACCCTACTGTGTCAGCAATGTCCCCAAACTCATCAACCCACTGAATAATGTCATGTGAGTTTTCACCCGAAAATGACGATACGCTATCATCTATATCTCGTAGCGTAAAGCTAACCCTTCCAACTTCTGGTTTATTTTCACTTCTAGTATGCATGTCAGTGTTGTCTGAACTTAGCATTATTTCTTAAATGCTATTATGGGGAGATATATATATGTACTATAAAAATGTTTAAAATTAGTAACTTTTCTCTATTTTTCGTATAAATATCAGTATCGTTAAAATTATTTTACTTTACTTTACTTATTTTAGTTTAGTTTAGTTTATATTCGTATTATAATTTACATTTGGTGAGCCACCACGCAGTTTAGATAGAGATTTGATATTTACATTATATCCTACTACTAAACAATTATTTTAAATAATAGTAACGAAAAGCAGAGCAATGATGTTAAGCTTTGAAGGAAAAATACAAGAAAAAACCTTCAATACGACAAGAAAAAAAATAATTAATTAAATAAGAAAAATAGATAAATAAATAAATATACGTGTGTATAAAATAAAAGAAATAAAATGAAAAAATAAATAAATAATAAACAATTAAATAAATAAATAATTATTTATAATGAATTTGAAAAAAACATGGTTAAACAAGTAATTGGTTTATGAGAGGGTTTTCGGAGAACTCGCAATTTTGGAAGAATTTTGTGGTTAATTTTATAATTCTCACGTTAACCCTAATCCGCCCACCCGGTGGGTCACCGTCTCAGTTTCGAGAGTAATTTTCACAAATTTTTGAAAAACAATCCCATTCGCACTCATTGACTTTGTTTCCTTAAGGAAACACTACTAAGAAATGAAAAAAAAAGTTAAGAATATATTACTGTAACAAACATGTACCGCCATCAGTATTTACCAACTTAATCCACCTAGGTGGTGTCTCACAGCTGTATTGCAACAATAATAGAATACTCGGAAAATCATGCCTTGTGTACAAATTGAAGTCTTTTATCCTAGGTGGCTTTGAATTGTCTTGGTTACTAACGGGAAACTTTATTTAGAGTCCGTTTATTTTTTTCGCTTTACACCAGGTGTCATCACAACGCGAGTAATTATTGCAGAAATCAGTTAAATTTTTGTGTACTCCAGTAAGTTATTCCAAATTACAGTGTGTGTTCTTACATTTCTGCGTACATTGGTAAGTTTTTTCTTGGATTATAGAAGATGTATAAAACACTTAATTTGTTTTATATGTGTAGATTGATATTTAAGCAATAATGGCTCAGAGAAAAAATCTTACAAATGAAGATATCAGAAGGGCGATTCAAGCTGAATCGGACGATGAAAACATTGGTTTTGATGTAAATAACGAGAGTGACTATGAATTTTTTGGTAGTGACGATAGTGAGGAGGATGCTACTGAAATCTTTGAGGAATCGGCCGACGAAATCGAGCCAGATGATGAGGATGATGATATAAGTATTGGAGCAGAAAAATATCTTGGCAAGGATGGAACTGAGTGGAACTCTGAACCGTTCCCTCAAGGAAGATCAGCCAGTCATAATATTATTAGAGGCCAATTGGATAAAGTTGTTTTACCACCTGGACAGCATATTGACGACGTAAGCGATGCATTCGACTCTTTTTTGATAATACAGTTATTGGGCTCATCGTCAAATTCACGAATGGCCATGGTGCAGAAAAGGAAGGGCAGAAATGGAAACTTACTGACGCAATTGAAATAAGAAGTTTCATAGGATTGCTTATATATGCAGGCACTAAAAAAGAAGGCATATTCGATTTTACAGACTTCTGGGATGAAGTTCATGGCCATCCAGTGTTCGGGGCAACAATGTCAAAGAATCGGTTCGCTAAAATTTCACAACATTTACGATTCGATGACATATCAACAAGATGAGATAGACGACGAAGAGACAAATTTGCACCAATAAGGGAACTCTGGAACTCCGTTATGATAAATTTGAAGAAGATGTACGTGCCTGGTATGAACCTGACAATTGATGAGCAACTGGTCCCCTTCCGAGGTAGAGTACAATTCAAACAATACATTCCTTCAAAGCCGGATAAATATGGCATGAAGATCTGGTGGATATGTGATAGCTCTACATCTTATCCTATGTTTGGTATTCCTTACCTTGGAAAGGAAGGGAATGAAAGAGATTGTAATCAAGCGGAGAATGTGGTGTTGATACTTTCCGAGTCTTCTGGGTCGAACCGAAATCTCACGTTCGATAATTTTTTTACGTCATATCATTTGGCTAATCAATTATTGGGTAGGGGTCTCACCAGTGTTGGAACTCTACGAAAAAATAAAGAATGTATTCCAAAAGAATTTCTTCCCAATAGAAGAAGGGATCTGGAGTCAAATTTATTTGGGTTCAGGAAAAAAATATCATTAGTGAGTTACGTCCCTAGATGTTATGATTAACCTTCCACCTCTTGATATATTTATCAGAGGGTGTGCTCCGAAAGCCATTTCTCGTCTGAAGAGAAATGGCTTTTGGTACAACTAGCATAGGAATAACGGTGTGCTTGCGCAAGAATTGTCCTGCGACCCCTGTCTCATGGACATGCCTTCTGACGCACTGACGCCCGTTATCCTATTGCGTCGTAATTTCACAGTCGAGTTTCCATGGCGTCAGGATTGGCTATGGCTGGATACTGAACCTGGAAAGGACAGTCTTCGCATTTTCACGGATGGCTCCAGATCTGGGCGGGGGTCCGGTGCTGGGGTCTTCTTTGAGCGCGAAAACATTCGACTGCACTTCTCCTTAGGAAAATATGCGTCTGTCTTCCAATCAGAGATATACGCAATCCTAATGGCCATGCACTATGTTGTGAAGTACAGGTGGAAGGGGGAAAGCATCTGCGTCTGTAGTGACAGCCAAGCTACACTAAAAGCTGTGTGTAACCCATTAACTAGCTCCAAATTAGTGCTTGAACTCAAGTCCTTCTTGAACAGAGTCGGCAGACTAAATTCATTAAGGCTTGTATGGGTTCCAGGCCACTCTGGGATCCCAGGAAATGAGACCTCTGACGAACTCGCTAGAATGGGTTCAGAGGAGAGCTTCTCAGGACCTGAACCCGCTCTAGGTCTACCTACATCCACGGTAAATTCCTACATTAACGATTGTGTATTTAACACACACAACCGTAGATGGAGGGATTGTCCGGGTTGCAGGATGACTAAGCGCGTATGCCCTGATGTCTGCGAAAAATCTGCAGCATCCCTCCTGTCTTTAAGGAGAATCGACTGCAGAAGGCTTGTGGGAGTTATCACGGGCCATTACACTTTTGCCAAGCATCTCTACGTCCTCGGCATCAGTGAGACGCCTACCTGTGCTGCATGTGGCGAAGAGGAGGATGATACTGCAGAGCATTTCCTCTGTTATTGTCCCGCCTTTGCTAGCATACGGTGGCGCACCCTTGGAGCCGACGTGGTGTGTGCCGAATCCCTTAGCTCTACATCACTGAAGCTCCTTCAAATTTTTTTCCGGAAAACGGAGAAAATACAGTAATGTAAGGTGTCTGTCTGGAGTACAATGGACCAGTGATGCGTCTGAGTGCTCCAGCGGATAGCAGAAGCCTTCAACAAACAAACAAAAAAAAAAAAAAAAGAGTTACGTCCCAAAAAAAACAAATCAGTTTTGTTCTTATCAACGATGCATCATACCAAAACAACAGACATCGACAACAAAAACAAGCCGGAAGTTAATTTGTTCTACAATTCAACCAAAGGAGCGGTTGATACTTTGGATCAGCTGTGCCATGCATTTTCAGTCAAACGAAAGTCAAACAGGTGGCCCATTGTGATTTTCCACAACCTCATTGATGTTACGGGTATAGCTGCATATGTGATTTGGATGAAAACGTATCCAAATTGGAATGCACCTAAAAAGCACAAAGCAAGACCACTATTTCTCAGAGATCTTGCAATGGGATTAATTACACCTCATATTTTACGCCGCAAGACTAGGTATTTATCAGGGTCACTAAAACATGTCGTTAGCGAAATTGTGCCATCTGCAGCAAAGAATTCCGAAGAGAACAAAGCTGGCACGTCTAGAAAAAGAAAACGATGTTACATGTGTTCTCATGACATAGGCCGCGCTTCAAAACAAATATGCTGTAAATGCAAGAAGAGCGTCTGCAACGAACACTCAGAAAAATCAGTTGTATGTCAAATTTGTACCTTAAAAATAAATTAACCAAATTATAAAATAACAAATCCAACAAATTACATTTGGTATAATACATAGTTATTTAGTTATAAATAAAAAATCAATGAAAAACTCTAAATAATATTTTTTTCATTATTATTTTAAAAACTTTTCTAATGCGGTGTCTTTGGGTTACCACCTGGGTGGATTAGGGAGAAAATTTACCTGGGCTGATTAGGGTTAATCAAGTCGACATTGGCTCTACTGTGAAGATCAGTGGTTGAGTGATAAGGGGGAAGATTTAGCATCATCTTAAGAATTTTATTTTGGGAAACCTGTAATTTTTTAAGATGGCATTTTGCTGAGTTTCCCCAAACTTGACAACCATATAGAAGAATAGATTGGAAAATTAATTTAAAAATTATGATTTTATTAGCCTTGCTCAGAAAAGGCTTCCTGTTTATAAAGGGGTACAAGATATATACCGCTATGTTAACTTTGTGTATTGTTTTTGAAGTATGTTCCTTAATTGTGAGTTTTGAATCGAGATGAATTCCCAGGTATTTTACAGACGAAACCCAGTTAACACATGTATTGTTTACAATTAACTGGTTGCTTGGAAGGAAACAAGCCTTTCGTTTCCTGGTGAAAAAGATAGCTTGCAGCATTAACTTTAACTTTCCAGCAATTTTAATATCTTAGCCATATATGAATCGCATGTTGTAAGTTCGTCTCCACATTAAGACTAAACTCATGCGAGGAATATATTGCTGTGTCGTCCGCAAAAATTGCGACTTCCCAACCAGGAAGAGTTGGAACATCGTACATAAAAATGTTATACAACATTGGACCCAAAACCGAACCTTGAGGCACGCCAGCAATAACACTATGACAATCAGTACAGCAGCAATTAACGAAAACTCTAAAAAAACGATCAGAGAGAAAGCTCAGGACATTTTTGATGAGGTATGGTGGGAAACGAAGTATCAACATCTTATAGATAAGGCCCGAATGCCACATACAATCAAACGCTTTCTCTATATCCAGCAAAAGAAGGCAGCGATTTTTTTTAATATGCCGGCAGACTCTAAGTGCTTGATGGGATGTACTATGATTTCTTCTGAAACCAAATTGTTCATTCGGTATTATATTATTGTCTTTTATAACTGTTGTGAGTTTTTTTTTTATTACTTTTTCAAACACTTTGCTTATATTACTCAAAAGACTAACTGGCCTGTAGCTGGTCGGTTTGTCAGGTGGTTTTCTTGGTTTAGGGATACGTATAACCTTAGCTATTTTCCAAGTATTGGGTTTTCATACAGACATTAAAAATAAAGGCTAAGTATCCAATGGCTGATTTGGGAAGTTGTTTTAAGCACATATTTTTTATGCCGTCTTATTTTGGTATTTCGTAGGAACAATAGAACTGAATAAGGAACAAAGTTTTTTCAAAACAATCCAAAATCGATCTCAAATGAAGAATACAAAAATGTCGGTAAAACGGAAATCAGCAAGAAAAAAAAAAATATATTATCAACACAATTCAAAATTATTTAACTTATCTTGGAAATAAGCGGGATGTTCCGATGAACTCTGGTCACTTTTTGTTTCTTGGAACTGATGATTACAAACTGGCTTGGCGTCACGTTGTCCTCGTTTCCACTTAAACGGTCGCTTGGTACTGTTTTCTGATGAACTATGCTCCCTTTCCTGTTTCTAGGAACTGACGGTTACAAAGTGGCTTGGCGTCGTGTTGTCCTCGTTTCCACTCAAACGGTCGCTTGGTACTGTTTTCTGATGAACTATGCACCCTTTCCTTTTTCTAGGAACTAACGGTTACAAACTGGCTTGGCGTCGCGATATTTCGTATCACGATATCATTAACACATACTATGCAGTTTTAAAATTTTGCCCACTTCCGCTATTGCATCTCACAATATCGCGCACTTCTGAAATTGCATCTCACAATATCGTTATGTATGTACATACATATGTAATATGTATGTTGGCGTTACAGTCCATGAAGAACCTGAGCTGAGCTTCTCTCAATCACCCATGTTGTTTGTGATTTCATTTTCCCATAGGTGAAAGGTGCCTACAGTTTATTGCCGGTTCCGAACGGCGAAATTCGAGAAGCTTTTCATGACAATTTTACTACAGGGGGTTTTGTCAGAACCCCGCTGAGGAGAAACATCGTGAAAAACACGTTCGATGACATGGCTGTGTCGGGATTCGATCCCGTGTCATCGGCGTCAGAGGCCAGCACACTACCCACTATGCCACGGTGCTCTCCAAACAGTAAGAGGTACGTTCAAAGAATAAGGCTTATATGGGTGGCTTGTAGGAATAGTTCTTCATTTGGGTACAAAAAACATCAATGAATCAGTTAATTAACACCATCAACATTGAGAAAAACATCTTATCGTCCAAGACAGTGACAGACTTTGACAGTTGGTAGTGGCCACATTGTTGAAGTTGTCATTGGCTGTCATTTATTCAGTCTGTTTTCCCCAATCCTCATGGACGAACATAGCGTTCAACAGCACTTGCAAATGACAAAATTGTTTTATCAAAATGGGTGGGGTGCTTTGTTCGGGAAACATTACGTATGCTTCGCCCCTTTTGCGGTGGCCTCGTCGTATCGATAGGAGTATTCGCAGAATGGTGGGTAAATTTGAGTCTACTGGTTCAGTAAACGATAAACCAACATCCATACGTCGGCGAAACACAAGATCTGCCGAAAATATCAACACTGTTTGTGAAAGTGTGCAGGAGAATCCGGGGCAGTCAATTTCAAATCGCTCATAAGAACTCGGCCTTTCGCAGATCACAACTTGGCGTATTTTGCGTTGTGACTTGGACCTGCACCCGTACAAAATTCAACTAACCCAGGATCTGAAGACCACAGACATCGACGTGTGTTCGCTGAATGGGCCCTAATTTGGATGAACGGGTACATCAACAAACAAAATTGTCGAATCTGGGACTTTACCAAACCACATCCCGAAAAAGTCACGGTTTGGTGTGGATTTTGGGCTGACGTCGTCATCGATCCGTATTTATTTGGAAACAACGTTGGCCAGGCCATCACTGTCACCGGCGAGCACTATAGGTCATATTGGAAATTCTGCACGAGCGATTCAAGGGCATGGTCATCTCACGTGAAGGTGATGTAAACTGGTAACCAAGATCGTGCGATCCGACCCCGTTCGACTTATCCTTGTGGGGTCTTCTTAAGTCGCAGGTCTATGCGAACAAGCCACAAGCCACAGCGGCCTTCAAACCTTCAAACATAACCCATGCGATCGCATCGGTCTAATTTAACACACGCTTTGTTTTATTGAAATTTAAAAATAGGAAGCGTTTAATAAAGGACCCTGACCTGACCCTGTCAGGTATGGCTTTAGAATTTGTGTCCGACGTTCTAAAGGCCAGGGGATTAAGTGTTCACTTGTAATTATAATTTTGGGCTATTTTCCATGGTAGGATGTTGGTCCTCAATGACACTTCGAACTTTGTAAAATGCATAGATATTATACAGAACATCATGCACAAGTAAGCAAAGGAGCATATTGCGCTTAAATGGGAACATCGATAACGTCGTTCCAAACTTATGAAATCATAAACAGATCGTCGTAGTTGTCGGACCTAAACCCAATTGAACATCTTTAGGAATCTTGAAAAGAGGTGGTATCGAAGCAGAAATAAGGAATTAAAGTAACATATATGTAGAGCACTGGTCAAATCTACGCCTCAGAGGTGACTTGTTGTGTTAAAAAACATAAAAGGAAACACTAGACATCGAGGAAACAAAGATTTAGTACGCATAAAGGGAAAAGTGGTGTACCATTTTAATATACAAATGAGGGTTAAGTCAAAACTCAAAATGTTTGGATTGAAGAAGTGTTTCGCTCCATCTTGTCCCTATTATTTTTGCCACCACTGTACAAATGTATATATGTATTGTCAACCAATACTGATCATATCACATATGTTTATCATCGTAGCAGTGGGCAAAATATCGATTTATTACTTTTTAGCACACTATGCGACTGGATGGCAAAGGAGCAACAAAGGCCTCGTAGGGGTAGGCATCCAACGGATGCTGGCCAAAAAGCGAGAAGAACACCTAAGCTGTACTCAATACTTTTGATTCTGTCTTTCGACTTCTCGGGTTATTTGTATATTGGAGCCCTAAGCTACTATAAAGCAGACATTACCGCATTCCAAGAAGTGCGATAGGATGGACCGGGTAGAAAGAGAATGAAAAACTGTGACATGTACCACGAAAACTACTACAAGGAGAACAAACAACGCCTATTTGGGTGCGGATTTGTTGTTCACCACTTAACAATCCGCATCAAAGCTATCTTCGGGAACAGCAGCTTGACATGCTTTCACGCCCACACAGCAAAAATAGACGACAGAGTCAAAGATGACTTCTATTGCCTCCTAGATACAACATAAGCTCAATGTCCCAGCTATGAGATCAAGAGTGTTCTAGGAGATTTCAACGCGAAGCTGGGTAAGGAGGATATCTTTGAACCAGTCGTAGGAAAGCAGAGCCTACACGACACTACATCCGATAACTATTCAGGCTACTAGACTTTGTGACGGGGCGTAATCTCCTAGTAACTAGCACACGATTCTACATCTTAATATCCATATGTATCCCGATGAATTATATCTGTTAATCAGATCGATCATATAGCGTTCGACGCCATACACTCCTCCAGCATCTTGGATGTCCGAACTTTCTGAGGAGCCAGTGTCGAGTCGGATCATTACCTTGTTGCAACCAATTTAAGTATGCGGATATCGCGAATACTGCGGGGTCGAGTAGGACCATCAAAATTTGACGTCGGGAACTGGCAGCCAATCGTGTCTCTCTCCAGCTCTCTCAAGAGCCGATGTAAACTGCACAAACCATAGAACAGCAATGGAGGCGTTATCAAAGCGTTACCAGGGATGCTGCCTCTGATGTATTAGTTTTCCAGCCACCACCTAAGAGAAACCCTTGGTTTGATGACGAGTGCAGACAGGTGCAGCAGAAAAACTGAATCTATACGTCGCCACGTTGCAGCGACGTACGAGAGCTGCTCGTGAGCTCTAAGAGGGGAGAAAAAGGGAGGAGCATACCCTGTTCAGACTGAAAAAGAAAGAGCACGAGAGGCGCGCGATCGAGGAGATGGAGAAATGTTATCGCAGGAACGACGTTAGAAAGTTTTACCAAGGAGTAAAACGAATATGCCAAGGTTAGAAAGCCAGAGCGGAAGCCTGTAGGGTGAACAAGGACACCTCGTAGTTGAATCCCAGTCGATGCTGAGAATGTGCAAAAACCATTCTCCGGACTGTATAACTGTGTGAACTCCTGAAACCTTTCGTGGAGAAGTTGATAGTTTCCTACTAATACGGCTTCAGGCCAGGAAAATCCACGATAGACCAAATTTTCACACTGCGGCAGATCTTAGGGAGACCCATGAATCTTAGGTGGACACACTCCACCTTTTTGCCAATTTGAAGGTCGCATATAACAGTGTATTTTTGCATTCTTCAAGCTATTTTTTTCAGAGCAAAACTGGACAGCATGTCGTCGAACGTGTTTTTACAGTGCTTCTCCTCAGTGGGGTTCTCACAAAACCGCCTGCAGTATAATTGTCATGAAAAGCTTCTCAAAATTCGTCGTTCGAAATCGGCAATAACCTGTAGGTCCCTTTCACCTATAGGAAAATGTTTGAGAAGCTCGGCTTTGGTCCTTCATGGACTACAACGCCAACATACATACATACATATGACAGTGTATATAGGGACGAGCAATATAAAGCCATGTTATGTTTTGACATCCCTGTCATACTCATCAGGTTCTGCAGATGGACAATGGAGAATTTTAGCTGCTCCATTAAGGTCGATAAGAAGTTAATCGAGACCTTCGACGTCAAAAAAGACAGACAGACAGGGCGTTATATTTTTTTCAGCGTCATCCTCGAAAAGATCGTGCAGGATTCACTGCGCAATTGCTTGCATACACTGATGACATTAACGTGATTGGGAGACCGCAGCGAGACGTCAATTAAGCTTATGGGAGCATTGAAGTAGAGGGGCAAAAGTGGGCCTGAAGGTAGATGAGGGCAAAACCAAATACTATATGCTGTTGCTGTCGTCAAAGAAAGACGCACAACACTGACTTCTTGGCCAGAACGTCACTATTGGCAGCTATAACTTTGATGTAGTCAAGGATTTCTCCTACTTTGGCTCATTGGTAACAAGCGACTAAGACACCAGTGCTGGGATTAGACTTCGGGCTCAAGAGGCAATTGTATAGTAGATCTCTTTCTCGGAAAACTAAGGTGACCCTCTATAAAACCTTAATCATCCCGGTGTATGTTGAAAACACGTGTGTTTGAAAGGGCAAAGCGATTCAGGGAGGGCCGTGAATCAGTAGAAGACGATCCACGTGAAGGAGCTCTTTCGTACCTTTCGTACTGCGACATCATTCATCGTGAATATGTTCCTACGGACCAGACAGTGACTGGACAGTTCTATGTTGTATGTATTTTCTGTGTGCAATCCGAATATGCCAAGAATAGCTGGATCTTCCACCACAAGTTTGGCTAACCGAACCATGGTTTTCATGGTTCGTTAATGTAATCATTATAAAATGGCAAGGCATACTAACCACAAATCAACTTTTAGCTGTCAAATTGACAATCACCTAGTCTAATAAGTTCGTCACTGTGACATTGCATCATTCCATTAACATTTGATTCTAAAACTATGATAAACAACGATCCAAGCATATAGCTACTTATGAATTAAAAACTTGCTGCCTGAGTGCTAGCACTAATTGTTATTTTGGCCGAAAGTCTTGTCACAAAGCCAAAATTATTTTCCATACAATCACCCGCAAAGTACCTTTCTGGCCTACGTAATTACATATTCGCGAACTAAAACGATCAAAGGGCAAGTGGCAGTCGCACATGTTTCATATAAAAATCCAATCGAACTACCATCTGTCATCAGTTGAACGACCTGAATCTTGGGCTTAACGTGAAAAAGTTGATCCTCAGTGAATCTAGCCAAAACCCGAAGATGCGTACTTCTATTTTGAGTTTTCTTTTCTTGATTATATCGCTGGTAAACTGTAAGACTCTGGTTTTGCCACAAGAAGCTCAGGAGACAGTCGGACTAAGGGAACAACCAGCAGTTGACACAACAGCTGTCCACGATTATGATGAGGAACGGAGGACAAGACAAATTATCTACAGTAATCCCACGGTGCTCGGTGGTTATACAACGATAAGTGATGGGACATATGGACAAGTGAGGGTTGTGGTGAATCCGATACCCTTCACATGCATACACAGCTCGAACATAGTCCTACTCCGCCTTCCCGCTGTTTGGCTGATAGACTAACCAAAAAAAAAAATAAAATTATTTTGTGTTATGTAAAATCGTAGCTAAAATAAGAGTTCACACAAAATGTCAACTTTTTACCATTAATGAACGACCCT
The DNA here is from genome assembly GCA_951905685.1 of Eumerus sabulonum. NCBI lineage: Eukaryota > Metazoa > Arthropoda > Insecta > Diptera > Syrphidae > Eumerus > Eumerus sabulonum. The sequence continues at coordinate 208,720,687 of OX645060.1, forward strand.
GACCTGACCCTGTCAGGTATGGCTTTAGAATTGGTGTCCGACGTTCTAAAGGCCAGGGGATTAAGTGTTCACTTGTAATTATAATTTTGGGCTATTTTTCATCGTAGGAGGACCAACCTCAATGACACTTTGAACTTTGTAAAATGTATAGATATTATACAGAACATCATGCACAAGTAAGCAAAGGAGCATATGGCGCTTAAATGGAAACATCGATAACGTCGTTCCAAACTTATGAAATCATAAACAGATCGTCGTAGTTGTCGGACCTAAACCCAATTGAACATCTTTAGGAATCTTGAAAAGAGGTGGTATCGAAGCAGAAATAAGGAATTAAAGTAACATATATGTAGAGCACTGGTCAAATCTACGCCTCAGAGGTGACTTGTTGTGTTAAAAAACATAAAAGGAAACACTAGACATCGAGGAAACAAAGATTTAGTACGCATAAAGGGAAAAGTGGTGTACCATTTTAATATACAAATGAGGGTTAAGTCAAAACTCAAAATGTTTGGATTGAAGAAGTGTTTCGCTCCATCTTGTCCCTATTATTTGTGCCACCACTGTACAAATGTATATATGTACTGTCAACCAATACTGATCATATCACATATGTTTATCATCGTAGCAGTGGGCAAAATATCGATAACTGCTACCAATTTATTACTTTTTAGCACACTATGCGACTGGATGGCAAAGGAGCAACAAAGGCCTCGTAGGGGTAGGCATCCAACGGATGCTGGCCAAAAAGCGAGAAGAACACCTTAGTTGTACTGAATACTTTTGATTCTGTCTTTCGACGTCTCAGGTTATTTGTATATTGGAGCCCTAAGCTACTAAAAAGAGGACGCCGTGGCGCAGTGGTTAGTGTGTTGGACTCTGACGCACGATGAGCGAGTTCGGATCCCGATAGCACCAACGCCATCGAATGCTTATATCGCGGCGTTCCTCCTCGGCGGGGTACTGGCAAAACCCCCTGTAGTATACTTGCCGTGAAAAAGCTTCTCGACTCACGCCGTTCGGAATCGGCATTAAACTGTAGGTCCCTTTCACCTGTGCGAAAAATAAATCACACACAACATGGGTGATTGAGAGAAGCTTGGCTCTGGTTCTTCATGGGCTGTAACGCCATCAAAGAAGAAGAAGAAGCTACTATAAAGCAGACGTTACCGCATTCCAAGAAGTGCGATAGGATGGACCGGGTAGAAAGAGAATGAAAAACTGTGACATATACTACGAAAACTGCTACAAGGAGAACAAACCACGCCTATTTGGATGCGGATTTGTTGTTCACCACTTAACAATCCGCATCAAAGCTATCTTCGGGAACAGCAGCTTGACATGCTTTCACGCCCACAAAGCAAAAATAGACGACAGAGTCATAGATGACTTCTATTGCCTCCTAGATAGAACATAAGCTCAATGTCCCAGCTATGAGAACAAGAGTGTTCTAGGAGACTTCAACGCGAAGCTGGGTAAGGAGGATATCTTTGAACCAGTCGTAGGAAAGCAGAGCCTACACGACACTACATCCGATAACTATTCAGGCTACTAGACTTTGTGACGGGGCGTAGTCTCCTAGTAACTAGCACACGATTCTACATCTTAATATCCATATGTATCCTGATCAATTATATCTGTTAATCAGATCGATCATATTGCGATCGACGCCATACACTCCTCCAGCATCTTGGATGTCCGAACTTTCTGAAGAGCTAGTGTCGAGTCGGATCATTACCTTGTTGCAACCAAGTTAAGTATGCGGATATCGCGAATACTGCGGAGTCGAGTAAGACCATCGAAATTTGACGTTGGGAACTGGCAGTCAATCGTGTCTCCCTCCAGCTCTCTCAAGAGCCGATGTAAGCTGCACAAACCATAGAACAGCAATGGAGGCATTATCAAAGCGTTAACAGGGATGCTGCCTCTGATGTATTAGTTTTCCAGCCACCACCTAAGAGAAACCCTTGGTTTGATGACGAGTGCAGACAGGTGCATGCAGAAAAACTGAATCTATAGGTCGCCACGTTGCAGCGACGTACGAGAGCTGCTCGTGAGCTCTAAGAGGGGAAAAAAGGGAGTAGCACACGCTGTTCAGAAGGAAAAAGAAAGAGCACGAGAGGCGCGCGATCGAGGAGATGGAGAAATGTTATCGCAGGAACGACGTTAGAAAGTTTTACCAAGGAGTAAAACGAATATGCCAAGGTTAGAAAGCCAGAGCGGAAGCCTGTAGGGTGAACAAGGACACCTCGTAGTTGAATCCCAGTCGATGCTGAGAATGTGGAAAAACCATTCTCCGGACTGTATAACTGTGTGAACTCCTGAAACCTTTCGTGGAGAAGTTGATAGTTTCCTACTAATACGGCTTCAGGCCAGGAAAATCCACGATAGACCAAATTTTCACACTGCGGCAGATCTTAGGGAGACCCATGAATCTTAGGTGGACACACTCCACCTTTCTGCCAATTTGAAGGCCGCATATAACAGTGTATTTTTGCATTCTTCAAGCTATTTTTTTCAGAGCAAAACTGGACAGCATGTCGTCGAACGTGTTTTTACAGTGCTTCTCCTCAGTGGGGTTCTCACAAAACCGCCTGCAGTATAATTGTCATGAAAAGCTTCTCAAAATTCGTCGTTCGAAATCGGCAATAACCTGTAGGTCCCTTTCACCTATAGGAAAATGTTTAAGAAGCTCGGCTTTGGTCCTTCATGGACTACAACGCCAACATACATACATACATATGACAGTGTATATAGGGACGAGCCATGATATGTTTTGACATCCCTGTCATACTCATCAGGTTTTGCAGAATGACAAAGACCGTGCAGGATTCACTGCACAATTGCTCGCATACACTGATGACATTAACGTGATTGGGAGACTGCAGCGAGACGTCAATTAAGCTTTTGGGAGCATTGAAGTAGAGGGGGCAAAAGTGGGCCTGAAGGTAGATGAGGGCAAAACCAAATACTATATGCTGTCGTCAAAGAAAGACGCACAACACTGACGTATTGGCCAGAACGTCACTATTGGCAGCCATAATTTTGATGTAGTCAAGGATTTCGCCTACTTTGGCTCACTGGTAACAAGCGGCTAAGACACCAGTGCTAGGATTAGACTTCGGGCTCAAGAGGCAATTGTATAGTAGATCTCTTTCTCGGAAAACTACGGTGACCCTCTATAAAACTTTAATCATCCCGGTGTATGTCGAAAACACGTGTGTTTGGAAGGGCAAAGCGATTCAGGGAGGGCCGTGAATCAGTAGAAGACGATCCACGTGAAGGAGCTCTGTCACCTTTCGTACTGCGACATCATTCATCGTGAATATGTTCCTACGGACCAGACAGTGACTGGACAGTTCTATGTTGTATGTATTTTCTGTGTGCAATCCGAATATGCCAAGAATAGCTGGATCTTCCACCACAAGTTTGGCTAACCGAACCATGGTTTTCATGGTTCATTAATGTAATCATTATAAAATGGCAAGGCATACTAACCATAAATCAGCTTTTAGCTGTCAAATTGACAATTACCTAGTCTAATAAGTTCGTCACTGTGACATTGCATCATTCCATTATCATTTGATTCTAAAACTATGATAAACAACGATCCAAGCATATAGCTACTTATGAATTAAAAACTTGCTGCCTGAGTGCTAGCACTAATTGTTATTTTGGCCGAAAGTCTTGTCACAAAGCCAAAATTATTTTCCATACAATCACCCGCAAAGTACCTTTCTGGCCTACGTAATTACATATTCGCGAACTAAAACGATCAAAGGGCAAGTGGCAGTCGCACATGTTTCATATAAAAATCCAATCGAACTACCGTCTGTCATCAGTTGAACGACTTGAATCTTGGGCTTAACGCGAAAAAGTTGATCCTCAGTGAACCTAGCCAATATCCGAAGATGCGTACTTCTGTTTTGAGTTTTCTTTTCTTGATTATATCACTGGTAAACTGTAAGGCTCTGGTTTTGCCACAAGAAGCTCAGGAGACAGTCGGACTAAGGGAACAACCAGCAGTTGACACAACAGCTGTCCACGATTATGATGGGGAACGGAGGACAAGACAAATTATCTACAGTAATCCCACCGTGCTCGGTGGTTATACAACGATAAGTGATGGGACATATGGACAAGGGAGGGTTGTGGTGAATCGATACCCCACATATGCATACACAGCTCGAACATATTCCTACTCCGCCTTCCCGCTGTTTGGCTGATAGACTAACCAAAACAAAAAAAAAAAAATGTATTTTGTATTATGTAAAATCGTAGCTAAAATAAAGGTTCACACAAAATGTCAACTTTTTACCATTAAGGAAGTGCGATACATTTATATCTACGGAATTTATTACCGAGAAAATCGTAGATATTTGCGTCACATGAAGACTAAACCTTGAAAAAGGAACGATCAGGCCATCAGCAAGTAGAATGGGCGAAAGAGAATATGTAGTAAGACCGCGACCTAAGACATTTATGGACGTGCTTCACCATATCCTGGACGCGTACGAGGACAAGTAACATACAATAAGAGAAATTCTTTGACAAGCCATTCATATGCAAGACTTTGCAGGTATAGTCGTATAGTCATTAAAGTTTGACATTGTCAGCGGAAGCAACCACATCAGAGCATTGTAACTCTATATACTGAGCTTCGTGTGTCCCGTAGCTCGTGCCACAAATCCCACACGACCCGCACGGAGAGCACTTCACTCATGGGTTTCATTTTAATCTGTGGAATTCCAGAAATTTACCGTCGCAACGGCAAAGGATATTTCGCATACGTTACATACAAGTATATCTGCATTAGTAAATTAAAGCAAAAGGATGCAGGACTCTAGTGTTTTACTTTTGTTTCTCTACTTTCCTTGCTTCTATTTTGTTCTTCTTCTATTCAATGCACCGATAAAGAATCCTTTACTAGGAATGTCTACTCTTACTCTTTGCAAAGATACATTTTACAATAAGTATTCACATGCCTCTGATAGATGTACTATGTGCATATGTAGGTCAACTTAAGCGGTTGAGGGTCGAAGGAATTAAAAGAATGCAAACTACAATAAGGAAATAATGGCGCGAAAAATTATTTGACGTACGCGAATGTTTCCTGTTCTTTTGAAGGGTAACTTCCTCTGTGCATTTTACTAAATAACTGTCCTTGGCTGAAAGTCTAAATTGTGTAAAGAAGTTTGACTAAATCAAAGGAGTTGGGCAATGATGAGAATAGATACCATGATACGCTAGGTTTCCAAAGACCTTACAAATGTATCATGAATAGGGAAAGCATGAAAACAACTAATTTGAATTAAATATTACGTGTATTATGAGAGCACCGTGCCGCAGTGGTGATGCATGATGAGTGAGTTCGAATCCCGATAACACCAATGCCGTTGAATGTTTATATCGGGACATCCCTCCTCGGCGGGGTACTGTCAAAACTCTCCGTAGTATACTTGGCATGAAAACGCTTCTCGACTCATGCCGTTCGGTCCTTTTCACCTGTGTAAAAAATAAATCACACACAACATGGGTGATTGAGAAAAGCTTGGCTCTGGCCCTTCATGGGCTGTAACGCCATCAAAGCAAGGGTGGTTGCTTGAGCAACTTTGCGTTGTTTCTGTGTCGCTTGTTTTTGGGTTTTGTTGTCAAAGAGACAGTTTTTGCAGCTTCAGCATATAAAGCGATACATACATATACATCAACATATATAGTGAACAGTGTCTCCTTTTATTTCACTACATTTGTTTGTTCGGGGTGGGTGGGAAGAAAAAAATAGAAAAAAAAAATAGCTCTGGATAGGCATATCAGGGACGGTGCCCTGAAAAGATCACTACTTCACAAAAACCAATATGCCTACCAGCCTGGGAAATCGACCACGCATGCTCTTCAAGAGCTAACAGCCCGGATCAACAAATCCCTGAGCGACAAAGAAATTGCGATAGGTTGATTTCTCGATATTGAGGGTGCTTTCGAAAACACCGACTACACCCAAATAAAACGCTGCATCCTCAGCACAGGGGTGGATAACACCACATGCAATTGGATCCAACACATGCTTAGCAATAGGAAAATAAACACATCACTAGGCAATGATAAAATCAGTGTAAACGCCGCGAAAGGATGCCCCTTAGGTGGGCTTCTCTCACCTCTCCTGTGGTCCATCGTGGTAAATGAACTGATTAACATACTCAGCAACAATGGTTGTTGCGACAGATCTGGCAACGCCTCTGCCATAATTGACAGATGCCACCAAACGTCACAGGCTGACGTTTAAAGCTGCGCGCTTTGACTGGCTTGTTCACCGGCGTCTTTGAGTTGAATAGGAGAAAACACACGAATTTTTAACTATCAATAAATTTAACCCGTATACAATTTGTTTCAATGGTTTCTATGTCCAATGCTATGTTGACGACATAGTGATCCTGGTTAGAGGCAAATTCGAAAACACAGTCTCGAAACTCCTCCAATGGGCACTAAACCTTGTTGCAAACTGGTGCATAAAGGTTGCACTAAAGGTCAACCCTAGGAAAAGCACTATAGTCGCCTTCACCAAAAGGAGGAATAGGCACAAACTTACCAAGCCTACCGTCTTTGGTGAAGCGATAGAGTTCTCAAAAGAAGTCAAATATCTAGGGATAACTCTAGACGAATAGCTCACTTGGAACTCTCACATTACAAAGACCATTGAGAAAGCCAGGATCTCTTTATGGACCAGTTAAAGTCTCACTGGCAAAAACTGGGGCACAAACCCCAAAATGTCCCGCTGGCTATATACAGCAATCACCAGACCAATTCTCACATATGCTGCGCCCGTCTGGTGGCACAAAACAAAACAAGTGTCAGTGCAAGCCAATCACAACAAACTACAAAGACTAGCTTGCATCTGTATCACCGGGGCCATGAGAACAATCCCCACAGCAGCACCAGAAGTCACCACATACCTGCCACCCCTTCATCTCCAACTGAAGAAATAAGCAATGGTCTTCGCCCATAGACTGATCGTGGAGGATGACTTTAACCGTAGGCTCTTTCACTCTGACATCCTTACCGAAATAAACAGGCATGAAATCCTAAAGATATCTCTCACAGACAACTGTCTCCCCAGATACAACATCAGCCAAATCTACAAGGTCACATTCCCCAACCGACAAAATTGGGAACAGGATAGACCCTCCTTCAATCGTGGATCCTACGTGTGATACACAGATGGCTCCAAAACGAACGAAGGCGTTGGGGCTGGAGGATACGGAGCAAATATAGGCGCATGCATCTACGTCAGCATGGACAGATATAACTCCGTTTTTCAAGCAGAGATATTTGCTATAAAACTCTGCCTCAGAGATAATATAAACAGAAATATACTTAACAAAAACATTTACATTCTCTCTGACAGCAAGGCTGCACTTCTAGTCCTAAAGAGCTATGAAATCACCTCCAAACTGGTATGGGACTGTCTACAGCTACTTCACCAGCTGGCCAGCACAAACAGAGTTTATCTCATTTGGATACCTGGACACAGCGGCCATACAGGCAACGAAAAGGCGGATCTACTAGCAAGGAAAGGCTCTGCATCACCATTTATGATGCCACGGCCTTTCTGCGGTATACCCATTAGCACCACCAAATGCTGCATAAACAAATGGTTAAGGAACACGACGGATCACTACTGGTTACAAACGAAAGGTAGCAGACAAGCCAAGTTGTTCCTCCCAACTACATCTCTCAGTAGAACGAAACAACTCCTCATGCTCTCGAGGAGTCAGATTCGCTAATTCACAGGTTTCCTCACTGGACACTGCCCAGTCAACAAACACCTCAAAACGATGGGCATTATACAAGATGACACTTGCAGAATGTGTAATCAAGACGAAGAAACAGCAGAGCACATACTATGCCACTGTAACTGCCTTGTCAGTACACGTCATCGTCATTTAGGCAAGTATTATCTTGAAGCAGAAAAAATTGCTGCTAGCTCACTCAAAAGTATACTAAGTTTTATCACTAATTCAGGATTCTTGAGTGAACTGTAAGTGGGGGACATCACAATAGACCCACTCGTGGCCGCTGTGATCAGGCGACTTCGTCCCACCCCCGTACCCTCTCTTACTCTCTAACTCTAGTGGTGGAAATCTTTGTAGTTTTAGGTCTTATATGTATATATCCTGTGATTGACATGTGCTTTTCTGTATGGCCTTATGCTCTTCCAGCGATACGATCTTTATCTCCTTATTGGGCCATGATCTCGCCCTTTCATAGGTCTTTTCAGTTTGCGGAAGAGAATAAATTCCCAAGGACCAAGTTCGGAGAATGCTGTGGCTGAGGTCGTTGTCCTGTCGCAAGACTGACTGAACGTCAATTCTGCAACACTTGATGCCAAATGCCATTGTCATGCAGTTATTTTGTTGCTATTATTTTATTGTTATCTTTTTTGCTAAATTTTGTTGGTCTAGCGTTCGCTAATAAACGTTTTGTAAAATGTACAAGACGTGGCACAGTAGTTAGTGTGTTGGAGTCTGACGTATGTACGATGGGCGAGTTCGATTACACCAACGGCATCGAATGTTTATTTCGCGGCGTTTCTCCTCTGCGAGGTACTGGCAAAACCCTCCGTAGTATACTTGCATGAAAAACGTTCTCAACTCACGCCGTTTGGTCCCTTTCACTTATGTAAAAAATAAATCACACACAACATGCGGGATTAAGGGAAGCTTGGCCCTGGCCATGGGCTGTAACGCCATCAAAGCAAGCTTTACGGGTACATCTGTACGACCAAGTCTACATTGCCATAATTTTCTAACAACAGCGTGACTTATTGGTAGCCGAAAAGTATTTCTGAACAAAAAATCATTATCTTTCTGTGCAAAAGCTTTCTGCCCATATAAATTCTCAAAAACAATGAAATAGGGACAACAAGCCAATGGACTATATTTATTTCTTCTGATACAGAAATAAAACAGAAATCTTAACAAATACATAGATATGTAGTTACTCGTGACTGATATTGATCCACAATCCATTTATAACATTTTTTCCAGTCGATCAAGATAAGCTATTTAGCCCGAAAAATCTCAGCGACCGAAGCCATCGATGCCACCACTGCTATATCCGCCATATGGATATCCATAGTCACCGTATCCACCGCCGAAACCTCCACCAAGTCCACCGATGCCTCCGTATCCGCCACCGTATCCACCATCTCCACCATATCCGCCATATCCACCATAACCACCATAACCACCATATCCTCCAATTCCGCCGATTCCTCCAAATCCTCCATTGCCTCGAGCATGACGTTCCGATTCGTTCTCATGGCCATTACCAGCATCAACGGCCAGGAGTGCATCAACATGCGACGAATCTCCTTCCTTCGATCCAGCCATTGGCAGCGATACTGCCAAGCCCACCAGCACCAACACGAAAAACACAACAATGCAACGCATCTTTGTCACTTTTGAAATCACTTCTTTCGAGTATCAGAGAAACCCATTCAATGATCAGCTCATCAACTGATCAGTTTATATATAAAATATCTAAGCCTGACCAAATTTCGGTAAGTTGAGAATCATAAATCCGAACAATGTCAGGGGATTCAGGTTTTGGCAAGGCACTAACCTGTTGGGGTACACTTTCATCAATCCAAAATAACTGAAATGAGTTATTGAATCGAAGACTATCATCATGACCTCAGGTGTCGACCAACAGATCACTTGACTGATTACAATTAAACAAAAAAAAAAAAAAAAACGGTGCAAGGCGAGGTTATTACTCTTAAATTGATTTAAAGTCCTGTTTTTGCCCTGGATCCCAAGGCAGCGAAAGGTAGAGTTCTCAAACAAGTCAATTTTGTGTTTATTGGGGTTTCTTTCTCGGCAATCTCAATATTAAATTACATTAACAAGTATTATTTACGTCTCCTGATGTCAGGGGATTGTTGTCTTTATTGCGGCCACAATTTAGTTATTGAATCAGAGTGGCATAGTATAATAAAGTTTTGAAAAACCGAAAATCGTGGTTGTGGTGTAAATAATTGGGGGAGCGGCCGACCAGTTTAAATTTATTGCAAATTAAAAAATCCGGAGTCAGTAAGTTTGCTCGATTGATCTGGGATATCTAATGGTTGTGGAAAACTAAAATGCTTGAGCCATTGTGTGGGCAGTTGATGGATTTGAATCCAAAACCAATCAGTTACAATCATTAAGTTAGCGGTAAAAACACTTGGTTCCTCGTTGACGATTTAATGTTTGGTTTATAGTTCGCGCAGGTTCAAGAGTTATACTCTTATGATGTTTGTCACGTTTGTCATGTTCGTTCACTTCTCTCTAGGGATGGTTGTTCTAGATAGGATTCGAGAGAAACCGACCGAATTTTCACGTTGGTTGTAGTTCTCACCAACTTTTCCATGCACTTATGGTGTTATATTGTGGGAGGGAGCGGGCAAACAGAGCAGAGAAGTTGATCGCGTTTAACATGGCAAACGCCAGCTTCGATCTCTGTCCCTGCTCAATCCAAGTTGACACACAGCCTCCGCATGGGGAAAGAGGAACCCGGCCCTCCAGGGTGAGGGTTGTGCTTAGGGGTAACATCCCTATCACGTGAAAACCTACTTGTTCCGAAACAACAACAAGCCTCGAATATGGACGGATACAAAGCTGACGACTCCTGCAAACGACTAACGGACTTGAGATTCTGCACCTGGAATGTTAGGTCCCCTAACAGACCGGGTGCAGTTGATCAATTGGAGCAAACCCACAACTGCCTTAAAGCAGATGTAACCGCACTCCAAGAAGTGCGATGGGATGGACCAGGCAAAAAAAGGATGAAAAACTGCAACATCTACTACGGGAACTGTTAAAAGGAGAACATACAGCGCCTATTCGGATGCGGATTCGTTATTCGAGGAAGACTCCGACAAAAAGTCTTAAGCTTCCGAGACATAAGCGAACGCCTCATAACAATCCGCATCGAAGCTAAATATGGAAACATTAGCTTAATATGCGCTCACGCCCCAACGGAAGAAAAGGACGATCGACTCAAAGAAGAATTCTACGATCTCCTAGGCAGAACATATGCCCAATGCCCCAGCTACGACACAAAATTAATCCTAGGAGACTTTAATGCAAAACTGGGCAAAGAGGACATATTTGAGTCGATCATAGGAAAGCATAGCCTCCATAACATCACATCCGACAACGGACTAAGGCTAATCGATTTCCTAACGTAACCTCCTTGTAGCAAGTACGCGACATCCACAAGGGTACCTGGCGGTCTTTTGATCAATCGACCACCAACCAGATTGACCACATTGCGATCGACGCCAGACACTACTCCTGTATTCTCGACGTATGAATCTTCCGAGGGGCCAACATCGACTCGGATCACTACCTTGTTGTAGCCAAGGTACGAATGGGGATATCAAGAATGCTTAGGAGTTGAGTAGGACAACGTAAGTTGAACGTCGGAAATCGCAAGGGACTGCCAGAATCTTTGCCGATCGTGTCTCCTCCAAGCTCTCTCAAAATCCGCCCACAGCAGCACAAACAATAGAACAGGAATGGGCGCATTGCCAGAGCACCGTCAGATACGCTGCCTCAGAGGTGCTGGGTTTCAAACCGTCTCCACCTAGAAACCCCTGGTTCGATGAACAATGCGAACAAGCCCATGCAGCAAAACAAGAGGCATATAAAGCCATGCTGCATCGACGACGGAACTGCTCGCGGAATCTATGAGCAGAAGAGAAGAGAGGAACACATGCCTTTCGGAAGAAAGAAGAGAGAGCACGGAAAGCGTGAGATCGAGGAGATGGAGAGATGCTTCCGCAGGAATGACGCCCGTAAGTTTTACAATAGGGTAAAACGAACATGCCATAGCTACAAAGCCAGAGCGGCGGCCTGCAGGGATGAAAATGGAGAATTGGTAGTAGAGTCGCAGTCGATGCTGAGGATTTGGAAAGACCACTTCTGCAGACTGTATAACGGCGATGATAGACAAGATACCGCTGTCAGTCAGAACCAGCCATTCGTAATGGACGACGATGAAACAGAATTCAGTCCACCCGACCTAGACGAAGTCAAAATAGACTTAAGTCTAATAAGGCCGCGGGCGCAGACGGCCTGTCTGCTGAGCTTCCTAAGGCGGCTGGAGATGAGCTGGTAAGGTGCATGCACCATCTCATTTGCAAGATACGATCGGAGGAAACCATGCCCGACGAATGGAATGTCATCATCGTTTGCCCGTTCCATAAGAAAGGAGACCCTTATAACTGCGCCAACTATACGGGAATAAGTCTCCTTAACATCGCATATAAGATCTTCTCTGCCGTATTGTGTGAACGCCTGAAACCGTTTGTGGATAACCTGATCGGCTCTTATCAGTGTGGTTTCAGGCCAGGTAAATCCACAATAGATCAAATATTTACGCTATGGCAGATCTTGGAGAAGATCCAGGAATACCAAATCGACACTCACCACCTCTGCTGCTCCATTAAGGTCGGTAATGAGCAAACCGAGATCTTTGATGTTAAAAAAGGATTTAGGCAAGGTGACGCGCTGTCGTGCAACTTTTTCAACATCGTGCTTGAAAAGATCGTGCAAGAGTCACTGGTCAACACAAGAGGTACGATTTTTTCAAGTCTACGCAATTGCTTGCGTACGCCGACGACATTGACGTGATTGGACAGACACAGCGAGACGTCAATGAGGCCTTTGTAAGCATTGAGGTAGAAGCGGCTAAGATGGGTCTCAAGGTTAATGAGGGTAAAACCAAATATCTGCTCTCATCTAAAAGAGACGGACAACACCGACGTATTGGCCAGAACGTCACCATGGGCGGATATAACTTTGAAGTGGTCAAGCAATTCGTCTACCTTGGCTCACTGATGACCAGCGACAACAACACCAGCGCTGAGATAAAACGCAGAATCACCCTTGCCAACCGCTGTTTCTTTGGGCTCAAGAGGTAATTGAGAAGTAGAGCCCTCTCTCGGAAAACCAAGGTGACACTATATAAGACTTAAATCATCCCAGTCCTCCTTTGCGGCGCAGTGGCTTGGACGTTGGACGTTAACAAAAGCGGATGAAGACGCCCTTGGTCATTTCGAGAGGAAAATTCTGCGCACTATCTACGGTCCCGTTTGTTCAAACGGTGTATGGAGGAGAAGATATAACGAAGAACTGTACGGGTTGTACAGCGACATCGGCCTGGTACGACATCTACGGATACAGCGTCTAAGGTGGCTAGGCCATGTAGAGCGCATGGAAAATACAGCTCCGACCCGAAGAGTCTTCGAATCCACTCCGGATGGGAGGCGCGGCAGAGGACGGCCGCATCAGGTTCACCACGGACTGTAGCGCCACCTAAGTAAGTAAGTAAGTAAGTATAGCGACGTTATCGTTTAGCTTCTGATATTGTAGAATTGTTTTTATATCTGTTAAATCGTTCGGTATTTTTGATATCATATGGTTTATTTTCCTATCGTTTTCTTTCCCTATATGCACGAGCACGTAATGCAGCCTTACTTGGTCCCGGATTAGATGACATTATATATCTGAATTGCTAACCGTGACGTTGTACGCTTGACATCTTATTTACTTACTTACTTACTTACCAGTCCAGTTATCCATGGAGGATCTGAGCCTGAGCTATAGCTGCCTTCCATCCCTGATGGTCCCGGGCACGCTGCTTCCAGTTGTCAAGACCAAGATGTCTTCCATCCGCGATTACTTGGTCTTTATACCGGAGGTTCGGTCTTCCTCATCTTCTCGAATCAGGAGGCTCGGAGTCGAAGACCATGTTAGCTGGAGCGTTGGTGTCCATGCGCTCGATGTGGCCGAGCCAGTAGTCGACGGATCTTTACCTTCCGGACTACATCCACATCTCCACATCTTTGTACAGCTCGTAGAGTTCGCGGTTGTGTCTTCTTCTCCATTCACCTTCCTCACAGAGAGGACCAAATATTCGGCGCAGAATTTTTCTTTTGAAAGAACCCAAAATCAGCTCCGCCTTCCTGCTGAGCGTTTTGAGCGTGGTCTTTCCAGTGGGGAGTTTTGACCCAAGTTGCTTGGACAAGCCGAAGTAGCAGCTTTTGCCAAGGGCGATTCTATGCCGGATCTCCACTGTGGTGTCATTTGTGGAATTTACGTTTGCCCCGAGGTAGACAAACTCCTTAACTACCTCGGAATTGTTTGCTTGACAGCATGTATTTCGTTTTGTCCTCATTGATCTTAAGACCAACTCGTTTCGCCTGTTCATCAATCGCCGTGAATGCTTCCACAATGCCACGGCGAGAACACGCGATGATGTCGATATCATCCGCGTATCTTAGCAGTTGGATGGACTTGTAAAAGATAGTGCCTTCCCTGTTGACGCCTGCCCGTCGCACTATCTGCTCCAGCACCAGGTTGAAGAACTCACATGACAGCGCATCTCCTTGCCGAAATCCGGTGCATGTTTCGAATGGTTCCGAGGTCCTAGAACCGAATTGCACGGTGCATCGCGTGTTTTTTAGCGTAGCGCGACACAACTGGATCAGTTTTACCGGGTTCCCGAATTCCGCCATCGCACCAAACAGTTCTTCACAATGAATGCTGTCGTATGCGGCTTTGAAATCGATGAAAAGATGGTGTGTATCGATTCGAAACTCGTTGGTCTTTTCCAGGATTTGTTGAAGTGTGAAAATTTGGTCTATAGTTGATTTGCCGGGCCGGAAGCCGCACTGGTAGCAAAATGGTTTTAGACGTTCACACAAGCAAGCCATCTGAGCCTGCGGCCTTGTTATTCTTCAGCTTCTGAATTGCTGTGCCGACTTCTTCTATGCTGGGTGGGAGGACTACTTCAGCGGCTGGATTTGGGATTTCCTCGGTCCCTACCACTCTCTCTTGGTCGTGCTCGTTAAGCAGCTGCTGGAAATGCTGCTTAAATACATCCACTATTCCCTGCGGGTCGGTGACAAGATTACCCTCGCAGTTTCGAAGAGCCTGGGTGCCCTTTTTGAAGCCTCCTGCAAGGCCTTTGGCTTTCTTGTAAAAGGCTCGTGTTTTATGTTTATCCCTAGGCTCCTCGATATCCTTGAGCTGGGAGGCTGCGAAGATTCTTTTCTTTTGTCGCAGTAGTTTTTTCTCCTCCCTTCTTCCGGCTCGGTACTCTTCTTGCGCTGCCCTGGTTTTCCTCTGCAGCGCCTTTTGGTACGCCTCGTCGGTTGCTGCCTTTTTCTGCTCACACTCGCCATCATACCACGGGTTTCTTATCGGGGGTGGTAGGTATCCTAAGGTGGTTTCGGCTACTTCCTGAATGGCTGAGCGGCAATGCAGCCACATGTTATTGGCATTTTTGTTCGACGTAGGCATACCGTAGAGTCTTTTGCTCAGCTGCTCCCTGTAGACTCTGGCGACTTCCGGTGTGCTCAGGCGCCCAATGTCGAACCTCCTTCTGATGGGCTGGTGCAGCTTTCTGACATTGGACAGTCGAGCTCTGAATCTTGCTGCTACGAGGAAGTGGTCAGAGTCGACATTTGCCCCTCTGAATGTTCGCACATTCAGGATGTTTGACGAGTGCCTTGCGTCAATGAGCACATGGTCGATTTGGTTGGCGGTTCGAACGTCCGGAGATCGCCAGATTGCTGTGTGGATTCGCTTGCGAGGGAATCTTGCGACGAGCTGTCGCAAAGTCAGCGAGTCGGAAGCCGTTATCTGTTGTTGTATCGTGGAGGCTGTGCTTTCCGATCACTCCGCCAAGGGTGTTCTCCTTACCGATTTTGGCGTAGAAGTCCCCGAGCACGATTTTTACGTCGTACTCCGGACAATCTCCGTAGGCGTTGTCCAGGAGGTCATAGAATTCCTCCTTGATAGGGTCTTCAGCCTCGTCGGTAGGGGCGTGTGCACATATAAGGCTGATGTTATAAAATCTGCCTCTGATGCGGATCACAGTCAGGCGATCACTTATAGGTTTAAAGTGGATGACATTCGACCTTAACCGCCTTCCCACGACAAATCCGCATCCCAGTAAGTGCAACCTTTTGTGACTGTTGTAATAAATGTTGCAATTTTTCTTCCTAATCATACCGTTTCCTATCCAGCGTATTTCCTGGACCGCAGTAATATCCGCCTTGTACTGCGTGAGGATTCCTTCTAGTTTATGAGCAGCTCCGGGAGTGTACAGGGTTCTGACATTCCAGGAGCATACTCGCAAATCCGATTCCTTTTTCGTGCGTTGTCGTCGTCGAGTATCCGTCCGTGTATCCGAGGCATCTTGCTCCAATTATGTAAAATCTACCTACAACTAATGCATTAATTCTAAAATATCCTTTTCTGTTATAAAAAAGCTTGCACTCTCGGAGGGGTTTAAGAATTTTTATATGTGTTCCGTCCAAACAACCAATTTCTCCAGGGATTCCATGTTTTTCTAAAAAAAAAAAACAACTTCGCATCTTGCTCTTCTTCTGGCGTACCTTGAAGTTTTATCCATTTCGAACATATCTTAAATTGCAAAGCGTCTAGTACCTCAGAAAGTACTTTAATGACGGCAGATCTTCCTAATCCTATATCAAAATCCTTTCCAACTGACCTCTGATAACTTCTTTCAGCTAGAAAACGAAGTGTCGCAGCTAATTTAAGTGTTAAAGGAATTGAAGATGATTTTATCACAGGATTTATTTCCTTCAAGATGTACACAAATGCTTCTCTGCTCAGTCTAAAGCTGTTTTTGAAACTGCAATTATTCAACACTGTTTCTGGAAATTCCGAAATGTTGGCTTTTTCGCGTAAGACTTTCCTGCGAAGTCTTTCTTCTCGATTTTCCTATCTCCTTTCTCTTATGACCGATAGTAATATTAATCTGTCCATATTAAAAAAAACTGTGTGTTTTACATTTCCAAATTTTACGAAATAGTCAACTATAGCTTGATTTCGGCATTTCGAAAATGGATTTGAAGTGAATTGATTTCACTCGCTTTCAATTCATTTCACTCAGAAAGCAGAACACGGAAATTCATTTCGAGTGAAATTGAAATTCGCTTTCAATTCATTTCACTCGGAATACAAAACATGTGCGATTGTAATTATATGTAATTATAACCTATTTTGCAAGATCTAGCTGGCAACCCTTTTTGCTTCTTCTCTACTGCTAATCGAGTTGGCATAAATTCCACAAGTTTTCGACAGAAGGAATCAATATTTGTCCATTCTTCGATTAAAGCCATTTTAAGTGGGCTTACGTTTGAAATTTAATGCTTTTTTTTTCAACGTGGCAGTTGCATAACAGCCAACTGTCACAGTCTTAATAAAATTTGTCTTTGATTCCAATTTTTTGCACTTTCTCTTAAATTCGATCTCAAAATTGTGAGGTACGTATTCGGTCCATTATACCTACAATTATGTTTCCTGTACCTTAAGCCGACATAGGACTCCATACCATCACAGAGCCACCACCATTTTTAGGGTTCCGTACCCAAAGGACAAAACGGGACCCTATTACTAAGACTTCGCTGTCCGTCTGTCCGTCTGTCACCGGGCTGTATCTGATGAACCGTGATAGTTAGATAGTTGAAATTTTCACAGATGACGTATTTCTGTTGCCGATATAGCAGCAAATACTAAAACCAGAATAAAATAAATATTTAAGGGGGGTTCCCCTTGGTCACATACTGACCTAAGGTTAGTCGACAATATCACACAACCAGTAGTAAACTTCCCAGCTTTGATCCCTATTGTGTCTTTGATGTATTAATCCTAGCTACAACCCTTTTTTCTAACTAACTAACTAACTTTCGATCATATCCCATAACCACTAATACACTTCCAAGCTTTGATCCCTATTGTGTCATTGATATATTAATCCTAGCTTTTTCCCATAATTATTGTTATTCACCTTTTCACCTACTTGCTGTCAAGTAAGATAATTGATTTGAATTCAATGGACACTTTGATGATCAACTGTCTCATCATGGAGATTTTTGATCATTAAAGAAATATGCCAATAACCTGACTGCAACCAAGCCGTTTTAATGTGATCACTGATGAGGTAATATACAACGTCTCTTTCATATTTTTGTATACAGATGGTACCGAGCCCTTCGTGCGTGAGTCCGACTCGCTTAAGCTTCTCATTGGTACTTCTCCACACCTACCATCTGATCCAAACACGTTAAATTTGCTCTCATCGGCAAAAATAACATGGTTCCAGAACGAAAAATCCTTGTCCTTCTTCTTATTAATTTTGCTAATAAGGTTTGCTAATAAGAGGTTGCTAATACTTGCTAATACCAGGACCCCAACCAACAAACCTCTCCAGCCGGCACGATCTTTGGCCAGCCGCCTCCAGTGCCGCACGCCCAGATGCGGTCGTCCTCCGCTGTGTCGTCCCTCGGGGTTGAAGTCGAAGATTCTTCGGTCCGGAGCGGTGATGTCCATTCGTTCTACATGGCCTAGCCATCTTAGACGTTTGATCCCAAGACATCTAACTAGGCCGATGTCGCTGTACAGCCCGTACAGTTCTTGGTTGAATCTCCTTCTCCACTCTTCGTTTACACAAACGGTCCCCATTTACCCTTAGACCCACTTTAGCCACTTCTGCTTCAATGCTTGCGAACGCCTCATTGACGTCTCGCCTTGTCCGTCCAATAACGTCAATGTCATCTGCGTAGGCAAGCAGATCGTACCTCGTGTATTGGCCGCAGAGTCCCGCACGATATTTTCAAGAATAATGTTAAAGAAATCACAAAACAGTGCGTCACCCTGTCTAAAACCGTTTCTAACATCAAAGGGGTCAGTTAGTTCACCTTCGACCTTAATGGATCAGCGAGAGTTCTCCATAGTCATCCTGCACAGTCTGACGAGCTTGGCAGGAATGTCAAAACATGACATGGCTCTGTATAGCTCGTCTCTATAAACGCTGTCATACGCGGCTTTAAAGTCGACAAAAAGATGCTGCGTGTCGACTTGCAATTCTTCTCCAAGATCTGCCGTAGTGTAAATATTTGGTCTATCTTGCAGATGAGTTGGTGCATGTTCCTGACAAGCTCATCGCCAGCCACTTTAAACAGTTACGCGGGGAGTCCGTCTGCTCCAGCAGCTTTATAAGACTTAATTTTTGATATCGCTATCTTAACATCATCTAAGTCGGGTGGACGGGATTCTCTTTCGTCCTTGTCCATTGTGAATGGATCGCTCTGCCTGACGGCGGCATTTTGACTATCATCGCCGTTATACAGTCTGCAGAAGTGGTCCTTCTACAACCTCAGCATCGACTGGACTACTAGTTGTCCGTGCTCAACCCTGTAAGCTTCTGCTTTGGCTTTATAGCCTTGGCACGTTCGTATTACTTTTTGGTACAATTTTCGAACATCGTTCCTGCAGTAACATCTCTCCATCTCCTCGATCTCGCGCTTCTCGTGCTCCCCCTCGTGCATGCTCCTTCCCTCCGTTCTTGTTCATGGAGCTCGCGGGCAGCTCTCGTCCGTCGATCCAATGTGGCCATGTATGCATTCTGTTTCTCTAGATGGGCCTGCCTGCACTCATCATCAAACCAGGGGTTTCTCGACGGTGGTGGCTCGAAACCGAGTACATCTGAGGCGGCCTCTCTGACGGCGTTCTGACAACGACTCCATTGCTGTTCTATGGTTTCTGCAGATTGCATCGGGACTTGAGAAAGCTTGTAGGAGACTTGATCGGCGAAGGTCCTAGCGGTCTCCTGCGATTGCAGCTTTCCGGCGTTAAATTTTGGTGTTCTTACTCGACTCCGTTGATTCCGAGAAATTCGCATCCGTACCTAATGAATGGATATATTTGGCGATGAATATACTTCGCGTAATGAGAAGGGCATTTATAACGTCCGATCCACCCACCTTATCTCAAAGTAGGTGATTGTCTAATTTGACCATAATAATTCAGTAAAGATAAAATGCATTCGAAAACCAGATATCCCACCCCAAAGTAGCAGACAAAATACTGACTGTCTTCAGTGCTGCTGAAATATGGCATGCAAGTGAAATGAATGAATTGAACGGGCTGACAAGTACTTGACAGCGGACCGCAGTTAGCATAACTGCTGAACAACTCGCATCAGCCCATTATAAGCTCGAGCTCCTCAAAAATGCAAATTTCCCAACCATCTAATACTGTATTTAGAACTTTCTCAAGTGCACCAGTAGCATGCTGTCCATACAGGCACCTTTACAAAACTTCTGTGTATAGCTGCTGCAGTATAAGTACTATTACATGCATCCATACTTGCATTATGTAATACTGGAAGCATTTACATTTAGATTAAAATTCAAATGTTACTCATTTCTTCATCTGCAAATGCACGCCGTGCTTGAATACGAAGCGTTGTTGGTTCCTTTTCTTCATGTACTTCTCAATCTTCTTGCCACTAGCTGTTTTCAATGGATGAATGGATTCTGCTTTTCAACTAAACTGCAGACGCATTTTGTGAAAATTCATTTTCCATAAAACCACATTTTCGAAAAGGATTTGAATTTCACAAAACATTCCTCAGAGCCAGCAAGATGCTATCTGTGCCTCCTTTAAATATGTATGTAGTACGGAAAAGAGCTTCGAGTAGATAACTACACATTCGTACTTGGATATGTAAATATGCTGTCGAAGCGAAGTAATTTATAATTTGATAAACGAATCTAGAAGTGCAGAGAAAGAAAAATGGTTCATTTTTCAGTGCGGGAATCTATTCAGGTATGTGCCTCAAGACTTTGTTTACATCAGTGGAGTTGTAAGCAAGTCTGTATGATATTTTCAAGAAATACTTACAGTTTACTAAACTTATATTCTCAGTTATCCGGGCAAGTATTAAATTCCATTACCTTGACTGGACTGGTCGCACTGAATGCAGAATGCATCGTTCAGAAGAGTTAAGTCAATTTATAAGGAATCCTATATACAATTATGAACGAGTGGAAGCTTTTCGACGTGCGGGCGGAGATGTACATACAAACCTATGAAGACGATTAGAGCAATGGACCGTTGAGAGTCATATACCAAGAATACTCGTACCTTATAAAGTTCATATTCTACGAAGGGTAGTTTGGATACGCTTTTTGTGAAGTCAATGTAGAATGATGTAGAAAGAAATTGATGATGTGAGATGATTGCTCGGAATTGTACGGTAGTAGACAAATACGAGGATGGCAAAGGGCCAACAAAGGCCTCGTAGGGGTAGCATCTATCCGACGGATGCTGGCCTGCTAAAAGGCGAGAAGAGCCACCGCAGTCGAACATCTTGTCGCACTGTTAGTAAGTCCTATCCCCACGTCCTCGTGGTGCCGTCTGGAAATTGGAAACGGGGAAGGGCGAATGGCGAGCCTCCTGCGCCAAAAAATAGGATTAGCCAGTTGGGCTACGGCCTAGTAAGCCGTAACCGAAAAAAAAACCTCAAACTCCGAAACAACCACAAGCCTCGGATATAACGGACCGGATTAATGTTGACGACCCTTGCAGAAAACGAAAAAAGGACAATGATCTTCGGCTCTTTACGTGGAATGTTAGCTCCCTAAACAGGTCACGTGCAGCCGAACAACTCGCCGACGCCCTAGACCGCTATAAAGCGGACATAACCGCCATCCAGGAAATGTAATAGACCGGGTATTGAGCGGATGAAAAACTGCGATATTTACTACGGCGACGGCTATAGGGAGAGAGGACAACGATTGATCGAATGCGGATTTGTTGTTCGAGGTGGACTAAGGCAAAAAGTCCTAAGCTCTCGGCATGTTAGCGGACGCCTCATAACAATCCGTATCAAGGCTATTTTTTTTAACATCAGCCTGATCTGCGTCCACGCCCCCACGAAAGACAAGAATGACTCCACCAAAGATGAGTTCTACGATCTCCTAGACAGAACGTATGCCCAATATCCCAGCTATAAGAAAAGCCGCTGGATAAGAAAAGCATCTTTGAACGAGTCATCGGCAAACATAGCCGACGACACCACAGGCTGATTGATCTTACTACGGCGCGAAATCTCCTTCTAGGCAGTACGCGCTTCCCGCACCTCGATATACACAAAGGCACATGGCGGTCTTTTGATCAATCGACCACCAACCAGATTGATCACATCGCGATCGACGTCAGACACTCCTCCACTATTCTTGATATTCGAACCTTCCGAGGGGCTAACATCGACTCGGACCACTATCTTGTAGTAGCCAAGATGCGCCTACGAATATCACGAACGCAGCGGAGTAGAGTAAGAATACAAAGCTATGACGTCGGAAAGCTAATATCTCCAGAAACCGCTCGTGCTTTTACCGATCGCGTCTCCCTTAAGCTGTCTAATACACCTCAACCCTCCTCGCTATCAATAGAACAGCAGTGGAACCTTTGCAAACAAGCCCTGAAAAGCTCTGCATCCGTAGTTTTGGGCTTCAAGGCTCCACCACGAAGAAACACCTGGTTCGATGACGAGTGCAGGAGGATTCACACAGCGAGCCAGGATGCATATAAGGCCTCGCTGCATAAAAGAACAAGAGCCGTTCATGAGCTCTACGAGTTAAATAAAAGGGAGAAGCATAAGCTTCTCAGAAGAAAGAAGAAAGAGCACGAGAAGCGCGCGATTTGGAGAGGTGTTACTGCAGGCGTGACGTTCGAAAGTTTTATCAACAGATAAAGCGAACATGCCAAGGTTATAAAGCCAGAGCGGAAGCCTGCAGGGATGAGAACGGACGCCTAGTAGTAGAATCGCAGTCGATGCTGAGAATATGGGAAAACCACTTCTGCAGACTGTATAACTTCGATGTTAGTCAGAACATCGCTGTCAGGCAGAATGATCCATTTCAAATCGACGATGACCGCAGAGAATTCCGTCCCCCTGACCTCGACGAAGTTAAGTTGTCATATCAATACCCAAGTCGAATGAAGCTGCTGTCGCAGACGGGCTGTCTGCTGAGCTCTTTAAGGCAGCTAGGGATGACCTGGTTAGGAGCATGCACCAGCTCATCTGTAAGATATGGTCAGAGGAAAGCATGCCCGAGGAATGGAGTCTCAGCATCATATGCCCGATCCACAAGAAAGGAGACCCCCCTAACTGCGCCAACCTCAGAGGAATAAGTCTTCTTATCATCGCCTTCAAAATCTTCTCTGCCGTTTTGTGTGAACGTCTGAAACCTTCTGTAAATAAGCTGATAGGTCCTTATCAGGCCAGGGAAGTCCACCATACGACAGCGTAATTAGAGACGAGCTATACAACGCTAAGTCTGCCTTTGATATAACTGCTAAACTCGTCAGACTATGCAGAATGACTGTGGAGAATGCTCGCTGCTCCATCCGAATCGGTGAACACCTTACCGACAGTTTTGATGTCAAGAAAGGATTTAGGCAGGGCGATGCGCTGCCGTGTGATTTCTCCAACACCATATCAGAAATGATTGTAGAAAAATCGCTGGCCAATACAAGAGGCAGAATCTACTTCAAATTCTTGCAACTCCTTGTATACGCCGACGATATTGACATAATAGGTACACAGATCAGAGCGAGATGTCAATGAGGCGTTTGCGAGTATTGAGATGGAGGCGGCGGAAATTGGTTTGGCAGTAAACGAGGGCTAAACTAAATATATGCATTCATCAAAAAAGGACGCTCACCACCGACGTCTTGGCCAGAACGTTTGTATTGGCAGCTATAAGTTCGAGGTAGTTAAGGACGTCGTCTACCTTGGCTCCGCAGTGACCTGGAACAACGACATCAGTTCCGAAATCAAACGCAGAATCACTCTTGCCAATCGCCGTTTCTTTGGGCTCAGTAAGCAATTGAGTAATAGAGACCCTTATCATCCCGGTCCTGCCGTACGGCGCAGAACTATCAAAGCGGATGAGGAGGGCCTTGGTCGGTTGGAGAGAAAGATTTTGCGCGTGATTCTCGGGCCTATAAACGCAGACGGGGGGTGGAGGAAAAGATTCAACCACGAACTTAACGGGCTGTACAGCGACATGAGTCTAGTCAGGCGTCTACGTATTCAACGCCTAAGATGGCTGGGCCATGTAGAGAGAATGAACACCACAGCTCCAGCCCACAGAGTATTTGTATTTAACCCCGAGGGACGAAGAAGCAGAGGACGGCCGCAATTAAGATGGCGCACACAGGGTGTGCGGCAATGGAAAAGGCAAGCAAAAGATTGTGCTAGTTGGAGGGGCATGTTGGTTGAGGCCCAGGTTCACCCCGAACTGTAGCGCCCGTTAAGAAGAAGAAGACAGCCTACGTCTTCAATATGGACCTATTAGCATAATATGTAAAAGCTCTCTCTTACAGAATTATAATGTCTAAAATACCGTCAGCAACCAATCACAACAAGTGTCAGAGCGAAAGGACAATTCCAATCCTGACAAAAATGTGTGTAATGTAATATCATATCCAAAAGAAACGTAATTATTTGTTCAGATGCCAAAATTGGGTCAAATCCTCACTGACGCCATTTTCCCAAAGCCAAAGACTGAAATCAAATTGCTACATCGAGGATGATGTTATCAGTCTAGGAAAATTTCAACATGTCCCTAGTGATGATTAAACAAAGCATTTGGCTTGACATTAATGCAAATTCTGCAGACATGTATAGTATCATGCCCCGCCCTGAAACCGGATTGGTTATCCGGAATGATACTTTTGTTCTCAGCCCATTTAGACAGGGCTTTGCGGATTACCTTTTCGACCGGAGATTTGCCGGATTAGAGGAGTCTTTGCCCCTCTTAGGTCCATGGTTGGACCATTGGTTTTTCAATGCACCGGATAATATACATTATTCAGTGCATTGTTAAATAGAATGTTGTACCTCTTTATAGCCACTGGTGGAAGGTGCCTGAGCACAATATTGGATACACCATCAATGCCCCCGGATTTTTTCCTTTTAAGTGATATGAAGATCTGGAGATCCTCCGTCGAAATGAACAGGGTATTAGCACCTACATTGGCGATGGCGTTGTTTGCCTCAAAGTCGTCATTGAACATGTTCGATATCATTCGACGACATGTTGTATTCGTAAGAGCGTTCGCACTCTACGATTTGGCCCATCAAGCATGGTCATCAAGCAAATCGTATAGTCAAATCAGAGAGTGTGAATGCCGCTATTAGATATGTTTTAAAGCTGTCTTTCAACTAGAGATACATGGTATTCTACAAATTGGTTATGCACAATTTTCAATGGCTTAGGTAGAGAAAAGGAAGCGTTTTCATGTGCAATTTCTTACCTTATTTTAGCTTTTCGAATAACTTATAAGCTTTGCTATTAACTATACCAGAACGGGCTCGGAGGAGGATTTCTTAGAGTTCGAAACTGCTCTAGGTCTGCCGTAAACTACGCAGTTCAAGGAACACACTATTCTAGATGCAGATAATACTACAGATTATAGACTCTACGAGGTTTGTAAGAAAATCATATAATCATAAATGTTTTAACGAATCAGGTGCACGGCTCAGTGAAAAATCCTCTGTGACTATATTGCCGATACTCACATATGATGCATATACGAGTAGTGCATTTTCGATGTAGACTCCAAAAATAGGTTGGATATATGTATCGAGTTCTCTTTCGCCTTCCCTTCACTTGACAGCGTCGTTATAAGTTTCTTTTCTGACTAAAGCGGGTATTGTAGCAGCACGGGTTTCGATCAATCAATACGGTGCAATTAGTACCAATAAATGTCCAATCAACGTATTTAAGTCTCTTTCCACTTGCTTCAACATGCATCTAACATGAGCCTAAATAAAAATAAAAAAGAGGAAAAAGAAGTTGCGATGGGATAAAAAAGGAGGCAAGCCTCAATCTCACGCGACCCAACCTCATGGATGTTTACCTATAAATTACATATCATGGAACTCTTGTACAGATGTAGATACAGTACGAGCTTGTAAATTTTTAATATCAATCTCTTAGCGTGGGTTTAATAAAGAGTTCGTCCAAATAATGAATTTCCTGATCTCGTATCACGACGAGGTAAACTTAATTTTCAAGATATTCACTTTATTCATATTTGGCTACTCTGCTACAACTTTCCTGTAACATGGACGAAGAGAGACGACTCTTGAAGCGGCTTGTTCCAAATTAAATTCTTAGTAAGGGCTTACTGTCATGCTTGCGGTGCATGATATGCACGGGTTGCAATGTTTCGGACAATTTTAATTTATTTTGGCTTTATGAGGTTGTTTTCGACCCGAAGAAAAACTTCGTTTTATAGTTTCCTACAAGCACTTGAAGGCTTCAACATGGTATTTGATTGTGTAGTCAGGTAGAAGGATGGAGCTAACATAACTTGGGATTAACTCGTATGATGTGCGCATTGAGGGCATGACTTGCATGTTGCAGGTACTAAGTGCAATAGAAATGAGTTTTGCTTTTAATTTTCCAGGATTATGATGTACTCCGTGTTTACGTATTCTTTCTTTCCGTTTGTTGTTGTTATTATTTTATACATACGGAAGTAGGTTGGGCGGTTAAATTGCTGAGGTTTACGACTTGATGTTTTAGGTACCACTGCGTGACTGGACAGATTGGCCGATTTTGAAACCTGATTAGAACGCCTCAGATTGGCCGAAAAATTGCTTATAATTGAGGAAAAAATTCTACTATTTATAATTAGAGCCCCTTTCGAGGGACGATACATAACCTGCGTGAAGCGAAAGCTCAATTTACCATGAATATGAATATGTCCATCTGTCCGATTTAATTAGATAGTTTAGTAGCGTATACGCAAGTACCTTAGGTAAACAAAAAATTAAAATATATTTCAATATATAACAAGTGACATATTATCGCACATTTGGGGTTTGACTGAAGACTCATAGGATCCATCACTGGAATGGGAACGCACTGTTTGAAGCTGTTCTCCCACGTTGTCTCTTGACCGCAAATAAAAATATATTTATCATTCATTAATGATTGAGAGCAGGTCTGAAGAAAAATTCGTACAACGTCAACGTTTTGAGCTCCCATGTCTCGCGTACAACGTCACGTTTTTTTATATATTAAATATTTGGTCGAGGTGAATCATCGCAGGATATCGCAGGGCCTTGCAGGAGGCTTCAAAAAGGACACCCAGGCTCGTCGAAACTGCGAGGGTCATCTTATCACCGACCCGCAGGGAATAGTGGATGAATTTAAGCAGCGTTTCCAGCAGCTGCACAGCTATTCAGAAGCTGAAGAATAACAAGGCCGCAGGCTCAGATGGTTTGCCATCAGAGCTCTTCAAGGCTGGCGGCGATGTTCTGGTAGGGAGCATGTACCAGATCATCTGCAGAATTTGGGAAGATGAAAGCATGCCCGATGACTGGAATACCAGCTCTATATGCCCCATCCACAAAAAAGGCGATCGTACCTCTTGCAAGAACTATAGAGGTATATCACTGCTCAATGTCGCATACAAGATCCTGTCCAGCATATTGTGTGAACGTCTAAAGCCATTTTGCACCGCATTAATCGGCAGCTACCTATGCGGCCTCCGCCCCGGCAAATCGACTATAGACCAAATTTTCACACTTCGAGAAATCCTGGAAAAGACCAACGAGTTTCGAATCGATACACACCATCTTTTCATCGATTTCAAAGCCGCATACGACAGCATTCATTGTGAAGAACTGTTTGGTGCGATGGCCGAATTCGGGATCCCGGTAAAACTGATCCAGTTGTGTCGCGCTACGCTAAAAAACACGCGATGCACCGTGCAATTCGGTTCTAGGACCTCGGAACCATTCGAAACATGCACCGGATTTCGGCAAGGAGATGCGCTGTCATGTAACTTCTTCAATCTGGTGCTGGAGCAGATAGTGCGACGGGCAGGCGTCAACAGGGAAGGCACTATCTTTTACAAGTCCATCCAACTGCTAGGATACGAGGATGATATCGACATCATCGCGTGTTCTCGCCGTGGCATTCTGGAAGCATTCACGGCGATTGAAGAACAGGCGAAACGAGTTGGTCTTAAGATCAATGAGGACAAAACGAAATACATGCTGTCAAGCAAAAACCAATCCGTCGCTCACCACCTCGGACAAAATATAACAATTGACAGCTACAATTTCGAGGTAGTTAAGGAGTTTGTCTACCTCGGGGCAAACGTAAATTCCACAAATGACACCACAGTGGAGATCCGGCATAGAATCGCCCTTGGCAACCGCTGCTACTTCGGCTTGTCCAAGCAACTTGGGCCAAACTCCTCACTCGAAAGACCACTCTCAAAACGCTCATACGATAAGCAGGAAGGCGGAGCTGATTTTGGGTTCCTTCGAAAGAAAAATTCTACGCCGAATATTTGGTCCAGTCTGTGAGGAAGGTGAATGGAGAAGAAAACACAACCGCGAACTCTACGAGCTGTACAAAGATGTGGATGTAGTCCGGAAGGTAAAGATCCGTCGACTACACTGGCTCGGCCACATCGAGCGCATGGACACCAACGCTCCAGCTAACAGAGTCTTCGACTCCGAGCCTCCTGGTTCGAGATGAAGAGGAAGACCGAACCTCCGGTATAAAGACCAAGTAATCGCGGATGGAAGACATCTTGGTCTTGACAACTGGAAGCAGCGTGCCCGGGACCATCAGGGATGGAAGGCAGCTATAGCTCAGGCTCAGATCCTCCATGGATAACTGGACTGGTAAGTAAGTAAGTAAGTAAATAAGATGTCAAGCGTACAACGTCACGGTTAGCAATTCAGATATATAATGTCATCTAATCCGGGACCAAGTAAGGCTGCATTACGTGCTCGTGCATATAGGGAAAGAAAACGATAGGAAGATAAACCATATGATATCAAAAATACCGAACGATTTAACAGATATAAGAACAATTCTACAATATCAGAAGCTAAACGATTACGTCGGTATACTTACTTACTTACTTACTTACTTAGATGGCGCTACAGTCCGTGGTGAACCTGATGCGGCCGTCCTCTGCCGCGCCTTCCTTCCGGAGTGGATTCGAAGACTCTTCGGGTCGCAGCTGTATTTTCCATGCGCTCTACATGGCCTAGCCACCTTAGACGCTGTATCCGTAGACGTCGTACCAGGCCGATGTCGCTGTACAACCCGTACAGTTCCTCGTTATATCTTCTCCTCCATACACCGTTTGAACAAACGGGACCGTAGATAGTGCGCAGAATTTTCCTCTCGAAATGACCAAGGGCACCTTCATCTGCTTTTGTTAAGGTCCAAGCCTCTGCGCCGTAAAGGAGGACTGGGATGATTTAAGTCTTATATAGTGTCACCTCGGTTTTCCGAGAGAGGGCTCTACTTCTCAATTACCTCTTGAACCCAAAGAAACAGCGGTTGGCAAGGGTGATTCTGCGTTTTATCTCAGCGCTGGTGTTGTTGTCGCTGGTCATCAGTGAGCCAAGGTAGACGAATTCCTTGACCACTTCAAAGTTATATCCGCCCATGGTGACGTTCTGGCCAATACGTCGGTGTTGTCCGTCTCTTTTAGAAGAAAGCAGATATTTGGTTTTACCCTAATTAACCTTGAGACCCATCTTAGCCGCTTCTACCTCAATGCCTACAAAGGCCTCATTGACGTCTCGCTGTGTCCGTCCAATCACGTCAATGTCGTCGGCGTACGCAAGCAATTGCGTAGACCTGAAATAAATCGTACCTCTTGTGTTGACCAGTGACTCTTGCACGATCTTTTCAAGCACGATGTTGAAAAAGTTGCATGACAGCGCGTCACCTTGCCTAAATCCTTTTTTAACATCAAAGATCTCGGTTTGCTCATTACCGACCTTAATGGAGCAGCGAGAATTCTCCATTGTCATCCTGCACAGTCGGACGAGTTTGGCAGGGATGTTAAAACTAGACATGGCTTTGTATAGCTCATCTCTATACACGCTGTCATATGCAGCCTTGAAATAGACGAAGAGGTGGTGAGTGTCGATTTGGTATTCCTGGGTCTTCTCCATGATCTGCCGTAGCGTAAATATTTGATATATTGTGGATTTACCTGGCCTGAAGCCACACTGATAAGAGCCGGTCAGGTTATCCACAAACGGTTTCAGGCGTTCACACAATACGGCAGAGAAGATCTTATATGCGATGTTAAGGAGACTTATTCCCGTATAGTTGGCGCAGTTATAGGGGTCTCCTTTCTTATAGACCGGGCAAACGATGATGAGATTCCATTCGTCGGGCATGCTTTCCTCCGACCATATCTTGCAAATGAGATGGTGCATACACCTTACCAGCTCATCTCCAGCCGCCTTAGGAAGCTCAGCAGACAGGCCGTCTGCGCCCGCGGCTTTATTAGACTTAAGTCTATTTTGACTTCGTCTAGGTCGGGTGGACTGAATTCTGTTTCATTGTCGTCCATTACGAATGGCTCGTTCTGCCTGACAGCGGTATCTTGTCTATCATCGCCGTTATACAGTCTGCAGAAGTGGTCTTTCCAAATCCTCAGCATAGACTGCGACTCTACTACCAGTACTCCATTTTCATCCCTGCCGGCCGCCGCTCTGGCTTTGTAGCCATGGCATGTTCGTTTTACCTTATTGTAAAACTTACGGGCGTCATTCCTGCGGCAGCATCTCTCCATCTCCTCGATCTCACGCTTTCCATGATCTCTCTTCTTTCTTCTGCAAAGCGTGTGTTCCTCTCTTCTCTTCTGCTCATAGATTTCGCGAGCAGCTCCGTCGTCGTTGCAGCATGGCTTTATATGCCTCTTGTTTTGCTGCATGGACTTGTTCGCATTGTTCATAGAACCAGGGGTTTCTAGGTGGTGACGGTTTGAAACCCAGCACCTCTGAGGCAGCGTATCTGACGGCGCTCTGGCAATGCGCCCATTCCTGTTCTATTGTTTGTGCTGCTGTGGGCGGATTTTGAGAGAGCTTGAAGGAGACACGATCGGCAAAGATTCTGGCAGTCCCTTGCGATTTCCGACGTCAAACTTACGTTGTCCTACTCAACTCCTAAGCATTCTTGATATCCTCATTCGTACCTTGGCTACAACAAGGTAGTGATCCGAGTCGATGTTGGCCCCTCGGAAGGTTCATACGTCGAGAATACAGGAGGAGTGTCTGGCGTCGATCGCAATGTGATCAGTCTGGTTGGTGGTCGATTGATCAAAAGACCGCCAGGTACCCTTGTGGACGTCGCGTACTTGTTACAAGGAGGTTACGCCCCGCTAGGAAGTCGATTAGCCTTAGCCCGTTGTCGGATGTGGTGTTATGGAGGCTATGCTTTCCTATGATCGACTTAAATATGTCCTCTTTGCCCAGTTTTGCATTAAAATCTCCTAGGACTATTTTTGTGTCGTAGCTGGGGCATTGGGCATATGTTCTGTCTAGGATATCGTAGAATTCTTCTTTGAGTCGATCGTTCTTTTCCTCCGTTGGGGCGTAAGCGCATATTAAGGTAATGTTTCCAAATTTAGCTTTGATGCGGATTGTTATGAGGCGTTCGCTTATGTCTCGGAAGCTTAAGACTTTTTGTCGGAGTCTTCCTCGAATAACGAATCCGCACCTGAATATGCGCTGTTTGTTCTCCTTGTAGCAGTTCCCGTACTAAATGTCGCAGTTTTTCATCCTTTTTTTTGCCTGGTCCATCCCATCGCACTTCTTGGCGTGCGGTTATATCTGCTTAAAGGGAGTTGAGGGTTTGCTCCAATTGATCGCCTGCACCCGGTCTGTTAAGGGGGTCTGCAGGGGTCGTCAGCTTTGTATCCGTCCGTATCCGAGGCTTGTTGTTGTTTCGGAACAAGTAGGTTTTTACGCTACCCCTAAGCGAAACCCCCAACCTGGAGGGCCAGGTTCCTCTTTCCCCAGGAACAAGGGGTTGGGTCGCTGCACACATTGGTTCACTACCTGGCGGGTGCCAGGGTAGCTATCAAGGAGAGGCCACGCGGAGGCTGTATGTCAACTTGGATTGAGCAGGGACAGAGATCGAAGCTGGCGTTTGCCATGTTAAACGTGATCAGCTTTCTTGCTCTCTTTGCTCGCTCCCTCCCCCCTCCCCCCTCGGTCGGTATAGACAACAAAAAAGATTGCAAAAGTTACAAGATGTTCAAAATAATTCTACATCTCGATACTATGAAAACTATTACTCTTCTTCTTCTTTGATGGCGTTACAGCCCATGAAGGACCAGAGCCAAGCTTCTCTCAATCACCCATGTTGTGTGTGATTTATTTTTCACGTAGGTGAGAGGGACTTACAGTTTAATGCCGATTCCGAACGGCGGCGTGAGTCGAAAAGCTTTTTCACGGCAAGTTTACTACGGGGGGTTTTGCCAGTACCCCGCCGAGGAGGAACGCCACGAAATAAACATTCGATGGCGTCGGTGTTATCTCTATCTCTATTACTCTGTGATGTAAAATTCAATAAAGATTCCTATGAGAATCCGTTTGGTAATACATGCACTGTTTGCGATCGGTTATGGTTTCTGAAAGATTTAAAACCTGCACCAACGAACTCTTTACCATTGCTTAGGATTGAATTTGCTAATGAACCAGTTGAAGAATTTAAAGTTTGTAGTACGTGTTATGCATCACTCGTTGTACGAATGTTTCTTCAGACCTGCTCTCAATCATTAATGAATGATTTGACTGCAGACACCTGTGGTCTGCCGCCCTTTGTTTTTTTTTTTTTTTTTTTTTTTTTTTAAGCAGAAAGGACTCAAGGCGTACCAAGAAAGAAAAGTACGAAAAATCTTTAATTCGTCGGGATGAACAAAATTCATTTGAAATTTCATGAAACGAAAACATTCTTTAGCTTATGCATTAATTTCTTGCACTATCGCCCAAGTGGAACGCTGACTAGATGCCTCTCTCTGGCAGTTGTGTCCAATATGCGCGATGGGAGTGGTTCTATTAGTTAAATGAAAAATGTCCATCAAGCTCAAATGCAAATTGCTGACAAAATGAAACATTCCCGTCAATGATAATTGCCTTTCTTTCTCACATCTTCTCGCAATGCGTCCTAACACATTTTCTCTAAATTTCTTTAATAAGGTCAGATTTTGGAATATTTCACCGGAAGACAGGCCATTAATTTCCGTCCAAACTGCCCTCTCTGTTTTTTGCTTTGCTGCATGCCCTCTTTTTTCAAGAGCGTATCGTGTATCCTCAAGTGTGACTTGAGGCTGTTTCTTTGAAAAGCGTTTGATATGATTAGTACGAGCGCTGTAGGATGCATGAAAATCACAATCAATGTTTGCCGGTCTATAGGACTATAGGTGCACCATTGTTTGCGAATGGTTATGGCAAGTTTTGATATACATATTCGTAGTGGTAATTGGTCCTGAACATATTCCAATTCGGTGTTCTAGACTTTCTTCTGATGATACACACATATGGATGTGTATATCTTAACGTATGAATAGCTTCGGATGTATTGTAAATGATAAAGTTTAAAGTCATCCAGTCGTTCTCACTTTCCTTCCCCATTTCTCCTACTCTATTCAGTTCGAGTCGAAGTAGTGTCCTGCAGATTATGGTAACGTTTATGAGAATATAATCGAAGTTCTTCCAGGAAAGGGGCATTGAAATCGTAAATCATTCATTATATGGCTTTCTATGGCTAAAAGATTGCTTTTATGAGTTGATGCAATTCTATGCATTGTTGCTTTAAAGCCAGATTCCAATTGTTTGTTATAATACTCGGGAAGAAAGAGAACAAGAATCAGATATTTTCCTGAAGGGAATGATGTTGAATGAGTTTTATATGTAACTTGGGCGTACTGTTGTTTGTCGTAGTTGGAAGTATGGTTATAACTTTTGACTGCACTTTAAGATTGACGCATGAAGTTGTGATGATGAATTGAAGTTTGCCAGGAGACTGATTAATGCTGCATCGAACGATGAGAACTGTTCGTGAGCTGTATGAACAAAAAAAGGAAGAGAATCAGCTCCTCAGGAAGAAACAAGAAAAAAAAAAAAAAAGCATAAGGACCACGCGGTCGAAATGAAGTCCGAAAGTTTTAGTAAAAGGTAAAACAGCTATCCAGTGGATACAAACTTCTGATCGATGCCTGCCGGAGCGAAAATGGACAACTGGTTGTAGAGTCGCAGTCAATACTGAAAATTTGGAAGAACCATTTCTGCAGACTGTTAAACGGCGAAGAAGACTCAGATACGGCTGTTAGGCAGAATCTTCCACTCTTCCAATCAACTTGGACGACGATAGTCAAGAATTCAGTCCTCCCGACTTTGACGAGGTCAATATAGCACTATCAAGGCCGAAGTCAAACAATGCTGCTTAAGCTGGGATCTGCTCATCTGCTCTGACTATATAGTTGGAGGATAGTATGCCCTTTGACTATGCCAATTACAGAGCGATGACTCTCCTTAACATCTGCTGTTTTGTGTAAACGCCTGAAACCGTTCGTCAACACCCTGATAGATCCTTATCAGTGAGGTTTTAGGCCAGGGAAGTCCACAATTGACCAAACCTTCACACTGCGGCGGATCCTGGAAAAGACCAAAGAAATACAGATCGACACTCATCGCCTAATTGACGATTTCAAGGCCGCATATGATAGCGTGCATAGAAACGAGATATACAGAGCCATGTCTGCTTTTGGCATCCCTAAAAAACTCGTCAGATTGTGTAGAATGACAATGAAAAATTCTCACTGCTCCATCAAAATCGGTAACGCACTTACCGAGACCTTCAATGTCAAAAAAGGTTTTAGGCAAGGCGACGAACTATCATGTGACTTTTTTTAACATCATATTTCAGTTCAACTGCTACCTTACACGGATGATATCGACGTGATTGGTCTAAAGCAGCGGGTTTGGTGGCATTGAAGCGGAGGTAGCTAAAATGGGTCTGGCATCAAAAAAGGGCGCACAACGTCTACTTCTCGGACAGAATGTCACAATGGGCAGCATTAAGGTCAAGGACTTCGTCTGCCTCGGATCCTCAGTAACTAATGCGAACAACAACAGTACTGAAATTAAACGCAGTAACGAAGGCATGGAGGGCATGGGCTCGGACATACAGGGTAAAGTTGTTGATCGCTGGCCTCCTCGCGGCGCCCTCTGGATAGCCTCTTCAACAACCGTTGAGAGGTGAACAAACGTATGCAGCGACAAGACCCCGACCAGAATGGCGGTTGTGCGGCGGGCTAACAATCCGCCCACGTAAAAAAAGAAAAGTTATGAATGAGCAAGATGCCTCAGATACACGGACGGATACTCGACGACGACAATGCACGAAAAAGGAACACGATTTGCGAGTATGCTCCTGGAATGTCAGAACCCTGTACACTCCCGGAGGTGCTCATAAACTAGAAGGAATCCTCACGCAGTACGAGGCGGATATTACTGCGGTCCAGGAAATACGCTGGATAGGAAACGGTATGATTAGGAAGAAAAATTGCGACATTTATTACAGCTGTCACAAAAGGTTGCACTTACTGGGATGCAGATTTGTCGTGGGAAAGCGGTTAAGGTCGAAGGTCATCGACTTTAAACCTATAAGTGATCGCCTGGCTGTGATCTGCATCAGAGGCAGATTTTATAACATTTTATGAAGACCCTATCAAGGAGGACTTCTATGACCTCCTGGACAACGCCTACGGAGATTGTCCGGAGTACGATGTAAAAATCGTGCTCGGGGACTTCAACGCCAAAATCGGTAAGGAGAACACCCTTGGCGGAGTGATCGGAAAGCACAGTCTCCACGATACAACAACAGATAACGGCTTCCGACTCACTGACTTTGCGACAGCTCGTGATGCGGTGATAAGTAGCACAAGATTCCCTCGCAAGCGAATCCACACAGCAACCTGGCGATCTCCGGACGTTCGAACCGCCAACCAAATCGACCATGTGCTCATTGACGCAAGGCACTCGTCAAACATCCTGGATGTGCGAACATTCAGAGGGGCAAATGTCGACTCTGACCACTTTCTCGTAGCAGCAAGATTCAGAGCTCGACTGTCCAATGTCAGAAAGCTGCACCAGCCCATCAGGAAGAGGTTCGACATTGGGCGCCTGAGCACACCGGAGGTTGCCAGAGTCTACAGGGAGCAGCTGAGCGAAAGACTGTACGGTATGCCTACGTCGAACATAAATTCCAATAATATGTGGCTGCATTACCGCTCAGCCATTCAGCAAGTAGCCGAAACTAATTTAGGATACCTACCACCCCCGACAAGAAACCCGTGGTATGATGGCGAGTGTGAGCAGAAAAAGGCAGCAACCGACGAGGCGTACCAAAAGGCGCTGCAGAGGAAAACCAGGGCAGCGCAAGAAGAGTACCGAGCCATAAGAAGGGAGGAGAAAAAACTACTGCGACAAAAGAAAAGAATCTTCGCAGCCTCCCAGCTCAAGGATATCGAGGAGCCTAGTGATAAACATAAAACACGAGCCTTTTACAAGAAAGCCAAGGGCCTTGCAGGAGGCTTCAAAAAGGGAACCCAGGCTCTTCGAAACTGCGAGGGTAATCTTGTCACCGACCCGCAGGGAATAGTGGATGTATTTAAGCAGCATTTCCAGCAGCTGCTTAGGGAGCATGACCAAGAGAGAGTGGTAGGGACTGGGAAAATCCCAACTCCAGCATCGAAGAAGTCGGTACAGCTATTCAGAAGCTGAAAAACAACAAGGCCGAAGGCTCAGATGGCTTGCCATCAGAGCTCTTCAAGCCTGGCGGCGATGTTCTAGTAGGGAGCATGCACCAGATCATGTGCAGAATTTGGGAAGATGAAAGCATGCCCGACTACTGGAATGCCAGCTCTATATTCCCCATCCACAAATAAGGCGATCGTACCTCTTGCAAGAGCTATAGAGCTATATCCCTGCTCAATGTCGCATACAAGATCCTGTCCAGCGTATTGTGTGAACGTCTAAAGCCATTTTGCACCGCACTAATCGGCAGCTACCAGTGCGGCTTCCGCCCCGGCAAATCGACTATAGACCAAATTTTC
The DNA here is from genome assembly GCA_951905685.1 of Eumerus sabulonum. Lineage (NCBI taxonomy): Eukaryota > Metazoa > Arthropoda > Insecta > Diptera > Syrphidae > Eumerus > Eumerus sabulonum. The sequence continues at coordinate 208,757,523 of OX645060.1, forward strand.
ACATTTCGACAAATCCTGGAAAAGACCAACGAGTTTCGAATCGATACACACCATCTTTTCATCGATTTCAAAGCCGCATACGACAGCATTCATCGTGAAGGACTGTTTGGTGCGATGGCCGAATTCGGGATACAGGGAAAACTGATCCAGTTGTGTCGCGCCACGCTAAAAAATACGCGATGCACCGTGCAACTCGGTTCTAGGACCTCGGAATCATTCGAAACATGCACCGGATTTCGGCAAGGTGATGCGCTGTCATGTGACTTCTTCAACCTGGTGCTGGAGCAGATAGTGCGACGGGCAGGCGTCAACAGGGAAGGCGCTATCTTTTACAAGTCCATCCAGCTGCTAGGATACGCGGATGATATCGACATCATCGCGTGTTCTCGCCGTGGCATTGTGGAAGCATTCACGGCGATTGAAGAACAGGCGAAACGAGTTGGTCTTAAGATCAATGAGGACAAAACGAAATACATGCTGTCAAGCAAAACCCAATCCGTCGCTCACCACCTGGGACAAAACATAACAATTGACAGCTACAATTTCGAGGTAGTTAAGGAGTTTGTCTACCTCGGGGAAAACGTAAATTCCACAAATGACACCACAGTGGAGATGCGGCATAGAATCGCCCTTGGCAACCGCTGCAACTTCGGCTTGTCCAAACAACTGGGGTCAAAACTCCTCACTCGAAAGACCAAAGTCATGCTTTACAAAACGCTCATACTGCCAGTCTTGCTGTACGGAGCCGAGAGCTGGACGATAAGCAGGACAGTGGAGCTGATTTTGGGTTCTTTCGAAAGAAAGAGCACATCGAGCGCATGGACATCAACGCTCCAGCTAAGAGGGTCTTCGACTCCGAGCTTCCTGGTTCGAGAAGAAGAGGAAGACCGAACCTCCGGTATAAAGACCAAGTAATCGCGGATGGAAGACATCTTGGTCTTGACAACTGGAAGGAGCGTGCCCGGGAACATCAAGGATGAGAGGCAGCTATAACTCAAGCTCAGATCCTCCATGGATCGCTGGCCTGATAAGTAAGTAACGAGCGCACAAAGCGCACACTTAACTGGAGCGTTCTTCGAACTTATAATTCCCAAAATGGAATTACAGATAGAACTGTACAGTCTTACAAGCTAATCGTCTGAGGCAGCTGGACGTTTCACCTTCCTCGGCTTTGGACTTTGATTTTGTTTGGGACTCGGCTGGGCTTTGCTTTAACCGGCGGCTTGGACGATGTCTTTGATTTCGGCTAGTTTGGTGGTAATTTTTGCAAAGCACGCATAGTCTCCTCAGGAAGCCATTCATAGTCAATGTTCCGGTTTCGATGGCTTTCCTTGAAGCCTGGAAACGCTTGCTCATTCCCGATGAGCCAATAAGCCATTGCACCAAGCAACAATAGAAAGACGACAATGCCGTTCAAAAGCACATAGAGGAAGGAAGTTTCACCATACAAGCCCCCTTCCACTTCAGAAATTAGGACAGTTTCGTTGAACACTGTTTCGGCAAAATGAGTTCCATGATAATTCAGCCCAATGTTAAGGCAAAATGGACGATCAGCGAATGTATCTGAAGGCAGGAACGAATAGCAGACAGTACCTTCATAGCTGGGCTTTACTTCACGTTTGTATGCCACCGCGGAGAAGTTTTGAATATACATAATATTTAAAATCCATCGGATAACGGAAGGAGGCTTCTACGGTTTCGATGACAAAATCATGCTGTCCCAAATCCAATTGCACGCCAGGTGTATACAAAGGCTTCGTGAACAGTAGGTATGTGTCTGCATTTGGCGACTTTGTCGTTTCACTCTTCTCCTAACTAACACTAGAGTGCACTAACATGTAGAGTGCATTGGACAGATGTTCTGGAAATAAATAAAATAACCTCGGATTTGTCCACGTTAACCCTCATTCCAGCATCAGCCATACGCCCACAAACCTATCCCTCGCGCGCTGGAGTTCCATCTGGGAGGATGTGAAGACAGCTAAGTCATGTGCGAAAAGAAGGGCTTACCCTCAACTCTCCAAATGTGAAACACTCCTCGCCTCGACTGCGCTGCAACATCCAGTCCATGTATATAATGGAAAGGAGAGGGGACAAGACGCACCCTTGGCGAAGTCCAACGCCCACGGTGAAGGATGTTGACTTACTACCGTTATCCCCAACGCAGCTGCTACAGTTTGTGTATAGAGACTGAAAGGCCCTCAACAGAGGACCATCAATCCCGTATCCCTGCAGAACACCCCAGAGTTTACCTCTTGCTCTCTTCGAAAGAAAAATTCGGTGTGCGCTCTTTGGTCCTATTTGCGTTGATGGTATCTGAAGAAGAAAATGAATTACGTCGTGTGGCTGGTTAAGCGTCTCCGAATACAACGCCTAAGATGGTTAGGCCATGTAGAGCGTATGAATAACATAGCTCCGGCCCGAAGAATCTACGAATCCGAGCCATTAGGACAATGCAACAGAGGACGGCCTCGACTCAAATGACTCACACAAGTGGAGAAGGACCTCAACCAACTTGGTGTGTGTCACTTGAGACGGCTGGCAAGAAATCGTGCGGGCTGGAGTCGTTTGTTGGTTGAAGCCCAAGACCACATCGGTCTATAGTGCCACAAAGAAGAAGAAGGAAAAGTAGGAGAGGAAAAAGGAGAGTTATTAATTTTGAAGGAGTAGGGTTTTTTTTTTTTTTTTGAAGGCTTCTGCTATCCGCTGGAGCACTCAGACGCAAACACTGGTCCATTGTACTCCAGGAGTAGGGTAGATGAGCTATCTCATCCATTCCTTACATTTTTGGCGTCCGGAGGAGCCAGATATTAAACATAATTTCTGCCTTTAGCACCAGCTATATAAGTCTAATTACGTCAACGTTATTGTCGTATGTAAGCACTTCTTTTGACTCGAATGGCCGTGTCTCATGTATTGGCACTCCGTTCCACATGATCTGAATGTGTGGAAGAAATCAAATGACAATGAAATGACTGATCTGAACCCTTTTTTTAAGATCAAAGGTTTCTGTAAGCTTCAATGCTGAAGAGTTTGCAGTATTCGGTGTGAGTACCCTCTGGTTTTAGCGAAACATTCTATCCAACTTAATACCAAACATTTCATCAATAACTAGACGGCCAAATTAGTCTGATCTTCATTCAACCATAGGCATCGATTTGGCAGGGAGATCATTAGTTCAATCATTATAACTTCGGAAGGTACGCCATCAGATTGCGTCGGCCTCATAACAATTTTTATCGTAGCTGCAAAGGTAGTTTCTTATCTTAAAAGCTACATTCAATTGCTTTCGAAATATCTAATACAACTCTTCTGCCTACACCTGGTTGGTGAAGCGAGCGATTCTACTTTTCAGTAAGATATGCTATGAAATATGTTGCAACTGTCAGTCATTGAAGAGTTTCCGCGATGTTTCCATGACCTTGGAGAAAAGGGACGTTAGTGAAATGGGTTGGTAGTTGAAGAGAGAAAGGATTCGTCTATCATAGGTACTCGGACAGAATTCAGAAAAGTAGAAAAGGTGAAAAAGCGAACGCACGGCTTTTTTCAGCGTAATGGGACACCTCTACAGAATGATTGGGCAAATGTAATTTGAACCTACGAGTTTATGTAAGTCGACCCAGTTGGGAACAGTACGAAAGTATACTTGTCTCATTGTAGAATTAATATGCGCTCTAGTACAGATGGAGACAAAGTCCAAGCTGGGGGCTGCGAGCTGGCTTCGAGACTGGTACCTAAAATGGTAGAAAGAAACTTTAACGACAAGGACGAGATTTTGATGGTTTTGACTGATTACCCCACTTCGAAACATTTTTGGTCGGATCGGATTGCTACGTCAATTCGGATAATATTTGCGATAATATCAAAATAATAATATCAAAAAACTAGAAAATTTTAAATATAGCTGTCAAAGGTAAAGTTGGCGCTACGCAAGCATCACAATTAACGGGCTGGGGCCTCATAATAGTCAAAATCGAGGTATATACATTCTGTTCATAGAAGTTATTCTGAGTAGTTTCGAAGAGAAAAAACAGTTTTTTGTGTTCACTGAGACAATTTTCTGTCCTAAACTGCTTTTTGTTCAGTCAGGCATGTCCGAATAGATTATAACAGGATCTTCTGCACCTACTTTTGAGGAAGAACAGAAAATTATTCAAACAAGTAGAAGCTTCACAACAAAAGTAATCAAATAAAAGGAAAATTTCCCAACTACATGTATCCTTACTAGAAAGCAAGTTGCGAGCCGTGTCCGTGGTATAATTGTTAACACACTGTACTCTTAACGCCAATGATCCGTATTCAAATCTCAATGTTCCTGTTGACGCCATACACAGCGAAGAATAACAACAACTTAAAGTTCGATATCTCAAAGCCCACAGCGGCTACAAAACCAAACAACAAATATCAATCAACAACAACTAGTCAAGCAGAAACTCTCTCTTTAGTCTTCGCTCTACGAGCATATAAATAACAAACCCTCTCTCAGAGTCCTCGCACGAAAAAAAATCATAAAGTCCACGTTAAGCTCGAAATGATATTGATGATATGAAACAGCAGAATTTCAAAAAGTGCAATTAAATTTGTTGTACTTAAAAATTTGCTTTAGTTTCAGTGATTTCTGACAAATAACATGTGTTTCGATTAGAGGCTAACATATAGTACTTTTCTGTTCTTACTTAATATGACAAATACGAGCCGTTCTGACTTGTTCTGTTCTGCTTTTTCCTTCTTTGAACGCAGCTATAATCGAATTATCTGTCGTTCTGGAAATTTCGATTTCAAAGATGCATCATCAGATTTGGTCAACCAATCAATGAAAAATTTGATGAAATTTTGCGGCTGGTTTAGCAGGAACGAAACATAACCTATCAGGGAACAATACAAGTAGAAGTAGGGGATAGCTACCCAAAAAGCACGATATTCTTCTTCTCCTCCTTCTTAGTGGGCGCTACAGTTCGGGGTGAACCTGGGCCTCAACCAACATGCCCCTCCATCTAGCACGATCTTTCGCTAGCCTTTTCCATTGCCGCACACCCAGTTGGCTGAGGTCCCCTTCCACCTGTGTGCGCCATCTTAAGTGCGGCCGTCCTCTGCTTCTTCGTCCCTCGGGATTGGATTCAAAGACTCTCCGGGCTGGAACTGTGGTGTCCATTCGCTCATGGCCCAGCCATCTTAGGCGTTGAATCCGTAGACGCCTGACTAGGCTCATGTCGCTGTACAGCCCGTAAAGTTCGTGGTTGAATCTTCTCCTCCATCACCCGTCTGCGTTTATAGGCCCAAAAATCACGCGCAAAATCTTTCTCTCGAACCGACCAAGGGCCTCCTCATCCGCTTTTGATAGTGTCCATACTTCTGCGCCGTACAACAGGACCGGGATGATAAGGGTCTTATATAGAGTCAACTTTGTCGTTCAGGAGGGGGCTCTATTACTCAGTTGCCTCCTGAGCCCAAAGAAACAGCGATTGGCAAGAGTGATTCTGCGTTTGATTTCGGAACTGATGTCGATGTTCCAGGTCACTGCGGAGCCAAGGTAGACGAAGTCCTTAACTACCTCGAACTTATATCTGCCTATGCAAACGTTCTGGCCGAGACGTCGGTGTTGATCGTCCTTTTTTGATGACAGCATATATTTAGTTTTGCCCTCGTTTACCGCCAAACCAATTTTCCCCGCCTCCATCTCAATACTCGCAAACGCCTCATTGACATCTCGCTGTGATCTACCTATTATGTCAATATCGTCGGCGTATGCAAGGAGTTGCGAGGATTTCAAATAGATTGTGCCTCTTGTATTGGCCAGTGATTATTGCACAATCATTTCCAATATGATGTTGAAGAAATCACACGACAGCGCATCGCCCTGCCTAAATCCTTTTTTGACATCAAAACTATCGGTAAGGTGTTCACCGATTCGGATGAGCAGCGAGCATTCTCCAAAGTCATCCTGCATAGTCTGACGAGCTTAGCAGGTATGTCAAAGGTAGAGATAGCGTTGTATAGCTCGTCTCTAATTACGTTGTCGTATGCGGCTTTGAAGTCGACAAATAGGTGGTGAGTGTCGACTTGAAATTCATTGGTTTTTTCCAGCATCTGCCGTAGTGTGAAGATTTGGTCGATGGTGGACTTCCCTGGCCTAAATCCGCACTGATAAGGACCTATCAGCTTATTTACAGAAGGCTTCAGGCGTTCACACAAAACGGCAGATAAGATTTTGTAGGCGATGTTAAAGAGACTTATTCCTCTATAGTTGGCGCAATCAGTGGTGTCTCCTTTCTTGTGGATCGGGCATACGATGCTGAGACTCCATTCCTCGGGCATGCTTTCCTTTAACCATATCTTACGGATGAGCTGGTGCATGCTCCCAACCAGGTCATCCCCAGCTGCCTTGAAGAGCTCAGCAGACAGTCCGTCTGCGCCAGCAGCTTTATTCGACTTGAGCTTCGATATGGCCATCTTAACTTCGTCGAGGTCAGGGGGACGGAATTCTCTGCGGTCTCCGTCGATTAAAAATGGATCATTCTGCCTGACAGCGGTATATTGACTAACATCGCCGTTACACAGTCTGCAGAAGTGGTTTTTCCATATTCTCAGCATCGACTGCGGTTCTACTACTAGGTGTCCGTTCTCATCCCTGCAGGCTTCCCTTCTGGCTTTATAACCTTGGCATGTTCGCGTTATCTGTTGATACAACTTTCGAACGTCACGCCTGCAGTAACACCTCTCCAAATCCTCAATCGTGCGCTTCTCGTGCTCTTTCTTCTTTCTTCTGAGAAGCTTATGCTCCACCCTTCTTTTTAACTCGTAGAGCTCACGAGCTGCTCTTGTTCTTTTATGCAGCCTAAAGCTCGATATTTGGGTGACAAATTTGATTGACAATTACCATCAGTGAAACATTGCTGAAATGCTGCTAAAATTCAACGAAATCAAATCAGTTTTGAAGAAATAGATTTAATGGGAAAATATCCATCGCAAGTGATCAAAGGCCAGAGACTCACGACTTCAAACAAAGCTATGCTAAGTATTTGATGAGACTGAAGGGGGATTGTACATTATTAGCTGCTACAACCTGTCAAAACGGTTAATTCGGTACTCTACAGCGCAGATCTCGACCGTTCTATTGGTCAACAGAAACTCCAGACTTTACACTATCTGACTACCATTTGCTTTGGTCTCCTCAAAATTCCTTGATGATTTTTTGCCGATAAACCGTGCAAGTTTTAAAGTAGCCCTAAACGGCGAACATGTTCCCCAGATTTGCTCGCTTGCCTTACGTCCTACACGGCGAAAACATTTGGCGAACATTCATTTCGTGTTGATTCTTCACAGGGTAAACATGTGTGATTAAGAAGCGCAAAAAAAGCAAAAAAAGAAGTGGATGAAAGACTGGCTGTATAAACGCAATGTTAAGTTATTAAAAGAGTTGGATATAACATCTCCAGAAGATTTAAATTTTTTTTTCGGAATGGATGCCACAACATACGCAGAACTTCTTTGTAATATACGCCATCTATACAAAAAAACAACACAAATATGAGGGATGCAATTACGCCAAATGAAAGATTGTCTGCGGTTCCTTGCTTCTGGACAAAGCTATGAAGATCTAACCAACCGTTTGCATTGTGCTTCTTCCGCGATGTTCCCTCGACGACATTCACAGCAATATTGAAGATTGTTCGCGAACAAGGCCCTACACGGCGGACATCGAAACCAACGAACACGAGAAAATCGAAATATTTCGCCAACATCGATTTGTTCGTGAACCATCCCCTACACGAGAAAAAACTACGCGACACGAGCGAATCTGGCGAATATGTTCGTCGTCTAGGGCTAGCATTACACAAATGGAATTATGACGCTACCCGGAAAATGGCAAAAGGTAATAGATAACAAAAATTGTATTGATTTTCCAATAAGAAAAACATGTCGTTTTAACATTTATTTAAAAAAAAAAAAAAAAAACGCTGAGATCACATATGTATGTATGTATTTGAAAAAAAGAATAAAAGCTTTTATTCAACTATTTCATATATTAGTTGACTTTGAAGTCTTCCAAACTGAAATATAGGCCATATTGCGCACTGAACTCGCTCACCTAGCAAATTGTCATTTATGAAACCTGTCACGGTGACGTTGTCAAATTGCCCGTTGTCAGCTGGAATTCGTCTACTTCATTGAAAACCAGTTGAAAACCATCCTCGTAGGCTTTTCCACAATTTTTCTCATTCATTTTTCTATAAACTAATTTTTTAGTGAAAGAGAAGCAACTCGATCAGGATGCCAAAGAAGAAGACTGGACAGCGGAAGAAAGCGGAGAAGCAAAAGCTTCGTCTCAAAGAGATCCGCAACAAGGAAATTCAACTTGCAGAAAATCCTTGCAATGCACCAATGGAATGCGAAAAATGCCTGAAGAAACAAAAGTCTCGGGCATTTTGCTATTTTTGCCAGAGCTTACAACGTCTTCCAATCTGTGCTCAATGTGGCAAAGTGAAATGCATGTTGAAGACCGGCGATTGTGTGGTGAAACATCCGGGCGTATATACAACCGGCTTGGGAATGGTCGGTGCAATTTGTGATTTCTGTGAAGCATGGATCTGTCATGGACGTAAGTGCCTTCAGACACACGCATGTACGTGTCCGCTACAAAATGCAATTTGTATCGAGTGTGAACGTGGCGTTTGGGAACATGGTGGTAGAATCTTCAAATGTTCATTCTGTGAGGGATTCCTGTGTGAGGATGATCAGTTTGAACATCAGGCTTCATGCCAAGTTCTCGAGTCGGAGAACTACAAGTGTCAGTCGTGCAATCGTCTCGGCCAGTACTCATGTTTGCGGTGCAAGACTTGCTACTGTGAGGACCATGTTCGTCGTAAAGGCTTTAAATACGAAAAGAATAAGGCAATACCTTGTCCTAAGTGCAACTATGACACATCGGTAACTAAGGACTTAAGTATGTCGACTAGGAGTCACAAGTTTGGCAGACAAGCTCAAGGTGGTGACAACGGCGACGATGATTACGAACCGTACTATGCAACGTCATCTTATCAACCGATAGGTTACTCCGGAGCTGCATCATCTAGTTATGACGATGATGATGACGACGACGACGATGATGCAGAATATGATGACGATGAGGATGATGATGAAGCTGAATCCGAATCCGAATCATCAGAAGAGGAGACAAAAGGAAAGAATACGAAGAAAACGACAGAAAAGTGAAGATTCGTAATAAGGAAAACTTTCTTCGAATTTTGGTCAAATTCACTTGCTTTATTTACATCTATAACACTCTGTAGTAGAAACTTGAATGAGGTAACAATAAAAAGGAAAGTGGATTCACGAATTCTCCGACTCTTTGTATCTGTAAAAGTTCATGAACTCGTCAGCGAAAGCTTGAAATACTAAGCAATGTGGTCTACTTACTTGCACTTGAGGCATGTGAAGAAAACAGTCTGTCCTTCGTCGGCTGATCGTAATTGCAGGGTGGCGTACGACATTTTATCATGGTCACACTTGGGGCACTTGCGATCCACAATAGGTCCGTCGGCCTCTTCTGTATCGTCTCTCTCCTTGACTGTCTTCTTCGGATCGTAGGTGTTGAATTCTATTGTGTATTCAACTTCCATCTCGCCGAATGCTAGAGACAAAGTTAAATGACTTTCAGAAAGTGTTTTACGCATTTATGGATTTTCTTACCATCGGGAGAGAATTTTTTCTTGCAATTGTAACAACTTATTTCGCCCATAGACTTAACCTCAGGAAATATCGAACCACATATTGGGCAGAAGCCCGGTACTACTGTAAATGTATCCATAAATCTTGAATTGCTTATAGAAATTCGTGCATAAAAAAGCACATGATCTCTAAATGTCAACTTGACGATGTAAACAAAAACAAACGAAATGCCCCCTGGTGTCTATTGTGCAAACCTTAGCATTACCTACTACATCCAGTGAGGGAGCCATCATTTAAATTCCAAGATAACATTTACCTATTTAAAAAAATATTGATATACGGGCTTTAAGGTCTGTTTGGGCCAAATTCGAATGAAAAAGGTCTTGAGCTGTTCTTGGGAGGAAGTAGGGTTAGAGTTAGAGAGGGTACGGAGATGGGACAAAGTCGCCTGATCATTGCGGCCACGAGTGGGCCTATTGTGATGTCCCCCACTTACAGTTCACTCAAAAATCCTGAGTTAGTGAAAAAACCTATTTCACCTATTTCAAAAACCGATTTCTTCTGCTTCAAGATAATACTTGCCTAAGTGACGATGACGTGTACTGACAAGGCAGTTACAGTGGCATATAGAGATGCGCAAAATAGTTCCAACCAGGGAACGAACATGGAACCGTTCTTTTCCTGATCGGAACTAGTTCCTGGAACTAGTTCCTCGGAACTACAATACATATGTATGTACATATGTATTTAGCTTTTTTGTTACTGAATTCAATGGCAAAATGAAGAGTTACGATAGATTTTTTAAAAACATGTTTTATTATCATTTCAAACCAAGAGCAACCATACAAAATTAGTTTAGTTTATTTCATTTATTCTTTTTATTTATTTGTTTCAGAAACTGAGAAAATAACAAATAAAATATGTACCTACATAAATCATGCATGCATACTCGCACCGATATGGAACTAGCAAACCATGTCCATGTCCGGACCTGAATGCATACATACATGTATGACATTCGTTCACGAAATGCGGTGCGGGCATTATATTGTTACGAATTTATTCTATCCCCACACCAAATAGGGTTCGCACCACTGGATTGCGATAAACTACAATTGTCCTTTTTATTTAAATTGAAACACACACACTTTTAATTCTTTCACCACAGATCAATTATCTGTGTAGCTTCACCACTTTTATTTATTATCCAATACAATCCACTTTAAACTTTATTACACAGTACAATCCACTTTAAACTTCATTACACAATACACAAACCTTTATTGAAAGCTTTTCTTTTCACCTTGGTTGATCACACCGACTTGTCACACGCTGTTTTATACCACAAACTGAATGAATGTCGAGGGCGAGTGTTCGCGCTTATATAGCTCTCGGTCCACCATCTCGAACGTTCGCCGTTGGAAGTTCCCCATCGGAAATCTCTAGAACGCTCTGACAATTCCATTGGAAGTTGACATCATTCCAATTCCCCGTTTCCAGAGAGTTTTCGAACTTAACGGTCCGCTTGCATCTCCACAACACTGCCCTCCTCCTAAACTTGTTCGTCCTCGAACAAGCGATTGGACCCTTCTCCGTAATATGGTGCTAGCCTCTCTACGTGGACAATTTTATACTTCGCCCGTCTGTTTCCCATCTGCTGTATCCGGTATACCACGTCATTGAGTTTCTTGATGACCTCATATGGTCCGTCCCAGGCTGATTGCAATTTGGGGCACAAGCCTTTTTTCCGTTGTGGGTTGTACAGCAATACCAATTGTCCGGTCTCGAATCCAGAAGTATTCGCCCTCAAGTCGTATCGCGCCTTCATTTTATCGCTGACCAAATTCAGTCGCTCCCGGATGAACTGGTGGATAGAGTTCAGCTGTTCTTTCTTTTCGGTTACGAAGCCTTCCCTGCCGCTAGTTGTCGGTAGTACCACGCCGAACTTCAAGTCCGATGGAAGTCGGAGATCAGTTCCAAAAATGGCTTCGGCGGGTGTTGTTGCCGTTGAATTGTGCTGTGCCGAACGGTATGCCATTAGGAAAAGGGGAAGATGTTCATCCCAGTCCTTCTGATCTCCGACGACGACTTTTCTCAGGTATTCCTCCATCGTCCGGTTGAACCTTTCGACCATGCCATCAGATTGTGGATGTAATGGTGTTGTCCGCGTCTTTCTGATACCTAGCATGTCACAGAGTTCTTTGAACACCGACGACTCGAAGTTTCTCCCTTGGTCTGAGTGCAGTTCCATTGGTACGCCATAACGCGCAACCCAGTTCTTCACAAATGCATCCGAAATGGTTTTGGCTTCCTGGTTCGGGATGCAAAACACCTCAGGCCACTTGCTGAAGTAATCGATCACCACCAGCGCGTATTTGTTTCCAGCGTTGCTCGTTGGGAATGGGCCTGCAATGTCCATTGCGATCCGTTCGAACGGTGCTCCAACATTGTACTGCTGCATATTTCCTCGAGTTTTCCTTACTGGACCCTTTGCCTTCGCACACTGTTCACACCTGCGAATGAAACGCGTAATCGACTCATGGCATCCTACCCAGTAGAAACGTCTCTTGATCTTTTCTACAGTCTTGTTAACACCAAGATGACCCCCGCTTGGTCCCTCGTGGTATTCTCGGATGACCTCGTCGATTTGCCCTTTTGGAATTACCAGCAGATCGTTTACAATGTTCCCGTCCTCACTCTCCCAACTGCGGTAGAGGCAACCGTTCTTCAACTTCAAACTCTGCCATTGAGCCCAGTAAGCTTTCACGATTGGGCTTTCACTGGATATTTGCTGCCAACTTGGTCGAAAACCTCGTTCTTGGTAGTCGATGATGACTGCCAGATCGGCATCTTCTCGCTGCTTCCTTCCGACCTTCTCGACAGTCCAGGAATCTTCTGGCAGCACCTGGAAACAACGGATGTCGGTGACCTGTTCCTTGGTCTCGGCGCGTGAACAATGTTTGCATTCTACATCGCAAGGTCGCCTCGATAATGCATCCGCATTTCCATGACTGCTTCCCTTCCGGTGTTCGATACTGAAGTCATAACTCTGGATTCTCTCTATCCATCTAGCAAGCTGGCCTTCCGGGTTTTTGAACTGCAGCAGCCATCTCAACGCTGCGTGGTCCGTCCTAAGATGAAAAGCTTGGCCATAGAGATATTTGTGGAAATGCTTGACACAGTCAACCACGGCTAAAAGCTCCCTCCTAGTTACACAGTAGTTCCTCTCCGGCTTCGATAGGATCCTACTGTAGTAAGCGATGACCCGTTCTCGCCCGTCAATTGTTTGAGAGAGTACTCCTCCGATTCCATGTCCGCTCGCATCGGTGTCCAAAATAAACTTTTCTCCCGGGACAGGATATGCAAGAATCTGCGCACTGCAGAGCAATTCCTTCAGGTGAATGAACGCTTCCTCCTGCGGCTTCTCCCACTTGAATGGCCGATTCTTTTTGGTGAGCTCGTGCAAACTGCTGGCAACGTTTGCAAATCCTGGGATGAATCGCCTGTAATATGTGCAAAGTCCCAGGAATGACCTTAACTCATGAAGATTCTTCGGCCGCGGCCATTCCTTAACCGCTGAGATTTTCCCTTCATCTGTATGGACTCCCTCTGCAGTCACCACATGTCCCAAGTACTTCACCTCGTTCTGGAAGAGCGAACATTTCTTCGGGCTCAATCTCAATCCGGCTGCTTGAATACGTTCCAGTACCTCTCCAAGCTTCTTAAGGTGATCGTCGAAATCCTTTCCCATGACAATTATGTCATCCAGATAGACAAGGCAAGTCCTCCAGTGAAGTCCTCTTAGTACCCGGTTCATAAGTCTCTCGAATGTGGCTGGCGCATTGCAAAGACCGAAGGGCATCACAGAGAATTGCCACAACTCTCCCCCGGCGGTGAACGCGGTCTTTTCCTTGTCTTGCTGGTCAAGCTCTATTTGCCAGTATCCGCTTTGCAAGTCCAGCGTCGAGAACCACTTTGCACCAGATAGTGTGTCCAAGGTGTCGTCGATTCTCGGTAAAGGATAGCTGTCCTTCTTCGTTACGTCGTTCAGCTTCCTATAGTCCACGCAGAATCGGGTGCTTCCATCCTTCTTCTTAACTAGCACTACTGGCGAACTCCATGGGCTCGCAGATGGTTCGATCACGCCCTCCTTTTCCATCTCGTCGATTAGTTTGATCACCTCTCCTTCTTTCGCCAAAGGTACCCTTCTCGGTGGTTGCCGGATCGGTCTAGAGTCCCCTGTGTCTATTCTGTGCTTCACAATTGATGTTCTTCCACAGTTCTTACCATTTGCAAAAACTGTCCAATATTTACGAAGCAGAGAGAGTGCTTTACTTTTCTGCTTCTCCACTAGGTGTTGCGTCCACTCTCTGGCCATTGTTTTTAAGAAGGCTTTGTTGGACTGGATTTCCTGTTGTTTCTTATCTTCGCAGTTCATAATGGCGGCAGCTTCTTGGCATTGAGCGATCGTTGTTCCCTTGTGTATTGTCCTAGGTGTACTTGCAGGATTCAGGACTCGTACTGGAACCAATTGGTCTTGTCGGGGTTCCACGAGAGCCCTTCCAACAACTATATCGCTGGGTCGATTTCGTTTGTCGGGTTCGACCACCCACATTCGGCTTGTCCCCGCATCCTCTTCTATCTTTGCCCAAACCACAGCTTCTGCTTTCGGGGGAACTGTTTGGCGCGCTTGCACGACTATTCGCCTGACCTTGCTACCCTGTCCATTATCTATTGTTAATGGGAGCTCCAAGTTGCCATACTTCATCACTTTTTGGTTGAGGTCCAATGTGAAGCCATGCCTAATCATGAAGTCGACGCCGATTATGATGTCATCAGTGATGTCCGCAACGATGAAATCATGCTGAAACTCGACGGTACCCATCGTAATTCTTTTCTGGACCTTTCCCTTAACTTCCGCCTTCTCACCAGTTACTGTACGAAGCCTTACCTCGGAAAATGGTTCGATGTCAGAAACCAATCCGCTTCGGATGACTGAATGAGTTGCGCCCGTGTCCAACGTCAGCAGATATCGTCGCCCGTCCATCGTTCCCTCGATGACTAGGCTGGTTGCACCCCTACAGATTCGGGATACGAGGATGCTGGGGCACTCCAATGTGGGAGCCAGCGCATGCCCCTCTGCACTGACTCGTTTTAGTTTAACGGATTGTTAGGTGCACCTTTTGCACCTCCACGGTCGCGTTCACTCCCATGGTCTCTTTTTGGCGAACCAGACCTCGAACGCTTTCTTCGCAGGCGGCAGTTCTTTGCAATGTGCCCCTGTTGGTCGCAGATGTAGCATCTACCCGGGAATGAACCACTCCTACTAGCCGTTGTTGTTCTCGAACTATCCTGGTCTTGAGATATGCGCCGTAGTTTGATGGAAGGTCGGCATATCAAGAGCGATGTTTCACATGCGAGAGCGCTGGCAACTGTCTCCTTGAAAGATGTCTTCGGCAGGAGAATCAGGCTTCGTTGCGTATCGGGGTCCCTTAGCCCTTGGATGAAAGAATCCGTTTTCAGTTTTTCCACCACATCAACTGGAACATCCGCGTAGGCTAGATGAGACAGCCTCTCGATGTCGGCAGCATACTGTTGTATGGTCTCGTTTAAACGCTGCTTGCGCCCTTTGAGTTCCAGCTTGTGCATCTCCTGCATGTGCTCACTGCCGTATCTTCGATGGAGAGCATCCCATATGGCTGTGTAGTTCCTTCTCTGGGTCTCCGGGATGGTCTGTAAAACACCAGCTGCTTCGCCTTTAAGCGAAATTACTAGAGCGGCCACACGATCTTCTTCTCCCCACTGATTCCGTTCCGCTGTTGTCTCGAACTGGAGCTTAAAGATGTTAAAAGCGCTCGTGCCATCGTAGTTGGGAGCTGTGAATTTCGATGCTGTAGTCGGTACAACGATTCCTTGATGTTGGACGTTCTGGACAGTTTTCTCGAGTTCCAGAACCTTCTTGTCGAACCGCGTTTCCAGTGTCTCGATTATCTTTTCTTGATTATTTTCGAGATCTAGAACCTTCTTGTCGAACCTTGACTCCAGTGACTCGATTCTCTTTTCTTGATTATTCTCGAGATCTAGAACCTTCTTGTCGAATCTCGATTCTAGTGTCTCGATTCTCTCTTCGACGTCCTGGAATCGATCGTTGACTGTCTGCTGGATGTTTCTTAGACTTTCTCGATTGTTCTCTAGCATCCCTTCTAACGTCTCCAGCTTCTGGCCCAAGGAGGTCGAATTTTCCTCCAACTTTTGATGTACGGTCGCCTCCAGTTTCTGGCTTATGGAAGTGGAATTTTCCTCCAACTTTCTACTTACGGCAACGGAATTTTCCTCCAGCTTTTGATCTAGTTTCTGGCTTAGGGAAGTTGAGTTTTCCTCCAACTTTCTACTTACAGCTGCGGAATTTTCCTCCAGTTTTTGACTCATGGCATTAAGAGCCGCGAGAATGTGCTGCATGTCGAACGCTGGCTCAGTAGATGTCGACGGCTTCTCCACCCCGAATTCGTAACTCTCCCAGTCGAAACCTTCTTCCTGCAACGCTGATCGCAGTCTCTCCACCAGGTTGGCTTTACTTCCCACTGTGGATAATTCCCGAGCATCCAGCTCTCTTTTCAGTTGTTCAATTGTCAACTTTTCCAATTTTACCATTTTCTCACTTTTGCAATGATTCACTTCACAACTCAAATAAAGTTTCACTCGTTTACTCGCAATCCCACTTCTGACACCAAATGTTACGAATTTATTCTATCCCCACACCAAATAGGGTTCGCACCACTGGATTGCGATAAACTACAATTGTCCTTTTTATTTAAATTGAAACACACACACTTTTAATTCTTTCACCACAGATCAATTATCTGTGTAGCTTCACCACTTTTATTTATTATCCAATACAATCCACTTTAAACTTTATTACACAGTACAATCCACTTTAAACTTCATTACACAATACACAAACCTTTATTGAAAGCTTTTCTTTTCACCTTGGTTGATCACACCGACTTGTCACACGCTGTTTTATACCACAAACTGAATGAATGTCGAGGGCGAGTGTTCGCGCTTATATAGCTCTCGGTCCACCATCTCGAACGTTCGCCGTTGGAAGTTCCCCATCGGAAATCTCTAGAACGCTCTGACAATTCCATTGGAAGTTGACATCATTCCAATTCCCCGTTTCCAGAGAGTTTTCGAACTTAACGGTCCGCCTGCATCTCCACAACAATATTCTTTCATTTCTTTTCTTCATTTCAGTTCCAGTGTGATGTACAGTGTACACCAACTGTTCGAGCTTTATCGCCACATCTCCATACTTTTGGGTTTCGTGAAAACTACGGGGTATAACTCATACCGTATGAGAAGCATGTTCGTTGCATTTACGTTTTTTTTTTTCGTCTTGTACATATGTGATTGATGAATAATGCCTGTGTCACAATGCTACTACACGGCGCGGCGACAGCGCAACTACAAACGCTGGCGTTTGCTGTGGTTGTAAAGTAGTTCAGTCAACACACAATGTAGCGACTTTCATCGGCGTTTTTTTTTGACAGCAGGGTACTTCTGTGAGTGAAGTTGGTGGTGAATTCTATAGAGTGAAGTTGGCATCAGTAAAAAATTCGAAGATTGAAACTGAATTTAGGTTATAAATGGATCAAAATAATTTGAAAAAAAACATTATTGCTAACATGTGCGACTGCTTTAGCCTATAAAAAGTTAAAAGCGAAAACAAAAGTCAGAAGATGGTGGTGGGTTAGACCAAGTTATCAAACGTATTCCTCCAATGTCGAATTCGAAATGGGAAAACGCCGTGTAGTTGCGACAGTTTTTCAATTTTTCGAAATTACAGCGCTGCGACACGACTACGTACGTGCCTATGTGACTTACTCCATATAATTCCATTGAATGAATATGGATTTGACAGCTACGGCGTTTGTAGTTGCGCTGTCGCCGCGCCGTGTAGTAGCATTGTGGCATAGGCATAAGGGTTGAATGGAACTATTTTCGTTCAATTTGCGGAACGAGAGGACATAGTTCCGTGAATTATACATGTCCGGAACTACCCAACTCTACTAGAATGCGAGGAGAGAGTAAAAATACTGTTTTTGACGTGACAACGTCTATTAAATCGGTTAGCGCTGAAATATGGGATGCCGAAACGCAAAAAACGCAGAAAAATGTAGACTAATGGTAGAAACACAATGTGGCGTGCACGCGCGCGTGCTTTAGATCGGCTTTGTACCGATTTACGGGATAATGTGTCAGACGCACGCAACCACAATTCGCAACACACAATCTGGCTTCAAGTCAGCTGCGCGTAGAGAGCTTAGGAATATGACAATACTATGTTCTGTTTCCTCAAAATGTACACATATGAATTTAGTGCAGAAAGAAGAGTAGATTTGTGTTCTGTTCTATTTATATGATTTAGTTGAAACATAAATATAAGAAAATTTCATCTCAAATAAAGGTATATGCTTATAAAAAAATATGCGTTTAGTTCTGTAATACCCATCATCATTAGTTTGCATCCAAAAAATCCAATAATAAGCTACGAAAATGTATGCATGTTGAAAGCGAACAACTCGGAACACTACATGACAGAACACGTTACACTATTCTGCTACAATCGAACAACACAATGAAATACATCTGTCAAACGCACGCCTTGAGTAGAGAGTAGCTCTACTCCGGCGCTTTGCTCGACTTTACGATATTTACGATATGAGGTCGAGCAAAAGTTGAGGTAACATTATGTGTTGCTTCATAAGATATCGTTGTTCCTACTCATGCTGTCAAAAGCACGCGCGCGCGCACGCCACATTGTGTTTCCACTTTAACCGTGTGAGTAGGCGTGGCCTAGCGAATGTGTAGTAGTGAGCTCGCGCGAAAATGATCAACATGTCAGATAAAAAAAAAATTCGGCGTCGTTTAGTGGAATTAAATCAAATAAAATCATATCATAGACCTATTGTTGATAGAATATTAGAAATAAAGAACACTTAGACGTTTGAGTATAAAATTGTCTTATTCAATTAAATACATGTATAATACTGTAATATGAAAATATTTCATTGAAATCAATAAAAAAATTATATGTAATTGTTGAATATATAATATTTATACCTCATTCATAAAATCGTATAATAGACGTTGTCACGAAATAATGGATTTGGCTAGTAACAGCCAATCTAATAACAGTTTTTTTAGAGCTAGGGTGTATTTTAGGATTAGAAAATTAAATAAGGAAATAATAGAAAATCAAAATAAACGGAAAAGAAAATAAAATAAAATATTACACTAACAGAACAATGTATCTTTCATTCCACATCTCTGCATTCACATTAAACTCCAATGGAACTATTCAGAATGGGTTTTGTTTTTGCTTCTATACATTCGTTTTGTTGGTTTTAGTTTATCACTCGAAGCTTGGCAAAATACTTGTGAATAATGGAAATAATATGCCATAAAGCTTTAAAAACACGATTTATTTAACAACAATTATATAAATTCCAATTTTTCCTTCCCCAATTTGTATGTAAACAAACAGCAATTTTAACCAGCTGTCAAATTTCGGGTCACGCGTGACGTAGATGTGTAGAATGAAACAAAAATGAACACTCGAAGGCGTAATCTTGTCTCTCTCAATCGTGAGGCAGAATGACATAGTCAAGACGCCGTCAAGCCGCAACGCGTTTGTAGGAGCTAGTTTTCAAAATGCCTGTCAAATACCATCAGATTTGCGGGGCTCACACCATACGATTTGTCTGTACGATTTGCTTGATGACCTTGCTTGATGGTCCAAATCGTGAGTGTGAATGGTCGTACGACATGTCGTCAAATTTGTCGTTTGGAAGTTCAAATATTATAACTTTTTGACTTGCTTGATCGACTTGTCGTAAGGTGTGAACAGTTGTCGTACAAGCTCAGAGCATTTTTTCACTTTTGCTTGTGCGTTCAGAGAATCAACACCAACTTTGAGCGGAATGAACGATACCTATGAATGATATGGTTTCAAACAAAGAAAAAGAATTTTGGTTTGATTTTTCCATATTAGGAATTATTTTTCTCAGTAACTCATCATACGTTACTATCCATTCGCAAATAATTACGAAAATCCTCTGGAAAACTTTCATGAAATTCTGTTAACAGTTACTGATGAGAAATTATTACGTTTTCCGACCCATGGTTTAATCCACATTCGCTTTTTTACTTCATTTTCGAGTGTTTCATCAATAATCATCCCTGTAAACAGAGCATGAGCGGCCATGTTAATACTTCGAAATTTCTATTGCAAGTGAAGTCGGTCAAGCAAATTGTATGGTGTGAACGCTAGGCATTATTTGGTCGTCAAGCAAATCGTACAGACAAATCGTATAGTATGAACCCCACTTTGCCATCTTGTTTATTTATCTAAGCTGTCAAACACAGACACTACACACCAATCAGCTGATTATGCTTTTGACATTTCCTCGAAGCGTGCTGCTCGATGTTGTGATTCCAATTCAAAATTGGATTTTAAAACCGAAAATAATTCACAGAAGCCGACAATGATTCGCTTATCACGTTTAGGTAGAGTGTTAACCAAAATTCAGCCATCCAGTTTATACGGTCACTACTCGACGAAGAAAAAGCCTCAATGGACTGGTTTTGATGACGATCCGTATGACAAATTGCCGGCCGAAATACGTCCGAAGATCCTCTACAGTTCTTTCCTTGAAATGCAGAATCCACTTATGGGATTCAAGCGTAAAAAAGTATTTGAAGATCAACGAGAAAAGCAGAAGCAACAGTTGAAACTGGAAAATGCCCGCGTGCGAGCCTTTCCGGTATCTTTGAAAGCCTTACGGTTGGGTCAGGACGATCATCAGGAAGAGAAAGCCGAAGAAATTGGTGATGAAGAGGATTTCATTGACGAAGGTGTAATTCCAGAAAATTCTTTGACGGCAACTCCTCCGGATAAGTGGATGAACGATTATGAGTTCTATGAGAGCTCCATGGACGAGGATGGCGAACTGAATTCAAAATACGGAACTCCCGGTAAGTTGACCTTCATAGGGATATATAGATTTACTTAAGGGCCGTTTTTACTTGCAGATCCATCGATTCCGGCGTCAAAGATCCCTTGCAATGGCTGTGGTGCTCACCTGCACTGTGCGAATCCTGGTATTCCGGGATATATTCCCTCGGAAATATATCGAGGGCGAACCCAAGTGGAGCTAAAGGTGTGTTGGTTAAACTTTACCCTAAATCTAATGTCGTTTACCCCGTGTTTCTGCAGCAAATCATCTGTCAACGTTGTCACTTCCTAAAGACCTATAATATCGCCTTAGATGTCGAGGTCACGCCGGAAACCTACATCGAAACTCTGTCAGCCATTAAAGACAAGTTCGCTTTAGCTGTACTGATTGTGGATCTTCTCGATTTTCCGTGTTCAATTTGGCCTGGAATGCAACAGATTCTGGGTGATAAACGGCCGATTTTCATTGTTGGCAACAAAGTTGATCTATTGCCAATGGATTCGTCTGGATACTTGAATCACATCAAACACTGTTTGCAGGAAGAAGTCATCAAGAGCGGTACGAGCGACGGTATATCTTATTATCCTTACTGAGGTTCTCTACATTCAGGTCTGAATAAGATGAACATCAAGAACATCAGTCTCATTTCGGCAAAAACTGGTTACGGAATCGAGGAATTTGTTACAAAACTGCAAAAGATCTGGGTGCACAAGGGTGATGTCTACCTCGTAGGATGTACAAACGTAGGGAAGAGTTCTCTGTTCAATATTCTCTTGAATTCTGATTACTGCAAAGTAAGTGACGTCTTACCTGTGGTGTGGATGTTTCTCATTTGAACTTGGTTGTTTTGTGTTTCAGGCTGCAGCTAGTGATCTTGTTAGAAAGGCGACGACCTGCCCATGGCCTGGAACAACCTTACATATGCTAAAGTTTCCAATTCAGCGACCTTCAGGTGAGTACTCTGATCACTTTCTTTAAGCCCTTAAACTATACTTATTCTCAGATTATTACGTTGTCCATCGTTCGAGACGGCTTTTTTCGGAACGTGCTGAACGCGAGGCAGAGAGGAAACTCCGCCGAGCACAAGCGAACGAGACGGGTAGTGTAAAATGGGCAACTTTAACAGGGCACATAGGTAAAAGTCGATTTTTGTAGAAAACATTACTAACGGCATGTTATTCTCAGGTCGCACTGTGACTGATGATAAGGAAGCAAACGACCCCTTCTCAATGGCCACTGGCACACAACCCATTCAAACGCTCGATGAGAAAAGCAAATACTTTGCCAATTGTCACTGGTGTTTCGATACACCCGGAGTAATGCAGCCTGACCAAGTAACAAACTTTCCTTGACTTTGTGCTTTCGATAGAGTAATCAGTGTCGTCTCGTAGATCCACAATTTTCTCACAACTGAGGAACTGCTTAAGATCTTTCCATCACAAATGATCTCCCCGCGTGGTTTTCGCCTGAAACCCGGAATGACCCTGTTCCTAGCCGGATTAGCAAGAGTTGATTTCTTAGAAACAGACCTAGACTCGATGAGGTATACTCGTTAGAACGCTGTTCATTGCGGATTGTCTAGATTGTTCAGTTTCTAGATTGCCGGTTTATAGTTCCCTCAAACTTCCGGTCGTCGTCACCCCCACCGAGGCCGCAGACAGCATCTATGACGTTTACTTAGGTAGTGAGTTGTTCGGTCTACCAGTAGGCGATGAAAATCGCATGAAAAATTGGCCTGGACTGCAAGCCTCAGATGACATCACCATAACAGGTGAATCCAACCAAGCGGCAACTTGCGGTAAGCTGTGGCATCATACGTTCCTCTTATCTCTTTCTAATACGTTGCTCCCTTGCAGATATACTCCTCTCGTCGGCGGGTTGGATCGGAATCAGGATTCCTCTAGAGCGATATTGCAAGTTTAAAATCTGGACGCCTGAAAAACGAGGTATCATCATCCGAAAGCCATCACTCATCCCCTACGGCGACCGATTATGTGGCAAGCGGATACGCAGCTCTATCGCGTACAGAATAGGAAAACCATTTATCAAAACGCGAACGTAATTTAATTTGTTTTAGTATAGAATAGGAGAGTAAAGGTTATCGCATATACATATATGGATTGATTCAACTCATTTGTTGGTTCCTATTTTATTGAATAGCTTGTCTTTGGCAATTTGCGCCATCAGGCCGTGGATCAGTTCGATCGAAGCACGACTACAGTCTCGTGTCGCCTTCGAGAGCTTGTCCTCGGTGCGTTTCTCGTTTATGTCACTGGCTATCAAGTCAAGAACATTAACACAAACTTGCGGATTCAAAATATTTTAAACAAACCTGAAACAACGAATGGTCCCCTGCCAAGGCTGGACTCGCTTTGCTCAAGCTTTTCTGATAAATCAAAAATCTGCCCAGTTGTGTACTCAGTGTTGGTCAGCAGACCGGAACTGCCCAACGTATTCACCCAGTACTTATTCCATAGGGAATCAAGTAGCTTTCTATCGAGGGCCGATTTGAAGTAGCTCACCTCGAGCGGATAGTATTGCTTGCAATGGACGCCAAAGTCTTCGATTTTATTTAATGGAATCGTCTGATACTCAGACGGTTCTTCGTTTGGTGGCTTATAACCCTTGGGATAAGTGCGGAAAGCTCCAAGACACACCTTTCCGGCAGAAACCGTTCTAACTGGATCGACAACAATCGCCACGAACGGTTCCTGGAAATTTTGATTCAGCATTTGTGTAGAGACATCGATGCCCGACAACCAACAACCATAGCCGGGATGGCTATGGTACCAACCGATTGCATTCTCTGGCCTACCAACCTCCTTAGCCGAATCAATGTACGCAGACATGTACTCATAAGCCTGCGATTGAGCATTGACACGGGTCTCGGTACCTTCAACGGGCAATGCAAATGCATCCATGACAATCTGAAATTGAATTTGTCTAAAATGCACCATCATCGAGGGGGGAAGAAAGCATACCATTGTATTGTCCTCCACTTTGCCAAGAAGCAATCCCATCACTTCTAAAGTGCCGCCAGAACGAGCGTGCATGACCATTTTAAGCAAGGACAATGCCGAGATCTTTATATCCTTAAAATAGTGTGGATCCTTCTCCCATGGTTTGGCGTCAAGGATTTGTCTTTGTTGTTCGGCGTCGTAACGAAATATTTCATCGCACATTGGTAATGTCCTCACGTTGTTTTCCATTTCCCATGTTTTCAAAGCCATTTCTGAAGTCGATGCCATTTTTCTCTTTGTTTTTTTGTTCCTTCTGTTGTTTGCTGGTAGGACTTTTTCGATTACTTTCGTGGATGCGGATAACCGGACACAGAAATGTGTTGACAACTGACATATGCAGCACAGATCACTCGCAGGACGTTTGACATAAGAGGTATGTTCAGTGGTACAATACTAACAGGGGTGGCAATGAGTATACTTATTAGAGGTTAAGTAAGGTGAATTTAATCTGTTATTGAAAAGGTGTCAAGGCGGTACAAGGAGTTCGACTTTCCACGGTAATGTTATTTACGGACGGATATGCATTCATCAGCAACGAAATCAGAATGTAAAGCATGTAATATGTATTATACAGAAAATATCCGCTCCTTAATTTCTGATCCAATCCTATTCCTTACTTACTTAAATGGCGCTACAGTCCGGTGTGAACCTGGGCCTCAACCAACAAGCTTCTCCAGCTGGCACGGTCTTTTGTCAGTTGTCGTTAACGACACACTACCAGTTGGTTAAGGTCCCCTTTCAACCGTGTTCGCGACCTTAGATTCTGTCGTCCTCTGCTGCATCGTCCCTCGGGGTTGGATTCGAAGACTCTTCGGGCCGAACTGTGTTATCCATTTGTTCTGCATGGCCTAGCCACCTTAGAAGTTGGATCCGTAGACGCCGTGCCAGGCCGATGTCGCTGTACAGCTTGCTCGTCGTTGTATATTCTCCTCCTGACTCCGTTTATACTAGGAATGCAATGCAGGTGGGCGATTGCAAGAAATGAGCTGAGCGAGTTAATCTGTCGAATTGTTTATTGATTTGGTTTACGGGATGACATAGGTTTGATCGAATCTCTAAGTTTCATGAAGACATGAAGACAGAGCCTCCGGCTACATGGAACACCCTTAAAAAGCTATTTTCCGGCCAAGCCATTGTTTTTTTATTTGAGAAGTAGCAACATTCTCTTAAAGCGCGTGCTTAATTTATCCTATCGAGTACAATAGTTAATAATAATGGCGATTATTCCTCGATAGTAAGTCCGATTCGAACAGTCGACCCCTTACGCACGCAGCAGCACCTATGCTATCACCGTGGCAAGTTTGGTCAAGATCGCAATAGCGGTTCCAGAGGAGTACAATAACAAAGAAGTTGCAATCTATAAACCAGAGATTGAAAGTAGAATTTTCCTATCGAAACGACCAAGAGCCTCGTCATCCGCTTTCGTTAAAATCCAGACCTCTGCACCATAGCGGAGGACCGGGATGATTAAGGTTTTGTGTAATGCAAAACTGGGCAAGGAGGACATATTTGAGTCGATCATAGGAAAGCATAGCCTCCATAACACAACATCCGACAACGGATTAAGGCTAATCGATTTCCTAGCGGGGCGTAACCTCCTTGTAGCAAGCACGCGATTCCCCCATCTCAACATCCACAAGGGTACCTGGCGGTTTTGTGATCAATCGACCACCAACCAGATTGATCATATTGCGATCGACGCCAGACACTCCTCCTGTATTCTCGACGTACGAACCTTCCGAGGGGCCAACATCGACTCGGACCACTACCTTGTTGTAGCCAAGGTACGAATGAGGATATCAAGAATGCCTAGGAGTCGAGTAGGACAACGTAAGTTTGACGTTGGAAAGCTACAATCGCAAGAGACTGCCAGAAACTTTGCCGATCGTGTCTCCTCAAAGCTCTCTCAAAATCCGCCCAGAGCAGCACAAACAATAGAGCAGGAATGGGCTCATTGCCAGAGCGCCGTCAGAGATGCTGCCTCAGAGGTGCTGGGTTTCAAACAGCCACCACCTAGAAACCCCTGGTTCGATGAAGAATGCGAACAAGCCCATGCAGCAAAACAAGAGGCATATAAGGCCGTGCTGCAACGACGGACGAGAGCTGCTCGCGAAATCTATGAGCAGAAGAGAAGAGAGGAACACACGCTTTTCAGAAGAAAGAAGATAGAGCACGGAAAGCGTGAGATCGAGGAGATGGAGAGATGCTTCCGCAGGAATGACGCCCGTAAATTTTACAACAAGTTAAAACGAACATGCCATGGCTACAAAGCCAGAGTGGCGGCCTGCAGGGATGAAAATGGAGAACTGGTAGTAGAGTCGCAGTCGATGCTGAGGATTTGGAGAGACCACTTCTGCAGACTGTATAACGGCGATGATAGACAAGATACCGCTGTCAGGCAGAACGAGCCATTCGCAATGGACCACGAAGTAACAGAATTCGGTCCACCCGACCTAGACGAAGTCAAAATAGCGATATCAAGACTTAAGTCTAATAAAGCCGCTGGCGCAGACGGCCTGTCTGCTGAGCTTTTTAAGGCGGCTGGAGATGAGCTGGTAAGGTGCATGCACCATCTCATCTGCAAGGTATGGTCGGAGGAAAGCGTGCCCGACGAATGGAATCTCAGCATCGTTTGCCCGGTCCATAAGAAAGGAGACCCCTATAACTGCGCCAACTATAGGGGAATAAGTCTAATTAACATCGCATATAAGATCTTCTCTGCCGTATTGTGTGAACGCCTGAAATCATTTGTGGATAACCTGATCGGCTCTTATCAGTGTGGTTTCAGGCCAAGTAAATCCACAATAGACCAAATATTTACGCTACGGCAGATCTTGGAGAAGACCCAGGAATACCAAATCGACACTCACCACCTCTTCGTCGATTTCAAGGCCGCGTATGACAGCGTATATAGAGACGAGCTGTACAAGGCCATGTCTAGTTTTAACATCCCTGCCAAACTCGTCCGACTGTGCAGGATGACAATGGAGAATTCTCGTTGCTCCATTAAGGTCGGTAATGAGCATACCGAGACCTTTGATGTTAAAAAAGGATTTAGGCAGGGCGACGCGCTGTCGTGCAACTTTTTCAACATCGTGCTTGAAAAGATTGTGCAAGAGTCACTGGCCAACACAAGAGGTACGATCTATTTCAAGTCTACGCAATTGCTTGCGTACGCCGACGATATTGACGTAATTGGACGAAAACAGCAAGACGTCAATGAGGCTTTTGTGAGCATTGAGGTAGAAGCGGCTAAGATGGGTCTCAAGGTTAATGAGGGTAAAACCAAATATCTGCTCTCATCTAAAATAGACGGACAACACCGACGTATTGGCCAGAACGTCACCATGGGCGGATATAACTTTGAAGTCGTCAAGGAATTCGTCTACCTTGGCTCACTGATTACCAGCGACAACAACACCAGCGCTGAGATAAAACGCAGAATCACTCTTGCCAACCGCTGTTTCTTTGGGCTCAAGAGGCAATTGAGAAGTAGAGCCCTCTCTCGGAAAACCAAGGTGACGCTATATAAGACCTTGATCATCCCAGTCCTCCTTTACGGCGCAGAGGCTTGGACCTTAACAAAAGCGGATGAAGATGCCCTTGGTCGTTTCGAGAGGAAAATTCTGCGCACTATCTACGGTCCCGTTTGTTCAAACGGTGTATGGAGGAGAAGATATAACGAAGAACTGTACGGGTTGTACAGCGACATCGGCCTGGTACGACGTCTACGGATACAGCGTCTAAGGTGGCTAGGCCATGTAGAGCGCATGGAAGATACAGCTCCGACCCGAAAAGTCTTCGAATCCACTCCGGAACGAAGGCGCGGCAGAGGACGGCCGCCTCAGCGGTGGTGCACGCAGGTGGAAAGGGACCTCAACCAACTGGGTGTGCGGCACTGGAAACAGCTGGCCAAAGACCGTGCCGGCTGGAGACGCTTGTTGGTTGAGGCCCAGGTTCACCACGGACTGTAGCGCCACCTAAGTAGTAAGTAAGTAGCGCAACCCAACTTTGACGTTCTGGCTGAGACGTCGGTGTTGTGCGTCTTTTTTAAACCAGACTACTGCAAAGTCCCGGCTTGACGAGATCGCAGGAAAAAAGTGTAAGCCCATAATAGAGAAAAATTTATTACACTAATGAATAGGTCCTACCAAACATCTGGCCCTCACACCGTTACTAATGAATTTAATAATGACGTTGTTTTTTTTTTTTTGAATAAGTATCTCTTCCACGGGGTGGCCGTGGTGCAGTGGTTAACATCATCGACCGCCGATCGGAAGGTCTATAGTTCAAATTCGCTTCATAGCCAAGTAAAAGTAATTCCTAAACGGATGATAAAAAGTATGCAACGCAGTTGTGAATGGAAAGTGACCAGACGTACTGCCTGCAGGCATAACACTCACAGTATATGGTCAACTGAAATTCATCCTCTGCGTACGCAATACTAAAGTGCTTGAACGAATTACTACAGACTATAACCAACGCGGAATTTGGTCGGCTCTCGTCCTATCTAGGCCTAGGACAACCACCCCTGAGAGTAGTGAACGAACATCAACGACCCCAACCACTGCACTCCGTTCAGGTTGTGTGTGTCAACACATCATAAGAGAATATGAAAAACTCTTGAGCCTGCGCGAGTCTCTAAAAAAAAAAAAACTATCTTAGTACTTGGAAATGTTGTACTAACCGTGATAGAATCCAAGTAGTCTCTACTTGCAGTAAACACTTTTTATTTAATCAAATATCTTTCCTTGGGGATTATATTGTTACGAAATGAATCCAACTGCGGATACCAAATGTTACGAAAATTTAATCGTATCGAATCACTGGATTGCGATAAACTACAACTATTTGTTTGTTTGTTCCACACCCACACACTTTTGTTATTTCACCTCAGATCAATTATCTGAGCATTTCACTTTACACTTTATTTCTTACACAAACCTTTATTACAAGCTTTTACTTTCACACTGGTTTATCGACCGATCACGCTCTATACCGACTGATCACACGTTATTAAATCCCGTAAACTGAATGCTCCCGAGGGCGAGCGTTCGCGCTTACATAGCCGTCGGTGCACTTTCTCGAATGTTCGCCCTCAAATGTTCCCCTTCGGAAGTCTCTAGAATGCTTTGACATTTAGCAGGATGCTGCTGAAAGTTACCATAATTTCCATTTCAGATTCACCAGAGCATTTCAAACTTCGACAGCGAAATTTGATTATAGCCGTTGGTTCGTGTCCGCAACAATATGATAATAAGGTCCCTAAACCGTTCTCACTCTCGCAGAGTAGATGGTTTTACCAATAATTATCCTGAATGAATTGTCTAGAATCGGCTAACCAATCGCTTAGTAGGCTACCTCTAGAGTTGGGTACATTATTGCCCCAATCACTGTGTTTAGCATTTAGATCTCCGAGCAAACCGAGTCTTGATGTGACGGTTGAGGTGCTTTAAGTGGAAGTTAATGAACAGTATCCATTACCCCAATCGGACCTAATTTGAATCCAACGTCATCACTTCCTCCACATGCTGTATCCCAGCTCGATGAACCTAAACACTTGCACTTTGCTCAAACGCAGCTTCATTTCCTACACAAGCTAAGCCCCGCACGATTACCCCAAATATTCACACTTTGCTCAAACGCAGCGTCATCAGCAATGCCCCAGCATAATCACACCAAACGCGCACGCTTTGCCTAAACCCATCATCAGCATTTACTGTATACAAAAATCCACAGCACAATTACCTTTAGTTTTACTTAGTTATTTCGTTACTGTTAAGATAGCTTAGTTAAAGGTAGAATACGAATAATAAAGGCAGTCGATATTAGACTCCGAAACTCATTGGTCTTATTAAGGATCTGCCGTAGTGTAAATATTTGATCGATGGAGAACTTCATGCCTGTTTCACAATGCTACTAGACGGCGCGGCGACAGCGCAACTACAAACGCTGCCGTTTGCTGTGGTTGTAAAGTAGTTCAGTCAATACACAATGGAGCGACTTTCATCGACGTTTTTTATGACACCAGGGTACTTCTGTGAGTGAAGTTGGATGGGAATTCTATAGAGTGAAGTTGGCATCAGTAAAAAATTCGAAGATTGAAACTGAAATTAGTTCATAAATGGATCAAAATAATTTGAAAAAAACATTATTGCTAACATGTGCGGCTGCTTCAGCCTATAAAAAGTTAAAAGCGAAAACAAAAGTCAGAAGAAGGTGGTGGGTAAGACCAAGTTATCAAACGTATTCCTCCAATGTCGAATTCGAAATGGCAATACGCCGTGTAGCTCCGACAGTTTTTCAAATTTTCGAAATTTCAGCGCTGCGACACGACTACATACGTGCCTATGTGACTAACTCCATATAATTCCATTGAATGAATATGGATTTGACAGCTACGGCGTTTGTAGTTGCGCTGTCGCCGCGCCGTGAGTAGCATTGTGACACAGGCATCACGGGCTTAAAACCGCACTGATATAGAGTGATCAGTTTATTTATGGATGGTTTGAGGCGCTGACACAAAACGGCCTAGAAGGTTTTAATATTAAGATATATTACAGCCCCCTAATATATCCCTTCTATAGTTGACGCATTCAAAGTGGTTGGTCTACTTTTTATGGATTGGACAAACGACCATATCCTACATATGAGCTAGTGTATGCTCCCCACTAAGTCATCTTGAGCTGCCTGCTTTTTTTGAGCTTAAGCTCGACATGGTTGCCTTAGCTTCGTCCAGGGCAGAGGAACGAATATCTTTTCTATCATCGTCGGTCATGAATGGATAATTCTGCCTGAAAGAAGAAACTTCTCGACCGTAGCCGTTATACAGTTTGCAGAAATGATTTTTTTTTGATTTTCATACGTACTGTCGACTATTTTCATGTCTGCGGCTCTATTTTTTACGCTTTTCGGTACAGTGCAGCTTTTTATCCTTCTTGCTTCGCCGAATTTCCTGCATTCGTTTCTTTGAGGCGACACTGTAGCGATTTCTTGCGATTGTAGTTTTTCGACGTCAAACATTGACGACTTGACTCTATTCCACTGTGTTCGAGATATTGTTAGTCGCGCCTTGGCTGCAACACGTAGAACAAATGGATAATGGACGGAGTTCAAAAGAATCATGAATGGAAAACCTGAAATATGGAAACACTCTATTTCCCAGGATTGGCGATGGGATTTTTTGTACCGAATCTAAAGTTGCTGAACGTATTATCCGGCCACATGCGAAGCTATAGGTTGGATCTGAACGATTTGACATTTTATGATACAAATGTTAGATTAAAATGCTATCCCCAATCTGAAAATGTAGGTCCTTACTTGTGTAGGTTCAGCAAAATATGTTACTGTACCCTTTTACCCATTAAATTCATGTACACGAACTGTAGTAGCTATCGTTGGGTCGGAATCGCTTCAATTATATTCCAATGAAATCGAGTTTTGATATAATTTACTGTCAATGCCAATCCTACAAAAGATCTACTTTATCTCCGGCTGAGGCAAGAGGCTTTAAATTTTGGAGAGTAGGAGTTGTGTTAACATTTTTCTACATTTTGATCATTTCTGTTTCTGTAATCCGTTTACGGATCGATTTCTTAGTTAGCGGCCAAGTCAAGGCAGATACCCAAAATAAACGTTAGATAATTACAGTTTCTCAACCGATAAAGCGAACGTGCCAAGGTTATAAAGCCAGAACGGAAGCCTGCAGGGATGAGAACGGACACCTAGTAGTAGAATCGCAGTTGATGCTGAGAATATGGAAAAACCACTTCTGCAGACTGTATAACGGCGATGTTAGTCAATATACCGCTGTCAGGCAGAATGATCCATTTCTAATCGACGAAGTACGCAGAGAATTCTGTCCCCCTGACCTCGACAAAGTTAAGATTGCCACATCGAAGCTCAAGTCGAATAAAGCTGCTGGCGCATACGGACTGTCTGCTGAGCTCTTCAAGGCAGCTGGGGATGACCTGGTTGGGAGCATGCACCAGCTCATCTGTAAGATATGCCCGATCCACAAGAAAGGAGACCCCTCTGATTGCGCCAATTACAGAGGAATAAGTTTCCTTAACATCGCCTACAAAATCCTCTCTGCCGTTTTGTGTGAACGCCTGAAGCCTTTTGTAAATAAGCTGATAGGTCCTTATCAGTGCAGATTCAGGCCGGGGAAGTACACCATCGACCAAATCTTCACACTACGGCAGATCCTGGAAAAAACCAATGAATTCCAAGTCGACATTTACCACCTATTTGTCGTCTATACAACGCTATGTCTACCTTTGACATACCTGCTAAACTTGTCAGACTATGCAGGATGACTTTGGAGAATGCTCGCTGCTTCATCCGAATCAGTAAACACCTTACCGATAGTTTTGATGTTAAAAAAGGATTTAGGCAGGGCGATGCGCTGTCGTGTGATTTCTTCAACATCATATTGGAAATTATTGTGCAAAAATCACTGGCCAATACAAGAGGCACAATCTATTTCAAATCCTCGCAACTCCTTGCATACGCCGACGATATTGACATAATAGGTACATAGATCAGAGCGAGATGTCAATGAGGCGTTTGCGAGTATTAAGTTCGACGCGGCGAAAGTTGGAAAGTTGGTCTGGCGGTAAACGAGGGCAAACTAAATATATGCTGTCATCGAAAAAGGACGCTCACCACCGACGTCTTGGCCAGAACGTTCGTATTGGCAGTTATAAGTTCGAGGTAGTTAAGGACTTCGTCTACCTTGGCTCCGCAGTGACCTGCAACAACGACATCAGTTCCGAAATCAAACGCAGAATCACTCTTGCTAATCGCTGTTCCTTTAGGCTCAGGAGGCGATTGAGTAATGGAGCCCTCTCCTGAACGACAAAGTTGACTCTATATAAGACCCTTATCATCCCGGTCCTGTTGTACGGCGGAGAAGCATGGACACTATCAAAAGCGGATGAGGAGGTTATAAACGCAGACGGAGGATGGAGGAAAAGATTTAACCACGAACTTTACGGGCTGGGCCATGTAGAGTGAATGGACACCACAGCTCAAGCCCGGAGAGTCTTTGAATCCAACCCCGAGGGACGCAGAAGCAGAGGACGGCCGCATTTAAGATGGCGCACACAGGTGGAAGGGGATCTCAGCCAACTGGGTGTGCGGCAATGGAAAAGGCTAGCAAGAGATCGTGCTAGTTTGACGGGCATGTTTGTTTCACCCCGAACTGTAGCGCCCCTTAAGAAGAAGAAGAATTACAGTTTCAAGAAATCGCCAAGACAAAACAGAAAAAAAGTGGTCCATCTTCCTACCTAAGACAAATGATGAGACCAACGAAATAGAAAGAATTCTAAGCCCATTGGATATTAAGGAAAACCGCTATAAGTCTCAAGGAAGGAATCGTCCGGTAATTAAAGAATTCGAATAACGTAGGTAGCACAAGACTCCAGAACTGAATAAGGCAGATATGGCCGGTAAAGGTCGATACAATTGTAGAATTTTGATGGTCGTTTTCCTTCAATATCAGTTGAAAGAAAAATACATTCGACCGTTGAGTTCAGTCTCTTGCTCTTGCTAGTTCATTCTTCGCTGTTTTCATATATGGTTTACCATCCTTCCTTATATATCCATTTTCGCAGCTGGATCCAAAATTCTATGGTCACTTTTGTCAAATAATGTTAGTAAAGTTGACTAAACAATAAGTTTGTGCAGCTAGATGCTCACCATCTTTCAATTTAGAGCCCTGATTTTCAGCATGGATTTTTTTGCTAGCTGCGATTAGTTTGATTACGTCACCATCGGACATACATCTCTTACGAAATTCGATTTAAGGTACTAGAGAATGATACAATCGTCCGAATAACTCTGACAAGGAAAACAAAAGCGGTTGTTAAAATTACGAGTAACATTTAATATCTGAATTGTAATTTTACCAGATTTGACACCGTTTCGCTAGATTTAATTTTGACCTAACTGGGCACGAGAAGGCTTTTGCAAATTCCTCCGAATTCGCTACAGCGTTATTCACTCGATCCTTGTGTAATGAATGATTCCGGAGATTTGTCGGCCCTCTACTGGATTGACACCAGATCTGAGCGAAACTTATGAAAAACAACTGATCACCGCTAACACTTGGCTTTATAGCTGTGTCGATATACATATGATCATTCCTTAGCCTTTCGTAAGCTCCGTAAGCTAAACGCAAGCCTTCGTTATCAGCTACATCCTCATTCAAAGCTAAAACATTTCTCATTTTGTTCTGGTCTAGAAAGCAAGCCATTCGCACTCCAAACTGAACAAATTCCCTTTGATTGACTTCAGCTTTCGCGTTGCCTCTGTAATCGTATTGCTGCCCGTCACTATCGAAACCATGCACTAGCTCATGTGCGATGATAGTACCAATCGAGCCCATGATTTGAGCGAAATCTGTATCCTCCTTGTACATGGGTGGCTGTAGAATACCAATGGGAATTTCCAGGGTATTTGATGTCAATCGATAGTAAGCGTTAACGTTAAGTGGTCGTAAGTTTTGATTAGAAAGCTCGGATGGCTGCGAGAGAAGTCTTAGCTCATTATCGAATGAAAGTTTGTCAAGCAATAGTCGCGATTTTTCATAGCTCTCCGAGTCTATTTCGATTCTCGGTTGATTGCCTTGTTTGAGCTCCGGATAACCAATGACAATCTTAATAGCTTTGAGCTTATTCATACTTTCGCGTCTTGAGCTGGAATCATACCAAGTAGTGCTGTTGATTTGCTCCAAGAATTCCTCCCGGATGTTTTCGAATATTTTTACGACTTTGTTCATAGAGAATGGGTTTCGAAGGTTCAAGAAGTCTTGTGATACCAGCAATGGCATTTTGGAACTGACCTCATCAATACAATTGTTCCAATCTGGCGGATCCATATCTACATGGTAATGATTCATAAATCTGGATAATTGCAGGATAGCTATCGTCTCGACTTTGACCTTATCGAGAAGGTTTTTCAAACTTTTGAAGAGCTCCGTTTGCACGACGATCTGGTATGAATTATTAATCCGCTCACCTAGAAGTGTTTCCATGTACAGTCTCCAGTTGATTTCGGGCACACGTCGTATGAGTTCTTCTAATGTGATTGGATCATTTAGATCCTGGCGGTTTAGCTCATATAGATCTTCCTCGAGATTTACAACCTCTTGGGCGATAGCATTTGCTTTTCTCACTCGTACTCCGAAGCGTAGGAGGAGTTTCTTGATGTAGGTCTTATACATGAATCCATCGTCTCCATCGGCCGGACCGTTAAATGGCTTGTCTATGGCTGTTAAGTAAATGAGATGCCGACTTGAGTCCTTCCAACTACGGTGCACAATGAAACGAAATATGGTCTGAACTTGATACTGTCTGAGAAGCGCTGCAACCTTAAGCCAATCATAAGAGGATGCTTCAAAGTTTTCATTGATGTTGGGCCATTTGGAAATCTCCAATAAGGTGCTTAGGTATGACTCCAGGACTTCATCTATAGAGTGAAATTTGCTGCCGACACAGAGATGATAGAATTGACTCGCCGGATCATTATGGATGCCCTTGCGTCGTTGATTTGTAAAATGTCGCTTCATGGTCCAACGATTTTCTAACTTCTGATCTGTAATCACGTCAACTGCATCATCGTTGTATGGCATCCATTTCCCGCAGGCGTACTGGTGAAAATCATCACATGGGTTGACTTGGGTGTCAATGAATCTCTTGAAGTTTCGAGTATCCTGGCATAACACTATAGGGAGGATGAGTAAAAAAATATTTCCAACGAAATTCATAACTCACTGACACGCACACTTGAGATAAGACTATTTCATTCGAGTACCGAGCATCAACTGATAACAGTTGTCGAATGATGTTGGCACAAAATGATTTCATGAGAGGCATTGAGTGGCATGCAATGGCGATGTCAGAGAAAATCCCATATTATGTAGCCCCTGACCTTACCTTCAATGTATGTATTTCCAAGAAAGCGTTATCACATCACTCGAATGGGTCTAAACCTCATATTCCCAGTTTGCATCATAACAGCATTGTATATTTCGTACACATGTAAAAGTTTACACTTGCATAAACGTTACGATAGGCTATCAGTTTGAAAAGCAGATTGCTCATATACGCCGGGATTAAGGTAGAGTAGCTTATTAAACAAGCCTCGGATATGGACGGATACAAAGCTGGCGACCCCTGTAAACGATTAACGGACTTGAGAATCTGCACCTGGAATGTGAAATCCCTTAACATACCGGGTGCAGGCGATCAATTGGAGCAAACCCCCAACTGCTATAAAGCAGATATAACCGCACTCCAAGAAGTGCGATGGGATGGACCAGGCAAAAGACGGATGAAAAACTGCGACATCTCCTAGACAGAACATATGCCCAATGCCCCAGCTACGACACAAAAATAGTCCTAGGAGATTTTAATGCAAAACTGGGCAAAGAGGACATATTTGAGTCGATCGTAGGAAGGTATAGCCTCCATAACACCACATCCGACAACGGACTTAGACTAATCGATTTCCTAGCGGGGCGTAAACTCCTTTCAGCAAGTACGCGATTCCCCCATCTCAACATCCACAAGGGTACCTGTCGGTCTTTTGATCAATCGACCACCAACCAGATTGATCACATTGCGATCGACGCCAGACACTCCTCCTGTATTCTCGACGTACGAACCTTCCGAGGAGCCAACATCGACTCGAACCATTACCTTGTTGTAGCCAAGGTACGAATGAGGATATCAAAAATGCTTAGGAGTTGAATAGGACTACGTAAGTTTGACGTCGGAAAGCTACAATCGCAAGAGACTGCCAGAATCTTTGCCGATCGTGTCTCCTCCAAGCTCTCTCAAAATCCGCCCACAGCAGCACAAACAATAGAGCAAGAATGGGCGCATTGCCAGAGCGCCGTCAGAGAAGCTGCCTTAGAGGTGTTGGGTTTCAAACCGCCACCATGCAGCAAAACAAGAGGCATATAAAGCCGTGCTGCAACGACGGACGAGAGCTGCTCGCGAAATCTATGAGCAGAAGAGAAGAGAGGAACACACGCTTTTCAGAAGAAAGAAGAGAGAGCACGGAAAGCGTGAGATCGAGAAGATGGAGAGATGCTTCCGCAGGAATGACGCCCGTAAGTTTTACAATAGGGTAAAACGAACATGCCATGGCTACAAAGCCAGAGCGGCGGCCTGCAGGGATGAATATGGAGAACTGTTAATAGAGTCGCAGTTGATGCTGAGAATTTGGAAAGACCACATCTGCAGACTCTATAACGGCGATGATAGACAAGATACCGCTGTCAGGCAGAACGGGCCATTCGTAATGGACGACGATGCAACAGAATTCAGTCCACCCGACCTAGACGAAGTCAAAATAGCGATATCAAGACTTAAGTCAAACAAAGCCGCGGGCGCAGACGGCCTGTCTGCTGAGCTTCTGAAGGCGGCTGGAGATGAGCTGGTAAGGTGCATGCACCATCTAATTTGCAAGATATGGTCCGAGGAAAGCATGCCCGACGAATGGAATCTCAGCTTCGTTTGCCCGGTCCATAAGAAAGGAGACCCAACGCCTGAAACCGATTGTGGAAGACCTGATCGGCTCTTATCAGTGTGGTTTCAGGCCAGGTAAGTCCACAATAGATCAAATATTTACGCTACGGCAGATCTTGGAGAAGACCCAGGAATACCAAATCGACACTCACCACCTCTTCGTCGATTTCAAGGCTGCATATGACAGCGTGTATAGAGATGAGCTATACAAAGCCATGTCTAGTTTTAACATCCCTGCCAAACTCGTCCGACTGTGCAGGATGACAATGGGGAATTCTCGCTGCGCCATTAAGGTCGGTAATGAGCAAACCGAGACCTTTGATGTTAAAAAAGGATTTAGGCAAGGTGACGCGCTGTCATGCAACTTTTTCAACATCGTGCTTGAAAAGATTGTGCAAGAGTCACTGGCCAACACAAGAGGTACGATTTATTTCAAGTCTACGCAATTGATTGCGTACGCCGACGATATTGACGTGATTGGACGGACACAGCGAGACGTCAATGAGGCCTTTGTAAGCATTGAGGTAGAAGCGGCTAAAATGGGTCTCAAGGTTAATGAGGGTAAAACCAAATATCTGCTTCCTGATGACCAGCGACAACAACACCAGCGCTGAGATAAAACGGCGCAGAGGCTTGGACCTTAATAAAAGCGGATGAAGATGCTCTCGGTCGTTTCGAGAGAAAAATTATGCGCACTATCTACGGTCCCGTTTGTTCAAACGGTGTATGGAGGAGAAAATATAACGAAGAACTGTACGGGTTGTACATCGACATCGCCTAAGGTTGCTAGGCCCTGTAGAGCGCATGGAAAATACAGCTCCGACCCGAAGAGTCTTTGAATCCACCCCGGAAGGAAGGCGCGGCAGAGGACGACCGCGACTACGGTGGCGCACGCAGGTGGAAGGGGACCTTAACCAACTTAGCGTGCGGCGCTGGAAACAGCTGCTCAAAGACCGTGCACACAATCACAATGTCGCGTTCTAGCGCTCGGGCTTTTGACAGCATGTGTAGGAACAATGAATTCATATGTAGTAACACGGAATGCGACCTCAAGCGGTGCTTCGGGTAATATCGTTAATATCGTATACTCGAGCTCAACGTCAGAGTAGAGCCGGTTGTTACTCGGTCATGCGTTTTGACAGCTGACAATGCTTCTCATTTGTTCAATAATGATTTCTTCAAGAAATGTGGACGTTATGCACAAACTTATTCGATTTCAACATATGTTGTTTTTCTTGCTGCATGAACGTCCGAGCGCCTGAAGCCACATTTCGTTATAGAAGTTCCTAGGTCGCGCATTTGACACATGTTTATCCGAAGTTGGTACAACGCCTGTCAAAAGCCCGAGCGCTCGAACGTGACATTACGATTCGCTCATTACTCTTGATCCAATCATTTTTAGCATATTTTCAAGATGAGTGTCATGAGCGGTTTTGCTCACTACATCGCAAAATGCTTCTACGTAGGGGAGGATAGTGTACCTTGGACCAAATTTTACAAAAGCATTTTTTTTTTTCTTTCCTTTTTGACTTCTGCATTAGCTTAAGTAGGCTCAGAAGTAAGAATAATAATATTTTCATAACAAAAAATGTAGAAAAATGGTCCAAGGTACACATACTAAGTGTGCCATAAACCAAGCCAGTGTGTACCATGGATCTTTCATAATAAACTCACAATTTTAAGCAAAAACAACCAAAAAATTTGATTCAACAAAACTAAGTTAACACTTTACGGGGTAGTAAATGATTTTAATATTTAGCTTGGGCCAGTCTTAAAATTTCATCAATGGTTACATCCTCTCCTCCGCTGAAGTCTTCACTGCTGTCATTATTTTGTTCCATCTTCTTCTTCTTAGTGGGCGCTACAGTTCGGGGTGAACTTGGGCCTCAACCAACATGCCCCTCCATCTAGCACGGTCTTTCGCTAGCCTTTTCCATTGCCGCACACCCAGTTGGCTGAGGTCCCCTTCCACCTGTGTGCGCCATCGTAAGGGCGGCCGTCCTCTGCTTCTTCGTCCCTCGGGGCTGGATTCAAAGACTCTCCGGGCTGGAGCTGTGGTGTCCATTCGCTCTACATAGCCCAGCCATCTTAGGCGTTGAATCCGTAGACGCCTGACTAGGCTCATGTCGCTGTACAGCCCGTAAAGCTCGGGCGCTCATAGGCCCAAAAATCACGCCCAAAATCTTTCTCTCGAACCGACCAAGGGCCTCCTCATCCGCTTTTGACAGTATCCATGCTTCTACGCCGTACAACAGGACCGGGATGATAAGGGTCTTATATAGAGTCAACTTTGTCGTTCGGGAGAGGGCTCCATTACTCAATTGCTTCCTGAGCCTAAAGGAACAGCGATTAGCAAGAGTGATTCTGCGTTTGATTTCGGAACTGATGTCGTTGTTCCAGGTCACTGCGGAGCCAAGGTAGACGAAGTCCTTAACTACCTCGAACTTATATCTGCCTATACAAACGTTCTGGCCGAGACGTCGGTGTTGAGCGTCCTTTTTTGATGACAGCATATATTTATTTTTTTCCCTCGTTTACCGCCAAACCAATTTTCGCCGCCTCCATCTCAATACTCGCAAGCGCCTCATTGACATCTCGCTGTGATCTACCTATTATGTCAATATCGTCGGCGTATGCAAGGAGTTGCGAGGATTTGAAATAGATTGTGCCTCTTGTATTGGCCAGTGATTTTTGCACAATAATTTCCAATATGATTTTGAAGGAATCACACGACAGCGCATCGCCCTGCCTAAATCCTTTTTTGACATCAAAACTATCGGTAAGGTGTTCACCGATTCGGATGGAGCAGCGAGCATTCTCCAAAGTCATCCTGCATAGTCTGACGAGTTTAGCAGGTATGTCAAAGGTAGACATAGCGTTGTATAGCTCGTCTCTAATTACGTATGCGGCTTTGAAGTCGACAAATAGGTGGTGAGTGTCGACTTGAATTCATTGGTTTTCTCCAGTACCTGCCGTAGTGTGAAGATTTGGTCGATGGTGGACTTCCCTGGCCTGAATCCGCACTGATAAGGACCTATCAGCTTATTTACAAAAGGCTTCAGGCGTTCACACCAAACGGCAATCGGGCATACGATGCTGAGACTCCATTCTTCGGGCATGCTTTCCTCTAACCATATCTTACGGATGAGCTGGTGCATGCTCCCAACCAGGTCATCCCTAGCTGCCTTGAAGAGCTCAGCAGACAGTCCGTATGCGCCAGCAGCTTTATTCGACTTGAGCTTCGAAATGGCAATCTTAACTTCGTCGAGGTAAGGGGGACAGAATTTTCTGCGGTCTCCGTCGATTAGAAATGGATCATTCTGCCTGACAGCGGTATATTGACTAACATCGCCGTTATACAGTCTGCAGAAGTGGTTTTTCCATATTCTCAGCATCGACTGCGGTTCTACTACTAGGTGTCCGTTCTCATCCCTGCAGGCTTCCGTTCTGGCTTTATAACCTTGGCATGTTCGCTTGTTTTGTTTCAGTGCTTTTGTTATTTGATTAACTTTTCTCAGCTTTGGTGTTCGAGGATTAAATGACGGCCCACATCGCTTTCCGATGATTCCTTTAGGCTTTCTTATTACCGGCCTTTCCACTCCTGCTGTTGCATTTTTTGGATGGGCTGGTCTCATTGTCGTCCTTTTCTGGTGTGTCTATTAAAATTCTTGTTTTTCCCTTTTTTCTTCCACGTTTGGTGGGGTATTTTCGTGGAGGGGCTTTTGGGAATGGTTCTATTACCTTCGGTGACTTGAATGAGGAGTTTGAAGTCGGAGCCTGTGTATGGCGTGATTTGGGCAAAGGGTTATGGGTATTTGCTGGGGCAACCTTCAGTGAGTGCAGGTAATTTAGCAGTAAAATCACCAGAGCATGGTCGATCCGCAACATAGCTGCTTAAAAATTCGTCTTCTTGAAATATGTGTTCGTCCACAGGCCATATGTTTTCCAGTGATCTTAAATACTTTTATAATGTTGTGTTGGTTGAAAGCTTTTGAATACGCTTTCCCGACTATTGTAGCAATGTTGTAGATCGACATAGGCTTACGTGGGCTCATTAGCATCGCATCCACTCGCTAGCAGCCTTATTGAAATATGTTTCATATGGACCAGAAACTGTCCTGTCTAGCGGCTGCATTTTACGCGAGCAATGTGGTGGTAGAGTTAAAAGTGCAACTCCAAGTTCTCTTGCCTGGTTAATAATGGTTGTCCATAATCTATTTTGTTGGTTGTCTCTTGAGTTGGTTTCACATGAGCAATGAAGTGTTTTAAGTATTGAACAAAAAGTTTTTCGTTCGACCAATCGGATGGATGTGCGCCACCAATAGAACCTGTTGGAGCTTCGCTAAGCATATGTTCTTTGGAAATATCAACATGGATGATACGCGATTGCCTATGGCGCTCACAACTGCTATCATTGTAACATTAATGCCACGCTCTCCTGACGTCATGCTTCCAACCTGTTTTTTGCCTCTAGTCGCCAGTACTTTTGGTGGAATATGCACAGTTAAGTTTCCTATCTCATCGAGGTTAAATATTTTTTCAAATGAGAAATGCAGTCTTTCAGGTTTTTAAAAAAGGATTCAACATTTGTCTTGTTGAAGCTGGTTAACCATGTGACTTTCTGGTTTTCTCCACGATAAGACTGCATGACGCTTCAAAAACCCATTCATCCAATCCATTCCTGCTGTTTCATTTTTTTTGTAGGGAATTCCCGTCCAACTACTGCAAAGAGAAGAAGGCTACTGACTGAGCTGAAGTGAATGAACATGCGAAACAGACTTTGGCGGGGTTACTTATTTTTATAGGCACATACACATGCTTAAGCTATTGGTCCGAGGTACACTTGGTCCAAGGTACGCTATACTCGCCTACCGTTTTCTGAGTCCCTCAAGGCTTGAAATCCTTGACAAGAAAAAGACGATGGATTGTTGTCAAAATATGATGAAATTAATTTTAAGATTACGTCTATCGCAGGCATATTGGTGTTGGGACTTTCATTGCTGGTGTCGTAGATATATCCATCTGCACACCCATATCTGGCGTACAGCCCCTGAAAAACAGAAACGTATTACGTTATTGTCTTCATATGTCGCTCTTTTTGTCTATTTATTTATTTATTATGGAGGACATGTTCTTAATTTTCTTGACTTTACGCACTTGACGTGGAACTTGACGCGATCGTGCTGATCCTTCTTATTCATTTTCCCGTGCAACATAAGAGCCGTGAGAAAGGATTCGGTTTTCTTTAGATACCCTGACGTATGGAGCTTCTTCAAGATTTTAATTTAGAATTCAACCATGGCACCATGACACTAAGTGCAAAACCTTTAATAGAGTTGTCGACTCTTTATTTTGTTGGAGTAGCGGGCTCTAAATGGCAGTTTCTGTAATACCACAGGTACTACAGAGAGACCCGTGCCGAGGGAGGGAAGGCTGGAGGTTAAGACACGCGTCACTACGCTTCCCAAGCAACGTCACTGGCTCCAAGGAAGCACTTAAGAGCCAGCACAAAAGTACAAAAGTCTAGATAAAAAGAGCCGGGAAAATTGGAACGAGATGGATGCTGACTCCTTCCTTGGAAGCCATAGAGGAGTGG
Source organism: Eumerus sabulonum (assembly GCA_951905685.1). NCBI lineage: Eukaryota > Metazoa > Arthropoda > Insecta > Diptera > Syrphidae > Eumerus > Eumerus sabulonum. The sequence goes on from OX645060.1 coordinate 208,800,364, forward strand.
CAGAGTCGACCTGGTAAGCGACCATCCATAGCCAAAAGAAGTGAGTGGACTTCCAAAAGGTCGTGCGCTCATGACGATACCACACCTACTTCAAAGAGACATAGGAGCACCGCTACGGTGAGGGATTATATGGTCGTAGTGATCTTAGATCGAGGCCACGAGGAGGGCCACATCACACATGAGCACGCGAATATCCTTAAAGGTGAAATCAATCTTCGCCTCCTTTCCGTGTTCAAGAATTGCCCGGAGAAGAAATTTCCAGGTTTCACCGATAGGGGCTGGCTCCATCCGTATAACAAGCTGATTGCCTGCGACGACGACAGCGCTGCTCCCTTTTTAAGGACTACTTTTGCCGCAGCGGACAATTTGTGGAAAGGTGCCAAGCCGGAGGTTGTGAACAAGGGCGAGATCCCACTCAGGCCAAGAGCCCACGCCCGCATACCCGTGGAGCCAGCGACACACAAAACATCTTGCTTCAGTTGTGAGGCAAAATCCCGTTCTTGCGACTGCTTATTGGAAAGTTATTTAGACAGAGGTTGAAAGCACTCTGAAGGAACAAGCACCCTGTTGCTGAAGAAATACTCTCTCCTCCATTAAAAGCGAAGAAAGGTAAAGTCCGATACGGCCTTAAAGTAATAAAGCTGAAAGTGTACGAGCAGGACGAGAGGAAGGCAATGGCCATGATTCCCACGACCGCAGCCTCCTTCATGTTGTATGTATAAATGTATGTATAATGCATCACACATAGGCACTCGTGTGAATTAGTATGCCAATGTGTATGTAAACATTTTCACATGTATATGCCAATGGCCCTCTCTGTATACTCAGTCTTCAATAAACTCTTAAACTTAATAGGGGTGTCTTATTGATAATACACTTCAGAACCCGACAGGAATCCATTACCCTCTCCTCTCATTCAGAGGATCTGGACGCCACTCTTACAGAGCTATCTGGATTAAGCGATAGCTCTACTGCTGCATATAACCCAGATAAACCTTCGACACCATAATGTTGCTTCTGCCAGTCTCATTCTCCACCTTGCAAAGAGTGGAGACGACATAGTCTGAATCCAGGAACCATAGATTAGTAACAATCGCATTGCCGGATTAGGGACAAACAATTATAGACTACTGCACGCTAACTGTGCAAACTGGTCGGTATAGAAAAAGAATACTCGTCCGATCATCGATACATTTGGCTTGCACTTAAACTTTGAGATCTCATCCAAAAAACCGTTTAGGAGTCCTAAACGGATCAACTGGGACAAATATAAGGCTAACCTTAAAGGCGCCCTGAACCACCCTCAATTAAGTAACCCTAAATCGCATATTGACATTAAACGTCTGGCGACTAAAGTTACAGGAGCAATGAATAAATCCTTTTTAAAATCTTGCCCAAGCATCAGACCAGCAAAGGGAACAAAACCCCCATGGTGGCCTGAAGATTTTGGTACCCTCAGAAAGGAAAGCAGACAGCTCTTTCATAAAGCAAAGAGTCAAAATGGAGATGAGGACTGAAACAGTTGCAAGATTATCAAAAAAGAAAATGAATGGCGCAAAGGACATCTTGGCGTAGTTTCTGCTCAGAAATACATATGTAGAAGAAAAAAGTGAGGCCAGAAGAGTGAGGAAGATACTATCTGAGAACCCCATTATCCCTCCCTATCCCTAGACCTCTTATTTAACACACATTAGCTATAATTTTGAACAGCTCACATCGAGTCATCCGTTCATTTCTAAGGAAGTAGTAAGCAAAAGGAGATTGGCAAAGGACTAATAAAGGCCTCGTAGGGGTAGCATCTATCCGATGGATTGAACAGCTCACATCGAGTCATCCGTTCATTTCTAAGGAAGTAGTAAGCAAAAGGAGATTGGCAAAGGACTAATAAAGGCCTCGTAGGGGTAGCATCTATCCGATGGATGCTGACCTGCTAAAAAGCGAGAAGAGCCACCGCAGTCGAACATCTTGCGGCACTGTTAGTAAGAAATTGCAGAAGGGCGAATGGCGAGCCTCCTGCGCAAAAAAACAGGATTAGTCGGTTGGGCTACGGCCTAGTAAGCCGCAACCGTAAAAAAAATCTCAAACTCCGAAACAACCACAAGCCTCGGATATAACGGAACGGATTTATGTTGACGACCCTTGCAAAAATCGAAAAAAGGACAGTGATCTTCGGCTTTAGGTCCCTAAACAGGCCATGTGCAGCCGAACAACTTGCGGACGCCCTAGACCGCTATAAAGCGGACATAACCGCCATCCAGGAAATGCGATTAAGTGGACCGGGTATAAAGCGGATGAAAAACTTCGATATTTACTACGGCGACTGCTATAGGGAGAGAGGACAACAATTGTTCGGATGCAGATTTGTTGTTCGAGGTGGACTAAGGCAAAAAGTCCTAAGTTTTCGACATGTGAGCAAACGCCTCATAACAATCCGTATCAAGGCTAAATTGTTTAACATCAGCCCAATCTGCGTCCACGCCCCCACGGAAGACAAGGATGACTCCACCAAAGATGAGTTATACGATCTCCTAGACAGAACGTATACCCAATGTCCCAGCTATGACATCAAAATTGTACTAGGAGACATCAATACTAAGCTGCACGCTGTCAATAGAACAGCAGTGGAGCCTTTGCAAACAAGCCCTGAAAAGCTCTGCATCCGAAATTTTGGGTTTCAAGGCTCCACCACGAAGAAAGACCTGGTTCGATGACGAGTGCATGAGGATTCACACAGCGGTGCAGGATGCATATAAAGCCTCGCTGCATAAAAGAACAAGAGTAGTTCGTGAGCTCTACGAGTTAAAAAGAAGGGAGGAGCATAAGCTTCTCAGAAGAAAGAAGGAAGAGCACGAGAAGCGCGCGATTGAGGATTTGGAGAGGTGTTACTCCAGGCGTGACGTTCGAAAGTTTTATCAACAGATAAAGCGAACATGCCAAGGTGATAAAGCCAGAACGGAAGCTTGCAGGGATGAGGACGGACACCTAGTAGTAGAATCGGAGTCGATGCTGAAAATATGGAAAAACCACTTCTGCAGACTGTATAATGGCGATGTTAGTCAATATACCGCTGCCAGGCAGAATGACCCATTTCTAATCGACGAAGACCGCAGAGAATTCTGTCCCCCTGACCACGACGAAGTTAAGATTGCCATATCGAAGCTCAAGTCGAATAAAGCTGCTGGCGCAGACAGACTGTCTTTTAAGAGCTCATCTGTAAGATATGGTCAGAGGAAAGCATGCCCGAGGAATGGAGCCTCAGTATCGTATGCCCGAACCACAAGAAAGGAGACCCCTCTGATTGCGCCAACTACAGAGGAATAAGTCTCCTTAACATCGCCTACAAAATCTTCTCTGCCGTTTTGTGTGAACGCCTGAAGCCTTTTGTAAATAAGCGATAGGCCCTTATCAGTGCGGATTCAGGCCAGGGAATTCCACCATCGACCAAATCTTCACACTACGGCAGTTCCTGTAAAAAACCAATGAATTTCAAGTCGACACTCACCACCTATTTGCCGACTTCAAAGCCGCATACAACAGCGTAATTAGAGACGAGCTATACAACGCTATGTCTACCTTTGACATACCTGCTAAACTCGTCAGACTATGCAGGATGACTTTGGAGAATGCTCGCTGCTCAATCCGAATCGGTGAACACCTTACCGATAGTTTTGATGTCAAAAAAGGATTTAGGCAGGGCGATGCGCTGTCGCGTGATTTCTTCATCATCATATTGGAAATGGCCTAATCTTCGTGCCAGGAGACAAATTGCAAATACATACAGTCCACTTAATTACAGAGATATGTACGTGCCAATAAAGTCATTTGTTGTTCCTTGTTTTTTAGTTTTTTAGTCTTCGTTTTGTTTTTCATTTATATTTTGAGCTATCGTAACAACATTGAAGGGGCTTTCAAACAACATTAAACCACTAACTATCGCCAATGCGTTAAGCAAGCTAGAGGTTAATTGTAGGATCATACTTTGGATCAAACAAATGCTCTTATTAGAAATTCGGCTGCTACCACACAAAAAGGGCAGTAAAACGTGGCACACCACAGGGAGGAGTCCTATTACCACAATTCTTTTTTTTTTTAGTTCGCACAGGTGCAAGAGTTATACTCTTATGATGTTTGTCACACAACCTGGACGGAACGGAATGTAGATGGTTTGGGTCATATATGTCCGTTCACCACTCTCCAGGCGTGGCTGTCCTGTTAGGAAGTTCGAAACTCTTTGAACGTTCGAAACTGCTACGAGGTTCCAACGGTTTGAATGCCTGCCGATGACGGTGGAATTGTACGTATTGCTGGAACCAGGAACACAAATAAAGTGGGTAAATACCCCAATTCGCAAATGATCGTAGTGTGGAGAGATACGGATTTTTTATTTTATTTTTTTGTGTATAAAAATTAGAGTAAGAATATAACTCCCAAGTTGTATATTTCGTATTAATTTAAAAGTAAATTTAAAAAAAAGTACAATAGCTAATACAAAATAAATGTTGCGTCAGACTTTCAGCTTGAAATAGATTATAAGCACCCCATGAATCCATTCAACTAATCAGATTACTCATATACGCCGGGATTGAAATAGAGTGCCTTATTGAAAGCATGATTTGCGTAAGTAGGTGACTGCATGTATCCTTCAGCTGAGCGTAGTTTTATCACTCTTGATCCAATCATTTTCAGCATATTTTCAAGATGAGTGTCATGAGCGTTTTTGGCTACTACATCACAAAATGCTTGTACGTACCATGAACCGTTTTCCGAGTCCCTCAACGCTTGAAAACCTTAACAAAGTAAACATGGTAAACTGCTTTGCAAAATATGTATGTATAACGAAGTAAAGTTACCTTTATCGCAGGCGTAGACTACAATCATGTCGCTTCGCGTTGGTACATTTACTAATGGTGCCGAAGATATACTATCCATTTGCACACCCATATCCGGCGAACATCCCCTAAAAAAAGCAGATAAAAACGTATCATGCTATCGGCTTAATATGTCGTTCTTCATTTTTGTTTTTTATTCTTACCGACAAAACGGAAACAGAAACACTTTCGGTTTGTGGAGCAAACTCTCACAATTTTCATTGGAGAAAAAGTCCTCGATTTCCTTGACTTTACGTACTGAACCATCGTAGAACTCGACACGATCATGCAGATCCTCCTCATACATTTCCCCGTGCGACATAAGAGCCATTAGAAAACATTCGGCTTTCTTTAAATACTCTGACGTGCGAAGCTTCTCCAGGATTTCAAAAAAAGCTTTCGACGTCAGATCGCGATATGCAAAACACGTGAAACCCAACTCTTGGAACAAATGTAACAACGACATTTCATCCTTATCCGAACCGGATCGTTGTTTCATTTTATTTTTGCAAAAATTCACAATATTCACCATTAGGAAGACGCCACGATTACGCGTCTTCATAGGATAGCAAGGCACTTTTGAGTCAACGTGCACGAACTTTGATTTTTTCACTTCGAACGGATTCTCCGACTTGTTCGTGAATGGCACTAAATTATACGTATCATCAGCAGTTGAATCGTCGATTTTCGAAGAACATATACCATCCGGTATGGGGGTTTCATCGACAATTGAAGTATCATTTGGTTCTTCGTCGTTTAGCCTTATATTGGCTGGATTGTTGATCGATTTGAACTCAACATCGGCATGTCGTTGCGAGTCGAGGAGTCTGGCAGCTACTGAGAATTGAAGGTCAATTAGAGTTCTGATCAATTTATCGTAGGCGTCCGGCCCGCGGCGCGTAAGCTTGAGAAATAATTCTTCATGCTTCTTTTCCTCGTTGACACCAGGCATATTCTAAAATAAAATATAACACAAATAAAACAAAGCAGTTTGAGCGTGAGGGTATAGATCTTACATCAATGAGTTTGTACATTACATCTGATATCAAGCCATTTTGCTGACATGAATCTATCAATTTTTTGTATTTTGTCACACGAATGAGTTCTTTCATGTTTCTCTTAATATGCTCGCGGTACTTGTTGTCCATTGTCGTTGACCTTGATTCGTTGTTTCAATAGGGAATGTCTTTAAGTTGTGCGCCTGGAACAAAGAATACCATATATTGTGAAACGCATAAAGTGGTGGAAATATGCAATTGGGAAGTTATGGTACAGTCTAATGTAGTGAGAGACGGACATTGCTATTTATCCTATTTGTATTATTACCACTTTTTTCTGGCCAAACGAAATGAATCACCTGGCGCATCTACGTTTGGAAGACATTTGGTATTTTTATTTGACAATTACAGAGAACAAAGGTAACAGCATAGAGGCAGTAGAGATGACTGAGGTTCCGACTACACTTTCGGAAGATTTGACAACATTTCTTGGACATCCGTTGAATTTGTTAGCGGCGTTCACACTATACGATTTGCATGATGGTCAAATCGTAAAGGGTTGGCCATAATAGACTTACGCGAACTTAAGCTTATGTCAAAATCAATCGAAAATCTCACTTAATTTTCAACGAAAAGTCAAGTTACCCATAATAAACTTAAGCGAACTCAAGCGAGTGATCTGTCAAATAGTTTTCATTCGGTTTGATTATTTTCGGTGTGGCTGCAATCGTTTTGTTTAAAGTGAGAAATATAAAAATAAATTAACAAAATCGTGTTCCGACATATTAAAATTTGTCATTATTTTTCTTTATTGTACTTTTGGTTTCTCTCACTGTCAGCTGTCAAAATTCCGCGCGGAATATCTTCTTTCATTAAGACGTTCCGTAAGCTCGCTTAAGTTAACGAACACTTAACGAAATCGCGCATATTCCCATTATGGGTATGTCATAGGCTTGGCATGTAATAAGACGTTTCCGTAAGCTTGCGTACGCTCGCTTAAGTCTATTATGGTCAACCCTTAAGGGTGATGCTTGTTTCACAATGCTTCTACACGGCGATGGGACAGCAAACTACAAACGCCGTAGCTGTCAAATCCATATTCATACAATGAAATTATATGGAGTAAGTCACATAGGCACGCGTGGTCGTGTCACAGCGCCATTTCGAATTCGACTTTGGAGGAATACGTTTGATAACTTGGTCTTACCCACCACCTTCTTCTGACTTTTGTTTGTGCTTTTAACTTTTTATAGGCTAAAGCAGCTACACATGTTAGCAATAACTGCCAACTTCACTCTACAGAATTCACCTCCAACTTCACTCACAGAAGTAACCTCGCTGTCAAAAAAAATCGCCGATGAAAGCCACTCCATTATGTATTGACTGAACGACTTTACAACCACAGCAAACGGCAGCGTTTGTAGTTGCGCTGTCGCATCGCCGTGTAGTAGCATTGTGAAACAGGCATGAGCGTTCCTGCAACATGTCATCAGATTTGTCGTATGGAAGTTCAAATTTTTCAACTTTTTGAATTGCTTGATCAACTTATCGTAAAGTCGGAGTTTACACGAGGGCTTTCTTTTTGCCCTTTTTCTTTTGAACCTACGTTCCAATTTGAGGACGCGTCCACACGGAGCTTTTCTGCGCGTGCCTGTTTCTTGACATTTCGCTTCACATTTCAATTTCGTTAGCCTGTGGTGATGGTTGAAAAGTAAGAATGGTAAACAAACGTACACTTCCGAGTCAGAAACAGGAGTGAAGCGACATCGCAAAAGAAAGAAAAGGAGATAAGGAAATGGGAAAAAAAACCCACGAAGTAGCTACCCGCGTGTGACTGTGCCAATGTATTTCTGTTTCACTTACCCTCTCTTTTGCACTTATTTCGGCCCTCGTCAGATAGCCCTCGTGTAGACTCCGATAGCCCTCGTGTAGACTCCGACAGTGTGAACAGTTGTCGTACAATTTCATAGCATTTTTTTCACTTTTGATTGTGACTTCAAACAGTAAAGACCAATTTTGAGCGGAATGAACGATATGACTTCAAACAAACCTAAATAATTTTGGGTTAACTTTTTTATATGAAGACTTATTTTTCTCACAAAGGGGAAATTCCGATTACCGAGGTAGAATATCTTGACAGTATTACTTTTTTCTGCTGTGGGATAGAATTTTGTTTGCATACTTAGGGACATGGATAAAATATGCGGTGACATGCTGCTGCATGAACTTGCATGCATAAAATGTAGGCATACTTTTAGGACTAGTTAGTAAACCAAGTGATACATTTGTACATTCATGTATACACCTAATTCTGTTTTTAGGTGACAAATACGTTAGTGTGAAAAAATCTGGATATACACATCAAGATACTGTTTAAAATACTGTTAAGATCCATTCGAATCTGTCTAGCGGTTTCCACGCCATTAGGTAATAAAAAAAAAACCCTAGTTTTATTATACAGTTACTCTCAAAATCGAGCGTACACCATGAAAACTAAAATATTTTACTTCTTTTGATATAAAAAAAATCACTTTTTTATATTTTGTTATTTTTAGGATTCCGTACCCAAAGGTAAAACGGAACTCTATTACTAAGACTTCGCTGTCCGTCCGTCCGTCTGTCACCAGGCTGTATCTCATGAACCGTGATAGTTAGGGAGTTGAAATTTTCACAGATGATGTATTTCTGTTGCCGCTACCACGACAAATACTAAAAACAGAATAAAATGAATATTTAAGGAGGGCTCCCATACAACAGACATGATTTTCATCCAAAAAATCCTGCCTGCAACCAAGATCTGTCATTTGATGAGGTAACATACATAATCTCTTTCATATTTATGTATACAGATGGTACGGAACCCTTCGTGCGCGAGTCCGACTCGCACTTGGCCGGTTTTTATATTTTTTTTAACTATTTTACTTATTTTTCTAATAGTTATATTATAAACAAAAAACCAAAACAAGGGGATTCCCTGGCGCCACGACCTGACAATGGATTTAGCTAAATCGACCCAAAAGAAATCGAAAATGATAAATAAAATTTTTCGATATCTCGCTTCGTTTTCGAGATATCGATATTTGAAATTACAGTGAAATCTCCCTCTGTGGACACCTCCCTTAGACGTACATATGATATGGATGATGATCAGAACCAGGCAGAGGCTTCAATTAATTCTCACCCAGAAACTGACTCTACTATTAACCACTTGACAGTTTTGCCCGAACAGCACTCGGGCATGACATTTTCCGTACACTGACGAACCCGAGTCTCGTTCGGGCAAGTTTGGTTTTAACTTGTTGGTGGTGATTTGCCCGAGTATTTCGTCGCCTGTTCCTCAATAGCGGGAAAAACAGTTATATATACATATGTATATTGTAATGAGCTTAAATGATGGCCATGTAATGATATGGCATGTAAGATCATTTAAGATGTCAGCAGCCTGGTAGAATCGTCATGTAATGAACTGGAATCAGTACAGCAAGGTTGCTGTATGCGTCAGGACTTCAAGGCTGTGGAATTAGCAAGAGAAACTTAGAAATGTGCTTCCCAATAGTGAAGGGGTCGACCTAGCGGGGTGTCCGGCGTGGAACGCCACTGGACAGTCAGGGTGCCTGTTTCCTGGCACTCCTTGAGAATTAAAATAGACTATGCCGAGTGATTGGCTTCTAAAATAATTCTGATTTATTCAAGAAATTTTTGTTCCTTATATACTAATTCCCGATAGCATTTCCAATGCATTATGCATTCACGAGCCATAATTTGATTTTAGTGCACTTGACTCCACAAGCGAGTCATACTTCGACTTTAGTGTACTTGACTCTACAAAGGGTCGCTTTGCCAGATGACACATTGCGGGTCATTCATTATAGTTGTTGCGACAGATCTGGCAACGCCTCTGCCATAATTGACAGATGCCACCAAACGTCACAGGCTGACATTTAAGGCTGCGCGCTTTGACTGGCTTGTTCACCGGCGTCTTTGAGTTGAATAGGAGAAAACACACGAATTTTTAAATATCAATAAATTAAACCCGTATTCAATTTGTTTTATTCTAAAACTTCTACACTCTCCTACACAATTTTAAAAATTCGTTTTACTTAAGCGTACAAAATGCCGCCCAAAGTCCGCAAGACAATTGAAGTGGTGAACGAGAAGAAATCCTATAGCTGCTTATCGTGCAACCAAGAGGATAACCCGCGCATGGTACGTTGCGATAATTGCGAAGGTTGGTTTCATTTTGCATGTGTAGGAGTCACTTCGTCCGTGGCTCACCGAGACTGGCAATGCAGTTCATGTTCCGAGCCATTACCAACCATGCTAATGGAATCCCAGCGAATATCCAGCGTTCAAATAACCACTGCTCTCAAGACCGATGATGTGCGCAGAGAAATTACCACACCAGAAGTCTCTGAAAGAACCGAATTGCCAACGGAGCGATGTAAATCGTTTAACGACGAGCGTAGTCACCAAACACGTTCAGCCCACACCACGGCTATTGAATGTTCTCGGGTACGCTCCACTTCTACGGGAAATCGCTCTGTCCTTCTCATTAACACAGCTTCCAATGCTGCAGACACGAATGAATGTTGTCCAATTACAACAGGTGCTATGTCTAAGGGCGCCGCCAAATCAGTACGTTCCCAGATTTCAAAGCCATCTTCAACACGTGTCCGACGACTGCACGCTGAAATGCAGTTGATACGTGAGCAGCAGTCAATTCTTTGTCAACGAGAAACCATCATGCAGCAAAGAGAACACCTGTTATCGAAACAAAGGGATCTGCTGGTGCAATTAGAGGTCGAAGATAGTTCGGAATCCGAGGGCGACGATACCAGCCGTGACCAAGTCGAAAATTGGCTCCGAAGGACTCGCAAAGAAACGGACATATCCGTTACTCCACCAAGAGCCGAAAGTACCGCCGTTCCACAAACAGCCACAGAAGCACAGCATTCCTTTCAGCATGATCCACTTTTGGGACAGATCCTGCAGAAACTCACTGCTTTGGAGCTGCAGTATGCCACTAAGACGGAAAATATGTCGATAAGAACTTGGTTGCCAGGTATTCTTCCCATAAACACTGCGTGCGTGGCAAATGATAGAGGGGCCACCTCCATTGTGAACTTTGAAGAAAATGTAAATCGTCGCGTTAGTCGTGATCAGCTGGCAGCACGCAATGGAATCTGCAAAGATTTACCCAAGTTTACCGGCAATCCTGAAGAGTGGCCATTGTTCATTGCTAGCTATGAGCAAACTACGGCACTCTGTGGATTTTCTGACTATGAAAATCTGATTCGTTTACGACAAGCACTGGAAGGCCCAGCTAGAAATGCCGTACGGAACCTATTGTTACATGCCTCTTGCGTACCCCAGATATTATCGACGTTGCGTATGAAATTTGGACGACCAGAACTGATAATAGATATATTGCTGACTCGAATCCGAGATATGCCACCGCCCAAAGAAAGCCGGCCGGAAACTATCGTTGATTTTGCCATAGAGGTGCAAAATATATGCGCTACGATGAAGGCATCTGGCCTTTTAAACTACTTAAATAATCCCGAACTGGAACAAGAACTGGTCTGTAAGCTCCCCGGCCTCTTAGGCCCCTTCTGGGGGATGCATAAAGCAACATTAACATCATCCACGCTCGAAGATTTCAGCAATTGGTTGCTTCAACTTGCTCATGGTGCCAATAACGTTATAATTCCTAGCACATCAGCTAAAATACGCCGACGAGGAATGCTTAACATCCATACCGACACCCATAAGGATGTCGCCAAAGAAGGCTGCATCATTTGTCAAGGTAACTGCACTGATATAACTAAATGCAACGTCTTTTCTAACTTCACCAGATCTCAAAAATGGAGAAAGGTGAGGGACAACCAACTTTGTCGTCGATGTCTAAATGCACACTTGCCAACAGAGTGCCCTTCAACAGCGATATGCGGCGTTGATGAGTGTCGCTTTATTCACCACCCTCTTCTACACAAAAAGCCACCAGTTGCTGTTGACTCGTATGCAAAGATGGAGTGCAATACTCACTCCCACAAACAAAATCAAACCTTTTTTCGGGTCCTTCCCATTACTTTATATGGAAACGGTGTGCAGCTATCAACCTTTGCCTTCTTCGACGACGGATCGTCTCTCACTTTGGCCGATGAGAATTTAATACATGCGCTAAATCTGAAGGGGATTCCGGAGCCGCTTTGCCTTAAATGGACAGCAAACACTCATCGCTTCGAAGACGATTCGCACCTCGTTGACTTAGAGATATCTGAACCTGGCGGTGGGCGCCGATTTCCTCTTAAGAACGTCCGCACGGTAAAGGAGCTGGGTCTCCCGTCGCAGACTCTCGACGCACAGAAGCTACAAACTCGATACAAGCATCTGCGAGGGCTACCCCTGACCTCTTATTTCAATGCCATCCCAAAGTTGCTAATTGGGCTAAATAACAGCAAGCTTGGACTGAGTTCACGATCGAGGGTAGGTTCTGAATTCGAACCGATAGCCGAGAAAACTCCATTGGGATGGACCGTAAAAGGTCAGCCTACTACTGAAGACGAAGCAAGCCATCACGTCTTTCATATGTGCGACTGTGAGATTCAAGCAAATGCAGAACTACTTGAGGTGGTAAAGAATTACTTTTGCCTCGACAACCTGGGTATAAAGCCGAATGGAGGAGAACTAATGCCTACGGATACTCAACAAGCCATCCAACAACTACAGAAATGTACACGCAGGACGGGCAATGGTTATGAAACTACATTGTTGTGGAAAAGCAAAGACATACCCCTACCAGATAGCGCTCCTATGGCCAAAAAAAGAGCTCACTGCCTATATGCTAAGATGCAGAGAGATCCCGTTTTAGGTCGGGTCCTACAATCTAAACTAGATGACTACATTGCCAAAGGATACGCCAGGAAATTGAGTCCGAACGAAATCGATGTTAACAGATGCTGGTACTTGCCCTTGTTTCCTGTAAGCAATCCTAACAAGCCCGGAAAGCTTCGGCTAGTGTGGGACGGTGCTGCCAAAGTAGACGGTATCTCCCTAAATAGTTTGCTTTTAAAAGGCCCGGATTTGCTCACGTCGTTGGTTTCAACCATTCGCAAGTTTCGACAAAGGAAAGTAGCAATTGGAGGAGACATTGCCGAAATGTATCACCAGGTAAAGATTCGCCAAGAAGATCAGGACTACCAGCGCTTTTTCTGGATCGAACCAGACTCCGTGGAACCAGTGGCATATGTTATGATGGTGATGACCTTCGGCGCTTCCTGTTCACCCAGCTGCGCTCAATATGTCAAAAACAAAAATGCTGAGGAATTTCGGGATCAGTATCCCAGAGCTGCAAGATGCATTTTGGAAAACCACTATGTCGATGATATGTTAGACAGTGTCGACACGGAAGAGGAAGCTATTAAGCTAGCGCTGGACGTTCATCTTATTCACTCCAAAGGAGGCTTTCAAATGCGTAACTGGGTTTCAAATTCCAGGGCGGTATTAGATGCGCTACACACTAAGGCTGGGAACACAGATGTCAATTTGAATGTGGAACCTGAAATCACAACAGAAAAGGTTTTAGGTATGTGGTGGTCTACCCATGATGACTGTTTTGTATTTAAACTATCGAAGCGCTACGAAAACGAGGATGTGCTGCTGGGAAAACGGCGACCCACAAAAAGAGAAGTGTTAAGCCTAATAATGACGATATACGACCCATTAGGTATTTTGGCCTTTTACGTTATGTATGCAAAAATTATTTTTCAAGGTATATGGCGCTCTGGTTGCGGATGGGACGAACAAATACATGAGGAACAGTACGTCAAATGGCTGTGCTGGATTCGACTTATGCCGGAAGTAACGAGGATGAGAATACCAAGATGTTACGTGAAGGCAAGCTTTGTAACTTTCCCTTCGATGGAAATCCATACATTTGTGGATGCTAGCGAAGGGGGATGTGCGGCTGTATCCTATTTAAGATGTTCTGACGGTAATCTCGTGGACTGCGTTTTGCTAGGTTGCAAGACTAAAGTAGCCCCCCTAAAGATGATGTCAATACCCCGGCTGGAGCTGCAAGCCGCTGTAATGGGAGCCCGATTGACAAATGACATTATAACTATCCACTCCGTTGAATTTTCAAGCGTTACATTTTGGTCTGACTCTCGCACAGTACTTGCATGGATACGATCCGATCATAGGCGCTACCGACAATTTGTAGCCTTCCGCGTGAGTGAGATACTTGAGCTGACAGAAGTCTCCAATTGGCGGTGGATTCCCACCGCGGAAAATGTAGCCGATGAGGCTACAAAATGGCAGCGAATTCCTGATTGTTCGAACAATAGCAGATGGCTGAACGGACCAGAGTTCCTGAAATCGGATCCGAGCACCTGGCCGGATGAACGAATCATAAGATCTACTGACGAAGAACTACGACCTCAATTTGTCGGACATCATGCTAATCCAATCTTCAAATCTTTTATATCAATAGGACATGAGCGATTTTCGTCATGGCGACGACTTCTTCACGTAATGTCCGCAGTAATTTTTTGTGGACGAAAGTGGAGAGACAAGATCCGTAAGCGCTCGTCGAAATACAGTTCACCATCTCAAGAAGACATCTTACTTGCTGAAGTATTTCTGTTGAGGGAAGTGCAGGCCAGGTCGTTCATGGAAGAAATGATAAGCCTTTCGGCAGGAAAACCAGTAAAGAAGACGAGTTGTATCTATAAGCTTTCTCCCTACCTTGACGTAAATAATTTGCTACGCCTCGGCGGGAGAGTTGCTCTCAGTAACGGAGAAAACCCAATCATACTGCCTAAAAATGAATATGTAACTAAACTGATTGTCTCTGATTACCATTACAGATACCATCATGCTAACCACGAAACGGTAGTCAACGAGATTCGGCAAAAGTTCTGGATTACAAGACTTAGAGCTGTCCTGAAAGGAGTACGCCGCACTTGTCAAACCTGTTTAAATTTTCTAACTCGACCACAACCGCCACAGATGAGTCCTCTACCTGCGGCGCGTGTAGCATCATTTTGTCGGCCATTTAGCTACGTTGGTGTCGACTATTTTGGACCTATATCTGTATCTGTTCGCCGTAGTAGTGAAAAACGGTATGGGGTACTCCTGACATGCCTAACAACAAGAGCGATACATATCGAAATTGCATATTCGCTGTCCACAGACTCCTGCATCATGGCCATCCGCAATTTTATTGCTCGCCGAGGATCTCCAATAGAATTTTGGAGTGACAACGGCACTAATTTTAAGGGCGCAGAACGTGAGCTGCGGGAAGCTTTCAATACAATCGATCGAAACGAGATGGTACGAGCCTTTACGAGCTCCTCCATGAAGTGGAAATTTATACCGCCAGCTTCACCCCACATGGGTGGGGCATGGGAACGACTTGTAAGGTCTGTTAAAGAGGTCCTTAATAGGATATTGCCGTCGCATAATCTTCCGGATGAAATTCTGCGTGCTACGTTGATGGAGATAGAAATGATCGTGAATTCGAGGCCACTTACGTATATTCCCCTCAGTCATGAGGAAGAAGAAGCCTTAACACTGAATCACTTTTTGTTGGGCAGCTCTAGTGGGTCGAAACCACTTACAGAATATTCAAGTGAAGGAATACAACTGAGACGAAACTGGAAAGCCGCACAGCAGCTTTCTAACGCATTTTGGAAAAGGTGGGTGCGGGAATACCTCCCACTAATTACTCGGCGTAGCAAATGGTTCGACGAGGTGAAGCCAATCGAAGTCGATGATATAGTCTACGTAGTCGATCCCAACCACCCCAGGAACGTTTGGCCTAAGGGAAGAATAATGGCAGTTCGAAAGGGCCTGGACGGACGGGTGAGAAGTGCGCTAGTAAAAACCATCAATGGATTATATGAAAGACCTGCAGCGAAATTAGCTGTTCTCGATATCTGTCGGTTAAAGGACAAGGTAGATCCTGTTGAGGACATACCGGGGGGGAGTGTTGCGACAGATCTGGCAACGCCTCTGCCATAATTGACAGATGCCACCAAACGTCACAGGCTGACATTTAAGGCTGCGCGCTTTGACTGGCTTGTTCACCGGCGTCTTTGAGTTGAATAGGAGAAAACACACGAATTTTTAAATATCAATAAATTAAACCCGTATTCAATTTGTTTTATTCTAAAACTTCTACACTCTCCTACACAATAGTATTGAATATCACAGTGCAGTGGACGTAGTAATGTTTACGTTCCCTTTTGCCTGTCTTCATACATTGTCGGTATTTGGCGAGTACCGTCCCGTGAGTAACTCTTGGTGTCATGTGACGCTATTGTGTGGTGTGCATTATGTTAAGTGTTTTATTCGGGTATGTAGGAAGTGATTAGTGTTTTGTTTTGGTATGTTGTTTTTGGTACGTGGGAATTGTTTTGTTTGTGGGTACACTACAATATGTATAAGTCAAATAAAAAAAAAAGTGACAATTTTTTTACTTCTTTTTTCTCAAAAATCCGACTGTTAAGTGGTTAACAGCTGTAAAATGTTTGCGGCCAAACAAAAATAACGGTGTGGCTGTTCAAATTTTGTTTGATCTACAGACCAGATTTCAAAACAAATCCGCCTTTTCTAAAGCTGAACAAACATTGAGGTATTTTATTTTATTTTAATGACCAAGGGCATCTTCATCCGCTTTTGTTAAGGTCCAAGCCTCTGCGCCGTAAAGGAGGACTGGGATGATTAAGGTCTTATATAGTGTCACCTTGGTTTTCCGAGAGAGGGCTCTACTTCTCAATTGCCTCTTGAGCTCTACTTCTCAATTGCCTCAGCGCTGGTGTTGTTATCGCTGGTCATCAGTGAGCCAAGGTAGACGAATTCCTTGACCACTTTAAAGTTATATCCGCCCATGGTGACGTTCTGGCCAATACGTCGGTGTTGTCCGTCTCTTTTAGATGAAAGCAGATATTTGGTTTTTGCCTCATTGACCTTGAGACCCATCTTAGCCGCTTCTACCTCAATGCTTACAAAGGCCTCATTGACGTCTCGCTGTGTCCGTCCAATCACGTCAATGTCGTCGGCATACGCAAGCAATTGCGTAGACTTGAAATAAATCGTGCCTCTTGTGTTGGCCAGTGACTCTTGCACGATCTTTTCAAGCACGATGTTGAAAAAGTTGCATGACAGCGCGTCACCTTGCCTGAATCCTTTTTTAACATCGAAGGTCTCGGTTTGCTCATTTTTTTTTTTTTAGAAACTCGCGCAGGTTCAAGAGTTTATTCTCTTATGATGTGCGTATAGACACACAACCTGAACGGAGTGCAGTGGTTGGGTCGTTGATGTTCGTTCACTACTCTCAGGGGTGGTTGTCCTAGATAGGACGAGAGCCGACCAAATTCCGGGTTGGTTATAGTCCGTACTAATTCGATCGAGCACTTTAATATTGCATACGCAGAGGATGAATTTCAGTTGACCGTATACTGTGAATGTTATTCCTGCAGGCAGTACGTCTGGTCACTTTCCATTCACAACTGCGTTGCATACTTTTTGTCCGTATAGGAATTACTTTTTCTTGGCTACGAAGCGAATTTGAACTACAGACCTTCCGCTCGGCGGTCGATGATGTTAACCACTGCACCACGGCCACCACCGACCTTAATGGAGCAGCGAGACTTCTCCATTGTCATCCTGCACAGTCGGACGAGTTTGGCAGGGATGTTAAAACTAGACATGGCTTTGAATAGCTCATCTCTATACACGCTGTCATATGCAGCCTTAAAATCGACGAAGAGGTGGTGAGTGTCGATTTGGTATTCCTGGGTCTTCTCCAAGATCTGCCGTAGTGTAAATATTTGGTCTATTGTGGATTTACCTGGCCTGAAACCACACTGAGCCGATCAGGTTATCCACAAACGGTTTCAGGCGTTCACACAATACGGCAGAGAAGGTCTTATATGCGGTGTTAAGGAGACTTATTCCCCTATAGTTGGCGCAGTTATAGGGGTCTATTTTCTTATGGACCGGGCAAACGATGCTGAGATTCCATTCGCCGGGCATGCTTTCCTCCGACCATACCTTGCAAATGAGATGGTGCATGCACCTTACCAGCTCATCTCCAGCCGTCTTAAGAAGCTCAGCAGACAGGCCGTCTGCGCCCGCGGCTTTATTAGACTTAAGTCTTGATATTGCTATTTTGACTTCGTCTAGGTCGAGTGGACTGAATTCTGTTTCATTGTCGTCCATTACGAATGGCTCGTTCTGCCTGACAGCGGTATCTTGTCTATCATCGCCGTTATACAGTCTGCAGAAGTGGTCTTTCCAAATCCTCAGCATCGACTGTGACTCTACTACCAACTCTCCATTTTCATCCCTGCAGGCCGCCGCTCTGGCTTTGTAGCCATGGCCCTGGAACCCATACAAGTCTTAATGAATTTAGTCTACCGACTCTGTTTAAGAAGGACTTGAGTTCAAGCACTAATTTGGAGCTAGTTAAGGGGTTACACACAGCTTTTAGTGCAGCTTGGCTGTCACTACAGACGCATATGTTTTTCCCCTTCCACCTGTGCTTCACAACATAGTGCATGGCCATTAGGATTGCGAATTTCTCTGATTGGAAGACAGACGCATACTTTCCTAACGAGAAGTGCAGTCGGATGTTTTCGCGCTCAAAGAAGACCCCAGCACCGGACCCCCGCCCAGATCTTGAGCCATGCGTGAAAATGCGAAGACTATCCTTTCCAGGTTCAGTATCCAGCCATAGCCAATCCTGACGCCATGGAAACTCGACTGTGAAATTACAGCGCAGTAGAATAACGGGCGTCAGTGCGTCAGAAGGCATGTCCATGAGACAGGGGTCGCAGGACAATTCTTGCTCAAGCACGCCGTTATTCCTATGTGAGTTATACCAAAAGCCATTTCTCTTCAGACGAGGCATGGCTTTCAGAGCACACTCTCTGATAAATATATCAAGAGGTGGAAGGCTCATCATAGTATCTAGAGCAGCGCCCGGCGTGCTGGGGAAGGCATCCGTGCGGCTGAGAAAAACCGTTCTTTGGAGTTTGGTGAAAGAGGCTACGACGTGTTTGCGTTTTAGTCTGTCCCACCAGACAACCGATGCATATGAGATTATAGGTCTTATCATTGCCGTGTAGATCCAGATTACCTTTTCCGGCGATAAGCCCCATGTTTTGCCAAAAGCTCCTTTGCATTGCCAGAAAGCTGACAGGGCTTTGGTGGTTTTTGACTCAACATGCTTTGACCAAAGAAGCTTGCTAACTAAGATGACTCCTAGATAATTAGCCTCCTTGGATATCGGGATGGAAGTGCCTTTTAGTACCAGCTGGGTCATGTCAGTAATTTTCCTCCTTCTCGTAAAGAGAACGACATCGGTCTTAGGAGGATTGACTGACAGCTCATTTCTAGTACACCAATCATCGATCACATTTAGCGCCGCCTGTGCTTTGAGACGGACAGTCGCTAAACATGAGCCGACAGAAAGAATGGCGACATCATCCGCATATGCCTGGGCATATATTCCAGAGGCATTGAGAGCATCAAGCAGAGAATCGACCACCATGCACCATAACAGCGGAGACAGGACGCCACTTGCGGGCAGCCCCTGTTTAAGCGTCACCTTAGAAGAAGACAGTGAACGGGACCTTAAACCGACCATGCCATGTGGCGGTATTGTTGGCCGATCACCCACTGCGTTCTACTTCTTATTAACGGTTATTCGCAACTTAGTTTTGCGGATGCTGACAAAACCTGTTAAAATTGGTGCATATCCTTCCGGAGCGCACATTAACGATTGGCGTAAGATCACAATTTTTCATCGAATCCCTATTTGCGCGTTTCATGTTGTTTTTTCTATAGGTACTCAGACGAACAAGGAACAAATCGGAATTGTGATATTCAAAACGAACGTACAAGTGCGGCGATGACGGCGAATTAGAATAGACACCCACGCAAACCGATTGCGCTCGAATAAAACAGAGCTCCATGTGATGTACCGTTAATTTTATTTGAACTGTCACCTAAGCGTTTCGTTTGGGGGAAAATTCCGTCGCGGCAGCGTTTCTCACGATTTTATTTGTTCCCATCGCCTTGCCCACAGGAGGATCTCCAAAGGATCATGGAACTCTCATCGGATAATATTGAGGAGCTAGCTATAGCAATGTCCGAGTAAGAAGAACGTGCTTTCTTGAGGTTGTGTTTTTGGTTTTTCGAATTACCACTATTTTTTGGTTTTTTGTTAGGAGCTCGGCGGCCATGGGGGATATGGATGGCGTGACTTTTCAAAATAAGTCGAACTATTCCAGTTTGGACGTGGACCAAGTCATATCCGAGGCGCAAGAGTGCCTGTTAAATTCATCGATCGAGGCTATAAGGTGTATATTGTCTGTTTTAATGATTAAACCTACATATGTTCATGTGAACATTTTTGGGAAAAAAAAAATATTTTTTCTTTCAGATCGTGTTCATTCAACGATATCCTGGATGATATCTGCGAGATGAACAAAACCATAGAGCTTGGACAGACCTGCGCCGACACGTCTCACTCACAGTTGCCGTTTCCACAAGTCAATGACTTGGCCATGGGGTCACCTCCGACCTTCTACCACATGCCCGACATAAGTCTACAACAAACTGACTTTGCACCAGACTGTGGTTTTTCAAACCAAACTGATTTCCTTCAACCGCTCAGTCAGTGGCCGGAATATCTTCTTACCCCACCGCCACCGCTGAATTCCATGCAGGAAGTGTCACAATTAGCATCTGTCCCCACGCCGCCTCCACCACCTCCGCCGTCTTCGTCTCCACATCCCCAAGAAGCTCCAGCCGAACTGTCCACAATAAATGTTAATTGGAATCTGGACAAATCCCAAATAGTTTCATCCACACCCATAAACCATTTACAGTTCGTCAACAACTACCATTTGAACTTCACACCATCTCTACCGCATTCACATTTCGCTCAGCAATGCGATCCGCCCAATGTAAACGCTCAGTTTTTTCCGCCCGTCGAGAAGAACATCAACTTTCTGATGTTGAAGGAACCAACTCCCGCAGCACCCTCAAAGAAACGTCCTCGCATACAAAAGCAAACTTCGTTCGATTGGGCCCGGGTGGTGCCACGAAAAACCTTTGTTCAACCAGCCGAAGTTGTCGTCTTGCGACCATTACGAACCCGCAAAGTCATGTCCCTTCGACCGAGCTTTGATCTTTCGTCATATTTCGACACAAGCACAATCACGATTCCCATGATTCGGGAACGACCACGTTGTAAGAACGCGAATCGTCGTAAGCAAAAACTGCGTACCATTCCGGGTGCCGATAACTTAATGTTCGAAGTGCAAATGCAACCGTCGAGCGAAGAGAATGATGATTCAATTAAGGACGAAGACAAACTAACTGACATGAACAACAACGGCGATCAGTTGTATCCGGAAACTGAAATCCCTGAACTCGATGAGATCTTTAAACGCAAACGTCGCGGGTACAATACGCGACGTAACACTCAGTCGCAAAGTCGTACTAAGACCCCGACTCCAACTCCGTCACATTCGATCGAAGAGGAAAAGGAACAGAACGACGAGATCATACTTACACCGGAATTATTAACCGAACAGCCTGAAACGAATTCCGACGTGGATTCGGATGATGCACCTCTGACCGCCGTGAAGTCGATGAAATGCCAGAATTGCCGAAAGCTCTTCAAGACCTGTCGATCGTTAACAATCCACTCGAAACGTTGTACTGCTACGCGTCCATCATCTCCAGTCGGTAACAAGCCCGTGAATATTATGCACTCATCTCGTTCCGCACGTCGCGGATCTATGCAGAGCAACAGTAGTAAAGAGAATCAGGAAATCAAGAAAAGCAGCGATGGCGGTCAATCTGCTGAGCAGAAACCAAATGCTCGTCCATTGACCCGTTCTCAGACCAGCGCTGCGAAACGTAAAGCTACCGAAACGGTCGACTGCCCCATGTCCAGGAAGCGTTACAAGTAGTGTGCAATAGACGTTCCGCGATCTCAATTCTCAGCGTTTCTCTTCTTTTTTTTTTACTTAATTCCTCCTGTAATTACTAGATATTTATGTAACAAATATTTATCATTTTAAACTGAATTATCATCGAAATAAAGGAAGCTAGTTTCTTGAGCTATACTCTGCGTGTATCATTTGTACATAGTACATGCAATAAAGTCGCAAGGAAATCAACCAAAATTTCTCATTTTATTGGACTGGGAATGTATGTATATGGAACAACGGTAAGGAGAAATAAAAGGATTTCCAAGAACATGATGGTTATATTACATATTAACAAACAGGACTACTAATACTGTTACCGCGGGATCCTTAGCGCACCAAATCTTCCGGGTTGAACATGCCGCGGGCACGTCTAAGAATCGAATCCTTACTGGCATCGTATGGATGGTCTTTCGATGGGATTTCCAGCACCGCTGGAATGGGTGATGTGTGTGCATCGATCACATGACGAATCAGTTCGGCATAATTCTGATTGATCAGGATGATATCGATGTCGTCACGTTTCAGGAAACGCTTGAAACAATCCTCAATTTCACTTACTGGAGTATCTGTACAATGTGATAAAAGAGCTTGTCTGAATAGTGTTGATTTGGATTTTTTTGCGTATAACATACTTTTGTCGACTACCATGAAGTTAGGATGACGATTCTTGTTAATTTCGCCAACTCCCCCAAGCAAAAATCCAACACAAGTGTCCTGTAGGCAATATTTTTGTAAAATTATTTCTGTGTATATGGAATTCCTTCGCACTTACTTCATCTCCAATTACTGAAATTAGTTTTCCCTTAATTGCCGAGTGTAGAGCCATCGTTTCAAATTAATTTTACTTCTAATAAAAATCAATCGACTTTGAACGAATGAAATTTTTTCTGGTCAGCTGACACCTGTCAAAACCTTGTGACTCTCTATTCTGAATTTCTATTGGAGACAAGCAATGCATGTGACTGGTGAAGTCATTCACAATCACAAACGTAGTTTTTGTTACAATTTTCTAAGTCGGATATTACTTACTTACTTAACGGGCGCTACAGTTCGGGGTGAACCTGGGCCTCAACCAACATGCCTCTCTAACTAGCACGATCTTTCGCTAGTCTTTTCCAATGCCGCACGCCCAGTTGGTTGAGGTCCCCTTCCACCTGTGCGCGCCACCTTAGGTGCGGCCGTCCTCTATTTCTTCGTCCCTCGGGGTTGGATTCAAAGACTCTACGGGCTGGAGCTGTGGTGTCCATTCGCTCTACATGGCCTAGCCATCTTAGGCGTTGGATCCGTAGACGCCTGACCAGACTCATGTCGCTGTACAACCCGTACAGTTCGTGATTGAATCTTCTCCTCCAACCCTCCTCTGTGTTTATGGGACCGAAAATCGAACGCAGAATCTTTCTCTCGAAACGACCAAGGATTTCCTCATCCGCTTTAGATAAAGTCCATGTTTCTGCGCCGTATAACAGGACCGGGATAATTAAGGTCTTATATAAGGTCAACTTGGTCGTACGAGAGAGGGCTCTACTTCTCAGTTGCCTCTTGAGCCCAAAGAAGCAGCGGTTGGCAAGAGTAATTCTGGGCTTGATTTCGAAACTGGTGTCGTTGTTCCAAGTCACCGCGGAGCCGAGGTATATGAAGTCCTTAACTACCTCAAACTTATATCTGCCAATATGCACGTTCTGTCCAAGACGTCGGTGGTAAATGTCCTTTTTCGATGACAGCAGATATTTAGTCTTGCCCTCATTAACTGCCAAACCAATTTTTGCCGCCTCCATCTCAATACTCGCAAACGCCTCATTGACATCTCGCTGCGATCTACCTATTATGTCAATGTCGTCGGCGTATGCAAGGAGTTGCGAGGATTTGAAGAAGATTGTGCCTCTTGTATTGGCCTGTGATTTTTGCACAATCATTTCCAATACGATGTTGAAGAAATCACACGACAGCGCATCGCCCTGCCTAAATCCTTTTTTGACATCAAAACTATCGGTAAGGTGCTCACCGATTCGGATGGAGCAGCGAGCATTTTCCAAGGTCGTCCTGCATAGTCTGACGAGCTTCGCAGGGATGTCAAAAGTAAACATGGCGTTATATAGCTCGTCTCTAATTACGCTGTCGTATGCGGCCTTGAAGTCGACGAATAGATGGTGCGTATCGACTTGAAACTCATTGGTTTTCTCCAGGATCTGCCGTAGTGTGAAGATTTGATCGATGGTGGACTTCCCTGGCCTGAAGCCACACTGATAAGGACCTATCAGCTTGTTTACGAATGGCTTCAGGCGTTCACACAAAACGGCAGCGAAGATCTTGTATGCGACATTAAGGAGACTTATTTCTCTATAGTTGGCGCAGTCAAAGGGATCTCCTTTTTTGTGGATCGGGCAAACAATGCTGAGACTCCATTCCTCGGGCATGCTTTCCTCTGACCATATCTTACAGATGAGCCGGTGCATGCTCCTAACCAGCTCACCCCAGCTGCTTTGAAGAGCTCAGCAGACAGTCCATCTGCGCCAGCAGCTTTATTCGACTTGAGTTTCGACATGGCAATCTCAACTTCGTCGAGGTCAGGGAGACGGAATTCTCTGCGATCTTCGTCGTTAAAAAATGGATCATTCTGCCTGACGGCGGTATGTTGGTTGTCATCGCCGTTATACAGTCTGCAGAAGTGGTTTTTCCAAATTCTCAGCATCGACTGCGATTCTACTAGGTGTCCGTTCTCATCCTTACAGGCCTCCGTTCGGGCTTTATAGCCTTGAGTCATTCGTTTTATCCGCTGATAAAATCTTCGAACGTCGTGCCTGCAATAGCACCTCTCCAAGTTTTCAATCGCCCGCTTCTCGTGCTCTTTCTTTTTTCTCTTGAGAAGCTTATGTTCCTCCCTTCTCTTAAGCTCGTAGAGCTCACGAGCCGCTCTTGTTTTTTTGTGTAGTGAGGCTTTGTATGCCTCCTGCTTTTCCGCATGAATCCTTCTACACTCGTCATCGAACCAGGTGTTTCGTCGTGGTGGAGCTTTAAGGCCCAGCACTTCCGTTGCTGTGCTTTTCAGGGCTTGTTTGCACAGGCTCCATTGTTGCTCTACTGACTGAGTGGAGGATTGCGGTGTATCGGAGAGCTTAAGGGAGACGCGGTTGGCAAAAGCACTGGCGATCTCCGGCGATAGTAGCTTTCCGACGTCATAGCTTGGTGTTCTAACTCTACTCCGCGGTGTTCGTGTTATGCGCTGACGTATCTTGGCTACTACAAGATAGTGGTCTGAATCGATGTTCGCTCCTCGGAAAGTGCGAACATCAAGGATAGTGGAGGAGTGTTTGACGTCAATCGCGATGTGGTCAATCTGGTTGGTGACTGATTGATCTGGCGACCGCCAGGTGCCTTTGTGTATATCGAGGTGGGAAAATCGTGTGCTGGCTACAAGAAGATTTCGCCCGGTGGCAAGGTCGATCAGCCTATGTCCGTTATCGGATGTGGTGTCATGTAGGCTGTGTTTGCCGATGACCCGCTCAAAGATGCTTTCTTTACCCAGCTTAGCGTTAAAATCTCCTAGTATGATTTTGGTATCATAGCTGGGGCATTTGGTATATGTTCTGTCTAGGAGATCAAAGAAATCATCCTTGATTGAGTCATCCTTGTCTTCCGTGGGGGCATGGACGCATATGAGGCTGATGTTACAGAAATTTGCCTTGATGCGGATCGTTATGAGGCGTTCACTCACATACTGGAAACTTAGGACTTTATGTCTTAGTCCACCTCCAACAACAAATCCGCATCCAAATAGTCTCTGTCCTCTCTCCCTATAGCAGTCACCGTAGTAAATGTCGCAGTTTTTCATCCGCTTTTTACCCGGTC
This sequence comes from Eumerus sabulonum, assembly GCA_951905685.1. NCBI lineage: Eukaryota > Metazoa > Arthropoda > Insecta > Diptera > Syrphidae > Eumerus > Eumerus sabulonum. The sequence goes on from OX645060.1 coordinate 208,826,089, forward strand.
CATTCCATCGCATTTCCTGGATGGCGATTATGTCCGCTTTATAGCGGTCTAGGGCGTCCGCAAGTTGTTCGGCCGCACGTGGTCTGTTTAGGGACCTAACATTCCACGTACAGAACCGAAGGTCCTTGTTTGGTTTTTGTTTTCTTAAAGGGTCGTCAACATAGATCCGTTCCGTTTGATTATCCGAGGCTGTTTTTTGTTTCTGAGCAATTAGTGGTTTTACGGTTATGGTTCGCTAGACCATAGCCCAACCGACACTAATCCTGTTTGGTGGCGCAGGATACTCGCCATTCGGCCTCTTCCGTCAGTAATTTCCCTTTTAAGGAAATTTCCAGATGGCACCACGAGGAGGTGGACATACACATACAAAGTTGAAAAGTAAAAATCGTGACCTGATGTGCTCGGAAAGTGTAAAAAGCTCTTCGAACATGTTTGCCTCATACACATACAAAGTTGAAGTCGGATATTATACGATTCAATTTCGATTCAATTCTCTCTCTTCGAACACGAACATGAGGGTGAGAGAAGTGAGAAGCGTCCGGGGTAGGTCGTATTGCCTGTGCTGGGGATTTAATTCAATACTTTGACAGTTCTCCTTTTCTTTTTCTCTTATTTTGCGAGTGTTGGTGCGGTGTCTCTCAGCATAAGGTAAAATTCACACACACAAAAACAAAATGCGGGCTAAGTGTCACTTTGTGGTGAGCTCCCTATTGAATCGTGTAATGATTCGTATTCAACGGACAGAAAACACAAAAGAGAATAAACAAGAATTGAATCAAAGAATTGAATCGTATAATATCCGACTTAAAAGACATTTAATAATTGTTTTTTGGAAATACAACATAGAAAGTTTCGAAAAAAAAATAACATAAACGATTCTACTGTACAACCTGATTTGAAGAACATGGGAACTTATTCAAGTTTTATTTAAATATCCCTTCTCCAGTTTATTGTGACTGCGCACTATTTTGACATTTGTCATATATTTTCATGCCAGCCTGCCGGTTTGTTGTTTATATGAACCATCAAAACAGCATCAAACGTTTCATTAAAATCTAATAATTTACTGCAACAAACGTCCTAAGCACAACAAAAATGAATCCTCTAACGTGAGTTTAACATGCCGTAGGTAATAGGCGTATTAATGGCTAAAGAATCTTTTACAGAAACATGAAGAATGTACTGAAGCTTAGCGAGCGAGACCTCCAGCGAGGAGGCAAAACCTCCTGGCACGACATGTACAAAGGTTCAGCGTGGATATTCGTTGGTGGACTGCCATTCGATCTGACCGAAGGTGATATTATTACCGTATTTTCTCAATACGGCGAAATTGTAAATATTAATTTGATTCGCGACAAGCTGTCGGGCAAGTCAAGAGGTTTCTGCTTCATTTGTTTCGAGGACCAGAGATCGACTGTATTATCTGTGGATAATTTAAATGGTATTAAGGTGAGTACCAATTCTATTACTGCCATGTAAATAGTGAACGAAATTTTTGTGTTCTTCAGATCCTTAACCGCACCATTCGAGTAGACCATGTGACGGATTACAAGCCCCCGAAAGAAGGAAAGAAAACCGATGAGGTGACCAAACGTTTGTATATGGAAGGCTGCGCTCCTAAACCACAAATTTCCGAGGAGGATATCAAACGAGAGGATACAAACTCCGATCCGCTGTCGCACACTATAAAGAAGGAGCCGGACGTTAAGATAAAAAAGGAAAAATCAAAGAAATCAAAGAAAGATAAGAAATCAAAAAGAGCAAAGAAAGAGAAAAAGTCGAAGAAAAAGAAGAAAAAACGTGACACCAGCTCATCGGGTGATAATTCTTCAGACAACGAATCATCGACAGACGATGATGATGATAAGTCGAAAAAGACAAAACAACATAGCCGAAGTAGAAGCCCGCGAAAGAGGAAACAAATACAAGAGTCAATGGAACGTAACCGAAAAGAACGTAGCCACGCGCGAAAACGAAGAACTCGTTCCCGATAGTGCGCAAACCACTAGCAGATATTTCCGATGATCAATCACGTTTCACGTCAGTAAAAACAAAATTAAAAAAAAATCATTGAAACAATCAACTTAATTGTCTTTTCGTCCATTAATAAAGGCCTAAATTACAAATCAACTCACTATTTCCTGATGATTGCATGTACATATGTTTAATAAAACCAAACAAAAATCCCATTAAAATGGAGAGTTCGAATGTGATGTATTTCGGATTATTGGCAGACGAAGTAAGCATTCAGATATACCCGAGAATCTAGTACAAAACGATTACTGTCCATTTTAGGAAACATCGATTGGATTCCTATTGGCGTCATTGGGAACGAATCGATGTATATCCGGTAGCCGGAATTTTTATATCGTTAACAAACGTTAGTTTGATACTTTTGCAAATGATGCCGTATAAAGTGAATCTTCTCTTTAGATACAAGCCACCAATTACTAGTAAGCAATTTTATGAACCTTTACATGAGAAGAGATATTGCGATAATCATTATAACCACCGAAGTAGCTGAAAGGTTGTCGAATATTATGCTGAGACTCGATCAAACCCTGCCAATCATAATAACCATTCCCGTGAAACATTCGACTACATACTCAGCACGCCAACGAATGAGCTTAGCTGATGTTGCTGAATTCCATCACGCGTTATAGTCCATCCATTAATACATTACTGCTCTGGAAATACACAAAATAATGCGATGACTTAAAAGAAAAATCCCCACCGTGGTATTTTGTTTTAGTTTTTCTTGGGCGTCCAAAATTATCGGCGTATGGGTTTGTGCTGTACGTTTTTTAATTTGGTCATTTTTGGAGTCTAATTGCTTGATGGGACACGATATAGCTTAGTGCCGTTTTTCATACTCCATCGCGGTCTCGCCGTTTATATGCGCAGTGACATTGCTTACCAACTTCTCCCTGAATACAGCCAACCATGAAATCGTTTAAGCGGGCGACTTCAATGTACACAATTCTTCGTGGCTTCAACATTCTGGACAGACAACACCCGAAGGAATTTATGTTGAATTATTCTCTGATTTAAATCATTTAACTTGTGGACAAGCCGTCCCATATTCCCGATATTGCCTAGTCAGACCGCCAATACACTGGACTTGTTCCTTACTTCCCAACCAGATAAATATAACATAATGCTGCGTGTTTATTAATTAATTGTTCTTTAAATAAAACTTCATTCCGTTGTCTCAAAAGTCTTCATTAATTTTATTCAACTCGCACTATAAATCCTCTCAAATCTCTCGCTGCACATATATCGTTTATCTTACACGTTTCGATCTCACCACGAGGGATAATGGATGAGATGGAAAAGCACTGAAGGTTTGCACTCATTTTTGACATATGTATTTGCCCACAAACGGTCTGTTTTCCAAAATTCTGTTTTCCAAACTCGAAATTCGTGTGTGGAATGTCGTTTGTGGAACCATTTTAGTTAGATACACACATTACCATAGATGAATGAACAAGATGTAAAACCTTCGTACGACTGCCCTGTAATCGCGGCAGGGATTGGTTGTTGCTTTTGTAATATAAAGCGGCCCCTAGACGCTAAATAATATAATAATAAATAATATTGTGCGATATTTGATATAGGGAGGGAGGGAGCGAGCAAACAGAGCAAAGAAGTTGATCGCGTTTAACATGGCAAACGCCAGCTTCGATCTCTGTCCCTGTTCAATCCAAGTTGACATACAGCCTCCGCGTGGCCCCCCTGGATAGCTACCCTGGCACCCGCCAGGTAGTGAGCCAATGTGTGCAGCGACCCAACCCTTGTTCCTGGGGAAAGAGGAACCTGGCCCTCCAGGTTGGGGGTTGTGCTTAGGGGTAACATCCCTATCACGTAAAAACCCACTTGTTCCGAAACGACAACAAGCCTCGGATACGGACGGATACAAAGCTGACGACCCCTGCAAACGACTAACGGACTTGAGAGTCTGCACCTGGAATGTGAGGTCCCTTAACAGACCGGGTGCAGGCGATCAATTGGAGCAAACCCTCAACTGCTATAAAGCAGATATAACCGCACTCCAAGAAGTGCGATGGGATGGACCAGGCAAAAAACGGATGAAAAACTGCGACATCTACTACGGGAACTGCTACAAGGAGAACAAACAGCGCCTATTCGGGTGCGGATTCGTTATTAGAGGAAGACTCCGACAAAAAGTCTTAAGCTTCCGAGATGTAAGCGAACGCCTCATAACAATCCGCATCAAAGCTAAATTTGGAAACATTAGCTTAATATGCGCTCACGCCCCAACGGAAGAAAAGGACGATCGACTCAAAGAAGAATTCTACGATCTCCTAGACAGAACATATGCCCAATGTCCCAGCTACGACACAAGAATAGTCCTAGGAGATTTTAATGCAAAACTGGGCAAGGAGGACATATTTGAGTCGATCATAGGAAAGCATAGCCTCCATAACACCACATCCGACAACGGATTAAGGCTAATCGATTTCCTAGCGGGGCGTAACCTCCTTGTAGCAAGCACGCGATTCCCCCATCTCAACATCCACAAGGGTACCTGGCGGTCTTGTGATCAATCGACCACCAACCAGATTGATCATATTGCGATCGACGCCAGACACTCCTCCTGTATTCTCGACGTACGAACCTTCCGAGGGGCCAACATCGACTCGGACCACTACCTTGTTGTAGCCAAGATACGAATGAGGATATCAAGAATGCTTAGGAGTCGAGTAGGACAACGTAAGCTTGACGTTGGAAGGCTACAATCGCAAGAGACTGCCAGAATCTTTGCCGATAGTGTCTCCTCAAAGCTCTCTCAAAATCCGCCCAGAGCAGCATAAACAATAGAGCAGGAATGGGCTCATTGCCAGAGCGCCGTCAGAGATGCTGCCTCAGAGGTGCTGGGTTTCAAACAGCCACCACCTAGAAACCCCTGGTTCGATGAACAATGCGAACAAGCCCATGCAGCAAAACAAGAAGCATATAAGGTCGTGCTGCAACGACGGACGAGAGCTGCTCGCGAAATCTATGAGCAGAAGAAAAGAGGGGAACACACGCTTTTCAGAAGAAAGAAGAGAGAGCACGGAAAGCGTGAGATCGAGGAGATGGAGAGATGCTTCCGCAGGAATGACGCCCGTAAGTTTTACAACAAGGTAAAGCGAACATGCCATGGCTACAAAGCCAGAGTGGTGGCCTGCAGGGATGAAAACGGAGAACTGGTAGTAGAGTCGCAGTCGATGCTGAGGATTTGGAAAGACCACTTCTGCAGACTGTATAACGGCGATGATAGACAAGATACCGCTGTCAGGCAGAACGAGCCATTCACAATGGACCACGAAGTAATAGAATTCAGTCCACCCGACCTAGACGAAGTCAAAATAGCTATATCAAGACTAAGTCTAATAAAGCCGCTGGCGCAGACGGCCTGTCTGCTGAGCTTTTTAAGGCGGCTGGAGATGAGCTGGTAAGGTGCATGCACCATCTCATCTGCAAGGTATGGTCGGAGGAAAGCATGCCCGACGAATGGAATCTCAGCATCGTTTGCCCGGTCCATAAGAAAGGAGACCCCTATAACTGCGCCAACTATAGGGGAATAAGTCTCCTTAACATCGCATATAAGATCTTCTCTGCCGTATTGTGTGAACGCCTGAAACCGTTTGTGGATAACCTGATCGGCTCTTATCAGTGTGGTTTCAGGCCAGGTAAATCCACAATAGACCAAATATTTACGCTACGGCAGATCTTGGAGAAGACCCAGGAATACCAAATCGACACTCACCACCTCTTCGTCGATTTCAAGGCCGCGTATGACAGCGTATATAGAGACGAGCTGTACAATGCCATGCCTAGTTTTAACATCCCTGTCAAACTCGTCCGACTGTGCAGGATGACAATGGAGAATTCTCGTTGCTCCATTAAGGTTATGTTAAAATTATGTTAAATGTTAAAAAAGGATTTAGGCAGGGCGACGCGCTGTCGTGCAACTTTTTCAACATCGTGCTTGAAAAGATCGTGCAAGAGTCAATGGCCAACACAAGAGGTACCATCTATTTCAAGTCTACGCAATTGCTTGCGTACGCCGACGATATTGACGTAATTGGACGAAAACAGCAAGACGTCAATGAGGCTTTCGTGAGCATTGAGGTAGAAGCGGCTAAGATGGGTCTCAAGGTTAATGAGGGTAAAACCAAATATCTGCTTTCATCTAAAAGAGACGGACAACACCGACGTATTGGACAGAACGTCACCATGGGCGGATATAACTTTGAAGTGGTCAAGGGATTCGTCTACCTTGGCTCACTGATTACCAGCGACAACAACACCAGCGCTGAGATAAAACGCAGAATCACTCTTGCCAACCGCTGTTTCTTTGGGCTCAAGAGGCAACTGAGAAGTAGAGCCCTCTCTCGGAAAACCAAGGTGACACTATATAAGACCTTGATCATCCCAGTCCTCCTTATCGGCGCAGAGGCTTGGACCTTAACAAAAGCGGATGAAGATGCCCTTGGTCGTTTCGAAAGGAAAATTCTGCACACTATCTACGATCCCGTTTGTTCAAACGGTGTATGGAGGAGAAGATATAACGAAGAACTGTACGGGTTGTACAGCGACATCGGCCTGGTACGACGTCTACGGATACAGCGTCTAAGGTGGCTAGGCCATGTAGAGCGCATGGAAGATACAGCTCCGACCCGAAAAGTCTTCGAATCTACTCCGGAAGGAAGGCGCGGCAGAGGACGGCCACCTCAGCGGTGGCGCACGCAGGTGGAAAGGGACCTCAACCAACTGGGCGTGCGGCACTGGAAACAGCTGGCCAAAGACCGTGCCGGCTGGAGACGCTTGTTGGTTGAGGCCCAGGTTCACCACGGACTGTAACGCCACCTAAGTAAGTAAGATATTTGATATTGCACAATATTATTATTCGTTTGTAGATAATATTGCAAGATTGTGCGATATACTGCGGAAAATCAAAACGCTTTTGACTTTTATTATAAATATGAGCGGTCAACTAAATTACTGGGAAAAATATTGAACCGTCTGCGGCAGCAAGCCAATAAAATTGTGCAATATTTTGCACAATAATATTGAGCGTCAAGGGGCCGCCTTAAAAACGACGCTTTTGACTTAGAGTCAAGACGTCGGAACAAGGCAGAGTGACATAGTCAAGACGCCGTCAAACCGCAACGCGTTTGTAGGGGCTGGTTGTCAAAATGCCTGTCAAAGCCATCAGATTGCCATCTTGTTCAGTTATCTATGCACATTACTATAACACCAATTATTATGGGGAGAGATATGCTCACTTTCATCACAACATTTGTCAACATCTCGCTAGGTGGCTTGATTACTTTCACACTGAATACCGACTAATTACTCTTTATTAAATCCCGAGAACTGAACGCCCCCGAGAACGAACGTTCCCCCTCGGACGTCTCTAGAATGCTCTGGGTATTACATTTACCAGTATGCCACTGAAGGTTATCATAATTTCATTTTTGGCTGCAAGAGAGCATTCCAAACTTTGACATCGAAATTCGAACATAACCGTTATTTCGTGTCCGTAACAATAAGTTAGAGAGCACCGTGGCGCAGTGGTTAGTGTGTTGGCCTCTGACGTCAATGACACGGGATCGAATCCCGACACAGCCATGTCATCGGACGTGTTTTTCACGGTGTTTCTCCTCAGCGGGGTTCTGACAAAACCCCCTGTAGTAAAATTGTCATGAAAAGCTTCTCGAAATTCGCCGTTCGGAACCGGCAATAAACTGTAGGTCCCTTTCATCTATGGGAAAATGAAATCGCACACAACATGGGTGATTGAGAGAAGTTCGGCTCAGATTCTTCATGGACTGTAACGCCAACATACATACATACATACAACAATAAGTTGGAGTTCAACGTTCATGTCTCGCCTGGCGCATCTAAGACCTCACTGCACTTGCTGGACCGAATACAAAACCGCGCGATAAAACACACAGGAGATTCCATAATCACAAATTCATTACATTCGCTGGATCATCGCAGGAATGTCTCCTGCCTTTTCTGCCAGGATAAAGGTTCTGATAAAATAGCCAGTTGCATTCCGCCCCTTCACTTTGAAACCCGTTTTCGGTCGTACTGTCTTATAGATATTCTTTCTTCAAACCGAACCACACGAATGTGTAACGCGCTACCTCGCTCGGTCTTCAGTGCAGATTTTTAAGGCCAATGTTTTAAGGCACCTCCTCTCCCTCTCCCTATCTTCTGCTCGCACTACGTCTGACGTTATAAGGCCTTAGCCTTGAGTGCGCGTGTGACTATAAATAAAAAAAAAGAAAAGAAGTCAGGCCATGTAGAGCGAAGGGACACCACAGCTCCAGTCCAAAGAGTCTTTGAACATAACCCCGAGGGCCGAATAAACAGAGTACGGCCGCACCTTAGATGGCACACACAGGTGGAAGGAGACCTCAGTCAACTGGGTGTGCGGCAATGGAAAAGGCTAGCAAAAGCTCGTGCTAGTTTGAGGGGCTGGATGTCGTACCAGGCCGATGTCGCTGTACAGCCCGTATAGTTCGTCGGTGTATCTCCTCCTCCACTCCCCGTTTATACAAACTGGACCATAGATTGAATGCAGAATTTTCCTCTCGAAACGACCAAGGGCCCCTTCATCCGCTTTCGTTAAAGTACAGGCCTCTGCGCCACAGAGGAGGACTGGAATGGTTAAGGTTTTGTATAGCGCAACTTTGGTATTTCAATTGCTTCTTGAGCCGCCCAAAGAAGCAGCGGTTGGCAAGAGTAATTCTGCATTTGATCTCAGCGCTGGTGTTATTGTCGCTGGTCACTAGGGAACCAAGGTAGACGAAGTCTAGACCACTTCGAATCTGTAGCTGCCAATTGTGACGTTCTGAAATTATATGACAGTGCGTCATCTTGTCTAAATACTTTTTTAACATCGAAGGTTTAGGTTAATTCTCTACCGACCTTAGAGGAGCAACGAGAGTTCTCCATTGCCATTCTGCACAATCTGACGAGTTTTGCAGGGATGTCAAAACTAGACATGCATAGCTCGGCTCTATGCACACTGTCATACGCGGCCTTAAAATCGACGAAAAGGTGATGGGTGTCGATTTGGTATTCTTTGGTCTTCTCCAAGATCTACCATAGTGTGAATATCTGGTGTATTGTCGACTTACCTGGCCTGAAACCACACTGATACGAACCTATCAGATTATCCACGAAAGGTTTCAGGCGTTCACAGAGCACGGCAGAGAAGATCTTGTATGCGATGTTAAGGAGGCTTATTCCCCTCTAGTTGGCGCAATTATAGGGGTCTCCTTTTTTGTGGACTGGGCAAACGATGCATGCTTTCCTCCGACCATATTTTACAGATGAGCTGGTGCATGCGCCCTACCAGATCATCTCCAGCCGCTTTAAATAGCTCGGCAGACAGCCGACAGACAGCTTTGAAATTACTAGCTAAATTTCAGTCGGGTGGACGAAATTCTCTTGCATCTTCGTCCGTTGCTAATGGATCATTTTGCCTGACAGCGGTATTAGATTTTTCATTGCATTTAAACAGTCTACAGAAGTGTTCTTTCCGTAAATTCATTTTTGAGCTTCCGCTTAATGGTCTTTCAAACGGCCTTTGCTGACGATATTGCTCTAATCTATGAATCTTAGTCTGATCTTCGCTGTGTCACACAAATTCAAGAAGACCTCGAAGTTTTAAGGTTTTGGTTTTTTGTAAATAAACTAATTATTAGTGAAAAGACTGGACTGATGACTTTTAAAATATCTGACCACCAATTCTTCGGCTATAACTTATTCTTTCATGCCCCTAACTGCAAGCAATTTAGCTTTCCAATACATGAATGTGGCAATCCAAATTTCCTGCTGTTGAAATTCCTGTGTTAAAATCGAATCAGTAAAAAATGTTAAGTTTCTAGGTATTTCAATCTACTCTAAATTGAATTGGAAAGATCATATATATAGTCTCAAAACTTACTACTTACTTACTTATCAGGCCAGCGATCCATGGAGGATCTGAACCTGAGCTATAGCTGCCTTCCATCCTTGACGGTCAAGACCAAGATGTCCTACATCTCACACACAACTGATGTATGGAAAACTAACTCACATCTGTTGTATCGTGTTTTGAATTAGTCTCCAACGTTTTTGGGCTTTCAGTCGTCTTATCAGATTTGATAATGGAAACACGCGCCAGCAACCTCTAGCATAACTATAAAGCAGGAGCCAATGTCACTGTTGATGAACAACTTTATCCTTATGGTGTTGGCAGCGGATTCACTCAACATTCCTTCAAAACCGGCCAAGTATGGTATTAAGGTTGACGGGTATGCGAAGCTTTCTTATCCAGTCAAAGGACGAATCCATACTGGTAGGGCACCTTCTGGAGAAAGAGAAATAAAGTCAAGGTGAGCGTGTGGTCAAAGATTTGTGCTGCAATCTGTTCCGGGGAAGTGCTCGAAACATCGTATGTGACAATTTTTTTACAAGCTATAATTTGGCTTTTACTCTGATGTTAGACTATAATTTGTCAATATTTTGCACTGAAACCAAAGACATACATTCGTACCAGCCGAATTTTCTAATCCAAAAGGAAGAGCAGTAAAATTAACAATTGGATTAATCAGCAACATACATATGTATGTAAGTATGTTGTACATACATTCCAAAAAAGAACAAATCGGTTGCGCTTCTTTCCACTTTCCATTGTATGTATGTATGTATGTTGGCGTTACAGTCCATGAAGGACCTGAGCCGAGCTTCTCTCAATCACCCATGTTGTGTGTGATTTAATTTTCCCATAGGTGAAAGGGACCTATGCCGGTTCCGAACGGTGAATTTCGAGAAGCCTTTCATGACAATTTTACTACAGGGGGTTTTGTCAAAATCTCGCTGAGGAGAAACACCGTGAAAACACGTTCGATGACATGGCTGTGTCGGGATTCGATCCCGTGTCATCGGCGTCAGAGGCCACCACACTACCCACTGTGCCACGGTGCCCTCTTCCACTTCCCATTATCGTATCGAAATTAAGGGTCCTAATAGAAGCCAAGAATGATACGCAATCACAACAGAAGCAAAGGAGGTGTTGACAATATGGACAAATGCCTTGGAGAATATGCACACAAATAACATTGCGTTCGAATTAAACTTGTTCACCGATTGAGACGAAATTTACCATGATCATTAAGTTTGATAAGAAATATAATAAATTGAATTTATTTGTATATATGTATGTCTGGAATGATTGGCGAAATAGTTGGCGAGATGGGAATTGGCGAAGTGGGAATTGGCGAAGTGGGAATGATCCCCTTTATATATAACACTAGCCCGCCCCCTCGCCTATTATATCCATCCTATAATACATATATCCTATTATATCCATCACATATGAAAGTGATGCAAATAAATCTCAATCATTGCGCAGCCGCACAAGACTTGCTGGCACAGACGACTCACGAGGGGAAAGTAGATGTAGCAATTATAAGTGAACCATACAAATCCCTGGACTGTAGCAGCTGGATAAATGACAATACAAACTCAGCTGCCATATGGGCATGTGGAAGACACTCAATTCATGAAACAGGTCAACCAACCGACTACTTTATGACCGCCAGGATAAATGGAATTCTTTTCTATAGCTGTTACGCTCCTCCTAGATTATCTCTGGAAGAATTTGAAAGCCTATTAAGTAATATTGCAACTGATGCAAGAGGCAAACAACTCGTTGTAATTGCGGGGGACTTCAATGCTTGGTCTACAGAATGGGGTAGCAGACACACGGATGCGCGGGGAAGGGTCCTTTTGGAAACGTTTGCGGTTCTAGGGGTGAACATGATGAATACAGGTACTACAAGTACATTCCGCAAGGCCGGTAGATCGTCAATAGTTGACATAACCTTTGTGTGCAATTCCCTTGTTAGTAAAACAACATGGAAGATCGGCGAGAGAAAACGCAGGCAGCGTCCAATTCAAACTGGACCAAAGGAGAAGGAAACCTCCTTTGACACCGATGCCTTTGAAGAAGTCCTGAGAGAGGTGACTGTAGATACCGACACATCTGCCGAGGTAACCTCCAAGCAACTGACACAGGCGCTAACTGCAGCATGTGACGCAGCGATGCCCAGGAAGAAGCCCAGCAGAAGGAGGTCCCCGTGTTACTGGTGGAACGAGAATATCCAGATGCTAAGGGCGATATGTCTCAGAGAGCGGAGAAAATCCCAACGGTCCAGAAATAGGCCAGACTACCAAGAGCGGCTTCTTCAATTCAAGCTCGCAAGACGTCAGCTAGAAAAAGCAATCAAGGAAAGTAAATCGAGATCCTTCAAAAAACTTTGCGAGGAGGCCGACATAGACCCCTGGGGTAAAGCATACAGAGTGGTCACAAAAAAGATAAAAAACAATCGGGGGAGAGGAAGTATTGTGCAGTAATTACGCTTGACATAAAAAACGCTTTTAACTCGGTTAGCTGGACGCGTATACAAAAGTCTTTAATTGACATGGGTACCCCCTCCAATTTATTAAGGATTGTCATCGACTACTTTAACAACAGGAGGCTAAGGTACAATACCGATGAAGGCGTAAAATTCTACCAAGTAACGGCGGGTGAGCACGGAGAGCACCGTGGCGCAGTGGGTAGTGTGTTGGCCTCTGACGCCGATGACACGGGATCGATCCCCGACACAGCCATGTCATCCGGACGTGTTTTCACGGTGTTTCTCCTCAGCGGGGTTCTGACAAAACCCCCTGTAGTAAAATTGTCATGAAAAGCTTCTCGAAATTCGCCGTTCGGAACCGGCAATAAACTGTAGGTCCCTTTCATCCATGGGAAAATGAAATCACACACAACATGGGTGATTGAGAGAAGCTCGGCTCAGGTCCTTCATGGACTGTAACGCCAACATACATGTTAAGTGCCGGAATACGATCAGGCGTATTTCTCTGAAATAAACAAAAACACAAAGCAATTAACCCCTAAGTATCGGAGTACGGTCGGACGTATTTCCATAACGTATATCGAACTAATAAACAAATCATTCAACACTTGCTTTTAAGAGCAGAAATACGACGAATCAATTGGCTCTTCTAAATGATGTCCTCAGCTAAGCCATCGCCGTCACAGAAATACGACGAATCAATTAACTCAACTAAGTGGCGTCCTCGGCCAAGCCATCACCGTCGTCACTCAACACATGCCGTAATGCCAGGGGACCACGGCCTGACCGATCATCGTGGGATGCTGTCCTTTGGATTGGATTTAGTTTCTAAGGCCAGTTTGTAGTTAGAGTCAGAAGCAACCGGTTGTGCGGGTTACGTAATAAAGGCATCGTGCCCCAAAAAAATAAAAAGTTTTTTATTTCATTTTTTCACAACAAATGAAATTAATTGGCGCCCAACGTGGGGCTCGATGTTAAAAATATAAACTAATTTAAAAGTAGTTAAATACAATATTTTTTTTTTAATCAGAAAATTGTCGAGGTCTCGTTGACCACGGGGCAAAAAGACTCTGTAAGAAAAAAGAGATACTAATTTTCATTTGAAAATTTATGAAAATTTATGTGTTATCGCACAATTTAAATACGGTGAAGTATCTGGAACAAGTGCAAAAAAAAAGGAGGGTTGAAACAAAAAGACGTTCGTGCTATAAACAAATTCAAGCAACCAAGAAAAATAATAAATACAATAATAGATAATATATGTGAATCAAGAGATCACGATACCATAAATAAAACATTGAAAAACTTACAAAAAAGAACTAAATAGTGATATTGTGAGAGTGTGAAGCCGTGGAGCAGAATCATCCGAGTCATCCCCATCACCAACGGAACGAGTTCATCAGAATTCCAGTGAGTTATATTGTATATATATTGTATATGTATTATATATGTATTGCTATTGGGTTATCAGTTAATTGAAAATTGTAAAAGTGGATCAGTTAATTGAAAAATTCGAAAAAATGACTACTAACGATAATCTAAATGAATTGGTCGCAAGACTGATTACTCAAAATTTGAACTCAGTCAGGACGGAAGTCTTAGATCTAAAAAACCAATTGACGTTACTGACCGGACAGAGCAACGTGACAGAATACAAGGTCCAGACTATTGATGATAAAATCAAATGCGAGGAAAGCCTCGATGTTATAAAGTCATTGCCAGAATTTAGTGGCAAGCCGAACACTTATGTTAGCTGGCGGGAGGCTACTAGTAATTGTATGAGCCTATACACAAGGGGCAGCAAAAGATATTTCGCTGCACTCACCATTCTCCGAAATAAAATAACTTGTCATGCAAATGACATTCTGACAAATCATGGTACGATTCTGAATTACGAAGCTATAATTAGCCGTCTCGATTTCGCATTCGCGGACAAACGGCCAATACATGTAATAGAACAAGAAATGAGTATCCTTCGGCAGGGTACAATGTCAGTTCTTGAATATTATAATTTAGTTAATAAAAAATTGACTCTTTTAATAAATAAAACAATAATGACCCATGGTAACCAATCCGATATTACAAAACAACTAAACGATAAAAATAGGCAAACAGCCTTAAGAGTGTTTATAACGGGTCTCCAACCCCCGTTATCAGACATACTATTCTCTCTGTCACCTACTGATCTTCCTAACGCTCTTGCAAAGGCTCAAGAGCTGGAATCTAACAACGTTCGTGCAAGATTCGCCTTTCAGTTTAACTCTGGAAGGAAAACGAACGATGTTAATCAAAACAATTTAAGGTTTGAAAGGAAAGTTTACAGACCACAACCAAGACCCGAACCAATGGATGTTGATCCGTGCACCTCCCATAATATACCAAAACCGGCATATAGGGAACAAAATCGATACAGGGCCAACCATTTTAATAACCCTAACCCTGTAAGACAATACGAAAATAATTTCAGAAAACATCCGCGGTCGTCTATGTGTAATAATACTATTCAGCCTCAAGCGAAGGCACAGAGAATTAACAACATTGCCGAGAACCATTTTTTAGGGAAACCTTCGGTCTCCCATACGTCTACCAATGGGACCGAGCAATAAATAAAAAATTCAAAATACTAATAGATACGGGTGCTACAGCTAGTTTCATTAAAGCTGGCATCTACAAATATAAAAATGAATTAGCAATTAAGAAAAGAGTTGAAACCATCAATGGTTTCACTATAATCAAATATTACCACTTTGTTCACATTTTTGGACAAAAACAATTATTTTATGAAGTCGAAAATTTGGAAGCAGACCTATTGTTGGGCTATAATTTTTTGAAAAAAATACAAGCCACAATTAACTTAGAAGAAGGCCTTTTACAATATGTAGGAGGAGAAGAAAAAATATTTGAAAATTATAGGAAGGTAGAAAACAAAATTAAAGCAAAGAAGAACGGAACTAAGCAGTGTGTTCTTTTAAAATACAAAAATGAAAGTTTGGGAAAGCGTCCTGAACAGGTTGTTAAACCAAAAAATACAAGTGAAGCTTGTAAGCAACGCGGTGTGGAAAGTTCTGACAATATTAAACATCAGAATAATGTTAGTATGAAACGTGTTGACAAATTGATGAACGCAAATAAAGTGTTCAATATGGAAGTCAGCTCCGGATACATATATCCTGAAGAAGCTGATGAAGAACGAACAATGCTTTATGAGAAAAGCTCTCTAGCATTCCCGGACAACTCTGGCTCAAACAAATGTAACTCAAACTCACCTAAAGCTAAATTTTCTGATGATCGGAAAAGAATCCGTCTGAGGAAAATAATTGAAAGGAAGGTAGATAAAATGCATTCCAAAATTGATACGCAACTGCCTTTTAGAACTGACGTGTTGGCCGAAATCAGAACGGAATCAGATGATCCGATATGGAGTCGTCAATACCCATACCCGTTCTCGGTCAACGCATTTGTTAATGACGAAATTGAAAAGATGTTAGGAAATAACATCATTAAACCCAGTAATAGCCCATATAATTCTCCGATATGGGTTGTTCCAAAAAAAGGAACCAATGTAGATGGTACTCCAAAACATAGACTTGTAATTGATTATAAGAAATTGAACGAGCAAACCATTCCGGATAGATATCCGATACCCGACACAAATATTATTCTTTCAAATTTGGGCAAATCAAGGTATTTCTCGACGATTGATTTGGAATCCGGGTTTCACCAAATCTTGATGCATCAAAGAGATATTGAGAAAACCGCTTTTTCCATTAATAATGGAAAATATGAATTTTTGCGGATGCCTTTTGGTCTGAAAAATGCCCCGAGTATTTTTCAAAGGGCAATGGACGATATTCTCCGTCCGTATATAGGTAAAATATGTTACGTCTATATTGACGATATTATTGTTTTTTCTGATACACTAGATCAACATTGTAACGATCTAGAAAATATTATTAATGTATTACACGAAGCAAACATGAAAATTTCCCTCGAGAAATCTGAATTTTTTAAAACAGAAATCGAATTCTTGGGTTATATGATAGCTCATAAAACAATAACTACAGATCCCAAGAAAATTGAAACTATTGTAAATTATCCCATTCCAAAAACTCTAAGAGAGCTAAGAGGTTTCTTGGGAATGGCAGGTTACTATAGGAAATTTGTGCAGAACTTTGCAAAAATTGCTAAACCACTAACTATGCTAACTTCAGGAGATAATGGTAAAGTTTCTAAAAATAAGTCAAAAAATACTCCAGTTAAATTAAATGATGAGGAATTGTTAGCATTTAACAATTTGAAGAATGAGCTAACCGCTCGTATAGAGTTAACTCAGCCTGACTATAGTAAAAAATTTATTTTAAATACTGACGCGTCTAATACAGCAATAGGAGCGGTATTGTCACAAGATTCTAAGCCCATTACATTTATCTCAAAAACTCTGAACAAAACCGAACGTAATTACGCCACAAATGAAAGAGAGTTATATGCAATAGTTTGGTCTTTAAAAAATTTAAGAAATTATTTGTATGGAGTGACCAATCTAGAAATTCATACAGATCATCAACCATTGTCTTTTGCGATCTCAAATCGCAACCCCAATTCCAAAATGAAAAGGTGGCATGCTTTCATTGAAGAGTTCGCACCCAAAATAATTTATAAGCCCGGTGCTACAAACGTGGTAGCAGATGCCTTGTCAAGAATTGAAGTTAACAACATCACTGATGATGACGTTGAAGACGATTGGGATAGTAATACCCAACACTCTGCGCAAAGTAGTTATATTTCCTTTATAGAAGAAACGAAGAAACCACTGAATCAATTCAAACAACAATTATTAGTTTCGAAAAATAATTTCACCATCCATGAATCCATTCGCAATTTCGGAAACACTAGGCATATAATAGAATACGACACATTAGAAAATCTGTTAACTATTCTCAAAGAATATTTACAACCCAAATTGGTTACAGCAATACACTGTACACTAGAAGATTTATATGAAATTAAAAAATCCCTTAAGGAGACATTTAGCAATAAATTTCTCTACACGAGAAAATTTCCGATCGATGTTGCGAACGCTGACGACCAGTCAATGATCATCGAACAAACACATAATAGGGCTCATCGAAATTTTAATGAAAATATTAAACAAATAGAAGATATGTATTATTGGCCAAAGATGCGCCAACAACTTAAAGAATATAACCGTAGCTGCGAAATCTGTAATAACAATAAATATGATAGACATCCTCAAATGACACCGATCAAAGAAGCACCCATTCCAACAAAAGAAGGCGAATTGCTACACATAGATATATTTTATGCACAAAATTTGAAATTCATCACATGTGTGGACTCATACTCGAAATTTCTAGTATTGAAAAATATTGAAAATAAATTAAATCTGAACGAGAAGGTCTTAGAATTATTGCAGTCATTTCCAGAAGCAAAAAAAATTACTCTGGATAATGAACCAAGTTTAAGTACTCCACAATTTAAATCTTTAATGCAAAGAATAAATATTGAAACATACTACTGTGATCCTCGCCATAGTACCACTAACGGACAAGTAGAAAGAGTCCACTCAACTATTATAGAAATAGGTAGATGTTTAAAACAAGAATATAACATAGTCGATGACTTGGAAATTATGCTCAGAGCAGCACAACAATACAATTTAACAGTACATTCAGTAACAAAACAAAAGCCATATGACGTATTTTACAATAAAGTACGACATGAAGACATTCCAGAAAAACTTAAGTTAGCTCAGGATAAAATGCTCCAAATACATAATAAGAACAGGAAAGAAAAGAACTTTAATACGGGTCAAGTGATCTATGAAAAAATAGTAGGAGAGAGAAATAAGTTGAAACCCCGGTATAAAAAACAAATTGTAAAAGAAGATGTAGGAAATAAAATCATTATAAATAATAAAAATAGAATAGTCCATAAAGATAATATCAAAAATAGATACGATGCCTAATATTTGTTATATATTTATAGAAAATGAACTGCATCATATTCGTAACGACAATCACCTTAGCGACTGCCGACATAACTGACTACACTAGAGAAAACTATGTATTAATTGAAAACGATGATTCCCTTATATACGAAAATTACGGTGACCTACTACACGTAACCAACTTGACTTATTATAATGATATCCTAGAAGAAGAGAAATCATTTGTTCGAAAAGAAAAAACAAAACCCCCTTCTACTCAATCAGATTTTTTGGAAATTGACATGGAAATAGGATTGGCGGAAACACTGCTTAGACAGCTATCCTATAAAAGATATAGAAGAGGCATAAATGAATTAGGAACAGTATGGAAGTGGATAACAGGAACTCCTGACCACGATGATTTTACATACGTAACGAACAAAATTAATGACTTAATTATTAATAACAATAAGCAGCATGCTACAAACTCAGAATTATTCAAGACAATAGAGAAATTGAGTACTTCAGTTAACAAGTTCATAGGGCATAATCGCGAAACATTTATGAGAAGACATAGGCTAAAACTCGTAATCAATGACCTACAAAATACTCTACAAACAATTACTTTAGCTAAAGCTTCTATCCTGAACCCGTCTATACTTCATTATACTGAAATTAAAGATATATTGCAACACGAATATAAGCAAATTCATATAACTGATCTACTTGATGTTTCTGATTTTAGAATAGTACAGAAAGAATCCTTAATAATCCTATACATTAAATACCCGTTGGTAATTAAAAAATGTAATTTATTCGAAGTTAAAGCAATTTCCCAAAAAGATGGAAAACTAATTGTACCAAACGAGATAATCAATTGTGAAAATAAATATTTTAATATCGAAACATGTAAAATAGAACTAAGCGATATATTTTGTAAAATAAATAATGAAACTAACTGCCTTACAGATATCTTGAATAAAAAACATACACAATGTAAGAAGGTAAAAGAGAAAAACAAACAAATAGATATAATTAAAGATGGTACCATATTAGTATCAGGTAATCATACCATCAATAATGTTAACCTCTCTGGAACATATCTAATAACTTTTAACGAAACCATAACCATTGATAATTGTACTTATGAAAACCCTAAAGGTAAAATGTATTACTATTTAAGACAACATTATTTTGATGAATTTGATATTATAGAATATGTTGAAAGTAACAATGAACACCTAAAATTTGATAATATAAACTTAATTGATGAAATAAGAAACGAGTATTCCGAAAGACCAACAATGAGTATAATATTGATAATTGTGATGGTTTTGATAATTGCAATAACTTTATATTTGCTATTTAAAATTATTAAATTTGTTAATACAAAGAAAAAAGAAAAAAATGCTAAAGATAATGAAAAACAATTTATCGAATTAAAAGAAAAAATAACAAATTTGATGAATCGGGACGATTCAATTAAGGAAGGGGGATGTTAAGTGCCGGAATACGATCAGGCGTATTTCTCTGAAATAAACAAAAACACAAAGCAATTAACCCCTAAGTATCGGAGTACGGTCGGACGTATTTCCATAACGTATATCGAACTAATAAACAAATCATTCAACACTTGCTTTTAAGAGCAGAAATACGACGAATCAATTGGCTCTTCTAAATGATGTCCTCAGCTAAACCATCGCCGTCACAGAAATACGACGAATCAATTAACTCAACTAAGTGGCGTCCTCGGCCAAGCCATCACCGTCGTCACTCAACACATGCCGTAATGCCAGGGGACCACGGCCTGACCGATCATCGTGGGATGCTGTCCTTTGGATTGGATTTAGTTTCTAAGGCCAGTTTGTAGTTAGAGTCAGAAGCAACCGGTTGTGCGGGTTACGTAATAAAGGCATCGTGCCCCAAAAAAATAAAAAGTTTTTTATTTCATTTTTTCACAACAAATGAAATTAATTTACATACATACATACAACGGCGGGTGTCCCTCAAGGATCAGTCCTTGGTGCTCTCCTGTGGAACATCATGTACGATGGCGTTCTACGACTAGCGCTTCCCGAAGGAGTACGAATCATCGGCTTCGCCGACGATATTGCCATCGTCACAGTGGCTATGCATATATAAGAAGTAGAGGCTACTGCGAACGCAGCTATCGCTAAAATGAAAGATTGGCTCTTAATGTCCGGTCTGAAACTAGCAGCCCAAAAAACGGAGGCTGTGCTTATAACCAGCCGTAAAAAGGTGGAATATGCGAGCTTCTTAGTCGGAGATTGGGCGATAAGATCCAAGAAAGCAGTCAAGTATCTAGGAGTCATCCTAGACAACAGGCTTTCTTTCAGAGAACACATACTGTATGTCAGCGAGAAGGCATCACACGCACAACGAGCTCTTTCGCGAATGCTTCCGAATATAGGCGGTCCCGGATATGCACGCGAGTGCTACTCTCACTGGTAGTCAGCTCAGTCCTACTCTACGCTGCTCCAATTTGGGCGGAAGCCCTTGCAGTAAAAGGACTAAAGCGGAAGTTTGATTTAGTCTATCGACTGTGCGCAATAAGAGTAATCTGCGGGTTTAGAACCATTTCAGATGACGAAGCGTTAGTGATAGGACTTTTTTTTTTTTTTTTTTTTTTTTTTTTTTTTAGTTTTTTTTTTTTTTTTTTTTTTTACCGCAGGCGAACACCAGACCGGCACCAGACCAGGCTTATAAAAGCAAGTCAGATGGGACACTCCCACAAAAGGAAGATGGACGCACAGGCTCATTCCCGTCATCGAAACATGGACATCAAGACCGGCAGGAGACTGCAATTATCACCTTTCGCAGTTTTTGTCTGGACACGGTGGCTATCGAAAGTATCTGCATAGATTTGGATATGATAGCTCGCCCTTTTGTCCACAATGCCCAAATTCCGAGGAGGACGCAGAACACACAGTTTTCTATTGTAGTCGCTTTATGCAGGACAGGCAAAGGCTAAATGTACAGAGTCCTGAAAACTTGGTCCCCTATATGATGAACTCGGTGGAAAAATGGAACCAAACATGCTCGTACATTGCATCAGTACAAATAACGCTGCGGCAAGCCGATGCAGAAAGAAGAACCCAAGAGGTTTCTACTCGAGATACAGCGTAAATCGCTTACCAGCCCCGCGAAGTAGTACCTAATGGCAGTCCCGCGGGGAGAATGGTTGAAGTGTGCAGAGGTGTGGTTTAGTACGTAGGCGCGTGGAAAAAGGAGAATAATATCCCGCGAATCGTGCATGCTGGCAACACGGGTTACCAGTATCTTTTGAAGATTCCACATCCTTATGCGCAACAAAGCAAAAAAAAAAAAAAAAGTCCATCATATAATAGTCAACAATAGCATTTGAAACATAAAAGCTTCCATCGTCATTCTTAGTCTTATCTTAAAATCCATACTTTACTTAATTTCTTATTTGCATATGACAAGCATTAAGAACGATATTATTCTATCTAAAAGTCAAACCATTCGCGACGTCTTTGCGTAAGCAGACATTTTACAATCCGAAGGACCGACTCATCGACGACTTTCTTTTCACTCAATTAATGCATTTAATTTCTGAATCCATCCATCGTCCCTCATACTACCTACCCAGAAGTCTTCATATGGAAATAATTTCAAGAACTACACACATTTCCGTCGAGTGCCGAATAAACATTTGTTTTTTTGATTGTCTTGTTTGAATCGTTTTGTTAATTTCTTTTTGAATAACTTACGTCATTCTCATCCGTTTTATAAAAAGCGGATGACAATAAAAGGAGAAGAAGAAATTACAATAGCGGAAAGAGAAAGTACATACTTGAAATTTAAGGATCCTGCACCGAAAAAATAGGAAATAGAAACAAAAAGAAAAAAAACAACACAAATGCAAAACTATAAAGAAAGTAAGGAGACACCCTACAATCAACGAAAAAGAGAACCACACCCCCCTGCACAAAGAACAGGAATAAAAACGAACGAAAGCACCTAAAAACTCGGGCACATGAGTGTTTGTGTGACCCATATTTTTTGTACTAATATACCGGGTCAACTCTTCACCAAGTTGAACCCGTATGAAGGCCACAATTGCCGCCATGCTCACCCATCTACCACGGAATCCTTTTTATCAGCTGAAAAGATAAACAGTAAATGAGTGGACGGATGTGCTCAACAACAATAGCAATACCAACAGCAACTTTCGAAGGTAATTTCAATTCGTAATATGCATTTATGGATGTGTATCCTGCCAAACATTATATGCTCGTAAAACAAACACTCAAATCGCGTGTCCTTCGATGAATCTCATTACCCACAGAGAGCAAGTGAGAGAATGAGAAAGAGAAAGAACAGTTGCTCTCATTCATTCCTTGCTCTCTGTATGTTTATAGTCTAACCTTTCTAGGATTAGATAGAATTTCCTCCGGCAAGGATATTCGCACAAATGAAAGAAGACTCAATAGTGAGGAGAGAAAGCATCAAATCAGCTGATAGAAGAAGCTTTCATCTGACATCCCTGCATTTGGATGCTTGCAATCCACATATGGAGCCAAGGACAACAACAATAGCAATAAAATCTCCATTCTCGACGAGAATTCATTTTGGGGGTCCATCCCAATCATCTCTGGCTCAGTTTTTGAATGGATATCA
Source organism: Eumerus sabulonum (assembly GCA_951905685.1). NCBI lineage: Eukaryota > Metazoa > Arthropoda > Insecta > Diptera > Syrphidae > Eumerus > Eumerus sabulonum. The sequence goes on from OX645060.1 coordinate 208,849,132, forward strand.
ACGCGTTTGGTTGCGAAGCTCCTCAGCAAGTCTCTCAAAAAGGACTAGTTTGTCATTCTATCAATGAGAATTTGCATTAAATTGTTTTGGATGTTTTCTCCGTGAGTGTCCTGATGATTAAATGAGAGCAGTATGAGAAGTGTGTTTGTTTAAAGTAAAGTAAAAGAACAAAAGTTGAGTAAAGTCCCAATCGAGGCGTTGCTGACAGTGTACGTGCCTTGGTGTCGTCTTCTCGTCTGACCTCGTGCGGTGAATCATTGACTCCAGTGAATCGCACAGTGCCTTCATTCATGCAGTTGCCCTGTGACGCGTCGTCGTTGCTGCATAACGCGTCCGAGATCCTGTAACATTAGATTGGGATCTGTGTGCGTTTTTGTGTATCCATACATAAGTTGTAAATACTAAAACCAACCTAACCTGGTCAAAAGGCTCCGTAGTGCCTATCCTTTGTTTTCTTATTCGCCCTCCTCGCGGCATGTGCTAGGTTTGTTCAAGAGAAAGGATATTCTTCAAGAGAAGTAAAAAGAACAAAAAGAAGCCAACGCGAAGGGAGAATTATGTAATATGGAAAACACTTAACGGGAGACGAAGAGCGAAGAATGTAGAGAGGAAATTAATGTATGGCCATGGGAACAAGTGAAGAGGTAGAAGACGTCTAACGTTCTTGTCGTCGCGTTGTGAATGAATGAATGTATCCTACCGACTGCTGATAGGATGCTACTGACTACAGTGAATTAGATATCGGATTCGTGTCGTTTGGCGAATTCACCAATAGTATTTCTGTGTAATTGTTGTGATTCGTCCTTTTTTTTTCTCAACTTTTTGGTGTTTTTTTTGAAACGTGTGTTCGATTGCGTGTGTCGCGTTTCTTCTCTCGAATATTGTTTTTCGGTTGTTATGCAATATTTGAGTAGTGTGCACTTGGTTTTATCTTCATCCTATTCCTAGTGTCCTTGCAATTTTTCTAAAGATACCTACAACACGAAAATTAGAAAGAACCGCCCATACTGCAGAATTATATAAGTCTGGTGGAAGGAAAGGATACTCTATTTCAAGATCCATAACTGACTTGCTGGCAGATCAAGGTAAGTACGAGTGGGCGTGTGTTCGTTGGCGTATAACTTTGGAATTTGTTCTCTCGATCTCGGTGACTTATCGCGGTTATTTATGTATGTATATACGTCCTTGCCATTCTATTCGTGGCTCTTCGACGAGTTAGGCTATCGTGTGGTCGTTTTTCGTACGGAAATGTATGCAGACGATTGGCGCAGATTCCATGCCTGTGATGCTAATGAATAATTCATGACGGGGGCGATACAGCATCATATCTATACATATATGTATGTGTGTCTATATATAGGACGTGCGACAACCTGCAAGCGGCAAGGATACACCCACTATCTCATTGTGATTGAGTGGTATTTCATCAATGATTCTGAATTGTTTTGTTTTTGCTTTATACCATCTCCGTTTTCGCGGGGACTAATCTGTGATGTCTGTTGTTGTAGGCTTTTATTGATAAATCTTTAAGGACATACACACATCCATACATACATATATATGTATATGTACGTGCACCAGTACTGTCGTCTGCCGCACACATCATTGAGGAATATGGAATTTAATTAAAATCGTTGCTTCCAACCTCGATCTGAGGTTGCCTGAAACGCATTTGTGTCTGTACGGTACAGTCCAGATGTATCCTATTAAGCCATCTTAATTGGACTGTCAAACGGTCTTGAAATCGAAGAAATGGATTATATTAAATCTGACGAAAAATTTGTATTCCTGGTGACAGGGCTAGGTGCCTGCATCTATGTACCTACGAACTGAATTTCGTGCCTCTGTTATGTGGATCACTAGATCCCGAAATCTCGTGTAAACAAATATGAATAAATTAGTTGCTATTTGTCATGTAAGTGTTCGTCGTTGCCCTTGTCGCTTACTGGAATATTGCGAGAAAGCTGGAGTAGAAAAAAAAAAATCGAAAATACTGGGATCGGGATGAAAGAGGATTGCAAAGCACATGCAGTGTGACAGTGCGATGTGAATACGTATGTATGTACATATGTACGTATTTACATATGTGAATTATTGGGCGTGCTCTTGAGGATGGATTGTGGACGAAGAAGATATGTACATAGTTTCTAAATTGGATTAACGAGATAATCTAACAAATCCTTGTCGTAATACAAGCAAATGGTAAACCCGAATCGTTTGATGATTTATTGCCTAATAAACGGAGGTTTGGTCTCTTTACGATTGAGGGTTCTAAGGGTGTTTAAAGTTGTTTCAACGTTAAACATGAGAGTCTTGTTTAAGTCCTAAAGCATTTCACTTAACTTTCGAAACAATTATAAGAATTCGATGAAACAATATTTGTGTGCTCGTAGTCTCGAAGGTGAAGTTGTTATTTCGAAATATACTTTGAGGAGGGTGGTATTGGGTCACATCCACAAATTAAAAAACACCGTTTTGTTGTTTTTTTTTTTTTTTTTTCTATTAAATATACTACTTAGCTTACTACTAACTTCATACAAAAATACCGAATAGACGACGAACAGACAAAGAACACGACTGCACAACAGATAGACAACCCACGGACTGCACGCTGGGATGGTTTATATGTAAGTACATTGGCGTCCCATCACTTTGTTTTCAAAAGTGATAAGGATCCTATCGTGGGATCGCGTTGTTTGTCGATCCCTTTTTATCTTTATCGTACCCTTGTTATCTTTGGTCGAACCGTTCGACACAATGGTAGATTGCGTTATCTATTTAAAGCGCTAATCGTGTTTTATGACCGTCGATCCTTTTTCTAGAATGGTCGACGTGATGTGTTAACCCTAAGGTCGTTTTTCGGTTGAAAATTTGTTTTTGAAAATTGTCAGAAACATTCAGACAATACGGTATGAACTGGTTAAAGTTATTCCCCACAAAATCTAGAATTGTATTGTCTTGAGGATATTTGGGATCAATTTGCTACATACATAGCTAATATGTAGTACTCTGTGATAGACTATAGTCTCGTGGGCAGTGAATGGAATGAGCACATGGTGGACATGAAAGTAGAGGATGTACCATATTCAGACCACTTCCCAGTTATCATGACCTTCGCCTTTGTTTCCGGAGAAGCACAAGAAATGAGGGCTATAAATCTCTTGCCGAAATTAAAATGGAGGCCGACAAAGAACAGGGAGTACATATTAATCAAGGCTGGATACCGCACTGCTGGGCAAGAGGAACTGCGACCTCTCTCAGCTGGACGAAGTTATCAAAGCGTCCTACCCAGCTGTGACAGCTAACAATTACGCCCGGCGGAACTTCGTCGCGCCATGGTTTGATACTGACTGCAGAAAAGCCAGGGAATTTTCGTTTGGTTGGTTGAGAGCATACATACATATATGTAGATCCTCTAGCAACGCTTATTTCAGGAATCAGTACACTCTGTCGAATAGGGCTTATAAAGCAATATGCAAGCATAAAAAAAAAACAGTATTTTTTGAAACAGAAGCGGAACGAGTAGCTCTATGTAGAAATCCCAAGGAGTTTTGGAATCTGGTAAAACATCTAAATGGCAAACAATTTTCCATTCACGTTAGCTGAAGCTCGAATCTTCTGGCCACTCATTTCGATATGTTATTGAATTCCACCAACGAGAAAGTGAATTTCCAATATGCAGTCCCAGGCTTCTATAAAGAAGTTCTTGATGCTTCATGAAGCTATCAGGATGTGATTTCGGCTATAGCGATGCTTAAGGACGGAAAAGCACCCGGATCGATTGGCATACCAACTGAATTTTATAAGTACGGCACAGCAGAGCTGATCTACAAGCTGACATTTAATAATATTATGGAAACCGGGATAATACCACAGGAATTCAAGGAAGCGATTATTTTTCCAATCCACAAGAAGGGAAATTTGGCTGAGCTCTCCAATTATAGAGGTATATCGTTTCTTAATGCGTCTTACAAAATATTTACACAGGTTTTGCAAAAATGCTTTATTAAGTGGACCGAGGACAACCAGCTTTTGAAGGATTTTCAGGCAGGTTTTAGGGCAGGTTATTCGACAATGGACCACATTTTTACCCAAAAAAGTATAGCCGAAACATTCCTTCAGAAAGGAAAAAAGCTGTATGCTTTTGTTGTGGATTTTAGATCTGCCTTTGATACGATCGACAGAAGTACGCTAATGTACAAGCTCTACAGTAATCGCATGTCATGAAAGTTCCGGAGAGTCATCCAGAATCTTTATGGGTACACAATGGCTATGGTATGGAATGGCGAAGAACTACTGGCAAGTTTTAAGACGCAATCGGGGGTCAGACAGGGTTGCACATTAAGGTCGAGTATATTTGCTCTGTTCATTGAGGACCTCGTTGTATTCTTATCGTGCGGGATCGAATACGCCACAGACAATAAAAGTATTAATGTTTGCGGACGATATTGTACTTTTGGCAACATCTTCCGAATCACTGCAGCGCATGATAAATCGCCTTTTTGAATATTGCATGCTTTGGAGTTTGATAGTGAGCTTAAGCAAATCAAAAATGTTGATTTTTAAATGTGGAGGAGGCCGTCACTGTGCAAACGAAAAATAGCACTATAATAGAGAGCCCATCGAAGTGTCCACCGAATTGAAATTTCTAGGAGTTAAGCTTACAAGGAATTTGAGTATGGAAAGGCATCTAAGCGAGAAACTGATAAAGGCCAAAGGAGCAATCAACGCAACCTGGAATAGATGCTTTTATAACAAGAGTATCGATCATAGCAGCAAGCTTAGGATAATTGAGGCAGTATCAGAATCAGTCCTTCGACTAGATCTTCACACTACGGCAGATCCTGGAAAAAACCAATGAATTTCAAGTCGATACTCACCACCTATTTGTCGACTTCAAAGCCGCATACGACAGCGTAATTAGAGACGAGCTATACAACGCTATCTCTACCTTTGACATACCTGCTAAGCTCGTCAGACTATGCAGGTTGACTTTGGGGTATGCTCGCTGCTCCATCCGAATCGGTGAACACCTTACCGATAGTTTTGATGTCAAAAAAGGATTTAGGCAGGGCGATGCGCTGTCGTGTGATTCCCTCAAAATCATATTGGAAATGATTGTACAAAAATCACTGGCCAATACGCCGACGATATTGACATAATAGGTAGATCCCAGCGAGATGTCAATGATGCGTTTGCGAGTATTGAGTTCGATGCGATGAAAGTTTGTCTGGCGGTAAACGAGGGCAAAATTAAATATATGCTGTCGTCAAAAAAGGACGCCCCCACCGACGTCTTGGCCAGAACGTTTGTATTGGCAGATATAAGTTTTGAGGTAGTTAAGGACTTCGTTTACCTTGGCTCCGCAGTAACCTGGAACAACGACATCAGTTCCGAAATCAAACGCAGAATCACTATTGCCAATCGCGGTTTCTTTGGGCTCAGGAGGCAACTGAGTAATAGAGCCCTCTCCCGAACGACAAATTTGACCTTATATAAGACCCTTATCATCCCGCTCCTGTTGTACGGCGCAGAAGCATGGACACTATCAAAAGGGGATGAGGAGGCCCTTGGTTGGTTCGAGAGAAAGATTTTGCGCGTGGTTTTCGGGCATGTAAACGAAGACGGGCTGCGTTTACTACGGTGACTGCTATAGGGAGAGAGGAAAGAGACTATTTGGGTGCGGATTTGTTGTTAGAGATGGACTAAGACATAAAGTCCTAAGTTTCCAGTAAGTGAGTGAACGCCTCATAACGATCCGCATCGAGGCAAACTTGTCTACTGGGGCGCTGTGGATAGTAGCGCAATTGGATGAAATATCATTTTCGGGAATCGGAGACGTTGCAATCGCTTCGCTAACTAGTAGCATTTTCATTTCCAAAAATATGTTTCAAACACATGTCGACATCGCCTCTTATATCCGTAGTATTTGTGTCGTTGTCAATGTGCCTACTGAGACCATCCATAATTCTCCTTCCCTTTCAGGTACTGGATGTCGAAGTCGTACTCGCTAAGAAAAATTTTCCACCTCTGGAGCTTTATCTTTGGCTCTTTAATACTGTTTAACCAAACAAGCGGTTTATGATCAGTGCGCACCACAAAATTTACCGTACAGGTATGTTCGAAAATATATAGTTGCCCAAACAATCGCAAGTAGTTCTTTTTCAATCGTTGAATAGTTTTTTTCGTGACTATTTAAAGTGCGAGAAGCATAGCAGACTGGGTGGTTTCTTTGGCTAAGCACAGCCCCTAAAGCGTAACTTAAAGCATCTGTCGTTAAGACGAACTGTTTGCTAAAGTCTGGACTCTAAGAATAGTTCAGCAGAGTTTTTAAATGTTTAAAAGCCTTAACAAACCCTAAGTCAGATGTGTTGACTCTTTCCGATTTTTTCAAGTACCTAATTAAGGGGCACGCAACTTTGGCATAGTCTCTTATAAATTTACGGTAATATCCCGTTATGCCCAAGAATTGTTTTATGCCTTTTTTGTCTTTGGGAAGTGGCATAGATATCCCATTGTTTACAATGGTATCTCCCAGATAGTTTGTGGTTGGTTCGGCAAAGCTACATTTATTTATCTGAATTTTTAAATTTGAGTCCTTAAGTTTTTGCAAAATTTTTCTCAAAGAGTCTAAATGCTCTTCAAAGCTTGTGGAGAATACCAAGATCATCGATTACTAGGTTTTTACTTTCTCGTCGTGTAGAGTGAAAGGAAACGTTTTCTGATGTAACTTGTATATTCCTCGGTGGATTTTGATAATACTTGGAATGAAGTTGCAGACATTTAAGCGACACCCATTCGTGGTGATTTCGGTAACTTTATCTGTAGAAATAACGATATCAGTTGAAGAGCAGAAAAATTGCCGAAATTGAATATTGCACCTACTGACTTGGTGATTTTCGAAACGGTTATCTGCAACCGTTTTTGCTTTGATCTTTGGTATGGAGTTGTTGTGGTGCATAATGCCCCTATTTTTATTGAATTGAATAACGGTACATTTTGAAATTGGACGTTTTTGGTTGAATAATACGATAGAGAGAGCCCCGTGGCGCACCGTGTCGCAGTGGGTAGTGTGTTGGCCTCTGACATCGATAATACGGGATCGAATCCCGGCACAGCCATTGTCATCGAATGTGTTTTTCACGGTCTTTCTCCTCAGCGGGGTTCTGAAAAAAAACCCCGGTAGTAAAATTGTCATGAAACCGGCAATAAACTGTAGGTCCCTTTCACCTATGGGAAAATGAAATCACACACAACATGGGTGATTGAGAGGACCTCGGCTTAGGTCCTTCATGGACTATAACGCCAACATACATACAATACGATACTAAAAGGCTTTCTCTCGAATACATTTTGAAGGTTTTCCACGAAAATAGAAGCTCATACAGACCTATCAACCCCCATATCAAGACTCTTCAAAGATCGAAATAGGTACTTTTGAGATCTTTTTGAAAATTAAACCCGGTGTCTTGAAAATCAGTGGACCCATTCGATTTAAATTCGTTTTATAGACGAATTGTTTTTTTTTTTTCTGGAAAAGTATTTCTTTGCTTATGATAAATTGATAAATGCTTCATATTCGGATACGGTTTGGTGGACCTCAATGCAAATCCCGATGGGATCTACCAATCCTCGTACTAAGATTTTTCCAACGACAAAATTGGAAATCTGCTCTAAATTTGCTTCATGAAGGTTTTGATTTGTTTTGTTTTTTTTTTTTTTTTACTCTACGGATAACGATAATCCTTACACCACTCGTTCAAAACGTTTGGGAAGCATACTCCGTAATTTTCTTATTTTTTTTTTTTTTTTGTTTTTAGAGTCACGCGCGCACTCAAGGCTAAGGCCTTATAACGTATTGAACGTTGTGCGAGCGAAGATAACAGAGAGAAGGTTGATGTTTTGACACATAACCTGAACGGAGTGCAGTGGTTTTTGGGTCATAGATGTTCGTTGACTACTCTCAGGGGTGGTTTGTCCTACATAGGACGAGAGCCGACCAAATTTCGCGTTGGTTATAATTCTCAGTAGTAGTAGGGGAGCCCGGGATGCTAAATTTGCAGTTACTAGAGCGTCATGGGGACCTATTGGATTGTGAAGATTAGGCTCTCAAACGAAAAATTTTGTGTTAAGTTTTCCATTTTAGTGGGGAAAAGAGCGTGTAAAAATTTTTAAAAATGTAAAAAAAAAACAGTCACATGGATATACTCGAGCGCGTCAGATATCAATGGAGTATACTCGCTTCGTCTTTCTGATAACCGATAGATATTAATCTGACGATTAGATAGTGGTGGGTGGCTAAGAAGAGTGGTAAAAAGGCAAAACAAGAAAAAAGTTATTCGAGCGTGTCAGATATTGAAAGGGGACGTTTAGTGAACTCAAAACAGTGCTCGATTTAAAAAACTGACGATTTGGACGTGGCCTACGCTCATGACTGATTTTTGAAAATGTTAAAAAAAATCGTTAACTTGAAATACTCGAGCGCGTCAGATTTTTCCACTGTGGGTTCAACTCGATGTCAGAGTCACCCTAAATGATAATCTGACAATTATGTAAAGGAGTATTGTTATTCTGACAATTTGAAAAACTTTGAATGTTAGACACTGGGAAAGAGTGAGAAGGAACGAGAGGCGTGGAGTGGGGAATACATAGATATCAGCGTCTGTACGCTCATGCTTTATCGATGGTTTTAGCTATATCGCCCCATATTCCCTTCAAAATAAAAAAAATTTAATCGCGCTCGAGTATTTCGAGATGACGTGTTTTTTTTACAACTTTGCGACTCCCCCATTCCCTTATGCCACGCTGAAATTGTCAGATTATTGAAATATACACTTTTCAGGATGTACTTAACTTACCTGTTCTTAATCTGATGCGCTCGAGTTTTTCCGAGGATCGATTTTTTTTACTAATCTGACGGGCTGCCCTCAACGCATCCCCCTATATTAAGGGTTCATATTTGGTAGGGGTACATTACAGGGTGCAAGCTTTCTCCCCATATGATTTTCTGACGCGCTCGAGTAACGAGCAAAATCCCCGCTTGGGCTCCCCTACTATAGTTCGTTCATGCACTTTTGGTGATAGTATTGCATACGCAGAGGATGAATTTCAATTGACCATGTACTGTGAGTGAATTTTAAAAATGCGATTCATAAATGATTGTTTACAACGGAAAGCAACATTTGTAAATTCACGTACATAGGTCTTTACACTTGCAGCGCAATATATTGTTCACATTTGCACTTTAAACCGAATTCACTCCACCAAAACGGCAATAGAAATGTTCTGTACGATTTATTGACCCTTACCTGTACAATTTATATATGTATGTATACCTAGGATGAAATGCTTATCTTACAAGTATTCATACCATCGAATTGTACACATTGCGATGATTTTGAGCCAGTCAGAGGCACATGCATGTGTACATATGGAAACATGGACTCATTTGTCAAATGTAATACTCGCAACATTCCCTTAACTTGCTATCAACAATGCTCAACTTTACTTTCTTTTTGTTTGAGCTGACAAAACAAAATTGCTATCACTTCAGTAGGAGTTGCACAAGTTAATTTTGAATTGTTTCTATGTTTTGACAGTACATCAACTTAGCAGTAAGTGTTTCTGAGTGTTACTTTTTGGAACAACTTAAATGACAATTTAAGTTAATTAACAAAAAGACGTATTCCGAAATGGATCATTTCCAAAAATATGATAGATCAAATGTCCTTAATTCAACTTGTCGGTACTTGACAGGGTGAGTACAACATATCTATATTAACTTAATATAAAGGACAGAAAAGTCACACGACATCATAGCATACGACATCCTTTATAATTGAGCTAGGATAATTTTTTAAAGGTTTAATGTAAATGTGAGAAGTGAGAAGTGAGTGCCTAAATATCTATGGTAAATGTAGGTCAAAAAATCAGTTTAGTCCTGTTTGTTGTTTCTTCTCTTTCCTAGCATTTCTTTTCCCAGTACCGTCACCAATCTGTCATCATCCATTACTTCTCACTATACCCTAGAAACCTATTTTCGAAACAAAAACAAAAAAATCATTTCATTTTTAGGGTTCCGTACCCAAAGGTAAAACGGGACCCTATTACTAAGACTTCACTGTTCGTCCGTCCGTCCGTCCGTCTGTTACCAGGCTGTATCTCATGAACCGTGATAGTTAGATAGTTGAAATTTTCACAGATGATGTATTTCTGGTGCTGCTATAGCATGAAATACTAAAAACTACTACTAAATACTAAAAATAAAATGAATATTTAAGGTGGGCTCCCATACAAAAAACATGATTTTCATCCAAAAAATTCCCTTGGTCACATACTGACCTAAGGTTAGTCGACAATATCCCACAACCAGTATCAAACTTCCCAGCCTTGATCCCTTTTGTGTCTTTGATGTATTAATCCTAGCTTCAACCCTTTTTTCTGTAATTACGAGCAACCAATAATAAATACTCTTTAAACTTTGATGATCCCTATTGCGTCACTGCTAAGTTAATCCTTGCTGCAAACCCTTTCGTACAATTGCTATTCCCCCTCCTTTTCTATTCTGATAGGTTAAGATATCAAATTATGGAACAAATTCAATTGTTGTGGAATTAACTTTCGATCATATCCCACAACCAATAAAACACTTCCAAGCATTGATCCCAATTGTGTCCTTGATATACATATTACTCCTAGTTGCAAACCTTTTTCCCGTATTTTCCATTATTGTTATTCACCTTTTCACATCCCTGCTGTCAAGTAAGATAATTGATTTGAATTCAATGGACACTTTGATGATCAACTATCTCATCATGGAGACTTTTGATTATCAAAGTAATATGCCTATAACCTGCCTGCAACCAGAATCTGTCATCATACAAAAAATGTGATTTAATGTGATGACTGATGAGGTAACATACAACGTCTCTTTCATATTTATATATACAGATGGTACGGAACCCTTTGTGCGCGAGTCCGACTCGCATTTGGCCGGTTTTTAAAATCAATCTGTCCACGAAGCGACTTTTATTCCGCTTCGCCTTATTTCGACCGGTTCGCCTAATTTCGAATTGAACCGCACTTAACGGTTGTTTCCATGTTTTTAATTTTTCAAAAATTTGCAAATATTTACCAACCAATTTCCTAACAAGCTTAGGGGTTGGTGTTTAATGTCATACTTTCTGGAGATTTTTCTGTTATTTGTTGTCGACTAACCGGCACTACCCTTGATCCTTGATCCTTTATCTGCTCTCTCTTAAATATTAATGTCACGCATTTTATCCATCTGTGAAGATGATGGGGAGGATGGCAGCACAACACAATATGAAAACAATCATCCAATTCTCGGAGCTTCTTGTCGTGCTGTTTCGTTGCTTATGCTTTGTGACGAAGTTTTATGGAGCAGAAGAAGAATATCAAAAAGATAATGAAGAGGTGAAGGTGAGGCTTGTAAAATACTGACTTAGGAAATGATCATAATAAATGTTCCCACAGTCATAATATGTTCATTATCTATAGCAGGGGGTATCCAGGATATCTCATCATTATGGGTATCTCTTGTGCAGCATAGTAGCAACCACATAACACAAGACATGAAATGAGCGAGGGTGTCTAGGGGCACGACAAAGGGAATTCATGCCATCGTTCTTTACCATCGACGATTTCTCTTTACTCACAACGAAAATTCCTGTAGTAGATTGATGGTGGAAATTTAAGTCGACCGTTCTCGTATATATTCCCACAATCCATTTGGCTTTATGCTTTTGTTTTTCCATTATTTTCTGGACGTGGTAACATCAATGAACCTTCGCGCAAATGACGCCTAAAAAAAAAAGAACAAACAAAACAGTCTACAACACAGACGTTCAAGTATCCTAGTTCTTATCTCGACAATAGTGGGTAGGACATCCGCCCTCCGGGCAAGGTTGCCTTTTATATAGTAGTCACGATAATCATAATGTACACGCATTTGATGTGATGAAATGATTCTTTGGGTATAATGACATTGCCAGGGAAGGGAAACAATCACCAGCGACTAGAAGGAGAAAAAAAAAAAAAAAAAAAACAAACCGAAACACTATGGTATGAATTTATGTATGTACATATACATATGCACGATGAATACGTTCCTAAGTATAAAATCCCATTTGCTAAGCGGCACATAAAAACCAGGACATTATGTTGCAGAAGAAGAGAGTAAAACAATAAGGACGAAACAGGGTTGGGCATAGCATTTCTCCTTGGGCGCTCTACCGGGATCGTTTTGACGTTCTTCGCCGAATGAAGGAACGAACTTTAATCTGTCGATTTATCATCCTCGGATGAGCAGTGACCGGCACGTGGTTGATGTATGTACATATGTCTATGTATACCCATACATGTGTGTATACCTTGGCAGTATGGTAGCTGAACTGAATGCTTAATTCACGTGAATTTCCAGCCAACGAGTGATGTTGAGTGAGAGGATACCATAGCTACATTATCTGAAAATCCATTTTAAAGTTATCTCACTCGCAGACAGTGCTAATCCATCTTGAAGGATTTCAAGTCGCCTTAGTTTGTAATTTTAATCATTAGCGACTTTGGTGGCTGTTAGCTTCGTGTTGCGAGTTAAGATGAGGTAGATATGGTAGCAGCTTATGAGGAATGTGCGAGAAGTTGGTTGTGAAAGCATACATACATATATAATTAATTTTAATCCGCGTAATATCGTCGCTTTCTTTAAATACATACTCGTACATACCTACATATGACATCGAAAAATCCACATTACAATTTTGAAATAATGACTCAATTCGAATTAGTTACAAAATGCTTGCAGAGGTCGCAACTTTAAACAGGTTTAGATACAATTTCAGATTATTACAATCCTGTTTTTGAAATTACTTACTTACTTACTTTGATGGCGCTACAGTTCGGGGTGAACCAGGGCCTCAACCAACAAGCCTCTTCAGCCGGCCCGATCTTCGGCCAGCCGCTTCCAGTGCCGCACGCCAAGTTGGTTGAGGTCCCCTTCCACCTGTGCGCGCCACCCTAAATGCGGTCGTCCTCTGCTGCGTCGTCCCTCGGGGTTGGAGTCGAAGACTCTTCGGGCCGGAGCGTTGATGTCCATTCGCTCTACATGGCCTAGCCATCTTAGACGTTGGATCCGAAGACGTCTAACCAGGCCGATGTCGCTGTACAGCCCGTACAGTTCGTGGTTGAATCTCCTCCTCCATTCTCCGTTTACACAAACGGGACCAAAGATTGCACGCAGAATTTTCCTCTCGAAACGTCCAAGAGCCTCTTCATCCGCTTTTGATAACGTCCAAGCCTCAGCGCCGTAGAGGAGGACCCGGATGATTAAGATTTTGTAGAGGGAAACTTTAGTTTTTCGAGAGAGGGCTCTACTACTCAATTGCCTCTTGAGCCCGAAGAAGCAGCGATTGGCAAGAGTTATTCTGCGTTTTATCTCAGCGCTGGTGTCGTTGCTGCTTGCCACTACCGAGCCAAGGTAGACGAAGTCCTTGACTACTTCAAAAATATAGCTGCCGAAGGTTACGTTCTGACCAAGACGTCGGTGTTGTGCGTCTTTCTTGGATGACAGCATATATTTGGTCTTGTCCCCATTTACCCTTAGACCCACTTTCGCCGCTTCTGCTTCAATGCTTGTGAACGCCTCATTGACGTCTCGCTTTGTTCGTCCAATAACGTCAATGTCATCTGCGTAGGCAAGCAATTGTGTGGACTTGAAGTAGATCGTACCTCTTGTATTGGCCGCAGAGTACCGCACGATATTTTCAAGAATAATGTTGAAGAAATCACATGACAGTGCGTCACCCTGTCTAAAACCTTTTTTAACATCAAAGGGGTCGGTTAGTTCACCTCCGACCTTAATGGAGCAGCGAGAGTTCTCCATAGTCATCCTGCATAGTCTGACGAGTTTGGCAGGAATGTTAATACATGACATGGCTCTGTATAGCTCGTCTCTATAAACACTGTCATACGCGGCTTTAAAGTCGACGAAAAGATGCTGCGTGTCGACCCGGAATTCATGGGTCTTCTCCAAGATCTGCCGTAGTGTAAATATTTGGTCTATCGTGGATTTTCCTGGCCTGAAACCACACTGGTAGGAACCTATCAGATTGTCCACGCACGGTTTCAGGTACTTACACAGTACGACAGAGAGGATCTTGTACGCGATGTTCAGGAGGCTTATCCCTCTGTAATTGGCGCAGTCATAGGGGTCTCCTTTCTTATGGACCGGGCAAACGATACTGAGATTCCATTCATCGGGCATGCGTTCTTCCGACCATATCTTGCAGATGAGTTGGTGCATGTTCCTAACCAGCTCATCGCCAGCTGCTTTAAGGAGCTCCGCGGGGAGTCCGTCTGCTCCAGCAGCTTTATTAGACTTAAGTTTCGATATCGCTATCTTAACATCGTCTAGGTCAGGTGGACGGGATTCTCCTTCGTCTTCGTCCATTGTGAATGGTTCTCTCTGGCTGACGGCGGCATTTTGACTGTCATCGCCGTTATACAGTCTGCAGAAGTGGTCCTTCCACAATCTCAGCATCGACTGTGACTCCACTACTAGTTGTCCGTGCTCATCCCTGCAGGCTTCTGCTCTGGCTTTATAGCCTTGGCATGTTCGTTTTACTTTCTGGTAAAATTTTCGAACGTCGTTCCTGCAGTAACATCTCTCCATCTCCTCGATCTCGCGCTTCTCGTGCTCCTTCTTTTTCCTTCTCAGAAGCGCATGCTCCTCCCTCCTTTTCTGTTCATAAAGCTCGCGGGCAGCTCTCGTCCGTCGATGCAATGTGGCCATGTATGCATTCTGTTTCTCTACATGGGCCTGTCTGCACTCATCATCAAACCAGGGGTTTCTCGACGGTGGTGGCTCGAAACCGAGTATATCTGAGGCGACCTCTCTAATGGCTTTCTGACAACGACTCCATTGCTGTTCTATGGTTTCTGCAGATGGCATCGGGACCTGGGAGAGCTTGCGGGAGACTTGATCGGCGAAGGTTCTGGCGGTCTCCTGCGATTGCAGCTTTCCGACGTTAAATTTTGGTTAAATTTTGGTGTTCTTACTCGACTCCGTTGGTTCCGAGAAATTCGCATCCGTACCTTGGCTGCAACAAGGTAATGATCTGAGTCGATGTTGGCTCCTCGAAAGGTTCGGACATCTAGGATGCTGGAGGAGTGTCTGCCGTCGATCGCAATATGATCAATTTGGTTGGTTGTCGATTGATCGAAAGACCGCCAGGTCCCCTTATGGATGTTGAGGTGTGGGAATCGTGTACTTGCTACTATCAGGTTATTTCATTATTTCAAGAAAATAATTTCTATCGAACATTTTTACCTGATAATTGACAATATGTCGGCGCTAAATTTCACACAAATTCATAGTTTATCAGTTTTTCAATATATTTTCTTGTTCGGTAAGAGAAGGAGCTATTAGGTTCGTCATTATATGAATAATCCGATGGAGGTTGTTATAAAGAGCTCATTTTTCGTTAAATGGAAAGGTCAACAAACAAAATTGTCGGTTTTACGACCAACACGTGACTGCTTGGGCCGGAATTTGTGCTAATAGGGCCATTGGACCGTTCTTTTTTGAAGACGACGATGGGATCCCCACCACCGTTAGTGGCGACCGTTATCGGGCGATGATAACCGATTTCTGTTGACCTCTTTAGCGGAGCATGGACAACTTCCACAGCCCACACAGCCTGCGTCAACATCCACAGCCCACACAGCCTGCGTCAACATCGCTTTATTGTGCTGTAAGTTCATCGATCATCTAATTTCCAGAAACAGTGATTTTAACTGGCCACCGAGATCGCCAGATTTGACGCCACCGGACTTTTTCTTGTGGGGTTTTTTTTAAAGTCCAAAATCTACATATGTCAACAAGCCACGGACTGTGGAAGAGCTCAAGGTCAATAGTCGACTCGAAATACCCGCTATAAAGCCCACAACACTTCTTAGAGTGATGGAAAATGCTCATAAATGAGCTAAATGTGCCATCAGCTGTAAAGGCAACCACTTACAATGAATGACTAATTACATCAAGTAAATGTGTTTTATTTTATTTTTTTTTTTCGAGTTGTTTATAAAACAAATGCTAACACTTTAACTGGGCCACCCTCTAGTTAATACCATTTTATTTTTATTTTTGAACTTAATAAGCATTGAAACTCTGCTGTAAGAAATGAATTTGTGTTGTTATAAATGGATACGAAAGTTGTTTCAATTAGTTTATAAGAACTGAGAAAGTTCCAGTAATGTGAATCCCTCTAAGATCCGAAAACGCCTCGTTTTAATTAGTTCACTTTATCGATGGTCTACTACAGGGATGGCGAACCTTTTTAAGACGTGGGTCAACTTTTGTTAATATTTTTTCATTACTAGCTCGTGGGTCACTAACGCTCATTTGCACCAAAGTGCTCAGAATGCTCAGTTTGCATTTTATTTTTTGCCTAAATCCTTTTTTTAACATCAAAACTATCGGTAAGGTGTTCACCGATTCGGATGGAGCAGCGAGCATTCTCCAAAGTCATCCTACATATTTTGACGAGTTTAACAGAGATGTCAATGGTAGACATAGCGTTGTATAGATCGTCTCTAATTACGCTGTCGTACGTGGCTCTGAAATCGACAAATAGGTGGTGGGTGTCGACTTGAAATGTATGGGTTTTTTTCAGTATCTGCCGTAGTGTGAAGATTTGGATTGTGGACTTCCCCGGCCTGAATCCGCACTGATAAGGACCTACCATCTTATTTATTAAAGGCTTCAGGCGTTTACACCAAACGGCAGAGCAGATTTTGTAGGCGATGTTAAGAAGACCTATTCCTCTGTAGTTGGCGCAATCAGAGGGGTCTCCTTTCTTGTGAATCGGGCATACCATGCTGAAACTCCATTCCTCGGGCATGCTTTCCTCTGACCATATTTCACAGATAAGCTGGTGCATACTCCTAACCAGGTCATCCCCAGCTGCCTTGAAGAGCTCTGCAGACAGTCCGTCCGCGCTAGCAGCTTTATTCGACTTGAGTTTCGACATGGCGATCCTTACCTCGTCGAGGGGGACGGAGTTCCCTGCGGTCTTCTTCGTTGAAAAATGGATCATTCTGCCTGACAGCGGCATATTAGCCAACATCGCCGTTATACGGTCTGCAGAAGTGATTTTTCCATATTCTCAGCATCGACTGCGATTCTACTAGTAGGTGTCCGTTCTCATTCCTGCAGGCTTCCGTTATGGCTTTGTAACCTTGGCATGTTTGCTTTATATGTTGATAAAACTTTTGAATGTCACGCCTGCAGTAACACCTCTCCAAATCCTCAATCGCTTATGCTCCTCCCTTTTTTTTTAACTCGTAGAGCTCACGAGCTGCTCTTGTTCTTCTATGGAGCGAGGCTTTATATTCATCCTGCTTCGCTGTTTGAATCCTCCTGCACTCGACATCGAACCAGGTGTTTTTTCGTGGTGGAGCCTTGGAGCCTCAAAACTTCAGATGGAGTGCTTTTCGGGGCTTGTTTGCAAGGGGTCCACTGTTGTTCTATTGACAGCATGAAGGGTTAAGGTGTATTGGGAGACGCGATCGGTAAAAGCACGAGCGGTTTGTGGTGATAGCAACTTTCGGACGTCATAACTTTGTATTCTTACTCTACTCCGCTGCGTAGGCGCATCTTGGCTACTACAAGATAGTGGTCCAAGTCGATGTTAGCTCCTCAGAAAGTTCGAACATCAAGAATAGGAGGAAATGGACGAGTGTCTGACGTGGATCGCAATGTGATCAATCTGGTTAGTAATTTGTATATATCGAAGTGCGTTAAGAGTGTACTGGCTAGAAGGAGATTTCGCCCCGTAGCAAGATTAATCAGCTTGTGTCCGTTGTATGATTTATCAAACTATTCAGCTTGATATGGCCTGGAACTTGTATCTAAGAACGGTTGGTTCTAAGAATCTTTAGTTTCGCTGGTACGTTACCGATTCTACTGGTTTTTACTCTAGCATAACTATCGAGAATAACAGACATGAATATAAATTATCCACCCAAATTAGAAAATCTAAATGGTTGCTTAGCAATCGTGGGTCAGTTAAAAATTTGCGTGGGTCGGTGTCTGACCCACGGGTCATAGGTTCGCCATCCCTGGTCTACTATGTTATCTATTTCAGCATATTAAATGCAAAAATGCATACACAACATGTGGATTTTTCGCCTGAAAAAAAAAAAAACGAAATAGAAAAAAACCCACTCTTTGAATGATTGGTCATCGTGCCTTTGGTTTTGACGAAAGCTACACATCTTCAACCCATTGAATTAACTAATTTAGTATGAAGTATCATACACTTTGGACTTTTGCCCAAAGTTCTTTTCTTATTTCTGGTCCAGTCTCTCTGATCTATATAAAAGACCATATAAGTGTTTTAAGAGGTTCAGATCGGGAGACTGCTATAACATTGACCTTATGTTGCCAAATCCATTCTTTAGTCAATTTTAAAGTGTGCTTAGGGTCGATCTCCTTCGTGAGGGATATTTTCTTTTACGTACATGACACAATTACAAAGTCATTTGGACATAGTCCGCAAAATAACATTTTATTTGGTTTCCGATAAATTGGTCCAACCACAAACGATGAAAAGTACCTCCAAACCATAAAACCACCTCGTTAATATTTTCTTTCCTCAAGTGCAAAAGTTTTCTAGTACTTCTTTCAGGAAAACCTGCTTCAATTAATCGCTTTCCTACTACCCTACAGGGTATTTAATTAATTTCGTAGATCTTTTGATTAAAAAAATTACATTTTTTTTTCTATAGCCGTACTAGCGCTTTATTTAATCGCGGGGCTGTTTTCCGTTTCCCAACCCTCGCTTCTACTTTAGGAATTAAATGAAGAGCTGTGAATACCTTTTACTTAGAATATTTCAAAATTTAAGCTATTTCATCCACGGTTGCCATATTTTTAACTTCCCATTAGGAAGTTATTGTAATGGACCGATTTTGCGAATTCCAAATTTTGACATACATACGGGCACTAGAGTTCGGGGTGAACCTGGGCCTCAACCAACATGCCCCTCCAACTAGCACGATCTTTTGCTAGCCTTTTCCATTGCCGCACACCCAGTTGGCTGAGGTCCCCTTCCACTTATGTGCGCCATCTTAAGTGCGGGCGTCCTCTGCTTCTTCATCCCTCGGGGTTGGATTCAAAGATTCCCCGCGCTGGAGCTGTGGTGTCCATTCGCTCTACATGGCCCAGCCATCTTAGGCGTTGAATCCGTAGACGCCTGACTAGACTCATATCGCTGTACAGCCCGTAAAGTTCGTGGTTGAATCTTCTCCTCCATCCTACGGATCTGCCGTAGTGTGAAGATCTGGTCGATGTCGGACTTCCCTGGCGATGTTAAGGAGACTTATTCCTCTGTAGTTGGCGCAATCAGAGGGGTCTCCTTTCTTGTGGATCGGGCATACGATGCTGGTATTCCATTCCTCGGGCATGGCTTTGCGTTGAAATCTCCTAGAACAATATTGGTGTCAAAGCTCGGACATTGAGCGCATGTTATATATAGGAGATCATAAAAGTCATCTTTGACTCTGTCTTCCTTTTCTTCTGTGGGGGTGTGAATGCATATCAAGCTGATGTTCCCGAAGATAGCTTTGATGCGGATTGTTATGAGGCGTCTGCTCGCATGTCGGAAGCAAGTAACAAATTCGCATCCAAATAGATGTTGTTTATTCTCGTAGTAGTTTCCGTAGTACATGTCACAGTTTTTCATCCTCTAAATCCGATGCTTGTGGTTGTCTGTGATTTTCAACATTTTTCACGGTAAGGGGTTTCCGTCTTTAATTTCCATGAGGAGCTGGGGATGGAGATTACTAACAGTGCCGCAAGGTCTTCGTCTGCGATGCCTCTTCTTGCTTTTTAGCAGGCCAGCATCCGTCGGATAGATGCTACCCCTACGAGACCCTTGTTAGTCCTTTGTCAAGCTAGGCTAGGCTTAGCTTCTCTATGAACTGTAACACCACATATATGTTACATAAAATCGACCCTATAATTGAAACTCGTATTGAGTATTATATACCAGGAATCAAGGGGCAGATAAAACAGCGACTTTCTCTTAGCAGCTTGATTTTATATAAATCCGATTGGCATATTTGTTGAGATCGAGTTGATTAATTTTTATTGATAACTACTGGACATTATTATTGTATGAACGGAGATATGTACCTAGTATGTGCCACGACAGTTCATAGTGCATCTGAAGTTCTTCCGGTTATATATGAAGTGTAGTAATTAAGTCCCGGAATTTTAATCATAACTCGAGAACTGGCAGCACTGCGCCCTTTTTTAGTGCTTTACTTTGGTGGCGTTACAACCCATGAAGGACCAGACCTCAATCACCCATGTCTTGTGTGATATATTTTTCACACAGGTGAAAGGGACCTACAGTTTAGTGCCGACTCTGAACGGCGGCGTGAGTCGAGAAGCTTTTAGATGGAAAGTATACTACGGGTATACCCCGTAGTACCCCGCCGAGGAGGGACGCCGCGAAATGAAAATTCGATGGCGTTGGTGTTATCGGGATCCGAACTCACTCATCGTGCGGCAGAGTCCAACACACTATTGACGTCGTAAAAATTAATGATTCACTTTAGAAGCAACGTGCTGTGATAAAATTTTAAGTGAAATCTTCTGAAAAGATCGTGAACTTTTCTTCCATAGTAAGAAGGCTGATCCATTAATGAAGATTATGGCGAATGTTAACATGGGAATGAAGCTCGGGCGGCTTTATAAGATGTTACGGTGAACTTGATGTAATGGGTTTTCCTTCTTATTTCCGGGCCAATAAATAATGCTCTGCAATCTATGGAGTATCACCCCCATTTAATTTGAAAAAAAAAAAAAAAAATCTCGGAAAAACTCAAAAAATTGCAGGTAGTGACTGGAGACGAGTGTATGTCGAAAACACGTGTGTTGAAGCTTTTGAAGAAGGGTTGTTGAAGAAGGGCCGTGAATCAGTCAACTACCACGGCATCATTCATCGTGAATTTATTCCTACTGACCAGACAGTAACTAAGAAGTTGCATGTTGAGGTTTTTTGGCCTCTTGTACGTATTCTTCGTGAACGACACGAATTCGCCAAGAAGGGCGGGATCTTTCGCCACGCCATTGACCCGGCCTATTCTTCATTGATTGTGCAATAGTTTTTGGCAAAAGAAAGCATTCCGACGTATACTCCACCCTATAGCCCCTTCGACTTTTTTTTATTTTCCAAGATGAAGCCACACATCAAGGGAATTCATCATGGCGGTGTAAAGAAGGTCGAAGAGATTGTAACCATGGTTCTGGACGGGTTAATTTCAGAGGATTATCAAGGATTCTTCCAATCGTGGGAGCAATGTCGGAACGGTTGTATAAAGTTAGAGTGAGAGTTGGTAAAAAATGATGCGACGAACTTGCTTTTTTTCTACGAGTTCTCGAAACTTATTAACCTCATCTCGTACATAGGTCTGCCAAATTCTATCCCGTTTTTTTTTCTCATTTCCAAAATAAAAGTAAAAATGTCAACACCAGTATAACCATAACCTAATCACCCAGAAAGTGGCGTTTTTGTAGATGCTAGACAAAATGTAAACATGGGCACTTGACTTATTCTTGTAGAATTAGCTAACAATTTAACAAAATTGGCTGCGAAAAGATCTTGTAAAATGGAAGTTCGAAATCCGTTGGCTGACTCAACTCCAGAAGTTTGTATACAAAGAATTCAAGTGTGCAAAGTGACGTATAAATGTCTTTTTTATGTTAATCACAGTCTGGTCTAGGCTGTAGAAGTCGCATCCAAAAGTATGTTTCCGCATCGCATAATACTATTCTTAATCATTGCCCTTGATAGCATGTCACATTAAATACCCTCTTAAATTTGACTACCTCCCGATTTTAGTTACACATTCACTTTTTTTTGAAGACAAGACGACAATCAAATCGCGTCAAGTTATTTAAGTCTCTTCAATAATTTTTGATATCCCTTTTAAAGCCATATACTATACCTACCGACAACTAAGTTTACTAACGAGTATTATCCAACATACTCACATCACACTATGTATTAACGTAACTTCACCTGCACGAGAGAAACATCGTCCACCCACGAGCGGGACCACTTCGCTCATGCGAATAACCCTGAAAAAAAATCCTCATGAGTTGAACCTATTAAACAAGGACCCGTTTCGTTTCGACGATTATGGTATATGAAATGAACGTTTCCGGGTTGTGACCACCAATGTCGCATTCCTTTCGTCCGTCAGCTGTCGTCTGACAGCTCTTATGTCGTTGTTTTTTGCTTTTCGCACGTGGACGTCCTAATTTATTTCGCATTTTATTTTAAAGGCGGATTTTATTATGGAAAAAAAGGTGAGGAAAAAGCCGAGACACTCGAGCGTATACTCAACATTTTCGCATTGGATTTCTGACACCATTTTTTTCCCTTCTTTCAATTAACGAGTATTTATTCATCACTTTTATTCGTAAGCGCGCGGGTATGGAGTGGTTAGGCTTGTGAGTAATTGTTTGTTTATACCATTGTGATGTTTCTAAATTAAAACGCTTGAGGAGGTAGTTTAGAGCCGTGACATCGCCTTGAGCGTTGACAAGCGTACCCTCACTCACACGTCAAGGTATGTTGGTATTTGAAAATGATGACAGCTCACTGTACAGTAGCACGAGTACGCATCATACAAATGCAAATTTCTTCGAAGGATGACTTCGACCTTGGAGTAGGTCAATGGAGACATAGTAGATGACAGGATGGAAGGATGGCTGCATTAAGGATTTATGTTATGTTAGGTTTATTTCGCAAACATGTGTAAGAAGAACATGCACCGTGGGTATTTCCTTACTTGGTTAGCTCCTGACATTTGTGAATAGTCGTTTAGATTTTCATTGCGGAACAACCTGTCAGATGTGGTCTTGGATTGTGGCTTTTATGATCTTGAGTTGTTATATGGAAATATCTCATATTCTAACTTTGTTAATCCAAATGTTGGATTTTAGTTTTTTTTTTTTTGCCTCACTCGTCATATCCTGGATGTTGATGTAGTCCTTGGTATTTATTTATTTATGAAACAGTATATACGATAATGTTGACTCGTGCGGTAGTTGATATCGTTCATTGAGTTCAGTCATGGTATGCCAAATTTCGTGAAAGGATTCATGATGTATAGTCTTTGGCTAACAGAAAAGTTGTTAAATTACTTGGCTTAGATGCATGAGGTCTACTTCTGCGAAATACCAACATCCCCGTTCGGGTTACGATGTGTAGCTATATCTTTCGCGTGTGGGTATTATTACCTGCTGCGCACGTGGTGGATCTACAACCCTGTAATACTATCTCCTGCGTTTATATTTCTTCGAAGAATTTGAAGTCAGATACTTGAGGCGAGTTTAATTAAACTCCTAAATTACAAGGGAAGTTCTGGGAATATTTGCTTTTAAGGATTATTTTGTTTTTAACAATCTTGCTGTGATGTTGAATATAGTTGGAGAGTTTTAATTGTAAAAGTTATTTCACCCGCATTGTCTTGCGGTTCGTTAGTTTGAGTAAATATGTATGTTGCCTTAATTAGCTAGAATACGAGTCGCACTACCGATAAGTACGGCAAATGAAAAAGATTTATGTTTAATGATTAAGCTGAAAACATATACAAGTTAGCTGTTCACACATTGTAATCGCAAAATACTTGCCTCTTGTCAGGGTAGTGATAGGATGTCAGAAGATATACCAATTAAAGAGTAATGACTCGTACAAAGTATACTTTATCTGCATTAAAGCCGTTTAGTGGTCCTTATAGTGTGTCCAGGTCATTAATTCGGAGTTTTTACCCTGGACAAATCTCATTCAAAACAAATGTGTTCCGGTAGTAGGTTTAATCTATATCTGGCTCTGACCTCAGCGGTATTGTATCGGTATTATGGATGTTATATCCAAAGTATTTAAAACGAAGGGTTTCTTTGGTCACTTTATATGCCTAGAAGCTTGTATGGTAATTAACCTTCAATGCTACTCTTGTTCCTAATGTTTGTACTGTGTACAAGTTTTTGTTGTGTTGGCTTTCTCATCATAAGATGTTGCTGAACTTTGGAAAAGATATCATGAGTTTCGTTCTAAGTTTGCAATTCTCATATCTTAATAGTGTAACGACTTTCAATTAGAAGTGATGCAATCAACCCTTAATGAAAGACAAATGTCATTGACATAACATTAGTACTAAATAAAAGAAAAAAAGCCGCGCAGAGTCTCGTCCTGACTCTGACGACCATATCCTAAATTAGGATTGAGAGCACGTTTCAAAAATTTTGAAGTTCCGTAGAGTTCAACGCAAAGAAATTGTAGATAACATTTTCTCTTCGATCCGAGCTCGTATGTCGTGTTGGTCGATCACGAGAGTCTGCTAGCGTTTTTATAAAATTTTCTCTTCGATCCGAGCTCGTATGTCGTGTTGGTCGATCACGAGAGTCTGCTAGCGTTTATATAAAATTTTCTCTTCGATCCGAGCTCGTATGTCGTGTTGGTCGATCACGAGAGTTTGCTAGCGTTTATGTAAAATTTTCTCTTCGATCCGAGCTCGTATGTCATGTTGGTCAATCACGAGAGTCTGCTAGCATTTATATAAAATTTTCTCTTCGATCCGAGCTCGTATGTCGTGTTGGTCGATCACTTGAGTCTGCTAGCGTTTATATAAAATAAAATTTCTCTCTTCGATCCGAGCTCGTATGTCGTGTTGGTCGATTACGAGAGTCCACTTGATATATTTTTTTAACCAAAATTTTATTTTTGTATGCTGCATGTCGTGTCGCGAAAACATGTCGATCCCAAAATTTTTGAAACGTGATCTCAGTCCTAATTTAGGATAAAAAAAAAAAATAGCTGCATTTTCCCGCGTGTTTTTTTTTTTTTTTTATTTGCAACAGTTCCCTCACCACAAGTATAAGAATAGTTTTCAATTCTCCTTCTTGAATTGTAAAACTTGTACTTGTGCAGAGTCCAAAACAAAAGGTAATCAGACGTTGCAAGGTCCGGGCTGTATGCCGGATGCATCAAAACTTCCGATCGAAAACTCGTTCCAAAACATAAAAAATGTGTGTGGCTTGGCATTGTCATGATGGTATACAGCCCCTTTTATGTTAGCCAATTTTAGTCGTTCTTTCTCGGTTGTTTCGCTTAGACGGTCGAGCTGTGTGCAGTAGAGAACCAAATTGGTAAATCAAATTTCTTTGAGTAAACTCATTGTGTCACCTAAACATCGATCTTCTTTGAGTAGACTGCTCTTTTAAGACGATTACAAACTGTCATGTGGTTGATGTTTAGTACCTCTGCATTCTCACCCGACACGTTAAAATGTTCGGTAAGTTTTTGCACCGATTTTCATTTTTTATATTAATACTAGCTGACCCGCGCGGATTCGCCCGCGTAATCAATTCAAATCAAAAAATCCCCTTGGTCACATACTGACCTAAAGTTAGTCGACAATATCCCACAACTAGTAGCAAACTTCTGAGAGCGCCGTGGTGCAGTGGGTAGTGTGTTGGTCTCTGACACCGATGACACGGGATCGAATCCCGACAACAGCCATGTCATCGAATGTGTTTTTTCACGGTGCTACTCCTCAGCGGGGTACTGACAAAACCCCCTGTAGTATAACTGTCAAGAAAATCTTCTCGAAATTCGCCGTTCGGAACCGGCAGTAAACTGTAGGTCCCTTTCACCTATGGAAAAATAAAATCACACACAACATGGGTGATTGTGAGAAGCTCGGCCTTGGTCCTTCCGAGCTTTGATCCCTATTGTGTCTTTGTTGTATTAATCTAAGCAAAGCTTTTTCCTCTAATTATTGTTATTCACCTTTTCACCTCCTTGCTATCAAGTAAGATAATTGATTTGAATTCAATGGGCACATTGATGATCTCATCAAAGTAATATGCCTATAACCTGCCTGCAGCCAGAATCTGTCATCGTGTAAAAAATCATTCCAAAGCCGTTTTAATGTTTTATATTTATACAGATAGCATTATATAAAGTGTTTTTAATCAATATAGCTTTTTATGCAAAAGACGAATTACACGTTCAAGCGCGCGTTCATATGAGAGAGTCGGATTAGTGCGACCAATACACATCGGGGTGTCAACGCCCTCTTCTTCTTCTTCTTAATGGGCGCTACAGTTCGGTTGAACCTGGGCCTCAACTAACATGCCCCTCCATCTAGCACGATCTTTTGCTAGTCTTTTCCATTGCAGCACACCCAGTTAGCTGAGGTCCCCTTCCACCTGTTGCGCCATCTTAAGTGCGGCCGTCCTCTGCTTCTTCGTCCCTCGGGGTTGGATTCAAAGACTCTCCGGGTGGGAGCTGTGATGTCCATTAGCTCTACATGGCCCAGCCATCTTAGGCGTTGAATCCGTAGACGTCTGACTAGACTCATATCGCTGTACAGCCCATAAAGTTCGTGGTTGAATCTTTTCCTCCATCCTACGGATCTGCCGTAGTGTGAAGATCTGGTCGATGGTGGACTTCCCTGGCGATGTTAAGGAGACTTATTCCTCTGTAGTTGGCGCAGTCAGACCAGTCTCCTTTCTTGGGGATCGGACATACGATGCTGACACTCCATTCCTCGGGCATGCTTTCCTCCGACCAAGTCTTACAGATGAGCTGGTGTATGCTCCTAAAAAGGTCATCCCCAGCTGCCTTGAAGAGCTCAGCAGACAGTCCATCTGCGCCAGCAGCCTTATTCGACTTGAGCTTCGATATGGCAATTTTAACTTCGTCGAGGTCAGGGAGACAGGATTCTCTGCGGTCTCCGTCGATTAGAAATGGACCATTCTGCCTGACAGCGGTATATTACTAACATCGCCGTTATCAGTCTTCAGAAGTGGTTTTTCCATATTCTCAGCATCGACAGCGATCCGACTACTAGGTGTCCGTTCTCATCCCTGCAGGCTTCCGTTCTGGCTATATAACCTTGGCATGTTCGCTTTATCTGTTGATAAAACTTTCGAACGTCACGCCTGCAGTAACACCTCTCCAAATCCTCAATTGCGCGCTTCTCGTGCTCTTTCTTCTTTCTTCTAAGAAGCTTATGCTCCTCTCTTCTATTTAACTAGTAGAGCTCACGAGCTGCTCTTGCTCTTTTATGCAGCGAGGCCTTATATGCATCCTGCTTCGCTGTGTGAATCCTCCTGCACTCGTCATCGAACCAGGTGTTTCTTCATGGTGGAGCCTTGAAACCCAAAACTTCGGATGCAGAGTTTTTCAGGGCTTGTTTGCAAAGGCTCCACTGCTGTTCCTATGACAGCGTGGAGGGTTGAGGTGTATTGGAGAGCTTAAGGGAGGCGCGATCGGTAAAAGCACGAGCGGTTTCTGACGATAGTAGCTTTCCGACGTCATAACTTCTTACTCTACTCCGCTGCGTTCGTGATATCCGTAAGCGCATCTTGGCTACTACAAGATAGTGGTCCGAGTCGCAAAAACAATCAGCCCGTGTCCGTTATCGGATGTGGTGTCGTGTAGGCTATGTTTACCGATGACTCGTTCAAAGATGCTATCCTTACCCAGCTTAGCATTCAAGCCTCCTAGTACAATTTTAATGGCATACGTTCTGTCTAGGAGATCGTAGAACTCATCTTTGGTGGAGTCATCCTTGCCTTCCGTGGGGGCGTGGACGCAGATCAGGCTGATGTTAAAAAATGTAGCCTTGATACGGATTGTTATGAGGCGTTCGCTCACATGCCGAAAGCTTAGGACTTTTTGCCTTAGTCCACCTCGAACAACAAATCCGCATACAAACAATCGTTGTCCTCTCTCCCTATAGCAGTCGCCGTAGTAAATATCGCAGTTTTTCATCAGCTTTATACCCGGTCCATTCCATCGCATTTCTTGGATGGCGATTATTTCCGCTTTATAGCGCTCTAGGGCGTCCGCAAGTTGTTCGGCTGCACGTGGCCTGTTTAGGGACCTAACATTCCACGTCCAAAGCCGAAGATCATTGTCCTTTTTTCGTTTTTTGCAAGGGTCGTCAACATAAATCCGGTCCGCTATATTCGAGGCTTGTGGTTGTTTCGGAGTTTGTGGTTTTTTTTACGGTTACGGCTTACTAGGCCGTAGTCTAACCGACTAATCCTGATTTTTGGCGCAGGAGGCTCGCGCCCTTCCCTGTCTGCAATTTCCATAGGAAATCTCCAGATGGCACCACGAGGAGGCGGAGATGGGACTTACTAACAGTGCCGCAAGATGTTCGACTGCTGTGGCTCTTCTCGCTTTTTAGCAGGCCAACATCCGTCGGATCGTCGGATCGACAAGGCCTTCGTTAGTCCTTTGCCATCCCTCTAATGACATAAAATCGTGGAGACTTAACTGCGGACTAAAATACATAACAATTTAATTGAAGAAGATAGTCCTGGCGTAAAAAAGCTTTTTTACTCGATCATTTTTGGCCGTTTTCACTCTTTTCTTGGCATTATGAAGATTCGTGGTGCTCGTATTTCTGTTTGTATGTTGTTCATACTCCTATACTGACTTAAAAATGGCCTTGAAAGTTATCGCAAAAAATGGACCGTAAGATCGTTCGATTGGCAAAACAAGATCCAAGAAAAAGAGCTGCTGACGTTATGCGTGAAGTTTGTACTGGAACCGATTACACAATACCCAGCAGCACTATTGCATGTCGTTTAGATGAGGCTGGACTTCATGGCCTAATTTCGGGCAGGAAGCCTTTTGTAACAAAAAGGCAAGGAAAACGACGAGTCGAATTCGCCAAAGTACATGCCTCGTGGACGACGAAGAACTGGAAATACACACTTTGGTCTGACGAAACAAAAATCAATCGTATAGGTCCGGATAGCAAAAAGTATATACAACGTCCAAAAAATGCTCATACTGATCCGACGTATGTTTCGACAGTTGTCAAGCTCGGTGGAGGATCGATTAATGTGTGGGGGTATTTTTCTTGGAAGGGAGTTGGGCCCATTCACCGTATTAACGGATTGCTAACAAAAGAAAGTATGTACATCGGCATTCTGCAAAATGTTATGCTACCTTGAGCAAAAAAATGTTCCAGTTGTTTGGAGGTTTCAACAAGACAATGACCCCAAACATACCGCAAAGCTCACAAAAAAGCTTTTCGAAGACAACTCAATTACAGTTCTTGATTGGCCGTCGTGTAGTGCAGACTTGAATCCAATCAAGCATTTGTGGGCCGATGTTAAGAAGGCTGTTAGCGCACAAAATATTGCCAACTTTGACGAGCTCTTTGCCAGGAGTATTGAAGCAGAAAGGTTTTGCTTACTTACTTTCTTTGATGGCGCTACAGTTTGGGGTGAACCAGGGCCTCAACCAACAAGCCTCTCCAGCAGGCCCGATCTTCGACCAGCCGCATTCAGTGCCACACGCCCAGTTGGTTGAGGTCCCCTTCCACCTGTGCGCGCCACCTTAAATGCGGTCGTCCTCTGCTGCGTCGTCCCTCGGGGTTGGAGTCGAAGACTCTTCGGGCCGGAGCGTTGATGTCCATTCGCTCTACGTGGCCTAGCCATCTTAGACGTTGGATCCGAATACGTCTAACCAGGCCGATGTCGCTGTACAGCCCGTACAGTTCTTGGTTGAATCTCCTCCTCCATTCTCCGTTTACACAAACGGGACCAAAGATTGCACGCAGAATTTTCCTCTCGAAACGTCCAAGAGCCTCTTCATCCGCTTTTGATAACGTCTAAGCCTCAGCGCCGTAGAGGAGGACCGAGATGATTAAGGTTTTGTAGAGGGAAACCTTAGTTTTTCGAGAGGGGGCTCTACTACTCAATTGCCTCTTGAGCCCGAAGAAGCAGCGATTGGGAAGAGCTATTCTGCGTTTTATCTCAGCGCTGGTGTCGTTGCTGCTTGTCACTATCGAGCCAAGGTAGACGAAGTCAATGACTACTTCAAAAATATAGCTGCCGAAGGTGACGTTCTGACCATGACGTCGGTGTTGTGTGTCTTTCTTGGATGACAGCATATATTTGGTCTTGTCCCCATTTACCCTTAGACCCACTTTCGCCGCTTCTGCTTCAATGCTTGTGAACGCCTCATTGACGTCTCGCTTTGTTCGTCCAATAACGTCAATGTCATCTGCGTATGCAAGCAATTGTGTGGATTTGAAGTAGATCCTACCTCTTGTATTGGCTGCAGGGTCCCGGAGATCTTTTCAAGAATAATGTTAAGGAAATCACATGACAGTGCGTCACCCTGTCAAAAACCTTATTTAACATCAAAGGGGTCGGTTAGTTCACCTCCGACCTTAATGGAGCAGCGAGAGTTCTCCATAGTCATCCTGCATAGTCTGACGAGTTTGGCAGGAATGTTAAAACATGACATGGCTCTGTATAGCTCGTCTCTATAAACACTGTCATACGCGGCTTTAAAGTCGACGAAAAGATGGTGCGTGTCGACCCGGAATTCATGGTTCTTCTCCAAGATCTGCCGTAGTGTAAATATTTGGTCTATCGTGGATTTTCCTGGCCTGAAACCACACTGGTAGGAACCTATCAGATTGTCCATGAACGGATTCAGGTACTTACACAGTACGGCAGAGAGAATCTTGTACGCGATGTTCAGGAGGCTTATCCCTCTGTAATTTGCGCAGTCATGGGGGTCTCCTTTCTTATGGACCGGGCAAACGATACTGAGATTCCATTCATCGGGCATGCGTTCTTCCGACCATATCTTGCAGATGAGTTGGTGCATGTTCCTAACCAGCTCATCGCCAGCTGCTTTAAACAGCTCCGCGGGGAGTCCGTCTGCTCCAGCAGCTTTATAAGACTTAAGTTTCGATATCGCTATCTTAACATCGTCTAGGTCGGGTGGACGGGATTCTCCTTCGTCTTCGTCCATTTTGAATGGTTCGCTCTGCCTGACGGCGGCATTTTGACTATCATCGCCGTTATACAGTCTGCAGAAGTGGTCCTTCCACAATCTCAGCATCAACTGTGACTCCACTACTAGTTGTCCGTGCTCATCCCTGCAGGCTTCTGCTTTGGCTTTATAGCCTTGGCATGTTCGTTTTACTTTCTGGTAAAATTTTCGAACGTCGTTCCTGCCGTAACATGTCTCCATCTCCTCGATCTCGCGCTTCCCGTGCTCCTTCTTTTTCCTTCTCAGAAGCGCATGCTCCTCCCTCCTTTTCTGTGCATAGCGCTCGCGGGCAGCTCTCGTCCGTCGATGCAATGTGGCCATGTATGCATTCTGTTTCTCTACATGGGCCTGTCTGCACTCATCATCAAACCAGGGGTTTCTCGACGGTGGTGGCTCGAAACCGAGTATATCTGAGGCGGCCTCTCTATTGGCTTTCTGACAACGAAAGAAAGGTTTTGCTCCGATATACTAATGATAGCATTGGTTATCGTGCCGTGGCGCAGTGGCAAGTCTGTTGAACTCTGAGACACGATGAGCGAGTTCGGATCCCAATAACACCCCTTCATGGGCTGTAACGCCATTGAATGTAAAAAATAAAAATCAAATAATATTTTTCCAAATATATGAATGAAATCGAAAAAACATAAAACGACATAAACTTTTCTAATTAGTTGTCAACAGCTGCTTTTCATATGGATTCTGCATGCTCGGCAAACTCGAATTTTGTTGGATGGAGTAAGTTAATCTCACTTGATGGTCAACGGGTAACAATAGTTTGGAAATGACATATGTCTTGCACTTCCGAAGGGAGCACCGTTTGATCTTTCGCCAAAATCCGATGCAATCCGATTTAACGTTTGCGTTAAAACAACAGACCGAAAATTTGTCGAATAAACATTAGTAAAAAATTCTGGTTTGTCAGAAATGTATTGCCCGAATGTTTATGGTTTATTGTCGCTACCTACAAATGGAACATTTCCATACTGACATTATTTTTGCCTCACCTTGTACTAAAGGACTGTGCAAGTGAGGTGCAGGAAAGTAAGCGACAATCTTGCAACGAAGCTATATTTGTCTCTTTTCACTTATACATCCCTCCACTAGTCTGCTTTACATATTTTTTCATGCGCCTTGTTTGGTAAACCCCTTATACTTCTTTGACGGCGTTACAGCCCATTAAGGACCAGAGCCAAGCTTCTCTCAATCACCCATGTTGTGTGTGATTTATTTTTCCCAGGAGTGAAAGAGACCTACAGTTTAATGCCGATTCCGAACGGCGTGAGTCGAGAAGCTTTTTCACGGCAAGTATACTACAGGGGGTTTTGCCAGTACCCCGCCGAGGAGGAACGCCGCGATATAAACATTCGATGGCGTTGGTGTTATCGGGATCCGAACTCGCTCATCGTGCGTCAGAGTCCAACACAGTTACCACTGCGCCACGGCGTCCTCCCCCTTATACTACTGTATCCAAAAAGTATTGGCATTTTAGCTTTAAATGTGCGCGAACATTGATTTGGGAAAACGCTCTTATTTTTAAGTTGGCGGGATTGTCTTTGACACCCGTGCCAACTATTTCATCAAAATATTCATTATTGTTTCTCAACGTTTCGTTTTGTGTGCTGCTAAAAGTGAATTGTTCGATATATTTATGTAAAGGGTCCGCCAATTAACTTTTTTTTTTGAAAATGCTATAAAAAAAACTACTGACTATTTTTTCAAAATTCTTTTTTTATTTAAAAGTACACTCCCTCCGGTTAATAATGCAAAATGATTTCATTCAAATGGCAGCCTCGGCTGGCCATGCAGTAGCCTACACGATCGGTCCAATTTTTAAGCACATTATCGATTGTGTGAAGCTGTAGTTCACCAATGGCTTAACGAATATTGTCCTTTAAAGCGTCAATTGTCTCTGGCTTATGGTCGTAACACTTATTTTTGACGGCACCCCACAAATAATAGTCGAACGGTGTCAAATCGCAGCTCCGAGGTGGCCAAACGACATCAGCTCTGCGGCTGATAATGCGATCTTCAAAAACAGGGCGCAAAACATCGAGTGTAGCTTCGGCTGTGTGGCACGTAGCGCCGTCCTGTTGAAATTAAATGTTGCCAATATCCTCCTCTTCAATTTTTGTGTACAAAAATTCGTTCAACATGGCCCGATAGCGCTCGCCATTGACTGTAACTGCCACTCCTTGCTCATTTTCGAAGAAAAATGGCCCAATTATGACTCTGGACCAAAATCCGCACCAAACAGTGGCTCGTTTTGGGTGCACCGGCTTTTCAATGTATACGTGCGGGTTTTCTGTGCCCCAAATGCGACAATTTTGCTTGTTTACATACCCGCCAAGATCAAAATGAGCTTCATCTGAAAGATGATTTTTTTGGCAAAATCGGCATCTTCTGTAAGTCGATCGCAGGCCCACTTAGCGAAGCGAAAACGCATTGAATGGTCAGTTGGCTTCAACTCCTGAACCAATTAGACTTTGTATGGCGTCATACCAAGGTCTTTATGCAAAATTCGTCTCAATGCTGTCTCCGAAATGTTCAATTGTTGAGAACGACGATGAATTGATGTTGATGGCGCTTCACGCACACTTTCTACCGCAGCAGCAATATTCTCGGATGTACGCACTGTTTTTGGCTTTTCACGATTTGGTTTATCGATGAGGATGCCAGCTTCTTTCACTTTTTTACAAGATAACGAACATATGGAGCTGACGGTGCTTCTCTTCTTCCAAAATCCGTACGCAATTTTCGCACACATTCTGCAACATTACCATGATTTTCAAAGTAATGTCGCAATATTTCCCAGCGTTGTTCAAGCGTATACACAACCTCATTCGTTCAGCGGAAGGATAAAACTAATTATCTGTCAAATCAGACATGAGCTTAGTGTTACCATTCACGAAGTATAATATCTATATTTGTTGCGCACAGAACTAGCATTATATTTTATTTGCGGAATAAATTTTATGTTGATGGTTTGATGAGGATGGTATAGAAAGCGTCTGGTGACGAAGCTTTGTCGAAAAAAATGTTTCCAGGTGGTATAAAGAGTTCCAAGAAGGTCGGAAACTTATCGAAGATGAAGAGGGTCCCAAACGACGATGCTCACGTCCAAAATATCAAGGATTTGATGATTGCAAACCATCGATTAACAATTCGAGATCTTGCTGATAACGTTGGCATTTCAAAAGGCTCAGTCAATGCCATTTTAAAGGATATTTTGGGAATCAGTCGCGTCGAATCTCTATTGGTACCAAAAATACTGATTTTTTTTCGAAAAACATCGTCGCGTCGAAGTGTGTGAAACAATGCTTTCTGAATATCAGAACATGACGAAACGCATTATTGCGGAAGTGGAGGCTTCGATTTATGCTTACGACCCGAAAACAACCAATCGATCAGGTGAAAATTGTGCTAAAGGTGAGCCAAGATAAAAATATAAAAAATCAAGCTCACGTTGACTGTTTTCTTTGATTATCACGGTGTTGTGTATTTTGGGTCGAAATTGTGGCGAGGCAATTCTTCGTTTTTACACTAGGATAATACACCGTCTCACACTGCATTGATTTTTCGCGACCATTTCGCTAAGAAACCCGTCCCAATCAGTTCCACAACCACCGTCGAACTATGCGACTTCTGGTTATTCAACAAACTCAAAAGACTGCTTTGAGTCTATTGTGGCGATACAAGCTGCACGAAAGAGAGGGCGGGGGTCCACATCAGAAATTTACTTTAACAACTGTTTCGAAGATCGAAGAATCCTGTGACATAAATACATTGTGGCAGGAGCAAATTACTTTGAAGGCGATGAGATTAACTTGGAAGAATAAGAAGTAGTTTAGGGTCTTCCGAAATTTGACAGTTGATAGCGGTCATATTATTGAGACTACATCTGTCAAATTGGCTGCCGTTTATTCAGTCTGTTTTTCCAAATCAACGTGAATTGACATAGTATTGACACGTGCCAATGATAAAATTATTTTGTCAAAATGGGTTTTCTGTTCGGATAACATTTCAGCTCTGGAGCAGTTGGAAATTAACCCGGAAAATCGTCTTAAGCAGGAATGTCCATTTCTGGATGAATTGTCGAATTTGGAACGATACCAATCCACATGAGATCTAAGGGCGTGCAATGCATCCGAAAAAGTCACTGTTTGGTGTGGTATTGGGCTGGCGGTGTCATCGGTATTTTTCGAGAATGACGCGACGTTGGTCAAACAACCACCGCCAACAGCGAGCACTATAGGTCGATGAGATCGTACGATTTGATCCCGTTTTCTGAAGTCGCAGGTCTGTGCGAATAAGCCACAAACCACATCGGCCCCCAAAGCCAACATAACCCATGCCATCGGTCAAATTCAGCCTGATCTAGTCGCCATCGTCATGGAAAATTGAACAGTTCGAATATGCATCACCCAGAAAAGCCATGGCGAACATTTGAACGAATAAAAGATCGATGACATCTCACACACACTATGTCTTATTTAAATTTAAAGAAGGGGAGCGCTTAATGAAAGACTCCGTCTACAGTAAAACACTTTTCTTGCATTTGTTTTTGCATTTGAAATTCATTTTATCCATTACTAACTTATAACTACGGGTATCTTTTTTTTTTTTTTTAAGGTTACACCCGCACTCAAGGCTACGGCCTTACCACGTTTGAACGTTGTAACAGGGAGAGGGAGCGTTTCGCTCAGGTTTACACACAACCTGAACGGAGTGGAGTGGTTTTGGGTTGTAGATGTTCGTTCACTACTCTCAGGGGTGGTTTGTCCTAGATAGAACGAGAGCCGACCAGATTTTCGCGTTGGTTATAATTCACAGTAATTCGTTCATGCACTTTTGGTGTTAATATTGCATTGCATTTTACGCGCTAGAGGGGGAGGGAGCAAGCAAACAGAGCAATGAAGTTGATCGCGTATAGCATGGCAAACGCCAGCTTCGATCACTGTCCCTGCTCAATCCAAGTTGACACACAGCCTCCGGATAGCTACCCTGGCACCCGCCAGGTAGTGAACCAATGTGTGCAGCGACCCAACCCCTTGTTCCGGGGGAAAGAGGAACCTGGCCCTCCAGGTTGGGGGTTGAGCTTAGGGTTAACATCCCTATCGCGTAAAATAAATATTTGTTCAGAGACAGCCGACAGCCTCGGATATGGACGGATTACATGTTAACGACCCCCGCAAACGTCTAAAAGGAAACGAATTCCGGATCTGCACCTGGAACGTTAGGTCCCTCAACAGACCTGGCGCAGCCGGACAACTGGTCAACTCTTTGAACTGCTAAAAGGCAGACAATACCACGCTCCAAGAAGTGCGATGGGATGGACCCGGCAAAAGACGTATGAAAACTGCGACACCTACTACGGGAACTGCCACAAAGAGAACAAACAGCGCCTATCGGGCGCGGATTCGTTATTCGAGGAAGACTCCGACAAAAAGTCTTAAGCTTCCGAGATATGTATAAGCGAAAGCCTCATAACAATCCGCATCAAAGCCAAAGGAGCATATAATGTTTGGCAGGATACAAATAAATATTATGAATTGAAATTACCTTCGAAAGTTGCTGTTGTCATTGCTATTGTTGTTAAGCACATCCGTCCACTCATTTACTGTTTATCTTTTAAGCTTATAAAAAGGACTCCGTTGTAGATGGGTGAGCATGGCGGCAATTGGGGCCTTCATACGGGTAAAACTTGGTGAATTGGATGATAGAGATGACCCGGTATATTAGTACAGGAAATATGCGTCACACAAACACTCCTGTGCATGAGCTTTTAGGTGCCTTCGTTCGTTTTTAGTCCTGTTCTTTGTGCAGGGGGGTGTGGTTCTCTTTTTCGTTCTAAGGAAGTTGATTGTAGGGTGTCTCCTTACTTCCTTTATTGTTTTGCATCTGTGTTTTTTTCTTTTTGTTTCTATTTCCTATTTTTTCGGTGCAGGATCATTAAATGTCTAGTACTTTCTCTTTACGCCATTGTAATTTCTTCTTCTCCTTTTATTGTCATCCGCTTTTCATAAAACGGATGAGAATGCCGTGCGTTATTCAAAAAGAAATCAACAAAACGATTCAAACAAGACAATCAAAAAACAAATGTTTATTCGGCAATCGTCGGAAATGTAGTTCTTGTGATTATTTCCATATGAAGACTCCTGGGTAGGTAGTATGAGGGACGATGGATGGATTCAGAAATTAAACGCATTAATTGAGTGAAAAGATAGTCGTCGATGAGTCGGTCCTTCGGATTGTAAAATGTCTGCTTACGCAAAGACGTCGAGAATGGTTTGACTTTTAGATAGAATAATATCGTTCTTAATGCTTTAAGCGGATAGCTCTCCTTGTCATATGCAAATAAGAAATAAAGTTAAGGATGGATTTTAAGATAAGACTAAGGATGACGGTGGAAGCTTTTATATTTCAAATGCTATTGTTGACTATTATATGATGGATATAATCCTTTATTTTCGAAGGAACTTACGTAAGTATATTTTGTTGAATGTATTATCACCACACATTATACGTATTTGTGCACACGTTCTTTCCCTTTCTCTTTTATTTGTCCTTTTGTGAATCTTATATTTCATTCTCGAATAAACTACCATCCAATAAACATCGGTTGTGTTATTGCTCTGTGCACATCACTAACATATTTAAAAAATCAACTGCATGACCTTATACTATAGCCCATAACAGTTTTAAGCCGTTAAGTATATTATTCCACTGATTTCTAGGTCGTCGTACAAGGTATTTTTGCCCATTCCTCAATTAAGGCGGTCTTCAGATCGTTTTTAATCGAAATTTTGGGTTAGCGAATATTTGCCTCCAAAATGGATCATAGATATTTAATAACATAAAGATCGGGTGTGGCCGTGGTGCAGTTCAAAGTAAGTCCATAGCCAAGAAATACAACTCCTATACGGAAAAATTGTGCAACACAGCTGTTGTGAATGGGAAGTGATCAAAAATACTTCTCCTTCTTAGCGGGCGCTACAGTTCGGGGTGACCCTTGTCCTCAACCAACATGCCCCTCAGTTGGCTGAGGTCCCCTTCCGCCTGTGTGCGCCATCTTAAGTGCGGCCGTCCTCTGCTTCTTCGTCCCTTGGGGTTGGATTCAAAGACCCTCCGGGCTGGAGTTGTGTTGTCCATTCGCTCTACGTGGCCCAGCCATCTTAGGCGTTGAATCCGTAGACGCCTGACTAGGCTCATTTCGCTGTACAGCCTGTAAAGTTCGTGGTTGAATCTTCTCCTCCATCCCCCGTCTGCGTTTATAGGCCCAAAAATCACGCGCAAAATCTTTCTCTCGAACCGACCAAGGGCCTCCTCATCCGCTTTTGATAGTGTCTGCGCCGTACAACAGGACCGGGATGATAAGGGTCTTATATTGAGTCAACTTTGTCATTCGGGAGAGGGCTCTATTACTCAATTGCCTCCTGAGCCCAAAGAAACAGCGATTGGCAAGAGTGATTCTGCGTTTGATTTTGAACTAATGTCGTTGTCCCAGGTCACTGCGGAGCCAAGGTAGACGAAGTCCTTAACTACCTCGAACTTATAACTGCCAATACGCACCTTCTGGTCGGTGGTGAGCATCCTTTTTGATGACAGCATATATTTAGTTTTGCCCTCGTTTACCGCCAAACCAATTTTCGCCGCCTCCATCTCAATACTCGCAAACGCCTCATCGACATCTCGCTGTGATCTACTACCAATTATGTCAATATCGTCGGCGTATGCAAGGAGTTGCGAGGATTTGAAATAGATTGTGGCTCTTGTATTGGCCAGTGATTTTTGCACAATCATTTCCAATACAGCGCATCGCCCTGCCTAAATCCTTTTTTGACATCAAAACTATCGGTAAGTGTTCATCGATTCGCATGGAGTAGCGAGCATTCTCCAAATTCATCCTGCATAGTCTGATGAGTTTAGCAGGTATGGCAAAGGTAGACATCGCGTTGTATAGCTCGTCTCTAATTATGCTGTCGTATGCGGCTTTGAAGTCGACAAATTCATGTTTTTTTTCCAGGATATGCCGTAGTGTGAAGATTTGGTCGATGGTGGACTTCCCTGGCCTGAATCCGCACTGATAAGGACCTATCAGCTTATTTACAAAAGGCTCCAAACAAAACGGCAGAGAAGGTTTTGTAGGCGATGTTAAGGAGACTTATTCCTCTGTAGTTGGCGCAATCAGAGGGGTCTCCTTTGTTGTGGATCGGGCATACAATGCTGAGACTCCATTCCTCGGGCATGCTTTCCTCTGACCATATCTTACAGATGAGCTGGTACATGCTCCTAACCAGGTCATCCCCAGCTGCCTTGAAGAGCTCAGCAGACAGTCCCTCTGCCGCTAGCAGCTTTATTCGACTTGAGTTTCGATATGGCAATTTTAACTTCGTCGAGGTCAGGGGGACGGAGTTCTTTGCGGTCTTCTTCGATTAAAAATGGACCATTCTCCCTCACAGCGGTATATTGACTAACATCGCTATTATATAGTCTGCAGAGGTGGTTTTTCCATATTCTCAGCATTGACTGCGATTCTACTACTAGTTGTCCGTTCTCATCTCTGCTGGCTTCCGGTCTGGCTTCATAACCTTGGCATGTTCGATTTATCTGTTGATAAAACTTGCGAACGTCACGTCTGCAGTAACACCTCTCCAAATCCTCAATCGCGCGCTTCTCGTGCTCTTTCTTCTTTTCTCCTGAGAAGCTTATGCTCTTCCCTTCTTTTTAACTCGTAGAGCTCATGAGCTGCTCTTGTTCTTTTATGCAGCGAGGCCTTATATGCATCCTGCTTCGCTGTGTGAATCCTGCTGCAGTCGTCATCGAACCAGGTGTTTCTTCGTGGTGGAGCTTTGAAACTCAAAACTTCGGATGTAGGGTTTTTCAGGGGTTATTTGCAAAAGCTCCACTGTTGATAGCGTGGAGGAATGAGGTGTATTGGAGAGCTTAAGAGAGACGCGATAGTATTTTTCCGACGTCATAACATTGTATTCTTACTCTACTCCGCTGCGTTCGTGATATCCGTAGGCGCATCTTGGCTACTACAAGATAGTGTTCCGAGTCGATGTCAACCCCTCGGAAAGTTCGAACATTAAGAATATTGAATCAGAGGATGAATTTCAGTTGACCATATACTGTGAGTGTTATGCCTGCAGCAGTACGTCTGGTCACTTTCATAACTGCGTTGCATACTTTTTTTTTTTTTTTTGTCCGTATGGGATTTTTTTCCTGGCTATGAAGCGAATTTGAACTATAGACCTTCCGATCGGCGGTCGATGATGTTAACCACTGCACCACGGCCACCCCCCGTAAATGACAATTCAATTTCCTTAATAATTCCAAACAAGCTTACTCAAAGTTTCAACTTTTCATACCATAAAGGAAAAACATTTTCAAAAACTAATTTTCAGCAAATATGACACAGACTCAATTGAATCTTCATATCTTAAACCTTTCTAATGAAAATCTATTGAAAATTCCAACCCATAAAACCAATTTCTCGCCAGTAAACCCAAAATCCATCCTTTCCCAACCCCATCACTGATTTTTCATTTGATTCTTCAAACTTCCACTTTAGTCCATTCGAAGGATTTACGATGTACGAGTGCTTACAAGTTCAATAAACCAAACCAAACAACATGAGAGCCATCGTCCGTACAAGGCATACATACATACATATGTATGTATGTCCAGGGACGGGGAATAAGATAAACATTTCTCGCTGTATCACACACAGATGCTACATATATGCATAGGTTCCTCTAACCAATCTATCAGTATAAAATTAATTAAGGTCGCCCCTGTCAACAGAGGCGGTGGAGCTTGAAAATTCAGTCGATGACATATGTATGTATGTTACTACCTGTCATATATCGCTCTGCTGTCACAGTGTCACTTTAACGCAAAGCGGGTGCTTTTGAATTTGCTTCATACATTGAAAAGTATATTTATTTTTTAGATGAGCCATTTGGCGTTGACGTGTGTTCCCCCGTGGCTCGGTATACATACAATTGAAAGAATTCGATTTGTTGAAGTGGAAAAGGATATTATGGCTCTGATATAACAAACATGTTCTTCCTCCTAGTTGTGGAGGTGCGTTCCAGAAGTGGGCAATTCACCAGTCTCTCTGAGTGTGTGTCATGGTCTCATGTTACACCAATAGCATTGGTAGCATATGTAGGATTATTGACATTTGAATGTACATTACAATCGAATTAATCTGGTGTATCAAGGTCGTAGTAACGTTTAATTAGTTTTTGGTTGTTGGAAATAACTCATAAGCTGCTTATGACTGACGGCAATTTGAAGCCTCAAGCATTCCTCAGCTGTTAACGTTAATGCCATTGACGTGACCGGTACCTGGTGGGTTAATTTTATCTTCGTTGAATCGATACCAAATTTCGATTTTCTTAACGTGAAAGCAATAAACCGAGAAACATCAAGAGGTTTCAAATCTATCTTAAATCTTTCAATATCACTTTACATAAGCTCTACAGCAAACTGGTTAGGAACGGACGACGACCGTGCCATCAAAGTTCGATGTACGAATACTGAACTACTCGGTGGAAATCGACTGAAATCATTGGAAGTCAATAGAAACTCGATGTGAATGCGATGCGAGAGTAAATTTAGAATGAAATTGAAATTCTTTTTTTTTTTTTTGATTTGCTTGCCTTCAATCACTTGTCCTGCTTTGAAGATGGCTGACTGTCGAAGGGAGCTAATATTCACTGTTTCCCATTCATCCATTTGCAACTTTCTGTATACCTACTATGGCAGTTTTGAATGAAAGTGGAAACATATTTTCCAGTTCGATTTGTCAGAATATTTTCTTCTAC
This sequence comes from Eumerus sabulonum, assembly GCA_951905685.1. Classification (NCBI taxonomy): domain Eukaryota; kingdom Metazoa; phylum Arthropoda; class Insecta; order Diptera; family Syrphidae; genus Eumerus; species Eumerus sabulonum. The sequence continues at coordinate 208,890,881 of OX645060.1, forward strand.
TCGATCATGTTGTCATTTTTCTCGGTCATAGAGGGTCGAGGGCGTTGGTTTTCGTTCGGTCTGAACGTCCGGTTCCGGTTATTAGAGGATTAATTCACATTTGGGATATGCATCTAATGCGAGCTACCATCTGTGTAGTACTTAACGGGGTATGTCCCCAAGGCAATATCTATCTTCGGAAGGTTCTCGTTTTTTTTTTTAAATTCCACATGAATACTATATGAGAACCATCCCGACAGGAATTTCCTGTAAAATATTAAGCAGATGCCAGCGTGTGAGGTACTGGGAAAATAAATTCAAATACCACACTAAAGATGGGTGAATCTATACGAATAGCTTTATGCCCTTCCATATGTCCACAGTGGGTAGGGCGATGAGAGATGATGAAATATTCAATACGCATATACTATCCTTCCGGGCAGAGGGTATCTTCTAATCCCAAGTGAAACTTCACACTTTCCGCCAACGTAATTATGCACATCATACTATTCCGCAGTCTCGTGTATCTTTTTCTGGGTGTACATCTCTTTCTTAGTAAGACCGAGTCAATATGGAAATTTATGTACATATCTATAGGTGTAGTTAAAGCCGGGTGGAATTCTGATGAAATGAAACTTTATTCTCAGGCAAGGACATGAAGCCCCGATTGGAATGATATTCACCTTACGGCTGGTACATAGCAATAAACAGATGGAAATTCCTTGCCGGCACGCGGCCTGCATTGAACGATTCCTTCATATCTGCTTTTCGCTACACACTTACATATACATATGTTTGTATATGCAGTATTCATTTCTACCATAAAATTGCTAGTTGGCTGTCACTTGTCACCAATTCTGTATTAAATGTACGTTACCCGATGGCGCATGAAGATCCGGTAGCTCCTTGTACAATACGCGAAAAACGTTACGAGTTATTAGCCAAGTATATGTCTGCAGCAGAAGATTGAATATAGCATAATGGTTTTCAATATCATGGAAGAGGAGTGATGATGGTTTGATAGTCTAACAGCGCACACATTAGAAATACTCCGATGGCATGGCAATAAAGGATGTGCAAAGTCGTTGGATAGAAACGTTACGTGTAACGATGAGTTATAAATTTCGCTTTTTATTAATGACCGAAATGGTTGTTTAAACGAAATTTATGGAAAAAAAGCAGATAAAGTCAGTCATAATCGACATTTAAACTTTCAGCGCTTTATCGAGAACATAAGATTCACTGCTGTTGTATTAAATGTTACTTTGTTATACACCTTAATCTTTTATTCTTCTCGTTTCACTTATGCTGTTCATCTTAGAGTTGTTCTTTGTTCAGCTCTTTTTTCGTCCTGATTTTTTCTCCTCCGGTTTTGTTTGTAAGTGTTTCAAGAAAAAACGTTCTTAATTGCACCCCACTATGATTCTAGTACATTTTGGCCATTATTGTCAATGACCTTCTGGAATCAGGGTAGAACTTTTGTGTTTTATCGGCGATTTTCAGAGAGTTTTGCAGAAACCGTAACAAATGGTACTAAGACGATGTTAGGTCCAGTCTATACGATATGTAGATGCATCCGAACTTAGATCCGAGACATGAAATATGTATTCGGCCAGTTTTTCGTTGCCCGATTCTGATCGCTCTATCTTGATTGATATTTAGATCAATATACCTTTTTACGCAAATGACAAACTACACCTTCAGGTTATCTTTTATTGATAGATAGATAGATAGATAAGTTTTTTATTTGTTAACTATTGCTTTGTTCGTTACATCTTTTACAGAAAACAAGAAAGCATGGCTTTATTGCTGTCTGCCTAGTTGACAAAACATAGATATATTTACATTGAAATTCATTATCATTTATTCTGGAATTTAGTAATCACAATCAGTTGCATCTACACAATATACATACATATAAGTTTCAACTTTGGTTTATTTTCTTTTTTTGTTTTTAATTTTTTTATTTTTTTCATTCATAATTCTATTTCCGTAGAGAAGAGCTAGCCTGCAGAATTTTATTAACTTTTTAACCTCCATATTATTATACAATAATATGTGTTGGGACCGATCGGCAGCTACCAGTGCGGCTTCCGGCCCGGCAAATCAACTATAGACCAAATTTTCACACTTCGACAAATCCACACCATCTTTTCATCGATTTCAAAGCCGCATCCGACAGCATTCATCGTGAAGAACTGTTTGATGCGATGGCCGAATTCGGGATCCCGGTAAAACTCATCCAGTTGTGTCGCGCTACGCTAAAAAACACGCAATGCAACTTGCAATTCGGTTCTAGGAACCATTCGAAACATGCACCGGATTTCGGCAAGGAGATGCGCTGTCATGTGACTTCTTCAACCTGGTGCTGGAGCAGATAGTGTGACGGGTAGGCGTCAACAGGGAAGGCACTATCTTTTACAAGTCCATCCAGCTGCTAGGATACGCGGATGATATCGACATCATCGCGTGTTCTCGCCGTGGCATTATGGAAGCATTCACGGCGATTGAAGAACAGGCGAAACGAGTTGGTCTTAAGATCAATGAGGACAAAACGAAATACATGCTGTCAAGCAAAAAGCAATCCGTCGCTCACCACCTGGGACAAAATATAACAATTGACAGCTACAATTTCGAGGTAGTTAAGGAGTTTGTCTACCTCGGGGCAAACGTAAATTCCACAAATGACACCACAGTGGAGATCCGGCATAGAATCGCCCTTGGCAACCGCTGCTACTTCGGCTTGTCCAAACAACTGGGGTCAAAACTCCTCACTCGAAAGACCAAAGTCATGCTTTACAAAACGCCCATTCTGCCAGCCTTGCTGTACGGAGCCGAAAGCTGGACGATAAGCAGGACAGCGGAGCTGATTTTGGGTTCATTCGAAAAAAAAAATTCTGCGACGGATATTTGGTCCTGTCTGTGAGGAAGGTGAATGGAGAAGAAGACACAACCGCGAACTCTACGAGCTGTACCAAGATGTGGATGTAGTCCGGAAGGCAAGGATCCGTCGACGCTCCAACTAAGAGTGTCTTCGACTCCGAGCCTCCTGGTTCGAGAAGAAGAGGATGACCGAACCTCCGGTATAAAGACCAAGTAATCGCGGATGTATGACATCTTGGTCTTGACAACTGGAAGCAGCGTGCCCGGGACCGTCAAGGATGGAAGGCAGCTATAGCTCAGGCTCAGATCCTCAATAGATCGCAGGCATCTTCTTCTATTATTCCGTCACACCCATTTCTAAGCAAGCAATTTAAGTCGTTTATTTTTATCTTAAGTTTTGTTCTGGGAATATGCGGCGGGCGAATGTGCATTACTTAAGACCAGCTTAAGTGCCTTGATAATTAGCCCATGATCGGGACACCAACCCGTTACTCTATTAAAATCTAATTGCATTCGTTTTACAGCTTCGTAAAGGCTCCTATGGCTAACTACGATCGCTGTGTCGTCCGCATACACGTACTATACTTTAGTGTTGACAGTAAATCGTTTACCTACATAATAAAAGGAAGTGGACCTAACTTTGATCCCTGTGGCACACCGCTTTCGACCTTTTCTTCATCACTGACGTGTCCACTAATTTTTACCCTGAATGATCTATTGTTTAGGTAACTTGAAAACCATGCTAACATGTGACCCAGTACACCAATTTTTTCCAGCTGTCTTTGTATTTCCTTGTAGGTAACTCAAAGTGCCGAAGGCTTTCTTGAAATCGATGAATAAAGCTACAGTACTATGGTTTCTCTCCAGTCTTTGGTACATTTTATTTGGGAATCCTCCAAGCAGTCTATTTATACTTTTGCCTTTACGGAAGCCAAATTGTTTTCCGTTCAAAAGGTTGTACTTTTCGACGTATTCAGATAACCTCGATTACTTTTACTAAAACTTTATCAACACCCGATTAGATTGAGATTGGTCTGTAATTTAGTACTTTACTTTCCCTTACGCTTGTGTAAATCGGTCGAGCTATTGAAGTCTTAAGCATGTTTCTAATCTCGTATTGACTACCTTCGTTATCACTGGAGATAGCGTTTGCGGGTTGTTTTCAAGTCTCGATCCCTGCCAATTTGTTGCATTTCAATGAGCATAGAATACTGCGTCCCTCTGCAATAGATGTGTGTTCGGCATACGTAAATTGAATGCCTTACACTGCTTACATGACCAAAAAAAGCTTGGTTCCTGTACAATGTTTCGTACTTCTGACCTTAGAGTCCTAGCAAATTTGTCAGGCCCTTAACCCATTTTGTGCCACTGTTCGAGTTCTCGAACAGCAAATTTTGTCTATATTCATCTAAATTTTCTTCTGACCTCGTTTACCCGATGCCAAGTGCAATTAGGCAGTATAATAGGATATTTTGTTGGCTTTCAGAAAATAATTACATTACAGATTCCCTTTCCCCTCAGTGCTCTCTTAGGGGGTGTTAAAAAAACCCTTCAATTTATACCCTTTTGCTATTGTTCAAATAAGACATATTAAAAAAAAAATTTTATTTCAAAAATACATTTGTTTTCTAGAAAAAAGTCCAAAATATTATGTGGTTTTGTAATAGGGACTCCAGGGATCAAAACATGCATTTGAGGGCGTTTAAAATGATCTGTTCGAAAAGTCGAACAATGGCCGTTGTACACAACTCTACATACATATGTATGCCAGTAGCATATATGCCTGCGGTGTGTGTATGGTGTGCATAGGTTTGGTCATTCCTGGTGTAAGCAGCTGCGTATGTAAAAGCATGTTTCAACATATTTCTGTTAACACCTTCAATTAAAAGTTAAAAACTTTTTGCAACGCGGCACAAAATGGGTTAAGATTGCTATCCAGATGGGCAAAAAACTGTGAAACCAGTGTGATGAGTCAACATCTTCCATAGCAATGTTGACATTATGGTATTGGACGGATACTCCCTCAAGTCTCATAAGCTCATTCAAAGCTATAGATGTACTTCTCTACTACCAACTGGACGCGACAAATAAGCTCAATCCAACAATGGAAGATTTAAAGACGATATTAAAGTGGATATCCAAGGATAGAATCATTGAGGCAATTCAAACCCTGGCATGTAAACTGGATTCAACTCCTCAAGCAATTTGCCCTATTGCCTCCTATGGATGGGATTCAACGACTTAACACCGCTGTCGCCCAGGATAGTAATCAGAATGCTACCCCGGCTGAATCTGCGCGGAACTCCCCCTCTCCCTGTTACCTTCGCTCGCCAACGTTCAAAACGTTATAGGGCCTAAGCCTTGAGTGCGGGTGTAACTATATAAAAAAAAAAAGAAAAAAAAACACAATCTCCCCTACATGATACCCTGATTTTATTCTTTCTCACACAATCAACCCCTCTAAATCCATTCTAACTCCCAGTGAACCTTTCTCGACTAACTTTACTAACACTTCCGACCCCGTCATCTCAATCCCTTCTCGTGAAAATAGACAAATTTCGGATCCACTCCTTCCTCCCTCCGTTCAACACACTTTGGGCTAGTTCAAAAGTCCCCGCCGCCTAATGACCTCAGTGGCCGTTAACTCATGTCCCGACTGCGCGATTAAAGGCTCTATGAAAACATTCGTCTGTAGTTTGCCTATCTTCATGATAAGCTAGATTTCTTCTGTATTGGCGGCAAAACATTCAACAGGAAAATCTACCTAGCGACCCAACATCTCTGAGAAGAATCTACATCCGCCTCCATGAGAGCTTTAACATCTCTGCTAAAACAGTGACAAGCTACCTTTCTGGTTTTGTTTCTCATATTAAACTTTGGGCTAGCCGTCTTAAGATATTGACACAGGGTTTGCTACCTAAGTTTTATCAGTTCAGGCACATCACCGATTTTTTTTTTCTGATACTAGCAGCGTCCGTGGCTCGGGATAGTGCTTCATTACCAACAGTCGGCTTAATCCATGTCGAAATTCATAGCCAATCGTTGCACGAAAATACTCGTAACTACGATTTAATTCTTAATTCAGCATTCACTGAATTGCTTGTTCAGTAGGTCTATTGTGTTGACCGGAAAATAGTCAAAGTTCCGAAAACCTTTTCAAAGAGGGCGTCGTGGCTTGTTCATCAATCTTGCCCATAGCAGTTGTTGTTATTTTGGTGTTTGGAAGACGCGGTTTCGTGTAACAGCCTGTGTCAGCCTGGTCTAACTGTTTGACACATGTACTAATTAGGAAAACGCGTTTTACTTCGTTACAAAATTCTTTGTTAGATTCGACTTCCATCTATCACTCGTCACAATTAACTGTCGTCCCATTCTGCCCGGCTTATGCTCGTTACCTCATGTGTTCCTCATTCCCATGCTAACACAGGTATTTCGGCTCTTTCCCAGCGGCTGTTCCCACGCTCTCTCTGGTGTACATTTGCAAAGTGCGGTTATTTGCCAGGAAACGCGTGTTTGTGCATTGGCAGATGCAGTGCAGAGTCAGGGCACGCATTCCCAGTCAGCGACGTGATACCTCCTCCTCCTCCAAAAATCCTGTACCCCGCAGATGGGTGTCGTTATATTTTAGCTGGTTGGTCATTCTTAGTTTGAGGCTACATCTGCAGCAGCCTTAGTGCCGGGAGACTTAATTTCCCATTGAGCTTATGCCACATAATGATGATGAATGATACCAGTAGTAAAAAAAACAGCGACTTCCATAGTGTCGAGAACCCCATGCTGGCGGTCAGGTTGCCGATCCGTTTGATGTTTTCAATGCTGAGCTTATGGACAGATTAGAGATCCACCTCGTGTCCTTAAGCGCTTACGTTCGTCATAATTGGTGGCAGGACTTGGAGAGTAGTGTAACTAGAACTCGCAAAGCTCCTGTTACCTAATTGGACTGTTTCGTTATTCAACTGGATCATGAAGGTACCCATTAAAGATTCTTTGATGTTTTCTGAGGTCAAATTGCCATTGAAGTTCCTTACACGGGTGATATGTGTACGCTGCGTGACCCATTTCAACTATCTGGGTATGCAGTGATCCTTTCGGATTCTTGACAGTGATTCTTCTGTACATACGGCAGTATTGCATATTTAGGGGCATTTTTGGAATAATCTCCTGGTGTCCTCCTGGTTGATGAGGATCCGATTGAAGTCGATTCCAACAGATTGTCAACCGTACCGAATCTGTCTTGCGGCCGGCCAAGGAAGGTTAGTGTTTGTCCCTTTTGGAAGCCTACATTGAGATTGTAAGCGACCTACTCGTGGCACGAATTACTTCACAATTGATCTACTTATCTAGTCAATCTCCGAACATTAGCATGGGTATGTCGGATTTGGCCACTTCGTCGCGATATAAACATTCGATAGCGTTGGTGTTATCGGAATTTCAACTCGCTCATCGTGCATCAGTGTCCATTACACTAACCACTGCGCCCCGGCGCCCTTAGATAGAGCTTGCTAATTCTTTCACCCTGTATTTAGGACGGGTCTATTGTCCAATGAAAGAAGTGGATCAATTTGAACGCCGGTCTTTGCTCGGGTGCCAGTTAATGAATTCCCATACGGACGCGAACACTAGCCGTCCGGCTGGTCTGACTGTTCGACTTACTAATTGAAAAAACGCATTCTACTTAGTAGCAAAATTCCTCGTTAGATTCGACTCCTATCTATCACTTGTCACAATGAACTGTCGTCCCAATCTGCTCGGCCTTTGCTCGTTACCTTCTGTGTTCCTCAGTCCTATGCTGACACAGGTTTTGACACTATCGGCCACATGTCCAGTGCTGCTCGAATTCTTCGTTTTGCACCAAAAACCTACTCTGTGTAGTTCTGAGCTATGTGGCCTTCCAAATCCTAGGCATCTGAAGCTGTTTGTTAACGCTACGCGCATTCGCATAGATCTTGCCTGTCTTGCACTGTTTGCCGGCAGCCCTATGTTGCATCTTGCGTGGTGCTGTATGCCTTCCTTAAGTTTAGGATGTCGGCTTTGAAGACCCATTTCACTTGGTACTGCGATATCATGGCATCATAGATATCCTTCTTGATAGTGATCTTATCAATGTATGTGTGTTAGCGTTCACAAATTACGCTCTTGAACTCTTCGGTTTTCCCACGTACATATCTCTTTGAGTTGGAACAGCAGGTCGTCCTTCTGTGTTTGTGGAATCGTCGTCACCGTCTCACCAAGATTGACGAGTTCCTTCCACTTTGTGTTCACTTTCGACCAGGCGTTGTTGACGATTTTGCTGTCTGTCGTTCGCAGCCTTTCCGGCGTTTGGAGGCTTGACTTTCGGTTTTCCATCGTTTTTCGTCCGCTCTCCTGATGCCGGTTTCCGGGCTCGTTTTGAACCTGGCTTTTCTCGTTAAGTTCCGACCTTTATTTTGAGTCGACCAACGTCTTCAACCAAGAAGATGTCTGTGAGGCGTTATTGTTGCGTATCACCTCCTTCGCCCCGTCATCGTGCATTTCAATTGCCGGCAACTCAAAGATCGCCTTAATGCTTTCGATAGCGTGTGTCATTGGTTGGTGGATGGACATCTCTTACCGTCCTCCACAATTTCCACAAGAAGAGTTGATTTGCTCTCGTAGTTTGTGGAAAGCAGACGGCTGCGTGGTTGGTTGAGGCATCGTGCACCTTGGGGACGTCGTGCTCCTTGGGTTGCGCGACTCTTTCCCAGTGGCTGCTCCCACGCTCGCACCATTATACATTTGTAAAGTGCAGCTATTTTCCAGGAAACATGTGTGTGCTTGGCTGATGCAATGCACGTATCATCGATCAGCGCCGTAGGCAATGTGATAACTAACAAAGATGATCGGACCACTCAGATGAATATCAAAAGATGACATCATTTTTTTTTTTTTTAAATAATTTGCGCGCACTCAAGGTCTAATAACCTTGTTATGTCGGCGCAGTGGGTAGTGTGTTGGCCTCTGACGCCGATGACACGGGATCGAATCCCGACACAGCCATGTCATCGAACGTGTTTTTCACGGTGTTTCTCCTCAGTGGGGTTCTGACAAAACCCCCTGTAGTAAAATTGTCATGAAAAGCTTCTCGAAATTCGCCGTTCGGAACCGGCAATAAACTGTAGGTCCCTTTCACCTATGGGAAAAATGAAATCACACACAACATGGGTGATTGAGAGAAGCTCGGCTCAGGTTCTTCATGGACTGTAACGCCAACATATGTACATACATATGTCGGCGACACAGTGCGGGCAGAAGGTAGAAAAGAAGAGGGATAGAGGAGATGCCGATGGACATTGATCTCCTTTTTTTGTTTTTTTTTTTTGTTGAAGGCTTCTGCTATCGCAATCACTGGTCCATTGTTGCATGTTGCATTGAGGGGGGAAAACCGAATCCGATAGGGAGTTCCAGAATCGTGTGGTTCGGTTAATGAAAGATTCTCCATATTTGTCGGAGAGACGTGTATTGCGGGAGAAATGTTGAAGGGGCGGAATGCAACTGGCTATTTCATCAGAGCATTTTTGGTGGAAGTAACCATAAAACAGGGAGGAGGCAGGTAACATTCCTGCGGTGTTCCGGCGAGTCTAATGTTTTGGTAATGGTGGAGTCACCTCTCAGTTTTATCGCGTGTTTTTGTATTCTGTCTAGTAGGTGCAATGAGCTCTTTGAAGCACCGGACCAGACATGAGCGTTAAACTCTAAATTGGGGCGAATGAACGCCGTATAGATTGTAGCCAGATCTAAAGGTGAGAAATATTTCTTGCTTCTGTATAAGAAGCCTAGGCATTTCGCAGCATTCCTGGCGACACTGAATATGTTGTCGCTCCAATTAAGATTGTGAGCAGTACACATACCGAGGGTGGGAAGCTTTTCGGTTTCTGAGATGCAAGTGCCATTCACGGATAATGGCTGCGGGTTAGTTATATGCTTCAACGACAAGAAACAGCATTGTGTTTTGGATGCATTCAATTCCACTCTATTGTTTTTACCCCATTGGATGATGCTGTCGATATCGGAACTTAATGAGCTCAACATACGCTGTCGCTCACTATCTTCAACCGAAGTGCAGGGTCGTAAACTAGTGAACGAATATGAGAAGCTGAGGGTACTGTCGTCAGCGAAGGAGTGAATTGGATTAGAAGTAACAGACAAGAGATCATTTATAAAGATAAGAAAGAGTGTCGGAGACAAAACGGAGCCCTGGGGAACACCAGCATTTACAAAGTCAGTATCAGTCTTGAATCCGTCCAAAACAACTTGAATTGAACGATTCGATCCATTGAAGAAGAGACTCATCGTTCCCAAAAGCACGTATTTTCGACAAAAGGGCTTCATGCCAAACCCTGTCAAATGCTTTCGAAATATCCAGTGCAACAATTTTGCTTTCACCTGCTTGGTGAAGCGAGTGATTCCACTTTTCGGCGGGATATACCATCAAATCAACAGTGGATCTGTTGCTGCGCAAACCGTATTGACGGTCATTGAGGATTCAAGATATTTCATACGGCGATTGCTGACGGTTAATCAGCTTTTCCATGACCTTGGAAAGAAGGGACGTTAGTGCAATCGGTCGGTAGTTGGAGGGAGAAGATGATTCGCCTTTTTTGGGTATATAATGACTTAATAAACAAGCAATGAATAGAAATTGCTAGATATGAGTAGATGACAATAAAAACATTTAACACAATCTCCCTGCGGAGCTACATATGTACATATGCACAGGAAGTGGTTGAATTTTAGACAAAAATGGGACTATTTTTTTCGAATTTATGAACGGAAGTATTTTAGTAATTAGTGTTTTCCCGCGATAAAAATAAATGCAACTTGTCTATAGAAAGTTTTTTCTCATGTCCTGATGTTCCCTTTCTTCTGTAAAATTTCTTCTTCGTTTTATGAGCATATCCAAACGAGACCGCATACAAGAAAACATTTTCTCAACGCCTGCTTCACCTCTCGCTTTAAGCACTCAACGATATATGTGTACATATGTACATATGCTATGAAAACCACACATTTCCTTGTCAGTGACGAAGGTAATGCCATAGATCTTTTGTTCTCAAAGTTAATTACCCTTTAGCGAAGCACCTGACTGAATACCTTTGCTTAACGCTTAGAAGAATTTCAGAAAAGGCATCTCAAGTTCTTCCACTTTAGTTTCTTCCTTTCAAATGCAAATCCGTCTGTGGTTTTCAAAATGGCTTTTGTATCAATTAACTTGCTCCTTGTTCCGTGCTTCACTTCCATTTGAGTTCAATTCTAACCAAACGAATTTGGTTTAGGGCAACTTTTCATCAGCATTCACCAGCACAACTGACGCTCTTGACATACGACACGACAATAAACTTTAGAGGAAGAGGAGGTGGGAGAGAAAGTAGAAAGAGAAAAGAAGAAAAAAAAAAAAACTTTTCGCATAAATATTCACCTTTCCTTTGCCAACCAAACATAATTACAACGGAAACACTTTGCTCAACATTCAGGCATCCTCGAAAACGTTGAAAGCCCGAAAGCAACCACTCATAGCATAACACTGACTGGATACCTACTACATATTCACATTATACAAAATAATTTCCAAATCCTCCCTCATTCTTCACCTAGATTTCCACGCTTACGCAACCATAAGCCCTTCTGGGTCAGAGCGAATTGCATAACGCCGCACTAATATCGCTGCTGTTGCCATCCTACATATCCTCAACGCGATGCGAAAACTAGCCCTCAGGTTAACCAACATCGTGATACAATCCCAATTTGCACCTGTGTCCCACCAAAGTCTATATAACGTGCCAGCGTGCAAAAAGACCAATTGCACACTCAGAGTCGTACAACTCCATGCTATGCAAACATAATCGCTAATTGCAGTTTTATTTCTTACGCGCCGAAAGTTCCATCAACCCCTCGTTCGGGCCGCAGTTTCAAAGCTGAATAACTGTTTACGTCAGCAAATACGCATAATTTATGAACATACCCACGGAATGCTTGGAGTTACATGAGCCAACAGCTCGGGGAGTGGGCTAAAACACACGTACGATTTTAGGAATAATTAACGCGAGTCTCGTAGCTCAACCGACTCGAACGGCCTTATTCACTATAGGAGTTGTGTAAACATTGGTTTCAAGCATCGACCATTATGTCCGGTTACTGGATTCTGTAGAGCAACTTGGCCTTTACACACCTGCACGATAGTTACTACCGCGGAGATCGGGTAACTGGTAAACAGGACACGAGTGGAGATTTTATTGTAAATTGATCACCCGCCACCCGTCACTGCTCTAACTCTTGCCTAAGGCTGAAGAGTCTGCGGATTGTTCACTTAATGAAATACTCTAATGTATCGGACGTGGATTCAGTTGGATGGATATGAATTAAAAAAAAAAAAAAAAAACGTAAAGGCAGCATGAATAACGGGTCGAATAGGGAAATTATTACATTGCCGAAGGTTAAGGGTTGCTGACGAGTGATGATGGGGATTATGTACGTGAGTTGTGTGCAACGTTGCGGGCAAGGTTAGGTTTTGAAGGAGGAGCACGAGAGCTCTTGATGTAGCGAACGCGCTTGGATGGCATTTTATGCGAGTTGTGATGTGTGGACTTAGGGGAACTGCGAAGTGGCATAACTGATGTATGGAATATGATTATCATTGATGGTTTAGTGCGAGCAGTTAGTTGAGGGCTTGTACCCGCAGTAGGCACGCGTTTTTGTGCTAAAGGGACGGATGTGGAAGTTATTATAATAGGGCCGATTTTGCGAATTACAAATTTTGACATATCTTCAAGGTCACCAGAATCCAAATCCAATGTTTTTACGTATGTGCGCATGTGCATTCGGAATTTTCGCCTCAATTATCTTGAGAACCAAAGATGATATTGACATGGGACCGGGTTCGTTCTACACGTAATTATGCAAAAAAATAATTAACAACACGCGGTTCCCCATCTAAGTACTGACCGCGACCGACGCTGGTTGATTGTGGTGATCGGACGAGAACCGATACATGTGAGATTGCTCGGACAGGGTTGTGGTTACATGGAGCAACAACACGCGGTGTTCCCAAGCAGTCCTCCATTTAAGTACTGACCGCGCACGACGCTGGTTGATTGCGGTGATCGGACGAGACCCGATACATATGAAATTGCTCGGACAGTGTTGTGGTTGCATTGAGCTACAGTAAATAGGCGGCTTGATGCCAACAACATGCGGTATTCTCAAGCGGTCCTCCATCTAAGTACTGACCGCGCTCGATGCTATTTGATTGCGGTTATCGGACGAGAACCGTGAGAGCACCGTGGCGCAGTAGGTAGTTTGTTGGCCTCTGAAGCCTTTGACAAGGGATCGAATCCCGACACAGCCATGTCATCGAACGTGTTTTTCACGGTGTTTCTCCTCAGCGGGATTCTGACAAAACCCCCTGTAGTAAAATTGTCATGAAAAGCTTTTCGAAATTCGCCGTTCGGAACCGGCAATAAACTTTAGGTCCCTTTCACCTATGGGAAAATGAAATCACACACAACATGGGTGATTGAGAGAAGCTCGGCTCAGATCCTTCATGGACTGAAACGCCAACATACATACATACATACATACAATCGGACAAGAACCGATGCTTTACCCATTATTCGTCTAAGAACCCTACCGCAGCTAACAGAAAGAGCTGAAGACCTTGAAACACCTGAATAGCATCCAAAAAAAAGAAAGCATTACAATCGGTCCATTCGTTAAAGAGCTAATATGCCACAGACAGACGCACAGACATCTCAAACTTATAACACCCCTCTTTTGGCTTCGGGGGCTAGAAATTAAAAAATGTGGAGTTAAATGGGTGTTTTAATCTTTGCCAGTGGGAAGTTAGTCGTGTGGGCCTTGCGGGTCGCACCTAGACCACATTTTTTGTTTTTTTTTTTTGAAGTATTCACCTATGAATTATGGTATTGAATAGTTGTGAAAGCTATCTCATAATTGGTAGAGTCAAGTTATGAATGATAGAAGTGATTAATATGACCACGATTTTCATTACATGTCCTTCGATCGTTTCGTCTTGTGGACCATAGCAATCAGAAGGGTAAGAGGAGCAAAATGGACTACATACGGAAAGGCAAAACCTACATTAGGTAATAGGTATTGGACTTGGTAAAACTACTCTGAGTTTCTGCCGAAGTGTTTTAGCTTAGAGGAATGTACCGATAAGTAATCTCATTTCGGCAGATACATGTGCAGGGTAATACAAAGCTTATGGCATTCTTACCGAATTTACAATTAATGCTGCTATTGGCATAATCAGAGCTATAAGTATTTTCTTGGACATTGCAATGCCGATTATCCCATCTAAAATCATCTTAGACCAACTTCGCCTGACCAAATCAACTTTCACCTGTAAGTTATTTCGCTGGGTAAAGGTATGCCATTTATGGAGTCGTATTCGATTGAAGATCGCATTAAAAAATAGTGGAGTAAATATTTTGGTGGCCATAACCGTGCAAATCCAGCGCAAGCATAGATCATTCTGTTCTGGTTCTGTCCATGCCGGAAAATATCGCTGTTGTGAAGTAAATTGTGATAGATGACCCGAAACAATCAATAATGTGTGGCCCACTTGAATTGGGCATTTCAAGGACCAGTTTGTTGCAACTTCTGCAAAAGATCTCGATCTTACTCGCATACAACTGATTAACTCTTACAGCACAGTACAATTGATGGGCGGTTTTCGTCAAAAATCATCTTTGTTTATGAAGGCATTTCACATCAGGTAGATGTACCTATAGGAAGACGTCATAAAAAATGCTGACAATAGGGTGGATGTCTGTAAAACCAGTCATAGTGAATATTGGAGTGATGCCATTTTTCGCGCATAAATGACCTGGCTGATCCTTTGAGATAGGGTTCCCAACGTCGTTCAAGGATAAGCATTTATGGTCTCAATTCGAGATTACTGTTCTGCGCTTTTTTGGGCCAACCCTTTACTTGCCCTAGTGTTCTTCTAATTCATAGAAACCACACTCGAAATGAGAATCTGTAAGACCCTCCCAAGTTGATTTTAGTTTTTCTTTTGAAGAAAAATTGTTTTCTATAAACAAATTTTTTTGAGATGTAAAGAGAGAAATAGGGAGTTATACCGAGTACAAGTCGCACTTTAAATCACTGATCGTTCCAATATATGGGAGGGTGCATTATATTAACGAAAATCATTTATTTTATTTGAAAGCTAGGCTTCTCTCACAAGTTCATGTTTATTGGTCTACCGGCTTGGAGGTAATCCACGTTCAAAATTCCTCTTGCATTCCAAAAGGCAAAGCGGATGCTAACATCCCCTTGGCCGATTTCTGGATCTTGACGTATTTTTCTTCCTCATAACGGTCGCTACAGTTCGGGGTGAACCTGGGCCTCAACCAACAAGCCCCTCTAACTAGCACGATCCTTTGCTAGCCTTTTCCATTGCCGCACACCCAGTTGGCTGAGGTCCCTTCCACCTGTGTGCGCCATCGTAAGTGCAGCCGTCCCTTGCTTCTTCGTCCCTCGGGGTTGGATTCAAAGACTCTCCAGGCAGGATCTGTGGTGTCCATTCGCTCAACACGGCCCAGCCATCTTAAGCGTTGAATCCGTAGATGCCTGACTAGACTCATGTCGCTGTACAGCCCGTAAAGTTCGTGATTGAATCTCTTCCTCCATCCCCCGTCTGCGCTTATAGACCCGAAAATGACGAGCAACATTTTTCTCTCGAACCAACCAAGGGCCTCCTCATCCGCTTTTGATAGTGTCCATGCTTCTGTGCCGTTCAGCAGGACCGGGATGATAAGGGTCTTATATAGAGTCAACTTTGTCGTTCGGGAGAGGGCTCTATTACTCAATTGCTTCCTGAGCCCAAAGAAACAGCGATTGGCAAGAGTGACTCTGCGTTTGATTTCGGAACTGATGTCGTTGTTTCAGGTCACTGCAGAGCCAAGGTAGACGAAGTCCTTAACCTACCCGAACTTATATCTGCCAATACAAACATTCTGGCCAAGACGTCGGTGATGAGCGTCCTTTTTGATGAGAGCATATATTTAGTTTTGCCCTCGTTTACTGCCAAACCAATTTTCGCCGCCTCCACCTCAATACTCGCAAACGCCTCATTGACATTTCGCTGGGATCAACCTATTATGTCAATATTATCGGCGTATGCAAGGCCTTGCAAGGATTTGAAATAGATTGTGCCTCTTGTATTGGCCAGTGATATTTGCACAATCATTTCTAATATGATGTTGAAGAAATCACACGACAGCGCATAGCCCTGCCTAGATCCCTTTTTGACATCAAAACTATCAGTAAGGTGTTCACCGATTCGGATGGAGCAGCGAGCATTCTCCAAAGTCATCCTGCATAGTCTGACGAGTTTAGCAGGTATGTCAAAGGTAGACATAGCGTTGTACAGCTCGTCTCTAATTACGCTGTCGTACGCGGCTTTGAAGTCGACAAATAGGTGGTGAGTTGGTTTTTCCAGGATCTGCCGTAGTGTGAAGATTTGGTCGATGGTGGACTTCCCTGGCCTGAACCCGCACTGATAAGGACATATCAGCTTATTTACAAAAGGCTTCAGGCGTTCACACAAAACGGAAGAGAACATTTTGTAGGTGATGTTAAGAAAACCTGTTCCTCTGTAGTTGGCGCAGTCAGAGGAGTCTCCTTTCTTGTGGATCGGGCATACGATTCTGATACTCCATTCCTCGGGCATGCTTTCCTCTGACCATATCTTACAGATGAGCTGGTGTATGCTAACCAGGTCATCCCCAGCTGCCTTGAAGAGCTCAGCAGACAGTCCCTCTGCGCCAGCAGCGTTATTCGACTTGAGTTTCGATATGGCAATCTTTACTTCGTCGAGATCAGGGGGACGGATACTCTGCGGTCTTCGTCGTTTAGAAATGGATCGTTCTGCCTGACAGTGGTATATTGACTACCATCGCCACTATACAGTCTGCAGAAGTGGTTTTTCCATATTCTCAGCATCGACTGCGATTCTATTACTAGGTGTCCGTTCTCATCCCTGCAGGCTTCCGTTCTGGCTTTATAACCTTGGCATGTTCGCTTTATCTGTTGGTAAAACTTTCGAACGTCACGCCTGCAGTAACACCTCTCCAAATCCTCAATCGCGCGCTTCTCGTGCTCTTTCTTCTTTCTTCTGAGAAGCTTATGCTCCTCCCTTCTTTTTAACTCGTAGAGCTCATGAGCTGCTCTTGTTCTTTTAAGCAGGGAATCCTCCTGCACCAGGTGTTTCTTCGTGGTGGAGCCTTGGTGCCCAAAACTTCGGATGCAGAGCTTTTCAGGGCTTGTTTGCAAAGGTTCCACTGCTGTTCTATTGATAGCGTGGAGGGAGATGCGATCGGTAAAAGCACGAGCGGTTTCTGGCAGTAGTAGCTTTCCAACGTCACAACTTTGTATTCTTACTCTACTCCGCTGCGTTCGTGATATCCGCAGGCGCATCTTGGCTACTATAAGATAGCGGTCCGAGTCAATGTTAGCCCCTCGGAAAGTTCGAGCATCAAGAATAGTGAAGGAGTGTCTGACGCCAATCGCGATGTGATCAGTTTGGTTGGTGGTCGATTGATCAAAAGACCGCCATGTGCCTTTGTGTATATCAAGCTGCGGGAAGCGCGTTCTGGCTAGAAGGAGATTTCGCCCCGTAGCAAAATCAATCAGCCCGTGTCCGTTATCGGATGTGGTGTCGTGTAGGCTATGTTTACGATGACTCGTTCAAAGATGCTTTCCTTACCCAGCTTAGTCTCCTTGTATAATTTTGATGTCATAGCTGGGATATTGGACATACGTTCTGTGTTGAAGATCGTAGAACTCATCTTTGGCGGAATCATCCTTGTCTTCCGTGGGGGCGTGGACGCAGATCAAGCTGATGTTAAAAAATTTAGCCTTGATTCGGTTCGTTATGAGGCGTTCGCTCACATGCCGAAAGCTTAGGACTTTTTGCCTTAGTCCACCTCGAACAACAAATCCGCATCCGAACAATCGTTGTCCTCTCTCCCTATGGCAGTCGCCGTAATAAATATCGCAGTTTTTCATCCGCTTTATATCCGGTCCATTCCATCGCATTTCCTGGATGGCGGTTACGTCCGCTTTATAGCGGTCTAGGGCGTCCGCAAGTTGTTCGGCTGCACGTGGCCTGTGTAGGGACATAACATTCCACGTACAAAGCCGAAAATCATTGACCCGGATTGACTCGATAAATCCGAGGCCTGCGATTGTTTCGGAGTTTGTATTTTTTTACGGTTACGGCTTACCGTAGCCCAATCGACTAATAATGTTTTATTGGCGCAGGAGGCTCGCCATTCGCCCTTCCCCGTCTGCAATTCCCATAGGAAATCACCAGATGTCACCGCGAGGAGGTGGGAATAGGACTTACTAACAGTGCCGCAAGATGTTCGACTGCGGTGGCTCTTCTCGCTTTTTAGCAGGCCAGCATCCGTCGGATAGATGCTACCCCTGCGAGGCCTTTGTTAATCCTTTGCCAGCCTCCTGACGTAATTGGGAGTTTAAGTATCGAGTTTATACCACTCCGTAGCCCCGTGTTTTGATAAGTGATCACTGTGGTGAACTTAATTCTCATCCTTAGTGATGAACTGATTGACAAAGTGGGTCCCGTTCATCCTTTCTAAAACTTTCCAAGTGGTGGTGTGATGGTCGCATTCGAATGGGTTTTCGTTCCACGAGTACTTCTACGGAACGCGACAGCCACTCACAGCTTTATGAAACTTCAGACAAAATATTGCTCACATTGCTAATGATACTGTTCAACCCATGGTGAAGAGTTTACATTCATTTTCTAAGAATAGGACTTTTATTCCCGCAAAATTTCTCATTTTTCTATTGTGAAAATATTGTAAAAAGAAATCTATATTTTTTGCATGATATTGGAGGCATTTTTTGGCATAGATAAAATTATCCGATTTAAGCCAAATACATATTGCTTTGTTCGATAACATATAGCCATAATGAGAGATCATTAAACCGACAGTCCCTATTGGCACAAAAATCTGGGCTAGTCCTTTTTCAAGTTATTGAAGAGTCACTTTCCATATACTTGAAATGGCTTTGTCCTGATAGAACTCAATTCTTCACTTATTGGCAAAGGCTAGTCGCTTCTACCTAATTGTTTCTTTCAGGCATTGCTAGCAGTGCAGCTCCGAAGTATGAATTTTATCGTACGTGACCAGGTCATAGTCATCTCCATAAAGACGCATTAATATCAGGTCGAAACACAAACCACGTTTTAGTCGATTTTAATGCCACATATGACATTGTATATAGGGACGAGCTACATATATAGGGCCATGTTATGTTTTGACATCCCTTAATGGACAAAAGTATGCAACACAGTTGTGAATGGAAAGTGACCAGACGTACTGCTGCAGGCATAACACTCACAGTATACGGTCAACTGAAATTCATTCTCTGCGTATGCATTATTAAAGTGCTCTAACAAATTATTACGGACTGCAACCGACGCGGAATTTGGTCGGCTCTCGTCCCATCTAGGACAACCACCCCTGAGAGTAGTGAACGAACATCAACGACCCAAACCACTGCACTCCGTTCAGGTTGTGTGTGTAGCAACCCATCATAAGAGAATACGGGCTGTACAGCTGACTGTACGGGCTGTACAGCCACAACGGCCTAGTATGACATTTTCGGATCCAACATCTAAGATGGATAGACCGTGTAGATCGAATGGACAGCACAACGTTCGACTCAAACCCCGACAGACGACGTTACAGAGAACGGCCGCACATAAGGTGGCGCACACAGTTGGGAAGGGATGTGGGACATTGGAAACAGCTATTAAAATAACGTGCTAGTTGGAAAGGCTCGTTGGTTGAAGCCCAGATCCACCCCGAACTGTGGCGCCACCTAAGTAAGTAAGTAAGCAGGTCATAGTAAATGAGTCCCAATGAGGACCCAATATGGTCCTAGGGGTTTCTTTTTTTGCACATATTTACTCGTGTGGCGCCCATATATCAAGTTTTTTATTAGTATGTATCCAACTTTATTCAAATCAAACCGTTGGAATGATTTGCACAATGTTTGTTTCCTAGGGCACCGAAACAGAGCTTACTTGGTGGGCATTCTCGAAGATTTACATGATTTTATCGGCATCTGATCGACATTTCTGATAGCTGGCCTTCCAGAACGGAGCTTATTTCATTTTATGTCGAAATTACTAGAACGGCATCCACGAAACCAAAACTGCACTTGATTAGCTCTTACAGTATCCGCTTGCGTTTTCACTTTTATTGAAGAAAAACTCAAAAATATTGCGTATTGTACGTCTACGTATACAAAGCGAGATACAGATTACTTAAGTCGTCTATTGGAAGAATTATGATATGTACATATGTATGTATGTGTGCGTGTACCTACATATCCGATGGATCGAGAAAGACCGGTAATTGTAATCCAAGGGGCTTTCTACCAAGGTGGCAATGCAGGTTTGTTTTAGGAAAGTATTAAAAAAAAGAAACAGCTAAGTGCGAGACGGACTCGCGCACAAGGGTTCCGTACCATCTGTATATATAGTTATGAAAGAGACCTTGCATGTCACAGATGATGACAGATCTTGGTTGCAGGCAGGTTATAGGCATATTACTTTGATAATCAAAAATCTCCATGATGAGATAGTTGATCATCAAAGTGTCCATTGAATTCAAATCATTTATCTTACTTGACAGCAAGGATGTGAAAAGGTGAATAACAATAATAGGAAATATGGGAAAAAGGTTTGCAGCTAGGAGTAATATATCAAGGACACAATAGGGATCAATGCTTGGAAGTGTTTTATTGGTTGTGGGATATGATCGAAAGTTAATTTCACGACAATTGAATTTGTTCCAACATTTGATATCTTAACCTATCAGGATGGAAAAGGAGGGGAATAGCAATTGTATGAAAGGTTTTGCAGCAAGGATTAACTTAGCAGTGACACAATGGGGATCATCAAAGCTTAGAGGGTATTTATTATTGGTTGTTCGTAATTATAGGAAAAACCGGGCAAGTGCGAGTCGGACTCGCGCAGGTTACGTCGACACTTGATACCCAAAGTCGTGGGAATATGTCAACGAACGAACTTCCCACCTTCCGAGAAATTCCACAACATGCACCGAAATTTGAGAGTGCCTTTTCGCGATTTTTATATTCACACGGTGCGAACGGAAATGGTTGCACTGCATCAGCGAAATAAATCATTATGGATAGGTGAAATTAAAAATATTGTAAGCTCGAACAGGCAGTTGCAGTCGAGCCGTAGAAATAACCAAAAGTAAAAAAAAAACCGTTTTCTTAGCTCCAAACTTAATTTTCCTTTTTGTGTGATCTTTTCTTTTTTTTAAAAAGCCGAACTCGGCAAGGAAATACTTAAGTCGCATAAATGGTTCCGTGCCATTATCTACAACAAGACACTGGCGCACAAATCGGTCTCAAGTAGAGCAACGTGAACGTCTCACAAGCATGACTCACAATGCCGTAGTAAGGGCCTACGCCTTACTAAGAATTTTTATTTTCATTTTTTATGCCGCGGGCGGCATAAATTGAAAAATGAATATCCCCTAAAATATTGGTCGTAGAATGCTCATTGTGGGCTTATTTTTTTTCATTAAATATTCATCTACAAAAAGATTCAACATTGGAGTTGAAAAAATGTTCTCCCACACATTCCACCTGCAAATGTGAGTTGGTAGCACAATATTGAGTGATTTACCATGGTAATTTAATATCATGGACTCCTTATAGGTTTTCCTTTAATCTATGAGTAGACAACTAATTTCTGTATTTTTTTCAAAATTTTAGGTTAAGTAGTTTCGGTGATAAGGGGGGAATGGTCAATTTCCGTCTATTTTCTTGAATAACTTGGAAACCATTTATTTAAAATCACAACAAAAATACATTTACATTTGGGTCACAGAAATTGATATGTGTACCAAATTTTAAATTAATCGGTCCAGTAGATTCGGAAATAATTGACTGTGAGCGACGGACAGACGGACACACGAGTGATCCTATAAGGGTTCCGTTTTTTTTTTCGGACGCACGGAACCCTAAAAAGGGTTGCAGCTAGGATTAATACCTCAAAGACACAAGAGGGGTCAAAGCTACTGGTTGCGGGATATTGTCGACTAACCTTAGGTCAGTATGTGACCAGGGGGATTTTTTGGATGAAAATCGTGTCTGATACAGCCTAGTGACAGACGGACGGACAGTGAAGTCTTAGTAATAGGGTCCCGTCTTACCTTTGGGTACGGAACCCTAAAAATCAGAAATGGCAAATGGATTCGTTGATGAAATGTATTTAGTGGAGTACGAGAAAGAATGACTAACACATTTTCTTTTGTGGTTAACAAATTGGAGAAAGGACTAGGGAAGCTAAAAAGCTTAGGGAAGGGACAGTAAGTGCGGATTTGGTTTGCAGAAAATATTCCATAAATTATCCTTTCTGTTTCACAAGGAGCGAATCTGACGATTATCATAATTCTGTCCTTGTCATAATATATAACGGCGACAATCTGGATTGTGAAGAGGAAAGGAACTGAATATTTCACTATAAAATATGAGAAGGGCATCGTTTATGTGTAGGTTGTAAAAGTCGAAGAAATTTCTGTAGCGAGAGTGCTTGGTTTGGATAGGAGAATGTTCAAATAGTGGACAGTTGTATGTACATCTATGAGAAGGCACTTATGAATGATCGAATAACGAGTCATCTGTTATACGTATAAATGATTTTGAACTGGTGACGAGCGTGTATTCTTGAGTGCAACTGAATGCACATTCTTATTCCTACTTTGGCTTCGTAATAATTTTAGTTGCCGTAATATTAGCATAACATCCGGTTTATGTTCACCATGCCTTTCTGTAGCTCAAAAACTAGTAAAGAGAATATTAGCACGGATTAATGGCGAGTGATAGCGATTTGCAAATTCATTATATGGCACCACTGCTGCATTATTATGCTACGAACTTTTACACAATTTGCGAGTATTACGTAAAAGTTTTTGGGAGGAGGAGTAGAAAGAAAAAAACGTGTTGGCACTAATCCTTCGATTTTTCACTCTCCCGCCAATTTATCGTTTCGCCATATCTTTCGATGCATCATCTATCGGTGGACGTTTTTAATACATTTCTCCTTCGCTCGTTCGCATTTTTTTTTTCTTGACCTGATGCGAAGAATAACGTGTTGGGTGATACGACGTGATGCAAACTGGTCCAGGAGGCGTTGAATGGGTGGCACACAATTGGAAGAATGAAGAATTTTTCTTGTTATTGTTCGGCATGAGATACTTGCATACACTTAAAATCTGTTTCCGAGATTGTTTTTCTTATTTTTTTTGTCGTTAAATTTCATGTCATTGACAGTTAGTAGAAGTTATCGTTCGTCACTAAAGCTACCAGATACCATCACTTTGTCATAAACTTCCTCCCTTTCCTTCTCACGAAGTACTCTTGCGTTATTGGAACTATTGTCCTTTTTTCGGGTCTAGTATCTTTGTGAGGATTTTTCGGAAATGTGGTTTTTAGGTCAACAAGTACTTCAGAGAAATGTGACTCTTGGATGAGGTTAGAGAGCCGAAAGAGATGGTTCCAGTGCAACCAGTCGACTGTGGGCATATATCAGTTCATTCGACATTTATGTATCTATCCATTTCCGACGTCATATTTATGCATACACACTTGGCCTATTGTCTAAAATGCAGTGCGGTGTGACCGGAGTCTATGGAATTGAATACGTAAATTTGCAAAATTGCTTATTGCCAAAAGTTCAAAGCGTAATGTGTGTTAATTGTGGATCTCTCTCACTGTAAATACTGGGCTTATTGTTCTAAAACATGATAACCTGACTTTTCTGTACTATTTTCATGTGCGATTTCCATGAAGTGAAAACGTAATAGAAGGGAGATAAAAGAAGAAAATAGAGTTAACAAAATGCCAAGAGCCATTCTGGTAATTTGTAAAAGTTTATTGCCCCATCCGGATAGTCGACAGAGTACGGTTTCACGCCTGCCGGGTGTAACTGGTGTTCTGTCAAACATAATTATGTTCTTTCGGTTAGATGAGAGCACTTAGCAGAAAGCTTCGGTGGCATTAGCATAAAAGGATGTATGGCAAGTAGAACAATAGGCAGAAAGCACAGGAAAGCGGAAACAATTTTTGGCTTGGTTTTCAAAATGGTTTGTCCTTAGTTGCTGCTTGCAACTATATATTCTGAAATTGTTTGAGCTGCTTAGCATTGAACAGGTTGCTGTGAGGAATATATTCTTAGTTAGGTAGCCTTCTGTAGCAACCTGTCCCAAATTATTCGTACAAACTACTTTGTTTTATGGAAAATTAAGTTTCCTCACTTTTCTGTGATAATGTACTGATTGGGTTTTATATTGAATACACTATTGGGTAGTTCGCTTAAACGGCTTCATAGGTACAAATAAACTTTTTCGTCAATATTCTTCATAAGCGTGCATATACTCATTTGAGTTCAATAACACAATATTCGATTTCCTTCTCCAAGATAGAAATTATTGTAATTTTGTTGCTTACGTGCTAACATAGGTGACGCTTCAGTTCGGGGTGAACCTGGGACTCAACCATCCAGTTAGCACGATCTTTTGCTGGCTGTTTCCAGTGTCGCACGTCCAGTTGGTTGAGGCCCCTTTCCACCTGTGTGCGCCACCTTAGATGCGGCCGTCCTCTGCAACGTCGTCTCTCCGAGAATGGAGTCGAAGATTCTTTGGGCCGGAACTGTAGTATCTATTCGCTCTACATGACCTAGCCATCTTAGAAGTCGGATACAAAAACGTCATACTAAAGCGATATCGCTGTGCAGTCCATACAGTTCGTGATTTAATCTTCTCCCCCGACCTCCGTCAACACAAATGGGACCGAAAATTGTACGCAGATAATTCCTCTCGAAACGACCAAGAATCTCTTAATCCATTTTTGATAAGGGCTAAGCCTCTGCGCGGTAGTTATTTGAAAGAGGGCCTTACTTCTCAGTTGCATCTTGAGTCGGAAGAAACGATGGTTGGCAAGAGTTATTCTGCGTCTAATCTCAACGTTGGTGTCATGCCGCTTATTACCAGTAAGGTAGACGAGATCCTTGACTACATCCAAGTTATAGCTGCCAATAGCGACGTCCTGCCTATAACGTTGGTGTTGTGCGTCTTCCCATGATGACAGAATATATTTGGTTTTGCCCTCGCTTACCTCCAAACTCACCTTAGCCGCTTCTGCTTCAACACTCACAAATACTTTATTGATGTCTCGCTGCATTTTCCCAATCACGTCAATGTAATCAGCATATGCGGGCGATTGTGCAGACTTGAAATAGATCGTGCCCCTTGTATTGGTTCCTACTGACCTTAATGGAGCAGCGAGAACTCTCCATTGCCATCCTGCACAACCTGACGAGTTTGGTACGGATGTTAAAACTAGATATGGCTCTCTATAGCTCGTCCATATAGACGCTGTCATAAACGGCCTTAAAGCCGCATTGATAGAAAGCTATCAAATTGTCCACGAATGGTTTTAGGCGTTAACACAAATTCGCAGAGAAGATCTTATACGCGAAGTTAAGGGGGCTTATTCCCCTATAGTTGGTGCAGCTAAAAGGGTCTCTTTCCTTATGGAGCAGGTAAACGATGCTGAGAGCACCGTGGCGCAGTGGGTAGTGTGTTGGCCTCTGACGCCGATGACAAGGTATCGAAACTCGACACAGCCATGTCATCGAACGTGTTTTCACGGTGTTTCTCTTCAGCGGGGTTCATGACAATTGTCATGAAAAGCTTCTCGAAATTCGCCGTTCGGAACCGGCAATAAACTGTAGGTCCCTTTCACCTATGGGAAAATGAAATCACACATAATATGGGTGATTGAGAGAAGCCCGGCTCTGGTCCTTCATGAACTGTAACGCCAACATACATACATATATACATACAAACGATGCTAGGATTCCATTCAGCGAGCATGCTTTCTTCCGACCATAGCAAACGGATGAGTCGGTGTACGCTCAACCAAATCATCTCCAGCTGCTCAGCTCAACAGTCCGCTCCAGCAGCTTTATAAGACTTAGGTTTCGATATCGCTATCTTAACCACCTCCAAGTCAGTCGAACGGAACTCTCTCTCATCTTTGTCCAATGTGAATGGTTCGTTCTGCTGACAGCGATATTTTGACTATGTTCGCCGATATACAGTCCACAGAAACAGTATTTCCAAATTCTAAGCATCGACTGTGATTTAATTATGAGGTATCCATGTTCATCTCGGCAAGCTTCTGCTCTTGCTTTATAACCTTGGCATGTTCGTTTTACTTTTTGGTAAAACTTTTGGTACACGATGTTCGAGTTTCTGTAACTACTTTTCTCCATTCTCGTACTCCATCTCTTTTTCGCTCTAAAAAGTGCATGTGCCTGATTGCATCGGCTCTTGAGAGAGTTTGAGGGAGATACGTTCGGCGAAGATCTTGGCGGTCTCTTGCGATTGCGGCTTCCCGACGTCATATTTTGCTGGTCCTACCTTGCCTGCAGCGAGGTGATGATCCGACTTTCATATCGCTCGCATTACGGTTAAGATATCAATTAGAGGACCAAATCAACTGCCGTGCGGAACACCGGAGGAAGCAACAATGGGGTTAGAGATCGAATAAGTGAAAAATACTCTGTAATAGCGTCGTGGCGCAGTGGTTAGTGTGTTGGCGAAACCCCCCGTAGTATTTTTGCCAAGAAAAAGCTTCTCGACTCAAGCAGTTCGGAATCGGCATTAAACTGTAGGTCCCTTTCACCTGTGTAAAATAAAAAAAATAAAACACACACAAAATGGGTGGTTGAGAGAAGCTGTAACGCCACCAAAGCAATAGCAATTCTGCAGGCATGATTTGGGGCAGGAAGCCTAAAGCCTCGAGCTTAAAATAGATTAAGGGATGGCTGATCTTATCAAATGCCTTGCTTAAGTCGGTAGTAATACCATCTACTTCCTGACCTTGTTCCAATGTTAAAAGCGTTTTGGACAGAAATTCTACAAGGTTGTTGTGATGAATCTGCCCATGTTTTTCTTCTTTAGTGGCATTATAGCCCATGAAGGACCAGAGCTAAGCTTCTCTTCAATCGCCCAAGTTGTGTGTGATTTATTTTTCACGCAGGTGAAAGGGACCTACAATTTAATGCTGATTCCAAACGACGTGAGTCGAGAAGCTTTTTCATAACAGGTATACTAGTTCACATAGAGAATGGCATGCATTTCTTAAAGAATATGGTTGGTAGATCGTCAGGACCCGGAAAGAGATATCTGAGTGCAGTCGCAAAATGGTTGGCTAAAGCATGAATCAAAAAGTTTCGCGATGGTTTTAGGTTCGTTGAAGAAAATATTATGCAATTTGAAAGTGGAGGGATCCCATTGATAGAAATATCTTGGATCGGTAATAAGAGACGACAGCATTTTTTCATAAAAAAATAGGTTCCGAGAGAATCGAGAAACGTAAGAAAGCTTGTTGGAAATTCGCATAATCGAAGGCAAAATTAGATGTTCCTTGTCATATTAAGGAGGTGATGAGGAATAATTTTTCCGGGGAACGTATAGAATGAATTAGATTACAGATTAGATGTAGAAAGATTTCAGTTCAATGGCAATGTGCGTATTTTCTTTCATAAAGAGGCTAAGGCAAAATGATAACAAGGTAACTTCATGAAAGACCCTTATGATTCTGGTCGTGCTCTCAGGCTTAGAAATACGCACCTTGTCACAGGCGAATAAGGAAGCCTTTGGTCGTTTCGAAATTTCGAAAATTCTGTGTGTGATTTCTGATCATATCGGTGAAAACGGGGTTAGGAGGCAAGGATACCACCAACCGTTATTTAAAATAATGTACATATAGGTATTTACCACAAGAGCGCCGTCTCGTAGTGGGTACTCTGTTAGCTTCTGACGTCGATGACACTGGGATCGAATCCCCACATCAGCCGTGTCCTTCGAATGTTTTTTTTCCTCCTCATCAAGAAGTGGCCATTTGACCGATATTATTTTAAGTAAATAACAACCAATTCACCTAATGACATTGGCTTTGCCACAGCATGTACTTGAATCTGTAGATGATTCTCGCTATATGTGTATTGCAATTTTTTCTCCTCCTCCGCCAAAATACAAGTTTACCAATTGCAATAGTCCTTCAAGAAGCCAAGGCTTTTTGTGAATTCCCTTATACCCCATTTCCGAATGGACTGATATCCTTTTTCACATCTGTAATCGTTTTGTTTATATAACAATAGCAGAAATGGAAACAATACAAAGCCTAAAAAAGGAACTAACATATTGAGAGTAAGGCAATGTTGAAAGTCGTTGTCCTTACGAATTGCCTTCCTTTGTTGTTTTAGTTAATTTAATTCAAATGAGTCATTCTGGTTCTTTTTCGCAGTGCATCATTTTCCCCATATTTGAAGTATGTCCTAAGGCAAGAGAAATCCTTTTCGTGTGGTGGTAAAGAAGTGGAAAACGATTTTTCCTATTAGCGGCCAAACTACTAAAAAAGGTTTGAGTTGATGTATTATGAATAATTCCGAACGGTTAAGTAAGTGTGGGGATAGCTAAGGACCACTTGAAGCGAGTGGCTTACTAAAGTCTCCACCATGAATACTACGGGTATAATGAACAGGTGAGTTGTGAATGGATAAATTGCGATAAATGGGCAACCATAGCTAGTGGCTGCTGACAGAAGCGTGGAGTGTACTTAATGCAATCATTTATAATGTATTGGATAAATTTCCATAAATTGGTTTCGGATCTCGGGCGAGAGGATGAACAAGTTAGTATGTTTGTTGGCAGTTTACTAAATTTTAGAAGTACTCCTGTATTTGGATCTGAAGTTGTTTTGAAGTACGAGTAATTTATGTAGAATGTAAGTTAACACATCACGTCGACCATTAGAATGGAAAAAGGATTGACGGTCATAAAACACGATCAGCGCGTTAAACAGATAACGCAAACTACCCTTGTGTCGAAACGGTTCGACCAAAGATAAGAAGGGTACGATAAATGTAAAAAGGGATCGACAAACACCGCGATCCCACGATAGGATCCTTATCACTTTTGAAAACCAAGTGATGGGACACCAACGTACTGAGATATAAACCATCTCAGCGTGCAGTCCGGGAGTTGTCTATCTGTTGTCGAGTTGTTGGGTCGTCGAGTTGTTCGTGTCGTATTCTTTGTCTGTTCATCTTCCATTCTGTAATAAGTTTGTAATAAGTTAGTTGGCGTAACAGCCCATGAAGGACCATGGGCACACCCATGTTGTGTGTGATTTATTTTTTCACACAGGTGAAAGGGACCTACAGTTTATAGCCGATTCCGAATGGCGTGAGTCGAGAAGCTTTCTCAAGGCAAGAGAAGCACCGTGAAAACCCGTTCGATGACATGGTTGTTGTCTGAATTCGATCCCGTGTCATCGGCGTCAGAGGCCAACACACTACCCACTGCGCCACGGTGCTCTCAATTATTATATTTAAATACCGAAATACAATAATATGGAAATATGGTATTATAGTTTAGTTTAATTATGCCTGATACATAATAATCTAGGCTCTAGTGTCTAGGGATTAAGGTTTGGGGAACGAGGATGCTATAAGTTCGGAGTTAACTGGTAATTTAAATAAATCTCTGGCCATTTAATCCTGTGTCGTGATCGCCTTGTGTAAAGGGGCAGAGTCCTGTTGGAATATGTATAGTCTGTCACGCATATGCAATCAATCCAGAGTTGTACAATGTTTTCTAAAATGACTAGCATGGCTAAACATGGTCTTCACTGCTCATAAACTCCTAAAACCATGGCAGCAGATGGACGTTTCATGTGCACACCATGGAGAACATCAGTAGTATCTGTATTATGTTATGATTTTTTTCTGACATTTCTCATCAGATAAGAATCATAACAATTTCAGAGTTTCAAGGTACTTAAACTTGTTGAAAACACGCTTCACACGGATAGTTTCCCGATAAACTGTCTTCTATAACTCCACGAGTTAGACCATCAGAAACTGTAAGGTCCTTCGTAATGGCTCTCAATGACTTGAAAGGGTTTTCGTCAATGATCGATTGTATTTGGAGAACCTTCTCCAAGTTTTTTACGCTTTGCAATAGATAATTTATTGTATTTTATTGTGTATTCCAGTTCACGGTGAACCTTATGTTCGAACGATCGGAAGGGAGTTGGTATATTGATCTGCGAAAACCATTGCAGACAAGACCCCGACCTTTCACAAAGTTTTCAAAATGCTTCGCTATGCTTTTGAAAAAATCTTGGTATGATATCCCAGTCATCCCGTTGAGATCTGTGTGAGTGAATATTCCCGTTGAGATCCATAAAGCCATATTTGAAAACTAAACACCCACGAAAGTAACATTTATGCTAAATTACCGTCACCAGACAAAACCAGAAATGCGAACTCACGATTTTGACTAATTTTCTGCTATTTTAGAGGCACCGTGCTTTTGTTTTTGTTTTTTTTTTTTTTTTTTGCGAGTGGGAAGTCTACAATGACTGTAAACAGTTGTCGCTTAAATGCCCGCACCTGCATTCCAATCTTGTCAAATTCCACTTTCTTCCTCAGTTAGAAACTTAATTGGTTGGGCAATTGGTTCATTCAAACCCTACAAGGCTCCAGGTAAAGACGGTGACTTTCCTGCAATCGTACAGAAAGGCTTGAATACAATTCTACCATCACTGATAGTTCTTTTTCGGTCTTGCTTCAACCTGGGATACATACCCCAAATTTGGAGAGAGGTCATTCTTGTCTTCATCCCCAAAATTGGGAAACCAAGTGAGCAACCTAAATCCTATCGCCCTATCAGTTTGACTTCGTTCTTTTTAAAAATCAATGGAGAAACTGATAGAGCTCCATATTAGAGGTATCCTTGAAAACCAGATACCTCTGCATCCCAACCAGTATGCATATCGCAAAGAGCGATCTACCGATAATGCACAACTCCACTTGGTGACGCACATTGAAAATAGTTTCTTACAAAAGGAGATCGCAATCTGCGCCTTCCTCGATATAGAGGGAGCTTTCGATAATACTGGCTATGATTCGATCACCACTGCACTATCCTGCAGGGGTGTAGACCATCCCACTAATCACTGGATCAGGGCGATGCTAAATAGCCGTATTATATCAGCCACATGCGGAGAGGTCTCAGTGACAGTATCGGCGGTTAGAGGATGCCCACAAGGGGGAGTCCTCTCACCACTGCTTTGGTCGATAGTCATCGATGATCTACTACGCACGCTAACCACTCGGGGCTATGAGGTCATCGGATATGCTGATGACCTAGTAGTCATTGTTACGGGCAAGTGCGAGATCACTGCCTGTGAGCGCATGCAGCTTGCGCTCCAATTTATCTCTGACTGGTGTGGCAGAGAGGGTTTATCTATTAACCCAAATAAGATGATCTTAGTCGCATTTACAAAGAGGATAAAGGTACAACCCTGCTCAATCTTACTCAATCTAATCCCTGCTGAGGAAGTAAAGTATCTAGGTATTGACCTTGACCGTAGACTCAACTGGAACTCCAATATGGGAAATAAACTCATGAAAGCGACTAAGGCCATGTGGGCCTGTCGACACACCTACGGTAAAACCTGGAGACTTAAACCTAAGGTAGTCCACTGGCTATATACCGCGATAGTTAGACCTATCGTCACCTACGGGTGGTCAAAGTTGAGCAAAAAACTACAACGCCTTCAGAGACTAGCGTGTTTCGGCATCACAGGCGCTATGCCAACCTGCCCCACGGCAGCCCAAGAAGCACTCATTGGACTCACTCCACTGCACCTTTTTATCAAAAAGGTGGCATTACGCAGCGCAATCAGAATCCTCTGCTCGGGAACAAATGTGCCATGTAGACCAGCAGGCCACATGTCCATATTACAACACCTTCTCGAGCTGGATATGATTACTACAGTCTCGGACGCACTGCCACACACCTTCACCTTTGACAAGAGATTTGAGATACTGATCCCAAACCGCTCAGCATGGGAAAACAGTGATCCCCTGCTAAATGTCAAAGGCCTTAGGTGGTACACGGATGGCTCCAAGATGGCTTCCGGCGTTGGCGCCGGCATCTTTGGACCAAAACGCAAAATCTCGAAGGCACTGGGAGTAAGTCCCAGCATCTTCCAAGCAGAGCTGCATGCCATCCTAACATGCGTAAATCTAAATCTTGAGACTGGCATCAGAGGAGTAACCATCAACATACTCTCTGATAGCCAAGCAGCGCTTAAAGCGCTGGGTTCGTACAGCACGAACTCAAAAACCGTCAAGGAATGCCATGACGCCCTACAAGACCTCGCCAAAAGAAACAATGTTAACCTTTGGTGGGTGCCAGGCCATAAAGGTATCAAGGGCAATGAAATTGCCGACCAACTTGCCAGGAAGGGCTCCAGTGACAAGTACATAGGTCCGGAACCATTCTGCGGCATTCCCGCGTTTAAGATAAATTACTTCTTAGACAAGTGGGAAAAATTACAACACCTGTCCTTTTGGAACAGCGTTCGGGGATTCCGTCAATCTAAACGACTTATGCGACCCCTGAACAAGCACCTTATTGACATACTCAAACTCAATAGGATGGATATCAGAAGACTAGTCAGCTATCTAACGGGACACTGCGGTCTGAGATATCAAACAAAATTAGCCTCTCGTCTGAAACTGAGTGTCGGAGGACGATGAGACGGCAGAACACATACTGTGTGAGTATGCTGCTCTCTGCCATCTTAGGAAGCGTATCCTTCTCAGTGAAGTTATCACTCCTGAGGGGATCACCCTGGCTCTTACGAGAAGCATTCTCAACTTCATTGTGGAGGTGGAGCGGCTACTCGGCTAAATCGGCTAGCAGGCACTATAGATCTGCAAGGGTCGCAGTGCCGCATTGCTATTGATAGCACTAGCCCTATATATATAAAAAAAAAAGAAAAAAAAAAAAAAAAACTTAAAAGGAACTAAAGTTCAAATAATCAAAATTCGATCATAAATAATTAACTAAGATGCCCATATGCATATGACAGCAAATTTTCTATGCAAACATCACGACAAGTTATTAGCAAGGACTAGATCCTAATGATAAAGCACTATTAATCCACCCTTTCATGATGACATTAAGTTGGCAAACTATACTAAGAAGACAACCATTCCATGTTCACAGCCATTCCAACAAAGTTCAAATACATTTTGCACCCTAACAAATTCGCGCAAGACGAAGCATAGATCTGAAGAGGCTTCCATTCGTTACCTACCTCACAACTCTGTAGGGGAAGAAAACTTCAAATAAATCAACGAATACACCCGTCAACTCTTCATCACGAAAACTTTCATGCATTATTATCAAAAGTTTTTAATTAAAAAGTAATTAGCGGCTTATGAGGCTGTACATTTTTCCTCGCAAATTAATAATCACTCAAATAACAAAATATTTTCTTTTTGCTAGCAGTATCTTTATCTACGAAAGTGAAAGGCAGGATACGAAACGAAAAAAAAAAAAAACCAAATAATCCTTACTGCACGGTTTCGTGCCCCCTTGATAATGCAGTATCTGTAGCTTTTTCTGTGTCCTTGTTTCTGTCATTGGCATCGGTTCTATCGCTGACTAAACAGGAGCATCCCTCTTATCCTGATACTCATTAAGATTATCGAAATTTATTTCTTTTTACAAATGCCACCTTAATGGCGGTGAGGAGTTGATTCATTGAAGTGCACAGCTTTGTGCATGAGATGATTATGAATACTTGAAACAACGAATCCGTAAGTTTCTCCTTAAGTAGATTAATGAAGTGAGTTGCACCATCAGCGCATAGCGATGAACGAATTTATGAGCTACCAATATACAGGAGTACATTGTAGGTTGAGCTGGGTTAAGTTCGTCCGCAAGGGGGCACTCGAAGTGTCATTAACTGTTAAGATCTCAAATTTGATAAATTTATCTGATACTCTGATGTCTTGTTAATTAAGTTGGGAATTATCTGAAAAATCTTGTACGAAGCGTACATTTTGTTTATAAGCAAAATACAGGGTGCCCCACGAGCAGTGTACAGTGAACGTGTACAGTGGTGTTCAGATAAATAGCACACCCGTGAGTTCTCATACATTATGTTGTGCCAAAAGTCAAAGAAGAGGTTCAGCTTTTTTTGTTTTATAACTGATGTGCGTTTATATGTACTTTATTAAAAAACACATAATTCCTTTAAATCAACTCAAAAATAATGATTCAAAATGGGAAAAAATAAAAAAGTTGTTGTTCATTTAAATAGCAGAGTCAGCGGAATACTTAAAAAAATGAATGAATACTCTAAAAAATCGAATGTATAAAGCCCCTTTTAGACGATCAGTTGTCAGTTCAGTTCTTAGTTAAAAAAGAAGTGTATTTAGACGTCAGTTCGGTGTTCAGTTGAGCTTTCATTTCACTTGTGAGCAGTCGGAAGTACTTAGTACACATTAGTTTAACTGATAACTGAACTGACAACTGATGGGAATTCCATTTCAGTTTCAGTTAAATGCTTCAGTCTTTGCATTTAGATATCAGTTTAACTGATAGCTCAACTTATCACTCTTGACAATGTTTTTGCAAACTTTCTACTAAGCGCTTACATTTCTGGGAAGGTATAGCTTCCCAAGCAGCCTTTATGGTTTGCCGAAATTCTTTTAAATTTTTTGAACTGGAGTCTTTAACAAGGGAGTCAATATCATTCCAAAGATTCTCGATAGGATTCAGGTCGGGATTTTGGGCCGGCCAATCAAGCAGGAAATTTTCTTTTCCTTTCTTTTCTCTTCTTTTCTTCACTATCCGCGAAGTATGCTTTGGATAATTGTCATGCATACAAATCCAAAATACAGGCATAGAGTCATCGGTATATGGCTCCATTTTGTTCTCCAGGATTAGCTTATATTGATGTTGATTCACAATGCCATTTATTTTCACAATTGGTCCAACCCATGCCATACATCGCCGCCCCACCGTAATGCTCCCACCGCCATGCTTGACAGTCTTAATGGTGTATCTGGGATGGTACTCTTGGTTCGTTGGCCTTCGCACATGCTTTTTTCCATCTGATCCAAACCTGTTGAACTTATTTTTGTCGCTCCATAAGATATTTTTCCAAAAGGACAAGGGTTTGTCCCTGTGAGCGTTTGCGAAAATAAGTCTTTTCGTTCGGTTTTTTTTTTTTTTTTTTTTTCTTTGAGACAAGAGGTTCTTTTCTGGCGATTCCTCCATGAAGCTGGAAATCAATTAACTGGCGACTTACAGTTACGGCTGATATTTGGACATTGTGTTGGTCAGGTAGTTGTTGCTTCATTTCTCGGGAAGTTATGAAAAGGTCACTGCCACTGATTTTATGGATAACTCTGTCAGTCACTTCTGACGCTTTTGGTTTTTCTGCTTTTCCTTACGGGATCTGTGGAAGATTGACTGCACCGTACGACCTTCATTGCATTTTGAACAGGCTTCCTAGAGCATCTTAATGTCCTTGCCACCTCTGAAATAGTCTGGTCCATCCTATATCATGGTATTGGCTATTTGCCCCCCTTTCTCCGTGCAACGCTTTCATCTGCCCATTTTAAATACTCCTATTTGTGTAAGATTTGAGTGTAATTATGGCTATCCTTAAAAAGATTCACACTAACTTCACTTAATTCACTGAAAAATATTTTTTTTCTGACACACCATGATATGTGCTATTTATATGAACACCCCATTTGCAATGATCACCAACTCCAACGATTGCAAAACCAAGGAAACCTAACGGGATCTTCTTTGCGGTATGTTTTCATATTCATAACGGTACTACCTTGGGATATTATGGCTTTACTCCTGTGCAGCTTGTAAGTACAGTGCGTATTGCAAGCAAATACAGATTTGAATAAGGGTGTGCTATTTATAAGAACACCACTGTAGGTCTGGTCAAGACAAGAAAAAAATCGTTTGGGAGGGGGGTCTCTTCCCCCCGTTTAGGCGGATGGGACAATTTTCTACAAAATTTACTTAATTTGGAAAAAAAAAAAAAATTAAAAATCAACGGTTACATCCACAATGCTGTGATAAACTCTTTTGTAAAGCCAGAAACCTCTTCTTTCATCCGTTTTTAAACGAAGCAGTCGTAGGGAATAGTTTTTGAGAAATAAATTTTCAAATTCAGAATTTTGAAAAAAAAATAAAAAAAAAAAAAATGTTCGAACTAATTTTTTTTCAAAATCTTATGTCATTAAGTACAATTTTTTTTTTTTTTTTTCAAGAATTAAATTCTCGTAATAGTTTTTAGTTCAAAACAGAAAACCGGATGCAAAAATGTCTTGTAGTTTTTGAGAAATTAAAAAAAAAAAACCCAAACCCAAGCCCTCTTGTCGAAAATGCGTGCTTTTGGGATCGATGAGTCTCTCTTTCAATGGGTTAGAAGCTACCTTTCGAATCGTTCAATTCAAGTTGTTTTGGACGGATTCAAGTCTGATACTCACTTTGTAAATGCCGGTGTTCCCCAGGGCTCCGTTCTGTCTCCGACACTCTTTCTTATCTTTATAAATGATCTCTTGTCTGTTACTTCTAATGCAATTCACTCCTTCGCTGACGACAGTACCCTCAGCTTCTCATATTCGTTCACCAGCTTACGACCCTGCACTTCGGTTGTAGATAATGAGCGGCAGCGTATGTTAAGCTCATTAAATTCCGATATCGACAGCGTTATCCAATGGGGTAAAAACAATAGAGTGGAATTGAATGCATCCAAAACACAATGCTGTCTCTTGTCATTAAAGCGTATAACTAACCCGCAGCCATCATCCATGAATGGCACTTGCATCTCAGAAACTGAAAAGCTTTCCATCCTGGGTATGAGTGTTGCTCACACTCTTAATTGGAGCGACCATATATTCAGTGTCGCCAAGAATGCAGCGAAATGCCTAGGATTCTTATACAGATGCAAGAAATATTTCTCACCCTTAGATCTGGCTACAATCTATAAGGCGTTCATTCGCCCCAAATTAGAGTTTAACGCTCATGTCTGGTCCGGTGCTTCCAAGACCTCACTGCACCTATTTGACAGAATACAAAAACGAGCCATAAATCTGATAGGTGACTCCAGCATTACCAAAACATTAGACTCGCTGGAACACCGCAGGAATGCTACCTGCCTCTCCCCGTTTTATCGTTACTACCACTAAAAATGCTCTGATGAAATAGCCAGTTGCATTCCGCCCCTTCAACATTTCTCCCGCAATACACGTCTCTCTAGGAGTGCTCACCAGTATACTCTGAAGCCCGCTTTCGGACGTACTGTCAAATATAGAGAATCTTTCATTAACCGAACCACACGAATCTGGAACTCCCTGCCGGATTCGGTTTTCCCCCCTCAATGCAATATGCAAGCATTTAAGATCAATGTCCATCGGCATCTCCTCTATTCCTCTTCCTCTCTACCTTCTGCCGCTCTGTGTCGCCGACATAATAAGGTTATTAGACCTTGAGTGCGCGCAAATTATTTAAAAAAAAAAACACTTTTTCTAAGAACAAATTTTTTTTATTTTTAACGCGGCTGGACTTGTAGGCAAATTAATGTATAAAAATTTTGAGTTTGAAAATTAATTTCTCAAAAACCGTTTCCTAAAACTGCTTCGTTTGCTTCGGATGAAAGAAGGGATTTCTGGCTTTACAAAAAAGTATATCACGGCATTGTGGATGTAACCGTTGATTTTTAATATTTTTTTTTCCAAATTAAGTCAATTTCTTAGAAAATTGCCCCTCCCGACTAAACGGGGGAGAATAGACCCTTTCCCATACGGTTTTTTTTCTTGCCTTGACCAGACCTACACGCTCTAGCTTTTTGGCACACTGCTCGTGGGGCACCCTGTATAATAGGAATGAGTTAATCCACTTCCTTTCGGTCGTTTCTGAGATTCAATGAAAAAGATGGTGGGAGTGGGAGGGGGATTAAAGAGAGGCAAGGATATATTAAAGGATTATGGACAAACCCGATAAGAAATGACATTTAATTGTTAATTTGTTGTCGGATTCAGTACAATGGCTCATTCGCTCTAAAAAATCACGTCAATTAGTCAACTGTCCGCTCGCGTTGTTATTTATAAAATTGTATCTCTCGATGTACAACATATACATATCTGCCTATCGCTCATTCATGACTATGCAATTAGATAATGAAAAAAAGGAATCCGGCAACTAAAGTTTCGTATTTATGAACATTTACTAGAGCGGAATAACTAATTAATGAAAAATGTTCAATTTGAAGCTGGAGTTCTAACATTTTATGCTATCTGCTCGGATATAGAAAATGTGATTAGATAAAAACAACCCTAAGATATCGCATTATGTTAAACTAAATCTTTCTTGTACGTTCGCTGCAATCCTCACACATCCTGCTTTCATCCTGAAAGTTATTAAACCCGCCCCTAGAACGTCTTTAACAACAAATAGACAAACATCCTATAAAATTATACAAAAGAAGTCAGCTTCATCCCCAATAGTCCAAGTAAATATTTGTAAATTAGCTTGTGCTCTCAACGACATGCCGGAGGAATTTAATTCTCATCTTCTCGAGTAAATGCAAATACAGATTCACTTCGAATAGCCCAAGACAAAAACAAAAACAAAAAACAGAAAAACAAAAGGAACAAAAGAAGCAGACACACAAAAGGTATTCTCCGACTTGAAAGTAAGTCTCATAACCTGCCCCTTTTTTTTTAATGAAAGAATTTTTGGCTACCCTTTCGACTAAGGTATTGTGTCCCCTTCAACTTTGTCTTTGTTCTACGCCTGGTCTATTGCGTATTTTTATTTTGTAATGAACCTTCCTCATTTTTGTCTTGCCTTCGGGTAATCCCTGAATAAATCGAAATCGATCCATCGTTCTATTTTTGCGGGCTTAACTAGAGGATAAATACAAACTACCGGAAAGTAAACCTAAATCAACAAGATAATAAAGAGGAATACTCGTATAACCAAATTGAAATGCAAAGAAAGAAGAGAAACATATTAAACGAACGTCGAAGGAGTAGACCTAAGCTTTTTCGTTTTATTTCCATAGAAAAACAGTAAACAGTGGTTTCGAAGCCTGGATGCAAACAATGTTCGCATGATGGCAAAGGACTAACAAATACCTCGTAGGGGTAGCATCTATCCGACGGATGCTGGCCTGCTAAAAAGCGAGAAGAGCCACCGCATTCGAACATCTTGCGGCACTGTAAGTCTCATCCCCACCTCCTCGTGTTGCCATCTGGTGGTTTTCCATGGAAACCGCAGACGGGGAAGGGCGTATGACGAGGCTGCTGCGCCAAAAAAAAATAGGATTAGTCGGTTGGGCTACGGCCTAGTAAGCCGTAACCGTAAAAAAACCACAAACTCCGAAACAACCACAAGCCTCGGATATAACGGATCGGATTTATGTTGACGATCCTTGCAAAAAAACGAAAAAAGGACAATGATCTTCGGCTTTGTACGTGGAATGTTAGGTCCCTAAACAGGCCACGTGCAGCCGAACAACTTGCGGACGCCCTAGACCACTATAAAGCGGACATAACCGCCATCCAGGAAATGCGATGGAATGGAACGGGTATAAAGCGGTTGAAAAATTGCGATATTTACTACAGCGACTACTATAGGGAGAGAGGACAACGATTGTTCGGATGCGGTTTTGTTGTTCGAGGTGGAATAAGGCAAAAAGTCCTAAGCTTTCGGCGTCCACGCCCCCACGGAAGACAAGGATGACTCAGCTAAAGATGAGTTCTACGATCTCCTGGACAGAACGTATGCCCAATGTCCCAGCGATGACATCAAAATTGTACTAGGAGACTTGAATGCTAAGCTGGGTAAGGAAAGCATCTTTGAACGAGTCATCGGTAAACATAGCCTACACGACACCACCTCCGATAACGGACACCGGCTGATTGATCTTGCTACGGGGCGAAATCTCCTTCTAGCCAATACGCGCTTCCCGCACCTCGATATACACAAAGGCACCTGGCGGTCTTTTGATCAATCGACTACCAACCAGATTGATCACATCGCGATCGACGTCAGGCACTGCTTCACTATTCCTGATGCTCGAACTTTCCAAGGCGCTAACATCGACTCAGACCACTATCTTGTAGTAGCCAAGATGCGCCTGCGGATATCACGAACGCAGCGGAGTAGAGTAAGAATACAAAGTTATGACGTTGGAAAGCTACTATCGCCAGAAACCGCTAGTGCTTTTACCGATCGCGTTTCCCTCCACGTTATCAATAGAACAGCAGTGGAACCTTCGCAAACAAGCCCTGAAAAGCTCTGCATCCGAAGTTTTGGGCTTTAAGGCTCCACCACGAAGAAACACCTGGTTCGATAACGAGTGCAGGAGGATTCACACAGCGAAGCAGGATGCACATAAAGCCTCCCTGCTTAAAAGAACAAGAGCAGCTCGTGAGCTCTGCGAGTTAAAAAGAAGGGAGGGCCATAAGCTTCTCGAAAGAAAAAATAAAAGACACGAGAAGCGCGCGATTGAGGATTTGGAGAGGTGTTACTGCAGGCGTGACGTTCGAAAGTTTTATCAACAGATACAGCCATCATGCCAAGGTTATAAAGCCAGAACGGAAACCTGTAGGGATGAGAACGGACATCTGGTAGTAGAATCGCAGTCGATGCTGAGAATATGGAAAAACCACTTCTGCAGACTGTATAACGGCGATGTTAGTCAATATACCCCTGTCAGGCAGAATGATCCATTTCTAATCTACGGACCCCCCGACCTCGACGAAGTTAAGATTGCCATAACGAAGCTCAAGTCGAATAAAGCTGCTGGCGCAGATGGACTGTCTGCTGAGCTCTTCAAGGCAGCTGGGGATGACCTGGTTAGGAGCATACACCAGCTCATCTGTAAGATATGGTCGGAGGAAAGCA
The DNA here is from genome assembly GCA_951905685.1 of Eumerus sabulonum. Lineage (NCBI taxonomy): Eukaryota > Metazoa > Arthropoda > Insecta > Diptera > Syrphidae > Eumerus > Eumerus sabulonum. The sequence continues at coordinate 208,931,683 of OX645060.1, forward strand.
TGCCCAAGGAATGGAGTCTCAGCATCGTATACCCGATCCACAAGAAAGGAGACTCCTCTGACTGCGCCAACTACAGAGGAACAGGTTTTCTTAACATCACCTACAAAATGTTCTCTTCCGTTTTTGTGAACGCCTGAAGCCTTTTGTAAATATGCTGATATGTCCTTATCAGTGCGGGTTCAGGCCAGGGAGGTCCAGCGTCGACCAAATCTTCACACTACGGCAGATCCTGGAAAAAAACAATGAATTCCAAGTCGACACTCACCACCTATTTGTCGACTTCAAAGCCGCATACGACAGCGTAGTTAGAGACGAGCTATACAACGCTATGTCTAACTTTGCCATACCTGCTAAACTCATCAGACTATGCAGGATGAATTTGGAGAATGCTCACTGCTCCATCCGAATCGGTGAATACCTTACCGATAGTTTTGATGTCAAAAAAGGATTTAGACAGTGGAAATGATTGTGCAAAAATCACTGGCCAGTACAAGAGGCACAATCTATTTCAAATCCTCACAACTCCTTGCATACGGCGACGATATTGACATAATAGGTAGATCCCAGCGAGATGTCAATGAGGCGTTTGCGAGTATTGAGACGGAGGCGGCGAAAATTGGTTTGGCGGTAATCGAGGGCAAAGCTAAATATATGCTGTCATCAGAAAAGGACACTCACCACCGAGGTCTTGGCCAGAACATTTGTATTGGCAGATATACGTAAGTTCGAGGAAGTTATGGACTTCGTCTACCTTAGCTCCGCAGTGACCTGGAACAACGACATCAGTTCCGAAATCAAACGCAGAGCCACTCTTGCCAATCGCTGTTTTTTTGGGCTCAGGAGGCAATTGAGTAATAGAGCCCTCTCCCGAACGACAAAGTTAACTCTATATAAGACCCTTATCATCCCGGTCCTGTTGTACGGCGCAGAAACATGGACACTATCAAAAGCGGATGAGGAGGCCCTTGGTCGGTTCGAGAGAAAGATTTTGCCCGTGATTTTCGGGCCTATAAACGCAGACGGGGGATGGAGGAAAAGATTCAACCACGAACTTTACGGGCTGCACAGCGACATGAGACTAGTCAGGCGTCTACGGGCTCAACGCGTAAGCTGGAGAGCTCCAGCCCGGAGAGTCTTTGAATCCAAGCCCGAGGACCGAAGAAGCAGAGGACGGCCGCATTTAAGATGGCGCACACAGGTGGAAGGGGACTTCAGCCAACTGACTGTGCGGCAATGGAAAAGGCTAGCAAAGATCGTGCTAGTTGGAGGGGCATGTTGGTTGAGGCCCAGGTTCACCCCGAGCTGTAGCGCCCGTTAAGAAGAAGAAGAATATATGTACTACTAAGACTACTAATGAATGTTTTTATTACAGGGGATTTATATGTTAGCTTTATTGAGTAGCCTACTGATGATCTTTGGGATTGTGGGAGCAGAGGGTTCCGATCAAAGTGGTTGTATACAATTCAGTAAAACTAAATGCTGCATCTGAAAAGATCTCATTCGGATTCATAAAAAAGAAAACAGACGAACACTGAGCTAAGCTAACAGAAGTGTCCACTTGAAACCGATCTTTTGCGCACTAAGATACAAAACCGTGTGAACGGCGGTTTTGATCAAGTTGCCAGTCGTATATTAAACTGCGATTTGCTGCCGTAAAGGAGAAATTTTGAGCGGCAAAAATAAGATTTTGCATCACTTTTGTATGTATGTCGTTTAACAGATTCTTGGTCCTTTCATCGGCTTCTTGGCGAGCCATATGGTAGTGGCCAGATAAAAGTTAACACCTTCAAAATTTTTAAAAAGTAATCAGTTTTTCTCTCTCTATTCAATCCAAGCAAAAGTTAGCTTTTATCTGGCCACTACCGTATGTCAAAAAGATTTACTAGAGTTACAAAGTTGACCGATTCATTGAAGCTATTCATAATACTCCTTTCCGATAATAGTGCCGAACAATTTTTCATAATTTATTCACTAACAATTAAGAACTGATAAAGGGGAAACGAAAAGCCCATAAACGATGGCAACAAAGTTGAGCGCCGCAGCATAAAACCTATTTAAACCGACTATGTAACCTGTTGTCGAAATCTCTCAGAGTATGTAATAAAAAACCATCGGGTTCGTTCGTTCATAGAAAGCCTAACCTTAATCTGGAGGGCCATTAAGGGCATTGAAAAACCTTAACTGCAGGCACCACCAATACGGAAAAAAATCGAAATGAATGGGAGAAAGGCGATTAAGGCTTTTTTTATTACGTTCGCTCAGGGTCAAGACTTTATACTCTTATGTGTATCACACACAACTTAAACGGAGTGCAGTGGTTTGGGTGGTAGGTGTTCGTTCATTACTCCCCAGGGTTGGTTGTCCTTAACAGGAGGAGAGGCACCGACAGAATTTTCACGTTGGTTGTAGTTCTCAGCAACTTTTCCATGCACTTATGGTGTTATTCTAAAATTGCACACACAGGGTATAAATATAAACTGAGTGTTATGCATTCATTAGTATGTTTGATCACTTCTCATCCACAACAGCTGTGTTGGATAATTTTTTTTCTGTATAGGATTTTTTTTTTGGCTATGGAACTACTTTAAATTACAGACCTTCCGCCCGCTTCTTTGTTTATTATTACAACCTTTTACACACTTTACTCTTTACACTTTGTTTCTACAACTCACTAGGTTTCTTTATTACTTTCGCACTGGATTACCGACTGATCACTGAGTTCCGAGAAATGAATGCTGCCGTAGGCGAGCGTTAGCGCTTATATAGCCCCCGGTCCACTTTCTCGAATGTTCGCCGTCAAACGTTCCCCTTCCGAAGTCTCTAGAATGCTGTATGGCGCTGAAAGTTACCATTATTTCCATTTCAGCTTCGCCAGAGCATTCCAAACTTCGACAGAGAAATTCGAACATAACCGTCGGTTCGTGTCCGTAACACTGCCCTCTTCCTAAATTTGTTCATCCTCGAACAAGCGATTTGCTCCTTGTCCGCAGTATGGCGCTAACCTCTCCAAGTGGACAATCTTATACTTCACCCGTCTGTTTCCCGCCTGCTGTATTCGATATACCACGTCGTTAAGTTTCTTAATAACCTGGCCCGTCCGAGGCTGCTTGCAATTTGGGGCAAAAGCCTTTTTTTCGTTGTAGGTTGTACTGCAATACCAATTGTCCTGGCTCGAATCCAGAAGTGTTCGCCTTTAAGTCATATTTCGCCTTCATTTTGTCACTGACCAAGTTCAGTCGCTCCCGGATGAAGTGATGGATAGAGCCCAGGTACTCCAACATTTCGGTTACGAAATCCACCCTGTCACGACATACAAAAGGGATGCCACGCCGAACTTCAGTTCCGATGGAAGTCGGTGATCAGTTCCAAAAATGGCTTCAGCTGATGTTATCGCCATTGAATTGTGCTGTGTCGATCGATACACCATTAAGAAAAGGGAAAGATGTTGATCCCAGTCCTTCTGATATCCGACGACGACTTTTTTCAATTATTCCTCCATCCTCCATTGTGCTCTTCGACCATTCCATCAGATTGTGGGTGTAATGCTGTCCGTGTTTTTCTGATCCTATCATGTCGCAGAGTTCTTTGTGTACGAACTTGTAAATACTTTCCTAATTTTTAAGTTTACATTGTACATATTTTATTTCAATCTTTGTAACGGGAGCTACTGTGTGACAGAGATTATTCGAATCCCCTTTATCGTGGGAATTGTTTTGTAAGCAACGACGATTGCTCGGATTACGTCTAGTGAACCGCAAACATCAATTGTTCTCACAGTAGCTCATCGAGTGATAATTATGCGTTGTACCTACGCAAGGTGGAAAATAAAGTCATTATTAATTTTGACACTGAAGGCAACGGTTGAACATCTCTTTTACTATACATTTTTTGGCGACCGTGACAGGACACTACTAAAAGAATTTAGTGTGCCTGAATATTATCAGAAAAGCAGTGTGTTTAAAATTATAATCAATCATACATTAACTTGAGTGTCTGGTCTTTAACAAACATTTATCTTCTCAACCAAAGATATACCAAATCATTTGTTGTGTCGTGTATTCAATTTTCAGTGCTCATTAACTAACTGAATTCTAGTGCACAGTGTTAAGCCCTAACAAAAATAGACTTAAATATACACAGACGCTTCATACAAATTATCAATCATCATGGTTCGAACACTAGAGGAATTAACTGACCTGCAAGAGCAAGTAGGAAAGGAGATCTGCATCCTCGCTCGAAACTATGGGAAGGATAGTGACAGTCGCAAAACCATGAAAAAATTACATGAAAGGAGGGAAAAATTAGAAAACTTGTGGGACTGTTTCGACACCAACGACAGTGAAATTCGAGATAAGTATGCGGACTCGATACAACATGAATATTTCGCTAAGGGGTACTACGACGAGATTCAGAAGGTGTACGAAAACATGAAGTCAGACATTATCACTCGATTAATGAATTTGCAAGGACGGGACGCAGACCAGATCCAGGAGGAGTCACCAGCAACACCGCCATCAGGATCATCGGTCACACCATCATCAACAGCAACAAAGATGAATCCACCTGAAGCGAAACAAAGGCATCAGGACATTCAATCTTCAAAGACAAACACACTTTCCACTAGAGAAAGATTTAAGGTGCTTTCAAAACATTTCCAAACATCATTGGATAAGTGTGCACCAAATTTGAAAGACACCAACCCCCAGATGTTCAACGTTAAGGTAAACAATATCAAGGAGAATTTTGAAGAATTAAAAATTATGTATCGGCGAATGGATGGTGAATTAAAAGAAGAAGATATCGAAACATATTTCCATCTTCAAGAGCAGTTGGAGTTGCGATTAAGTGAGGTTCTAGTAAGAGTTACACAGGATCAACCATCAAGTACTACGTTAAAGCTACCGAAAATTGAGTTGCCCAAGTTCGACGGAAATTACCTTAAGTGGCGCCAATTTCACGATCTGTTTAAACCAATGATCCTTGAACAACCTATACCACTTGCTCAAAAACTTTATTTTCTCCGTGCTAATCTAACAGGAGAAGCGCTAAGCTTAATACAAGGATTTCCGGCTACAGACAACAACTTTGAAACAGCTTGGAAGACTCTGATTGATAGATACGACAATAAACGGCTTCTATTGTCAGCACAGTTGGATAAGCTACTACAGCAACCATCAGCATCAGGAACTGCATCAAGCTTACGGAAACTTCACGACAATACAAAGGAAGGTATCCAGGCACTTACTAATCTGGGATATCAAGCTCATGACTGGGACCCCATAGTAGTTCATCTAATACTGAAGAAACTGGATAAGGAAAGCAGGACGCTGTTTGAGCAATCGTTGATTGATCCGAGATGCAGTCCTTCGCTAACAGAATTGCTGAAGTTCATTGAATCCCGGTTTCAGACACTTGAAACAATTAATAGTGCAGACGATAGAAGGAAGCCCACAACAGTTATAGCAGCTAAAGTTGATGGCTGCCTAATGTGCAGCTCAGGTAACCATAAAATATTTAACTGTAAGACATTTTTATCTCTTTCAGGTGGCGATCGTGAGAGAGCTGTTCAACGTCTTGGAATTTGCCGAAACTGTCTTAGGTCGGGACATGCCTCCAACACATGTCACTCGAGAGGATGCCAAAGTTGTAATGGCAAACATAATACTCTCCTACACTATCAAAAAGATTCAAGGCAATCTTTGAAAACAAAACCAATTAATAACCATAATCATTCCATAGGTGGTCAACAGCAGCAACTAGCTCAACCATTGGTGCAATCAGCTCAAAGGGGGGAAGGTCAATCAACCAACCATTATACGAATTCCATAAGTAATCAGCAGCATCAGCTAGTTCAAAGAAGAGAAGCTCAAGCAGCCAATGCAGCTAGCTATTCGAGAAATAAATCACGCCAAGTTTATCTAGCAACAGCCTTAATTAATGTCAAGTCCGCATGCGGAACATGGCTTACTTGTCGTGCTTTGTTAGACTCAGGATCGCAAATCCATTTTGTGACTGCAGCTTTTGCACAAGCACTGGGTCTTCCAAAGTATCAATCAGAAAATTCAATAAGCGGCATAGGAGGACATGGCACAAAAACACAATTTGCAATAGGACTCACTTTTCAAGCACACAATTCAAGTTTCAAGGCAAGTATTGAAGCAAACATAATGGCTAGGATTACAGATTACCAGCTACGTGAGGTTCAATCAGGAAATTGGAATATCCCTATCCACATTCAATTGGCTGATCCAGGATTCATGTCTAATCAAAAAATAGATATGCTTATTGGTGCTGAGTTGTTTTTCGATCTTCTTCTCCCAGGGGAAATAACTATTGGACCTCAGCTTCCTAAACTCCGTAACACAAAACTAGGATGGATTGTCGCGGGTGGCATACAGGCTACAAACTCAAATGTTGTTTGCACCATTGCCACGAAGCCATCTCTATCTTCATTAGAGAAACTGGTGAGTAGATTCTGGGAGTACGAAACCCATGAGACGGAAGTGAAACGTATGAGTAATGAAGAACATAACTGTGAGGAACATTTTAAATCGAACACAAAAACTTTGTCAAATGGAAGATTTATGGTAAGTCTTCCTTTCAAAAGGAATCCGACTTGTTTAGGTGCATCTCTCGAAAAGGCACGGAAAAGATTTCTTTCATTAGAACGACGATTTGAAGGAGATAATGAATTGCGTGAACTTTATTCTCAGTTCCTGCTAGAATACGAGGAATTAGGCCACATGAGTCCGATCGAGAAGGATGAGATTCCACAAAATCATTATTTCATTCCGCATCATTGTGTGCTGAAGCCAGAAAGCTCCTCAACAGCATTGCGTGTGGTCTTTGATTGTTCAGCAAAAACGACATCTGGAGTTTCTCTCAATGATGTTCTTGGCGTAGGGCCAACAGTCCAGAATGACTTGTTTGCAATAATTATTAATTTCAGGTTAGAAAGGTATGCATTTACAGCAGACGTAAGCAAAATGTACCGACAGGTATTAGTAAGGCCAGAAGATAGAGCCTTTCAACTAATTCTTTGGAGATTTCACAGCAATCAACCTCTGAAGGCATATAAGCTTAACACATTGACTTACGGTTCAGCATGTGCTCCATTAGCAAATTCTGCACTTTTGCCGGATGCAAAAAACCAAATACTACTGCCGAAGAACAACATCGTTACAAGGCTGCTTTTGGAAAACATACATAGAACAAACTTACATGTATCCCACAGGGCTCTTGTAGCAATTTCACGACAACGGTATTGGATACTAAGCATTGGAAGAGAAGCAAGATCAGTGATCAGAAAGTGTATCATATGTGCGAAATCAAGACCAACATCCATAGCACAGTTGATGGGCGATTTACCTATGCAAAGAGTAACACCATCTCGCCCATTTTACTACACAGGAGTGGACTTTGCTGGCCCTATAAAATCACACTACAAAATCAGGGGTAAGACTCCTTCAAAATCTTATTTAGCAATTTTTGTGTGCTTTTCAACGAAGGCAATCCATATAGAAGTTGTTGGAGATCTCTCCACTGAATCGTTCATAAACTGCCTTAAGAGGTTTGTAGGCAGACGAGGATTGTGCCACACTATCTTCTGCGATAATGCAACTAATTTTGTTGGTGCAAACAATAAACTTAAGGAGCTTAAAGAAGTTATGCAGTCAAAGAGAATGGAGTCAGCCATTCAATCATCATGTATTCAGGCGGGAATTAATTGGCAATTTATTCCTCCCCGTTCTCCGCACTTCGGGGGACTCTGGGAGTCAGCTGTAAAATCTGCTAAGGGATTGTTGGTTAAACACCTGGGTGAGGCTTCGTTAACATATGAAGAGCTCACCACGATCACAATTCAAATAGAAGCTCTACTCAATTCAAGACCCTTGACGCCAATTTCATCGGATCCAAATGATTTAGAAGCTCTTACCCCTGGACATTTTCTGATAGGAGCGCCACTCCTTTCAATAGCTGAGCCCGATGTCACTGATAAAAGGGTAAGTTCTCTAAATAAATATCGACAAATCCAGCATGTTCAACAGTCTTTTTGGAAGAGATGGTCGAGTGAGTACTTACATAACTTACAACAACGAACTAAGTGGAAAACTGAATCCCAAAACTTGAAGCCAAACACTCTTGTTTTATTAAAGGAATCTAATATGCCACCAACAAGATGGAAGTTGGGACGTGTACTAGAAGTTATCAAAGGAAACGATGGATTGGTTCGTGTTGCTAACATTAAGACCCAAGGAGGAGTTCTCCAGCGAGCTATTCATAACTTGTGTCCTCTGCCGTTAGAAGAAACAGCTGAGGCGGAGTCTCCAGCAGATGAGCATGAGAAAGAGCCATATCTAAGAAATGAACGAGAACCAACATCACGGAAACTCAGAAACGGCAAGGTTAGAACGGGAACTTTATTGGTGTCATTTTTGATTGCAATGTTGGTTGGACCAGTTAACACAACATACACAGACAACCACGTCCTTACAAATCAGCTCGATAATGCAGTCGGAATCTACTTTGAAGACATTGGAACTCTTCGAATCGTCAACAATTTTTGGAGCCTTTATGTTTTTTACAATCTTACCAATTATTGGTTTGAATTAAATGAAATTAAAACGTATATAAATGAACTGGAAAAAGCTTGCACGACAGATAAAACGGACAAGATTTACTACTGTCATTCGACGGTTGACATTTTTCGACAAAGAGTAGCTATCATTGATCAAAATAACGAATTCATTCACGGGTTTAATACTTCAAGTCGGGCAGCGATTCGACATCGCAGGTCTCCATTCGATTTTGTTGGTAGTGTAGCACATAGTTTGTTTGGCATCCTTGATCAAGAAGAGGCTCAACACATTCAAAATCAGATCAACTTGGCGAATAAACATGAAACTCACTTAGCTGCTCTCATTGAAAAACAAAGTTCCATTTCAGATTCCACTGTTAATATTTTGAGGCAAAATTCATTGGAAGTCAAAAGGCAATTCCAGACACTGAACACATATTTGGCCAGGACGTTTAATGTAATCGAAAAACAGCAAGATAACATTGGCACAAACCAACACTTTGTATCGCTTACGTCTTATTTAATTATGATTTTATCCAACTTTCAGCGCACTCAAGATATTCTACTTGATGTTATACTTGACTTGAATCATGCAAAAATTAACCCTCAGCTTATCACACCAAGGCAACTCAATGACCAGCTGCAGCTTATTCAAGGAAACCTCCCATCAACTTTGAGATTACCTAATGTTTCAGTTTTGGACATGTTTAAAATAATAACAGTCAGGGGACGGACACTTCATGATTCAATCGTTTTTGAAATGCTCATACCATTAGCTGACGACCAAGAATTCCAGATGTTCAATCTAATTCCATTACCCATCATTCACTACAACATCAGCCTCCTAGTGGATATACCTAAACCATACCTTGCAGTTACATTAGCAAGAGACAAATTTTTTAGATTAACAGAGTTTGAATTCTCATCTTGCAAGCTTATAGCTGCGAGAACCCATCTCTGTACTCAGATTGTTCCAACTAATATCCATCAACACAATTTGCAAGTATGTGAAATGGCCTTGATGAATCATGAAAATAATGCATTGGCCGATTGCATCTTAAACGAAATACCATCTCAAAATCGTTGGATCGCACTCAAAGAAACTAACAGCTGGCTATTTTCATTGATTACTAATTCCACAGGTCTACTCATTTGCAATGGAGTTACAAGCAGCATCGCCTTAGCAGGCAATGGAGTGATAGAATTCAAAGAGATGTGCACTCTTAAAGTTGGAAACACGATTATAACCGGACGCTCAAACTTAAAAACAGTTATATCTAACTCGTTCGTTCCGAGTGCAAAAATCAACAACTGGATCGAAAACCATAACTTCACAAAAGACCTTGTCCCCCCATTGAAGGTAAACACCATTGAACATGATCAATTTAAAAATATTACACAGGAAATAGAAGACCTTAAGAAAGACATGAGAGCACCCGAAGAACCGCAATTGAATATACACGATTACCATCACTACAGTTTGAGCTACCTGCTGCTGTCGATTACCATTGGAATAATAGTATATTATTGCCGACGCCGACATCAGAAAGGGCCGATTCCAGCTCAACGAAGAACAGTTCCTCGCTTTGAAGCCAATATTTGAATTGAAGGTTAAGAACCTCCAAGGAGGGGTGTATGTACGAACTTGTAAATACTTTCCTAATTTTTAAGTTTACATTGTACATATTTTATTTCAATCTTTGTAACGGGAGCTACTGTGTGACAGAGATTATTCGAATCCCCTTTATCGTGGGAATTGTTTTGTAAGCAACGACGATTGCTCGGATTACGTCTAGTGAACCGCAAACATCAATTGTTCTCACAGTAGCTCATCGAGTGATAATTATGCGTTGTACCTACGCAAGGTGGAAAATAAAGTCATTATTAATTTTGACACTGAAGGCAACGGTTGAACATCTCTTTTACTATACACTTTGAGCCCCGACGACGCGAAGTTCCTTCCTTGGTCTGAGTGCAGTTCCAAGAAAACCTTGAGCACCAGACGGGATATCAAACCCCATATCGCATCCCTATACTAACCTACTAACTATGTCAAACTTCTAAGTAGAGTACAAAGATAGCCTGCATCGCTATAACCGGGGTGGGAGTGGCCGTGGTGCAGTGGCTAACATCATCGACCGTCGAGCGGAAAGTCTGTAGTTCAAGTTCGTTTCATAGTCAAGAAAAAGCAAAAACAAAGTATGCAACACAGTTGTGAATGGAAAGTGACCAAACGTACTGCTGCAAGCATAACACTCGCAGTATAGGGTCAACTGATATTCATACTCTGGGCATTAACACCAATATAAACACCAAAAGTGCATAAACGAATTACTGTGAATTATAATAAATGCGAAATTTGGTCGGCTCTCGTCCTATTTAGAACAACCACCCCTGAGAGTAGTAAGCAAACATCTTCGACCCAAAACCCCTGCATTCCGTTCAGGTTGTGTGCGAACCTGCGCGAAACTCTTCCTCTCCGTAACCTTCGCTCGCACAACGTTTACGTTATAAGGCCTTAGCCTTGAGTGCGGGTGTAACTATAAAATAAACAGGGGCACAGCGAACAACCTTCATCTTCATCTCCCATAGGATCTTTTTTGGCAAGGATAAGGCAAAGAAGTCGAGGATGCGAATTAAGAAATCAGCTCATTGGAAGTTCTCCGAAATAGGGTATTATACGCCACAACAGTGATTTTAGTCAAGTCACGGATTACATTCCGATCCTAGACTTAAAGATTCTATATAAAACAAAACTCTCAACCGACGACAATGGGAGGAGAATGAATTCCCAAGCAAACGTACTGCACTGGAAATATACACGGTCGGGTCCAAGGACAGGCAATGGTGTGTGCACTGCAGTGTACTCCAAGCTGGCAATTCGTGAGTCGGTCGACTGTCTGTCACAGACAGCCAAGCGGCAATAAAAGCACTCGTATCGACAATAATAAGATCAAAATTGGTCAGGTACTGCTGCAAATCTATAAATGATTTATTGAGCACCTGCGCTGTTACATTGTGCTGGGTACCTGTGAAAAGTGATATACCAGATAACTGTGAAACAGACGAACGCGCCAAAGTGAGCACCACACTGGGGATCTCGCCTATTAAATGGGATATCCACCAACAAATGGAAACGCTAAAACATAAAATCTCGAAACAGGTACTGCAACAAGCCAATGAGAGATGGCCCGACCTTGAAACATGCAACTACGCGAGACAAATCTAATCACAAGCCTGCTAAAAATACGCAGGCAATGTATAAGCAGCCTAATTGGAGTCCTAACAGGACACAGCGCTTTGGGGAAACATGCCCCTAGATTCTTATCTTTGGTGGCGTTACAGGCCATGAAGGACCAGAGCCAAGCTTCTCTCAATCACCCATGTTGGATGTGATTTATTTTTCACACAGGTGAAAGGGACCTATAGTTTAATGCCGATTCCGAACGGCGCGTGAGCCGAGAAGCTTTTTCAGGGCAGTATACTTGCCCGGGGGGTTTGACCAGTACCCCGCCGAGGAGGAACGCCGCGAAATAAACATTCGATGGCGTTGATATTATCGGGATCCGAACTCGCTCATCGTGCGTCAGAGTCCAACACACTAACCACTGCGCCGCGGCGTTCTCATGCTCCTATATTAGGACTGCCATATAATGACTATTGCAGTAGGTGTCATGATGAGGAGGAGGAAGAAAAAGAATATGCATCCTATCTTCTATACAACCGCCCTGCCCCAGCCTCCTCAAAAACACGATTTCTGGGAGAGTACTTCTTTTGATGAACTAGCAGATATATGCGAAACGGAGATCAACAAACTTTCGATTTTTATTCAAAGCACAAAGTGGTTCCAGGAGTAATGGTGACCAAGCCGATGGATCGATCCTGGTCTAAATGATCTCCATCGCTTTACGGGGGAAGCCATCTAACCAACCAACCAATCTCGTTTCATGAAAGAAAAGAAAGAAGATTTCCCAGCAATGGGATTAAAACCGGAAAGCTATAATACATATTTGCAAGTAACTTTTCTTCGCGTCCAGAGAGCCAATAATTAATTGAATTAAGGTCTGCCCTTTTATTCATTAGCCCGCTTTCATAATGAAATGAAAACTTGCACGATTCGGTTAAGATTCAAAAGCATTCGAACTTCTTACTACTCAACAAACGCCTCGAACTATCAGTGCCACCCTACTTGAGAAAATCACCCATCCAATGGAGTTTCCGATTTGCGCCAGCCCTTTCATAATGTGCGAGTAAAATGCGTGGCATAGCGAAGTTGCTTTCAATCTTTTGTCATGGACTCCCATGGGCAGACTTAAAAAGTTCCAAGACCGGAGGAGTTTGTACTTATGAAGTTTAATGCTTCTACATCTGAAAAGACGAACAACAAAAGAAGAGAAGAACAGAAATACGAGAAAAATACTTTGTCTTCGCACTTACATATGTTGTTGATGGCTGCATGGGGACTTATGAGCATGCATACCCTAAAAATGCACACATAAGGGGTACCCGACCGCTCACGGAGCATACAGTATTCAAATCTGTAGGTAGCCCAACCGGTCTTGTAAGTCGGTTTTCTTCGTTTTCGTTTCTTACTTCTCTTTCTCTTGTTGTTAAGCAGCTCCTGTAAGGAGAAAGTTTACCGATGTGTCGAGCAGCTTTGAAGTTCTTCATGTGCGAATTGGTCCTGAGGGAGACAGAGTTGATGGGACAGGGTAAATTGCATACATGGCGCTGTATGCATGTGTGTCCTTTGAGTGATATAAATGTTCGCACATTACTTATGCTGTTTGCTTATGGTAGCTAACAAAAGGATAACTTCGGCAAAGCACATTGGGTGACATGCTATAGCGAAGACTCGGTATTAGACGAAAGCCTACGAGATAGTATATACATACATATGTACTGTATGTACCTCAGCACTCTCGTCATCCGTTTTCTTTAGCTGTTGGTTATCCTCGTGTGTGTATTCCTCTAAAATGAAAAGGACAACTTCTAAAGTACGTGTAAACTACATTGGAGCTCTTTGTTTAGGTCACAACTGATAGGGCAAGCGGCAGATCCGGGAATAGGTCACAAAGCTAAGAAATTAGTACATACATAAGTCGTTCGTTGTTCTTTGTGAAATAATGTAAGTTGGTAAGTTGCGTTGCTTTCCTATCTTTCATTGGCACATCACAAATAACTCTTTTCTGCATTTTCTTTTTCTTCTTTGACTAAGTACCCGTACATACCTTACCTATTGTTCTTGTTTTGTAATCATCCCTTGGGTTAAAGTTTTGCTTTGTGCTGCTATTTTTCCTCGGATAGATGCTGTGGAGCGACGCTTTATTGGGATTGTTGTGTGTAATTTGAAATGAGGAAAGTTTCCCTGTTCGCCTTTGTTGCAACGTTTTTCTTTTTATAGTTTTAATTCTTTTTTTTATCCTCTGAATGAGGTCATTTAACCGCAACAGGCCATTAGTCTATTCATACAATACATTTGTATCTGGTGACATTCATTGGATCACTTCTGGTTCAAGCTGGGAATGAGGAAATGTCAAGCTTTTCTAGTAATTGATGTATTAATAGTGGAAAGCGGTGTGTAATGCATAAAAAACACATTCGATAGATGGACTTGCGTAGTTTCTCTTCATGAGCCAGCTGAGAAAACATCAATTTATTGATGAAATCTAAGTAATCGATGGAGATGCGGGTGTTCTGTGAATCCCTCATTGAATGAAACATAGTGTTCTCTTCGACGACTACGCCTGGATTGAAGATTAAATGAATTGAAAATGGATGGAGGCGTTGGATATACGATGTGGACGTCACCTTATTGCTCGGTACAATTGGCATAAATACATACATATGTATGTATGTATGTATAGCAGCAAAAAAAAAACGTGGACAAGTAAGGTAAATGTATGTATAAAAGATAGAATTCGTTTGGGAACGGTTTTGTTGAAGTCGATTTTAAGGAATCAATTAAAGTTATACTAAAACGATTCCGCAGGACCATTACCCACACTAAAGAGTGGATATTTCCAGGTGTATTGGCAGCTTCTGCATTGACTGAGGCTGATCATCGGTGCGAATTCAGCAGTTTAACATATTAGACCAAGATACAAACGTCGACTAAGAGACGACGGTCGACGGTTACGGTCTTAATTAAAACTGGCAGGTGCGGCAGCAACATTTTCCTTTTATACGAACTCTACACATATGTATGTATGTATGTATGTACATATTTTTTTGGCATCGAAAGCCAGTGTGTGAGACTTTAACCCACTAAAACCACCTCCTGCTTCTGGTCCCCTTTCCCCCACGGTACCGCCGTAAGCATTTCGTCATGGGGGGGGACTTCAGCCGTAGCTCTCGTCTTCTCTCCACGCATTTGCGTTTGGTTCTGTGTCCAGTCTGGATATGTCCTGACGGGCGTTGTTGGTTTATGTCTGTGTCGTTGAATTCGTTATGTTCGTCCGCGTGTCAAGTGTACGTACTTTGTTATATGTTTACTTGCCCTTGTGGATGCATGTACATATCTGCGTCGGTAAATTTTGCTTTACAGCTGCGTAGTCGCTCGCTTCCACTCTGTTGGCGTTTTCTTCCCTTGCTCTTCTTTCTCGCTCTAGGCTGCTAACTCCTGGCATATGTCTTTGGCATAAGCGCTCGCTGCGTTCCACTTGCTTTCCGTTTCTAGCATATGGTGTACTAAGTTCTCTGGGGTTGGTGTTTCACCCAGTACTCCTTGTAATGCTTCTCTTTGTAATTGGAAATGTGGGCAGTGGAAGTATACGTGCTCCGCGTCTTCAGGGATATTTCTGCACGTTGGGCACGTGGGGGAGTCGACCTTCCTGCACTTGTACAGGTATGAATTGAAGCAACCATGTCCCGTAAGCAGTCGGGTGAGGTAGAAGTTTACTTCACCGTGTCTGCGATTCATCCAAGGCTCTATGCTCGGGATAAGGCGATAAGTCCAACGGCCCTTAGTTGAGAGGTTCAAGCGTTGTTGCCACTCAGCTAGGCTTCTACTTCTTCCTCTTGTGTTTGCTTCAGCATGGGTTAGCCGTACCTCCTGTCTATTCGCTACAAACTTTAACTGCAGTTCCTTCGCGAGTATATCAATAGGTAACATACCCGCTATGACGAAGGCCGCGTGTTCCGAGGTTGTGCGATAAGCGCTGCTTACTCTTAGCGCACATAATCGGTGTACTGCTGAAATTCTTCTTTTTTATGAAGTCACCTTCATAGCTCCGGCCCAAACTGGCGATGCATAAAGCACAGCGGATGTGACTACATTGGCTAAAAGTAGTCTACGGCTGTATCTTGGCTCCCTTAAATTCAGCATGATCCGCGCAATGGAGGTACTCACACGAGAGGATTTGTTGCTTACTTACTCCAGGTGTTCTTTAAATGTAAGTCTTGAGTCTATCATAACGACAAGATATTTGATGGCTTAGATGTTATTTTATGCCCACCCACTGTGAGCGTGACCGTCTCTCGTTTCTTTCTGCTGGTGACGAAGACCGCTTCAGTTTTTTGTTCAGCTAGCGTAAAGTCGACTGACGTTAGCCACTTTCGAACAGTCAAAATGGCTTCCTTGCTAATTTGGAACAACTTCTTCCAGTAATTTTGCAGTGACCACTATTGCGATGTCGTCCGCAAATCCGACAAGTTTAGCCTCAGCTGGTACTTCAAGTCGGAGTACGCCGTCGTACATCAGGTTCCACAGTATCGGACCCAGAACTGAGCCCTGAGGGACTCCTCCAGTTACTGCATATTCCTATACACCATCGTCTGTTTCATAAAGCAAAACCCTATCCCGGAAGTAGTTTCCTAAAATTCCACTGATGTAAGTTGGTACCCTCATATTTTGGAGTGCTTCAAGTATATGCTTCCAACTCGCCGTGTTGAAAGCATTTTTAACGTCCAGTGTTATGACGCAACAGTACTGCTTGCGCCTCTCCTCCATCGTCTTCCTTCTATGGCCCTTTTCGCAGTGTCGACTAATTCCCTAATGGCATCCACCGTCGAGCGTACTTTCCGGAAGCCATACTGGCGTGCTGATAGTCCGCCTGCTTCTTCAATCGCAGCTTCCAATCTGTTGCTGATGATGCGCTGACGGATCGCCCGCAGGTTTACCTCGCTTGGGTAACAGCACGAGCCTCTGTTTCTTCCACTCCCTCACTCAGGCAGGCGTTGTAGATGTCAACAAATAGATCCATTCTGGTTTTAATCGCCACTTTCAGGGCGACATTGGGGATCCCATCTGGTTCAGGGGCTTTTTTGTTTCCGAACCTTTTACATGCCTCAATGATCTCTTGTGGAGTTATCCTAGGAACTTGCTGGGCTGCTGTCGACGACTCGTCATCCAATGGAATTTCCGGCTGCCGTGGGAATAGACATTCGACTATTTGTTCCAACACATCTGTACGTGTGGGAGATGGTGCTCGAAAACCTTTCAGTTTTTTCATTACCACTTGGTACGCTCTACCCCAGGGTTCTTCATCCATGTATGTACGAACATACGTATATAGGTAGCTAGATGTCAGAAGCTTGTAATTAGTACCAAATATTAGTACTATGAGTTGCCTGCATAGTAGATCGATAAGGACGACCATACAAAGATCAAAATGCGAGAAAAAGATATTTCACGGAGCACGTATTTTGATAATAGATTTAAACATCTTGTGATCATTGTTTGGATGTAAATATTAACAGGATAAGATGGCAATATTAACTGGGCACGCTTGACTTTAACACGTGTTACAGGAACACGTGTTACAGGTCAGGCGTATCCTGTCAAATATAGAAAACTAAAAAACCAAATAGCAAAAAGTCGCCCAATACATGGACACGTTCTTGTTCTATTGGGGAGACTACGGTATCCGTGGCGCCGCGATCTGACGATGAATTTGTCTAAATCGGCCCAAAATAAATCGAAAATGAGGAATACAAATTTTCGATATCTCACTTCGTTTCCGAAATATCGATATTTGAAGTTTTAAAATTATTTTTGGATAAAGGCCCGAATAGTCCTCATCTCCGATTTACATATACTTACTTACTTAGGTGGCGCTACAGTCCGTGGTGAACCTGGGCCTCAACCAACAAGCGTCTCCAGCTGGCACGGGCTTTGGCCAGTTGTTTCCAGTGCCGCACGCCTAGTTGGTTAAGGTCCCCTTCGACCTGCGTGCGCCACCGTTGATGCGGCCGTCCTCTGCCGCGCCTTCCTTCCGGGGTGGATTCGAAGACTCTTTGGGTCGGAGCTGTATTTACCATGCGCTCTACATGACCTAGCCACCTTAGACGCTGTATCCGTAGACGTCGTACCAGGCCGATGTCGCTGTACAACCCGTACAGTTCTTCGTTATATCTTCTCCTCCATACACCGTTTGAACAAACGGGACCGTAGATAGTGCGCAGAATTTTCCTTTCGAAACGACCAAGGGCATCTTCATCCGCTTTTGTTAAGGTCCAAGCCTCTGCGCCGTAAAGGAGGACTGCGATGATTAAGGTCGTATGTAGTATCACCTTGATTTTCCGAGAGAGGGCTCCACTTCTCAATTGCCTCTTGAGTCCAAAGAAACAGCGGTTGGCAAGACTGATTCTGCGTTTTATCTCAGCGCTGGTGTTGTTGTCGCTGGTCATCAGTGAGCCAAGGTAGACGAATTCCTTGACCACTTCAAAGTTATATCCGCCCATGGTGACCTTCTGGCTAATACATCGGTGCTGTCCGTCTCTTTTATATGAAAGCAGATATTTGGTTTTACCCTCATTAACCTTGAGACCCATCTAAGCCGCTTCTACCCATTGCAATTGCGTAGACTTGAAATAAATCGTACCTCTTGAGTTGACCAGCGACTCTTGCACGATATTGAAAAAGTTGCATTACTGTGCGTCACCTTGCCTAAATCCTTTTTTAACATCAAAGGTCCCAGTTTGCTCATTACCGACCTTAATGGAGCAGCGAGAATTCTCCATTGTCATCCTGCACAGTCGGACGAGTTTGGCAGGGATGTTAAAACTAGACATGGCTTTGTATAGCTCATCTCTATACACGCTGTCATATGCAGCCTTGAAATCGACGAAGAGGTGGTGAGTGTCGATTTGGTATTCCTGGGTCTTCTCCAAGACCTGCCGTAGCGTAAATATTTGGTCTATTGTGGATTTACCTGGCCTGAAACCACAGTGATAAGAGCCAATCAGGCTATCCACAAACGGTTTCAGGCGTTCACACAATATGGCAGAGAAGATCTTATATGCGATGTTAAGGAGACTTATTCCCCTATAGTTGCCGCAGTTATAGGGGAATCCTTATGTATGGACTGGGCAAAGGATTCGGAGATTCCATTCGTCGGGCATGGTTTCCTCCGATCATACCTTGCAAATGAGATGGTGCATTCACCTTACCAGCTCATCTCCAGCCGCCCTAAGATTTCAGCAGACAGGCCGTCTGCGCCCGCGGGGTTATTAGACTTAAGTCTTGATATCGCTATTTTGATTACGTCTAGGTCGGGTGGACGGAATTCTCCTACATCATCATCCAATACGAATGGCTCGCTCTGCCTGACAGCGGTATCTTGTCTATCATCGCCGTAATACAGTCTGCAGAAGTGGTCTTTCCAAATTCTCAGCATCGACTGCGACTCTACTACCAGTTCTCCAATTTCATCCATGCAGGCCGCCGCTCTGGCTTTGTATCCATGGCATGTTCGTTTTACCTTATCGTGAAACTTACGGGCGTCATTCGTTCGAAAGCATCTCTCCATCTCCTCGATCTCGATCTCCATCTCCTCTCTTCTTTCAGCTGAAAAGCGTGTGTTCCTCTCTTCTCTTCTGCTCATAGATTTCGCGAGCAGCTTTCGACCGTCGTTGCAGCATGGCTTTATATTCCTCTTCTTTTGCCTCATGGGCTTGTTCGCATTGTTCATCGCATCAGGGATTTTTAGGTAGTGGCGGTTTGAGACCCAGCACCTCTGAGGCAGCGTCTCTGACGGCGCTCTGACAATGCGCCCATTCCTGCTCTATAGTTTGTGCTGCTTTGGGCGGATTTTGAGAGAGCTTGGAGGAGACACGATCGGCAAGATTCTGTTAGTCTCTTGCGATTGTAGCTTTCCGACGTCAAACTTACGTAGTTCTACTCGACTCCTATGCATTCTTGATATCCTCATGCTTACATTGGCTACAACAAGGTAGTGGTCCGAGTCGATATTGGCCCCTCGGAAGGTTCGAACGTCGAGAATACTGGAGGAGTGCCTGGCGTCGATCGCAATGTGATCAATCTGGTTGGTGGTCGTTTGATTAAAAAACCACCAGGTACCCTTGTGGATGTGGAGATGGGGGAATCGCGTGCTTGCTACAAGGAGGTTACGCCCCGTTAGGAAATCGATTAGCCTAAGTCTGTTGTCGGATGTGGTGTTATGCAGGCTATGCTTTCCTATAATCTACTCAAATATGTCCTCTTTGCCCAGTTTTGCATTAAAATCTCCTAGAACTATTTTTGTGTCGTAGCTGGGACATTGGGCATATGTTCTGTCTAGGAGATCGTAGAAATCTTCTTTGAGTCGATCGTCCTTTTCTTCCGTTGGGGCGTGAGCGCATATTAAGCTAATGTCTCCAAATTTAGCTTTGATGCGGTTTGTATGCCTCCTCATACATATTTCTCTGCGATTTACTTATAAAAATGATGAGTGAGGACTATTCGGAACTTTACCAAAAAAAAAAAAACGAAAACGAAGTGAGATATCGGAAAATGTTGGTATTTATTTTCGATTTATTTTGGGCTGATTTGGTTAATTCCATCGTCAGATCGCGGCGCCACGGATAGCGTAGTCGTGCCGTTGAAATTTCTTGATAAATTCAGTCCCGACAATATAGGTACGCGCTTCATTCCTTTGGTCAAGCTTAGAAAAACTAACCCACAGTGAAAATGTTAGTTATAGGGATACCCTTTCTTATACATCTATCCAAATTTGTTAAGACTTCTTTCGTCTTTGTCTACTCTGAATTCAGTCGCTATAACAAGAGGTAACACAATGTATGCCAAAGCGAATGTTTCTTTAGTTCTAATTCTCACCTACAGTCATGAAATCCAGGTCATAATCGAATGCTAGTACAAATCCTCTTTCAGGACGCTATTGTTTGAGTTACTGACAAGAACAGTCTTAATGGAGAGGGTTCCAAAGCGTGTTCCGAATGGCATTACCTCAGGCGAACGGCTGTAGTTCTAGGATTATATAGTTGGATTATCTTCAAAAATCCTTCTTGAATTGGATTAGTGTACACGGCACTCCTTCGTGGCCTCCATACATAGTATGTAAAAAAACGTCACTTATTCTTAGTCGTCTCATTCAGCATGTCACTTAACCTTAATTTCATAACATGAGTAATTAATCACCTAAGTATTATACCGTTAACATACATATCATCGAAAAAGAAAAAAAAAAATAATGATACACGCAGATCAATTAGGATATTGCACATATGTACTATGTTCCATGTGTAGTCAAGAAAGCAACCAATTCACACTATATATTATGTCATAAGCTGAAATGGAATGACTTCGGATCACGAATAGAGCTAAAAAGCTTTATAACACCTCTATCCACTCGCAGTATATCTAGCGCTAAAATGGGATCTCCGGATACTCCTGGCCATTGTATTAAAATGCACAAGAGTTCGTTCTATTTCCCAATCCATTATAGTACTTTAGACAAAAACAAACCAAAAAAAAAAAGGAAAACAAATTTCATCGCCTCGTAAGTAGGTGTACATATCTGCACGAGGTACTATCCAATATCTATAAGGTTTTATACACGTACAAACACACAAGTATACACAAATGTGGGATGCCATTGAACGTTAAACGATCTCATATCCCAAGGATAACCCGCACCACTCGATGCCCCTCATGTTTCCGTCTTGAGTACGTCGAATTTAAGACGCGAATTCGATCCACCAAAGCGATATGAAAGCACTGTATTTTTCTCCCCTGAGGAGATGTTCCACGCTGCCTTATTGAGGGTTATTTATTTTGTCCTCTCCTGCCTGACCTCTTTTTAATGCACATTCGTATACTCGCTCATCTGGACAGCCGTGTCTATGCCGGCAACCGCACATCTAACATAGTTTGATTGTAAAGGGGCCCACAGACCTCACACTTGTGTGCACACATGTGTGAGGTCTGTGGGCCCTTTAAGTTTGTTGGCAATCTTGTAGTCCTTCACTCTTACGATGTATGCGTGTGCGTGACGTATCCATGCTATAGGTAGCCTTGGGCAACTTTCTTCCGGGATAAGGTTTTAAACTTTATGCTATACGCAGGAAGGCTACTTACTAGCTGTAAGGAGGGCACTCTGAAAATCGATGTACAATATACATACATATGTACATAGTATGTACTACATACATACATAGATATACGTGTTGTTTTATGTTACTGCAGTGCATAGACACACGTTTCTTGGGAGAATTTCTTCCCATCTCAATGTGATGCGACTACTATGCCATCGCATCGTCAGTTGCTCGTCCCCTTGGCAAAGATTTACTTTGTCTTTCACTTTATGAACATTTTTACGATGTAACAGCTAATGTCGATGATACCGACGATAAAATTAAGTGTATCCCCTTTCGTTTCACGTCTTTTTATCGTAGAAATTTTCTAGGTCCTTCAGGGCACAATAAATCTTAACTCACTTTTAGCTATCGATACGACCAAGTCTGGACATGTATTAGTCTATTGGACGATGGACAGAGGAAAGGTAATCTCGGCACAATAGTGGTTAGGTGTTGCCTACTTCGGAAGGATACGTTTCATGTCTTAAATTCTACCCAGTTAATGGCTTTATGACTGTGCACATTTAGGACAGTGTGGGACACAATTGTCAGGCGAAAGTTCATAACTCAGAGGGATGGGTATTTAGAATTGAAAGATTAAAGATTTATGGGAAGTATCTGGGGTATGAAGAAATTAATTAAGGGCGACGGAATTAGTTAATATGATATGACCGTTTTTGTGAGTTCCGAGTGCATGGAGTCAGATTAGCAAGTGATACACATTTGCTCTTAATTTTATAGCTTCGTAGTTAAGTTTGGCCGTCGTTTGCTTCTAGAACCATCAAACAACTAACTGCGAACTCTATGGAAAATGATTTGTCACATTCCGTAGACAATTTGTTCTCTTCTGGCACTCTGATTCATCGTAAAATGTTTACACTGGGTTGGTGCTAGCCTGCTTACTTATAGCACTGAAGAAAGAATTGCAAACCAGAATAGGTGCTAACATGTGTGCTAGTACCTAGTGCTCTCGATACCAGCACCAGCCGGATTCCATTTTTAAACTGCCTAAGGCCTTTAATATGTAGCAGAGCTTTTCCGATTCCCAAGATTGGCAATTAGGAATATTTATATCAAATATTCTGTTTTGTGATGAATAACGAAGTTATCATATCCAGCTCAGGAAGACCTTTACTACTTTTCAGGTGACCAGTTGGCCTGCGCAACACTGTCTTTTTGACGTAGATATTATATAAGATGGGGCAGGTAGACGACAGGTCCAGCGTGCATTGATCGTTTCGTTGTTCAGGTTGTCGTTTAAGGGAGTCGTCTAATAAAGTTAATACCCGATTATTTGATTACATCGAAAAAAAATTGTACTTGTAGAATTTGAATCTGATTCTGAATGGAAAGTCCTTTGTAGACGCACCAGTGGGAGATGGTTCGGAACGCATGCTGCAAACACTCACAGAGAAGGAATTCACGCTTGTCACTATAATGACAACTAGATCGTGGCGTATCTGACAAATCCTAGCCGAGATCGGTAAATAAGTACAGTAGATCGTGAAGACCATGGATAGCCTTTTGCTTTCGAGCATTACCCTTACCCACCGATTAGTGGAATGGTTGTCACATCTACGAGCTAAAGCAAAAAAATAGATCTTTTCGAGCTTAAGCTAGCTTCAGTGTAACCCACAAATCGTTGAACTGGATAAACCGAGTCCAATTCGCACTTGTACGATTTTTTTTCTCTCGTTTACCCTTTTTCTCTTGTGGTGGCCAATGCCACACAGGTCTTTGCTGTTGAAATCTCTCACGATCGAATGAACTTGTCTTGCGTATTACTTTCCCATCCTTCCCCTCAATCACACACAAACACAGTTGGAGCAAATTCCATCATAGTTAAATTGGTTTAAGCTCCCGAGTCCGGTGGGTTTAATCCAACTTGATGACTTCTTTTCATACCTGTGTATGTATGTTGGCGTTACAGTCCATGAAACACCAAAGCCGAGCTTCTCTCAATCATCCATGTTGTGTGAGATTTTGTTTTCCCATAGGTGAACGGGCCTACAGTTCACTGCCGGTTCCGAACGGCGAGATTCGAGAAGCTCTTCTTGACAATTATACAACAGGGGGTTTTGTCAGTACCCCGCTGAGGAGAAACACCGTGAAAAACACGTTCGATGATATGGCTGCTGTCGGGATTCGATCTCGTGTCATCGATATCACAGGCCAACATACTACCTTTTGCGCCACGGCGCTCTCTTCTTTTCATACCTATTCTCAATTTTATTTTCACTAATTTTTCCAATAAGGGCCTTCATATTTTCCATAAGTTTTTGGCTATCTCATTTTTGGTGGTAGAAACCTTTCTTATAGTAAATTCAGACACACATTTAGTATTATGCCTAACCCACTAGACATGTTAGCTATCAGATTACTTATAGGGAACTCAATATCACATGCACCACAATCAACAGTTGTATCAAATCAATTAAACCTGAATATACCTTTATCTTTGTAGAAAATTCTCATAGGGCGGTTTTGTGAACTAAGCTATTCAGTGAGGTTGGTGGTAGGAAGTAAAATATTACTCGACAATATCTAGATCAAATAACAATTCTCATTAAACGTCTTGTATTTGGATTCAATTACCATATTAAATTTGGGTCAGTTTCCAACTGCTCCAGAGCCCATTCAACGTACGTCGTTGTTTATTTTGCTCTTGGGTCAGTTGAATTTTGTACGGATGACGGCGCAAGTCACTAGGCAAAATTCGCCCAAATTGTGGGCTGCCAAAGGCCGAGTTCATGTGAGCGACGCGGTTTCTCGTACACACTCTCCCGGACAGCGGCGATGTTTTCGACTAATCTCGAATTTCGTCAACGTACGGCTATTGGTTTATCCGTAAGTACACTAGTGGATTCAAATGTATTCACCACACTGCGAATAGTTCTCTCGGTAGTACGATTATGGCGACCGTAAACAATTTGATCATGTGCACCTGTTGTTGATTTGGCAAAATGGACTAAATAAATGACAGGCAATTTGACAGACATATTCAGCGATATAGCCGCTATCAACTGTCAAAGTTGTTCGTATTGGAAGAGTATCTGTCGTTTGTTAGGAAATTAAGTACGGAGCCCTATTAAGAACGTGAAAGTTAAATTAAAAAAACATGTTTTGTATTAACCCTGTAGCTTGAATTATATGTACTGGTCCTATGTATACAGTAGTCCCTCGATAATGTGAACTAATTAAGACAAGGCGTTTTCGGATTTTAGAGGGATTCGCGTTACTGGAACTTTTTTTCAGTTCTTATAAGCTGATTGAAACAGCTTTCATATCCATTTATACCAGCACAAAATCATTTGTACAGCAGAGTTTCAGTTTCCATTTCAAAAAGGAAAAAAAAAAAAGGAAACATTTGTATAGGCTTGGTATCAATTTCCAGTAAAATAATTTGTTATTTTGGACTGTCAAAAGCTTGACTTGATCTTTCTATTGCTACTGCCCTTAACCTTAGTAAATTGGAGATCGTTTCTGAGTCCAATCCATTTTGATCTGCATACTCAAGAAGCGTATTTGTACATTGAACCTATTTCTTGGGAACTCGTTATTTTAGGAGCAACTGGAGTGACGAGGGCGCTGTGGCGCACGATGAGCGAGTTCGGATCCCGATAACGCCAAAGCCATCGAATGTTTATTTCGCGACGTTCCTCCTCGGCGGGGTACTGGCAAAACCCGTAGTAAACTTGCCATGAAAAAGCTTCTCGACTCACGCCGTTCGGAATCGGCATAAAACTGTAGGTCCCTTTCACCTGTGTGAAAAATAAATCACACACAACATGGGTGATTGAGAGAAGCTTGGCTCTGGTCCTTCATGGGCTGTAACGCCACCAAAGAAGAAGAACTGTAGTGACTTCGTCGGTTTGATTTTCCGAAATGTCTTCAGTCGGTTCAGGTTCAGTGCCTTCTAATATGACCCAGTCTTTAACATCTTGGATTGAAATGTTGTATTCTGTATCTGTAATGCAAAGGAGATCATTCATTTCTTGCAACTCCCTTTGAAACAGATGTTCGGGCAGTGTCCTCCGCAATTGAGTAAGTGGAATTAAATCTTCATCTTCCCAGTTATCTTCTTTGGGCAGTATCCATTTAAAGCACTTAGCAATAGAGGAAACGGAGAGCTGTTCCCAAGATAATTTTAGGATCATTATGGCATGTCTCAAGGTTAATTTTTTCATTCCAACAGCAATGTCTTCACTTTCCGTTGCAATAATTTCATTAAGCAATATTTTCTTATAGTATGCCTCACTGGAACTTTGAAGCCCGAAAAAGCTCTAGGGGATTTGGAGTTCCCGTTAACTAATGGAGTGAGCTTATGCGTTCCAGGTGCATTTGTGCAGGTCAGAAAACGTTATCTTTTCCTTTGCCAGTTTTCTTTCCCGATGCTGTATGCTCACTAGACAAGACGAGTGTTTTGCTAGGCAGAAGCTTCCAAAATAGGACGGTTTCGTCGGCATTATAAATTTGTGTAAGAGACATCTCTTGAATTGTTTTGTGTAATCTTTCAAAAAAAAAAAAAAAAAAAAACGGATTACTCGCACTCTTATTAGATACATGACAACCTTTCGTCCCATATTTTTAATGTTCTTACACCATGCCTTTGCTTAAATTTGTATGCCCAACTTTGACTAGCTCTGAAATTTGGAGCTTCTTTGAATTGCAGATTGAAGTGGTATGTTTTTCGGGAGAGTAAATCTTTTGACACCGGAACGTGATTCTCTCTTTTGTTTTTTTATCCACTCGAACAATGCATTTTATTTCAGTTTTTCTAAGTGCCTTCCTCTTTCCTGGCTTAGATTCGGTTTTTTGGAAATGGTCGAACAGTTTCTTCGAATTTAATTTTATTCCAGTAATTGTTGACCTTGACACACCATGCTTTTCAGCTAATGCAATTAGCATAAAATTTTACATTTATCTTTTATCGACAAAAATCGATGCATTTTTTATTTAGGTGCCATTACATCAACTTCTTATCAACCACCACAACAAAACGTATAAGTAACAATGTACAATGTACCTACAACTGGCAGGAGACACTCTCTGGACTACAATTGCATTCAAAATCTTGAAGTATATCTAGACAAATAAAAGTTAGTTCGTCCCTAATATCGCACGCAAAACTAACAAGAGAACAAAGAAATATAAGAACTTTTTCAAAAGAAATTCACATTTCAGAGTCCGAACATTTAGGAAGTTCACATTATAGAGATGACAATGTAAAGTTTTGGCGGTTCACGCTTTGGAGAAATTCACATTATCGGTAATTCACATTATCGAGGGACTTACTTACTTTGATGGCGCTACAGTTCGGGGTGAACCAGGGCCTCAACCAACAAGCCTCTTCAGCCGGCCCGATCTTTGGTCAGCCGCTTCCAGTGCTGCAAGCCAAGTTGGTTGAGGTCCCTTTCCACCTGTGGGCGCCACCTTAAATGCGGTCGTCCTCTGCTGCGTCGTCCTTCAGGGTTGGAGTCAAAGACTCTTCGGGCCGGAGCCTTGATGTCCATTCGCTCTACATGGCCTAGCCATCTTAGACGTTGGATCCGAAGACGATGGCGCTGTACAGCCCTTACAGTTCTTGGTTGAATCTCCTCCTCCACTCTCCTTTCACACAAACGGGACCAAAGATTGCACGCAGAATTTTTCTCTCGAAACGCCCACTTTCGCCGCTTCTGCTTCAGTGCTTGCGAACGCCTCATTGACGCCTCGCTTTGTTCGTCCAGTAACCTCAATGTCATCTGCGTAGGCAAGCATTTGTGTGGACTTGAAGTAGATCGTACCTCTTGTATTGGCCGCTGAGTTCCGCACGATCTTTTCAAGTATGATGTTAAAGAAATCACATGACAGTGCGTCACCCTGTCTGAAACCTTTTTTAACATCAAAGGGGTCGGTTAGTTCGCCTGCGACCTTAATGGAGCAGCGAGAGTTCTCCATAGTCATTCTGCACAGTCTGACGAAGTTGGCAGGAATGTTAAAACATGACATGGTTCTGTATAATTTGTCTCTATAAATACTGTCATACGCGGCTTTAAAGTCGACGAAAAGATGGTGCGTGTCAACCTAGAATTCATGGGTCTTCTCCAAGATTTGCCATAGTGTAAATATTTGGTCTATCGTAGATTTTCCTGGCCTGAAACCACACTGGTAGGAACCAGGCGGTTCAACCAGATTGTACACGAAAGGCTTAAGGCACTTACACAGTAGGTACGGCAGAGAGAATGTTATATGCGATGTTCCAGAGGCTTATCCCCCTGTAATTGGCGCAATCATAGGGGTCACCTCTCTTATGGACCGGGCAAACGATACTGAGATTCCATTCATCGGGCATGCGTTCTTCCGACCATATCTTGCAGATGAGTTGGTGCGTGTTCCTGACCAGCTCATCGCCAGCTGCTTTAAACAGTTCCGCGGGGAGTCCGTCTGCTCCAGCAGCTTTATAATACTTAAGTTTCGATATCGCTATCTAAACATCGTCTAGGTCGGGTGGACGGGATTCTCCTTCATCTTCGTCCATTGTGAATGGTTCGCTCTGCCTGACGGCGGCATTTTGACTATCATCGCCGTTATACGTCACAGCATCGACTGTGACTCCACTACTAGTTGTCCGTGCTCATCCCTGCAGGCTTCTGCTCTGGCTTTATAGCCTTGGCATGTTCGTTTTACTTTCTGGTAAAATTTTCGAACGTCGTTCCTGACGTAAGATCTCTCAATCTCCTCGATCTCGCGCTTCTCGTGCTCCTTCTTTTTCCTTCCAGTTCATAGAGCTCGCGGGCAGCCCTCGTCCGTCGATGCAATGTGGCCATGTATGCGTTCTGTTTCTCTACATGGGACTGTCTGCACTCATCATCAGACCAGGGGTTTCTCTACGGTGGTGTCTCGAAACCGAGTACATTTGTGGCGGCCTTTCTAATGGCGTTATGACAGCGACTCTATTGCTGTTCTATGGTTTCTGCAGATTGCATCCGGACTTGGGAGAGCTTGAGGGAGACTTGATTGGCGAAGTTCCTGGCGGTCTCCTGCGATTGGAGCTTTCCGACGTTAAATTTTGGTGTTCTTACTCGACTCCGTTGATTTCGAGAAATTCGCATCCGTACCTTAGTTGCAGCAAGGTAATGATTCGAGTCGATGTTGGCTCCTCGAAAGGTTCGGACATCTAGGATGCTGGAGGAGTGTCTGCCGTCGATCGCAATATGATCAATTTGGTTGGTTGTCGATTGATCGAAAGACCGCCAGGTCCCCCTATGGATGTTGAGGTGTGGGAATCGTGTACTTGCTACTACCAGATTATGTTCCGCCATAAAGTCCACTAGCCTTAGTCCGCTTTCTGACGTGGTGTTGTGTAGGCTGTGCTTTCCTATGACCCGCTCAAAGATAGCCTCCTTACCCAGCTTCGCATTAAAGTCTCCTAGAACGATTTTGGTATCATAGCTGGGGCATTGCGCATACGTTCTGCCTAGGAGATCATAGAAGTCGTCTTAATGTCGGTCATCTTTCTCCCCTGTGGGGGCGTGGACACATAATAAACTTATATTGCCGAGACTGGTCTTGATGCGGACAGTTATGAGGCGTTCGCTTGCATACTGGAATCTTAAGACTTTTTTCCTGAGTCTGCTTCGAACAACAAATCCGCATCCGAATAAGCGTTGCTAATTTTCTATGTAGCAGTTTCCGTAGTATATGTATATCACGTTTTTCATCAGCGCGCGGTAATGTCTGCCTTATAGCAGTCCAAAGAGTTGACCAGTTGTTTGGCTGCACCTGGTCTGTTGAGGAACCTAACGTACTGGTTGGTCCTGAACAAGGTGTTTCTGAACAAGTTTTATCAGAATTATCGAGGGACTACTGTAATTTATTTAATTTTATAAAAAAGTGTAAAAACGCATATTATTTTGAAGGAAGAAAGTGTTGTAGACAAACAATCCATTTTATTTAATATTTGCGAAAAATATGGTAAAAAGGTTGACAGAAATAAAAGTGCATGGAAAACAGGCTAAATCACCGCTACCAGAATATCTAAGGCTACGCGCACAGTGAAGCGATTTTCGATGCGATTCTCGCAAGCTTATCGCAAACCTCTCGCAAGCTTCTCGCACACAAACTCTTCTGATCACTTTTTTAAGCGATTCTGTGCGAGTATCGTTTAAATGAACAATCGAGTATTGTTTAAATGAAAAATTGGTCCAGTTTCCTAAAGCGGCCTACACACGCGCTACGGATCGAATGGATCTGTTTGAAGTCATTTCGCCACACACTTGTGGATCGGTATACGTTCTTCATTTCACGCTGTTCGCCGTCGAGTAAGGATGGATCGCGGAGAAAAAATAATTTTGTTGTGTGGTGTATATAGTGTGTGAAAAAAGGAAAGAAAGGATAATGAAAGAGAAACGTTCACTGTGGATGCAGGAGTGGTTTCTGATCCTAACAACTTATTCATATATAGATACATGCATTCACAAATATGTGAATGAGGGTCTCATAATTCTATTGCCTATTGCCTGTGAGTGTTTATTGCTTGTTTCATTTTATGGCCTGTTTTCATTTTATGATTCGATGTTCACAGTTTTATAACATACATTTGTGCACATACGAATCATAAATACAATCATAAACATATAAACAGGCTGCATAGATGCACTCTAACAACTTCGGGTGGACGTTTCCTAGACATCGTCAACCGCGCGACACACACGCTACCGATCGCAGGAATATCAAACTCATTTGAAAACTTGCGATCTGTAGCAAACTAGCCCACACACAGGACGATCTGTTTGAATCGCAACCGATCCATTCGATCCGTAGCGCGTGTGTAGGCCGCTTAATACAAATGGTTCAATTTGTCCAAAATGTGGTCAAATATTTTGAACGACATTCTTGTGCATTCCAAGAATTTTCTTTCATCGTTCCTTAACTGTGGATATAAATTATTGTTTTTTGAAGGAAACAACTAAGTCGAATTTATACAAAACTTTATTTATTTCTTCCTCTATGAGAAAGCAACCTCGCAGCTTTACAAATCACGATCGACTGTACACCAAAGGGAAAAATGAAGCTCTTTGCTTAACATTGCATTTACATGCAATACATATTCTTTATAGTAAGCGATGAGAACAACGATCTCTTTCGGTACGAGAGCACTTGTCGCTTTCGTTGCTATGCAGACTTCTCTATCCCAGATATGTTCTCATAACTATTCCCCCCTTCAAGTGAAACAGTCCCTGGCATCACTTAGTTCCTAGTTTACAAATACATATACATTTTGTAATTTATTCCAATACTAAATATAATACATTTTCATAATTAAAATAAAATAAAAAAAATCTTCAGTTTCTTTTTATTATAATAACTTAATATTAATATAGTTCTTTACAATGAAATAATAAAAAACAATATAATCCGAAGCCCAGGGCTTATCGTTTTAGGCTAACTCCATCTCGTGAAGGAAACAATTTCACTATGATTAGTACTAGGAATATTATAAATAAAGAATGTATTGTAAGACTATATTATATTACTTTTATGCACTTTCCTGCCGTCAATAAGTACCGTTGATCCTAAGTCCTTTTGTACAACTTTTTCGTTAAAAAGTTTGCTGAACTTATTTCCGATCCTCCTGTTAGTTCGTACAAAAACTTTCTCACCTGGTCTAAAAGATCGATTCTGTCTATCTCTATTGTGATAACTGAGGTCTATTTTTTGAGTGTTGGTAATCTTTTCCTTGATTTCGTTCTCTAGCGCTGGGGGTATTGAATGTATTACATCTATTGGTCTATAATTTGTGACTGAGTGAATCGTCCTGTTGTACTTGGCCGTAGCAAGTAAAAGGAGTTCACATATGTCACTAATATCCTGCTCAAATTTAGTACATCTTGATATTTCTGACAATGTACTGTGAAATCTTTCAACTTGTCCATTTGTTGAACTGTGGAAAGGTGGAGTGGTAAATACAGCTATGTTGAAATGATTCCTAAGTAGTGATTTCACAGTTTCAGAAGTAAAAGATTTTTCATTGTCACATACAATCGTTTTAGTATTTTTAAAGAAGTTAAGTATCTCTAAGAGTGGACCTTTTAGATCAATAATTGAACGAGATTTTACTGGTTCAACCACAGCAAACTTGGAGAACTTATCAACACAGGTAAGAAAATATGTCCCAGCTGTTGAATAGATATCTATATGCAAGATCTCACCAGGATAGCATGGAATAGGGGATTCTCCTATTTTTTGTTTTTGTGGATGCCTCTGGTATTTTGCTTCATTACAAACCCTGCAGCTGGCTACTATTTCTTTAAGTTTTTTACGAATATTAGGGAAATAGTAATCTTTGAGGACCTGCTGTGTATTCTCCTGAGCAGAGCGGTGAGCTCGAGTGTGTTCAACCGCAAGTATCTCCTCCTGATCATTAGTATTAAATATGTCAGTTACCATATTATTAGTGTGACGAAACTTTACTGAGGGAAATAAAGCTACCAGTTTGTTCTGAATTTGTGCTAACGTGGAAAGATCACAATATAAGGCATTGACGACATTTGCGTTGACGGTTTCTTTAAGGACAGAGAACAAGTTGTCTAGATTATTGTAAGTAACTGTGTGTCTTATTGGGCTTTTAAAGATGATTTTTGTAACTTTCCTCAATTCCGATCCTCTAGTAAGAACTAGTTGATTGCGGAAACAGTTAACAGGATTTACAACACTGGGTATTACTTGTGTTAGAGATTCTTCGCTGTGTTCTGTTCCAGAGATTGATGTTACATGATGTTGTAACGCGTTTACACGCTGCCTTGACAAAGCATCCGCAACATAATTTTCTCTCCCTGGCTTATAGAAGAATGTAGGCGAAAACTCCTCAACAAAAGCTCTCCACCTTTTGATTTTTGCGTTTGGATTTTTATCCGAAATAGCGAAAGTAAGTGGCTGGTGGTCTGTGTAGATGTTTAACTTTCTGACACCATACAAATAGTTCCGAAGTTTTTGTAACGCCCACACTATAGCCAACAATTCCCTTTCGTTTGTGGCATAGTTTTGTTCGGTGGAAGATAATGTGCGCGAAATCATAGTAATTAGGCGTCCGTCTTGAGAGAGAACAGCGCCTAGGGCACTAGATGATGCGTCTGTCGTCAAATCAAATGGCTTTTTATAGTCCGGATATAAAAGCAAAACATCCTCCGAGGCCAATATTTGCTTAATTCGATTGAAGCTAAGCAAAGCTTCTTCATCTAATTCTATTTGAACGTCTTTTGATTTCCTTGAACCGATATTGCCATTCTCCCCGCACAGATACCTAGTAAGCGGTTTTGCGATCTTAGCGTAATCTTTTATAAAACGCCTGTAATATCCTGACAATCCAAGAAATGATCTCAGGCTGCGAAGAGATTTCGGCACATCATAACTCACAATATCTCTAACCTTTTCTGGACAAGTTTTAATACCTTCACCTGAAACTATGAACCCTAAGAACTCTACCTCTTGTTTAAAAAATTTTGATTTCTCAGGTGCAACCCTCATATTTGCTTCAAAGAGTTTTTTTCAAAATTCGACCAATATCCTCTAGATGATGTTCCTTTGTTTTAGAAAAAATGATGATGTCATCAATATATACGTGACAACATTTACCTATTTCTTCTCTAAGAACGTCGTCTATTGCTCTTTGGAAAATACTCGGTGCATTCTTTAAACCAAATGGAAGCCTGCAGAATTCATATTTTCCATTGTTTATTGAGAATGCAGTTTTTTCCATGTCTCTGTCAGATAATTTTATCTGATGAAACCCGGACTTCAGGTCAATTGTGGTAAAATATGTGCCTGTGCCAAGATTAGAGAGAATAACTGCTGTTTCTGGGATGGGGTATTTGTCGCTAATTGTTTTGTTATTTAGTTTGCGAAAGTCAATAACCATGCGCATTCTTTTCCTTCCCAACTCATCGACTCCCTTTTTGTCGACTACCCAAACAGGATTATTATAAGGCGATCGCGATGGTCTTATTATCCCATTCCGTAGCAGATTGGAAACTTCACTATTTACAAATGATGCCGCCGCTATCGGATAAGGATACGATTTCGAATAAATGGGCTCGTTGTCGATCGTCCGTATGGTGCCAATGATATTCGTATTAAACGGCAGGGATTCATTAGGATCGGCAAAAACTTTTGAATGCTTTTGAATCAATGAAGAAAATATGTCACTTAAATCGAACGGGATGTCCTTCTTATCATAAAAAATGCTATTTACGTCATTACAATAGAAGTAAAGTAATTTCTCTTCTCCAGCACAGTAAGTCAGAACTCCTTTTGATAAGTTTATCTTTGCACCTATTTCTTTTAAAAAATCAAATCCTATGATGCCGTCAAAAGTTTTGAGGTTAGGCAATAGGAAAAATGTGGTATCTTTATCAAAAATATTAATGGTGCATTTGAACCTAATTTTATTGATTCCGTTAATGGACTTGACAGAAAAGGGTGCGTCAACTGACTTAACGCCCTTAAGCGAATCGATGCTTCTAATGTAATTCTTCGCCGAGCCTGTATCCACCAATAGTTTTATATCCCTTCCCGCCAGTGTTCGGCTGAGGTATGGCAGGAGGGACCTTGACCTAAAAAATTGACTTCATCAAACATTTCCGGGGTATCAATATGTTCCGCATTTTCATATCCGGTATCATATCTAATGTTATTTACATATTCTGCCCTATCTTCAAAGTGCTGACTCCCTAATTGTTCACCATATGAATAGTGCGGTTCAACAACACTAGAACTGGGTTTTGCCTTTTCTTGATCCAAGTAATTTATTCTTTGATGCTTTGGAAAAGTTGATCTATCCGATTCGCGAGACCTCTTTAGCTGATTTTGAGGTATTAAATGCCTAGGGGAGCTATTATGATTTGATACATATCTGTTGGAGAAATCAGATTTACCTATAGGTCTTTGGGACGAAATGGGATTTCTATAATCGGAAGTGGTAGGATCAACTTCCATTGGAACAAGTTTGGGTCGGTATTGGCCTGAGGACACCTGTTTATAATGAGGTGAGTGATACGAATTGTATTGATTGGGCACCTGAGGTTGTCGTGGTGTGAAGTTGGTTAGATATTCGTTTCTAACTGAAAACGAGTTTGCAAAGAGAGATCGCTCTTGATTAGCCTCTAGCTCCTGTGCGAGAGCTAGCGCGCTGGGCATATCCGTAGGTCGTGATGAAAATAGGATATCGCACATTGGTTTCCGTAAGCCGGAAATGAAAACTCTCAATGCATCCTCTCTATATTTTTGACAAAGTGAATTAATTAAATCATTATTGCCTCCGTGAAGCATAATTGTTTTGTTGACAATCAATGTTAGTTTTTTCTCCACTTCGTCGTAAAATTCTACAATAGAAAGTTTTCCTTGACGGAGAGTCGACATCTCTTGCTCAATGAGATACACTGGCCTCTTATCAGCATATGTAAAATCCAGTCTCGCAATTATGGCCTTAAAATTGAGGACTGTGTTAAATGAAGCCAAGACTTGATCTGCATTTCCTATGACCTTGTTTCTTATGATAGCGACCGCTTGGTAGTGTTTTGAACTACCATCATAAGCTTCATACAGCTTGTATGCAGCAAAAGCAGCCTGACGCCAAGAAACATATCGAGTCTGATCACCATTGAATTCAGGAAGAGTCTTTACTAAATCAAGAGATTCCTCACACGTTTTTCCAGGCCTAATCGATACTGGTTTGTAAACCTCAACAACCATAGGAGATTCCAGTGCTTTTAGTCGAGTCGTTAGTTGGTCAATCGTCGTCTCAAAAGATTGCCTAGTTCTGTCTGTTGCAACTTGTATTGCAGCGGTGACAAAAGTCTTTAACTGGTCCGCATCCATTATTTAAAAACAAAGTGTTGCACGAGTAATTAAGAATACAACTGTACAAAAAGAATATATCAAACGGAAATTGTTTCATTCACTTATGTAACACTGTATTAGTAGTATAACGTAATTATATATGCACTTATTTCTATGTATTGTATATTTAACGGAAAAATTGAACAACTTATCTTATTTATCACTTACACACATACTAATTCGTCAACGTAAATAGGTTTCTTTTATAATGATAGAAAAAAAAAAAAAAATGTAATTCAATGATTCTTCATATACATACATATGTATACTAAGCTTAATTAATCTTACTTACTATCAAATCATAACAACATGTAAAAGATTTTTTCGGCTTTGTCCTATTTCCTGTTCTTCTCCTTCTCTCCCGCTCTCCTTACTACAACTTTTTAATTAAGTCTCTTTTATTGGATATATTCTTGGTTTGTTGCGGGAATGGGTAATCGAATTTGGAGTACAGTTAAAAACACTTTTTATTCTATTGTTCAATTGATAATCTGCGATCATGCATGTGTATTTAAATTTGTTTAGTCTTAGTACGATTAGGATTGTTTGTTCCAGTACTTATAAAAAAAAGTTTTTTCACCTTAACGATTTGGTTAATTTAATGTTGCACCAGTTGAGATTCCAAATTATTTGCACATTGCGTGTGCTTCAGTTACATGTGATTTCTCTATTAAAACTAGGTTCTTATCACTGATCTTTATTTTATGAATATGGTTTTGGAATTAAGTTCAGGGTCCTTAATTGATTTAGGGTTCACACGACGGTTTCTCACTTTACACATTTATTCCAGTAATTACGTATGTAAAGAACGCGTCGCCACGTGAGTTGGGCGCCAATTATTGTTTTTTGAAGGAAACAACTAAGTCGAATTTATACAAAACTTTATTTATTTCTTCCTCTATGAGAAAGCAACCTCGCAGCTTTACAAATCACGATCGACTGTACACCAAAGGGAAAAAAAAAGCTCTTTGCTTAACATTGCATTTACATGCAATACATATTCTTTATAGTAAGCGATGAGAACAACGATCTCTTTCGGTACGAGAGCACTTGTCGCTTTCGTTGCTATGCAGACTTCTCTATCCCAGATATGTTCTCATAACTTATATAAAGGGTTTTCCAATAGGAAATTGATAGCTTTGAAATCAATTTGTGAACGCACCCTTTCACTAATCATCGAACTGTCATTGCTAGTTTATTCAGTAAAGTCAACATTTTCATCATAGTAAAATGCATAAACGAGCAAAGTCTCCAAATTATAAAAATTTTCTACCGAAATTCGGAGTCGGTGACCGCAACTTTAAGAGCGTTAACTCCAATTTTCGGTCGTAATTCAAGCCCTATTAGACAGGCAATAACAAGTCTAGTGTAAAGATTAGAGTCTACACGTTCGTTGTGTGATATTGCCATGTCAGCGAGACAACAGGTTGGTCGAAAATATCGCTGGCGTTCGGGCGTCCGTAGCAAACGATCCAAATCAATCAATTGCACAGCGTTCTCAAGAATTAACGCGTATTTTGCGTAAGGATCTTGGTTTCCACCCATACAGGATCAAGCTTACTCAAGAATTGAAGCCGATGAACCATTTGAAGCGACGTGCGTTCTCCGATTGGGCTCTGGAGAAGATGCGCCTAGATGATGAATTTCATCGCAAAATCATCTTCGGTGACGAGCTCATTTTTGGCTCTATGGATTCGTCAATAAGCAAAATATGCGTTATTGGTCGGGTGAGAATCCATATGTGCTTCATGAATCCCTACCTCGTCCACAAAAAAAAAAAACTTTTTGGTGCGGTTTACATGCCGGCGGCGCTATTGGGCCATATTTTTTCGTCGACGATAAGGATCATCACTTACTGTGAATAGCCAGCGTTATCGCGCCATAATTGCCGATTATTTTTGGCCCGAATTGGAAGATATGGACTTGGTCCTGTCTGTGAG
This sequence comes from Eumerus sabulonum, assembly GCA_951905685.1. Classification (NCBI taxonomy): domain Eukaryota; kingdom Metazoa; phylum Arthropoda; class Insecta; order Diptera; family Syrphidae; genus Eumerus; species Eumerus sabulonum. The sequence continues at coordinate 208,969,396 of OX645060.1, forward strand.
GAAGGTGAATGGAGAAGAAGACACAACCGCGAACTCTACGAGCTGTACCAAGATGTGGATGTAGTCCGGAAGGCAAGGATCCGTCGACTACACTGGCTCGGCCACATCGAGCGCATGGACATCAACGCTCCAGCTAAGAGGGTCTTCGACGCCGAGCCTCCTGGTTCGAGAAGAAGAGGAAGACCGAACCTCCGGTATAAAGACCAAGTAATCGCGGATGTAAGACATCTTGGTCTTGACAACTGGAAGCAGCGTGCCCGGGACCGTCAAGGATGGAAGGCAGCTATAGCTCAGGCTCAGATCCTCTATGGATCGCAGGCCGGATAAGTAAGTAAGTAAGTAAGGACTTGGACGACATGTGGTTTCAAACGGATGGTGCCACACAGCACACGTTACAATCGATTTATTGAAGAGTTAGTTTGATGAGCGTGTTATCTCAAGAAATAGGCCAGTCGAATGACCGCTTCGTTCGTGCGATTTAACGCCTCTAGACTATTTTCTTTGGGAGGGAGGGAGCGAGCAAACAGAGCAAAGAAGTTGATCGCGTTTAACATGGTAAACGCCAGCTTCGATCTCTGTCCCTGTTCAATCCAAGTTGACACACAGCCTCCGCGTGGCCCCCCTGGATAGCTACCCTGGCACCCGCCAGGTAGTGAACCAATGTGTGCAGCGACCCAACCCTTGTTCCTGGGGAAAGAGGAACCTGGCCCTCCAGGTTGGGGGTTGTGCTTAGGGGTAACATCCCTATCACGTAAAAACCCACTTGTTCCGAAACGACAACAAGCCTCGGATACGGACGGATACAAAGCTGACGACCCCTGCAAACGACTAACGGACTTAAGAGTCTGCACCTGGAATGTGAGGTCCCTTAACAGACCGGGTGCAGGCGATCAATTGGAGCAAACCCTCAACTGCTATAAAGCAGATATAACCGCACTCCAAGAAGTGCGATGGGATGGACCAGGCAAAAAACGGATGAAAAACTGCGACATTTACTACGGGAACTGCTACAAGGAGAACAAACAGCGCCTATTCGGGTGCGGATTCGTTATTAGAGGAAGACTCCGACAAAAAGTCTTAAGCTTCCGAGATGTAAGCGAACGCCTCATAACAATCCGCATCAAAGCTAAATTTGGAAACATTAGCTTAATATGCGCTCACGCCCCAACGGAAGAAAAGGACGATCGACTCAAAGAAGAATTCTACGATCTCCTAGACAGAACATATGCCCAATGTCCCAGCTACGACACAAAAATAGTCCTAGGAGATTTTAATGCAAAACTGGGCAAGGAGTACATATTTGAGTCGATCATAGGAAAGCATAGCCTCCATAACACCACATCCGACAACGGAATAAGGCTAATCGATTTCCTAGCGGGGCGTAACCTCCTTGTAGCAAGCACGCGATTCCCCCATCTCAACATCCACAAGGGTACCTGGCGGTCTTGTGATCAATCGACCACCAACCAGATTGATCATATTGCGATCGACGCCAGACACTCCTCCTGTATTCTCGACGTACGAACCTTCCGAGGGGCCAACATCGACTCGGACCACTACCTTGTTGTAGCCAAGGTACGAATGAGGATATCAAGAATGCTTAGGAGCCGAGTAGGACAACGTAAGTTTGACGTTGGAAAGCTACAATCGCAAGAGACTGCCAGAATCTTTGCCGATCGTGTCTCCTCAAAGCTCTCTCAAAATCCGCCCACAGCAGCACAAACAATAGAGCAGGAATGGGCTCATTGCCAGAGCGCCGTCAGAGATGCTGCCTCAGAGGTGCTGGGTTTCAAACAGCCACCACCTAGAAACCCCTGGTTCGATGAACAATGCGAACAAGCCCATGCAGCAAAACAAGAGGCATATAAGGCCACCCTGCAACGACGGACGAGAGCTGCTCGCGAAATCTATGAGCAGAAGAGAAGAGAGGAACACACGCTTTTCAGAAGAAAGAAGAGAGAGCACGGAAAGCGTGAGATCGAGGAGATGGAGAGATGCTTCCGCAGGAATGACGCCCGTAAGTTTTACAACAAGGTAAAACGAACATGCCATGGCTACAAAGCCAGAGTGGCGGCCTGCAAGGATGAAAATGGAGAACTGGTAGTAGAGTCGCAGTCGATGCTGAGGATTTGGAAAGACCACTTCTGCAGACTGTATAACGGCGATGATAGACAAGATACCGCTGTCAGGCAGAACGAGCCATTCGCAATGGACCACGAAGTAACAGAATTCAGTCCACCCGACCTAGACGAAGTCAAAATAGCGATATCAAGACTTAAGTCTAATAAAGCCGCTGGCGCAGACGGCCTGTCTGCTGAGCTTTTTAAGGCGGCTGGAGATGAGCTGGTAAGGTGCATGCACCATCTCATCTGCAAGGTATGGTCGGAGGAAAGCATGCCCGACGAATGGAATCTCAGCATCGTTTGCCCGGTCCATAAGAAAGGAGACCCCTATAACTGCGCCAACTATAGGGGAATAAGTCTCCTTAACATCGCATATAAGATCTTCTCTGCCGTATTGTGTGAACGCCTGAAACCGTTTGTGGATAACCTGATCGGCTCTTATCAGTGTGGTTTCAGGCCAGGTAAATCCACAATAGACCAAATATTTACGCTACGGCAGATCTTTGAGAAGACCCAGGAATACCAAATCGACACTCACCACCTCTTCGTCGATTTCAAAGCCGCGTATGACAGCGTATATAGAGACGAGCTGTACAAAGCCATGTCTAGTTTTAACATCCCTGTCAAACTCGTCCGACTGTGCAGGATGACAATGGAGAATTCTCGTTGCTCCATTAAGGTCGGTAATGAGCAAACCGAGACCTTTAATGTTAAAAAAGGATTTAGGCAGGGCGACGCGCTGTCGTGCAACTTTTTCAACATCGTGCTTGAAAAGATCGTGCAAGAGTCACTGGCCAACACAAGGGGTACGATTTACTTCAAGTCTACGCAATTGCTTGCGTACGCCGACGATATTGACGTAATTGGACGAAAACAGCAAGACGTCAATGAGGCTTTCGTGAGCATTGAGGTAGAAGCGGCTAAGATGGGTCTCAAGGTTAATGAGGGTAAAACCAAATATCTGCTTTCATCGAAAAGAGACGGACAACACCGACGTATTGGCCAGAACGTCACCATGGGCGGATATAACTTTGAAGTGGTCAAGGAATTCGTCTACCTTGGCTCACTGATTACCAGCGACAACAACACCAGCGCTGAGATAAAACGCAGAATCACTCTTGCCAACCGCTGTTTCTTTGGGCTCAAGAGGCAACTGAGAAGTAGAGCCCTCTCTCGGAAAACCATGGTGACACTATATAAGACCTTGATCATCCCAGTCCTCCTTTACGGCGCAGAGGCTTGGACCTTAACAAAAGCGGATGAAGATGCCCTTGGTCGTTTCGAGAGGAAAATTCTGCGCACTATCTACGGTCCCGTTTGTTCAAACGGTGTATGGAGGAGAAGATATAACGAAGAACTGTACGGGTTGTACAGCGACATCGGCCTGGTACGACGTCTACGGATACAGCGTCTAAGGTGGCTAGGCCATGTAGAGCGCATGGAAGATACAGCTCCGACCCGAAAAGTCTTCGAATCCACTCCGGAAGGAAGGCGCGGCAGAGGACGGCCGCCTCAGCGGTGGCGCACGCAGGTGGAAAGGGACCTCAACCAACTGGGCGTGCGGCACTGGAAACAGCTGGCCAAAGACCGTGCCGGCTGGAGACGCTTGTTGGTTGAGGCCCAGGTTCACCACGGACTGTAGCGCCACCTAAGTAAGTAAGTAAGTAAGTAAGACTATTTTCTTTGGGGCTGCGTTAAGTCATTGGAGAATGCCGACGACGTTGGAAGAGTTCAGAGCCAATGTGTGGCCCAGTCATCGAAAATTGGGTCCAACAAATCGACCGCTGCAAACGTGCCCGCGGTGGCCATATGAACGGAGTCGAGTTCCATTCATAAACGTTTTGATTGAACTTCAAGCCGATGGTAAAGTTCTTGAAATGTCTCAAACGGTTTGCGTTTTATTTAAAAAAAAGTTGTCAAGTCCTTATTGGAAAACCCGATAAATATTGTTGCGGAGAAACAAACCGACGGTTAAGTTCGAATTTCGCTGTCGAAGTTCGAAAGCTTGGGTGAAGGGGAAATTGGAATGACCGAAACTTCCAACGGCGTAATGCTAATTGTCAGAGCATTCTAGAGATTTCCGAAGGGGAACTTCCGACGGCGAACCTTCGAGAAGGTGCACCGAGAGCTATATAAGCGCGAACACTCGCCCTCGGGATTCATTCTGTTTGTGGTATTGAACAGCGTGTGAGAAGTCAGTGTGATCAAACAGTGTGAAAATAAAAGCTCTCAATAAAGGTTTGTTTGTGTAATAAAGTTTAAAGTGGATAGTATTGGATAATAAAGAAAAGTGGTGAAGCTGCACAGATAATTGTTCTGTGGTGAAAGAAATAAAAGTGTGTGTGTTTTAATTCGGATAAAAAGGACAATTGTAGTTTATCGCAATTCAGTGGTGCGAACCCTATTCGGTGTGGGATTGAATATTTCGTAACAATATAAACTTTCATTTAAATATTCTTCGCCTGATGATGAATACATCGCAACAGAAAAGTACAGAGCAGCTTTTACTGTGCGCACCATATCGCATCTCGCATCACTTCTCGTGTCGCTTCCCGAATCGCATCTCGCATCGCATCGCATCTCGCGTCACTGTGCGTGCAGCCTAAGTCTAGCAAAAGTTGCACTTTCTATCAAACGCTTATGATGATACCACCTAATCAAAATTCGATTCATACACAATCGTCTTGTATTATTGGCATTTGAAGTGCTCTCATTAAAGGGACGGGTCAATTCAACCTTAAAAATACGTACATACGTAGCTCTTTTTCCATTTTGCCTTATGTTTGCATATTTATGAAGCAAATTTGCTCAGTAACATTGTTGTAAGCTATTTTTAATGGCGCGTCCTCTATTATCGTCGTCTTCCGCCCATTGAAATATGTATGTGTGTCACTTCGGGCTTATTGACTTTCATTACAGTTGACCGTTCCGTCCCAGGAAAGTTATTCCCTACCCACCCCATCCTGTCTCCTGGTAGGCTATGATACTTCTTGGCAATCAGGCTGTCTCATGAAAAATTCAAATTGCAAGAGAAATGAATTTATCTAAAAAGGATTCCCATCAAAAAAGGGAAATCAAAATCGGAAAAAAAACAAAAACAAAATAACAAAAATAAAACATCAAGATATCAAGGTATGTACACATCTATCTCTGGAAATAATACGAAGTGGCATCCGAATGAAGTCAAAGGGGCGAGGTGAATCAAGCAACCTATATATGTACGCAGGCATTTGTCCCTTTGAATTACATACATATTTTACCTTTCGGGCATGTTCGATATTTTTTGCTTTTGTTTTATTTGGCCCTTTTCCATGTAATTTGTAAATTGCGTCAAGGGATTCGTGGGGGATTCTCTGCTCCATAGGAAACTGTCGATTGTACAGTAATGGACAAAAATCTCTTGGCACGCGGATCGATACAGCCCGTGGGACATGTGTCAGGGCCGGTGTTACAAGGGGGGCCGATTAGTGTTCTCGATTTTCAGGATATTATCTCGCGTTCATTCATGATTCGCTTCAACTAGCAGAATAACTAAATAAAAGAAAAGAAAAGAAAAAGGAAATACATAAGTAGATATGTACATGCATATGTATGTAGTACTTACACAATGTGGGTGCGAATGCTTCTTTTGTGAATCCTTCGTTTAGGTCGTTTCGCTAAATAATGCTGGCGGGTAGGTACATTGCTCAGTGAAGGAAGGGTATTCAACTCGTTCAATGGGGGCTTTACAGAAAGGCGTTGAGTTTGCATATCGTAGTTACCTTCGTAAAAAGGACTGCTTTCGTTTTTATTTTATTTTTGTATTTTTTTTTTTTTTTTTATTTCCTTTCTTTTGGTTCGCGCAAAACTATTCGTTAGAGCACGACAATTCGCCTGTAAATACGCTGTGACGAAAAAAAATGTCCTTTTGTTGGTTATTCTCTTGGGACTAACTCGGCTATAGTGGTGTGGCCCAGTGGGATTGAACGGAAGTTTCAACGACTTGAAAATTCGTTCATGTGAGTTGAATGCTATTATTTAGATTTTTTTTCTCTAACCTCAGCAGCGGTTGTTATTAACATTTTACATTTCTAAACTACACGTTTTGAGGAGTATAGTAAGCGTTTAGAAACTTAAATTACGTTTTCTTTCAAGCAACCAAAAAAGGACTTTGTTAGTCTGTTACAAAGTTAGGCTTATCGAGAAAGTGCTTGATGTAGCTCTTGGTAAACTAACGAGCAGGGATCTGATGATATAATCGATGTTGATCTATCCAGCGTTACTTGTCATCCATGTACGAATTCCTTTCATTATATTTTAATTTTAGAATTTTAAACTATATAAAGGGTATAATTCTGTACTGTAAATTGCGACATTTATTACAGCTGTCACAAAAGATTGCACTTACTGGAATGCGGATTTGTCGTTGGAAAGCGGTTAAGGTCGAAGGTCATCGACTTTAAACCTATAAGTGATCGCCTGTCTGGGATCCGCATCGAAGGCAGATTTTATAACATCATCTTTATATGTGCACACGCCCCTACCGACGAGACTGAAGACCCTATCAAGGAGGACTTCTATGACTTTCTTTACAACGCCTACGGAGCTTGTCCGGAGTACGATGTAAAAATCGTGCTCGGGTACTTCAACGCCAAAATAGGTGAGGAGAACACCCTTGGCGGGGTGATCGGAAAGCACAGCCACCACGATACGACAACAGATAACGGCTTCTGACTCACGGACTTTGCGACAACTCGTAATGCGGTGATAAGTAGCACAAGATTCTCTCGCAAGCGAATCCACACAGCAACCTGGCGATCTCCGGACGGTCGAACCGCCAACCAAATCGACCATGTGCTCATTGACGCAAGGCACGCGTCAAACATCCTGGATGTGCGAACATTCAGAGGGGCAAATGTCGACTCTGACCACTTCCTCGTAGCAGCAAGATTCAGAGCTCGACTGTCCAATGTCAGAAAGCTGCACCAGCCCATCAGGAGGAGGTTCGACATTGGGCGCCTGAGCACACCGGAGGTTGCCAGAGTCTACAGGGAGCAGCTGAGCGATGCGAAACAAATGCCAATAATATGTGGCTGCATTGCCGCTCAGCCATTCAGGAAGTAGCCGAAACCACCCTACGGTACCTACCACCCCCGACAAGAAACCCGTGGTATGACAGCGAGTTTGAGCAGAAAAAGGCAGCAACCGACGGGGCGTACCAAACGGCGCTGCAGAGGAAAACCAGGGTATCGCAAGAAGTGTACCGAGCCAGAAGAAGGGAGCCGAAAAAACTACTGCGACAAGAGGAAAGAATCTTCGCAGCCTCTCAGCTCAAGGATATCGAGGAGTCTAGGGATGAACATGAAAGACGAGCCATTTACATGAAAGCCAAAGGCCTTGCAGGAGGCTTCAAAAAGGGCTCCCTGGCTCCTCGAAACTGCGAGTAGATGTATTTAAGCAGCAGTTCCAACAGCTGCTTAACGAGCATGACGAAGAGAGAGTGGTAGGGACCGAGGAAATCCCAACTCCAGCCGCTGAAGTTGTCCTCCCACCCAGCATCGAAGAACTCGGCACAGCTATTCAGAAGCTGAAGAATAACAAGGCCGCAGGCTCAGATGGCTTGCCATCAGAGCTCTTCAAGGCTGGCAACGATGTTCTGGTAGGGAGCATGCACCAGATCATCCGCAGAATTTGGGAAGATCAAAGCATGCCCGACGACTGGAATACTAGCTCTATATGCCCCATCCACAAGAAAGGCGTTCCCACCTCTTGCAAGAACTATAGAGGTATATCCCTGCTCAATTTCGCATACAAGATCCTGTATAGCGTATTGTGTGAACGTCTAAAACCATTTTGCACCGCACTGATCGGTAGCTACCAGTGCGGCTTCCGGCACGGCAAATCAACTATAGACCAAATTTTCACACTTCGACAAATCCTGGAAAAGACCAACGACTTTCGAATCGATACACACCATCTTTTCATCGATTTCAAAGCCGCATACGACAGCATTCATCGTGAAGAACTGTTTGGAGCGATGGCTGAATTCGGGATTCCGGGAAAACTGATCCAGTTGTGTCGCGCAACGCTAAAAAACACGCGATGCACCGTGCAACTCGGTTTTAGGACTTCGGAACCATTCGAAACCTGGACTGGATTTTGGCAAGGAGATGCCCTGTCAGCCAGTGTAGTCGACGGATCTTTGCCTTCCGGATTACATCCACATCGTTGTACAGCTCGTAGAGTTCGCGGTTGTGTCTTCTTCTCCATTCACCTTCCTCACAGACAGGACCAAATATCCGGCGCAGAATTTTTCTTTCGAAAGAACCCAAAATCAGCTCCGCCGTCCTGCTTATCGTCCAGCTTTCGGCTCCGTACAGCAAGACTGGCAGAATGAGCGTTTTGTAAAGCATGACTTTGGTCTTTCGAGTGAGGAGTTTTGACCCCAGTTGTTTGGACAAGCCGAAGTAGCAGCGGTTGCCAAGGGCGATTCTACGCCGGATCTCCACTGTGGTCTCATTTGTGGAATTTACGTTTGCCCCGAGGTAGACAAACTCCTTAACTACCTCGAAATTGTAGCTGCCAATTGTTATATTTTGTCCCAGGTGGTGAGCGACGGATTGGCTTTTGCTTGACAGCATGTATTTCGTTTTGTCCTCATTGATCTTAAGGCCAATTCGTTTCGCCTCTTCTTCAATCGCCGTGAATGCTTCCACAATGCCACGGCGAGAACACGCGATGATGTCGATATCATCCGCGTATCCTAGCAGCTGGATGGACTTGTAAAAGATAGTGCTTTCCCTGTTGACGCCTGCCCGTCGCACTATCTGCTCCAGCACCAGGTTGAAGAAGTCACACGACAGCGCATCTCCTTGCCGAAATCCGGTGCATGTTTCGAATGGTTCCGAGGTCCTAGAACCGAGTTGCACGGTGCATCGCGTGTTTTTTAGCGTGGCGCGACACAACTGGATCAGTTTTACCGGGATCCCGAATTCGGCCATCGCCCCAAACAGTGCTTCACGATGAATGCTGTCGTATGCGGCTTTGAAATCGATGAAAAGATGGTGTGTATCGATTTGAAACTCGTTGGTCTTTTCCAGGATTTGTCGAAGTGTGAAAATTTGGTCTATGGTTGATTTGCCGGGCCGGAAGCCGCACTGGTAGCTGCCGATTAGTGCGGTGCAAAATGGTTTTAGACGTTCACACAATACGCTGGACAGGATCTTGTATGCGACATTGAGCAGGGATATACCTCTATAGTTCTTACAAGAGGTAGGATCGCCTTTTTTGTGGATGGGGCATATAGAGCTGGTATTCCAGTCGTCGGGCATGCTCTCATCTTCCCAAATTCTGCAGATGATCTGGTGCATGCTCCCTACCAGAACATCGCCGCCAGCCTTGAAGAGCTCTGATGGCAAGCCATCTGAGCCTGCGGCCTTGTTGTTCTTCAGCTTCTGAATAGCTGTGCCGACTTCTTCTATGCTGGGTGGGAGGACTACTTCAGCGGCTGGAGTTGGGATTTCCTCAGTCCCTACCACTCTCTCTTGGTCATGCTCGTTAAGCAGCTGCTGGAAGTGCTGCTTAAATACATCCACTATTCCCTGCGGGTCGGTGACAAGATTACCCTCGCAGTTTCGAAGAGCCAGGGTGCCCTTTTTGAAGCCTCCTGCAAGGCCTTTGGCTTTCTTGTAAAAGGCTCGTATTTTATGTCTATCCCTAGACTCCTCGATATCCTTGAGCTGGGAGGCTGCGAAGATTCTTTTCTTTTGTCGCAGTAGTTTCTTCTCCTCCCTTCTTCTGGCTCGGTACTCTTCTCGCGCTGCCCTGGTTTTCCTCTGCAGCGCCTTTTGGTACGCCTCGTCGGTTGCTGCCTTTTTCTGCTCACACTCGCCATCATACCACGGGTTTCTTGTCGGGGGTGGTAGGTATCCTAAGGTGGTTTCGGCTACTTCCTGAATGGCTGAGCGGCAATGCAGCCACATATTATTGGCATTTGTGTTCGACGTAGGCATACCGTAGAGTCTTTCGCTCAGCTGCTCCCTGTAGACTCTGGCAACCTCCGGTGTGCTCAGGCGCCCAATGTCGAACCTCCTCCTGATGGGCTGGTGCAGCTTTCTGACATTGGACAGTCGAGCTCTGAATCTTGCTGCTACGAGGAAGTGGTCAGAGTCGACATTTGCCCCTCTGAATGTTCGCACATCCAGGATGTTTGACGCGTGCCTTGCGTCAATGAGCACATGGTCGATTTGGTTGGCGGTTCGACCGTCCGGAGATCGCCAGGTTGCTGTGTGGATTCGCTTGCGAGGGAATCTTGTGCTACTTATCACCGCATTACGAGCTGTCGCAAAGTCAGCGAGTCGGAAGCCGTTATCTGTTGTTGTATCGTGGAGGCTGTGCTTTCCGATCACTCCGCCAAGGGTGTTTTCCTTTCCGATTTTGGCGTTGAAGTCCCCAAGCACGATTTTTACATCGTACTCCGGACAAGCTCCGTAGGCGTTGTCCAGGAGGTCATAGAAGTCCTCCTTGATAGGGTCTTCAGCCTCGTCGGTAGGGGCGTGTGCACATATAAGGCTGATGTTATAAAATCTGCCTCTGATGCGGATCACAGCCAGGCGATCACTTATAGGTTTAAAGTCGATGACCTTCGACCTTAACCGCTTTCCCACGACAAATCCGCATCCCAGTAAGTGCAACCTTTTGTGACAGCTGTAATAAATGTCGCAATTTTTCTTCCTAATCATACCGTTTCCTATCCAGCGTATTTCCTGGACCGCAGTAATATCCGCCTTGTACTGCGTGAGGATTCCTTCTAGTTTATGAGCAGCTCCGGGAGTGTACAGGGTTCTGACATTCCAGGAGCATACTCGCAAATCGTGTTCCTTTTTCGTGCGTTGTCGTCGTCGAGTATCCGTCCGTGTATCCGAGGCATCTTGCTCATTCATAACTTGGATTTTTTTACGTGGGCGGATTGTTAGCCCGCCGCACAACCGCCATTCTGGTCGGGGTTTTTTTTCGCTGCATACGTTTGTTCACCTCCCAACGGTTGTTGAAGAGGCTATCCAGAGGGCGCCGCGAGGAGGCCGTATGTCAACTTGACCCGGGCATTTAAACAGGGATCGTTGCTGGCATCTCGCCAGGTTGAGAGCAATCAACAACTTTACCCTGTATGTCCGAGCCCATGCCCTCCCTTGTTGAATAAATACCTTCACCTTTTCGGACACGATAACTCTCTCTTTTGCCCTGAGTGCTAAAAAAGGAGGAGGGCGTAACGTACGTAATATTTAAATGCAGCCGCTTCACGAAATGGAGAGCAGTTCTACCAAACCTAGGAAGTCTGATAAAACAAAAGTTAGAATCAATAGAAAAGTGGCTAGTAATCTGTGTACTAGTGGTACAGACAGAGCTGCGAAGAATCGAAGCCGCACGGAGAGCAACTGAAGTTGAAAAAACCAGAGAAGCAATGCAAGCGGCAGGAGCACAGGAGGAGCCCGGTGAAATAATACCTAATAGCAATCCCGCGGGGGGAGTGCTGGAAGTGTGCTGGGTATGGTCTTATTACGTAGCCGAAGACCAGAAATACAAATCAGTAAGGCCTGCGAATCGTACATGTCATTGAGACGGGTCGCTGATATCTATGAAGATTTCTGCATGCTTTTGGCGCAGCCGAGAAAAAAAACAACCTCGACCAATATGCTCGAAAACGAACTCGACACGGGACTCTTCGTGGCGATCCTGCTATATCAAGCACTGAGTAAAGCTGTCATCAACACCGTAATGAGAGCATTGTTTGATAAAGCAACACAAAACCAAAATGCTTAAAAACCAAATGCTTATAAAATCACATGATTGATAAAATCACATGACGTCGAGGACAATCAAATTCAGAGCTCTTCCTCTAAACGACATTTTTTTATGAACTGAAAGATTAGGTTTAAGAACTTAAAACGTGGTATTTACCCAAAAATGTCTGGACCAGGAGTCCATAACTCAGAAGTCAGAAAGTGGCGTATACAAGAAGCCGGTCTTAAAACCCAGTTTCATTTTAAAAATAAAAAAATGGTAAATGGTAGAATGGTTTTAAGCAAACCATTCGCATTTGCCGCAATCGTCGTCAACATTTAAGGTAAACGATTAACCTTTAGTAGGTACATTACTACATTATTACATAATTACATTCACAATATCTACAAAAAGTCTCGACGAGTTCGATAGAAGTTTTTGTAATTTTTTAAACTGTTGTAGTGTAACCACCAAAACAAGACATCTCCTACACATTAGATAATAACGTCATAACAAAACACTTCCCACACGTTGCATAATGCACACCACATAATAGTGTCATGTGACACCAAAAAGATATACACTGGACGGCACTGGCCAAAAAGTGCCGACACCGTATGAAGACAGGCAGAAGGAATTGGAACGTAAACATTACTACGTCCACTGCACTGTGTTTCATCAGTTATATTCGATGAAACTGAATTGTGTCATCTGGTGAAGTGACCCTTTGTGGAGTTAAGTGCAGCACAACAAAAATGACGACCCGCATCCTATCATTGGAAATCGATATGCGTTGGAAATGCTAACGGGAATCAGTATAATAAAATCAGAACTATTTTAGAAGCCAAATTGAACGGCAGGTCTACTTTAATTCTCAAGGAGTGCCAGGAAGCAGGCACCCTGAATGGCCAGTGGCGTTCCACGCCGGACACCACTATAGGTCGACCCCTCCTCTATTGGGAAGTTATTTCTAGACAAAACACACTGTACTTTTCCACAGCCACACTAGAAGTCTCAGTCCTACATGGTAATCTCGCTGTATTGATCCAGCATCCTTACATGGCGATCCTGCCAGGCTGCTGACATCCTACATGATCCTACATGCCATATCCATATATGGCGATCCTTTAGGATTATTACATGGCGATCCTTGCCATATCTTTACACTGTATGTATGTATGTTGGCTTTACAGTCCATGAAGGACCAGATCCGAGCTTCTCTCAATCACCCATGTTACGTGAAATTTTATTTTCGCATAGGTGAAAGGGACCTACAGTTTTTATTGCCAGTTCCGAACGGCGAGATTCGAGAAACTTTTCTTGACAATTGTACTACAGCGGGTTTTCTCAGTACCCCGCTAAGGAGAAGCACCGTTAAAAACACGTTCGATGACATGGCTGTTGTCGGGATTCGATCCCGTGTCATCGGCGTCAGAGGCCAACACACTATGTACAAACCTACTGCGCCACGGTGCTCTCTTTTTTAAACTATTCTAGGTAATAATAATTCGTTAAGGATATAAACAGAATAACATCTAATCATGCTTTCAGTTTTAACTAGATTTAAAACTCGAAATGCGACTACTCCCTGAAAAGAGGTAAATGCGCATTCCTTCAGTTTGTTTATTTAGTAGCCGCAACGGATTCCCCGTGCACTTAATTACCAATGAACTCTACTTGCCTCCGTGACATCAGTTCGTGTCACGTTCCACTCTCAGCCCGGAATATGTGTTTCTCGCCGCATACGGACATATGTATGTATATACTTGCATGTGACACATCGTGCATATCTCTAGCTCTTATTTAATCTTTTTTCTCTTTACGAGTATCTATCCGGAAACTTTCCTTCGCACAATCTCCTTGTTTCGAGTAGAAAGAGTGTACAATCAAAAACAAGAGGAAACGGAAAGCCTTCCGGTGTCTGCGTGACAGAATTGAAATTAACTTTCTCAGCTAAGACAGCATTACATCAGGGCATAAACGAACAGGCGCATCCACGAAGTCGAGTGGAAATATTGTTTCCTGTTCAGTTCAACTACCAGTTCCTGCTCTCGAATAAATTGCATTATATGTATAATCTAATGAAAGATCCACTTGTTCTGGTCCTCGTTGTCTTCTTGTCATATTTACATATTATGCCAAGTCACTGTAACTTCAAGTTCTAATCATCTCTCTCAATACACTCAAGCTATTTGTTAATTCAAACAAATAATAGCTCCCCACTTATACAGACAAGTCTAAAGTCCGAATACAGCAAGACTATAGTACGCCAGCATTCTCGAAAACAGCTTCCGAGTACATATTCTCGTATTCATTCTGCCGAGAATCTGTCGTCGCATGAACCCGTTTCTTGCTGGTGTGCGCTTCATCCCCAAGTGATTAATGTTTACGATAATTACCATAATCACAATAAAAGAACGGCAATATTTGTAATTTAAAGCACAACAACATCGGCGACTATATGTATTTAACCGCCTACCAGAGTGATAAAGGCATAACGACACCCCCTCTGTCACTGATTATCACTCGAGCACGTTCCGCATTCACCTTGGAGCAATTAGCCGAGTACTGAACCATATGTGTTGTGCAAACATTTACATACCAACTACACCTACAATCCTCTCACAGTTTCCTCGTAAATTGTGGGTGTAAAACGGAAATTATGTTATTGAGATTCCTGCTTCAGATTCGATTTGCCTTGAGACGTTGTGATGCTGACTGGGACGACCGACGCTTCGGTGTACAGATTTCAATTCGAAAATTTCCGATATTCATCTAAAATAATTTTTTGTGGAACCACACTATTCGCTTGTGGCTATGTTGTTGTTCGATAAATTGACAGGATGGTACCTATTGTCATTGCGTAGTTTGGTTAAGTATCAAGGTGAGCTTGTAATTGAATAGAATTGAGCAAGTAATTTGCGTTAAATATACACAGGGTAGTAATAAGTTGGAGATTAATTCCGGTTAGGATACAAGTGCGCATAGAACGATAAGCTACTAATCGTCAGAATAGTTTGGCGTGTTATGCAAAGCAATTTCATATAAAGGATTAGGTACAGTTGCTAGTCGAATTAATTTTTTATGATGATGTTCCATTCAATGGAAACAAGCCTATTCTAGACCAGTTTGATGACCAGTCAAGTAGAGTTGGGTAGTTCCGGACATGTATAGTTCACGGAACTATGTCCTCTCTCGGACACATGTCCTCTCGTTCCGCAAATTGAACGAAAATAGTTCCATAGTTCCATTCAACCCTTATTGAGGCTGTATACACGAGAATATATCATCCGGAAAAAAACCGGTTTTGTGGGAGAGGGAGCTGAAGGTTGCGGTACAAAACGGAGTACCATTTTCCTCCGCAAATTTAGTGGGTGAACAGAAGTGGAAAACTAATACATATACAACTCTTCAGTTTTCGAGTCCGCACTTTTTTTGCCTGGTGTTGCGCTTCAATCGTCATTGGTCTTTCAAGCAGTGAACATCGGGAAAAAACAAAGGAACATTTTAGTGCGTGGGTGCACTTAATATCTCTGTCAAAGGAAATGTCTCTTTCAAATGAAATGTCCAAGAGACAGAAACACTAACACAATTGAACAAGGTTCACATATACAATTTTTTCTTCTAGAAAAATGAATCCCGTGTATGCTTCAGTGTAGAGCATCAAACCGGTCTTCCTGCTGCTAGCGATATTCTCGTGTATACAGGCCCATGGTTTGCTAATTCCATATCGGTGCGATAATAAATTTAGTTCCGGACATGGACATGTTTTTGATAGTTCCGATAGGTCCGAGTATACATTTAGTTCCGGACATGGACATGTTTTTGCTAGTTCCATATCGGTCCGAGTATACATTTAGTTCCAGACATGGACATGTTTTTGATAGTTCCGATAGGTTCCAATCTCAATTCAAGTGAAGTTCATTTCATTTCAACTACTAACATTGTTTAATTTCAATCTCAATTCAAGTGAAGTTCATTTCATTAAATAACATTTATCTTTCAAATTTCAAAGCGATTTCGATTAACATGTGAGGTATGGGTTGCAGATATAATATTAAACGAGCCTCGAGGGTTCAGCCGGTGTTAAAAATTTTACTTTAAAATTTTTTGAAACCAAAATAAAACACAAAAATATTCCTTAATATTAACGGCTTTATTCCGTGGTCTGAAAGCGACCATTCAAAATTGAGTTTCTTCTTAGAACTAACTTAAACTAACAAAATTCTTCTATTTAAACGCCCGTCGTCATTTTCCTCGCTTAATTGCTTTTTCTTTTCTTTTTCCTTTCTTCTTACTTAATCGTTTCGGAAAATGACCACTCGACGTTTAAATGTTTTAAGTGCTTTGCTTGCACGATCGATCGAAGACCTTTGGAAATTCGATCGGTCGCACGCGCACTGCAAGTGTTCCTACATATGTATACGACTTAATTGTCGTTCCAACAAAATATGATTGCGCAGGCGGTCGATTCGGTTTATTATGACCCTTTGGAAATTCGATCGATCGCTCGCGCATTACATATATCTAACCTAGTTGACATTAATATGCTTGCACAGGCGATCGATTCGGTTTACGATATTGCCGGATATTCATCGGTCAATGATCGTTGGTCATTGAACGTTGAGTTAGGTCGATCGCCTGTGCATTACAAATGCATTTTTGTTTATATCACCGATATGGATGGGGTTGTTGTGGTTACAACTGTAACAGTTAAACTTATCAGAGATCAGAGCCAAGATTCTCTCAATCACCCACGTTGTGGGTGATTTATTTTTTACACAGCTGAAAGGGACCTACAGTTTAATGCCGATTTCGAACGGCGTGAGTCGAGAAGCTTTTTCCTGGCAACTACACTACCGGGGGTTTTGCCAGTAGCCCGTCGAGGAGGGCTGCCTCGAAATAGACATTCGATGGCATTGGTGTTATCGGGATCCCAACTCGCTCATCGCGCGTCAGAGTCCAACACACTAACCACTGCGCCACGACGAGCTCTTTTTAACCACTTTACAGTCGGATTTTTGAGAAAAAAGAAGTAAAAAAATTGTCACTTTTTTTTTTATTTGACTTATACATATACATATGTATATATAACTGTTTTTCCCGCTATTGAGGAACAGGCGACGAAATACTCGGGCAAATCACCACCAACAAGTTAAAACCAAACTTGCCCGAACGAGACTCGGGTTCGTCAGTGTACGGAAAATGTCATGTCCGAGTGCTGTTCGGGCAAAACTGTCAAGTGGTTAAGCATATTAATAACTACGAAAAAACTGCCTTATTTTACTTACGTTAATTTATTGCTTACTAACTTTTCAGGCCAGCAACCCATGGAGGGTCTGGGCCTGAGTTAATACAGCCATTCATCTTTGGCGGTCCCGGGCACACTGCTTCCAATCGGAAAGACTAAGCTGTCTTGCATCCGCGATCACATGCTCTTTATATCGGAAGTTCGGTCTCCCTCTTCTTCTCGTACCAGGAAGCTTGGATACGAAGACCCTCCTAGCTGGAGCGTTGTACAGCTCATAGAATTCGCGGTCATGTCTTCTCCTCCATTCGCCTTCCTCGCAGACAGGACCGAATATCCGTCGTAAAATTCTTCTTCGGAAGGAACCAAGGATCAGCTCTGCTGTTTAGTTTATCGTTCAGCTTTCGGCTCTATATAGCAGGACTGGCATGATAAGTGTCTTGTAGGGCATAACCTTGGAGTTTGGACCCTAGCTGTTTTGACAAGCCGAAGTAGCGACGGTTGCCTATGGAGATTCTTCGCCGGAACTCCACTATGATGTCATTCGTAAAGTTTATGTTTGCTCCGGGGCATGTAAACTCCTTCACCACATCGAAATGATATCTGCCGAACGTTATGTTTTGTCCTAGGTGATGGGTGACGGACCGGTTTTTTGTTGACAGCATATATTTCGTCTTCTCCTCATTGATGTGAAGACTAGCTCGTCTGGTCTGATCTTCAATCGCCGTAAAAGCTTCCACAATGGTGCATTGGGAAATTTCAACAATATCAATATCGTCTGCGTAGCCCAGCAACTGGGTCGATTTGCGAAAGTTAGTACCTTCCGTGTTAAAGTTGGCCCGCCGCACCATTTGTTCCAACACGTGATTGAATATTGAAGAAGTCGCATGGCAGCGCATCTCCTTTCCGAAATCCGGCGCAGGTTTCTGAAGCCAAACTGCACGGTGCATCGATTGTTTGTTAGCGTAGCTCGCACACCCGGATTAGTTTTCCCGGGAACCCGAATTGGGCCTTTTGCGATGAATGCTATTATATGCGGCTTTAAAATCGATAAAGAGGTGGTGGGTATCGATTCAAAACTCGTTGGTTTTCTCCAGGATTTGTCGCAACGTGAATATTAGGTCTATAGTCGAACTGCCTGGCCGGAAGTTGCACTGGTATCTGCCCAGTAGTGCGGTACAAAACGGCTTTAGACGTTCACACAATACACTGGATAGGATCTTGTAAGCGACATTGAACAAGGACATATCTCTGTAGTTTTTGCAAGAGGTAGTATCGCCTTTTTTATGGATGCGGTATATAGAGCTGATATTCCAGTCGCCGGCCATGTATTCGTCCTCCCGATTTCTACAGATGATCTGATGCAGTTTTCCTACTAGAACATCGCCTCCAGCTTTAAAGAGCTCTGATGGTAATCCATGTGAGCCTGCTGCCTTGTTGTTCTTCAGCTTTTTCATAGTTATGCCTACTTCTGCAATGCTGGGAGGGGGGACATATTCGTCGACTGGAGGCGGGTTCTTTTCCTCCACTGCCACTTTCTCTTCGCCATGGCCGTTAAGCAACCGCTGGAAATGTTGCTTAAAAACATTCACCATTCCCTGCGGATCGGTAACAAGGTTGTTCTCACAATTTTGAATAGCCTGGGTGGCATTTTTAAAGCCCGCTGCGAAGCTTTTGGTCTTTCACTAAAAGATTCTTATCGCGTTTTGGCCCCTGGACCCGTCGATATCCTTGAGTTGGAAGGCTGTAAAGATTCTTTTCTTTTGTCGCATCTTTCGGTATGCCTCGTCGGTCGCTGATGCTTACACTCGCCATCGTACTACGGGTTTCTTGTCGGTGGTGGCGCTGGTATTTGCTTAAAACTTGAAATTAAGGCCAAAGTGTTATCTACCAGACACCCTATTTTTTATTAAATGCATTTTTCAATATTTATTATCAAAATATTTCTTCAGCAATCTGTTTTTCTTCTTTCCAGATAAATATCAAAGTAGTACAAACGAAGATAAAATCCAATACCAACCAAGTAACCCACTCTCAAAAATGGTCCAGAAAAAATGTACGATAGCAAAGCACAGTTGTCAAAGGATAATTATCATTAACTGAAAGGCGCAAACATAGCAACAAAGATAAAAAAAAAAATGCAAGCACCACAGAGTCAACCGCAGCCATCAAGTCCAACTGTCTGTTGATGCACCCACCAACAACCAAAACTCAATAGCAAAAAGCCAGCCTTCACCATGAAGATATCCCCCACAATGGGAGAAACGATACGAGCCTGGCTCCTATCGGCTCTCATGGTCCACGGTGCCGTGGCGGGTAATCCCGATGCCAAGCGCCTTTACGACGATCTACTAAGCAATTATAACAAATTAGTGCGGCCGGTCGTGAACACGACGGACGTGCTAAAGGTTTGCATCAAGCTGAAGCTCTCCCAGCTAATCGATGTGGTAAGTATTTTTCACTTTCCGTTTTTAATTCTTTTGCTCATGTTTCACTTCCCCTGCATTTCCGAAAATAACAAAAAACTTTATGTCACTGCGGCTCGTTTGACATTTTAATCTGTCCTGCCTCATTTTGATGCAAGGCATGACGTGGTTTTAGGGCGAAATGTAAACACCGTCAACTGTTAACCTAGACCGGACTTCACTAAACTGTGACAGCCTTTAGTTATCAAGCGAGTAAAG
The DNA here is from genome assembly GCA_951905685.1 of Eumerus sabulonum. Taxonomy (NCBI): domain Eukaryota; kingdom Metazoa; phylum Arthropoda; class Insecta; order Diptera; family Syrphidae; genus Eumerus; species Eumerus sabulonum. The sequence goes on from OX645060.1 coordinate 208,989,210, forward strand.
CTGAAGGACGAAGGCAATGAAGCACTTCGTGAAGCTTGAGATTTTTGTGACAGATACTTGTGTACGTACTTACTATAGAGTGCACGCCCGCAATATACTTTGAATGGTTCTAATTGAGAAAAGCGCATTTTATGGGATGTCATAAGTCCCCGAGGTAGAGAATAGTTTAAAATCCTTGTTCTTGGTCTTGGTGTCCTGCTCCCATTGCATTCTTATGTTTGGTACTCGTCGGTGAATAGAGAATCTGAACACCTCATTCAAAAGAAGAGCATCTTCTCGTAGTCAAAGAGCACTTGCAGGAATGCATGAACTGTGACACACTGTCTTTGTATGCTTTACTCGAATGAAACGTTATTCTGATGTCCTCATGCAGATGTGTATCGTATTTCACTGCACAATTCTATTAAGACCATGACAGATAGCCCCCTTCCAATTGTGTAAAACTGTCTGTTTTTCCACAACTTACTCAAAGTTTTCACTGAAAATCTGTGATAATTATGATTCAGTGTTCCGTATTCCGAACAGCCGACCATCTACATATCAACCCTTTGTCGAAATATAATTATCTGCTAGATAAATCTGCATTCCGCATTGGCGAGGTGAGCAACTTTCTGCATCAATATTGAATTTCCTACATTTAAGGTAACAAATTGAAAGTTTTGCGAAAAGTTTTCAAAAATATCCTTTCTTCTCTGTCCACTGGTATCCTGGCGAATTTCATACAATTACCAAAACAAATACGAGTGATGAGATATCCCTTTTTTCCCTTCCGCCCAGTTGACATTTTTTTCATTGCCCGAAACTTTGACTACCCCTTGTACCGACCAAATTTGAATTCGACATCAAGATCTGCAGGCCAGACGAATGAAGCCTGACTGCTGAGGTGGAGACAGAACCGAAAGGGTGAGGTATTTGAGGGATTGTAAATAAAATACTGAGCAAGTTTTCGAAATCATGGCTTGGGTGGTTTGTGCCAATTCATTTTCTGCCGAATGGTCTGCAAATAAATTGATGCTTTTATTTACCTTCGACAATTTGAGTTTGAAAAGTTTACCGATTGGCATATGAAATACTTTCTTTTGGTTGATTGGCACTTGTTTGGAGTCATAGGAAGGGAGATGCTCCCGGGTGTGAACAGGGTAGTGTAGTGTGAACGATGTAGGTTGGGTTAGGTTCATTTGGTAGGTCTAAGCCACACGTAGGCCGAAGTCGGCCCATTGTGATACCACCTGGATCAAGTTACCCTGATCCGCTACCTGAGAACCAACCGGTGCTTCTAATGAAGCGATGGAGTTGAGCTATCTTTTGGTTTGCTAGCTCACTTAGATTGTCAAAAAGGGCGTGCCGAGGTAGATCCTCCTGGTATTCGCAAAAGAGGGACATGAGCAGAGGAGGTGGTGCATTCCTCCTCCTCCTCGTCAATGCAGGCGCGACAGAAGTCATTGGAGGGTAGCCCTAATCTGGCGGCGTGTTTTCCGATGATGCAGTGACCTGTAATGACACCCACTAGAGTACTTAAAGTTGCCCTTTTGGTTGCCACTAGGTCCCTGGTTCGTCCTAGGCTTAACTTAGGCCGCAATTGTTTGGTGTTAAAGCCAATATTTGCTCTCATTCCATTGGAGGTTGGTCTCCTCTATAGTTTGAAGTTTTATCATGTGCTTTACCGTACTTATTGGTGTATCTATGTACCCGAGGGTAGGTAGGCTGAGTGTGCTTAACCCTAACTTTGTTTTCTGGAACATCCCTATGCTCGGGAACCCACAGAACTTCAATATTGAATTGTTCAGCCATCTCATCTAGAGATAGGCGACAGTTAAGAGATGTCTTTGATTTGTGGGTTACCGCTGCCAGGGACTTTATCGCAGCTTGGTTGTCCGTGCAAATGATAATAACCTTAGCGGATATTACATTGATACTGAGCCATGCAAGGGCCTCTGTTATCGCTGTTAATTCTGCCTGATACACACTGCAGTGATTTGGGAGTCTGAAAGATAGGTTGAGGTTAAGTTCCTTGGAGAAGACCGCACTATCTACACCCGACTCCATCTTTGAGCCATCGGTATAGAGGGAGATCGAGTCATTTGGTATTATTTTCCCTTCAGCCCATTCTTCCCTGGATGGAAAGACAACTTCGAAGCTCCTAGTGAACACATTCTGCGGGATGATGTAGTCCGTGTCCATGGGTACTTTGAAGTGGTTTAGAATGGTAGTATGGCCTTTTTGAGATGTGGGCCCTTTTCTTAAGCTCCTCATCCTTAGGGCCGCGGAGGCAGCAACTTGCTTGCTGAAAAGGTTCAAAGGTGGAAGATGTAATAGAATGTTTAGGGCCTCCGTGGGGTTCGACCTGATCGCTCCGCTTATGTATAAATTGGCCGATCTTTGTACCTTCCCCAGAATGCTTCGATTGACTGCCTTGTCCAGAGCAGTCCACCAGACTACAACGCTCTACAGGAGGGTGGGCCTTATGACTGCTGTGTAGAGCCAGTGCATAATGCTTGGGTGAACGATGTAGGTTTATTTATTATACAGGGTTGTACAAATGAGGTACAAGACAGTATGTTTGCTTTCTTTCAACTGCATGTCTCTTATTCAAAAACACTATGCAGATGGTAAACAATAAAGAAAGGATATTCGTGCACTTCGTGAACATTTCGGTTACCATCACCGCCCAAATGAAATAACCAGAAGTCGCTTGGTACATAAATTCGAGGTTACATATTCTGTGGAAATTACAAAAAGTCTGGCAGTCTAAAAACTGATCGGACTCTAGATACTTTCGCTGTGGGAAACATAGTGTGACAGATGATGAGATTAGCATTTTAATTACCAGTTTGCTACGAATTATGCATAAGGAGTTGAATTTACACAAGATTTAATTCTCCCAAGGGCTCAACCCAATAGACTTTCATTCGAATCATGTGTTCACTGGTTAGTACTAACAGCATCATTATCTTGAGCGATGGGGCGCATTTCATGTTGTATGGAGGGAAGAACAAACAATACTGCCACATTTCCGCTAACGTGCATCCAGGCAGATGCATCCCCAAAAAGCGATACCTTAATGTGCTTTGTGGTCAAAAGGTATCATGGCCCCATGAGTATCGTATCGTTACTGCCAATTCTACGCGTAACCATACAATGGTAAGGGACTATGATGGTGCAGCTTGCCACGATATATATGGGAATATCAGCGAATTGCAAAGGGACTCTAAAAATCGCTTCATTTTGCGGGGCGGAAATGGGAATTGGCATTAAATATTATGCGATTTACTACCATTGGATGTTATTTTATGGAATTTTGTAAGGAGGCTAGTGTGTACATTAACAGGTCAGCCACATTCTTGTTGTTGTCGTTGTTCTTATTCTTCTTCTTCTGGACCTGAGCTTCAATCAGCAAACCTCTACAACCAGCATTATCTTTTGTCAGCTGCCTCCAATTGAACACACCAAGTTGGTTGAGGTCCCTCTCCACTTGTATGCGCCATCTTAGTCGAAAGCGTCCTTTTTTGCGTTCTTCCCATAGCTCAGATTTAAATTCTCTTCGGCTGTGTTGTTCATACGCTCCACACAGCCTAACCATCATAAACGTTGTATCCGTATACACTTTACTAGGCACATGCCGCGGTACAACGCAAACAGGATCAAAAATTGCATAGCTTCATGCTCTTGCACCATAGAGCAGGATAAGTATTATATAAAGCCAATTTGGTCTCTCTCGAAAGGGCTCTATTACTCAATTAACCCTTGAGCCCCAGGAAACAGTGACTGGCAAGAGTCACTCTACTCTTTCGGTAGTGATGTTATATGTCTTTTACTGCGGAGCCGAGGTAGACGAAGTCCTTTACCACCTCAAAGTTTTTGCTGCCCATTGTGACTCTTTGTCCGAGACGTCACTATTGAATGTCCTTCCCTGATGACAGCATTTACTTCGTTTTGCCTTAATTTACGGGCAGACCCATTTTTACCATCTCCGCTTGTATGTCAACAAACACTTCATTGACGCTTTGCTGTGTTCGACAAATCAGCTCAATGTCATCCGCGCAAGTTAGCATTTGAACGGACTTTTTGAAAATCGTGCCTCTAATGTTAACCTATGAGTTTCGTACGAGTAACCCTTTGAAAGAGTCTCATGACGACAGCGCGTCGCCTTGCCTAAAACCTTTTTTGACTTTAAAGGTCTCGGCTAGTTCGTTACCGACTGTGATGGAGCAGCAAGAGTTCTCCATCATCACAAGCTGACGAGCTTAGTAGGAATGTCACTAAATAGCTCGTCTCTTTGATAGCGTGCAGTCATATGCGGCCTTTAAATCGACGAATAAGTGGTGAGTGTGTTGGGTCTTTTCCAGAATCTGCCGCAGTGGGAAGAAATCAGATTTTTGACGAACGGTTTCGCACAAAACGGCAGAGAGGATCTTGTACGCGATGTTGAGGTGACTGATCCTTTGACATTTGGCTGGCTGGTATTTGGCTGGGGTGGCTGTGGTGCAGTGGTTAACATCATTGACCGCCGAACGGAAGGTCTATAGTTCAAATTCACTTCGTAGTCAAGAAAAATTGATTCCTATACGGACAAAAAGTACGCAACGCAGTTGTGAATGGAAAGTGACCAGACGTACTGCTGCAGGCAAAACACTCACAGTATACGGTCAACTGAAATTCATCCTCTGCGTATGCAATACTAAAGTGCTCGAACGAATTACTAATTTGGTCGGCTCTCGTTTTATCTAGGACAACCACCCCTGAGAGTAACTGTGAACGAACATCAACGACCCAAACCACTGCACTCCGTTCAGGTTGAGTATCTAAAACACACCATAAGAGAATATAAAAAAAAACTCTTGAACCTGCGCAAGTCTCCAAAAAAAAAAATAAAAAATTTGCGCAGCTAAAGAGGTCTCCTTCCTTGTAGACCGGACAAACGACATTGAAATTTCACCCGTCGCGCAGGCTTTCCTCCGACCATATATTACAGATGAGCTGGTGCATATGCCCAACCAGTGTACCGTTCTGCCTGACGACGATATTTGGGTCGCCACCGCCGTTTGAGAGTCTGCAGAAATGACAACTACCAGTTGTCCCTTCTCGCTCCGTAGTTTGTATCTCCACTAAGAGAGGAACTATGAACAAAGACCACACACTTGTTGTTTGATCCACAAAACAGTAAGTGTGCGAAAACAACACGATAAGAGAGAGGACGGGTTATAAATGTAACTCGTGCTTATGTACATAAAGCTTAAGACTTTTCGCCTTGGTTTGCCTCGAACAACAAATCCACATCCAGATAAGCGCTGCCTTCCTTCCCTATGGCAATCGCCATAGAGTAGAGATCGTAGTTTCTCATTATCTTTTGCATGTCCCATCCCACCGCACCTCCTGGATTACGGTAAAGTCTGTTTTGTAGCAGTCCAGGTGCCCCGCGAATTCATCGGCTTCATGTGGTCTGTTAAGGGATCTCTCATTCCACGTGTAGAACCTGTCGTTTTTTCATTTTTTGGGCTCGTAACCCGGAAGTTATTTATGTGGTAAGGGGGTTAGCCTCATGCACAAACCCCAACTGGGAGGCCAGGCTAATTTTTTTAATCATCGGGCGGATTGCGATCGCTGCATACATTAATTTGCCATACAATGATTATTGTGACGGCTATCCAGATGGCGCCGCGATGAGGCTGTATGTCAACATGACTTGCCTTGGGCGCAATCAATAACTTTTCCCGTCTGCACAAGCTCAGCTCCATTCAAGACCTAGAAGAAACGTATCTTTTGGACCAGCGGATCGACGTCTTTAAAATCAAGCACAGTGAACATACATATGAGTGAAGTCATTTTTATACATAAATGGCATCGTGGAATTTCGAAAATGGAGTATACAACTTGTTTGAAAAATAAACATTTGAAGTCTTAATTGGGTTGGACAACATGTCTAGTTTCAAAGATGGTGCAGGTCTATACGACATATTCTCATTTACTGATAGTTCACTATCAGTTAAATTAGATTGCTGCCGTAAGATGCACTATCCCTCTGGATGCACTTCTCTCTATGGTATAATTTATCAGACGATGAGACGTTTTCTACATCTGAAACTGTGTTATTTGTCAGATAAACCTGTTACACACTTTCATACATTTTATTTATGTCATACGCTCTGGACATTCAAATAATTAACTTCAGATTCTTGTAACAAAAGTCATATGTCGTAATTTATTGCTTTAAATTTAACTTTAATCTAAACCATGTACGTAGGTATGGCGTTTCTAATTCCCGTCGATGTAATATTTTCAGAATCTGAAAAATCAAATCATGACGACAAACCTTTGGGTAGAACAGGTAATTACAATATAAGCTACAAATAACACATTTCCGAATACACCGACTAATTCATATCTCAAGTCGTGGTACGACTACAAGCTGCGTTGGGAGCCCAAGGAATACGGCGGCGTTCACATGCTACACGTCCCCTCCGACCACATTTGGCGACCTGATATTGTTCTATACAACAAGTAAGTGTTGTACAATCATTCATATCTTTATGTGCTCATAAATAAAAATAACCCAACCAAAGCCTTTGCAATAATACTAATCGTGATTAGAAAAATAGTATACCAATGGATATTTGTTATGTTTAAAAGTATAAGCGTACACTTCCTCTACTCGTTATACTAAGTATCTTTTCTGTTTTTTTTTTTTTTCAAATGTAATATGTATTCTTATTTCTTTTATCTCTACTATTGTATGTTTTATCTCTTAATATGTACGCGCATAATCTACGTGAAATATTTTGTTTCTTTTTTTTTTGTTTCTTGAACATTTTCAAATATAAAACCAAATTTTAAATACCATAAATATCTAACTGCAATAGGAAACAGAATTAAGGAATAGTCAGGATCAGGATATCTCATTATTCATACACTTCCGAAATGTACTTAATATTTCCAATAAACTCACTCAGTCAACACTCATTGTCATATAATATAAAAACACAAACACTCTGTTCTAGTTTTTGCCTTTAATTTCAATCAATTTTGTTAGGGTTAGGTTAAGTATACAAACAAAAAATCAATTTTATTCAAATGTCTAAAAGAAATGCAAGAGAAAAATTATAAATAAAACAAAAACAAAACCGTAACTAGTGCCGATGGTAACTTCGAAGTGACACTTGCAACGAAAGCAACGATTTATTCTGAAGGACTAGTTGAGTGGAAACCGCCCGCTATTTACAAGTCATCCTGTGAAATAGATGTAGAATATTTCCCATTTGACGAACAAACATGTGTCCTGAAATTTGGCAGTTGGACATATGACGGGTTCAAGGTAGGTTTATTTGTAAAAAACAAAACAAAAGTAAATTCGAAAAAAGCCTGTTGTACTTTAGTTTATTGGTATCCCAAAATCACCATAATGAAACGGAATACCTTAAAAAATAAGCTCAAATTGGTCAACTGGATATTGGAGAAGTGCTCAGAAGGGTTCCGTGTTTTTTATGATATCCTGTTCTAAACTAACATGTCGAGTTTCTCGTTTTCATAACTGAGAGTTCAAGATATTCTTTAAAAATCTATTAAAATAATTGTCGTTTTTTTAAATTCTTCCTCTTCTGATCACCACCTCCGTTTGGCCACTAATTATTATTACAATATGAAAACAAAATAGAAAGTCAAAGCTCCAATATGTGGATCTTGTCAACTTTTCTTACATTTTTATAATTTTCTTCAGTTATTGTATTTTTATCACATTCATTACACGTCACCTTTGAGTTACACTAAAATTTATTGAAAGCAGAAATAGAAAAAAAAAATCGATCATCTCATTCTGAGGCAAAAGCTTTTGATATCGGTTTTTAGATATACGTAACAAATGCTTCTATATTGCATAGTTCGTCGTAAAGATGTTTGTTTTCCGCTGTTACTTATAAACGTAAGGACTCTTTTAAATCACTTTCCTCTATTTTTTCTTATATTTTTATGAACATCAAAAGCTTTCGACCTTCAAAATTTCTTTTTTTTTATTTTTTATCATTTTTTTAAGTTATTATTATTTTTTTTTTTGTTGAATCTGAGTTTTAATTTATTTATTTTTTATCTAATTTAAAAGAACTGTGTACTATAAGGAAATTCTGATTTTAGAAAGTAAAAAATTTACTTCATAACTTACAATTCTTTTTATTTGATTTAATAAGATACAAAAAAAGAACATTTACCCAATCCTGAAAGTTGCAGTTAAAATAAATTATACTAAAGGAAAAGACAAACAATCTATCAATTACATTTGGTTTCAAATTAAAATTTTATAACGCATTTTTAAAAATATTTTTATAAAAATACCACTGAACCTCCTTCAACCTTACTCTACACCTTACTAAGATGGTAAAATCTTCACAAACAACGCTCGATGAATTTTTTTATACATATGTAGTAATAATGTATACCTTCTACTATAACTTACTATATTTTATTAACAAATAACCCTAAGCAGATATCTTATACTTAGCAGATTTCTCTGATATATGCGCAAAAAAAGTGATTTTCTTCCGAGTGAATGTATGATGGTGATAATTATCTTATTTATACGCAAACCTAAAAATTAATACCGCGTATCCTGTCTAGAAACAAATGTGTTTTATTTTGACAAAAAAGAAATTATAGAATTTTTGTTTTTATTATTTTTGTTTTAGTAACACAATCTTATATTAAATAGCATAACTTGACCACTAAACATGCTCTGCGCCATAAGGACATTTGGTTTTTACGAACAATTTAATAAAATATCTTGGTGTAAGCGACAGTATTTTATCGAAGGTTCGAAGTGATTATTCATCTTAGGTGTTCTCCAATAATATTTGGGCGTGGTTGAGAATATCTCCTGCGAATTGCAATTGTTTTCTTTATTTTTACGTATTACATGATGTTCCAAGTAATTGAAGATACCTTATACTCTGTTTTATTCAGATTTTTTTTTTACCAAAGAAAATGGCAGAATATAGATAGGTAGTCATGCCTTAAAATTTAACTAAAACTCTCTTGGAACACCATGCCTAACATTATATTCATCCTGTAGTTGCAAATAATTGTATATCCCTTTCACTGTGTACGATTACGGCGTCGAGGAAGGGTCTTAGACTCAATTTGCTTCTTCAATTTTGGCCTTTTAGTAAGCTGCAGAAGATATAAAAAATATTTTCTTATTTTTCTTTTAATTTATAATAAAGACTAACAGTGATTCACTATCGAAAAATAAAGCTAAAAAATGCAAAAAAAAAAAATATAAACATTAAGGAAAATTGTAAAAAGAAACAAACAACAAATATTCTTACAGTGCTGATGGTCATTATGAAGTTACACTTATGACAAAAGCAACAGTCTATAGTAATGGTTTGGTTATATGGCAACCACCAGCCGTCTATAAGTCATCCTGTTCAATCGATGTTGAATATTTTCCATATGACGTACAGACGTGCATCCTAAAATTAGGAAGTTGGACCTATGATGGTTTCAAGGTGCCCATACATATATAATATTCCTTTAAATTAAAAAAAAAAAAACGTAAATAATAATTAAAATCGTATTGCAAATTAAGTGACAACTAAATGAATTTACATAAAATATTATTATAATTATTAAGAATATGGAATGTTAAGTTTTATTACGAACATACATATTTTTTCATTTAAATTTGTGATAGCGTTCTTCTTAGACAAGTGAAAGGCAATTAAGGATTGAATTCTGCGGTAACTGATTTAAAATTCATAATTAAAATATTGTAAATCAATACATTGAAAGTGAATAAAAATAGTGTTATAAAGGATATGCGATACTTTATGCCGCAGAATTCAATGGGAATGATATTGTCATGTTTTAGTTGACTTGAATATTCAATGAAAGGATTAGTCGTATTTGCATGACGGTATTTGCATGACCACTCTTGATTCTTAATTTATTTTAAGTTACTCGAATCCGGTAAAACAAGGCACTGCAAAAAAAACTTGTGGTAAATATTTAGCAGTGGTTAGTGTGTTGGACTCTGGCGCACGATGAGCGAGTTCGGATCCCGATAACACCAACGCCATCGAATGTTTATTTCGCGACGTTCCTCCTCGGCGGGGTACTGGCAAAACCCCCTGTAGTGAACTTGCCATGAAAAAGCTTCTCGACTCACGCCGTTCGGAATCGGCATTAAACTATAGGTCCCTTTCACCTGTGTGAACACACAACATGGGTGATTGAGAGAAGCTGTAACGCCACCAAAGAAGAAGAAAAAGAATCATTTACTTGAGAAAATCGAAAGTTCGAAAGTCGGAAGAATCGAATGGAAATGACGTGTAAACAAGTTAACTGTCATTTAGGTGTTGACAAAAGCCCATACATGTATATGTATATATTGCACTATGTCGGAAAAAAACTAATCGCGCCACCTTAAATGCGGTCGTCCTCTGCTGCGTCCTCGCTCGGGGTTGGAGTCGAAGACTCTTCGGGCGGGAGCGTTGATGTCCATTCGCTCTACATGGCCTAACCATCTTAGACGTTGGATCCGATGACGTCTAACTAGGCCGATGTCGCTGTACAGCCCGTACAGTTCTTGGTTGTATCTCCTCCTCCACTCTCCGTTTACACAAACTTGATCAAAGATTGCACGCATAATTTCCCCAAGAGCCTCTTCATCTGCTTTTAACAACGTCCAAGCCTCAGCGCCGTAGAAGAGGACCGGGATGATTTAGGCTTTGTAGAGGGATACCTTCTTTTTTAGAGAGAGGGCTCTACTACTCAATTGCCTCTTGAGCCCGAAGAAGCAGCGGTTGGCAAGAGCTATTCTGCGTCTTATCTCAGCGCTGGTGTCGTTGCTGCTTGTCACTATCGAGCCAAGGTAGACGAAGTCCTTGAATACTCAAAAATATAGCTGCCGAAGGTGACGTTCTGACCAAGACGTCGGTGTTGCGAGTCTTTTTAGGATGACAGCATATATTTGGTCTTGTCCCTATTTACCATTAGACCCACTTTAGCTGCTTCTGCTTAAATGCTCGTGAACGCCTCATTGACGTATCGCTTTGTCTGTCCAATAATGTCAATGTCATCTGCGTAGGCAAGCAATTCTGTGGACTTGAAGTAGATCGTACCTCTTGTATTGGCCGCAGAGTTCCGCACGATTTTTTTCGAGAATAATGTTAAAGAAATCACATGACAGTGCGTCACCCTGTCTAAAACCATCAGAGGCGTCGGTTAGTTCACCTCCGTCCTTAGTCGAGCAGCGAGAGTTCTCCATAGTCATCCTGCACAGTCTGACGAGTTTGGTAGGAATGTTTAAACATGTTAGCCCTATGCGCAACCCCCAACCTGGAGGGGCAGGTTCCTCTTTCCCCAGGAACAAGGGCTCAGGTCGCTGCACACATTGGCTCACTACCTAAATCAACTAAACCCACAAAAAATGTTCAAAGAGATTAAAAAAACCTTAACCGATAAAGAAAATATGAGATAAAAAATAGTCCCAACGCTTTAAAATAATATCTTTCAAAACAAATTTTAAAATTAAATTATTCAAAATTGAATTGCATGCCCGAAATTGTAATAGTCAAATGTTTTATTTTAATTTATTTGAGTTAACTGCATGGATATACTTTATTTTAAGGAAAACCCATGGCTAAAAAGTGATAATTAAATTTAAAAAAAATATTTTCAGCTAAAATGTACATTACAATAAATCGATGTAAAAGCAGTGCCTTTTTACGGTATACGTGAAAAACAAGAAGACGTACCATTGCATGCAATTGGCCAATAATTATAACTGCATGCTTGAAAAGTATACCACTTGTAAAACAAGAGAAAAAATAATTATTATATTAAGGACCAAATTCATTGAATATTCAAATTGAATATGTATTTTATGTACTCAATATATAAAAATTTATTTTAAAATTTAGCTACCATCTTATAAGTGTTTTCTTTTCGTGTTACTTGTTGTTGTAAAGAGAACTAATGATACATAAGCTGAGAAAATCTGTTAAAGTAAATCAAAAATATTTAACATTTTATTTCGCAATTGGGAATTTTTTCTTTAAAACACAAAAAATAACGAAAGCGGCAGAATCCATTTTACCATGAATTAGTAAATCACCACAAACGAGTCAGTGGTTGTCTTTAAGTGTGACGAACCAACAAGAAACAATTCCCAATGCCGTGCACATTTAATTACAGGAAAATATATTTAAAAACAAAAAACAAATAATAAATAATTTCATTTAAAAACAGTATTTTTTTCGTTAATGAATGATAAATAAATGAACGGATTTCGTAGCTAACAATATGATTTAATTTAATTAATTGTATTGATAAAAAAGTATATTATACCTATGGAGAAGCGCTACTCGGTTGGTTGTATGGTTGTTTCACTAAATCAGTTTTAGACGAAAATTTATATTACACAGCTGTAATGATTTGAAAAGAAAAACATATGTGTTTTTAGAAAAAGAAAAACTTGTTTTTGATTTACACTTTCTCGTTTTCTATTGGGGAGCTTATGCTTAAGGCGATTGAATGTTATTTTTAATTTGTTGTTTACGGCCTGGCCTGGTTAATGTTTAAATAAAAGTTTTCGTACTCATTCTCTTGTTTTGTTTTAGCTAAAAGGGCTGTTGGTGAATCAGGAAATTTAATTTAGGAATTTGTTTAAAGATGTATGCAGCGGTTTTAAGCTTATACGCTTATTGATAGTTAAATAAATTCACTTATTCCAATATTTGGTGATAGAAGACCAACCATATCAATTGTATTTTGCTTTTGATGTTGCTAAAGCAGCATACCCACGTTGAGTGCTTTTGAACATCAACGTAACCAGACATCCTTTGCAGATTTTGATAAAACAAGGATCTTTTTTTTTGAGATTCTCATCTCCCGGTAAAGGTTGTCAAACTTATAAACGGTTTCTCATTTGCTGTATTAAATTCCTCCGAAACATGAGCTTTTTCACATACAAATTCGACAAGTTTAGTAAGAGCTGGGGGTATTGGTTGGTTTTGCCATTGTTTTTTCCTAAAAATATTCGTTCAAACGAGTGACTAAGTAGTTAGTAGGTTATAAGATCAGGTAATTCTTTTTCAATTACTATTTATCAGAAGCACCCATCCCATTACTCTGGATGACTTTAATATAATTTCTTTTTCTTGAAGACTGATGGATACGAGTATGACTTATATGAGAATATAGGTGGTTAGAAAAAGTACATACGTACTTGTAAAATATAATGTTCACTGCTCCTGAAGGCTATTAAAAAGACCTAGGTATTCATAAGTCTTAGCTAATGGGGACAGTATGCACATTTTATCGAAAACAAAACAAAATCGTTAAGAATTCCGTTTAATATATTCTTATGTTTTTAACTATATTTTAAGAAATAATTATATTGTGCAATGGAAATTAAAAAAAAAACGTGTGCTCGAAATGTTGTTATAAATTTATGAATTTAATGCACTTCAAATAACAATTGAGCAGAAATGGAAATCATACATGAATTACTTGAAATTAATTAACAAGCTGAAATGTGAAAATAAAAAAAAACGTACTAATTGCATACTGTCTCCGTTTGATGCCATCATTATCAATTCCTTTTTATTTATTAGCACTTATGTACATGTTCGTCGAATTGAACTGTTTGCCTCTTTTTTATTCGATACCGAAGTGTTGCTTAACTGTTTTTATTCAACCGACAAAACACAAAAAAAAAACGAACTTAACGTTGTGACCACAAGTATGCTAGGTTTCAGGAAAAAGCGTTCAATCAAAATTGAAAATCACTGCGAAAATGCAATGATGATGATGCGCTCATATTCAATCATTGCCAAGTATCCTTAAAATACGTTTGTTTGTACTCACGAGGCCTTACATGAAAATGGCTTTCCATTTTGTGGAAAAAGCGATATAGCAGCAGCGGTTTGGTTGTTTATTTATTTTTCTTCAGTTATTTGTGTTGAAGGGAAACGTTTATGAGTTTATCAGTTAAAGGGCTGCAAATAGCGCTTCGCCTTAACATTGGTATGTTCTTTTTTTTGTATTAGAAAAGAAGTTGATTTAATCTATTCTATCAATTAAATTTCTTTACAGCTTTAGGCAATATTTAAAGGGGATTGTAATCAAAATAATTAAAATTCAGGGCTAATATAAAATAAATGTTGAGTAAAGTTATAAATATACACCATTAATAAAAACACCTACTTCCAAATACAGATAAATAACGAACAATATAGAAAAAAAAAAGCATTTTTCGTTTTCAAAGTACACAGTATACAAAACATTGACAACGTTTGCTTTAATATAAAAAAGCAAACCAAACAAATAACAAAAATTATTTAAATAAAGAGCAGAATAAAGCATAACTTAACCTAAAACCCTTAGTTATTTATAATTTGCTTTTAGTTGGTCGTTTAAATATCTGTTATTTTTTTTATATTTTGCATGAGAGTTATGCATGGAATATTGCATGATGTTGATTTTGTATGATTTACCTTTAAATCGAAATCAATTTACAAAATTGAAACGTCAAATAAGTTTATTTTTTGTTTTTCGTGAGTTGTGATGGTGCGGCATAAATGTTTCAATTTTTAATTATAAAATTAAAATGAATGTACAATTTTTTTTTTCTACAAATAAAAAATATCTCTTTGAAAAAAGTCGTAACAGTGACATATGTATTTCCAAAAATATCGATCCTTTATTGTATTTATAGTAAAGTGTAACTCTTAATTAGGCTCACTTGAAGCAATTTCGTGGAAAAATGAAACTAAGAAAATGGTAATTATTGGAAAGTTCTAACGACGGTAGTAACTCATATGCACATGCACTCATATGCTGCATTAAGTCGATAAAAATGTGTTCCAAATTTGATTTACAAGGTTTAGTTTAGTGTTAAGTTAAAAAGAAAATTCCCAATGAAATGGCGTTACTATCTGATTACGCAAATGATTTGTGTTTCTTCTCTCAACTGTGAGTAGTTATGAAAAGTTAATTTAATTGGAAACTGAATTCTACTGCAAGGATAGGATAAAGTAGAAAAGCATACGACAGTGCGGATTAATTCTTACCGCTCCAGCCTATGTCAATTAGTAAATATCTATTTTCGCCTTGACCGAGATAATTCCTTCATTCTTTCTATCGTAAGGGCAATTTCAAAACAACGTCAGGGAAACCAAATCGAAAAAGGTACCTGAAACAAAAGGACGGTTGGATTTTTGGATTGAACTCCTAACCTAACCTACCAGCTATCTGTAATTCGGGTAGCTTATGGCTTATAGCGTTCCATTCTATATTGTGTGTGCCTTGCTTCGATTTTTCATTGTTTACAGCACTTCAATTTCGAGGAAAAACAAAAGAGATGAAAAGTTGACAGTTAAAGAGGGTGATCTTAAAGGAAGCAAAGGATTCAGCGAAAACAAAAATAAAACGAAACGTTCATTAGACAAAAGTGCGAGTAAAAGTCACTTTCTTTCTGCCGCCAGTATTTCATCATCGTTTTCTTAGCCTTCTTTTGTTCTTTTCTTTTTCGTATTTTCTTTTTGCATTGCTCTATTTTTCTTTTTTCTCTTATTCCCTAAATGGATCTTGTGAGTGAGTATGAATATTTAAATGGGCAGGGTGAATATTTGAAGGTTATGGTTAGTGTAGCTGTCATAGTTGAGAAGAATGGATAGCAGAGGATAATTGATTACAGTGCTTCTTATCATGAAGGTCATCTTAAGTAAGTTAACAAAGAAGAGTAATTAGATGTTGGGTGATTGAAAATAAGATATTTCATCGCAATTTAGCTAAGAAAGTCTAAACTGCCCACACTGTTCAAATTTATTATTGACCCAATAGGTTTCTTTTATAATCTGAATCTTATTCAATGTACTGCTTAGTAAGTGAGCAATTCCATATAAATAAACATGAGTATGTTCATACTCTCAAACCCGTCAAATGTGGACTTTAGCTGTTGCTTGTTTATGAGCGACAAGAAAGGATTACATGAAAAAATTCAAAAAGTTGTGGATCAGAAGTATACATTTACTCGTTTTTGCAGAGCATCAAAAAACTTAAGCAGAAGAGATGGAAAGAACTAAACGACGGAGAAATCCACTTATGCATCAAAAACACTTGGAAGATGTGAGAGATGATGAAAAAGATAAAATCAAGTCCTGTCTCGTAAGGCGAATCTGTCGTGAGCCGAAACTGTGAAAGTATTTGTACAAGGGCAAGTTATAAAGTGTTCTATGCGTTTGGATATTTGCGAAAATCTTCAAAATCGCTTCGTACTTTCGAGTGACTGAGAGGAGAAAGTATTTTTCTTGATAACAGTATCAACATTTCGTTTATGGTAAAAGAAAAAAAATCAAGTCTTTGGAAAGCATTGGAAAATGAACGGTTACAGAAAAGAAAAATTAAGGGAAAATTAAATATTTGCAGTTAACTCTGGATATAAACATTCTGAGCTCGTAGCTTTTTTTTTTTGGTACTGTATCCATGCATAGTCCTTCATTTAAAAATTATATAGAATGATTTATTAAAAAAGATTAGGCGCTAGATGTATATATAAATTTGTCCATTTTTACATCAATTTAACTATTATATAAAATAGATACATAATAAACATAAGATAATAAACTTCAATTAGCAAGAATTTTAAATTCCTTGAATAGTAAGACATGTGCCCAAAACTAAAAAAACCGGCCAAGTGCGAGTCGGACTCGCGCACGAAGGGTTCCGTACCATCTGTATATAAAAATATGAAAGAGACTATGTATGTTACCTCATCAGTCATCACATTAAATCACATTTTTGTATGATGACAGATCTTGGTTGCAGGCAGGTTATCGGCATATAACTTTGATAATCAAAAATCTTCAAAAGGCTTAAGATGAATGTATAAACTTCTCTGTATGTTTTTAGTTTTTAATTTAAGCCGTTTTTCTTTACTTTTCTTATTATTAAAAATAACATAATCATATGCCTCTCTGAATGTGTGTGTGCTTGCAAATATTGTACTTTGTATCTCAACGTCCAATTAATATATAAAACTTTAAAAAAAAAGAAGGAAAAAAGAGAAACATCCCTGGCACAAACACCAACACCAAAAGAAAAAATAAAATAGAAAAAAAAAAATTGAACAGATCGTTTAATAGATAAAGTATCTGCGTCAGAAGAATTGGCCGCAATCAAAAATTGATTTATTATTCGGATTTATTGAATGGTTCGCTAGTTTTTGTCCAATCGAATTTGTATTTTCTTTTATATTGGATTATGCATTAAACACCCATGGGGGAATGTATTCCATTTTTCTCTTAATGTTATCGTTCTTGTGTTTCTTTTTTCATCTAAGGATATTCGTATGTATTTTTGTTTCTTATAATTTTTTTATTTCATGCACTGTCACAACACAAGATTTTGCCAGCAAAACGAACAAGAAAAAATAGGGAATTGATGATGATAAAAAATATGTATATTTAAATCCCCAACTGCATGCTGCATATACGTAGGGCGATTGAATATGTAATCCGCATGCAAAGTAATGTCTCAATGAATGCCGGAATGATGCATGAATAACAAGTAATAGAGAAATTGAATGAAATTCTATTGCATCTTGTTAGTATCTTATAGGGAATGCAAAGTATATCCATACATCTAATTTTTGACAAGTACTTTTCTCGCTTACTAGAGTGTATACATACTACATATGTACTTATATGATTGAGAATGAGAATAGGAATGTGAATATTTTATTTTACTATAGCTTTTTAGAAGCATTCCAAAAAAAAGAAAACAACAAAAAAACTGTAAGAAAAAATAACAAATAGAATACCGTTTCCCACCTTATAGAATGTGAATTGATCTTTCCTCTTTGCCATATCCTATCGCATGTACTCATCTTCTCGTCCTGAATGCTCTTTAGTTGTTCGTTTTTTTTTTTTTTTTTTTTGAATGTGCATGTTGGACATATTTTCTTTTTATCACATTTTTTTGCTTGCATCTTGATTTTATTTTGAATTTCTGTATATTGCAAGAACAAAAAAAAGCGTTATATGCCTAACTAAATAATTCGGTACACAAGTGCTAAACAATAAAAATCGGAAAGAGAAAATTGTATTTCCGCTTCGTGAATTATGATTTAATTTTATTTCTCCACATATTACATATTATTTTGCAATATTTTAATTTCACTTTGATTTTTTTCAAAAATTTCCATACCAACAATTTCCTTGGTTGTTTGTACTTCTTACATTTGCGTTCTGTTTCTGATTAACTTTCTGAGTTTTTACCATTATTTTGAATAAAAAAAAAAAAAAAAAAAAAAAAAAAAAAAAGAGGAGAAAAGAAAATATTAAGAAAAAAGGAAAAACAAATACAAGGACTTGAATAGAAAAAAAAGTGATTCCAAATAAAGTATTTTACATTTAATTAGAAAAGAAACGTGTAACGTTATGAGGCAAATTTACATTTATCTAAATACAATATTTCCAAGGAAATATTCGAATAAAAGTTAATTAAATCCATTATACAAACTGTCTTTTCGTTTGTTTTTAATTTCATTCCTTTAAACATTTTTTTCTTTTCGTCTCGATTTCTTATTTATTTTTCTTTTAATTTGTAAAACAAAGAAAGGAATTAAATAAGAAACAAAAATGAAATTGCATGCTTTCTCGCTTTCATTCTTCATTTCTTTTTTATCTTAAAAAGAAGACAGTACCTATTACAGAACAAAAAAGAAATGCTTAACTTGATAAATGTTTATATATATGTATATAGACAATCGATTAAAAATGAAAATCTTAAATGTATCTTCTGTTTTCTATCTATGGACGGATTTCAATCGAAATTACGACAATCGTACGAAATCGTATTCTGGATTTCAATTGGATTGGATGAAAAATTGATTAGGTGGACTTGCGACACATGGACGAGCAGCAGGGCAGCAATATAGTTGATGTGGGTGTTGACCTTTCTGAGTTCTATATGTCGGTCGAATGGGACATACTGGAAGTGCCGGCAGTGAGGTGAGTGTAACCATTTTCCTTGTCTGCCATTAGTCTCGTATTTCATATACCAATAAGAAATTTCGTTATTTAAATATACACACCAGTTAATTCACAACTCCTTGAATATGTATATATGTATAAGGTTGAAGTTCTAAGTGGCTTTCTGTAAACCACCCACACAAAAAGCTAATAACCAATTCTTGAAAGTCATGATAGTGGAACAAAAAGAAAAATGACTCTGAAATATCATCGAGTCTTGCCATAAATCTTCTGCAAACATACATATATTTTATCTAACCAAGGTCACATTAATCATGAATCAGCAGGTCATTCGGCTCCAGCGAAATGTTTCTTGTCCCATTCTCTGCAAACTGAAAAGCAACATTTTCCTATGTAAAATACCAAACGTTGTTTATCGCAGGACCTTATCTAAATCCCTTCACGACACCTCTCTTAATTATTGCATTTAAATAAATCGGATTGGATTTACTAATAAAACAAATATTTTTATTTTTTTGCGAGAGTAGGTGAAAATCTTCAACAGACACTATGAGGACCGACACTAAAAACACCTCCCTCCAAACGTATTTTTAGTGTTAGACTACAACTGAGCTCTTGATCTCATCCAGTAGTTTTTTATTCACATTAAAGGTGAAAAAAAAAAAAAAACAAAAACGATAAATTAGTTAAAATGTGGCAGGTCACCTTCCAGCGATGGTTCCTGCAGAGCTCGCCAGTTCACAGGAGTAACTATTTATTTATCATCGCTCTAAATCGAACGGTTTGGTTCTTTCTAGACGGCGTAATAAATTATCTTCATCTAAAATTGGAAGTACAGCGTTATTAGCGTGTTCCTCTAGTCGCCGTTTGTATCTAGGAGCAAAATCTCTAGCTGCGTTGGCGATTGTTGCGATTCCTAGATCTCTGTGGATACCCTCATTTCGCAGATACCACGGCGCATTAACAATTGCCCGTAATACTCTGTTTTGAAAAGTCTGCAGGATATCAGCATTGCTCTTTTTGGTACAACCCCATATTTGTATACCATAAGTCCCTATAGGTTTTAGCACTTGCTTATACATTAGCTGTTTGTTATAAATACTGAGCTTGGAATACTTTCCTAGTAGCCAGTACAATTCCCGATACCTATGTTCGAGTTCTCAGCGTTTTTTCTTAACGTGAGTTTTCCATTTCAATTTCACATCAAGTGTCATTCCGAGATACTTCGCCTCGTTTGCGAACGGAATTTGCGCAGCGTTTATGAAAACTGGTAAGTTATTTATTTTTCTTTAGGTAAAGTCAACGTGAACAGATTTGGTTTCATTGAGCGCGATCCGCCAAACCTTTATCCAATTACTCACACGATCTACAGCATACTGTAGTCTGATATTTGCTTCTTCAACCGTTTTAGCTGTTGCCAGGATGGCAGTGTCATCGGTAAACGTTGCTAACACAGTGCCTTCTGTCTGTGGTATATCACGAGTATAAAGTTAGTATAATTGAGGGGCCTAAAACACTACCCTGCGGTACACCGGCCGTTATCGCCTTCAGCTTGGAATATTCATTTCCGTGTTTAACACGGAAGAGTCTGTGTGATAGGTAGGATCTTAGAATATTATATAGCTGTTCTGGTAGAACAGGTCGTAGTTTGTACTCCAAGCCTTTGTGCCATATTTTATTAAAGGCTTGTGAGATGTCAAGAAAAACGGGTGAACAAATTAACTTTTGTTCTAGCGCTATCTTAATTACATCAGTTATTCGATGTACTTGATTCATAGTGGAATGCTTGCTTCTGAAACCAAACTGATGATCCGGTAAGAGACCTTCAGTAATTGGCTTAAGTCGATTAAGTAGAATTCTCTCAAATACTTTGGAGATGATCGGTAGAAGAGAAATCGGTCTATACGATGTAAATTCAGTCGGCGGTTTCCTGGGTTTCGGAACCATGATAACTTCTGCGACTTTCCATTGGCTTGGTACATGTTCTAATCTAAGTGCCGCATTTACGGGAAAAAGAAGTTTAAGTAGTGCTTTCTTCGGCAATGCTTTAAGATTTTCTCCCGTGAATAAGTCGTAACCAGGAGCTTTGTTTGACTTTAACGATTTTAATACTTTTTTAAGTTGCAAGAGCGTGGCTGCTGGTAGTCGGTAGTTCGTTTCTGTATTCGAGCGATTGTCGTTATCCTGGACAGGGCTTAAAAGTATCCTCTAGGTAACCGGCGAAGGTGTCTGCTTTTTCGTTATCTTCCCTAGTCCATTCGCCTCGACCTTTTCTTATTTGGTGATGCCTGGATTTGCGGCTTTTTAGCACCTTTTACAGCTCTCCAAAGAGGGTAATTTGATTCTTTCTCTTAAGTCAAGTTTTCTAGATTAATGCCGATACGTTCATTCTTGTAGTCTTTAATTGCCTTTTTGAGCGAATTACACAAGCGGTTTAATCGGGTTTTATCCAGCGGCGCGCGAGTATGTTGCCAACGCCTCCGCACTTTTCGTTTTTCGTTCACCATTTGTCTTATTTCAGGTGGGTAGGATACTTCTTGACTGACCGGAATTCGATCTTGGTGTGGAATACTCTACGACGCCGCATATTGCACTGCTTGGAAAAAACTATCAGCCTCTAATTCTATCGACTCTAATTCATAGGATGTTCTTAGCGGTACTCTGAGTTCAGTGTTTTCCTCAACGTAGTTTCTGAATCTTTCCCAGTTAGTTCTCCTACTAGTTAATCTAGGTGGTCTATGAATTTTAATTAGAGCTGCGCTCATCGTTAGTATAACTGGTGAATGGTCTAAGGAAAGGTCAAGGCTCTCTTCGACGTTTAGGTAGTTTGCGCTGATTCCCTTCGTGATAAGGATAAGCTTATGAAGAGTATCCAATCCAATGAAAGCACATCTGGTGGAATAAGACGGCAATGCATTTAGGTCCCAACGTAATTGTCTTACTAAGTATCTAGTAAAAGATTTTTGAACCCTTTCGATACGAGTTTTGGCGTTAGTATAGATTGGTTCCCAAATAATGGAAGCATATTCAAGAATGGGACGTACTAGGGACACACAAACAGATTTCATTGTGTAAGGATTTGAGAAGTCTGTGCAGCTTCTTTTTAGGAATCCGAGCATGGAGTTTGCTCTTGCAATTATACATATATTCAATGTGAGAGGAAAATGTTATTTTAGTGTCGAATATGGCTCCTAGATCCTTAACTTCGAATTTTCTGCTTAAATTCTGATCACCAATTGAATAGTTATGAAGAACAGGAGTTTCCATACGTGAAGCTCTAAAATATGGCATTTACTTATACTCAAATCAAGATCATTTTCCTCGCACCGTTTTACGGTATTGTTTAAATCAATTTGAACATTAGGTAGATAGGTAGGTAGGGTCGTAGCCTTCCCAGAATTGAGAAGAATGCACATAGGCCAGGGAGGCCCATTGTGCAGCTACGAGGGGGTTTTACCCCCCAATTCGTCGAACCATTTTGTGCTTCTTAAGAAGTTAAGAAGAACAAGTATCCCTACTTTCTGAACATCTGTTAGACCGTTAAGGAAGTAAGAGCCTAGGTAACGTTTCCTGATATTGCAAAGAGCTGGACAGGCACAGAGAAGGTGGTGAATGGATTCGACCTCCTCCTCGTTCTGACAGCTTCTGCAGAAATCATTCGGCACTATTCCTAGTTTTTGTGCGTGACTGCCAATGAGGCAGTGTCCTGTGATGACACCTATAACTTTGTAGATGTCAGTTCTTTTTAGGGAGACAAGACCAAGCCTCCTTTATTGCCAACAGTTCCGCCTGGAAAACGCTGCAGTGATCTGGTAATTTTAGAGCTTTACATAGCTTGAGTTGTTTGCAGAAAACTCCACTGCCCACCCAGTCTTTGGTTTTAGACCCGTCAGTGTAGAAATTCACGCAATTTCTGCGCGGTTGAGTTTGGTGGGTCCAGTTCTTCCTGTCCGGATAGATCATCGTAAAGTTTTTGTCCAAGACTTTGGTTTTCTGTCATAGTTATCCTGTTTTGCAGGATGGAGGAGTGGCCAGTGACATAGCTCGCCCATTTCGAGTTGGCTTTTAGTCTTATGGCCGTGTGTGTGGTAATTTGCTTACCGAAAATATCGAGTGGTGTAAGGTCTAGTATCATGTTAAGCGCTGCCGTTGGTGTGACCTGAGGGCCCCGGTAATGCACATACATGCCATCCTTTGTACCTTCTCGAGTTGTTTGTGGTATGTTGTCTTGTCCAGTGCAGTCCACCAGACTATCACTCCATACATTAGTATGGGTCTAACGACCGTGATGTAGAGCCACAGGGTGATCTTGGGGTTGAATCCCCATTTTTTTCCTAGGGCTTTTTTGCTCTTTCAATTGTATTGCTCTTCCAAGTTAATTTCCTATCGAGTATAATGCCAAGGAATTTGGCACTAGGGGAGTAGGCTAACCTGGTATCGAGCAGAGTGGTAGAGCAGTTTTTCGGGATTTTGTGCTTTTTGGTAAATAGCACAAGCTCCGTTTTCTGGGGGATAATCCTGAGCCCGTTACTATGCGCCCATTTGCACAGAAATGAGAATGCCGCTTGCATGCGGTCATTCAATGTAGATAGGTACTTACCTGAGATTGTGATGGCAATGTCATCGGCGTAGGCAACAACGTCCAGGCCTTCTTTCTCCCTCTTTCTCCAGTTTGATTAGTAGTTCGTTTACAAATTTGAACATTAAGACAATCATTTATGTTACTGACCCGAGTAAACATTTTGAAATCGTCTGCAAATATAAGGCATTTTGAATGACGAAGCAAGGACGAAATTTCGTTTATGAACAAGAGAAAAAACAACGGTCCAAGATGGCTGCCTTGAGGAACTCCAGAAGACATAGGTATAGTTCTTGACGAAACATCAGCTATTTTAACAATCTGCTTTCTTTTACATAAATAGCTTGAGATCTATTTCAAAAGACGGCCATGGATTCGCAAACGGTATTGAAAGCTTTTGTAAAATCAGTATAGATTACATCTACTTGAAATCCAGACTCAAAAGAATCAGAAATATACTTGGTAAACAAAACAAGGTTTGTTGTAGTAGATTTACCACGCATGAACCCATGTTGGCAAGGTGAGATACATATGTTCTTTAAGATGAAGGTATAATTTTTCTTTCGCTATCAGCTTTCGGTATCGCAGATATGTTAGTGATACAACGATCATTTTCTACCTTATGTAGAACAAATGTTAGTTTCCACTCATCCAAGAAGATACCTGTTGACAATGATAAATTAAACAATAGCTGAAGCGGCATAGACAGCGCTTGGTTGCATTGCTTAAGTACAACTGAAGGAATTTGGTCTGGTCCAGCATTTATACTCTGTTTTAAAGAAGACATACCCTCTGAAACATCCTCTTACGAGAGATGCAAAAAGCCAACATTTTGAATAATAGGCACCTGATAAACGTGAGAAGGGAGATCAATATTTGAATGATCTTTGTATATTGATTCAAGAAACGATGCAAAAAGTTCACATGTACTTGCTAAATCAGTAGAGGTTTGATCGTTACATTGCATATTTTTTCAAAACACAATCCGACTTTCTTTTTCCAGTTAGAAACGACCAGAACCTTTTAGGATTATTTTCTATTTTCATTATATACTGTTTGTATAAGAACTTATTTCTTATGTTTATTTATTTATTTATTTATTTCATCAATGGATATTCATCTTTTGACTACAATTAATTACAATCATTTACAATTATAAATCATTAAAAAAATTCAATACTATACTCTTAAATGTGAATCTCTTCATTTGAAAGTCGACTTCATTGCAAATTGAATTAAAGAGTGTTAAAGAGCGGGTAACGTGTTCATTTTGCCCATAGTTCGTCCTATGACTGGGAATCAAAAAGAGAACATCCCTGTTTCTTAGATTTCTCTCAGGAACATAAAAGGGTATAAGAGCCAGCAATTCTAAAGAGTTAATTCTACCATCAATAATGTCCTTTACGAAAAGTACTCCAAGGGTTGCTCTACGAATTTTCAAAGATTTTAAATCTATTAATGAACACCTAGACTTATATGAAGGGAAATCTCCAGACCACCTCAAATTTCTCAAAGCAAAACGTGTAAATCTTTTCTGAATATTTTCAATCCTTTCAGAAGAGTTTACATAAAAAGGAGACCAGATAACGCAACAGTATTCCAGTATAGGTATAATCAAAGACGTATAAATCGTCTTGAGAGTATGACAATCCCTGAATACTACCGTGTTAGGCCTTAGAAAACCCAGCAACGAATTTGCTTTGAACATAACGAAATTAATATGTGCTGAAAAAGATAACCTAGTATGTTCTTCAAGCTTCGCAAGAATAATTGACAAAACGTTTGCCATGGGGTCTAATTTTTCGGCACTTCTCGTATGTGAGGGTGCCGCAATTTGGGCATAAGTTTTTGAACTTTTTTATTTGTCAGTGTCTTCTGGCTGGTTCCCGATACAGCCAATTGAGCTTTATTTTCCTTTGTTTGGCGAATCGGTCCCGAAACCTAAGCTTTTACGTGATTTTTTATTTCGCCAGATCAGGAGGTTTTGTTTTCGTGGTTTGTGACTTATCCCGCTGTCTCCGTAGTTCTTTCGTTACTTCACATCCCCTATAATTAGCCGGGTGCTTTCCCTTACAGTTGATGCATATTGCAGGGGATTGCCTCGAAACGGTACACTCTTGGGTCAAATGTTGACCGGCGCACTTTACGCAGTGTGAATCTCTCTTGCAATAGGTTTGAGTATGGTTAAGACCTTGGCAGCACTTGCACTGAGGAATTAACGCCCTATTCTGTCAAGGTGGTTCGATTTTAACAATAATATCTAAGATCGTTTTGATGCCGTCGATTTTCTCTCAATCCACGGTTTTTTCGAACGTTAGTCTGAATACAATATGAAACAAATATAAAAGCGATAAAAAGTTATTTAAAAATAGAGAAAAAACTTTTCATTCGAATGATCTAAGGATGCAGCGAATATTCTCATCCCTCGCCTATTTCCCCTACGTCAAACGACGTCTATCCAAATCCGCCGAGTTCTGTTGTTTTCTTTTTTGCATTTCTGCCAGTCGGAAGTAAAATATTAACGATTGCAATTATTGTGTAGCTACATACACTTGATGTGTCAGTGACGTGAAGGAAGGCACATCAAACAGTGTGGCAATGGTGTATGGTAGGGACATTTCGATACGTTGATATTCATAGGATTATAGATGCACACTTCTGAACTCGCTTGCAACATAAAATCGTAGCGGAAATTTGCAGAATTACCAGAGTCACTACGAAACTTTACCTGCATGCCTGTTTGGCTGCTATTTTTAGTTTTTATGAGATTTTGTAGTTCTCCTAGGTCCCTCTGCTACCTAAAGGCACTTTGTGCTGTCAGGTGCACTATGTTACATTCGTCATAAATGGACGAAATGACTACTGAATCCAAGTTTTCCTGTTTCAATTTATATTTTGATAGTTTCCCTTCAATCAGGCACGGAATGCTTTTGAAAGTAAAGTTTTTTACAACCACCTGTAATGTCTGCAGTGGACTTACCTTGGCAACACTGTAGCCATGCCATATAAAAATTCACTTATTATTGTTTCTCATGCCAGAAACTAGAAAATTAGGAATGTTACTGGTGAAACATACACATTACCGCACATTTGCACATATTTCTCAATGGAAATATTGCACAACGATACAGCATAAAAAAAGCAAATTTAACTCCCTTGGGAATCCTTCGTCGCTGGTCCACAAGGATAAAGCGGCCAATACGAACGACACGAGCTAGGGGGCAATAGAACGATGAAGGACAGCCTTAGTCGACAATTTCAACTAAAAGTTGAACATTCGCATCCACATCGCACGGTTTCCTCGTCCTCGTTTGTACAAACAACACTCGCTGACTCTGCGCCTGCCACGGCCACTGTGGAATCGAATTCACCCGCCATTTTCAGCGTAATGATTTCCGCTTTAATGAAAACGTAGAGATCCTCCAACTTCTCCCGCCAGTTGTCTCCGCACAATTCAATCGTCAACCCAAAAGCTGCTATTATTTCGCCACAGACTAGGATTTTATAGCCATAGTCTGTGTCGTCCTCCTTCGTGCCATTCTGCCCATCCTTCTTTGTTATGCAAGGACACTGTACGTTAAATTTATGTTTATTTATTTTAACTTGTGCTCATTCATTCACTCTACTTGCTGTAATTTTCGGTTCACCACACGGATGTACTGCCGCTGGTACCACTCGATATGGACTGTACATAGGAATGAGAAGTTCTACACATGCTGCGACGAACCGTATTTAGACATCACATTTAACATAACGATGCGAAGGAAGACACTGTTCTACACCGTGAACATAATTATTCCCTGCATGGGTATATCATTCCTGACGGTGTTGACATTTTATTTGCCATCGGATAGTGGAGAGAAGGTAAGTGATGCTTTATAACACTACACTTGTATCTTTGTTTTTATTTTTCTTTTTATATGCATTTGTCTAGTCAGAATTGCAAGTATCATTCTTACGCCCACACTCATCTGATTGTTCTTTCTCAGCCGTTTCTGCTTCTTCTTTTCACATAAAATGCATATGTAATATTCATATGTACATATAACGAATGTACAGGTAACCATAAGTAAAAGGAAGAGAAATGGACTATAAACTAAGGGAAGTGTAGGTTCAGGCTTGCCATGTCGTTTCAGCTAAATGTCTATGACCATCGAGCTTATGATGAATCCGAGGCAGTGTAATTTGTAAGCTGTCACTTTGGACTAATGGAAATGGCTGCTATTAAAAAAGACACTTTACACTTGCTTTTATTGATGTCCTTAGTCCTTATAGGGCCTTGGAAAGCAGTTGTACGTGGACGGAGACAATAAAGTGACAATACAGTGCCCCTTTTCCTTATTCCGACAGCATGATGGGAAGTTGTTAATAGCTTCATAAACGGGGGAAGATAAATATTCTAACGAGTATGGGGCTTGATCATAAAGCTTTATACCCGCCACCAGTTAGCTTAGTCTGTATACAATCACTAGACGCTATTCTCTGAAAGGTATAGTGCATTCTCTAAACTATTGACAGGATTTACGAGCTTTATGATTTAAATATTTTCCCCGACGAGAATGGCGGTTGTGCGGCGGGCTAACAATCCGCCCACGTAAAAAAACCTAAAGTTATAAATGAGCAAGATGCCTCGGATACACCGACGGATACTCGACGACGACAACGCACGAAAAAGGAACACGATTTGCGAGTATGCTCCTGGAATGTCAGAACCCTGTACACTCCCGGAGCTGCTCATAAACTAGAAGGAATCCTCACGCAGTACAAGGCGGATATTACTGCGGTCCAGGAAATACGCTGGATAGGAAACGGTATGATTAGAAAGAAAAATTGCGACATTTATTACAGCTGTCACAAATGGTTGCACTTACTGGGATGCAGATTTGTCGGAAGGTCGAAGGTCGACTTTAAGCCTATAAGTGATCGCCTGGCTGTGATTTGCATCAGAGGCAGATTTTATAACATCAGCATTATATGTGCACACGCCCCTACCGAGGGGCAAATGTCAACTCTGACCACTTCCTCGTAGCAGCAAGATTCAGAGCTCGACTGTCCAATGTCAGAAAGCTGCACCAGCCCATCAGGAGGAGGCTCGACATTGGGCGCCTGAGCACACCGGAGGTTGCCAGAGTCTACAGGGAGCAGCTGAGCGAAAGACTCTACGGTATGAACACAAATGCCAATAATATGTGGCTGCATTGCCGCTCAGCCATTCAGGAAGTAGCCGAAACCACATTAGGATACCTATCACCCCCGACAAGAAACCCGTGGTATGATGGCGAGTGTGAGCAGAAAAAGGCAGCAACCGACGAGGCGTACCAAAAGGCGCTGCAGAGGAAAACCAGGGCAGCGCGAGAAGAGTACCGAGCCAGAAGAAGGGAGGAGAAGAAACTACTGCGACAAAAGAAAAGAATCTTCGCAGCCTCCCAGCTCAAGGATATCGAGGAGTCTAGGGATAAACATAAAATACGAGCCTTTTACAAGAAAGCCAAAGGCCTTGCAGGAGGCTTCAAAAAGGGCACCCTGGCTCCTCGAAACTGCGAGGGTAATCTTGTCACCGACCCGCAGGGAATAGTGGATGTATTTAAGCAGCACTTCCAGCAGCTGCTTAACGAACATGACCAAGAGAGAGTGGTAGGGACCGAGGAAATCCCAACTCCAGCCGCTGAAGTAGTCCTCCCACCCAGCATAGAAGAAGTCGGCACAGCTATTCAGAAGCTGAAGAACAACAAGGCCGCAGGCTCAGATGGCTTGCCATCAGAGCTCTTCAAGGCTGGCGGCGATGTTCTGGTAGGGAGCATGCACCAGATCATCTGCAGAATTTGGGAAGATGAGAGCATGCCCGACGACTGGAATACCAGCTCTATATGCCCCATCCACAAAAAAGGCGATCCTACCTCTTGTAAGAACTATAGAGGTATATCCCTGCTCAGTGTCGCATACAAGTACCTGTCCAGCGTATTGTGTGAACATCTAAAACCATTTTGCACCGCACTAATCGGCAGCTACCAGTGCGGCTTCCGGCCCGGCAAACCAACTATAGACCAAATTTTCACACTTCGACAAATCCTGGAAAAGACCAACGAGTTTCGAATCGATACACACCATCTTTTCATCGATTTCAAAGCCGCATACGACAGCATTCATCGTGAAGCACTGTTTGGGGCGATGGCCGAATTCGGGATCCCGTTAAAACTAATCCAGTTGTGTCGCGCCACGCTAAAAAACACGCGATGCACCATGCAACTCGGTTCTAGGACCTCGGAACCATTCGAAACATGCACCGGATTTCGGCAAGGAGATGCGCTGTCATGTGACTTCTTCAACCTGGTGCTGGAGCAGATAGTGCGACGGGCAGGCGTCAACAGGGAAGGCACTATCTTTTACAAGTCCATCCAGCTGCTAGGATACGCGGATGATATCGACATCATCGCGTGTTCTCGCCGTGGCATTGTGGAAGCATTCACGGCGATTGAAGAACAGGCGGAACGAATTGGTCTTAAGATCAATGAGGACAAAACGAAATACATGCTGTCAAGCAAAAACCAATCCGTCGCTCACCACCTGGGACAAAACATAACAATTGACAGCTACAAATTCGAGGTAGTTAAGGAGTTTGTCTACCTCGGGGCAAACGTAAATTCCACAAATGACACCACAGTGGAGATCCGGCGTAGAATCGCCCTTGGCAACCGCTGCTACTTCGGCTTGTCCAAACAACTGGGGTCAAAACTCCTCACTCGAAAGACCAAAGTCATGCTTTACAAAACGCTCATTCTGCCAGTCTTGCTGTACGGAGCCGAAAGCTGGACGATAAGCAGGACAGCGGAGCTGATTTTGGGTTCTTTCGAAAGAAAAATTTTGCGACGGATATTTGGTCCTGTCTGTGAGGATGGTGAATGGAGAAGAAGACACAACCGCGAACTCTACGAGCTGTACCAAGATGTGGATGTAGTCCGGAAGGCAAGGATCCGTCGACTACACTTGCTCGGCCACATCGAGCGCATGGACATCAACGCTCCAACTAAGAGGGTCTTCGACTCCGAGCCTCCTGGTTCGAGAAGAAGAGGAAGACCGAACCTCCGGTATAAAGACCAAGTAATCGCGGATGTAGGACATCTTGGTCTTGACAACTGGAAGCAGCGTGCCCGGGACCGTCAAGGATGGAAGGCAGCTATAGCTCAGGCTCAGATCCTCCATGGATCGCAGGCCTGATAAGTAAGTAAAGTAAGTAATGATTTAAATATTTAAATACCATTGGAAAGTATGTCTGATTCGCCCTCTCCAAGCACCCTAAAAAAACATCCCACACTTCCCTAATCAATCAACGATCAAGTGGGCGTCTCTCCAACGTATAGGGTAATTCAATTCGTGGTCCGGATATGACACTATATTTCAATCATACATATCAATCCGAACTGTCATCCGAGGATGTAAATACATGCTTAGTTTAAGATTTTTCATTTTGCGATATGTAAATTCTTACGGACAGATCATGATCGACATAATCGTCCATCTAAGCGTACATACTTAGATAGACGATTATTATTTATTATTTCTTTTTTTTTCTTGTTGAAGGATTTTGCTATCTGTTGGAGCATTTCGACACAAACACTGGTCCATTTAACTCCAGACAGACACCTTACATAACTGTATTTTCCTCGTTTTCCGGAGAGAAATGAAAAGGAGCTTCAGTGATGCAGAGCTAAGAGATTCGGCACACACCACGTCGGTGTTTGTTTTATAGCACCTAATGACACATCGTGGATTTCAATGTGCATTTACACCCTTATTAACTTAAACTTCAACTCACTCATGATTTGAAGCCAGCTGACACGAAATGTATGGAACATACGGGGTGTGGTAATTAAATTCCTTCAATTTGTAAACAAAAAAAGAGGCAAATTAAGTTTGTTGGAATTCTTCTAAATCTAATTCGTTCAGAACCATGGTTACAGACTCTTTGACCTTCTCTACACCGCTATTATGAGTGACTTCATCTTGATCGCGGCAACATTGGAATGTTTTTTTCCGCCAAAAACTCTTGCATAATCAATGAGAAATGGAACGGCACATTGTCATTGTCCAAGATCCAACGCTTTTTGGCGAGTTCGGATCACACACCGAACTCGCATGTTCTTCACAACGCCAATATAGCATTATCCAGTCACTGCCTAGTCGGTAGGAACACATTCACGATGACGGGAGCTCCTTTACATGGATTGAATTTTATCAACTCACGGTCCTTCTTGAACTGCTTTATCCATTCAAACACACGTGATTTCGACATACATTTGACTTCATACACCATCTTCAATTTTCGGGGGATTTTCGACAGTTTTACACTAGATTTTACTAAAAATCGGACCACAACATGTTGCTTGTGATGTAAGTCACTCATTCTTAAGACGCCACTTAAACAATTTTTTTTTTTGTTTTCGAAAAAAAATGCACAACACACTACTAAAACGTACTGTGGACTTTAGCCTTTAATGGAAACTGAAGGAAAGCGCCTCGTTTTCAAGACAAATGTTGACGAGCAACACAGTGTTGACAGTTCCCCAGTTATGACTAAGTTCCCGGACCTTAAATGTCACCTTAAATGAACATTGATTGACCAACTTTAAACAACTCATCGCCATTGGATCGCCGATATGTATCATCAAAAAATACCTTGTCAGTATCGAATCTTGCAATATTGATGAATGATGTTACATTCCATTCATCTTGAAGTAAAAATTTAATCAAAACGAAAATCATGTATTTGTTCTATTTAAGTGTATTTTTGGAACCAAGATATTAGATGAGCTTATATTTGAAGTTCCAACATTTTGTTGTGCAGAATCCGCAAGGTCCATTAGCTTGTTACAGTCGTTAGACGAATGAACTGAGAGCAAAAAATGTGGTTTCGAAAACCTGGAGTAAATTGAGACGAGTATTCTCTGGATAGTAATTCATGATTCGTTGACAAATTTGGAAAGATTTTACTCGGGAGTAAGTAGTGTTAGATATTAGAACTGGATTCTTTAGAGACAAGAATGGCAATCTAGTGCTGCACATTTTTTTTTTTTTAGAAACTCGCGCAGTAGTAATTCGTTCAAGCAATTTTTTTTTAATATTGCATACGCAGAGGATGAATTTCAGTTGACCATATACTGTGGGTGTTATTCCTGCAGCAGTACGTCTGGTCATTTTCCATTCACAACTGCGTTGCATACTTTTTGTCCGCATAGGAGTTCCTTTTTCTTGGCTATGAAGCGAATTGAACTGTAGACCTTCCGCTCGGCGGTCGATGATGTTAACCCCTGCACCACGGCCACCCTTGGAAATATGATGGTAAAGGAAATATACTTACTTAGGTGACGCTACCACTCCGTGGTGGAACAGCAATTTGGCCAAGCTAAGAGCACTGACCAGGAAACTGTTCAACAGAGCAAAACGGACTAGTGACTGGACACAGTACCGTGCCTCACTCACCAACTACAACCAAGAGATTAGAAGAGCCAAAAGAGACTCATGGAAAAAGTTCTGCAGTAGTCTATCAGACATACAGAGCAGCGCACGCATCCACAGAGCTCTCGCCAAAGAGCACAATAACCAAATTGGACTGCTGAGGAGAGCAGATGGCACTTACGCGGATAATGGTACAGAAGTACTAAAAATGTTGACCAGTACGCACTTCACAGACTCCAACATCATTCCCTCTAATCTCTCTAACATACCTCCGCGGATCAGGACAACTAGACCCAACAGGGAGGTCTGGAAGAGAGCACGAAAAAATTTCCACTAGGGAAGCATAAAATGGGCCATTCATTCTTTTGACCCGTACAAATCCCCGGGGGAGGATGGCATCTTCCTAGCCCTCCTTCAAAAAGGAAGTGCGCAAATTAGCCCCATGCTTATCAACATCTTTAGAACCAGATATGCATGGGGATACATACCAACGAACTGGACAGAGGTAAAGGTAAAATTCATTCCCAAAGTAGGCGGTAGACCTACAGACCTGCCTAAGTCCTACAGACCGATAAGCCTTACCTCTTTCTTCCTAAAAACAATGGAAAAAATTCTGGATAGGCATATCAGGGACGGTGCCCTGAAAAGATCACCACTTCACAAAAACCAATATGCCTACCAGCCTGGGAAATCGACCACGCATGCTCTTCATGAACTAACAGCTCGGATAAACAAATCTCTAAGCGACAAAGAAATTGCGATATGTTGCTTTCTTGATATTGAGAGTGCTTCCGACAACACCGACTACACCCAAATAAAACGTTGCATCCTTAGCACAGGGGTGGATAACACCACATGCAATTGGATCCAACACATGCTTAGCAATACGAAAATAAACACCTCACTAGGCAATGATAAAATCAGTGTTAATGCCGCGAAAGGATGCCCTCAAGGTGGAATTCTCTCACCTCTCCTGTGGTCCATCGTAGTAAATGAACTGATTAACATACTCAGCAACAATGGTCTCTATGTCCAAGGCTATGCTGACGACATATTGATCCTGGTTAGAGGCAGATTCGAAAACACAGTCTCGGAACTCCTCCAACGGGCACTAAACCTTGCTGTAAACTGGTGCACAAAGGTTGCACTAAAGGTAAACCCTGGCAAAAACACTATAGTCGCCTTCACCAAAAGGAGGAATAGGCACACACTTGCCAAACCTACCCGCTTTGGTGAAACGATAGAGTTCTCAAAAGAAGTTAAATATCTAGGGGTAACTCTAGACGAAAAGCTCACTTGGAACCCTCACATTACAAAGACCATAGAGAAAGCCAGGATCTCATTATGGACCAGCAAAAGTCTCACTGACAAAAATTTGGGGACAACCCCCAAAATGTCCCGCTAGCTATATACAGCAATCAACAGACCAATTCTCACATACATATGCTGCGGCCGTCTGGTGGCACAAAACAAAACAAGTATCAGTGCAAGCCAAGCTCATCAAACTGCAATGACTAGCTTGCATCTGTATCACCGGGGCCATGAGAACAACCCCCACAGCAGCACTAGAAGTCATCACAGACCTGCCACCTCTTCATCTCCAACTGAAGAAAGAAGCAATGGTCTTCGCCCATAGGCTAATCGTGGAGGATGACTCTAACCGTAGGCTCTTTCACCCTGATATCCTTACCGAAATAAAAAGGCATGAAATCCTAAGGATATCTCTCACAGACAACTGTCTCCCCAGATACAACTTCAGCCAAAACTACAAGGTTACATTCACTAACCGACAAATCGGGAACAATCGTGGATCCTACGTGTGATACACAGATGGCTCCAAAACGAACGAAGGCGTTGGGGCTGGAGTATACGGAGCAAATACAGGTGCATGCATCTACTTCAGCATACAGAGATATTTGCTATAGAACTCTGCCTCAGAGAATATATAAACAGAAATATAATCAACAAAAACATTTACATTCTCTCTGACAGCAAGGCTGCACTCCTAGCCCTAAAGAGCTACGAAATCACCTCCAAACTAGTATGGGACTGCCTACAGCTGCTTCACCAGCTGGCCAGCACAAACAAAGTTCATCTCATTTGGATACCTGGACACAGCGACCATTCAGGCAACGAAAAGGCGGACCTACTGGCAAGGAAAGGCTCTGCATCACCATTTATGATGCCACAGCCTATCTGCGGCATACCCATCAGCACCACCAAATGCTGCATAAACAATTGGTTAAGGAACACGACGGATCACTACTGGTTACAAACGAAAGGTAGCTGACAAGCCAAGTTGTTCCTCCCAACTACATCTCTCAGTAGAACGAAACAACTCCTCATGCTTTCGAGGAGCCAGATTCGCTTAATCACAGGTTTCTATGCTGGACACTGCCCAGTCAACAAACACCTCAAAACGATGGGCATTATACAAGATGACACTTGCAGAATGTGTAATGAAGACGAAGAAACAGCAAAGCACATACTATGCCACTGTAACTGCCTTGTCAGTACACGTCATCGTCACTTAGGCAAGTATTATCTTGAAGCAGAAGAAATCGCTGCTAGCTCACTCAAAAGCATACTAAGTGGGGGACATCACAATGGGCCCACTCGTGGCCGCAGTGATCAGGCGACTTTGTCCCACCCCCGTTCCCTCTCTAACTAACTCCCTAGGTAGCGCTACAGTTCATGGTGAACCTGGGCCTCAACCAACAAGCGCCTCCAGCTGGCACGGTCTTTGGCCAGCTGTTTCCAGCGCCGCACGCCCAGTTGGTTAAGGTCCCCTTCCAGCTGCGTGCGCCACTTTTGATGCAGCCGTCCTCTGCCGCGCCTTCCTTGCGGGGTGGATTCGAAGACTCTTTGAGTCAGAGCTGTATTTTCAATGCGCTCTACATGGCCTAGCCACCTTAGACGCTGTATCCGTAGACGTCGTACCAGGCCGATGTCGCTGTACAACACGTACGGTTCTTCGTTATCTTCTCCTCCATACACCGTTTGAAGAAACGGGACCGTAGATAGTGCGCAGAATTTTCCTCTCGAAACGACCAAGGGCATCTTCTTCCGCTTTTGATAAGGTCCAAGCCTTTACGCCGTAAAGGAGGACTGGGATGATGAAGGTCTTAAATAGTGTCACCTTGGTTTTCCGAGAGAGGGCTCTACTTTTCAATTGCCTCTTGAGCCCAAAGAAACAGCGGTTGGCAAGAGTGATTCTTCGTTTTATCTCAGCGCTGGTGTTGTTGTCGTTGGTCCTCAGTGAGCCAAGGTAGACGAATTCCTTGACCACTTCATAGTTATATCCGCCCATGGCGACGTTCTGGCCAATACGTCGGTGTTGTCCGTCTCTTTTAGATGAAAGCAGATATTTGGTTTTACCCTCATTACATTAACCTTGAGACCCATCTTAGCCGCTTCTACCTCAATACTTACAAAGACCTCATTGACGTCTCGCTGTGTCCGTCCAATCACGTCAATGTCGTCGGCGTACGCAAGCAATTGCGTAGACTTGAAATAAATCGTACCTCTTGTGTTGGCCAGTGACTCTTGCACGATCTTTTCAAGCACGATGTTGAAAAAGTTACATGACAGCGCGTCACCTTGTCTAAATTTTTTTTTAACATCAAAGGTCTCGGTTTGCTCATTACCGACCTTAATGGAGCAGCGAGAATTCTCCATTGTCATCCTGCACAGTCGGACGAATTTGGAGGGGATGTTAAAAATAGACATGGCCTTGTATAGCTCATCTCTATACATGCTGTCATATGCAGCTTTGAAATCGACGAAGAGGTGGTGAGTGTCGATTTGGTATTCCTGGGTTTTCTCCAAGATCTGCCGTAGCGTAAATATTTGGTATATTGTGGATTTACCTGGCCTGAAACTACACTGATAAGAGCTAATCAGGTTATCCACAAACGGTTTCAGGCGTTCACACATTACGGCAGTGAAGATCTTATATGCGATGTTAAGGAGACTTATTCCCCTACAGTTGGCGCAGTTATAGGGGTCTCCTTTCTTATGGACTGGGCAAACGATGCTAGGATTCCATACGTCGGGCATACTTTCCTCCGACCATACCTTGCAAATGA
The DNA here is from genome assembly GCA_951905685.1 of Eumerus sabulonum. NCBI lineage: Eukaryota > Metazoa > Arthropoda > Insecta > Diptera > Syrphidae > Eumerus > Eumerus sabulonum. The sequence goes on from OX645060.1 coordinate 209,026,313, forward strand.
GATGGTGCATGCACCTTACCAGCTCATCTCCAGCCGCCTTAAGAAGCTCAGCAGACAGGCCGTCTGCGCCCGCTGTTGTATTAGACTTAAGTCTTGATATCGTTATTTTGACTTCGTCTAGGTCGGGTGGACTGAATTCTGTTACATCGTCGTCCATTACGAATGGCTCCTTCTGCCTGACAGCGGTATCTTGTCTATCATCGCCGTTATACAGTCTGCAGAAGTGGTCTTTCCAAATCCTCAGCATCGACTTCGACTCTACTACCAGTTCTCCATTTTCATCCCTGCAGGCCGCCGCTCAGGAAATATGATGGAGGTAATATTGCGACGACGATAATATAATATTTAGTCGTTGGATACAACATGTTGCAAACAGGATGAAGATAGAGTAAAGCTTCCTCTACCAAATTTAAAAAAAAAGAAAACAAAAAAACTGCGATGGAATCCTACTCGACTAAAGACCTTACTAAAGTTACACAGGAGTGTACTATAAAAATGGTGAAGAATTAAAAAACACGTTTCGCGCACTTTTTGAATATTTTGGTCTTACAGATACTGTGGGAGATGTACCAATCTACACGCATACAAGATTCAATCAATACAAGAGCTTAAACCAATTGACCATCACTTAAGTCGTGTGTAGTTGAGGCACATATCACATTGAATAGGACGGTGAACAAGTAAAACTCCTGCATATGGACCAAAAAGAATCCCCGTGAATAACAATAGCAGTCGACGCTACCAAAGGCATCGGAACTTATTTTTTTCGAAAAAGTGAACGAAAGAGCCGTTACCGCTTATTTTACACGATACCAAGCACGATTTGTTTGATTAAGAAGACAATATCAACGAATTGTGGGAGTTTTCGCTGCGCGGAAATGCGAATTGATTGTGATGTGATGTGAAGTGGTCTTTCCAAATCCTCCGCTATAATGCACTTCGTATAGTTAGCACATAATGCACTTCGTATAGTTAGCACAATCAACGAAGTCCTGCCAAAAATCGATTTGTCGGGCGTAGTATTCTAATCAACTCCCAAGTCCTTCAATTCGATTTCTCCGAATTTTCATAAAATCTTAAAATTGTGCGTGGCAAAACTAATCACATTTATGAAATACTTTGAGTTTGTTCTACACTATGTCACCTTACAGAAGACCAAAAGTACCACTAAACTCGCCCTACTAAAATGAAATGGAAACAGCCTTTACTACTTTCGGTGACTCTGTGTGTTATTGCGGTTTATTAAAGGACCTAAATAGCTCGAATCCTGAGAGTTATTACCATCCATAACTAAATTTGTTAATTCATCTTCTTCTTTGGTGGCGTTACAGCCCATGAAGGACCAATCACCCATGTTGTGTGTTATTTATTTTTCACACAGGTGAAAGGGACCTACAGTTTAATGCCGATTCCGAACGGCGTGAGTCGAGAAGCTTTTTCTTTGTTAATTAAATATTTTTATTAGACAATATGCCGCTACGTGTATTTTTTAGAGTTCTGATTTTCTCTTATTATTGTTTTATGCAACTTTCCATGTTAAAACAGCTTGAATACTTCCACAGAGGTATATTACAAGAATGTATTGGAAAATCGAATCAATCATTGAAACAGCTCGTCTGTCGTCCTGTTACGGCCTTCTCTGATCCGTATAATTCATTTATCATTATGGCAGTTTTCATCTACTTAAAAAATAAAAGTTCTTATCTTGTATACCTTAATATAAAATTAAATCTGTAATTCAATTCTTAAGGACAGTCGTCTATAAGGGTGAGGGAAATTCCCTCTGAGAAATTGATCAGTCCATGCCAGTGGACTCAAAAGGAAATAAAATGAAAATAATAAATTTATTATTTCATTTTAATACAACCTTTACATCGAGGGCCGGAGGTAAGGTAAATGGGTAAGCTTGTTGGACGACTTGCACAGTCCAGCCTCCTCATCTACCATATCATGTCGTCGTTGCTGTATAGATTATCCTCATGACACTGTCCTCATCTCATTTGCACACAAAGTGTCTTAATGAAGAAAAGGGAAATTGTAAAAAATATATACCGGATATCCGGATTAAGTAACAGTTAATTGAAATTGGTTACATTTTTAATGTCGGCTATTCAGGGCGCGGTTCTTTTGACCATTTTTTTCTCTTCCACCCCGTTTATGGCTATCTGGGGTAGCATGAGCCGCAAAATTAACACAAACAAAGAGAACGTCTTGCGGTCGCATGAACGGATACGCTGATGATGGTCATGACTATGATGAGAATGATGATAGCGATGAGACACGATGACATGGTTCACATGGGACAACTTGGCCGGACAAAGTGTTGTTTGCTGTAAAAATAATTTGAATAGACTGTGATGAGCTTCGGATAGAGTAAAGATTGTCTTATTTCCGTTGGATTGTGTCCGAGTATTGCATGTTAGTTCCGTTCGTTTGTTTATCCCTCTTGGTGGAATATCTTTAGGTATCACGTGCTCCTTTTTGGAAGGGCAATTTTCTGCATCGAGCAAAGAAAATCTTATAAAAAGCAAATTGCTTTGCAAATGTTAAATAAGCTGCTGTAGATTGTTTGATCTCGTCGCAAGAAATAACAAATTGTAACACACCCAAACCACAACGTGACTTAATTACAGATATTTTTTAAATACTTCCGATATGCAAGTTTCGGTAAGATGGTAAATAAGTGTAGCCGGGAAGAAATATTATTTTTTAACAGCTTTACCTGAAGTGAGAAATGGTCATGTGAATAAACTGTGCTATGTGCCGGATAATCTATACTTAATATATAAATGTGAAAGTGTGTGTGTCTGTTTGTCCGTCTTTCACGGCAAAACGGTGCAAACGAATTTACGTGATTTTTTAAGTGGAGATAGTTGAAGGGATGGAGAGTGACATAGGCTACTTTTTGTTTCTTTCTAGCCCCCGTTAAGTTTGTATGCAGCAAAAAAAAAAATCAGTAGGGGATGGAAATCAGTAGGGGACTCTCCGCAAAATTAGTATAGGTTCTATGATACAATACGAATAATAAAATAATTTAATTAAAACAACAGTAAATCAATCAGCATTTGAGAAAACAATCAACATTACAAACATAAATAAGTGTTACTCTTGAAATACGATAGATGGCGCTGATGTGTTTCTAAAACGCGCTAACGTTGTGTGCTCTCCATCTGTACTTAAGTGCGGGCATCGGGCCGCGCTTCACACTATAGTGCATGCGGTACCTATACTCTGTTATTTGACTACTAAGCGTCCCAGTCCCAGCTTATACGAAATTTAAATGTCCCGAGATTATGTAATGGGACGAGACTTCGTGTCACACAACTTGGCCGCAATATCATTAGCGCCACTATCTTAACCGGCGTAGGAAAGGGTGAACATGTAATGATCCCACGAATCCCAATAATTCCCACAGATCTCCCGTTCCAGTTTAAAAGGCTACTATTTCCTCTAAAGCTTAGTTTCACTATGACCATTAACAAAGCGCAAGGTCAAACATTAAAGGTGGTTGGGGTGAACTTAGAAAAGCCGTGCTATTCCCATGGACAATTGTATGTAGCATGTTCGCGTGTGTCCAATGCCCAGAATCTTTACATTCTATCCCCAAATGGAAAGACATAATATCGTCTACAGTAGCGTATTAAAACAACATTCTGTTCCGAGTTCTCTTCTGTGTTCTAAATTAGGAAAGGGGAACCGTGTTACCCCGAATTTAACGCGAGCGAAGCCGCTGGCAAAAGCTAGTTTGGTATACTTATGTTAATTTTTTATTCACGACTTTATTTTTTGTTCGTATGATTTTGATGTGACTAAACTTAGTGACCAAAGAGTGATAAGCTTAAGATCCTTTCATAATATTGATATATCTAAAGCGGCCTACACACACGCTACGGATCGAATGGGATCTGTTTGAACTCATTTCGCCACACACTTGTGGATCGGTATACGTTCTTCATTTCACGCTGTTCGCCGTCGAGTAAGGATGGATCGCGGAGAAAAAATAATTTTGTTGTGTGGTGTTTATTTGTGTGGAAAAAGAAAAGAAGGGATACTGAGAAAGGAACGTTCACTGTGGATGCAGGAGTGGTTTCTGATCCTAGTAACTTATTCATATATAGATACATGCATTCAAAAATATGTGAATGAGGGTCTCATAATTCTATTGACTATTGCCTGCGAGCGTTTGTTGCTTGTTTCATTTTATGATTCGATGTTCACAGTTTTATAACATGCATTTGTGCACATACGAATCATAAATACAATCATAAACATATAAACAGACTGCATAGATGCACTTTTACAACTTCGGGTGGACGTTTCCTAGGTATCATCAACCGCGCCACATACACGCTACCGATCGCAAGAATATCAAACTTATTTGATAACTTGCGATCTGTAGCAGTCTGTGCCACACACACGACGATCTGTTTGAATCGCAACCGATCCATTCGATCCGTAGCGTGTGTGTAGGCCGCTTAATCTTCAGAGAAGCATAGTAGTAGGGGAGCCCAAGCAGGGATTTTGCGCGTTACTCGAGCGCGTCAGATAATCATATGGGGAGAAAGCTTGCACCCTGTAACGTACCCGTACCAAATATGAACCCTTAATATAGAGGGGTGCGCTGAGGGCAGCCCGTCAGATTAGTAAAAAAAAATCGATCCTCGGAAAAACTCGAGCGCGTCAGATTAAGAACAGGTAAGTTATGTACATCCTGAAAAGTGTATATTTCAGTAATCTGACAATTTGAGCGTGGCATAAGGAAATGGGGGAGTCGCAAAGTTGTAAAAAAAAACACGTCATCTCGAAATACTCGAGCGCGATTAAATTTTGTTTTATTTTGAAGGGAATTCCATCAGGATTAAGAAAAACATATAATCTGACGGTTTTCATGGGGCGATAAAGCTAAAACCATTGATAAAGCATGAGCGTACAGATGCTGATATCCATGTATTCCCCACTCCACGCCTCTCGTTCCTTCTCACTCTTTCCCAGTGTCTACCATTCAAAGTTTTTTTTAAATTGTCAGAATAACAATACTCCTTTACATAATTGTCAGATAATCATTTAGGGTGACTCTGACATCGAGTTGAACCCACGGTAGAAATCTGACGCGCTCGAAAATTTCAAGTTAACGACTTTTTTTAACATTTTCAAAAATCAGTCATGAGTGTAGGCCACGTCCAAACCGTCAGTTTTTTAAATCGAACACTGTTTTGAGTTCACTAAACGTCCCCTTTCAATATCTGACGCGCTCGAGTATTTCCATGTTCCATGTTCCATTTCCACTGTTCTTTTTTTACATTTTTAAAAATTTTTACACGCTCTTTTCCCCACTAAAATGGAAAACTTAACATAAAATTTTTCGTTTGAGAACCTAATCTTCACAAGGGGACAAGTGTCCCCTTCACAGGGGACACTTACTAGAGTGTCCCCATGACACTCTAGTAACTGCAAATTTAGCATCCCGGGCTCCCCTACTATAGCATTGCTTAACTGATTTGATATCTATTACATGACTGAAGTTAATGACAAAATAGCCTTATTTGACAATCTTGTGTTAAGACTTTACGAAGAATATGTTCCTTTACGTACTGACTGCCCATGGTACAATAACCTCATTAAGTTAAGCATTAGAGAGAGAGAACAATTCTTTCGAAGATATAAACACAATCCGACGCAATATATCAAAAGACAATACAAAGCAGCCAGAAATGAAGTAACTACTTTGATACGACACTCAAAGCGAATGTATCTTTTTCAGAAAATTAATCCTTCCTTAAGTTCCCGACAACTCTGGAAAAACATTAGAGACATGGGTGTTATTAACAGTAAAAATATGCGTTGCTGTGATATAAACCCGGATGACATGAAAAACTTTTTTATTACAAATGTCCTGAGTAATAATAGAAGTGTGTTATCGACTCCCAATGTCAGTGAAGAGTTATTCGACGTTGAATGTGTTGGAAAATCTGAAATTTTAAAGGCTGTTTGCGCTGTGAAATCAAGTGCTCAGGGTATTGATGGTATCTCTCCAAAGTTTATATAGCTTATCTTGCCATTAATTATAAATTATGTACAACATACATTTAATGAATGTACATCTTCTTTCACCTATGGGGAAAATGAAATCACACACAACATGGGTGATTGAAAGAAGCTCGGCTCAGGTTCTTCATGGACTGTAACGCCAACATACATACATACATACATATATACATACATACATACATACATACAAACATGCATACATACATATCTTCTTCTTTGATGGTGCTACAGTTCGGGGTGAACCAGGGCCTCAACCAACAAGCCTCTCCAGCCGGCCCGATCTTTGGCCAGCCGCTTTCAGTGCCGCACGCCCAGTTGGTTGAGGTCCCTTCCACCTGTGCGCGCCCGTACAGTTCTTGGTTGAATCTCCTCCTCCATTCTCGGTTTACACAAACGGGCCCAAAGATTGTACGCAGAATTTTCCTCTCGAAACGTCCAAGAGCCTCTTCATCCACTTTTGATAACGTCCAAGCCTCAGCGCCGTAGAGGGGGAACGGGATGATTAAGGTTTTGTAGAGGGAAACCTTAGTTTTTCGAGAGAGGGCTCTACTACTCAATTGCCTCTTGAGCCCGAAGAAGCGATTGGCAAAAGTTATTCTGCGTTCTATTTCAGCGCTGGTGTCGTTGCTGCTTGTCACTATCGAGACAAGGTAGACGAAGTCCTTGACTACTTCAAAAATATAGCTGCCGAAGGTGACGTTCTGACCAAGACGTCGGTGTTGTGCGTCTTTCTTGGATGACAGCATATATTTGGTCTTGTCCCCATTTACCCTTAGGCCCACTTTCGCCGCTTCTGCTTCAATGCTTGCGAACGCCTCATTGACGTCTCGCTGTGTTCGTCCAATAACGTCAAAGTCATCTGCGTAGGCAAGCAATTGTGTGGACTTGAAGTAGATCGTACCTCTCGTATTGGCCGCAGAGTCCCGCACGATATTTTCAAGAATAATGTTGAAGAAATCACATGACAGTGCGTCACCCTGTCTAAAACCTTTTTCAACATCAAAGGGGTCGGTTAGTTCTTACTCGACTCCGTTGGTTCCGAGAAATTCGCATCCGTACCTTGGCTGCAACAAGGTAATGATCCGAGTGGATGTTGGCTCCTCGAAAGGTTCGGACATCTAGGATGCTGGAGGAGTGTCTGCCATCGATCGCAATATGATCAATTTGGTTGGTTGTCGATTGATCGAAAGACCGCCAGGTCCCCTTATGAATGTTGAGGTGTGGGAATCGTGTACTACCAGGTTATGTCCCGCCATAAAGTCCACTAGCCTTAGTCCGTTTTCTGACGTGGTGTTGTGTAGGCTGTGCTTTCCAATGACCCGTTCAAAGATAGCTTCCTTACCCAGCTTCGCATTGAAATCTCCTAGAATGATTTTGGTGTCATAGCTGGGACATTGCGCATACGTTCTACCTAGGAGATCATAGAAGTCGTCTTTATGTCGGTCATCTTTCTCCCCTGTGGGGGCGTGGACACATAATAAACTTATATTGCCGATACTGGTCTTGATGCGGATAGTTATGAGGCGTTCGCTTACATACTGGAAGCTTAAGACTTTTTTCCTGAGTCTGCCTCGAACAATAAATCCGCATCCGAATATGCGTTGTTTATTTTCTCTGTAGCAGTTTCCGCAGTTTTTTAACCGCTTTTTGCCTGCCCCATCCCATCGCACTTCTTGGAGCGCGGTAATGTCTGCCTTATAGCAGTCCAAAGAGTTGACCAGTTGTTCAATTACCAAAGGCAATTCTATGCCGGATCTCCACTGTGGTGTCATTTGTGGAATTTACGTTTGCCCCGAGGTAGACAAACTCCTTAACTACCTCGAAACTGTAGCTGTCAATTGTTTTATTTTGTCCCAGGTGGTGATCGACGGATTGGTTTTTGCTTGACAGCATGTATTTCGTTTTGTCCTCATTGATCTTAAGACCAATTCGTTTCGCCTGCTCTTCAATCGCCGTGAATGCTTCCACGATGCCACGGCGAGAACACGCGATGATGTCGATATCATCCGCGTATCCTAGCAGCTGGATGGACTTGTAAAAGATAGTGCCTTCCCTGTTGACGCCTGCCCGTCGCACTATCTGCTCCAGCACCAGGTTGAAGAAGTCACATGACAGCGCATCTCCTTGCCGAAGTCCGGTGCATGTTTCGAATGGTTCCGAGGTCCTAGAACCGAGTTGCACGGCGCATTGCGTGTTTTTTTAGCGTGGCGCGACACAACTGGATGAGTTTTACCGGGATCCCGGATACGGCCATCGCGCCAAACAGTTCTTCACAATGAATGCTGTCGTATGCGGCTTTGAAATCGATGAAAAGATGGTGTGTATCGATTCGAAACTCGTTGGTCTTTTCCAGTGTGAAAATTTGGTCTATAGTTGATTTGCCGGGCCGGTAGCCGCACTGGTAGCTGCCGATTAGTGCGGTGCAAAATGGTTTTAGACGTTCACACAATACGCTGGACAGGATCTTGTATGCGACATTGAGCAGGGATATACCTCTATAGTTCTTGCAAGAGGTAGGATCGCCTTTTTTGTGGATAGGGCATATAGAGCTGGTATTCCAGTCGTCGGGCTTGCTTTCGTCTTCCCAAATTCTGCAGATGATCTGGTGCATGCTCCCTACCAGAACATCGCCGCCAGCCTTGAAGAGCTCTGATGGCAAGCCATCTGAGCCTGCGGCCTTGTTGTTCTTCAGCTTCTGAATAGCTGTGCCGACTTCTTCTATGCTGGGTGGGAGGACTACTTCAGCGGCTGGAGTTGGGACTTCCTCGATCCCTACCACTCTCTCTTGGTCATGCTCGTTAAGCAGCTGCTGGAAGTGCTGCTTAAATACATCCACTATTCCCTGCGGGTCGGTGGCAAGATTACTCTCGCAGTTTCGAAGAGCCAGGGTGCCCTTTTTGAAGCCTCCTGCAAGGCCTTTGGCTTTCTTGTAAAAGGCTCGTATTTTATGTTTATCCCTAGACTCCTCGATATCCTTGAGCTGGGAGGCTGCGAAGATTCTTTTCTTTTGTCGCAGTAGTTTCTTCTCCTCCCTTCTTCTGGCTCGGTACTCTTCTCGCGCTGCCCTGGTTTTCCTCTGCAGCGCCTTTTGGTACGCCTCGTCGGTTGCTGCCTTTTTCTGCTCACACTCGCCATCATACCACGGGTTTCTTGTCGGGGGTGGTAGGTATCCTAATGTGGTTTCGGCTACTTCCTGAATGGCTGAGCGGCAATGCAGCCACATATTATTGGCATTTGTGTTCGACGTAGGCATACCGTAAAGTCTTTCGCTCAGCTGCTCCCTGTAGATTCTGGTAACCTCCGGTGTGCTCAGGCGCCCAATGTCGAACCTCCTCCTGATGGGCTGGTGCAGCTTTCTGACATTGGACAGTCGAGCTCTGAACCTTGCTGCTACGAGGAAGTGGTCAGAGTCGACATTTGCCCCTCTGAATGTTCGCACATCCAGGATGTTTGACGAGTGCCTTGCGTCAATGAGCACATGGTCGATTTGGTTGGCGGTTCGACCGTCCGGAGATTGCCAGGTTGCTGTGTGGATTCTCTTGCGAGGGAATCTTGTGCTACTTATCACCGCATTACGAGCTGTCGCAAAGTCAGCGAGTCGGAAGCCGTTATCTGTTGTTGTATCGTGGAGGCTGTGCTTTCCGATCACTCCGCCAAGGGTGTTCTCCTTACCGATTTTGGCGTTGAAGTCCCCGAGCACGATTTTTAGATCGTACTCCGGACAAGCTCCGTAGGCGTTGTCCAGGAGGTCATAGAAGTCCTCCTTGATAGGGTCTTCAGCCTCGTCGGTAGGGGCGTGTGCACATATAAGGCTGATGTTATAAAATCTGCCTCTGATGCGGATCACAGCCAGGCGATTACTTATAGGCTTAAAGTCGATGACCTTCGACCTTCCAACAAATCCGCATCCCAGTAAGTGCAACCTTTCGTGACAGCTGTAATAAATGTCGCAATTTTTCTTCCTAATCATACCGTTTCCTATCCAGCGTATTTCCTGGACCGCAGTAATATCCGCCTTGTACTGCGTGAGCATTCCTTCTAGTTTATGAGCAGCTCCGGGAGTGTACAGGGTTCTGACATTCCAGGAGCATACTTGCAAACCGTGTTCCTGTTTCGTGCGTTGTCGTCGTCGAGTATCCGTTCGTGTATCCGAGGCATCTTGCTCATTCATTACTTATCTTTCTTTTTACGTGGGCGGATTGTTAGCCCGCCGCACAACCGCCATTCTGGTCGGGGTTTTGTCGCTGCATACGTTTGTTCACCTGCCAACGGTTGTTGAAAAGGCTATCCAGAGGGCGCCGCGAGGAGGCCCTATGTCAACTTGACCCGGGCATTTAAACAGGGATCGTTGTTGGCATCTCGCCAGGTTGAGAGCGATCAACAACTTTACCCTGCATGTCCGGGCCCATGCCCTCTAAACTGAGACTGAACACATAAAAAACACTTGCTATGATATGCTCTAATGCAGAAATTAATTTCAGCAATCTTCCATCAATTACTTTAAAATGTGACAACATAGTGTATGTTAGCAAAGTGAAGTATGTACTTTGGTTTTATTATAAACCCGTGTCTTTCTTGTTGTGATGCTATTGCAGAATCTGCAAGAAGAATTTACTACGGATTCGGTAGCTTAAGGCACTCAACAGCATTATCATGCCATTTTTTTACGTTTAACTGTTGTGTGTTCCCCTGTTTAGACATCACGTGTAATCGCAAACTAAATATAGCATTCAATGATTGATTTTTTTTTTTTTTTTAATTTTCGTGGGGGCGAACACCCCCATTTAGTGGCTTAATTCAAGCCAACTTAATCTAACTTATTCTAACTTAATCTATCTTAGAAGCTGAGGATGGTGGGGAGGGGGGCATGATTAAGAAGGCGAGTTTTTAAGCATTGAGTGCTGAGGTTGAAGTCGAAGGAAGGATTTGAGTTAACACTTCCCAGCATACGAGAAATGGGTTCATTGGAGCCATAGGGGGTGCGGGGGTGGGTAGATAGAAGAGACGGGGGTTACGTACATTGCGAGGGTTAGTGTTGATAGAGACAGAGTCATAGAGGGTCGCGCAATCAGTGGTACCTGAAAGGGGTCGATGGATGAAGAGAATGTCAGATACAGTTCTTCTTTCCTCCAACGTGTTCATGTTGATTAATTTAAGACGGTCTTGATAGGGTGGTAGGGGCAAAGGATTATTCCAGGGGAGACCTCGAAGTGCAAAACGTAGGAATCGGCGTTGGATGCTCTCGATTCTAGAAATGTGGGTTTGTTGGTAAGGTGACCATACTTCAGAGGCGTATTCAAGAAGGGGCCGGACAAAGGTTGTGTAGAGAGATCGGGTAACGTAGGGGTTGGAGAATTCTTTAGACCATCGCTTTACGAAGCCGAGTGCTGAATTAGCTTTAAGGATTATCTCGTCGATATGTGTCCGAAAATGTAACTACTGGTCACATAATATGCCAAGATCCCGGATAGCCTGAACGGTGGCTATGGGCTGATTATTTAGAAAGTAGAGACGGGGAGGGGGTTTGATTCGTTTACGTGAAAAAGTAATGGAGTGGCATTTGGGAATGTTGAGTCCCAAGCAGTTTTTGGAACACCAGGTGAAAAAACTATTGAGATCTAATTGGATTAGGGAAGGGTCCTGATTGGAGAAAATACTCCTGAAGAACTTGGTATCATCCGCATATAGTGAGATATGGGAATATTTGATCACCATTTCAATATCGTTAATGGTAAGAACGAAAAGAAGTGGACCTAAGTGGCTACCTTGGGGGACACCGGAGGAAGCTAGAAAAGGTTTAGAAAAGGCAGGTCTGAAGCGAACACTATAATAGCGATTGTTCAAGTAAGAAGATATCCACTTCACGGAAATGGGATCGAAACCAAGGGAAGACAGTTTGAAGAGTATTAGGCTGTGAGAAATGTTATCGAAAGCTTTACTGAAATCGGTAGAAATAACGTCGACTTCATTACCATTCTCTAAGGCCGAGAGGGTAAAGGGCACAAATTCAACAAGATTTGTGATTGTAGATCTGCATTTGAGGAAACCGTGTTATCTAGGGGAGATTAAAGACTTACAGCGAAAACTTAAGATTTCATACAAAATGCTCTCGAAGAGTTTGGGTATATGTGACAGTTTGGCAATGGGACGATAATTGTTGATATGGTTCTTCGGCCCTTTCTTGTGTATAGGGGTTATATATGAGGTTTTCCATAACTGGGGGAATTCGCCCAAACGTAAGGATAAAGTGAAGATTTTCGAGAGAGGGGATGAGAGGGTTGATTGTCTTCGTTATATTTTCAATATTTCTAGACGTAATAGTGTAAGTCAGTATAACCACAGAATACTTGGAATGGAATTAGATCAATACCGAAACATGAAAATCCTGTTACAAGTTCCCAAAATTATACACAAAGAATGTCCTTTGTATCTCAAGGATTTGATTAACTTTGCCCAATCGCGTAGAGGAATATGTTTGATTTTATGATTTTTTTTTTGATTTATACACACAGTTGCCGAGCGGTCCTTTCTTGTATCGGCGATATGGCTTACCAGCCGCATTGCAGAGAACAACTTCATCAACCACATTCCAGAAGAATCTTTTTTTTTTTTTTTTTATTTTTTTTTTTAAATAATTTGCACGCACTCAAGGTCTAATAACCTTATTATGTCGGCGACACAGTGCGGTCAGAAGGTAGAGAGGAAGAGGAATAGAGGAGATGCCGATGGACATTGATCTTGAATGCTTGCATGTTGCATTGAGGGGGGAAAACCGAATCCGGCAGGGAGTTCCAGATTCGTGTGGTTCGGTTACTGAAAGATTCTCTATATTTGACAGTACGTCCGAAAGCGGGCTACAGTGTACATTGGTGAGCATTCCTAGAGAGATGTGTATTGCGGGAGAAATGTTGAAGGGGCGAAATGCAACTGGCTATTTCATCAGAGCATTTTTGGTGGTAGTAACGATAAAACAGGAAGAGGCAGGTAACATTCCAACTCGGTGTTCCAGCGAGTCTAATGTTTTGGTAATGCTGGAGTCACCTATCAGTTTTTGTATTCTGTCTAGTAGGTGCAATGAGGTCTTGGAAGCACCGGACCAGACATGAGCGTTAAACTCTAATTTGGGGCGAATGAACGCCTTATAGATTGTAGCCAGGTCTAAGGGTGAGAAATATTTCTTGCATCTGTATAAGAAGCCTAGGCATTTCGCAGCATTCTTGGCGACACTGAATATATGGTCGCTCCCATTAAGATTGTGAGCAACATCCATACCCAGGATGGAAAGCTTTTCAGTTTCTGAGATGCAAGTGCCATTCATGGATAATGGCTGCGGGTTAGTTATACGCTTTAAGGACAAGAGACAGCATTGTGTTTTGGATGCATTAAATTCCACTCTATTGTTTTTACCCCATTGGATAATGCTGTCGATATCGGAATTTAATGAGCAGAACATACGCTGCCGCTCATTATCTACAATCGAAGTGCAGGGTCGTAAACTGGTGAACGAATATGAGAAGCTGAGGGTACTGTCGTCAGCGAAGGAGTGAATTGGATTAGAAGTAACAGACAAGAGACCATTTATAAAAATAAGAAAGAGTGTCGGAGACAAAACGGTGCCCTGGGGAACACCGGCATTTACAAAGTGAGTATCAGACTTGAATCCGTCCAAAACAACTTGAATTTAACGATTCGAAAGGTAGCTTCTAATCCATTGAAAAAGAGACTCATCGATCCCAAAAGCACGCATTTTCGGCAAAAGGGCTTCGTGCCAAACCCTGTCAAATGCTTTCGAAATATCCAGTGCAACAATTTTGCTTTCACCTGCTTGGTGAAGCGAGTGATTCCACTTTTCAGCGAGATATGCCATCAAATCACCAGTGGATCTGTTGCTGCGGAAACCGTATTTGCGATCATTGAGGAATTTCCGTGATTCAAGATATTTCATAAGCTGACTGTTAATCAGCGTTTCCATGACCTTGGAAAGAAGGGACGATAGTGCAATGGAGAAGATGATTCGCCTTTTTTGGGTATTGGCCTGGACAAATGCTGTTTTCCACCTACTCGGAAAGAGCCCAGAGGTGTAGGAAAGGTGAAAAAGCTTACGCAGTGGTTTTCCAAGCGTAGAAGAACACCTCTTCAGAACTATTGGGCCAATACCATCTGGACCAGCGGATTTGTGTATGTCGAGGTCTTTAAGAACCCTTGCGACTGTACGAGTGCGGAAGTGGATTAGTCCCATGGTGGAATTGACGCACTCTAGTACAGGCGGAGGCAAAGTACAAGCTGGCAGCTGAGAACTGGTTGCGAAATGGGCAGCAAGTAGGTTAGCTTTGTCTAAGGGGGTGACAGCTGGAATGTCATTGTGGATGAGCGTCGGTATAGACGACTTAGTTGAGTTTTTTACGTTTTTTACAAACGACCAGAAACTTTTGCTACCTTTGGGACATTGAAGGATTTTACGCCTTAATTTTTGGTCGGATTGGAATTTAACCCGTCGAATGTGGGTGTTGCAGTCATTTCTGGCTCGTATGTACTTTTTTCGGTTTTCCTCAGAACTGTTTGCCTTGTAGGCCCGAAAACTTAGCTCCCTGAGCCTAATAGCCTCTTTGCAGCTCAAGTCAAACCACGAATTATCCTTAGGCCTGGTGCCTTTTATTTTCTACTACTTACATATGAAATATGAATCTACTCTTACATATGACAGGTCAATAGAAATAAATAATCAATTGTCTATAAACCACTTCTTACTTTTATATTGTTAGTCTTCTTAAATATTTCATGAGTCATTTCATGTTTTTCTGTTGAAATTTATTTTTAATACTTATGTAAAATATAAAATAAAATAAAATAAATGAAAATTATGATAAATGATCTTAAAATGATTATCAATTTTTTTTTCTTAAATTATTCTAAATAAATATTTGTTTATCGCCATTCGCAGGTCACGCTCTCGATATCGATTCTTATCAGTCTCCATGTGTTCTTCTTGCTGGTTGTCGAAATCATTCCACCAACATCTCTAGTTGTGCCTTTACTAGGGAAATATCTCATATTCGCGATGATTTTAGTCTCAATAAGGTAAGTTCCTATTTGCAATCGACCTCATATGTATATATATAGCTCCTGCTGTAAATTCGCAAAAAACATAAGTATTGTAATTGATATGTTCTCATAACGTTCACACGACTGGATCATTAATAACAACAACACCACCAGTAATTGATGAAAAAATTAAACAACTTCACAACTTAAAATTGTTTAATCAAATAAAAAACCGCATGTGTATGGAAAATGAATCGGGCACCCTTTTAACGTTTTATTGGTGCATTTCAGATATGACCACTTTAGATATACATGCCGTCATCGTACTCAATTTGGGGGTTAAAAATGCACACATTTGGGGCTTACCGAACCATAATACGCTTGAAATAGCGCAATTCAATTTTCGGAAATCGGAAAACATAACTTTTAATTCGCAATATAGGGAAAGGCAAAACATTCAGAGAGAGAAGGAAGGTAGGTAGGTTGTTAGCCTTCCCAGAATTGAGAAGAACGCACATAGGCCAGGGAGGCCTATGGGGGGTTTTACCCCCCTATTCGTGGAACCATTTTGTGCTTCTTAAGAAGTTAAGAAGGTTAGGTATCCCTACTTTCTGAACATCTCTCAGTCCGTTAAGGAAGCAAGAGCCTAGGTAACGTTTCCTGATGTTGCAAAAAGCTGGACAGGCACAGAGAAGGTGGTGAATGGATTCAACCTCCTCCTCGTCCTGACAGCTTCTGCAGAAATCATTCGGAACTATTCCTAGTTTTTGTGCGTCACTGCCAATGAGGCAGTGTCCTGTGATGACACCAATGACCTTGTAGATGTCAGTTCTTTTTAGGGAGATTATACTCCTTGTGCGTTGGCTGTCAAGCCGAGGCCAGATTTGCCTGGTGATGACGCAGGTATGTCCCTGGGTCCGTCTCAGGTTCGTTTCGGCCCTGGCGAGATTGGCTAGATTATGTTTAATGGTTGTAAGGGGTATTCCCTCACAAGCCACGATTGATTGTAGCGTCGTTCCTTGTTTGGCGAGTGTGTCGGCTTTTTCATTACCTGTGATGTCGCTGTGTCCCGGTACCCAGATAAGCTGTATGTTGAACTGTTCTGCCATCTTGTTAAGAGATCGGCGACAATCGAGACTAACGACTTTAAGGTTGCTTGACTGTCTGTGAGAATTCGAATATCCGTGGTGGATATTACGTTCAACTTCAGCCAAGACGAAGCCTCTTTTATTGCCAACAGTTCCGCCTGGAAAACGCTGCAGTGATCTGGTAATTTTTAAAGCTTTATACAGCCCAAGTTGCTTGCAGAATACTCCACTGCCCACCCCGTCTTTGGTTTTAGACCCTTTAGTGTAGAAATCCACGCATTTTCTGCGGGGTTGAGTTTGACGAGTCCAATTCTGTCTGTCCGGATATATGGTCGTGAAGTTTTTGTCCAAGACTATGGTGGGTTCTATGTGGTCCAAGTTTTCTGCCATAGTCATCCTGTTTTGAAGGATGGAGGAGTGGCAAGTGACATAGCTCCCCCAATTCGAGTTGGCTTTTGGTCTTATGGCCGTGTGTGTGGCAATTTGTTTACCGAAAATATCGAGTGGTGTAAGGTCTAGTATCATGTTAAGCGCAGCCGTTGGTGTCGACCTAAGGGCCGCGGTAATGCACATACATGCCATCCTTTGTACCTTCTCGAGTTGTTTGTGGTATGTTGTCTTGTCCAGTGCAGTCCACCAGACTATCACTCCATACATTGGTATGGGTCTAACGACCGTGATGAATCCCCATTTTTTTCCTAGGGCTATCTTATATGTGTAGAGAGCTATTGTTGCTTTTTCAATTGTATTGCTCTTCCTTATATACTTCCTATCGAGTTTAATGTCAAAGAATTTGGCTCTAGAGGAATAGGCTAGCCTGGTATCGAGCAGAGTGATAGGGCAGTTTTCCGGGATTTTATGCTTTTTCGTGAATAGCACGAGCTCCGTTTTCTGGGGATTAACCCTGAGTCCGTTACTATTCGCCCATTTGCACAGAAATGAGAATGCCGATTGCATGCGGTCATTCAGTGTAGATAGGTATTTGCCTAAGATTGAGATGACAACGTCATCGGCGTAGGCAACAACGTCCAGGCCTTCTTTCTCCAGTTTGATTAGTAGTTCGTTCACAACTACATTCCAGAGAAGAGGTGAAAGGACCCCACCTTGCGGGGTTCCCTTGGTAACCACTCTGGTAGTTACTAGGCTTCCCCACTTAGAGTGAATCTTGCGCGTTAATAACAACTCGCTGATCAGCTCTATCAGAGTCCTCTCCACCTTTAGCTTTTCTAGCGCTTCTATTATTGCTTTCGGTGTGACTTTGTAAAGGCGCCCTCTATGTCTAGGAAGGCTGTTAGAGTATATTCTTTGAGATGGATTGATCTTTCGATTTTCCTCACTAATGTTTGAAGGGCTGTTTCGACCGATCTACTCTTACAGTAGGCGTGCTGTACCTTAGAAATTAGGAAGAGATCCAAGCTGTGCCGTATGTGTAAGTCTATCAGCCTTTCTAAAGTTTTTAGAGCGAAGGATGATAGACAGATCCTTGGGGGAAGTATGAGAGTTCCTGCCGGCTTTGGGGATGAAAAGTACCTTTGCGCACTTCCACTTTTCTGGAATATGACTCCAAGCTAGGCATCCTTTAAAGATTATCTCTAGCCATGGTATAGTCCATTACATAGTTTGTGTTAGTTCGATAGGGTAAATTTCATCTGGACCCGGCGATTTGTAGGGCTTGAAACTTTTCAATGCCCATATAATTTTCCCTCTGGAAATAATGTGATCGTGCTGCCCTTCTACCGCAGAGGAGATATGAGTTCCTCAGAGAGAGAAGGGCCGGTTTAATTGGCATAGGCTTTGCCAAATGTTTTAGTATCTATATTGATAGTTCATTTTTTTGTGTACGAGTTTACGCATACCTTCTTGCGACTGAAAAGGAATTGAATACTTCTACTGCTCTGTTTTTTCTTTTTTTTTTTTTGGAAAAATCCAGTTTTTCGCGCATTTTTAACAAATTTCGACCGAATTTCGACTTTTGTTCTATAACTTCTTGACATTTTGTGGTGGCTGGTCTGGAACACAAAGTAGACGCATAAGGACCTCCCGACTAAGCTCAGTAAAATATGGCATGTTTTTTCCTTTGCTGATGTCCCTTATCCCCATTTATATGTTTTTTGTTTTTTAATACAAAGTGCCATCTTTCTAACGGCCTTTACTGTACGTCAGATTGAATCACGACATCTTTTGAAGTTCCGTGATTGAAATTCAACATTTTCAACTTCTTTTGCCACCAACTGACACGCACCTTTGTCAAATTATAATACATCAGGCGTGACGTTCGAAAGTTTTATGAACAGATAAAGCGAACATGCCAAGGTTATAAAGCCAGAACGGAAGCCTACAGGGATGAGAACGGACAGCTAGTAGTAGAATCGCAGTCGATGCAGAGAATATGGAAAAACCACTTCTGTAGACTGTATAACGGCGATGTTAGTTAAATGGCCGCCTGGAAGACAGGTGCCATGCGCACAAGTTATATCGCACTGTAAGCACTGACTCCATTTCTTTGCTGTCCCGTCGTCCTTGTAGGAGATATTGCAAAAAATGCACCTTATGTCTTTGTTGCACGGGACGACATCTCGGAATATTTCGTCGTCGTCCGTATCCCTCAAAATCAGACTGGTATCGGAATCGCTGGAAGAAGAGTTTAGAAGGGCTATGCCTTCATCACCCTTCCCAATTTTTTGTTTACGTTCTTTAATTTTTTACAGGCTTTGCTTCAGCTCATCCTTATATGGCGACTTTGTTAGCACAGTCGGCTCTGACATTCGTCCTCTGCGACGAGTTGTCGGCCGGGGAATTTTTGGTGGAGGTGAAATATCCCACGGTGTTAAATGCTGTCTAGTACTCGGGACAACCGAAGGAGATGACTGATGTGCAAAAGCTGCAGATGAGGGGATGACGTTGTGTTCCATTCCAATGCCGCTTACTTACTTACTTATCAGGCCTGCGATCCATGGAGGATCTGAGCCTGAGCTATAGCTGCCTTCCATCCTTGACGGTCCCGGGCACGCTGCTTCCAGTTGTCAAGACCAAGATGTCTTACATCCGCGATTACTTGGTCTTTATACCGGAGGTTCGGTCTTCCTCTTCTTCTCGAACCAGGAGGCTCGGAGTCGAAGACCCTCTTAGCTGGAGCGTTGATGTCCATGCGCTCGATGTGGCCGAGCCAGTGTAGTCGACGGGTCCTTGCTTTCCGGACTACATCCACATCTTGGTACAGCTCTTAGAGTTCGCGGTTGTGTCTTCTTCTCCATTCACCTTCCTCACAGACAGGACCAAATATCCGGCGCAGAATTTTTCTTTCGAAAGAACCCAAAATCAGCTCCGCTGTCCTGCTTATCGTCCAGCTTTCGGCTCCGTACAGCAAGACTGGCAGAATGAGCGTTTTGTAAAGCATGACTTTGGTCTTTCGAGTGAGGAGTTTTGACCCCAGTTGTTTGGACAAGCCAAAGTAGCAGCCGTTGCCAAGGGCGATTCTACGCCGGATCTCCACTGTGGTGTCATTTGTGGAATTTACGTTTGCCCCGAGGTAGACAAACTCCTTAACTACCTCGAAATTGTAGCTGTCAATTGTTATGTTTTGTCCCAGGTGGTGAGCGACGGATTGGTTTTTGCTTGACAGCATGTATTTCGTTTTGTCCTCATTGATCTTAAGGCCAATTCGTTTCGCCTGTTCTTCAATCGCCGTGAATGCTTCCACAATGCCACGGCGAGAACACGCGATGATGTCGATATCATCCGCGTATCCTAGCAGCTGGATGGACTTGTAAAAGATAGTGCCTTCCCTGTTGACGCCTGCCCGTCGCACTATCTGCTCCAGCACCAGGTTGAAGAAGTCACATGACAGCGCATCTCCTTGCCGAAATCCGGTGCATGTTTCGAATGGTTCCGAGGTCCTAGAACCGAGTTGCACGGTGCATAGCGTGTTTTTTAGCGTGGCGCGACACAACTGGATCAGTTTTACCGGGATCCCGAATTCGGCCATCGCCCCAAACAGTGCTTCACGATGAATGCTGTCGTATGCGGCTTTGAAATCGATGAAAAGATGGTGTGTATCGATTTGAAACTCGTTGGTCTTTTCCAGGATTTGTCGAAGTGTGAAAATTTGGTCTATAGTTGATTTGCCGGGCCGGAAGCCGCACTGGTAGCTGCCGATTAGTGCGGTGCAAAATGGTTTTAGACGTTCACACAATACGCTGGACAGGATCTTGTATGCGACATTGAGCAGGGATATACCTCTATAATTATTGCAAGAGGTAGGATCGCCTTTTTTGTGGATGGGGCATATAGAGCTGGTATTCCAGTCGTCGGGCATGCTCTCATCTTCCCAAATTCTGCAGATGATCTGGTGCATGCTCCCTACCAGAACATCGCCGCCAGCCTTGAAGAGCTCTAATGGCAAGCCATCTGAGCCTGCGGCCTTGTTGTTCTTCAGCTTCTGAATAGCTGTGCCGACTTCTTCTATGCTGGGTGGGAGGACTACTTCAGCGGCTGGAGTTGGGATTTCCTCAGTCCCTACCACTCTCTCTTGGTCATGCTCGTTAAACAGCTGCTGGAAGTGCTGCTTAAATACATCCACTATTCCCTGCGGGTCGGTGACAAGATTACCCTCGCAGTTTCGAAGAGCCAGGGTGCCCTTTTTGAAGCCTCCTGCAAGGCCTTTGGCTTTCTTGTAAAAGGCTCGTATTTTATGTCTATCCCTAGACTCCTCGATATCCTTGAGCTGGGAGGCTGCGAAGATTCTTTTCTTTTGTCGCAGTAGTTTCTTCTCCTCCCTTCTTCTGGCTCGGTACTCTTCTCGCGCTGCCCTGGTTTTCCTCTGCAGCGCCTTTTGGTACGCCTCGTCGGTTGCTGCCTTTTTCTGCTCACACTCGCCATCATACCACGGGTTTCTTGTCGGGGGTGGTAGGTATCCTAAGGTGGTTTCGGCTGCTTCCTGAATGGCTGAGCGGCAATGCAGCCACATATTATTGGCATTTGTGTTCGACGTAGGCATACCGTAGAGTCTTTCGCTCAGCTGCTCCCTGTAGACTCTGGCAACCTCCGGTGTGCTCAGGCGCCCAATGTCGAACCTCCTCCTGATGGGCTGGTGCAGCTTTCTGACATTGGACAGTCGAGCTCTGAATCTTGCTGCTACGAGGAAGTGGTCAGAGTCGACATTTGCCCCTCTGAATGTTCGCACATCCAGGATGTTTGACGCGTGCCTTGCGTCAATGAGCACATGGTCGATTTGGTTGGCGGTTCGACCGTCCGGAGATCGCCAGGTTGCTGTGTGGATTCGCTTACGAGGGAATCTTGTGCTACTTATCACCGCATTACGAGCTGTCGCAAAGTCAGCGAGTCGGAAGCCGTTATCTGTTGTTGTATCGTGGAGGCTGTGCTTTCCGATCACTCCGCCAAGGGTGTTTTCCTTTCCGATTTTGGCGTTGAAGTCCCCGAGCACGATTTTTACATCGTACTCCGGACAAGCTCCGTAGGCGTTGTCCAGGAGGTCATAGAAGTCCTCCTTGATAGGGTCTTCAGCCTCGTCGGTAGGGGCGTGTGCACATATAAGGCTGATGTTATAAAATCTGCCTCTGATGCGGATCACAGCCAGGCGATCACTTATAGGTTTAAAGTCGATGACCTTCGACCTTAACCGCTTTCCCACGACGAATCCGCATCCCAGTAAGTGCAACCTTTTGTGACAGCTGTAATAAATGTCGCAATTTTTCTTCCTAATCATACCGTTTCCTATCCAGCGTATTTCCTGGACCGCAGTAATAACCGCCTTGTACTGCGTGAGGATTCCTTCTAGTTTATGAGCAGCTCCGGTAGTGTACAGGGTTCTGACATTCCAGGAGCATACTCGCAAATCGTGTTCCTTTTTCGTGCGTTGTCGTCGTCGAGTATCCGTCCGTATATCCGAGGCATCTTGCTCATTCATAACTTTGGGTTTTTTTACGTGGGCGGATTGTTAGCCCGCCGCACAACCGCCATTCTGGTCGGGGTTTTCTTCGCTGCATACGTTTGTTCCCCTCCCAACGGTTGTTGAAGAGGCTATCCAGAGGGCGCCGCGAGGAGGCCGTATGTCAACTTGACCCGGGCATTTAAACAGGGATCGTTGCTGGCATCTCGCCAGGTTGAGAGCAATCAACAACTTTACCCTGTATGTCCGAGCCCATGCCTTCCAATGCCGCTACAGGTTTTTTTTTTTCCGACGATGTTTCCATCAACGGCTTTTTCATTTTCGTCAGTTTCTCCAGCTATAAAGTCAGCATCACAGAATATATTTTTATTGAATGGATAAATGCCAGTGCATTTAAATCCACTTACAGCGATTTCGCCTGACTGCACTTTTAGGTAGACCATTGCGAATAGTTCAGTAACGTCAAACTGGATTACTTTCCTACCGTGTGAATTTTCTTATTTCTTCACTGAAATGTATTTTCATAGGTTGAGTGCGGTGGAAGTGAAATAATTACAACGCCATTATCACGGGCTCGTTCTAACAGTTCTATGTTCCTTGTATGGCTGTAGTGACCGTCCAAAACTAATAAAATGGGCTTATTTGTGGTTGGCTTTGCGTATTTTAAAAAATGTTGGAACCAGTTTGTGAATATATCCACCTGTACCCAACCAGAAATGTGGCAAGCCGAATCTGATCCAGGAGGAGCATGTTTCATCAGTTGTGGATTTTTATTTTTCCGAGGGAAAATAAAGAAAGTGGAACAAAAGATCCGCCTGCGCTCATGCAAGTGATGACGGTAATAAATGAGTCCCGTTCGACAGAAGTCAATGCTCCTATTTGTCTTTTACCCTTCTTTACTAAGATTTTTGGATGCTTGCATTGAACGATCGAAAGTCCCGTTTCACCAACATTCCAAATCGCTGTTGCGGAAAAGTTATGTTTTCCATATTCTCCATCCTTTACTTACTTACTTTGATGGCGCTACAGTTCGGGGTGAACCAGGGCCTCAACCAACAAGCCTCTCCAGCCGGCCCGACCTTTGGCCAGCCGCTTCCAGTGCCGCACGCCCAGTTGGTTGATATCCCTTTTCACCTGTGCGCGCCACCTTCAATGCAGCCTTCCTCTGCTGCATCGTCCCTCGGGGTTGGGGTCGAAGACTCTTCGGGCCGGAGCGTTGCTGTCAATTCGCTCTACATGGCCTCGCCATCTTAGACGTTAGATCCGAAGACGTCTAATCAGGCCGATGTCGCTGTACAGCCCGTACCCGTATCCGCTCCTCCTCCACTCTCCGTTTACACAAACGGGACCAAAGATTGCACACAGAATTTTTCTTTTGAAACGCCCAAGAGCCTCTTCATCCGCTTTTGATAACGTCCAAGCCTCAGCGCCGTACAGGAGGACCGCAATGATTAAGGTTTTGTTGACGGATACCTTAGTTTTTCGAGAGAGGGCTCTACTACTCAATTGCCTCTAGAGCCCGAAGAAGCAGCGGTTGGCAAGAGTTATTCTGCGTTTTATCTCAGCGCTGATGTCGTTTCTGCTTGACACTATCGAGCCAAGGTAGACGAAGTCCTTAACTACTTTAAAAATACAGCTGCCGAAGGTGACGTTCTGACCAAGACGTCGGTGTTGCGCGTCTTTCTTGGATGACAGCATATATTTGGTCTTGCCCCCATTTACCCTTAGACCCATTTTAGCCGCTTCTGCTTCAATGCTTGCGAACGCCTCATTGACGTCTCGCTTTGTCTGTCCAATAACGTCAATGTCATCTGCGTAGGCAAGCAATTGTGTGGACTTGAAGTAGACCGTACCTCTTGTATTGGCCTCTTGTATTCTCCATCCAGGAGGTTGAAAAAGGATTCAACATTTTCCTTTGTAAATCCTCTGGCTCTATCAAATGATGTTCCAGTTGGAGCACGAAATCTTAGTGTGTTCTTATGGCGCTTAAAAACTCGTACAAGCAATCTTTCCCAGCACGTTCTCTTAAAATGGAAATGGTATACAATTTTTTTTTGCTATTTGGAATGCAAGAGAACGAATATCACTCCTGGTCAGACCCCAAAACCGAGACTCCATCCAAAGAGAACAGCGTAGCACTTTTTTTTCTGTTTACATTCTAGGAAAATTACGAGAGCAGACAGTATGGCTCAATCAGTACGAGTATGACGGTCGCATGAGGATCTTGCAATATCAATTTAAATACGTCCTCGATTTTTTCTGTCACAACAGCCGATTTCGGACGACCTTATTCGACGAAATTCATTCTTTCACGCAGTGTAACCACGACTGAAATGAAAAAACTGGTGAAACACGATGGCTCGAGAGGGTGCGTCATTACTAAAGGTCGAAGCAAGTTAATTGGCACACTGCTACGCTGAAAGCCTTAGAAAGTCATCGCACAAAAATGTTCACGGTTGAGTTCCATTTTTTTACCAAACAATACACTAGTATTACTTGTGTGACAAAATGTTAAGCTTTACGGTGACAATGTCAGACATTTTTATCTGCGCCCTAGTGTTACCATATCTTACGTAAACAACTAATTTGCAAAGAAAGACACCAAGTACTATTTGGTATATATATTTAAATGGATGGGAAGATGCATCTTACAATGTAGACTCACAAGGATAGAAATAAATTAAATAAAAAAAACGTTTTGTATCTTAAATTCGAGACTTTTAGGAACGCCTCCGTATATACACATCATTACAGATTTGACAGAATTTAATTTGGGAATTTGTCTCCATTCATTGTGTCATGGTCCATTTGATTTCCACTTCTCTCGTCATCTGCGTAATCATCGAAAGGGTTTTTAAAACCATATATAGGTATTCTCTTCCTTTTGTAATAGGATTTCCGGCTTCCATAAGCACAACATTGTAGATTTATTTCATAAAGGACTTTGAATAGAAAAATTAAACACAGGTTTAGCGTAAGGCGACGGGTCTTATTTAGGTAGATCTTGATCATAATTGCTTTTATTTTGATCCAGGGACTAAAATCCTTTCAGTTTTTTTAATACGACTACCAATAATGAAAACGTGTTCACGAATAGTACCGTGAGTGAAGCACTCAACGCCTCCTTTCTTCGGGCGCCTTGTGGTGGCGGGAGGCTTAAGAGGTAATTTATCTCGAACTAAGACTCGAAGACCCAAAAATGAATGGACAAACCAAAGGAGTTTTTTACTCCAGGTGGTACCCGCAGGAGCGGAAATCCACCCGCGTTATCCTTGATCGCGGCCGGGGCAAGGATTCTGGAGGCCCCAACATTCATTTTTAACCCTACGCAGCCAGGAACGACACCGGCTCCTGCGGCTCACTGTCTGCACACCTGGTCCGACTGAGCAAGAGCGGTGCATCCAGCGGAGGCGACATCAACACTTGCTCACATATCCATTCCTTGGCGCACAGTGAAAATGGTCTTCATTCTCAGAATAGGTAAAGAGGACTACTCACTTGCCAAGAGCTTCAGACCAATTAGTCTAACATCCTTCCTGCTGGAAAGCATGGAGAGACATATAGAGTTGCACGTACGCAAATTTGCCCTTCGAATGCACCCTCTTTCGGAGATGCAACATGCTTACCAGCGCGAAAAATCCTGCGAGACGGCGCTTCAGAACCTAGTTGGGAAAATTGAATGCGCGCTCGAAAGCGAGGACATCTTCATCGACATTGAGGGAGCTTTTGATAACGCAACTTTTGATAGCATGTGCAAGGCTGCCAGAAATCATGGCGTAGATGAAGCAATGGTCCTATGGATCAAAGTAATGCTCATGCACCGGACATTGACTGCTGATGCAGGCCTCGACCAGTATGTCAAAGGTGGCGTCCTGTCTCCGCTGTTATGGTACATGGTCTCAATGCCTCTGGAATCTATGCCCAGGCCAATACGGATGATGTCGCCATTCTTTCTGTCGGCTCATGTTTAGCGACTGTCCGTCAAAGCACAGGCGGCTCTAAATGTGATCGATGATTGGTGTACCAGAAATGGGCTGTTAGTCAATCCTCTTAAGACCGATGTCGTTCTTTTTACGAGAAGGAGGAAATATACTGACATGACTTAGCTGGTACTAAAATGCACTTCCATCCCGATATCCAGGGAGGCTAAGTATCTAGGAGTCATCTTAGATAGCAAGCTTCTCTGGTCAAAGCATGTTGAGTCAAAAACCACCAAAGCTTTGACAGCTTTCTGGCAATACAAAGGAGTTTTTGGCAAAACATGGGGTTCGTCGCCGGCAAAGGTCCTCTGGATCTACACGGCAATGATAAGACCTATAATCTCACATGCATCGGTTGTCTGGTGGAACAGACTAAAACGCAAACACGTTTTAGCCTCTTTCACTAAACTCCAAGGAACGGTTTATCTCAGCTGCACGGGGGCTTTCCCCAGCACGCCGGGCGCTTCTCTAGATGCTATGATGAACCTTCCCCCTCTTGACATATTTATCAGAGGGTATGCTCTGAAAGTCATGGTTCATCTGAAGAGAAATGGCTTTTGGTAAAACTCGCATAGGAATAACGGTGTGCTTGTGCAAGAATTATCCTGGGACCCCTGTCTCATAGACATGCCTTCTGATGCACTGACGCCCGTTATCCTACTGCGCTGGAATTTCCCAGTCAAGTTTCCATGGCGTCAGGATTGGCTCTGGCTGGATACTGAACCTGTATAGGAGAGTCTACGCATTTTCGCGGATGGCGAAAACATCCGACTGCACTTCTAGTTAGGAAAATATGCGTCTGTCTTCCAATCAAAGGCATACACAATCCTCATGGCCATAGTGCATGTTGTGAAGCACAGGTGGAGGGGGAAAAGCATGTGCGTCTGTAGTGACAGCCAAGCTGCACTTAAAGCTGTGTGCAACCTCTTAACTAGCTCCAAATTAATGCTTGAATTCAAGTCCTTCTTAAATAGAGTCGGTAGACTAAATCCAATAAGGCTTGTATGGGTTCCAGGCCACTCTGGGATCCCAGGAAATGAAATCTCTGATGAAATCGCCAGAATGGGTTCAGGGAGAGCTCCTCAGGACCTGAACCCGCTCTAGATCTACCTGCGTCCACGGTAAATTCCTACATTAACGATTGTGTATTTAATACACACAACCGTAGATGGAGGGATTGTCCAGGTTGCAGGATGACTAAGCGCGTATGCCCTGATGTCTGCAAAAAAAATTTGCAGCATTCCTCCCTCTCTTTAAGGATAATCGACTACAGAAGGCTTGTGCGAGCTATCACGGGCCATTACACAAGCATCTCTACGTGCTTGGCATCAGTGAGACGCCTACCTGTGCTGCATGTTGCGAGGAGGAGGATGACACTGCAGAGCATTTCCTCTGTAATTGTTCCGCCCTTGCTCGCGCACGGTGGCGCACCCTTTGAGCCGACGTGGCCCAATCCCTTAGCTCTACATCACTGCAGCTCCTTCAAATTTTTCTTCGGAAAACAGGGAAAATACAGTAATGTGAACACTGGTCCATTGTACTCCAGACAGACAACTTACCTTGCGTCTGAGTGATCCAGCGGTGAGCAGAACCCTTCAAAAAAAAAAAAAAAGAAGCACTCAAGGCCAAAAAAGCACAATACACTCAATATAGATAGCTTTGTCGAGAACTGTAGGGTCTTCCAATAGGAACTTCCAAACTTTAACATTTGATAGCGGCCATATTGTTAAAGGTACGTCTGTCAAATTGATTGTCAATTATTTAGTCTGTTTTGCCAAATTACTACGAACAGACAAAGCGTTTAAAAACATGCGCAAATGATAAAACTGTTTTATCAAAATGGTTGTTCTGTTCGGGCAAAATTTCGCGCGCTTCTTCTATTTTACGGTCGCCATAATCGTCATACCGAGGGGACTGTTCTCAGTTTGGTGGACAAATGTTTGTCCACTGGTTGAGTAAACGATAAATCGTACGGCGACGAAGCGCTGTTCGCGAGAGTATACAGGAGAATCCAGGGCAGTCGATTTCGCGTCCCTCACAAAAACACGGCCTTTTGCAGACTACAACTTGGCGAATTTTGCGTCGTAACTTGGGCCTTCACCCGTACAAAATTCAACTGATCAAGGAGCTATTGGACTCTGCCATACGATGAACGAGTTCAGATCCCGAATACACAACGCAATGTTTATGTTTATGTTCGAATGTTTATTTCGCGGTGTCCCTCCTCGACGGGGTACTGGCATAACCCTCCGTAGTATACATATGTACGTGCAATGAAAAAGCTTCTCAACTGACGCCGTTCGAAATCGGCATTAAACTGTAGGTCCCCTTCACCTGCGTAAAAAATAAAAATCACACTCAACATGTGTGATTGTGAGAGAAGCTTAGCTCTGGCTCTTCATGAGCTGTAACGCCACCAAGAAGAAGCTGAAGGTAAAAAACCATAGACCCTAACCCTCATTTTTATCGAAAAATCATCTTCAGCGATGGGGCCCATTTCTGGATGAATGGGTAAGTCAACAAACAAAATTGTCGAATTTAGAACGACACCATTCCTCATGAGATCCAAGAGCGTCAAATTCATCTCGAAAAAATCACTGTTGGTGTGGATTTTGGGCTGGCGGTGTCATCGGTCCATACATTTTGAGAACGACGTTAGCCAGGCCATCACCGTCGAAGGCGAACGCTATAGGTTGATGATTACCAACTTATTTTGGTCTGAATTGGACGATGTGGACACCAACGACATATGATTTCTACAGGAAGGCGCTACGTACCACATAACTCACGTCATATTGGAAATTCTGAACGAGCCATTCGAAGGCATGGTCATCTCATATGGAGGTGATGTGAACTGGCCACCGAGATCGGGCGATTTGACCCCGTTCGACTTTTTCTTGTGGGATTTTCTGAAGTTGCAGGTCTATGCGAATAAGCCACAAACTGCAGCGGCCTTTAAAGCCAACATGATTCATGGCATACGAATAAAAAAATGTTGATGATATCTCCCACACACTTAGTTTTATTTAAATTTTAAGATAGAAAGCTTGAGGGCGCCGTGGTACAGTGGTTAGTGTGTTGGACTCTGACGCACGATGAGGGAGTTCGGATACCGTAGAAAAAGCTTCTCGACTCACGCCGTTCGGAATCGGCATTAAACTGTAGGTCCCTTTCACCTCTGTGAAAAATAAATCACACACAACATTGGGGATTGAGGGATGCTTGGCTCTGGTTCATCATGGGCTGTAACGCCACGAAAGAAAGAAAGATAGGAAACGCTTAATGAAAGACCCTGTAGTTGCTTTGGGGAGACATCCTTTATCATTTGATCTTTTTTAAACTTATTATCCTCAATCTTCTTCGAATGTTTAAAAACGAAATAGGATTGTGAAAATTCACAATTTGATCCCACAACTCAAAAGATATTCCAACACCCATTATAATGAGAGCATCATTTGAATAACGATTAAAGTCTTTTAACCTCAGAGAAGAGGTTCTCATCTTACGAACAGACTTAATAGCAATTTCTAATTTATTCCTTTTTGCTTTTCTTCATTAAAAGAATAATCACTTATTCAAATACAGAATATATCCGACGATCCATCCACGTCCTTCGTAAGGTTTAGGTTTTGTTTCTTTCGTAATATTTTTTATAAAGTCCTTCTCGTAGCAAAAGATGCCATTAACTTTTAATGGCAAGAAACTTGAAATAAGACCTTTGTAAAAATGAATAGTAATCGGCAGAAAACGAATCTCCCATCCTCTTGTCACATTTCCATATAAATATTTGCCCATCGATGAGAGGTTAGAGGAAAAAATGAGAATGGGCAGACTTGCCTCATAAAGGATCCAAATACCGTGTAATTACCCCAAGTCCGGTGCCATATCTTTCCCATCCATTGCTGAAAGGTCAAAAAAAATATAGAGTATATTCCTATATTCCTATACACCATCGCCTTTATTAGCATGAAGGAGATGCAATGTTTCATTTGATTCCCGCCGTCTATTGTTCATATATAAGGTTAGGTGGCAGTGGCTCCAATTTCTATGGTGGTTGCGAAAAAAGCAAGATCTCACATTAGGATTATTAGTTACAATAATTTATTTCAATTCCGCTTGCTAACGTTGGTTTAACTCATTTCCGCGGTGTAGTGGATATGGGAAGAGTTAATGGCGAAGGATGATCATAAATGTGTCGGGCAATCTTACGAGTGAGAGGTAACGCTATGATTCACTGCCCACGAGCTCTTGGTTAATTTGTGCGTTCTAACCTTGAAAGGACGTGGTTTGGTTAAGGAAGAACTGATGCTATGACTGGAAGTTGAATACTGTTGGGATGGAAAGAGTTTACGGACCATTTCCGGATGAAATATTTTTTTTTGGTCTTTTTGAAGATGTGTGCATTGCTCACGGTTTAATGCTCCGGTCCGTAATTATATGGAATTGGCTTTTATTTTCGAGTTTTATACAGTAGCTTCTGCGAAATTTATTACTTTTACAGCCGGTTGGGCTTCATTCGAATTAAAATCTTGACTAGGATGCAATGAAGTTGGTATAAGATTTTATAGAACAGCATTTATTACTGCGAGAGTTATGAATAGTTTTTAAAGTGTTTAGATATGAAGCACTCGTGGATTGTCATTATATTTGTAATAAAAAAAACAATGACTCTAGTCTCCTTGAATGATATGAAAAGCTTTTCTACTCATATCATGATAAGTAACTCCAGCAATAAAGCATTACGTGGCTTCAGATCAATTGACTGAAACGAACAGACTTTTAGAACTGTTCCGCCTTTTTAGGGTTCCGTATCCAAAGGGTAAAACGGAAACCTATAACTAATACTTCGCTGTCTGTCCGTCCGTCTGACACCAGGCCGTATCTCATGAACCGTGATAGTTACACAGTTGAAATTGAAATCATGTATTTCTGTTATAACAACAAATACTAAAAACAGAACAAAATAAATATTTAAGGGGGGCTTCCATACAACAGACATGATTTTTTAGGTCACATAATGACCTAAGGTTAGTCGACAATGTTCCACAACCAGTAGCAAACTTCCGAGCTTTGGTCCCTATTGTGTCTTTGCTGCAAACCTTTTTTCTGTAATTATTGCTATTCACCTTTTCACCTCCTTGCTGTCAAGTAAAATAATGATAGGTATTCCGCTCCTTTTCCTTTCTGATAGGTTAAGATATCAAATGTTGCAACAAATTCAATTGTTGTAAACAAACATTTATTATCACTAAATTCCCTTGGTGGCATACTAAGGTTAGTCAAACTGACTTTAGATAATAGCCATAGCCATAACCGGACTTCCAAGCTTTGATCCCTATTGTGTCCTTTTTTCTACAATTATTGTTATTCGCCTTTTCACCTCCTTGGACACTTTGATGATCCACTATCTCATCATGGAGATTTATGATCATCAAAGTAATATGCCTATAAACTGCCTGCAACCAAGATCTGCCATCATGCAACAAATCATTTCAAACGGATTAGCCGTTTTAATGTGAAGAGGTAACATACAACGTCTCTTTCATTTTTATATGTTTATACAAATGGTACAGAACTTTTCGTGCACGAGTCCGACACGCACTTGGCCGGTTTTTTAAGCCTTGTTTGCTTTTGATGTCTTTTGCCTTCTTCTGTTTTCTCAAGTAATGTATTTTTTTCAGAAAAAAAAATTCAAAAAAACGTCTTACCGACTGCTGGCGCAGTGCCAATCTTACGGACGGAAAACATTCGAACTTTTAATTAATCCATAAATATAATCCTCTACTAAAAGCTGAGAGCAATGTGGCGCAGTGGGTAATGTTGGCCTCTGACGCCAATGACTCCGGATCGAATCCCGACACAGCCATGTCATCGAACGTGTTTTTCACGGTGTTTCTCCTCAGCGGGGTTCTGACAAAACCCCCTGTAGTAAAATTGTCATGAAAAGCTTCTCGAAATTCGCCGTTCGGAACCGGCAATAAACTGTAGGTCCCTTTCACCTATGGGAAAATGAAATCACACACAACATGGGTGATTGAGAGAAGCTCGGCTCAGGTTCTTCATGGACTGTAACGCCAACATACATACATACATAAGCTGATTTAGATGCATAGGCCTACTTTCCGCATATAAATCATGATTCAAGGCTAATCGATTTAATTCAAATGAACGCAGACACAATCTGCCTTCCTTCTCCACTTTACTTCCACATCGCCCTACGCATTTACATTGTTTTTTCCTTCATTCCTCCTCGTTGACTTTATTAAAAGGCAAAATATCAGTAAAGAGGCACTAAATCAACCCTGTAACAGCATCACGCACGTCCTAGCTAACCGTTGGCTTCCTTGTGCTCCCGCCCTATCGAAGCCCCGCGATTGTTGAATAAATTATCACTTAAACAGCAATTTTGTGCAAACACACCACCATATTCACCGTCATCTCAGTGTGAGATTATAATTCTCTGGTGAAAAATAATTCATAATTAATATTCCAAAAAATTGCTGTTCATTCCTTTAATCGAGTTCACTGCGTACTTCATGGCAAAATCGTGTTCCCGCCCCAGTCGGCCACGTTCGCACCAGCGACATTCGCGAACTTTTCAACACCCGTCTACCGGTCGATTCGAGACAATGAGGTGGAAGGAAATGAGAAACAATTTTTGCTTTTTTCGCCTTTTGTATATTGTTTTTTACACTTGGGCGCTCACGATGGGTTGGAAGCACCCCCGAGGCTTCTGGCACATACTCATTCGTGTCTTTGGCGAAATTAACTCTCAGTGTTACGGGTAAGTTTGTGTTGGTTACATTGCAATGCGCGTTCTTAATAGGTTTTGGAGAACGTTCTATTTTTGCATGTACTAGTGTACACAAGAGGTAACAAGTATCGAATCTAGGATGTCAGACGTGAGTGTCGTACGAGGTTTGTTCGATAAATGACAGTGACTTTAATTCAAGAGGGATTTTTTCTGCCACTTTTGTATCTTTCTCGGGTTGCAAATGCAAAAATCGTGATAAGTAAACGCCTTCAGAGACTAGTGTGTCTCGGCATTACAGGCGCTATGCCAAGGAGGATTGATTGGACTTACTACACTGCACCATTTTATTAAAAAGGTAGCAAAACGCACAATACGCAGTGCTATCTAAATTCTTCGCTTAGAAACAGGCCTACCATGTAGACCATTGAGTCACATGTCCATTTTGTAACATCTTCCTGAGCTGGATATGATTACCATACCCTCGGACGCATTTCCGAACTCGCTCACTTTTGACAATTTGATACACTGATCCCAAATCGCACAGCTTGGAAAAGCGGCGAGCCCTTGCTCAATGTCAAGGGTCTTAGGTGGTACATACATAGATGGCTCCAGGATGGGTTCCGGCATCGGCAGTGTCATCTTTGGGCCAAATCGGAAAATCTCGAAGGCTCTGGGAATGAGTCCTAGTATACGCCATCCTGACGTGTGTCAACCTAAACTTAGAAATTGGCATAGAAGGTATGACTATCAATACACTCTCAGGCAGTAAAGCAGCGTTCCGAGCAGTGGGCTCGTATAGCACGAACTCAATGTCCGTTAAGGGATGCCATGATGACCTACAGGACCTTAAGAAATAAGGTCAAACTATGGTGGGTGCTAGGGCACAAGAGCATTGAGGGCAATAAAATCGTCAATCAAGTCGCTAGGAAAGGTCCCAACGAAAGGTCCTAGATGAACTTTTTCCTAGACAAGTGGGAAAAATGCAACACCTGTGTTATTGGAACAGCATTTAAGGCGTTTAAGGACTCCGCCAATCGAAACGAACACTCAAACCCTCTTATAATATGTATGTACATACATATGTATGTTACAGGCGTTACAGTCCATGAAGGCCGAAAGCCAAGCTTCTCTCAATCACCCATGTTGTGTGTGATTTTATTTTCCCATAGGTGAAAGGGACCAACAGTTTATTGCCGGCTCCGAACGGCGATATTCGAGAAGCTTTTCTTGACAATTATACTACAGGGGGTTTTCCAGTATCCCGCTGAGGAGAAGCACCGTGAAAAACACGTTCGATAATATGGCTGTTGTCGGGATTCGATCCCGTGTCATCGGCGTCAGAGGCCAACACACTACCCACGGCGTCCTCCCGCCATTAAACTTAATAGAGTAGATTTCAGAAGACTTGTCAGCTACCCAATGGTACACTGTGGTCTGAGATACCGTCTCAATAAAATTAACCTCTCTTGAGCTCTAAGAAACTGCAGAGCACATACTATGTGAGTGTACTGCCCTTTGCCATCTTAGTAGGCGTATCCTGCTCAGTGAAATGTATGACTACTGAGAGGGCCATCTCAACTCCTACGAGAGACGTTCTCATTTTTATTAAGAAAGTGGAGAAACTCCTCGTCTGATAGCGTAGCAGGCACAATGGATCTATACAGGCTGCAGTGTCCCATGCTATATTTTAGCACTAGAGCCTCCTCAAAAAATATTTGCCACTAGCTAGTATCGATAAAATAAGGAAAGCCAAGAAACATTTCTGCGATGTTTCAGCGAATCTAATGATTCTATGAAGAATCAGCGAATCTAATGATTCTATGATTCTATGGATCTCTTATCAGCTTTGAACATTAGCAGGTTCAATGAGATCTTAGACATGAGCATTAAGCTCTAGTTTGTGTCGTAAGAACGCTTTATATATTGAAACCAGATCCGAGGTTAAGAAATATTTCTTGCATCTTTTTGAGAAGCTTAGTCATTTCACAGCATTTTTGGTGACATCAAATATATGGTCGTTCCAACTAAGATTGCTAGTGACACCCAGAATGGAGAGCTCGTTGGTTTATAAGATGCAGGTGCCATTTATGGATAACGGCTGTAAGTTGGTAAGACGCTTGAACGCCAGAAAGCACTATGTTTTGGAAGCATTCAATTCTCATGAAATGATGCAGTTATCGGGATTGAATGAGCTTAACGTGAGCTGCCGCTCACTATCTACAGCCGAAGATCAGGGCCATAAGATACTGAACGAATATTTGAAGCTACTGAAGTACTGTCATCATCAAAGGAATGGATTGGACTAGAAGTGACAGAAAAAAGGAAATTAATTAAATTGAGATATAATGCCGGGGACAAAATTGGGCCCTTGGGAACACCATTATTTAAATAGTCAATGTCGGACTTGAATCCGTCCAAAACAGTGGAAATTAAACGATTGGACAGGTAGTTTCTAATCAATTGAAGAAGAGACTCATCGATCCTAGAAGCACGCATTTTCGACGAAAGGGCTTTATGTCAAACCCTGTCGTATGCTTTCGAAGTATCTAGTGCAACTATTTTGCTTTCACTTGCTTGGTGAAGCGAGTCGAAAAGTGGGTCCAGTGGTTTTATTACAGCAGGAACTATAGGCAAAAAACAGATTTTTAAGGATTTTCCTGTCAACGCATTATCACTTTATGGCAAGAAAGCCATAGGGAAAAAATTGGGATTCAACCCCAAGATCACCCTATGGCTCTTCATTACGGTCGTTAGACCCATACTAATGTATGGAGTGATAGTCTGGTGGACTGCATTGGACAAGACAACATACCACAAACAACTCGAGAAGGTACAAAGGTTGGCGTGCATTACCGGGGCCCTCAGGTCCACCCCAACGGCTGCGCTTAACACGATTCTCGACCTTACACCACTCGATATTTTCGGCGAGCAAATTGCCACACACACGGCCATTAGACTAAAAGCCAACTCGAAATGGACGAGCTTTGTCACTGGCCACTCCTCCATCCTGAATAACAGGACAACCATGGCAGTAAACTTGGACCTCACAGAACCCACCACGGTCTTGGAAAAAAGCTTCATGACGATTTACCCGGGCAGACAAAACTGGGCTCGCCACACTCAACCCCGGAGATACTGCGTAGACTTTTACACTGACGGGTCTAAAAGCAAAGGCGGGGTGGGCAGTGGAGTCTTTTGCAAACAACTTAAGCTGAATAAAGCTCAAAATTGCCAAATCACTGCAGCGTTTTCCAGGCGGAGCACTGCGAATATCCGCATTCCCACTGATAGCCAAGCAGCCTTAAAGCCGTTGGAGTCCTATGTGTACACGTCAAAAAATAATCTCGACTGTCGCCTATCTCTTAACGAGATGGCCGAACATTTCAACATACAACTTATCTGGGTACCACGACACAGCGACATTCCAGGGAATTTGTAGAGCCGACACACTCGCCGAACAGGGAACGACGCTACAATCAGTCGCGGCTCGTGAGGGAATACCCCTTGCAACTATTAAACTTAATGTTACTAATCTCGCCAGGGCCGAGACGAACCGGAGATGGACTCAGGGACATACCTGCGTCATCACCAGGCAAATCTGACCCCGGCTCGACAGTCAACGGACAAGGAGTGTAATCTCCGTAAAAAGAACTGACATCTACAAAGTTATAGGTGTCATCACCGGGCACTGCCTTATCGGCAGTCACGCTCAAAAGCTAGGCATAGTTCCGAATGATTTCTGCAGAAGCTGTCTAGACAAGGAGCAGGTCGAATCCATTCACCACTTTCTCTGCACTTGTCCGGCATTCTGCACAATCAGGAAACGATACCTAAGCTCTTACTTCCTTAACGAACTGACAGAGGTTCAGCAAGTAGGGATACCTGATCTTCTTAACTTCTTAAGAAGCACAGAATGGTTCCACGAATAGGAGGCCAAGCCCCTTGTAGCTGCACAACGGGCCTCCCTGGCCTATGTGTGTTCTTCTCATTTCTGGGAAGGCTACGATCCTACCTACCTACCTACCACAGTGTTAAACAAGTAATCTTCATTCATCGTAGCACTTTGTTAGCTTTGAACTAGTTGCTCACAAATTGTAAGACATGACTTAGTATCTTTGCACATCTACACCTAATCCAAATAACGCCGAAACATCGAAAGCTCCAGAATTGCTTAACATACGAAGGTTTTTGTCTAACTCTAAGTCTGTTTGTGGGTTTTTGATTATTCTACAAAGTAGGGAGCGGCCAGCAGGCACTGCCTAATAGGGCAAAACACTTTCATACACCGTCAAGGATCAACGTATATTTCACCATGCGTCTCACAAGCATTCGCTTTGTGCGTGCAAAAAAAAAAGCTGTATCTGTGTCATAAATGTACAGTATGGGTTAAAAGTGAAGAAAATTATCTACGTAGTTGTCCACCTATACCATATTGAAAGATGACCACAACGGTATGGCTATCGGTCTGGAACTCAGCAAACAAGTACACAACCAATACATACTTCTTCTTCTTTGGTGGCGTTTTAGCCCATGAAAGACCAGAGCCAAGCTTCTTTCAATCACCCACGTTGTGTGTGATTTATTTTTCACACAGGTTAAAGGGAACTGCAGTTTAATGCCGATTCCGAATGGCGTGAGTCGAGAAGCCTTTTCATGGCAAGTATACTACGGGGGGTTTACCAGAATCCCACCAATGATGGACGCCGCGAAATAAATATTCGATGGCGTTGGTGTTATCGGCATCCGAACTCGCGTGCGTCGAAATCCTATACACTACCACTGCGGCACGACGCCCTCACGACAAATACCTAGCCACAAGTAATTTAAAAAAAAAGAAACAATATTAATTATCCGTCTCATCATAGATATCCTTTCGCTTACACTGTGACTTATTAACTTCGCTCACCAGATGAGCCTATAACAAAGGCAGTGCATAAAGGTTGCAAAGTCAGCCTTCCATCGTATCATTATTCATTCTTTTTGTTTCAACGTTTCAATGAATAAGCGCCTAAACCAAAGTGAGGAAGAAGAAGAAGAAGACGAAAACCCCGCTCTGACCTTAAAAAGAAAACAACAGCTACCAACGTAAGTATGCGTTGCCACCCACGTCAAGCATGCCCTATCGTCATTCACTAGAGCAGTAAATAGCAGTATATCGGGCAAGTAAATAGAGAACACAAGTCTGTGCCATAGAATTCCCATCGAAAGGACCGAAAACGGCAGTATCTGACGAACACTTTATCTGTTTCGTCCTGTGTGGCATACACCTACAAGGGGTGGCGCATGTAACATAAATGTATAGGTATATGTACCTACTCGTATATATGTATGTATGTTTGTTGGAAAAACGAAGCCTACTTACTAGAATGGACGACCTGATTCATACTCGTATGTAAAATGATCATGTGTACGATGAAGAATACCCTTGAGGTGGGTATAGAAATTGCTCCTTTTCATCCAAACCCCCCATAGCCACTCTTCTGCCACCCTTAAATGCTCTTGTATTCCTTCGCAATATGAAACTTTGTACACAAAAAACACACACTTGTTTGTTGTGAGCATTTAAGGATGAATGGGCTTGTAACAAAAATTTAACCTGTCATTGGGCTAATTAACTTTTTAACTTTCTGTTAAGTGAAAACGAGTTTAAAGCCACATTGGCGGGGAGACGCAGTCAGGAGATTTGTGGTTTTTCGGGCGTACATCGTGCACAAGGGTAGATGACTAATGAAGAAGATGTTTCTGCTTATCAGTATCATATGTATTCATACATATGTGGGAAAAGGCTGAAACGGAAAGATTTGAAGTGGGTCAGATTGGGCGATAGGTGAATGGTGTGCTAACGAGAAAGATGGGCTCCTGAGATTTGTTTTTTTCGGATACTCATAAACCGACGTGAACGAAACATTAGATAAGCTCGTTTTATTTGATCATATGTATCTAATAAACTAATTCGTGTATGTAGACGAAACGAAAACGCAATTTATGTATTCTAATCCTCGAATCGTTTACGCTAAATGTATACCGTTGTTTCAACCGACTTTATTCGGACTAAGCCAACTATTGTTTTCCATGAAAATTGTAACGCCATGTGCACCAAGTGAAATCTGCATTGTACTAGAACAATAACTTGCACAGCTGGGGTAGGGCATTTAATGAGTGCGAACAAGAGTAGAGAACACCAGAAAGGTAGGGATATATGCGCGTCCGTACAATGGGATTCAAACTCGATGCTGAGATTGCTGAAAGGTAAAATTGGCCGCAAGAAAAGACCTTGGACACAGATAACCATCCATGTATTCCCTATAGGATTCTGAAGAACTTAGGTCTTAACAATTAGTTGCCGTGAATTGCGATTTGCGACATTGACCGCTTCGCTTTTAAGGGACATAATATTCTGCTTAAAGCATGCGCTTCTGAGAAGGAAAAAGAAGGAGCACGAGAAGCGCGAGATCGAGGAGATGGAGAGATGTTACTGCAGGAACGACGTTCGAAAATGTTACCAGAAAGCAAACGAACATGCCAAGGCTATAAAGCCAGAGCAGAAGCCTGCAGGGATGAGCACGGACAACTAGTAGTGGAGTCACAGTCGATGCTGAGATTGTGGAAGGACCACTTCTGCAGACTGTATAACGGCGATGATAGTCAAAATGCCGCCGCCAGGCAGAGCGAACCATTCACAATGGACGAAGACGAAGGAGAATCCCGTCCACCCGACCTAGACGATGTTAAGATAGCGATATCGATACTTAAGTCTTATAAAGCAGACGGACTCTCCGCGGAGCTGTTTAAAGCAGCTGGCAATGAGCTGCTTAGGAACATGCACCAACTCATCTGCAAGATATGGTCGGAAGAACGCATGCCCGATGAATGGAATCTCAGTATCGTTTGCCCGGCCCATAAGAAAGGAGACCCCTATGACTGCGCCAATTACAGAAGGATAAGCTTCCTGAACATCGCGTACAAGATCCTCTCTGCCGTACTGTGTAAGTACCTGAAACCGTTAGTGGACAATCTGGTTCCTACCAGTGTGGTTTCAGGCCAGGAAAATCCACTATAGACCAAATATTTACACTACGGCAGATCTTGGAGAAGACCCATGAATTCCAGGTCGACACGCACCATCTTTTCGTCGACTTTAAAGCCGCGTATGAGAGTGTTTATAGAGACGAGCTATACAGAGCCATGTCATGTTTTATCATTCCTGCCAAACTCGTCAGACTATGCAGGATGACTATGGAGAACTCTCGCTGCTCCATTAAGGTCACCTCCGACCTAACCGACCCCTTTGATGTTAAAAAAGGTTTTAGACAGGGTGACGCACTGTCATGTAATTTCTTCAACATTATTCTTGAAAAGATCGTGCGGGACTCTGCGGCCAATACGTCACCTTCGGCAGCTATATTTTTGAAGTAGTCAAGGACTTCGTCTACCTTGTCTCGATAGTGACAAGCAGCAACGACACCAGCGCTGAGATAAAACGCAGAATAACTCTTGCCAATCGCTGCTTCTTCGGGCTCAAGAGGCAATTGAGTAGTAGAGCCCTCTCTCGAAAAACTAAGGTTTCCCTCTACAAAACCTTAATCATCCCGGTCCTCCTCTACGGCGCTGAGGCTTGGACGTTGTCAAAAGCGGATGAAGAGGCTCTTGGACGTTTCGAGAGGAAAATGCTGCCTACATTCTTTGGTCCCGTTTGTGTAAACGGAGAATGGAGGAGGAGATTCAACCAAGAACTGTAGGGGCTGTACAGCGACATCGGCCTGGTTAGACGTCTTCGGATCCAACGTCTAAGATGGCTAGGCCATGTAAAGCGAATGGACATCAACGCTCCGGCCCGAAGAGTCTTCGTTTCCATCCCCGAGGGACGACGCAGCAGAGGACGACCGCATTGAAGGTAGCGCGCAAGGTGGAAGGGGACCTCAACCAACTGGGCGAGTGTTTATTTAAAATATGCTAAACAGTTAAAGACTAACAAAGGCCTCGTAGGAGTAGCATCTACCAACGAGTGCTGGCCAGCTAAAAAAAAGCGAGTAAGAGCCTCTGAAGCCGAACACCTTGCAGCTCTGTTAGCTAGGTCCTACTTCCACCTCCTCGTGTTACCACTACTAACGGAAGAGGGCGAATGGCGAGCATCCTGAACCACAAAATATGAATTCGACGATCTCCTAGACAGAACATATGCCCAATGCCATGACATCAAAATTGTACTAGGACTAGCATTGAAATCGCTAAGCTAGCTAAGGGAATAATCTTTGAACGAATCATCGGCAAATACAGCCTACACAATGCTACATTCGATAACGGAAACAAGCTGATTGATTTTGCCTCGGGCGAAATCTCCTTCTAGCTAGTATACGCTTCCCGCCCCTCGATATACACAAAGGCACCTGGCGGTCGCCAGATCGATCA
Organism: Eumerus sabulonum; assembly: GCA_951905685.1. Classification (NCBI taxonomy): domain Eukaryota; kingdom Metazoa; phylum Arthropoda; class Insecta; order Diptera; family Syrphidae; genus Eumerus; species Eumerus sabulonum. Next base: position 209,067,542 of record OX645060.1, read on the forward strand.
ACCACCAACCAGATTTATCGATGTTCGAAATTTCCGAGGAGCTAACATTGACTCGGACCACTATTTTGTAGTTGCCAAGATGTGCCTACGGATATCACGGACGCAGCGGAGTAGAGTAAGAATACTAAGTTATGACCTCGAAATGCTATTGTCACAACAAACCTATCGTGCCTTTACCGATTGCGTCTCTCTTAAGCTCTCCCATACAACCCAACCCCTCACGCGGTCAATAGAACAACAGTGGAACCTTTGCAACAAGCTCTAAAAAGCATTTCTGAAGTTTCACCAGGAGGGTTCACACAGAAAAGCAGGAGGCATATAAAGCTTCGCTGCATAGAAGAACAAGAGCAGCTCGTGAGCTCTACTAGTTAAAAAGAAAGTTCACGAAAAGAGAAAAGAGTTAAAAAGAAGCTTCTCAGGAAAAAGAAGAACGAGCACGAGAATCGCGCGATTGAGGATTTGGAGAGATGTAACTGCAGGCACGACGTTCGAAAGTCTTATAAACAGATAAATCGAACACGCCAAGGTTATAAAACCTGAACGGAAGCTTTTCATGACAATTTTACTACAGGGGGTTTTGTCAGAACCCCGCTGAGGAGAAACACCGTGAAAAACACATTCGATGACATGGCTGTGTCGGGATTTGATCCCGAGTCATCGGCGTCAGAGGCCAACACACTACCCACTGCGCCACGGTGCTCAAAGCCGCATACGACAGCGTAATTAGAGACGAGCTATACAACGCTATGTCTACCTTTGACATACCTGCTAAAGTCGTTAGACTATGCAGGATGACTTTGGAGAAAGCTCACTGCTCCATCGGAATCAATGGACACCTGACCAATTGTTTTTGGGGATTTAGGCAGGGCGATGCGCTGTCGTGTGGTTTCCTTAACATCGTTATAGAAATGATTATGCAAAAATCACAGGCAAACCCAAGAGGCACAATATATTTCAAATGCTCACAACACCTCGCATACGCGGATGACATGGACACGTCTCCGCAGTGACCTGGATGAACGACATCGGTTTCGAAATCAAACGCAGAATCACTCCTGCCAATCGCTGCTTCTTTGGGATGCAATTGAGTAATGAAGCCCTCTGCCGAACGACAAAGTTGCCTAGTCCTTGGTCGGTTCGAGCGAAATATTTTGCGGTGATTTTCGATCCTTTAAACGCAGACGGGGGATGGACGAAAAGATTCAAACACGAGCTTTACGGGCTGTACAGCGACATTGGTCTAGTCAGGCGCTACGGATTTAACGCCTGAGATGGCTAGACCGAATAGATAACACAGCTCCGACCCGAAGAGTCTTCGAGTCCATCCCCGAGGGACGACGCAGCAGAGGACGACCAAATCTAAGGTTACGCATACAGGTGGAAGGGGACTTTAACCAACTGGGAGTGCGTCGCTGGAAACAGCATGCTAACGATCAACCCGAGTTTCTGGGTTGAGGCCAGATTCACACTGGTTGAGGCCCAGGTAACTCGCATACGTACGGGTCGGTGATACTATTTGACGAGAGAAGCCGGCACTGTGTTTGAAAATATTAAATACGCTGTCACGCAATGTTAACAAACGAACAGGATTGTAAGGTAGTAAACTAATATAAGTAGCTGGGGATACTGTTATCAGCGAAGGAGAGGACTGGATGAGAAGAGATAGACAAAAGTTCGTTTATAAAAATTAAGAAAAGAGTCAGAGTCAAATTGAGCCCTGGGGAAGCCATCGAGCCATATTTAAAATGGATATCACAGTTGAATCTATCCAAAATGACTTGAATTGATCGAAGGCGTTTTTAGGGTTCCGTACCCAAAGGTAAAACGGAACCCTATTACTAAGACTTCGCTGTCCGTCCGTCTGTCACCAGGCTGTATCTCATGAACCGTGATAGTTCACACAGAACAAAGTGAATATTTAAGGGGGGCTCCCATACACCAGACATGATTTTGATCCAAAAAATCCCCTTGATCACATACTGAACTAAGGTTAGTCGACAATATCCCACAACCAGTAGCAAACTTCCCAGTTTTGATCTCTTTTGTGTCTTTGATGAATTAATCCTAGCTGCAAACCCTTTTCCCATATTTCCCATTATTGTTATTCACCTTTTCACATCGGTGCTGTCGAGTAAGATAATTGATTTGAATTCAATGGACACTTTGACGATCAACTATATCTTATCATGAAGATTTTGATTATCAAAGTAATAAGCCGATAACCTGCCTGCAACCAAGATCTGCCATCATACAAAAATTGTGATTTAATGTGATGACTGAAGAGGTAACATACATAGTCTCTTTCACATTTATATATACAGATGTGACGGAATCCTTTGTGGGCAAGTCCGACTCGCACTTGGCCGGTTTTTTCTATTTTTTCTCCATTTCCTTCGAAATCTATTAAATAAAATGTCACAATAAATCCGTCATTGGAATTTCATGAACGTCATTTATAAAACACAATTCGAATTATCCAGATACTTACTTTACTTAGGTGACGCTACAGTCCGTGGTGAACCTGGGCCTCAACCAACAAGCGTCTCCAGCTGGCACGGTCTTTGGCCAGCTTTTTTCCAGCCCCGTCCGCCGAGTTGGTTAAGGTCCCCTTCTATCTGCGGGGATTCCTTCCGGGGTGGAATCAAAGACTCTTCGGGTCGGAGCTGTATTTTCCATGCGCTCTACATGGCCTAGCCACCTTAGACGCTGTATCCGTAGACGTCGTACCAGGCCGATGTCGCTGAACAACCCGTACAGTTCTTTGTTATATCTTCTCCTCCATACACCGTTTGAACAAACGGGACCGTAGATAGTGCGCAGAATTTTCCTCTCGAGACGACCAAGGGCATCTTCATCCGCTTTTGTTAAGGTCCAAGCCTCTACGCCGTAAAGGAGGACTGGGATGATTAAGGTCTCATATAGTGACACCTTGGTTTTCCGAGAGAGGGCTCTACTTCTCAATTTCCTCTTGAGCCCAAAGGAACAGCGCTTGGCAAGAGTGATTCTGCGTTTTATCTCAGCGCTGGTGTTGTTGTCGCTGGCCATCAGTGAGCCAATGTAGACGAATTCCTTGACCACTTCAAAGTTATATCCGCCCATGGCGACGTTCTGGCCAATACGTCGGTGTTGTCCGTCTCTTTTAGATGAAAGCAGATATTTGGTTTTATCCTCATTAACCTTGAGACCCATCTTAACCGCTTCTACCTCAATGCATACAAAGTCCTCATTGAGGTCTCGCTGTGTCCGTCCAATCACGTCAATGTCGTCGGCGTACGCAAGCACTTGCGTAGACTTCAAATAAATCGTACCTCTTGTGTTGGCCAGTGACTCTTGCACGATCTTTTCAAGCACGATGTTGAAAAAGTTGCATGACAGCGCGTCACCTTGCCTAAATCCTTTTTTAACATCAAAGGTCTCGGTTTGCTCATTACCGACCTTAACGGAGCAGCGAGAATTCTCCATTGTCATCCTGCACAGTCGAACGAGTTTGGCAGGCATGTTAAAACTAGACATGGCTTTGTATAGCTCGTCTCTATATACGCTGTCATACGCGGCCCTGAAATCGTCGAAGAGGTGGTGAGTGTCGATTTGGTATTCCAGGGTCTTCTCCATGATCTGCTGTAGCGTAAATATTTAGTCTATTGTGGATATACCTGGCCTGAAACCACACTGATAAGAGCCGATCAGGTTATCCACAAACGGTTCCAGGCGATCACACAATACGGCAGAGAAGATCTAACATGCGATGTTATGGAGACTTATTCCCCTATAGTTGGCGCAGTTATAGGGGTCTCCTTTCTTATGGACCGGGCAAACGATGCTGAGATTCAATTCGTCGGGCACGCTTTCCTCCGACCATACCTTGCAAATGAGATGCTGCATGCACCTTACCAGCTCATCTCCAGCCGCCTTAAAAAAGCTCAGCAGACAGGCCGTCTGCGCCCGCGTCTTTATTAGACTTAAGTCTTGATATCGCTGTTTTGACTTCGTCTAGGTCGGGTGGACTGAATTCTGTTACTTCGTCGTCCATTACGAATAGTCTTTCCAATTCCTCAGCATCGACTGCGACTCTACTACCAGTTCTCCATTTTCATCCCTGCAGGCCGCCGCTCTGGCTTTGTAAAACTTACGGGCGTCATTCCTGCGGAAGCATTTCTCCATCTCCTCGATCTCACGCTTTCCGTGCTCTCTCTACTTTCTTCTGAAAAGCGTGTGTTCCTCTCTTCTCTTCTACTCATAGATTCCGCGTGCAGCTCTCGTCCGTCGTTGCAGCATGGCTTTATATGCCTCTTATTTCGCTGCATGGGCTAGATCGCATTGTTCATCGAACCGGCGGTTTCTAGGTGGTGGCGGTTTGAAACCCAGCACCTCTGAGTCAGCGTCTCTGACGGCGCTCTGGCAATGAGCTGCTCTATTGTTTGTGCTGCTGTGGGCGGATTTTGAGAGAGCTATGAGGAGACACGATCGGCAAAGATTCTGGCGGTCTCTTGCGATTGTAGTTTTCCGACGTCAAACTTACGTAGTCCTACTCTAAAGCATTCTTGATATCCTCACGCGGAGGCTGTGTGTCAACTTGGATTGAGCAGGGACTGGGATCGAAGCTGGCGTTTGCCATGTTAAACGCGATCAACTTCTTTGCTCTGTTAGCTCGTATCCAGATAAACGTCAATAAAAAACGATCAACTCCTAGAGAACCTACCTTGAAAACCATACCAATACGATGATGTAGTCTAATTGCATTTCCGTTCTTAAAGTGATTGATCTGGGGTATATTCGGATTTTATGCTGTTCTACACAAACATACCCAGTCTATCTACCTCTAATGAAGACCAATCATCTCTTCCGACTCAAAAAAGCCACAACCGAAGCGTCACTCATAACTGCGTCATCATCGTTATCTTCACTATCATCCAGAATTGTTTCGGTTGCCATACCATGCTTTGGAAAACCTCTCCATTTAGGTAACTTAAGTTCTAATTGTCCTAATTTTCAACGGGAAGTTAATTGAATCACTGTCTCGCTGCGAATAATGACGTAGACAAAATTGATGGTATTTTTGGCATCGTTACGAATTAGTAAGGATAATGAACTATCTGAACTATCAATATTGCTCCCAGTTCACTTAGATCACTCAGCTGCCCGACAAATGCTATAAAGGAACATTCCTTTGTTTTAATTCATTTGTTTGCTCGACAAGTATTCAGACTTCTTCCCCGGAACTCCAGTGATCACGGGCATTATTAAGGCAATTCGATTATTTCGGTTGAATTATGAGAACTGGTCCCGAAAAATGTGTATGAAATTGAGGCGAATCTAATCAGGAACTCAATGGATTACAATATTTCATTGATAAAATTGACATTATTGCCAGGGGCAAGAAGCCCAACGCTCATCCATTGTGTAGGCAATCTATTGGAGGGAGGCGTTAGGAAAAAACCCGTAAGCTGGCATTACGTGGTTTGGTGTTCAATTAACCTTCCTCCGTCGCAATCAGCTCCAGGGGCCTTGAATACATAAAATGTGACATTTTAGCTGAATGGTATTAAAGCGAAACGAACATTTCGTAAGTGATTTCGGGTGACATAAACGCGTAAATATGTATAAATTCCTATCACTGCGGTTTTACTTTCAACTATATACATCCATGTTACACTTAACCACAGCAGTGGTGTATACTCTGGGAGAGAGCACAGGTCTATGTCCATTCCATTAAGATAAAAAATGAAACCACAATTACTTTATAAAAATCGCATCCGATAACCGCAACGCAGCGATGGCTCTGACAAAACAATTTTGCCGATTTAATTTAGCAAACTCGTTTTTCAATAATCGATTAAGCCTGCGAAAGGATGGAATGGATTCAGAGTCTTGCTTTAGCTTTATAATACGGATATTCCAGAGTAAATTCCATTGGCAGCTGTGCAGTTCACACCATTCAATTTTGTTCGATTCTTCTTCTTCTTCTTAGCGGGCGCTAGAGTTCGGGGTGAACCTGGGCCTCAGCCAACTTGCCCCTCCAACCAACACGATCTTTTGCTAGCCTTTTCCATTGCCGCACACCCAGTTGGCCGAGGTCCCCTTCCACCTGTGTGCGCCATCTTAAGTGCGGCCGTCCTCTGCTTCTTCGTCCCTCGGGGTTGGATTCAAAGACTCTCCGGGCTGGAGCTGTGGTGTCCATTCGCTCCACATGGCCCAGCCATCTTAGGCGTTGAATCCGTAGACGCCTGACTAGGCTCATGTCGCTGTACAGCCCGTAAAGTTTGTGGTTGAATCTTCTCCTCCATCCCCCGTCTGCGTTTATAGGCCCAAAAATCACGCGCAAAATCTTTCTCTCGAACCGACCAAGGGCCTCCTCATCCGCTTTTGATAGTGTCCATACTTCTGCGCCGTACAACAGGACCGGGGTGATAAGGGCCTTATATAGAGTCAACTTTGCCGTTCGGGAGAGGGCTCTATTACTCAGTTGCCTCCTGAGCCCAAAGAAACAGCGATTGGCAAGAGTGATTCTGCATTTGATTTCGGAACTGATGTCGTTGTTCCAGGTCACTGCGGAGCCAAGGTAGACGAAGTCCTTAACTACCTCGAACTTATATCTGCTTATACAAACATTCTGGCCAAGACGTCGATGGTGAGCGTCCTTTTTTGATGACAGCATATATTTAGTTTTGCCCTCGCTTACCGCCAGACCAACTTTCGCTGCCTCGAACTCAATACTCGCAAACGCCACATTGACATCTTGCTGTGATCTACCTATTATGTCAATATCGTCGGCGTATGCAAGAAGTTGCGAAGATTTGAAATAGATTGTGCCTCTTGTATTGGCCAGTGATTTTTGCACAATAATTTCCAATATGATGTTGAAGAAATCACACGACAGCGCATCGCCCTGCCTAAATCCTTTTTTGACATCAAAACTATCGGTAAGGTGTTCACCGATTCGGATGGAGCAACGAGCATTCTCCAAAGTCATCCTGCATAGTCTGACGAGTTTAGCAGGTATGTCAAAGGTAGACATAGCGTTGTATAGTTCGTCTCTAATTACGCTATCGTATGCGGCTTTGAAGTCGACAAATAGGTGGTGAGTGTCGACTTGAAATTCATTGGTTTTTTCCAGGATCTGGCGTAGTGTGAAGATTTGGTTGATGGTAGACTTCCCTGGGCTTATTTACAAAAGGCTTCAGGCGTTCAGACAAAACGGCAGAGAAGATTTTGAAGGCGATGTTAAGGAGACTTATTCCTCTATAGTTGGCGCAACCAGAGGGGTCTCCTTTCTTGTGGATCGGGCATACGATGCTGAGACTCCATTCTTCGGGCATGCTTTCCTCTAACCATATCTTACGGATGAGCTGGTGCATGCTCCCAACCAGGTCATCCCCAGCTGCCTTGAAGAGCTCAGCAGACAGTCCGTCTGCGCCAGTAGCTTTATTCGACTTGAGCTTCGATATGGCAATCTTAACTTCCTCGAGGTCAGGGGGACAGAATTCTCTATGGTCTCCGTCGATTAGAAATGGATCATTCGGCCTGACAGCGGTATATTGACTAACATCGCCGTTGACTATCCTCAATCGCGCGCTTCTCGTGCTCTTTCTTCTTTCTTCTAAGAAGCTTATGCTCCTCCCTTCTTTTTAACTCGTAGAGCTCACGAGCTGCTCTTGTTCTTTTATGCAGCGAGGCCTTATATGCATCCTGCTTCGCTGTGTGAATCCTCCTGCACTCGTCATCGAACCAGGTGTTTCTTCGTGATGGAGCCTTGAAACCCAAAACTTCGGATGCAGAGCTTTTCAGAGCTTGTTTGCAAAGGCTGTTCTATTGATAGTGTGGAGGATTCAGGTGTATCGGAGAGCTTAAGGGAGACGCGATCGGTAAAAGCACGAGCGGTTTCCGGCGATAGTAGCTTTCCGACGTCATAACTTTCTATTCTTACTCTACTCCGTTCCGTTCGTGATATCCGTAATCGCATCTTGGCTACTACAAGATAGTGGTCCGAGTCGATATTAGCCCCTCGGAATGTTCGAACATCAAGAATAGTGGAGGAGTGTCTGACGTCGATCGCGATGTGATCAATCTTGTTGGTAGTCGAGTGATCAAAAGACCGCCAGGTGCCTCTGTGTATATCGAGGTGCGGGAAGCGCGTACTGGCTAGAAGGAGATTTCGCCCCGCAATCAGCCTGTGTTCGTTATCGGAGGTGGTGTCGTCAAGGTCATTCTGGGATCCCGGGAAATGAGATCTCTGGTGAACCCGCCAGAATGGGCCCGCCCTAGATCTATCTACCTGGGTCCACGGAAATTCCTACATTAACGATTGGGTGATATAGAGCTAAGAAATTCGGCACACACAAAGTCGGCCCCAAGGGTGCGCCACCTGCGCGAGCAAAGGCGAAGTAGTCGCAGAGAAAGTGTTCTGCTGTGTCATCGTCTTCGCAACATGCATCACAGATAGGCGTCTCACTGATACCGAGCATGCAGAGATGCTTCGTAAAAGTGTAATGGCCCGTAATGACTCCCACGATTCTTCTGCAGTCCATTCTCCTTAAAGACAGAGGGTATGCTGCGGATTTTTTGCAGACATCAGGGTATACAGGATGACAAGGCGCGTAGATATACAGCAAAAACTGACCTTCAGTCCCAGCTTGGCCACCGTTTATTAGAAGTGATCCACTTTATTTTACCAGTCACTGTCCGTTACAGAATTGGTCGCTGAGATTTAGCAGCGATTTGCAAATAGAAATTTGGTTTATGAAGTTCTTTTGTATTAACTTGTGTGGAACCCATACATCGTACACATTTTAGCCAAACCTAGTTTCTCTCAATCGCCTGTGTTGTGGGTGATTTTATTTTCCTATAGATGAAAGGGACCTGCTAGTTTATTGCCTATTCGGAACAGCGAGCTTAAAGAAGCTTTTAATTGACAATTTTTTTTTTATCGATACTTTCTATAACCGGCCTTTCAAAGCGTGGTGCACTTTTGACATCGAAATTACCGGAACTGAATCGACGAAACGAAAACTTGGAGTCACTGAGCAGTATCAGGACCATAAGCATTAGTCGAACTTCCAACCGCCTTGCCTGCATTTTCGCCTTTATCGAGGAAATTATCTTTTGTTGACGAGTACTTTACCTTGAGGTAGGACACTTTCCAGACCATTCTTGTATGAAGAGGAATAACGTTCGGTGGTTCGGTTGTAGATGTAGATAGGATAAGGGGGTGGGACAAAGTCGCCTGATCACTGCGGCCACGAGTGGGCCTATTGTGATGTCCCCCACTTACAGTTGAGCTCGTGATAAAACTTAGTATGCTTTTGAGTGAGCTAGCAGCGATTTTTTCCGCTTCAAGATAATACTTGCCTAGGTGACGATGACATGTACTGACCGGGCAGTTACAGTCGCATCGTATGTGCTCTGCTGCTTGTAGGATGCCCATTGTTTTGAGGTGTTTGTTAACTGGGCAGTGTCCAGTAAGGAAACCTGTGATTAAACGAATCTGACTCCTCGAAAGCATGAGAAGTTGTTTCATTCTTCTGAGGGATGTAGTTGGGAGGGACAACTTGGCTTGTCTGCTACCTTTCGTTTGTAACCAGTAGTGATCCATCGTATTCCTTAACCAATTATTTATGCAGCATTTGATGATGCTGATGGGTATGCCGCAAAGGGCCGTGGCATCATATATGGTGATGCAGAGCCTTTCCTTGCTAGCAGGTCCGCCTTTTCGTTGCTGTATGGCCGCTGTGTCCAGGTATCCAAATGACGTGTACTCTGTTTGTGCTGGCCAGCTGGTGAAGCAGCTGTAGGTAGTCCCATACTAGTTTGGAGGTGATTTCGTAGCTCTTTAGGGCTAGGAGTGCAGCCTTGCTGTCAGAGAGAATGTAAATGTTTTTTTTGTATATATTTCTGACGTAGATGCATGTGCCCGTATTTGCTCCGTAAACTCCAGCCCCAACGCCTTCGTTCGTTTTGGAGCCATCTGTGTACCACACGTCGGATCCACGATTGAAGGAGGGTCTTTTCTGTTCCCAGTTTTGTCTGTTTGGGAATGTGACCTTGTAGTTCTGGTTGAAATTGTATCTGGGCAGACAGTTGTCTGTGAGGTATATCTTTAGGATTTCATGCCTGTTTTGATAGGTGAGTATATCAGGGTGAAAAAGCCTACGGTTAGAGTCATCCTTAGTCCATTAGTCTACGGGCGAAGAAAATTGCTTCTTTCTTCAGTTGGAGATGAGGAGGTGGAAGGTCCGTAATGACTTCTAGTGCCGCTGTAGGGGTTGTTCTCATGGCCCCGGTGATACAGACACAATTGCTAGTCTTTGCAATTTGTTGAGCTTGGCTTGCAATGATACTTGTTTTGTTTTGTGCCACCAGACGGACGCAGCATATGTAAGAATTGTTCTAGTCATAGCTGTATAGAAGCAGCGAGATATCTTGGAGTTTGTGCCCCAGTTCTTGCCAGTGAGACTTTTGCTGGTCCATAAGGAGATCCTGGCCTTCTCAATTGTCTTTGTAATGTGAGAGTTCCACGTGAGCTTTTCGTTTAGGGTTATCCCTAGGTATTTCCCTTCTTTTGAGAACTCTATCGCTTCACCAAAGAGGGTAGGTTTGGTAAGTTTGTGCTTTTTCCTCCTTTTGGTGAAAGCGACTATTGTGCTTGTCCTAGGATTGACATTTAGTGCAACCTTTAGGCACCAGTTTGCAGCAAGGTTTATTGCCCGTTGGAGGAGTTCCGATACCGTGTCTTTGAATTTGCCTCTAACCAGGATCACTATGTCGTCAGCATAGCCTTTTAGATATAAGCCATTGTTGCCAAGTACGCTGATTCATTAACCACGATGGACCACAGGAGCGGGGAGAGAACCCCGCCTTGAGGGCATCCTTTCGCGGCGTTTACACTGATTTTATCATTGCCTAGTGGGGTGTTTATTTCCCTATTACTAAGCATGTGTTGGATCCAATTGCATGTGGTGTTATCCTCCCCTGTGCTGAGGATGCAACATTTTATTTGGGTGTATTCGGTTTTATCGAAAGCACCCTCAATATTGAGAAAGCAACATATCGCAATTTCTTTGTCGCTCAGGGATTTGTTGATCCGGGCTGTTAGCTCCTGAAGAGCATGCGTGTGTCTATTTCCCAGGCTGGTAGGCATATTGGATTTTGTGAAGTGGTGAATTTTTTCCATTGTTTTTAGGAAGAAAGGGGTAAGGCTTATCGGTCTGTTGAACTTAGGCAGGTCTGTGGGTCTACGGCCTACTTTGGGAATGAATTTTACCACTACATCTGTCCAGCTCGTTGGTATGTGTCCCCATGCATAGCTGGTTCTAAAGAACCATAAAGCATGGGGCTCATTATGAACGAGAAAACATATGAGCAGTCATAAAGAAGAGTAGTATCCGTGCTGTAGCTTTCTCATCCCCATTAGCATTATGGTTGATTGCTTCTTCAGGGAACTGCATTTCTAGGACTCATCCATTACATGGGCATCTTATGAATATAACGGTTCTTATCTCCAACATACCACTTTTCAAGCATGGTTATTTATCACTTTTCTGATATACATATAAATCTGAATTAACCACTTCCACTTCCTTTACTTCCTGTACAGTGCATAAGCTGTTGTGAAATGAGCCATCTCACTAATCACAAAATCATTAATTTAGAATCAAAACCAAATTTCGTATGAATTCTTGAACGAATCACTTGGAAAGCTATGGTAATGGGGCCGACCTCAACCACACGCCTTCCCTACCTGCAATACAATTTCAAAGTCCGTCAACCACAGCAACATACAATAGTATTGATGCCACTTACAGTTCCTAATGGTATTCAACATTTCAATGAATTCCTAGAGCCAACTATTGTTTATTCAATTTGCGGTAGTTCACCAACGAATTTATGGAAACCTCATCAATATCGGACGATTTACTAATGCAACACTTTTTCCAGCCCATTGTACATTTCAATAGAAGAACTGATGCTTCACTGGGCACGGTAGTAAATATTTGAAAGCACTGCAGATATCGGAATGATACCATAGGATTCACTGCTAATAGCACATAAAATGCTTCCCTGCCATAGTGGCTCATAATGATTTCCGATACAAATCTAATCTCTGCGCTCGCCATCGCAATACTTTGGTTTCTTACGAATTCGCTCTCTACTGCATATAGTGGTCTGGAGTGTTTTAATAGGTCAGGATACATCTGTGGATGTACAAATCGTTGGCAAGATACCTGTACATATTGAAGTAAACTCTAATTGAATCATCATTTCTGCTTGTACAATAGAAATTAGGTCTGAAGAGTGCTTCCGCTTAAAGTATAGTCTATCGGCGCTCAAACGACCAGGAACGAGAGATCGTTTCGCATGTTGGAGGCCTGGGGTGCGGGTGCACATTGAGTGTGTGCAGTGATCTATAATGAAGTTAATTTAGTCAAAAGTTTGAGTTTCAATTGAATGAATTTATAGAATTTATGGAATGAAGATGAACTACTCATTGATACGAACGAAACTGTAAGGCATGTTGTTATAACATTTTAACATTTGATGGCGCTACAGTTCGGGGTGAACCAGGGCCTCAACCAACCGCGGTTGCCAAGAGTTATTCTGCGTTTTATCTCAGCGCTGGTGTCGTTGCTGCTTGTCACTATCGAGCCAAGGTGGACGAAGTCCTTGATTACTTCAAAAATATAGCTGCCGAATGTGACGTTCTGCCCAAGACGTCGGTGTTGCGCGTCTTTCTTTGATGACAGCATATATTTGGTCTTGTCCCCGTTTACCCATAGACCCAATTCAACCGCTTCTGCTTCAATGCTTGCAAACGCCTCATTGACGTCCGCTTTGTCCGTCCAACAACTTCAATGTCCTCTGCGTATGCAAGCAATTGTGTGGATTTGAAGTAGATCGTACCTCTTGTATTGGCCGCAGGGTCCCGGACGATCTTTCCAAGAATAATGTGAAAGAAATCACATGACAGTGCGTCACCCTGTCAAAAACCTTTTTTAACATCAAAGGGGTCGGTTAGCTCACCTGCGACCTTAATGGAGCAGCGAAAGTTCTCCATAGTCATCCTGCCCAGCCTGACGAGTTTGGCAGGAATGTTAAAACATGACATGGCTCTGTATATATAAACACTGTCATAAAAATATGGTGCCTGTCGACCTGGAATTCATGGGTCTTCCCCAAGATCTGCCGTAGTGTAAATATTTGTTGTATCGTTGATTTTCCTGGACTGAAACCTCACTGGTAGGAACCTATTGGATTGTCCACGAACGGTTTCAGGCACTTACACAGTAAGTAGGGCAGATATTGTACGCGATGTTCAGGAGGCTTATCCCTCTGTAATTGGCGCAGTCATAGGGGTCTCCTTTCTTATGGACCGGGCAAACGATACTGAGATTCCATTCCTCGGGCATGCGTTCTTCCGAACATATCTTGCAGATGAGTTGGTGCATGTTCCTAACCAGCTCATCGCCAGCTGCTTTAAACAGCTCCGCGGGGAGTCCGTCTGCTCCAGCAGCTTTATAAGACTTAAGTTTCGATATCGCTATCTTAACATCGTCTAGGTCGGGTGGACGGGATTCTCCTTCGTCTTCGTCCATTGAGAATGGTTCGCTCTGCCTGACGACGGCATTTTGACTATCATCGCCGTTATACAGTCTGCAGAAGTGGTCATTTCACAATCTCAGCATCGACTGTGACTCCACTACTAGTTGTCCGTGCTCATCCCTGCAGGCTTCTGCTCTGGCTTTATAGCCTTGGCATGTTCGTTTTTCTTTCTTTTGGTGGCGTTACAGCCCATGAAGGACCAGAGCCAAGCTTCTCTTCAATCACACATGGTGTGTGTGATTTATATTTCCCACAGGTGAAAGGGACCTACAGTTTAATGCCGATTCCGAACGGCATGAATCGAGGAGCTTTTTCCAGGCAAGTTATACTACGGGGGGTTTTGCCAGTATCCCGCCGAGGAGGGACGCCGCGAAATAAACATTCGATGGTGTTGGTGTTATCGGGATCCGAACTCGATCATCGTGCGTCAGAGTCCAACACACTAACTACCGCGCCATGGCGCGGTTAGTTTTCGTTTTACTTTCTGGTAAAATTATCGAACGTCGCTCCTGCAGTAACATCTCTTCATCTCCTCGATCTCCTTTTCTGTTCAATGAGCTCGCGGGCAGCTTTCGTCCGTCGATGCAATGTGGCCATGTATGCATTCTATTTCTCTAGATGGAGCTGTCTGCACTCATCATCAAACCAGGGGTTTCTCGACGGTGGTGGCTCGAAACCGAGTACATCTGAGGCGGCCTCTCTAATGGCGTTCTGACAACGACTCCATTGCTGTTCTAGAGTTTCTGAAGATTATATCGGGACTTGAGAGAGCTTGAGGGAGACTTGATCGGCGAAGGTCCTGGCGGTCTCCTGCGATTGCCGCTTTCCGACGTTAAATTTTGGTGTTCTTACTCGACTCCGTTGATTCCGAAATTTCGCATCCGTACCTTGGCTGGAACAAGGTAATGAACCGGGTGGATGTTGGCTCCTCGAAAGGTTCGGACATCTTGGATGCAATATGATCAGTTTAATTGGTTGTCGATTGATCGAAAGACCGCCTGGTCCCCTTATGGATGTTGAGGTGTGGGAATCGTGTACTTGCTACTACCAGATTATGCCCCGCCATAAAGTCCACTAGCCTTAGTCCGTTTTCTAACGTGGTGTTATGTAGGCTGTGCTTTCCAATGACCCGGTCAAAGATAGCTTCCTTACCCAGTGATTTTGGTGTCATAGCTGGGACATTGCGCATACATTCTGCCTAGGAGATCATAGAAGTCGTCTTTGTGTCGGTTATCTTTCTCCTCTATGGGGGCGTGGACACATAATAAGCTTATATTGCCGGGATTGGCCTTGATGCGGATAGTTATGAGGCGTTCGCTTACATACTGGAAGCTTAAAACTTTGTTCCTGAGTCTGCCTCGAATAACAAATCCGCATCCGATTAAGCGTTGTTTTTTTTTTTTTTTTTTTTTTTTTTTGTAGCAGTTTCCGTAGTAGATATCACAGTTTTTCATCCGCTTTTTGCCTGGTCCATCCCATCGCACTTCTTGGAGCGCGGTAGTGTCTGCCTTATAGCAGTCCAAAGAGTTGACCAGTTGTCCGGCTGCACCTGGTCTGTTGAGGGACCTAACGTACCAGGTGCAGATCCGGGAATCGTTTCCTTTTAGACGTTTGCGGGGGTCGTCAACATGTAATCTGTCCGTATCCGAGGTTGTTAGTTGTCTCTGAACAAGCTTTGGTTTTATGCGAAAGATATGTTAACCCTAAGCGCAGCCCCCAACCTGGAGGGTCAGGTTCCTTTTTTGCCTGGAACAAGGGGTCGTGCCGCTGCACACACACATACGCGTGGTATAATGGCGAGTGTGAGCATAAAAAGCGAGCGACCGACGAGGCGTACTATAAGATGCTGCAAAGGAGAACACGAGCAGCGCGTGCGTTTAACGTGATGGCCGAATTCCGAATTCCGGAAAAACTGATCCGGATGTGTCGAGCCAGGCTAACAACACTTGGTGCAGTGTTCAGTTCAGCTTCAGAACCCCTAAGCCTTTTTGAAACCTGAACCGGGTTTCGTCAAGGAGATGCGCTGTCATGCGACTTCTTCAATCTCGTATTGGAACAAATAGTGAGGCGGGCCAACGTCAACACGGAAGGCAATATCTTTCACAAATCGGTACAGTTGCTGGGGTACGCAGACGATATTGATAGTCACAAGTTCCCACCGCACCATTGTGGAAGCGTTCACGGCGATTGAAAATCAGGCGAAACGAGCTGATCTTCACATCAATGAGGAAAAGACAAAGTACATATGTATATACTGTCAATAAAAAAGCGATCCGTCACTCATCACCTAGGTCATAATATAACGATCGGCAGCTACAATTCCTTCATGTTCACTTATCTCCGAGCAAACATAAACACCACGAACGACATCATAGCGGAGATCCGGCGCAGAATCACCGTCGGCAACCGCTGCTATTTCAGCTTATCAAAACAGCTAGGGTTCAAACTCCTGTCCCGAAGAACAAAGGTTTTGCTCTACAAAGCACTTATGCTGTCAGTCCTGCTATATGGAGCCGAAAGCTTTCCTTCGAAAGAAAAATTCTGTGACGTTTATTCGATCCTGTCTGCAAGGAAGGCGAATGGAGGAGAAGATGTAACCGCGAACTCTATGAGCTATACAAAGATGTAGATATAGTCCGCTCGGCCACGTCGAGCGCATGGGCACCAACGCTCCAGCCAAGAGGGTTTTCGAATCCGAGCCTCCTGGTTCGAGGAGAAGGGGTAGACCGAACATCCGGTATAAAGACCAAGTGGTCGTGGACGTAAGACAACTTGGTCTTTCTGACTAGAAACAACATGCTCGGGTCCGCCAAGGATAGGAAGCTGTATTAACTCAGGCCTAAACCCTCCATGGGTTGCTGAACTGAAAAACAAACGGACAAACCATAGTTTAACCAAAGTGTGTTGTACAAACAGAAAGACATCACTCGACCACGACTAGTACAGCGACTGCAAATGTAAACTATACTCAGGCAAACTAAACTTTTAATATGCATGAATCCACTTCAATAGATTACTCCATTACATTCAATTAACAACAGAATTTCGAACAGCTTTTTTGCACTATTTCGTATTTTTTTTTTATCCAATAGTATATGCGTCACGGTGGTTGTACTCAACGTCCATTTCCGCTCGCCACAAACGCATCGAATGGCGCCATGGGTGAAAAGAGTTTTCATCAATTTCCTGCCTAAATTTCTATTTATCAAGCGCCCCAAATACAACTTTGAAACAAGGTTAGTAACTAAACAAGAATGCAAAAACCATCGAACAAAATGGTATTTGATTTCACCCTTCCTCTATTTAATGTTTCCAGTAAATTACTGCTGAAGGACACCCATGCATGTTTCTATCCCTACTACTCGACAACGAATCTCGACCATAGTCCAACGGCATATAGTCGGACGCCATCAAAAGAGGATTTGTCACCATCCAGGTATGTCGATAAGTAAACTTTTCTAATGAAAAATCGAAAATAAATTTCCTGAGTTGATAGCAATTTTTTTCCTCCTCTTATGTATTTTGTACATTCGCTGACACTCTGTCGAGAGTGCAGACTGAATGTTTCATCGCTTCCGAATCGAAGCAGGTGTTTTTGCCACCTACGCTTAGATACGTGCGCTCGCTTCAGATTTTTATTTTTTTGAGTTGTTTCAGATACTCTTGTTTCAATGATTATTCTTTCCTTGCATACCCTACTCGTACGGCGAGTATAGCGTTGCTTTTTGCAGCTTAACTGGCACCGGACCATTTGGAGGCAGTTGTCAAATTCACGGGCCTATTCCGACATTGCCACAATCTGGATCGGATGATTTGACGGCCGTTCCCGATTTAGACATGGGACCACCTACGGGAATTAAAAGTCCAATCATCAATAACCCAGCGTTCTCTCATTCGAAATGTCCACCGCGGGTGCATCGAAGTTGCTTTTGTGTTCGATTCATTGCCGAGCATACTAAAATGCAAGAAGACTCAACAAAGGTTCGTATTAAAGGATTTTCAATTGAACAAGAACGAAACGTGTTTTTTGTTTTTTCATTTTTTCTTCACTTAGGTCAAAGAGGATTGGAAATACGTTGCAATGGTGCTCGATCGTTTATTCCTTTGGATATTCACATTGGCCGTATTAGCCGGAACAGCTGGTATTATTCTACAGGCACCAACGCTATACGACGATCGGATTCCCATTATCGAACAGAAGAAATCTATTGATTTTTCAGGAACATCTGCCGGACGTTGTCGTCCGCCTCAATAGCACTTTAACTGTACAAAATTCGTATTTTTAATTCCTCCTATATTATGCGCAATGGGAATGAGTGCCTGTGTTTTAGTGTCTGAAAGTTATTATGCATATATTATGAAGTATCTGGAACGTTAGTGGTATTAGGAAGGAATGGCAATGAAATAACAATACGAACAAGGAAAGCAAAAAAATTCCAAAAAAATTGAAAACGAAAATCCAACAAAAATACACAAAAAAAAAGGAAATTTTAGAAAAATAGAAAACACTATGTCGAATAGAAGTTCATATACATATATTTCGTAAAATAGTTACATAAGCAGTTAATTGCAGAAATAGCTCTTGAGAACACTGGTCGGCAAAAAAAAAAAAAAAAAGTCGGGAGCTAAAACCTTGTCATGTAATTTTAATTGACTTTAGTGTGCTAAATCTAAAACTGTTTACAAATAGATTCCAGCACGTCTAGTTTCAGAGCTTTTCTTATTTAAATAAAATACTGATATTGACATATTAAACACAGTTGTGTTCACATAAATTCTTCTTCTTAGTGGGCGCTACAGTTCGGGGTGAACCTGGGCCTCAACCAACATGCCCCTCCATCTAGCACGATCTTTCGCTAGCCTTTTCCATTGCCGCACACCCAGTTGGCTGAGGTCCCCTTCCACCTGTGTGCGCCATCTTAAGGGCGGCCGTCCTCTGCTTCTTCGTCCCTCGGGGTCGGATTCAAAGACTCTCCGGGCTGGAGCTATGGTGTCCATTCGCTCTACATGGCCCAGCCATCTTAGGCGTTGAATCCGTAGACGCCTGACTAGGCTCATCTCGCTGTACAGCCCGTAAAGTTCGTGGTTGAATCTTCTCCTCCATCCCCCGTCTGCGTTTATAGGGACAAAAATCACGCGCAAAATCTTTCTCTGGAACCAACCAAGGGCCTCCTCATCCGCTTTTAAAAGTGTCCATGCTTCTGCGCCGTACAACAGGATCGGGATGATAAGGGTCTTATATAGAGTCAACTTTGTCGTTCGGGAGTGGGCTCCGTTACTCAGTTGCCTCCTGAGCCCAAAGAAACAGCGATTGGCAAGAGTGATTCTGCGTTTGATTTCGGAACTGATGCTGTTGTTCCAGGTCACTGCGGAGCCAAGGTAGACGAAGTCCTTAACTACCTCGAACTTATATCTGCCTTTACAATCGTTCTGGCCGAGACGTCGGTGTTGAGCGTCCTTTTTTGATGACAGCATATATTTAGTTTTGCCCTCGTTTACCTCCAAACCAATTTTTGCCGCCTCCATCTCAATACTCGCAAACGCCTCATTGACATCTCGCTGCCATCTACCTATTATGTCAATGTCGTCGGCGTATGCAAGGAGTTGCGAGGACTTGAAATAGATTGTGCCTCTTCTATTGGCCAGTGATTTTTGCACAATCATTTCCAATATGATGTTGAAGAAATCACACGACAGCGCATCGCCCTGTCTAAATCCTTTTTTGACTTCGAAGCTATAGGTCAGTTCTGCACCGATTCGGATGGAGCAGCGAGCCTTTTCCAGGGTCATCCTGCATAGTCTGACGAGCTTAGCAGGGATGTCAAAAGTAAACATGGCGTTATATAGCTCAGCTCTAATTACGCTGTCGTATGCGGCCTTGAAGTCGACGAAAAGATAGTGCGTGTCGACTTGAAATTCATTGGTTTTCCCAGGGATCTGCCGTAGTGTGAAGATTTGATCGATGGTAGACTTCCCTGGCCTGAAGCCACACTGATAGGGACCTATCAGCTTGTTTACGAATGGCTTCAGGCGTTCACTCAAAACGGCAGAGAAAATTTTGTAGGCGATGTTAAGGAGACTTATTCCTCTATAGTTGGCGCAGTCCAAGGGGTCTCCTTTTTTGTGGATCGGGCGAACAATGCTGAGACCCCATTCCTCGGGCATGCTTTCCTTTGACCATATCTGACAGATGAGCCGGTGCGTGTTCCTAAACAGCTCACCCCCAGCCGCTTTGAGGAGTTCAGCAGACAGTCCATCTGCGCCAGCAGCTTTATTCGACTTGGCAATCTCAACTTCGCCGTGGTCAGGGAGACGGAATTCTCTGCGATCTTCGTCGTTAGAAAATGGATCATTCTGCCTGACGGCGGTATGTTGGCTGTCATCGCCGTTATACAGTCTGCAGAAGTGGTTTTTCCAAATTCTCAGCATCGACTGCGATTCTACTACTGTCCGTTCTCATCCTTACAGGCCTCCGTTCGGGCTTTATAGCCTTGAGAAATTCGCTTTATCCGCCGATAAAATCTTCGAACGTCGGGCCTGCAATAGCACCTCTCCAAGTTTTCAATGGACCGCTTCTCGTGCTCTTTCTTTTTTCTCTTGAGAAGCTTATGTTCCTCCCTTCTTTTAAGCTCGTATAGCTCACGAGCCGCTCTAGTTTTTTTTTTGTGTAGTGAGGCTTTGTATGCCTTATGCCTCCTGCTTTTCCGCATGAATCTTTCTACACTCGCCATCGAACCAGGTGTTTCGTCGTGGTGGAGCTTTAAGGCCCACCACTTCCGTTGCTGTGCTCTTCAGGGCTTGTTTGCACAGGCTCAATTGTTGCTCTACTGACTGAGTGGAGGATTGAGGTGTATCGGAGAGCTTAAGGGAGACGCGGTTGTCAAAAGCACTGGCGGTCTCCGACGATAGTAGCTTTCCGACGTCATAGCTTGGTGTTCTAGCTCTACTCCGCGGTGTTCGCGTTATGCGTTGACCTATCTTGGCTACTACAAGATAGTGGTCTGAATCGATGTTCGCTCCTCGGAAACTGCGAACATCAAGAATAGTGGAGGAGTGTCTAACGTCAATCGCGATGTGGTCAATCTGGTTTGGTGACTTATTGATCTGGCGACCGCCAGGTGCCTTTGTGTATATCGAGGTGTGAAAATCGTGTGCTGGCTATAAGAAGATTTCGCCCCGTGACAAGGTCGATCAGCCTGGGTCCGTTATCGGATGTGGTGTCATGTAGGCTGTGTTTGCCGATGACCCGCTCAAAGATGCTTTCTTTACCCAGCTTAGCGTTAAAATCTCCTAGTATGATTTTGGTATCATAGCTGGGGCATTTGGTATATGTTCTGTCTAGGAGATCAAAGAAATCATCTTTGATGGAGTCATCCTTGTCTTCCGTGGGGGCATGGATGCATATGGGGCTGATGTTACAGAAAATTGCCTTGATGCGGATCGTTATGAGGCGTTCATTCACATACTGGACACTTAGGACTTTATGTCTTAGTTCACCTCTAACAACAAATCCGCATCCAAATAGTCTCTGTCCTCTCTCCCTATAGCAGTAATTGCAGTAAATGTCGCAGTTTTTCATCCGCTTTTTATCCGGTCCATTCCATCGCATTTCCTGGATGGCAGTTATTTCCGCTTTATAGCGGTCTAGGGCGTCCGCTAGTTGTTCGGCCGCTCGTGGTCTGTTTAGGGACCTAACTTTCTACGTACAGAACCGAAGGTCCTTGTATGTTTTTTGTTTTCTTATAGGGCCGTCAACATAGATCCGTTCCGTTTTATTATCCGAGACTGTGTTTTGTTTCTGTTATAATATAAAAAAAAAAATAATTATTTGGTAGACCGTTTTAACTGTTGTTTCACGATTGATTTCCCAACAAAAATCAGCTAACATTGCTGAGGACCACTTGCCGTTATATTTTTTTTTTCCATGTGCGCAATATCTTGTGCTTTTTTCTAACAGATTCCACTGTTGTAATCTGGAACTTAACAGTTGGGCCTTAGATTTCGAAAGTTGCAAATCGCGAACGAGATCATTAAATCTAGATTGGTTGAGTAGAAGTGGTTCTTCTGTTAAATAAGATGAATTGCTATGCGAAACTTCATTTGCTTTTACAGATTCGGATATATCGAATGACACGTCAGTTTGTACTTTCGAAGGAGGAACTGGTACTGGTGAATCTTTATGGCGAGGAATTGGCCTTTGGGCCGAAGGAACATCAGGATATTTTATTTTATGTTTATTTTTTCTAGAAAATCCATTGATATCTGTCATGCAAAAATAGCAGTCATTTATGTGGTTTCGTTGTTCCCTCCAGATCATAGGCTTACTAAATCGTAATGATTTTTTAGTTCCTTTTAACCACCTTGTCAGAGCTGTTTATTGCACATGTTTTGCAGCATATGTTTGGGACCCAGCTTATCTCTCTTTCGTCTATTTCAAATCCAAAATAATGAAGGTAGGCCATTTTTATGAAGGGTGTCATCTTTCTGCGATGAAAGGCCAGTACAAAATTTGGTGAATTTTTACATTTACGTGGCATTCTTTTTAACCTAAAACAAGTAAAATGAAAGGTATTGTACAATTGTATATCCAACAAAAGCTATTACATTTTTATAGCATCAGTAAATAGATCAATAAGAATAAAAAAGGAAATTGAACTTACCAATTATAACTTTTTACATACGTCGGTAGCTTACTTATTCCAAACAATCACTGCGTTCGCGCAACTTATGTACTCATGGACGGGGTGTAAAATTCAAAAACGTTAGATTGTTTTTTCTCTATTTTCTCTAAAAAGCGAACACGACGAGGATCGAACCGATCGTTCTTAAAATTCACAAGAGACTGCACACCGATTGTCTTAAACGATAGCTTACATATGTTAAAAATTCAAGGACTGGGCTACATATGTTTTATTGTGGACAATTCCCAATATCCCTATTGTCCTTTAGGGTCATTAGTGTTCTTACATAACCCGTTACATGCGTAGTCGAAATATCGAGTCGAAACTGAGTTGAAATTTCGACCCAGGTTTTTCCGCTACGTAGTCGAAAGATCGAAGAGTTCAAACGTAGTTGTAGTGACAGATAATATGTATATACGGACTTTTACTTTGATTGTATTAGTCTTGCGTTGTGTCAAACAGGTAGCGAATGAAAAGCGGCGTTCACACGGTATGATTTATCTGTACGATACTCTTCACAACCAAAAGTAAGTAGCGTTCACACCTACCTGCACGTTTGATAGACTTCATTTGTGAGAGAGGCTTTGTGTGGGCTGTTTAAAATCACAAATAAAGTGAAAAACGTATGGAAATAAAATGTCTGACTTTTACACATACACGGCCACCCACACAAGCAAGGCAAAAAGTCGAAAATTCTGAACTTCATACTACAAATCGTATCGATTTGTTTGGTTTTTTCGATATAATTGTCCTCCAATTCCCGCAGTTTTTGGGCAAACATTTGATTTCATAGTCAATTAATTTCTTCTGGGAACGAAGAAAATCAGCGCGCATTTTCTCCTGCCCAACCTGGATCGCGGTTGTCAATTTATCGATGCTCCTGTCATAGGAAGATTTCGACTTTTTTTTTCTATTTTTCTGCGACCCTGTGGATTAAAACCAATGTGTTAGTATTACCATAACTTAACGATTACGTTTCGCCATTAACTGGCGATGTTATTGACACGTCGCTCTCCAAGTTGGAGAATTCGGCAAACGACGAATTTGTTCCTTCTTCTTCCCAGTCTGCTTCACTACCTCGCGATGGTGGCACGTCGTTCAATTCTGAACAAAACAATGATATTTCTTTAGAAAAAAAAGTGATATACAACTACTTACGGGTACTCCTAGACGAATCCACGCCTTGATTTAAACAAGCAACCGATGGACGACTCCCAAGAAGTTCTTCCAATTTTTCGAAGTATGGACAATCCGAACGTCCATTGCCGCTTCTTCCGTTGCTTTTCTTCGCTTTAAAATAATTGTGTTTCAGATTCTTCCACCGGTATTCTATTCGTTTCTGGTCTTTCGAGAGAAACCCTTTTTTTCTTAACTCCTTTTCGATTTTTTTGTAAATTTCACTATTTCGGTAGGTTTTCCCATCGAAATGCTTTAGTGCCCCAATTTCCTCCACCACGCCGAGTAGCGCCAGCGTCTCCTCGTGCTCCCACATATTTCTTTTATTAATTTTTTTTTTTTTTTTTTTTTGATTCACGTTTTTAAAAAAATCACACACAACACAACACTTTGGGCAAGCTGAAATAAACGAAAGAAAATGTCGAAAAGAAAGAAAAGCAAAAAAGATACCTCACACCTACAGAGACAAAATGTCAGTTCGACTCCTCGACCCAGGTTTACATGCATTTTTAGGGTTCCGTACCGAAAGGTAAAACGGAACCCTATTACTAAGACTTCGGGTCCGTCCGTCCGTCTGTCACCAGGCTGTATCTCATAAACCGTGATAGTTAGACAGTTGAAATTTTCACAGATGATGTATTTCTGTTGCCGCTACCACGACAAATACTAAAAACAGAACAAAATGAATATTTAAGGGGGCTCCCATACAACAGACATGATTTTCATCCAAAAAATCCTGCCTGCAACCAAGATCTGTCATTTGATGAAGTAACATACTGTTACGAAATAATTCGATCCCACACCGAATAGGGTTCGCACCACTGGATTGCGATGAACTACAATTGTCTACGTTTTCCCAATTAAAACACACACACACTTTTACTTCCTTCACCACAGATCAATTATATTATCCAATACTATCCACTTTAAACTTTATTACACAAACAACCCTTTATTGAAAGCTTTTAGTTTCACACTGTTTGATCACACCGACTTGTCACACGCTGTTAAATACCACAAACTGAATGTCTCCCGAGGGCGAGTGTTCGCGCTTATATAGCTCTCGGTGCATCTTCTCGAATGTTCGCCGTCGGAAGTTCCCCTTCGGAAATCTCTAGAATGCTCTGACAATAAGCATTACGCCATTGGAAGTTGACATCATTCAAATCCCCGCTTCCAGAGAGCTTTCGAACTTCGACAGCGAAATTCGAACTCAACCGTCGGTTTGTGTCTCCGCAACAATACATAGTCTCTTTCATATTTATGTATACAGATGGTCCGACTCGCGCTTAGCCGGTTTTTTTTTTCTACTCGATCCAGCTCTGCTAGTTGGATCGAGTCGAGTCGACTCTATTTCAACTCGATCCGCGTTTATATGGATTTCGATCCTAGTTGAATCCGGATTCAACTACGCATGTAAACGGGGTAACAGATACAGGATACACTTACAAATTAATTTTATGATTCTACTTC
Source organism: Eumerus sabulonum (assembly GCA_951905685.1). Classification (NCBI taxonomy): domain Eukaryota; kingdom Metazoa; phylum Arthropoda; class Insecta; order Diptera; family Syrphidae; genus Eumerus; species Eumerus sabulonum. The sequence goes on from OX645060.1 coordinate 209,092,465, forward strand.
CTCGTGTTTTTTGGGGAAATATACGTATGGTCCAACATTTGTTGTTAGGGAAACCCAAATAAAACCTGATCAGACCGTACTTAATATAAAATAAACTTAGATACTACTCCGGACAGGATCCGTTTATTACTTGGTTAGAGGACGATGGAATGGGAGATAGCCGTTGTAACTCGCATGTCAGTTACTTTGTGGTAAGTAATAAATTGCTATCTCTTCTTATACCGGGATAAATACAGAGCATAGCGATATTCGTGTCATCGAGGTTCACAAATACCGCTGTCAGCATCGAAATGTAAGCAATTTTAATTTTTTCATCCCCAAATATAAATTACATTTGTCTGGATGACACCTGGTAATTGTTATTAAAGATACAGGATGGGGATACAACGATATTTGTGGCCAATGCCTTACAAATTCAGGTTGAACAGAAAAAGTTGATTAACATTACCAATTATCATACCTATGTATGTATGTATGATTTCTTTTTGACCTTTTAACGCTTAATAGGGTATACATTGAGTACAATAAAGTAACGAGATAGTACACAACATTTAAGATTGGAGGTCCACTGGCTTGCGTCTTTTTAATCGTCTTCTTGCGTTCATTTCCTGGTCCGTTAAATTTCGTAATTCGTTGTTTGGGTGGTAATATAGTGAGATTTGATGTTTTCTGCTTATTTTTATGATTTCGTCGTTAACGCTGGTTATCTTGAGATCGTGCTGCAGGTCTTCATTAGTAATATACCACGGTGCATTGACTATCGTCCGTAGGATTTTTGTTTGTAGTCGTTGGATAATGTTTAAGTTTGTCATGCTAGTAGTGCCCCAGATTTGGATCCCGTAGGTCCATATGGGTTTTTCCCAAAGCCGGAATAACTGCCTGAAATTATTTTTGATGATGTTACGTTTGAATATTGTATGCTGTTTCCATGTTAGTTTGTTGTCTATAATTATTCCCAGATACTTTGCAGCGTTATCGATAATAATTTCTTTGTTGTTTAGTTTGATACCTTGTGGAGCAAAGTTTCTTTTTATCGTGTATATGACTTGTACGATTTTGTTCTCGATTATCTTGATTCCCCATTTGCGGAACCAGTCAGCTGTCCTATCTAGGGCTAAGTTAGCTTATTGTGTAGCAAGTTTAATGCATCTGCTGGAAGATAGAATAACCGTGTCGTCCGCGAATGTAGCTAGCATGGAGTTAGTTGGTCTCGGTATGTCGGAAGTATAGAGAAGATAGAGCGTTGGTCCTAGAACACTTCCTTTAGGGACACCTGCGTCTATTTTGCATAGTTCGGAGCATTCGTCACTATATTGCACATAGAAGTGCCTGTCCTCTAAATAACTTTTGATTAATGCTAGGTAGTCAGTAACATTTTATTAAGTTTAATCAAGAGTCCTTCGTGCCAAACACAATCGAAAGCCTTCGCAACATCTAGGTAAACTGCCACGCAGAACCTTTTTTCGTCTAAGTCGTTTAGTATTTTATTGGTGACTCGGTGAACCTGTTCAATTGTCGAGTACTTTTGCAGAAATCCAAATTGGTGGTCCGGTATGAGATTTTTATGTCTTACAACTATGGTAATACGGTCAAGTAACATCTTTTCAAAAATGAAAACAATGAACAACAGTGATAACAAAAATTGCTTATAGCAGCAAAACTAGATGTGCTAGATAAAATCTGCTTACGTATTTAGATTTAGGGCGTCGATATGTATCAATTTCACATATACATTGTTTTGCTCATATTTTGATGCCGACCAGTTGAATTAAAATAACTTGATGATGTTAGTGATTATTTTCTTTTTTAATTTTGGTTTCTTACAACTACGCACAGAAAATTGACAATTTTTTTTATATAAAATAAACTTCAAATTATACAACAGAACCATTTTTAAATATTATGCCAAATCATTCCTGCTATCTCTAGTTTAATGGTTTTCTTTCTAATTTCAAATTGTTCAATCTATCTCTGATATCCTTAAAAAAAACAAGTAAAAGAATAGCACAAAAAAAAAAAAAAAACAAATAAATCCTAAAAGTCAAGTTAAAGTTATATGTGTATAGTTCTTGTATCTATCTGTAGCTTAAATGTAGCTGAGCAAATGTCGTCCTGAGCAAATGTAAATCTTTAAATCGCACAAAACACTAATCATGTAACGTCTCATAAATTGTAGTCCAGTCAAATAAGGCTTTGAAGGTTACAAAAAATCCCATAGAGCTAAAAATTGGTATGAATGATCAGAATACTATTATAAATGAATTTTGAAAAGTCCCCATCAATCCCCCTTGTGCAAACAATTTTATTGATGGTGAAAGTTTTCAAAAATAGGTTTTTTCGCGTTTTTCAGGTAAACGGTGAGTTTTACAGCAAAAATAGTTCAGACACAAATTGTAGATCATCCGATTCTCTACAAAAAATGCATCCACACCTATTTTCATAAGTATTGCCATTTCCGTGATATAGCGGTTGAAAGAATTGCAAAAAATATTTTACCACCTATGAGGTAGTGTGCCTGGCGCTTTTTTTTAAAGTGGTTTCCAAGGCAGGCTTATTCCACGATCTATTGTGATCCTATTGAATTCAAATTGAGTATTGAAAATGACGAAAGCTGTGTAAATTATGTAATATATAAATGGAAAAATAATTTGGAAAAATTAGTCGTCGGATTCATAATAATCCAATGGAACTTCTAGTGTACTGTCTTCGTTTCCTTCTTCTTCTCCTTCTTCATTTTCTTCATCTTCTTTTAATGAATAATACCCATAATGTGAAGCGTATTATGACCGTCTAGCGTATTTATATTTATATCAGCATTATCTGCTACATATTGAATAGATGTGCCAGGTGGACGACGAAAAACTGCTGCTGCCTCGTACATCATTTTATCATTATAAGATGCGCATAAACCAAAAGATGAAAAAATTTGTTAAGCCGTTTCGATCCAAATCGCCGATGAAAAAAATAGAAAAAACGGAGAAACCCAATTGTAATTTGGACTTGAAAGACCTAGGCCGTACAGCACTCATAATATTATGGCTAATATTCGTGCATACTAAATGTAAATGCTCTAAATTGAAGCGTTTATCTTTTAAAATAACCTTCTCGAAGAAATAAGTCAGTGACTTTGGAATGTCTGTATCAATATTTTCAAACATACGACCTGGTGGAGGTTAATTAGAATTATCTAACACTGCACATTGAATATCCGCTCGAATAATTGCTGCTGCAGCTTCTAAGATGCGAAATCGCTCTTCTTTTTTATCTGTTTTTTTTTTTTTTTTTCTGTCGTACCAAGCTTGATAATATCATGGTGACTATCAATAAAACATACGAGTGTTAATGATCCTGATTTTTCTGTACCACCATACTCCAACTTCAATCGCATTTTAATGGTTCTGTTATCTATTGTTGATTTTTTACAAATACTTTTCAATTCGTCTAATGTAAATTGAGAATTAACGTTATTTTCAATATACTTAAATAATTCTCTCATCGCAATATTTGTAGCTTCATCTTGAGGACGACCGACTTTACCCCCAGTGGTCGGTTTTGAAAAAGAATTGTAGCAACCGTAATGATACTTAGCCTCGGCAACGACTAAATCATATTCAAATTCAATTCGAGCAGCAACAGCTTTGGCTACATCATCACAACGAGTTTTAGCTATAGTTAGAATACTGTATTTGAACGAAAGTGTAGTCAGTTTAAAAATCTTACCTCGGTACTGCCTTGCTTTTTTGTTCTCCAACTCTTCATTTAATTCATTGCCGCAAAATAAACAACACTGATTGAAGCAAAATGTAGTTTCACTTACTCGTGCTCTAGTATGAGGAGGACTAATTTTTGATGAACCAGCTTATTCTTCTTGGCGCCGTCTTCTCACGGCATTAATGCTACTTTTTCGAGTATAATTTTTTTCGACACTGCACATGAATTTTTACAGATGTCTTGTCTATCAGGTACTCCGAAAACTCATTATTTCTTTCAATACTTGCATCAATTAATGCTTTCATGCCGCGATCAACAGTAGCAACTCCACTTTCAGTCAAAGCAGATTTACGACTTTTTTGTTTTTAAAACAGTAAAATACACAAACTTTGTTACAAAATATAAACGATAGCCACGAGTTGTCACTACGAAGGAATGCTTACGACTAACAGTATTTTGTTGGCCGTGGTGCAGTGGTTAACATCAGCGACCGCCGAGCGGAAGGTTTATGGTTCAAATTCGCTTCGTAGCCAAGAAAAAAGTAATTCCTATACGGACAAAAAGTATGCAACGCAGTTGTGAATGGAAAGTGACCAGACATACTGCTGCAGGCATAATACTCACAGTATATGGCCAACCGTAATTCATCCTCTGCGTATGCAATACTAAAGTGCTTGAACGAATTACTACGGACTATAACCAACGCGGAATTTGGTCGGCTCTCGTCCCATCTAGGCCTAGGACAACAACCTCTGAGAGTAGTGAACGAATATCAACGACATCAACGATGTGTGTATATAAAAACTTTTGAAACTGCGCGAGTCTCTAAAAGAAAAAGGTATACGAGCATGGCCACGCTGACAATTGAATGGAAGGCAGACGTTACTCAAGGCCATGCGACAAAACTTTTATTGTTATATTCTCTTATGACACACTTAAGACACACAACCTGAACGGAGTGCAGTGGTTTGAGTCGTTGATGTTCGTTCACTACTCTCAGGGGTGGTTGTCCTAGATAGGACGAGAGCTGACCAAATTCCGGGTTGGTTTTAGTCCGTAGTAATTCGTTCGAGCACTTTAGTATTGCATACGCAGAGGATGAACCACAGTTGACCACATACTGTGAGTGCTATGCCTGCAGCAGTACGTCTGGTCACTTTCCATTCACAACTGCGTTGCATACTTTTTGTCCGTATGTATGTATGTATGTTGGCGTTACATTCCATGAAGGACCTGAGCCGAGCTTCTCTCAATCACCCATGTTGTGTGCGATTTAATTTTCCCATAGGTGAAAGGGACCAACAGTTTATTGCCGGTTCCGAATGGCGAATTCGGAGAAGCTTTCCATGACAATTTTTTTCCATGACATGGCTGTGTCAGGATTCGATCCCGTGTCATCGGCGTCAGAGGCCAAAACACTACCCACTGCGCTACGCTGCTCTGTCCGTATATGAATTACTTTTTTTCTTGGCTTAGAAGCGAATTTGAACTGTAGACCTTTCGCTTGGCGGTCGATGATGTTAACCACTGCAGCACAGCCACCACCTAAATGAAAATAGAGGCGGAGTTTTTGACGTACGTTTTGTAGAAAGGAAAAACTTATCAGACCGTCTTAGTGTATCGACTGACTCTTCTTTTTTCTTTATTCGTTCTTATATAGTATATATATACATATCGATCAACAGTCCGAAACGGCAGTGGAGACTTTTCAGTATAATCACCTCATCAGATGAGCGAACCAAAGGTTGTGTTATTTACTAATACACATAAAAAAATAACATATTATTTGTACCAATCAACAGTGGTGCATAAAATAATTCGACTACAGTTCGGCCATCCTGACAAGGTAATCGTCCCGATTACAATCTGTCTCCACATGAGAACAATTCATAATTTCTTAATTGTACATTATATAAATTTAATTTCATTGTAAGATAAGAAGTTAACAATGAGTTTCCACAAATTACATTTCATAATTCAATAAAAATGCATCTACATTTATGCGAATAAGTAAATAAGAACTTCATGGAAAAATAGGTTTGGGTACAGCATCAAGTCTGATAACAGCTTATATTAATAACGGGAAAACATTTCTTCTTACGAATCAACTTCCTCTGGACATCTGTCAGCTACATCTCCATCGACCGCAAGTTGTTGTTGTTCCACATCGTAAGGCCTCATGTTGCTAGGTGACGTTATTCCCTTGTATGGCAGTCTGGTCAACTGCAAACCTTCAATGTCTGTGATAAGATACCTGTCGTGGGGTAATACCTGTTTGACCTCATATGGTCCCCTATATTTTGCTAATAGTTTTTTGTTTACCCCTGGTGTAGTACAAACATTTTTAATCATAACATATTCGCCCTTTCGATACGTCCTAGGTGTTTTGTGACGACCATCAAAATAAATTTTATTTTGCTCCTGAGCTTTTTTAGTGTTTTCACCTGCCTGCTTTCTTATACTCTCGAGATTAGCCCTTTTATGTTCCAGAGCATTAACAAGGAATTCTTTAACACGATCAGATAGTTCGCCCTTTTGGTTTAGACCAAACAGAAGAATACTTGGTGTAAAACCCGTGCTCCTATTAATGGTATTATTGAAAGCAAATTCAACTTTGGCCAAATGCTTATCCCAACGACCAGTCGTGGTGTCTTCGCATTCTTTAGCCAGCATAGGTATGAGAACACGGTTTACGCGTTCGACTTGCCCATTTGACTGTGGTGAGTTCGTAGCTATCTTGACATGCTTAATACCATTTTCTTGCAGGAAATTTGCGAATTCGTTCGAGGTGAAACATGTTCCACGGTCAGATATGATTCTATTCGGTCTAGAGTAATTCTCAAAATACGATTTTAAGCAAGCTATAGCCTCTTTACTTTGAGTGGATCTGACTGGGTACAATTTGACAAATTTTGTGAAACCGTCCACAATCAGAAAGATATGTTTTTTCCTTGTTTGGGAACTAGGCATTGGACCAAGATGGTCTATATGTAAACTGTCGAAAGGTATATCGCCTTTGGGAATTGAATGCAATGTCCCCTCAACTCTTCCAGATTGTGGTGAAAAATATATACATTTTAAACAATGTGCAATATGATCTTTAATTTTGCTTTTCATATTGGGAAACCAATAAGTTCCTGATAGGTGCTCATAGCACTTATCGACGCCCAAATGGCACAATGCCTCGTGGTGGGTACGTATGACTTGATTTTCCATATTGCAGGGGACATAAAAACGAACTTTGTCTTTCCATTTGCGATATATCAAACCGTCAATCATTTCAAATTGTGAGCTTTCCCCCCTTTCTAGTTCAGAAGAAATAGAAACAATTTTGGGGTCTTGCTTCTGTGCTGCTGCCAACATAAACTCGAATGACTCATTGTCAACATGAAGAACATTGAACGAACGACTCAAAGCATCGACATGAGACATGCGTTCTCCTTTTCTGTGTTCTACTACGTAGTCGAAACTTTGTAGTTCCAACGCCCAACGCGAAATGCGTGGATTTAGGGATTTCCTTTTCAATGTAAGGGTCAGAGCTTGACAATCTGTGATAATTTTAAATGTTAAACCAATTAAATAGATCTTAAACCTTCTAAGGGCATAAATAATTGATAGGGTTTCTAGCTCATAGCTATGGTATTTGCTTTCTGCTTCCGTAGCTCGCTTTGAGAAATAGAAAACAGGATGGTATTTTCCATCAGTTTGTTTCTGCATTAAAATTGCTCCGAATCCAACACTACTTGCGTCGCAATGTAGCTCCGTCAAGCAATTAGGACTATAAATAGATAAAAGCGGGGATGCTACTAACTTGTCCTTTAGCAATTCAAATGTTTCCATTTCTTTCAGACCGAAAACGAAAGGAGTATCTCGTTTAAGAAGATCATACAAAGGTTTGGCAATGGTAGCAAAATTCTTTATAAATTTTCGGAAATAGGAACACAGTCCTAAAAAACTATGTACGTTTTTCACACAAGTTGGAATGGGAAAATCCTTAATTGCGTTTAAATTGTTGTCGTTCGGCCTTATGCCACTTTGGTTGACCTTGTAACCCAAATAAATGACTTCATTCTGAAGAAAGGTACATTTATCGAAACGTAAATTGAGATTATTTTTAACGACTACTTCTATGGTTTCCCTTAGAATATCTAAATGTTCATCAACATCCCGTGTTGCAATAAGGATGTCGTCTAGGTATGTAATAACTTTACCCTCCAAGACTAAATTCTTAAATACATGCTTCATATATCTCTCAAAGACAGACGGGGCATTTTTGAGACCAAAGGGCATTCTTGTGAACTCGTATTGCCCCAGGGGAGTAATAAATGAAGTGTATTTGGTAGAATCACTAGCCAATTGGACATGATAAAATCCATTTTTCAAGTCCAGCGATGTAAAGTAATGTTTTCCCTTGAGACGATCGAGATGGTCTTCGATTAATGGCAGTGGGTAATTATCACGTACAGTGATCTTGTTAAGTTCACGGAAATCAACGCATAATCTTAACTCCTTATTCTTTTTCTGTACAAGAACAATTGGAGATGCATAGGGGGAATTAGATTCACGAATAATTTCGTTTTTTACAAGATCATCTAAGATCTTCTGTAGTTCTAACTTATGAGCATATGGAAGCCTTCGCGGTGTACAACGAAATGGGGTATCTTTGGAGAGAACTATTTGCATCTCAAAATCAGTATGTGGTTTCAAAAGATTTTTATTTATAAAGTAAGCGGGCTTAACTATATCAAGTACCCTATCCCTAACAGAAATACTTAATGTTGAATTTATATTGATTACAGACTCACCCTTCATAATATCCGTATCAATATTCATTATCTGGTGAATGAAATCAGTATCTTCAGTATCAGGAACACTCCAACTCTTGATCTCATTTCGATGACTGATGGATGTCTTCTGAGAATGTTGATTCTTGTTGAAATTTTTGTTAATTTTAAGCGCCAAACCTGATTTTCCAAAGAAATCCCGTCCTAGAATAACCGGATAATACATTGAGAAATTTTTAACGACAAGTAATTCCGAGTTTATAGATTTATTTTCAAAAAGGATACAAGTATTTATACTTCCCAGTATATTGAGACGACTGCCATTGACTCCGTAGTACGATTTTGTTGTTGGAACTAATGTTGATAGGAGAGCTGATGGTAGAAACTTTTCTTGGATGAAACTGATGGGGCTTCCGGAATCCAAGAGAGTTAGAAGCGAGGTTGAATTCCGTATAAATTCCGTTGTCCACTCAAATTCCATACGCCGTTCGAAGTCGTTGCCTTGGTCCTTTGCATAGCTGATGCCGCTGATATCAGACGACGATGACGAAAGAGATTCACTTTTGAAATCTTGCAGCTGTGTTGATTTAGTTGCGTTTTTTAAGCTCTCATTCAATGCCATCACTGGGTTTTGATTTCTGCATGCTGTTGATATATGCCCTGGCTGGCCACATTTGAAGCAGATTATATCTTTTTTTGAATTTTTTGCGTGAGATAAATTTCGATGGTCACACTTAGTTGTTGTTGCTTCAGAATTAGGGGCGAGGTTGGGGCGTTCTTGGTGACTTGAGGAAACACTTTTCACTTTTATTGATTTCTGTGCACTTGTATATAAACCATTTTGTTTCTGCTTTTGATATTTACGCAGAGCCACTTTCAATTCTGTCAAATTATCTGCACTATACAGGATGGTCTTATTCGGTTCCGAATCAGGTATACCTCTGATTATGAATTGGATTAAATCACTTTCATCCACTTCGATTCGTGAAGCTATTTCTTGCATATGCAACACGTATTGTTGCATAGTTTCATCTCTGTGCTTCTTTCGACCACAAAGTTCACTATACACGTCCGATTTTGTCACAATTTTCCGAAATTCACTTCTTATAGCACTTTTTAATTCAATCCAAGTTCTGGGACTAATTGTTCTCACATACAATTTTGCCGTACCTGTCAATAGTCTCTTACAATATATATATTTGGCTCTGTCATCCAGATGTAGAATTTCTGAGCATTCTTCGAACTGCTCTAACCATCTTTCTACGGGAAAGTTGTCATCGCCACTAAACGGAGAAATAGCATCTTCAACGTCCTTGAAACTGCAACCAGTGAAAGATCCTGAATTGGTGACGGGACATTCTTCCACTTGAAGTTCGCGAAGCTGCTGCTTTAACTGAGCTATTTCCCTCCTCTTTTGTGCGATTCGTCTTAACTTGGCGAGTTCCTCATCAAGGCGATCTTCCTCGTCATTGTCAGAGCCGCTTTCCCCGTCGGTCCCATTACGATCTGGTGCAATCGAATCTTCCATCCCATTCTCCTTGTTTTTCGTTGAGGCATCGTGCATCAGCTTCCGAAGATCTTCTTCTGTCATTTCCTGCGCTGCTTCGTGGGCTCGAACCTTCAGCTCCGCCTTAGTGCCAGTAGTCTGACACTTTAAGATTCGCAGGACTTCTTTCAGCTTAATCACTGTCGCTGATTCAATGAAGTTAGCCCACTCCTCAGACATTCTATGCCAAGATACTACACACGCGGAATACTTGTTCGGTTTTCACAAATTTCGCGATACTGACTAAAAAAAAATCGGTAACTAAGATGCACGTTATCCCACTTCTGAAGAAACTGTAGAAAGGAAAAACTTATCAGACCGTCTTAGTGTATCGACTGACTCTTCTTTTTTCTTTATTCGTTCTTATATAGTATATATATACATATCGATCAACAGTCCGAAACGGCAGTGGAGACTTTTCAGTATAATCACCTCATCAGATGAGCGAACCAAAGGTTGTGTTATTTACTAATACACATAAAAAAATAACATATTATTTGTACCAATCAACAGTGGTGCATAAAATAATTCGACTACAGTTTATATTCTAAGAATTTTATAAGCTGTATGTATAAGACATGGGGACTCGTATGATTACTCGTTTAACGGTTCAAAAATGTATATAAAAGTACATTAACGTGCATATTACGAATAAGATAATTTTTCAACTCTTTCAACCGCTATATCAGGGAAATGGCAATACTTATGAAAAAAAGTGTGGATAAATTTTTTTGTGGAGAATCGGATGATCTACAATTTTCGTCTGAACTATTTTTGCTGTAAAACCTATTTTTGCAAACTTGCACCATCAATAAAATTTTTTGCACAGGGGGGATCGATGGGGACTTTTCGCAATTCACTTATAATAGTATTCTGAACATCCATAGCAAACTTTAGCTGTATGGGAATTTTCGTAACCTTACTTCGATTTTAAGGACTAATTTGACTGGACTATTAAGTTTCATTTTTTCTTTCAAAAATTGCGTTGAAATTAACCTTAAAATTACATTCTTCTCAAAACGACCACATGCGATTGTATTTGGCCTATATTTCCGACTTGTCTGCGGGAAATGATAAATTCAATTCATATTTTGCCCATCTATTATTTTCGAAATTCAATTTCGATAAGTTTATACAAAAAAGCCAAACGTTATTTAAGTAAAAAAAAAAAAAAAAATCGAACACCAAAAATGAATTAATGAATTAAGAAAACTGCCAAATACAACAATATTATGTATGTATGTTTGTAAAAAAAAAATTATTTAATAATTAATGTCATATAAACAAGGTATACAAAAATAACAAAGTCATGAGACATAAAATAAGTCTACCTTCTTCTACCTAATTTAGTTGAATCCATGTTTAAGTCAACTAGTAGATAATCCTTACATTTTCTTGAAAACAAACTAAAGGGAAACAACGCAGATAGAAGAAAATTAGAATTAAATTAAAATGGTGGGGGAAAAAACTAAGAAACGATTGGAAAAAATAAAACAAATGCAAAAAAGTAATGACATAAGAAATGTGAAATAGAAAGTTAACATTTTAGATTATAAGTGAAAAACGACAAAAACACTTACACAACTTATTACAAAAATTAGTTATTGACAAAATGTATTACGGAGGAGCAAGGAAAATTGAGAAAATTAAGTATTTTATCAACTAAATTGAAGTCAATACGTTCAAGATATGTTATTATAACTAAATGTAAATAAAAAGAAAATACGAAGCAACAAGAGGTTAATTAAAAAAAAAAAAACGAACAGCAATTTTAAATGGTTTAAAAAATTAACAAATTCCACAAAATTATCTATGTGTGTATACGTATATCGAAAAACAAAAACAAATTATTCTCATTACAAAAAAAAAAAAAAGGAAAGAATATTAACGACATTAATGTACTAATTTAGTTTTTATATGAATTAGTGAATAAGTTTCCTCGATTAGGTTCATTTCGACGACAAAAATATGTAATGAGGGAGTAGCCATGAAGCACCAATAACTTCGTTCGGTGAATTATTTATTATCAATTTTTGTGATGTTTATTTTAAAGGAAACAGCGATACAGGATACGAAGAATTAAGTTAGCCTTAGGGAGTGTAAAAATATTAATAGAAAGTAGATTGTATGTGAACGGATTATGATGGCACTTTTCGCGACTAAGCGTAGCTGTTAAGCGAAGTGACTTTATAATTAAGAATTGTTAGTTACAATGTTTTGAAATTATTTTACAATAAAAATGGAAATATAAAATGAGAAAATTTGATTTAGTGTGAAGAGATATGTATATAAGTGAAATCTCCCACTGCGGACACCTCCCTTAGACGGACAAATTTTTTTGAACGAAGATTGCTCCATATAAGCTGCATAGTTTACAATTTCCCTTGGATGGACATTCCCTTGAACGGACACGGACAGCATTTACGCATATAAGGCCCGGTGCACACATGCGGTTTTTTGACGCACGGTGACGCCGCGGCACCGCATTTGCGTTTTACAGTACTCACAAATAAATTGAATGGTGCACACGGACCTGCGGCGACGTTGCGTCCCCGTGCGTTATTCTTGCGGGCGAAAAAACTCGCAAGTTTCGGCGGGACCGCACCGTCACCGCAAACGCAGTTGCGTCTTCCAGTACATTTTTGTATTGTGCAGTGCACACATGCGTCATTTTACCGGGTATTAATTTCGAGTTAACAAAAAAAAAGTAAAATATGAAAGGATTTGATATAGAATTATTTATCGAGGAGATAAGAAAATATTTTATCACCACTGATAGTTCTTTTTAGGTCTTGTTTCAACATGGGACATATCCCCAAATCTGGAGAGAGGTCAATCATGTCTTCATCCCCAAGATTGGAAAGCCAAGTGAACAACATAAATCCTATAGACAGAGCTCAATATTAGAGGTATCCTGGAGAATCAGATACCACTGCATCCCAATCAGTTTGCATATCGCAAAGAACGATCTACTGAGAATGCGCACCACCTGGTGACGTGCGTTGAAAATAGTTTCACACACAAGGAGATCGCAATTTGCGCCTTCCTCGATATTGAGAGGGCCTTTGATAATACTGGCTATGATTCGATCGATGATGGTCACCACTGGTGTTGAGCATCCCACTAATAAATAGCCGTATATCAGCCCCATGCGGAGAGGTCTCATTGACAGTATCGGCGGCTAAAGGGCGTCCACAAGGAGAAGTCCTTTCACCCCTTCTCTGGTCGATAGTCATCGATGACCTACTATGCAAGCTAACCACTCGTAGATACGGGGTCATCGGATATGCTGATGACCTAGTAGTCATTGCTACGGCAAGTGCGAGACTGCTGCCTGTGAGCGCATGCAGCTCGCGCTTCAGTTTATCTCTGACTGGTGTGGCAGAGAGGATTTATCGATTAACCCAAATAAAACAGAGAACAGAAAGGTATGGACAATCTCATATGTGTATCCTGAGACTTGATTTTTTGTGAAACTTTAACTGCCTACTCATCAAATGATTTTACACTCATTCGAAAATAGTTCAAAAAAAAGTTCAGAATTTTCTCTACAAAATAATCCTTTTGCTAGCGGATGGTCAACAAACGGATGTACCCAATAACGTCGTTTCTTTTTAAAATCATAGTTTTTATGCACTAGGTACGAGAAAATTACTATTTTCTTTTTGTAAACCTCCATTGCTGCAAGCCGAACGCAAACTGCAGATTGACACCTGTCAAAAAACCGCATGTGTGCACCGGGCCTAAATAATAAAATATTTTCCCTTAGGCTAGTGTCCGCCTAAGGGAAAATATTTTCCCTTATCATCAGACGGATATTCTGGCAACGGTATTTTTTTTTATTACTTGCAGTCTACTTCAAGTGCAACTCACCTTAAAAGGCGTTTCGTTTCATCGACCGGGATCCTAAGCAAAATTGTTTTTGAATGGTTTTGGTGCAGTTCGAAACAAAGGATTTCCTATTTCTGGAACCGCAATTCGACATAAGGCAGCAGATGTTGCAAATCGTTTTGGAGCCACAGATTTTAAAGTTTCGGAAACGTCACGGTATTTCCTACAAACACGTGAGCGGAGAGGGTGGAGATGTTAATCTTGGAGACGTGAAAAATATTCTTCAAAAGCTACCTACAATAACAGCCGGTTACGATCTTGACTGCATTTATAATGGAGATGAAATTGGGGTTTTTTTTCGAGCATTACGCACAAAGACAATGACTTTGAAAGGTGAAAAGTGCACAGGAGGAAAGCTTTCAAAGGAGAGGCTCACTATTTTGCACTGTGCCAATATGGCAGGAGACAAGGAAAAACTTCTAGTTATTGGAAAATCTTGTCGCCCAAGAGCATTTCGTGGCCTTAAACATGATCAGCTGCCTGTAGACTGGAAGCACAACAAAAAGGCATGGATGACCCAGAAATTATGATAGAGCGGCTTCGTTTATTCGACAAAAAAAAATGAAACTACTGTCTTTCTTGACAACGCTGCTTCCCATCCTAAAGACTTGAAACTGGGAAACATAAAAGATGTTTATCTTCCGCCAAACACCACATCGATTTGCCAGCCCTTGATCAAGGTGTGATAAGAAATTTTAATTTTCCGCTGGCTTATTTCAAAGCCACGGGGTGGCCGTGGTGCAGTGGTTAACATCATCGACCGCCGAGCGGAAGGTTTATGGTTCAAATTCGCTTCATAGCCAAGAAAAAGTAGTTTCTATACCGCCAAAAAGTATGCAACGCTGTTGAGAATGGAAAGTGACCAGACGTACTGCTGCAGGCATAACACTCACAGTATATGGTCAAACGAAATTCATCCTCTGCGTATGCAATACTAAAAGTGCTTGAACGAATTACTACGGACTATAACCAACGCGGAATTTGGTCGGCTCTCGTCCTATCTAGGTCTAGGACAACCACCCCTGAGAGTAGTGAACGAACATCAACGACCCCAACCACTGTACTCCGTTCAGGTTGTGTGTGTCAACACATCATAAGAGAATATAAAAACTCTTAAACCTGCGCGAGTCTCTCTAAAAAAAAAAAGCACTCATTGCCCCTATGGACAGCTCACAATCCACCAGTGAGTTAATCAAAAGCATAAATGGCCTAGACTTTATTTATTTTACTAATAATGCGTGGAAACTAGTCACAAGAAAAACAGTTGCAAATTCTTTTAAGAATGCTTTTGGACAAAGTTTTAATCTGGAGAAAGATGAATTCGATCCTGAAGACGACTTGCCTCTTTCGAATTTAAGGGCAATTTCCAAGCTTCTTACACAATGCGGATTGGAAGTAGAACCCGAACATTTTGTCCTAATGTATGAAAGTGTAAATGTGGAGATGGTAGCAGAAGACGTTGCAGTTCCTGGTGAAATTGTTGAAACAGAAAGTGATGCAGAGGATGATGATCAGGATCAGGTAGAGCCTTCAATTAATACATACCAAAAAGCTTACGCTGCTATTGAAAGCTTAAAAATATTTGCGGCCAAGAAAAATGACGTTCAAGTTTTGTTTGATCTACAGACAAGATTCAGAAAAACCAATCCGCCTTTTCTAAAACTTACAAACAAACATTGAGGGGAGGGCTCATTTTTCAACAAATACGTGAATACATAAATACATATTTACTATTTCTTGTGTGATGTAACGTAGAGGCTCATAATTCACCACCTAATAATTTGAAGAAAGTTATGTGATAAAAAAAAGTATGGAGTTTATTTGTTTTTTGTACACAAAAGGACACCCCTCTGATTGTGCCAACTACAGAGGAATAAGTCCCCTTAACATCGCCTACAAAATCTTCTCTGCCGTTTTGTGCGAACACCTGAAGCCTTTTGTAAATAAGCTGATAGGTCCTTATCAGTGCTGACCAAATCTTCACACTACGGCAGATCCTGGAAAAAACCAATGAATTTCAAGTCGACACTCACCACCTATTTGTCGACTTCAAAGCCGCATACGACAGCGTAATGAGAGACGAGCCATACAACGCTATGTCTACCTTTGCCATACCTGGTAAACTCATCAGACTATGCAGACTATGACATTGGAGAATGCTCGCTGCTCCATCCGAATCGGTGAACACCTTACCGATAGTTTTGATGTCAAAAAAGGATTAAGGCAGGGCGATGCGCTGTCGTGTGATCTCTTCAACATCATATTGGAAATGATTGTGCAAAAATCACTGGCCAATACAAGAGGCACAATCTATTTCAAATCCTCGTAACTCTTTGCATACGCCGACGATATTGACATAATAGGTAGATCACAGCAAGATGTCAATGTGGCGTTTGCGGGTATTGAGTTCGAGGCAGCGAAAGTTGGTCTGGCGGTAAACGAGGGCAAAACTAAATATATGCTGTCATCAAAAAATTACGCTCACCACCGACGTCTTGGCCAGAACGTTCGTATTGGCAGTTATAAGTTTGGGGAAGTTAAGGACCTCGTCTACCTTGGCTCCGCAGTGACCTGGAACATCGACATCAGTTCCGAAATCAATCGCAGAATCACTCTTGCCAATCGCTGTTTCTTTGGGCTCAGTAGGCAACTGAGTAATAGAGCCCTCTCCCGAACGACAAAGTTGACTCTATATAAGACCCCTATCATCCCGGTCCTGTTGTACGGCGCAGAAGCATGGACACTATCAAAAGCGGATGAAGGGGCCCTTGGTCGGTTCGAGAGAAATATTTTGCGCGTGATTTTCGAACCCATAAACGCAGACGGGGGTTGGAGGAAAATAACTTTACGGGCTGTACAGCGACATGAGCCTAGTCAGGCGTCTACGGATTCAACGCCTAATAAGACTAGGCCATGTAGAGCCAATGGACACCACAGCTCCAGCCCGGAGAGTCTTTGAATCTAACCCCGAGGGACGAAGAAGCAGAGGACGGCCGCACTTAAGATGGCGCACACAGGTGGAAGGCGACCTCAGCCAACTGGGTGTGCGGCAATGGAAAAGGCTAGCAAAAGATCGTGCTAGATGGAGGGGCATGTTGGTTGAGGCCCAGGTTCACCCCGAACTATAGCGCCCGCTAAGAAGAAGAAGAAATGAATACCCACTATATTAGTTTAGAAAAATAATGTGTTTTTTTATTTGGTTTCCCTTGAACGGACACCTTCCTTAGGCGGACAAAAAATGTTGCACCACTGCTGTCCGTTCAAGGGAGATTTCACGGTATACACTTTTTTTTTTAATAGGCTTTATAAAAAAACCATTATGTTCCTAGCAGATAGCTTTAGTAATCCGTATGCCGCGTTGTATTCGTCTTTTTGGAAACGCACTAAATGCCTTTAGCCACGCTTTGGAAAGCAATTTGTCAAAGATATTGATAAAATCATGAAAATTGTCGAATCTGGCTATCAAGTAAGGATTGCTTCCATTGCCCAGGAGCTAGAAAACGTTTGGAAAAATTTTAATTACACTGGACGCAAAAAGAAGCTCGATATATGTATGTATGGATGCCATAAGATATTGCAAAAACACCTCAAGAACTGGATTTACGCCTATTTAACATCCAATACTGATCGAAAATGAGGTGATAACTTTTTTTTCAATTTTCCCGATTCGACAATGAATGATCGACGAGCCCCATACACGAGATATACGTACTTCAACTTGTTTACTGAAATGCAATGACCCGTATTTTACAATACGCTTTGGAGACCTTTCTTATCCCAACTCCGTATTTAAATCAAACCCAGCAATCATGCCTGCAAATAGGATTATTTCTATCCATTGCCAAAACTCCAAGACACGTTTCTCATTCTTTGCCTTCTCTGACCTTTTTCTTCGTTACGTCTCCGCAAACTTAAATTGGTGAAATCGAAGTACAATCCCCAATCGCGTCCCTATACACCCTTATGGAGAATGAAAATGAATCTCATTTCAGCAAATATGTAAGTACGTATGTAGGTATGTTTCAGTGATTCAAGCTAACCCTCCGTCCACCTTACAACGTATGTAATTGTTCACAAAATAGGAGAAAAAAACGGAAACACGCCGGAGAAAAAAAGAAAAAAGAACGTATTTCATCAAAGCAAATAAACAAAAAGGAGAAAAAAGTCAACCTATCGCAAATTGCCAACAGTTTCCTTTATCCATCCAAAAGTTTTCCCCTGTCATCGCCCTCACCATAATCCCAACCGTCAACATCTGCCTCACGGTTATCGTTTTCATTCACACCCGCACCATTGTCATTCCGATTGCTATTGGCCGTATGTCTATACGAACTCGTAGCTCAATAGTCCAACTAACGACTGTCATCAATTTAATCTTGAATCCAAGACACTAAAAGAGAAAAACGAAAGAAAATTATTTATTCCGTCGACACATCAGGACGAACGACGAACATACTTAGACGGATTTTATAAATCGTTCTCAATTCTTTCCACTTCAGTGTCTATCACTTACAGTTTCGTTCTTTCCATCTTGCGTACTTTAAAAGTGAGCAGAAGAAAAGAGGAAAGAAGGAAACTGCTTTTCTGTCAGAAACACCTCTTCTCCGTCTTCGACGTTCTCCTTGTCAGGTCGATCGACGTTCTCGTCTCGGTCATCGTGGAAAACTCTTCTTACGTCGAAAGGGCGATAACCGCCCATTTAATCTGTAGCTAACCAAAATGAATCTGTGTGAATTTAATACATCACCACTTCAGAATGGGCATTTTTAATGAAATTTCAAATCTTTTCCTACCAATCCTGTGACTCGTTTTCGTCTCTGTGTCCTTTTACGGGTCGGTTGGTAGGGGACGTGTCACCGTACATCGTAGGCATGATTTGTTGCCGGTGCTTGTCGTTAGAGAAATTAATCTAAACGATACATACATACATATGTACATGCATAAAAATGAAATGAAAGTTGACACACGGCCTCTTCGCGGCGCCCTCTGGATAGCCTTTCAACAACCGTTGGGCGGTGAACAAACGCATGCAGGGAAAAAAACCCGACCAGAATGGCGGTTGTGCGGCAGGCTAACAATCCGCCCACGTAAAAAAAAAACAAAGTTATGAATGAGCAAGATGCCTCGGATACACGGACGTATACTCGACGACGACAACGCACGAAAAAGGAACACGATTTGCGAGTATGCTCCTGGAATGTCAGAACCCTGTACACTCCCGGAGCTGCTCATAAACTAGAAGGAATCCTCACGCAGTACAAGGCGGATATTACTGCGGTCCAGGAAATACGCTGGGTAGGAAGCGGTATGATTAGGAAGAATAATTGCGACATTTGTTACAGCTGTCACAAAAGGTTGCACTTACTGGGATGCGGATTTGTCGTGGGAAAGCGGTTAAGGTCGAAGGTCACCGACCTTAAACCTATAAGTGATCGCCTGGCTGTGATCCGCATCAGAGGCAGATTTTATAACATCAGCCTTATATGTGCACACGCCCCTACCGACGAGGCTGAAGACCCTATCAAGGAGGACTTCTATGACCTCCTGGACAACGCCTACGGAGCTTGTCCGGAGTACGATGTAAAAATCGTGCTCGGGGACTTCAACGCCAAAATCGGTAAGGAGAACACCCCTGGCGGAGTGATCGGAAAGCACAGCCTCCACGATACACCAACAGATAAGGGCCGCCGACTCGCTGGCTTTGCGACAGCTTGTAATGCGGTGATAAGTAGCACAAGATTCCCTCGCAAGCGAATCCACACAGCAACCTGGTGATCTCCGGACGGTCGAACCGCCAACCAAATCGACCACTTCCTCGTAGCAGCAAGATTCAGAGCTCGACTGTCCAATGTCAGAAAGCTGCACCAGCCCATCAGGAGGAGGTTCGACATTGGGCGCCTGAGCACACCGGAAATTGCCAGAGTCTACAGGGAGCAGCTGAGCGAAAGACTCTACGGTATGAACACAAATGCCAATAATATGTGGCTGCATTGCCGCTCAGCCATTCAGGAAGTAGCCGAAACCACATTAGGATACCTACCACCCCCGACAAGAAACCCGTGGTATGATGGCGAGTGTGAGCAGAAAAAGGCAGCAACCGACGAGGCGTACCACAAGGCGCTGCAGAGGAAAACCAGGGCAGCGCAAGAAGAGTACCGAGCCAGAAGAAGGGAGGAGAAGAAACTACTGCGACAAAAGAAAAGAACCTTCGCAGCCTCCCAGTTAAAGGATATCGACGAGTCTAGGGATAAACATAAAATACGAGCCTTTTACAAGAAAGCCAAAGGCCTTGCAGGAGGCTTCAAAAAGGGCACCCTGGTTCTTCGAATCTGCGAGGGTAACCTTGTCACCGACCCGCAGGGAATAGTGGGTGTATTTAAGCCGCACATCCAGCAGCTGCTTAACGAGCATGATCAAGAGAGAGTGGTAGGGACCGAGGAAATCCCAACTCCAGCCGCTGAAGTAGTCCCCCCACCCAGCATCGAAGAAGTCGGCACAGCAATTCAGAAGCTAAAGAACAACAAGGCCGCAGGCTCCGATGGCTTGCCATCAGAGCTCTTCAAGGCTGGCGGCGATGTTCTGGTGGGGAGCATGCACCAGATCATCTGCAGAATTTGGGAAGATGAAAGTATGCCCGACGACTGGAATACCAGCTCTATATGCCCCATCCACAAAAAAGGCGAACTTACCTCTTGCAAGAACTATAGAGGTATATCCCTGCTCAATGTCGCATACAAGATCCTGTCCAGCGTATTGTGTGAACGTCTAAAACCATTTTGCACCGCACTAATCGGCAGCTACCAGTGCGGCTTCCAGCCCGGCAAATCAACTATAGAACAAATTTTCACACTTCGACAAATCCTGGAAAAGACCAACGAGTTTCGAATCGATACACACCATCTTTTCATCGATTTCAAAGCCGCATACGACAGCATTCATCGTGAAGCACTGTTTGGGGCGATGGCCGAATTCGGGATCCCGGTAAAACTGATCCAGTTGTGTCGCGCCACGCTAAAAAACACGCGATGCACCGTGCAATTCGGTTCTATGACCTCGGAACCATTCGAAACTTGCACCGGATTTCGGCAAGGAGATGCGCTGTCATGTGACTTCTTCAACCTGGTGCTGGAGCAGATAGTGCGACGGGCAGGCGTCAAGAGGGAAGGCACTATCTTTTACAAGTCCATCCAGCTGCTAGGATACGCGGATGATATCGACATCATCGCGTGTTCTCGCCGTGGCATTGTGGAAGCATTCACGGCGATTGAAGAACAGGCGAAACGGGTTGGTCTTAAGATCAATGAGGATAAAACGAAATACATGCTGTCAAGCAAAAACCAATCCGTCGCTCACCACCTGGGACAAAATATAACAATTGACAGCTACAATTTCGAGGTAGTTAAGGAGTTTGTCTACCTCGGGGCAAACGTAAATTCCACAAATGACACCACAGTGGAGGTCCGACATAGAATTGCCCTTGGCAACCGCTGCTACTTCGGCTTGTCCAAACAACTGGGGTCAAAACTCCTCACTCGAAAGACCAAAGTCATGCTTTACAAAACGCTCATTCTGCCAGTCTTGCTGTACGGAGCCGAAAGCTGGACGATAAGCAGGACAGCGGAGCTGATTTTGGGTTATTTCGAAAGAAAAATTCTGCGCCGGATATTTGGTCCTGTCTGTGAGGAAGGTGAATGGAGAAGAAGACACAACCGCGAACTCTACGAGCTGTACCAAGATGTGGATATAGCCAGGAAGGCAAGGATCCGTCGACTACACTACACTGGCTCGGCCACATCGAGCGCATGGACATCAACGCTCCAGCTAAGAGGGTCTTCGACTCCGAGCCTCCTGGTTCGAGAAGAAGAGGAAGACGGAACCTCCGGTATAAAGACCAAGTAATCGCGGATGTAAGACATCTTGGTCTTGACAACTGGAAGCAGCGTGCCCGGGACCGTCAAGGATGGAAGGCAGCTATAGCTCAGGCTCAGATCCTCTATGGATCGCTGGCCTGATAAGTAATTAAGTAAGTATAAAAATGGAAGAGAAAATATAAATAAAGAAAGTATGGTAAATTGCAGATAAGCTTTTCTGAACGCTTATTGGACACAGACAATTTTTGAGGCAAGTCTGTATATTCGCATACCAGGCCCAGGTTCACCCCGAACTATAGCGCCCGCTAAGAAGAAGAAGAAATGAATACCCACTATATTAGTTTAGAAAAATAATGTGTTTTTTAATTTGGTTTCCCTTGAACGGACACCTTCCTTAGGTGGACAAAAAATTTTGCACCACTGCTGTCCGTTCAAGGGAGATTTCACGGTATGCACTTTTTTTTTTTAATAAGCTTTATAAAAAAAACATTATGTTCCTAGCAGATAGCTTTAGTAATCCGTATGCCGCGTTGTATTCGTCTTTTTGGAAACGCACTAAATGCCTTTAGCCACGCTTTGGAAAGCAATTTGTCAAAGATATTGATAAAATCATGAAAATTGTCGAATCTGGCTATCAAGTAAGGATTGCTTCCATTGCCCAGGAGCTTACCATTACAAGTCTGTATATTCGCATACAGATACATCACCTAGGGTTTAGGTATATATCAACCTTGTTCGGCTTGTCGTGTAACTAGAAATTTGGAACTGCCATTGGAACAGGTCAGAATGAATTAATTAACTTGTATTCGAAGATACAAAGGAACAGATTTCAAGACAAGGAAAAGATTCGATAATTTTGTAAATTACTATTACTATAGTTTGATAAGATTTCTCAATTCGTATTCATCTTAAGTTACAAGCACTCGATTTATATAGAGGTCAAATAAGTCTCAATCGATACCTGTGATGTCGCACAAGTTATACCATAAAAAAATGTCCGATTATAAGGTAATAATTTAAAAGCTAATATTTTGTTATAATAATCTAATAATCCTTATTTAGGATTAGGGAGGGGGCGAGCAAACAGAGCAAAGAAGTTGATCGCGGTTAACATGGCAAACGCCAGCTTCGATCTCTGTCCCTGCTCAATCCAAGTTGACACACAGCCTCCGCGTAGAGGCTTGGACCTTAACAAAAGCGGATGAGGATGCCCTTGGTCGTTTCGAGAGGAAAATTCTGCACACTATCTATGGTCCCGCTTGTTCAAACAGTGTATGGAGGAGAAGATATAACGGAGAACCGTACGTGTTGTACAGCGACATCGGCCTGGTACGACGTCTACGGATACAGCGTCTAAGGTGACTAGGCCATGAAAAATACAGCTCTGACCCGGAGCTCACCCCGGAAAGAAGGCGCGGCAGAGGACGGCCGCATCAACGGTGGCGCACGCAGGTGGAAGTGGACCTTAACCAACTGGACGTGTGGCGCTGGAAACAGCTGGACGAAGACCGTGCCAGCTAGAGACGCTTGTTGGTTGAGGCCCAGGTTCACCACGGACTGTAGCGCCACCTAAGTAAGTAAGTAAGTAAATCAGCTTTTCCATGACCTTGGAGAGAAGTGCAAAAGGTCGGTAGTTGGACCTACTTAGAAGGAGAAAAAGGGGTGAAAAAGCTCACGCAGCAGTTTCACCATTTTAGAAAAACACCTGTTCAAACTATTCGGGAAATGCCATCTAGACCAGCGGATTTGTGTATGTCGAGATCTTTAAAAACCCTTGAAACTGTACGAGTACGAAAGTAAATTTGTTTGAAATGAATGTGCTCTAATACAGGCGGAGACAAAGTAGAAGTACGGAACTGCGACCTGCGATTTGGGCTGCATTATGATTGGGTTATAGCAGTCATATTTGACTCGTACGTTATTTTTCCGGTTTTCCTCAGAGTTGTTTGCTTTATAAGCCCGAAGACATACTTCGCTTAGCCTAATAGCCCCTTTACAGCTCATGTCGAACCACTAATTATAATATCGCCTGATCGTTTTAATAGTAGGAATAAAATGAACCACGCTAATTCGGATAATATTTACCATAATAAGAGCGGCAATGTCCTTGTTGTAGTCGAGGTAACACAACAAAAGTAAATGCTAAGGCCGCACCAGTCGGCTTTCTCATTTTCCCTTTTTGCGTGGTAGGAGTACGAGCATTAAACTGAAATGATGCAGTGGTCGGACGAGCCAAGAGGCGATAATACACCAATGCTGTATTTGTCAGGTTAGGAAGTAAGGAACAAATATGGTGTAATGGCAGAGTAACTAGCAATATCGGATCAAGTTAGTTGATTTAGCTCAGAGAATAATTCGATATACAGAGTGTCCAGGGTGCTGAAGTCACGAAGAATTGTGTACATTGAAATGGCCCGCTAAAATGAGTTCAGTGCGAATAGGGAAACAGTTCCCTGAATTGAATCAGACAGTACATGGAACGCATCAAATCTTCTGTTCCTGTCTAGACTTGGGATTTTGTAAATCAGCCCGTAGCTGCAGCCCATAAAGTGATTATGGCGCTGTGTTTTACATTGTCTTTTTAGGGTTCCGTACCCAAAGGTAAAACGGAACCCTATTACTAAGACTTCGCTGTCCGTCCGTCCGTCTGTCACCAGGCTGTATCTCATGAACCGTGATAGTTAGACAGTTGAAATTTTCACAGATGAAATATTTCTGTTGCCGCTACCACGACAAATACTAAAAACAGAACAAAATGAATATTTAGGGGGGTTCCATACAACAGACATGATTTTCATCCAAAAAATCCCCTTGGTCACATACTGAACTAAGGTTAGTCGACAATATCTTTTGTCTCTTTCATATTTATATATACAGATGGTACGGAACCCTTCGTGCGCGAGTCCGACTCGCACTTGGCCGGTTTTTTATTTGTTCTGTTGTTTCCCGTACTGAACAATGCGACGGCGCGAGACGCCTGTTCAATTGTTACTCCGTTGATAGTCCATTGGAGAAACATCAGAAGAGTTTGATGGATGCGGAAAAATTCAAAATCCCAACTATAGCAGTATGTACTTCCATCGCTATGCGAGTTGTGTTGGGACTAGCATTACCATGCAATTCGCATCGACTAAGTCTGAACTGAATTGAAGGCATGTGATTTGTGGAAATCTAATAAGACAAATTCTAACAGAGTCAAGTCAAAGTTAACTCGATGGCCTGTCTAGGACGATTCTGTATAAGTCAACCATGAACTTAAATTGCTAGAGCAGAATTTCCAATCTTATCACATCTTTACGATAACTGGTGGTATCCTGTTGGAATCAAATGTCGGCCATATCCATGTAGTCCGATTCTGGCCAAAGAAAATTTGGCTATCATCCGTAGCGCTCGCCATTTATGCCTTGTCGAAGAAACACCACTTTCTGCGGATGTATGGTCACATGGTGGATGTCGTGTGGATTGATATCGTCCCAAATCGTCCAATTGGTTTTGTTGGCTCTTTATCCAGTAAAGGGCCTGCTCTGAGAAAATAATTATTTATTGAACTCAGAGTCCGCTCCACGAACACACGTGGTTATCGTGGCACGCGGAGGCTCTGTGTCAGCGAGAATTCTCGCTGCTCCATTAAGGTCGGTAATGAGCTGTCATGCAACTTTTTCAACATCGTGCTTTCAACTCAATTGGTTCTCAATGGACTTCTCGTAGTCTAAGTGAGCCTTGAAATCATGTCAATAGAGCACCCAACTAACCTAACCTAACCTAACCTCCTTAAGGCTTCTACAAATTTAAGGTTCAAATGAGCCCAAGGTGCTAAGAGTACCTAAATTGATAATGCGCATCGAAAGCTACATATAAAATCAATTTCTGCTCATCATATAATGAAAGCAATTTATATCCTTGACGACCAAAGTTCCATTCAACTTGGGTCTCGACGATTTTATTTTCCTCTCCCTTTTATCCATTTTGCAAATATTCTCCGTTTTGCTGCCCATTCACTAGCACATAATTGATTCGGGAAACTCCTCCAAGCACATCACCGACAGGATAATAACACTCGTCATGGCAGCAATCAAAAGACAGCTTATGGAGCTCATGAGCTTCAACGGTCGCCATTAGCGGATCACAATGGAGAACTTAAAATCACATTTAAAAGAAAAATTACAAATAATCAAAACAACAACACCAACACAAGAAAAGTAGACGATGAAAAGACGACGAATCCAGCCTAAATCTTGTCCGCACAATTTCCCACCATTGCCCACATACTGTGTTCCATTTACGCGAATAACGAACAACGACGAACGAGCCAGTTGTAAAGTAATTCGTCATTTCTCGCATTTTTCATCTCAACAAAGAGTCCTACCGTCTGGCAGCAAACACTGACACCATGCTATCCATCATTGCCATCGGAACAAAGCGGTCGTAGGTAGACGGTTGGGTGGCAGCGGTAGCTACGAACAGATAACCACTTAAAGGCACAAGGCAACAAATTTGACAACACGTTCTTCTATTCCAATTCGCACATACAATGTCCCTTTCGCTTTCCGGTCTGGTGACATAGATTAATGGGTAACATCTCTAGCAATCTCCTAGATAGTTTTCGTCCCATGTCCCCATTCTCTTTCGAGCGAACGCAAGTTCTCGGATTCTAGCTTCGTTCGCCCGACATCTGATGGATAACAAATAACACTTTCACGAACAAATGAGTAAGCCACCTGGGTGCATGTTGATTTCTCTTTTTTTTTTTAAACTGAACTCAACGCCCGGTAACATCAACGCTGTAAGCGATGAAGTCTTTTTAAGGATGAGAACAAAGGTGTTGAAATACAAAATCACGTCCCGTGTGTATTCCTATGAATGCGAGTATCTTATCTATCTTCTATTGAGTTGCTGCCTACAGTGAATCTGACGAGGTGAAGGGCATATGGCTGAGCAACGTGCGCTCAAAACATCAATATCAATTTGGCCGATTTACATAAACAATCGGGTGCGGTATATGGTAGCTCTTTGGATTCTTTAAAATTGAATATCTTTATAGCTCCTTTCACTAACAGGTACAAAAGTGGATAAGAAATGGGAGCATGATATGAATACATTCGCCGGATATTGAACAGTTTGTCACATGAAACTCAATTGACAGAAGTATTAGAAAAATATATGAAACGACAAGTAGCCTTTAGCGAGTGATGATGATCACAACTCAGCAATAACTTAAATTAAAATGCAGGAGAACCCGCCACATCTGTGGAACTTCATCGATCCGATTGCGTGCAAAATCGCTCAGGGAATAATCTAGTCCCATACCACAAGCAAGTCCAATGCAACCGCTCCTTGTACGAGAGCCTCTTTATTATAGCCAGATGCGAATATCTTCCGGTTGAGTTTATTGAAATTTCGTACCATATATACGTATAAATGATGTCGAGTATACACATTGGTCTCGCGTACATTTCAAAGCCTATCTTTAATGCCGGAACGTTCATCATTGTGTTCATAATTCCGCTGTTATCGCGTGGTATCCAATGTACTTGTGCTTGTTCTTTTTCTACATTTTTCCTTCGCTAGATCCTTGTGCCCGGGCAGATGTGCGGTAATGATAACTTAGTTTAAACGACTCCCTAGAAAAACACTCTGCAATCGTTGCTGATATCTTTTTTTCGTAGTCTTGAAGGGGAAGTATTTGTAGGATGCTTTAAGATTTGAATAAGTAGTGCAATTTGTGAGATTTAAAATGGTTTAGCAAAGTACCACAACTATGTGCTGTTTAAAGCATGACAGTCTGTAGTGATTTCTTCACATGCAAAGATGTTCCATTCCTATTTTGAGATTATTGGATTCTCACATACAACTCGATATCCATAAAAAAACACTGGCGGCAACAAAATGAATTGGCTGCCTATCAGATTGATCATATTGTCATCGACGCCTAAGACTCCTCCAGTATTCTGAAGGCCTGATCTTTCTAAGGAGTTAACATCGACTCCCAAAGCAATAATAGAAGGGCTAAAAAAGCTAAAGGTAGAGATGATACTGACAGAACTGATCAGCGAGCTATTATTAACGCGCAAGTAACCACAAGAGTGGTTACCATGTGAACCCCACAAGGAGGGGTCCTCTAACCTCTTCTCTGGAATGTAGTCGTAAACGTACTACTAATTAAACTGGAGAAAGAAGGCCTGGATGTTATTGCCTACGCTGATGACGTTGCCATTTCAATCTCAGGTAAATACCTATCCACGCTGAATGACCATATGCAAACGGCATTCTCAATTCTTTGCAAGTGGGCGCATAGCAACGGGCTCAGGGTGAATCCCCAAAAAAACGGAGCTCGTGCTATTCACCAAAAAGCACAAAATCGCGGAACACTGCCCTATTACTTTGCTTGGTACCAGATTAAACTATTCCTCCAATGCCATATACCTTGGCATTATACTAGATAGGAAATTAACCTGGAAGAGCAACACAATCGAAAGAGCTAAAAAAACAACTATAGCTCTCTACATATGCAAGAAAGCCATAGGGAAAAAATGGGGATTCAACCCCAAGATCACCCTATGGATCTACATCGAGGTCGTCAAACCCATACTAATGTATGGACTAACAGTCTGGTGGACAGCACTGGACAAGACATCATACCTCAAGCAATTCGAGAAGGTACAAAGGCGGGCGTGTATGTGCATTACCGGGGCCCTCAGGTCCACCCCAACTGCTGCGCTTAACATGATACTCGACCTTACACTACTCGATATTTTCGGTAAGCAAATTGCTACACAAACGGCCATTAGACCAACTCGAACTGGTCGAGCTATGTCACTGGCCACTCCTAAATTCTGAATAACAGGTCAACTGTGGCAGAAAACCTGGACCTCACAGAATCCACCACAGGCTTGGAAAAAAAATTTACAACGACTTACCCGGACAGACAAAACTGGACTCGCCAGACTCAACCTCGCAGAAACTGCGTAGACTTCTATACTGATGGGTCTAAAACCAAAGACGGGGTGGGTAGTGGGGTATTCTGCAAACAACTTAAGCTGAACAAAGCTCTAAAACTACCAACTCACTGCAGTGTTTTCCAGGTGGAACTGTTGGTAATAAAAGAAGCTTTGTCTTGGCTGAAGTGGAACGTGATCACGTGACCACGGATATCGGCATTCTCACGGATAGCCAAGCAGCCTTAAAGTCGTTGGAGTCCTATGTGTACACATCAACAACTAGTCACGACTGTCGCCTATCTCTTAACGAGATGGCCGAACAGTTCAACATACTACTTATCTGGGTACCGGGACACAGCGACATTCCAGGAAACGAAAGAGCCGAAATACTCGCCAAACGCGGAACGACGTTACAATCAATCGTGGCTTGTGAGGGAGTGCCCCTTACAACCATTAAATATAATCTGACCAATCTCGACAGGGCCGAGGTGAACCTGAGATGGACCCAGGGACATACCTGCCTCATCACCAGGCAAATCTGGCCTCGGCTTGACAGTCAACGGACAAGGAGTATAATCTCCCTAAAAAGAACTGACATCTACAAGGTTATAGGTGTCATCACCGGGCACTGCCTTATCGGCAGTCACGCT
The DNA here is from genome assembly GCA_951905685.1 of Eumerus sabulonum. Classification (NCBI taxonomy): domain Eukaryota; kingdom Metazoa; phylum Arthropoda; class Insecta; order Diptera; family Syrphidae; genus Eumerus; species Eumerus sabulonum. Next base: position 209,121,856 of record OX645060.1, read on the forward strand.
TAAAAACTAGGTATAGTTCCGAATGATTTCTGCAGAAGCTGTCTAGACAAGGAGCAGGTCGAATCCATTCACCACCTTCTCTGCACTTACCCGGCATTCTGCACAATCAGGAAACGATACCTAGGCTCTTACTTCCTTAACGATCTGACCGAAGTTAAGCAAGTAGGGATATCTGACCTTCTTAATTTCTTAAGAAGCACAAAATGGTTCCACGAATAGGGGGCTAAACCCCCTCGTAGCTGCACAACGGGCCTCCCTGGCCTATGTGTGTTCTTCTTATTTTCTTTTTGGGAAGGCTACGGTCCTACCTACCTACCTAACATCGACTCGCGTCACTATCTTGTTGCAGCCAAGATGCGACTGAGAATGTATCGAACTCAGTGGAATCACAAGAGTTTGCCAAAGCCTTTGCTGATCGTTTCTCTCACAAACTCCCCGAAACCCCTGCACCATAATCCACAGAACATCAATGGAATCGTTGCTAACAAGCCATCAAGAGCTAAACCAAGAAACGAGATCCGCTCCGTTTATAAGCAGAAAAGAAGGGATGAATATAAACTTCTCAGGATTGAGCAAGTAGTCAGATGTTTCTACAGGAATAAATTCTGAAAGTGCCGTCGTAAAATAAAGCCCACTCATTTGTAGGATACGGTTCATGGATGGAAGCTATAAGATACCCTTGTAAATTTAGTAAATTTAGATTAGTATTCTCATATGAAATTTCCTCCGTTGTTTTGTATGAACACCTAAGGACTTTTGTAAACAAACTGGCCGCTGCATACTAGAGCGATTTCTGGCTTCCGGACCCTTCTAGCCAACGACCAATACACCACAACAAATCCTGAAAAAAAAAAAAACCAACGAATTCCAGATCGACACTCATCATCTGTTTGCGGACTTCAAAGCCCCATACGAAATCTATAAAGCAGAATGACAAATTTTGTAATCTCACCAAGTTCGTCAGGCTCTTCAAAGGTGATGTTAGAGCATTGTGCTCAATGAGCTGAAGAGAACAGGGCAGATCAGTACATATTTGTGAGAAATGTCAAATCAAGTTAGAACACAAAAGTCATACCCCATTTTATCCTCCAAAAATCGAACCACTTGTTATTTGTCAGTAATCGCAGGAATTGAAGCAGATCTTCAAATATAGCCAGTGCCGGATTTGCCGGGTCTCCACAAAACAGGGGTCACCACATCATCGAACTAGAGCTACAACATTCTTGGTCCAAATTTGAACATGAACATACTTACTTATTTAGGTGGTGAGTCTGGGCCTCAACCAATAAGCGTCTCCAGCTGGCACGGTCCTTGGCCAGCTTGTTTCCAGCCCCGTCCGCCTAGTTGGTTAAGGTCCCCTTCTATCTGCGTGCGCCACCGTTGATGCGGCCGTCCTCTGCCGCGCCTTCCTTCCGGGGTGGATTCGAAGACTCTTCTGGTCAGACGTCGTACTAAACCGACGTGGCTTTACAACCCGTACAGTTCTTCGTTATATGTTCTCCGTGGATAGTGCGCAGAATTTTCCTCTCGAAACGACCAAGGGCATCTTCATCCGCTTTTGTTAAGGTCCAAGCCTCTGCGCCGTAAAATAGGACTGGGATGATTAAGGTCTTATATAGTGACACCTTGGTTTTCCGAGAAAGGGCTCTACTGCTCAATTTCCTCTTGAGCCCAAAGGAACAGCGCTTGGCAAGAGTAATTCTGCGTTTTATCTCAGCGCTGGTGTTGCTGTCGCTGGTCATCAGTGAGCCAAGGAAGACGAACTCCTTGACCACTTCAAAGTTATATCAGCCCATGGTGACGTTCTGACCAATACGTCGGTGTTGTCCGTCTCTTTTAGATGAAAGCAGATACATATTTGGTTTAACCCCATTAACCATCTTAGCCGCTTCTACCTCAATGCTAACGTCAATGCTGTCAGCGTACGCAAGCAAATGCCTGGACTTTAAATAAATCGTACCTCTTGTGTTGGCCAGTGACTCTTGCACGATCTTTTCAAGCACGATGTTGAATAAGTTGCATGACAGCGCGTCACCTTGCCCAAATCCTTTTTTAACATCAATGGTCTCGGTTTGGTCACTACCGACCTTAATAGAGCAGCGGGAATTCTCCATTGTCATCGTGCACAGTCGGACGAGTTTGGCAGGGATGTTGAAACTAGACAAGGCTTTGTATAGCTCATCTCTATACACGCTGTCATGTGCAGCCTTGAAATCGACGAAGAGGTGGTGAGTGTCGATTTGGTATTCCTGGGTCTTCTCGAAGATCTGCCGTAGCGTAAATATTTGGTGTATTGTGGATTTACCTGGCCTAAAACCACACTGATAAGAGCCGATCAGGTTATCCACAAACGGTTTCAGGCGTTCACACAATACGGCAGAGAAGATCTTATATGCGATGTTAACGAGACTTGTTCCCCTATAGTTGGCGCAGTTATAGTAGTCTCCTTTCTTATGGACCGGGCAAACGATGCTGAGTTTCCAGTCATCGGACATGTCTTTCTCCGACCATACCTTGCAAATGAGATGGTGCATGCACCTTACCAGCTCATCTCCAGCCGCCTTAAGAAGCTCAGTAGACAGGCCGTCTATGCCCACGGCTTTATTAGACTTCAGTCTTGATATCGCTAATTTGATCTCGTCTAGGTCAGGTGGACGGAATTCTCCTACATCGTCGTCCATTACGAATGGCTCGTTCTGCCTGACAGCGGTATCTTGTCTATCATCGCCGTTATACAGTCTGCAGAAGTGGTCTTTCCAAATCCTCAGCATGAACTGCGACTCTACTACCAGTTCTCCGTTTTCATCCCTGCAGGCCGCCGCTCTGGCTTTGTAGCCATGGCATGTTCGTTTTACCTTATTGTAAAACTTACGTTCGTCATTCCTGTGGAAGCATCTCTCTATCTCCTCGATCTCACGCTTTTCGTGCTCTCTTCTTTCATCTGAAAAGTGTGTGTTCCTCTCTTCTCTTCTGCTCATATATTTCGCGAGCAGCTCTCGTCCGCCGTTGCAGCATGGCTTTATATCCCTCTTGTTTTGCTGCATGGGCTTGTTGGCTTTATTCATCGAACCAGGGGTTTCTAGGTGGTGGCGGTTTGAAACCCAGCACATCTGAGGCAGCGTCTCTGACGGCGCCTTGGCAATGCGCACATTCCTGCTCTATTGTTTGTGCTGCTGTGGGCGGATTTTGAGAGAGCTTGGAGGAGACACGATCGGCAAAGATTATGGCAGTCTCTTGCCATTGTAGCTTTCCGACGTCCTACTCGACTCCTAAGCATTCTTAATATCCTCATTCGTACCTTGGCTACAACAAGGTAGTGGTCCGAGTGGATGTTGGCCCCTCAGAAGGTACGTGCGTCGAGAATACAGGAGGAGTGCCTGGCGTCGATCGCAATGTGATCAATCTGATTAGTGGTCGATTGATCAAAAGACCGCCAGGTACCCTTGTGGATGTTAAGATGGGGCAATCGCTTGCTTGCTACAAGGAGGTTACGCCCCGCTAGGAAATCGATTAGTCTAAGTCCGCTGTCAGATGTGGTGTTATGGAGGCTATGCTTTCCTATGATCTACTCAAATATGTCCTCTTTGCCAAGTTTTGCATTAAGATCTCCTAGGACTATTCTTGCGTCGTAGCTGGGACATTGGGCATAGGTTCTGTCTAGGAGATCGTAGAATTCCTCTTTGGGTGGATCGTCCTGCACATATTGGTTCACTACCTGGGACAGAGATCGAAGCTGGCGTTTGCCATGTTAAGCGCGATCAACTTCTTTGCTCTGTTTGCTCGCTCCCTCCCCCCTGATTTATTGAATATGGCGCTTGAAAATATCGTATAGAAATATGCATATTGTAGTATAATCTCATTTGCTTCCACCCTAAACACTTTCGTTAAGGTCTTGCCCGAGATTCGCCTATAAATGTCGAGGCTTGACTTTAACGAATTCGTTAAGCCTTCCCATGTGGAAGATGAGCTCGCGGACTCGTCCTCTTTCCATGACCGAGCGTTGCTGTGAACAGATCAGAAGCTGGGGAGATTAGGAGTGTGGAACATTTATTGAAAACAAAAAAAAACTAAAGGAAATAAAAACCAATTTGTTACAAGCGTTTCTTTATGAGTTTACTATATATACAAAATTCCAAGTCAATTTAATCGAGAAAACGATTGAATGCGAATGCTTCCCCAGCGGGGAAGCATTCGCGTCACCAAAAATGGGTCTGGCAGAAAACGAGGACGAAATGGAGTATATGCTGGGACCAAAAAAAAGCACTTGCGTCACCGCGCCGCAATCAGAGCGGACAACTTCAAAGTAGTCAAGGATTTCGTTTACATTGGCTCCGCAGTAACATGCAACCACATACGTCGCTACTGCAGAAATCAAACACAGAATTACTCCTGTCAATCGTTGCTTCTTTGAGCTCAGGAGGTAACTAATTATTAGAACACTCTCCTGAAAAGCCAAGATAACTTTATATAAAATGGCTAAGAAGCCTTTGGTCGTTTCGAATGGAAAATTCTTGTATTGAAGGGAGGAAAACCGAATCCGGAAAGATTCCTTATATTTGACGGTACTGCCGAAAGTATGAGCATTCCTAGAGTCACATGTCTATTTCTTCGGAACACATTCTGTGGAGGTATCAAGAAACCAAAGAGAGGTAAGAGACATGTATGCGACGTTCCAGAAAATCTCATGATTTTGTAATGCTGGGGTCTCTTATCAGTTTTATTGCGCGGTTTTCCATTCCGTCTGGCAGGAGTAATGAGGTATTGGACACATCGGACCAGACACGAGCGATTCAAGGGTGAGAAATATTTCTTGCATTTGTATATAGAAGTCTAGGCATTTCGTAGCGTAAGGTTACAGGTGACAAACTTACCCAGAATGGAGAGCTTTTCAGTTTATTTCATGGATAATGGCTGCGAGTCGGTGGGATGTTTGGACGACAGAAGACAGCACTGTCTTTCGGAAGCATTCAGTTTCACTCTTTCCATATAATGATGCTGTCGATTTTGGAATTTAACGGACTTAACATATGCTGTCGGTTACTATTTAAAGTTGAAGAGCAGGGTCATACGGTACTAACGGAAAATGTGTATCAGAGGGTACTGTCGTCAAAGAAAAAGATTGGATTAGAAGTGACAGATAAGGGGTCGTTTATAAAAATAAAAATGTGTGTTGTAGAGCGAATGGACATCACATCTCCAGCCCGGAGAGTCTGTGAATCCAACCCCGAGGGACGAAGAAGCAGAAGACGGCCGCACTTAAGATGGCGCACACAGGTGGAAGGGGACCTCAGCCAACTGGGTGTGCGGCAATGGAGATGGCTGGGAAAAGATCGTGACAGTTGGAGGGGCATGTTGGTTGGGCCCAGGTTCACCCCGAACTGTAGCGCCTATTAAGAAGAATAAGTGTTGGAGACAACATGGAGCCCTGCAGAACATTAGCATTTGAAAAATCGATGTCAGACTTGATCCGTCCAACACAACTTGAATTTAACGATTAGAAAGTAGTTTCTAATCCCACAAAAGCACATCGTGCTAAATCCTGTCAAATCCTTTTGAGAGATCCAGTGCAACTAGTAGGAGGGGTGAAAAAGATAACCTAGTGGTTTCGCCAGCGTAGAAGAACATCTCTTCAGAACTATTGGGAAAATGCCATCTGGACCAGCGGATTTGTCTCTTGCAACTATTCGAACGTAAATATGTCTCATGGTGGACTTGACGCGCTCTACTACAGACAGCGCTGTGAGCTGGCTGCGAAACGGTTAGCTGGCAAGAAGGTTAACTTTGTTAATAGTGGCACAGTTGGAATTTTATTTTTATGTAGGCGATAAGGAATAGTTCTTAAGGTTTTTGAAAAATTGCCACAAAGGAGGATCTTACGGCACAATTTTTGGTCGGATTGGAATTTGGCTCGTCGGATGAGGGTATTGCTACAACCAGCTGCACATATTATATAAAGAAGTTTTCTGTGCATTTGTAAGGCGCCGTTGAGCAAATGAACAGCATCGGTCTAGTCCGAAAATTGCTTGATTCCGGTCCTGAAGGTGGAAACAAAAGAGGACGGCGAAATTAAACACAAAGTTGGAGAGCGACCTCAACTTACCAGACGGCTAGCGAAAAATCGGACTGGCAGGAGAGGCGTCACCTAACAAGAAGGAAAGAATTGACCTGTGAATAAATACGACCCTTTTTATTGGATAAAGCGTTTAACTATATAAATTCTTGCCTCTCTCATTATCAGGGGATAACTTAAACGCCAATAAACATTTTTTTTTCGATTTTAAATTAAAGGGTGCCTTTTAGGGGTATACAAATCCAATATTGAATAAACCACTTGAAGCAAACGTTTAAGACGTTTAACGTGTGAGATCACACGGCCGTGGAGGCCAGTTCACAGCCATTTAGCCATTCGGCTAAATAATGCGCTCAGAAAATGTTTCCCTCCCGCAAAAAGTGGATGGTGCCGCGCGCCGTGTGGCATGTTGCGTCATCTTGTTGAAGCCAGAGCTCTGTTACGTCAAAGTTATTCATCTGAGGAACGAAGGTGTCAGAAATCATGTTTCTATAGCACTCCCCATTGAAGGTAACGTTCTGCTCAGCATGATCCTTAAAGAAATTTGGGCCGATGATTTCAGCGGCGCATAAAGCACATCAAACAGTGACTTTTAATGGTTGTAAGGGCGTCTCAACAGATGTTTCTGGGATTTCTGCACTCCGAACTCGGCAGTTTTCCTTGTTTACATATCCATTTGACCAAAAATGCGCTTCGTCGGAAAACAAAATTTTGCATTGAAAATAAGGATCAAGCTGAATCATGATTTTGGCCCATTCACCGAACCTACCACGCGTATAATGGTCACGTGATTTCAACTCTTACACAAGCTAGATCTTATAAGTTTTTAAGCCAAGACCTTTCCGTAAAAATTAATCGACATAGCCCCCATTGCTGTGCATGATGGCGTATCGACTCATTCGAATTCTCCTCAACACTGCGAAAACGATTCATCGTGTTCCCAGCAACTCGTTCAGAAGGACTAACTTGTTGGCGGATCCAACGTATCACAAAAGTAAGCGTGGGAAGTTTGGTCACAAATCCTGAACTAAAATAATTACAACTTACCTCTACTGTTTCAGCTGCTTATTTGTAATTAACACATTCTAGATCATCAAATTTTTTATTTTTTTTTTTGAAAGCTTCTGCTATCCGGTGGAGCACTCAGACGCAAACACTGGTCCATTGCACTCCAGAGAGACACCTTACGTTACTGTATTTTCCCCGTTTTCCGGAGAAAAACTCGAAGGAGCTTCAGTGATGTAGAGCTAAGGGATTCGGCACACACCACGTCAAAGGGTGCGCCACCGTGCACGAGTAAAGACGAGACAATCACTGAGGAAATACTCTACAGTGTCATCCTGCTCCTCGCAGCATGCAGCACAGGTAGGCGTCTCACTGATGCCAAGCACGTAGAGATGCTTGGCAAAAGTGTAATGGCCCGTGATAACTTCCACAAGCCTTCTGCAGTCGATTCTCCTTAAAGACAGGAGGAATGCTGCAGATTTTTCGCAGACATCAGGGCATATGCTCTTAGTCATTCTGCAACCTGGACAATCCCTTCATCTACGATTGTGTGTAATAAATACACAATCGTTAATTTAGGAATTTACCGTGGACGCACGTAGACTTAGAGCGGGTTCAGGTCCTGAGATGCTCTCCTCTGAACCCATTCTGGCGAGTTTATTAGAGATCTCATTTCCTGGGCTCCCAGAGTGGCCTGGAACCCATACAAGCCTTTATGAATTTAGTCTGCCGACTTTGTTCAAGAAGGACTTGAATTCACGCACTAATTTGGAGCTAGTTAAAAGGTTACACACAACTTTTAGTGCAGCTTGGCTGCCACTAGACGCATGTGCTTCCCCCTTCCACCTGTGCTTCACAACATGGCCATTAGGATTGCGTATATCTCTGATTGGAAAACAGACGCATACCTTCCCAACGAGAAGTGCAGTCGGATGTTTTCACGCTCAAAGAAGACCCCAGCACCGGACCCCCGCCCAGATCTGGAGCCATCCGTGAAAATGTGAAGACTATCATTTCCAGGTTCAGTATCCAGCCATAGCCAATCATGGCGCCATGGAAACTCGACTGTGAAATTACAACGCAGTAGGATAATGGCGTCAGTGCGTCAGAAGGCATGTCCATGAGACAGGGATCGCAGGGCAATTCTCGCGCAAGCACACCGTTATTCCTATGCGAGTTGTACCAAAAGCCATTTCTCTTCAGACGAGACATGGCTTTCAGAGCACACCCTCTGTTAAATATATCAAGAGGTGGAAGGTTCATCATAACATCTAGTGCAGCGCCCGGCGTGCTGGGGAAAGCCCCCGTGCAGCTGACTCAAACCGTTCTATGGAGTTTGGTGAAAGAGGCTTCGATGTGTTTGCGGTTTAGTCTGTTCCACCAGACAACCGATGCATATGAGATTATAGATCTTATCATTGCCGTGTAGGTCCAGAGGGCCCTTGCCGGCGATAAGCCCCATGTTTTGCCAAAAGCATTGCCAGAAAGCTGACCGCGCTTTGGTGGTTTTTGACTCAACATGCTTGGACCAGAGAAGCTTGCTATCTAAGATGACTCCTAGATACTTATCCTCCTTGGATATCGGGATGGAAGTGCCTTTTAGTACCAGATGAGTCAGAGTACGAGAGTCTTCCTTCTCGTAAAGACAACGACATCGGTCTCATCATAGATCACATTTAGCGCCGCCTGTGCTTTGAGACGAACAGTCGCTGAAAATGAGCCAGCAGAAAGAATGGCGGCGTCATCCGCATAGGCCTGGGCATAGATTCCAGAGGCATTGAGAGCATCAAACAGAGAATCGACCACCATTCACCATAACATCGGAGACGGGACGCCACCTTGAGGGCAGTCCCTGTTTACGTCGGATTTGACACACTGGTCGAGGCCTGCATCAGCGGTCAATGTTCTTTGCATGAGCATTGCTTTGATCCAAAGGACCAGTGCTTCATCTGCGCCATGATGTCTGGCTGCGTAGCACATGCTGTTAAAAGTTGCGTTATCAAAAGCTCCCTCAATGTCGATGAAAATGCCCAGCGCGTACTCTTTCCTTTCGAGCGCGCATTCAATTCGCCCAACTAGGTTCTGAAGCGCAGTCCCGCAAGATTTTCAGCGCTGGTAAGCATGTTGCACCTACGAAAGAGGGTGCACTCGAAGGGCAACTTTGCGCACGTGCAACTCTACCAGTCTCTCCATGCTTTTCAGAAGTTAGACTAATTGGTCTGAAGCTCTTGGCAAGTGAGTAGTCCTCTTTTCCTATTTTGGGAATGAAGACCACTTTCGCTGTGCGCCAAGGAATGAGTATGTGAGCAAATGCTAGACTAGCAGTGAAAATTCTTTTCAAACTAGGAAGTAGCTGCCTTATACCTTTTTGCAGCATAACAGGATATATTCCATCGGTACCCGGCGATTTGAAGCCTTCGAAAGATGCCACAACAAATTCAATGGCTTTAGTCGTAACCACGCGCGACGCAATATACCAGCTACACCGAGTTTTTTTCATCGCTTCAGTTGCAGTTTCCCTTGAAGGAGTGTGCAACGAACCGATGTCGATCTGATTTCCCGGAAAATGAGTCTCAAACAGTAAACTAAGAGTTTCTGCTTTTTTTTTTTTTTTTTTTATTCTTTTTATTAATCAAAACATATTAACAATTTCGTATATTTCTGCGAAGCCGAGGCTTTTCTGCAGAAGATTGTGTTTCTATCTTATTTTGAATAATAATAGAAAGTGAGCTTTAGTTGAAAAGTTAAAACAGAAAAGTTGACAATTTCAAAGTTACATTTAGATTTGGGATACAAAGTTTTTAATTACATTTTTTAACTATTTTCATTTAAGAAGAAATGTTTCAAATGTTTTTTCCTTGTTTTGTAATTTTGAATTTGTTTTAGTTCGTGAGGTAAGGAATTGATTATTGAAGGGAGAATGTACTGCAGCTGTCTCCTACCATATGTGTTGTAGTTTCTTGGTATTTGGAGCATACCTTGTGCGCGTTGTCTTGTATTGACTTGATGTTGTATCGGTCGAATGAAGCGGTGGTCATCTTGGTATTCCAATAGTGTCGTCATCTTGAAAATTTGCTCGACTTTAAGTACCTTAAAACTGTTTTCGGTTTGCTGCCTGTTATTATTTTGAATCATTTTTAGAGCTGCATTTTGAAGTTTTTGAATCTTGTTGATGTGAGTTATTGCCCCGTTTCCCCAAGCTAGTATACCATATCTTAGCTTTGACTCCAGTAGCGCGTAATACACTTGTCGCAAAACGTCCTCAGAAGCATGGTATCGCAAGTGTGAGAGTGCATATAGGCCCTTCTTTAGATCCGTGCGCAGCTTATCTATATGTTTGTCCCATAGGAAATGGCAATCAATAATCACTCCAAGATATTTGTAGTTTTCAACAATCTCGATGCGTTCGTTGGGCGTATTTGGACAGGAATCATTTCTGAAGTAAACTTGCTTGTCAGTTTTTTTGAAATGTGGACTTCGAATATGCATTAATTTTGTTTTAGATGCGTTAATTACCAATCCACTGTCGTGACACCATCGTATAGCTGCATCGAATTCCTCTTGCATCACCCTTGTAGCCGAATCAAGAGACCTATGTCGAACAACAATTGCAGTGTCATCAGCAAAAGCGAACGGTATGCTAAGCTTAAAAACCCGAAGAAGCTCGTTGGTATAAAGGATGAAAAGAAGTGGGCCTAACTTAGATCCTTGTGGAACTCCATGACTTACATTCTTCGTCTCACTATAGACATCTTTTATCTTGACACAGAACTTCCTGTTGTGGAGATAGTCTGCCATCCAATCAGCCATCAAACCTCGAATCCCGATTCTTTCTAACGATTCTAAAAGCTTTGGATGATTAAGAGTATCAAAAGCCTTGCTGAAATCCATGAACAATACAAGTACATGGTGGCCTTTGATCAAGCTCTCGTTCACACAGTTGGCAAATTCACCAAGCAGTTGTCCTGTATTTTTGTTTTTCTGAAATCCGTACTGATATTTGCTAATAAGAGAGTGTTTTTTAACGAAACCTTGTAATCTATTAACAACAACGCCTTCTAGACACTTTTCAAATACCGGAAGTATTGAAATTGGTCTGTAATTAGTCAATTGATTCTTAACTCCTCCTTTATAGATTGGTCTTACCACAGCAGTCTTAAGTTGTTTTGGTATTGTTGCTTCTGGGAGACTCAGATTAATTATCTTGCACAATATAGGAGCAAACAAATCGGCATGCCTTTGTATGTCCACTGCTCTGATGCCATCGGTTCCAGGTGACTTATTTACCCCAAGTGACTTAATAAACATGTTAACCTCAGTAACATTTGTAGCAGATGTGAAGATCGTGTTTTCTATATGTAGATTTGTGTTATTTGATGTTTTCAGATTACAATGATGTATTATATTTGCAGTTTGAGATGAGAAAAAATCAGCAAAATCGTTGGAAAGAGAACTGAATCCTGTTTTAAAATTGTTCGTCATTGTTTCGTCAATGCTCAATTTTCTCCTTCCTAGGTTTTCATTTATAAGTGCCCAAGTTCTCCGCGGATCTGCTTTGAACTCCATAAACTTGTTTTTATAAAAATTTGATTTTTGAGTTGCTATATTTTTGTTGACTTTATTTCGTAAGATCTTGTATTCTGTTTCCTAATTTTTGTTTCTACTATTATTTTTCCATTTTCTATATAATTTGTCTCTTTTTTTACATTCTACAATGAGGTCCGGCGTTATCCAAGGGTTATTTTTCCGTACTTTGGAAACTTTTTTGATGATTGTTGATTTCATGTAGATATCTTTAAGCTTACAAGCAAATTTATTGTACATTGTTTCAGCATTTTCCTCTTCTAAAACCGAACTCCAATTTTCTTCTTGAACGAGTTGATTAAATTTGGAATTGCATATGTGTGAAGCACTAACAACATGTTTTTCTGTATGTATTTGAGTTTGTATGTAGTACATTGTTGGATAGTGGTCGGTGATTTCGTTTTCTATGACTGCAGTGTAAATTGGATTATCGACTTTGCTAACTAAGATGTGATCAATCAACGACTTGGTTCCATTACGTGGATCAACTCTCGTGCACTTTGTTATGACATTCATAAGTCTCGACGATGCAAGCATCTCCAGATATTCTTTTACATAGCTTAAGTTCAATTTTGAAATTTGAACATCAATGTTTATATCACCCAAAATAATGCATTCTTCATTTTTCTTCATATTTCTCAAGTCACTGCCAAGTTCTTTAATAAATTCTACTTTACTAAAACCAGGAGGTCTATATATTCTAAGCATATATGTTTTTTTATTCTCTTCCATAAACTCAATCTTAATGCTTTCATATGAAACCGTTGTCGAAGATATTCTTTGGTGTTTTAACTTATTTCGAATAAACATCATTATTCCTCCCCCTCTTTGATCATTTCGATTTAATATTTCTTGTTGAAAACCATTAAGTTTATAAAATCCATTCTCTTCATCTTTAATGTTTGTTTCTACCAAAATAATTACATCTAATCTATCTATAAAGTGACTGATGTTCAAGCAGAAAATATTCCAGTGTAGACGCATCGATCTTATATTAAAACATAAATAGCAACTTTTATTATTTTTTAATTCATTAACATCAATGCCGCTAAAACCATGTATTACCCTACAATTAAAATTAACTTCAATTTCTTGTTTTTCGTCTGTGCTCTCCATTTTTTATATACTGTTTTAAATTTCTTATTGTTCTGATAAAAAATCAACAACAATTACAATGCGCTTTTTATATTGTTCACGTCTCGTTCAGTATTGATAATTATGGATTGTGTGTTCTCGCCTCGACGTGCTAATATTTTACCCGTACTCTCCCATACATATTTCCAATTTTCTTGCTTTGCCTTTTCTTTTGTCAACCACAAGAGATGCTTATTGTACCTTGTAAGCTGATAGTTTACATAAATTGTAGCATCGAACTCAGCTGGCATAGAATTCATATTGTAGTTGTTTGTGTTTTTTTCTGACAGCAGAGAGTTTAATTGGGCGAATGCTTCGCGCTGGTTTAATAAATTGTGTCTTGCATTTATTCGATGCAAATTTAACAACTATGCTCGATTTTTCGGGGTTTTTAATATTAGTTCTGTAAACATCGGTTATATCGTTGTCGTTAATAACATTGTTAATTGTTTTCCCGATTCCTTTCACAACCTCTATTAAATTTTCTTGCGGCGTTACTGGAATGTTTTTTATGTCAATATTATTATTAATCATTTGTTGTTCCATAATATTAATTTGTGTTTGCATGTTTTCTATTATGATGTCTTGTTTTTATTTGTTTCTTTTAATTCGTGTATTTCTTTGGTGAAGCTTTCAATTAGAGCGTTGTTTTTAACCATGTTCGCATTTATATCGTCGTATTTACGTCCCAGGAATTCACAGCTTGCTGTTATTTTATTTAGTTGATCTTTCAACTGCCGTATCTCGGTTAGCACAGCTTGGTTGTCGTTGCCTTTGTTGTTAGATGCCTCATTGGTGTTGTCGGGGCTGTTGATCGGTCTTATGCGCTTCGCTGCTTGCAAATCTGGTGTTTTCGATCTAGGTGGATCTGCATTTCCGCTGATTAGTCCTTCGGTTGTGCTCATATTCCTACATAATCGGCATCTCCATGAATCTTTCCGTGCGCCCATGGTCCTCCAAGTTCTTTCTTGGACCGTTGTACATTGGAAATGCAGTTTGCGCTTGCAAAAGGAACAATCAACGAAATCTCCTTCAATTGGGAGAGAATCACCGCAAGAAGCACATACAGTCATTTTGGTATTTTTATTTATTTATTTATTTTTTTTTTTTTTTTTTGCAATTTCAATAAAAATTATTGAATCACTTACTTGTTTTAATTGTAAGTTCTGTGGCAAAATTCAATTAGAATGGATATGGATAAGTTTGAAAACACGTCTGTTCACTCTAAAGCTCACTCACTTAAGAGTGATGAGACTCAGTAAAGGTACCATCAGATTTTCTGAGTACATCCAGCTTTGTCGGTTTTCCCCGTTTGAGGACTTTAACCAACTTGCTAGTCGCACTCAGAGACTTGATCTCTCCACAGAAGGTCATATAAGAATCATTTCTTATATTTTTTCTGCTTCGACCGATACTTGTTCCAGTCACCTTCCGAATTCGATTTTAGCGATCTATTCAGAAGACTTCTGGCTTCCCTGCTAATACTTTGGAGCCCAGCATTCCACCAGGGGACCAATTTCCTGCAGGGATGTTTGCTGACAGGTCATCTACATACATACATATGTACCTACATATATACATACCTATACCTCATACCTCACTTCAATTAAAAATCACACGTTATAGCGATTGAGGAAATCCTAATAAGCAATACATCTCCAATATACACTGCGGTTCACTTGATTACAGCCACAACATTTTTAGTGGAAAATGTGGAATGGATTATTATGCAACAAGATAATGCGCCGATTGGGGGTGGCCGTGGTGCAGTGGTTAACATCATCGACCGCCGAGCGGAAGGTCTATAGTTCAATTCGCTTCATAGCCAAGAAAAAAGTAATTCTTATACGGACAAAAGTATGCAACGCAGTTATGAATGGAAAGATGTACTGCTGCAGGCATATAACACTCACAGTATATGGTCAACTGGAATTCATCCTGTGCGTATGCAATACTAAAAAGTGCTTGAACGAATTAGTACGGACTACAACCAAAAACGCGGAATTCGGTCGGCTCTCGTCCTATCTAGGACAACCACCCCTGAGAGTTAACGAACATCAACGACCCAAACCGCTGCACTCCGTTCAGGTTGTGTGTATATGACACATTATAAGAAAATATAAAAACTCTTGAACCTGCGCGAGTTTCTAAAAAAAAAAAAAAAAATTCACAATGCACGCGTTGTCAAATCGTCATTGCAAACGAAAATGTGCAGCTTTTGGTTTGGCCACCATATTCGCCGCACCTAAATATTATTGAAAACGTCTGGGGCTGGCTTACACGAAAGGTAACTAAGAAAGAATCCCTTATAACGGCAGTTAAGGCTTCTTGGGCCGAAATTTCATTAAAATATTTAAAATCCTTATATTGTTATATAAACTCATGCACACCCTATTGACAGTTAGTACTAATATTAATATTAGTACACATACTGTACACAGCCACGCTTGTGGTTCGGAGAAAACCACGAGCGTAACTGTCTTATCCAAATAGCACTCTTCTGAGAAGACGAAAGTGGAGAGCTAGTTCTATAAAATGGAATAGGACGCCACGCACTCTTTTTTTGGTCACTGTTGCAAGTAGTTCATTTTGCCTAATAAAGCCACATTGTCCCCATGCGGATATAAAACTGGCGCAGTCGGATATAAAACTATATGAATCCCTTAAGGACCGCATGTTTGAAGTTATTGTGAAGAATGGAGGTTGTACTCATTATTAAAAATGTCCTATAGAAGCAAATAACTGTAAAATAACCTAAGAATATGAATAACAATTATTTCATGTGTTTTTTTTTTTCATAAATTCATCTTGTGGCTTTAATCAAATGAACCAATTTAATTGCAGCAGATGTGTACTCATTTTCGTAAAGGTAACAGAAAGTACCGTTAATTTGGTCGTATGATCTGTGGATGTTGGCTATTGCACAAACAACTAATTTCTCTTCATATCGGTATTTTCCGTTGTTTTTTTTTTCTCTCACAGACAAGAGAGAAATGTCACATTTTCCACTAAAAATATTGTGGCTGTAATCAAGTGAACCGCGTATATCAAAACGTTGCAACATAGTTTCAACTCATATATTCCCTACCACCAATTCGTTTGCATAGGCACTTAATTCTTCAAACGTTGATACGCTTCCTCCTTTATTCCCATACCAATTTATTGTTAAGTGCTCCATCACTGTCAAAAATATTGATTACTGTATGAAAAAAAAATCGGCTTCCTCGCCCACAAAACTGACATTTACTTTGATTTGCACCCAATCACAACTTCGATGAGAGCAATAAAACACCAACGCCAAAGCTCCCGCACATAGCAACTGACATCCCAATCTCTCCTCATAATAAAAATGGAATATCTCCCAAGCCTACCACTTCTGATAGCAAAAAAAAAAGTTAGAACTTCTAGCGTCTGTCATTCCAATAACATCTACAATATACTAATTGCCTGCCATTTTCATATAAACACAATATAACCTCAAATCAACTTAATTTATTTTAGGACAGATAGCCTGAATTTACAAATCAATTACCACCGTGTATTACGTCACATCATTTAGGCACTGCAGCGACAATAGCCAAATTAATAGCCGTACATCGCCCTAACTGCTATGATCTGTCATTTTGAAACTGTCAATTTGTTTTGTTGCGTATTGGAGTATTTCCGGCATAAAAATGACATTGGTGACAGAATGTTAAGCAGTAATTTTGAGGTTAATGGATAAAAATGCGTTTGATCAAATGGTCGTATCAGAGGGTTTGTTTCGGGCGGAAATCGCACACCCGATGTCCGCAAATTGGATTCAATATTTCACTGAAAATGTCTATTCATCTCTATCGTATTGATAGTGCGTATGACCGTGACAATAGTAATCAACGTAATGCTATCTGTTCATGCCTCACCGGGTGTTTGGATGTTCATTTGGTACGATACGATAAATTAAGTACTTTATGACACATATGTACATACATATATTGGAATGCAATTTTATTAGGACGGGTAAGGGTGGTGGAGAAAAATTGGAATTCTCAAGGCACTGTCTCCATTTTTGCTTTATGATGAAACTGTTATATACAGGTTTACTCCCTGAACACTATGATGTCGCGGTCGCTGTCTCCGCCGTAGGGTGTGTCGCGTGAGTTGGCTAACTTTTAACTCGGTCGTACGACATTGTGACAGCGGTGTAGAAAAAAAAAAAAACAAAACACAAGGAAATCTTCAAATCGGCGGTTTGTTGTAAGTACAGGATGTCTCAGAAGAAAGTTTATATTTAGTGGATCGATTAACAATTTTATTTATCATTAAAGTTCACAACTTGGGAATTTATTTCTTAAAAATCTAAATGTAAGCCCTGGCGTTCGCGACAACAATTTAATCGAACAGCAAAATTTCTCATTTCAGCTCTGCGCGCTTCCAAATCGAAAGGTCGGGATCACTGCGAACAGACTGATTAACATTCTTTACGTTTTCTTACGTTTTCGATGACCTTGACCGTCCAGATTTTGTTTTTTCTAGTGTTGAACCAGCCTCTTGAAACTTCTTTACTCATTTTCGAATGAGAGGAATGCTTGCCGCATCCTTTAAATGGCGTAAGATTCGAATATTTCAGAATTTTCCAAGTGCCACAGTCGCCGAATCACCGTTTTTGTAAAACTCTCGCACGCACAACGCGCAGTCTGCACACGAGAAACGCTCCATAGCGAGTGAATTCCCAAGAGCCAGGCTGCTGATTGACATACCTCCCGCGCTCCACGGATACATTGAGATCACGCAATAAGTTAAACAAATGTAAACTTTCTTTTGAGACACCTTGTATATGGACAAAGGTGAAAACAGCTGTTAAAATTTGACATAGCAAAGCGACCTCATTGTGGGCGAGATTTTGCGAATCCTAGCGACAGCCAATCCGACCGCGACCGAGACTGCGACGGAGACAGCGACTGCGACCTCATTGTGTTCAGGCAGTAAGTATCGAATTAGAAATGAAATTAATTTGTATAAGGTTTTGAAGTAAATTGTTATTTAGTTCAGATCGAGCTTAAAAATCGATTTTAAAGGTGGTTAAAAGGGATCAGTTTCAGTTTTTAAAATCCTTCTTCAAATCGGATCATTTCATCAGTGTTAGTGTCGCGTGGTAAATGGAAAACTACTGGTTTGTACGGAAAGTAGTTCATAAAATGAATTTTTTTTTTCTTTCTTACAGTTCGCGCAGGTTTAAGAGTTATACTCTTAGGATGTTTGGCACACAACCTGAACAGAATGCAGTGGTTTGGGTCGTTGGTGTTCGTTCACTACTCTCAGGGGTGGTTGTCCTAAATATAACGAGAGCCGACCAAATTCCGCGTTTGGTTATAGTCCGTAGTAATTCATTCAAACACTTTTAGTATTGCATACGCAGAGGATGAATTTCAGTTCACCATGTACTGTGAGTGTTATGCCTGGCAGCAGTACGTCTGGTCACTTTCCATTCACAACTGCGTTGCATACATTTTGTCCGTATAGAAATTACTTTTTCTTGGCTATGAAACGAATTTGAACTATAACCCTTCCGCTCGGCGGTCGATGATGTTAACCATTGCACCACGGCCACCCCGTGGCCAATAGATTAGTTAGTAAGATAATTTGCTGGTTAACATCAGGTAATACCTTTATTGTACACTGCCTCTCATCTGAATAGGTTCACCTTTTTTCACATTACTGTGAGCTTCTCTTCATACTAAGTTAAGTTTTTATATCTAGTTTTGAAATAAAAAAAACTTTTTCCGGAGCTGAAGCTTCTCTTTATTTCGCTGTTCATTATAAACTGACCTAAGAACTAAAACATGAAAATGGCTTAGGCTAGTTTTAGATCCAATGTTGGACGTTGCGTACGTGTTGGAATGCGTGCCGGTGTCAGGTGTGGATGCAGCTGCATCAGTGTCGGAAAGTGTGGGTAGATTAGATAATGATGGCGTTGATGTGGAGTGCATGGTGTCCGATGTCCTAAGTATTTATGTTTTTGTAGGTGTCGTGCTGATTATGCATGTTCGGAGAATCTGTAGCTGCTGTATTAGCTGAGAATCTGCAGCTGCTGTGTTAACTTATATATTGCAATGACACATATTTATTATATATGTAATGGAAGAGCATCATTACAGGCTCAGTTTGAGAGAAAAAAATTTGGCTTAAAGCATACCGTTATTCTCACACGCTTTTTTGACCAAATGCATTCAAATAAACAAATACTTTTTTTTGGCTCATTTGAATAGGTTTAACCGCAAAAACTTTAGTTTATGTGTAGTTGCGTCGCTCAATTCTACTCAAATTTTTTTCTACTAATAAACCTTATTGTGTTTACTTGTTAACGACTAAAACGAGTAGCGGGAAATTTTTGAGCGAGGAAGAAACGAGCATACCAAAAGCTTTTCGAGAATTAGGCCTAAGCCAACGATGCATCGCGAAAAAAATGAACAGATGTCAAAATGTGGTAAGCGACTATTTGCGAAATGTTGAACTGTATGGAAAAAATATGAAACGTGAATGTTATAGGGCCACACTAAGAGCCGATAGACGTGCAACCATCAGAGCAGCATCCAATTCTGATGATTCCGCGTCAGAAACAGGTATAAAATGTTGTTTGGCGACAGTAGAAGGGGTTATTAAAAGTGCTGGACATTTAGAAAGAAAAAAAAATTCAGAAAAAACACCACTTAACGAATCAAGAAAAGAGATTCGTCTCCAATTTTATAAAAAATACATGCCGTAGAAGTCGGAGTGGAAAAAAGTGATTTTTTAGATGAAAAAAAGTTCCATTTAGAGGGCCCTGACGGCTGTAATTATTATTTCTATGACCTTCGAAAAAAGGAACATTATTTAGGTCGTATGCATAGCTGTGAAGGCAGTGTCATGGTGTGGGGAGCTATTTCCTTCTACGGAACCTTCGAACTCCAATTTCTTACATCGAGAATGAATGCTAATTCTTATAAAAGTGTGTTAGAAAGACCTTCCCAAAAATTTCTGACCCGTTTGGGCCAATATCGTGGATATTCCAAGATGACAGTGCCCCTATCCACACAGCGAGGCGGTAAAGCAGTGGATTGAGAGTCAAAATGTTCAGATGTTGGTGTAGCTTCCATACTCCCCTGACCTAAATATCTGGAGAATATGGAGGGACTTCTTTCACGTAAAGTATACGAGTCAGGGAGACATTTCGAAGACAAAAATTCATTAATCGGAGCAATTAAAAAAGCCTGGGCCAAAATTTCGCTATAATACCTAAAAAAGGTATGGTTCTATACCTAGTCGAATTTACGAGACTCTATTAAAAAATGATGACAATACTCATTATTAATTTTTGGTATTACAATACTACCTATACAAAAGTGCAAAATCATTAATTAAATTACAATCACTTCTTCTTCTTCTTCTTAGCGGGCACTACAGTTCGGGGTGAACCTGGGCCTCAACCAACATGCCCCTCCATCTAGCACGATCTTTCGGTAGCCTTTTCCATTGCCGCACACCCAGTTGGCTGAGGTCCCCTTCCACCTGTGTGCGCCATCTTAAGGGCGGCCGTCCTCTGCTTCTGGAGCTGTGGTGTCCATTAGCTCTACATGGCCCAGCCATCTTAGGCGTTGAATCCGTAGATGACATTCTCCAAAGTCATCCTGCATAGTCCGATGAGTTTGGCAGGTATGGCAAAGGTAGACATAGCGTTGTATAGCTCGTCTCTAATTACGCTGTCGTATGCGGCTTTGAAGTCGACAAACAGGTGGTGAGTGTCGACTTAAAATTCATTGGTTTTTTCCAGGATCTGCCGTAGTGTAAAGATTTGGTCGATGGTGGACTTCCCTGGCCTGAATCCGCAATGATACGGACCTATCAGCTTATTTACAAAAAGCTTCAGGCGTTCACACAAAACGGCAGGGAAGATTTTGTAGGTGCTGTTAAGGAGTCTTATTCCTCTATAGTTGGCACAATCAGAGGGGTCTCCTTTCTTGTGGATCGGGCATACGATGCTGAGACTCCATTCCTCGGGCATGCTTTCCCCTGACCATATCTTACAGATGAGCTGGTGCATGCTCCTAACCAGGTCATCCCCAGCTGCCTTGAAGAGCTCAGCAGATAGTCCGTCTGCGCCAGCAGCTTTATTCGACCTGAGCTTCGATATGGCAATCTAAACTTCGTCGAGGTCAGGGGGACGGAGTTCTCTGCGGTCTTCTTCGATTGGAAATGGATAATTTTGCCTGACAGCGGTATATTGAGTAACTTCGCCGTTATACTGTCTGTAGAAGTGGTTTTTCCATATTCTCAGCATCGACTGCGGTTCTACTACTAGGTGCCCGATCTCATCCCTGCAGGCTTCCGTTCTGGCTTTATAACCCTGGCATGTTCGCTGTATCTGTTGATAAAACTTTCGAACGTCACGCCTGCAGTAACACCTCTCCAAATCCTCAATCGCGTGCTTCTCGTGCACGTTCTTCTTTCTTGTAAGAAACTTATGCTCCTCCCTTCTTTTTAACTCGTAGAGCTCACAAGCTGCTCTTGTTCTTTTATGCAACGAGGCCTTATATGCATCTTGCTTCGCTGCGTGAATCCTCCTTCACTCGTCATCGAACCAGGTGTTTCTTCGTGGTGGAGCCTTGAAACCCAAAACTTCGGACGCAGAGCTTTTCAGGGCTTGTTTGCAGAGGCTCCACTGCTGTTCTATCGATAGCGTGGAGGATTGAGGTGTATTGGAGAGCTTAAGGGAGACGCGATCGGTAAAAGCACGAGCGGTTTCTGGCGATAGTAGCCTTCCGACGTCATAACTTCGTATTCTTACTCTACTCCGTTGCGTTCGTGATATCCGTAAGCGCATCTTGGCTACTACAAGATAGTGGTCCGAGTCGATGTTAGCCCCTCGGTAAGTTCGAACATCAAGAATAGTGGAGGAGTGTCTGACGTCGATCGCGATGTGATCAATCTGGTTGGTAGTCGATTGATCAAAAGACCGTCAGGTGCCTTTGTGTATATCGTGGTGCGGGAAGCGCGTACTGACTAGAACGAGATTTCACCCCGTAGCAAGATCAATAAGCCTGTGCCCGTTATCGGAGGTGGTGTCGTGTAGGCTATGTTTGCCGATGACTCGTTCAAAGATGCTTTCCTTACCCAGCTTCGTATTCAAGTCTCCTAGTACAAGTTTGATGTCATAGCTGGGACATTGGGCATATGTTCTGTCTAGGAGATCGTAGAACTCATCTTTGGCACATGTCGAAAGCTTAGGACTTTTTGCCTTAGTCGTCGCCCTCTCTCCCTATAGCAGTCGCCGTAGTAAATATCGCAGATTTTCATACGCTTTATACCCGGTCCATTCCATCGCATTTCCTGGATGGCGGTTATGTCCGCTTTATAGCGGGCGGTCTGAATCGATTTTTCGCTCCTCAGAAAGTGCGAACATCAAGAATAGTGGAGGAGTGTCTGACGTCAATCGCGATGTGGTCAATCTGGTTGGTGACTGATTGATCTGGCGACCGCCAGGTGACTTTGTGTAAATCGAGGTGGGAAAATCGTGTGCTGGCTACAAGAAGATTTCGCCCCGTGGCAAGGTCGATCAGCCTGTGTCCGTTATCGGATGTGGTGTCATGTAGGCTGTGTTTGCCGATGACCCGCTCAAAGATGCTTTCTGTACCCAGCTTAGCGTTAAAATCGCCTAGTATGATATTGGTATCATAGCTGGGGCATTTGGTATATGTTCTGTCTAGGAGATCAAAGAAATCATCTTTGATTGAGTCATCCTTGTCTTCCGTGGGGGCATGGACGCATATGAGGCTGATGTTACAAAAATTTGCCTTGATGCGGATGGTTATGAGGCGTTCACTCACATACTGGAAAGGACTTTATGTCTTAGTCCACCTCTATGTCTTTATGTCTTAGTCCACCTCTAACAACAATTCCGCATCCAAACAGTCTCTGTCCTCTCTCCCTATAGCAGTCACCGTAGTAAATGTCGCGGTTTTTCATCTGCTTTTTACCCGGTCCATTCCATCGCATCTCCTGGATGGCGGTTATGTCCGCTTTATAGCGGTCTAGGGCGTCCGCAAGTTGTTTGGCGGCACGTGGTCTGCTTAGGGACCTAACATTCCACGTACAGTACCGAAGGTCCTTGTGTCTTGGGATCATATTCAAATATCCTTTGCTGTCGCTCTGAATGCGGGACGAGAAATCTTTGCAAGCGAGTGTGGAGTTCATTTTTGTTCGTCGGTTCAAATTCTCATGTAACTCTTGGAGACGATCTCTTTGTTGGTATTTGAGTCGTCAGATAACGCATGAATGCTTTGGCGCCGGCCAGATTTGATCAGCGCACGCTGATGTTCGACATTTGCGTTGGCACGAGAGGTGGCTCCTGTCACCTTTATATGAATCGCCTTTTACTGATTCACGGCCCTTCTTAAACCGCCTTGTCCATTAAAATCACATGCGTTTTCGACATATTTAAACCTTTATATTAAAATTAAATACGGCAATTATTCCTTGAGCTTAATTATCCCAATAAGAATAGCAAATGGAAGTAGGAAGATGTTTTGCTGCTGTACTGATGAAAGAAAATTCTTGGAGCAAACAGGCTCATTTAGCGATGGAATGCAATTGCTTACTCAGGTGGCGCTACAGTTCGGGGCGAACCTGGGCCTCGACCAACAAGCCTTTCCAGCTAGCACGATATTTTCCCGCACACCCACTTAATTAAGGTCCCTTTCCACCTGTGTGCGCCCCCTTAGATACGTCGTCCTTCCGGGTTGAAGTCGAAGACTTTTCGGGCCGGAGTTGTGCTATCAATTCGCTCTACATGGCTTAGCTATCTTTAACGTTGGATACGTAGACGTCGTACTAAGCCGATGCCGCTGTTCAGCGCGTATAGTTCGTGGTTGAATTTTCCCCTTCATTCTCTGTCAATGCAAACGGGACCGAAGATCGTATGCAAAATTTCCCTCTCGAAACGACCTCTTCATCCATTTTTGATAGGATCCAAGCCTCTTTGCCGTAGAGCAGGACCGGGTGATTGAGGTTTTAGAGAGGAACAGAGCTTGGCTCCAATATCTTACAGATGAGGTGTAACAATCTCAACCAATCACCAAAATCGTGTCATTTCAATGCCAAGCTGGGTAAAGAAGCTATCTCTGAACGGGTCATTGGAAAGCACAGCTTATACACACCACGTCAGAAAACGGACTAAGGCTAGTGGACTTTATGGCGGGACATAATCTTGTAGTAGCAAGTACACGATTCCCACACTTCAACATCCATAAGGGGACTCGGCGGTATTTCGACCAATCGACAATCAACCAAAATGATCATATTGCGATCGACGGCAGACACCCCTCTAACATCCTAGATGTCCGAACCTTTCGAGGAGCCAAAATCGATTCGGATCAGTACCTTGTTGCAGCCAAGGTACGGATGCGAATTTCTCGGAATCAACGGAGTCGAGTAAGAACACCAAAATTTAACGTCGGAAAGCTGCAATCGCAGGAGACCGGCAGGACCTTCCCCGATCAAGTCTCCCTCAAGCTCTCTCAAGTCCCGATGAAATTATGCAGAATCCATAGAACAGCAATGAAGTCGTTGTCAGAACGCCATTAGAGAGGCCGCCTCAGATGTACTCGGTTTCGAGCCACCACCGTCGAGAAACCCCTGGTTTGATGATGAGTGCAGACAGGCCCATGTAGAGAAACAGAATGCATACATGGCCACATTGCATCGACGGACGAGAGCTGCCCGCGAGCTCTATGAACAGAAAAGAAGGGAGGAGCATGCGCTTCTGAGAAGGAAAAAGAAGGAGTACGAGAAGCGCGAGATCGAGGAGATGGAGAGATGTTACTGCAGGAACGACGTTCGAAATCTTTACCAGAAAGTAAAACGAACATACTAAGGCTATAAAGCCGGAGCAGTAGCCTGCAGGGATGAGCACGGACAACTAGTAGTGGAGTCACAGTCGATGCTGAGATTGTGGGAGGACCACTTCTGCAGACAGTCAAAATGCCGCCGTCAGGCAGAGCGAACCATTCACAATGGACGAAGACGAAGGAGAATCCCGTCCACCCGACCTAGACGGTGTTAAGATAGCGAAGTCGAAACCTAAGTATTATAAAGCTGCTGGAGCAGATGGACTCTCCGCGGAACTGTTTAAGGCAGGAATATGCACCAACTCATCTGCAGGATATGGTCGGAAGAATGCATGCCCGATGAATGGAATCTCAGTATCGTTTGCCCGGTCCATTAGAAAGGAGACCCTATGACTGCGCCAATTCCAGAGGGATAAGCCTCCTGAACATCGCGTACAAGATCCTCTCTGCCGTACTGTGTTAGCGCCTGAAACCGTTCTTGGACAATCTGATAGGTTCCTATCAGTGTGGTTTCAGGCCAGGAAAATCCACGATAGACCAAATATTTACACTACGGCAGATCTTGGAGAAGACCCATGAATTCCAGGTCGACACGCACCATCCTTTTGTCGACTTTTAAAGCCGCGTATGACAGTGTTTATAGAGACGAGCTATACAGAGCCATGTCATGTTTTGACATTCCTGCCAAACTCGGCAGACTATGCAGGATGACTATGGAGAACTCTCGCTGCTCCATTAAGGTCGAAGGTGAACTAACCGACCCCTTTGATGTTAAAAAAGGTTTTAGACAGGGCGACGCACTGTCATGTGATTTCTTTAACGTCATTCATGAAAAGATCGTGCGGGACTCTGGGGCCAATACAAGAGGTACGATCTATATCACGTCTGCACACTTGCTTGCCTACGCAGTTGACATTGACGTTATTGGACGGACAAAGCGAGACGTC
This sequence comes from Eumerus sabulonum, assembly GCA_951905685.1. Taxonomy (NCBI): domain Eukaryota; kingdom Metazoa; phylum Arthropoda; class Insecta; order Diptera; family Syrphidae; genus Eumerus; species Eumerus sabulonum. The sequence goes on from OX645060.1 coordinate 209,147,457, forward strand.
AATGAGGAGTTCGCGTATTATTCCTAATGCATATGGCTGAGAAATAACTTTACTTTGACACACTGTCTGGCTGTTCTATTAAACAAACGAAACAATAATGCTCATGCTTATCGCAGTTGACGCAAAAATTGTTTTGACTTTCATTACGAAAGCTTCGCTATCTATCGATGGTGATAGATAGTTTATTTTCCATGCGACTTAACTAGTGATCGTCGGTATTCGTTGGGTGTGGTTGACTTAAATTTGCTCGATTCTCGCGGGTGTCATGGCTATTTCTACTGTACTTATCTATATCCTAGTCGCGCTTGTATCTGTGGCCTTTTTATACGTAAAGCATGTTCTATCCTATTGGAAACGACGCGGTATTCCACATGATCCACCTGGTTTTCCAGAAGGTAATATAAAGGGTTTCCAAAAATCACGTCACTTTCGTGATATCATGAAGAATCTGTACGACAAGTACAAAGGTACTGGACCATTCATTGGAATGTATTTCTTCCTCAGTCCGGTAGCAATGATTTTAGATTTGGATCTCGCACAGAACATAATCGTCAAGGATTTCAATAACTTTACGGATCGTGGTCTGTATTGTAACGAGAAGGATGATCCTCTAACTGGTCATATATTCGGCATGGATGGTGAGAGGTGGAAAAAGTTGCGTGCCAAACTATCCCCAACCTTCACATCTGGCAAAATGAAGTTCATGTTTCCCACTGTGGTAGCAGTTGGTAATCAACTGCATAAAGTATTCTCCGAGATGGTGGATAGCAATCCAATTGTTGAAATTAAAGACGTCATGGCACGCTTTTCCACCGATGTCATTGGAACTTGTGCGTTTGGTATCGATTGCAATAGTCTTAAGGACCCGGCGGCCGAATTCCGCATCGTAGGGGGAAAGGCATTCAAGCAATCGCGCCACGGTAGAATCGGTGATATTTTCGTTTTCGCTTTCCCTAAATTAGCCCTAAAACTGGGTATTCGAGTGATCCCGGAAGATGTTCATCAGTTCTTCATGCGTGTAGTGAGGGAGACCGTGGAATATCGTGAAAAGAATTCGGAAGTGCGAAATGATTTCATGAATTTATTGATTGAACTGAAAAATTCTGAAAATGGATTGTCGTTAAATGAAGTCGCCGCTCAGGCTTTTATATTTTTCTTCGCGGGCTTTGAGACCTCGTCGACAACAATGGGCTTTGCTCTATTCGAATTGGCGTTGAACCAAGATGTACAAGACAAACTGAGAGCAGAAATAGACGAACAATTTGATAACAATGACGGACAGTTCACATACGACAGTATGGCTAAGATGCACTATATGGAGAAAGTGGTTAAAGGTAGATATTTCAAATGAGAAATAGTAGAATACATAGCGTTATCTTATTTACAGAAACGCTCCGCAAGTACTCGGTGAACTTAAACATTATTCGCAAGGCATTAAACGACTATCCAACCTCGAATCCAAAGTACATCATACCTAAGGGAATGATGGTCTTCATACCAGCCGATTCCATTCATTTAGATTCAGAGATTTACCCTAATCCGGATAAATTCGATCCGGAACGTTTCAGTTCAGATGAGATCAAGAAACGTCATCCCACCACATGGTTACCATTTGGAGACGGGCCGAGAAATTGTATCGGATTAAGATTCGGCAAGATGCAAATATACATCGGTCTAGCGTTCTTGTTGCGTAACTTTAGGTTTCACTACTGTGACAAGACGCCGAATCCCATCAAATTTAATAAGAAAAACGGTATGCTTGAAGCCGAAGGAGGAATCTATTTAAGCGTTGAACGCATAATGTCGTGAAATGTGAGCGAATGTCCCGTAACAAATTTGAAGATACACAAAAAAAAACATTTTAGTTTGTTTTAATTATTTTCTAGATACTACACAAGCAAACGATTGGACGTTTTTAATTTGATCGAATAAATATTGAAACTAAGTTTGGAGCTTAATTGTGCCTTTTCTTGTATTCTGAAGAGCACATATACTCCTATTAAGACTATTGGTATAATAGCTCCTCACTCCTGACTTTGTCGTGAGAAGAAAGTTGTCTCTCAGCAGTTCACACAACTTTCTCGCAGGGCCGCCTCTGCTGGAGTGCTTAAGGATCTCAACATAAACAAATCTGCTGGTCCAGATTGCATTTCCCCAATAGTTCTGAAGAGATGTTATTCTACGCTATCAAAACCACTGCGTAAGTTTTTTCACCTTTCCTACTCTTCTGGGCTCTGGATAAAAATACCATTCGTTCAACCCATACCCAAAAAACAAATGTTCTTTTCCCTCCAACTACCAACTGTTTCCATGACCTTGGAGAACGGCTGTTCAACCGTCAGTTTTTGAAAAATCGTTATCACGATGATGACTGACAGTATTGTTTCCGTTATAACATATCCACTGCTGATTTGACGGCATATCTCATCGCAAAAGTGGAAGCGCTCGCTTCATCAAGCAGATGAAAGCAACATAGTTGCATTTGACAGGGTTTCGCAGAAAGCCCTTTGTCGAAAATGCGTGCCTTTGGGATAGATGAGTCTTTTCTTCATTGGATTATAAACCACCTTTCGAATCGTTCAAGCTAAGTTAATTTGGGCGGACTCAAGTTTGACATCCACCATTTAAATGCTGGTATACCCCAGGGCTTAGTTTTGTCTCCGGCGCTCTTTCTCATTGCATACGCATATGACCTCTTGTCTGTCACTTCTAATCCAATACTTCGCTAACGACAGTACCCTCAGCTTCACATATTCGTTCACTAACTTTCGACCCTGCTCTTCGGCTATATATAATGAGCAGCAGCGCATGACAAGCTCATTGAATTCCGACATCGGCAGCATAATTGTAGGGGGAAGTTAGAATAGAGAGGAATTGAATGCTTCCAAAACATAGTGCTCTCTTCTGTCGTCCAAATGTAACACTGATTTGCAACCTTTACCCACTTGCACTGACTTCTTGTACAGATGCAATAAATATTTGCAAATATTGTTAGTGTGTTGGACTCTGACGCACGATGAGCGAGTTCGGATCCCGATAACACCGACGCCATCGAATGCTTATTTCGCGGCATCCCTCCTCGGCGGGGTACTGGCAAAACCCCCGTAGTATACTTGCCTTGAAAAAGCTTCTCGACTCACGCCGTTCGGAATCGCCATCAAACTGTAGGTCCCTTTCACCTGTGTGAAAAATAAATCACACACAACATGGGTGATTGAGAGAAACTTGGCTCTGGTTCTTCATGGTCTGTAACGCCACGAAGGCAAAGCAAAGTATCCGCAATCGGAACAAGCCGCCAGGACCTTCGCCGATCAAGTCTCCCTCAAGCTCTCTCAAGTCTCGATGCATTCTGCACAAACCCTTGAACAGCAATGGAGACGTTGGCAGAACGCCAACAGAGAGGCTGCCTCAGATGAACTCGGTTTCAAGCCACCACCATCGAGAAACCCCTGGTTTGATGTGGAGTGCAGACAGGTCCCTGCAGAGAAACAGAATGCATACAAGGCTACATTGCATCGAAGGACGAGAGCTGTCTGCGAGCTCTATGAACAGAAAAGGAGAAGAAAAAAGAAGGAAATTACAGAGGGATAAGTCCTCTGAACATTGCGTACAAGATCCTCTCTGCCGTATTGTGTAAGTGCTTGAAACCGTCCGTGGACTATCTGGTAGGTTCCTACCAGTGTGGTTTCAGGACACGATGAACCAAATATTTACACTTCGGTTGATCTTGGAGAAGACCCATGAATTCCAGGTGAGTCGCATATGAGAGTATTTATAGAGAAGAGATATACAGAGCCATGTCATATTTTAACATTCCTGCCAAACTCTCGTCAGACTATGCATGATGACTATGGAGAACTCTCTCTGCTCCATTAAGGTCGAAGATGAAGTAACCGGCCCCTTTGATGTTAAAAAAGTTTTAGACAGGGTGACGCACTGTCATGTTATTTCCTTAACATTATTCTTGAAGATATCGTGCGGGACTCTGCGACCAATACAAGAGGTACGATCTACTTCAAGTCCACCAAATGCTTGCCTACGCAAATGACGTTGACGTTATTGGACGAACAAAGCGAGACGTCAATGAGGCGTTCGCAAGCACTGAAGCAGAAGCGGCTGAAGTGGGTCTAAGTGTAAATGGGGACAAGACCAAATATATGTATGATGCCATCAAAGAAAGAGGCGCAACACCGACGTCTTGGTCAAAACGTCACCCTCGGCGGCTATATTTTTGAGGTAGTTAAGGACTTCGTCTACCTTGGCTCGATAGTGACAAACAGCAACGACACCAGCGCTGAGATCAAACGCAGAATAACTCTTGCCAACCGCTGCTTCTTCCGGCTCAAGTTGCAATTGTGTAGTAGAGCCCTCTCTCGAAAAACTAAGGTATCATTCTACAAAACCTTAATCATCCCCGTCCTCCTCTACGGCGCTGAGGCTTGGATGTTATCAAAAGCTGATGAAGAGAGGAAAATTCTGCGTGCAATCTTTGGTCCCGTTTGTGTAAACGGAGAATGGAGGTGAAGATTCAACCAAGAACTGTACGGGCTGTACAGCGACATCGGCCTGGTTAGACGTCTTCGGATCATGGCCATGTAGAGCGAATGGACATCAACACTCCGGCCCGAAGAATCTCCGACTCCAACCCCGAGGACGACGCAGCAGAGGACGACCGCATTTAAGGTGGCGCGCCCAGGTGGAAAGGGACCTCAACCAACTGGGCCCGTAGCACTGGAAGCGGCTGTCCAAAGATCGCGCCGGCTGGAGGGGCTTGTTGGTTGAGGCCCTGATTCAGCTCGAACTGTAGCGCCATCAAAGTAAGTAAGTAACGCAGGCGGTCTGCGCCAGCAGCTTCAGTGCGCCAGCAGGCAGTGTGATCGAATCGCCCTGGTCCCCTCCCCTAGCTACTAGGAGATGACGCCCTGCAACAAAGTCTATTAGCCTTAATCTGTTTTCGGACGTGGCGTCGTGTAGGGTGTGCTTTCCTTCAACTCGTTCAAAGAGATCCTTCTTACCCAGCTTCGCGCTGAAATCTCCGAGAACAATCTTGGTGTCATAACTGGGACATTGAGTGTTCTATCTAGGAGGTTATAGGTTCCTCTTACGAAAGTTTCCGTAGTATATGTCGCAATTTTTCATCCTATTTTTACTCCCACCGAACTTCTTGGAGTGCAGATCTACCTTATAGCAGTCTATGGCCTTTTTTAACTATTCGGCAGCATCCGGTCTGTTAAGGGAACTAGCATTCAGGTGTGGAAGCGATACTCCTGTCCTTTTATACGTTTGCGGATGTTGTCAACATGTAGTCCGTCCGTTTAGTCCAAGGGTTTTCGCCTATCGTCTAAAACGACACCATGCACTTTTTCGATGGCTTCCGGTGTAGTTGCGCTTTCTGTCCGTGGTTCATCTGAGTTATCCGCGAGGGACCCCGTTCAAACTCAGCTGCCCACTTTTTATTGGTTGACATCGAAGAAGCAAAGACCCTGTCAACTTTCTATCATTCGCTGTGGCATCCTTCGATGGCTTTAAATTGCCAGGCATCGACAGGATATATCCTGCTATGCTGCAAGAAGATATTAGGCAGCTGCTTCCTACTTTGAAAATAATTTCCACTGCTAGTCTGGCCTTGCCTGCATACCTATTCCTTGACGCACGGTGAAAGTAGTCTCTATTCCCAAAATAGGAAAAGAAGATAACTCACTTGCCAAGAGTTTTAGACCAACTATTCTAACATTCTTCCTTCTGATAAGCATAGAGGGACTGGTAGAGATGCACTTGCGCAAGGTTGCCCTTCGAATGCTTCCTCTTTCGGACCGACCTATGTCATGCTTATCAGCGCGGATAATCCTGCCAGACTCTGCTTCAGAATCTTGTTGGAAGAATTGAATGCGCGCTCGAAAGAAAAAAGTCCGCGATGGGCTTTTTCATCGACATTGAGGGAGCTTTCGGTAATGCAACTTTCGGTAACATGTGTAACGCCTTGTAGATCAAAGCAATGCTTTTGCACAGGACAAGCTGCTGATGTAGACCTCAACTAGGGTGTCAAATCCGACGTAAATAGGTGCTGGCTGCCCGCAAAGCGGCGTCCTGTCTCCGCTGTTATGGTGCATGGTGCTCGACTCTTTGCTTGGTGCTTCAATATCTTTGGAATCTATGCCTAGGCCTATGCGGATGATGTCGCCCTTCTTTCTGTCAGCTCTTGTTTAGTGACTGTTCGTTTCAAAGCGCAGGCGGCACTAATTGTGATCGACGATACAATATAATACCGTTGTTTGGTCAGACCTGCTGTCAGCTTTCTGGCAATGCAAGGGAGCTTTTGGCAAAACATGGGGCTTATCGCCGGCAAAGGTCCTCTGGACCTATGTACACGGCAGTAATAAGACCTATTATCTCTGGTGGGGCAGGCTGATACGCAAACACGTCGTACCCTGTTTCATCAAACTACAAAGAACGGTTTGTCATAGCTGCAAATGGGCTTACCCCAGCACGCCAGCCTCTGCTTTAGATGCTATAATAAACTTTCCACCCCTTGATATATTTATCAGAGAGGTGTGCTCTGAAAGCCTTGTCGCGTCTCAAGAGAAGTAGCTTTTGATACAACTCGCACAGGAATAACAGTACTTGTGCAAGGAATGTCCTGCGACCCAGGGCTCATGAAAATGCCTTGACATCCTTCTACTGCGCCGTATTTTCACAGTCGAGTTTTCATGGCGTCAGGACTAGCTCAGGCTGGATACTGAACCTGGGCGCGGTCAGAGCTGGGGTTTTCTCTGAGCAGGAAAACATCCGACTGCTCTGCTGGGTTTTTTTTTGAGCAGGAAAACATCCGACTGCTCTTCTCGTTAGGAAAATATGCGTTTGCCTTTCAATCAGAGATATACGCAACCCTAATGGCCATGCACTATTTTGTGAAGCACAGGTGGAAGGGAAAAAGCATATGCCTGTGCAGTGACAACCAAGCTGCTCTCAAAGCTGTGTCCAACGCTTTAATCAGCTCCAAGCTAGTCTATGAACTCACTACCCTTTTGAACAGAGTCTGTGGACCAAATTGACAAAGGTTGTATGGGTTCCAAGTCACAAGAAATTTGTAGCATTGACTGTAGAAGACTTGTGGGAGTCGTTAAGGGGCCCTTTCACTTTTGCTAAGCGTGCTTGGCAACAGAGAAATGCCCACTTGTGCTGCATGTTGCAAGGAGGATGACACGGCATATGCCGAGCGCCGACGCACCCTTGGGGCCGACGTGGTGTGTGCCCAATTTCTTAGCTCTACACCACTGAAGCCCCTAATTTCTTTCGGAAAAAGGGGAAAATACATGAATGCAAGGTGTCTGTCTGGAGTAGTAGTACCAGTATATCATTAGTGATTAGTCCATCCAAATCGGAGAATTTCACGATGATCGATATTCATTTAAACGAAAAACACGCAAGACGTCAACTACAAAAATGTGTGGTGTAAGCAAACTACTTAAGAGAACGTGACATGCAGGAAACATAATTTTTTGCTGATTAGAAAGCAACAGCTTTTTAATCCGGCAACGCCTTGCAAGACCGTTAGAGGAGGCTACTGAGAGACGGGCGGAAGTTCGAGCTGCCTCTACTTGGTAACAACCTTATTTGCATAGACCCGTTAAAGTTGACACATGTCAACCCATGTTACCGAGGCCAGTGAAGAGCTCTCCATTTAAGTTGGAGGTTTCACTTAATGGCTAGAGGCCACCATTAGCTTCGGATATGGATGACTTGGCCACATTTGCAAACTATTATGGGTTAGTTTCGGTTAGGATCATGTAAATGTTCGGTGTAATAAGATTTTTGAAACTATTGGGCAATAAGGGGATACAACCTACTTGCGTACATTCATGCGACACGTTGAGACGTCAACAGAGTGAAAAGTGAGTCTAGAAAAACCTGGCCATATACATATGTAGGTCCTCCGCAATGGCGCAGATGAACAAATTTTCCCAAGAGTACATAGCACCGGCCGTTCAGAATGTGTTATAGGAACAGCAGTTTGGGGTTCAAAACAAACATTTTGTTTTTTACTGTGATGATTATGTCAACTGTTGTGCACATGAGGAGGATTTTAGTTTTGTGCTTTAACTGAATTAAAAGTGCAGCTGCAGCCAACAAACATTCAATGTTTGTGGATGTTTACAATAAAGTTCCGGAAATTTGTAAAGAAAAACAAGCTAATTAAGTTTGTCACAACATTTTATTATCGACCTTTACAATAGTTCCCCTCTAACTCTTCCAAATGATTCCAACGTTGCTCCCACGACGCGAAAAACCATTGAAAATCCTCCGAAATAATTTTTTCACGACGGATAATGCCGCGGTACGATAGGTGACGGAAGCTCCTTCACGTACGAGTCAATCATTTTGAAGACCACAGTGCAGATATGACGAACGATGCAGTGTTCCATGTTATGACTAAGCTCCCACAATTTAATTGCCACACCTCGTATAGTGACACTGCAACTAATGGTTCCAATGTTTCAAAAATAGTTATTTCAATGTCCCAAGTTAGGCCTCGCTCTGGAAACACAGAAAAAAGAATAAAAAATGACGAATTAAACGCAAACTCATGAAGTTTTCAGAACCATTGGGAGTGATTTAACATGCTGATCCCGTGTAGCTGAATTCGAAAGCAACAAAATTGGGTGCCCGACGAATTGAAACAGAGATATGGAAAGAGAATGAGAAGTGCATAATGTAGGTTGTTCTAACAGATGCAGCACGGTGACCGGTTTACGGGTTCGTTGGTAGATAATATTTTCACTAATCTCTAATAAAACAAACCGAACTAATTTGTATTCCCAATAGATCAGGCGAATACTTGTTCTTCTTCTTAACGGGCGCTACAGTTCGGGGTGAACCTGGGCCTCAACCCATATGCCCCTCCAACTAGCACAATCTTTTGCTAGCCCTTTCCATTGCCGCACACCAATTGGCTGAGGTCCCCTTCCGACTGTGTGCGCCATCTTAAGTGCGGTCGTCGTCTGCTTCTTCGTCCCTCGAGGTTGGGTTCAAAGACTCTCCGGACTGGAGCTGTGGTGTCCATTCGCTCTACATGGCCCAGCCATCTTAGGCGTTGAATCCGTAGACGCCTGGCTAGGCTCATGTCGCTATACAGCCCGGAAAGTTCGTGGCTGAATCTTCTCCTCCATCTCCCGTCTGCGTTTATAGGCCCAAAAATCATGCGCAAAATCTTTCTCTCGAACCGACCAAGGGCCTCCTCATCCGCTTTTGATAGTGTCCATGCTTCTGCGCCATACAACAGGACCGGGATGATAAGGGTCTTATATAGAGTAAACTTTGTTGTTCGGGCTCTATTACTCAATTGCCTCCTGAGCCCAAAGAAACAGCGATTGGCAAGAGTGATTCTGCGTTTGATTTCGGAACTGATGTCGTTGTTCTAGGTCACTGCGGAGCCAATGTAGACGAAGTTCTTAACTACCTCGAACTTATATCTGCCAATACAAACGTTCTGGCCAAGACGTCGGTGGTGAGCGTCTTTTTTTGATGACAGCATATATGTAGTTAGTTTTGCCCTCGTTCACCGCCAGACCAATTTTCGCCGCCTCCATCTCAATACTCGGAAACGCCTCATTGACATCTCGCTGTGATCTACCTGTTATGTCAATATCGTCGGCGTATGCAAGGAGTTGCCAGGATTTGAAATAGATTGTGCCTCTTGTATTGGCCAGTGATTTTTGCACAATCATTTCTAATATGATGTTGAAGAAATCACACGACAGCGCATCGCCCTGCTTAGATCCTTTTTTGACATCAAAACTATTGGTAAGGCGTTCACCGATTCGGATAGAGCAGCGAGCATTCTCCAAAGTCATCCTGCACAGTCTGACGGGTTTAGCAGGTATGTCAAAGGTAGACATAGCGTTGTATATATCGTCTCTAATTACGCTGTCGTATGCGGCTTTGAAGTCGACAAATAGGTAGTGAGTGTCGACTTGAAATTCATTGTTTTTTTCCAGGATCTGCCGTAGTGTGAAGATTTGGTCGATGGTGGACTTCCCTGGCCTGAATCCGCACTGATAAGGACCTATCAGCTTATTTACAAAAGGCTTCAGGCGTTCACACAAAACGGCAGAGAAGATTTTGTAGGCGATGTTAAGGAGACTTATTCCTTTATAGTTGGCGCAATCAGAGGGGTCTCCTTTCTTGTGGATCGGGCATACGATGCTGAGACTCCATTCCTCGGGCATGCTTTCCTCTAACCATATCTTACAGATGAGCTGGTACATGCTCCTATCCAGGTCATCCCCAGTTGCCTTGAAGAGCTTAGCAGACAATCCGTCCGCGCTAGCAGCTTTATTCAACTTGAGTTTCGATATGGCAATCTTAACTTCGTCGAGGTCAGGGGGACGGAGTTCACTGCGGTCTTCGTCGACCAGAAATGGGTCATTCTGCGGTATATTGATTAACATCGCCGTTATACAGTCTACAGAAGTGGTTTTTCCATATTCTCAGCATCGACTGCGATTCTACTACTAGATGTCCGTTCTCATCCCTGCAGGCTTCCGTTCTGGCTTTATAACCTTGGCATGTTCGCTTTATCTGTAGATAATACTTTCGAACGTCACGCCTGCAGTAACACCACTCCAAATCCTCCAGCGCGGGCTTCTCGTGCTCTTTCTTCTTTCTTCTAAGAAGCTTATGCTCCTCCCTTTTTTTAACTCGTAGAGCTCACGAGCTGCTCTTGTTCTTTTATGCAGCGAGGCCATATATGCATCCGGCTTCGCTGTGTGATTCCTCCTGCACTCGTCGTCGAACCAGGTGTTTTATCTTGTGGTGAGGCTTTGGAACCCAAAACTTCGGATGCAGAGCTTTTTAGGGCTTGTTTGCAAAGGCTTCACTGCTGTTCTATTGATAACGTGGAGGATTGAGGTGTATTGGAGAGCTTAAGGGAGACGCGATCGGTAAAGGCACGAGCTGTTTCTGGCGATAGTAGCTTTCCGACGTCATAACTTTTTACCCTGTCCATTCCATCGCATTTCCTGGATGGCGGTTATGTCCGCTTTATAGTGGTCTAGGGCGTCCGCGAGTTGTTCGGCTGCACGTGGCCTGTTTAGGAACCTAACATTCCACGTACAGAGCCGAAGATCATTGTCCTTTTTTCGTTTTTTGCAAGGGTCGTCAACGTATACTATTTCGTATATTTTTTCGTTTACTATTTCGTCCTGTCGTGCTAGTTTAGTAAGGCGTGTAGTCCTATTTCGAGGGCGATATAGCAGAGGAAGCATATCAGGCATACGGCACAGTAAGCAATTAGTTAGAGGTTGTACCATCTGGGGAGACTTATTGGTATAGTAAGCGGGAGCACCGTGGCGCAGTATGTAGTGTGTTGGCCTCTGACGCCGATGACACGGGATCGACACAGCCATGTCATCGAACGTGTTTTCACGGTGTTTCTCCTCAGCGGGGTTCTGACAAAACCCCCTGTAGTAAAATTGTCATGAAAAGCTTCTCGAAATTCGCCGTTCGGAACCGGCAATAAACTGTAGGTCCCTTTCACCTATGGGAAAATGAAACCACACACAACATGGGTGATTGAGAGAAGCTCGGCTCTGGTCCTTCATAGACTGTAACGCCAACATACATACAAACAAACTTCATAACAAAATTAATGTTAAATAAATGTTAAAAACTGGTGCCAAACCATGCGTTGACTGAAATGTCACATTCCTACACACACTTACAACCAAAAGTATGCCTCTTCTTCTTCGTGGCGCCAGAGACCTCAACCAACAAGCGACTCCAGTCAGTACGATCTCTTGCCAGCCGTCTTTCTCCACTTATGTGCGCCATTTGGGACGAGGGCTTCCTCTGTTGCATTGTCCGAGTGGATAAGATTCGAAGATTCTTCGGACCGGAGGGATGTTGTCTATACGCTCTATATAGCCTAGTCATCTTAAGCGTTGTATCCGAAATGCTTAACCAGGCACATGCCGCCGTACAGCCTGCACAGTTATTAGTTGAATATTCTCCTCCAGATGCCATCAACGCAAACAAGACCAAAGATCGCAGTCAGAACTTTTCTCTGGAAAAGACTAAGAGCTTCCTATCCGCTTTCAATAGCGTGCATACCTCTGCAGCATAAGGCAGGACTAGGATAGTTAGGGTATTATAAAAAGCCAACTTGTTTTTCGTGAGCTGGCTCTGTTACTCAATTGCCTGTAATTTCGGTTCTGTTGTTGTTCGCATTAGTTACTGTGGATTCGAGGTGGACTACCTCGAAGTTCTTACTGGCCATTGCGACGCTTTGTCCGAGACGGCTATGTTGTGCGTCCTTTATTGATGACAGCATATATTTCGTTTTGCCCTCAGCTACCGCCAGATCCCTTTTAGTCTCATTGACGGCCCGCTGTGTTCGACACAGCAAGTCAATATCGTCTGCATAAGCTAGCAGTTGAACAGAATTTTGAAAGATCGTGCCCCTAGTGTTGACTTGTGAGTTTTACACGATCTTCTTAAGTGTGATGTTAAAATAGTCACATGATAGCGCACCGAATTGCCTAAAACCGTTTTTGACGTTGAAGGCCTCGGTAAATTAATTACCGACCTTGATGGAGCAGCGAGAGTTATCCATCGTCATCGTACATAATCTGACGAGTTTGGTAGGGATGCCAAAACTCTATGTACGCTATTATATGCGGCCTTGAAATCGACAAATAGGTGGTGAGAGTCGATCTGTATTTCTCGGGTATTTCCCAGGATCTGCCGCGGTGTGAAGATTTGGTCTATTGTGGACTTACCTAGTCTAAACCACACTGATAAGGACCCATCACGGTGTTGACAAATAGTTTCAGGCGTTCACACAAGACAGCAGAGAGGATTTTGTATGCAATGTTAAGGATTCCTTTCTTGTGGATCGGGCAAACGACACTGAGATTCCACTAGTCGGGCAGGGTTTCCTACGACCTTATCTTACAGCTGAGCTGGTGTATGCGTCCTGCCAGATCATACCCAGCTGCTTTAAACAGTTACGCCGACAGCCCGTTCGCTCCAGCAGCTGTGTTTTACTTCAGCTTGACCTCGTCAGGCTTCGACCGCAGGCTTTATTCCTGCCGTAATATCTCTCCTTCTTCTTCTTTCTGAGAAGCCGGTTGTCTTTTCCCCTTTTCTGTTTGCAGAGCTCATGGACAACTCTCGTCTTTCGATGTAGCAATGCCTTGTAGGCGTCCTACTTAGCCGTATGGGCCTCCCTTCACTCGTCGTCAAACCACGGGTTTTTCCTGGCCACATCGGTGGCCGCTTCTTTACTAGGTTTTTGAAAAGGCTTCTCCTGTTAATGCAGGCGGCGTCGAGAGTTTTTAGGAGACTGGATCGGCAAAGTTTCCAGCGGTCGGTTGCGATTGTAACTTTCCGACATCAAGCCTTGATATTCTTTCTCGCCTCCATTATTTTTCTGATATCCATGCTTTTACCTTGGCCACAAAAAGGAAATGATCCGAGTCGATGTTAGCTCCTCGGAAGGTTCGGACTTCGAGAATACTGGAGAAGTGTCTGACATTGATCGTATTGTGATCAATCTGGTTGGCGATTTATGGAAGTTGAGGTGTGGAAACCGCTTACTCACTACAGAGAGGTTCCCCGAGGCGAAATTCACTAGCCTGAGTCCGTTCCCATATGTATTGACGTACAGGCTGTGTTTTCCGATAACTCTGGCAAGGACTTCTTCCTTTCCCCGCTGTGCAGTCTCTTAGAAAGATCTCGGTGTCGTAGCTCGGGCATTTATCTTAAGACCTTTCTAGGAGATCATAGAAGTTATCATTGCTGTTGTCATCCTTGTCTTTTGTCGGCGGTGGGCCCAAATCAGGTTAATTTAGCCTTAATGCAGGATGTTATGAGGCGCCCCCTTATATATTTAAAGCTTAAAACTTCTTGCTTTAGTCTGCCTCGAGCAACAAATTCACACCCAAATAAGCGCTGCTGCCTTCCCCATCTGTAGCAATCGCTGTAGTAATCTGAACCCTTATTTTTGTACGTGGCGCGGGGTTAGCCCTACACACAACCCCCAACTAGAAGGCCAAGCTCTTTTTTTACTCTGGAGGGGAGGGTCCGGGTGAATCCGGTGTCGGTAACCTCGCTGTGGTTGTGAGCGCCGCTGTTTTCTCTACTACATATGTGGGACTCATCCACTGACGTCTCTTTTCTCCTTGAATACCTCCTCTTGGACCTGGGCATCAAAATAAGTTCAAGCAGCTCCAAAAGAGGTGTTGTCCAGGTGGCTTACATTAACCGAAGCTGTGAACGCCGCCATTGACCGATCGATTGATTAGCTCGTGCGCCGCTGTCCTGAGGAAGAGTTAAGCATAGGTACTAGGGTTGGGAGGTACTAGGCTCCCGAAATGCATGCTCAAGAATGGGTATTAGTCTGATATGACACCCGACAAAAACGAAACTGTTATTCGATTTACTAATATGATAAGCATTGTATCAGTTTGGTCAAGAAATAAAGTCGGCTTTTAGCCGTTAACTTTAAAAGCACGGAGTGCAACAAAACTTTATTAATCATAATAGCAACCATTGTGATCAACACATTTTTGCCAACGGGAAGGATACTAATTTATTCCTTCAGCATAAGTCTCTGGAGGTCAGAGAGCTATGAACTCGTTGAAGGCAGTTTTGGCGTCGTCTTGACTTTTGAAGCATTTTGAAGCAGATTGATCAACTTCTGTAAGGTCGGCTTTGCGACGTGTGATCATGGAGAGCTATTAGTCGTGGACCAAAGCTGGGCGCGTGCGTTCAAGTTTTCGTGCATTTCATCGATTTTTTACAATATTTCTCAGCCGTAATGGTTTTGCCGGGATTCAGAAAGCTTTGGTGAATCGAACCAGCTGCAAACCACCAAATAGTCAGTATTATTGTTTTTTGGTGCAATGCCTGCTTCGGGAAGTGCCATGGTGCTTCATCTTGATCCAACCTTTGAGCTGAGTGATGCCGGTTGGCGTATAAGATCCATTTTTCATCGCATATCATAATCAGCAAAATTAATGGATCCATTCGTGCGGAACCCACTTATCGAGCTTCTTCGATTTCCCAATTTCTCGAAGGTGTATAGAAACCGTTCCAATTTCCAATCCCAGCTCTTCTGCAAGTTGTCTTATTGTTGTACGTAGATTTGCCTCCAACAGAACCTTTAATTGATAATTGTCGATGAGTGTCATAAATCACACACAACATGGGTGATTGAAGAGAAGCTTGGCTCTGGGCCTTCAAGGGCTGTTACGCCACCAAAAAGGAAGAAGAGTCATAGGAATATATAGTACTCGCCCACCTATGGGATGATAAAATTACATACAATATGGGTGATTGAGAGAAGCTAGTCTTAGGTTCTCCGTAACCTGTAACGCCATATTCATAGTACTTAACATATTGGCATTAAAAATCTAATGAATCTTAAACCATAAAAAAACCTGCCAAGTGCGAGTCGGACTCGCGCACGACGGGCTCCGTACCATCTGTATACATAAATATGAAAGAGACTATGTATGTTACCTCATCAAATGAGAGAACTTGGTTGCAGGCAGGATTTTTTGAAAATCATGTCTGTTGTATGGGAGCCCCCCTTAAATATTCATTTTGTTCTGTTTTTAGTATTTGTCGTGGTGGCGGTAACAGAAATACATCATCTGTGAAAATGTCAACTCTGTAACTATCCCGGTTCGTGAGATACAGCCTGGTGACAGACGGATGGACGGACGGACGGACAGCGAAGTCTTAGTAATAGGGTTCCGTCTTACCTTTGGGTATGGAACCCTAAAAACCATCTTACTTGTACCTGTATATGTATATATGATTTACGTACAAGTAGCTGTCATTAAGCTGAGAGCTTGTTTATGGAAAGAGCCTTTAAAAGTGCATTCGAACTAGTTATTTAAAACGGATTAGTTCTAATCCACGTTGTCGGAAAACCTTTCAACAAAAGACACGCCAATTTCCACTAACGGCGCAGTTTTTCGCAGCGCACTTTTGGTTTTAGCCCAAATTTCCACTGCACACCTATTAACCTCAAGTCTAATTTGCTTTACGGCAGTCGCTTAAATTCGTATCTCAGTAAGAGTTCGTCAAACTTCCAACCACTTTGCTACTCGCCCGCGTAAAAGTTTTAAATTGTTCGGTTGGATTTTCTGTATGTTTTCTTTAAGAATGTCCTTGTTGAAACTTTGGCTGTTTTTATTGATTACCTACTTTCACAGAAAAAAAGATATCAATTTATTCCGCTCCTATTAAATCCATTCACAACAGAGAGAGCAAAACGCTGTTCATGTGCTCGTTTGGGGATAAAGAAGAAACAAATAAAAAAAAGACAAATAAATGACAAAATAAAGAATTCCAGTTAGAAATTACGCAATCTCTTTTGTGCGAATCCTTATCTGTAAGATAAATATACATCCGGCTTATGTGAGATTTTATACAAAAAGCTCTTGAGAAACTGGGATCCCTTGTGTGAGTCCCTGCGTTTCCCAATCCACCGAACTTAGTCGTTTCAAAAGAAAAATAAAACCAGAAAGTGTCTTATCTCTTTTGAGATATTGTTGGTTAAATGATTTCAGAATCGTGGAGAAACAAGGTTATACACTTTAGCATATAGAATCGCAGGAATCAGTACAAATACAATAGAAGCCCTTACTAGTTTTACCTGTTTTTGTATCCAAGTTTATTCTACTTGCCTTGTTTTGCGGCAGTGTTTTGCGAGATATAGCTGATTGTCTTTGTGCATATAATGCATCAGGGTAAACATCGACTCATCAAATAATTCCATATCATAAAAGCTGTTATCAACTCTATCAACTATCAACTATTTTTATAGTCCAGTCAAATAAGACTTTGAAGGTTACAAAAATTCCCATAGAGCTAAAAATTGGTATGAATGTTCAGAATACTATTATAAATGAAAAGTGAAAAGTCCCCATCAATCGTCCATGTGCGAAAAATTTTATTGATGGTGAAAGTTTGCAAAAATAGGTTTTTCGCGTTTTTCAGCTAAACGGTGAGTTCTACAGCAAAAATAGCTCAGACAAAAATTGTAGATCATCCGATTCTCTACAGAAAATTTATCCACACCTTTTCTCATAAGTATTGCCATTTCCGTGATATAGCGGTTCAAAGAATTAAAAAAAATATTTTATTCGTAATATGCACACGTTTCCACACCACCTATGAGGTAGTGTGCTTGGCGCATTTTTTTAACGTGGTTTCCCCGGTAGGCCTATTCCACGATCTATTGTGATCCTATTGAATTCAAATTGAGTGTTGAAAATGATGAAAGCTGTGTAAAGTATGTAATATATACAGGCTGCCCCACGAGTGGTGTGCCAAAAAGCTAGAGCGTATAGGTCTGGTCAGGACAAGAAAAAAATCGTATGGGAGGGGGGTCTATTCCCCCCCGTTTAGCCCGGAGGGGCAGTTTTCTAAAAAATCACTTAATTTGAAAAAAAAAAAAATATTAAAAACCGGCCTAGTGCGAGTCGGACTCGCGCACGAAAGGTTCCGTACCATCTGTTTATATATAAATATGAAAGAGACTACGTATGTTACCTCATCAGTCATCACAGTAAATCACATTTTTTGTATGATGACAGATCTTGGTTGCAAGCTGGTTATCGGCATATTACTTTGATAACCAAAAATCTTCATGATGAGACATAGTTGATTATCAGAGTGTCCATTGAATTCAAATCAATTATCTTACTTGACAGCTACGATGTGAAAAGGTGAATAACAATAACGGGAAATGGGGTAAAAAGGTTTGCAGCTGGGATTAATTCAAATACCCACCAAAAACCTTTTCCGCTCCATCCCTCCCTCTCCCGTATTTCAACCCATCATTTTGGTCCGTTGCTCTCTTTTGAGGGTGGCCTCGGTGCATACGCGGATCAGGAGGATCTTGCGGTATCGTGGTCCGACTCGCTTGAGGGGGCAACAAAGCAGGTAAGACCGGACGGACGGTCCGAAAGCAGGGACGGACGGTCCCCGACGCCGACAGCATGGACGGACGGTCCCCAACACTGACAGCCGGGACGGACGGTCCCAAACGCCGACAACAGGGACGGACGGTCCCAAACGCCGACAACAGGGACGGACGGTCCCCATCGAGACCACGACAAGGGCGAAGGCCCCACCCTAACTAAATAATTGTTTGAGCCAAAGAAGAATGTCACCTCCAATCAGTAAAGTGTCGTCTACAAGCAAATGAATGTTGAAACCCCAAAAGAATTGTGAACCCAATGAGTAAATTGTTGTCTCGCCCCTATATGTTCAAAGAGGAAAAAAACATTGTAAATACTTGAATTGTGAGCGGGTAGCTCGACATCCGGCAAGGGCTTCGATACTTACAAGTCCCTCGAAGACAAAGGAGTGCTTGAGTGCACCTAATCACCGGGTTATTCGAGGGAGACGTTTAATTTTATAACTTTTAGTACAACCGGGGTGGTGAATGCTTCCGTTACCCAAGACAACAACCTCTTCCAACCGGAGCTGAATGGAGTGAGTGTGGAGGCTATTGGAACTCTGGAGGTATTCCCTTTGTTCCGATAGCCAAATGGACTGGGGCGAATTCTCACACACCACCTTAGGCTTCAACCGCCAAAAGGACAGGGCGGGCGAGAAAGCCAGTAGTTTATCTTAATTAAAGAAAAAAAGGAAATAGAGAATCCTAAAAATGATACAGCAAATAAGTGTGAAGAGAAATCACCCGATTGGATTAAACTCGCCAGACCCGGGAGTTTAATCCAAAATAAAGATGGCCGAATTCGCCCCAAATGTGTGTGTGTGGCGTGTGTGCGAACCGGTTGGAGGGGTAGACGGGAAGGTAACCCGTGAAAACAAAGGCAATTGGAGAAGAACCGTGCAAGTGACAAGACGGTTGGTGCGTGGACAGTGGCCACCATCTGAGGAAAAAAAGTAGAGAACAAAGGAAACCGAGAAAAAAAAAAGGCAGAGCAACATAAGAAAGGAAGGGAAAAAAAAAAACCCGTGGAACATAAAAGGCGTGAAGCGGAGGCAGGAAGCAAAAAAAAGGAAGAGTAGCCGAAGTATTCACCAGCCCCGGGAAGTATTCCTTTCACATATTTAATTTGTTTTTTTCACTCCCCTCGAATTACCCCCCTAATCCCCAACCCCTGACAAACTGACCCGTTTTGGGAATCGCGTCTCCCATTACGGATGCCGAGCACCCCGCATTCATTAAGATATAAAACCCAAAATAAAGTGTCCCCCCCATTTCTAAACGAATCTGGTCGTTTCCTTTTTAGTTTTCGTAGTTTTCACAAAACTACGTGGCGCCCTATATCTCCCGACCACCGAATCCCCGAACCCATCCCCCAGGAGCTAGCCGTGTGCGCACTGAACGCGCGCACCCCAGCTGTTGTGTCAATCTGACACAACAATCAGAGACACAAAAGAGATCAAAACTGGGAAGTTTGCTACTGATTGTGGGATATTGTCGGCTGACCTTAGTTCAGTATGTGACCAAGGGGATTTTTTGGATGAAAGTCATGTCTGTTGTATGGGAGCCCCCCTTAAATGTTAATTTTGTTCTGTTTTTAGTATTTGTCGTGGTAGCGGCAACAGAAATACATCATCTGTGTAAAATTTCAACTGTCTAACTACCACAGTTCATGAGATACAGCCTGGTGACAGACGGACGGACGGACGGATGGAGAGCGAAGTCTTAGTAATAGGGTTCCGTTTTACCTTTGGGTACGGAACCCTAAAAATCAACGGCTACATCCACAATGCCGCGATATGCTTTTTTGTAAAGCCAGAAACCTCTTCTTTCATCTTGTTTTTAAACGAAGCTGTTTTAAGGAATAGTTTTTGAGAAATGAATTTTCAAACTCAAACTTTTGAAAAAAAAAAAATGGAAAAAAAAAATGTCGAAATATTTTTTTTTCAAAATTGTATGTAATTAAGTACTAATCCTTTTCAAGAATCAATTCTCTTATTTTTAAAAACTTAAAAATAAAAAAAGACCCAAACCACTTTTTTCTAAGAAAAACCTTTGTTTTTGTTTTAACGCGGCTGGAGTTGTAGGCAAATTAATGTACGAAACATTGACCTCTTTTTTATTATTCGGAGTTTTATGAGGATACAATAAAGTGACACAGTATTGGAGTAGCCCTGGATTAATCCTTTTTTTTTCATTGATAACGTCTGAAAACTGACCTGCCAATTTCGTCTGGGTCCGCCCGCCGCCGATGGATTCTACCCGCAATAAAACCGCTATTTTTGTTTATTGAAAAACAAAGTATTTGCAAACCAAATGTAAATAAAAGGCATCGCATTTTTAATAAAAAAACATTTCCAAATTGGATGTTAGCTCATCAACACATTACGGTGTCAAACTCATACTCTTGAGAAGAATTGACGGACATACACTTCTGCTACGGTTAAGCAAATGGTTGAGATCGTGAAGCTGAAAGACTCTCTGAAAGATATCCCAATCGGGGGTGTCCCAGTCGTAACATGTTTTCAAGAATCCACTGACGTCTGCGAGAGCACGGAGTGCTAGAGGATCAATTTTTCTTCTTGTCTTGACCAGACCTATACGCTCTAGCTTTTTGGCACACCACTCGTGGGGCACCCTGTATATGAAAAAATAGTTTGGACAAATTATTCGTCGGATTCATAATAATCCAATGGAACTTCTGGTGTACTGTCTTCGTTTTCTTCTTCATCTTTTTCTTCATCTTCCTGCTGGATACAAATATGTTCTAAAAGTGATGCATCATATGTCTTATCACTGCTATCGTAATTATCCTCATCTAATATCGGAGGGCATGGGCTCGGACATACAGGGTAAAGTTGTTGATCGTTCTCAATCTGGCGAGATGACAGCAACGATCCCTGTTTAAATGCCCGGGTCAAGTTGACATACCGCCTCGTCGCGGCGTCCTCTGGATAGCCTCTTCAGCAACCGTTGGGAGGTGAACAAACACATGCAGCGACAAAACCCCGACCAGAATGGCGGTTGTGCGGCGGGCTAACAATCCGCCCACGTAAAAAGAAAGATAAGTTATGAATGAGCAAGATACCTCGGACGGATACTCGACGACGACAACGCACGAAAAAAGAACACGATTTGGGAATATGCTCCTGGAATGTCAGAACCCTGTACACTCAAGGAGCTGCTCATAAACTAGAAGGAATCCTCACGCAGTACAAGGCGGATATTACTGCGGTCCAGGAAATACGCTGGGTAGGAAACGGTATGATTAGGAAGAAAAATTGCGACATTTATTACAGCTGTCACAAAAGGTTGCACTTACTGGGATGCGGATTTGTCGTGGGAAAGCGGTTAAGGTCGAAGGTCATCGACTTTAAACCTATAAGTGATCGCCTAGCTGTGATCCGCATCAGAGGCAGATTTAATAACATCAGCCTTACATGTGCACACGCCCCTACCGACGAGGCTGAAGACCCTATCAAGGAGGACTTCTATGATCTCCTGGACAATGCCTATGGAGCTTGTCCGGAGTACGATGTTAAAATCGTGCTCGGGGACTTCAACGCCAAAATCGGTAAGGAGAACACCCTGTGCGGAGGGATCGGAAAGCAAAGCCTCCACGATACAACAACAGATAACGGCTTCCGACTCACGGACTTTGCGACAACTCGTAATGCGGTGATAGGTAGTACAAGATTCCCTCGTAAGCGAATCCACCCAGCAGCCTGGCGATGTCCGGACGGTCGAACCGCCAACCAAATCGACCATGTGCTCATTGACGCAAGGCACTCGTCAAACATCCTGGATGTGCGAACATTCAGAGGGGAAAATGTCGACTCTGACCACTTCTTCGTAGCAGCAAGATTCAGAGCTCGACTGTCCAATGTCAGAAAACTGCACTAGCCCATCAGAAGGAGGTTCGACATTGGGCGCCTGAGCACACCGAGTTATATGTACAACAGTTCGAAGTGAGTGGAGTTCACCAACTCTCATTAAATATAACAACAAATATTTGTTGTTGTATTGAACTCCGAACTACACTCTCTCTCTTTCTCTCTTCATGATCATCTTCTACAGAAGATGAACATGAAGTGATGAGTCCCAGTTGATCTTAGCATAAAAGAAAAGACGGTTGCTATTGTGAGTTAGAGAAAAACTGAAATAAACAGAAAAAAAGTTATTTGTTTCTTTTATTTTATTAAATAAATTACTGGCGCAGTCGGTTTAGGCCAACATATTAATTACTATTACCGAACAAAAAAAAAAAAAAATATATACCAATAGTAAGAACTAAAATTTGGAAACCTATTATTAAAACATAAAGTATTACGCAAAATGTGCTGTACGGTATACTTATATATACATAAATAAATACATATTTAAGAATACGTGCAAGTAACATATACGAAGTGTACAGTTATTTAATAAATTCAAGTAACTGAAAGTACAAAGTGAATAAAAAGACAAAGAGTTAAGTGAGAAGTGTAACTCAAGAACAAAGAAAAAAAGAAATCCCGTTTGGACAAAATACTTACAAAAACAACGCTATATATATACATACATATAATTTTGAGGAAAGGAATTAACAAAGAAGGTATGGCAAATATGGATTTGTATAATTTAATCAATGACATCCAAGAATTCACTGGATTGCCCGAAGAAATAAATTTATTTATAAGACATGTTGACTATATATATAAGTATTCTGAACATTTAGACGATATATCTAGGGGTTTGTTAGAAATAAAAATAAGACAAAAAATAAAAGATCGTGCTAACATAATCCTCATTAACAATAATATGTAATCCAAATAACTGGAAAGATATAAAAGAAATTTTAATATCCAACTGCACCATAAATGAAAGCTTTGAAAACATTATCAATCAAATACGTATGTTACAATTCAGGAATTCAGTTGAAGATTTATTTGAAAATATGCTGAGCTTATTAACAAAACTTAATATAAAAACTGACACAACGACCTCTTCCGACGTTCCGGCTTGGTTTGATAGAAAACAAAACGAGAAAATGGTACTAGGTTTATTTATCGACAAATTGCCGAGTCAACCAAAACTAATACTACAGGCTAGAAATCCACCTGATCTTAAAGTAGCTAAAGAAATTTTAGTAAACACAGAACATTTTTACCGTCAATTTTACCACTACAATAGTACCCCTTTTCCAAACCGAACGTTAAATATTCCTACACGACTACCCTTTTCAACTTTCAATAGTCAAAATAATAGAATATGCAATAACAGAACATTTCGGCCTCAGAATAATTTTTCACAAAATTGTCCAAATAATTTCGGATACAATCATTTCGGTAGCTATTCAGGAATTTCAAGGGAAAACTCAAATTTTTTTCGTCAACACAATCCACATACTTTTCGCACAGTTCAATCGAAAAATCAAAGACACATTAATTCAGGATATAATGGACATCAACAAGTAGGCAATTCTCAACAAATTTTGCGAAATTCCAGAGATGTTAGGGACAGTAATAGTTGTGATAATATGCAAATAGACCATTTACATACCGGAATCTTACGAAATAATGAATACCCAGTAGAATGTCCACAAAACGAGAGCGTTCCTAACTTTCAAAATTTTCAATCAACAACGTCCGATCTCTTCCCTTTATAATTGTAAAAACAAAATCCTTTCCACTAAAATTGTTAATAGATTCAGGAGCAAGCACATCATTAATACGTAAAGGCCTCTTTCATAGATCCTTCAAATCGGACCTTGATAAGTCATTAATGCTCAAATCTATTAACTCTAATATTTCCGTTACTTCAAAAATAACAATTCCACTTTTTGAAGAATTTAAAAGGCCTTCGACAAGGATTGAGATGTTAGAGACTGAGTTGAATAGTGATTTTGACGGTATCCTCGGATGTAACGTACTTAAGCCGTTGCATGCGAAAATTGATCTTGATAAATCATTGCTCATTACAAAGGAAACAATTTTGCCTTTAATATCTTCCAGTCCCTTATTTCCGTTAACCCAAGAAGAAATTTACAATTTTAGCAAAAATGCCATAGATATCTGTTTTAATAGGCCTGATATAAATGACATTTCGAACAGACTTAAATTATACGATCTAAATAAGGAAGAAATCCGTTCATTAATAAGTACTATTCGGAAACACAAAAATGTATTTTACATAGAAGGTGATAATCTATCGGCAGTGACTGCGTATTCTCACAAAATACCAACAAAACATAATATACCTATATACTCTAAAGCATATAGATATCCGGAAGTGCATAAAGAAGAAGTGGATAGGCAAATTTCCGACATGCTTCAATCTAAGGTAATCGTAAAATCAAATAGTCCATATAATGCTCCAATTTGGGTAATTCCAAAGAAAATGGATAATTCGGGAATTCAGAGGTGGCGGATTGTTACAGATTTTAGAAAGCTAAACGAAGTTACTGTTGAGGACAAATTTCCTATTCCCAATATTGAGGATATTTTATCGAAATTAGGAAACGCACAATATTTTTCAGTCCTTGATCTTGCTAAGGGTTTCCATCAAATCCCCATAAATATAGAAGACAGACATAAGACAGCATTTTCGACTGCGAATGGGCATTATGAGTTCACTCGAATGCCGTTCGGATGGAAAAATGCACCAGCATCTTTTCAAAGAATGATGAATGAGGTACTGTCCGAATATATCAATAAAATATGCGTTGTATATCTTTATGATATCCTCATATTTTCAACCTCTTTACAAGAACACATTGATAAAATAAAATATTTATTAAATTAGAAGAATACAATCTTAAGATTCAAATAGATAAATGCAATTTTTTGAAGAGGGAAACGGAATATTTAGGACACATAATTTCGAAAGATGGTATAAAGCCCAATCCAAATAAAATTCAGATAATTGAAGATGTTAGATTGCCTCAAACAACCAAACAAATTAAATCGTTTTTAGGACTTACAGGATTCTACAGAAAGTTCATAAAAGACTATGCTCAAGTAGCTCTACCAATGACTAGGTATCTAAAAACAGGCGCAAAGCTAAACATTAGAGATATCCACTACATTGAGTCCTTTGAGAAACTTAAAGCTCTTATATGTAGTTGTCCAATTTTAACCTATCCAAATTTTTCTAAAACATTTACTCTAACAACAGATGCAAGTAATGCCGCTCTAGGAGCTGTTTTATCCCAAAACCAACACTCCGTAGCATTCGCCTCCAGAACACTAAACAAGCATGAACTTCACTATAGTACAATAGAAAAGGAGCTGTCATCAATAGTATGGGCAACTAAATATTTTAGGCCCTACTTATTTGGACGTACATTTAAAATTCCGTTAGTATGGTTACACTCATTAAAGGAACCAAATTCCAAATTACAACGGTGGAAAATTAAACTGAACGAACATGACTTCGTCATTGAATACATTAAAGGAAAGGAGAATTATGTAGCTGATTTCCTCAGTCGTTTGGAAGTTAATTGCGTTGATGATAGTGAAATTAGATCTGATCTCGCCACAATACATAGCGGCGCTGAAAACTTGCATGACCATATGTTCATTACTGAAACTCCTTTAAACGTATATAAAAATCAAATAGTAATAGAGAAAGGTAAATTCAATGCATGCAAAAACAAGATTTTGTATAAAAAGAAAAGACGAGAAGTTATAACAATAAAGGACTACAACGAAGAGTACGTTTTAAAAACCTTAAGAGAAATGTTACCAATAAAAGGAACGATAGGAATATATTGCAAAGAAGATGATATTTTTATTAGTTTTCAAAAAACGATAGTGAAATACTTTTCAAATACATCTGGTATGAAAATGTTGCGATGTACAAAGTTTCTTATAGATATTACATGTAAAGAAACCTTGCTAGAGATTATTGAAAAAGCTCACATTAATAAAAATCACAGAGGAATTGATGAGACGTTTTTGGAGTTAAGAAACATTTATTATTTTCCAAATTTCAGACAAGAGATACACAAATTTATTAATAACTGCATTATCTGCAATATGTGCAAACATGATCGCCATCCAATTAAACCAACCATGATGATAACGGAAACTCCTTGCATGCCTAATCAAATAACACATCTAGATATATGGTTTTTTAATAAAAATCATATGTTCTTATCCTTTATTGACAAGTTTACCAAACATGCATCTATCTTTCCAATAACAGACCGAAATTCAATAACTATAGTTGACATTCTAAAGCATAGATTTGCAATTCTCGGAAAACCCAAACAAATCGTCGCGGACAATGAATTCAATACTGCTTATGTCAAAAATTTTTTGGCTCGAGAGTGTATACTTTATCATTTCACAGCTCCCAACACTCATTCAGGCAATTCAGTAGTAGAAAGATTTCACGCAACCTTAAATGAGCATATGAGATTATTTAAATTAAGCAAAAATCAAGAAGAAACTGACAACAAAACGCTTGTTTTTAAAGCAGTTGAAATATACTGTTGCGGAGATGCAAGCGGACCGTTAAGTTCGAAAACTCTCTGGAAGCGGGGATTGGAATGATGTCAACTTCCAATGGAATTGTCAGAGTGTTCTAGAGATTTCCGAAGGGGAACTTCCAACGGCGAACGTTCGAGACGGTGGACCGAGAGCTATATAAGCGCGAACACTCGCCCTTGACATTCATTCAGTTTGTGGTATAAAACAGCGTGTGACAAGTCGGTGTGATCAACCAAGGCGAAAAGAAAAGCTTTCAATAAAGGTTTGTGTATTGTGTAATAAAGCTTAAAGTGGATTGTATTGGATAATAAATAAAAGTGGTGAAGCTACACAGATAATTGATCTGTGGCGAAAGAATTAAAAGTGTGTGTGTTTCAATTTAAATAAAAAGGACAATTGTAGTTTATCGCAATCCAGTGGTGCGAACCCTATTTGGTGTGGGGATCGAATAAATTCGTAACAATACAATGAAACTGTGCATTCTAGTACAAAAACCAAACGATTTTCTACATTCATCTTTAAATGAGTCGGATTGGGAAGCAGTTAGAAAACGTACGCAAGAAAATAAGGAAAAATGTATTGGTAAAATTAATAAAACCCGTTTAGAACCTGGAACTTACCAAGAACGAGAGCTAATCAAAAACAATGGCTTTTATAACATTAAACACTTGCCACGCTACATAATAAAAGACGTAAAACAAAAAGGTAATACTTACTTCATGGATGCAAAGGGTGTCAAACGTGATAGGCAAATTGTTAAAAGGATATACAAATACCAAAATCCACTTCCGAACGTAGAATTTAATCGAAAGCTTACAGGTCGAGACTACGCACGTGAAAAAATAAGAAAATTTTTATATATTATTTGTATAACCGCAACTGCTGGCACAAATTAAGTTAATATTATTTAATATTTCTAATTATAAATTTCTTTAATATATTAATATAGACTTAATTTTAGCAAAGTAACTTATTTTTACGTTTCTAGTAATTAGTAAAGTTGTAAAATCTTTTCTTTTGGGGACCAAAATAGCTTAGGTGGGAGGAGTTATATGTGTAACTGTTCGAAGTGAGTGGAGTTCACCAACTCTCATTAAATATAACAACAAATATTTGTTGTTGTATTGAACTCCGAACTTTACTCTCTCTCTTTCTCTCTTCATGATCATCTTCTACAGAAGATGAACATGAAGTGATGAGTCCCAGTTGATCTTAGCATAAAAGAAAAGACGGTTGCTATTGTGAGTTAGAGAAAAACTGAAATAAACAGAAAAAAAAGTTATTTGTTTCTTCTATTTTATTAAATAAATTACTACCGGAGGTTGCCAGAGTCTACAGGGAGCAGCTGAGCGAAAGACTCTACGGTATGCCTACGTCGAACACAAATGCCAATAATATGTGGCTGCATTGCCGCTCAGCCATTCAGGAAGTAGCCGAAACCACCTTAGGATACCTACCACCCCCGACAATAAACCCGTGGTATGATGGCGAGTGTGAGCAGAAAAAGGCATCAAACGACTAAACGTACCAAAAGGCGCTGCAGAGGAAATCCAGGGCAGCGCAAGAAGAGTACCGAGCCAGAAAAAGGGAGGAGAAAAATCTACTGCGATAAAAGAAAAGAATCTTCGCAACCTCCCAGCTTAAGGATATCGAGGAGTCTAGGGATAAACATAAATCACGAGCCTTTTACAAGAAAGCCAAAGGCCTAGGGACCGAGGAAATCCCAACTCCAGCCGCTGAAGTAGTCCTCCCACCTAGCATCGAAGAAGTCGGCACAGCTATTCAGAAGCTGAAGAACAACAAGGCCGCAGGTTCAGATGGCTTGCCATCAGAGCTCTTCAAGGCTGGCGGCGATGTTCTGTTAGGGAGCATGCACCAGATCGTCTACAGAATTTGGGAATACCGCTGGAATACCAGCTCTATATGCCCCATCCACAAAAGGGGCGATCCTATCTATTGCAAGAACTATAGAGGTATATCCCTAATCAATGTCGCATACAAGATCCTGTCCAACGTATTGTGTGAACGTCTAAAACCATTTTGCACCGCACAAATCCTGGAAATGACCAACGAGTTTCGAATCGATACACACCATCTTTTCATCGATTTCAAAGCGGCATACGACAGCATTCATCATGAAGAACTGTTTGGAGCGATAGCCGAATTCGGGATCCCGGTAAAACTAATTCAGTTGTGTCGCGCCACGCTAAAAAAACACGCGATGCACCGTGCAACTCGGTTCTAGGACCTCGGAACCATTCGAAACATGCACCGGATTGCGGCAAGGAGATGCTCTGTCATGTGACTTCTTCAACCTAGTGCTGGAGCAGATAGTACGACGGGCAGGCGTCAACAGGGAAGGCACTATCTTTTACAAGTCCATCCAGCTGCTAGGATACGCCGATGCTATCGACATCATCAGACCCTCCACGGATCGCTGGCATGATAGGTAAGCAAATAAGTATCGATTCAACATTGGAGCATGACTGTCCTTGACAATTGGTACATGCTAAAGAACAAAACAGTCCAACCTTTTTACAGCCGCATTTAGCTATGCAACTTTTTGCAATTGCAAAAGCTGAAACCCTAGCAGACCACTTTAAACAAACCTTTTAAAACGACAAGTATACTATTCACACTTCCATGGAACTCAACCCAAATATTGACAACAGAAAAACCGAGGAAAGTGAAGTTGAAAAAATAATCATCTTTGAAATAGCAAAAAAAAAAAAAATCCGGAGGCTATGGACCTGATTAACGGAAAAAATTTGAGAAAACTCTGAGACAAGCCGGTGAGAACGCAAGTGAACCAGAAAACTATAAGTCAATTAGCTTGTTACAAAAATGATCCCAAGTCTTACAAGAACTTATATCCCAACGACTCGACTCAATCATATCCCAACAGGAAATAATGCCAACACATCAAGTCGGCCTTCGGCGACATCATTCTAATCAAATTCTCTTCTGAAATCGAACATAGACGATACTCCGCAGCACTCTTTCCGGACGTATCCGACAAAGTCTGGCACAATGGCCAACTTCACAAGCTAAGCTATATGGTACCAAAGAACATATGTATACCAACTTATCAGGAGTTATGTAACTGATCGGTACTTCTACGTCAAAAAAGCAGATAAGTCATTATCAATAAGAGCAATAGACGCTGGCGTACCACAAGGAAGTGTACTTAGACCTACGTTATAATTGATGTACACTGCAGACAATTGGTACAATTGGTACCTTAGAATTCACAACTAGCAACTTTTGCTGCCGACATAATGAAACTGTTCTCCCATAGAAACCTCGTAAACGCTGTTTGACTCTTTAAGAACTACTAAATGAGGTACAATAATGGTTGCATGGTTTATAATGGTTTCCACAATCATAACTGAAAATCCTGCCAAATTAACACATGACGGCTAGCTCCAATGAAGCGCAATCCTAAAGTCCAATTTTCCACAACTTTATCGAGCAGCTGTAGTGGTATATCAGCAGTAACACGGCGAATGTTGACTTCCAAATCAAAGAAAATAATCTAAAGGTGTGAGATCACAGGATCTTGGAGACCAGTCCATTACGCCAAATTATGCGCTCAGCAAATGTTTTACAGGTCGTGTGGCATGTTGCGCCATCTTGTTAAAACCATAGTTCTGGCAAGGCTCCAATTGCTGTGCACGAAGGTGAATCGACTCATCCGGATTATCTTCAACACTGCGTTCCACAGCGGTAATAACTTCTGTTCGCACTGTTTGTCGTCTAATGGCTTGTGTTACTTAATTACTTAGGTGGCGCTACAGCTCGGAGCAATCCTGGGCCTCAACCAATAAGCCTTTCCAGCTAGCGCTATCTTTTGCCAGCTATTTCCAGTGTCGCACGGCCAGTCCTATGCAACATCGTCCGTCCGGTTTAGAGTCGAGGATCTTCGGGCCGGAGCTGTGCTGTCCATTCGCTCTACATTCCCTAGCTATCTTAGACGTTGGATCCGTAGACGTCGTACTAGGCCGATGTCGCCGTACAGTTCGTGGATGAATCCTCTGCTCCAATCTCCGTCAACACAAGCGGGACCGAAGATTTCCCGCTCGAAACGGCCAAGTGCCTCTTCATCCATTTTTGATAAGGTCCAAGCCTCGGCGCCGTAGAGAATACGAACCGTCAGAAAGTGTATTAGCCTGTATCTGTTTTCGACTCGTTAAAAGATATCCTCTTTACCCTGCCTCGCGTTGAAATCTCCTTGAATAATCTCGGTGTCATAGCTGGGACGTTGAGCGTATGTTCTATCTAGGAGATCATAGGAGTCATCTTTGACTCTTTCGTCTTTTTTTTTTCTGTGGTGGCGTGAATGCATATCAAGCAGATGTTCCCGAAGATAGCTTTGATGCGGATTGTTATAAGGCGTTCGCTCACATGCCGGAAGTTTAGGTTTCTTTTGCCTAAGTCCACATCAAACAACAAATTCGCATTCAAATAGGCGTTGTTTGTTCTTCTCGTAGCAGTTTCCGTAGTACGTGTCATAGTTTTTCATCCTCTTTTTACCCGATCTATCCCATTACACTTCTTGGGGTGCAGTAATGTCTGCTTTATAGCAGTTTAGGACATTTTCTAACTGGCTAATGTACTAACCACAAATCAACTTTAAAGTGTCAAATTAACAATCTGTGGAATCAGTGTTATCAGTTCAAAATCCAAACCTGTGAAAAAACACCTTTACATCGACAGCATGTTAGTAAGCACCATATTACCCAGAAACGTAATTAAATCAATGACGAGCTCAGACAGCTATACTAAATGTTGGGACGCAACTCTGCACTATCGACTGACAACAAACTCCTTCTATACGAGAATTAAGTTAAACCCATCTGGACATACATATGGCCTACATTGACATCATTTAGAGACTACAATCAAACACTCTTCGGACCATAATGAACGCAGCATGTTACGTGCCATACACAAGAATTTAAGAATCCCTACCGTTATGGAGGAAATACGTAAAACGAGCAACAAACACATAGCCCGACTCACTAATTACAACAACCATGGAATAACAGGTGACGAGCAAATTTTAGTTGATAGAAATGAAACGGATAATTTGTATCTGCAATTAGATGACTTGTGCTTTTAGCAATTCCCTCAGCGGTACGAGTCACTGCCTATTTGTTTACTTTCCACATAATATCACTTTCTTTGTACACAATGATTGTGCACTCTATAAAAACACCAAATAGTTGTCATAAACTAGCTCTAACAATTCCTACTTAGATACGTTTAAGCCTCGGGCAAACATTGAATTTTCTTGTGCTCTTATCAGTTCTGATATATGGAGGTATATAACGGTAAGTTTCACAGGAACGCTGCAGTGAAGCGAAACCCATCCCACGATCAGTGTGATTTAAAATTTCAACACGCGATCATGGAAATCTCGTCAACCTTTCTGTACCTAGTGATTGCGCTAGTGTCACTGGCCATCTACTATTACAAACGCCACATGTCGTATTGGGCGTTGCGAAGTATTCCACACGATAAGCCTGTATTTCTCTACGGCACTATGCAGGGTCAAAATGTAACACGACATCAACGAGATATCTTATTCGATTACTACAAAAAGTACAAAGGCGCTGGACCATTTGTAGGAATGTTTTCCTTCTTCAGGCCGAGTGCTCTCATTCTAGACCTCGACTTAATCCGAAACATTCTCATCAAAGATTTCAACAACTTCACCGATCGTGGAATATTCTACAATGAAGTCGACGATCCATTAAGTGGTCATCTATTCCTCTTAGGCGGAGAAAAATGGAAGAGACTTCGCAGCAAACTGACACCGACATTTACGTCCGGCAAGATGAAGTTCATGTTCCCGATCGTAATTGGGGTCGCTGAGCAATTACTAAATTCTTTGGAAATCGCTTCGGAAAAAAATTCGATAATAGAGGTAAAGGACATGGCCGCTCGGTTTACGACGGACGTGATTGGCACGTGCGCTTTCGGTATCGAGTGCAACAGCTTAAAGGATCCGAATGCAGAGTTTCGTAGTATGGGAATGAAAATATTTAGTTTGAAGCGTCACAACAGATACCTCGACTTTTGCATTTTGAGTTTTCCTAAATTGGCCCGAATTTTGAGATTCCGTAGAATCCATTCGCTTCTTAATGATTTCTTCATGCGTGTGGTACGCGAAACGGTCAAGTATCGGGAGGAGAGTGGTATCAAGAGAAGTGATTTCATGAATCTCTTGATTGATATTAAGAATTCCAACAACGGTTTGACAATTGAAGAAGTTGCAGCACAGTCGTTTGTTTTCTTCGTAGCTGGCTTCGAAACTTCTTCAGCTGTAATGGCACATGCTTTGTTCGAATTGGCAAATCATCAGGACATGCAAGACAAACTAAGAGCCGAAGTGAATGAACAGTTCGACAAAAATGGCGGTAACTTTATGTACGAGTCAATGGCCGAGATGACGTATCTGGAGAAAGTCTTTAATGGTAAGAACTAAATTAGATACATAGTTGTTCTACGGTCTAATATCGCAATTCCATACAGAAACACTGCGCAAGTATCCAGTACTCAGTGCTTTAAATCGAAATTGTCAGGAAGACTATCCAACGTCTCATCCGAAATTTGTACTGGAGAAAGGAACTGCAATTCTTATTCCGGTAGATGCGATTCATCGCGACCCTGAGATATATCCTGATCCCGATAAGTTCGATCCAGAGAGGTTTAGTAAAGAAGAAATCCAGAAACGTCACCCAATGACTTGGCTGCCATTCGGGGATGGCCCGAGGAATTGCATTGGGCTTAGGTTTGGCAAAATGCAGGCTTTCATTGGACTAGTGCATCTTATTAAAAGCTACAAGTTTTACTACTGTGACCAGACACCCAATCCATTGATATTTGATTCCAGCTTATCGGTCTTACAAGCCAAAGGCGGTATTTACTTACGTGTCGAAAAGATTGGTTAATTTAAACTGGGACAAGTGAATGTGGATGTTTTTCTTTGTCTCGATTCATATTGATCATGATTACAAGCCGCTTAATGTAACCTTCTGCTAAGTTCACATTCACACTGTACTTTATCTGGAACTTAAATAAAATCCCCAAGCGAGATTGCAATTCAAATTTGGTTCGAATTTGTAGGTAATTATTTGTGTCGTGTAAAAGACTTGTTTGACTCATTCGGTTGGTTGGCAATATTCTGCATCTGATCTGCCGGGTATTATATGGAAGCCACTGTATGGTAACGTTCTGGTCAAGTCGAGCATGCTACAAGTTCAGTTACTACGTACCTTTTTCGATGCTCATGTGGACATGTGGACCAACATATCTATCATACAAAATCAGAACATAAAGTCGTAAAGAAACCCTTTTTAGAACTGCCTTCGAGTAAGAAAATAAATAAAACTTAAATTAGGAGGTGGAGTCGTTATGTGAAAACCCGATTTGCAACATTCTTCTGTTATTTTTACAAAAGAACATCCAAAATGCTCAAGTCCACACCTTCATTTCCAATCTTATCAGAATCCACCGAGGGATATAAATGTTTTATCAGAAAACATTCTCCGTTGAACGTTCCTTTATGCTTCATATTTCACGTCGCATAAAATAATCTTACCGTGGCGTAAAATACATACATACATACATTCCCAGTGGCCCGCATGTTCCACTAAAAGAGTCGCGGGGGTAATGCGCGCACGCGGGATCTCCAGGCCACTCGATCCTCCGTCATGGACTCTAACTCATCAGTAGCTATGCCCAAGCGCACCCAGGCGAGTTTTTGGACTTGGTCCAACCACCTCGTCCTGGGTCTGCCAAGCGGTCGCCTACCTGATGGTATTGCATCCAAGGCACGCTTCGGAAGTCGTGATGATGGCGACATTCGTCTCACGTGACCAAACCACCGAAGCATAGCCCTTTCCGTTCGGAGGAGCAGCTGCGTAAAATACTCTCTCTTAAAACAGCATAAAAATTCGGCAACACATTTCTTGCTGATGAATAGAAGCCACGGTACTAACACACAAGATGTCGAATCATACAGAAGAGCGGATTCCTCACGTTAAATGATGGGAGGTCAATAAGAATAAAGCGTTAGTATCAAAACGAAATCACATAAAAACCGAGTCGACCTAGTAGATGGGTACAAGACAGGTAGGAACATATTAGCCACTATAAAAAGTATTTTAAAAGAAAAATCAGAACACAAACTAGGCTATTGCAAAGCTTCCATATGTACCAGGTCTTATATACGATGTTAAGAAGACCCATTCCCCTATAGCTGGCGCAGGTGTAGATCTCCTTCCTATGGACCGGGCAAACGATGTTGAGGTTCTGTTCATTATGCATGCATTGGTACACGTTTCCAACCAACTCATTCCCAGCTGCTTCAATGCAGTTCGGTATGCAGTTCACTTGCGCCAGCAGCTTTGTTAGATTTCAGATTAGATATCGTTAACTGTCTATCTCATCTAGATCGTAAGAAAATTCTGTCATCTTTTGCATTCGTCCATGGCGAATGGATCAATCTGCCTATCAGCAGTATATGTGTTGATTAATTAATAAATAAATAGGTGATGAAGAAGTTATGAATGACAACAACGCCTCAATTTATAATCGGTTTTTGTTTTTTTTACGGGCACCTCATATATTAAAATCCATCAAACTGATAAGGTTGCATACATATCATACGTATTTAGATACATACATCCACTAAGTGCTTCATTGAACCAGGAAACAAGAGGTCGGTTAGAACATTCCATTAAATGCTATGATAATAGTGGATTGTTGGGGGGCTTAGCATCATCTCTCAAAAGAGGCATGGATGCTCTTGGCCACTAGTCTCAAAATTCGTTTGCAAAACATCGAGATGCCTAATTTCTTAAAAAAAAGTAAGACACATAGTTTTAGTCATTTTGTCTAGCGCGGGAGATAGTTATAAAATGGATTTAAAATATATAAAAAAATGTAACCAGCGTCCCGCGTGTTGTTATTTTTCTTTGTTTATTTTTTTTGTTATTTCATTTCTAACAAGAAACGGCTGGACCAATTTTGCTGAAAACTTACTGAGCTCTAAAATGCGTAATTACGCGTGGAATGAACCCGATCTCATGCCATATCATCTTGATTTCGGTACGCACATACGTTCTTACACACAAACACAGACATATCTATAAAACCTTTGATTTGGATTCCGGTGACCTTGAAACGTGGAGATATGTAGGTATATCAAAATTTGCAATTCGCAAAATTGTCCCCATTACAATAACATCCCACTGGGAAGTTACAAAGGTATATGTATGTATAAGCATCTTCTAAACCATTCAAAACCGCATACTGTTAGGAGTTACAAAACTTGAAAAAGTTAGGATTTAAAATTTGTTGCATAGTTTCAGGCATAACTGTGATTGAACTAAAACAAGCCAAATACGTATTTTGTATGGAAAATTCAAAAGCCTATGTAGCCTTGAAACTAAGAAAGTCCGACCTAAAATATATGTACATACATATATGTACTTCTTCTTCTTCTTAGAGGGCGTTAAAGTTCGGGGTGAACCTGGGCCTCAACCAACATGCCCCTCCATCTAGCACGATCTTTCGCTAGCCTTTTCCATTGCCGCACACCCAGTTGGCTGAGGTCCCCTTCCACCTTTGCGCGCCATCTTAAGTGCGGCCGTCCTCTGCTTCTTCGTCCCTCGGGGATGGATTCAAAGACTCTCCGGGCTGGAGCTGTGGTGTCCATTCGCTCTACATGGCCCAGCCATCTTAGGCGTTGAATACGTAGACGCCTGACTAGGCTCATGTCGCTGTACAGCCCGTAAGGTTCGTGGTGTAATCTTCTCCTCCATCCCCCGTCTGCGTTTAGAGGCCCAAAAATCGCACGCAAAATCTTTCTCTCGAACCGACCAAGGGCCTCCTCATCCGCTTTTGATAGTGTCCGGGATGATAAGGGTCTTATATAGAGTCAACTTTGTCGTTCGGGAGAGGGCTCTATTACTCAACTAACTCCTAAGCCCAAAGAAACAGCAATTGGCAAGAGTGATTCTGCGTTTGATTTCGGAACTGATGTCGTTGTTCCAGGTCACTGCGGAGCCAAGGTAGACGAAGTCCTTAACTACCTCGAACTTATATCTGCCAATACAAACGTTCTGGCCAAGACATCGGTGGTGAGCGTCCTTTACCGCCAGACCAACTTTCGCCGCCTCGAACTCAATACTCGCACACGCCCCATTGACATCTCGCTGTGATCTACCTATTATGTGAACATCGTCGGCGTATGCAAGGAGTAGCGAGGATTTGAAATAGATTGTGCCTTTTGTATTGGCCAGTGATTTTTGCACAATCATTTCCAATATGATGTTGAAGAAAAAAGCTCTGCCTAAATCCTTTTTTGACATCAAAACCATCGGTAAGGTGTTCACCGATTCGGATGGAGCACCGAGCATTCTCCAAAGTCATCCTGCATAGTCTGACGAGCTTAGCAGGTATGTCAAAGGTAGACATAGCGTTGTATAGTTCGTCTCTGATTACGCTGTCGTATGCGGCTTTGAAGTCGACAAATAGGTGGTGAGTGTCGACTTGAAATTCATTGGTTTTTTCCAGGATCTGCCGTAGTGTGAAGATTTGGTCGATGGTGGATTTCCCTGGCCTGAATCCGCACTGATAAGGACCTATCAGCTTATTTACGAAAGGCTTCAGGCGTTCACACAAAACGGCAGAGAAGATTTTGTAGGCGATGTTAAGGAGACTTATTCCTCTATAGTTGGCGCAATCAGAGGGGTCACCTTTCTTGTGGATCGGGCATACGATGCTGAGACTCCATTCCTGTCAGGGGGACAGAATTCTCTGCGGTCTCCGTCGATTAGAAATGGATCATTCTGCCTGACAGCGGTATATTGACTAACTTCGCCGTTATACAGTCTGCAGAAGTGGTTTTTCCATATTCTCAGCATCGACTGCGGTTCTACTACAAGGTGTCCGTTCTCATCCCTGCAGGCTTCCGTTCTCGCTTTATAACCTTGGCATGTTCGCTTCATCTGTTGATAAAACTTTCGAACGTCACGCCTGCAGTAACACCTCTCCAAATCCTCAATCGCGCGAGTTACACCCACACGCCAACGATCGCCATAACACCTCGACACCCCCCACCGCACCGATGCCCATCATCATAGACGACATCAACAGAAGTTGCCCCACAAAATGTACCCCAACGCGGATGCACTCTGTCATTTTAGCCATCACTGTAATTGCACAAGTGACCCAGGAAAGTTGCCTAGCAACCTTCTACAATTCACCTGTGCAAAATAGTTTTCTTCAAGAATAAAAATTGTGAATGAGTTTAGTAAAAATTATAACGTTGAGCCGAAAGGCAGAGTCAAAAATAAAGTAGTTTTACTGTAACCCCTCGACCCCTTAACTTAACTGGCGCAGTCTTCGGGAGTGGTGAACGGTTTAGTGTACCCCAAATGTAAAGGTGTAGCTTAATTACAGAACTTTGCGGACTGAACCGTTGGGTTTTAACCCTTTGTCACCATAGAACCAGCAACCCCTCCACAAAGGAACAAGGGCGCTAATACTTTGTGTTATATCATCATCCATAAGTGCAACATTTGTGCTAGGCAAAAAGTGTGATATGAAACACGTGCAAATTTGATTTATAGATGTCATCTTTGTTGTGTCATTACTGAGATGATGGTTTTATTGGATTAGAACGTGGATTCGTCAAGCTTTTAGTTCGGGAATATCTGTGTTACAAAAAAAAAAAAAAAAAGGGAACGAGGGCGCTAGTGCTTTGTATTATATCATCATCCATATCCATAAGTGCAACATTTGTGCTCGGCAAATAGTGTGATATAAAGCACGTGCAAATTTGAATTATAGATGTCATCTTTGTTGTGTCATTACCGAGATTTATTGGTTAGAACGTAGTTTCGTCAAGCTTTTAGTGCCGGAATATTTGTGATCTGTGTAAAAAAAAAAAAAAAAAAAAAAAAAAAAAAAATTGATTACTTGTAATAATTAATTTTATAGCTTATCCCATAAAATATTATCTTATAAGATTTAAAAAATTATTTAGTTTAAATTTTTAAATTTTATAAAACTAAATTAAATTTATTTCTTAATAATCTAGATCTAAATAATACCTGTATTACAATAACTTTTGTAATTTATTAACTCTTTTAAGATCGAAAAAAATAAATATAAATATTTTTATTTAATAAACCCTGTTACACAAGATACATTACATTAAATTTTCTTTTTTTTATACAAAAATTTCATATTATTTCAATATTCTTTTCCAATACTAATAAGCTATTATTAGGCCAAGAAAGGCGTTATTCAAAAAAAAAAAAAAAAACAAAAAAAAAAAAAAAAAAAAAAGAATCTAATTCTTCACTATTCGGATAAGCGTACGGAAACGTCGCACGGTGTGCGGCAATACACAAAGAATGTAGAATCATTCTACAGTTCAATAGTCGAACTACAATCCGCCCTCTGCAATATTACACTTATCCACGAACAAAACCGGTATGTTATCACGGCAAAGAAGGATTTATATGCCGAAATGTGTCTTAACGCATTCCTGAGTGGCCTAAATGAACCTCTTGATTCAAGAGTCAGGGCAATGCAGCCTGACTCACTAGCCAAAGCTCTTACCTGTTGCATTAAGGAACAAAACATCTCCTACCAGAAATTGTCACAAGTTCCAAGGTTCAGACCCTATAACTTTACTACCCACCAAAATCAACCTAAAACTAACAATCCACCTACTCAGCAATGGCATACACCACACAATAGGTACCCTCGGTCACTAACCAATGGTGATTTCCAGCCAAAATATCAGAGACAAGTAAATGAAAACAATAACCTACAGTATAATAAACCCCAAAACTTTGAACATACACCCCGTTCTCAACGAAACTTTAATACTAACAATCATACACACCCCACATTTAAAACTAGTCAGCAAACACGGAATACCAATTTCAACTTCAATGATGTTAATAATTTTAACACGGAAAACTTTCAACA
Organism: Eumerus sabulonum; assembly: GCA_951905685.1. Lineage (NCBI taxonomy): Eukaryota > Metazoa > Arthropoda > Insecta > Diptera > Syrphidae > Eumerus > Eumerus sabulonum. Next base: position 209,186,922 of record OX645060.1, read on the forward strand.
ATTGGATCATTACTTTGATATTGATAAAACTAACATCCAAGACACACCAAATTTTTTAACACAAGCCTCGAGCAATCAACCGGATTCATAGACCCAACTAGACACCCCATCAACCTACCATATATTACTATCTCCTCACCTTTTGGTAGACCGCTTCGATTCTTGTTAGACACAGGCGCATCAGCCTCTTTTATTAATCCAGAATATGTGCCATCAAAGAAACAAGAACACTGCAAAACGGTCACCATCACTACTGTATTCAAAAGCCACCAATTAAAAGAACAAGCGATTTTACCCATTTTCTGTGAATTTAATCAAGTAGGATGGTTTAAATTCCTCATATTTAAGTTCCACAATTTTTTTGACGGTCTCTTGGGTATAGATACTCTTCTCTCTTTACATGCAAAAATTGACTTAAAAAAGAATGTTTTAGTAACAAAAAATGCAACAAATCCTATAAATATAAAACCGAACCAATCTTCTGGGGTAATATTAACCCCTCAAAATTCAAAGTCACTAATCAAACTTCCTATAAATAAAACAGGTCTTTACCAAACTTCGGGACGCAAAATTTAAGATCCAGATGGATAAATGTGAATCCTTGCGAAAAGAAATAGCCTTTTTAGGGCACATTATAACTTCCGAGGGTATAAAACCGAACCCCGCAAAAATTCACGCAATAAAGAACTTTCCCATTCCAAAAACTCGCACAGGAATTAAGGCATTCTTAGGGCTAATAGGCTATTATAGGAGATTTATAAAGGATGTGGCAAAATTAACCAAACCATTAACAAACTGCCTAAAAAAGGGCTCAGAAATTAAAATAGACCAAAATTATAGAGATGCCTTTGAAACCTGCAAAAACCTACTAATTAATGACCCGATCCTCCAATACCCAAATTTCACCAAGCCTTTTGTCCTTACAACGGACGCAAGTAACTACGCGCTGGGAGCCGTCTTATCTCAAGGGCCAGTAGGAAACGATAAACCAATAAGCTTTGCAAGTCGCACACTTTCCACCACGGAATGTAATTACTCCACAATTGAAAAAGAGCTCTTGGCCATCGTTTGGGCAACATGATACTTCCGGCCATACTTATTTGGAAGAAAATTCAAAATAATAACAGACCATAGGCCACTGTTGTGGCTTATGAGCCTGAAAGAGCCAAACTCTAAGCTCGTAAGATGGCGCCTTAAGCTGGAAGAATTTGACTACGAGATTGTCTACAAAAAGGGGACAACAAATACCAACGCGGACGCCCTAAGTCGTATCAAAATCAATAACCCAAACGAAGAAAGACAAATCTATCAAAACGACGATAATATAGACACCGCTCGCAGTGCAGAGGAAAACCTAAACGAATACGCATATCCGAAAAACCCCTGAATGACTTTAATATCCAAATCATATTAGAAGCTAAAGATACAGGTTGTCCAATGACAACTGAAAACATTTTTAGACACAAACACAGAAAAGTGATCCGTAGAGCAACCTTCAATGAACAATTTATGACCAACATCTTCAAAAAATTTTTCGCACCAAACAAATTAATCGCCATATACACCACTGACGAAATTTTCCACATAGTTCAATTAACCTTTTCTGCATATTTCTCACAAAGTAAGTTATTTAGGATAGTACGATGTACAGAAATTCTAACAGACATAAGAAACGAGGACGAACAAAAAAGAACAATCCGCGATTATCACGAACAATCGAACCACCGAGGTATAAATGAAATATACCTCCATTTAAAACGCGAATTTTTCTTTCCCAACATGAAGTACAAAATCACTAAAACTATTAACAACTGTGAGAAATGTAAATTGTTAAAATATGACAGAAATCCACCTAAACCACAATACGTTATACCCGAAAACCCTTTAAAACCACTAGAAATAATTCACATAGATATCTACAGCATAAATCATAACCAAATTCTTACACTAATAGATAAATTTTCCCGTTTCGCCTATGGATACACCTTACCATGTAGAAGCAGCATAACAATCCTAAAATCCCTCAAAAACTACATTAGCCTCTACGGCACACCCAAGAAAATTATGTGCGACCAAGGATCCGAATTCACAGCAAACATATTTAAAGATTTCTGTAAGCAACTAAACATAACCTTACACTTCACTTCATTCCAACAAACCAGCAGTAACTCCCCTGTAGAAAGATTACACACCACACTAACAGAGATCTATAGACTTATTCTATCCAAAAGAAAAGAACAAAAACTTACCACAGAACATGAGGAAATACTGTCTGAAACCCTTATTACTTATAACAACGCCATTCATTCGATCACGAAACACACTCCATACGAACTTTTCTTCGGTAGACCATACAAATTCTGTAAAATTTTAGATTTCTCGAACGAACATGAATACCTAGCCAAATTGAACGAATTTCTTAATGAAATATATCCCAAAATTCAGAAAAGGATGGACAATGTATCCACCACCAGAATCGAAAAATTAAATGCATCTAGGGAAGAACCGGTGGAGGTTAAGGATAACGAGGTTGTTTTCCGAAAAGAGGCCAGAAGGAAAAAGGTTACACCTCGATTTTCTAAACATATAACCCAAAAAAACAATAAATGTACGATTCTAACAAAAGACAATAAAAAGATCCACAAAAGCAGGTTAAGAAGGAAATATAAAATCAAATAAACACAACAAAAACCATATGTACTTTTAAATATGAAATTCGAATGTAATGTAATGATGTAATGCATTCAATGTATACGAGCATACATATGTATGTACATAAGGAATACAAATTATTCAATATTGTTATATTATATGTACTTAAAAAAAAAAAAAAAAACAGTATAATAAATAAACATTACGGTGCGCCACGCAATTATTACAAGAGTGTAATAACACATACCTACATTTAAAGCACGTTCACGGCACATGAACGATGAACTTTAAATTATCGTAATCATGGCATACGATTGCCATACATATTTAAAAAAAAAAAAAAAAAAAAAAAAAAAAAAAAAAAAAAAAAAAAAAAAAAAAAAAAAAAAATATGAGAATATGAGAATAGACGACTTGCTGCATGTGGCTACAGTAAAAGGGCAGCTAAATTCACGGCATATGAGTTTTGGCGCACCTTGCTGTGGTTAACAAATATGTTAGTATGTATATGCATACTGATGCCAAGCATGACTCTACGATCACGCAACATGAGAGTGATCAACTTGCTCGTTACAGTAAAAAGGAAGCAAAACTCACGGCATATGAGTTTTGGCACACCTTACTGTGCAAGAAAAAAAAAAAAAAAAAAAAAAAAAAAAAAAAAAAAAAACCGCCACCGTGCAAAAACTACCATCGTGCAAACGTGGTAGTAAAATCACGGCACATGATTTAAAAGCTACCCACCTATGAATAGATTGACTAGATGACAATAGTACATCACGGCATATGATTACTACCTGGCATCTACCAAATCCTACGAAAAAAAAAAAAAAAAAAAAAAAAAAAAATGTTTTCCTCATTTTCAAAAAAAAAAATTTTTTTTTCACCTTTCTCTCACTCATAATAGTAATAGTAGCGGTCATCCACCTCAGAAGAGAAGAGAGAACCTGGCAGAGTTTCACCCCCGTGTGCAGTTCTTCGCTCCAGCCCCATCGCTTTCGCTGTGGCCGTCACTTCGCTCTAGGTGGGGAGGAGTTACACCCACACGCCAACGATCGCCATAACACCTCGACACCCCCCACCGCACCGATGCCCATCATCATAGACGACATCAACAGAAGTTGCCCCACAAAATGTACCCCAACGCGGATGCACTCTGTCATTTTAGCCATCACTGTAATTGCACAAGTGACCCAGGAAAGTTGCCTAGCAACCTTCTACAATTCACCTGTGCAAAATAGTTTTCTTCAAGAATAAAAATTGTGAATGAGTTTAGTAAAAATTATAACGTTGAGCCGAAAGGCAGAGTCAAAAATAAAGTAGTTTTACTGTAACCCCTCGACCCCTTAACTTAACTCGCGCTTCTCGTGCTCTTTCTTCTTTCTTCTGAGAAGCTTATGCTCCTCCCTTCTTTTTAACTCGTAGAGCTCACGAGCTGCTCTTGTTCTTTTATGCAGCGAGGCCTTTTATGCATCCTGCACATATATGTACTGATATATCAAAATCGTCAGGATAAGGCCTATATTAATATATTCAAAATCCATCCAATCGGCGTATTTAGTATTTTAGTATTTATTGTGGCACAGATTTTAGGTAATTACAATTGGGTCTTACAGAGATTTGGTTTTATGTAGATACCTTACTACCAAAATATAAACAATCATTGAGATAATAGTTTGCTTCTTAGGATAATTAAGCAGAAGCACAAATTATGGAAAAAAGTCTTAAGCATCCATAGAACGCTAGCTTGAAGAATCGCTATAGCCGTATGAGCCAAATAATTAATAGCGAAATACGTAAATGCCGTGATGATTACTACCATAATCATGTAAGGGCTGCGCAAGGGAATCTAAAACAAGAACATTATAAATCGGAATGCAACCAAGCAAAATAATTCATTTTTCCTAAAACATGGAAATGATAATGTTACGGAACCCACGGAAATAGCAAACGAATTTAATAAATACTTTACATCATTTTGGCAACAGTCTTCTCATACAAATAATACGAACATCTGTGATCTGAGGCCTCCAGGTACACGTTTCGAAAGGAATAGCTTCTTTTTCGAACCAATATCTGGGGTTGAGATTTTGAAGACTATTCGCTCGTTAAATGGCTCTAACTCCTGTGGCAGCGATGGTATTTCAAATGTAATGCTAAAAAGCATTTCCTTCTTTATTGTAGATATCTTAGAGCATCTCCTTAATTTGAGTATCCTATCCTATGTGCTATTGTTATTCCTCCCTTTAAAAAAGGAAGCAGAAATGATAAGAGGAATTATAGACCAATCTCACTGTTGTTTTCAATCTCCAAAGTTTTTGGGAAATGCGTTAAGAGAAGAGTTCTGGAGTATCTAAATAAAATAAAGCTCTTCAGTTCATTGCAATTTGGATTTAGAGCTGGAAGAACTTCTAGATTTTTGCTCTATTATACAGGAAGGCTTAGATGAAAAATGATCTTGTGCTGGACTTTTGTTTGTATAACAAAAGCGTTCGATATGGTCGATCAATATTATATAACAATATTCTACACAAGCTGTATAATACAGGTTTTCGTGGTTCGATACATAGTTGGTTAATGTCTTATTTAAAAGATAGAAGACAAAAAGTGATAATCGGCTCTAGCCTAAGTAACACTATGATTATCAATCTTGGTGTTCCCCAAGGCTCAGTGCTTGGTCCTATTTTATTTTTCATATATGTGAACTCCTTGTTTACCCAACCATTCGTAGGAAAAGTCAGGGCTTTTGCAGATGATCTTGGGATCGCATATAAGTCTGTCAGTCCCCTCAACCTAGTAGCTGATATAAATTGTTAAAAAGTAATCGAAAGATAGATGGCACTACGAATCAAAAATTCAGCGGATATTTCTTGGCTGCCGCCATTGCCTTTTGCCCATTCGATTCATTTCCCTTGTTCGAGCTGGCTTGCCTTTTTTTAGACTGCCAACAGTGTAGTCATATTCGTAATAAACAATCGAAAATCAAATTGGTTTTATTCTTTCACCGTATTACGGGTCAACATTGGTGCCGAAACCCGGGACGTGAAAGAATTTGGTGTAAAGCGAAATTTACGAATAAGTCGTCATGGAGTTGTTAGCACGTACAGCATATCGTGGTCAAGTGACCGAAATAACAAAGGCTGCACAAGAGTTTCTAAGCAACGGGGACTCAAGATTAACGGAAGACAATTCTAATAATTTTGACGCAGTGGAGGAAGAGCTCTTATCCTTGATACAAAGGCTGACAACAGCGCATGAGAGTCTAAACACGATCAATGAAGACATTTTAAAAAAGGAACTAACAAAGGCAGATGAATCGTTCGAGAAGATAGCAGAGTATCAAGACCAAGCAATCGACGTTCTATCGCGGCTGAACACCAGGTTAGTAAGATTACGTCAGAAAGCTAATGTCGAACCAGCTCCGGAAAGATCTACCGACATCCCTCCAAGGGCAAAAAATAGTGGAACAAAACTACCGAAAATACCATTGAAGCGCTTTGACGGAAAATTCTCCGACTGGTTGCCCTTGTGGGAACAGTTCAGAAGTGCAGTGCATGAAAATACGAGCCTCACCTCAGTCGAGAAGTATAACTATCTGGAATCAGTTCTAACAGGAGAACCCAAGAGCGCAATAGCAGGCTTTACTGCCACGGAGAAATGCTACGAAGCAGCTGTCGCTTTACTGAAAGAACAATACGGCAATAATGAAAAGTTGGTCGACAAGCATATGTTGCAGCTTGTAAATCTAGCACCTGTACGGGATCGCTCTGACGTTGCAGGGCTTAGACGCATGTATGATTTGGTTGTTGCCTGCACCCGTTCACTTACGGCCCTACAGATCCCCCCCACGCATTATTCGGTCATGCTCAAATCAGTGCTCCTCGTAGTCTTCCTACATCTTTGCGCATCGACTATCATCGGCAAGTAGAGCAAACTGAAAGTCAAGAGGATACGCCACAATGCTCCAATCAAAGTGAATCGTCTTCTTCAATTACTATTGGCAATGACGTCAAGGGAATCCTACGTTTTTTGAAGCGAGAGGTTGAATCTATGGAAAGGAGTAACATTGTAAGCATCGACCTTAAACCGAAGACAAATCAACCGAGGACTGCATCTAGCCTTTTCACGATCAGCGAATCCCGAAACAAAAAATGTGTTTTTTTTCAATCCCTCCATCATAATGTGAAAGATTGTGACAGCAATATTACCTGGGAGGCAAAGCGAGACATATTGCGAAAAGGAGGTAGATGCTTTCGCTGTGCCAAACTCGGGCATGCAGCGAAAAACTGCAAGTCAAGCAAATTCCTTGTGTGCGACCAATGCAGTGGGAGACACATGTCATCGATGTGCAATCCAGCCCTCTCACTCACTAAAAAGGATGCCAAAACTGACAGCGAAGAGAGCAAATCTCAAGACAATTCAGTGAGTTTATGCGCACATACCTACTTCAAAAGAAAACATTTTCCTCAAAACGGCAAGGTGCGTGGTAAAAACACCTTCAATGAAAGTATCTATTCGGGCTGTCATCGATGGAGGCAGCCAATATACGTACATAAAAGAAAAGCTCGTAAGAAGACTTGGGCTGAAGACAACGGGCACTGTCAGTTTGGCAATAATTCCATTTGGATCCAAACAAACCAAAGCCAACACGTTTGAAAAAGTCAGAGTTTCATTACACAGCGTATTTAGTGGAAACACAACTACCGAACTAGAAGCGATTGTTGTCCCAGAAATATGTATAGATGTTTGACCAGTTCCGTCAGTCAAATGTTCACTCTTTAAGGGAATGAGACTTGCAGATAATTGTCCAGTAAATATTGAAAACGAAGAAGGGATAGGTATGCTGATAGGAGCTGATTACTACTGGAACATCGTTACCGGCAAACAACGCCGTTTGACAAAAAGATTGCGAGCAATGGACACTATTTTCGGATGGACTATACAAGGAACTCAAGATGTAAGTGAAATTCCCGGTACATATAATAATTGCCTCCCTAGTTCTTCTAGTGCGCTTTTATGTGTGGCAGCGGACGAAGAGAAGGATATCACCCAGTTCTGGTCCTTAGAGACATTGGGGATACGAGATGCGGAAGAAGAAAACACAAACATATCAAAAGATTTGATTAGCGAGTGTATAACACAAGTGGGCTTGCGCTATGTGGCAAAATTACCTTGGAAAGCCAACGATTCATACCTAGATGCCAATAAAGATATATCACTGAAACGTTTGAGTGCTCTCGTTAGACGTCTGTCCCGAAACCCATTCCAATTATTAGAATACGATGGAGCTATAAGACAACTAATTGATGATGGTATTGCCGAACCTGTACCTGTTCCCGATCCTAGTGGCCCCCGAGTTTTCTATCTACCACACCAACCGGTGTACAAGAAGGAAAGTTCCACAACAAAGGTGCGTGTTGTTTTCGACGCTTCTGCACATAGTGAGGGAAAACCATCGCTAAACGATCAGCTGTTAACTGGTGCCAACTTGCTGCCGGACGTCATGAAAGTCCTTTTGAATTTTCGTTTGGGCGCTTACGGCATAGTGGCCGATATGGAAAAGGCATTCTTACAGATACTGTTGTGCAATGAGGATCGTGACAGCCATCGATTTATGTGGTTCAAAACTCCAATGCAAACAGCTCACGACAGGCCGGACATCGGACATTTTTATTATGCGCTGTCATTCGTTCTGTTCTTGACCGAGAAAAGGAGAACTTTCCCAACACTTGCGCTATATTACGAGAAGGAATTTACATGGATGATGTAGTGGTGAGTGTTGCTTCGGAAAGTGAAGGAGTTCGAATTTGGGGAGAAGCAATTACCATTATGCGTGGGGCGTCAATGCGCTTACACAAGTGGAACTCCAACAGTGAACATGTTCGAGGAGCGCTTAAGAGTTCCAATTTTCCTCTTGTGCAAAAGGTGCTTGGTATCTGTTGGTTTGTTAAGAGTGATGAATTGTCTGTTCCATTGGATTCCATTGAAGGAATGTTCGGAACATCGCTAATTAAAGGCACCAAACGCATCGTTTTACAGACAATCGCCAGAATTTATGATCCATTAGGTATGTTGGGCCCTATCGTTGTTAAACTAAAGATATTTTTTCAGACCCTATGGAAGAATAAGATACCGTGGGATGAAGTTTTCGCGAACGATCTACAAACTCAATGGAACGACTGCATAAATTCTGTTATCCAGCTTAAAGAATTTACGTTCCCGAGGGCCGTTCTGACGCTTCCTACAGATAAATGTGGCATTGAAGTTCACGTCTTCGCTGATGCTAGCTCCAAGGCTTATGGAACCGTTGCTTATGTTAAATGCATCTCAGATTCAGGAGGGGTGAATGTTTCACTTTTGTGTGCCAAAAACAGGGTGGCCCCAATTAAACTGAATGGTACTAATGAGCTAACGTTGCCCAAGTTGGAGTTGACCGCCGCGCTTATGGCGGCGCGACTCTGCTCTTATTTGCGTAAAAATTTGAAGGTGCAATCTGTCAGGTATCGCTTATGGACAGATTCCACAATAGCCCTTTGTTGGATCAGAAATGACAAGCAGCGATGGAATTTATACGTTCAGCATAGAGTTGATGAAATACGCCGACTCACAGAGGTGTCGCAATGAAATCATTGCAATCCGGCGGACCTGCTCACGCGTGGTGTAAGTGGTGCAACTCTTCAGAAGAGCAAACTCTGGGCTCATGGGCCAGATTGGTTGCACAACGAGCAAACTCATGCAGAGATTTGTAGCTGCGCTTCAGAAACGTTCGTGGAAACTATGACTTTGCTAACAGAAATCGTGCCAGCAATGTCTAAAGCCGGATATCCACTAGTGTGCTATACAGACTTCAGTACATGGGATCGTCTACTTCGGGTGACTGCTTTCGTATACCGTTTTATACATCGTATTCGTAAAAGAGCTTCTGGGACCCTGCAGATAACGACATCATCTAGCCTTACAACTACGGCTACAATTTTTACAATGAAATTTCTTCGTTACAGGGCGGTGGTACTGCAACAAATTCGTCAAAAATAGCTCAGCTATCTCCGTTCTTAGATGATGAGGGTGTTCTACGGCTTGGAGGACGTCTGCAGCTACTGGATGCCCCCGTTGATGTCAAACATCCCATAATTTTGCCCACAAAATCGCACATTGTAAATCTAATTATCGATAACTGTCATCAGCGATCGCTTCATGCAGGTGCGAAGACGGTGTTGATGCAACTTCGCAAGCATTTCTGGATAATTCGTGGACTTCAAATAGTAAAACGTCGAGTTAAGGCATGCATAGTCTGTAAAAAACTGTGGGGCCCACACGCTTCGGAACCATTCGCTCCCCTGCCGATTGAGCGAATAACACTTTTGCGACCCTTTGATAACGTAGGAGTTGACTTCGCAGGCCCGCTTTATTGTTATGATGTAACAGAAGAAGCCACAAAAGTATATGTCACAATTTTCACCTGCGCGGCAGTGCGTGCTGTACATTTGGAGTTAGTTAGAGGTTTATCTACAGAGCATTTTATCATGGCCCTTCGACGTTTTATTAGTCGCCGAGGTGCTCCTTCAACGATATTTTCTGATAATGCGCGCACATTCCGAAGAGCAGCATTGGAATTAAATGCTTCTACGTTTCCCTTAGAAGGCGAAGACATACAAGATTTTTTATCCCAAAGAAGAATCAAATGCCGATTTATAGTGGAGCGTGCCCCGTGGTGGGGCGGGTTTTGGGAGCGGAAGGTTGGAACAATGAAGAACTTGCTCAAGGTTACTATCGGCAAAGCTAAATTAAGTTTCGAAGAGCTGAGGACAATTGTGACGGAAGCAGAAAACATTATAAATATTAGACCATTAACCTATGCTAGTGCGGATCCTCTCGAATTGTCACCAATCACGCCTGCAGATTTTCTCATCGTACCAAGAGAAGCGAGCAATGTTACGATATTGACGGGGCAGGAGGCTAACCTAATAAAAGATGCTTGGAAATATCGGTTCAAATATGTGAAGCGGCTGAAAAGAAGGTGGCAAATCGAATATTTACAGCTTTTACGCTCATTTTATAGCAGTGTTATTCAACCATCAAGGCCGCTGAAAGCTGGTGATGTTGTGTTGGTAGCAGATCCAAGTCGACCAAGATGTGAATGGAAACTGGCACTTGTGGAGTCAGCATTTTTAGGAAGGGATCAACGAGTGCGTGCTTGTCAAATAAGGATGGCAGATGGAAAACAGTTCAGACGACCGATTCAGCTACTCTACCCACTTGAACTTCAAGCTTGCCCCGGGGAGGATGTTAAAAAGTAATCGAAGGATAGATGGCACTACGAATCAAAAATTCAGCGGATATTTCTTGGCTGCCGCCATTGCTTTTTGCCCATTCGATTCATTTCCCTTTTTCGAGCTGGCTTGCCTTTTTTTTGACTGCGAACAGTGTAGACATATTCGTAATAAACAATCGAAAATCAAATTGGTCTTATTCTTTCACCGTATTACGGGTCAACATAAATAATGATGTTGAATTATTAAGAATTTGGTTCGCGGAACATAAGCTAGTTGTTAGCGATAAGACTAAGCTTATGTTCTTCAGCCTTTCCAACCATGAGTCTCCAAATATCGAGGTCATTTTCCATGCTTCTAAATGTGCTAGGCATAGCATGAAGTATAGCTCCTCTTCTTTTCAATGTCCTAAAGTGTCTTTTACCGCTAATGTTCCCTGCGATGACGGTTGCTTTAAAATTGAAAATGTAAGCCATTTTAAATACCTAGGTGTTTTAGTTGACTGGAATCTGAGTTGGTCTGAACACATTTTAAGCTTAAAACAATATCTGTTATCTAGCATTCGTTGCTTCTACCGTCTAAAGAAATTTTGTCCTTCTAACACACTAAGGACAATATATTATGGAATATTTCATTCGAAACTACAGTACGGTATAAGCTGTTGGGGAAGTACCTACATGAATAAAATTCAGCCGTTGCTTGGTTTACAGAAGTGCGTCAAACGGAAAATCTGCAGTTACTCCCGTCTGGCCCACTCTATGGAATTATTTAGAAACACAAAAATTCTACCTGTCACCACCTGTTGGGAGGTGAACAAACGTATGCAGCGACAAAACCCCGACCAGAATGGCGGTTGTGCGGCGGGCTAACAATCCGCCCACGTAAAAAAAACTTAAAGTTATGAATGAGCAAAATGCCTCGGATACACGGACGGACACTCGACGACGACAACGCACGAAAAAGGAACACGATTTGCGAGTATGCTCCTGGAATGTCAGAACCCTGTACACTCCCGGAGCTGCTCATAAACTAGAAGGAATCCTCATGCAGTACAAGGCGGATATTACTGCGGTCCAGGAAATACGCTGGATAGGAAACGGTATGATTAGGAAGAAAAATTGCGACATTTATTACAGCTGTCACAAAAGGTTGCATCTGTTACAGCTGTTGCAGAAGGGACATCAACGCCAAAATCGGTAAGCAGAACACCCTTGGCGGAGTGATCGGAAAGCACAGCCTCCACGATACAACAACAGGTAACGGCTTCCGACTCATGGACTTTGCGACAACTCGTAATGCGGTGATAAGTAGTACAAGATTCCCATGTAAGCGAATCCACCCAGCAACCAGCGATGTCCGGACGGTCGAACCGCAAACCAAATCGACCATGTGCTCATTGACGCAAGGCACTCGTCAAACATCCTGGATGTGCGAACATTCAGAGGGGCAAATGTCAACTCTGACCACTTCCTCGTAGCAGCAAGATTCAGAGCTCGACTGTCCAATGTCAGAAAACTGCACCAGCCCATCAGAAGGAGGTTCGACATTGGGCGCCTGAGCACACCGGAGGTTGCCAGAGTCTACAGGGAGCAGCTGAGCGAAAGACTCTACGGTTTGCCTACGTCGAACTCAAATGCCTATAATATGTGGCTACACTGCCGCTCAGCCATTCAAGCCGAAACCACCTTAGGATACCTACCACCCCCGACAAGAAACCGGTGGTATAATGGCAAGTGTGAGCAGAAAAAGGCAGTAACCGACGAGGCGTACCAAAAGGCGCTGCAGAGGAAAACCAGGGAAGCGCAAGAAGAGTACCGAGTCAGAAGAAGGGAGGAGAAAAAACTACTGCGACAAAAGAAAAGAATTTTCGCAGCTTCCCAGCTCAAGGATATCGAGGAGTCTAGGGAGCCGAGCTATTTAAAGTGGCTGGAGATGAGCTGGTAGGGCTCATGCACCAGCTCGCGTGTCTTTGACGCCAATCCCGAGGTACGATGCAGCAGAAGAGGCCCCAATCTGAGGTTGCACACACAGGTGAAAGGGGACCTTAACTAACTGGGAGTGCGTCGCTGGAAACAGCTGGCAAAAGACCGTGCCAATTGGAGAAGCTTGTTGGTTGAGGGCTAGGTTCACTCCGGACTGTAGCGCCATCTAAGAAAAAGAAGAAGTTGCTTATCTCTTAGGTCCTAAGTCTATCTCATAACTTTAGCTGATTCGGGTGCTTTCGAAAAAATCACAGTTTTGCTCAACTGGATTTTTTCAAGGATATGTCAGTTCTCCATTAGTATTCCAGACACGAAATCTAAATTCTCGAAATGAATTCACATAAAAACAGTTTGTTGGTATTACGGTAGAACATAATCCTATCAGTAGGATAACATGTTCAAGGATATAAAGAGATACTTCATTGATGGGCTACGAATTTTTTGGCCAAGCCTATTTTGAAAACGAATAACTGTATCGATTTGGGACTAATTTTATCTAACGAATCAGTGCATACTGTAGGGATGAAAACGTTTTTTTATCTAATAATAAAAAAAACTGGCCAAGTGCGAGTCGGACTCGCCCATAAAAGGTTCCGTACCATCTATATACAGATGGTATAAATCATAGAATAGGCTATGTATGTCACCTCATCAGTCATCACATTGAATCACATTTTTTGTATGATGACAGATCTTGATTGCAGGCAGGTTGTCGGCTTATTACTTTGATAATCAAAAATCTTCATGATGAGATATAGTTGATCGTCAAAGTGTCCATTGAATTCAAATCAATTATCTTACTTGACAGCAACGATGTGAAAAGGTGAATAACAATAATGGGAAATATGGGAAAAAGGTTTGCAGCTAGGATTAGTTCATCAAAGACACAAAAGAGATCAAAACTGGGAAGTTTGCTACTGGTTGTAGGATATTGTCGACTAACCTTAGTTCAGTATGTGACCAAGGGGATTTTTTGGAGGAAAATCATGTCTGTTGTTTGGAAGCCCCCCTTAAATATTCATATTGCTCTGTTTTTAGTATTTGTCGTGGTAGCGAAATACATCGTCTGTGAAAATTTCAACTGTCTAACTATTCACGGTTCATGAGATACAGCCTGGTGACAGACGGACGGACAGCGGATTCTTAGTATTAGGGTTCCGTTTTACCTTTGGGTACGGAACCCTAAAAACCACACAAAAATATTGTAAAGTAGCCTTCGTATCAAATAGATACATATATCCCGAATGAATAATAAGATAATATGCGATACATTTCAACCGACGCATAGTTACATCTCATAAGTATTATAGTTATTCAGAAGATATAACTCATTAGTTGAAGCTTACGTAAACAGTGATTTGCACAATTTCTTAAGAAAAAATAGTTAGGGGCGTATTTGTCTAAAGCCTACTTATGGCAGTCTGCCATTACTGAGGAAATGTTGCAATAACTTAAATACTAATTCCTGCAATTTTATTTGTTCAGTGGCGCTGTGGAAGGGTCCATTCTATTATTAAAAGCGACTCTTATACGAAAAATAAAAAAACCAAAATTCAGTGTAAATTCTCTACAGCCAATCGGATCTAAATACATAACAAATTAGCGTATTTTTTCTACGCGCAAATAGATTCCACCCTTGGAAGCCAGAATTAGTTGCTTGTTGTCATATTGCAATGGAATTGGGGTTTTGTCGTTGTAGGAAAACTTGAAGTTTCTAAGCAGGTATGCGAGTCCAATCTGTGTTTGCATTTTACCGAATCTTAATCCAATGCAACTTCTAGGTCCTTCGCCGAAAGGTATCCAGGTAACTGGATGACGTTTCTGAATTTCCTCAGTATTAAATCGTTCCGGATTGAATTTCTCGGGATCCGGATATATCTCAGGATCACGATGAATAGCATCTACAGGGATAATTACTGATGTGCCCTTGGGGATTACATATTTGGGGTCTGATGTTATATAATCGCTCTGGCACTCGCGAGTCAATTCGCTTACAACAGCGTATTTTCTTAGTGTTTCTACCAATAAATATACATTAATAAAAGATGTGATATGCAGCGAAGAAAACTATACAAGCATTTACCTTTGATTATCTTTTCCATATAATGCATCTCGGCCATTGACTCGTAGACAATCTTACCGCCATTCTTGTCGAATTGTTCATCAACCTCAGCTCGTACTTTGTCCTGTATATCCTGATTGACGGCCAATTCGAATAAGGCAAATCCCATTGTAGTCGAGGATGTCTCGAAACCGGCCAAAAAGAAAACAAACGACTGTGCGGCCACTTCGTCAATTGTTAATCCATTCTCACAATGCATGATATCAATCAACAAATCCATAAAATCATTTCGTTTAATTGCATTCTTCTCCCTGAACGCAACCGTCTCGCTCACTACACGCATGTAAAAGTTATGAATGTCCTCATGTGTACTTCGTAATCCCAACCATCGTGAAAGTTTAGGAAAACTTAGCATGAAGAGTTCAATTATTTTACCGTGTCGCGTTAAAATGAACGCCTTGCTTCCCACAGTACGAAATTCTGCATCTGGGTCCTTTAGGCTGTTGCATTCAATGCCAAAGGCACATGTACCAATAACATCGGTGGTAAATCGTGCAACTATGTCTTTCACTTCAATGATTGGGTTTTTTTTAATTGAAGCGTCAAAAACCTCTACCAGTTGGTCAACAACGCCAATGACAGTCGGGAACATGAACTTCATCTTGCCGGACGTGAATGTTGGCGAGAGTTTCTGCCGCAAACGTTTCCATTTCTCTCCTTCTATGGCAAATAGATGACCGCTTAATGGATCGTCAACTTCGTTGTAGAAAACTCCACGATCGGCGAAATTGTTAAAATCCTTGATGAGAATGTTGCGAATCAAATCCAAGTCCAGAGCCATTATTGCCGGTTTGAAAAAGAAATGCATTCCCGCGAAGGGGCCAGTGCCTTTGAATTTTCGATAATAGTCCATAAAAATATCTCGTAAATGACGCGACTTCTTAAAGCCTTGCATATTACCGTAGGGAAACACAGGCTCGTCGTGTGGAATGCCGCGTCGCGCCCAGTACGATGCATTACGCCTGTAGTAATAAAGCGCAAGTGATATTACTGCAATCAGTAGGTAGAGAAAAGCGGAGGAGGTTTCCATGTTCGCAGTTTAAAACTTCGAATCGAACTACCCGTGAAAAGAGTTTCCGTCGGACTGTTCGATCATATTAGCCACATAGTTAGATACACTTAGTTCCGATGTTATATTTGAGGTTTTACAGTGTGAGTAGTTGGGTTGCAAGTGTAAGTGATTGACAACTTGATAACAATAAAAGCAAATGGAAATCACTGAGCTTGCATAGGTACATATCGTACATGTACCACTTGTCGTTTTACTCATATTAATTGGGCGTGTTGCTGCATAATGAATAGATTTTCTATTCTGTGACATGCCTCCTGAAACGTAAATTAGCTAAACGCATGCACACGAAAAAAATATATAAAGGAAATGTTTTGTAAGTTCGGGGTGCCCGAATTTGTCCATAGTGACAACGGGAAACAATTTACATCCAAGAAGTTCCGAGCGTTTCTCTCGAAATACGGTTGCATACATGTACGCAACGCGGTATACGCTCCGCAGGCCAATGCCTCAGAGAGAGTAAATCAGTCGATCCTATCTGCCATCCGTAGTTACGTCAGCAAAGATCAAAAAGATTGGGATAGATACATTCCGCATGTCCAACAGTCGATTAACTCTTCAGTACACCAAGCCACTGGCGTCAGCCCGTACTTTTGCCTGTACGGACAGCACATGACCTCCCATGCAAGTGCATACAAGCTATTACGAGACCTGAAATCCCTGCAAAGCGGAGAGATTGAATGTTTGCCTCTGAGCAGCGGTTTTGAAGTAATCCGCCAAGGAGTTCGTGACCACCTAAAGAGAGCATACGAAAAGAATAAGAAGTCTTATGACCTCAGAAGCTCGAAAAGAAACTTACGACCCGGTGAGATTGTGTACCGGAGGAACTTCGTGCTCAGCAATGCTCCACCACATTTCAATTCAAGGCTTTGTGCGAAATATAAGAAGTGCTTTCCCTTATATCTTTTTTTCGTGTGCATGCGTTTAGCTAATTTACGTTTCAGGAGGCACGTCACAATTCATCCATTCCTTCCCGGAATGGAGAAGAATACACATAGGCCAGAGAGACCCTTTGTTCTGCTACTACGGGGGTTTATCCCCCTATTCATGGAACCACTTAGTGCTTCTTAAAAAGTTAAGAAGGTCAGATATCCCTACTTGCTGAACATCTGTCAGGCCGTTAAGGAAGTAGGATCCCAGATAGCGTTTCCTAATTGTGCAGAAAGCCGGGCAGGCGCAGAGAAGGTGGTGGTTGGATTCGACCTCCTCTTCATCATCTGGGCAGCTTCTGCAGAATTTATTCGGAATTTGTCCTATTTTTTGCGCGTGACTGCCAATGAGGCAGTGGCCAGTGATGACACCAATGATTTTGTAGATGCCAGTTCATTTTAGGGAAATTATTCTCCTAGTCCGTTGACTATCGAGCGGGGGCCAGATTTGCCTGGTGATGAGGCAGGTATGTCCCTGGGTCCATCTGGCGAAATTTATGATACTATGTTTAATGGTTGCCAGGGGTATTCCCTCACATGCCATGATTGATTGTTGCGTCGTTCCTTGTCTGGCGAGTGTGTCGGCTCTTTCGTTACCTGGGATGTCGCTGTGTCCTGGTACCCATAGAAGTTGTATGTTAAACTCTTTAGCCATCTCGTTAAGAGATAGGCTTGTTGTTAAGGTGTACACATAGGACTCCAGCGAATTTAAGGCTGCTTGACTTCTTTTGACTAGTCTTCTGGCCTCGTCTGGTGGGCTGGTCTTTTCCTGAGCCGTTTATGATAAGGCTATCCATTATTTGTCCTTGGGTGATTGTACTGCAGCTGTAATTTGGAAGAAGGTAAGCGTTTACAGTTTTCTTTGCAAGAATGCAAGGGCAGGGTTAACTATGACTTCTTCTCCTTTAACCAACCTGAGAAGAAGATTTGTGGTTGCCGCTTTAGTGAGATGGAGGTGGAGTTGAGGTCTTTCAGATCTAGGTCTAGAAGATCGTCTTCCATTGGCGAGCTTGTTGAATAGTTCCCGCTTCCGGAATCGAGCAGTGACTCCTGGTCTTTGCCGACCAGGGTTGTTGCTGGGTTTCAGCTAGTTCCGTCGCTGGGCCCTTGATCCCCGAGGGGATTGGGAGTTCCTGCTCTGTCGAGCTTTTGACCTCGGTGCTAGTCGGGTCTTCGTTGTCGAATGGTGGCATTTCCTCATCCTTTTTGTAAATATTCAGTTTGACCTTTTCAAAGCCAAACCTTATTTGGTAGTCGCAGAGGTTCCAGGGCTTCACAGTTCAGGACAATAATTGCCTGTCTCGATCTGTCTTTTCGTTCCTCCAGCTTCACGACTTTCCAATCACCTGTTGGAGGATTGGGGTTACAATAGTTGATAGTTTCATCAATTTTGAGGGGAGGAAAACCACGGCAGCGCAAGAAGAGTACCGAGCTGGATGAAGGGAGTAGAAAAAAACGACTGCGACAAAAGAAAAGAATCTTCGCAGCCTCCCAGCTCAAGGATATCGAGGAGTCTAGGGATATACATAAAACACGAGCCTTTTACTAGAAAGCCAAAGGACTTGCAGGAGGCTTCAAAAAGGGCACCCAGGCTCTTCGAAACTGCGAGGGTAATCTTGTCACCGACCCGCAGGTAATAGTGGATGTATTTAGGCAGCATTTCCAGCAGCTGCTTAACGAGCATGACCAAGAGAGAGTGGTAGGGACCGAGGGAATCCCAACTCCAGCCGCTGAAGTAGTCCTCCCACCCAGCATCGAAGAAGTCGGCACAGCTATTCAGAAGCTGAAGAATAACAAGGCCACAGGCTCAGATGGCTTGCCATCAGAGCTCTTCAAGGCTGGCGGCGATGTTCTGGTAGGGAGCATGCACTAGATCATCTGCAGAATTTGGGAAGATGAAAGCATGCCCGACGACTGGAATACCAGCTCTATCTGCCCCATCCACAAAAAAGGCGATCCTACCTCTTGCAAGAACTATAGAGGTATATCCCTTCTCAATGTCGCATACAAGATCCTGACCAGCGTATTGTGTGAACGTCTAAAACCATTTTGCACCGCACTAATCTGCAGCTACCAGTGCGGCTTCCGGCCCGGCAAATCAGCTATAGACCAAATTTTCACACTTCGACAAATCCTGGAAAAGACCAACGAGTTTCGAATCGATACACACCATTTTTTCATCGATTCCAAAGCCGCATACGACAGCATTCATCGTGAAGAACTGTTTGGTGCAATGCCCGAATTCGGGATCGTGTCACGCCAGGCTAAAAATACGCGATGCACCGTGCAACTCGGTTCTAAGACTTCGGAACGAACCGTATGCACCGTATTTCGGCAAGGAGATTCGCTGCCATGTGACTTCTTCAACTTGGTGCTGGAGCAGATAGTGCGACGGGCAGGCGTCAACAGGGAAGTCACAATCTTCTACAAGTCCGTCCAGCTGCAAGGATACGCGGATGATATCGATATCATCGCGTGCTCTCGCCGTGGCATTGTGGAAACATTCACGGCGATTGAAGAACAGGCGAAACGAGTTGATCTCAAGGTAAATGAGGACAAGACGAAGTACATGCTGTCCATCAAAAACCAATCCGTCGCTTACCACCTGGACAAAATACAACAATCGACAGCTACAATTTCGAGGTAGTTAAGGAGTTTGTCTACCTCGGGGCAAACGCTATAGCTCAGGCTCAGATCCTCCATGGATTGCTGGCCTGATAGGTAAGTACTACTAATAAGTTCATAAAGTTTTTATAAAAGTGTGTCATTTTATTGATACAACGTTTTAGGTAAAAGTAAATTTTATTTGTAGTTCACAAAAGGGTTTTCTTCTTTCATGGCCAGAAGGAAGGACCAGAGCCAACTTCTCTCAATCACCCATGTTGTGTGTGATTTATTTTTCACATAGGTGAAAGGGACCTACAGTTTTATGCCGAATCCGAACGGCGTGAGTCGAGTAGCTTTTTCACGGCAAGTATACTACGGCGGGTTTTGCCAGTACCCCGCCGAGGAGGAACGCCGCGAAATAAACATTCGATGGCGTCCGTGTTATCGGGATCCGAACTCGCTCATCGTGCGTCAGAGTCCAACACACTAACCACGGCGTCCTTACCGTGTCTTACCGGCTATAAAACTCCTAATACATTTTTCATTTTTTTCTCCTTTATTCTAAATAATAAATACGTATCTCTGAAAAACACATATTACCTTCAATTGTTTTCATTGAGTATGATTATGCACAATAAACAATTCGTATGATTTAATGTTTTTATTTTTAATTGTATGATAAAGCAAATCGTACCTTGCCATTTGATCCATTTGAAGCATTTAATTATTATTAAAAACTTTATGAAATACTCAAGCAATTTTAACGCCAACGAAGTCGCGGGTTCGTGCTATGGTGCACACTATTTGACTTAATCTTTAAAGTATAATCGAAAAATGAGTTAGTTGCCTTGTGGTGCCTGGAGAGTAATTTTAGGTTGTTTGCCAGACCTACAATTAACAGTAACTAGCCTAGGAATACAGTGTAAGGTTTTCAGCAGTTGTGAGGATTTTATTAAAAATTAAATTAATTTCACACATTTTAACTATTTATAGTAAAATTGTGTTTCAGTAAATTATCATGAAGCAATTAACCTTAATTTCTAAAAAATTGGATGCCGCGTATATTACAGTAATTACTACTATTAAAAGTGTAGATAATACGGCGGTAGTACAAACAGAACAAGTGCAACGAGACCATGAAGGTTATTGCATTCATAATACCTGGAGAACCTTAAAAATTGTGCCAGATCACGAAGATGCCTTTTATTTCTAAAAAGTATATTCCCCAGATGCAGTTCCTACTGTGCAATCTATTAAATCGAACCTATGGCGAAAATTTATTGAATTCCTACTGCAGTATATTCTAAAATATTTTAAATATTTGCTGTAATACCACCTCAACCTTTGAAAAAGAAAAAATAGTCCCTATACCAAAAAGGGGAGAAGGGAGCGAGCAAACAGGGAGTGGCCGTGGTGCAGTGGTTAATATCATCGACCGCCGAGCGGAAGGTTTATGGTTCAAATTCGCCTCATAGCCAAGAAAAAGTTATTTCTATACGGACAAAAAAAAAAAGTATGCAACGCAGTTGTGAATGGAAAGTGACCAGACGTACTGCTGCAGGCATAACACTCACAGTATATGGTCAACCGAAATTCATCCTCTGCGTATGCAATACTAAAGTGCTTGAACGAATTACTACGGACTATAACCAACGCAGAATTTGGTCGGCTCTCGTCCTATGTAGGTCTAGGACAACCACCCCTGAGAGTAGTGAACGAACATCAACGACCCCAACCACTGCACTCCGTTCAGGTTGTGTGTGTCAACACATCATAAGAGAATATAAAAAACTCTTGAACCTGCGCGAGTCTCTAAAAAAAAAAAAAAAAAAAATTGGTCGCGTTCGATCTCTTTCCCTGCTCAATCCAAGTTGACACACAGCCTCCTCCCCTTGATAGCTATACTGGCACCCGCCAGGTAGTGAACCAATGTGTGCAGCGACCCGATCCTTGTTCCTGAGGAAAGAGGAACCTGGCCCTCCAGGTTGGGGGTTGCGCTTAGGGCTAACATCCCTATTGCGTAAAACAAAAATTTTACGCAATACGCAATACGGACGGAATACATCTTGACGACCCCCACAAACGTCAAAAAGAAAACGAATTTCGGATCTGCACCTGGAACGTTAGGTCTCTCAACAGACCAGGTGCAGCCAAACAACTGGTCAACTCTTTGGACTGCTTTAAGGCAGACATTACCGCGCTCTAAGAAGTGCGATGGGATGGGCCAGGCAAAAAGCGGATGAAAAACTGTGATATGTACTACGGAAACTGCTACAGAGAAAATAAACAACGCTTATTCGGATGCGGTTTTGTTGTTCGAGGCAGGCTCAGGAAACAAGTCTTAAGCTTCCAGTATGTAAGCGAACGCCTCATAACTATCCGCATCAAAACCAGTCTCTGCAATATAAACTTATTATGTGTCCACGCCCCCACAGAGGAGAAAGACGACCGACATAAGGACGACTTCTATGATCTCCTAGGCAGACCGTATGCGCAATACCCCAGCTATGACACCAAAATCGTTCTAGGAGATTTCAATGCGAAGCTGGGTAGGGAAGCTGTCTTTGAACGCGTCATTGGAAAGCACAGCCTATACAACACCACGTCAGAAAACGGACTAAGACTAGTGAACTATATGGCGGGACATAATCCGGTAGTAGCAAGTACACGATTCCCACACCTCAACATCCATAAGGGGACCTGGCGGTCTTTCGATCAATCGACAACCGACCAAATTGGTCATATTGCGATCGACGGCAGACACTCCTCCAGCATCCTAGATGTCCGAACCTTGCGAGGAGCCAACATCGTCTCGGATCATTACCTTGTTGCAGCCAACGTACGGATGCGAATTTCTCGGAATTAACGGAGTCGAGCAAGAACACAAAATTTAACGTCGGAAAGCTGCAATCGTAGGAAACCGCCAGAAACTTCGCCGATCAAGCCTCCCTCAAACTCTCTCAAGTCCCCATGCAATCTGCAGAAGCCATAGAACAGCAATGGAGTCGTTCTCAAAACGCCATTAGAGACGCCGCCTCAGATGTACTCGGTTTCGAGCCACCACCGTCGAGAAACCCCTGGTTTGACGGTGAGTGCGGACAGGCCCATGTAGAGAAACAGAATGCATACATGGCCACATTGTATCGACAGACGAAGGCTGCCCGCGAGCTCTATGAACAGAAAGGAGGGAGGAGCATGCGCTTCTGAGAACGAAAAAGAAGGAGAACGAGAAGCGCGAGATCGAGGAGATGGAGAGATGTAACGGCAGGAACGACGTTCGAAAATTTTACCAGAAAGTAAAACGAACATGCCACGGCTTTAAAGCCAGAGCAGATGCCTGCAGGGATGTGCACGGACAATTAGTAGTGGAGTCACAGTCGATGCTGAGATTGTGGAAGGACCACTTCTGCAGACTGTATAACGGCGATGATGCCGCCGTCAGGCAGAGCGAACCATTCACAATGGACGAAGACAAAAGAGATTCCCGTCCACCCGACCTAGACGATGCTAAGATAGCGATATCGAAACTTAAGCCTTATAAAGCTGCTGGAGCAGACGGACTCCCCGCTGAACCTTTTAAAGCAGCTGGCGATGAGCTGGTCAGTAACATGCACCAACTCATCTGCAAGACATGGTCGGAAGAACGCATGCCCGATGAATGGAATCTCAGTATCGTTCGCCCGGTCGATAAGAAGCGAGACCCCTATGATTGCGCCAATTTTCGTCGACTTTAAAGCCGCGTATGACAGTGTTTATAGAGACGAGCTATACGGAGCCATGTCATGTTTTAACATTCCTGCCAAACTCGTCAGACTGTGCAGGTTGACTATGGAGAACTCTCGCTGCTCCATTAAGGTCGGAGGTTAACTAACCGACCCCTTTGATGTTAAAAAAGTTTTAGACAGGGTGACGCACTGTCATGTGATTTGTTTAACATCATACTTGAAAAGATCGTGCGGGACTCTGCGGCCAACACAAAAGGTACGATATACTTCAAGTCCACACAATTGCTTGCCTACGCAGATGACATTGACGTTATTGGACGGACAAAGCGAGACGTCAATGAGGCGTTCGCAAGCATTGAAGCAGAAGCGGCTAAAGTAGGTCTAAGGGTAAATGGGGACAAGACCAAATACATAAGGTATCCCTCACAAAACCTTAATCATCCCGATCCTCCTCTATGGCGCTGAGGCTTGGACGTTATCAAAAGCGGACGAAGAGGCTTTTGGGCGTTTCGAGAGGAAAATTCTGCGTGCAATCTTCGGTCCCATTTATGTAAACGGAGAGTGGAGGAGGAGATTCAACCAAGAACTGTACGGGCTGTACAGCGACATCGACCTGGTTAGACGTCTTCGGATCCAACGTCTAAGACGGCTAGGCCATGTAGAGCGAATGGACATCAACGCTCCGGCCCGAGGAGTCTTCGACTCCAACCCCGAGGGACGACGCAGCAGAGGACGACCGCATTTAAAGTGGCGCGCTCAGGTGGAAAGGGACCTCAACCAACTGGGCGTGCGGCACTGGAAGCGGCTGGCCAAAGATCGTGCCGGCTGGAGAGGCTTGTTGGTTGAGGCCTTGGTTCACCCCGAACTGTAGCGTAAGTAAGTAAGTAAGTAAGTTAGTATACCAAAAAGTAGATCAGGAAATGTTGTTGAAGGCAAACCTCTAGCTATCTTAACCTTTTTACTCAAAGTCTTTGAAAAGTTGGACTTGCAACTAATGGGAAATTATTTAAGCAGGAAAAATTTGCTCAGCAACTGGTAGTCAGGCTTTCGCCACAATAGAAGCCCAGGAGGGCGCCGTGGCGCAGTGGTTAGTGTGTTAGACTCTGGCGCACGATGAGCGAGTTCGGATCCCGATAACACCACCGCCATCGAATGTTTATTTCGCGGCGTCCCTCCTCGGCGGGTTACAGGCAAGATCTCCCGTAGTATACTTACCTTGAAAAAGCTTCTCGACTCACGCCGTTCGGATCAGGCATTAAACTGTAGGTCCCTTTCACCTGTGTGAAAAATAAATCACACACAACATGCGTGATTGAAAGAAGCTCGGCTCTGGTCCTTCATGGGCTGTAACGCCACCAAACTAGACAGAAGCTGTAATACCGCGCTGTTACTAGTAGTCTAATCGTCGCGTCCGCCCTAACAAATCTACTAAAAATAAAAATTCTCTGCTTTCTAAACAATCTGATTATAACTCGGCAACCTGAATATCTTTTTTGAAAAAAAATTAATTGTTCCAATCTCCTAGACTGGGAAGTATTATTCAACCAAGATTCTCTTGTCTCCAATCGGAACGACAATTTATCGTAAAATCTACCAGGCTCTGGAACTCTCTACCAGGGCATTTAAAGCTTCCTTTTTCATTTTTGAAGGCTTCTGCTATCCGCTGGAGCACACAGACGGAAACACTGGTCCGTTGTACTCCCGACAGAGACCTTACATTACTGTATATTCCCCGCCACCCTTTGCGCGAGCAATCCGGGACAATCACAGAGGAAATGCACTGCAGTGTCATCCTCCTCCTCGCAACATGCAGCACAGGTAGGCGTCCCACTGATGCCAAGCACGTGGAAATGCTACACAATCGTTAATGTAGGAATCTACCGTGGACGCAGGTAGACATAGAGCGGGCTCAGGTCCTGAGAAGCTCTCCTCTGAACCCATTCAGGCGAATTCTTCAGATATTTCATTTCCTGGGATCCCAGAGTAGCTTGGAAGCCATACAAGCCTTAATGAATTCAGTCTGCCGACCTTTTCAAACACACACAGCTTTTAGTGCAGCTTGGCTGTCACTACAGACGCATATGCTTTCCCCCTTCCACCTGTCATGGCCATTATGACTGCGTATATCTCTGATTGGAAGACAGACGCATTTTTCCTAAGGAGAAGTGCAGTCGGATGTTTTCGCGCTCAAAGAAGACCCCAGCACCGGACCCCGGCCCAGACCTGGAGCCATCCGTGAAAATGCGAAGACTACCCTATTCAGGTTCAGTATCCAGCCATAGCCAATCCTGCCGCCATGGAAACTCGACTGTGAAATTACGGTACAGTAGGATAACGGGCGTCAGAAGGCATGTCCATGAGACAGGGGTCGCAGTACAACTCTTGCGCAAGCAGACTGTTATTCCGATGCGAGTTGTACCAAAGGCCATTTCCCTTTAGACTAGACATGGCTTTCAGAGCACACCCTCTGATAAATATATCAAGAGGTGGAAGGTTCATCACAGCATCTAGAGCAGCGCCCGGCGTGCTGGGGAAGGCCCCCGTGCAGCTGATACAAACCGTTCTTTGGAGTTTGGTGAAAGAGGCTACGACATGTTTGCGTTTTAGTCTGTTCAACCAGACAACAGATGCATATGAGATCATAGGTCTTATCATTGCCGTGTAGATCCAGAGGACCATTGCCAGCGACAAGCCCCATGTTTTGCCAAAAACTCCTTTGCATTGCCAGAAAGCTGACAACGCTTTGGTGGTTTTTGATTCAACATGCTTTGACCAGAGATGCTTGCTATCTAAGATGGATCCTAGATACTTAGCCTCCTTGGATATCGGGATGGAAGTGCCTTTTAGTACCAGCTGAGTCATGTCAGTATTTTTCCTCCTTCTCATAAAGAGAATGACATGTAAATATATTGCCTTAGTGGAATAAATAAACTCTTCAAAAAAAAAAAAAAAACAAAAAGGATTGACTAACAGCCCATTTCTGGTACACCGATCTGCGATCACACTTAGCGCCGCTTGTGCTTTGAGACGGACAGTCGCTAAGCATGAGCCGACAGAAAGAATGGCGACATCATCCGCATAGGCTTGGGCATAGATTCCAGAGGCATTGAGACCATCAAGCAGAGAATCGACCAGCAGGCACCATAACAGCGGAGACAGGACGCCACCTTGCGGGCAGCCCCTGTTTACGCCGGATTTAACATACTGGTCGAGGCCTGCATCAACGGTCAATGTCCTGTGCATGAGCATTGCTTTGATCCATAGGACCATTGCTTCATCTACGTCATGATGTCTGGCAGAGTTGAACATGCTGTCAAAAGTTGCGTTGTCAAAAGCTCCCTAAATATCGATGAAAATGTCCAACGCGTACTCTTTCCTCTCGAGCGCGCATTCAATTTTCCCAACTAAGTTCTAAAACGCAGTCTCGCAGGATTTTCCGCGCTGGTAAGCATGTTGCATCTCCGAAAGAGGGTGCATTCGAAGGGCAACTTTGCGCAACTCTACCAGTCTCCCCATGCTTTTCAGCAGGAAGGATGTTAGACTAATTGGTCTGAAGCACTTTTCCTATTTTAGGAATGAAGACCACTTTCACTGTGCGCCAAGGAATGGGTATGTGAGCAAGTGCTAGACTAGCAGTGAAAATTCTCTTCAAAGTAGAAAGCAACTGCCTTATACCTTTTTGCAGCATAACAGGATATATTCCGTCGGTACCCGGCGATTTGAAACCATCGAAGGATGCCACAGCAAATTCAATGGCTTCAGACGTAACCACGCGCGACGCAATATACGAGCTACGCCGAGTTGTTTTCATCGTTTCAGTTTCACTTGAAGGAGTATGCAACGAGCCGATGTCGATCTGATTTCCCGGGAAATGTGTCTCAAACAGTAAACTAAGAGTTTCCGCTATTGTCTCAATAAATAACATACTTTTATAAAAACCCTATGAACATATTAATACCAATATTAACCTAATGTAATGCTTCTCTATAAACAATAGTGGGCGCTACTTTCATCAAAGTTTGGCTCCGCGATCAATTGATTGTTATGGCAAAGCTAGCACTGATTGGGAATTGTAAGCCTTTAAATTGAAATGGGTAACAGGATGGGATTATCGGTATTCAAGGTGTAAATATTGTTTGGCCTTCATTAAAACCAGATTTAATTGCGGTTACGGAGGTGGTTTTATCGGAGTCGGAGTCGGAAGTCCCATACCGACCTCCGCGGTGTCGGAGTTGAATCGGAGTAGACTAATAGTTACATTTTAAAATGGGTAGATTATATTTTATCCACAAGAAAGGAGACCCCTCTGATTGCGCCAAATATAGAGGAATAAGTCTCCTTAACATCGCCTACAAAATCTTCTCTGCCGTTTTGTGTGAACGCCTGAAGCCTTTTGTAAATTAGCTGGTAGGTCCTTATCAGTGCGGATTCAGGCCAGGGAAAAACCAATGAATTTCAAGTCGACACTCACCACCTATTTGTCGACTTCAAAGCCGCATACGACAGCGTAATTAGAGACGAGCTATACAACGCTATGTCTACCTTTGACATACCTGCTAAACTCGTCAGACTATGCAGGATGACTTTGGAGAACCCTCGCTGCTCCATCCGAATCGGTGAACACCTTACCGATAGTTTTGATGTCAAAAAAGGATTTAGGCAGGGCGATGCGCTGTCGTGTGATTTCTTCAACATCATATTGGAAATGATTGTGCAAAAATCACTGGCCAATAGAAGAGGCACAATCTATTTCAAATCCTCGCAACTCCTTGCATACGCCGACGATATTGACATAATAGGCAGATCACAGCGAGATGTCAATGAGGCGTTTGCGAGTATTGAGGTGGAGGCGGCGAAAGTTGGTCTGACGGTAAACGAGAGCAAAACTAAATATGTATATGCTGTCATCAAAAAAGGACGCTCAACACCGACGTCTCGGCCAGAACGTTTGTATAGGCAGATATAAGTTCGAGGTAGTTAAGGACTTCGTCTACCTTGGCTCCGCAGTGACCTGGAACAACGACATCAGTTCCGAATTCAAACACAGAATCACTCTTGCCAATCGCTGTTTCTTTGGGCTCAGGAGGCAACTGAGTAATAGAGCCCTCTCCCGAACGACAAAGTTGACTCTATATAAGACCCTTATCATCCCGGTCCTGTTGTACGGCGCAGAAGCATGGACACTATCAAAAGCGGATGAGGAGGCCCTTGGTCGGTTCGAGAGAAAGATTTTGCGCGTGATTTTTGGGCCTATAAACGCAGACGGGGGATGGAGGAGAAGATTCAACAACGAACTTTACGGGCTGTACAGCGACATGAGCCTAGTCAGGCGTCTACGGATTCAACGCCTAAGATGGCTGGGCCATGTAGAGCGAATGGACACCACAGCTCCAGCCCGGAGAGTCTTTGAATCCAACCCCGAGGGACAAAGAAGCAGAGGACGGCCGCCCTTAAGATGGCGCACACAGGTGGAAGGGGACCTCAGCCAACTGGATGTGCGGCAATGGAAAAGGCTAGCGATGTTGACCAATCTGTTCCGTAGTGAGTTATAAATCAAACCAGCTCCACTGAATAATTGTTCGCTTGGAACAGACCCTGGTGGAGCAGACAAAAATTGTTGCACGATTGGCTTCAAAACCTGGAACTTTGTATTCACTTTCCACCACACCAAAGGATCTTCTGTCCACTTGAGACGCTTTTCTTTATTATACTCATTTAATAGCGCTTTCCAAATTAATAGTTTGTAATCCGCAGCACGGTGAGAGCACCGTGGCGCAGTGGGTAGTGTGTTGGCCTCTGACGCCGATGACTCGGGATCGAATCCCGACACAGCCATGTCATCGAACGTGTTTTTCACGGTGTTTCTCCTCAGCGGGGTTCTGACAAAATCCCCTGTAGTAAAATTGTCATGAAAAGCTTCTCGAAATTCGCCGTTCGGAACCGGCAATAAGACTGTAGGTCCCTTTCACCTATGTGAAAATGAAATCACACACAACATGGGTGATTGAGAGAAGCTCGGCTCAGGTTCTTCATGGACTGTAACGCCAACATACAATCCGCAGCAGAATCAGTCTCGGAACTATCCTCCGCTTCATGACTGTCCATGAGAATATTGGCCAGACAAGATTGGAAACTGACCGACTTGCTGTGAAACGTTCGAGACTGAGAACTAGTGGTGGGCTCATCCGATTCAATTCTTGACCTTTAATATACAGGAGAATTGCAATCCTTTCTTCGTGTCGCCACGTCAAGTTTGGTAGTTTCAGTACAGTCTAACTTATCAAGCATATGCAATACCGCTCTTTAAAAACTTCATTAAAAAATTTTAGTTTATAACGTACTAGCTTTTGCCCGCGGCTTCGCTCGGGTTAAATTCGGGGTAACACGGTTCCCCTTTCCTGATTTAGAACACAGATGAGAACTCGGAACAGAATGTTATTTTAATACACTACTGTAGACGATATTATATGTTTTTCCATTTGGGGATAGAGTGTAAAGATTCAGGGCATTGGACACACGCGAACATGCTACATACAATTGTCCATGGGAAAAGCACGGCTTTTCTAAGTTCACCCCAGCCACCTTTAATATTTGACCTTGGGCTTTGTTAATGGTCATAGCGAAACTAAGCTTTGGAGGAAATTGTAGCCTTTTACATTACATAATCTCGGGGCATCTTAATTTCGTATAAGCATGACTGGGACGCTTAGTAGTCAAATAACAGAGCATAGGTACCGTATGCACTATAGTGTGAAACGCGGCCCGATGCCCGCACTTAAGTACAGATAGAGAGCACACAACGTTAGCGCGTTTCAGAAACATATCAGCGCCATCTATCTTAATTCAAGAGTAACACTTAGTTATGTTTCGAATGTTTTCTCAAAAGCTGATTGATTTATGGTTGTTTTAATTAAATTATTTTATTATTCGTTTGTATCATAGAGCACCGTGGCGCAGTGGGTAGTGTGTTGGCCTCTGACGCCGATGACACGGGATCGAATCCCGACACTGCTACATCGAACGTGTTTTTCACGGTGTTTCTCCTTAGCGGGGCTCTGGTAAAACGCCCTGTAGTAAAATTGTCAGGAAAAGTTTCTCGAAATTCGCCGTTTGGAACCGGCAATAAACTGTAGGTCCCTTTCACCTATGGGAAAATGAAATCACACACAACATGGGTGATTGAGAGAGAAGCTCGGCTCAGGTCCTTCATAGACTGTAACGCCAACATACATACATACATACATACATCATAGAACCTATACTAATTTTGCGGAGAGTCTCGCACAAATTTCCATCCCCTACTGATTTTAATTTTTTTTTTTTTTGCTGCATACAAACTTAACGGGGGCTAGAAAGAAACAAAAAGTAGCCTACGTCACTCTCCATCCCTTCAACTATCACCAATTAAAAAATCCCGTCAATTCGTCGCTCCGTTGTGCCGTGAAAGACGGACAAACAGACACACACACTTTCACATTTATAATATTAGTATTGGTATAGATAAGTATTTTACAAGTGCGAATAAGTTATTAGTGTGTAGCTCACCAAATCTTCAGTTTAGGTCATTAATTAGACTTGTGGCTATTATTGCTATTACATTCGGTTTAGTTTCGGAATCTTGAATTTGAGGGTTATGTTTGAGCACGTGAAAAAAGGAATTACAGAAGAAATGCTGGCTTTGCTGTCACTCATATTTCTGGTGACTTCTTTAAATGGCTGTAACACTGTCACAAATTCATCGAGGTGTAACCATTCTTCCAGCGAAATTTGTGGAATTTTTTTGCTTACTAGCATTTAAGCAGATCGAATCCTTAATCTTCATCAAACGTTCTATCATATAAAAGGTACTGTTCCACCCAAATACAAATAAAAGCGGATTAGATTAGAATATAATAATTCAATAGTTACTAATAGTTAAATGGTAATACCTTGTACTACAATCCTTTATTACACCCGAAGGATGCTTGTTAAGTTGCTCTTTTTGATTTTTTTTTTAATTAGACTGTGCAATCAGTGAGTGGTGGATGGCAAAGGACTAACAAAAGCCTCGTAGGGGTAGCATCTATCCGACGGATGCTGGCCTGCTAAAAAGCGAGAAGAGCCACCGCAGTCGAACATCTTGCGCCACTGTTAGTAAGTCCTATCCTCACTTCCTCGTGGTGCCATCTGGAAATTTCCTATGGAATTTGCAGACGGGAAGGGAAGGGCGAATGGCGAGCCTCCTGCGTCAAAAAAAACAGGATTAGTCGGTTGGGCTACGGCCTAGTAAGCCGTAGCCGTAAAAAAAACCACAAACTCCGAAGCAACCACAAGCCTCGGATATAACGGACCGGATTTATGTTGACGACCCTTGCAAAAAACGAAAAAAGGACAATGATCTCCGGCTTTGTACGTGGAATGTTAGGTCCCCAAACAGGCCACGTGCAGCCGAACAATTTGCGGACGCCCTAGACCGCTATAAAGCGGACATCACCGCCATCCAGGAAATGTGATGGAATGGACCGGGTATAAAGCGGATGAAAAATTGCGATTGTTACTACGGCGACTGCTATAGGGAGAGAGGGCAACGATTGTTTGGATGCGGATTTGTTGTTCGAGGTGGACTAAGGCAAAAAGTCCTAAGCTTTCGGCATGTGAGCGAACGCCTCATAACAATCCGTATCAAGGCTAAATTGTTTAACATCAGCCTGGTCTGCGTCCACGCCCCCACGGAAGACAAGGATGACTCCACCAAAGATGAATTCTACGATCTCCTAGACAGAACGTATGCCCAATGTCCCAGCTATGACATCAAAATTGTACTAGGAGACTCCAATGCTAAGCTGGGTACGGAAAGCATATTTGAACGGGTCATCGGCAAACATAGCCTACACGACACCACCTCCGATAACGGACACAGGCTGATTGATATTGCTACGGGGCGAAATCTCCTTCTAGCCAGTACACGCCTCACGCACCTCGATATACACAAAGGCACCTGGCGGTCTTTTGATCAGTCGACTACCAACCAGATAGATCACATCGCGATCGACGTCAGACACTCCTCCACTATTCCTGATGTTCGAACTTTCCGAGAGGCTAACATCGACTCGGACCACTATCTTGTAGTAGCCAAGATACGCTTACGGATATCACGAACGCAACGGAGTAGAGTAAGGATACAAAGTTATGACGTCGGAAAGCTACTATCGCCAGAAACCGCTCGTGCTTTTACCGATCGCGTCTCCTTTAAGCTCTCCAATACACCTTAATCCTCCACACTATCAATAGAACAGCAGTGGAGCCTTTGCAAACAAGCCCTGAAAAGCTCTGCATCCGAAGTTTTGGGTTTCAAGGCTCCACCACGAAAAAACACCTGGTTCGATGACGAGTGCAGGAGGATTCATACAGCAAAGCAGGATGCATATAAGGCCTCGCTGCATATACGAACAAGAGCAGCTCGTGAGCTCTATGAGTTAAAAAGAAGGGAGGAGCATAAGCTTCTTAGAAGAAAGAAGAAATAGCACGAGAAGCGCGCGATTGAGGATTTGGAGAGGTGTTACTGCAGGCGTGACGTTCGAAAGTTTTATCAACAGATAAAGCGAACATGCCAAGGTTATAAAGCCAGAACGGAAGCCTGCAGGGATGAGAACGGACACCTAGTAGTAGAACCGCAGTCGATGCTGAGAATATGGAAAAACCACTTCTGCAGACTGTATAACGGCGATGTTAGTCAATATACCGCTGTCAGGCAGAATGACCCATTTCTAATCGACGGAGACCGCAGAGAATTCTGTCCCCCTGACCTCGACGAAGTTAAAATTGCCATATCGAAGCTCAAGTCGAATAAAGCTGCTGACGCAGACAGATTGTCTGCTGAGCTCTTCAAGGCAGCTGGGGATGACCTGGTTGAGAGCATGCACCAGCTCATCCGTAAGATATGGTTAGAGGAAAGCATGCCCGAGGAATGGAGTTTCAGCATCGTATGCCCGATTCACAAGAAAGGACGAGTTAGGATGGATTTTAAGCAGACATACGAATCAGACAGAGCAGCAACCCCCAATCACGGTGCGCAATCATCACAACTCCCTTGAGTCCCAATTAAGGCAGTTTTGAGAAATTGAGAAGAACCTCGTTAAACGTAAGACCACGTTAGAAGAGGAACAATGTCAAAAACATTACCAAGAAAGAACAAGGCGGCTTGAGAGCGAAAGGTATGTATGAGGTTCGACTTCCATTCAAGTATAACATCCACCCTATTGTTGGTGATTCCAAACGATCGGCATTGGCAAGATTCTTGCAGTTAGAAGGAAAATTAAGTTCCAATGCAAAATGGAGGAAAACATACACCGAATACATAAGCGAATATGCCGAATTAGGACACATGAGAGAAGTTTCACCAAAGGATTTACTGCCTGGGAAACACTATTTCCTTCCTCATCACGCTGTTATCAAGGACTCGAGCACCACCACCAAGCTTCGAGTTGTCTTTGATGCTTCAACCAAAACAACAAACGGCCAATCACTCAATGATCACCTTTTGATTGGTCCACGCATGCAACCCGACATCATTGATCTAATTGCCAAATGGAGAAGGTTCAAAATAGCTTTCTCAGCCGACATCAAGATGATATATAGGCAAATTCGGATGAGACAAGACGGTGTAAAATATCAACTCCATAAAATGATGGAGAAGAACAATCCACGAGCCTATTAAAACATATGCGTTGGACATAGTAACTTTTGGGACCGCAGCAGCCCCATATCTGGCGATACGAACGCTGTCTCAACTGGCTACAGACACAATAGATTCACATCCCCATCTTACTTGTGTACTTACAAAGGGATTCTATGTCGATGATCTCATATACGGAGCTGACAATGAAGAAGAGGCCATCACTCTCCAAAAGGATCTTATTGCCGTATTAAGTTCCGCGGGATTTCCACTCCGAAAATGGGCAAGCAATTCACTTAGGGTTCATGGGGAATTCCTGAAAGCGATAGAGAGGTAAATCTCCCACTCAAATTTGACTCTTCTGATACCGTTACAACATTAGGTAACAGATGGCATCCAATGAACGATGTCTTTCGAATAAAAATTGACTTACCGGACACCCACAGACACACCAAGCGCACGGTGTTAGCAGACATTGCTCGCATATTTGATCCTCTTGGATGGTTTGCACCATGTGTGGTTAGGGCAAAACTCATTCTCCAGACGCTTTAGCGGAATGAATCCTCTTGGGACTCCCCTCTCACACAAGATCTCAAAAAGGAATGGCTGAACCTGCGTATCGGACTGAACGGTCTAAAACACATCGACATTCTTCGTTGGATCGGGTACGAAGGCGCAGAAAGGGTGGAACTCCATGGCTTCAGTGATGCGTCTGAGAAGGCATATGCAGCGGTCATCTATGCACGCGTAACTTATGATAGCAAGGAGCGCATCAACATCATCGCCTCCAAGACCAGACTTGCTCCCGTGAAGCGAATCTGTCTCCCGCGTTTGGAGTTATGCGCGGCACTTCTTTTACACAAGATTGTCAAGGCGATGAAGATCCCCAAAATTGAAACGTACGCATGGGCTGACTCAACTATATGTTTGGCTTGGATCCGTGGAAGCTCAGCATCGCGGACAACATCTGTGGCCAACCGGGTGACACAGATCCAGAATCTAGTCGGATCAAACATCTGGCGACACGTTAAGTCGAGGGACAACCCGGCTGATATCGGGTCGGGGGGCCTATCATCCGAAGAGCTCCCCGCAAGTAACATGTGGTGGCGTGGCCCGAAGTTTCTGCAGGGCTTCATTGCACAACAGCACCCAGCAGAAATCCTCATCGAAACCGAGCTGGAAACTACAATTTAAGAAACATTCTTACACATTTTGTCAAATTGCTACCTCATTGCACGGCCATGAAGGACGCATTCTTTTAGAACTTCTCCAGTCTCAGCAGCCTTATCCGCAGGGTAGCAATATTTTTTTTTTTTTTTTATTACTCCCAATTTATTTTATACATCTGTCCAGATGGACATTTGGTACATATTTTTACAGTGAAATTATGGGACTCATTCTAGGCTGAGTGACCAATGTCCTTCTGTCTCTATTTCGGGGCAATTTGGTGGTATATGTACATAAATGTATGTGTAGTAGTTATTATGAGTTCCCTCTTATCATGTCACTTGGTCTGGTTCTTTTCAGTCTTCTTCTTCCGAGTATCTCTTTCTGCGGTAGTGAGCTAACCTCGTCATTTGGATGCACTAACAGTTTGATGTGATGTCTTCTGCCTGTGTTTATTGCTTCTTCCTCTATTGTTTGCATTTGAAGATCTCGATGGATGTCGTAGTTAGAAATATACCGGTCGGCATTGGTAATACATCGTAGGATTTTAGACTGCTGCCTTTGAATGATTGCGGTGTTTGTTTTCTTCGATGTCGCCCAGAGTTGGATTCCATACGTCCAGATTGGTTTTATGATGGCCTTATATAGCAACAGTTTGTTATTTGTAGATAGTTTAGAGCTCCTGTTAAGGAGCCATGAAAGTTGTCTACATTTTTCTTTTATTTGGTCCCTCTTCTTTTGTATGTGGTGTTTCCAGGTAAGCTTGTTGTCTAAGTGTATACCCAAGTATTTAGCTGATTTGTCAATTGGTATAGTTTTGTCCTTTATCTTGAGACAATACCTCTCGAGTGTAGTTCAGTTTTGTTGTGAATATCACTTGTTGGGTTTTGTCCTCGTTGATTTCCATACTCCATTTGTCAAACCATTTTATTGTATTATCCAAGATCTGTTGTGCTTGAGCAGTTGCTACTTCTAGGTTCCCGTTCGAGGTCATCATGATAGTGTCATCAGCAAAAGTAGCAATCATCGATGTACAGCCCCTTGGGGAGGGAATATCAGCAGTATAGAGAGTATATAACAATGGCCCCAGAACAGACCCTTGTGGTACTCCTGCTCTCGATCGGTGTATATTTGAGGTTTCGTCCTTAAACTTAACATAGAAATGGCGGTCTGATAAGTAGCTTTTCATTAAAAGGTAATAATCTGATGGGAGTAGGGTCTGAAGTTCGTGTAAAAGTCTCTTATGCCAAACCGTGTCGAACTCCTTTGCCACGTCCAGAAATACTCCAATGCAGTATCTCTTTTCCTCAAGGTCAGTTGTGATTTTATTTACTACCCTGTGGACTTGCTGGATAGTTGAGTGCTGACTGCGAAAACCAAATTGGTGGTCAGGTATTAAGTTATTGTTAGTCAAGATTGGAGTCAGCCGAACATATAGGAGTTTCTCAAAAACTTTTCCTAGAATTGGAAGCAGGCTTATTGGTCTATAGGATGATGTGCATATTGCATCCTTACCAGGTTTTAACACTGTGATGATTTGAGCAACCTTCCAAGTCTTGGGATAGTATTTTAGTCGAATTAGTGCATTGAAAATGTTTCTAAGGTACTCTAAGGCTTGTCTGGGTAGTTCAGTTAGTGTTTTAGCATTTATAGAGTAATAACCTATAGTATTTTTCTAATACTTACTTACTTACTTAGGTGGCGCTACAGTCCGTGGTGAACCTGAGCCTCAACCAACAAGCGTCTCCAGCCGGCACGGTCTTTGGCCAGCTGTTTCCAGCGCCGCACGCCCAGTTGGTTAAGGTCCCCTTCCACCTGCGTGCGCCACCGATGATGCGGCCGTCCTCTGCCGCGCCTTCCTTCCGGAGTGGATTCGAAGACTCTTCGGGTCGGAGCTGTATTTTTCATGCGCTCTACGTGGCTTAGCCACCTTAGACGCTGTATCCGTAGACGTCGTACCAGGCCGATGTCGCTGTACAACCCGTACAGTTCTTCGTTATATCTTCTCCTCCATACACCGTTTGAACAAACGGGACCGTAGATAGTGCGCAGAATTTTCCTCACGAAACGACCAAGGGCATCTTCATCCGCTTTTGTTAAGGTCCAAGCCTCGGCGCCGTAAAGGAGGACTGGGATGATCAAGGTCTTATATAGTGTCACCTTGGTTTTCCGAGAGAGGGCTCTACTTCTCAATTGCCTCTTGAGCCCAAAGAAACAGCGGTTGGCAAGAGTGATTCTGCGTTTTATCTCAGCGCTGGTGTTGTTGTCGCTGGTAATCAGTGAGCCAAGGTAGACGAATTCCTTGACCACTTCAAAGTTATATCCGCCCATGGTGACGTTCTGGCCAATACGTCGGTGTTGTCCGTCTCTTTTAGATGAGAGCAGATATTTGGTTTTACCCTCATTAACCTTGAGAACCATCTTAGCCGCTTCTACCTCAATGCTCACAAAAGCCTCATTGACGTCTTGCTGTTTTCGTCCAATTACGTCAATATCGTCGGCGTACGCAAGCAATTGCGTAGACTTTAAATAGATCGCACCTCTTGTGTTGGCCAGTGACTCTTGCACAACCTTTTCAAGCACGATGTTGGAAAAGTTGCACGACAGCACGTCGCCCTGCCTAAATCCTTTTTTAACATCAAAGGTCTCGGTATGCTCATTACCGACCTTAATGGAGCAACGAGAATTCTCCATTGTCATCCTGCACAGTCGGGCGAGTTTGACAGGGATGTTAAAACTAGACATGGCTTTGTACAGCTCGTCTCTATATACGCTGTCAAACGCGGCCTTGAAATCGACGAAGAGGTGGTGAGTGTCGATTTGGTATTCCTGGGTCTTCTCCAAGATCTGCCGTAGCGTAAATATTTGGTCTATTGTGGATTAACCTGGCCTGAAACCACACTGATAAGAGCCGATCAGGTTATCCACAAACGGTTTCAGGCGTTCACACAACACGGCAGAGAAGATCTTATATGCGATGTTAAGGAGACTTATTCCCCTATAGTTGGCGCAGTTATAGGGGTCTCCTTTCTTATGGACCGGGCAAACGATGCTGAGATTCCATTCGTCGGGCATGCTTTCCTCCGACCATACCTTGCAGATGAGATGGTGCATGCACCTTACCAGCTCATCTCCAGCCGCCTTAAAAAGCTCAGCAGACCGGCCCTCTGCGCCAGCGGCTTTATTAGACTTAAGTCTTGATATCGCTGTTTTGACTTCGTCTAGGTCGGGTGGACCGAATTCTGTTACTTCGTGGTCCATTGCGAATGGCTCGTTCTGCCTGACAGCGGTATCTTGTCTATCATCGCCGTTATACAGTCTGCAGAAGTGGTCCTTCCAAATCCTCAGCATCGACTGCGACTCTACTACCAGTTCTCCATTTTCATCCCTGCAGGCCGCCACTCTGGCTTTGTAGCCATGGCATGTTCGTTTTACCTTGTTGTAAAATTTACGG
The DNA here is from genome assembly GCA_951905685.1 of Eumerus sabulonum. Classification (NCBI taxonomy): domain Eukaryota; kingdom Metazoa; phylum Arthropoda; class Insecta; order Diptera; family Syrphidae; genus Eumerus; species Eumerus sabulonum. The sequence continues at coordinate 209,225,553 of OX645060.1, forward strand.
GCGTCATTCCTGCGGAAACATCTCTCCATCTCCTCGATCTCACGCTTTCCGTGCTCTCTCTTCTTTCTTCTGAAAAGCGTGTGTTCCTCTCTTCTCCTCTGCTCATAGATTTCGCGAGCAGCTCTCGTCCGTCGTTGCAGCACGGCCTTATATGCCTGTTGTTTTGCTGCATGGGCTTGTTCGCATTGTTCACCGAACCAGGGGTTTCTAGGTGGTGGCTGTTTGAAACCCAGCACCTCTGAGGCAGCATCTCTGACGGCGCTCTGGCAGTGAGCCCATTCCTGCTCTATTGTTTGTGCTGCTCTGGGCAGATTTTGAGAGAGCTTTGAGGAGACACGATCGGCAAAGATTCTGGCAGTCTCTTGCGATTGTAGCTTTCCAACGTCAAACTTACGTTGTCCTACTCGACTCCTAAGCATTCCTGATATCCTCATTTGTACCTTGGCTACAACAAGGTAGTGGTCCGAGTCGATGTTGGCCCCTCGGAAGGTTCGTACGTCGAGAATACTGGAGGAGTGTCTGGCGTCGATCGCAATATGATCACTCTGGTTGGTGGTCGATTGATCACAAGACCGCCAGGTACCCTTGTGGATGTTGAGATGGGGGAATCGCGTGCTTGCTACAAGGAGGTTACGCCCCGCTAGGAAATCGATTAGCCTTAATCCGTTGTCGGATGTGGTGTTATGGAGGCTATGCTTTCCTATGATCGACTCAAATATGTCCTCCTTGCCCAGTTTTGCATTAAAATCTCCTAGGACTATTTTTGTGTCGGAGCTGGGACATTGGGCATATGTTCTGTCTAGGAGATCGTAGAATTCTTCTTTGAGTCGATCGTCCTTTTCTTCCGTTGGGGCGTGAGCGCATATTAAGCTAATGTTTCCAAATTTAGCTTTGATGCGAATTGTTATGAGGCGTTCGCTTACATCTCGGAGGCTTAAGACTTTTTGTCGGAGTCTTCCTCTAATATCGAATCCGCACCCGAATAGGCGCTGTTTGTTCTCCTTGTAGCAGTTCCCGTAGTAGATGTCGCAGTTTTTCATCCGTTTTTTGCGTGGTCCATCCCATCGCACTTCTTGGAGTGCGGTTATATCTGCTTTATAGCAGTTGAGGGTTTGCTCCAATTGATCGCCTGCACCCGGTCTGTTAAGGGACCTCACATTCCAGGTGCAGACTCTCAAGTCCGTTAGTCGTTTGCAGGGGTCGTCAGCTTTGTATCCGTCCGTATCCGAGGCTTGTTGTCGTTTCGGAACAAGTGGGTTTTTACGTGATAGGGATGTTACCCCTAAGCACAACCCCCAACCTGGAGGGCCAGGTTCCTCTTACCCAGGAACAAGGGTTGGGTCGCTGCACATATTGGTTCACTACCTGGCGGGTGCAAGGGTAGCTATCCAGGGGGGCCACGCGGAGGCTGTGTGTCAACTTGGATTGAACAGGGACAGAGATCGAAGCTGGCGTTTGCCATGTTAAACGCGATCAACTTCTTTGCTCTGTTTGCTCGCTCCCTCCCTCCCTTAGTATTTTTCTAATACAGTGTTCAATTTCGGTTATCTTTATTTTCTTTATCCTTAGATTGCTGGAGTTCATGTCAGGTTGATGTGGGATGTCCGCTCCGTCCATTGCATTAGTGAAGGTTTGTTCAAATTGCTTAGCAAAAGCATCTACTTCGTCTCGGTTCGTTCTGGCCCACGATCTTAAGTGGTGGTTCATGAGATATCCTGTTTTTAAGTTTTTTCGTTGCTTTCCATAGTGAGTGATTTGTTTCTGATGTCGAGGAGAGATTTTTTAAATAGTCAGTTATTTGTGTGTTTTGAATTAGTTTCAGACTTGCTTTTAGTTCTTTTATCGCTTCGTTGTATTTCTTTTTGTCCTCTGGTGATCTGCTGGACTGCCATTGTTTTCTAAGTTTTCTTTTGTCTTGTATTTGTCGTCGTATGTTAGATGGTGTAAAGTATTTATATTCTTTTTGACTGATTACCGGCGTCGATTTAATAGCTGCATCAGTAACTGTTTCGTTAAAGTGGATTATTGCGATTTTAATGGTAAGTTAGTTAGTAGAATTTTGTTTATGACGTATCGAAAGGAGTCCCAATCCGTCTTATGGTTATAAAGTTTATTTGGACTACGAGTATTTGTTATTTCAGATGTGTATTTCAGATGTATAGGGGAGTGGTCAGATGGGAGTTCAAATCGAGACTTTATCGTTAATTCTTTTAATGGAATGTTTTTGACTATGCAAAAATCAATTAGATCTGGGCGTTTATTTGGGTCAGTGGGCCAGTAAGTAGGTTCACCTGTGCTGAGATATTTGCACTTGTGCTTGCAGATAGCTTTATGTAAAATTTTTCCTTTTGTGATCGATAGCCTTGAGCCCCAGTCCACGTGCTTAGCGTTAAAATCGCCTGCAGCTATAAATCTGCTGCCTAATGTTTTAATAAAGTCGTCATACTGTGCACTAGTTCGTTTACGTTTAGGAGGGCAGTATACTGCTGCCAGTGTGAATAGACCTCCCTTATCTTCTAGTTGAACTGATGTCGATTGAATGTGCTCATGTTTATATTGTTCAAGTTCTAAGCATTTAATTTTGTTGTTGATGATTATTGCGGTGCCTCCATGCTCAGTTCCGTCAGGGTGATTAGTGTTGTAGATTGTGTATCCTGCTATCTTAAGATAGCTACTACTGGTAAAGTGTGTCTCAGATATCAACAATACATCAGTGTGATTGTCTTTAATAAATTGCTTTAGTTCTAGTGCATGATTGGATAGTCCGTTTGCGTTCCAGATTATAATATTCAGTGTATTATACATGTAGTAGCAATATATGTATATATGGGTAGCAATATGAAGAAGGTATTTCCACAATCTACAAGCCGGGAAAACCCTATCGTTGGACACCCATCCACTGACAGCAGAGGAATTAGAGACATCGCAATATGAGCTCATCAAGCTGGTACAACGTGAACTGTTCGCAGAAGAGATAAAGGTGCTGACATCAAGAAGCCCGCTTCCAAAACGAAGCACAATACAAACTTTGAACCCCTTTCTCGACGCCACCAATGTTCTACGAGTAGGGGGGCGATTAACCAATTCATTATGTCCTTACAGCCAACGCCACCCAATCATCCTGAAGGATGCACATCATTTTACCACACTACTCGTAAGCGACATCCATCTGCGAACTCTGCACGGCGGTCAACAACTGATGATAGCAGAGATATGAAACACGTTTTGGATAACGAATACCAAACGCGTCGTGAAGGCAACCATATACAGATGCCTACGTCGCCACAGATTCAACGCGAGAGTACAAGAACAGCTTATGGGAAGTTTACCGACGGAACGGGTCACTATCTCAAGACCGTTCACGAATACCGGAGTGAATTATGCGGGTCCAGTGGGAAGGAAGCTTTGGAAGGGGCGATGCAATAAGTCAACAAAAGGGTACATCGCTGTCTTTGTCTGCCTGTCTACGAAAGCTATTCACATTGAGCTGGTAAGTGACCTTAGTTCATCAGCCTTAATTGCACCATATAGGCGCTTAGTAGCTAGACGTGGCACTTGCGCTAACTTATTCAGCGACTGCGGCACCAACTTTAAGGGAGCTAATAACGAACTCATACGAGATTAAAAAATTCATCAACACTGAATGGTCAGCCGAGTTCGCAAACAGCCTGGCTGCACTTAAGACAATGTGGCATTTCAACCCCCCCGCATCACCACACTTTGGTGGTAAATTTCATCTTAAGCGGACCATTGGCGCATTCAAGCTGACGTTTGAAGAATATCATACACTGCTCACTCAGATTGAGGCATGTCTGAACTCCAGACCATTATGTCCCATGTCCCAGGATTCCAATGATCTCGACGTTCTAACTCCGGGTCATTTATTAATTGGGACATCGCTTCGGACGGCACCTGAGAGAAACCAATTGGAGAAAAACGTTAATCACTTGGATAGATGCAAGCACCTGCAACGACTCACTCAAGACTTTTGGAAGAAGTGGAGCACCACATATCTTCAGCAGCTTCAACATCGGCCAAAGTGGCTGCGAAAACAACAAAACATCAACGTTGGCGACATAGTATTAGTAAGAGAAGACAACTTACCACCATCTTCTTGGGTACTTGCTCAAGTACAACAACTCCATCCGGAATCAGATGGTCTGACGCGCGTGGTGACTATCCGGACCGCGACGAATACCCTTAAACGTCCGATCGCGAAATGATCCCCTCTACCGATTTCAACGCCATCGTACGATTCACACCACCTTCGGAACTCGACCAACCAAATCACTCCCAACCGGAATTGGCCTGCTCACCAGACAAATATAAAAAACAATTAAACAAATAAAATCTGCCGATTCAGGCACCCAACAGCTTCCTCTCCTCAGTATCAATACATATAACTCCACACTGTACTACTTACTTACTTATCAGGCCAGCGATCCATGGAGGATCTGAGCCTGAGCTATAGCTGCCTTCCATCCTTGACGGTCCCGGACACGCTGCTACGATTTGTCAAGACCAAGATGTCTTACATCCGCGATTACTTGGTCTTTATACCGGAGGTTCGGTCTTCCTCTTCTTCTCGAACCAGGAGGCTCGGAGTCGAAGACCCTCTTAGCTGGAGCGTTGATGTCCATGCGCTCGATGTGGCCGAGCCAGTGTAGTCGACGGATCGTTGCCTTCCGGACTACATCCACATCCTGGTATAGCTGGTAGAGTTCGCGGTTGTGTCTTCTTCTCCATTCACCTTCCTCACAGATAGGACCAAATATCCGGCGCAGAATTTTTCAGCTCCGCTATCCTGCTTTTCGTCCAGCTTTCGGCTCCGTACAGCAAGACTAGCAGAATAAGCGTTTTGTAAAGCATGACTTTGGTCTTTCGAGTGAGGAGTTTTGAACCCAGTTGTTTGGACAAGCCGAAGTAGCAGCGGTTGCCAAGGGCGATTCTATCGCCCGGATCGGATCTCCACTGTTTTGTCATTTGTGGAATTTACGTTTGCCCCGATGATGTAGACAAACTCCTTAACTACCTGGAAATTGTAGCTGTCAATTGTTATATTTTGTCCCAGGTGGTGAGCGACGGATTGGTTTTTGCTTGACAGCATGTATTTCGTTTTGTCCTCATTGATCTTAAGACGAACTCGTTTCGCCTGTTCTTCAATCGCCGTGAATGCTTCCACAATGCTACGGCGAGAACACGCGATGATGTCGATATCATCTGCGTATCCTAGCAGCTGGATGGACTTGAAAAAGATACTGCCTTCCCCGTTGACGCCTGCCCGTCGCACTATCTGCTCCAGCACGAGGTTGAAGAAGTCACATGACAGCGCATCTCCTTGCCGAAATCCGGTGCATGTTTCGAATGGTTCCGAGGTCCTAGAACCGAATTGCACGGTGCATCGCGTGTTTTTTAGCGTGGCGCGACACAACTTGATCAGTTTTACCGGGATCCCGAATTCGGCCATCGCACCAAGCAGTTCTTCACGATGAATGCTGTCGTATGCGGCTTTGAAATCGATGAAAAGATGGTGTGTATCGATTCGAAACTCGTTGGTCTTTTCCACGATTTGTCGAAGTGTGAAAATATCGTCTATAGTTGATTTGCCGGGCCGGAAGCCGCACTGGTAGCTGCCGACTAGTGCGGTGCAAATTGGTTTTAGACGTTCACAAAATACGCTGGACAGGATCTTGTATGCGACATTTAGCAGGGATATACCTCTATTGTTCTTGCAAGAGGTAGGATCGCCTTTTTTGTGGATGGGGCATAAGTGTCATAATGATACGAGTGCAAACTCCCAGAGAAAGGGTTAGAGAGAGAGTTCGAGTTAGTGTGCACAGAGCTCGAGTAGACATTCTTCTTCTTTGGTGGCGTTACAGCCCATGAAGGACCAGAGCCAAGCTTCTCTCACTCACCCATGTTGTGTGTGATTTATTTTTCCCATAGGTGAAAGAGACCTACAGTTTATTGCCGGATCTGAACAGCGAAATTCGAGAAGCTTTTCTTGACAATTATACTACAGGGGGCTTTGTCAGAACCCCGCTAAGGAGAAACACCGTGTCGGAATTCGATCCCGTGTCATCGGCGTCAGAGGCCAACACACTACCAACTGCGCCACGGTGCCAAGATAAATTATTGGAAATATTACCTGAGTGACATCCTTTACAGTGACGCTTCAATAACAACAAATTAATGGACCGATAGTATTACTCTCGATACTCTCTAAAACTCTCCAAAAATTATTAAATCTGACTACTAAAAAATTCCTCACTCGGTTTACTTCTTTAGTAATAGATACATGCACTACAAAAATACGAAAATAAGCTCCTTCCCCAAAACCTCTATGTTCGTAAACTTTCATCGAATTCCCCCTTATCAATACTACAGCCTATCTCAAACCTCCTTTGGTGTATTATTAAACGCTCGATCGTGTCGGGTTGATTCTTGTTTCTTTGGCTTTTATGGCTTGATAAGAAAAAAACAGAAAAAAAAAGCAAAAAAATAAACAAGAAACGATAGAGTTGATTAACAAAACAAAACCGAAATGACATGGCATTAAAAAGTCGTGTGGTCGGATTTTGTTCTAATTTAATCACATGCTTCTGTACTATGTATCAATACTGGCTACCTCAAACACTTGCAGTAATCCACTTTTCCTCATACATATTTATCACCAATCATTTATTATCACTGCTTGTATCTCGTTCCGAAAATAGCTTGAATGTTTCGATAGCCCAGCCCAAAATTATATAATACAACATGTGGTTAGTACCTGCATCCATGCCTAAGTTTTAATATCAAAATTGTGTCGATAAAAGCGAGTAAGCAATTTGCGAGCTTTGGATTCTGAGTTGTTTTCGCATTACACGGCACCATTATCTGACGGGTACCTTAAAAAAAGGTGTTTATCAAATATTAGCCCTAATTACGATTATATCAAGTCATTAGGCAAGGAACTTAGTTCAATTATAAAAAAAAAAAAAAGGCTGCCAGAATACAAGTTGCGTCGCAAAGTAAACACGACTTTCCCTAAAGTTCGGGGTGAACCTGGGCCTCAGCCAACATGCCCACCAACGAGCACGTTCTTTTGCTAGCCTGTTCCACATTTTATTGCGCGGTGTTGGCCACTCTTGTACAGTAGCTACCATCGACAGCGATTGCCGCAGCAGAGACGATGTGCCCTAAAAAACGAACTTCTCGTTTCCCCAGGCAGCATTTCTTTGGAGATAAACGAAGACCTGCATGTTGCAATCGCTGAAAGACAACTTCCAAATTATGGAGGAGCTCGGCAGATGTTTTGCCATGGACGATGACGTCATCAAGATATACCAGGCACATAGTGTGCGGGAGACCTCCTAACACCACCTCCATAAGTCACTGAAATGTGGCGGGTGCATTGGTCAGGCCGAAGGGCATTACATTAAATTCGTACAATCCATTGCCAATGGTAAACGCCGTTTTCTCCTTATCCTTGGCGTCCATCGCTACTTGCCAATACCCCGAACGAAGATCCAAGGTGGCAAACCAAGAGGAGCCGCCTAAAGCTTCCAGTGTAAGATCAATTCGCGGGAGCGGATACGAGTCTTTTTTGGTAATAGAGTTGAGCCGTCTGTAATCGATACAGAAACGATGCGACCCATCTTTCTTCCGGACCAATACGACTGGTGAGCACCAGGGGCTTCGGGAAGGCGACACGATATTTTGAGCTTTCATTTCTTCCAAAATTCGAGTGGCTTCTTCCCTTCGGCTAATAGGCAGCTTTCGGGGGGGTTGTTTAATTGTGTTCGTATTGCCCGTATCAATCTGGTGCCGTACTAAAGTGGTGCGTCCTTGGATGCCTGAAAAGAGGTTATAGTAACGAGAAATCAAAGTTACCAGACGTTCCTGTTCTTCTTGCGTCCAGTAGACATCGGTTCTCGCTATCATTTCTAAAGCCTCCTCAGATAGCGCGGGTGAGGTACTACTCTCTACACTATCTATTGGACGGCAGCAAAATAATTCTGGTTGGGTCTCGTCATTAATTATTAAATCTTCCTCCCTCAGTAATATGTCCTTGTTCGAGGAATTGGTAATACGCACAAAAACTTTTCCGTCGGATACCTGACAAACACAATCGTCTGTGGTGAGTTGCAAACGTGGAACCAGTACTCTGGCGTGCACTGTTTCGCCGTCTGGGACTGAAGGAGTAATGCCTAACCAGTACTCGGAAAGCGGAGGAATGCTGATGTTGCGGGAATCGAATAATCTTTTCTATGATATAACTTCTCCTTCCAAATATAGTTCATTATTTCGTAGATCAATTCTTGACGAAAATCGTTGCAGAACGTCTAAGCCCAAGATGCAGTCATCCGAAATAGCAGCGACGTATACAAGCTGTTCGATTCCCAGGTGGAGCGTGGCGTATAGTGCTCCGGTTACTGCTGTTGTCTCCCCAGTAGCGGTCTGTATAATGGCTTGCGATTTAATCATCGCCGGGTTGGTGACCATCTTCCGGATGAGACGGGGGTGAATGATCGTGCGGGTGGCACCCGTGTCGAGGATGCCCATACAGGATACGTCATTGATCTCCAATGGGATTAACAAGTTGCCGGGGGTGTTGGTCGAGCGGGTAAAAAAACATTTCTATTTGAGAGGCTGGAAATTTGTCCCCTAACGCTGCCTCCGTCGAGTTAGGGGTTGCTGGTTTTCCGATGGTGTCAAAGAACAATTTTCAGCTGTTTGTGGTAGATACGGCCGTATATGTATAGCACGGGGACCCAAATATGCGCTTTCGGTGTCAAAAATTACGGCCAAGCCCTGCTGTCGTAGGTTAGGAGCGCGTTTTAGTTCACTACGTGGTATGTAAGCCACTTTCGCGTTTTCGTCTCGTTGCACAAAGCCATATCCCGTTCGGTGAATGAATTTGATTTTTCCCATTACATCTTTTTCCGTCTCTGGTTTCGAATTGGTGGGAGCATTGACGATTTTTGGTGGCAGTTTACGCTCCCCTAAACTGCCCTTGTCTCGTTTCCCGATTCGTTAGCATAAGTGGTATTTTCGGGAAAGTCGACGACTCTGCCGGGTGGCGGCGAGATTCGCTTCTGCACGAACTGCTAATGATAACGCACGTTCCAGCGACTCAGGTGCGGAGTCTCGCACACGGTGTTGTATGTCAATGTCGAAGGTACCGTCTATAAATTGTCCCATGGCTATTCGATTTTTTGCATGTGGTGGACAATCCGGGAACGCTAAGTCGACGAGACGTTGAAGCTCAGTGGCTAATTCGCTGAAAGACTCTTTCGGTTTTTGAAGTCTTACGCGAAGTTGAGTATGCGCCGTTGCTTTCTCAAACTCGTTGCCGAACCTTTGGCGGAAAGCGGCGTCTAAGCTAATATAATCATCTCTTATGTCTGGAGAAAGTGTCTCAAAAAAGGTTAGTGCTGTTCCTCGCAGATATGGAGCCAAGTAGAGCGCTTTTAGGTTTCCCTTCCACCGGTTGACTCTAGCAACGGTTTCAAAATGTAGATGATAGGTGCGCCACGAACCCGTTCCATCAAATTCCCGTGGCTGTACAGCAACACGAGGCATCTGCTCATGGGCCTCGACTTGCTGTAAGCATGGTGAGCCAGGCGGTGATGTTATATTGATTCCCAAGTTAACATTTACATTGATGGAATGTAAGGCTGAACAAGCAGGTGGGTCTCCTTCTAAAGGTGTATTAGCAGGCTTAGCGTGCGTTGCAAACCAAGGATCTGTAGGGGAAGATGTATTAGACAACTCATGTATACGCGTTTTCCACTTTTTCCATTCGGATGGTGATATCGCCGACTGAATGCTGCAGGGTTTCCATCCTTGTTGCTTGGTCGGTAACGAGTTTGGATTGAACGTCTAATTTTCCCAACAGCAGCTTAAAATGTTCGTCGTTCATGTGGAGGGTATTGCGTGAAACAAAATCAGGAAAAACTCTGTTGTGGAGTTGTTCGAACAACCCCACACCTGACACCAAATTGTTGCCGCGCAACAAAAGAAAAATCAAAAATCGTTTCGGATTAAATTGGATCTTTATTCACTGCTCACACGTGTTCTCGGTTTCAAGGGAAAAGAAAGAATAATAATCGACGACGGAAACCAGGAAAAAAAAGTCTTCGTCAACTGGCTGTCAATAAAAAAAGTCAGGGATGGCCAACTTGCCGACGAAGCATGGCTGTAAAAGTCAGGGATGGCCAACTTGCCGACGAAGCATGGCCGTAACAGTTTTGTTTTGCCCTCGTTTACTGCCAAACTAATTTTTGCCGCCTCCATCTCAATACTCGCAAACGCCTCATTGACATCTCGCTGCGATCTACCCATTATGTCAATATCGTCGGCGTTTGCAAGAAGTTGCGAGGATTTGAAATAGATCGTGCCTCCTGTATTGGCCAGTGATTTTTGCACAATCATTTCCAATAGGATGTTGAAGAAGTCACACGACAGCGCATCGCCCTGCCTAAATCCTTTTTTGACATCAAAACTATGGGTAAGGTGTTCACCGATTCGGATGGAGCAGCGAGCATTCTCCAAAGTCATCCTGCATAGTCTGACGAGTTTAGCAGGTATGTCAAAGGTAGACATAGCGTTGTATAGCTCGTCTCTAATTACGCTGTCGTATACGGATTTGAATTCGACAAATAGGTGGTGAGTGTGGACTTGAAATTCATTGGTTTTTTCCAGGCTCTGCCGTAGTGTGAAGATTTGGTCGATGGTGGAGTTCCCTGGCCTGAATCCGCACTAATAAGGACCTATCAGCTTATTTACAAAAGGCTTCAGGCGTTCAGACAAAACGGCAGAGAAGGTTTTGTAGGCGATATTAAGGAGACTTATTTCTCTATAGTTGGCGCAATCAGAGGGGTCTCCTTTCTTGCGGATCGGGCATACGATGCTGAGACTCCCTTGATCGGGCATGCTTTCCCCTAACCATATCTTACAGATGAGCTGGTGCATGCTCCTAACCAGGTCATCCCCAGCTGCCTTAAAGAGCTCAGCAGACAGTCCGTCGGCGCCAGCAGCTTTATTCGACTTGAGCTTCGATATGGTAATCTTAACTTCGTCGAGGTAAGGGGGTTTTTCCATATTCTCAGCATCGACTGCGATTCTAATACTAGGTGTCCGTTCTCATCCCTGCAGGCTTCCGTTCTGGCTTTATAACCTTGGCATGTTCGCTTTATCTGTTGATAAAACTTTCGAACGTCACGCCTGCAGTAACACCTCTTCAAATCCTCAATCGCGCGCTTCTCGTGCTCTTTCTTCTAAGAAGCTTATGCGCCTCCCTTGTTTTAAACTCGTAGAGCTCACGAGCTGCTCTTGTTCTTTTATGCAGCGAGGCCTTATATGCATCCTGCTTCGCTCTGTTAATCCTCCTGCACTCGTCATCGAACCAGGTGTTTCTTCGTAGTGGAGCCTTGAAACCCAAAACTTCGGATGCAGAGCTTTTCAGGGCTTGTTTGCAAAGGCTCCACTGCTGATCTATTGACAGCGTGGAGAATTGAGGTGTATTGGAGAGCTTAAGGGAGACGCGATCGGTAAAATCACGAGCGGTTTCTGGCGATAGTAGTTTTCCGACGTCATAACTTTGTATTCTTACTCTACTCCGCTTCGTTCGTGATATGCGTAAGCGCGTCTTGGCTTCTACAAGATAGTGGTCCGAGTCAATGTTAGCTCCTCGGAAAGTTCAGACATCAAGAATAGTGGAGGAGTGTCTGACGTCGATCGCGATGTGATAAATCTGGTTGGTAGGCGATTGATCAAAAGACCGCCAGGTGCCTTTGTGTATATCGAGGTGCGGGAAGCGCGTACTGGCTAGAAGGAGATTTCGCCCCGTTATCGATTTGGTGTTGTGTAGGCTATGTTTGCCGATGACTCGTTTAAAGATGCTTTCCTTACCCAGCTTAGCATTGAAGTCTCCTAGTACAATTTTGATGTCACAGCTGGGACATTGGGCATCCCTTCTGTCTTGAAGATCGTAGAACTCATCTTTGGTAGAGACATCCTTGTTTTCCGTGGGGGTGTGGACATTCCACGTACAAAGCCGAAGATCATTGTTCTTTTTTCGTTTTTTGCAAGGGTCGTCAACATAAATCCGGACCGTTATATCCGAGGCTTGTGGTTGTTTCTGAGTTTGAGGTTTTTTTACGTAGCCCAACCGACTAATCCTGTTTTTTGGCGCAAAAAGCTCGCCATTCGCGCTTCCCGGTCTGCAATTTCCATAGAAAATCTCCAGATGTCACCAAGAAGAGATGGGGATGGGACTTACTAACAGTGCCGCAAGATGTTCGACTGCGGTGGCTGTTCTCGCTTTTTAGCAGGCCAGCATCCGTCGGATTGTCGAAACTCAAGTCGAATAAAGCTGCTGGCGCAGATGGACTGTCTGCTGAGCTCTTCAAAGCGGCTGGGGGTGAGCTGGTTAGGAGCATGCACCGGCTCATCTGTAAGATATGGTCAGAGGAAAGCATGCCCGAGGAATGGAGTCTCAGCATTGTTTGCCCGATCCACAAAAAAGGAGATCCCTTTGACTGCGCCAACTAATGAGGAATAAGTCTCCTTAATGTCGCATACAAGATCTTCGCTGCCGTTTTGTGTGAACGTCTGAAGCCATTCGTAAACAAGCTGATAGGTCCTTATCAGTGTGGCTGCAGGCCAGGGAAGTCCACCATCGATCAAATCTTCACACTACGGCAGATCCTGGAGGAAACCAATGAGTTTCAAGTCGATACGCACCATCTATTCGTCGACTTCAAGGCCGCATACGACAGCGTAATTAGAGACGAGCTATATAACGCCATGTTTACTTTTGACATCCCTGCGAAGCTCGTCAGACTATGCAGGATGACCTCGGAAAATGCTCGCTGCTCCATCCGAATCGGTGAGCACCTCACCGATAGTTTTGATGTCAAAAAAGGATTTAGGCAGGGCGATGCGCTGTCGTGTGATTTCTTCAACATCGTATTGGAAATGATTGTGCAAAAATCACAGGCCAATAGAAGGGGCACAATCTTCTTCAAATCCTCGCAACTCCTTGCATACGCCGACGACATTGACATAATAGGTAGATCGCAGCGAGATGTCAATGAGGCGTTTGCGAGTATTGAGATGGAGGCGGCAAAAATTGGTTTGGCAGTTAATGAGGGCAAGACTAAATATCTGCTGTCATCGAAAAAGGACATTTACCACCGACGTCTTGGACAGAACGTGCATATTGGCAGATATAAGTTCGAGGTAGTTAAGGACTTCATATACCTCGGCTCCGCGGTGACTTGGAACAACGACACCAGTTTCGAAATCAAGCGCAGAATTACTCTTGCCAACCGCTGCTTCTTTGGGCTCAAGAGGCAACTGAGAAGTATAGCCCTCTCTCGTACGACCAAGTTGACCTTATATAAGACCTTAATTATCCCGGTCCTGTTATACGGCGCAGAAACATGGACTTTATCTAAAGCGGATGAGGAAATCGAGGTCGTTTCGAGAGAAAGATTCTGTGTTCGATTTTCGGTTCCATAAACACAGAGGAGGGTTGGAGGAGAAGATTCAATCATGAACTGTACGGGTTGTACAGCGACATGAGTCTGGTCAGGCGTCTACGGATCCAACGCCTAAGATGGCTAGGCCATGTAGAGCGAATGGACACCACAGCTCCAGCCCGTAGAGTCTTTGAATCCAACCCCGAGGGACGAAGAAATAGAGGACGGCCGCACCTAAGGTGGCGCACACAGGTGGAAGGGGACCTCAACCAACTGGGCGTGCGGCGTTGGAAAAGACTAGCGAAAGATCGTGCTAGGTGGAGAGGCATGTTGGTTGAGGCCCAGGTTCACCCCGAACTGTAGCGCCCGTTAAGTAAGTAAGTAAGCATCCGTCGGATAGATGCTACCCCTACGAGGCCTTTGTTAGTCCTTTGCCATTAGAACATGGAGTTATTAATTTATTCAGTTAACAAAGTTCCTTTATTGTATTCAAACTAGATACGGCCAAGAAGCATGTCGTATTTTAGTTCGTTTGCAAATATATCCTTGAGAATGTTGGTACAAACCTTTTGAATAGCAACACTTTCCTCTTATCAATGCATCAGGCAGGGCAAGTACGCCGATTGGTTGATGGTCATCAGTCAATTGGTGCGGAACCGAGCGTGAACAGAGTTTTCGAAGGTCCAAACTGGCCAAAATAGCCCTTTTGCTACTAGTAGGCCGATTCCTTATATTTCTTCTAAACTGGACCCACAAGTGTTCGATTGGATTACTGTTAGGTGATTGCGACGGTGTTGTCAGTTGCGAAGGGGTATTAAAAAGTTGCCTCATCCTAACATTAAGGGCAGTATGTTTGGGGTCGATGGCTTGTTGAAAGCAGTTTTATTATTCGGACTGAGCATACAGCATGGCTTGTGAATTTGAAGTAACCAGAGGGACAGCTCGCCTGATGGGTCGAGCGCTTGCAGCAGTACGATATGGAGATTCTCAACCGTCCAGGATCCCGTCATCTCAATGCAGACGCGCTTTCCGGAAAATTGTGGAGATTGTAGACATTGTCAAACTGCGAAGGCCAGGGATCAAGGGGGATACCAAACCAGCGAGTATTAGCTAAAGTCCTAGCTGTCGAGATTCTCTGAGATAGCCTAGAAACGTTGCAAGACGAGGATTCATGCTTATCGCCTGGGTGAAGAATAAGCTCAAACTGACAAGACGGGATGTGCTCGCTGAAGGACGCAAAGTAACAAGCTATTAGAGCCAGTTTGAGATATTGACTATGCAGGATGGTGTGCTGATAAGGCTATGGGAGAAATCCGATTAAGCCACGAAAGAGAAGCAGGTAATATCTCGTATTTCGATGCCAAGAGTGTTGCAACGTCTGCAGACAGAACTAACCGGTGGACAGCTGGGGCGGACCAAGACGTTGGCGAAGGTAAGACAGGGTTTACTGATAGAGAATTCGTTTTTCAGGCGAACCATTCGAAAGAGTTAGGGTAGACTGCACGTCTAATCTAATAATCGATACGCACATAGTTGTTCTAATAGATTATTAGAGGCATTCGCACGTCCGGATCAAAAATCTGAACTGGTGGCATCAAAACTCATGGTAGAGGTGTTCAGTCGCTTTGAAATCCCCCATATCCTGTACTCTGACCGGGGTCACAATTTTGAGACAACGATTTTCCAACAGAATATGGAGTATCTCGGCATTGAGAAAACTGAAACGAGACCCTTACACCCGAAATCAGATGAAATGGTTGAACGCTTCCACCGAACCCTGCTAAATTACCTGTTGGACTCAGACGCAGGTTCTCCCAATGAAGAACAACGAAAGTGTGTATGACGTTGTGAATGCAGTAGGTGTTGCACTAAACATAAACATAAATGAGAGCGACATTGAGGAAATGTATGCGTACGCGGATCGTAAAAACAAACAACTGAAGAATATATCAATTAGCTTTACACGAAAACAAATGAAAAGTGCCATCCTAGAAAAGATAAAAGAATAGAAAAATCTGACTTTCGCGGATATAAGTAAAAACGCAAACACAACTGCTAGCTCCATTTACGCCAACCATGTCATATACATAAACAGTCAATTAACCGCGCATTTCAAAAAGGTGCTGTGGTTAGCAAAAAACAAAGCAAAGGCTGTTAACTGGAAATATGTATGGTTTAGGAGTAACAAAATTCTTGCGAGAAAAAATGATGGAGAACACATTGTGGAGATAGAGACAGATAGCGATATTGATAAAATTGCATAATGCACTTTTGTCTATCTACAACTACACTAGCGACTAAAAGTACATATATTAACACCAATGGAAAATGAAGAAAATGAAATAATAAATATTAATTTTAAGACTTTGAAATCATATAAAGAAATAACAGATTATATAAAAAATGCAAATGAATTGTCCTGTTTTTTCTTGAACATAAGATCGATGCGGAAAAATTGGAATGCTTTTTTGTTGACTGTTAATGAATTCTTAGAAAATATTGATCTAATTATTTTGTCAGAAATAAATATAAGGTGGGAAGAGAATAACTTTTGCAAAATTGATGGCTTTAACACAGAATACTTTAACAGATCTAATACAAAGGGAGGAGGAATAGCAGTTTTTATTAAAGATAGCATTGGGTATGAAAAAGTTGAAGGAAAATCTATTACATACGAAAGTGTTGTACTTAATATCAAGCGTAGAAATTTAGAATGTACTATAGTGTCCGTATACAGACCACCCCGCTTAAGTGTCAATCATTTCATTCAGGAGTTAAGTGATAATCTGGATAAAATAGAGAAGAGGAAGAAGTTGATTGTAGTAGGAGATATGAATATCAATATAAAGAAAACAAGTGACTCTGGTGTAAGTAACTATCTATCCATGATATCCTCAAAAGGACTTATTAATACAATACAATCGGACACACGAGTGGATCTTGGAATTAGAAACTCTAAAACACTAATTGAACACTGCTTAGTACGAGTGCAAAATTATGAAATTAAATCCGCAGTAGTCGAAATTAATATCTCAGATCACTATGCAATATATAGTGCACTAATATCTAAAGATAACACAGACCTTAAACAGGAAGAATATCAGCTGCTAATTCCGAAATACATTGTTTCACAAAACATTGATAGATACTGTAATTTTATAAAAGGAGACAAGCGTTTTTGTTCCTATAACTTTTTATTTATTTATTACCACGTTATAATTTGAATTGTTAGAATATGCTCAGCGCGTGCGCTCTTCAGTAAAGATGGAGGAAGAAGAAGGAGGATTACAAAAAGAAAGATGGAGGGACCGGAAGAGTTCGGTCGATAGAAGAAAAAATTAAACTTTTGTTGAACAGGCGTATGATTGTACTAGAACCGTACTAGTGCGTTCAGTCACTTCATTTAACATACTCCCCGGGTTGAAGGACTGCAGGATCTTCAAATGTTGGTAAGGGACATAGCTTAACTACCGCTCGCGTGGTGATGCCTTTCGCTGTTTTTAAGGTGACCACTCGTACTACCCCATCCTTGCCTTGGTGCAATTCGATAACTCGGCCCATGTTCCATTTGAGAGGAGGAAGATTTTCATCCATCAGCATCACCACATCACCAACTTGCAAATTTTTGCCTCCTCGACGCCACTTGCTTCTTGTCTGAAGAGTATGCAGGTATTCATTTCTCCACCTACTCCAGAACTGTTGTGTTAACCACTGTACCCTTTGCCAGCGACTTAAATACGTCAAGCTTCGTTCAGAATAGTCAAGATCAGGTATCGCCTGTAAATGATTGCCTACCAAAAAATGCCCAGGTGTTAATGGTTGTAAATCTGAAGGATCTTCGGATAGGGGGGATAAGGGACGGGAGTTAAGAATTGATTCAATTTGGACAATAACTGTATTAAATTCTTCGTATGTTAAGGAAGCCACACGCAAGATGTGCTTCATGTGATGCTTGGCTGACTTGACTGCAGCCTCCCATATGCCGCCAAAGTGAGGTGACCTTGCTGGAATCGTTCGCCATTCAATGCCGTCCTGAGCTAAGAAGTTACTTATAGATTCTTGAGATTCTGCTGATGCTAGCTGTGAATATAAGTGTTTCAATTCGTTCCGTGCGCCGATGTAATTGGAAGCATTATCACTGTAGACTATCTTGCTCAATCCTCTTCTGCCAAAGAATCTCCTTAAGGCGCCTAAAAAATTGGCGGTACTGAGGTCGCCGACCAGCTCTAGATGTACTGCCTTAGTGCTGAAGCAGATGAATATAGCAACGTAAACCTTGACTGGAGTAGTTCCTCTTCGTTTGAAGTGCACTAGAAAAGGTCCACAGAAATCTGTTCCAACAACTGCAAATGGACGAGAGGGACTTACACACTGCTCTGGTAAACTAGCCATGACGGGAAATGTAGCCGTGGGACGGGCTTTGAAGCAGGGAACACAATGACGTACTACGTGTCTAGCTAAGACCTTACCACTAATAGGCCAGTACTGCTGACGAACCATGGCCAGCAATCCTTGAGCCCCCAAATTATGATACTTTTCATGCGTGTGCTTCATAACCGCAATTGCGAACGGGTGCTTATTTGGCAAAAGAATTGGGTGTTTGAATTCATATTCCACGGCCGCATGTTCTAAGCGCCCACCAACTCGCAAAATTCCTTCGCTGTCTATGAAGGGGTTCAGAGAAGATATGTGAGATTTGGCTGAAACTCGTTTGCCCTTAAGCATGGAGATCTCGTTGCTGTAATGAAGGCCTCGAAGATTTTTTATTATGGTCTTGATGGCCCTCTCGCGCTCCGATGCAGTAATGATTCCAGTCACACGATCTATCCTCTTTCTCTTGGCCAGTGTATTGTTGGCAAATCTTCGCACGAACGCCACCGTGCTTACTAGCCTTAGATAATCATTCCTATACTTAATGCCGTTAAATATATCCGATGTCTTGGATGTAGTCGTATAGAGTACACTTTTAATTTTCTTGCGCTCTAATACTTCGTCCGAGAATTCATGCTTTAAACTCAACTGGGGCCAATCTACTTCATCGTCGTATAAAAATGAGGGACCTAGAAACCATGCATCAGTTGCTATTAGCTCCGTAGGACTACACCCACGTGATAAGACATCAGCAGGATTACATTTAGTTCTCACATGATGCCATTGGTCAAATTCTGATACCCTCTGAATAGCTGCTACGCGGTTTGCTATATACGTTGTCCACTGATGATCCTTTTCAGAAATCCAATGCAAAACAATACTGGAGTCTGTCCAGTAGTAGCACTTATTGAAGTCTTCTTTGGTAGAAGATTTAACCTTCTCA
Organism: Eumerus sabulonum; assembly: GCA_951905685.1. Lineage (NCBI taxonomy): Eukaryota > Metazoa > Arthropoda > Insecta > Diptera > Syrphidae > Eumerus > Eumerus sabulonum. The sequence continues at coordinate 209,244,339 of OX645060.1, forward strand.
ACTAATTGAACCATGATTAAAGCCGCACACAACTCCAATCGGGGTATTGTCAAACGATTTTTATTGATCGGTGCAACTTTGGACTTAGCACAGAGTAAATTAATTGCAACCTCACCGTTTTTCTTGAATGATTTAACATACACACAAGCCCCATATGCTCTCTCAACTCTGACTCGCGTACACTGGTTTTCAAAACATGTCTCTTTATTGACATTCCTTCTAGATTGACAAGGTCTTCTCTAAAGCTTTTCCAAAATTGATGCATCTCCTGAGATACCGCTTCGTCCCAATGTAGCTTACCCTGCCAGAGGCTTTGCATAAAGAGCTTCGCCTTCACGACGACAGGATTGATCCAACCTAATGGATCATAAAGTCGACCTACGTCTGAGAGAATTGTTCTTTTGGTAACTTTATCCAGTTGTTGCAAATTGACCTTAATTTTAAAAACATCATTGTGAGGCTCCCATATCAAACCCAGGGTTTTCACAACGTTATCATGTCTTAAATGAAACAGCTGTTCTCTTTCTTCTGCTAGGATGTCGCTTATGATAGCATCTGCATTTGCGCACCATTTGCGTAATTGAAATCCACCTCGGCTTAACACAGATTGCAACTCAAACTTCTTTCGCATAATCTCATCAAGGTTGTTTGCACCTGAGAAAACGTCGTCTACGTAAAAATCGTTCTTCAACACGTCTGCCCCGAATGGGAACTTGTCGCGCTCATCATCAGCGAGCTGATATAGAACTCGGATTGCGAGGAATGACGCCGGGCTAGTTCCATAAGTTATCGTGCAGAGTTTGTAGATGTTTATTTTGTCAGCAGGCGACTCCCTCCAAAGAATGTATTGAAACTTTTGATCTTCTTCATGCATGTCTACTTGTCGATACATTTTTGTTATATCCGCAGTAAATACATATTTATAATATCGAAAGCGGAGGGCAATAGAAAATAAGTCTGGTTGTATTGTAGGTACAACATGCATTATGTCGTTTAACGAAAGTCCTCACATATTTGCTCTTGTGTTGTTAATGGTGTTGTCTCAGAAAGGCTTTCGATGTCTGAGAAAGATTTCATAATCGTTTCATTGTTTTCGTGGCTTTCTGTGCAAAGAGTGTACGCTTGCCTAGGTTTGTTATGATCGCCAATGTTGTCAATTACGCCTGAGACGATCCATCCTAAGACAGTATTTTGCAGAATTGGGAGATTTTTATCGATTCGTACTTGGCCAACAGATAAAAGTGAGAAAAAGTGGCTTGCACCAAGTAAAACATCAACCCTTCCTGGTTTGCCAAATTGTGGATCGGCGAGATTTATATTCGAAGGGATTTTCCAATCAGATGTGTCGATTGGCTTTTCGGGAACCGCTTGGGTAATTCCTTTCATCACCATTACTTCTACGGTATGACGTATGTTATTAAAACGAGATTTTAGGATAATGTTTGTTTTGAATTTGCAGGAAGTTTTAGTTGACCCAATGCCTCGAATTTCTATATTGGATTTTTCTCGCGGTAAGCCTAGAATATGTGCGAAGCTCTCGGTTATTAGGTTTAATTGCGAGCCTGAGTCGAGGAGAATACGACAAGGGATTAGGGCATTATGCTTATCCGCAACGTGTACTGTTGCCGTCGCCAAAATAATGGATGAACCAGTATTGGCGGGATGCATTATATCGCATGCTTTTGGCTTTGGTATGTGTAATACCTTGCTATTGGTAGAATGTTCTGAGGCATAGAACTCATTTGCATCCACGTTAAGTGTAGTGTTTGAGTGATTAGATGCGTGAAAAGGGAGCGGGTGAAGAACGGTGTGATGTGGTTTATTACACTTACGACAAGGGGATGATCGGCAATCTTCGACATTATGATCGTTTTTTAAGCAATTAGTACATATTCTTTTGTTTTGTAAATATTGTTGTTTGGAATTTAAGGTTAGGTTAAGAAATTTATAACATTTATGCATAAGATGCCCTACATTGTTGCAATATAGACATTTGTTTCTATTTAAATCTGTATGCTTAGTTATAGTTAATGTTTTGTTTCGAGAACTTTTAAGATTAAAAATGGGGGTTGTACTTGCCCGTAAACTATTGCTTGTTGAATAACACTCGAGTACTTGACAGCGCTTTTCAATGAATTGGATCAGACCAGTTAGTGATGGTAAGTCTTCCGTTGTGCATTCCTCTTGCCATTTACTGCGTGTGGCGACATCGAATTTTGATGCTACGATGTATACAATGAGGTCGTCCCATTTATCAACCGGACGTCCGAGAGACGACAAGGCACGTAGATGACTGTTAACCCCATCAATAAGGTCACGCAGATTGCTGGCTGTTGACTTTTGTAATGCAGGAGCTTCAAATATTTTTCGCAGGTGCTCTGCACAGATGAGGTGTTTGTTTTCATAACGATCGACGAGGATTTTGATGGCAGCGTCGTAATTCGTGTCATTTATTTCCAATGACCTAATGGCGTGTGCTGCGCTTCCGGAAAGTGATGATCTAAGGTTTTTTTTTGGTTTTGTGGTTTTGTTAAGGGAAGGATTGGAATGAATGAGGGATTTGAAGGATTCATAGAAGTCCAACCATTCTGTTATTTCACCTGAAAAGATAGGCATATTAATTTTTGGCAATTTAAGGTGGTCGGCTGATGTATTTTGTGCCGGAGCATGGTCGTCCTTCTTACTGGGCTCGAGTGATTGCATTCTTACCGTGATCCGTGGGTGAATTTCATAATATAGTTCCTCATACCTCGCACGAATATCCTCTTCATCTTTTACCTCATCTGGGTCTTGTTCTTCAATTTTGCCTTGAAGCTCTTCGAAGGCAGTAAATGATGCATCCAACGCGGACAGACGGAGTTCCAGTTGGTGAGATGTGACATCTTCTGTGAAGCTGTCGACAAATTGTTTGAGCCGATCCAGTTGTTTGCACACAACAGTGCGGCGAACCTTCAATGTTTCCAATTTTTTGGATTCTTTTGTGGCTTTTTCCTCAGGCGGCATCGTTGCTGACTCGCTTTGTTGAGATGATGTGCGCAACACGTGAGAATGATTTTCTTTGACTCGTGACTTCAGAACTGTTGCGTGAAATCACGTCGGGGTCACCATGTAATTTGATAAAAGGAGACAAGCGTTTTTGTTCCTATAACTTTTTATTTATTTATTACCACGTTATAATTCGAATTGTTAGAAAATGCTCAGCGCGTGCGCTCTTCAGTAAAGATGGAGGAAGAAGAAGGAGGATTACAAAAAGAAAGATGGAGGGACCGGAAGAGTTCGGTCGATAGAAGAAAAAATTAAACTTTTGTTGAACAGGCGTATGATTGTACTAGAACCGTACTAGTGCGTTCAGTCACTTCATTTAACAGGTACAATTGGGAAGGACTCAACGTATACACCAATGTAAATGATTTCTACGAACATTTTATTGAGAGTTTCAATAAAATTATTGAATCTTCAACTATCTCAATAAATAAGAAGAAAAGAAAAAATGAACATGATTGGATGACAAACGAATTGCGAACCGCGTTTGTTGAAAGGGATAGGCTATATAGAAGGTTTAAAAACAACAGAGGAAATCAGAATTACGAGATGGAATTCAAAAGATTGAGAAACGAAGTAAATAAAAATATAAAGATTACAAAAAGCAGATACTATAAACAAAAATTTCAAGAACTTAAGTCAAATCCCAAAGAGACTTGGATGCTAGTAAACAAAATCCTAGGAAAGAAGTCTACCAATCTAGATGAAATATTATCGAAAAATTTTACAGACTCAGAACACTTCGGAGATCTTGCAAATAACTTCGCGAAAACGCTCAGTTCAGAAGTTGCCAAAACTATACATGAATGTAACCACAGAACCTTTTATGGTTTCGTAAACAGAACGCAGCACTCAATGTATATGGAAGAGGTCACTGTGAGGGAAATTGAAAACGTGCTTACTTCTCTGAAAGAGTGTAAGTCCTCAGGAATCGATGGCATAAGGCCAAAAGGTCTTAAAAATAATGCTAAAACACTATCTCCTATTATAGCGAAATTAATAAACATGAGTCTTGAGCAATCATCAGTACCAAATATGTTAAAAACATCTATTGTACGTCCTATATATAAAGGTGGTAAGAAAGACGAGATACAGAATTATAGGCCAATCTCTATTCTTTCAGTCATAGATAAGGTACTTGAGGAAGTGGTTTATACAAGACTATATACCTATCTGGAAAAACATAGAATTCTGGAAGATAATCAGTTCGGTTTCCGAAAGAACAAAAGTATAAACCGCTTACTTGGGGATTTCACTAATAGATTGTATAGTAGCCTGGATAAAAACCAAAATTCAATAGTATTATTTATTGACTTTAAAAAAGCATTCGATACCTTAAGTCATTTAAACATCCTAAAGCAACTGGAAAAAGTCGGAGTACGCGGTCCTATTTTGATATGGTTCGAAAGCTACTTAAAAGTTCGGAAGTACAAAGTGAAAATCAAGGATAAATATAGTGAGGAAGAAAAAACTATATGCGGAGTGCCACAGGGATCAAAGTTAGGACCTCTTCTTTATATAATATACACAAATGACATGCTTTCAATACTTAAACAAAGTACAGGCTATGCATATGCGGACGATATAGCAATAGTAGTAAGCCATAGAAATGTCGAGACAGCAGAGGCCAAGATGCAAATAGAGTCTGACGCTATCTCTGCATGGTGCCACGACAACGGTCTAGTCATCAATGCAAAAAAAACAAAAGTAATGCATATTCGTCCACCACACATAACAAGGTACAAAATAAAGATAAAAATGCATGAGTATCAATGTTTGCATAGAGTGGGAAACTATACTAATTTGCAAAAAGAGGACAGTTGCTCAACTATATTTGAAAATGTATCGATACAAAAGTACCTGGGAGTTATGATCGACTATAATCTAAAATGGAGCTACCACATTAAGGCACTTACAGTGAAATTACGACAAAGCGCGTACGCTTTATTTCATCTCAGATATCATTGCCCTGCAGACGTTTTACGACAGTGTTACTTTGGACTGGTCGAATCTCATCTTAGATACGGTATACTCGCATGGGGAAATGCACCTCAACTTAACAGCATAAGAAATATGCAACGAAAATTACAAAATATTATATACAAAGCCACATTAGGACAACACTACAACAGAGGACAAATCGGAAACGATATGAAACTACTTAATTTATCTCAACTACATAAACTGGAAGTAATATCCCACTTTTATAACGACAACACTTACAAAGTCCCTACACAGCAAATATTCAACACTAGAAGAAGACATCAAGGTCGATATAACATCGTAAGATACTGGAATGAATACGGTCACAGGAAATACGACGTAGCAATCCCAACAATTTTCAATGAGCTTCCTATAGATTTTAGAAATATGTCCAAAATAACATTAATGAAAAAAGCAAAACAATTTTATTTAAATTCAAATACTTAAAAACATTATAAAAATGAATTCAAAGTAACTTAAGAATATTAGAACTCAACATTTTTGTAACTTATGTAAACAGTCTTCTGCAGACAAGCCCTTAAGGCTTTGCAGATCTAAATTCAAACTGTAAACTTATTAAATCAATCAATAAAAATCAAATCAATCAATCAATCAACGCACGATGAGCGAGTTCGGATTCCGATAACATAGCAAGAGTTATCCTGCGATTAATGTCAGCACTAGTATCGCTGGAAGACCTTGACCACTTCGAATATGTAGCTGCCAAATAGCTGGGCAGGCAGGCAATCCGCGCCCGCGGCCTTATAACCCATAAGCTTCGAAATTATCAGCTTAATTTCATCTAGGCCGGGGGGACGGAATTTCGTTATATTTTCGTCAGTTGTGAATGGATCATTCTGCCTGACAGTGATATTAGAACTATCATCGCCGTTAAACAGTCTACAGAAGTGTTCCTTTCATATTCTCAGCATTGACTGTGACTCTACTACTAGTTGTCCGTCTTCAAGCTTCTGCTCTGACTTTATAGCTCTGGCATGTTCGCTTTACTTTTTCGTAAAACTTGGAAGAATTATTCCTGTGGTAGCATCTCTCCATCACCTCGATCTCACGACTTTCATGTTCTCTACTTTTTTTTTCCTTAAAAGGGTGTGTTCCTCACTCTTTTTTGTTCGTAATGTGTGCCTGACGTCGATCGCAACGTGATTGATAATCGACTGATCAGGTGATCGCCAGGTTCGTTTTTGGATATTGGGGTTCGAGAATCATGTGCCAGCTAGAAGGAAATTACGCCGAGCCAGGAAGTCAAGTAGCCGATGTCCGTTTTTGGACGGGGTGTCCTTTAGTCTATATTTCCCCGTGATCGACTCAAATATGTCCTTTTTGCCCAGTTTCGATTTAAAATCTCTTAGTACTATTTTTATATCGTAGTTGGAATATTGGTCTAAAGTTCTGTCTAGGAGATCATAAAAGTCGTCTTTGAGTCAATCGCCCTTTTCTTCGGTTGGGGCGTGAGCACATATCGACCTAATATTCCCGAAATTGGATAACCCAGACGACAAGAAATAGTATAGTCGCCAGTCTTATGGCAGAAAAATTAACTCAGCCAATCGTGTGCATGTGTTTTCAACGGTCTTAAGAACTCTTACAGCAGACATTTTGGTCAATGAACTACAGAATGTAGGTCTTCTGTTCAAGTTCTTGCAGCTTAAGTCAAATGTATTAAGCCGGAGGAACGAGAATGATAGGCTTAAAAGGTTCCAAAGCGAAACGGATTTCTGTAGCTGTTTCTGCCTTTCTCTAAACAAGTTCAAGAGTAAGTTCCAACGAGGATGTGCAGATATTTGCCATAGATTTCACTAAACAAACGTTGGACAATGCGATGTCATACAACACACCAACATTTAATAATGTAAAAGAAACAGGCGGGAAAATATTATATTACAATTGGTGCATTGCCCAAAAGATGAATAGATGTGCGGTCTTGGTATTCAATTCATTTCGCCGATTACAGTAGTGCCTAGTGAAAAGTAGTGCTGCATGAAAAGATTATAACGACCTTTTGACCGGTAGATGAACTCAATTTACTTTCTTTGGTGGCGTTACAGCCCGTGATGGACCAGAGCCAAGCTCCTCCCAATCACCCATCTTGTGGGTGATTTATTTTTTACACATGTGAAAGGAACCTACAGTTTTATTGCCGATTCCGAGCGGCGTGAGTCGAGAAGCTTTTTCATGGCAAGTGTACAACAGGGGGTTTTGCTAGTACCCCGCTGAGGGGGGGACGCCGCGTAATGAACATACAATGGCGTTGGTGTTATCGGGATCCGAACTCGTCCCACGCATTAACCACTGCGCCCTCATAATTAACTCAAGCTCATAATATTTCTCAACAGTTTCCAGGGTCATCCAAGTTAACGATGTCCTTTAGGAGGACATTAAAAAAAACGTGAACGCCAACCAAGAGGTTGGCCCAACGGTTCACTACCCGAAATAAAACTCACTCACTACTTTATTCTACAACGTAATTTTCATTTATTCTTTTCCAACTGTTCCACTCGAAGTTTCTCTATCAACTAACTTAATCCTAACATCCCACCTTGCATGTAATCGCTATCTTCTTCCATCAAACCGCTGAGTCAAGAGTTGGGGTCGTCGCCTGTATCCGGTGCATCGTCGTAATGAATTACCGTGGGAACATATTTGCACCTGAACAAGTACATTGTGCTTACATTGCAAATGTGGATCATGCCGGTTCCTCGTGGCTCGCGTGCGTGGTGTTAACTCCTTACCCTTCAAAAATCTACGTTCTGTAGATCAATGACATCAGCGTTTAATGTTCAGGTATACATATTTATTTAGTCTAGGTTTGAAGCAGGGGTATCATCGGATGATCTCACGGCGGGAAGATTTAGCCTTCCGTTAACCTTTCGCCATATGAAGCATGCCAAAATAAGTAATATTATGACGATAGATCCGGCCGACAGAGCGGATATCTTAACTCTTCTGGACAGGTCACTTAGTCGCACTATGTTCTGAAGACCTAGGTTATGAACAGATTCCAAGTCTATTCTGTGCCCGCCGTTAGTGATTTCCGACAAAGTTGGGGGCATAACTTGTAGGCTTGTTACACGCGAAGTCGTGAATGTCCTATTCTTCAGATGGATCGTCTCGTTATTCAATTGCAGGATGAACGTGCCTTCTAGCGCCTGCGTCGAATTCATGGAGGTAAGCTCGCCGTTAAAGTTTGTTGAAAAAATGATGTCGCTTTCGATGAGTTCTACGATTTCCTTGGTGTTCGTGCGGTAGGTACAAGTTGCGTGACCCCCCTTCAGTAGTTTGGATAGACACTGATCCTCCGAGATTTCCTTCAGAGCCTCTTCTTTACAAATGGTCGAATTTTTTATAGAGAGGCAATCTTTTAGTATTCCGTACGTTGATCTTTGATTGATCAGTACTCTTTTAAACTCCGTATTGACCTGTTTCCCGTTTATGATAGTGGGACGTGTCAAGAGCATGTTGTAATCCTCTCTTCTCACCTTTGGTATTGATAGGGTATAGAGAAGCAGCGAACCATTTGTGTAAATTGTGGGTGTTGCAAATTCAATGGCCTCGATTTCATTTCCATAGGGAAGAAACTCAAGTTCGTTCACTAATAAATTAATTTCATCATGATCCAGCAGGTTTGTGTTAATGATGCCGCCTTTTGCCATCTGACAAGCTCTAATTACTTCGTTGATCTCCCCCTTTATTGTCAGTACCTGGATAAGAATATCCTGCTCTAGTTTGCGGATGTCTGCCGTTCTGATTTCGTTGTTTGATTTATCAATGATCCGGTTAGTTTTTGTGGTAACGTCCTCGATTCTGTTAAACAGTTTCTCGTTGATCTTGTACTGGTCGTTGTTGTTTTGAATTAGCTGTTGTTGGCTGTCGAAGATCTTATCCCAATCTGCGGCATCTGGATTTCCCGCAACCCACTTCCATGCGGAACCAATCCAGTTGATTGATCTAGGTTTTCTCTGCCGTTTCCTGCCTAACGAGCCGATGCGCTCAATGGCCTGAGCTAGATGGAAATTGATAAGTTGGCTCTTATCCTGATCTTTGATGTTTCTCTTAATCGTGTCAGCGACTTCTGCTATCTGCTCTTCGAATTTCTCTAGGTTGATCATATGGACGAGGTTGAAGTTCCCGTTGATTACCCAGGCTTGGCCCTCCTTGATGGAAATGAGTGGTGTGGTATACTTGAAGATCTGCAGTCCTTCGACTAATGCCAGCCAGGCAAGGTAGGGTAATACGTAATGGTTGGTTCTTGTAACGGATGATATGAAATAAAAGGTTGCGATTGAAATTTATGAAACAAAGCTTAGTTCTTTAAAAGACCGGTCTGATACCTTTGCTCACAATGCGTCTGAAAACTAAACCTAATTTAATCGCTAATATACATACATAAATTACAGAAAATACAACAACAGTATTACAATACTATGAGATATAATTAATGATACAATGATATTATTACATTCCTAATTAATGATCGTTCGATACTATTCTACGGGTTACATTTTGTCTTTTCTATTCGCATTTATTTGCTTATACACTGTAATATAATAAATGACACAATGGTGGTATAAAATAATTAATTAATGATCAATTGATTCTAGTACATCATTCAAATTCTCTTTTTATTTACATTTATTTACTTGCACAATTCATTGCAAGTTTTTTATATGTGCTTTGTGTACCTTTCTGCCATTTGATGTAATGACAGTTACTTTATTATTTTTAGGGTTCCGTACCCAAAGGTAAAACGGAACCCTATTACTAAGACTTCGCTGTCCGTCCGTCCGTCCGTCCGTCCGTCTGTCACCGGGCTGTATCTCATGAACCGTGATAGTTAGACAGTTGAAATTTTCACAGATGATGTATTTCTGTTGCCGCTACCACGACAAATACTAAAAACAGAACAAAATTAATTATACATATACAGAATTACAAACAACCAATAATAAATTGTTACGATTTGATCTTCGAAAGGTTTTCGTTGTCATCTTTCGTTCAATTCCCATTTGTGCGCGGCTCTTAGTCATCCATTTTGGGAAATCACCCTCACGGAAAGCGAGTAGTCCGAGGGTGCGATCAGCACTTGACACGCGAACGAGTGGAGTTCAGCCCGCAGAAGATTAGCATTTTTGTTTTTTTTTTTGTTCCTAGTAGCACATGAGGGAGAGTTAGCGAAGAACTCGGGGAGAAATCTTCGGCGAAGTACTCGGAGAGTGATCTTCGGGGAAGAACTCCGGTACGGTTTTAAGCAGTTCCCGGTACGCGGCCGTACCATGTGTCCTATTGCCTACGTTGGTCGCGGATATCACGTTCGTTGTATAGGGTATTAAAATCACAAATTTTCGTGTCGCGATTGGTGTTGTGGGCTAAGTCGTTGGTCAGAGGAGTTTCGGTACGACTGTTCGGATACTCAAGCTACGGTTTTTTTATTTCTTTGGACAGTGAATTCGTTTATTTTTTTTTTTTATTTTATATATATTTTTTTATTTATTTCGACCTTTTTTTATTGACATACGGTGAAGGGTAGTTTTAAGGAATAATTGTAAACCTAGATTAAGTTAGGTTAAGGAAATTAAATTTGTGACATATTGAATTGGAAACGATTACGGTGTTTTTTTTTCTTTTGCGTGGGATATTTCGCGAGTCTCGTAGCAAATTCGCGATTCTTGCTGCGGGTAAGTCGGCGTGAGGGCAATCGCGTGGCGCCCATTTTACCATCCTAACACACGACCATTCCTCGCAGCTGGCCCAGCATCCCTTTCGCACGACGTCGCAGCAGGTGGAGAGGAGCAAGTGAGCCAGAGGAGCAAGCGATTTTGCACACATACGAACCGATACGTACATACGTGCATACGCATCACATACGTGCATACACTCACACATCTGTACATCTCTATAAAAACCTTGGATTTGGATTCTGGTGACTTTGAAATGTTGCGATACATAGGTATGTACATATGGATGTCCACATTTGGAATTTATTTATTACGTAATTAGCTAACCTAACAACATCTTATAGTAACCATACCAATATCAAAATCTTTTATGTTTTAAGTAAATAGACTTGTATCTGTCGACCGCTATTGCCAGAAGTTCTTTCAACCTTAAATCTTTGTGCTCGGCCTTGAGGCACCGGTAGATTTCTATTATTGTCGAGTGAAATCTTTCAACCTGACCGTTGACCTCAGAGCGCCGCGCCGGTGTGTGACATAGTTTGATACCAAGGAGTTTGATGAAGTTGATAATGATCGGGCTCAAAAAGCTGCGCTCGTTGTCAGTGACTAACAGCTTCTGGACAGTGAAGTAATGGAGTATTTTAATAATCTTCTCTCTGAGGTGAAGGACAGACCTGTTCTTGATGTGAAACAGTTTGCCTAATTTCGAAAATTTATCAACGCAACTAATAAACTTTTCGTTCTGAATTTCGAGAATGTCCAAATGGATGATTTCGCACGGGTAGGAGGGAATAGGGGTTGGTTGAAATTCAGGATTGATTGGGTGTCTGTCATACTTATTGGCATTACAAATTTCGCATGCTTTAGTATACTTCTTGACCAGACTGAACATTCGAGGAAAATAATGCTTTTGAAGAAGCTGTTCCTTATTTTCGCGGGGGTTACGGTGCGCTCTCTTGTGCTCCCTCATTATCAACTCACACACTCGGTCAGGATTTTTGACATCTTCAACGATTCTTTGAGTGATTCTTATTTTATACGAACTGAAAGCTTCCAAGTATGCCTGTTGGAGAGTACCCAAATAGTTTTCTGGTATCTTAATTCCATTTAACACGCTCGGATTTAGCCTCTCTCTTAATATTTCTATTAGCTTATACTTATCGGGATCAGCAAGGGCAACATAGTGACGGGCACAGCCAGCGTGCGGTTCTTCTAATGCTTCGACACCTTTGCCTTCTTTGTGACAATCTGATTTCGGAAAACATTGAGCGGGGCCTCGACATGAGGAATCAAGTCTGTACCATCTTGCTCGGCGCTATGAACTGTATGGCCCGACGACTCGACCTCGCTTTCAGATACAGTTGTTTCACTTTTCCCTTTTTCACTCGCATCAACAGTGGCCGAATTACTTCGGCAAAGCTCAGTCGCGGTATCTGTAGATTCGTCGTCCGCTTTTTTTGCGCTTGGTACCGTCTTAGCCTGCGCTAAGTCGGTCAAGTGATTAACCTCTACCCTGAGCCTGGAAAGCGCGTCTGCAACTGAATTTGACTTACCCGATTTGTAGATTAGTTCGCAATTGTATTCTTCTATCCGGGCCTTCCAGCGCTTTAATTTGGCATTATGGTTTCGGTTGCCCAGTGCGAACGTTAAGGGCTGGTGGTCCGTATAAATACGAATCTTGCGGGCTCCATACAGGTACGAGCGGAGGTTTTCCAAGGCCCAGACTATAGCCAACATCTCTTTTTCATTGGTAGCATAGTTTTCCTCTGTTCTATTGAGGGACCTCGAGATATAGGCTATTGGTCGATCCTTACCCCATTCGCCCTGTGACAGAACCGCGCCTATCGCGAAATTCGAAGCGTCTGTGGTAAGATTAAATGCCTTATCGAAATCAGGAAAGGCTAATACCTCAGATGACATGAGTAAGGTCTTAAGGTCGTCGAAGGCCCGCAAGGCGTCCTCGTTCAATTCGATTCGAACACGCTTAGACTCATTGGCCTTAATTTGCGCATTCTCTCCTCGAGTAAGCGCGGTTAATGGTTTTGCGACCTTCGCATAGTCGCGAATGAACTTCCTATAGTAGAAAGTGAGGCCGAGAAAACTCTTCAGATCTTTTAAAGTTTCGGGGGGCGAGATTTTTTGTATGGCTGATACCTTTTTCGGGTCGGCTTGTATGCCCTGTGAAGAGATTACGTAACCTAAAAATTCAACCTCTTTCCTCATAAAAAATGTCTTTTCCAGATTAACTTTTAGGTTAACCTCTGAAAGTCTGTTAAAAGCCGTTTCTATGTTTTTGAGATGATCTACGACGTCACGTCCAAAGACGATTATATCGTTTATATAGACGTAACAGATTTTTCCGATAAATTCTTTCAGAACATCATCGATCATTCTTCGTTCGTTCTTCAACCCAAATGGCAATCTAACAAACTCATATTTTCCGTTCATCGTCGAGAACGCGGTTTTCGGTATATCGGAGGGTTTCACCGGAATCTGATGAAATCCCGAGGTCAAGTCAAGTGTCGTAAGATACATTGCCTGGCCAAGACTAGCTAGCGTTGAATTGATGTCCGGGATAGGGTAAGTATCAGGAATTGTCACGCTATTCAGGCGCTTATAATCTATAACAACTCGGTATTGTTTTTCCCCGGATGGTTTTGGCTTCTTGTCTACCACCCACAATGGAGAATTGTATGGGCTTTTAGAGGGCCGGATAATGCCCTCCTTCAGCAATTTCTGTATTTCTTTCACTACAACTTCCCTCATGTTCGCTGGGTAGGGGTAGCTTTTCGCGTATATAGGTTCGTCTGTGCTTGTTTTTATCTCCGCTCTGACGGCTGTCCATATCATCTCATTCTCCCCAATGGGGCCAAGGATTGGAGCATACTTTTCAATCATCTGGTAGAGTTTGAACTTAACGTCCTCAGAGAAAGAACCATTGAGAGAGATATTAACTTTTCCCGATACCCTGGCTTTCAAGGGAATGACGATACCCGGTTTAAGGGTGAGGGTGTTTTCTTTGCGGTCTATAACTGCCTCTAGTTCCTTTAATGAATCATCGCCGATGATTCCGTCAAAAGATGTCAGCCCCGGGAGGACGTAGAATGTCAGTGTGGTATCGTTGCCTGCTTTTTTAATGAACCTTCCTGAGAGTTTTTTATCTACTGTTACACTGCCAGCTGCGCATTGTACTGCAAATGGCTTCTCTACGGGTTCAGCTTCCTTGGTGATAGAGGAATTAATGACATTTTTATTGGCACCAGTGTCAACGAGGAAGCTGAGTCTGGCGTCCTCCCGCGTTACATATTCTAAATATGGAACGCTGGAGAGGCCTCCGTCATAAAATTTACTGTATCCTCAACATTGTCCTCAACCAGCTGGTTGTATTCTTCCTCTTCACGTTGATCATTTGTGACCATCGTGTGGTACAGGCGCTGCTGTTTTAAAAGTGGGTGACGGTAGTTATCTGATTTTGCCGTCCCTTTAAATGGATTATCGCCCCGCGGTCGATTCATATAGTTAATGTGGCGCGATTGTATGGAGCGATCAACGTCCATTTGCTCCGGAGGCTTAGGGGCATTTGGTCGCTGAGGAGCCCCGCTAACATTCGGCGTGAACCGACCCTGAATAGGCGGCCGAAATTTCCGAGGTGGGAGTGCGGGTCTCGTATCTGCGCTACCTCCGAGGGATTTAAATGATTGATTTATCGGTGCTGTCACCGTGTTTGGAGCGTTAATATTGTGTATAGTGTGGTTGCGATAATTTAGATTCTGGATTTCCAAGCATGCCGTGTAGGCTTCGGGAAGTGTTTTTGGCTTCTGTATGATCAACATACGCGATAACTCGCCATTCAATCCGCGAATGAAGACATCAAGAGCGCGATTGCGGTAGGTTTCGACCAGTGCGCTTACCGTCTCTTGAGAGTAAGTTTCTGCCTTAATTTTATTTATAATTAAGGAGAACTGGTGATTCACTGCCGCATAAGACTCGTCCAGTTTTGATCCCTTCTGGGACAACTGGTTGAGCTGATGCTCGAGCGTCCTTATGTCTCTCTTGTCTGCATAATGCAAAGAGAGACATATTTTAATCGCTTCCCAATCGTCATCGAATATATTGTACGAAAGGAGTGCAGTGTCTGCACTGCCTCGAATCTTTAAACGTATATGTTGTAAGATTGCTCGATAAATTGGCTTACCTCTGACAATTTTAAAATCCCCCAGGATAGTTTCGACGGCGTGAACCCAAGAGATATATTGGGTGGGGTTGCCGTCAAAGGTCTGGAGTTCTTTAACGCTATTCGGCAGTCGACTTATTTCTTTAAGGTCCGCCTCCGTGCTTGGACCCACCAATGGGGGTGCGATTTCACTAGACGCCATAACACTGTCTGCCCTTGTAATAACACTCGCGCTTTCCAGCTTAGCCACGCCAATTTCAAAACTTTTAATTTGCTCAATAATGCGATTGACAGCACCGGTTAACTAGCGTTTTCGTAATATCTTCCATTTCAAATATCAAAAAATTTTAAAAATTAATTAAAACGCGAAAAAATATATGCACAACACTTGCACTTTTAGCTATCTTTCCTGATTTACTCAGCGAAAGGTACACGCAGGGTTTTCACAATTTTTATTCTAGAAATTTTTCTTGTGCCAACTTCTTCTCAAATTAGGTATAGAATTATTATTAAACTCCTTTTTTGTTGGGGACTCACTTCATTATTCTATCTATTTTCTGATCACCACGAACCGGATTGCCACTGCGTTTAATTTTCCGTTTCTTTTCTGTTTCTCTTTTTTTTATATATTTTATGCTAACGAGAAGGGAAGAAGGAGTTCGATTGTTAGTCCAATTGATTCAATCAATTACGGTCACACGGACAGGCTTAGGAAGGATCGTGTTCGTCCCATTTAGTCGCCTATGTTAATGATTATAGGCAACCTACTCGCGACACGATTGACTTCACCACCACCATCGATTAATCCACTACAATCTTCGACGTGTTCTTACGGGAACGACGAAAGTTACGTGAGTCTTGATCAATCAGTGTGTTCACATGGGTACACGATTTTTAACGCTCTTAATGCGCTCAAGCTCATTTGTAACAAATGCCAGGAAGAAAGGATGGGGTATTGTAAGCCTGTCCCTGCTCGGGCGCCAGTTAACCATGTCCTTTAGGAAGACATCAAAAAAAACGTGAACGCCAACCAAGAGGTTGGCCCAACGGTTCACTACCCGAAATAAAACTCACTCACTACTTTATTCTACAACGTAATTTTCATTTATTCTTTTCCAACTGTTCCACACGAAGGTTCTCTATCAACTAACTTAATCCTAACATCCCACATTGCATGTAATCGCTATCTTCTTCCATCAAACCGCTGAGTCAAGAGTTGGGGTCGTCGCCTGTATCCGGTGCATCGCCGTAACCCAATGCGTATATGAATTACCGTGGGAACATATTTGCACCTGAACAAGTACATTGTGCTTACATTGCAAATGTGGATCATGCCGGTTCCTCGTGGCTCGCGTGCATGGTGTTAACTTCCATATCGAAACTTAATTTCTACAAGTCAGTATTCCAAAAACAAATAATCGCAATTTTCTCTTGCTATTTGTTGCTAAGTTGATTTTCAAATAAATAGATAGGTTTCCATTCCCCTAATCAGTTTGTTTCAAATTGTTGCCACGATCAGTTCAGTTCCCTAGTGCTAAACGACTTGGTCATGGAAGTAACACTCACAATTCTCTACTTAGTGATCGGGTTAGTCTCACTAGGATTTTACTATCTTAAACGCCACTTATCGTATTGGACGCGACGCGGCATTCCACACGATGAGCCCTCATACTTCGACGGCAATATGCAAGGCTTTGACAAAACGCGTCATATCCGGGACATCATTCAGGACTACTATAACAAATTCAAAGGCAGCGGTCCCTTTGCAGGCATGCATTTTTTCTTCAAACCAGCTGTCATTCTTCTAGATTTGGATTTGGTTCGGAACGTTTTGATTAAAGATTTCAACAATTTCCCCGACCGCGGAGATTTCTACAATGAAATTGATGATCCACTAAGTGGACATCTATTTGCCATAGACGGAGAGAAATGGAAACGTCTGCGACGGAAACTCACACCAACATTCACGTCCGGCAAAATGAAGTATATGTTTCCGACTGTAATAAGTGTTGTTGATCAATTGGTGACCTCTTTGGATATTTTGGTGAAAGAAAACTCCGTTGTCGAAATCAAAGACCTGATGGCACGATTTACTATCGACGTGATCGGCACTTGTGCGTTTGGTATTGAATGCAACAGCCTAAAGGAACGGGATGCGGAATTTTGTCGTATGGGTGTGAAAGCAGTCGAAACAAAACGCCATACGGGATTGATAGAATTCCTAAAGTTAAGTTATCCTAAATTTGCTCGAAAGTTGAGACTTTGTCATATACGAGACGATGTAAGTGACTTCTACATGCGAGTGGTGCGTGAAACAATTGATTTTCGTGAGAGGAGCTCAAGTCCGCGAAACGATTTCATGGATTTGTTGATTGATATTAAGAATGGCGAGGAAGGCCTAACTTTCGACGAGGTTGCAGCACAATCATTCATTTTCTTCGTGGCCGGCTTCGAGACATCATCGACTACAATGAGTTTCGCCTTATTCGAGCTGGCACTCAATCAGGATATCCAAGACAAGATGCGAGCTGAGATTGATGAAGAATTTGAGAAGAACGGCAATAAGCTTATCTACGAATCATTGACTGAGTTGCGTTACACAGAGAAAGTTTTCAAAGGTAAGTACTAACTCATATCCCGAGTGCAGAATAATAAATCTATCTTGCTTCTAGAAACTTTGAGAAAGTATGCGGCTATAAGTATTTTGAATCGCGATTGCGAGGCCGATTATCAAACCTCTGATCCAAAATATGTAATACCCAAAGGAGCACATGTCATTATTCCTGTTGATGCCATTCATCACGATCCTGACATATATCCGGATCCTGAGAGATTCGATCCGAATCGATTCGATCCCGAAGAAATCAAGAAACGCCACCCAACCACGTGGTTGCCTTTTGGCGATGGACCAAGAAATTGTATTGCACTGAGATTTGGCAAGATGCAGGTATCTCTTGGGCTTGCGATTCTGATTAGAAACTACAAGTTTTCGTACTGTAATAAGACACCGATTCCGTTGGAATATCAACTAGGTTTGCCCACCTTGAACGCAAAAGGTGGAATGTACTTGAAAGTTGAGAAAATTCGCTAAGCATTTAACGAACAAAACATGTACCTACATATGTAGTAAAGAATACAATTATAAAGAACTGTTGATTAATGCTCTCGTACAAGTTCTTTTTTTCACGTATTCTCCCTTTTATGCTTTATCTGAAACAGATGTACATATATGTGACGGCAAAACTAACGTTAGTTAAAGCTTCTATGTAGTATTTAAAAACGTATTGCTTAATACACTAGAACTAAGGAAAAATTGGTGAGAGGCTTATCTAATCATTTGTCTATTGCCATAACATTTGACATTGTGCGATTGGCCTGTAATAAATATTCGTGGTCATAGTACTACTTACTTACTTAGGTGCCGCTACAGTCCGTGGTGAACCTGGGCCTCAACCAACAAGCGTCTCCAGCTGACACGGTTTTTGGCCAGCTGTTTCCAGCGCCGCACGCCCAGTTGGTTAAGGTCCCCTTCCACCTGCGTGCGCCACCGATGATGCGGCCGTCCTCTGCCGCGCCTTCCTTCCGGAGTGGATTCGAAGACTCTTCGGGTCGGAGCTGTATTTTTCATGCGCTCTACGTGGCCTAGCCACCTTAGACGCTGTATCCGTAGAAGTCGTACCAGGCCCATGTCGCTGTACAACCCATACAGTTCTTCGTTATATCTTCTTCTCCATACACCATTTGAACAAACGGGACCATAGATAGTACGCAGAATTTTCCTCTCGAAACGACCAAGGGCATCTTCATCCGCTTTTGTTAAGGTCCAAGCCTCTGCGCCGTAAAGGAGGACTGGGATGATTAAGGTCTTATATAGTGTGTAGTGTTGTTTGTTGTTTGCTGTTTGCCCTTTTGAGCCCAAAGAAACAGGGGTTGGCAAGAGTGATTTTGCGTTTTATCTCAGCGCTGGTGTTGTTGTCGCTGGTCATCAGTGAGCCAAGGTTCCGAATTCCTTGATCACTTTAAAGTTATATCCGCCCATGGTGACATTCTGGCCAATACGTCGTTGTTGTCCGTCTCTTTTAGATGAAAGCAGATGTTTGGTTTTACCCTCATTAACCTTGAGACCCATCTTAGCCGCTTCTACCTCAATGCTTACAAAGGCCTCATTGACGTCTCGCTGTATCCGTCCAATCACGTCAATGTCGTCGGCATACGCAAGCAATTGCGTAGACTTGAAATAAATCGTACCTCTTGTGTTGGCCAGTGACTCTTGCACGATCTTTTCAAGCACGATGTTGAAAAAGTTGCATGACAGCGCGTCACCTTGCCCAAAATCCTTTTTTAACATCAAAGGTCTCGGTTTGTTCATTACCGACCTTAATGGAGCAGCGAGAATTCTCCATTGTCATCCTGCACAGTCAGACGAGTTTGGCAGGGATGTTAAAACTAGACATGGCTTTGTATAGCTCATCTCTATACACGCTGTCGAATGCAGCCTTGAAATCGACGAAGAGGTGGTGAGTGTCGATTTGGTATTCCTGGGTCTTCTCCAAGATCTGCCGTAACGTAAATATTTGGTCTATTGTGGATTTACCTGGCCTGAAACCACACTGATAAGAGCCGATCAGGTTATCCACCAACGGTTTCAGGCGGTCACACAATACAGCAGAGAAGAACTTATATGCGATGTTAAGGAGACTTATTCCACTATAGTTGCCGCAGTTATAGGGGTCTCCTTTCTTATGGACCGGGCAAACGATGCTTAGATTCAATTCGTCGGGCATGCTATCCTTCGACCATACCTTGCAAATGAGATGGTGCATGCACCTTACCAGCTCATCTCCAGCCGCCTTAAGAAGCTCAGCAGACAGGCCGTCTGCGCAAGCTGCTTTATTAGACTTAAGTCTTGATATTGCTATTTTGACTTCGTCTTGGTCGGGTGGACTGAATTCTGTTTCATCGTCGTCCATTACGAATGGCTCGTTCTGCCTGACAGCGGTATCTTGTCTATCGTCGCCATTATACAGTCTGCAGAAGTGGCCTTTCCAAATCCTCAGCATCGACTGCGACTCTACTACCAGTTCTCCGTTTTCATCCCTGCAGGCCCCCGCTCTGGCTTTGGAGCAATGGCATTTTCGTTTCACCTTATTGTAAAACTTACGGGCGTCACTCCTGCGGAAGCATCTCTCCATCTCCTCGATATCACGCTTTCCGTGCTCTCTCTTCTTTTTTCTGAAAAGCGTGTGTACCTCTCTTCTCTTCTGCTCATAGATTTCGCGAGCAGCTCTCGTCCGTCGTATTCATAGTACCTACAATATTTTGATAATGTAATAGGATGCATATTATGTGGTAGTTAACTCATAACATGCAATTCTAGACCAACCTTACAAGCTGGGTTTGTGTGAGACTTCGTGAATAGAGTCTTGAGAGGTCAAATACTGCCAGTGTTTTTCGGTGCGCAGAGTTCGTATTCTCTAATACCGATGACACATCCCCCTATAGTACAGTTGTCAAGCAAAAGTTTCGGTAGCCGCTTTGTTTGGCGGAGAGACAGAACGGCTTTGGATTCAAAGAATAGTACTCTTACCGTAAAGCACGGCAGTGGTAGCATAATGATTTGCGGCGCTTCCGATGTTTTAAGAGAATTAACTAAACCTTAATGCTTTGCGGATTTTTAATCGTTATTCCCCGAAACCAAATAAAAATTGGTATTGCTACCAGGTATCTGCTGTGTGATAATGATCCAACGAATCTTTCATATGATAAGCACACGAACAATTCTTTCATATGATAAGCACACCGTGCGGGCCGAAGGTATGTATGGAGGAAGAAAAATATCGCCAAGAATGCCGCGAAATGCCTAGGTTTCCTATACAGATGCAAGAAATTCCACACACCCACCGATGTGGCTACAATTTATAAGGCGTACATTCGTCCTAAGTTGGAGTTCAAGGCTCATGTCTGGTCTGGCGCATCTAAGACCACTTTGCACCTACTAGATAGAATACAAAAACGCGCGATAAAACTGTAAGGTGACTCCAGCATTACCAAAACACTAGACTCGCTGGAACATCGTAGGAATGTATCCTGCCTTTCATTGTTTTATCGTTACTTTCATCGTAAATGCTCTGATGAAATAGCCAGTTGCATTCCCCCCTTCAAAACTTCTCCCGCGATACACGTCTCTCCCGGAATGCTCATGAATTCTCTCTGAAGCCCGTTTTCGGTCGTACTTTCAAATATAAAAATTCTTTCCTCAACCGGACCACATGAATGTGGAACGCATTACCTCGTTCGGTCTTCCCCCCTCAATACAATATGCAGACATTTAAGACCAATGTCAATAGGCAGCTCCTCTCCCTCTCCCTGTTACCTTCTGCTCGCACAACGTCTTTCTTTATAAGGCCTTAGCCTTGAGTGCGCGTGGCGCGTGTGACTCTAAAAAAAAAAAAAAAAAAAAACAAGAGAAGAGATAACGATGTATGTACGTTGAGCTTAAATGCTTGCATGTTACACTGAGGGGGAAAGAAACCAACAAGAAATTCCGGTATCGTGTGGTTTGGTTGAAGAACTTTACTTACTTACCTAGCGGGCGCTACAGTTCGGGGTGAACCTGGGCCTCAACCAACATGCCTCTCCACCTAGCACGATCTTCCGCTAGTGTTTTCCAATGCCGCACGCCCAGTTGGATGAGGTCCCTTTCCACCTGTGCGCGCCACCTTAGGTGCGGCCGTCCTCTATTTCTTCGTCCCTCGGGGTTGGATTCAAAGACTCTAAGGGCTGGAGCTGTGGTATCCATTCGCTCTACATGGCCTAGCCTTCTTAGGCGTTGAATCCGAAGACGCCTGACTAGACTCATGTCGCTGTACAGCCCGTAAAGTTCGTGGTTGAATCTTTTCCTCCATCCCCCGTCTGCGTTTATAGTCCCGAAAATCATTCTCTCGAACCGACCAAGGGCCTCCTAATTCGCTTTTGATAGTGTCCATGCTTCTGCGCCATACAGCAGGACCGGGATAATAAGGATATTATATAGAGTCAACTTTGTCGTTCGGGAGAGGGCTCTATTACTCCATTGCCAAAGAGACAGCGATTGGCAAGAGTGATTCTGCATCTGATTTCGGAACTGATGTCGTTGTATGTCAAAGGTAGACATAGCGTTGTATAGCTCGTCTCTAATTACGCTGTCGTATGCGGCTTTGAAGTCGACAAACAGGTGGTGAGTGTCGACTTGAAATTCTTGTTTTTTCCAGGATCTGCCGTAGTGTGAAGATTTGGTCGATGGTGGACTTCCCTGGCCTGAATCCGCACTGATAAAGGACCTATCAGCTTATTTACAAAAGGCTTCAGGCGTTCACACAAAACGGCAGAGAAGATTTTGTAGGCGATGTTAAGAAGACTTATTCCTCTGTAGTTGGCACAGTCAGAGGGGTCTCCTATCTTGTGAAATTGAATATGTATGTATGTGGGTGTTACAGTCCATGAAGGACCAAAGCCGAGCTTCTCTCAATCACCCATGTTGTGTGTGATTTCACATTCCCATAGGTGAATGGGACCTACAGTTTATTGCCGGTACCGAACGGCGAATTTGGAGAAGCTTTTCATGACAATTTAACTACAGGGGGTTTTGTGAGAACCCCGCTGAGGAGAAACACCGTGAAAACACGTTCGATGATAGTGTTGTGTCGGGATTAGATCCCGTGTCTTCGACGCCAGAGGCAAACACAGTACCCACTGCGCTCTGAACTGAATATAGTACCATAATTAAAATATATCAGAACTAGCTTTTGCCCGCGGCTTCGCTCGCGTTAAATTCGGGGTAACACGGTTCCCCTTTCCTGACAGAAGAGAACTCGGAACAGAATGTTATTTTAATACGCTACTGTAGACGATATTATTTGTCTTTCCATTTGGGGATAGAATGTAAAGATTCTGGGCATTGGACACACGCGAACATGCTACATACAATTGTCCATGGGAAAAGCACGGCTTTTCTAAGTTCACCCTAGCCACCTTTGATGTTTGACCTTGCGCTTTGTTAATGGTCATAGTGAAGCTAAGCTTTAGAGGAAATTGTAGCCTTTTAAACTGGAACGGGAGATCTGTGGGAATTATTGGGATTCGTGGGATCATTACATTTTCACCCTTTCCTACGCCGGTTAAGATAGTGGCGCTAATGATATTGCGGCCAAGTTGTGTGACACGAAGTCTCGTCCCATTACATAATCTCGGGGCATCTAAATTTCGTATAAGCATGACTGGGACGCTTAGTAGTCAAATAACAGAGTATAGGTACCGTATGCACTATAGTGTGAAGCGCGGCCCGATGCCCACACTTAAGTACAGACAACGTTAGCGCGTTTCAGAAAAATATCAGCGCCACCTATCGTAATTCAAGAGTAACACTTATTTATGTTTCGAATGGTGATTGTTTTCTCAAAAGCTGATTGATTTATGAGTGCTTTAATTAAATTATTTTATTAATCGTTTGTATCATGGAACCTCTACTAATTTTGCGGAGAGTCTCACACAAATTTCCATCCCCTACTGATTTTTTTTTTGCTGCATACAATCTTATCAGGGGGCTAGAAAGAAACAAAAAGTAGCCTACGTCACTCTCCATCCCTTCAACTATCTCCACTTAAGAAATCACGTCAATCCGTGGCTCCGTTTTGCCGTGAAGGACGGACAAAGAGACACACACACTTTCACAATTATAATAATAGTATAGATGGCGGCTACGACATTAGCGCATAGATGAGGCGTAAATACAACATCTTGGGTCTCAAAAAACAATTGGAAAATCACCCACGACTACTAGTATTTTTGTTGTCTTAACAAATCAGTCCTACGTGTGACTCTCACCAAAATCATAAAATCTTGACTACCTTGAGATCTACCTGAAATAACGGATATGTATGTACCTCTAAGCTACTGTAAAAGGTAGGTACCTGCCGTGACAGTATGAGCAACTGAAACACGAGACAGTGGCACATGTAAGAACCAGAACTTCGGCAACTTTTTTAGATTCTTTTTAAACCAAAGGTACATTATGTCTGTAATGAACTTTTTTTTCCCATACGATGACAGCACCACTGCTCCAGTAAGGCATTATTAATGAGTAAAATATACTGAACAGGCATTGAATGAAGAATTTCCAGCTTGACGGAAACGCAAGTAGATCGAAGTAAACCGAAGTGTAGTCGTTCGATTACATTCCGGCGAAGTAGGAGAGTTTTATAACATTTTTACCGCAAAATAGGCAGAAATCAATATAAATGTAAAAAAAAAACTGTTGACTGGTTGAATAATTTGTAGATAATTGTTTAAAACTGCTGCCCACCAGCGGCATTTATTGAGGAAGCAACAGCTGTTTGTAGAACACATGCTCGAGCACAAAACTAGAATTTTGAACACATTTCCGCTGAAATGTGTAGCAGCTAACAATAATTCGTACGTCAAGCTAGTTATCTAAGTTATTTCATCGTTGGTTAAACCTTGTTTTCACGTTGCTTGTCTCGTCAGAAATATTTCAACAACAATATCTGAAGTACAGTACCATGACAATCAAGTAAACAAAATTCAAATCGATTGACAGAATGTGCAGACAACAGAGCATAAAGTAAGATAAGCACGTTAATAACTGCAAAAAAAAAACAAAACAGCACAAGGCAAAATGCAGGTTATATAATCACACCGCCGACTATTCGCTGCCAGATTTATTGTACAACAGAACTATGTGTAAGACATGACAATCCGATAAATAAAGCTGTGGTGTCCATTCGCTCTCCATGGCCTAGCCATCTTAGGCGTTGGATCCGTAGACGCCTGACCAGACTCATGTCGCTGTACAACCCGTACAGTTCGTGATTTAATCTCCTCCTCCAACCCTCCTCTGTGTTTATGGGACCGAAAATCGAACGCAGAATCTTTCTCTCGAAAAGACCATGGATTTCCTCATCCGATTTAGATTAAGTCCATGTTTCTGCGCCGTATAACAGGACCGGGATAATTAAGGTCTTATATAAGGTCAACTTGGTCGTACGAGAGAGGGCTCCACTTCTCAGTTGCCTCTTGAGCCCAAAGAAGCAGCGGATGGCAAGAGTAATTCTGCGCTTGATTTCGAAACTGGTGTTGTTGTTCCAAGTCACTGCGGAGCCGAGGTATATGAAGTCCTTAACTACCTCGAACTTATATCTGCCAATATGCACGTTCTGTCCAAGACGTCGGTGGTAAATGTCCATTTTCGATGACAGCAGATATTTAGTCTTGCCCTCATTAACTGCCAAACCAATTTTTGCCGCCTCCATCTCAATACTCGCAAACGCCTCATTGACATCTCGCTGCGATCTACCTATTATATCAATGTCGTCGGCGTATGCAAGGAGTTGCGAGGATTTGAATTAGATTGTGCCTCTTGTATTGGCCAGTGATTTTTGCACAATCATTTCCAATAGGATGTTGAAGAAGTCACACGACAGCGCATCGCCCTGCCTTAATCCTTTTTTGACATCAAAACTATGGGTAAGGTGTTCACCGATTCGGATGGAGCAGCCAGCATTCTCCAAAGTCATCCTGCATAGTCTGACGAGTTTAGCAGGTATGTCAAAGGTAGACATAGCGTTGTATAGCTCGTCTCTAATTACGCTGTCGCATACGGATTTGAATTCGACAAATAGGTGGTGAGTATCGACTTGAAATTCATTGGTTTTTTTCAGGCTCTGCCTGGAGTGGAGTTCCCTGGCCTGAATCCGCACTAATAAGGACCTATCAGCTTATTTACAAAAGGCTTCAGGCGTTCAGACAAAACGGCAAAGAAGATTTTGTAGGCGATATTAAGGAGACTTATTTCTCTATAGTTGTCGCAATCAGAGGGGTCCTTTCTTGTGGATCGGGCATACGATGCTGAGACTCCCTTGATCGGGCATGCTTTCCCCTAACCATATCTTACAGATGAGCTGGTGCATGCTCTTAACCAGGTCATCCCCAGCTGCCTTAAAGAGCTCAGCAGACAGTCCGTCGGCGCCAGCAGCTTTATTCGACTTGAGCTTCGATCTGGCAATCTTAGCTTCGTCGAGGTCAGGGGGGTTTTCCATATTCTCAGCATCGACTGCGATTCTAATACTAGGTGTCCGTTCTCATCCCTGCAGGCTTCCGTTCTGGGTTTATAACCTTGGCATGTTCGCTTTATCTGTTGATAAAACTTTCGAACGTCACGCCTGCAATAACACCTCTTCAAATCCTCAATCGCGCGCTTCTCGTGCTCTTTCTTCTTTCTTCTAAGAAGCTTATGCTCCTCCCTTCTTTTTAACTCATAGAGCTCACGAGCTGCTCTTGTTCTTTTACGCAGCGAGGCCTTATATGCATCCTGCTTCGCTCTGTTAATCCTCCTGCACTCGTCATCGAACCACTTGTTTCTTCGTAGTGGAGCCTTGAAACCCAAAACTTCGGATGCAGAGCTTTTCAGGGCTTGTTTGCAAAGGCTCCACTGCTGATCTATTTGACAGCGTGGAGGATTGAAGTGTATTGGAGAGCTTAAGGGAGACGCGATCGGTAAAAGCACGAGCGATTTCTGGCGATAGTAGTTTTCCGACGTCATAACTTTGTATTCTTACTCTACTCCGCTAAGTTCGTGATGTGCGTAAGCGCGTCTTGGCTACTACAAGATAGTGGTCCGAGTCGATGTTAGCCCCCGGAAAGTTCAGACATCAAGAATAGTGGAGGAGTGTCTGACGTCGATCACGATGTGATCAATCTGGTTGGTAGGCGATTGATCAAAAGACCGCCAGGTGCCTTTGTGTATATCGAGGTGCGGGAAGCGCGTACTGGCTAGAAGGAGATTTCGCACAGTTATCGATGTGGTGTCGTGTAGGCTATGTTTGCCGATGACTTGTTTAAAGATGCTTTCCTTTTGATGTCACAGCTGGGACATTGGGCATACCTTCTGTCTTGAAGATCGTAGAACCCATCTTTGGTGGAGACATCCTTGTTTTCCGTGGGGGTGTGGACATTCCACGTACAAAGCCGAAGATCATTGTCCTTTTTTCGTTTTTTGCAAGGGTCGTCAACATAAATCCGGACCGTTATATCCGAGGCTTGTGGTTGTTTCGGAGTTTGAGGTTTTTTTACGGTTACGGCTTACTAGGTCGTAGCCCAACCGACTAATCCTGTTTTTTGGCGCAGAAAGCTCGCCATTCGCCATTCCCGGTCTGCAATTTCCATAGGAAATCTCCAGATGGCACCACGAGGAGATGGGGATGGGACTTACTAACAGTGCCGCAAGATGTTCGACTGCGGTGGCTGTTCTCGCTTTTTAGCAGGCCAGCATCCGTCGGATAGATGCTACCCCTACGAGGCCTTTGTTAGTCCTTTGCCATTAGAACATGGAGTTATTAATTTATTCATTTAACAAAGTTCCTTTATTGTAATCAAACTAGATACGGCCAAGAAGCATGCCGTATTTTAGTTCGTCTGCAAATATATCCTTGAGAATGTTGGTACAAACCTTTTGAATAGCAACACTTTCCTCTTATCAATGCATCAGGCAAGGCAAGTACGCCGATTAGTTGATGGTCATCAGTCAATTGGTGCGGAACCGAGCGTGGACAGAGTTTTCGAAGGTCCAAGCTAGCCAAAATAGCGCTCTTGCTACTAGTAGGCCGATTCCTTATATTTCTTCTAAACTGGACCCACAAGTGTTCGATTGGATTACTGTTAAGTGATTGCGACGGTGTTGTCAGTTGCGAAGGGGTACTAACATTAGGGGCAGTATGTTTGGGGTCGATGGCTTGTTGAAAGCAGTTTTATTATTCGGACTGAGCATACAGCATGGCTTTTGAATTTGAAGTAACCAGAGGGACAGCTCGCCTGATGGGTCGAGCGCTTGCAGCAGTACGATATGGAGATTCTCAACCGTCCAGGATCCCGTCATCTTAATGCAGACG
Source organism: Eumerus sabulonum (assembly GCA_951905685.1). NCBI lineage: Eukaryota > Metazoa > Arthropoda > Insecta > Diptera > Syrphidae > Eumerus > Eumerus sabulonum. The sequence continues at coordinate 209,272,172 of OX645060.1, forward strand.
CGCTTTCCGGAAAAATTGTGGAGATTGTAGACATTGTCAAACTGCGAAGTCCAGGGATCATGGGGGATACAAAACCAGCGAGTATTAGCTAAAGTCCTTGCTGTCGAGATTCTCTGAGCTAACCTAGGAACGTTGCAAGACGAGGATTCATGCTTATCGCCTGGGTGAAGAATAAGCTCAAACTGACAAGACGGGATATGCTCGCTGAAGGACGCAAAGTAACAAGCTATTAGAGCCAGTTTGAGATATTGACTATGCAGGACGGTGTGCTGGTAAGGCTATGGGAGAAATCCGATTAAACCACGAAAGAGAAGCAGGTAATTTCTCGTATTTCAATGCCAAGAGTGTTGCAACGTCTGCAGACGGAACTAACCGGTGGACAGCTGGGGCGGACCAAGACGTTGGCGATAGTAAGACAAGTTTTACTGAGGGAGAATCCGTTTTTCAGGCGAACCATTCCAAGGAGTTGGGGTAGACTGCACGTCTAATCTAATAATCGATACGCCTATAGTTGTTCTAATGGTATTTTACTAAATGGCCTGAGGCATTCGCACGTCTGGATTAAAAATCTGAACTGGTGGCATCAAAACTCATGGAAGAGGTGTTCAGTCGCTTTGAAATCCCCCATGTCCTGTACTCTGACCAGGGTCACAATTTCGAGACAACGATTTTCCAACAGAATATGGAGTATCTCGGCATTGAGAAAACCGAAACCCTTACACCCGAAATCAGATGAAATAGTGGAACGCTTCCACCGAACCCTGCCAAATTACCTATTGGACTCTGACGCACGATGAGCGAGTTCGGATCCCGATAACATGGCAAGAGTTATCCTGCGATTGATGTCAGCACTAGTGTCGCTGGTCACTAGTGAGCCAAGGTAGACGAAGACCTTGACCACTTCGAATTTGTAGCTGCCAAATAGCTGGGCAGACAGGCAATCCGCGCCCGCGGCTTTATAACCCTTAAGCTTTGAAATTATCAGCTTTATTTCATCTAGGCCGGGTGGACGGAATTTTGTTACATTTTCGTCAGTTGTGAATGGAACATTCTGCCTGACAGCGGTATTAGAACTATCATCACCGTTAAACAGTCTACAGAAATGTTCCTTTCATATTCTTAGCATTGACTGTGACTCTACTACTAGTTGTCCGTCTTCAAGCTTCTGCTCTGACTTTATAGCTCTGGCATGTTCGCTTTACTTTTTCGTAAAACTTGGAAAAAATATTCCTGTGGTAGCATCTCTCCATCACCTCGATCTCACGACTTTCATGTTCTCTACTTTTTTCTTCCTTAAAAGGGTATGTTCCTCACTCTTTTTTGTTCGTAATGTGTGTCTGACGTCGATCGCAACGAGATTGATAGTCGACTGATCAGGTGATCGCCAGGTTCGTTTTTGGATGTTGGGGTTCGAGAATCATTGGCCAGCTAGAAGGAAATTACGCCGAGCCAGGAAGTCAAGTAGCCGATGTCGGTTTTTGGACGGGGTGTCCTTTAGTCTATATTTCCCCGTGATCGACTCAAATATGTCCTTTGTGCCCAGTTTCGATTTAAAATCTCTTAGTACTATTTTTATATCGTAGTTGGAATATTGGTCTAAAGTTCTGTCTAGGAGATCATAAAAGTCGTCTTTGAGCCAATCGCCCTTTTCTTCGGTTGGGGCGTGAGCACATATCGACCTAATATTCCCGAAATTGGATAACCCAGACGACAAAAAATAGTATAGTCGCCAGTTTTATGGCAGAAAAATTAACTCAGCCAATCGTGTGCATGTGTTTTCAACGATCTTAAGAACTCTTACAGCAGACATTTTGGTCAATGAACTACAGAAGACCTGCAAGGCTACAATTCAAGTTCTTGCAGTTTAAGTCAAATGTATTAAGCCGGAGGAACGAGAATGATAGGCTTAAAAGGTTCCAAAGCGAAACGGATTTCTGTAGCTGTTTCTGCCTTTCTCTAAACAGGTTTACGAGTAAGTTCCAACGAGGATGTGCAGATATTTGCCATAGATTTCACTAAACAAACGTTGGACAATGCGATGTCTAACAACACACCAACATTTAATAATGTAAAAAAAACCGGCCAAGTGCGAGTCGGACTCGCGCACGAAGGGTTCCGTACTATTATGTATAAAAACGGCAAAAAAAGCATGTCTGTTGTATGGGAGCCCCATTTATACATATATTTATTATATTCTGTCTAAGTATATGCAGAAATACATAATCAGTGACATTTTATTCTCACTTTTCGGATAGTTAAAATCTAGAATGTTGTAATTTTTAGAAAATACTCATTTTTTGAGTGATTGCCAATTTGGGTTTAGACGTGGCAAATCGACTGAAATTGCTTTATTGAAATTAACTGGTGAAATATATAATAGTCTAAACACTTCTTAAACACCATCAACATTATTTGTTGATATCAGTAAGGTCTTTGATATGGTTAATCATACTTTGCTACTCGATAAACTTTACAAAGCGGGTTTCAGAGGCTTCATTTATAAATGGTTTTCTTCTTATTTATTCAACCGTTATCAAGTTGTGAAAATTAGGAATGTTTACAGTTCTATAGACTTCTTAAATATGGGTGTTCCCCAAGGAGCAGTATTGGGCCCAATCCTTTTTCTAATTTATGTTAATTCGTTTTTCTTACAACCTTTTAAAGGCAAAATAACTGCCTTTGCTGATGAAAGATCTCTTTTCCACTCAAACACTAACTTAATTGATAGTTTTGCAGATGTTAACTATGACCTAGACATGTTAAGGAGATGGTTTAATTATCATAAACTAATAATTAGCAACAAAACGAAGTACATGATATTTAATATCAATGGTAGAGTTTTCAGAGCCCTTCCCTTATATTATCATGCACCATTGTGTAATCGATTTGTTCTTGAAGATATAGTATTCAACAATCAAGAATGTTTGAAAATTGCTTCTTGATTGAACACGTGGACAGTTTTAAATATTAAGGTGTTACATTGGACCAACAACTTTGTTGGAAAGACCATTCAATATATTTGAAACAGTATCCAAATGGGGTTATAAGATAATTATTCCATCTCAGTATGCACTTTAATCTCTATCCGTTTTAAAATACTAAATGTATACTCGCACCGATATGGAACTAGCAAAAACATGTCCATGTCCGGAACTAAATGTATTATCGCACCGATATGGAACTAGCAAACCATGTCCATGTCCGGACCTTAATGCATACATACACATGTATGACATTCGTTCAGGAAATGCGGTGCGGGCATTATATTCCTTCATTTCTTTTCTTCATTTCAGTTCAAGTGTGCTGTACAGTGTACACCAACTGTTCGAGCTTTATCGCCACATCTCCATACTTTTGGGTTTCTTGAAAACTACGGGGTATAACTCATACCGTATGAGAAGCATGTTCGTTGCATTTATGTTTTTTTTTTTCGTTTTGTACATATGTGATTGATGAATAAGGGTTGAATGGAACTATGGAACTATTTTCGTTCAATTTGCGGAACGAGAGGACAAGGACATGTGTCCGAGAGAGGACATAGTTCCGTGAACTATACATGTCCGGAACTACCCAACTCTACTTCGTAATGTACATATGTATGTATGTATGTATACTTATACATAGCGTACAGACGTGTGAGTGTATGCACGTATGTGATGCGTATGCACGTATGTGATGCGTATGCACGTATGTACGTATCGGTTCGTATGTGTGCAAGATCGCTTGCTCCTCTTGCTCACTTGCTCCTCTCCACCTGCCGCGACGTTGCGCGAAAGGGATGCTAGGCCAGCTGCGAGGACTGGTCGTGAGCAATGGCGCCACGCGATTGCCCTCACGCCGACTTACCCGCAGCAAGAATCGCGAATTTGCTACGAGACTCGCGAAATATCCCACGCAAAAGAAAAAAAAAACACCGTAATCGTTTCCAATTCAATATGTCACAAATTTAATTTCCTTAACCTAACTTAATCTAGGTTTACAATTATTCCTTAAAACTACCCTTCACCGTATGTCAATAAAAAAAGTCGAAATAAATAAAAAAAATATATGTAAAATAAAAAAAAAGGAATTCACTGTTCAAAGAGAGAACAAACCGCAGCTTGAGTATCCGAACAGTCGTACTGAAACTCCTCTGACCAACGACTTAGCCCGCATCACCAATCGCGACACGCAAAATTGTGATTTCAATACCTTATACAACGAACGTGATATCCGCGACCAACGTAGGCAATAGGACACACGGTACGGCCGCGTACCGGGAACTGCTTAAAACCGTACCGGAGTTCTTCCCCGAAGATCACTCACCGAGTACTTCGCCGAAGATTTCTCCCCGAGATCTTCGCCCACTCTCCATCATGTGCTACTAGGAACAAAAAAAAAAACCAAAATGCTGACCTTCCGCGGGCTGAACTCCACTCGTTCGCGTGTCAAGTGCTGATCTTACCAGTTATAGTAGACAAAGTTATAGTAGACAAACCAAACATAATCTAATGAGCCAGCACATATTTTCCCACGGTCACTAGAGTGCACCGACACCCGAGACGGTATTCCTGGAAATCAAATTGTCGTCGACACCCGCTGCACATTCGCGGAATACAACATGTCACAACATGCACGAATTGGCATGAATGTTGTGTCAGCTTGTACATACATATTCTATTTCATTTATCATTAGCAGAGCGTTGCAGTCAAGCAAAGTTCAAGTCGTTGTTCAGACATTACACTTCCTATCTTGTTACTCGCGGGTTCGGTTGGTTTTGCCTTTAGTTCTAGACTTTTCGATAAATAAAGAATACATTTAGTAATCAATGAAAATTGTTTTTTATTTTTTTTTATTTTACATCATTATCGGAAATAAAATTGGCGCAGTCGGTAGGATCGTCAGACTTTAAGATAAAGTGTTCATATCAGTGATTAGTGACGATCCGCGAACCGTAATAACGCGAACGAGAGAATCGTCGTGAGTGTAAAATAGAAAAATCGAAACAAGTGAAAGTCAAGTTAATCAGGACCCACTTTCGTGAACGTCAGTGCAACAACCGAAACCATTTCGCGCACGAGAGAACCGTCGCGAGCGAGAGCAATAGGTGACGTGTGGAACAGAAATAAACGATTAAAAAAAAAAAACCAGTGCTAAATAAAATAGGACTAAAAATAAAAATATCACACAAGAAGGAGTTAACCCACTAGTGCATAAAGAAAAAACAGACCAGCAAGGCGGAAGACCACTACGAAGCCAACCTATAAAAGAAGAAGAAAGAAAACCAGAGGAACAAAGGTCAGCAGGAATTTATTATTACACATATTTTTTATTTTATCTCTTTTCCTTCTCTATAAGTAAAGTACATACATCTATGTATATTCGTATATACATTCTTTTGTTGTAAATTTATATCTTTAAGATTCGGTATCGGCTTGAATCCTTATGTCTGAATTAGAAAGCGGTATAGAAACTGTTCGCGAACAATCAAGACAACTTACAAATCTCGTAAGGGAACTGAATTCTAATAATAACTCCTTAACCATGCTTAGTCTAAATATCGACCCACTTAAATATATCTCCGATATCCCAGATTTCTCAGGAGATTTCAGAGAACTTCAAAATTTTATAGATTTGCTTGACAAAATCCACCCACTCCTGATAAAATACGATGCTCTATCCCAAGGCATATTCTCAGACAAAATTAAATCAAAACTAAGAGGAAAGGCCAGAGAGGTGATCGAAATAAACAATCATATTACATCATGGCCCCAAATAAAGCAAACTTTATATGATAACTTTGGCGACCGTTACACAGCCGAGGAACTCTTCGACGAACTAAGGTCCGTCAAATTTAAAACCAACCCCGTTGATTTCTATAACGAAATCAAAACCATACTGAGAAGACTAAACGTTAAAGTTAAACAGCTAATTGGAGACAAAGAAGCGGATGTCAAAATCTCTGTTGACCAAAATAAAAACTCTGCTCTAGTGATATTTCGTAATAAACTCCCTGAACCAATGCGATCTTTACTGCATTGCAGAAATCCTAATAATTTAGAGGGTGCTATGAATATCTTGTACGAATCAGGATATGCATACTATAACCCGTATCCTACTCCTGCAAGACCCACACATAAAAGCGATAGCTTCTCAAACAAACATTACAATCATAGAAAAGAGGGCGATCGTTTTAGCAACAGCAACCAACAGCAAAACGATAAAAAACCAAACCGAAGGACCCCCGAATTCCACACTAACAGACCACAACCACACCAATATAATCAGAGAAACAACTCACACCCCCGTTACCCATTCTACCCTAACTCTTCTAGTAATCATGCTCACAATTCGAATACTAATAATTCACAACAAAACGGAATGTTTGCAAGACGGCCGTATGAGCAATCCACTTATTATACCCCAACTACCTCTAATCAAACCCAAAGGCTACCAACCCCCGAACCAATGGATGTAAACACGGTAAAATTTCAACCAGAAAAACAACCCGTTAAACCACAAAATTTTCATTTTCAAGCCTCTCACGGCAACTACCATATATCCTAGTTAAGGGAAATCTAAGACCCTTAAAATTTATAATCGATTCCGGTGCGACACATTCAATAATTAACCCAAACATGTGCGCACCAAAATATATCGAAACCTTAGAACATCCCATAACATTAAAAACAATAAGTCAAAATGTAAAGATCACCCATAAAGCAATGATACCCCTTTTTGAAGAATTAGGAAATAATAAAATTAGAATTGAAATGTATATTCACCCTGTTCACGATGAATTCGACGGCCTCATAGGCAATAATGTATTAATCCCATTGAAAGCCAATATCGATTTTGGAAAACATAGAATCATTACCGGAAATAATGAACTAGAACTTCATTATGATAGTAAAGAAGATAAAAACACCTACAAACTAGATGAAAAAGGTACCGTGGAACTTTCCTTACCCGTCTTACAACGAGATGGAATTGCCTACCTGCAAGAGCAGAAGTCTGCAGATGGCAACACCCTTGTGAACGAAGGAATCTACGATGTCGAGAATTATAAAATTCTTGCAAAGGTACAAAATCATCAGTCCGGTGTAAAAACCCTGTTCAGTCCCTTGAAGACGGAAAGGGTTACTTCTGAAAATTTTAGCGTAATTGAACCTAGGGAAACTAAACCATTACTCGAACAGATTCGAATTAACCACCTTAATTCGCTCGAAAAAAAGGAGCTTCTCAAAATCACACAGCAATTTTCAGGGATATTTTACAATAGAAATTCAGACCTTACGTTTACTAACGTAATTAAACACAGAATTCGTACAACAGATGACGTCCCAATTTATGTAAAATCATACAGATATCCCTTTATACACAAAAAAGAGGTTGAAATCCAAATTCAAGATATGTTAGACAAAAACATTATCAGACCTAGTAATTCCCCTTATTCGGCACCAGTGTGGATCGTCCCCAAGAAGGCGGACGCCAGTGGTGAAGTCAAATGGAGAATTGTCATCGATTATCGAAGATTAAACCAGGTAACCATCGATGATAAATTCCCAATTCCCAACATAGACGATATACTTGGAAAGCTCGGAACGTGCCAATATTTTACTACGTTGGATTTGGCAAAAGGCTTCCATCAAATAGAGATTGATGAGAAGGACATCCACAAAACTGCATTCAGCGTCGAGAATGGGCACTACGAATTTCTTCGTATGCCCTTCGGCCTGAAAACGGCACCGGCTACCTTCCAACGTCTGATGAACCATGTATTAAAAGATTTTATAAACAAGATCTGCTTGGTTTATCTTGACGACATTATTGTCTATTCTTCTTCTCTCGAAGAACACCTAACCTCATTAAGAAAAATTCTACAAAGGCTTGAGGATGTTCATCTTATGGTACAGTTAGACAAGTCAGAATTTTTAAAGAAAGAGACCGAGTTCCTTGGTCACATTATAACACTCGAAGGAATAAGGCCCAATCCAAAAAAAATAGAATGCGTAAAAAACTTCCCCATTCCTAAGACCCCTAAACAGATCAAACAATTCCTTGGTCTAACGGGTTATTATAGGAAGTTTATAAAGGACTATTCCAGAATTGCCAAACCGATAACAAAATACCTCAAGAAAGACCGAAAAATAAATCTTAACGACCCAGAATATATCCAAAGTTTCGAGACATTGAAACGCCTCTTAATCAATGAACCTTTTTTAAGATATCCCAACTTCGAAAAAACCTTTACTCTCACCACTGATGCAAGCCAATACGCATTGGGTGCAATACTCTCGCAAGAAGGTCATCCAGTTGCATACGCAAGCCGCACCCTAAATGACCATGAGCAGCACTATAGCACAATAGAGAAAGAATTGCTAGCCGTGGTCTGGGCGACAAAGTACTTCCGTCCGTACCTTTTTGGTAAGCATTTCTTGATCGAAACCGATCACAAACCCCTTCAGTGGTTGTTTTCCATCAAGGAGCCAAATTCCAAATTAGTTAGGTGGCGCCTTAAACTTTCGGAATTTGATTACGAAATCAAATACAAAAAAGGGATAAAGAATGGAAATGCAGATGCGCTTTCCAGAATAGAAGTTAATTTATCAGAAGAAAACGAGGCAAGAGTATGTTCATTTCCCCTTAGCAAATCCCCTTTAAATGTATTCAAAACACAAATAGCGATTTTCAAAACTAATTCTGGTTCATTGCGAATTAAACAATCCCACATTTTTAATAAATATAGGAAAACCATTCACATTAAAACCCTAGATATAGAAACAGCAATAATGCTCCTAAAAACTCATTTTAATAGTAAGTCCTTGAACGCTATCTACACAAACGATACTGATTTTCTAAGGACACTGGAATATGTTTTTAACGCACACTTCGCGAATAATGGCCAACTTAAAATTATTAGAACGGACAGAATATTAGAAGATATTACCGATGAAGAAAAACTAGTCGAGTTAATAAAACTGGAACATCTGAGAAACAACCATCGAGGCATTACAGAAGTGTACAAGGAATTACAGCTCAAATACTATCACCCAAAACTTTTCGCAAGAATAACGCAGTTTATTAACAATTGCGAAATTTGTAATGTTGAAAAATATGATAGGAAACCAGTTAAACAAAAATTCCAAATAACAGAAACACCCTCCCGTCCAAACCAAATTATTCATGTCGATGTCTTTTATTCTCTAGAAAAGACCCTTTTTGTAACTTTCATTGATAAATTTAGCAAATTCACACAAGCAGTAAGAATTAATGGAAGAACCTGGACTGAGTTCAAAAAAGCTATCCTCACATTCCTTTCCTCAGTAGGTCAAATTGATAAAATAGTTGTCGATAATGAGTTAGGATTTAAATCCCTTCCCCTTAGAGAGTTTTTGCAGCAAGAAAATATAAATATCCATTTCACGTCAAACAATAACCACTCATCTAATGCAGATATAGAAAGACTGCATAATACAATAAATGAACATCTTCGCTTACTAAGGCACGATCCAAACAGGGACAACGACACTGTAGAAGAAAAAATACTTAAAACCATTAATTTCTATAATAATACCATACATTCTACAACTAATAGGAGACCAATTGACTTTAGGAACGGTAGCATTACTAGCGACGATTACAATTCTATTAGAGATAGGATGATAAAAATTAAAGAAACAACTATTAACAATCTTAACAAAACTAGGGAAGACGTTGATGTAGAATCAGGACCAAATTTTATTAAAGATACGCGTGGTGGAAAAAATCACGCTAAATTTAGGAAACTTAACATAGAGAAAATTGACGAAAACCACGTTATAGACAAACAGACCCGCTTTAAATATTATAAGTCTCACGTAAAACGGAGAAAGAAACTCCAAAATAACAATTCCCCTACAATTAGTATAGTACCCACATCGCAAAAACCAAAAAAGTAAAAATAACCTCTTCTTACAGATGGAACGGAACCCCACATTTATGATTTTGCTATTCCTAATTATACCATTCTCAGTAAAGGGACAGACTCTAGAAATACATGACTTAGACAACAACAACGGGTACATAACCTTAAAGAAAGAAGACACAAATATCATAAAGAGTTTCAAGAAGGTATTGCATATAATAAATATTACAGAGTTCGAAAATGCAAAAGCTCATATCCAAGAAAATATTAGTTTTATCAAAGGGAAAAGTGATATAACAAGGCCAATGTTCAGTACCTTAATTCACAACTTTATGCTACTGGAGCAGAAGATATCGAGTCTTGAACCGCACTCCAAGATAAAACGAGCCCTAATTAATATACTAGGTACAGGTTTAAAATATCTAGCAGGCACAATGGACAGAGAAGATGAAGTTGAAATAAAGTCACAATTGAAAGCCCTTGCCGACAACAACAAAGCACTTATCTTAGAAAATAATAAACAAGTTTCATTTAATAGTCCGATATCCGAACAAATAAAAAACATAACAAACCATATACAGTCCCAACAGAAAACTATTGCACAATTCTTAAATAATCTCGGTGAGCAATACGCAAACGATCTACACAAACTGCAATATCAAATAGATTACATACAACAGGTTTACCAAATTAACTACGACATAAACTTACTTAAAAATCACATCGATGACATAGAGCAGGTGATTTTAACAAGCAAATTAGGCATCCTAACAAGGAACATTTTGACGGAACAAGAACTAAAATATATTAAAAACTCCGAGACTTTTGAAGATATTAGGATAGTCGTACTATTTGAATCTGGACAAATCGTGATAGTCCTATTAATCCCTGAATATTCTGATGTTTTGTATTCCACCATTATCATCGAGCCGATGCCGAACAGAGATAATAAAACTGTATCCCTTAAGGATAATTCCTTTATTATAGATGAATTTAATAATGTATACGATATTAATGTAAAGGATAAAATTAAGAAAAATTTATTAATATTAGAAGATAACTGTGTTCCAAACATTGTAAAACTAGTGACGGCTTACTGTCCTATGGAATACTATAATGGATCTAGTTTTAGAGAAGTAATCCCTGGTGTAATTGTGACAAAAAACATTGCCAGGACAAACATAACACACAATTGTAATAAGTTTAAAGCCGATGTAACTGGTAATAAATTAATTAAATTTGAAAACTGTAATTTGTCTATTCAGAACGCAACATTTGAAAATTCATTCTTTAAAGTAAATGATAATATAGTTCTCCCTCATTTTGTAACTGAAATTTTAGAAAATAAGACTGTTAACCATATAAGATTAGATGAAATACATGTTGAAACAATAAAGAACAACAGAAAACATATCGATGAAATAATATTCCAAACTAATTACTTTAAGATAACTAATTACTCAATATACGCATTTGCAGTACTTGTAACAATTTCTGTAATTTTCATACGAAAACGATTAATTTGTAAGAAGAATAATATGTATAAAACTTCGTCGGAGCCTCAGAGTAACAAGGGGGGGGGAGTTATAGTAGACAAAGTTATAGTAGACAAACCAAACATAATCTAATGAGCCAGCACATATTTTCCCACGGTCACTAGAGTGCACCGACACCCGAGACGGTATTCCTGGAAATCAAATTGTCGTCGACACCCGCTGCACATTCGCGGAATACAACATGTCACAACATGCACGAATTGGCATGAATGTTGTGTCAGCTTGTACATACATATTCTATTTCATTTATCATTAGCAGAGCGTTGCAGTCAAGCAAAGTTCAAGTCGTTGTTCAGACATTACACTTCCTATCTTGTTACTCGCGGGTTCGGTTGGTTTTGCCTTTAGTTCTAGACTTTTCGATAAATAAAGAATACATTTAGTAATCAATGAAAATTGTTTTTTATTTTTTTTTATTTTACATCATTATCGGAAATAAAATTCTTACCCTCAGGCTATCCGCTTTCTCTGAGTTTGATTTCCCAAAATGGATAACTACGAGCCGCTCACAAATGGGAACTGACCGAAAGATGACAACGAAAACCTTTCGAAACAATTTATTATTGGTTGTTTGTAATTCTGTATATGTATAATTAATTTTGTTCTGTTTTTAGTATTTGTCGTGGTAGCGGCAACAGAAATACATCATCTGTGAAAATTTCAACTGTCTAACTATCACGGTTCATGAGATACAGCCTGGTGACAGACGGACGGACGGACGGACGGACGGACGGACGGTCGGACGGACGGACGGACGGACGGACGGACAGACAGCGAAGTCTTAGTAATAGGGTTCCGTTTTACCTTTGGGTACGGAACCCTAAAAACATGCGGGAAAATATTATATTACAATTGGTGCATTGCACAAAAGATGAATAGATGTGCGGATCGATTGATTTAGAGGTCTTGATATTCAATTCTTTTCACCGATTACAGTAGTGCCTAGTGAAAAGTAGTGCTGCATGAAAAGATTATAACGACCTTTTGACCGGTAGATAAACACAATTTACTTTCTTTGGTGGCGTTACAGCCCGTGATGAACCAGAGCCAAGCTTCTCCCAATCACCCCTCTTGTGGGTGATTTATTTTTTACACATGTGAAAGGAACCTACAGTTTTATTGCCGATTCCGAGCGGCGTCAGTCGAGAAGCTTTTTCATGGCAAGTGTACAACAGGGGGTTTTGCTAGTACTCCGCTGAGGGGGGACCGCCGCGAAATGAACATACAATGGCGTTGGTGTTATCGGGATCCGAACTCGTCCAACGCAGTAACCCCTGCGCCCTCATAATTAACTCAAGCTCATAATATTTCGCAACAGTTTCCCGGGTCATCCATATCGAAACTCAATTTCTACAAGTCAAATAATCGCCATTTTCTCTTGCTATTTGCAAGTCATCACACATATTAGATCTACAAATGACAAGAACATAAGTTGATTTTCAAATAAATAGATAGGTTTCCATTCCCCTAATCAGTTTGTTTCAAATTGTTGCCACGATCAGTTCAGTTCCCTAGTGCTAAACGACTTGGTCATGGAAGTAACACTCACAATTCTCTACTTAGTGATCGGGTTAGTCTCACTAGGATTTTACTATCTTAAACGCCACTTATCGTATTGGACGCGACGCGGCATTCCACACGATGAACCCTCATACTTCGACGGCAATATGCAAGGCTTTGACAAAACGCGTCATATCCGGGACATCATTCAGGACTACTATAACAAATTTAAAGGCAGCGGTCCCTTTGCAGGCATGCATTTTTTCTTCAAACCAGCTGTCGTTCTTCTAGATTTGGATTTGGTTCGGAACGTTTTAATTAAAGATTTCAACAATTTCCCCGACCGCGGAGTATTCTACAATGAAATTGATGATCCACTAAGTGCACATCTATTTGCCATAGACGGAGAGAAATGGAAACGTCTGCGACAGAAACTCACACCAACATTCACGTCCGGCAAAATGAAGTATATGTTTCCGACTACAATTAGTGTTGTTGATCAATTGGTGACCACTTTGGGTATTTTGGTGAAACAAAACTCGGTTATCGAAGTCAAAGACCTGGTGGCACGATTTACTACCGACGTGATCGGCACTTGTGCGTTTGGTATTGAATGCAACAGCCTAAAGGAACAGGATGCGGAATTTCGTCGTATGGGTGTGAAAGCTATCGCAACAAAACGCCATACGGGATTGATAGAATTCATAATGCTAAGTTATCCTAAATTAGCTCGAAAGTTGAGACTTTGTCAAATACGAGACGATGTAAGTGACTTCTACATGCGAGTGGTGCGTGAAACAATTGATTTTCGTGAGAGGAGCTCAAGTCCGCGAAACGATTTCATGGATTTGTTGATTGATATTAAGAATAGCGAGGAAGGCCTAACTTTCAACGAGGTTGCAGCACAATCATTCGTTTTCTTCTTGGCCGGCTTCGAGACATCATCGACAACAATGAGTTTCGCCTTATTCGAGCTGGCACTCAATCAGGATATCCAAGACAAGATGCGAGCTGAGATTGATGAAGAATTTGAGAAGAACGGCAATAAGCTTATCTACGAATCATTGACTGAGTTGCGTTACACAGAGAAAGTTGTCAAAGGTAAGTACTAACTCATATCCCGAGTGCAGAATAATAAATCCATCTTGCTTCTAGAAACTTTGAGAAAGTATGCGGTTGTAACCATTTTGAATCGCGAATGCGAGGCCGATTATCAAACCTCTGATCCAAAATATGTAATACCCAAAGGAGCACATGTCATTATTCCTGCTGATGCCATTCATCGCGATCCTGAGATATATCCGGATCCTGAGAGATTCGATCCGGACCGATTCGATCCCGAAGAAATCAAGAAACGCCACCCAACAACGTGGTTGCCTTTTGGCGATGGACCAAGAAATTGTATTGGACTGAGATTTGGCAAGATGCAAGTATCTCTTGGGCTTGCGTTTCTGATTAGAAACTACAAGTTTTCGTACTGTAATAAGACACCGATTCCGTTGGAATATCAACTAGGTTTGCCCTCCTTGACCGCAAAAGGTGGAATTTACTTGGAAGTTGAGAAACTTCGCTAAGTATTTAACGAACAAATCATTTAACACATATGTAGTAAAGAATACAATTATAAAGAACTGTTGATTAATGCTCTCGAACATGCTTTTTTTCACATATTCTCCCTTTTATGCTTATCTGAAACAGATGTACATATATGTGACGGCAAAACTATCGTTAGTTAAAGCTTCTACGTAGTATTTAAAAACGTATTGCTTAATATACTAGAACTAAGGAAAAATTGGTGAGAGACTTATCTAGTCATTTTTCTATTGCCATAACATTTGACATTGTGCGATTGGCCTGTAATGAATATTCGTATTCATAGTACTACTTACTTACTTAGGTGGCGCTACAGTCCGTGGTGAACCTGGGCCTCAACCAACAAGCGTCTCCAGCTGGCACGGTCTTTGGCCAGCAGTTTCCAGCGCCGCACGCCCAGTTGGTTAAGGTCCCCTTCCACCTGCGTGCGCCACCGATGATGCGGCCGTCCTCTGCCGCGCCTTCCTTCCGGAGTGGATTCGAGGACTCTTCGGGTCGGAGCTGTATTTTTCATGCGCTCTACGTAGCCTAGCCACCTTAGACGCTGTATCCGTAGAAGTCGTACCAGGCCGATGTCGCTGTACAACCCATACAGTTCTTCGTTATATCTTCTTCTCCATACACCATTTGAACAAACGGGACCGTAGATAGTACGCAGAATTATCCTCTCGAAACGACCAAGGGCATCTTCATCCGCTTTTGTTAATGTCCAAGCCTCTGCGCCGTAAAGGAGGACTGGGGTGATTAAGGTCTTATATAGTGTGTAGTGTTGTTTGTTGTTTGCTGTTTGCCCTTTTGAGCCCAAAGAAACAGGGGTTGGCAAGAGTGATTTTGCGTTTTATCTCAGCGCTGGTGTTGTTGTCGCTGGTCATCAGTGAGCCAAGGTAGACGAATTCCTTGACCACTTTAAAGTTATATCCGCCCATGGTGACATTCTGGCCAATGCGTCGTTGTTGTCCGTCTCTTTTAGTTGGTGGTCTTCTCCAAGATCTGCCGTAGCGTAAATATTTGGTCTATTGTGGATTTACCTGGCCTGAAACCACACTGATAAGAGCCGATCAGGTTATCCACCAACGGTTTCAGGCGGTCACACAATACAGCAGAGAAGAACTTATATGCGATCTTAAGGAGACTTATTCCACTATAGTTGCTGCAGTTATAGGGGTCTCCTATTTTATGGACCGGGCAAACGATGCTTAGATTCAATTCGTCGGGCATGCTATCCTCCGACCATACCTTGCAAATGAGATGGTGCATGCACCTTACCAGCTCATCTCCAGCCGCCTTAAGAAGCTCAGCAGACAGGCCGTCTGCGCAAGCAGCTTTATTAGACTTAAGTCTTGATATTGCTATTTTGACTTCGTCTAGGTCGGGTGGACTGAATTCTGTTTCATTGTCGTCCATTACGAATGGCTCGTTCTGCCTGACAGCTTTATCTTGTCTATCATCGCCATTATACAGTCTGCAGAAGTGGTCTTTCCAAATCCTCAGCATCGACTGCGACTCTACTACCAGTTCTCCGTTTTCATCCCTGCAGGCCGCCGCTCTGGCTTTGGAGCCATGGCATGTTCGTTTTACCTTATTGTAAAACTTACGGGCGTCATCTCCATCTCCTCGATATCACGCTTTCCGTGCTCTCTCTTCTTTTTTCTGAAAAGCGTGTGTACCTCTCTTCTCTTCTGCTCATAGATTTCGCGAGCAGCTCTCGTCCGTCGTATTCATAGTACCTACAATATTTTGATAATGTAATAGGATGCATATTATGTGGTAGTTAACTCATAACATGCAATTCTAGACCAACCTTACAAGCTGGGTTTGTGTGAGACTTCGTGAATAGAGTCTTGAGAGGTCAAATACTGCCAGTGTTTTTCGGTGCGCAGAGTTCGTATTCTCTAATACCGATGACACATCCCCCTATAGTACAGTTGTCAAGCAAAAGTTTCGGTAGCCGCTTTGTTTGGCGGAGAGACAGAACGGCTTTGGATTCAAAGAATAGTACTCTTACCGTAAAGCACGGCAGTGGTAGCATAATAATTTGCGGCGCTTCCGATGTTTTAAGAGAATTAACTAAACCTTAATGCTTTGCGGATTTTTAATCGTTATTCCCCGAAACCAAATAAAAATTGGTATTGCTACCAGGTATCTGCTGTGTGATAATGATCCAACGAATCTTTCATATGATAAGCACACGAACAATTCTTTCATATGATAAGCACACCGTGCGGGCCGAAGGTATGTATGGAGGAAGAAAAATATCGCCAAGAATGCCGCGAAATGCCTAGGTTTCCTATACAGATGCAAGAAATTCCACACACCCACCGATGTGGCTACAATTTATAAGGCGTACATTCGTCCTAAGTTGGAGTTCAAGGCTCATGTCTGGTCTGGCGCATCTAAGACCACTTTGCACCTACTAGATAGAATACAAAAACGCGCGATAAAACTGTAAGGTGACTCCAGCATTACCAAAACACTAGACTCGCTGGAACATCGTAGGAATGTATCCTGCCTTTCATTGTTTTATCGTTACTTTCATCGTAAATGCTCTGATGAAATAGCCAGTTGCATTCCCCCCTTCAAAACTTCTCCCGCGATACACGTCTCTCCCGGAATGCTCATGAATTATCTCTGAAGCCCGTTTTCGGTCGTACTTTCAAATATAAAAATTCTTTCCTCAACCGGACCACATGAATGTGGAACGCATTACCTCGTTCGGTCTTCCCCCCTCAATACAATATGCAGACATTTAAGACCAATGTCAATAGGCAGCTCCTCTCCCTCTCCCTGTTACCTTCTGCTCGCACAACGTCTTTCTTTATAAGGCCTTAGCCTTGAGTGCGCGTGGCGCGTGTGACTCTAAAAAAAAAAAAAAAAAAAAAACAAGAGAAGAGATAACGATGTATGTACGTTGAGCTTAAATGCTTGCATGTTACACTGAGGGGGAAAGAAACCAACAAGAAATTCCGGTATCGTGTGGTTTGGTTGAAGAACTTTACTTACTTACCTAGCGGGCGCTACAGTTCGGGGTGAACCTGGGCCTCAACCAACATGCCTCTCCACCTAGCACGATCTTCCGCTAGTGTTTTCCAATGCCGCACGCCCAGTTGGATGAGGTCCCTTTCCACCTGTGCGCGCCACCTTAGGTGCGGCCGTCCTCTATTTCTTCGTCCCTCGAGGTTGGATTCAAAGACTCTAAGGGCTGGAGCTGTGGTATCCATTCGCTCTACATGGCCTAGCCTTCTTAGGCGTTGAATCCGAAGACGCCTGACTAGACTCATGTCGCTGTACAGCCCGTAAAGTTCGTGGTTGAATCTTTTCCTCCATCCCCCGTCTGCGTTTATAGTCCCGAAAATCATTCTCTCGAACCGACCAAGGGCCTCCTAATTCGCTTTTGATAGTGTCCATGCTTCTGCGCCATACAGCAGGACCGGGATAATAAGGGTATTATATAGAGTCAACTTTGTCGTTCGGGAGAGGGCTCTATTACTCCATTGCCAAAGAGACAGCGATTGGCAAGAGTGATTCTGCGTCTGATTTCGGAACTGATGTCGTTGTATGTCAAAGGTAGACATAGCGTTGTATAGCTCGTCTCTAATTACGCTGTCGTATGCGGCTTTGAAGTCGACAAACAGGTGGTGAGTGTCGACTTGAAATTCTTGTTTTTTCCAGGATCTGCCGTAGTGTGAAGATTTGGTCGATGGTGGACTTCCCTGGCCTGAATCCGCACTGATAAAGGACCTATCAGCTTATTTACAAAAGGCTTCAGGCGTTCACACAAAACGGCAGAGAAGATTTTGTAGGCGATGTTAAGAAGACTTATTCCTCTGTAGTTGGCACAGTCAGAGGGGTCTCCTATCTTGTGAAATTGAATATGTATGTATGTGGGTGTTACAGTCCATGAAGGACCAAAGCCGAGCTTCTCTCAATCACCCATGTTGTGTGTGATTTCACATTCCCATAGGTGAATGGGACCTACAGTTTATTGCCGGTACCGAACGGCGAATTTGGAGAAGCTTTTCATGACAATTTAACTACAGGGGGTTTTGTGAGAACCCCGCTGAGGAGAAACACCGTGAAAACACGTTCGATGATAGTGTTGTGTCGGGATTAGATCCCGTGTCTTCGACGCCAGAGGCAAACACAGTACCCACTGCGCTCTGAACTGAATATAGTACCATAATTAAAATATATCAGAACTAGCTTTTGCCCGCGGCTTCGCTCGCGTTAAATTCGGGGTAACACGGTTCCCCTTTCCTGACAGAAGAGAACTCGGAACAGAATGTTATTTTAATACGCTACTGTAGACGATATTATTTGTCTTTCCATTTGGGGATAGAATGTAAAGATTCTGGGCATTGGACACACGCGAACATGCTACATACAATTGTCCATGGGAAAAGCACGGCTTTTCTAGGTTCACCCTAGCCACCTTTGATGTTTGACCTTGCGCTTTGTTAATGGTCATAGCGAAGCTAAGCTTTAGAGGAAATTGTAGCCTTTTAAACTGGAACGGGAGATCTGTGGGAATTATTGGGATTCGTGGGATCATTACATTTTCACCCTTTCCTACGCCGGTTAAGATAGTGGCGCTAATGATATTGCGGCCAAGTTGTGTGACACGAAGTCTCGTCCCATTACATAATCTCGGGGCATCTAAATTTCGTATAAGCATGACTGGGACGCTTAGTAGTCAAATAACAGAGTATAGGTACCGTATGCACTATAGTGTGAAGCGCGGCCCGATGCCCACACTTAAGTACAGACAACGTTAGCGCGTTTCAGAAAAATATCAGCGCCACCTATCGTAATTCAAGAGTAACACTTATTTATGTTTCGAATGGTGATTGTTTTCTCAAAAGCTGATTGATTTATGAGTGCTTTAATTAAATTATTTTATTAATCGTTTGTATCATGGAACCTCTACTAATTTTGCGGAGAGTCTCACACAAATTTCCATCCCCTACTGATTTTTTTTTTGCTGCATACAATCTTATCAGGGGGCTAGAAAGAAACAAAAAGTAGCCTACGTCACTCTCCATCCCTTCAACTATCTCCACTTAAGAAATCACGTCAATCCGTGGCTCCGTTTTGCCGTGAAAGACGGACAAAGAGACACACACACTTTCACAATTATAATAATAGTATAGATGGCGGCTACGACATTAGCGCATAGATGAGGCGTAAATACAACATCTTGGGTCTCAAAAAACAATTGGAAAATCACCCACGACTACTAGTATTTTTGTTGTCTTAACAAATCAGTCCTACGTGTGACTCTCACCAAAATCATAAAATCTTGACTACCTTGAGATCTACCTGAAATAACGGATATGTATGTACCTCTAAGCTACTGTAAAAGGTAGGTACCTGCCGTGACAGTATGAGCAACTGAAACACGAGACAGTGGCACATGTAAGAACCAGAACTTCGGCAACTTTTTTAGATTCTTTTTAAACCAAAGGTACATTATGTCTGTAATGAACTTTTTTTTCCCATACGATGACAGCACCACTGCTCCAGTAAGGCATTATTAATGAGTAAAATATACTGAACAGGCATTGAATGAAGAATTTCCAGCTTGACGGAAACGCAAGTAGATCGAAGTAAACCGAAGTGTAGTCGTTCGATTACATTCCGGCGAAGTAGGAGAGTTTTATAACATTTTTACCGCAAAATAGGCAGAAATCAATATAAATGTAAAAAAAAAACTGTTGACTGGTTGAATAATTTGTAGATAATTGTTTAAAACTGCTGCCCACCAGCGGCATTTATTGAGGAAGCAACAGCTGTTTGTAGAACACATGCTCGAGCACAAAACTAGAATTTTGAACACATTTCCGCTGAAATGTGTAGCAGCTAACAATAATTCGTACGTCAAGCTAGTTATCTAAGTTATTTCATCGTTGGTTAAACCTTGTTTTCACGTTGCTTGTCTCGTCAGAAATATTTCAACAACAATATCTGAAGTACAGTACCATGACAATCAAGTAAAACAAAATTCAAATCGATTGACAGAATGTGCAGACAACAGAGCATAAAGTAAGATAAGCACGTTAATAACTGCAAAAAAAAAAAAAAACAGCACAAGGCAAAATGCAGGTTATCTAATCACACCGCCGACTATTCGCTGCCAGATTTATTGTACAACAGAACTATGTGTAAGACATGACAATCCGATAAATAAAGCTGTGGTGTCCATTCGCTCTCCATGGCCTAGCCATCTTAGGCGTTGGATCCGTAGACGCCTGACCAGACTCATGTCGCTGTACAACCCGTACAGTTCGTGATTTAATCTCCTCCTCCAACCCTCCTCTGTGTTTATGGGACCGAAAATCGAACGCAGAATCTTTCTCTCGAAAAGACCATGGATTTCCTCATCCGCTTTAGATTAAGTCCATGTTTCTGCGCCGTATAACAGGACCGGGATAATTAAGGTCTTATATAAGGTCAACTTGGTCGTACGAGAGAGGGCTCCACTTCTCAGTTGCCTCTTGAGCCCAAAGAAGCAGCGGATGGCAAGAGTAATTCTGCGCTTGATTTCGAAACTGGTGTTGTTGTTCCAAGTCACTGCGGAGCCGAGGTATATGAAGTCCTTAACTACCTCGAACTTATATCTGCCAATATGCACGTTCTGTCCAAGACGTCGGTGGTAAATGTCCATTTTCGATGACAGCAGATATTTAGTCTTGCCCTCATTAACTGCCAAACCAATTCTTGCCGCCTCTATCTCAATACTCGCAAACGCCTCATTGACATCTCGCTGCGATCTACCTATTATGTCAATGTCGTCGGCGTATGCAAGGAGTTGCGAGGATTTGAATTAGATTGTGCCTCTTGTATTGGCCAGTGATTTTTGCACAATCATTTCCAATAGGATGTTGAAGAAGTCACACGACAGCGCATCGCCCTGCCTTAATCCTTTTTTGACATCAAAACTATGGGTAAGGTGTTCACCGATTCGGATGGAGCAGCCAGCATTCTCCAAAGTCATCCTGCATAGTCTGACGAGTTTAGCAGGTATGTCAAAGGTAGACATAGCGTTGTATAGCTCGTCTCTAATTACGCTGTCGCATACGGATTTGAATTCGACAAATAGGTGGTGAGTATCGACTTGAAATTCATTGGTTTTTTTCAGGCTCTGCCTGGAGTGGAGTTCCCTGGCCTGAATCCGCACTAATAAGGACCTATCAGCTTATTTACAAAAGGCTTCAGGCGTTCAGACAAAACGGCAAAGAAGATTTTGTAGGCGATATTAAGGAGACTTATTTCTCTATAGTTGTCGCAATCAGAGGGGTCCTTTCTTGTGGATCGGGCATACGATGCTGAGACTCCCTTGATCGGGCATGCTTTCCCCTAACCATATCTTACAGATGAGCTGGTGCATGCTCCTAACCAGGTCATCCCCAGCTGCCTTAAAGAGCTCAGCAGACAGTCCGTCGGCGCCAGCAGCTTTATTCGACTTGAGCTTCGATCTGGCAATCTTAGCTTCGTCGAGGTCAGGGGGGTTTTCCATATTCTCAGCATCGACTGCGATTCTAATACTAGGTGTCCGTTCTCATCCCTGCAGGCTTCCGTTCTGGGTTTATAACCTTGGCATGTTCGCTTTATCTGTTGATAAAACTTTCGAACGTCACGCCTGCAATAACACCTCTTCAAATCCTCAATCGCGCGCTTCTCGTGCTCTTTCTTCTTTCTTCTAAGAAGCTTATGCTCCTCCCTTCTTTTTAACTCGTAGAGCTCACGAGCTGCTCTTGTTCTTTTACGCAGCGAGGCCTTATATGCATCCTGCTTCGCTCTGTTAATCCTCCTGCACTCGTCATCGAACCACTTGTTTCTTCGTAGTGGAGCCTTGAAACCCAAAACTTCGGATGCAGAGCTTTTCAGGGCTTGTTTGCAAAGGCTCCACTGCTGATCTATTTGACAGCGTGGAGGATTGAAGTGTATTGGAGAGCTTAAGGGAGACGCGATCGGTAAAAGCACGAGCGATTTCTGGCGATAGTAGTTTTCCGACGTCATAACTTTGTATTCTTACTCTACTCCGCTAAGTTCGTGATGTGCGTAAGCGCGTCTTGGCTACTACAAGATAGTGGTCCGAGTCGATGTTAGCCCCCGGAAAGTTCAGACATCAAGAATAGTGGAGGAGTGTCTGACGTCGATCACGATGTGATCAATCTGGTTGGTAGGCGATTGATCAAAAGACCGCCAGGTGCCTTTGTGTATATCGAGGTGCGGGAAGCGCGTACTGGCTAGAAGGAGATTTCGCACAGTTATCGATGTGGTGTCGTGTAGGCTATGTTTGCCGATGACTTGTTTAAAGATGCTTTCCTTTTGATGTCACAGCTGGGACATTGGGCATACCTTCTGTCTTGAAGATCGTAGAACCCATCTTTGGTGGAGACATCCTTGTTTTCCGTGGGGGTGTGGACATTCCACGTACAAAGCCGAAGATCATTGTCCTTTTTTCGTTTTTTGCAAGGGTCGTCAACATAAATCCGGACCGTTATATCCGAGGCTTGTGGTTGTTTCGGAGTTTGAGGTTTTTTTACGGTTACGGCTTACTAGGTCGTAGCCCAACCGACTAATCCTGTTTTTTGGCGCAGAAAGCTCGCCATTCGCCATTCCCGGTCTGCAATTTCCATAGGAAATCTCCAGATGGCACCACGAGGAGATGGGGATGGGACTTACTAACAGTGCCGCAAGATGTTCGACTGCGGTGGCTGTTCTCGCTTTTTAGCAGGCCAGCATCCGTCGGATAGATGCTACCCCTACGAGGCCTTTGTTAGTCCTTTGCCATTAGAACATGGAGTTATTAATTTATTCATTTAACAAAGTTCCTTTATTGTAATCAAACTAGATACGGCCAAGAAGCATGCCGTATTTTAGTTCGTCTGCAAATATATCCTTGAGAATGTTGGTACAAACCTTTTGAATAGCAACACTTTCCTCTTATCAATGCATCAGGCAAGGCAAGTACGCCGATTAGTTGATGGTCATCAGTCAATTGGTGCGGAACCGAGCGTGGACAGAGTTTTCGAAGGTCCAAGCTAGCCAAAATAGCGCTCTTGCTACTAGTAGGCCGATTCCTTATATTTCTTCTAAACTGGACCCACAAGTGTTCGATTGGATTACTGTTAAGTGATTGCGACGGTGTTGTCAGTTGCGAAGGGGTACTAACATTAGGGGCAGTATGTTTGGGGTCGATGGCTTGTTGAAAGCAGTTTTATTATTCGGACTGAGCATACAGCATGGCTTTTGAATTTGAAGTAACCAGAGGGACAGCTCGCCTGATGGGTCGAGCGCTTGCAGCAGTACGATATGGAGATTCTCAACCGTCCAGGATCCCGTCATCTTAATGCAGACGCGCTTTCCGGAAAAATTGTGGAGATTGTAGACATTGTCAAACTGCGAAGTCCAGGGATCATGGGGGATACAAAACCAGCGAGTATTAGCTAAAGTCCTTGCTGTCGAGATTCTCTGAGCTAACCTAGGAACGTTGCAAGACGAGGATTCATGCTTATCGCCTGGGTGAAGAATAAGCTCAAACTGACAAGACGGGATGTGCTCGCTGAAGGACGCAAAGTAACAAGCTATTAGAGCCAGTTTGAGATATTGACTATGCAGGACGGTGTGCTGGTAAGGCTATGGGAGAAATCCGATTAAACCACGAAAGAGAAGCAGGTAGTTTCTCGTATTTCAATGCCAAGAGTGTTGCAACGTCTGCAGACGGAACTAACCGGTGGACAGCTGGGGCGGACCAAGACGTTGGCGATAGTAAGACAAGTTTTACTGAGGGAGAATCCGTTTTTCAGGCGAACCATTCAAAGGAGTTGGGGTAGACTGCACGTCTAATCTAATAATCGATACGCCTATAGTTGTTCTAATGGTATTTTACTAAATGGCCTGAGGCATTCGCACGTCTGGATTAAAAATCTGAACTGGTGGCATCAAAACTCATGGAAGAGGTGTTCAGTCGCTTTGAAATCCCCCATGTCCTGTACTCTGACCAGGGTCACAATTTCGAGACAACGATTTTCCAACAGAATATGGAGTATCTCGGCATTGAGAAAACCGAAACCCTTACACCCGAAATCAGATGAAATAGTGGAACGCTTCCACCGAACCCTGCCAAATTACCTATTGGACTCTGACGCACGATGAGCGAGTTCGGATCCCGATAACATGGCAAGAGTTATCCTGCGATTGATGTCAGCACTAGTGTCGCTGGTCACTAGTGAGCCAAGGTAGACGAAGACCTTGACCACTTCGAATTTGTAGCTGCCAAATAGCTGGGCAGACAGGCAATCCGCGCCCGCGGCTTTATAACCCTTAAGCTTTGAAATTATCAGCTTTATTTCATCTAGGCCGGGTGGACGGAATTTTGTTACATTTTCGTCAGTTGTGAATGGAACATTCTGCCTGACAGCGGTATTAGAACTATCATCACCGTTAAACAGTCTACAGAAATGTTCCTTTCATATTCTTAGCATTGACTGTGACTCTACTACTAGTTGTCCGTCTTCAAGCTTCTGCTCTGACTTTATAGCTCTGGCATGTTCGCTTTACTTTTTCGTAAAACTTGGAAAAAATATTCCTGTGGTAGCATCTCTCCATCACCTCGATCTCACGACTTTCATGTTCTCTACTTTTTTCTTCCTTAAAAGGGTATGTTCCTCACTCTTTTTTGTTCGTAATGTGTGTCTGACGTCGATCGCAACGAGATTGATAGTCGACTGATCAGGTGATCGCCAGGTTCGTTTTTGGATGTTGGGGTTCGAGAATCATTGGCCAGCTAGAAGGAAATTACGCCGAGCCAGGAAGTCAAGTAGCCGATGTCGGTTTTTGGACGGGGTGTCCTTTAGTCTATATTTCCCCGTGATCGACTCAAATATGTCCTTTGTGCCCAGTTTCGATTTAAAATCTCTTAGTACTATTTTTATATCGTAGTTGGAATATTGGTCTAAAGTTCTGTCTAGGAGATCATAAAAGTCGTCTTTGAGCCAATCGCCCTTTTCTTCGGTTGGGGCGTGAGCACATATCGACCTAATATTCCCGAAATTGGATAACCCAGACGACAAAAAATAGTATAGTCGCCAGTTTTATGGCAGAAAAATTAACTCAGCCAATCGTGTGCATGTGTTTTCAACGATCTTAAGAACTCTTACAGCAGACATTTTGGTCAATGAACTACAGAAGACCTGCAAGGCTACAATTCAAGTTCTTGCAGTTTAAGTCAAATGTATTAAGCCGGAGGAACGAGAATGATAGGCTTAAAAGGTTCCAAAGCGAAACGGATTTCTGTAGCTGTTTCTGCCTTTCTCTAAACAGGTTTACGAGTAAGTTCCAACGAGGATGTGCAGATATTTGCCATAGATTTCACTAAACAAACGTTGGACAATGCGATGTCTAACAACACACCAACATTTAATAATGTAAAAAAAACCGGCCAAGTGCGAGTCGGACTCGCGCACGAAGGGTTCCGTGCTATTATGTATAAAAACGGCAAAAAAAGCATGTCTGTTGTATGGGAGCCCCATTTATACATATATTTATTATATTCTGTCTAAGTATATGCAGAAATACATAATCAGTGACATTTTATTCTCACTTTTCGGATAGTTAAAATCTAGAATGTTGTAATTTTTAGAAAATACTCATTTTTTGAGTGATTGCCAATTTGGGTTTAGACGTGGCAAATCGACTGAAACTGCTTTATTGAAATTAACTGGTGAAATATATAATAGTCTAAACACTTCTTAAACACCATCAACATTATTTGTTGATATCAGTAAGGTCTTTGATATGGTTAATCATACTTTGCTACTCGATAAACTTTACAAAGCGGGTTTCAGAGGCTTCATTTATAAATGGTTTTCTTCTTATTTATTCAACCGTTATCAAGTTGTGAAAATTAGGAATGTTTACAGTTCTATAGACTTCTTAAATATGGGTGTTCCCCAAGGAGCAGTATTGGGCCCAATCCTTTTTCTAATTTATGTTAATTCGTTTTTCTTACAACCTTTTAAAGGCAAAATAACTGCCTTTGCTGATGAAAGATCTCTTTTCCACTCAAACACTAACTTAATTGATAGTTTTGCAGATGTTAACTATGACCTAGACATGTTAAGGAGATGGTTTAATTATCATAAACTAATAATTAGCAACAAAACGAAGTACATGATATTTAATATCAATGGTAGAGTTTTCAG
Organism: Eumerus sabulonum; assembly: GCA_951905685.1. Taxonomy (NCBI): domain Eukaryota; kingdom Metazoa; phylum Arthropoda; class Insecta; order Diptera; family Syrphidae; genus Eumerus; species Eumerus sabulonum. The sequence goes on from OX645060.1 coordinate 209,298,914, forward strand.
AGCCCTTCCCTTATATTATCATGCACCATTGTGTAATCGATTTGTTCTTGAAGATATAGTATTCAACAATCAAGAATGTTTGAAAATTGCTTCTTGATTGAACACGTGGACAGTTTTAAATATTAAGGTGTTACATTGGACCAACAACTTTGTTGGAAAGACCATTCAATATATTTGAAACAGTATCCAAATGGGGTTATAAGATAATTATTCCATCTCAGTATGCACTTTAATCTCTATCCGTTTTAAAATACTAAATGTATACTCGCACCGATATGGAACTAGCAAAAACATGTCCATGTCCGGAACTAAATGTATTATCGCACCGATATGGAACTAGCAAACCATGTCCATGTCCGGACCTTAATGCATACATACACATGTATGACATTCGTTCAGGAAATGCGGTGCGGGCATTATATTCCTTCATTTCTTTTCTTCATTTCAGTTCAAGTGTGCTGTACAGTGTACACCAACTGTTCGAGCTTTATCGCCACATCTCCATACTTTTCTTGAAAACTACGGGGTATAACTCATACCGTATGAGAAGCATGTTCGTTGCATTTATGTTTTTTTTTTTCGTTTTGTACATATGTGATTGATGAATAAGGGTTGAATGGAACTATGGAACTATTTTCGTTCAATTTGCGGAACGAGAGGACAAGGACATGTGTCCGAGAGAGGACATAGTTCCGTGAACTATACATGTCCGGAACTACCCAACTCTACTTCGTAATGTACATATGTATGTATGTATGTATACTTATACATAGCGTACAGACGTGTGAGTGTATGCACGTATGTGATGCGTATGCACGTATGTGATGCGTATGCACGTATGTACGTATCGGTTCGTATGTGTGCAAGATCGCTTGCTCCTCTTGCTCACTTGCTCCTCTCCACCTGCCGCGACGTTGCGCGAAAGGGATGCTAGGCCAGCTGCGAGGACTGGTCGTGAGCAATGGCGCCACGCGATTGCCCTCACGCCGACTTACCCGCAGCAAGAATCGCGAATTTGCTACGAGACTCGCGAAATATCCCACGCAAAAGAAAAAAAAAACACCGTAATCGTTTCCAATTCAATATGTCACAAATTTAATTTCCTTAACCTAACTTAATCTAGGTTTACAATTATTCCTTAAAACTACCCTTCACCGTATGTCAATAAAAAAAGTCGAAATAAATAAAAAAAATATATGTAAAATAAAAAAAAAGGAATTCACTGTTCAAAGAGAGAACAAACCGCAGCTTGAGTATCCGAACAGTCGTACTGAAACTCCTCTGACCAACGACTTAGCCCGCATCACCAATCGCGACACGCAAAATTGTGATTTCAATACCTTATACAACGAACGTGATATCCGCGACCAACGTAGGCAATAGGACACACGGTACGGCCGCGTACCGGGAACTGCTTAAAACCGTACCGGAGTTCTTCCCCGAAGATCACTCACCGAGTACTTCGCCGAAGATTTCTCCCCGAGATCTTCGCCCACTCTCCATCATGTGCTACTAGGAACAAAAAAAAAAACCAAAATGCTGACCTTCCGCGGGCTGAACTCCACTCGTTCGCGTGTCAAGTGCTGATCTTACCAGTTATAGTAGACAAAGTTATAGTAGACAAACCAAACATAATCTAATGAGCCAGCACATATTTTCCCACGGTCACTAGAGTGCACCGACACCCGAGACGGTATTCCTGGAAATCAAATTGTCGTCGACACCCGCTGCACATTCGCGGAATACAACATGTCACAACATGCACGAATTGGCATGAATGTTGTGTCAGCTTGTACATACATATTCTATTTCATTTATCATTAGCAGAGCGTTGCAGTCAAGCAAAGTTCAAGTCGTTGTTCAGACATTACACTTCCTATCTTGTTACTCGCGGGTTCGGTTGGTTTTGCCTTTAGTTCTAGACTTTTCGATAAATAAAGAATACATTTAGTAATCAATGAAAATTGTTTTTTATTTTTTTTTATTTTACATCATTATCGGAAATAAAATTGGCGCAGTCGGTAGGATCGTCAGACTTTAAGATAAAGTGTTCATATCAGTGATTAGTGACGATCCGCGAACCGTAATAACGCGAACGAGAGAATCGTCGTGAGTGTAAAATAGAAAAATCGAAACAAGTGAAAGTCAAGTTAATCAGGACCCACTTTCGTGAACGTCAGTGCAACAACCGAAACCATTTCGCGCACGAGAGAACCGTCGCGAGCGAGAGCAATAGGTGACGTGTGGAACAGAAATAAACGATTAAAAAAAAAAAACCAGTGCTAAATAAAATAGGACTAAAAATAAAAATATCACACAAGAAGGAGTTAACCCACTAGTGCATAAAGAAAAAACAGACCAGCAAGGCGGAAGACCACTACGAAGCCAACCTATAAAAGAAGAAGAAAGAAAACCAGAGGAACAAAGGTCAGCAGGAATTTATTATTACACATATTTTTTATTTTATCTCTTTTCCTTCTCTATAAGTAAAGTACATACATCTATGTATATTCGTATATACATTCTTTTGTTGTAAATTTATATCTTTAAGATTCGGTATCGGCTTGAATCCTTATGTCTGAATTAGAAAGCGGTATAGAAACTGTTCGCGAACAATCAAGACAACTTACAAATCTCGTAAGGGAACTGAATTCTAATAATAACTCCTTAACCATGCTTAGTCTAAATATCGACCCACTTAAATATATCTCCGATATCCCAGATTTCTCAGGAGATTTCAGAGAACTTCAAAATTTTATAGATTTGCTTGACAAAATCCACCCACTCCTGATAAAATACGATGCTCTATCCCAAGGCATATTCTCAGACAAAATTAAATCAAAACTAAGAGGAAAGGCCAGAGAGGTGATCGAAATAAACAATCATATTACATCATGGCCCCAAATAAAGCAAACTTTATATGATAACTTTGGCGACCGTTACACAGCCGAGGAACTCTTCGACGAACTAAGGTCCGTCAAATTTAAAACCAACCCCGTTGATTTCTATAACGAAATCAAAACCATACTGAGAAGACTAAACGTTAAAGTTAAACAGCTAATTGGAGACAAAGAAGCGGATGTCAAAATCTCTGTTGACCAAAATAAAAACTCTGCTCTAGTGATATTTCGTAATAAACTCCCTGAACCAATGCGATCTTTACTGCATTGCAGAAATCCTAATAATTTAGAGGGTGCTATGAATATCTTGTACGAATCAGGATATGCATACTATAACCCGTATCCTACTCCTGCAAGACCCACACATAAAAGCGATAGCTTCTCAAACAAACATTACAATCATAGAAAAGAGGGCGATCGTTTTAGCAACAGCAACCAACAGCAAAACGATAAAAAACCAAACCGAAGGACCCCCGAATTCAACACTAACAGACCACAACCACACCAATATAATCAGAGAAACAACTCACACCCCCGTTACCCATTCTACCCTAACTCTTCTAGTAATCATGCTCACAATTCGAATACTAATAATTCACAACAAAACGGAATGTTTGCAAGACGGCCGTATGAGCAATCCACTTATTATACCCCAACTACCTCTAATCAAACCCAAAGGCTACCAACCCCCGAACCAATGGATGTAAACACGGTAAAATTTCAACCAGAAAAACAACCCGTTAAACCACAAAATTTTCATTTTCAAGCCTCTCACGGCAACTACCATATATCCTAGTTAAGGGAAATCTAAGACCCTTAAAATTTATAATCGATTCCGGTGCGACACATTCAATAATTAACCCAAACATGTGCGCACCAAAATATATCGAAACCTTAGAACATCCCATAACATTAAAAACAATAAGTCAAAATGTAAAGATCACCCATAAAGCAATGATACCCCTTTTTGAAGAATTAGGAAATAATAAAATTAGAATTGAAATGTATATTCACCCTGTTCACGATGAATTCGACGGCCTCATAGGCAATAATGTATTAATCCCATTGAAAGCCAATATCGATTTTGGAAAACATAGAATCATTACCGGAAATAATGAACTAGAACTTCATTATGATAGTAAAGAAGATAAAAACACCTACAAACTAGATGAAAAAGGTACCGTGGAACTTTCCTTACCCGTCTTACAACGAGATGGAATTGCCTACCTGCAAGAGCAGAAGTCTGCAGATGGCAACACCCTTGTGAACGAAGGAATCTACGATGTCGAGAATTATAAAATTCTTGCAAAGGTACAAAATCATCAGTCCGGTGTAAAAACCCTGTTCAGTCCCTTGAAGACGGAAAGGGTTACTTCTGAAAATTTTAGCGTAATTGAACCTAGGGAAACTAAACCATTACTCGAACAGATTCGAATTAACCACCTTAATTCGCTCGAAAAAAAGGAGCTTCTCAAAATCATACAGCAATTTTCAGGGATATTTTACAATAGAAATTCAGACCTTACGTTTACTAACGTAATTAAACACAGAATTCGTACAACAGATGACGTCCCAATTTATGTAAAATCATACAGATATCCCTTTATACACAAAAAAGAGGTTGAAATCCAAATTCAAGATATGTTAGACAAAAACATTATCAGACCTAGTAATTCCCCTTATTCGGCACCAGTGTGGATCGTCCCCAAGAAGGCGGACGCCAGTGGTGAAGTCAAATGGAGAATTGTCATCGATTATCGAAGATTAAACCAGGTAACCATCGACGATAAATTCCCAATTCCCAACATAGACGATATACTTGGAAAGCTCGGAACGTGCCAATATTTTACTACGTTGGATTTGGCAAAAGGCTTCCATCAAATAGAGATTGATGAGAAGGACATCCACAAAACTGCATTCAGCGTCGAGAATGGGCACTACGAATTTCTTCGTATGCCCTTCGGCCTGAAAACGGCACCGGCTACCTTCCAACGTCTGATGAACCATGTATTAAAAGATTTTATAAACAAGATCTGCTTGGTTTATCTTGACGACATTATTGTCTATTCTTCTTCTCTCGAAGAACACCTAACCTCATTAAGAAAAATTCTACAAAGGCTTGAGGATGTTCATCTTATGGTACAGTTAGACAAGTCAGAATTTTTAAAGAAAGAGACCGAGTTCCTTGGTCACATTATAACACTCGAAGGAATAAGGCCCAATCCAAAAAAAATAGAATGCGTAAAAAACTTCCCCATTCCTAAGACCCCTAAACAGATCAAACAATTCCTTGGTCTAACGGGTTATTATAGGAAGTTTATAAAGGACTATTCCAGAATTGCCAAACCGATAACAAAATACCTCAAGAAAGACTGAAAAATAAATCTTAACGACCCAGAATATATCCAAAGTTTCGAGACATTGAAACGCCTCTTAATCAATGAACCTTTTTTAAGATATCCCAACTTCGAAAAAACCTTTACTCTCACCACTGATGCAAGCCAATACGCATTGGGTGCAATACTCTCGCAAGAAGGTCATCCAGTTGCATACGCAAGCCGCACCCTAAATGACCATGAGCAGCACTATAGCACAATAGAGAAAGAATTGCTAGCCGTGGTCTGGGCGACAAAGTACTTCCGTCCGTACCTTTTTGGTAAGCATTTCTTGATCGAAACCGATCACAAACCCCTTCAGTGGTTGTTTTCCATCAAGGAGCCAAATTCCAAATTAGTTAGGTGGCGCCTTAAACTTTCGGAATTTGATTACGAAATCAAATACAAAAAAGGGATAAAGAATGGAAATGCAGATGCGCTTTCCAGAATAGAAGTTAATTTATCAGAAGAAAACGAGGCAAGAGTATGTTCATTTCCCCTTAGCAAATCCCCTTTAAATGTATTCAAAACACAAATAGCGATTTTCAAAACTAATTCTGGTTCATTGCGAATTAAACAATCCCACATTTTTAATAAATATAGGAAAACCATTCACATTAAAACCCTAGATATAGAAACAGCAATAATGCTCCTAAAAACTCATTTTAATAGTAAGTCCTTGAACGCTATCTACACAAACGATACTGATTTTCTAAGGACACTGGAATATGTTTTTAACGCACACTTCGCGAATAATGGCCAACTTAAAATTATTAGAACGGACAGAATATTAGAAGATATTACCGATGAAGAAAAACTAGTCGAGTTAATAAAACTGGAACATCTGAGAAACAACCATCGAGGCATTACAGAAGTGTACAAGGAATTACAGCTCAAATACTATCACCCAAAACTTTTCGCAAGAATAACGCAGTTTATTAACAATTGCGAAATTTGTAATGTTGAAAAATATGATAGGAAACCAGTTAAACAAAAATTCCAAATAACAGAAACACCCTCCCGTCCAAACCAAATTATTCATGTCGATGTCTTTTATTCTCTAGAAAAGACCCTTTTTGTAACTTTCATTGATAGATTTAGCAAATTCACACAAGCAGTAAGAATTAATGGAAGAACCTGGACTGAGTTCAAAAAAGCTATCCTCACATTCCTTTCCTCAGTAGGTCAAATTGATAAAATAGTTGTCGATAATGAGTTAGGATTTAAATCCCTTCCCCTTAGAGAGTTTTTGCAGCAAGAAAATATAAATATCCATTTCACGTCAAACAATAACCACTCATCTAATGCAGATATAGAAAGACTGCATAATACAATAAATGAACATCTTCGCTTACTAAGGCACGATCCAAACAGGGACAACGACACTGTAGAAGAAAAAATACTTAAAACCATTAATTTCTATAATAATACCATACATTCTACAACTAATAGGAGACCAATTGACTTTAGGAACGGTAGCATTACTAGCGACGATTACAATTCTATTAGAGATAGGATGATAAAAATTAAAGAAACAACTATTAACAATCTTAACAAAACTAGGGAAGACGTTGATGTAGAATCAGGACCAAATTTTATTAAAGATACGCGTGGTGGAAAAAATCACGCTAAATTTAGGAAACTTAACATAGAGAAAATTGACGAAAACCACGTTATAGACAAACAGACCCGCTTTAAATATTATAAGTCTCACGTAAAACGGAGAAAGAAACTCCAAAATAACAATTCCCCTACAATTAGTATAGTACCCACATCGCAAAAACCAAAAAAGTAAAAATAACCTCTTCTTACAGATGGAACGGAACCCCACATTTATGATTTTGCTATTCCTAATTATACCATTCTCAGTAAAGGGACAGACTCTAGAAATACATGACTTAGACAACAACAACGGGTACATAACCTTAAAGAAAGAAGACACAAATATCATAAAGAGTTTCAAGAAGGTATTGCATATAATAAATATTACAGAGTTCGAAAATGCAAAAGCTCATATCCAAGAAAATATTAGTTTTATCAAAGGGAAAAGTGATATAACAAGGCCAATGTTCAGTACCTTAATTCACAACTTTATGCTACTGGAGCAGAAGATATCGAGTCTTGAACCGCACTCCAAGATAAAACGAGCCCTAATTAATATACTAGGTACAGGTTTAAAATATCTAGCAGGCACAATGGACAGAGAAGATGAAGTTGAAATAAAGTCACAATTGAAAGCCCTTGCCGACAACAACAAAGCACTTATCTTAGAAAATAATAAACAAGTTTCATTTAATAGTCCGATATCCGAACAAATAAAAAACATAACAAACCATATACAGTCCCAACAGAAAACTATTGCACAATTCTTAAATAATCTCGGTGAGCAATACGCAAACGATCTACACAAACTGCAATATCAAATAGATTACATACAACAGGTTTACCAAATTAACTACGACATAAACTTACTTAAAAATCACATCGATGACATAGAGCAGGTGATTTTAACAAGCAAATTAGGCATCCTAACAAGGAACATTTTGACGGAACAAGAACTAAAATATATTAAAAACTCCGAGACTTTTGAAGATATTAGGATAGTCGTACTATTTGAATCTGGACAAATCGTGATAGTCCTATTAATCCCTGAATATTCTGATGTTTTGTATTCCACCATTATCATCGAGCCGATGCCGAACAGAGATAATAAAACTGTATCCCTTAAGGATAATTCCTTTATTATAGATGAATTTAATAATGTATACGATATTAATGTAAAGGATAAAATTAAGAAAAATTTATTAATATTAGAAGATAACTGTGTTCCAAACATTGTAAAACTAGTGACGGCTTACTGTCCTATGGAATACTATAATGGATCTAGTTTTAGAGAAGTAATCCCTGGTGTAATTGTGACAAAAAACATTGCCAGGACAAACATAACACACAATTGTAATAAGTTTAAAGCCGATGTAACTGGTAATAAATTAATTAAATTTGAAAACTGTAATTTGTCTATTCAGAACGCAACATTTGAAAATTCATTCTTTAAAGTAAATGATAATATAGTTCTCCCTCATTTTGTAACTGAAATTTTAGAAAATAAGACTGTTAACCATATAAGATTAGATGAAATACATGTTGAAACAATAAAGAACAACAGAAAACATATCGATGAAATAATATTCCAAACTAATTACTTTAAGATAACTAATTACTCAATATACGCATTTGCAGTACTTGTAACAATTTCTGTAATTTTCATACGAAAACGATTAATTTGTAAGAAGAATAATATGTATAAAACTTCGTCGGAGCCTCAGAGTAACAAGGGGGGGGGAGTTATAGTAGACAAAGTTATAGTAGACAAACCAAACATAATCTAATGAGCCAGCACATATTTTCCCACGGTCACTAGAGTGCACCGACACCCGAGACGGTATTCCTGGAAATCAAATTGTCGTCGACACCCGCTGCACATTCGCGGAATACAACATGTCACAACATGCACGAATTGGCATGAATGTTGTGTCAGCTTGTACATACATATTCTATTTCATTTATCATTAGCAGAGCGTTGCAGTCAAGCAAAGTTCAAGTCGTTGTTCAGACATTACACTTCCTATCTTGTTACTCGCGGGTTCGGTTGGTTTTGCCTTTAGTTCTAGACTTTTCGATAAATAAAGAATACATTTAGTAATCAATGAAAATTGTTTTTTATTTTTTTTTATTTTACATCATTATCGGAAATAAAATTCTTACCCTCAGGCTATCCGCTTTCTCTGAGTTTGATTTCCCAAAATGGATAACTACGAGCCGCTCACAAATGGGAACTGACCGAAAGATGACAACGAAAACCTTTCGAAACAATTTATTATTGGTTGTTTGTAATTCTGTATATGTATAATTAATTTTGTTCTGTTTTTAGTATTTGTCGTGGTAGCGGCAACAGAAATACATCATCTGTGAAAATTTCAACTGTCTAACTATCACGGTTCATGAGATACAGCCTGGTGACAGACGGACGGACGGACGGACGGACGGACGGACGGACGGACGGACGGACAGACAGCGAAGTCTTAGTAATAGGGTTCCGTTTTACCTTTGGGTACGGAACCCTAAAAACATGCGGGAAAATATTATATTACAATTGGTGCATTGCACAAAAGATGAATAGATGTGCGGATCGATTGATTTAGAGGTCTTGATATTCAATTCTTTTCACCGATTACAGTAGTGCCTAGTGAAAAGTAGTGCTGCATGAAAAGATTATAACGACCTTTTGACCGGTAGATAAACACAATTTACTTTCTTTGGTGGCGTTACAGCCCGTGATGAACCAGAGCCAAGCTTCTCCCAATCACCCCTCTTGTGGGTGATTTATTTTTTACACATGTGAAAGGAACCTACAGTTTTATTGCCGATTCCGAGCGGCGTCAGTCGAGAAGCTTTTTCATGGCAAGTGTACAACAGGGGGTTTTGCTAGTACTCCGCTGAGGGGGGACCGCCGCGAAATGAACATACAATGGCGTTGGTGTTATCGGGATCCGAACTCGTCCAACGCAGTAACCCCTGCGCCCTCATAATTAACTCAAGCTCATAATATTTCGCAACAGTTTCCCGGGTCATCCATATCGAAACTCAATTTCTACAAGTCAAATAATCGCCATTTTCTCTTGCTATTTGCAAGTCATCACACATATTAGATCTACAAATGACAAGAACATAAGTTGATTTTCAAATAAATAGATAGGTTTCCATTCCCCTAATCAGTTTGTTTCAAATTGTTGCCACGATCAGTTCAGTTCCCTAGTGCTAAACGACTTGGTCATGGAAGTAACACTCACAATTCTCTACTTAGTGATCGGGTTAGTCTCACTAGGATTTTACTATCTTAAACGCCACTTATCGTATTGGACGCGACGCGGCATTCCACACGATGAACCCTCATACTTCGACGGCAATATGCAAGGCTTTGACAAAACGCGTCATATCCGGGACATCATTCAGGACTACTATAACAAATTTAAAGGCAGCGGTCCCTTTGCAGGCATGCATTTTTTCTTCAAACCAGCTGTCGTTCTTCTAGATTTGGATTTGGTTCGGAACGTTTTAATTAAAGATTTCAACAATTTCCCCGACCGCGGAGTATTCTACAATGAAATTGATGATCCACTAAGTGCACATCTATTTGCCATAGACGGAGAGAAATGGAAACGTCTGCGACAGAAACTCACACCAACATTCACGTCCGGCAAAATGAAGTATATGTTTCCGACTACAATTAGTGTTGTTGATCAATTGGTGACCACTTTGGGTATTTTGGTGAAACAAAACTCGGTTATCGAAGTCAAAGACCTGGTGGCACGATTTACTACCGACGTGATCGGCACTTGTGCGTTTGGTATTGAATGCAACAGCCTAAAGGAACAGGATGCGGAATTTCGTCGTATGGGTGTGAAAGCTATCGCAACAAAACGCCATACGGGATTGATAGAATTCATAATGCTAAGTTATCCTAAATTAGCTCGAAAGTTGAGACTTTGTCAAATACGAGACGATGTAAGTGACTTCTACATGCGAGTGGTGCGTGAAACAATTGATTTTCGTGAGAGGAGCTCAAGTCCGCGAAACGATTTCATGGATTTGTTGATTGATATTAAGAATAGCGAGGAAGGCCTAACTTTCAACGAGGTTGCAGCACAATCATTCGTTTTCTTCTTGGCCGGCTTCGAGACATCATCGACAACAATGAGTTTCGCCTTATTCGAGCTGGCACTCAATCAGGATATCCAAGACAAGATGCGAGCTGAGATTGATGAAGAATTTGAGAAGAACGGCAATAAGCTTATCTACGAATCATTGACTGAGTTGCGTTACACAGAGAAAGTTGTCAAAGGTAAGTACTAACTCATATCCCGAGTGCAGAATAATAAATCCATCTTGCTTCTAGAAACTTTGAGAAAGTATGCGGTTGTAACCATTTTGAATCGCGAATGCGAGGCCGATTATCAAACCTCTGATCCAAAATATGTAATACCCAAAGGAGCACATGTCATTATTCCTGCTGATGCCATTCATCGCGATCCTGAGATATATCCGGATCCTGAGAGATTCGATCCGGACCGATTCGATCCCGAAGAAATCAAGAAACGCCACCCAACAACGTGGTTGCCTTTTGGCGATGGACCAAGAAATTGTATTGGACTGAGATTTGGCAAGATGCAAGTATCTCTTGGGCTTGCGTTTCTGATTAGAAACTACAAGTTTTCGTACTGTAATAAGACACCGATTCCGTTGGAATATCAACTAGGTTTGCCCTCCTTGACCGCAAAAGGTGGAATTTACTTGGAAGTTGAGAAACTTCGCTAAGTATTTAACGAACAAATCATTTAACACATATGTAGTAAAGAATACAATTATAAAGAACTGTTGATTAATGCTCTCGAACATGCTTTTTTTCACATATTCTCCCTTTTATGCTTATCTGAAACAGATGTACATATATGTGACGGCAAAACTATCGTTAGTTAAAGCTTCTACGTAGTATTTAAAAACGTATTGCTTAATATACTAGAACTAAGGAAAAATTGGTGAGAGACTTATCTAGTCATTTTTCTATTGCCATAACATTTGACATTGTGCGATTGGCCTGTAATGAATATTCGTATTCATAGTACTACTTACTTACTTAGGTGGCGCTACAGTCCGTGGTGAACCTGGGCCTCAACCAACAAGCGTCTCCAGCTGGCACGGTCTTTGGCCAGCAGTTTCCAGCGCCGCACGCCCAGTTGGTTAAGGTCCCCTTCCACCTGCGTGCGCCACCGATGATGCGGCCGTCCTCTGCCGCGCCTTCCTTCCGGAGTGGATTCGAGGACTCTTCGGGTCGGAGCTGTATTTTTCATGCGCTCTACGTAGCCTAGCCACCTTAGACGCTGTATCCGTAGAAGTCGTACCAGGCCGATGTCGCTGTACAACCCATACAGTTCTTCGTTATATCTTCTTCTCCATACACCATTTGAACAAACGGGACCGTAGATAGTACGCAGAATTATCCTCTCGAAACGACCAAGGGCATCTTCATCCGCTTTTGTTAATGTCCAAGCCTCTGCGCCGTAAAGGAGGACTGGGGTGATTAAGGTCTTATATAGTGTGTAGTGTTGTTTGTTGTTTGCTGTTTGCCCTTTTGAGCCCAAAGAAACAGGGGTTGGCAAGAGTGATTTTGCGTTTTATCTCAGCGCTGGTGTTGTTGTCGCTGGTCATCAGTGAGCCAAGGTAGACGAATTCCTTGACCACTTTAAAGTTATATCCGCCCATGGTGACATTCTGGCCAATACGTCGTTGTTGTCCGTCTCTTTTAGTTGGTGGTCTTCTCCAAGATCTGCCGTAGCGTAAATATTTGGTCTATTGTGGATTTACCTGGCCTGAAACCACACTGATAAGAGCCGATCAGGTTATCCACCAACGGTTTCAGGCGGTCACACAATACAGCAGAGAAGAACTTATATGCGATCTTAAGGAGACTTATTCCACTATAGTTGCTGCAGTTATAGGGGTCTCCTATTTTATGGACCGGGCAAACGATGCTTAGATTCAATTCGTCGGGCATGCTATCCTCCGACCATACCTTGCAAATGAGATGGTGCATGCACCTTACCAGCTCATCTCCAGCCGCCTTAAGAAGCTCAGCAGACAGGCCGTCTGCGCAAGCAGCTTTATTAGACTTAAGTCTTGATATTGCTATTTTGACTTCGTCTAGGTCGGGTGGACTGAATTCTGTTTCATTGTCGTCCATTACGAATGGCTCGTTCTGCCTGACAGCTTTATCTTGTCTATCATCGCCATTATACAGTCTGCAGAAGTGGTCTTTCCAAATCCTCAGCATCGACTGCGACTCTACTACCAGTTCTCCGTTTTCATCCCTGCAGGCCGCCGCTCTGGCTTTGGAGCCATGGCATGTTCGTTTTACCTTATTGTAAAACTTACGGGCGTCATCTCCATCTCCTCGATATCACGCTTTCCGTGCTCTCTCTTCTTTTTTCTGAAAAGCGTGTGTACCTCTCTTCTCTTCTGCTCATAGATTTCGCGAGCAGCTCTCGTCCGTCGTATTCATAGTAGGTACCTACAATATTTTGATAATGTAATAGGATGCATATTATGTGGTAGTTAACTCATAACATGCAATTCTAGACCAACCTTACAAGCTGGGTTTGTGTGAGACTTCGTGAATAGAGTCTTGAGAGGTCAAATACTGCCAGTGTTTTTCGGTGCGCAGAGTTCGTATTCTCTAATACCGATGACACATCCCCCTATAGTACAGTTGTCAAGCAAAAGTTTCGGTAGCCGCTTTGTTTGGCGGAGAGACAGAACGGCTTTGGATTCAAAGAATAGTACTCTTACCGTAAAGCACGGCAGTGGTAGCATAATAATTTGCGGCGCTTCCGATGTTTTAAGAGAATTAACTAAACCTTAATGCTTTGCGGATTTTTAATCGTTATTCCCCGAAACCAAATAAAAATTGGTATTGCTACCAGGTATCTGCTGTGTGATAATGATCCAACGAATCTTTCATATGATAAGCACACGAACAATTCTTTCATATGATAAGCACACCGTGCGGGCCGAAGGTATGTATGGAGGAAGAAAAATATCGCCAAGAATGCCGCGAAATGCCTAGGTTTCCTATACAGATGCAAGAAATTCTTCACACCCACCGATGTGGCTACAATTTATAAGGCGTACATTCGTCCTAAGTTGGAGTTCAAGGCTCATGTCTGGTCTGGCGCATCTAAGACCACTTTGCACCTACTAGATAGAATGCAAAAACGCGCGATAAAACTGTAAGGTGACTCCAGCATTACCAAAACACTAGACTCGCTGGAACATCGTAGGAATGTATCCTGCCTTTCATTGTTTTATCGTTACTTTCATCGTAAATGCTCTGATGAAATAGCCAGTTGCATTCCCCCCTTCAAAACTTCTCCCGCGATACACGTCTCTCCCGGAATGCTCATGAATTCTCTCTGAAGCCCGTTTTCGGTCGTACTTTCAAATATAAAAATTCTTTCCTCAACCGGACCACATGAATGTGGAACGCATTACCTCGTTCGGTCTTCCCCCCTCAATACAATATGCAGACATTTAAGACCAATGTCAATAGGCAGCTCCTCTCCCTCTCCCTGTTACCTTCTGCTCGCACAACGTCTTTCTTTATAAGGCCTTAGCCTTGAGTGCGCGTGGCGCGTGTGACTCTAAAAAAAAAAAAAAAAAAAAAACAAGAGAAGAGATAACGATATATGTACGTTGAGCTTAAATGCTTGCATGTTACACTGAGGGGGAAAGAAACCAACAAGAAATTCCGGTATCGTGTGGTTTGGTTGAAGAACTTTACTTACTTACCTAGCGGGCGCTACAGTTCGGGGTGAACCTGGGCCTCAACCAACATGCCTCTCCACCTAGCACGATCTTCCGCTAGTGTTTTCCAATGCCGCACGCCCAGTTGGATGAGGTCCCTTTCCACCTGTGCGCGCCACCTTAGGTGCGGCCGTCCTCTATTTCTTCGTCCCTCGGGGTTGGATTCAAAGACTCTAAGGGCTGGAGCTGTGGTATCCATTCGCTCTACATGGCCTAGCCTTCTTAGGCGTTGAATCCGAAGACGCCTGACTAGACTCATGTCGCTGTACAGCCCGTAAAGTTCGTGGTTGAATCTTTTCCTCCATCCCCCGTCTGCGTTTATAGTCCCGAAAATCATTCTCTCGAACCGACCAAGGGCCTCCTAATTCGCTTTTGATAGTGTCCATGCTTCTGCGCCATACAGCAGGACCGGGATAATAAGGATATTATATAGAGTCAACTTTGTCGTTCGGGAGAGGGCTCTATTACTCCATTGCCAAAGAGACAGCGATTGGCAAGAGTGATTCTGCATCTGATTTCGGAACTGATGTCGTTGTATGTCAAAGGTAGACATAGCGTTGTATAGCTCGTCTCTAATTACGCTGTCGTATGCGGCTTTGAAGTCGACAAACAGGTGGTGAGTGTCGACTTGAAATTCTTGTTTTTTCCAGGATCTGCCGTAGTGTGAAGATTTGGTCGATGGTGGACTTCCCTGGCCTGAATCCGCACTGATAAAGGACCTATCAGCTTATTTACAAAAGGCTTCAGGCGTTCACACAAAACGGCAGAGAAGATTTTGTAGGCGATGTTAAGAAGACTTATTCCTCTGTAGTTGGCACAGTCAGAGGGGTCTCCTATCTTGTGAAATTGAATATGTATGTATGTGGGTGTTACAGTCTATGAAGGACCAAAGCCGAGCTTCTCTCAATCATCCATGTTGTGTGTGATTTCACATTCCCATAGGTGAATGGGACCTACAGTTTATTGCCGGTACCGAACGGCGAATTTGGAGAAGCTTTTCATGACAATTTAACTACAGGGGGTTTTGTCAGAACCCCGCTGAGGAGAAACACAGTGAAAACACGTTCGATGATAGTGTTGTGTCGGGATTAGATCCCGTGTCTTCGGCGTCAGAGGCAAACACAGTACCCACTGCGCTCTGAACTGAATATAGTGCCATAAATAAAATATTTCAGAACTAGCTTTTGCCCGCGACTTCGCTCGCGTTAAATTCGGGGTAACACGGTTCCCCTTTCCTGACAGAAGAGAACTCGGAACAGAATATTATTTTAATACGCTACTGTAGACGATATTATTTGTCATTCCATTTAGGATAGAATGTAAAGATTCTGGGCATTGGACACACGCGAACATGCTACATACAATTGTCCATGGGAAAAGCACGGCTTTTCTAAGTTCCCCCCAGCCACCTTTGATGTTTGACCTTGCGCTTTGTCAATGGTCAATGGTCTAAAGCTAAGCTTTAGAGGAAATTGTAGCCTATTAAACTGGAACGGGAGATCTGTGGGAATTATTGGGATTCGTGGGATCATTACATTTCCACCCTTTCCTACGCCGGTTAAGATAGTGGCGCTAATGATATTGCGGCCAAGTTGTGTGACACGAAGTCTCGTCCCATTACATAATCTCGGGGCATCTAAATTTCGTATAAGCATGACTGGGACGCTTAGTAGTCAAATAACAAAGTATGGGTACCGTATGCACTATAGTGTGAAGCGCGGCCCGATGCCCACACTTAAGTACAGACAACGTTAGCGCGTTTCAGAAACATATCAGCGCCACCTATCGTAATTCAAGAGTAACACTAATTTATGTTTCGAATGTTGATTGTTTTCTCAAAAGCTGATTGATTTATGGGTGCTTTAATTAAATTATTTTATTATTCGTTTGTATTATGGAACCTCTACTAATTTTGCGGAGAGTCTCACCCAAATTTTCATCCCCCACTGATTTTCTTTTTTGCTGCATACAAACCTAATGGGGGCTAGAAAGAAACAAAAAGTAGCCTACGTCACCCTCCATCCCTTCAATTATCTCCACTTAAAAAATCACGTCAATTCGTCGCTCCGTTTTGCCGTGAAAGACGGACAAACAGACACACACACTTTCACATTTATAATATTAGTATAGATGGCGGCTACAACATTAGCGCATAGATGAGGTGTAAATACAACATCTTGGGTCTCAAAAAACAATTGGAAAATCACCCACGACTACTAGTATTTTTGTTGTCTTAACAAATCAGTCCTACGTGTGACTCTCACCAAAATCATAAAATCTTGACTACCTTGAGATCTACCTGAAATAACGGATATGTATGTACCTCTAAGCTACTGTAAAAGGTAGGTACCTGCCGTGACAGGATGAGCAACTGAAACACGAGACAGTGACACATGTAAGAACCAGAACTTCGGCAACTTTTTTAGATTCTTTTTAAACCAAAGGTACATTATGTCTGTAATGAACTTTTTTTTCCCATACGATGACAGCACCACTGCTCCAGTAAGGCATTATTAATGAGTAAAATATACTGAACAGGCATTGAATGAAGAATTTCCAGCTTGACGGAAACGCAAGTAGATCGAAGTAAACCGAAGTGTAGTCGTTCGATTACATTCCGGCGAAGTAGGAGAGTTTTATAACATTTTTACCGCAAAATAGGCAGAAATCAATATAAATGTAAAAAAAAAACTGTTGACTGGTTGAATAATTTGTAGATAATTGTTTAAAACTGCTGCCCACCAGCGGCATTTATTGAGGAAGCAACAGCTGTTTGTAGAACACATGCTCGAGCACAAAACTAGAATTTTGAACACATTTCCGCTGAAATGTGTAGCAGCTAACAATAATTCGTACGTCAAGCTAGTTATCTAAGTTATTTCATCGTTGGTTAAACCTTGTTTTCACGTTGCTTGTCTCGTCAGAAATATTTCAACAACAATATCTGAAGTACAGTACCATGACAATCAAGTAAAACAAAATTCAAATCGATTGACAGAATGTGCAGACAACAGAGCATAAAGTAAGATAAGCACGTTAATAACTGCAAAAAAAAAAAAAAACAGCACAAGGCAAAATGCAGGTTATCTAATCACACCGCCGACTATTCGCTGCCAGATTTATTGTACAACAGAACTATGTGTAAGACATGACAATCCGATAAATAAAGCTGTGGTGTCCATTCGCTCTCCATGGCCTAGCCATCTTAGGCGTTGGATCCGTAGACGCCTGACCAGACTCATGTCGCTGTACAACCCGTACAGTTCGTGATTTAATCTTTCCTTCAACCCTCCGCTGTGTTTATGGGACCGAAAATCGAACGCAGAATCTTTCTTTCGAAAAGACCAAGGGTTTCCTCATCCGCTTTAGATGAAGTCCATGTTTCTGCGCCGTATAACAGGACCGGGATAACTAAGGTCTTATATAAGGTCAACTTGGTCGTACGAGAGAGGGCTCTACTTCTCAGTTGCCTCTTGAGCCCAAAGAAGCAGCGGTTGGCAAGAGTAATTCTACGCTTGATTTCGAAACTGGTGTTGTTGTTCCAAGTCACTGCGGAGCCGAGGTATATGGAGTCCTTAACTACCTCGAACTTATATCTGCCAATATGCACGTTCTGTCCAAGACGTCGGTGGTAAATGTCCTTTTTCGATGACAGCATTTATTCAGTTTTGCCCTCGTTTACTGCCAAACTAATTTTTGCCGCCTCCATCTCAATACTCGCAAACGCCACATTGACATCTCGCTGCGATCTACCTATTATGTCAATATCGTCGGCGTTTGCAAGAAGTTGCGAGGATTTGAAACAGATTGTGCCTCTTGTATTGGCCAGTGATTTTTGCACAATCATTTCCAATAGGATGTTGAAGAAGTCACACGACAGCGCATCGCCCTGCCTAAATCCTTTTTTGACATCAAAACTATGGGTAAGGTGTTCACCGATTCGGATGGAGCAGCGAGCAATCTCCATAGTTATCCTGCATAGTCTGACGAGTTTAGCAGGTATGTCAAAGGTAGACATAGCGTTGTATAGCTCGTCTCTAATTACGCTGTCGCATACGGATTTGAATTCGACAAATATGTGGTGAGTATCGACTTGAAATTCATTGGTTTTTTTCCAGGCTCTGCCGTAGTGTGAAGATTTGGTCGATGGTGGAGTTCCCTGGCCTGAATCCGCACTAATAAGGACCTATCAGCTTATTTACAAAAGGCTTCAGGCGTTCAGACAAAACGGCAGAGAAGTTTTTGTAGGCGATATTAAGGAGACTTATTTCTCTATAGTTGGCGCAATCAGTGGGGTCTCCTTTCTTGTGGATCGGGCATACGATGCTGAGACTCCATTGATCGGGCATGCTTTCCCCTAACCATATCTTACAGATGAGCTGGTGCATACTCCTAACCAGGTCATCCCCAGCTGCCTTAAAGAGCTCAGCAGACAGTCCGTCGGCGCTAACAGCTTTATTCGACTTGAGCTTCGATATGGCAATCTTAGCTTCGTCGAGGTCAGGGGGGTTTTCCATATTCTCAGCATCGACTGCGATTCTAATACTAGGTGTCCGTTCTCATCCCTGCAGGCTTCCGTTCTGGCTTTATAACCTTGGCATGTTGGCTTTATCTGTTGATAAAACTTTCGAACGTCACGCCTGCAGTAACACCTCTCCAAATCCTCAATCGCGCGCTTCTCGTGCTCTTTCTTCTTTCTTCTAAGAAGCTTATGCTCCTCCCTTCTTTTTAACTCGTTGAGCTCACGAGCTGCTCTTGTTCTTTTATGCAGCGAGGCCTTATATGCATCCTGCTTCGCTCTGTTAACCCTCCTGCACTCGTCATCGAACCAGGTGTTTCTTCGTAGTGGAGCCTTGAAACCCAAAACTTCGGATGCAGAGCTTTTCAGGGCTTGTTTGCAAAGGCTCCACTGCTGATCTATTGACAGCGTGGAGGATTGAGGTGTATTGGAGAGCTTAAGGGAGACGCGATCGGTAAAAGCACGAGCGGTTTCTGGCGATAGTAGTTTTCCGACGTCATAACTTTGTATTCTTACTCTACCCCGCTGCGTTCGTGATATGCGTAAGCGCGTCTTGGCTACTACAAGATAGTGGTCCGAGTCGATGTTAGCCCCTCGGTAAGTTCAGACATCAAGAATAGTGGAGGAGTGTCTGGCGTCGACCGTGATGTGATCAATCTGGTTGGTAGGCGATTGATCAAAAAACCGCCAGGTGCCTTTGTGTATATCGAGGTGCGGGAAGCGCATATTGGCTAGAAGGAGATTTCGCCCCGTTATCGATGTGGTGTCGTGTGGGCTATGTTTGCCGATGACTCGTTTAAAGATGCTTTCCTTACCCAGCTTAGCATTGAAGTCTCCTAGTACAATTTTGATGTCACAGCTGGGACATTGGGCATACCTTCTGTCTTGAAGATCGTAGAACTCATCTTTGGTGGAGACGTCCTTGTTTCGTTTTTTGCAAGGGTCGTCAACATAAATCCGGACCGTTATATCCGAGGCTTGTGGTTGTTTCGGAGTTTGAGGTTTTTTTACGGTTACGGTTTACTAGGCCGTAGCCCAACCGACTAATCCTGTTTTTTGGCGCAAAAAGCTCGCCATTCGTCCTTCCCGGTCTGCAATTTCCATAGGAAATCTCCAGATGGCACCACGAGGAGATGGGGATGGGACTTACTAACAGTGCCGCAAGATGTTCGACTGCGGTGGCTGTTCTCGCTTTTTAGCAGGCCAGCATCCGTCGGATAGATGCTACCCCTACGAGGCCTTTGTTAGTCCTTTGCCATTAGAACATGGAGTTATTAATTTATTCATTTAACAAAGTTCCTTTATTGTAATCAAACTAGATACGGCCAAGAAGCATGTCGTATTTTAGTTCGTCTGCAAATATATCCTTGAGAATGTTGGTACCAACCTTTTGAATAGCAACACTTTCCTCTTATCAATGCATCAGGCAAGGCAAGTACGCCGATTAGTTGATGGTCATCAGTCAATTGGTGCGGAACCGAGCGTGAACAGAGTTTTCGAAGGTCCAAACGTTCAGACAAAATGTTGGTGGTTTGGTGGTACTCAGTTCAGTTTCCATTAATTTTACGGAAGATTTTGGCAGATCTTTTACGCACTGTTCTGATGATGCTCATAAAACTATCCGCACAAGAATTTCTGCAACAAATAAGTGGGAAACTATTAATTTAATTGTACAGCTTGCAAGCGTTTTGGCAAGCTGTCAACAAGTTTTCTTGTAATGTCTGGGCTCATAAGTTCCTATTCCTGAGTGAGAGCTTCTTTCGATTCCGATTCCGATTCCTTATATTTCTTTTAAACTGGACCCACAAGTGTTCGATTGGATTACTGTTAGGTGATTGCGACGGTGTTGTCAGTTGCGAAGGGGTATTAAAAAGTAGCCTCATCCTAACATTAGGGGCAGTATGTTTGGGGTCGATGGCTTGTTGAATGTAGTTTTATTATTCGGACTGAGCATACAGCATGGCTTTTGAATTTGAAGTAACCAGAGGGACAGCTCGCCTGATGGGTCGAGCGCTTGCAGCAGTACGATATGGAGATTCTCAACCGTCCAGGATCCCGTAATCTCAATGCAGACGCGCTTTCCGGAAAAATTGTGGAGATTGTAGACATTGTCAAACTGCGAAGGCCAGGGATCAAGGGGGAAACCAAGCCAGCGAGTATTAGCTAAAGTCCTTGCTGTCGAGATTCTCTGAGCTAACCTAGAAACGTTGCAAGACGAGGATTCATGCTTATCGCCTGGGTGAAGAATAAGCTCAAACTGACAAGACGGGATGTGCTCGCTGAAGGACGCAAAGTAACAAGCTATTAGAGCCAGTTTGAGATATTGACTATGCAGGATGGTGTGCTGGTAAGGCTATGGGAGAAATCCGATTAAACCACGAAAGAGAAGCAGGTAATTTCTCGTATTTCAATGCCAAGAGTGTTGCAACGTCTGCAGACGGAACTAACCGGTGGACAGCTGGGGCGGACCAAGACGTTGGCGATAGTAAGACAGGTTTTACTGAGAGAGAATTCGTTTTTCAGGCGAACCATTCGAAAGAGTTGGGGTAGACTGCACGTCTTATCTAATAATCGCTACACCTATAGTTGTTCTAATGGATTATTTTACTAAATAGCCTGAGGCATTCGCACGTCCGGATCAAAAATCTGAACTGGTGGCATCAAAACTCATGGAAGAGGTGTTCAGTCGCTTTGAAATCCCCCATGTCCTGTACTCTGACCAGGGTCACAATTTCGAGACAACGATTTTCCAACAGAATATGGAGTATCTCGGCATTGAGAAAACCGAAACCCCTACACCCGAAATCAGATGAAATAGTTGAACGCTTCCACCGAACCCTGCTAAATTACCTGTTGGACTCTGACGCACGATGAGCGAGTTCGGATCCCGATAACATGGCAAGAGTTATCCTGCGATTGATGTCAGCACTAGTGTCGCTGGTCACTAGTGAGCCAAGGTAGACGAAGACCTTGACCACTTCGAATTTGTAGCTGCCAAATAGCTGAACAGACAGGCAATCCGCGCCCGCGGCTTTATAACCCTTAAGCTTTGAAATTATCAGCTTAATTTCATCTAGGCCGGGTGGACGGAATTTTGCTACATTTTCGTCAGTTGTGAATGGAACATTCTGCCTGACAGTGGTATTAGAACTATCATCACCGTTAAACAGTCTACAGAAATGTTCCTTTCATATTCTTAGCATTGACTGTAGTTGTCCGTCTTCAAGCTTCTGCTCTTACTTTATAGCTCTGGCATGTTCGCTTTACTCTTTCGTAAAACTTGGAAAAAATATTCCTGTGGTAGCATCTCTCCATCACCTCGATCTCACGACTTTCATGTTCTCTACTTTTTTCTTCCTTAAAAGGGTATGTTCCTCACTCTTTTTTGTTCGTAATGTGTGTCTGCCGTCGATCGCAACGATTTTGATAGTCGACTGATCAGGTGATCGCCAGGTTAGTTTTTGGATGTTGGGGTTCGAGAATCATGTGCCAGCTAGAAGGAAATTACGCCGAGCCAGGAAGTCAAGTAGCCGATGTCTGTTTTTGGACGGGGTGTCCTTTAGTCTATATTTCCCCGTGATCGACTCAAATATGTCCTTTTTGCCCAGTTTTGCCCCTATTCGTGGAACCATTTTGTGCTTCTTAAGAAGCTAAGAAGATCAAGTATCCCTACTTTCGTTACGGAAGTAAGAGCCTAGGTAACGTTTCCTGATATTGCAAAGAGCTGGACAGGCACAGAGAAAGTGGTGAATGGATTGGACCTCCTCTATGTCCTGACAGCTTCTGCAGAAATCATTCGGAACTATTCCTAGTTTTTGTGCGTGACTGCCAATGAGGCAGTGTCCTGTGATGACACCGATGACTTTGTAGATGTCAGTTCTTTTTAGGGAGATTACACTCCTTGTGCGTTGACTGTCAAGCCGAGGCCAGATTTGCCTGGTGATGACGCAGGTATGTCTCTGTGTCCATCTGAGGTTCGTCTCGGCCCTGGCGAGAATGGTCAGAATATGTTTAGTGGTTGTAAGGGGTACTCCCTCACAAGCCACGCTTGATTGTAGCGTCGTTCCTTGTTTGGCGAGTGTGTCGGCTTTTTTATTACCTGTAATGTCGCTGTGTCCCGGTATCCAGATAAGCTGTACTGTACTGAACTGTTCTGCCATCTCGTTAAGAGATCTGCGACAGTCGAGACTAGATTTTGATGTGTACACATAGGACTCCAACGACTTTAAGGCTGCTTGACTGTCTGTGAGAATGCGAAAACCAAGACAAAGCCTCTTTTATTGCCAACAGTTCCGCCTGGAAAACGCGGCAGTGATCTGGTAATTTTAGAACTTTATATAGCTTGAGTTGTTTGCAGAAAACTCCACTGCCCACCCCGTCTTTGGTTTTAGACCCATCAGTGTAGAAATCCACGCAATTTCTGCGCGGTTGAGTTTGGCGGGTCCAGTTCTTCCTGTCCGGATAGATCATTGTAAAGTTTTTGTCCAAGACTATGGTGGGTTCTGTGTGGTCCAGGTTTTCTGTCATAGTTATCCTGTTTTGTAGGATGGAGGAGTGGCCAGTGACATAGCTCGCCCATTTCGAGTTGGTTTTTAGTCTTATGGCCGTGTGTGTGGCAATCTGCTTACCGAAAATATCGAGTGGTGTAAGCTCTAATATAATGTTAAGCGCAGCCGTTGGTGTGGACCTGAGGGCCCCGGTAATGCACATACATGCCATCCTTTGTACCTTCTCGAGTTGCTTGTAGTATGTTGTCTTGTCCAGTGCAGTCCACCAGACTATCGAGCACGAGCTCCGTTTTCTGGGGGTTAATCCTGAGCCCGTTACTATGCGCCCATTTGCACAGAAATGAGAATGCCGTTTGCATGCGGTCATTCAGTGTAGATAGGTATTTACCTGAGATTGTTATTTTTTTTTTTTTTTGACATTTGGATATTTATTGTAGCAGGAACTTGTACAGTTCACAGTAAGATGTTACATACATATATGTATATTAGAGAGATATGGTTTGAATAACCTTACTAATACAAAATTCGTACAGATATTAAAAAAGAACATAAGAATAAATACAATTGTAAGACATATAATGATTTGAAGGAAAAGCCACAGAAAAAACCTTCATTAAAAGATTCTGATGGCAACGTCATCGGCGTAGGCAACAACGTCCAGGCCTTCTTTCCCCAGTTTGATTAGTAGTTCGTTCACAACTACATTCCAGAGAAGAGGTGAAAGGACCCCACCATGCGGGGTTCCCTTGGTAACCAATCTGGTAGTTACTAGGCTTCCCCATTTAGAGTGAATCTTGCGCGTTAAAAACAACTCTCTGATCAGCTCTATCAGAGTCCTCTCCACCTTTAGCTTTTCTAGCCCTTCTATTATTGCTTTCGAAGTGACGTTGTTAAAGGCGCCTTCTATGTCTAGGAAGGCTGTTAGAGTGTATTCTTTGAGATGGATTGATCTTTCGATTTTCCTCACTAATGTGTGAAGAGCTGTTTCGACCGATCTACCTTTACAGTAGCCGTGCTGTGCCTTAGAAATTAGGGAGGGATCCGAGCTGTGCCGTATGTGTAGGTCTATCAGCCTTTCTAAAGTTTTTAGAGCGAAGGATGATAGACAGATAGGCCTCAGATCCTTGGGGGAAGTATGAGAATTTCTGCCGGCTTCGGGGATGAAAATTACTTTTGCGCACTTCCACTTTTCTGGAATATGACTCCAAGCTAGGCATCCTTTAAAGATTATCTCTAGCCATGGTATAGTCCATTCCATAGTTTGTGTTAGTTCGATAGGGTACATTTCATCTGGACCCGGCGATTTGTAGGGCTTGAAACTTTTTAATGCCTATATAATTTTCTCTCTGGAGATAATGTGATTGTACTGCCCTTCTATCGCAGAGGAGATATGAGTTCCTCGCGATTGCACTGAGTCTTGCGATTCAGAGCAGCCAGGTTCGCGAAGTTCTGTCTAGGAGATCATAAAAGTCATCTTTGAGTCAATCGTCCTTTTCTTCGGTTGGGGCGTGAGCACATATCGACCTAATATTCCCAAAATTGGATAACCCAGACGACAAGAAATAGTATAGTCGCCAGTCTTATGACAGAAGATTTAACTCAGCCAATCGTGTGCGTGCGTTTTCAACGGCGAAATGAATATACAATGGCGTTGGTGTTATCGGGATCCGAACTCGTCCAACGCACTAACCACTGCGCCCTCATAATTAACTCAAGCCCATAATATTTCTCAACAGTTTCCAGGGTCATCCATATCGAAACTTAATTTCTACAAGTCACTGTTCCGAAAACAATCGTCATTTTCTCTTGCTATTTGCAAGTCATCACACATATAAGATCTACAAGTGACAAGAACATAGGTTGATTTTCAAATAAATAGATAGGTTTCCATTCCCCTAATCAGTTTGTTTCAAATTGTTGCCACGATCAGTTCAGTTCCCTAGTCCTAAACGACTTGGTCATGGAAGTTACACTCACAATTCTCTACTTAGTGATCGGGTTAGTCTCACTAGGATTTTACTATCTTAAACGCCACTTATCGTATTGGACGCGGCGCGGCATTCCGCACGATGAACCCTCATACTTCGACGGCAATATGCAAGGCTTTGACAAAACGCGTCATATCCGGGACATCATTCAGGACTACTATAACAAATTTAAAGGCAGCGGTCCCTTTGCAGGCATGCATTTTTTCTTCAAACCAGCTGTCATTCTTCTAGATTTGGATTTGGTTCGGAACGTTTTAATTAAAGATTTCAACAATTTCCCCGACCGCGGAATGTTCTACAATGAAATTGATGATCCACTAAGTGGACATCTATTTGCCATAGACGGAGAGAAATGGAAACGTCTGCGACAGAAACTCACACCAACATTCACGTCCGGCAAAATGAAGTATATGTTTCCGACTATAATAAGTGTTGTCGATCAATTGGTGACCACTTTTGATATTTTGGTGAAACAAAACTCCGTTGTCGAAGTCAAAGACCTGGTGGCAAGATTTACTACCGACGTGATCGGCACTTGTGCGTTTGGTATTGAATGCAACAGCCTAAAGGAACAGGATGCGGAATTTCGTCGTATGGGTGTGAAAGCTTTCGGAACAAAACGCCATACGGGATTGATAGAATTCTTAATGCTAAGTTATCCTAAATTAGCTCGAAAGTTGAGACTTTGTCAAATACGAGACGATGTAAGTGACTTCTACATGCGAGTGGTGCGTGAAACAATTGATTTTCGTGAGAGGAGCTCAAGTCCGCGAAACGATTTCATGGATTTGTTGATTGATATTAAGAATAGCGAGGAAGGCCTAACTTTCGACGAGATTGCAGCACAAGCATTCGTTTTCTTCTTGGCCGGCTTCGAGACATCATCGACAACAATGGGTTTCGCCTTATTCGAGCTGGCACTCAATCAGGATATCCAAGACAAGATGCGAGCTGAGATTGATGAAGAATTTGAGAAGAACGGCAATAAGCTTATCTACGAATCATTGACTGAGTTGCGTTACACAGAGAAAGTTGTCAAAGGTAAGTACTAACTCATATCCCGAGTGCAGAATAATAAATCTATCTTGCTTCTAGAAACTTTGAGAAAGTATGCGGTTATAACCATTTTGAATCGCGAATGCGAGGCCGATTATCAAACCTCTGATCCAAGATATGTAATACCCAAAGGAGCACATGTCATTATCCCTGCTGATGCCATTCATCGCGATCCTGAGATATATCCGGATCCTGAGAGATTCGATCCGGACCGATTCGATCCCGAAGAAATCAAGAAACGCCACCCAACCACGTGGTTGCCTTTTGGCGATGGACCAAGAAATTGTATTGGACTGAGATTTGGCAAGATGCAAGTATCTATTGGGCTTGCGTTTCTGATTAGAAACTTCAAGTTTTCGTACTGTAATAAGACACCGAATCCGTTGGAATATCAACTAGGTATGCCCGTCTTGAACGCAAAAGGTGGAATTTACTTGAAAGTTGAGAAACTTCGCTAAGCATTTAACGAACAAAACATGTACCTACATATGTAGTAAAGAATACAATTATAAAGAACTGTTGATTAATGCTCTCGAACATGCTTTTTCTCACATATTCTCTCTTTTATGCTTATCTGAAACAGATGTACATACATATATGTACATATGTGACGGCAAAACTATCGTTAGTTAAAGCTTCTATGTAGTATTTAAAAACGTATTGCTTAATATACTAGAACTAAGGAAAAATTGGTGAGAGGCTTATCTAATCATTTGTCTATTGCCATAACATTTGACAGTGTGCGATTGGCCTGTAATGAATATTCGTACTCGTAGTACAATATTTTGCGTATTCGTAGTATCTACAATCATTTGCCCGGTCCATAAGAAAGGAGACCCCTATGACTGCGCCAATTACAGAGGGATAAGCCTCCTGAACATCGCGTACAAGATCCTCTCTGCCGTTCTGTGTAAGTACCTGAAACCGTTCGTGGACAATCTGATAGGTTCCTACCAGTGTGGTTTGAGGCCAGGAAAATCCACGACAGACCAAATATTTACACTGCGGCAGATCTTGGAGAAGACCCATGAATTCCAGGTCGACACGCGCCATCTTTTCGTCGACTTTAAAGCCGCGTATGACAGTGTTTATAGAGGCGAGCTATACAAAGCCATGTCGTGTTTTAACATTCCGGCCAAACTCGTCAGACTATGCAGGATGACTATGGAGAACTCTCGCTGCTCTATTAAGGTCGGAGGTGAACTAACTGACCCCTTTGATGTTAAAAAAGGTTTAAGACAGGGTGACGCACTGTCATGTGATTTCTTCAACATTATTCTTGAAAAGATCGTGCGGGACTCTGCGGCCAATACAAGAGGTACGATTTACTTCAAGTCCACACAATTGCTTGCCTACGCAGATGACATTGACGTTATTGGACGAACAAAGCGAGACGTCAATGAGGCGTTCACAAGCATTGAAGCAGAAGCGACGAAAGTGGGTCTAAGGGTAAATGGGGATAAGACCAAATATATGCTGTCATCCAAGAAAGACGCACAACACCGACGTCTTGGTCAGAGCGTCACCTTCGGCAGCTATATTTTTGAAGTAGTCAAGAACTTCGTCTACCTTGACTCGATAGTGACAAGCAGCAACGACACCAGCGCTGAGATAAAACGCAGAGTAACTCTTGCCAATCGCTGCTTCTTCGGGCTCAAGAGGCAATTCTTGCGTCCCTCGGGGTTGGATTCAAAAACTCTACGGGCTGGAGTTCTGGTATCCATTCGCTCTACATGGCCTAGCCATCTTAGGCGTTGGATCCGTAGACGCCTGACTAGACTCATGTCGCTGTACAATCCGTACAGTTCGTGATTGAATCTTCTCCTCCAACCCTCCTCTGTGTTTATGAGACCGAAAATCGCACGCAGAATCGTTCTCTCGAATCGACCAAGGATTTGCTCCTCCGCTTTAGATAAAGTCCATGTTTCCGCGCCGTGTAACTGGACCGGGATAATTAAGGTCTTATATAAGGTCAACTTGGTCGTACGAGAGAGGGCTCTACTTCTCAGTTGCCTCTTGAGCCCAAAGAAGCAGCGGTTGGCAAGAGTAATTCTGCGCTTGATTGCGAAACTGGTGTCGTTGTTCCAAGTCACTGCGAAGCCGAGGTATATGAAGTCCTTAACTACCTCGAACTTGTATCTGCCAATATGCTCGTTCTGTCCAAGACGTCGGTGGTAAATGTCCTTTTTCGATGACAGCAGATATTTAGACTTGCCCTCATTAACTGCCAAACCAATTTTTGCCGCCTCCATCTCAATACTCGCAAACGCCCCATTGACATCTCGCTGCGATCTACCTATTATGTCAATATCGTCGGCGTATGCAAGGAGTTGCGAGGATTTGAAATAGATTGTGCCCCTTGTATTGGCCTGTGATTTTTGTACAATCATTTCCAATATGATGTTGAAGAAATCACACGACAGCGCATCGCCCTGCCTAAATCCTTCTTTGACATCAAAACTATCGGTAAGGTGTTCACCGATTCGAATGGAGCAGCAAGCATTCTCCAAAGTCATCCTGCATAGTCTGACGAGTTTAGCAGGTATGTCAAAGGAAGACATAGCGTTGTATATCTCGTCCCTAATTACGCTGTCGTATGCGGCCTTGAAGTCGACAAATAGGTGGTGAGTGTCGACTTGAAATTCATTGGTTTTTTCCAGGATCTGCCGTATTGTGAAGATTTGGTCGATGGTGGACTTCCCTGGCCTGAATCCGCACTGAAAAGGACCAATCAGCTTATTTACAAAAGGCTTCAGGCGTTCACACAAAACGGCAGAGAAGAGTTTGTAGGCGATGTTAAGGAGACTTATTCCTCTATAGTTGGCGCTCCTTTGGCGGAGTCATCCTTGTCTTCCGTGGGGGCGTGGACGCAGATCAGGCTGATGTTAAGAAATTTAGCCTTGGTACGGATTGTTATGAGGCGTTCGCTCACATGCCGAAAGCTTAGGACTTTTTGCCTTAGTCCACCTCGAACAACAAATCCGCATCCGAAAAATCGTTGCCCTCTCTCCCTATAGCAGTCGCCGTAGTAAATATCGCAGTTTTTCCTCCGCTTTATACCCGGTCCATTCCATCGCATTTCCTGGATGGCGGTGATGTCCGCTTTATAGCGGTCTAGGGCGTCCGCAAGTTGTTCGGCTGCACGTGGCCTGTTTAGGGACCTAACATTCCACGTACAAAGCCGAAGATCATTGTCCTTTTTTCGTTTTTTGCAAGGGTCGTCAACATAAATCCGGATCGTTATATCCGAGGCTTGTGGTTGTTTCGGAGTTTGTGTTTTTTTTCACGGTTACGGCTTACTAGGCCGTAGCCCAACCGACTAATCCTGTTTTTTTTGGCGCAGGAGGCTCGCCATTCACCCTTCCCCGTCTGCGATTTCCATAGGAAATCTCCAGATGGCACTACGAGGCACTTATATGTATCTGCCAATACAAATGTTCTGGCCAAGACGTCGGTGGTGAGCGTCCTTTTTTGATGACAACATATATTTAGTTTTGCCTCGTTTACCGCCAAACCAATTTTCGCGGCCTCCATCTCAATACTCGCAAACGCCACATTGACATCTCGCTGCGATCTACCTATTATGTCAATGTCAATGTCGTCGGCGTATGCAAGGAGTTGCGAGGATTTGAAATAGATTGTGTCTCTTGTATTGGCCTGTGATTTTTGCACAATCATTTCCAATATGATGATAAAAAAATCACACGACAGCGCATCGCCCTGTCTAAATCCCTTTTTGACTTCGAAGCTATCGGTCAGTTCTGCACCGATTCGAATGGAGCAGCGAACATTTTCCAGGGTCATCCTGCATAGTCTGACGAGCTTAGCAGGGATGTCAAAAGTAAACATGGCGTTATATAGTTCGTCTCTAATTACGCTGTCGTATGCGGCCTTTGAAGTCGACGAATAGATGGTGCGTGTCGACTTGAAATTTCTTTGGTTTTCTCCAGGATCTGCCGTAGTGTGAAGATTTGATCGATGGTGGATTTCCCTGGCCTGAAGCCACACTGATAAGGACCTTTCAGCTTGTTTACGAATGGC
Organism: Eumerus sabulonum; assembly: GCA_951905685.1. Taxonomy (NCBI): domain Eukaryota; kingdom Metazoa; phylum Arthropoda; class Insecta; order Diptera; family Syrphidae; genus Eumerus; species Eumerus sabulonum. Next base: position 209,329,718 of record OX645060.1, read on the forward strand.
TTCAGGCGTTCACACAAAACGGCAGCGAAGATCTTGTATGCGACATTAAGGCGACTTATTCCTCAATAGTTGGCGCAGTCCAAGGGGTCTGTTTTTTTGTGGATCGGGCAAACAATGCTGAGACTCCATTCCTCGGGCATGCTTTCCTCTGACCATATCTGACAGATGAGCCGGTGCATGCTCCTAACCAGCTCACCCCCAGCCGCTTTGAAGAGCTCAGCAGACAGTCCATCTGCGCCAGCAGCCTTATTCGACTTGAGTTTCTACATGGCAATCTCAACTTCGTCGAGGTCAGGGAGACGGAATTCTCTGCGATCTTCGTCGTTAAAAAATGGATCATTCTGCCTGACGGCGGTATGTTGGCTGTCATCGCCGTTATACAGTCTGCAGAAGTGGTTTTTCCAAATTCTCAGCATCGACTGCGATTCTACTACTAGGTGTCCGCTCTCATCCCTACAGGCCTCCCTTCGGGCTTTATAGACTTGAGACATTCGTTTTATCCGCTGATAAAATCGTCGAACGTCGTGCCTGCAATAGCACCTCTCCAAGTTTTCAATCGCCCGCTTCTCGTGTTCTTTCTTTTTTCTCTTGAGAAGCTTATGTTCCTCCCTTCTGTTAAGCTCGTAGAGCTCACGAGCCGCTCTTGTTTTTTTGTGTAGTGAGGCTTTGAATGCCTCCTGCTTTTCCGCATGAATCCTTCTACACTCGTCATCGAACCAGGTGTTTCGTCGTGATGTAGCTTTAAGGCCCAGCACTTCCGTTGCTGTGCTCTTCAGGGCTTGTTTGCACAGGCTCCATTGTTGCTCTACTGAATGAGTGGAGGATTAAGGTGTATCGGAGAGCTTAAGGGAGACGCAGTTGGCAAAGGCACTGGCGATCGCCAGCGATGGTAGCTTTCCGACGTCATAGCTTGGTGTTCTAACTCTACTCCGCGGTGTTCGTGTTATGCGTTGATGTATCTTGGCTACTACAAGATAGTGGTCTGAGTCGATGTTCGCTCCTCGGAAAGTGCGAACATCAAGAATAGTGGAGGAGTGTCTGACGTCAATCGCGATGTGGTCGATCTAGTTGGTGACTGACTGATCTGGCGGCCGCCAGGTGCCTTTGTGTATATCGAGGTGGGAAAATCGTGTGCTGGCTACAAGAAGATTTCGCCCCGTGGCAAAGTCGATCAGCCTGTGTCCGTTATCGGATGTGGTGTCATGTAGACTGTGTTTGCCGATGACCCGCTCAAAGATGCTTTCTTTACCCAGCTTAGCTCCGTCCTCTCTCCCTATAGCAGTCAGCGTAGTAAATGTCGCAGTTTTTCATCCGCTTTTTACCCGGTCCATTCCATCCATTTCCTGGATGGCGGTTATGTCCGCTTTATAGCGGTCTAGGGCGTCCGCAAGTCGGCCGCACGTGGTCTGTTTAGGGACCTAACATTCCACGTACAGAACCGAAGGTTCTTGTTTGTTATTTTTTTTCTTATAGGGCCGTCAACATAGATCCGTTCTGTTTTATTATCCGAGGCTGTTTTTTGTTTCTGAGCAGTCAGTGGTTTTACGGTTATTGTTTGCTAGACCATAGCCCAACCGTTTGGTTGAAGAAAGATTCCTTATATTTGACGAAAGTGTGAGCATCCCCAGAGAGACGTGTATACATATACATATGTATGAACATATATGGCGTTACAGCTCCGGAGGATCTAAGCCTATCTAAGCCTAAGTTGACCACTTTATTAAGGCGGCGACACAGTGCGGGCCGAAGGTATGGCCGAGGAGATAACGATGTTGTTTTTTTTTTTTTGGTAAGAAGGTGGAAAGCATCGAAAGCCAGTGTGTGAGACTTTAACCCACCCGGTACCGCCGTAAGCATTTCGTCATGGGGGGGGACTTCAGCCGTAGCTCTCTCGTCTTCCCCCCATGCATTTGCGTTTGGCTATGTGTCAAGTCTGGATATGTCCTGACAGGCGTTGTTAGTTTGTGTCTGTGTCGTTGAATTCGTTATGTTCGTCCGCGTGTCAAGTGTACGTACTTTGTCATATGTTTACTTGCCCTTGTGGATGCATGTATCTGCGTATGTCTGCCTGTCTGTTCATTTGCGTCGGTACATTTTGCTGTACAGCTGCGTAGTCGCTCGCTTCCACTCTGTTGGTGTTTTCTTGCCTCACCCTTCTTTTTTTTTTTCATCTAGTATCATTTATTCATTTATTCATTTTATTCATTTTATTCATAAAATGTTCCTGCTAAACCCGAGGGTTTGTCGGCAGAAGACTGTCTACATTTAACATATATTTTTGAGTTCTTGTTGCATAAAATGTTACAGATAAATTGAAACGATACAAATGATATAGGTAAATATATGTATGTGCATATGCACATGTAAATATAAAGTACAAAAGACATAAATGAGATTTAATTCATTCGCCACGTTGGGGGTTATGTTCACACCAAGCGCCCCTATTCGCTCGTTGTTGTTGTCTTCTGTACAATACACACATACACATATGTATATATAAATATACATATTTTTTTTTTTACAGTGGATCTTTGTCGGAGTCTACACGAGGGCTTTCCTTTTGCGCCTTTTTCTTTAAAACCTACGTTCCAATTTGAGGACGCGTCCACACGGAACTTTTCTGGGCGTGCCTGTTTCTTGACATTTCGCTTCACATTCCAATTTCGTTAGCCTGTGGTGATGTTTGAAAAGTAAGAATGGTATCCAAACGTACACTTCCAAGTCAGAAACAGGAGTGAAGCGACATCGTAAAACAAAGAAAAGGAGATAAGGAAATGGCAAAAAACCCACGAAGTAGCTACCCGCGCGTGACTGCCAATGTATTTCTGTTTCACATACCCTCTCTTTTACACTTATTTTAGCCCTCGTCAGATAGCCCTCGTGTTGACTCCGACTTTGTTATAATAAAAGTACTTCGCTTTTTCTACTAATTTAGGTTTTGGTAGGTTCTGGAAATCAGAGGGCAATTCATTGAACGTTGATGGAACTGTCACATCGTATTTACGCCTCCCATAAGCATTCCAGTATCTTGGAACGATGTATCTTCCCTGTTGTCTTCTTCTGGTGTTGCGGACTTGTTGGGTTGGGATTTTGTATGTGTTGTCGTCTTTAAACTGTGATAGGATTTCAAGTTAATGGAGTTGTATTATACTCATCAGCCTCGTTTCATTATTTATTGCCTCCAATCATTGTATTGACGAAGTTTCGATCTATAGATGATTTTTTGGATTCTGAGCTGTAGCGTTTCGAGTTGTCGAAGTTGAGGTGCATTTCCCCAAGCTAAAATACCATATCTCAGATGAGACTCGACGAGGCCGAAATAGCATTGTCTTAGAACCTCATATGAGCACAAGTAACTTAAGTGAAAGATGGCATAAGCCGATTGCCGAAGTTTCTTTATTAGAGCATTTATTTGATAGCTCCATTTAAAATTATAATCTACGATTACTCCCAGATATATCCCAGATTACGTTTTCGATATATGTTGATCAATCATCTTCTTGTGAAAGATACAGATGATTTTCTGTTCTATGGATGCAATCATATCTATGTATTTTGATATTTATTTGGTATCTTGGGATATGTGGAGGGCGTATGTGCATCACTTTTGTTGTTTTTTTTTTTTTTGAGTTAATAATGAGACCGTGCTCATGACGGCAAGCAACCACAGCGTTAAACTCCTTTTGCATTATATTTTCGGCTGGTTCAACGTTTTTATGGCTTACTACAATAGCTGTGTCATCAGCGTATGCGTAACCTGTACTCTGTTTTAGAATCGAAAGTAGCTCATTTACATAAATTATGAAAATAAGATGACCCAGTTTTGATCCCTGTGGGACCCTATATGAAGAGTTTTCTGCTTGGCTGACGTTTTCTCCTACTTTCACTACGTAATTTCTACCTGTAAGATAGCTTTCAAACCAACTTAGAAGGGACCCTCGTACACCAATTTTTTCCAGCTACTTTAGAATATGGTTTAACGTATTGAATGCTTTTTTAAAATCAATAAATAAAACGATAACGTTGTGATTTTTATCAAGGCTTTCGTATATTCTGTTGGTGAAGTCTCCGAGAAGTCGGTTTGTACTTTTATTTTTTCGAAATCCGTACTGGTTTTTCTCCAGAATTTTGTGCTTTTTGACGTATTCGTATAATCTTTTCGCTACTACCTCTTCTAACACTTTGTCTACTACAGATAATATTGAAATTGGCCTATAGATGGATATATCATTTTTCTTTCCGTCTTTATAAATGGGACGTACAATAGATGTTTTAAGTGTCTGTGGAACTGTTGCTTATTCAACACTAATATTTACCAATTTGGTTATTACATTAGCTAGCACTTTTGCATTAGTTTTCAGATCTTTTGGTCTTAGACCATCAATTCCAGCAGATTTGTTGTCCTTGACTGTGCTTAGAATATTTTCTATCTCTTTTACCGTGACATATCCTATGTATATGGACCTTTGCATGCTGGTTATCGGCCCAGTAAAGGTTTTATGTTGACATTCGTGTACCGTGCTTGAAACGTCAGACAGAAATTTCGTTGCGAGTTCATCTGCTAGATTGTTAGACCGATATGCATTTCCGAAATTCTTTATTAGGACATCATCTAATTTGCTGGGCGTTTTACCAAGAATTGCATTAACTATCTCCTAAGTTTCTTTAGGGTTTTTGTTCGCCTTTTGAAATTCATTTTTATAGAAACTTGTCTTTGCCTTGTTGATTTCTTTGTTTAAGTAATTTCGAAATTGCTTAAATTCTCTTTCATAGTCCTCATTTCTACGATTGTTTTTGTACCGTCGGTATAATCTATCTCTTTCTTTACATGCATTTCTAAGATTATTATTCATCCAGCCATGTTCATTCTTTCTGTCCTTTTTTTCTTTTGTTATCGTTGCTGCTGTCATCATATTGGTTAAGATATTCTTGAATTGGCCGTAGAAGTCGTTCACCCTTTGAAAATACACTTAATTGTTCCCAGCTGTATGCTTCGATACTTTGTGCTAGTTGTTGAGGGTTTATGTACTGATATTTTTCTTTCTGAATTGGTAGTGGGTAATTATTAAGCACATGGGCGGTTTATATGCCATAATGATCAGATATATTTAATTCAACACCAGCGGAATTGGTTTCTTGGTACTTCACGCGAATGAGACAATGGTCTATTAGTGTTCTGGAGTTTCTAGATACTTCAAGTCTCGTTTCTGAAAGTATAGTATTTATAAGTCCTTTTGAAGATATCATAGAAAGGCAGTTGTTGACTGTATGATCATAACGGTTATTCACATTTATGTTTATATCGCCTGCAACAATCAATGTTTTTCTTTTGTTTATTAAATCTATATTATCTTATTATGTGCAATTTCATTGATAAATCGAATAGGATTTAGGTTAGGAGGTCTGTATACTGACATTAGAGTAGCTGACAAAGATCCTCGTGTAATATTCAGATTGATGCATTCATAGGAAGTGTATAAACCTTCTACTCTATCATACGTAATATCATCCTTCATGAATAAAGTTATTCCTCCACCTCTAGACCTTGATCTATTATAAGACTCCACATTAAAGCCATCAATTTCATATAAACTATTTTCTTCTTTTTTTATATTTGTTTCAGTTAATATCATAATATCAATTGATTGTAAAAATTCATTTATATTCAATATTAACGAATCCCAATTTTTCCTCAACGATCGTATATTTAAACAGAACAGAGATAATCCATTTACCTTTTTTATGTAATATTCGTTATCCTCTTGCGTACTTCTTCTTCTTCTCCTGACTAGGCTCATGTCGCTGTACAGCCCGTAAAGTTCGTGGTTGAATCTTCCCCTCCATCCCCCGTCTGCGTTTATAGGCCCAAAAATCACGCGCAAAATCTTTCTCTCGAACCGACCAAGGGCCTCCTCATCCGCTTTTGATAGTGTCCATGCTTCTGCGCCGTACAACAGGACCGGGATGATAAGGGTCTTATATAGAGTCAACTTTGTCGTTCGGGAGTGGGCTCTATTACTCAGTTGCCTCCTGAGCCCAAAGAAACAGCGGTTGGCAAGAGTGATTCTGCGTTTGATTTCGGAACTGATGTCGTTGTTCCAGGTCACTGCGGAGCCAAGGTAGACGAAGTCCTTAACTACCTCGAACTTATATCTGCCTATACAAAGGTTCTGGCCGAGACGTCGGTGTTGAGCGTCCTTTTTTGATGACAGCATGTATTTAGTTTTGCCCTCGTTTACCGCCAAACCAATTTTCGCCGCCTCCTTCTCAATACTCCTAAACGCCTCATTGACATCTCGCTGTGATCTACCTATTATATCAATATCGTCGGCGTATGCAAGAAGTTGCGAGGATTTGATATAGATTGTGCCTCTTGTATTGGCCAGTGATTTTTGCACAATCATTTCCAATATGATGTGGAAGAAATCACACGACAGCGCATCGCCCTGCCTCAATCCTTTTTTGACATCAAAACTATCGGTAAGGTGTTCACCGATTCGGATGGAGCAGCGAGCATTCTCCAAAGTCATCCTGCATTGTCTGACGAGTTTAGCAGGTACATATGTCAAACGTAGATGTTTGAGACGCATTGTAGTAATTTAACTTTCAATGTGAGACGCATTGTAACCATTTAACTTTCAATTTGAATTTTTTACCATTGTAATTTGTTATTCACTGTACAAGCACCAGTCGATATTTCGTTCGTAATTCATTGGTCTAACACGATCATACATGCTCGCTTGAATATCCGATAAGATTCGAGCCAGCATGTATGATCGTAATTGATTCTAAAACATACATAATCATTTTGTTATCTTTCGATCGGCTGATGCTTTTTGCCGTTGCGGTACTAGGACAATGCAATCAACAGCAGACATCGACCCATGGTTGGTACAGTCTACAGCCGCACTTTTCCGCATTTTTGCATTTTCTTCTTTTCCCTCATTTTCGTGATTGGAACCATGGGTGGGTGGCTGCTGCTGAGTGCATTGCTTCTCACTTACTTGTGAGCTGTTGGACATACCGGATCAAAAGATAAGTAAAACATTATTTCATTGATTTCGTGGCTTCGAATCTGCAACAAACTGGTCCTTCGAGCCGGATATTTTTTTTGTGATTTGAACTATTTAAACTATTCGCTGGTAGTTTTTTCCTTTTTTTACTGTGCGCGTTCGCGAATCGTTTGACTCTTTGGTTGTTTGCTAAAATATTTCGATCATGAGTGTGAAAATAAAGAGATCAAGTGTAAAAGGGCATATTACGCGCGCGTTGACTTTCGTTGAGGAAATGGACAGCACGGTTTCGTTCGTTAGAGCAGCTTCAAAATCAGCGGGATAAAATCGAAGAAGCGTGGAAATTGTTCGGCACGCTGCAGGACGAATACCTTGACACCGTAGACGAATCGCTTCACGACGAGCTACACGCGGAATTTGCCGATTATGAAAGTAAATATTTTTGGGTCCATGAAAGATTGTCGCGTGAGTTACGTTTCGCAACATGTTGCCTTATGTTTTGTATGCCGTAACTTTGCATCTATGCACTTAGTTTTCCTTGATACTTATTTGTTTATTTGCCTACGATCATGCGATTTATTTTTACTACTCTACCTATTCACTTACGCGTCTCTTTTCCCAATTTCTTTCCCACCTATTTGTTTACGATATGTTAACCACACCAACTATCTAATTACGCGTCCCTTTTTCCAATTTCGCTTCCACCCACATATTTGTTTACGTGTCGATGATCGTGCGATTTGTTAACTCGTTACCTATCCACTTACGCGTCCCTTTTTCCAATTTGTTTTCCACTCATTTGTTTACGTGAACTGTGCAGCTTTCGTGTTTTGGCTAAGTAGGTGAATAGATGCCGGCAGATACGATCACTCGATAAAAGACCACCGACCGGGCAAGTCGTAAAAACCAAAACTGAAATTTTGATAAATAAAATTTAAAGTGAAAAAAAAATATTAAGTGTTTTTTTTCTAAACCCATAATTTTGCCAAAAATTGTAATTCCATAATTTGCAGGGGATTACAAGGATTGGCCTTCGTTTCGCGATTTGTGTGTTGGTTCCGTGGACACTCGGTCGAATCTCACACCTACCTAGAAATTTCAGTATCTGAAATCATTCCTTCGTGACGAAGCCGCGAACTTAGTGAAACACATACCCATATCGGAAGCGAATTATACTGAAGCATGGGAACGTCTAGAAGCGCGTTACGATAAGGTGAATTTAATTGTGCGGTCGTTTATTCAATCGTTCTTCTCTCTTCCCTCGATGAGTGTCGCGAATGTTCAGACTCTGTTACGTATCAGACTTTGAATTTTTACTTTTTATTATTTATCCTTGTGGCTAATTAAATATAAAATACTAATACCTTACTTTTTATGTCCACTGTTATATAATTTTCCCCGCTATTAAAGCTTACCTATACTTAAAAGAAACATTTTGCAACCCATATACATGTAAATAGTTTTTACCGTTAATCTTAAACGAGGACTTCTATCTGAATTAGTAAAACGAGCCAGTACTCGCTTAGCCTCGAACGTAATGAGAACGAAAAGAATAAAAACGGAAAAACAGAACCGCGTGTTTCATTGGAAACTTTTAAGTTTTATTAGGAGTCACCTAATCGCCGCCGACGTAATCATACTTACGTCGAAACAGACTCTTCGTAAGATAAACGACGGTGCCGATGAGGTCGTGCGAGGATTGAATGCGTTAGATAAAACCGGTCGCGATCCGTGGCTAATTTATCTGCTTGTTAGCAAGATAGACCCAGATTCCCGCAAAGCTTGGGCAGAATTTATTGGGTCAAGAGACGATCACACCATCGATTCCCTTTTAGACTTTCTTCAGGCAAGATGCAACGCTCTTGAATCGTGTCAGCTACCTAATCGTTCGCACGCGAAAACTTCGCCACCGTTACGTTCCCACGTGTCCGAAACCAATTCCTCAAAGCCCAAGTGTCCTAAGTGCTCTGAACCCCATTCGTTATCTCAATGCCCAAAGTTCGTTTCGTTAGACATTCCAACCCGGCGCGAGTTCGTAAAAACCCATTCGCTTTGCTTCAATTGCCTTCGCGTTGGGCATTCAGCTAAGAACTGTCGATCTGCGTTTAAATGTCGTTTATGCAAGTCATCACACCACACATTGGTTCATTCGGAAAATGCACCAACCAACCCGCCATCGTTGTCAACTCATTGCTCTTCTTCACAATTATCCCATTCGTTTTCTTCCACCAATCACTCAACAGCAAGTAACACGCCGGCACAACCTTCTCCAATCGTCAATAACGAATCGCTTGACCCTAATCGTTGCAAACAGACAATTCTTCCAACTATTTCGGCAACTGTTAGGGATATCCAAGGCAATCCCATTGTGTGCCGAGTGTTATTGGATTCCGGATCGCAGTCATCATTCGTTGTAGAGTCGTTCGCGGACTTTCAGCCTTAGATGCAGGTTATACCAGGGGTCGCATATCAATCCAACTCTCGTCGTTAGTAAATTCCGCTACCACCGGGGTAGATGCGTTTGTTTTGCCAAAACTGACTTCGAATCTTCCATGTCGGAGTTTTGATAGTTCTATTTGGCCACATCTTGCCGGGCTGCAGCTAGCTGATCCTAATTTTAACATTTCGTCTCCAATTGATATTCTTCTCGGTGCCGAAAAACTGTGGTGCATTCTACGGGCAGGAAAGGTTATCGGAGATGACGGTTCATCTGTAGCCCAAAATACGTCCTTTGGTTGGGTAATTTCTGGAGAGTTTTCGAACAGTGATCAGCTGGATACTGGTGCGGTCGACTCATTTCACTTAACCATGGATGTGGACTATTTACTCAGGCGTTTTTGGGAAGTCGAAGAGGTCTCTTCACCAGGCTGCGACGCAGTAGGTGTGGATCCAGCCGAGCAACACTTTAAGGAAACTTTCAGCCGTTCTGGTGATGGAAGGTATATTGTTTCGTTACCGTTTAAGAATCCGGATCCTATTTTCGGTGAGACGTTAAATTCGGCGATCTCTAGACTGCATTCCATGGAACGGCGTTTTCGATTAAATCGAGAGCTTCGTCAAATGTATAAAGATTTCATGCTTGAATATATCCAACTTGGCCATATGACGCAAATTCCTGTCGCTCAGTATAAAACGGATGCTGGCAAGCATTTTTACCTTCCACATCACGCGGTCGTAAAAAAGGAACTTGCGACAAACAAAATACGAGTCGTGTTCGACGGGTCTTCAAATGATTCACATGGAGTTACATTAAATAGTTCCTTATTAGTCGGTCCATCAATACAGCGGGATTTGGTAGGGGTATGTTTGCGTTTTCGTCAACATCGCGTAGTCTTTACAGCCGGTGTCGTCAAGATGTTTCGCCAGATCTGGGTAGATGATCAACATGCTGACTTTCAACGCGTCGTCTGGCGAGAAAACCCTGATGATGAAATTGGACATTTTCGGTTGCGTACGGTCACTTATGGCACAGCGGCTGCCCCTTTTCTATCGGTTCGCGTTTTACAACAATTAGCTGAGGACTACAGATGGAAATATCCTACGGCTTCAAGGGTCATTCGCGAGGACGTATACGTGTACGATGTGATGACAGGGTCGGGCTCTACGGCGGGATTAATTGCACTTAAGTCAGAATTAGTATCGCTATTGTCGGAAGCCAAACTTCAACTTCGGAAATGGAGCTCAAATTGTTTGCCGTTGCTGAAAACCCTACCTGAAGAAGATTGCAACACCTTGATGTTTGACCCTGAACGTTCTTCCTCTTTTATCAAGGTACTCGGGATGTTTTGGGATCCAGTCAGGGATCATTTTTCCTACAAAATTTCAAATATTGGTTTTATTGATCCACCAACAAGACGATCATTATTGTCGGAAGTATCGCGGATATTCGACCCTCTCGGTTTTCTCGCTCCATCGGTTTTATTGTTCAAGGTCCTATTCCAAGAATTATGGTCTTCTGAGTTGAATCTCCATCGGGACGATCCACTACCCGGTCCCTTGTCCTCACGGTGGACTAGTTATCATCAAGAACTTCATCTGTTCGAGCAACTTCGGATTCCGCGTTGTGCACTGTCTTCGCTGGGGGAATTTGAATTGCATAGATTCTCGGATGCCTCTTCAGTGGCCTACGCCGCCGTTATATACAGTCGTTGTACACTTCAGAATGGAAACTACCAGGTGAATATTATCGCTGCTAAAACGAAGGTAGCTCCGCTAAAGCCGACTTCCATTCCCCGACTCGAGCTCTGTGGTGCGCTGCTGCTTGCGCGGCTATTTCAACGGGTAACTAACACCTTGTCTTCAAAACCTTCTAAACTTTTTGCATGGTGCGATTCTGAAGCTGTTCTCCATTGGTTATCGTCACCACCACGTCGCTGGGCCACCTTTGTGGCAAACCGTACGGCTGCTATTCTCGAAATTCTGCCCCGCCATGTCTCGCACCATGTAGCCTCTGAACAAAATCCTGGTGATTGCGCCTCACGTGGTCTTATTCCTGCGCGTCTTATTTCATTTGATTTGTGGTGGAATGGTCCATCTTGGCTTTCTATCGACTCTGCACAATGGCCGAAGCCAAGGGTAAACTCAAGAAGGCTCGAAACTCTTGAAGAAAAGGCTCCCAAAATGCAGGCCTTTATTGCATCGACGGCGAACACCTTTCACGATCTTCGTGTCGAAAAATTCTCCTCTTGGCCTCGTATGAAACGGGTGGTGGCTTACTGTTTACGTTTTGGGTTCAATTGCCGCGCAGGAGCTACCAATCGTCGAAAGGAAGCGTTGCGTTTGTCGGAATTGAATCATGCACAAACTATTATCATAAGGCTAGTTCAACAACACACATTCGCCGAGGATATTCGTTCGCTAAGCAAGGGTCTCCAGTCTCCAGACATTCATCATTGATCAAGCTTTGCCCATTCGTCGACAACGAGGGTATTCTGCGTGTTGGGGAAGAATCAAGAAGGCTTTGATTTCATTTAGTTTAAAACATCCTATTATTTTGGTTTCTCATCATCCTATTTCCAGACTTATCGTAAGAGACATACATCAACGCTACCTGCACCCTGGGATCTCGGAAACGTTTGTCCTCGTTCGCCAACAGTACTGGATCATTGGATCGAGAGGTCTTATACGCAACATAATTTTCCACTGCAAGCCCTGTTTCATACACCGGAGGCAAACATCACAGCAATTAATGGGAGATCTGCCGCCGTGTCGAGTACAACCTAGTCGTCCATTCAAAAATTCAGGTTGTGACTATGCTGGACCAATTACAATCAAGCTGTCGCGGACGCGGAAACCAAAACTGTCCAAGGCTTACACCGCATTGTTTATATGTATGACCACGAAAGCTATCCATCTCGAGTTGGTCAGCGATCTCGCCACAGACGCGTTTATTGCCGCTCTTCATCGCTTCGTATCTCGCCGTGGAAGATGCAGCAATATCTAAACCGATAATGGCACAAACTTTCACGGAGCCCGCCGATGCCTGACAGATATGCATAGGTATATGCTGTCTGAACAACACAACAACATTATATCCTCCGCTCTTGCCGAAGACGGAGTCACTTGGCATTTTTCACCACCTTCAGCACCTCACTTTGGCGGTCTGTGGGAGGCGGGTGTAAAATCCATAAAATAACACTTGCGTCGAGTTGTGGGTTCCACAGTGTTGACGTTTGAGGAGCTTTCCACTGTGCTTTGTCAGATAGAGGCTGTTGTCAATTCTCGTCCTTTGTGCTGTTTATCTGATTCTGGTATAAACCCACTCACCCCCTCTCATTTTCTTGTAGGCGAGCCATTAACAGCAGTACCCGAGCCAAGTTACCTGAGCATCCCAAGCAACTGTTTGGATCACTATCGCCATCTCCAAGCTATGGTTCAAGGTTTCTGGAAGAGATGGCACAACGAGTACCTAACCTCACTCCAGGAAAGACCCCAATGGCAGAAACATCATCCAAACCTTAAGACTGGTGATGTTGTAATTCCTAAGGAGCCTAATCTCCCACCTACAAAATGGGTAATGGGGCGAATTCTGAAAGTATACCCCGGGCGGAATGGCCTTGTGCGCGTTGCAACTGTGAAGACTGTAGCTGGCAATTTTATACGACCAATAAATAGGATGGTGATATTACCGGTTTCCTGAACTCGTTCAGGGGGGGGAGGCATGTTTGAGACGCATTGTAACCATTTAACTTTCAATTTGAATTTTCTACCATTGTAATTTGTTATTCACTGTACAAGCACCAGCCGATATTTCGTTCGTAATTCATTGGTCTAACACGATCATACATGCTCGCTTGAATATCCGATAAGATTCGAGCCAGCATGTATGATCGTAATTGATTCTAAAACATACATAATCATTTTGTTATCTTTCGATCGGCTGATGCTTTTTGCCGTTGCGGTACTAGGACAATGCAATCAACAGCAGACATCGACCCATGGTTGGTACAGTCTACAGCCGCACTTTTCCGCATTTTTGCATTTTCTTCTTTTCCCTCATTTTCGTGATTGGAACCATGGGTGGGTGGCTGCTGCTGAGTGCATTGCTTCTCACTTACTTGTGAGCTGTTGGACATACCGGATCAAAAGATAAGTAAAACATTATAAAGATTTTATGTATTGGCAATTTAATTTTACGCATTTATTTAAAAACACTTTCATTGATTTCGTGGCTTCGAATCTGCAACAGTAGACATAGCGCTGGAACACGATTTGCGAGTATGCTCCTGGAATGTCAGAACCCTGTACACTCCCGGAGCTGCTCATAAACTAGAAGGAATCCTCACGCAGTACAAGGCGGATATTACTGCGGTCCAGGAAATACGCTGGATAGGAAACGGTATGATTAGGAAGAAAAATTGCGACATTTATTACAGCTGTCACAAAAGGTTGCACTTACTGGGATGCGGATTCGTCGTGGGAAAGCGGTTAAGGTCGAAGGTCATCGACTTTAAACCTATAAGTGATCGCCTGGCTGTGATCCGCATCAAAGGCAGATTTTATAACATCAGCCTTATATGTGCACACGCCCCTACCGACGAGGCTGAAGACCCTATCAAGGAGGACTTCTATGACCTCCTGGACAACGCCTACGGAGCTTGTCCGGAGTACGATGTAAAAATCGTGCTCGGGGACTTCAACGCCAAAATCGGAAAGGAAAACACCCTTGGCGGAGTGATCGGAAAGCACAGCCTCCACGATACAACAACAGATAACGGCTTCCGACTCGCTGACTTTGCGACAGCTCGTAATGCGGTGATAAGTAGCACAAGATTCCCTCGCAAGCGAATCCACACAGCAACCTGGCGATCTCCGGACGGTCGAACCGCCAACCAAATCGACCATGTGCTCATTGACGCAAGGCACGCGTCAAACATCCTGGATGTGCGAACATTCAGAGGGGCAAATGTCGACTCTGACTACTTCCTCGTAGCAGCAAGATTCAGAGCTCGACTGTCCAATGTCAGAAAGCTGCACCAGCCCATCAGGAGGAGGTTCGACATTGGGCGCCTGAGCACACCGGAGGTTGCCAGAGTCTACAGGGAGCAGCTGAGCGAAAGACTCTACGGTATGCCTACGTCGAACACAAATGCCAATAATATGTGGCTGCATTGCCGCTCAGCCATTCAAGAAGTAGCCGAAACCACCTTAGGATACCTACCACCCCCGACAAGAAACCCGTGGTATGATGGCGAGTGTGAGCAGAAAAAGGCAGCAACCGACGAGGCGTACCAAAAGGCGCTGCAGAGGAAAACCAGGGCAGCGCGAGAAGAGTACCGAGCCAGAAGAAGGGAGGAGAAGAAACTACTGCGACAAAAGAAAAGAATCTTCGCAGCCTCCCAGCTCAAGGATATCGAGGAGTCTAGGGATAGACATAAAATACGAGCCTTTTACAAGAAAGCCAAAGGCCTTGCAGGAGGCTTCAAAAAGGGCACCCTGGCTCTTCGAAACTGCGAGGGTAATCTTGTCACCGACCCGCAGGGAATAGTGGATGTATTTAAGCAGCACTTCCAGCAGCTGCTTAACGAGCATGACCAAGAGAGAGTGGTAGGGACTGAGGAAATCCCAACTCCAGCCGCTGAAGTAGTCCTCCCACCCAGCATAGAAGAAGTCGGCACAGCTATTCAGAAGCTGAAGAACAACAAGGCCGCAGGCTCAGATGGCTTGCCATCAGAGCTCTTCAAGGCTGGCGGCGATGTTCTGGTAGGGAGCATGCACCAGATCATCTGCAGAATTTGGGAAGATGAGAGCATGCCCGACGACTGGAATACCAGCTCTATATGCCCCATCCACAAAAAAGGCGATCCTACCTCTTGTAAGAACTATAGAGGTATATCCCTGCTCAATGTCGCATACAAGATCCTGTCCAGCGTATTGTGTGAACGTCTAAAACCATTTTGCACCGCACTAATCGGCAGCTACCAGTGCGGCTTCCGGCCCGGCAAATCAACTATAGACCAAATCTTCACACTTCGACAAATCCTGGAAAAGACCAACGAGTTTCAAATCGATACACACCATCTTTTCATCGATTTCAAAGCCGCATACGACAGCATTCATCGTGAAGCACTGTTTGGGGCGATGGCCGAATTCGGGATCCCGGTAAAACTGATCCAGTTGTGTCGCGCCACGCTAAAAAACACGCGATGCACCGTGCAACTCGGTTCTAGGACCTCGGAACCATTCGAAACATGCACCGGATTTCGGCAAGGAGATGCGCTGTCATGTGACTTCTTCAACCTGGTGCTGGAGCAGATAGTGCGACGGGCAGGCGTCAACAGGGAAGGCACTATCTTTTACAAGTCCATCCAGCTGCTAGGATACGCGGATGATATCGACATCATCGCGTGTTCTCGCCGTGGCATTGTGGAAGCATTCACGGCGATTGAAGAGCAGGCGAAACGAATTGGCCTTAAGATCAATGAGGACAAAACGAAATACATGCTGTCAAGCAAAAACCAATCCGTCGCTCACCACCTGGGACAAAACATAACAATTGACAGCTACAATTTCGAGGTAGTTAAGGAGTTTGTCTACCTCGGGGCAAACGTAAATTCCACAAATGACACCACAGTGGAGATCCGGCGTAGAATCGCCCTTGGCAACCGCTGCTACTTCGGCTTGTCCAAACAACTGGGGTCAAAACTCCTCACTCGAAAGACCAAAGTCATGCTTTACAAAACGCTCATTCTGCCAGTCTTGCTGTACGGAGCCGAAAGCTGGACGATAAGCAGGACAGCGGAGCTGATTTTGGGTTCTTTCGAAAGAAAAATTCTGCGCCGGATATTTGGTCCTGTCTGTGAGGAAGGTGAATGGAGAAGAAGACACAACCGCGAACTCTACGAGCTGTACCAAGATGTGGATGTAGTCCGGAAAGCAAGGACCCGTCGACTACACTGGCTCGGCCACATCGAGCGCATGGACATCAACGCTCCAGCTAAGAGGGTCTTCGACTCCGAGCCTCCTGGTTCGAGAAGAAGAGGAAGACCGAACCTCCGGTATAAAGACCAAGTAATCGCGGATGTAAGACATCTTGGTCTTGACAACTGGAAGCAGCGTGCCCGGGACCGTCAAGGATGGAAGGCAGCT
The DNA here is from genome assembly GCA_951905685.1 of Eumerus sabulonum. Classification (NCBI taxonomy): domain Eukaryota; kingdom Metazoa; phylum Arthropoda; class Insecta; order Diptera; family Syrphidae; genus Eumerus; species Eumerus sabulonum. The sequence goes on from OX645060.1 coordinate 209,346,319, forward strand.
ATAGCTCAGGCTCAGATCCTCCATGGATCGCAGGCCTGATAAGTAAGTAAGTAGACATAGCGCTGTATAGCTCGTCTCTAATTACGCTGTCGTATGCGGCTTTGAAGTCGACAAATAGGTGGTGAGTGTCGACTTGAAATTCATTGGTTTTTTCCAGTATCTGCCGTAGTGTGAAGATTTGGTCGATGGTGGACTTCCCTGGCCTGAATCCGCACTGATAAGGATCTATCAGCTTATTTACAAAAGGCTTCAGGCCTTCACACAAAACGGCAGAGAAGATTTTGTAGGCGATGTTAAGGAGACTTATTCCTCTATAGTTAGCGCAATCAGAGGGGTCTCCTTCCTGTGGATCGGGCATACGATGCTGAGACTCCATTCCTCGGACATGCTTTCCTCTAACCATACCTTACGGATGAGCTGGTGCATGCTCCCAACCAGGTCATCCCCAGCTGCCTTGAAGAGCTCAGACAGTCCGTCTGCGCCAGCCGCTTTATTCGACTTGAGCTTCGATATGGCAATCTTAACTTCGTCGAGGTCATGGGGACCTCTGCCTGACAGCGGTATATTGACTAACATCGCCGTTATACAGTCTGCAGAAGTGGTTTTTCCATATTCTCAGCATCGACTGCGGTTCTACTACTAGATGTCCGTTCTCATCCCTGCAGGCTTCCGTTCTGGCTTTATAACCTTGGCATGTTCGCTTTATCTGTTGATAAAACTTACGAACGTCACGGCTGCAGTAACACCTCTCCAAATCCTCAATCGCGCGCTTCTCGTGCTCTTTCTTCTTTCTTCTGAGAAGCTTATGCTCATCCCTTCTTTTTAACTCGTAGAGCTCACGAGCTGCTCTTGTTCTTTTATGCAGCGAGGCCTTATATGCATCCTGCTTCGCTGTATGAATCCTCCTGCACTCGTCATCGAACCAGGTATTTCTTCGTGGTGGAGCCTTGAAACCCAAAACTTCGGATGAAGAGCTTTTTAGGGCTTGTTTGCAGAGGCTCCACTGCTGTTCTATTTATAACGTGGAGGATTGAGGTGTATTGGAGAGCGTACTTAGAATTTTAAAATTAATAGTTATTAATTCATTCATATTATCATCCATCATGTGAATCATAACTTATTGCCGCAAGTGTATTTCTTGTATGTGGATGTTAGACTATTTTTTCAATATCAGCTGTTGACTCGATTTCAATTATATGCTCTCCATTATCTTTCCTTGCTAATATTTTGTTGTTCTTAAACCAAACATATTTCCGATTTACAGTTCGGGCTTTTGTTTTGGCCAGCCATAGCATTTTTTTTAAAATTTGCTGTAAGTTGGTTGTTGACATATATGATTGTGTCAGAATATATTTGGGTTTGCTCTCTGTTTATTTTCGTGCAGACTTCGGCATAAGTCAGAGTTGTTTTCTCTTTAGCTCTCTCGAGAAACGTTGTTTTTGTTTGCCTACGCGTGAAGCACACTAATACGTTTTTTAGCTGTTTATTTCTTCTGTCAGCATAAGTATACATATCTTCAACATCACTGGCACTCACATTAACTCCTAATACATCGCCAACGGCAGTTAGAACGTCATATGGGTTATCATTTGCTCTCATTGGGATATATTTGATCCCAATGTGTTTCTCCATTTGCTTTTGTTCTAACACATTTAATCTTTTGTTTAGAGTCGCAATGATCATCTCTTTCATTTCATTTTGTTTTTTATATTCTGAGATCTCCTGCTTTAAGCTCTCGATCAGCTGATTGTTTTTGACAAGTGCATTGTTTAGCTCGTCGTATTTACTGCTTGTGAATTCAACTGTTTTACCATACTCTTTCAGCCATCAGGTGATGGCTTATTGACATTCTGCATTTGTCCGCCGGTTCATCTTCTAAACAGGAGGCACCGTTTTTTTCTTTCGGGGAATCAGCTGGTCGGGATCTCTTTTGCTGTTGTGTTTCGACTTATTGTGTTTTCTCCTTTCCCCTACAGTGCGTGCACTCCCATGACTTTTTTGCCGCTGCAGACATTCTGCGCCATGTATTTTGTGTAACGGCGGAACACTCATGATGGTAATTCCCCTTACACCTTCCACATGTTGCGAACTCACCATCAAGAGGTAGCGGGACATTGCACCGGGAACAATTTGCCATTGTGTATAAATGTATATATGTATGTATGTATATTATATATGTATATATACATATATATTTTTTTTTTTATTTATGTAACCACTGAAAAAGCAAAAGCACGTCTTTACTCTACAAAAACTCAAGTACTTCTACTACCTCTCGCTTCAGTCTGCCTAAAGCGGCCTATACACACGCTACGGATCGAATGGATCGGTTGCGATTCAAACAGATCGTCCTGTGTGTGGGCTAGTTTGCTACAGATCGCAAGTTTTCAAATGAGTTTGATATTCTTGCATTCGGTAGTGTGTGTGTGGCGCGGTTGAAAATGTTGCGATTCAAACAGATCGTCGTGTGTGTGGCACAGTCTGCTACAGATCGCAAGTTATCAAATGAGTTTGATATTCCTGCGATCGGTAGCGTGTGTGTGGCGCGGTTGACGATGTCTAGGAAACGTCCACCCGAAGTTGTTAGAGTGCATCTATGCAGTCTGTTTATATGTTTATGATTGTATTTATGATTCGTATGTGCACAAATGTAGGTTAACACGATCCATCGGAATTCACCAGCATCCAGTCAACAATCAGCAATGACCACAGTGCACCGTGATCCAGAAGCGCACAGAACACGATCCATCGGAATTCACCAGCATCCGGTCAACAATCAGCAATGACCACAGTGCACCGTAATCCAGAAGCGCACAGGTGCAACCAAACACCCACCATAAGTTCCCACATTCTCCCAGTGCATTTCCACACAAGAAACCGAACACCTTCCCACATGCACTGCAACTCCCAACGAACCCGACCAACCTGACACCCAGCGCATTCCTTCACGTACGCGATGCTTCGCTTTAGGTTAAGATAGGTGATAAGTAAAATTCATGTTAGATTTTAAGTCAGTTCGTGTTGTAATTTGAAAGAGGACAGAAGTCCCAAAATATAATAGAAAATAAAAAATATTTTTTTTAATAAACTGAATAGTAATTAATTAACTTGTATGTTATAAAACTGTGAACATCGAATCATAAAATGAAAACAGGCCATAAAATGAAACAAGCAATAAACACTCGCAGGCAATAGGCAATAGAATTATGAGAACCTCATTCACATATTTGTGAATGCATGTATCTATATATGAATAAGTTATTAGGATCAGAAACCACTCCTGCATCCACAGTGAACGTTTCTCTTTCATTATCCTTTCTTTCCCTTTTTCACACAATATGTACACCACACAACAAAATTATTTTTTCTCCGCGATCCATCCTTACTCGACGGCGAACAGCGTGAAATGAAGAACGTATACCGATCCACAAGTGTGTGGCGAAATGACTTCAAACAGATACATTCGATCCGTAGCGTGTGTGTAGGCCGCTTAACTCCTGTCCTTGGCATAAGCGCTCGCTGCGTTCCACTTGTTTTCCGTTTCTAGCATATGGTGTACTAGGTTCTCTGGGGTTGGTGTTTCACCCAGTACTCCTTGTAATGCTTCTCTTTGTAATTGGAAACGTGGGCAGTGGAAGTATATGTGTTCCGCGTCTTCAGGGATATTTCTGCACGTTGGGCACGTGGGGGAGTCGACCTTCCTGCACTTGTACAGGTATGACTTGAAGCAACCATGTCCCGTAAGCAGTTAGGTGAGGTAGAAGTTTACTTCACCATGTCTGCGGTTCATCCAAGCCTCTATGTTCGGGATAAGGCGATAAATCCAGCGGCCCTTAGTTGAGAGGTTCCAACGCTGTTGCCACTCAGCTAGGCTTCTACTTCTTCCTCTTGTATTTGCTTCAGCATGGGTTAGCCGTTCCTCCTGTCTATTCGCTACAAACTTTTCCTGCAGTTCTTTCGCGAGTATATCAATAGGTAACATACCTGCTATGACGCAGGCCGTGTGTTCCGAGGTTGTGCGATAAGCGCTGCTTACTCTTAGCGCACATAATCGTTTTACTGCTGAAATCCTTCTTTTGTATGAAGTCACCTTCATAGCTCCAGCCCAAACTGGCGATGCATAAAGCACTACGGATGTGACTTCATTAGCTAAAAGTAGTCTACGGCTGTATTTTGGGCCCCCTAAATTCGGCATGATCCGCGCAATGGAGGTAGTCACACAAGAGGATTTGTTGCCTACATACTCCAGTTGTTCTATAAATGTAAGTCTTGAGTCTATCATAACGCCATGATATTTGATAGCTGGCTTAGATGTTATTTCATGCCCAACCACCGTCTCTCATTTCTTTCAGCTGGTGACGAGGACCGCTTCGGTTTTTTGTTGAGCTAGCGTAAGGCCGACTGACGTTAGCCACTGTCGAACATTCGAAATTGCTTCGTTGCTAATTTGAACAACTTCTTCCAGTAATTTTGCAGTGGCCACTATTGCGATATCGTCCGCAAATCCGACAATTTTTAGCCTCAGCTGGTATTTCAAGTCGGAGTACGCCGTCGTACATCAGGTTCCACAGTATCGGATCCAGAACTGAGCCCTTCGGGGACTCCTCCAGTTACTGCATATTCCTTCACACCATCGTCTGTTTCATAAAGCAACACCCTATGCCGGAAGTAGTTTCTTAAAATTCCACTGATGTAAGTTGGTACCCTCATATTTCGGAGTGCTTCAAGTATATGTTTCCAACTCGCCGTGTTGAACGCATTTTTAACGTCCAGTGTTATGACGCAACAGTACTGCGTAGCGCCTCTCCTCCATCGCCCTCCTTCTATGACCCTTTACGCAGTGTCGACTATTTCCCTAATGGTATCCGCCGTCGAGAGTGCTTGCATGCTGATAGGCCGCCTGCTTCTTCAATCGCAGCTGCCAATCTGTTGCTGATGATGCGCTCCAGAATTTTTCCGGCCGTGTCCAACATATAAAGCGGGCGGTAAGCTGACGGATCGCTCGCGGGCTTACCCCCCTTGGGTAGCAGCACGGGCCTCTGTTTTTTCCACTGTTCATGGAAAACTCCCTCACTCAGGCATGCGTTGTAGATGTCAACAAATAGATCCATTCTGGTTTTATTCGCCGCTTTCAGGGCGACATTGGGGATCCCATATGGTCAGGGGGCTTTTTTGTTTCCGAACCTTTTACATGCCTCAAGGATCTCTTGTGGAGTTATCCTAGGAACTTGCTGGGCTGCTGTAGACGGCTCGTTTGATATCCAATGGAATTTCCGGCTACCGTGGGAATAGACATTCGACTATTTGTTCCAACACATCTATACGTGTGGGAGATGGTGCTCGAAAAACTTTCAGATTTTTCATCACCACTTGGTACGCTCTCCCCCAGTGATCTTCATCCAACCCGTTGCATAGCTTGGCGAAGCTCCGACGTTTACTCATGACAATTGCAATTTTCAACTCTTTTCGCGCTGCTTTGTATCGATGGTGAAGTTCGATGGTGCTGTCCCTTCCTCTGCTGCGCTGGTACTTTCTCCCTGTGCGGTGACATTTAGCGCGTAGCAACGCAATGCCCTCATTCCACCAGTAAACTGGTGGGTAGCGTGTATTTGTTGGTCTTCTTGCCATGGATGCGTCGCATGCCGTTGCTGCCTACAGCCTACACACTGCCACAGCTGTGTAGGCTTCTTGTTGGCAGTACCCGCCAAAGCAGCATGCGAAATCATAAGGGCGAAGGCTTCTTCGTCGAATGAATTTGTCGTCCACCCTGGTTTGTTGGCTATTCTCCTCAGTGCATTTGTTTGTTGCTTCCTTCCTTTGTGACTTCACACAGTATAGTTCGGTGGTCACTGTGGGTATAGAGGGGATTGACCTTCCATTTTGTTTTCCGAGTAAGTAAGATCGATTATCGAACCCACCCCATTTCTTCAAAATGTGTGCTCCTTACCGTTTCTCCTAATGATCGTCCTTGAGCAGCCCCATTCTCTGGACCAAGCGTTAAAGTTCCCAGCTATGAAGACCGGATTCCGTCCTCTGGCATCCATTGCCAACCTACTAAGGAAGCCATCAAAGTCCTCGATAGTAAGGCTCGGAGGAGCATAACAGCTGTAGATATGATAGCCATCAATTTTAGCCCGAACAAAAAATGTGTCAGGCATCAGTTCCGTTTCTTGGAAGGACTGCTTACCCAGCTCCATATTGCGGCTTTGCCTGAGGTATCCGCCGTCCATACATCTTTATCATATTGTCGATATGGTTCGCTAAGGATTGCGACATCTTTCTTTAACTCGCGAATTGCTTGCGTAAGAAGAGCTTGGGCCGCTTCGCAATGGTTTAGGTTTAGCTGTAGTAATTGCATTGTTTTAGCAACAGCTTCCTTAAGGCTCATTGGTGCGATGGGCACCTGCGGCTTCCCGTGAAATGGTTATTATCGATGCCCGCCTGCCTTGGTAGAGCAGACATTTGGGGTCCTCGTTACATTGTTTCGCTATATGCCCACTTTTGCCGCACCGTAAGCAATGTTTGGACCAGTCACATGCGCTTTTGCAGGCTATAGCTATATGCCCGAATTCCATGCACTTGTAGCATTTGCTTGGATTCAGCTTCTCGCGTATTCGGCGCATGACCCATCCTATAAGCACTTTTTCTAGTTCGATGAGCTGCTTGGCTGCTTCTGCTGGTAAACTCGCAGTCGCCGTTTGGGTACCACTGTAGGCCTTCCTAGGAGACTTAATTGTCAGTATTTTAGGTGCACTGGTACTCAACAAGCTTTCTGATAACGCATTAAATACGTCCTCTTTCGTGGTGACTTCATCAAGATCCTTGATCTCAATCAGCGTCTCCTGTGTAAAAACCTTCACTTCCGCTTGCTCTACCAGAGTACTTTTGATTTTATCCTCGAATTTCGCGACCTGCGGGTTAGCGGATGTCCTAAGCTCGATGAGCAAGTCTCCTTTCACCGTTCTTTTGAGACGGTTGCTCTTTACCTTCCGCAGCATATCTGCGTACGTTGCCCTTTGCTCTTAGGAGTAACGCATCGGGGTAGGTATGTTTTCTCCGATCTTTTGCTCGTGGCCTCGGTTTTATCCATTCGGATTCAAGTTGATTCCCTTTCGTCTCAGGCTGGGCGGGTAGCTCATCAGATCTTCAATTCCGATGGATATTCAGAGCATCACTCTCTAGTTTTCCTTCGTTGGAATCCGCAGTTTTCGTCCCTCCATCCATTCCTCTAGGGTTTGCGTTGCTTACCTCGAGTGGCTTCACGCTTGACGGCTTCTCGGTGTTCACCTTTTGGGAGTGTTCGCAGTAGCACTAAGCTCCTCCAGAATGGGTTTTGCGGGGTGGATAGTCCACACTCCGCTCGTTTTCCCTGAGTTTTACTTATCTCTTTTGTGTATTCTTTATTTTGCTTGTTTGTGCTTATTGTTGTTGTGTTCCTGTCTCGTGGGTCCCGACTCAAAACCGCTATCTCCGCCCGAGTGTGTATTCACCTTTATGATCCCATGGTTATCTATGCTAGCAGGGAGGCCATGCGAGGGTTGGCACAGGACCTTATGGGTGTCTGTGCCAGAGCCAGATCGGTGCTAATCAGGAATGTTACATCTGAACATACACCAACAACTTAACGGCGACGAGACGGATAACGTATTTTGAGGCCTGCCAAGGTTTTAACATGACGGGGGCGGTTGCAGCATTAGCCTGAGAGCCGTTTCAACCAAACTTCACTCTAGCTTACTAAGGCAACAGAATACTACAACCGTCAGCCCGCATCAATCAAGTCCAATTGGTGGTCCGGTATACCGTAATTAGGATCTTAACGGGCTCAGTATTAATGCCTAACCTATCTCTTCATGTGTTTGTATGTTGACTTCACGTGTTCCCTCGCTGTCACTCTTCGGAGTGGGGGGCACTTAGTTGAGGACGGCACCGACTCGTCCTGTCACAAAGAGTTCATAGGGCTTTTGAGACGTTTATAGCCTCGCCCTCCTTCTCTGCCACTTTTGGTCGGGGACTGCTTATTTCTTATTCGCAGCTAACCTGTATAGCACAGGCCCTTCAGCGATCCGCCACCTGTTGACCCCGCAGTGGCCTAAGCTCAGCCCTGTGGAGATAACGATGTATGTTGATCTTGGTGCTGGGCTTTTACTAGCCAAGGATACCATGTGGAATAACATGTGTCTCCAGAAAGCCAGTAGCTCAGAGATAGTCAACCCCAGTCCGGGTTGGATGGTGAGTTGAGGATGCTGTCTCAAGTTATGCTGAGATGGCCCCCAACGAAGAGAGAGCGACGGGAATGGCCAACTGGAATCGTAGCCAGTAAGGCGAGGTTCCAGCTGCACCCACGCTCAAGGCATAGGTGAAAGTTTGAAGCGATCACAGCTACTACAGCAGGTCTAAATAACGACCGGTAAAGGCGAACCAGAAACCGTGCCCCCTACTAAGTGAGGGAGGGTTCCGTGGCGAAGAGTGTTAGATACCAGGAGCGGCCGGTATACCTTCGAACAGGGGAAGTTGATCGAGAAAGCTTTAGCTAAGGCGATCTTCGACCACACTCGAAGACTCCTCCATGATTTCCTCTTTAACGTGGATGAAATTCTTAACTTTTTACCCACGTTTGACCAATCAGGATACAGTAGAATTATTCTTCGTGATATACGCAATAAAATAACAGCCCAGGCTAACGAAGTACTAAGCATGTACAGTACTCCAATATTGTGGGAAGAAATCATGCAACAGCCTAATTGTTCACTATTCTGATTATGAAACAAGTTCAATAGGTGATCTGCATCAATTAAGGCAAACCAATTCCACGATGGATGTATTTTATTTCCAGACTGTCGAACTGCTATCAGCTATGATAAATCATATTAAAGTGCACGAGACTGACAGTTTGCGTAACTTGCTCCAAGCAAAAGTTGTACGAAGGGATGTGCCTCAATACGTTCCTTTCGGGTCTCCTTGAACCATTGGGGTCAACAATTCGTGCGATGAGACCTACAAAGTTATCAGATGCTCTTACCTTGTGTCGCAAAGAAGAGAACTGCCTCTATTTCCTCGACGCACCTATGGCACGTCAGCCCTTTATTATAGAAGTTTAAACCGAAATAATATACGGTTCCTTGATAGACACCATATTCCTTACCAAACTCAAAGTGCGTCAAACGCTCCACACATTCGGTATCAGGGTCAACAATACTCGGCTCCTAGGCAATTCTATGATAACAGCAACCTACATTTTCTAAGTCAAGTTCCACAATTTCATAACAAAACATTTCAAAACATCGAATACCCCTCTAAATCTAATCCACGAACATCCAAAAAAAATACACTTCCTCAAACCCACAATCAAAACAGACCATTCTCCGGCCAATCTAGGAATTCGGGTCCTCGCCCGATGGACATCGCTCGGTAGTACAGCCAGAAATATCTTGAAAAATAGCTCAACTACATAATTATATGCACAATGTAGAAGAAACTATTCGCCCCATTAACTATCCTAATAACCCCATAGAAACACCTGAACAACTCCCCCCAAATCAATATAAACCCAACGTCATATCGTAAACTTACGCAGACCCCTCTATGACAAAAATGGTGTGCTACCTTCCGGTTGACGTTGAATTCGGTAGCATTTTGGTAAGACAGACACTTATTACACCATACTTAATGATATCCGAAGGGATATACAAAGCAAAGGGTTGGTACTCATATGTGGAAGTCGTAAACACAAGTAAATCTTTCCAGACGCTACTAGTGGGACATCCCTTACAGGGCATTAGGCTTAATCCGGACAAACTTACTGAAGTACGCAATATCGCCATCTATAATATTGAAGGCCCAAATTATTCAGATGTCAGAGATTTTATTAGACTTCTTCTTCTTCTTAACGGGCGCTACAGTTCGGGGTGAACCTGGGCCTCAACCAACATGCCCCTCCAACCAACACGGTCTTTTGCCAGCCTTTTCCATTACCACACACCCAGTTGGCTGCGGTCCCTTACCACCTGAGTGCGCCATCTTAAGTGCGGTCGTCCTCTGCTTCTTCTTCCCTCGGGGTTGGATACAAAGACTCTCTGGGCTAGAGTTGTGGTGTCCAATCGCTCTACATGGCCCAGCCATCTTAGGCGTTGAATCTATAAACGCCTGACTAGACTCATGTCGCTGTGCAGCCCGTAAAGTTCGTTGTTGAATCTTTTCCTCCAACCCCCGTATGCGTTTATATGCCCGAAAATCACGCGGAAAATCTTTCTCTCGAACCGACCAAGGGCCTCCTCATCCGCTTTGGATAGTGTCCATGTTTCTGCGCCGTACAGCAGGACTCAATTCCCTCCTAAGCCCAAAGAAACAACGATTGGCAGGAGTGATTCTGCGTTTGATTTCGGAACTGATGTCGTTGTTCCAGGTCACTGCGGACCCAAGGTAGACGAAGTCCTTAACTATCTCGAATTTATGTCTGCCAATACAAACGTTGTGGCCAAGACGTCGGTGGTGAGCGTCCTTTTTTGATGACAGCATATATTTAATTTTGCCCTCGTTTACTACCAAACCAAGATCTAAAATGATCAGATCACTGCAGTGCTTTCCAGGAGGAACTGTTGGCAATAAAAGAGGCCTTGTCTTGGCTGAAGTGGAACGTAATATCCAACACGGATATTCGCATTCACACGGATAGTCAAGCAGCCTTAAAGTCGTTGGAGTAATATGTGTACACATCAAAATCTAGTCTCGACTGTCGCCTTTCCCATCACGAGATGGCAGAACAGTTCAACATCAGCTTATCTGAGTACCGGGACACAGCGACATTCCAGGAGACGAAAAAGCCGACACACCCGCCAAACAAGGACTGACGCTACAATCAATCGTGGCTTGTGAGGGAGTGCCCCCTACAACCATTAAATATAATCTGACCAATCTCGCCAGGGCCGGAATGAACCTGAGATGGACCCAGGGACATACCTGCCTCATCACCAGGCAGATCTGGCCTCGGCTTGACAGTCAACGGACAAGGAGTATAATCTCCCTAAAAAGAACTGACATCTACAAAGCCATCGGTGTCTTTACAGGACACTGCCTCATTGGCAGTCACGCACAAAAACTAGGAATAGTTCCGAATGATTTCTGCAGAAGCTGTCAGGAGGTCGAATCCATTCACCACTTTCTCTGTGCCTGCCCAGCATTCTGCAATATCAGGAAACGATACCAAGGCTCTTACTTCCTTAACGATCTGACAGATGTTCAGAAAGTTGGGATACCTGAGCACAAAATGCTTCCACGAATAGGGGGGCAGAACCCCCTCGTATGTAGCTGCACAACGGGCCTCCCTGGCCTATGTGTATTCTTCTCAATTCTGGGAAGCCTACGATCCTACCTACCCTAACTACCTACCTATTATGTCAATATCATCATCCTGCATAGTCTGACGAGTTTAGCAGGTATGTCAAAGGTAGACATAGCGTTGTATAGATCGTCTCTAATTACGCTGTCGTATGGGGCGAGTGTTGACTTGAAATTCATTGGTGTGAAGATTTGGTCGATGGTGGACTTCCCTGGCCTGAATGTGCACTGATAAGGACCTATCAGCTTATTTACAAAAGGCTTCAGGTGTTCACACAAAACGGCAGAGAAGAAGGATTCGCTGTGTGAATCCTCCTGCACTCGTCATCGAACCAGGTGTTTCTTCGTGGTGGAGCCTTGAAACCCAAAACTTCGGATGCATTGCTTTTCTGGGCTTGTTTGCAAAGGCTCCACTGCTTTTCCTTTGATAGCGTGGAGGATTGAGGTGTATTGGAGAGCTGAAGGGAAACGCGATCGGTAAAAGCACAAGCGGTTTCTGGCGACAGTAGCTCTCCGACGTCATAACTTTGTATTTTTACTCTACTCCGCTGCATTCGTTATCCGTCAGCGCATCTTGGCTACTACAAGATAGGGGTCCGGGTAGATGTTAGCCCCTCGGAAAGTTCGGACATCAAGAATAGTGGAGGAATGTCTGACGTCGATCGCGATGTGATCAATCTGGTTGGTAGTCGATTAATCAAAAGACCGCCAGGTGCCTTTGTGTATATCGCGGTACGGGAAGCGCGTACTGGCTAGAAGGAGATTTCGCCCCGTAGCAAGATCAATCAACCTGTGTCTGTTAACGGATATGACGTCGTGTAGGCCATGTTTGCCGATGACTCGTTCAAAGATGCTTTCCTTGCCCAGCTTAGCATTGAAGTCTCCTAGTACAATTTTGATGTCATAGCGGGGACATTGTGCAAAGAGATCGCAGAACTCATCTTTGGCGGAGTCATCCTTGTCTTAACATCAGGCTGATGTTGAAAAATTTAGCCTTGATACGAATTGTTATGAGGCGTTCGCTCACATGCCGAAAGCTTAGGACTTTTTGCCTTAGTCCACCTCGAACAACAAATCCGCTTTCCACCTACCAAGCGTATAAAAGCGTAAATAATAAAAACTTGCTCTTGCATAAGTCTCCTTGAAAAGCAGTTATAGGGGAAGATGTTGTATATGGCTGGTGCACACTAACTCGAACTCTCTCTAGCTCGTGATAACACGTGATAATCAATTACTGACTATAAGGTGGATGATCTCCCAGCCAAGCTTTTGGAGCTTCTGACGATTCCCTATTCATATATGTATATGTATGTGTGGGCTTGCGTTGTCGTGATGGAACACAATCCCTCTCTTATAGGGCAAAACTGGTTGTTGGGTGTTTGCTTCCTTCAGCCTTTGTTGCGGCGTAATTAAAATTAAATAGAAAACTTCTTTGCCATTGTAGATCTGCGACCAACTAATTAGACGGCCTAATATTATGTCGAATTTACTACCGCTTACCAGGTCTCAAACAATACGGCGCCTGCCGCTCTGTGAGTAAGCCATTTGCGGTTGATGCTAATCTATTATCTTAGTTGTACGAGTATCATTGTTAACCTTGGGTCGAGCAAAATGAGTCTGTGCTTTGCTCCCAAGTGCTTTCGATCGTTGGAAAACTTTCAACCGAAAATCGTGCATTTCGCTTCAAAGCTAACCATACCGTGAACGACAAATTTAAAAACAAATGAATTTGATAAACAAATCAAATTATAGCAACTCATCGAGGCATAAGTTGAATTACGATTTTGCTATTCGGATATTCGGACACCGCACGCACATACACACATGCATACATACATATATACACTATCTATTTACATCAGAATCAATAACGAATTTTCGAGTGCTCTCCACACGCAAGTAGATACAACCTTTTACTGTTGGAACTAATTCTTTTGGGTCCAGAATCAATGGATTCGGTGTCCTCTCGCTGTAGTAGAACTTGTAGTTCTTGAGCAGCATCGCAAGTCCGATAATTATTTCCATCTCACCGAAACGTTTCGCAATACAATTTCGAGGTCCATCGCCGAAGGGTAACCATGAAGCCGGGTGACGTTTTGCTATTTCCTCCGGACTGAAACGATCCGGATCGAATATCTCTGGGTCCGGATAAATGTTCGGATCTCGATGGATAGCATCGCACGGAATCATGACAAATGTTCCCTTGGGAATAGTGTATTTGGTGTCAGGTAATGGATAATCGTTCAATGCACTTCGCCTAAGAATCACCTGCACCGAATACTTTCGTAATGTTTCTATGGGAACAAAGTAGCGATTATTAGAGAGCGTAGAATTTTTTAAAATAGGATACATACCCTTAATAACTTGATCCATATATTCCATTTCCATCATGCATTCGTACGTGAACTGCCCGTTGTATTTTTCGAGCTTTTCAATGATTTCAGCTCTCATTCGGTCCTGTATATTATGGTTCAATGCCACCTCGAACAATAGGAAACTCAATGTCGTTGACGACGTCTTGAAGCCACCGAGGAAAAAAATGAATGCCTGTGCAGCAATCTGTTCTACTGACATCCCTTCTTTCGAATTCTTCAGCTCTATAAGAAGATTCATAAAGTCATTACGCTTAATATTATGCTCCTCCCGGTACTCGACTATCTTCCGAACGACTCGCATAAAGAACTTATGAATTTCTTCATGGATTCGTCTCATACGAAGTTTTTTCGCCAGGTCTGGAAAGCTGAACATGAACGCCTGGATGAGTTTATTGTGCCGGAATAATTCGAATGCTTTGGCGCCCATAATACGAAACTCCGCGTTTTGATCCTTCAAACTGTTGCACTCGATTCCGAAGCCACACGTGCCAATAACATCGACGGTATATCTCGCCATAAGATCTTTTACATCAACGATGGGATTCGTTTCTATGATTTCGTCCAGAGCATCGCGTAACTCTGCACCAACTGATATCACTGTAGGGAACATGAATTTCATTTTTCCGGACGTGAACGTCGGCGATAGTTTATTTCTTAGATCTCTCCATTTTTTTCCGTCCATACAGAAGAGGTTTCCTGTCAGAGGATCATCGCGTTCATTTGAAAACGTACCGCGATCACTGAAATTACAAAAGTTTTTAATTAAAATATCGCGTGCCAGGTTCAGGTCAAAGACGAGAATAGCTGGTGTCATGAAAAAGTATAATCCCGCCCACGGACCAGTATCTTTATATTTGTCGTAGTAAACTTTGATTATGTCGCGGAATTGACGCGTTTTCTGTATGCCGCTCATATTTCCAACCGGGAACGAAGGCCTTTCATGTGGAACACCGCGTCGAGCCCAGTAAGAAAATCGTCTTTTCACAAAAACGCCTACGAGTATCACGATGATAGCGACAAAAGTAATTGCAGCTGATATGCTCATGATAACGAATAAAAATATGTCTAGAGGTCTTCACGGTATCACTGTCAGAAGTAAACTAATTCACCGGCTAAATGCTGAAGCTTTCAATCTGTTTTGTTGTTCAAGTAGTACTTCACCATTACAAACGGCGCCTTGTTAGCAAGTGACTAATGGATTTACGCTGAATTGGTTAGTGACGTCGCAGATACAAAAGCTAAAGTGTAATATTATCTTCAGGCGGCAGTTTAAATTAAATCGCATCTCGACATAAGTATAAATGTATGAAGGCTTCTGCCAACTGTTGGAGCACTCAGACGCAACTCCTGGTCCATTGTACTCCAGACAGACACCTTAGATTACTGTATTTTCCCCGTTTTCCGGAGAAAAATGAAAGAAGCTTAAGTGATGTAGCTAAGAGATTCGGCACACACCATGTCGGCCCCAAGGATGCGCCACCGTGCGCGAGCAAAGGCGGAATAGTCACAGAGAAAATGCTCTGCAGTGTCATCCTCCTCGCAACATGCAGCCCAAATAGGCGTCTCACGTATGCCAAGCACGCAGAGGTGCTTAGCAAATGTGTAGTGGCCCGTAATAACTCTCGCACAAGTCTTCTGCAGTCGATTCTCCTTAAAGACAGGAGGAATGCTGCGGATTTCTTGCAGATACTTCCTCTGAACAATTCCTGAACAATTCCTCCATCTACGGTTGTGTGTATTAAACACCCAGTCGTTAATGTGGGAATTAACCGTGGACACAGGTAGACCTAGAGCGGGTTCAGGTCTTAAGAAGCTCTCCTCTGAACCCATTCTGGCGAGTTCATCAGAGATCTCATTTCCTGGATCCCAGAGTGGCCTGGAACCCTTACAAGCCTTAATGGATTTAGTCTACCGACTCTATTTAAGAAGGACTTGAATCCAAGCATTAATTTGGAGCTAGTTAAGAGGTTGCACACAGCTTTAATTGCGGCTTGGCTGTCACTACAGGCGCACATGCTTTTCCCCCTCCACCTGTGCTTCACAACATGCACTATGGCCATGAGGATTGTGTATGTCTTTGATTGGAAGACAGACGCATATTTTCCTAACTAGAAGTGCAGTCGGATGTTTTCGCCATCCGCGAAAATGCGAAGACTCTCCTTTCCAGGTTCAGTATCCAGCCAGAGACAATCCTGACGCCATGGAAACTTGAATGGGAAATTCCGGTGCAGTAGGATAACGGGCGTCAGTGCATCAGAAAGCATGTCTATGAGACAGGGGTCGCAGGATAATTCTTGCACAAGCACACCGTTATTCCTATGCGAGTCTTACCAAAAGCCATTTCTCTTCAGACGAAACATGAAACATCAAGAGGTGGAAGGTTCATCATAGCATCTAGAGAAGCGCCCGGCGTGCTGGGGAAAGCCCCCGTGCAGCTGAGACAAACCGTTCTTTGGAGTTTTGTGAAAGAGGCTACGACGTGTTTGCGTTTTAGTCTGTTCCACCAGACAACCGATGCGTATGAGATTATAGGTCTTATCATTGCCGTGTAGATCCAGAGGACCTTTGCCGGCGACAAACGCCATGTTTTGCCAAAAACTCCTTTGCATTGCCAGAAAGCTGACAACGCTTTGGTGGTTTTTGACTCAACATGCTTTGACCAGAGAAGCTTGCTATCTAAGATGACTACTAGATACTTAGCCTCCCTGGACATCGGGATGGAAGTGCATTTTAGTACCAGCTGAGTCATGTCAGTATATTTCCTCCTTCTCGTAAAAAGAACGACATCGGTCTTAAGAGGATTGGCTGACAGCCCATTTCTGGTACACCAATCATCGATCACATTTAGCGCCGCCTGTGCTTTGAGACGGACAATCGCTAAGCATGAGCCGACAGAAAGAATGGCGACATCATCCGCATAGGCCTGTGGATAGATTCCAGAGGCATTGTGAGCATCAAGCAGAGAGTCGACCACCATGCACCATAACAGCGGAGACAGGACGCCACCTTGCGGCAGCCCCTGCTTACGCCGGATTTGACTCATTGGTCGAGGCCTGCATCAGCGGTCAATGTCCTGTACAAAAACATTGCTTTGATCTACAAGACGAATGCCTCATCTACGCCATGATGTCTGGCAGCGTTGCACATGCTGTCGAATGTTGCGTTATCAAAAGCGTTATCAGTTGCAGTTTTCCTTGAAGGAGTGTGCAACGAGCCGATGGCGATCTGATTTCCCGGGAAGTGAGTCTGAAGTTTCAGTAAAGGTACCATCAGATTTTCTGAGTGCATCCAGCTTTGTCCTTTTTCCCCGTTTGAGGACTTTAACCAACTTGCTAGTCGAACTCAGAGATTTGATCTCTTCGCAAAAGGTGTTATGAGAATCATTTCTTGATTTACGAATAAGCTTCTTGTATTCTTTCATCATGATCTTTCAGTCATCTTCCGAATTCGATTTGAGCGATCTATTCGAAAGGCTTCTGGCTTCCCTACGAAGATTTTGGACCTCGACATCCTACCAGGGAATCATTTTCCTGCAGGAAGGTTTGCTGACCGGACATGCGAGTTCAAAACAACTGGTGATGGCGCTATTCAGGTTATGAACGGCGTTCTCTACCAATCGAAATTCGATAAATGTATGGTCCGATAACGTAGCATTAGGTGGCAAGACACGCCAGTTAGTGATGTCCTTTACATATCTGTTGGATAGGGTCAGGTCAATCATCTCCTGTGGTCTTGTCGTTACAAACGTTGGTTGAGAGCCAACATTGTTGATGGTAAGGTCATATGAGAGAGTGAAATCTAAAAGACCGTCCCCTCTTGTATTGCATTTCCTGCTGCCCAAAGCAGTGTTTTGGGCATTGGCATCGCAACACAAGATGAGACCAATCTTTCTGGCTTCACAGTACTCTACAAGTTCAGAAACTTCCTTCGGTGGTGGAGGTAGTATCGAGTCGTAGGGAAAGTAGGCAGACGCAAAGACGAAGTGTTCTATTGTTCCGTGCGTTTTGTAGCTTACTCCAGCAGCCACCAGATCTTGTCCACAGAAGTGTCCCGGTTTGGTTGCCGATAATGAGTTCGATATGATGAGGCCGACCCTAGGCCTTTCGGATCGCTCATCATAAAGAATCGTTGCATCACATATACCACCAAGACCTCATAGACGTTTATAACACACCCACGGTTCTTGAATGGATACAATGTGATGATTTGTACTACTGCATGCAATTCTACAACTTAAAAGAGCAGTTGCAGCCTTGTAATGGATAAAAACTATCCTGACCTTTTCAAAGGAGATGGCCGCCTCTTTATAAGAGGGCTGCTTCCAGGTTTTAGGAACCACTTGGGTTCCCTGTACCACCATGCACCACCAGATTAAGAAAACCCGAGGGAATTCTTTTAGATATCTAGGGATCAAGTCCCTTTTCTCCCACCTCCTGACCCATCCTCCGGATTTTAGTCGCCTCTTACGACAGGCATGCCTTACCACGGACATATTCTAACCCCTCATCCGCAGGGGTACTCCTTCCGGTCATTTGGATCTCCTTCTCGAAAGAAGGGGTTTTGTTGTGTGATGTGCCAGCCTCGGAGGAGCTGCTATTGGCTATCTTCGCTTTCTAGCCTATCCTTTGATCCTTCTAGATCGCCACATCTGCCATTGGACTCCGATTTCCCTCCGCCCCACCGGAGAGTGAGGCATCGCACACTCTCTCCCTAGCGAGGCTATCCTTAGAGGCGGTCTTCCGTTTGCGGGAGCTTTTACCTTTTTCGGTTAGAGCTCCTGCTCCCTTCAGACGCCCGTTTCGGACACCCTTACCAGTTCGAGGACTGCTAGGACCCGTAATGACTTCGCCTTCTGCGTTCGGAGTCTGCCTGTCAGCCCCGCCACCTTCTTCGGCGGCAGCGCCGGCCATAGCAGAAACCTGAAAGCTTCCGGCTTCGTCATTACGGGAACTGATAGCGCTCTTACTGAGTGGTTGAACCTACCCAGAAAGAGGAAGAGAGTTGGAGGCGCATGCCAAAAGTGCAGACATGCCTATGCCTCCATCAGCAGCCTTTCCTAACCGCGGACTCTTTGCGCGCTGCGCACCTTCGAGAGAGGTGACCTTAATCATCCCAGTCCTCCTTTACGGCGCGGAGGCTTGGACCTTAACAAAAGCGGATGAAGATGCCCTTGGTCGTTTCGAGAGGAAAATTCTACGTACTATCTACGGTCCCGTTTGTTCAAAAGGTGTATGGAGGAGAAGATATAGCGAGGAACTGTACGGGTTGTACAGCGACATCGGCCTGGTACGACGTCTACGGATACAGCGTCTAAGGTGGCTAGGCCATGTAGAGCGCATGGAAAATACAGCTCCGGCCCGAAGAGTCTTCGAATCCACCCCGGAAGAAAGGCGCGGCAGAGGACGGCCGCATCAACGGCGGCACACGCAGGTGGAGGGGGACCTTAACCAACTGGGCGTGCGGTGCTGGAAACAGCTGGCCAAAGACCGTGCCAGCTGGAGGCGCTTGTTGGTTGGGGCTCAGGTTCAACACGGACTGTAGCGCCAGCTAAGTAACTAAGTATATGCAGTATACTCCTTGTAAATCAAAGAAATACGCTGCAACTGCTAGTGTGTTAAACAACATGCAGTAGGTGTGTCACTCGACACATTTTAAGGTTAACTTTCTTTCTTTGGTGGCGTTACAGCCCATGGTGGACCAGAGCCAAGCTTCTCTCAATCACCCATGTTGTGTGTGATTTTTTTTTCACACAGGTGAAAGGGACCTACAGTTTAATGCCGATTCCGAACGGCGTGAGTCGAGAAGATTTTTCATGGCAAGTTTACTACGGGGGGTTTTGCCAGTACCCCGCCGAGGAGGAACGTCGGAAATTAAACATTCGTTGGCGTTGGTGTTATCGGGATCCGAACTCGCTCATCGTGCGCCAGAGTCCAACACACTAACCACTGCGCCGCGGCGCCCTCAAGGTTAACTATGTCACATAATACGTTTGATCTTTAAAAGGTTACAGAAATAATCCAAGCTTAAATATCAGACCAAGCTGCATTTATCATCTCTGGAACGATCCCCATTGAGGTCCTAGCAGATGGGTTGAAGAATTACCCTAAGGAGATCCTCAGCTCCATATGACGTCGAAGCAAGAAGAATCCAAGAGGAAGGAAGGCCCCACTCATGGTACCTTACATGGTGTGCTCCATTTGTGCCATATGAAGTTACTTTGTGTCCGTGTTTTGAGGTTCCTAGAGTGGAAATCTACTGTTCCGCCTTCGGAATAATTTTGCTCGACGGGTAATCACATACAGTGGACCTGATAGTTCTGAAAATAAAACCGATTGCGGTTTAAGTGTATTAGTTCCAGGCTTCTTAGAGCACTCAATATTGCACAGAAGGCAAGCCTGTTTCGCCAATCCTGTTTTTTCCATTAATTGTTTCACTAGCTTATGTGGCAGAACTCTTGAGTCAGGCACTTTGTATTATTTTTAATTAAATCTCGAAGTTTGCTCCAAAAATAAGGTAACAAAAATCTGTTTTAACAGTAATTTTGTGCAAAAGATACAATTTTGTATTCCAGCGCACTTGAAATATTGACTGTGGAACTTGGCGAGACTACTCTGGGCAAAACTAACTATCTATAAGTGGTATGTACAAATTCTTCACAGAAAGCTGAGGAGATGTTAATCAGGATGCCCACCTAGGACGTATAAGCACGCCAACAACGGATGAAAACCTTGCAGCAGTGAAGAAGCGCGAGATCGAGGAGATGGAGAGATGCTATTGCAGGAAAGACGTTCGAAAGTTTTACCAAAAAGTAAAACGAACATGCTAAGGCTATAAAGACGGAGCAGAAGCCTGCGGGGATGAGCACGGACAACTAATAGTAGAGTCACAGTCGATGCTGCGATTGTGGAAAGACCACTTCCGCAGACTGTATAACGGCGATGATAGTCTAATGCCGCCGTCAGGCAGAACAAAGCATTCACAATAGACGAAGACAAAAGATAATCCCATCCACCCGACCTGGACGATGTTAAGATAGCGATATCGAAACCTAAGTCTTCTAAAGCTGCTATAGCAGACGGACTTCCCGCTGAGCTATTAAAAGTAGCTGGAGATGAACTCACCAGGAACAACTCATCTGCAAGATATGGTCGGAAGAATGCATGCCCGATGAATGGAATCTCAGCATCGTTTGCCCGGTCCAAAAGAAAGGAGGCCCCTATAACTGCGCCAACTAAGGAGGGATAAGTCTGCCGTACTGTGTAAGCGCCTAAAACCATCCTAGGGCAATCTGATTCCTAGGTTCCTACCAGTGTGGTTTCAGGCCAGGAAAATCCACGATAGACCAAATATGTACACTACGGCAGATCTTGGAAAAGACCCATGAATTCCAAGTCGACACGCAGCATCTTTTTGTCGACTTTAAAGCCGCATGTAACAGTGTTTATAGAGACAAGCTTTACAGAGCCATGTCATGTTTTAACATTCTTGCCAAACTGGTCAGACTGTGCAGAATGACTATGGAGAATTCTCGCTGCTCCATTTAGGTCGGAGGTGAACTAACCGACCCCTTCGATGTTAAAAAAGGAAATGAAGACAGGGTGACACACTGTGATGCGATTTCTTTAACAACATATGGAAAGATCGTGCGATACTCTGCGGCCAATACAAGAGGTACGACCTACTTCAAGTCTACACAATTGCTTGCCTACGCTGATGACTTTGACGTTATTGGACGGACAAAGCGAGACGTCAATAAGGCGTTCGCAAATATTGAAGCAGAAGTGGATAAAGTGGGTCTAGGGGTAAATGGGGACAAGACCAAATATATGCTGCCATCGAAGAAAGACGCGCAACACCGACGCGTTGGTCAGAACGCACCTTCGGCAGCTATGTTTTTGAAGTAGTCAAGGACTTCGCCTACCTTGGCTCGATAGTGACAAGCAGCAACGACACCAGCGCTGAGATAAAACGCAGAGTAACTCTTGCCAACTGCTGCTTCTTTCCGCTTTATCAAAAGCGGATGAAGAGGCTCTTGGACTTTTCGAGAAGAAAATTCTGCGTGCATTCTTTGGTCCCGTTTGTGTAAACGGAGAGTGGAGGAGAAGATTCAACCAAGAACTTTACGGGCTGTTCAACGCCATCGGCGTAGTAAGACGTCTACGGATGCACCGTCTAATATGGCTGGGCCATGTAGAGCGAATGGACATTGCCGCTCCAGCCCGAAGAGTCTTTGACTCCAACACCGAGGGACGACACAGCAGAGGACAATCGCATATCTGAGGTGGCGCACCCAAGTAGAAAGAGACACCAACTGGGCTTGCGGCACTGGAAGCAGCTGGCCAAAGTTCGTGCCGGCTGGAGAAGCTTGTTGGCTGAGGCCTTGGTTCACCCCGAACTGTAGCACCATCTAAGTAAGTAAGTAGGTGAAGAAAATTGCTAGGGAAAATCGTCGAATCACTATGAAAGAAATTGCTAATGACTTGGCCCCTCTACCATTTTTTTCTACCAAAACTGAAGAAAGCCATAAGAGGACGGAGATTTTTCACTATTGAGGCTAGAAAGAGCAATTCGCTCCTCAGTCAGTGTAAGCAATTTGCAATTAAAAAAAAATCTAATTAAATGGGGGTGGCCGTGGTGCAGTGGTAAACATCATCGACCTTCGACCGGAAGGTCTATAGTTCACATTCGTTCATAAGAAGAAAAAGTGCAGTAATTCCTATACGGACAAAAAGTATGCAACACAGAGGTGAATGGAAAGTGACCAGACGTACTGCTGCAGGCATAACACTCACAGTGTATATGGTCAACTGAAAATTCATCCTCTGCGTATGCAATTCTAAAGTGCTCGAACGAATTACTACTGACTATAACCAACGCGGAATTTGGTCGGCTCTCGTCCTATCTAGGACAACCACCCCTGAGATTAGTGAGCGAACATCAACGACCCAAACCACTGCACTCCGTTCAAGTTGTGTGTGTAAACACATCATAAGAGAATATAAGCTCTTGAACCTGCGCGAGTGTCTAAAGGGTCTGATGAGTCTCAAAGCGACAAATGCGCGAGAGCGAGGACTAAATGAATCTCCTTTTAGTTTTGTTCGTTCCGAAAAGTGTTCACAGCAGAAACCTTGGTATTTTGCAATTTGGCAATTTGCTTTCTGGCAAGGTTGCATATACATACATAGATAGGAATTTCCTCTTGCGTGTATAGTTGGGAAAAATCCCTTTTTGCGTGTTTTCATGATAACACACTTACCATTTGCAGTGCAGTCTTATGTCTAGCCTGAACTAGGAAATGTGGCAAGGAGATCTCTAGGATACATAAACGAGTTTAATGTTAATTTGCTCATCCATCTTGTTGAGAAGTATGCCGTATTGTAAGCTTTTTTGAGTTGCAATATGAGAACATCATTGAGGTTTAAGCCACACAGAGGGCATGGGCTCGGACATACAGGCTAAAGTTGTTGATTGCTCTCAACCTGGCGAGATGCCAGCAACAATCCCTGTTTAAATGCCCGGGTCAAGTTGACATACGGCCTCCTCGCAGCGCCCTCTGGATAGCCTCTTCAACAACCGTTGGGAGGTGAACAAACGTATGCAGTGAAAAAAATCCCGACCAGAATGGCGGTTATGCGGCGGGCTAACAATCCGCCCACGTAAAAAACCTAAAAGTTATGAATGAGCAAGATGCCTCGGGTACACGGACGGATACTCGACGACGACAACGCACGAAAAAGGAACACGATTTGCGAGTATGCTCCTGGAATGTCAGAACCCTGTACACTCCCGGAGCTGCTCATAAACTAGAAGGAATCCTCACGCAGTACAAGGAGGATATTACTGCGGTCCAGGAAATACGCTGGATAGGAAACGGTATGATTAGGAAGAAAAATTGCGACACTTATTACAGCTGTCACAAAAGTGCAAACTTACTGGGATGCGGATATATCGTGGGAAAGCGGTTAAGGTCGAAGGTCATCGACCTTAAACCTATAAGTGATCGCCTGGCTGTGATCCGCATGAGAGGCAGATTTTATAACATCAGCCTTATATGTGCACACGCCCCTACCGACGAGGCTGAATACCCTATCAAGGAGGATTTCTATGACCTCCTGGACAACGCCTACGGAGCTTGTCCGGAGTACGATGTAAAAATCGTGCTCGGGGACTTCAACGCCAAAATCGGTAAGGAGAACACCCCTGGCGGAGTGATCGGAAAGCACAGCCTCCACGATACACCAACAGATAAGGGCCGCCGACTCGCTGGCTTTGCGACAGCTCGTAATGCGGTGATAAGTAGCACAAGATTCCCTCGCAAGCGACTCCACACAGCAACCTGGTGATCTCCGGACGGCGATCCGCTAACCATGTGCTCATTGACGCAAGGCACTCGTCAAGCATCCTGGATGTGCGAACATTCAGAGGGGCAAATGTCGACTCTGACCACTTCCTCGTAGCAGCAGGATTCAGAGCTCGACTGTCCAATGTCAGAAAGTTGCACCAACCCATCAGGAGGAGGTTCGACATTGGGCGCCTGAGCACACCGGAGGTTGCCAGAGTCTACAGGGAGCAGCTGAGCGAAAGACTCTACGGTATGCCTACGTCGAACACAAATGCCAATAATATGTGGCTGCATTGCCGCTCAGCAATTCAGGAAGTAGCCGAAACCACCCTAGGACACCTACCACCCCCGACGAGAAACCCATCGTATGATGGCGAGTGTGAGCAGAAAAAGGCAGCAACCGACGAGGCGTACCAAATGGCGCTGCAGAGGAAAACCAGGGCAGCGCAAGAAGAGTACCGAGCCAGAAGAAGGGAGGAGAAAAAACTAATGCGACAAAAGAAAATAATCTTCGCAGCCTCCCAGCTCAAGGATATCGAGGAGTCTAGGGATAAACATAAAATACGAGCCTTTTACAAGAAAGCCAAAGGCCATGCAGGAGGCTTCAAAAAGGGCACCCTGGCTCTTCGAAACTGCGAGGGTAATCTTGTCACCGACCCGCAGGGAATAGTGGATGTATTTAAGCAGCACTTCCAGCAGCTGCTTAATGAGCATGAACAAGAGAGAGTGGTAGGGACCGAGGAAATCCCAACTCCAGCCGCTGAAGTAGTCCTCCCACCCAGCATCGAAGAAGTCGGCACAGCTATTCAGAAGCTGAAGAACAACAAGGCCGCAGGCTCAGATGGCTTGCCATCAGAGCTCTTCAAGGCTGGTGGCGATGTTCTGGTAGGGAGCATGCACCAGATCATATGCAGAATTCGGGAAGATGAAAGCATGCCCGACGACTGGAATACCAGCTCTATATGCCCCATCCACAAAAAAGGCGATCCTACCTCTTGCAAGAACTGTAGAGGTATATCCCTGCTCAATGTCGCATACAAGATCCTGTCCAGCGTACTGTGTGAACGTCTAAAACCATTTTGCACCGCGCTAATCTGCAGCTACCAGTGCGGCTTCCGGCCCGGCAAATCAACTATAGACCAAATTTTCACACTTCGACAAATCCTGGAAAAGACCAACGAGTTTCGAATCGATACACACCATCTTTTCATCGATTTCAAAGTCGCATACGACAGCATTCATCGTGAAGCACTATTTGGGGCGATGCCCGAATTCGGGATCTCGGTAAAACTGATCCAGTTGTGTCGCGCCATGCTAAAAAACACGCGATGCACCGTGCAACTCGGTTCTAGGACCTCGGAACCATTCGAAACATGCACCGGATTTCGGCAAGGAGATGCGCTGTCATGTGACTTCTTCAACCTGGTGCTGGAGCAGATAGTGCGACGGGCAGGCGTCAACAGGGAAGGCACTATCTTTTACAAGTCCATCCAGCTGCTAGGATACGCGGATGATATCGACATCATCGCGTGTTCTCGCCGTGGCATTGTGGAAGCATTCACGGCGATTGAAGAACAGGCGAAATGAGCTGGTCTTAAGATCAATGAGGACAAAACGAAATACATGCTGTCAAGCAAAAACCAATCCGTCGCTCACCACCTGGGACAAAATATAACAATTGACAGCTACAATTTCGAGGTAGTTAAGGAGTTTTTCTACCTCGGGGCAAACGTAAATTCCACAAATGACACCACAGTGGAGATTCGGCATAGAATCGCCCTTGGCAACCGTTGCTACTTCGGCTTGTCCAAACAACTGGGGTCAAAACTCCTCACTCGAAGGACCAAAGTCATGCTTTACAAAACGCTCATTCTGCCAGTCTTGCTGTACGGAGCCGAAAGCTGGACGATAAGCAGGACAGCGGAGCTGATTTTGGGTTCTGTCTGTGAGGAAGGTGAATGGAGAAGAAGACACAACCGCGAACTCTACGAGCTGTACCAAGATGTGGATGTAGTCCGGAAGGCAAGGATCCGGCGACTACACTGGCTCGGCCACATCGAGCGCATGGACATCAACGCTCCAGCTAAGGGGGTCTTCGACTCCGAGCCTCCTGGTTCGAGAAGAAGAGGAAGACCGAACCTCCGGTATAAAGACCAAGTAATCGCGGATGTAAGACATCTTGGTCTTGACAACTGGAAGCAGCGTGCCCGGGACCGTCAAGGATGGAAGGCAGCTATAGCTCAGGCTCAGATCCTCCATGGATCGCTGGCCTGATAAGTAAGTAAGTTAAGCCACACCAAGTCCTTGACAGTGACATCAAAACTAAGCCGATAAAACGGCAAAACGTTGTTAAAATATTGAAGTAAAGCAGATTTGTTAATTGTAACATTACAGTTGACTTAATGTGATGTAACGGTGCCGATACGGGAAATACTAAATTACAAGTATGCTTGTAGGTAATATAAAACTTCGCTTATCCGCAACCCTAATTTGTGTCGTTTATTGGAATTTACGTGTATATATTCAGGTTTCGTGATAAGTAACCATACCATCAAACCAAAGATGCATTAGTGGCAAAATAGTCATACATAGCTCAGTTTATCTATCTAGTAACTACAACAACACAGGACACATTTCACACATAAATAAGAAAAATGATTTTCTCCTCACTCTCGCATATTTTCACTTGAAGGTATTGAAATACCAATACGTACCTTTAAAATAGATTCCTGATTTCTGCCACCAGAAAGCATGAAAACGTCCACACAAGTGGGTGGTTTAAAAGGAAGCAATAAGCGTGTGCCACCGCCCTCAAAACAAACGATGAGGGTAAAAATATGAAATTTGATAAGAGCAGGATACTGCCAACGTCAGACATCGACATCAAGGAGAAAGGCATAAGAGCATCAATCACATTGAGGTCCCAGAGTGAGATGGTTCGTTTGTTTCCTTTGTTTATGGATGCCAGGATATGTTGTAAAAATGGAAAACACCGTAAAAGATATTCGACGATTTACGAGGTATGTACATACATAAGTTTAAGGTTTGTGTTTTCGAATTCAAGCTCTACTTTACAGAGAGATTGATGAGCATTAAGAATGAACAATAACTGCTTGATTATTGTTATTTACATATATCTAATGTATCGGGTTCGGAGCCCTACGGTGAGTATTTTGATAACAACGTTTTCATTGCAGTTATTTGAATTCCTATTTGAGTCACGTTTGATAACAACCTAACACTTCACATAACTGCAAACTGAAACCCTAGCCTCTCTATGTAAATGTGATGAACCCTAAAATTGCCCCCTAGTACTGTAAGCTGCCCGCCACATTATCAAGGTAATCATAGGCCGTCTTTTCTTTTATTTGTGATTTATGAAAGGCCGTTGCCTATTTTATGTAGGACTGCCTCTGACTCGTGGCATTTGTATCGTTTTAACTTTAACGCCGTTATTGCCGGCAGAAAAGTTTTTCGTTTTCCCTTCAGCCCGTAAAAGTCACGATGAAAGAAATGAAGGTTCCCCACCCCTAGTTTGCTATTTTAAATATTCAATGCCGTATTCCCTCGACGTGTGGATGCCGGTTTCTGTGAAGCCTTTCCAGGTCTTTTCAAAAGTATTTCTGGGAACATAAAAAACGCCACAGAACAATGGTTGGTGTTGTATACCATTCGGTACATAAATGTTGTACATTTTTTTTAAAGCTACTATCTACAAGGACAATAGCTGCTTGCAGGCAATTATTTAGTCCGACACAATAGGGTTTCGTATGTTGACGATAGGGAATTGCTTTAATTGTCTAAAGATGTTGATCAAAATGGTACAAATGACTTTATTTGAGCTCTCTTAGCTGTGTTAACTCCGGTGACGTAAATTCTTAAATTTAAATTAGATAAAACTAAAAGAACTACATTTGAGGACACGATATTAGTTGTTCATTATTTTACTTCAAATATCTCATTTGTTTAACTATTTTGATACTAAGAAAAGGCTTTATTCAAAAAACTTAGAATGCTTAGCTGCTCTGTTCCGCCGCCTCTATGAAAACACTCGCCTCTACCTCGTTTACCTTTATGACAAGCCGGATACCGTCTATGCATATTGACGGCAAAACAAAGACCAACGTTACAGTTTCTATCCAACAAGAAGGTCTGCTTGCTGACCTAACGTTTTTGAGAAAAAAACAACGATCGCTTCCATGAGAGTTTGAACATCTCTGCTCAATCTGTGCCTGCTCTCTAAATTTGCTTCTAATATTAGCTCTAAACACATTTTTTCTCTCCAAAAAAACTCGCAGGCAAGCTGAGAACTATTTTCTTCCCTAACTCTACAGTCACAACCCCCTCTAATGGTATTCTTACTGTGTACTATCAAAATGTAGGACAGACTCGACAGTCTGTGTTAGCTTCTAAATGCTTCTCTATGACGAAACTAAACTCAATCCTAGTATTCTTGACTCCGAACTATTCTCCTCCGACCTTGTCGCTTTTCGCGCTGATGAACAGCGTAATAACGCACTTCCCTCTGGTCGCGGGTTTTTTGGCAATCCAAATCCGCTTATATACATCATATGTATGTAACAAATTCTAACTCTACCTCTTTTGAACTTAAACAATTATACCTGCAACCGTCCTTAACAACTTGCCCCGATCTACCAGCTGGCTGTAGATGAAATTGACTCTCTTTTCCTAGAAGCTGGCCCTAGCGATGGCTTCATCTTTGTTGGGAATTTCAATCTTCCATCCCTTGTTCAGATTAATGCTTCTTCTACACCGCTCTCTGTAACTGTATAATCCAATCAGTTCCATGCGTTCCTCAAAAAAAAAATGTTTTAATCGCCTCCATGGTATAATAAGGAACTGCTTCCTCTCCGTAATATAAGAAACAAATTAAGGAAAAAGTGAAAAATAACGTACCAACAAGCCTTTCTACATTTCATCAACATCAAAAAAAGTCTGACGGATTCGCTTCCACAATCAAATTGAATAATATTTCCTCCGACGAACCTTTTGCGAACCTTTTTGTTTCTTTATTTAGCCAATCATTCAATGATTGTAATCAAAAACCCGATCCCTTATTCTTACAGCTACATGAACAATAGCGCCCAGACATCACTCCCTTTTATTGACATAAACGAGGACATGGTACATCATAAGATAAACCATCTCACAGACAACTTTTCTCCGGGTCCCGACGCACAGTGGGGCAGTAAAGCCATTTAACTGGCAGAAAATGAAATTTCGAAGGTGACTTTGGTATTAAACTAACTGTTTATTTCTCTTTCTAATATGACAGAGAATTAGAAATGAGAAAGAGAGCTTTCATTTGAGTCATGTGATCTTCCGCAGATCGTCTAAAATAAGCAATGCATTCAGTTTTTACATCGAATACGGACGTGTTTTTTGTTCTTGAAGCGTTTTAATAGCGATATCAAGACTAAAGTCTAATAAAGCCGCTGGCGCAGACGGCCTGTCTGCTGAGCTTTTTAAGGCGGCTGGAGATGAGCTGGTGCACCATCTCATCTGCAAGGTATGGTCGGAGGAAAGCATGCCCGACGAATGGAATCTCAGCATCGTTTGCCCGGTCCATAAGAAAGGAGATCCCTATAACCGCGCCAACTATAGGGGAATAAGTCTCCTTAACATCGGATATAAGATCTTCTCTGCCACATTGTGTGAACGCCTGAAACCGTTTGTGGATAACCTGATCGGCTCTTATCAGTGTAGTTTCAGGCCAGGTAAATCCACAATAGACCAAATATTTACGCTACGCAGATCTTGGAGAAGACCCAGGAATACCAAATCGACACTCACCACCTCTTCGTCGATTTCAAGGCCGCGTATGACAGCGTATATAGAGACGAGCTGTACAAAGCCATGTCTAGTTTTAACATCCCTGTCAAACTCGTCCGACTGTGCAGGATGACAATGGAGAATTCTGGCTGCTCCATTAAGGTCGGAAATGAGCAAACCGAGACCTTTGATGTTAAAAAAGGATTTAGGCAGGGCGACGCGCTGTCGTGCAACTTTTTCAACATCGTGCTTGAAAAGATCGTTCAAGAGCCACTGGCCAACACAAGAGGTACGATTTATTTCAAGTCTACGCAATAGCTTGCGTACGCCGACGATATTGACGTAATTGGACGAAAACAGCAAGACGTCAATGAGGCTTTCGTGAGCATTGAGGTAGGAGCGGCTAAGATGGGTCTCAAGGTAAATGAGGGTAAAACCAAATATCTGCTTTCATCTAAAAGAGACGGACAACACCGACGTATTGGCCAGAACGTCACCATGGGCGGATATAACTTTGAAGTGGTCAAGGAATTCGTCTACCTTGGCTCACTGATGACCAGCGACAACAACACCAGCGCTGAGATAAAACGCAGAATCACTCTTGCCAACCGCTGTTTCTTTGGGCTCAAGAGGCAATTGAGAAGTAGAGCCCTCTCTCGGAAAACCAAGGTGACACTATATAAGACCTTGTTCATCCCAGTCCTCCTTTACGGCGCAGAGGCTTGGACCTTAACTAAGGCGGATGAAGATGCCCTTGGTCGTTTCGAGAGGAAAATTCTGCGCACTATCTACGGTCCCGTTTGTTCAAACGGTGTATGGAGGAGAAGATATAACGAAGAACTGTACGGGTTGTACAGCGACATCGGCCTGGTACGACGTCTACGGATACAGCGTCTAAGGTGGCTAGGCCATGTAGAGCGCATGGAGGATACAGCTCCGACCCGAAAAGTCTTCGAATCCACTCCGGAAGGAAGGAGCGGCAGAGGACGGCCGCCTCAGCGGTAGCGCACGCAGGTGGAAGGGGACCTCAACCAACTGGGCGTGCGGCACTGGAAACAGCTGGCCAAAAACCGTGCCGGCTGGAGACGCTTGTTGGTTGAGGCCCAGGATTACCACGGACTGTAGCGCCATCTAAGTAAGTAAGTAAGTAAGCGTTTTAGTCAATTGTGTGTGATTTTTTTACCGTTCCGTGGATCAAAATACATTTTTGTGTCATGGAATCAGCAAGCTCAAGTGTGATTTTTGAATTTTCAGTTAACAAAAAGAATATTTTTTTTGTTTTCTTAGTTTGCGGTTGAAAATAGAAAAAAATGTAGGAAGATGTATTATTTTTGCATTTATCTGAAAAGTGAGTTGCTGCAAAGTGTTACATACCGTTGTATTCGGCGTTTTGTCTACTTTTGTTTGCTCCAATTTGCTCCCTTCCGAGCAGCATACATTTTTCATATCTCCTTTAAGGCCGAACACCTTCCAAGGCGTTGTCTATTACAAGGCAAAACATGTACGATATAATGAAGAGTTCAAATTTGCCAGGTTTCGATGGTCAAACAGAGTTTTTAAGACAAAAAATTGAAAGACGGGTTAGAGGCAGTGGAAGTTTTGAACATGAAATTAATAAAAAAATTAGCGGTTTTAAATCAAAATTTAAATCCCGCTGGTATAAAGCTTGTCGAATAGAGGCACGGTTCTTAAAAAACAATAGTACTTGGCTTAAAACGCCTATTCCTTTTACATGCTCTGCAGATTTTAAGCGTGGTCGTCCGAAAATTTTGTTTGAGCACGGTTTTCTTTGGGCTCAGGAGGCAATTGAGTAATAGAGCACTCCCCGGAACGGCAAAGTTGACTCTAAACATATAAGACCCTTATCATCCCGGTCCTGTTGTACGGCGCAGAAGCATGGACACCATCAAAAGCGGATGAGGAGGCCCTTGGTCGGTTCGAAAGAAAGATTTTGCGCGTGATTTTGGGCCTATAAACGCAGACGGGGGATGGAGGGGAAGATTCAACCACGAACTTTACGGGCTGTGCAGCGATATGAGCCTAGTCAGGCGTCTACGGATTCAACGCCTAAGATGGCTGGGCCATGTAGAGCGAATGGACACCACAGCTCCAGCCCGGAGAGTCTTTGAATCCAACCCCGAGGGACGAAGAAGCAGAGGACGGCCGCACTTAAGATGGCGCACACAGGTGGAAGGGGACCTCAGCCAACTGGGTGTGCGGCAATGGAAAAGGCTAGCAAAAGATAGTGCTAGTTGGAGGGGCATGTTGGTTGAGGCGCAGGTTCACCCCGAACTGTAGCGCCCATTAAGAAGAAGAAGATAAGTATGTAGTATATGTTTATGTTACTACTAACACCCGTTTGCAAAACCTCACTCACATAGGAGCGATATAAATAGTCAGCAATACGCATATGATTCCCCTGCAAATGCGTCTGAATTGGAAATATCTAAACACAAAACCATGAAGGCAAACCTCTAAGCTCTACGCGAGTGTTGACAAAACGACCGCAATTACGAGAAAAGATTTTGCATCGTCATCGGCTTCCATCACCCTTTCCATCCGTAAGGTTCTTAATGAAATAATAACAGCCACCGATACCACGCACCTACAAATCAATGTAAAAGAATCAAATCCATTGCTAAAACGAATTCGTGTGAATCGCCAATTGTCATCGCCCCACCCCCTGGCATAATGACGCCAGATCTTCTACGAGTAACAGTATATGTACTAGACGTTTGGGTAGTAACGCTTATGGGTTAGATGTACTAACTTGTGTGTTTGCGTTGATGAATATTTTAAAACACGATTTATCGATCCGACGAAATCTGGTCTATTGTGTTTCTAGTGCGCATTACATCAGTAAGGATAAGTAAGCTATTCGAACATATGTACATCCATATAGTATAGGAGTTACTACACTATTGTACATACCTACATAAATCTACTTACACATAAGTATGCTTGGGGTATTTAGGACAAAAAAATGGGGCCATGAGTTACAAATGTATAATAGGGATAAGCATGGACGTGCTCAACGAAGGACGACGGTATAATTGGCGACAGCAGCGCTAACGAAGGCAGCAAGCTCATCAATCAGGATTCAGTGAAATCCTTTTCATCAATGTTCGCACATTTGTCAATATCGTTGTGTGTAACCTACGATGAACGACGATGCTGTGATATTTCGATGTTGCGTGTATCGGTTTCGGTTTAGGCCCATAGATGTCGAGATATTGTTCACCATTGTAAACATATACTCTTACGTACATATATGTATGTATGTATGTATAGAAGGATTCTATGATTGATAGTTACCGAATGAGTACACTGGGAGGAAATGTGGTAATTGGATTCGATGCACGTGCATTGTTACTGAAAATACGCACTCAATTAAGGAGATTATAAACTGATTTGCATATGAGGCTCAAATGTGTTTACGTACTAAGCCTTAGTGTTCCTTCCTGAATAAAGTCGGCAGACTGAATTCATTAAGGCTTGTATGGGTTCCAGGCCACTCTGGGATCCCAGGGAATGAGATCTCTGGTGAACTCGCCAGAATGGGTTCAGAAGAGAGCTTCTCAGGACCAGAACCTGCTCTAGGTCTACCTGCATTCCTACATTAACGATTGTGTATTTAATACACACAACCATAGATGGAGCTAAGGGATCGAATCCCTTAGCTCTGCATCACTGAAGCTCCTTCAAATTTTTCTCCGGAAAACGGGGAAAATACAGTAATGTAAGGTGTCGGTCTGGAGTACAAGGGACCAGTGTTTGCGTCTGAATGCTCCAGCGGATAGCAGAAGCCTTCAAAAACCAAAAAAAAAAAAAAGCTGAAATGAATGCAAGAAGTAGTTTTGAACTGGCAAAAGCGAAATCGGTTTCTCGTTTTTCTGATCGGCAAATGTGACAATTTTATTTTTAATCATCAAGACCCACAAGACAGAATTATAGCTCATCGCTGCTAGATACTATTTAATGCCGCAGTTCCGAGTCGTAAGCTAGCCATCTCTACTAATATTATAAATATGAAAACGTGTGTGCCTGCTTGTCAGTCTTTCACGGCAAACCGGAGCGACGAATTGACGTGATCTTTCAAGTGGAGATAGTTGAAGGGATGGAGAGTGACGTAGGGTACTTTTTGATTCTTTCTAGCCCCCGTTAAGTTTGTATGCAGCAAAAAAAAAATCAGTAGGGCATGGAAATTTGTGTGAGACTCTCCGCAAAATTAGTATAGGTTCTATGATACAAACGAATAATATAATAATTTAATTAAAACAACCATAAATCAATCAGCTTTTGAAAAAACAATCAACATTCGGAACATAAATAAGTGTTACTATTGAATTACGATAGATGGCGCTGATATGTTTCTGAAACGCGCTAACGTTGTCTGTACTTAAGTGCGGGCATCGGGCCGCGCTTCACACTATACTGCTTACGGTACCTATACTCTGTTATTTCACTACTAAGCGTCCCAGACATGCTTATATGAAATTTAGATGCCCTGAGGTTATGTAATGGGACGAGACGTGTCATACAACTTGGCCGCAATATCATTAGCGCCACTATCTTAACCGGCGTAGGATCCCAATAATTCCCACAGATCTCCCATTCCAGTTTAAAAGGCTACAATTTCCTCTAAAGCTAAGTTTCGCTATCAAATATTAAGTTTCGCTATCAAATATTAAGGGTGGCTGGGGTGAACTTAGAAAAGCCGTGCTTTTCCCGTGGACAATTGTATGTAGCATGTTCGCGTGTGTCCAATGCCCAGAATCTTTACATTCTATCCCCAAATGGAAAGACATATAATATCGTCTACAGCAGCGTATTTAATAACATTCTGTTCCGAATTCTCTTCTGTGTTCTAAATCAGGAAAGGGGAACCGTGTTATCCCGAATTTTACGCGAGCGAAGCCGCGGGCAAAAGCTAGTATACTATATGACATTAGTCCATTGTAGGTATGTATGTATGTATGTTGGCGTTACAGTCCATGAAGAACCTGAGTCGTAGGTGAAAGGGACCTACAGTTTATTGCCGGTTCCGAACGGCGAATTTGGAGAGGCTTTTCATGACAATTTTACTACAGGGGGTTTTGTCAGAACCCCGCTGAGGAGAAACACTGTGAAAAACACGTTCGATGACATGGCTGTGTCGGGATTCGATCTCGTGTCATCGGCGTCAGAGGCCAACACACAACCCACTGCGCCACGGTGCTCTCATTGTAAGTATTCTTCTCAAAAGAAGTGTTACACGTCGTTCATGTCATTTGAATTCCAAAGAGTTGAATTCTTGAAACACATTTTTTCATCACCTCAGCGTAAGTGATGCATACAATTTGAAACAACATTTTCCCAACCACTTTCCCTCTTTCATCTACATACGTATTCACTTGCATTCCAGGCGAAATCAACTTCATTCGTTGTATTGTGTCTCTGCGAATTTGTTGACATTCACAAGAGCTACTCGACAACTAACTTTAAAGCAACCCAAACGGCAGGATCAAAACATTTCTGCATGAGGGCGCCTTTCCCTTCTTCTTATGTGTAACTTCTCTTGAAAGCATGAGCTTCTCAAATCCTTTTTCATTTTTGTTTCTAGGTATACGCTTCGAGTATTTTTAACGGTTATGACACCAGTATGACATTTCCACTTATTGAATTTGAAATGGGAATGTTCAGTCGTCCGAAAGTGCTGGTTAGCCTTGAGCAACGAAGCGCCTTTCCTTTGACTCTAATTGAATTCTGAAAATTGTTTGTTTTGTTTTCAAAAAAGCACATAACATGACATCCCTTCATATCTTGTCCATCGTTTTCCATCCAGGATAGTATAGTATATCCAACCATCCATATTTTATGGATAATTTAACGCTCAAGCAAGGACGCACTCACTCGCGCGTCACTCTCGCGTGCACCGGAAATCAGGTCACCACCTTCATTTAGATCAAAAACAAAGCTAATTAGCTTATACATAAAAGCACAGATGCTTGGATATAATTGAACTTCCATATACACATAAACGTAATTTGCTTGCCATGGCGCTTGGACATCCAGCACGAGCAGGCTATTTAAAGACTCCGTCAGATAAAGTCATTTATGCAGTATAGGTATACAATTTACTTATCGGGTTCTGGTTATAGAGTTTTTGGTAAAGAGCTTACTGATTGTAAATACGAGGAGATAAGGTCATGATAGTGGACATTTGAGAGTAATGTCCAAGTACATACGTCGCAACTCAAGGAATCAATACATTTTACCAATGTTTTCTTTATTTTATTTCGATTACTTCTTTGCTATTATCTATGGATGGCCACGCTTACGAGAATGTTTTCCAAATAGAGCAGTGAACCAGTAGTCATGACTAGTTCACTCTTCAATTAATTTGACTTCTCCTTCTTCTTAGCGGGCGCTACAGTTCGGGGTGAACCTGGGCCTCAACCAACATGCCCCTCCATCTAGCACGATCTTTGCTAGCCTTTTCCATTGCCGCACACCCAGTTGGCTGAGGTCCCCTTCCACCTGTGTGCGCCATCTTGAGTGCGGCCGTCCTCTGCTTCTTCGTCACTCGAGGCTGGACTCAAAGACTTTCCGGGTTGGAGCTGTGGTGTCCATTCGCTCTACATGGCCTAGCTATCTTCGACGTTGGATTCGAAGACGTCTCACTAAGTCAATGTCGCTGTACAGACCGTACAGTTCTTGGTTGAATCTCCTCCTCCACTCTCCGTTTACACAAACGGGGCCAAAGATTGCACGCAGAATTTTCCTCTCGAAACGCCCAAGAGCCCCTTCATCCGCTTTTGATAA
Organism: Eumerus sabulonum; assembly: GCA_951905685.1. Lineage (NCBI taxonomy): Eukaryota > Metazoa > Arthropoda > Insecta > Diptera > Syrphidae > Eumerus > Eumerus sabulonum. The sequence goes on from OX645060.1 coordinate 209,382,967, forward strand.
CGTCCAAGCCTCAGCGCCCTAGAGGAGGACCGGGATGATTAAGGTTTTGTAGAGGGATACCTTGCCTCTTGAGCCCGAAGGAGCAGCGGTTGGCAAGAGCTATTCTGCGTTTTATCTCAGAGCTGGTGTCGTTGCTGCTTGTCACTATCGAGCCCAGGTAGACGAAGTCCTTGACTACTTAAAAAATATAGCTCCCGAAGGTGACGTTCTGACCAAGACGTCGGTGTTGCGCGTCTTTCTTGGATGACAGCATATATTTGGTCTTGTCCCCTTCTAATTCAATGCTTCTAATTCAATGCTTGGGAACGCCTCATTGACGTCTCGCTTTGCCCGTCCAATAACGTCAATGTCATCTGTGTATGCAAGCAATTGTGTGGACTTGAAGTAGATCGTACCTTTTGTATTGGCCGCAGAGTTCCGCACGATCTTTTCAAGTATGATGTTAAAGAAATCACATGACGATACGTCGTCCTGTCTAAAACCTTTTTTAACATCAAAGGGGTCGGTTAGTTCACCTCCGACCTTAATGGAGCAGCGAGAGTTCTCCATAGTCATCCTGCACAGTCTGACGAGTTTGGCAGGAATGTTAAAGCATGACATCGCTCTGTAAGGATCGTCTCTATAAACACTGTCATACGCGGCTTTACAGTCGACAAAAAGGTCTTCTCCAAGACCTGCCGTAGTGTAAATATGTATTTAGTCTATCGTGGATTTTCCTGGCCTGAAACCACACTGGTAGGAACCTATCAAATTGTCCACGAACGGCTTCAGGCACTTACACAGTACGGCAGAAACGATCTTGTACGCGATGTTCAGGAGGCTTATCCCTCTGTAATTGGCGCAGTCATAGGGGTCTCCTTTCTTATGGACCGGGCAAACGATACTGAGATTGAAGTGAGATGAAGTTGTGTTAGAAGAACACAGAACAGCCAATTTAAAAGGCACTAGATCTTAAAACAGTACTTGGACCCTCTGAAGATTTGGGTCTGTTGCAACCTAATCTCTCTGGTTATTCTTAATGCCGAGGTCTCTTGAAATCGGGATTTTGATTTTTAGTCGGAAAGAGTATTTATCATGTAGCCGAATGCTTTTTACTTCAATCCAAGTCTTAACAAAATAACTCCACGCCTATAAGAGCATCACACAAAAACATGTTTTCTCCCCCGCCTAAACCGACCGTTAAAGTAATCAAATTAAATCGTCCATAATCTCACCTACACAAATCTCTCGATTAAGTTAAATGCATTGAAGTAATTAAGGGAACCGCACCAAATTAATCGCTTAAACCACGCTGCACGGGCAATTATAGAACGACCGGAAAGCACCTTGTTGACATGAGTGTTTCATTCACACTGTTATGGAAAAAATAGTTTCTCCTTCGGGAGGCCTTGACACAGTCATGTGTGAGTGAGCTAAATCAAATGAAATCCATTAAGACTTATCCAATCAACAGTCATCTCAGTTTGATTATAACGATATCGCTTTTAAATTAAATACTCCCCTGGTCGTGTGTGGGATTTAAAAAATTGATATCCCCCGTGGGAGACTGCACAAACTTCCGCTGACCAATAGTCGTTCAGGGTTGTCGTTTAATTGTCCCAATTATCGAGTTTAAATTAACAATATTATTGTGCATCGATAACCATCAGGACACTTTAATCGTTTCGAGATCATAACTTTCAACTGATATGATGATGAAAGAAAAGAGAATAAAAAAATCAATATTCGAAAAAAAAAAACAGTCAAACGAACTCTTTAAAATTATGTAGAGCAAAACAATAAAGATATGCTGGCCACTCCGTGTTTTCATATTCTCCTAGAATTATCCTAGCAAAAAACTAGTAGTGGGGTGACTGTCCTCCTTTATCACTCTCACATCCGTATACATATGTACTCGTACATACATATTATGATTGTCATTTTGATTAGGCTACTTCCGGCATTATGATAAGAGTAAAGACTGTGCTTATAAGCCAATTGTAACATTGTCAGCACTTTGTCCCAGTTTGTCCTTTTTACCCATACTTATTGAGTTAGGTGTCGATAGGGGCGAGTCAGTTTGTATCATCCTGTCATAGTTCATTTGCCCGGCATAACGCATCGCTTTGTAATAAGCTGACAAGGGCCTTATTCAACTTTAGCATGCCATCGCACAGAATTCATTGCCCATAACCATGGGCAAGGTAAGGCAACTGCAATTGATTACCTATACGCCAGGTACGTACATTCATACACATTGTGATATTCCTGACGATATTCCTAAGCATTTCCTCGTTCTTTCTCCCTTTCAATCTTCTTCACTACTGGAAAGCACAAATATTGATGGTATTGAACGACAAGCAGCGTCACCATCGTCACTTCACGCACTCTATCATCATCGTCATCATCGGCATTGGCATTGTCGTCAACGTCATCATCATTCCTTTCCTATAAGTAGAGTAACACATTTGATGAAACCAGATGCCCACTTCGGAATTCGAAATGAATCAGCGCAGTTAACACAGTCCGACGAGAGTTGTCTGTTACAACATCGTGTCTCCACTTACCACTGTCCCAAGGACGAAAACTAATATCGACCGCACATTTGTATTAGAAGCATCATGGTCGAGTTGGCAAGATGTAAAGAGGTATTCAGTCTCAATGGACATGGTGAGAGTATCTGTGGAATTACCACATTTTGGGAAGTCTCTAGGGTTTACTGCTGGTAATCGATTTATATTCTACGAACTGATTCGTCGGGAGGAACTGAAACGATGGCAAGTGGCAAGGCAAGTTACATTAGCAATTGCTCAATAATGTCCCAATCGCCCACTGAGTTACAAGGATCAATTAGTACAAATACGAGTCTAAGTAGAAACGAATGGATACAAATAAGTTTTCTCTACGAGAAGAGGAACATTCAGGTTGGTTGTGGCAATTGGAAAACAGTAAGTGGAATTTGCATTTTGTATGACAGTTTGTTTCGGTTTAAACGGAGGAACAGTAACTAATAAAATTCGAAACTTATGTAAATGGACAAGGATAATCAGGTTGACATGATGAATTGGTGTGGAAAGGTGTTTGCAAAGTCCTGTGCGGAATGAAAGCCTTAACAATGCAATGAATGGTTGCTTGGTTCTAGTCCTTTTGAAATGACCCACTAGATTGCTTTCGTCTTTAAATCACTTAAATTTATTGCTCTTTTTCTAACGAAATTAACTTAGGTTGTGTGCAGCATACAAAGCGTCACAGAGCGAGTGAAAGATATCCGAATTGGCGGAATACCATCTACCTGTTCTCTTGGCAGAAAATAATACAAAAAAAATGTTCTCATTGAGGCTTATGACCAGACTTAAATTAATTATTTCAATTCAAAAACAAAGGCTTATCAAAGGGTTTTTTCAACAACTAATATTCCACCTTGAGGTGATAGTTTCGTAAAATACTCTTAATAAATGCTTCTAATACATCCTCTCGGGACACGGGCTCTTTGTATGGGATAATCGTTACTTGCACACTAAAACAAACTTAATCGAAAGTTTGACAGATAGATAGATAGATCGGATAAGAGGGTGGGACAGAGTCGCCTGATCACTGCGGTCACGAGTGGGCATATTGTGATGTCCCCAACATACAGTTCACTCTGAAAACCTGAGTTTGTGATAAAACTTAGTATGCTTTTGAGTGAGTGAGTGATTTTGGGTGATTCTTTCTGCTTCAAGATAATACTTGCCTAGGTGACAATGACGTGTACTGACCAGGCAGTTAGGCTGCGCGCACAGTGATGCGAGATGCGATGCGATGCGAGATGCGATTCGGGAAGCGATACGAGATGCGATATGGTGCGCACAGTGAAATCTACTCTGTACTGTTCTGTTGCGATGTATCCGTCATCAGGCGAAGAATTTTTAAATGAAAGTTTACATTTATCGGGTTTGCCAATAAGTACTTGAAAACTTTTTTTTTTAAATAAAACGCAAACCATTTGAGATATTTCAAAACTTTACTATCGGCTTGAAGTACAATCAAAACGTTTATGAATGGAACTCGACTTCGTTCATATGGCCACCGCGGGCACGTTTGCAGCGGTCGATTCGTTGGACCAATTTTTGGACATTCGGACATTAGCTCTGAGCTTTTCGAACATCGTCGGCTTCTTGGCATAAACTAATGACTTAACGTAGCCCCATGGCGATGTTCTGGTAGGGAGCATGCACCAGATCATCTGCAGAATTTGGGAAGATGAGAGCATGCCCGACGACTGGAATACCAGCTCTATATGCCCCATCCACAAAAAAGGCGATCCTACCTCTTGCAAGAACTATAGAGGTATATCCCTACTCAATGTCGCATACAAGATCCTGTCCAGCGTATTGTGTGAACGTCTAAAACCATTTTGCACCGCACTAATCGGCAGCTACCAGTGCGGCTTCCGGCCCGGCAAATCAACTATAGACCAAATTTTCACACTTCGACAAATCCTGGAAAAGACCAACGAGTTTCGAATCGATACACACCATCTTTTCATCGATTTCAAAGCCGCATACGACAGCATTCATCGTGAAGAACTGTTTGGGGCGATGGCCGAATTCGGGATCCCGGTAAAACTGATCCAGTTGTGTCGCGCCATGCTAAAAAACACGCGATGCACCGTGCAACTCGGTTCTAGGACCTCGGAACCATTCGAAACATGCACCGGATTTCGGCAAGGATATGCGCTGTCATGTGACTTCTTCAACCTGGTGCTGGAGCAGATAGTGCGACGGGCAGGCGTCAACAGGGAAGGCACTATCTTTTACAAGTCCATCCAGCTGCTAGGATACGCGGATGATATCGACATCATCGCGTGTTCTCGCCGAGGCATTGTGGAAGCATTCACGGCGATTGAAGAACAGGCGAAACGAGTTGGTCTTAAGATCAATGAGGACAAAACGAAATACATGCTGTCAAGCAAAAACCAATCCGTCGCTCACCACCTGGGACAAAATATAACAATTGACAGCTACAATTTCGAGGTAGTTAAGGAGTTTTTCCACCTCGGGGCAAACGTTAATTCCACAAATGACACCACAGTGGAGATTCGGCATAGAATCGCCCTTGGCAACCGTTGCTACTTCGGCTTGTCCAAACAACTGGGGTCAAAACTCCTCACTGGAAAGACCAAAGTCATGCTTTACAAAACGCTCATTCTGCCAGTCTTGCTGTACGGAGCCGAAAGCTGGATGATAAGCAGGACAGCGGAGCTGATTTTGGGTTCTTTCGAAAGAAAAATTCTGCGCCGGATATTTGGTCCTGTCTGTGAGGAAGGTGAATGGAGAAGAAGACACAACCGCGAACTCTACGAGCTGTACCAAGATGTGGATGTAGTCCGCAAGGCAAGGATCCGGCGACTACACTTGCTCGGCCACATCGAGCGCATGGACATCAACGCTCCAGCTAAGGGGGTCTTCGACTCCGAGCCTCCTCGTTCGAGAAGAAGAGGAAGACCGAACCTCCGGTATAAAGACCAAGTAATCGCGGATGTAAGACATCTTGGTCTTGACAACTGGAAGCAGCGTGCCCGGGACCGTCAAGGATGGAAGGCAGCTATAGCTCAGGCTCAGATCCTCCACGGATCGCAGGCCTGATAAGTAAGTAAGTAAGTGACGTAGCCCCAAAGAAAATAGTCCAGATTTCTTGAGATAACACGCTCATCAAACTTACTCTTCAATAAATCGATTGTAACGTGTGCTGTGGCTTGTGGCACCATCCTGTTGAAACCACATGTCCTCCAAGTCCATATCTTACAATTCTGGCCGAAAATAATCGGCAATCATGGCGCGATAACACTGGCCATTCACAGTAAGTGACGATCGTTATCGTCGACGAAAAAATATGGCCCAATAACGCCTCCGGCATGCAAACCGCAACAAACAGTTAATTTTTGTGGATGAAGTGGTGATTCATGAAGCACATGTGGATTTTCACCCGACCAATAACACATATTTTGCTTATTGACGAACCCATCGAGCCAAAAATGAGCTTCGTCACTGAAGACGATTTTGCGATGAAATTCATCATCTTGGCGCATCTTCTCCAGAGCCCAATCGGAGAACGTAGTCGCTTCAATTGGTTCATTGGCTTCAATTCTTGAGTAAACTTAATCCTGTATGGGTCTAAACCAAGATCCTTACGCAAAATACGCGTTAATGTGGTCTGAGCGATGCCCAATTCTTGAGAACGCCGTGCAATTGATTGATTTGGATCGTTCGCTAGAACGGCAGCAATATTTTCTCCATTTCGACCAACCAACCCGTTGTCTCGCTGACACGGCAATATCACACAATGAATATGTAGACTCTAATTTTTGCACTAGTCTTGTTTTTGCCTGTCTACTAGGGCGAGAATCACGACCGAAAATTGGAGTAAACGCTCTTAAAGTAGCGGTCACCGACTCCGAATTTCGGTAGAAAATTTTTGTAATTTGCAGACGTTGCTCGTTCGTGTACTTTACCATGATGAGTTCGAAAGATCAATTACAGATGGATGAGCAATCTTAGATGAAAGATTTTCGGATTTGGTCCGACGTAATCCCTCCCTTAGTACAAGTCGGGTGGCTGTGGTGCAGTGGTTAACATCATCGACCGCCGAGGGGAAGGTCTATAATTCAAATTCGCTTCGTAGCCAAGAAAAAGTAATTCCTATACGGACAAAAAGTATGCAACGCAGTTTTGAATGCAAAGTGACCAGACGTACTGCTGCAGGCATAACACACAGAGTATATGGTCAACTGAAATTCATCCTCTGCGTATGCAATACTAAAGTGCTCGAACGAAATACTACGGACTATAACCAACTCGGAATTTGGTCGGCTCTCGTCCTATCTAGGACAACCACCCCTCTGAGAGTAACTGTGAACAAAGATCAACGACCTAAGCCACTGCACTCCGTTCAGGTTGCGTGTCTAAAAAAAAAACACATCATAAGAGAATATAAAAAACTTTTGAACCTGCGCGAGTCTCTACAAAAAAAAAGGAGGATAGCTATTATGCTTGACGTGCCCAAATGTTTCTTAGATTAATTTGCCTACAAGTCCAGCCGCGTTAAAACCAAAAAAGGTTTTTCTTAGAAAAAAGGGGTTGGGTTTTTTTTTTAATAAAGAATTGAATTTTTAAAAAAAAATTTTACGTAATTATATACAATTTGGAAAAAAAAAATAGTTTGAGTTTGAAAATTAATTTCTCAACAACCATTCCCTTAAAGAACTACGTTTAAAAACTAGATGAAAGAAGAGGATTCTGGCTTTACAAAAAAGTAAAGCCAAATGAAGTAAATTTCTTAGAAAATTGCCCCTCCCGATTAAACCGTGGGAATAGACCTCTGCCCCCCCCCCCCCCCCCCCACCCTTCCCACGCGATTTTTTTTCTTGTCTTGACCAGACCTACAAGCTCTAGCTTTTTGGCACACTGCTCGTGGGGCACCCTGCATATCCAGAGTCAAGGAACGATGAAAGAAAATTCTTGGAATGCACAAGAATGTCGTTCAAAATATTTGACCAATTTTTTTTTTTTTAATAATTTGCGCGCACTTAAGGTCTAAGAACCTTATTATGTCGGCGACACGGTGCGGGCAGAAGGTAGAGAGGAAGAGGAATAGAGGAGATGCCGATGGACATTGATCTTAAATGCTTGCATGTTGCATTGAGGGGGGAAAACCGAATCCGGCAGGGAGTTCCAGATTCGTGTGGTTCGGTTAATGAAAGATTCTCTATATTTGACAGTACGTCCGAAAGCGGGCTTCAGGGTATATTGGTGAGCATTCCTAGAGAGACGTGTATTGCGGGAGAAATGTTGAAGGGGCGGAATGCAACTGGCTATTTCATCAGAGCATTTTTGGTGGTAGTAACGATAAAACAGGGAGAGGCAGGTAACATTCCTGCGGTGTTCCAGCGAGTCTAATGTTTTGGTAATGCTGGAGTCGCCTATCAGTTTTATGGCTCGTTTTTGTATTCTGTCAAGTAGGTGCAGTGAGGTCTTGGAAGCACTGGACCAGACATGAGCGTTAAACTCTAATTTGGGGCGAATGAACGCCTTATAGATTGTAGCCAGATCTAAGGGTGAGAAATATTTCTTGCATCTGTATAAGAATCCTAGGCATTTCGCAGCATTCTTGGCGACACTGAATATATGGTCGCTCCAATTAAGATTGTGAGTAACACTCATACCCAGGATGGAAAGCTTTTCAGTTTCTGAGATGCAAGTGCCATTCATGGATAATGGCTGCGGGTTATTTATACGCTTTAACGACAAGAGACAGCATTGTGTTTTGGAAGCATTAAATTCCACTCTATTGTTTTTATCCCATTGGATAATGCTGTCAATATCGGAATTTAATGAGCTTAATATACGCTGCCGCTCATTATCTACAACCGAAGTGCAGGGTCGTAAACTGGTGAACGAATATGAGAAGCTGAGGGTACTGTCGTCAGCGAAGGAGTGAATTGGATAAGAAGTAACAGACAAGAGATCATTTATAAAAATAAGAAGGAGTGTCGGAGACAAAACGGAGCCCTGGGGAACACCGGCATTTACAAAGTGAGTATCAGACTTGAATCCGTCCAAAACAACTTGAATTGAACGATTCGAAAGGTAGCTTCTAATCCATTGAAAGAGAGACTCATCGATCCCAAAAGCACGCATTTTCGACAAAAGGGCTTCATGCCAAACCCTGTCAAATGCTTTCGAAATATCCAGTGCAACAAATTTGCTTTCAGCTGCTTGGTGAAGCGAGTGATTCCACTTTTCAGCGAGATATGCCATCATATCACCAGTGGATCTGTTGCCGCGGAAACCGTATTGGCGGTCATTGAGGAGTTTCCGTGATTCAAGATATTTCATAAGCGGTTAGTCAGCGCTTACATGACCTTGGAAAGAAGGGTCGTTAGTGCAATGGGTCGGTAGTTGGAGGGAGAAGATGATTCGCCTTTATTGGGTATAGGCTGGACAAATGCTGTTTTCCACCTACTCGGAAAGAGCCCAGAGGTGTAGGAAAGGTGAAAAAGCTTACGCAGTGGTTTCGCCAGCGTAGAAGAGCACCTCTTCAGAACTATTGGGGCAATACCATCTGGACCAGCGGATTTGTGTATGTCGAGGTCTTTAAGAACCCTTGCGACTGTACGAGTGTGGAAGTGGATTAGTGGAATTGACGCACTCTAGTACAGGCGGAGACAAAGTACAAGCTGGCAGCTGAGAACTGGTTGCGAAATGGGCAGCAAGTAGGTTAGCTTTGTCTAAGGGGGTGACAGCTGGAATGTTATTGTGGATGTGCGTCGGTATAGACGATTTAGTTGAATTTTTTTACGTTTTTTACAAACGACCAGAAACTTTTGCTACCTTTGGGACATTGAAGGATTTTACGCCTTAATTTTTGGTCGGATTGGAATTTAATCCGTCGAATGTGGGTGTTGCAGTCATTTCTGGCTCGTATGTAGTTTTTTCGGTTTTCCTCAGAACTGTTTGCCTTGTAGGCCCGAAAACTTAGCTCCCTGAGCCTAATAGCCTCTTTGCAGCTCGAGTCAAACCACGTATTATCCTTAGGCCTGGTGCCTTTAATCTTACTGGGAATTAAATTTGCCATGCCGATTCGGATAATGTTTACGATAATATCAGTTGCGGCGTCCACGTCGTTGTCGAGGAAGCACGTACATAAGAATACATGTGAACAGTTTTTATCGCAAGCAACCGCTTCTCGCATCGCATTCTCGCATGATTGTACGCGTAGCCCTACAGTGGCACCGTATGTGCTCTGCTGTTTCTTCGTCTTCATTACACATTGGGCAAGTGTCATCCTGTATGATGCCCATTGTTTTGAGGTGTTTGTTAACTGGGCAGTGTCCAGTAAGGAAACCTGCGATTAAACGAATCTGACTCCTCGAAAGCATGAGAAGTTGTTTCATTCTTCTGAGGGATGTAGTTGGGCGGAACAACTTGGCTTGTCTGCTACCTTTTGTTTGTAACCAGTAGTGATCCATTGTGTTCCTTAACCAATTGTTTATGCAGCATTTGGTGGTGCTGATGGATATGCCGCAAAAGGGCCGTGGCATCATATATGGTGATGCAGAACCTTTCCTTGCTAGCAGGTCCGCCTTTTCGTTGCTGTATGGCCGCTGTGTCAAGGTATCCAAATGAGGTGTACTCTGTGCTGGCCAGCTGGTGAAGCAGCTGTAGGCAGTCCCATACTAGTTTGGAGGTGATTTCGTAGCTCTCAAGGGCTAGAAGTGCAGCCTTGCCGTCAGAGAGAATGTAAATGTTTTTGTTGAATATATTTCTCTCTGAGGTAGAGTTCTATAGCAAATATCTCTGCTTAAAAAACGGAGTTATATCTGTCCAAGCTGATGTAGATGCATGTGCCTGTATTTGCTCCGTATACTCCAGCCCCAACGCCTTCGTTCGTTTTGGAGCCATCTGTGTACCACACGAAGGATCCACGATTGAAGGAGGGTCTATCCTGTTCCCAGTTTTGTCGGTTGGGGAATGTGACCTTGTAGTTTTGGCTGAAGTTGTATCTGGGGAGACAGTTGTCTGTGAGAGATATCTTCAGGATTTCATGCCTGTTTATTTCGGTAAGGACATCAGGGTGAAAGAGCTTACGGTTAAAGTCATCCTCCACGATCAGTCTATGGGCGAAGACTATTGCTTCTTTCTTCAGTTGGAGATGAAGAGGTGGCAGGTCTGTGATGACTTCTAGTTCTGCTGTGGGGGTTGTTCTCATGGCCCCGGTGATACAGATGCAAGCTAGTCTTTGCAATTCGTTGAGCTTGGCTTGCACTGATACTTGTTTTGTTTTGTGCCACCAGACGGGCGCAGCATATGTAAGGATTGGTCTAGTGATTGCTGTATATAGCCAGCGGGACATTTTGGGGTTTGTGCCCCAGTTTTTGCCAGTGAGACTTTTGCTGGTCCATAAAGAGATCCTGGCTTTCTCAAAGGAGCAACAGATAAGTAACGTTGCCGAACTTTAGCGCGACACGGTGTAGTTTCGTTTTCTTCTTTTGTTTGGAGAATCAGTTTGAAGTACAAATGTGGACAACACAGTGCACGATTCGTATCTCTCACTGCTACCAACCATTTTTTAATCGTCTTTTAAAAAATAGACGAGTTCGGAAAACTGCATTTTTTGTTTTTCTTAATTTTTGATTTAACCTTTATTTCATCGAGTATGATACAATTCAAAATAAGCAAAACAACGTATTTTCAAATGAAATAGTTCGGGGAATCTGTTGTCAGAAGAACAAGGTTCGAATGCACCATTAATAAAAAAAATCGTAATATAATTGATTATGGGGAATTCAGGTTCAAGAGGTTTTATGTTCTCTTATGATGTGATTACATACACAACCTGAACGGGTGGGTCGTTGATGTTCGTTCACTACTCTCGGGGTGGTTGTCCTAGACGAGAGCCGACCAAATTCCACCGTTGGTTATAGTCAGTAGTAATTCGTTAGAGCACTTTAGTATTGCATATGCAGAGTATGAATATCAGTTGACCATGTACTCTGAGTGGATGGCAAAGGACTAACAAAGACCTCGTAGGGGTAGCATATATCCGACGGGTGCTGGCCTGCTAAAAAGCGAGAAGAGCCACCGCAGTCGAACATCTTACGGCAATATTAGTAAGTCCCATCCCCACTTCCTCGTGGTGCCATCTGGAGACTTCCTATGGAAATTGCAGAATGGCGAGCCCCCTGCCCCAAAAAGTAGGATTAGTCGGTTGGGCAACGGCCTAGTAAGCCGAAACCGTAAAAAAACCACAAGCTCCGAAACAACCACAAGCCTCGGATATAAGGGACCGGATTTATGTTCTCGACCCTTGCAAAAAAACGGAAAAAGCACAATGATCTTCGGCTTTGTACGTGGAATGATAGGTCCCTAAACAGACCACGTTCAGCCGAACAACTTGCGGACGCCCTACACCGCTATAAAGCGGACATAGCCTCCATCGGCGACTGCTATAGGCAGAGAGGGCAACGATTGTTTGGATGCGGATTTGTTGTTCGAGGTGTACTAGGGCAAAAAGACCTAAGCTTTCGGCATGTGAGCGAACGCCTTATAACAATCCGTATCAAGGCTAAATATTTCAACATCAGCTTGATCTGTGTCCACGCCCCCACGGAAAACAAGGATGACTCCGCCAAAGATGAGTGCTACAATCTCCCAGACACAACGTATGCCCAATGTCCCAGCAATGACATCAAAATTGTACTAGGAGACTTCAATGCTAAGCTGGGCAAGGAAAGCATCTTTGAAGGAATCATCGGCAAACATAGCCTACACGACACCACCTCCGACAACGGACACAGGCTGATAGATATTGCTATGGGGCGAAATCTCCTTCTAGCCAGAACGTGCTTCCCGCACCTTGATATACACAAATGCACCTGGTGGTCCTTTGATCATTCGACTACCAACCAGATTGATCACATCGCGATCGACGTCAGACACTCCTCCACTATTCTTGATGTTCGAACTTTCCGAGGGGCTAACATCGACTTGGACCACTATCTTGTAGTAGCCAAGGATATCACGAACGCAGCGGAGTAGAGTAAGAACACAAAGTTATGACGTCGGAAAGCTACTATCGCCAGAAACCGCTCGTACTTTTACCGATCGCGACTCCCTTAAGCTCTCCAACACACCTCAACCCTCCACGCTATCAATAGAACAGCAGTGGAGCCTTTGCAAACAAGCCCTGAAAAGCTCTGCATCCGAAGGTTTGGGTTTCAAGGCACCACCACGAAGAAACACCTGGTTCGATGACGAGTGCAGGAGGATTCACACAGCGAAGCAAGATGCATATTAGGCCTCGCTGCATAAGAGAACAGAGCGTGAGCTTTACGAGTTAAAAAGAAGGGAGGAGCATAAGCTTCTTACAAGAAAGAAGAAAGAGCACGAGAAGCGCGCGATTGAGGATTTGGAGAGGTGTTACCGCAGGCGTGACGTTCGAAAGTTTTATCAACAGATAAAGCGAACATGCCAAGGTTATAAAGCCAGAACGGAAGCCTGCAGGGATGATAACGGACACCTAGTAGTAGAATCGCAGTCGATGCTGGGAATATGGAAAAACCAATTCTGCAGACTGTATAACGGCGATGTTAGTCAATATACCGCTGTCAGGCAGAATAATCCATTTCAAATCGACGAAGACCGCAGAGAATTCTGTCCCCCTGACCTCGACGAATTTAAGATTGCCATATCGAAGCTCAAGTCGAATAAAGCTGCTGGCGCAGACGGACTGTCTGCTGAGCTCTTCAAGGCAGCTGGAGATGACCTGGTTAGGAGCATGAACCAGCTCATCTGTAAGATATGGTTAGAGGAAGGCATACCCGAGGAATGGAGTCTCAGCATCGTATGCCGATCCACCAGAAAGGAGACCCATCTGATTGCGCCAACTACAGAGGAATAAGTTTCCTCAACATTGCCTACAAAATCTTCTCTGCCGTCTTGTGCGAACGCCTGAGGCCTTTTGTAAGTAAGCTGATAGGTCCTTATCAGTGCGGATTCAGGCCAGGGAAGTCCACCATCGACCAAATCTTCACACTACGGCAGATCCTGGAAAAAACCAATGAATTTCAAGTCGACACTCACCACCAATTCGTCGACTTCAAAGCCGCATACGACAGCGTAATTAGAGACGAGCTATACAATGCTATGTCTACCTTTGACATGCCTGCTAAACTCGACAGACTAGGCAGGATGACTTTGGAGAATGCTCGCTGCTCCATCTGAATCGGTGAACACCTTACCGATAGTTTTGATGTCAAAAAAGTATTTAGGCAGGGCGATGCACACTCGTGTGATTTCTTCAACATCATATTGGAAATGATTGTGCAAAAATCACTGGCCAATACAAGAGGCGCAATCTATTTCAAATCCTCGCAACTCCTTGCATACGCCGACGATATTGACATAATAGGTAGATCACAGCAAGATGTCAATGAGGCGTTTGCGAGTATTGAGATCGAGGCGGCGAAAGTTGGTCTGGCAGTAAACGAGGTAAAACTAAATATATGCCGTCAAAAAAGGACGCTCACCACCGACGTCTTGGCCAGAATGTTTGTATTGGCCCATATAAGTTCGAGGTAGTTAAGGACTTCGTCTACCTTGGCTCCGCAGTGACCTGGAACAACGACATCAGTTCCGAAATCAAACGCAGAATCACTCTTGCCAATCGCTGTTTCTTTGGGCTCAGGAGGCAACTGAGTAATAGAGCCCTCTCCCGAACGACAAAGTTGATTCTACCTAAGACCCTTATCATCCCGGTCCTGTTGTACGGCGCAGAAGCATGGACACTATCAAAAGCGGATGAGGAGGCCCTTGGTCGGTTCGAGAGAAAAATTTTGTGCGTGATTTTCGGGCCTATAAACGCAGACGGAGGATGGAGGAAAAGATTCAACCACAAACTTTACGGGCTGTACAGCGACATGAGTCTAGTCAGGCGTCTACGGACTTAACGCCTAAGATGGCTGGGCCATGTAGAACGAATGGACACCATAGCTCCAGCCCGGAGAGTCCTAGTACCTCCTCTACGGCGCTGAGGCTTGGACGTTATCAAAGGCGGATGAAGAGGCTCTTGGACGTTTCGAGAGGAAAATTCTGCGTGCAATCTTTGGTCCCGTTTGTGTAAACGGAGAATGGAGGAGGACATTCAACAAAGAACTGTACGGGCTGTACAGCGACATCGGCCTGGTTAGACGTCTTCGGATCCAACGTCTAAGATGGCTAGGCCATGTAGAGCGAATGGACATCAACGCTCCAGCCCGAAGAGTCTTCGACTCCAACCCCGAGGGACGACGCAGCAGAGGACGACTGCATTTAAGGTGGCGCGCACAGGTGGAAGGCGACCTCAACCAATTGGGCGTGCGGCACTGGAAGCGGCTGGCCGAAGATCGGGCCGGCTGGAGAGGCTTGTTGGTTGAAGCCCTGGTTCACCCCGAACTGTAGCGCCATCAAAGTAAGTAAGTAAGTAAGTTCCATCCAATCTCGGTGGGTTGGAGGGCGGAATTTTATATTTATTGGTAAACAGTACTAGCTCGGTCTTTTAACAATGTCATCTACATAGGCGGTCACAGCGTAACCTTCCTGTTCTAGCAACAGTAGTAGTTCGTTGACCATAACGTTCCAGAGGAGAGGGGAGAGTACTCCACCTTGTGTTGCACCTCTGCTGACCATTCTAGTTGAGAGGGCACCAGCGAAGTTGGCTTTGACTAATCTTTGCGTTAGCAGTTGTCGTACCAATTCTATCACTGACGGCCCATAGTTCAACATTGTCAAATGCGCCCTCAATGTCGAGAAAAGCCACTAGAGTGTATTCCTGACGCTTCTATTTTGCTTACCAGTGAGTGGAGTGTTGTTTCCGCCGATTTGCCTTTGATGTAAACATGTTGGTTATTCGACAGCCTTCCTGAGATACAACTGTGACGTACGTGAGCGTCTAAAATCTTCTCTAGAGTTTTTAATAGAAAAGAAGTCAGACTGATAGGCCTCAAGTTATTTGCATACGTGTGGGAGTTTTTGCCAGCTTTGGGTATGAAAATGACTATGGTTACCTTCCACATGCTGTGGATATAGGACAGGGAGAGGCAACTCTTGTATATTACCACAAGCCAGGGGAGGATGAGATCTGCTACCTGCTGGAGCTCTGCTGGTATGATCCCATCCGATCCCGGAGACTTGTGGGGTTCAAAGCTTTTCAGAGCCCATAGAACAATGTTGTTGTTGACCAAGTTGGGAGCACGTTCAAAGGAGGATGTCGTCGGCTGGATGACTTAAGGAGGTGTCATAGCCGAGTCACCACTGCCCGGAAAGTGTGCGTTCAGAAGAAGTTCCAGGGCTTCCGTTCTGGAGGTCGTCCAGAAACCATCATTCCGCATTAGGTGGCATGGGTTGTACGGGGCCGAAACCAGAATCGTCCTTATTCTAGAAGCTTCGGAGACCATCTTGATGTTCTCGCAGTAGTTCCTCCAAGATTTCCTTTTGGCCTTCCTGGTCCCTGCTTTGAAGGATTTAAGTGCCCCCCTGTAGCGGTCCCAATCCTCTTGTAAGCGGGTACATTTTGCTTTGTTAAAGAACTTTCTGCTCTCTTTTCTAAGAGAGACTATCTCTTCATTCCACCAGGGGGGTTTGGGTATTCCTATGGGGGTGCTAACCGCACGAGATTAAGACAGTGCTCTGTTTGGGGGTTCCTGTCAGCTCATTTACTAAGCCGTCGAATTCCGCGGGGTTGTGCGGATAGGTCGGGTGTCTCATCCCTAGGTAAGATTCAACATAGGTTCTATACTTTTGCCAATCAGTTCTCCTGATAGTTCCTGAAGGGAGCAGGGGCACTGACGTGGCTAACTATGCTGAATTGAATATAGCGATGGTCAGAGAGGGAGTGCTCTTTTAGGACTTTCCATTCCCTGACTTTGTCGACAATGTCCTGTTATGCAATAGCTACATCTAGGACTTCCTGTCTATTCTTAGTAATAAAAGTTGGTTCTCAGCCGTTATTACAAACGATGAGGTTCGTATGTAGTAAATAATTAAACAAAGATTCACCCCGATCGTTGATGTTACTGCTGCCCCATATCGTCTGCTGTGCGTGGTGTGATGCGTTCTGCCTAAGATTGCTTAAATAAGATGCAAGCCAAGAATATGCGGAACCTCTAAAGCCTATATTATATAACCTATTAAGCAGAAGCTCATGGTCGACCATATGGCAGGCTTTTGTGATATCGATAAATAGAGCGACAGGAGTTTTATATCCATTAACACCATAGGTCGATTTTCGGAAAACCTTAGTATGAGAATTTTGAAATCCTGTCAGGGCCTATGAAAGTGTACAATTTAATTGTTGTCTATCATGCCATTCCATATCCGAATAAAAATCCGCGATATTTTCGAGATATCTGTTTCAATACTCGTATTCAAACAAACATTTCTTAGAAATCTTCAACTGGAATTTGGGAAAATCTTGAAATGAGGATTGTTGGGTCCTATGGACGTCCATACATGTATGTATCCAATATATTTAAATTTGATTTTTAATAATTTCTGGCCATTTCACTACGGCATTCATTCTATGTGAAAGCGACTGAATTGAATTGAAGAACTAGGGGTGTGTCACATGAAGACACTAGTACTGCGACCATACAGGTCTAGGATCTGAGTGCTGCCTTCGAAATTTTTACAACTTCTCTAGATGGAATTTCTTGAAACTAACAGTCACAGGGAAAATGCTCTGAAGTGTTATCCTCCTCGCCACAAGCTGCACAGGTAGGCGTTATGCCAAGCTCCCAGAGATGCTTAGCAAAAGTGTAATGGCCCGTAACGACTCCCTCAAGTCTTCTGCAGTCGATCCTCCCGATCCTCCTTAAAGACAGGAGGAATGCTGCGGATTTCTTGCACACATCAGGGCATACGCGTTTAGTCATTCTGCAACCTGAATAATGCCTCCATCTACGATTGTGTGTATTAAAAACCCAATCGTTAATGTAGGAATTTACCGTGAACGCATGTAGACCTAGATCGGGTTCAGGTCCTGAGAAACTCTCCCCTGAACCCATTCTGGTGAATTTATCGGAGGTTTCGCTTCCTGGGATCCCAGAGTGACCTGGAACCAAAACTACCTTTGGTGAATTTAGTCCACCGACTCTGTTCAAGAAGGACTTGAGTTCATGACTAATTTGGAGCTAGTTAGGGGGTTGCACACAGCTTTGAGTGCAGCTTGGCTGTCACTGCAGACGCATATGGTTTTCCCCCTCCACCTGTGCTTAACAACATAGTGCATAGCCATTAGGAATACGCATGTACATATATCTCTGGTTGGAAGACATTTTTTCCTAACGAAAAGTGCAGTCGGATATTTTAGCGCTCAAAGAAGACCCCAGCACAGGATACCGCCCAGACCTGTGGCCATCCGTGAAAATGCGTCCATCCTTCAGGATCTAGCCAGAACCAATCCTGACGCCATATAAACTCCACTCTGAAATTACAGCGCAGTAGGATAACCGGGTGTCAATGCGTCAGAAGGCATATCCATGAGGCAGAAGTCGCAGGACAATTCTTGCGCAAGCACACCGTTATTTCTATGCGAGGTGGACCAAAAGCCATTTCACAACCTCTGATAAATACATATATCAAGAGGTGGAATGTTCATCATAGCATCTAGAGCAGCACTCGGCGTGCTGGGGAAAGCCGAAAAACCCCATGTTTTGCCAAAAACTCCTTTGCATTGCCAGAAAGCTGACAGCGCTTTGGTGGTTTTTGACTCAATATGCTTTGACCAGAGAAGCTTGCTATCTAAGGTGACTTCTAGATACTTAGCCTCCTTGGATATCGGGATGGAAGTGCCTTTTAGTACCAGCTGAGTCACGTTAGTATTTTTCCTCCTTCTCGACATCGGTCTTAAGAGGATTGACCGACAGCCCATTTCTGGTATACCAATCATCGATCAAATTTAGCACCGCCTGTGTTTTGAGACGGACAGTCGCTGGCATGAGCCGACAGAAAGAACTGACACATCATCCGCATATGCTTGGGCATAGATTCCAGATGCATTGACAGCATCAAGCAGGACGCCATCTTGCGGACAAACCCTGTTTACGGCTGATATGAGACACTGGTCGAAGCCTGCATCTGCGGTCAATGTCCTGTCCTGTGCGTAAGCATTGCTTTGATCCACAAACCCAGTGCTTCATCTAAAGCATGACGTCGGCGGCGCTTCACTTTTTTTTTTTTTTTTAGAGACTCGCTCAGGTTCAATAGTTTATATTCTCTTATGATGTGATAGACACACAACCTGAACGGAGTGCAGTGGTTTGGGTCGTTGATGTTGGTTCACTACTCTCAGGGATGGTTGTCCTAGATAGGCGAGAGCCGACCAAATTCCGCGTTGGTTATAGTCAGTAGTAATTCGTTCGAGCACCTTAGTATTGCATACGCAGAGGATGAATTTTCAGTTGACCATATATACTGTGAGTGAATGTTTCCATTCACCTCTGTGTTGCATACTTTTTGTCCGTATAGGAATTATTGTACTTTTTCATGGCTATGAACGAATTTGAACTATAGGCCTTCCGCTCGACGGTCGTTAACATCATCGACTGCACCACTGCTGTCGAAAGTTGCGTTATCAAAAGCTCCCTCAATGTCAATGAAAATGACCAGCGCGTACGCTTTCCTTTCGAGCGTGCATTCAATTCTCCCAACTGGGGTTTGAAGCGTCTCGCAGGATTTTCTGCGCTGATAAGCATGTTGCATCTTCGAAAGAAGATACATTCGAAGGACAACTTTGGCGCTGGTATTATCGGGATCCGTAGTCGCTTATCGTGCGTCAGAGTCCAACATTCTAACATCTTTCTTTTTCCTTCTGAAAAGCGCATGCTCCTCCCTTCTTTTCCGCACATAAAACTCACGAGCAGCTCTCGTACGTCGATGCAACGTGGCCATGTATGCATTCTGTTTTTTTACATGTACTTGTCTGCACTATAGTCATCAAAGCAAGGGTATCTCCTAGGTGGTGGCTAGAAATCTAATACATCAGAGGCAGTATCCTTGATGGCATCGGCTCTTGATAGAGCTGAAGAAACCCGGCTATTTTCACTCCGCACAATGAAAATACTTTCTCCTACGACTGAAATTCGTGAGAAAGTAAAAGTGACGAAAAAGCTGAATTCTATTCGTCGATCTTTTATAAAGATCTTTGCCTTGCACGCTATACGGCGTCCATGTTCTATGATCCTATCAGTTTTCGGCAGCCATATCATTCGTTTAATATTCATTATCGGGCCAGCGATCCATGGAGGATCTGAGCCTGAGTTATAGGTGCCTTCCATCCTTGATGCCCCGGGCACGCTGCCTCCAGTTATCTAGACCAAGATGTCTTACATCCGCGATGACTTGGTCTTTATACCGGAGGTTCGGTCTTGCTCTTCTGCTCGAACCAGGAGGCTCGGAGTCGAAGACCCTCTTAGTTGGAGCGTTGATGTCCATGCGCTCGATGTGGCCATATTATCGTGGAGCAATCAGCGAAATGCGGACGCCGTGGCGCAGTGGTTAGTGTGTTGGACTCTGACGCACGATGAGCGAGTTCGGATCCCGATAACACTGACGCCATCGAATGTTTATTTCGCGGCGTTCCTCCTCGGCGGGGTACTGGCAAAACCCCCCGTAGTATACTTGCCGTGAAAAAGCTTCTCGCCTCACGCCGTTCGGAATCGGCATTAAACTGTAGGTCCCTTTCACCTATGTGAAAAATAAATCACACACAGCATGGGTGATTGAGAGAAGCTTGGCTCTGGTCCTTCACGGGCTGTAACGCCATCAAAGAAAGAATCAGCAAAATGCTACCAAGGTTATCAGTGACCACTATTCTGCTGCAATATAAAAGGGGACCTGAGTGCATTACTCCGTCATTTTTAAAACATTCAGGCTTCATGGCTAAATGGAAGACATACTGAATGGAAGTCCACGACCTTTAAATCGAGAAACTAAATATGAAGGACATCTTAACGAATCCCAGACGATTATTATGTTCGGCACGATGACCACGAAGCCATCGAGGAGGGATTTTATCACAGTATGATGAAACATCGATGCCAAATGTTTCAATCTCCCGGCAGAATAAGAGAGTCTAACACGAGATGCGGCAATTAAGTTCCGGGAATTTAGTCATAGCTGCGGGGAGGCCCCTTCTTTCCGTTTTCACCCAAGACAGCTCGTTTTGTTTGTGTGTTGTGCGCGTTTTTCGAAAATAAAAAACCTTCTTAGTGGCGTCTTAAAAATGAGGGACTCACATTTCAGGCAACCTATTGTCGAGATCCGTAAATACAGTCAGCAATGCGTGGAAAAGGTGGCAAGCGGCCAACGAAAGCGATGTTACGAGAGACTCACTCCCAGTTGGTTAAGGTCCCCTTCCTCCTGTGTGCGCCATCTTAGATTCGGGTGCTCGAAGAATTTTCGGGCCGGAGCTGTGTTATCCATTAGCTCTACTCGGCCTACTCATCTTAGACTTTGGATCCGAGTCTAAGAATAGTTCTGCGTTTGATCTCGGCGCTAGTGTTGTTGTCGATGGCCACTAGTGAGCCATTTGTAGCTGCCAATTATGACGTTCTGGCCGAGACGTCGGTGTTGTGCGAATTTTGGACGACAGCATATATTTCGTCTTACCCTCGTTAATCGAAAACCCATTTTGGCCGCTTCTCCTTCAATACTTTCGAACGCATCATTGACGTCCGCGTACGCAAGCAGTTGCGCAGACTTGAAATAGATCGTATCTCTGGTGTTGGGCAGTGAGTCTCGTATGATCTTTCTAATATGTTCAAAAAATTATATTGTTGCGGAGATGCAAGCGGACCGTTGAGTTCGAAAACTCTCTGGAAGCGGGAATTGGAATGATGTCAACTTCCAATGGAATTGTCAGAGCGTTCTAGAGATTTCCAAAGGGGAACTTCCAACGGCGAACGTTCGAGACGGTGGACCGAGAGCTATATAAGCGCGAACACTCGCCCTTGACATTCATTCAGTTTGTGGTATAAAACAGCGTGTGACAAGTCGGTGTGGTCAACCAAGGTGAAAAGAAAAGCTTTCAATAAAGGTTTGTGTATTGTGTAATAAAGTTTAAAGTGGATTGTACTGTGTAATAAAGTTTAAAGTGGATTGTATTGGATAATAAATAAAAGTGGTGAAGCTACACAGATAATTGATCTGTGGTGAAAGAAATAAAAGTGTGTGTGTGTTTTTAATTGGGAAAACGTAGAAAATTGTAGTTTATCGCAATCCAGTGGTGCGAACCCTATTTGGTGTGGGGATTGAATAAATTCGTAACATTTGGTGTCAGAAGTGGGATTGCGAGTAAACGAGTGAAACTTTATTTGAGTTGTGAAGTGAATTATTGCAAAAGTGAAAAAATGATGAAATTAGATAAGTTGACCATTGAACAACTGAAAAAAGAGCTGGATGCTCGGGAATTATCCACAGTGGGAAGTAAAGCCAACCTGGTGGAGAGACTGCGATCGGCGTTGCAGGAAGAAGGTGTCGACTGGGAGAGTTATGAATTCGGGGTGGAGAAGCCGTCGACATCCACTGAGCCAGCGTTCGATATGCAGCAAATTCTCGCGGCTCTTAATGCTACGAGTCAAAAGATGGAGGAAAACTCAACTTCCCTGAGCCAGAAACTAGATCAAAAGCTGGAGGAAAATTCCACTTCTCTGAGCCAGAAACTGGAGAAACTTGAGGAAAATTCCGCTGCCGTAAGTAGGAAGTTGGAGGAAAATTCCACTTCCCTGAATCAGAAGCTGGAAGAGATGCTAGAGAACAATCGAGAAAGCCTAAGAAACATCCAGCAGGCCGTCGACGATCGATTCCAGAACGTCGAAGAGAGAATCGAGACACTAGAATCGAGGTTCGACAAGAAGGTTCTAGATCTCGAAAATAACCAGGAAAAGATAATCGAGACCATGGAATCGAAGTTCGACAAGAAGGTTCTGGAACTCGAGAAAACTGTCCAGAACGTTCAGTGTCAAGGAATCGTTGTACCGACGGCAGCATCGAAATTCACAGCTCCCAACTTCGATGGCACGAGTGCATTTAACATCTTTAAGCTCCAGTTCGAGACAACAGCGGAACGGAATCAATGGGGAGAAGAAGATCGTGTGGCCGCTCTAGTAATTTCGCTTAAAGGCGAAGCAGCTGGTGTTCTACAAACCGTCCCGGAGACCCAGAGAAGGAACTACACAGCCATATGGGAAGCTCTTCATCGAAGATACGGCAGTGAGCACATGCAGGAGATGCACAAGCTGGAACTTAAAGGACGCAAGCAGCGTGTAAACGAGACCATCCAACAGTATGCTGCCGACATCGAGAGGCTATCTCATCTAGCCTACGCGGATGTTCCAGTTGATGTGGTGGAAAAACTGAAAACGGATTCTTTCATCCAAGGGCTAAGGGACCCCGATACGCAACGAAGTCTGATTCTCCTGCCGAAGACATCTTTCAAGGAGACAGTTGCCAGCGCTCTCGCATGTGAAACATCGCTCTTGATATGCCGACCTTCGATCAAACTACGGCGCATATCTCAAGACCAGGATAGTTCGAGAACAACAACGGCGAGTAGGAGTGGTTCATTCCCGGGTAGATGCTACATCTGCGACCAGCAGGGGCACATTGCGAGGAACTGCCGCCTGCGAAGAAAGCGTTCGAGGTCTAGTTCGCCAAAAAGATACCATGGGAGTGAACGCGACCGTGGAGGTGCAAAAGGTGCACCTAACAATCCGTTAAACTAAAACGAGTCAGTGCAGAGGGGCGTGCGCTGGCTCCCACATTGGAGTGCCCCAGCATCCTTGTATCCCGAATCTGTAGGGGTGCAACCAGCCTAGTCATCGAGGGAACGATGGACGGGCGACGATATCTGCTGACGTTGGACACGGGCGCAACTCATTCAGTCATCCGAAGCGGATTGGTTTCTGACATCGAACCATTTTCCGAGGTAAGGCTTCGTACAGTGACTGGTGAGAAGGCGGAAGTTAAGGGAAAGGTCCGGAAAAGAATTACGATGGGTACCGTCGAGTTTCAGCATGATTTCATCGTTGCGGACATCACTGATGACATCATAATCGGCGTCGACTTTATGATTAGGCATGGCTTCACATTGGATCTCAACCAAAAAGTGATGAAGTATGGCAACTTGGAGCTCCCATTAACCATAGATAATGGACAGGGTAACAAGGTCAGGCGAATAGTCGTGCAAGCGCGCCAAACAGTTCCTCCGAATGCAGAAGCTGTGGTTTGGGCAAAGATAGAAGAGGATGCGGGGACAAGCCGAATGTGGGTGGTCGAACCCGACAAAAGAAATCGACCCAGCGATATAGTTGTTGGAAGGGCTCTCGTGGAACCCCGACAAGACCAATTGGTTCCAGTACGAGTCCTGAATCCTGCCAGTACACCTAGGACAATACACAAGGGAACAACGATCGCTCAATGCCAAGAAGCTGCCGCCGTTATGAACTGCGAAGATAAGAAACAACAGGAAATCCAGTTCAACAAAGCCTTCTTAAAAACAATGGCCAGAGAGTGGACGCACCACCTAGTGGAGAAGCAGAAAAGTAAAGCACTCTCCCTGCTCTGTAAATATTGGACAGTTTTTGCAAATGGTAAGAACTGTGGAAGAACATCAATTGTGAAGCACAGAATAGACACAGGAGACTCAAGACCGATCCGGCAACCACCGAGGAGGGTACCTTTAGCGAAGGAAGGAGAGGTGATCAAACTAATCGACGAGATGGAAAAGGAGGGCGTGATCGAATCATCTGCGAGCCCATGGAGTTCGCCAGTAGTGCTAGTTAAGAAGAAGGATGGAAGCACCCGATTCTGCGTGGACTACAGGAAGCTTAACGACGTCACGAAGAAGGACAGCTATCCTTTACCGAGAATCGACGACACCTTGGATACACTATCTGGTGCAAAGTGGTTCTCGACGCTGGACTTGCAAAGTGGATACTGGCAAATAGAGCTTGACCAGCAAGACAAGGAAAAGACCGCGTTCACCGCCGGGGGAGAGTTGTGGCAATTCTCTGTGATGCCCTTCGGTCTTTGCAATGCGCCAGCCACATTCGAGTGACTTATGAACCGGGTACTAAGAGGACTTCACTGGAGGACTTGCCTTGTCTATCTGGATGACATAATTGTCATGGGCAAGGATTTCGACGATCACCTTAAGAAGCTTGAAGAGGTACTGGAACGTATTCAAGCAGCCGGATTGAGATTGAGCCCGAAGAAATGTTCGCTCTTCCAGAACGAGGTGAAGTACTTGGGACATGTGGTAACTGCAGAAGGAGTCCATACAGATGAAGGGAAAATCTCAGCGGTTAAGGAATGGCCGCGGCCGAAGAATCTTCATGAGTTAAGGTCATTCCTGGGACTTTGCACATATTACAGGCGATTCATCCCAGGATTTGCAAACGTTGCCAGCAGTTTGCACGAGCTCACCAAAAAGAATCGGCCATTCAAGTGGGAGAAGCCGCAGGAGGAAGCGTTCATTCACCTGAAGGAATTGCTCTGCAGTGCGCAGATTCTTGCATATCCTGTCCCGGGAAAAAAGTTTATTTTGGACACAGATGCGAGCGGACATGGAATCGGAGGAGTACTCTCTCAAATGATTGATGGGCGGGAACGGGTCATCGCTTACTACAGTAGGATCCTATCGAAGCCGGAGAGGAACTACTGTGTAACTAGGAGGGAGCTTTTAGCCGTGGTTGACTGTGTCAAGCATTTCCACAAATATCTCTATGGCCAAGCTTTTCATCTTAGGACGGACCACGCAGCGTTGAGATGGCTGCTGCAGTTCAAAAACCCGGAAGGCCAGCTTGCTAGATGGATAGAGAGAATCCAGAGTTATGACTTCAGTATCGAACACCGGAAGGGAAGCAGTCATGGAAATGCGGATGCATTATCGAGGCGACCTTGCGATGTAGAATGCAAACATTGTTCACGCGCCGAGACCAAGGAACAGGTCACCGACATCCGTTGTTTCCAGGTGCTGCCAGAAGATTCCTGGACTGTCGAGAAGGTCGGAAGGAAGCAGCGAGAAGATGCCGATCTGGCAGTCATCATCGACTACCAAGAACGAGGTTTTCGACCAAGTTGGCAGCAAATATCCAGTGAAAGCCCAATCGTGAAAGCTTACTGGGCCCAATGGCAGAGTTTGAAGCTAAAGAACGGTTGCCTCTACCGCAGTTGGGAAAGTGAGGACGGGAACATTGTAAACGATCTGCTGGTAATTCCGAAAGGACAAATCGAAGAGGTCATCCGAGAATACCACGAGGGACCAAGCGGGGGTCATCTTGGTGTTAACAAGACTGTAGAAAAGATCAAGAGACGTTTCTACTGGGTAGGATGCCATGAGTCGGTTACGCGTTTCATTCACAGGTGTGAACAGTGTGCGAAGGCAAAGGGTCCAGTTAGGAAAACTCGAGGAAATATGCAGCAGTACAATGTTGGAGCACCGTTCGAACGTATCGCAATGGACATTGCAGGCCCATTCCCAACGAGCAACGCTGGAAACAAATACGCGCTGGTGGTGATCGATTACTTCAGCAAGTGGCCTGAGGTGTTTTGCATCCCGAACCAGGAAGCCAAAACCATTTCGGATGCATTTGTGAACAACTGGGTTGCGCGTTATGGAGTACCGCTGGAACTGCACTCAGACCAAGGAAGGAACTTCGAGTCGACGGTGTTCAAAGAACTCTGCGACATGCTAGGTATCAGAAAAACGCGGACAACACCATTACATCCACAATCTGATGGCATGGTCGAAAGGTTCAACCGGACGATGGAGGAATACCTGAGAAAAGTCGTCGTCGGAGATCAGAAGGACTGGGATGAACATCTTCCCCTTTTCTTAATGGCATACCGTTCGGCACAGCACAATTCAACGGCAACAACACCCGCCGAAGCCATTTTTGGAACTGATCTCCGACTTCCATCGGACTTGAAGTTTGGCGTGGTACTACCGACAACTAGCGGCAGGGAAGACTTCGTAACCGAAAAGAAAGAACAGCTGAACTCTATCCATCAGTTCATCCGGGAGCGACTGAACTTGGTCAGCGATAAAATGAAGGCGGGATACGACTTGAGGGCGAATACTTCTGGATTCGAGACCGGACAATTGGTATTGCTGTACAACCCACAACGAAAAAAAGGCTTGTGCCCCAAATTGCAATCAGCCTGGGAAGGACCATATGAGGTCATCAAGAAACTCAATGACGTGGTATACCGGATACAGCAGATGGGAAACAGACGGGCGAAGTATAAAATTGTCCACGTAGAGAGGTTAGCACCATATTACGGAGAAGGATCCAATCGCTTGTTCGAGGACGAACAAGTTTAGGAGGAGGGCAGTGTTGCGGAGATGCAAGCGGACCGTTAAGTTCGAAAACTCTCTGGAAGCGGGAATTGGAATGATGTCAACTTCCAATGGAATTGTCAGAGCGTTCTAGAGATTTCCAAAGGGGAACTTCCAACGGCGAACGTTCGAGACGGTGGACCGAGAGCTATATAAGCGCGAACACTCGCCCTTGACATTAATTTAGTTTGTGGTATAAAACAGCGTGTGACAAGTCGGTGTGATCAACCAAGGTGAAAAGAAAAGCTTTCAATAAAGGTTTGTGTATTGTGTAATAAAGTTTAAAGTGGATTGTACTGTGTAATAAAGTTTAAAGTGGATTGTACTGTGTAATAAAGTTTAAAGTGGATTGTATTGGATAATAAATAAAAGTGGTGAAGCTACACAGATAATTGATCTGTGGTGAAAGAAATAAAAGTGTGTGTGTGTTTTTAATTGGGAAAACGTAGAAAATTGTAGTTTATCGCAATCCAGTGGTGCGAACCCTATTTGGTGTGGGGATTGAATAAATTCGTAACAATATGATAGTGCGTCACCTTATCTAAATCCTTTTTTAACATCAAAGGTCTGTCGCATGCGGCTTTGAAATCGACGAAAAGGTGATGGGTATCGATTTGATATTCTTGGGTTCGTCCAAAATCTGCCGGATTGTGGATATTTAGTCTCATGTAGATTTTTCTAGCCTGAAACCACACTCATACGAGCCTATTATTCCCAAAGAGTTTCAGGCGTTCACACTGTATGGCGATGTTAAGGGGACTTATTCATCTGTAGTTGGCGCAGTTATAGGGGTATCATTTCTTGTGGACTGGGCAAACGATACTGAGATTCCATTCGTTGGACATGCTTTCCTCCGACCTATTTTACAGATGAGCATGCGCCCTACCAGCTCACCTCCAGCCGCTTTAAATAGCTCAGCAGACAGGCCGTCTGAGCACGTGGCTTCATTGGTCTTGAGCTTTGAAATTACTAGCTTAATTTCAACTAGGTCGGGTGGCCGAAATTCTCTTGCTTCTTCGTCCGTTGTGAATTGATCAGTCTGGCTGACAGTTGTATTAGATCCTTCATCGCCGTTAAACAGTCTACAAAAGTGTTCTTCCATATTCTCAGCATCGACTGTGACTCTACTACTAGTCGTCCGTCGTCCCTACTGGCTTCCGCTTTGACTTTATTTGGCTTCGATATCTGTATGCACATACATATGTATGTAAGTTGGTGTTACAGTCCATGAATGACCAAAGCCGAGCTTCTCTCAATCACCTACATATGTTGTGTGTGATTTCATTTTCCCTTAGGTGAAAGCGACCTACAGTTTATTGCCGGTTCCGAACAGCAAATTTTTAATTTTTCATGACAATTATACTACAGGGGGTTTTCTCAGAACCCCGCGGAGGAGAAACACCGTGAAAAACACGTTCGATGACATGGCTGTTGTCGGGATTCGATCCTGTGTCAATGGCGCCAGATGCCAACACACTACCCAATGCGCCACGGTGCTCTTGGCATCGATATCTACTTGAGCTAATTTTTGTAAATTTGATTGAAAAGTTTGACATCTGGACCTAGTGTTAGATTAAAATGAGATCAAGGACAATTCCTTGTTGCTGTGTTCCTTGCATAACCCAGTAATCCTATTTTTATGTCGACCGTCGAACACTGTATCTAGTGTCACAGTATGATAGATGAACGCCGCCATATCGATAATAGAACAAATATCCTTTCAATTTGAAAGGATATCGTAAGCAGTTCCGATAGTAACTTACACCTATTAATATTTTTCTTTCTTAATAGAACGTTTTTGATATTCAACGATTAATGGGGAAAGCAATAACCCGTCTACTGCTTTAAACAAGCAAAA
This sequence comes from Eumerus sabulonum, assembly GCA_951905685.1. NCBI lineage: Eukaryota > Metazoa > Arthropoda > Insecta > Diptera > Syrphidae > Eumerus > Eumerus sabulonum. The sequence continues at coordinate 209,411,720 of OX645060.1, forward strand.
TAAATGCAGTGGTATGTGGTTTTATTTCCTCTCATCCCGTCAAGATAGTGTATCTGTTCCTATTACTTCCCCTCAAATATCCCATTATTCATCCATCACTGTTACTCGACGATCATGTATAAAAATGCTGTGATTTATGGATGCATCTGTACTGCCACCCACCTACCCACGTAACTATGTATCAACATAGTTGTTCAGGTATCTAGGTTTCCATTGGAATAAGGGTAAAAACGAAACGAGACGCGTGAATACAACCCGAGATTTTACGAGACCGTGTTCCAAAATGAGTAATGTTCCTTTATGCCAAAGGCTGCACTGAGCTGGTTGGTGAATATACACTCGCCACCCCCTCTCCACCTACTGATGGAACAAGAGAAGGCAACTTTCCTAACACGCCCATTTATTTCCTGCCCCTGTCTCCTCTGGGTCATTCCATTTTGTCTATTAACTTTTTTATTTTGAAATTGAAGAGCGTGCCGGGTACTACGAGCAAATTTACTCTAAAAAAATACTGAATGTGCATTATAAATAGTAGCAAACTACGTCACTATAGACTGGTCCAATCTCTGTGGACGCCGGACAAACACTTGGCTGCTATGTACACAATAATATTCATTTTTATTCGTTTATCCTGTTCTAGGATTGCGCATTTGGGAGGCAATCATAGTGACTCTATTCAGCTGATGAGTAATTAAATTTAACATTTTTAAGTGATTGCGCTTTGTTATATACTCGTACATATCTTTGCAATCGGTAGATAGATGAAAGACAGGAATAAGTGGGATTATGAGTTGAGATTGGATTTACGCGTACCAGGAGTAAAGATGATTGAGCAGACCCTTCAGACTTCGAACCCGTTTTTTCGTTTTTTTTTATTACGTCCCCCGTTTGGCAGTAATCTTAAGTGTAATAAATACGGATTTAGGTCAATGTTGCCATACAGAAGAAAAAGAACGACTGCGAAAGGCAACACGACAGGACTTCTGACCTAATAGTGAAACAAAAATTCCAAGGCTCTAAAGCTAGAGTAGAAACTTTCAAAAAAAGACATGGATAAACGAAGTCAGAGTTACAACATGTACAATGAAAACGCACGATCTCTGTTATCAGTTCGTCAACTCCGCATGAGATTACCATGCCTTCAATCGCTAGTACTGTCTATCTGGCGCCGCCGTCCTAATGAAAACACTTTTTTTCACGTCCATATCATCTAAATTCGTCAACAGGCCGCCGATCAACAATTTCCACTAAACATTGTCATGCTGCAAATCCATTGCCACTTGGTGGACCTTGTATAAATTGGCAATAGGGCTCGGCTGTGGGTAGTTTTTAACTTCCCGAAGGGTAGTTATTGTAATGGCCGATTTTGCGAATTCCAAATTTTGGCATATCACCACGTTTCAAGGTTACCAGATCCAAGCTTCTTATAGAGAAGACTGTGTGTGCGTATGTATGTGCACATGTGCGTGCGGAATTTTCAGGTTCATTCCACGCGCAATTACGCAACTTTGGATTAAGTAAGTTTTCAGCAAAATCGGTCAAGCCGTTTTTTGCTAGATATTAAATACCTAAAAAATAAACAAAGAAAATGAGCAATTATTAAACGTACGCGCTCATGAGTGAGCATTTTTGTTTTCGCTCACGAACATTAGTGTGTGCTCACCCCAGTGTGCACTTCATATGTTCGTTAAGGAGAACGCACACCTATGTACACTCTGTAGGGTGGGTTCTATTTAACGCACATGTGGATTGCGCACGAGGGCGCCGTGGCGCAGTGGTTAGTGTGTTGGACTCTGGCGCACGATGAGCGAGTTAGGACCCCGATAACACCAACGCCATCGAATGTTTATTTCGCGACGTTCCTCCTCGGCGGGGTAAGGGCAAAACCCCCCGTAGTAAACTTGCCATGAAAAAGCTTCTCAACTCACGCCGTTCGGAATCGGCATTAAACTGTAGGTCCCTTTCACCTGTGCGAAAAATAAATCACACACAACATGGGTGATTGAGAGAAGCTTGGCTCTGGTCCTTCAAGGGCTGTAACGCCACCAAAGAAGAAGAAGAAGAAGTGGATTGCGCACATGGGGTAAGTTTCTATAAATGCACACACTCGCGTTCATGAGCCAAAATGAGTTGATTTACTGCTCGGGAGACCATATTTATAATATTTTAGTCTAAGGTGGCTTATGTCAATATCATCGAGATAATCGAGACGAAAATTCCGATACGCACATATGTATGTACGTACATACGCACATACGTACATATATAAACACACATACATCTCTATAAAACATTTGGATTTGGATTCTGGTGACCTTAAATCGTGAAGATACAGTGCTGTGCAAAACAATAGCCACTTCTTTTGGGGACGAATGAAAAATATATTTTTACCTTGTTGTTACTAACATTTCGTATAAACTTTATTACATCTATGATCACTCAAGTAACAGTTACCAATACCAAACAAGCAGCTATAACAGCAAACAGTGGCGTAACTATAGGGTGGCAGGGCTCGCAAAATGCCATGGGCCCCCGACCCAAGAGGGCCCCGGCCCAAGAGGACGCGAGCTCAGAAATAACCTAACATTTTTAACAAAATTTTGTACCTGAGTACTTGAAACTTATAATTTTTTAGGGTTCCGTACCCAAAGGTAAAACGGAACTCTATTACTAAGACTTCGCTGTCCGTCCGTCCGTCCGTCCGTCTGTCACCAGGCTGTATCTCATGAACCGTGATAGTTAGACAGTTGAAATTTTCACATATGATGTATTTCTGTTGCCGCTACCACAAAAAACAAATACAAAAAACAGAACAAAATGAATATTTAAGGGGGCGCCCATACAACAGACATGATTTTCATCCAAAAAATCCCCTTGGTCACATACTGAACTAAGGTTAGAAGACAATTATGTTTGTGTCTTTGATGAATTAATCCTAGTTGCAAACCTTTTCCCCATTTTTATTGTTATTCACCTTTTCACATCGTTGCTGTCAAGTAAGATAATTGATTTGAATTCAATGGACACTTTGATGATCAACTACATATATCTCATCATGAAGATTTTTGATTATCAAAGTAATATGCCGATAACCTGCCTGCAACCAAGATCTGTTATCATACGAAAAATGTGATTTAATGTGATGACTGATGAGGTAACAAACATACATACAGCCCTATTCTGGCTGTGATGTGGTCACAACTCACAAACCTCTGTGATGCTAAAATTTAGATGTCTCTCTTGTGAGGTTTCTTGTGAGTAATCAGCTGTTTGGTATTCTGGCAAACACCTCACAAGAAAACACAGAATAATAGTCACCACACTGTGGTGAATGTATTAACATGCATGAAATTTACTTTTTTTGACAGCTATCACTTTCAATCAATCGAGCAGTCAGTAAAGAACAAAAAAAAAAAAAACAAAAAGGAAAACGAAATTGTTACCTTTGTACAAGGTAAACAATAAACAATAGTAATAACAACAAGTATCTGAAACGAGATTTCAAGACAAACAATTTTTCTGAAACAGCTATCATGAAAATGGGTTATTTCTTTCCCGTTGTTGTTGTATTCTTAAAACCAAAAGAAATATTTATAAATTTGTATATTGTCCAACAAGACATAAATATAAGAAGCAAAAGCAAAAATTCTTCCTCCATCTTATCTCTTGTGATCGACTTGTGAGCTGCTCAATCGGACATCACAATTTTGACAGTTACTGTGATGCTCACAACTTGTGAGGTTTTGGTTAGAATACGAAAACCTCACAAGTTGTGACTCACCACACTCTTGTGAGGTTGTTGTGACTTATGAGGCATCACTGAGGTATGCCAGAATACGGGCGATAGTCTCTTTCATATTTATATATACAGATGGTACGGAACCCTTCGTGCGCGAGTCCGACTCGCACTTGGCCGGGTTTTTTTTTGAAGTACATAAACTCAATCAAAGTGGGGCACAACTAAAGACCATATACAAATTCAAACTAATCATTAAAATTTCAACACATTCAAAACATAAAGATGTCGATTTTCTGAACGCATCCATTGGTTGCTTCATTTTTTGTCACGGTATATTGGTGACGCGGGCGGGCTAGTAACCGTTAATTCTGAAAGTTAAATATCAACATGTTTAGTTCTAGAAAATATTTAAGTGGTATCGAAAAACGAAAGAGAAGGAGGGAGAATGAAGAAAAAAATGAAAAGTTGCCTAAAATAAGTCAGTATTTAAAGACTGCTTCAGTGCTCCGAAAGTGAAGTATTGGACCTAACTAAAAGTAACAGAAGAGAGCACCGTGGCGCAGTGGGTAGTGTGTTGGCCTCTGACGCCGATGACACGGGATGGAATCCCGACACAGCCATGTCATCGAACGTGTTTTTCATGGTGTTTCTCCTCAGCGGGCGAAACATGAAAAGTTTCTCGAAATTCGCCGTTCGGAACCGGCAATAAACTGTAGGTCACCTATGGGAAACGGAAATCACACATAACATGGGTGATTGAGAGAAGCTCGGCTCAGGCTCTTCATGGACTGTAACGCCAACATACATACATACAAAAGTAACAGAATAACACATGCAGATGCAGAACAACAAGGTTCCTGCAAAAATGAAAATTAATGTGAAAAATATTGCATCTTAATCATATGTTACTTATAAGGGTCATTTTAAAGAACTAGCTGATCAAGTGAAACGGTTCGTGATCAAAAACGGACATTGTAAACCTAAGACCTTTCTTAAAAGATGGAGACAATAGATCTCTTCTAGAAAAAATATAGTATTATTTCCAAATCTGGTGTGAAACTTGGACGTACATGGCTATCCTATTTTTTAATACTTCAGAAGGCGTACTGTGAACCATGTTGGTTATTCGCAAATCAGGCATCTAAAAAAATACAAAATATAGAATTGAAGGCTATGACGACTGGAAACATATTGTAGACGGCATAGAAAGACACGAGACATCGAAAATTCATCTGGATTCTTGTCTTACGTATCAACAGTAGTGGCTACACGGAATACTAGATGAAGAGCAAGACTCCATGATCAAGTCGACTATAGACGAAATATTCACGCTGCGGCAAATCCTAGAGAAGACCAGCGAGTTTCAAATCGATACTCACTACATCTTTATCGATTTTAAAGCCGCATATGTAAGCATTCATCGCAAAGTCTTATTTATCGCGATAGCCGAACTCGGGATCACGGGAAAACTGATCCGGATGTGTCGAGCCACACTAACAAACACTCGATGTACCGTGCAGTTCGGCTCCGAAACCTCCCAATCTTTTGAAACCTGCACCAGATTTCGGATTTCGGCAACTTCGGCTTGTCAAAACAGATAGGGTCCTTTTCCTGACCGGAAAAATCAAGGTTATGCTCTACAAAACTCTTGTCCTGCCAGTCCTGCTATATGGAGCCGAAATCTGGACGATAAGCGGGACAGTAGAGCTGATTCTTGGCTTCTTCGAAAAAAGAATACTGTGACGTACATTCGGTCCTGTCTGCGAGGAAGGCGAATGGACGAGAAGACATAACCGCGAACTTTATGAGCTGTACGAAGATGTGGATATGGTCCGAAAAGCAAAAATACGTCGACAATGGCTCGGCCTTATCGAGTGCATGGACGTCAATGCTCCAGCTAAAGGGTCTTCGAATTCAGGCCACCTGGTTAGAGAAGAACGGAGAGACCGAACCTCCGGTATAAAGACCAACTGATCGCGGACGTAAGACAACTTGGTTTTTAGGACTGGAAGCAACGTATCCTGGGACCGCCAAGGATGGAAGACTTGATAGAGTCAAGCCCAGACCCTCCATGGGTTGATGGCTTGAAAAGTAAGTAAAAAGGTACTTTTTTGTTAATGAAAGACCAAATGCCTAAAAAATAACACGGTACATAGTGGTTGAGGACGCCGTGGCGCAGTGGTTAGTGTGTTGGACTCTGACGCACGATGAGCGAGTTCGAGTTCGGATCGAATGTTTATTTCGCGGCGTTCCTCCTCTGCGGGGTCCTTCATGGGCTGTAATGCCATCAAAGAAGGGTTGAGGGTAACTTACTAAGCTTAATTAGGAGCTATATGTCAAACTTAGCGGAATATGGTGCTAGCTATGTAAAATTGGAAAAAACGGTTTCACGGAAACCACATATTCCTTTAGTTGTGACATAATGCATTAGTCAATGTGCGGGTAAATGCTATTGATGGCAGAGCTACTGGTCATTCCTAAAATGGAGACTAACCAATGAACAATTTCCAAACTAAAGGCATTCAATTCTCAATTCACATTTTGCCGATTCTAATTTCAATTGCATAAGCCTCTCTGCATGTGGGCAATAAGTTTTTGTAAATTTTCTTCAGTGACATTTCCATCTGTGTGGCCATCGAACCTCCAGAGGAAGTTTGCCTTACCACATGCTCCGTTGCATCGTTTCTTAACCCCGACAGTCCGGTCATGAAATCGTATGTAGTCCTCTCGGCTCGGTAGTTGTTCACTATGAACTCATTTATTAAGGCAACAAAGTCATTAAAATTCCAATGAATTTTGTACCTGCAACGACATTGCAGGAATCATTCGACTCTTCCCCGTCATGAATTCCACCCCATTCTGGGTAGCTGAATATAACGGTAGTAAATTGAATAATCTGTTTCAGTGATTTGTAATAAATTTTATACATACCCCGCTTGCAACGTGCGCATTCTGTGTACGCAAGGTAGGGGTGGGTGGATATACGGAACTCGAGGACGCAATGTTCACCTTGTAACCCCATTCAACAGCGAACAGAGTCTGTGCCACATTTACTCATGTGGAGTCATACATTTCAGACACATGCCGGTGAGGTAAAGGTGGCGGTGGAAATGGGTGCAAGTGGAGGGTCAGCCATTAAATTAATGGGAAGTAGTTAATATTTAATGACCTGGAGGCGTGGGTATGCTCCCGGGAACAACCCAGTGTTTTTGCGAGGTGTTGACATTGCATTGACGATACACGTGGAGTAGCTAGTGGCAATCGGTAGTCGGGTCGTATTTGGGATTTTATGATTTTGCAACGTGGCATGGGATGTGGAACATGAACTGTTGGCAAATTAACGGCTTAATTGATTGTGCCATATACATAGGTATATATGTACATACATACATATGTATGTATCTAGAACGGAAACATAGTGGCTTTTACACCTCAAAAGGTTGATTGCGCATTCAACTCATTGAAAAATATTGTAAAATACGATTTGAACTTGTTTTCTGTCTTAATGGCAGAGCCACATTGAGAATCTCGAGGTGGTACCAATAAGTAAAGTATAATAAACAAACGAACCACCATTGCAGCTGTAATTGCTATAGTTTAAGAAGAGGAATTGGGACAAGTGCTGCAGGCTTTTGAAAATAGTTACAGCAGAGTTGAAGCATTGAGTGGCAAGTGACGTGGTTGTTATGTTAGGTACCCTTGCTTGGGCTCGGACTGGCACTCGTTTCAGAAGGTACATAAGAGCTATGCAGTAAAAACCATTCTTCCGGGCATATGCACGCTTGGTTGTGTCTCGCGTTTTGGATAATTGTTGTTTTGTTAGTTATGAGCTGTTTCTGCGGGTCATGGTAATACATTCTTGGACTTTGTCAGTTTGTTGCAACACTTTTGCATTTAAAGTGTTTTGGAGTGGAGGACTTTTGTGTCAATAACAGGAGTTAAGTGAGATATATTGCGTGGAAAGAGAGTCGCTCTGCAGAATGGTTTCCACAGGCCGTAAATGGCTTAACGAATTTGTTCCTCTTATTCATTTATGCGCGATTTCCTCCAGATGAACGTCAGTAAAGTTGTAGAAAAGTAAAAAAGTAGAAGCAATTCATCGCTTCTATTGAGTCTCAGTCTGGTGCGCTATCATATGAAGACGATTATAAAAAATGTGGGAAGATCGAATCAAAGTTATACGGAATTGATTGCCATTGTGCAGCATAGTATTTAGGAGAATCCGGATGAGTCGATTCGCCACCATGGACAACAATTGGAGATACATACATATGCTCATCCAATTTGTAGAAGATTTTACGAAAAGCTTATAAGATCCAGCTTGTGCACGAGTTGGAACCCCGTGAATATTATACGCGTTAAAGTTTCGGTGAATGGGCCGAAAAACTGATTGGACTTGATCCTCATTTTGAACGCGAAATTTTGTTCTCGGGTGAGACCCATTTTTGGTTAAATGGATATGTAAACGAGCAAAATTGCCGAATTCGGAGTGGAAAAAAACTCAGGAGCTTTTGTTGAGACGCCCTTCCAACTTTTTAAACTCATTGTCTGGTGTACTTTATGTATGTATGTATGTTGGCGTTACAGTCCATGAAGGACCTGAGCCAAGCTTCTCTCAATCACCGATGTTCTGTGTGATTTCATTTTCCCATAAGTGAAAGGGACCTACAGTTTATCACCGGTTCCGAACGGCGAACTTCGAGAAGCTTTTCATGACAATTTTACTACAGGGGGTTTTGTCAGACCCCCGCTGAGGAGAAACATGGCTGTGTCAGGATTCGATCCCGTGTCATCTACGTCAGAGGCCAACACACTACCCACTGCGCCACGGTGCTCTCCTGGTGTACTTTATAGGCTGGTGTAATCATTGGACCATATTTCCTAAATGCCGGTCCGAATGCTACCGCCAATGGAGTGCGTTATAGAAACATAATTTTTTACTTCTCTGTTCCTCAATTGAATGGCATTGATGTGACAATGGTTTGGTTTCAACAAAATGGCGCGACATGCCACAGAGCGCGAAATTTGCGTAATGGACCTGTGAACTGACCTCCACTATCCTGTGATCTTACACCTTTAGATCACTTACTTTACATATCCTGATGTAAAGTCGCTAGTCTATGCCGATAAATGAGAGACGTTGGACGATTTGGATGTCAACATTCGCCATGTTATTGCTTATATAAGGCCTCAGTCGCTCTATAAAATTGTCGACAATTCGACTTCAAGATTGCACTTCATTCGACCACTAATGGCGTACAATTTTCTATTAAATGAAGCTAATGTCAAAGACATTAACATGAACTGTAAGTATTTTATTTCACATAGAATTTGTATATCTCTAAAAAACACGCTTTGCTCACAGAGTTCTGCTAATTACGCAGAATAAAAAGAGTTTGTTCAATGGATGCTGATAAAAAACAAGCTCAGATCTAATTGACGAAATTGTCTAAAAATGCTCCAGTGTGTATTGAGTGGCAAGTGCTTGATTTGAGTTCACCCCGACCAATGTCGCCTTTATTCCATTATTGGAATCACCGGACCCATTTTGCAGTCAGCTTTCTCTTATCGTATTAATGTCAGACAACTGAAACGCCCACTATGTCCACCAGCTCTCCAGTCGACTGTAGGTTAGGTTAGGTATATGGATGCTCTATTGACGCAAAGTCAAGGCTCACGTAGACTACGTTGAGTCCATTGTACCCACTTGTTTTATTTCACCCGTTGATACCTAGACATTTACCGTCGAGCTGAACCAACCAGACGAGGATAAAAATCCCAGTATTCTGTTCAGCCCAATATTACCTACCTCTTCTAGTCCCGAAAGGAAGTATCTTCTTGGACATTCGAACAGCAGGTGAAGAATGTATTCAATTTCCTCTTCGTCCCTGCAGCTTCTGCAGAAGTCATTGTAGGGCTGGCCTAGTCGAGCTGCATGGTAGGCTAACATGCAGTGGCCGGTGAGGGCACCGACTGTCAGTCGAATATTCGCACGATTGAACTTCCGTTCTTTTCTTATCATAGACGGGCCAAATCGATCTCGCCGTTGCGCATGTATCTAAGCGACACCATCGCTTATTGGCTTTTACTAATAGCTCCGTCTCTATCTCCCTGTAGAGCGCACTGAGTGGTGCTTTGGCCTCAGCTGAAATCTGCGCAATGTTAGCACTTGATCCCACCCTAGCCAGCTCGTCCGCCCTCTCGTTTCCAGAGATATTCATATGACCAGGTACCCAGCAAAGGGTCACTTCATTTACATTGGATATCTTTTCTAACTTCTCCTTGCAGAGTTTGACGAGTTTGGATCTTATCCATGCTGCCTGCAGAGCCTTAATGGATGCCTGGCTGTCAACATAGCCAGGCAGGAAAAAGGATCAGCATCTATGTTGACAGCCAGTCGACTGTAACTTCTACACAATTGTGTGGACTTTTTTATTTTTTTCAATACTCATACTTCTGGCCTCAGCATCTCTTTTGATCGACATTGTTTATATGTACATACATATGTACTTTGCCTTCCAATTTAATATTTTAGTGAACTGCCCTTTATTATTGGTTAAACTGGCGCCTCATGATAGTATTGTGTCAGGTAACTATGAGTAAATTTTTCATGCCGAAGTATTCCCTAAGTACTTTTTAGGGTTCCGTACCCAAAGGTAAAACGGAACCCTGTTACTAAGACTTCGCTGTCCGTCCGTCCGTCTGTCACCAGGCTGTATCTCATAAGCCGTGATAGTTAGACAGTTGAAATTTTCACAGATGATGTATTTCTGTTGCCGCAGAAGGGGGGGCTCCCATACAACAGACATGATTTTCATCCAAAAAATCCCCCTGGTCACATACTGAACTAAGGTTAGTCGACAATATCCCAAAACCAGTAGCAAACTTCCCAGTTTTGATCTCGTTTGTGTCTTTGATGAATTAATCCTAGCTGCAAACCTTTTTCCCATTATTGTTATTCACCTTTTCACATTGTTGCTGTCAAGTAAGATAATTGATTTGAATTGAATGGACACTTTGATGATCAACTATATCTCATAATGAATATAGTACATACATAGTCTCTTTCATATTAATATATACAGATGGTACGGAACCCTTTGTGGGCGACTCCGACTCGCACTTGGCCGGTTTTTCTATTATTAAACAGCCAAACAAAATAATTATAAGAAAAAGCAAAAATAACCAAGGTTCGAAAGGAACGTATACTCTTGGAAGGTTAACACCCCAAGTGGGCAGAAGGAAACCGAAATCAAAAGAAAATGTCCGCTCTCGGTGTGGTGTGTTACTTGAAGGAAGTTGGTTCCGTTCACTGAACCAATAGTGATTGCTACCACGGAGTGTGTTCACGCTTGCACTAAATGATTTTTTCTTTCTCGATATTAAAACTTGGCCAACCTGAGACTTGATCGTCCCCTATCAACCGAGTAGCAATACGAGCACTCCCATTCCTTGAAGTGAGAAGCCACATTACATAAGTGAGTCTAAGCCATCAATGATGACCCAGTCGGTGAAGAACCAGTAATTGAAGAACCAGTCGTTGTTGAACTACTCCTTGAACCAGTTCCTGAACCAGTCATTGATGGCCCAGTCGCTGAAGAACCGGTCGTTGAATAACTAGTCGCTAAAGAACCATAAGCTGAAGAACTGGTCGCTGAAGAACCAGTCGTTTTAGAACCAGTCGCTGAAGAACCAGTAGTTGAAGTACCAGTCGCTGAAGAGCTAGTCGCTGAAGAGCTAGTCGCTGAAGAGCTAGTCGCTGAAGAACCGGTCGCTGAAGAACTGGTCGCAGAAGAACCAGTCGCTGAAGAACCAGTCGTTGTAGAACCAGTCGCTGAAGAACCAGTAGTTGAAGTACCAGTCGCTGAAGAGCTAGTCGCTGAAGAGCTAGTCGCTGAAGAACCGGTCGCTGAAGAACCAGTCGCTGAAGTCGCTAAAGAACCAGTAGTTGAACAACTGGTCGCTGAACAACCAGTCGTTGTAGAACCAATCGCTGAAGAACCAGTAGTTGAAGTACCAGTCACTGAAGAGCTAGTCGCTGAAGAACTAGTCACTGAAGAACCAGTTGCTGAAAAGCCAGTAGTTGAAGAATCAGTCGCTGTAGAACCAGTCGCTGAAGAACCAGTAGTTGAAGAACCGGTCGCTGAAGAACCATTCGCTGAAGAACTAGTCGCAGAAGAACCGGTCGCTGAAGAACCAGTCGCTGAAGAACCAGTCGCTGAAGTCGCTGAAGAACCAGTAGTTGAACAACTAGTCGCTGAAGAACCAGTCGCTGAAGAACTAGCCGCTGAAGAACCTGTCGCTGAAAAACCAGTCGTTGAAGAACCAGTCGCTGAAGAACCAGTAGTTGAAGTACCAGTCGCCGAAGAACCAGTTGCTGAAGAACCGGTAGTTGCAGAACCAGTCGCTGAAGAGCTAGTCGCTGAAGAAGTAGTCGCTGAAGAACCAGTCGCTGAAGAACCAGTCGCTGAAGAACAAGTCGCTGAAGAACATGTCGCTGAAGAACCGGTAGTTGAAGAACCAGTCGCTGAGGGCCTGGGGCAATCCTTGTGTGTGTTGACAGAAGTTGCGCAAACGGAAGTGGATTACCCTGGTATGTCTAGAGCAGCAGAAGGACCGGGAGCAGCACAAGTTCCAGAAGCAGCAAGAGTTAAGGAAGTGTCGGAGTCAATTATTGCAGAAACGGTGGGCAATGGTGAACCCAGGGCGGCAAAGGTATATGCAGCAGCGGAAATTTAAGAGGTTGCGGAAGTTCCAAGTGGTGCGGGAGCAGGAGCGGAAGATTTCATGTAGGCGGAAGATGCAGTTGGTGTGTCAGAGGCGGCAGAAGTTACCAAACAGAGGCGGCAGAAGTTACCAATGGCCGATGCATCTTTCCGGAGGTTGGTGTTTGAATTGCTTCTCGCTGAAGTTGACGGCTGGGCGTTGACCTGAAGTTGGCGATCGGAAGTCTTCGTTGGATCGTGGCACGACCTCGATTCTTCTCATCGTCGGTTTCCTCGGCGGTTCGGCTGAGACCAGACACCGGCTGGGGTGTCGAAAAGTGCACGAAGTCCGGAAGTGATTGTCAATCCATCGCTCACGTTCGGGAATGCGTCCACATTAAATGCTCTAAGTTGTCTGACGGTCATGGCTGGCGTGGTGTCAATACCGAACCGCTCTGTGAGCGTATCCGCCAATTGTTTTGTTTTTTTTTTTTTTTTGTTAACTCTGGGTTCACTGTTCCTTTTTTAATCCAGATATATCTCGCTGATCCGATGAGGTTTCGGTTTTTGAAAAATCAAAAGAAAATGTCCGCTCTACGTGTGGTGTGTTACTTGAAGCAAGTTGGCTCCGTTCACTGAACCAATAGTGATCGCTAACATAGGGTACGATCACGCTTGCAATGAATGATTTTTTTCTGTTTCGATACTAGATAAACTTAACACTAATAGCTAAACGTAAAGAAAGAAGTCACACAATAAACGTCTAATTTTTTAAGTAGTTGGTTTTTGACATCCCAAAAAGAAAACACAGAATGATTACAAAAACACACGAGAAATGCACTGATAATTCAATACTTGTCATTTGCTTTTTAAGGATTGTTTCTTGTAAGTATTGATTATAACTACTTTCAAACTATCTACGTGGGAAGTTTAATTTAAGTCCCTTTTTCGTGTATGTTGGGGGATATCTAGCTAATAATGGCATATACAAGTGATTTGACGTCTTCCCATAAAAAATTATCTATAAAAGGAGAAACCAGAGGGCATGGGTTCGGACATACAGGGTAAAGTTGTTGATCGCTCTCAACCTGGCGAGATGCCAGCAACGATCCCTGCTCAAATGCCCGGGTCAAGTTGACATACGGCCTCCTCGCGGCTCAAAATGAGCAAGATGCCTCGGATACACGGACGGATACTCGACGACGACGACGCAGGAAAAAGGAACACGATTTGCGAGTATGCTCCTGGAATGTCAGAACCCTGTACACTCCCAGAGCTGCTCATAAACTAGAAGGAATCCTCAAGGCGGATATTACTGCGGTCCAGGAAATACGCTGGATAGGAAACGGTATGATTAGGAAGAAAAATTGCGACTTATAATTACAGCTGTCACAAGATTGTACTCACTGGGATGCGGATTTGTCGTGGGAAAGCGGTTAAACTCCAAGGTCATCGACATTAAACCTATAAGTGATCGCCTGGCTGTGATCCGCGTCAGAGGCAGATTTTATAACATCAGCCTTATATGTCACACGCCCCTACCGACGAGGCTGAAGACCCTATCAAGGAGGACTTCTATGACCTCCTAGATAAAGCCTACGGAGCTTGTCCGGAGTACGATGTAAAAATCGTGCTCGGGGACTTTAACGCCCAAATCGGTAAGGAAAACACCCTAGGCGGAGTGATCGGAAAGCACAGCCTCCACGATACAACAACAGATAACGGCTTCCGACTTGCTGACTTTGCGACAGCTCGTAATGCGGTGATAAGTAGCACAAGATTCCCTCGCAAGTGAATCCACACAGCAACCTGGCGATCCCCGGACGGTCAAACCGCCAACCAAATCGACCATGTGCGAACATTCAGAGGGGCAAATGTCGACTCTGACCACTTCCTCATAGCAGCAAGATTCAGAGCTCGACTGTCCAATGTCAGAAAGCTGCACCAGCGCATCAGGAGGAGGTTCGACGGTATGCCTACGTCGAACACAAATGCCAATAATATGTGGCTGCATTGCCGCTCAGCCATTCAGGAAGTAGCCGAAACCACCTTAGGGTACGTACCACCCCGGACAAGAAGCCCGTGGCATGATGGCGAGTGTTAGCAGAAAAAGGCAGCAACCGAAGAGGTGTACCAAAAGATGCTGCAGAGGAAAACCAGGGCAGCGCAAGAAGAGTACCGAGCCAGAAGAAGGGAGGAGAGAAAACTACTACGACAAAAGAAAAGGATTTTCGCAGCCTCCCAGCTCAAGGATATCGAGGAGTCTAGGGATAAACATAAAACACGAGCCTTTTACAAAAAAGCCAAATGCCTTACAGGAGGCTTCAAAAAGGGCACCCAGGCTCTTCGAATCTGCGAGGGTAATCTTGTCACCGACCCGCAAGGAATAGTGGACGTATTTAAGCAGCATTTCCAGCAGCTGCTTAACGAGCATGCCAAAGAGATAGTGGTAGGGACCGAGGAAATCCCAACTCCAGCCGCTGAAGTAGTCCTCCCACCCAGCATCGAAGAAGTCGGCACAGCTATTCTGAAGCTGAAGAATAACAAGGCCGCAGGCTCAGATGGCTTGCCACCAATGCTGGCGGCGATGTCCTGGTAGGGAGCATGCACCTGCACCTGCATTTGGGAAGATGAAAGCATGCCCGATGACTGGAATATGTACTAGCTCTATTTGCCCCATCCACAAAAAAGGCGATCCTACCTCTTGCAAGAACTATAGAGATATGTATATCCCTGCTCAATATCGCATACAAGATCCTGCCTAGCGTATTGTGTGAACGTCTAAAGCCATTTTGCACCGCACTAATTGGCAGCTACCAGTGCGGGTTCCGGCCCGGCAAATCGGCTATAGACCAAATTTTCACATTTCGACAAATCCTGGAAAAGACCAACGAGCTACGAATCGATACTCACCATCTTTTCATCGATTTCAAAGCCGCATACGACGCCATTCATCGTGAAGAACTGTTTGGTGCGAGGGCCAAATTCGGGATCCCGGGAAAACTGATCCAGCTGTGTCGCGCCAGGCTAAAAAATACGCGATGCACCGTGCAACTCGGTTATAGGACTTCGGAACCGTTTGAAACATGCACCGGACTTCGGCAAGGAGATGCGCTGTCATGTGACTTCTTCAACCTGGTGCTGGAGCAGATAGTGCGACGGGCAGGCGTCAACAGGGAAGGCACTATCTTTTACAAGCCCATCCAGCTGCTAGGATACGCGGATGATATCGACATCATCGCGTGTTCTCGCCGTGGCATTGTGGAAGCATTCACGGCGATTGAAGGACAGGCGAAACGAGTTGGTCTTAAGATCAATGAGGACAAAACGAAATACATGCCGTCAAGCAAGAACCAATCCGTCGCCCACCACCTGGGACAAAATATAACAATTGACAGCTACAATTTCGAGGTAGTTAAGGAGTTTATCTACCTCGGGGCAAACGTAAATTCCACAAATGGCACCACAGTGGAGATCCGGCATAGAATCGCCTTTGGCAACAGCTGCTACTTCGGCTTAACCAAACAACTGAGGTCAAAACTCCTCACTCGAAAGACCAAAGTCATACTGCTAGTCTTGCTGTACGGAGCCGAAAACTGGACGATAAGCAGGACAGCGGAGCTGATTTTGGGTTCTTTCGAGAAAGAAAAATTCTGCGCCGGATACTTGGTCCTGTCTGTGAGGAAGGTGAATGGAGAAGAAGACACAACCGCGAACTCTACGAGCTGTACCAAGATGTGGATGTAGTCCGGAAGGCAAGAAACCGTCGACTACACTGGCTCCACCACATCGAGCGCATGGACATCAACGCTCCAGCTAAGAGGGTCTTCGACTCCGAGCCTCCTGGTTCGAGAAGAAGAGGAAGACCGAACCTCCGGTACAAAGACTAAGTAATCGCGGATGTAAGACATCTTGGTCTTGATGACTGGAAGCAGCCTGCCCGGGACGGTCAAGGATGGATGGCAGCTCTAGCTCAATCTCAGATCCTCTATAGATCGCTGGCCTGATAAGTAAGTAAGTAAAGTGAGAAACCATTGAACGATAGTTGATGCCATTGACGGTAACGTTGTTCTCATAGTCAATCATGGAACATTTCCAGGCCAATCATTTTGACGGACAATACTGCGATCGGTCACGAATGGCCAAATTAGTTTTTTTCATAATGGCCACTTCTTATACATATCTATCTATTGTTATTGAGAGCACTGTGGCGCAGTGGGTAGTGTGTTGGCCTCTGACGCCGATGACACGGGATGGAATCCCGACACAGCCATGTCATCCATCGAACGTGTTTTTCACGTTGTTTCTCCTCAGCGGGGCTCTGACAAAACCCCCTGTAGTAAAATTGTCGTGAAAAGCTTCTCGACATTCGCCATTCGGAACCGGCAATAAACTGTAGGTCCCTTTCACCTATGGGAAAATGAAATCACACACAACATGGGTGATTGAGAGAAGCTCGGCTCAGGTTCTTCATGGACTGTAACGCCAACATACATACATACATACATATACTCTATGACCATTGTACGGTCATCACAATCGACCTATGAGAATTGACGCCCTTGGCCGTATGTATGTATATAAATATCTAGCGACATACCAGCCAATATGATTGTAAACTCGATTCAAAATGGGGCTCCCTGTATGGACCACTTAAAGCGTAATAGTGATCGGTACTCACAGAAAATTATTTTTAAAAAGTATAACTAACCAAATACAACCTCGAATTCAGGAAATCCCAGAGAACGTTTCGGAGGAAACGCGAGAACATAGACTCGCTTCCAACTGCGGCTCGGCTCCACAAAGCGCTATCTCGAGAGCGCACAAATGGGCTCGGGCTGCTTCGCAAATCCGACGGCACCTTTACCGTCAATCGCAGGGAAACCCTGGAGACTTTGCTCGAGGTGCACTTCCCTGGTTCTACTCTTTATCGATGTCCTCTGACGTTCAAAACAACGTCATAGATAACATCGACAGTGGAACAAATAGCCTCTCTGGTAGACTCTTCAGCCCGGACAGGGTCAAATGGGCAATTGGTTCATTTAAAGCCTATAAGGCTCCAGGCAAGGACGGTGTCTTTCCTGCGATCTTACAGAAAGGCTTGAACACAATTTTATCACCACTGATAGTTCTTTTTGGATCCTGTTTCAACCTGGGATACATACCCCAAATTCGGAGAGAGGTCAATCTTGTCTTCATCCCCAAGATTGGGAAGCCAAGTGAGCAACCTTAATCCTATCGCCCAATCAGTCTGACTTCGTTCTTTCCAAAAACAATGGAGAAACTGATAGAGCTCCATATTAGAGGTATCTTGGAAAATCAGATACCTCTGCATCCCAACTAGTATGGATATCGCAAAGGGCGAACTACCGAGAATGCACTACCTACGCCACTTGGTGACGCGCATTGAAAATAGTTTCACACAAAAGGAGATCGCAATCTGCGCCTTCCTCGATATAGAGGGAGCCTTCGATAATACTGGCTATGATTCGATCACCACTGCACTATCCTGCAAGGGTGTGGACCATCCCACTAATCACTGGAATAGGGCGATGCTAAATAGCATAGGAGGGGTCTCAGTGAGAGTATCGGCGGCTAGAGGATGCCCACAAGGGGGAGTCCTCTCACCACTGATTTGGTCGATAGTCATCGATGATCTACTACGCAAGCTAACCACTTGGGGCTAGGAGGTCATCGGATATGCTGATGACCTAGTAGCCATTGTTAGGGGCAAGTGCGAGATCACTGCCTGTGAGCGCATGCAGCTTGCGCTACAACTTATCTCTGACTGGTGTCGCAGAGAGGATTTATCTATTAACCCAAATAAGACAATCTAGGTATTGACCTAGACCGCAGACTCAACTGGAACTCCAACATGAAAAATAAACTCATGAAAGCGACTAGGGCCATGTGGGCCTGCCGACGCACCTACGGTAAAACCTGGGGACTTAAACCTAAGGTAGTCAACTGGTTAGATAGTAAGACTTATCGTCACCTACGGGTCCACCATGGTGAACAAAAGTTGAGCAAAAAACTACAATTGTTACGCTTCAACGCCTTCAGAGACTAGTGTGTATCGGCATCACAGGCGCTATGCCAACCTGCCCCACGGTAGTCCAAAAAGCACTCATTGGACTCACTCCACTGCACCTTCTCATCAAAGAGGTGACTTTACGCAGTGCAATCAGAATCCTCTGTTCGGGAACAAATATGCCATCTAGACCCGTAGCCCACATGTCCATATTACAACACCTTCCCGAGCTGGATATGATCACTACGGTCTCGGACGCATTGCCACACACCTTTGACAAGAGATTTGAGATACTGATCCCAAATCGCTCAGCATGGGAAAACAGTAATCCCCTGCTAAATGTCAAAGATCTTAGGTCGTACACGGATGGCTCCAAGATGGCTTCCGGCATTGGTGCCGGCATCTTTGGACCAAAACGCAAGATCTCGAAGGCCCTGGGAATAAGTCCCAGCATCTTCGAGAGCACCGTGGCGCAGTGGGTAGTGTGTTGGCCTCTGACGCCGATGACTCGGGATCGAATCCCGACACAGCCATGTCATCGAACGTGTTTTTCCCGGTGTTTCTCCTCAGCGGGGTTCTGACAAAACCCCCTGTAGTAAAATTGTCATGAAAAGCTTCTCGAAATTCGCCGTTCGGAACCGGCAATAAAACTGTAGGTCCCTTTCACCTATGTGAAAATTAAATCACACACAACATGGGTGATTGAGAGAAGCTCGGCTCAGGTTCTTCATGGACTGTAACGCCAACATACATACATACATCTTCCAAGCAGAGCTGCATGCCATCCTAACATGCGTCAAACTAAATCTCAAGACTGGCATTATAGGAGTAACCATCAAAATACTCTCTGATAGCCAAGCAGCGCTTAAAGCGCTGGGTTCGTACAGTACAAACTCAAAACCATCAAGGAATGCCATGACGCTCTAGAAGACCTCGCCAAAAGAAACAATGTTAAACTTTGGTGGGTGCCAGGACATAAGGTATCAAGGGCAACGAAATTGCCGACCAACTTGCCAGGTAAGGTTCCAGCGATAAATATATAGGTCCGGAACCATTCTGCGGCATTCCCGGGTCTAAGACAAAGTTTTTCTTAGACAAGTGGGAAAAATTGCAACACCTGTCCTTTTGGAACAGCGTTCGGGGACTCCGTCAATCTAAACGACTCATACGACCCCTGAACAAACACTCTAGTGACATACTCAAACTCAATAGGGGGGATATCAGAAGACTAGTCGACTACCTAACAGGAAACTGCGGTCTGAGATATCATCTAAACAAAATTAGCCTCTCGTCTGAAACTGAGTGTCGGCTCTGTCTCGAGGACGAAGAGACAGCAGAACACATACTATGTGAGTGTGCTGCTCTCTGCCATCTTAGGAAGCGTATTCTTCTCAGTGAAGTTATGACTCCTGAGGGGATTACCTTGGCTCACGAGAAGAATTCTCAACTTCATTACTGAAGTGGAGAGGCTCCTCGGCTAATCGGCTAGCAGGCACAATAGATCTGCAAAGGTCGCAGTGCTGTATTGCTAATGATAGCACTAGCCCCACATATAAAAAAAATAAATAAAAAATCGCCATTGCCAGCACTCTGCAGACGACAACGACAACGTGGGCGATCTTCGTTTCCCTACACCAAATACAAAAAAACAAGGAAACGTTTATGCACATGAAAAAAATCTCAGCCCAATCCCCATCACTTAAAAGATTTGTTTGACTACCGAACTGAGCCCACTCAACAAACATGACCCGCGAATAAAAAACGAGAAAATACCTCTTAGACATAATGAAAGCGCCGACAAATCCGGCTACTCCACTGCAGGCATGTTTTCCCCAATTTATCTCTTGTCTTAACGTTCGTACTATATATGGTTATACAATTCCTTTCGCTTTCGATTTATCACTTCTCCTTGTTGCCGTTCTCCCTTAGTCCTTTTTGGGCTGTTTCTTATCTATTCTTTCCTATTGTTTGAGCTACCGCCACATTTTTGTTTTAAATTGAACATCATCCTGTCCGACCTAGTTCCACAGCTCCCGTAGTCCGTAGTCACCCTCCTTCCGGTGTCCTTTTCAAAGTCTTAATTATAATCCTTGTTGACAATATTCTCATGCTGTTCGTCCTTCCCATTCTTTTTTCTTTCATATTAAGTTTGCCAGTGTTAATTCCGTCGCCGGGATGAATATCCTGACATCGCGAAGACATGATGACAGTGCTTCATTGCTTCGATACTCCAGCAATTTCAACTCCATTAAGAGCATCATCGTAAGGATCTCATCATCAGCAATAAGATAATAATCAGTCTGACGATGATGATTAAGATGAATTTTATCAGAATACTGTTGACATATGCAAATAATTCCGGTGATTGCCGGAAACAACTCAGCAAACGGCCTTTAAGGATCCTGTGAACATGAATTCGTTTCGTTGTTTTTCTATCTCAATTTAAGCTGAAAATCTGCCTTCGAACAAAACGTTTATACGTTCTATTCCAATGGCAGGAACACACGCATTTCCGTTGACATTTGATTGATCTAATCACCAGCGGAATTGAAGCGCAGCAGAACTGACAGGAGTGGAGACGACAGCAGTGGTTCGACTTTTCTTCTCCCCGACGGATGAGAGGTGATCAATCAATTCTAATGATGCGAAGGTCTATAACGACCATTGGCAGCGATAATGGTGATGCCAACCTATTAGCTTGAGGAAAGGAAAACAAATTGTAGAAAAAAAGGACGAAATGTGTGGCATACATACATACATACATATTTGATATTAATTTCTTCGTTCATATCGCTGGCTTTACATATGCTCCGGTTTAGGGTACCAACGATTTAAGGTCTCGTATGTAGAAGAGTGTTGATGGATGTGCTAGTTATAATTAATCAATTTCTTGGAAAAAAAGGGATCAATGGACGGAAATGCTGGAACAAGAAAAGCATATTAAATAGACGGTATCTTCTAGGATAATTTATCATGTTGAGATCGCTTTATCCTGCGCGTTACTGAGGAGAAAAGTATCTAAAGCAGATTCAGGTCAAGGGGAGCATATGTGACCTTGAAGAAAGTTTCTAGCTGCAAAAGTGGGTGAGTGGGCGGTTGGTTATTGACAAATTTATGTTGAGAAAAGGGTTATACCGGAAGAAGTTTGGATAATGTTTCCTTTGTTTGCCTTGCGGATGTTAGTCTACCGTGTTTGCTTCTTTCACATTTCTAGATATATTTTATTGTGATGGACCGCCTTAGAAATGCTTGTTTATATCATAGATATGTTTATAATTATATGCCAGAAAGTAGATTATGAAAATATAGCGGTGAACGCAAGGGTCGCCGCCGTGGGGCAGAGGTTAGTGTATTGGACTCTGGGGCACGATGAGCGAATTCGGAGCCCGATAACACCAACGCCATCGAATGTGGCCATCGAAATGGCAGGGTACTAGCAAAGTCCCCCGTAGTATAACTTGCCTGGAAAAAGCTTCTCGACTCACGCCGTTCGGAATCGGCATTAAACTGTAAGTCCCTTTCACCTGTGTGAAAAATAAATCACACACAACGTGGGTGATTGAGAGAAGCTTGGCTCTGGTCCTTCATGGGCTGTAACGCCACCAAAGAAGAAGATGTACGAGTATTCGTGTGTAAATTGGTACAGTGAATAAGTATGCTAATTGTTGTTAAAAATATCCTTTCGATTCCACTAACTATAGACCTATTGGACCTAATGTTGGGAAATTTTTACAAATCGTCTCATTGTCTCATGTGAATCAATCAATTTGGGTTCAAAGGCCTCTCCACCATACATGCTGCAATTAAATTGGTTTTAGACATAAGCCGGATATACCAAAAAAATGTTTGATTTGGTTCGAATACATATGTATAATCGTGCGTAAGTATATAAGTATATTGAAATGATTTTATCCTGGACACATCTCAAGATTTTTTGTAGCAGACAGAAAAAACATGACAAATAAAGTACCGCAAGGCAGCCATTTGGGACCTTTGCTCTTTAACATTTTTGTGAATGATATTCTCTGATATACGCTGGTGATCTGAATATTTTCATAAGCATTTATAATCTCAGTAGCTGTGAATACTTGCAATCCGATTTAAACTATATTGTAAATTGGTTTAGCAAAAACGGCATCCTCTGCTATCTGTTGGAGAACTTTCCAGAGAAAAATGAGAAGGAGCTTCAGTGGTGTAGAGCTAAGCGATTCGGCACACACCCCGTAGGAAACATGAGTGCGCCTCCGCGCGCGAGCAAAGGCGGAATAGTCGCAGAGAAAATGTTCTGCTGTGTCATCCTCCTCGCAACATGCACCACAAGTAGGTGTCTCACTGATGCCAAGCACGCAAAGATGCTTAGCACAAGTCTTCTGCAGTCAATTCTCCTTAAGAAGAGGAACAATGCTACGTATTTCTTGCAGGCATCAGGGCATATGCGCTTAGTCATCCTGCATCCTGGACAATCCTTCCATCTACGGTTGTGTGTATTAAACACTCAATCGTTAATGTAGGAATTTACCGTGGACGATAAGGGGTGGAAGGTTCATCATAGCATCTAGAGCAGTGCCCCGCATCCTGGGGAAAGCCTAAGTACAGCAAAGGCCAACCGTTCTTTGGAGCTCGGCATTCCACCAGGGAACCAATTTCCAGCGGGGAGCCCTGTTGACAGGACATGCGAGATTAAAACAATTGCTGATGACCCTATTCAGGTTATAAACGGCGTCCTCTACCAGTTTTGTTCTAAGTTTACGTTGCGCCTGAATGAATTTCTCAAGCTCCTCTCAAAACCGTACCCAGTCCGTCTTTCTAGGTTTCCGTTTAGGTTGCAAGGGGGAGATCCCACAACTTAATCAGAATACGATAAATCTATGGTCCGACAGCGTAGCATCAGGCAAGATTCTTCAGTTAGTGGTATCCTTCACATAACTGTTGGATAGGGTCAGATCGATCACCTCCTGTCGTCTCGCCTTAACAAACGTTGGTTAAGAGGCAACATTGTTGATGGTAAGGTCAGACTAAAAGTAGGTGCCGGAGGTAGTACCGAGTCGTAGGGAAATTAAGCAGACGCAACCACGAATTGTTCGATTACTCCGTCCACAAATGTGTCCAAGTTTGGTTGCCGATAATGAGTTCGACATGATGAGGCAGACCCTAGGCCTTACGGATCACTCATCATAAAGAATTGTAACACAAGCGATTATTCTACACCCACATTTCTTGGATGGATACAACGTGATGATTTGTACTACTGAATGCAATTCTATTACTTAAAAGAGCGTAAGCGGTGCTGACCTTTTTAGAAGAGATGACTGCCTCTCAATAAGAGGGCTACTTTTATCGACACCTGAACATTTTTTTTTTCCATTTTTATAATATTTTAGTCTTAAATGGCTTCATTTTCTATAAATTCTAAATTAGAAACTCTCGGCAACCGAAATTGCACACGTACGTACCGACCTCGCCCGATGCTAGTTGATTGCGGTGTTCGGACGAGAACCGATACATTACCCAACTAACAAAAAGAGCTAAAGACCTTGAAACACCTGAACAGTTTTTCACAATTTGGAGCTATGGTTCTTAGATCGATCACGTCAGCTTAAAAAAAACATAAAAAGCATCATAATCGGTCCATTCGTTAAGGAGCTACGATGCCACAGACAGACACACAGACACCTCAAAAAATTAAAAAACATGAAATTAATTGGGTGTTTTCGTGTGGGCCTTGCGGGTCGCACCTAGACCACATTTTTGATAATTATAAGCAGCACGGTTCAAAGCATTGGCCTTCACCCTGTCTGTAGGACTTATTTAAATTCCTTTCCATTCTCATGAAATTCTCAGCAAACAGGTTGTTCACCTCC
This sequence comes from Eumerus sabulonum, assembly GCA_951905685.1. Taxonomy (NCBI): domain Eukaryota; kingdom Metazoa; phylum Arthropoda; class Insecta; order Diptera; family Syrphidae; genus Eumerus; species Eumerus sabulonum. Next base: position 209,436,056 of record OX645060.1, read on the forward strand.
CTCCTCCAATGTTAGTCTATCTGCTGTTTTCTTAAGTTGTATCTCGAATCCAAGGCGATACGATGCACGATCCGATGCCTTGAACTTTTCTCGACAATAACAGTTAGTATAAATCCCACCCAGAGCACATGGATGATCCTTTCGGCAAATCTTCATCGGATTTAATTTGTAAAGTTTTGTCCCGAAATTCGAACGTACACGCCAAGGGCAACAAAATTACAAAACTTTGAATGACTAACATTCACTCAGATACAGCGCCATCAGGCACGGAACACGATGTGACCGAACAGCAAAAGCAAATCCACCATCACATATTTCTAAATTGAATATCGATTCCCTTCCTAAACTCCGTTTTGCCTTCTGTTATTACTTGCCAATGTGCCGCACATTTCGAATCATTCAACATTCAATGTCATCCTCGCTTCATTTTTCTAGGCATGTGGAATGCACTCATACACGAGTGCTAATCCTAGAGGGTATGTTCCTTCTGTAGAATACCACCGAATATGCATATGTACAAACTCGTACATTGTCCAAATGTCCAATTGTGCTCCGGGAGCAAGAAGGATATGCTTGGTGACGGAAGCGGACAAACCGTGAATGATTTTATTACACAGTTATGACCTCATTGATAAAATATACTCGTACGCGTTTATCTTCTTCTGTATTCCATGCGAGGTAGTAAGGCGAACCGAAGTAGCTATCTATCTACGAATTCGAGTGCGCATGGATTCCTCCGTATGCACCCGCAGCACTCAACAGGACATAGCCACAATGGCCAACGACCAGATATCCGTTGGCCGAAAATTAAATTGTGCTTAAAGAAAATATAGCGAAACGATGATGATGATTGTGATGATGATGACCACGCAAACAAGGACTAGGAGGAGATAAACGGGCAACGTTTTATGCTCGATAAAGTTGATTTGTTTCAGAACGCGATACGGCCACAGGAGATGATGTGCTGGTGTCCCCATGCCCTCTGTTACCCCATTCTTAACCTTGGCTTGACGACATCCCGGCGTGGATGGTATATACTCATATACATATGTATGTACATATGTACATGCAGTTCTCTCCTTTCTTTAACGATCTGTAATATATTTTTGAAGATATTATACCCATAGTACAATACTACTCTGAAGAACATACGCTGTGATATAACCGTCATCGATGTGGCATGATTATACGAGTATCCGGCTGAAGGACGAATCTGAATTAGGAATTGATTGGGAACTTTTAAGGTATCTAGATACTGTGTAACGTTGAATTTATGATTACGTGCTTTCTAATATGATACAATACTTTGCAATATTTACGTAGCCTTGTACGTACACGGATGGAATTCATAACAAAAGCTCCTTAACCCTCTAACCCTCTAACAGCGCACAAATACTGCTACATGCGCTTGTAGATGTACCCCTATGGGAGATATCATGTATCTTTTCCGCTTGGATTTCTTTTTTGTGTTGAGTTTGCAGGCAAAATGTTATGGTTTGAATCCGAACATATTGTTAAGGATTTGGTTCGATGGATACGACTAAGTTGCTGCGATTGTAGATTTCAATAGAAGATTTACAAAATGATAGTTTTTAGGTTTTGCTCTCATGCGTTCGAACGTTGGTTGTTTAACAAGTGGTAAACAGACGAGCATTGAATGCTTGATTGATTTCTATTTTTATTGTTACTTAGGTGGCGCTATAGTCCGTGGTGAACCTGGCCAGCTGTTTCCACCACCTGCGTGCGCCACCGTTGATGCGGCCGTCCTCTGACGCGTTTTCCTTCCGGGGTGGATTCGAAGGCTCTTCGGGTCGGAGCTGTATTTTCCATGCGCTCTGCATGGCCTAGCCACCTTAGACGCTGTATCCGTAGACGTCGTACCTGGCTGAAGTCGCTGTACAACCCGTACAGTTCTTCGTTATATCTTCTCCTCCATACACAAACGGGACCGTAGATAGTGCGCAGAATTTTCCTCTCGAAACGACCAAGGGCATCTTCATCCGCTTTTGTTAAGGTCCAAGCCTCTGCGCCGTAAAGGAGGACTGGGGTGATTAAGGTCTTATATAGTGTCACCTTGGTTTTCCGAGAGGGGGCTCTACTTCTCAATTGTCTCTTGAGCCCAAAGAAACAGCGGTTTGCAAGAGTGATTCTGCGTTTTATCTCAGCGCTGGTGTTGTTGTCGCTGGTCATCAGTGAGCCAAAGAAGACGAATTCCTTGACCACTTCAAAGTTATATCCGCCCATGGTGACGTTCTGGACAATACGTCGGTGTTGTCCGTCTCTTTTAGATGAAAACAGATATTTGGATTTACCCTCATTAACCTTGAGACCCATCTTAGCCGCTTCTACCTCAATGCTTACACAGACCTCATTGACGACGCAAGCAATTGCGTAGACTTGAAATAAATCGTACCTCTTGTGTTGCCCAGTGACTCTTGCACGATGTTGGAAAAGTTGCAAGGCGGCGCGTCACCTTGCCTAAATCCTATTTTAACATCAAAGGTTTGCTCATTACCGACCTTAATGGAGCAGCGAGAATTCTCCATTGTCATCCTGCACAGTCGGACGAGTTTGGCAGGGATGTTAAAACTAGACATGGCTTTGTATAGCTCATCTCTATACACGCTGTCATATGCAGCCTTGAAATCGACGAAGAGGTGGTGAGTGTCGATTTGGTATTCCTGGGTCTTCTCCAAGATCTGCCGTAGCGTAAATATTTGGTCTATTGTGGATTTACCTGGCCTGAAACCACACTGATAAGAGCCGATCAGGTTATCCCCAAACGGTTTCAGGCGTTCACACAATACGGCAGAGTAGATCTTATATGCGATGTTAAGGAGACTTATTCCCCTATAGTTGGCGTAGTTATAGGGGTCTCCTTTCTTATGGACCGGCAAACGATGCTGAGATTCCACTCGTCGGGCATGGTTTCCTCCGACCATACCTTGCAAATGAGATAGTGCATGCACCTTACCAGCTCATCTCCAGCCGCCTTAAGAAGCTCAGTGGACAAGCCGTCTGCGCCCGCGGCTTTATTAGGCTTAAGTCTTGATATCGCTAGTTTGACTTCGTTTAGGTCGGGTGGGCTAAGTTCTGTTACATTGTCGTCTATTACGAATGGCTCGTTCTGCCTGACAGCGGTATCTTGTCTATCATCGCCGTTATACAGTCTGCAGAAGTGATCTTTCCAAATCCTCAGCATCGACTGCGACTCTACTATCAGTTCTCCATTTTCATCCCTGCAGGCCGCCACTCTGGCTTTGTAGCCATGGCATGTTCGCTTTACCTTGTTGTAAAACTTACGGGCGTCATTCCTGCGGTAGCATCTCTCCATCTCCTCGATCTCACGCTTTCCGTGCTCTCTCTTCTTTTTTCTGAAAAGCGTGTGTTCCTCTCTTCTCTTCTGCTCATAGATTTCGCGAGCAGCTCTCGTCCGTCGTTGCAGCATGGCTTTATATGCCTCTTGTTTTGCTGCATGGGCTTGTTCGCATTGTTCATCGAACCAGGGGTTTCTAGGTGGTGGCGGTTTGAAACCCAGCACCTCTGAGGCAGCGTCTCTGACGGCGTTTGTGCTGCTATGGGGGGTTTTTGAGAGAGCTTGGAGGAGACACGATCGGCAATGGTTCTGGCAGTCTCTTGCGATTGTAGCTTTCCGATGTCAAACTTACGTAGTCCTACTCAACTCCTAAGCATTCTTGATATCCTCATTCGTACCTTGGCTACAACAAGGTAGTGGTCCGAGTCGATGTTGGCCCCTCGGAAGGTTCGTACGTCGAGAATACAGGAGGAGTGTCTGGCGTCGATCGCAATGTGATCAATCTGATGGTCGATTGATCAAAAGACCGCCAGGTACCTTTGTGGATATTGAGATGGGTGAATCGCGTGCTTGCTACAAGGAGGTTACGCCCCGTTAGGAAATCGATTAACCTAAGTCCGTTGTTGGATGTGGTGTTATGGAAGCTACGCTTTCCTATGATCGACTCCAACATGTCCTCTTTGCCCAGGTTTGCATTAAAATCTCCTAGGACTATTTTTGTGTCGTAGCTAGGGCATTGGGCATATGTTCTGTCTAGGAGATCGTAGAATTCTTCTTTGAGTCGTTCGTCCTTTTCTTCCGTTGGGGCGTATTGCGATTGCATATTAAGCTAATGTTTCCAAATTCAGCTTTGATGCGGATTGTTATGAGACGTTCGCTTATATCTCGGAAGCTTAAGCCTTTTTGTCGGAGTCTTCCTCGAATAACATATCCGCACCCGAATACGCGCTGTTTGTTCTCCTTGTGGCAGTTCCCGTAGTAGATGTCGCAGTTTTTCATTCGTTTTTTGCATGGTCCATCCCATCGCACTTCTTGGAGTGCGGTTATATATACTTTATAGCAGTTGAGGGTTTGCTCCAATTGATCGCCTGCACCCGGTCTGTTAAGGGACCTCACATTCCAGGTGCAGACTCTCAAGTCCGTCAGTCGTTTGCAGGGGTCGTCAGCTTTGTATCCGTTCGTAATCGGATACGGCTTGTTGTTGTTTAGGAACAAGTAAGTTTTTGCGTGATAGGGAGTTAACCCTAAGCATAACCCCCAACCTGAAGGGCCAGGTTCCTCTTTCCCCAGGAACAAGGATTTTTATTGTTGTCTGACCCGAATTAAGAACTTTGGTTTAAGTGAACATATCGTCCGGCGCATATTCCGTCGTAAAGGGTTTCGTAAGCCACAACCCAACAATAGAATTTCTTGCATTCAAAAAGATGTACCGGATTTATCTACTATTTTATTTATCTAGCGATAAGCGATAAGCCCATAACCTCCCCAACCTTTGATCTTTCAGGCTCTATCTGATGGCTATTAGAATTTGGTTTTTGCCTATGGTGGTACCTGAGCCATAAGACGGAAAATTACCACTTTAGTCTTATATAAAGTTATGATTCGTAGTTGGTGCGCTTATATTGATTATGTATGTAACGGGCAGATGAGTAATTAGACATGGAGACCGGTACATCAACATTTTCTGCTACTAATGCAAGACTTAAATTTTCTGTCAATATTAATGAAATCCTAATTCCCTTTTCAATTAAGAGTTACTTTGTTAGACGTGCACAAGATACAAAAGAAGATAAAAATGTTCACTTGAGTGGATGTTTTTAGGGTTCCGTACCCAAAGGTAAAACGGAACCCTATTCCTAAGACTTTGCTTTCCGTCCGTCTGTCACCAGGCTGTATCTCATGAACCGTGATAGTTAGACAGTTGAAATTTTCACAGATGATGTCGCTACCACGACAAATACTAAAAACAGAACAAAATGAATATTTAAGGGGGGCGCCCATACAAGAGACATGATTTTCATCCAAAAAATCCCCTTGGTCACACACTGAACTAAGGTTAGTCGACAATATCCCACAACCAGTAGCAAACTTCCCAGTTTTGATCTCGTTTGTGTCTTTGATGAATTAATCCTAGCTGCAAACCTTTTTCCCATATTTCCCATTATTGTTATTCACCTTTTCACATCGTTGCTGTCAAGTAAGATAATTGATTTGAATTCAATGGACACTTTGATGATCAACTATATCTCATCATGAAGATTTTTGATAGTCAAAGTAATATGCCAATAACCTGCCTGCAACCAAAATCTGTCATCATACAAAAAATGTGATTTAATGTGATGACTGATGAGGTAACTGTACGGAGCCCTTCGTGCGCGAGTCCGACTCGCACTTGGCCGGTTTTTTTTTTTTTTTTTTTTTTGAAACTCCATTAGAAACCTTAGTGCGTGAGTCAAAAGGCTACAACTGCCTTATAGGGCTGCAAGAAGGTTGTAGACAAGAAATGGGTACCCAGATCCCATTCTTGATTTTGTGGTATGACGGCAGATATGGATAAAGGCGTATACTGCAAACTGTTGGTTTGTGGCTATTCCACCCATGGACTTGTACGTTAATCTCCCTTTTTCCCTATAGGGCTGATTCGGTAGATACCGGTGAGTTCAAAATGATGACAGGGTTAAGGTGCAATGTGTTCTGCAGCTAGCTTAACCACTGATTATACTTAAGACTACTGAATCAATGTAGTGTAATCGGGCGGATATCACTGCGATTTTAGAGGTACTGACATACATATGTTTGTAGCGTAAACTCATTGCGATATCACAAATATTTACAGCCGGGCTACTACCAGGTCCATAGCGGCCATTATAAGTATAGCCCTATCGAGAGATGGCTGGCCAATTCAGCATTACTCTTACATATGTTGGTATCTACGAAGATTTGGCGCAAGCACTCTCAATCATCTTATAAAGTTCTCGACCTAATAATGAAAGACTGCGAGGTTCAGTTAAAAAATGATTTTATTTATTTTTCTACATAATCCACTTGACTTCAACATACTTGGTCAAGCGGTTTTCCAACATTAGCATTCTTTCCCAAAAGTGGAAGTCTAGAAGGCTAGAGTATTCGTCTACGAACCTCTCTCAACTTGTTCATTGGATGCACGCTGCTTCCTAGTAGCAAATTTCTTCAAGTTTAGGAACAGATGGAGGTCTACGGGTTACAAATCAGGAGAATAGAGAGAAAGTCACCAACCAACCCACTCTTAATGCGTGAAAAATTATGGTTTTTTTTCAGTCAGGCCTCTTCATGCCAATTTCGACATAATTTGGAACCTTGAGTCCCTTTCGCATCCTGATAAATGCGATACATTTCGCTTTTTTCTTTGCACTGAATCACCAGCTTCCACCTATTGCTTTGACTGCTTTTCCAATTCTGGCGTATGGTATGAATCGGTCCAAAGAGTGCTGCAAAAGCCTTTTTTTGCATTTACTTTTGATCGGTATTCAACAAATGCTGCACCCGTTTTTGCATCTAAAGAGAAAGGGAGCACTTTCATTAAATATCTCCACATCTTGAGCTGTCCCACTCACCTTCACTCGTCTATGGCCAATACGGTATCTTGTACTTTTTCGTTGATTTCTGGTGTGGTTGTAATTTGTTGGCTATCCTTCACGTCTGTCATCACCGAGTGATGTCCGACCACTCTTAAATTCAGCTGCCCAACCTTTAACGGTTGACATCGAAATTTTGCCAACTTTGGATGAATCGACTTAGAGGTTCATCCATCCAAAACGAAGCATTGTATGATCGCATGATATTTAAGATTATCCATTTTAAGGGAAAACGCGCCAGGCCTCTACTACAAAAAAGTGTGTAAACATATTACCACTTCCTACCTCTTTATCTACCTGTTATCTACCTTACGTAGATAACATTCCTATTCCTATTGCCTTACTTAATTAGGTAGCTGCACAGTTCGGAATGAGTCTGGGCCTCAGCCAAGATGCCTCTCCACTCGACACGATCTTAAATCGGCCACTTCCAGTGCCGCCGACTAATTGGTCTGAGGTCTCTTTTCACCAGTGTGCGCCACCTTAAGTGGCATCAATTCGCAGCCATCTAAGTCGCTATGCAGGCCATACAGATCGTCTTCTCCTCCATTCTCCGCCAACCTAATGGGATCGAAAATTGCACGCAGAGTTTATCTTTTTAGGCGTCATAAGACTTCTTAACCCATTTTCGACAGAGTCCAAGCCTCAAAGCGGTAGAGAGAAGAACCGCTACGATTAGGGTTTTGAAGTAAGTCACCTTGGTGTTCAAAAGGAAGCTCTGCTGCTTAATTTCCCCTTTGAGCCCAATGAAACATCGGTTGACAAAAATTGTTCTGCGTTTAATCTCAGCAGTGTTGTTGTCGTTGTTTGGCACTATTGACCAAAATGGACCAAACATTTGCCCACGAAATTATAGCTGCTAATACTGATGTATATGCATACATGGCCACATTGCATCGACGGACGAGAGCTGCCCGCGAGCTCTATGAACAGAAAAGGAGGGAGGAGCATGCTCTTCTGAGAAGGAAAAAGAAGGAGCACGAGAAGCGCGAGATCGAGGAGATGGAGAGATGTTACTGCAGGAACGACGTCCGAAAATGTTACCAGAAAGTAATACGAACATGCCGAGGCTATAAAGCCAGAGCAGAAGCCTGCAGGGATGAGCACCGACAACTAGTAGTGGAGTCTCAGTCGATGCTGAGATTGTGGAAAGACCACTTCTGCAGACTGTATAACGGCGATGATAGTCAAATTGCCGCCGTCAGGCAGAGCGAACCATTCACAATGGACGATGACGAAGGAGAATTCCGTCCACCCGACCTAGACCAAGTTAAGATAGCGATATCGAAACTTAAGTCTTATAAAGCTGCTGGAGCAGATGGACTCCCCGCAGAATTGTTTGAAGCAGCTGGCGATGAGCTGGTCAGGAACATGCACCAAACTCATCTGCAAGATATGATCCTCTCAAGATCCTCTCTGCCGTGCCTGAAGCCGTTCGTGGACAATCTGACAGGTTTCTACCAGTGTGGTTTCAGGCCAGGAAAATCGACGATAGACCAAGTTTTACACTACGGCAGATCTAGGAGAAGACCAATTAATTGCAGGTCGACATGTACCATCTTTTTGTCGACTTTAAAGCCGCATATGACAGTGTTTATAGAGACGAGCTATGCAGAGCCATGTCATCTTTTAACATTCCTGCCAAACTCGTCAGACTGTGCAGGATGACTATGGAGAACTCCCGCTGCTCCATTAAGGTCGAAGGTGAACTAACCGACTCATTTGATGTTAAAAAAGGTCTTAGACAGGGTGACGTACTGCCATGTGATTTCTTTAATATTATTCATGAAAAGATCGCCGGGACTCTGCGGCCAATACAAGAGGTACGATCTATTTCAAGTCCACACAATTGCTTACCTGCGCAGATGACATTGACGTTATTGGACGAACAAAGCGAGACGTCAAGGAGGCGTTCGCAAGCATTAAAGCGGAAGCGGCTAAATTGGGTCTAAGGGTAAACGGGGACAAGACCAAATATATGCTGTCATCCAAGAAAGACGCGCAACACTGACGTCTTGGTCAGAACGTCACCTTCGGCTGCTATATTTTTGAAGTAGTCTAGGACTTCGTCTACCTTGGCTCGATAGTGACAAGCAGCAATGACACCAGCGCTGAGATAAAACGCAGAGGCAATTGAGTAGTAGAGACTTCTCTCGAAAAACTAAGGTATCCCTCTATAAAACCTTAATCATCCCGATCCTCCTCTACGGCGCTGAGGCTTGGACGTTATTAAAAGCGGATGAAGAGGATCTTGGGCGTTTCGAGAGGAAAATTCTGCGTGCAATTTTTGGTCCCGTTTGTGTAAACGGAGAGTGGAGGAGGAGATTCAACCAAGAACTGTACGAGCTGTACAGCGATATCGGCCTGGTCTTCGGATCCAACGTCTAAGATGGCTAGGGCAAGTAGAGCGAATGAATATCAACGCTCCGGCCCGAAGAGTCTTCGACCCCAACCCCAAGGGACGACGCAGCAGAGGACGACCGCATTTAAGGTGGCGCGCACAGGTGGAAAGGGACCTTAACCAACTGGGTGTGCGGCACTGGAAGCGGCTGGCCAAAGATCGGGCCGGCTGGAGAGGCTTGTTGGTTGAGGCCCTGGTTCACCCCGAACTGTAGCGCCATCAAAGTAAGTAAGTAATTATGAAAACAGGCCGAAACTTGTTGTGTTGTGAGGCAACATCATGGTGATTGTGTCATCCAGCTCGAAGGACAAATGTAGAAAGGGTAAGGTGAGTAGTTGGGTGTCTTTGCTTTTGAATGGGTCCGACTCGCAAATTACTTTCTGTCAAGGTTGTATATAGTTGGGAAACTTCCCTTTTGTTTGATTGATTGGTCCAAAGTGTGTTATTAGAATGTGTTATAGGTTTAATACGAATGAGTGTCTCAATTTCAGGTGTGTCAAATTACGCTCTTACATACATATATGTGTCATCGAACACACTTTTACATGTTGTTTAACACACTAGCACTTTTCGCAGTGATCTTGGGTTTCGTCGAAGTACGGGTATTGGTTTATTGTTTACTGAATCAGTGGACTCAAGTTTATCAACCACATTGTGGATAGTCCTATCGGTAGGGTGACAATGGTAAAATGGGCGAGGCGCGCGGACCGTTGCCCGAACAGAATCCCCATTTTGATTAAACAATTTTATTATTTGTAAGTGTTGTTGAACTCTATGTCCATCTGTGGCTAACTTGACAGAAGTAGCTTCAACAATATGACCGTTATCAACCGTCAAAGTTCAGATGAACCAATTGGAAGACCCATTACTTTCAATAATTTCTGTTGTACACCATGGAAACTGATCAAAAAATGTGTTCTTTGTTTAAGCTTGTAACATTATCATCGATGGCGTAAGATAGCTTCCGTCTTTTAACTGTTTACACGTTTTTCCGTTCAAAATGTAAAAAATTATTACGGACAATACGCTCTTTTGCTACGTTGACAAAAACCCAAAGGTCATTTAAGGCAAATGTCTGCTGAATATGATATAATGGATAAGTTTATATGAAATGTCGACAAGAAAATTGTTTCCCTTTTGATACACCACCTTGGCCCCAATTTTTTTTTTTTTATCTGCACAATAAAGTTACTTATGACAGAGTCAGCATTTGCCCTCTGGTGAGTGTAAGACAATTACTACAGACGACGAATAATTTTGATTTTCTCCTCACTCCTGTAGTTTCAACGAATGCAAAAGCAATGCCTACAGCACATTGTCCTGTTTCGACACTAAAGAGAAGTTATACATCATAATACACCTGAGTCTTGTCAAAATATACATTAGCTGCGGGGAAAGCATCAACGCTAAATGCTTTCAATGAAATGTGACTATTCCAGTGATTTATCCTTTAACATTGGTACACATGCCGCGAGCTGTACGAAAGGCAACGCTGTAAAAAATAAAGCCATTGTCTCGTTAATGTTTCTTGGGCTCCAAACTGCCACAAGTTCTAACCACAAGAACCATTTAAGCTCCCCAACGAAACTCTTTAATTGTAGTCTACCCTAATGTTAAGTGACAGATCACACCCCTTTCCACATCACGTACCCCTTCCCTACTCAAAATTATATTACATCCTTTTCAAAGTACACAATCTTACTTGTCACTTGCCACCGCCGTCTCGAATCGCCTTACTCCACAGTTACGCAACTCCCAGCGGCATTTTTAACCAGATTCGAAATCCCCCCGAGTCAGGTACAACTGCTTTCCAACCAGCAAAATGACCAATCTATCTGTTTCCTATTACTTCCAATAACATTGTCATTAATCAACATTTAAATTATACATAAGCCCCTTTAATAGTGAAGGGGTTGGGCAGTCAACCCGTCCCAGTAGATTGGTAAAACATCACAATTAAACAGCGATTGCGGTAGTGGAACCATAGATTTGCCACTAAGTGCTTGAATTTCAATACACGCTCTATAATTAGTCTCTCTCCCACTCTCTTTCTCTAGCTATACTTGAAAATTAAGCATTCAGCTTCCTTAGGCAGGGAGCAAGTGCACGATGATGTTTTGTACACCATAGAAACCACGTGGTTGGTGTTATTTCACATTTAAGTTCTCGTTAGAGGCGCCTGATAAGATGCACCACTCCCCGCTGAAAAATTGTTTATCTCTTCGGTACACATCGGACAGATTGGGCATGGCAGAAACAAAAGAGATTTTAAGCACTTAAGATTAGCAAAGAGAAGAACTGCGCAGTGAGCCATGCGTCCACAATTCACTGCAATACTTCCAATCAATATTATACATAGATCCTCTCAGAGAGTATAAATGTACATATATGTAGTATTCATCTGTGCACCATGTCTCGGACGCGTCCTACTAACCGAAGGTCTCGGTAGGTGTGGAGGTCAGAATTTTAGGAGTGAACTAATCGGTCGTATAGTGAGTCAGTGATTGAATTCACCTGTCGGGTGCATATGACATCAAAGGACACTTGAAAGGTTGAACGAATCAAATTAATTCTTGCGCTAGTTGCCGATGGTAATATATATCCGAAACCGTACCCGACCCTTCACTAATCGCCAAGATGTGTGGTAGACATTTGTACTTACATACATTCTTGTGTATCTGAACCAGAGTCGTTGCCTAAGATACGTGCAACTATGGTAGAGGAATGTAATTGTGGCATCAGTTAATTAGGTCAGGTTTGTTGTTCGCTTCTTCAATGGATGGTTTCGCATCGCCATCGTTGGGGTTGAATGGTAGAACTATTTTAGTTTGTGGAAAGTACAATACGCGAATATGACAGATTAAAATTTGGAATAACGCGAGATCGCGGAAAAGCGATTTAACCTTTTGATACAATTAAGTCCTTGGGTACTTTCTAATTTAAGAAGGATAAGAAAGAAAAGTTCTGAATTAATTGGTTTTGCTTCATTGATTTGAGTCCACGCGAAGAATAGTTAGCGGATGCGAATTTCATCTATCTTTTCTGCAAAAGCTGTCAATAGCTTCATACATAATTCCATTTGCGTATAGCTTCTGGGGCTTATGGGCGACAAGCTTGACCAAGTGATTTTTAGTGGCTCTTCGGCCGTCCAATTTTTTACCATCAAGAGAGTTTTGCAGAAACCGAAAGAAATGGTCGTCTGACGGTATAAAGCCTGGCCTATACGGTGGGTGCATCAAAACCTGCCAATCCCGTTCCATCGATTTGTTCCGTAACATCACAGATGAGTGTGTCCTGGCCACAGTGCCTCCACTACCTCCTGACAGCTTACATGCCGCTCTTACCCCACGAACTGAAGCGACTTTGGTCGACGAAAGCGTGGGTTTCCGGAAACCTTTCCTAGGTGAGCGTTCACCTACAATCATTCTCATTGTACACTTCACAATTTTTTCTGCCTATTTTTTTCGGTGTTTGTACCCGTTTTTTATAGTAAAAAATCATCACATAGGGTATCTCCTGAGATTTTTATCATTGACAATCCAATGTAGTCAGAATCGATATTATCTGAGAGCTGTTATTTTCAGTTTGTCCTGACCTTCAATTCGCATACTTACTTACTTAACGGGTGCTACAGTTCGGGGTGAACCTGGGCCTCAACCAACATGCCTCTCCACCTAGCACGATCTTTCGCTAGTCTTTTCCAATGCCGCACGCCCAGTTGGTTGAGGTCCCTTTCCACCTGTGCGCGCCACCTAAGGTGTGGCCGTCCTCTATTTCTTTATTTCTTCGTCCCTCGGGGTTGGATTCAAAGACTCTACGGGCTGGAGCTGTGGTGTCCACTCGCTCTACATGGCCTTGCCATCTTAGGCGTTGGATCCGTAGACGCCTGAACAGACTCATGTCGCTGTACAGCCCGTACAGTTCGTGATTGAATCTTCTCCTCCAACCCTCCTCTGTGTTTATGAGACCGAAAATCGAACACAGAATCTTTCTCTCGAAACGACCTCGATTTCCTCATCCGCCTTAGATAAAGTCCATGTTTCTGCGCCGTATAACAGGACCGGGATAAATAAGGTCTTATATAAGGTCAACTTGGTCGTACGAGAGAGGGCTATACTTCTCAGTTGCCTCTTGAGTCCAAAGAAGCAGCGGTTAGCAAGAGTAATTCTGCGCTTGATTTCGAAACTGGTGTCGTTGTTCCAAGTCACTGCGGAGCCGAGGTATATGAAGTCCTTAACTACCTCGAACTTATATCTGCCAATATGCACGTTCTGTCCAAGATGTCGGTGGTAAATGTCCTTTTCCGATGACAGCAGATATTTAGTCTTGCCCTCATTAACTGCCAAACCAATTTGTGACGCCTCCATCTCAATACCCGCAAACGCCTCATTGACATCTCGCTGCGATCTACCTATTATGTCAATGTCGTCGGCGTATGCAAGGAGTTGCGAGGATTTGAAATAGATTGTGCCTCTTGTATTGGCCAGTGATTTTTGCACAATCATTTCTAATATGATGTTAAAAAACTCACACAGTCCTTTCTTGACTTCGAAACTAACGGTCAGTTTTGCACCGATTCGGATGGAGCAGCGAGCATTTTCCAGGGTCATCCTGCATAGTCTGATGAGCTTAGCAGGGATGTCAAAAATAAACATGGCGTTATATAGCTCCTCTCTAAGTACGCTGTCGTATGCGGCCTTGAAGTCGACGAATAGATGGTGCGTATCGACTTGAAATTCATTGGTTTTCTCCAGGATCTGCCGTAGCGTGAAGATTTGATCGTTAGTGGACTTCCCTGGCCTGAAGCCACACTGATAAGGACCTATCAGCTTGTTTACGAATGGCTTCCGGCATTCACACAAAACAGCAGCGAAGATCTTGTATGCGACATTAAGGAGACTTATTCCTCTATAGTTGGCGCAGTCCAAGGGGTCTCCTTTTTTGTGGATCGGGCAAACAGTGCTGAGACTCCATTCCTCGGGCATGCTTTCCTCTGACCATATCTTACAGATGAGCCGTTGCATGCTCCTAACCAGCTCACCCCCAGCCGCTTTGAAGAGCTCAGCAGACAGTCCATCTGCGCCAGCAGCTTTATTCGACTTGAGTTTCGACATGGCAATCTCAACTTCGTCGAGGTCAGGGAGACGGAATTCTCTGCGATCTTCGTCGTTAAAAAATGGATCATTCTGTCTGACGGCGGTATGTTGGCTGTCATCGCCGTTATACAGTCTGCAGAAGTGGTTTTTCCAAATTCTCAGCATCTACTGCGGTTCTACTACTAGGTGTCCGTTCTCATCCTTACAGGCCTCCGTTCGGGCTTGAGACATTCGTTTTATCCGCTGACAAATTCTTCGAACGTCGTGCCTGCAATAGCACCTCTCCAAGTTTTCAATCGCCTGCTTCTCGTGGTCTTTCTTTTTTCTCTTGAGAAGCTTATGTTCCTCCCTTCTTTTAGGCTCGTAGAGCTCACGAGCCGCTCTTGTTTTTTTTTTTTTTTGTGTAGTGAGGCTTTGTATGCCTCCTGCTATTCCGCATGAATCCTTCTACACTCGTCATCGAACAAGCTGTTTCGTGGTGGTGGAGCTTTAAGGCCCAGCACTTCCGTTGCTGCACTTTTCAGGGCTTGTTTGCACAGACTCCATTGTTGCTCTACTGACTGAATGGAGGATTGAGGTGTATCGGAGAGCTCAAGGGAGACGTGGTTGGCAAAGGCACTCGCGATCTCCGGCGATAGTAGCTTTCCGACGTCATAGCTAGGTATTCTAACTCTACTCCGCGGTGTTCGTGTTATGCGTTGACGTATCTTGGCTACTACAAGATAATGGTCTGAATCGATGTTCGCTCCTCGGAAAGTGTGAACATCAAGAATAGTGGAGGAGTGTCTGACGTCAATCGCGATGTGGTCAATATGGTTGGTGACTGATTGATCTGGCGACCGCCAGGTGCCTTTGTGTACATCGAGGTGGGAAAATCGTGTGCTGGCTACAAGAAGATTTCGCCCCGTGGCAAGGTCGATCAGCCTGTGTCCGTTATCGGATGTGGTGTCATGACCCGCTCAAAGATGCTTTCTTTACCCAGCTTAGCGTTAAAATCTCCTAGTTAATTTTGGTATCATAGGGGGGGCATTTGGTATATGTTCTGTCTAGGAGATCAAAGAAATCATCTTTGATTGAGTCATCCTTGTCTTCTGTGGGGGCAAATCCGCATCCAAATAGTCTCTGTCCTCTCTCCCTATAGCAGTCACCGTAGTAAATGTCGCAGTTTTTCATCCGCTTTTTACCCGGTCTATTCCATCGCATTTCCTGGATGGCGGTTATGTCCGCTTTATAGCGGTCTAGGGCGTCTGCAAGTTGTTCGGCCGCACGTGGTCTGTTTAGGGACCTAACATTCCACGTACGGAACCGAAGGTCCTTGTTTGTTTCTTGTTTTCTTATAGGGTCGTCAACATAGATCCGTTCTGTTTTATTATCCGAGGCTGTTTTTTGTTTCTGAGCAATTAGTGGTTTTACGGTTTTGGTTCGCTAGACCATAGCCCAACCGACGCTAATCCTGTTTGGTGGCGCAGGATACTCGCCATTCGGCCTCTTCCGTCCGTAATTTCCCTTTTAAGGAAATTTCCAGATGGCAGCACGAGGAGGTGGAAGTAGGACCTGACTAGCAGAGCTGCAAGATGTTCGGCTACAGAGGCTCTTACTCGCTTTTTGTCGGGCTAGCATCCGTCGGCAGATGCTACCCCTACGAGGCCTTTGCTAGTCCTTCACCATCCTTACTTACTTTTTTCTTTCCTATTAAAAACTCTAGAGAAGATTTTAGACGCACACATACGTCACAGCTGTATCTCAAGAAGGCTGTCGAATAACCAACATGCCTACAACAAAGTCAAATCGGTGGAAACAGCACTCCACTCACTGACCAGCAAAATAGAAAGGTCATTGGAGCGTAAAGAATACACTCTAGTCGCCTTTCTCGATATTGAGGGCGATTTCAACAATGTTGGACCATGGGCCGTCACCAAAGCGCTGTCTGATCTGGGCGTTACGGGTTCGTGATAGAACTGGTACGACAACTGCTAACGCAAAGAGTAGTCAAAGCCAACTTCGCTGTTGCCGTCTCAACTAGAATGGTCAGCAGAAGTACACCACAGGGTGGAGTACTCTCCCTTCTCCTCTGGAACGTGGTGGTCAACGAACTACTACTGTTGCTAGAACAAGAAGGGTACGCTGTGACCGCCTATGCAAATGACATTGCTATTGCCGCCACAGGAAAATTTCCCAGCACACTAAGCGACCTAAAGCAGGGTGCACTACGTACAGTAGAAACCTGGACGCGGTACTGTGGTCTTGGGGTCAATCCTAAGACCTAATTTAGGATTAGCACTGTTTACCAATAAATATAAAATTCCGCCCTTCATCCCACCGAGGTTGGATGGAACCCACCTAATAATCAAAGGTCAGGCTAGATACCTAGGCCTAGTCCTTGACAGGAGGCTGATTTGGAAACCTAACATTCTTGATAGTATCAAGAAAGCAACCACTGCCCCCTACAGCTGTAAGAAAGTGGTGGGCAGAAGGTGGGGTTTCCAACCAGGCATTATGCACTGGCTCTACACAGCAGCCATAAGGCCCATCCTGCTATATGGCATCGTAATCTGGTGGACTGCTCTGGACAAGGCAGTCTACCGAAACCTTCTGGGGAAATACAAAGATCGGCCTGTTTATACATAAGCGGAGCGATCAGATCAACCCCCACGGAGGCCCTAAATATCTTATTACATTTTCCACCCTTGGACCTCTTCAGCAAGCAAGTTGCTGCCTGCGCGGCCCTACGAATTAGGGGCATAGGAAAATGGCCCACAGTACAAAAAGGACATACTACCATTCTTAAGCACTTCAAAGTACCCTTGGACACAGACTACATCATCCCGCAGAATGTGTTCACTAGGAACTTCGAGGTTGCCTTTCCATCCAGGGATGAATGGGCTGAAGGAAAAGTTATACCACAGGACTCGATCTCCCTCTATACCGATGGCTTCAAGATGTAGTCGGGTGTAGGTAGTGGAGTTTTCTTCAAGGAACTTAACCTCAACCTATGACTAAAAAAATAACTGCAGTGTGTATCAGGCAGAATTAACAGCGATAACGGAGGCCCTTGCATGGCTCAGGATCAATGTAATATCCGTTAAGGATATTATCATTTGCACGGATAGCCGAGCTGCGATAAAATCCCTGGCCGCGGTAATCCACAAATCAAAGACATCGCTAAACTGTCGCCTATCTCTAGACGAGATGCTGAACAGTTCAACATTAAAGTATTGTGGGTTCCCGGGCATAGAGATATTCCAGGAAACTGCGCGGCCGACGAACTCGCAAAGCTAGGGTCAAGCACACTCAGTCTTCCTACCCTCGGGTACCTTGAAACACCAATAAGTACGGTAAAACACATGATAAAACTTCGAATCATAGAGGCGACCAACCTCCAATGGAATGAAGCTAATATCGGCTTTATCACTAAACAAATCTGGCCTAAGTTAAACCTAAGACGAACAAGGGACCTAGTAGCAACCAAAAGGGCTACTTTGAGCACTCTAGTGGGTGTCATTACAGGTCATTGCATCATTGGAAAACATGCCGCCAGACTAGGGCTGCCCTCCAATGACTTTTGCCGCGGCTGCATGGACGAGGAGGAAGAGGAATCAATACATCACCTTCTCTGCTCATGCCCCTCTTTTGCGAACCGAAGGAGGATCTACCTCGGTGCGCCCTTCTATGAAAATCTAAGTGAGCTAGCAAACCTAAAAATAGCTCAGCTCCATCACTTCATCAGAAGCACCGGCTCGTTCTCAGGTAGCGGATCAGGGTAATGATCCATGTGGTATAACAATGGGCCGACTCCAACCTACGTGTGGCTTATGCCAACCACTTGTACCTAACCTAAGCTAGGAGAGCAAATGACTAAGCAACTCTCATTTAGTCAAGAAATCACTTTGTCAAAAAGTGAAAAGTCTTTGACGTTAATCTATATTCGGAAAACCAACAACGTAATATCCCCTTTTGATTTGCAGAATTAGGAACCCAATAGCGCTCTCAAAACTCACCATTTTAATTCCTTTCCAACGCATTACCAGGAATCTGCTCGACCGACTTTTATATTTAAAATGATGGCCCTTGGCACACTAGGCAATCACATAGCGATAACCTAACACGCATATTCGTCTAATGACGCAACTCGGTTCGCTTCACTGAATAGTGCATTCAAGTGGCCTTTTAACAGCGATACGTAAGAAAAGGTCAACGGCTAACCATAATAACCCACAATCATTCCAGTTCATGTTATCGTACGTTGGAGGTTTTATGGAAGCCGGAGATTGGCATAAATCTGTGTACATAAATTGGATTCACCAAGTGTTAGTAGTTTATGCTCTCTTAGGATGCTTACATGTCCTCGCTACAAGCACGTACCGTCTTTCTCTTGGCTTATTCCTTCCGCATCCGTACATCTTTTCGCATCTTATTTGGCTTCTTTCAGTTTTTATTCGGTTACTATCACTTAGTGCTACTACTCCACATACAGTCTTGGTCCTCGACTTAGAATACGAAAAGCATAAGATGTGTAAAGCAAGTGAGTTGATGAACATGCACATGAAGCACGAGAAAGTGTGTGGCAGATTTTCCACACTTCAGAGACGCTTTTCATCGCATTTCTTCTCCGTGCTCTGTTTTTTTTTTTTTTTTTTTTTCTATCTTTCCCCATTAGTTAAAACTTATTATATCGTTCGTTTCATTAAAGACAGTGGTGTACTAGCAAGCTACTGGGATACGTTTGAGCAAAATAATTATTATTACTTGCACAGCAAGGATACACCAGTTGCGGTACTGGACTGAAGCGTTCCTGTTTGCGAGAAAAGGGAAAATCACTGCATTAAGTTAAATCACGTAACTGGGTCAAAGGACTTCATTTCGTTTTCTTTTTTAAAAGCTAGCGATGAGACCGTAGCGTTTCTTTACATGTAAGTTCTAATGCCACACACACGTAAGTATGGAACAAAAATAATTCGTATGGATGTTGATATGGTGCGACAGGATTTAATTCAATTGCATCTTGTGGCTAAATTGATACGACGTGGAAGTGGGCTATCATAACTTTTTCCCTTAATGGATTATTAATTATATCACCACCCTGGTTACGATTAATTTCAGGATGACCAAGTTGAAGTATAATCAATAATACCTTTAATGTGGAACAATACAAATAGCTTATTAACGAATTACAAAGTATCTGATGTGCGTTTAGCTAGTGTTTATTCCGCCCTTTGAACAGATTATATATAT
The DNA here is from genome assembly GCA_951905685.1 of Eumerus sabulonum. Taxonomy (NCBI): domain Eukaryota; kingdom Metazoa; phylum Arthropoda; class Insecta; order Diptera; family Syrphidae; genus Eumerus; species Eumerus sabulonum. The sequence continues at coordinate 209,455,715 of OX645060.1, forward strand.
ACAGTCAAAATCGGTTATAACGACATTGGTTATAACGAAATATCGGTTATTGCGAACTAATCTCTAAGTCCCGACAAGGGTCCATGCAAATTGTACTAACCAAATATCGGTTTCAACGATATCGCCTATAACGAACTACCGCTTATAACGAACAGTTTTAAATTGAAAATTAAAAAAATCGATCGTTTATAACGAATACTAAAATAAAAACCGGCTAAGTGCGAGTCGGACTCGCGCACGAAGGGTTCCGTACCATCTGTATATATAAATATGAAAGAGACTGTTGATGCTAACCGGATAAACTTCATTTGGTATCACTTGCTAAAATTGACAACGAGCCATCAGCCTGATTGTACTTTTTTACTTTTCCCGCCTTTTCCTACTTTTTCCCGCCTTTTATTTTCCTATATATAGTTCTGACAATTTTGTCAACTCTCTCTCGTTTTTTCTTTCGTGCCAATAAAAACGTTTAAAAATCGAACCGGCGAACTTGTTTCACATCTGCAAACTGAGACTATGTACATAAGTTACCTCATCAGTCATCACATATATAGGCATATTACTTTGATAATCAAAAATCTTCATGATGAGATATAGTTGATCATCAAAGTGTCCATTGAATTCAAATCAATTATTTTACTTGACAGCAACGACGTGAAAAGGTGAATAACAGTAATGGGAAATATGGGAAAAAGGTTTTCAGCTAGGATTAATTCATCAAAGACACAAAAGGGATCAAAGCTGGGAAGTTTATTACTGGTTGTGGGATATTGTCGACTAACCTTAGTTCAGTATGTGACCAAGGGGATTTTTTGGATGAAAATCATGTCTGTTGTATGGGAGCCCCCCTTAAATATTCATTTTGTTCTGTTTTTAGCATTTGTCGTGGTAGCGGCAACAGAAATACATCATCTGTGAAAATTTCGACTGTCTAACTATCACGGTTCATGAGATACAGCCTGGTGACAGACGGACGGACGGACGGACAGCGAAGTCTTAGTAATAGGGTTCCGTTTTACCTTCGGGTACAGAACCCTAAAAACACAAACTCCGAAACAACCACAAGCCTCGGATATAACGGACCGGATTTATGTTGACGACCCTTGCAAAAAACGAAAAAGAACAATGATCTTCGGCTTTGTACGTGGAACGTTAGGTCCCTAAACAGGCCACGTGCAGCCGAACAACTTGCGGACGCCCTAGACCGCTATAAAGCGGACATCACCGCCATCCAGGAAATGCGACAGAATGGACCGGGTATAAAGCAGATGAAAAACTGCGATATTTACTACGTCGACTGCTATAGGGAAAAAGGGCAACGATTGTTTGGATGCGGATTTGTTGTTCGAGGTGGACTAAGGCCAAAAGTCCTAAGCTTTCGCCATGTGAGCCAACGCCTCATAACAATCCGTATCAAGGCTAAATTTTTTAACATCAGCCTGATCTGCGTCCACGCCCCCACGGAAGACAAGGATGACTCCGCCAAAGATGAGTTCTACGATCTCTTAGACAGAACGTATGCCCAATGTCCCAGCTATGACATCAAAATTTTACTAGGAGACTCCAATGCTAAGCCGGGTAAGGAAAGCATCTTTGAACGAGTCATCGGCAAACATAGCCTACACGACACCACCTCCGATAACGGACACAGGCTGATTGATCCTGCTACGGGGCGAAATCTCCTTCTAACCAGTACGCGCTTCCCGCACCTCGATCTTTTGATCAATCGACTACCAACCAGATTGATCACATCGCGATCGACGTCAGACACTCCTCCACTATTCTTGATGTTCGAACTTTTCGAGGGGCTAACATCGACTCGGACCACTATCTTGTAGTAGCCAAGATGCGCTTACGGATATCACGAACGCAACGGAGTAGAGTAAGAATACAAAGTTATGACGTCGGAAAGCTACTATCGCCAGAAGCCGCTCGTGCTTTTACCGATCGCATCTCTCTTAAGCTCTCCAATACACCTCAATCCTCCACGCTATCAATAGAACAGCAGTGGAGCCTTTGCAAACAAGCCCTGAAAAGCTCTGCATCCGAAGTTTTGGGTTTCAAGGCTCCACCACGAAGAAACACCTGGTTCGATGACGAGTGCAGGAGGATTCATACAGCGAAGCAGGATGCATATAACGCCTCGCTGCATAAAAGAACAAGAGCAGCTCGTGAGCTCTACGAGTTAAAAAGAAGGGAGGAGCATAAGCATCTTAGAAGAAAGAAGAAAGAGCACGAAAAGCGCATGATTGAGGATTTGGAGAGGTGTACTGCAGGCGTGACGTTCGAAAGTTTTATCAACAGATAAAGCGAACATGTCAAGGTTATAAAGCCAGAACGGAAGCCTGCAGGGAGGAGAACGGACACCTAGTAGTAGAACCGCAGTCGATGCTGAGAATATGGAAAAACCACTTCTGCAGACTGTATAACGGCGATGTTAGTCAATATACCGCTGTCAGGCAGAATGATCCATTTCTAATCGACGGAGACCGCAAACCTCGACGAAGTTAAGATTGCCATATCGAAACTCAAGTCGAATAAAGCTGCTGGCGCAGGCGGACTGTCTGCTGAGCTCTTCAAGGCAGCTGGGGATGACCTGGTTGGGAGCATGCACCAGCTTATCCGTAAGATATGGTTAGAGGAAAGCATGCCCGAGGAATGGAGTCTCAGCATCGCGGCTTTATTAGACTTAAATCTTGATATTGCTATTTTGACTTCGTCTAGGTCGGGTGGACTGAATTCTGTTACTTCGTCGTCCATTACGAATGGCTCGTTCTGCCTGACAGCGGTATCTTGTCTATCATCGCCGTTATACAATCTGCAGAAGTGGTCTTTCCAAATCCTCAGCATCGACTGCGACTCTACTACCAGTTCTCCATTTTCATCCCTGCAGGTCGCCGCTCTGGCTTTGTAGCCATGGCATGTTCGTTTTACCTTATTGTAAAACTTACGGGCGTCATTCCTGCGGAAGCATCTCTCCATCTCCTCGATCTCACGCTTTCCGTGCTCTCTCTTCTTTCTTCTGAAAAGCGTGTGTTCCTCTCTTCTCTTCTGCTCATAGATTTCGCGAGCAGCTCTCGTCTGTCGTTACAGCATGGCTTTATACGCCTCTTGTTTTGCTGCATGGGCTTGTTCGCATTGTTCATCGAACCAGGGGTTTCTAGGTGGTGGCGGCTTGAAACCCAGCACTTCTGAGGCAGCGTCTCTGACGGCGCTCTGGCAATGCGCCCATTCCTGCTCTATTGTTTGTGCTGTTGTGGGCGGATTTTGAAAGAGCTTGGAAAAGACACGTTCGGCGAAGATTCTGGCAGTCTCTTGCGATTGTAGCTGTCCGACGTCAAACTTATGTTGTGCTACTCGACTCCTAAGCATTCTTAATATCCTCATTCGTACCTTGGCTACAACAAGGTAGTGGTCCGAGTCGATGTTGGTTCGTACGTCGAGAATACATTAGGAGTGTCTGGCGCCGATCGCAATGTGATCAATCTGGTTGGTGGTCGATTGATCAAAAGACCGCCAGGTACCCTTGTGGATGTTGAGATGTTGAGAAATGACGTATTATGTGTTGTTTTATTCACTGTCTAAGTAAAGAAACAATCAAAAGTCATAAATGGATTTATTATTCAGTAAAGAAATACATATACAAAAAAACGAAAACCTTTTAAGCACATTGTTGACATTTGAATATCTTGTTAATGTTGCAAGAACCCCATAATGGTTTTTTACACGTATCACAATGTTTATTAGCTTTGTTTCTGCATTTTTGCACGGAACACTGTTTCCGCTGAAGGTGATTTGGCACGATATTTGTTTGCCATTTGGTCAATGACGTCTACACCAAATTTCGTAGAATTGTAAAACTTGACAGCTCTTCATTGACAAATACATTAGAATCAAGTGAACTAGGTAGGTAGGTATGTAGGTAGGTAGGTAGGACCGTAGCCTTCTCAAAAAGAAAATAAGAAGAACACACATAGGCCAGGGAGGCCCGATGTGCAGCTACGAGGGGGTTTAGCCCCCATTCGTGGAACCATTTTGTGCTTCTTAAGAAGTTAAGAAGATGAGATATCCCTACTTGCTGAACTTCGGTCAGATCGTTAAGGAAGTAAGATCCTAGTTATCGCTTCCTGATTGTGCAGAATGCCGGGCAGGTGCAGAGAAGGTGATGAATGGATTCGACCTCCTCCTTGTCTAGACAGCTCGTGCAAAAATCATTCTGACTTATACCTTGTTTTTGCGAGTGACTGCCAATAAGGCAGTGTCCAGTGATGACACCGATGACTTTATGGATGTCAGTTCTTTTTAGGGAGATAATACTCTTAGTCCGTTGACTGTTGAGCCAGGGCCAGATTTGCCTGGTGATGAGGCAGGTATGTTCCTGAGTCCATCTCCGGTTCGTCTCGGCCCTGGAGAGATTTGTAAGATTGTGTTTAATGGTTGCAAAGGGTATACCCTCACAAGGCACGATTTATTGTAGCGTCGTTCCTTGTTTAGCGAGTGTGTCGGCTCTTTCGTTTCCTGGAATGTCGCTGTGTCCCGGTACCCAGATAAGTTGTATGTTTAACTGTTCGAAAGTATGTTAACCTCAAGCAATTCGAGAAGGTACAAAGGTTGGCGTGTATGTGCATTACCGGGGCCATCTTATTAAGAGATAGGCAACAGTCGAGACTAGTTTTTGATGTGTACACATAGGACTCCAACGACTTTAAGGCTGCTTGGCTATCCGTGAGAATGCGGATATCCGTGGTGGATATCACGTTCCACTTCAGTCAAGACAAAGCCTCTTTTATTGCCAATGGTTCCGCCTGGAAAACGCTGCAGTGATTTGATAGTTTTAGAGCTTTGTTCAGCTTAAGTTGTTTGCAGAATACTGCACTACCCACCCCGTCTTTGGTATTAGACCCGTCAGTATAGAAGTCTACGCAGTTTCTGTGAGGTTGAGTCTGGCGAGTCCAGTTTTGTCTGTCTGGGTAGGTCGTTGTAAAGTTTTTTTCCACGACTGTGGTGGGTCCTGTGAGGTCCAGGTTGTCTGCCATAGTTGACCTGTTATTCAGGATGGAGGAGTGGCCAGTGACATAGCTTGACCAGTTCGAGTTGGCTTTAAGTCTAATAGCCGTTTGTGTAGCAATTTGATTGCCGAAAATATCGAGTGGTGTAAGGTCGAGTATCATGTTAAGCGCAGCCGTTAGGGTGGACCTGAGGGCCCCGGTAATGCACATACACGCCAACCTTTGTACCTTCTCGAATTGTTTGAGGTATGTTTGCTTGTCCAGTGCTGTCCACCAGACTGTTACTCCATACATTAGTATGGGTCTGACGACCGTGATGTAGAGCCATAGGGTGATCTTGGGGTTGAATCCCCATTTTTTCCCTATGGCTTTCTTGCATGTGTAGAGAGCTATAGTTGCTTTTTTAGCTCTTTCGATTGTGTTACTCTTGGAGGAATAGTTTAATCTGGTACCAAGCAAAGTAATAGGGCAGTGTTCCAGGATTTTGTGCTTTTTGGTGAATAGCACGAGCTCCGTTTTCTGGGGATTCACCCTGAGCCCATTGCTATGCGCCCACTTGCAAAGAATTGAGAATGCCGTTTGCATACGGTCATTCAGTGTGGATAAGTATTTACCTGAAATGGCAACGTCATCAGCGTAGGCAATAACGTCCAGGCCTTCTTTCTCCAGTTTAATTAGTAGTTCGTTTACGACTACATTCCAGAGAAGTGGTGAGAGGACCCCTCCTTGCGGGGTTCCCATGGTAACCACTCTGGTGGTTACTTGGCTTCCCCATTTGGAGTGAATCCTGCGCGTTAATAATAGCCTGCTGATAAGTTCTGTCAGAGTCCTCTCTACCTTTAGCTTGTTTAGCCCTTCTGTTATTGCTTTCGGATTGACGTTGTTGAAAGCGCCCTCTATGTCTAGGAAGGCTGTTAGAGTATATTCTTTAAGATGGATTGATCTTTCGATTTTCCTCACCAGTGTGTGCAAGGCTCTTTCGACAGATCTACCCTTACAGTAGGCATGCTGTGCCTTAGAAACTAGGGACGGATCCAAATTGTGGCGTATGTGTAAGTCTATCAGCCTTTCCAAAGTTTTTAGTACAAAGAATGATAGACAGATAGGCCTTAGATCCTTGGGAGAAGTGTGGGAGTTTTTGCCGGCTTTGGGGATGGAACGTACCTTTGCGCACTTCCACTTTTCTGGAATGTGACTCCAAGCTAGGCATCCTTTAAAGATAATCTCTAGTCATGGTATAGTCCACTCCATAGTTTGTGTGAGTTCGATAGGATAAATTTCATCCGGACCTGGCGATTTGTAGGGCTTGAAGCTTTTTAACGCCCATATGATTTTCTCTCTAGAGATAATGTGGTCGTACTTTCCCTCTATCGCGGAGGAGGAGTGAGTTCCTCGCGAGTGCACTGAGTCTTGCTGTTCATAGCAGCCCGGGAAGTGCGTATTGAGGAGAAGATTTAGAGTTTCTTCCTCAGACGTTGTCCAAACTCCGTTTGCTGTGAGGTAGCTCGGAGATTGTGGATCTTTCGAGAGTATTTTTCTCAATCTGTAGGCGTCTGAAATTTTCTCCATACTGTTGCAGAAGAGTTTCCAAGACAGCCTTTGTTCTTTCCCCAGGGTTTGTTTGTACACTCTGAGTGAATCTTTATATAGGTTCCAGTCTCTGTCATTACCTGTACTCTTTGCTTTATTGAAGAGTTTTCGACAGTCCTTGCGGAGCTTACTTAGTTCTGCGTTCTACCAAGAAGGGTATGAGTTCCTTCTTGATTTGTGGGTTGCGCAGCTGTTGACCCGTGCGTTGCCCAAAGTAGTTGTTAGAATATCGACCATTTTGTCTATATCTAACGTGGACCGCGGGGTATCAGGGTTCCTCTTTACTATAGAGTTGCCAATGAAGGCTCTATATCGCTCCCAATCAATTCTTCTTGGGTTGCAGGATGAGTCAATTGGGGTTGGGACCGCAAGAGCTAGGTTGAAAACCAGATATCGATGATCCGAGAAGGAGTGTTCCTCAGAAACCTTCCATTCTCTTATTCTTTTAGCGAGAGAGGGGGATGCTAGAATTAAGTCTAGAACCTCCCTTTGATTTTTAGTAATAAATGTGGGTGTATGACCGTTGTTAAACAAATGTTAAGGTTGTAGGTTAGAATGAATTCAATGAGACACTCACCTCTTTCGTTTATATCGCTGCTGCCCCAAATCGTGTGATGCGCATTCGCATCCGCACCGATGAGGAGCCCAGCTTGGTGTCCCGACGAGTCACTCACCAGTCTTTTAATTTCGTCCGATGGAATGGACTCTTCCTGCGCCATGTACGTGGAGGCTATCCGTAGCTTATAGCCTGGTGATTCAATGGCTGGCAATCACTGTGGTGTCAGGGCAGCTGTAATTTGGGAGAAGGTAAGTGTTTAGGGATTCCTTAGCGAAGTGAACTGAGAATCATGACTGATTTTGAAGGTTTTCCTTGATAAACTGTAAGTGTGCAAGTTTCAGAATTGTATATGCGTCTTTCATATAAGCTAAGGGAAGCAGTCTTTATAGTAGCAGGTACATCCCGTCGAATTTTGTTTACGGTACCAACTTTTGTAGTGCGTTTTTCAATTAGCTTCTTAGCCAAACTTATACTTGTGAAAAAATGATCGGTTGTAATATTTCGACCGGTATTCAAGTATGGATCCATAAGCTGCAATACAACACATTCACCTAAACTTTGATTTTGTGGGCGACTTTCATCTTTGCCTAAATATGGGAAACCATTACATAAGTGCTTAGTATCAACATCGACACAAAGCCAAAATTTGATGCCATATTTGCCTGGTTTGTTCCCCATAAACTGTAAAAATCTACATCGGACTTTTGTGGAACACAGCTGTTTATCAGCAGTGAGGTTTTCATCGGGCTTGTAACAAGCAATAGAGTTCTAAATGGATTATTCCATACACCAAAAGAACCTCATTATTTCCTTGAAACGATTCACATATTTTGCGAACAAAATTGGATTCCCAAATTTGTATCCCATAGGTCGTTCACAGCAATATTTTTAGCCCCACAGGCTCCTTGAACGTAGATAATTGCAATAAATGTGTCAAGTTCATTCAGTGAGAGTGACCAGCTATTAGGTGTTCTTTATTATGCCAAATGATCTATAATGGATCATTGGGCATAATAAAACAGTGAATCACTCAAACGTTTGAGTCGTGTGTGGTTCTGTCAAAGATTTGACATTTAGACATTTAGAAGAAATAAACAGAGAACAGAAATGGAAGCATCTGCTATTGAAGTAATTAAATTTAACATATTCGCCTAATTCAATTTGATACAGATTGTATTATAGTACAGTATAGTATTTTCGTTTGCCTGTTCCATTTTCTTGCAGCATTAAAATAATTTTTGACATTGCATAATGGAGTTGCCATGCCAACGATAATATTTCTTCGTATAAACTTTAAACGGTTCTTTTTTTATACTGATGTGTATTTTTTTTTTATCGATACACACTAAATAACGATAATTCACACACAATTCTGCCAAGGCTTTTAAAACATTTTATTAATTTACACATTACATAGTCCCTTATTCCACGGCGCTTTTTTAGTACAGCTTGAAAAGTGTGATTTCCTTTTGGACTGACATTCCGAGCAGCAAGAGTTATTCCATGAGCTTTTTTTCATTTCGCAGCAGTGTGCGTTTTTTTTTTTGACATTTCGTTTCACATATCATTATCGTTAGCCTGTGGTGATGTTTGAAAAGTAAGAATGGTATCCATACGTACACTTTCAAATCTGAAACAGGAGTGATGCCTGTGTCACAATGCTACTACACGGCGCGGCGACAGCGCAACTACAAACGCTGCCGTTTGCTGTGGTTGTAAAGTAGTTCAGTCAACACACAATGGAGCGACTTTCATCGGCGTTTTTTTTGACAGCAGGGTACTTCTGTGAGTGAAGTTGGTGGTGAATTCTATAGAGTGAAGTTGGCATCAGTAAAAAATTAGAAGATTGAAACTGAATTTAGGTTATAAATGGATCAAAATAATTTGAAAAAAAACTGTTATTAGATTGGCTGTTACTAGCCAAATCCATTATTTCGTGACAACGTCTATTATACGATTTTATGAATGAGGTATAAATATTATATATTCAACAATTACATATAATTTTTTTATTGATTTCAATGTTTTATTTTCATATTACAGTATTATACATGTATTTAATTGAATCAGACAATTTTATACTCAAACGTTTAAGTGTTCTTTATTTCTAATATTCTATCAACAATAGGTCTATAATATGATTTTATTTGATTTAATTCCACCAAACGACGCCGAATTTTTTTTATCTGACATGTTGATCACTTTCGCGCGAGCTCACTACTACACATTCGCTAGGCCACGCCTACTCACACGGTTAGTCTACATTTTTCTGCGTTTTTTGCGTTTCGGCATCCAATATTTCAGCGCTAACCGATTTAATAGACGTTGTCACGTCAAAAACATTATTGCTAACATGTGCGATTGCTGTAGCCTATAAAAAGTTAAAAGCGAAAACAAAAGTCAGAAGATGGTGGTGGGTTAGACCAAGTTATCAAACGTATTCCTCCAATTTCGAATTCGAAATAGGAAAACGCCGTGTAGTTGCGACAGCTTTTCAAATTTTCGAAATTACAGCGCTGCGACACGACTACATACGTGGCTATGTGACTTACTCCATATAATTCCATTGAATGAATATGGATTTGACAGCTACGGCGTTTGTAGTTGCGCTGTCGCCGCGCCGTGTAGTAGCATTGTGACATAGGCATGAAGCGACATCGGAAAACAAAGAAAAGGAGATAAGGAAATGTCAAAGAGCCGCACGAAGTAGCTACCCGCGCGTGACTGTGCCTATATATTTCCGTTTCACTGACCATCTCTTTCGCACTTATTTCAAGCTGTACTAAAAAAGCGCCGTGGAATAAGGGACATACTGATCTGTACTATTTAATACTATTTAACTAAATTCCATCAAGTGAGCAATATTTTTTATGCTTACGTGGCAATGACGTAAGTTGACATTTTTTTGTACACATATGTACCTAAATTCACTCACTCAATTAAAAACTCTGTTGTGAATGAGTGAACTCACTTTTCGGATCAAGGAATTGATGCCTGATTCACAATGCTACTACACGGCGCGGCGACAGCGCAACTACAAACGCCGTAGCTGTCAAATTCATATTCATTCATTGGAATCATATGGAGTAAGTCACGTAGTACCTATGTGACTTACTCCCTATAATTCCATTGAGTGAATATGGATTTGACAGCTACGGCGTTTGTAGTTGCGCTGTCGCCGCGCCGTGTAGTAGCATTGTGAAACAGGCATGATCCAGATAAAAAGCTGGATCACGTACTGTTATTGTAATGAATGTAATTAATGATCAGAAGTGGATCAAGTAGGCATAATAAAGAACACCTAATGTCTTGGTTCAGAAAATATGTTCGATCAAAAGTGAGCCTGCGGTAATCCCTAGAAGGGTAACCTTCGTCGATTCGACGAACATGAATTTTATTTTTTTAGTTTTCTCCTTAGTCCTCTTACTGATAGGATCCTCTTTTCGTGTAACCCTAGCCATCTCTAAGTGCTTTTAGTGTGTGGACGTAAGGTAGTGTACCTGCTTGGGTAAGTACATTTTTTATTGATAAACGGCGGAAATATTTGTCGAAACGACGAAGGTTACCTTTTATGTAACTTTTAGGGCGCGATCAGATTTTTAATATGCAAGTTAACACCATCAGTGGTGACGGCCAGGTTGGCTGTCGCGGCCGCCTTCCGGATCGCCGTTTATGTGCAATATTGCGTTGATAATGCAATAGCCTGCACATTGTGTTTTTTGCAAGGATATCATAAAATGGCGATGATCGGGGCGAGCTGGCTTACTATGCGAAACGGGTAGTAGAGTTGGGACTATTCTTTAGCATTTAAGTTCATTCACATTTGGAACGGCACCGAAACAAAGCGAAGGTATTTCCGGAAATATAATAGAGGGAAAACTCGTAGTTCCATGGATGAAGAAACGGTTAGAAGGACCAACTTTACCCACTAATATTAGATCTTGTATTAAAAAAAATATCATCGATGATAAAGAACCGTTAATGGAGCACAATGTTAGTGCAACAAAAATAAAACCAATAAATGTGATGCAAGCAAATGTGGAGAGCATAAAGTTGAATTCTGCAACAAATGACCAAATACTTCATTTTCGTTTTTTTATTTTTAATGTGTTCTGTTAACTAGTGAATAGAGTTGTAAAAGAATTAAATCTTTTGATTCTAGAAATCAATTGACTTCATGCTTCTGCTTTTTAAATTCTTGATTTCGCTTTGGAATTCAGACGTCAGCATTGAAATCTCGTATTCTTTATGAAGTCTTGATTAGATCAGTCTTTACGACCACTCTTATGATTGGAGTCAATTGAATGCAAGTCCTTAATTACACTGCATTCATGAAGTCACTTTGAAGTCTTTACCATTCACTTGAATTCACCTGCATTCAGTTGAAGTCTTTGGGACTTCAAACATTTTCGATGAAGTCTTTGGGACTTCAAACGTTTTCGTTTAAGTCTTTGGGATTTCAACATGTGAGCAAGTTTGAACTGATGCAGGCCTCGACCAGTGTGTCAAATCCGGCGTAAACAGGGGCTGCCCTCAAGGTGGCGTCCTGTCTTCGCTGCTATGGTGCATGGTGGTCGATTCTCTGCTTGATGCTCTCAATGCCTCTGGAATCTATGCCCAGGGCCTGTTGGCCATAGCGACTGTCCGTCTCAAAGCACAGGCGGCGCTAAATGTGATCGATGATTGGTGTACCAGAAATGGGATGTCAGTCAATCCTCTTAAGACCGATGTCGTTCTCTTTACGAGAAGGAGGAAAAATACTGACATGACTCAGCTGGTACTAAAGGGCACTTCCATCCCGATATTCAAGGAGGCTAAGTATCTAGGAGTCATCTTAGACAGTAAGCTTCTCTGGTCAAAGCATGTTGAGTCAAAAACCACCAAAGCGCTGTCAGCTTTCTGGCAATGCAAAGGAGCTCTTGGCAAAACATGGGATTTATCGCCGGCAAAGGTCCTCTGGATCTACACGGCAATGATAAGACCTATAATCTCATATGCATCGGTTGTCTGGTGGAACAGACTAAGACGCAAACACGTAGTAGCCTCTTTCGCCAAACTCCAAAGAACGGTTTGTCTCAGCTGCACGGGGGCTTTCCCCAGCACGCCGGGCGCTGCTCTAGATGTTATGATGAACCTTCCACCTCTTGATATATTTATCAGAGGGTGTGCTCTGAAAGCCATGTCTCGTCTGAAGAGAAATGGCTTTTGGTACAACTCGCATAGGAATAGCGGTGTCCTTGCGCAAGAATTGTCCTGCGACCCCTGTCTCATGGACATGCCTTCTGACGCATTGACGCCAGTTATCCTATTGCGTCGTAATTTCACAGTCGAGTTTCCATGGCGTCAGGATTGGCTAAGGCTGGATACTGAACCTGGAAAGGATAGTCTTCGCATTTTTACGGATGGCTCCAGGTCTGGGCCGGGGGTCCGGTGCTGGAGTCTTCTTTGAACGCGATAACATCCGACTGCACTTCTCGTTAGGAAAGTATGCATCTGTCTTCCAATCATAGATATACGCAATCCTAATGGCCATGCACTATGTTGTGAAGCACAGGTGGAAGGGGGAAAGCATATGCGTCTGTAGTGACAGCCAAACTGCACTAAAAGCTGTGTTTAACCCCTTAACTAGCTCCAAATTAGTGCTTGAACTCAAGTCCTTCTTGAGTCGGCAGACTAAATTAACTAAGGCTTGTATGGGTTCCAGATCACTCTGGGATTCCAGGAAATGAGAAAATAAATAAAAAGGTAATTCTATAACAAAAATAAATTAACCAATAAAAACTTTAAATCAACGCATTTAGTACATTTAGTGATACAAAGCGAACAGATAAAAGTTGGAAGAAAGTTGTATTTAAGTGTATTTAAACATTCAATGTGATACTCTCTAACACATTTTGCACATCTTATCCCACAATTTTCAGTTCCAACTTTTTTGGTAATAAAATTTGTACAGGAAAAGCACATATGTCCACTACAAAATTTATTTTCTCCAATTTGTTCTACTGGATTCGAAAATAAGTTTTTGATATGATTTCTAACCTTTAGCACGGGCTGAGAAATAACATCTTCCTGGCTGACTTTGTTGTACATTTCGAGCAACATCTGTTTTGTTTTCAAGAGTCTTCAGTTAAAGCCAGTGTAAAATAGGTTTTGGAGTAGAAAGTTTTTTTTTCGATTGTATATTTTCTCGGATTCTTTGGAACCTCTTAGTGTTTATTTTATTAATTTCTTACAGTTCTTTGGCTTTTTTTCCTTTCAAGTGTCTCAGCTTTTTTGTCTTCTTTTTGTTTTTCAAGTTTTTGCTTTTCTTCTTTTTTCTTTTATTCTTTTTCAACCCATCTAGAATTAGTGATAACAAAGCTTTTATTCTGTTTTTGGGGTTTGATACCTTTACGTAGGGGTGTTTCAGGCCAGTCTAATAAATCGTTTACTCTACGACAGGGCCATTATCGGTTGATTTTATTTGTGGGTCTGTGTCATTGGTATTTAAAATTTCGATTTCGTCTCCAGCATACAAAAAATCGGATCAATTTGTGTAACACTGCTTGCAAATATTTTTCCTTCTCCAAATCGTTTAAATTCATTCGTCTTAAAAAAAAAAAAAGAATTGTATAGTTTATGCATCTGTGCTAAGTCATCCCTATTTTCGTAACTTAACTTTCCAGCTCTTCTATTTTCTGTTGTCCAATTATATTGCAAAAACTTTCAAATGCATCGTTTTGGTCCTGTACATGTTGAAGTTCGGTAGCATAGCTGTATTTGGATCTTTCCAGACATCTGGAGAAATTAATGGAGCTTTTGTCCAGAGGAAACAGTCCACAGGCCTTAAAACCTATAATAATGGTGCATGGAGAAATGCTCTTGTCTACAATTTCTTTTAAAAGAGGAGCAAACATCTTTCGTTAGATTTACTTCTGAATTTTTTCGGCGCCAATCGGCAACTCAACATCTGCTGGTTACGAAATTCGGGTAGAGTTGGGATAAAGGGCTATCAGAATGGTTCCAAGTTTAATATTATTGGTCATTTTATTTTTTCTCGTGTAAAAAAGGGGTAAAACACCTTTGAAATATTCGTAAAATGTTTGTTTGGTCATCCAGCCGTTTTCACTTCCTCCGCAGCCCCACGTATCAGGAATGGTTTTCCGTATATCATCCTTCAATCTCTTAAAAAGATAGATGATAATTGGAGAACACATTGATCGTAATGCGTTAAATGTAAACATAACAGTTAAATTAGATTTCGCTTGGCCTCTATCGACTTCATAAATGTTTCTAGATCCTTTCGCAGCTAAAACGGATTCTCCGTTAAACACTCTGCTTGCATCTTTAAGGATTGAGAAAAAAAACGTTTTTAATCAAATAGTGCTGTATGTAGTCAAACCAGCCAAAAATATCTGTTACCGCCACATTTGCGCTTGCTGATGAAACTGGATCAACTGCTCTAAAAGTCAAAGAGGTATGACGCTTCAAAAAAGATCAAAACCATCCTTTTCCTGGTATTGCCTCGCTACCGAATGGGTGCTCCCTCTTACTATGCTTTAGAAATTCCTGGACATAAAAAAGGACATCTTCTTTTCTTTTTGGAAATCCTTTCTCTTGCGAAACTTCTAGCCATTCGACATTAGTCGATTCTTCCTCTTCAGTTAAAGCTTTTGTAAAATGTTCACTCAATCGGAACTGCAGAGTAGAACGCAGTATTTTGTAGTTTCTGGAAGCTACCTTTTTAGACATTTGTCCATTTTTTATGGCCAGTAGTGCTTCTTGAACATCTTTTTCTTGATAAGTCTTTCTTGTTTCCGGCTTTTTTTTTTTTCAATCTCTAAAAACTAACGATTTAATTCTATAATTATGGGCAGTCCTAAAAGTATATTTATTGGCTCTGAGGTGCCAATAATTCGACACTCACTTTTATTGGAACCAACTATTGGCATCCATTTTTCTTAAAAATTATAAATTAATTTAACAATCTCATATCGAAAAACACATATTTTTAATAAAACATATATATAAGGGTCCGCCATATAACGTTTTTTTTTTTTTCAAGTAGTGCTTATTTCGTGAATGGTAACACTTAGCTCATGTCTGATTTGACAGATAATTAGTTTTATCCTTCCGCTGAACGAATATGGTTGTGTATACGCTTGAACAACGCTGGGAAATATTGCGACATTACTTTGAAAATCATGGTAATGTTGCAGAATGTGTGCGAAAATTGCGTACGGATTTTGGAAGAAGCCCCGTCAGCCCCGTATGTTCGCTATCTTGTGAAAAAGTGAAAGAAACTGGCATCCTCATCGATAAACCAAAGCGTGAATAGCCAAAAACAGTGCGTACACCCGAGAATATTGCTGCTGCGGCAGAAAGTGCGCCTGAAGCGCCATCAACATCAATTCACCGTCGTTCTCAACAATTGAACATTTCGGAGACATCATTGAGACGAATTTTGCATAAAGACCTTGGTATGACGCCATACAAAGTCCAATTGGTCAGTTGAAGCCAACTGACCATCCAATGCGTTTTCGCTTCGCTAAGTGGGCCTGCGATCGACTTACAGAAGATGCCGATTTTGCCAAAAAAAATCATCTTTTCAGATGAAGCTCATTTTGATCTTGGTAAACAAGCAAAATTGTCGCATTTGGGGCACAGAAAACCCGCACGCATACATTGAAAAGCCGGTGCACCCAAAACGAGCCACTGTTTGGTGCGGATTTTGGTCCAGAGTCATAATTGGGCCATTTTTCTTCGAAAATGAGCAAGGAGTGACCGTTACAGTCAATGGCGATCGTTATGGGGCCATGTTGAACGAATTTTTGTTCACAAAAATTGAAGAGGAGGATATTGGCAATATTTGGTTTCAACAGAACGGCCTTACGTGCCACACAGCCGAAGCTACACTCGATGTTTTGCGCCCTGTTTTTGAAGATCGCATTATCAGCCGCAGAGCTGATGTCGTTTGTCCACCTGGACTATTATTTGTGGGGTGCCGTCAAAGATAAGTGTTACGCCGACAAGCCAGAGACAATTGACGCTTTAAAGGACAATATTCGTGAAGCCATTGGTGAAATACAGCTGCACACAATCGATAATGTGCTTAAAAATTGGACCCATCGTGTAGGCTGCTGCATGGCCAGCCGAGGCAGCCATATGAATGAAATTATTTTCCATTATTAACCGGAAGGATTGTTTTTTTTTTTTTTTTTTTTTTGTTTGTTGAAGGCTTCTGCTATCCGCTGGAGCACTCAGACGCAATCACTGGTCCATTGTACTCCAGACAGACACCTTACATTACTGTATTTTCTCCGTTTTCCGGAGAAAAATTTGAAGGAGCTTCAGTGATGTAGAGCTAAGGGATTCGGCACACACCACGTCGGCTCCAAGGGTGCGCCACCGTATGCGAGCAAAGGCGGGACAATAACAGAGGAAATGCTCTGCAGTATCATCCTCCTCTTCGCCACATGCAGCACAGGTAGGCGTCTCACTGATGCCGAGCACGTAGAGATGCTTGGCAAAAGTGTAATGGCCCGTGATAACTCCCACAAGCCTTCTGCAGTCGATTCTCCTTAAAGACAGGAGGAATGCTGCAGATTTTTTGCAGACATCAGGGCATACGCGCTTAGTCATCCTGCAACC
The DNA here is from genome assembly GCA_951905685.1 of Eumerus sabulonum. NCBI lineage: Eukaryota > Metazoa > Arthropoda > Insecta > Diptera > Syrphidae > Eumerus > Eumerus sabulonum. The sequence goes on from OX645060.1 coordinate 209,472,503, forward strand.
CGGACAATCCCTCCATCTACGGTTGTGTGTGTTAAATACACAATCGTTAATGTAGGAATTTACCGTGGATGTAGGTAGACCTAGAGCGGGTTCAGGTCCTGAGAAGCTCTCCTCTGAACCCATTCTAGCGAGTTCGTCAGAGGTCTCATTTCCTGGGATCCCAGAGTGGCCTGGAACCCATACAAGCCTTAATGAATTTAGTCTGCCGACTCTGTTCAAGAAGGACTTGAGTTCAAGCACTAATTTGGAGCTAGTTAAGGGGTTACACACAGCTTTTAGTGCAGCTTGGCTGTCACTACATACGCATATGCTTTCCCCCTTCCACCTGTGCTTCACAACATAGTGCATGGCCATTAGGATTGCGTATATCTCTGATTGGAAGACAGACGCATATTTTCCTAAGGAAAAGTGCAGTCGAATGTTTTCGCGCTCAAAGAAGACCCCAGCACCGGACCCCCGCCCAGATCTGGAGCCATCCGTGAAAATGCGAAGACTGTCCTTTCCAGGTTCAGTATCCGGCCATAGCCAATCCTGACGCCATGGAAACTCGACTGTGAAATTACGACGCAATAGGATAACGGGCGTCAGTGCGTCAGAAGGCATGTCCATGAGACAGGGGTCGCAGGACAATTCTTGCGCAAGCACACCGTTATTCCTATGCGAGTTGTACCAAAAGCCATTTCTCTTCAGACGAGACATGGCTTTCAGAGCACACCCTCTGATAAATATATCAAGAGGTGGAAGGTTCATCATAACATCTAGAGCAGCGCCCGGCGTGCTGGGGAAAGCCCCCGTGCAGCTGAGACAAACCGTTCTTTGAAGTTTGGTGAAAGAGGCTACGACGTGTTTGCGTTTTAGTCTGTTCCACCAGACAACCGATGCATATGAGATTATAGGTCTTATCATTGCCGTGTAGATCCAAAGGACCTTTGCCGGCGATAAGCCCCATGTTTTGCCAAAAGCTCCTTTGCATTGCCAGAAAGCTGACAGCGCTTTGGTGGTTTTTGACTCAACATGTTTTGACCAGAGAAGCTTACTATCTAAGATGACTCCTAGATACTTAGCCTCCTTGGATATCGGGATGGAAGTGCCTTTTAGTACCAGCTGAGTCATGTCAGTATTTTTCCTCCTTCTCGTAAAGAGAACGACATCGGTCTTAAGAGGATTGACTGACAGCCCATTACTGGTACACCAATCATCGATCACATTTAGCGCCGCCTGTGCTTTACGACGGACAGTCGCCAAACATGAGCCGACAGAAAGAATGGTGACGTCATCCGCATAGGCCTGGGCGTAGATTCCAGAGGCATTGAGAGCATCAAGCAGGGAATCGACCACCATGCACCATAACAGCGGAGACAGGACGCCACCTTGAGGGCAGCCCCTGTTTACGCCAGATTTGACACACTGGTCGAGGCCTGCATCAGCGGTCAATGTCCTGTGCATGAGCATTGCTTTGATCCAAAGGACCAGTGCATCATCCACGCCATGATGTCTGGCAGCGTTACACATGCTGTCAAAAGTTGCGTTATCAAAAGCTCCCTCAATGTCGATGAAAATGCCCAGCGCGTACTCTTTCCTTTCGAGCGCGCACTCAATACGCCCAACTAGGTTCTGAAGCGCAGTCTCGCAAGATTTTCCGCGCTGGTAAGCATGTTGCATCTCCGAAAGAGGGTGCATTCGAAGGGCAACTTTTCGCACGTGCAACTCTACCAGTCTCTCCATGCTTTTCAGCAGGAAGGATGTTAGACTAATTGGTCTGAAGCTCTTGGCAAGTGAGTAGTCCTCTTTTCCTATTTTGGGAATGAAGACCACTTTCACTGTGCGCCAAGGAATGGGTATGTGAGCAAGTGCTAGACTAGCAGTGAAAATTCTTTTCAGAGTAGGAAGCAGCTGCCTTATACCTTTTTGCAGCATAACAGGATATATCCCGTCGGTGCCCGGCGATTTGAAGCCATCGAAGGATGCCACAGCAAATTCAATAGCTTCAGTCGTAACCACGCGCGACGCAATATACCAGCTACGCCGAGTTATTTTCATCGTTTCAGTTGCAGTTTCCCTTGAAGGAGTGTGCAGCGAGCCGATGTCGATCTGATTTCCCGGGAAATGAGTCGCAAAGAGTAAACTGAGAGTTTCCGCTTTAGACTCAGTAAAGGTACCATCAGATTTTCTGAGTGCGTCTAGCCTAGTCGGTTTTCCCCGTTTGAGGACTTTAACCAACTTGCTAGTCGCACTCAGAGACTTGATCTCTTCGCAGAAGGTCCTATAAGAATCGTTCTTCGATTTACGAATAAGTTTCTTATATTCTTTCTGCTTCGACCGATACTTGTTCCAGTCATCTTCCGAATTTGATTTGAGCGATCTATTCAGAAGAATTCTGGCTTCCCTGCGAAGACCTTGGAGCTCGGCATTCCACCAGGGGACCAATTTCCTGCTGGGAGGTTTGCTGACAGGACATGCGAGTTCAAAACAACTGGTGATGACGCTATTCAGGTTATGAACAGCGTTCTCTACCAATTGTTTCGTTCTTAGCTTAGGTAGGGCCTGAGTGGATTTCTCAAGCTCCTCTCTAAACCGTACCCAGTCCGTCCTTCTCGGATTCCGTCTAGGCTGCAAGGAAGAAATCTCACAACCCAATCGGAATTCGATATATTTATGATCCGACAGCGTAGCTACAGGCAAGACTCGCCAGTTAGTGATGTCCTTCACATATCTGTTGGATAGGGTCAGGTCAATCACCTCCTGTCGTCTTGTCGTAACAAACGTTGGTTGAGAGCCAACATTGTTGATGGTAAGGTCAGACGAGAGAATGAAGTCCAACAGACGGTCCCCCCTTGTGTTACACTTGCTGCTGCCCCAAGCAGTGTTTTGGGCATTAGCATCGCAACACAAGATGAGACCTATCTTTTTGGCTTCACAGTACTCTACGAGTTCAGAGACTTCCTTCGGTGGTGGAGGTAGTAACGAATCGTAGGGAAAGTAGGCAGACGCAACGACGAAGTGTTCTATTGCTCCGTGCGTTTTGTAGCTTACTCGAGCAGCCACCAGATCTTGTCCACAAAAGTGTCCAAGTTTGGTTGCCGATAGTGAATTCGATATGATGAGGCCGACCCTAGGCCTTTCGGATCGCTCATCATAAAGAATCATAGCATCACGTATACCACCAAGGCCACATAGGCAATTATTCCACACCCACGGTTCCTGAATGGATACAATGTGATGATTTGTTCTACTACATGCAATTCTACTACTTAAAAGAGCAGTAGCGGCCTTGCAATGCTGTAGATTGATCTGGATAAAAGCTATCCTGACCTTTTCAGAGGAGATGGCCGCCTCTTTATAAGAGAGCTGCTTCTCTCGACTCTTTACGGTCATTTGGATCTCCTTCTGGGAGGAAGGGGTTTTGTTGTGTGATGTGCCCGCCTCCGAGGAGTGGTTCTTGGCTATCTTCGCCTTCTGGCCTATGCTTTGATCCTTCTGGGTCGCCACATCTGCCATTTGACTCCGATTTCCCACCGCCCCATCGGAGAGGGAGGCATCGCACACTCTCTCCCTAGCGAGGCTATCCCCAGCGGCGGTCTTCCGTTTGCGGGATCCTTTACCTTTTTCGGTTAAAGCACCTGCTCCCTTCGGACGTCGGTTCGGGACAGCCTTACCAGTTCGAGGATTGCTAGGACCCGTAACGACTTCGCCTTCTGCGTTCGGAGTCTGCCTGTCAGCCCCACCACCTTTTTCGGCGGCAACGCTGGCCATAGCAGAAACTTGACAGCTTCCGGCTCCGTCATTACGGGAACTGATCACGCTCTTACTGGGTAGTTGAACCTTCCCAGTAAGAGGAAGAGAGTTGGAGGCGCATGCCGAAAGTGCAGACATGCTTATGCCTCCTTCAGCAGCCTTTCCCAATCGCCGACGCTTTCCGCGCTGCGCACCTTTGAGAGAGGGGTGGAGCTCAGGAAGGAGGGTCGGATCAATTTCGGTACGAGATACCTCCGTCGACCTAACCCTCTTAACTGGTTCCCCCAGAGGTTTAGCCTCGACCATTCTGCCTTCGGCTTTGTCAGCCTCTTTGCACAATTTTCGGGCACGCCTCTTACCTCTACTTTTTGGGCACTTAGCAGTGCATTCAGCAGTACGTCCCAATTCAGGAGCGCGTTCCACCTTTGCGGTTTCACGTGCCGCGCCATCATTGGTGTCGCCTCCGCTGGATGCACCGCTCATGCTCAGTCGGACCAGGTGGTCAGACAGTGAGCCGCTGGGGCCGGTGTCGTTCCGGGCTGCCGTAGGGTTAAAAATGAATGTTGGGGCCTCCAGAATCCTTGCCCCGGCCGCGATCAAAGAGGTCGCGGGTGGATTTCCGCTGCTGCGAGTACCACCTGGAGTACACAATTCCTTTGGTTTGTCCATTCATTTTTGGGTCTTCGAGTCTTAGTTCGAGGTCTACGACCTCTTAAGCCTCCCGCCACGACAAGGCGCCCGAAGGAGGAAGGATTGTACTTTCAAATAAAAAAATAAATTTGAGAAAATATTCAGTAGTTTTTTTTAATAGCATTTTCAAAAAAAAAAAAAAAAGTTATTTGGCGGACCCACTATTAATAGCTAAATAAGGCTTACCAAATCTTTGGTCCTTAACAGGAACACACAAATTTTTGCTAATTTTTCACTTTTTAAAATGTGTTAATACCTTGACTACCTTGACTCACTGATTGAAGAGGTAGTATTCGTTAAAACAAAGATGCACAGTTGCGAGGAATAAGTTACAATTTAAGACAAAAAACAGTTTTTGAAAAAATCGCTTATGAATGAAGGGGTGCCAATAGTTGGTGCAATAAAAGGGGGTGCCAATAACTGTATCCGTTACGCTAGCTGTCACCAGAAAACTGTCACAAAAATGTGACAATCACAGTGACTGTCACCTTACACGATACCGAAACCGAGAATGTGACTGTCACTTGTCACAAAGCACCTTAGCCGATTCTACCCCTGGAATGTACTAAAAAATATGGCTACCTTCCTAGGGTTAACCGCTTTGGTCTTTTGATCGAAGGGGGAAATGAAAAGAAAATCGCATGTCGTCCTTAATGGGGGAAGTACTTGTAAAGGCCGAAAAAAATGACTTTCTCGCGGTTTATTTTCAGGAAAATGAAAAACGGCGCAAATAAAAATTATATTATATATATTTAGCGCAATGTTTAAAGATGAAAACAAAACATGTTTTACATTATGAAGAAGAAAAACTTCATTCACTTGTGGTGGCTCCTGTATGTCGTGTCGCCGCAGACATCGAAATCTGCGTAAATTCTCCCGACCACAATTTTCATCTAAAATCGTAAAACTAAATGTTATTTCACTCAAGAGGGTTTTTTATCCTAGATGAACTACGATCTTTGGGAAATTCGAACATTAACCATAAAAATGAGGGTCTCAAAAAGATGTTGGTTTTTTTGCGAAAATGTTCGATTATTTTTGCGTTAAAAATGGTCTAAAAACAATTTTTCCTCCATGTCCTTAGTTCATCTAGAGTAGTTTTAGAAAATAGCTAGATTATCAAAATCGGTTTACACCTTTTTTTCGTAATCGTTTACGCAAACTTGAAAAACATGGTTTCGAGAAATGCAGTCTGAAGAACTGACGAAAAATATGCAAGTTGGAAGAAGAGAAGGGGAACAGGGGTATTCTGAGAAATATCGATCTTTGGACTAAAATTCGTAACTCGCACACATTTTGAGAAAGTCGCATAATTTACACTAAGTTCTTTGAATCCGGACCGCGCAGCAGCGATACTTGACGCGAGGCACCGGCTCGGCGCGAACTACTTTCAAGTGGCATAACTTCCACAATTTTCAAGATACTTACTTACTTAGGTGGCGCTACAGTCCGTGGTAAACCTGGGCCTCAACCAACAAGCGTCTCCAGCCGGCACGGTCTTTGGCCAGCTGTTTCCAGTGCCGCACGCCCAGTTGGTTGAGGTCCCCTTCCACCTGTGTGCGCCACCGCTGAGGCGGCCGTCCTCTGCCGCGCCTTCCTTCCGGAGTGGATTCGAAGACTTTTCGGGTCGGAGCTGTATCTTCCATGCGCTCTACATGGCCTAGACGCCACCTTAGACGCTGTATCCGTAGACGTCGTACCAGGCCGATGTCGCTGTACAACCCGTACAGTTCTTCGTTATATCTTCTCCTCCATGCACCGTTTGAACAATCGGGACCGTAGATAGTGCGCAGAATTTTCCTCTCGAAACGACCAAGGGCATCTTCATCCGCTTTTGTTAAGGTCCAAGCCTCTGCGCCGTAAAGGAGGACTGGGATGATCAAGGTCTTATATAGTGTCACCTTGGTTTTCCGAGAGAGGGCTCTACTTCTCAATTGCCTCTTGGGCCCAAAGAAACAGCGGATGGCAAGAGTGATTCTGCGTTTTATCTCAGCGCTGGTGTTGTTGTCGCTGGTCATCAGTGAGCCAAGGTAGACGAATTCCTTGACCACTTCAAAGCTATATCCGCCGCCCATGGTAACGTTCTGGCCAATACGTCGGTGTTGTCCGTCTCTTTTAGATGAAAGCAGATATTTGGTTTTACCCTCATTAACCTTGAGACCCATCTTAGCCGCTTCTACCTCAATGCTCACGAAAGCCTCATTGACGTCTTGCTGTTTTCGTCCAATTACGTCAATATCGTCGGCGTACGCAAGCAATTGCGTAGACTTGAAATAAATCGTACCTCTTGTGTTGGCCAGTGACTCTTGCACGATCTTTTCAAGCACGATGTTGAAAAAGTTGCACAACAGCGCGTCGCCCTGCCTAAATCTTTTTAACATCAAAAGTCTCGGTTTGCTCATTACCCACCTTAATGGAGCAGCGAGAATTCTCCATTGTCATCCTGCACAGTCGGACGATTTTGGCAGGGATGTTAAAACTAGGCATGGCTTTGTATAGCTCATCTGTATACACGCTGTCATATGCAGCCTTGAAATCGACGAAGTGGTGGTGAGTATTGATTTGGTATTCCTGGGTCTTCTCCAAGATCTGCCGTAGCGTAAATATTTGGTCTATTGTCGATTTACCTGGCCTGAAACCACGCTGATAAGAGCCGATCAGTTATCCACAAACGGTTTCAGGCGTTCACACAATACGGCAAAGAAGATCTTACATGCGATGTTAAGAAGACTTATTCCCCTATAGTTGGCGCAGTTATAGTGGTCTCCTTTCTTATGGACCGGGCAAACGATGCTGAGATTCCATGCGTCGGGCATGCTTTCCTTCGACCATACCTTGCAGATGAGATGGTGCATGCACCTTACCAGCTCATCTCCAGCTGCCTTAAAAAGCTCAGCAGACAGACAGCCTGCGCTAGCGGCTTTATTAGACTTGAGTCTTGATATCGCTATTTTGACTTCGTCTAGGTCGGGTGGACTGAATTCTGTTACTTCGTGGTCCATTGCGAATGGCTCGTTCTGCCTGACAGCGGTATCTTGTCTATCATCGCCGTTATGCAGTCTGGGGGGGAATCGCCTAAGGTGATTTGTGACAAGTGACAGTCACATTCGCGGTTTCGGTATCGTATAAGGTGATAGTCACTGTGATTGTCACATTTTTGTGACAGTTTTCTGGTGACAGCTATTTAGCTATCACTTTCATATTGTTACGAATTATTCGATCCCCACACCAAATAGGGTTCGCACCATTGGATTGCGATAAACTACAATTGTCCTTTTTATTTAAATTGAAACACACACACTTTTAATTCGTTCACCACAGATCAATTTTCTGTGTAGCTTCACCACTTTTCTTTATTATCCAATACTATCCACTTTAAACTTTATTACACAATACACAAACCTTTATTGAAAGCTTTTATTTTCATACTGGTTGTCACTGACTTGTCACACGCTGTGTAATACCACAAACTGAATGTCTGTCGAGGGCGAGTGTTCGCGCTTATATAGCTCTCGGTCCACCTTCTCGAACGTTCGCCGTTGGAAGTTCCCCTTCGGAAATCTCGAGAACGCTCTGACAATTCCATTGGAAGTTGACATCATTCCAATCCCCGCTTCCAGGGAGCTTTCGAACTTCGACAGCGAAATTCGAACTTAACCGTCCGTTTGCATCTCCGCAACAATATGTTCTGTGCGTTTGATATGGCTTTGTGCTTTTGTGTGTTTTATAAAATAGAAAATATGTGTTTTCGTGCTTGGAACTATTTTAAGCGAAGATGAGAGCTCAATGAGACATTGATGGAAGTTAGAATTCTGAGGAAGAATTCGAGAAATCGGTTTCCTTTCCCTGTACGCCGACAAAATGTATAATTGGCACATAAATGAATTGAATGCAATAATAGCATTTCTATTATGTACATTATTTACTTTTTCCAGTATTTGTGCAAAACAATCGCCTGATTTTAATTTCAAAATTTCTTTTTACCTATCTAACAGCTGTCTTAAGGCAGCCCTACACGGCGAACATGTTCGCCGATTTTGTTCGTGAATTTGCTGTGAATGTCGCCGAGTAAACATAAATAAAAAACCATAAACGCAACCACTTGTGTTTATTTATCGTACATGTTTACCCTCTGAAGAATCAGCACGAAATGAATGTTCTCCAAATGTGTTCGCCGTGTAGAGTAACGCAAACGAACGGATTCGGCGAACATGTTCGCCGTTTAGGGCTACCTTTATCTATCAGTAACTCCGAAAACGCAAGTGTTGCTCCTTTTCTAAACTTTTTTTGTGATAATCTTACCCGATAGTCCCTTATTCCACGGCGCTTTTTTAGCACAGCTTGAAAAGTGTGATTTCCTTTTGGACTGACATTCCGAGCAGCAAGAGTTATTCCATGAGCTTTTTTTCATTTCGCAGCAGTGTGCGTTTTTTTTGACATTTCGTTTCACATATCATTATCGTTAGCCTGTGGTGATGTTTGAAAAGTAAGAATGGTATCCATACGTACACTTTCAAATCTGAAACAGGAGTGAAGCGACATCGCAAAACAAAGAAAAGGAGATAAGGAAATGTCAAAGAGCCGCGCGAAGTAGCTACCCGCGCGTGACTGTGCCAATGTATTTCTGTTTCACTGACCATCTCTTTCGCACTTATTTCAAGCTGTACTAAAAAATCGCCGTGGAATAAGGGACATACCAACAGATGATGATAGTCACATACGACTGTCACCAAAGTGACTATCACCTATCACCTTAGCCGATTCCACCTCTGCAGAAGTGGTCTTTCCAGATCCTCAACATCGACTGCGACGCTGAGGTTTTTGAAATTTCGCAATGATTTTCTTAGAACATATACCTATCGATTAAGACAACAAAAAAAAAAATTGATTTTTCAAAACGTCTTGACCCCCCTTAATGAAACTAAGTTAATATAATTTTTTGTTTCTTTTTCTTTATTTTTATTTGTTGTTTATGTATATAATTATTTTGTTTTTGTTTTTTTTTTATATAGTTTAACAATTGTTTTATTACATTTTTACGTTTAATTTCAGTTTCTCTTTTTTTTGATGCTTTTGTTATATTTATTTCTCTATCTTAGATATTTCGTTTTAGTTTTTGATTTAGAAAAAAAAATCCCTTAGTTTGTTTTAAAGATTTTTTTTTTATTCGTTTGGTTTTTTGTATTTAATTATAATAACTGTTATAATTATAATAATAATAATGATGGGTTCACATATTTTTGTTTGCTTATATTTTTTCTTATTTTCAATTGAATATGCGTGTGTTGGTTTCAAAATATTTTTGCTCCTTCTCTCGATTTTATACCTTTGTAATTTACTGTATGATTTTGAATATTTCTATTTAAAAATATATTTGTAAAATTAAAAAAAATAATAATAATAACATAATTAGTAAATAACAATTTCGTAATTTGAAAAATGTTTTTTTTTTTTTCTTTTTAAAATACGAAAATATGGGGTAGATAGCGAAATGTATACATGACAGCTTCCTTTTCGAATATAATTTTTTATTTTTTAAAAAAAATTGTTATTTTATTTGAAAGTATTTTGCCTATTCCTGTACCAGAAGGAAAGAAATAAAAAAAAAAAAACACTAATTTGTATGAATAAAGAAAAATATACGCTTTTCCTCCGAGTTTTTTATGCAAAAAAAGGAGACAATTGGTTTTTTGAAATTTTTCTGTTGTCCGGCGAGAAAAGGATATCGAAAATATAGAAGAGAAAAAAAAAGTCACACAAAGATACTACAGAAATGACGGTGAACATTGAACACGTGATGAGGTGATCGACGTTGTTTTTTGTTTTTTGGATTGGCGCATAGGGCGGACCGGAAGCAGTATGAAAGGTAAAACTTTACTGACTGAACTGAATTGGAACGTATAACTAAACGGGGAAGGAAAAAAAAAACATCTACAAGATGAAATGTACAGTTTATTGTTTCTTCCATTTTTTATTTAGTTTATTAAGTGTTTGTTTTTTGTTTTTTGCTATTCCTCAATTTTTCATTTTTTTTTTTCGTTTATTCCTGGTATTAATTAATTTATTTATTTATTTTTGTTAATAAACTTTAAATGTTTTAAGATTTTTTTGTTTTTTACTTGTAGTAAACAATAGTATTTCATATATCTTATTTGTTTGTTGTTGGTTTTATGTTTCTTTCTTAGATTTTAGATTCTCGAAAAAGGAGAAAGCGAATGATTTGAATGGTTTTTGTCTCAAGAGCTGTTCTTGTTGTTTTCTGTAGTTGATTTTATATATATAGAAATGTCTGTATGGACGACAAGGTGATAGAGGCGTTGATGGTGTTGTTTATCGTTTATCTTCTTCTAGTCCTGTCGTGTCGTGTCCTACACTAACTGCTACAACTACTGAAAGATGTTTGTTTTCTTTTAGTCGCCGTAGCACCGCTTCGATCGTTCGACAACATGGTTGAGTTAGAAATTGCCCGTTCAGCTGATACAACTACATCTACATTTTCTACTAGTTTATTTTCCGTTCGTTCGCCATCTTCTCTTTCATCATTTTTTTCTCCTTTCTGTTGCTGCTGTTGTTCTACTTTATTATATATTGTTTTATCTTCGACTCTTACCACACCTACTGCTACAACAACACACTGTTCTTGTTCCCCATCTGATCACTCCTATTGTTGATTATTCGCTTTCGATGATGAATTATGCAAATTCATTTGTCCATTAACGATTGGCAAAAAGTATGGATGTGTCATAGCTTCGCGAGCTGTTAATCGCTCAACATGATCATAGCGCAGCAATTTATCGAGAAAATCTAATGCTTCCGGCGATACTAAATGCTGATTATCCGCATGCACAAATCGTTCCCATCGTTTACGCGAGTGCCTTTGCAATATATCATGGAAACGGGGATCCAATTCGATATTGTATTTATCTAAATAGGCATAAAGCTCCTCAGTGCCCAATACTCGGGCTATACGTACTAGCTGATCGTAATTGTCGTGACCATGGAAGAATGGCTCTTTGCGGAATATCATTGATGCAAGCATACAACCCAGCGACCACATGTCTAATGAATAATCGTACATCTGATAATCGACAAGCAGTTCAGGACCTTTAAAATAACGTGAAGCCACACGAACATTATACTCCTGACCGGGATGATAGAATTCTGCTAGACCCCAATCGATCAGACGTAATTTACGATTATCATGATCGATCATAACATTATGAGGCTTAACATCCCGATGCATAATTCCCATACTGTGACAATAGTCGAGTGCTTTAAGCAACTCAAATAGATAATAACGTATCTCATAATCGGTCAATGTCTGATAGAGTTGTTTAAAGTCTGTATTATTAACATGCTCGAATATAAGTGCCGGCGTACGCGAAACTGGATCTTTAACAACGGCCAGGAGTGTTATAATATTGGTACCGCCACGAAGATTTTCCAAAATCTTAATTTCACGCTTGATTTTCTTCTTTTTGACCGGTTTTAGAATTTTCACCACACACTTTTCATTATTTGTTATGTTAATTGCCTCAAAGACTTCACTGTATTTGCCGCGACCAAGTTTACGAACCAATTGATAATCATCCTGATTGGCCCAGTCGACAATGTAGTTTTCATAGTCCCAATATTGATCCGGTTTGTGTGCATTCACATCGGTGTAGACGCGTGCAGCGCTCGGTAATGTCATCGTTTCAGGTGAATCGAGACTGTTGCTACGGCGATTTCTGGATGTGATTGGGATTTTGATTGGATTGATGGCAAATTCAGAGACAAGTGGCAATTGATATTCACTGAACCCGATATTGGAACTTTCTAAGCTGGAAAGTGAGTCGTCGCTTTCTTCGTCTTCGCTTGTTAATGAATTGTATGAATGCCAACCGTAATCCTTAACTCTGTAGTGATCTCTGCAAGTTGAAAGGGGAAGTAGAGAGTTATTAGTTACATTTAAATATGAAAAAGAATTCGTTATTTTATATATGAGACATGATGATTACATTGAATTTTGAAGGAGTCAAAGAGAATTGCTGAATAAATAGTGAAAAGTCTTGAATTCACTTTCAAATGAGAGGCTTGAACCCCGACAAAATGATGCGGCCAACTTATCAGATGTATTATTCGATAAAATGTACCATTTTTATCTAACGAAGAGCTTACTTACTTATCAGGCCAGCGATCCATGGAGGATCTGAGACTGAGCTATAGCTGCCTTCCTTCCTTGACGGTCCCGGGCACGCTGCTTCCAGTTGTCAAGACCATGATGTCTTACATCCGCGATTACTTGGTCTTTATACCGGAGGTTCGGTCTTCCTCTTCTTCTCGAACCAAAAGGCTCGGAGTCGAAGACCCTCTTAGCTGGAGCGTTGATGTCCATGCGCTCGATGTGGCCGAGCCAGTGTAGTCGACGGATCCTTGCCTTCCGGACTACATCCACATCTTGGTACAGCTCGTAGAGTTCGCGGTTGTGTCTTCTTCTCCATTCACCTTCCTCACAGACAGGACCAAATATCCGGCGCAGAATTTTTCTTTCGAAAGAACCCAAAATCAGCTCCGCTGTCCTGCTTATCGTCCAACTTTCGGCTCCGTACAGCAAGACTGGCAGTATGACTTTGGTCTTTCGAGTGAGGAGTTTTGACCCCAGTTGTTTGGATAAGCCGAAGTAGCAGCGGTTGCCAAGGGCGATTCTATGCCGGATCTCCACTGTGGTGTCATTTGTGGAATTTAAGTTTGCGCCGAGGTAGACAAACTCCTTAACTACCTCGAAATCGTAGCTGTCAATTGTTATATTTTGTCCCAGGTGGTGAGCGACGGATTGGTTTTTGCTTGACAGCTTGTATTTCGTTTTGTCCCCATTGATCTTAAGACCAACTCGTTTCGCCTGTTCTTCAATCGCCGTGAATGCTTCCACAATGCCACGGCGAGAACACGCGATGATGTCGATATCATCCGCGTATTCATCATTTTCATTTTTTCATTTTAAATTCATTTTTATTGAGATACTTATAACTATCTTACGTGCTAGACAAAATGACTAAAACTAGCTTATATCATAACTACATTAGATGTCTTACTGACCCTCTGCGGGCACTCTAAAACAAACACTATCTATATACTTAACCTATGTCTTTCGACTACTTAATATCTACAGTGATTAATTACTTTTATTATTGTATTTTGCCAAGAAAAATGCTTACAAAAAACTTAGCGTACTATCGGGTTTTTGGGGTATATAAAACTTACGATCTAACTAGAACTAACTAATTCTAACTTAATCTATCTTAACTAAAATGTATATACTAATCTTATATACTATACGTATATAACATGCATATACATCTTTTTTTTACTTTTAATTTTTTTAGTAAAGCTTAAAAAAAACTACCTTATTCTACCCTAACCTACCCTACCCTATACAAGTCCGCCATTGGTTACGGCGGTCTTTGCCTTGATGAGGCTTTTTTAAAGGCTCTACCACGGAGCCCGTTTCAGCCACCAAAAGCGTTGATGCTGTCGGACAACGTCTTCTCTATCTCGGCGAGAAACCGCCCTACTGAACCTGAGGCGCTCGGGCTCACAGAGCACGACGTCAGGCTCGTAGAGGAGTCGCCGCTCCACAGAATTACGGGCCACATGGAAGATTAGCGGTACCGCCAATCTATCCTGGATCAGCCCACAATTATCAAAATAAAGGAATGCTTCCGGGGGAACAAAGCCGTTCAGACGCACTTTTTTAAAATACATAGTATTGGGGTAGTAAGCCCCAGATATCAAGTTGTTGACCGAAGTCATTGCCCTCGCAACGTGACCTCGAATCAGTTTTATTAGGAAGTTGTCAATCCGTAAAGTACCTGACCTATTGTACAGGACCCCGTTGGGATAGAACTTTCTGTACTCAGACTCTGGTGTTCTGTGTAATCCAAGACAAGTCCTCAGACATTGTCTCTCAAACACCCGAATCCTTTCCATTAAACTTGCGCTCACATTAAACCAGACGGGACATCCATAGGCAATCATAGGCCTGATTAAGGCCATGTAGCAGATTACCTTCACCCTAGAATCAAGTTGGCTGCAATGAAACAGCCATCTTGTTAGGGCGAAAGCGCCCCGGGCTCTTTCCAGAGCAGCATCTACATTTTTGTTAAAATACAGATACTGATCTAGCCGGATCCCGAGGTACCTGACTACACTTTTACCCGCCTGTGGACGTCCGTCCGGTCCAATGATCGCGAACTTTCGCCAATGTTTCCTAGTGTCCCTAGAGGCCCTAGACAAAGGCGTTCTGAATAAAATAGTCTCTGATTTCTGAAAGTTGATTTTCAACTTCCAGTCATCACAGAACTGCTGAACTGCAATAAAACAGCAATGACGTCGATCGTTGGACCTGATCTGTACGCAACCAAGTCATCTGCGTACGCTATTGAGTGGTGAAGAGAAACTATCAAATCACTGATGTAAATGCTAAAAAGGATCGGCGAGTTGACCGTACCCTGTTGCAATCCGTTTTTAATAACAAATGTTTGAGCAGAAGTTACGTTGGCAATTTTCACAACGAACTTTCTACTCGTTAACATGTCATGAATTATATATAGCAATGGTTTACTTATGCCCAACCGCTTGAGCTTGTAGTAGAGTCCTTCTAACCATACGGTGTCGAAGGCTTTTTCCAAGTCAACCAGGCAGGCACCCGTGCATTGGTTCTTGCATTTATTCCATTGGATATCCGAGACGAGTTTCGACGCGGCATGTATAGTATCATGTCCCGCCCTGAAACCGAATTGGTTATCCGGAATGATATTTTTGTCCTCAGCCCATTTGGACAGGGCTCTATGGATTACCTTCTCGAAGACCTTGCTGATACTCGGAAGGAGACTTATGGACCGGAGATTTGCCGGATTCGAGGAGTCTTTGCCCCTCTTAGGGATTGGTTGGACCACCGCCGCTTTCCAATGCACCGGATAATATGCATTATTCAGTGCATTGTTGAACAGGATGGTGTACCTCTCTATAGCTACTGGTGGAAGGTGCCTGAGCACAACATTGGGTATACCGTCAGTACCCGCGGATTTTTTATTTTTTAGGGACATGAAGATCAACCGGAGATCATCCGTCGAAATGAACAGTGTGTTAGCACCTTCATTGGCGATGGCGTTAGTTGCCGTAGAATCGTCATTGAACCTGGTGAAACCATGGTTCTCGGATCGCCAATGATCAATATCATATCGAAGGTAGAAGTGGTGAAACAGGGCCCTATCCTCCAGGTCGTGGTTCGGGCGAATGTTTTCATTCACCTTGTACACTTCCTGGAAGACAGCCCCCACTGTCGCCACTTTCTCCTGAGGATCCTCAATCACAAAAAAGTCGTCATCTAGGACGGCGCTCTCTGGATCGATGTTGACTGTGCGTAGTAAACGTTCGTTGTCTGACGTTCTCGGAAGCTTTAGATCCCGAATGTCATTCTGATCTTTTCTCCGAAATATTTTATTTATCTGCGGGAACATATTCGCGCTGTTGGATTTTACAGCGCGAATTTTGTTGCTCCAGTGCAGACTTATGGCTATTTTGTAATTTTCTTTAATTAGCTGTCGGAGATTTTTAATCAGTGACTTCAAGGTCCTGACCTCCGGGTTTTGTCTGTCGGTAAACCGTCTATACAAGAGTTTGAGTCTTGACAGGAGTCTACTTTTCTGTCTGTGAAGTGCATCTATTGTCGCGTTTCGGTACACGTCCGTGGTATCGTAATGCCGTTGGCGTGGTATCGTTCTATCCATCGTTTGTTTGATTATTTCGTCCATATGTTTTAGGTGCCTATCAATTTCGTCATTTGATAGGTTCCTATTATTCGGTGGGGATGAGGCACTCGAAGTGAGTGCTCTCGTCAGGCAGTTGGCAAAGCGTGGCCAGCGTGCCCTACTATAATCGTAGGGGTACGTGTGGACATACTCTGCCATTTCTGCGAATTCGTCCGGTATTTTAATTACGGCACTAAGTCCGCAATGGTCACTGTCATACTCAACGGTACGTAAACAGTTAGTAGACCATTCGTTAGTGTCTGCCAGTCTCAGTCGTGAGTCAAGCAACATTAGATCCAGATAGGCGCCGCTTCTAGGAAACGACGGACTATTCGTAGCGAGTAACTTGAGTTTATACCCAATATTATGCAGGGCCCACCAATGGCTTAGTAGGCTCCCTCTAGTGTTGGGTACATTATTGCCCCAATCACTATGTTTGGCATTTAAATCTCCGGCCAAAACATAAAAGTTTTCTGCCGAGTCTAAGCGCAGAAATCGAAAAAGTATTTCGAGCTCTGCAATGAAGATATTGGGTTGAGGTGCTTCAGGTGCATAGGCCGATACTATGTACATCCTCCCTCCGTTCCGAAGGGGGATACACACAACACATGCCTCTAGCACCTGGAATCTCCGCACTTCACTGCTATATATAATTTTGTATTTAATATTATTTTTAATGAAGATCGCGACACCTCCGCCTTGAGTGGCATTGGGTCGGTCTCTTCGTATTATACTATATCATCCGCGTATACTAGCAGCTGTATGGACTTGTAAAAGATAGTGCCTTCCCTGTTGACGCCTGCCCGTCGCACTATCTGCTCCAGCACCAGGTTGAAGAAGTCACATGACAGTGCATCTCCTTGCCGAAATCCGGTGCATGTTTCGAATGGTTCCGAGGTCCTAGAACCGAGTTGCACGGTGCATCGCGTGTTTTTTAGCGTAGCGCGACACAACTAGATCAGTTTTACCGGGATCCCGAATTCGGCCATCGCCCCAAACAGTTCTTCACGATGAATGCTGTCGTATGCGGCTTTGAAATCGATGAAAAGATGGTGTGTATCGATTCGAAACTCGTTGGTCTTTTCCAGGATTTGTCGAAGTGTGAAAATTTGGTCTTTAGTTGATTTGCCGGGCCGGAAGCCGCATTGGTAGCTGCCGATTAGTGTGGTGCAAAATGGTTTAAGACGTTCACACAATACGCTGGACAGGATCTTGTATGCTACATTGAGCAAGAATATACCTCTATAGTTCTTGCAAGAGGTAGGATCGCCTTTATTGTGGATGGGGCAAATAGAGCTGGTATTCCAGTAGTCGGGTATGCTTTCGTCTTCCCAAATTCTGCAGATGATCTGGTGCTTGCTCCTTACCAGAACATCGCCGCCAGCCTTGAAGAGCTCTGTTGGCAGGCCATCTGAGCCTGCGGCCTTGTTGTTCTTCAGCTTCTGAATAGCTGTGCCGACTTCTTCGATGCTGGGTGGGAGGACTACTTCAGCGGCTGGAGTTGGGATTTCCTCGGTCCCTACCACTCTTTCTTGGTCATGCTCGTTAAACAGCTGCTGGAAGTGCTGCTTAAGTACATCCACTATTCCCTGCGGGTCGGTGACAAGATTACCCTCGCAGTTTCGAAGAGCCAGGGTGCCCTTTTTGAAGCCTCCTGCAAGGCCTTTGGCTTTTTTGTAAATGGCTCGTATTTTATGTTTATCCCTAGACTCCTCGATATCCTTGAGTTGGGAGGCTGCGAAGATTCTTTTCTTTTGTTGCAGTAGTTTTTTCTCCTCCCTTCTTCTGGTTCGGTACTCTTCTTGCGCTGCCCTGGTTTTCCTCTGCAGCGCCTTTTGGTACGCCTCGTCGGTTGCTGCCTTTTTCTGCTCACACTCGCCATCATACCACGGGTTTCTTGTCGGGGGTGGTGGGTATCCTAAGGTGGTTTCGGCTACTTCCTGAATGGCTGAGCGGCAATGCAGCCACATATTATTGGCATTTGTGTTCGACGTAGGCATACCGTAGTCTTTCGCTCAGCTGCTCCCTGAAGACTCTGGCAACCTCCGGTGTGCTCAGGTGCCCAATGTCGAACCTCCTCCTGATGGGCTGGTGCAGCTTTCTGGCATTGGACAGTCGAGCTCTGAATCTTGCTGCTACGAGGAAGTGGTCAGAGTCGACATTTGCCCCTCTGAGTGTTCGCACATCCAAGATGTTTGACGAGTGCCTTGCGTCAATGAGCACATGGTCGATTTGGTTGGCGGTTCGACCGTCCGGAGATTGCCAGGTTGATGTGTGGATTCGCTTGCGAGGGAATCTTGTGCTACTTATCACCGCATTACGAGCTGTCGCAAAGTCAGCGAGCCGGAAGCCGTTATCTGTTGTTGTATCGTGGAGGCTGTGCTTTCCGATCACTCCGCCAAGGGTGTTCTCTTTACCGATTTTGGCGTGGAAGTCCCCGAGCACGATTTTTACATCGTACTCCGGATAAGCTCCGTAGGCGTTGTCCAGGAGGTCATAGAAGCTAAGCTATATCCAGGAAGACTTATATCCGAGTGACCGAAAAGTCACTTTTCATCAACCTGTGTTTCACAAAGTGTCAAAACAGCCGGTTTGTGGAGAGAGAGAGATGGACATATGTACGTGGCAAAGAAATTCTTTCTTAACCCACAAATGTTGCAGAATTGTAAGTCGAATTCCCCCATCAACACAACACGCAAAATATTGACGGACGCAACACCAACTAAGCAGAGCCGTGAAGTGAAGATCATGAAGTGCATCATTTCACACTGCATTGATTCTTCGTGACAATTTCGCCAAAAAATCGACCTATATATGCACATATATCGTTCCTCAACCACTGATTTCTCCTAGCACGGGGCGAATTGTGGCTATTCAAAAAACTCAAAAGACCGCTCCGGAGACACCGCTTTGAACCGATAGAGACGATACAAGCCGCATCAAAGAGAGAGAGCTGAAGGGCATCCTAGAAATCGACGGCTATTTCGAAGATTGGAAATTCGATATACAAGGTAACCCTACCTTGAAGGCGATGTAGTAGTAGTACATTAGTACTCTTAATGTAAACAACCAAATGTGTACATACGCCCGACTCTTGTCACAGTCATTTAAAATCCAAACAACGGACAACAGTGACGATAAGCTAAAAATAGAATCCACTACAGACAAGATAACAATCCAAAGAGCAATCATCAATCAGACAATTAAATGCTTTCCTGCAAGCCTTAGTAAGGTATGCAAGCAATCTATAGAATGAAATACTAAACAAAGGACTCACTTTAATTTCCCCGAAAAAGTTAGCAGGAACGCCTGATAGCGCATCAAGTCTTTCACGCTCATTTTATCTTGACTTTCGACTAATAACGACCACTACGGTTATTATTGTTTTCTTTCGGTGCTGAGACTTTATTTCTCAACTGAAACACCACTGCCAGCAGATTAACGCCTGACTGAATTGACGGCGACTAAACCAGACGCACGGGTCATTGTACAGGCAACTCCGGAAATGATATCTCCGAATCGACGAGTAGGAATTGACGATTCACTCTTACTCCCGATAAGAACAGAACAGAACGAGCCAATCTCTATCGTTTATTAAAATTGATCAAATTCGTGTATAGTATTGTTGTCAAGCCACGGTTTTATATGGAACACAGGTAAACGCAACCGAGTACAGACACTGATCAAATGTTAATGAAGCCAAAGTGGCGCGTCTCGGACGTCCCACCGGCATAAAATGGAGACGCAAGACAAACTCCCAACCAAGACAACAACGTGAAAGTCATTGTGTAGACGAGGATTACTCTTGTGTATGGAATGGAAGAATGCTCAAGTGATCGAATAATCGTAATGGTTGACTACCACCAGTTGGGAGTGGGTCTTCTATTCGCCATGACAAAAAGCACGTGGAGAGAGAATCAATACAAACGATTTCTAATCACTTTCTGTTGTGTGAGGTCAAGTTTTCAGATAAAACAATGAAGAATGAACACAGAAGTAACAAATGACATTCTCCAAAATGAGCACCACGGGTACACTTTGTTTAGGTTTATTGGCCAATATGATAAGCCGATCATTACATAACTGATAACAATATAATGCGAGACTGAATACTACCTACAAATTGTTTTTATTCATTTTTCTCTCTCCGCAAACGATGCTGAGCCATGCGGAAACGAGCATGAATGCACTTCGGTACACATAGCAATCTGTGAATATACTTTGTTGCTAATTCCCTACTGATTGTTTACAGATTTAATACAATGTTACACAACAATCATCCGACGAAATAGTAGCGTAAGCAAATGAGACTATCTGAACTTCTTTATGCATTAGCGAATGGAATTCTAAGGACAAGTATACGGAGCACTACATCTTTCAATTGATCGGTCTCCCTTATTTCATCAGAATCATTGAGTGATAGCTACATCATTACTCTTTTCTAATATTCATTTACTTACTTACTTACTTATCAGGCCAGCGATCCATGGAGGATCTGAGCCTGAGCTATAGCTGCCTTCCATCCATGACGGTCCCGGGCACGCTGCTTCCAGTTGTCAAGACCAAGATGTCTTACATCCGCGATTACTTGGTCTTTATACCGGAGGTTCGGTCTTCATCTTCTTCTCGAACCAGGAGGCTCGGAGTCGAAGACCCTCTTAGCTTAGCTCCATTCACCTTCGTCACAGACAGGACCAAACATCCGGCCGCACTGGTAGCTGCCGATTAGTGCGGTGCACAATGGCTTTAGACATTCACACAGTACGCTGGACAGGATCTTGTATGCGACATTGAGCAGGGATATACCTCTATAGTTCTTGCAAGAGGTAGGATCGCCTTTTTTGTGGATGGGGCATATAGAGCTGGTATTCCAGTCGTCGGGCATGCTTTCATCTTCCCAAATTCTGCAGATGATCTGTTGCATGCTCCCTACCAGAACATCGCCGCCAGCCTTGAAGAGCTCTGATGGCAAGCCATCTGAGCCTGCGGCCTTGTTGTTCATCAGCTTCTGAATTGCTGTGCCGACTTCTTCGATGCTGGGTGGGAGGACTGCTGCAGCGGCTGGAGTTGGGATTTCCTCGGTCCCTACCACTCTGGTCATGCTCGTTAAGCAGCTGCTGGAAGTGCTGCTTAAATACATCCACTATTCCCTGCCGGTCGGTGACAAGATTACCATCGCAGTTTCGAAGAGCCTGGGTGCCCTTTTTGAAGCCTCCTGCAAGGCCTTTGGCTTTCTTGAAAAAAGCTCGTGTTTTATGTTCATCCCTAGATTCCTCGATATCCTTGAGCTGGGAGGCTGCGAAGATTCTTTGCTTTTGTCGTAGTAGTTTTTTCTCCTCCCTTCTTCTGGCTCGGTACTCTTCTTGCGCTGCCCTGGTTTTCCTCTGCAGCGCCTTTTGATACGCTTCGTCGGTTGCTGCCTTTTTCTGCTCACACTCGCCATAATACCACGGGTTTCTTGTCGGGGTTGGTAGGTATCCTAAGGTGGTTTCGGCTACTTCCTGAATAGCTGAGCGGCAATGCAGCCACATATTATTGGCATTTGTGTTCAACGTAGGCATACCGTAGAGTCTTTCGCTCAGCTGCTCCCTGTAGACTCTGGAAACCTCCTCCTGATGGGCTGGTGCAGCTTTCGGACATTGGACAGTCGAGCTCTGAATCTTGCTGCTACGAGGAAGTGGTCAGAGTCGACATTTGCCCCTCTGAATGTTCGCACATCCAGGATGTTTGACGAGTACCTTGCGTCAATGAGAACATGGTCGATTTAGTTAGCGGTTCGACCGTCCGGAGATCGCCAGATTGCTGTGTGGATTAGCTTGCGAAGGAATCTTGTGCTTCTTATCACCGCATTACGAGCTGTCGCAAAGTCAGCGAGTCGGAAGCCGTTATCTGTTGTTGTATCGTGGAGGCTGTGCTTTCCGATCACTCCGCCAAGGGTGTTCTCCTTACCGATTTTGGCGTTAAAGTCCCCGAGCACGATTTTTACATCGTACTCCGGACAAGCTCCGTAGGCGTTGTCCAGGAGGTCTTAGAAGTCCTCCTTGATAGGGTCTTCAGCCTCGTCGGTAGGGGCGTGTGCACATATAAGGCTGATGTTATAAAATCTGCCTCTGATGCGGATCACAGCTAGGCGACCACTTATAGGTTTATAGTCGATGACCTTCGACCTTAACCGCTTTCCCACGACAAATCCGCATCCCAGTAAGTGCAACCTTTTGTGACAGCTGTAATAAATGTCGCAATTTTTCTTCCTAATCATACCGTTTCCTATCCAACGTATTTCCTGGACCGCAGTAATATCCGCCTTGTACTGCGTGAGGATTCCTTCTAGTTTATGAGCAGCTCCGGGAGTGTACAGAGTTCTGACATTCCAGGAGCATACTCGCAAATCGTGTTCCTTTTTCGTGCGTTGATCAATTACAGATGGATCAGCAGCCATAGATGAAAGAATTTTGGATGTGGTCCGACATAATCCCTTCATCGACAACCAACCAAATTGATCATATTGCGATCGACGGCAGACACTCCTCTTAGATAACCGGACCTTTCGAGGAGCCAACATCGACTCGGATCATAACCTTGTTGCAGCCAAGGTACGGATGCGATAGATCCTTAGGACAAGGAGGTTTTTTTAAGCAAAAAGTTGTTTGTGTTTTTTTAATTTTTTAAAAAAACTACAAGACATTTTTGCATCCGGTTTTCTGTTTTTAACTAAAAACTATTAAGAGAAATGAATTCTTGAAAAAAAAAATTGTACTTAATTACATAAAATTTTGAAAAAAATTTAGTTTGATTTTTTTTTTTTTCAAAATTTTAAGTTGGAAAATTAATTTCTCAAAAACTATTCCCTAAAACAGCTTTGTTTAAAAACAAGATGAAAGAAGAGGTTTCTGGCTTTACAAAAAAGTATATCACGGCATTGTGGTTGTAACCATTGATTTTTAAATTAGAAACACATACAGGCTTGCGCGCGCCGACTTTTGACAGGCTTTGTCGACTTACGATATAATGTGTCAGACGCACGCAACCACAATTTGCAACACACAATCTGTCTTCAAGTCAGCTGCACGTAGAGAGCTTAGTTTCACAAATTTCTCACAACACAATGAAATACATCTGTCAACCGCACGTCCGACTAGAGAGTAGCTCTACTCTAGCGCTTTGCTCGACTTTACGATATGAGGTCGAGGAAAAGTTGAGGTAACATTATGTGTTATTTCATAGGATATCGTTGGTCCTACTCATTCTGTCAAAGTCGGCGCGCGCAAGCCTGTATGTGTTTCTAACTTGTCTTTTTTTAGGGTACCGTACCCAAAGGTAAAACGGAACCCTATTACTAAGACTTCGCTGTCCGTCCGTCCGTCTGTCACCAGGCTGTATCTCATGAACCGTGATAGTTAGACAGTTGAAATTTTCACAGATGATGTATTTCTGTTGCCGCTACCACGACAGAACAACAGAACAAAATGAATATCTAAGGGAGGGCTCCCATACAACAGACATGATTTTCATCCAAAAAATCCCCTTGGTCACATACTGAACTGAGGTTAGTCGACAAAACAAAAAAAATATCCCACAACCAGTAGCAAACTTCCCAGCTTTGATCTCTTTGACCACCCTCCCGAACGATTTTTTTCTTGTCTTGACCAGACCCACACGCTCTAGCTTTTTGGCACACTGCTCGTGGGGCACCCTGTATACGCCAAGTGCAGAGGTGCGACAATTTGCAAGAAAATCACCAAATAAACAAATATATATGTACGAGTATCTAGTATCGTCGATGTGAGATTATGAGCGAATAGAAATCAACTGTTCTTGACCCAAATTAAAACGATAGCAGTATACAGTAAACGTCTGGTTTGGGTCACAACTAGGTGGTCCAGCGGACTTGATTAATTGTGAATCAATGAAAACGACTCGATTGAAAATCACCCATAAAAGGAATGTACATATCTCTCGACGAGGGCAACTCCGGTCGTAATTCAATAGAATTCGCTCAACGACTGACTAAGTGAGATCTAAAATAAAGAATTTTGCAAATACAGTACACTCTCGGTCGAGTGAACATCGGTGGAGTGAATAATCCAATAGAGTGAACGCACAACATTTCATACAGACAATTCTACAGAGTGAAAACGTAAACCTTTTTAGAGTGAACCTATGTTTTTATCGCAATTAAACACTAATAAGCCAACTGCAAAGAACGCACCATCTTTCGAGCAAATTTACCGTTTGTTTTGCAAGCTTCTATCTGTCATCGTTCTTCGTTTTGCATTCTCTGCTTATGCGGTGCTAGAGTCCGGGGTGGCCCTGGACCTCAACCAATAAACCTTTCCAGCCAGCACGATCTTTTGCCAGTTGCCTCCAATCCCATACATCAATTTAGTTGGGGTTCCTCTCGCCTTGTGTCCGCCATCTCAGTCGACGGCGTCCCCTGTTGCGTCATTCCCATGACTCAGATTCAAGGACTCTTCGGGTCGGAGCTATGTTGTTCATACGCTCTACATGGCCTTATATTCGTAAACCCTCGACTAGGCATGCCGCTGTACAAGCCGCACAGTTCGTTGTTAAATCTTCTTCTCTATATGCCACTAACGCAAACAGGACCAAAAATCGTGCGCAGAACGAAAAGACCAATAGCTCCTTCATTCGCTTTCAATAGCGTCAGGGACAGGGATGATTAAAGTATTATATAAAGCCAACTTGGCATCTCGAGAGAAGGCTCTATTACTCAATTTCTTCAACAGCCCAAAGAAACAGCGATTGCCAAGAGTACTGATCTTCTTGCCGAGGTAGACGAAGTTCTTTACTACCTCAAAGTTTTTGCTGCCCATTGTGACACTCTGTCCGAGACGTCGATGTTGAATGTCCTTCCTTGATGACACCATATACTTTGTTTTGCCCTCGTTTACCGCCAACCCATTTTGGCCGCCTCCGCTTCAATGACAACAAGCGCTTCATTGACGGCTCCTTGGGTTCGACCCTTCACGTCAATGTCATCTGCGTAAGCTAACAATTGGACGGGCTTTGGAACATCGTGCTTCTAATGTTAACCTGTGAATTTCGCACGATCCCCTCAAGTAAAATATTGAAAAAGTCATATGACAGCGCGTCGCCTTGCCTAAAACCTTTTTCGACATCAATGATCTCGGTTAGCTCGCTACCAGCCTTGATGGAGCAGCGAGAGTCCTCCATCGTGTTCCTACACAATCTGACGAGTTTGGTAGGAATGTCAAAACTTGACTTGGCACTTTATAGCTCATCTATATGTACGGTTGTATGCGGCCTAGAAATCGACAAATAGGCGGGGAGTGTCGATCTGGTCTATCGTCGACTTTCTTGACCTGAAACCACGCTGATATGGACCTATCAGATTTTTGATGGACATATCAGAGGATCTTGTACGCGTTGTTGAGGGGACTGATCCCTCGGTAGTTGGCGTTTGATTGGTTTGGTTTCGAAATTTTTTTGATAAAAATGGATCGTAAGCATTTAACTTTAATAGAAAAAATGCAAGTTTTAAAGAAGTTGTCTACAGGCAGGATAAAGTCCTTGCCATGATCCATTCGGATTTTACAAATAATAAAAGCAAAATTCAAGGTGTATCGGCTATAGTATTGGCAAAACAAAGTAGAATAGCGAAATCGACTATATGCCATCGATGAGGAAAAAACAGCATTTCACAGTATACACTTGACGAAAGAATGCCTTAAAACGTACACGCTCGGTAATGTGAACAATATCGCTCGTATGAACAGACCTGGTTTTTAGGGTTCCGTACCCAAAGGTAAAACGGAACCCTATTACTAAGACTTCGCTGTCCGTCCGTCCGTCTGTCACCAGGCTGTATCTCATGAACCGTGATAGTTAGACAGTTGAAATCACAGATGATGTATTTCTGTTGCCGCTACCACGACAAATTCTAAAAACAGAACAAAATGAATATTTAAGGGGGCTCCCATACAACAGACATGATTTCCATCCAAAAAATTTCCTTGGTCACATACTGAACTAAGGTTAGTCGACAATATTCCACAACCAGTAGCAAACTACCCAGTTTTGATCTCTTTTGTGTCTTTGATGAATTAATCCTAGCTGCAAACCTTTTTCCCATATTTCCCATTATTGTTATTCACCTTTTCACATCGTTGCTGTCAAGTAAGATAATTGATTTGAATTCAATGGACACTTTGATGATCAGCTATATCTCATCATGAAGTTTTTTGATTATCAAAGTAATATGCCGATAACCTGCCAGCAACCAAGATCTGTCATCATACAAAAAATGTGATTTAATGTGATGACTGATGAGGTAACATACATAGTCTCAGATGGTACGAAACCCTTTGTGGGCGAGTCCGACTCGAACTTGACCGGTTTTTTTATTAGTTCACTCTACCGAGTTAGAGAGGTTACGGGGGTGGGACAAAGTCGCCTAATCACTGCAGCCACGAGTGCGCCTATTGTGATGTCCCCCACTTACAGTTCACTCAAAACTCCTGAGTTAGTGATAAAACTTAGTATGCTTTTGAGTGAGCTAGCAGCGATTTCTTCTGCTGCAAGATAATACTTGCCTAAGTGACGATGACGTGTACTGAGACAAGGCAGTTACAGTGGCATAGTATGTGCTCTCCTGTTTCTTCGTCTTCATTACACATTCTGCAAGTGTCATCTTGTATGATGCTCATCGTTTTGAGGTGTTTGTTGACTGGGCAGTGTCCAGTAAGGAAACCTGTGATTAAGCGAATCTGACTCCTCGAGAGCATGACGAGTTGTTTCGTTATCGTACTCTACCGAGAGTCTACTAATATCGAAAGGTTCATAAATAAACAAACTCCCAATCATAATCATAGCCCTTCCATCACTTCACGAGAGCATCACGATCATTTGGTCATAATCAAGAGCAGAGAGCATGTCCGATGTAAAATGTCGTTGCTCGCCCAATCGAACCGAATCCGCAACGTGCGGAAACACAAAAAAGGAATGAAAATAAAAACAAAGCAAAACATAAAAGGCAAAAAACAAAAAAAAAAAAGCACAATGAAAGGAAGA
The DNA here is from genome assembly GCA_951905685.1 of Eumerus sabulonum. Taxonomy (NCBI): domain Eukaryota; kingdom Metazoa; phylum Arthropoda; class Insecta; order Diptera; family Syrphidae; genus Eumerus; species Eumerus sabulonum. The sequence goes on from OX645060.1 coordinate 209,499,772, forward strand.
AGAAAAAAACAATAAAACAAGGGAGGGGGGACAAAAATTATGGTGAAAGCGTAAAATGTCGCTTTTCATTGGGGGGGAAACCTCCGCCATCGATCAACTTCTCACGACAAAGCGCCTTTCAACTTGGATATGACACGGGAGCTTGGTACGAGTGGAATTTTGTCCACACATGTAACGCGGCACACGCAACCTTCTAAATGCTGCTGCTGCGAAAACAATTTTTTTTTTTTGTTGTTCTGATTTTTTCATTTTTACTTTTCTATTTCTAATCACTCACTACCGCGAATGGAATGGGGTGGGAGGGGGTGTGCTACAACAAATGATGTATCGCGAAATATGGGAACCATTGGTATCGATAGATAGACAAATTAAAATTGAGAAAAAGATTTTATCTGTCACATTGCAAATACTAACCTTAGATTCTTGTACCCTTCGCAATCGCAAGGTGTCGATGATGATAATGGTGATTGTGTTGTTGGTGAGCTCTTACTCTTCTCGTTCTGTTCGCGATTTGAGTTTGGCTCACTTGAGTTACGATGTCGGTCGCCTGGACTTGTGGAACGCAAGCGTTGACTTTGATGATATTGTGTGCACGAAAATTGCTTGCAAAGGACTATTCGATCGTTCAACAATGAATGATTTATGCAGAATTGAAAATATGTTATTAGTGTCGTAAAAACTGGCCTAGCCAAGAAACCGTAGAACAACTCGCGCGGAAGATGTCTCAGGCCGCGGCAATATCCGCTTCCATCAAATCTTCCTTCTGCCCACTTGCAAAAACGAACAGTCCTACGTGCGATAATGATGTTGATGATGTTGCTCTTGCGATATTGCTGCCCTTCTTCACCTGCTGATCGTCTTACTAAAAGAAATAAATGTTCTTGATTTTCCTTTCCCCTTTTTTCTTCATCAAATTTCACTTTGGCGTTTTCTGTCGGTTGCTTATGCTGCTGTTCCAAGTACCCGCCTTTCCAAACAGCAAACAAAATTCTATTAATTGCTCACGCGTTTGTGAAACTATTTTTTCGAATAAAAAAAATTTAACTACTCTTTTCAACCGCACGGAACGAAAAAACTATTTTCCTTTTTTTTAAAGTCGAAATGAATTGGGGGAAAAAAAAAACGACGGCGACAAGGACAACAGCAACAGCAACGAACAAGGCAAATATACTTGCAGACGACCTCTTCTCTCGCACGCACGTGCTCTAATTCGGTGTGTTTTGAATCTATCTCGTTCGTTTTTACTACGGCAAAAAAGTAGTAAAAACGAACGACAACACTACACAGCACAGCCGGTGACAAATCTATCAATGATTCGAGAGACAGAGATAATTAGATAGTGTATAGCCGGACGAGCGTGCGAGCAAAATCGAAATGCACAGGAGAAATTTTTTACGTTCGTCGGTACTTGTACCTTTCCAATTAGCTTCGAACCGAAATTGTATTTCGGATGGTTCTTCTTCTTCTTCTTCTTTTTCTGTTCACGATTCCTCCTCTTCGATTTCTTGACTTTTGTTGCGAGTCCTCTCGCTCGTTCGCGTACAACGACACGACACGATGTATGGTAATCGTGTAATTGCTTGTTCTATCCTGCAATTCTTTTCTTTCCCTCCTTTGGTCTCTTCTGTTTCTTTTTTTCTCTTGTTTTCTCTCCTTTGCTCTCTCTTCACTGTTCTTTTTCTATTTTTATTTTTCTTATTCGTCTCTTAGTTGGTTTTCTTTTGAATATCACCGACCGCAATGCGAATGAAATTCAATTTCTTCCACGAGCCTATGGTGCAGTATGTGTTGTGGTTAATGAACTCGAGCAATATCCGGTCGGCGGTTTGCTTCTAGTGACTACTTTTAATTCAGGGAAAAGAGCAATTTCCTCCCGATATTGTAGTCGAAATAGACTTCTTTGGATTAGAAAAAAAAAAATCGCACGGAAGAAGCCAGGTTATGGAATCAAAGATGGCGACGACATTTGTGCACGAATACAAATGCCGGTGCGTGTACACACAAGGGCGAGTAGAGGGTTTCACGTTTGGCTGAGTGCTAGAAATTCGTCAGGGCTGTATGCGGAGGCGGGCTGGGGTGCGTTCGTCGAATTGGATTGTTTTTGTTTTCAATTTTTACAATCTGGACCCGTAATTTGTCGGAACGAGATTAGACAACTTGTAATGGAGTCGCAGAGAATTTGGGAAACCGTTTCTGGAGACTATTAAACGGCGACGGGAAGGCATGGGCTCGGACATACAGGGTAAAGTTGTTGATCGTTCTCAACCTGGCGAGATGCCAGCAACGATCCCTGTTTAAATGCCCGGGTCAAGTTGACATACGGCCTCCTCGCGGCGCAAGATGAGCAAGATGCCTCGGACACACGGACGGATACTCGACGACGACAACGCACGAAAAAGGAACACGACTTGCGAGTATGCTCCTGGAATGTCAAAACCCTGTACACTCCCGGAGCTGCTCATATACTAGAAGGAATCCTCACGCAGTACAAGGCGGATATTACTGCGGCCCAGGAAATACGCTGGATAGGAAACGGTATGATTAGGGAGAAAAATTGCGACATTTATTACAGCTGTCACAAAAGGTTGCACTTACTGGGATGCGGATTTGTCGTGGGAAAGCGGTTAAGGTCGAAGGTCATCGACTTTAAACCTATAAGTGATCGCCGGGCTGTGATCCGCATCAGAGGCAGATTTTATAACATCAGCCTTATATGTGCACACGCCCCTACCGACGAGGCTGAAGACGCTATCAAGGAGGACTTCTAAGACCTCCTGGACAACGCCTACGGAGCTTGTCCGGAGTACGATGTAAAGATCGTGCTCGGGGACTTTAACGCCAAATCGGTAAGGAGAACACCCTTGGCGGAGTGATCGGAAAGCACAGCCTCCACGATACATCAACAGATAACGGCTTCCGACTCGCTGACTTTGCGACAGCTCATAATGCGGTGATAAGAAGCACAAGATTCCCTCGCAAGCTAATCCACACAGCAACCTGGCGATCTCCGGACGGTCGAACCGCCAACCAAATCGACCATGTGCTCATTGACGCAAGGCATTCGTCAAACATCCTGGATGTGCAAACATTCAGGGGTGCAAACGATGACTCTGACCACTTTCTCGTAGCAGCAAGATTCAGAGCTCGACTGTCCAATGTCAGAAGGCTGCACCAGCCCATCAGGAGGAGGTTCGACATTGGGCGCCTGAGCACACCGGAGGTTGCCAGAGTCTACAGGGAGCAGCTGAGCGAAAGACTCTACGGTATGCCTACGTCGAACACAAATGCCAATAATATGTGGCTGCATTGCCACTCAGCCATTCAGGAAGTAGCCGAAACCACCTTAGGATACCTACCACCCCCGACAAGAAACCCGTGGTATGATGGCGAGTGTGAGCAGAAAAAGGCAGCAACCGACGAGGCGTACCAAAAGGCGCTGCAGAGGAAAACCAGGGCAGCGCAAGAAGAGTACCGAGCCAGAAGAAGGGAGGAGAAAAAACTACTGCGACAAAAGAAAAGAATCTTCGCAGCCTCCCAACTCAAGGATATCGAGGAGTCTAGGGATAAACATAAAATACGAGCCTTTTACAATAAAGCCAAAGGCCTTGCAGGAGGCTTCAAAAAGGGCACCCTGGCTCTTCGAAACTGCGAGGGTAATCTTGTCACCGACCCGCAGGGAATAGTGGATGTACTTAAGCAGCACTTCCAGCAGCTGCTTAACGAGCATGACCAAGAAAGAGTGGTAGGGACCGAGGAAATCCCAACTCCAGCCGCTGAAGTAGTCCTCCCACCCAGCATCGAAGAAGTCGGCACACCTATTCAGAAGCTGAAGAACAACAGGGCCGCAGGCTCAGATGGCTTGCCATCAGAGCTCTTCAAGGCTGGCGGCGATGTTCTGGTAGGGAGCATGCACCAGATCATCTGCAGAATTTGGGAAGATGAAAGCATGCCCGACGACTGGAATACCAGCTCTATATGCCCCATCCACAAATAGAGGTATATCCCTGCTCAATGTCGCATACAAGATCCTGTCCAGCGTATTGTGTGAACGTCTAAAACCATTTTGCACCGCACTAATCGGCAGCTACCAGTGCGGCTTCCGGCCCGGCAAATCAACTATAGACCAAATTTTCACACTTCGACAAATCCTGGAAAAGACCAACGAGTTTCGAATCGATACACACCATCTTTTCATCGATTTCAAAGCCGCATACGACAGCATTCATCGTGAAGAGCTGTTTGGTGCGATGGCCGAATTCGAGATCCCGGGAAAACTTATCCAGTTGTGTTGCGCCACGCTAAAAAATACGCGATGCACCGTGCAACTCGGTTCCAAGACTTCGGAACCGTTTGAAACGTGCACCGGATTTCGGCAAGGAGATGCGCTGTCATGTGACTTCTTCAACCTGGTGCTGGAGCAGATAGTGCGACGGCCAGGCGTCAACAGGGAAGGCACTATCTTTTACGAGTCCATCCAGCTGCTAGGATACGCGGATGATATCGACATCATCGCGTGTTCTCGCCGTGGCATTGTGGAAGCATTCACGGCGATTGAAGAACAGGCGAAACGAATTGGTCTTAAGATCAATGAGGACAAAACGAAATACATGCTGTCAAGCAAAAACCAATCCGTCGCTCACCACCTGGGACAAAACATAACAATTGACAGCTACAATTTCGAGGTAGTTAAGGAGTTTGTCTACCTCGGGGCAAACGTAAATTCCACAAATGACACCACAGTGGAGATCCGGCATAGAATCGCCCTTGGCAACCGTTGCTACTTCGGCTTGTCCAAACAACTGGGGTCAAAACTCCTCACTCGAAAGACCAAAATCATGCTTTACAAAACGCTCATTCTGCCAGATAAGCAGGAGAGCGGAGCTGATTTTGGGTTCTTTCGAAAGAAAAATTCTGCGCCGGATATTTGGTCCTTTCTGTGAGGAAGGTGAATGGTGAAGAAGACACAACCGCGAACTCTACGAGCTGTACCAAGATGTGGATGTAGTCAGGAAGGCAATGATCCGTCGACTACACTGGCTCGGCCACATCGAGCGCATGGGCATCAACGCTCCAGCTAAGAGGGTCTTCGACTCCGAGCCTCCTGGTTCGAGAAGAAGAGGAAGACCGAACCTCCGGTATAAGGACCAAGTAATCGCGGGTGTAAGACATCTTGGTCTTGATAACTGGAAGCAACGTGCCCGGGACCGTCAAGGATGGAAGGCAGCTATAGCTCGGGCTCAGATCTTCCATGGATCGCTGGCCTGATAAGTAAGTAAGTAAGTTGAACCAACAACAGTGTGCTGATCACGACTCACTTCGACTTTTGGTACTAAAGCATCATCTCGAGCCGCCGTATTTAAATGGTTAAAGGATGAATTCCATGAAGGTTGGCCAGAATCGGTTCTTGTGTCTGAAAATAATTGTTATTGTGCGTGAACGTACATATATTGCAAGATCGTCATGTGGCATATCTTGAGATTGAGGCATACTGGGTAATAATTCTACTCCATGCATTCGATATTGCAAGACCCCTTCACTGTAAAAAGGACAAGCACACAATAAAAGGATGGTTTCGATAGGCGCAAAGCTAATTTGCAACCTCTGCGTATATACTAAAGTGCCTGAACGAATTACTACGGACTATAACCAACGCGGATTATGGTCGGCTCTCGTCTTATCTAGGACAACCACCCCTGAGAGTAGTGAACGACCCAAACCACTGCAATCCGTTCAGGTTGTGTGTGTAAACAACAAACCTGCAACACAACGCTGAGAACCTCTAACATTTTTCGGCCGTTAAGCGTAGCAAACACACGTCCGTCAACGCCTTTTTACCTTTTTAATAAGTTTACGTAATTAAAAACTCCGTTTCAATGCGTTAAAATTTTTAAGTACTAAGTATTAGAAAATTTGTATTACATATTTGGTGAATTTTAATGGACGTGCTTTTTATGACATTGTTTTTACTCAGTTGCATAATTGAACGCATTCCTTTTGAGCTTTTAAGTTTTTTTCTCGAACACAGTTCCGCCGTCATGCCTGTCAGCGCGCTTTTCCAATTTAGCGGGCACATCTGCAATAATTTCCATCTGACAGCTGCGATAAATTTTCGCGCAGTCGCCACTACCTAATCCGACAATAGCTGCTTTCAAACTGTCCAGTATTGCATTTCCGTTCTCAGTAGGCATCTTAGACGAGAACCAGCTAATGCCCAAACTGTAGAATTTTTATTTTTAAATTAATTTCAAAAGAAATGAGCAAGTGAAGCACCTCCACATGGGTATCCATATCTTTTGACCGTTACGCTGTTGTCGTGCGAATTTGTTGTTTTCACAGAGCGAACGATAGTGACACTGGCCATCATCTTTCGGAATTAGCAGGACCGCGTCGATTGAACGAAGAACGCGTCGCGAAAGTTCATTCATCTTTTATCGAAACGAAAAGGATTGCGAGATGAAAGAGATTGTAGGTATAATGGACAGGAACTACCTACTCACCATATCGATTCGTGCATTTTCGGGAGTGTTCCTTTTTTTCCTGCGAATCTCCTCGATGTTGTCATTGTTGTTCGGCATCATTCCGCCATTATCGGTGGCTTCCATTGGCATCATCATCATGTTGCTCGTGTCGTCCTTGTTCTAGAATTCAAACGATATTTGATCATTCTTTTTAGGGTTTCAATAACGTTACCATAGTTATGCACATTAGCACTTGAAGGATAAACATGCCAAAGGATAGGAAAGCCAGAGTGGTGAGTGCAATGTCTAGAACGTCTTTGAGACCGATTTCCTTAGATTGTGGCTGGGACTGTTGCTGAACTGGATGCGCAGGACCATACTCGTTGTCATTATAGGTGTTCTCATGACCACTTGGTGGATAATGCCCTAAGAAGAATCGACAAATATTATACACCGTTGTTGAAAGAGGATCTTGACAGTACCATTCTTGCTTCCGGCAGTTGGGTAAAGTGCTGAAAACGTGGATACACTTTCTGCTGCGTCAAATGGAAGGTGATGGCGCACAGAAATTAGTGTCTGTGGGTAGTTAGACACCTATGGAAAGCAAGTTGTACGTTTTTGTTTGGATACGGTCAAAAAACTTTCTCACAGAATCAATAGCTCCTTCACTGTATGCGTATCCGGTGATGTCACCTTCATCGAATTCCTCTTCCTCTTGATTATCCTCCTCAGAGATAATCGTTTTTCGTCGATTGCTTTTCTCCCGCTTTAAGGGCTTAAAGTCATTTGCCACCGTCTTGCTATCATCTGAAAATTGCCGTTTTACATCCTCCAGCAGTGTCATTCTGGAAGTGTATAATCAATATCCAAATTGAATGTACTACCTCTACACTTACTTATCTAACCAGCTACGGTATCTTGCCGAGCCGGTATCTTCAAGCATCTCGTTAGGGACGTACTTTCCCTTGCGCCGATTCGCGTCCATTGTGGTCGTGTTATCTACCGAACCTGGTGACGGTGACCCGATGCGTCTTTCAATCAGAGGCTTAGCGTCCAAGGGATATTCCTTTAGAATTCGTTTAGCCAGAAAATTGGTTGCTAGGTATTCGTTCATCATTTTCCTGGAAGCCAAGCCCAATACAGAATGAAAAAGATACGAAAATCCTCTATCCAACCTGTGGAACTCCATTGTCGTAAGAACTGATGTGAAATTTGACCGATCCACCGACTCATCTTGCTTGTAAAAGTGTTCACGGGTTATATTTGGAGTGCCTTTCAGGAAGGTCTTAAGTTCCCGAGCGAGTAGATGTGCCGGCATCAATTGCTCGTTCATTATATCATTCAAGTCGAACTGAAAGGAATCCATAGATCCCTGAACTAAAATTAAACCAACATTCAAGAATAGTACAAGATCCACTAAGCAATTCATGATTTCTAGTCTGCGTGTATCTGCAACGAGGTTTGAAAAGAAACTAGCGTGCAAGCAATTTTCCTGGTGACAATGACTTGAAACTCCTCCATGCTCCAATGCGTGGGCATCACACGAACGACCGCGTTAGGAAGTCACTTGTATAATTAATTTACCGTGATGGTGTAGACTATTTACCTAGTAGAGTGACCTACTGTGTCAGCTACAGAAGAGGTACGGTATAGTTAAAATCGACTCGACAGGGAAGCATACAGTTTGTAGACACATTGTCTCGTTGTGTTTCGAGATTTCACACTTCACAGATTTGAGATAAGTAAACAGATCGTTAACTGTCGACAAACATCGCAGCACCGATGAGTTCAAAATCACCTTGTAGACGTGATGTCTTAAGAAGAAAATTCTCTTGGATTCATGGACATTAATGAGTAGGTCCACGTGCTATCGTTCATTGCATTTGAGGAAAACAACAGCGCTGTACTGAGCTCGAGGTGTGTGGTAGATGATCAATTTCATTTTGACACATTGGTGCTAAATGACTCATTAAATGGTCAAGAAGTGCGAGGTTTGTCAAACCCAACAAAAGTGAAAGGTCGAAAAGGGGAAATATCTGTATGAGAATAGGACTGGACGCAACTACTCCTCATCAGAAATGATTGTGGCGGAGCGTTAGCGAAGCCTCTCTCTCCTCGGCTCAAATGAAAAAAGCGGATGTTCAAGCATAACTCCCGAACCTGATGTCCGATCGTCTCGAAACTTTGCATGCACATGCATCTATGGCGTGTTCAGTTCTTCGAATTGGTCTCATGTTTTATAACCTAAGCATAGTCGCACCATGTCCAAAAAACTAACGAAAATGTCCAAACTCATTGAAATTTCTAGCGCGCGCAGCGTGGTTAATACTTACTTACTTACTTAGGTGGCGCTACAGTCCGTGGTGAACCTGGGCCTCAACCAACAAGCGTCTCCAGCTGGCACGGTCTTTAGCCAGCTAATTCCAGCGCCGCACGTCCAGTTGGTTAAGGTCCCCTTCCACCTGCGTGCGCCACCGATGATGCGGCCGTCCTCTGTCGCGCCTTCCTTTCGGAGTGGATTCGAAGACTCTTCGGGTCGGAGCTGTATTTTCCATGCGCTCTACATGGCCTAGCCACCTTAGACGCTGTATCCGTAGACGTCGTACCAGGCCGATGTCGCTGTACAACCCGTACAGTTCTTCGTTATATCTTCTCCTCCATACACCGTTTGAACAAACGGGACGGTAGATAGTGCGCAGAATTTTCCTCTCGAAACGACCAAGGGCATCTTCATCCGCTTTTGCTAAGGTCCAAGCCTCTGCGCCGTAAAGGAGGACTGGGATGATTAAGGTCTTATATAGTGTCACCTTGGTTTTCCGAGAGAGGGCTCTACTTCTCTTGAGCCCAAAGAAACAGCGGTTGGCAGGAGTGATTCTGCGTTTTATCTCAGCGCTGGTGTTGTTGTCGCTGGTCATCAGTGAGCCAAGGTAGACGAATTCCTTGATCACTTCAAAGTTATATCCGCCCATGGTGACGTTCTGGCCAATACGTCGGTGTTGCCCGTCTCTTTAAGATGAAAGCAGATATTTGGTCTTACCCTCATTAACCTTGAGACCCATCTCAGCCGCTTCTACCTCAATGCTTACAATGGTCTCATTGACGTCTCGCTGTGTTCGTCCAATCACGTCAATGTCGTCGGCGTACGCAGGCAATTGGCCAGTGACTCTTGCACGATCTTTTCAAGCACGATGTTGAAAAAGTTGCATGACAGCGCGTCACCTTGCCTAAATCCTTTTTTAACATCAAAGGTCTCGGTTTGCTCATTACCGACCTTAATGGAGCAGCGAGAATTCTCCATTGTCATCCTGCACAGTCGGACGAGTTTGGCAGGGATGTTAAAACTAGACGTGGCTTTATATAGCTCATCTCTATACACGCTGTCATATGCAGCCTTGAAATCGACGAAGAGGTGGTGAGTGTCGATTTGGTATTCCTGGGTCTTCTCCAAGATCTGCCGTAGCGTAAATATTTGGTCTATTGTGGATTTACCTGGCCTGAAACCACACTGATAAGAGCCGATCAGGTTATCCACAAACGGTTTCAGGCGTTCACATAATACGGCAGAGAAGATCTCACATGCGATGTTAAGGAGACTTATTCCCCTATGGTTGGCGCAGTTATAGGGGTCTCCTTTCTTATGGACCGGGCAAACAATGCTGAGATTCCATTCGTCGGGCATGCTTTCCTCCGACCATACCTTGCAAATGAGATGGTGCATGCACTTTACCAGCTCATCTCCAGCCGCCTTAAGAAGCTCAGCAGACAGGCCGTCTGCGCCCGCGGCTTTATTAGACTTAAGTCTTGATATCGCTATTTTGACTTCGTCTAGGTCGGGTGGACTGAATTCTGTTTCATTGTCGTCCATTACGAATGGCTCGTTCTGCCTGACAGCGGTATCTTGTCTATCATCGCCGTTATACAGTCTGCAGATGTGGTTTTTCCATATTCTCAGCATCGACTGCGATTCTATTACTAGGTGTCCGTTCTCATCACTGCAGGCTTCCATTCTGGCTTTATAACCTTGGCATGTTTGCTTTACCTGTTGATAAAACGTTCGAACGCTACGCGAAAAATGTACGCTCAGATTGCAAGCAGTTCTAATAAGTTTGCAGTGCTGTCTAACTCTATCTTACGGATTGTGTCTCTATTTCCACATACTGAAATCGTTATTGCGGGCGGTTTCACTATACACAATTCTTCGACTTCGACACTGAACAGACAACACCCGAAGGAAGGTATGTTGAGATCTTCTTTTTCGACAAAGAAAAAAATGTGTGCTGGGACACATAGTGGAAGTGAAACTTCAACGGATAAGTACATTAACAATCTGCACACATTCCGTGTTTTTTTCTGCACAGGTTTACTGAAAATTATGATTTGGTTAGGTTAGGTACCTTCTAATGAATGAATTTTTTATTTAAACATATATGGGGAGAGCAAATGGAAGGGTGAGAGTGAATAAAGGTACACCACAATGTGGCGTTCTGTCAGCCCTCCTATGGCTCCTTGTGGTCGACGGAATGGTCAAGATTCTAGAGACGGAGGGTTTTAATGTCACGGCCTACGCCTATGACATTGCCATTTTAGTCTCTGGAAAATTTCCTCAGGTCCTGAGCGATAGACTAAACTATGCACTGATGTTAGTGGATAACTGGGTCAAGGGACGAGGCCTGGGAGTAAATCCGGCGAAAACCGAGGTAGTACTCTTTACAAGGAAAAGATCTGTACCAAGATACACCTACCCTCGTATGAATGGTATAGATCTGATCCCTGGAAAATCTGCCAAATATCTTGGCATAATCCTGGACTCCAAACTTAGTTGGAGAGAAAATATTGAGGATAGAATCAAAAAGGCCTATGTGGCACTATATTCGTGCAAGGTAGCCTTTGGAAAGACATGGGGCCTCAAACCGAGGCTAGTACATTGGTTGTACACTGCGGTGGTAAGACCTATCCTAGTCTATTGCTCGGTTGTCTGGTGGAAGGCGCTTGAGAAAAAGTGTCATCTTCAGAGTGTGTCAAAGGTTCAAAGGGCAGGCTGTCTGGCGGTGAAGGGATCTATGAAGTCCACACCAACGGCGGCTCTTGAAGTCATGCTGAACCTCCCACCCCTGGACATATACTGCGAGAGCGCCGCAACCAGAACTGCGCTAAGATTACAGGAATCAGGTCTCTGGAAAAGGAGTCCTCACGGGCATGCATCAGTCTTGGATCGATGGGCCGTCTCGAGATTCAGAACCGTAACGGACTATGTCACCCGACTTCCTTCCCGGGAGAGGAGATTCTCTATTAGAATTCCCTCCAGGGAGGAATGGACCGGTGATTTGGTACGGACGGAAAGTGAACTGGCACTCTACACCGACGGATCTAAAATAGATGTTGGCACAGGTGCAGGAGTCTACTTTGAGTCTCGGGATATGCATCGCTCCTACAGGCTCGATCATGGATGCAGTATCTTCCAAGCTGAGGTCTTCGCTATCAAGCTGGCGGCGGACCTGATCAGCAAGGAGAATATCACAGGAAAAAGGATCAGCATCTATGTTGACAGCCAGGCAGCCATTAAGGCTCTGCAGGTAGCATGGATAAGATCCAAACTCGTCAAACTCTGCAAGGAGAAGTTGGAAAAGATGTCCAATGTAAATGAGGTGACCCTTTGCTGGGTACCTGGTCATATGAATATCTCTGGAAACGAGAGGGCGGACGAGCTGACTAGGGTGGGATCAATTGCAAACATTGCGCAGATCTCAGCTGAGGCCAAAGCACCACTCAGTGCGCTCTACAGGGAGATAGAGTCGGAGCTATTAGTGAAAGCCAATAAGCTATGGTGTCGCTTAGATACATGCTCAGCGTTCACAATAGTTCCTATCTAACTCAGGCTCCACCCCAGCGGGACTATCCACCTTGCCGTGGTGCTGGGGCTTACACTGGCCAGGGAAGCCTTGTCAACGACATGGGTTCCGGGCCGGGAACCAAGAGATAGTCAACCCTACTCCAGTGGTGGTGTGAGCTTCTTAAAACCGTGCCGAAGGATGAAAGGTTGGAGGGTTTATTTCCAACCGCTAACGAGCTCCCTTAGGTGCACAGGCGAGGCCTAAGGTATTCGAATGCCTTACTCCGATATTCGGCGGCTCTGTCGGAGTGGACCCATATTTCCGGCCGTACTCGTGGGTACAAAATTTCAAATTTAAACAAAACAAAAACACAAAAAGAAAGTAAAGAGGAAGAGCTCTCTCTCGAGTCGGTGGCAGACGCACTACTTGCTGTGGTCAGTGACAGAGAGGAAGAAGCCAAACCTAGGGGATCCAGCGTGTTAGACGAGGTCATCTCCAAGGAATTAGAGGAGGAATTACTCGCTGATTCTGAAGAGACAGCCCAAGAAGGTTTAACACGGAGAAAGGATGCCAAGAAACCTAAGAAATTAACCCAAGGAAAGCTGAGGCTTAAGGAGTACAAAAAAGCTGTGCACCTTAAGCGCTTGCTTGAGGAAAAGGGCAGACCCCTGCTCTCCGATATGGAGAAGGAGAAGCTCGCTTGGGCAGAAGAGGTGATTGCCAAGGATGTCCTAACGAGACCAAGGGCTGACAAGGGCACATCCGGCAAAAAAGCCAGAGAAGGCAAGGGGGATAAAAAGACCATAAATCCCCCCAAGAAAAGGGAGCGGAGGGCTGGGCCAGGTGGAACCGAAGCCGATAAGGCGGGTTCTAGCTGCACCCAGACCCTAGGCGAAGGTGAGAACCTGAAAACCAAGGGCACGGGAAGGACTGTAGCCGCTAAGGCAGGTTCTACTAAGGTGGCCCCTAACGCGGTCGATAAGACTGGTAAGGGCAAACCAGAAAACGTGCCAGCTCCCAAGAAAAGAGAGGATTTCAAGGCGAAGAGGGTAAGATCCCAAGAGGAAGCCGGAAATCCATCAAAAAGAGTGAAGGTCAACACGGCAGTGCAGTTCGGAGGGGCTGCTCGGAATGCTTTACAGCTAGCTGTGATAGATTCCGGCAGGCCGAGTGGCCAGTATACCTTCGAACAGGGGAAGATGATCGAGAAGGCTTTGGCTAGAGCGATCTTCGACCACATTCGAGGGAATGCTGGGAAAACTGCGCCAACGTTTGGTCTCACTAACTGGAGGCGAGGTGTGAGTAGGCTGGACTGCAAGGACCAGTTATCACATGACTTTGCGAAGAAGGTTGTACCCACCTTCAAACTGTGGGAGGGGGCTGCACTAAAGGCACTAAAGGCACTAAATGGAATTCGAGAAAAGCGGGATCCTCGGCTTTCTAAAGGCACAAAACCCAGCGGTCCCTATGGATGACTGGGAAGTAGTAGCAATTGAGAGCAACGAAGACGGCACAAAAAGCATAATCTTTGTTATCGAGGATCCGCCGGAAGCGATGAAAAAAGAGAGGCATATGCGCCTATTCTTCGGGGCTGGTGAGTTTCCTGTGAGACTCATGAAGAAGGCGCAGCCTGGCGGTACGGCAGCTGTGGTGAAGGAAAGTGCTACTAAAAATGAAAGTAGTGCAAATAAACCTGCATCACAGTAAGGCCGCATCAGCCAATCTAATGCTGCTCATGAACAAGGAGCAGCTTGATGTGGCCCTGATCCAAGAACCATGGATCCTCCATAATCGGGTTAAGGGATTAGGGTCATCGAAATACAGCCTCTTTTATAACAGCAGCGAAGGCAAGGTTAGAACTTGTATCGTTGCTAGCAAAGATCTCCACGTACTAATGTTAACTAATTTCAGCTCGGGTGACCAGACGGTGGTGGAGGTTACGGGAAAGGAGGGTGAACTAACGATGGCTTCGGTTTACCTACCGTACGACGAAGGCACGGACGTCCCCTCTAGAGAAACAAGGTCATTGACCGCAATGGCCGAACAAGGTAAGAAGAACTTAGTCGTAGGGTGTGATGCTAACGCCCATCACACTACTTGGGGTAGCTCTAATACCAATAGTAGGGGTGAGGCTTTGTTCAGTTTTGTCCTTAGTACTAACCTAGTTATATGTAATAGGGGTGATTCACCAACATTTATTACTAGTAACAGAAGGGAAGTCTTAGACATAACGCTTATAAATGATAATGGTACTGCGGAGATCTCGAACTGGAGAGTATCTGACAAAGCATCACTTTCTGATCACTGTTGGATCCTCTTCGACTTGAATGTCCGTAGGCCGGATAGGAAAGTGTTTCGGAATCCCCGGAAGGCGAACTGGCAGAGGTTTAACGCGGAGCTGGGTGGGACCCTCAACCGGCTTCCGGATGGGAACCCCGACTCCACGGAAGACATCGATGAGATGGTACTGAACCTTACCAGCAAGCTAAATCGGTCATTTGAGAAGGCATGTCCTACCAGACGACCCAGTAAAAGAAACCACCCACCATGGTGGAATGCTAAAATAGCAGAGCGGCTTCGTATCTCTAGGCTCAGTTGGAACCTGGCAAAGGAGGGGGCCATTGAATGGTCAACCTATAGAGATAATGTTAAGCGACTCAAAAAAGAAATTAGATTCGCCAAGAAGGACTCTTGGAGAAGCTTCTGCGGCTCTATTGAATCATGTACGGGTGCAGCTCGTCTGAGGAAGGTCCTTGCAAAAGCTCCCACACAGATGTCCTCTATAAAGAGATCTGATGGTAGCTGGACAGACTCAAACGAGAGCGTGCTTGATTCACTATTGAAAGGTCATTTCCCTGGCTGCGAGGATGCAGGAATCTTCAATTCAGCGGACACGTTGCCAAGGGAATGTATTGAGCATGAGACAGTCGATAAGATTGTTACGGGGAATAAGATCCTGTGGGCAATCAAATCTTTTGACCCCTACAAGGCAACGGGAATGGATGGGATCTTTCCGATCATGTTGCAGGAGTCATGCGAAGTCATTCTTCCATGGCTGGAGCGCATCTACTCCTGGTGCCTCAGGATGGGTTATGTTCCTCAAGCGTGGAGGGAAGTTAGGGTGGTTTTCATACCCAAATCGGGTAAAGTCAGCCACACTACTGCAAAGGACTTCAGGCCTATTAGTCTGTCGTCCTTCCTGATGAAAACGCTGGAGCGAATAATAGATTTGTACGTAAGAGAAGAGATTGGGGACGGTTATCTGTCACAATCACATAATGCGTACATAAGGGGAAAGTCGGTGGATACTGCTCTGCATAGGGTAGTCTCTGCGATAGAAAAATCGCTCAGTATCAAGGAATTCACTCTAGGTGCTTTCCTGGACATTGAGGGTGCCTTTAACAACGTGAGTACCGAGGCAATAGTGTCCAGCCTTCATATGGCCCAAATAAACCCGGGTGTATGCAGGTGGATTGGGCAAATGCTGGGTACTCGTATAGTAAATTCGACGATAGGGGGAGCATGCGGAAGGGTGAGGGTAAATAAAGGCACACCACAAGGTGGCGTTCTGTCACCCCTCCTATGGCTCCTTGTGGTCGACGGAATGGTCAAGATTCTGGAGACGGAGGGTTTTAATGTTACGGCCTACGCCGATGACATTGCCATTTTAGTCTCTGGAAAATTTACGCAGGTCCTCAGCGATAGACTAAGCTATGCACTGATGTTAGTGGATAGCTGGGTCAAGGGGCGAGGCCTGGGAGTAAATCCGGCGAAAACAGAGGTAGTACTCTTTACAAGGAGAAGATCTGTACCAAGATACACCTACCCCCGTATGAATGGTATAGATCTGATCCCTGGACAATCTGCGAAATATCTGGGCACAATCCTGGACTCCAAACTTAGTTGGAGAGAAAATATTGAGGAAAGAATCAAAAAGGCCTATGTGGCACTATATTCGTGCAAGGTAGCCTTTGGAAAGACATGGGGCCTCAAACCGAGGTTAGTACATTGGTTATACACTGCGGTAGTAAGACCTATCCTAGTCTATGGCTCGGTTGTCTGGTGGAAAGCGCTTGAGAAAAAGTGTCATCTTCAGAGTGTGTCAAAGGTTCAAAGGGCGGGCTGTCTGGCGGTGACGGGATCTATGAAGTCCACACCAACGGCGGCCCTTGAAGTCATGCTGAGCCTCCCACCCCTGGACTTGTACTGCGAGAGCGTCGCAACCAGAACTGCGCTAAGATTACAGGAATTAGGTCTCTGGAAAAAGAGTCCTCATGGACATGCATCAGTCTTGGATCGATGGGCCGTCTCGAGATTCAGAACCGTAACGGACTATGTCACCCGACTTCCTTCCTGGGAGAGGAGATTCTCTATTAGAATTCCCTCCAGGGAGGAATGGACCGGTGACATGGTACGCACGGAAAGTGAACTGGCACTCTACACCGACGGATCCAAAATGGATGTTGGCACAGGTGCCGGAGTCTACTTTGAGTCTCGGGATATGCATCGCTCCTACATGCTCGATGATGGATGCAGTGTCTTCCAAGCTGAGGTCTTCGCTATCAAGCAAGCGGCGGACCTGATCAGCAAAGAGAATATCACAGGAAAAAGGATCAGCATCTATGTTGACAGCCAGGCAGCCATTAAGGCTCTGCAGGCAGCATGGATAAGATCCAAACTCGTCAAAATCTGTAAGGAGAAGTTAGAAGAGATATCCAATGTAAATGAGGTGACCCTTTGCTGGGTACCTGGTCATATGAATATCTCCGGAAACGAGAGGGCGGACGAGTTGGCTAGGGTGGGATCAGGTGCTAATATTGCGCAGATCTCAGCTGATGCCAAAACACCACTCAGTGCGCTCTACAGGGAGATACAGACGGAGCTATTGGCGAAAGCCAATAAGCGATGGTGTCGCTTAGATACATGCGCAACGGCGAAATTGACCTGGCCCGTCTATGATAAGAAAAGAACGGAAAATCTGCTGAAGTTCAATCGTGGGAACATTCGACTGGCAGTCGGTGCCCTCACCGGGCATTGCATGCTATCTTATCATGCAGTTCGACTAGGCCAGCCCTACAATGACTTCTGTAGAAGCTGCAGGGACGAAGAGGAAATTGAGTCCGTTCGTCACCTGCTGTGCGAATGCCCGGCGCTAGCCCAAAAAAGGAATATTTTCCTGGGAAGATACTTCCTTTCGGGACTAGAAGAGGTAGGTAATATCGGGCTGAACAGAATACTAGGATTTTTATCCTCGTCTGGCTGGTTCAGCTCGACAGTAAATGTATAGGTATCAACGGGTTAAACAAAACAGGTGGGCACAATGGACTCAACGTAGTCTACGTGAGCCTTGACTTTACGTCAATAGGGCACCCATATACCTAACCTAACCTAACTCAGGCTCCAACGTTGTTCTCACGATTCGATGCACCCTGGATAATCCTCCGAAGTTAGCTACAGCTACAGCTACAGCTACAGCTTCCTTGACCTTTTCTACACAATCGTGATGAGTTCCCTTGAGGTGTGACTTCATCTTGGGAATAAAAAACAGTCGCAGGGGGCAATATCGGGGCCATAGGGTGGTTACGGCAACGTTGGAAAACTATTTTCGCCAAAAACTCTTGCACAAGCAACAATAATAGATCGGCGTAGTGGTGCAAGATGTAACCCTACTTGGTGAGTTTGGGTCGCACCCGGAAAGCAAGTGCTCACAGCCTCTTAAGGACGCCAACATGGAACTGCCCAATCACTGTCTGGTCGGTCGCGATGAACGATGCTGCGGTACGAGAGGTAACGGGAGCTTCTTCACGTATACCGTCTTCTACTGATTTACGATCTTTTTTAACCCCTTTACCCATTCAAACACTCTAATTTTTGACTTACACTCGTCTCCATACACCACCAGCAATTTTCGGAGCATTTTCGAGATTTCACTAACAATTGAATCACAACACGGAGCAAAGGTCATCCTCCTCCTTGCAACATGCAGCACAGGTAAGCGTCTCACTAATGCCAAGCACGTAGAGATACTTGGCAAGAGTGTAATGGCCCGTGATAACTCCCACAAGTCTTCTCAGTCGATTCTCCTTAAAGACAGGAGGAATGCTGCAGATATTTTGCAGACATCAGGGCATACGCGCTTAGTCATCCTGCAACCTGGACAAACCCCCCATCTACGGTTGTGTGTATTAAATACACAGTCGTTAATGTAGGAATTTACCGTAGACGCAGGTAGACCTAGAACGGGTTCAGCTCTCCTCTGAACCCATTCTGGCGAGTTCATCAGAGATCTCATTTCCTGGGATCCCAGAGTGGCCTGGAACCCATACAAACCCTTATGAATTTAGTCTGCCGACTCTGTTCAAGAACGACTTGAGTTCAATCACTAGTTTGGAGTTAGTTAAGGGGTAACACACAGCTTTTAGTGCAGCTTGGCTGTCACTACAGACGCATATGCTTTCCCCCTTCCACCTGTGCTTCACAACATAGTGCATGGCCATTAGGATTGCGTATATCTCTGATTGGAAGACAGACGCATACTTTCCTAACGAGAAGTGCAGTCGGATGTTTTCGCGCTCAAAGAAGACGCCAGCACCGGACCCCCGCCTAGACCTGGAGCCATCCGTGAAAATGCGAAAATTATCCCTTCCAGGTCCAGTATCCAACCATAGCCAATCCTGACGCCATGGAAACTCGACTGTGAATTTACGGCGCAATAGGATAACTGGCGTCAATGCGTCAGAAGGCGTGTCCATGAGACAGGGGTCGCAGGACAATTCTTGCGCAAGGACACCGCTATTCCTATGCGAGTTGTACCAAAAGCCCTTTCTCTTCAGACGAGACATGACCGGAAAGCATGCCCGACGAATGGAATCTCAGCATCGTTTGCCCGGTCCATAAGAATGGAGACCCCTATAACTGCGCCAACTATAGTGGAATAAGTCTCCTTAACATCGCATATAAGATCTTCTCTGCCGTATTGTGTGAACGCCTGAAACCGTTGGTGGATAACCTGATCGGCTCTTATCAGTGTGGTTTCAGGCCAGGTAAATCCGCAATAGACCAAATATTTACGCTGCGGCAGATCTTGGAGAAGACCCAGGAATACCAAATCGACACTCACCACCTCTTCGTCGATTTCAAGGCTGCATATGACAGCGTGTATAGAGATGAGCTATACAAAGCCACGTCTAGTTTTAGCATTCCTGCCAAACTCGTCCGACTGTGCAGGATGACAATGGAGAATTCTCGCTGCTCCTTTAAGGTCGGTAATGAGCAAACCGAGACCTTTGATGTCATGCAACTTTTTCAACATCGCGCTTGAAAAGGTTGTGCAAGAGTCACTGGCCAACACAAGAGGTACGATTTATTTCAAGTCTACTCAATTGCTTGCGTACGCCGACGACATTGACTTGATTGGACGGACACAGCGAGACGTCAATGAGGCCTTTGTAAGCATTGAGGTAGAAGCGGCTAAGATGTGTCTCAATATCTGCTTTCATCTAAAAGAAACGGACAACACCGACGTATTGGCCAGAACGTCACCATGGGCGGATATAACTTTGAAGTGGTCAAGGAATACGTCCACCTTGGCTCACTGATGACTGGCGACAACAACACCAGCGCTGAGATAAAACGCAGAATCACTCTTGCCAACCGCTGTTTCTTTGGGCTCAAGAGGCAATTGAGAAGAAGAGCCCTCTCTCGGAAAACCAAGGTGACACTATAAGACCTTAATCGTCCCAGTCCTCCTTTACGGCGCCGAGGCTTGGACCTTAACAAAAGCGGATGAAGATGCCCTTGGTCGTTTTGAGAGGAAAATTCTGCGCACTATCTACGGTCCCGTTTGTTCAAATGGTGTATGGAGGAGAAGATATAACGAAGAACTGTACGGGTTGTACAGCGACATCGGCCTGGTACGACGTCTACGGATACAGTGTCTAAGGTGACTAGGCTATGTAGAGCGCATGGAAAATACAGCTCCGACCCGAAGAGTCTTCGAATCCACTCCGGAAGGAAGGCGCGGCAGAGGACGGCCGCATCATCGGTGGCGCACACAGGGGGAAGGGGACCATAACCAACTGGGTGTGCGGCGCTGGAAACAGCTGGCCAAAGACCGTGCCGGCTTGAGACGCTTGTTGGTTGAAGCCCAGGTTCACCACGGACTGTAGCGCCAACTAAGTAAGTAGGTTAATGGACTTATTTGGAATGCCATCCAGCCCAGGTGACACACCTTTAGAAGTTCAGAGTTAAAGAAGGACTTTAATTAGGCAATATGATCAAGGCAGTTTGCTGGGTTTTTGTCACGTTTTATAGAGAAATATTATAATAAATTAACTTCCAGATTAGAGAGACATAACCCAAATTAAAGCTAGACGTAAAGACAATTGCGAACGGCATGAAGTAGAGCCGTGGACGTACCGCCATTCTTGGAGTTTTACAGGGTTTTAAGGTGCCTATTCTCCATTTGAAGTACTGAAGGTCCTCCCAGAAAGACTAGAGGTGTGCAATTAGAGAGTTGTAGTTTGAGAAAAGTCTCCAAGGATTCCCTGCATTTGGCTGTATAGAAACCATCCAGCTTAAGTTCGCAGATCGCGTCAGTTGAGCCCGCTTTTTTCTCTCCATTTAGTCGTCGATAGTAGCGTCCGGTTTCACTGAATTTCTCCCATTGAGCCTCAATGGCAAGGAATATTAAAATATCCAAAAAGCATCCAAATACGAATGTATTTGTCAGTAACACGGTCCAATCATCGCCTTCTGGGTAGATAGTTTGAAAAAGCGTCCTTAAAGGGTCATTATGGTCATTACCTACAACTCTACTGAAAAGGACGAAAATTGATATACGAGCACACCGGGTGGAAATTGAATCGTATTCAGAATTTCGACACGCAATTGTTCGGTCATAATGCCGTGCCGTGCCGTATTGTACCGAGTCTCGCGTGTGCACTACGCCGACAACCAAGTGCTAGATCTCTCAAGTAGCTATTACACCTTTTAGCAAACCAATACCAGTCGTATATGGACGTATTTGTTGAAACGAATGTATCTCTACTGCTGATGATCCTGAGTCGTATTCGTGACGTTGATGATGGGTGTACGTTTTGACAGACTTGAATGGAACAAACACCTTAGTTGTTCCTACCCCATGTCTGGTGTATGTATAATATGATTATTTATCATAACGAGGTGGTAAAAGATTTTTATATCCCATTCCATGATTGCGAGTGCTGAATCATGGGTATTCTTGGTCCAGTTATATTGGTCGACACCTCGATGCTGGAGTTGGCTGGTGGTGGTGTAAAATGATTCCTAAAAGCACTGGGAACGTCCAGGTGTTGAGTAACTCGTCGTTTTAATGATGGCTACCAGCAGTTTCGTCGACTGAGGGGCGGAAGCGCGAGAATGATGAATGTACGCCAAATCGGAAGCGGTAAGTGGTGTTGAAATACTACCAGCATGTGCACGTTTGCGGCAAGGATATTCGAGATTAGATGGTTTTGTATTTATTTCTTGAAATGATGCTGTATTAACGGCGGAGGGGTAATGCAGAGTAAATTATCTTACTCGAATCTGACAAGGTTGGTCGGCTTGGCTTTGTTTGGTTTGTAATGTGATTTTCGTCATCATTTGGAATATAACCATGCGCACAGGGGCTTGATGGCAGAGGATTTATTTGAAAAAGTATGAATAAATCTATTGGTTCTTATTCGAAAAGCAAGTAGTGTTTGCTGAAATTTGGATAAAAGAATGATATCCTTAGATGTATGTACATATGGATTTCCTGGACATAATCGGCGAAGACAATGGTGACAGTTTTGCTATCGCAAGTGGATTAATCGTAACACTAGTCGGTCTCTTCGACTGAGATAGCCTTTGTGCGGAATGTGGTGGAATATTGATTTGGCGACTAACATTAATATGCTATAATGTTATAGCCAAATGAGGTAGGACCGGCAGCATTTGGACGGTACTTAAGAAAATGCCCTGTTGCCCGTTGGAGATGGCAAAGGACTAACAAAGGCCTCGTAGGGGTAGCATCTATCCGACGGATGCTGGCCTGCTAAAAAGCGAGAAGAGCCACCGCAGTCGAACATCTTGCGGCACTGTTAGTAAGTCCTATTCCCACCTCCTCGTGGTGCCATCTGGAGATTTCCTATGGAAATTGCAGACGGGGAAGGGCGAATGGCGAGCCTCCTGCGCCAAAAAAAAAAAAACAGGATTAGTCGGTTGGGCTACGGCCTAGTAAGCCGTAACCGTAAAAAAAACACAAACTCCGAAACAACCACAAGCCTCGGATATAACGTACCGGATTTATGTTGACGACCCTTGCAAAAAACGAAAAAAGGACAATGATCTTCGGTCCTGTAAGTGGAATGTTAGGTCCCTAAACAGGCCACGTGCCGCCGAACAACTTGCGGACGCCCTAGACCGCTATAAAGCGGACATCACCGCCATCCAGGAAATGCGATGGAATGGACCGGGCGTAAAACGTATGAAAAACTGCGATATTTACTACGGCGACTGCTATAGGGAGAGAGGGCAACGATTGTTTGGATGCGGATTTGTTGTTCGAGGTGGACTAAGGCAAAAAGTCCTAAGCTTTCGGCATGTGAGCGAACGCCTCATAACAATCCGTATCAAGGCAAAATTTTTTAACATCAGCCTGATCTGCGTCCACGCCCCCACGGAAGACAAGGATGACTCAGCCAAAGATGAGTTCTAAGATCTCCTAGACAGAACGTATGCCCAATGTCCCAGCTATGACATCAAAATTGTACTAGGAGACTTCAATGCTAAGCTGGGTAAGGAAAGCATATTTGAACGAGTCATCGGCGAACATAGCCTACACGACACCACCTCCGATGGACACAGGTTGATTGATCTTGCTACGGGGCGAAATCTCCTTCTAGCCAGTACGCGCCTCCCGCACCTCGATATACACAAAGGCACCTGGCGGTCTTCTGATCAATCGACCACCAACCAAATTGATCACATCGCGATTGGCGTCAGACACTCCTTCACTATTCTTGATGCTCGAACTTTCCGAGGGGCTAACATCGACTCGGACCACTATCTTGTTGTACCCAAGATGCGCTTACGGATATCACGAACGCAACGGAGTAGAGTAAGAACACAAAGTTATGACATCGGAAAGCTACTATCGCCAGAAACCGCTCGTGCTTTTGCCGATCGCGTCTCCCTTAAGCTCTCCAATACACCTCATTCCTCCACGCTATCAATAGAACAGCAGTGGAGCCTTTGCAAACAAGCCCGGAAAAGCTCTGCATCCGAAGTTTTGGGTTTCAAGGCTCCACCACGAAGAAACACCTGGTTCGATGACGAGTGCAGGAGGATTCATACAGCGAAGCAGGATGCATATAAGGCCTCGCTGCATAAAAGAACAAGAGCAGCTCGTGAGCTCTACGAGTTAAAAAGAAGGGAGGAGCATAAGCTTCTTAGAAGAAAGAAGAAAGAGCACGAGAAGCGCGTGATTGAGGATTTGGAGAGGTGTTACTGCAGGCGTGAAGTTCGAAAGTTTTATCAACAGATAAAGCGAACATGCCAAGGTTATAAAGCCAGAACGGAAGCCTGCAGGGATAGAACGGACACCAAGTAGTAGAACCGCAGTCGATGCTGAGAATATGGAGAAACCACTTCTGCAGACTGTATAACGGCGATGTTAGTCAATATACCGCTGTCAGGCAGAATGATCCATTTCTAATCGACGGAGACCGCAGAGAATTCCGTCCCCCTGACCTCGACGAAGTTAAGATTGCCAGATCGAAGCTCAAGTCGAATAAAGCTGCTAGCGCAGACGGACTGTCTGCTGAGCTCTTCAAGGCAGCTGGGGATGACCTGGTTGGGAACATGCACCAGCTCGTCCGTAAGATATGGTTAGAGGAAAGCATGCCCGAGGAATGGAGTCTCAGCATCGTATGCCCGATCCACAAGAAAGGAGACCCCTCTGATTGCGCCAACTATAGAGGAACAAGTCTCCTTAACATCGCCTACAAAATCTTCTCTGCCGTTTTGTGTGAACGCCTGAAGCCTTTTGTAAATAAGCTGATTGGTCCTTATCAGTGCGGATTCAGGCCAGGGAAGTCCACCATCAACCAAATCTTCACACTAATATGTATGCAAGCGGGAACCCAAATGAAACACGTGAAGGTCAGCTTAAGACTAACTTTTATTTCCCATTTTCTTACGTACTAACCTATGCTAACTTAATACAAACAGTGTGTACTGCAAGTATGTTGTCCATACTTATTCATACATATCACACACTACGGCAGATCCTGAAAAAAACCAGTGAATTTCAAGTCGACACTCACCACCTATTTGTCGACTTCAAAGCCGCATACGACAGCGTAATTAGAGACGAGCTATACAACGCTATGTCTACCTTTGACATACCTGCTAAACTTTGGAGAATGCTCGCTGCTCCATCCGAATCGGTGAACACCTTACCGATTGTTTTGATGTTTTGATGGCGATATTGACATAAAAGGTAGATCACAGCGAGATGTGAATGAGACGTTTGCGAGTAGTGAGATGGAGGCGGCGAAAATTGGTTTGATGGTAAACGAGGGCAAAACTAATTATATGCTGTCATCAAAAAAGGACGCTCACCACCGACGTCTTGGCCAGAACGTTTGTATTGGCAGATATAAGTTCGAGGTAGTTAAGGACTTCGTCTACCTTGGCTCCGCAGTGACCTGGAAAAACGACATCAGTTCCAAAATCAAACGCAGAATCACTCTTGCCAATCGCTGTTTCTTTGAGCTCAGGAGGCAACTGAGTAATAGAGCCTTCTCCCGAACGACAAAGTCTACTCTATATAAGAACCTTATCATCCCGGTCCTGTTGTACGGCGCAGAAGCATGGACACTATCAAAAGCGGATGAGGAGGCCCTTGGTCGGTTCGAGTGAATGATTTTGCGCGTGATTCTTGGGCCTATAGCAGACGGAGGATGGAGGAGAAGATTCAACCACGATCTTTACGGGCTGTACAGCGACATCAGCCTAGCCAGGCGTCTACGGGTTCAATGCCTAAGATGGCTGGGCCATGTAGAGCGAATGGACACCACAGCTCCAGCCCGGAGAGCCTTTGAATCCAACCCCGAGGGACGAAGAAGCAGAGGACGGCCGCACTTAAAATGGCGCACACAGGTGGAAGGGACCACAGCCGACTGGGTGCGCGGCAATGGAAAAGGCTAGCGAAAGATCGTGCTAGTTGGAGGGGCATGTTGGTTGAGGCCCAGGTTCACCCCGAACTGTAGCGCCCACTAAGAAGAAGAGTATTGCCCGTTGGAAAGCTATGTATATTTTAATTAAAATAGAATACATTAAACAGAGCAAAGAAGTTGATCGCGTTTAACATGGCAAACGCCAGAATTCGATCTCTGTCCCTGCTCAATCCAAGTTGTCACACAGCCTCCGCGTACGTTGTAAATTACCTCATCAGTCATCACATTAAATCAAATTTTTTTGCATAATGACAGACCTTGGTTGCTGGCAGATTATAGGCATATTACTTTGTGTATGTATGATGGCGTTACAGCCCATGAAGGACCAGAGCCGAGCTTCTCTCAATCACCCATGTTGTGTGTGATTTTATTTCCCATGGATGAAAAGGACCTAAAATTGCCGGTTCCGAACGGCGAAATTCAAGAAGCTTTTCTTGACAACTATACTACAGGGGGTTTTGTCAGTACCCCGCTGAAGAGAAGCACCGTGAAAAACACGTTCGATGACATGGCTGTGTCGGGATTCGATCCCGTGTCATCAGCGTCAGAGGCCAACACACTACCCACTGCGCCACGGTGCTCTCAAAAGAATGCGCAATATAAAAATAAAATATATTATTATAAAAAACAAAAATGTCTTACTTTACGGCGGTTTTTGATGGATTTTAGTGCATTCAATAGGACATTTCGTGATTTAAGAGAAACATTTCTTTACTCCCTACTACACCGTTCAAATAGGTACGTTATACCTTCCTGGTTTGGTTAGCAAAATGAAATAATTCCCCGACCGTCACTAGCTCGCCCGCGTCACCAATGTCTTCTTCTTCTTAGTGGGCGCTACAGTTCGGGGTGAACCTGGGCCTCAACCAACATGCCCCTCCAACTAGCACGATCTTTCGCTAGCCTTTTCCATTGCCGCGCACCCAGTCGGCTGTGGTCCCTTCCACCTGTGTGCGCCATTTTAAGTGCGGCCGTCCTCTGCTTCTTCGTCCCTCGGGGTTGGATTCAAAGGCTCTCCGGGCTGGAGCTGTGGTGTCCATTCGCTCTACATGGCCCAGCCATCTTAGGCATTGAATCCGTAGACGCCTGGCTAGGCTGATGTCGCTGTACAGCCCGTAAAGATCGTGGTTGAATCTTCTCCTCCATCCTCCGTCTGCTATAGGCCCAAAAATCACGCGCAAAATCTTTCTCTCGAACCGACCAAGGGCCTCCTCATCCGCTTTTGATAGTGTCCATGCTTCTGCGCCGTACAACAGGACCGAGATGATAAGGTTCTTATATAGAATCAACTTTGTCGTTCGGGAGTGGGCTCTATTGCTCAGTTGCCTCCTGAGCCCAAAGAAACAGCGATTGGCAGGAGTGATTCTGCGTTTGATTTTGGAACTGATGTCGTTGTTCCATGTCACTGCGGAGCCAAGGTAGACGAAGTCCTTAACTACCTCGAACTTATATCTGCCTATACAAACGTTCTGGCCAAGACGTCGGTGTTGAGCGTCCTTTTTTGATGACAGCATATATTTAGCTTTGCCCACGTTTACCGCCAGACCAACTTTCGCCGCCTCGAACTCAATACTCGCAAACGCCTCATTGACATCTCGCTGTGATCTACCTATTATGTCAATATCGTCGGCGTATGCAAGGAGTTGCGAGGATTTAAAATAGATTGTGCCTCTTGTATTGGCCAGTGATTTTTGCACAATCGTTTCCAATATGATGTTGAAGAAATCACACGACAGCGCATCGCCCTGCCTAAATCCTTTTTTGACATCAAAACTATCGGTAAGGTGTTCACCGATTCGGATGGAACAGCGAGCATTCTCCAAAGTTTAGCAGGTATGTCAAAGGTAGACATAGCGTTGTATAGCTCGTCTCTAATTACGCTGTCGTATGCGGCTTTAAAGTCGACAAATAGGTGGTGAGTGTTGACTTGAAATTCACTGGTTTTTTCCAGGATCTGCCGTAGTGTGAAGATTTGTTCGATGGTGGACTTCCCTGGCCTGAATCCGCACTGATAAGGACCAATCAGCTTATTTACAAAAGGCTTCAGGCGTTCACACAAAACGGCAGAGAAGATTTTGTAGGCGATGTTAAGGAGACTTGTTCCTCTGTAGTTGGCGCAATCAGAGGGGTCTCCTTTCTTGTGGATCGGGCATACGATGCTGAGACTCCATTCCTCGGGCATGCTTTCCTCTAACCATATCTTACGGATGAGCTGGTGCATGATCCCAACCAGGTCATCCCCAGCTGCCTTGAAGAGCTCAGACAGTCCGTCTGCGCCAGCAGCTTTATTCGACTTGAGCTTCGATGTGGCAATCTTAACTTCGTCGAGGTCAGGGGGACATAATTCTCTGCGGTCTCCGTCGATTAGAAATGGATCATTCTGCCTGACAGCGGTATATTGACTAACATCGCCCTTATACAGTCTGCAGAAGTGGTTTTTCCATATTCTCAGTATCGACTGCGGTTCTATTACTAGGTGTCGCTTTATCTGTTGATAAAACTTTCGAACGTCACGCCTGCAGTAACACCTCGCCAAATCCTAACTCGCGCGCTTCTCGTGCTCTTTCTTCTTTCTTCTAAGAAGCTTATGCTCCTCCCTTCTTTTTAACTCGTAGAGCTCACGAGCTGCTCTTGTTCTTTTATGCAGCGAGGCCTTATATGCATCCTGCTTCGCTGTATGAATCCTCCTGCACTCGTCATCGAACCAGGTGTTTCTTCGTGGTGGAGCCTTGAAATCCAAAACTTCGGAAGCAGAGCTTTTCAGGGCTTGTTTGCAAAGGCTCCACTGCTGTTCTATTGATAGTGTGGAGGATTCAGATGTATTGGAGAGCTTAAGGGAGACGCGATCGGTAAAAGCACGAGCGGTTTCTGGCGATAGTAGCTTTCCGACGTCATAACTTTGTATTCTTACTCTACTCCGTTGCGTTCGTGATATCCGTAATCGCGTCTACTACAAGATAGTGGTCCGAGCCGATGTTAGCCCCTCGGAAAGTTCGAACATCAAGATTAGTGGAGGAGTGTCTGACGTCGATCGCGATGTGATCAATCTGTTTGGTAGTCGAATGATCAAAAGACCGCCAGGTGCCTTTGTGTATATCGAGGTGCGGGAAGCGCGTACTGGCCAGAAGGAGATTTCGCCCCGTAGCAAGATCAATCAGCCTGTGTCCGTTATCGGAGGTGGTGTCGTGTAGGCTATGTTTGCCGATGACTCGTTCAAAGATGCTTTCCTTACCCAGCTTAGCATTGAAGTCTCCTAGTACAATTTTGATGTCATAGCTGGGACATTGGGCATACGTTCTGTCTAGGAGATCGTAGAACTCATCTTTGGCGGAGTCATCTTTGTCTTCCGTGGGGGCGTGGACGCAGATCAGGCTGATGTTAAAAAATGTAGCTTAGGACTTTTTGCCTTAGTCCACCTCGAACAACAAATCCACATCCAAACAATCGTTGCCCTCTCTTCCTATAGCAGTCGCCGTAGTAAATATCGCAGTTTTTCATCCGCTTTATACCCGGTCCATTCCATCGCATTTCCTGGATGGCGGTGATGTCCGCTTTATAGCGGTCTAAGGCGTCCACAAGTTGTTCGGCTGCACGTGGCCTGTTTAGGGACCTAACATTCCACGTACAAAGCCGAATATCATTGTCCTTTTTGCGGCTTTTGAGGCTTGTGGTTGTTTCGGAGTTTGTGTTTTTTTTACGGTTACGGCTTACTAGGCCGTAGCCCAACCGACTAATCCTGTTTTTTGGCGCAGGAGGCTCGCCATTCGCCCTTCCCCGTCTGCGATTTCCATAGGAGATCTCCAGATGGCACCACGAGGAGGTGGGGATAGGACTTACTAACAGTGCCGCAAGATGTTCGACTGCGGTGGCTCTTCTCGCTTTTTAGCAGGCCAGCATCCGTCGGATAGATGCTACCCCTACGAGGCATTTGTTAGTCCTTTGCCATCCGCGCCACCAATGTACCATCAATGTACCGCGAAAAAAAATTGAGCAACCAATGGATGCGTTCTGAAAATCGACATCTTTTTGTTTTGAATGTGTTGAAATTTGAATGATTATTTTGAATTTGTTTATGGTCTTAAGTAGTGCTCCAATTTGATTGATTTTAAGTATGTACTTAAAAAAATTATAATTTTTAAGTACTTAGTACAAAATTTTGTTAAAAATGTCAGGTTATTTCTGAGCTCGTGGCCTCTTGGACCGGGGCCCTCTTGCGTCGGGAGCCCGTGGCATTTTGCCAGCCCTGTCACCCTATAGTTACGCCACTGTGTTTATCATCGCCAATGATATTCCGCATGGTTCTGGATAAAGTAATGAGCAGATCGAGAAGCTTGCAGTGGGGCATGCTTGAAAACATTGATTTTGGTCATGTCTTGTGCTTGATATCTCACACTCTAAGTGATATGAGAGAAAACTTGAGAGCCTTGGTGCCCAAAGAAGGGAATTATGGCTTCATAATAAATTTCGAAAAAAACGAAACACACAAGAATAAGCTCGAAAAACAACTAACAATTAGAGGTGCGCTATAAAATAATAGAGCAAGTTGGTCAATTCCAATACCTCGGAAGCATCGTGTCTAAGAGGGATGGCACAGACGAAGACGTAATCAATAGGATAAGAAAGGTCAACGGAGTATTTGCACAACTGGCAGCAGTGTGATCAATTAAGGAGAAATACTAAACTTCGGATATTTGAAACAAATGTCAAATCCGTACTCCTCTAAAGCTGTCAGACATGGAAAGTTACCAAGACGGTCACCATCAAGAAAAAATGATCGCTTGGATGGGACACACTCTGAGAAGACCAAACAGCAGTATCTGCCGTCAAGTCTTAGAGGGGAATCCCCAAGGAAACAGAAAAAGAGGAAGCTCAAAATAACTTGGAAAAGATCGGTAGAAAAGGAGATAAAGAGGCAGACAAGAACTGGGAAGAAATAAACCAGATGACCCACGATTTTGTACGGTGGAGATATTTTCTTGCAGCTCTACGTCCCGCAGAAATAAAGGAATAATCTAACTTGCATGCTGACCATCATTTACGTATTCAAGATTATCTTTGAAGTGTATATACCACATATATGTAGAACACGATGTTGAGAGTCTGTATAATAACTTTGTAAATAAAATGAACAATATATATACACAATCCGTAAAAATAACACCCAAGACTAGAAATAGTAAGCAAAAAGCGTGGATGACTTCTGATGTACTTAGAATGTGCAAAAGGAGAGATGAGCTCTACAGAAAGTGGAAAAACAACTCACTAAACCAAAACTACTTAAATGAATATAAACACTTTCGAAACGTAGTGAATAAATACATCCAAATAACGAAAACAAACTTTTACAGACAAAGATTGACAGATGCCGAAAACGACCCGAGGAAAACATGGAATGTGTTAAACGAACTACTGGGTCGCAAAAAGAAGTCGGTTGATGAGGTTGTTTTAAGCAACTTTTCTGTTGAAAATGAGCTATCGAATTTAGTCAACAATTTTTCAGAACAATTTTCAGTCCAAGCATCCAAAATAATGCACATTTGCGATCATAAAACGTCAAACCATGAAAATAAACACCTCGCACAATCAATCTATGTAGAGAAAGCTAACGAGGAAGAAGTATATAAAATGTTGTGCTGCTTAAAAACCAACAAGGGACCAGGATGGGATAACATTAGACCTAGAGACCTTAAGTTAAACGCCATACACTTAACTCCAATAATTACAGCAATTATCAACCGAAGTGTAAACCAAGGTGTTATTCCGAGGGTACTAAAAACTTCGATAATTCGACCAATTTACAAAGGAGGTGTAAAAAGTCAAATTGAAAACTCCAGGCCGATTGCAATTTTGCCAGTGGTAGGAAAATGTTTGGAGGAAATTGTCGTACGAAGAATAATCAAATTCATAGAAAAACACACAGTTTTAGAATCAAACCAATATGGTTTTCAAAAAAATAAAAGCACTGGAAAGCTATTAGGAGAACTTTCAAACGTCATAAACGCTCGACTAAACAAAAACCACCACATCCTAGTCATGTTTCTATACTTCAGCAAAGCCTTCGACACACTGAGTCATAAAAAAATCATCGAAAGTCTTAATCGAATTGGCGTAAGAGGCGTTCTAGCGAAGTGGATGAACAATTATCTGTCGGAAAGAACAATTCGGGTAAAAGTAAGAAACACACTTAGCCAAGAAAAGCCAAGCTTATATGGTGTACCACAAGGCTCAAAACTGGGATCAATCCTCTTCATCTTGTTCACCAATGAACTTCTTCGTGTCCTTAAGAGAAGTACAACCTTTGCATATGCAGATGACATAGCAATCATTGTTAAGCATAAATGCCTCGATACTGCAGTAGCGATATTACAAGAAGAATTTAATAGCGTCTCGAGATGGTGTCACGACCAAGGTTTGGTGATAAATGCTGTCAAAACAAAGGTAATGCATATACGCATGCCACGACAACCCGAAGTTTCTATCAATATATACCACCAAAATGGGGACTGCCCCATGACAATAAGAAGTGGTTCCATTGAAGTGGTCAAAACAATAAACTACCTGGGAGTAATAATTGATGATCACTTCCTATGGCATGAACAAATTAATAAGATAAAGATGCAACTTAGGAGCGCACTTTGTGTGATGGCGCACCTCAAGACATACACTAGCGCTGAGGTGCAGAAGCAGGTATACCTCTCGCTAGCTGAATCCCGCTTACGATATGGGATATTAGCATGGGGAAATGCAGCTAAAACATACCTTGAGAAACTAGTAAGTCTTCAGCATAGATTATTGAAAATGATTAATACCAACAGACTTAATATAAGGATCTTAGATGTAAACGGCATTTTCTAAATTGACAGTATTGCTATAATATTATGATGACCAACGCTACCAACAAAGTATACGCCATAATCGAAATACTAGGAGACGAGCTCAGGGCTTTTTGGAACGTCCAGAAACCTTCAACATCTACGGAAAAAGACACCCAAACTATGTCGTACCATCAATAATAAATTCAATTCCAGCAGATCTTAAAATTATTGTCAATTTAAAAAAACGGAAGAAATATCTGAAATCTTTCTTCCTTAAATCTCATTTTGTAAAGTAACTAGTGTTGACACTAGTATATGTATATATTTGAACACTGTATATGTATATATTTAACTTTACTTTTCCTTTTTCTATTATTTCTTCTTTTGAATTAGAAATTTTGAATAATTGAATATCCTGAAAAATTAACGAAATTATGTAAAATTGTAAGAACAAATCTAACTAATGTCCACAACCTATGAACTTCAGAATTGTAACATATACATACATGTACATATATAATATTGTAAATCAAATCACCTGCAGACAAGCAAAAGGCTTCGCAGGTAACTCAAATTGTATTTGCAACGTTGTAGTCCTGGTAAATGAAAATAAAATCAAAATCAAAAAATCAATACTTTATCGATGATGATTTTTGGGCCGATGCAATAATCACACTGTCACTAACATACAAAATAATAAAACGTCTTCTAATAGTCTGGATGCTATGGACTCTATCATACGCAGATGTAAATATAGAACTTTTCCGTTAAAACAATTTCCCCACATTCGAAGAACCTTGCTTAATCTAAACATTCAAGGTGTGCTCAATGAGGCATATCATTCAATTATAAGTTGTAGTTCTATTTACATTTCAATTGTACGCTTCATGTAACTGCCACTTACATACCGCTATCACTTATCACACCCTTCAAAACCTTGTGCTGATCATACAGCTAAATAAATTAATTCTCAATCGACATCTAACTGATATTAACTCTAATTCTCAGGAAATGTTAACAAGCATTCAAAAGGTCGAAAACAATCATTGGTACCATCACCGTATTCTCCATCAAAATTCGTCAAAAATTCAAATTGACTTGAGAATAAAGTCCCAATAACAAGTAATGTGAAATCGAAGATCACGTTCAATCCACACAACTCCGAATATAGATTAATAGTATCTCATAAAATGTATCTAAATCTCGAGTTAGGCACCAAAGTGACAATTAAATCAACTGACAATGAGCCATTTAGCACATAACGTCCGCCTGAATCGACTGGATACAAACCAACAACTCTATATTGCGCATGCTACACATTTCACCCTCATTGGCTGGTCGGGGGATGCTGTGACAGCCATTTTTAATCCAGCAGAAAACTAAGATACAACACACTATATGGTCTTCTTCTCACCTTCATTGGAAGTGCTCGATGCTCGTGTTATTACCTGCGGAATGGTTGTGCTTATGTGCTATGAACGAGGGTTGCAGGGAAGCCGGCCTCACATGGTGGTGTTAATTTGAAGGCGGAGCTAGTGCGTGCTGCTGGTGGCAGTCCAGCATCCAAGTCTATAATTAAGTGGTCATTCGTTAAGTGAATACCGGTGATAGTGGCGCGTAATGGAGATAAATCGGCGATTAAGCGATTTTGATGACAATTGCCTGTCGTCGGACAGTCGGGATTCGGAAGAAATTATTTGTGACGATGACAGTGACGCGATCGAATTCGCGGGTAATAGTGAGAAAAGTACGAAACAAAGATCTTTCACCATCGATAGTATCCTGGGAATTGGGACAAAAAAAAGCGAACGTACCTCGAATGTTGAGATAGAATTGTTAAATCTTAAAAAACCTGCTGTTCCATCACCTATTTCAACATGCGTGCCTTGTAAGTGTGCAAAAAGTCTGTCGACAGTTGGTTTGAGTTGTTCTATCAATTAGCGCCATGGTTAAATGGTTACTTTGTTCCATAGTTTGCTGGTTAAGTAGTTGACCGGTTGATCAGGCGAACCGTTCACTGAGTGAATAGTCGACTAAGTGAGCAGTTGACAAAGGTGTAAATCTGCATAAAGTCGCACATTGAGAGCTGGTCGGCTGTATTCTGTTTGAATTGGACGTTAAAATGCGATTGTTCTAGAGGCGAGACATGTGAGGGCAGTTAGAGCCTTTTAACTGATTTCCATTTGAAGACAATTCTGTTTGCAATTTGGACAGAATCAATATGCCTTCAATTAGCGTGCCAGTTTAATAAATATATGAACATACGACAAAAAAAACCGACAAACATATTTTTGGAACGGATTTCGGGGCGATCTGATGACAATGTTGAAAATTTGAATTTTAGGAAATATCCGATATTAATTGTTAATTTAATTTAATAAATGTACACTTTCAAGTTCAGTGTTCTCAACATTTAAATTTTGAAATGACCTTGTTATACATACATATGTGATCCGCTCCGCTTATTGTAAATTGAACTAAGAGACAAAAGCACAAATTCGGACAACTATTATACAATTTTTTAATTGTTTTCAAACGAACATCTTACTTACTTTGATGGCGCTACAGTTCGGGGTGAACCGGGGCCTCAACCAACAAGCCCCTCCAGCCGGTCCGATCTTCGGCCAGCCGCTTCCAGTGCCGCACGCCCAGTGGACTTGAAGTAGAGTCCCGCACGATCTTTTCAAGAACAATGTTGAAGAAATCACATGACAGTGCGTCACCCTGTCTAAAATCTTTATTAACATCAAAGGGGTCGGTTAGTTCACCTCCGACCTTAATGGAGCAGCGAGAGTTCTCCATAGTCATCCTGCATAGTCTGACGAGTTTGGCAGGAATGTTAAAACATGACATGGCTTTACATAGCTCGTCTCTATAAACACTGTCATACGCGGCTTTAAAGTCGACGAAAAGATGGTGCGTGTCGACCTGGAATCCATGGGTCTTCTCCAAGATCTGCCGTAGTGTAAATATTTGGTCTATCGTCGATTTTCCTGGCCTGAAACCACACTGGTAGGAACCTATCAGATTGTCCACGAACGGTTTCAGGTACTTACACAGTACGGCAGAGAGGATCTTGTACGCGATCAGGAGTTCAGGAGGCTTATCCCTCTGTAATTGGCGCAGTAATAGGGGTCTCCTTTCTTATGGACCGGGTAAACGATACTGAGATTCCATTCCTCGGGCATGCGTTCTTCCGACCATATCTTGCAGATGAGTTGGTGCATGTTCCTAACCAGCTCATCGCCAGCTGCTTTAAACAGCTCTGCGTTGAGTCCGTCTGCTCCAGCAGCTTTATAAGACTTAAGTTTCGATATCGCTATCTTAACATCGTCTAGGTCAGGTGGACGGGATTCTCCTTCGTCTTCGTCCATTGTGAATGGTTCGCTCTGCCTGACGGCGGCATTTTGACTATCATCGCCATTATACAGTCTGCAGAAGTGGTCCTTCCACAATCTCAGCATCGACTGTGACTCCACTACTAGTTGTCCGTGCTCATCCCTGCAGGCTTCTGCTCTGGCTTTATAGCCTTGGCATGTTCGTTTTACTTTCTGTAAAAATTTTCGAACGTCGTTCCTGCAGTAACATCTCTCCATCTCCTCGATCTCGCGCTTCTCATGCGCCTTCTTTTTCCTTCTCAGAAGCGCATGCTCCTCCCTCCTTTTCTGTTCATAGAGCTCGCGGACAGCTCTCGTCCGTCGATGCAATGTGGCCATGTATGCATTCTGTTTCTCTACATGGGCCTGTCTGCACTCATCATCAAACCAGGGGTTTCTCGACGGTGGTGGCTCGAAACCGAGAATATCTGAGGCGGCCTCTCTAATGGCTTTCTGACAACGAACATCGTTTAATTAAAAAAAAAAAAAAAAGAATAAAAACGGTTGGTGAAGAAATATTTGAATAAAATTACTTTTTTATTGGAGTCAACTCGTTTAACTGAATTTCAAGCGACTTCACATGGATTTTTTCACTTCTGATATAATGTATTGACGTCTCCATACATTTTTGTTATTCAAGTATCATGTGTTTTTTTATATTACTAGTTTTAGTTTCCTATAAAAAAATTATTTAAAATTACCCAATTAAATGTTTATTTCTTTCTTGACATCTAATTTTATTGAAAGCCAAAAAATACAGATTGAAAGAGAGAAAGAATTTCGATGTGGCTGCATTTAACGTTATCGATTGTATAACATGAGGGCGTCGTGGTTAGTGTGTTGGACTCTGGCGCATGATCAGCGAGTTCGGATCGCGATAGCCCCAACGCCATCGAATGTTTATTTTATTTTTTTAATAATTTATTTATTTTTATTTATTTATTTATTTATTTCATGAATAATAGTAGACAATGGAATTTAACAATGGTTTTTGCATGAAATAATTAGGTAAATTCTGTTGTCGGAAGGACAAGTGGCGGATGCACCATTAGTACTCAATAACAATGAATTAGATGGTGGGGTTAGGCAAAAGAGGAAATATTTTTAGTTATTAAACATTTTTATATATTCATGTGCATTGAAATATTCATATGATAGATGTTAGGCCACTGTAGTGAATAGGTTTTCTATTTCATAATTATTCAAAGAAAAAAGCCACATTCGCGTATATTTTAAAAATGTTGAAACTTTTCTTTCACATCTAATATTTGTTGGTAGTTTACTAAATAGACGGTAGGCAGTTACAAAATAAGATCGAGAATAAACATCTTTATTGATATAAGGAACCTGTACAAAATTGCTGGTGTTAACACGTAAATTGTAGTTACCATATAGTCTGGCGGCAGTATATCCAGATCTCAGAAAAAATATTTTAAGGACTTTGTAGCAGTATAAGTGTCGTATCGGAAGAATTTTGAGGAGTCTAAATAGATCATGAGTTGAGGTTCTACGATTCATTCGACAGATGATCCGTATCGCATGTTTTTCTTTGATCAGTAATGGTTGAATTTTATTTTAGTGTGTACCGACCCAAGAATGAGATGCCGTACTCTAATTTGGATTCTTAAAGACCATTATAAACCATAATTAGGATGTTTGAATTACAGTACAGGCTGAGGTGATAGATTTGTCTGACAACTCTATTGGAATACCGTTTTAAATATGTAGTATGGTCTTTCCAATTTAATCTATAGTCCAATATAACTCCTAAGTATTTAAATTGAGGAACCCTTTCTATTGCAAAACAATCGTTATTACATTTAGAATTTATATTAAATGTAGTCATTGATTGAGTTTGGGGAGAACCTTCATTTAGACAAAATCTAGAGCACACCGGAGAGTGATAGTGCAGAACCATATCTTGCGGGACCATACCCGTAATGTTAAGAATTATAAATTTGGTTTTATCGCTAATTTTGAATTTATGAGACTTAAACCATCTTCGTAGTGTTTGGAGAAATAATGAATTGACAACAACCAAGAATAAAATTGGTCCCAAAACTGATCCTTGAGGGACACCAGAGTTGATAATATTCACAGGACTCAAGCAGTTTTTAATTCTCACGCTTTGTTTACGATTTTTGAGATATGATGTAAACCAAGAATGCATCGAGCCTCTGAAGCCTATGCCATATAGTTTACTAAGTAGCAAATCATGATTAACCATGTCAAACGCTTTCGTAATGTCTATAAATAGGGCGGCTGTTACTTTTGAATTATTAAGGCTGTTGTTAATTTCGCCACATAATTCTAATAACGCATCTTCGGTTGATTTTCCACTTCTAAAGCCAAACTGGAATTCGCTAAAATAAGAATTTTTCTCAAGAAATGAAAGCATTCTAGACTTTACACCTCTTTCAAAAATCTTAGAGAATGTCGATAAAAGGGATATAGGTCTATAATTATTGAGAACTGTGGTATCGCCCTTCTTCTGCAATGGAATTGCCACGGATGTCTTCAGAGATTCAGGAAAAATTCCCTTTTCGATACACAGATTAAATAAATAGGCGACAATGTCAGAAATAAAAAGTGAAATGTTCTTAAGAATATTGCTTGAGATATTATCATGTGAGCATGAGTCCGAGGATTTTAACGACCAAATAATTTCATGTATTTCAAGTGAAGTAAAGTTTTTGAAGAAGAAGCTGTGCTCTTGAATGGTCTCTTGTTTTATGGTGGGATCTGAATGGTAAGAAGGGGTACTATGACAAGGCCTCTGAATTGTATTTGTGACGTTAACAAAGTAATCGTTAAAAATATTAGCAATCTCTGAGGGATCAGTGACATGCTTGCTGTTATTATCTAAGACATTGTCAACGTAAGGTTTGTTTCTATTTAAAATCTCATCAACAATCCTCCATTCCTTTTTAGTATTGCCAATATTCTCAGCCAACCTACTACTAAGGTGTGTATCTCTACATAGAGGTATTTCTGTTTTGAGCTCTTGGCATATTAATTCATAATAATTTTTAAGCTTAATATTGTTAGGATGTCTGGCAACACGGATACGAAGTTTATTTTTCTTTCTGATTTTTACCAGTAATGTTGAAGTCATCCAAGGTTTGATACAAGATAATCTCTTGCTTTTATTTTTAAAGTTTTTGCTGCAATTCGAAATGTGAAGCTGCAATGTGCTCAAAAACAAATCAAACGCAATGGATGTCAAGAATAAAACACAAACAACATGAGTGATTGAGAGAAGCATGGCTCTGGTCCTTCATTGGTTAAGCAGGAACAACCAAGAACAGCTAAGTCTTTTTTCTACCTGGACTTTTAGAGTCCATTGCAGTCTAACGCCTGGACCGATTACTCGGAAACTTGGTTGTTGGCTTAATGAATAACGGTCTACTTTAGCGCTGAACATTTTTGATTGCATAATGCAATTTCTTGGAGATACGTTGATCGATATTCACGAAAATGTATACTCGATCTCTCCATAGGAACTATCAATGTCACGTTTTTTCAAAAATCAAATTTGGGAGTTTTGAAAAATATTTGTTGCTTAAAACCGCTATCTCAGAAACCGGAAGTTCAAAAGTTCTTAATATAACAGAGCACTAAGCAACCGCAAGGTCCATTCTCCAATAACGCCGCTCCCTTCACTAGGTACATTAGGGAGCTCAACTTAGTTCTTATTCTTGAATTAATTGTTTACTTGATTACGTAACATCTGAATGTGTCTAAATTACTGTTTGCATAATAACTCGTTCGATATCTATTATATTTTTCCTCGGACTATCTTACATTTCTTTACGGAGCATGTAATACGTATGCTGTTACATAAGTTTTGAGATATGATAATAGCAGTGCGAATTTATCAATTAATAATAATTGTACTCAGAATGTACAATGTTGACTTCTTCAACCTGGTGCTGGAGCAGATAGTGCGACGGGCAGGCGTCAACAGGGAAGGCACCATCTTTTACAAGTCCATCCAGCTGCTAGGATACGCGGATGATATCGACATCATTGTGTGTTCTCGCAGTAGCATTGTGGAAGCATTCACGGCGATTGAAGAACAGGCGAAACGAGTTGGTCTTAAGATCAATGAGGACAAAACGAAATACATGCTGTCAAGCAAAAACCAATCCGTCACTCAGCACCTGGGACAAAATATAATAATTGACAGCTACAATTTCGAGGTAGTTAAGGAGTTTGTCTACCTTGGGGCAAACGTAAATTCCACAAATGACACCACAGTGGAGGTCCGGCATAGAATCGCCCTTGGCAACCGCTGCTACTTCGGCTTGTCCAAACAACTGGGGTCAAAACTCCTCACTCGAAAGACCAAAGTCATGCTTTACAAAACGCTCATTCTGCCAGTCTTGCTGTACGGAGCCGAAAGCTGGACGATAAGCAGGACAGCGGAGCTGATTTTGGGTTCTTTCGAAAGAAAAATTCTGCGCCGGATATTTGGTCCTGTCTGTGAGGAAGGTGAATGGAGAAGAAGACACAACCGTAAACTCTACGAGCTGTACCAAGATGTGGATGTAGTCCGGAAGGCAAGGATCCGTCGACTACACTGGCTCGGCCACATTGAGCGCATGGACATCAACGCTCCAGTTAAGAGGGTCTTCGACTCCGAGCCTCCTGGTTCGAGAAGAGGAGGAAGACCGAACCTCGGGTATAAAGACCAAGTAATCGCGGATGTAAGACATCTTGGTCTTGACAACTTGAAGCAGCGTGCCCGGGACCGTCAAGGACGGAGGGCAGCTATAGCTCAGGCTCAGATCCTCCATGGATCGCTGACCTGATATGTAAGTAAGTACTCAGAATGTATGTACACAGTTGACCTTCGTTAAAAGAAGTCTAAAATCGGTTGTTGTGCGAGAAAAAATCCATACTTTGCGTGAACTCATATTATGTGACGCAGAGTGAGACTGAAGCATGCTTGGGCATTAGTTTCCACTCGCATACATTCAATATTTCATTATCATTTAAAAAGGATTTGTTTGCGTGGTTTGATGTCGACTGGTGCAAAAAATTATAAAACAATTTTATCGCGTTGGTTCAAAAGACATCTATAAGATCGCCACAGACGACGAATCATGAACACGGAACTAAACAACGATCGACTGCATGACTCTTTCTGAGTAAGACTGAACTAGCGACTGATACGTTTAAAAAAATATATGATTTTTGTACATACATATGTATTTATTTTTATTATATTTTTATTATCCATCCACAGGAAATTTAAGAACATCCTACGGGTATGTGAGCGATATGTCGCATAAGGGCAGACGAATACCTTGACTTATTGTTGACTTACTTACTTACCTTGTGCGTACTAATTTTTCTCCCCAATATGTGTTTCATTCAAAACAACCAATGGGAAAACACTCCGACAAGTCAATCATTTTGGCAAATAATTCCAGCTTCCCCTTACTCAATTATGCTTTCATATCTTCTCCATCATAATACCATATTATGATGGTATAGTGTATTTGAACCTAAACCAAAAAACCGGGCAAGTGCGAGTCGGACTCGCGCACAAAGGGTTCTGTGCCATTATCTATAACAAGACACTAGCGCACAAATCGGTCTAAAGTAGAGCAACGTGAGCGTCTCACAAGCATGATTCACAATGCCGTAGTAAGGGCCTACGCCTTACTAAGAATTTTTATTTTTATTTTTTATGCCGCGGGCGGAATTAAACTGATTTAAACTGAGATATTAATTATCTCCTGAAATATTGGCCGTAGAATGCTCATTGTCGGCTTATTTTTTTCATTAAATATTCATTTACAAACCGATTCAACAATTTTCGTCTATTTTTGAATAACTTGGAAACTATTTATTTTAAAATTACAAAAAAAAAATGCATTTACATTTGGGTTACAGAAATTGATATGTGTACCAAATTTCAACTTAATCGGTCCAGTAGATTCGGAGATATTTGACTGTGAGCGACGGACAGACGGACACACGAGTGATCCTATAAGGGTTCCGTTTTTTTTTCGGACGCACATAACCCTAAAAACTATTCAGTTGCACCGGTAATGGAACTTTTTCGCAAGAAATTAAGTAAAGCGTTCTTGTACCAATTTCTGTTTTTAGGGTTCCGTACCCAAAGGGTAGAACGGGACCCTATTACTAAGACTTCGCTGTCCGTCCGTCTGTCACCAGGCTGTATCTCATGAACCGTGGTAGTTAGACAGTTAACATCTTCACAGATGATGTATTTCTATTGCCGCTATAACAATAAATACTAAAAACAGAATAAAATAAATATTTAAGGGGGGCTCCCATACAACAGACATGATTTTCATCCAAAAAATCCCCTTGGTCACATACTGACCTAAAGTTAGTCGTCAATATCCCATAACCAGTAGCAAACTTCCGAGCTTTGATCTCTATTGTGTCTTTGATGTGCTAGGCGGGAATAAATTCCCCAAAACAAAGCGAACCTCTAACTTCACGTACTAAAATGGTGTGACAACTTTTGGCGGTAAAGTATGAAAATCGTGCTGCCATTTTGATGAGATAAAATGTATCACTGTTATATTGGTAGAAAATCATTTTATTTTAATTGCTTTTTTCACATGTATCTATTGCATACTATTCAGTCTTTCCAGTTCAGCCCGCTTTAGTAAGAACGCTGGTTTGGAGTTGATTCCCAACAACCTTTCGGATGGAAAACTTGGATCGAAGAGGATTCCATCAATTTTCTTGACCCTCGAACACGCAACGTAGGCCAACCCGGCGCTAAATTCACTTATCCCTAAGTCCACAACTGCTTTGTCCAATGTGATTCCTTGCGACTTCTGAATACTAATGCCGTAAGATAGCGATAACGAAAATTGCTTCCTTATCCCATTGACTGCTCGTTTTTTGAATGACTTTACGACCTGCATTATAGGAATCAACATGAACGTGTGGGCTTCCTCTATGTTGATACTCGAAACGGTACCAATAGTCTATGATCGGATACTTCTTCTCCAATACTTCCACAATCAGTTCCACCCTCTTGCCAAAGTAACTGTCTGCAACTGACGGTTTTTTTGAGAGCAATGATTGCATGTCCCTTGCAACCTGAGCTTCAGACTTCCCAGTTGGATCGTATCCAAAATGTTTCGTTAGGTATAGCCACCAGAGTTCTGCCGCGCTTAACGTCAAGAAAAATGTTGGAACACCAAGTTGGCTGTCTATACTTTCAAGTTCTAAATGCTTCTGATACCAGTAAGACATTGTGCCTCTGATATTTGAAGCAAAGTAGAGAAAACGGTTCATCAGCGCCGTATTCTCTCTGGCTTGTTGTTGTAGATACTCCGGGTGTCCATTGAAATTTGTCATGTTGGCGTAGATTCAGCCTTTGCGTCGTGGCGTTGCATCGTGTTGAGGCAGAAGAATGGAAACGTCGGATCTTGCGCAAATCTCTCGTCATGGTAACTCATCAAACACCGAGCCAATTCCCGAAATGTGGGTTGATTTTCTCTAGAACGTGTATTATCATTGACGTCAGCAGCACCAGAAGGGAACAGATGAGGAAAAGCTTTGACGATGTATCCAACAGTCGTGAATTCGTTGACCGGATTTTCTGAAGCTGCGGGCCAATCGATTACATCACGAACAACCTCGGTTTGTCTCATACTACTTCACACGGGAAGCGCATTAATAACCACATCGTCACTGTCTTCAGCAACATCGGGCATTGAGTCGTTGGCAACACTTCCGTCGCCATGTCTAAGCTGATCTTCCGTCTTCTGGTAGTGCCGCCAAGGCGGACATATTGATTTGAAAATCAGCATAGAAGCGATTCTGACGCACCTGTCGTCCGACCCTGAAGTCTTTGTAACCTTGGGCTCCCTGCTTCCTAACCAGCAAGATGTTGACTGTATTAGGAACTCTCGGCAACTCGTTTGCAGTCGGTTGGAGATCTTGCTCGACGTTCAGCACGTTTCCTTTTTAACGGAATTGACGATTGACAGCTTGACTGCGGATCTGATAGATGCTGAGAACGGGTTGAATCCGTGCTACCAACATCTGCTCAACGACTGACAATGTCTTCGTATCCTCTGGAACATTTCCTGGATCCATATTGTTTTGAGCAGTGTATTTGACAGGGTTTTTAGTGCAGTAATGGCAGATGACTTCATGGTGGCTGAGCTCACGGCTACGTGAGCAGTTGTCGCAGAGTCTGAACAC
Organism: Eumerus sabulonum; assembly: GCA_951905685.1. Taxonomy (NCBI): domain Eukaryota; kingdom Metazoa; phylum Arthropoda; class Insecta; order Diptera; family Syrphidae; genus Eumerus; species Eumerus sabulonum. The sequence continues at coordinate 209,543,705 of OX645060.1, forward strand.
GTGCTTGTCGAGATTCTGGGTGACTGTTCTGATAAATTCATTGTCTCCAAAATGTGTTGTTTCTATCTTTGAGTTTCGAAGAGGGTCGTCGATAATGTTTTGGCGAACGTTCCGGGATCGTTTAGGAGGAAGTGGCTTATTGTCTCAAACTGTTTTTTTGTTGACTTCTGTTGATATATGTATGAGACTTAATGTTGTTTTTTGTTATTTTCTTTTTTATACCTTTTTGCTTTGGTGGTATTACAGCCCATGAAGGACCAAGCTTCTTTCTATCACCCATGTTGTGTGTGATTTATTCTTGACACAGATGAAAGGGACCTTCAATTTAATGCCGATTCCGAATGGCGTGAGTCGAGATGCTTTTTCAAGGCAAGTATTTTTTTTTTTTGGTTTTTTTTTGTTAAAGGCTTTTGCTATCCGCTTGAGCACTCAGACGCAATCCCTGGTCCATTGTACTCCAGACGCCTTACATTACTGTATTTTCCCCGAAAAATTTGAAGGAGCTTCAGTTATGTAGAGCTAAGGGATTCGGCACACACCACGTCGGCTCTGAGAGTGCGCCACCGTGCGCGAGCAAAGGCGGGACAATCACAGAGGAAATGCTCTGCAGTGTCATCCTCCTCCTTGCCACATGCAGCACAGGTAGGCGTCTCACTGATGCCAAGCACGTGGAGGTGCTTGGCAAAAGTGTAAAGGCCCGTGATAACTCCCACAAGCCTTCTGCAGTCGATTCTTCTTAAAGACAGGAGGAATGCTGCAGATTTTTTGCAGAAATCAGGGCATACGCGCTTAGTCATCCTGCAATCTGGACAATCCCTCCATCTACGGTTGTGTGTATTGCCCCAGCTACGACACAAAAATAGTCCTAGGAGAATTTAATGCAAAACTGGGTAAAGAGGACATATTTGAGTCGATCATAGGAAAGCATAGCCTCCATAACACCACATCCGACAACGGGCTCAGGCTAACTGATTTCCTAGCGGGGCGTAACCTCCTTGTAGCAAGCACGCGATTTCCCCATCTCAACATCCACAAGGGTACCTGGCGGTCTTTTGATCAATCGACCACCAACCAAATTGATCACATTGCGATCGACGCCAGACACTCCTCCTGTATTCTCGACGTACGAACCTTCCGAGGGGCCAACATCGACTCGGACCACTACCTTGTTGTAGCCAAGGTCCGAATGAGGATATCAAGAATGCTTAGGAGTCGAGTAGGGCAACGTAAGTTTGACGTCGGAAAGCTACAATCGCAAGAGACTGCCAGAATATTTGCCGATCGTGTCTCCTCCAAGCTCTCTCAAAATCCGCCCATAACAGCACAAACAATAGAACAGGAATGGGCGCATTGCCAGAGCGCCGTCAGAGACGCTGCCTCAGAGGTGCTGGGTTTCAAACCGCCACCACCTAGAAACCCCTGGTTCGATGAACAATGCGAACAAGCCCATGCGGCAAAACAAGAAGCATATAAAGCCATGCTGCAACGACGGACAAGAGCTGCTCGCGAAATCTATGAGCAGAAGAGAAGAGAGGACCACACGCTTTTCAGAAGAAAGAAGAGAGAGCACGGAAAGCGTGAGATCGAGGAGATGTAGAGATGCTTCCGCAGGAATGACGCCCGTAAGTCTTACAATAAAGTAAAACGAACATGCCATGGCTAGAAAGCCAGAGCGGCGGCCTGCAGGGATGAAAATGGAGAGCTGGTAGTAGAGTCGCAGTCGATGCTGAGGATTTGGAAAGACCACTTCTGCAGACTGTATAACGGCGATGATAGACAAGATACCGCTGTCAGGCAGAACGAGCCATTCGTAATGGACGACAATGAAACAGAATTCAGTCCACCCGACCTAGACGAAGTCAAAATAGCGATATCAAGACTAAAGTCTAATAAAGCCGCGGGCGCAGACGGCCTGTCTGCTGAGCTTCTTAAGGCGGCTGGAGATGAGCTGGTAAGGTGCATGCACCATCTCATTTGCAAGGTATGGTCGGAGGAAAGCATGCCCTAAGAATGGAATCTCAGCATCGTTTGCCCGGTCCATTAGAAAGGAGCCCCTTATAACTGCGTCAACTATAGGGGAATAAGTCTCTTTAACATCGCATATAAGATCTTCTCTGCCGTAATGTGTGAACGCCTGAAACCGTTTGTGGATAACCTGATCGGCTCTTATCAGTGTTGTTTCAGGCCAGGTAAATCCACAATAGACCAAATATTTTCGCTGCGGCAGATCTTGGAGGAGACCCAGGAATACCAAATCGACACTCACCACCTCTTCGTCGATTTCAAGGCTGCATATGACAGCGTGTATAGAGATGAGCTATACAAAGCAACGTCTAGTTTTAACATTCCTGCCAAAGTCCTCCGACTGTGCAGGATGACAATGGAGAATTCTCGCTGCTCCATTTAGATCGGTAATGAGCAAACCGAGACCTTTGATGTCATGCAACTTTTTCAACATCGTGCTTGAAAAGATCGTGCAAGAGTCACTGGCCAACACAAGAGGTACGATTTTTTCAAGTCTACTCAATTGCTTGCGCACGCCGACGACATTGACGTGATTGGACGGACACAGCGAGACGTCAATGAGGCCTTTGTAAGCATTGAGGTAGAAGCGGCTAAGATGGGTCTCAATGTTAATGAGGGTAAAACCAAATATCTGCTTTCATCTAAAAGAGACGGACAACACCGACGTATTGGCCAGAACGTCACCATGGGCGGATATAACTTTGAAGTGGTCAAGTAATTCGTCTACCTTTGCTCACTGATGACCAGCGACAACAACATCAGCGCTGAAATCAAACGCAGAATCACTCTTGCCAACCGCTGTTTCTTTGGGCTCAAGAGGCAATTGGGAAGTAGAGCCCTCTCTCGGAAAACCAAGGTGACACTATATAAGACCTTAATCATCCCAGTCCTCCTTTACGGCGCAGAGGCTTGGACCTTAACAAAAGCGGATGAAGATGCCCTTGGTCGTTTCGAGAGGAAAATTCTGCGTACTATCTAACGGTCCCGTTTGTTCAAACGGTGTATGGAGGAGAAGATATAACGAAGAACTGTACGGGTTGTACAGCGACATCGGCCTGGTACGACGTCTACGGATACAGCGTATAAGGTGGCTAGGCCATGTAGAGCGCATGGAAAATACAGCTCCGACCCGAAAAGTATTCGAATCCACTCCGGAAGGAAGGGGTGCAGAGGACGGCCGCATCATCGGTGGCGCACGCAGGTGGAAAGGGACCTTAACCAACTGGGCGTGCGGCGCTGGAAACAGCTGACCAAAGACCGTGCCAGCTGGAGACGCTTGTTGGTTGAGACCCACGTTCACCACGGACTGTAGCGCCACCTAAGTAAGTAAGTATTATCTATTTGGAATACAAAACTGTTTGTGCTTTTCCACCATTGCAACTTACAATAGACTCCAATATTAAAATAGGTTCTAGGTGCAAACATTTTTTTTTACGATGTCGCGGAATTTACTTGTGTTTGTCCGAAATATTCTTGTCTGACCTGTTGGTGACCTGTAGCTTACAAATTTTTCTTGCTCCATTTCCAGCTACAACGAAAAGTGCGATTGACGACCTAAGTTCAACGACAGATCTTCTTGGCGATTTATCTACTTATGACGAACTGTACGGGAGAAAACTCTCCCAAGCTGTCCGTCCATTTGCTCATCTCATGCATGACTACAGTAATACACACCCATCCTCCCTGCTTTACCACAATTGGCTCGGCTTACCATCCAAAGTCCTTCCACAGTCACATTTCCACCCGACCAGCTATATACTCGGCCTACAAGGTAAGCCCATCTTTCTTTAGAAAATCATTTGATTTCGACATGCTTTGTTACAGTTCCCAAACCAAGTGGCAAGCGTTTTCGTAAGCCCGGAGTCGACCGTAAGCCACGACAAGCCTACAGTGCAAAACAACTCGAACGTTTGGAAAACGAATTTAAGCAAGACAAATACCTGAGCGTTAGCAAACGGATGGAACTATCAAAAAACCTTAACTTGACTGAAGTTCAAATTAAAACATGGTTCCAGAATCGTCGGACAAAGTGGAAAAAACAACTGACGACGAGGCTGAAAATCGCTCAACGACAGGGTATTTATGGCAGTCACTTATATTTAACACATGCAGGCTTGGCAGCTGCAGCAGGAGCGGCTCCACCACCCCCGCCTGCATTCCTACCGAATTACTATACAGCCCCATTTTGTATTATGACCGATGAAGGCGCAACAAGCTCTACGAAAAGTAGATCACCATTGAGCTCGAGTCTAAATTAGGATGTAAGAAAAACAGTGCAACAATTACCTTCTTTAGTGAGTTAATCTTAAGGAAAATGTAAATACATGAAGTACGGATGTGATAATATAAGATATAAAACTCATTATATATATGCGATTTCCCTAAGAACCTTTATTTGAATGTGGAACGTGGACATATCGTATTCGTAGTATATGGTCTAGGAAGTGTGGGTCAAAAAACAGCGTTACGATGACACTTTAAGCCGCAGACTATGGTAGGCATGAAATATGTCAAAATCATTCTTTTTTGTTTCGTTAAGCCACCAGGGAGGTGGTGAGGAGCACCGTGGCGCAGTGGGTAGTGTGTTGGCCTCTGACGCAGATGACACGGGATCGAATCCTGACACAGCCATGTCATCGAACGTGTTTTTCACGGTGTTTCTCCTCAGCAGGGTTCTGACAATACCCCCTGTAGTAAAATTGTCATGAAAAGCTTCTCGAAATTCGCCGTTCGGAACCGGCAATAAATTGTAGGTCCCTTTCACCTATGGGAAAATTAAATCACACACAACTTGGGTGATTTAGAGAAGCTCTGGCTCAGGTCCTTCATGAACTGTAACGCCAACATACATACATACAAGCCACCAGAGTTTGACAGCAATATCACTTATATGGTTGAGAGCAGCCGAACATCTAGCAGCTCTGTTAGTAAGCCCTGTTTCCACCTTCTCGTGGTGCCACCTGGGGATTTCTATCTGAAATCGCGAACGGAAAAGGGCGAATGGCGAGTTTCGTGCGCCACAAAACAGGATAAGTGTCGGTTAGGCTATGGCCTGGCAAGCCATGTCTGGAAAAAAACCAACAAGCCAAAAAACCCAAAAAAAGCCTCAGATACAAAAAACGGACGGATTATCCGATGACGACCCAGGAAACAATCAAAGGAAAAGGAAGAATGATATTCGGCTTTGTACGTGGAATGTAAGGTCCCTCAACAGACCACGTGCAGTCGAACAACTTGCGGAGGTCCTAGACTGTTATAAGGCAGATATTACCGCAATCCAGGAAGTGCGATGGGATGGACCGGGCTAAAAGAGGATGAGAAACTGTGATATTTACTACGGCGACTGCTACAAGGAGAGAAGACAACGCTTATTCGGATGCGGATTTGTTATTAGAGGTAGACTTAGGCAAAAAGTCTTGAGCTTCTTCAGGCATGTAAGCGAACGCCTCATGACAATCCGCATCAAAGCTTTGGTTTAAAGCCCCATGTCCTTCCGAAAGCTACCCTGCACGGGTATAGTGCCACGTAAGCTTTTTTGGTTCTTTCATTTATGTTGTCCTTCCAGCTAAGCTTGGAATCTAGAATTATTCCAAGATACCTAGCGGATTTCTTCGGAATCAGGTCGATACCATTTATACGTGGATATGTATAATTAGGTATTGATCTTTTTCGTGTGAAGAGGACAATCTCAGTTTTTGTTGGATTTACCCCAAGGCCCCGTTCCTTGACCCAGTTATTCACCAATAGCAGCGCATAACTTAGTCTTTCACTGAGGACCTGAGGAAATTTCCCAGGTAACAGGATGGTAATGTCATCGGCATAGGCCGTGACGTTAAAACCCTGTGTCTCTAGGAGCTTTAGTAATTCGTCGACTACGAGGAGCCACAGGAGAGGCGATAGAACACCCCCCTGTGGTGTGCCATGGCTGACTCTCACCCTTCCATTTGCTCCTCCTATCGACGAGTTTACTATGCGAGTACATATCATTTAGTCCCCCAGGGCATATTCCTTAGCATTGAATGCCTTTTCTATCGTACAGACCACCCTGTGAAGAGCGGTATGTCACGATCTACCCTTTATGGATGCGTTGTGTGATTGTGATAAGTAGCTATCACCAATCTCATCTCTTATGTATTTGTCGATTAGTCGTTCCAGTGTTTTCATAAGGAAGGAGGATAGGCTGATAGGTCTATACTCCTGTGCCGTGGCATGGTTGACCTTCCCTGACTTGGGTATAAACACCACCCTAACCTCCGTCCATGCTTGTGGGACATAACCCATCCTGAGGCACCAGCAGTAAATGCGTTCTAGCCAGGGGATGATAGGTTCCCCTGGTTCTTGCAGCATTTTCGGATATATACCGTCTATTCCTGGCGCCTTATAGGGTTCGAATGATTTTTTCTTTGGTAACGATATTATCGATTATTTCAGGCCCAGTCTGTTCCCTTACCAGTGTAATTGCCGTCTCGAATGTTCCCGCGTTTACACAGTTAGGGAAGTGAGATTTTAGTAGGGCATCAAGCATGCTTTCGTTTGAGTCTGTCCAGCTACCATCAGATTTCCTGATTGAAGAAACCTGCGTAGGAGCCTTGGCAAGGACCTTTCTCAGACGAGCCGCATCCGTACATTATTCGATAGACCCGCAGACATTTCTCCACGAGCTCTTTTTTGCGAATTTAATTTCCTTTTTGAGTCGTTTCACATTATCTCTGTAAGTTGACCATTCGATGGAACCCTCTTTAGCGAGGTTCCAACTATGCCTGGAGATACGTAGCCGCTCTGCTATTTTCGCGATCCACCACGGTGGGTGGTTCTTTTTGCTTGGTTTTTTGATGGGGCAAGATCTCTCGAAGGACCGGTTCAGCTTATCGGTTAGGTTCAGTATCATCTTATCGATGTCTTTTGTGGAGTTGGGATTTCCATTCGGAGGCCGAACTAGGGTTTTTCCCAATTCCGTGTTGAACTTTTGCCAATTCGCCTTCCGCGGATTCCGAAAGACATTGCCATCCGCAAAAGATCGTGCTAGTTGGAGGGGCATGTTGGTTGAGGCCCAGGTTCATTCCGAACTGTAGCGCCGATAAGAAGAAGAAGAAGAAGAAGAAGACTGAGCATTGGGTGAACAATAGTTTGTGAGAAGGTATTGTGTAGGTAATAAACAATGGTTAAATCAAATTTGCAAGATTTGTTGGCTACTTGGTGAATAACATCGTGAAAATGTTTTCCTGTCGTTGAAAGCAAAAGAGTTTATCAAATTTTATAGTTCACGCCGTGTAGACTTTTAACATTCACAGTGTAAACGCCACACAATTATAAACAAAGTTGAGCGATTCTAGCGTCACACTAGCAGAAAGGAAAGAAAGAAGAGAACGAAGACAATAATCCATTTGCGAACCCTCGACTCCTCCAACAATATTTTTTGTTGTCAATCTAATTAACGGTCATCTGGGATTCTGTTAATTGCGACACGCTTTAAGTTTTTTTTCCTTGCGCTACAATGTGACAGCACTCTCCAATGCTGTCACTTGGTAAGCCGTTCTTGAACAACGCATCAGCATACTGAAAAACAAGACAAAGGAAACCAGAAAACGTTTGTAGTGTACCTCGGCGATGAAGACCTTTTTGCTCGTGCCGCGTTACATATGATCCCTGTTCCCAGGTTGACATTCGTTGGCATTCACTCAAATTCAACCGCATTCCTAAAAAAAAAAATAAGAATTTGGTGTCTGTGACTTGGATCCTCGTTTGTTGTCGTCAGTAAATAGATATTGTAATTCAATTGTGCGCGGTAAAACAATTACGAACCACAAGTGACGCGGCAGTATCGTGTGCCTCTTATGGCGTCCAGTTTGTTGCGAAAAAGCAAGTGTGAAATAATTCTTGTAATATGTTACTGACCAATTCGCTAAACTTTTGTCGAAATACTGAGTCCTTATGCGGCTTGTGAAGCAACCTGAGGCGAATGACTGCCGCAGCAAATTTTCTGAAAGTCACATGTGGAAGAGGCAGGACGACCAAAAGAATAAGTGAGTATTAGTCAGTTGGGCACTTGGGATAGTCTAGTTTTAAGTGCTTTATTGATTAGCCATCACATGGACATATGATACGACACGTGTCACTTCTTCGGTCAGGTATTACATTTGCAAATTATGTGACTTTTGGTGAAGGCTTTCTTAGCAGCTCAAGGATAAATACATACAAGTTGAGACTGAAACCAATCAATTTACCATTTTCGTTCACAGATTGGTTTAGGTCTCAATTTAAGTTTGACATAAGATTGCTAACCCCCTATGCATTATTAATGCGTACCCTTCGTTAAAGTAATTTTAACCGCACATACAACCGGCAATTGCCATCTACCTAATTTTATAACTTCCAGTTTACTTTATTGGATTTATGCGGATTTGACTTTAGGACTAGCCAGATCCATATTTCCTTTTCTGATTATTATTAAAAACAACAAATTAAAATAAATTCGCCCACATGCACTACTTGCTACGTGTCTGTCACATTTTCTTTCCCCTGCGAGACCAATTTTTCTTTTTTTTTTTTTTTTCGCTGGGATTGTGCTACTAGGCCACGTGAGACTTTTTTTGTTTTTTGTAGGAGACTTCTGCTCTCTGTTGGAGCACTCAGACGTTAATACTGGTCCATTGTTGTACTCCAGACAGACATCTGACATTAATGTATTTTCCCCATTTTCCGGAGAAAAATGAGAAGGAGCTTCAGTGATGTAGAGCACACACTACGACGGCCCCAAGTATTCGCCACCGTGCGCGAGCTAAGCCAGAAAACGCTCTGCAGTGTCAACCTTTTCGCATCATGCAGCACAAGTAGGCGTCTCACTGATACCAAGCACGCAGAGATGCTTAGCAAAAGTGTAATGGCCCATAATGACTCCTACAAGTCTTCTGTTCCGCAGTCAATTCTCTTTAGGGGCAGGGCATATGCGCTTTGTCATCCTGCATCCTGGATAATAACTCCATATACGGTTGTGTGTATTAAACACCCATCGTTATTGTAGGAATGTGACATGGAAGCAGATAGACCTTGAACGGGTTCAGATCCTGAGAAACTCTCCTCTGAATCCATTCTGGCGAATTAATCAGAGATCTCATTTCCTGGGATCCCAGAGTGGCCTAGAACCTATACAAACCTTAAAGAATTTAGTCTGCCGACTCTGTTCAAGAAGGACTTGAGTTCAAGCACCAGTTTGGAGTTAGTTAAGGGGTTACATACAGCTTTTAGTGCAGCTTGGCTGTCACTACAGACGCATATGCTTTCCCCCTTCCACCGGTGCTTCACAACATAGTGAATAGCCATTAGGATTGTGTATATCTCTGATTGAAAGACAGAAGCATGTTTTCCTAACCACGAGTGCAGTCGAATGTTTTCGCGCTCAAAGAAGACACCAGTTCCGGACACCCGCCCAAACCTGGAGCCATCCGTGAAAATGTGAAGACTCTCCTTTCAAGGTTCAGTATCCAGTCAGGTTCAGTCCTGCCGCCATGGAAACTTTACTGTGAAATGAAAGCGCAGTAGGATAACGGGTGCCAGTGCGTTAGAAGGCATGTCCATGAGGTAAGGGTCGCAAAAGCCATTTCTCTTGAGACGAAACATGGGGTTCAGAGCGCACCCCCTGATAAATATATAATAGGGTGGACGGTTGATCAAAACGTCTAGAGTAGCGCCCGGCATGCTGGAGAAAGTCCCTGTACAGCTGAGACAAACCGTTCTTTGGAGTTTGGTGAAAGATGCCAAGACGTGTTTGCGTGTTAGCCTGTTCCACCAGACAACCGATGCATATGAAATTATAGGTCTTATCATTGCCATGTAGATCCAGAGGACCCTTGCTTGCGATAAGCCCCATGTTTTGCAAAAAGCTCCTTTGCATTGTCAGAAAACCAAACAAGATTGCTGTCTAAGATGACTCCCTGGTACTTAGCTTCCTTGGACACCGGGATGGAATTGTCTTTTAGTACCAGCTTAGTCATGTCAATATTTTGCACCCTCTCGTGAAGAGAACGACATCAGTTGACACCAATCATCGATCACATTTAGCGTCGCCTGTGCTTTGAGATGGACAGCCGCTAAGCCTGATTCGACAGAAAGAACGGTGACTTCATCCGCATAGGCCTGAGCATAGATTTCAGAAGCATTGAGAGCATCAAGCAGAGAGTCGACCACCATGCACCATAACAGCGGAGACAATTCGCCACTTTGCGGGCAGCCCCTCATTACGCCGGATTTGACACCCTGGCTGAGGTATGCATTAGCAGACAATGTCCTGTGCATAAGCATTGCTTTGATCCACAAGACCAGTGCTTCATCTACACCATGCCGTCTGGCAGCTGTCGAAGGTTGCGTTATCAAAAGCTCCCTCAATGTCGACTAAAAAGCCCAGCGCGTAATCTCTCCTTTCGAGCGCGCATTCAATTCTTTCAACTAGGTTTGGAGGCGCAGTCTCACAGAATTTTCCGCGCTGATAAGCATGTTGCATCTCCGAAAGAGGATGTATTCAACTTTGCGCACGTGCATCTCTACCAGTCTCTCCATGCTTTTCAGTTGGGAGGATGTTAGACTAATTGGTTTAAGACTCTTGGCAAGTGAGTAATCATCCTCTTTTCCTATTTTGGGAATAAAGGAATAGGTAAGTACTTAAGTGCCAGACTAGCAGCGAAATATCTTTTCAAAGTAAGAAGCAGCATAACAGGATATATCCCGTCGGCGCCTAGCGATTTAAAGCCATCGAAGGATGCCAGAGCAAATTGGCTTCAGTCGTGTCCCGCAGGACAAGCTAAAGATGGGGTTGATCAGCGTCTACTCGTTTATTGTGGCACCAACGTTTCACCTTACCAACTGGCTGAATACCGCTTTCCGTTGAGGCTGTAGTCACAATATTATTATCATTATAACGCACCAAAGTGGTGTCGGGACTTACATCCGTAATTTGATGGTAAGAACCTCTGGCAATTTTCTTCATCTCCTTTCCGTAACGTTCCGTGACATCGTTCCACACCATCCAGCAAACGTAAAGATGTAAAGATGGCAAATTTGCTACGTCAGAACCATATAGCATATATCTCTCGTTGGTTGCATTGGAAGGCAACATTACATGTATTATTAGCAGCATACCAGTTAATATACTCGAAAAATGTACTCAAAATTAAACTAGACCATGGAAAATTGCAAGCTTTTGCAATTGTTGAAGTTATAAGCGTTGTTATCACATCAATCTGCATTTAAAAATGGAAGCATTTGTAAGCCCTCTTCCACGCTCAACATGCCGCTAAAGAACATGTGCATCTTAAATCCATTCCATCGACGGTTCATTTAAGCCAAACAAAGCTCCAGGCAGCTTCCGGTAATTTTACAGAATGGCTTAGACATTATTCTAGCACCACTGAAAGCTCTTTTTAGGTCATGTTCCAACTTGGGTTACATCCCTCAACTCTGGAGAGAAGTCAACCTTTCATCCCAAAGATTAGAAAACCAAATAAACAACCGAAATCCTTTCATTCTATCAGCCAAACACCATTCCTACTAAAAACAATGGAAATCTGATAGAGCATATTAGAGGTATCCTAGAGAATCAGATACCGCTTCATCCAAACTTAATTATGATTAAGCGCATGTTGAAAATAGTTTCACGCGCAACGAGATCGCAATTTGCGCCTTCCTCGATATTGATAATACTGGTTACAACCGAATATCCACCGCACTGTCCCGCAGAGGTATAGACCATCCCACTAACCGCTGGATTAGGGCGTTGCTAAAAAAGCCGTATTATATCTTCAATATCCGGATGTGAAAGTTTTGCCTGTGAGCCCATTTATCGAAAGACCCAGATAGGACAATCTTAGTCCCGTTTACAAAGAGGAGAAAGATATAGCCTAGCTTCGTCTCTCTAAACGATGCAAACATAGGATTTTCAGGAGAACTTAAGTATCTATGTAGGTATTGACCTTGATCGCAAACTCAACTGGAAGTCAAAGAAACATCATCAGCAAACTCACAAAGGCAACTAAGGCACTGTGGACCTGTCGATGCATTTACGGTTAAACCTGCGGATTAAAGCGTAACGTAATCCACTGGTTATATGTATACCGCGCTAGTAAGACCTATCATCACTTATGTGTCTGCAGTATGGTGTATACAAGTTGGACAAAAAATAATAATTGTTAAACTTCAACGCCTTCAGAGAATAGCCTATTCCGGCATTACAGGTCAAGAAGCACTAATTGGACTTACTCCACTGTACCTCTTCATTAAAAAGGTTTCAATACGCGGTGCAATCAGAATTCTCCACTCAGCAACAGGCCTACCATATACATAGACCATTGGATCACATGTCCATTTTGCAACATCTTCCTGAGCTGGATACGATTACCACGGTCTCGGACGCATTACCATATACGCTCACTTCTGACAAGAGAGCTTGGTAAAGCGGCGATCCCTTGCTCAATGTCAAGGGCCGTATGTGGTACACAGATGGGTTTCGGTGTTGGCGCTACCAAATCGGCAAATCACGAAGGCTCTGGGAATGAGTCCTAGTATCTTCCAAGCGAAATTATACGCCATCATGACGTGCGGCAGCCTAAAATTAGAGACTCGGATAAGAGGTGTAACAATCAATACACTCTAGTCAAGAAGTGGTCAAAGGGTTGAGCTCGTATACGAGTAGCAAGTCCGTTAACGAATACCATGATGCCCTACATGACCTAGCCAAAAGAAACAAGGCCCAACTCTGGTGGGTGCCAGGGAACTAGTACATTAAAGGTAATGAAATCGTAGATTAACTGGCTAGGAACGGAGTAGATATCAGAAGACTGGTCAGCTACCTTACGGGACTCTGTGGTCTGAGACATCATCTTAATAAAATTAACCTCCCGTCTGAAACTGAGTGTCGACTCTGTCTTGAAGGGAAGACCGCATACTATGTAGTGTCTTAGGATGCGTGTCCTTTTAAGTGAAATTATGAATTCTGAAGGGATGATCTGGTTGGCAAAGGACTAACAAAGGCCTCATAGGGGTAGCATCTATCCGCTGGCCTGCTAAAAAGCGAGAAGAGCCACCGCAGTCGAACATCTTGCGGCACTGTTAGTACGTCCTATCCACACCTCCTCGTGGTGCCATCTGGTGATTTCCTATGGAAATGGCAGACGGGGAAGGGCGAATGGCGAGCCTCCTGCGCCAAAAAACAGAGTTAGTCGGTTGGGCTACGGCCTAGTAAGCCGTAACCGTAAAAAAACACAAACTCCGAAACAGCCACAAGCCTCGGATATAACGGACCGGATTTATGTTGACAACCCTTGCAAAAAAAAACGAAAAAAGGACAATGATCTTCGGCTTTGTACGTGGAATGTTAGGTCCCTAAACAGGCCACGTGCAGCTGAACAACTTGCAGACGCCCTAGACCGCTATAAAGCGGATATCACCGCCATCCAGGAAATGCGATGGAATGGACCGCGTATAAAGCGGATGAAAAACTGCGATATTTACTACGGCGACTACTATAGGGAGAGAGGGAAACGATTGTTTGGATGCGGATTTGTTGTTCGAGGTGGACTAAGGCAAAAATTCCCAAGCTTTCGGCATGGGAGCGAACGCCTTATTACAGTCCGTATCAAGGCTAAATTTTTTAACATCAGCCTCATCATGGAAGAGAAGGATGACTCCGCCAAAGATGAGTTCTACGATCTCCTAGACAGAACGTATGCCCAATATCCCAGCTATGATATCAAAATTGTACTAGGACACTTCAATGCTAAGCTGGGTAAGGAAAGCATCTTTGAACGAGTCATCGGCAAACATAGCCTACACGACTCCACCTCCGATAACGGACATAGGCTGATTGATCTTGCTACGGAGCGAAATCTCCTTCTAGCCAGTACGCGCTTCCCGCACCTCGATATACACAAAGGCACCTGGCGGTCTTTTGATCAATCGACTGCCAACCAGATTGATCACATCGCCATCGACGTCAGACACTCCCCCACTATTCTTGATGTTCGAACTTTCCGAGGGGCTAACATCCACTCGGACCACTATCTTGTAGTAGCCAAGATGCGCTTACGGATATCACGAATGCAGCGGAGCAGAGTAGGAATACAATGTTATGACGTCGGAAAGCTACTATCGCCAGAAACCGCTCGTGCTTTTACCGATCGCGTCTCCCTTAAGCTCTCTAATATACCTGAATCCTCCACACCATCAATAGAACAGCAGTGGAGCCTTTGCAAACAAGCCCTGAATCCGAAGTTTTGGGTTTCAAGGCTCCACCACGAAGAAACACCTGGTTCGATGACGAGTGCAGGAGGATTCATACAGCGAAGCAGGATGCATATAAGGCCTCGCTGCATAAAAGAACAAGAGCAGCTCGTAAGCTCTACGAGTTATAAAGAAGGGAGGAGCATAAGCTTCTTAGAAGAAAGAAGAAAGAGAACGAGAAGCGCGCGATTGAGGATTTGGAGAGGTGTTACTGCAGGAGTGACGTTCAAAGGTTTTAACAACAGATAAAGCGAACATGACAAGGTTATAAAGCCAGAATGGAAGCCTGCAAGGATTAGAACGGACACCTAGTAGTAGAACCGCAGTCGATGCTGAGAATATGGAAAACCTTACCGATAGTTTTGATGTCAAAAAAGGATTTAGGCAGGGCGATGCGCTGTCGTGTGATTTCTTCAACATCATATTGGAAACGGTTGTGCAAAAATCACTGGCCAATACAAGAGGCACAATCTATTTCAAATCCTCGCAACTCCTTGCATACGCCGACGATATTGACATAATAGGTAGATCACAGCGAGATTTCAATGAGGAGTTTGCGAGTATTGAGATGGAGGTGGCGAAAATTGGTTTGGCGGTAAACGAGGGCAAAACTAAATATATGCTGTCATCAAAAAAGGACGCTCACCACCGACGTCTCGGCCAGAAAGCTTGTATAGGCAGATATAAGGTCGAGGTAGTTAAGGACTTCGTCTACCTTGGCTACGCAGTGACCTGGAACAACGACATCAGTTCCGAAATCAACCGCAGAATCACTCTTTGCCAATCGCTGTTTCTTTGGGCTCAGGAGGCATTTGAGTAATAGAGCCCTCTCCCGAACGACAAAGTTGACTCTATACAAGACCCTTATCATCCCGGTCCTGTTGTACGGCGCAGAAGCATGGACACTATCAAAAGCGGATGAGGAGGCCCTTGGTCAGTTCGAGAGAAAGATTTTGCGCGTGATTTTTGGGCCGATAAGCGCAGACGGTCTGTACAGCGACATGAGCCTAGTCAGGCGTCTACGGATTCAACGCCTAAGATGGCTGGGCCATGTAGAGCGAATGGACACTACAGCTCCAGCCCGGAGAGTCTTTGAATCCAACCCCGAGGGACGAAGAAGCAGAGGACGGCCGCACTTAAGATGGCGTACACAGGTGGAAGGGGACCTCAGCCAACTGGGTGTGCGGCAATGGAAAAGTCTAGCGAAAGATCGTGCTAGATGGAGAGGCATGTTGGTTGTGCCCAGGTTCACCCCGAACTGTAGCGCCCACTAAGAAGAAGAAGAAAAAGGGATCATCTCAACTCCTCCGACCCTATCCTCCCTATCCTCTATTAATTAATCGTCAACATTATATAACATCGTTGCAATACATTTACACACAATAGTAATGTTAAAATTGCTATTAAAAAAAAACTAATTAAAATAAATCCATTCCTTGCTATGTGTCCACCATATTTTCTTCTCCCTGCGACACAATTTGGTTTTTTTTTTTTTGTTTTTCTAACTTTTTCAAGGTCTCGTCTGGCATAGCACGAGACACTTGCCACTGATCGCATGAGTAACAAGAAAATGTGCCCAAGCACATGTCTCGAGCATGAGAATCGTGTATGCATCTTCCGACGTCCCATCAGCCCCCTAAGCGCAAATAAAACCAACAGGATGGGCGGCTTGCCAAACAATCGTTCCCCATTCTTATTCGTAGTCTTGTCTTCGCTTTCTGCTGTTCATATTTTAATTAAACATTTTCAGTGCGCACCATGGATCTTAATTAATTGGATTATGTTCTGTATGTATAAGTGTGTTTTATGTACTTATTGGGGCTTGTCAGGATTATCTAGAAATGACTCAATCAGGACAGTGGATCATACCTCAGTGTGGACTGGTATTCGTATGTAGTTGATGTGAGAAAATTGCGAAACTTGTCAGCCCATTAGGAAGCAAAAATAGTTCGGACACTTTCGCTAAACAGATGATGCCGCCTACTCAAATGGCTATTTAGGGGCTAACCTTTCAAGATAATTGAGGAATAAGACAAACATAAATTCAGGTCATAATAAGAATGAATTTTATAGTACCTTTTCGGCGCAGGCAGCAGACGTTATGCAGACGTAGAGAGAGCTAAGAACTTAAGTTGGGGGAAATCGCCGTCATAACTATCAGAAATGGCATTGTTAGCTCATCAAGCGTGAATTTTGGCGACAAACATTTAATGCTTTAGTGCCTATGAAATGACGACGCAAAAAATTTAATCGTTAAAATTACATTTTTCTTTTAAAGCTGTTTTGCTCAAAAGGCTTATGACATTTTATGACACTTGGTATCTACCTCCTCAATATGATTTTGACGGATCTTTAGATTTTTGTTAGGCGTAGAGAAGTTTATGAAGAAGGGAGGGAGCGAGCAAACAGAGCAATGAAGTTGATCGCGTTTAACATGGCAAACGACAGCTTCGATCTCTGTCCCTGCTCAATCCGAGTTGACACACAGCCTCCGCGTGGCCTCCTCTGGATAGCTGCCCTGGCAACCGCCAGGCGATGAACCAATGTGTGCAGTAACCTGACCCCTTATTCCTAGGGAAAGAGCAACCTGGCCCTCCAGATTGGGGGTTGTGCTTAGGGGTAACATCCCTATCTCAAAGCTGACGACCCCTGTAAACGAACGGACACCTAGCAGTAGAACCGCAGTCGATGCTGAGAATATGGAAAAACCACTTCTGCAGACGGTATAACGGCGATGTTAGTCAATATACCGCTGTCAGGCAGAATGCTCCATTTTTAATCGACGGAGACCGCAGAGAATTCTGTCCCCCTGACCTCGACGAAGTTAAGATTGCTATATAGAAGCTCAGGTCGAATAAAGCTGCTGGCGCAGACGGACTCTCTGCTGAGCTCTTCAAGGCAGCTGGGGACGACCTCGTTGCGATCATGCACCAGCTCATCCGTAAGATATGGTTAGAGGAAAGCATGCCCGAGGAATGGAGTCTCAGCATCGTATGCCCGATCCACAAGAAAGGAGACCCCTCTGATTGCGCCACCTATAAAATCTTCTCTGCCGTTTTGTGTGAACGCCTGGAGCGTATTGTAAATAAGCTGATAGGTTCTTATCAGTGCGGATTCGGGCCTGGGAAGTCCACCATCGACCCAATCATCACACTACGACAGATCCTGGAAAAAAAAAACCAATGAATTCCAGGTCGACACTCACCACCTATTTGTCGACTTCAAAGCCGCATACGACAGCGTAATTAGAGACGAGCTATACAAAGCTATGTCTACCTTTGACATACCTGCTAAACTCGTCAGACTATGCAGGATGACTTTGAAGAATGCTCGCTGCTCCATCCGAATCGGTGAACACCTTACCGATAGTCTTGATTTCAAAACAGGATTTAGGCAGGGCGATGCGCTGTCGTGTGATTTCTTCAACATCATATTGGAAATGATTGTGCAAAAATCACTGGCCAATACAAGATGCACAGTCTATTTCAAATCCTCGCAACTCCTTGCATGCGCCGATATTGACATAATAGGTAGATCAGAGCGAGATGTCAATGAGGCGTTTGCGAGTATTGGGATGGAGGCGGCGAAAATTGGTTTGGCGGTAAACGAGGGCAAAACTAAAAAAAGGACGCTCAACACCGACGTCTCGGCTAGAACGTTTGTATAGGCAGATATAAGTTCGAGGTAGTTAAGGACTTCGTCTACCTTGGCTCGGCAGTGACCTGGAACAACGACATCAGTTCCGAAATCAAACGCAGAATCACTCTTGCCAATCGCTGTTCCTTTAGGCTCAGGAGGCAACTGAGTAATAGAGCCCTCTCCCCAACGACAAAGTTGACTCTATATAAGACCCATGTCATCCCGGTCCTGTTGTACGGCGCAGAAGCATGGACACTATCTGGTTACGAATAATTACAAAAAAAGAGAAATGCTTTGAACGAAGAATTGTATTATTATTTATTTAACAACTAATACCAAAAAAGGGAGAGCACATGTGCCCCGTACAACGACGATCTTTTTAATGCCAATGGGAAAAGCCCAAGACCATCCAAAATGGCCTACGTAGACGTCAAAAAAAGGTGGTGCCAGAAATTTGATTAGGGCGACGTTACATTATTCAACATCCTGCCCCGGCTGAAACAGCGTTTCAGAGAATGGGTAGGGTAACGATTTTGGAAATAGGCCTGATGAAATCTCCATGTACCGAGTGTAATTTCACTACTCGTACCAATCCGTCCGCGTCCGGAAATACTTCTGTGACTCTAGCCATTATCCATTTAGCGGGGGGGCTGTTGGCATCCTTCACTACAACGATATTTCCCACAGCAACGTTGGTTTCCTTGTAATACCATTTTGCTCGACTCTGTAGCGATGTCAGGTACTCTTCATGCCATCTTCGCCAAAATCCTTGATACATGCTTTGAATGCTCTGCCAATAAGTGAGCCTGTTGACATGGATGTGGTCGATGTTAGCTTCAGGAACCATTGTACATGGGCGACCTATTGGGCGTGAATTTATCACTGCTTCAACTTGGGTAAGTAATGTAGACATTTGTTCAAATGTCAACACTGAAGCACCAACAACTCGACGTAAATGAAACTTGACCGAGCGTACTGCAGACTCCCAAATGCCTCCCCAATGAGGCGCGAACGGTGGTATAAAACTCCATCGGATGCCGTCTTCAGCCAAAGATGCGGCAACGATTTCATTATGCGCCTTGGATAGAATAAGTTTGTGCATTTCATTCAGAGCACGGGCTGCACCCACAAAATTTCGCCCATTATCACTAAATATGTGTGCGCATTTTCCACGCCTTGACATAAATCGGCGAAGGGCTGCCAAAAAACACTCCGTACTCAACTCGAGGTGGATTGCTGTTGTGACCAGACATATGAACAGACAGATGTATCCTTTTGAAGTTCTTGCATTTCTCCCACGATACAATCTTAGTATGAACGGTCCAGCGTAATCGCAACCGGTCTTTTCAAAAGGATACGCTTGTCGTACCCGTACTGCTGGGAGGTTCGCCATCATTTGTTTGGTGTCGATTTGTTTTTGGCGAAAGCATTTTATGCAGTTAAATGCTAATTTTCGTATTAGATTTCTTGCTCCAACAATCCAAAATTTCTGCCGAACAATAAAAAACAATGCGGTAGTTCCCGGATGTAGATTTTTAACGTGCTCATCCTGCAGTATTAGATGTGTTATACGGTGATTCTTGGGGAGTATTATTGAATGGCGGGTTTCTTCATTGATAAGTGAGTGTTGAATTCGACCTCCTACACGTATCAACTCATCGTTATCAAGAAAGGGTGCAAGTTTTAACAATTTTGATTTCTTATCCACGGTACCATTTTCTTTTAAACAATTACGTTCTAGCTGATAACAACCTTGAGCTTGCCGCAAACATTCCAAACGTGAAAGACGCATTTCGTCAAATTTCGAAAGGGTGATTTGTGGTGTCGTCTTTCTTATGCGAGTGAGTAGTCGTTTTGTGAAACTTAATACGTAACCCATGACTCGAAGCAACTTTTTCCAAGTTGACACCCGGTCAAAAAGCTTCTCAAATGGATTGTCTGCTTGATCTACCGTGGAGACACAACTTGCAGTTTGTGATTTAAACTCAGCAGCTACGTTCGGATTTGTAGGTGACTCAATACAGGTAACACAATCGACGTTCACGGAATCCACCTGAAGCCAACTGGGACCATTCCACCATAGTTGAAAGTGCAGTAAATTTTTTGCTAACATCCCGCGTGACGCACAATCGGCAGGGTTCTCCTTTGATATTACATGATTCCACACGCTACGGGGAAGAGTATCCAGGATTTCCGCAGTGCGATTACCCACAAAGGTCTTGAGCTTAACGGGAGGTTGCGACAGCCACGCCAAGACGACTGTTGAATCGCACCATGCATGTATCTTAATCGATGTATGTGTTAAGGAATTAATGATCGTCTTCATCAATCGGGTTAACAATAAGGCCCCACATAGCTCCAAGCGCGGCAACGACACTTGTTTCAACGGTGCGACACGAGTTTTTGCTGCAATTAAAGACACACATACCTTGCTATTTTCCGTTTTCTTGCTGTAAACAACTGCAGCATACGCTTTTGTGGACGCATCCGAAAATCCGTGCAACTCCATAACCTCAGGGTCGTTGTCTACAAAGCGCGACAACTTCAGATTATCTAGATTCTTAAGATCCTCACGAAATTGGGTCCATCTGACTGCCAATTCAGCAGGAAGAGGATCATCCCAATGTAAATTATGTAACCATAAATCTTGAAATAAAATCTTGAAGTTGACCACGACTGGTGCCAAGAGTCCTAGCGGGTCGAAGATACGTGATGCATCCGAAAGAACTTGCCTTTTGCACACGCTGACAGGATTCCTTAAACACACCTTGTAGAAGAGAACATCTTCGCTGGGTCTCCAGTAAACGCCCAAAACCTTCGCGCCTTTATGTTCATCTCCCTTGAAAAACTCCTTATCAGATCGTTCACCGGCCTCAGGTATAATATTAGGACAATTAGAAATCCACTTTCGAAGTTGCAGACCAGCATATGATAACAACTTTACTAGATCATCCTTCTTCCTTTTTAGATCTTCTTCTGATGGCGCTCCTGTAAGGACATCGTCTACGTAGAAATCTTCTTTTAAGATTCGAGATGCAACAGGGTGTTCGTTTTTGTAGTCAGAAGCCAACTGCTCGAGGACCCTAACTGACAAGAATGGTGCACATGATGTACCATATGTCACTGTACATAGTTGAAAGTGCTTGAGTTGTTGATCTGGATCATCCCTCCATACAATTCGTTGGAAGTTTCGATGCTGCTCACAAACCCATATCTGTCTAAACATCTTAACGATGTCTGCAGAAAAGACAAACCGGTGGAATCGAAATCGAAGACAGACTGCGAATAAGTTGCGTTGTATACTGGGGCCAATATGTAACGTATCGTTAAGCGAAACTCCATGGGTGTCTTGAAAGGAGCCGTCAAATACAACTCTAAGTTTTTGTCCAAGAACTGGGTGATGCGGCATGTAGAAAACTCTGCCATCAGGTACTTCTATCTCATTTGATGGTAATTCACGCATGTGCCCCAATCGTATATACTCCTTCATAAACGCTACATATTCTTCGCGAAGGGTTTCGTTTTGAGAAAATCTACGCTCTACTGCATAAAACCGAGATATAGCGCCTTGAATAGTATCGCCAAAGGTTACTCCTTCCTGTTTAAAGGGTAATTCCACGGTGTATCTTCCATCGCAACTTCGTGAATGTGTGGCTAGAAAGTGTTGCTCAACAAAATCATTATTTGGATCAGTAAATTTTACCTGGTTCGGCTCTTCGATTTCCCAGAAACATCGAAGGGAATTATCTAGGTCCGTCACGGTCACCAGCGAGATAGTCTGTTCAGGTAGAGTTGGAAGCGTGTTTGTTGCAATCCAACCAAATATTGACGATACAGCAATAGTATTTCCTCTAACGTCGTACGCCTTTTCCATGGTGAGGATATTCCAAACGTACTGGACCCCTAGCAGTATGTCGATGTGCGCTGGGATATGAAAATAAGGATCTGCTAATGTTAAGCCCTTGAATTGCTCGACAGCAGATGCATCAAGAGGAGAACCAGGTAGTTTCGACGTAATTTTGCAAAGAATTTGAAGACACGCGGTAAATGACTGTTGACATGTCCTGGACTGGATATGAACAAAACAGCAACCTCTTGTTGTCTCCGCCTTAGCAGCAGAAATCCCTGATACAGCAATCCGAGAGTGTGAACGTTTAAGGCCGAGGCGTTTTACACAAGGTTCGGAGATATACGATAATTCTGACGCCGTATCGATCAAAACTCGGCACTCGTTAAATTGACCTTGACCATCTTTCACGTACACAACTGCTGTTGGGAGCAACGAATGTTTACCAAGTTGTGCAGCGGGGTTTGTTTTCGTAGGTGATGATTCCAGTTGGGACGAAGTGAGCAAAGGAACTGGACGCGTTAGATGAGCTACGGTAGACCAAGGTACATTAGTCGGACCCGCTAGTTGTACGGGGGGGACTTGCGACGGCGATGATGTTGTTTCCAAATATATTGGATGAACAAGTGTGTGGTGGCGTCGGCGACATTCTTTACATCGAAAACGTGACTTACAGTTGTACGAAGTATGCCCTGGTTTGATACAGTTAAAACAAAGTGATTTTGATTTAAGCATTGCACGACGATCCTCTAATGCCAATGAGATAAATTTCGGACACTTTGAAATAGTATGATTCAATTCCGAACAGCAAGGGCATTTTTGAGAGTTGTCTTCTGTGGTTACATAAGAACGAACCGACGACGTGGGATTGACTTTTCGGGCTGAAGATCTTCCGGCGGTACATTTGCGTTGGCTAAGCTCCAATTCCTCACAGCGTGAATCCAAAAATTCGAAGAAATCAGAAATCGTAGGTGCCGATTCGTCTCGACTCTCATGGATCCAAGCACGACGACTTTCTGGGTCTACCTTCGCTAGCAACAGATGAATAATCCAGCAATCTCTTTCGGAGTGGCTAATAGCGTCCAAACCTCGAATTATCTCATTAGCACCATCAGAAATTCTCCTCAACACTATATGATCTTCGCAAGAAGCGGAGGGTAACGCCATAAAGGTTTCAATAAAGGAATTTATAATTTGTCGCGACCTTTCAAAACGATCTTGTAGTCTGGACCATGCTGTTTTGTATGCAGTTTCAGTGACTGGTAAATGTTTAACGAGGTTCGCAGCATCATCCTTCAATAATCCCTTGAGGTAATAGAATTTGTGCGTATTGCTTAATGAAGATTTAGAATCTATTGTACTCAGAAATATGTCCTTAAATGATGGCCAATCCTTGTACACTCCGGAGAAAGGTTGAATATTGACTTTGGGCAACTCAGTGTCTGAGGTTTTGGCTGAAACTTGCTGAAGCAATGACGTTTGTTCCGATATTAATGTCGCCATGAGATCCGATTGCTGAGCATCTGTCGACCCGGGTGTTAAGTCATTTTTAATGGTTGATAGGCGCGCCCGTGCTTGTAAGTATTTTTCTTCATATTCGAAGAAATCTGTATCTGGATCAACGTACTCGGACAACTGATTGAAAGTATACATCTTGTTTGTTGTCTGCACAAATTCCTGCCAAGTTTCCTCTAGTCTTCCTAACCTAGTGACCACGTGTTCGAGAGTATGAGTTTCTTCGGCATTTTCTGCGAACGACAAAGTTCGTGTTATTGACCCCTTTTGTCGGCCGCGAAGTTGAACTAAAGTGGTAAATTTCTCAGCCATAATCTTTGTATTTGACGAAAAAATTAATGGACAATATCACCTTCGATTTCCAAGATGGCTGGTCTACGATTTTCAATCCCAAATGTGTATTTTAATGGTTAGCAATTTAGATCAAAAAATATCCGGCGAGCAAAGGACCAAATTGGTTACGAATAATTACAAAAAAAGAGAAATGCTTTGAACGAAGAATTGTATTATTATTTATTTAACAACTAATACCAAAAAAGGGAGAGCACATGTGCCCCGTACAACGACGATCTTTTTAATGCCAATGGGAAAAGCCCAAGACCATCCAAAATGGCCTACGTAGACGTCAAAAAAAGGTGGTGCCAGAAATTTGATTAGGGCGACGTTACATTATTCAACACTATCAAAAGCGGATGAGGAGGCCCTTGGTCAGTTCGAGAGAAAGATTTTGCGCGTGATTTTTGGGCCGATAAGCGCAGACGGTCTGTACAGCGACATGAGCCTAGTCAGGCGTCTACGGATTCAACGCCTAAGATGGCTGGGCCATGTAGAGCGAATGGACACCACAGCTTCAGCCCGGAGAATCTTTGAATCCAACCCCGAGGGACGAAGAAGCAGAGGACGGCCGCACTCCGCCAACTGGGTGTGCGGCAATAGAAAGCTAGCAAAAGATCGTGCTAGATGGAGGGGCATGTTGGTTGAGGCCCAGGTTCACCCCGAATCGTAGCGCCCGCCAAGAAGAAGAAGAAGTCCATACAGAAAGTTCAATGCTGAGTCCCTTTTGCGAGCAGATTGACTAATATATCTCTAATAATACCTGTAATGTTGCCTTCCAAGACTGCCATTGACGCCGTCTTATCGGCACACACAAGTGATATGATTTATTGTCATAAAAATAGTCTCAAGGTGTCAAATCGCACGATCTAGTGGCCAAAGGTCATATAGATTGCACACCGAACTTATTTGAACGAACGATTGACGTATTGTGTGGCGTATTGTCCTGGAACCACAAGTCGACCAGGTTTAGGTCGTACAATTTGGGTGAAAAAAAAAATAAATCCGATATCATCGATCGAAAGCGGACGTTGTTCTTACGGTCTTTGAAAAAAGCTCGGGCCAGTGACTTCGCCGGTCCATTTTCCGTGTGCATTAGCAGCTAAAACGATCGGGCGAAATATCAAAAGAATTGGTTATTCGAAATGATTTTCTTGTCTTTTACCCATTTAGACACGGTTCTTCTTGAAGACCTCGCTGATACTCGCCATAAATTAATATATGGTATGGAGTACTGACTCTTTCTCTGCCAAATTTGCGGTGTCGCGTAATGAAGCCTTTAATGGAGTTGATGTGCGCTTCACTAATCTTTATAAGGCATGCTGTCCACCCTAAGCCCAATATTTGTTAGATTTGTTAGACTGACAGTAGTTGAACTCAGATTGCTGAATCCGTCAGTTGAGCCAAATAAAAAGAATCTTACCAAAAAAATACTCCCTAAAGACAAGTCCTTAGCGACTTCGACTTTTCATAGTTCAATGTAAAAATTTGCAAACATATGTATAGGAAATACTGCATGTGTCTTTCTTTAAGCCATTGTAATGGCAATCAGTACAATTATGTACAATCCGAAGCCATCGCCTTTATAAGATTCAGCCTTTCCACAGCTGAATTTTACTAACAGATAAGAATAGATAAATAAATATATTTTTTAATTATATGTGCACACTCATGGTTCATTTATTATTTTTTTATCAGGCCAGCGATCCATGGAGGATCTGAGCCTGAGCTATAGCTGCCTTCCATTCTTGACGGTCCCGGGGAGCTGCTTCCAGTTGTCAAGACCAAGATGTCTTACATCCGCGATTACTTGGTCTTTATACCGGAGGTTCGGTATTCGTCTTCTTCTCGAACCAGGAGGCTCGGAGTCGAAGACCCTCTTAGCTGGAGCGTTGATGTCCATGCGCTCGATGTGGCCGAGCCAGTGTAGTCAACGGATCCTTGCCTTCCGGACTACATCCACATCTTGGTACAGCTCGTAGAGTTCGCGGTTGTGTCTTCTTCTCCATTCACCTCACAGACCATGGGAGTGGCCGTGTTGCAGTGGTTAACATCATCGACCGCCGAGCGAAAGGTTTATGGTTCAAATTCGCCTCATAGCCAAGAAAAAGTAATTCCTATACGGACAAAAAAAGTGTCCAGACCAGACGTACTGCTGCAGGCATAACACTCACAGTATATGGTCAACCGAAATTCATCCTCTGCGTATGCAATACCAAAGTGCTTGAACGAATTACTACGGACTATAACCAACGCGGAATTTGGTCGGCTCTCGTCCTATCTAGGTCTAGGACAACCACCCCTGAGAGTAGTGAACGAACATCAACGACCCCAACGACTGCACTCCGTTCAGGTTGTGTGTGTCAACACATCATAAGAGAATATAAAAACTCTTGAACCTGAAAAAAAAAAAAAAAAAAAAAAAAAAAAAAAAAAAGACAGGACCAAATATCCGGCGCAGAATTTTTCTTTCGAAAGAACCCAAAATCAGCTCCGCTGTCCTGCTTATCGTCCAGCTTTCGGCTCCGTACAGCAAGACTGGCAGAATGAGCGTTTTGTAAAGCACGACTTTGGTCATTCGAGTGAGGAGTTTTGACCGCAGTTGTTTGGACAAGCCGAAGTAGCAGCGGTTACCAAGGGCGATTCTATGCCGGATCTCCACTGTGGTGTCATTTGTGGAATTTACGTTTGCCCCGAGGTAGACAAACTCCTTAACTACCTCGAAATTGTAGCTGTCAATTGTTATATTTTGTCCCAGGTGGTGAGCGACGGATTGGTTTTTGCTTGACAGCATGTATTTCGTTCTGTCCTCATTGATCTTAAGACCAACTCGTTTCGCCTGTGGAAGCCTTTACGGCGATTGAAGAACAGGCACTCATGGTTTAACAACCTTATTATGTCGGCGACACAGTGCGGGCAGAAGGTAGAAAGGAAGAGAGTTAGAGGAGATGCCGATGGACATTGATCTTAAATGTTTGCATATTGTACTAAGACCGAATCCGGCAGGGAATTCCAGATTCGCGTGGTTCGGTTAATGAAAGATTCTCTATATTGGACGGTACGTCCGAAAGCGGGCTTCAGGGTATATTGGTGTGCATTCCTTAAGAGTCGTGTGTTGCGGGAGAAAGAGCGTTTTTTGTTGATATTTTTTGCAATTAATTCTCCCTTTTCAAAGATAAGCACTTAATTTAAAATACCAAGTACATCAGATGCCTCAAAATCAATCTGAACGATATTAAGAGACATTAATTCCCCGATGCATCCACTTTGAATCACCCAACGATTACAATCTCTCTACGATCGTCTTAATTGCACGACATGCGAATTAATAGCAGTCAATCACCCTTACCCGAATTATCGCGTTAAATTAAAATCTTAATCGCACAATTAAAAAATTCACAAAATCGCTACCCACCAAGTTTATCTCTATGTTTCCGTGTCTGGCTTTATTACAAAATCCTGCTCTCGACTTAATCACTGCTAACGGTCACAATAGCAACAAATAATCTCACTTCTGAGCGAATACATTCAATTCATTCAAAAGCATATAGATACTAGGCATATAGCGATCACCAGATGCATTCGGTGATTTAAACAATTGCAATTTCTTTTTCGTTTCCCTATTCATTTGTGCAATATTTTTAGATTTGTAAAAGAATAAAAAAAAAGTTATTTCATGTTAGGTCTGTTCTCTGAATTTCTGTAAGAACAAATGTATAGCGCAGAGGCTACCGTTCTCCTTGTCGCCTGGTGACGGTTTCCTTTTGATAATTTCCTAATCACCAACACATCAGCTAACCTTGTCTCGTCTTTAACGAATACAGTGCACCTGCAAGTGTGATTAGTACTAGTGGACAGTGGATTACCCGTACAGGGTGCAGTGTCGGTTAAACATTTGAATTAATCGGACGTAAACAATATCAGATCCGCGGACGGAAAATTACTCGAAATACCCCCGTGCGACAAATCCGGGCGAAGAAATTGAACGGATTTTTTAGCGAAACCTCAGGATTGTTGTCAGTTTTTTGAGTATTTCGCAGAAATAATAGTCAAAGTGTTATGCAATACCCAATACCAATGACCTTGACATTTTGTTTCAAATGATACCTACGACACTTCAAGGGTTGATTTCAAGTATTTCCGCAGATGCTATAATGATTTATTGGGAAAAGAATAATTAAAATAAATCCTTAAAAATTCTTTTAAATGACTATAAAGTGCAGTGACTACCAATGTGCAACTGGTGAAGAAATAACCTAAGTGCGACACTCAATTAACAGATCCTGTTGAATTAATATCCATCCTTAACGAGTAAGTGTTATTCTAGTTCTTCTAGGTGGACAGTGTGTGCATATCGCTCGTTTAAAGCTTTCCAACCGTATCGATTTGCAGTCGATCCTTAATGAACCGATTGTCCTTGAAACGCATACGACATTGAAGAATATACAATAAAAGGGACACACATAAATATTATTAACATTCGTCCTTGTTCGTCCTCGACGTTGTATTGCCTAATAATTAAAACGAATTCATAGGCAGTCATAGTTTACGTTTTGTATTTTTATCCCTATTGACACTCGTACGCGTGAGGACGATGCTTTAATTATTCAAGTGAAGTATGCTGTTGGGAACGTATTCGCTGGATTCATTCTTTTCAATTAATACTTAATTAGATATCATGTAAAAGTGGATGCCTTTTCCGATCCAAATAATCTTTGTCACGTAATGCATGTGTCTTGTTTAGTCATTAGTAGGTGGAGCACCGGCGACGTGGCGGTTTTTTAATTGTCGAATCAATTCATAGGTTTGGTAGGTTTGGTCCGGTAGTGTCAAATGATGCAGTTGAGCTTGTAGGAAAAGAGTGAGTAGAGTTCCTGTCGTTTCCTTATTTTTAATTAGCTCGAATATTTGTACGGCTTTGAATTTCGATTTTTAGAATACGATTAATGGGGTACTCTTATTTCTGGAGATAAACCATTTTCTTGAAATATTTTTTTCTTACATTTAATTTCTTACTTTAAAAAATTATTTCAACAACATTTTGTGTTTGCTATAAGACATTTAGTAATTTAAGTTAAAATTAACGCAAATTGCTTAATCAATTTGTAAGAAGGATACTCGCTTAAATACCTATCAAGCAAATTCAAAACAAAAATATATCATTCGGCGGCCAATTCGCATTAATTCAAGTTCAAAGTGACTAATTACCGTCAAGTTGACGATACAACATCGATTGATGAATATACCCGATGAAGGATGTTTATTTTTATCAGCCGTTGAACAGTTGACCAAAAATTGGATTAATGTCCTTGAGTTTTGAAAAAAGATCTACCCATAGCCCTTTTTCCACCAAGCAAAACATGAAAAAGAATTTGAATAAACGGAAATGATCCCATTTCGACACTGACCGACATTCAACTTGAACATTCAATACGTTCATTACAATGCTTCTTTAAATACTTGTGCGGTACCCGAAAACAAGATTCGATGACTTTGAGAAGTTTGCCAAAACTTGCCAACAGATCTTCGAGTGCAATGTGTCTGCAGAAATGTCTCTGTGTGCATGAAGTGCTGCGAAGATTACCTTGTATTCGAAAATAAATAGAAAGAATGTTGGGCGCCTAAAACAAAAAAAAAAAAAAATAAATAAAGTGAGAAATGAAAATTTCATTCAAAATTGTCGCAGACTAGGTTTCGTGCACATTGTTTATGGTGGTCTGGCCATGTTATGTTTTTGTTTTTGTTTTTGCAATATACATACATACATATGTATGTATGTGCCTGTAGTACTTGATTTCGGATTCTGATGTTTTGAACACTTGAATAGTTACGCTGTGTTAACTGAAATCCCTTTCCTTTTGGTTAAAGTTCAGTACGGTTGCCGCTTAAGACACCACTCATTGTCATCATCATCATTTTCGGTGATCCGCATGTTCCACTAAAGGGGTCGCATGTTCCACTAAAGGGGTCGCGGTAGGCCACTCCATCTTCCGCCATTGGCTCTAACTTATCCAGGTGAAACCAGACGAGATTTTGAACTGGGTCGAAACACCTCGTCCTGGGTCCGCCAAGTGGTCGCCTATCTGATGATATCGCATTCAAGACACGTTTCGGAAGTCGTGATGATGGGGACATTCGTCTCACGTGTCCAAGCCATCGAAACATAGCCTTTTCAGTTCGGGAAGCAACTGCTCAACATTGATACTGACAATACTGACCCATCTTGGCCAATCCTGCAGGAAAACTCAGCATTTCTCCTCCCATCACTCGTGAAGAAGACCACGAGATACCTAAACTTCTCCACCTGCTTCAAGGAACACTAATATGTAGAGAGCATTGGACAGGCATCCCAAAATAATCATAACCTCGGATTTTTTCACGTTCATCCCAGCATCAGTACATACGGCCGCAAACCTATCTAACGCGCGCTAAAGGACTGGGACACCTCCGATTGGGATATCTTTCAGCGTAGAGCCTTTCGGCTTCACGATCTCGACCATCCAGCTATACGCTGAAAGATATCCCAATCGGAGGTGTCCCAGTCGTAGCATCCACCTACGTCTGCGAGAGCACGGAGTGCTAGAGCATCGAAGAAGCGAAAGATCAATTACAGATGGATCAGCAACCATAGATGAAAGAATTTTGGATTTGGTCCGACGTAATCCCTCCCTTAGTACAAAGAGGGTAGCTATTATACTTGTAGTGCCCAAATGTAGTGCTTCATACCGAGAAGTTACACCCGTGCCATTTTACACCAGTTCAATGTTTCATACATTAATTTGCCTACAAGTCTAGCCGCGTTAAGACCAAAAAAAGGTTTTTCTTAGAAAAAAGTGCTTTGGGTCTTTTTTTAATTTCTCAAAAACTACAAGACATTTTTGCATCCGGTTTTCTGTTTTGAACTATAAACTAATAACAGCATTCAATTCTTGGAAAATGAGTACTTAATTACATAAAATTTTGAAAAAAATTAGTTCGAATATTTTTTTTTTCAAAATTTTGAGTTAATAAATTCATTTCTCAAAAACTATTCCTAAAAACAGCTTCGCTTAAAAACAAAATGAAAGAAGAGGTTTAGAGGTTTCTGGCTTTACAAAAAAGTATATCACGGCATTGTGGATGCAACCGTTGATTTTTAATATTTTTATTCCCAAATTAAGTCAATTTTGTAGAAAATTGCCCCTCCCGCCTAAACGGGGGGAAATAGACCCCCCCCCCCCCCCCCGGCCATTACGATTTTTTTCTTGTCTTGACCCGACCTACACGCTCTAGCGTTTTGGCACACTGCTCGTGGGGCACCTTGTATAATGATAGCGAGAGGTGATAAGACGCACCCTTGACGAAGTCCAACGCCCACGGTGAAGTTGTTGTCCATAAGTCCCATACTCCTGCTGAAAGCTCCAGAGTTTACCTCGAGGAACCCGGTCATTTGCCGTTTCCAAATTTACAAATCAAATGTAGATGGTTTGGCATACTCTAAATCCTTCTCGAGTACCATTCTTAGAGTGAAAATCTGGTTGGTTGCACTTCTGTCGTGACGGAAACCGAACTGTTCATCCCCAATCCTGGATTCGACCATAGTTCTAGAACACGTCTTCAACACTTTAGTACAGACCTTATGGTGGAGACAGACTTACTAGTAAAAGTTATATGCCCTGTAGTTGAAGCACCCTCTATTACCCCCCTTTTTGAAAAGAGGGACAATTACCCCAGTCTGCCAACCGCTAGGTGTCTTACCGCCTTCTCAGGCCACCTTAATGACAAAAGAGAGCCTCTTTACCCATTGACTTAAACATTTTTGGGCGGATTTCATCAACATCGGCGGATTTGCAATTTCAGCGATTCAATCTTCTTTGGTGGCGTTACAGCCCATGAAGGACCAGAGCCATACTTCTCTCAATCATCCATGTTGTGTGTGATTTATTTTTCGCATAGGTGAAAGGGACCTACAGTTTAATGCGATTCCGAATGGCGTGAGTCGAGATGTTTTTTCATGGCAAATTCACTACGGGGAGTTTTGCCAGTACCCCGCCGAGGAGGAACGTCGCGAAATAAGCATTCGATGGGGTTGGTGTTATGGGAATCCGAACTCGCTCATCGTGCGCCAGAGTCCAACACACTAACCACTACGCCACGGCGCTCTCGAATCAATGGTGTATTATAATAGGACAAATCTGTGATGGATCAAACCAGCTGTAGATCACCAAACGCCCTTGAAGGACCAGAGCCAAGCTTCCCTTCAATCACTCATGTTGTGTGTGATTTATTTTTCACACAGGTGAAACAATCACCATTATTTTCTTTTAGTGCAATGCAGGTTTTGGGAAGTGTCGTGGTGCTTCATGTTGATCCAACCATTGAGCTGAGCGACGCCGGTTGTCACAATCCTATCGAGAAAAGGATAATTGTTGTTGCACAAAATGAACGAACATGTAACTTCAAATGACTCAATTCGTGCGGAATCCACTAATCCACTTGTCGAGCTTCTTTGATTTCCCAATTCCTCGAAGGTGGATAGAAACCATTCCAATTGCCACGCCTAGTTCTCCTGCAAGTTCTCTTACTGTTGTACGTGGTTTTGCTTCCACCAAAACATTTAAGTGATCACTGTCGATAAGTGTCTCACCGCACGCCCTTCTTCATCATCGAGTGACTCATTTTCGTTTCGAAATTTTAAAACCAGCGTTGCGGCATACGTTCATTAGTCGTTCCATCGCCAAAGGCGTTAGGAATGTTACAGCTGACATCCGCTGCTCTGTGACCCAGTTTGAACTCATATAAAAAATTAGTGTGCATTGCTTCTTTTCCATATTAATGCCTATGAACATGAACAACGTAATGTGAAGTTAAATAACAAAGTATAGTCATAGGAATATAGAGCGAAAAACAACCTAATGTGAGAGAGCACCGTGGCGCAGTAGGTAGTGTGTTGGCCTCTGACGCCGATGACACGGGATCGAATCCCGGCAACAGCCCTGTCATCGAACGTGTTTTCAGGGTGCTTCTCCTCAGCGGGATTTTGATAGATCGCCTGGAGTATAATAGCCATGAAAGGCTTCTCGAAACTCGGCGTTCGGAATCTGCAATAAACTGTAGGTCCCTTTCACCTATAGGAAAATTAAATCAGGCACAACATGGTTGATTAAGAGAAGAGAATAAATAGAATAATGTAATAGAGAATAAATTCATCAGCAAACAAGGAAAAACGAATGATGTTTCTAAAACAGACATACGAGACAGATACTTACTTACTTACTTAGGTGGCGCTACAGTCCGTGGTGAACCTGGACCTCAACCAACAAGCCTCTCCAGCTGGCACGCTCTTTGGCCAGCTGTTTCCAGCGCCGCACGCCCAGTTGGTTAAGGTCCCCTTCCACCTGCGTGCGCCACCGATGATGCGGCCGTCCTCTGCCGCGCCTTCCTTCCGGGGTGGATTCGAAGACTCTTCGGGTCGAAACTATATTTTCCATGCGCTCTACATGGCCTAGCCATCTTAGACGCTGTATCCGTAGACGTCGTACCAGGCCGATGTCGCTGTACAACCTGTACAGTTCTTCGTTATATTTTCTCCTCCACACACCGTTTGAACAAACGGGACCGTAGATAGTACGCAGAATTTTCCTCTCGAAACGACCAAGGGCATCTTTATCCGCTTTTGTTAAGGTCCAAGCCTCTGCGCCGTAAAGGAGGACTGGGATAATTAAGGTCTTATATAGTGTCACCTTGGTTTTCCGAGAGAGGGCTCTACTTCTCAATTGCCTCTTGAGCCCAACGGAACAGCGGTTGGCAAGGGTGATTCTGCGTTTTATCTCAGCACTGGTGATATTTTACGCTGGTCATCAGTGAGCCAAGGTAGACGAATTCCTTGACCACTTCAAAGTTATATCCGCCCACGGTGGCGTTCTGGCCAATACGCCGGTGTTGTCCGTCTCTCTTAGATAAATGCAGATATTTGGTTTTACCCTCATTAACCTTGAGACCCATCTTAGCCGCTTCTACCTCAATGCTTAAAAAGGCCTCATTGACATCTCTCTGTGTCCGTCTAATCACGTCAATGTCGTCGGCGTACGCAAGCAATTGCGTAGACTTAAAATAAATCGTACCTATTGTGTTGGCCAGTGACTCTTGCACGATCTTTTCAAGCACGAGGATGAAAAAGTTACATGACAGTCGTCACCTTGCCTAAATCCTTTTTTAAAATCGAAGGTCTCGGTTTGGTCATTACCGACCTTAATGGAGCAGCGAGATTTCTCCATTGTCATCCTGCACAGTCGGATGGTGAGTGGTGAGTGTCAATTTGGTATTCCTGGGTCTTCTCCAAGATCTGCCGCAGCGTAAATATTTGGTCTATTGTGGATGTACCTGGCCTGAAACCACACTGATAAGAGCCGACCAGGTTATCCACAAACAGTTTCAGGCGTTCACACAATACGGCAGAGAAGATCTTATATGCGATGTTAAGAAGACTTATTCCCCTATGGTCGGCGCAGTTATAGGGGTCTCCTTTCTTATGAACCGGGCAAACGATGCTGAGATTCCATTCATCGGGCATGCTTTCCTCTGACCATACCTTGCAAATGAGCTGGTGCATGCACCTTACCAGCTCATCTCCAGCCGCCTTAAGAAGCTCAGCAGACAGGCCGTCTGCGCCCGCGGCTTTATTAGACTTAAGTCTTGATATTGCTATTTTGACTTCGTCTAGGTCGGGTGGACTGAATTCTGTTACTTCGTGGTCCATTACGAATGGCTCGTTCTGCCTGACAGCGGTATACTGTCTATCATCGCCGTTATACAGTCTGCAGAAGTGGTCTTTCCAAATCCTCAGCATCGACTGCGACTCTACTACCAGTTCTCCATTTTCATCCCTGAAGGCCGCCGCTCTGGTTTGTAGCCATGGAATGTTCTATTGACCTTATTGTAAAACTTACGGGTGTCATTTCTGCATAAGCATCTCTCCATCTCCTCGATCTCACGCTTTCCGTGCTCTCTCTTCTTTCTTCTGAAAAGCGTGTGTTCCTCTCTTCTCTTCTGCTCATAGATTTCGCGAGTAGCTCTCGTCCGTCGTTGCAGCATGGCTTTATATGCCTCTTGTTTTGCTGCATGGGCTTGTTCGCATTGTTCATCGAACCAGGGGTTTCTAGGTGGTGGCGGTTTGAAACCCAGCACCTCTGAGGCAGCGTCTCTTACGGCGCTCTGGCAATGCGCCCATTCCTGCTCTATTGTGTGTGCTGCTTTGGGCGGATTTTGAGAGTGCTTGGAGGAGACACGATCGGCA
This sequence comes from Eumerus sabulonum, assembly GCA_951905685.1. Lineage (NCBI taxonomy): Eukaryota > Metazoa > Arthropoda > Insecta > Diptera > Syrphidae > Eumerus > Eumerus sabulonum. The sequence goes on from OX645060.1 coordinate 209,578,606, forward strand.
AAGAATTTGGCAGTCTTCTGCGATTGTAGCTACGACTCGACTCCTAAGCATTCTTGATATCCTCAATCGTATCTTAGGTACAACAAGGTAGTGGTCCGAGTCGATGTTGGCCCCTCAGAAATTACGTCGAGAATACAGGAGGAGTGTCTGGCGTCGATCGCAATGTGATCAATCTGGTTGGTGGTCGATTGATCAAAAGAGATAGGGGAATCGCGTGCTTGCTACAAGAAGGTTTGGGCCCGCTAGGAAATCGATTAGCCTAAGTCCGTTGTCGGATGTGGTGTTATGGAGGCTATGGTTTCGCATGATCGACTCAAATATGTCCTCTTTGCCCAGTTTTGCATTAAAATCTCCTAGGACTATTCTTGTGTCGTAGCTGGGCCATTGGGCATATGTTCTGTCTAGGAGATCGTAGAATTCCTCTTTGAGTCGATCGTCCTTTTCTTCCGTTGGAGCGTGAGCGCATATTAAGCTAATGTTTCCAAATTTAGCTTTGATGCGGATTGTTATGAGGCGTTCGCTTATGTCTCGGAAGCTTAAGACTTTTTGTCGGAGTCTTCCTCGAATAACGAATCCGCACCCGAATAGGCGCTGTTTGTTCTCCTTGTAGCAGTCCCTGTAGTAGATGCCGCAGTTTTTCATCCGTTTTTTGCCTGGTTCATCCCATCGCATTCTTGGAGTGCGGTTATATCTGCTTTAAAGCAGTTGACAGTTTGCTCCAATTGATCGCCTGCACCCGGTCTGTTAAGGGACCTCACATTCCAGGTGCAGACTCTCAAGTCCGTTAGTCGTTTGCAGGGGTCGTCAGCTTTGTATCCGTCCGTATCCGAAGCTTGTTGACGTTTCGGAACAAGTAGGTTTTTACGTGATAGGGATGTTACCCGTAAGCACAGCCCCCAACCTGGAGGGCCAGGTTCTTCTTTCCCCAGGAACAAGGGGTTGGATCGCTGCACACATTGGTTCACTACCTGGCGGGTGCCAGGGTAGCTATCCAGAGGGGGGCCACGCGGAGGCTGTGTGTCAACTTGGATTGAGCAGGGACAGAGATCGAAGCTGGCGTTTGCCATGTTAAACGCGATCAACTTCTTTGCTCTGTTTGCTCGCTCGCCCCCCCCCTATACGAGACAGATAGAGCATACGAATTTGACAATTTTCTTCAAGTTAATGTTTAATGAAATGAAAGTTAATGTTGTAAAATGGTTTCTAATAAGCATGACTTATCTAGATATTAGTTAATGTCCCAGTGTTGCACATAATATATTGTCCGTTGTAGTATTCTAATACTAATTAGAGAGCGTCGTGGCGCAGTGGATATTGTGTTGGCCTCTGACGCCTATGATACCGGACCGAATCCCGACAACAGCCACGTTATCGAATCTGCTTTTTACGGTGCTTATCCTCAGCGGGGTACAATCGTCCAGAGAAAGTTTCTAAAAATTTGCCGTTCTGATTAGGTTCTCCATACAGACAGACAATATTCTAATTCGATTTTGATTGCTTCAAATAAGCCTTAAGACTTTAATAATTTTTCCATATCCCATTAGTTCTATGTCATTAATATTTCATCCCTTCGTGAGCCGTAAGGAAGCGAGCAATTGACCAAAGCATTCCAGGAATTCGAAGGGCATAGTGTTTTTTTTTTTTTTTTTATTATTATGTACATCTCGTTTGTTGCGATGTATTATTTGTCTAATTGCCCCACAAACACTCGTGTACCCAACACCGCCGATAATGTTTTCATTTGCCATACAACCAGTTCATGCCCTGCTCCATGTATTTACCTACCAGAAGTAAACTGTTGCTGAACTACAATATGATTTACAATAGTTTTGTATCGGGCCACTCACCGACTCGTGGCTTTAACCTCGACGAGAGACAGGGATAGTAAAATGAAGGCAAGGATAATATAAAAATAATGTAGGAAAGTCATTGAACATTACAGCGCATGATGGCCGAGAGTATGGTGTAGAACAACCTATACACAGGCAGACAGGCAGACAGAGACGTGTTAACTGGTGGCCTGTCCGACCGGCTTGTAGTCTCGTTCAATGCTTCCATTCAATAAATAATAATTACAGTCGGTATCTGCTAGCTGCTTTGAGTCAAGGACATTGTATGGCGGTGCTTTTCTGCTCAGTTTTTCCGTCTTCCAGAATTCAATAAAGGATTTGTAGGTCGTGACTCTGATGCCATAGAAAGCGGAGAGCGACAAAAAGCAATCGGAGTACACATACATATATATATATGTATGACAGTGGGTGCAGTCGATATTAATAAACTACGTTATGTGGTCGAAAACGAAAACGGGAGGACATCAGGAAGGACACGCGATCCTGGCCTGTTGGTGTATCGTATTCACTGAATAAGAGAATCCATATGTGTTGAATTGTGAGGTGTTGTTGATATTTTGGTATTTCATTACATCAGATACATACCACGTGGTTATGTGGGTGAAACGAACTGAATATATGGAAACGAATTCCTGGCTGGTACACCCAAGTGGGGTAGGTTCTGAAGTCTAATATCTAAAAATATCTCAAAAAGAGGCATACTCGTCATTTACGAATTAGGTGAGAATCAATGGCCTTCTACATATGTACATATATACATTAGGGTGGAGTGAAAAAAAATTTTTTGATTATCGGTATCTAATAGTAAAAAAAAGGTGCCTTATAGGCCTATGTGTATTGAGAAATTTTTTATCGATTTGGATAACGATAACTGCCTCCGCAAACCCATTGAATTTTCATTAAGAAGGGTAATACCTAGCGATCTTTTGTGTGCATAAACATACAACCACAAAGTCACTTTAAATAACTATTGAGCAGCATTGACACTAACGGAGCAACAAATAAAACAAGAGCAATAAAGTAGCGGGGTCATCTAGTGCGAAAGGATAAAAAACCCTACTCCCACGGTAACTTATGAGCAGATCGACGTCGCAACTAAGTAAACCTTCGACCAACAGATGTTTTTGAGAGCTTCGTTCAGCCCAAAGAAAACCAGATTCCTGAAAGGAGAAGAAAAAAATCCTCAAGGCTTGATTTTCCTACATTATCAAAGACATGTGAAAGGTATGGAGTATCAGATAGGACAGCCATAGCGACTGCGTCATCTGTTTTGTTAGACATTGGGTCTGAACTCGGGGTTATAGACAGATATAAACTACGAAGGGAGAAAACTAAAGTCAGAGAAAAGTTAATGAACGAAAAAAAAAAAAATGTCAGACTTATTTGCATTATATACTTTGATGGCAGAAAAGATAAAACCCTAAAATTGATTAAAAAAAAAATGGGAAAATGTACAAAACAACAATTATTGAGGAAGACATCTCTTTGCTGCAAGAGCCGAGATCCATATACATGGGATATATGTATATCTAGTTCCTAAGACTGCATCGGCCAAAGGAGTGCAAACTGCAATAGCAATTTTTTTATCAGCTCAGGAGATTTTTCAACATCATCTTATGGCTATCGGTTGTGACGGCACAAATGTGAAAACAGGAAAGAAAGTTGGTATCACAAGACTACTGGAGAAAACACTTCAGAAACAACTTCAATGAATAATATGTTTGCTTCACCTGAATGAACTACCATTAAGACACTTATTTCAACATCTAGATGGATGTTCTCCGGGACCTAATTCTGGACCTTTAGGTAAAGCACTTGAAACCTGTGAGCAGTTCTTCTTCTTCTTAGTGGGCGCTACAGTTCGGGGTGAACCTGGGCCTCAACCAACATGCCCCTCCATCTAGCACGATCTTTCGCTAGCCTTTTCCATTGCCGCACACCCAGTTGGCTGAGGTCCCCTTCCACCTGTGTGCGCCATCTTAAGTGCGGCCGTCCTCTGCTTCTTCGTCCCTCGGGGTTGGATTCAAAGACTCTCCGGGCTGGAGCTGTGGTGTCCATTCGCTCTACATGGCCCAGCACTTCTTAGGCGTTGAATCCGTAGACGCCTGACTAGGCTCATGTCGCTGTACAGCCCGTAAAGTTCGTGGTTGAATCTTCTCCTCCATCTCTCGTCTGCGTTTATAGGCCCAAAAATCATGCGCAAAATCTTTCTCTCGAGCCGACCAAGAACCTCCTTATCCGCTTTTGATAGTGTCCATGCTTCTGCGCCGTACAACAGGACCGGGATGATAAGGGTCTTATATAGAGTCAACTCTGTCGTTCGGGAGAGGGCTCTATTACTCAATTGCCTCCTGAGCCGAAAGAAACAGCGATTGGCAAGAGTGATTCTGCGTTTGATTTCGGAACTGATGTCGTTGTTCCAGGTCACTGCGGAGCCAAGGTAGACGAAGTCCTTAACTACCTCGAACTTATATCTGCCTATACAAACGTTCTGGCCAAGACGTCGGTGGTGAGCGTCCTTTTTTGATGACAGCATATATTTAGTTTTGCACTCGTTTACCGCCAAACCAATTTTCGCCGCCTCCGCAGGTATGTCAAAGGTAGACATAGCGTTGTATAGCTCGTCTCTAATTACGCTGTCGTATGCGGCTTTGAAGTCGACAAATAGTTGGTGAGTGTCGACTTGAAATTCATTGGTTTTTTCCGGGATCTGCCGTAGTGTGAAGATTTGGTCGATGGTGGACTTCCCTGGCCTGAAACCGCACTGATAGGGACCTATCAGCTTATTTACAAAAGGCTTCAGGCATTGAAGCAGAAGCGGCTAAGGTGGGTCTAAGGGTAAATGGGGACAAGACCAAATATATGCTGTCATCCAAGAAAGACGCGCAACACCGACGTCTTGGTCAGAACGTCACCTTCGGCAGCTATATTTTTGAAGTAGTCAAGGACTTCGTCTACCTTGGCTCGATAGTGACAAGCAACGACGACCCCAGCGCTGAGATAAAACGCAGAATAACTCTTGTCAATCGCTGCTTCTTCGGGCTCAAGAGGCAACTGAGTAGTAGAGCCCTCTCTCGAAAAACTAAGGTTTCCCTCTACAAAACTTTAATCATCCCGGTCCTCCTCTACGGCGCTGAGGCTTGGACGTTATCAAAAGCGGATGAAGAGGCTCTTGGGCGTTTCGAGAGGAAAATTCTGCGTGCAATCTTTGTCCCAGTTAGTGTAAACGGAGAGTGGAGGAGGAGATTCAACCAAGAACTGTACGGGCTGTACAGCGACATCGGCCTGGTTAGACGACTTCGGATCCAACGTCTAAGATGTGTACGCTATGTAGAGCGAATGAACATCAACGTTCTGGTCCGAAGAGTCTTCTAATCCAACCCCGAGGAACGACGCAGCAGAGGGCGACCGCATTTAAGGTATCGCGCACAGGTGGAAAGGGACCTAAACCAACTGGGCGTGCGGCTCTGGAAGCGGCTGGCCAAAGATCGGGCCGGCTGGAGAGGCTTGTTGGTTGAGGCCCTGGTTCACCCCGAACTGTAGCGCCGTTATAGTAAGTAAGTAAATGGCAAACTGCCCTCAACACCCAAATAGTCCTTTACAAACAAAAAGGAGAAGCCATACGCACATACATAGATGCCAACTAAACACTATAAACACAGTATATAAATCATTCACACAAAGGGTAATGCCGTTTGGCCTGCTCCCACCAACCAAACGACCACAACTCCTTGATTAAAAGTATATCACTTGCATCATCATCCACTCCACACTACAACGATGTGGGAGGAGTAAATGTTTATAAACCAAAGGCACCCGTAAAGTCATCTGGATACGGTGTCCAATTGTCCACCTCACAGCTCCTCATGTTCCCAAGGTTGTCTTTATACACTCATGAGAGCTGTTTTTTGTTTTTGTAGTCTATGTCCTTCTGTTTTGTTCCTTTTCGTTATCTGTGGGGGTGGTCAGTGGGGAAGAGAATGGAAAAATAATAATAAAAAAAAAAAAAAAAAACAGGAAAGAAATATGTGGACAGAAAGGACATTGATAGTGATAGTGAATTTCTATCTCCTGACTACGTTTTGTGGCTCATTGCCACTAGCCAGAACTCATGCTAGCTAGTACGTGTCTGACTGGCTCTTATCCTGGCAACGCAGTCTCGGTCTATTGATTGAACTGGAAGGAGTGTGTGTGTACGCGGGATTAAGTGCAAACCGGGAACAGTCTGTGCAGTTGGAAAAATACAAAAATGACTTTTCGAAACCCTTGACGGTTACCAAGGATTTGACCGTAATTAATCATGAAATGTGGATATTTTGGAATGTACATATGTACTTTAACGGATAGTACAAGATAGTATTTGAGTAGTTGTCGGGATAGTGAACGGATATCGGCGTAGGGGAACAAGTAAATATATGTACATATCTTTCGTGTGTTCGGGGTCCTTGTTTGCACTTTTCCTTTCTGTTGATTTATTTACTGTTTTCGGTTGTCCATTTTTCGTTTATCCTGTTTGAACAATAGTGTGTCGTCGTACTAGAGTATGTGTGGACGAGCAATTAATTTAATTGACACCATAAGGAGAGTACTCGGACGCGCTCGCGACTGATGGACGTTAATGTGAGTCCGTGTTGCGTACGTTGTGCAAGGTGCCATATGTAAAACAGTGTGTACATATGTATATGCTTTTTATATCTCTTAATTGGTTGAAAAAATGATTTTCATAACCATCATTTAAAAAATAAAAGCCAGTACTAATCGTAATAACTAAATTCTGGTCATTAGCGTAACATCCTGATGAGTATTAAATACATTTTTGTAGTTGAAGTGAGTGTTGTTGTTATTTTGGGAGAATACTTACGAATGTGATACGAAATAACGCGACAGGAATTTGTCCTTACGAGTGTTCTGATATCGAATTTAATTTTTCATGTTTACATTCATTTTCGAATGTTGAATGGTCAGCATATATTCAAGTGTAAGGATATTCGTTTTTCCTTTGGCCGCGAAAATAAGTATGACGCTATGTGATTTGTGTATAAGCATTAATAAAGCTGTAGTCGTATGCAAATGTGTTGATATTTAGTGACCGACATCATGTGGCTCTTATCAGTATATTAACGACAAAATTACTAAAAGGCAACAATTATGAGTGTTTTCTTTAAAGTCAGTTTGGTCGAACCAAAAAGGATATATTCCAATTGTAAACATTTTTGGTAACCTTAAGGCAGTCGTCAGGATATTCATGACATACGGCTATAACCATAGAGCGATGTGATTTTTGCTGATCATTTTTTCGAAATTATAGCGTCGCTGAGGCAAACAAAAATTTTAAAAATTAAAAACAAATGCTTGAGGTTCATGTCATTTTGACCACTATGCTCGGTGTAAATTCTTATTGCAACATAGTCGTTGGTAAGGCTGGATTCGTAGCTTTCCACTTTCGACATCACACATTTTCTGGTTCCTTCGGTAACCATGAAGTCCTTACTAATTCCAACTATGTCCAACTATGTCAGATAGCCTCACTTATACATATAATAGATCGCCACATATGCATGCACGACCTTCTGATTGGGTTTTCACGCTCCACCAATTAATCACTCTTGACGGTTTATTTATATCAAAGGTACTCACGAGATACAAACTAATCGAATGGCGTGTAAAAATTAACTTCAAACTCCGCGCCCAAGGGAAACGATGAATATTTCCACATCTAATCTTTTAAAAATAAACCGATGAGGGTGTGAAGACCAAACCACTTACAACGAACGAAACAAGGTTATGAAATCATTATCCTTGAAAGCCTCGCATTTCAGTTTGCTTTGCAACATTTATATTAGGTAGGTAGGTAGGTAGGGTCGTAGCCTTCCCGTTGTGCAGCTACGAGGGGGTTTTACCCCCCTGTTCGTGGAACAATTTTGTGCTGCTTAAGAAGTTAAGAAGATCAAGTATCCCTACTTTCTGAACATCTGTCAGACCGTTAAGGAAGTAAGAGCCTAGGTAACGATTCCTGAAATTGCAGAGAGCTGGACAGGCGCAGGTGGTGAATGGCTGGTGGTGAATGGATTCAACCTCCTCCTCGTCCTGACAGCTTCTGCAGAAATCATTCGGAACTATTCCTAGTTTTTGTGCGTGATTGCCAATGAGTCCTGTGATGACACCGATGACTTTGTAGACGTCAGTTCTTTTTAGGGAGATTATACTCCTTGTGCGTTGACTGTCAAGCCGAGGCCATATTTGCCTGGTGATGACGCAGGTATGCCCCTGTGTCCATCTCAGGTTCGTCTCGGCCCTGGCGAAATTTGTTAGATTATGTTTAATGGTTGTAAGGGGTACTCCCTCACAAGCCACGATTGATTGTAGCGTCGTTCCTAGTTTGGCGAGTGTATCGGCTTTTTCATTACCTGTAATGTCGGAGTGTCCTGGTACCCAGATAAGCTGTATGTTGAACTGTTCTGCCATCTTGTTAAGAGATCTGCGACAGTCGAGACTAGATTTTGATGTGTACACATAGGACTCCAGCGACTTTAAGGCTGCTTGACTGTCTGTGAGAATACGAATATCCGTGGTGGATATTACGTTCCACTTCAGCCAAGACAAAGCCTCTTTTATTGCTAACGGTTCCGCCTGGAAATCGCTGCAGTGATCTGGTAATTTTAGAGCTTTATGTAGCTTGAGTTGTTTGCAGAAAACTCCACTGCCCACCCCGCCTTTGGTTTTAGACCCATCAGTGTAGAAATCCACACAGTTTCTGCACGGTTGAGTTTGGCGGGTCCAGTTCTTCCTGTCCGACTATGGTGGGTTCTGTGTGGTCTAGGTTTTCTGTCATAGTTATCCTGTTTTGCAGGATGGAGGAGTGGCCAGTGACATAGCTCGCCCATATCGAGTTGGCTTTTAGTCTTATGGCCGTGTGTGTGGCAATTTGCTTACCGAAAATATCGAGTAGTGTAAGGTCTAGTATCATGTTAAGCGCAGCCGTTGGTGTGGACCTGAGGGCCCCGGTAATGCACATACGTGCCATCCTTTGTACCTTCTCGAGTTGTTTGTGGTATGTTGTCTTGTCTAGTGCAGTCCACCAGACTATCACTCCATACATAAGTATGGGTCTAACGACCGTGATGTAGAGCCATAGGGTAATCTTGGGGTTGAATCCCCATTTTTTGTGTTGCTCTTCCAAGCTAATTTCCTATCGAGTATAATGCCAAGGAATTTGGCACTAGGGGAGTAGGCTAACCTGGTATCGAGCAAAGTGATAGGGCAGTTTTCCGGGATTTCGTGCTTTTTGGTAAAAAGCACCAGCTCCGTTTTCTATGGGTTAATCCTGAGCCTGTTACTATGCGCCCATTTACACAGAAGTGAGAATGCCGTTTGCATGCGGTCATTCAGTGTAGATAGGTATTTACCTGAGATTGTGATGGCAACGTCATCGGCGTAGGCAAAAACTTCCAGGTCTTCTTTCTCCAGTTTGATTAGTAGTTCGTTTACAACTACATTCCAGAGAAGAGGTGAGAGGACCCCACCTTGCAGGGTTCCCTTGGTAACTACTCTGGTAGTTACTAGGCTTCCCCACTTGCGTGTTAATAACAACTCGTTGATCAGCTCTATCAGAGTCCTCTCCACCTCTAGCTTTTCTAGCCCTTCTATTATTGCTTTCGGAGTGACGTTGTTAAAAGCGCCCTCTATGTCTAGGAAGGCTGTTAGAGTATATTATTTGAGATGGATTGATTTTTTGGTTTTCCTCACTAATGTGTGAAGAGCTGTTTCGACCGATCTACCTTTACAGTAGGCGTGCTGTGCCTTAGAAATTAGGGAGGGATCCAAGCTGTGCCGTATGTGTAGGTATATCAGCCTTTCTTAAGTTTTTAGAGCGAAGGATGATAGACAGATAGGCCTTAGATCCTTGGGGGAAGTGTGAGAATTCCTGCCGGCTTTGGGGATGAAAATTACCTTTGCGCACTTCCACTTTTCTGGAATGTGACTCCAAGCTAGGCATCCTTTAAAGATTATCTCTAGCCATGGTATAGTCCATTCCATAGTTTGTGTTAGTTCGGTTGGGTAAATTTCATCTGGACCCGGCGATTTATAGGGCTTGAAGCTTTTTAATGCCCGTATAATTTTCTTTCTGGAGATAATGTGTTCGTACTGCCCTTCTATCGCAGAGGAGATATGAGTCCCTCGCGAGTGCACTGGGTCTTCCGATTGAGGGCAGCCAGGGAAGTGCGTGTTGAGGAGAAGATTTAGAGTTTCCTCCTCAGATGTTGTCCAAACTCCATTTGCTATGAGGCAGTTGGGAGATTGTGGATCTTTCGAGAGTATTTTCCTCAGTCTATAGGCGTCTGATATATTCTCCATGTTATTGCAGAAGATTTTCCAAGACAGCCTTTGTTCTTTCCTCAGGTTTTGTTTGTACACCCTGAGTGAATTTTTGTATAGGCTCCAGTCTCTGTCGTTACCTGCATTATATTGCCATGCATATGAATATTTCACCAATATGAATAATTTAATATCAAACTTGGAAGCTGATTAGACAGATAGATTCGTAAATGATTGTAATACCTTGTTCAGTGCTTTGTTTTTTCTTTACTTTCAGATTGCTCAATGCTTGATATTAGCTCCTAATTGAGGGACGTGTATATTACATTTGGAAGACGATATACCCTATAGAAACCCCATAAACTGCCTCAGACAAAAAAGATATCAAGCTGATTGCAGTTGGTGGTAAACCAAAACGATAAGAAAATACAAAACATATAAAGCTTCTAGAACATACCCATACCCATTGGTGGTTCCATGAGAACCGATAGTTTTTTGTTTTTGAAGAAACCTATCACCTTATGCCAAACCAGAACGGAGCGTTTTCAAGCAATCACCTACAATATCCTCCCAGTGCGGACGACGAATACGTTTACCAGCACAAAATGGGTAAGGATGGCGGCAGCATCCTCGTTACAGAGCAATGTATAAAACGCTGTGTTTCAGGACTTGATTTTATGGACGACACTGTCACTGATTATGAGCAGGCATTGCTACAAACAGGATTCGGCAAATTTCATTACAATTTATTAGCATTATGCGGTCTTATCTACATGAATACGGCGATCGGAGTGACAATTATATCGTTTGTTCTACCGGTTGCGACATGTGACTTTCAAATGACATCGTCAGATAAGGGATGGTTGACAGCATCACCGATGCTCGGCATGTTGATCGGTTCATATTTCTGGGGTTGTCTGGCTGATACGAAGGGACGAAAGAAAGTACTGATTGCCACATTGCTGGGTGACTCTTTATGCGGATTTATATCATCATTCTCGCAGCATTTCTTGTTTTTCCTATTGATACGGGTGTTGAACGGATTCAAGTAAGTATAGATATTATTGCTTTAATTTGTTAATGTTGTTTTTGAAGTGAAACTTCTAATACGACTTACAACAAGGTTGCGTTAAACGTTTAACGCTACCATGGAGGGGGTATGAAAGCACTGCCCTAATGGCGTGAAAACCGCTGGGCAGGATTTAATGATTTTTTTTTTAATGTTGCTTAAGACCATGGGAAGGACATAGGTTATGTTATTTTTGGCCAGGTTAATTTTTGGGAGCGTTTTAACCAAAAGTTTTATAGTATTTCGATTAACTTTTTGACTTTAACCTGCTATAACTTTAATAGTTCTTGATCAATAGGTAAAAAACAAGACCCGTAAGAGAGCCAATTCTTTCCTTAAAGTTTTAAGCCATCCTTCAGCTTTCTGCCTCATCTCGAAGCTGAGTTACAGACCACAATCTGCCACGATTAGATTCAATTTTTTTCATAAATTCGAAAACGATTGTTCTAGGTCGTTCTTTTCTGCTTTGGGGTGGTGGGCGCACAATGAAAGCAAATTCACGCAACGAACATTGTGTGTAGTTTTCCTCGTTAGATCGGAACCAGGCACCAACGACCGAGATCTACACTCAAAATGACACCGACATACACACATATGTACATATTTGCTTACAAGCTGCTTCTTAGAATATTACGCACGGGTCCAGAAATGCAATGCGTACCTATCATGTGCTTCGACAGGAAAAGCTGCAGTAACAATCAGTGGTACGACAATTCACACTGCTCTATCATTATCCACCAGCTTAGATAATAGCTTGACATTGGACAGTCGAGCCCAATGTCAGAAAGCTGCACCAGCCCATCAGGAGGACATTGGGCACCTGAGCACACCGGAGGTTGCCAGAGTCTACAGGGAGCAAGCTGAGCGAAAGACTCTACGGTATGCCTACTTCGAACACAAATACCAATAATATGTGGCTGCATTGCCGCTCAGCCATTCAGGAAGTAGCCGAAACCACCTTAGGATACCCAGCACCCCCGACAAGAAACCCGTGGTATGATGGCGAGTGTGAGCAGAAAAAGGCAGCAACCGACGAGGCGTACCAAAAGCCGCTGCAGAGGAAAACCAGGGCAGCGCAAGAAGAGTACCGAGCCAGAAGAAGGGAGGGGAAAAAAACTACTGCGACAAAAGAAGAGAATCTTCGCAGCCTCCCAGCTCAGGGATATCGAGGAGTCTAGGGATAAACATAAAATACGAGCCTTTTAAAAGAAAGCCAAAGGCCTTGCAGGAGGCTTCAAAAAGGGCACTCTGGCTCTTCGAAACTGCGAGAGTAATCTTGTCACCGACCCGCAGGGATTAGTGGATGTATTTAAGCAGCACTTCCAGCAGCTGCTTAACGAGCATGACCAAGAGAGAGTGGTAGGGACCGAGGAAATCCCAACTCCAGCCGCTGAAGTAGTCCTCCCACCCAGCATCGAAGAAGTCGGCACAGCTATTCAGAAGCTGAAAAACAACAAGGCAGGCTCAGATGGCATGCCATCAGAGCTCTTCAAGGCTGGCGGCGATGTTCTAGTAGGGAGCATGCACCAGATCATCTGCAGAATTTGGGAAGATGAAAGCATGCCCGACGACTGGAATACCAGCTCTAGGTGCCCCATCCACAAAAAAGGCGATCCTACCTCTTGCAAGAACTATAGAGGTATATCCCTGCTCAATGTCGCATACAAGATCCTGTCCAGCGTATTGTGTGAACGTCTAAAACCATCTTGCACCGCACTAATCGGCAGCTACCAGTGCGGCTTCCGGCCCGGCAAATCAACTATAGACCAAATTTTCACACTTCGACAAATCTTGGAAAAGACCAACGAGTTTCGAATCGATACACACCATCTTCACATCGTGAAGAACTGTTTGGTGCGATGGCCGAATTCGGGATCCCGGTTAAACTGATCCAGTTGTGTCGCGCTACGCTAAAAAACACGCGATGCACCGTGCAATTCGGTTCTAGGACCTCGGAACCATTCGAAACATGCACCGGATTTCGGCAAGGAGATGCGCTGTCATGTGACTTCTTCAACCTGGTGCTGGAGCAGATAGTGCGACGGGCAGGCATCAACAGGGAAGGCACTATCTTTTACAAGTCCAACCAGCTGCTAGGATACGCGGATGATATCGACATCATCGCGTGTTCTCGCCGTGGCATTGTGAAGCATTCACGGCGATTGAAGAACAGGCGAAACGAGTTGGTCTTAAGATCAATGAGGACAAAAGGAAATGCTGTCAAGCAAAAACCAATCCGTCGCTCACCACCTGGGACAAAATATAACAATTGACAGCTACAATTTCGAGGTAGCTAAGGAGTTGGTCTACCTCGGGGCAAACGTAAATTCCACAAATGACACCACAGTGGAGATCCGGCATAGAATCGCCCTTGGCAACCGCTGCTACTTCGGCTTGTCCAAACAACTGGGGTCAAAACTCCTCACTCGAAAGACCAAAGTCATGCTTTACAAAATGCTCATTCTGCCAGTCTTGCTGTACGGAGCCGAAAGCTGGACGATAAGCAGGACAACGGAGCTGATCTTGGGTTCTTTGTTTGGTCTTGACAACTGGAAGCAGCGTGCCCGGGACCGTCAAGGATGGAAGGCAGCTATAGCTCAGGCTCAGATCCTCCATGGATCGCTGGCCTGATAAGTAAGTAAGTAAGTTAGATAATAGCTTGAGTTCTGAAGCATTACATCAATCCAGATCGTTATTTCAACACATTCGCTTGATGTTAATCGATGAAGTCAGTTTGGTTGGAGCGGAGCTTTTGGAACGAATTGATAGAAGATTGAAATTGATAACAGGCAAATCATACCAACCAGATGTCATACTGGTTGGAGACTTAAGACAACTCCCACCAGTGAAAGCCACACCTATCTTCAAACAATCGAAACATTGTATTGGTTCAAAAACTTGGCGCTCATTCAAACTTCACGAACTCACCCAAGTCATGCATCAATCAAATGTTGTATTTTCGACAATTTTAACGAAGATAGGAAAAGGAGATCGATTGGATGATGTCGAACTTGCACTAGTGGAATCGAAATTTGTGACAGGAGAAGAGGCTAATCGTCTGGCTTGTTCCAACCAAACTGTTGAGAAATATAACAGAGAAATTCTAGAAAATCAACCAAATCAGACAATATCCGAGGCTATAGATTTCATCTCAGGTTGTGACAACGAGGAACAACTTGAAAGTGCACGTAGAACACTTGAAAAGAAAAAATTATTCCAGCAGATACCGGTGGATTATTGAAACGTTTGACATTCGTCCTTGGCCAGTATTACATCATAACGACCAACATTGAAGTTGCTGATGGATTGGCCAACGGAGCCATGGGAAAATTGCACCACATCGAAAGTAAGGATAACAAGGAAGTTACTCGGGTATGGTTGATATTTCCGAATTGTGAAAGAACTGGAGTAAAAGCTCGGGCCGTGGCACGTTGATTTATGATCGCTAATAATCTCAATCCTTTAGCTGTCCTGATCGGTCGACGAAATGCTACAATCTATCTTAATAGACAAAGAAGTATCTCAGCTAAGAGAAATCATTTTCCACTAGCACCAGCCTGTGGATTGACGATTCATAAGTCGCAAGGAGGAACTTTCAATGAGGTGGTTTATCACTTACTTACTTACTTAGGTGGCGCTACAGTCCGTGGTGAACCTGGGCCTCAACCAACAAGCAACTCCAGCTGGCACAGTCTTTGGGTAGCTGTTTCCAGCGTCGCACGCCAAGTTGGTTAAGGTCCCCTTCCACCTGCGAGCGCCACCGTAGTCGCGGTCGTCCTCTGCCGCACCTTTCTTCCGGAGTGGATTCGAAAACTTTTCGGGTCGGAGCCCGAAGGTAGACGAATTTCTTGACCACTTCAAAGTTACATCCGCCCATGGTGACGTTCTGGCCAATACGTCGGTGTTGTCCGTCTCGTTTAGATGAAAGCAGATATTTGGTTTTACCCTCTTTAACCTTGAGACCCATCTTTGCCGCTTCTACCTCAATGCTTACAAAGGCCTCATTGACGTCTCGCTGTGTCCAATGTCGTCGGCGTACGCAAGCAATTGCGTAGACTTGAAATAAATCGTACCTCTTGTGTTGGCCAGTGACTCCTGCACGATCTTTTCAAGCACGATGTTGAAAAGGTAGCATGACAGCGCGTCACCTTGCCTAAATCCTTTTTTAACATCAAAGGTCTGAGTTTGCTCATTACCGACCTTAATGGAGCAGCGAGAATTCTCCATTATCATCCTGCACAGTCGGACGAGCTTGGCAGGGACAAAGCCATGCCATGGCTACAAAGCCAGAGCGGCGGCCTGCAGGGATGAAAATGGAAAACTGGTAGTAGAGTCGCAGTCGATGCTGAGGATTTGGAAAGACCACTTCTGCAGACTGTATAACGGCGATGATAGACAAGATACCGCTGTCAGGCAGACCGAGCCATTCGTAATGGACGACAATGAAACAGAATTCAATCCACCCGACCTAGACGAAGTCAAAATATCAATATCAAGACTTAAGTCTAATAAAGCCGCGAGCGCAGACGGCCTGTCTGCTGAGCTTCTTAAGGCGGCTGGAGATGAGCTGGTAAGGTGCATGCACCAGCTCATTTGCAAGGTATGGAGGAAAGCATGGCCGACGAATGGAATCTCAGCATCGTTTGCCCGGTCCATAAGAAAGGTGACCCCTATGACTGCGCCAACTATAGGGGAATAAGTCTCCTTAACGTCGCATATAAGATCTTCTCTGCCGTATTGTGTGAACGCCTGAAACCGTTTGTGGATAACCTGATCGGCTCTTATCAGTGTGGTTTCAGGCCAGGTACATCCACAATAGACCAAATATTTACGCTGCGGCAGATCTTGGAGAAGACCCAGGAATACCAAATTGACACTCACCACTCACCATCCGACTGTGCAGGATGACTATGGAGAATTCTCGCTGCTCCATTAAGGTCGGTAATGACCAAACCGAGACCTTTGATGTTAAAAAAGGATTTAGGCAAGGTGACGACTGTCATGTAACTTTTTCAATATCGAGCTTGAAAAGATCGTGCAAGAGTCACTGGTCAACACAACAGGTACGATTTATTTTAAGTCTACGCTATTGCTTGCGTACGCCGACGACATTGACGTGATTAGACGGACACAGAGAGATGTCAATGAGGCCTTTTTAAGCATTGAGGTAGAAGCGGCTAAGATGGGTCTCAGGGTTAATGAGGGTAAAACCAAATATCTGCTTTTATCTAAGAGAGACGGACAACACCGACGTATTGGCCAGAACGTCACCATGGGCGGATATAACTTTGAAGTGGTCAAGGAATTCTTCTACCTTGGCTCACTGATGACCAGCGACAACAACACCAGCGCTGAGATAAAACGCAGAATCACTCTTGCCAACCGCTGTTTCTTTGGGCTCAAGAGAAGTAGAGCCCTCTCTCGGAAATCCAACGTGACGCTATGTATGTATGTATGTATGTTGGCGTTACAGTCCATGAAGAACCTGAGCCGAGCTTCTCTCAATCACCCATGTTGTGTGTGATTTCATTTTCACATAGGTGAAAGGGACCTACAGTTTTATTGCCGGTTCCGAACGGCGAATTTCGAGAAGCTTTTTCATGACAATTTTACTACAGGGGGTTTTGTCAGAACCCCGCTGAGGAGAAACACCGTGAAAAACACGTTCGATGACATGGCTGTGTCGGGATTCGATCCCGAGCCATCGGCGTCAGAGGCCAACACACTACCCACTGCGCCACGGTGCTCGTGACGCTATATAAGACCTTAATCATCCCAGTCCTCCTTTACGGCGCAGAGGCTTGGACCTTAACAAGAGCGGATGAAGATGCCCTTGGTCGTTTCGAGAGTAAAATTCTGCGCACTATCTACGGTCCCGTTTGTTCAAACAGAAGATATAACGAAGAACGAAGAACTGTACGGGTTGTACAGCGAAATCGGCCTGGTACGACGTCTACGGATACAGCGTATAAGGTGGCTAGGCCATATAGAGCGCATGGAAAATACAGCTCCGACCCGATAAGACTTCGAATCCACTCAGGAAGGAAGGCGCGACGGAGGACGGCCGCATCATCGGTGGCGCACGCAGGTGGAAGGGGACCTTAACCAACTGGGCGTGCGGCGCTGGAAACAGCTGACCAAAGATCGTGCCGGCTGGAGACGCTTATTGATTGAGGCCCAGGTTCACCACGGACTGTAGCGCCACCTAAGTAAGTTCCCTCATCAGTCATCGCATTAAAATGACTAATCCGTATAAAATGATTTTTTTCATTATGACAGATCTTGGTTGCAGGCAGGTTATAGGCATATTACTGTAATGATTAAAAATCTTCATGATGAGATAGTTGATCATCAAAGTGTCCATTGAATTCAAATCAATGATCTTACTTGACAGCAAGGAGGTGAACAGGTGAATAACAATAAATATGGGGAAAAGGTTTGCAGCTAGGATTTATATATCAAGGACACCCTAGAGATCAAAGTTTGGAAGAGTGTTATTGGTTGTGGGATATGAGTATGTATGTTGGCGTTACACTCCATGAAGGACCCGAGCCGAGCTTTACTCAATCACCCTTGTTGTGTGTGATTTTATTTTCCCATAGGTGAAAGGGACCAACAGTACGGTTCCGATCGTCGAAATTAGAGAAGTTTTTCTTGACAATTATACTACAGGGGGTCTTGTCAGAACCCCGCTGAGGAGAAACACCGTGAAAAACGCGTTCCATGACATAGCTGTTGTCGGGATACGATCCCGTGTCATCGGCGTCAGAGGTCAACATACTAGCCTCTGCGCCACGGTGCTCTGTGGGATACGATCGAAAGTTAATTTCACAACAATTGAATTTGTTGCAACATTTGATATCTTAACCTATCAGGATGGAAAAGGATAGGAGTAGCAACTGTACGAAAGGGTTGCAGCGAGGATTAACTTAGCAGTGACACAATAGGGATCATCAAAGTTTAAAGGGTATTTAGTATTGGTTGTTCGTAATTATAGAAAAAAGGTTTGCAGCTAGGATTAATCTTTGTGCTGACTCGGACTCAAAATGTTGTTCTCGTTTTTGGACCACTGACGTTTTAGAGAGATGAAAATTTTTACACTATTAGTTGACCATATAAATCGGGTCATGACGGAGCCGGAATTTTGGATTTCGATTTAGTTTAATTGTAAAAAATTAAAAACCGAATTAAATCAAGAAAAAAAAAATATTCGAAAAAAAATTTGCGCGCGAGTTACGGCTACGCATTGACACCCCCTTCACCGCATCGACACCCCTCATCAACAACATCAGCAAACAGCGGCCAATCACCTTTCCAAATCACCTCTCCATACCAATCCACACATATTGTATCCCAATGCCTTTCCCACATAAATTGTCAACTTAGCAGTAAGTAAACAAACGAAATGTAACATTATATCCAAACCTTTGTAATTGCACAGGTGAACCAAGAAACTTGATTAGTTAGCGTCTTCGCAACTTCCTGTGCAAGACCAAGTACTTGGAATTCACCTTTGCAAATTAGGCTTCTTATCGAATTGAAAATAAAATGTAGTAGCAGTTGGAATTATAACGTTAGACCAAAAGGTCGAAAGAAAATAAAGTGTAGCAAAGAGAATCGTTTGTGTTCTTTTTTTTAGCTCCGCGGTCCTCCCCGAACGTATTTGGCGCAGTCGGGTAGTCGAGAGATTCGGTCAAAGTCAAGTGATTCGCACAAGTCGTTCGTGTCGAAATATCGAGAGAATATCGGTAGCAGTGTCACGAATTTACACGTGTGGAGAAAAAGAAATTGTGTCGGAATATCGAAAGAATATCGGTAGTGGCGGCGCGATAGTTTGCATAATCTCCCATCTACGAACTAGTGAATATAAGTTCTATTAACGAAAATAAAACAAAATCGATTTGGTTCGAACTGACTTTGACTGCAGAGTTTCAACTCAACAATCTCTAAGTGAACCTTAAAATTATCTGGAGGAGGACAAGTCGGCAAATAAATGAAGATCCTTACACTTTGTTACATGTAAGTAGAAATATTGATTAATATTGTTCATTATAAAAGAAAGAATATACGTGGAAAAATATATATATACACATATTAAATTAAATTAAATCTTAAATACAATAAAAAGTGAAAAGTAAATGAAAAAACGTAAATTCCTTCCCTATCCAAAACCACTACGTAGACTATTTAGAAGCCTAGGCTCAATCCCAGAAGAAATCGAAAACTTAGATAAACCCGAAAATTTAGATTTAGTAAACCCAATTGCATACTGTCCTGGTTTGTTCGGAAGCAGTTTCTCTATGATGGAAAATAATACACTCCCTAGTGTATCAAACTACACACCTCCTAGTACATCTAACCCAACTAACGTCTCGGATGTTTTCAATTCGTTGAGAATTCCCGACGCGGTAAAAGACCTACCACGATTCGATGGCAATCCGAGGTTGCTGTATGACTTTATTGAGAACGTTGAGCAGATTTTACTGCTGGCCCGAAATATAGATGGTACTCCACAAGGGCAAATCCTTTTGCGAGCCATCCGAAACAAAATAGAGGGGCAAGCAAACGAAGTGCTCAACATATATGGGACCATCTTAAACTGGAAAAATATTAAGACCAATTTAATCCTACACTACGCAGACAAACGGACCGAGACATCTCTTATAAAAGATTTACACTCTTTAAGACAATACAACAAACCACTAGAAACTTTTTACAGTGAAGTAATAGAAATTCAATCCACTTTATACAATAACTTACTTATTAATGAATCAAACGAGAGTGTTATTAGCGCAAAGAAAACACTATTTGCGGAAATGTGCCTTAACACTTTCCTTTCAGGCTTAAGGGAACCTCTTGGTTCCAGTATCAGAGCTATGAGACCAGAAACCTTACAAATAGCATTTTCGTACTGCGTAAAGGAGCAGAATATTTTTTACATCAGATCAAATAATACTTCCCAATTTTCACACCCGACCAATACTAATCTTTACTCTAGGCCCTCCTATAATACCCAACGCCTTATAAACTCACCTCCGCAATACAACACCAATAACTATAATCCCAGAAGGTATGGCACTAACCCTTTTGCAAATACAACAACGAGAATAAATCCAGTTCTACAACAAACAAGACCAAATAACCAGACAAATGACATACAGACAAATGTACCTTACGGAAGACAATATAATACTTTTAACCCAAATATCCAAACAAACACACCCTATAGGCAACATCATTACACTTTCAACCCAATGCAACCAAGTACCCATAACCCAAAGCCAAGCAACTTCGCTACTCGGAATACGAATCAACTTCCACCTCCTGTACCCATGAGCATAGGTTCCGGAACAACACATGTTCGACAACCCACAGCTTACCAACCCAACCAACCCAAGTTCCCAAATACTCCCAGTGCAAGCATGCGGACGAGATCCTCGAACCAACCCCGATACATTATCGAAGAAGTACATCATTTTGACCCAGACTACCAAAATACTGATCTATTAAGTCATTCAGAAACGGAACATTACCACAACCCACAAATAGACCTTGAAGGAAGAAAAGAAGAAGTATTTAATACCATGGAACAGTTAGAAAATCAAAATTTTCCTACACAAGCCTCACGAGACCAACAGGTTACATAGATATTAATACACACGGTCTCACCTTACCATATATTAATATTTCCTCGCCATTCGGTAGACCCCTTAAGTTCCTAATCGATACAGGAGCCTCTACATCCTTTATAAATCCCGATTTTATTCATTCCCAAAACCAGCTAACATGCGAACCGATTACGATAACAACAGTACTCGGAAAGTATAATCTGAACAAACACGTAATACTCCCCACTTTTATCGAATTTAATGAACCTGGCCACCTCCGCTTCCTCATATTTAAATTTCATAAATATTTCGACGGACTCCTAGGGATAGATGCTCTAACACAACTAGGTGCTAAAGTCGATCTGGTACGGAAACTCCTGATAACCAATCATGCTATTCTTCCATTAAATCTTAAACCTAATCTCACATCTGGAAAACACCTTATCCCCGCTCATTCTAAACTAATAATAAAACTCCCTGTAGATATTTGCGATGGTGATTTTTATATCAATAACACCGAAATTCTCCCAAGTATGTTTGTTGCAGAAGGTATCTATTCATCCAAAAACTGGTTTGCTCTTGTCGAACTAGTAAATAAATCTGACCAAAACCAAATCCTGTTTTTAGATCAACCAATTAAAGTTAAGCCCTATAATCCCTTAAACTATATAGAAATAAACAATTTTAACGTAGAATGTGTTCAAGAACCAATCAATGAAGACATAAGGAAACTTATTCGTACAGATCATCTCAACGCCGAAGAAACGAAAGCTATTCATAAAATTTGCAGAGAATTCGATGATATTTTTTTCAAATCTGGTCAATCACTAGGCTTTACGAACGAAGTCAAACACAAGATAAAAACGACTGATGATATACCTATACATACAAAGTCATATAGGTACCCGTACATACATAAAGAAGAGGTGCGTAAACAAATCTCTGAAATGTTAGACCAAGGGATCATTCGTCCGAGCTATTCACCCTGGAGTTCACCAGTATGGATAGTTCCCAAAAAACTGGACGCTAGCGGCACACAAAAGTGGCGCCTAGTCATTGATTATAGGAAACTGAATGAAAAGACCGTTTCCGATCGATACCCCCTGCCTAACATTAATGAAATTTTGGACAAACTCGGAAAATGTATGTACTTCTCTACGTTAGATCTCGCAAGTGGGTTTCATCAAATTGAAATGAACCCAGACGACATCCAAAAAACAGCCTTTACGGTCGAAGGAGGACACTACGAATACACAAGAATGCCCTTCGGACTTAAAAACGCACCCTCCACCTTCCAACGCGTTATGGACAACGTCTTAAAAGACCTAGTCGGAAACCGATGCTTAGTATATCTGGACGACATAATTGTGTTTTCAACATCCCTACAGGAACATGTAGAGAACCTCAGAAAAGTATTTGAAAGGCTACGAAACTCCAATTTAAAAATACAATTAGATAAATCCGAATTCCTACGAAAACAAATTGCATTTTTGGGACACATTGTCTCAACAGAGGGCATAAAACCAAACCCAGACAAGATCAATGCAATTAAAAATTTCCCCCTGCCTCGAAATCAAAGAGAAATTAAAGCTTTTCTCGGACTTTTAGGGTATTATCGAAAATTCATAAAGGACTTCGCGAAATTGGTTAAACCAATGACCGAATGCCTGAAAAAAGGAAAATCTGTTGAACCCAACGAACGGTATATTAAGACTTTTGAACTGTGTAAATCCATCCTGACAAACGACCCTGTGTTACAGTATCCCGATTTCACTAAACCCTTCATTCTGACCACCGATGCGAGCAACTTTGCAATTGGAGCAGTCCTTTCGCAAGGTATAATCGGAAGTGACAGACCAATCTGCTACGCTAGCAGAACGCTCACTGACTCTGAAATCCACTATTCTACCATTGAAAAAGAACTTCTCGCAATAATATGGGCAACGAAATATTTTCGACCCTATCTGTTTGGCAACAAATTTAAAATAGTAACAGACCATAAGCCACTTACATGGCTAATGAGTTTGAAAGACCCAAATTCGAAATTAATTAGATGGAGGCTAAAGCTTGAGGAATATGATTATGAAATCATATATAAAAAGGGCAAATGTAACACTAATGCCGATGCCTTGAGTAGAATAAAAACCTCAGACCCTGAAAAACCCGCTCACCTTGATATTAACATTCATGACCCTATTAACAATCCCAATAGCACTTATCCTAACCCACCTATTAGTTCAGGAACAACAATACATACTGCACAAGAGAATTTTGACGACGGAATATATATATCGGAAAAACCATTAAACGAATTCAATCTTCAAGTCATTCTCGAAAAATCCGATAAATCACCACAAGTAAAAACAGAAGTACCTTTCAAAAACAAACAAAGAAGGACCATCCGCAGAGCAACATTTTCAGAAGAAACAATAATCGACATCCTAAAAAAATTTTTCCCACCCAATAAACTTTCAGCAATATATACAGACAACGAAACATTCCGAACAGTCCAAGAGGTATATTCAAAATTTTTTTCGCACAGCAAAACCTTTAAATTAATTAGATGCACGGAAATCCTTACAGACATTACAGAGAACGATCAACAAGACAGACTTATTAACGATTACCACGAACAAAACAACCATAGAGGAATTAACGAGACTTACCTTCACCTTAAAAGAACATACTACTTTCCCCATATGAAACACAAAATTTGCGAAACGATCAATAACTGCGACACTTGTAAACTTTTCAAATACGATAGGCACCCCCCAAAGATTAAGTTCGAAAATCCCGAAATCCCTTTAAAACCCCTAGACATTCTACATATCGATATTTACACTATAGGCCACCAACAGATCTTAACCATCATTGACAAATGCTCAAAATTTGCTTCAGCCTTTACCCTAGTAACACGGCAGAGCATTTCAATTGTAAAAGCTTTAAGAAATTTTTTAAGTATATACGGAATTCCAAAAAAAATAGTATGTGATCAAGGTTCCGAATTTACCGCAAATATTTTTAAAGACTTCTGTAAGCAGTATAATATTTCAGTACACTATACAAGTTTCCAACAAACAAGCAGTAACTCTCCGGTGGAACGACTTCATTCCACATTGACGGAAATTTATAGAATAATTCTTTCCAAACGAAAGGAATCAAATCTCAGGACAGACCATGACGACATTCTTTCAGAAACCCTGACAACTTATAATAACGCAATACATTCAACCACAAAATATACACCTTATGAAATATTTTTTGGTAGAACCTTTGATTTTAATAAAAATGTTAGGTATAATAATGAACACGATTATCTAAAAAAACTGAATGAATTCCAGGAAAAGCTTTACCCAACTATTAAACAAAAGGTAGAACAATTATCGAGTGCTAGAATAGCTAAACTTAATTTAAACAGAGAAGAAGGAGAAAATAAAAATTATAACGAAACAGTATTTAGAAAAGAATGCAGAAGAAATAAGTTATCGCGTAGATATTCAAAGCATAAAATAAAAAATAACCATAAAGTAACTGTCATAACAACAGATAACAAAAAAAATACATAAAGCTAGAATTAGAAAAAAACAAAAGTATGAAAATAATAACAACTAACGATAGACACTTTTCTACTTTAATTATAGACTATTTAAGGTTGCACTTACAGTCACCCAAGTAATTGAAATTCGGGACTTAGGAAAAAATCAAGGAATACTACAACTTAAATTAGGTGAAGCAAGGACTATCACAAGCTATAATAAACTTATACATATAGTTAGTATGGAGGCATATAAAACAAGCCTCAATAAAATTTCAGACTCTTTAGACATCTTCGAAAAACAGAACGTACTCAAAGACTCAACTAAAATAACCAGATTAAAAATTAAACAACTGACTGACAAAATCAAAACCTTAACACCAACTACCAGAAATAAGAGAGGTCTGATTGACGGCTTAGGTTCAGCGATAAAAGTCATAACAGGAAATATGGATGCCAACGACGCACAAAATTTAAATAGGGAAATCGAAACTTTAAAATCTAAAGAGACTGACCTGCAACAAACCATGGCAAACCAAATACAGCTCAATTCCCAGATGATTGAAAGATTTAGTAATATAACTTCACATATTAACAAGCAACAAAATATTATCCAAAAATACCTAAATTATACTTTCGAAACAATTGGAAATAGAGTCAGACGTACTGAAGATTATATCACTCAATCCCAATACCTCAACCTAATTAACTATAATATCGATTTATTATTAAGTCATATAACGAACGTAGCAGAATCAGTTGTCTTAGCAAAATTGAACATTATTCCTAAATTAATACTTAACTTAGAAGAACTTGATGAAATATACGAAATACTTAAAAATCAATCCATAAATATAGTTTCAACAGAGCATATGTACGAACTCCTGGGATTGCAGGCCTACTATAACAGTTCTAACATCATATTCAATATACAAATCCCAATATTCTCCAAAGAAACATATTCACTGTCCCATATTATCCCACTCCCAGTAAATCAGACAAAAGAAATAATAACAAAACCATATATATTACATAATGAACATATTATTCAGTATTTTGATCTTGCATGTCCAAAGGTAGAAGGTATTTTCTTTTGCAAGCCATCGAACCACCAGGAAGAAACCAAAAACTCGCCCTGCATAGGACGACTTCTAAACAACGAAGCAGCCCACTGCACGATCAACGACGTTGGACGCATAGAAAAAATTATTCAGCCTGAACCTAACCATATTCTTTTCATAAATACACCACTAACAAAAATCAAATCTACTTGCAGCAATATGAAATATACAGTTAGCGGAACAGCCTTATTAAAATATAAAAACTGCACAGTTAATATTAATAACATTGAATATCGCGACAACCCAGTCACCCACCTAGATGAAATCAAAATTATCCCTGCATCATACAGCACGATTCACGGAAACATAACACTGGAAGAACTTAACATCGACAAAATTAAGGAATACCACTTCAAGAACCAAGCCGATATCAACGAACTTAGACTTGACACACAACAACAAAACATCTATATTTACACATCAATCTGCATCATCAGCCTACTATCATGTCTCCTAATAATCATCATTAACATCAGAAACAGATCCAATCATCTCATCACCCTACAAGAGGGACATGTCGCTTCTACCCCACTGAAACCATTGTGGTCTTCGCTCTATACTAAGGGGGGAGGAGTTACGGCTACGCATTGACACCCCCTTCACCGCATCGACACCCCTCATCAACAACATCAGCAAACAGCGGCCAATCACCTTTCCAAATCACCTCTCCATACCAATCCACACATATTGTATCCCAATGCCTTTCCCACATAAATTGTCAACTTAGCAGTAAGTAAACAAACGAAATGTAACATTATATCCAAACCTTTGTAATTGCACAGGTGAACCAAGAAACTTGATTAGTTAGCGTCTTCGCAACTTCCTGTGCAAGACCAAGTACTTGGAATTCACCTTTGCAAATTAGGCTTCTTATCGAATTGAAAATAAAATGTAGTAGCAGTTGGAATTATAACGTTAGACCAAAAGGTCGAAAGAAAATAAAGTGTAGCAAAGAGAATCGTTTGTGTTCTTTTTTTTAGCTCCGCGGTCCTCCCCGAACGTATTTCGCGCAGTTATTTAAATTTGATGCTTTTCGCCCCCAAGTCACGTCATTTTTCCTAAAGAAATTTGCACGACTGAAAACGGCCATATTCATCATCAAAACTGAATATACGTGAAACAAAACTACTGATAAAAACAGAAAATAATAAGAAATAGCTATAAAAAAAAGGTCGCCTTGGCGCCTGACGCACGATGAGCGAGTTCGGATCCCGATAACACCAACGCCATCGAATGTTTATTTCGAGGCGTCCCTCCTCGGCGGGGTACTGGCAAGACCCTCCGTAGTATACCTGCCTTGTCTGCTTGTTGTGAAGCACAGGTGGAAGGGGGAAAGCATATGCATCTGTAGTGACAGCCAAGCTGCACTAAAAGCTGTGTGTAACCCCGGCAGACTAAATTCATTAAGGCTTGTTTGGGTTCCAGGCCACTCTGGGATCCCAGGAAATGAGATCTCTGTTCAGAGAAGAGCTTCTCAGGACCTGAACCCGCTCTGGGTCTACCTGCGTCCACGGTAAATTCCTACATTAACGATTGTGTATTTAATACACACAACCGTAGATGGAGGGATTGTCCAGGTTGCAGGATGACTAAGCGCGTATGCCCTGATTTCTGCAAAAATCTGCAGCATTCCTCCTGTCTTTAAGGAGAATCGACTGCAGAAGGCTTGTGGGAGTTATCTCGGGCCTTTACACTTTTGCCAAGCACCTCCAGTGATTACGTCTGAGTGCTCCAGCGAATAGCAGACGCCTTGAAAAAGCTTCTCGACTCACGCCGTTCGGAATCGATATTAAACTGTAGGTCCCTTTCATCTGTGTCAAGAATAATTCACACACAACATGGGTGATTGAAAGAAGCTTGGCTCTGGTCCTTCATGGAGTGTAACGCCAATATACATACATACATACTCATATCCCACAACCAATAACACTCTTCCAAACTTTGATCTCTATGGTGTCCTTGATATATAAATCCTAGCTGCAAACGTTTTCCCCATATTTATTGTTATTTACCTGTTCACCTCCTTGCTGTCAAGTAAGATCATTGATTTGAATTCAATGGACACTTTGATGATCAACTATCTCATCATGGAGATTTTTGATTATCAAAGTAATATGCCTATACAGGCAAGATCTGTCATCATACAAAAAATGTGATTTAATGTGTGTACGGAGCCCTTTGCGCGCGAGTCCGACTCGCACTTGCCCGGTTTTTTTAATTCAGTCACTGCTATTAATTTGAGAAGTAGGTTAGGGTTATCAGTTTTTCTTAATTTTTTTTTATAATAAAAAACCGAATTTGATCCCGAAAATAGTGCGTGGTTTGGGTCGTAGGTATTCGTTCATTACTCTCCAGGGGTGGTTGTTCTAGATAGGAGGAGAGGAACCAACCGAATTTTCAAGTTGGTTGTAGTTCTCAGCAACTTTTCCATGCACTTGTTATTCCTTTTGGTAAGGTTAGAGATAGAGTGAGTTTGTGTTTTAATTTTTTTCTAACATTTATTATCCGCATGATTTCTTTCTTTTCAGTGTTGCCGGAGCAATGAGTATCTGCTTTCCTTATTTGGGCGAATTCCAGCCAACAAAGTATCGTGAAAAAATCCTCTGCTGGATGGAAATGTTCTGGACAATAGGAATCATCGTTTTGCCCCGTAAGTAACACCACTACTCATTCATGTTTGTCTCACAAAGATGGAACGACGTCAAATGCTGTCACAACCAATTAGACCCTTATTCCCTGTTTACTCCCAACCATGATGGCTCAATCAACAGGTGTTAAATGAATCCCCTAGCACATGTTGCTCTGCTTAAATATACACATGAACAAGTGTATAAATATTTTTCTTTCCTTTTTTCTTATTTGATCTTAATGTCCGACAAAATGTTTTCCACTCAAGCAAGATACCTTTAAAAAATTCCTCGTACGATCTGCGTTGTGTTATTGAGAACTGTTTCCGATCGATTTGGTCGAGTAAATAAAAGTTCGAGCGACATGATCATGAGATTTTTGATAATCCATCACAGATTTGAAATTCTCAAAAAAAAAAAACGGAACAACAAATACAAAAACCAAGACAGCAAATATGGTGAGGCCGAGGTACAACAGCTTTACCATCGGACATTTGTCCAAATCATTGGAGGCAAACATCACCTTCAGATTGAAATAGTGTTTGGTAGATGCTGGATAGCTTAATTGAAATGTTACAGTTTCGTTCTGCAATGAATAGCAATTTGGTATCAATTAACATGTTTAGCTGGGCCATCATTTTCATACATATATACATGTTGGTGGGGTATAACGAGAGTATTGGATTTAAATACGTCATTCGGGGTTATAACATAATCTTGGCAAATATTTACTCGAGAGATGAGGACTTGAAAATGAACCGAAAAATCACTTAGCACTTGTGTTTAGCGTTTCCGACGAGTGCTGGATGGTCTCATTTGGTAATTTGGAACGGATAATTGAAATATTAGGGTAGTTAGTGGAAAATCTGTATTTCGAGTTTATCTTTGGTTATATAAATAACATTAGAGTGATGATGTGAATTTTAACTTTTATAATACGTCTGTAGAGAGGGGAGGGAGCAAGCAAAGGGAGCAAAGAAGTTGATCGCGTTTAACATGGCAAACGGCAGCTTCGATCTCTATCGCTACTTATTCCAAGTTAACACACAGCCTCCGCGTACGTATTTGAGTCGATCATAGGAAAGCATAGCCTCCATAACACCACATCCGACAAAGGACTTAGGCTAATCGATTTCCTAGCGGGGCGTAGCCTTCTTGTAGCAAGCAAGCGATTCCCCCATCTCAACATCCACAAGGGTACCTGGCGGTCTTTTGATCAATCGACCACCAACCAGATTGATCACATTACGATCGACGTCAGACACTCCACTTGTATTCTCGACGTACGAACCTTCCGAGGGGCCAACATCGACTCGGACCACTACCTTGTTGTAGCCAAGGTACGAATGAGGATATCAAGAATGCTTAGGAGTCGAGTAGGACTACGTAAGTTTGACGTCGGAAAGCTACAATCGCAAGAGACTGCCAGAATCCTTGCCGATCGTGTCTCCTCCAAGCTCTCTCAAAATGCGTCCACAGCAGCACAAACAATAGAGCAGGAATGGGCGCTTGCCGGAGCGCCGTCAGAGACGCTGCCTCAGAGGTGCTGGGTTCAAACCGCCACCACCTAGACACCCCTGGTTCGATGAACAATGCGAACAAGCCCATGCAGCAAAATAAGAGGCTTATAAAGCCATGCTGCAACGACGGACGAGGGCTGCTCGCGAAATCTATGAGCAGAAGAGAAGAGAGGCACACACGCTTTTCAGACAAAAGAAGAGAGAGCACGGAAAGCGTGAGGTCGAGGTGATGGAGAGATGCTTCCGCAGGAATGACGCCCGTAAGTTTTACAATAAGGTAAAACGAACATGCCATGGCTACAAAGCCAGAGCGGCGGTCTGCAGGGATGAAAATGGAGAACTGGTAGTAGAGTCGCAGTCGATGCTGAGGGTTTGGAAAGACCACTTCTGCAGACTGTATAACGGCGATGATAGACAAGATACCGCTGTCAGGCAGACCGAGCCATTCGTAATGGACGACGATGTAACAGAATTCAGTAAACCCGACCTAGACGAAGTCAAAATAGCGATATCAAGACCTAAGTCTAATAAAGCCGCGGGCGCAGACGGCCTGTCTGCTGAGCTCCTTAAGGCGGCTGGAAATGAGCTGGTAAGGTGCATGCACCGTATCATTTGCAAGGTATGGTATAAGAAAAGCATTTCCGACGAGTGGAATCTCAGCATCGTTTGCCCTGTCCATAAGAAAGGAGACTCCTATAACTGCACCAAGTATAGGGGAATAAGTCTTCTAAACATCGCATGTAAGATCTTCTCTGCCGTATCGTGTGAACGCCTGAAACCGTTTGTGGATAACTCATCGGCTCTTATCAGCGTGGTTTCAGGCCAGGTAAATCCACAATAGACCAAATATTTACGCTACGGCAGATCTTGGAGAAGACCCAGAAATACCAAATCGACAATCACCACCTCTTCATCGATTTCAAGGCTGCATATGACAGCGTGTATAGAGATGAGCTATACAAAGCCATGTCTAGTTTTAAGATCCCTGCCAAACTCGTCCGACTGTGCAGGATGACAATGGAGAATTCTCGCCGCTCCATTAAGGTCGGTAATGAGCAAACCGAGACCTTTGATGTTAAAAAGGGATTTAGGCAAGGTGACGCGCTGTCATGCAACTTTTTCAACATCGTGCTTGAAAAGATCGTGCAAGAGTCACTGGCCAACACAAGAGGTACGATTTATTTCAAGTCTACGCAATTGCTTGCGTACGCCGACGACATTGACGTGATTGGACCGACACAACGAGACGTCGATGAGGCCTTTGTAAGCTTGAAGTAGAAGCGGCTTAGATGGATCTCAAGGTTAATGAGTGTAAAACCAAATATCTGCTTTCATCTAAAAGAGACGGACAACCCCGACGTATTGGCCAGAACGTCACCGTGGGCGGATATAACTTTGAACTGGTCAAGGAATTCGTCTACCTCGGCTTACTGATGACCAGCGACAACAACACCAGCGTTGAGATAAAACGCAGAATCCCTCTTGCCAACCGCTGTTTCTTTGGGCTCAAGAGGCAATTGAGAAGTAGAGCCCTCAATAGGTAAACCATGGTGACACTATATAAGACCTTAATCATCCCAGTCCTCCTTTACGGCGCAGAGGCTTGGACCTTAACAAAAGCGGATGAAGATGTCCTTGGTCGTTTCGAGAGGAAAATTCTGCGCACTATCTACGGTCCCACCCGAAGAGTCTTCGAATCCACCCCGGAAGGAAGGCGCGGCAGAGGACGTCCGCATCAACGGTGACGCACGCAGCTAGAAGGGGACCTTAACCAACTAGGCGTGAGGCACTGGAAAGAGCTGGCCAAAGACCGTGCCAGCTGGAGACGCTTGTTGGTTGAGGCCCAGATTCACTAGGGACTGTAGCGCCACCTAATATTGTTTTCTTTTATTTCATTGTTGATTTGTGTGTGGCTCTTTGAATTTATTTTAGGCTGTCCATATTAAAAAGAATTTTTTTTTTTCATTTTTAGGGTTCCGTACCCAAAGGGTAAGACGGGACCCTATTACTAAGACTTCGCTGTCCGTCCGTCTGTCACCAGGCTGTATCTCATGAACCGTGATAGTTAGATAGTTGAAATCTTCAGAGATGATGTATTTCTGTTGCCGCTATAACAACAAATACTAAAAACAGAATAAAATGAATATTTAAGGGGGGCTCCCATACAACAGACACGATTTTCATCCAAAAAATCCCCTCGGTCACATACTGACCTAAGGTTAGTCGACAATATCCCACAACCAGTAGCAAACTTCCCAGCTTTGAACCCTTTTGTGTCTTTGATGTATTAATCCTAGCTGAAACCCAGCGGGTTCAGGTCCTGAGATACGCTCCTCTGAACCCATTCTGGCGAGTTAATTAGAGGTCTCATTTCCTGGGATCCCAGAGTGACCTGGAACCCATACAACCCTTAGTGAATTTAGTTCACCGACTCTGTTCGAGAAGGTCTTGAGTTCATGCACTATTTTGGAGCTAGTTAAAGGGTTGGACATAGCTTTGAGTGCAGCTTGACTGTCACTGCAGACGGATATGCTTTTTCCCCGCCACTTGCGCTTCACAACATAGTACATGGCCATTAGGTTTGCATATATGTATGTATCTGTATATCTCGGATTGAAAGACAGGCGCGAAGTGCAGTCGGATGTTTTCGCGCTCAAAGGAAACCCCAGCTCCAGACCCACATCCAGTCCTGGAACCATCCGTGAAAATGTGAAGACTATCCTTTCCAGGTTCAGAAACCAGCCAGAGCCAGTCCTGACGCCATGGAAACTCGATTGTGAAATTACAGCGCAATAGGATAATAGGTGTCAATGCATCAGAAGACATACCCGTGAGACCGGGGTCGCAGCACATTTCCTGCGAAAACACACTATTAGTCCTGTGTGAGTTGTACCGAAAACCATTTCTCTTGAGGCGGGGCATGGCTTTCAGAGCACACGCACTGATAAATGTATCAAGGTTCATCATAGCATTTAGAGAAGCGCCCGGCGTGCTGGGGAAGGCCCCCGTGCAGCTGAGAGAAATCGTTCCTTGGAGTTTGGCGAAAGAGGCTACGATGTGGTTGCATGTTAGCCTGTTCCACCAGACAACCGATGCGTATGAGATTATGGGTCCTGTCATTGCCATATAGATCTAGAGCTCCAAAAGCTCTTTTGCATTGCTAGAAAGCTAACACGCCTTGGGGGTTTTTAACTCAACATGCTTTGACCAAAGAAGCTTGCTATCTAAGATGACACCAGGTACTTACCTACCTTGGATTCCGAAATGGGAGTGCTTTTTAGTATTAGCTGAGTCATGTCAGTATTTTTCCTCCTTCTCGTGAAGAGAACGACATCGATCTTAGGAGGATTAACCGACAGCCCATTTCTTGTACACGACCGTCCACAAGACCAGTGCTTTAGCTACGCATTCCGTCTGGCAGTGTTACACATGCTGTCGAAAGTTGCGTTGTTAAACAGATTACTTTCACATTTTTATCTTTTTTAATAGTTTGTTCTCGTATTTCGATGGCAGATAGGAATGCAACAGTAGACGATATGGGCAGTAAGATGTTCAGTAATAGGCAATCGTTTATCAGATGAATATAAAAGTAGACCACAATTCTAGCAACCATCAACTACAGGCTTCATCTCTTTGTTGACAAATCTTTTGCCTGTTTGATGAAAAAAATGATTCGCTAGATTAAATCAATCAAAATCATTATACTCACATCCCAAAAAGGTTTGCCTGCAGTGTCCTTGATACCTTTGATTTAACTATTCCTTCGCCTGGAATTTGAAATATGGGATCAATCCATCTCTTTTAAAGAATCGAGTGAAAAAGGAGTTTTGACCCAAGTTGTTTGGACAAACCGAAGTAGCAGCGGTTGCTAAGGCGCTTCTAAGCCGGATCTCATCTGTGGAGTTAACGTTTGCCCCGAGGTAGACAAACTCCTTAACCACCTCAAAATTATAGCTGTCAATCGTTTTTGCCCCAGGTGGTGAGCGACTGATCGGTTTTTGCTTGACAGCATGTACTTTGTCTCATCCTCGTTGACTTTAAGACCAAGTCGTTTCGCCTGTTCCTCAATCGTCGTGAAGGTTTCCACAATGTCACGCCGAGACCGTGCAGCTGGACAGACTTGTAGACGGTAGTGCGACACAGCCGGATCAATTTTCCTGGGATCCCGAATTCGGCCATCGCATCAAACAATTTTTTGCAATGAAGGCTGTCGTATGCGGCTTTAAAATCGATAAAGAGATGGTGTGAATCGATTTGAAAATCGCCGATCTTTTCCAGGATTTGTCGAAGTGTGAATATTTGGTCTACAGTCTGCTAGCTCCCGATAGTGCGGTGCAAAAGGGCTCTAGACGTTCACACAGTACGTTGGACAGGATCTTGTGCGCGACATTGAGCAGGAATATACCTCTATAGTTCTTGCAAGAGGTAGGATCGCCTTTTTTGTGGACGGGGCAAATAGAGCTGGTATTCCAGTCGTCGGGCATGCTTTCATCTTCCCAAATTCTGCAGATGATCTGGTGCATGCTCTCTACCAGAACATCGCCGCCAGCCTTGAAGAGCTCTGATGGCAAGCCATCTGAGCCTGCGGCCTTGTTGTTCTTCAGCTTTTGAATAGCTGTGCCGACTTCTTCGATGCTGGATGGGAGGACTATTTTAACGACTGGAGTTGGGATATCCTCAGTCCCTACCACTCTCTCTTGGTCATGCTCGTTAATCAGCTACTGGAAATGCTGCTTTAATACATCCACTATTTCCTGCGGGTCGGTGACAAGATTACCCTCGCAGTTTCGAAGAGCCAGGATGCCCTTTTTGAAGCCTCCTGCAAGGCCTTTGGCTTTCTTGTAAAATGCTCGTATTTTATGTTTATCCCTAGACTCCTCGATATCCTTGAGCTGGGAGGCTGCGAAGATTCTCTTCTTTTGTCGCAGTAGTTTTTTCTCCTCCCTTCTTCTAGCTCGGTACTCTTCTTACGCTGCCCTGGTTTTCCTCTGCAGCGCCTTTTGGTACGCCTTGTCGGTTGCTGCCTTTTTCTGCTCACACTCGCCATCATACCACGGGTTTCTTGTCGGGGGTGCTAGGTATCTTAAGGTAGTTTCGGCTACTTCCTGAATGACTGAGCGGCAATGCAGCCACATATTATTGGCATTTGTGTTCGACGTAGGCATACCGTAGAGTCTTTTGCTCAGCTGCTCCCTGTAGACTCTGGCAACCTCCGGTGTGCTCAGGCGCCCAATGTCGAACCTCCTCCTGATGGGCTGGTGCAGCTTTCTGACATTGGACAGTCGAGCTCTGAATCTTGCTGCTACGAGGAAGTGGTCAGAGTCGACATTTGCCCCTCTGAATGTTCGCACATCCAGGATGTTTGACGAGTGTCTTGCGTCAATGAGCACATGATCGATTTGGTTGGTGGTCCGACTATTCGGAGATCGCCAGGTTGCTGTGCGAATTCTCTTGCGGGCAAATCTTGTACTACTTATCACCGCCTTACGAGCTGTCGCAAAGTCCGTGAGTCGGAAGCTGCTATCCGTTGTTGTATCGTGGAGGCCGCGCTTCTCGATCACTCCGCCAAATGTATTCTCCTTAATGATTTTAGCCTCGAGCACGACTTTAACATCCTACTCCGGACAAGTCGTCTTTGATGGGACTTCAAGCTCCTCGGTGGGGGCGCGTACACATATATGGCTGATGCCGTAAAATCTGCCATTAATAAAGATTACTGCCAGGCGATCACTTATAGGCTTATAATCGATGACCTTCGATCTTAACCGCTTTCCCACAACAAATCCGTACCCCAACAAGTGCAATATTTTGTGACAGCTGTAATTGATGTCGTAATCCTTTTTCCTCGTCATACCGTTTCCTATCCAACGTATTTCCTGGATCGTGGTAATATCCGCCTTCTTCTTCTTTGGTGGCCCAGAGCCAAGCTTCTCTCAATCACCCATGTTGTGTGTGATTTATTTTTCACACAGGTGAAAGGGACCTACAGTTTAATGCCGATTCCGAACGGCGTGAGTCGAGAAGCTTTTTCAAGGCAAGTATACTACGGGGGGTTTTGCCAGTACCCCGTCGAGGAGGAACGCCGCGAAATAAACATTCGATGGCGTTGATATTATCGGAATCCGAACTCGCTCATCGTGCGTCAGGGTCCAACACACTAACCACTGCGCCACGGCGGCCTCAATATCCGCCTTCTACTGCGTGATAATTCTTTCCAATTTATAAGCAGCTCCAGGAATGTACAGAGTGTTAACATTCCAGGAGCATACTCGCGACATGTAATGTACAATATGTTATGAAATTGTTGCCATGTATTTCAGGATTCCCATCTCGTTGTTTTAACCTTACCAAGGTAATTTTAATCATATTCTCTTTATAGTGATTGCTTGGGCAATTATTCCACTGGACATCAATTTTGTCAGACAACATTTCGTCTTTCACAGTTGGAACTTGTTCGTGTTCGTATGTGCCTTACCAAGGTAAGCCTTTTTATAAAATAAAATACTACAAAGAACAAGTGTAATCTAGTCAATACCAATATTACTAAGTTTATTTCTCGGGTTTTGGCTCTTCGCATTTCCTGAAAGTCCGAAATTTCTCCTAGAAGTCGGCGAACCAGAAAAAGCCTTAACCGTCCTAAAACACATGTTTGAAAAGAATACGGGACAAAGCCAGGAAAACTATCCAGTAGGACTAAGATATACGTACATATCTTGTTATATTGTAACTAATTGTGTGTTGCATTACAGTTTACCAATTTGGTAGGTGGCAGAACAATAGCAGACGATGGTGTAAGCGTGCGGAGGCTTAACCTCCACCGGCCGAAGGAACTAAAAATCTTACTGGTGGAAATCTGGACGCAAACAAAAACGCTTTGCCGAAAGCCATACCTAGGAACCACCGTACTCACCTGCTTAATACAATTCGGTCTGACGTCGAGGTATTAAATTCAGAAAAAAAAGAGAATATTTTACTTAAAAATTTGATGGATCTATGTTATAGTTACTACACCCTAATGGTATGGTTTCCGGAATTATTTCAACGATTCGCCGATTTCGAGGAACTCAACCCCGGCGCTCCGACATCAGTCTGTGCAGTTTCGTCAGTATACGCGACAAACAGGTAAGGTAGAGCATAAGCCCAAAATACAAGGATAATTGCAAAATTGATTTTACCAGCACAATGATAGAGGAGACTGAAGCCTGTGACTCGAGCCTACAGGATGGCGTTTATCGCAACACCTTGATTATTGGACTGGCCTGTATACCGACGAGCTTCTGGCTTCCCCTCTGTGTTCATCGATTAGGAACTAAATTCTTTTTAGGTTTGTCAATGGCAATTTCATAAATGTTCCTGTAGTGAAATTAATACAATTTTTTTTCATTAATAGTATTTGGGCTATGGGCTGCTGCAGCGGTCACGATTGGCCTGTACTTTGTCCAGAATGCATTGCAGAACCTTATATTGTCGTGCATATTTGAGGCTCTGACATCACTCAGTATCAGTACAGTGTACTGCGTCATGGTTGACCTGTTCCCCACGAATTTGAGGTAATCTGCAGACACATTGAATCTTATTTTAAGTATCTAATCCAATTGGTTTCGTTTTTGATTATTTCAGAGTGATGGCGGCGGCTTTATCGATGACTTTTGGTCGCGGCGGAGCGCTGTTGGGAAATATCATATTCGGATTTCTGATCGACTTCAATTGTGTAGTGCCGATCATTTTATTTGCCTTAATGCTAGCTAGTAAGTGCTTTATTCAATACATAATACATTTTGTCAAATAATAGTTTTTTTTCCCAACATTTTTAGTATGTGGATTACTGTGCATTCTCCTACCGAGTACGGGGAATGAGGCCTTAGCATAAGACTATTATCAAATTTAAGTGAAACTTTTGAAAAACATATATTAATTAATTAGTTAAATAAAAAATAAAATAAACTAAAACGAAATACATTTAAGTTAAAATTAAAAATAAAACAAAAACTGTATGTCTTACAAAAAAGGCGGAAACATGCTGCTATTTATTTACATTGCTTGTTTATTGTTATTAATAATTTCGTTGTTTATTAAGAAATAAAATGTTCCAAATAAATGTAATTAGTTTTATATTTAGTGTAATATATTGGTAGGAGCCATATTTAATTTAATATAAATAAATGCTTGAGGGCTAGTTCGTAAATGTAGAAAGTGT
Organism: Eumerus sabulonum; assembly: GCA_951905685.1. NCBI lineage: Eukaryota > Metazoa > Arthropoda > Insecta > Diptera > Syrphidae > Eumerus > Eumerus sabulonum. The sequence continues at coordinate 209,616,449 of OX645060.1, forward strand.
CTATCTGTGAAAGGGCTGACTTAGTGAACAATTATATTTAATTTGTTAAAAGAAATCGAAAAAGAAAGGAAAAAATTGATTAATAATAATAACAGTTTTGTGTACATACATACGTACTAAGGTATAAGAATAATTTTGAGTTATTTATATGTAGGATATCTGGTTTTGTATGTTTAAGTTTTGTTAGTAATAGTACGAATATAATTGTTAATAGACCTGATGGAAAATGAAACAAAGCTGTTTGTATCGATTATGTATTATTTAATAAAAATGTTGCTTTAGAGGAAATGACCTACTTTTTATGATCTCGGTTTAAAAACAAGAAAGAGCTTAAAGAAAAATTGTGATAAATTTCGTAGTAAGTCTTTGATTAATTTTTTTTCATTTTCATAATAGAGGGTTAACTAAACAGGAAAATAAACGCGAATTAAAATTACAAATATCTATTTCAGAATCATCCTGTGTACTTTATTTAGAAGACTCATCGACGCTATTTTTTTGTGAAAAATGCTATTATTCTAATGTTCACCACGGCAGGTAACAGACGTCGATGCGACGATAAACGGCCATCACACAATACAAATTTCCAAACTTAGGTTTTCGTTCCTCTTCTTCTTCTTCTTAGCGGGCGCCACAGTTCGGGGTGAATCTGGGCCTCAACCAACATGCCCGTCCAACTAGCACGATCTTTTGCTAGCCTTTTCCATTGTGGCTCACCCAGTTGGCTGAGGTCCCTTTCCACCTGTGTGCGCCATCTTAAGTGCGGCGATCCTCTGCTTCTTCGTCCCTCGGGGTTGGATTCAAAGACTCTCCGGGCTGGAGCTGTGGTGTCCATTCACTCTACATGGCCCAGCCATCTTAGGCGTTGAATCCGTAGACGCCTGAATAGGCTCATGTCGCTGTACAGCCCGTTAAGTTCGTGGTTGAGTCTTTCCCTCCATCCCCCGACTCCGTTTATAGGCCCGTAAAACACGCGCAAAATCGACAAAGGGCCTCCTCATCCGCTTTTGATAGTGTCCATGCTTCTGTGCCGTACAACAGGACCGCGATGATAAGGGTCTTATATAGAGTCAACTTTGCCGTTCGGGAGAGGGCTCTATTACTCAATTGCCTCCTGAGCCCAAAGAAACAGCGATTGGCAAGAGTAATTCTGCGTTTGATTTCGGAACTGATGTCGTTGTTCCAGGTCACTGCGGAGCCAAGGTAGAGGAAGCCCTTAACTACCTCGAACTTATATGTATCTGCAAAAACAAACGTTCTGGCCAAGACGTCGATGGTGAGCGTCCTTTTTTGATGGCAGCATATATTTAATTTTGCCCTCGTTTACCGCCAGACCAACTTTCGCCGCCTCGAACTCAATACGCGCAAACGCCTCATTGACATCTCGTTGTAATCTACCTATTATGTCAATATCGTCGGCGAATGCAAGGAGTTGCGAGGATTTGAAATAGATTGTGCCTCTTGTATTGGCCAGTGATTTTTGCACAATCATTTCCCATACGATGTTGAAGAAATCACACGACAGCGCATCGCCCTGCCTAAATCACTTTATGACATCAAAACTATCAGTAAGGTGTTCACCGATTCGGATGGAGCAGCGAGCAGGTACGTCAAAGGTAGACATAGCGTTGTATAGTTCGTCTCCAATTAAGCTGTCGTATGCGGCTTTGAAGACGACAAATAGGTGGTGAGTGTCGACTTGAAATTCATGGGTTTTTATTAGGATCTGCCGTAGTGTGAAGATTTGGTCGATGGTGGACTTCCCTGGCCTGAATCCTCACTAATAAGGACCTATCAGCTTACTTACAAAAGGCTTCAGGTGTTTACACAAAACGGCAGAGAGACTTATTCCTCTGTAGTTAGCGCAATCAGAGGAGTCTCCTTTCTGGTGGATCGGGCATAGGAAGCTGAGACTCCATTCCTCGGACATGCTTTCCTCTGACCATATCATACAGATGAGCTGGTACATGCTCCTAACCAGGTCATCCCCATCTGCCTTGAAGAGCTCAGCAGACAATCCGTCAGCGCCAGCAGCTTTATTCAACTCGAGTTTCGATATGGCATTCTTAACTTCGTCGAGGTCAGGAGGACGGAGTTCTCTGCGGTCATCGTCGACCAGAAATGTTTCATTCTGCCTGACAGCGGTATATTGATTATCATCGCCGTTATACAGTCTACAGAAGTGGTTTTTCCATATTCTCAGCATCGACTGCGATTCTACTACTAGGTGTCCATTCTCATCCCTGCAGGCTTCCGTTTTGGCTTTATAACCTTGGCATGCTCGCTTTATCTGTTGATAAAACTTTCGAACGTCACGCCTCCAGTAACACCTCTCCAAATCCTCAATCGCGCGCTTCTCGTGCTCTTTCTTCTTTCTCCTGAGAAGCTTATGCTCTTCCCTTCTTTTTGACTCGTAGAGCTCACGAGCTGCTCTTGTTCTTTTATGCAGCGAGGCCTTGTATGCATCCTGCTTCGCTGTATGGATCCTCCTGCACTCGTCATCGAACCAGGTGTTTCTTCGTGGTGGAGCCTTGAAACCCAAAACTTCGGATATAGAGCTTTTCAGGGCTTGCTTGCAATGGCTCCACTGCTATTCTATTGAGAGCGTGGGGGATTGGGGTGCATTGGAGAGCTTAAAGGAGACGCGATCGATAAAAGCACTAGCGGTTTCTGGCGATAGTAGCTTTCCAACGTAATAACTTTGTATTCTTACTCTACTCCGCTGCGTGCGAAATATCCGTAGGCGCATCTTGGCTACTACAAGATAGTGGCCGAGTCGATGTTAGCCCCTCGGAAAGTTCGGACATCAAGAATAGTGGAGGAGTGTGTGGCGTCGATCGCGATGTGATCAATCTGGTTGGTAGTCGATTGATCAAAAAACCGCCAGGTGCCTTTGTGTACATATGTCGAGGTGCGGGAAGCGGGTACTGGCTAGGAGGAGATTTCGCCCGTAGCAAGATCAATCCGCCTGTGCCCGTTATCGGATGTGGTGTCGTGTAGGCTATGTTTGCCGATGACTCGTTCAAAGATGCTTTCCTTACCCAGCTTAGCATTTAAGTCTCCTAGTACAACTTTGATGTCATATGTAGATGTTCTGTTTAGAAGATCATAAACCTCATCTTTAATGGAGTCATCCTTGTCTTCAATGGGGGCGTGTACGCAGATCAGGCTGATGTTAAAAAATGTAGCCTTGATACGGATTGCCCTGGTTTTCCTCTGCAGCGCCTTTTGGTACGCCTTGTCGGTTGCTGCCTTTTTCTGCTCACACTCGCCATCATACCACGGGTTTCTTGTCGGGGGTGCTAGGTATCTTAAGGTAGTTTCGGCTACTTCCTGAATGACTGAGCGGCAATGCAGCCACATATTATTGGCATTTGTGTTCGACGTAGGCATACCGTAGAGTCTTTTGCTCAGCTGCTCCCTGTAGACTCTGGCAACCTCCGGTGTGCTCAGGCGCCCAATGTCGAACCTCCTCCTGATGGGCTGGTGCAGCTTTCTGACATTGGACAGTCGAGCTCTGAATCTTGCTGCTACGAGGAAGTGGTCAGAGTCGACATTTGCCCCTCTGAATGTTCGCACATCCAGGATGTTTGACGAGTGTCTTGCGTCAATGAGCACATGATCGATTTGGTTGGTGGTCCGACTATTCGGAGATCGCCAGGTTGCTGTGCGAATTCTCTTGCGGGCAAATCTTGTACTACTTATCACCGCCTTACGAGCTGTCGCAAGGTCCGTGAGTCGGAAGCTGCTATCCGTTGTTGTATCGTGGAGGCCGCGCTTCTCGATCACTCCGCCAAATGTATTCTCCTTAATGATTTTAGCCTCGAGCACGACTTTAACATCCTACTCCGGACAAGTCGTCTTTGATGGGACTTCAAGCTCCTCGGTGGGGGCGCGTACACATATATGGCTGATGCCGTAAAATCTGCCATTAATAAAGATTACTGCCAGGCGATCACTTATAGGCTTATAATCGATGACCTTCGATCTTAACCGCTTTCCCACAACAAATCCGTACCCCAACAAGTGCAATATTTTGTGACAGCTGTAATTGATGTCGTAATCCTTTTTCCTCGTCATACCGTTTCCTATCCAACGTATTTCCTGGATCGTGGTAATATCCGCCTTCTTCTTCTTTGGTGGCCCAGAGCCAAGCTTCTCTCAATCACCCATGTTGTGTGTGATTTATTTTTCACACAGGTGAAAGGGACCTACAGTTTAATGCCGATTCCGAACGGCGTGAGTCGAGAAGCTTTTTCAAGGCAAGTATACTACGGGGGGTTTTGCCAGTACCCCGTCGAGGAGGAACGCCGCGAAATAAACATTCGATGGCGTTGATGTTATCGGAATCCGAACTCGCTCATCGTGCGTCAGGGTCCAACACACTAACCACTGCGCCACGGCGGCCTCAATATCCGCCTTCTACTGCGTGATAATTCTTTCCAATTTATAAGCAGCTCCAGGAATGTACAGAGTGTTAACATTCCAGGAGCATACTCGCGACATGTAATGTACAATATGTTATGAAATTGTTGCCATGTATTTCAGGATTCCCATCTCGTTGTTTTAACCTTACCAAGGTAATTTTAATCATATTCTCTTTATAGTGATTGCTTGGGCAATTATTCCACTGGACATCAATTTTGTCAGACAACATTTCGTCTTTCACAGTTGGAACTTGTTCGTGTTCGTATGTGCCTTACCAAGGTAAGCCTTTTTATAAAATAAAATACTACAAAGAACAAGTGTAATCTAGTCAATACCAATATTACTAAGTTTATTTCTCGGGTTTTGGCTCTTCGCATTTCCTGAAAGTCCGAAATTTCTCCTAGAAGTCGGCGAACCAGAAAAAGCCTTAACCGTCCTAAAACACATGTTTGAAAAGAATACGGGACAAAGCCAGGAAAACTATCCAGTAGGACTAAGATATACGTACATATCTTGTTATATTGTAACTAATTGTGTGTTGCATTACAGTTTACCAATTTGGTAGGTGGCAGAACAATAGCAGACGATGGTGTAAGCGTGTACGCAGATCAGGCTGATGTTAAAAAATGTAGCCTTGATACGGATTGTTATGAGGCGTTCGCTCACATGCCGAAAGCTTAGGACTTTTTACTTTAGCCCGCCGCGAACAACAAATCCGCATCCGAACAATCGTTGCCTTCTCTCCCTATACCTTTATAGTTTTTCATCCCCTTTATACCCGGTCCTTTCCATCGCATTTCCTGTTATGTCTGCTTTTTTGGCTGCACGTGGCCTATTTAGGGACCTAACATTCCACGTACGAAGCCGAGGATCATTGCCCTTTTATCGTTCTTGCAAGGGTTGTCAACACTAAGCCGGTCCGTTATATCCGAGGCTTGTGGTTGTTTCGGAGTTTGTGGTTTTTTTTACTGTTACGGCACATTAGGCCGTAGCCAAACCGACTAATCCTCGCTATTCGCCCTTCCCCATCTGAAATGTCCATATGAAATCTCCAGATGGCATCGCGAGGAGGCGGGGATAGGACTTACTAACAGTGCCGCAAGATGTTCGATTGCGGTAGCTCTACTCGCTTTTCAGCAGACCAGCATCTATGAAACCTAGTACATACTGGCAAAAAAAAAACAAATATAGCGTCTTGAACAAGTTAAAGTTTGCTTTTCTGCTTTCATGGATCATATGGAACCAATTAGTCAATACAAGACGTACCATCGGTTTGAACATATCGGAACAACATGAATTCGAGCGCAGCAGTTTAGATTACCTGTTTCAATGGAATTAATTATTAATAAAACGTTATTAAAAAAGGCTCACCCTAGAAGCAAGTTACCTTCATCAATCAACAAGTGTCTTCTAGACATGCCCTTTCACAAGCTTCGTTCGGTTTCAATGTGTGTGCTATCTTGGATGTGAGTATCCTTTGCACTATAGAAGGCGATTTACAATAATATCGAAGACAGACTGATTATGAAGCTGTAAAGGCTGCATATAATAAGGTTGAGCATCGATCCCACCCTTCCTGGTCTGTAGAGACTCGTCATTTCTCAAACTATCTCTTTTTCTTTCCGTTTGTAAAGCAAATCATTTCAGTCGATTGTACAGCAAACACAAAACTCAAGAACTACTCTAACATATTGGCGTCAACAATTTCTGAATACGACCAGTTGCTTGTGCTGCACTATTGTATATACTTCCACTTCGCGTACACTATAGACAAATATACGAATAAAAACAAGCAAATTAACGATAATTGAGAACAAAGCAAACCCAAAACACCATCGGGTCTTCAAACATTTCCACCACGCGACTTCATCAGCTGTCCATCCAACGCATGCTCTTCTCAAGACAATACTCGTACACTAAAAACCAATTCGCACAACTCAACGTGCGAGTACACTCAACACTGGAACTAGCAATCAGTTTGCTTCAAAACCCTGAACCGTCCTCAAGCAAACAATTCATCGACTAGTCCATCCCCTTAGAAAATAGTACCACCGAAGACCTACGACTACGTTACGTCGCTCGGGACAGCAAATCAAACTCCCCGGGGAGCCTGTCTTCTCTGGATGATGTGCATTGTTCGTTTCACTCTTTGCGGCTAGAAGTTTCAACACAATTCAATTAAGGACCCATCCGAACAATCCGAAAGGGTGTTTCTTTATTCCAAAATTGTGTTTGTGCAAGTGTGCTGGAAAAAGAGTTAAATTATGTCTAGAGCCTAATTAAATTATACCAACGACCTTTACCCATCGCAGGATGCAAAAGTTTTACGCCATTATCATGACACAGTGTTGAACTTAAATAAAAAAAGAGAACAGTTTTTGGTTTTGAAAATAGTTTTGAGATTGTTGATTAGAGTGTAGGGACTGATCGGTGTGCTGCGCGAAATGGAGAAACTACATGAGTACCAAGGGTGGTCGGGTCGTCTTCACGAGTTTCGTGATGGGATTCGGGAGCGTTTTTCCAGCTTCCGGGAGCAACACCCCGAGAGCTTGGTTGAGATGGCCAAAAACGCAGCTTCTGATCAAATGAAAGGCAACACCAGTGCGGAACAGGACTACTCTCATATTTACAGGTAAGACAAGAACTAATGAGCTCTTCGTTCTCGAATTGGACGGGAAAGAATTAATGCAAACGGAAGGCTATTGCCAATGGCAGTGGGTAATCGATTCTAGTGGTGGCATTCGTATTTTATTGATCTAAATGAGCAAAGGGCGTTAATGGGTGACATAGTAAGAGTAGGTTTAGGTAAATATAAATATCGTTAACATACGGTAACATATTGTGTTAAATGCTGATAAAAAACGTATCTTATATCAGCCGATAGTCATATAGAGGCGTGATTTAAGGTCAAGTCAATTAGCGCAATATGTATCGGGTGTTGCCCTTGAGCATTTAATGGCTTGTGTAGCTTATGCAGTCCAAGAAAAAAAAATGGGAGAGAACCAGCAGGTTAGCATTAATGACATATTTATTGTAGGATTTAGGAAGAAATTACATTTTTTTTTAAATCCCTGGGGCTTAGTTGAAAACATTTCAATTTTGATGACCACCACTATGGCACCCTTAACTTCTCGAATATATGAAAAGGGCTAGGAAGTTTTTTTACAGACGGCCCTCATAGGTGTGGTTATTATTAGCCTCGGAGCTACGAAGGGTACCTTTCAAAAATCGTATGTTATAGGATATTTTATTGGTAACTCACATGGAGGTGACATGGCGAATTTGACTATCGGAGACATTGCGATCGATGAGCCACGTTATCCTATATATTTCGGGAATAATTTCCGCAGGGACTAAGACTGTAAAACTATGTATAGTGGCTAAGAGAAACTCTCGCTCTTCTTCGGAACATATTTACTGTGCTAAACGTAGTCACCAGTTCAAACGGAGCTCGACATACATTAAAAAATCTTAGCTGAGGTTCCTCTATAGTCCTTTTTAAAAGTGGGTAACACATGTTTTATCAAATACAAGTTATTTGAACTCCTTAACTTACTTACTTAGGTGGCGCTACAGCCCGTGGTGAACCTGGACCTCAACCAACAAGCGTCTCCAGCTGGCACGGTCTTTGGCCAGCCGTTTCCAGCGCCGCACGCCTAGTTGGTTAGGTTCCCATTCCACTTGCGTGCGCCGCCGTTGATGCGGCCGTCCTCTGACGCGCCTTAATTCCGGAGTAGATTCGAAGACTCTTCGGGTAGAAGCTGTATCCGTAGACGTCGTACCAGGCCGATGTCGCTGTACCACCCGTACAGTCCTTAGTTATATCTTCTCCGACATACACCGTTTGAACAAACGCGACCATAGATAGTGCGCAGAATTTTCCTCTCGAAAGGTCCAAGGGCATCTTCATCCGCCCTTGTTAAGGTCCAAGCCTCTGCGCCGTAAAGGAGGACTGGGATGATTAAGGTCTTATATAGCGTCACGATGGTTTTCCGAGAGAGGGCTCTACTTCTCTTGAGCCCAAAGAAACAGCGGTTGGCAAGAGTGATTCTGCGTTTTATCTCAGCGCTGGTGTTGTTGTCGCTGGTCATCAGTGAGCCAAGGTAGACGAATTCCTTGACAAGCTCAAAGTTATATCCGCCCATGGTGACGTTCTGGCCAATACGTCGGGGTTGTCCGTCTCTTTAAGATGAAAGCAGATATTTGGTTTTACCCTCATTAACATTCAGACCCGTCTTAGCCGCTTCTACCTCAATGCTTACAAAGGCCTCATTGACGTCTCACTGTGTCTATCCAATCACGTCAATGTCGTCGGCGTACGTAAGCAATTGCGTAGACTTGAAATAAATCGTACCTCTTGTGTTGGCCAGTGACTCCTGCACGATCTTTTCAAGCACGACGTTGAAAAAACTGCATGACAGCGCCTCACCTTGCCTAAATCCGTTTTTAACATCAAAGATCTCGGTTTGCTCATTACCGACCTTAATGGAGCAGCGGGAATTCTCCATTGTCATCCTGCACAGTCGGACGAGTTTGACAGGGATGTTAAAACTAGACATGGCTTTGTATAGCTCATCTCTATACACGCTGCAGCTTTGAAATCGACGAAAAGGTGGTGAGTGTCGATTTGGTATTTCAAAGATCTTCTCCAAGATCTGCCGTAGCGTAAATATTTGGCCTATTGAGGATTTACCTGGCCTGAAACCACACTGATAAGAGCCGATCGAGTTATTCACAAACGGTTTCAGGCGTTCACACAATACGGCAAAGAAGATCTTACATGCGGTGTTAAGGAGACTTACTCCCCTATAGTTGGCGCAGTAATAGGGGTCTCCTTTCTTATGGACCGGGTAAATGATGCTGAGATTTCATTCGTCGGGCATGCTTTCCTCCGACCATCCTTGCAAATGAGATGGTGCATGCACCTTACCAGCTCATCTCCAGCCGCCTTAAGAAGCTCAGCAGGGAGGCCATCTGCGCCCGCGGTTTTATTAGACTTAAGTCTTATCTTAAGTCGCTATTTTGATTTCGTCTAGGTCGGGTGGACGGAATTCTCCTTCATCGTCGTCCATTACGAATGGCTCGTTCTGCCTGACAGCGTATAGTATCTTGATTATCATCGCCGTTATACAGTCTGCAGAATTGGTCTTTCCAATTCCTCAGCATCGACTGCGACTCTACTACTAGTTCTCCATTTCCATCCCTGCAGACCGCCGATCTGGCTTTGTAGCCACGGCATGTTCGTTTTACATTATTGTAAAACTTACGGGCATCATGCGGAAGCATCTCTCCATCTCCTCGATCTCACGCTTTCCGTGCTCAATCTTCTCTTCTGCTCATAGATTTCGCGAGCAGCTCTCGCCCGTCGTTGCAGCATGGCTTTATATGCCTCTTGTTTTGCCTCATGGGCTTGTTCGCATTGTTCATCGAACCAGGGGTTTCTAGGTGGTGGCGGTTTGAAACCAATCACCACTGATGCAGCGTCTCTGGCGGCGCTCTGGCAAAGATTCTGGCAGTCTCTTGCGATTGTCAAACGTACGTAGTTCTACTCGACTCCTAAGCTCTCTTGATATCCTCATGGGTACCTTGGCTACAACAAGGTACTGGCCCGAGTCGATGTTGGCCCCTCGGAAGGTTCGAACGTCGAGAATACAGGAGGAGTGTCTGGCGTCGATCGCAATGTGATCAATCTGGTTGGTGGTCGATTGATCAAAAGACCGCCAGGTACCCTTGTGGATGTTTTTGTGTCGTAGCTGGGACATTGGGCATAGGTTCTCTCTAGGAGATCGTTTAACTCTTCTTTGAGTCGATCGTCCTTTTCTTCATTTAAGGACATGCAGCATTTTCCAAATATACCTATTGTTACGTAACTGGGTATTGGGGACATCGAATATGCATCATCTCTGTTTTGACGCATTGATGATGCATATTCGATACAATATAGTATAGTAGACCCTTGTGATCCACATGTCCTCAAAAGTCGTAACTTTAGTATTCCGACGGACCTCCTAAAGCATTAATTACAGTAGCAGATAGTTAGGTTGTTGACCGGTTGTAAGTCTTTTATAAACATCGTATATTGCCCGGATGGAATCATACCAGCGAAGCTTCAGCAGATGGCAGATCTCATCCTTCCCTGGATTGAAGTCATTTTTAAAAGGAAGGAAATCAGAGTCATGTTCATACCTAAGGCAGGCAAGGCTCCCACACATATACAAAGGAGATAGCTTTACTTCTTTTCTTGTAAAAACTCTGGAGGAGATTACAGAGGCACACATTAGACACAGCTACAGCTTAGGAAGGCTGTTGGAGGACGAACGTGTCTACAATATTGGCGGATCGGTAGAAACAGCACTCCACTTACTAGTCAGCATCACAGAAAGGTCATTGGAACACAAGGAATATGACCTTTCTCGATATTGAGGGCGCCTTGATTAATATACGTGTAAAGGAATCAGGTACGACACCTGCTAACACAAAGAGTCATCAAAGCCAGCTGGTGTCGTTCCAACTAGAATGGTCAGTAGAGGTACACCACAGGGTGGCGTACTTTCCCCTCTTCACTGGAATGTGGTAGTCAATGAACTACTACTTTTCCTAGAACAGGACGGGGACGCTGTGACCGCCTATTTGGACGATATTGCTATTGTCGTCTCAGGAAAGTATTCCAGCACACTAAGGGACCTAATTCAGGTAGCCCGACAAACAGTAATAAACTGGATGAAGATCAGCGGACTGGTACTGTTTGCTAATATATATAAAATTCCGCCTTGCAACTCACCGAGGCTGGGAGGAACCCACATTTTAATCAAGGATCAGGCCTAATCCTTGACAGGAAACTAAATAGGAAACCCAACATTCTTGATCATAACAGGAAAGCAAAAAGTTGTGGGCGAAAAGTGGGACCTCCAAACTAGAATTATGCACTGGTCCTATACAGCAGTCATAAGACCTTTTTGGGGAAAGTGCAAAGATCGGCCAGCATTTGCATAAGTGGTGCGTTTAAATCTTCAGCGAAAAGGTTGCTGCCTAAGCGGCCATACATTCCTTCTCAGGCAGAATGATCCATTCGCAACGGATGAAGATTCAAGAGAATTCCGTCCACCCAACCTAGAAAAAATTAAGCTAGTAATTTCAAAGCTCAAAAATAATAAAGCCGCAGGCGCAGACGGGCTGGCTGCCGAGCTATTTAAAGTGGCTGGAGATGACCTGGTAGGACACATGCGCCAGCTCATTTGTAAAATACGGTCGGAAGAAAGCATGCCCGACGAACGGAATCCCAGCATCGTTTACCTAGCCCACAAGAAAGGAGACCCCTATAACTGCGCCAACTACAGGGGAATAAGCCTCCTTAACATCGCATACAAGATCTTCTCTGCCTTACTGCGTGAGGGCTTGGAACCCTTTGTGGATAATCTGATAGGTTCGTATCAGATCTTGGAGAAGACCCAAGAATACCAAATCGACTCCCATCACCTTTTCGTCGATTTCAAGGCCGCGTAGGACAGTGTGCATAGAGACGAGCTATACAGCGCCATGTCTAGTTTTGACATCCCTACCAAACTCGTCAGATTGTGCAGAAGGACAATGGGGAGCTTTCGCTGCTCCATTAAGATCGGTAGCGAGTTAACTGACACCTTTGATGTTAAAAAAAGATTTAGACAAGGTGATGCACTGTCATGTCATTTCTTCAACGTCGTGCTTGAAAAGATCATACGAGACTCACTCGCCAATAGAAGAGGTATAACTGCTTGCGTACGTGGATGACAATGACGTAATTGGACGACCACACCGGGAAGTCAATGAAGCCTCATGCCTTATATATGCTGTCATCCTAAAATGACGCACAACACCGACGTCTGGGTCAGAACGTCACAATTGGCAGCTGCAAATTCGAAGTGATCAAGGACTTCGTTTACCTTGGCTCACTAGTGACCAGCGACAACAACACCAGCGCTGAGATCAAACGCAGAATTACTCTTGCCAACCGCTGCTTCTTTGGGCTCAAGAGGCAATTGAGGAGTAGAGCCCTACAGTTGCGTACAAAACCTTGATCATCCCGGTCCTCCTCTATGGCGCAGAGGCCTAGACTTTAACGAAAGCAGATGAAGAGGTCCTTGGTCGCTTCGAGAGGATAATTCTGCGCTCTATCTATGGTCCCGTTTGTATAAACGGAGTGTGAAGGAGAAGATACAACGGCGAACTATACGGGCTGACAAGCGACGTCGGCCTAGTAAGACGTCTACGGATCCAAGGTCTGAGATGGCTAGGCCATGTGAGCGAATGGATAACACAGCTTCGGCTCGAAGTCTTCGAGTCCAACCCCGAGGGACGAGGCAGCAGAGGACGACCGAATCTAAGGTGGCGCACACAGGTGGAAGGGGACCTTAACCAACTAGGAGTGCGTCGCCGCAGAGGAGGACCGGGATGATTAAGGTCTTGTATAGGGATACCTTAGTTTTTCGAGAGAGGGCTCTACTACTCAATTGCCTCTTGAGCCCGAAGAAGCAGCGATTGGCAAGAGTTATTCTGCGTTTTATCACAGCGCTGGTGTCGTCGCTGCTTGTCACTATCGAGCCAAGGTAGATGAAGTCCTTGACTTACTTACTTACTTACTTACTTATCAGGCCTGCGATCCATGGAGGATCTGAGCCTGAGCTATAGCTGCCTTCCATCCTTGACGGTCCCGGGCACGCTGCTTCCAGTTGTCAAGACCAAGATGTCTTACATCCGCGATTACTTGGTCTTTATACCGGAGGTTCGGTCTTCCTCTTCTTCTCGAACCAGGAGGCTCGGAGTCGAAGACCCTCTTAGCTGGAGCGTTGATGTCCATGCGCTCGATGTGGCCGAGCCAGTGTAGTCGACGGATCCTTGCCTACCGGACTACATCCACATCTTGGTACAGCTCGTAGAGTTCGCGATTGTGTCTTCTTCTCCATTCAACTTCCTCACAGACAGGACCAAATATTCGGCGCAGAATTTTTCTTTCGAAAGAACCCAAAATCAGCTCCGCTGTCCTGCTTATCGTCCAGCTTTCGGCTCCGTACAGCAAGACTGGCAGAATGAGCGTTTTGTAAAGCATGACTTTGGACTTTCGAGTGAGGAATTTTGACCCCAGTTGTTTGGACAAGCCGAAGTAGCAGCGGTTGCCAAGGGCGATTCTATGCCGGATCTCCACTGTGGTGTCATTTGTGGAATTTACGTTTGCCCCGAGGTAGACAAACTCCTTAACTACCTCGAAATTGTAGCTGTCAATTGTTATATTTTGTCCCAGGTGGTGAGCGACGGATTGGTTTTTGCTTGACAGCATGTATTTCGTTTTGTCCTCATTGATCTTAAGGCCAATTCGTTTCGCCTGTTCTTCAATCGCCGTGAATGCTTCCACAATGCCACGGCGAGAACACGCGATGATGTCGATATCATCCGCGTATCCTAGCAGCTGGATGGACTTGTAAAAGATACTGCCTTCCCTGTTGACGCCTGCCCGTCGCACTATCTGCTCCAGCACCAGGTTGAAGAAGTCACATGACAGCGCATCTCCTTGCCGAAATCCGGTGCATGTTTCGAATGGTTCCGAGGTCCTAGAACCGAGTTGCACGGTGCATCGCGTGTTTTTTAGCGTGGCGCGACACAACTGGATCAGTCTTACCGGGATCCCGAATTCGGCCATCGCCCCAAACAGTGCTTCACGATGAATGCTGTCGTATGCGGCTTTGAAATCGATGAAAAGATGGTGTGTATCGATTTGAAACTCGTTGGTCTTTTCCAGGATTTGTCGAAGTGTGAAAATTTGGTCTATAGTTGATTTGCCGGGCCGGAAGCCGCACTGGTAGCTGCCGATTAGTGCGGTGCAAAATGGTTTTAGACGTTCACACAATACGCTGGACAGGATCTTGTATGCGACATTGAGCAGGGATATACCTCTATAGTTCTTACAAGAGGTAGGATCGCCTTTTTTGTGGATGGGGCATATAGAGCTGGTATTCCAGTCGTCGGGCATGCTCTCATCTTCCCAAATTCTGCAGATGATCTGGTGCATGCTCCCTACCAGAACATCGCCGCCAGCCTTGAAGAGCTCTGATGGCAAGCCATCTGAGCCTGCGGCCTTGTTGTTCTTCAGCTTCTGAATAGCTGTGCCGACTTCTTCTATGCTGGGTGGGAGGACTACTTCAGCGGCTGGAGTTGTGATTTCCCCAGTCCCTACCACTCTCTCTTGGTCATGCTCGTTAAGCAGCTGCTGGAAGTGCTGCTTAAATACATCCACTATTCCCTGCGGGTCGGTGACAAGATTACCCTCGCAGTTTCGAAGAGCCAGGGTGCCCTTTTTGAAGCCTCCTGCAAGGCCTTTGGCTTTCTTGTAAAAGGCTCGTATTTTATGTCTATCCCTAGACTCCTCGATATCCTTGAGCTGGGAGGCTGCGAAGATTCTTTTCTTTTGTCGCAGTAGTTTCTTCTCCTCCCTTCTTCTGGCTCGGTACTCTTCTCGCGCTGCCCTGGTTTTCCTCTGCAGCGCCTTTTGGTACGCCTCGTCGGTTGCTGCCTTTTTCTGCTCACACTCGCCATCATACCACGGGTTTCTTGTCGGGGGTGGTAGGTATCCTAAGGTGGTTTCGGCTACTTCCTGAATGGCTGAGCGGCAATGCAGCCACATATTATTGGCATTTGTGTTCGACGTAGGCATACCGTAGAGTCTTTCGCTCAGCTGCTCCCTGTAGACTCTGGCAACCTCCGGTGTGCTCAGGCGCCCAATGTCGAACCTCCTCCTGATGGGCTGGTGCAGCTTTCTGACATTGGACAGTCGAGCTCTGAATCTTGCTGCTACGAGGAAGTGGTCAGAGTCGACATTTGCCCCTCTGAATGTTCGCACATCCAGGATGTTTGACGCGTGCCTTGCGTCAATGAGCACATGGTCGATTTGGTTGGCGGTTCGACCGTCCGGAGATCGCCAGGTTGCTGTGTGGATTCGCTTGCGAGGGAATCTTGTGCTACTTATCACCGCATTACGAGCTGTCGCAAAGTCAGCGAGTCGGAAGCCGTTATCTGTTGTTGTATCGTGGAGGCTGTGCTTTCCGATTACTCCGCCAAGGGTGTTTTCCTTTCCGATTTTGGCGTTGAAGTCCCCGAGCACGATTTTTACATCGTACTCCGGACAAGCTCCGTAGGCGTTGTCCAGGAGGTCATAGAAGTCCTCCATGATAGGGTCTTCAGCCTCGTCGGTAGGGGCGTGTGCACATATAAGGCTGATGTTATAAAATCTGCCTCTGATGCGGATCACAGCCAGGCGATCACTTATAGGTTTAAAGTCGATGACCTTCGACCTTAACCGCTTTCCCACGACGAATCCGCATCCCAGTAAGTGCAACCTTTTGTGACAGCTGTAATAAATGTCGCAATTTTTCTTCCTAATCATACCGTTTCCTATCCAGCGTATTTCCTGGACCGCAGTAATATCCGCCTTGTACTGCGTGAGGATTCCTTCTAGTTTATGAGCAGCTCCGGGAGTGTACAGGGTTCTGACATTCCAGGAGCATACTCACAAATCGTGTTCCTTTTTCGTGCGTTGTCGTCGTCGAGTATCCGTCCGTATATCCGAGGCATCTTGCTCATTCATAACTTTGGGTTTTTTTACGTGGGCGGATTGTTAGCCCGCCGCACAACCGCCATTCTGGTCGGGGTTTTCTTCGCTGCATACGTTTGTTCACCTCCCAACGGTTGTTGAAGAGGCTATCCAGAGGGCGCCGCGAGGAGGCCGTATGTCAACTTGACCCGGGCATTTAAACAGGGATCGTTGCTGGCATCTCGCCAGGTTGAGAGCAATCAACAACTTTACCCTGTATGTCCGAGCCCATGCTGGGCTTTGGAGTGGTCCTTGACTACTCCAAAAATATAGCTGGCGAAGGTGACGTTCTGACCAAGACGTCGGTGTTGTGCGTCTTTCTTGGATTTGGTCTTGTCCCCATATACCCTTAGACCCACTTTCGCCGCTTCTGCTTCAATGCTTGTGAACGCCTCATTGACGTCTCGCTTTGTTCGTCCAATAACGTCAATGTCATCTGCGTAGGCAAGCAATTGTGTGGACTTGAAGTAGATCGTACCTTTTGTATTGGCCGCAGAGTCCCGCACGATCTTTTCAAGAATAATGTTGAAGAAATCACATGACAGGGCGTTACCCTGTCTAAAACCTTTTTTAACATCAAAGGGGTCGGTTAGTTCACCTCCGACCTTAATGGAGCAGCGAGAGTTCTCCATAGTCATCCTGCATAGTCTGACGAGTTTGGCAGGAGTGTTAAAACGTGACATGGCTCTGTATAGCTCGTCTCTATAAACACTGTCATACGCGGCTTTAAAGTCGACGAAATGATGGTGCGTGTCGACCTGGAATTCATGGGTCTTCTCCAAGATCTGCCGTAGTGTAAATATTTGGTCTATCGTGGATTTTCCTGTCCTGAAATCACACTGAACCTATCAGATTGTCCACGAACGGTTTCAGGTACTTACACAGTACGGCAGAGAGGATCTTGTACGCGATGTTCAGGAGGCTTATCCGTCTGTAATTGGCGCAGTCATAGGGTCGCCTTTCTTATGGACCGGGCAAAAGATACTGAGATTCCATTCATCGGGCATGCGTTCTTCCGACCATATCTTGCAGATGAGTTGGTGCATGTTCCTAACCAGCTCATCGCCAGCTGCTTTAAACAGCTCCGCGGGGAGTCCGTCTGCTCCAGTAGCTTTATAAGACTTAAGTATCGATATCGCTATCTTAACATCGTCTAGGTCGGGTGGACGGGATTCTCCTTCGTCTTCGTCCATTGTGAATGGTTCGCTCTCCCTGACGGCGGCATTCTGACTATCATCGCCGTTATACGTGTTACGCTGGAACTGCACTCAGACCAAGGAAGGAACTGCGAGACGTCGGGTCTTCAAAGAACTCTGCGACATGCTAGATAGCAGAAAAACATGGACAACACCACTACACCCATAATATGATGGCATGGTCGAAAGGTTCAACCGGACGATGGAGGAATACTTGAGAAAAGTCGTTGTCGGAGATCAGAAGGATCGGGACGAATATATCCCGCTTTTCTTAATGGCGTATCTATCGGCGCAGTACAATTCAACGGCGAATTCACTAGCTGAAGTTTTATCAACAGATAAAGAGAACATGCCAAGGTTATAAAGCCAAGGAAGCCTGCAGGAATAAGCACGGACACCTAAGTAGTAGAATCGCAGTCGATGGATGCTGAAAATATGGAAAAACCACTTCTGCAGACTATATAACGGCGATGTTAGTCAATATACCGCTGTCAATGAGAATGATCAATTTCCAATCGACGAAGACCGCAGAGAATTCCGTCCGCCTGACCTCGACGAAGTTAAGATTGCCATATCGAAACTCATGTCGAATAAAGCTGCTGGCGCAGACGGACTGTCTGCTGAGCTCTTCAAGGCAGCTGGGGATGACCTGGTTAGGAGCATGCACCAGCCCATCTGTAAGATATGTTCAGGAATGGAGTCTCAGCATCGTAGGCCCGATCCAAAAGAAAGGAGACTCCTCTGATTGCGCCAACTACAGAGGAATAAGTTTCCTTAACATCGCTAAACAAAATCTTCTCTGCCGTTTTGTGTGAGCGCCTGAAGCCTTTTGTAAGTAAGCTGATAGGTCTTTATCAGTGCGGATTCATGCCAGGGAAGTCCACCATCGACCAAATCTTCTTGCTACGGTAGATCCTGGAAAAACCAATGAATTTCAAGTCGCCACTCACCAGCTAATTGTCGACTTCAAAGCCGCATACGACAGCGTAATTAGAGAAGAGCTATGTCTACCTTTGACATACCTGCTAAGCTCGTCAGACTATGCAGGATGACTTTGGAGAGTGCTCGCTGCTCCATCCGAATCGGTGAACACCTTACCGATAGTTTTGATGTCAAAAAAGGATTTAGGCAGTGCGATGCGCTGTCGTGTGATTTCTTCAACATCATATTAGAAATTATTGTGCAAAACTCACTGGCTAACACATGAGGCACAATCTATTTCAAATCCTCGCAACTCCTTGCATACGCCGACGATATTGACATAATAGGTAGATCACAGCGAGATGTCAATGAGTCGTTTGCGAGTATTACGAGGGCAAAACTAAATGTATGCTGTCGTCAAAAAAGGACGCTCACCACCGACGTCTTGGCCAGAACGTTTGTATTGGCAGATATAAGTTCGAGGTAGTTAAGGAATTCGTCTACCTTGGCTCCGCAGTGACCTGGAACAACGACATCAGTTCCGAAATCAAACGCAGAATCACTCTTGCCAATCGCTGTTTCTTTGGGCTCAAGAGGCAACTGAGTAATAGAGCCCTCTCCCGAACGACAAAGTTGACTCTATATAAGACCCTTATCATCCCGGTCCTGTTGTAAGGCGCAGAAGCATGGACACTATCAAAAGCGGATGAGGAGGCCCATGGTCGGTTCGAGAGAAAGATTTTGCGCGTGATTTTTAGGCCTATAAACGCAGACGGGGGATGGAGGAGAAGATTCAACCACGAACTTTACGGGCTGTACAGCGACATGAGCCTAGTCAGGCGTCTACGGATTCAACGCCTAAGATGGCTGGGCCATGTAGAGTGAATGGACACCACAGCTCCAGCCCGGAGAATCTTTGAATCCAGCCCCGAGGGACGAAAAGATGGCGCACACAGGTGGAAGGGGACCTCAGCCAACTGGGTGTGCGGCAATGGAAAAGGCTAGCAAAAGATCGTGCTAGTTGGAGGGGCATGTTGGTTGAGGCCCAGGTTCACCCCGAACTGTAGCGCCCGTTAAGAAGAAGAAGAAGAATAAAGCATTGGCCGGGTCAATAGTTTGACGAACATAATTTTTTGTTGGGTTCCAATATTTTATTTTTAACCCTCTCAAATGGCTTATGGTATTGTACAACGTCTGACCTTTTTCTTTTTTATATGCGAGCGATGGTTGCATCATTTAAGCATTAACAAAACCTCTTAATAGCTGTCAGCGATCATTTTACTTAATATAGCTATGAATTTAGCTTATCTCGATAAAACTAAATTATTCCTTATTCACTGCACAACTATCTATAACCCTCAATCCACCCACGACTGGATTATCCATAAAACCCATCATCAATCGCCGACAATAAAGTGTAAAGTAAAGTAAACAACTGGTTGACAATCCCCAAATAATCCCATCAAATCCAATCATTCCTTGTAATTTACAAAGCGACAATTGATTGAAATTACACCAAGCTCCCATTGCCCATTGGAAATTGAAGAAAAAAAAACCAACACCCTTGACACATTAACTTTTCCAGGCATAAGACACGCATGGAACTCGTCCGGGTTTCTGCCGCAGTCATGGGTATTGAGTTCTCATACGCGGCCGAGACTGCTTTCGTATCGCCAACCCTTCTGAAAATCGGAGTCGAACATCAACATATGACATTGGTGTGGGCACTGTCCCCACTAATCGGCTTCTTCCTCTGCCCCATTCTGGGATCAATGAGTGACCGTTGCAAGCTGAACATGGGACGGAGGCGACCGTTTATTATTCTTCTATCGATTGGCGTTCTAATAGGTATTTACAACCCTGTCGTTTCGTGATAGGATGTGAAATGAAGACATATGTAGGTAGAAAGGGATTAATTCGTAAATACTTTCAGGCTTGTTGCTTGTGCCTAACGGTGAGAATTTGGGCTATCTTTTCGGAGATGTTAATCCACATCTACAAATTGAGGCAATGAATCTTACGGCAAATCAGACACTTAATAATATCAATATATCGCCACATCGGACCTCGGCTTCGGGGACAGATATACAAATTGTCCAGAAGACCTCACATCCTTGGGGAATTTTTTTCACGATCCTAGGAACAGTGTTGCTAGATTTCGATGCAGATGCGTGCCAAAGTCCAGCGAGGGCCTACCTCTTGGACGTTTGTATACCAGGTATATAGTCCTATTAATTTTGATGTTCAGCTAGCGATATATTTCCTTTAGAGGACCACGCTAAGGGGCTGTCAACATTCACAATAATGGCTGGTTTAGGTGGATTCATGGGCTACTCTATGGGGGGCATCAATTGGGATGCCACGTCAATTGGTGAGTTATGCAACAAGCTAAACAATTATTATGTTAACAGTGTGATTCGTTATTTAGGTCGCAGACTCGGTGGTCATGTTAAAGCTGTTTTCACCATCATCACGTTCATCTTCATTACATGCGTATCGTTCACAATAACCAGCTTCCGAGAAATACCACTCTGGGCACTAGTAGCTCCAAAAACATCCGGTAAAGGTGAATCGGAAGCATTAGGCCCAGATGAAAACACAATTTCATACGGCACCCTTGCTGATGACCCCAACGATCCAATGGTGGATGAAGTAAATACTACACAGGTCGCATTCTAAAGATTTTCTTTTTGAAATAATTTTTTCTTAATTTGATGACAGGGGAAAAAATCCGAGTACACCACCGTCCCTGGGGAGAATGTCAGTGAAACATCCTTTGCCACCGGCAATGAGCTTCCACCTAAGGCGAATCCGGTGGCACAAGACGGTCAGACGCCACCCACCGAGACCGTACAAAGCCTCTCGCATTATTTACTCTCGATTGTCTACATGCCGCGCTCAATAAGGATGGTCTGCTTGACAAATCTCTTCTGTTGGATGGCACATGTTTGCTATTCATTGTATTTCACCGACTTTGTGGGGGAGGCTGTCTTTGGCGGTGATCCGAAAGCTTTAGAAGGCACCGAGACGCAAATCCTTTACGAGGAGGGTGTCCGCTTCGGATGCTGGGGCATGGCTATGTACTCCCTCTCCTGTTCCTGCTATTCGCTTATTATTGACAAACTCATTCAGAGGTTTAGGTAAGACCA
Organism: Eumerus sabulonum; assembly: GCA_951905685.1. Taxonomy (NCBI): domain Eukaryota; kingdom Metazoa; phylum Arthropoda; class Insecta; order Diptera; family Syrphidae; genus Eumerus; species Eumerus sabulonum. The sequence continues at coordinate 209,637,760 of OX645060.1, forward strand.
AGTACTGATAGAAAACTGTTTTTTTTTTTTTTTTCTCGTCACTAATTAGCTTAGTCCAACTCTACTTGGAATAGCGCTAAGCCAGTGTATATTGGAGGATTGTTATTCTACTGCTGTGGTATGACACTGATGGCGTTGACACGGGCGAAGGCAAGTGTAATTCTGTTTAGTTGGGCAGCCGGAGTGATGTATTCTACTTTATTCACGATGCCATACCTACTCGTTGCGCATTATCATGCCAAGGGAACTGTGAGTAAAATGAAATGTATGGTGTTGGACATACTATATGCAATTTATAATATCTTTTCAGTTTGAATTGGATTTCGATGGATCACCAAAGCTAGGAACTGAAGTACGAGGACTTGGTACAGATATTGCTATCGTCAGCAGCATGGTGTTTCTGGCACAGTTTATTTTGTCCATTTGTATGGGAACTCTTGTGACTATGTCGGGAACAACTACGGCTGTAGTGAGTACCGCGAGCTTTCTAAGCCTCTGCGGAGCTCTATCGGCTACACAAATTATGTACTTAGATCTGTAAGACAATCAGAGTACAACGATTAAGAAGAGAATTGGGCCCAGTCATTCGTTTTGTTTCCCCTTTATTTGTATTCTTGTTGTTTTACAGTGACCTTCTTCCATCTGTATCGTTCCGATTGAATGAATATTTCACAAATAAAACTATCAGTACTCTAAGCCGTTGTATCTTATAAAACGTGGCAATAACTGCTTTTAAATAATTGTTAACCGTTAGCGCAAGTTAAATAATTTATGTCTGTATATAACAAAATGTATTTACGTAGATATTTAAATCTTATTTTAATAAATATTCTTGATTTGTTTAAATAGATTTAATAGTACAGTCAGTATTTAACAGTATAGTTAATGGCGTAAATGTATCTATACAACTTCAATAATATAACGGTTAGTTAAACAACGACTTTCTTTAATTTAATAATCTGTTATAGCGAATCCTTTTCTTTTTCTAACTAAAAGATGCGCTGTCGTCGAAAGACGTTACTCATATCTGCCCGGGATACAATGCACACCGCTGAACCAACGAGGATAAGACGAAATACCTCCTGTCATCAAACAAAGAATCCCAACGCCCTGGGATCCATATCGCTGTTGACAGTTACACCTGGTCTATTTGGGCAGCAGCATTAACACTGCAGCAGATCTTGGAGAAGACCCATGAATTTCAGATCAACACACACCACCATTTCGTCGATTTTAAAGTCGCATATGACAGTGTCTGTAGGGACGAGCTATATAGAGCCATGTTATGTTTTGACATCAGCTTGTGCAAAATGACAAGAGAATGCTTGCTGCTCCATTAAGGTCGGTAAGGAGTTAGCCGAGACCTTCGATGTCAAAAAGGAATTTAGACAAGGCGACGCACTTGACTGACCTATATAAGAGGCACGATCTATTTCAAGTTAATACCAATGCTCGCATACGCTGATAACATTGACGTTTGGCAAAACCAAATATATGCTGTCGTCAAAGAAAAACGTACAAACCGACGTTTTGACCAGTACGTCTCTATTGGCATCTATAACTTTGATGCCTGGTAACAAGCGGCAATGACACCAGCGCTGAGATTAGACGCTGAATAGCTCTTGCCAAACGCTGCCTCTCATCCCGGTCCTCTTTTACGGCGCAGAGGTTTGGACTTAATCAAAAATGGGTAAAGATGCTCTTGGTTGTTTCGGTGGAGAAATTCTATGTACAACCTTCGGTCTAATTTGTGTTGACGGAGAGTTGAGGAGAAGACAACCACAAACTGTACGGGCTGTACAGCGACATCGGCCTAGTACGACATCTACGGATCCACATGTAGAGCGAATGGCCACCAAAACTCCGGCTCGAAGAGTCTTCGACGGCCGCTTCTAATGTGTCGCACACAGGGACCTCAACTAACTGGGCGTGCAACACTGGAAACAACTAACAAAATATCGTGCTAGCTGGAAAGGCTTATTGGTTGAGGTTCAGGTTCACCGCGAACCGTAATTAAGATATAATTTCTGCGAACCTTAATCCACTTGAAGAAGACCACTGAAAATCTTCTAATTTATTTATTCCATGGTGGCTATGATCCGATTTTCTTTCTTTTGGTGGCGTTACAGCCCATGAAGGACCAGAGCCAAGCTTCTCTCAATCACCCATGTTGTGATTTATTTTTCACACAGGTGAAAGGGACCTACAGTTTAATGCCTGAAATAATGCGGCTCCTGAAATAATAGAGGGACGAAACCTGTCGCGCCGTCTTCAAAGGACAAAGCTACTTGGTTTAGCGCGACGAACCTAAGCTGCACGCACTCTGCGGATTGCGGAAAATCTCCCGGAAAGCTGCCTGTTAAATGTAACTACTTCGAGGATGGGAAACTACTAGATAAGTTTATTGACTTCTCTTCTTCTTCTTAATGGGAGCTACAGTTCGGGGTGAACCTGGACCTCAACCAACATGCCCCGCCAACTAGCACGATCTTTTGCTAGCTTTTTCCATTGCCACACACCCAGTTGGGTTGAGGTTCCTTTCCACCTGTGTGCGCCATCTTAAGTGCGGCCGTCCTCTGCTTCTTCGTCCCTCGGGATTGGATTCAAAGACTCTCCGGGCTGGAGCTGTGGTGTCCATTCGCTCTACATGGCCCAGCCACCTTAGGCGTTGAATCCGTAGACGCCTGACTTGGCTCATGTCACTGTACAGCCCGTAAAGCTCGTGGTTGAATCTTTTCCTCCAATCCCCGTCTGTGTTTATAGGCCCGAAAATCACGCGCAAAATCTTTCTCTTGAGCCGACCAAGGGCCTCCTCATCCGCTTTTGATAGTGTCCATGCTTCTGTGCCGTACAGCAGGACCGGGATGATAAGGGTCTTATATAGAGTCAACTTTGTCGTTCGGGATAGGGCTGTATTACTCAATTGCCTCCTGAGCCCAAAGAAACAGCGATTGGCAAGAGTGATTCTGCGTTTGATTTCGGAACTGATGTCGTTGTTCCAGGTCACTGCGGGGCCAAGGTAGACGAAGTTCTTACTTACCTCGAACTTATATCTGCCAATACAAACGTTCTGGCCAAGACGTCGGTGGTGAGCGTCCTTTTTTGACGACCGACAGCATATATTTAGTTTTGCCCTCGTTTACCGCCAGACCAATACTCGACATATCGTCGACGTATGCAAGGAGTTGCAAGGATTTGAAGTAGATTGTGCCTCTTGTATTGGCCAGTGATTTTTGCACAATAATTTCTAATATGATGTGGAAGAAATCACACGACAGCGCATCGCCCTGCCTAAATCCTTTTCAGACATCAAAACTATCGGTAAGGTCTTCACCGATTCGGAGCAGCGAGCATTCTCCAAAGTCATCCTGCCGTAGTGTGAAGATTTGGTCGATGGTGAACTTCCCTGGCCTGGATCCGCACTGATAAGGACCTATCAGCTTATTTACAAAAGGCTTCAGGCGCTCACACAAAACGACAGAGAAGATTTTGTGGGCGATGTTAAGAAGACTTATTCCTCTGTAGTTGGCGCAGTTAGAAGGGTCTCCTTTCTTGTGGATCGGGCATACGATGCTGAGACTCCATTCCTCGGGCATGCTTTTCTCTGACCATATCTTACAGATGAGCTGGTACATGCTCCCAACCAGGTCATCCCCAGCTGCCTTGAAGAGCTCAGCAGACAATCCGTCTGCGCCAGCAGCTTTATTCGACTTGAGCTTCGATATGGCAATCTTAACTTCGTCGAGGTCAGGGGGACAGGATTCTCTGCGGTCACCGTCGATTAGAAATAGATCATTCTGCCTGACAGCGGGATATTGACTAACATCGTCCTTATACAGACTGCAAAAGTGGTTTTTCCCTATTTTCAGCATCGACTGCGATTCCACTACTAGGTGTCCGTTCTCATCCCTGCAGGCTTCCGTTCTGGCTTTATAATCTTGGCATGTTCGCTATATCTGTTGATAAAACTTTCGAACTTCACGCCTGCAGTAACACCTCTCCAAATCCTCAATCGCGCGCTTCTCGTGCTCTTTCTTCTAAGAAGCTTATGCACCTCCCTTCTTTTTAACTAGTAGAGCTCACGAGCTGCTCTTGTTCTTTTATGCAGCGAGGCCTTATATGCACCCTGCTTCGCTGTGTGAATCCTCCTGCACTCGTCATCGAACCAGGTGTTTCTTCCTGGTGGAGCCTTGAAACCCAAAACTTCGGATGCAGAGCTTTTCATGGTTTGTTTGCAAAGGCTCCATTGCTGTTCTATTGATATCGTGGAGGATTGAGGTGTATTAGAGAGCTTAATGGAGACGCGATCGGTAAAAGCACGAGGGGTTTCTGGCGATAGTAGCTTTCCGACGTCATAACTTTGTATTCTTACTCTACTCCGCTGCTTGCGTAATATCCGTAGGCGCATCTTGGCTACTACAAGATAGTAGTCCGAGTCGATGTTAGCCCCTCGGAAAGTTCGGACATCAAGAATAGTGGAAGAGTGTCTGACGTCGATCGCGATGTGATCAATCTGGTTGGTAGTCGATTGATCAAAAGATCGCCAAGTACCTTTGGATATATCGAGGAGCGGGAAACGCGTACTGGCCAGAAGGAGACCTCGCCCCGTAGCAAGATCAATCAGCCTGTGTCCGCTATCGGAGGTGGTGTCGTGTAGGCTATGTTTGCCGATGACTCGTTCAAAGATGCTTTCCTTACCCAGCTTAGCATTGAAGTCTCCTTGTACAATTTTGATGTCATAGCTGGGACACTGGGCATACGTTCTGTCTAGGAGATCACCTGTGTGCGCCATCTTAAGTGCGGCCGTCCTCTGCTTCTTCGTCCCTCGGGATTGGATTCAAAGACTCTCCGGGCTGGAGCTGTGGTGTCCATTCGCTCTACATGGCCCAGCCACCTTAGGCGTTGAATCCGTAGACGCCTGACTTGGCTCATGTCACTGTACAGCCCGTAAAGCTCGTGGTTGAATCTTTTCCTCCAATCCCCGTCTGTGTTTATAGGCCCGAAAATCACGCGCAAAATCTTTCTCTTGAACCGACCAAGGGCCTCCTCATCCGCTTTTGATAGTGTCCATGCTTCTGTGCCGTACAGCAGGACCGGGATGATAAGGGTCTTATATAGAGTCAACTTTGTCGTTCGGGATAGGGCTGTATTACTCAATTGCCTCCTGAGCCCAAAGAAACAGCGATTGGCAAGAGTGATTCTGCGTTTGATTTCGGAACTGATGTCGTTGTTCCAGGTCACTGCGGGGCCAAGGTAGACGAAGTTCTTACTTACCTCGAACTTATATCTGCCAATACAAACGTTCTGGCCAAGACGTCGGTGGTGAGCGTCCTTTTTTGACGACCGACAGCATATATTTAGTTTTGCCCTCGTTTACCGCCAGACCAATACTCGACATATCGTCGACGTATGCAAGGAGTTGCAAGGATTTGAAGTAGATTGTGCCTCTTGTATTGGCCAGTGATTTTTGCACAATAATTTCTAATATGATGTGGAAGAAATCACACGACAGCGCATCGCCCTGCCTAAATCCTTTTCAGACATCAAAACTATCGGTAAGGTCTTCACCGATTCGGAGCAGCGAGCATTCTCCAAAGTCATCCTGCCGTAGTGTGAAGATTTGGTCGATGGTGAACTTCCCTGGCCTGGATCCGCACTGATAAGGACCTATCAGCTTATTTACAAAAGGCTTCAGGCGCTCACACAAAACGACAGAGAAGATTTTGTGGGCGATGTTAAGAAGACTTATTCCTCTGTAGTTGGCGCAGTTAGAAGGGTCTCCTTTCTTGTGGATCGGGCATACGATGCTGAGACTCCATTCCTCGGGCATGCTTTTCTCTGACCATATCTTACAGATGAGCTGGTACATGCTCCCAACCAGGTCATCCCCAGCTGCCTTGAAGAGCTCAGCAGACAGTCCGTCTGCGCCAGCAGCTTTATTCGACTTGAGCTTCGATATGGCAATCTTAACTTCGTCGAGGTCAGGGGGACAGGATTCTCTGCGGTCACCGTCGATTAGAAATAGATCATTCTGCCTGACAGCGGGATATTGACTAACATCGTCCTTATACAGACTGCAAAAGTGGTTTTTCCCTATTTTCAGCATCGACTGCGATTCCACTACTAGGTGTCCGTTCTCATCCCTGCAGGCTTCCGTTCTGGCTTTATAATCTTGGCATGTTCGCTATATCTGTTGATAAAACTTTCGAACTTCACGCCTGCAGTAACACCTCAACAAATCCTCAATCGCGCGCTTCTCGTGCTCTTTCTTCTAAGAAGCTTATGCACCTCCCTTCTTTTTAACTAGTAGAGCTCACGAGCTGCTCTTGTTCTTTTATGCAGCGAGGCCTTATATGCACCCTGCTTCGCTGTGTGAATCCTCCTGCACTCGTCATCGAACCAGGTGTTTCTTCCTGGTGGAGCCTTGAAACCCAAAACTTCGGATGCAGAGCTTTTCATGGTTTGTTTGCAAAGGCTCCATTGCTGTTCTATTGATATCGTGGAGGATTGAGGTGTATTAGAGAGCTTAATGGAGACGCGATCGGTAAAAGCACGAGGGGTTTCTGGCGATAGTAGCTTTCCGACGTCATAACTTTGTATTCTTACTCTACTCCGCTGCTTGCGTAATATCCGTAGGCGCATCTTGGCTACTACAAGATAGTAGTCCGAGTCGATGTTAGCCCCTCGGAAAGTTCGGACATCAAGAATAGTGGAAGAGTGTCTGACGTCGATCGCGATGTGATCAATCTGGTTGGTAGTCGATTGATCAAAAGATCGCCAAGTACCTTTGGATATATCGAGGAGCGGGAAACGCGTACTGGCCAGAAGGAGACCTCGCCCCGTAGCAAGATCAATCAGCCTGTGTCCGCTATCGGAGGTGGTGTCGTGTAGGCTATGTTTGCCGATGACTCGTTCAAAGATGCTTTCCTTACCCAGCTTAGCATTGAAGTCTCCTTGTACAATTTTGATGTCATAGCTGGGACACTGGGCATACGTTCTGTCTAGGAGATCGTAGAACTCATCTTTGGCAGAGTTATCCTTGTCTTCCGTGGGGGCGTGGACGCAGATCAGGCTGATGTTAAAAAATGTAGCCTTGATACGGATCGCTATGAGGCGTTCGCTCACATGCCGAAAGCTTAGGACTTTTTGCCTTAGTCCACCTCGAACAGCGAATCCGCATCCGAATAATCGTTGTCCTCTCCCCCTATAGCAGGCGCCGTAGTAAATATCGCAGTTTTTCATTCGCTTTATACCCGGTCCATTCCATCGCATTTCCTGAATGGCGGTGATATCCGCTTTGTAGCGGTCTAGGGCGTCCGCAAGTTGTTCGGCTGCACGTGGCCTGTTTAGGGACCTAACATTCCACGTAGAAAGCCGAAGATCATTGTCCTTGTTTCGTTTTTTTTTTTTTGCAAGGGTCGTCAACATAAATCCGGTCCGTTATATCCGAGGCTTGTGGTTGTTTCGGAGTTTGTGTTTTTTTTACGGTTACGGTTGCCGCAAGATGTTAGACTGCGGTGGCTCTTCTCGCTTTTTAGCAGGCCAGCATCCGTCGGATAGATGCTACCCCTACGAGACCTTTGTTAGTCCTTTGCCACCTCGAACTTATATCTGCCAATACAAACGTTCTGGTCAAGACGTCGGTGGTGAGCGTCCTTTTTTGACGACAGCATATATTTAGTTTTGCCCTCGTTTACTGCCAAACCAATTTTCGCTGCCTTCATCTCAATACTCGCAAACGCCTCATTGACATCTCGCTGTGATCTACCTATTATGTCAATATCGTCGGCGTATGCAAGGAGTTGTGAGGATTTGAAATAGATTGTGCCTCTTGTATTGGCCAGTGATTTTTGCACAATCATTTCCAATAAGATGTTGAAGAAATCACACGACAGCGCATCGCACTGCCTAAATCCTTTTTTGACATCAAAACTATCGGTAAGGTGTTCACCGATTCGGATGGAGCAGCGAGCACTCTCCAAAGTCATCCTGCATAGTCTAACGAGCTTAGCAGGTATGTCAAAGGTAGACATAGCTCGTCTGTAATTACGCTGTCGTATGCGGCTTTGAAGTCGACAATTAACTGGTGAGTGGCGACTTGAAATTCATTGGTTTTTTCCAGGATCTGCCGTAGCAAGAAGATTTGGTCGATGGTGGACTTCCCTGGCATGAATCCGCACTGATAAGGACCTATCAGCTTACTTACAAAAGGCTTCAGGCGCTCACACAAAACGGCAGAGAAGATTTTGTTGGCAATGTTAAGGAGACTTAGTCCTCTATAGTTGGCGCAATCTGAGGGGTCTCCTTTCTTGTGGATCGGGCATACGATGCTGAGACTCCATTCCTCGGGCATGTTCAATTGACCTAGTTGTAGTAAAAAAAAAAGAATTAACTCGACAGCACGCGCTGTCGGTCCTCATAGTGTCTTTTGAAGATGTTCATCAACCCTCGAGCTTGGAGCGAGAAAGAAAGCGAATGGGTCTGGTGGTAAACGTGGATAAGACGAAATACCTCCTGTCATCAACCAAAGAATTCCAACGCTTTGGGACCCATGACACTGTTGACAGTTACATCTGGTCTATTGGGCACCAACATTAACGCCAAGAACTATGTCGGATCGAAGATCTTCTGGAGAATAAGTCTTGCCAACAGGTGCTACTTTGGGCTCAATAGGCAATTGAAAAGCAGAACCCTCTCTCGACGGACAAAAGTAATGCTCTATAAGTCGCTTATCATGCCCGTCCTGCAGTACGGTGCAGAAGCATTGACAACGATGAGCGTGCTTTGGGAGCGTTCCAGAGAAAAGTCATCCGAAATATCTTCGGTCCTCTCCACGTAGACGAAGGTGAATACCAAATTCGATGAAATGACGAACTGTATGAGCTTTTCGGCGACATTGATATAGTGCGTCGCATAAAAATACAGCGGCTGCGCTGGCTCAGCTGGATGCTGAGCGATGTTGTGAACAGCTGGATGTCGAAATTCGCGAGAAGATGCCTGGTTTGAAGATGAAAAAATCATCTTTCATCAGGACAACGCATCTGTATACAAGGGTTCGTTGGCGATGGGAAAGCTGGGGTACGATCTGCAAGACAATCTCCCCTATTCTCCTGATTTGGCCCAGTCGGACTTCAATCTGTTCCCAAACTTAAAGAAATGTGTTCTAAGAATATATTAACAGTCATCCGCACTCTCACTTTCGGGAAGGAACAGTGATGTTGGAGAAATGCTGGACAAAAGCTGTTGAAGTCAATATCTGAAGAAAAACTACACAAAGGACAACACAAAGTTTGAAAAAAGCATTCAGAAGCAGCGTGCTTTGGTTCATTTTAGATGAGGAACCTTTAAAAAGCGAATTCCATCAAAACAATAGAAAAGTAGGAAAGTGGTTTATGAATACTTCTCAAGCTATCTCAAGACGTCGAGCAATAAATAAAACATTCAATATAGACGTGCAAAACCATGAGCTAGATGTATTTCCAAGCAAAAGTGGACGGCATTATGTGAGTATTGAGTAGAACCGATTTAAACAATTTAAGTTAAGACCGCAGGTTATTCCTGCACTTGTCCAGTATATCCTTTTTTATGATAGTATAGTCCGGGTGTCCTTTCATCACTTGCTGACAGACGTCTATAGCATCTGCATACTTCTTTATCTTCATGTAGTTAAAAGCCAGCTTGTATCCAATATGCGGCTTTGATTTTCCACCACAATTCCATGCACAATGATAACTCTTGGCTGCATCACGATAATTCTGTACTTTCTCAGCGATCTGACCGGCAAATTCGAATGCTTTTGTACAGGATTTATTATGCTCCAATACCTTGTCTACAAACCCTTCGGCAACGTCGTACTTATTCGACTGCATGTAGATGTCGGCAAGTAAAAGCCAGCTGCGTTCCAAGTATTCGGCTTCTTCAAAGTTCCAACTGTTTCGAGAAATCCTTTTCAATTGGTTCTTAGCGCGTTGTGTCTGCTTAAGCGTGACCAATGCCGAAGCCATACCAAGAATCGGTCCAACAAAATTCTGATATTCATCTTTCATGGCTAGATCTGTAAAGTCTTGCAATGCCGATTCGATTTGGAATTTCTGTTTCGTCGCTAATTGAAGGAAATTGTGTAAAAGCCGATGGTTCAATGCCTCGTTATCAATGCCCCCCGGACGGGGGCGAAGCTCCTTAAGCAGTCGTTCGGCAGTCCGTAAGGCAATGATCCGAGAATCGTTAAACTCTCCAGAATCCGCTCCGGAATCGGTGTCGGTAGCGCTTGGTAGGTCTCCTTCGGGGTTTATACAGATCTCAATCATATTGAATATGGCTTGCTGCCCCCACTCGTAGTCTCGTCGTGCGTTATTAAAGAAACGCAGCGCCCCATTCGGATTGCCACAATACCATTCATATAAGCCTTTACAATAATTGTAACCAGCGATCTGCGAAAAATTGACTGAGGCTTGTTCGGCTCGTTGAAGAAACGAAGGAACTTCTGAGAGGGTGCCGGATCGACGCATAACCTCTATAAGACGAGCTAGAGCAGTCCAATAGCATGGTTGAGAGATAAGCAGCTGGGAAAAGTGATACGCGGCGTTGTCAAAGTCCATCTAAAAGGTAAAATGAAATCAAACGGGTAAAAGCAAGGTATAGTCTTACCTTTCTGAATGAAAGGTCGGCCATCATCACTGATGCAGCTTCGTTATTGCTTTCCAGATGAAGGATCTGATTGCATATCTCCTTGCACATGTCCATTTGACTCATTTGAAGATGCAATCTAGCTAAGGCAGCCAGAATTGCAATGTCATTTGATGAGTACTTCAGAGCTTCCTTGAAAGACCTCACTGCCTGATCGTTCTCACGAAGGCTAATCGATTGCTCTGCGATTAGGAGGCAAATCCTTAAGAAAAATCAATCAATTTTACGCAAATTCATATGAGAGGAGAAGTCAACCTACTTAACGAGAACCTGGTTCTGCTCCTGCAAATTACCGGACTGATCAATTGTCACTCTCTTCTGCACCCTGTACTGGTTATCTCTAGCTTCCTTCAGCCTTGATAACGAAATTGCGATATTGCCTGATTTCTCGTGGACTCTTGCCAAAAGCAAAAGCTGTTTGGTACGCAACTGCAGCGCAAGGATGTCCTCATCATTACTAAAAATTAAATGAAAACAAATTCAGTTTCTGGTGGGAGATTTTGGATACAAAACGATTTACACTCTCTTCTGATCCACTTCTTCGACGAGAATATCAGCGGCATCCTGAAATTGCTTGAGCTTTAAATAGAGCTCGGCGAGGTCCAACTTCAGGCCAGCGTGGTCAGGATTCTGAATAGCTTCCATATAATACTTAATTGCCTTCTTGTATTGATGTGTCTTCACATAAGCTCGACCAAGTTTACTGGCCAAAAGTGAATCATTTTGATTTAGATCAAGAGCGTGAGCATATGCCTCCACCGCCAAGTCTGGTTCTAAAGATTAAACTCAATTTAGTTGTGAAAGTAAGACTAAGATATATATACTTACCCTGGATTGACATGTATGCTTCGCCAAGCATAAGAAAGCTCTCCGGTTCCGGGCATGTGTCGACTAACTGCTTGAAGCACTTAGCAAAAGCCACGCGATCCTTGCGATGATGTAGATAAATATTCGCCAGATGAGTTTTAGCCTAGAAAAACTGCATGTGTATAGAGTTCCCATCAATCAAAAGGACTTCCAAATCACCTGAATGTAGTACGATTGTCCAGGTTGTATCTCTGTCAACAGTTCAATCGCTTTGCCCACATTTCCATTCTGCAATACCAAATCGGCATTAGCAATAACCAAACGTCCTTCTTCAGATGTTCCACTGAATTCCTCCATGGCATTCTCCAATAATCTCTCACTCTCGTACGCCTCTCCCAACTGATTATAAACTTCGATCAACTCGAGGTACAGTGTCACCTTATCAGCTAGGGTGAAGCTGCCAATGTCCGATTTCTTATTTCTTTTCGGCGAAGATGCAGTCTTTTCTTGCATCTCAGCGACAAATTTACTTCCCGTCAAATTCATTGCGTTCAGCAAACTCTTCTGTGCCTCCACATACTGCTGTTGGTTTTTCTGAACAATGCCGATTAAGAGATGATACAAGGGATTCTCACGTACAGAGAAATTATGGGATAAGCCGATCTCCAACGATTGAAGAGCTTTAGAGAACTGCTTCTGTTGAATTTGAATTTGAGCGATTAACAAATGAGCATCTGTATAAGTGGCATCGATCTCGTTGAGGATCCTCTGCAGCGTAGTTGTCGCCGAACTTATTTCACCGCAGAGGAATTCCACCTTGGCCATCATGAATATTGCCTTAACCGAACCGGGGCATGCCTTACAAACCGCCTCAAGTATGTTCAAGCAATGCTTTAACGAGATATGCAACGTGTCCTTAGTGAGATTAACGCCAATTTTGACTTGCACCTGAACCGGTGAATGTTGCATTAGTTCCGAAGTGATTTGAAGCAAAAAATCCGGATCGAATCGTAATAGATATTCAGCGCCAAACGATAGTGTTTTCAGATTTTTAAAATGAATTTCAGTTGCTTCGATGAGCCGTGATACAGCCTGATCGCCATTTTCAGCGATTTGCGATGAGAGTAGTAGTAAGATTGGTTCCTTATTGATACCTTTCAGTTCTGTCAAGAATTCTATCTGCTGGCGCACTTGATCGGTAATTCCACCTTCAACGATCTGACAAAGTGTTAGACCACACAGCGCATAGAACAGATTGTCGTCGACTTTCGTAGCAGAACGAAAGCACTTGGTTGCTTCTTTGTAGTTACCCACAATAATGTACTGATAGCCGAGTTCCGTCAGGAATTCAGCATTCGAGGGATTCAGCTGGACGATTTTATTCACATACTTATTGGTTATATTCAGAATGTCATGGTTTCGACCACAGATTCGGGAGAACAGCTGGCAAATCTGCAAAATCAAGCTGTAATTGCCTATTTCGACCTTTTCGGCAGCTACGAATAGTTGCTGTAGAGTCAGTGCGCCTGCTTGCATGTTCCCCTCTCTACAGATTAAAAGGAATCCTTTGACTCTTAAAGCGGATATATTCATAGGCTCCAAGTTGATAATTCGTAAGGCTGTCTCGTAGGCGTGGTCCCAATTCCAGCTGGCCAGCTGAGTTTCCATTTTCTCAATCAGTGGAATATTGAGCTCAGGAAATCGTACAGAGAGCTTATTCAGCACCGAAATAGCATTCTCATAATCACTATTGAGCTGAAAGTACCTCACTTGTCCCAATGATGCATCGATGTTCTTGCCTTTATTCAAGACTCTCTCCAAAGAGATTAATATATTCTTGCTAACCCTGCCCTCAGTGTTCATCTCCGTCCAGGCCTTAAGGACCTGTGCGCTTGCCATATCTGGATTGAGTTTTATCGCTTTTTCAGCATACTCCCTAGCCTTGTCCATTTTTCCTCCACTAAGGAACAGGAACACTGCAGCATAGTATGCAGAATTTGCATTCAACTCTTTCCGTTCTTGTTTGAGTTTCGATTCTAAATTTGTCAGTGCCTCGCTGTCCACCATATTACAACGCTTGTGGGCGTAAATCAATCCTAAAATTGCGGATAGCCCCAGGTCGGAATCGTTTTTCAAAGGATTCAGTTCCCGAATGCCTTCCTGAACACGATTTCCCAAAGCCAATGCGAATCCGTTGAACAGACGGAATGAAGCATTCGCCGGATACCTAGCCAACCCGTCCAGTGCAGCCTTCTGCATCGAGTGAAAGAATCTAGAGCGTCCATAGTATAATATTAAGCTAACGAAATCTTGGTCATCCATAACATCCGGGTTGTTGTAAAATGGACGGAAATAAACAAGTGTTTGCTACAGATACAATGAAAGTTTTATTTGTTCAAACAAAATTTCATAAGAGCCGAATATAGAGTAAGTCCGTCACGCGTCCCTGTAGAATGTGCTGTCACGCGCCCCTGTACAATAAGCTGTTTGAATGGATCACCTTAGTTTTCGAGGTATGATAGGTACTTTGGTTCGTGGGTTTCGACGTAGTGACGGAAGTAGTCACAATGCACTTCGGTTCGTAGGTTGTGTTTTTCAATGTGCCTCAATGCAGCCTGGAAGAACACAATCAATAGGGTTTTATTGTTTATTGTCAATTGGAACTGTTATGATCTGTCTTAATGAATGAAGGAAGCACATCGTAGACAGGCAAATAGAGGATCATGAACATGCATCATATTACAAAACGCATGCAACTGAGAATGAAAACTTACGCTAACTATTCGAGATTTCGTAAAGCATTGCGCATCAAAGTAAAAGAGGACAAGCTTGGATAAGAAAATTGATGCAAGAACAAATCTTTGTCGTTGCTATGAGGGTTGAATTTCAGTCTTTTGAGTCCAATTCGTTCAGATTCAACTCTTCGCGGTTTTTCAACGCCGACTATGACCATGTTAGCTATGCTGGTTGACCACTAGCTTTGGTTTGAAATTCTCCAAAAGAACATTAGTGCCATTTCCATGCTCCAGTGTAGACTAAAATATTTTTAGAGAAAGATCAGTTGCAGAAATAAATGCAACCTATCTCTTCTTATAGGATGGCAAAGGACTAACAAAGGCCCCGTAGGGGTAGCATCTATCCGACGGATGCTGGCCTGCTAAAAAGCGAGAAGAGCCACCGCAGACGAACATCTTGCGGCACTGTTTGTAAGTCCCATCCCCACCTCCTCGTGGTGCCATCTGGAGATTTCCTATGGAAATTGCAGACGGGGAAGGGCGAATGGCGAGCCTCCTGCGCCAAAAAACAGGATTAGTCAGTTGGGCTACGGCTTAGTAAGCCGTAACCGTAAAAAAAAAAACACAAACTCCGAAACAACCACAAGCCTCGGATATAACGGACCGGATTTATGTTGACGACCCTTGCAAAAAAAACGAAAAAAGGACAATGATCTTCGGCTTTGTACATGGAATGTGAGGAGCCTAAACAGGCCACGTGCAGCCGAACAACTTGCGGACGCCCTAGACCGCTAAAAAGCGGACATCACCGCCATCCAGGAAATGCGATGGAATGGACCGGGTATAAAGCGGATGAAAAACTGCGATATTTACTACGGCGACTGCTATAGGGAGAGAGGACAACGATTATTCGGATGCGGATTCGCTGTTCGAGGTGGACTAAGGCAAAAAGTCCTAAGCTTTCGGCATGTGAGCGAACGCCTCATAACGATCCGTATCAAGGCAACATTTTTTAACATCAGCCTGATCTGCGTCCACGTCCCCACGGAAGACAAGGATAGTTCCGCCAAAGATGAGTTCTACGATCTCCTAGACAGAACGTATGCCCAATGTCCCAGCTATGACATCAAAATTGTACAAGGAGACTTCAATGCTAAGCTGGGTAAGGAAAGCATCTTTAAACGAGTCATCGGCAAACATAGCATACACGACACCACGTCCGATAATGGACTCAGGCTGATTGATCTTGCTACGGGGCGAAATCTGTTTCTAGCCAGTACGCTCTTCCCGCACCTCGATTTACACAAAGGCACCCGACGGTCTTTTGATCAATCGACCACCAACCAGATTGATCACATCGCGATCGACGCCAGACACTCCTCCACTACTCTTGATGTTCGAACTTTCCGATGGGCTAACATCGACTTGGACCACTATCTTGTAGTAGCCAAGATGCGCTTACGAATATCACGACCGCAGCGGAGTAGAGTAAGAATACAAAGTTATGACGTCGGAAAGCTACTATCGCCAGAAACCGCTCGTGCTTTTACCGATCGCGTCTCCCTTAAGCTCTCTCTCTCTCTCCAATACACCTCAATCCTCCACGCTATCAATAGAACAGCAGTGGAGCCTTTGCAAACAAGCCCTGAAAAGCTCTGCATCCGAAGTTTTGGGTTTCAAGACTCCACCACGAAGAAACACCTGGTTCAATGACGAGTGCAGGAGGATTCACACAGCGAAGCAGGAGGCATATAAGGCCTCGCTGCATAAAAGAACAAGAGCCGCTCGTGAGCTCTACGAGTTAAAAAGAAGAGAAGAACATAAGCTTCTCAGGAGAAAGAAGAAAGAGCACGAGAAGCGCGCGATTGAGGATTTGGAGAGGTGTTACCGCAGACGTGACGTTCGAAAGTTTTATCAACAGATAAAGCGGACATGCCAAGGTTATAAAGCCAGAACGGAAGCCTGCAGGGATGAGAACGGACACCTAGTAGTAGAATCGCAGTCGATGCTGAGAATATGGGAAAACCACTTCTGCAGACTGTATAACGGCGATGTTAGTCAATATCTCGCTGTCAGGCAGAATAACCCATTTCTAATCGACGAAGACCGCAGAGAATTCCGTCCGTCTGACCTCGACGAAGTTCAGATTGCCATATCGAAACTCAAGTCGAATAAAGCTGCTGGCGCAGACGGACTGTCTGCTGAGCTCATCAAGGCAGCTGGGGATGACCTGGTTAGAAGCATGTACCAGCTCATCTGTAAGATATGGTCAGAGGAAAGCATGGCCGAGGAATGGAGTCTCAGCATCGTATGCCCGATCCACAACTACAACTGACTGCGCCAACTACAGAGGAATAAGTCTTCTTAACATCGCCTACAAAATCTTCTCTGCCGTTTTGTGTTAGCACCTGAAGCCTTTTGTAAAAAAGCTTATAGATCCTTATCAGTGCGGATCCAGGCCAGGGAAGTCCACCATCGACCAAATCTTCTTGCTACGGCAGATTCTGGAAAAAACCAATGAATTTCAAGTCGACACTCACCACCTATTTGTCGACTTCAAAGCCGCATACGACAGAGTAATAGAGCCCTCTCCCGAACGACAAAGTTGACTCTATATAAGACCCTTATCATCCCGGTCCTGTTGTACGGCGCAGAAGCATGGACACTATCAAAAGCGGATGAGGAGGCCCTTGGACGGTTAAATTGTAATTGTAATTTATTCAGTATATATGATTGTACATTAAGATAGTGAGAACCTTATAAGCTAGTACAATATTTATATTTAGTATTCGTACGACTTAGGATTGCGGTTCGAGAGAAAGATTCTGTGCGTGATTTTCGGGCCTATAAACGCAGACGGGGGATGGAGGAAAAGATTCAACCACGAACTTTACGGGCTATACAGCGACATGAGCCTAGTCAGGCGTCTACGGATTCAACGCCTAAGATAGCTGGGCCAGTAGAGCGAATGGACACCACCGATCCAGCATGGAGAGTCTTTGAATCCAACCCCGAGGGACGAAGAAGCAGAGGACGGCGGCACTTAAGATGACGCACACAGATGGAAGGGGACCTCAGCCAACTGGGTGTGCGGCAATGGAAAAGGCTAGCAATAGATCGTCCTAGATGGAGGGGCATGTTGGTTGAGGACCAGGTTCACCCCGAACTGTAGCGCCACCTAAGTAAGTAAGTATCTGTTTTAACAACTGCACACGAGAGGGTTTAAATTATTTTGGATTAAAAATGACCGAAACCAAATTTAAGGATTAAGGATATATGTATGTATGTACACATGCCAGCACACAAAACTTCAATTGAGGCGTCTAATAAGCGATGACTGTTTTAGGCAAAACACCGGTAGCTGGACATTTTATGAATGAGCCAGCATCCATGAAGGATGCATGCACCTGTTGCCAGCGACGACGGCTAAATACATCTGAGTTATATTGATCTTTGCCCTCCATCGAATTCTGAGACCGAAATATCTTACCAACACCGAAAGCACTTGTCTATAAACACCGGATGAATGAGCTTATCTTCTAACTCACAATATCAAGACTGTAGCCATGCATTCAGGCGATAAACAATGCGATACATGATATGATCTAATATAGAGATAACAATATAAAAAATACTTGAACCTTTGCCAGCATTTTTCCGACTCCACGACCACCCACCTCCGGCGGAACTACCGTGTGCATTATCTTAATGGAATCCCCATCGGTCTCGTAATTAAGAAACGCACGACAATTGGGAAATTCGATGTGAAATTCCTGGCCCTCTGGATCGTGGACAACCTCCTGCGAATTATCAGTGGCTACGCTGGAGAGAAACCTATTACCTTCCATGACAACAGCTAACTGTCTTGGTGGTCGGGTAATAGGTGTCTTTAACTTGGGTGGAGCAAGTATAGTGCAAAGTAAACTGCGTGCTCTAGCTAACATTACTTCTACATTAAAAAATAAATTTATAAATCGAATTCAGTATTTTTAACTCCCCAGTGGGTTTTGTTTTGGAATCAAGCAAACATGATTTGTCCGTTTACTTACCTGATCCTGGTCAATCCTGATAACGAATTACATCGACATATCAACCGCTTCTATCTGCGTCACAGTTTGGCCACAACAAATGTTTTCTTTGGTTATTTTCATTCACTTTCTGTCTTGGTTTCTTGAAGCTTTTCTTTTCTTTATCCCTGGAAGAAACAATCGGAGGCGATGAAACTACTCACGTAACATCCACGTAACGCATTGATTTTCACCGGCAGCCAATGACAGATGTATCAGCTGATGTCGGTGCTGCCAGATAGAAAATTTAAAATTACTTAGTAGTTTTTCGCGTCTTGTTTTTCAAACCGATGTCATAATCACAAAGGTCATACATACATACATATACTGCGGAATCTGCTACGACGAGAACAAACAACGCCTATTTGGATGCGGATTTGTTGGTCGAGATGGACTTAAGCAAAAAGTTCCAGGCTTCCGGCGAATGTCCCATAACAATCCGCTTCAAAGCCATCTTCTGCCACCATGAAAATTGCTCACCTTGCCGTGGTACGGAGCCACATTACAGGTAATGACTCATGAGAATCCTTCTCTAGAGGAACCCGAAGCTAAGAAGCAATTACTGACCCCTCTCCAACCGTCCGCTTACTCTGTACCCATCACTCCCTCACTCTCCTAGCTTCAAGGTGTAACGGATCGATGCACGCCGACGGATGCATGGCTACGAGGGTGCTTAGCTACTAGTATGCGAACTTCGGATACCGGGCGACCTCCGGGCCCCGCTGCAGGTGACCGTACTTCCCGTGTCTTCGTGGGAACCAGGGATAATGAATGAGATATACCAATCCAATGCCTTTAACAGGCACTTTTGACAAATTGCACCAACAAATGCTTTGCGGTTTGACACTGTCTTGACTATGTCATTCCGCATTGTACCGATGTCTTGACTCTACACATCGATGTTTTGAGACTATATAGGTAGGTAGGTAGGATCGCAGTCTTCCCAGAAATGAGAAGAACACACATAGGCCAGGGAGGCCCGTTGTGCAGCTACGAGGTGGCTTAGCCCCCTATTCGTGGAACCATTTTGTGGTTCTTAAGAAGTTAAGAAGATCAGGTATCCCTACTTTCTGAACCTCTGTCAGTCCGTTACGGAAGTAAGAGCCCAGTTATCGTTACCTGATTGTGCAGAATGCCGGGCAAGTGCAGAGAAGATGGTGAATGGATTCGACCTCCTCCTCGTCTAGACAGCTTCTGCAGAAATCATTCGGAACTATACCTAGTTTTAGCGCGTGACTGCCGATAAGGCAGTGTCCGGTGATGACACCTATAACTTTGTAGATATCAGTTCTTTTTAGGGAGATTATACACCTTGTCCAGGGGAAAAGTGAGCGAACAAACAGAGCAAAAAAGTTGATCGCGTTTAACTTGGCAAACGCCAGCCTCGATCTCTGTCCCTGTTCAATCCAAGTTGACACACAGCCTCCGCGTGGCCTACCCTGGATAGCTATACTGGCACCCGCCAACTAGTGAACCATTGTGTGCAGCGACCCGACCCCTTGTTCCTGGGGAAAGAGGAACCTGGCCCTCCAGGTTGGGGGTTGCGCTTAGGGCTAACATCCCTATCGCTTAAAACAAACATTTTGTTCAGAGACAACCAATAGCCTCGGATACGGACGGATTACATGTTGACGACCCCCGAAAACGTCAAAAAGAAAACGAATTTCGGTTCTGCACCTGGAACGTTAGGTCCCTCAACAGACCAGGTGCAGCCAAACAACTGGTCAACTCTTTGGACTGCTATAAGGCAGACATTACCGCGCTCCAAGAAGTGCGATGGGATGGCCCAGGCAAAAAGCGGATGAAAAACTGTGATATATACTACGGAAACCGTTACAGAGAAAATAAACAACGCTTATTCGGATGCGGATTTGTTGTTCGAGGCAGACTCAGGAAAAAAGTCTTAAGCTTCCAGTATGTAAGCGAACGCCTCATAACTATCCGCAAGGCCAATCACGGCAATATAAGCTTACTATGTGTCCACGCCCCCACAGAGGAGAAAGATGACCGACACAAAGACGACTTCTATGATCTCCTAGGCAGAACGTATGCGCAATGTCCCAGCTATGACACCAAAATCGTTCTAGGAGATTTCAATGCGAAGCTGGGTAAGGAAGCTATCTTTGAATGGGTCATTGGAAAGCACAGCCTACACAACACCAGGTCAGAAAACGGACTAAGGCTAGTTGATTTCATAGCGGGGTGTAACATCCTTGTAGCAAGCATGCGATTCCCCCATCTCAACATCCACAAGGGTACCTGGCGGTCTTTTGATCAATCGACCACCAACCAGATTGATCACATTGCGATCGACGCCAGAAACTCCTCCTGTATTCTCGATGTACGAACCTTCCGAGGGGCCAACATCGACTCGGACCACTACCATGTTGTAGCCAAGGTACGAATGAGGATATCAAGAATGCTTAGGAGTCGAGTAGCACAACGTAAGTATGACGTCGGAAAGCTACAATCGCAGGAGACTGCCAGAATCTATGCCGAACGTGTCTCCTCCAAGCTCTTTCAAAATCCGCCCACAGCAGCACAAACAATAGAGCAGGAATGGACGCATTGCCAAAGCGCCGTCAGAGACGCTGCCTCAAAGGTGCTGGGTATCAAACTGCCATCACCTAGAAACCCCTGGTTCGATGAACAATGCGAACAAGCCCATGCAGCAAAACAAGAGGCATATAAAGCCATGCTGCAACGACGGACGAGAACTGCTCGCGAAATCTATGAGCAGAAGAGAAGAGAGGAACACACGCTTTTCAGAAGAAAGAAGAGAGAGCACGGAAAGCGTGAGATCGAGGAGATGGAGAGATGCTTCCGCAGGAATGACGCGCGTAAGTTTTACAATATGGTAAAACGAACATGCCATGGCTACAAGGCCAGAGCGGCGGCCCGCAGGGATGAAAATGGAGAACTGGTAGTAGAGTCGCAGTCGATGCTGAGGATTTGGAAAGACCACTTCTGCAGACTGTATAACGGCGATGATAGACAAGATACCGCTGTCAGGCAGAACGAGCCATTCGTAATGGACGACAATGAAACAGAATTCAGTCCACCTGACCTAGACGAAGTCAAAATAGCAATATCAACACTTAAGTCTAATATAGCCGCGGGCGCAGGCGGCCTGTCTGCTTAGCTTCTTAAGGCGGCTGGAGATGAGCTGGTAAGGTGCATGCACCAGCTCATTTGCAAGGTATGGAGGAAAGCATGGCCGACGAATGGAATCTCAGCATCGTTTGCCCGGTCCATTAGAAAGGTGACCCCTATAACTGCGCCAACTATGGGGGAAAAAGTCTCCTTAACATCGCATATAAGATCTTCTCTGCCGTATTGTGTGAACGCCTGAAACCGTACACGATTCCCACACCTCAACATCCACAAGGGTGGTCTTCCGATCAATCGACAACCAACGAAATTGATCATATTACGATCGACGGCAGACACTCCTCCAGCATTCTAGATGTCCGAACCTTTCGAGGAGCCACCATCGACTCGGATCATTACCTTGTTGCAGCCAAGGTACGGATCCGAATTTCTCGGAACTAACGGAGTCGAGTAAGAACACCAAAATTTAACGTCGGAAAGCTGCAATCGCAGGAGACCGCCAGGACCTTCGCAGATCAAGTCTTCCTCAAGCTCACACAGGTCCCGATGCAATCTGCAGAAACCATAGAACAGCAATGGTGTCGTTGTCAGAAAGCCATTAGAGAGGCCGCCTCAGATATACTCGGTTTCGAGCCACCACCGTCGAGAAACCCCTGGTTTGATGATGAGTGCAGACAGGCCCATGTAGAGAAACAGAATGTGTACATGGCCACATTGCATCGACGGACGAGAGTTGCCCGCGAGCTCTATGAACAGAAAAGGAGGGAGAAGCATGCGCCTCTGAGGAGGAAAAAGAAGGAGCACGAGAAGCGCGAGATCGAGGAGATGGAGAGATGTTACTGCAGGAACGACGTTCGAAAATTTTACTAGAAAGTACAACGAACACGCCAAGGCTATAAAGCCAGAGCAGAAGCCTGCATGGATGAGCACGGACAACTAGTAGTGGAGTCACAGTCGATGCTGAGATTGTGGAAGGACCACTTCTGCAGACTGTATAACGGCGATGATAGTCAAAATGCCACCGTCAGGCAGAGCGAACCATTCACAATGGACGAAGACGAAGGAGAATCCCGTCCACCCGACCTAGACGATGTTAAGGTAGCGATATCGAAACTTAAGTCTTATAAAGCTGCTGGAGCAGACGGACTCCCCGCGGAGCTGTTTAAAGTAGCTAGCGATGAGCTGGTTAGGAACATGCACCAACTCATCTGCAAGATGTGGTCGGAAGAACGCATGCCCGATGAATGGAATCTCAGTATAGTTTGCCCGATCCATAAGAAAGGAGACCCCTATGACTGCGCCAATTACAGAGGGATTAGCCTCCTGAACATCGCGTACAAGATCCTCTCTGCCGTACTGTGTAAGTACCTGAAACCGTTCGTGGAAAATCTGATAGGTTCCTACCAGTGTGGTTTCAGGCCAGGAAAATCCGCGATAGACTAAATACTTACACTACGGCAGATGTTGGAGAAGAGCCATGAATTCCAGGTCGACACGAACCATCTTTTCGTCGACTTTAAAGCCGCGTATGACAGTGTTTATAGAGACGAGCTATACAGAGCCATGTCATGTTTTAATATTCCTGCCAAACTCGTCAGACTATGCAGGATGACTATGGAGAACTTCCGCTGCTCCATTAAGGTCGGAGGTGAAGTAACCGACCCCTTTGATGTTAAAAAAGGTTTTAGACAGGGTGACGCACTGTCATGTGATTTCTTCAACATTATTCTTGAAAATATCGTGCGGGACTCTGCGGCCAATACAAGAGGTACGATCTACTTCAAGTCCACACAATTGCTTGCCTACGCAGATGACATTGACGTTATTGGACGAACAAAGCGCGACGTCAATGAGGCGTTCGCAAGCATTGAAGCAGAAGCGGCGAAAGTGGGTCTAAGGGTAAATGGGGACAAGACCAAATA
Organism: Eumerus sabulonum; assembly: GCA_951905685.1. Taxonomy (NCBI): domain Eukaryota; kingdom Metazoa; phylum Arthropoda; class Insecta; order Diptera; family Syrphidae; genus Eumerus; species Eumerus sabulonum. The sequence goes on from OX645060.1 coordinate 209,661,088, forward strand.
TATGCTGTCATCCAAGAAAGACGCACAACACCGACGTCTTGGTCAGAACGTCACCTTCGGCAGCTATATTTTTGATGTAGTCAAGGACTTCGTCCACTTTGGCTCGGTAGTGACAAGCTGCAACGACACCAGCGCTGAGATAAAACGCAGAATAACTCTTGCCAATCGCTGCTTCTTCGGGCTCAAGAGGCAATTGAGTAGTAGAGCCCTCTCTCGAAAAACTAAGGTTACCCTCTACAAAACCTTATTCATCTCGGTCCTTCTCTACGGCGCTGAGGCTTGGACGTTGTCCAAAGCGGATGAAGAGGCTCTTGGACGTTTCGAGAGGAAAATTCTGGGTGCAATCTTTGGTCCCGTTTGTGTAAATGGGACTGTATGGGCTGTACAGCGACATCAGACGTCTTCGGATCCAACGTCTAAGATGGCTAGGCCATGTAGAGCGAATGGACATCAACGCTCCGGCCCGAAGAGTCTTCGACTCCAACCCCGAGGGACAACGCAGCAGAGGAAGACCGCATTTAAGGTGGCGCGCACAGGCTGAGCGTGCGGTACTGGAAGCGGCTGGCCGAAGATCGGGCCGGCTGGAGAGGCTTGTTGGTTGAGGCCCTGGTTCACCCCGAACTGTAGCGCCATCAAAGTAAGTAAGTAAGTAAGTCCACCGTCTGTATGTACTCGTATTTAGATGTTTTTCGAAGTGATTTCGAGCGCCAGAATGTTGAGTAGTATCTCAATTTATCCAAAGCATGATTACGCACACGCAAGAGAACAAATTGCCCTTACAATGGTACATCGACAACAAGTCTGCCTTCTGTGACTCGGTACTGGGCACTCGGTTTAAAGCCGTCATCGTATCCAATTGCTCGTATCACTTCACTTTCAATTGAATAATCGGTTCATATCCATCCCCCAATCCAGCAATCATTTCATTCAATCAGCATCCAACGTAAATTCGCCAAAGTGCAAAGACTCGAAATCAGCTTAGAACCTTGCTTCAGTCTTTCCACAACGGTCGGTACGGTCTGTAGCTTAAAGCGAATAAATCCCAAAAGTGAAAAGAAAACCATCTTGGAATCATTTCGAATTTTATACATATATTGGATATAAATAAATACATAACGTCATCATCGATACAAATTATTTAAGTACAGGTAGATAGTACATTAACATTTTTATCTTTATCTTTAGATACCTATATAAAAACAAAAAAACGGTTAAGCCGTAAAACGCACGCTTAATCCGCTCCTATAGGGTTGTAGTGGAATCCTTTATAGTCTTCTCTTCTTTTACGCCACACGTCCTTCTTAAGAATCCGGTCCACATGTTTCTCGTGACCGGGTCGAGAATGATGAAGTAAACAAACAGCACAAAGCCCTGTATCGTTGCAGTTAGACAAAATAGGTACGAGAACACAATGCCCCATTTCATGAAGGATATCAAGCCGAAGAACCAAGTGAATCCTAACAAGAAAAAGAGCAGGAACGACAATCGGATCTGTGATAGTGCAATTGTTTTTTCGATGTGTCTGATAGAACCATTGGGTCCATGAAGAATGTTATATGTGACGGCGATGAATATAAGTAGATTGCCTATGACGACGATGGCTATAGGAAGGACTACGCCCAGGTAAAGTGACTGACCGGTCGGGTAGCAGATCCCCGAACCAGATTTATCGTGCGGAATGTATGATTGTCTGTCGATTAGTACTATGAGTAATACTGGTATGATTGGTATACCCCAGCCAATGAGGAAGGATTTGATGAAGAATCTCTTTGGTCGAGTATTTCCGAATACTTTGACATAGCGCTTGAATTGTAGATAGGCGATGATCATCATCCAACAGAACTGGACGAGTACTGAATACTGAAGAAGGGCACCAAGCGCTACGCAGCTGGAGAAAATCTCGTTCTCGATTAAGTGCATGGAATAATCCTCGGTATTCACGAAGCAAAATAAAATCATTTGAAGCGCAATGGCGACTGATAGTTGAAGAAGTACTTTGGATGAGGCTTTTTCACGCCACGATTGAAAAGTGATCGCAGTGATGAAGATTCCAATGATTCCGATGAGTGATAACGAACAACCGAGGAGTGTGATTATATCCAATGCTTCGCGGTGGATATCAGTAATCAGCACGACGTCTGAGGATACAGAAAGGTTGTACGTACCGCCGATAAGGTAGGCGAAAGGGGTTAAATGAGAGCACCCGCACCAGACCAAGTGATCATTACTAGTTGATCTGCCCAAGAATACTAAACCGTCGTCGGCCCAAGTTTGATAATTCCAATATCGACAGCTCATTTCGGTGTCATTGAGCTGATTCGAATTCACGGGAGTTCTCAATATTATTGGCAGCAGTTCTGGAAGATCCCGATCGTGTCCGGGTATCGATATCGAAATGATCTTGCTATATACTTTGTTGTTCGTGATATCGGTGTCTTCTTGAAAAAGTAAATCGTTCGTGTAAATCTTGACTACGATTCGCGGGTCGGGAAGAGCAGTGGACGAGAGGTTCCTCGATAAAAAGTGAATCTCATCCAAACGGTCCATCAGGGTCTCCGGAACAAAAGTCGCCAATTCAAGCCCGATCTCCTCTAATAGTTCCTCAACCGATTGATTTGAGTGCAAGAATCTATAAAAATTTCCCTCGAATACTCCACGATGTTTGATAATCTTGCTCTTCACTGTGTAGAGGGCGACTCCGGTGATGTTAGCAATGCTGGGATCTATGACAAACACGATCAGTTTAGGGGTGATTTTTACGATAACGCCGTCATGATAGTTAATATTCTCAATTAACTCGTCTTCATCGTTCTCCATTTGAATGTCGAAACCAGTATCCATATCGCCATTTTGTCTATCGTCGTCACGATCCGCGGAACCACTGGAGTAGTCACTGTCGCTGCCTGACACCGATAGTTGTGGTGTCGTTGAAATCTCATCAATTAGTCTTTCGAAAGCGTCAAGCAGGATGTTTGTTGAATTTAATCTAATTGACGGTTTTATTATGTCCACATTGACTTTCATTAGGTAATTGTAGATGCTCACAATGTCCCTAGTCGCGGCTTTTCTGTTAGTAAATGTATTTAAGGTTGAGGAAGGCCTTTGGCTTACGCTGTTTGTCTGATTCGTTGTCGAGTTTATTGTAACTTTCGCCGAAGATATGATTTCCGTTGATATGCTGCTTAATATTTTACTTAAGTAAAACAGATCAGCTGGGATCAAACGATCGACATTGTTCTTGATCATTGTTTTTACATCCTTGATCGCCTTCTCCGGTTCAGACTTGGATCGTTTCGTATGATCAATGTCGTAGAGATTCTTTGTGATCAAGGTTTGGGGGATCTGTTTGATGCAACCGAGCTTACTGCTATCGACTTCCTCCCAAACAGCGCCGTAGAGAAAATCACCGATGCATTTTCGAGTGATTGGCAAGCCATTTGCTTGCAAACAGAGTTCCTTGGTTGTTGAAGTTTGACCTAATGCCGCGGTGGACCAATGTTTATTGTTGTTGTCGGGCAGAAGTTCCGGGAAGCAGTAGACCGTACTGTTGACTGATGAGCTGTTAAAATTATTCATTTTAGCGAGATCATTCAGAAGATTTCGTAGATGCATACGAACTGAAGTATCGTGTCTTATTCCATGATCATTCTCTTTCTCGTCCTCCTCTTCGCTGCTGTCTTCATCGTCATTGTCTACAGATGAATTTTCGAATGATGCTGAAACATGACATAGCACCGATACACTCCTTCGATCTTCACTGATCGATTCGACATTCATAACCCTTACGCTATGGATCTGCAAAGCCTTGAATTGAAAACGTACGCTACGAATATTCATCAGATATTTTAATGTTTGCTCGACATACTCTCCGAATCGTTTCATGCTTCCATGAACCTGTTGACACTTCTCCACATCACATGGGACATCGAAAAACATCGCAAACGTGTGTCCCTTCTGCTTTTTCGTTGCAACGATCTTCGCCGATTGCACCAACGTAAAGTCAAATACTGTATGTGCTTCGCACCAATAGTACCCCGGACCATTGTCAGATAGTTTCAGTTCGAATAGGGTTTTCGAACGTAAATGATTCTCCCAGATCTTATCTTTGAGCTTCACCGATTTTACCTCCGCAAAATCGGCGTTCGTAAAACACTGAATCCCATAATCATCGTCGTCATCATTGCCGATTCTCCAAATCGATTCACGATTGTACACTGTTAACAATAGTCCGTCTAGCTCTGGATCGATAGCCAAAATCAACTCAACCCGTTTACCGATAGTGATCTCCTTCTGAGCCAAGTATCTTACCGATCGGTAGCCGAAATCCACTTTAAATTTCTCCTTCAAATTCATTAATACATTATAATCGACATTGCCGACATGAATCGATGATATTAGAAAATATTCATCATCGTCATAATCGATCGCTTTAAGTATCTGTCGAATTCCATTACGATTTTTAAAGTACTCGCCAGTATTCAACTGCCTGGTACCCTGATGGGGCTCTACATCCCACTCGATGCCATAGCACACGTTCGGCCTATAACTGAGTGCGCCATAGTTCTTCGGACAAACTGATTTTATAGCCAGATTCTTGCTTTTATAAATACATACCGCGTGATGGGTCTCATTGCAATGACTCATTTTAAACACAGGCATCGGATTCACTAGCGCAGCCAAACAATTCTTATCTGACAGCTCGTCATACTCCACTAAAGTGAATAGCTCTCCCCAATTCCGACCGGGCAGCTTCCAAATCAACGGATTGTAACGATTATTCTCAATCTTCTGCACGGGTATCCAAAAAGCTGCAATTGTCTTAAGTGATAGTAGATATCCATAGAGTTTCTCACGTTCGCGACTATTCAAATCAAATATGGTCGCATCCGATCCGTAGCACATTCCTTCGTTCCACTCCTCTTCACCATCCGATATTTTAACACACAACGTCTGTGATCGATCGGTCTTAATTGGGATTTCAATCAAATCCTCCGGACATATACGATTTTGACCAAATGTCCAAGGCGAATGATGACATGCAGGTGCTGATTTAGGTATCCACTCGCCCTTTACTGTGGCACATTTTCGCATAACAATCGTTCCATTATCAAGTAAACATGTCGGTTCCGAAATCACGAAATCCGTTTCGCTACTTTTCGAATGTTTCCAGATGAACACTTCGTCGTCAAGCATCGTTATCTCCTTGGTACATTCGTTGTACGGAAGCTAAACAGATGAAAGTAGAGAAAATAGAAAGGAAAGAAAATGCTTATGAGATTCGATTGTAGTTCGCCGAGGTGGGCAGAGTAAGAGGGTCGTACACAGGTCTGGAATACATACACTCGGGTCCCTTCCACCGCACATGATCAACAATGGCATCATTAACGTCACTAATCCAAATAATCCACCGCTACCGCCACCACATTCCATGATAACAGCGCAATCGAAAACCTAAACACTGACTAAACACTGACGTTTTTTTCTAGCGAACCGAACGGAACTACACCGATTTGAAAAACAAAAAAAAATGTAAATACCAAATGAGGTACAGAGAATGTATCTGCGCGTTGTAGTCGTCCACCTTAACGATATAAGACCACGGAACTAAATGTTTTGGGTCGAATAATTGAAATTGTATTGGACCTAACACTACGAGATGTACGAGCACGAGTACGGGTATGAATGTAAGATCTGCACGATCATCTCTCGCGCGAAATGAGTTCGATTGAATCTTTCCCACTCCCCTGTGTACATTGTACATACATTTATTTTGTATCTTTTCTATGTACACAATAGATAGCTGTACTAGAATGTAATAAGCTCTTTTACTCTCTGGCGCACCGATGCTTTGTAGTGAGAGTGAATCTGCGGTAATTAAAATTTAAAGATTCTATTGACAAAAAAAAAAAAAAAAAAAAAACAAATAATGAGACGGCAAAGCGATGATCATCTATGCATTTAGAGAAAAGATCGATTCAACTATGACCAGTGCTAGTACTGATTATTGAATGCAGAAAATAAATCTGCGCTACGAATAGTCGAATGATAGTGCGCATTGTTACTGACGCACCGCTCACTATCTTAGCTTAACATTTTTTTTTTATTCTTAAGACGTTCGTCTTATCAACGATCAAATATCATGTTCCTAGATTACGAGATGGTACGAGTATCTCTTCATTTCATACACAACATGCTATTGGAGGTGGAAGATACCGATTACTGATGGGAGTGTAGGATCAGTAGTTATCATATATTCGTCAGTTCGTAATCTCACGGAGATTTTGTAAATCTCGTCGACATGAGGTTGTTTTCATCTATTGTGCGCCTCGAATGTGTTATTATTTATGCACAACTAAGAAGGTTATAGCAATGCAACAACACCGATGACATTTTTTTGCATACAATTGGTGAGTCATTGAACTGTTTGGGATTGGGATTGCTTTAGAAATCCGCTTTTGCCTCTCTCGAGTCCTAGAATTGTGTAACGTCTTTGCAAAGGGCAGCTTAGACCTATCTAATGTACTTTGCACCTCATATTCGGATTATTTTTATTAATAATTGTGATTAGTTTTCGGGTACAATAGCTTTTTTTTTTTTTTGGTTGCGCCAAACGGATGTGCAATCTTCAAAAGATACCAGTAGCCCGGGCTACTGGCATGTACGATTCGCAAGCCTGAATAATCACCCTGCACCCTTCAACCACTCTCCCCGCGGGACTGCCGTTAGGTATTACTTCGCGGGGCTGGAGTTTCCTGTTCCAAGCGTGCTGCCGTTTGGTTTTGGTTGCTCTCCCTGTTTCTTTCCAGACGCCGGAGTTCCTTCATGATTCTCGCTGCGGTTTCTTTCACAGCGTCTCATATTTCGCTCGATGTCAGCTTATGCTTTATGATGTTCTCGGGAGTTGGTTTTTCTCCAATTGTATCTTCGAGATATTTATTTTCTGCCTCGAAATGTGAGCATTGAAAAAATACGTGTTCTGCATCTTCTCTAGCCTCTCCACAGTTTGCACAGATAGGATAGGATAGCAGCCGTGTCCGGTTATCAACTGGGTGAAATAAAAATCTACTTCTCCGTGATGCCGGTTTTTCCAACTTTGTATGTCCGGTATAAGTCGATGGGTCCATCTTCCCTTTGTTGACTGATTCCATCTCTCCTGCCATATTTCAATGCTACGCGGTCTTTCTTCCAGTTTAATATCTCTGACTGAGGCAAGGGTTCCTGAATTTTGGCGTCGTAGGACCTTTGCAACTCGATGGCCAAGATATCGGCTGGTAGCATTCCAGCAATTACACACTTAGCATCATCCGACACCATCCGAAAAGCGTTGCACACTCTTAGTGCGGATAGTCGGTTGGTGGAATTTACTCTTCTTGAGTGGGACTTAGTTTTCATCGCCCTTGCCCATATTGGTGCCGCGTACATAATTATTGACTGAGCCACTCTTGACAAAACTAGTCTTATTTGCTGCCTGGGTCCTCCGATGTTTGTCATTATTCTAAGGCAGGACACACCTGAGCTGCTTTATGGCACTTTATTTCAAGGTGTTCCTTGTAGCTGAGCATAGCTTCAATCATCACACCTAAGTATCTGATAGACGGTTTCGACGTTATATTTTGATCGCCTGCCCTGATGGTGATTGTTTCCATTTTCTTGCGGCTGCAGTAGCTGCGGAAGCAGTACTAGGCTTCTGTTTTGTGATCGGCGAGCTCTAACCCGACTGTTGACATCCAGCGTCTCACTTTTCTGATACATTCGTTCCCTATGTCCTCTATTTCTTCCAGGTGTTTCGCTGCTACTACGATTGCAATATCATCAGCGAAGCCTATGATTTTTGCCTCATTGGGAATTTCTAGGCTCAGAACTCCATCATACATAAGGTTCCACAGAATAGGACCTAGCACCGAACCTTGTGGTACTCCGCCAGATATGTGGTACTGCACTACCCCGTCGTCGGTATCGTAGAAAAAATACCGTATCTCGAAATAGCTTTCAATTATTTTGCTGAGGAATCCTGGCACCATCTTTTCTCTAAATGAGTGTACAATTTGTCCCCAGTTTGCAGAGTCGAACGCATTTTCGATGTCCAATGTTATTACGGCTCCGTATTTCTTTGCGCCTCCTGCCCATCTCTTGCCCTGAATAGCTTCTTTTAGAACTGTAGTTACCCTTCGTATAGCATCGATTATAGAACGGGCTTGCCTGAATCCGTACTGTTCGCCTGAAAGTCCCCCGGCTTAATTTATCGCCACCTCGAGTCTGTTGGCTATCATTTTCTCCAGTATCTTGCCCATTGTATCTAATAGGCAAATCGGACGGTATGACGACGGCTCATCTGGTTGCTTTTTCCCTTTAGGCAGCAGCACCAAGCGTTGTTTCTTCCATTGGTCTGGAAAGACCCCTTCGATTAGGCACCTATTGTACATTTCTAGGAATGGTTCCGTGTTTGTTGTAATGGCTAGTTTAAGGGCCTTATTTGGGATGCCATCCAGCCCAGGTGACTAATTATCCTCGAAATGTTTGCACACCTATAGGAGTTCGGTTTCCGTTATAGTTGTGACTTCCTGTTCATCCTGGGGTGCTTCTATACGCTCTATGGTTCTTTGCGGTGGAAATAGTCCCGACACTATTTTTTTCATTAGAAGAGGGCATGAGGACGTGGGGGCCCTGATGGTGCCTTTGAGTTTTGCCATTACAGTCCTGTAAGCGGTACCCCAAGGATTTACGTCTGCTTGCTCGCAGAGCTCCTTAAATTTGTTATTTTTGCTTCCCCTAATGGCCAATTTCTGTTTTCACGGTGTTTCTCCTCAGCGGGGTTCTGACAAAATCCCCTGTAGTAAATTTGTCATGAAAAGCTTCTCGAAATTCGCCGTTCGGAACCGGCAATAAACTGTAGGTCCCTTTCACCTATGGGAAAATGAAATCACACACAACATGGGTGATTGAGAGAAGCTCGGCTCAGGTCCTCCATGGACTGTAACGCCAACATACATACATACAATGGCCAATTTCAGATTCCTACGTCTATCTCTGTATTGCGCCTGTAGGTTCTGATGAGAGGGCAAACCTCTGGATCGCTGGGACAGTCTTCTCGCCCTATGACACTTGCTGCGTAGCTCTGCTATCTCCTGGTTCCGCCAGTATACTGGTGGCCGGTCGGGTACATATGTATCTACATACATATGTATGTATGTACATACGCCGGACTATAACCTATCTGTTATACTCTTCGCTACTGCATGGATATCCAATAGTTGGATTTTTTCTACTCTTATTTCAATATCAACGAGTTTTTTTTTTTCTATTTTAATGAAACATAAACAAAATCTTTCTTCATATTCAAGTGGATTCTCGTGAGAAGATCGAATGGCTGGTAGTTACGTTTCAGTTGTTAATTACCTGTAAGCTATAGTCAGTGTCATGGATGGATTGTGTGGCGGCTACCAGTTTTGACGATAAGACTCGAGTTGAGGTGAGATTCGCTTTTTGAGACTCGGTGTGCGATTTGAAAAAAGCAGTTCATCTTTCGCATTTCCAATCGTTTGATATCAAGCAATTCACTTATCTGTCGGAATATTTTTTTGAGGTCTCTTCTATTATACTTTTAGAAAATTTCTGTGAACGCTATTGTCCAGGATTACATTCATGTTTCTGGCAGTTTAGAAACTCTTTCCTAACGTACTCATCTTCATATCTTAATCTCTAATTTACACTATAATATACGGCATGAGGGCGCTGTGGCGCAGTGGTTAGTGTGTTGGACTCTGGCGCACGATGAGCGAGTTCGGATCCCGATAACACCAATGCCATCGAATGTTTATTTCGCGACGTTCCTCCTCGGTGGGGTACTGGCAAAACCCCCCGTAGTAAACTTGCCATGAAAAAGCTTCTCGGCTCACGCCGTTCGGAATCGGCATTAAATTGTAGGTCCCTTTCACCTCTGCGAAAGATAAATCACACACAACACGGGTGATGGAGAGAAGCTTGGCTCTGGTCCTCCATGGGCTGTAACGCCACCAAAGAAAGAAGATACGGCATGAACATGTTATCAAAACCTCCGTTTTGATATCACAAGAAATTATTTTACAAAGTAATTTACAAATTACAAAACTAGGTTCCAATTGACTTCCTCATTTTGGAAAGCTTTTAAATCTTCGCGACAATTGTAATTTTCAAGGGACACGTTTAGTATCACCAGGTAGACCCAATTTTTAGTCATTTTCTAATGCGACTTTATCCCACCTGACAGTATAATATTGGCTTCCACTTACAGACCTTGATTAGGTTAGGTACATGGGTGCCCAATTGACGAAAAGTCAAGGCTCACGTAGACTACGTTGAGTCCATTGTGCCCCCTTGTTTTATTTAACCCGTTGGTACCTAGATATTTACCGTTGAGCTGAACCAACCAGGCGAGGATAAAAATCCCAGTATTCTGTTTAGCCCAATATTGCCTACCTCTTCTAGTCCCGAAAGGAAGTATCGTCCTAGGAATATATTCCTTTTTTGGGCGAGCGCCGGACATTCGCACAGCAGGTGACGAATGGATTCAATTTCCCCTTCGTCTGCAGAAGTCATTGTAGGGCTGGCCTAGTCGAGCTGCATGGTAGGATAGCACGCAGTGCCCGGTGAGGGCACCGACTGCCAGTCGAATATTCCCACGATTGAACTTCAGCAGATTTTTCGTTCTTTTCTTATCATAGACGGGCCAAGTCGATCTCGCCGTTGCATACGTATCTATGCAACACCATCGCTTATTGGCTTTCACTAATAGCTCCGTCTCTATCTTCCTGTAGAGCGCACTGAGCGGTGCTTTGGCATCAGCTGAGATCTGAGCAATGTTAGCATTTGATTCCACCCTAGCCAGCTAGTCCGCCCTCTCGTTTCCAGAAATATTCATATGACCAGGTACCCAGCAAAGGGTCACCTCATTTATGTACATTGGATATCTCTTCTAACTTCTCCTTGCAGAGTTTGACGAGTTTGGATCTTATCCATGCTGCCTGCAGAGCCTTAATGGCTGCCTGGCTGTCAACATAGATGCTGATCCTTTTTCCTGAGATATTCTCTTTGCTGATCAGGTCCGCCGCCTGCTTGATAGCGAAGACCTCAGCTTGGAAGACACTACATCAATCATCGAGCCTAAGGGAGCGATGCATATCCCGAGACTCAAAGTAGATTCCGGCACCTGTGCCAACATCCATTTTGGATCCATCGGTGTAGAATGCCAATTCACTTTCCGTGCGTACCAAATCACCGGTCCATTCCTCCCTGGAGGGAATTTTAATAGAGAATCTCCTATCCCAGGAAGGAAGTCGGGTGACATAGTCCGTTACGGTTCTGAATCTCGAGTCGGCCCATCGATCCAAGACTGATGCATGTCCGTGAGGACTCTTTTTCCAGAGACCGGATTCCTGTAGTCCAGGGGTGGGAGATTCAGCATGACTTCAAGAGCCGCCGTTGGTGTGGACTTCATAGATCCCGTCAGCGCCAGACAGCCTGCGCTTTGAACCTTTGACACACTCTGAAGATGACATTTTTTCTCGAGCGCTTTCCACCAGACAACCGAGACATAGACTAGAATAGGTCTGCCAAGATATTTGGCAGATTTTCCAGGGATCAGATCTATACCATTCATACGGGGGTAGGTGTATCTTGATACATATCTTTTCCTTGTAAAGAGTACTACCTCTGTTTACGCCGGATTTACACCCAGGCCTCGCCCCTTGACCCAGTTATCCACTAACATCAGTACATAGCTTAGTCTATCGCGTAGGCCGTGACATGAAAACCCACCGCCTCTAGAATCTTGACCATTCCGTCGACCTTGTGGTGAACCTTTATTCACTCACACCCTACCCTTTACTCTCCCCATCGCTGAATTTACTATACGAGTACCCTTACTATACACCCGACTAACAGACCTTTGTACATACATATATCGCAATCAATATAGGAATGAAATGGAATGAAACGTTGCCGACAATTCTTTTACCAATTTGTAAATACCTGATCTCAAACAACAAACCTCTCCAGCCAGCATGAACGTTTGCCAGCTGCCGCCAATTGGGTACACCAAGTTGGTTGAGGTCTCTCTCCACTCGTCCCCATGGCTCGTATTCAAAGACTTTTCGGGCCGATGCTGTGTTGTCCATACACTCTACAATCTTAAACGTTGTATCCGTAGACGCTAGGCTAGGTGCATGCCGCCGTACAGCCGGTACAGTTCGTAGTTGAATCTTCTCCTCCAGATGCCATCAACGCGAACGGGACCATAAATTGCAAGCCGAACTTTTCTCTCGATAAAACCCAGAGCTTCCTCATCCGCTTTCAATAGCGTCCATTTTTCTGCGCCAAAGCCAGCTTGGGCTCTCGGGAGAGGGCTCTATTATTCAATTGCCTCTTGAGGCCAAAGAAACAGCAATAGACATGTAAAGTAAAGTAATTCTGCGTTTGATTTCGAACAATGTTACTTTAGGCGAAGTCCTTTACTACCTCAATTTTTGCTTCCCATTGTGACGCTCTGTCCAAACATATACTTTGTCTTGTCCTCGTTAACCGCCAGACCCATTTTGGCCGCCTCCGCTTCAATGCCAACAAACGTTTCATGCCGGCTCGCTGTGTTTGACCAATCATGTCAATGTCATCCGCGTGCGCTAGCAGTTGAACGGACTTTTGGAAGATCGTGCCTCTAGTGTTAACCTGTGAGCTTCACGCGATCTTATCAAGTAAAATGTTGAAAAAGTCACGTCACAGCGCGTCGCCTTGCCTAAAACCTTTTCTGACAGTAATGGTCTCGGTGAGATCGCTACCGAACTTGATGGAGCAGCGAGCTTGGTAGGAATGTCAAAACTAGACACGGCACTGTCCTATGCACGCTGTCATATGCGACCATGAAATCGACAAATGAATGAGTGTTGATTTGCATTTCTTGGGTCTTTTCCAGATTCCGCCGCAGTGTGACTTTCTGGTCTATCGAGGACTTGTCTGGCCTGAAGCCAAACTGATATGGACCTATCAAGTTTTTGAATAACGGTACGCAATGCTAAGGAGATTGATCCGCCGGTAGTTGGCGCAGTCGATCGGATCGGATCGGACGGATCGAACAAATGACACTTAGATTCCACTCGTCGGGCATGCTTTCCTCCGGTTATATCTTACAGTTGAGCTGGTGCATGCGCCCAACCAGATCATCTCCAGCTGTGGACGGTCCATCTGATCCAATAACTTTAATCGACTTCAGCCTCGATATTGCTACTTTCAGCTCATCTGAGTCGGGGGAACGAAATTCTTGTCCATCGTCGTCAAAAGTGAGTGTGCCGTTCTGCCTGATAGCGGTATTTGAGTCGTCATCGCCGTTTAACTGTCTGCAGAATGACTTTTCCAGAATCTCAGCATCGACTGCGACTCAACTGGATAGCTGTTTTGCCTTTTGGTAAAACTTTCGGACTTCATTCCTGCCATAACTAGTTCTCTGGTTCTTTCCTTTTTTTTTTTTCTGTTCTTAAAGGCCACGAATGGCTCTCGTCGTTCGATACAGTGTTGCCTTGTAGGTCTCCTGTTTGGCTGCATGAGCCTGCGTGTACTCGTCGTCAAACCATGGGTTGACATTGCTGTCTTATATTGGAGGGACTGACATCCCTATAACATTTACGAATTATTAAATTCTACTACCAATACTCATCCTCGGTGAAAATGTTCTTTACTGATTTCGACAATTTTAAGGGCGTCCTAATCGACATAGGTTAGGTTAGGTTAATGTGGTAGGCATAAGCCACACGTAGGCCGAAGTCGGCCCATTGTAATACCACCTGGATCAAGTTACCCTGATCCGCTACCTAAGAACCAACCGGTGCTTCTAATGAAGCGATGGAGTTGAGCTATCTTTTGTTTTGCTAGCAAACTTAGATTGTCAAAGAAGGGCGCGCCGAGGTAGAACCTCCCGCGATTCGCAAAAGAGGGACATGAGCAGAGGAGGTGGTGTATTGATTCCTCCTCCTCCTTGTCCATGCAGCCGCGACAGAAGTCATTGGAGGGTAGCCCTAATCTGGCGGCGTGTTTTCCGATGATGCAGTGGCCTGTAATGACACCCACTAGAGTACTTAAAGTTGCCCTTTTGGTTGCCACTAGGTCCCTGGTTGGTCCTAGGCTTAACTTAGGCTACAATTGTTTGGTGATAAAGCCAATATATCTCTCATTCCATTGGAGGTTGGTCTCTTCTATGGTTTGAAGTTTTATCATGTGCTTTACCGTACTTATTGGTGTATCTATGTACCCGAGTGTAGGTAGGCTGAGTGTGCTTGACCCTAACTTTGCGAGTTCGTCGGCCGCGCAGTTTCCTGGAATATCCCTATGCCCGGGAACCAACAGTATTTTAAGATTGAACTGTTCAGCCATCTCATCTAGAGATAGGCGACAGTTAAGAGATGTCTTTGATTTGTGGGTTACCGCTGCCAGGGACTTTGTCGCAGCTTGGCTGTCCGTGCAAATGATAATGTCCTCAGCGGATATTACATTGAACCTGAGCCTTGCAAGGGCCTCTGTTATCGCTGTTATTTCTGCCTGATACACACTGCAGTGATTTGGGAGTCTGAAAGATAGGTTGAGATTAAGTTCCTTGGAGAAGACCCCACTACCTACACCCGACTCCATCTTACACGGTATAGAGGGAGATCGAGTCGTTTGGTATTACTTTCCCTTCAGCCCATTCTCCACTGGATGGAAAGACAACTTCGAAGTTCCTAGTGAAGTGAACACATTCTGCGGTAAGATGTAGTCCGTGTCCATGGGTACTTTGAAGTGGTTTAGAATGATAGTATGGCCTTTTTGAGATGTTGGCCATTTTCTTAAGCTCCTTATCCGTAGGGCCGCGCAGGCAGCAACTTGCTCGCTGAAAAGGTTCAAAGGTGGTAGATGTAATAGAATGTTTAGGGCCTCCGTGGGGCTTGATCTGATCGCTCCGCTTATGTATAAGCTGGCCGATCTTTGTACCTTCCCCAAAAGGCTTCGATTGACTGCCTTGTCCACAGCAGTCCACCAGACTACAACGCCATACAGGAGGATGGGCCTTATGACTACTAATCGAACTAGTACCAAATTAATTTAAGCGTAATTGACCAAATGTCGCACCAATTTCACGCTTTTGGACACTTAGCCACGTGCCCGTATGCCTAGAGTGTGTACATTGTTGCTGTATCCCGCCAGTAGACAATGAACACCATATTTTGTCCATTCGCCACAGTTGGTAGCAATTGAGATTGTGTTCTTCAGCTACGAAGCTCATTTCTGGTTCACCGATGAGAAACCTCAGGCCTTACAAGAACTACTAATGCTTATGGGGCGGTGTAATCATTGGCCAGTATTTTTCATCGTTCAATGATTTCGAACCTGGTTGACATGTGCTTTCAGCGGAACCTCGCTACAAGTCACATAGGTAGTACGCGAATCGACAGACCAATTGAGTTCGGTTGGCGAATTGTCTCTCGACTTGGACCGGGGATTTGGCCGGCTAAAACGTGCCCTTAGACTATTTTTATGGGGATGTGTCAAGTGCAGTCATACGTGCGTAAACTTTTTAAGTGGCTTCAGCACACTCAACTACTGAAAACAGGGATACGTCCGTCCCAAACACGTCGTTTTCTACTGAGAAAAGATTATACTGCGCCATATAACATATGTATATGTATGTGTCGAAATATTATGTGTACGGCTCCTCGACAGAGCTAACCAACGCCAATGTACTATTACTGTTGTAGCATTCCCTTGAAACAACACTTGGCAATTGATGTCGCCACCTGTTTGCGGTTCTCTGAATCATTGTCGCGTCTTGCATGCAAATCGATTGCAGATGCACTCCACACCTACGTACATATGTATGTACTTAAGTATATGCCTAACGAACTTCGATTACACTTCGTACAATATAAAATTACAACAATTCAAAACCGATGAACACTGATCACACTCGTACAGTACACCTTCGAGCACATGTTTAAAATTGCGCGTCCATAAGATCGCTGCCAAGAGACTCCTCCACCAAATGCCAATAATCTGTTAGTTGTCGGAGTCGATACCGACAAATCGAGAGATGAAGCACAGCGCCTTGACTTTGCCACTAACCGTGGCACTCCTGTCTGCATATGCAGAGCGGGAGAGAATGTATTCTAAGCACATCTCGTCGTACTCAAACTCATGCTCATTGTATCTATGTATCTATGTTCATGTGGTTAGTGATTACTTAATAACATTTTTCCCCATTGGTGTTATTCTGTTTTTTATTCTTGGCTCAATGAACAGCCGAATGGTCATTCGGACACGTTTGTACTGTTTGGATTGGATTGGGAGTAGCGATACACTTGTGCACATGGCACAGCACAGCTCATGTGCATGATGTAAAAATGTAAACAACGAGTTTGCTTTTACACTTGGCGTCGCTGTTGGTTATTGACGCTATCGTAGTTGTTGTCAACCGACGATCGGCGACATGTGGCTGGGGATTCCTGCCCGTACTGCTACCAAAGAGGCCTATGTGTGTCTCGAACGCATCTGCCGAAGAGATATGGATATGTTTTGCTCTATCCATTTACTTAGCCAAGTTTTCTCATAACTTATGCATTTTCGCGATAATATTTTCCTAAAATTCCTTTTTATTTATTTTAATTGTGGCGAGTACTGATCGACGTGCGATTTTGAAATGCCACCCAAATTAGCTATTTTATGCATTCATGCAGGCAATGATGCGCTGCGATGACGTCCAATGTGACGTACATGTGATGTACATTCATATGACGATGAAGAACGCTTCGACAATATTGTGTAGATGGCCCCTCTAGCTAACACGCTCTTTTGATAGACTTTTCCATTGCCGCACACCTAGTTGGCTGAGGCCCCCTTCCACCTGTGTGCGCTATCTTAGGTGCGGCCTTGTTCTATTTCTTCGTCTCTCAGGGTTAGGTTAGGTTAGGTTGACGTGGTAGGCGTAAGCCACACTTACGCCGAAACCGGTCCATTGTGATACCACCTGGATCAGGTTACCCTGATCCGTTACCTGGGAACCAACCGGTGCTTCTAATAAAGCGGTGGAGTTGAGCTATTTGTTGGTTTGCTAGCTCACTCAGATTGTCGAAGAAGGGCGCGCCGAGGTAAATCCTGCTGCGATTGTATTGATTCCTCCTCCTCCTCGTCCATGCAGCCGCGACAGAAGTCATTGTAGGGTAGCCCCAGTCTGGCGGCGTGTTTTCCAATGGTGCAGTGACCTGTAATGACACCCACTAGAGTGCTTAAGGTTGCCCTTTTGGTTGCCACCAGGTCCCTGGTTCGTCCAAAGTTTAACTTAGGCCACAATTGTTCGGTGATAAAGCCGATATTGCTCTCATTCCATTGGAGATTGGTCTCCTCTATGGTTTGAAGCTTTATCATGCGCTTTACCGTACTTATTGGTGTTTCTAGGTACCCGAGGGTAGTTAGGCTGAGTGTGCTTGACCCTAACTTTGCGAGTTCGTCGGCCGCGCAGTTTCCTGGAATATCCCTATGCCCGGGAACCCACAGTATTTTAATGTTGAACTGTTCAGCCATCTCATCTAGAGATAGGCGACAGTTAATGGATGTTTTTGATTTGTGGGTTACCGCTGCCAGGGATTTTATCGCAGATTAGCTATCCGTGCAAATGATAATATCCTTTGTGGATATTACATTGATCCTGAGCCATGCCAAGGCCTCCGTATCGCAGTTATTTCTGCCTGAAACACACTACAGTAATTTGGGAGTCTAAATGATAGGTTGAGGTTAAGTTCCTTGGAGTAGACCCCATTGTCTACACCCGACTCCATCTTAGAGCCATCGGTATAGAGGGAGATCGAGTCCTTTGGTATGGCTTTCCCTTCAGCCCATTCCTCCCTGGATGGAAAGACAACTTCGAAGTTCCTGGTGAACACATTCTGCGGGTTGATGTAGTCAGTGTTCATGGGTACTTTGAAGTACTTTAGACTAGAGGTGTGGCCTTTTTGAGATGTGGGCCACTTTCTTATGCTCCTCATCCTTAGGGCCGCGCATGGAGCAACTTGAGTTATGAGGATTTGAAATAAACTGTACCTTTTGTGTTGGCCAGTGATTTTTTTTACACAGTAATTTCTAATACGATGTTGAAGAAATTACATGACAGCGCATCGCCCAGTCTAAATCCTTTCTTGACATCCGACGTATCGGCCAGATCTGCACCGATTTGGATGGAGCAGATACCATTCTCCGAAGTCATCCTCCATAGTTTGACGAGTTTAGCAGGGATACCAAAAGTATACATGGCGTTGTATAGTCCATCTCAAGTCAACAAACAAATAGGTGGTGAGTGTCGAGCCGAATTTCATTGTTTTTTTCCAGAATCTGCCGTAGTGTGAAGGTTTGGTCGATGGTTGACTTCCCTGGCCTGAAGACACACTGATAAGGACCGATCAGCCTGTTTAAAAAAGGCTTAAGGCATTCAATTAAAACCGCAGAGAAGATTTTGTAGGCGATGCTAAAGAGACTTATTCCTCTGTAGTTGCCGCAGTCAAAGGAGTCTCGTTTCTTGTGGATCGGGCAAAGTATGCTGAGACTCCATTCCTCGGGCATACTTTCCTCTGACCATATCTTACAGATGAGCTGGTGAATGCTCCTTACGTGAGAGGCTTATGCTACTGCCTTCTTTTTAACTCGTAGAGGTCACGAGCTGCTTTTGTTCTTCAATGCAGCGAGGCCTCTCTATGTGAGTCCTCCTGCACTCGTCATGGAATCAGGTGTCTTCGTGGTGAAGCCTTGAAGTCCAAAACTTCAGTGCAGTGTTTTTCAGGGCTTGTTTGCAGGGGTTCTACTTTTGTTCTATTGACTGCGTGGAGGTTTAAGTTGTATGAGAGAGCTTAAGGGAAACATGATCGGCAAAAGTAGGAGCAGTTTCTGGCGATAGTACCTTTTACTCTACTCCGCTGCGTTCGCGAAATCCGTAGGCGCATCTTGACTACCATGTAAGCTCCGAACATCCATGCAAAGTTCGAACATTAAGAATAGTGGAGGAGTGTCTGTCATCGATCGCGATCAATCTGGTTAGTGATTGATAGATGTGGCGACCGTCAGGTGTCTTTGTGTATATCGAGGTGCAGAAAGCGCGTACTGACTAGAAAAAAATTTCGCCACGCAGCAAGGTCAATCAGCCTGTGTCCGCTATCGGGTATGGTGTCGTGTAAGCTGTGTTTTCCGATGACTCGTTCAAAAATGCTTTCATTACCCAACTTGTACGGCAGAGAGGATCTTGTACGCGATGTTCAGGAGGCTTATCCCTCTGTAATTGGCGCAGTCATAGGGGTCTCCTTTCTTATGGACCGGGCAAACGATACTGAGATTCCATTCATCGGACATGCGTTCTTCCGACCATATCTTGCAGATGAGTTGGTGCATGTTCCTAACCAGCTCATCGCCAGCTGCTTTAAACAGCTCCGCGGGGAGTCCGTCTGCGCCAGCAGCTTTATATAGCCGATAATATTTGAATGAATAATCCCATAATCTAACGCGAATCCAGGCACGGGTCGGATCTAATTTTTTGTATATTTTTTTTTTTGCTTTCAAAATGAATTTAAAATATATTTTGTCAAACATTCCTACCGCTTCACGGCTGGCAATATCGCAACAGGAAGTACTTTTGATCGCAACAACTTTCTCGCACCTCACCTTCGCCGAAATGGCTTTTCTCAGCATGGGATCCATTTGGCGTGTCATAGATACCTGTTTACCTGTTATATGCTCCTATACCTGCTTCCGTAGAAAAAAGATCCAATCCATGAAATTGCCAAACCATTCGAATCCACAATACACATAGCGGTTATTCTACAATTTAACGTTTTGTTTGTTTTTCCGTTCCGAAAATCGATCAGTCAGATGGCCCTAATGTAGCCATACACATTGTAAATTGAATTGTCAATTGGATTGATGCTAGGCCACACACTACTTCAACTGAATTGAAGGATTGCTTCTTCTGTCAAAAATAGTTATTTTTGTTTTGTAGGAAGGCCATATCTTTCTTGATATGACACAGTGCTCCTCTGGAGTTCGCCCATGAGAAGAAATGTTGAAAAATGTGTTCCTTGACCAGCACTATGGAAGGGTATACTGCCCCCGGCAGGGAACTATCGAGGGTAGAGCCGTGCTTTGGCATGATCCAAAATTAACTTTTTGATAATGTATTTCTGGTTGAGGGCTTATGGATATATACAGCTTTAAATAAGCTGTAATAAAGCAATTCTGGGAAAATTCCGCTAGAATATTTCTTTTTCTTGGAATAATAAGATAAAGGACAAAGGATTCATTGAAATCCTTTAAAAAGGCCGGATGTCATATTTTCAAGAGTGTAGCTTCCTTGCGTTCGCTTTCCAACACTGTAACCTTGCGAAAGTGGTTCTCACACCTTTCGTTGGTGGCGGATGCCCAGGCGCTTAGTTTATCTGATACTACTACTTACTTACTTAGGTGGCGCTACAGTCCGTGGTGAACCTGGGCCTCAACAAACAAACGTCTCCAGCTGGCACGGTCTTTGGCCAGCTGTTTCCAGCTCCGCACGCCCAGTTGGTTAAGGTCCCCTTCCACCTGCGTGCGCCACCGTTGATGCGGCCGTCCTCTGCCGCGCCTTCCTTCCAGGGTGGATTCGAAGACTCTTCGGGTCGGAGCTGTATTTTCCATACGCTCTACATGGCCTATCCACCTTAGACGCTACGCTGTATCCGTAGACGTCGTACCAGGCCGATGTCGCTGTACAACCCGTAGAGTTCTTCGTTATATCTTCTCCTCCATACACCGTTTGAACCGACCAAGGGCATCTTCATCCGCTTTTGTTAAGGTCCAAGCCTCTGCGCCGTAAAGGAGGACTGGGATGATTAATTTTAAATTTTTTTCAATATTTCTCTGCACCTGTCCACACGAGCTTTTGAGATATTGTTAAATTATTCGGTATTGTATCTAACGCGAACAAATCCTTGACCTCAACACTCTTGTCCCAGCATTTCCCCATTAGTATCTCTTCCTAGAAACGGGAGTATTAAAGGCTCTGAAAATATTCTTCTACAGCCCTCTCAACTTCTTCATTACATACAAAGCGCTCACCAGAAACAAATTTCTTCAAGTTTGGGAACAGGTGAACTGAAGATTTGGTCGATAGTGGACTTTCCTGGCCTGCAGCCACACCAATAAGGACCTATTAACTTATTTAGAAAAGCCTTCAGGCGTTTAAACAAAACGACAGAGAAGATTTTGTAGGCGAGGCTAAGGAGACTTATTCCTCTGTAGTTGGCGCAGTCAAAGGGACCTCCTTTCTTGTGGATCGGGCAAAGGATGCTGAGACTCCATTCCTCGGGCATACTTCCCTCTGACTCTGCAAGCTCCTCTTCAGCTGCTTTGAAGAGCTCGGCAGATAGTCCGAATGCGCCAGCAGCTTTATTCAACTTGAGTTTCGATATGCCGGTGTTAATTTCATCGAGGTCAGGATGACGGAATTCTCTGCGAACTTCGCCATTAAGAAATGGATCATTCTGCCTGACAGCGGTATATTGACAACATCGCCGTTACACAGTCTGCAGTAGTGGTTTTCACATTTTCTCAGCATCGACTGCGATTCTATTACTAGGTGCCCGTTCTCATCACTACATGCTTCCGTTCTGGCTTTATAATCTGTTGATAAAACTTTCGAACGTCATACCTGCAGTAACACCTCTTCAAGTCCTCTCTTCAGAAGCTTATGCTTCTTCTTCTTCACCAGCTTGTTCTCCTATGCAGTAAGGCCTTATGTGCCTCCTGCTTCGCTGTGTGAATCCTCCGGCTCTCGTCATCGAACCACGTATTTCGTGCTTCGTGCTTCGTGCAGTGCTTTTCAGGGCTTGTTTGTAAAGGCTCCAGTGTTGTTCTATTGACTGCGTAGAGGGTTGAGTTGTATGGGAGAGCTTTAGGGAGACGCGATTAGCAAAAGCACGAGCGCTTTCTGGCGATAGTAGCTTTCCCACGTCATAGCTTTGTATTCTCACTCTACTCCGCTGCGTTCGTGATGCGTTCGTGATAGGCGTATCTTGGCTACTACAAGATAGTGGTCCGAGTCGATGTTAGCTTCCGAAAAGTTCGAACATCAAGAATAGTGGAGGAATGTCTGGCGTCGATCGCGATGCAATCAATCTGGTGTCTTTGTGTATATCGAGGTTCCGAAAACGAGCACTGGCTTCGTTCGCTTCCGAACAATCATTTTCCTCTCTTCCTATCGCAGTCGCCGTAGTCGTTGTCGTAGCTTGTCGCTGGCGGTTAAGTCCGCTTTTTAGCGGTCTAGGGCGTTCGTAAGTTGTTTGGCCGCACGTGGAATGTTTAGGGATCTAAGCATTCCACTTACAGAGCCGAAGATCCTTGTCCTTTTTTCGTTTCTTGCAAGGGTCGTCAACATTAATCCGGTCCGTTTCATCTTTGGAGAATGCTCGCTGCTCCATCCGAATCGGTGAACACCTAACTGATAGTTTTGATGTCAAAAAAGGATTTAGGTAGGGCGATGCGCTGTCGTGTGATTTCTTCAACATCATATTGGAAATGATTGTGCAAAAACCACTGGCCAATACAAGAGGCACAATCTATTTCAAATCCTCGCAACTTCTTGCATACGCCGACGACATTGACATAATAGGTAGATCACAGCGAGATGTCAATGAGGCGTTTGCGAGTATTGAGATGGAGGCGGTGAAAATTGGTTTGACGGTAAACGAGGGCAAAACTAAATATATGCTGTCATCAAAAAAGGACGCTCACCACCGACGTCTTGGCCAGAACGTTTGTTTTTGCAGATACATATAAGTTCGAGGTAGTTAAGGGCTTCCTCTACCTTGGCTCCGCAGTGACCTGGAACAACGACATCAGTTCCGAAATCAAACGCAGAATTACTCTTGCCAATCGCTGTTTCTTTGGGCTCAGGAGGCAATTGAGTAATAGAGCCCTCTCCCGAACGACAAAATTGACACTATATAAGACCCTTATCATCCCGGCCCTGTTGTAGAGCGCAGAAGAATGGACATATCAAAAGCGGATGAGGAGGCCCTTGGTCGGTTCGAGAGAAAGATTTTGCGCGTGATTTTTGGGCCTATAAACGGGGGATGGAGGAGAAGATTCAACAACGAACTTTACGGGCTATACAGCGACATGAGCCTAGTCAGGCGTCTACGGACTCAACGCCTTAGATGCCTGGGCCATGTAGAGCGAATGTACACCACAGCTCCAGCCCGGAGAGTCTTTGAATCCAACCCCGAGGGACGAAGAAGCAGAGGACGGACGCACTTAGGATAGCGCACACAGGTGGATGGGGACCTCAGCCAACTGGGTGTGCGGCAATGGAAGAGGCTAGCGAAAGATCGTGCCAGTTAGAGGGGCATGTTGGTTGAGGCCCAGGTTCACCCCGAACTGTAGCGCCCACTAAGAAGAAGAAGTTTTATCCGAGGCTTGTTATCTCTGAGCATGGTATTGTTTTCGGGTTACGACCACAGCCTAACCGAGATTAGTCCTATTTTGTGGCGCAGCATACTCGCTATTTGTCCTCTTAGTAATTTCCATGGTCAGGAAATTTCCAGATGGTACCACGAGGAGGTAGAAGTAGGCCCTGGCTAACAGAGCTGCAGAGGGTCTTACCCCCTGTTTTTAGCGGACCAACACCCGTAGGCAGATGCTACTCCTACGAGGCCCTTGTTAGTATTTTGCATATACACATACTCATTTCCGTTGAAAATATTTGAATAATTCGAATATATAAATATATTCTACAATAGTTATTCGCAGTGTATTCAATTTCCGTCAGTAATTAAGAGACGGTAGATATTCACCCTGAGAGACCTTTCAGACCTCGTAGATCACATAGAATCTCTTCAAGGTCTTTATTACCTCCATTCGTTTACGATTTCATAAATCTTTCAGTCTTTTAGCCATTATCACCATTATCTTCTTCAGTCCGCTCATTATTTTCCTTCGAATTCGTGGGCGAATAATATTTCCTGTATTACCTCTGCCCGAAAAGAATATTCCTTTTGATGCCTTTAGCACTAAACACTGTTCCAAGTGCCACCCCCATATAAAAGTTTAAGCTAAAAATAAGTACAATAGCGAAACAAAATAACTACATTCGTTTCATTACACATAGATCACTTACTTTGGGATGAACTCAATTATATCGTTCCTGCTGTTAGGAACGATTCTATCCCTTTGCAATGGATACATTGTTGATGTAAGTTCCGAAGCATGTCTGGATCCAAAGTTTTATTATTTCAACTTTAATAACTACATATTTGATTAATTTCAGATAAGACAGAAACGCAGTATCGATTTGTCTGCATCACATGCCCTCATACCAGACGCACGTCTCTCGAAAGATGTGATTCCCACGTCCTACATACTAGATCTGAGACCAAATCTCGAAGAGAGCACCTTTAGTGGCACGATTCGCATGAATCTCAGCTGGAATGAGGAGACTAAAAAGATTTCTCTACACGCGCACTACGATCTGAATATCTATGAGAAGGATATCAAACTGCGCAAGATCAAGCGGAGAACCGAGTAAATATACAAAAATTGTTTTTGAACACTGGCGAATTGAATTCGTAGATTTGTCAGAAATAAATTTTGATCTCATTGAAGGGGTTCGGACGCTACCATCGAATATGAAGACGTTGCCATTCAGCGCGCTGATCGGATGCCGAAGAAGACGGTTTATGTGATCTATTTGAAGGACACAATCGCGCAAGGGACGGAGTGTGAATTGGAGATGGCGTTCAATGGAGAAATTTGGGATACCACCGAGGGATTATTTAAGGGCACATATGCTGTGGCAAATGGCGAGAAGAAACATTATCTGGCGACTTATATGAGACCGCATAATGCAAGGCGGCTATTTCCATGCTTTGATGAGCCGGGATTCAAGGTGAGCTGGACAATAGAGAGATGTTAAAAAAGATGTTTTGACAACACATTATTTTAGGTCCCGTATACTGTAAGCATCTCAAGACCGACTGACTACACAACTCTATTCAACACACTTCCAAACAAATCAGTTGAAATGTAAGTACATTTTTGTCGTGGCGCATTCCCGGAGAATTTTTGTAAGATAATTTCACACCTTGGCCTCATATCACAAATCAAATATATGATTAAAGTCATTGTATCAGGTGGTACTCGTATTAACTTCACTAAAGGAGTCACAGAATTAGCCAATGGAATGCAATGATTCTCAATTCTCATGGACTTGTTTTCTTGAGTGACCATTGGACATGAAGCATTTGTCTAATTTGGATACACATGACTTCTCTTTGCTTCCAAACATAAAAAAAAAAATAAAAAATATCTAACCAACCAAAGAGGGGTCAAGATGAAGGCAAGGGTGTATTTATTTCCGACAATTCTAAAAGTCATAGTTTTTTGGAGGAGTTTGAAATTGCGGATACGTTGGGAGGAATGCATGAAGCTGGAAGGATATCTGTTCATTAATATGGAAATAGTTACGTTTTTTAAAAACCTTTTTTCACTGCCACACACTCGTTTCTCAGCACCTAAACTTGGATCCTCGCACATGTAAATGCTGGAATCTTGGCGCATGTAATACCAGATGGCGAGATTGTCCCGGATAAAGGCAGACGACGTATATACAGTCTGATATTCGCAACAAGTCTACCCCTTTCTTCCTGTTCTAATAGAGAATTAATGGCAGAAGACTTAGAGGTGCCATAATGGGAAATTACACTTTCCCTACGTATCACATCCCTTGCAATCGTCCGTTCTATTCTCACTTTATGTGGCACATTTTTGGAGTTGTATTCGACACTCCTAGCTATGCACCAATAAAACATGGTAACGTAATAAAAGGTATCTCAAAAGAAAATGTGGAAATCCATTTTTAGTTCCGTCCAAATATAAGCCCTCGTATTCGCGACACTAGGTAGACCCGCTTGAGATTTAAGATAACCCCACAGGAAGAAGTCCATCAGAAATACGTGGAGGCCAAATTATATCATCTTTCCTGCCGGAGAAAATTTTACAAACTCATACCAGAGTCGTATTGGGCGTGTGTGACGCCACCCCGTGCTATTGGAATCATGCTGTTTGGTTATAGTCGGGAGAGTTTCTCAGCATCAAGAGTCGTCCACACAACCCTCGGAATTCACTGTAACTGCACATTCCTTTCCGCCTTTAAAAAAGTAAGGCCGTTATTGCAGCCCATATAGTAGATGTAGATATAGATGCTTACGTTGCTCTTCAGTAGTGCAATTGTTTTTTTTAAAGTTCGCGCAGGTTCAAGAGTTTATACACTGGACGGAGTGCAGTGGTTTGGGTCGTAGATGTTCATTCACTACTCTCCAGGGGTGGTTGTCCTAGATAGGAAGAGAGGAACCGACCGAAATTTCACGTTGGTTGTAGCTCTCAGCAACTTTTTATGCACTTATTGCACTTATGTGTTATATTAAAATATTGCACACACAGAGTATGAATTTGATGTGACCGTATACGTATTATGCATTCATCAGTCACAACAGCGTGTTCATTAATATAAAAATGGTCTTTTTTCGAAAACACAAAGTTGTAAACGTTGAAAAGCGTTCAATCGCTTGGTCTAGAAAGAAAAGCCCCTGACTTTTGCTGGGGTGCAGCTTTAGGTCTTTATGCAAAAGGCAAAATTAATGATGTACGAAGTATGCCAATTACGCTCCCGGAATTTAGTCATAACTCGGGAACTGGCAAGACTGAGTCGATTGTCAACATTTGTCTGGAAAGGGGGACCCTTCCTTTCAGTTTTCATCCAAGGTTTCGACAGCACATTTTGTTTATGTGTTTTGCGTATTTTTCGCAAAAAAAAAAAACTTTTTTAGTGGCGCCGCCTTTAAAATGAGTGATTCACAATAGAAGCACCGTGTTGTGATTAAATTTTTAGGGAAATCTCCTGAAAACCCCTTGAAATTCTCCGCAAAATTGCAGGTGGTGTATGGAGACAAGATTATGTCGAAAACGCATTTATATGAATGGGCAGAGCATTTCAAGAAGGTCCGCGAGTCCGTAGAAGGCGATCCACGTGAAAGGTGCACTCGTCCCGCGGCATCGTTTATAGTGAATATGTTTGTACCAACGAGACAGGGACTGGATAGTTCTATGTTAGTGTGCTGAAGAGACTAAGAGCACGTGTTTTCTGTATACGACCCGGCCTCGCCAACGGCCCATTTCTCGTTGATTGTATGTACAAGAAATGTTGGCCAAAAAAAAAAAAGCATTTCACCCCTGCGACTCTCTTTTATTCCCAAGATTTTTGTTTTTCTTAGGCTGAACCACACCGAAGACGACAAAACGTTTTTTTTTTTTTTGTCGCACGACAAAAGAAAACGTTTTTCATTCTAACCCACACCAAACCCAACACTTACCAACAAGCAAAATGTTTCTGACGAATTGTTGCGCTTGGTGTGGGTTGAAAAAACACATTCAGTCATCGTTGTTTGAAATGTCGTCTGATTCAATATATGTAATTATAAATTGCGCTTCTTTGCTTGCTTGCTTGCTTTTGCTTTGGTGGCGTTACAGCCCGTGAAGGGCCAGAGCCAAGCATCAATCACCCACGCTGTACATACAAACATGCATACATTTTCAGTGGCCCGCATGTACCACTAAAAGAGTCGCGGGGGTAGTGCGCGCACGCGGGATCTCCAGGCCACTCGATCCTCCGCCATCGACTCTAACTCATCAGGAGCTATGCCCAAGCGCACCCAGACGAGCTTTTGGACTTGGTCCAACCACCTCGTCCTG
Source organism: Eumerus sabulonum (assembly GCA_951905685.1). Taxonomy (NCBI): domain Eukaryota; kingdom Metazoa; phylum Arthropoda; class Insecta; order Diptera; family Syrphidae; genus Eumerus; species Eumerus sabulonum. The sequence goes on from OX645060.1 coordinate 209,688,892, forward strand.
GGTCTGCCAAGCGGTCGCCCGCCTGATGGTAATGCATCCAAGGCACGCTTCGGAAGTCGTGATGATGGCGACACTCATCTCACGTGACCAAACCATCGAAGCATAGCCCTTTCCGTTCGGGGAAGCAGCTGCTCAACATTGAGCTCCCCGCGCACTGCCAAGTTTCTCACCCTATCCCGGCGAGTAACTCCCACAGCAGCACGAAGAAACCTCATTTCGGCAGCTTGTATTCGCGATCTTATTCTTTCGGTCAATACCCAAATTTCATGACCATAGGTGAGAGTTGGAACAAATACTGAGTTAAAAACCGCTAACTTTGCTTTGACACCAAGCTCGGTCTTCCTGATTACAGTTCTTCCAAACTGTTTCAAAATTGACCCAGCTTGGCCAATCCTGCAGGAAAGCTCAGTATTACTCCTCCCATCACTCGTGAGGAAGACCCCGAGATACTTAAACTTCTCCACCTGCTTCAATGGGACGTCCCTAACATGTAGAGTGCATTGGACAGGTATTCTGGAAATAATCATAACCTCGACTTTGTCCACGTTAACCCTCATTCCAGCATCAGCACATACCGGCACAAGCCTATCTGGCGCGTGCTGGAGTTCCGTCTGGGAGGATGTGAGGACAACTAAGTCATCTGCAAAAAGAAGATGGCTTACCCTCAACTCTCCCAATGTGAAACACTCCTCACCACGACTTCACTGCAACATCCAGTCCATATATATAATGATAAGGAGAGGTGACAAGACGCACTCTTGGCGGAGTCCAACGCCCACGGTGAAAGGTGTTAATTTACTACCATTAACCCGAACGCAGCTGCTACAGTTTGTGTATATAGACTGAATGGCCCTCAACAGAGGACCATCAATCTCATACTCCTGCAGAACACTCCAGAGTTTACCTCGAGGAACTCGGTCATACGCCTTTTCAAATTCTACAAAGCAGCTGAAGATCGGTTTGGCGTACTCCCAAGCCTTCTCGAGTACCATTCTGGAGTGAAAAGCTGGTCGGTTGTACTTCTGCCGTGACGAAACCCGCACTGTTCATCCCCTATCCTGGATCCGACCATAGCTTTAGAACGCACCTTCAGTACCTTAGCGTGGACTTTACCGAGGACACTTAAAAGAGATATGCCCTATAGTTGGAGTACTCTTTTTTATCCCCATTTTTGAAAAGAGGGACAATCACCCCAATCTGACAATCGCTAGGTGTCTCACCGCATTCCCAGGCCACCTTAATGACATGAGAGAGCCATAATACTCTCTCTTTACCCATTGCCTTAAGCATTTCTGGCCGAACTTCATCCACACCGGCGGATTCGCCAACTTTTAGCGATTCAATCGCTAAAATGACTTCCTCCACCGTTGGACTATTCTCCGCCCCACTCTAGACTATAGGTCTGTCCCTCTCAGCGCCCTGCATCTGCGTATGCTGTCCATCTCATTGGAAAGCAACACATCATCTGTGAATTTCCTTCCTCTAAATCGGCGAATGGTTTGCCAGAACACAGGTGAAGGGGACCTACAGTTTAATGCCGATTCTGAACGGCTTGAGTCCAGAAGCTTTTTCATGGCAAGTATACTACGGGGGGTTTTGCCCCGTAGTATACATGGCGCTCCTTTGCTCAATCAAAATTAGTAGCTTCTCCGCGTCAACTTCTATCTTCGCTTCAAAAATTCGCAATGCATCGATTTTGTCGCAGAAAGACAAAATACCGGCGAACGGATTTCGACATGTTCTTTTGCTTTGTCGTGTCGTACTCTGTTTATTTCGTCCGGTGTGGGTTGACCGCTAAGGTAGTGTGTCCTTTTCGGCAACGACCTGTGTTCGCAACACGTTTGTTGCGTTCAGTGTGGGTTGGCTGTATGCAATGCTATATAAAAGGAACATCGGAGCAACTAGCGCGGCCGAACAAAATGTTCTGTCGTGTTGCGTCCCATTTGGTGTGTGTTGACTCATAAGATGCAATGTATTCTTGTCGTGGGTTCAGCCTTAGAGACTCGCGCAGGTTCAAGAGTTTTTTACATTCTCTTACGATGGGATACACACACAACCTGAACGGAGTGCAGTGGTTTGGGTCGTTGATGTCCGTTCACTCGTCCTAGATAGGATGAGAGCCGACCAAATTCCGCGTAGGTTACAGTCCGTAGTAATTTGTTCAAACACTTTAGTATTGCATACGTATGTGTATGTATATTGGCGTTACAGTCCATGAAGGACCTGAGCCGGGCTTCTCTCGATCACCCATGTTGTGTGTGATTTCATTTTCCCATAGGTGAAAGGGACCTACAGTTTTTTGCCGGTTCCGAACGGCGAGTTTCGAGAAGCTTTTCATGACAATTTTACTACCGGGGGTTTTGTCAGAACCCCGCTGAGGAGAAACACCGTGAAAAACACGTTCGATGACATGGCTGTGTCGAGATTCGATCCCGTGTCATCGGCGTCAGAGGCCAACACACTACCCACTACGGCACGGTATTGCATACGCAGAGGATTAATTTTCAGTTGACCATATACTGTGGGTGTTATGTCTGAAGTAGTACGTCTGGTCACTTTCCGTTCAACTCTGCGTTGCATACTTTTGTCCGTATGGGAATTACTTTTTCTTGGCTATGAAACGAATTGGAACTATAGATGAAATCGCATCTGAAGGGAACTCATCATAGTGGTGTAGAGAAGGTCCAAGAAGATGTCATGATGGTTCTGAACGAGTTAACTTCGGAGGATTATCAGGAGTGCTTTGAATCGTGGGAGCAAGATTGGAATCGTTGTGCAGATTTAGAGGTGGGGCTTCATATTTACGAAGTTCTGGAACTTAATTGCCACACCTCGTAATGTTTACAGTTAATTATTTAAGAATAGAAAAGTTAACTCTAAAAATATCAAATGAATCGTTCATTACACGCTTTTTTTATAAATTGCGCTTGAATTACTATCACGGTAGTATAGGTAGGTAGTATATATGTGTATATCAACGGACTTCAGTTCAATAGAGCAGATAATTATCCAAACAGAAAAGTAATAACCCAGTTCAATTAGTTTTATATAAAAATGTGCAAAAACATAATTTAATTCTATTCAATCACACCTATGGCCTTTCAGATGAAACAACATTGGCTTTGAATGGAGGTCCGATAAAGGACAAAACTCTTTTTGTAGTTCGGATTGTAGCATATATAGCAAGACATAGATGCCAAGTGACCGGGTCACTAGTTGATCTTTTCTCATTTTGTTTTCGTTTTGTCCGTTCAAATTTCAAATTTACTATTTGACCATCTCCTAAGCTGAGGCAGATCTTATTTCGTTTGTTGTTTGGACTCTAAAAGATTTCTAGCTGTGAATTGGCTTAATTTTATGCCATGATCGCTGGTAGAAAATAGGCTAAGTGTGAAATAAATCTCCGTACAAGATTCCCTCGCAAGCGAATCCACACAGCAACCTGGCGATCTCCGGACGGTCGAACCGCCAACCAAATCGACCATGTGCTCATTGACGCAAGGCACTCGTCAAACATCCTGGATGTGCGAACATTCAGAGGGGCAAATGTAGACTCTGACCACTTCCTCGTAGCAGCAAGACTCAGAGCTCGACTGTCCAATGTCAGAAAGCTGCACCAGCCCATCAGGAGGAGGTTCGACATTGGGCGCCTGAGCCCACCGGAGGTTGCCAGAGTCTACAGGGAGCAGCTGAGCGAAAGACTCTACGGTATGCCTACGTCGAACACAAATGCCAATAATATGTGGCTGCATTGCCGCTCAGCCATTCAGGAAGTAGCCGAAACCACCTTAGGATACCTACCACCCCCGACAAGAAACCCGTGGTATGATGGCGAGTGTGAGCAGAAAAAGGCAGCAACCGACGAGGCGTACCAAAAGGCGCTGCAGAGGAAAACCAGGGCAGCGCAAGCAGAGTACCGAGCCAGAAGAAGGGAGGAGAAAAAACTACTGCGACAAAAGAAGAGAATCCTCGCAGCCTCCCAGCTCAGGGATATCGAGGAGTCTAGGGATAAACATAAAATACGAGCCTTTTACAAGAAAGCCAAAGGCCTTGCAGGAGGCTTCAAAAAGGGCACCCTGGCTCTTCGAAACTGCGAGGGTAATCTTGTCACCGACCCGCAGGGATTAGTGGATGTATTTAAGCAGCACTTCCAGCAGCTGCTTAACGAGCATGACCAAGAGAGAGTGGTAGGGACCGAGGAAATCCCAACTCCAGCCGCTGAAGTAGTCCTCCCACCCAGCATCGAAGAAGTCGGCACAGCTATTCAGAAGCTGAAAACAACAAGGCCGCAGGCTCAGATGACTTGCCATCAGAGCTCTTCAAGGCTGGCGGCGATGTTCTGGTAGGCAGCATGCACCAGATCATCTGCAGAATTTGGGAAGATGAAAGCATGCCCGACGACTGGAATACCAGCTCTATATGCCCCATCCACAAATAAGGCGATCCTACCTCTTGCAAGAACTATAGAGGTATATCCCTGCTCAATGTCGCATACAAGATCCTGTCCAGCGTATTGTGTGAACGTCTAAAACCATTTTGCACCGCACTAATCGGCAGCTACCAGTGCGGCTTCCGGCCTGGCAAATCAACTATAGACCAAATTTTCACACTTTGACAAATCCTGGAAAAGACCAACGAGTTTCGAATCGATACACACCATCTTTTCATCGATTTCAAAGCCGCCTACGACAGCGGATTTCGGCACGGAGAAGTCATGTGACTTCTTCAACCTGGTGCTGGAGCAGATAGTGCGACGGGCAGGCGTCAACAGGGAAGGCACTATCTTTTACAAGTCCACCCAGCTGCTAGGATACGCGGATGATATCGACATCATCGCGTGTTCTCGCCGTGGCATTGTGGAAGCATTCACGGCGATTGAAGAACAGGCGAAACGAGTTGGTCTTAAGGACAAAACGAAATACATGCTGTCAAGCAAAAACCAATCCGTCGCTCACCACCTGGGACAAAATATAACAATTGACAGCTACAATTTCGAGGTAGTTAAGGAGTTTGTCTACCTCGGGGCAAACGTAAATTCCACAAATGACACCACAGTGGAGATCCGGCATAGAATCGCCCTTGGCAACCGTTGCTACTTCGGCTTGTCCAAACAACTGGGGTCAAAACTCGTCACTCGAAAGACCAAAGTCATGCTTTACAAAACGCTCATTCTGCCAGTCTTGCTGTACGGAGCCGAAAGCTGGACGATAAGCAGGACAGCGGAGCTGATTTTGGGTTCTTTCGAAAGAAAAATTCTGCGCCGGATATTTGGTCCTGTCTGTGAGGAAGGTGAATGGAGAAGAAGACACGACCGCGAACTCTACGAGCTGTACCAAAATGTGGATGTAGTCCGGAAGGCAAGGATCCGTCGACTACACTGGCTCGGCCACATCGAGCGCATGGACATCAACGCTCCAGCTAAGAGGGTCTTCGACTCCGAGCCTCCTGGTTCGAGAAGAAGAGGAAGAGTAATCAAATTACTCCCTCTGGAAAGCTATTAAGGGCATTAGAAATCCTAGACTGCAGACACCGCCAATAAGGAAAAATCAAAATGAATGCGCGAAAGACGATGAGGAAAGGCAATACTCTCGAAATGACCGGGGGATCCAAAATGACGCGAGCTACGCTCTCCGAACTGGAAAATATCATAGATTCCTTTAAGGCAAATAAAGCACCAGGTTACGACTTAATTACAAGGGATGTTCTTAAAAATTTGCCGAGAAATGCTCTGCTCAAACTTGTATATCTTGTTAACGCAGCCCGGTTAGATCACGTACCAAGCCAATGTAAGGTCGCCAATGTTATTATGGTTCTAAAGCCCGGATAGCCACCGACGTATAAAAATTCTTATCGCCCAATGTCATTGTTTCCGTTAATTTCAAAAGTCTTTGAAAGAATTGTAAACAATCGCTTAAAGCCGATTTTCGAGGAACATCAATTTGGTTTCAGAAGCAAACATTCCACTTAAGACCAAGCGCATCGAATAACCGATGTGGTCTTGATGTCTCCAAAGCTTGGGATATAAACAACTAAAACTTATCCTATAAACTCTTTCGTGTTAAACACGGGAGCGAATACTCAAATTTTAGAGCAATTACAGCTGGCGTTCCGCAGGGAAGCATACTTGGTCCACTGCTTTACCTGCTGTATACCAGAGATATACCATAAACGGCTACATGTGCTGGCCACATTCGCTGATGATACTGCAATTTTGGACATAGGAAAATCAGTCGAAGAATCAACGACTAAATTGCAACCGTATAAGCGACTGGACAAAGACTTGGCGGATCGCGCTTAACGAAACCAAATCTATCCACGTACATTTTGCTTATAGAAAAGTAGGTGCACTACTTCTCTCTGTAAATGAAGCTCGGATCCTATTCACAAACGAGGCGAACTACCCAGGCGTGACTCTCGGCGCATAACTTGAAAGGAAGGCGCATGTAAAGAAAAAACGTAAAGAGCTTGAATTGAAATATAGGGACATGTACTGGCTGCTAGGAAAACATTCTCAGCTTAGTATTGAAAACAAACTGCTTCTCTATAAGCAAGTACTTGAACATATTTGAGCTTACGGTATACAACCCTGGGGTTGTACCAAGAAGAGTAATTCTTCTAACGCGTCGTCGTAGATTCAAAACGACGATATTCATATCGATTTAAGCAATGAAAATATCAAAAATGGAGCTAAACTTTTGGACCGAAAACATAGATATCGACTGGAAGATCATATCAATAATGCGGCTCATGAAATAATAGAGGAACGAAACCTGCTGCGCCGTATTCAAAGGACAAAGCCACTTGATTTGGCGCGACGAACCTATCCGACCGGACGCACTCTGCGGATTGCAGGAAATCTCACTGTAAAGCTGCCTGCTAAATGTGATTACTTCGAGAATGGAAAACTGCTAGATAAGTCAATGGAATCCGAACTCGCTCATCGTGCATCAGAGTCCAATACACTAGCCACGGCGCCCTCAATTGACTAAGTTGCACTAAAAAAATAATTAACTCGACAGCACGTACTGGCGGTCCCCATAGTGTCTTTTGAAGATGTACACCAATTCTCGCAAAAAAAAAAAAAAAAAAAAAAAAAAAAAAACTGTATGTTATTTTATGTCCAACCAGGACCTTAGCGCCAAAAAAAAGAGATAAATGTCCCTCCACAGGTATCAGACTAGCCTACGTACATATGTTGTGAGTGATTTATCGTCCTATAAACGATGAATTTCGAGTTCTGTCAGTGCACCGCTTAGCTTACTTACTTACTTTGATGGCGCTACAGTTCGGGGTGAACCAGGGTCTCAACCAACAAGCCTCTCCAGCCGACCCGATCTTTGGCCAGCCGCTTCCAGTGCCGCACCGCACGCCCAGTTGGTTGAGGTCCCTTTCCACCTATGTGCGCCACCTTAAATGCGGTCGTTCCTGCTGCGTCGTCCCTTGGGGTTGGAGTCGAAGACTCTTCGAGCCGGAGCGTTGACAACCATTCACTCTACATGGCCTAGCCATCCTAGACGTTGGATCCGAAGACGTCTAACTAGGCCGATGTCGCTGTACAGCCCGTACAGTTCTTCGTTGAATCTCCTCCTCCACTCTCCGTTTACACAAACGGGACCAAAGATTGCACGCAGAATATTCCTCTCGAAACGCCCAAGAGCCTCTTCATCCGTTTTTGATAATGTCCAAGCCTCAGCGCCGAAGAGGAGGACCGGGATGATTAAGATTTTGTAGAGGGATACCTAAGATTTTCGAGAGAGGGCTCTACTACTCAATTGCCTCTCGAGCCCGAAGAAGCAGCGGTAGGCAAGAGTTATTCTGTGTTTTATCTCAGCGCTGGTGTCGTTGCTGCTTGTCACTATCGAGCCAAGGTAGACGAAGTCCTTGACTACTTCAAAAATATAGCTGCCGAAGGTGACGTTCTGACCAAGACGTCGGTGTTGTGCGTCTTTCTTGGATGACAGCTTATATTTGGCCTTGTCCCCATTTACCCTAAGACCCACTTTCGCCGCTTCTGCTTCAATGCTTGCGAACGCCTCATTGACGTCTCGCTTTGTTCGTCCAATAACGTCAATGTCATCTGCGTAGGCAAGCAATTGTGTGGATTTGAAGTAGATCGTATCTCTTGTATTGGCCGCAGAGTCCCACACGATATTTTCAAGAATAATATTAGCGAAATCAACATCAAAGGGGTCGGTTAGTTCACCTCCGACCTTAATGGAGCAGCGAGAGCTCTCCATAGTCATCCTACACAGTCTGACGAGTTTGGCAGGAATGTTAAAACATGACATGGCTCTGTATAGCTCGTCTCTATAAACACTGTCAAACGCGGCTTTAAAGTCGACAAAAAGATGGTGCGTGTCGACCTGGAATTCATGGGTCTTCTCCAAGATCTGCCGTAGTGTAAATATTTGATCTATCGTGGATTTTCCTGGCCTGAAACCACACTGGTAGGAACCTATCAGATTGCCCATGAACGGTTTCAGGTACTTAGACAGTACGGCAGAGAGAATCTTGTACGCGATGCTCAGGAGGCTTATCCCTCTGTAATTGGCGAAGTTATAGGGGTCTCCTTTCTTATGGACCGGGCAAACGATACTGAGATTCCATTCATCGGGCATGCGTTATTCCGACCATATCTTGCAGATGAGTCCCCAGCTCCGCGGGGAGTCCGTCTGCTCCAATAGCTTTATAAGACTTAAGTTTCGATATCGGTATCTTAGCATCGTCTAGGTCGGGTGGACGGGATTCTCCTTCGTCTTCATCCATTATGAATGGTTCGCTCTGCCTGACGGCGGCATTTTGACTATCATCGCCGTTATACATTCTGCAGAAATGGTCCTTCCGAAATCTTAGCATCGACTGTGACTCCAATACTAGTTGTCCGTGCTCATCCCTGCAGGCTTCTGCTCTGGCTTTATAGCCTTGGCATGTTCGTTTTACTTTCTGTTAAAATTTTCGAACGTCGTTCCTGCAGTAACATCTCTCCATCCCATCGATCTCGCGCTTCTCGTGCTCCTTCTTTTTCCTTTTCAGAAGCGCATGCTCCTCCCTCCTTTTCTGTTCATAGAGCTCGCGGGCAACTCTCGTCGATGCAATGTAGCCATGTATGCATTCTGTTTCTCTACATGGGCCTGTCTGCACTCATCGTCAAACCAGGGGTTTCTCGACGGTGGTGGCTCGAAACCGAGTACATCTGAGGCGGCCACTCTAATGGCGTTCTGACAACGACTCCATTGCTGTTCCATGGTTTCTGCAGATTGAATCGGGACTTGAGAGAGCTTGAGGGAGACTTGATCGGCGAAGGTCCTGGCGGTCCCCTGCGATTGCAGCATTCCGACGTTAAATTTTGGTGTTCTTACTCGACTCCGTTGATTCCGAGAAATTCGCATATGTACCTTGGCTGCAACAAGTTAATGATACGAATCGATGTTGGCTCCTCGAAAGGTTCAGACATCTAGGATGCTGGAGGAGTGTCTGCCGTCGATCGCAATATGAACAATTTGGTTTGGTTGTCGATTGATCGAAAGACCCCTTATGGACGTTGAGGTGTGGGAATCGTGTACTTGCTACTACCAGATTATGTCCCGCCATAAAGTCTACTAGCCTTAGTGCGTTTTCTGACATGGTGTTGTGTAGGCTGTGCTTTCCAATGACCCGTTCAAAGATAGCTTCCTTACCCAGCTTCGCATTGAAATCTCCTAGAACGATTTTGGTGTCATAGCTGGGACTTTGCGCATACGTTCCGCCTAGGAGATCATAGAAGTCGTCTTTATGTCGGTCATCTTTCTCCTCTGTGGGGGCATGGACAGTAAGTATAGTAAGCTTATATTACCGAGATTGGTCTTGATGCGGATAGTTAGTTAGTTATCCGCATCCGAATAAGCGTTGTTTATTTTCTCTGTAGCAGTTTGTTTCCGTAGTAGATATCACAGTTTTTCATCCACTTCTTGCCTGGCCCATCGTACTTCTTGGAGCGCGGTAATGTCTGGCCTTATAGCAGTCCAAAGAGTTGACCAGTTTTGCGGCTGCACTTGGTCTGTTGAGGGACCTAACGTTCCAGGTGCAGATCCGGAGTTCGTTTCCTTTTAGACGTTTGCGGGAGTCGTCAACATGTAATCCGTCCGTTTCCGAGGCTGTTGGTTGTCTCTGAACAAGCTTTGGTTTTATGCGATAGGGATGTTAACCCTAAGCGCAACTCCCAACCTGGAGGGCCAGGTTCCTCTTTCCCCAGGAACAAGGGTTCGGGTCGCTGCACACATTGGTTCACTACCTGGCGGGTGCCAGTATAACTATCCAGATGAGGCCACGCGGAGGCTGTGTGTCAACTTGGATTGAGCAGAGACAGAGATCGAAGCTGGCGTTTGCCAAGTTAAACGCGATCAATTTCTTTGCTCTGTTTGTTCGCTCTCTTCTCCCCTTTGCACCGCTTAGCATTTAAACTAAAAAACGGCTTTCGGGTATTGCATTTCTTCTCACTAAGCATCTAAACAGCTTATGAAGTAAGCAGGAGTAATAGTTCTAGTTTAACTTCATCTTTTTAACGTTTGCACAACCATATGATGCATATCAGCCATTGAGAAGTTTTATATGGGTAACTATTAGGCATTTAGTTTACCTAATAGAAGCGTGTAAGCCTTTTGAAGAACGCTTAAGAAACTTCAGCCCTGATTTATAGAAAAGATCCGAGAGCTACAAGTTCTTTGAAGAGGATGTACTATTTTGCTGCGAGTGGAATGGATGTGTAGGTATTTATAGATTGTATTCTGATCAACTACATCATCTCTGGAAAACGCAACGACTTTCGTGCAAAAACCTATGTGAAACGGAAGTCGTTTACATCACATTAACGTGAAGACATAATGGTAAGCCATAATCATGACGAAGAGTAAACATTTTTAATATCCCATCCCCGGATAGATGTACATTTTCTGCTTTTAATGAGGCATTCTATATTTGTAAACAAATTGAGATCCATGAGGCTGGTGAACTTCGATTGTTGTGGTTTTTAATTTAATAAAAATAAAACCAAGAAAACGTATAAAAACGAAAATATCTTGAACGTAGTGAATAGTAATACGTTGGGTTCGTTGCCGCGATGTCAAAAGTGCCATTGTGCGATTCGTCTAGCAGGTCCCTTCTATAACTCATATCCCATCTAAACCTACGCAAGTCAATTTCAAAAGCACCGCAAGTCTATGCCATCTCAAATATCGTCACATCAAAATAAACTCTATTCTAAAATGAGCCAAAAGAAAACAAGTCCGATCACTCACCCTGGGCTAAAAATAGTATCTCTTAATCCTTATACCGTTTCATTCCAGAGGCAACAACTATGCAGTCGATTACTTCGAGACAACGCCGGCGATGTCGTCGTTCACTTTTGGCTTTGTCATTTCCCAATTGGAGAAGCTCTCACCCAACAGTCCACAGCCTGAGGATAAAAAGCCAACCATTAACATTTGGGCTCGTCCGGAGATTCACAACGATCTGCAGGTACGTGATGTTCATATCGTATCGCATGTGCGATACCACGTATCGCATGTGGTAAAATGGTAAGTGTGCGGAAGAATGTTCGTGTCTTCCTTCCTACAGATGTCGTCAGACCGACTAAACCGCTAAGCAAACCACCTGTGATCAAGTATTATATAATATAATCTCCTCGGTAACTTTGTTTCTCCAGTGTCGCTGCTATGGGTTGAGGTCCCTCTCCACCTGTGTGCACCACGTTAGATGCGGCCGTCCTTTGCAATGTCGTCCCAGGGGGCTGAAGTCAAAGACTCTTCGGGCCGGAGCTGTGGTGTCCATTCGTTCTGCATGGCGTAGCCATTTTAGACGTTGGATCCATAGACGTCGTACTAGGCCGATGTGATTGTATAGCCCGTACAGTTTGTGGTTGAGTCTTCTCTTCCACTCACCGTCAACATAAACGAGACTGAAAATCGTACTTAGAATTTTCCTCTCGAATCGACCAAGTGCCACTTCATCCATTTTTGACTAAGCTTCTGCGTTGTAGACGAGGACCGAGATGATTAAGGTTTTATAGATGGTCACCTTAGTTTTCCGAGAGAGGGTACTACTTCTCAATTTCCTCCCGTGCCTCCCGTGCCTCTTGTATTGGCCAGGAAGTCCCGCACTATCTTTTCAAGCATGAAAAAGCCAAATGACAGTGCGCCGCTCTGTCTGAATCCTTTTTGACATGGAAGGTGTCGGTTAACTTCTTACTGGCCTTAATGGAGCAGCGAGAATTCTCCATTGTCAATTCGCACAACAACATGGCTCTATGTTACTCGACGAGAGACGCTGTCATATGCGGCTTTAAAATCGACGAAAAGGTGGTGTGTATCGACCTGAAATTCATGGTCTTTTGGTCTGTCATGGACTTTCCTGGCCTGACGTCACATTGAACGGAATCTATCAAATTGTCCGCGAATGATTTCAGGCGTTCATATAGGACGGCAGAGAAGATATTATACGCGATGTTAAGGAGTCTTATTCCCCTATAATTGGTGCGGTAATAGGGATCTCTTTTTTGTGGACCGGGCAAAAGAGGCTGAGATTCCGTACATCGGGCATGCTTTCTACCGACCATATCTAACAGATGGACTGGTGCAGCTCCCAACCAATTGATCTCCATTTGCTTTAAATAGCAATTAGTCTGAATCCGTTTTTTGCACGTGATCTCGTGTAGGATGTTCTTTCGTACCACTCGTTTAAAGATGTCCTCTTTACCCAGCTTCGCGTTGATATCTCCGAAAATAGCGAGAATAATCTCGTTATCATAGCTGGGACATTGAGCGTATGTTCTAGGAGGTCATAGAAGTCATCTTTCACTCTGCCGTCTTTTAGGTTGATGTTCCTGAAAATAGCTTTGATGCGGATTGCTATGAGGCGTTCGCTCACAGGCCGGAAGCTTAGGACTTTTTGCCTAAGTCCACCTGGAACAACAAATCCAAATAGGCGTTGTTTGTTCTCCTTGTATCAGTTTCCATAGCATACATATATCACAGTTTTTTGTGCTCTTTTTACTAGGTCCATCTCATCGCACTTCTTAGAAGGCGGTAATGTCTGCTTTATAGCAACTTGGACCTTTTTCTAACTGTTTGTGATGAAGGTTTCTGCTATCTGTTGGAGCACTCAGGCGCAAATATTGGTCCATTGTACTCCAAACCATTTGGGATACTCCTGAAAATCTCAAGATGGCACCACGAGAAGGTGGGAATGGGACTTACTAACAGTGCCGCAAAGTGTTCCTCTGCGGTTATTCTTCTCTCTTATTAGTAGGCGAAGTTCTTTTATACAATAAATGTGGAACTTTGAAATGGACAACAGGTTCTGGGTTAGCTGGTAAATGGAGTTTATATGGCAGGCGAAGAGCACGCCCAATATATACAAATGTCAAAGTAAAGTTTTGGAAGAAGTCTTCCCTGGTACGACTAGAAGCAAAAACTATGAGAAATTAGCAAGCGGGAGCTTAGTACTACTAGAACGAACTTAAAACTTAAGTTTGAAAAAAAAAAAAAACTTTGGTGAGTGCTATTCGATACCTCTGTGGCCTTGATGCGAAATGCCAGTCGGATCGCAGAGTGGGATTTTTCCTAACTTTTTTCGTTTTTTTCTCAACTTACTTACTTACTTATCAGGCCAGCGATCCATGGAGGATCTGAGCCTGAGCTATAGCTGCCTTTATCCTTGATGATCCCGGGCACGCTGCTTCAAGTTGTCAAGACCAAGATGTCTTACATCCGCGATTACTTGGTCTTTATACACGAGGTTCGGTCTTCCTCTTCTTCTCGAACCAGGAGGCTCGGAATCGAAGACCCTCTTAGCTGGAGCGTTGATGTCCAAGCGCTCGATGTGTCCGAGCAAGTGTAGTCGACGGATCCGTGCCTTCCGGACTACATCCACATCTTGGTACAGCTCGTAGAGTTCGCGGTTGTGTCTCTTTCCCCATTCACCTTCCTCATAGACAGGACCAAATATCCGGCGCAGAATTTTTCTTTCGAAAGAACCCAAAATCAGTTTCGCTGTCCTGCATATCGTCCAGCTTTCGGCTCCGTACAGCAAGACTGGCAGAATGAGCGTTTTGTAAAGCATGACTTTGGTCTTTCGAGTGAGGAGTTTTGACCCCAGTTGTTTGGACAAGCCGAAGTAGCAGCGGTTGCCAAGGGTGATTCTATGCCGGATATCCACTGTGGTGTCATTTGGGGAATTTGTGGAACTCCTTTACTACCTCGAGATTGTAGCTGTCACTTGTTAATTTATGTCCCGGGTGCTGAGCGACGGATTGGTTTTTGCTTGACAGCATGTATTTCGTTTTGTCCTCATTGTTCTTAAGACCAACTCGTTTCGCCTGTTCTTCAATCGCCGTGAATGCTTCCACAATGCCACGGCGAGAACACGCGATAATGTCGATATCATCCGCGTATCATAGCAGCTGGATGGACTTGTAAAAGATAGTTCCTTCCCTGTTGACGCCTGATGGTCGCACTATCTGCTCCAGCACCAGGTTGAAGAAGTCACATGACAGCGCATCTCCTTGCCGAAATCCGGTGCATGTTTCGAATGGTTCCGAGGTCCTAGAACCGAGTTGCACGGTGCATCGCGTGTTTTTTAGCGTGGCGCGACACAACTGGATCAGTTTTACCGGCATCCCGAAATCGGCCATCGCACCAAACTTTGAAATCGATGAAAAGATGGTGTGTATCGATTTGAAACTCGTTGGTCTTTTCCAGGATTTGTCGAAGTGTGAAAATTTGGTCTATAGTTGATTTGCTGAGCCGGAAGCCGCACTGGTAGCTGCCGATTAGTGCGGTGCAAAATGGTTTTAGACGTTCACACAATACGCTGGACAGGATCTTGTATGCGACATTGAGCAGGGATATACCTCTATAGTTTATGCAAGAGGTGGGATCGCCTTTTTTGTGGATGGGGTATATAGAGCTGGTATTCCAGTTGTCGGGCATGCTTTCATCTTCCCAAATTCTGCAGATGGTCTGGTGCATGCTCCCTACCAGAACATCGCCGCCAGCCTTGAAGAGCTGTGATGGCAAGCCATCTGAGCCTGCGACCTTGTTATTCTGGGAGGCTGCGAAGATTCTTTTCTTTTGTCGCAGTAGTTTTTTCTCCTCCATTCTTCTGGCTCGGTACTTTTCTTGCGCTGGCCTGGTTTTCCTCTGCAACGCCTTTTGGTACGCCTCGTCGGTTGCTGCCTTTTTCTGCTCGCACTCGCCATCATACAACGGGTTTCTTGTCGGGGGTGGTAGGTATCCCAAGGTGGTTTCGGCTACATGCTAAATGGAACTCCATCTCTGTGTTAGACCGTATAAGATCTTAAAGCGTTTTACATACCTATTAACCCCTTATAGATCTTACTCCCGCTTCATTCCTTGTCAGCTAGCTCTGACATTTAAAGGCATTTTTAAAACATAGGTACACATCGCGTATACGTTGTCTGTTCAGAAAATAAGGAAACTTTTCGAAATACACGAACCAAGTTCACTCGACTTTCGATATGTGTATACTGGTGATGACGCAAATCAATCTGCAACTAAACAAAATGGCAATAACACAAACTACTTACTTTTATTTCGATAGGAAATCTACACAAAGCTGATTACAGTCTACGACCGTTTGGAAGCCTACTTCAACGTATCGGTGCCCTTAAGCAAGATCGACGTTCTTGCCATACCCGGACTTTCTTCGGTACGCCCCGCTGACAACTGGGGCGTCCTAATGTTCAAGTGAGTTTTTGTCTTCTCCCAATTCAGGAGAAAGTCCATTTAATCATTACTAATTATAGAGAAAACGAACTACTCAAAAAAGGCTACTATGGACTGTCGCAAGAGTTGATCTATCAATGGCTAGGATCATGGGTTACTCCATACTGGTGGAGTGATGCGCATGTTAACAAGGCCTTAGCTAGTTTTTTGGCCTCCTACACGGTGATTGATGTAAGTTCAGTTGCACTTTGAAACCTTAATAATGAGTTTCTTATTTGCCTAATCCGTTTTTAAGATCGACAATGGAATTGAATTCAATGGAAAATACCCAATGACAGTACTTTACTCGCTGTATTACGAATTCAGTAAGCGATATCCCCATTCGCGTATAACTGGAATGAAACAAGAGACAACATCATTTAAAACTGAGTTGGTTATGCGCATGCTCAACTACACCTTAAGCAGCGAAACCTTCAAAACGGGCATTCGTAAGTTCATAGCCGATCGTCATTTTAGCACTTTCTTCGGCGACGACCTCTGGGATGCTCTCACCAAACAAGCACACGAGGATCACACACTGAACGATAAATATGCAATCAACGAGATTGCTGGATCATGGATCACCAAAGATCGCCTTCCTGTGGTGAAGGTTACCCGAAACTATAATGACAATACAGCCAAGGTGCAACAGAAAGTCTATCTACGAGAACGGCCGCATGATGTCCCTGAACAAGACAAAATGCTTTGGTGGATCCCATTGGTCCTCGTGACGCAGGATAATCTGAATTTTAACAACACGACTCCGCATACCTGGATGGAAAAGACACGCGAAGTGACATTAAGAGGCTTGCCGGGCAAAGAAGAGTTTATCATAATCAATCCGGAAGAAATTGGCCCATTCCCCGTGAACTATGACGAAAAGAATTGGGACTTGCTCTCGAAATTCCTTCAAACCGAGGATGGGCGAACAAAGATTCCTATTTATACCAGGTATATGTGCCGCACTTTCAATTATATTCTTTATGTTGTTTTTGTTGTGGCTTAGGGCTAAACTTCTCCATGACGCTTGGAATTTGGCCTATGCCGGAGACTTGAGCTTTGCCACTGCGTTCGACATGACGCTGTTTATGAAATATGAACGAAATCACATTGCCTGGAATCCGGTATTCACTTTCATCGATCACATTGGGCGACATATCGATATGTCTGCCGTGCACAAAAAGTTTGAGGTTTGTGTGACACTTTGGAAGTCTCTCCAAAAGTTTAACCTCGATTTCTAGACCTACGTACGTGTTCTACTAACGCCGCTATACGAAGAGCTAGGACAGTCTATGGAAAACGAAGAGAACTGGAAATCTGACTTGAGATCACTGTCGAAAACGTTCCTATGTCGTGCGGGATACAGACCATGCATTGAGGAGGCACAACAGGCATTCAAGCTTTGGATGGAAAACGAGAATCCGGACGAAGGCAATCCGTATGTCTAAGAAGTGACCATCGATCACTTGTTTTATAGATATCTTTTGTAGCGTTCCAAATCAGTACATTTGCCCAGTATTTAAATGGGGTACCATGGAAGAATGGGAATTCGGCTTACAACGCGTTATCAACTTTCCCAAATCTCGAGTTCAAAGCGAAAGGACTTACTTACTAAAGACCCTTGCTGGTTGTCCGGTACAACCTGAGAAGATCGAGCGTCTTTTGAACATAACAATCTTGGAGGAAAATGGTAACTTTACGGAGAATGACATCTTCCTGATCTTCTCTATGCTCACAGGTGGTTCAAGTGGCTACATGAGTCTATTCAACTTTTTATCAAACAATTGGGTGGTCATCAAGCAGAGGTGGGTCCTATCTAACTTTGAACAGTGTACAAGGTCTACAATTCACAATTTATTTTTAGGTTTGAAAATAAAACAAATCTCTGGGATAGTCTAATTGGTTCGGCGACCGGAGTTTTCACCACCCAGGAGGGCTACGATATGGTAAAGAAGCTAAAGAAAGAACGTCGTGGTGAATTTGGTAGTGCTGAACACATCATCGATAAGAATCTGAGGAATATCAAAGAGGAAGCCAAATGGAGTGACGAGAATCTGCCAGTGATTGAAAAGTGGTTGGACAATTTTCTGAAAACCGTCAATCAGAATGACAACAAGTTCATTGGGAAGTAGGACGTCGTAAGGGATAGACCGTTCATTGTTAGAGCAATTTCCTCTGTACCTAAGATTTCATAAGTTTTCAATTTCACATTAGCATTAACCAAGCCATCTCCCGACAGCAACGTGTGAACCTTTGTGATTACATGCTCCGATGATTAGTTAACAATCAGGTTTACTCTTATGTGTAAGCAACGCTACTTTTGTTTTTCTTAAATAAAATATTTTATTACGGAGATTGATAGTATGGTGGACTTATTTAAGGACACGAGAAATAACGAGCTTCTACTGATCCTCATGTTTAACTAGGGTACACTCTGCTTAAAACATATTGGGATTATGACCTTAACTCTAATGCTCATCATTTTCAATGCCTTCGAAGAGTTTCTTGAAGAGTTGGTCACTTAAATGGGCATTGGAAATATAGGGTTAAACAATTAAAGTGCAGGGAAGTAATCGCAAGTTCGGTTAGGTTGTAGTGCTTGGCATACGTCACACGTAGGCCAGAATCGGCCCATTGTGATACCATTGTGATATCCGCCACCTGAAAACTAATCAGTGCTTCTCGATGAATCGATGGAGTTGAGTTATTCTCATTTAGCTCACTTAAGTTATCGTAAGGGATGGCAAAGGACTAACAAAGGCCTCGTAGGGGTAGCATCTATCCGACGGATGCTGGCCTGCTAAAAAGCGAGAAGAGCCACCGCAGTCTAACATCTTGCGGCACTGTTAGTAAGGATAGTAAGTCCTATCCCCACCTCCTCGTGGTGCCATCTGGAGGTTTCCTATGGAAATTGCAGACGGGGAAGGGCGAATCCTCCTGCGCCAAAAACAAAAAAAAAAAAAAAACAGGATTAGTCGGTTGGGCTACGGCCTAGTAAGCCGTAACCGTAAAAAAAACACAAACTCCGAAACAACCACAAGCCTCGGATATAACGGACCGGATTTA
Organism: Eumerus sabulonum; assembly: GCA_951905685.1. NCBI lineage: Eukaryota > Metazoa > Arthropoda > Insecta > Diptera > Syrphidae > Eumerus > Eumerus sabulonum. The sequence continues at coordinate 209,707,716 of OX645060.1, forward strand.
TGTTGACGACCCTTGCAAAAAACGGAAAAGGACAATGATCTTCGGCTTTGTACGTGGAATGTTAGGTCCCTAAACAGGCCACGTGCAGCCGAACAACTTGTAGACGCCCTAGACCGCTATAAAGCGGACATCACCGCCATCCAGGAAATGCGATGGAATGGACCGGCTATAAAGCGGATGAAAAATTGCGATGTTTACTACGGCGACTGCTGTAGGGAGAGAGGGCAACGATTATTTGGATGCGGATTCGTTGTTCGAGGTGGACTAAGGCAAAAAGTCCTAAGCTTTCGGCATGTGAGCGATCGCCTCATAACAATCCGTATCAAGGCTCAATTTTTTAACATCAGCCTGATCTGCGTCCACGCCCCCACGGAAGACAAGGATGACTCAGCCAAAGATGAGTTCTACGATCTCCTAGACAGAACGTATGCCCAATGTCCCAGCTATGACATCAAAATTGTACTAGGAGACCTCAATGCTAAGCTGGGTAAGGAAAGCATATTTGAACGAGTCATCGGCAAACGTAGCCTACACGACACCACCTCCGATAACGGACACAGGCTGATTGATCTTGCTACGGGGCGAAATCTCCTTCTAGCCAGTACGCGCTTCCAGCACCTCGATATACACAAAGGCACCTGGCGGTCTTTTGATCAATCGACTGCCAACCAGATTGATCACATCGCGATCGACGTCAGACACTCCGCCACTATTCTTGATGTTCGAACTTTCCGAGGGGCTAACATCGACTCGGACCACTATCTTGTAGTAGCCAAGATGCGCTTACGGATATCACGAGCGCAACGGAGTAGAGTAAGAATACAAAGTTATGACGTCGGAAAGCTACTATCGCCAGAAACCGATCGTGCTTTTACCGATCGCGTCTCCCTCTCCAATACACCTGAATCCTCCACACTACCAATAGAACAGCAGTGGAGCCTTTGCAAGCAAGCCCTGAAAAGCTCTGCATCCGAAGTTTTCGGTTTCAAGGCTCCACCACGAAGAAACACCTGGTTCGATGACGAGGAGGATTCATAAGGCGAGGCAGGATGCATATAAGGCCTCGCTGCATAAAAGAACGAGAGCAGCTAGTGAGCTCTGCGAGTTAAAAAGAAGGGAGGAGCATAAGCTTCTTAGAAGAAAGAAGAAAGAGCACGAGAAGCGCGCGATTGATGATTTGGAGAGGTGTTACTGCAGGCGTGACGTTCAAAAGTTTTATCAACAGATAAAGCGAACATGCCAAGGTTACAAAGCCAGAACGGAAGCCTGCAGGGATGAGAACGGACACCTAGTAGTAGAATCGCACTCGATGCTGAGAATATTGAAAAACTACTTCTGCAGACTGTATAACGGCGATGTTAGTCAATATACCGCTGTCAGGCAGAATGATCCATTTCTAATCGACGGAGACCGCAGAGAATTCTGTCCCCCTGACCTCGACGAAGTTAAGATTGCCATACCGAAGCTCAAGTCGAACAAAGCTGCTGGCGCAGACGGACTGTCTGCTGAGCTCTTCAAGGCAGCTGGGGATGACCTGGTTGGGAGCATGCACCAGCTCATCCGTAAGATATGGTTAGAGGAAAGCATGCCCGAGGAATGGAGTCTCAGCATCGTATGCCCGATCCACAAGAAGGGAGACCCCTCTGATTGCGCCAACTATAGAGGAATAAGTCTCCTTAACATCGCCTACAAAATCTTCTCTGTCGTTTTGTGTGAACGCCTGAAGCCTTTTGTAAATAAGCTGATAGGTCCTTATCAGTGCGGATTCAGGCCAGGGAAGTCCACCATCGACCGAATCTTCACACTACGGCAGGTCCTGGAAAAAACCAATGAATTTCAAGTCGACAATCACCACCTATTTGTCGACTTCAAAGCCGCATACGACAGCGTAATTAGAGACGAGCTATACAACGCTATGTCTACCTTTGACATACCTGCTAAACTCGTCAGGCTATGCAGGATGACTTTGGAGAATGCTCGCTGCTCCATCCGAATCGGTGAACACCTTACCGATAGTTTTGATGTCAAAAAAGGATTTAGGCAGGGCGATGCGCTGTCGTGTGATCAAAAAAGGACGCTCAACACCGACGTCTCGGCCAGAACGTTTGTATAGGCAGATATAAGTTCGAGGTAGTTAAGGACTTCGTCTACCTTGGCTCCGCAGTGACCTGGAACAACGACATCAGTTCCGAGATCAAACGCAGAATCACTCTTGCCAATCGCTGTTTCTTTGGGCTCAGGAGACAACTGAGTAATAGAGCCCTCTCCCGAACGACAAAGTTGACTCTATATAAGACCCTTATCATCCCGGTCCTGTTGTACGGCGCAGAAGCATGGACACTATCAAAAGCGGATGAGGAGGCCCTTGGTCGGTTCGAGAGAAAGATTTTGCGCGTGATTTTTGGGCCTATTAACGCAGACGGGGGATGGAGGAGAAGACTCAACCACGAACTTTACGGGCTGTACAGCGACATGAGCCTAGTCAGGCGTCTACGGATTCAACGCCTAAGATGGCTGGGCCATGTAGAGCGAATGGACACCACAGCTCCAGCCCGGAGAGTCTTTGAATCCAACCCCTGGGGACGAAGAAGCAGAGGACGGCCCACTTAAGATGGCGCACACAGGTGGAGGGAGACCTCAGCCAACTGGGTGTGCGGCAATGGAAAAGGCTAGCGAAAGGTCGTGCTAGATGGAGGGGCATGTTGGTTGAGGCCCAGGTTCACCCCGAACCGTAGCGCCCACTAAGGAGAAGCAGATGAAGAGGAAGTTATCGTAATAGGACGCGCCGAGGTAGATCCTCCCAACGTTCGCAAAAGAGGGACATAAGCAGAGGAGATGGTGAATGGATTCCTCTTCCTTCTCATCCATTCAGCCGCTGCAGAAGTCGTTAGCAGGTAGCCCTAGTTTAGCGGTATGTTTGTCAATGGTGTAGTGACCTGTAATGACACCTCTTAGAATGCTTAAGGTTCTCCTTTTGGCTGCCACAAGGTCTATGATCCGTCCTAAGTTTAGCTTAGGCCAGATTTGCAGATTTATTTAGTGATAAAGCCGATACTATTTCGTCCCATTAAAGGTTGGCAGCTTATTGGTGTTTTTAAATTCCAGGGAACTCACAGTAGTTTTATATTGAACTGTTCAGTCATCTCTTTTAGAGATGTGATAATATCTCTTTCGGATATTGATACTAATTGAAGCTGTGCAACGCAGATTTCTGCGTTTTGCCTTAAGAGGTCTCCCGTGGTCTGACAGGACTGTATTACCACCCTACGAAGACCGTCTACAATTGATCGGTTTACAAACCCTGAAAGCACGCCGTGAGGCAGCTGACATTCTCTTCATTTACCAGCTTATAGCTGGAATTATCGACTCTCCTGCCCTCCTTGAAATGATTTCGCTCAATACCAACCCTCGTCGCCTAAGATCAAGTCCACTTTTCAGACTTCCTCCTCATCGCACTAACTATGGCTACAACGAACCAATTTGTAGAATGTTACGTTTAGCCAACCATTCTCAAACATCCATTGACTTTCATTTATCTCTTCCATCCATTAAAAAGTCTCTCCTAAGGTCCAATTAAATAAAAAAAAAAAATCTAATCTAATCTAATCCCTATACCTCCCACACACCACTTCACCCTATTCTCCCATAGGTTAAGTAGCTAGTATTTTAAGTTTAAATTTAAGTTTAGATTGTTTAAGGATAGCTTGTAATAAGCTTAATAATAATAAGCCATACAATGGCCTTCGTTATCGTTTTTATTTCCGGATGGTAGATTGAGTTTATGTTGATGGAGTAGACTCCACTAACTACACCCGTCTTCATCTTAGAACCGTCGCTATAGAGAGATATCGAGTCCTTCGGTATGACTTTTCTTTCAGACCGTTCCTACCGGGATGGAAAGATAACTTCGAAGTTCCTGGTTAACACGTTTTGCGAGATGGTGTAGTCTGTGTCCTCTGGTACTTCGAAATGGTTGAAAATTTTGTTATGGGTTATGGCCTTTGTGTAGTGTGGGCCGTTTTCCTATTTGCTGAAGAGGTCCAATGGTGGGAGTTGAAGTAGAATGTTTAGGGCCTCCGTGGGGGTCGATCTAATCCCAACACTAATGCAAATGCTGGCCGATCCTCGCACTTTCCCCAGACGATTGCGATAGACTGCCTTAGCAAGAGTAGTCCACCAAACTACGACACCGTATAGTATAGATCCTTGTCAAGGATTAGGCCAAGATTTTTGGCCTGATCTTTGATTACTATTTGGGTTCCTCTCAGCTTCGCTGTACACCACGGCATTTTATATTTATTATTAAATAGTACTAGATCTACCTTCTTGGCGTTCACCCCAAGTCTGCAGCTCTTCGTCCAGTTTATTACTATGTGTAAGGCGGGCGCCGTGGCGCAGTGGTTAGTGTGTTCGACTCTGGCGCACGATGAGCGAGTTCGGATCCCGATAACACCAACGCCATCGAATGTTTATTTCGCGGCGTCCCTCCACGGCGGGGTACTGGCAAAACCCCCCGTGGTATAACTTGCCGGGAAACAGCTTCTCGACTCACGCCGTTCGGAATCGGCATTAAACTGTAGGTCCCTTTCACCTGTGTGAAAAATAAATCACACACAACATGGCTGATTGAGAGAAGCTTGGCTCTGGTCCTTCATGGGCTGTAACGCCACCAAAGGAGAAGAAGTAGGCTCCCTGCATTAGGTCACTTAGTGTGCTGGGAAACTTTCCTGAGACGGCTATAGCAATATCGTCCCCATAGGCGGTCACAGCGTACCCGTCCCGTTCTAGCAAAAGTAGTAGTTCATTAACTATCACGTTCCAGAGAAGAGGGGAAAGTACCCTGTGGTGTACCTCTGCTGACCATTCTAGTTAAAATGGCACCAGCGAAGTTGCTTTGATGACTCGGCGAGTTAGGATTTATTCTTAAATCAAGTTGGGTAGTTTATTTTAGAAGTTAATTGACTCCATTTATGTATGTGAACCAAGGTCGCTAAAATGCTCACTACGGCTGGTTTTATAGACGGCAATCCGATGAACAACATTTAGGGTGACATCTTTCAATAAAACGTTTCTTTGGCATTTATCTTGGTAGCCAAGTTTCTTCTTAAGTGCTGAATGACGGCTGGTCTATCAACGTACACTTTAATTCCCAAAAACCAAAAAAGAAGTCAAAGTCATCGCGATTTTTTTTTTCTTGTTTTATAGTTACACTCACTCTAAAGGCTAAGGCCTTATGACGTTTGAGCGTTGTGCGAGCGAAGGTAACAGGCAGAGGGAGTGTTTCGCTCAGGTATACACACAACCTGAACGGAGTGCCAAGGTTTGGGGTCGTAGATGTTCGTTCACTACTCTCAGGGGTGGTTTGTCCTAGATAGGACGAGAGCCGACCAGATTTTCGCGTTGGCACAATTTTTCGTTCATGCACTTCTGGTGTTAATATTGCATTCGCAGAGGATGAATTTCAATTGACCATGTACTGACCATGTTATGCCTGCAGCAGTACGTTTGGTCGCATTCCATTCACCTATGTGTTGCATACTTTTTGTCCGCTTTTTTCGCTCGACGGCCGATGATGTTAACCACTGCAGCACAGCCACCTCCCATTCGGTTAATTCAATAACATTTCTCACTTTCAGCCACAACCTAGTTTTCCTAATCGGTCTACTCACTAAATTCATCAAAGATGCCTCAAGGTTGTTGATTTGGTGCTTCTGTATTTATGACAATCTTTGGCATGTTGAATTTAGTGCAAAATTAAATTTTTTTCTTCATCCCAAAATTCAACAACGAGGTATTGATTGTCACTTGGACAAGATACACACGGTTTTCTTGAGCTCAATATTAGTAAACGCCAATTTGTCCACTTCTCTAGGTAAACATAATACATTTCCACCAACATCTTAGCTGCTACAGAGAAAAGACGTTTGCTCCTTTTAAAGTGTGTGGTAAAAGGTAATTATTTGCTGCTGTAGATGACATCATCTCAAAAGGAATCATGCCATCGATCCTTTGGCCCGAATGCCTCATATCCGTACCGTTAATTTTAACAGGGGAAGATGTCATTTTCGTTAAGATCCTGCATGCAACTTGAATAGTGTACCTACATCAATTATGAATTTGATTATCATGATCGAACGCACGTACAAGCAGCATTTGTTATACAGGCTCGTATGTCTAGATTTCATCCCCCCATCTAGGGGCTAGCGCTAACATACAGCATGCGGCACTGCGACCTGTGTAGGTCTATTGTGCCTGCTAGCCGAACCGACGAGGAGTTTCTCCACTTTCTTAATAAAGTTGAGAACGTTTCTCGTAGAAGCTTAGATGATCCCCTCAGGAGTCATAATTTCAATGAGAAGGGTACGCTTCCTGAGATGGCAAAGGGCAGAACTCTCACATAGCATGTGATCTGCAGTTTCTTTGTCCTCAAGACAGAGTCGACACTCAATTTTAGACGAGTGGTTAATTTTGTTGAGATGATATCTCAGACCACAGTGTCCCGTAACGTAGCTGAGTGTTTGCTCAGGGGCCGTATAAGTCTTTTCGATTGGTGGAGCCCTTGAACGCTATTCCAATAGGATAGATGTTGCGATTTTTCGGAAAAGCCACAGAGAGGTTCGGCACCTATGTACCTTTGGCTGGCACCTTTCCTAGCAAGTCGATCGGCGATTTGGTTACCCTTAATGCCCTTGTGCCCTGGCACTCACCAGAGATTGACCTAATTTGTTTTGGCTTGGTCCTGTAGGACATCATGGTATTTCTTAACGGACTTTGAGTTCGTGCTATACGAGCTTAACGCTTTAAGGGCTCCTTGTTTGCCTGAGAGTATACTGTTAGTTACACCTCTTATGCCAGCCTCTAAGTTTAGGTTAATGTACGTCAGGATGGCGTATAGTCCGGCCTGGAAGACACTAGGACTTATTCCCAGAGCCTTAGTGATTTTCCGAATTGGTCCAAGGATGCCAGTGCCAACACCGGAACCCTTCTTAGAGCCATGCCTGTGCCACCAAAGGCCCTTGAAATTGAGCAAGGGATCGCCGTCAGTATGTCAATTCTCTTGTCAAAAGTGAGCGTGTGTGGTAATGCGTCCAAAACCCTGCAGCTCAGGAAGGTGGACATGTGACCCAATGGTTTAGATGGTAGGCCTATTTCTGAACGAAAAACTGCAACAATATTAATAAATAGGTGCAGTGGAGTATATCCAATCATTGCCTCTTTGGCTGCCGTGGGGCAGGTTGGCATAGCGCCTGTAATGCCGAGACACGATATTTTCTGAAGGCGTTGAAGTTTACCTATTACTGTTTTCTGTTTAACTTTTGCGCCCCATATTGCAGACGCATAAGTGGTGACAGTGGATCATCTTAGGTTTTAAGCCCAGGACTTACCATAAGTGCGTCGACAGGCCCACAGTGCCTTAATCGCCTTTGTGAGTTTTTATTTATTTATTTATTTACTGTTAGTCGATAAAGTACATAGACTTTCTAAGACCTTCAGATAATAACATAATTACAAAAAAAGAAAAAAAATAAAAATATAAACAAGAAAATGATTTATAATGGACCCTTGAGCTAAACAATTATGATTGAAAAAAGTTTATTAAAATAGCTTTAATGGAGGGTATTGACATATTAAAGTCTATTAGCGGCGCACATTCATTGTATAATAGCAGCAAAGCATTTAAAGAAGAGGAACGGCCGTAGTTAGTTTTAAAGTGCTTTAAAATGAAAAATCGAGAAGTACGTAAGTTGACGGGAGGAACGTTAATATTCAGGAGACTTAACATTTCTGGGCAGTCAATCTCCCCAATAAGTACTCTATGTAAGAAAATTATTCTTGTCACCTTTCTCCTCGTTTCGAGTAAGTCAAGTCTAATCAGTCTCAATCGATCTTGATAAGGAGGCAATTCGTTAACATCAGACCAAGGAAGTCGTCTGAGAGAAAACCTTAAAAAGCGCTTTTGTATCGATTCAATTCTCGCAATATGTGTGCGGTAGTAGGGGCACCAAACGACGGATGCATATTCTACCAGAGATCGAACAAACGATACAAATAAGGTTTTGAAAACGTATGGATCGGTAAAACTTGTAGCGTAACGTTTTAACATTCCTAATGATCTGTTAGCTTTATTAGTGATGAACTCAATATGAGAATTAAAGGATAGTTTACTATCCAACATAATGCCCAAGTCTTTAACGGCGGAAGTACGCAGAATTGTACTACCATCAAGGGAGTAAGAATAAAAATGCGGAGAAGAACTGCGAGAAAAACTAATGATAGAGCATTTACTAACATTAAGAGACAAGTGATTTTTAGAACACCACAAAGCAAATTTTTGAAGGTGAGCATTTAAGCGATGAAAGCTGATGGGATCATTACATGCCGAGTAAATTTTAAAGTCGTCGGCAAACATTAAGACATTGCAATGGGGTAAAAATTTCACAACATCGTTAACAAATAGAATGAACAAGAGTGGACCGATGTGGCTACCTTGTGGGACACCTGAAGTTACCTGAATTTGTACGGAAGTATGATTTCTAAACTTCACAAATTGGCATCTATTTACTAAGAAGGATGATAGCCATCTGAGAAAGGTGTTCGGAAAACCAATTCGTTCAAGCTTATAAAGCAAAAGCTTATGGTCAACTCGATCGAAAGCTTTACTGAAGTCAGTGTAAATTGCATCAACCTGGTTACCTTTGCTAATTTCAGAGATGACATCGTTGGTGAAGAGAAGGAGATTCGTAACTGTCGATCTGTTTTTAACAAAACCGTGTTGGTTATTACAAATTAAATTCTTACAACAAAAATTTAATTTATCTGTAACAAGGGAATCAAACAGTTTAGGTAGGGACGATTGCTTGCAGATGCCTCTGTAGTTTTCAATTTTGCTTTTGCTACCTGATTTAAATATTGATAAAAGAGTTCTTCCAAATGGAAGGAAAAATGCCACTATTCAACGATAAGTTAAAAATATGGCATAGTATATTGTGTAGTGGGACCGCACACATTTTTAAGAATCCCGAGGGGATGCCATCAGGACCAGGATTAAAATTAGATTTTACACCATTTAGCTTACTAAGAACTTTTTCTGCTGACAGATAAATGTTATTAGAAACAAGGAGAGGAAAACCACTTAGATAATCAAAAATGTTCGCATCTATGGATGAATCAGCTTTTGAGTAGACAGATTGAAAAAAGGAGGCAAAGGTGTTGCAAATATCGCGAGGATTATCAATCGATTGACCATGAAAGAAAAATGATAAGGGAAACCCGTCGCTTTTTTTATGAGAGTTAACAAATTTCCAAAAGTTTCTTGGTGACGACTTAATCTTGGTTTCAACATCGCTTATGTAAATGGAGTGGGCATGATATAAAGAAGTTTTAAATTCGGATCTGATTAAGCGATACGCAGTATAGTCCTCAACCAACAAACTAGATCGCCACTTCTTATAGGCTTTGTTTTTGAGGATCTTGAGTCTACGCGTAATTTCGTTGTCCCAGGGGGAAATGCCATAAAAAGTGCTATTCATTTGTATAATGGGAACAAAATCAAAAATTAAATTATTAATAACGTGATAAAATACCGAACAAAGATCATTAATTTCTAATGATAGAAATGGATTCCAATCAAAATTGTTAAGCTCATTACAGATATTAACGTAGTTTGCATTTTTGAAATCGAACTTGTAAGAGATAGGAACGATTATAGGGGTAAGATCAAAATGGCAAAATAAGTATAATGAAGGATGATATATATCTTCAGGAACAAGCGGAGTTAGACTTCTAGTAACATAGCTATCCTCGATGTAGTTGGAAAATATGAGGTCCAGGCACCGATTTTGGTGATTTTTTATAGGATTAATTTGAAACAAACCAAGAGATTGAAAGACATCAATGATTTCCGCACCGATAGGCGATAACGTATTAGCGGGAGTAAGATACGTACAGTCCGAATCACCGGGAATCCAATCGATCTTGCTTTGGTTGAAATCGCCAAAGATGTATAACTTATCTGGGGCAGACAAAAGACTTTCGACATGGCGAATTGCATCCAAGTATCTAATTACAATTGACAGCGATGATTTAGGTGGTATATAAACGCAGACGATGTAAGCTTTTAAAGAGGCAATATCAAATTTACTGGAACAGATTTCAATATCAGAGAAGATGTCAAGGTTCACTTCTTTTGGATTTAGTTCTTTACTTATGGCTATAAGAACACCGCCAAATCTTTCCAATATGCTATTTTCATGCGATCTATCTCTGCGATTAACGGAGAAGTATTCCGGAAAGACAATGGAATCAGGAAAGCTTTCATCCAGTCCAGTTTCAGTGATGACGATGATATCCGATGAGTTTGTTTATGATGTTGGAGTTCCAGTTAAGTTTGCTATCAAGGTCAAACCTAAATACTTAACTTCTTCTAAAATTCCTACGTTCGTACCGTTTAGAGAGACGGAGCAGGACTGTTTCCTTCTTATTCTTTGTAAACGAGATTTTCTTATTTGGGTTAATCGATAAAATCTCTCTGCCACACCAGTCAGAGATAACTGAATCGCAAGCTGCATGCGTTCTCAGGCAGAAATTCGCATCTGCCCGTAACAAAAACTGCTAAGTCATCGCCGTATCCGATGACCTCGTAGCCGAGATTGGTTAACTTGCGGAGTAGGTCGTTGATAACTATCGACCAGAGAAGGAGTGAAAGGATTCCTCCTTGTGGGCACCTCTTAGCCACCGATACTTTCATCGAGACCTCTCTGGATGTGGCTGATATAATATGGCTATTAAGCATCGCCCTAATCCAGCGGAAAGGTCTACACCCCTGCGGAATAGCGCAGTAGTGATCGAGTTATAACCAGTATTACCGAAAACCCCCTCAATTTCGAAGAAGGCGCAAATTGCGATCTCCTTGCGTATGAAACTACTTTCAACACGCGCCACGGGCCTTTTCAGTGGATTGTACCTTGCGATATGCATATTGGTTTGGATGCAGTTGTATCTGATATCTCTAGGATACCTCTAATATAGAACTCTATCAGTTTTTCCATTGCTTTTAGGTCCCTTTCCACCTGTACGCGCCACCTTGGATGCGGCCGTCCTCTATTTCTTCGTCCCTCGGGGTTGGATTCAAAGACGCTACGGGCTAGAGCTGTGGTGTCCATTCGCTTTACATTGCCTAGCCATCTTAGGCGTTGGATCCATAGACGCCTGACTAGACTCATGTCGCTGTACAACCCGTACAGTTCGTGATTGAATCTTCTCCTCCAACCCCCCTCTGTGTTTATAGGACCGAAAATCGCATGCAGAATCTTTCTCTCAAAAACAACCCAGGATTTCCTCATCCGCTTTAGATAAAGTCCATGTTTCTGCACCCTATAACAGGACCGGGATAATTAAGGTCCTATATAAGGTCAACTTGGTCGTACGAGAGAGGGCTCTACTTCTCAATATCCTCTTGAGCCCAAAGGAGCAGTGGTTGGCAAGAGTAATTCTGCGCTTGATTTCGAAACTGGTGCCGTTGTTCCAGGTCACTGCGGAGTCAAGATAAATGAAGTCCTTAACTACCTCAAACTTATATCTGCCAATATGCATATTCTGTCCAAGACGTCGGTGGTAAATGGAATTTTTCGATGACAGCAGATATTTAGTCTAGCCCTGATTAACTCTTCTTCTTCTTAACGGGCGCTACAATTCGGGGTGAACCTGGCCCTCAACCAACATGCCGTAAAGTTCGTGGTTGAATCTTTTTCTCCATCCCCCGTCTGCGTTTATAGGCCCGAAAATCCCGCGCAAAATCTTTCTCTCGAACCGACCAAGGGCCTCCTCATCCGCTTTTGGAAGTGTCCATGCTTCTGCGCCGTACAGCAGGACCGGGATGTTAAGGGTCTCATATAGAGTCAACTTTGTCGTTCGGGAGAGGGTTCTATTACTCAATTGCCTCCTGAGCCCAAAGAAACAGCGATTGGCAAGAGTGATTCTGCGTTTGATTTCGGAACTGATGTCGTTGTTCCAGGTCACTGCGGAGCCAAGGTAGACGAAGTCCCTAGCTTTCTCGAACTTATATCTGCCAATACAAACGTTATGACCAAGACGTCGGTGGTGATCGTTCTTTTTTGATGACAGCATATATTTAGTTTTGCCCTCGTTTACTACCAAACCAATTTTTGCCGCCTCCATCTCAATACTCGCAAACGCCTCATTGACATCTCGCTGTGATCTACCTATTATGTCAATATCGTCGGCGTATGCAAGGAGTTGCGAGGATTTGAAATAGATTGTGCCTCTTGTATTCGCCAGTGATTTTTGCACAATCATTTCCAATATGATGTTGAAGAAATCACACGACAGCGCATCGCCCTGCCTAAATCCTTTTTTGACATCAAAACTATCGGTAAGGTGTTCACCGATTCGGATGGAGCAGCGAGCATTCTCCAAAGTCATCCTGCATAGTCTGATGAGTTTAGCAGGTATGTATGTCAAAGGTAGACATAGCGTTGTATAGCTCGTCTCTAATTACGCTGTCATATGCGGCTTTGAAGTCGACAAATAGGTGGTGAGTGTCGACTTAAAATTCATTGGTTTTTTCCAGGATCTGTCGTGGTGTGAAGATTTGGTCGATCGTGGTCTTCCCTGGCCTGAATCCGCACTGATGAACCTATCAGCTTATTTACAAAAGGCTTCAGGCATTCACACAAAACGGCAGAGAAGATTTTGTAGGCGATGTTAAGGAGACTTATTCCTCTGTAGTTGGCGCAGTCAGAAGGGTCTCCTTTCTTGTGGATCGGGCATATGATGCTGAGACTCCATTCCTCCATGCTGGTGCAAACTCCTAACCAGGTCATCCCCAGCTGCCTTGAAGGGCTCAGCAGACAGTCCGTCTACGCAAGCAGCTTTATTCGACTTGAGTTTCGATATGGCAATCTTAACTTCGTCTAGGTCAGGGGGACGGAATTCTCTGCGGTCTTCGTCGATTAGAAATGGATCATTCTGCCTGACAGCGGTATACTGACTAACAACGCCGTTATACAGTCTGCAGAAGTGTTTTTTCCATATTCTCAGCATCGACTGCGGTTCTACTACTAGGTGTCCGTTCTCATCCCTGCAGGCTTCCGTTCTGGCTTTATATCCTTGGCACGTTCGCTTTATCTGTTAATAAAACTTTCGAACGTCACGCCTGCAGTAACACCTCTCCAAATCCTCAATCGCGCGCTTTTCGTGCTCTTTCTTTATTCTCCTAAGAAGCTTATGCTCCTCTCTTCTTTTTAACTCGTAGAGCTCACGAGCTGCTCTTGTTCCTTTATGCAGCGAGACCTTATATGCATCCTGCTTCTCTGTGTGAATCCTCCTGCACTCGTCATCGAACCAGGTGTTTCTTCGTGGTGGAGCCTTAAAACCCAAAACTTCGGATGCAGAGCTTTTCAGGGCTTGTTTGCAAAGGCTCCACTGCTGTTCTATTGATAGCGTGGAGGATTGAGGTGTATTGGAGAGCTTAAGGGAGACGCGATCGGTAAGAGCACGAGGGGTTTCTGGCGTCTTTTTTTCCTTTTTTGCAAGAGTCGTCAACATAAATCCGGTCCGTTATATCCGAGGCTTGTGGTTGTTTCGGAGTTTGTGGTTTTTTTTACGGTTACGGCTTACTAGGCCGTAGCCCAAACGACTAATCCTGTTTTTTTGCGCAGGAGGCTCGCTATTCGCCCTTCCCTGTATGCAATTTCCTTAGGAAATTTCCAGATGGCACCACGAGGAGGTGGGGATGGGACTTGCAAACAGTGCCGCAAGATGTTCGTCTGCGGTGGCGCTTCTCGCTTTTTAGCAGGCCAGCATTCGTCGGATAGATGTTATCCCTACGAGGCCTTTGTTAGTCCTTTGCCATCCAAGGCGACAATTACCTACTAATGAAGCGTCGGAGTTGGCAACGGCCCAACTAACTTTGCACAAAATCAATACCTACTTCCACTAAAAGGATTAATACATTCCGCTCAGCCAAACCAAGAAAATACAATTACCGTCACGCAAGCTGCCTACATCCATTTGCAGCCACTTATTATCCTTAACCACGACAGTAAAACACAATTTCCGTCTAATGTCACGTGATGTTAAAGCATTTCCTTTAATATTGTATTTATGCAAATAAAAATAAGTCGCTACGTCTACGATGAGGTTTCAAAAAAGAAAATAAAGTCAAAAAAAGAAAAAATTAATGATAATCATGTGCTAAGACGTTAGTCTTCAGATTAGGTTTCTACGAAAAAGAATAAATTCAAATCCACTGTTCTCCTAGGTGTATGTACGTATATAAAAGAACAAAAAATTGCTTTCAAATCCATGTCCTTCTTATGTATCGGTCGAAGTTTCTGTCGTTGCCCGAGCAATACATGCCAATGAGTTTTATGAATGATCGATGATAAGTCCGGATTTTAGTATTCATCGCCACCTTCGCCAACTTCTTCGGCCGAATCGATGCCGACTTCTTCGTAATCCTTCTCGAGTGCGGCTAAATCCTCGCGTGCCTCGGAGAATTCACCCTCTTCCATGCCCTCGCCAACGTACCAGTGGACGAAAGCACGCTTGGCATACATCAGATCGAATTTATGATCCAAGCGAGCCCATGCCTCGGCAATAGCAGTGGTATTGGACAACATGCAGACGGCACGTTGGACTTTGGCCAGATCACCACCTGGAACAACAGTTGGTGGTTGGTAGTTAATGCCTACCTTGAAGCCGGTAGGACACCAGTCAACAAACTGGATACTACGCTTAGTCTTAATGGTGGCAATGGCTGCATTGACGTCCTTTGGTACGACATCGCCACGATACAACATACAGCAAGCCATGTACTTGCCATGTCGTGGATCGCATTTAACCATCTGATTGGCTGGCTCGAAGCATGCGTTAGTGATCTCGGCTACGGTAAGTTGTTCATGGTAGGCCTTTTCGGACGAGATGACTGGTGCGTATGTTGCCAATGGGAAGTGAATACGTGGGTATGGCACCAAGTTGGTCTGGAATTCGGTTAGATCGACATTGAGGGCACCATCGAAACGCAACGAGGCGGTAATTGAAGATACGATTTGACCGATCAAACGATTGAGATTGGTGTATGTTGGTCGTTCGATGTCTAGGTTACGGCGGCAGATGTCATAAATGGCCTCGTTGTCGACCATGAAAGCACAATCGGAATGTTCCAAAGTGGTATGGGTGGTCAGAATAGAGTTGTATGGCTCGACAACAGCTGTGGAAACCTAAAAATAACCAAAAATATAATCAAAATTAGTTCTAAAACGTATACATAACAATCTATGAGCACGATGGGTTCATTAAACGGGGCTGACTGAACGTTGACCTCGAAGCTAATCGCATTTATTTTATATTCACCTTTGAGCACCCCGATCTATCACGTTCTTCCACGATTAAAGGTCATTTTCTTCGAATTCAAAGAGTGCCATAATAGTTGCTATTATGGTCGGCTTAGAATTCCTTCTTTATAATTGCTCTGTAATAATATGAAATAATGCGGAGTTCCACACACAGATCCGGAGAACATGCGAACCGATTTCGCATCCAAAAGACTGATTGCCGGCGGTTTTGTGACGTCTGCTAGTGGTTTTCATTCCCAACGTTCTTGTGTATTATTCAACGTTTAGTTTGCAGCAAGTTCATTGTGGAAAAGTGAAATGCAAAAACGGACAATAATAGCTCACGCAAATGAAACAAACGGTCACTCCCACTATGTATCGATCTGAGGCAGCACAAGAACACAATACTAACTGCCTACATCTTGCACGTTTTTGCAACGAGGCTGTTGAACTCGGACGTCTCTTGGTCTAGTAATTAACTACACCATTGCTTTGCTTTTCTATTTTTCTTTGTATGGATTTCTAGAAACATGACTCACCCTTCTTGCTGACCGGGAAATAAACCTCATAAATTCTGGTCAGATTGCGTGTCTACATTAGTACAACCCTCGTTTACGATGACCAGTGAACAGTGGCCTCTCCATGTGCACATGAGACTGTTATGTACAATAGAGGACAGACACAATCGGGCATTGCTTACCTGTGGTGCTGGATAAATAGAGAATTCCAGTTTAGATTTCTTGCCGTAGTCAACGGACAGACGTTCCATGAGGAGTGAGGTGAAACCACTTCCGGTACCACCGCCAAATGAGTGGAATACCAAGAATCCTTGAAGACCAGTGCATTGGTCAGCCAACTTACGAATACGGTCCAAAACTACATCAACGATTTCCTTGCCAATTGTGTAATGGCCACGAGCATAATTATTGGCGGCATCTTCCTTGCCCGTAATCAGTTGTTCGGGATGGAAGAGCTGACGGTAAGTGCCGGTACGAACCTCGTCTGGAATGAAAAATGAGTAAGAATTGTTTGAATGAGCAAAGACAACACGAAGCACCTGTTTCTACTAATATAACGCCTCTAGTAGTTAATGATCAACGCACACCTGAACTAATTCATTTCGTTTATAGACTTTCTTTCACCGTTACACACATAAAACTAAGTACACAGAACAAAGAAAATGAACTCATCACAATAACAGAAACCACCCAACGAACTATCTGATGAGGCTGTAAACACGATTCCTCAGTGTAAACAACGATGCAAAGGTATTTTGCTTATTGCAATTTGTAAACACTACCCACAATGGTAAAGTAAATATTTTGACTAGTGGTTTTCCTAGTGGTACAAACATCCAGCAACGCCCCGGCACGAAACACAAAGGCTGTAGCCCTTTGGCGATGCACTATCAATGTCACTATATGACTTAATCGCGTGCTAGATTGCCTTTATGGTTAATTTCTTGTTTTCTTCTTACTATTTTATTGCATATGGTCTCAAAAGAGGAAAATAAACAAAATCAATTTAGTTTATTAGCTGAAAAGCGATTGCCTGGTGCAAACATACACGCTAGAGCGTTCCTGCTTATTGAGTTGGGTGTCCCACACACGATTCGCGGGCTGTTTGTATATATGTGCACATATCGATTTGTAAACATAAACAAGGCGAATGCATTGGAACAGCAGGACTAGATGATATCCCGGCCGAGAGACTTGTTGATGTTGAATTTATGGCAACGGCAATGGACATAAGGACGTGTCAGCATAATAAAGCGAACTTATTGGCGTGTCGGGATGTACATAATCGAAATTAAAATTATTGTTTTATGTGAGAAATCGCACATTTTCAGATAAGGGGAAGAACGACTCATTTCTCGCTTGGCCATTTAATAAACAAGTAAAACGTACCATTATGAGCACGTAATTAATACAGAAGAATTTATTTTCCATAAAATAAACTCTTAAAGCGAAAAAATAACGCAAAATTATCCAATAAACTTGAAAAACGAATGATAAACAATAAATTCATGATTCAAATTGACATTCAGTTGACACTTGTCAATCAGGTACTTTCTGCCAATGATGCCAAGAATCGCAAATATTTATTTGCTTTAAGGGTCCGTGCGTGGGTGCACTCATTTTCATTGACAGCCAACACGCGCGAGGCAAGCATCGGCACATAGAATCCGTCCACGCGTGCGCCTGTCAGAAATGAATGTCGAGTAATTCAGTTCAACTGGAAAACATTCGACAATCATATTTATACGAGCGGAGTTGTTAGATAGGGGAGAGGGGAGCGAACAAACAGAGCAAAGAAGTTGATCGCGTTTAGCTTGGCAAACGCCAGCTTCGATCTCTGTCCCTGCTCAATCCAAGTTGACACATAGCCTCCGCGTGGCCTCCCCTGGATAGCTATCCTGGCACCCGCCAGGTAGTGAACCAATGTGTGCAGCGACCCAACCCCTTGTTCCTGGGAAAAGAGGAACCTGGCCCTCCAGGTTGGGGGCTGCGCTTAGGGCTAACATCCCTATCGCTTAAAACAAAAATTTTGTTCAGAGACAACCAATAGCCTCGGATACGGACGGATTACATGTTGACGACCCCCGCAAACGTCAAAAAGGAAACGAATTCCGGTTTTGCACCTGGAACGTTAGGCCCCTGAACAGACCAGGTGCAGCCGAACAACTGGTCAACTCTTTGGACTGCTATAAGGCAGACATTACCACGCTCCAAGAAGTGCGATGGGATGGGCCAGGCAAAAAGCGGATGAAAAACTGTGATATATACTACGGAAACAGCTACAGAGAATATAAACAACGCTTATTCGGATGCGGATGTGTTGATCGAGGCAGACTCAGGAAAAAAGTCTTAAGCTTCCAGTATGTAAGCGAACGCCTCATAACTATCCGCATCAAGGCCAATCTCGGCAATATAAGCTTACTATGTGTCCACGCCCCCACAGAGGAGAAAGATGACCGACATATAGACGACTTCTATGATCTCCTAGGCAGAACGTATGCGCAATGTCCCAGCTATGACACCAAAATCGTTCTAGGAGATTTCAATGCGAAGCTGGGTAAAGGAGCTATCTTTGAACGGGTCATTGGAAAGCACAGCCTACGTCGGAAAATGGACTAAGGCTAGTGGACTTTATGGCGGGACATAACCTGGTAGTAGCAAGTACACGATTCCCACACCTCAACATCCACAAGGGGGCCTGGCGGTCTTTCGATCAATCGACACCCAACCAAATTGATCATATTGCGATCGACAGCAGACACTCCTCCAGCATCCTAGATATCCGAACCTTTCGAGGAGCCAACATCGACTCAGATCATTACCTTGTTGCAGCCAAGGTACGGATGCGAATTTCTCGGAACCAACGGAGTCGAGTAAGAATACCAAAATTTGATGTCGGAAAGCTGCAATCGCAGGAGACCGCCAGGACCTTCGCCGATCACGTCTCCCTCAAGCTCTCTCAGGTCCCGATGCAATCTGCAGAAACCATAGAACAGCAATGGAGTCGTTGTCAGAAAGCCATTAGAGAGGCCGCCTCAGATATACTCGGTTTCGAGCCACCACCGTCGAAAAACCCCTGGTTTGATGATGAGTGCAGACAGGCCCATGTAGAGAAACAGAATGCATACATGGCCACATTGCATCGACGGACGAGAGTTGTCCGCGAGCTCTATGAACGGAAAAGGAGGGAGGAGCATGCGCTTCTGAGAAGGAATAAGAAGGAGCACGAGAAGCGCGAGATCGAGGAGATGGAGAGATGTTACGGCAGGAACGACTTTCGAAAATTTTACCAGAAAGTAAAACGAACATGCCAAGGCTATTGTTGAGAAGTCTCCAAATTGTACATCTAAAGCTCGAATTAGTTATTATACACTTACATGTAAACGCATATATGTATGAATTTATGAATTTATCTTACACATTAATGAATTGCTGAATCTGATTCTTTCGTTCTTGGTAACGTGTTATTGCGGTTTCCTTTAATAACGTTTTAATCTTTAGTCCTTTTGTATCGAGAATCATCAGACCTTGTAAAATAAAGACTATCTGAAACTTTAACGGAACGTGTAGATTTTATTTCAGTTGAGTCGGGTTCACTTTTTCCACATCTGGTGCCGAAACCCGGGACGTTTACAATGGAAATCGCGAGTCGTGCTTCATATCGTGGTCAAGTGACCAAATTAGTTAACAGTGCGCTCGAATATTTGCAATCTGATGATTCAAAAAAAAGTGAGAAACTGGACGATTTAGAAGAAATAGAGGAAGAGCTTCAAGTCTTATTGGATCGTCTGACTGCGGCTAACGAATGTTTGAAAAAGGCTAACATCGACGTTATTAATTCTATTAAACCTGAGGACGTTAACAAAGAGGCTGAGAGTGTGACAGAGTACGAAGATAAAGCCATCGGAGCGATTACTCGTTTAAAGTATCGGTTGAACAAGATTCGCCAACGCCAAGGTCAGTATCAAACTCAATCAAATTCTTCAGATCTATCGCCTGAAGCCACCGCCCCAGCACAATCCTCGCCAATTGGACTTTCGCCCCTTAGTGCAGTTAATCTGCAGAAGTTACAGCCAAGGAAGTTCACTGGCGATTTTAAAGAGTGGGTCCCGTTTTGGGAGCAGTATAGAGTTCTAATACATGAGAACTCTTCTTTAAGCGTGGTCGATAAATTCAATTATCTGCAAACAGTTCTGACTGGTAAAGCTACAGAAACATTGGTTGGTTTTACTCCCTCCGAAGCTAATTACAACGCTGCTATTGCATTGCTAAAAGAAGAGTATGGCAACAACGAAAAGATAGTAGACCATACAATGCAGGAATTACTTTCTATTCAGCCAATAACTTCGAAAACTAATGTTGCTGGATTGCGGCGGCTATATAACTCCGTACTTGCCTCTACTCGTTCACTATCAGCGCTAGGAGTTCCCACTTCAAATTATTTTGTCATGTTAAAGGGCGTTTTATTGAGATGTCTACCGAACGAACTACGTGTTGACTTCCATCGGTATTATGATGATGCTGAGAATAACATTACATCACACACAGACCAAGCTGAAGAAGCAAACAATACATCGGTTTCAGATAACTCATCAGATAATTCATCGGGTAGCAAGCAAGTCAACTGTCTACTCAAATTTCTTAAGAGAGAGGTTGAGTCCCTGGAAAAAGCGAATGAGGCGAATTCGAACACTACTAAATCAAGAGTGCTGAATCAACCTAGAACTGTCAAAACCGCCTACGGATTATTTACTGCTGAGACAAGTAATGAATGTATGTTTTGTAAAAAGGGAAACCATGATTCAAAGGAGTGTCGCTGTGAAATGAAACTACCCGACAAGAAAGAATTGTTAAGGAAGGAAGGCAGGTGTTTTCGTTGCCTCAAAAGGGGACATAATTCTAAGGCGTGCAAGGTAAGACTCGTTTGCAAAACTTGCGGTAGACGACATGCAACTAGTATGTGTGATCCTTTGTTTACATCGGCAAAGAGGTCCTCAACTTCAGACACCAAAAGCGTAGTTCCCACAAATATCAACAACACTTCAACATCGTTCACGCAACCTTCGTTGAACTTATACATGACAGAAAAAACGCAGCACGGTAACGTATATTTACAAACAGCATGTGCATTCGCTTCCAGTAAAATTTGTTCTGTTCCTCTTTATGTGCGTGTCATTATGGATGGTGGAAGCCAACTCTCCTTCATAAAATCTTCTTTGGCAAAACGACTGAATTTACCGATCATTGGAGTCCATAGCTTGAGTGTGATTCCTTTCGGAAGTGCAAAGCCTAAGCCTAGCAAGATGTGCAACAAAGTTCGCTTGGTCTTACACAGTCAATACGATGATCAAGCGGTTGTGTTCGATGCGATCGAAGTTCCGGAAATATGCTTTGATGTTCTCTCAGAGCCTAGTATCCATACAACTGCCGATTTTCACGAATTGGTGTTAGCAGACGCAAGGATTCCTGGACAACAGATAGAAGAGGGGATCAGCATATTAATTGGTGCAGATTCTTACTGGCAATTCGCTACCGGAGAGATTAAGCGCTTAACAGAAAGGTTGACTGCCATCAACACCGTATTAGGGTGGACTATCCAGGGCTCGTCTCATGTGCAGCCATATAGCGCTGGTGCAAAATGTGTAACGTCGCTTTACGTCTGCGCCTGTGAAGATATAGAGAGATTGTGGAAGATGGATGTTCTTGGAATTTCCTCTGAAGACAATAAAGTGGTGAGTAAAGATCTAAATTTTAATATTCGTAGAAACGGAAATAGATATGAGGTGTCGCTACCGTGGAAGCCTATGGCATTACGACTTAACGACAATCGAACTGGAGCATTAGTTCGCTTGCAGACACTGGTTCGAAGATTGTGCAAAGCTGGCAGATTAAACGAATACAGCGCGGCGATCCACGAGATGGTTACTACTGAAATAGCTGAAATCGCTCCTGAAAAGGCCAAAAGCGAAAACCGTACGTTCTATCTACCACATCGACCGGTCTATCGTGAAGACAAGGAAACAACTAAGCTCCGCATTGTATTCGACGCTTCGGCGCATGCTCCAAATTATTGCTCACTAAACGATTGTCTCGAAGTCGGAGAAAATTTGTTGCCTGAGTTGCTGGTGATCCTACTGAAATTTCGTACGGGACGGGTTGGAATAATTGCTGATATAGAGAAGGCATTTCTTCAAATACTTCTCAATGAAAATGATAGGGATAGCCATCGTTTCTTATGGTTTGGCGAAGCGATTAAGGACGAGCAAAATCTACCCGCTGTTCAAGTTTTTCGAATGACACGGGTTACCTTTGGGGTTACTAGCAGTCCATTCCTTCTCGCTGCTACAATACAAAGGATGATCGACGAAGCTATGATGCAATATAAGGAAACGTGTGAGATCCTGCGAAATTCCTTTTACGTTGACGATTTTGTAGCCAGCGTGGACGATGAAAGTGTTGCGGAACGTATTTATAGGGAGGCGAATCTAATATTCAAGGATGCTTCTATGACACTTCGCAAATGGAACAGCAACGCCGCACATGTTCGACAGTATTTTCCAACAGAGGATAGGTGTCTAAGAACAAAAAAGGTATTAGGGCTACGTTGGGTGGTAGCTACAGATGAGCTGGAAGTTGACCTAGATTCCGTTTTTCAATATCTTAAATCCGATTTCTTGCGAGCCACTAAAAGAGTTGTGTTAAAGCTCATGGCTAAGATTTTCGATCCACTGGGTATCTTGACTCCTTGGAGTGTAACGTTGAAGATCCTCTTCCAAAATATTTGGCGACAGAAACTAGATTGGGACGAAGAGCTGCCTTCTGATTTGAAAGGTGTTTGGGTTGCCTGCTGCGATGAAATTCAAAGTCTTACTGACATTGCAGTGCCCCGGCACTTCACGATAAGTGGCTGCTCAATCGAACTACATGTTTTTGCAGATGCAAGTCAATTTGCATACGGAGCGGTAGCTTACGCAAGGACACTGGGCAGCAATGGGGTTATATCAGTTCAGTTCATTTGTGCCAAAAGTAGAGTTGCTCCACTCAAAATCGACCATCAAAACGAGTTAACTATACCGAAATTGGAGCTAACTGCGGCACTCATCGCTTCACGCCTGCTTAGCTACATTCAAAGAAATTTGAAAATGAATTTTTCTGATACTTTTCTCTGGACTGATTCTAAAATCGCGTTATTCTGGATCCAGGGTACAAAAAAACGGTGGAAACCATATATTGAAAGCAGAGTTAAGGAGATAAGAATATTATCCGATATCTCATCGTGGAGGCATTGTCCTGGTGCAGTAAATCCAGCCGATCTTCTCACGAGAGGGATCAGTGCAACGTCATTTGTTAACTCTTCATCCTGGTTTCACGGACCCACCTGGTTGCGAGAGGAAGTACAGTGGTCCGAATCAACTGATGTCAATATTTCTTTGTGCGCGTTGGTAGCAGAAGAAACCGACAGCGGTAGCTCAGAGGTTTCTGTATCACCAATACTGGACTGTGAACAGTTCAGTAACTGGCGACGTTTATTGCGGGTGACGGCTTATATCTTTCGAGCTGTTGATTGCTTTAAGCAAAAGCAAATGTTTCCGATGTATCTCTCAGCAGAAGAAATTGCTCGCGCTCAGGAATACTGGCTTCATCAAGTGCAGTACACATACTTCTATCAAGAGATTGCAGCTCTTCGCAAAGGAAAGGGTATACCTTCTAATTCAAAGTTACTAATGCTTTCTCCCTTCTTAGATGATAAAGAGTTCCTACGAGTAGGAGGGCGACTTCAACTTGTGGTTGAAAATGTGAACGAAGCGCATCCACTTATCCTCTCAAAGTCATCGCACATCACGAAATTAATTGTCATTGATGCCCATGAGAAAACGTTCCATGCTGGTGTATCATCCACTCTTTCGAGACTACGCTCTACGTACTGGATAATTAAAGGACGACAGTTGATAAAGGGAGTGATCCAAAGATGTTTCGTATGTAAGGTTCTTCGAGGCAGAGCAGCTACGCAACCATTTGCGCCGCTTCCCAGGGATCGAATTTTAACATCCCGACCATTCGCTGTGACTGGCATGGACTTTGCTGGCCCTTTATATGTTGCAGAACCAGGCAATCAAAGAAAGAAAATGTATTTGCTGCTTTTCACCTGTGCAGCTGTTAGAGCCGTCCATATTGAGTGCACTATGGATCTTACTACCGAGAGCTGTCTACTTGCCATAAGGAGATTCCTCGCTCGGCGCGGTGTTCCGCATATCATCTATTCTGATAACGCCACTACATTTAAACGGGCAAGTTCAGAGTTACGACAACTTAACAACTTAAGAACGAATGAGCAATTTGTTGGTTTTTTAAGTGAACTTCAGATAAAATGGAAGTTTATTGTTGAACGCGCTCCATGGTGGGGCGGGTTTTGGGAGCGCCTGATAGGAGTGGTCAAAGCGGCACTTAGAGCAGCTATTGGAAAGGCAACATTGAGCGTCGATCAGCTTCAAACGCTGCTAACAGAAGTTGAAGGAGTTATAAACTCTCGTCCACTAACATATTGCGGAGATGATCCTTTAGACTTAGCGCCACTTACTCCAGCGCATTTCATTAATGGTACCAACGAAGTTTTAGTGGATTCATCATGCGAAAAATCTTCAGGAAAAGAATTGAGAAAGCAGTGGAAGGACCGTCTACGTTGTCTAGCTACGTTCAAAAGGCGCTGGTTTAGAGAATACCTTCAACAGTTAAGATCCCTACACCAAGTTAAGGACCCAGTGGGTTGCAATATACAAGTTGGAGATGTAGTTCTGCTGGAAGAGAAATCGTTGCCTCGAACTCTTTGGCATTTAGCTATAGTGCAACGTTTGTTTCCTGGAAGAGATGGTCGGGTTCGTGCCTGTGAGATACGCCTTGGTAGTGGGTCTATTTTAAGGAGACCGATACAACTCCTGTATCCTCTAGAAATAACTGATTCATCGTAATTCTGTTGCTGGGAGGATGTTGAGAAGTCTCCAAATTGTACATCTAAAGCTCGAATTAGTTATTATACACTTACATGTAAACGCATATATGTATGAATTTATGAATTTATCTTACACATTAATGAATTGCTGAATCTGATTCTTTCGTTCTTGGTAACGTGTTATTGCGGTTTCCTTTAATAACGTTTTAATCTTTAGTCCTTTTGTATCGAGAATCATCAGACCTTGTAAAATAAAGACTATCTGAAACTTTAACGGAACGTGTAGATTTTATTTCAGTTGAGTCGGGTTCACTTTTTCCACAGCTATAAAGCCAGAGCAGAAGCCTGCAGGGATGAGCACGGACAACTAGTAGTGGAGTCACAGTCGATGCTGAGATTGTGGAAGGACCACTTCTGCAGACTGTATAACGGCGATGCCGCAGTCAGGCAGAGCGAACCATTCACAATTGAAGAAGGCGAAGGAGAATCCACCCGACCTAGACGATGTTAAGATAGCGATATCGAAACTTAAGTCTTATAAAGCTGCTGGAGCAGACGGACTTCCCGCGGAGCTGTTTAAAGCAGCTGGCGATGAGCTGGTTAGGAACATGCATCAACTCATCTGCAAGATATGGTCGGAAGAACGCATGCCCGATGAATGGAATCTGAGTATCGTTTGCCCGGTCCATAAGAAAGGAGACCCCTATGACTGCACCAATTACAGAGGGATAAGCTTCCTTAACATCGCGTACAAGATCCTCTCTGCCGTGCTGTGTAAGTACCTATAACCGTTCGTGGACAATCTGATAGGTTCCTACCAATGTGGTTTCAGGCCAGGAAAATCCACGATAGGCCAAATATTTACACTACGGCAGATCTTGGAGAAGACCCATGAATTCCGGGTCGACACGCAGCATCTTTTCGTCGACTTTAAAGCCGCGTATCACAGTGTTTATAGAGACGAGCTATACAGAGCCATGTCATGTTTTAACATTTCTGCCAAACTCGTCAAACGGTGCAGGGATGACTATGGAGAACTCTCGCTGCTCCGTTTAGGAGGTGAACTAACCGACCCCTTTGATGTTAAAAATGGTTTTAGACAGGGTGACGTCATGTGATTTCTTTAACATTATTCTTGAAAAGGTCGTGCGGGACTCTGCGGCCAATACAAGAGGTACGATCTACTTCAAGTCCACACAATTGTTTGCCTACGCAGATGACATTGATGTTATTGGACGAACAAAGCGAGACGTCAATGAGGCGTTCGCAAGCATTGAAGCAGAAGCGGCGAAAGTGGGTCTAAGGGTAAATGGGGACAAGACCAAATATATGCTGTCATCCAAGAAAGACGCACAACACCGACGTCTTGGTCAGAACGTCACCTATATATTTTTGAAGTAGTCAAGGACTTCGTCTACCTTGGCTCGGTAGTGACAAGCAGCAACGACACCAGCGCTGACATAAAACGCAGAATAACTCTTGCCAATTGCTGCTTCTTCGGGCTCAAGAGGCAATTGAGTAGTAGAGTTTCCCTCTACAAAACCTTAATCATCCCGGTCCTCCTCTACGGCGCTGAGGTTTGGACGTTATCAAAAGCGGATGAAGAGGCTCTTGGACGTTTCGAGAGGAAAATTCTGCGAGCAATCTTTGCTCCCGTTTGTGTAAACGGAGAATGGAGGAGGAGATTCAACCAAGAACTGTACGGGCTGTACAGCGACATCGGCCTGTAGAGCGAATGGACATCAACGCTCCGGCCCGAAGAGTCTTCGACTCCAACCCCGAGGGACGACGCAGCAGAGGACGACCGCATTTAAGGTGGCGCGCACAGGTGGAAGGGGACCTCAACCAACTGGGCGTGCGGCACTGGAAGCGGCTGGTCGAAGATCGGGCCGGCTGGAGAGGCTTGTTGGTTGAGGCCCTGGTTCACCCCGAACTGTAGCGCCATCAAAGTAAGTAAGTAATCTACAAAAAGAAATGGCCGACATCGGCCTAGTTAGACGGATCCAACGTCTAAGATGGCTAGGCCATGTAGAGCGAATGGACATAAACGCTCCGGCCCGAAGAGTCTTCGACTCCAACCCCGAGGGACGCCGCAGCAGAGGACGACCGCATTTAAGGTGGCGCGCACAGGTGGAAGGGGACCTCAGCCAACTGGGCGTGCGGTACTGGAAGCGGCTGGCCAAAGATCGGGCCGGCTGGAAAGGCTTGTTGGTTGAGGCCCTGGTTCACCCCGAACTGTAGCGCCATCAAAGAAGAAGAAGAAGGATACTACAACATCTTAATATTTGCTGTAACAGTAATTCAAGAAATGTTTTTTGTGCCAAATCACCTTGTTCGAAATAAGCATGAGAAAATAGTGTACGAAGATATGTATCTACTTGGGGGTAAAAAGCCTCGCTGAATAGTTAAAACAAATGGAAATACAAATAACAATCAATACAATTTGTTGTCTTTTTATTTTAACGAATAATAAAATTTAATGAAATACAATTGATTGCATAAAACCATGTATGGCTGGTAGAGACAGTGCGCCTGTTTGATGTTTATAAAAAAGGTCTATGTAAACGGCCTATTGTATGCTTTTAGCCAGAAACCTCTTCACGTATTCTGTGAGAGAAAAAAACATTTTTAAAAATATTCATACATATGTGGTACATCTATAGATATAAAGGGTAATCAAGATAAACTAGGATTTAGTGGTGGTTTTTGTGGATTAAATTGATTTTCTTTTTGTTAAGGAAGAATGTAATTAAGAAGCAGATTATCAGATTGTGTTGTAAGTATGCCTGAACAATGAGAATGACTTTTTGGGCTAATTACTTCCACGGTCCGTTAGGAAAGATTCATCGAACCCTGACAACCATATGTTGTTATAATTGTTCTAGAAAGAACATTTCTAGCAACACATTCCGATTAGATTGGCAAAATACTTCTCGTCTTCGCTAAGTGGCCTACTAATCGAAAAGCATGCCATGGTTATTGACCACAGAAATCAAGATCATTGGCCTCTTTTCTGTGGCGCAAATTAATGCGAATTCATGGGATATATTAATTCCTAACATTAGTATCACGTATGATGGAATTTATCCCGAAAGAGCAAACCAAAATAACATTTAGGAGATAAGCATAAAACCGAAACAAATAAATGGTAATTTTAGCTTTTTTTTACCTTATAAAGTAGAAAAAAGAAAAAAGGTGAGAACTTACCCACAACAGTAGGTTCCAAGTCAACAAAGACAGCTCTTGGTACATGCTTGCCCGAACCAGTCTCGCTAAAGAATGTGTTGAATGAATCATCCCCGCCACCAATGGTCTTATCCGATGGCATCTGTTTGTTGTGTCATATTGGAGTATGAATGTGATATGAAAATGTATAGAGAAAAGAGGAACTTAAATACATATTTCAATTGTAGATGATGTCACTTTTTTCACGGCCCCCCACTTGCTAATTGAGAATTTCGTGTACCAACGAGAGTCAACAAAAAAAAAAAATCCTTGAAGCATATCGGGGATGCCATATGGAATTGCAATGAGAATCTTCTGCTTTTGCACTCAAGTCGATTGACAGCATGACATTGACCGGATCGGCTTTCCTTATGATCGACATGTAGCCAGGCGTTTGAGCTATTGATGCGTGTATAACAAGACGGTGTTCTCTCGATTCTCCGACAGGAAGTGATCGGCTTAACCAAACCAGTTGTAATACAGTGGTGTTCAGATAAATAGCACACCCGTAAGTTCTCATACATTATGTTGTGCCAAAAGTCTAAAAAGAGGTTCAGCTTTTTTTTGTTTTATAACTGATGTGCGGTTATATGTACTTAATAATACACATAATGTCTGATCCACAATACTGCGTTGGTGAGAGGCACTTTACGTGTTACGAGAAATGCTTCGACGCATGCTTACTTCAATTTTATCAGCTGTTCCATGTCAAAACACTGACGTAAACGTACACAACACAAACCATAAAATACACAGATACAGCATACACATCAATACACAACACCAGTCGTTCAAACGCACAGAAATTTCCGACGTGTTTGACTTTTGTCTCCTTTGGTTTGTTTTTTTTTTTTTTAATAATTTGCGCGCACTCAAGGTCTAATAACCTTATTATGTCGGCGACACAGTGCAGGCAGAGGGCAGAGAGGAAGAGGAATAGAGGAGATGCCGATGGACATTGATCTTAAATGCTTGCATGTTGCATTGAGGGGGGAACACCGAATCCGGCAGGGAGTTCCAGATTCGTGTTGTTCGGTTAATGAAAGATTCTCTATATTTGACAGTACGCCCGAAAGCGGGCTTCAGAGTATATTGGTGAGCATTCCTAGAGAGACGTGTATTGCGGGAGAAATGTTGAAGGGGCGGAATGCAACTGGCTATTTCGTCAGAGCATTTTTGGTGGTAGTAACGATAAAACAGGGAGAGGCAGGTAACATTCCTGCGGTGTTCCTGCGAGTCTAATGTTTTGGTAATGCTGGAGTCACTTATCAGTTTTATGGCTCGTTTTTGTATTCTGTCTAGTAGCTGCAATGAGGTCTTGGAAGCACCGGACCAGACATGAGCGTTAAACTCTAATTTGGGGCGAATGAACGCCTTATAGATTGTAGCAAGATCTAAGGGTGAGAAATATTTCTTGCATCTGTATAAGAATCCTAGGCATTTCGCAGCATTCTTGGCGACACTGAATATATGGTCGCTCCAATTAAGATTGTGAGCAACACTCATACCCAGGATGGAAAGCTTTTCAGTTTCTGAGATGCAAGTGCCATTCATGGATAATGGCTGCGGGTTATTTATACGCTTTAACGACAAGAGACAGCATTTGGGGGGTGGCCGTGGTGCAGTGGTTAACATCATCGACCGCCGAGCGGAAGGTTTATGGTTCAAATTCGCTTCATAGCCAAGAAAAAGTAATTCCTATACGGACAAAAAGTATGCGACGCAGTTGTGAATGGAAAGTGACCAGACGTACTGCTAGCAGGCATAATACTCACAGTATATGGTCAGCCGAAATTCATCCTCTGCGTATGCAATACTAAAAGTGCTTGAACGAATTACTTCGGACTATAACCAACGCGGAATTTGGTCGGCTCTCGTCCTATCTAAGTCTAGGACAACCACCCCTGAGAGTAGTGAACGAACATCAACGACCCCAACCACTGCACTCGAAAGAAAGATTTTGCGCTTGATTTTTGGGCCTATAAACGCAGACGGGGGATGGAGGAGAAGATTCAACCACGAACTTTACGGGCTGTACAGCGACATGAGCCTAGTCAGGCGTCTACGGATTCAACGCCTAAGATGGCTGGGCCATGTAGAGCGAATGGACACCACAGCTCCAGCCCGGAGAGTCTTTGAATCCAACCCCGAAGGACGAAAAAGCAGAGGACGGCCGCACTTAAGATGGCGCACACAGGTGGAAGGGGACCTCAGCCAACTGGGTGTGCGGCAATGGAAAAGGTTAGCGAAAGATCGTCCTAGATGGAGGGGCATGTTGGTTGAGGCCCAGGTTCACCCCGAACTGTAGCGCCCACTTAGAAGAAGAAGAAGGATATTCCTTGGTCCTTATCACTCCTGACAACGTTTTTGCAAACTCTCTACTAAGCGCTTACATTTCTGAACAGGTGTAGCTTCCCAAGCAGCCTTTATGGTTTGCGAAATTCTTCTAATTTTTTTGAGCTGGAGTCTTTAACAAGGGAGTCAACATCATTCCAAAGATTCTCGATAGAATTCAGATCGGGACTTTGGGCCGGCCAATCAAGCAGGAAAATTTGTCACTCCGAAAGCCAATTCTTCACTATCCGCGAAGTATGCTTTGGATAATTGTCATGCATAAATATCTATGATACAGGCATAGAGTCGTCGGTATATGGCTCCATTTGGTTCTCCAAGATTAGCTTATATTGATGTTAATTCATAATGAGATTTATTTTCACAATTGGTCCAACGCCATGCCATGGCATCGTCGCCCCACCATTATGCTTAGCCCCTTCATCTATGGGAAAATGAAATCCCACACAGCATGGGTGATTGAGAGAAGCTCGGCTCAGGTCCTTCATGGACTGTAACGCCAACATACATACATACATACATAGTATGTTTTCATATTCATAACGCTACTACCTTGCGACATTATGGCTTTACTCCTGTGCAGCTTGTAACTACAGTGTGTATTGCAAGCAAATACACATTTGAATAAGGGTGTGCTATTTATAAGAACACCACTGTAGATGTAGTGACTTGCTGAAATGTTACGTCAGACGACAGGTTGTCCGCAGGTTAAATGCCATCAAATGACAAACAAGTCACTAAACAGATGTCGTAAAGTTTATTGAAGTATTTTTTATTTTATATGAAACTGATGTTAAAAAGCTGAGGTTAACCACTCACATGGAGCATAAATTCAATTAACCAATTACGAGCTCGTCTGGTCATAAAAGGAGCTTCTATTTAGCTACAAAACGAGTCAACACGCCTACGACGAAAGTCTATTGCTACTTGCATGGTTTTAGGTGTGAAGATTCGTTCGATATAAGCACTCAAATGTGCACAAGCAGTTTATTTAATTAACTGAGTCAGCAGTTAGCTATTACGAGTAGTAACAAGCAACGATATACGTTTTTTTTTATGAGTCTACCTTACTACGTTCGGTGTGACACGGAAATACATATGTAGTACTGTCTCGTAAAAAATGCTCCATGTGCTCAGTTTATTGGTCTTTAAAAGGTGTTTGTGGAGTGGAATGCCATACTCATTGACTTAAAAACGTATTTGCACTTTACTTACTTACTTATCAGGCCAGCGATCCATGTAGGATCTGAGCCTGGGCTATAGCTGCCTCCATCCTTGACGGTCCCGGGCACGCTGCTTCCAGTTGTCAAGACCAAGATGTCTTACATCCGCGATTACTTGGTCTTTATACCGGGGGTTCGGTCTTCCTCTTCTTCTCGAACCAGGAGGCTCGGAGTCGAAGACCCTCTTAGCTGGAGCGTTGATGTCCATGCGCTCGATGTGGCCGAGCCAGTGTAGTCAACGGATCTTTGCCTTCCGGACTACATCCACATCTTGGTACAGCTCGTAGAGTTCGCGGTTGTGTCTTCTTCTCTATTCACCTTCCTCACAGACAGGACCAAATATCCGGCACAGAATTTTTCTTTTGAAAGAACCCAAAATCAGCTCCGCTGTCCTGCTTATCGTCCAGCTTTCGGCTCCATACAGCAAGACTGGCAGAATGAGCGTTTTGTAAAGCATGACTTTGGTCTTTCGAGTGAGGAGTTTTGACCCCTGTTGTTTGGACAACTGTGAAAATTTGGTCCGTAAGTTGATTTGCCGGGCCGGAAGCCGCACTGGTAGCTGCCGATTAGTGCGGTGCAAAATGGTTTTAGACGTTCACACAATACGCTGGACAGGATCTTGTATGCGACATTGAGCAGGGATATACCTCTATAGTTCTTGCAAGAGGTAGGATCGCCTTTTTTGTGGATGGGGCATATAGAGCTGGTATTCCAGTCGTCGGGCATGCTTTCATCTTCCCAAATTCTGCAGATGATCTGGTGCATGCTCCCTACCAGAACATCGCCGCGAGCCTTGAAGAGCTCAGATGGCAAGCTATCTGAGCCTGCGGCCTTGTTGTTCTTTAGCTTCTGAATAGCTGTGCCGACTTCTTCGATGCTGGGTGGGAGGACTACTTCAGCGGCTGGAGTTGGGTATCCTCGGTCCCTACCACTCTCTCTTGGTCATGCTCGTTAAGCAGCTGCTGGAAATGCTGCTTAAATACATCCACTATTCCCTGCGGGTCGGTGACAAGATTTGCACTTTAACCATATGTTAAATGCTGTGGAAGCATGAAACCCTTAAAGATAATTCAAAAGCTCACCGAGTTATTTTAAGAGTATCTGCATGCACATACATACATATGTATGTACATAGGTTGCCCCTATATTCTTCTTCTAGAGCTACATATTTATAAATCTTGCGTGTTGATCGTGTAGAACGCCTCATGATGAATATATGTAGGCCCAGTATCCCTATAAATTCGACGAAACATTTCAAAGAAATACAGAATGTTCCACTTGGCTTATCCCAGAAACTGATATTTATGTACATACATATGAACACCTCTGCTTCCTTGACAGGCTCTTTAGCGAATAAGTTCTTCTCGATAGTACATCCATATCTATATCTACATGTGGTACAATTTGAAATGCATGATATCGACACCGACACCGGCAACATAACATGACAACCGATGTCGGAAAATGCAGTTATTTTTAAAACTCGCCATCCCCGCTGTGACATCTCGTGATTCTCGATTCTCGCAAGTGTGAAGTAAGATTTATACGTGAAAGATACTAACCTGTCCATCGGGTTGAATGCCATGTTCTAGGCAATAGAGTTCCCAACAAGCATTACCAATTTGTACGCCAGCCTGGCCAATATGTACTGAGATGCATTCCCTCTGAAAAGATACGAAAGAAAATATCCATTTATTCGGTTTCATGAAATTATTTGCAATTTTAGTTCTAGCTGCATGGTTCCATGGCATGGAAAGCAAGATAATCTATAAATACAACTTAATGAGGGCTTCGCTTGGGCAGTGAGCTGAGCGCATACTTGTAAATGGTATCATTTGGCTAGATGAAACAGAAACATCTGCCTGTTTGTAATCGTGTGGTAACAGAGGAGTCTTAAGAAATGTCTCGAAAATAACGCAATAATGGAAGTGACGATGGCAGCGGTTGCTGCCACGTCGAGGGAAAAGATACAAAAGAGAAAATTGGAATATATACTTGCAACTTGGTAAATGACTCTTGAAGAGATAGTCGGACTCATGGAATCAAGTGTTGTACATACCTACCATGATAGAAAAATAATGAGATGAAAAGACAAGACTAATGTAGGAATTTACAGAACAAAGACTACGATTACTCATGCCTACACAAAGGGAATGCTCGTGTTCCTCATTGTATAGTAGCCGGACCGTGTAGTCATTGTGAAGTGAAATGAAAATTGAAAAGAAAACAGATTTGAAACAAATTATGTGCTAGTCGGTGGATTCTTTTGGGGCCGGACGTTGTCGGCCAGGCGAACAAACAATGACCATTAAGTAAGGTGGAATCACGGCAAATTGGTTAACACTTTGTAGATGAAAATGAATTCCAAAAGTCAATACTCTCTTCCCATTAACCATGATGATATGAATTATTTTCTTTTTTAACAATTTCCTTGTAGGTAGGTATTATCAGATAGATGATGGAAGTTTCAACAGACGTTGGCGGCAATTTAGAAAGGAAAACAACTTTCAGGGGCGGTAAGTTGATTAAAAATTACCGTAAATTTTGAAAAAAAAAAAAAAAAAAGCATCACTCCTAAGTAGGTATTTCCTTTTGCATATACATACATATGTATGTAATTGTAGCGTTTTGTGTTCTAAGAAGATTTATAACTGCCCCTCGAAATGTACGCGCAGGCTTTTCCTGTTGTATCTTCTACCAAGAGAAAGAGTGAACCACTCGTAAAACCGCTGTCCGCTCCGT
Organism: Eumerus sabulonum; assembly: GCA_951905685.1. Lineage (NCBI taxonomy): Eukaryota > Metazoa > Arthropoda > Insecta > Diptera > Syrphidae > Eumerus > Eumerus sabulonum. The sequence goes on from OX645060.1 coordinate 209,742,079, forward strand.
TCATGTTTATGGATAATGTATAAATGAAAACAATTTCTTTTGTGGTCGGAGTTAATGCTTTTAATTGCTTCTACGAATGGAAATAGCCTTTGGTTCTTACGGTAAGTGGCCGTACCAGATTTCTACCCAAACATTCGAATAACTACACATGCATTCGTTCAGTTAATCGCTCCGACTTACATTAATGAATGAGATACAGTACCACCGATTGATTTATGTTTTATTCATGTATTATCCATTTATACAATAGAGAAACATCGTTATTGCTGCGGACAATAGAATTCTTTTTTTTTTTATGTTCATGATGGGAAATTTGAATTTAAATTAGTATTCAACGAGTGTGTGATTGCGTTGGGTATTTACGGTCGTTACCGTGGGCGTGTGGGTGATCGTTAGAGATTTAAAATTGAAAGTTAAGTGGTAATGCAAACATCCCTGGAAAGCAATTAAGAGCGGGAATACGAAAGAAAGAGAGGGAAGGATCCCTTGATAAATCAATCTTTGGACAGTTCAATGGATCCAATTGGTATTTTCCCTTCCAGCTTATTGTATTTTTTGGTTGGTAATGAATATGGCTTTAATGAATCCCTTGACAAGCATTTGATGATGTATTTCATTCAGGTTTTCCTGGAAATTGTAAATTAAGGTATACAGTTGATGAATGTCTTCATTTAATGGGATTTGGGAATCGGATTACAAACAGAGAAATGAAGAAAACAAACTAAACTGGTTATGGGAAAAAGCCTTGTAAGAACATGGAATAAATACATACATACATGTACCTGGAGATCTCCGGACGGTCGAACCGCCAACCAAATCGACCATGTGCTCATTGACGCAAGGCACTCGTCAAACATCCTGGATGTGCGAACATTCAGAGGGGCAAATATCGACCCTGACCACTTCCTCGTAGCAGCAAGATTCAGAGCTCGACTGTCCAATGTCAGAAAGCTGCTCGACATTGGGCGCCTCGACATTGGGCGCCTCGACATTGGGCGCCTGAGCACAAGGGAGGTTGCCAGAGTCTACAGGGAGCAGCTGAGCGACAGACTCTACGGTATGCCTACGTCGAACACAAATGCCAATAATATGTGGCTGCATTGCCGCTCAGCCATTCAGGAAGTAGCCGAAACCACCTTAGGATACCTACCACCCCCGACAAGAAACCCGTCTTATGATGGCGAGTGTGAGCAGAAAAAGGCAGCAACCGACGAGGCGTACCAAAAGGCGCTGCAGAGGAAAACCAGGGCAGCGCAAGAAGAGTACCGAGCCAGAAGAAGGGAGGAGAAAAAACTACTGCGACAAAAGAAAAGAATCTTGGCAGCCTCGCAGCTCAAGGATATCGAGGAGTCTAGGGATAAACATAAAATACGAGCCTTTTACAAGAAAGCCAAAGGCCTTGCAGGAGGCTTCAAAAAGGGCACCCTGGCTCTCCGAAACTGCGAGGGTAATCTTGTCTCCGACCTGCAGGGAACAGTGGATGTATTTGAGCAGCACTTCCAGCAGCAGCTTAACGAGCATGACCAAGAGAGAGTGGTAGGGACCGAGGAAATCCCAACTCCAGCCGCTGAAGTAGTCCTCCCACCCAGCATCGAAGAAGTCGGCACAGCTATTCAGAAGCTGAAGAACAACAAGGCTGCAGGCTCAGATGGCTTGCCATCAGAGCTCTTCAATTCTGGCGGCGATGTTCTGGTAGGGAGCATGCACCAGATCATCTGCAGAATTTGGGAAGATGAAAACATGCCCGACTACTGGAATACCAGCTCTATATACCCCATCCACAAAAAGGGCGATCCTACCTCTTGCAAGAACTATAGAGGTATATCCCTGCTCAATGCCGCATACAAGATCCTGTCCAGCGTATTGTGTGAACGTCTAAAACCGTTTTGCACCGCACTAATCGGCAGCTACCAGTGAGGCTTCCGGCCCGGCAAATCAACTATAGACCAAATTTTCACACTTCGACAAATCCTGGAAAAGACCAACGAGTTTCGAATCGATACACACCATCTTTTCATCGATTTCAAAGTTTGGTGCGATGGCCGAATTCGGGATGCCGGTAAAACTGATCCAGTTGTGTCGCGCCACGCTAAAAAACACGCGATGCACCGTGCAATTCGGTTCAACCTGGTGCTGGAGCAGATAGTGCGACGGGCAGGCGTCAACAGGGAAGGCACTGTCTTCTACAAGTCCGTCCAGCTGCTAGGATACGCGGATGATATCGACATCATCGCGTGTTCTCGCCGTGGCATTGTGGATGCATTCACGGCGATTGAATAACAGGCGAAACGAGTTGGTCTTAAGATCAATGAGGATTAAACGAAATACATGCTGTCAAGCAAAAACCAGTCCTTCGCTCACCACCTGGGCAAAAATATAACCATTGACAGCTACTATTTCGAGGTAGTTAAGGAGTTTGTCTACCTCGGCGCAAACGTAAATTCCACAAATGACACCACAGTGGAGATCCGGCATAGAATCGCCCTTGGCAACCGCTGCTACTTCGGCTTGTCCAAACAACTGGGGTCAAAACTCCTCACTCGAAAGACCAAACACATGCTTTACAAAACGCTCACTCTGCCAGTCTTGCTGTACGGAGCCGAAAGCTGGACGATAAGCAGGACAGCGGAGCTGATTTTGGGTTCTTTCGAAAGAAAAATTCTGCGCCGGATATTTGGTCCTGTCTGTGAGGAAGGTGAATGGAGAAGAAGACACAACCGCGAACTCTACGAGCTGTACCAAGATGTGGATGTAGTCCGGAAGGCAAGGATCCGTCGACTACACTGGTTCGGCCACATCAAGCGCATGGACATCAACGCTCCAGCTAAGAGGGTCTTCGACTCCGAGCCTCCTGGTTCGAGAAGAAGAGGAAGACCGAACCTCCGGTATAAAGACCAGGCGGATGTAAGACATCTTGGTCTTGACAACTGGAAGCAGCGCGCCCGGGACCGTCAAGGATGGAAGGCAGCTATAGCTCAGGCTCAGGATCTCCATGGATCGCTGGCCTGATAAGTAAGTAAGTATGTACATATGGACATATGGAGGACGCCGTGCCGCAGTGGTTAGTCTGTTGGACTCTGACGCACGATGAGCGAGTTCGGATCCCGATAGCACCGACGCCATCAAATGTTTATTTCGCGGCGTCCCTTCTCGGCGGGGTACTGGCAAAACCCCCCGTAGTATACTTGCCAAGAAAAAGCTTATCGACCCAAGCCGTTCGGAATCGGCATTGAACTGTAGGTCCCTTTCCCCTGTGTAAAAAAAAAAAAATTAATCAAACAGAACATGGGTGAATGAGAAAAGCTTGGCTCTGGCCCTTCATGGGCTGTAACGCCACCAAAGCGAGCAAATGTAAACAGAACAATAAAAGGAAAAAACCGGCCAAGTGCGAGTCGGACTCGCGCATGAAGGGTTCCGTACCATCTGTATAAATAAATATGAAAGAGACTATGTATGTATGTTACCTCATCAGTCATTGATCATCAAAGTGTCCATTGAATTCAAATCAATTATCTTACTTGACAGCAACGATGTGAAAAGGTGAATAACAATAATGGGAAATATGGGAAAAAGGTTTGCAGCTAGGATTAATACATCAAAGACACAAACGAGATCAAAACTGGGAAGTTTACTTATGGTTGTGGGATATTGTCGACTAACCTTAGTTCAGTATGTGACCAAGGGGATTTTTTGGATGAAAATCATGTCTGTTGTATGGAAGTCCCCCTTAAATATTCATTTTGTTCTGTTTTTAGTATTTAACGTGGTAGCGGCAACAGAAATACATCATCTGTGAAAATTCCAACTAACTATCACGGTTCATGAGATACGGCCTGGTGACAGACGGACGGACGGACAGCGAAGTCTTAGTAATAGGGTTCCGTTTTACCTTTGGGTACGGAACCCTAAAAACAAGAGAAAATAATTAATTAGATATCAAGTCATTCTCTGAAACCAAAGTGAATAGTAATGACTTGGTCAACATTGGTCACATCTAACACCAAATTACACAAACTGAGTCACGAGATTTTTCCAACTTATCCCCAAGTATGCTTAACGCTTTTAGGGTCCAGTGCGGAGTATTCTTATCTACCATTATATCACACCGAAAGGAAAGTCGTCTATAGCCATGTAGAATGGCATTAAGAAAAAAAAAAAAAACAGAAGGAACACACTCAACCTGTTATCGCTTCACAATTATCAATTCGAAAATTCCGGAAACCCATGCACTAAGTTGGTTTTTTTTTTTTTTTGTTTTGTTTCTTCCCAAGTGCTTATGTACGTATGTATGTACATATATGGAAGGAGTGCTTCTCCTAAAACTCTAGCTAACGTACGAGTATCACGAATTCTTCGAATTGACATAATTATACTAAAATCGAAATTTTGTTTCTTTAGAAAAAACATATTTTTTATGTGCCACATGCTATGCGGGGAGGAAAGAGTCACGGAAAATGATTATTTCATGTCAAACGTCGCGTGACTTCTACAAGTCTAATTGCGATTAGTTGCTGAAATGTGGGATCGCTTAGTAGTTTGCATTCGGATATCCAACTTATTTGTACCTATTCTGTTCTGCGGATATTGTATATCAAGGTCAGCGCTGAGTGTTCATGGTACAAATATCTGGGGCAGAGCAGAGTCAATGGCTCCTATTTTGGAATTTGACACGAATGGCGAATCGAAATTGATTAGTGAGCGGTACCTTTGTTTGGAAAATGTTGCCACGTAACCTACAGTATGTATGTACGTAAATAGATCGCTAAGAAAACGAAATTGGTTGAGGATTGTTCCAAATTGTTAGCAATTGATAATAGAAGGGAACAATGACCTGGTAAAATATGTCCATAAATTATATTGAAGAATTTGAATATGTGCTATGAATAAACTCTTTTCTGAACTAGGCAAAATGGCCAAATTGCCTTGCATGACACTGTAAATACGGGGCTGATAGTACTGAACAATTTTGGACAGAAGACAGCTGATGACTTTTATTTTATTGTAGGTACATACATACATATGTACACACATAGTTGCTAACGGTGCATTGTCAGCCAACCAATCGGGCTTCAGAAAAGGATGATCAACGGTCGACGCCATAGAAACAGTGGTAAACTTGGCCGCGGACGCCATCACAGGAAAAAGATGGAAATCGGTGGAGAAGAAGTATTGTGCAGTAATTACGCTTGACATAAAAAACGCTTTTAACTCGGTTAGCTGGACGCATATACAAAAGTCTTTAATTGACATGGGTACCCCCTCCTATTTATTAAGGATTGTCATCGACTACTTTAACAACAGGAGGCTAAGGTACCATACCGATGAAGGCGTAAAATTCTACCAAGTAACGGCGGGTGTCCCTCAAGGATCAGTCCTTGGACCTCTCCTGTGGAACATCATGTACGATGGCGTTCTACGACTAGCGCTTCCCGAAGGAGTACGAATTATCGCCTTCGCCGACGATATTACCATCTTCACAGTGGCTAAGCATATAGAAAAAGTAGAGGCTACTGCGAGCGCAGCTATCGCTAAAGTGAAAGATTGGCTCTCAATTGCCGGTCAGGAATTAGCAGCCCAAAAAACGGAGGCTGTGCTTATAACCAGCCGTAAAAAGGTGGAATATGCGAGCTTCTTAGTCGGAGATCGGGCAATAAGGTCCAAGAAAGCAGTCAAGTATCTAGGAGTCTTCCTAGACAATAGACTTTCTTTCAGGGAACACATACTGTATGCCAGCGAGAAGGCATCACACGCACAACGAGCTCTTTCGCGAATGCTTCCGAATATAGGCGGTCCCGGATATGCACGCAGAGTGCTACTCTCACGGGTAGTCAGCTCAGTCCTACTCTACGCTGCTCCAATTTGGGCGGAAGCCCTTGCAGTAAAAGGACTAAAGCGGAAATTGGATTCATTCTATCGACTGTGCGCAATAAGAGTAATCTGCGGGTTCAGGACCATATCAGATGACGCAGCGTTCGTGATAGCAGTAATGCTACCCATCGATATATTGGCAGGCGAGCTCAAAAGGGTATACCGCAGGCGAACACCAGACCGGTAACAGACCAGGCTTTTAAAAGCAGAAGAACGGGCAGAATGGGCAATGTGGCAAGTCAGATGGGACACTTCCACAAAAGGAAGATAGAAGCACAGGCTCATTCCCGTCATCGAAACATGGGCACCAAGACCGGCAGGAGACTGCAATTATCATCTTTCGCAGATTTTGTCTGGACATGGTGGCTATCGAAAGTATCTGCATAGATTTGGATATGATAGCTCGCCTTTTTGTCCACAATGCCCAAATTCCGAGGAGGACGCAGAACACACAGTTTTCTATTGTAGTTGCTTTATGCAGGACAGGCAAAGGCTAAATGTACCGAGTCCTGAAAAATTGGAACCAAACATGCTCGTACATTGCATCAGTACAAATAAAGCTGCGTCAAGCCGAAGCAGAAAGAAGAACCCAAGAGGCTTCTACTCGAGATGCAGCGTAAATCGCTAACCAGCCCCGCGAAGTAATACCTAACGGCAGTCCCGCGGGGAGAGTGGTTGAAGCGTACCAGTATCTTTTGAAGATTACACATCCTTGGGCGCAACCAAAAAAAAAACATAGACAATCACGCAAACGCTTATGACTTTTTGACATATTTTGTCATTTTTAATGGTAATCGTACTTAAATCCATGGTTTGTTTACTAAATCGTGAAAATTGCTGTTCTATGATTTTCTGGATGGCAAAGGGCTAACAAAGGCCTTGTAGGGGTAGCATCTACCCGACGGATACTGGCCTGCTAAAAAGCGAGAAGAGCCACCGCAGTCGAACATCATTCGGCATTGTTAGTAAGTCCTATCCCCACCTCCTCGTGGTGCCATCTGGAGATTTCCTATGGAAATTGCAGACGGGGAAGGGCGAATGGCAAGCCTCCTGCGCCAAAAAACACGATAAGTCGGGCTACGGCCTAGTAAGCCGTAACCGTAAAAAAACACAAACTCCGAAACAACCACAAGCCTCGGATATAACGGACCAGATTTATGTTGACGACCCTTGCAAAAAACGAAAAAAGGACAATGATCTTCGGCTTTATACGTGGAATGTTAGGTCCCTAAACAGGCCACGTGCAGCTGAACAACTTGCGGACGCCCTAGACCGCTATAAAGCGGACATCACCGCCATCCAGGAAATGCGATGGAATGGACCGGGTATAAAGCGGATGAAAAACTGCGATATTTACTACGGCGACTGCTATAGGGAGAGAGGGCAACGATTATTTGGATGCGGATTAGTTGTCCGAGGTGGACTAAGGCAAAAAGTCCTAAGCCTTCGGCATGTGAGCGAACGCCTCATAACAATCCGTATCAAGGCTAAATTTTTTAACATCAGCCTGATCTGCGTCCACGGCCCCACGGAAGACAAGGATGACTCCGCCAAAGATGAGTTCTACGATCTCCTAGACAGAACGTATGCCCAATGTCCCAGCTATGACATCGAAATTGTACTAGGAGACTTCAATGCTAAGCTGGGTAAGGAAAGCATCTTTGAACGAGTCATCGGCAAACATAGCCTACACGACACCACCTCCGATAACGGACACAGGCTGATTGATCTTGCTACAGGGCGAAATTTCCTTCTAGCCAGTACGCGCTTCCCGCACCTCGATATAGACAAAGGCACCTGGCGGTCGCCAGATCAATCGACTACCAACCAGATTGATCACATCGCGATCGACGCCAGACACTCCTCCACTATTCTTGATGTTCGAACTTTCCGAGGGGCTAACATCGACTCGGACCACTATTTTGTAGTAGCCAAGACGCGCTTACGGATATCACGAGCGCAACGGAGTAGAGTAAGAATACAAAGTTATGACGTCGGAAATCTACTATCGCCAGAAACCGCTCGTGCTTTTACCGATCGCGTCTCCCTTAAGCTCTCCAATACACCTGAATCCTCCACACTATCAATAGAACAGCAGTGGAGCCTTTGCAAACAAGCACTGAAAAGCTCTGCATCCGAAGTTTTCGGTTTCAAGGCTCCACCACGAAGAAACAAGGCTACACCTCTCGTGGTAGCTTTGTTCCTTTTCGGGGTGTCACGAATCGCTGACTAAAATAATGTCACATTCCATACAATTAGCAGAAGTGTGTGTTATTTTGAGCACTTTGTCGGTGAAAATTAAAATTCAGGATAATTGTGTGAATTCTAAGGACTCGCCATTTTTGTACCGCCAAAGAAGTGCTTTCAACAGTAATGAGGTTGGCATAGCAAAACAAAAAAAAAAAAAAAAAAAAAAACATAAAAACAGTTGTACCTAGACGACGTTGTAAAACTGCAATCTCATTACTGAAATCGCCTTAACGAGATAAATATGACTACAAACCGACCTCCACAATCAAGGTGAACAAATTAAACAACGAAACCCCTGCAACCAAGGCCTAAGAAATACATATCATCCATCCGCCCACGTTAGTCGCCTATGCATCTCCCCGTTTTAATACAAAGATAAAATGACAAAATGCGGAGGACGACTTCAGACCAGCCCACTGACAGTAGTCGTCATAAGCCGCATGGAGATTAAAATCGAAAACCAAAAAGGGGATCCCATTAAGCATAAACCCTCTTATATCGATGACTCCTCTTAGCATTTGAAGTTCATGAATCATATGTACATATGTACATATGTATTTAAGTGCGAATAAAGAGAAGGGATAAAACAAAAAGGACACGTAAAAAAAAACCAACGGGTCGACAGGATCGGATTTATGCTGTGAAATCGATTTGAAAGCAAATATCCTATCCCCTACGGTATGAATTAGAAATAACCAAGGGACGCTTTCTTCTTCCTTTGCATTTCCTTTCTCATTTTCTACTCCTCCTCCTTCCATTTGGCTTATGTTTCAAGTGTCCTGCGGCAGATTTTTGCAATAGCTGCAGCGCGTGCACCTTTCTCAATACAATAGACCGACCGAACACAATGTGGCCGAACTTCCTTCCTGCTTGAACGTGCAGAATATCAAAAGGTTTCCCTTATTTCGGCGTCACTCACAGTCAAGAGTGCATGCCAGACTTAAGCCAGTTGGTAGTCCAATACTCCTTTCTTTGTTCGCGTAATTAAAGTGCTTCAAAGCATGCAAGCCCTTCAGCCAAACTCTCATGTTTCAATTGATTAAGCTTAGGGATGTTTACTACCAAGCCCCTCTGGTCTAGCGCTACGGGTATTAATGTTAAAAATATATATGTACATGCTTAGCAGAACATCTTGCTTAATTAGTGAAATCTATAAAAGGTTCATTGTTCATCCATCGGGGACGCCCATAACCCACCCAATATCTATATGTACGAGAAGTATGTACATAGGGAGTGGCTGTTTAGCCGAAGAAGCAACGACCTATTGCCAAGCACTTAAATGAATCAACTTTTGACAGTATCTGACTGAATCTGGTTACTGGACACTGATTGAGTGTATACCACCGAACCACAGAGATCTATTCTTTGTTAGTCGGGAAAACAAAAAGAAAATGATGAAAGAATTTCCTTCGTAGTACTTCGGATGGATAAACAAATTACATACGAAACGATGAGATGACGTTCGAAATGGTCGGTTTTGTTGTGCATTTATGAAGTGGTCTGGTCACTGGAGCGATAAGTTATCTTAATTTGTTTTTTTTTTTTCATTTGTAGGAATAAAATGAAAAGGAGGTTGCCTGTGCACACAGATAGAAAGTCACTAATGATTGACGTTGGGAAATTGTCTTCAATCAAGCTGCCTGATGAACCATAAAGTTTACGAGTTTTTTTTTCACCAACGGATGTCGATGTGATTATGAGGCACAGTCCTACTAGCAACTGCGCCAGTGAAAAGTAGAAAGTTTACATGATGGCTTTAGAATAGAAGATGGATTTCTATCCCTGACTTTAGAGGCAAGTTAATGAGTTGAAAAGAATGTTTCCTCTATGCGCTAAATGAGAGAGGATTTTACGGTTTTCTTTTCCTTTATTATGAATCACTTAACAGCCGTCAAGTATCCAATTGGTTGTGCAAAATAAATGAAAATAGTGTGAACAATCGCTTATAGATGCAGACGGCGGCGCTGCGAAATCATGCAGCGATTAACAATTAGCATACAAGGGATAGTAGGCTCCGCTTGAAGCGAATGACATTCGCTAGACCAGACTGTGGCCTCACTGACTTGCATGTAGAAGTTGACAAAATTGCAACATTGCGCTTCTCTTTGATGTTAAGTATGTACGTATGTATGTATGTATGTACATCTCATGTAGATGACCATTTCCATGGAATAAATTACGTCAGAATGCTATATCAGTAATTTTCCGAGAAGAGTTAATTATATTTCATTCCTATTCCCCTATTCGTAACAGTCATCACTGCATATGGTTTCCAATTACCGTCATTTCATAGTCAACCATATCATTTTCAATTATTACGGGTATGGTTTACCTATCATCGGTTTCAAGCACACATTCGTTGAGATGACAACATTCTGTTCCACCGATCAGATTACTTTCTATGGAAATAACGATAAAGTGTGAAAGCTTTTAAACCCATCATTGGTTACAATATATGCATGTGGTCATTTCAGTGAATTTCGCTCGGCAAATTCAAGCAAAACAGGTGTGTGTCGATTACTATTGCGCCACACCCGAGGTCTCATTTTAATATGGCCCGCCAGATGCTTACAGCACATGATCGTGATCTTCAACCATGATCTCACTTATACCTGAGCAAAAGCAAGAATCAAACCAAAGTGTAATTGAATCGATATTTCATATGTATGTACATATGTACGTTGTACACCTGAGTTGACCTAACCTATTTTATAACTTTCATCAAAGAATCGATACTTTCACGAGAAGAACGTTGCTGAGAACAGTCAAGTAGACAATTTCAGAATTTTCTTCTATTACTGATGGTTTACCACAGTACATACTTGTATAACATACTGAACCAACTTAACCATCGTTTTCTTGACAGGCTTCAATATTTCATTTGAGTCTTTCAGACTTAAATATTTATAATTGAACTGCGTCAGAATTAGTCAATATTTCATCTCATTGAAGAAAGGGTCTAGAAAAATCAGTTCCCGTATCTTTGATTGTTAAGAAAAAGAGCAGTATTGTTCGATTTTTCGCTTTTTATTATTGAATAGGAAAACGTGCGAGAAAATGAAAGAAGGGACCGTAGACCTGTCAGATGGAACAGTAATTAGTATTCTATGTATTACATGAGATGTTAGGGATGAAAATGTTGTCAGCCCGATGGTTTCTGCATTTGCTCATAACGAGCATGCGAATGCAGCTGATAATTTCGAAACACAGTTTGAATCTCTTTAAATGAAATTCTCAAATGGTTTTGTCTCGAATTGTCACCGTGAATGAAACCTGGATTCATCACTATACCTGAGAGACTAAGGAGCTGTATAATACAGTGGGTTCATTGGACTAAATCTGTTCCGAAACAAGTAAAAGCAGTCTCATTTGGTCGGAAGGACACGACCAGTGTTGCTTGAAATACAATGAACTTAATTCTCCGAAGAGGATAATCGTTACTATTGGACCGAAACCATACAAATCCAAAATAGTCATAGACTCATTTTGCGAAAAGGAAAAAACGAATTTTCATGATTTGTGCAATATGTACATTTTGCAGGTATGTATTGCTGTAGCGCACCCACCCGATAGTATCCTTAAAACCATTAGAAGAGATTTTTTTGTCAGGAAGCTGGTGCAGTGGATATTAGAACTAAATAAATGATATCTGGTAGAAAATTAATTGATTTTAATGAACATACTAACTATATGTACATAAGCCGGTCTTTCCTAAAATGGTACCTTCTGTCGCATTTTAACAAATAGCCAAATGTCTGGACAGGCCATTGAACTAATCCCATATTCCAAGATACATGTATGTATGTATGTATGTTGGCGCTACAGTCCATGAAGGACCTGAGCCGAGCTTCTCTCAATCACCCATGTTGTGTGTGATTTCATTTTCCCATAGGTGAAAGGGACTTACAGTTTATTGCCGGTTCCGAACGGCGAATTTCGAGAAGCTTTTCATGACAATTTTACTACAGGGGGTTTTGTCAGAACCCCGCTGAGGAGAAACACCGTGAAAACACGTTCGATGACATGGCTGTGTCGGGATTCGATGCCGTGTCATCGGCGTCATAGGCCAACACACTACCCACTGCGCCACGGTGCTCCCCAAGAAACATACCGACATGTAATCTCTAACCATCACTGAACCTCTACCATACTTCATGGTCGAAGTAAGGTTTTGTGGTAGAAGCTCACTATTTGGTGGTCTCCAGGCCTTAGTCCTGCGTTTTGAACCAAATATCTCAAACTTGCTCTCGTCACTAAAGTTGACATTATCCCAAAACGTTTGAGCGGTATTTAAGTGGTTTTTTGCGAAAGTCAGGCTTCTACTGCAAAACCTCACTTCGACCATGATGCCTGTGTCACAATGCTACTACAGGGCGCGGCGACAGCGCAACTACAAACGCTGCCGTTTGCTGTGGTTGTAAAGTAGTTCAGTCAACACACAATGGAGCGACTTTCATCGGCGTTTTTTTTGACAGCAGGGTACTTCTGTGAGTGAAGTTGGTGGTGAATTCTATAGAGTGAAGTTGGCATCAGTAAAAAATTCGAAGATTGAAACTGAAATTAGGTTATAAATGGATCAAAATAATTTGAAAAAAACATTATTGCTAACATGTGCGATTGCTGTAGCCTATAAAAAGTTAAAAGCGAAAACAAAAGTCAGAAGATGGTGGTGGGTTAGACCAAGTTATCAAACGTATTCCTCCAATGTCGAATTCGAAATAGGAAAACGCCGTGTAGTTGCGACAGTTTTTCAAATTTTCGAAATTACAGCGCTGCGACATGACTACATACGTGGCTATGTGACTTACTCCATATAATTCCATTGAATGAATATGGATTTGACAGCTACGGCGTTTGTAGTTGCGCTGTCGCCGCGCCGTGTAGTAGCATTGTGACATAGGCATGAAGCATGGTAGAGGTTCAGTGGGGGTTAGAGGTTACATGTCGGCTTCGGAAACGGGAAATCTTATTTTTATTGAATCAACAATGAATAGCAAAGGTTACCTAGCCATCTTAAAAGAAAATTTACTCCCTAGTGTGGAAAAACGACGACCCGAAATATGCGGCAAAAATTGTCAAAGAATGGTTGCTGTACCATACCCCCAAACGGCTTGACTCTCCTCCACAATCTCCAGACCTTAATCCTATTGAACATCTTTGGGAAGTTTTGGATAGAAATATCAGGAAACGGGTCATAACGTCAAAACAAGCCTTCGGACGGCATTAACCTCAGAATGGGCTAAAACCTCTCCTGAAGTTACAAAAAACCTTGTTACTTCGGTTCGTAGAAGATTGGCTGCAGCTATTAAAGGCCACGGAGGCCCAAAAAAGTATTAACGCTCAGCTTTTTAAGACTAAGGGTCATTAAGGGTCCGCCATCTAACTTTTTTTTTTTCACGTAGTGCTTATTTCGTGAATGGTAACACTTAGCTCATGTCTGATTTGACAGATAATTAGTTTTATCCTTCCGCTGAACGCATACGGTTGTGTATACGCTTGAACAACGCTGGGAAATATTGCGACATTACATTGAAAATCATGGTAATGTTGCAGAATGTGTGCGAAAATTGCGTACGGATTTTGGAAGAAGAGAAGCACCGTCAGCTCCGTATGTTCGTTATCTTGTGAAAAAAGTGAAAGAAACTGGCATTCTCATCGATAAACCAAAGCGTGAAAAGCCAAAAACCGTGCGTACACCCGAGAATATTGCTGCTGCGGCAGAAAGTGTGCGTGAACATTTCGGAGACATCATTGAGACGAATTTTGCATAAAGACCTTAGTATGACGCCATACAAAGTCCAATTGGTTCAGGAGTTGAAGCAAACTGACCATCCAATGCGTTTTCGCTTGGCTAAGTGGGCCTGCGATCGACTTACAGAAGATGCCGATTTTGCCAAGAAAATCATCTTTTCAGATGAAGCACATTTTGATGTTGGCGAGTATGTAAACAAGCAAAATTGTCGCATTTGGGGCACAGAAAACCCGCATGCATACATTGAAAAGCCGGTGCACCCAAAACGAGCCACTGTTTGGTGCGGATTTTGGTCCAGAGTCATAATTGGGCCATTTTTCTTCGAAAATGGACAAGGAGTTGCCGTTACAGTCAATGGCGATCGTTATCGGGCCATGTTGAACGAATTTTTGTTAAAAAAAAATTGAAGGGGAGGATATTGGCAACATTTGTTTGCAACAGGGCGGCGCTACGTGCCACACAGCCGAAGCTACACTCGATGTTTTGCGCCCTGTTTTTGAAGATCGCATTACCAGCCGCAGAGCTGATGTCGTTTGGCCACCTCGGAGCTGCAATTTGACACCGTTGGACTATTATTTGTGGGGTGCCGTCAAAGATAAGTGTTACGCCGACAAGCCAGAGACAATTGACGCTTTAAAGGACAATATTCGTGAAGCCATTGGTGAAATACAGCTGCACACAATCGATAATGTGCTTAAAAATTTGGCCGATCGTGTAGGCTACTGCATGGCCAGCCGAGGCAGCCATTTGAATGAATGAAATTTTTTAGGGTTCCGTACCCAAAGGTAAAACGCAACCCTATTACTAAGACTTCGCTGTCCGTCCGTCCATCCGTCTGTCACCAGGCTGTATCTCATGAACCGTGATAGCTAGACAGTTGAAATTTTCACAGATGATGTATTTCTGCTGCCGCTACCACGATAATACTACTAAATACAGAACAAAATGAATATTTAAGGGGGGCTCCCATACAACAGACATGATTTTCATCCAAAAAATCCTGCCTGCAACCAAGATCTGTCATTTGATGAGGTAACATACATAGTCTCTTTCATATTTATATATACAGATGGTACGGAACCCTTCGTGCGCGAGTCCGACTCGCACTTGGCCGGCTTTTTTGAACTATTTTGTAGTGGAAAATAAAAAAGTGAGCTGTAAGCTTTATTTGGTGTTTAAATAATTTTTCTAGTCACTTGCAACATAGCGTATCTTACGTTCTGTATTAGTGGGCGCTGGCTGTAATACTAATTTTTGACTCTCTCTCTCTCTTTCAATAAAGCTTAAAAATTGCAACTAAGAACATTCAATCGAACATTTTTCAATTACTTTGGATGCATTAACAATTGAAGCCAGAAGAAAGAAGAAATCCGTACAATTCAACTCCGTGGAACCAATGAACCAATGAAACCAAAAATGAAGAAATCGACGAGCATGACTGTTTCCAACGAACAAGTACTCAGACATTCACAACTCATCATCCACGATGACCGAATTTACAAAACGAAAAAACAAGCCCAAAGAAAGCAGGCAGAAAGAAAAAGATTTATTAAGAACGTCATGCCGGCATCATGCGAATGTCATTTCCCCAAATACACATGTTAAGTTTGAGCAACAGCCCATGGAACCGAATCCGTCTGCTGGATATGTACTTCTGGTGATGCTAAAACTCAACTTCATTTCTCCATTTTTCCCTGCCTGTGTTCTCTCGATATAGTGCATACATCTGTATGTATGAGGATTGTATGTACGATTTCATGTACTTGAAATTCAGCAAGGGTGCATCACTACATACTATCTATGCAGTGCACACAGCTTACATTCATATGGATCTACTACATACAAGTTCGAATGCAAATGAAAAATGCCGGCTATAAATCAATTGTACGGTCATTGTAAGAGAATGGTTCATTCACCCAGATGGGTGGTGAACGTATTCCTTTGTCCTCACCCAGGGTGTGTACCTAGCATGAAAAGGACACACTGTCATCGCCATAGTATGACATCACCCGATAATTCCAACAAAAACCGGGCCCTTCATCCAAACTCCCCCTGACATCGATTATGTGTAGATGTGTAAATGTCTCCTAACCAAAAATAGCTCCTCAATACAGTATCCAAAGATTATATCATCCATGGAACTAGTTCCCTGGTTTACTTAATCACTAACTAGATATACGTATCTTGTTCTCAAATCAAAACTCACCATGATAAAATAAGTTGCCTTTTAGCTTATTTGAAAAAGAAACGGAAAACTACGTTTGGGATAGTGTCTAAGAAGATTTCCTTCAACACACGTGAGCACTCTCAAGAGTTTCTTGTAACACAAATGCACTGATTGTACTCGAAAGCAACTAATTCGGATATAGTACAGATATTATTGTTTAACGTATAAATATGTAGTTAGAAAATCGATTGATTGTTGAGATATAAAAATATAATAAAACCGAATAGTTGACTGAACAATATACGAGAGGTCTCCGCAAAATTTGTCCGCAATGCAACAAATGTGGATTTCAACTGAAATCTTTCCAGAACGTGAACGAGTTTTTATACTGACCCCCGCCTAGAGAAAATCTGTTGTTGTAGTTCCTTTTTTGATTTTCCTTTTCTTGTTCGTCTTCGTCGATTGTTGGATTTGAAGTTCAACCATACACACATAGCACGGTGGTAGGTAGCATGGTTATAGTACTCAGATACTCGTATCCGTACTCTATGTACTCTCCTCGTCGAGTTGAAATGTCTTACTCGCACTCGTACTTTTACCGGCTACAGTGTGAGAGGTTGATGATGATGTTTTTGTTTGGTTTAGGTTCTTTGCATGAAGGGAAGCTGCAGTATGACGATAGTACACGCATTTAGAAAGTCGGGATTTATAGTGGATGACTACTGGCTGAATGGTGTGGATAAATATAATAGATTAAAATGCCTTGAATGCACGCGATTCTAGATAATGGTCGCATAGTTGGTTCGAGTGCTCGGGCATGCTTCTGTGGTGAGATTGGTTTTTGAATTTTATTTCGTGTGGAATGGAATTAAAAAAGGGGAAGATTGAGTGTTGCCAATGTGAGATTTTGTATTTTGTACACGCACCGCACGTATGTAAAGTACATGTTCTCTAGCCCTGGAACGTCATCCTTATTTGACAACGACCGATTTTATGTCGTTATCTTAAAGCTCCTGACTACAAAAAATGTCTGTAAAAGACGTTTTTTTTTTTTTTTCTTATATACTTTAGGTTGACCTGGCCATCGCACGAAAACACAATGTATCTCACATGTAATACATATTATATTAAATTAGATTAGATTCTTAATATTGATTATGTCACTATAAGATATTGTTAGGTTAGCTAGTTACGTAATAACTTAAGACAGAAGATCTCTTTAAGTAGGGACTGAATAAATTAACCGACTTGGTAATACATGGATATCACAACTTAACGGTAGAAGAACTGAGTTGCGAAACTTGGTTTTTTTACAAGTTATGTTTTTGATGGCATCTCATTTCTTTTTGTAGATTACTTACTAACTTTGATGGCGCTACAGTTCGGGATGAACCGGGGCCTCAACCAACAAGCCTCTCCAGCCGGCCCGATCTTCGACCAGCCGCTTCCAGTGCCGCACGCCCAGTTGGTTGAGGTCCCCTTCCACCTGTGCGCGCCACCTTAAATGCGGTCGTCCTCTGCTGCGTCGTCCCTCGGGGTTGGAGTCGAAGACTCTTCGGGCCGGAGCGTTGATGTCCATTCGCTCTACAGGCCGATGTCGCTGTACAGCCCGTACAGTTCTTGGTTGAATCTCCTCCTCCATTCTCCGTTTACACAAACGGGAGCAAAGATTGCACGCAGAATTTTCCTCTCGAAACGTCCAAGAGCCTCTTCATCCGCTTTTGACAACGTCCAAGCCTCAGCGCCGTAGAGGAGGACCCGGATGATTAAGGTTTTGTAGAGGAAAACCTTAGTTTTTCGAGAGAGGGCTCTACTACTCAATTGCCTCTTGAGCCCGAAGAAGCAGCGATTGGCAAGAGTTATTCTGCGTTTCATCTCAGCGCTGGTGTCATTGCTGCTTGTCACTACCGAGCCAAGGTAGACGAAGTCCTTGACTACTTCAAAAATATAGCTGCCGAAGGAGACGTTCTGACCAAGACGTCGGTGTTGTGCGTCTTTCTTGGATGACAGCATATATTTGGTCTTGTCCCCATTTACCCTTAGACCCACTTTCGCCGCTTCTGCTTCAATGCTTGCGAACGCCTCATTGACGTCTCGCTTTGTTCGTCCAATAACGTCAATGTCTTCGGCGTAGGCAAGCAATTGTGTGGACTTGAAGTAGATCGTACCTCTTGTATTGGCCGCATGATCTTATCAAGAATAATGTTGAAGAAATCACATGACAGTGCGTCACCCTGTCTAAAACCTTTTTAACATCAAAGGGATCGGTTAGTTCACCTCCGATGCGGATTTGTTGTTCGAGGCAGACTCAGGAAAAAAGTCTTAAGTTTCCAGTATGTAAGCGAACGCCTCATAACTATCCGCATCAAGGCCAATCTCGGCAACATAAGCTTACTATGTGTCCACGCCCCCACAGAGGAGAAAGATGACCGACATAAAGACGACTTCTATGATCTCCTAGGTAGAACGTATGCGCAATGTCCCAGCTATGACACCAACTTCGTTCTAGGAGATTTCAATGCGAAGCTGGGTAAAGAAGCTATCTTTGAACGGGTCATTGGAAAGCTCAGCCTACACAGCACCACGTCAGAAAATGGACTAAGGCTAGTGGACTTTATGGCGAGACATAACCTGGTAGTAGCAAGTACACGATTCCCACACCTCAACATCCACAACGGGACCTGGCGGTCTTTCGATCAATCGACAACCAACCAAATTGATCATATTGCGATCGACGGCAAACACTCCTCCAGCATCCTAGATGTCAGAACCTTTCGTTCCCATATTTCCCATTATTGTTATTCACCTTTTCACATCGTTGCTGTCAAGTAACATAATTGATTTGAATTCAATGGACACTTTGATGATCAACTATATCTCATCATGAAGATTTTTGATTATCAAAGTAATATGCCGATAACCTGCCTGCAACCAAGGTCTGTCATCATACAAAAAATGTGATTTAATGTGATGACTGTAGAGGTAACATACATAGTCTCTTTCATATTTATATAACCAGATGGTACGGAACCCTTCGTGCGCGAGTCCGACTCGCACTTGGCCGGTTTTTTTAACATCATATTAGAAATGATTGTGCAAAAATCACAGCCCAATACAAGAGGCACAATCTATTTCAAATCCTCGCAACTCCTTGCATACGCCGACGACATTGACATAATAGGTAGATCGCAGCGAGATGTCAATGAGGCGCTTGCGAGTATTGAGATGGAGATGGAACAACGACACCAGTTTCGAAATCAAGCGCAGAATTACTCTTGCCAACCGCTGCTTCTTTGGGCTCTAGAGGCAACTGAGAAGTAGAGGCCAAGTTAACCTTATATAAGACCTTAATTATCCCGGTCCTGTTATGCGGCGCAGAAACATGGACTTGACCAAAAGCGGATGAGGAAATCCTTGGTCGTTTCGAGAGAAAGATTCTGCTTGCGATTTTCGGTCCCATAAACACAGAGGGGGTTGGAGGAGAAGATTCAATCACGAACTGTACGGGTTGTACAGCGACATGAGTCTAGTCAGGCGTCTACAAAATCCAACGCCTAAGATGGCTAGGCCATGTAGAGCGAATAAACACCACAACTCCAGCCCGTAGAGTCTTTGAATCGAACCCCGAGGGACGAAGAAATAGAGGACGGCCGCACCTAAGACGACGCGCACAGGTGGAAAGGGACCTCAACCAACTGGGCGTGCGGCATTGGAAAAGACTAGCGAAAGATTGTGCTAGGTGGAGAGGCATGTTGGTTGAGGCCCAGGTTCACCCCGAACTGTAGCGCCCGTTAAGTAAGTAAGTAAGTCGAAGGCACGACTCATGTTTAGTTGCGGCAAATCATGAACTATCGCGATCACTGAATCACATTTCATTTACAAATCGGTTGGTGTTGCTTATACATACATATGAACATATGTACATACATATCTCAAGAGGTTACTTGCGTTGAAGAGACAATTGAATGACTATTCGACGTTCCACGGAAGCATTAGCCTGAAGTTGGTTACACCTTCTATCAAATTTAGAAAGAACTCAAACTCAGCGAGGATTCATTTAATTTTTCTTTCAATTTAATTCGCTTTTTTTTATAGCATATGGTTGTACCTTTTCCCTTAACCTTTCCTTTTGATTGCAGCCAAAATTAAAAATCAACTTACCATTAAAGTACTGAATAAAAAGGTTCCTTTCACTTGATTAGAGTGAAAGTAGTTAACTCAACCTAGCGCAATAAGCCTCGTAAATCAAAAAGTGTGTCCCACCATGCGATCATTATTTCTTCCACTCTATTCTCTAGCTTTAAAGTAAACCCGTTTATGTACTCGTGTACCTATTAATTTTATTTTAGGCCTAGAATCCCAATGTGTCCTTTCGTGCTACCTAGTAATTATGCGAACAAAATATGGACCAACATTAGCTTATAATCAGGGGCACACCTCCCTCAATTAGGTAATTTGTCTAAAAATCTCACAAAAAATACAATAAACACGCAACTGCATACACATCACATGCCCGACGCATTCTTCTCGCCCGTTGACCGCAAACTGAGAGTTCAACTTCCCCAGCGAGCTGATCAAGAACCTTTTTGACCATAAAGACACAGAGTGTATAGAACTACTGATAGCAGCTCTTGTTCTATAATAGGTATTAAAAAGCAATCAGCCGGAGCGTGCGTGACGTATAGACAACTGGTTCCCCTCCGCATAATTCACCAGCTCCGCCATGCATTTATTCGACTGACTACAGACGTTTTGTCTGTGGGTCATATGGGTTACATCATGACCTGACGCTGTCAGAACAGACGAAAACCGACGCGACGCCCCGTTTCCTCCGTCTGCTATTGCTACACTCATAACTAGTTCAGCTGAATCTTTGATGCAATTAATTTCAATGGAATTGTCGTTAATGTCGTTGTTGGGACTGACAAAAGCTGGACGACGGGGTTCATACATATTTACATAAACACTCCCGCGTGGCGACATGCACACACATATAGTGTATGCACTTGCAGAGGAAGACTCACATATTGCAGTTGCAATGTCGATTGACGCATATCGTTCCAGATACAAATAGGAGTTTGTATACGACAAAGGGGCACAATTCCAATCAACTAGGAAGTATGCGCTTGTCCTTATTGGATGCCAGCTTTTGAGGGTGATATACATACATACATATGTACGTGAAGTCTGTAAAGATGAGTCACGTCTAGGTGCCCACATCGTCGGCGTAGACAGTCAGTGGGGATTCAGGGACAGAAGTGCCATTCAGCCACCCACTTGAGAACAAGAGCGAAAACTCGTTAATATAGAGATACAGTCCTTTTTCCTTGTAACTACATACATATGTACGTAGGTATGTGCATAGAGATATACAAAGTAGGATGATTTGATGGTGCAGTAGGAAGTATGAACTCGGATTTCTTTCAACTGATTCAATGTTGTATTCCATATACTACCTGCTATATAGTTCAAACTCAACGTAACATCGTTAGATACAACTGTTGCAGCGCTTGAGTACCGCCAGTTTTTAAATAAGGCAAGTTAATCCATCCTACTATAGATGACGTTAAACCAGATCTGGAAGACAGACCTAAGACGTATACAGTATACCCAGTATACCCAGTATGCCCTGAAACCGAATTGGTTATTCGAAATGATGTTTTTGTCCTCATTCCATTTAAACAGGGCTCTATGGATCATCTTCCCGAAGACCTTGGTGATACTCGGAAGGAGACTTATCGATCGGAAATTTGCCGGGTTAGAGGAGGGCCCCGTGGCGCAGTGGTTAGTGTGTTGGACTCTGGCGCACGATGAGCGAGTTCGGATCCCGATAACACCAACGCCATCGAATGTTTATTTCGCGACGTTCCTCCTCGGCGGGGTACTGGCAAAACCCCCCGTAGTAAACTTGCCATGAAAAAGCTTCTCGACTCAAGCCGTTCGGAATCGGCATTAAGCTGTAGGTCCATTTTACCTATATGAAAAATAAGTCACACACAACATGAGTGATTGAGAGAAGCTTGGCTCTGGTCCTTCATGGGCTGTAACGCCACGAAAGAAGAAGAAGAGGAGTCTTGTCCCTCTTAGGGATTGGTTGCTCCAACGCTTTTTTCCAATGCACCGAATAATATGCATTATTCAAATGCGTTGTTAAACAGGATAGAGTACCTCTCTATAACCTCTTGTGGAAGGTGCCTAAGTACAACATTGGATATTCCGTCAATGTATGTATGTATGTTGGCGTTACAGTCGATGAAGGACCAAAGTCAAGCTTCTCTCAATCACCCATGTTGTGTGGGATTTCATTTTCCCATAGGTGAAAGGGACCTACAGTTTATTGCCGGTTCCGAACAGCGAATTTCGAGAAGCTTTTCATGACAATTTTACTACAGGGGGCTTTGTCAGAACCCCGCTGAGGAGAAACACCGTGAAAACACGTTCGATAACATGGCTGTGTCGGGATCCGATTCCGTGTCATCGGCGTCAGAGGTTAACACACTACCCATTGCGCCACGGTGCTCTCATATTCCGCCAATACCCGCGGATTTTCTCTTTTTAGTGACTCGAAAATCAACTGGAGACGCTCCGTCAAAATTAACAGGATATTGACATCTTCATTGGCGATGGCGTTGATCGCCGTAAAGTCGTCATTGAACCTGGTGAAACCATGGCTCTCGGATCGCCAATGACTTTATTCTCCAGGTCGTAGTTCGGGTGAATACTTTCATTCACCTTATACACTTCCTGGAAGACAGCTCTCCCACTATCGCCACTTTCTCCAGAGGATCCTCGATCATAAAGAAGTTGTCGTCTAGGAAGGCATTTTCTGGATCAATGCTGACTGTACAAGACATTCGTTGAGACATAAATCTAGACGTAGCTCAGTAAAACTACAACCACTCAGGTTTCGTCTCTCTCCAGCTAAGTATTTCATTAGTAGGCACCGGGCTAGGGGCGTCTAATCTTTTTTGCATGAGCTTCTTTTCCACCATTAATTCGAACATTTCGACCCGATTGTGTAATATATCGCCATCGGCAAGTACACATATGACACCATTCAAGAGATCCCAACGATTTATCACCTTCCCAATCTCTATCTAAAACCATCGACCATTGTCGTTTAAATTGATTCCATTAAACGACATCGATTCCAAGCTTATGCCAATCACTAACGCATATAACGAATATTTTCCCGATCCATTAAACTCATCTAGAAATCCAACTTTCCACATGAATGATCTTTCCGATCACCGAAGAGGTCATCAGCCCAAAATATCAGTAAATTTATGATGACAAGCTCAATGAAGGTGCGTCCCCGCACAAGCCCAGTCGTCTTCGTTGACGGGCGACAATATAGCTATGTATCTCAACCAATTAAGATCGACTTCCAGCTCCACTACCCGCATACATACGCCTATACATATGTACATGCGTGCACAGTACTCCATATATGGAGATATTACTCATTGAACTTCTTTCGGCTTGAATGAAGCATTAATAGCTATGTAGTCTGCGCTTGAACGATCGCTAGTTTCTTCCATAAACAGTCAACATTGAGGGAAACTGTTTTCCAGCGGCTTGGTGATCATGCTTTTCGTGTGTCAGTGAAAAATAAAAAAAAACTCAACACCGCCGCAAGCGCGGACGCATTAATTACACACGCCGTTCATATTAATTTCCTGCACATAGACGTGGGCACCGAACCAGCCCACCAGCAGTCCATTTTCGGACAACTTAACTAACAAACTTAATAACAATCTCAAAAAGACGTTTAACTTTATAATTGTGGAGGTCATTAATGGATGCTACATTTCGAATTGGCCCAATTTGGTGATGCATCTAGAATTAGGATTGAGAGCATCGTACGTAGATTATTCGTGTTTGTTCTGCAATAGTCTATTGGTGAAGATGCGGATGGTAGGTGGTAGATGGATGGTTGTCAAGGCAATTGATTTATGATGAGCCAACTGTAAAGCCATGATCATAAATTGACTAGAATTAATATAAATAAATTAGTTTGATGCTGTTGATTGAATGCTGTCTTTCCAGTCAGTACTGCATTCCAGCGTTCGTTGGTCTTTTGTTTGCTATCACACAATCGATATAACAGCAGAGTCTGGGGTTGATTGGATAGTTCCACGGAACTTGTTTTCTATATGTTTCGATTAAGTTTTTTAAAATACAAAAATGTACTGTCATTCAAATCAAATCAATGTTTACGCGGTGGAGTTAATCATTCTAAGAGTACGCGCTGGGCGTTTCCATCGACATTGAGGGAGCTTTTGATAACGCAACTTTTGACAGCATGTGTAACGCTGCCAGATATCATGGCGTCGATAAAGCACTGGTCCTTTGAATCAAAGCAATGCTTATGCACAGGACATTGACCGCTGATGCAGGCCTCGACCAGTGTGTCAAATCTGGCGTAAACAGGGGCTGCCCTCAAGGTGGCGTCCTGTCTCCGCTGTTATGGTGCATGGTGGCCGATTCCCTGCTTGATGCTCTCAATGCCTCTGGAATCTACGCCCAGGCCTATGCGGATGACGTCGCCATTCTTTCTGTCGGCTCATGTTTGGCGACTGTCCCTCTCAAAGCACAGGCGGCGCTAAATGTGATCGATGATTGGTGTACCAGAAATGGGCTGTCAGTCAATCCTCTTCAGACCGATGTCGTTCTCTTTACGAGAAGGAGGAAAAATACTGACATGACTCAGCTGGTACTAAAAGGCACTTCCATCCCGATATCCAAGGAGGCTAAGTATCTAGGAGTCATCTTAGATAGTAAGCTTCTCTGGTCAAAACATGTTGAGTCAAAAACCACCAAAGCGCTGTCAGCTTTCTGGCAATGCAAAGGAGCTTTTGGCAAAACATTGGGCTTATCGCCGGCAAAGGTCCTTTGGATCTACACGGCAATGATAAGACCTATAATCTCATATGCATCGGTTGTCTGGTGGAACAGACTAAAACGCAAACACGTCGTAGACTCTTTCACCAAACTCCAAAGAACGGTTTGTCTCAGCTGCATGGGGGCTTTCCCCAGCACGCCGGGCGCTGCTCTAGACGTTATGATGAACCTTAAACCTCTTGTATGTATTTATCAGAGGGTGTGCTCTGAAAGCCATGTCTCGTCTGAAGGGAAATATATTTATCAGAGGGTGTGGTCTGAAAGCCATGTCTCGTCTGAAGAGAAATGGCTTTTGGCACAACTCGCATAGGAATAACGGTGTGCTTGCGCAAGATAAAATGATGATAAAAAGTATACAACGCAGTTGTGAATGGAAAGTGACCAGACCTACTGCCTGCAGGCATAACACTCACAATATATGGTCAACCGAAATTCATCCTCTGCGTATGCAATACTAAAGTGCTTGAACGAATTACTACGGACTATAACCAACGCGGAATTTGGTCGGCTCTCGTCCTATCTAGGCCTAGGACAACCACCCCTGAGAGTAGTGAACGAACATCAACGACCCCAACCACTGCACTCCGTTCAGGTTGTGTGTGTCAACACATCATAAGAGAATATGGAAAACTCTTGAACCTGCGCGAGTCTCTAAAAAAAAAAAAAAAATTGTCCTGCAACCCCTGTCTCATGGACATGCCTTCTGACGCACTGACGCCCGTTATCCTATTGCGTCGTAATCTTACAGCCGAGTTTCCATGGCGTCAGGATTGGCTATGGCTGGATACTGAACCTGGAAAGGATAGTCTTCGCATTTTCACGGATGGCTCCAGGTCTGGGCGGGGGTCCGGTGCTGGAGTCTTCTTTGAACGCGAAAACATCCGACTGCACTTCTCGTTAGGAAAGTATGCGTCTGTCTTCCAATCAGAGATATACGCAATCCTAAAGGCCATGCACAATGTTGAGAAGCAATGTTGGGGGGAAGCATATGCGTCTGTAGTGACAGCCAAGCTGCATTAAAAGCTGTGTGTAACCCCTTAACTAGCTCCAAATTAGTGCTTGAACTCAAGTCCTTCTTGAACAGAGTCGGCAGACTAAATTCATTAAGGCTTGTATGGGTTCCAGGCCATTCTGGGATCCCAGGAAAAGAGACCTCTGATGAACTCAGGACCTGAACCCGCTCTAGGTCTACCTGCGTCCACGGTAAATTCCTACATCAAAGATTGTGTATTTAACACACACAACCGTAGATGGAGGGATTGTCCGGGTTGCAGGATGACTAAGCGCGTATGCTGCAAAAAATCTGCAGCATTCCTCCTGTCTTTAAGGAGAATCGACTGCAGAAGGCTTGTGGGAGTTATCACGAGCCATTACACTCTTGCCAAGCATCTCTACGTGCTCGGCATCAGTGAGACGCCTACCTGTGCTGCATGTGGCAAAGAGGAGGATGATACTGCAGAGCATTTCCTCTATGATTGTCCCGCCTTTGCTCGCGCGCGGTGGCGCACCCTTGGAGCCGACGTGGTGTGTGCCGAATCTGGAAGCTACATCAAATTTTTCTCCGGAAAACGGGGAAAATACAGTAATGTAAGGTGTCTGTCTGGAGTACAATGGACCAGTGATTGCGTCTGAGTGCTCCAGCAGATAGCAGAAGCCTTCAACAAAAAAAAAAAAAAAAGTAATCATTCTAAACAGGCCCCGCGTCTCTCGATGTCATATATAACTATTTTTTTTTTAATCGACGGGATGGCAAAGATATTGTAGAGACCACACAATATGAGCAACTTGTGTAAAGATTCCCTCTCTCTTGGACTCGTTCTACCAGCTTCTTACTTCAGAAACTTTCTTTGTTTTTCCAAAAAAACTTATGGTAACTCGCAAAAGAATCTGTCCCGAACTTGCGATATATGGTTTATTAGATCCCTCCAGCGAGGCTATTAGAACTTCCTTAACAGACATATGCTTAATATCCCAGCTAAACCCAAAATCTGAGAGCACCGTGGCGCAGTGGGTAGTGTGTTGGCCTCTGACGCCGATGACACGGGATCGAATCCCGACACAGCCATGTCATCGAACGTGTTTTTACCGGTGTTTCTCCTCAGCGGGTTCTGACAAAAAACCCTGTAGTAAAATTGTCATGAAAAGCTTCTCGAAATTCGCCGTTCGGAACCGGCAATAAACTGTAGGTCCCTTTCACCTATGGGAAAATCAAATCACACACAACATGGGTGATTGAGAGAAGCTCGGCTCAGGTTCTTCATGGACTGTAACGCCAAAATACATACATACAAACCCAAAATCTGATCTATCAGACTTCAGCGCGTGACTGGATGACATACTCGAGCAAGCAAACACAAGACCACGGTCAACACGGCTACATCTTACTTACTTATCAGGCCAGCGATCCATGGAGGATCTGAGCCTGAGCTATAGCTGCGTTCCATCCTTGACCAAGATGTCTTACATCCGCGATTACTTGGTCTTTATACCGGAGGTTGGGTCTTCCTCTTCTTCTCGAACCAGGAGGCTCGGAGTCGAAGACCCTCTTAGCTGGAGCGTTGATGTCCATGCGCTCGATGTGGCCGTGCCAGTGTAATCGACGGATCCTTGCCTTCCGGACTACATCCACATCTTGGTACAGCTCGTAGAGTTCGCGGTTGTGTCTTCTTCTCCATTCACCTTCCTCACAGACAGGACCAAATATCCGGCTCAGAATTTTTCTTTCCCAAAATCAGCTCCGCGGTCCTGCTTATCGTCCAGCTTTCGGCTCCGTACAGCAAAACTGGCAGAATGAGCGTTTTGTAAAGCATGACTTTGGTCTTTCGAGTGAGGAGTTTTGACCCCAGTTGTCCAAACAAGCCGAAGTAGCAGCGGTTGCCAAGGGCGATTCTATGCCGGATCTCCACTGTGGTGTCATTTGTGGAATTGACGTTTGCCCCGAGGTAGGCAAACTCCTTAACTACCTCGAAATTGTAGTTGTCAATTGTTATATTTTGTCCCAGGTGGTGAGCGACGGATTGGTTTTGTCCTCATTGATCTTAAGACCAACTCGTTTCGCCTGTTCTTCAATCGCCGTGAATGCTTCCACAATGGCACGGCGAGAACACGCGATGATGTTGATATCATCCGCGCATCCTAGCAGCTGGATGAACTTGTAAAAGATAGTGCCTTCCCTGTTGACGCCTACCCGTCGCACTATCTGCTCCAGCACCAGGTTGAAGAAATCACATGACAGCGCATCTCCTTGCAAAAATCCGGTGCATGTTTCGAATGGTTCCGAGGTCCTAGAACCGAATTGTGGTGCGGCACAACTGGATCAGTTTTACCGGGATCCCGAATTCGGCCATCGCACCAAACAGTTCTTCACGATGAATGCTGTCGTATGCGGCTTTGAAATCGATGAAAAGATGGTGTGTATCGATTCGAAACTCGTTGGTCTTTTCCAGGATTTGTCGAAGTGTGAAAATTTGGTCTATAGTTGATTTGCCGGGCCGGAAGCCGCACTGGTAGCTGCCGATTAGTGCGGTGCAAAATGGTTTTATACGCTGGACAGGATCTTGTATGCGACATTGAGCAGGGATGTACCTCTATAGTTTTTGCAAGAGGTAGGATCGCCTTTTTTGTGGATGGGGCATATAGAGCTGGTATTCCAGTCGTCGGGCATGCTTTCATCTTCCCAAATTCTGCAGATGATCTGGTGCATGCTCCCTTCCAGAACATCGCCGTCAGCCTTGAAGAGCTCTGATGGCAAGCCATCTGAGCCTGCAGCCCTGTTATTCTTCAGCTTCTGAATTGCTGTGCCGACTTCTTCGATGCTGGGTGAGAGGACTACTTCAGCAGCTGGAGTTGGGACTTCCTCGGTCCCTACCACTCTCTCTTGGTCATGCTCGTTAAGCAGCTGCTGGAAATGCTGCTTAAATACATCCACTATTCCCTGCGGGTCGGTGACAAGATTACCCTCGCAGTTTCGAAGAGCCAGGGTGCCCTTTTTGAAGCCTCCTGCAAGGCCTTTGGCTTTCTTGTAAAAGGCTCGTATTTTATGTTTATCCCTAGACTCCTCGATATCCTAGAGCTGGGAGGCTGCCAAGATTCTTTTCTTTTGTTGCAGTAGTTTTTTCTTCTATCTTTTTCTGGCTCGGTACTCTTCTTGCGCTGCCCTGGTTTTCCTCTGCAGCGCCTTTTGGTACGCCTCGTCGGTTGCTGCCTTTTTCTGCTCACACTCGCCATCATACCACGGGTTTCTTGTCGGGGGTGGTAGGTATCCTAAGGTGGTTTCGGCTACTTCCTGAATAGCTGAGCGGCAATGCAGCCACATATTATTGGCATTTGTGTTCGACGTAGGCATACCGTAGAGTCTATCGCTCAGCTGCTCCCTGTAGACTCTGGCAACCCTTTACAGGGAGATACAGACGCCTATTAGTGAAAGCCAATAAGCGATGGTGTCGCTTAGATACATGCGCAACGGCGAGATCGACTTGGCCCGTCTATGATAAGAAAAAAACGGAAAATCTGCTAAAGTTCAATCGTGGGAATATGCGACTGGCACCGGGCACTGCGTGCTATCCTACCATGCCGCTCGATTGGGCCAGCTGTGCTCGGCTGTGCGAATGTCCGGTGCTAGCCCAAAAAAGGAATATATTCCTAGGAAGATACTTCCTTTTGGGACTGGACGAGGTAGGTAATATTGGGATGAACAGATAACTGGGATTTTTATCCTCGTTTGGCTGGTTCAGCTCGACGGTAAATGTATAGGTATCAACGGGTTAAACAAAACAAGTGGGCACAATGGACTCAACGTAGTCTACGTGAGCCTTGGCACCCATATACATAACCTAACCTTACCAAAAGCTGCTATAACTACCAGCACGATCAAAATTAATAAATAGCCCTTGATTCGGGCATGCAGGCGTTTCCGGCTCAGGATTGAGCCGGTTATTGCCCCTAACGGAGATTTTATTGAATATTTTTATAATCAAGTCGTCACTCAGGACTGTGTAAACATTTCATGGAAATTAAATTAATTTTGTAAGAGTCAGCGAGGGAGCGAGCAAACAGAGCAAAGAAATTGATCGCGTTTAACATGGCAATCGCCAGCTTCGATCTCTGTCCCTGCTCAATCCAAGTTGACACACAGCCTCCGCGTGCCCCCCCTCTGGATAGCTACCATGGCACCCGCCAGGTAGTGAACCAATGTGTGCAGCGACCCAACCCCTTGTTCCTGGGGAAAGAGGAACCTGGCCCTCCGGGTTGGGGGTTGTGCTTATGGGTAACAGCCCTGTCACGTAAAAACCTACTTGTTCCGAAACAACAACAAGCCTCGGATACGGACGGATACAATGCTGACGACCCCTGCAAACGACTAACGGACTTGAGAGTCTGCACCTGGAATGTTAGGTCCCTTAACAGAACGGGTGCAGGCGATCAATTGGAGCAAACCCTCAACTGCTATAAAGCAGATATAACCGCACTCCAAGAAGTGCGATGGGATGGACTAGGCAAAAAACGGATGAAAAACTGCTACATCTACTACGGGAACTGCTACAAGGAGAACAAACAGCGCCTATTCGGGTGCGGATTCGTTATTTGAGGAAGACTCCGACAAAAAGTCTTAAGCGTCCGAGATATAAGCGAACGCCTCATAACAATCCGCATCAAAGCTAAATTTGGAAACATTAGCTTAATATGCGCTCACGCCCCAACGGAAGAAAAGGACGATCGACTCAAAGAAGAATTCTACGATCTCAGAACATATGCCCCATGCCCCAGCTACGACACAAAAATAGTCTTATGAGATTTTAATGCAAAACTGGGCAAAGAGGACATATTTGAGTCGATCATAGGAAAGCATAGCCTCCATAACACCACATCCGACAACGGACTAAGGCTAATTGATTTCCAAGCGGGGCGTAACCTCCTTGTAGCAAGCACGCGATTCCCCCATCTCAACATCCACAAGGGTACCTGGCGATCTTTTGATCAATCGACCACCCACCAGATTGATCACATTGCGATCGACGCCAGACACTACTCTTGTATTCTCGACGTACGAACCTGCCGAGGGGCCAACATCGACTCGGACCACTACCTTGTTGTAGCCAAGGTACGAATGAGGATATCAAGAATGCTTAGGAGTCGAGTAGCACAACGTAAGTTTGACGTCGGAAAGCTACAATTGCAAGAGACTGCCAGAATCTTTGCCGATCGTGTCTCCTCCAAGCTCTCTCAAAATCCGCCCAGAGCAGCACAAACAATAGAGCAGGAATGGGCGCATTGCCAGAGCGCCGTCAGAGACGCTGCCTCAGACGTGCTGGGTTTCAAACCGCCACCACCTAGAAACCCATGCAGCAAAACAAGAGGCATATAAAGCCATGCTGCAACGACGGACGAGAGCTGCTCGCGAAATCTATGAGCAGAAGAGAAGAGAGGAACACACGCTTTTCAGACGAAAGAAGAGAGAGCACGGAAAGCGTGAGGTCCAGGAGCCGCAGGAATGACGCCCGCAAGTTTAACAATAAGGTAAAACGAACATGCCATGGCTACAAAGCCAGAGCGGCGGCCTGCAGGGATGAAAATGGAGAACTGGTAGTAGAGTCGCAGTCGATGCTGAGGATTTGGCAGAAGTGGTCTGCAGACTATATAACGGCGATGATAGACAAGATACCGCTGTCAGGCAGAATGAGCCATTCGTAATGGACGACAATGAAACAGAATTCAGTCCACCCGACCAAAATAGCAATATCAAGACTTAAGTCTAATAAAGCCGCAGGCGCAGACGGCCTGTCTGCTGAACTTCTTAAGGCGGCTGGGGATGAGCTGGTAAGGTGCATGCACCATCTCATTTGCAAGGTATGGTCGGAAGAGAGCATGCCCGACGAACGGAATCTAAGCCTCGTTTGCCCGGTCCATAAGAAAGGAGACCCCTATAACTGCGCCAACTATAGGGGAATAAGTCTCCTCAACATCGCATATAAGATCTTCTCTGCCGTATTTTGTGAACGCCTGAAACCGTTTGTGGATAACCTGATCGGCTCTTATCAGTGTGGTTTCAGGCCAGGTAAGTCCACAATAGACCAAATATTTACGCTACGGCAGATCTTGGAGAAGACACTCACCACCTCTTCGTCGATTTCAAGGCTGCATATGACAGCGTGTATAGAGATGAGCTATACAAAGCCATGTCTAGTCTTAACATCCCTGCCAAACTCGTCCGACTGTGCAGGATGACAATGGAGAATTCTCGCTGCTCCATTAAGGTCGGTAATGAGCAAATCGAGACCTTTGATGTTAAAAAAGGATTTAGGCAAGGTGACGTGCTGTCATGCAACTTTTTCAACATCGTGCTTGAAAAGATCGTGCAAGAGTCACTGGCCAACACAAGAGGTACGATTTATTTCAAATCTACGCAATTGCTTGCGTACGCCGACGGTATTGACGTAATTGGACGAAAACAGCAAGACGTCAATGAGGCTTTCGTGAGCATTGAGGTAGAAGCGGCTAAGATGGGTCTCAAGGTTAATGAGGGTAAAGCCAAATATCTGCTTTCATCTAAAAGATACTGACAACACCGACGTATTGGCTAGAACGTCACCATGGGCGGATATAACTTTAAAGTGGTCAGGGAATTCGTCTACCTTGGCTCACTGATGACCAGCGACAACAACACCAGCGCTGAGATAAAACGCAGAATCACTCTTGCCAACCGCTGTTTCTTTGGGCTCAAGAGGACATTGGGAAGTAGAGCCCTCTCTCGGAAAGCCAAGGTGACACTATATAAGACCTTAATCATCCCAGTCCTCGTATTGGCCAGAGCGCCACCATGAGCGGATGTAACTTTAAAGTGGTCAAGGAATTCGTCTACCTTGGCTCATTGATGACCAGCGACAACAACACCAGCGCTGAGATAAAACGCAGAATCACTCTTGCCAACCGCTGTTTCTTTGGGCTCAAGAGGCAATTGAGAAGTAGAGCCCTCTCTCGGAAAACCAAGGTGACACTATATAAGACCTTGATCATCCCAGTCCTCCTCTACGGCACAGAGGCTCGGACCTTAACAAAAGCGGATGAAGATGCCCTTGGTCGTTTCGAGAGGAAAATTCTGCGTACTATCTACGGTCCCGTTTGTTCAAACGGTGTATGGAGGAGAAGATATAATGAAGAACTGTACGGGTTGTATAGCGACATCGGCCTGGTACGACGTCTACGGATACAGCGTCTAAGGTGGCTAGGCCACCTTAGAAGGAAGGCGCGGCAGAGGACGTCCGCATCAACGGTCGCGCACGCAGGCGGAAGGGGACCTTAACCAACTGGGCGTGCGGCGCTGGAAACAGCTGGCCAAAGACCGTGCCAGCTGCAGACGCCTGTTGGTTGAGGCCCAGGTTCACCACGGACTGTAGCGCCATCTAGGTAAGTAAAAGTCATAAGCAAATTACCTTAAATTCCACGCACGCTATATAATGTTACAATTTTTTTGAGCCAAGAGCGTTCGTAACAAGTTGTTAAAACTAAAAATATGTCATTCTCGAAACGAATCAAAATATTACCAAAAACCTGCTTATCCTAATCAATAATTTTCGTAAAATCCTTGATATCAACTACACTTTTTTGTAATTTAAATCTAACGATTTTTTCTCATTCTCTCTATTGTCCACAGCGCCGTTTTATGTCACTCAGTTTTCATTCAACTACTTCAACTGAACGCACTGCTGTGCCACTTGTTTGACACAAACATGACAGCAATAGCTTTCAAAATTCCATTTGCCAAATCCGAAGAAATTTCCAAGTGAAAGTCCGTGCAGCGAAGATAAGATTCGCGACGTTTCGTGTTTTTTTTACGCAAACAATTTCGCCCGCACTCAATCTTGTCGCAATTTCGTTCTCGAATACAATCGCTTCGTCTGATTCAACGTCAATAGAACCCAACCCACAAATCAATCGCTTAAATATGTTCTAAAAAAACTTGCTGTGTTGTCTTTCTCGGTGTTGTGTTTCCTCCTTTTTTTTTCTTTTTTTTTGTTTGCTCTTTAATTTCGTCGCAATTAATTTGTGGATCTAGGGCTCCAAAATAAATATAGACGAACGAGGATGCGTTCCCCAATCGAATTCGAGGAGTGCCTAAAGGACTCCCCACGTTTCAGGTATGTGATTAGTAATTGTATATCAAAATGCAAATGCAATTCGTGGAAATTGAATGATAATTCTGATCATAACTCCCGTGACTCACTGAGTCGTGCTGTATGAAAACCCGCGATAATAGCACGATGGGTATTTGCAAAATAAACAAAAACGTACACTCGTCTCGTCGTAGGCAGTACATTTCGAAAGAAGAAGCTGAGATTGAGCACTTGGAGCAGCGATTGGAAAAGATCATCAAACTATGCACGGTGGCCGTGGACTCTGGCAAGGAATATGTGAAAAATCAAAGGTTTCTAGTTTGTTTTCTTTTGTTATTGTTGTTTCGAATCTTTATTGCACCAATGCCACATATATGTACACCAGTCTGTGCTATAACGATTTCTATTATTGTTTTTTTCTTGTTGGCGTTTTGCAGTGCATTCGCAATGTCTCTGTGGGATTTGCAACAGCATTTTGCTGATAATAAAAACGCACATAATGCACTGGGCAAGATTATTCACTGTTTCCAGGTTTGTTGATATTCAAGAAGAGGATATAGATAATCGAGAATAAATGTATTCAAAATTGGCTTATCGATTTGCAGGAAATGAATAAATTCCACACAATATTGCTGGACCAAGCCAGTCGAACGGTGCTGAAGAACTTGAGCGTATTCGTCAAGGACGACATCAATCAAGTTAAAGACTATCGGGGACATTTTCTCAAAGTTTCCGAATCGTACGACAACGCCCTGCTCAAAAATGCTCAGGTAAATCATTAAAATTGTTTAATTCTTCATTGTACACTAAACATTTGCTTTACTCTTCTTGTCTATTGTAGGCGAATAAAAACCGACCACAAGAGGTGCAAGAGGCTGTGAATATACTTTCGGCAAATAAATCGTGCTTCCAGCACACAGCCCTAGACTATGTGAATTATATAACCTTAGTACAATCCCGAAAGGTCCCATCGATACTATCTACAGTAAGTGTTCGTTTATTAATGATTTCGTTTTTACACTATTTAGTTTTGGGCACTTCATAGTTTGTTTAGATTGCAAATATCAGTAATTAACGTTACTAAAGGCAAACTAAAAGTGAATTGTTGTGTGGGAAAAGGTGTTAAGCAAGAATGACGATATGATGATCAATGTTGTTCTATTCATTAGTATAGTGCTAAAGTAGTTACATTTTTCGTGTCGTGATGACGGAATCCGAAACACTACGAATGTTATTCGTGAACGATACCTGTTGAAGTTTATTAACTTAAAAAATGAGTCAACCGAATGGCATGCTTCTAAACGAACAGCATGTTGAGTGATTGCTATGTGAAAAAAAATGATAAATTCTTACTGCTTGCTTTTGTAGTTCTAAATAGTGTCTATCTCAATGACTTTCGGGAGCCGTCCTGTGGAGGAGATATGTATCTGTTCTGCTCCCGACATATTTTTTTTTTTTTTTTTCAAGAAAGGTTGAAAGCATCGAAAGCGTGTGTGTGGGACTTTAACCCACTAAAACCACCTTCGGCTTCTGATCCTTGCACCCCACGGTATCGCTGTAAGCATTTCTTCATGAGGGTACACTTTGGTGTACAGCTGCTTAGCCGCTTATTTCCACTCTACTGGTTCTTGTGTTTCGCTCCCTCTCTGTTCTTTCTCGCTCTATTCTCCGCAACTCCTCTGTTTCAGTTGTTTCCGAATTCTAGCAGGTGATGTACTAAATTCTCCGCAGTCGGTATTTTTCGTAGTACAGCTTGCATGCTTCGCTTTGTAGACGGAATTGTGGGCGGTGAAAGTATGACTGCTCCGCATCTTCTTCTTCTTAATGGGCGCTACAGTTCGGGGTGAACCTGGGCCTCAACCAACATGCCCCTCCAATGCTTCTGCGCCGTACAACAGGACCGGGATGATGAGGGTCTTATATAGAGTCAACTTTGTCGTTCTGGAGAGGGCTCTATTACTCAGTTTTCTCCTGAGCCCAAAGAAACAGCGATTGGCAAGAGGGATTCTGCGTTTGATTTCGGAACTGATGTCGTTGTTCCAGGTCACTGCGGAGCCAAGGTAGACGAAGTCCTTAACTACCTCGAACTTATATCTGCCTATACAAACGTTCTGGCCAAGACGTCGGTAGTGAGCGTCCTTTTTTGATGACAGCATATATTTAGTTTTGCCCTCGTTTACCGCCAAACCAATTTTCGCTGCCTCGAACTCAATACTCGCATACGCCTCATTGATATCTCGCTGTGATCTACATACATAGCTATTATGTCAATATCGTCGGCGTATGCAGGGAATTGCGAGTATTTGAAATAGATTGTGCTTCTTGTATTGGCCAGTGATTTCTGCACAATCATTTCCAAGATGATGCTGAAGAAATCACACGACAGCGCATCGCCCTGCCTTAATCCTTTTTTGACATCAAAACTGTCGGTAAGGTGTTCACCGATTCGGATGGAGCAGCGAGCATTCTCCAAAGTCATCCTGCATAGTCTGATGAGTTTAGCAGGTATGGCAAAGGTAGACATAGCGGTGTATAGCTCGTCTCTAATTACGCTGTCGTGGCTTTGAAGTCGACAAATAGGTGGTGAGTGTCGACTTGAAATTCATTGGTTTTTTCCAGGATCTGCCGTAGTGTGAAGATTTGGTCGATGGTGGACTTCCCTGGCCTGAATCCGCACTGATAAGGACCTATCAGCTTATTTACAAAAGGTTTCAGGTGTTCACACAAAACGGCAGAGAAGATTTTGTAGGCGACGTTAAGGAGACTTATTCCTCTGTAGTTGGCGCAATCAGAGTGGTCTCCTTTCTTGTGGATCGGGCATACGATGCTGAGGCTCCATTCCTCGGCTATGCTTTCCTCTGACCATATCTTACAGATGAGCTGGTACATGCTCCTAACCAGGTCATCCCCAGCTGCCTCGAAGAGCTCAGCAGACAGTCCGTCTGCGCCAGCAGCTTTATTCGACTTGAGTTTCGATATGGCAATCCTAACTTCGTCGAAGTCAGGGGGACGGAATTCTCTGCGTTCTTCGTCGATTAGAAATGGATCATTCTGTCTGACAGCGGTATACTGACTAACATCGCCGTTATACAGTCTGCAGAAGTGGTTTTTCCATATTCTCAGAATCGACTGCGATTCTACTACTAGGTGTCCGTTCTCATCCCTGCAGGCTTCCGTTCTGGCTTTATCGCTTTATCCGTTGATAAAACTTTCGAACGTCACGCCTTCAGTAACACCTCTCCAAATCCTCGATCGCGCGCTTCTCGTGCTCTTTCGTCTTTCTTCTGAGAAGCTTATGCTCCTCCCTCCTTTTTAATTCGTAGAGCTCACGAGCTGCTTTTGTTCTTTTATGCAGCGAGGCTTAATATGCATCCTGCTTCGCTGTGTGAATTCTCCTGCACTCGTCATTGAACCAGGTGTTTCTTCGTGGTGGAGCCTTGAAGCCCAAAACTTCGGATGCAGAGCTTTTCAGGGCTTGTTTGCAAAGGTTCTATTGATGGCGTGGAGGGTTGAGGTGTATCGGAGACCGTAAGGGAGACGCGATCGGTAAAAGCACGAGCGGTTTCTGGCGATAGTAGCTTTCCGACGTCATAGCTTTGTATTCTTATTCTAGTCCGCTGCGTTTGTGATATCCGTAGGCGCATCTTGGCTACTACAAGATAGTGGTCCGAGTCGATGTTTACCCCTTGGAAAGTTCGAACATCAAGAATAGTGGAGGAGTGTCTGACGTCGATCGCGATGTAAACAATATGGTTGGTGGTCGATTGATCAAAAGACCGCTAGGTGCCTTTGTGTATATCGAGGTGCAGGAAGCGCGTACTGGCTAGATGGAGATTTCGCCCCGTACCAAGATCAATTAGCCTGTGTCCGTTATCGGATGTGGTGTCGTGTAGGCTATGTTTGCCGATGACTCGTTCAAAGATACTTTCCTTACCCAGCTTAGCATTGAAGTCTCCTAGTACAATTTCGATGTCATAGCTGGGACATTGGGCATACGTTCTGTCTAGGAGATCGTAGAACTCATCTTTGGTGGAGTCATCCTTGTCTTCCGTGGGGGCGTAGACGCAGATCAGGCTGATGTTAAAAAATTTAGCGATACGGATCGTTATGAGGCGTTCGCTCACATGCGTCCTTAGTCCTAAGCTTTCGGACTTTTTGCCTTAGTCCACCTCGAACAACAAATCCGCATCCGAACAATCGTTGTCCTCTCTCCCTATAGCAGTCGCCGTAGTAAAATGCGCAGTTTTTCATCCGCTTTATACCCGGTCCATCCGATCATATTTCCTGGATGGCGGTTACGTCCGCTTTATAGCGGTCTAGGGCGTCCGCAAGTTGTTCGGCTGCGCGTGACCTGTTTAGGGACTTAACGTCCCACGTACAGAGCCGAAGATCATTGTCCTTTTTTCGTTTTTTGCAAGGGTGGTCAACATTAATCCGGTCCGTTATATCCGAGGCTTGTGGTTGTTTCGGAATTTGTGTGTTTTTTTACCGTTACGGCTTACTAGGCCGTAGCCCAACCGACTAATCCTGTTTTTTGGCGCAGGAGGCTCGCCATTCGCCCTTCCCCGTCTGCAATTTCCATAGGAAATCTCCAGATGGTACCACGAGGAGGTGGGGATGGGACTTACTAACAGTGCCGCAAGATGATTGACTGCGGTGGCTCTTCTCGCTTCTTAACAGGCCAGCATCCGTCGGATAGATGCTGCCCCTACGAGGCCTTTGTTAGTCCTTGTCCTTCTCTCTTCTACATACATATGCACAGCAGCGATACATGGAGTACACTCGATAGCTAAGCCTGGCGTGGTGTTGTCAGCAAAGTCCTGAGTTTCTAATGGTTGTTCAAAGTGATAATAATGTCGTCTGAAGTCCAGATTCTACACAAAGTGCAGTGCCTTCTTAGAAAGGAAAACAAAATAGAGTCAACCGCCGGAACTTAACTTGTATTTTTACATCTTCATTTTTATCCCTACCCCACAACCACTTTGTTTTTTGTTTATATTCGCATGTCAGCTATAGGACATGCGAAAGAGAGACCCCTATGACTGTGCCAATTACAGAGCGGTAAGCCTCCTGAACATCGCGTACAAGATCCTCTCTGCCGTACTGTGTAAGTGCCTGAAACCGTTCGTGGACAATCTTATAGGTTCCTACCAGTGTGGTTTCAGGCTAGAAAAATCCACGATAGACCAAATATTTTCACAACGGCAGATCTTGGAGAAGACCCATGAATTCCAGGTCGACACGCACCATTTTTTTGTCAACTTTAAAGCGGCGTATGACTGTTTATAGAGACGAGCTATACAGAGCCATGTCATGTTTTAACATTCCTGCCAAACTCGTCAGCATGTGCAGGATGACTATGGAGAACTCCCGCTGCTCCGTTAAGGTCGGAGGTGAACTAACCGACCCCTTTGATGTTAAAAATGGTTTTAGACAGGTTGACGTCATGTGATTTCTTTAGCATTATTCTTGAAAAGATCGTGCGGAACTCTGCGGCCAATACAAGAGGTACGATCTACTTCAAGTCCACACAATTGCTTGCCTACGCAGATAACATTGACGTTATTGGGACGGACAAAGCGAGACGTCAATGAGGCGCTCGCAAGCATTGAAGCAGAAACGGCTAAAGTGGGTCTAAGGGTAAATGGGGACAAGACCAAATATATGCTGTCATCCAAGAAAGACGCACAAAACTGACGTCTTGGTCATAACGTCACCTTCGGCAGCTATATTTTTGAAGTAGTCAAGGACTTCGTCTACCTTGGCTCGATAGGGACAAGCAGCAACGACACCAGCGCTGAAATAAAACGCAGAATAACTCTTGCCTACCGCTGCTTCTTCGGGCTCAAGTGGCGATTGAGTAGTAAAGCCCTCTCTCGAGAAACTAAGGTATCCCTCTACAAAACCTTAATCATCCCGGTCCTCCTTTACGGCGCTGAGGCTTGGACGCTATCAAAAGCGGATGAAGAGGCTCTTTGGTCCCGTTTGTGTAAACGGAGAGTGGAGGAGGAGATTCAACAAGAACTTCGACTCCAACCCCGAGGGACGACGCAGCAGAGGACGACCGCATTTAAGGTGGTGCGCACAGGTGGAAAGGGACTTCAACCAACTGGGCGTGCGGCACTGGAAGCGGCTGGCCAAAGGTCGGGCCAGCTGGAAAGGCTTGTTGGTTGAGGCCCTGGTTCACCCCGAACTGTAGCGCCATCAAAGTACGTAACTAAGCCTTTGTTCGCCACTATTCCGATTTCTCTTTTGAACTAAGTCAATAAGTCATAAACGAAAAATCTGATCCTAGCAACACTATCCAGATTCTGTAGAGTGTGCAGAACGCAAACAACATAAACAAATTCATTGAGTAAAGTAAGCAAAACATCGTATGACTCAGTCGTCATTAAATCCAGTGTATTTACATCTGTCTCTGGATTTCATAACGCATTGTCTGTAGGCCCCTGTCTATGAGCTTTAGTTTTACTCTTCAACAAGCTACCTTTCCTACCGCCTTTTTTGTTGAATATTGTTCAAACATTTTGTAAGTAAGACTTGAGTTATCACAGATAACTGTTTTTTTAAAGACTGCTGATGGTTTACACAGTCATTGTTTCCGCCACTAGTGTAGCTATGGGGAAACTGATACTTCGTAAACATAGGATTTTGCATTCCCAGATATCTCGAATATTCCATTCCACTCAATTGCACGACTGCTGTCCGGCAGACAATCATTTCTAAGCCACGAGCCGAACAAGCCACACAACACCATGCAGCGAAATCCATTTTGTTGTATTTTCTTTTACCACAACAAACTTCCGGTTCCAGGTTTAATCAACTTCCATCCATTCTTACAAGCTTGTACTTCTTTACTCAACAGCTTCTAGACTATTATCAAGCGTGCGGTACTTATTATCATCAGGGCTCTGATCTGTGCAATGATTTCGATGAATTCTTCAAGAATCTCTCCGACGACATCAACTCGTTACGTACCGACTATCAAGTACTCGAGAAATCAATGCAGAATCGACACCTTAGCGTGAATAGCTTCAACGAGGCAAGCAACAGTACGACAACTAATAAGCTCGAGGGTTATTTGTTCAAGAAGAAATCAAAAGGTTTTAAAACGTGGTGCCGACGATGGTTCTACTTGCGCGACAACCAACTAGTGTACAGGTGAGAAGTCACTTCCAATTCATTTTATGTTTGTGTGTCGTGATTGACATTTCATTACGAATCATAAGTGATTTGACGAGTTTCAGGAAGCGATCAAATGAAGACTCGTTTTCTGTGATGGAAGAGGATCTGCGGATATGTACGGTGCGTCCGGTCAATGACGGTGATCGTCGATTTTGTTTCGAAGTCATCTCGCCAACAAAGTGAGTTCGAAATAGTGATTGATTAGATGAACTCTATTTGTTCTATTTCGGGTTATAGGTCTCATACGCTTCAGGCGGATTCGTTGGAAACACTACAGGCATGGATTGGAGCGTTACAAAGAAGTATTGGTGCTGCAATTCAGCATGACAGTATAAATTCGCGACCGCATTCGTCGCCGGCATCTAGCGGTTTGCATATGAAAAGGAAAATGTAAGTAGAACTCATGACATGCACAATATATCTAGTTAACGCCTCTTACTCCTTAGTCACTGGGAGCATTTCCTGAAAATTCCCGGCAATTCTCAGTGCTGTGATTGTCGCGGTTCGGACCCTCGATGGGCATCCATTAATCTCGGCATCACTTTGTGCATCGAATGTTCTGGCGTGCATCGTAGTCTAGGCGTCCATTACAGTAAAGTGCGATCACTGACTCTGGACGCCTGGGAAGCTGAAAATGTCAAAGTCATGATGGAGCTAGGCAACGAGGTGGTTAATCGAATTTACGAAGCACACATAGACGAGAACTGTGACCTAAAACCGGCTACCGAGAATTGTGATATTAGCGTACGTGAGGCATGGATCAAGGCGAAATACGTCGAGAAACGCTTCATATGCGAAATGCCAAAAGCTGAAGAGCTAGAGAATATCGAATGTATAAGTACCGATGGCACATTGGCGAGAAAATGGGGCGTAAAGAAATTTCGTCGCCGATATCGCAACGGATCGAGTTCGAAGTCGGACGGCGATGATGAGTCAATTAACATTCCATCGATGTCGTTAAGTATTTCTCGCGATGATCTCGTAGTGATTGGCGATCATTTAAAATTGGAAACGTGCGATCAACGGGGCATACTCGGCTCAGATCAAGAGTCGACGGAGGGTGAGGACGAGTATACAGTGGAAGAAGAGCGTTTCGAGAAACTGACGCCAAATCTGTTGTTGTATAAAGCGTCAGCTGTGCACAATTTGCCAGTTATGTGTATGGCATTTGCTCTGGGGGCCGAGAAAACATGGCGGAATAGTGACGATAACAATAGGACATATCTTCATCAAGCGGTGCTTTCGGTAAGTGCGAAGGGTTCTTGTTAAAACGAATGTAAATTGAAGTTTGTTTGTCTCGTTTCAGGGTTCAGTAATGGCTTGTGAATTTCTCTTACTTAACGGTGTACCAATCGATGTGATAGATGACCTCGGCTACAGTGCCCTGCATTTAACAACACAAAAAGGCTGCATTGCTCAAGCATACCTCTTGCTGAAGCATAAGGCAAAGTATGACATAATCGCCAAGGATGGTAAGAAGCCATTGGATATTGCGGTTGACCAGCGAAATGCCGACATTGTCACGCTGTAAGTCATTTGCTATAGCAATTAGTTCATTAGTTCATGGATTTCATATGTTTTCTTTATTTAGGCTACGCCTAACGCGATTAAACGACGAAATCGGATTAAGTGACGAAGGCAACGGCGAAGATGAAACCTATAAAGATGTAATGAAAGATTTTTCGAATTTTGCTTCAAGCCAACCGCGAATGCTTCGCAATCGCACCGAAACCAATACACTCGAATCGCAGGCTTCCTCTCTGACCAATTCGGACTAAAATCGAAAATTCCAATTAGTGTCTAGTGTACAGCGTACAAAATAGAGAGTAAAAACAAACTTTGCTTCAGTTTACCTCAACTTCCGGCAATGTACATGCATGTTACCCAGTATTCTCAGCTGTATCTCTGCCACAAGTTCCCCATCTTCGTTCTCAATTCCCCCCATTCATCGTATTAGCCATTAAGGTATCCCAATTGCTTACATACATACATTTGTACTATTATTAAGTCGATTGATTTGAGAATTTCACATTGCATCCGATACGCCGTTTGTTCGACAAAGAATATATTTTTGATATTAAATGGCATCGCCTGCTGCTACATATAGCTAGGGGCTTGCCATAATTATTTTTCTCTCGTTTTCACTATTTCGCTTCCGAGTTCCAATATGATTGCTTTTACGAATTGTGTATTGTGAACATTTTTTTTTTTCTACTGACTTTTCTATCATCTATCTTAGCTATTCGTAAGATATATAAGTTGTACAATATTGTATTTATTACTCGTATATTTAGTTGTTTAGTGTCATTGTTAATGTTATACGTTTTAATCTAATAATGGTAGTGCGTGCCTCCCGCGCTGGTCAAATTATGTTCTATCGCTCGTTTTGTTTCTCACAACAAACCAGTCTTATATGATATTATATTTACACACGTTACTACAGTATATATATATATTTTTTTTGTTTTTAAATTTAGATGAAAATAAATTAGTAAATACAAAAAAAAAAAAATTACATGCAAGGCCGAAAGGGCGGTTTGTGCCGAAGCCCACCGTCAGTCAGGTAGTTTTAGTCTCAATGTTCAACTTTTTTTTTTTTTTGTTTTTATAATCCGATGGATGCAGTCATTAGCTAAATTGTTTACCAATGAAGAATAGATTTTTCTACGATTTCTCATCTTTAATCGAGAAATTGGCTTAGGACATTTTGATCCAAAAATCATTCCATTACACCCGCCATTCTCCTCCCTTCGCTCAACTCACATAACCGAAATACTCCTGACTGACTGTACGACACATTCAAGCATCCTTCTTTACTTTCCATCCACACCTTTATACCCAACGAATGCAACAAACCTACCAGAAATAGAAATTCGATTAGAATTAAAATGGATCGAGAATGTGCGGAAGTTGTTTAAGTATTTCATCATACATACAAATAATGGTTTACATTATACTATAGTACACGAGTACATTATAATGAATTCCCGTTGAATGGCCAACGTTTATATATTGAATAAATTCGAAAACAGCATTTTAGAAATAAGTCTAAAAGAAATTGTCTTTTATTTCGATTTCAAAAGTCCGGGATGGTAATCAGGTTTCTTGTGCTTTGCATAGTGATCAAAAAATCTAGGGAACACAATAGGAAACCACGACTCATGTGTAATCTGTACATGTTAGACAGCATCTTAGAATCAAACTTAATTTAATGGACCAGTGGTGGTAAACGACT
Organism: Eumerus sabulonum; assembly: GCA_951905685.1. NCBI lineage: Eukaryota > Metazoa > Arthropoda > Insecta > Diptera > Syrphidae > Eumerus > Eumerus sabulonum. Next base: position 209,786,550 of record OX645060.1, read on the forward strand.
AGGAGCCGAACATCTAGTAGCTCTGTTAGTAAGTCCTATTTGCACCCCCTTTTAGTGCCACCTAAACGTCTAGCACCGTGGCGCAGTGGGTAGTGTGTTGGCCTCTGACGCCGATGACACGGGATCGAATCCCGACACAGCCATGTCATCGAACTAGTTTTTCGCGATGTTTCTCCTCAGCGGGGCTCTGACAAAACTCCCTGGAGTAAAATTGTCATGAAAAGCTTCTCGAAATTCGCCGTTCGGAACCGGCAATAAACTGTAGGTCCCCTTTCACCTATGGGAAAATAAAATCTCACACAACATGGGTGATTGAGAGAAGCTCGGCACAGGTCCTTCATGGACTGTAACGCCAAGATACATACATACAAACGTCTAAAAGGAAATGAATTCCGGATCTGCCACCTGGAACGTTAGGTCCCTCAACAGACCAGGTGCAGCCGGACAACTGGTCAACTCTTTGGACTGCTATAAGGCAGACAATACCGCGCTCCAAGAAGTGCGTTGGGATGGGGCAGGCAAAAAGCTGATGAAAAACTGTGATATCTACTACGGAAACTGCTACAGAGAAAATAAACAACGCTTATTCGGATGCGGATTTGTTTTTCGAGGCAGACTCGGGAAAAAAGTCTTAAGCTTCCAGTATGTAAGCGAACGCCTCATAACTATCCGCATCAAGGCCAATCACGGCAATATAAGCTTACTAGGTGTCCACGCCCCCACAGAGGAGAAAGATGACCGACATAAAGACGACTTCTATGATCTCCTAGGCAGAACGTATGCGCAATGTCCCAGCTATGACACCAAAATCGTTCTAGGAGATTTCAATGCGAAGCTGGGTAAGGAAGCCATCTTTGAACGGGTCATTGGAAAGCATAGCTTACACAACACCACCTCAGAAAAATGGACTAAGGCTAGTGGACTTTATGGCGGGACATAATCTGGTAGTAGCAAGTACACGATTCCCACATCAACATCCATAAGGGGACCTGGCGATCTTTCGATCAATCGACAACCAACCAAATTGATCATATTGCGATCGATGGTAGACACTCCTCCAGCATCCTAGATTCGAACCTTTCGAGGAGCCAACATCGACTCGGATCATTACCTTGTTGCAGCCAAGGTACCGGATGCGAATTTCTCGGAATCAACGGGTTCGAGTAAGAACACCAACATTTAACGTCGGAAAGCTGGAATCGCAGGAGACCGCCAGGACCTTCATCGATCAAGTTTCCATCAAGCTCTCTCAAGTCCCGATGCAATTTGCAGAAACCATAGAACAGCAATGGAGTCGTTGTCAGAACGCCATTAGAGAGGGCGCCTCAGATGTACTCGGTTTCGAGCCACCACCGTCGAGAAACCCCTGGTTTGATGATGAGTGCAGACAGGCCCATGTAGAAAAACAGAATGCATACATGGCCACATTGCATCGACGGACGAGGGCTGCCCGCGAGCTCTATGAACAGAAAAGGAGGGAGGAGCATGCGCTTCTGAGAAGGAGCACGAGAAGCGCGAGATCAAGGAGATGGAGAGATGTTACGGCAGGAACGACGTTCGAAAATTTTACCAGAAAGTAAAACGAACATGCCACGGCTATGAAGCCAGAGCAGAAGCCTGCAGGGATGAGCACGGACAACTAGTAGTGGAGTCACAGTCGATGCTGAGATTGTGGAAGGACCACTTCTGCAGACTGTATAACGGCGATGATAGAAAAGATACCGCTGTCAGGCAAAACGATCCGTTTGTAATGGACGACGATGTAAGAGAATTCCGTCCACCCGACCAGTGTGGTTTCAGGCCAGGTAAATCACCAAATACTTACGCTACGGTAGATCTTAGAGAAGATCCAGGAATACGAAATCGACACTCACCACCTCTTCGTCGATTTCAAGGCTGCATATGGCAGCGTGTATGGAGATGAGCTATACAAAGCCATGTTTAGTTTTGACATCCCTGCCAATCTCGTCCGACCGTGCAGGGAGACAATGGAGAATTCTCGCTGCTCCATTAAGGTCGGTAATGAGAAAACCGAGACCTTTGATGTTGAAAAAAGATTTAGGCAAGGTGACGCGCTGTCATACAACTTTTTCAACATCGTGCATGAAAAGATCGTGCAAGAGTCACTGGAACACAAGAGGTAGGATTTATTTCAAGTCTACGCAATTGCTTGCGTACGCCGACGACGTTGACGTGATTGGACGGACACAGCGAGACGTCAAGGAGGCCTTTGTAAGCATTGAGGTAGAAGCGGCTAAGATGGGTCTCAAGGTTAATGAGGGTAAAACCAAATATCTGCTTTCATCTAAAAGAGACGGACCACACCGACGTATTGGCCAGAACGTCACCATGGGCGGATATAACTTTGAAGTGGTCAAGGATTTCGTCTACTTTGGCTCACTGATGACCGGCGACAACAACACCAGCGCTGAGATAAAACGCAGAATCACTCTTGCCAACCGCTGTTTCTTTAGGCTCAAGAGACAATTGAGAAGTAGAGCCCTCTCTCGGAAAACCAATGTGACACTATATAAGACCTTGATCATCCCAGTCCTCCTTTACGGCGCAGAGGCTTGGACCTTAACAAAGGCGGATGAAGATGCCCTTGGTCGTTTCGAGAGGAAAATTCTGCGCACTATCTACGATCCTGTTTGTCAAACAGTGTATGGAGGAGAAGATATAACGAAGAACTGTATGGGTTGTACAGCGATATCGGCCTGGTACGACGTCTACGGATACAGCGTCTAAGGTGGCTAGGTCATGTAGAGCGAATGGAAGAATAAAGCTCCGACCCGAAGAGTCTTCGAATCCTCCCCGGAAGGAAGGCGTGGCAGAGGACGGCCGCGCACGCAGGTGGAAGGGGACCTTAACCAAATGGGCGTTCACCACAGACTGTAGCGCCACCTAAGTAAGTAAGTAAGATCGTAACCTGGATCGCATTGTGGTATGGGTCCATACATTCGAACCGCTTCGTCGGCACGATTACGTCTACGGCTACGGACATCTTCGGATAATGTTGATGGCTGTTGATCAGACGCGGATGTCTGTTGATCAGATGTTGATTGCTGATGATCTGATAACGATGGCTCTTGAAAACGATGAGGGCGCGGCATTGTCTGGTGCCGTCTCTTCGTTCGTCCTCAAGACAGGTCCGACACTCAGTTTCAGACGAGAGGCTAATTTTGTTTAGAAGATATCTCAGACCGCAATGTCCTGTTAGATAGCTGACTAGTCTTCTGATATCCACCCTATTGCGTTTGAGTTTATCACTAGAGTGTTTAGATTGACGAAGTACCCGAACGCTATTCCAAAAGGACAGGTAATGCAATTTTTCCCACTTGTCTAAGAAGAAATTTATCTTAGACCCGGGGATGCCACAGAATGGTTCCGGACCTGGCAAGTTGGTCGGCGATTTCATTGCCCTTGATACCTTTATGTCCTGGCACCCACCAAAGTTTGTTGTTGTTGTTGTTTCTTTTTGCGAGTTATTGTAGGGCGGCATTCCTTGACGGTTTTTGAGTTCGTGCTGTACGAACCCAGTGCTTTAAGCGCTGCTTGGCTATCAGAGAGTATTTTGATGCTAACTCCTTTAATGCCGGTCTCAAGATTTTGATTGGCGCATGTTAGGATGGCATGCAGCTCTGCTTGAAAGATGCTGGGACTCATTCCCAGGGCCTTCGAGATCTTGCCATTTGGTCCAAAGATGCCGGCCAACGTCAAAAGCCATCTTGGAGCCATCCGTTAACCACATAAGGCCATTGACATTTAGCAGGGAATCACTGTTTTCCCATGTTGAGTGGTTTGGGACCAGTATCTCAAATCTCTTGACTGTAGTAATCATATCCAGCTCGGGAAAGTGTTGTAATATGGACATGTGGCCTGCAGGTCTACATGGCATATTTGTTCTCGAGCAGAGGATTTTGATTGCACTGCGTAATGCCACCTTTTTGATAAAAATATGCAGTGGAGCGAGTCCAATGAGTGCTTCTTGTGCTGCCGTAGGGCAGGACGGCATAGCGCCTGTGATGCCGAGACACGCTAGTCTCTGAAGCTTAATAATTGTAGTTTTTTGTTCAACTTTTGTCCACCATACGGTGGACCCGTAGGTGACGATAGGCCTTACTATCGCGGTATATAACCAGTAGACTACCTTAGGTTTAAGCCCCCAGGTTTTACCGTAGGTGCGTCGGCAGGCCCACATGGCCTTAGTCGCTTTCATGAGTTTATTTTTCATGTTGGAGTTCCGGTTGAGTCTGCGGTCTAGGTCAATACCTAGATAATTTACCTCCTCTGAAAATCCTATGTGTGTTCCATTTAGAAAGATTGAGCAGGGTTGTACCTTTCTCCTCTTTGTAAATGGGACTAAGATTGTCTTGTTTGAGTTAATAGATAATCCCTCTCTGCCACACCAGTCAGGGATAAGTTGGAGCGCAAGCTGCATGCGCTCACAGGCAGTGATCTCGCACTTGCCCGTAACAATGACTACTAGGTCATCAGCATATCCGATCACCTCGTAGCCCCAAGTGGCTAGCTTGCGTAGTAGATCGTCGATAACTATCGACCAAAGCAGTGGTGAGAGGACTCCCCCTTGTGGGCATCCCCTAACCGCCGATACTGTCACTCAGATCTTCCCGCATGTGGCTGATATGATACGGCTATTTAGCATCGCCCTAATTCAGTGATTAGTGGGATGGTCCACACCCCTGCATGATAGTGCAGTGGTGATCGAATCATAGCCAGTATTATCGAAGGCTCCCTCTATATCGAGGAAGGCGCAGATTGCGATCTCCTTTTGTGTGAAACTATTTTCAATGCGCGTCACCAAGTGGTGTAGTGCATTCTCGGTAGATCGCTCTTTGCGATATGCATACTGGTTGGGATGCAGAGGTGTCTGATTTTCCAAGATACCTCTGATATGGAGCTCTATCAATTTCTCCGTGGCGCAGTGGGTAGTGTGTTGGCCTCTGACGCCGATGACACGGGATCGAGTCCCGACACAGCCATGTCATCGAACGTGTTTTTCACGGTGTTTCTCCTCAGCGGGGCTCTGACAAAGCCTCCTGTAGTAAAATTGTCATGAAAAGCTGCTCGAAATTCGCCGTTCGGAACCGGCAATAAACTGTAGGTCCCTTTCACCTATGGGAAAATGAAACCACACATAACATGGGTGATTGAAAGAGAAGCTCGGCTCAGATCCTTCATGGACTGTAACGCCAACATACATACATACATACATACATCAATTTCTCCATTGTTTTTAGAAAGAACGAAGTCATACTGATAGGGCGATAGAATTTAGATTGCTCACTTGGCTTCCCAATCTTGGAGATGACGACAAGATTGACCTCTCTCCAAATTTGGGGTATATATCCCAGGTTGAAGCAAGACCTAAAAAGAACTATCAGTGGTGGTAGAATTGTATTCAAGCCTTTCTGTAGGATCGCAGGAAAGACACCGTCTTTGCCTAGAGCCTTGTAGGGTTTGAATGAACCAATTGCCCATATAACCCTGTCAGGGCTGAATAGTCTTCCAGAGAGGCTATTTGTTCTACTGTCGATGTTATCTATGACGTTAATTTGATCGTCAGAAGACATCGAGTAAGGAGTAGAACCAGGGAAGTGCACCTCGAGCAAAGTCTCCAGGTCTCGGTTTCCCTGCGATTGATGATAAAGGTGCCGTCTGATTTGCGAAGCAGTCCGAGCCCATTTGTGTGCTCTCGAGATAGTGCTTTATGGAGTCGGCCCGCAGTTGGAAGCGAGTCTATGTTTTCGCAATGTTTCCTCCAAGACGTTCTCTTGGATTTCCTCAATTCGAGGTTGTATTTAGTTAGAGGAGATCTATAATCAGTCCAACCATTATACCGTTTAGCTCTGTTAAACAGCGATCTCATCTGCTTCCTTAGGGACTCAAGCTGAGTATTCCACCAGGGCACACACCGTTTGTGTGTAGTTGACCTGGGTGTACAGCTGTATAGCAACAGAAACGTTGCTATATACATCATTTCATATTTCGAAATTTCGAGCTCCCGGTGCCTGGCGGTTCCGCAAAGGACCAACCGAAAATTTGAAAAAATCCACCAAATCGCCAAGTAGCGAACGGCGCATACGGTGGCGATTGTCTCAAGAAATATTTTTAAAGTGACAGGGGGAAGTAAAACAAAATTTGTTTGACAAAGTTTTAATTATTTTTGGTTGGTTCCTGGCGGTACCAGTGGGATATTAAGGGTTAAAAAGGTTAACTGAACGAACACATTTATATAGGTACATATCTTCTCCTTCTTCTTCTTCTTAGCGGGCGCTACAGTTCGGGGTGAACCTGGGCCTCAACCAACATGCCCCTCCATCTAGCACGATATTTTGCTAGCCTTTTCCATTGCAGCACCCCCAGTTGGCTGAGGTCCCCTTCCACCTGTGTGCGCCATCTTAAGTGCGGCCGTCCTCTGCTTCTTCGTCTCTCGGGGTTGGATTCAAAGACTCTCTGGGCTGGAGTTGTGGTGTCTATTCGCTCTACATGGCCCAGCCATCTTAGGCGTTGAATCCGTAGACGCCTGACTGGGCTCATGTCACTGTACAGCCCGTAAAGTTCGTGGTTGAATCTTTTCCTCCATCCCCCGTCTGCGTTTATAGGCCCGAAAATCACGCCCAAAATCTTTCTCTCGAACCGACTAAACGCCTCCTCCGCTTTTGATAGTGTCCATACTTCTGCGCCGTAAAACAGGGTCGGGATGATAAGGGTCTTATATAGAGTCAACTTGGCTCGGTTGTCTGGTGGAAGGCGCTTGAGAAAAAGTGTCATCTTCAGAGTGTGTCAAAGGTTCAAAGGGCAGGCTGTCTGGTGGTGACGGGATCTATGAAGTCCACACCAACGGCGGCCCTTGAAGTCATGCTGAACCTCCCACCTCTGGACTTGTACTGCGTGACCGCCGCAACCAGAACTGCGCTAAGATTACAGGAATCAGGTCTCTGCAAAAGGAGTCCTCACGGACATGCATCAGTCTTGGATCGATGGGCCGTCTCGAGATTCAGAACCGTAACGGATTATGTCACCCGACTTCCTTCCTGGGAGAGGAGATTCTCTATTAGAATTCCCTACAGGGAGGAATGGACCGGTGATTTGGTACGCACGGAAAGTGAACTGGCACTCTACACCGACGGATCCAAAATGGATGTTGGCACAGGTGCCGGAGTCTACTATGAGTCTCGGGATATGCATCGCTCCTACAGGCTCGATGATGGATGCAGTGTCTTCCAAGCTGATGTCTTCGCTATCAAGCAGGCCTACCTGATCAGCAAAGAGAATATTACAGGAAAAAGGATCAGCATCTATGTTGACATCCAGGCAGCCATTAAGGCTCTGCAGGTAGCATGGATAAGATTCAAACTCTGCAAGGAGAAGTTAGAAGAGATATCCAATGTAAATAAGGTGACCCTTTGCTGGGTACCTGGTCATATGAATATCTCCGGAAATGAGAGGGCGGACGAGTTGGTTAGGGTGGGGTCAGGTGCTAACATTGCGCAGATCTCAGCTGAGGCCAAAGCACCACTCAGTGCGCTCTACAGGGAGATACAGACGGGGCTATTGGTGAAAGCCAATAAGCGATGGTGTCGCTTAGATACATTCGCAACGGCGAAATCGACTTGGCCCGTCTATGATAAGAAAAGAACGGAAAATCTGCTCAAGTTCAATCGTGGGAACATTCGACTGGCAGTCGGTGCCCTCACCGGGCACTGCATGCTATCCTATCATGCAGCTCGACTAGGCCAGCCCTACAATGACTTCTGCAGAAGCTGCAGGGACGAAGAGGAAATTGAGTCCGTTCGTCACCTAGCCTAAAAAAGGAATATTTTCCTGGGTAGATACTTTCTTTCGGGACTAGAAGAGGTAGGTAATATCGGGCTGAACAGAATACTGGGTTTTTTATCCTCGTCTGGCTGGTTCAGCTCGACGGTAAATGCATAGGTATCAACGGGTTAAACAAAACAGGTGGGCACAATGGACTCAACGTAATCTACGCGAGCCTTGACTTTACGTCAATAGGGCACCCATATACCTAACCTAACCTAGAGTCAACTTTGTCGTTCGGGAGAGGACTCTATTACTCAATTGCCTCCTGAGCCCAAAGAAACAGCTATTGGCAAGAGTGATTCCGCGTTTGATTTCGGAACTGATGTCGTTGTTCCAGGTCACTGCGGAGCCAAGGTAGACGAAGTCCTTAACTACCTCCAACTTATAACTGCCAATACGAACGTTCTGGCCGAGACGTCGGTGGTGAGCGTCCTTTTTTGATGACAGCATATATTTAGTTTTGCCTTCGTTTACCGTCAAACCAATTTTCGCCACCTCCATCTCAATACCCGCAAACGCCTCATTGACATCTCGCTGAGATCTACCTATTATGTCAATATCGTCGGCGTATGCAAGGAGTTGCGAGGATTTGAAATAGATTGTGCCTCTTGTATTGGCCAGTGATTTTTGCACAATCATTTCCAATATGATGTTGAAGGAATCACACGACAGTGCATCGCCCTGCCTAAATCCTTTTTTGACATCAAAACTATCGGTAAGGTGTTCATCGATTCGGATGGAGCAGCGAGCATTCTCCAAAGTCATCCTGCATAGTCTGATGAGTTTAGCAGGTATGTATGTCAAAAGCAGATATAGCGTTGTATAGCTCGTCTCTAATTACGCTGTCGTATGCGGCTTTGAAGTCGACAAATAGGAGGTGAGTGTCGACTTGAAATTCATTGGTTTTTTCCAGGACCTGTCGTAGTGTGAAGATTAGGTCGATGGTGGACTTCCCTGGCCTGAATCCGCACTGATAAAGACCTATCAGCTTATTTAAAAAAGGCTTCATGTGTTCACACAAAACGGCAGAGGAGATTTTGTAGGCGATGTTAAGGAGACTTATTCCTCTGTAGTTGGCGCATTCAGAGGGTTCTCCTTCCTTGTGGATCGGGCATACGATTCTGGGACTCCATTCCTCGGGCATGCTTTCCTCTGACCATATCTTACAGATGAGCTGTTACATGCAACTAACCAGGTCATCCCCAGCTGCCTTGAACAGCTCAGCAGCTTTATTCGATTTGAGCTTCGATATGGCAATCTTAACTTCGTCGAGGTCAGGGTGACAGAATTCTCTGCGGTTTTCGTCCTTTAGAAATGGATCATTCTGCCTGACAGCGGTATATTGACACTAACCACTGCGCCACGGTGCCCTGTACTAAATACAGTGTGTGGAAATAATGAACCGAACGCTTCGACCGTTGGAATTCAAGTCTCTTTTATTTTCGGTTAAATATATTTACAAGGTATGTATGTCAAGCCAGTGTGATGTGCTGTGGGGCGTTGTTACCGTTGTACGGAGGTGTCCGACAAGTGCATGCGTATGGTGGCGTTCGCGTATTCCACTTACATTATGTTGACGGCATGCGGCAACAATCTATATTCCCAATAAATATCTCGACGCACTTGGGGTCTCATCCCGAACTACTTATATCTACATACGATTACAATACCTTCGTGTAAATGATGCAATTATTCATATAATATTGAAAGATGGACATAGTAATGCAGACTATTGAAATAGTTTAAGTATATGTATTTCTTTGTACTAAGAAGTAGAGGCCGGCTACTGCCTAGTTCTACTTGATCCGATTATACAGTATATTCCATTAATAAATCGTTCTGATCGTCCTTTGTCGAAGACTTTGTAGTTTGAATAACATTCTTTTCCTTCACTTTCCAATGCACGGCTATAACATGTCGCCGGATAGAGCTCTTATCGTTGAACGATCGTCCACACTCGGTACAGCAGAATTTCATTCCAGAATGTGTGAGCAGATGTCTACTGAGCCCGGATGCATAATTAAAACTCTAAAAGGAATAAAGTGGTGATGTTTGAGTAAAATCATCACTAATTTATGGGTTACCTTTGAGCACAGGTGGCAATCGTGTTTTTGAATCTGTGGCGACTCCGAATGTATCGCATTAATGTGTTCGGTTAGCATTAATTTTTGAATAAACGCTCGCGGACAGTGCGGACACGGATGTGGACGTTTGCCCGAGTGAATGGCCAAATGACGACTGAGTACTTCCTTTTGCATGTAACTTTTGCCACATTCTTCGCAGGTAAAGGGTTTTTCGCCCGTATGGACACGCATATGCCGATCCAGGGAGCTCTTACACGAGAAGCATTTACTACACCGGCTACAGGTGTACTGACGTCCTTTTCTGTGCGCCGACCAATGTCGTTGCAGTGAAGTCTCGCGGGTAAACGATTGTGGGCATTCATTGCACTTGAAAATCTTCAAATCCTCTGTTGAGATTTTCGCATAGCACACTTCTGTCGGTAAAGGCGACTTGTTGTGTGTGATTTTCGATGCCAGCTCAGTATTCAGGGCGTCCCCTGCACGCCGTTTCAATCTCTGTAAGTACATTTAATGAAACAAATTGCGTTAGAGGGTAAAAAAAAAGGGCAAACAAACGTTTTTTGTCGGCGGTGCAACAATGTGCTCTTGTTCCTCTTGGTATTGGGACATTTCTGTATTGCTCAATATAAACTTGATATCGTCATCTTCACTTACGGACAGCGTTTCTGTATTTACTTCATCCTTGAGGTACTGAATCTCGCCATTTTCTTCAACTAAAAGGAAACATATATGTACATAGGTACTGGACAAAGTGAAATTCGAAGGGGAGCCTACACTGATACGATTGAACCACATTCACGTTATCCAGACGATTGCTGTCCTCATTCCGATTGTCCGAGTCGGCGTATTCGTGCGTCAAAATGAGTTCTTCGCTTCCGTCCTCATTTCTGACATTCAATTCAAAACTTTCCTCGACACCGTCCTCCTCGTCGGCTTGATTCAAATCATTTTCCAGTTCATCAAGACTTTCACTTTCTATTTCAATCACTTGGTCGTTCTCTTCGTCATCTTTTCCATAGAGAATAAACGTCTGAATGCTTCCGTCTGTGTTTTCGTCCTCAACGTCTCTGTACGTGAATACTTGTTCTTGTTGCTCTGCGATCTCTTCTGACGAAGTGATTTCATTGTCAGCTTCAACAGACGAACTTCGTGCATCATCCTTTAGCTGATATAATCTAGTTTTCGTTTCACTAGTAGACTGTTCCTCTATGATTAACTTCTGTTGTTGGGAAGACTTCGGTTTTAAGTTGACATAGGGTTCGATGTTTTCTAACACTTTAATTGTTGTTGCTTTCTCAGTCAGTCTGCGGCTGTTTACAAAGTTTCCAAATTCTTCAAATAATCTCTGGGTTTCTTCACGCCGAAACTTTTCCTGTTGTTCTGTCATCCACTTTGCTCGCATTTCTTCCTCTTCCTTTTGCTTTTTAGAATCTTGTTCGCGGATGAATTTGAGTGATTCTTCAAACTGCAGCTCCTCCTCCTCATCATCATCGTCATCGTCGGTTGATTTCCGGAAAACACGACTTTTCTTGCCAGCGTTGATGAGTCGCATATGTTTTCGTAGTTTCGCGTCAGCAGATTGGCATTTTCTTCGAAAATAATAAGATTTTTCTAACTGGAAACGACATTCGTCGCATATCAGTCGTGGCAGACCGTCGGTGGATTGGACTTCCAGGGCTGCACAGGCCATAATACGAACGGGCAGTGATAATGGTGCTGGTGCAAAAATGTCGATTTTGCCTGCATCTGGCTCGAGGCATAGACGACAGATGACTTCTAAGTTTGGGTTATCCTCGTTTATTGGATTTGCTTTTGTTGATAACATTTTTCATACACTGATTATTCGATTTACATGAAAATAAGTGAAAACGAACGAAATTGATTGAAATCTGATTGAAATGACGCTTGTGGATGGTTTGACACATTCATTGACAGGCGACTTGTGCAATGTAGTAGATGGGTTTAACAATCTAGTACATATGAATAATGATGAGAAATTAAAGAATTACTATTGTACACAATTATTATGTATACAATTTTACAGAAAATTCAAAACAATATCTTCAATTGATATTCTCTAAATATAAAAACCTCAATACGACATCTAATTAATGCTGTTTAATAAAGAATAACCTCGATATCTATCGAAAAACCACGTAGTAAAGTAAAATGTTTTTCAATCAATATTGTGTTTGCACCCTTGGCAAGTTGATAACACTGCAGTTGTCAGATTTGACAGCCGATTCCTTTATCGGAAAAAGAAACTTCGGAAAATACATAAGTACGTGAAGCCGTGCCGGGTGTACTTTTTCATCAAATATTTTCGCAAAAACACCGATTCTCCACGCCCCGGCTACTCAATCGATCCTTTTTTATACAACCCAAACATCTAACTATAAGGAATCACTCAAAGGTATGTAATTTGCCAACAAATTGTCTGTTTTCTGCGGTCAAAGCTGTCGAAAAAATTAGTACAATTCATTGTCCGACGACTGGGTCGGTGCTCCCATTCATAACCACATGTTATCACTATTTATCAACCGGAGTGATTAAAATGTCGGGTTATTGTTTTGTGATATATGCGTGTGGCTTGTGCGCTTGATAATTCACTGCCCAGTTGGCCTGGTTCGTCGGATTTTAAGTGGTCATGATGGTGTCGCCTGGTTCACACCGAACCACCAGTTGATTTCAAAGTGGAAACAATATGCTCTGTTTATAAATTCCACCGCTATTGTTTGGCAATTTTAGTGTCGCCCAATAAGAGTTCTTCAGAACGTTTGCCCTTGTTTAGCTAGTATCGAGTGGAAGGTAATTAAGTTACTAAATCCTTTGTTCCATTCCGACCTTTAATTAAGAAGATTTCTTTGCTGCTGACAGAATGGCCATTAATCAATGCTTAAGTTCTAATTATTCGTTGTGGGCTTCCGAAGTGTAGTGTCTACGTATGTATGTTTGCCCAGTGTCTTACAAATACCGATTAATTGTCCTCCCACCGACGATTTCTTGACACGAATCGTGCCCTCTCCAATTTACACCCAACAACCTTTATAATATTCATCCATAAGTTGAAAGAAAAATCAAAGAATTGAAAAATTGACACCAATTACGTACGAATGAAGATTTTTCTCTGGCTCACAAGCCAAATTATTATTGAACAAGCATCGTACGTACATATTTGCTCTTTGCCTCATACACTTGTTCATTACATAAGTCAAATATACAAAATCGATGCTTTGAAATGCATTCATACGAACAAAAAAAGGGCAAATATCTAAAATATCTGCTCATAGGAAAATCACAGACAAAAGTTGTGTAATGGAAACAATAGCAATTCGATTGGACCAACCGCCATAAAGATAATGAATGGTGTCCCGCTCGCAATTGATAAGATCCGCATACGAGTACACGAACGACGCTCAGTTGTGATGTGCTTGGCTACCTTATGGGCGATCACCATGTGTTTCACAGTGATGCTGTTGATATCGTTTCTCATTCATTCGCGCCAGCGAGATGTTTAAATGCTTTTTTGTTCGTTTTTACACTCAGTTAATGAAGCCATTGCCAGGTTAATCAATCATGCCGTCACTAAACGACGATTCAGTCGTAGGGAATAGACACTAACAATCGTTCACATACTACATACAATCTCTATAGCGGCAGCATCTTCGCCACCATACCAAGCTGTCGCAATTTGAGTTCGCGCGTCAAGGTAGAACATATTCACTGTCCGTCTAGGTTGGATAAGTTCGCGACATTTCCGTGCATTTGAGTGTTTTTATTAAATTTCATTTTCTCTATTAAGTTCCTCGGTATACCTACACTTGTTTTTGCGAAAGTCCAATGTTTTTTTGTACTTTAATAAAGTTCTTTGATTGCAGATAAGTACATATAATTGAATAGACGCAAACAGAGGCAATGAGTTTACAATCGATCAAATATGCAAACGCAAAGTTGGAGATATTGGATCAGCTACTGTTGCCTGTTCAATCCAAGTTCATTTCGGTGAAAGGAGTGGAAGATGGTTGGAAAGTGATTAACAAAATGCAGGTACATACGTTTAAGCTTTAAACTTTTTCTATTTTTACTTTCGAAGAGATATGACTGAATGCTGATTTAGATTATGGAATCATGGAAATTATCAGCAGCGTGAGAGGGCTTCATGTGACTGTAAAAGAAGCTGAATAGCGATAAAATGTTTCTCTTATCGATTGTTTATTTTTCTATAAACTGTATTTGCGGTTTCAAATGATTATTTTGCACAGTCACTACGGATGAATGTCACGTGCGTGTTGATAAGTGAAAATGGGGTCTCTGTTGTTTCAGGTGCAAGAGTCTTCTAAAATTCTTATGTCCATGCAGCGGCTGTGCCCTGTCTTGAAGATGATTGATGACATGCAATGGCTGCGTTTCTGTACTATGTGATTGTCCTTCCATTGACAATTGTTGTTCCTCTTTACAGTGATTCTTTTATGGAGTACTGAAAGGCATGTACGTGGAATGGATGGTGTCACTCCCATCACCTCTAAAACTTTCGTTGAAGATTTACTTTTTGGTAATCACAAAGTTCTCAACAATTTTAAGAATCTCTTTTTCAAAGCAAGAACAATGTCAATTGCTATACATTGCGGAGAGCATTCATTAATCGACTCGCCCTAGTCAGATCCTGTAGCTCGTTATCGCCATTTGATTACCAACAACAACCCTGTAAACCTATAAACCATCACCGACTACCGAGAGCTAATTTATGCACCTTCGACTAGAAATCCCTTTCTGGCACAGCAAACCTAAGCTATGTGTTTGAAAAATGACCACCCCACCTGCAGTTATCATTAGGGCCCAAAGAGAAGCACAACAGGATCACAGAGCAATTACACTCGACTAACACTCAATCTCTCGACAGTTGCTCATCTCACTTGCCATTTCCCAAACAACAGCAAGTGCATATCTTCGCTCTGCACGAATGGTGCCAATTTATCAAGTGGATTTGCCTTGTACACGTCGTTATTGTTTGCTAAATAATAACAGACTTGTCTCCTTGCCAGTAGCCCTAAAAACCATCGATTATTTCTGTCATTCTTCCTGCAATAAGTGCCTACGGACAGAACAATTACCACATCACCGACAGAGGTAAACCTCTTCAGTACCTCTCTGTCATTCGTAGTCATTTGTCAGATACGAATATAAAATTATTCATCTTTCTTCGGAGCAGATTTACCTAAATTTAGTTTTAATTTATCTTTTTGTCGTCTGCCCATCGACGTGGGTGTGTGAGGGAACTTTGCAGCGGCATCAATTTCAGTGCACGACCGCGAATGGTTTATGAGATGTACTCATGCATTTTTCTCTTTTTTTTTTTTTTTTCTTTCTTTCTTTTCATTATCGTTAGGTGCGGGGTGCTCCGGCCATAGCAATCGTAGGATGTCTATCGCTGGCCGTGGAAATATATCCGGAGAAGTTCGATTCGAAGAAATCGCTACGTCAAGAGATCGAAGGCAAATTGAATTATCTGGTGTCGGCACGACCGACAGCTGTGAACATGAAAATTGCCGCCGACGAGTTAATTGCACTTGCGAATGAGTTGACAAAGGATGAGAAGTGCACAGTAGATGACATGAAATCGAGGTACATACAGTGCAGTGGTATTTAACCAGATGGTGCATCTGTTTCTTGTCGTGCGTTTGTATCTGATTTTGTTATTCATTTTTGCAGATTCCTGGCTGCCACAGAGGCTATGCTGCAGAAAGACATTGCCGATAACAAAGCGATTGGAGCAAATGGTGCCGCAGCCATTCTGGAGCAATATCCGAAAGAAACATCTGTCCGAGTGCTGACGCATTGTAATACTGGTTCGTTGGCAACAGCGGGATACGGCACAGCTCTGGGTGTCGTACGCAAATTGCATGACCTTAGAAAATTAGGTAAGATGCGAAGACAAGACAAAGACCAGAGAGACCGAGTATATTAAACGATTTGTTTGCTGTCTTTGTATAGAGCACGTTTATTGTACAGAGACTAGACCCTATAATCAAGGCGCACGTCTAACAGCTTTCGAGTTGGCACACGATAAACTTCCGGCAACACTGATACTGGACAGTATGGTGGCAGCGTTAATTCGAGCTAAAAACATTGCTGCCGTCGTCGTCGGTGCAGATCGAGTAAGTACCAGTACCCCAAAATCCTTTCATTTCTATTAAGAGTTTTTATTTGATAGGTTGCAGCCAACGGTGACACGGCGAACAAAATCGGAACATACCAAATAGCCGTTGTAGCCAAATACCATAATGTGCCTTTTTATGTGGCAGCACCATTGACTTCCATAGACTTGCAAATTCCCAGTGGTGATCACATCATTATTGAGGAACGCCCGGATCGCGAAATGACACATATTGGCGAACATCGGATAGCCGCGCCAGGTAAACAAGAAAACCAAAATGCGAATTGCCTCTCTTTAACGTAGGTATTTTGGTTTGTTAAAGGTATCAACTGTTGGAATCCGGCATTTGATGTAACACCAGCGGCACTTATTACAGGAATCATTACGGAAGTGGGAGTCTTTAATCCGTCAAAGTTAAAAGAAGAAATCGTTGCTTTACAAAGTATATAACAAGTAAATTCAAGGACGTGCGACCAATTCTTACTCGGCTTTCAATAAATACTTTTATGTTGTGATATTAACGCATAGCCCGGCGTTATGATAAAAATATAAAAAAAAGAAAAACTGAAGGCAAACGGCACGATTTATTGTTTTATTTTTAAGCTAAAGAGGTGTTTGGACCTTTTTAGACTACTATCGCCTATTAGCCACCATCAGTATCGATTGGACAGCCGCCACAAACCTGTAGTTATTTACAGTGTAGTGCGCGTGCGAAAAGAAAAATGTGAATAACAAAAATGCCATTGATTTGTCGGTAGCAGTTCTGGGCCATGGCTGCCCTGGCACCCGCCAGGTAGTGAACCAATGTGTGCAGCGATCCAGCCCCTTGTTCCTGGGGAAGGAGGAACCTGGCCCTCCAGGTTGGGGGTTGTACTTAGGGGCAATATCCCTATCACGTAAAAACCCACTTGTTCCGAAACAACCACAGGCCTCGGATACGGACGGATGCAAAGCTGACGACCCCTGCAAACGACTAACGGACTTGAGAGTCTGCACCTGGAATGTGAGGTCCCTTAACAGACCGAGTGCAGGCGATCAATTGGAGCAAACCCTCAACTGCTATAAAGCAGATATAACCGCACTCCAAGAAGTGCGATGGGATGGACCAGGCAAAAGACGGATGAAAAACTGCGACATCTACTACGGGAACTGCTACAAGGAGAACGCCTATTCGGGGTGCGGATTCGTTATTCGAAAAAGACTCCGACAAAAAGTCTTAAGCTTCCGGGATGTAAGCGAAGGTCTCATAACAATCCGCATCAAAGCTAAATTTGGAAATATAAGCTTGATATGCGCTCATGCCCCAACGGAAGAAAAGGACGAACCTATGCCCAATGCCCCAGCTACGACACAAAAATAATTCTAGGAGATTTGAATGCAAGACTGGGCAAAGAGGACATATTTAGATCGATCATAGGAAAGCAAAGCCCTCATAACACCAGTTCCGATAACGTTTTTAGGCTAATCGAGTTCCTAACGGGGCGTAACCTCCTTGTGGCAAGCATACGATTCCCCCATCTCAACATCCACAAGGGTACCTGGCGATCTAGTGATCAATCGACCACCAACCAGATTGATCACATTGCGATCGACGCCAGACACTCCTCCAGTATTCTCGACGTACGAAACTTCCGAGGGGCCAACATCGACTGGGACCACTACCTTGTTGTAGTCAAGGTACGAATAAGGATATCAAGAATGCTTAGGGGTCGAGTAGGACAACGTAAGTTTGACGTCGGAAAGCTACAATCGCAAGAGACTGCCAGAATCTTTGCCGATCGTGTCTCCTCCAAGCTCTCTCAGAATCCGCCCACAGCAGCACAAACAACAGAGCAGGAATGGGCGCATTGCCAGAACGCCGGCAGAGACGCTGCCTCAGAGGTGCTGGTTTGATGAACAATGCGAACAAGCCCATGTAGCAAAACAAGAGGCATATAAAGCCATGCTGCAACGACGGACGAGAGCTGCTCGCGAAATCTATGAGCAGAAGAGAAGAGAGGAACACACGCTTTTCAGAAGAAAGGAGAGAGAGCACGGAAAGCGTGAGATCGAGGAGATGGAGAGATGCTTCCGCAGGAATGACGCCCGTAAGTTTTACAATAAGGTAAAACGAACATGCCATGGCTACAAAGCCAGAGCGGCGGCTCGCAGGGATGAAAATGGAGAACTGGTAGTAGAGTGGCAGTCGATGCTGAGGATTTGGAAAGACCACTTCTGCAGACTGCATAACGGTGATGATAGACAAGATACCGCTGTCAGGCAGAACGAGCCATTCGTAATGGACGACAATGAAACAGAATTCAGTCCACCCGACCTAGACGAAGCCAAAATAGCGATATAAAGACTTAAGTCTAATAAAGCCGCGGGCGCAGACGGCCTGTCTGCTGAGCTTCTTAAGGCGGCTGGAGATGAGCTGGTAAGGTGCATGCACCATCTCATTTGCAAGGTGTGGTCGGAGGAGAGCATGCCCGACGAATGGAATCTCAGCATCGTTTGCCCGGTCCATAAGAAAGGAGACCCCTATATCTGCGCCAACTATAGGGAAATAAGTCTCCTTAACATCGCATATAAGATCTTCTCTGCCGTATTGTGTGAACGCCTGAAACCGTTTGTGGATAACCTGATCGGCTCTTATCAGTGTGGTTTCAGGCCAGGTAAATCCACAATAGACCAAATATTTACGCTACGGCAGATCTTGAAGAAGACCCAGGAATACCAAATCGACACTCACCACCTCTTCGTCGATTTTAAGGCTGCATATGACAGCGTGTATAGAGATGAGCTATATAAAGCCTTGTCTAGTTTTAACATCCCTGCCAAACTCGTCCGACTGTGCAGGATGACAATGGAGAACTCTCGCTGCTCCATTAGGGTCGGTAATGAGCAAACCGAGACCTTTGATGTTAAAAAAGGATTTAGGCAAGGTGACGCGCTGTCATGCTACTTTTTCAACAACGTGCATGAAAAGATCGTGCAAGTCACTGGCCAACACAAGAGGTAAGATTTATTTCAAGTCTACGCAATTGCTTGCGTATGCCGACGGCCTTGACGTGATTGGACGGACACAGCGAGACGTCAATGAGGACTTTGTAAGCATTTAGGTAGAAGCGGCTAAGATGGGTCTCAAGGTTAATGAGGGTAAGACCAAATATCTGCTTTCATCTGAAAGAGACGGACCACACCGACGTATTGGCCAGAACGTCACCATGGGCGGATATAACTGTGAAGTGGTCAAAGGATTTCGTCTACCTTGGCTCACTGATGACCGGCGACAACAACACCAGCGCTGAGATAAAACGCAGAATCACTCTTGCCAACCGCTGTTTCTTTGGGCTCAAGAGGCAATTGAGAAGTAGAGCCCTCTCTCAGAAAACCAAGGTGACACTATATAAGACCTTGATCATCCCAGTCCTCCTCTACGGCGCAGAGGCTTGGACCTTAACAAAAGCGGATGAAGATGCCCTTGGTCGTTTCGAGAGGAAAATTCTGCGCACTATCTACGATCCCGTTCAAATGGTGTATGGTGGAGAAGATTTAACCAAGAACTGTACGGGTTCTACAGCGATATCGGCCTTGTACGACGTCTACGGATACAGCGTTTAAAGTGGCTAGGCCATGTAGAGCGCACGGAAAATACAGCTCCAACCCGAAGAGTCTTCGAATCCACCCTGGAAGGAAGGCGCGGCAGAGGACGGCCGCATCTACGGTGGCGCACGCAGATGGAAGGGGACCTTAACCAACTGGGCGTGCGGCGCTGGAAACAGCTGGCCCTGGAGACGCTTGTTGGTTGAGGCCCAGGTTCACCACGGACTGTAGCGCCACCTAAGTAAGTAAGGCGGAAACTCTTAGTTTACTGCTTCAGATTCATTTTCCGAGAAATCAGATCGCCATCGGCTAGTTGCACACTCCTCCAAGGGAAACTGCGATTGAAACAATAAAACAACGCGGCGGTATATTGCGTCGCGCGTGGTAATGATTGACGCCATTGAATTACCTGGGGCATCTTTTGATGGCTTTAAATCGCCAGGCATTGACGGGATGTATCATGTTATGCTGCAAAAAGTATAAGGCAGCTGCTTCCTACTTTGAATATAATTTTCACTTATCACTGCTAGTCTGGCACTTGCCTACATACCTATTCCCTGGCGCACGGTGAAAATAGTCTTTATTCTCAAAACAGGAAAAGAGGATTACTCAATTGCCAAGAGTTTTAGACCAATTAGTCTAATATCCTTCCTGCTGAAAGAGTACACGCTCGCATTTTTGTCGACATTGAGGGAGCTTTTGATAACTCAACTCTTGATAGCATGTGTTACGCTGCCAGAGGACATGGCGTAGATGAAGCACTGGTCTTGTCGAACAAAGCAATGCTTTTGCACAAGATATTGACCGCTGATGCAGGCCTCGACCAGTGTATCAAATCCGGCGTAAACAGGGGCTGGCCGCAAGGCGGCGTTATAGTGCATGGTGGTCGACTCTCTGCTTGATGCTCTCAATGCCTCTGGGATCTATGCCCAGGACTATGCGGATGATGTCGCCATTTTTTCTGTCGGCTCATTCTTAGCGACTGACCGTCTCAAAGCACAGGCGGCGCTAAATGTGATCGAGGAGTGGTGCACGAGAAATGGGTTGTCAAATAATCCTCTCAAGACGGATGTCGTTCTTTTCACGAGAAGGAGGAAAAATACTGGCATGCTAAAAGGCCTTCCCATACCGGTATCCAAAGAAGCTAAGTACCTGGGAGTCATCTTAGATAGCCAGCTTCTTTGGTCAAAGCGTGTTGAGTCAAAAACCACCAGATCACTGTCAGCTTTCTGGCAATGCAATGGAGCTTTTTGCAAAACATGGGGCTTATCGCCGGCAAAGATCCTCCGCCGACCTGTCCTGCTACCCCTGTCTCATGGACATGCCTTCTGACGCATTGACACCCGTTATCCGACTGCGCTGTAATTTCACAGTCTACTTTCCATAGCGTCAGGATTGGCTCTGGCTAGATACTGAACCTGAATACTGATAGTCTTCCCATTTTCACGGATGGCTTGGTTTTCTTTAAGCGTAAAAATATCCAACTGCGCTTCTAGTTAGAAGAATATGCGTCTGTCTTTCATTTAGAGATATTCACAATCCTAATGGCCATGTTGTGGAGCACAGGTGGAAGGCAAGAAGCATATGCATCTGCAGTGACAGCCGAGCTGCACTCAAAGCTGTGTCCAACCATATACTTACTTACTTTGAAGGCGCTACAGTTCGGGGTGAACCAGGGCCTCAACCAACAAGCCTCTCCAGCCGGCCCGATCTTTGGCCAGCCACTTCCAGTGCCGCACGCCCAGTTGGTTGAGGTCCCTTTCCACCTGTGCGCGCCACCTTAAATGCGGTCCTCTGCTGCGTCGTCCCTCGGGGTTGGAGTCGAAGACTCTTCGGGCCGGAACGTTGATGTCCATTCGCTCTACATGGCCTAGTCATCTTAGACGTTGGATCCGAAGCGTCTAACCAGACCGATGTCGCTGTACAGCCCGTACAGTTCTTGGTTGAATCTCCTCCTCCACTCTCCGTTTACACAAACGGGACCAAAAATTCCACGCAGAATTTTCCTCTCGAAAGGCCTAAGAGCCTCTTCATCCGCTTTTCATAACGTCCAAGCCTCAGCGTAAAGGAGGACCGGGATGATTAAGGCTTTGTAGAGGGATACCTTAGTTTTTTGAGAGAGGGCTCTACTACTCAATTGCCTCTTGAGCCCGAAAAAACAGCGGTTGGCAAGAGTTATTCTGCGTTTTATCTCAGCGCTGGTGTCGTTGCTGCTTGTCACTATCCTACCAAGGTAGATGAAGTCCTTGACTACTTCAAAAATATAGCTACCAATGGTGACGTTCTGACCAAGACGTCGGTGTTGCGCGTCTTTCCTGGATGACAGCATATATTTGGTCTTGTCCCCATTTACCCTTAGACCCACTTTCGCCGCTTCTGCTTCAATGCTTGTGAACGCCTCATTGACGTCTCACTTTGTTCGTCCAATAACATCAATGTCATCTGCGTAGGCAAGCAATTGTGTGGACTTGAAGTAGATCGTACCTCTTGTATTGGCCGCAGAGTCCCGCACGACCTTTTCAAGAATAATGTTAAAGAAATCACATGACGTCACCCTGTCTAAAACCATTTTTAACATCAAAGGGGTCGGTTAGTTCACCTCCTTAACGGAGCAGCGAGAGTTCTCCATAGTCATCCCTGCACCGTTTGACGAGTTTGGCAGAAATGTTAAAACATGACATGGCTCTGTATAGCTCGTCTCTATAAACACTGTCATACGCGACTTTAGAGTCGACAAAAAGATAGTGCGTGTCGACTTGGAATTCATGGGTCTTCTCCAAGATCTGCCGTAGTGTAAATAATTGGTCTATCGTGGATTTTCCTGGCCTGAAACCACATTGGTAGGAACCTATCAGATTGTCCACGAACGGTTATAGGTACTTACACAGCACGGCAGAGAGGATCTTGTACGCGATGTTAAGGAAGCTTATCCCTCTGTAATTGGTGCAGTCATAGGGGTCTCCTTTCTTATGGACCGGGCAAACGATACTCAGATTCCATTCATCGGGCATGCGTTCTTCCGACCATATCTTGCAGATGAGTTGATGCATGTTCCTAACCAGCTCATCGCCAGCTGCTTTAAACAGCTCCGCGGGAAGTCCGTCTGCTCCAGCAGCTTTATAAGACTTAAGTTTCGATATCGCTATCTTAACATCGTCTAGGTCGGGTGGATTCTCCTTCGCCTTCTTCAATTGTGAATGGTTCGCTCTGCCTGACTGCGGCATCGCCGTTATACAGTCTGCAGAAGTGGTCCTTCCACAATCTCAGCATCGTGACTCCACTACTAGTTGTCCGTGCTCATCCCTGCAGGCTTCTGCTCTGGCTTTATAGCCTTGGCATGTTCGTTTTACTTCCTGGTAAAATTTTCGAAAGTCGTTCCTGCCGTAACATCTCTCCATCTCCTCGATCTCGCGCTTCTCGTGCTCCTTCTTATTCCTTCTCAGAAGCGCATGCTCCTCCCTCCTTTTCCGTTCATAGAGCTCGCGGACAACTCTCGTCCGTCGATGCAATGTGGCCATGTATGCATTCTGTTTCTCTACATGGGCCTGTCTGCACTCATCATCAAACCAGGGGTTTCTCGACGGTGGTGGCTCGAAACCGAGTATATCTGAGGCGGCCTCTCTAATGGCTTTCTGACATTGACTCCATTGCTGTTCTTTGGTTTCTGCAGATTGCATCGGGACCTGAGAGAGCTTGAGGGAGACTTGATCGGCGAAGGTTCTGGCGGTCTCCTGCGATTGCAGCTTTCCAACGTTAAATTTTGGTGTTCTTACTCGACTCCGTTGGTTCCGAGAAATTCGCATCCGTACCTTGGCTGCAACCAGGGATAAAGAATGAGATACCAATCTTCTGACTTTGACAGGCATTTTGACAACTAGCCCCTACAAACGCGTTGCGGTTTGACGGCGTCTTGACTATGTCATTCTGCCTTGTTCCGACGTCTTGACTCTTAAGTCAAAAGCGTCGTTTTTAAAGCGGCCTCTAGACGCTCAATATTATTGTGCAAAATATTGCACAATTTTATTGGCTTGCTGCCCCAGACGGTTCAATATTTTTCCCAATAATTTAGTTGACCGCTCATATTTGTATTAAAAGTCAAAAGCGTTTTGATTTTCCGCAATATATCGCACAATCTTGCAATATTATCTACAGACGAACAATAATATTGTGCAATATCAAATATTGCACAATATTATTAGGCGTCTAGGGGCCGCTTTAATTACAAAAGCAACAACCAACCCCTGCGGGAATCAACGGGCAGACGTACGAAAGTTTGGTATCTCATTCTTTATCCCTGGCTGCAACAAGGTAATGATCTGTGTCGATGGTGGCTCCTCGAAAGGTTCGGACATCTAGGATGCTAGAGGAGTGTCTGCCGTCGATCGCAATATGATCAATTTGGTTAGCTGTCGATTGATCGAAAGACCTCCAGGTCCCCTTGTGTATGTTGAGGTGTGGGAATCGTGTACTTGCCACTATCAGGTTATGTCCCGCCATAAGGTCCACTAGCCTTAGTCCGTTTTCTGACGTGTTGTTGTGTAGGCTGTGTTTTCCAATGATCCGTTCAAAGATAGGTTCCTTACCCAGCTTCGCATTGAAATCTCCTAGAACGATTTTGGTGTCATAGCTGCGAAATTGCGCATACGTTCTGCCTAAGAGGTCATAGAAGTCATCTTTATGTCGGTCATCTTTCTCCTCTGTGGGGGCGTGGACACATAGTAAGCTTATATTGCCGAGATTGGCCTTGATGCAGATGGTTATGAGGCGTTCGCTTACATACTGGAAGCTTAAGACTTTTTTCCTGAGTCTGCCTCGAACAACGAATCCGCATCCGAATAAGCGTTGTTTATTTTCTCTGTAGCAGTTTCCGTAGTATATATCACAGTTTTTCATCCGCTTTTTGCCTGGCCCATCCCATCGCACTTCTTGGAGCGCGGTAATGTCTGCCTTATAGCAGTCCAAAGAGTTGACCAGTTGTTCGGCTGCACCTGGTCTGTTGAGGGACCTAACGTTCCAGGTGCAGAACCGAAATTTGTTTCCTTTTTGACGTTTGTGGGGGTCGTCAACATGTAATCCGTCCGTATCCGAGGCTATTGGTTGTCTCTGAACAAAATGTTTGTTTTAAGCGATAGGGATGTTAGCCCTAAGCGCAACCCCCAACCTGGAGGGCCAGGTTCCTCATTCCCCAGGAACAAGGGGTCGGGTCGCTGCACACATTGGTTCACTACCTGGCGGGTGCCAGTATAGCTATCCAGGGGAGGCCACGCGGAGGCTGTGTGTCAACTTGGATTGAGCAGGGACAGAGATCGAAGCTGGCGTTTGCCAAGTTAAACGCGATCAACTTCTTTGCTCTGTTTGTTCGCTCCCTTCTCCCCTGAATGAACCGGAACTAGGCAATCATTTAATGTATAAGTCTTCCAAGATGAACCTAATGATGCGTTCAAATTATACATTTCTGAGGTGCCTCAGTCGGTATAGAAAAAGTCCTTCGAAATTTGGTTCAACCCCTGTAGAAATGTATTGATCTTCATGGAGAATATGTTGAAAAACAATAAAAAAAACATTTTCGGTTAACAGTTTTACTTGTTATCTCAAAACTCAAGTAGCAACCCTAATATTCAGTCGCACTGGCAGTGAGATATTTTGCGAAAAAGTAAGTAAGTAAAGTAAGTAAGGCGCTTTCGGCCGGTTGTTTTGGTTTTTTATGGAAATAGCTTCCTATTAAGGATGTCTAGCAAATATGTATTTATATTTGACTTTCCTAGAATTCGTGACAAAAGCACCTTTAAGCAGTAGCCAATTCTAGCGATTATTTTTATCTTTTTCGTCAAGAGAGTGCCGTCCTTAAAAGATTAACGATAGGTCCATTAGGGATGTACAGTTCGCGACTAAAACAAGGGTATCACATTTGTAGAACTGGCTAGACCTGGCTACAATCTATAAGGCGTTCATTCGCCTCAAATTAGAATATAACGCTCACTGATAGGTGACTCCTGCATTACCAAAACATTAGACTTGCAGGAATGTTTCCTGGCCTGGCCACCACCCAACCAACCCTGATACCAGTTAGCCAACTTGACCGCCAGCCAGCCAGCCTGACCACCAGCCAGCAAACCTGGCCACCAGCCAGACAGCTTGGCAAATAGCAAGCAGAGAATTAGGAGTAATGAAAATAGTATATACAGGGTGCCCCACGGGCAGTGTGCCAAAAAGCTAGAGCGTGTAGGTCTGGTCAAGACAAGAAAAAAATCGTATGGGAGGGGGGGTCTATTCCCCCCGTTAAGGCGGGTGGGGCAATTTTCTAAAAAATTCACTTAAAAATTAAAAATAGAGTTTGATTTCTTTTATTGTAGCTAAAATGTCAGATTTTCCTTAAAAAATACATTGCAGAATTTACAGAGATGTGGTATGGACTACCTTGCTACTGAAAACTATTATGAACTGTGGGAAATTATATCACTACTTATTTTTGAATATATATTTGAAGGAAAAGCTACAGAAAAAACCTTCATTAATATGCAAGATTACCTATATGAATCTACAATTTTAGCGTTGAGAAAAAGGGGAGGCAATGACTGAGTGTTAGAACTGCGACTTGATTTCCATCACAATTAAAAATAATTGAACAATTTTTGACACAAATAGATAACAAAATATAATAATTATTAAAAATAAAATTTAAATAATAAATAAATAAATAGAAACGGAAAACGAATACAGTATTAAATAATAAATAGTTAATAATAAATAACAAATGATAAATAACAAATAATAAATAACAAATAATAAATAATAAATAACAGATGATAAATAATAAACAATAAATGCAAAAAAAAATAAATAACAAATAATAAATAGTAAATAATAGTTAATAAATAATAAATAAATAAATAATAAATAATATATAAATAAAAAAAATAAATAAATAAATAATAAATATTCTATAATACAAAAAAAAAAATAATAATAATAATAATGTATATGTAAATGTTAAAAACATTTATGTGACTAGATTGGAAATCAAATAATTGTCGGACGAACTACAAGACGTATTGTAATGATTCGATAGTATTAAGATTCTGCTTTGAACTTTTTTAATATTTGCCAAAGTATGTAATTCTTCAGTGGAGAAATGCCACGGGAGATTTAACATCATTTTTAAAAGTTTATTTTGTGTTATTTGTAGTTTACGAATATGACTAATTGCACATTTTCCCCAAACGGGGGAACCGTAGAACATTATTGCCTGGAAAATGACCTTGAAAATTACCAATTTATTTTCAGTACTCAGCTTTGATTTGCGATTAATAAATGGATAAAGGATTTTAATATAAGCATTTATTTTACGTATCGTTTGTTGTATGTGTAAGCCGAATGTTAAGGTTTTGTCCAGGTGAACCCCAAGATACTTTGCACTGTCTTTCCATTCAGCCTGAATACCGTTTATCTGAAGTCTGTTGCTAGGTAAGAAACAGGCTTTTCTTTTTCTAGTAAAAAAGACAGCCTGAGTCTTTGAAGCATTTATTTTAATCTTCCAGTTATTGAGATACGTTAGCACATCATCCAAAGCAGATTGCAAATTGGTTACAATGTTGGAACCGAAAACATCTGAAGAAAAAATGCAAGTATCATCAGCAAACATAGCAGATTGACAATTGTTAAGTACTGGAAAGTCAGACATATAGATAGTAAATAAGATAGGGCCAAGCACAGATCCTTGAGGAACACCTGCGACTATTGAGTAGTTACTTGAGAGCTGGCTATTTACGGACACATTAAAAGTACGCTGAGATAAAAATGATTTTATTATTTTGACCAAATAATTTGGAAAATTAAAAGACATAAGCTTGTGTAACAAACCATGGTGCCATACTGTATCAAACGCTTTCTCGAAGTCAGGTAATACCATACCTGTACTTCTACCTTGAATAAAGTTACTTTTTATGTGATTCGAGATACGGTGAACCTGTTGAATTGTGCTATGATTTGCCCTAAATCCGAATTGCTCAGGCGGTAAGATATTGTGCGAATTTATATACGCAAGCAATTTATTTTTAATTATTTTTTCGAAACACTTGCTTAGGGAGCTAAGTAAACTTATCGGTCTGTAGCTTCCCGGCACGGTTGCATTTTTACCAGGTTTCAAGATTGGGACAATTTTGGCAGATTTCCATTCTGCCGGGAAATAACCCAGCCTGATACAACTATTGAATAGAGCTTGAAGAAATTCAACACATTTTTTGGGAAGATGTCTTAAATATAAATTCTTTAACCCATCAAAGCCGGCCGATTTATTTGTCTTCAGACGAGAAACTATATCCTTCACTTCAGTAAAAGACACAAAGTTGTTTCTATCTTCTAAAGAACTTATGTTGAGCAAGTTCATAGAGCGATCAACTGCTATAGTTATATTATTGCTGATAATAATATTATTTGTAATACTATGGTTGGCAAAAAACTCATCAGCTAAAGCATTTGCTTTTTCGAGATTTGATAACATCACATGGTTTCCTACTTTAAACGCAGGAATGTGAAAGTTTTTCCTTTTGATGACCTTTACTGCGTTCCAAAAAGGCTTGCTACCTTTTGCTAGGTCTTGTAGCTTATAATTCCAGGATTGGTTTCTGAAGTTTGATATTAGAGTTTTTATGCTAGCGTTGAGCTTATTCATTTGGGAGAGATAATAACGATTTCTGGTAGTAATCCAGTCCGATCTTAGGATATTTCTAATCTTTATTAGTTGTTTTATGTGAAACGGTAGCGAATTGGCGCTATCATAAGGTTGGGCTTTTTTGGGTACAGTATATCACGATGCCGTGATATACTTTTTTGTAAAGCCAGAAACCTCTTCTTTCATTTCATTTTTAAACGAAGCTGTTTTAAGGAATAGTTTTTGAGAAATGAATTTTCAAACTCAAAATTTTGAAAAAAAAATTCGAACTAATTTTTCTCAAAATTTTATGTAATTAAGTAGAAAAACCTTAATTACATAAGAAAAACCTTTTTTTTTGGTTTTAACGCGGCTAGACTTGTTGGCAAATTAATGTATGAAACATTGAACTGGTGTAAAATGGTACGGGTGTAACTTCTCGGTATGAAGCACTCTCCATACTCTAGATTTGGGTACTCCAAGCATAACAGCTATCCTCCTTGTACTAAGAAAGGGATTACGTCGGACCAAATCCAAAATTCTTTCATCTATGGTTGCTGATCCATCTGTTATTGATCTTTCGCTTCTTCGATGCTCTAGCACTCCGTGCTCTTGCATTCGTAGGTGGATTCTTGAAAACATACTACGACTGGGACACCTCCGATTGGGATATCTTTCAGCGTATAGCTGAATGGTCAAGATCGTGAAGCCGAAAGGCTCTACGCTGGCTTTACAAAAAAGTATGTCACGGCATTGTAGATGTAATCGTTGATTTTTAATATTTTTTTTTTCCAAATTAAGTCAATTTTTTAGAAAATCGCCCCTCCCGCCTAAACGGGGGGGGGTATACCCCCCCCCCCCCCCCTCCCCCCATACGATTTTGTTCTTGTCTTGACCAGACCTACACGCTCTAGCTTTTTGGCACACTGCTCGTGGGGCACCCTGTATATCCAACTATGTTGTTCCGTCAAGAATATCGCCCCCAACTAAACCCTTGTGAATCAACAACTTCTCTAGCAATTGGCTTTTCCTGAAATTAAAACAAAACAACGTGGTTGGATATATATGTATATTTTTGGCGTGATAACGTCTTATAAATCGATGAATACCGGTCGCACGTACGAAAAAGTATGACTCATTGTCACGTTCCGCCTGAGCTGAGCGTGCAAATGAGAGCGCGAAACGAGCGATAGAGAGGCATCTATTTTGCCTATGCGATAGAAATTTGTTTGCATACTTGCATGAAAAAATTTTGCGATGACGTAGGCATTCTTTTAGGAGTAATCAATAATCCAGGTGATACATACATACATGCACACGCCCTAATTCTGTTTTCAGACGACAAATACGATTCTGAAGAAATCGCGTGAAAAAGTCTGGAGCCTGTATGTTGGATATTCATACATATATACATACATATGTACATATGTATGTATGTGCCCATTTCCAAATCGAAAAAACTCATGAACGCGTGCGCTTAATAATTGCTCGTTGGGTAGCGCACACTCACGAGCAGCTCATGAGTGTTTGCGTTTCCTTACCAAACCACAACACTGTCCGGGCAATCTCGTATGTATCGGCTGTCGTCCGAATACCATAATCAACCAGCGTCGGCTGCGGTTAGTACTTAGATGGTGGACCGCTTGGGAACACCGCGTATTGTTCATTTTCATCAATGTATTCTAATGACATTATCACGCAAAATAATCGTCGGTAAACCGACTTTACAGACAACCAACATTTTTTTTTTATTAGTCCTAGTTCTCTGCTTGCTATTTTCAGACTCCGACGTCGATCTATTAATTAAGGATAGACCAGTAGACTAGTAGGATGCGCCAACGTGCGTCGATCGCATCGATAGGATATGTTGATAGAAGTAGTCTTGCGTAGGACGGGGCATTACAGTATATCAAATTAAGACCAGTTTAGGTTTCACATGTTGTAAATCGTATGTACATATACCTAGTATACTTCAGAACCTAGTTCAATGTATGAAAAGCTGCTTTTCTAAGGACTTTGTAAAATCCCTGTCGAGACAACAAGGATAAACTGCAACTAATACAGTACAGAGATTCCTTTGTCATCGATTGTTAGCTTCATCAGAAAGAAAGAATTCCTACGCTTTCACTCTCGATATTGGCAAATTCTAAAATGTATGTAAGTCAGCAGTGACAAAACAAGAAAGAAATCTTGCGCATTGCAACATTAGTCTCTATTCGTACATATACATAGTACATGCCCACTCCACTTGATAACATGTGTTCCAATCTCACAATATGTGAAGGCATCATCACACCTAAATAGAAAAAAAGGCAGATACAAACGTTAACATTGTCTCATTTAATTTTTAGAACTTGCGCAGTATCTCGAGCTAACCAAAACACAACGCATATGATCCCTTTGGAACACAAGATCGTTAAACTGATGTGAGGGGCTCTCATATCGTTGTGAGCGGGTAAACAATAAAGAAAAGTTAATGGAAAGCGCAGTTGAACAAATGGTCATTTTTGATTTAGCCTCAGACGCGTGATTTGGACCTCAGATTTAGCTCAAAAAAAAAAACGGACCAGGGGTAATGCTCCACAGAGGGCTTAAATTCAAACGGAATGCAATGTATCCATGGAAGCAATGAGAATTTAGCAAGTTCGCTACGTATTCGCCAGTGAAAATCGAATAAAGCAGTATCATTCGGTAAATGAGGGTAAAAGGAATTACATATATGCTGTCATCAAGAAAGAACACACAACATCGACGTCTCGGACAAAGCGTCACAATGGGCAGCAAGAACTTCGCGGTTGTCAAGGAGTTCGTCTACTTGGGATCCGCAGTAACAAATACGAACAACATTAGCGTCGCGAGTAAACGGAGAATAACTCTTGCCAGCTTTAGGAGGGCATGGGTTCGGACATACATGGTAAAGTTGTTGATCGCTCTCAACCTGGCGAGATGCCAGCAACGATCCCTGTTTAAATGCCAGGGTCAAGTTGACATACGGCCTCCTCGCGGCGCCCTCTGGATAGCCTCTTCAACAACCGTTGGGAGGTGAACAAACGTATGCAGCGACAAAACCCCGACCAGAATGGCGGTTGTGCGGCGGGCTAACAATCCGCCCACGTAAAAAAATCCAAGTTATGAATGAGCAAGATGCCTCGGATACACGGACGGATACTCGACGACGACAACGCACGAAAAAGGAACACTATTTGCGAGTATGCTCCTGGAATGTCAGAACCCTGTACACTCCCGGAACTGCTCATAAATTAGAAGGAATCCTCACGCAGTACAAGGCGGATATTAATGCGGTCCATGAAATACGCTGGATAGAAAACGGTATGATTAGGAAGAAGAATTGCGACATTTATTACAGCTGTCACAAAAGGTTGCACTTACTGGGATGCGGATTTGTCTTGGGAAAGCGGTTAAGGTCGAAGGTCATCGACTTTAAACCTATAAGTGATCGCCTGACTGTGATCCGCATCAGAGGCATCATCATTTATAACATCAGCCTTATATGTGCACACGCCCCTACCGACGAGGCTGAAGACCCTATCAAGGAGGACTTCTATGACCTCCTGGACAACGCCTACGGAGCTTGTCCGGAGTACGATGTAAAAATCGTGCTCGGGGACTTCAACGCCAAAATCGGTAAGGAGAACACCCTTGGCGGAATGATCGGAAAGCACAGCCTCCACGAAACAACAATAGATAACGGCTTCCGACTCACGGACTCTGCAACAGCTCGTAATGCGGTGATAAGTAGCACAAGATTCCCTCGCAAGCGAATCCACACAGCAACCTGGCGATCTCCGGACGGTCGAACCGCCAACCAAATCGACCATGTGCTCATTGACGCAAGGCACTCGTCAAACATCCTGGATGTGCGAACATTCAGAGGGGCAAATGTCGACTTCGACACTTCCTCGTAGCAGCAAGATTCAGAGCTCGACTGTCCAATGTCAGAAAGCTGCACAAGACCATCAGGAGGAGGTTCGACATTGGGCGCCTGAGCACACCGGAGGTTGCCAGAGTCTCTAGGGAGCAGCTGAGCGAAAGACTCTACGGTATGCCTACGTCGAACACAAATGCCAATAATATGTGGCTGCATTGCCGCTCAGCCATTCAGGAAGTAGCCGAAACCACCTTAGGATATCTACCACCCCCGACAAGAAACCCGTGGTATGATGGCGAGTGTGAGCAGAAAAAGGCAGCAACCGACGAGGCGTACCAAAATGCGCTGCAGAGGAAAACCAGGGCAGCGCAAGAAGAGTACCGAGCCAGAAGAAGGGAGGAGAAAAAACTACTGCGACAAAAGAAAAGAATCTTCGCAGCCTCCCAGCTCAAGGATATCGAGGAGTCTAAGGATAAACATAAAACACGAGCCTATTACAAGAAAGCCAAAGGCCTTGCAGGAGGCTTCAAAAAGGTCACCCTGGCTCTTCGAAACTGCGAGGGTAATCTTGTCACCGACCCGCAGGGAATAGTAGATGTATTTAAGCAGCATTTCCAGCAGCTGCTTAACGAGCATGACCAAGAGAGAGTGGTAGGGATCCAGGAAATCCCAACTCCAGCCGCTGAAGTAGTCCTCCCACCCAGCATCAAAGAAGTCGGCACAGCTATTCAGAAGCTGAAGAACAACAAGGCCGCAGGCTCAGATGACTTGCCATCAGAGCTCTTCAAGGCTGGCGGCGATGTTCTGGTAAGAAGCATGCACCAAATTCTCTGCAGAATTTGGGAAGACGAAAGCATGCCCGACGACTGGAATACCAGCTCTATATGCCCCATCCACAAAAAAGGCGATCTTACCTCTTGCAAGAACTATAGAGGTATAACCCTACTCAATGTCGCATACAAGATCCTGTCCAGCGTAGTATTTGAACGTCTAAAGCCATTTTGCACCGCTCTAATCGGCAGCTACCAGTGCGGCTTCCGGCCCGGCAAATCGACTATAGACCAAATCTTCACACTTAGACAAATCCTGGAAAATACCAACGAGTTTCGAATCGAAACACACCATCTTTTCATCGATTTGAAAGCCGCATACGACAGCATTCATCGTGAAGAACTGTTTGGTGCGATGGCCGAATTCGGGATCCCGGTAAAACTGATCCAGTTGTGTCGCGCTACGCTAAAAAACACGCGATGCACCGTGCAATTCGGTTCTAGGACCTCGGAACCATTCGAAACATGCACCGGATTTCGGCAAGGAGATGCGCTGTCATGTGACTTCTTCAACCTGGTGCTGGAGCAGAAAGTGCGACGGGCAGGTGTCAACAGGGAAGGCATTATCTTTTACAAGTCCATCCAGCTGCCAGGATACGCGGATGATATCGACATCATCGCGTGTTCTCGCAGTGACATTGTGGAAGCATTCACGGCGATTGAAGAACAGGCGAAACGAATTGGTCTTAAGATCAATGAGGACAAAACGAAATACATGCTGTCAAGCAAAAACCAATCCGTCGCTCACCACCTGGGACAAAACATAACAATTGACAGCTACAATTTCGAGGTAGTTAAGGAGCTTGTCTACCTCGGGGCAAACGTAAATTCCACAAATGACACCACAGTGGAGATCCGGCATAGAATCGCCCTTGGCAACCGCTGCTACTTCGGCTTGTCCAAACAACTGGGGTCAAAACTCCTCACTCGAAAGACCAAAGTCATGCTTTACGAAACGCTCATTCTGCCAGTCTTGCTGTACGGAGCCGAAAGCTGGACGATAAGCAGGACAGCGGAGCTGATTTTGGGTTCTTTCGAAAGAAAAATTCTGCGCCGGATATTTGGTCCTGTCTGGGAGGAAGATGAATGGAGAAGAAGACACGATTGCGAACTCTACGAGCTGTACCAAGATGTGGATGTAGTCCGGAAGGCAAGGATCCGTCGACTACACTGGCTCGGCGACATCGAGCGCATGGACATCAACGCTCCAGCTAAGAGGGTCTTCGACTCCGAGCCTCCTGGTTCGAGAAGAAGAGGAAGACCGAACCTCCGGTATAAAGACCAAGTAATCGCGGATGTAAGACATCTTGGTCTTGACAACTGGAAGCAGCGTGCCCAGGACCGTCAAGGATGGAAGGCAGCTAAAGCTCAGGCTCAGATCCTCCATGGATCGCTGGCCTGATAAGTAAGTAAGTATTATATTTTGCCAAGAAAAATGCTTACAAAAAACTAAGCGTACTATCGGGTTTTTGGGATTAATAGATCTTACGATCTAACTAGAACTAACTAATTCTAACTTAATCCACCTTAACTAAAATGTATATACTAATCTTATATACTGTACGTATATAACATGCATATACATCTTTGCCTTTTTTTTCTTTTAATTTTTTTAGCAAAGCTAAAAAAACTACCTTATTCTACCCTACCCTACCCTACCCTATACAAGTCTGCGAATGGTTACGGCGGTCTTTGCCTTGATCAGGCTTTTTTAAAGGCTCTACCACGGAGCCCGCTCCAGCCACCAAAAGCGTTGATGCTGTCGGACAACATCTTCTCTATCTCGGCGAGAAACCGCTCTTCTGAACCTGAGGCGCTCGGGCTCACAGAGCACGACATCAGGCTCGTAGAGGAGTCGCCACTTCACAGAATTACGGGCCACATGGAAGATTAGCGGTACCGCCAACCTATCCTGGATCAGCCCACAATTATCAAAATAAAGGAATGCTTCCGGGGGAACAAAGCCGTTCAGACGCACTTTTTTAAAATACATAGTATTGGGGTAGTAAGCCAGATATCAAGTTGTTGACCGAAGTCATTTCCCTCGCAGCGTAACGTCGAATCGGTTTTATTAGGAACTCTGGTGTTCTGTGTAATCCAAGACAAGTCCTCAGACATTGTCTCTCAAATACCCGAATCCTTTCCATTAAACTTGCGCTCAGATTAAACCAGACGGGGCATCCATAGGCAATCATAGGCCTGATTAAGGCCATGTAGCAGATTACCTTCACCCCTGAATCAAGTTGGCTGCAATGAAACAGCCATCTTGTTAGAGCGAAAGCGCTCCGGGCTCTTTCCAGAGCAGCATCTACATTTTTGTTAAAATACAGATACTGATCTAGCCAGATCCCGAGGTACCTGACTACACCTTTACCCGCCAGTGGACGCCCATCCGGTCCAATGATAGCGAACTTTCGCCAATGTTCTCTAATGTCCCTAGAGACCCTAGACAAAGGCGTTCTGAATAAAATAGTCTCTGATTTCTGGAAGTTGATTTTTAACTTCCAGTCATCACAGAACTGTTGAATTTTATCGAAGTCACGTTGCAATAAAATAGCAATGACGTCGATCGTTGGACCTGATCTGTACGCAACCAAGTCATCTGCGTACGCTATTGAGTGGTGAAGAGAAACTATCAAATCACTGATGTAAATGCTGAAAAGGATCGGCGAGTTGACCGTACCCTGTTGCAATCCGTTTTTAATAACAAATGTTTGAGAAGAAGTCACATTGGCAATTTTCACAACGAACTTTCTACTCGTTAACATATCATGAATTACATATAGCAATGGTTTACTTATGCCCAACCGCTTGAGCTTGTAGTAGAGTCCTTCTAACCATACGGTGTCGAAGGCTTTTTCCAAGTCAACCAGGCAGGCACCCGTGCATTGGTTCTTGCATTTATTCCATTGGATACCCGAGACGAGTTTCGACGCGGCATGTATAGTATCATGCCCCGCCCTGAAACCGAATTGGTTATCCGGAATGATATTTTTGTCCTCAGCCCATTTGGACAGGGCTCTATGGATTATCTTCTCGAAGGCCTTGCTGATACTCGGAAGAAGACTTATCGAGCGGAGATTTGCCGGACTAGAGGAGTCTTTGCCCCTCTTAGAGATTGGTTGGACCACCGCCGTTTTCCAATGCACCGGATAATATGCATTATTCAGTGCATTGTTGAACAGGATGGCGTACCTCTCAATAGCTACTGGTGGGAGGTGCCTGAGCACAACATTGGGCATACCGTCAGTACCCGCGGATTTTTTATTTTTAAGTGACATGAAGATCAACTGGAGATCATCCGTCGAAATGAACAGTGTGTTAGCACCTTCATTGGCGATGGAGTTAGTTGCCGTAGCATCGTCATTGAACCTGGTGAAACCATGGTTCTCGGATCGCCAATGATCAATATCATATCGAAGGTAGAAGTAGTGAAGCAGGGCTCTATCCTCCAGGTCGTGGTTCGGGCGAATGTTTTCATTCACCTGGTACACTTCCTGGAAGACAGCCCCCACTGTCGCCACTTTCTCCTGAGGATCCCCAATCACAAAAAGGTCGTCATCTAGGACGGCGCTCTCTGGATCGATGTTGACTGTGCGTAGTAAACGTTCGTTGTCTGACGTTCTTGGAAGATTTAGATCCCGTATGTCATTCTGATCTTTTCTCCGAAATATTTTATTTATCTGCGAGAACATATTCGCGCTGTTGGATTTTACAGCGCGAATTTTGTTGCTCCAGTGCAGACTTATGGCTATTTTGTAATTTTCTTTAATTAGCTGTCGGAGATTTTTAATCAGTGACTTCAGGGTCCTGACCTCCGGGTTTTGTCTATCGGTAAACCGCCTATACAAGAGTTTGAGTCTTGACAGGAGTCTACTTTTCTGTCTGTGAAGTGCGTCTATTGTCGCGTTTCGGTACACGTCCGTGGTATCGTAATGCCGTTGGCGTGGTATCGTTCTATCCATCGTTTGTTTGATTATTACGTCCATTTGAGTTAGGTGCCTATCAATTTCGTCATTTGATAGGTTCCTATTATTCGGTGGGGATGAAGCACTCGAAGTGAGTGCTTTCGTCAGGCAGTTGGCAAAGCGTGGCCAGCGTGCCCCATACATACTCTGCCATTTCTGCGAATTCGTCAGGTATTTTAATTACGGCACTAAATCCGCAATAGTCACTGTCATACTCAACGGTACGTAAACAGTTAGTAGACCATTCGTTAGTGTCAGCCAGTCTCAGTCGTGAGTCAAGCTCGCAATAGGCCCACTCGTGGCCGCAGTGATCAGGCGACTTTGCCCACCCCCATACCCTCTCTAACTAACTCTAAGCCCAATGAAGCTATGGTTATGATCCTCTGAAGGGTCATTCAAATTGATCGTATTTTTGTCTGATCACATATTTTTCGTAAAGAAAAAAGAAGCAAATTAACGAATGATACTGCTGTATTCGATAGTTCTGTCTAATACGTTAAGAACTTGTAAGATTCTCATTACTTCCGTGAAAACATTATATTCTGTTTGAATTTTTACTCTTTGTGGAGCATTGCCCCTGGTCCCCTGGTCCTTTACTGGTCCTTTACTGGTCCTTTTCCTGGAACACCTGGGCCCATTTACTTTAGGAAAAAGAGAAACTAGGTACATTCTGGCAATTGTCGATAACTTCACGAAGTACGTCGTCCTACGAGCAGTGAAGGCGGCGAATACGAAGGGGCTGCTCAACGCATTTTTTTTTTTTTTTTAGAGACTCGCGCAGGTTCAAGAGTTATTATATTCTCTTATGATGTGTTGACACACACAGATTCCGTTTGGGGTTTTACGTGGACACCTGCCTTGTCGGCTTAATTCCACGGTGGGCCATCCCACATGGGGTGAATATAATGCGTCCACCAACGCCCCTTCCTTAGATGACATAGTCTGGTTTCAATTCGGAGTCATGCTTGGGAACATGAACACCACCCTTGATAAAGGCCGAGGTCTACCTAACACCTCTTGCATCTGACTTTTTAGACCGAAGACCGAAGTCTTCCTTGATCTTGTCAGATACCATGCGTTCCCGCGATGTTGGGATAACCACAGCCACCACGATGCTCCCACAAGGGGGCCTACCTCAAACAGACAGGACCGGAGCGAATTTCGGCTACTGAGTGTGCGTATTATTTGCAACTATCACAATTGATTTTCATCATTGGCACAAAGTGCCTCTTGGCTGTGTTTCATTTAATCACTCACACACTCACTCACCTAATTCACTCCGGGGGCTTCCTGTCCCCGTGGTACCAAATTATTTTTAAGTGCCTTGGTTTTCACTTCGCCACTGAAACCAGTCACTTTCAGTTGAGTCCACCCAAAACTCAAGCCTGACAACTTACCTTCCGTCAAATTCCTGAGGTGCCAGGATTTTAGCACACTCGATTGGATTTTAGTCGCCTTTTACGACAGGCATGCCTTACCTCGGGACTATTCTAACCCCGTACCCGCAGGGGGAGTTGACACACACAACCTGAACGGAGTGCAGTGGTTGGGGCCGTTGATGTTCGTTCACTACTCTCAGGGGTGGTTGTCCTAGACCTACATAGGACGAGAGCCGACCAAATTCTGCGTTGGTTATAGTCCGTAGTAATTCGTTCAAGCACTTTAGTATTGCATACGCAGAGGATGAATTTCGGTTGACCATATACTGTGAGTGTTATGCCTGCAGCAGTACGTCTGGTCACTTTCCATTCACAACTGCGTTGCATACTTTTTGTCCGTATAGGAATTACTTTTTCTTGGCTATGAAGCGAATTTGAACCATAAACCTTCCGCTCGGCGGTCGATGATGTTAACCACTGCACCACGGCCACCCCCAATTGATGGACATATCGGGGAATTTCGGCGTACCGAGGCGGTTGGTGACGGATCGAGGGACAGCGTTTACTGCAAAGGCATTCGAGTAGTACTGTGAAGACCATGGAGTGCAGCATATCAAAACCGCTGTGAGGACACCAAGAGCGAATGGCCAGGTGGAACGGACCAATAGAACGATTCTAGCGGCCTTGAAATATGCCCACTCGGCGGAAAGGGACTGGGCTGTCTATCTAAGGACCATTCAATGGGGGCTTAATACCGCAAGGAGTTCGACGACGAAAGCAAGTCCACACGAGCAATTGTTTATGTACACGCCGAGAGACATCTTGGGAAACAAATTGCTGTTGAAGTTGGAAAAGGCTGAATCGGTCGAGCCAGGAGACATGGACAAAAGGAGGGAGAGGGCGCTACGGAACATCGAGAGGGGTCAGGGGTTTGTGAGTTAAATTCAAAATCACACTTCTGATGCTAAATCAAAAGTGACCTCCTACAATAATTGTTTGCAGCATTTGCTTAACTGCCATTTCTATTAACTTTTCTTCATTGTTTAACCACTCACAGCGCAGCGATATGGAAGTCCCTCGCATCAGTTTAATGATCTTGTGCTCAGAAGAAATCATTTTGTGTTTTGGTTAGCTCGAGGTAAATTAAAATTAAATGAGACAATGTTAACGTTTGTATCTGTCTTTTTTTCTATTTAGTTGTGATGACGGATTCACATATTGGGAGATTGGGACACTTGTTATCAAGTGGAGTGGGCATGTACTATATGGACGAATAGAGAACTTTTTTGCAATGTGCAACATTTCTTTCTTATTTTGGGGTAGACAAAGAATGCCGCATTGATGATGTGCATTGTTCGCGTCACTGCTGATTTACATGTATTTTAGGATTTGCCAATATCGAGAGTTTAAGCGTAGGAATTCTTTCTTTTGATTAAGCTAACAACCGACGACAAAGGAATTTCTGTACTGTACTAGTTGCAGTTTTTCTCTTGTTGTCGGCTTTTTATACATTGAAATAAGTTCTGAAGTATAGGTATATGTATATACGATCTACACCGTACGGAACCTAAATCGATTTTATTTTGATATACCTCCTTAACTCCTTGTAACCCATGATCATCAAGTCTAAAACAAGTAACGATTAAGGACTTGTTTTTGCTTATAATAAAACATACACTTTTCCAGAAAATCAGTAAATTTAACATTTATTTATTGACAAGCCAGCCTACCTGGTCACCAGCCAGCCAGCCAGCCCGGCCACCAGACAGACAAACTGGCCACCAGTTCCAACCTCTTCACTAATCAGCCAACCTCGGAACCACTGAGCCAACCTCGTCACCACCCACCCAGCCAACCAAACAGTCAGCCAAACTGGTCATAAGCCAGCCAGCCTGGCCACCAGCCAACCAACCTGGCCACCAGTTAGCCAACCTTGTCACCACTCAGCCAACCTCGTCACCACCCAGCCAACCTGGCTGCCAGCCAGCCTGCCTAGCCACCAGCCAGTCGACCTGGCCACCAGCCAGCCAACCTGGCCATCGCCAGCCAACCTGATTACCAGCTAGCCAACCTGATCGGAGGCCAGACAACCTGGCCACCAACTAGCCCACCTGCCCACCACCCAACCAAGTTGGCCATTACCCCGCCAACCTGGCTATCAGTTAGCCAACCTGACTGCCAGCCATCCAACCTGGTCGCCAGCTATCCAACCTGGCCACCCGTCAGCCAAACTGGTCATAACCCAGCCGATCTGGCCATCAGCCAGCCAACCAGGCCAACCCCCAGCCAAACTGACTATCAGCTAGCCAACCTGACCACCAGCCAGCCTGACCACCAGCCAGCCTGCCTGGCCACCTGCCCGCCCAACTGGCTCTCAGCCAGCCAGACAACCTGGCCACCAGTCACCCAACCTAGCCTTCACCAAACCAACCTGGCCACCAGCGAGCCGACCTGACCACCAGCAAGCCAACCTGGCCATCAGGCAGCCGACCTGGCCGTAAGCCAGCCGACCTGACCGTCAGCCAGCCAGCCTGGCCACCAGCCTGCCAATCTGGCCATCACCAGCCGACCTGATTACCAGCTAGCCAACCTGACCACCAGTCAACGAAACTAGCCATAAGCCAGCCGACCTGGCCACAAGTCAGCCGAACTGGTCATAAGCCAGCCGACCTGCCCGTCAGCCATCCACCCTGACCACCAGCTAGCCAACCAGGCAGCTAGCTAACCAACCTGGCCACCAACCAGCCGGCCTGGTCACCACCCAGCCAACCTAATTTCCAGCTAGCCAACCTGACCACCAGTCAACGAAACCAGTCATAAGTCAGCCAACCTGGCCACCAGTCAGTCGAACTGGTCATAAGCCAGCCGACCTGCCCGTCAGCCATCCAACCTGGCCACCAGCTAGCCAACCAGGCAGCTAGCCAACCAACCTGGCCACCAACCAGCCCGCCTGGTCACCACCCAGCCAACCTGATTTCCAGCTAGCCAACCTGGGCACCGCCCAGCCAACCTGACTACCAGCGAGCCAACC
Organism: Eumerus sabulonum; assembly: GCA_951905685.1. Lineage (NCBI taxonomy): Eukaryota > Metazoa > Arthropoda > Insecta > Diptera > Syrphidae > Eumerus > Eumerus sabulonum. Next base: position 209,827,965 of record OX645060.1, read on the forward strand.
TAACCGACAGCCAGCCAACCTGGCTGCCAGTTAGCCAACCATGCAGCTAGCCAACCAACCTGGCTACCAACCAGCCAACCTGGTCATGGCTAAGCAACTGGTTTAGCCGTAAGATCCAGTTGGATAGAACAAAGGCCAAATCCCCGTGGATGGATATGGCGTTCATCAACATTATCATTTTATCAAATTGGGTGTTGTTCGGGCGAGTTGCATGCTGCGACATCTACTACGGAGACTGCTATAGGGAGAGAGGACAGAGACTGTTTGGATGCGGATTTGTTGTTAGAGGTAGACTAAGGCATAAAGTTGTAAGCTTTCGGCATGTGAACGAACGCCTCATAACGATCTGTATCAAGGCTACATTATTCAACATCAGCCTGATCTGTGTCCACGCCCCCACGGGAGACAAGGATGACTGCACCAAAGATGAGTTCTACGATCTCCTAGACAGAACGTATGCCCAATATCCCAGCTATGACATCAAAATTGTACTAGGAGACTTCAATTCTAAGCTGGCAAACGTAGCCTACACGACACCACGTCTGATAACAGACACAGGCTGATTGATCTTACTACGGAGCGAAATCTCCTTCTAGCCATTACGCGCTTTCCGCACCTCGATATACACAAAGGTACCTGGCGGTCGCCAGATCAATTAATCATTAACCTGATTGATCACATCGCGATCGACATCAGACACTCTTCCAGTATTCCAGTGTTCGAACTTTCCGAGGGCATAACATCGATAAAGAGTGCAGGAGGATTCACACAGCAAAGTAGGATGCATATAAAGCCTCGCTGCATAGAAGAATAAGAGCAGCTCATCAGCTCTACGAGTTAAAAATAAGGGAGGAGCATGAGCTTCCCAGAGGAAGAAGAAAGAGCACGAGAAGTGCGCGATAGAGGATTTGGAGAGGTGGTACTGCAGGCGTGATGTTCGAATGTTTTATTAACAGATAAAGCGAAGCCTGTAGGGATGAGAACGGACACCTAGTAGTAGAATCGCAGTCGATGCTGAGAACATGGAAAAACCAGTTCTACAGACTGTATAATGGGGATGTTAGTCAATATGCCGTTGTCAGGCAGAATGATCCATTTTTTAACGACGATGACCGCAGAGAATTCCGTACCTCTGACCTCGACGAAATTAAGATCACCCACTCTAAAACTCAAGTCGAATAAAGATGCTTGTGCAGACGGACTGTTTGATGTGCCCTTCAAGACAGCTGGAAATAAGCATGTTTGGAGCATGTACCAGCTCACTTGTAGGATATGGTCAGAGGAAAGCATGCCCGAGGAATGGAGTCTCCAGAGGAATAAGTCCTCTTAACATCGCCTACAAAATCTTCTCTCTCCTCTATTTGTCGACTTCGAAGCCGCATACGACAGCGTAATTAGAGATGAGCTATACAACGCTATGTCTCCCTTCGACATCCCTGCTAAGCTCGTCAGACTATGCAGGATGACTTTGGAGAATGCTCGCTGCTCCATCCGAATCGGTGAACACCATACCGATAGTTTTGATGTCAAAAAAGGATATAGGCAGGGCGATGCGTGGTCGTGTGATTTCTTCAACATCATATTGGAAATGATTGTGCAGAAATCACTGGTCAATACAAGAAGCACAGTCTATTTCAAATCCTCGCAACTCCTTGTATACGCCGAGGACATTTACATCACAGCCAGATGTCAAAGAGGCGTTTGCGAGTATTGAGATGGAGGCGGCGAAAATTGGTCTTCTTCTTCTTCTTAAATTCATTTTATTTTCAGAAAAATCTTATGACTATCTTACATGCTAGACAAAATGAGTAAAACTAGCTTATAACATAACTACATTCTCTGTCTTAATGACCCCAAGCGGGCGCTCTAAAACAACCAATATTCTTACACTATGTCTTTCGACAGCTTAATATTAACAATGACTAACTTAGCTTAATTACATTCCTTGCCGAGAAAATTTTTAATTAAAAAAAAACTCAGCATATTATCGATTTATATGGTATGTATAAAACTTAAAACTAGCTAAAAGTAACTAATTCTACCTTAATCTAACTTAACTAAAATGCATATACAGAGTTATATACTTTATATATATAACTTGTAAATACATCTTTTTTTTTTAATTTTTAATTATATATATATATATACATTTTTTTTTTTTTTTACACTACCTTATGCCCTACCCTAACCTACCCTAGCCTACCCTACAATATGTATGTCCGCCATTAGTGTCGGCGAACGATCGCCTTGGAGAGGCTATCAATAAATTCCACTACGAAGTCCGTTCCAGCCACCAAAATCGTTGGTGCTGTCGGACAACGTCTTCCCTATCCCGGCGAGAGACCGCTCTACTGAACCTAAGGCGCTCGGGCTCACAGAGCACGACGTCAGGTTCGTAAAGGAGTCGCCGTTCCACAGAATTACGGGCCACATGGTAGATTAGCGGCACCGCCAATCTATCCTGGATCAGCCCACAATTATCCAAGTGAAGAAATGCTTCCGGAGGCACAAAGCCGTTCGAACGCACTTTTTCTAAATACATAGAATTGGGGGGCGAAAATTGGTTACTGTCAAACCAAACGTGGGCAAAACTAAATGTGTGCTATCATCGAAAAAGGACGCTCACCCCCGACGTCTTGGCCAGAACGTTTGTATTGGCAGATAAGAGTGTGAGGTAGTAAAGGACTTCGTCTACCTTGGCTCCGCAGTGACCTGGAACAAGGACATCAGTTCCGAAATCAAAAGCAGAACCACTCTTGCCAATCGCTGTTTCTTTGGGCTCAGGAGCGAACTGAGTAATAGAGCCCTCTCCCGAACGACAAAGTTGACTCTATATAAGACACTTAAGTCACTTAACCATCCCGGTCCTGTTGTACGACGTAGAAGGATGGATCGAGGGAAAAATTTTGCGCGTGATTTTCGGGCCTATAAGCGCAGACTCTGGGCGCCGTGGCGCAGTGGTTAGTGTGTTGGACTCTGGCGCACGATGAGCGAGTTCGGATCCCGATAACACGAACACCATCGAATGTTTATTTCGCGACGTTCCTCCTCGGCGGGGTACTGGCAAAACCTCCCGTAGTATATTTGCCAAGAAAAAGCTTCTCGACTCACGCCGTTCGGAATCGGCATTAAACTGTAGGTCCCTTTTCTCCTGTGTGAAAAATAAATCACACACAACATGGGTGATTGAGAAAAGCTCGGCTCTGGTCCTTCATGGGCTGTAACGACACCAAAGAAGAAGAAACGCAGACGGGGGATGGAGGAAAAGATTCAACCACGAACTTTACGAGCTGTACAGCGACATGAGTCTAGTCAGGCGTCTACGGATTCAACGCCTAAGATGGCTAGGCCATGTAGAGCCAATGGGCACCAGAGCTCTAGCCCGGAGAGTTTTTGGATCCAACCCCGAGGGACGAAGAAACAGAGGACGGCCGTACTTATGATGGCGCACACAGGTGAAGGGAAACTCAGCCAATTGGGTGTGCGGCAATGGAAAAGACTAGTAAAAGATCGTGCTAGTTGGAGGGGCATGTTGGTTGAGGCCCAGGTCCACCCCGATTTGTGGCGCCCGCTAATAAGTAGGTAAACGCTTTCCTAAACTCATAAGCTCGTACCTACTAGAAGCCAACGCACCTATACATATATACAAATTTATGTACGTGAAAAAATTACCTTAAGGCACAATTGTACTTGCACAGAATATTAAGTCCGGTGCAGTGTTGGCATTAATCGATTAATTTTTTAATCAACTACTTAATTTGATTAATTTTAATCAGATTAAATTAATCATGATTGAAATAATCGTGATTAAAAAAGTAGTCTTAATCATGATTATTGGAGTTAATCATTAATCAATAATCATTAATTGATTAACTTGATTATGAACTAGTAAATCCATGAATGTTGCGAATTCTAAGTAAAACAAATAATGGAAAATAAAACAACATATTTCTTGAAACATATGTACTTACTTACTTGCTTATCAGGCCTGCGATCCATGGAGAATCTGAGCCTGAGCTATAGCTGCCTTCCATCCTTGACGGTCCCGGGCACGCTGCTTCCAGTTGTCAAGACCAAGATGTCTTACATCCGCGATTACTTGGTCTTTATACCGGAGGTTTGGTCTTCCTCTTCTTCTCGAACCAGGAGGCTCGGAGTCGAAGACCCTCTTAGCTGGAGCGTTAATGTCCATGCGCTCGATGTGGCCGAGCCAGTGTAGTCGACGGATCCTTGCCTTCCGGACTACATCCACATCTTGGTACAGCTCGTAGAGTTCGCGGTTGTGTCTTCTTCTCCATTCACCTTCCTCACAGACAGGACCAAATATCCGACGCAGAATTTTTCTTTCGAAAGAACCCAAAATCAGCTCCGCTGTCCTGCTCATCGTCCAGCTTTCGGCTCCGTACAGCAAGACTGGCAGAATGAGCGTTTTGTAAAGCATGACTTTGGTCTTTCGAGTGAGGAGTTTTGACCCCAGTTGCTTGGACAATCCGAAGTAGCAGCGGTTGCCAAGGGCGATTCTATGCCGGATCTCCACTGTGGTGTCATTTGTGGAATTTACGTTTGCCCCGAGGTAGACAAACTCCTTAACTACCTCGAAATTGTAGCTGTCAATTGTTATATTTTGTCAAGGGGGGTGAGCGACGGATTGGTTTATGCTTGACAGCATGTATTTCGTTTTGTCCTCATTGATCTTAAGGCCAATTCGTTTCGCCTGTTCTCCAATCGCCGTGAATGTTTCCACAATGCCACGGCGAGAACACGCGATGATATCGATATCATCCGCGTATCCTAGCAGCTGGATGGACTTGTAGAAGATAGTGCATTCCCTGTTGATGCCTGCCCTTCGCACTATCTGCTCCAGCACCAGGTTGAAGAAGTCACATGACAGCGCATCTCCTTGCCGAAATCCGGTGCATGTTTCGAATGGTTCCGAAGTCCTAGAACCGAGTTGCACGGTGCATCGCGTGTTTTTTAGCGTGGCGCGACACAACTGGATCAGTTTTACTGGGATCCCGAATTCGGCCATCGCCCCAAACAGTTCTTCACGATGAATCGATCAGCCTTTTAAATCAATCAAATTTAAACTTACATTTAATTTGGACATAGTTAATCTAATAATCAAATTAACGATTAATGATTATGATTAATAATCTTAATCGATTTAAAATTGATTTTGATTAATTAATCTTAATCAACATTTTTGATTACGATTTTAATCATTAATTTTTAATCGTTAATCAGATTAACTTTGGGCCAACACTGGTCCGGTGGTGCTAGGGCCAAGTGAACTGATCCAGGTCAATTGGTTGGAAAATCCATTTTCGCTCGCAGAAACTATGTTAATCCCCTACATATGTATGTACAAATACACGTTTCCCCTTAAAAACAAAAAAATCAGCACAAGCAGTCCCCATTCTTTTGGGACTAAAATCATATTCCATCGGCATACCCACTTCGTACACTTGTCGACAGACCGCAAACAGCAATCACAATCGCAGACATAAGCGCAGACTTCTCTCCTCATTTTATTGAATCATTCCATGTCTCTTCGTATCTCTCTGTTGAGATTACACTTGCTTCTGTCGAGAATAAAAATAAGTTAATTAAAAACAAAAAACAGAAAATCTGAAAAATTTAAATCGAAACGAACGCCCGACTATCCGACAACAGTCCCATAGCCAAACAGCCAGTAGTAATCAGTCAGTCAGTGAACGTTTCCATCTGATTTTTCTCGCGCTAGGAGCGTGTATCTCAAATGTATACTATAAAATTCGCTCGTACGTCGATACGATGTTGGAACGTTTGCGATTGAGGTACTACGACTACGTCGTCTTCGAGTTTCTTGTCTCTACAGAGCAGCTATTTCAAAGCATAAAGTATGGGCGTGCAAAGGGAGAGTAAGATCGTTGTCGAATCAACTGTGCTGTGTTTGAGTTGTAGGACTTTTCCATATTATCCAAGCGAAAGTAATCGCAAAGGGACAGACGATTATTGGATATCACAGTACTTGATGGTTTCCTCCGAATATCATGTGCGTTGTCGATCATTCTTCGAGCGCGCTCAATCATATGTGATTGTTGAGTAAAAATCAAGAAAAAAAAAAAAAACATAAAAACGAAGAAGAAGAAAAAGCAGAAGAAGAGTGAAAAGACGCGCGCGCAATTAGTATTCCCGAGCGGTAGTAATTCGCGATCGATACGCATACACGGTACGTACAAAAACTCAGTCCGCGCGCGTTTCCCAATCTACCCTAGTTCCTCGGAATTTATTCAAATTTAACTTAGTCTAGGTGTAAGAGGAATTAAAATAAACTTAAAATAGAGCAAGACAAAAAAAACTGAACGAAATAGTTTCGAAACTTGGCCATGTTGTTGTAGATGCAGCTACCATTCAAGGCATTTGAAGATACATCTAAAATGAGCTAATCAACATCAACGCATCGTGAAACGGTGCCCCATCACTTCTACTCGACGTGTGTTTCCGATATATGTACGTACATGTCTTAAAAAAAAAAAAAAAATTTTTTAAAAAACTCACTCTGAAACGGGTAGCGCGATCGTGGTTTTCGATACACCGTTTTTCACTACTCGCCGGAAAAGTCTAAGAGAATTTTCGTTTCTATTCCAAACAAAGTGACGTTCAAATTTCAAAAAAAAGAACAATATCTTCGACAGAGAGTTTTTGAGTAACTGCGTGCAGGGGAAGCTGATCGGCCCAAAAGGAACGATATATCCACACATGAATTATGTGACATCGAGTAAATTTTCAAGAATTTTGTATAAATAAACGCATCGCGTCTTCTTTACTACCCCATGAGGGGGAGGCGTTCTTTTCCGCCTTTTTTTTTTTGTCTTTCAATTTAATGCGCTTCAAAGTAATCCCCGTCATGTAAACACGCTGAAGGTGAGTTATTAGTGCTCTTGATGATTATTGTTTTTCCTTTTTTTTTTGGTTAAATAAATTGCAAATTATGCAGTCGACCTATTTTTGGAAATCTGTCGGCGGTGCCTTTTTTGTTTTTTGCTGGTCAGTGTTCGGTTCAGTTCTGTGGCAATAACTCATAATTTCCATATAAATGGAAAATTGGTTGTCTTCGTTTCGCCGGAAATACTAATTTAGTGAAGCGGGGGTGCAAAAAATAATACTTGTACGTATGTACCCCTCATCATTGTGATCATCATTATCATCGGGAATAGTAGCAACGAACGAGCAGCAGTGGCAAAGACATCATCTGTGTGGCAGAGGTGATGACCAGTTTACTGGACTGGGCACTGTGGCACCGATCAGCGGCGGTTTGTTTTCCTATCAGTTGTTTGAGTCATTGTTTAAGATTTTTACTATGATGTCGGACGTTGGCAAGTGATCAATGACATGCAATGACTGATCATGATCTTACGCATAGGGAATGCAATCCCGCGGATCCACAATCTTACTTACTTACTTACTTATCAGGCCAGCGATCCATGGAGGATCTGAGCCTGAGGTATAGCTGCCTTCCATCCTTGACGGTCCCGGGCACGCTACTTCCAGTTGTCAAGACCAAGATGTCTTACATCCGCGATTACTTGGTCTTTATACCGGAGGTTCGGTCTTCCTCTTCTTCTTGAACCAGGAGGCTCGAAGTCGAAGACCCTCTTAGCTGGAGCGTTGATGTCCATGCGCTCGATGTGGCCGAGCCAGTGTAGTCGACGGATACTTGCCTTCCGGACTACATCCACATCTTGGTACAGCTCGCAGAGTTCGCGGTCGTGTCTTCTTCTCCATTCGTCTTCCTCCCAGACAGGACCAAATATCCGGCGCAGAATTTTTCTTTCGAAATAACCCAAAATCAGCTCCGCTGTCCTGCTTATCGTCCAGCTTTCGGCTCCGTACAGCAGGACTGGCAGAATGAGCGTTTTGTAAGGCATGACTTTGGTCTTTCGAGTGAGGAGTTTTGACCCCAGTTGTTTGGACAAGCCGAAGTAGCAGTGGTTGCCAAGGGCGATTCTATGCCGGATCTCCACTGTGGTGTCATTTGTGGAATTTACGTTTGCCCCGAGGTAGACAAACTCCTTAACTACCTCGAAATTGTAGCTGTCAATTGTTATATTTTGTCCCAGGTGGTGAGCGACGGATTGGTTTTTGCTTGACAGCATGTATTTCGTTTTGTCCTCATTGATCTTAAGACCAACTCGTTTCGGCTGTTCTTCAATCGCCGTGAATGCTTCCACAATGCCACGGCGGGAACACGCGATGATGTTGATATCATCCGCGTATCCTAGCAGCTGGATGGACTTGTAAAAGATAGTTCCTTCCCTGTTGACGCCTGCCCGTCGCACTATCTGCTCCAGCACCAGGTTGAAGAAGTCACACGACAGCGTATCTCCTTGCCGAAATCCGGTGCATGTTTCGAATGGTTCCGAGGTCCTAGAACCGAGTTGCACAGTGCATCGCGTGTTTTTTTTAGCGTGGCGCGACACAACTGGATCAGTTTTACCGGGATCCCGAATTCGGCCATCGCCCCAAACAGTGCTTCACGATGAATGCTGTCGTATGCGGCTTTGAAATCGATGAAAAGATGGTGTGTATCGATTCGAAACTCGTTGGTCTTTTCCAGGAAGCCGTTATCTGTTGTTGTATCGTGGAGGCTGTGCTTTCCGATCACTCCGGCAAGGGTGTTCTCCTTACCGATTTTGGCGTTGAAGTAGGTAGGGTAGGTAGGGGCGTGTGCACATATAAGGCTGATGTTATAAAATCTGCCTCTGATGCGGATCACGGCCAGGCGATCACTTATAGGTTTAAAGTCGATGACCTTCGACCTTAACCGCTTTCCCACGACAAATCCGCATCCCAGTAAGTGCAACCTTTTGTGACAGCTGTAATAAATGTCGCAATTTTTCTTCCTAATCATACCGTTTCCTATCCAGCGTATTTCCTGGACCGCAGTAATATCCGCCTTGTACTGCGTGAGGAGAGTACCGTGGCAGTGGGTAGTGTGTTGGCCTCTGACGCCGATGACACGGGATCGAGTCCCGACACAGCCATGTCATCGAACGTGTTTTTCACTGTGTTTCTCCTCAGCGGGGCTCTGACAAAACCCCCTGTAGTAAAATTGTCATGAAATGCTTCTCGAAATTCGCCGTTCGGAACCGGCAATAAACTGTAGGTCCCTTTCACCTATGGGAAAATGAAACCACACACAACATGGGTGATTGAGTGTCGTCTCATCGTCCTCTAGAAAGAGCCGACACTCAGTTTCAGATGAGAGACTAATTTTGTTTAGATGATATCTCAGACCGCAGTGTCCCGTTAGATAGCTGACTAGTCTTCTGATATCCCCTCTATTGAGTTTGAGTATGTCAATAGGGTGTTTGTTCAGGGGTCGTATAAGTCGTTTAGATTGACGGAGTCCCCGAACACTGTTCCAGAAGGACAGGTGTTGCGATTTTTCCCACTTGTCCAAGAGGTAAATTATCTTAGACCCAGGAATGCCGCAGAATGGTTCCGGACCTATGTATTTGTCGCTGGAACCTTTTCTGGCAAGTTGGTCGGTAATTTCATTGCCCTTGACACCTTTATGTCCTGGCACCCACCAAAGTTTAACAGTGTTTCTTTTGGCGAGGTCTTGCAGGGCGTCATGGCATTCCTTGACGGTTTTTGAGTTCGTGCTGTACGAACCCAGTGCTTTAAGCGCTGCTTGGCTATCAGAGAGTATGTTGATAGTTACTCCTCTGATGCCAGTCTCGAGATTTAGATTGACACATGTTAGGATGGCATGCAGCTCTGCTTGGAAGACGCTGGGGCTTATTCCCAGGGCCTTCGAGATCTTGCGTTTTGGTCCAATGATGCCGGCGCCAACGCCAGAAGCCATCTTGGAGCCATCCGTGTACCACCTAAGGCCTTTGACATTCAGCAGGGGATCACTGTTTTCCCATGCTGAGCGATTTGGGATCAATATCTCAAATCTCTTGTCAAAGGTGAAGGTGTTAGGCAATGCGTCCGAGACTGTAGTAATCATATCCAGCTCGGGAAAGTGTTGTAATATGAACATGTGGCCTGCAGGTCTACATGGCATATTTGTTCCCGAGCAGAGGATTTTGATTGCACTGCGTAATGCCACCTTCTTGATAAAAATATGCAGTGGAGCGAGTCCAATGAGTGCTTCTTGTGCTGCCGTAGGGCAGGACGGCATAGCGCCTGTGATGCCGAGACACGCTAGTCTCTGAAGGCGTTGAAGCTCAATAATTGTAGTTTTTTGTTCAACTTTTGTCCACCATACGGTGGACCCGTAGGTGACGATAGGCCTTACTATCGCGGTATATAACCAGTAGACTACCATAGGTTTAAGCCCCCAGGTCTTACCGTAGGTGCGTCGGCAGCCCCACATGGCCTTAGTCGCTTTCATGAGTTTATTTTTCATGTTGGAGTTCCAGTTGAGTCTGCTTTACCTCCTCTGAAAATCCTATGTGTGTTCCATTTAGAAAGATTGAGCAGGGTTGTACCTTTCTCTTCTTTGTAAATGGGACTAAGATTGTCTTATTTAGGTTAATAGATAACCCCTCTCTGCCACACCAGTCAGAGATAAATTGGAGCGCAAGCTGCATGCGCTCACAGGTAGTGACCTCGCACTTGCCCGTAACAATGACTACTAGGTCATCAGCATATCCGATGACCTTGTAGCCTCGAGTGGTCAGCTTGCGTAGCAGGTCGTCGATGACTATCGACCAAAGCAGTGGCGAGAGGACTCCCCCTTGTGGGCATCCTCTGACCGCCGATACTGTCACTGAGACCTCTCCGCATGTGGCTGATATGATACGGCTACTTAGCATCGCCCTAATCAAGTGATTAGTGGGATGGTCCACACCCCTGCAGGATAGTGCAGTGGTGATCGAATCATAGCCAGTATTATCAAAGGCTCCCTCTAAATCGAGGAAGGCGCAGAATGCGATCTCCATTTGTGTGAAACTATTTTCAATGCACGTCACCAAGTAGTGTAGTGCATTTTCGGTAGATCGCTCTTTGCATACTGTTTGGGATGCAGAGGTATCTGATTTTCCAGGATACTTCTAATGTGGAGCTCTCTCAGTTTCCCCATTGTTTTTAGAAAGAACGAAGTCAAACTGATAGGGCGATAGGATATAGGTTGCTCGCTTGGTTTCCCAATCTTGGGAATGAAGACAAGACATGTAAAGGGATACTGCCTTCACTCCCTAAAAAACATTTCATCGTTTTTCTTAAACCCTGTATCAGCATTCAACCCCAGACAGGCCGCACAGTCCAAGCCAGACTCATTCTTCAAGCGCTCTTCTCGTCTACTGATCTCGATAAAGCAATTTAAGGCAGTTTGTCATACTCTTCTTTTTCCCCTCCCTTCTACTACCCTCAAACAATGATTTCGATACTGTGTGCCACTGTATCCATGCTACTTGTTACTCGCATTAAGAGCAGGAAAATCTGCGTTTGATTTGGGATGTGAGAACGTTTGGATTTATTAATATCAATATGTATGCGGAGTGTTTAAGAAAATTGGCGTAACCATTATTTAGACGAATGGGTCATTAAAAAAAGAATCAAACCGAGTCCGGATAGAGATTAGGATTTAAAGAGTTCTCACGTACTACTGCATCAATGGACCGTTTAATTAATAACGAATTGATTACTGTGGGGAAACTAATTGAAAGTGCTTTGGGGTCGAAACTGATTCAGATTTGTGTCCAGTATGCAGATGATGTCTTTGAGATTAATAGAATGAGTCATGAGTCGATAGAGTCATAAACGCTCGGGTAAGATTGGGATTGTGATTCAATAGTTTTGTTTTAGGAAAGGCAAATATTAGCAAGAAAACATTTGTACTGATACATCTTGTTCTGCTTCTTAGCGAGCGCTACAGTTCGGGATGAACCTGGGCCTCAACCAATATGCCCTCCATCTAGCACGATCTTTTGCTACCCTTTTCCATTGCCGCACACCCAGTTGGCTGAGGTCCCCTTCCACCTGTGTGCGCCACCTTAAGTGCGGCCGTCCTCTGCTTCTTCGTCCCTCGGGGTTGGATTTGAAGACTCTCCGGGCTAGAGTTGTGGTGTCCATTCGCTCTACATGGCCCAGCCATCTTAGGCGTTGAATCCGTAGACGCCTGACTAGGCCCATGTCGCTGTACAGCCCGTAAAGTTCGTGGTTGAAACTTTCCTTCATCCCTCGTCTGCGTTTATAGGCCAGACAATCACGCGCAAAATCTTTCTCTCGAACCGACCAAGCGCTCCTCCGCTTTTGATAGTGTCCATGCTTCTGCGCCGTACAACAGGACCGGGCTGATAAGGGTCTTATATAGAGTCAACTTTGTCGTTCGGGAGAGGACTCTATTACTCAATTGCCTCCTGAGCCCAAAGAAACAGCGATTGGCAAGAGTGATTCTTCGTTTGATTTCGGAACTGATGCCGTTGTTCCAGGTCACTGCGGAGCCAAGGTAGACGAAGTCCTTAACTACCTCGATCTTATATCTGCCAATACAATCGTTCTGGCCAAGACATCGGTGGTGAGCGTCCTTTTTTGATGACAGCATATAATTAGTTTTGCCCACGTTTACTGTCAAACCAATTTTCGCCGCCTCCATTTCAATACTCGCAAACGCCTCTTTGACATCTTGCTGTGATCTACCTATGATATCAATGTCCTCGGCGTATGCAAGGAGTTGCGGGGATTTGAAATAGATTGTGCCTCTTGTATTGGCCAGTGATTTATGCACAATCATTTCCAATATGATGTTAAAGAAATCACACGACAGCGCATCGCCCTGCCTAAATCCTTTTTTGCCATCAAAACTATCGGTAAGGTGTTCACCGATTCGGATGGAGCAGCGAGCATTCTCCAAAGTCATCCTGCATCGTCTGATGAGTTTAGCAGGTATGGCAAAGGTAGACATAGCGTTGTATAGCTCGTCTCTAATTACGCTGTCGTATGCGGCTTTGAAGTCGACAAATAGGTGGTGGGTGTCGACTTGAAATTCATTGGTTTTTTCCAGGATCTGCCTTAGTGTGAAGATTTGGTGGATGGTGGACTTCCCTGGCCTGAATCTGCACTGATAAGGACCTATCAGCTTATTTACAAAAGGCTTCAGGCGTTCATACAAAACGGCAGAGAAGATTTTGTAGGCGATGTTGAGGAGACTTATTCCTCTGTAGTTGGCGCAATCAGATGGGTCTCCTTTCTTGTGCCCGTATGCTCGATGCTGAGACTCCATTCCTCGGGCATGCCTTCCTCTAACCATATCTTACAGATGAGCTGGTACATGCTCCTAACCAGGTCATTCCCAGCGGCCTTGAAGAGCCCAGCAGACAGTCCGTCTGCGCCAGGAGCTTTATTCGGGGGACGGAGTTCTCTGCGGTCTTCGTCAATTAGGAATGGATCATTCTGCCTGACAGCTGTATATTGACTAACATCGCTGTTATACAGTGTGCAGAAGTGGTTTTTCCATATTCTCAGCATCGACGGCGATTCTACTACTAGGTGTCCGTTCTCATCCCTGCAGGCTTCCGTTCTGGCTTTATAACCTTGGTATGTCCGCTTTATCTGTTGGTAAAACTTTCGGACGTCACGTCTGCAGTAACACCTTTCCAAATCCTCAATCGCGAGCTTCTCGTGCTTTCTCTTCTTTCTCCTGAGTAGCTTATGCTCTTCCCTTCTTTTTAACTCGTAGAGCTCACGAGCTGCACTTGTTCTTTTATGCAGCGAGGCCTTATATGCATCCTGCTTTGCTGTGTGAATCCTCCTGCACTCGTCATCGAACCAGGTACTTATACATCTACTGACTTTAAACTGTTTATTATTTAATTTGGCACTAACGGTTTTACCAGCCTCATTCAATATTCAAAGTTAATAAGACACTTTTCTGATTTAAATTTTGATTAAGTTTTACTTAGGTGTACTTTACTTAGGTAGTCCGTAGCTTCCCCTGGGGGCGGTACACACTTAGGCTAGAGAGGCCCGTTGTGTTGCTACGAGGGGGGTGACCCCCTATTTATGGACCCACTTAGTGCTTCTTAAATTATTAAGAAGGTCAGTCAAGTTGTAAAGGAAGTAGGATCCTTGAAAACGTTTTCTAATTGAACGGAGAGCCTGACAGGCGCAGAGTAGGTGATGAATGGATTCGAGCTCCTCTTCGTCTAAGCAGCTTCTGCAGAAGTCGTTCGAAACTTACCCTAGTTTTTGTGCGCGACTACCAATGAGACAATGACCGGTGATGCCCCAATCATTTTTACTTTTACTTAGATCTTGCCCATTTGAATGGAATATAGCATCACAGCAACAAATGTTCTCTATGGGAATTCTTGCGGACCTTAACTCTAGCAAGAAAATTTTCAAAAACTAATTGCCACTATCGGTCAATTTTCAAGTTTGTCTGGATAAACACGATGTCTTGCGTAGCCCTATAATAATAATTCCAACGTCGATAAATCGCAAGATCCTTGGGAAAAATGCCGAGTCTTATTTTTTCAGCTACGCTATTGTAACTCTCTTTGTCGGCTTGGGGGTTGCCGGTCCTGCTGCATTTTGGCAGGATTCGGCGGGGTATTGCCGGCGGAACGATGCCGTTTCAGTTCCGAACCCTTTGGTGGTAGAGGCAGATTTTGCATATACTGTAGCTAGAACCTCATCACTAGTGTTACCCTGCCTGATGGCAGCCTTAAGGTTTAACAAAAGCACCAGATGGTAGAGACTTGTTCTCCACAGGTCTGGTGGTTTCGTTTTCTGCCACATCTAGAAGTTCATCTGAGAGCATACTCACAGAATCCCCACGGAGTGTGGTGTCCGAATCGGAGACTGAGGACACACCGCCTGCTATCCGTCCATTTGCAATGTCGGAAAGGATACCGAAATCGCTTCTATTTGTTGAGCCGCGGAGGGCTCACAGGCCCTAGCAAACGATGACGTTTGAGAGCCATCACCCTATTCAGTATTTTTTAAGAATTTTTGTTCTCATGATTTCACGGGAAATTACGGTCACCTACAACGGAGCCCGATACGCTGCAATGAAATCCGGAGTACCATACTCTACTACGGAAGTAGTCAAGATGCGCCTACGGTTTCACGAACGCAGCGGAGTAGAGTAAGAACATAAAGTTATGACGTCGGAAAGCTACTATCGCAAGAAAGTACTCATACACCTCCACCCTCCACGCAGCCAATAGAACAACAGTGGAACGTTTGCAAACAAGCCCTGAAAAGCACTGTATCTAAAGTTTTAGCTTCAAGGCTCCACCACGAAGAAACACCTGGTTCGATGACGAGTGCAGGGGATTCACGCAGCGAAGCAGCTCGTGAGCTCTACGAATTAAAAAGAAGGGAGGAGTACAATCTTCTCAGGAGAAAGAAGAAAGAACACGAGAACCGCGCGATTAAAGACTTTGAGAGGTGTTACTGCACGCATGACGTTCGAAGGTTTTATCAACGTATCAAGCGAACATGCCAAGGTTATAAAGCCAAAACGGCAGCCTGTAGAGCTGAGAATGATAACCAAGTAGTATATTCACAGGCGATGCTGAGAATATGGAAAAAAAACACTTTTGCGGACTGTATAAGGGATATTGGTCAATATACCCCTGTCAGGCAGAATGATCCATTTCTTAATGAGGAAGATCGCAGAGAATTTCGTCTGCTGATCTCTTCATAGCAGCTGGAGTTGACCTGGTTAGGAGCATGCACCAGCTCATCTGTAAGATAAGTTCAGAATAAAGCATGCCCGGAAAATGGAGTCTCAGCATCGTTTGATCGATCCACATGAAAGGAGACCCCTTTGATTGCGCCAATTACAAAGGTATAAGTCGCCTTAATATCATCTACAAAATCTTCGCTGCCGTTTTATGTGAACGCCTGAAGCCTTTTGTAAACAAGCCGGTAAGTCCTTATCAGTGTGGCTTCAGGCCAGGGAGTCCACAATCGACCAAATCGTCACACTACGGCCGATTTTGGAAAAAAAACCAATGACACTCACTACCTATTTGTCGACTTCAAAGCCGCATAGGACAGCGTAATTAGAGATGAGCTATACAACGCTATGTCTACCTTTGGCATCCCTGCTAAGCTCGTCAGACTATGCAGGATCACTTTGGAGGATACTCGTTGCTCCACCTGAATCGGTGCAGACCTGACCGATAGTTTTGATGTCAAAAAAGGCTTTAGGCAGAGTCATACTCTGTCGTGTGATTTCTTCAACATCGTATGCCTTCCAATACAAGAGGCACAATCTATTTCAAATCAAGAGGACAGAAAATACTGATACGGCTCATGAAAGACCAGAGCCAAGCTTCTCTTAATCATCCATATTGTGCGTGATTTATTTCTCACATATGTAGGTGACACGGAGCTACAGTTTAATGCCGAATTAAAATTGCGTGAGTCGGAAGCTTTTTCAAGGCAAGTATACTACGGGGGGTTTTGAGTGTACTCCGCCGAGGAGGGACGCCGCGAAATAAACATTCGATGGCGTGGGTGATATCGGGATCCGAACTCGCTCATCGTGCGTCAGAGTCCAACACACTAACGACTGTGCCACGGCGTCCTCTTAGTCACTTTAAATTCATACACTTTGTGTGCAATATTATTATAATACCATGAGTGCATGGAACAGTGGCTGGCAACTACAACCAACGTGAAAACTCGATCGGTTCCTTTCGAATCCTATCTAGGACAACCACCCCTGGAGAGTAATGAACGAGCATCTGCAACCCAAACCACTGAACTGCGTTCAGGTTGTGTGAACCTGACTGAACTATAAAAAAAAAAAAAACGGCGAGCTGTCAATGAAGCGTTTAAAATGATTGAGGCGAAGGCGACGAAAACTTAGGGCAAAACTAAATGTGTATGTACATACATATATGCCGTCATCAAAAGAGGACGCTAATCACCGACCACTTAGACGGAACGCTTGTATTGGAAGATATAAGATTGAGGTAGTTAAGGACTTAGTTTACCTTGGGTCTGCAGTGATTTGGAACAATGACATCAGTTTCGAAATCAAACGCAGAATCACTATTGCCAATCGCTGTTTCTTTGGGCTCAGGAGGCTTTTGAGTAATAGAGCTCTCTCCCGAACGACCAAGTTGACTCTATATAAGACCCTTATCATCCCGGTCCTAGCGCGGCCATTTCTTATATCTTATGCATTTTCTAAAATGATTTCAAATGAACACTAGACATAATAGTCCAAGAATGGAGCTCGTAATAATAATAGGACATAAATTGTAAGAGGACGCCGTGGCGCAGTGGTTAGTGTGTTGGACGCTGATGCACGATGAGCGAGTTCGGATCCCGATAACATCAACGCCAACGAATATTTATTTCGCGGTGTTCCTCCTCAGCGGGGTACTGGCAAAACCCCCCGTAGTATACTTGCCAAGAAAAAGCTTCTCGACTCACGCCGTTCGGGATCGGCATTAAACTGTAGGTCCCTTTCACCTTTTTTTTTTTTTTTTTTTTTTTTTTTTTTTTTTTTTTTTTTTTTTTTAGGATGGAAGGTGAAAATCTCGAAAGACACTCCCGCGGCTGGCGTTGCGGAGTAGTGTGGGACTCTAACACCACTAAAAACACCTCCATCGCATGTATTGCGATCTAGTCTCCTGGACCAATTAGCAATTTTATTCTAACCTAACCTACTACTTTCTCTTTTGTGAAAGTTCTGCCTATCGGCATCCCTAAATAAAAGATAATTTCGGTAAATGTAACTAAGGGACGCATGGAACATAAGTGGGATTTAATCCACTCAGGACCGTTGGGGGATAAATTCGCCCCGAGCGCCCCGACGCTCGTTGTTGGCGTTCCATTACACCCCTACATACATTCTCTAGCGTGTGGTAATCTACCTATTATATCTAGTCTATAATCTAATATATAATCTATAATCTGTCGAGTAGTAATTTAACTCCTTATATCTATACCAGTTCGTGTGGTTTTGTTCTTTTAAGTCTTCGTACAGTATTCATATTGTCTAAAAGTTTTCTTGCCTCAGCATTTATGTGCTGTTGAAGCCTTAACTCATGCCTGAGTGCATTTTTCTTTATTTCTTGGGCTACGCTTTCCACCCCTAAATCTTTGTGGAGATCTGAATTTCTGACGTACCACGGTGCGTTGACGATGTTTCTTAACACCTTGTTCTGGAATCTTTGAATAATGTCAGCATTACTTTTTTTGGTACAGCCCCATAACTGAATACCGTATGTCCATATTGGCTTTAACGATTGCTTATACAGCAGAATCTTGTTATAAATTGATAGTTGGGAGTTTCTTCCTATCAGCCAATACATTTGTCTGTATTTCAATTCCATTTCTGCTTTTTTCTTCTTCACGTGCTCTTTCCATTTTAATTTGGCATCCAGGGTCATTCCTAGATATTTGGCTGTATTTGCTTAAGGTATTGCATTCTGATTTATTATGACTGGAATATGATTATATTTTTTGTTGGTGAAGTTTACGTGTGCTGATTTGGTTTCATTTAATTTTATTCGCCATTTAGCTGTCCAATTAAGAATTTTGTTAACGTCTGTTTGAAGCTTATGCGTTGAAATCTCATTGTTTTCCCCTACCGCTAATATTGCAGTATCATCTGCAAATGTTGCCAACATACTATTTTCTAGTTTGTCCCTTTCACCTGTGTGAAAAATAAATCACACACAACATGAGTGATTGAGAGAAGCTTGGCTCTGGTCCTTCATGGGACCACGCCATCAAAAGCAAAATATATGCGTCAGAGACAGCCTTTGTTGGAACGATCATATGTGTATTTAGTATCGCCAAAAATGCCGCGAAATGCCTACAGATGCAAGAAATTTTTCGCACCCACCGATCTAGAGCTCAACGCTAATGTCTGTTCTGGCGCATCTAAGACCTCACTGCTCTTACTGGACAGAATACAAAATCGCGCGATAGCGGATTCTTATAGCGGACTCCAGTATCACAAACTCATTACACTCGATGGAACGTCTCCTGCCTTTCATTGTTTTATCGTTACTTTCATCATAAGTGCTCTGGTGAATTAGCCAGTTGCATTCCTCTTTAAAACTTCTCCCGCGATACACGTCTCTCCCGGAATGCTCACGAATTCACTTTGAAGCCCGTTTTCAGTCGTGGAATGAATGTGGAATGCGTTACCTCGTTCGATCTTCCCCCTTTATTGCCAAATGCAGATATTTAAGACCAGTTTCAATAGGCACCTCCTCTCCCTCTCCCTGTTACCATCTGCTCGCACAACGTTTCGCTGACGATATAAGGCCTTAGCCTTAAGTGCGCGTAAAACTAGAAAAAAAAAGGAAGAAAAAACAAAATGATGTCCTTTTTGGCCAATGACGCTTTGACATTGAATTGACATTGTGAATTGTCTTTGAGAATAGCTTTATAATAGCTTTGTGTTTAGTCTTATGGGTTATATGCTGTTTTTGAACTTTCAATACCAGTTGTTGACAGAGACTTATAGACCTACAGGGTCAATACCTGATGTTTGGGTGAATTATTATTATTATTAGTTAGTAGCCAGGTCTTCACTACAAGAGAAGTGTGTTTAGGATTGTTGTCTTAATAAAGTTTGAAAAGTGTCTCTATTGTTAATTTGTATGAACTTTTTTGACGTGATAACGTCTTATTATAAATCGATGAACACCGGTCGCACGTACGATAGAGTATGACTCATTGTCACGTTCCGCCTGAGGCATCTATTTTGCCTATGGGATAGAAATTTGTTTGCATACTTGCGGGCATTAAAAAAAATTGTGATGACGTAGGCATACTTTTAGGAGTAATCAATAATCCAGGTGATACATACATACATGCACACGCCCTAATTCTGTTTTCAGACGACCAATACGATTCTGAAGAAATCGTGTGAAAAAGTCTGGAGCCTGTATGTTGGGTATTCATATGTGCCCATTTCCAAATCGAAAAAACTGCTCCCAGCCAACTACTCATGAACGCGTGCGCTTAATAATTGCTCATTGGGTAGCGCACACTCACGACCAGCTCATGAGTAATTGCGTTTCCTTACCAAACCACAATACTGTCCGAGCAATCTCGTATGTATCGGCTGTCGTCCGAATACCATAATCAACCAGCGTCGGCTGCGGTTAGTACTTAGATGGTGGACCGCTTGGGAACACCGCGTGTTTTTCATTTTCATCAATGTTTTCTAATGACATTGTCAAGCAAAATAATCGTCCTTAAACCGACTTTACAGACAACCAACATTTTTTTCTTAATTCTTTTCTATTCTATTTTTTTTTTTTTTTTTTTTTTTTTTTTTTTTTAACGAAAACCGCTTTATATATTTTTTGCTCCGATGCAATGTGTGGTGGCAGTGCAGTATGGACCAACTGATCCAGGCGATTTTTGACCTCCTAATTTGAAGTAAAGGTTATATAACCTATAAATTGTAAGGAAAAAAGGACCGGAACAAATAGTAATCAGAATGTGCAAAATCTAAAGAATATGGTACTTGTATCAATACATCTCATCCGAAGCTGATTTTGGCGAGTTACTAAACTTGCTTGACGTTATGTTGGTAAAATACTGTACTAGTTCTATTGATCAATTCTGGTCATTTCTGTTTAAGGGGAATCATTCGATTTGTTTAGCTGATGAGCATACGTCTCATAAAGGAAGCTAAAAAGGAAAACGATTCCTTTCAACACCCAATAAATAGATTCATCTTTTATGATATCTTCCCATTGTTGATATGCTTCAAAAATGTTTTGAAAACCAAATCACAGGCGCTAATATGACGGCACGAATTCATTTCCATAAAAATATGAAGAACCCACATGCCGAACTTTTAGATTAAACCTAGATGTTTCAAATTAACGGAAGAAAAGGACGATCGACTCAAAGAAGAATTCTACGATCTCCTAGACAGAACATATGCCCAATGCCCCAGGTATGACACGAAAATAGTCCTAGGAGATTTTAATGCAAAACTGGGCAAAAAGGACATATTAAGGTCGATCATAGGAAAGCATAGCGGACTAAGGCTAATTGATTTCCTAGCGGGGCGTAACCTCCTTGTAGCAAGCATGTGATTCCCCCCCTCTCAACATCCACAAGGGTACCTGGCGGTCTTTTGATCACATTGCGATCGACGCCAGACACTCCTCCTGTATTCTCGACGTACGAACCTTCCGAGGGGCCAACATCGACTCGGAGCACTACCTTGTTGTAGCCAAGATACGAATGAGGATGTCAAGAATGCTTAGGAGTCGAGTAGCACAACGTAAGTTTGACGTCGGAAAGCTACAATCGCAAGAGACTGCCAGAATCTTTGCGATCGTGTCTCCTCCAAGCTCTCTCAAAATCCGCCCACAGCAGCACAAACAATAGAGCAGGAAAGGGCGCATTGCCAGAGCGCCGTCAGAGACGCTGCCTCAGAGGTGCTGGGTTTCAAACCGCCACCACCTAGAAACCCCTGGTTCGATGAACAATGCGAACAAGCCCATGCAGCAAGACAAGAGGCACATAAAGCCATGCTGCAACGGCGGACGAGAGCTGCTCGCGAAATCTATGAGCAGAAGAGAAGAGAGGAACACACGCTTTTCAGAAGAAAGAAGAGAGAGCACGGAAAGCGTGAGATCGAGGAGATGGAGAGATGCTTCCGCAGGAATGACGCCCGTAAGTTTTACAATAAGGTAAAACGAACATGCCATGGCTGCAAAGCTAGAGCGGCGGCCTGCAGGGATGAAAATGGAGAACTGGTAGTAGAGTCGCAGTCGATGCTGAGGATTTGGAAAGACCACTTCTGCAGACTGTATAACGGCGATGATAGACAAGATACCGCTGTCAGGCAGAACGAGCCATTCGTAATGGACGACAATGAAACAGAATTCAGTCCACCCGACCTAGACGAAGTCAAAATAGCAATATCAAGACTTAAGTCTAATAAAGCCGCGGGCGCAGACGGCCTGTCTGCTGAGCTTCTTAAGGCGGCTGGAGATGAGCTGGTAAGGTGCATGCACCATCTCATTTGCAAGGTATGGTCGGAGGAGAGCATGCCCGACGAATGGAATCTCAGCATCGTTTGCCCGGTCCATAAAAAAGGAGACCCCTATAACTGCGCCAACTATAGGGGAATAAGTCTCCTTAACATCGCATATAAGATCTTCTCTGCCGTATTGTGTGAACGCCTGAAACCGTCTGTGGATAACCTGATCGGCTCTTATCAGTGTGGTTTCAGGCCAGGTTAATCCACAATAGACCAAATATTTACGCTACGGCAGATCTTGGAGAAGACTCAGGAATACCAAATCGACACTCACCACCTCTTCGTCGTTTGCAAGGCTGCATATGACTGCGTGTATAGAGGTGAGCTATACAAAGCCATGTCTTGTTTTAACATCCCTGCCAAACTCGTCCGACTGTGCAGGATGACAATGGAGAATTCTCGCTGCTCCATTAAGGTCGGTAATGAGCAAACCGAGACCTTTGATGTTAAAAAAGGATTTAGGCAAGGTGACGCGCTGTCATGCAACTTTTTCAACATAGTGCTTGAAAAGATCGTGCAAGAGTCACTGGCCAGCACAAGAGGTACGATTTATTTCAAGTGTACGCAATTGCTTGCGTACGCCGACGACATTGACGTGATTGGACGGACACAGCGAGACGTCAATGAGGCCTTTGTAAGCATTCAGGTAGAAGCGGCTAAGATGGGTCTCAAGGTTAATGAGGGTAAGACCAAATATCTGCTTTCATCTAAAAGAGACGGACAACACCGACGTATTGGCCAGAACGTCACCATGGGCGGTTATAACTTTAAAGTGGTCAAGGGATTCGTCTACCTTGGCTCACTGATGACCAGCGACAACAACACCAGCGTTGAGATAAAACGCAGAATCACTCTTGCCAACCGCTGTTTCTTTGTGCTCAAGAGGCAATTGAGAAGTAGAGCCCTCTCTCGGAAAACCAAGGTGACACTATATAAGATCCTAATCATCCCAGTCCTCCTTTACGGCGCAGAGGGTTGGACCTTAACAAAAGCGGATGAAGATGCCCTTGGTCGTTTCGACAGGAGAATTCTGCGTACCTACGGTCCCGTTTGTTCAAACGGTGTATGGAGGAGAAGGTATAACGAAGAACTGTACTGGTTGTACAGCGACATCGGCCTGGTACGACGTCTACGGATACAGCGTCTAAGGTGGCTAGGCCATGTAGAGCGCATGGAAAATACAGCTCCGACCCGAAGAGTCTTCGAATCCATTCCGGTAGGAAGGCGCGGCAGAGGACGGCCGCATAATCGGTGGCTCACGCAGGTGGAAGGGGACCTTAACCAACTGGGCGTGCGGCGCTGGAAACAGCTGGCCAAAGGCCGTGCCAGCTGGAGACGCTTGTTGGTTGAGGCCCAGGTTCACCTCGGACTGTAGCGCCACCTAAGTAAGTAAGTAAGTTTCAAATGAACAGTTGATTTCCATACATACTTCTTCTGCTTCCAGAACGTGGTGCATTTCCAACATCAAAATTGTCGATTCGAAAATTTGCAAACGAGTTTTGTCATTGGCATTTTGGCACTATATATTGTCTCCATTGACATTGGAGAATTTTTGTTGGAAGAGCACGTTTACTTTCTGAATAGTAAAAAAGTAAAATATGCCAAGAATGCTACTTTTCCTTATGAATTATGTAGCAACGAACGACTAAGTCTTGCTGAATCAGCTGCCGCTGCAGTGTAGTATAAATAAATCCTTTAATTTAGCATAAAATTGAAAGCTTTGCTTAGCATTGATCTGATTCATGTCAAATATACGCTGTTTTGCTCGATAAGTTGCAGTTTTGAAGGTAATTCCATTGTGACTCACTCATAGAAATCTATGTCCCTATTGGAAGGACGGGACGACGACAACGACAAGGAAAGTCGTTTTTTCCCAAGCCTCTTTTGAGGCGATTTATCAGTAAAGTCGTTGGCCATGAACAAGAGCTTGGTGATAGGTCCATACTACAAGGCGGATGTATAAGAATCTTTCATTTAAGCCGTTGCATGGCTTAGCGTTTTCGTGATGGAGTACAATTCCTCTTAGCCAAAGTTAGCTGCTTTTATGAGATTACTTCTTTAAGACAGTTCAGTTGTTGACAGTATAGGTCCGAATTCTTAGGTTGTTTAAAAACAAAACTTTATTAATCAAAATAGCAACCGTTGTTATCAACACACTTTTGCCAATGGGAAAGAAGTTTATTTATTCCTTCACCATAAAACTCTATCGGTCTTCGGGCTCGTTGAAGGCAGTTTTGACGTCGTCTTGGCTCTTGAAGCATTTTTCACGCAAAAAGTTGTCGATATGCTTGAACAAGTCGTAGTCGGTTGGAGAAAGGTCCCGCGAGTGTGATGGATGGGGCAAGGTTTCGTAGCCCAGCTCGTTCAACTTCTGTAAGTTCGGCTGTGCGACGGGCGTTGTCAAGGACAATGATTGGTCCTTTTCTGTGGACCAAAGCCGGGCGCATGTGTTTAAGTTGTTCGTGCATTTCGCCGATTTGTTGACAATATTTCCCAGCTGTGATTCGCCAAGATTCGGGAAGCTGTAATGGATCAAACCAGCTGCAGACCACCAAACAGTCAACATTATTTTCTTTTAGCGCAATACCGGCTAATTGAGAGAAGCTTGACTCTGACCCTTCATGGGCCGTAACGCCACCAAAGCAAGCAAGCAATGCCGACTTTGGGAGATGGGCGAGGATCCAATTTTTATTACACGTTACAATCCGAACGAGAAAAGGATCATTGTTGTTGCGCAAAATAAGCGAAAACGCAATTCAAATTAATTTAAAGTAATTCCATACAAATGTGCAGTTCTGGATGGAATCTAGCCTTATGGCATTCTCGAACCGTGGTTTTTGGTACTGTTCTCTTTCAGCTTAGACTCATATTACGTACCACTATCCTTGTTCTCTTCTTCTTTGATGGCGTTACAGCACATGAAGGATCAGAGCCAAGCTTCTTTTCAATCACCCATGTTGTGTGTGATTTACTTTTTCACAGGTGGAACGGGCCTACAGTTTAATGCCGATTACGAACGGCGTGAGTCGAGAAACTTTTTCAAGGCGAGTTATACTACGGGAGGTCTTGCCAGTACCCCGTTGAAGAGGGAAGCCGAGAAATAAACATTCGATGGCGTTGGTGCTATCGGGATTCGAACTCGCTCATCGTGCGTCAGAGTCCAATACACAAACTACTGCGCCACGGCGCCCACTATCCTGGAGAGAAGTAAAGGTAACATTCATACCAAAAGCGAGAAAAACCCCGCTGCCAAACAACTGCCATAGTCTACAGACTCATCAGTCTGTCTTCCTTTCTCCTTAAGACGCTGGAGAGACTGGTGGACTTGTACATTCGCGAAATTCTACAAAAAAGTATGTATGCTTTTGACATCGCAGCATGCCTTTTGTAAGAGGAAATCAATAGATAATGTACGAAGCATTGGAATAGGAATCATTGATAAACCAATTTCCAACCATTGATGATTGCCTTCCTTGACATTGAAGGGGCTTTCAACATCATTAAACCACTAGCTATCACCTGTGTATTTTAAGCAAGCTAGAGGTCAATGGTAATATAGTTCTTTGGATTAGGCAAATGCTCTGAATCAGGTTGATTCATTTGAAATTCGCCTGCTTCCAAATAAAAAGGGCAATAAAACGTGTCATACCACAGCGAGGAGTACTATCGCGACGATATTCGGTAGTTGTAAATGAAGTATGTACTCCTATCAGCAGGTGCATGCCAACGATATTGTACCAGCAATTAGCGGGAAACACCTCCCATGGGGTGGCCGTGGTGCAGTGGCTAACATAATCGACCGCCGAGCGGAAGGTGTATAGTTCAAATTCGTTTCATAGCCAAGAAAAAGTAATTTCTATACCGACAAAAAGTATGCAACACAGAGGTGAATGGAAAGTGACCAGACGTACTGCTGCAGGCTTAACACTCACAGTATATGGTCAACTGAAAATTCATCCTCTGCGTATGCAATACTAACGTGCTCGAGCGAATTACTACGGACTATAATCATCGCGGAATTTGGTCGGCTCTCGTCCTATCTAGGACAACCACCCCTGAAAGTAGAGTAGTGAACGAATATCAATGCCCAAACCACTGCACTCTGTTCAGGTTGTGTGTGTATCACATCATAAGAGAACATAAAAACTCCTGAACCTGCGCGAGTCTCTAAAAAAAAAAAAAAAAAAAACAATCCAAGATTTGATGGTAACAGGCCTACGCAGAGAGCTGCGGGCTTGGAATAAATCCCTTCAATATGGATAGAGTTTTATTCACAAGAAACGGCAGATACCTCAAGTCTCTCCACCAAAACTCAATGGGACTTACCTTAAACTCGCAGATCACGCCAAATATATTGACGTGATACTCGAGAGGAAGCTCATTTGGAGACTGAGTGCGGAAGAACTCATCAAAAAAGCAACAACTGCGCTATTCACCTGCAAGAAAGCCTTGTGCACCTGATGGGGTATCAAACCCTAATTATGCACTGATTGTATACCGCAGTCCTTAGGCATTTACTGACGTACGGCTGTATAGTCTGGTGGACGGCACTGTACAGATCTAACTATGTCAAACTTCTAAGTAGAGTTCAAAGAATAGCAAGTGTCGCTATAACCAGGGCACTGAGAACAACCCCCACTGCAGCCCTCGAAACGATGCTCCACCTAATCCCCTGGAATATCTTTGGCAAGAAAAAGATAAAGAAATGCGACTGAAGAAATCAGCTCATTGGAAGTTATCCGTAATAAGGCACGCTGGTATTCTACGCCAAAACAGTGATTTAAGTGAAGTCACGGATTTCGTGATCCCGATCCTGGACTTCGATATTTTATATAAAACAACAATTTCCAACCGACGACAATGGGAAGGTAATAAATTAAAAGCAAAGGGACTACACTGGAAATATGTATACACGGACGGGCCCAGGACAGTCAAAAGTGTGGGTGCCGTTGTCTATGCACCGGCGCTGAAAATCGGCTACCGAACCACTGTAGTGTATTCCAAGCTGGGGTTACAGCCAAGCGGCAATAAAAGCACTCGAATCGCCAATAATAAAATCAAAATTGGTCAGACATTGCCGCCAATCTCTAAACGATTTATTGAGCAGCTGCACGGTTACGTTGTACTGGGTACCTGGGCATAATGATATAACAGGTAACTGTGAAGCAGACAAACTAACCGAAAATGGCACCACTCTGGAGATTTCGATCGTTAAAAGGGATATCCATTCACCAATGGGAACGCTAAAGTATAAGATTTCGAAACAGGCTTTGCAACAAGCTAATGAGAGATGGTGTGAACTTGATACATGCTACTACTAACTACGCGAGACAAACCTGGCCCAGGTAGAACCATTGTCCTTTAGAGAAATTTTCCGCTAGATAAGGGCTGCCATCTTTCAAAGCAGCGACCAGAAGGGACAAAAGACAATCCTGTAGGAGCTACTGTGACAAAATTAATACGGTCTCCGAAGCCTCAAGAATCAGGAAGATTCTGGCCTCGGCCCCGTACAACCCAAGCCACCTGGTGCGAAATGATGGTTCCTGGACGACCTCCAGAACGGAAGCCCTGGAACTTCTTCTAAACGCACACTTTCCGGGCAGTAGTGACTCGACTGTGACACCTCCTCAGGTCATCCAGCCGACGACATCCTCCCTCGAACGTGTTCCAAACCTGGTTACCAAAAACAATGTCCTATGGGCCTTAAAAAGCTTTGAACCCTACAAGTCCCCGGGACCGGATGGTATCATACCAGCTGAGCTCCAGCAGGTAGTAGATATCATCCTCCCCTGGCTTGTAGTCATATACAAGAGTTGCCTCTCCCTATCATACATCCCTAGCAAGTGGAAGGTAACCAAAGTTATTTTCATACCCAAGGCAGGCAAAAGCTCCCATACGTATGCTAATGATTTGAGGCCTATTAGTCTTACTTATTTTCTATTAAAAACTCTAGAGAAGATTCTAGACGCACACATTCGCTACAGCTGCCTCTCAGGAAGGCTGTCGGATAACCAACATGCCTACAACAAAGGCAAATCGGTGGAAACAGCACTCCACTCACTGGTCAGCAAAATAGAAAGGTCACTGGAACGTAAGGAATATACTCTAGTCGCCTTTCTCGACATTGCGGGTGCCTTTAACAATGTTGAACCATGGGTCGTCACCAAAGCGCTGACTGATCTGGTTGTTACGGGATCAGTGATAGAACTGGTACGACAACTGCTAACACAAAGAGTTGTCAAAGCCGACTTCGCTGGTGCCGTCTCAACCAGAATGGTTAGCAGAGGTACACCACAGGGTGGAGTACTCTCCCCTCTCCCGTGGAACGTGGTGGTTAGCGAGCTACTGCTGTTGCTTGAACAGGAAGGGTACGCTGTGACCGCTTATGCAGATGACATTGCTATTGCCGCCACAGGAAAATTTCCTAGCACTCTATGGACGCAGTACTGTGGACTTGGGGTGAACCCTAAGAAGACCGATCTAGTACTGATTACCAACAAATATACAATTCCGCCCCTCAACCCACCGAGGTTGGGTGGAACCCAACTAATAATCAATGAGCAGGCCAAATATCTAGGCCTAGTCCTTGACTAGAGGCTGAATTGGAAACCCAACATTCTTGACCGCGTCAAGAAAGCAACTGTTGCCCTCTACAGTTGCAAAAAAGTGGTGGGCAAGAAGTGGGGTCTCTAACCAAGCATTATGCACTGGCTCTACACGGCGGTCATAAGGCCCATCCTCCTGTATGGCGTCGTAGTCTGGTGGACTGCTCTGGACAAGGCAGTCAATCGAAAGTACAAAGATCGGCCAGCTTATATATAAGCGGAGCGATCAGATCAACCCCCACGGAGGCCCTAAACATTCTGTTACACCTTCCACCACTGAACCTTTTCAGCAAACAAATTGCTGCCTGCGCGGCCCTGAGGATGGGGAGCATAATAAAATGGCCCACATCACAAAAAGGACACACAACCATTCTAAAACACTTCGAAGTACCCATGGACATAGACTATATCATCCCGCAAAACGTGTTCACTAGGAACTTCGAAGTTGTTTTTCCATCCAGGGAGGAATGGGCTGAAGGGAAAGTCATACCAAAGGACTCGATCTCCCTCCATACCGATGGCTCTAAGATGGAGTCGGGTGTAGGCAGTGGAGTCTTCTCCAAGGAGCTTAACCTTGACCTATCCTTCAGACTCCCAAATTACTGCAGTGTGTATCAAGCTGAAATAACGGCGATAACGGAGGGCCTTGCATGGCTCAGGATCAATGTAATATCCGCCAAAGGTTATTATCATTTGCACGGATAGCTAATCTGCGATGAAATCCCTGGCAGCGGTAACCAACAAAGACATCTCTTAACTGTCGCCTATCTCTAGATGAGATGGCTGAGCACTTCAACATTAAAGTATTGTGGGTTCTCGGGCATAGGGATATTCCAGGAAACTGCGCGGCCGACGAGCTCGCAGCAAAGTTAGGGTCTAGCACACTCAGCCTACCTACCCTCGGGTACCTAGAAACACCAATAAGTACGGTAAAGCATATGATAAAACTCCAAACCACTAAGGCGACCAACCTCCAATGGAATGAGAGTAATATCGGCTTTATCACAAAACACCTCTGGCCTAAATTAAACCTAGGACGAACCAGGGACCTAATGGCAACCAAAAGGGCAACCTTAAGTACTCTGGTGGGTGTCATTACAGGTCACTGCATCATTGGCAAACACGCCGCCCGACTGGGAATACCCTCCAACGACTTCTGTCGCTGCTGCATGGACGAGGAGGAGGAGGAATCAATACATCACCTCCTCTGCGCATGCCCCTCTTTTGCGAATCGTAGGAGGATCTACCTCGGCGCGTCCTTCTATGATAATTTAAGTGAGCTAGCAGACCATAAAATAGCTCAACTCCATCGCTTCATCAGAAGCACCGGTTGGTTCTCTGGTAGCGGATCTGGGTAACAGGATGCATGTGGTATCACAATGGGCCGACTTCGGCCTACGTGTGGCTTATGCCGACCACAATAACCTAACCTAATCTAAGGGCTGCCATATTATGACTATTGCAGTAGGTGTCATGATGAGGAAGAGGATGAATCTCCGTCCCATCTCCTATGCAATTGCCCAATTGGGAGAATACATCTTATTGAACTGACGGATCTATCCGAAATGGAGATCAGCATCAGGAGTAACGGTGCCCAAGCCGATTCAAGTGGCAACACAATGGACCACCGCTTTACGGAGGGACGCCACCTAATCAACCAGAAAGAAAATGTCTAGAATCAAAGAAAAACCCATCTTGCGAAATATGCTACATCAACATTAAACTTCTTCGATCACACTAGTTCTCCTGCTCCATGGGTGTTTCCCCCATGAAGTGCCCTTGTGTCTTTGTCTGACTATCCGATTGCTCTTAAGTTTATTTGAACAATCTGTTTGTTTAAAGGTACGTACATCCTAAAGACGTCAACTTCGTTCGTAGATCATTTAAGGAATCCGCAATATTCAGATTTCAACGCTCTGATTACAAAATCATTCGTTTTTCTCCGAACACCGACAAATTCAGAAATGAACACGAGAAAAGGGACAAGACACGAATGAACCAAAGAGCAGATAGTCGTGAACGGAGTTTTGAAATTGCCCACAAGGCAAACAACAAAAGTTATGACTTGTAATCGCATATATCACACTCAATAAAAGTCGATGACAAATTTCGATTTGCCAAGGTATTGCGATGACAGAATTCCATATACGGGCACCGAATACTAATTCTGATCAAATGGCCAGAAATTCGATCAAAAGACAGAGTTCACATGCGAATTCCCTTCCCAATCGTGACGGACAATTCATATTTATTCGATCATGTCAGGATGTCGTTTGACTACGCTTATGAGAAAGTAAGTCGAAGATTTGAAATGATGACGAATAGTCGTGAGAGACAATGACTGCATTTTCAAAAGCCGTGATTTAGTTTTCCGTCACACTTGGTTTCATTTTCCTGATTCTGTGGAATCAGCCGACGACATTGAAATAGTTTTCAACTAGGTTGAAATGGATTGAGATTCTATGAGCGTACGTCAAACACGTATTTTGTAACAAGACCAGAATTGATTAATAGCTTCTTTTTTATACACAGTGCTTAATGATCACATAATCGCTGTTGTGCCATTTGGGACTATGGCGATCTTTGGAGCCGATTGGAATGCTCAACAATTTACACGGGAATTTTAAATATTCGTACACAAAATAGGTATTGAAGTCTTTTGGTACCTTGTTTGCGTACTCATTTACTTTTGTAATTGTTTTGTTATTGTCCGAATACAAACTTCACACTTTTCCTGTATCTTATATTCAAATATTCATATTGTGAAGCCTTGCTTACGAAATTAGACTTCATACACTAGTAGAAAGGTAGAGTAAAGTAATGGTAAAGTAGTAATTACTGGTCTACAAACTAATTCCCAGATTTTTTAAAAGCCACACCGCGATGTTCTCTTTACTGCAGATATTCTTTAACAGTCTTGAATTCAGGATCGGATACGTCGGCGTTTTATTGTAGACTAGCTTTTGCCCGCGGCTTCGCTCGCGTTAAATTCGGGGTAACACGGTTCCCCTTTCCTGATTTAGAACACAGAAGAGAACTCGGAACAGAATGTTATTTTAATACGCTACTGTAGACGATATTATATGTCTTTCCATTTGGGGATTGGACACACGCGAACATGCTACATACAATTGTCTATGGATAAAGCACGGCTTTTCTAAGTTCACCCCAGCCACCTTTAATGTTTGACCTTGCGCTTTGTCAATGGTCATAGCGAAACTAAGCTTTAGAGGAAATTGTAGCCTTTTAAACTGGAACGGGAGATCTGTGGGAATTATTGGGATTCGTGGGATCATTACATTTTCATCCTTTCCTACGCCGGTTAAGATAGTGGCGCTAATGATATTGCTAATCGTTGTGTGACACGAAGTCTCGTCCCATTACATAATCTCGGGGCATCTTAATTTCGTTTAAGCATGACTGGGACGCTTAGTAGTCAAATAACAGAGTATACGTACCGTATGCACTATAGTGTGAAGCGCGGCCCGATGCCCGCACTTAAGTACAGATAGAGAGCACACAACGTTAGCGCGTTGAAGGAACATATCAGCGCCATCTATCGTAATTCAAGAGTAACACTTATTTATGTTTCGAATGTTGATTGTTTTCTCAAAAGCTGATTGATTTATGGTTGTTTTAATTAAATTACTTTATTATTCGTTTGTATTATAGAACCTATACTAATTTTGCGGAGAGTCCCACACAAATTTCCATCCCCTACTGATAACGGGGGCTAGAAAGAAACAAAAAGTAGCCTATGTCACTCTCCATCCCTTCAGCTATCTCCACCTAAAAAATCACGTCAATTCGTCTCTCCGTTTGGCCGTAAAACACGGACAAACAGACACGCACACTTTCACATTTGTAATACTAGTATAGAAGTATAGATGTCTATCGATCCGGAGTTAGTATAAGTGTCACTTTGTACACATGACAGATTCCAAAACGTATTTAAGAATCCTTTTGTTTTTGGTCGGCTGAGGTGAGTTATGTGTTGATAGAATTGATACAAAAGGTCCTACATTTTAGCCCACGGACTGCCAATGTGCCATTGACAAGTGGGCTAATTAGACTTTTAAGGAAAATAAATGTGCAATCGGAGTTGATGAAATTCACTATATTTTTATCAAAGCCATTCTCCAATTGATCCTGCCGTACGTGACACATATACTAAATTCTATATTAACCACAGGAATTGTTCCTAACGTATGGAAAGTGGCCAAAGTAATACAGTCGGAACTCGATTCTTGCAACTAATTAAAACCGACCCTGTTGCATTCACTGGATGAGTTACTTCTACTGAATATTTAATTTAAATAAAAATATTTACGTTATTTGATATAAGAAACTTGAGAGCGCCGTGGCGCAGTGGGTAGTGTGTTGGCCTCTGACACCGATGACACGGGATCGAATCCCGACAACAGCCATGTCATCGAACGTGTTTTTCACGGTGTTTCTCCTCAGCGGGGTACTGACAAAACCCCCTGTAGTATAATTGTCAAGAAAAGCTTCTCGAATTTCGCCGTTCGGAACTGGCATTAAACTGCAGGTCCCTTTCACCCATGTGAAAATAAAATCACACACAACATGGGCGATTGAGAGAAGCTTGGCTCTGGTCCTTCATCGGCTGTAATACCAACATACATACATACAATATAAGAAACCTACAAAACTTAAAGGTTTTTATTCAGTCTAACGTATAAACACAAATTAGGTTTAAAATACTTGTACCATTGAACATATACTTACTTAGGTGGCGCTACAGTCCGTGGTGAACCTGGGCCTCAACCAACAAGCGTCCCCAGCTGGCACCGTCTTTAGCCAGCTGTTTCCAGCGCCGCACGCCCAGTTGGTCAAGGTCCCCTTCCACCTGCGTGCGCCACCGATGATGCGGCCGTCCTCTGCCGCACCTTCCTTCCGGAGTGGATTCGAAGACTCTTTAGGTCGGAGCTGTATTTTCCATGCGCTCTACACGGCCTAGCCACCTTAGACGCTGTATCCGTAGACGTCGTACCAGGCCGATGTCGCAGTACAACCCGCACAGTTCTTCGTTACATCTTTTCCTCCATACAACGTTTGAACAAACGGGACCGTAGATAGTGCGCAGAATTTTCCTCTCGAAACGACCAAGGGCATCTTCATCCGCTTTTGTTAAGGTCCAAGCCTCTGCGCCGTAAAGAAGAACTGGGATGATTAAACTCTTATATAGTGTCACCTTGGTTTTCCGAGAGAGGGCTCTACTTCTCAATTGCCTCTTGAGCCCAAAGAAATAGCGGTTGGCAAGAGTGATTCTGCGTTTTATCTCAGCGCTGGTGTTGTTGTCGCTGGTCATCGTGAGCCAAGATAGACGAATTCCTGGACCACTTCAAAGTTATACCCGCCCATGGTGACGTTCTGGCCAATACGTCGGTGTTGTCCGTCTCTTTTAGGTGAAAGCAGATATTTGGTTTTACCCTCATTAACCTTGAGACCCATCTTAGCCGCTTCTACCTCAATGCTTACAAAAGGCCTCATTGACGTCTCGCTGTGTCCGTCCAATCACGTCAATGTCGTCGGCATACGCAAGCAATTGCGTAGACTTGAAATAAATCGTACCTCTTGTGCTGGCCAGTGACTCTTGCACGATCTTTCCAAGCACGATGTTGAAAAAGTTGCATGACAGCACGTCACCTTGCCTAAATCCTTTTTTAACATCAAAGGTCTCGGTTTGCTCATTACCGACCTTAATGGAGCAGCGAGAATTCTCCATTGTCATCCTGCACAGTCGGATGAGTTTGACAGGGATGTTAAAACTAGACATGGCTTTGTATAGCTCGTCTCTATACACGCTGTCATATGCAACCTTGAAATAGACGAGGAGGTGGTGAGTGTCGATTTGGTATTCCTGGGTCTTCTCCAAGATCTGCCGTAGCGTAAATATTTGGTCTATTGTGGATTTACCTGGCCTGAAACCACACTGATAAGAGCCGATCCACAAACGGTTTCAGGCGTTCACACTATACGGCAGAGACGATCTTATATGCGATGTTAGGGGGACTTATTCACCTATAGTTGGGGCAGTTATAGGGGTCTCCTTTCTTATGGACCGGGCAAACGATGCTGAGATTCCATTCGTCGGGCATGCTTTCCTCCGACCATACCTTGGAATTGAGATGGTGCATGCACCTTACGAGCTCATCTCCAGCCGCCCTAAAAAGGTCAGCAGACAGGCCGTCTGCGCCCGCGGCTTTATTTGACTTGAAGCTTGATATCGCTATTTTGACCTCGTCTAGGTCGGGTGGATTGAATTCTGTTACTTCGTGGTCCATTGCGAATGGCTCGTTCTGCCTGACAGCGGTATCTTGTCTATCATCGCCGTTATACAGTCTGCAGAAGTGGTCTTTCCAAATCCTCAGCATCGACTGCGACTCTGCTACCAGTTCTCCATTTTCGTCCCTACAGGCCACCGCTTTGGCTTTGTAGCCATGGCATATTCGTTTTACCTTATTGTAAAACTTACGGGCGTCATTCCTGCGGAAGCATCTCTTCATCTCCTCGATCTCACGCTTTCCGCGCTCTCTCTTCTTTCTTCTGAATGGCGTGTGTTCCTCTCTTCTCTTCTGCTCATAGATTACGCGAGCAGCTCTCGTCCGTCGTTGCAGCATGGCTGCAACCAGAACTAATCGCAGAAGACTTGCAATAACTATTACGCGCTTTTAAGCTTACGTAAAATATCCCAATTAGATTCACCTTATTGAAACGCCTATCTGCCTTCTGTTTCTGTTTTTTTACTTCAACTTCGACTTTTTGGTTCCTATTTGTAGAACTTTCAATAAGTCTCAACTTTTGTTTAGGAATTAGAAAGCAAATAATGAAAGTACATACGAGCAAGTATACAAGTACTTAACATAGCGTTGACCTTTCAAAACCTCAATGGAAGCCATTCAAGCCCACTTTTCAAATTTCTCCCACCTCTCTCCGCCAGTCCTTTTCGAAAAGCAGTGTCACATGTCATGTACATAGTTCATGTTTACCAGCCCTTTCGAACCAAAACCTTCACCACTCATTATAATTCACCTAACGCCCATGCAGCTATCATAATTGTGTCATCTAGTATTAATTGTAATACGAGCCATACGCGGTCATGAAAGAGCTATAAATTTCCAGGAGAACCGTCCATAAAATCTTGTCGACAAACTTATGTACAATCAATAAACTTACCAAATCACTTAGCCCTTTTCATAGTCAGTCCCGTCTATT
This sequence comes from Eumerus sabulonum, assembly GCA_951905685.1. Classification (NCBI taxonomy): domain Eukaryota; kingdom Metazoa; phylum Arthropoda; class Insecta; order Diptera; family Syrphidae; genus Eumerus; species Eumerus sabulonum. Next base: position 209,863,800 of record OX645060.1, read on the forward strand.
TTCGGACCCTACGAAGGCCAACGGATCATGAACCATGATCCACCCTTCGATTAATAAATCACAACTTCAATCATATTGGTCGACCGAATAAGGTAAACACTGCGTTACCAACCATAACTTAACATTAATCAGTCGCACCTCATATTCAAAACCAAACAATTAACGATCTCTTATCGCTTTGCTTCTGTTTCTCTTCCTTCCAGGTGATTCGAGAAAATTAAGAAATCCCAACACGGAACTCTTCGTGCATCCGGCGGATATACAACTTTGGTGAAGGAACCGAATACATTATACAGAGTCGTACGCAAAAGACCATTAGAAGTTCCACTGTCAACTATCTATCTGCGGACGGTAACGGCGCAACAACACCATCGAAGACGATGTCCGTGGGTAAGTGTCTCCTCTCATCTTTTGCATTTTCAGTTCGATTATCATTATTGCTTTAACGATTCCTTACCATTTCGGGACTCCCGTCCAAAAATATGCGCACAGCCATACCGGCACCTGATTATCAACGCTCCGGGTGACTTATGTGACAGCCAAGTGATTGTGGAATAATTTATTACAAATGCGATTGTCTGAAAATGGATGTGCCGAGTGCCATTTGAATTCAGTAGAAGTTCTGAGTTGCCTTCGTCCCATATCAGTGGTGAAGGTTGTGGTATGTTAGGCGGACATCCTCGTACACCGTTGTTATGCAACTATCATATAACGCATTGATGCACCGCAAACGTCAACGACTGTCATGAATTCTGAAACCTTGACTCAAATCCTTAATTGGATTCAATATTTCCTTTTTTTTATCTTTACGATTTGAGAGTACACACTACAAGACATGCACTTCCAAGGGAGCTCCCGCTTGGCCATCGGGAGATCGGACTGAATGAATCGTCATTAATTAGTGCAGTTCCCATATCTGGACAGTCTACAATGACGGTAGTGACTATAGTGAAGGGACAAATTGACGGATGACCCCAGTTGACTGAGATTGAAGGAAGACACAGCCGTCCCATGTGCAGGGGTACGATTATGATTCCATTATGCGACTACGATGGAAGGCACTTTCATGGGAACTGCAATTTTCTGGTGGCGTTTAGTTGTACATTGTCCATGTAGTCGACGCCTCCTTTCTTTCTAATAGAAGAAGTCACGGAGTGAAGAGGGCCGAATCTGTTCATCTAATAGATGAGTAGCAAACAACAAATAAGGGGAGTTTAGATAGATTTAAAATCATAGACTATATTTGGAGGGGTTGAGTTGGCGTGTTCTGGGAAAATGCGCACCGCTCACATTATACGACCAAGTGACCGTTCGGTATCATTGCTCTGAGATGCAATGCATTGTTGTATCTTTTATTTTGTATGACTTATGGGTGTTTTGAGAGTCAGTGTTGTTTCAGCGATTTTGGGTTTAATTTGGCATGTGTTGTTGTTTAGTGTGTCTGGTTCCATGGGCGTTGACGGCGTGTCCTTCGGATGTGTTAAGTATTAATTTGTTACAAGAGAATCCATTAGAAACGCATTTTTCTTTGTCATTCCTTTTGGTTTTTCCTATCATCTTATATTTCCTTTAGTTCAATTTAATGTCTACGAATATTAGGCACCATATGTGTCCCTGTCTATATCCTTCGCAAATCACCCCGTTAATCATGGGATTCTTCCCTTACGTACTTACTTTTCGTTTGGATCTTTAAAAAAAAAACGAATTAGTAAACGAAGCATTAAGAACTTCATTTCGACTTGAATTCCTTCCATAGGAGTTGACTATTTCAATCAACTTGAAAATATTGCCTTTTGCAGAAGGAAGGACGCTGTTCTGATTTAAGAAAACTTATATCTTTCTAAGTCATATAATCTCTAGATAGAAAATTACGTGTGCGTTAAAAAGTTTCAAGCCCTTCAAATCGCCAGGGCCGGATGGAATCTACCCCATCGAGCTTGCACAAACTACGGCTATCTTTAGAGGTTGCTTAGCTTGGAGACTTACCTTTCTACTTACTTATCAGGCCGGCGATCCATGGAGGATCTGAGCCTGAGCTATAGCTGCCTTCCATCCTTGACGGTGCCGGGCACGCTGCTTCCAGTTGTCAAGACCAAGATGTCTTACATCCGCGATTACTTGGTCTTTATACCGGAGGTTCGGTCTTCCTCTTCTTCTCGAACCAGGAGGCTCGGAGTCGAAGACCCTCTTAGCTGGAGCGTTGATGTCCATGCGCTCGATGTGGCCGAGCCAGTGTAGTCGACGGATCCTTACCTTCCGGACTACATCAACATCTTGGTACAACTCGTAGAGTTCGCGGTTGTGTCTTCTTCTCCATTCACCTTCCTCACAGACAGGACCAAATATCCGGCGCAGAATTTTTCTTTCGAAAGAACCCAAAATCAGCTCCGCTGTCCTGCTTATCGTCCAGCTTTCGGCTCCGTACAGCAAGACTGGCAGAATGAGCGTTTTGTAAAGCATGACTTTGGTCTTTCAATTGAGGAGTTTTGACCCCACTTGTTTGGACAAGCCGAAGTAGCAGCGGTTGCCAAGGGCGATTCTATGCCGGATCTCCACTGTGGTGTCATTTGTGGAATTTACGTTTGCCCCGAGGTAGACAAGCTCCTTAACTACCTCGAAATTGTAGCTGTCAATTGTTATATTTTGTCCCAGGTGGTGAGCGGCAGACTGGTTTTTGCTTGACCGCATGTACTTCGTTTTGTCTTCATTGACCTTAAGACCAACTCGTTTCGCCTATTCTTCAATTGCCGTGAATGCTTCCACAATGCCACCGCGAGAACACGTGATGATGTCGATATCATCCGCGTATCCAAGCAGCTGGACGGACTTGTAGAAGACAGTGCCTTCCCTGTTGACGCCTGCCCGTCGCACTATCTGCTCCAGCACCAGGTTGAAGAAGTCACATGACAGCGCATATCCTTGCCGAAATCCGGTGCATGTTTCGAATGGTTCCGAGGTCCTAGAACAGAATTGCACGATGCATAGCGTGTTTTTTAGCGTGGCGCGACACAACTGGATCAGTTTTACCGGGATCCCGAATTCAGCCATCGCACCAAACAGTTCTTCACGATGAATGCTGTCGTATGTGGCTTTGAAATCGATGAAAAGATGGTGTGTATCGATTCGAAACTCGTTGGTCTTTTCCAGGATTTGTCGAAGTGTGAAAATTTGGTCCGTAAGTTGATTTGCCGGGCCGGAAGCCGCACTGGTAGCTGCCGATTAGTGCGGGGCAAAATGGTTTTAGACGTTCACACAATACGCTGGACAGGATCTTGTATGCGACATTGTGCAGGGATATACCTCTATAGTTCTTGCAAGAGGTAGGATCGCCTTTTTTGTGGATGGGGCATATACAGCTGGTATTCCACAAATCATACTTCTTGGACGTGTTAAAAAAGTTAGAACATCGCTGGAAAAAATGTATCTCTCTGAAAGGGGACTACGCTGATAATACTAAGCGACTTACATACTTATCGAACAACCCTAGCAAGCAATCTACGGAGGTATTCGCCATCTAGCCTTTTTCCCTATAAATTACAGGAAAACTATACAAATTACCCATACACATATGGGAGGCCAAGACCCACCGTTAATTATCAGGATTCCTCATAACTCTCACTAAAGCGGCCTACACACGCGCTACGGATCGAATGGATCTGTTTGAAGTCATTTCGCCACACACTTGTGGATCGGTATACGTTCTTCATTTCACGCTGTTCGCCGTCGAGTAAGGATGGATCGCGGAGAAAAAATAATTTTGTTGTGTGGTGTATATAGTGTGTGAAAAAAGGAAAGAAAGGATAATGAAAGAGAAACGTTCACTCTGGATGCAGGAGTGGTTTCGGATCCTAATAACTTATTCATATATAGATACATGCATTCACAAATATGTGAATGAGGGTCTCATAATTCTATTGCCTATTGCCTGCGAGTGTTTATTGCTTGTTTCATTTTATGGCCTGTTTTCATTTTATGATTCGATGTTCACAGTTTTATAACATACATTTGTGCACATACGAATCATAAATACAATCCTAAACAGACTGCATAGATGCACTCTAACAACTTCGGGTGGACGTTTCCTAGACATCGTCAACCGCGCCACACACACGCTACCGATCGCAGGAATATCAAACTCATTTGATAACTTGCGATCTGTAGCAGACTGTGCCACACACACGACGATCTGTTTGAATCGCAACATTTTCAACCGCGCCACACCCACACTACCGAATGCAAGAATATCAAACTCATTTGAAAACTTGCGATCTGTAGCAAACTAGCCCACACACAGGACGATCTGTTTGAATCGCAACCGATCCATTCGATCCGTAGCGCGTGTGTAGGCCGCTTAACACATGAGCGCGATAGAAACATTTTCCTTGAACTCCTCAGTACTAATTGAGATCTTACCTTTGCCAATTGCTGTCAGTTGTGACAATCCGCCTACCTGAGGATTTTGTTTTTCTTTATCGTCTTCTTGTAGGAAGTTAGATCGCTATCCTTATCTTCCGTATCTGTGTCCAGTAGGCTGTGTCAACAAAACGATAACCATATATTCAATACGTGTTTTCACAAACCACATCCGTTCCACACGCACCACCGCACCATCCACCATCAGTGTTATGACAATATCAATTGCATCCTAACGGAACTACATGCACGCATGCTCTACTCCCTCAATTATTATTCCAACCTGCATGCCATGTCCCATCCCATAAGCCACATCGACACAAGTGTGCACACGAAAATGAAATAAATCTTTTGTGATAATCCCAATTGCCATAGGGGATGATGGTTCATAGCCGATCTCCAGCTTCGTCCATCCAAAATTTGAAATTCAATCTGACACACGCGGAGGTTTCGATGAAAACGATCTTTCAAAGCAGCGTGCAGGAGCCGTGTTTCTTTCAGATCATGAGGCATCCGTCAACCTGTGGTTTCGGGAATAGTTTATTATTTTCACTTCGAGACTCGGGATATTTTAGTTATTTTTGAAATCTCAAATTCTCAACATCCCCCGGCTACCGAACGATGATCATTAGGGTGGTGCATCATCTGGATTTGAAAGCAAAAAAAAAACGAAAATAAAAAACAATGACGTGAAGCTGTTTGCGGGTCTTGAAATCTGTTCAACAGATGTACGCTTGAGTAGAGCCTTGTGCTCGAGATTTCATTATGTTTTTTTGCTGTTCCTTCGTCTAGCTTTCAGCTGTGTATAAAAAATTGAAATAAGAAAATAAAATGCATACTGACTAGGGACGAATTGAGGTGGCAAAGGTTACTATTTGGTTCCCCTTCGTGGCACGCGTCGTTGATCTTTTTAATTTGAAATCCGATAAATTGTTTTCGGCTTGTTAAATAGGATTTTACTTCCGTTTCTGTTTTAGTTTTTTTTTTTTTTTTGTTGTTGTAGGGTATGAGTCGACCCTTGTACCGCTTTTAAGTGGTTGGATGTAAGAGGTCCTTAAGATTGTTAATGCGTTGCATGAGGGTTGGCAGTTGAAATTGTAAAAAAGAAAACAAAAAACTTTTATTTATAGAAGTGCCAAATTGTAGGGTTCAATTTCTCTAAATATCGGCATTTTCAAATCGGCTTTTATTACATTATATGAAACTTACTTACTTACTTAGGTGGCGCTATAGTCCGTGGTAAACCTGGGCCTCAACCAACAAGCGTCTCCAGCTGGCCCGGTCTTTTCCATGCGCTCTACATGGCCTAGCCACCTTAGACGCTGTATCCGTAGACGTCGTATCAGGCCGATGTCGCTGTACAACCCGTACAGTTCTTCGTTATATCTTCTCCTCCATACACCGTCTGAACAAACGGGACCGTAGATAGTACGCAGAATTTTCCTCTAGAAACGACCAAGGGCATCTTCATCCGCTTTTGTCAAGGTTCAAGCCTCTGCCCCGTAAAGGAGGACTGGGATGATTAAGGATGATTTAGATGAAAGCAGATATTTGGTTTTACCCTCATTAACCTTGAGACCCATCTTAGCCGCTTCTACCTCAATGCTTACAAAGGCCTCACTGACGTCTCACTGTGTCCGTCCAATCACGTCAATGTCATCGGCATACGCAAGCAATTGCGTAGACTTGAAATAAATCGTACCTCTTGTGTTGGCCAGTGACTCTTGCACGATCTTTTCAAGCACGATGTTAAAAAAGTTGCATGACAGCGCGTCACTTTGCCTAAATCTTTCTTTAACATCAAAGGTCTCGGTTTGCTCATTACCGACCTTAATGGAGCAGCGAGAATTCTCCATTGTCATCCTGCACAGTCGGACGAGTTTGGCAGGGATGTTAAAACTAGACATGGCTTTGTATAGCTCATCTCTATACACGCAGTCATATGCAGCCTTGAAATCGACGAAGAGGTGGTGAGTGTCGATTTGGTATTCCTGGGTCTTCTCCAAGATCTGCCGTAGGGTAAATATTTGGTCTATTTTGGATTTACCTGGCCTGAAACCACACTGATAAGAGCCGATCAGGTTATCCACAGACGGTTTCAGGCGTTCTCACAATACGGCAGAGAAGATCTTATATGCGATGTTAAGGAGACTTATTCCCCTATAGTTGGCGCAGGTATAGGGGTCTCCTTTCTTATGGACCGGGCAAACGATGCTGAGATTACATTCGTCGGGCATGCTCTCCTCCGACCAAACCTTGCAAATGAGATGGTGCATGAACCTTACCAGCTCATCTCCAGCCGCCTTAAGAAGCTCAGCAGACAGGCCGTCTGTGCCCGCGGCTTTATTAGACGTAAGTCTTGATATCGCTATTTTGACTTCGTCTAGGTCGGGTGGACTGAATTCTGTTATATTATCGTCCACTACGAATGGCTCGTTCTGCCTGACAGCGGTATCTTGTCTATCATCGCCGTTATACTGTCTGCAGAAGTGGTCTTTCCAAATCATCAGCATCGACTGCGACTCTACCACCAGTTCTCCATTTTCATCCCTGCAGGCCGCCGCTCTGGCTTTGTAGCCATGACATGTTCGTTTTACCTTATTGTAAAACTTACGGGCGTCATTCCTGCGGAAGCATCTCTCCATCTCCTCGATATCACGCTTTCCGCGCTCTCTCTTCTTTTTCCGGAAAAGTGTGTGTTCCCCTCTTCTCTTCTGTTCATAGGTTTCGCGAGCAGCTCTCGTCCGTCGTTGCAGCATGGCTTTACATGCCTCTTGTTTTGCTGCATGGGCTTGTTCGCATTGTTCATCGAACCAGGGGTTTCTAGGTGGTGGCGGTTTGAAACCGAGCACCTCTGAGGCAGCGTCTCTGACGGCGCTCTGGCAATGCGCCCATTCCTGCTCTATTGTTTGTGCTGCTGTGGGCGGATTTTGAGAGAGCTTGGAGGAGACACGATCGGCAAAGATCGGCAAAGTCACTTGCGATTGTAGCTTTCCGACGTCAAACTTAAATTAAGCTCAACTCCTAAGCATTCTTGATATCCTCATTCGTACCTTGGCTACAACAAGGTCCGAATCGATGTTGGCCTCTCGGAAGGTTCGTACGTCGAGAATACAGGACGAGTGTCTGGCGTCGATCGCAATGTGATCGATCTGTTTGGTGGTCGATTGATCAAAAGACCGCCAGGTACCCTTGTGGATGTTGAGATGGGGGAATTGCGTGCTTGCTACAAAGAGGTTACGTCCCGCTAGGAAATCAATTAGCCTTAGTCCGTTGTCGGATGTGGTGTTATGGAGGCTATGCTTTCCTATGATCGACTCAAATATGTCCTCTTTGCCCAGTTTTGCATTACAATCTCCTAGGACTATTTTTGTGTCGTACCTGGGGCAATTCTTCTTTGAGTCGATTGTCCTTTTTTTCCGTTGGAGCGTGAGCGCATATTAAGTTAATGTTTCCAAATTTAGCTTTGATGCGGATTGTTATGAGGCGTTCGCTTATGCCTCGGAAGCTTAAGACTTTTTGTCGGAGTCTTCCTCGAATAACGAATCCGCACCCGGATAGGCGCTGTTTGTTCTCCTTGTAGCAGTTTTCGTAGTAGATGTCGCAGTTTTTCATCCGTTTTTTGCCTGGTCCATCCCATCGCACTTCTTGGAGTGCGGTTATATCTGCTTTATAGCAGTTGAGGGTTTGCTCCAACTGGGGGGGGGGGACAACTTGGATTATATCAAAATCACTTACATATGTTAGCTGTTTGTTCCGATATCGCAAGGAGCAACAGGTGAATTCTTCTGCTGGATGATACACTTCCTACTGATCTTGTTTGCCCACAAATTCGGTGTTTTTGGCAACTAGCTTCACGCAAACCTAACGTACTTAAATGTCGCACCGTATAAACTGTTTGGTCATGATGCACAACTACAATAGTGCTGCGTATCCTGAATTATCATCCTTGAAAACCCTTAACTGATAACGACTGAATTGATTTATATGATGTACACCATTGCTACAAGGAGAAGAACCAACGCTTATTCGGGTGCGAATTCGTTATTCGAGAAAGACCCCGACAAAAAGTCTTAAGCTTTCGGGATGCAAGCAAGTAAGCATCAAAGCTAATTTCGGCAACCTTAGCTTGATATTCGCTTACGCCCCAACCGAAGAAAAGGACCACCGATTCAAAGACGACTTCTACGATCTTCTGGACAGAACTTATGCCCAAGGTCCCTGCTACGATATTAAATTAGTACTTGGAGACTTTAATGCAAAATTGGTTAAAGGGGGCATATTTGAGTCGATCATGGGGAAGTATAGCCTACACGACACCACTTTCGAAAAGGGATATCGGCTGCTCGACTTCCTGGCGGGGCGTAATCTCCTTCTGGCTAGCACACGATTCCCGCATTTCAAAACTCACAAAGGAACCTGGCGATCACCTGATCAGTCTACCTCCAATCAAATTGATCACGTTGCGTTCGACGCCAGACACTCCTCCAGCATCCACCAACAGGTGCCAACATTGACTCGGATCACTACCTTGTTGTAGCTAAGTACGAATGAAGATATCAATGATGCCACGGAGTCGAGCTGGACAACGAGGTTTGACATCGGAAAGCTACAATCGCAGGAGACCGCTAGGATCTTTGCTGATCGAGTTTCCTTCACAAATTCCGATGACACTGACACAATCCACAAAACAACAGTGAGAGCATTGCTAGCGCGCTCTCAGAGATGCTGCCTCTGATGTGTTGGGTTTCAAACCACCGGCAACTAGCCGCCTACAAAGCAATAAACGGACGAGAGCCGATCGTGTACAATACGAGCAGAAAAACAGGTCGAAACAAGCTTTAAGGAAGAAGAAAAAGAGCATGAAAAGCGTGAGCTAGAGGAGATGGAGCGATGCTACCACAAGAATAACGCTCGCAAGTCTTACGAAAAAGTAAAACGAACAAGCTAGGGCTAAAAGCCCAGAGCGGAAGCCTGCAGGGATGAGAACGGACACCTAGTAGTAGAATCGCAGTCGATGCAGGGAATATGGAAAAACCACTTCTGCAGACTGTATAACGGCGATGTTAGTCAATATACCGTTGTCAGGCAGAACGATCCATTTCTAATCGACGAAGACCGCAGAGAATTCCGTCCCCCTGACCGCCCGAGGAATGGAGTCTCAGCAGACCCATCTGACTGCGCCAACTACAGGGGAATAAGTCTTCTTAACATCGCCTACAAAATCTTTTCTGCATCATCCCGGTCCTCTACGGCGCTGAGGCTTGGACGTTATCAAAAGCGGATGAAGAGGCTCTTGGGCGTTTCGAGAGGAAAATTCTGCGTGCAATCTTTGGTCCGGTTTGTGTAAACGGAGAGTGGAGGAGGAGATTCAACCAAGAACTATACGGGCTGTACAGCGACATCGGCCTGGTTAAACGGCTTCGGATCCCACATCTAAGATGGCTAGGCCATGTAGAGCGAATGGACATCAACGCTCCGGCCCGAAGAGTCTTCGACTCCAACCCCGATGGACGACGCAGCAGAGGACGACCGCATTTAAGGTGGCACGCACAGATGGAAAGGGACCTCAACCAACTGGGCGTGCGGCACTGCAAGTGGTTGGCCAAAGATCGGGCCGGCTGGGGAGGCTCGTTGGATAAGGCCCTGGTTCACCCCGAGCTGTAGCGCCGTCAAAGTAAATAAGTACTCAGAAAACTTCTGGCTTCCCAGGAAGAAGACATTGTAGCTCGACATTCCACCACGGAACCAATTTCCTGCAGGGCGGTTTGTTGACAGGACAAAGTCCAAGAACACAAGCCCATTGAACTTAATTAGGAAACTCATAAAGTTCCTCGTCAACTTCGATAAAAAAAAAAAATAATTGAATAACATCGAAAGACGAAAACATTAATAAATTTATCAAATAATTGCACGACATGTCACCCCTTTTTGTAGTTTTTGATGTGCTTGAGTGCAAATTTAATTAATAAAAAATCCATAAAATTCACATTCAATTACACTCAATCATCAATTATAAGGAGCCATATATGTGTGTGTGTTTGATGGCGATTCTTAAGAATTGAGAAAAAAAAAAAGATTTTTCTTTTTAATTGCTGTTGGAAGAGTCATAAAGTTTTAAGTATCTGTGGATATTGCCCTCTTGGGAGGACTATACATGAATATTATAGAAATTCCTTTTTTTATATTCTTCTAGCTGCTGTACTTCTTCTTCTTAGCGGGCGCTACAGTTCGGGGTGAACCTGGGCCTCAACTAACATGCCCCTCCATTTAGCACGTACTTTTGCTAGCGTTTTCCATTGCGCACACCCAGTTGGCTGAAGTCCCCTTCCACCTGTGTGCGCCATCTTAAGTGCGGCCGTCCTTTGCTTCTTCGTCCCTCGGGGTTGGATTCGAAGACTCTCCGGGCTGGAGCTGTGGTGTCCATTCGCTCTACATGGCCCAGCCATCTTAGCATTGAAACCGTAGACGCCTGACTAGACTTATGTCGCTGTACAGCCCGTAAAGTTCGTGGTTGAATCTTTTCCTACATCCCCCGTCCGAAAATCACGCGCAAAATCTTTCTCTTGAACCGACCAAGGGCCTCCTCATCCGCTTTTGATAGTGTCCATGCTTCTGCGCCGTTCAACAGGACCGGGATGATAAGGGTCTTATATAGAGTCAACTTTGTCGTTCGGGAGAGGGCTCTATTACTCAGTTGCCTCCTGAGCCCAAAGAAACAGCGATTGGCAAGAGTGATTCTGCGTTTGATTTCGGAACTGATGTCGTTGTTCCAGGTTACTGCGGAGCCAAGGTAGACGAAGTCCTTAACTACTTCGATTTTATATCTGCCAATACAAACGTTCTGGCAAAGATGTCGGTGGTGAGCGTCCTTTTTTGATGACAGCATATATTTAGTTTTGCCCACGTTTACCGCCAGACCACCTTTCGCCGCCTCGAACTCAATACTCGCAAACGCCTCATTGACATCTCGCTGTGATCTACCAATTATGTCAATATCGTCGGCGAATGCAAGGAGTTGCGAGGATATGAAATAGATTGTGCCTCTTGTATTCTTCTTCTTTGGTGGCGTTCCAGCCCATGAAGGACCAGAGCCAAGCTTCACTCAATCACCCATGTTGTGTGTGATTTATTTTTCACACAGGTGAAAGGGACCTACAGTTTAATGCCGATTCCGAACGGCGTGAGTCGAGAAGCTTTTTCATGGAAAGTAAACTAGGGGGGGTTTTGCCAGTACCCCGCCGAGGAGGGACGCCGCGAATTAAACATTCGATGGCGTTGGTGTTATCGGGATCCGAACTCGCTCATCGTGTCTCTTGTATTGGACAGTGATTTTTGCACAATCGTTTCTAATGTGATGTTGAGGAAATCACACGACAGCACATCACCCCACCTAAATCCTTTTCTGACATCAAAACTATCGGTGAGGTGTTCACCGATTCGGATGAAACAGCGAGCATTCTCCAAAGTCATCCTGCGTAGTCTGACGAGTTTAGCAGGTATGTCGAAAGTAGACGTAGCGTTGTATAGCTCGTCTCTAATTACGCTGTCGTATGCGGCTTTCAAGTCGACAAATAGGTGGTGAGTGTCGACTTGAAATTCATTGGTTTTTTCAGGGATCTGCCGTAGAGTGAAGATTTGGTCGATGGTGGACTTCCCTGGCCTGAATCCGCACTGATAAGGACCTATCAGCTTATTTACAAAAGGCTTCAGGCGTTCACACAAAATGGCAGAGAAGATTTTGTAGACGATGTTAAGGAGACTTATTCCTCTATAGTTGGCGCAATCAGAGGAGTCCCTTTTCTTGTGGATCGGGCATACGATGCTGAGACTCCATTCCTCGGGCATGCTTTCCTCTGACCATATCTTACAGATGAGCATGGTGCATGCTCCTAACCAGGTCATCCCCAGCTGCCTTGAGGAGCTCAGCCTTGAGGAGCCGTTGTACAGTCTGCAGAAGTGGTTTGTCCATATTCTCAGCATCGACTGCGATTCTACTACTAGGTGTCCGTTCTCATCTCTGCAGGCTTCCGTTTTGGCTTTGTAACCTTGGCATGTTCGCTTTCGAACGTCACGCCTGCAGTAACACTTCTCCAAATCCTCAATCGCGCGCTTCTCGTGCTCTTTCTTCTGAGAAGCTTATGCTCCTCCCTTCTTTTTAACTCGTAGAGCTCACGAGTTGCTCTTGTTCTTTTATGCAGCGAGGTCCTATATGCATCCTGCTTCGCTGTGTGAATCCTCTTGCACTCGTCATCGAAGCAGGTGTTTCTTCCTGGTGGAGCCTTGAAACCCAAAACTTCGGATGCAGAGCTTTTCAGGGCTTGTTTGCAAAGGCTCCACTGCCGTTCCATTGATAGCGTGGAGGATTGAGGTGTATTGGAGAGCTTAAGGGAGACGCGATCGGTAAAAGCACGAGCGGTTTCTGGCGATAGTAGCTTTCCGACGTCATAACTTTGTATTCTTACTGTACTCCGTTGCGTTCGTGATGTCCTGTACTGCTGTACTAGTTAAAAAAAAAAGAATCTTATAAAATGGTAAAATTTAGAAACCGTATTACTTAAACTATACATATAGCTATATTGTGTCGAAGGAGAGATCTCGATTATTGAATCGATGTATACGTCAACGTTCCTTCAGTAGTCTAATTGTTGTATTACAAAGCATTTTAAGCATATACACCACATTGATTGTCAGAGACTAGACTTGTAATACGTAAACTGATTAAGACAGACCAATACCAGGTGAAGAACATTTATCGTGGACTCACTTATCCACGTAGCCTATTCCACGTTAACAATATTCAACTGGCAAATTACTAAAAATAGTATTTTTGTCCTTCATCCTAACTCGTTCATCATACGAGTGCTGATAGTCAACTTAGCAGTTCAACTGTTGTTTTTTATAGAATTCAAATAAACAGGACGTTACAAACGATTCCTATGACAAGCAGTAGCCCTTTCCCAGTTCTTTCATTCTCCCTTCAACGACTCCGTTCAATTAAGATGCACCGGAGCACTATTACAATTTAAAGCCATAAGCAATACTATCTATGCATTAGCTGACAACACCATGGTACGTACGCGCATCGGTCTTAGTAGTTTACTGGACAGTGGGGTTGTTTACGTCCGCCATCATCGTTCCATATGCCTATGACTTTGGTCCTATGACACCGTTCAAAGGGCTGTACTCCCATCGTGTTATTTCTTTCACTCGACGGTTTTCTATGGCTGTATAGTTCCCGTGTGTAGCAAAGCAGCCCTATAAAAATCTATTATTGAAACAGAAAACAGGAAGAGGTCGTATTGAATTTGTGATTATTGTGATTAGAATGACTGCTTCGTTGACGACAGTGACGTTGACAACGACAATGACGACAACGAAGACAACTGCTATAGCGATGGTCATGATGATGGTGACGGTTATGGTGACGATGACGGAATGTACAAAATGTGGGGGACATAAAGCACGAGCGGCATCGATCCAACTCTAGTGCTCCTTGTTGTCGTACTAGCCGGTCGTGCTCCAGCGGCCACCGAAGGAAGTTCTATAGACTGGAACGGCGGTGGAGGGCCGAACATTTCGGAAGCTACGTGCTATATGGACGTGGATTTTATCTGAAATTATTCGCTCGACACAATCCCGGAAATAAGGCGGCAGCGTTTAAATTATTATGACTTTTTCCGTTGATTTCGGTTTTATGGACAGTTGAATGCCCGTAGGAAGTGTGTAGAAGGTCGCAGGTGAGTTTTCGTGTGTGGTCGTCGGCATATGTTAAGTTGGGTACATGTGGTGCATGATTTGACGGCTTTGTTTGGGTTGAAGTAAATAAACAAGTTGAATATGGTCGACGTCGACGATGGGGTTGGAGTTACGGGGGAATGAGTTGTTATTGGCTGCAACAGAGAACTAGTCAACATATGGCAGAGTTAAATTCTATTTGAATTAATTAACAACAGAGATTACATGTTTCTTATCAGATTTATCTTGAACAAGGCAAGATACCTACTAACTCATTCCACACTATCCTTAAATGAAATAAGAGTAACATACAGGGTGGGCCAAATACAAATTTCTTTTTAGAAATACAATGAAATGAACAAAATTCTTTTTTTTTTTCATATATTATGGCTTTGTTAGTAAGAACAAATATTTCTTTTAATTATGAGATACAACGTCGTTCAAGTAGCTACCTCGGCTGGCGGGCTGTAGCTCACGGATTGCTTGGATGATATTGGCCTTAAGTCCTTGAATCGTTTCCGGTTCCCCACAAAAAACAGTCCAAAGGGGTCATCGCAGCTCCGAGGCGGCCAATTGACATATTGACATCGCCAAGATGCCTGATAACACGATTTGGGAATTTGTTGCGCAAAAGAACGAATGTGTCATGGGCTGTGTGGCATGGTGTGCCATCCTGCATGAACTAGAGGTCGTCCAAATCCAAGTCTTCAATTTCAGTAAAAAAAGAGTCGGTTGACATGGCTTTGTAACGCCCACCGTTCACCGGAACGTTGTTCCCAGCCTCATTTTCGAAGAAAAATGGTCCAATGATGCCGCCACTCCACAATCCGCACCAAATTGTCACTCTCGGTGGCTGTATTGGCTTCTCGACAATAACGTGCGGGTTCTCCGAGCCCCAGATGGTTAACGCAAATGAAAATGCGCCTCGTCAGAAAAGATGATTTTTCGCCCAAAATCGTCCAATTCAAGCTGCTCTAAGGCCCAAACTGCGAAGCGATAACAATGCAGATGGTCGCGCGCCTTTAATTGCTGAGTCAATTGGACCTTGTAAGCGAATAGTCCGATATCTTTGTGCAGAATTCTGCTCAGGCTAGTGAGTGAAATGTTGAGCTGTTGAGATCGATGACGAGCTGATGTTCGTGAATTGAGTCTCACACTCTCGGCCACAGCAGCCGAGCGCACATCTGTGCGCACCGTACGACGGCGGGGACTATGAGTATTGTCCATTACCAGTCTCACGAATTTTTTGCACAGTTGCAGTGGTTGCTTCATTTCGGCCAAAACTTATTTTCAAGAAAGCGCTGTTCGGGCTACACAGCACTCACTTTGGAAATATGTTTTCAATATTTCCCTACGTTGAGCGAGTTGAAGATTATCGCGTTTAACATGGCAAACGCCAGCTTCGATCTCTGTCCCTGCTCAATCCAATCCAATGGAAACATTAGCTTAATATGCGCTCATGCCCCAACGGAAGAAAAGGACGATCGACTCAAAGAAGAATTCTACGATCTTCTAGACAGAACATATGCCCAATGCCCCAGCTACGACACAAAAATAATTCTAGGAGATTTTAATGCAAAACTGGGCAAAGAGGACATATTTGAGTCGATCATAGGAAAGCATAGCCTCCATAACACCATATCCGACTTAGGCTAATCGATTTCATAGCGGGGCGTAACCTCCTTGTAGCAAGCACGCGATTCCCCCATCGCAACATCCACAAGGGTACCTGGCGGTCCTCTGATCAATCGACCACCAACCAGATTGATCACAGTGCGATCGACGCCAGACACTCCTCCTGTATTCTCGACGTACGAACCTTCCGAGGGGCCAACATCGACTCGGACCTTGTTGTAGCCAAGGTACGAATGAGGATATCAAGAATGCTTAGGAGTCGAGTAGGTCTACGTAAGTTTGACTTCGGAAAGCTACAATCGCAAGAGACTGCCAGAATCTTTGCCGATCGTTTCTCCTCCAAGCTCTCTCAAACTCCGCCTACAGCAGCACAAACAATAGAGCAGGAATGAACCCATTGCCAGAGCGCCGTCAGAGACGCTGCCTCAGGGGTGCTCGGTTTCAAACCGCCACCACCTTGAAACCCCTGGTCGATGAACAATGCGAACAAGCCCATGCAGCAAAACAAGAGGCATATAAAGCCACGCTGCAACGACGGACGACAGCTGCTCGCGAAATTTATGAGCAGAAGAGAAAGGAGGAGCACACGCTTCTCAGAAGAAAGAAGAGAGAGCACGGAAAGCGTGATATCGAGGAGATGGAAGATGCTTCCGCACGAATGACGCCCGTAAGTTTTACAATAAGGTAAAACGAACATGTCATGGCTACAAAGCCAGAGCGGCGGCCTGCAGGGATGAAAATGGAGAACTGGTAGTAGAGTCGCAGTCGATGCTTATGATTTGGAAAGACCACTTCTGCAGATTGTATAACGGCTATGATAGACAAGATACCGTCGTCAGGCAGAACGAGCCATTCGTAATGGACGGCGATGTAACAGAATTTAGTCCACCCGACCTAGACGAAGTCAAAATAGCGATATCAAGACTTACGTCTAATAAAGCCGCGGGCACAGACGGCCTGTCTGCTGAGCTTCTTAAGTTGGCTGGAGATGAGTTCATTTACAAGGTATGGTCGGAGGAAAGCATTCCCGTCGAATGGAATCTCAGCATCGTTTGCCCGGTCCATAAGAAAGGAGACCCCTATAACTTAACATCGCATATAAGATCTTCTCTGCCGTATTGTGTGAACGCCTGAAACCGTTTGTGGATAACCTGATCGGCTCTTATCAGTGTGGTTTCAGGCCAGGTAAATCCACAATAGACCAAATATTTACGCTACGGCAGATCTTGGAGAAGACCCAGGAATACCAAATCGACACTCACCACCTCTTCGTCGATTTCAAGGCTGCATATGTCTAGTTTTAACATCCCTGCCAAACTAGTCCGACTGTGCGGGATGACAATGAAGAATTCTCGCTGCTCCATTAAGGTCGGTAATGAGCAAACCGAGACCTTTGATGTTAAAAAAGGATTTAGGCAAGGTGACGCGTTGTCATGCAAATTTTTCAACATCGTGGTTGAAAAGATCGTGCAAGAGTCACTGGCCAACACTAGAGTTACGATTTATTTCAAGTCTCCGCAATTGCTTGCGTATGCCGACGACATTGACGTGATTGCACGGATACAGCGAGACGTCAATGAGGCCTTTGTAAGCATTGAGGTAGGAGCGGCTAAGATGGGTCTCAAGTTTAATGAGGGTAAAACCAAATATCTGCTTTCATCTAAAAGAGACGGACAACACCGACGTATTGGCCCGAACGTCACCATGGGCGGATATAACTTTGAAGTGGTCAAGGAATCCGTCTACCTTGGCTCACTGATGACCAGCGACAACAACACCAGCGCTGATATAAAACGCAGAATCACTCTTGCCAACCACTGATTCTTTGGGCTCAAGAGGCAATTGAGAAGTAGAGCCCTCTCTCGGAAAACCAAGGTGACACTATATAAGACCTTAATCATCCCAGTCCTCCCTTACGGCGCAGAGGCTTGGACCTTAACAAAAGCGGATGAAGATGCCCTTGGTCGTTTCGAGAGGAAAATTATGCGCAATATCTACAGTCCCGTTTGTTCAAACGGTGTATGGAGGATAAGATATAACGAAGAACTGTACGGGTTGATCAGCGACATCGGCCTGGTACGACGTCTACGGATACAGCGTCAAAGGTGGCTAGGCCATGTAGAGCGAATGGAAAATACAGTTCCGACTAGACTTACTTACTTACTTATCAGGCCTGCGATCCATGGAGGATCTGAGCCTGAGCTATAGCTGCCTTCCATCCTTGACGGTCCCGGGCACGCTGCTTCCAGTTGTCAAGACCAAGATGTCTTACATCCGCGATTACTTGGTCTTTATACCGGAGGTTCGGTCTTCCTCTTCTTCTCGAACCAGGAGGCTCGGAGTCGAAGACCCTCTTAGCTGGAGCGTTGATGTCCATGCGCTCGATGTGGCCGAGCCAGTGTAGTCGACGGGTCCTTGCCTTCCGGACTACATCCACATCTTGGTACAGCTCGTAGAGTTCGCGGTTGTGTCTTCTTCTCCATTCACCTTCCTCACAGACAGGACCAAATATCCGGCGCAGAATTTTTCTTTCGAAAGAACCCAAAATCAGCTCCGCTGTCCTGCTTATCGTCCAGCTTTCGGCTCCGTACAACAAGACTGGCAGAATGAGCGTTTTGTAAAGCATGACTTTGGTCTTTCGAGTGAGGAGTTTTGACCCCAGTTGTTTGGACAAGCCGAAGTAGCAGCGGTTGCCAAGGGCGATTCTACGCCGGATCTCCACTGTGGTGTCATTTGTGGAGTTTACGTTTGCCCCGAGGTAGACAAACTCCTTAACTACCTCGAAATTGTAGCTGTCAATTGTTATGTTTTGTCCCAGGTGGTGAGCGACGGATTGGTTTTTGCTTGACAGCATGTATTTCGTTTTGTCCTCATTGATCTTAAGACCAATTCGTTTCGCCTGTTCTTCAATCGCCGTGAATGCTTCCACAATGCCACGGCGAGAACACGCGATGATGTCGATATCATCCGCGTATCCTAGCAGCTGGATGGACTTGTAAAAGATAGTGCCTTCCCTGTTGACGCCTGCCCGTCGCACTATCTGCTCCAGCACCAGGTTGAAGAAGTCACATGACAGCGCATCTCCTTGCCGAAATCCGGTGCATGTTTCGAATGGTTCCGAGGTCCTAGAACCGAGTTGCACGGTGCATCGCGTGTTTTTTAGCGTGGCGCGACACAACTGGATCAGTTTTACCGGGATCCCGAATTCGGCCATCGTCCCAAACAGTGCTTCACGATGAATGCTGTCGTATGCGGCTTTGAAATCGATGAAAAGATGGTGTGTATCGATTTGAAACTCGTTGGTCTTTTCCAGGATTTGGCGTAGTGTGAAAATTTGGTCTATAGTTGATTTGCCGGGCCGGAAGCCGCACTGGTAGCTGCCGATTAGTGCGGTGCAAAATGGTTTTAGACGTTCACACAATACGCTGGACAGGATCTTGTATGCGACATTGAGCAGGGATATACCTCTATAGTTCTTGCAAGAGGTAGGATCGCCTTTTTTGTGGATGGGGCATATAGAGCTGGTATTCCAGTCGTCGGGCATGCTCTCATCCTCCCAAATTCTGCAGATGATCTGGTGCATGCTCCCTACCAGAACATCGCCGCCAGCCTTGAAGAGCTCTGATGGCAAGCCATCTGAGCCTGCGGCCTTGTTGTTCTTCAGCTTCTGAATAGCTGTGCCGACTTCTTCTATGCTGGGTGGGAGGACTACTTCAGCGGCTGGTCATGAAGTACCACTACCACTCTCTCTTGGTCATGCTCGTTAAGCAGCTGCTGGAAGTGCTGCTTAAATACATCCACTATTCCCTGCGGGTCGGTGACAAGATTACCCTCGCAGTTTCGAAGAGCCAGGGTGCCCTTTTTGAAGCCTCCTGTAAGGCCTTTGGCTTTCTTGTAAAAGGCTCGTATTTTATGTTTGTCCCTAGACTCCTCGATATCCTTGAGCTGGGAGGCTGCGAAGATTCTGTTCTTTTGTCGCAGTAGTTTCTTCTCCTCCCTTCTTCTGGCTCGGTACTCTTCTCGCGCTGCCCTGGTTTTCCTCTGCAGCGCCTTTTGGTACGCCTCGTCGGTTGCTGCCTTTTTCTGCTCACACTCGCCATCATACCACGGGTTTCTTGTCGGGGGTGGTAGGTATCCTAAGGTGGTTTCGGCTACTTCCTGAATGGCTGAGCGGCAATGCAGCCACATATTATTGGCATTTGTGTTCGACGTAGGCATACCGTAGAGTCTTTCGCTCAGCTGCTCCCTGTAGACTCTGGCAACCTCCGGTGTGCTCAGGCGCCCAATGTCGAACCTCCTCCTGATGGGCTGGTGCAGCTTTCTGACATTGGACAGTCGAGCTCTGAATCTTGCTGCTACGAGGAAGTGGTCAGAGTCGACATTTGCCCCTCTGAATGTTCGCACATCCAGGATGTTTGACGCGTGCCTTGCGTCAATGAGCACATGGTCGATTTGGTTGGCGGTTCGACCGTCCGGAGATCGCCAGGTTGCTGTGTGGATTCGCTTGCGAGGGAATCTTGTGCTACTTATCACCGCATTACGAGCTGTCGCAAAGTCAGCGAGTCGGAAGCCGTTATCTGTTGTTGTATCGTGGAGGCTGTGCTTTCCGATCACTCCGCCAAGGGTGTTTTCCTTTCCGATTTTGGCGTTGAAGTCCCCGAGCACGATTTTTACATCGTACTCCGGACAAGCTCCGTAGGCGTTGTCCAGGAGGTCATAGAAGTCCTCCTTGATAGGGTCTTCAGCCTCGTCGGTAGGGGCGTGTGCACATATAAGGCTGATGTTATAAAATCTGCCTCTGATGCGGAGACCGTGCCAGCTGGGGACGCTTGTTGGTTGAGGCCCAGGTTCACCACAGACTGTAGCGCCACCCAAGTAAGTAAGTAAGTAAGTATTTCCCTAAGTTGTTCAAGCGGAAAGCGATTCATCTGGTTTCGCGGACGTACGATACTGACTTCCTGTCAAGCTTTCGAGCGGGAACCAGTTTTCAGTGTCAAAATAACCTATGATTAAAAAAAAAAACACTAGATGGCCCATCCCTTACTTTATTGTTCATTTTCAAAACAAGACTTAAGTACTTTAAGCTAGTTGTATTCCAAAAGCAATTGACACTCCAAGTGTCCTAAAATGAATACTAAAAAAAAAAAAGTTTGCGTTTTCGACATCACTACCTTCAATCAATCAATTCGTATGACCGAGTACGAGTACTGCTCGAGCATCTATCGGAAGCAACCGCAACAAGTGCGGTGCGCCCCTATGCGCATAAACCAACCCGCAGTAGTACGTTCGCCAACACAGTACGGCGTACACATTCATCTGCTCATGCATACATATGTACATGAGTATGGTTGAATGGAAAGAAAACTCTGCAATAGATTTTCCTTACTCATACACCGATCACACACCAATACATACTAGGTGCTGTATGAATGGGTTTATAAAATTACGGCCAACGAAGAGTGGAAGAGGCGAATAGCCAGCGTTCTGCGGGCCACTTCTGTAAACATTCTCAATGATTTTCTTTTGTTTTCTTTTCGAAACCCCCATTGATGACGATGATCACGATGGTGCTGCGGCGGTGCAGAAGCGGTAGACACAACAGACGCTAGAACAAACACATCTCTCTGTGTGTGTAGAAAGTAAAGTATCTGTGGGACTTTTTGGTTGTTTTTTGAAAATTTCTTCTTGACGCAGAACTTCGAAAGGTACATGACGATATGACCCGTCCTCGTTCGCTCAGTGCATTTGGTGCGTTTTTAATCGAATGACGTTGCTCGTCAACAGCTATCAACTCGAATAGGAATTTTCCAATTTTTCTTTTTCCTTTTTCATTTTCGTGTGTTTTGATTTTGCATTTTGTTTGAGAATTGTTGTTTACTATTGATACCCAACTGGACGCGCGTTTATGTTTTGGCGCAACGATAGCGAAAGTGATTGCAGTTGGAAACCGACGTGGAAGTGGACGTTCGAGTAGATTAATCGTATGATTCGTGGTGTATGAGTGTTATTGGTGTTGCGATAAACATGATTTTTTTGCAAGATTTTTGAAAACAAATAAATACACACAGAAACGCTTTCATAGAGTGTGTTGAACTTAAACGTTAAATTGAGAGAAGAAGTGAACAATAAATTGCAATGTTTGTCACTTTGGATAACACGAATACCTTTGTGTCAGGTAAGAAAATCGGGAAGATGCTTTTGGCAAAAAACACAAACCAGTTGAATACCACAATTTTTATGAATGTTTGGTTAAAATAATTGCATTGCATGCAAAAAGCCATATTCGATACAGAAATAGGAGGAAACCGTGCCTCAGTTACTAAGTTATGTGTCAGAATATTGATCTTCCCAAAGGATAAAGGCCACTTTCGAATTGATTTGGAACGTTATTGTTTGTTAATTGCCTTCAAAACCAATTCTAGCTTGGGCTTTCTTAACCTTTTTAAGATCCTGAAGATATTCCACTTGCTATTGGATTAAAAAAAAAATCGAAAATTATTTTGAAATCGTGAGTTTTACTTTCAGTTCAGTCTTCCTTTACGGTATTTCCTTTAAACCATTATACATACATATGCAAAAAAGTTTATTTCATCTTGGTGTAAAACATATGCCATTTGTCTCAGTGTTCAATATTTGGGACACAAATCATTGTTTCTGATTATTACCGTACACCTTTTAGCCAGGGAAGCATTAAGAGAATTTCTAGACTCCCATTCTCTAAGGTATCATACAATCCTTCCATGGGGTTTTAATCGAGTTAAATAGGAAGCCATTTCAAGATACGTTCATATTAGCTCCACGTGCCATTAAACGTGCTTTAACAATATTTGATGTCCCCCCTGAATTACTGTCCACAACAACAGCATCTTTTACTCAACGCATGGGGGTGGCCGCGGTGCAAGGGTTAACATCATCGGCCGTCGAGCGGAAGGTCTATAGTTCAAATTCGTTTCATAGCCAAGAAAAAGCTATTCCTATACGGAAAAAGATATGCAACACAGTTGTGAATTGAAAGTGACCAAACGTACTCCTGCAGGCGTAACACTCACAGTATGTGGTCTATTGAAATTCATCCTCTGCGTATGCAATACTAACACCAAAAGTGCATGAACGAATTACTGAGAATTATAACCAACGCTAAATTTGGTCGGCTCTCGTCCTATGTAGGACAACCCACCCCTGAGAGTAGTCAACGAACATCTACGACCCAAAAACCACTGCACTCCGTCCAGATTGTGTGTCAAAAACATTAACCTGCGCGAAACTTTCCCTCACCCTGTTACCTTCGCTCGCACAACGTTCAAAAACGTTGTAAGGCTTTAGTCTTGAGCGCGCGTGTGACTGTAACAAAAAAAAAAAAAAAAAAAAAAAAAACGTGAGCGCACAATTGCATCCATGTACTTGTAATGTTTCCTTATATACGTCATACATATCCTTGATACAAAAGGCACCTTAAAACCACAGCTGGATCACCCAAATACTTCAGAGCAACCCAGCTTTCGACCGAACGAAGGCGAAACCATCTGAGGACAGAATAAAGAATTTGTTTCCATTATTTCAGATATGAATGAATTTGATATGAATTTGAATATGTATAACCAAACAAAGTGGTAGTTACTGCTCTTTACGCCTTAAAATTGTTTTCTACTTCACGGTAACAAACCGGGCTGACACCAGCCCATGAGGGCTACATTCATTTATTTTTATTGGTTGAGATACCTTTTCACCTGTGCGTCCCACCTTAGGTGCGGCCGTCCTCTATTTCTTCGTCCCTCGGGGTTGGATCCAAAGACTCTCCGGGCTGGAGCTGTGGTGTCCAATCGCTCTACATGGCCCAGCCATCTTAGGCGTTGAATCCGTAGACGTCTGACTAGACTCATGTCGCTCTACAGCCCGTAAAGTTCGTGGTTGAAACTTCTCCTCCAATCCCCCTCTGTGTTTATGGGACCGAAAATCGCACGCAGAATCTTTCTCTCGAAACGACCAAGGATTTCCTCATCCGCTTTAGATAAAGTCCATGTGTCTGCGCCGTATGACAATACCGGGATAATTAAGGTCTTATATAATGTCAACTTGGTCGTACGCGAGAGGGCTCTACTTCTCAGTTGCCTCTTGAGGCCAAAGAAGCAGCGGTTGGCAAGAGTAATTCTGCGCTTGATTTCGAAACTGGTGTCGTTGTTCCAAGTCACTGCGGAGCCGAGGTATATGAAGTTCTTAACTACCTCAAACTTATATCTGCCAATATGCACGTTCTTTCCAAGACGTCGGTGGTAAATGTCCTTTTTCGATGACAGCAGATATTTAGTCTTGCCCTCATTAACTGCCAAACTAATTTTTGCCGCCTCCATCTCAATACTCGCAAACCTCGCCTCATTGACATCTCGCTGCGATCTACCTATTATATCGTCGGCGTATGCAAGGAGTTTCGGGGATTTGAAATAGATTGTGCCTCTTGTATTGGCCAGTGATTTTTGCACAATCATTTCCGATATGATGTTAAAAAAATCACACGACAGCGGATCGCCCTGTCTAAATTCTTTTTTGACTTCGAAGCTAACGGTCAATTCTGCACCGATTCGGATGGAGCAGCGAGCATTTTCCATGGTCATCCTGCATAGTCTGACGGGCTTAGCAGGGATGTCAAAAGTAAACATGGCGTTATATAGCTCGTCTTTAATTACGCTGTCGTATGCGGCCTTGAAGTCGACGAATAGATGGTGCGTGTCGACTTGAAATTCAATGGTTTTCTCCAGGATCTGCCGTAGTGTGAAGATTTGATCAATGGTGGACTTCCCTGGCCTGAAGCCACACTTATAAGGACCTATCGGCTTGTTTACGAATGGCTTCAGGCGTTCACACAAAACGGCAGCGAAGATCTTGTATGCGACATTAAGGAGACTTATTCCTCTATAGTTGGCGCAGTTCAAGGGGTCTCCTTTTTTGTGGATCGGGCAAAAAATGCTGAGACTCCATTCCTCGGGCATGCTTTCCTCTGATCATATCTTACAGATGAGCCGGTGCATGCTCCTAACCAGCTCACCCCCAGCTGCTTTGAAGAGCTCAGCAGAAAATCGATCCGCGCCAGCAGCTTTATTCGACTTGACTTTCGACATGGCATTCTCAACTTCGTCGAGGTCAGGGGGACGGAATTCTCTGCTATCTTTGTTATTAAGAAATGAGTCATGAGTATGTTGGCCGTCCTCGCCATTATACAGTCTGCAGCATCGACTACGATTCTACTACTAGGTGTCCCTTCTCAACCTTACAAGCCTCCGTTCGGGTTTTATAGCCTTGGGACAGTCGTTTTATCTGTTGATAAAATCTTCGAACGTCGTATCTGCAGTAGCACTTTTCCAAGTTTTCAATCGCCCGCTTCTCTTGCTCCTTCTTCTTTCTCTTGAGAAGCTTATGTTGCTCCCATTTTTTAAGCTCGTAGAGTTCATGAGCTGCTCTTTTTTTTGTGTAGTGAGGCTTTATATGCCTCCTGCTCTTCTGCGTGGATCCCTCTACACTCGTCATCGAACCAGGTGTTTCGTCGTGGTGGAGCTTTAAGGCCCAGCACTTCCGTTGCTGTGCTCTTCAGGGCTTGTTTTCACAGGCTCCATTGTTGCTTTACTGACTGATTGGAGAATTGATGTGTATCGGAGAGTTTAATGGAGACGCGGTTGGCAAAGGCACTGGCGATCTTCGGCGATAGTCATAACTTGGTGTTCTAATTCTACTCCGCAGTGCTCGTGTTATCCATTGACGTATCTTGGCTACTACAAGTTAGTGGTCTGAGTCGATGTCCGCTCCTTGGAAAGTACGAACAGCAAGGATAGTGGAGGAGTGTCTGACGTCAATCGCGATGTGATCAATCTGATTGGCGACTGATTGATCTGGTGACTGCCAGGTGCCTTTGTGTATATCGAGGTGCGGAAAGCGTGTGCTAGCTAAAGGAAGATTTCAGCCTGTGTTATCGGATGTGGTGTCAGGTAGGCTGTGTTTGCCGATGACCCGCTCAAAGATGCTTTTTTACCCAGCTTAGCGTTAAAATCTCCTAGTATAATTTTGGTATCATTGCCGGGGCATTTGGCATATGTTCTGTCTAGGAAATCAAAGAAATCATCTTTGATGGAGTTATCCTTCTCTTCCGTGGTGGCATGGTTACATATGAGGTTGATGTTACAAAATATTGGCTTGATGCGGATCCGTATGGGGCATTTACTCACATACTGAAAGCTTCGGACTTTGTGCCTTAGTCCAACTCTAACAACAAATCCGCATCCAAATAGTCCCTGTGATCTCTCCCTATAGCAGTTACCGCTTTATAGCGGTCTAGGGCGTCCGCAAGTTGTTCGTTCGCACATTCCACGTACAGAACCGAAGGTCCTTCTTTGTTTTTTGTTTTATTAAAGGGTCGTCAACATCCTCGCTAGTCGCTAGTTTTGTGTTTGCTTATTTTTTTTTCTTAAGATAAATATTTTGTTTCATATTGGATGAATGAAGGGGGTCATTCATCCATTCATCTTGTATGTTGGTTGTTAACTTATATTGTCTTTTAAACTGCTTTCAACTACAGATTGCAGGTAATTTTTTTTAACAAATGTGTATACTATTATTCTGAGTATTTTTAATTGTAGATAAAAATGTATTTTTGTGGCCGAATTTAGTTAGTCGGCCGGTACGTTACACCCACGCTTTAATATCAATATACACTGATGGACAAAAGTATTCGTAATGTGGTGTTACTAACAATAAAAAGCGGAAAAAACACTTTTAAAAAGTTATTATTTGGAAAACTTTTTTCTTATCTTATAGAGAAGAATATATACAACAAATTAAATAGAACTCAAAATAAAATACATAACAAAAACAAACAGTGGCAATAAAAGTAACTAAACATTTAAGAATTTGGTTGGACAAAAGTATTCGTAATTTCTAAATAGCATACAATATTTCCAAACACAATAACAAAATACAATGCTTGAACGAGTATATTTTAAACTTTAAGGTATTTACTGGTATAATTTGATATCAGCTATGATACAGCAAAGTACAATTTATTGATATGAGCAGGATGGTACGTAAAGTAAAGAAACTACTTCTGAAGAGCGAACAATAATTTTAAATCTTTTTAAAGTGGTGAATCAGGAAAAAAAATAGTGTAATAGTGAAAAAGAGTTACGCAACTGCATATGATATTAAAAAACCGGCCAAGTGCGAGTCGGACTCGAGCACGAAGAATTCCGTACCATCTGTATATACATATAAATATGAAAGAGACTATGTATGTATGTTACCTCATCAGTCATCACAGTAAATCACATTTTTTGTATGATGACAGATCTTGGTTGCAGGCAGGTTATCGGCATATTACTTCGATAATCACCATTGAATTCAAATCAATTATCTTACTTGACAGCAACGATGTGAATAGGTGAATAACAATAAATATGGGGAAAAGGTTTGCAGCTAGGATTAATTCATCAAAGACACAAATATATTGTCGACTAACCTTAGTTCAGTATGTGACCAAGGGGATTTTTTGGATGAAAATCATGTCTGTTGTATGGGAGCCCCCCTTAAATATTAATTTGTCGTGGTAGCGGCAACAGAAATACATCATCTGTGAAAATTTCAACTGTCTAACTATCACGGTTCATGAGATACAGCCTGGTGACAGACGGACGGACGGACAGCGAAGTCTTAGTAATAGGGTTCCGTTTTACCTTTGGGTACGGAACCCTAAAAACGTTTGAAAAATTCATCGGACTTAAATGAAAGCCTAGAAGTGGTCGTCCGAGTATACTGACATTGAGAGATTGAGGAAAATTCTTTTAATGATAAAGAAGGACCTAAGACACCGTCCTCCAAAATTGCCTCAGAAATAAAAGAGACCTCCCGAACAGAAGTTTACCCTCGAACAGTCCGAAGAGTACTCAGAAATGAGGGGTATAGGGCTAGAACCTGCAGAGGGAAGCCTTTTATTACTAAGGTGAACAAAATGAGGAGACTGGATTTTGCAAAAGAATTCTCGGGCTAACCAATATCGTTTTGGAAGAAATATTTGTTCTCTGATGAGAGTAAATTTTGTGTTTAACGATCGGATGGACGAGTTTTGACTTGGAGGAAAGCAGGCACCGAATTAGATAAAAAAAAGTGTTCAATCAACTGTCAAACATGGTATGTGGACTTAGGGCAGCTTCTGGTATAGGGAAGCTTATATTCATCGACGAAATCATGGAAAAAGAAGTATACCTTAAGATCTTAAAGGAAAATTTAAGGATCAGTGATAATGATTTATACCTGAGCAACGATTTTTACTTTCAGCAAGATAACGACCCAAGGCACACTGCGGAAATGGTTCGATCGTGGATATTATATAACACTCCTCATACCTTGAAAATACCACCCCAATCACCAGATCTCAATCCTACAGAGCATCTATGGGATATGTTGGATAAACGGGTGCAACAACACAACATAACGCCTAAACAGCAACTTATAGACTTGCTACAGGAAGAATGGACAAAAATAGGTACTGACTTCACCAAAAAGTTGGTACATTCCTTGTCAAATAGACTGCAAGCAAATAGACTGTTATTAATCCAAAAGGCAATTCAACCAACTACTAAATTTTAAGTAATTAAGAGTATGTTCTGAATCAACATAAAATTACGAATACTTTTGTCCAACCAAATTCTCAATTGTTTGGTTACTTTTATTGCTACTGTTTGTTTTTGTAATGTATTTTATTTTGAGTTTTATTTAATTTGTTGAATATATCTTTCTCTATAAGATGAAAAAACGTTTTCCAAATAATAGCTTTTTAACTTGTCTTTTCCTCTTTTTATTGTTAGTAACATCACATAACGAATACTTTTGTCCATCAGAGTATGTATACATTTGTTTTGTAATAAAAACGGGTAAAATGCCATCGTTAAAGGGGGAAATTGTTAAGCACTTTACTTCAGGTCGATTGTGTTCATGTTTTATCAACCTTCCATACGACCGACATTCATTCAAAGCTTGAAACAAAGGATAAGCATTGATTGTTATATATGAACATGTATGTACATAGATATATACATGTATCATATATTGTACTTATGTTGATATCTCTCACCACGCCCATTAAAAACACATATCCGTAAAACAATCGAATCGGTTCACTTCCTTGTTGATGTTGTTATATAAATATTTTCTCACATCTGTCGACAGCGATACGCAAGAATCGATCAATGTTGTACTGTGTATATCTCTATCTCATAAGGCAATATTTGGTTTCAGGACAGTTGTAGATCTTTTCACTTTTAATCTGCACACATGTAGAGATAAAAACTGCCATTCTGACCGAAGACAACAGTATTATTGCATAATATGTCTACAGGGAGCAGCTGAGCGCAAGACTCTACGGTATGCCTACGTCGAACACAAATTGCCGCTCAGCCATTCAGGAAGTAGCCGAAACCACCTTAGGATACCTACCACCCCCGACAAGAAACCCTGGTATGATGGCTAGTGTGAGCAGAAAAAGGCAGCAACCGACGAGGCATACCAAAAGGCGCTGCAGAGGAAAACCAGGGCAGCGCAAGAAGAGTACGGAGCCAGAAGAAGGGAGAAGAAAAAACCGGCCAAGTGCGAGTCGGACTCGCGCACGAAGGGTTCCGTACTGTTATGTATAAAAACGGCAAAAAAAGCATGTCTGTTGTATGGGAGCCCCATTTATACATATATTTATTATATTCTGTCAAAGTATTTGTTGTTAAAGCAGCAACAGAAATACATAATCAGTGACATTTTATTCTCACACCCTTAAATATGGGTGTTCCCCAAGGAGCAGTATTGGGCCCAATCCTTTTTCTAATTTATGTTAATTCGTTTTTCTAACAACCTTTTAAAGGCAAAATAACTGCCTTTGCTGATGAAACATCTCTTTTCCACTCAAACACTAACTTAATTGATAGTTTTGCAGATGTTAATAATGACCTAGATATGTTAAGGAGATGGTTTAATTATCATAAACTAATAATTAGCAACAAAACGAAGTACAACAAACAATATCAATGGTACAGTTTTCAGAGACCTTCCCTTATATTATCACGCACCATTGTGTAATCGATTTGTTCTTGAAGATATAGTATTCAACAATCAAGAATGTTTGAAAATTGCTTCTTGATTGAACACGTGGACAGTTTTAAATATTTAGGTGTTACATTGGACCAACAACTTTGTTGGAAAGACCATTCAATATATTTGAAACATTATCTAAATGGGGTTATAAGATAATTATTCCATCTCAGTATGCACTGCAATCTCTACCCGTTTTAAAATACTAAATGTACACTCGCACCGATATGGAACTAGCAAAAACATGTCCATGTCCGGAGCTAAATGTATTATCGCACCGATATGGAACTAGCAAACCATGTCCATGTCCGGACCTGAATGCATACATACACATGTATGACATTCGTTCACGAAATGCGGTGCAGGCATTATATTCATTCATTTCTTTTCTCCATTTCAGTTCAAGTGTGCTGTACAGTGTACACCAACTGTTCGAGCTTTATCGCCACATCTCCATACTTTTGGGTTTCTTGAAAACTACGGGGTATAACTCATACCGTATGAGAAGCATGTTCGTTGCATTTATGTTTTTTTTTTTCGTTTTGTACATATGTATGTGATTGATGAATAAGGGTTGAATGGAACTCTTTTCGTTCAATTTGCGGAACGAGAGGACATGTGTCCGAGAGAGGACATAGTTCCGTGAACTATACATGTCCGGAACTACCCAACTCTACTTCGTAATGTACATATGTATGTATACTTATACATAGCGCACAGATGTGTGAGTGTATGCACGTATGGGATCCGTATGCACATATGTACGTATCGGTTCGTATGTGTGCAAGATCGCTTGCTCCTCTTGCTCCTCTCCACCTGCCGCGACGTCGTGCGAAAGGGATGCTAGGCCAGCTGCGAGGACTGGTCGTGAGCAATGGCGCCACGCGATTGCCCTCACGCCGACTTACCCGCAGCAAGAATCGCGAATTTGCTACGAGACTCGCGAAATATCCCACGCAAAAGAAAAAAAAACGCCGTAATCGTTTCCAATTCAATATGTCACAAATTTAATTTCCTTAACCTAACTTAATCTAGGTTTACAATTATTCCTTTAAACTACCCTACACCGTATGTCAATAAAAAAAGTCGAAATAAATAAAAAAAAACATATGTAAAA
The DNA here is from genome assembly GCA_951905685.1 of Eumerus sabulonum. Classification (NCBI taxonomy): domain Eukaryota; kingdom Metazoa; phylum Arthropoda; class Insecta; order Diptera; family Syrphidae; genus Eumerus; species Eumerus sabulonum. Next base: position 209,894,815 of record OX645060.1, read on the forward strand.
AACAAAAAAAAAAGGAATTCACTGTCCAAAAAAGTAAACAAGCCGCAGCTTGAGTATTCGAACAGTCGTACCGAAACTCCTCTGACCAACGACTTAGCCCGCATCACCAATCGCGACCAACAAATTTCTGATTTCAATACCTTATACAATGAACGTGATATCCGCGACCAACGTAGGCAATAGGACACACGGTACGGCCGCGTACCGGGAACTGCTTAAAACCGTACCGGAGTTCTTCCCCGGAGATCACTCTCCGAGTACTTCGCCGAAGATTTCTCTCCGAGTTCTTTGCCCACTCTCCCTCATGTGCTACTAGGAACACAAAAAAAAAAAAATTCTGACCTTCTGCGGGTTGAACTCCACTCGTTCGCGTGTCAAGTGCTGATTGTACCCTCAGGCTATCCGCTTCCTCTGAGTTTTCTTTCCCAAAATGGATGACTACAAGCCGTTCACAAATGGGAACTGACTGAAAGATGACAACGAAAACCTTTCGAAACAATTTATTATTGGTTGTTTGTAATTATGTATATGTATAATTAATTTTTTTCTGTTTTTAGTATTTGTCGTGGTAGCGGCAACAGAAATACATCATCTGTGAAAATTTCAACTGTCTAACTATCACGGTTCATGAGATACAGCCTGGTGACAGACGGACGGACGGACGGACGGACGGACGGACGGACGGACGGACGGACGGACGGACGGACAGCGAAGTCTTAGTAATAGGGTTCCGTTTTACCTTTGGGTACGGAACCCTAAAAACTACTGCGACAAAAGAAAAGAATCTTCGCAGGAGTCTAGGGATAAACATAAAATACGAGCCTTTTACAAGAAAGCCAAAGGCCTTGCAGGAGGCTTCAATAAGGGCACCCTGGCTCTTCGAAACTGCGAGGGTAATCTTGTCACCGACCCGCAGGGAATAGTGGATGTATTTAAGCAGCATTTCCAGCAGCTGCTTAACGAGCATGACCAAGAGAGAGTGGTAGGGACCGAGGAAATCCCAACTCCAGCCGCTGAAGTAGTCCTCCCACCCAGCATCGAAGAAGTCGGCACAGCTATTCAGAAGCTGAAGAACAACAAGGCCGCAGGCGCAGATGGCTTACCATCAGAGCTCTTCAAGGCTGGCGGCGATGTTCTGGTAGGGAGCATGCATCAGATCATCTGCAGAATTTGGGAAGAAGAAAGCATGCCCGACGACTGGAATACCGCGATACCACCTCTTTGCAAGAACTATAGAAGTATATCCCTGCTCAATGACGCATACAAGATCCTGTCCAGCGTATTGTGTGAACGTCTAAAACCATTTTGCACCGCACTAATCGGCAGCTACCAGTGCGGCTTCCGGCCCGGCAAATCAACTATAGACCAAATTTTCACACTTCGGCAAATCCTGGAAAAGACCAACGAGTTTCGAATCGATACACACCGTCTTTTCATCGATTTCAAAGCCGCATACGACAGCATTCATCGTGAAGAACTGTTTGGGGCGATGGCCGAATTCGGGATCACGGTAAAACTGATCCAGTTGTGTCGCGCCACGCTAAAAAACACGCGATGCACTGTGCAACTCGCTTCTAGGACCTCGGAACCATTCGAAACATGCACCGGATTTCGGCAAGGAGATGCGCTGTCATGTGACTTCTTCAACCTGGTGCTGGAGCAGATAGTGCGACGGGCAGGCGTACACAGGGAAGGCACTATCTTTTACAAGTCCATCCAGCTGCTAGGATACGCGGATGATATCGACATCATCGCGTGTTCCTGGTTCGAGAAGAAGTGGAATACCGAACCTCCGGTATAAAGACCAAGTAATCGCCGATGTAAGACATCTTGGTCTTGACAACTGGAAGCAGCGTGCCCGGGACCGTCAAGGATGGAAGGCAGCTATAGCTCAGGCTCAGATCCTCCATGGATCGCTGGCCTGATAAGTAAGTAAGTAAGTGTATTTATACATTGTAAAAACGAAAAACAGACCAAAAGAAGAAAAGTGTTAAAGTGTAACACGGGCACATACATATAACACATATGTGTGTATCTATATCTCAATTATCCGCAGTAAAATTGTGACAATACATACGCGTGGTGCTATTCGGGTATCATATCCATGATAAGCCCTTTTAAGCGATTGAAGTTTTCCAACTTCTTTGGACCAATAAATAGGAGTTTTTGATAAGTTGCCAAAATGTGCGGTATCAAACGAATCTTTCTGACAACCAAATGTCCATGATTGTATTCGAGTCGAATTATTGACTTCCAAATCAAATTGTTGACTTCCAAATCGTCTAACGTTTCTGATTTATCGGCATAGACATTGACTTCACATATCCCTAAAAAAAAGAACCTAAAGCTGCTGGAGCAGACGGACTCCCCGCGGAACTGTTTAAAGCAGCTGGCGATGAGCTGGTCCGGAACATGCACCAACTCATCTGCAAGATATGGTCGGAGGATCGCACGCCCGGTCCATAAGAAAGGAGACCCCTATGACTGCGCCAAGTACAGCGGGATAAGCCTCCTGAACATCGCGTACAAAATCCTCTCTGCCGTACTATGTAAGTGCCTGAAACCGTTCGTGAACAATCTGATAGGTTCCTACCAGTGTGGTTTCAGGCCAGGATCTTTGAGAAGACACGCACCATCTTTTCGTCGAGCTATACAGAGCCATGTCATGTTTTAACATTCCTGCCAAACTCGTCAGACTGTGCAGGATGACTATGGAGAGCTCTCGCTGCTCCATTAAGGTCGGAGGTGAACTAACCGACCCCTTTGATGTTAAAAAAGGTTTTAGACAGGGTGACGCACTGTCATATCATTTCTTTAACATTATTCTTGAAAAGATCGTGCGGGACTCTGCGGCCAATACAAGAGGTACGATCTACTTCAAGTCCACACTTGCTTGCTTGTTTGGGTCGGAGGAATGCATAAATTGATATGAGATTCGTAATTCTGAAAGACGTTCAATATTACTGAAAAAAACCAATCAAATCAAATGCAGAAATCTTAAGAAAAAAAAAAACCGGGCAAGTGCGAGTCGGACTCGCGCACAAAGGGTTCCGTTCTATTATCTATAACAAGACACTAGCGCACAAATCAGTCTCAAGTAGAGCAACGTGAACGTCTCACAGGACCTGAGCCGAGCTTCTCTCAATCACCCATATTGTGTGTGATTTCATTTTCCAATAGGTGAAAGGGACCTACAGTTTTTATTGCCGGTTCCGAACGGCGAATTTCTCGAAGCTTTTCATGACAGTTTTACTACAGGTGGTTTTGTCGGAACCCCGCTGAGGAGAAACACCGTGAAAAACACGTTCGAAGACATGGCTGTGTCGGGATTCGATCCCGTGTCATCGGCGTCAGAGGCCAACACACTACCCACTGCGCCATGGTGCTCTTTGGGTCACAGAAATTGATATGTGTACTAAATTTCAACTTAATCGGTCCAGTAGATTCGGAGATAATTGACTGTGAGCGACGGACAGACGGAGACACGAGTGATCCTATAAGGGTTCCGTTTTTTTTTTTTTTTCGGACGCACGGAACCCTTAAAACATAACTTGATGAAGGGCCATCTACAATTTCGTCGCAGAGAACTTTTAAAACAGAAATAGCTGTTAGGAGAAGTCATGGTTCAGTCAAAGGAGTTCTGAATTCCCAAATGAAATCGGGTCCTGGTAACAGGGATTGCCCAGCGTGTATTTTGCATTCTCATTCTTTTCAGCGTGGTGCTGACAAAGGTTCCTGGAGCATATTTTTTTTAAGGTTGGTGGACAGCTTAACACGTGTCTTTTAGACAAGAATATTTCCTTGGGCCGACTTTGACTTCCAAACTATGCAATCCTCGTTCATAAGCATACACACACTCACTAAGTCGAAGAAAAGTTTAACTCTGTCAGTTCATAAGTTGAAACCAGGGACACTATTCGCGTATGTCGAGAATTCACGAACATTCTGGACAACTATTGATTTCATTCCAAAATTTGTATGGGAATGCTTCAGCGCCTTTCAATTACAGTAAACATGCCTAATATTTTTAACATACAGCGATACAACTCGACTCCCCAAGCCTTAGGAGTGCCAGATAATTGCAATACCTTTTCGAGAATATTTTGAGGCGATTCTCCGTTGTCATCCTGCTGTTATTAAAACTATCTCGATCATTTTTAGGATGACAAAAGCCATTTATAGAATTTGACTTTGAAGTTGTATTGTAATTGTACTTTATTTAATGAACGCGATTTATTCCATTTCTTTTACAGATAATCCATACTACTTTTATAATGAAAAGTCACCAAAGACCCCAGATTCGTCGACCTCCAGCAAGGGGTTCAACATATTCAAAAGACGAAACTCTAAAGGCACCAGTCCACGAGTCACAATTCCCGAAAAGATTCGACCAATCAACTCGGGTAATCTCGATTCAGCTGCCACAATTCTAGGCAGTCCCCGTGGGAGCTTCGGATCACTTGGCTCCTATTCCGGTGCTGTGCATGTAGGTCCCACGAGACACAATCGTATAGAATGTGGTATCATTGTTCTATTTAACAGGCATTTGAATTGGGGTCACCAACAAGTCTAAATGGACCATTCCTACGTCGTTTGAACAACGCCGAATCTTTCAGGGATCGATTGGGATCCTACAACGAATCGGCCACATATAATGCCGAGAATGATGATGTCTTCAATACGTCACCATTGTGGTAAGTTTCGGATAGTAAAATCGCGCGAAATCATACCATTAATACTGATCTGCTATTTAGTAAAAACCATCACACACTGCCAAGCCAAGGCTCGCGACGACATTCATTCTGTAACTTCAGTCAACGCGACCGCTTTAAAAGTCCAACCTCACCCGACGAGGTGCCCAATATGGTTGCCCCACGACCGCCCATTGTATCGCCAAGTCGATATCGAACGTCCAGCAGGCGTCAAAGAGGTAAGTGTATAACTTCTCAATTCCATTTCCATTCGCTTCGAAAACAAATACCATACGGTGCTCTACTGAAATCCAAGAATCTGTATTTGTTTATTGATCTAAAAATCTCATTACACCTATGCACATACCATACCTGAAGTAACCATCTGGAATGCATTTCGTTTCCAACAACTACACGGAAGTTTCAACTTCACTATGCCGTACTTCGATTCGAATTCTATTTTCGGAAGGTATTCAAGATAAAAAGCAACTTTTCCACTACGAATGCTACTCCATTCCTAGAAAGAGGAAAACACAGAAAATCTGATCTGGCTCAGCACAAACAATCAATGACTTTTCACACATGTTTTCCAAATTTGACAGCTCCACCCATCACGACACGTTGATCGACGTTCCAAATCGCCATTTAACAGCTCATCCAGCGCCAAATGGTCGATCCGAAACGAACGGGTCAAAGACTGAATTGCATAGTCCCGCGATGGGGCTGAAATCGAAAATGGTTACCGCGCTGATTCTTTGTTTTCCTTTTTGCTTCTTCGTTGAGGAACCGTTTCCCCTTTCCATTTTCGAAATGCAAATGTAAACACATTACCATCGGACGCGTGCCACAACTCCAATACGGGTTCCTGTTGTTATTTGTTTTGGATCAGGCATACAGCTATAAACTCCCTTCCTATCAATAAGCCACGGTCTGTAGAATAATGTGAAATAAGACAAAACAGGAACTAGCATTAAGTCATAAACGAAAACTGAATGTCAAAAGAGTTAACTTGTGATTGGTGCTTCCCGTTGACCGGAAATTGACAATGCAGTTGATAATAACTACGGTAACGCTCTTCCTTTTTTGTCGGCTTCGAAACCCTGACCTGACTTCGATCAAAGCAATATTGCAATGAAGAAGAAAGAAATGATAATAAAGATCACTCCTACAGTATCCATATGGACGTTGGAAACGGCTCATCCTTGCAAAGCGACCGTTAAAAGTAAACGAAAACAAAAGCTCGTCAAAGAAACTATGAATATAAAACAAAATAATTCCAATCTCGAACCTGAGCCAATATATAGCCGGGAGTCCACGGGATCCTACAAAACACGACTCTTAGCGTTGACAGCGATACAACGAAGATCACTTGAAAATACAACGCACGTACTAGTGGAGCATTGGCGCCAGTACTTGTGGCGTGCTGCTACAACTCTTGGCTACCGCTGCGAGTTATTGCGACAATTTGTCGGAGAAAACTGTGAATAAATGTGAAACAAATGTGTATAAAGTTGTTTTTAAACAGAGCTTTAATGAAGCTAATATGTTAAAACGATGTTGGGACACGACATCATCATCGGCGGACAATTCACTGATATCGATAACTACACAGTGCGCGACTGGGCGACAACGACGACGACAACGATGAATGTGACTATATATTTATGACTCTGATGAAGCTGATGTTGACGCTGATGGAAGCGACGCATGACGAAGATTAGACAGTGTGATGTAACGAGCATTATATTTTGTTTTTTGGATGGGGATTTAGCTTAAAAGATAGTTTGTAAATGCCTGTCGATTGATTTAACGCTTGAGGAGCGGCTAATCGCTGTCACGCGTAGATACATATGTATGTGCATACCGGAGATGGCCAAGATGATCGTGATTCCTTGTTGAATGTGAGATTGGCGTCACTTTGACATGATACTGCCACCGGGATGGGGTAATGAATGTGATATAGGATAGCTTTTATCATTATGGAGTTGGCATAGTAACGAGGATGTTGAAAGTATGGACGAGTGAATGTCATTCGGGTGCCGGGATTTCTGCTGGATTGAGGAACAATGACAGAGGAATGGTGTTGTTTAAAATAAGCAGAAATTGTAGAGTTAAGTTTGATTTTTTTTTTTAGCGCGGTTATTGGCGAAAAATGAAAACTTGTCATTGGGGAATGACATAATTTCATTAAATGAAAACCAGATTTTTTGCAGTATAGCAAGCGATTGTGTTCAAACGGAACATTTTTTCATGGTTCTAGCAATAGTCTTATAATGGACATTTTAGTAAAGTGACAGAAATTACGAGTTGGCTTAACGTAAGCATCTGTCTTTTAAGACTTAATCTCACGGTGGGCCTACCCACAATCGGGACCAAGGCTGCATTGGTCTTTGCCCCAGGGTACGAATACCCTGGTACAATTGGTGAACATGCTTGGGGACATGTTCACCGCCTTGATGGAGGCCGAGGTCTATCTAACACCTTTTGCACCAGACTCCTCTAGGATGCCTGAGTGCCATACGTTCCCGCGATGTTGGGATAACCACAGCCACCACGATGCTCCCACAAGGGGGCCTACCTCAACCGACAGGACCGGAGCGGATTTCGGCAAATGAGTGTGCATTGCTTGCTACTATCACCAACTTTGTATTGACTCGGCGTTAGTCAATTTTTCATCATTGGCACTATGTGCCTCTTTTGCTGTATTTGTTTTAGTTCAGTCACACACTCACTCACCTAGTTCACTCCGCGGGCTTCCTGTCCCCGTGGTACCAATTATTTTTAAAGTGCTTTGGTTTTCACTCCGCAACTAAACCAAGTCACTTTCAGTTAAGCTTCCCCAAAAGCTTAAGCCTGACAACTTACCTCCTTTCAATTCTGAGTGTGCTTGGATTTTAGAACACTCCGACCGGAATCTTATCTACTTTTTATAACTATCCGTTATTGTAGACTTAGATCCCGGCGCCGGATTTTAGTCGCCTTTTACGACAGCCATGCCTTACCCCGGGTATATTCTAACCCCTACCCGGAGGGGGAAGTAAAGTGACAGGACGTTACTACTAGTACTACGTACTGTGTCATTTTTAGGGTTCCGTACCCAAACGTAAAACTGGACCGTTTTACTAAGACTTCGCTGTCCGTCCGTCCGTCTGTCACCAGGCTGTATCTCATGAACCGTGATAGTTAGACAGTTGATGCTTTCACAGATGATGTATTTATGTTGCCGCTATAACGACAAACATTAAAAACAGAATAAAATATTTAAGGGGGGCTCGCATACAACAGACATGATTTTCATCCGAAAAATTCCCTTGGTCACATACTGACCTAAGGCTAGTCGACAATATCCCACAACCAGTAGCAAACTTCCCGGCTTTAATCCCTTTTGTGTCTTTGATGTATTAATCCTAGCTGCAACCCTTTTTTCTATAATTACGAACAACCAATAATAAACACCCTTTAAGCTCTGATGATCCCTATTGTGTCACTGCTAAGTTAATCCTTGCTGCAAACCCTTTCGTACAATTGTTATTTCCATCCTGAGAGGTTAGGATATCAAATGTTGCAATAAATTCAATTGTTGTGAAATTAACTTTCGATCATATCCCACAACCAATAAAACACTTCCAAACATTGATCCCTATTGTGTCCTTGATATATTAATCCTAGCTGTAAACCTTTTTCCCATAATTATTGCTATTCACTTTTTCATCTAACTGCTGTCAAGTAAGATAATTGATTTGAATTCAATGGACACTTTGATGATCAACTATCTCATCAAGGAGACTTTTGATCATCAAAGTAATGTGCCTATAACCTGCCTGCAGCCAAGATCTGTTATCATGCAAAAAATGTGATTTAATGTGATGACTGATGAGGTAACATACAACGTCTCTTTCATATTTATATATACAGATGGTACGGAACCCTTTGTGCGCGATTCCGACACGCACTTGGCCGGCTTTTTATCTATTCTGTCATTAGTCATTAGTACCTACTATAAGGTTTTTCCTACAGTAGTGAATCTTTGCCAATACAGTCACAGTCTTTCCATGGGCCGACCGTGCATATGGGCTCAAAAATAAAGAGCAACCAAAAAAGGTTGATTTTCTTATCAATTCCCTGCTTATAAACACATTTTTCTACGTCCCCTCGTATCGATTGTCAAAGTCACGTTTCCAAACCTAGTGGAGCCTATTCAGATACAAGTCGTTGTCGCCACATTAATCTCCATCGATAAATCGGATTATAGATTCCAGTAGCCAGAAATCCTTCCATTGAATTCGGCTCCTTTTCATCATTCTACATCGTGCTCGTCCCATTCTACCAAACCCTCATCCCATGCTTCCCATAAATGTAAATCTTCTTTTTTTTTTATATTAAACGAAGTACCCCCTCAACTCGTAGTTGAGTCGGCCACAAACTGTTCGTCCTTAAGCCCTTTGTCAGTCCGCGATCTCCGGTAAATTCATTTAGAATAACTAATTCTTTATCACTACAAGGAGTGATGATGATCCTATCCGACCGAATGTAAATCCACCATCCCCGCCGGTGCTCGTCTCCAGTCTTTGCATGCATGCGCATACGCATTGACATATTATTATGTCAACAAGTCACGTTTCCACGGGAAAAGTGTTTCCTTTTTTTTGATTTTTCATTTTTCTCTCTTCTTCGTCAGGAAAGAAGAATAAAAAATAAATATAAAAAAACATTAATTTCATCAAGTATACAGTCCGGGGTTTCCTCTCGTAACTCCTAGAGTTCCAAGTCCCTCCACTTGTTCTCCGATTGTATTCTGATCTGTTGTCAATCACGACCCGATCATATGTTGCATTTTTAATTTCGCTGTTTGTCATTTTCCATTTTCGGTCGCTGCGTCCACTTCAGCCAGTTTATTGTTTACTCCTTAGAGTTATTAATATCTTTGATAATTTTGATTTGGAGAACAGCGTGAATGACACGAAAAAAAGAAGAAGCCTGTGAAGCCCAGTGTGACGAATTATGGTTATGGTATGGCTAGCGTTGCCATAATTCTCGACTTTGACGTCGTTACTTGTCATTTTGGTTCTTGATTCCCCTTTTTTTTACTATTTTTTTATTTGTTTATCGCTCCTCTGTCGTTACTTGCTTTCGTCGTTCGATTCTTCATTTTGTTTAATTGTTTTTTATTTAAATTTTGCTGACGATATATAGTGATATTCTAACACGTTCGATTTTTGCACGCGCTACTGTCCGGTGGCGTTGTCGTCTCGCTGGTCAGTGTTTGGCTCTGCCGCCTAGCTATATGGTCAACAGATATCGGAACGATCGGTTAGTGGTTAGACCGTGTTTCGAGGAACTATCGGCTTCATTGTGTGGTGCTTGCGTATAAGACGATAAAATGAGAGGAAATTAGAAAACTGCATATTCCGATTGAGTACGTTCGGGAAGTTTTGGAAAGTGTTTTCTTTGTGTGTTGACAATTTTGAAGTGAAATTGTGATCAGTTTGCAAAAATGACTAAAGTGGAGGAAACGGAAATGACGGAGTTTTGTTGTGGTGAGTGCTGGTGGTCAAAGGTGTATATGTGAAATGGTTTTGTTGTCGCAATGTCCCTTTTCTGGATATAATATTTCTTTTTTTTTTCAAAAACTACATTTAAATTACTAAACATTTGGATGTATTTTATTAAAATAAAAATAAAATAATTTGCCTAGAAGTCCAGCCGCGTTACAACCAAAAAGAAAGGTTTTTCTTAGAAAAAGTTTTTTTTTTAATTACTCAAAAACTACTAGACATTTTCCCATCCGGTTTTCTGTTTTTAACTAAAAGCTAATAAGAGAAATTAGTTCTTGAAAAATAATTAGTACTTGATTACATAAAATTTTGAAAAAAATTAGTTCGAACATTTTTTTTTCAAAATGTTGAGTTTGAAAATTAATTTCTCAAAAACTATTCCTTAAAACTGCTTCTTTTAAAAACAATATGAAAGAAGAGGTTTCTGGCTTTACAAAAAAGTATATCATGGCATAGTGGATGTAGCCGTTGATTTTTAATATTTATTTTTTTAAATTAAGTAATTTTTTTAGAAAATTGCCCCTCCCCACTAAACGGGGTGGAATAGACGCCCCCTCCCATACGATTTTTTTTTTTTTTTTATGTAACGCAGGTTCAAGAGTTATATTCTTATGATGTTTGGCGCACAACCTGAACAGAGTGGAGTGGTTTTGGTCGTTGATGTTCGTTAACTCTCAGGAGTGGTTGTCCTAGATAAGACGAGAGCCGACCAAATTGCGCGTTGGTTATAGTCCGTATAATACGTTCAAGCACTTTAATATTGCATACGCAGAGGGGAATTTTAGTTGACCATATACTGTGAGTGTTATGCCTGCAGCAGTACGTCTGGTCACTTTCCATTCACAACTGCGTTGCATACTTTTTGTCCGTATAGGAATTACTTTTCCTTGGCTATGAAGCGATATTGAACTATAGACCTTCCGCTCGGCGGTCGATAATGTTAACCACTGCACCACGGCCACCCCTTTTCTTGTCTTGACCAGACCTACACGCTCTAGCTTTTTGGCACACTTCTCGTGCGGCACCCTGTATATATTACTGTAAAAGCCCGTATATTGGTCAATCTTATTTTACCGACATGAGTTGGTAAATGTTAGGATTTATAAGTAAGGAACGATTTTTCGGGCTTTTACCATTAGAATTTAGTACATGTTAGGCTGGTAAATGCTGGTTTTGGCAATGACCCAATGAGTAATTTTTTGATATTTATTTCCATTAGGTGGTATTTAAATCAATTGTGAATTATCAATATGAAGGATAAAAAAAAAACGTTTTACTTGTTACAGCACGGAGTGCTATTGCGGCATTTAGAATTACAAAACGATCCTGATGACTTGCAAGTTTTTTTCATGCCCCCAAGTATGCAAACAAATTTCTATCCTATAGGCAAAATAGATGCCTCACTATTATTTGTTTCGCTCAGGCGGAACGTGACAATGAGTCCTACTTTTTCGTACGTGCGACCGGTATTCATCGATTTATAAGACGTTATCACGTCGAAAGGACGAAATGTTTATTTCTGAAAACCAGTCCTTACATAATATGGGGCACAAAGACCAACTGAGGTGCGTTTATTCAATCTATTTGTACAAGAATTGCTTATGTGCTAATAAACATGCAAGTGTGCTGTTGTGAATTGCTCAGAAATCTGATTCATACAGCAGTGAGTAACGAGAAAATTGTGGTTACTCACCGTCCCATGGAGCAGTCTACACATCTTCTCTTTGCAGATATCCAAAAAGCTAAAAAAATGTGCAAAAATAGATTCCAGATTGTTTTCATTACAATGCAACTCTGGGACACCGTCCTCTTCAGACATAACGACCCACACCTTCCCCTAGTCTTCTAGATTTACGGTAATTGCGTCCGTCCGTATGTACTCTTTCGTTCGACTGAAATGGTTTTCAATAAAAGAAAAGTCATCCGCTAGGCATTTCCGATCTTCCTCGCCATAAAACCGCGCGTCCGTCCACAATACTTTGCTGTTACAAATTGGTTTATGTTCAAGCTCAAATAAACATTCGACGTGATTTGAATACATCATAGATGGTATGCCTCATGCATCCACACCCATAATCAATACGCAATAATCAAGGACTACCACAAACCAGTCCGCTCACTCGAAACAACAGCTCATTTTGGTAGTACATATGTAGTTAGAAGTGATAGTTGGCATACCAAACGAGCTGGGGCAAAGAATAGTGCAGGAAATGCTGCCGCCCAATGTTATAGTTAAACACAACTTGTCATCCTGTGTTGGGCAAACATGTGTAAACTTCCGGAAGAGAAAGTGTTTCCTTCCAATCTTTCAAAACATTAACAACATTAAAGAAAAAGAACTAATCTGTGGTGATGTATTCTTTTTTTAGACAGAGACTGAAAAAAAGGGGAGAGAAACTAGAACAGGAAGCACGAGCCGGTTATTAGTTTCGAGACCCCCTATTCCTGTTCCACTATCGGTGTGAGTGAGCATGTGGAAAAGGTACGACAGGAAATCCCTTAGATTATATGTCCCCTTAAAAGGGATTGATACATAGACACTGACATGTTCAATGTAACTCTTTCGGAAGCACAAAGAACCGATCCCCTTTTGCTCGAGTGGTTTGTGAATGGAAAACAACTCACATGGGGTAGTTAGCTACCCTTTCACGATACAAATGCATGTTTTCATTCGTTTGTCGGCGCTCGGGAGCTGTTTGTATCTCATCAAGTGCGTATGATCAGTACTCATATGAGTATACCATAGTGGCCACAGTATGTACAGTAGCCAGACACCTTTTCAATACATCACTTTGAGTGAAGTGATTCTGGTGGAACCATTTGTCTACTTGTGAAGGAGATTTTCTATTTAAATCTAAAGTATTGTGATTATTTGATGACGGAGGATGATACCGATGTCGACATTGTAGCTGACGATGATCGGTGATGTCGTGGCTTGACACCACTTACATTGAATTTATGCATTTCGTGGATTGCTGTGGAGAGATCAGTGATTTTCTTGTTTTCCCATACCACTTACCCGTACTCGTTCTGAAGTTAGGAGTGATGACAAGTTAATCGGTGAGAAAATCTGATGTACATAAGCATTATCATTATACGGTGTGAATTGGATTTTGCAATATGATTAGGAACACACTTTCATAAGGTACTAGTCTGTCTCAAGTGCAGGGTTTTGTCATTCAATTTAGGACAAAAATGTGCTAAAAAGACATTTGTTTCCCTCAGAACACTTTTGTATATGTATATGTATCTATCTTCCATAAAATATCATTCTCAAGTAGCAGTCATACCGATGTGCGGGTTTTCTGCAGCTCTATCAAAGACATGCCCTTCTCAAGGGCAATTCCATTGAAAAATCTCCAAAAACAAAGCAGACAAGAGACAAAAAAAAAAAAAAAAAAGCAATGTCAAATACGGGTCACATGTGTTGTTAGTCCAAGACCAGGCAAATACCTTCCACGCTGAGCCCTCAAACCCTCAGCATATTGAGCACATACTTCAAGTGTCCTCTGTCAGTATTTGGAAAACGCCTCGAGAGTCATGTGTGACTCTTAAGGATTTGTTTATGACACAGTTACCAAGTACTTAGGCTGCATTTTTCAATTCCCAAGGACACTACTTGCAAAAATGTCCATGGACTTGTTATACAATAAATTAAGACTCTAAACGTCATAAATTACAATCAGAATGTGTCGCGGAGGATGACAAGTAAAACAAGTGAACTGTCATTACGGGGCACATAAACATATGACACTCGAGTACGATGATTAAAGCATGCCTCATGAAGAACAATGATTATTCTGGAAATCGTATAAATCCACAAAAAAAAAAAAAAAAACAGAAAATTGCTCTGTACTAAATTAGATTGGACTGAATGCAGTAGTATGTAGATGACATCTATCTATGTATCTAACTAACGAAATTCCATCGAATTAAATGAATGAAACATTATGAGGGTTTGTATGGAGACGCATTCGTTCCTTCTCATTGAAAGCAATTTCGTACAATATGTATTAGAGTAACGTATCTGAAGCCTCAACTCATATATGTACGTACGCACGATGTGTGTCGGAGGAACATCTGTGCAGAGATACTCGTATTGTATAGATGGACTCTTACGTATGCTAGTAGGCACACATGTAGACCACGTAAACAAGCGATTTCCTGTCGTTACTAATCTAACACCGGCGAAGGGAACACGCGCTCTGGATCGCCGGGATGTTGGTCTGTTGTAGGAGGAGTGAGGAGCTCACTGCTCAACTACCCCCTAACAATTTAAAGCTGATGTCTAAATTGAAAAAAAAAAAAAACGAAATGAAATAGAAAAATCAGATCACGGGGGAAAAAACGTTCATTCGTTCATTAAAAGGGAATCAACGCGTGTTGCATTTAAGAATCAGATCGTGTCCCAAATTAGACAAACGGCGTGCTGCGTAGTGCACGGGTGCCTATTGCATTGGGCATGCCACAGAAGGTGGCCATGTGTCCAAAAATGGATGGAAAAAATGAGAAAAGAGAAACGGCTTCGGTTTGATTTGTTTTAGGTTGTTGTGTCGAGAAGCTTGTAACGCGTTCTTGGAAAACATTCAAAAGAGAATTTATGTGCACACGATCGATAGAATGTTGAGTAGTACATTGAAAGCAAACGGAAGAACAGGTGCTCGGGACCAATGATGAAAGCGCAAGTCCATGTTAGAGACACTCAGAGGCCTTCTAATTGTGGAGAAGCTTGTTTTGGGTATAAATTGTTCACAGGAGGTGTTAGATTGAAAATTTCTTCTGCTCTAGCTTAAGGATTTATTGGAAATATTCTGGGCATACTCGTACGTACATATATTACTATAAGACTGACATTGTCAATTTCCATGGGTAACGATGCTAGGTGAGATTAAGTCTTCCAGATCACTGTCCTTTTGAATGGTCTCCAGGTTGGCATAACGCTTACCTTTCAACGGCAAATGCATTTTACGAACAGTTAGAAATCACGTGGCTTGATCAGGCTAGGACGCCGTGGCGCAGTGGTTAGTGTGTTGGACTCTGACGCACGATGAGCGAGTTCGGATCCCGATAACACCGACGCCATCGAATGTTTATTTCGCGGCGTACTGTAGGTCCCTTTCACCTCTGTGAAAAATAAATCACACACAACATGGGTGATTGAGAGAAGCTTGGCTCCGGTCCTTCATGGGCTGTAACGCCATCAAAGAAGAAGAAGATCAGGCGAATATATGGCGTGTGGTCAAAAAGTCAACCACAAGTGTGTCTTTAAGAGTTCCGACCAACGTTTTACTAAGTTAAAATAAAACTTAACGCTGACTCTTTGTTCGATACTCTTTTGTGCACTGATCTGTAGTCCGTTGGTCATTTCCTACGAAATGACACCTCCCATCACTTTCGAAAGAAGGATCTGGCTTTGGCCAGATGCTGAACATGGAAAGGACTGCATTAGTATTTTTATGGATGGCCCCACGTCTGGGCGGGGGTCCGGCACTGGGATATTCTTTAAAATCAAAAACGTCCGACTGCACTACTTCTTCTTCTTCTTAGTGGGCGCTACAGTTCGGGGTGAACCTGGGCCTCAACCAACATGCCCCTCCATCAAGCACAATCCTTCGCTAGCCTTTTCCATTGCCACACACCCAGTTGGCTGAGGTCCCCTTCCACCTGGGTGCGCCATCTTAAGTGCGGCCGTCCTCTGCTTCTTCGTCCCTCGGGGTTGGATTCAAAGACTCTCCGGGCTGGAGCTGCGGTGTCCATTCGCTCTACATGGCCCAGCCATCTTAGGCGTTGAATCCGTAGACGCCTGACTAGGCTTATGTCGCTGTACAGCCCGTAAAGTTCGTGGTTGAATCTTCTCCTCCATCCCCCGTCTGCGTTTATAGGCCCAAAAATCACGCGCAAAATTTTTCTCTCGAACCGACCAAGAGCCACCTCAACCGCTTTTGATAGTGTCCATGCTTCTGCGCCGTAAAACAGGCCCGGATGATAAGGGTCTTATATAGAGTCAGAGGGCTCTATTACTCAGTTGCCTCCTGAGCCCAAAGAAGCAGCGATTGGCAAGAGTGATTCTGCGTTTGATTTCGGAACTGATGTCGTTGTTCCAAGTCACTGCGGAGCCAAGATAGACGAAGTCCTTAACTACCTCGAACTTATATCTACCTATTATGTCAATATCGTCGGCGTATGCAAGGAATTGCGAGGATTTGAAATAGATTGTGCCTCTTGTATTGGCCAGTAATTTTTGCACAATAATTTCCAATACGATGTTGAAGAAATCACACGACAGCGCATCGCCCTGCCTAAATCCTTTTTTGACATCAAAACAATCGGTAAGGTGTTCACCGATTTGGATGGAGCAGCGAGCATTCTCCAAAGTCATCCTGCATAGTCTGACGAGTTTAGCAGGTATGTCAAGGGTAAACATAGCGTTGTATAGCTCATCTCTAATTACGCTGTCGTATGCGGCTTTTAAGTCGACAAATAGGTGGTGAGTGTCGACTTGAAATTCATTGGTTTTTTCCAGGATTCCCTGGCCTGAATCCGCCCTGATAAGGACCTATCAGCTTATTTACGAAAGGCTTCAGGCGTTCACACAAAACGGCAGAGAAGATTTTGTAGGAGATGTTTCAAAGTCATGCTTTACAAAACGCTCATTCTGCCAGTCTTGCTGTACGGAGCCGAAAGCTGGACGATAAGCAGGACAGCGGAGCTGATTTTGGGTTCTTTCGAAAGAAAAAGAAGAAGACACAACCGCGAACTCTACGAGCTGTACCAAGATGTGGATGTAGTCCGGATGGCAAGGATCCGTCGACTACGCTGGCTCGGCCACGTCGAGCGCATGGACATCAACGCTCCAGCTAAGAGGGTCTTCGACTCCGAGCCTCCTGGTTCGAGAAGAAGAGGAAGACCGAACCTCCGGTATAAAGACCAAGTAATCGCGGATGTAAGACATCTTGGTCTTGACAACTGGAAGCAGCGTGCCCGGGACCGTCAAGGATGGAAGGCAGCTATAGCTCAGGCTCAGATCCTCCATGGATCGCTGGCCTGATAAGTAAGTAAGTAGTTCCTTCGGGGTGTTATCTGTCTAGAATGTTGAAGCCGCTGAGAATTGTGAACACTGAAATCATGTGCTATAACGATCTCAGTGCTTGGAAACTGAGAAATAATTCTTTGGATGAAGTCGGACTGTGACGTCTCTGTCCAGGTTTGAGCTTCTATAAAAAATACAGTAGTGAATTATGTGCTTACGAAGGATGAATTTAAGCCATAAGATACTTAATTCCGAGGTGGATGTTTGGCTATACTGCGAAAGCAGCAGGTAAATAATATCACTGCGAACGTAGATGGCGAGACAGCGGTGAGAAACGAATAATGGCACTCTATATCAAGGAAGACTAAAATCCGAAAGATGATACTTTTCATCAACCTATGTTACACAAAGTGCTAAAAACAGCCGGTTTGTGGAGAGAGACATGGGCAAATGGGGCAAAAAAATTCTTTCTTAATGCACGTGGACGCCGTGGCGCAGTGGTTAGTATGTTGGACTCTGGCGCACGATGAGCGAGTTCGGATCCCGATAACACCAACGCCATCGAATGTTTATTTCGCGACGTTCCTCCTCGGCGGGGTACTGACAAAACCCCCGTAGTAAACTTGCCATGAAAAAGCTTCTCGACTCACGCCGTTCGGAATGGGCATTAAACTGTAGGTCCCTTTCACCTGTGTGAAAAATAAATCACACACAACATGGGTGATTGAAGAGATGCTTGGCTCTGGTCCTTCATGGGCTGTAACGCCACCAAAGAAGAATGCACGTATATTGCAGAACTGTATGCAGAATTTCCCCATCAATACAACATGCAAAACATTAACGGACGTAACACAAACTAAGCAGAGCCGTGAAGTGAAGATCCGTACAGTAGTGAGTTTTGCTTCACCAACATGCGATTTGACGCCTTTGGACTTTAGCCTTAATTATAGTCATTTCTCAAAATAGAAGCTCAGAATATCGTCCGTCGGCAGAACCAAAAAATGCTATCTACTTGGATTTGTGAGACTTGTCTTTCTACACAACTGCATTTAAGTCGTTTTATGAACTAAGAACGTACAATTAGAACTTCCCAACTATCGGTACCACCTCTACTTAGCTTTAGCACTTCCACTCTCAAAATATCAACATTAGGGCAGCTCTCGATCCCACTCTGGTAGCTATTTTAGCGAAATCGAGACTTTGATTTGACCCAAGCCAGTGGATGCGTTTCAGTAGTAGCCTTTAATCTTCTTTCGTTTCATTTCTTGAGCAACGGTGGGTTCAATGGATAGTGCTAATACAATGGAATCGGTGATTCCATTTATCTGGGGATGTCTCAGTCACATTTTATTTAAAAAAAGCAGTGATCCAACACCTCCCGCAATGAGGACGAACATTAAAAAAGCAAGAAGTCTTCAAGTTTCAATAACAGATGTTCTAGTATAAAGGGTCGTTGCAATAATACCAAAATAGTGCTGAAAACATCCAGCAACATCACGCTTATTGCCGATATATGATTCAAAAGGAATAAACTAAAAATGTATACCCCATCCACCAAGTAATTTTAAACCATTGGTCATACTCCATATCATGTCTCAACACTCCATTGAAAAACTATTCCCAGCCTACCTAGACCCGACCCGGCTGCAGTAAACATTAACTTTTTTACAATGAGCTCCATTACTTCACAGCTTCCATAAACTCCAGCATAAGGTCAGAATGCGTAAAAAGAAACATCATCTACCACCCATACGCATCTGGTGGCATTCAACTCGCATTGCACCGGGGTTATTCACATCCACTGGCAGAGTCGTGTCGGCGGAATGGAAAACGGAAAATTGAAATTGAACTTGAATGCGTGCCTATCGACAGGGCCATTTCAGCACACAACCATTTCGATTCGAGCGTCTAATTTCTAACATCCGGTTCGGTCTAGTATAGCATACCAAACACTAGATGCTAGTACATTGCGCATTTTAGCAGATGTTGCACACTTGCTGCATCCGCAAAATTCCAATGTTCCTCTTCCTATACGCGGACATGCCATGTTGCTTCGTCTATTCCTTGCTTTTTATTTTTAATTTATTCCAAGTTTCCTCTTTTTTGGAGGGAGTTCCTTCCATTTGGAATGAGCTACGAACCGAAATTTATGAGGACATTTATTATTAGATGGATCTTTTCCTCCTTCTCATAAGATTCCATCTGTAGGGATGGAAGGAATCATGTCTCGTCGACGAGAAAGGTGAGCGTGCGACGAACATGACCACAGAATGATCTAAAATTGGACCGAGATGTGATTTTGATTGATGGACGATAAAATGCAGTGTTGTCATTGCCATGGCTAGGGCATTCGATTAATTTATTTTTTATTTGGAGACAGTCCATTTTTATTCTTATCCTAGTGAATCTGATTGAAGGAAAGTGCCGAATTGGCTGCGAGTTCCGTTCGGCATGATCGCGAGATTGTTTTGAAAACTAATACTGGTATTAGGGTGAGCTTTATGCGAGTTCGAGGTCCCTATAGACGGGATGCTTATAAATTAAAATTAATGACATGCGGTATGGAATTTCTTCTTATTTCGAGGGGATTTCATATACATATGTATGGTTCGGAGATGGGATGGTCTAGGTTGCCGTCTAAAGAAGAATTTTTAACAGAAGGAACGATAGTTGCTTTGACAGATAAGCTTTCGAAGATATTTGAATTAGATTTAAAGTATAACAACCTGGGAGGGATGTCTTCGAAATATTTGGAAATTCGTCTCCAAGGAATGGCATGACAAAAACTAATTTTGGGGTAATCAAATGGTTCCTCTGAGTCAACGTGACTTTTTAATGAGCAATTCGTTAGTATCTATAACGAAATTGTGACGACATTCTTAAAATCCACTGGGAAACACGCAATTCAAAATATTCAAAAGACATTAATTTAAAAAAATTCTTTAGGTATTATGCCTTGGAGATGTATCTAAATGCGTTGTTATATAAATCAACCAATATTTTTCCAAGTGTATGTAGATGTAAAACATACAATTCACGGTCATTCAAATCGGTAAAAACAATCAATCAAAGCTGCAAGTCATGGAGACGTGATAAGGACCTCAGTTGAGTCTCTGCCCCTTTTGCCCTGATATAGCTTAAAGCTACTAACCATGGTCCCCTACGTTTAGCTTTTGTGGCAGAAAAAAAAATCATTGAAATCAAGAGATCTTACCATCACATATTAGCAATTCCATAGTAAAAAGGACTCCCGACACCTCGCAATCGCCATCAGATGTAGATAAACTGGTCGATATCTTGACAAACACACGGGCCAACAGCTACATAATCCACAAATCAAGAAAAAACTCATACCCACCTTGGTGGAACGCAGCTCTAAGTAAGTTCCGCAAGAACTGTCGAAGGCTCTTCAATAAAGCAAAGAGCACAAAAACGACAGAGACCGGAGCCTATACATAGAATCACTCAGGCTATACAAGCAAACTTCGAGGAAAGAACAAAGGAAGTCTTTGAAACTCTTCTGCAACAATGTGGAGAAAATTTCAGACGCCTCCAGACTGAGGTAAATACCCTCGAAAGATCCACTAACTCCGAGTTGCCTCATAACAAACGGAGTGTGGACAACATCTGAAGAAGAAACACTAAACCTTCTCCTCAACACGAACTTCCCAGGCTGCTCTGGATCGCTGGACTCAGTTCATACGCGAGGAACTCCTCCGCGATAGAGGGACAGTACGATAAGATATCTAGAGAGAAAATTATATGGGCGTTAAAAAACTTGACCAGATGAAATTTACCCTATCGAGCTTACACAAACTATGGATTGGATAATACCATGGCTAGAGACTATCTTTAAAGGATGCCTAGATTGGAGTCACATTCCAGAAAAGTGAAAATGCGCAAGGGTACTCTTCATCCCCAAGGCTGGCAGGAACTCTCACACTTCCCCCAACGATCTAAGGCCTATTTGTCTCATCCTTTGCAAATTAAAACCTTGGAAAGGCTGATAGACTTACATATACGCCATAGTTTTGATCCTCCCCTAATTTCTAAGCACAGCACGCCTACTGTAAGGGTAGATCTGTCGAAACAGCCTTGCACATACTAATGAGGAAAATCGAGAGATCAATGCATCTTAAAGAATATACCTTAACAGCCTTCCTAGACATAGAGGGCGCCTTCAACAACGTCACTCCGAAAGCAATAATAGAAGGCCTAGAAAAGCGAAGAGTTGATTAGCGAGCTACTATTAACACGCAAAATCCACTCTAAATGGGGAAGCCAAGCAACCACCAGAGTGGGGACCAGGGGAACCCCACAAGCGCGGGGGGGGGGGGGGGGTCCTCTCAGCCCTTCTCTGGAATGTATTCGCAATTGAACTACTAATCAGGCTGGAGCAAGAAGGCCTCGTCGTTATTGTCTACGCTGATGACGTTGCCATTTCTATATCAGGCAAATACCTGAATGACCGTATCCAAACGGCATTCTCCATACTATGCAAATGGGCACAAAGCAATGGCCTTACGGTAAATCCCCAGAAGACGGAGAAACTGCCCAGTCACTTTACTTGGCACCAGGTTAACCTATTCCTCCAGTGCCAAATACCTTAGCTTTGTACATACTAGACGGGAAACTAACCTGGAAGAACCACACAACCGAGAGAGCAGAAAAAGCAACTATAGCTCTCTACACATGCAAGAAAGCCCTAGGGAAAAAATGGGGATTCAACCCCAAGATCACCCTATGGCTCTACATTACAGTCATTAAACCCATACTTATGTATGGAGTGATACTCTGGTGGACTGCTCTTCACAAAACAACATACCACAAACAACTCCAGAAGGTACAAAGGCTAGCATGTATGTGCATCACCGGGGCAGCGCTCAACACGATACTAAAGCCAACTCAAAATGGACGAGCTATACCACTGGCCACTCATTGACAGGAACTTTAGGATAACTTACCCGGACAGTCAGAACTGGAGCCGCCAAACGCAATCTCGCAGGAACTGGGTGGATTTCTACACTGACGGGTCAAAAACCAAAGACGGGGTGCGTAGTGGAATATTCTGCGAACAACTAAAGCTGAACAAAGCTGTAAAACTATCAGATCACTGCAGCCTCTTTCAGGCGGAGCTTTTAGCAATAAAGGAAGCTCTATCTTGGCTAAAGTGGAACGTGATATCCACTACGGATATCCGAATTGTCACGGATAGTCAAGCAGCCTTAAAGTCGCTGGAATCCTATGTGTACACCTCAAAAACTAGCCTCGATTGTCGCCTATCTCTTAATGAGATGGCCGAACAGTTTAACATACAACTTCTATGGGTACCAGGACACAGCGAAATCACAGGTAACGAAAGAGCCGACACACTCGCCAAACAAGGAACGACGCAACAATCTATCAATTCATGTGACGGAATACTCCTTGTAACCATTAAACATAATCTCATAAATTTCGACAGGGTTAAGAAGAACCTCAGATGGACCCAGGGACCCAATTGTCTCATCACCAGGCAAATCTGGTCCCGGCTCGATAGTCAACGGTCTAGGAGAATAATTGCCCTAAAATGAACTGACATCTATAAAATCATTGGTGTCATCACCGGTCGTCGCCTCATTGGCAGTCACGCGCAAAAACTAGGAATAGTTCCGAATGATTTCTGCAGAAGCTGCACAGGCGAAGAAGAGGTCGAAACCATCCACCACCTTCTCTGCGCCTGTTCGGCATTCTGCACAATCAGGAAACGATACCTAGGATCTTACGTCCTTAACGACTTGACAGATGTTCACCAAGTACGGATATCTGACCTTCTTAACTTTTTAGGAAGCACAAAGTGGTTCCATGATTGATCTTGCTACGGGGCGAAATCTCCTTCTAGCCAGTAGGCGCTTCCTTCACCTCGATATACGTAAAGGCACCCGGCGGCCTTTTGATCAATCGGCTACCAACCACATTGATCATATCGCAATCGGCGTCAGACACTCCTCCACTATTCTTGATGTCCGAACTTTCCGAGGGGCTAACATCGACTCGGACCACTATCTTGTAGTAGCCAAGATGCGCTTACGGCTATCACGAATGCAGCGGAGCAGAGTAAGAATACAAAGTTATGATGTCGGAAAGCTAAGCAGGATGCATATACGGCCTCGCTGCATAAAAGAACAAGAGCAGCTCGTGAGCTCCACGAGTTAAAAAGAAGGGAGGAGCATAAGCTTCTCAGAAGAAAGAAGAAAGAGCACGAAAAGCGCGCGATTGAGGATTTGGAGAGGTGTTACTGCAGGCGTGACGTTCGAAAGTTTTATCAACAGATGAAGCGAACAAGTCAAGGTTATAAAGCCAGAACGGAAGCCTGCAGGGATGAGAACGGACACCTTGTAGTAGAACCGCAGTCGATACTGTGAATATGGAAAAACCACTTCTGCGGACAGTATAACGGCGATGTTAGTCAATATATCGCTGCCAGGCAGAATGATCCATTTCTAATCGACCCTGACCTCGACGAAGTTAAGATTACCATTCGAAGCTCAAGTCGAATAAAGCTGCTGGCGCAGACGGACTGTCTGCTGGGTTCTTCAAGGCAGCTGGGGATGACCTGGTTAGGAGCATGCATCAGCTAATCTGTCAGATATGGTCAGAGGAAAGCAAGCCCGAGGAATGGAGTCTCAGCATCGTATGCCCGATCCACAAGAAAGGAGACCCCTCTGACTGCGCCAACTACAGAGGAATAAGTCTCCTTAACATCGCCTACAAAATCTTCTCTGCCGTTTAATGTGAACGCCTGAAGCCTTTTGTAAATAAGCTGATAGGTCCTTATCATAGCGGATTCAGGCCAGGGAACCAAACCACCATCGATCAAATCTTCACACTACGGCAGATCCTGGAAAAAACCAATGAATTCCAAGGCGAAACTCACCACGTATTTGTCGACTTCAAGGCCGCATACCACAGCGTAATTAGAGACGAGCTATACAACGCTATGTCTACCTTTGACATACCTGCTAAGCTCGTCAGACTATGCAGGATGACTTTGGAGAATGCTCGCTGCTCCATCCGAATCGGTGACCACCTTACCGATAGTTTTGATGTCAATAAGGATTTAGGCAGGGCGATGCGCTGTCGTGTGATTTCTTCAACATCATATTGGAAATGATTGTGCAAAAATCACTGGCCAATACAAGAGGCACAATCTATTTCATATCCTCGCAACTCCTTGCATACGCCGACGATATTGACATAATTGGTAGATCACAACGAGATGTCAATGAGGCGT
The DNA here is from genome assembly GCA_951905685.1 of Eumerus sabulonum. Classification (NCBI taxonomy): domain Eukaryota; kingdom Metazoa; phylum Arthropoda; class Insecta; order Diptera; family Syrphidae; genus Eumerus; species Eumerus sabulonum. The sequence continues at coordinate 209,919,364 of OX645060.1, forward strand.
TTGCGAGTATTGAGTTCGAAGCGGCGAAAGTTGGTCTGGCGGTAAACGAGGGCAAAACTAATTATACGCTGTCATCAAAAAAGGACGCTCACCACCGACGTCTTGGCCAGAACGTTTGTATTGGCATATATAAGTTCGAGGTAGTTAAGGACTTTGTCTACCTTGGCTCTGCAGTGACCTGGAACAACGACGTCAGTTCCGAAATCAAACGCAGAATCACTCTTGCCAATCGCTGTTTCTTTGGGCTCAGGAGGCAACTGAGTAATAGAGCCCTCTCCCGAACGACAAAGTTTACTCTATATAAGACCCTTATCATTCCGGTCCTGTTGTACGGCGCAGAAGCATGGACACTATCAGAAGCGGATGAGGAGGCCCTTAGTTGGTTCGAAAGAAAGATTTTGCGCGTGAATTTCGGGCCTATACACGCAGACGGGGGATGGAGGAAAGGATTCAACCACGAACTTTACGTTCTGTACAGCGTCATGAGCATAGTCAGGCGACTACGGATTCAACGCCTAAGATGGTTGTACATGTAAAGCGAATGGACACCACGGTTTCAGCCCGGAGAGTCTTTGAATCCAACCCCGAGGGACGAAGAAAAAGAGGACGAACGCACCTGAGATGTGCGCACACAGGTGGAAGGAGACCTCAGCCAACTGGGTGTGCGGCAATGGAAAAGGCTAGCAAAAGATCGTGCTAGTTGGGGGGGCATGTTGGTTGAGGCCCAGGTTCACCCCGAACTGTGGCGCCCGTTAAGAAGAAGAAGAAGTGGTTCCATGAATAGGGGATAAACCCCCCCTCGTAGTCGCACGACGGGTCTCTCTGGCCTATGTGTATTCTTCTCCATTCTGGGAAGGCTACAAACCTACCATCACATCGAACACGTTTACCTTTACCCCAAGGTGCCTAAAGCACATCAGATCTTCGACGCATTCCTATGAATTCCATTGGATTGAAAGGCCATGCAAAAGGAATTGGCCAATGTTACTCTATGATAGTTCTAAATCCTTTTGACGGCAGATATTGAAGTAGATTTATTCTTCTTAAGCCTTCGACCTAATAAATAAATTACACTGCTAAACTCGTGGATTATCAGAAAAACAACATTTTATGCGTTCTGTGGTATCGATGTGTCGAAAATAGATCGGAATTAGGAACTAGAAAATGTAGACCACAACCCCGCGCATTATGTAGTTGGTAGTTGTTCTTAAAACTACAAATATTAAGTCCGAATGAGATTAATAAAACGAAGAAAAAAAGGGAAAGAAGAAACGACTTAAGATTACCGGAAATGCAGACGTAGATAGTGAACTCGTCGCGCACACACTGTTTAGTGAAGGGCTCCACATCCTCCATCCGTTGCTCGATTGGTCTCTCCCTCTGTGTAAAAGTGCCACAATCGTTTAAGTTTCCGGAAATGACAATTGACAATTATTATATTCTGAAGTCCACATCGGGATATACTGGTGCCTGCACTCGTACTATCAATTGAACGCACAACGTACGACCTTTGTTGAAGGATTATGACAGCAACATTCGACGATAAAATAAAATCAAAAGCAAAAATCGACAAATTTGGCCGAAAAATCTGACAATCACTGGACAATTCTCTTTAATTGATTGCGTTGACGATAATTATGTTGCATGAAGGCACTTGAGAAACGGAATTTAATTGATCGTACGATTGTGGGCAGCGGAGGGCATACATACGTGCGGATACAATGTGATGATTTAATTAATCTGAAAGTTTGTCAAGCACTGAAACGAATGGAGTGGGTATGGATTCCTTAATCAATTTCAATTCTATGAAGTCAGTTTGTTAATTGTCGGCCTAGGGCAGACACTACAAGTGTGAGAGCAAATAGTCAGGACGGAAGGAAGGAATTTTTGAAATTCCGACTGCAGATACCTTTAGTGATCTTCAAAGATCCTTGAACTATTCGATCATTGTCAGTCTGAACTTATTTTAAGTGAGTTGTGATCGATAGTATAGTGAGAACGAAGAAAAAAAGTTATTTAATCGACACTGTTTCGCGCAATAGTCACGATCGCAATCACGTTCTTTTTTTTTTTTTAATTATAAATCAGTGAACAATCCTAAAGATGCAGAATTGTTATTGTTGTGTTTCTAAATATATGCATACAAGTAGTACTTAAAACAGATGTCCCAAGTACCATGCTGTGTGCATACGCAAATAGCAAGAGCTTAAAACGTGATCTTGCCAAAAACAAAAAAGGAAAGAATTCGTCTGACAGATCTGCTACTCGTTCAAGTTAGCGAGCCATGGTGATCTTCTTCATATGTCATTCTTCTCTCTTTTCGTCATCTTGTCTTAGTTCTGCCTTGAAGATGGGGTGTCTGGATCTTTTTACAAATACCTCATTCCATGCACCGCTGTTTATTGTCTCGCGATCGGGCGCCATATACAAGAGGATACACCGTGCTCTAATACTCCACGAGGAGTTTTCAACTTTGAAAATAAACAATAAAGAATTCAGTTCATCGGGATACAGAAACTGTGAACGAGAAAGAGCGGGAGAATCTGATCACAAGCTACAAGTATAACGACAAAAAAAAAAAAAAAAACTTAATTCGCTGCATCTGAGATTTTCTTGGTCGATTTTTTCGAATCTATGTATATATTTTGTTTTTGTTCTTGTATTTACTTTTGATGATGATGATGAAGATGGTGTTGCTGTGACTTATGCTACGTGCCGAGGGTGCACTCTCATTTCCACGGAAGTTGTGGGAGCAGTAGTAGCAATTTAGTGGCGATAAAGATCGGATTTGTATCTAGACAATAGTGCCTTTTTGAAAGTATTTAAACAGTATTTTTCTCAATTTCGTGTTCTGAAGTATCGATAAGGGTTATGATATGCTTACGGTAATATAAATGAGTTGATGAGATTGTTGTGTAGCGAGGAACAGCCCTGGAAAAATGCCAACATTTAAAGGTGATATTGCTCATAGTTTGATTACTTCTATTTCCTTGTTTGGAATACCACTCGACAGAGTTTGCGGAGTTATAAGGATGTTAATTGGTTTGTCAGCTTTTCTAGATAGACTTGAATGTGCTGCTTGAATACGAATTGGCCATTAATCGCGATGGATGGTTGTTTGGCCACCATAAAAAGAATAACGCGCGTGTTGTAATATCAGAGAATGTTGTTGGTTTTTTTTTTAATTAAATGACTTAAATAATCAATTAAAAACTCCTTCCAAGTGCGAATAGAATGAAGCAGACAAGTTGCGTGTGTAGGTTGTTTCATTGGCTTTTTTTCGCAATTTATCGCAATGTCACTCTTGCTTAAATCTTGCTTAAAGTAACAAAGTAAAGTTCTCAAGCATTATAATATGAAAATAAAGAAACTAGACTAATAGTTTGCATGGTACTACTTACTTACTTAGGCGACGCTACAGTCCGGGGTGAACCTGGGCCTCAACCAACAAGCGTCTCCAGCTGGCACGGTCTTTGGCCAGCTGTTTCCAGTGCCGCACGCCTAGTTGGTTAAGATCCCCTTCCACCTGCGTGCGCCACTGTTGATGCGGCCGTCATCTGCAGCGCCTTCCCTCCAGGGTGGATTCGAAGACTCTTCGGGTCGGAGCTGTATTTTCCATGCGCTCTACATGGCGTAGCCACCTTTGACGCTGTATCCGTAGACGTCGTACCAGGCCGATGTCGCTGTACAACCCGTACAGTTCTTCGTTATATCATCTCCTCCATACACCGTTTGAACAAACGGGACCATAGATAGTGCGCATAATTTTCCTCTCGAAACGACCAAGGGCATCTTCAACCGCTTTTGTTAAGGTCCAGGCCTCTGCGCCGTAAAGGAGGACTGGGATGATTAAGGTCTTATATAGTGTCACCTTGGTTTTCCGAGAGAGGGCTCTACTTCTCAATTGCCTCTTGAGCCCAAAGAAACAGCGGTTGGCAAGAGTGATTCTGCGTTTTATCTCAGCGCTGGTGTTGTTGTCGCTGATCATCAGTGAGCCAAGGTAGACGAATTCCTTGACCACTTCAAACTTATATCCGCCCATGGTGACGTTCTGGCCAACACGTCGGTGTTGTCCGTCTCTTTTAGATGAAAACAGATATTCGGTTTTACCCTCATTAACCTTGAGACCCATCTTAGCCGCTCCTACCTCAATGCTTACAAAGGCCTCATTGACGTCTCGCTGTGTCCGTCCAATCACGTCAATGTCGTCGGCGTACGCAAGCAATTGCGTAGACTTGAAATAAATCGTACCTCTTGTGTTGGCCAGTGACTCCTGCACTATCTTTTCAAGCACGATGTTGAAAAAGTTGCATGACAGCGCGTCACCTTGCCTAAATCCCTTTTTAACATCAAAGGTCTCGGTTTGCTCATTACCGACCTTAATGGAGCAGCGAGAATTCTCCATTGTCATCCTGCACAGTAGGACGACTTTGGCAGGGATGTTAAAACTAGATATTTTTTTTTTTTTTTTTTTTTAGAGACTCGCGCAGGTTCAAGAGTTTTTATATTCTCTTATGATGTGTTGACACACACAACCTGAACGGAGTACAGTGGTTGGGGTCGTTGATGTTCGTTCACTACTCTCAGGGGTGGTTGTCCTAGACCTAGATAGGACGAGAGCCGACCAAATTCCGCGTTGGTTATAGTCCGTAGTAATTCGTTCAAGCACTTTTAGTATTGCATACGCAGAGGATGAATTTCGGTTGACCATACACTGTGAGTGTTATGCCTGCAGCAGTACGTCTGGTCAATTTCCATTCTCAACAGCGTTGCATACTTTTTTTTTCCGTTTAGGAACTACTTTTTCTTGGCTATGAAGCGAATTTGAACCATAAACCTTCCGCTCGGCGGTCGATGATGTTAACCACTGCACCACGGCCACCCCCATATGGCTTTGTATAGCTCATCTCTATACACGCTGTCATATGCAGCCTTGAAATCGACGAAGAGGTGGTGAGTGTCTTCTGCAAGATCTGCCGTAGCATAAATGTTTGGTCTATTGTGGATTTACCTGGCCTGAAACCACACTGATAAGAGCCGATCAGGTTATCCACAAACGGTTTCAGGCGTTCACACAATACGGCAGAAAAGATATTATATGAGTTGTTAAGGAGACTTATTCCCCTATAGTTGGCGCAGTTATGGGAGTCTCCTTTCTTATGGACCGGGCATGCTTCCTCCGACCATACCTGGCAAATGAGATGGTGCCAGCTTATCTCCAGCCGCCTTAAAAAGCTGAGCAGACAGGCCGTCTGCCCCCGCGGCTTTATTAGACTTAAGTCTTGATATCGCTATTTTGACTTCGTCTTGGTCGGGTGGACTGAATTTTGTTACATTGTCGTCCATTACGAATGGCTCGTTCTGCCTGACAGCGGTATCTTGTCTGTAATCGCCGTTATACAGTCTGCAGAAGTGGTCTTTCCAAATCCTCAGCATAGACTGTGACTCTACTACCAGTTCTCCGTTTTCATCCCTGCAGGCCGCCGCTCTGGCTTTGTAGCCATGGCACGTTCGTTTTACCTTATTGTAAAACTTACGGGCGTCATTCCTGCGGAAGCATCTCTGCATCTCCTCGATCTCACCCTTTCCGTGCTCTCTCTTCTTTTTTCGGAATAGCTTGTGTTCCTCTCTTCTCTTCTGTTCATAGGTCTCGCGAGCAGCTCTCGTCCGTCGTTGCAGCATGGCTTTATATGCCTCTTGTTTTGCTGCATGGGCTTGTTCGCATTGTTCATCGAACCAGGGGTTTCTGGGTTGTGGCGGTTTGAAACCCAGCACCTCTGAGGCAGCGTCCCTGACGGCGCTCTGGCAATGCGCCCTTTCCTGCTCTATTGTTTGTACTGCTGTGGGCGGATTTTGAGAGAGCTTGGAGGAGACACGATCGGCAAAGTTTCTGGCAGTCTCTTGCGATTGTAGCTTTCCAACGTCAAACTTACGTAGTCCTACTCAACTCCTAAGCATTCCTGATATCCTCATTCGTACCTTGGCTACAACAAGGTAGTGGTCCGAGTCGATGTTGGCCCCTCGGAAGGCTCGTACGTCGAGAATACAGGAGGAGTGTCTGGCATCGATCGCAATCGGTCGATTGATCAAAGGACCGCCAGGTACCCTTGTGGATGTTGAGATGGGGGAATCGCGTGCTTGCTACAAGGGGGTTACACCCAGCTAGGAAATCGATTAACCTAAGTTCGTTGTCGGATGTGGTGTTATGGAGGCTATGCTTTCCTATGATCGACTCAAATATGTCCTCTTTGCCCAGTTTTGCATTAAAATCTCTTAGGACTATTTTCGTGTCGTAGCTGGGGCATTGGGCATATGTTCTGTCTAGGAGATCGTAGAATTCTTCTTTGAGTCTATCGTCCTTTTCTTCCGTTGGGGCGTGAGCGCATATTAAGCTAATGTTTCCAAATTTAGCTTTGATGCGGATTGTTATGAGGCGTTCGCTTATATCCCGGAAGCTTAAAACTTTTTGTCAGGGTCTTCAGCGAATAACGAATCCGCACCCGAATAGGCGCTGTTTGTTTTCCTTGTTGCAATTCCCGTAGTAGATGTCGCAGTTTTTCATCCGTCTTTTGCCTGGTCCATCCCATCGCACTTCTTGGAATGCGGTTATATCTGCTTTATAGCAGTTGAGGGCTTGCTCCAATTGATCGCCTACACCCGGTCTGTTAAGGGACCTCACATTCCAGGTGCAGACTCTCAAGTCCGTTAGTCGTTTGCAGGGGTCGTCAGCATTGTATCCGTCCGTATCCGAGGCTTGTTGTCGTTTCGGAACAAGTAGGTTTTACGTGATAGGGATGTTACCCCTAAGCACAACCCCCAAACCTGGAGCGCCAGGTTCCTCTTTCCCCAGGAACAAGGGGTTTGGTCGCTGCACCAATTGGTTCACTACCTGGCGGTGCCAGGGTAGCTATCCAGGGGGGGGCCACGCGGAGGCTGTGTGTCAACTCGGATTGAGCAGGGACAGAGATCGAAGCTGGCGCTTGCCATGTTAAACGCGATCAACTTCTTTGCTCTGTTTGCTCGCTCCCTCCCGCCTACACGCTGTCATATGCAGCCTTGAAATCGACGAAGAGGTGGTGAGTGGCGATTTGATATTCCAGGGTCTTCTCCGAGCGTAAATCTGTTGCAGCGTAAATATTTGGTCTATTGTGGATTTACCTGGCGTAAAACCACACTGATAAGAGCCGATCAGGTTATCCACAAACAGTTTCACGCGTTCACACAATACGGCAGAGAAGATGTTATATGCGATGTTAAGGAGACTTATTCCCTTATAGTTGGCGCAGTTATAGGAGTCTCCTTTCTTATGGACCGGCCAAACGATGCTGAGATTCCATTCGTCGGGCATGCTTTCCTCCGACCATATCTTGCAAATGAGATGGTGCATGCACCTTACCAGCTCATCTCCGCCTTAAGAAGCTCAGCAGACAGGCCGTCTGCGCCCGCGGCTTTATTAGACTTAAGTCTTGATATCGCTATTTTGACTTCGTCTAGGTCGGGTGGACTGAATTCTGTTACATTGTCGTCCGTTACGAATGGCTCGTTCTGCCTGGCAGCGGTATTTTGTCTATCATCATCGCTACAGTCTGCAGAAGTGGTCTTTCCAAATCCACAGCATCGACTGCGGCACTACTACCAGTTCTCCATTTTCATCCCTGCAGGCCGCCGCTCTGGCTTTGTAGCCATGGCATGTTCGTTTTAGCTTATTGATAAACTTAGGGGCGTCATTCCTGCGGAAGCATATCCGCATCTCTTCGATCTCACGCTTTCCGTGCTCTCTCTTCTTTCTTCTGAAAAGCGTGTGTTCTTCTCTTCTCTTCTGCTCATAGATTTCGCGAGCAGCTCTCGTCCGTCGTTGCAGCATGGCTTGCATTGTAGCCCAACTTAAATCCTCTACCATCCCAATTTCTTTAAGTTATTCGTCGCACAATGCAGTTCCCTCTCAAGTACGTGCTTCACAGTCGATTCCCACAATCTATGAATCTATTCTTCAAATTCCTGCATATTCAAAGCGCCATGTGAACAAATTTAATTCACGTATTCCCGAAATTGATAATTTATTACCATCAGATGATGCGAACTTCTGCGGACAACTAGATTATACTATTAAAGACAATAGAACATTCTAAATGGTTTCTCTTCTTCATCATTCTACTTCTCGATATTCAGATACACATGTCAAGATTTAAAACAAAAAAGGAAAAAATAAACTCGTCGCGTCGTGACAACTCAAAATGATCGGTTCGGCGGTACGTTGGCCATATTTTGCATGAAATTATGTATCCATGTCACTCCGCCAGACAATCGCACATCAACAACAGCAGCACTGCTTCTGTTGTCCCCACCACCTCCACTTGTTCTTATTCTTGTTGTGTGTCTTGCCCCGAGTTACTTCGACTTTGACTTGTTCTCTTCCTTTAGTGACAGTCAAGCAAACGCTCGTCAAGGACGGTCGTAATCATTTCCACAGACAAGTGCCGTCGTTTTCCAACATCTTACATCTGATTCTAACCTTACCCCATGACTGTCTTCTTTTGATCTGGTGTAATCATTAGTTCTCGTTTTAAAAATAGACAGAGGCAATCTCGGGAGATTATCTTCAGCACAAAGATAAACATCGAGGGCACTCAAGAGCTACGTAACGTCCTGAAGGTGGTGTTTGCATTTGTATACCATACTCTTGTCCAGGTGTGATATAAATTCACAACGATCCTAATCAAATATTTACCTTACCAACATTGTTAGAGATAAAGATAGAATTGCAAGAAAGTCTTGAATGTTGAATTCCCTTTTCACAGATAACTGCGTTAACAGTTCGAATATGGACGACATCCTGATCATAACAGCTAAACACAGCGAACGTGCAATATTACGAGCGAATTTCGTCAAGAACCATTTCGACAAGATCACCAAACAACGTGGACGAAAACCATTTAAGTGAGTTCAACCCAAACTAATCGTATTCCTTCATACCTGACAAATTATCTCTTTATGTCTTTTTAGTTTTCTTCACATAAAAATCAATGATGGACCTATCGAGGAGGATCTCGCCCGGAAATATCAAGACACTGCTTTGCAGATCGTCATTATATGCCCAGCGCTACTGGCCATTCCGCACTCGTATCTGCATTCGCAATTGTCTGCAATTTTGAAAATCGACAAGGTCCTTGGAATATTATTGGTTAGTGAAGAAAAAGCAATGGAGTTTCATAAGAACGGTAAGCCACTGGACGATAAAAATATTCGACAAGCTTTAATGCATGTCACTTTTATAGCTCTTCCGTCATTCCGCAAGTGGCGTCGTTGTGTAATCCGAGATAATGATCAATCACAGATCGGAAACATTCTCGGCATTGCCACGGATATCCTGGGTCGTGCGTTATGCCAACGACCGCCTTGCCAGGACATGAGCACGAATCAGACCAAGTTCTTCAGCAGCTGCGAAGGATTCACTGTTCTGCCCAGAAAGGTTAAAATCGGTCAAAACAAGGTCGTAGCAATGTTGAGTGAGCCACTGGATAAAGACGACACAGTAAAGATTGTTATCGAAAAATCTGGCGAACTCATTGAGATACGGAATTTCAAACATAGAAATCCGTTTACACTACAATTCACTGTTCCAGGTAAGATGATGCAAAATTCCTTTAATTTCTCAATCCACTTAAACCCTTTTACTTTCCATAGAAACCTGCATGGAAATCTCAACGATGGTGGAGATACGCATCGAGAAAAACGAGAAAAGTCTCGGCAGTCGACCAATCAAATGCGAGAGTCGTCTCCGTGAACTTGAACAACTTCTACGAACCGAAGACTCCCCGATTGAGTTCATGTGTCATTCACTTGGGATCGCATCAAACGATCGTGACTCGTTAGATCTACATTTGCTGCAGTGCTTCCAGAAGAATATGCCGCCGAATTTCCATCTACTCTCCGGTCCGTTTGATAAACAGAATCACTTCTTCTCTGTCCGCGAATCCAGTCCCGAAGAATATCCAACAATTTTACATTTTGCAGCACGATTTGGTCTAGAGCGTCTTTGCATGCAGTTGATGGAGTGTCCTGGAGGCGAAACAGCTTGCGGAATTCGTAACTGTGCCGGGAAGACACCCGCCGAACTAGCCGAACATGAAGGATTCCATAAACTAGCCCGAAACATCAACAGTTTCTCAGAGTTTCATGAGCTCGCCACCATGTATCACTATTTCAAAGGGATTCAAGGTGGCGATGCTGCCAATAAGAACAAAGTCATGATCGAAGCAAAAGGATCTGCTGAACCACCAAAGACCACAACGATAAAACCTAAACCGCAAGAAGCAACCACTGATCCTGCTTCCGGTGAATACATGGAAATGAGCAATGGTAGTGATCGTGACAACTCTCCCACCGCATCAAATGTCACTACAATGGCTGTTTCGAATCTAAATTACATCAGTGTCGAAACAGAAGACGACAACCTCCAGAGTTCTGGCGAAATGACAAAGAACTTTGATCAAATGAAGATAATCGCTGAGGCTGAAGTGACTTCGAACGAACTGAAGATCACCGAGCCGCCATACTATCAATCGGAGGATAAAAATAAAATCAATTTACAGGTATCTCCCTATCAGACGGACAAATTTAGTCAGGAGTGCTCGAATGTCCTTGACAATTGTAACGCATCAATGCTTGACTACATGCTTCAGCCGTCAAACATCCCGGTCCAAATCGTGCCACCACCCGAAGATGATGGCAACTATCTGTTCCAGCCCTCAAATAAACCTGTGGAGGTTGAAAACCTCCCAGCGGAAGAATTCCATCATTCCCGTCTGAGCTTGAATAAGACCAGCTCGAGCACAAAGCTGGGAACACTAAAGCGAACAGCAAGTGATGCATCCAGCAATAAGGGCAACGTTGATGATGAACTCGTCGAGATCATGAACGACTTCAAGAATAATATTCTGTCCATTCACGAGGTCGAACAATTGGTGGATAAATGGAAGCATCGTAATGACGTGAAGCAAAGTTTTAAGGAAAAACAGGAATACATCGAGAAACTCCGAGAGGATTATGAAAAAATTCAAGTTCAGTACAAGTCCAAATTCAAATGGGAGTTCTCGTTCAAGAAACTCTTCTCGCGTCACAAACCGCCTCTCCACAAGGTGACTGTTGAGAGTGCCGACGAGACCAAATCGTCCATTGCTTCCTCCTTCCAGTCAAGTCAGCGACCCATGAGCACCCTTAGTCTACAAAGTGTCTCATCGTCCTCATCATCGGGTCGACTTAGTACAGGAAGTGCATGTAGTGGCGCCAGTCTTGGTGACAGTGGTACCCACTCCGACCATGAGGATCGTCGATATGGAATTTGTCGAGTCGGTTCGCCAGGCAGCCTTATGGACAACTACCTAGTTCCACCTCCCCCCAGACCCGTCCTAACACCCAGCTCAACTCCTGGCGAAGAAAAGGAACGTCTTGTATTCCCCCATCATCCGCGCGTCCTTACACCAACCAGTCCCAGCCCAGTCATCAACGGCAACGGCGATCACTACTACATGTTTCCATCGAACCTTCCAGTATTCCAGTCACCGAACGACCAATCAATGTCATCCTCAATTAGTAGCAACGGCTACCTAAACACCATAGTCGAGGCCAAAGAGCATGAGCACAATTACCAGAACGGCGTCACTGTACAACCCATTAAAGTACAAAATCTCAGCGAACGATCCATCATCTATGGAAAGCTGACCAAAGTTCAGCCAAAGGACGTGTGCAGTTCATTCAAGCCCCAAACCGTACCTCAGTCGCATGTTTCCAAGAAGGAAGAAACCGCAGCCGAGGTCTACCAAAACGTACCGAATGGCAATCTGCCCGTCAATGAATCCAATGCCTCCGAAGAGAACCACAATTACATGAATGTTTAAAAGAATCCACTTCAACTCATACGTTCTAAAGAGAGAGACTGTACATTGCTTTATTTTTTTTTTTTTTACAGATTCGTATTTGTTATAAATTAATTTAAAAATGTTTTTGTAATGAGCCTTTCGGTGTTATGCACTCGTATTCGTCAAACAATAACAACAAAAAACAACCCGCAAGTTTTGTATATTTTTTTTTATTTATTTATGTAAAACGGAGTTTTCGCAGAGATAATATCCTTTATGCTAGCTTTTAGCCGTAAGAATATTATTTTTAATATTTTTTTCATCTGGCGATATGTTAAGTGAACGTTTTAAATACATTTTTAAGAAAATCTCTATAAAATCGTTTAGTATTTACCGGCTGGACACGGTACTGTGGACTTGGGGTGGACCCAAAGAGGACCGATCTAGTACTGTTCACTAACACAATGACACAATGACATTTTAGCTTTCAAACCCTTGTTTTTTTTTTTTTTTTTGTTGAAAGCTTCTGCTATCCGCTGGAGCAATCAGACGCAATCACTGGTCCACGTGCAACTCTACCAGTCTCTCCCTCCTTTTCAGCAGGAAGAATGTTAGACTAAATGGTCTGAAGCTCTTGGCAAGTGAGTATTCCTCTTTTCCTATTTTGGGAATGAAGACCACTTTCACTGTGCGCCAAGGAATGGGTATGTGAGCAAGTGCTAGACTAGCAGTGAAAATTCTTTTCAGAGTAGGAAGCAGCTGACTTATACCTTTTTGCAGCATAACAGGATATATCCCGTCGGTGCCCGGCGATTTGAAGCCATCGAAGGATGCCACAGCAAATTCAATAGCTTCAGTCGTAACCACGCGCGACGCAATATACCAGCTACGCCGAGTTGTTTTCATTGTTTCAGTTGCAGTTTCCCTTGAAGGAGTGTGCAAAGAGCCGATGTCGATCTAACTTCCCGGGAAATGAGTCGCAAACAGTAAACTAAGAGTTTCCGCTTTACACTCAGTTAAGGTACCATCAGATTTTCTGAGTGCATCTAGCCTAGTCGGCTTTCCCCGTTTGAGGACTTTAACCAACTTGCTAGTCGCACTCAGAGACTTGATCTCTTCGCAGAAGGTCCTATAAGAATCGTTCTTTGATTTACGAATAAGTTTCTTATATTCTTTCTGCTTCGACCGATACTTCTTCCAGTCATCTTCCGAATTCGATCTGAGCGATCTATTCAGAAGAATTCTGGCTTCCCTGCGAAGATTTTGGAGCTCGGCATTCCACCAGGGGACCGATTTCCTGCAGGGAGGTTTGCTATTCAGGTTATGAACAGCGTTCTCTACCAATTGTTTCGTTCTCAGTTTAGGTAAGGCCTGAGTGGATTTCTCAAGCTCCTCTCTAAACCGTACCCAGTCCGTCCTTCTCGGATTCCGTCTAGGTTGCAAGGGAGAGATCCCACAACCCAATCGGAATTCGATATATTTATGGTCCGACAGCGTAGCATCAGGCAAGACTCGTCAGTTAGTGATGTCCTTCACATATCTGTTGGATAGGGTCAGGTCAATCACCTCCTGTCGTCTTGTTGTAACATACGTTGGTTGAGAGCCAACATTGTTGATGGTAAGGTCAGACGAGAGAATGAAGTCTAACAGACGGTCCCCTTTTGCGTTACACTTGCTGCTGATTGGACCAATATTTTTGGCTTCACAGTACTCTACGAGTTCAGAGACTTCCTTCGGTGGTGGAGGTAGTAACGAATCGTAGGGAAAGTAGGCAGGCGCAACGACGAAGTGTTCTATTGCTCCGTGCGTTTTGTAGCTTACACGAGCAGCCACCAGATCTGGTCCACAAAAGTGCCCAAGTTTGGTTGCCGATAGTGAATTCAATATGATGAGGCCGACCCTAGGCCTTTCGGATCGCTCATCATAAAGAATCGTAGCATCACGTATACCACCAAGGCCACATAGGCGGTTATTCCACTGTCAAACCCTTAGACAAAGCCAATCTGCTTGCTGCCCATTTCGCAGCAAACTCACAGTTCCCAGATCGTCTTTGTCCCTGCCTGTTCTGGAGTACGTTAATTCGACCATGGGACAAACTTACTTCCGTACTCGCACAGTTGCAAGGGTTCTTAAAAAACTTGACATACACAAATCCGCTGGTCCAGATGGTATTTCCCCAATAATTCTGAAGAGGTGTTCTTCTACGCTGGCAAAACCACTGCGTAAGCTTTTTCACCTTTCTTACTCTTCTGGACTCTTCCCGAGTAGGTGGAAGACAGCATCCGTCCAGCCCATTCCCTAAATAGGCAAATCTTCTTCTCTCTCCAATTACCGACCCATTGCACTAACGTCTCTTCTTTCCAAGGTCATGGAAAAGCTGATAGGTAGGTAGTCCATTGTACTCCAGACAGACACCTTACATTAGGTGTTTTTTATTATGCATCCGTATCAGTATCCGGATCACGATTTACATGCATTACAATAACAACACGGGATCCAAATTTTATCTGGATCAATTTTTTGTGATCCGAAAATTAGTTCACACTATTTCCCATTGGGTTCGCATAAAAATTAGGAAGGTCATTGCCTGATGAATACATAAAATTGTGACCCTGATTTGATTAAAAAGTTTTCCCTTCAGTATGAACAAATTGCACTCATAACACTATAAAATGTGTGTATTAATTTAAATTTGTAAAACCCTTGAGTGAATTGGAGATAAATTACCCCCAATTAGTGTATATCGATAAAAATTATCATCATCAGCATTTAAATCAATCGTATCAAATTTGTATGAAAAGAAAAATGTTCTTTGGCATGGCAATTCCGCACTTAAATGTCAAAAATTATTTGTGGAAATGGAGCAGCCGGGCAAAATAATGTATGTAAACAAATGAATTTTAACACAATTCAAATTGACTGTCACATGACCCACCGGTGGTCATGTTTCAAAAACACTGAAACACTAACATATAAACACGTGGGCAATCAACGTATTCATTTCCAATTTGTTTATTTTCTGTTTATTTTGTTTTCAAATGTCAGATCCTTGACAGAACTGTCTAATACGAAATGTCAAGAACGCTACTCGTTGATCTGCTACTCAATGATCCGGACTGTTTTATTTTGCCCATGATCCGGATACTGATACGGATGCATAATAAAAAACACCTATTACTGTATTTTCTCCGTTTTCCGGAAAAAATTTGAAGGAGCTTCAGTGGTGTAGAGCTAAGGGATTCGGCACACACCACGTCGGCTCCAAGGGTGCGCCACCGAGCGCGAGCAAAGGCGGGACAATCACAGAGGAAATGCTCTGCAGTATCATCCTCCTCTTCGCCACATGCAGCACAGGTAGGCGTCTCACTGATGCCGAGCACGTAGAGATGCTTGGCAAAAGTGTAATGGCCAGTGATAACTCCCACAAGCCTTCTGCAGTCGATTCTCCTTAAAGACAGGAGGAATGCTGCAGATTTTTTGCAGACATCAGGGCATACGCGCTTAGTCATCCTGCAACCCGGACAATCCCTCCATCTACGCTTGTGTGTGTTAAATACACAATCGTTAATGTAGGAATTTACCGTGGACGCAGGTAGACCTAGAGCGGGTTCAGGTCCTGAGAAGCTTTGCTCTGAACCCATTCTAGCGAGTTCATCAAAGATCTCATTTCCTGGGATCCCAGAGTGGCCTGGAACCCATACAAGCCTTAATGAATTTAGTCTGCCGACTCTACTCAAGAAGGACTTGAGTTCAAGCACTAATTTGGAGCTAATTAAGGGGTTACACACAGCTTTTAATGCAGCTTGGCTGTCACTACTGACGCATATGCTTTCCCCCTTCCACCTGTGCTTCACAACATAGTGCATGGCCTTTAGCATTGCGTATTATCTCTGATTGGAAGACAGACGCATACTTTCCTAACGAGATGTGCAGCCGGATGTTTTCGCGTTCATAGAAGACTCCAGCACCGGACCCCCGCCCAGACCTGGAGCCATCCGTGAAAATGCGAAGACTATCCTTTCCAAGTTCAGTATCCAGCCATAGCCAATCCTGACGCCATGGAAATTCTACTGTGAAATTACGACGCAATAGGATAAGGGGCGTCAGTGGGTCAGAAGGCATGTCTATGAGACAGGGGTCGCAGGACAATTCTTGCGCAAGCACACCGTTATCCATCACAATGGGCCGGTTTCGGCCTAAGTGTGGCATACGCCTACCACGTCAACCAACACCGTTATGCCGATGCGAGTTGTACCAAAAACCATTTCTCTTCAGACGAGACATGGCTCTCAGAGCACACCCTCTGATAAATATATCAAGAGGTAGAAGGTTCATCATAAAATCTAGAGCAGCGCTCGGCGTGCTGGGGAAAGCCCCCGTGCAGCTGAGACAAACCGTTCGTTGGAGTTTGGTGAAAGAGGCTACGACGTGTTTGCGTTTTAGTCTGTTCCACCAGACAACCGATGCATATGAGGTAATAGGTCTTATCATTGCCGTGTAGATCCAAAGGACCTTTGCCGGCAATAAGCCCCATGTTTTGCCAAAAGCTCCTTTACATTGCCAGAAAGCTGACAGCGCTTTGGTGGTTTTTGACTCAACATGTTTTGACCAGAGAAGCTTACTATCTAAGATGACTCCTAGATACTTAGCCTCCTTGGATATCGGGATGGAAGTGCCTTTTAGTACCAGCTGAGTCATGTCAGTATTTTTCCTCCTTCTCGTAAAGAGAACGACATCGGTCTTAAGAGGATTGACTGACAGCCCATTTCTGGTACACCAATCATCGATCACATTTAGCGCCGCCTGTGCCTTGCGACGGACAGTCGCCAAACATGAGCCGACAGAAAGAATGGCGACGTCATCCGCATAGGCCTGGGCGTAGATTCCAGAGGCATTGAGAGCATCAAGCAGGGAATCGACCAGCATGCGTCATAACAGCGCCACCTTGACGGCAGCCCCTGTTTACGCCAGATTTGACACACTAGACGAGGCCTGCATCAGCGGTCAATGTCCTGCGCATGAGCATTGCTTTGATCCAAAGAACCAGTGCTTTATCTACACCATGATGTCTGGCAGCGTTACACATGCTGTCAAAAGTTGCGTTATCAAAAGCTCCCTCAATGTCGATGAAAATGCCCAGCGCGTACTCTTTCCTTTCGAGCGCGCATTCAATTCGCCCAACTAGGTTCTGAAGCGCAGTCTAGCAAGATTTTCCGCGCTGGTAAGCATGTGGAATCTCCGAAAGAGGGTGCATTCGAAGGGCAACTTTTCGCACGTGCAACTCGCAGCAGGAAGGATGTTAAACTAATTGGTCTGAAGCTCTTGGCAAGTGAGTAGTCCTCTTTTCCTATTTTGGGAATGAAGACCACTTTCACTGTGCGCCAAGGAATGGGTATGTGAGCAAGTGCTAGACTAGCAGTGAAAATTCTTTTCAGAGTAGGAAGCAGCTGCCTTATACCTTTTTGTAGCACAACAGGATATATCCCGTCGGTGGCCGGCGATTTGAATTTGAATCCCTTGAAGGAGTGTGCAAAGAGCCGATGTCGATCTGATTTCCCGGGAAATGAGTCGCAAACAGTACACTAAGAGTTTCCGCTTTAGACTCAGTTAAGGTACCATCGGATTTTCTGAGTGCATCTAGCCTAGTCGGTTTTCCCCGTTTGAGGACTTTAACCAACTTGCTAGTCGCACTCAGAAACTTGATCTCTTCGCAGAAGGTCCTATAAGAATCGTTCTTCGATTTACGAATAAGTTTCTTATATTCTTTCTGCTTCGACCGATACTTGTTCCAGTCATCTTCCGAATTCGATTTGAGCGATCTATTCAGAACCTGCGAAGACTTTGGAGCTCGGCAATTTTCTGCAGGGAGGTTTGCTATTCAGGTTATGAACAGCGTTCTCTACCAATTGTTTCGTTCTAAGCTTAGGTAGGGCCTGAGTGGATCTCTCAAGCTCCTCTCTAAGCCGTACCCAGTCCGTCCTTCTCCGATTCCGTCTAGGTTGCAAGGAAGAGATCCCACAACCCAATCGGAATTCGATATATTTATGGTCCGACAGCGTAGCATCAGGCAAGACTCGTCAGTTAGTGATGTCCTTCACATATCTGTTGGATAGGGTCAGGTCAATCACCTCCTGTCGTCTTGTCGTAACAAACGTTGGTTGAGAGCCAACATTGTTGATGGTAAGGTCAGACGAGAGAATGATGTCTAACAGACGGTTCCCTCTTGCGTTACACTTGCTGCTGCCCCAAGCAGTCTTTGGGCATTAGCATCGCAACACAAGATGAGACCAACATTTTTGGCTTCACAGTACTCTACGAGTTCAGAGACTTCCTTCGGTGGTGGAGGTAGTAACGAATCGTAGGGAAAGTAGGCAGACGCAACGACGAAGTGTTCTATTGCTCCGTGCGTTTTGTAGCTTAAACGAGCAGCCACCAGATCTGGTCCACAAAAGTGCCCAAGTTTGGTTGCCGATAGTGAATTCGATATGATGAGGCCGACCCTAGGCCTTTCGGATCGCTCATCATAAAGAATCGTAGCATCACGTATACCACCAAGGCCACATAGGCGTTTATTCCCTTAGACAAAGCCAATCTTCTTGCTGCCCATTTCGCAGCAAACTCACAGCTTCCCAGATCGTCTTTGTCTCTGCCTGTTCTGGAGTACGTTAATTCCACCATGGGACAAAATTACTTCCGTACTCGCACAGTTGCAAGGGTTCTTAAAGAACTTGACATACACAAATCCGCTGGTCCAGATGGTATTTCCCCAATAATTCTGAAGAGGTGTTCTTCTACGCTGGCAAAACCACTGCGTAAGCTTTTTCACCTTTCCTACTCTTCTGGACTCTACCCGAGTAGGTGGAAAACAGCATTTGTCCAGCCCATTCCTTAAATAGGCAAATCTTCTTCTCTCTCCAATTACCGACCCATTGCACTAACGTCCCTTCTTTCCAAGGTCATGGAAAAGCTGATAGGTAGATAGAAAGAAAATGAGAAGAACACACATAGGCCAGGGAGGCACGTTGTGCAGCTACGAGGGGGTTTAGCCCCCTATTCGTGGAACCATTTTGTGCTTCTTAAGAAATTAAGAAGATCAGATATCCCTACTTGCTGAACTTCGGTCAGATCGTTAAGGAAGTAAGATCCTAGGTATCGTTTCCTGATTGTGCAGAATGCCGGGCAGGCGCAGAGAATGTGATGAATGGATTCGACCTCCTCCTCGTCCAGACAGCTTCTGCAAAAATCATTCGGAGTTATACCTAGTTTTGGCGCGTGACTGCCAATAAGGCAGTGTCCAGTGATGACACCGATGACTTTGCGGATGTGAGTCAGGGAGATAATACTCCTAGTCCGTTGACTGTTGAGCCAGGGCCAGATTTGCCTGGTGATGAGACAGGTATGTCCCTGAGTCCATCTCCGGTTCGTCTCGGCTCTGGCGAGATTTGTAATATTGTGTTTAATGGTTGCAAAGGGTGTACCCTCACAAGCCATGATTGATTGTAGCGTCGTTCCTTGTTTGGCGAGTGTGTCGGCTCTTTCATTTCCAGAAATGTCGCTGTGTCCCGGTACCCAGATAAGTTGTATGTTGAACTCTTCGGCCATCTCGTTAAGAGATAGGCGACAGTCGGGACTAGTTTTTGATGTGTCCACATAGGATTCCAACGACTATAAGGCTGCTTGGCTATCCGTGAGAATGCGGATATCCGTGGTGGATATCACGTTCCACTTCAGCCAAGACAAAGCTTCTTTTATTGCCAACAGTTCCGCCTGGAAAACGCTGCAGTGATTTGGTAGTTTTAGAGCTTTGTTCAGCTGAAGCTGTTTGCAGAATACTCCACTACCCACCCCGTCTTCGGTTTTAGACCCGTCAGTGTAGAAGTCTACGCAGTTTCTGCGAGGTTGAGTCTGGCGAGTCCAGTTTTGTCTGTCCGGGTAGGTCGTTGTAAAGTTGTTTTTCCAAGACTGTGGTGGGTTCTGTGAGGTCCAGGTTTTCTGCCATAGTTGACTTGTTATTCAGGATGGAGGAGTGGCCAGTGACATAGCTCGACCCGTTCGAGTTGGCTTTAAGTCCAATGGCCGTTTGTGTAGCAATTTGCTTGCCGAAAATATCGAGTGGTGTTAGCTCGAGTATCATGTTAAGCGCTGCCGTTGGGGTGGATCTGAGGGCCCCGGTAACGCACATACACGCCAACCTTTGTACCTTCTCGAATTGCTTGAGGTATGTTGTCTTGTCCAGTGCTGTTCACCAGACTGTTACTCCATACATTAGTATGGGTCTGACGACCGTGATGTAGAGCTATAGGGTGATCTTGGGGTTGAATCCCCATTTTTTCCCTATGGCTTTCTTGCATGTTGCTTTTTTAGCTCTTTCGATTGTGTCGCTCTTCCAGGTTAATTTCCTATCTAGTATAATACCAAGGTATTTGGCATTGGTGGAATAGTTTAATCTGGTACTAAGCAAAGTAATAAGGCAGTGTTCCGGGATTTTGTGCTTTTTGGTGAATAGCACGAGCTCCGTTTTCTTGGGATTCGCTTGCAAAGAATTGAGAATGCCGTTTGCATACGGTCATTCAGTGTGCATAGGTATTTACCTGAGATTGAAATGGCAACGTCATCAGCGTAGGCAATAACGTCCAGGCCTTCTTTCTCCAGTTTAATTAGTAGTTCGTTTACGACTACATTCCAGAGAAGTAGTTAGAGGACCTCTTCTTGCGGGGTTCCCATGGTAACCACTTTGGTAGTTACTTGGCTTCCCCATTTAGACTGAATCCTGCGCGTTAATAATAGCTCGCTAATCAGTTCTGTCAGAGTCATCTCTACCTTTAGCTTTTTTAGCCCTTCTATTATTGCTTTGGGAGTGACGATGTTGATGGCGCCCTCTATGTCTAGGAAGGCTGTTAGGGTATATTCTTTAAGATGGATTGATCTTTCGATTTTCCTCACCAGTGTGTGCAAGACTGTTTCGACAGATCTACCCTTACAGTAGGCATGCTGTGCCTTAGAAATTAGGGACGGATCCAAATTGTGGCGTATGTGTTAGTCTGTGGAAACGCTGATAAACCGTCAGCTAATGAAATATCTCGAGTCGCAGAAACTCCTCAATGACCGGCAGTATGGTTTCCGCAGCAACAGATCCACTCTCGCAACTCGGGTAGTTCCACTTATGATCCAAAAAATATTTTGTGCAATCAAAAAAAGGGATTTAACATCTGCCACATAAATGCACAAAGCATAAAAAATAAAATTGATGACCTGCGTCTTCTCTTAGACGGTAGCAAGGTCGATGTCATGTGCTTATCGGAAACATGGCTAAAACCAGAAATGTGTTCTACTTACTTACTTATCAGGCCTGCGATCCATGGAGGATCTGAGCCTGAGCTATAGCTGCCTTCCATCCTTGACGGTCCCGGGCACGCTGCTTCCAGTTGTCAAGACCAGGATGTCTTACATTCGCGATTACTTGGTCTTTGTACCGGAGGTTCGGTCTTTCTCTTCTTCTCGAACCAGGAGGCTCGGAGTCGAAGACCCTCTTAGCTGGAGCGTTGATGTCCATGCGCTCGATGTGGCCGAGCCAGTGTAGTCGACGGATCCTTGCCTTCCGGACTACATCCACATCTTGGTACAGCTCGTAGAGTTCGCGGTTGTGTCTTCTTCTCCATTCACCTTCCTCACAGACAGGACCAAATGTGTTCAGACTTATTTAATGTTAAAGGTTACAAATTGGTGCGTGCTGATAGGGAGGGGAAAATGGGTGGAGGCGTAGGCGTGTACATAAGAAGCACATACAATTACAATGTCGTTAGCAAGTCCGCATGTTCAAACTTAATTGAGTACATATTTACTGGAATTTTTTTGAATGGTGGGAAATTGCTGATAGGTTGTATATATATGCCACCACACGTGGCCAATCACTCGTTACCTAGGGATATTTTAGAGAGGTTAGCCCCACTTTATACAGATATTGTTGTCGTAGGTGATTTAAATTTAAATCTGTTGGATGTTAAAAACAGTCCTTTCATTGAGACGGTGGAGTCCATGCATCTTCGTTTTGCAAATCTACAACAGCCGACGCACTTTATACCTAACCGCAATCCTTATCTTCTAGATGTATGTCTCGTTTCAGAACGTAATCTTGCTTCGCTTTACGATCAACTCTTCGCCCAGGCCTTCTCCTTTCACGATTTGCTTTTTATTACGATTAATAATCTATCACCTGGATGGCAAAGGACTAATAAAGGCCTCGTAGGGGTAGCACCTATCCGACGGATGTCCAAAAACTCGCCAGGTTGCGCTTATGCATAGCTCCTGATGAGTTAGAATCGATGTCGGAGGATCGAGTGGCCTGGAGATCCTGCGTGCGCTCATTGCCCCCCGCGACCCCTTTAGTGGAATATGTGGGCCAGTGGATGATGATGACTAGATGTCAATCAGATAGTTGTATGTATATAATTTTCGTGGGGGCCAATACCCCCATTTATTAAGCTTAATTCAAGCTAACATTCTTTATTCTAACTTAATTAACTAACATTCTCAATTAGTCTAACTTAACTGACTAACAAGAACGGTAGAGGGGGGCGCGGTTAGGGAACTATGGTAGGGAGAAAGGGGGGATACCGAGAAGATGAAGTTTTAGGCATGGAGTGCTGAGGTTGAAATCGAAGTTAGTGTTCGAATTAACTCTTCCCAGCATTGGATTAATTGGAGCCGTAAGAGGTGTGAGGGGTGGATAGATAGAAGAGACGAGGATTGCGAGTATTACGAGGGTTAGTGTTAAGGGATATAGAGTTGTAGAGGTTGGCGCAGTCAATGGTACCTGTTAGGAGTTTATGAATGAAGAGGATGTAAGCTACCCTTCTTCTATCCTCCAACGTATTCAGATTTATTAGTTTGAGTCGGTTTTGATAGGGCGGTAAGAACAAAGGATTTTGCCAGTGCAGACCTCGAAGAGCGAAACGTAGGAATCGACACTGGTAAGCACGAAGCGACATCCAACTTTGTTCCGTTCAGACTTCTCGCGAACCAGTTGCCAAGTGTAATTTTTAATTAGACTTTTAATTTCCGCTGCAATGGCGTTTTTCCACTCCACACAGTCATCACCTTTGAGGGCATCCTTGAAACTTACTTCGGCATTAAATGCATATGCCACAACATCATCATCCAAAAGATTCTCAGCGTCATTTTCAATTTCACTATTTTGATCAGATGTAAACGAGTCACTAGGCTCTTGGTCGTATGAAGTTTCAGCATGATCGGATTCAGCAAGACACTGTTGCTCCAGGGGCCCACCATTGCCACACTTGGTTTCAGATGAAATGATGTCGACATCGTCTCGAGTTTCTCTGGACTCATCAACAAACGTAACATTTCTTGAGATAGATATTTTTCTCGTTGATGGTATCCAAACTCGGAATGCCTTTGCTTCATCTGTGTATCCAACGAATATACCCTCAGTCGAACGAGCTCCAAATTTGTCCTTATTGGGTTCTTTATTTTTCACGAATGCTCTAGAACCGAATATCTGAAGGTGTTTCAAATTCGGAATGTGTCCCATCCACAATTCAAATGGTGATTTACCATCAAGAGTTTTTGATGGACAACGATTCCTCAGATAATTCGCTAAACAAATTGCCTCAGCCCAAAACGCTGGAAAGAGTCCACTTTGCAGTACCATACATCGAGCCATCTCGACCAAGGTCCGGTTCCTCCGTTCACTTACCCCGTTTTGTTGAGGCGTGTAAGGTGCTGACAGTCTCCTTCGAATACCTTGGGCCTTCAGATATTCGTCAAAATTTTTTGAGAAGTATTCCTTTGTGACCGGTTTGCTTTTGAACAACATTTTTATAGTTGAGAAATGTTTCGTAGACATCACTTATATTTTTGAGTATTTTTGGGCCCACATATATCCGAGTGGACAATCATTAGACGTTCGGTACTTCTTGTAGCTCTATCAGGAAACGGTTTTGCTGCCAGCTTTCCCTTTAAGCAAACGACACAATTGTTCGCTCGGCTTCATAACAATTCCTGTGGCAGTTTTATTTCTGGCCATATTCAACAGGTCGCGGGTGTTTAAATGGCCAAGCCGTTCATGCCACATTTAGACTTCTGGTTGGTCGACTCAGCAAAATGTGCAGACACCGGAGCTTGTCGAAGGTAATATAAATCGCCAACTCTGTCAGCTAAAAGTTTTATCCGACCATCTTCATCTCTCACCAGCGCCATATTACGAGTGAAAACCACTTCGTAGTTCTTGTCAGTAATTTTAGACACTGAAAGAAGATTTGTGCGCAGATCGGGAACCAGCAAAGTATTTCGACTATTTTCTTTCGGCAATCGAAGCGTTTCATGCCAGTAAACTCGTCATAGTCGCCGATGATGTAACCATCGTCGTTGAATATCGTTATGAACGGCAGTTTCTGACGCTTGCCCACTTCATAGTCATTGGGATCATGTGCTGGCGTGATTTTTACAGCGCCAGTTCCAAAATGCATCTCCACAAACTCGTTACAGACTATCGGGAGGCGACGTTCACAGAAGGGATGTTTGACGAATTCGCTATGTAATTGCGTAAACCGCTCGTCAGTTGGGTGCACAGCAACGGCTGTGTCGCCCAACATGGTTTCGATACGGGTAGTAGCCACAATAATCTCATCGTTGCTGTCCTCTACCTGATAGGCGAACTTTACCAACACGCCAAACTCCACTTTGTCGGTGTAGCCAGGAATACTGAAGAACATCCGTCCGGGAATATCGATTTTGTCCACCTCGATATCGAATATAGCGGAGCGAAGGGCACAGGACAAATTCACCGGCCTCGAACTCCTGTAAATACTGCCATCTTCGTGCAATCGGACAAATGCCTCGGTCACTGCTCTGCACAACTTCGGCTCCATGGTGAAAGCAACACGACTCCTGTCATATGACGATCCTAACCACTTCAACTGATCATAGATCCAATCGCCCTTCTCACGCTTCCAATCCCAGATCTTCTCGACGAATTTCTCGCGACCCAAATCGTGTCGGCTTAGATTCTCCTCACGCCAGATCTTCTTCTCCACCACTACCTGAGTAGCAATGCCAGCTTGATCGCACCCTGGTACCGACAGGGTGGTATACCCCTTCATCCGATGATACCTAGTGATGGCGACCTCAATTGCATTCGTTAAAGCGTGACCCAAGTGCAGCGATCCGGTCACATTTGGCGGCGGAATGATCATCACAAACTTCCCCTTCGGATTTACCTCATCAATTGACTTGCGTCCATATCTCATGTTACAGTTGTTTCAACGATGTCCATTGGGGCGCTGCAAAGCGTGTGCTACGCTACCTTCAAGGCACAATAGACTATGGATTGCAATATTCTTCAAATAATGAAGGCATAAATGGATTCGTCGATTCCGATTGGGGCAGGTGCGCAATTGATAGGCGATCGTACACTGGGTTTGCCTTTATGTTTTCCAATGCAGTCATAAGTTGGAAATCCCAAAAGCAAATGACTGTTGCTCTTTCTTCGACCGAAGCCGAGTACATGGGTATATCGGAGGCTGTGAAGGAAGCAATTCATCTAAAGAATTTCTTAAGGGAACTTGGTCTTGAGGACTTGAATGAAATCACTTTATATAACGACAATCGTGGTGCTGCACTTCTTGCTGAAAATCATGTGTTCCATCAAAGGACAAAACATATAGATATCCGACACCACTTCATTCGCGATGTATTGTCCAAGGGAGGCATAAGACTGGAATATCTACCTACGGGAGAAATGCCTGCCGATGTTCTGACTAAGGCGCTTAGTGGACCGAAGCATTACAATTGTCTATCCAAACTTGGAGTCATCAAGGTATAAGGACCATCTCATTGAGGGGGCGTGTTGGACATCCCTGTCAATTCATAGCCAATGAATACCAATATTTATCTACAAAACATATTTGTCCTGTCATTCTGACTTGACTTTTCTTCTATTGTCATTCTGAATTTCATACTCGAGGTGACTACTATCAGCGTGGAATAAAAGAATCTTTATATAAAAAAACCATCCTGCAGTGTTTGCAATTAAATTCAATTTCATTTATTCTGGGTAATTTCAATTGATCGGTTCCACAGGTTCAAAGCCTTGGGAAGACAGTTTGAAGAGTACTAGTTTGTGAGATATTTTGTCGAAGGCTTTAATGAAGTCAGTTGTAATGACGTCGACTTCGTTCCCATTCTCTAATGCTGAGAGGGTGAAGGACACGAATTCGACAAGGTTTGTGGTTGTAGACCTGGATTTGAGGAATCCATGTTGATTTGAGGAGATTAGAGATTTGCAATGGAAACTTAGAGTGTTATACAAGATGCTTTCGAAAAGTTTGGGTATATGTGAGAGTTTTGCGATGGGGCGGTAGTTGTTAACATCACTCTTTGGACCTTTTTTGTGAATAGGAGTTATGAAGCGGTTCTCCAAATCTGGGGAAATTCTCCAAGGGACAGGGATAAGTTGAATAATTTTGAGAGCGGGACGGAGAGAATGAAGGAACATTTTTTTAAATAATATGGCGGGGACACCATCGGGTCCAGGAGTGAACTCATCATTAAGTTGATTTAGTTTAATTTCAGTGATATGGGGTTCAACAGAACGCGGAAGAAATGGACTAATGGAGAAATTTGGTAGGTAGTCGAAATAGGAAGTGTCCGGCACAAAGGAGTCACCAGCGAAAGATTATTTGAAAAGGTTGGCAAAAAAGTTGGCGATAGTGTTGGGATCATTCGAGGTTTCGCCATTGAAAGAGAGTGATGTTAGGTAGCCATCAGATTTCCTTTTGTAGTTGACAAACTGAAAGAAGGACTTAGGATTGTTGATAAGATTGGCTTGTGTTTTGATCAAGTGCTGTTCGTAGAGAGAGTTATGAAGCTCGGTAAATTGTAGAAACGTACAATATAGTTGGAAAAGTCATAGGGGGACTGAGTACGAAGGAAGATAGCCCACAGTTGGTTTCTTAGAGACGGGAGCCTGCGATTATACCAAGGAGGAGAAGATAAGTGATTGGATCGAGAAATGGGAACGTAGAGAGAAACAGAATTAAATATTTCCCTGTAGAATAAGGATATGGCGTCATTTAATGTAAGGCCGTCAAAATTGAAGGGAGCGCTATTGAGATATTCATTGAGTAGGTTGAAATTTGCTTTGTGGAAGTCGTAAGACTTGAGCGCTGAAGGGGAAGAGATCAGTGGTGGAGAGTCGTGAAACGAGAGAAGAAGGGGAGGATGGTAATTGTCGATGGTTGATAAGGAATGGGGGCAAAGTGAAACAGAGGAATTAATAGGGTCGGTTGTGAAAATTAGATCTAGCTGCCTACCCATGTAATTTGAGATGCCACTCACTTGGCTAAGGTTTGAATCGGCTAGGCTATCTAAGAAGAGACGTTCTTTGGCAGAAGATGGATTAGTGGCAGTGTAAAATGATTGATCTTCTCATGGTTCCCAGCGGAGAAAAGGAAGATTAAAATCGCCGAAGAGAAGGATTTCATAGCGGGGATCCCGTAAGTCATTTATGTGATCAATCGCATTAATAGCGAGTTCATAGGATTTAATAGGTTGAGAAGGTAAGATATAAAAACAGATGACGTAGAGCGACTTACGGGGCAGTACGACCTTGATTGAAACAAAGTCGAGATAGGGGGAAGAGAATATTGCAATGAGGGACGAGTCGATCGTGTTTAGGGCGGCTATTAAAACGCCACGACACGGGCGGCTATCGATAGGTTGGTTGAGAAGGTCGTCGCGGTAGACGTTAAAATTTGATGGGAATAGTTCTTCGTTATTAATGGCGGGGATCAGGTTGGTTTCAGTCAGAGCGAAGATTTCGAATGGTAAAACGTGAGACTGTTGGAAGACTGCTTGGGTTTTTGACCGGAGACCTCTAACGTTCTGGTAATAAAAGGTGAGAGGAAGGTTAAAGTGGTGGGCAGGAAGACGATGGAAATTAGGGGCGAAAATATCTGTCGTGGTCAGCTCTGCTACGCTAGAGGTGGGATATTCGCTTTGAGTTGATATATTGACGAAAAGCATCAAGACCATTTGAAACTTTTTGCGGGGACATATTAAGGAACTCATGATACTTGATAAAGAGGTTTTTGAGGCTAGCATAGTCAGTACCATGAGACGCCTTGCTGACAGGAGAAGCTTATAGCTTATATTAGACAGCGACCTTTCCAAGAGTCAAGTCACACAAGGCCAAAGTCACTTCTTTTCCGTCAGTTGTCCGGTCATTCTCTACTAAACTATCATTCGCATTTGTTATACCAGTATCACTATGAAACTTTTATACTCGTAAGTCTTGGCAATACTCTCTGCTCCATAATCCACTGATACTGCAAAGACTAGGAGTATAATCTAATATGTTATTTAAAGCGATCATCGTTTTCAATATGGTTGAAGCCTCTTCTCCAAGAAATATTGAAGCAACATATTACGCGTGAAGGCGATTGCCAAAGCAGTGTCGTTAGAACATAGTACATACTTCATGCCCATTTCTAAAACATACAAAAGGCTTATTCTTCTTAGTGGGCGCTACAGTTCGGGGTGAACCTGGGCCTCAACCAACATGCCCCTCCATCTAGCACGATCTTTCGCTAGCCTTTTCCATTGCCGCGCAGCCAGTTGGCTGAGGTCCCCTTCCACCTGTGTGCGCCATCTTAAGTGCGGCCGTCCTTTGCTTCTTCGTCCCTCGGGGTTGGATTCAAAGACTCTCCGGGCTGGAGCTGTGGTGTCCATTCGCTCTACATGGTCCAGCCATCTTAGGCGTTGAATCCGTAGACGCCTGACTAGGCTCATGTCGCTGTACAGCCCGTAAAGTTCGTGGTTGAATCTTCTCCTCCATCCCCCGTCCAAAATCACGCGCAAAATCTTTCTCTCGAACCGACCAAGCGCCTCCTCATCCGCTTTTGATAGTGTCCATGCTTCTGCGCCGTACAACAGGACCGGGATGATAAGGGTCTTATATAGAGTCAACTTTGTCGTTCGGGAGAGGGCTCTATTACTCAATTGCCTCCTGAGCCCAAAGAAACAGCGATTGGCAAGAGTCATTCAGCGTTTGATTTCGGAACTGATGTCGTTGTTCCAGGTTACTGCGGAGCCAATGTAGACGAAGTCCTTAACTACCTCGAACTTATATCTGCCAATACAAACATTCTGGCCGAGACGTCGGTGTTGAGCGTCCTTTTTTGATGACAGCATATATTTAGTTTTGCCCTTGTTTACCGCCAAACCAATTTTCGCCGCCTCCATCTCAATACTCGCAAACGCCTCATTGACATCTCGCTGTGATCTACCTATTATGTCAATATCGTCGGCATATGCAAGGAGTTGCGAGGATTTGAAATAGATTGTGCCTCTTGTATTGGCCAGTGATTCTTGCACAATCGTTTCAAATATGAGGTTGAAGAAATCACACGACAGCGCATCGCCCTGCCTAAATCCTTTTTTGACATCAAAACTATCGGTATGGTGCTCACCGATTCGGATGGAGCAGCGAGCATTCACCAAAGTCATCCTGCATAGTCTGTTGAGTTTAGCAGGTATGGCAAAGGTAGACATAGCGTTGTATAGCTCGTCTCTAATTATGCTGTCGTATGCGGCTTTGAATTCGACAAATATGTGGTGAGTGTCGACTTGAAATTCATTGGTTTTTTCCAGGATCTGCCGTAGTGTGAAGATTTGGTCGACGGCTGACTTCCCTGGCCTGAATCCGCACTGATAAGGACCTATCAGCTTATTTAAAAAAGGCTTCAGGCGTTCACACAAAACGGCAGAGAAGATTTTGTAGGCGATGTTAAGGAGACCTATTCCTCTATAGTTGGCGCAATCAGAGGGGTCTCCTTTCTTGTGAATCGGGCATACGATGCTGAGACTCCATTCCTCGGGCAAGCTTTCCTCTAACCATATCTTACGGATGAGCTGTTGAATGCTCCCAACCAGGTCATCCCCAGCTGCCTTGAAAAGCTCAGCAGGCAGTCCGTCTGCGCCAGCAGCTTTATTCGACTTGAGCTTCGATATGGCAATCTTAACTTCGTCGAGGTCAGGGGGACAGAATTCTCTGCGGTCTCCGTCGATTAGAAATGGATCATTCTGCCTGACAGCGGTATATTGACTAACATCGCCGTTATACAGTCTGCAGAAGTGTTTTTTCCATATTCTCAGCATCGACTGCGGTTCTACTACTAGGTGTCCGTTCTCATCCCTGCAGGCTTCCGTTCTGGATTTCTTGGCATGTTCGCTTCATCTGTTGATAAAACTTTCGAACGTCACGCCTGCAGTAACACCTCTCCGAATCCTCAATCGCGCGCTTCTCGTGCTATTTCTTCTTTCTTCTAAGAAACTTATGCTCCTCCCTTCTTTTTAACTCGTAGAGCTCACGAGCTGCTCTTGTTCTTTTATGCAGCGAGGCCTTATATGCATCCTGCTTCGCTGTATGAATCCTCCTGCACTCGTCATCGAACCAGGTGTTTCTTCGTGGTGGAGCCTTGAAACCCAAAACTTCGGATGCAGAGCTTTTCAGGGCGTGGAGGATTCAGGTGTATTGGAGAGCTTAAGGGAGATGCGATCCGTAAAAGCACTAGTGGTTTCTGGCGATAGTAGCTTTCCGACGTCATAACTTTGTATTGTTACTCTACTCCGTTGCGTTCGTGATATCCGTAATCGCATCTTGGCTACTACAAGATAGTGGTCCGAGTCGATGTTAGCCCCTCGGAAAGTTCGAACTTCAAGAATAGTGGAGGGGTGTCTGACG
This sequence comes from Eumerus sabulonum, assembly GCA_951905685.1. Taxonomy (NCBI): domain Eukaryota; kingdom Metazoa; phylum Arthropoda; class Insecta; order Diptera; family Syrphidae; genus Eumerus; species Eumerus sabulonum. The sequence continues at coordinate 209,949,985 of OX645060.1, forward strand.
TCGATCGCGATGTGATCAATCTGGTTGGTAGTCGATTGATCAAAAGACCGCCAGGTGCCTTTGTGTATATCGAGGTGCGGGAAGCGCGCACTGGCTAAAAGGAGATTTCGCCCCGTAGCAAGATCAATCAGCCTGTGTCCGTTATCGGAGGTGGTGTCATGTAGGCTATGTTTGCCGATGACTCGTTCAAAGATGCTTTCCTTACCCAGCTTAGCATTGAAGTCTCCTAGTACAATTTTGATGTCAGAGCTGGGACATTGGGCATACGTTCTGTCTAGGAGATCGTAGAACTCATCTTTGGCGGAGTCATCCTTGTCTTCCGTGAGGGCGTGGACGCCGATCAGGCTGATGTTAAAAAATTTAGCCTTGATACGGATTGTTATGAGGCGTTCGCTCACATGCCGAAAGCTTAGTTCTTAGTCCACCTCGAACAACAAATCCGCATCCAAACAATCGTTGCCCTCTCTCCCTATAGCAGTCGCCGTTGTAAATATCGCAGTTTTTTATCCGCTTTATACCCGGTCCATTCCATCGCATTTCCTGGATGGCGGTGATGTCCGCTTTATAGCGGTCTAGGGCGTCCGCAAGTTGTTCGGCTGCACATGGCCTGTTGTACTTTCCACGTACAAAGCCAAAGATCGTTGTCCTTTTTTCGTTTTTTGCAGGGGTCGTCAACATAAATCCGGTCCGTTATATCAGAGGCTTGTGGTTGTTTCGGAGTTTGTGGTTTTATTACAGTTACGGCTTACTAGGCCGTAGCCCAACCGACTAATCCTGTTTTTTGGCGCAGGAGGCTCGCCATTCGCCCTTCCCCGTCTGCGATTTCCATAGAAAATCTCCAGATGGCACCACGAGGAGGTGGGGATAGGACTTACTAACAGTGCCGCAAGATGTTCGACTGCGGTGGCTCTTCTCGCTTTTTAGCAGGCCAGCATCCGTCGGATAGATGCTACCCCTACGAGGCCTTTGTTAGTCCTTACAAGAGGCTTATATCCGGATAATTTTGCAAGCATGAATACATCGTTATTCGATTCTACGTCGCAGACATTTTTGCCCTTACATTTCTATGACATCTCCTAGTTGATTCCATTCATTTTATAATTTGGGTTTTCGATATAAGGGCAATAGTAATACCAGTACTTTAAACATTACAGTTTCCATATATTTTATTATTTAAAAATGCAACCCCGCACGTAGTCAAGTTCTGACAAGTTCAACAATTATAATAACGATAACATTTAAACCTAGTAAGCATCGGGATTAAGCGACAATGAAACTACAGCTTGGAGGAAGACCCTGCTTCCTCTGCCAAAGTCTTCACTCGACTCATGACTTCTTCAAACTTTTTAATAAATCTGTGGGCACTAGTCTTCTGACTTGCTTTGAATACTGTCACATTTAAGTTGATTCTGCAATAAAATTCATAAGACAGTCGTAATAGCAGATTGTTGCTTACTTACGCATTCGACACTATGCTGTAAAAGACACCATAACCATCAGTTAACATGGGAGCCACAAATCCATTGTTGATTGTGTTGCCAAGCGTACTAGTTGATAATACGAAATTGCCCCCTCCTCCACTCCTTGCATACAAGGGATCATTGTAAAGTGGAGGAATCTCAATGCCGGCCTCAGTGGCCGTACACCAAAGTCCGAAAAGATGTCGGTCTACGCCATTTCCTTTTCGCGCTTCCTGCATCATATGGGTGTGGTGACTGGCTGCCTTTTTGAATGCATCGAAAATGCTCTGGCTGCTAGCTTCAGTATTCGTTGCCTGTTTGATGAAGTCTACAACTTCCATGGTACACGAACGGAGTGTTTCGGTACGGCCGTTATAGTAATGACGCATTAGAGCGGTTTCGTAAGTGGGCGTGAACCTACATTAAATCTGTCATAAAGTCAGACAAGAAAGTCACTGTTAAGCATAAACTCACTCGCCATGGAGTAAATAGTAAGTCCATTGAATGACTACTTGGACAATTGAGTCAGGGTGGAGTTTCAGTGACTTGAGGTAATCTTTTCCAAACTTATCGAACGTAAAGTCAGTTATAATTACATCCATTCTCTAGACAGCACAGGGATTCAGTCAAAGCATTTGCATTCAATAGAAATATTGCATACCCGCTCTTCACAGTCGTTCCAAACTCTTCTAATTTCACTTTTTAAATGGTCATCTAGGTCAAAATGAACCTCGGTGAGTTGAGGCGGAGATTTCACTTCGGCATTCCAATTAGGCTCGCCACTTTCCAATAGACTGAGTTGAATAAAAAAGGCAAAATGCACACTTACAGTTCCATCATAGGCTGAGTGCTAGAAAATACAAGGTAATAAAACCATAACCTTCGTGGGGCGCCGTTAAATCATACTTCGCCAATGAGCGCGAACCTTCCGCTGCGGTAGCCAATAGCGGTACTGCTTTTATCTGCCCATTTCGAGTGATAGTCACCGCTCAGCGATAGTTGACACACTTCCTCATAGTTCTTTGGCTCATTATCGTCAAGGACATGGTAGATGGCCGAGCTTTCAACCAGACGCAAAAGGTCCTTATTGGTTGGTGATATTTCCAGCAGTCGTTTGCGGTTCTGGAAAACCAATCAACTACGAATAAGTAAATTTTTGAAAATATCCAATTACCTTCGCCCAGGAAGTCCTTTCATCATTAGTCAGTATCGGCACACAGTCTCCCCGGCCGTCGAACTCTAGAATACCGCTTATTTGCTGGAGAAGAATCAAAATTTGCTGAGGACTCAAGATCGATCCATCCTCGTTGAGGCAATCGAATATAAATATCCTTCCCTTGCCAGTAAACATTCCATGATGAGGAGTATCGCCATCGCTAACTGGAGCAAAAAAATAGTATTTGTGTATAGAGCTATTCTATTGTAAACCAATAATCATTTTATCCTTTACCAGGCTTAAAATATCTCACCAGTTTATCCTCACTTTCGCCAGGGACTCGCGTTGTCGACAAAAATCTCTTGAGCAAGGCCGATGAGTATTTCACTTTACCACCACCCGACGATGCAGGCTTCATCCGCTCGGTTCGTATCAGATTCCAGTACTCTAACATGTGATGGGTAATACGTGCCGTAAGCTTGAGGTAGTTCTCTTTGGATTCTTCAATTCCAAGGCAGTCGAGCTTAAGTGCCATGGACATAGTGGTATACGGTTGCAGTGGATAGCGTAGGGTATGGTAGGCGTAAGTATCCCACCATGTGTCAAGCCAGTTCTTCATTTTGGATGCACGTTCAACAAGTTTTCGATGAAGTTGTGATCCGATTCCCTTGTTGAATTCGGCGAGAATTTTACGGGTATTGTCGAGCTCTTCTTTGGTTGCGAACGGCTTGAGACTTTCATAGTACCGCGTGAGGGTGGAAGAAAGGGACGGTAGTGGCAGTGGCGGAAGGTCTTCGTCAAAGTCGTATGTTCGTGGCTCGCCGTCTTTACTTATATAGATAGTAGCGCGGTCCATGATCTGGGGAAGACAACAAACGTTAAAATTGCAAACGGTGGCTTGTTAGGAAAACAGGAATGATAAATCGTATATGGGGTGATTGAAGTATGCATCACAAGCTTAATCGCTATGGTTCTTCGAAGATTTGTTGGCTCAGTCAAGAAAACCTACCCTGAAAGACGATTGTAATAACATTTATGAGGCTGAACAACTAAGTTAACACAATGTATGATCCAGTGAATCTTGGAACTGGCTGAAGCTCTTGATAGCAAATTGTGTCATACTTTTGCAAACAAAAAAAAAAAGTCAACACAACGGCAGTTTTTTTTTTTTTTTTTTTTTTTTATATATATATGGGGCTAGTGCTACCATTAGCAATACGACACTGCGACCTTTGCAGATTTATTGTGCCTGCTAGCCGATTAGCTGAGGAGCCTCTCCACTTCTATAATGAAGTTGAGAATGCTTCTCGTAGGAGCCAAGGTGATCCCCTCAGGAGTCATAACTTCAATGTTACGAATACGCTTCCTAAGATGACAGAGAGCAGCACACTCACATAGTATGTGTTCCGCCGTCTCTTCGTCCTTGAGACAGAGCCGACACTCAGTTTCGGACGACAGGTAAATTTTGTTTAGATGATATCTCAGACCGCAGTGTCCTGTTAGGTAGCTGACTAGTCTTCTGATATCCACCCTATTGAGTTTGAGTATGTCTCTAGAGTGTTTGTTCAGAGGTCGTATGAGTCGTTTAGATTGACGGAGTCCCCGGACGCTGTTCCAAAAGGACAGGTTTTGCAATTTTTCCCACTTGTCTAAGAAGAAATTTATCTTAGACCCGCGAATGCCGCAGAATGGTTCCGGACCTATATATTTATCGCTGGAACCTTTCCGGACAAGTTGGTCGGCAATTTCATTGCCCTTGATACCTTTACACAACGGCAGTAACAATTATTTTTTAGGCGACTTTGTCCCATGCCCCTGACTGAGACAATGGGATAAATAAGCCTTTGAAAATAGAAAAATTACAGCAGAGAAACGTTTTATTTCTTAAGACAGCTTTTATCTCGATTTTTAGGGTTCCGTACCCAAAGGTAAAACCGGATACTATTACTAAGACTTCGCTGTGTGGATGATTTTCATCCGAAAAATTCCCTTGGTCACATACTGACCTAAGGTTAGTCGACAATATCCCACAACCAGTAGCAAACTTCCCAGCTTTGATCCCTTTCGTGTCTTTGATGTATTAATCCTTTTTTCTATAACTACGTACAACCAATAATAAATATCCATTAAGATTTTATGATCCCTATTGTGTCACTGCTAAGTTAATCCTTGCTGCAAACCCTTTCGTACAATTGCTATTCCCCTTTAACTTAACTTTCGACCATATCCCACAACCAATAAAACACTTCCAAGCTTTGATCCCTATTGTTACGAAATATTCAATCCCACACCAAATAGGGTTCGCACTACTGGATCGCGATAAACTACAATTGTCCTTTTTATCCGGATTAAAACACGCACACTTTTCTTGCTCCACCACAGATCAATTATCTGTGCAGCTTCACCACTTTTATTTATTATCCAAAACATATTGACCACTTTAAACTTTATTACATAATTAACCCTTTATTGAAAGCTTTTATTTTCCACTGTTTTACCGATTGATCCACCGCCTTGTCACACGCTGTTCAATTCCACAAACTGAATGAATGCCGAGGGCGAGTGTTCGCGCTTATATAGCTCTCGGTCTACCTTCTCGAATGTTCGCCGTCGGACGTTCCCCTTCGGAAATCTCTAGAATGCTCTGACAATTAGCATTAGAAGCTAAAAACGGATTCTTTCATCCAAGGGCTAAGGGACCCCGACACGCAACGAAGCTTGATTCTCCTGCCGAAGACATCTTTCAAGGAGACAGTTGCCAGCGCTCTCGCATGCGAAACATCGCTCTTGATATGCCGACCTTCCATCAAACTACGGCGCATATCTCAAGACCAGGATAGTCCCAGAACAACAACGGCAAGTAGGAGTGGTTCATTCCCGGGTAGATGCTACATCTGCGACAAGCAGGGCCGCATTGCGAGAAACTGCCGCCTGCGGAGAAAGCGTTCATCCAGCAAATTGCGGCGTAGTTCCAAAGAAACAACGGTGAGTAGGAGCCGCCCGTTCCCGTTCATCTGCAACCAGCAGGGTCACATGGCGAGAAGTTGCCGTCTGGGAAGAAGGCATCCGAGGTCGGATTCGCCAAAGAGAGATCAAGCGAGAGCACGCGAATACCGGAAGGCAAGCAGCCATAGAAATGCAGATGCACTAACGAGACGACCTCGCGATGTTGAATGCAAACATTGTTCGCGAGCCGAAACCAAGGAACAGGTCACCGACATCCGCCGTTTCCATGGGCTGCCAGAGGATTCCTGGACTGTCGAGAAGGTCGGAAGGAAGCAGCGAGAAGACGCCGATCTGGCAGTCATCATCGACTACCAAGAACGAGGTTTTCGACCAACTTGGCAGCAAATATCCAGTGAAAGCCCAATCGTGAAAGCTTACTGGGCTCAATGGCAGAGTTTGGAGCTGAAGAACGGTTGCCCCTACCGCAGTTGGGAAAGTGAGGACGGGAACATTGTAAACGATCTGCTGGTAATTCCAAAGGGACAAATCGACGAGGTCATCCGAGAATACCACGAGGGACCAAGTGGGGGTCATCTTTGTGTTAACAAGACTGTAGAAAAAATCAAGAGACGCTTCTAGTGGGTAGGATGCCATGAGTCGTTCACAAATTTCATTCGCAAGTGTGAACAGTGTGCGAAGGCAAAAGGGCCAGTTAGGAAAACTCGAGGAAATATGCAGCAGTACAATGTTGGAGCACCGTTCGAACGTATCGCCATGGACATCGCAGGCCCATTCCCAACGAGCAACGCTGAAAACAAATACGCGCTGGTGGTGATCGATTACTTCAGCAAGTGGCCTGAGGTGTTTTGCATCCCGAACCAGGAAGCCAAAACCATTTCGGATGCATTCGTGAACAACTGGGTTGCGCGATTCAGAGCTCGACTGTCCAATGTCAGAAAGCTGCACCAGCCCATCAGGAGGAGGTTCGACATTGGGCGCCTGGGCACACCGGAGGTTGCCAGAGTCTACAGGGAGCAGCTGAGCGAAAGACTCTACGGTATGCCTACGTCGAACACAAATGCCAATAATATGTGGCTGCATTATCGCTCAGCCATTCAGTAAGTAGCCGAAACTACCTTAGGATACCTACCACCCCCGACAAGAAACCCGTGGTATGATGGCGAGTGTGAGCAGAAAAAGGCAGCAACCGGCGAGGCGTGCCAAAAGGCGCTGCAGAGGAAAACCAGGGCAGCGCAGGAAGAGTACCGAGCCAGAAGAAGGGAGGAGAAAAAACTACTGCGACAAAAGAAAAGAATCTTCGCAGCCTCCAAGCTCAAGGATATCGAGGAGTCAAAGGCCTTGCAGGAGGCTTCAAAAGGGCACCCTGGCTCTTCGAAACTGCGAGGGTAATCTTGTCACCGACCCGCAGGGAATAGTGGATGTATTTAAGCAGCACTTCCAGCAGCTGCTTAACGAGCATGACCAAGAGAGAGTGGTGGGGATCGAGGAAATCCCAACTCCAGCCGCTGAAGTAGTCCTCCTTCGGCTTGCCATCAGAGCTCTTCAAGGCTGGCAGCGATGTTCTGGTAGGGAGCATGCACCAGATCATCTGCAGAATTTGGGAAGATGAAAGCATGCCCGTAGACTGGAATACCAGCTCTATATGCTCTTCTTCTTTGATGGCGTTACAGCCCATGAAGGACCAGAGCCAAGCTTCTCTCAATCACCCATGTTGTGTGTGATTTATTTTTCACACAGGTGAAAGGGACCTACAGTTTAATGCCGATTCCGAACGGCGTGAGTCGAGAAGCTTTTTCATGGCAAGTTTACTACGGGGGGTTTTGCCAGTACCCCGCCGAGGAGGAACGTCGCGAAATAAACATTCGATGGCCTTGGTGTTGGCTCTATATGCCCCATCCCCAAAAAAGGCGATCCTACCTCTAGCAAGAACTATAGAGGTATGTCCCTCCTCAATGTCGCATACAAGATCCTGTCCAGCGTATTGTGTGAACGTCTAAAACCATTTTGCACCGCACTAATCGGCAGAGGGCGCCGTGGCGCAGTGGTTAGTGTGTTGGACTCTGGCGCACGATGAGCGAGTTCGAATCCCGATAACACCAACGCCATCGAATGTTTATTTCGCGGCGTCCCTCCTCGGCGGGGTACTGGCAAAACCCCCCGTAGTATAACTTGCCTGGAAAAAGCTTCTCGACTCACGCCGTTCGGAATCGGCATTAAACTGTAGGTCCCTTTCACCTGTGTGAAAAATAAATCACACACAACGTGGGTGATTGAGAGAAGCTTGGCTCTGGTCCTTCATGGGCTGTAACGCCACCAAAGAAGAAGAATCGGCAGCTACCAGTGCGGCTTCCGGCCCGGCAAATCAACTATAGACCAAATTTTCACACTTCGACAAATCCTGGAAAAGACCAACGAGTTTCGAATCGATACACACCATCTTTTCATCGATTTCAAAGCCGCATACGACAGCATTCATCGTGAAGAACTGTTTGGAGCGATGGCCGAATTCGGGATACCGGGAAAATTGTTCCAGTTGTGTTGCGCCACGCTAAAAAAAACACGCGATGCACCGTGCAACTCGGTTCTAGGACCTCGGAACCATTTGAAACATGCACCGGATTTCGGCAAGGAGATGCGCTGTCATGTGACTTCTTCAACCTGGTGCTGGAGCAGATAGTGCGACGGACAGGCGCCCAGCTGCTAGGATACGCGGATGATATCGACATCATCGCGTGTTCCCGCCGTGGCATTGTGGAGACATTCACGGCGATTGAAGAACAGGCGAAACGAGTTGGTCTTAAGATCAATGAGGACAAAACGAAATACATGCTGTCAAGCAAAAACCAATCCGTCGCTCACCACCTGGGACAAAATATAACAATTGACAGATACAATTTCGAGGTAGTTAAGGAGTTTGTCTACCTCGGGGCAAACGTAAATTCCACAAATGACACAACCGTGGAGATCCGGCATAGAATCGCCCTTGGCAACCGCTGCTACTTCGTCTTGTCCAAACAACTGGGGTCAAAACTCCTCACTCGAAAGACCAACGTCATGCTTTACAAAACGCTCATTCTGCCAGTCTTGCTGTACGGAGCCGAAAGCTAGACGATAAGCAGGACAGCGGAGCTGATTTTGGGTTCTTTCGAGAGAAAAATTCTGCGCCGGATATTTGGTCCTGTCTATTAGGAAGGTAAATGGAGAAGAAGACACAATCGCGAACTCTACGAACTGTACAAAGATGCGGATGTAGTCCGGAAGGCAAAGATCCGTCGACTACACTGGCTCGGCCACATCGAGCGCATGGCCATCAACGCTCCAGCTAAGAGGGTCTTCGACTCCGAGCCTCCTGGTTCGAGAAGAAAAGGAACTCCGGTATAAAGACCAAGTAATCGCGGATGTAAGACATCTTGGTCTTGACAACTGGAAGCAGCGTGCTCGGGACCGTCAAGGATGGAAGGCAGGTATAGCTCAGGCTCAGATCCTCCATAGATCGCTGGCCTGATAAGTAAGTAAGAACCTGCTCTAGTAACTGCAAATGTAGTATCCCGGGCTCCCCTACTATAAGGATCAATGTCCATTGGTTGTTCCTTTAATCAAAATCCTCTTTATATCTGTTCTATACCTTGTGTGATAAGATTTTCTAACGTCAAATGCGTACTGATAAAGGAATAAAAAAAAACGTACGCACTTTTCGGCCAAATATTTGTAGTACCGGGCCCTCTAATAAGGGGCCACTAAAAGATAAGGGGCGTCATAGAGAATCAGCAATTTGAGTGTTTTATGGTGCTAGACGTAATGAGTCTGCACAAAACAATTATCGCAATCTTCGACTATCTTAAAGTGGCACGTCTACCCCCCCAAGCAACATTTTAGATAGCAACTATCTACGCCGGATGTTTCTAAAAATTATGAATTGAGACCACAAATCGGCAAACGATAAGATTTGAGTAATCATCATGCCGAGAACATGGACTAACCAGACCAAAGACTAAAGTGCAAATTTTGAATACGCACATTGTAACAGAGTCACTTATCGGTCAATATATTTGCATTTGTTGTCAACTAAAAACAGAAAATATTGAACGCATTTGTGATCAGCTATCGGTGCGAACTTCGATTACTAACAAGACTTCGGACAGAATATCACACTGTCGCCCAGCATGGTGCTATGAGACATGTCTCAACACATATACCCGGCAGCGATAAACAAAAGTGCAATGTACAGCCTTTTTTCTTTATCAATTGGCCTTTTTGTAGACTGTACCTTTAAACTATCTCCCCAACTGCGAAGCAAATAAGATAATATTGGAAACGATCACAAAGATACTCTACATTATGACAGCTTATCCTGAATAAGACACAAGCACGAGAAGTAATTAAATGCATCAGAATCAGTGAAAGTAGAACAATTATCATTTGATGACTAGAAAGATAGAAAACCTAAAGACTCACCTGTTCTTAGTTTGTGAACTGAAACGAACTTTGGACTTTACTAGGACTGGGATGGTGCTGTCGATCGAGCTACGTATTGTGACAATTATAGTAGGTATCTGCTGGAGTAGCTGGTGTAAACGTAACTAAGCCGCGAATGCGATTCCGTTGATCAAGTGGGCTGGTTGGTTGGTTATGATCAGCCGTAGTAGCTCGTCCGGTTTTTGTTGACATCTTGGGCTTTCGGAAGAACACACACAAACAGTATTGAGTGATAGCAAATGTGGGAAAGTTGATTGGGGCTTGTGGGGAAACAATGTTTTCCAGTTTTCGTAGAGATGGCGCGATATTCGGTTGAGAGGTATTTTACAAGTTTGTTGCCATCGATATATCATCATAAGAAAACGATTGATCAGAGAGATCTCTGGAGATAACTCTCCTTTATCAAGACGATTGCAGAATTTCATACATACATACATACATCAAACGAAGGTGGCATCTGTGACTTTGGAGATATGCACGTGTAGTTACTTACTTTGATGGCGCTACAGTTCGGGGTGAACCAGGGCCTCAACAAACAAGCCTGTCCAGCTGGCACGGTCTTTGGCCAGCTGTTTCCAGCGCCGCACGCGCAGTTGGTTAAGGTCCCCTTCCACCTGCGTGCGCAACCGTTGATGCGGCCGTCCTCTTTTTCTTCGTCCCTCGGGGTTGGACTCAAAGATTCTGCGGGCTGGAGCTGTGGTGTCCACTCGCTCTACATGGCCTAGCCATCTTAGGCGTTGGGTCCGTAGACGCCTGACTAGACTCATGTCGCTGTACAACCCGTACAGTTGGTGACTGAATCTTTTCGTCCAACCCCCCTCTGTGGGGACCTATAGGACCGAAAATTGCATGCAGAATTTTTTCTCTCGAAACGACCAAGGCTTTCCTCATCCGCTTTAGATAAAGTCCATGTTTCTGCGCCGTATAACAGGACCGGGATAGTTAAGGTCTTATATAAGGTCAACTTGGTCATACGAGAGAGGGCTCTACTTCTTAGTTGCCTCTTGAGCCCAAAGAAGCAGCGGTTGGCAGAAGTAATTCTGCGCTTTATTTCGAAACTCGTGTCGTTAGTCCAAGTCACTGCGGAGCCGAGGTATATGAAGTCCTTAACTACCCCAAACTTATATCTGCCAATATGCACGTTCTGTCCAAGACGTCGGTGGTAAATGTCCTTTTTCGACGACAGCACATATTTAGTCTTGCCCTCATTAACTGCCTCATTTGCCGCCTCCATCTCAATACTCGCAAACGCTTGGAATTCATTGCTTTTTTTTCCAGGATCTGCCGTAGTGTGAAGATTTGATCGATGGTGGACTTCCCTGGCCTGAAGGCTTCAGGCGTTCACACAAAACGGCAGCGAAGATCTTGTATGCGACATTAAGTAGACTTATTCCTCTGTAGTTGGCGCAGTCCAAGGGGTCTCCTTTTTTGTGGATCGGGCAAACAATGCTGACACTTTATTCCTCGGGCATGCTTTCCTTTGACAATACCTTATAGATGAGCCGGTGCATGTTCCTTACCTGCTCAAACCCAGCTGCTTTGACGAGCTCAGCAGGCAATCCATCTGCGCCAGCAGCTTTATTCGACTTGAGTTTCGACATGGCAATCTCAACTTCGTCGAGGTCAGGGGGACGGAATTCTCTGCAATCTTCGTCATTAAGAAATGGATCATTCTGACTGACGGCGGTATATTGGCTGTCATCGCCGTTACACAGTCTGCAGAAGTGTTTTTTTTCCAAATTTTCACCATCGACTGCGATTCTACTACTAGGTGACCGTTCTCATCCTTACGGGCCTCCGTTCGGGCTTTATAGCCTTGAGACATTCGTTTTATCCGTTGATAGAATTTTCGAGCGTCGTGCCTGCAGCAGCACCTCTCCAAATGTTCAATCGCCCGCTTCTCGTGCTCTTTCTTTTTTCTCTTGAGAAGCTTATGTTCCTCTCTTCTTTTAAGCTCATAGAGCTCACGAGCTGCTCTTGTTTTTTTGCGTAGTGAGGCTTTGTATGCCTCCTGCTTTTCCGCATGAATCCTTCTACACTCGTCACCGAACCAGGTGTTTCGTCGTGGTGGAGCTTTAAGGCCCAGCACTTCCGTTGCTGTGCTCTTCAGGGTTTGTTTGCACAGGCTCCATTGTTGCTCTACTGACTGAGTGGAAGATTGAGGTGTATCGGAGAGCTTAAGGGAGACGCGGTTGGCAAAGGCACTGGCGATCTCCGGCGATAGTAGCTTTCCGACGTCATAGTTTGGTGCTCTAACTCTACTCCGCTGTGTTCGTGTATCTTGGCTACTACAAGATAGTGGTCTGAGTCGATTGTTGCTCCTCGGAAAGTGCGAACATCAAGAATAGTGGAAGAGTGTCTGACGTCAATCGCGATGTGATCAATCTGGTTGGTTACTTATTGATCTGGCGACCGCCAGGTGCCTTTGTGTATATCGAGGTGGGGAAATCGTGTGCTGGCTAAAAGAAGATTTCGCCCCGTGGCAAGGTCGATCAGCCTGTGTCCGTTATCGGATGCGGTGTCATGTAGGCTGTGTTTGCCGATGACCCGTTCAAAGATGCTTTCTTTATCCAGCTTAGCGTTAAACTCTCCTAGTATGATTTTGGTATCATAGCTGGGGCATTTGGCATATGTTTTGTCTAGGAGATCAAAGAAATCATCTTTGATGTAGTCATCTTTGTCTTCCGTGGGGGCATGGACACATATGAGGCTGATGTTACAAAAGCTTGCCTTGATACGGATCCTTATGAGGGGTTCACTCACATACTGGAAGCTTAGGACTTTATGCCTTAGTCCACCTCTAACAACAAATCCGCATCCAAAGAGTCTCTGTCTCTCCTTATAGCAATCACTGTAGTAAATGTCGCCGGTCCATTCCATCGCATTTCCTGGATGGCGGTTATATCCGCTATATACCGGTCTAGGGCGTCCGCAAGTTGTTCGGCCGCACGTGGTCGGGTATATCCCTGCTCAATGTTGCATACAAGATCCTGTTCAGCGTATTGTGTGAACGTCTAAGGCCATTTTGCACCGCACTAATCGGCAGCTACCAGTGCGGCTTCCGGCCCGGCAGATCGACTATAGACCAAATTTTCACACTTCGACAAATCCTGGAAAAGACCAAAGAGTTTCGAATCGATACACACCATCTTTTCATCGATTTCAAAGCCGCATACGACAGCATTCATCGTGAAGGACTGCTGCTAGGATACGCGGGTGATATCGATATCATCGCGCATTCTCGCCGTGGCATTGTGGAAGCATTCACGGCGATTGAAGAACAGGCAGAACGAGTTGGTCTTAAGGTCAATGAGGACAAGACGAAGTATATGCTGTCAAGCAAAAACCAATCCGTCGCTCACCACCTGGGACAAAATATAACAATTAACAGCTACAATTTCGAGGTAGTTAAGGAGTTTGTCTACCTCGGGGCAAACGTAAATTCCACAAATGACACCACAGTGGAGATCCGGCATAGAATCGCCCTTGGCAATCGTTGCTACTTCGGCTTGTCCGAACAACTGGGGTCAAAACTCCTCAGTCGAAAGACCAAAATCATGCTTTACAAAACGCTCATTCTGCCAGTCTTGCTGTATGGAGCCGAAAGCTGGACGATAAGCAGGACAGCGGAGCTGATTTTGGGTTCTTTCGAAAGAAAAATTCTGCGCCGGATATTTGGTCCTGTCTGTGAGGAAGGTGAATGTAGAAGAAGACTCAACCGCGAACTCTACGAGCTGTGCCAAGATGTGGATGTAGTCCGGAAGGCAAGGATCCGTCGACTACACTGGCTCGGCCACATCGAGCGCGTGGACATCAACGCTCCAGCTAAGAGAGTCTTCGACTTCGAGCCTCCTGGTTCGAAAAGAGGAACTCCGGTATAAAGACCAAGTAATTGCGGATGTAAGACATTTTGGTCTTAATAACTGGAAGCAGCGTGCCCGGGACCGTCAAGGATGGAAGGCAGCTATAGCTCAGGCTTAGATCCTCCATGGATCGCTGGCCTGATAAGTAAGTAAAGGGTCGTCAACATAGATCCGTACCGTTTGATTATCCGAGGCTGTTTTTTTTTTTTTTTTTGAGCAATAAGTGGTTTTACGGTTATGGTTTGCTAGACCATAGCCCAACCGACACTAATCCTGTCTGGTGGCGCAGGATACTCGCCATTCGGCCTCTTCCGTCAGTAATTTCCCTTGTAAGGAAATTTCCAGACGGCACCACGAGGAGGTGGAAGTAGGACCTGACTAGCAGAGCTGCAAGATGTTCGGCTGCAGAGGCTCTTACTCGCTTTTTGTCGGGCCAGCATCCGTCGGCAGATGCTACCTCTACGAGGCCTTTGCTAGTCCTTTACCATTGGCTCAATCAAAACTCGTTAATGCCATAGTTTTAAGCACCCATTCAGGGACCATTTGACTTCCGTATTTTCGATTCATTACAAGCCAAAGATATGTGATAGACCTATCAGTTGCAAGCTCCTCAGTACCATCGATAACAATTCACTTTGGTTGGTGGTCAATAGAATAAAATATATTTCAAGTTGTTAACTAGTTAAAATACAAGTAGGATTAGACACTTTGGAGAGCTTTCTCAAAGTAGCTCGATAGATGCGGATAAACTGGGTCATACTGTGTGCTGTTCTTTCGCCTTACCATATCCCTATACCGCTGCAGAGCTCCCGAAATTAACTCCATCCTGGAATTAATGTTCACAAGTTCCACCCCTAGTAGTTCATAACAAAAATACTCACTTCTCCCTATCTGTAGTATGCTCTTCGAGCCACTGGATAAGTCGTTCATTCGACCAGTTGGCAGCAGTGTGAGGACTTTGCAATTCCTGTCCGGCGTGACCAAACAAAAGAAACAAAATAATATAGGGTGGCACGGGTGATTCCTTTTCGATTGACTGCTCAACCAGTTCTTCGGGTTTCTGCAGAACTAACGAAGACATTGCACGAAGAAGTCTGCGGTGGAAATAATAGAGTCATGGATGGATAGTGTGAATAGAATGACTTTGAAATACCTAAATGGTTTACCAAGCTCGGATAAATTGGGTGCGATGGTTTTTAAAGTATTCTCAAGGAAGATGCAATCATTCTTTAAACGATTCCTTCCCGCTGTCGATAGTGGACGTAAAATACTCAAATTACTGACAAACAACTCGATGCATTTTACAGCCAAATTCTCGCCACTAACAAATTGAAACAAAAAAGATTTTAATCGTTCACAGCAGGATTTGAGCCCATTCTTACCATTGTCGGATGGTTTCTTTGTCGTCAAACGGCATTGCATGATTCATCCAAGCCCGATTGATGAACTCCTGAAGCTCTTTCATGTACATCGACGGACCGGTAATGGAAATTTTCTCCGAATTCAAACCCGGCTCACGATGCATGCTCAGGATAATAATGCCAATCGTAGAAATCATAGAATCTAAACGAAATTAAGTAATAGGAAATCAGACCAGGTTGAGCGTATAGTTTACCCATCAACTGTTGTAGAATGGCATGAACCAGAAGCTCGCCTTGCCGTAAACATTTTATAATCGCCTCGGCTGGAGCTGACTTAGAGAAATTATCACCCAAATTCCAAATCATTCGCTTCACCGAGTCGGAATAGTAGAAGAGAATGTTAGCCAAATTGATGTTCTGCGTTTGTGGAATGTTTGGTATGTCTACACAAAAAGAACAAAGTCGCTAAAATGTCTCGTTTGTGCTGACTATTATAAAGCTCTTACCGACCACCTGCTTCGAGTCAGTGCCTAATTTTATCTGTCCCTCCATTTTCGACCAGAAATCCTTACTGCATGCGTTGAAGACACCCGCGACCAAATTCGCCAAATGAATGTCCACCATGGAGGCGCTAAGCTCGGACGAAGCCACACGAATAAACGTGTCAATCGTCTCAGTAGATGGCAGATCGACACCGGCAAAACAAGCCTTCAAATTGGCGCCGCATTTTGTCAAGTAGCCCGATTCAAAGGGCTCGAAAATGTTGTCATCGAAAACAAACGTCAAACCGAGTCGAGCTTGCAAACCACGTGCGGAAGACAACAATTTCGATAGACCCTCCTGTAGAGCTTGAGAAATATGCGCCGAGCAATCGCGAAAGGATTTGCGGAATAAGTCCTGAACTGATGACCAGAATTTCTTATGGATGCCAGTCTCACTGTCCGAAACTCGTGAGAGCTGATTAACCTCTTCCAAGCATTTTCGGAGGATAACTATTTGCTCGCAGTACTCATACAGTTCGTCATAGATGAGCCAATGCAAGGATTTCCAAAGCTTTGCTCGGAAATTTTGTGTTGTAGTCAGAAGTGGAGTTTTGCCCGGACCGCGATGGGAGCCTGATGGCGTACCATTTATGGATTTGGTCGAAGATGACACCTTGGTAAGATCCGAACTGGACGAGGAAGTGGTTAAAGCAGAAATATCTGTGCCAGCGAAGCATTCCTTCAGCGACTGGTCTATTTCGGCAATGAAAGTAGTTACTAGATTGTCCAGTGACTTGTCTAATGTTTGGAAATTGATGAAAATCTACAAAACCACAACTCAATCGGAGGCTATAAGATGAAAGTGAATGCGAATATACCTTCAACGTGTTGGTGACTTGAAGCTCGTTGCGTTCCTTTAAACCATTGACCAGCTGCATTTGTGCAAGATTTTTGATCTTCTGACGACTGGCGATGACATAACTGCGTTCTTCTTGAATGAATTCGATCTTGTTCAAGTCGGGATCTTCGATCAATGGCTCTATAACCAAGAAACTTAATATCTTCCTACTATCGATCATACTACACTGCTTACCCAACTCAAAATGAATGCTCGCTTGCTTGAGGACATCCTTGGTTCCCTTCAGTTTCTGCGTGAGGCTGAGCAAGTTCCCACACGAACGTAATATATGAGACACTTCGTGAAGACGTCCTAAGACCCCGGTTTGATTTTCAATCAGTGAAAACTGTCCATCCACTTGACTTTTAAGCCGATGGGCTGTCGCCTGAATACGTTCGACATCTGCAGCGACCGTGTTTAGGGCAACATCCAAGCGACCAGCATGTGTCGCTTGAGAGAGAAGTGCACCGTGCTGTTCGCGTACTTGTGATTGCAATTCGAGGGAGATTGCATCCAAGCCTTTGGATAGTTCTTGGATTTGAGTTGAAATGGTCATGTTGGCAACGGGCGATTTGTCGGCCTTTTCATCGATGAAAACTTTGAAGAAATCTACGACAAGGAACTTATTGCACTAAAAAAACTAGGCAAAAAAGAACTGAGGCTTACCATTATCCTCGATTTCTTTGCAAATTGTTTTGTTAGCCATCATCGGAAGAATTTATTTTGTAATCTAACACAAAACACGACATCAGTCGCCCAAATCGAACGTAAACAAAAGTGAAATGTCAGCTGCTTGGCGAACAGGGATGCTATGAGCAGTACTCGAAAGTTGAACTTTCTCGCAATAAAAAATAGGAACGAGCTGAATTGAAACAAAGTTATATTCTGACAAAACAAAGTTGCACCGGTTGCCTAGAGTAATTCTTCTTCTCCACTAAGTTGTCATTTGAGGAGTTAATATTCGCCCCGAGGTAGACAAACTCTTTAGCAACCGAATATACATGTTTGCATATTTGAAAAGGTTCGAAGGCGTGGGGTCCAAACTGCACGAGTCTTCCAGTTTGTGGGATTCCAAAATCGGCCATCGTTTTTGACGATGAATGTTGTCGTATTCGGCTTTAAAATCGATAAAAAGGTGGTGAGTATCGACCTCGAACTCGTCGATTTTTCCAAGGATCTGGCGTAACGTGAAGAACTGGTCTATAGTCAATTTGCCAGGCCGAAAGCCACACTGTGACGTGCCTATTGGTGTGGTGCAAGAAGGCCTAAGGCAACATTGAGCCGGGGTTATGCCTCGGTAGTTGATGCAAGACATAGGACCGCCTTTCTTTAAATATGAAGCAGATGGTACTAGTATGCCAATCGTCCGGCATGCTTTCATCCTCCCAAATTTGACTGATGATCTGGTGCACTAGTGCATGATCCCCACTAGATCACCGCCGGTTTTAAAAAGCTCAGGCTGAAGAGCGTCTGGGGCAGTAGCTTTGCTGGATTTCAGCTTTTGTATAGAGCTAACCTGACTAAATTGGCTGGGGGGATTAGTTCTTCGACTGGCATTGGGTTTTTTTCTGACCCTATTACTCCCTCTTGATCATACCCACTAAGCAGTTGCTAGAAGTGCTGCTTAAACACAATCACTATTTCCTGCGTTCAAGATTATCTTCACCATTTCGAAGAGCCTGGGTGTCCGTTCTAAAACCGGATGCAAGGCCTTGGCTTTAGTAGAATGTTCTTGTCTTTTTTGTATATCCTTCTTCTTCTTAACAGGTGCTACAGTTCGGGGTGTACCTGGGCCTTAACCAACATGCCCCTTCAACTAGCACGATCTTTTGCTAGCCTTTTCTAATGCCGCACGCCCAGTTGGTTGATGTCCCTTTCCACCTGTGCGCGCCACCTTAGATGCGGCCGTCCTCTATTTCTTCGTCCCTCGGGGTTGGATTCAAAGACTCTACGGGCTGGGGATGTGGAGTCCATTCGCTCTACATGGCCTAGCCATCTTAGGCGTTGGATCCGTAGACGCCTGACTAGACTCATGTCGCTGTACAACCCGTACAGTTCGTGATTGAATAATCTCCTCCAATCCCCCTCTGTGTTTATAGGACCGAAAATCGCATGCAGAATCTTTCTCTCGAAACGACCAAGGATTTCTTCATCCGCTTTAGATAAAGTCCATGTTTTTCATCATATAACAGGACCGGGATAATTAAGGTCTTATATAGGGTCAACTTGGCCGTACGAGAGAGAGCTCTACTTCTCAATTGCCTCTTGACCCCAAAGAAGCAGCGGTTGGCAAGAGTAATTCTGCGCTTTATTTCGAAACTGGTGTCGTTGTTCCGAGTCACTGCGGAGACGAGGTAAATGAAGTCCTTAACTACCTCAAACTTATATCTGCCAATATGCACGTTCTGGCCAAGACGTCGGTGGTAAATGTACTTCTTCAATGACAGCATATATTTAGTCTTGCCCTCATTAACTACCAAACCAATTTTTGCCGCCTCCATCCCAATACTCGCAAACGCCTCATTGACATCTCGCTGTCGTCGGCGTATGCAAGGAGTTGCGAGGAATTGAAATAGATTGTGCCTCTTGTATTGGCCTGTGATTTTTGCACAATTTGCATCGCCCTGTCTAAATCCTTTTTTGACTTCGAAGCTATCGGTCTGTTCTGCACCGATTCGGATGGTGCAGCGAGCGTTCTCCAGAGTCATCGTGCATAGTCTGACGAGTTTAGCAGGTAAGACAAAGGTAGACATAGCGTTGTATAGCCCGTCTCTAACTATGCTGTCGTATGCGGCCTTGAAGTCGACGAATAGATGGTGAATGTCGACTTGAAATTCATTGGTTTTCTCCAGGATCTGCCGTAGTGTGAAGATTTGATCGATGGTGGACCTCCCTGGCCTGAAGCCACACTGATAAGGACCTATCAGCTTATTTACGAATGGCTTCAGGCGTTCACACAAAACGGCAGCGAAGATCTTGTATGCGACATTAAGGAGACTTATTCCTCTGTAGTTGGCGCAGTCCAAGGGGTCTCCTTTTTTGTGGATCGGGCAAACAATGCTGAAACTTTTTTCCTCGGGCATGCTTTCCTCTGACCATATCTTACAGATGAGCCGGTGCATGCTCCTAACCAGCTCACCCCCAGCTGCTTTGAAGAGCTCAGGAGACAATCCATCTGCGCCAGCAGCTTTATTCGACTTGAGTTTCGACATGGCAATCTCAACTTCGTCGAGGTCACGGGGACGGAGTTCTCTGCGATCTTCGTCATTAAGAAATGGATTATTCTGACTGACGGCGGTATGTTGGCTGTCATCGCCGTTACACAGTCTGCAAAAGTGGTTTTTCCAAATTCTCAGCATCGACTGCGATTCTACTACTAGGTGTCCGTTCTCATCCTTACAGGGCCGTTCTCATCCGTTCGGGCTTTATAACCTTGAGATATTCGTTTTATCCGTTGATAAAATCTTCGAACGTCGTGCCTGCAGTAGCATCTCTCCAAATTTTCATTCGCCCGCTTCTCGTGCTCCTTCTTTTTTCTCTTGAGAAGCTTATGTTCCTCTCTTCTTTTAAGCTCGTAGAGCTCACGAGCCGCTCTCGTTTTTTTTTGCGTAGTGAGTATGCCTCCTGCTTTTCTGCATGAATCCTTTTACACTCGTCATCAAACCAGATGTTTCGTCGTTGTGGAGATTTAAGGCCCAGCACTTCGGTTGCTGTGCCCTTTATGGCTTGTTTGCACAGGCTCCATTGTTGCTCTACTGACTGAGTGGAGGATTGAGGTGTATCGGAGAGCTTAAAGGAGACGCGGTTGGCAAAGGCACTAGCAATCTCCGGTGATAGTAGCTTTCCGACGTCATAGCTTGGTGTTCTAACTCTACTCCGCGATATTCGTGTATCTTGGCTACTTCAAGATAGTGGTCTGAGTCGATGTTCGCTTCTCGGAAAGTACAAACATCAAAAATAGTGGAGGAGTGTCTGGCGTCAATCGCGACGTGATCAATCTGGTTGGTGACTGATTGATCTGGCGACCGCCAGATGCCCTTGTATATATCGAGGTGGAGAAAGCATTTGCTGGCTATGCCCCGTGGCAAGGTCGATCAGCCTGTGTGGTGTCATGTAGGCTGTGTTTGCCGATGACCCGTTCAAAGCTGCTTTCTTTATCCAGCATAGTGTTAAAATCTCCCAGGATGATTTTGGTATCATAGCTGAATGCAAGCTTGCTTTGGTGACGTTACAGCCCGTGAAGGGCGAGAGCCAAGCTTCTCTCAATCACCCATGTTGTGGGTGATTCAGTTTTTTTTTTTTTTTTTTTTTCACACAGGGGAAAGCGACCTACAGTTTAATGCCGACTCCGAATGGCTTGAGTCGAGAAGCTTTTTCGTGGCAAGTACACTACGAGGGGTTTTGCCAGTACCCCGCCGAGGAGAGATGCCGCGAAATAAACATTCGATGGCGTTGGTGTTATCGGGATCCGAACTCACTCATCGTGTGCCAGAGTCCAACAGACTAACCACTGCGCTACGACGCCCTTTTTTCTGATAAGAACATATGATTCTCTAATCCAAACATATTTACACTTGTTTTTGCGTTTGAGTTCATTAACTCTTTTCAGTAATTACCTTGTGTACAAATAAATTAACATAAATTCTCTAAAAAATATTTTTTAAAAACAATTTCTTTTAATAAAATTTATTTTGAAACTCAGTGTGAGAAGGGTGTCAGTGCAATCATCAATTCGTTCCGCTTCTGTCATTCATTCTGGAAAAGTCATTCCTCCTGTCAAACCTAACCAAAACAGAAACCTGACAGAAACACCAAACACCACTGAGTTGAAATAAACGCCGTAAAGTTCTGGATATAAGGCTGCGCACAACCGAAATCTTGCAAACAATTAATTGATTCTTCACTTGCTAAAGGACGATTTCTATAACAGAAGAAACATGGGACGCCGCAAGTCTAAAAGAAAGCCACCACCAAAACGCAAGGCAATCATGCCGCTCGACCTGCAATTCAACTGTCCCTTCTGCAACCATGAAAAATCCTGTGAAGTAGTAATGTACGCAAACGCCTAACAACATAAAATGGGATAAACCAAGCCCCTAACCAACGTTTTGTTTACATTTTCCAGGGACAAGAGTCGTAACACAGCCAAAATAACATGTCGCGTGTGCCTCGAGGACTACCAAACAAGCATCAATTTCCTGTCGGAGCCAATTGACGTCTACAATGATTGGGTGGATGCCTGCGAGACAGCCAACTGAACCCAAACATCCCGTCGTAGCTTTAAGTTCACTATATTAATCGCGGCCAGCACCGGGCTGTTCATCGGGTACAAGTGTCTGACAAAGATGTACAACTTCATCCTTCTCATGTGCATTGTTTTCTTTTTTTTCAAATTTATTTCTTTCGGTGCAAAGGAATCATTTTATAAAACTAAAAGTCCAATAAATATATGGTAGGTCTTCAACTAAACAGGTTGACTTAGAATTTCTCTAAGAAGTTTCCGCCCTCGTCGTGTTTTATGTACGAAATGAATATGTTGTACAGTGCGGTCATGACGTTCACGAATATCACACGATATTTAAGGTCCAGGTACTGGAAGTTGATAAATTGCGCCGCCGGCCAAACGGACCAATCAGCCTAAAAATGGATTAAACCGTGAATGGGTGGTTTGTCGGGTTGGGGGATTCCAATAGCTTACAATGTAGATGTATGGGAATTTCCTAATGACTTCGTCGTTTGTATCGTGCAGGGATTTACCCTCCAGATAGCATGCGGGATAGAAGAACAACAAGATACACAGTGGTGACATAATAAACTGAAACATCGCTTCACTATTGAGCTCATTCCGATCGATATTCTTTGTCTAACTTACCTGGTCCAAGAGTATTTTCTTGATTGTGTTTCTCGTTGTCACCTTGGGCATGATCTTGTCCATCCATCCGTATGCATAGTGATGCAGCGGACCCTGTAGCGAGCCAACGACAAACATTCGCCCTACAATCCAACAAAGAGGTTAATGGAATGTCTGGCTCGGAATATAAGCACGCTTATCACCGCCGCTTATCAGGGTCAACAAGTTGGCTCCACTGACCTTGACAAGTTTTATGCGTAATAGTTTTTCAACTTACACATTCGAGGCAAGTCATAGCGCTTCTCTAGCAGACCGCGACGGTATTCTATTTCTTGAGCAGCAACATCACCGACGGTCATCAGCACACCGGAGCTGATGATATTCGTTGCGAGCAGGTACTTTCCGAAGAGCTTCCCCCAAATACTTCTGAATGCATTTGTCGATGAGCTTTGAGGTGGTGGTATGCGGCCAGCGCATCGCCATGTCTGGTAAACTGTTGTCGATTGTGGTAGACTTGAGAATAGGGGCAGGATAATCGATTTGTTAAGCACAACTCGTCTACAGGAGCTTGAAACGATCATGATGCAATAACTGGGACGGTTATGCAGCGCTGACAATATTGCGGGAATCGGTTGAGGCAAACGTGGGCGATGATGTTGACTACGTCACGAAATCATAATCCGGTAGTTAAAGTCCAATCATACGACTGATTTACTACGAGCCATACAAGCGGCACACGATACGAGCACAAGTTGGGTGAACTAACTTTTTGCCCCAATTATCACCCAACACCCACAATATTGACGAGATATTTTGACAGCTGATTGCTTCTCGCCGGCCTAGGGTGCGAGCACACTACATTTGATTAAAATCTAAATAAAAATATTTTTTCCTAAATTCTCCAGACCGGGTAAGGTTTGTTTAGAAAATATCAGGGTTTAAGTGCCAACAATAACTGCAAACTTTATATTATAGTATGCATGTATGTATACAAAAATAAAAAAATCAATAGTATGAAGAGTCCGTCCTTAGTGTACC
This sequence comes from Eumerus sabulonum, assembly GCA_951905685.1. Classification (NCBI taxonomy): domain Eukaryota; kingdom Metazoa; phylum Arthropoda; class Insecta; order Diptera; family Syrphidae; genus Eumerus; species Eumerus sabulonum. Next base: position 209,973,537 of record OX645060.1, read on the forward strand.
ACCCCATATCAGGACTGTACAGAGAAGTTATTGTCGTTAAAGGAAACGTCGTCCATTTTGTAAGGGCGACTGACTTTTCCGTTCGTCCGTTAGAAAGAGGATTCAATGAAGAGGTAGGTCGGTTCCATGTTTGGTCGTACGCATCACTTGGACTATACAAGGTCCATTCTGATAGAGGATTTCTGTGTGCAGTTCTGCAACATTTGTGGGTTACGGAAGAATTTTTTTGCCACATACATATGTCCATGCCTACTTCCATAAATCTACTGTTTTGGCACTACGTAAAACACAAACCGATGAAAAATCCGAGCCCTCAGATTTCAGCGTTCCTGGATATAGCTCAGTGCCATTATTCGTACTCCATCACAGTCTCGCCGTTAAGGTACATAGTGACATCGCTTACCAACTTCTACCACAATATAGCCATTTGTTTCCCACCGAATTGAATGTCATTTGGCTAAAATTCGTATTCTGTGTCTGTGTATAATGATGCCTGTTTCACATAGGAACTACGTGACTTACTCCATATGATTCCAATGAAGGAATATGGATTTGACAGCTACGGCGTTTGTAGTTGCGCTGTCGCCGCGCCGTGTAGTAGCATTGTCGGAGTCTACACGAGGGCTATCTGGTGAGGGCTAACATAAGTGTAAAAGAGAGGGTAAGTGAAACAGAAATACAATGGCACACTCACGCGCGGGTAGCTACTTCGTGGGTTTTTTGCCATTTTCTTATCTCCTTTTCTTTGTTTTGCGATCTCGCTTCACTCCTGTTTCTGACTTGGAAGTGTACGTTTGGATACCATTCTTACTTTCAAACATCACCACAGGCTAACGAAAATGAAATGTGAAGCGAAATGTCAAGAAACAGGCACACGCAGAAAAGCTCCGTGTGGACGCGTCCTCAAATTGGAACGTAGGTTCAAAAGAAAAAGGCGCAAAAAGAAAGCCCTCGTGTAGACTCCGACATTGTGAAACAGGCATGAGTCGCAATGATCTTCTTAGAAGACGCTTGATGGTGAAGTTAGGTGCAGATCTTGATTGATGGTGCGTTTACATCATTTCCCCTTTCATATTTCAGTAATTAGTCTTTCCGGAGGTTTTCGACTACGATTGGATCTTCTTGGACTGATGTGAGCTTGCTTCTGCCTATTATGGTTAGCCCTTAAGATGGCTAGGCTATGTAGAGCGAATGGACATCAACGCTCCGGCCCGAAGAGTCTTCAACTCCAACCCCGAGGGACGACGCAGCAGAGGACGACCGCATTTAAGGTGGCGCGCACAGGTGGAAGGGGACCTCAACCAACTGGGCATGCGCCACTGGAAGCGGCTGGCCGAAGATCGGGCCGGCTGGAGAGGCTTGTTAGTTGAGGCCCTGGTTCACCCCGAACTGTAGCGCCATCAAAGTAAGTAAGTATGACCTATCCAAATCTGGACAAAAGGTTTCGGACATTTGCACAATAACCGAGGCTACCTTATACTGTCGTATCATGTACGAGATCTACCCTTCTATATCTGATGCTGTTAAAGGGGGCTCCTTGTGAATTGCTTTGTTTCGAGGTGGCGCACGGTCTCAAGAGTTTAGTAGATAGTCCGTCTGTATTCTAATTTCCCAGGAATTGAATTCGACGCAATCTACCTGGTTTTCTATTAGCTCTGATTTCAGTGAAAGCACCTTCAGAATGTTTGAGGACATTCGATCCTTCGGGCATAGTATTAACGGAATAGATCTTATCATAAAACAAACTCGCGCGCATTAGCTTCTTATATCCTATCCGATTCATTTTGAATTTGTGTGATACATGTATTCACAAGACTCCTGGCTTGCCTACATACCCGTTAGCGCTCAGCATTCCACAGGTAGACCACACAGCTCAAACTTTGAACGCCATCTTCTAACATTTGCTTCGTTTTAGGTTACGATGAAATTGATAGTATGAAAGTAAGACGTTAGCCATTGTTAATAAACAATTCAGGCTTCCAATCAAGGAGTTATGAGCTAAGCCTAAGGCTCGTATTCAACGACTGACACAAAGACCCCATACGGCACCATATCTTTTCACCATATACTTATGTACAAAGATATCCCTTGAATAAAACAACTGAAAATTACGGTATCACTTCATTCTTTCAATAATCTAGAGGTGTTTCCCTTTAAACAAGTATATATTCGCCTATCAATCTGTGGGAATTCCCAATTCCGCATTGGTCCACCTCAACGGTTCGGGATGCTCGAACTCACCCTATAAAAAAAAAAACAAAACATATCTTTCCATAAATCACAAAGCTCTGCAAGATCCTCACAGTAATATGCTCGTATTCAGTGAATACGTGGTGGAGAATCCACCACCACATTAGTCCAGCTACAATTTCGGAACCATACAGTGTCGCTTTCGATGGTGGCGGTGGTCCTTGTCGATAGTTGAAACTGGAAGAGAGGAGAAGTTAGATGAGTAGAGACCTGGACTGCTTTGGAAGAGCATTCATTATATAATTCGCAATAACCTAAATGGATTTGATTTCGTTTGGAGGAAAGGCGTATGGTTTGGATCACTTACAAATGACCAGAATTGCGGACGCTTTGCACATTCACGGGCTTGATGGTCTGCTGGTTGGCCACTCTGATCAGGAATCTGCCCAGTAAAGCTCCGCGTGAAGACAACATCTTTCCGGAAGAGTTTCGAATGGTTTTCAAGAAGTTCTCTAACTAAACAACAACAAAAAAAAATCGGGGAATGTGTCAAAAACTGACATTGCAATGACAGTTGTCTGAAAATAAAATGCTGTGGCGACAGTGTATCGCCAGTTGCGCCTCTGCCGGTGAATAGATGGAAGTTTAAACGTATCAAACACCAACCCTTAACGAACAAAGAAAAGAAATTCAAATAAAGAAAACGATCACTCGTTGTCTTGACTGCATTGTGTAGAATTGATCTTTATCTGCCAACTACTTGCTGTTCCTTTGTGATTCTGTAAATGAAATGTTTACAGTTACTAATAAATTTCGTTGTAGTGTTAAATCATAAATTACATTCTTTGCCGTTTGTTTCCTTTGTGCTTTTGGTGACGTTTAGCTTTTAAGTAGTTAGTGTCAAACATTGGTGACCCCGACGTGATCGTGAGTAAACCCCTTTTATAATCAGTTATGACTAGCAGAACACCTACCAAAAGCACCCATACACTGGGGGCTATTCCGTTTCATCACTTTGATCTTCATCCGTCTTACTGATATAGCTGGGGTTGAGTCTGTCAATGGATACACTTTTTTCCTGATTGTTAATGTACAGTTTGTAGATCCTGTCTGATGATCGTTCGACTACCTTGTAGGGACCTTTGTACGATGGCTCTAAGGGAGCTTTGACATGATCGCAGCGTAACCAGACGTGCGAACAATTGGAGAGATCTTTGGAGATAAAGATTCTGGCTTGGTTGTGGTGTGCTGTTGGCGTTGGACGGATTCCACGCATGAATTCGCGGTGCTTTTCGATGAACAAGCAAGGATCTAATGGAATGTCAGATGAGACGAAAAATTCTCCGGGTACTCTCAGATGTGTTCCATATAGCATTTCCGCAGGAGTTGTCTGGATATCATCTTTGAATGATGTTCTCAATCCAAACAAGACTTCTGGGAGTATTTCGACCCAAGGTTTTGGAGAACACATTAGTGCTGCTTTCAGGGTTCTGTGCATGCGCTCGACTATGCCGTTGGATTATGGATGGAATGGTGTCGTTCTGGTCTTCTTTGCTCCAACGAGATTGATGAGAGCTTGGAAGAGAGCTGATTCGAACTGGGTACCCTGGTCGGAGGTTATTGTGACAGGAGACCCACAATGAGATATCCAATGGTTGAGTACTGTTGTTGCGACTGTGTCAGCGGTCATGTCTTTGATCGGAACTGCAACTGGCCATCTGGAAAAGCGGTCGATCATTGTGAGACAGTATTGGTACCCATGAGTTAATGGTAGGAAAATGATGTCTATGTGGAGCTGGTTGAATCGCGAGTCCGGAACTGAAATGTGGTCATGTTGAAGTTTGGTGTGGCGGTGTACCTTGGCTCTCTGACAGGCTAAGCACTCTCGAGACCATTGTGATGCGTCCTTGCGGATTCCGGGCCAAGTGTATTTTTCTCTTAACAGGCGTGAGGTTGTTCTGCCACTGGGATGCGCGATATTATGGATGGTTTTAAATGCTGTTCGCCTTAATGATGCTGGGATGTATGGTCTGACGATGCCTTGGGATATGTCGCAGTAAATGTTGATACCTGGTTCAGCCTGGAGTTCTTGCAGATGGAGTGAGGATGGGTTCCGTATTAGGCCTTGTAGATGGTCATCTTTTAATTGTTCGTCTCTGATGTTTCTTGGACTTAGTATGGTCGGCATGCTTATTGTGTTGATCCGTGATAAGGCATCTGCTACGACATTATCTTCACCCTTTACATGGACTTTGTCTGTTGTAAATTGTGAGATATAGTCTAGCTGGCGGATTCTGCGATCAGGAGCCTTTTCGTGTTTTTGCTTGAATGCATATGTTAGTGGTTTGTGGTCAGTTTTTATTGTAAATTGTCAGCAGTCTAAAAGGTGATGAAAGAACTTGATGGAGGCGAATATGGCAAGTAGTTCGCGATCGTATGTGCAGTAGCCCTGTTCAGAGGAACTGAGCTTACGGGAGAAGAATCCCAGCGGTTTCCAGCTATCACTAGTGAGATGCATCTTGGAGTCTGGAGAAGGAAATGTGAGGAGTGTTGAGCTGACTATTTGTTTTTTGCACTCCTGGAAGGCTTGTGTTGCTTCTTCTGTCCAGTTGCTTTGTGTTTTTTTATTGAATGTTTTAGGTAGTTGTTGAGTGGAGCTTGTAGTTCTGCTGTGTTTGGAATGCAGTGCCTGTAGTAGTCGATTACTCCAAGAAAACGCCTTACTCTTCTATAGTCTCAGGTTTCTTGAAATTGGTGATGAAATCGACTCGCTCACTGGGTGGTGTATATCCCTGAGCATTGATGGTGTAGCCGAGAAAGTTGATTTCATCTTGGCCAAAAACGCACTTTTTGATGTTGATGCTCAGTGAGAAATTTTTTAGCCTTTCAAAGACTATGCCGAGATGCCTCTGGTGCTGCACTTTTTCTTGTGACATGATTAGTATATCATCAATATCCACAAAGACAAAGTCCAGGTCTCGGAAGATGGAGTCCATAAATCTTTGAAAGGTTTGCGTGGCATTCCTGTGTCCAAATGGCATCACCATGTATTCAAATAGGCCCCAGGGTGTTATAATGGCCGTTTTGTTGATGTCGTCTGGATGCATTGGGACTTGATGATAGGCTCTGTCCAGGTCGAGTTTGGTGAATACGCTGGCACCGTACAAGCGGGGAAAAAGGTCTTGGATGAGTGGGGGTGCATATTTTCTCCTGCATATTAGTCTCCTGTAGTCGCCGCAGAGACGCCATTCGCCATTCTTCTTTTTGGTTAGGAGTATAGGGCTTGCATAGGGGCTTCTGGAAGGTCTGATAGTCCCTTCTTCAAGCATATCGGCTATTTGCCTTTTTGCTACGGAAGCCTTTTCTCCCGCGAGCTTATAGGAGCGTGCTGCGACTGGTGGACCTTTTGTGATGATGGATATTTTCTATGTTTGGTTTTATTGTGGGTTTGGTTATTTGGATGTATTCTTTGAGGAGTTTAGTGTAAGTTTCTGGGACTGTCCATGAGCATCGTCGGAGATTGAGTCTGAGTTTTCTGACGCCGTAAGTGCTGATTGGGGATAAATTCGCCGCGTAGAGTTGGAGTGGGTCCTTTTCCGGTTTGATCTTGAAAAGTGTCACTGGGACTATGGACGCGACGGAGCCTGAGTCTATTAAAAATGTTTGGTTTGTGGAGGAGTCGTGGATGGGGAGTCAGATTTCCTTTTGAGTTGATGAAGAGTGTATGCTGTCATCAACTACTGCTGCGGTCGATGACAGCGCACTTAGGTTCCCTGGTTGGACATTTCGGCTCTGTATTTGCACGGTTGCATGCAGTGTCGGGTATCCTTTCCCCATCTGTTGTGGTAGTAGTAGATACCATTGTTGCGGTTGGGTGTGGGGGATCTGGTTATATGGCGGTTGGTATGTGGACATTGCTGATGTAGTTGCTGCGTCTGTTGTGGTACCATGTACGGCAAGTGTTGATGTTGTTGTTGGAGTGCGATTCCGAGGTCCTCTATTGTCTTGTTTTGTTGTTGTTGATGGGAGTGGAGGTTTTGAATCTCACGTTGGCAATTTTGCAGAGTTAATTGCATCTCTAGCAATTGTCGTTCCAAGTGAGTGGTTTCGCATGGAGAGGGTTTTGGGATTTTGGGCAGCGTAAAATCTTTGTTGTGTACGGCCATGATGGAGACACTGCTGAGAGCATCCATGATGCGGTCTGCAGTGTCTGCGAGTGCATTCAGGTCTTGTAGATTGTCGGACGAATCCTTTCCGGCATTCGTTCCGTCCAGAGTTGTTGCAGCACCTCGTGCGTAACAGCATTCTTGGCGAGTTCTCGCATTTCCCTGAGAAGTTGGGAAGGCTTTTTGTCGCCCAGGACCTTTTCGCGGAGCAGTTTTTGGATTTGTTTTTGTCGCGATTCCGAAAAACGCTGAAGAACGGCCGTTTTCAACCAATTGTACTTGTTTTGTAGTGCAGGGTTGCTGATAATGTCAATCAATTGGATGGCTATTGTGGATGGCAAGGATTTTAATAAATGAGTGAATTTTTGGGGATCGCTGGTGATTCGGTTGGCAGCAAAATCTGCTTCAGCAATCGCAAACCAAAGTTCTGTGGTCTCTGGAGAAAATTGGGGTAAATGCAGATTTAGAGCATATAGGTGCTCCTGTGGTTGTAGGGTGTTTGTAAGAGAGTGGTATGTAGATGTGCAAGGGTAAGGTTTGTATCCCTGCCCTGGTAGCACGTCCTCAAGATGTGCGACGGTGATGTGTGCGTCCTGAAGCGGATGATTGTCCATGTCCAGCAGACTCTGGTTGTTGATGTCGTTGGTGTTGTCCTCTGGAGTAGCCCCCAGTGTATGGGTACTTTTGGCAGGTGTTCTGCTAGTCATAACTGATTATATAAAAAAGTTGTACTCACGATTACCTCGGGGTCACCAATGTAGTGTCTGTGTTTGACATTAACTACTTAAAAGCTAAGCGTCACCAAAAGCATAAAGGAAACAAACGACAAAGAATGTATTTTATGATTTAACACTACAACAAGATTTATTAGTAACTTTAAATATTTAATTTACAGAATCACGAAAGAATAGAAAGTAGCTGGCAGATAAAGATAAACTCTACACAATGCAGCCAAGACAACGAGTGGTCGTTTTTTAGGGTTCCGTACCCAAAGGTAAAACGGAACCCTATTACTAAGACTTCGCTGTCCGTCCGTCCGTCCGTCCGTCCGTCCGTCCGTCTGTCACCAGGCTGTATGAACCGTCATGAACCGTGATAGCTAGACTGTTGAAATTTTCACAGATGATGTATTTCTGTTGCCGCTACCACGACAAATACTAAAAACAGAACAAAATTAATATTTAAGGGGGCTCCCATACAACAGACATGATTTTCATCCAAAAAATCCTGCCTGCAACCAAGATTTGTCATTTGATGAGGTAACATACATAGTCTCTTTCATATTTATATATACAGATGGTACGGAACCCTTCGTGAGCGAGTCCGACTCGCACTTGGCCGGTTTTTCTTTATTTGAATTTCTTTCCATTGTTCGTTAAGGGTTGGTCGTTGATACGTTCGCACTTCGAGCTGTTAACCGGCAGAGGCGCAACTGGCGATACACAGTCGCCACATGCAATTGATACTATCCCCATCTAGGAACAGGTAGAACCACCAAAAGTTAGAATTAGAATACATCATGTGGAACATACGACCTTAGCATCAAGTTCTAATTTAATATTACTGTGTTCATACAACAATAAGGCTGTAGTTGAATAATCAGCGATAATACCCGTTGTAGATAATTGATTGTGATTTGTTGTTTACATTCAGAAATCCGTACAGGTTGTATAGGGTCTTCGCTGATGCGCGGGTATTGACACATTCCAATTCGTTTCAAAAGAATTGCTGTGGATTTTCCAACTTCATATTTTCTTTTAAATGTAGTCGTACCTTAATTAATCGCTCGATAGTTACATCAGCTATCTGGGAATAACGTTTTCCAACTGGCTCGTTGGTCTAGGGGTATGATTTCCGCTTAGGGTGCGGGAGGTCCCGGGTTCAAATCCCGGACGAGCCCAAGTGTTGGTTCTTTTTTTGACTTTTGCTTGTATACATACATATATGACTTTTTTGAAATTGCACAAATAAAGTCAAATTTGAGACGAAAAAAAAAATAATTTATTCGAGTTTGTCTGTAGTTTCTTGTTTGTTGATACCACCTGTGGACAGCTTCTTCCTCCAACTGCCGTAGAATCAATATTATGGTTTTCTTCCGTCCATTTGTTTTGAAGCTGTCGATTGCGTCTTGGTGTTTGGTCACTTGAACTGTCCCATAAGCACCTCTGTACAGGCGATTTACCGATAGACAAGATCCGGAGATCTTCCAGGACACTGAAATCCTTGATCAAAAACAATCCAACAATTAATAAAAGAGAACTACAGTATATCCGTAAGTTCGTACTCGTTCCCGCAAATCAATTACATTTTTCGAAGAAACAATCCGAATGACAATCAGAACTTGAAACTTCGGCGGACACCAGACAATGAACGAATCTTACGAAATATACACACAACCTGAACGGAGTGCAGTGGTTTTGGTCGTTGATGTTCGTTAACTCTCAGGGGTGGTTGTCCTAGATAGGACGAGAGCCGACCGAATTCCGCGCTTTTTTTGGTTGTAGTCCGTACTAATTCGTTCAAGCACTTTTTAATATTGCATACGCACAGGATGAATTTCAGTTGACCATATACTGTGAGTGTTATGCCTGCAGCAGTACATCTGGTAACTTTCCATTCACAATTGCGTTGCATACTTTTGTCCGTATAGGAATTACTTTTTCTTGGCTATGAAGCGAATTGAACTACAGACCTTCCGCTCGGCGGTCGATGATGTTAACCACTGCACCACGGCCACCCCCGATGGATGACGATTTCTTTGTGGTTGAAGATCCACAAGAGAATGTGGCGACAGTGGGGGCTGTCTTTCAGGAAGTGTAAAGGGTGAATGATAGCATTCGTCCGAACCACGACCTGGAAAACAGGGCCCTGTTCCACCACTTCTACCTTCGAAATGACATCGAACATTGGCGATCCAAGAACACTGGTTTCACCAGGTTCAGTGACGAGGTGGTACTCGCAGCAGTGGAAATCCATCCGCGACCTCTTTGATCGCGGCCGGGGCAAGGATTCTGGAGGCCCCAACATTAATTTTTAACCCTTCGGCAGCCCGGAACGACACCGGCCCCAGCGGCTCACTGTCTGACCACCTGGTCCGACTGAGCATGAGCGGTGCATCCAGCGGAGGCGACACCAATGATGGCGCGGCACGGGAAACCGCAAAGGTGGAACGCGCTCCTGAATTGGGACGTACTGCTGAATACACTGCTAAGTGCCCAAAAAGTAGAGGTAAGAGGCGTGCCCGAAAATTGTGCAAAGAGGCTGACAAAGCCGAGGGCACAATGGTCGAGGCTAAACCTCTGGGGGAACCAGTTAAGAGGGTTAGGTCGACGGAGGTATCTCGTACCGAAATTGATCCGACCCTCCTTCCTGAGCTCCCCCCTCTCTCGAAGGTGCGCAGCGCGGAAAGCGTCGGCGATTGGGAAAGGCTGCTGAAGGAGGCATAAGCATGTCTGCACTTTCGGCATGCGCCACCAACTCTCTTCCTCTTACTGGGAAGGTTCAACTACCCAGTAAGAGTGTGATCAGTTCCCGTAATGACGGAGCTGGAAGCTGTCAAGTTTCTGCTATGGCCATCGTTGCCGCCGAAAAAGGTGGCGGGGCTGACAGGCAGACCCCGAACACAGAAGGCGAAGTCGTTTTGGGTCCTAGCAATCCTCGAACTGGTAAGGCTGTCCCGAACCGTCGTCCGAAGGGAGCAGGTGCTTTAACCGAAAAAGGTAAAGGCTGGTGATAGCCTCCGGTGGGGCGGTGGGAAATCGGAGTCAAATGGCAGATGTGGCGACCCAGAAGGATCAAAGCATAGGCCAGAAGGCGAAGATAGCCAAAAACCACTCCTCGGAGGCGGGCACATCACACAACAAAACCCCTTCCTCCCAGAAGGAGATCCAAACGACCGTAAAGAGCCGAGAGTAGCAGCTCTCTTATAAAGAGGCGGCCATCTCCTCTGAAAAGGTCAGGGTAGCTTTTATCCAGATCAATCTACAGCATTGCAAGGCCGCTACTGCTCTTTTAAGTAGTGGAATTGCATGTAGTAGAACAAATCATCACATTGTATCCATTCAGGAACCGTGGGTGTGGAATAAACGCCTATGTGGCCTTGGTGGTATACGTGATGCTACGATTCTTTATGATGAGCGATCCGAAAGGCCTAGGGTCGGCCTCATCATATCGAATTCACTATCGGCAACCAAACTTGGGCACTTTTGTGGACAAGATCTGGTGGCTGCTCGAGTAAGCTGCAAAACGCACGGAGCAATAGAACACTTCGTCGTTGTGTCTGCCTACTTTCCCTACGATTCGTTACTACCTCCACCACCGAAGGAAGTCTCTGAACTCGTAGAGTACTGTGAAGCCAAAAAGATTGGTCTCATCTTGTATTGCGATGCTAACGCGCCCAAAACACTGCTTGGGGCAGCAGCAAGTGTAACACAAGAGGGGACCGTCTGTTAGACTTCATTCTCTCGTCTGACCTTACCATCAACAATGTTGGCTCTCAACCAACGTTTGTTACGACAAGACGACAGCAGATATACGAAGGACATCACTAACTGGCGAGTCTTGCCTGATGCTACGCTGTCGGACCATAAATATATCGAATCCCGATTGGGTTGTGAGATTTCTTCCTTGCATCCTAGACGGAATCCGAGAAGGACGGACTGGGTACGGTTTAGAGAGGAGCTTGAGAAATCCACTCAGGCCCTACCTAAACTTAGAATGAAACAATTGGTAGAGAACGCTCTTCATAACCTGAATAGCGTCATCACCAGTTGTTTTGAACTCGCATGTCCTGTCAGCAAACGTCCCTGCAGGAAATTGGTCCCCTGGTGGAATGCCGAGCTCCAAAGTCTTCTCAGGGAAGCCAGAATTCTTCTGAATAGATCGCTCAAATCGAATTCGGAAGATGACTGGAACAAGTATCGGTCGAAGCAGAAAGAATATAAGAAACTTATTCGTAAATCGAAGAACGATTCTTATAGGACCTTCTGCGAAGAGATCAAGTCTCTGAGTGCGACTAGCAAGTTGGTTAATGTCCTCAAACGGGGAAAACTGACTAGGCTAGATGCACTCAGGAAATCTGATGGTACCTTAACTGAGTCTACATCGGAAACTCTTAGTTTACTGTTTGCGACTCATTTCCCCGGAAATCAGATCGACATCGGCTCTTTGCACACTTCTTCAAGGGAAACTGCAACTGAAACGATGAAAACAACTCGGCGTAGCTGGTATATTGCGTCGCGCGTTGCTACGACTGAAGCTATTGAATTTGCTGTGGCATCTTTCGATGGCTTCAAATCGCCGGGCACCGACGGGATTTATCCTGTTATGCTGCAAAAAGGTATAAGGCAGCTGCTTCCTACTCTGAAAAGAGTTTTCACTGCTAGTCTAGCACTTGCTCACATACCCATTCCTTGGCGCACAGTGAAAGTGGTCTTCATTCCCAAAATAGGAAAAGGGGACTACTCACTTGCCAAGAGCTTCAGACCAATTAGTCTAATATCCTTCCTGCTGAAAAGCATGGAGAGACTGGTAGAGTTGCACGTGCGAAAAGTTGTCCTTCGAATGAACCCTCTTTCGGAGATGCAACATGCTTACCAGCGCGGAAAATCTTGCGAGACTGCGCTTCAGAACCTAGTTGGGCGTATTGAATGCGCGCTCGAAAGGAAAGAGTACGCGCTGGGCATTTTCATCGACATTGAGGGAGCTTTTGATAACGCAACTTTTGACAGCATGTGTAACGCTGCCAGACATCATGGCGTAGATAAAGCACTGGTCCTTTGGATCAAAGCAATGGTCATGCACAGGACATTGACCGCTGATGCAGGCCTCGAAAAATGTTTCAAATCTGGCGTAAACAGGGGCTGCCCTCAAGGTGGCGTCCTGTCTCCGCTGTTATGGTGCATGGTGGTCGATTCCCTGCTTGGTGCTCTCAATGCCTCTGGAATCTACGCCCTGGCCTATGCGGATGACGTCGCCATTCTCTCTGTGGGCTCATGTTTGGCGACTGTCCGTCGCAAAGCACAGGCGGCGCTAAATGTGATCGATGATTGGTGTACCAGAAATGGGCTGTCAGTCAATCCTCTTAAGACCGATGTCGTTCTCTTTACGAGAGGAGGAAAAATACTGACATGACTCAGCTGGTACTAAAAGGCACATCCATCCCGATATCCAAGGAGGCTAAGTATCTAGGAGTCATCTTAGATAGTAAGCTTCTCTGGTCAAAACATGTTGAGTCAAAAACCACCAAAGCGCTGTCAATGCAAAGGAGCTTTTGGCAAAACATGGGGCCGTATCGCCGGCAAAGGTCCTTTGGATCTACACGGCAATGATAAGACCTATAATTTCATATGCATCGGTTGTCTGGTGGAACAGACTAAAACGCAAACACGTCGTAGCCTCTTTCACCAAACTCCAAAGAACAGTTTGTCTCAGCTGCACGGGGGCTTTCCCCAGCACGCCGGGCGCTGCTCTAGATGTTATGATGAACCTTCCACCTCTTGATATATTTATCAGAGGGTGTGCTCTGAAAGCCAAGTCTCGTCTGAAGAGAAATGGCTTTTGGTACAACTCGCATAGGAATAACGGTGTGCTTGCGCAAGAATTGTCCTGCGACCCCTGTCTCATGGACATGCCTTCTGACGCACTGACGCCCGTTATCCTATTGCGTCGTAATTTCTCAGTCGAGTTTCCATGGCGTCAGGATTGGCTATGGCTGGATACTGAACCTGGAAAGGATAGTCTTCGCATTTTCACGGATGGCTCCAGATCTGGGCGGGGGTCCGGTGCTGGGGTCTTCTTTGAGCGCGAAAACATCCGACTGCACTTCTCGTTAGGAAAGTATGCGTCTGTCTTCCAATCAGAGATATACGCAATCCTAAAGGCCATGCACTATGTTGTGAAGCACAGGTGGAAGGGGGAAAGCATATGCGTCTGTAGTGACAGCCAAGCTGCATTAAAAGCTGTGTGTAACCCCTTAATTAGCTCCAAATTAGTGCTTGAACTCAAGTCCTTCTTGAACAGAGTCGGCAGACTAAATTCATTAAGGCTTGTAGTCCGTAGTAATTCGTTCGAGCATTTTAGTATTGCATACGCAGAGGATGAATTTTCTGTTGAACATACATTGTGAGTGTTATGCCTGCAGCAGTACGTCTGGTCACTTTCCATTCACATCTGTGTTGCATACTTTTTGTCCGTATAGGAATTACATTTTTCTTGGCTATGAAACGAATTTGAACTATAGATATAGACCTTCCGCTCGGCGGTCGATGATGTTAAACACTGTACCACGGCCCCCCCCATAAAACACCCTTAATGTCTAGAAAGGCACCCAGAGTGAATTCCTGGATATCGAGCGATTTTTCTATCGCATAGACTATCTTATGCAGAGCAGTATCTACTGATCACCAATCTCATCCCTTACGTACATGTCTATTAATCGTTCCTACGTTTTCATAAGGAAGGAGGATAGACTAATAGGTCTAAAGTCATTTGTAGAAGCATGGTTGACTTTACCCGACTTGGGTATGAAAACCACCCTAACTTTCCTCCAGGCTTGAGGAACATGACCCATCATGAGGCACCAGGAGTAAATGCGCTTCAGCCATGGAAGAATGACTTCACATGGTTCCTGTACCATAATCGGAAAAATACCATCCATTTCCGGCGCCTTGTAGGGATCAAATGAATTGATTGCCCGCAGGATCTTTTTATCAGTAACAATCTTATCGATTGTCTCATTTTCGATACATTCCCTTGGCAGCATGTCCACCGAATTGAAGGTTCCTGTATCTTCGCAGCCAGGAAAATTACACGTTAATAGGGAATCAAGCACGCTCTCGTTTGAGTCTAACACGCTGGATACCCTTACGTTGGCCTCTTCCTCTCTGCCAGTGGCCACGTCATATAGTGCGTCTACTACCGACTCGAGAGAGAGCTCTTTCTTGTTGTTTCCTTTTTCTAAATTTTTGTTTATATTTGGCATGTTGTTCCCACGAGTACGGCCGGAAATATAGGCTCACTCCGACAGAGCCGCCGAGTATCGGAGTAAGGCATTTGAATACCTTAGGCCTCGCCCGTGCACCTAAGGGAGCTCGTTAGCCATCTAAGACCGGGTTTCGTCGCTGAAGATAATATTTGTATACTGTTCCACAACCCAGTTAATGAACACTTGACCTTGACTATGGTCGCTTGCCTTAGACTCCTGGATTAGCTAGATTTTGTACGAATATAGGCCCAAGTTCCGATACAAAATTCGCAGAACTAATGTATGCCAATCTAAGTTCTTGTGCGCGGTGCAGAATTTACTGCTTCAGGGTTTCCTCCACACTTCACGGACACCGGTGATATTTTCCGGAGATTTTGCATTACATTGATGTATTGCCTGATAGTTCACTGGACCGGTTTACGCATTTTTAGCCACCAAAAGTTGAATAGTGAACTGGCAAGGACGCTCAAGTAAACCATCGAATGAATGCAACGCGCATATAGCGGTCATAATAGGTTGCACGTGTTGCTCGACCCTGTAACTTGCCATAGGGACTTGTGTCCCTTGAAAAAGTAACAACAGCGAAAATCTATTCGTTCCAAATGGAAAATGCCATACGGATATATGAATCAGGATCCACCTAACCGATGAATTTGTTTGTCGTCTCAACAGGTAGTATACAGCTTTGTTTGCCTTCATTAACCTGAAATGCCTGAAGAATGGATGATGTCGCCATTCTTTCTGTCGGCTCATGCTTAGCGACTGTCCGTCTCAAAGCACACGCGGCGCTAAATGTGATCGATGATTGGTGTACCAGAAATGGGCTGTCAGTCAATCTTCTTAAGACCGATGTCGTTCTCTTTACGAGAATGAGAAAAATACTGACATGACTCAGCTGGTACTAAAAGGAACTTCCATCCCGATATCCAAGGAGGCTAAGTATCTAGGAGTCATCTTAGATAGCAAGCTTCTCTGGTCAAAGAATGTTGAGTCAAAAACCTCCAAAGCGTTGTCAGCTTTCTGGCAATGCAAAGGATCATTTGGCAAAACATGAGGTTTGTCGCCGGCAAAGGTCCTCTGGATCTACACGGCAATGGTAAGACCTATAATCTCATACGCATCGGTTGTCTGGTGGAACAGACTAAAACGCAAACGCGTCGTAGCCTCTTTCACTAAACTCGAAAGAACAGTTTGTCTCAGCTGCACGGGGCCTTCCCCCAGAACGCCGGGCGCTGCTCTAGATGCTATGATGAGCCTTCCATCTCTTGATATATTTATCAGAGGGTGTGCTCTGAAAGCCATGTCTCGTCTGAAGAGAAATGGCTTTTGGTATAACTCGCATAGCAATAACGGCGTGCTTGCGCAAGAATTGTCCTGCGACCCCTGTCTCATGGACATGCCTTCTGACGCACTGACGCGCGTGGTCCGGTGCTGGGACTTCTTTGAGCGCGAAAGCATCCGACTGCACTTCTCCTTATGAAAATGTGCGTCTGTCTTCCAATCAGAGATATGTATACGCAATCCTAATGGATATGCACTATGTTGTGAAGCAGAGGTGGAAGGGGGAAAGCACATGCATCTTTAGTGACAGCCAAGCTGCTCTAAAAGCTGTGTGTAACCCCTTAACTAGCACGAAATTAGTGCTTGAACTCAAGTCCTCCCTGAACAAAGTCGGCAGACTAAATTCATTAAGGCTTGTATGGGTTCCAGGACACTCTGGGATCCCAGGAAATGAGATCTCTGATGAACTCGCTAGAATGGGTACAGAGCAGAGCTTCTCAGGACCTGAACCCGCTCTAGGTCTACCTGTGTCCACGGTAAATTCCTACATTAACGATTGTGTATGTAATACGCACAACCGTAGATGGAGGGATTGTCCAGGTTGCAGGATGACTAAGCGCGTATGCCCTGATGTCTGCAAAAAATCTGCATGCAGCATTCCTCCTGTCTTTAAGGAGAATCGACTGCAGAAGGCTTGTGGGCGTTATCACGGGCCATTACACTTTTGCCAAGCATTTTTACGTGCTCAGTATCAGTGAGACGCCTACCTGTGCTGCATTGGCGAAGAGGAGCATGACACAGCAGAGCATTTCCTCTGTGATTGTCCCGCCTTTGCTCAAGCACCGTGGCGCACCCATGGAGCCGACGTGGTGTGTGCCGAATCCCTTAGCTCTACATCACTGAAGCTCATTCAAATTTTTTTCCGGAAAACGGGGAAAATACAGTAATATAAGATGTCTGTCTGGAGTACAATGGACCAGTGAGTGTTTGCGTCTGAGTGCAAACAGAAACCCGAAATCATATTGACATTCTATCTATTCCTTTTGCTGTATCACCATCGGAGTACATTTCCAGGATAACTTCCTATAAAACAACTTTGAAAAACTACTTGGACATCTCAGGATGTAAACCTGCCACAATGGTATAGACATTGCCTATTGATTCAAGCTAGTTCTTCCTAGACCTGCCCAGTTATGAGTAAATCAATTCAAATTATTATATAATCCTGACCTTCCGCTCCCATAGATTGTATTTAAGGCAAGTGAAAAACTTTTCCTTATTCGTCCAGCGTGATATGCTCCAAGACCAACCAACAAAACTAACACCGTTTTCGTGATTCAACACCAGAACTCAAACAGCATACTGTGTTCGCGAACAATCCAATAAGGAAAGAAACAAAATCAATGCCAACAAGGAAGACTAAATCGCAGATATCATATCTAGATCGAACGCCTCAGCATCCCACCTACCAATAGTTGTCTAAACAATCCAACCCATTTGTCCCTATTAAGAGATCAAGAGTAAGAAACACACACAACAACAGTACTGACTTCGTCCCGACAATTATTACAATATTTTCATTGAAGTTACTTGAGTACGTGTATCTGTGAATGGATGGATTATGGATTCATTTTCAGAGTATACCGCATGCCCGTACATATTATATCACCTAGTCCCAATGCAGACATTTTTACATCTTACGTTTTACGACTTCTGTAACCTTATCGTAACCTTTTGATAGGACTTGCCAGCGCCATTACCACGAACCATTTCTCCAACATCTCTCGAACGAACCGCGGCCCCAGCTCAATCGTAATGCAAAACAATAGTGCGATGGAATCGCTAATGTAAAACAGAACCAGTGCCGAAAGGAAAAGTACACTACACTCTCTCATTCCGAGTGCATTAGGATGCGGGGTAGTGAATGTCGTAAACTGTCCGGCGGTGGATAAGCGCACGATTACTGCACTAAATTAAATAATGCATCCGTGGCATACACGGAGAGCTCCCACCCTTGTGCCTTACCGGGCCATTTGGCTCTTTTCCCGAATGTGTTCCGATTAAGCACAGCCACTGTACATTAGATATGCCCTGTCGAATGGGGCAACATAATTTCTCAATTATTCGATAAATGTCTGCCCGACTGTACTGTGCGGGGAATCGGCTGTCTAGTATCGATTGGCAAAGAAATGTCTGGCATCTGGTGGTCGATAGGATTCCTTTACATTTCATAATTTCAACATTTTTGCAAGTTTTGATTGATTGATTATCGGAAACAGTAGACAAGTAAATTGCTGGTATCCGTCCACCGACAGATATATTGAAATAGCATACAAGTGCACCTGAACAATTAATCAAGTATGGAGAATGACTGACTTATTTCAGAGTTTAGTGGACTAGCAGTGAGGATAACAGAGATGTTTTTCTATCATAAAGGCGTTGAATTAGGTCAAACACTCAAGACGTTTTCGAGTAAATAATGTAATGCAATAAACGAATTCGATTTCATCCTTATAGGACGGGTTGTTAGTCTGTTACCGTTGCATTCCTTATCTGTACAATACATAATTCAAGAGAGTATTTTTGTTTTAATAACATGCGCGCATTCAAGGTTTAATAACCTCATTATGTCGGTGACATAGAGGGCATCGGCTCGGACATACAGGGTAAAGTTGTTGATTGCTCCAAACCTGGCGAGATGCCAGCAACGATCCCTGTTTAAATGCCCGGGTCAAGTTCAAGTTGACATACGGCCTCCTCGCGGCGCCTTCTGAACAGCCTTTTCAACAACCGTTGGGAGGTGAACAAACGTATGCAGCGACAAAACCCCGACCAGAATGGCGGTTGTGCGGCGGGCCAACAATCCGCCCACGTAAAAAAAAACAAAGTTATGAATGAGCAAGATGCCTCGGATACACGGACGGATACTCGACGACGACAACGCACGAAAAAGGAACACGATTTGCGAGTATGCCCCTGGAATGTCAGAGCCCCGTACATTCCCGGAGCTGCTCATAAACTAGAAGGAATCCTAACGCAGTACAAAGCGGGTATTACTGCGGTCCAGGAAATACGCTGGATAGGAAAGGGTATGATTAGGAAGAAAAATTGCGACATTTATTACAGCTGTCACAAAAGGTTGCACTTACTGGGATGCGGACTTGTCGTGGGAAAGCGGTTAAGGTCGAAGGCCATCGGCTTTAAACCTATAAGTGATCGCCTGGCTGTGATCCGCATCAGAGGCAGTTTTATAACATCAGCCTTATATGTATGTGCACACGCCCCTACAAACGAAGACCCTATCAAGGAGGACTTCTATGACCTCCTGGGCAACGCCTACAGAGCTTGTCCGGAGTACGATGTTAAAATCGTGCTCGGGGACCTCAACGCCAAAATCGGTAAGGAGAACACCCTTGGCGGAGAACACCCAGCCTCCACGATACAACAACAGATAACGGCTTCCGACTCACGGACTTTGTGACAGCTCGTAATGCGGTGATAAGTAGCACAAGATTCCCTCCTAAGCGAATCCACACAGCAACCTGGCGATCTCCGGACGATCAAACCGCCAATCCAATCGACCATGTGCTCCATGACGCAAGGCACTCGTCAAATATCCTAGATGTGCGAACATTCAAAGGGGCAAATGTCGACTCTGACCACTTCCTCGTAGCAGCAAGATTCAGAGCTCGACTGTCCCATGTCAGAAAGCTTCACCAGCCCATCAGGAGGTGGTTCGACATTGGGCGCCTGAGCACACCGGAGGTTGCCAGAGCCTACAGGGAGCAGCTGAGCGAAAGACTCTACGGTATGCCTACGTCGAACGCAAATGCCAATAATATGTGGCTGCATTGCTGCTCAGCCATTCAGGAAGTAGCCGAAACCACCTCAGGATACCTACCACCCCCGACAAGAAACCCGTGGTATGATGGCGAGTGTGAGCAGAAAAAGGCAGCAACCGACGAGGCGTACCAAAAGGCGCTGCAGAGGAAAACCAGGGCAGCGAAAGAAGAGTACCAAGCCAGAAGAAGGGAGGAGAAAAAACTACTGCGACAAAAGAAAAGAATCTTTGCAGCCTCTCAGCTCAAGGATATCGAGGAGTCTAGGGATAAGCATAAAACACGAGCCTTTTACAAGAAAGCCAAAGGCCTTGCAGGAGGCTTCAAACAGGGCACCCAGGCTCTTCGAAACTGCGAGGGTAATCTTGTCACCGACCCGCAGGAAATAGTGGATGTATGTAAGCAGCATTTCCAGCAGCTCATAACGAGCATGACCAAGAGAGAGTGGTAGGGACCGAGGAAATTCCAACTCCAGCCGCTGAAGTAGTCCTCCCACCCAGCATCGAAGAAGTCGGCACAGCTATTCAGAAGCTGAAGAACAACAAGGCCGCAGGCTCAGATGGCTTGCCATCAGAGCTCTTCAAGGCTGGCGGCGATGTTCTGGTAGGGAGCATGCACCAGATCATTTGGGAAGATGAAAGCATGCCCGACGACTGGAATACCAGCTCCATATGCCCCATCCACAAAAAGGCGATCCTATCTCTAGCAAGAACTATAGAGGTATATCCCTGCTCAATGTCGCAGGGAACGTCTAAAACCATTTTGCACCGCACTAATCGGCAGC
This sequence comes from Eumerus sabulonum, assembly GCA_951905685.1. Lineage (NCBI taxonomy): Eukaryota > Metazoa > Arthropoda > Insecta > Diptera > Syrphidae > Eumerus > Eumerus sabulonum. The sequence continues at coordinate 209,993,781 of OX645060.1, forward strand.
TACCAGTGCGGCTTCCGGCCCGGCAAATCAACTATAGACCAAATTTTCACACTTCGGCAAATCCTGGAAAAGGCCAACGAATTTCGAATCGATACACATCATCTTTTCATCGATTTCAAAGCCGCATACGACAGCATTCATCGTGAAGAACTGTTTGGAGCGATGGCCGAATTCGGGATAACGGGAAAACTGTTCCAGTTGTGTCGCGCCACGCTAAAAATGACGCTTGCAACTCGGTTCTAGGACTTCGGAACTGTTCGAAACATGCACCGGATTTCGGCAAGGAGATGCGCTGTCATGTGACTTCTTCAACCTGGTGCTGGAGCAGATAGTGCGAAACGAGTTGGCCTTAAGATCAATGAGGACAAAACGAAATACATGCTGTCAAGCAAAAACCAATCCGTCGCTCACCATCTGGGACAAAATATAACAGTTGACAGCTACAATTTCGAGGCAGTTAAGGAGTTTGTCTACCTCGGGGCAAACGTAAGTTCCACAAATGACACCACAGTGGAGATCCAGCCTAGAATCGCCCTTGGCAACAGCTGCTACTTCGGCTTGTCCAAACAACTGGAGTCAAAACTCCTCACTCGAAAGACCAAAAGTCATGCTTTACAAAACGCTCATATTGCGAGTCTTGCTGTACGGAGCCGAAAGCTGGACGATAAACAGGACATTCGAAGGGTTCATTCGAAAGAAAAATTCTGCGCCGGATATTTGGTCCTGTCTGTGAGGATGTTGAATGGAGAAGAAGACACAACCGCGAACTCTACGAGCTGTACCAAGATGTTGATGTAGTCCGGAAGGCAAGGATCCGTCGACTACACTGGCTCGGCCACATCGAGCGCATGGACATCAATGCTCCAGCTAAGAGGGTCCTCGACTCCGAGCCTCCTGGTTCGAGAAGAAGATGAAGACCGAACCTCCGGTATAAAGACCATGTAATCGCGGATGTAAGACATTTTGGTCTTGACAACTGGAAGCAGCGTGCCCGGGACCGTCAAGGATGGAAGGCAGCTATAGCTCAGGCTCAGATCCTCCATGGATCGCTGGCCTGATAAGTAAGTAAGCATTACGTCGGCGACACAGTGCCAGCATAAGGTAAAAGGAAGAGGGGTAGAGGAGATGCCGAGGGACACTTGGACAGAAGTGGAACCAATAGCTCTGATTTGATCACATTTCATCCGCCTTCAAGCTTTCTCTGAATGCTGTGCCAAAAATGGACGAGAAATCATGTCGGACAGATCTACTGAACTAATCTGTACCATGTGTTTTTGATGAATTAAAGGTGAAGAATGCTGGCGAGCACTTTAGTTCTGAAATCATTTATAAGATAAGCGATCCAAAGACCGCAACCATGACTATCACATTACCAACTATTCACACGTTTCTCATCGAGAACAAGACACAACTTTCTACTTACATATGTATGTACGTTCCAACCAATAGTTTTCCTTAGAAACGGCCATTAACGTAAATAGCCAATTCGAATTCAATTAAACGCGTGACAATTCAACGCCAACCCACTCATACATCCCCCCAAAGCATGGAAATTGAATTCGATTTATGATCAATACAGCCTCGCGGCGGACAAAGTTGCATTTGCAAAACTAGAACATTCCTTACGGTGCAATGCTTCGGTCATTGCCAACGCAGTTTCTCTAGCCGTACCATCCTCCGCAACATCATTATCGCGCTACCGCCAATGTACCCCATATACATCACAACACTATCGCACCAACATCGCGACTACCCTTCCTCATCTAAATGAAACAAATTGACCATAAACTGTTACGGCGACACAGCAGCGCTATGTCAGGTTGATCGTTCTGCAGCGCACTATGGATTTACTGCTTCCGCTCGATGTATTCCTCACCTACTTGCGAACTACTCGAACATTTTATGTGTGATTTAGAAGACGTTTTCCCAGCTTCGGGCTGTCCTCACTTCACCGTTTGCTACATACAGATGCCCATGTGCCATAGCGGCTGTGGATGCTAGATAGTGCAGACTGTGTTTGTTGCGACTTAAGCCCGGACTGCTACATTTCATTGGTCAGTAATAAAACGAAATTCTTTGTCGATATTATCGACGAGCGATGTTGGATTCATTTGTGGGGTTCCTAGTGATATCTAAGCCGAGATTACAAGCGACTGCTTATTTGTCGAGTGAGCGGTGCTTATAGTGCGACAGGCAGGGCCAGGAGTCAGTTGCGCGGTAAAAAAGACGGTCAGGTGGAAGCGGTGGTGTTTGGTTTTTGCTTCTTCGTTTTCTTGTCAAGCTGATCCCAGCGATTTGATTTGGGAGGGATTGTATTTTTGTCGTTGTGCTTCTTGATTCTCAACTGTAGATTAATGCAGACAGGAGCGGTGGCCGGGTATCGCTTATCCTTACGGAGAAAATTAGGTTATCAAGATGTGTGCTCATTTGGAGGAGATTGTTTTCTTTTTTTTTTCAGGTTCAGGTTTCTCTCCGTATCAGATGGGGATCGCTGGAAGTAAAAATTTGTTTGGTGGGATCGATGGAGTAATTTTCTTAATGACTCAATTGCATTTCGTTTCATCTATGTACATACGCTGTGCATTGGATATATGTATGTACATATATGTAGGCAGAATATTGAACAGATTTTTAATTGTATAATCGTACCTGGCAAAAGACCGTGCCGGCTGAAGAAGCTTGTTAGTTGAGGCCCAGGTTCACACCGGACTATAGCACCATCTAAGTAAATAAGTAGGTGTTAAATCGCATGATCTCGCAGGCCAGCTAACAATTCCGTGACCCGAAATTATTAAACAAGCTTTGCTATGATAAACCCACAACATCCAAGTTGATCCCTATCAACCTGCCCTAGTTGTCATTTCATGTGTTCAACTTTCACTCGATTTTCTTATACGATCTGAGGGTTTTTGTTAGCCTCATCCTCCATAGTCCCCTCAATCAAATGGCCCGGGTGCTCTTCATAAAAAGCCGCCGATTAGAATCATTAAATCAATATCTGATGGCAGCCGCCCAAGGTGCATAGTCCTTACAACATACAACTTCATCGGCGCTATTGTCTCTCCATGGTAGCACACGGAAATGAATTTATTTATCAACAGCTGTCGCGTTAAAACTGCTTTATAAGCCTGTCAGAAATGTTGACAGCTATAATGGAGTAACTATACTCCATTACATACACATTTGTCGTCATGGATGCCATCATTCGCTAACGGAGAGCAATTAAACCTCGGAAGAGAAGTACTTTCTTAAGGTGGCAGTACACGACACAGGTACATATACGCTTTGGAGTTCTAACACCTTCAAGACAGAGATTGTACTTTGCTTTTGGTCCATTTATTTTCACAGAGCATGATAGCCTGAAAAAGGAAAATGACACTAGTACACACATGATACATATGTATGTCGACGCAGACATAATGACTTCGCCTCGCTGCTATTTACCAAACACGAGCGTATGAACGTGATTCAATTCAATTAGCTAATAACTCACTGTGGTCATCAAAGGCAATACTCATAGGAACCTAACTTCCTTACTGAACGGGCGCTACAGTCCGGGGTGAATCTGAGTCTCAACCAACATGCCTCTTCACCTGCCAGTTGGTTGAGGTCCCTTTCCACCTGTGCGCGCCACCTTAGGTGCGGCCGTCCTCTATTTCTTCGTCCCTCGGGGATTGATTCAAAGACTCTACTGGCTGGAGCTGTGGTGTCCATTCGCTCTACATGGCCTATCCATCTTAGGCGTTGGATCCGTAGGCGCCTGACTAGACTAATGTCGCTGTACAACCCGTACAGTTCGTGATAGAATCTTCTCCTCCTATCCCCCTCTGTGTTTATAGGACCGAAAATCGTACGCAGAATCTTTCTCTCGAAACGACCAAGGATTTCCTCATCCGCTTTAGATAAAGTCCATGTTTCTGCGCCGTATAACAGGACAGGGATAATTAAGGTCTTATATAAGGTCAACTTGGTCGTACGATATAGGGCTCTACTTCTCAGTTGCCTCTTGAGCCCAAAGAAGCAGCGGTTGGCAGGAGTAATTCTGCGCTTGATTTCGGTTGGCAGGAGTAATTCTGCGCTTGATTTCGAAACCTGTATCGATGTTCCAAGTCACTGCGGAACCGAGGTATATGATGTCCTTAACTACCTCAATCTTATATCTGCCAATATGCACGTTCTGTCCAAGACGTCGGTGGTAAATGTCCTTTTTCGATGACAGCATATATTTACGCTGCCTCCATCTCAATACTCGCAAACGCCTCATTGACATCTCGCTGCGAACCAGTCTGCAGAAGTGGTTTTTCCAAATTCTCAGCATCGACTGCGATTCTACTACTAGGTGTCCGTTCTCATTCTTAAAGGCCTCCGTTCGGGCTTTATAGCCTTGAGACATTCGTTTTATCCGTTGGAAGATCTTCGAACGTCGTGCCTGCAATAGCACCTCTCCAAGTTTTCAATCGCCCGCTTCTCGCGCTCTTTCTTTTTTCTCTTGAGAAGCTTATGTTCCTCCCTTATTTTGAGCTCGTAGAGCTCACGAATCGCTCTTGCTTTTTTGTGTAGTGAGGCTTTGTATGCCCCCTGCTTTTCTGCATGAATCCTTCTACACTCGTCATCGAACCAGATGTTTCGTCGTGGTGGAGCTTTAAGGCCCAGCACTTCCGTTGCTGTGCTCTTCAGGGTTTGTTTGCACAGGCTCCATTGTTGCTCTACTGACTGAGTGGAGGATTGAGGTGTATCGAAGAGCTTAAGGGAGACGCGGTTGGCAAAGGCACTGGCGATCTCTGGCGATAGTAGCTTTCCGACGTCATAGCTTGGTGTTCTAACTCTACTCCGCGGTGTTCGTGTATCTTGGCTACTACAAGATAGTGGTCTGAGTCGATGTTCGCTCCTCGGAAAGTGCGAACATCAAGAATGGTGGAGGAGTGTCTGACGTCAATCGCGATATAATCAATCTGCTTGGTGACTGATTGATCTGGCGACCGCCAGGTGCCTTTGTGTATATCGAGGTGGGGAAATCGTGTGCTGGCTAAAAGAAGATTTCGCCCCGTGGCAAGGTCGATCAGCCTGTGTCCGTTATCGGATATGGTATCACGTAGGCTGTGTTTGCCGGTGACCCCTTCAAAGATGCTTTCTTTACCCAGCTTAGCGTTAAAATCTCCTAGTATGATTTTGGTATCATAGTTGGGGCATTTGGAGTATGTTCTGTCTAGGAGATCATAGAAATCATCTTTGATGGAGTCATCCCTGATGTTACAGAAATTTGCCTTGATGCGGATCGTTAGAGGCGTTCACTCACATACTGGAAGCTTAGGACTTTATGTCTTAGTCCACCTCTAACAACAAATCCGCATCCAAATAGTCTCTGTCCTTTCTCCCTATAGCAGTCACCGTAGTAAATGTCGCAGTTTTTCATCCGCTTTTTACCCGGTCCATTCCATCGCATTTCCTGGATGGCGGTTATCTCCGCTTTATAGCGGTCTAGGGCGTCCGCAAGTTGTTCGGCCGCACGTGGTCTGTTTAGAGACCTAACATTCCACGTACAGAACCGAATATCCTTGTTTGTTTTTTGTTTTATTATAGGGTCGTCAGCATAGGTCCGTTCCGTTTTTGATCCGAGGTTGTTTTTTGCTTCTGAGCAATCAGTGGTTTTACGGTTATGGTTTGCTAGACAATAGCCCATCCGATACTAATCCTGTTTGGTGGCGCAGGATACTCGCTATTCGGCCTCTTTCGTCGCTATTCGGCACCACGAGGAGGTGGAAGTAGGACCTGACTAACAGAGCTGCAAGATGTTCGGCTGCAGAGGCTCTTACTCGCTTTTTGTCGGGCCAGCATCCGTCGGCAGATGCTACCCCTACGGGGCCTTTGCTAGTCCTTTACCATCTCCCATAGGAACCAGATATATTTTTAATTTGGTCGCCTTTTTCGAATCCAAATATAAAAAGCGAATTAACGAAAAATGCTCCTTTGCTCTATTGACGGTATGTGATTATAATACCAGCTCATGCACGAGTATTTATTGGCGTGCTGTCCTCTGATCAAAGTATCGAGATTCACTTTACTTCCGAATTTCCGCTCAACAAAAAATCCAAATACTCTTCTTTGCCAAATGCTTTGTTTGTTTTTTCCGATCCAATGTTGTGAAAATTTAAAAAAACAAATGGAAGGGTTGACGTTACCACTGGGTCAATAAGACGAACTCATTGGTATGCATTCCCAACGAGTCTTTAAAAGATTAATTCTCTTGATTGACTTCTGTCTACCTCTGGCCATTATCCCTTCTCTTTTAAATTTGTTTTTTGTACAATAGCAAGCTTGTGCACGAAAATAGGATCCCATTGAACCTTTACGACTGCCTCAAGTTATTTTTGGATCCTTTCGAGGAAAAAAAAAAATACGATGATCTGCCCTCAAGCAGCTATTATATATTTTTTTATTGATAACCCGCTCGACTATAAATCTTTGAACGTAAAACTGCACAACTGACAAGTCAACACATCGCAGGATTACTTGCAAAAATCACAGCATCAACTCGAGTTAGTCCGTGGCCCGAAACAGGAAAACAAAAACTTAAATGGAAGCATTTCAGACGGACTCTCTTGCTCGCATTATTCGGCCACAAAGGTTATCTTCCTGTGAAAACATTTTTTCTTATTTGTTTGCCTTTCGGTTTTGTTGTTTTGCTTTTCTTGCGGTTCCAAAATCTCACAGACATGTTTTGAAATTCTATCCCACCCGAGACTGATCTCTCGATTGAAAGGGGGGGGGCACTTCTTATTATGCATCTCAAGTCCACTCGAGTTCCATTAATGGTAGACGCACACTAACATTGTACTTAAGAAATAAGAATTTCGTTTTGGTTTTGTTGAGTTCCTCGCGAAAGGAATAAAGGAGAAGAGGAATAAGGGATAATCACCGCTATCTGTTAGTGATCCATATAAAATGATGCATTGTACCGCAAAATCAAATTGCCTTGAATATCAGGATCCCAGGTCCCGACTTTGAATCTGTGAAACAATCCACCTGTGTCCGGTAGACAAGCACAACGACAACGACGTCGAGGACGAGTACCGACGATGACTCAGATTTTGTTGTAGCATGTTATTTGACATGGAGTACAATGGACCAGTGTTTGCGTCTGATTGCTCCAGCGGATAGCAGAGGCCTTCAACAAAAAAAAAATGTTATTTGACAGGAAATACTTCTTCGTCTTCCACTTTTCCTCCCTGACGTGTATGTATCTTGTTTTTTTGGTTGTTCGGCGTGTTGATCCAAGTTCATGGCTTTTAATTCTGGTTTGTCAAATCTTCCTGTTCAGCTTGTGAAGCAAATTCATTTTCTTCCAAATTTACGTCTTCTGTTGTCTTTTCTGTTTTGTGATCCTTTCTACTCGTGTTTTGGACTTTGCACATCGATCGCTTTGATTTAATTATGCAATCGATTGGGATTAGTTCTTTTTTCGAACCTCGGACACGCCTTGCATCACGACAAACATGTTATGACAGTCTGTTACTGATGCTGCTGTTAATTTGGATGTGGTTGGAATTCGAATGAAGTCTCGAAGGGTAGAGTACATGATTGCAATTAGTGCATCAATTAGATGAGCAAATTTATTTGACAGTTCCTTGTTAGAGCAGTTTAATCTTCTTCCTGGTTTGTTGGATTGAGATGTAACGTGCTAAGATGGACAGAGGTTCGGAAAGAGCGGAAATTGGTACTACAGTGCCTGCATTAAAGGGAGAACTGGTGTGCCTTTCATTACTTACTTACTTAGGTGGCGCTACAGTCCGTGGTGAACTTGGGCCTCAACCAACAAGCACGGTCTTTGGCCAGCTGTTTCCAGCGTCGCACGCCCAGTTGGTTAAAGTCCCCTTCCACTTGCGTGCGCCACCGTTGATGCGGCCGTCATCTGCTGTGCTTCCGCCCGGGGTGGATTCGAAGACCCTTCGGTCGGAGATGTATTTTCCATGCGCTCTACATGGCCTAGCTACCTTGGACGCTGTATCCGTAGACGGCGTACCAGGCCGATGTCGCAGTACAACCCGTACAGTTCTTCGTTATATCTTCTCCTCCATACAGCGTTTGAACAAACGGGACCGTAGATAGTACCCAGAATTTTCCACTGAAAACGACCAAGGGCATCTTCATCCGCTTTTGTTAAGGTCCAAGCTTCTGCGCCGTAAAGGAGGACTGGGATGATTATGGTCTTATATAGTGTCTCCGTGGTTTTCCGAGAGAGGGCTCTACTTCTCAATTGCCTCTTGAGCCCAAGGAAACAGCGGTTGGCAAGAGTGATTCTGCGTCTTATCTCAGCGCTGGTGATGTTGTCCCTGGTCATCAGTGATCCAAGGTAGACGAATTCCTTGACCACTTCAAAGTTATATCCGCCCATGGTGACGTCCTGGCCAATACGTCGGTGTTGTCCGTCTCTGTTAGATGAAAGCAGATATTTGGTTTTACCCTCATTAGCCTTGAGACCCATCTTAACCGCTGCTACCTTAATGCTTACAAAGGCCTCATTGACGTCTCGCTGTGTCCGTCCAATCACGTCAATGTCGTCGGCATACGCAAGCAATTGCGTAGACTTGAAATAAATCGTACCTCTTGTGTTGGCCAGTGACTCTTGCACGATATTTTCAAGCACGATGTTGAAAAAGTTGCATGACAGCGCGTTACCTTGCCTGAATTCCTTTTTAACATCAAACGTCTCGGTTTGCTCATTACCGACTTTAACGGAGCAGCGAAGGATGTTAAAACTAGGCATGGCTTTGTATAGCTCATCTCTATACACGCTGTCATATGCAGCTTTGAAATCGACGAAGAGGTGGTGAGTGTCGATTTGGTATTCCTGGGTCTTCTCCAAGATCTGGTGTAGCGTAAATATTTGGTCTATTGTGGATTTACCTGGCCAGAAACTACTCTGATAAGAGCCGATCAGGTTATCCACAAACGGTTTCAGGCGTTCTCACAATTCGGCCGAAAAGATCTCTATATGCGATTTTAAGAAGACTTATTCCCCTTTAGTTGGCGCAGTTATAGGGGTCTCCTTTCTTATGGACCGGGCAAACGATGCTGAGATTCCATTCGTCGGGCATGCTTTCCTCCGACCATACCTTGCAAATAAGATGGTGCATGCACCTTACCAGCTCATCTCCAGCCACCTTAAAAAGCTCGGCAGACGGGCCGTCTGCGCCCGCGGCTTTATTAGGCTTAAGTCTTGATATCGCTATTTTGACTTCGTCTAGGACGGGTAGACTGTATTCTGTTACTTCGTCGTCCATTACGAATGGCTCGTTCTGCCTGACAGTGGTATCTTGTCTATTATCGCCGTTATACAGTCTGCAGGAGTATGTATGTATGTATGTTGGCGTTACAGCCCATGAAGGACCTAAGCCGAGCTTCTCTTAATCACCCATGTTGTGTGTGATTTAATTTTACCATAGGTGAAAGGGACTTACAGTTTATTGCCAGATCCGAACGAAGAAGTCAGATGACAGCGCATCTCCTTGCCGAAATCCGGTGCATGTTTCGAATAGTTCCGAGGTCCTAGAACCGAGTTGCACGGTGCATCGCGTGTTTTTTAGCGTGGCGCGACACAACTGGATGAGTTTTACCGGGATCCCGAATTCGGCCATCGCCCCAAACGGTTCTTCACGATGAATGCTGTCGTATGCGGCTTTGAAATCGATGAAAAGATGGTGTGTATCGATTCGAAACTCGTTGGTCTTTTCCAGGATTTGTCGAAGTGTGAAAATTTGGTCTATAGTTGATTTGCCGGGCCGGAAGCCGCACTGGTAGCTGCCGATTAGTGCGGTGCAAAATGGTTTTAGACGTTCACACAATACGCTGGACAGGATCTTGTATGTGACATTGAGCAGGGATATACCTCTATAGTTCTTGCAAGAGGTAGGATCGCCTTTTTTGTGGATGGGGCATATAGAGCTGGTATTCCAGTCGTCGGGCATGCTTTCATCTTCCCAAATTCTGCAGATGATCTGGTGCATGCTCCCTACCAGAACATCGCCGCCAGCCTTGAAGAGCTCTGATGGCAAGCCATCTGAGCCTGCGGCCTTGTTGTTCTTCAGCTTCTGAATAGCTGTGGCGACTTCTTCTATGCTGGGTGGGAGGACTACTTCAGCGGCTGGAGTTGGGATTTCCTCGGTCCCTGCCACTCTCTCTTGGTCATGCTCGTTAAGCAGCTGCTGGAAGTGCTGCTTAAATACATCCACTATTCCCTGCGGGTCGGTGACAAGATTTCCCTCGCAGTTTCGAAGAGCCAGGGTGCCCTTTTTGAAGCCTCCTGCAAGGCCTTTGGCTTTCTTGTAAAAGGCTCGTATCTTATGTTTATCCCTAGACTCCTCGATATCCTTGAGCTGGGATGCTGCGAAGATTCTTTTCTTTTGTCGTAGTAGTTTTTTCTCCTCCCTTCTTCTGGCTCGGTACTCTTCTTGCGCTGCCCTGGTCTTCCTCTGCAGTGCCTTTTGGTACGCCTCGTCGGGTGCTGCCTTTTTCTGCTCACACTCGCCATCATACCACGGGTTTCTTGTCGGGGGTGGTAGGTATCTTAAGGTGGTTTCAGCTACTTCCTGAATGGCTGAGCGGCAATGCAGCCACATATTATTGGCATTTGTGTTCGACGTAGGCATACCGTAGAGTCTTTCGGTCAGCTGCTCCCTCTAGACTCTGGCAACCTCCGGTGTGCTCAGGCGCCCAATGTCGAACCACCTCCTGATGGGCTGGTGAAGCTTTCTGACATGGGACAGTCGAGCTCTGAATCTTGCTGCTACGAGGAAGTGGTCAGAGTCGACATTTGCCCCTTTGAATGTTCGCACATCTAGGATATTTGACGAGTGCCTTGCGTCATGGAGCACATGGTCGATTGGATTGGCGGTTCGACCGTCCGGAGATCGCCAGGTTGCTGTGTGGATTCGCTTACGAGGGAATCTTGTGCTATCACCGCATTACGAGCTGTCGCAAAGTCAGCGAGTCGGAAGCCGTTATCTGTTGTTGTATCATGGAGGCTGTGCTTTCCAATCACTCCGCCAAGGGTGTTTTCCTTACCGATTTTGGCGTTGAAGTCCCCGAGCACGATTTTTACATCGTACTCCGGACAAGCGTTGTCCAGGAGGTCATAGAAGTCCTCCTTGATAGGGTCTTCAGCCTCGTCGGTAGGGGCGTGTGCACATATAAGGCCGATGATATAAAATCTGCCTCTGATGCGAATCACAGCCAGGCGATCACTTATAGGTTTAAGGTCGATGACCTTCGACCTTAACCGCTTTCCCACGACAAAGTCGCATCCTAGTAAGTGCAATCTTTTGTGACAGCTGTATTGCCTGGACCGCAGTAATATCCGCTTTGTACTGCGTGAGGATTCCTTCTAGTTTATGAGCAGCTCCGGGAGTGTACAGGGTTCTGACATTCCAGGAGCATACTCGCAAATCGTGTTCCTTTTTCGTGCGTTGTCGTCGTCGAGTATCCGTCCGTGTATCCGAGGCATCTTGCTCATTCATAACTTTTATGTTTTTTGCGTGGGCGGATTGTTAGCCCGCCACACAACCGCCATTCTAGTCGGGGTTTTTTTTCGCTGCATACGTTTGTTCACCTCCCAACGGTTGTTGAAGAGGCTATCCAGAGGGCGCCGCGAGGAGGCCGTATGTCAACTTGACCCGGGCATTTAAACAGTGATCGTTGCTGGCATCTCACCAGGTTGAGAGCAATCAACAACTTTACACTGTATGTCCGAGCCCATGCCCTCTAAAACAAAATATATGCTGTCATCAAAAAAGGACGCTCACCAACGACGTCTCGGCCAGAACGTTTGTATAGGCAGATATAAGTTCGAGGTAGATAAGGACTTCGTCTACCTTGGCTCCGCAGTGACCTGGAACAACGACGTCAGTTCCGAAATCAAACGCACAATCACTCTTGCCAATCGCTGTATCTTTGGGCTCAGGAGGCAACTGAATAATAGAGCCCTCTCCCGAACGACAAAGTTGACTCTATATAAGACCCTTATCACCCCGGTCCTGTTGTACGGCGCAGAAGCATGGACACTATCAAAAGCGGATGAGGAGGCCCTTGGTCGGTTCGAGAGAAAGATTTTGCGCGTGATTTTTGGGCCTATAAACGCAGACGGGGGACGGAGGAGAAGATTCAACCACGAACTTTACGGGCTGTATAGCGACATGAGCCTAGTCAGGCGTCTACGGATTCAACGCCTAAGATGGCTGGGCTATGTAGGGCGAATGGACACCACAGCTCCAGCCCGGAGAGTCTTTGAATCCAACCCCGAGGGACGAAGAAGCAGAGGACGGCCGCACTTAAGATGGCGCACACAGATGGAAGGGGACTTCAACCAACAATGGAAAAGGATAGCGAAAGATCGTGCTAGATGGAGGGACATGTTGGTTGAGGCCCAGGTTCACCCCGAACTGTAGCGCCCACTAGGAAGAAGAAGACGGTTATAGGACAACCTTCAACAACAACCTGGCAAATCAATCCTACACTAACGCTAAGTGATTATACAGCAGCAGAGGACAATCAATTATCCCAGCTTTTGTATTCGTGCAAACATGTGACCGAGGTGTTGGTGAATCCCTATTCCTCTAGAGCTCAACACAATCGGTTTCGCGCTTCTGTTGATTGTGATGCTGATTGATCACTCTTAAAAAGGGAAAAGCGAAAAGAAGGCCGTTTTTAATCCGCTTTTCGAAGGATTTCACTTTCTGAGTAATCAAAATAATTTGGCAATTCCCACTTGACCACAACGAAATATCTTTGCCCCTTGATCAAGCCTAAAGCTCATTACCAGCTCTCTCGCACGACGCAAAATCAACGCGGAAACCTCTTCCGCAACTGTCAAAGATTTTCTCCAATTTGTTAAGAAGTGAATTAAGGATGCCATTGACAAATGATTTATGTGCACAATTCTTCCTGCCAACACCTCATCTTACAGTTGGTGTCATCAATCATGGTGTTAATTAAACAATCATACCAACAAGACAGGAAGCTCGAATCTAGGTTTCTCTCAACATCGCATCGCAAGTCTCAAAAGCGCATAGCAGACAAATGCAACAAGCGATCGGCTTTAGGATATCATTTTCCGGTGTCCATCAACTGTCAACGTATCTAATGCCGCGAACATGTTAGTGACAAGATGAATTTGCCACCCGTTGCTCTGACAAATTGACTACTTGCGAAGTTGTATGAGGCAGACAGCATGTCTCCTAGAAATGTAAGTTCTATCAGAGAATTGCAGCAGCTACATACCATTTGTGGTTGATGTACTGATGACTATAAGCATGCATCACCGTGGATTTGCAGATAAATCTAATCTCATGTGGTGCTGGAAATGTGTCCATGTGTCGGGGAAATCCGATGAGGAATTTTCCCCGTTGACCTTGCGGACAGAAGTTGACAGATATCAAATTGCACACGTTGGCCTTTTCCGTTTACGTTCTGTGCACCTCCTAGCCACTGCGGTATATTTATATCTTCTAATTTTGCCGTGGCGCCACATGGAATCCCTATGTTATGGGTCTATACCAACGATTGGATTAGATCCCATAGCCCGATATTTGCCTTGTGTTAAACGAGTAATATGAATCCTTTATGCTTTAAATGAAAATGAAAACGAAGAAAAAGGAGCAAAAAGAACAGGCCAGAAGCAACCAGTTGCATGTTGAAGCAACGCCCCATCAATGAGTTTTATTCTTTCTTCATTCCTTCCTGCTTGCGATTTTTTTTTTTTTTTTTTTTTTTGTGGGATGCAGTTGCGGATATGATTTATGCGGGATTGTTAGGTCTGACTGGCTTCGCTAGGATATTCCTTAGATAGATTATAAGTGGTACAGAGATTACTCTTACCATTCTTTTTCACCTGGCGCGGCTGTGAAATCTGGTAAACGATCTGACAATCTCTTTGAGATGTAACATGCGCTTGCGTTGTATCCGTGCTGCACAATCACCTTGCAGTCGCCGTTGGTCCATAAGTCATATTAATTGTGGGTCTTCCTAAGAGCACCTCATTGCATGGCCCTCGTTTAATCGCTTACTGGTCTTATGTACATGTGGACTATGTATAGCAACTTCAAATCCACTGTATTCGTACGAGTATCTTGCGACTGAACTTGCTACATATTCACGTCACCGCAGAAGCGTGTAATTTGAAATGATTGTGTGAGCAGAAGCTGTCACATATGTTACATGCTCGATGTGCTTTTAGACGAATGGGTATTTCAGATCCAATAGTCAGATTGTCCAGTTTCGAAACTGTAACTATAAACATGCACGGGTGAGCCTTTGTCGACATGGACGTGAGCATAAATCCGTCTTAGATCATGTCTAAAAATAAGTCACTCGCCCTTCTCACATAGTAATACTAAACCGTCCGTCTCGTCTCGAATTTCCCAAGCCACAAAACCGAGTAAAAACACGACAAAGGAGAAAAAATAAAAAAGCAACGTCCGCTCCTTCAGAAGGACAACAAATGAATCTATACGCATTGGGAAAAGAAAATCTCGAAAAATCTCACCTCCGCCTTCATCAATGCTTATCTAATCCATAATCACGTCCCTGCCATCCAGCATCGTAACAGCCTGTATTCATGGATACAGGAAATCCAATGCACTAGTATAATACAAGGATGGAACAAAAAACAAAAGGAAAGCTGCACCGTCCTCGTTCGATGTGAAGTTCCCATAAATTTCGAAATTTTGCCCGCTCACATGGTCAGTCGCTGCTGCTTGCTGCTCGATAATCCTGGACCGAGACCAGTGTGGTGTGCGGTCGTAATAAAGCCGTCATTGTCTTCTAGGATAATATTCTGGCATTCTGAGAATTATTCACATGTCGAGCAATATAACACATATGCTACGTGAGACTACTCGCACTATCTGTTCATACATTCGTCGTAAGCCACCGCTTATGGGAACATTTTCACAATTTTAATCGCACCAAAATAATCATTCCCGTCGCCGAGCATCTACAGCACGGGATCACTCTATCATCACAGTCACCGGAGCTTAGTATTTATCTGGTAGTTCTGAGAGATATGATACGCAGTCAAGAACAATGGAAGACGCTGAGGAAAAAAGAAAACACATCCACATACAATAACTCCATTTATCTATGTCGTCCGTCTATTAAGTGAGCGAGCACCGCCGTGATTGTTTATGTTTTCTGTCTTGAAGCATGCGACAGGGTCAAGATGGACCGTGGCCGGCAACACACCGTTTATTCGTTGTCGTCGTCGCATCTGTGTATCTTATATTAACATCATTATTTACCGAAAGTATCGGCCAATCTTTTATCGAATACCTTGTTGTCGGTTTCGATCTTCATTGTGTACTGAAGTGCCATAGTAGCCATTGGCTCCGTGCTGTAGCGCGACGCCAACAAACAAAACAAAAATTACATTGTACGCGCGTTTTGTGTTCTTCTCTTGCCGATTTAGTCATGGCGAAAAAAGAAACAAAAAACATAATGTGTGAATACTAATATGGCGCTGACTGTGAAACCGTCTGGGGTGAATTTTTAATTACCATCAGTTTCGATAGGTCCATGGATGCAGTCTGAGTGTTACGTTCGTTTGTATGAAAGGCTCCAAGGTTAGAAGTTATTTGATACTTCTATCTGTCGATTTATTGAGTTTATTTTGACATTTGTTGACATATACATATGACTAAAGTGAGACTGCGGTATAAGTGCTTTGTTCACACGGTCGTCGATGTGAGATATCAAAGCAGATAGTTGATGACGAGAATCCCGTCCACCCGACCTAGACGATGTTAAGATAGCGATATCGAAACTTAAGTCTTATAAAGCTGCTGGAACAGACGGACTCCCCGCGGAGCTGTTTAAAGCAGCTGGCGATGAGCTGGTTAGGAACATGCACCAACTCATCTGCAAGATATGGTCGGAAGAACGCATGGCCGATGAATGGAATCTCAGTATCGTTTGCCCGGTCCATAAGAAAGGAGACCCCTATGACTGCGCCAATTACAGAGAGATAAGTACCTGAAACCGTTCGTGGACAATCGGATAGGTTCCTACCAGTGTGGTTTCAGGCCAGGAAAATCCACGATAGACCAAATATTTACACTACGGCAGATCTTGGAGAAGACCCATGAATTCCAGGTCGACACGCACCATCTTTTCGTCGACTTTAAAGCCGCGTATGGCAGTGTTTATAGAGGCGAGCTATACAGAGCCATGTCATGTTTTAACATTCCTGCCAAACTCGTCAGACTGTGCAGGATGACTATGGAGAACTCTCGCTGCTCCATTAAGGTCGGAGGTGAACTAACCGACCCCTTTGATGTTAAAAAAGGTTTTAGACAGGGTGACGCACTGTCATGTGATTTCTTCAACATTATTCTTGAAAAGATCGTGCGGGACTCTGCGGCCAATACAAGAGGTACGATCTACTTCAAGTCCACACATTTGTTTGCCTACGCAGATGATATTGAAGTTATTGGACGAACAAAGCGAGACGTCAATGAGGCGTTCGCAAGCATTGAAGCAGAAGCGGCGAAAGCGGGTCTAAGGGTAAATGGGGACAAGACCAAATATATGCTGTCATCCAAGAAAGACGCACAACACCGACGTCTTGGTCAGAACATCACATTCGGCAGCTATATTTTTGAAGTAGTCAAGGACTTCGTCTACCTTGGCCCGATAGTGACAAGCAGCAACGACACCAGCGCTGAGATAAAACGCAGAATAACTCTTGCCAACCGCTGCTTCTTCGGGTTCAAGAGGCAATTGAGTAGTAGAGCCCTCTCTCGAAAAACTAAGGTTTCCCTCTACAAAACCTTAATCATCCCGGTCCTCCTCTACGGCGCGGAGGCGTGGAAGTTATCAAAAGCGGATGAAGAGGTTCTTGGACGTTTCGAGAGGAAAATTCTGCGCGCAATCTTTGGTCCCGTTTGTGTAAACGGATAATGGAGGAGGAGATTCAACCAAGAACTGTACGGGCTGTACAGCGACATCGGCCTGGTTAGACGTCTTCGGATCCAACGTCTAAGATGGCTAGGCAATGTAGAGCGAATGGACATCAACGCCCCGGCCCGAAGAGTCTTCGACTCCAACCCCGAGGGACAACGCAGCAGAGGACGACCGCATTTAAGGTGGCGCGCACAGGTGGATGGGGACCTCAAGGGGGCGTGCGCCACTGGAAGCGGCTGGCCAAAGATCGGGCCGGCTGGAGAGAGGCTTGTTGGTTGAGGCCCTGGTTCACAAAGAACTGTAGCGCCATCAAAGAAGAAGAAGTTGATGACGAGTGTTATGAATTTGCACATGTGGTCATGTTTATGGCAAAGGACTAACAGAGGCCTCGTAGGGGTAGCATCTATCCGACGGATGCTGGTGTGCTAAAAAGCGAGAAGAGCCACCGCAGTCGAAAATCTTGCGGCACTGTTATAGTGAAGACACACTGCTAGTATTGATACCATGGTATGAATACCATGTATGTATGTTGGCGTTACAGTCCATGAAGGACCTGAGCCGGGCTTCTCTCTCAATCACCCATGTTGTGTGTGGTTTCATATTCCCATAGGTGAAAGGGACCTACAGCTTTTGCCGGTTCCGAACGGCGAATTTCGAGAAGCTTTTCATGACAAATTTACTACAGGGGGTTTTGTCAGAGCCCCGCTGAGGAGAAACACCGTGAAAAACAGGTTCGATGACATGGCTGTGTCGGGATTCGATCCCGTGTCAAAGGCGTCAGAGGCCAACACACTACCCACTGCGCCACGGTGCTCTCGTATGAATACCATGGTATAGTGAATACTGTATACTCGGACAGACAGCATTTCGTAGTGTTCGCATTATGTAGTATCCTTTGACGTTTGTATTGTCGATGTCTACATGCAAATGTGGATGTAGAGGGAGAAAATATTTCGCAGTGTTTGGTCTGTTTACTTGGTTTGAATTGTCAAAGAAGCTTCAAGGATTCGGCAATAGGGAGAAAGTGGCGCTGCAATCAGGAAGCTGATGGTATACTAGCAAAAATGTACGAATCTCAATACCAGCTATGTTTCGTGGTATACTAGCTTTAAACGTGGTATTGGGGTGACAGACATGTGGTATAGAACGTAGTGTTGCCATACCCTGGTATCAATACCAGCAGTGTGTCTCCACTATTAGTAAGTCCCATCCCCACCTCCTCGTGGTGCCATCTGGAGATTTCCTATGGAAATTACAAACGGGGAAGGGCGAATGGCGAGCCTCCTGCGCCAAAAAACAGGATTAGTCGGTTGGGCTACGGCCTAGTAAGCCGTAACCATACGAAAACCACAAACTCCGAAACAACCACAAGTCCCTAAACAGGCCACCTGCAGCCGAACAACTTGCGGACGCCCTAGACCACTTTAAAGCGGACATAACCGCCATCCAGGAAATGCGATAGAATGGACCGGGTATAAAGCGGATGAAAAACTGTGACCCGGCCTCTGCTATAGGGAGAGAGGGCAACGATTGTTCGGATGCGGATTTGTTGTTCGAGGTAGACCAAGACAAAAAGTACTAAGCTTTCAGCATGTGAGCGAAGGCCTCATAACAATCCGTATCAAGGCTACATTTTTTAACATCAGCCTGATCTGCGTCCACGCACCCACGGAAGACAAGGATGACTCCGCCAAAGATGAGTTCTACGATCTCCTAGACAGAACGTATGCCAAATGTCCCAGCTATGACATCAAAATTATACTAGGAGACTTTATTGCTGGGTAAGGAAAGCATCTTTGAACGAGTCATCGGCAAACATAGCCTACACGACACCACATTCGATAACGGACACAGGCTGATTGATCTTGCTACGGGGCGAAATCTCCTTCTAGCCAGTACGCGCTTCCCGCACCTCGATATACACAAAGGCACCTGGCGGTCTTTTGATCAATCGACTACCAACCAGATTGATCACATCGCGATCGACGTCAGACACTCCTCCACTATTCTTGATGTTCGAACTTTCCGAGGGGCTAACATCGACTCGGAACACTATCTTGTGGTAGCCAAGATGCGCTTACGGATATCACGAACGCAGCGGAGTAGAGTTAAAATACAAAGTTATGACGTCGGAATGTTACTATCGCCAGAAACCGCTTGTGCTTTTACCGATCGCGTCCCCCTTAAGCTCTCCAATACACCTCAATACTCCACGCTATTAATAGAAGAGCAGTGGAGCCTTTGCTAACAAGCCCTGAAAAGCTCTGCATCCGAAGTTTTGGGTTTCAAGGTTCCACCACGAAGAAACACCTGGTTCGATGACGAGTGCAGGAGGATTCACACAGCGAAGCAGGATGCAAATAAGACCTCGCTACATAAAAGAACAAGACCAGCTCGTGAGCTCTACGAGTTAAAAAGAAAGGAGGAGCATAAGCTTCTTAGAAGAAAGAAGAAAGAGCACGAGAAGCGCGCGATTGAGGATTTGGAGAGGTGTTACTGCAGGCGTGACGTTTGAAAGCTTTATCAACAGATAAAGCGAACATGCCAAGGTTATAAAGCCAGAACGGAAACCTGCAGGGATGAGAACGGACACCTAGTAGTAGAACCGCAGTCGATGATGAGAATATGGAAAACCCACTTCTGCAGACATGCATCAGCTCATCTGTAAGATATGGTTAGAGGAAAGCATGGTCGAGGAATGGAGTCTCAGCATCGTATGCCCGATCCACAAGAATGGAGACCACTCTGACTGCGCCAACTACAGAGGAATAAGTCTTCTTAACATCACCTACAAAACCTTCTCTGCCATTTTGTGTGAACGCCTGAAGCCTTTTGTAAATAAGGTGATAAGTCCATATCAGTGCGGATTCAGGCCAGAGAAATCCATCATCGACCAAATCTTCACACTACGTCAGATCCTGAAAAAAAACAATGAATTTCAAGTCGACACTCACCACTTACTTGTCGACTTCAAAGCCGCATACGACAGCGTTATTAGAGACGAGCTATACAACGCTATGTCCACCTTTGACTTACCTGCTAAACTCGTCAGACTATGCAGGATGACTTTGAAGAATGCTCGCTGATCCATCCGAATCGGTGAACACCTTACCGATGGTTTTGATGTCAAAAAAGGATTTAGGCGTCTTGGCCAGAACCTTTGTATTGGCAGATATAGTTAAGGACTTCGTCTACCTTGGCTCCACAGTGACCTGGAACAACGACATCAGTTCCGAAGTCAAACGCAGAATCACTCTTGCCAATCGCTGTTTCTTTGGGCTCGGGAGAAAATTAAGTAATAGAGCCCTCTCCCGAACGACAAAGTTGACTCTATATAAGACCCTTATCATCCCGGTTCTGCTGTACGATTCTTAAGAGGTTTTTCCGAGGTTTTTCACCAGATTTCACAGAAAATGTAATTGCTTTTTGTTCCACATACGCACAACACACGAATAAAGAGAGCTGTCGAATTCAGCCTTGGATGAAAACTAAGAGAAAGGGTCTACCCTTCTAGACAGATGTTAACGAACGACGCAGTGTTGCCAGTTCCCGAGCTATAACTAAATTTTCGGTTCTTAATTACCACACCTCGTATGCACTTTTACACTTACTTACTTACTTAGGTGGCGCTTCAGTCCGTGGTGAACCGGGGCCTCAACCAACAAGCGTCTCCAGCTGGCGCGGTCTTTGGCCAGCGTCGCACGCCTAGTTGTTTAAGGTCCCCTTCCATCTGCGTGCGCCACCGTTGATGCGGCCGTCCTCTGCCGCGCCTTCCTTCCGGGGTGGATTCGAAGACTCTTCGGGTTAGAGCTGTACTTTTCATGCGCTTTACATGGCCTAGCCACCTTAGATGCTGTATCCGTAGACGTCGTACCAGGCCGATGTCAGTTTGAACAAACGGGACCGTAGATAGAGCACAGAATTTTCCTCTCGAAACGACCAAGGGCATCTTCATCCGCTTTTGTTAAGGTCCAAGCCTCTGCGCCGTAAGGGAGAACTGGGATGATTTTTTCCGAGAGAGGGCTCTACTTCTCAATTGCCTCTTGAGCCCAAAGAAACAGCGGTTGGCAAGAGTGATTCTGCGTTTTATCTCAGCGCTGGTGTTGTTGTCGCCGGTCATCAGTGATCCAAGGTAGACGAATTCCTTGACCACTTCAAAGTTATATCTGCCCATGGTGACATTCTGGCCAATACGTCGGTGTTGACCGTCTCTTTTTGATGAAAGCAGGTATTTGGTTTTACCCTCATTAACCCTGAGACCCATCTAAGCCGCTTCTACCTCAGTGCTTACAAAGGACTCCTTGACGTCTCGCTGTGTCCGGTCATTTTAGTTTTCCAAGAGAGGTCTCTACTACTTAACTGCCTTTGTAGCCCGCATAAACAGCGGTTGGTAATAGTTATTCTGCGTCTAATCTTAGCACCAGAGTCGTTGCCGCTTGTTACCCAAGGTAGCCAAGGTAGACGAAACCCTTATAGCTGCCAATAGTGATGTTCTGGTCAAAAAGTCGGTGTCGGTGTTCACAGAGCACGGCACGGAAGATCTTATACGCGATGTTAAGGAGACTTATTCCCCTATAGTTGGCGCAATTATAGGGTTCTCTGTTCTTATGGACCGCACGAACGATGCTAAGACTCCAATCATCAGCCATGCTTTCTTCCGACCATATCTTACGAATTGGCTGGTGCATGCTCCCAACCAACTCATCTACAGCTACTTTAAGTAGCTCAGCAGGGAGGCTGCCTGGCCTAGCAGCTTTATTTGACTTCAGTTTTGATATCGCTATTTAAACCCCGTCTAAGTCGGGTAGACGGAATTCTCTCTCATCTTCGTTCGGTGTAAATGATGTGTTCTGCCCGACAGCGGTATATTGACCATCTTCGCCATTATACAGTCCGCAGACATGGTCTTTTCATATTCTCAGCATCGACTGTTATTCAACTTGGAAATCCTTGTTCATCCCTGCAGGCTTCCGCTCTGGCCTTATGACCTTGGCATGTTCGTTTTACTCTTTGGTAAAACTTGCAATAACACTTCTCCTTTTATTTCCTTCTGAAAAGCGCATACTCCTCCCTTCTTTTCCGCTCTAAGAGCTCACGAGCAGCAACTTGGCCATGTATGCATTCTGTTTTTCTGCATGTACCTGTCTGCACTCGTCATTAAACCAATGGTTTTTTCCTAGGTGGTGGCTTGAAGCCTAATACGCGCTTTGACAACGTCTCAATTGCTGTTCTATGGTTTGTGCAGTTTGCGTTAACTCTTGACAGAGCGTGAGGAGACACGATCAGCGAAGGTCCTGGCGTTCCCTTGCGATTGCAGCTTCTCGACGCCAAATTTTGCTGGGCCTACTCGACTCCACAGTATTCGAATTCGTTATCGGACTTGGTGTCGTGTAGGCTGTGCTTTCCTACAACTCGTTCGTCATCTTTGACTCGGTCGTCTTTTTCTTCTGTGGGGGCGTAAACGCATGTCAAGCTGATGTTCCCGAACATAGCTTTGATGCGGATTGCTATGAAACGATCGCTCACATGACGGAGGCTTAGGATTCTAAATTCACCTCGAACAACAAATCCGCATTTGAATAGGCGTTCTTCTCCTTGTAGCAGTTTCCGTAGTATATGTCACAGTTATCTACCTGGTTATCTACCTGGACGCGGTGCGGGGGCTTTTCACTAAAGGATAATCGATCCCCAGCTCAGTCGAGAACGGTGTATCCGGAAACGAGGCGCCATCCGGATCAATTAACCTTACCTGCGTAATGCGAATCTCTGCGCAGGTGGACCTTTATTTCTTAGCAACTGGTGGGACCACATTATGGTGAACAATGAAAAAACCAATAACAATGAGGCTAGAACTCACACAAATCCGGAAGGAGCTGTAAGCTCCTCAAAACCACAGGCTGTTAAGACACGACTGGGGTCTCAAATAGCCCATCCCATACACATCCCTCTAAGACGGCGACACCAAAGTCAAAAGGGTTAGGTACTCCTTACGGAGAGGTTCCGCCCCAAGACGAAATCCACTAGCCTGAGTCCGTTCTCGTGTAGACTGTATTTTCCGATGACTCTGGCAAAGACTTCTACCTTTCCCAGCTGTGCATTGAAGTCTCCTAGAATGATCCTGCTGTCGTAGCTGGGGCGTTTATTGTATGTCCTTTCTAGGAGATCATAGAAATCGTCCTTGCTATTGTAATGCTTGTCGGGGCGTGGGCGAAAATCAGGCCAATGTTGCCGAATTCAGCCTTAATGCGGATTGTTATGACGCGCTCGCTTATATATTTAAAGCTTAAGAGTTTTTGCCCTAGTCTGCCTCGGATAACAAATCCACATCTAAATAAGCGCTGCCTTCCGTTTCTGTAGCAGTCGCCGTAAAAGAGCTCGCGGCCCATCACACCGCACTTCACGGATTGCGGTAATGTCTGCTTTGTAGCAGTCCAGTGGCCTCCGCGAGTTCATCGGCTGCACGTGTTCTGTTAACAGACCTCACATTCCACGTGCAGAGCTGAAATTCATTGTCCTTTTTTCGTTTGCTAGGGTCGTTATAGAAAATCCGTCCTTGTCCAAGGACGTATTTATTGACGTAATCAGGGAGTTAGCTCCACAACCCCCAACTGGGAGACCAACTCCAACTGAAGTTCTGAGCGCCACCGTTGGTTCTACTATGTAGGGCTCATTCGCCGCCGTCTCTTTCCAGGGTTCCGACCCGACCTCAGGGATCTCCTTTTGGATCTGGGCATCGAAATATGTTCGAGCAGAGTGTTGTCCAGGTGGCTCCCTCTATTCGGAGCTGTAGACGCCGCCGTTGACCAATATATTGATTAGCTCGCCTGACGGCGTCCTGAAGAAGAGTTAAGCCCTGGAGCCGACTTACTCTTACATTTCCCCCTATCTCGTTAGCAGCCCCCAACGACTTCTTACGGGAGTCGGCCCTATCTTCGGTCGAAGGTACTCGACGTGAAGGAGAGTGTAGGTGTTCGTTGACAGAGGCTAGAGGCAGAGGCTTGTGTCCGCATGAGTCGCTTGCCGACGCTTAGAAACTCAAAGACAGTCCTATTAACCAAAAATTAGAACATTTTCCTAAATACATTTGTGCGCGCATTCTGTAGTTCTTTAACATAACGAAGTGCTGGAAGGACGGTTTAAAAATATTAATTTCAATTTGAAAAACGAGAACCCACCTAAACAACGGAAGAAGGTACTATGTGGTAAGAAAAGTCAAAAAGCAGTTTTTTCACCTGTAATCAGCTACTTCATTGGCTGCTCCATCTAATTAACTTTTGTTACGATCAATGACGACTTATGGCTTGTCCAGGCGGAAGCCTATTTCTGATGAGGATTGCAAGTTATGTGCCAACTCGTGGGTTGTTCGATGGGTAATACGTTGAATAGTATAACTTCTCATCAGTATCTTTCTACTCTCTCTCTCAGTAGTTGCCCACTTAGATTGGCTAATTTTAACTTGACAAGTAACCTATTCCTTTCCTTGAAATAAAGTAGTAAGGAC
Source organism: Eumerus sabulonum (assembly GCA_951905685.1). Taxonomy (NCBI): domain Eukaryota; kingdom Metazoa; phylum Arthropoda; class Insecta; order Diptera; family Syrphidae; genus Eumerus; species Eumerus sabulonum. The sequence continues at coordinate 210,018,232 of OX645060.1, forward strand.
AACATAACGGGAAAGTGTCCAAATCACATTTTATAATTCTTTGATGTCAAATGCTTCTAAAAACCATGTGGCTTAAACGAGGTTATTACATAGCTAACGAAAATAAAACTAAAAACGCACTACCAGATCCAACGTAATCGCCGACCCAATAGTGATTTGCTTTCTGCTCTGATAACAGATAAACACTTGGTCCGAAAGCAATTTATTCGTACGATCGACGCATCCACACTCCAAGCAAATACACTCTCTCAGTACCCGTACCTCGTTCGCTATGATAAGCATCTAATTTATGCCAGTTTAAGCAGTACGCTACAATTTCCTACGATTTTTTGCTCTTCCGTGCTTATTCGCCTCATTGATCCGATACAACGTCCAGCATCCATGTTCTGTTTCTGGCTGGACCTTTGGATCACTGCACTGTCCAAAGTGGTGTGTTCCCAGCACAAATCTACTTATCGAAATGATTTCGTTCTGAAATTCTTTTAACAGAAACATAAGTCGCTGCAATTGAACACGAAACGGCAAACGGCTAGCATGTAACGGAGGAAGATCTATCCGGGACGGGACGTACATATCTCTATACATAGAATATGGTGCGCGAGGCAATCCTGTCGTGAGGCTCATTCTAAGGTGCACTGCTTATCGGCGAGTGCTCGTATCTGGTTGTCCGACTGTCTGTGTGTCTGGTGTTAAATGAGAACATGCAATGCATGTCAATATGGTGAAAATTTAAATCAATCGAAGAACGTTTTTCCTGTTGTCCGTATGGTGCATGTGAGGAAGCAGACTATTCTTGGTCCACATTCGATGTTCGTTTAGTTGAGTTTTTTCCTTTTCTTTTCTACTTTTTGGAGCTTTAATGAAAATCGTGCTAGAGACTTTGTAGTTTTCGGATGTACAAGTGATTGCCGACGTTGGTTGGCATAACACCTCCAGAATTGCTCTGCCTGAATCGACAACGGAAATCTCTGAGTACGTATGCCTCAAATTGGCAGTTGTCAACATTCAACCAATACCCCCAATATCTAAGTACTCTCGCTACCGTATCGTATACGAAACTGACAACTTATCGCCGGTTCCATGAAGAAACGCCAAGAAGTGCTCAACATCCAAAGTCTATGATAGTGTACCAGGGCAACAAGGTTGTATTACCAATGGCAAATAAGAAAACAAAAACCACACCAGCGAACAGCATCGAGTGTTTAGAAGATCTCCGTTTAAAGATCTTTTCGCAGCTCTTTCGTCTTCCTGCTTGCCGGGCGGAGATGCTTGCTGCACTCGCTTTTAATTGCAGAAACTTCCATGTTTCATGGATGTACATCATAAATTTCACCACGGAAACATATGTTCTGGGTAAATTTATGTTTATTGCACAATTTAAATGGGTGTAGACATCACACTCATTGGGCTACGCTGGCAGATCACGAAATAGGCAGATTGAGTGGCTAATCGGGGAGTCGTAGACCAACACCGAACTGATCGGCTGTTTGCTGTTCGGGTGTTAGTCGCTGAGCAACCGGGTAGACGGACACACTTTAACACATTTTGAAGTTAAACATTTCTTAATTGGCTCTCGAGGAAGAATCGTGTTTGAGATGTTCTGTACTAGATGCTACGTGTCTGTGGTGTTGAGAGCATCATTGCTTGGCGTTGCCATCGTCATCGTCATCATTATGTCCAGGTGAAACGCGAACGGATCGGCTCGTTGGCTTGTGGGTAACGTTTTATTCAGGACATGATGATGGTACATAGAAATCGCATCATCGTCGAGGATGTCTTCCGTCCGATGCGAAGGCTTTGTAGAATGTGAAGCATCAGACAGGCGTGCTAAGTGATTGGAAATGTGCAAATTATGTAGCAGCAGATGGAGCGACTCCTTGCTCGATCGACGTCCACTAGCTGTCGAACACTAATGCATGTGTAATGTATGGATGAGTTTCTTTTCCTTTTCGTTTTACTATGTACTTGCAGTGTATTGCAATCATACGTTTTAAATATCCGGGATTATTCAGAAAGGAACACTCACAAGATAGATTTCTTAAAATTCCTTGTGCACACATATGTACATAACGCATAATTTTGGCGTTTCGCTACTCAGGGATCGAGCAAATATAGTCAATCAAGCAATGATCATACAAATGTTTGCAGACATCAAATAAAACAGAGACGTGACGACAAAACTGTGATCGACTCATGGCATTGGACTTGCTATCAAACGAACCGTGCAGATAAGAACGTAGAATCTAGACAAGCGGAGTTCAATGAACAAGCACTTGATCTAAGAGAATTACCTTGCCTTGGAACTGAAGAATTACAACTTCGGTGAAAGAATCAGAATCAGAATCTGAAGGCCCCGAGAACATCAGATAATAAACGCTTAGAGTGCTTAGAGCGCCATTTTGGATGGAGACTTTTTGTGATCCTTCGCGCATTCGCGCAAACCGTGGACTTGGAAAACAGAGCCCAGCGCCAACATGTTTACCTCCGAAATTACTTACTTACTTAGGTGGCGCTACAGTCCGTGGTGAACCTGGGCCTCAACCAACAAGCGTCTCCAGCTGGAACGGTCTTTGGCCAGCTGTTTCCAGCGCCGTACGCCCAGTTGGTTAAGGTCACCTTCCACCTGCGTGCGCCACCGTCGATGCGGCCGTTCACTGCCGCGCCTTCCTTCCGGGGTGGATTCGAAGACTCTTCGGGTCGGAGCTGTATTTTTCATGCGCTCTACATTGCCTAGCCACCTTAGACGCTGTATCCGTAGACGTCGTACCAAGCCGATGTCGCTGTACAACCCGTACAGTTTGAACAAACGGGACCGTAGATAGTGCGCAGAATTTTCCTCTCGAAACGACCAAGGGCACCTTCATCCGCTTTTGTTAAGGTCCAATCCTCTGCGCCGTAAAGGAGGACTGGGATGATTAAGGTCTTATATAGTGTCACCTTGGTTTTCCGAGAGAGGGCTCAACTTCTCAATTGCCTCTTGAGCCCAAAGAAACAGCGGTTGGCAAGAGTGATCCTGGGTTTTATCTCAGCGCTGGTGTTGTTGTCGCCGGTTATCAGTGAGTCAAGGTAGACGAATTCCTTGACCACTTCAAAGTTATATCTGCCCATGGTGACGTTCTGGCCGATACGTCGGTGTTGTCCGTCTCTTTTAGATGAAAGCAGATATTTGGTTTTACCCTAATTTACCTTGGGACCCATCTTAGCCGCTCCTACCTCAATGCTTACAAAGGCCTCATTGACGTCTCGCTGTGTCCGCCCAATCACGTCAATGTCGTCGGCATACGCAAGCAATTGCGTAGACTTGAAATAAATCGTACCTCTTGTGTTGGCCAGTGACTCTTGCACGATCTTTTCAAGCACGATGTTGAAAAAGTTGCATGACAGCGCGTTACCTTGCCTAAATTCTTTTTTAACATCAAACGTCTCGGTTTGCTCATTACTGACTTTAACGGAGCAGCGAGGAATGTCAAAACTAGACATGGCTTTGTATAGCTCATCTCTTTACACGCTGTCATATGCAGCCTTGAAATCGATGATATTCCTTGGTCTTCTCCAAGATCTGCCGTAGCGTAAATATTTGGTCTATTGTGGATTTACCTGGCCTGAAACCACACTGATAAGAGCCGATCAGGTTATCCACAAACGGTTTCAGGCGTTCACACAATACGGCAGAGAAGATCTTATATGCGATGTTAAGGAGACTTATTCCCCTATAGTTGGCGCAGTAATAGGGGTCTCCTTTCTTATGGACCGAGCAAACGATGCTGAGATTCCATTCGTCGGGCAAGCTTGCCTCCGACCATACCATGCAAATGAGATGGTGCATGCACTTTACCAGCTCATCTCCAGCCGCCTTAAGAAGCTCAGCAGACAGGCCGTTTGCGCCCGCGGCTTTCTAGGTCGGGTGGGCGGAATTCTCCTACATCGTCGTCTATTACGAATGACTCATTTTGCCTGACAGCGGTATCTTGTCTATCATCGTCGTTATACAGTCTGCAGAAGTGGTCTTTCTAAATCCTTAGCATCGACTGCGACTCTACTACCAGATCTTTCACCCCTGCAGGCCGCCGCTCTGGCTTTGTAGCCATGGCATGTTCGTCTTACCTTATTGTAAAACTTACGGACGTCATTCCTGCCGAAGCATCTCTCCATCTCCTCGATCTCACGCTTTCCGTGCACTCTCTTCTTTTTTCCGAAAAGCGTGTTCCTCTCATCTCTTCTGCTCATAGATTTCGCGAGCAGCTCTCGTCTGTCGTTGCAGCATGGCTTTATATGCCTCTTGTTTTGCTGCATGGGCTTGTTCACATTGTTCATCCAACCAGGGGTTTCTACGTGGTGGCGGTTTGAAACCCAGCACCTCTGAGGCAGCGTCTCTGACGGTGCTCTGGCAATGCGCCCATTCCTGCTCTATTGTTTGTGCTGTTGTGGGCGGATTTTAAGAGAGCTTGAAGGAGACACGATCGGCAAAGATTCTGGCAGCCTCCTGCGATTGTAGCTTTCCGACGTCAAACTTACGTAGTTCTACTCGACTCCTAAGCATTCTTGATATCCTCATGCGTACCTTGGCTACAACAAGGTAGTGGCCCGAGTCGATGTTGGCCCCTCGGAAGGTTCGTACGTCGAGAATACTGGAGACTGGAGACGCGGAGGCTGTGTGTCAAATTGGATTGAGCAGGGACAGACATCGAAGCAGACGTTTGCCATGTTACCCGCGATCAACTTCTTTGCTCTGTTTGCTCGCTCCGCTCCTCATTTACCTCCGAAATGTTATTGACTATTGGCGGTCCGAGAACCTTGAATTCATCAGGTTCGAAGATGATTTTAAATCAAACAATGCCGTCACCAATGATGGGACTAACCCAATCCCATCATTGGCGAGAATCCCTATCTGATTTTCGAGTGATTGTGGAGTTTGGTCTTTGAGAATTCGTAAACGTACCGCGTGCGAATAAGATAAAGACTTTTGATAAAACGTATTTCTCCATACGTTATCCACTGACATTGGGATTGGTTCCAGTAAGAAAAAGCGCAATAGTGTTAAACCACCGTCTTTTGATTATCTTTTATCTGCATTACCCATTTTGAGAGCGCGGTGGCGCAGTGGGTGGTGTGTTGGCCTCTGACGCCGATGACATGGGATCGAATTCCGACAACACCCATGTCATCGAACGTGTTTTTCACGGTGCCTCTCCTCAGCGGGCTACTGACAAAACCCCCTGAAGTATAATTGTCAAGAAAAGCTTCCGAATTTCGCCGTTCGGAACCGGCAATAACTGTAGGTCCCTTTCACCTACTACTTACTTACTTATCAGGCCAGCCATCCATGGAGGATCTGAGCCAGAGCTATAGCTGCCTTCCATCCTTGACGGTCCCGGGCACGCTGCTCCCAGTTATCAAGACCAAGATGTCTTACAACCGCGATTACTTGGTCTTTATACCGGAGGTTCTGTCTTCCTCTTCTTTTCGAACCAGGAGGCTCGGAGTCGAAGACCCTCTTAGCTGGAGCGTTGATGTCCATGCGCTCGATGTGGCCGAGCCAGTGTAGTCGACGGATCTTTGCCTTCCGGACTACATCCACATCTTTGTACGGCTCGTAGAGTTCGGGACTGTGTCTTCTTCTCCATTCACCTTCCTCACAGACAGGACCAAATATCCGGCGCAGAATTTTTCTCTCGAAAGAACCCAAAATCAGCTTCACTGTCCTGCTTATCGTCCAGCTTTCGGCTCCGTACAGCAAGACTGGCAGTGGGAGCGTTTTGTAAAGCATGACTTTGGCTTTCGAGTGAGGAGTTTTGACTCCAGTTGTTTGGACAAGGAGAAGTAGCAGCGGTTGCCAAGGGCGATTCTATGCCAGATCTCCACTGTGGTGTCATTTGTGGAATTTACGTTTGTCCCGAGGTAGACAAACTCCTTAACTACCCCGAAATTGTAGCTGTCAATTGTTATATTTCATCCCAGGTGGTGAGCGACGGATTGTCCTCATTGACATTAAGACCAACTCGTTTCGTCTGTCCTTAAATAGCCGTGAATGCTTCCACAATGCCACTGCGAGAACACGCGATGATCTCGATATCATCCGCGTATCCTAGCAGCTGGACGGACTTGTAGAAGATAGTGCTTCCCTGTTGACGCCTGCCCGTCGCACTATCTGCTCCAGCACCGGGTTGAAGAAGTCACGTGACAGCGCATCTCCTTTCTGAAATCCGGTGCATGTTTCAAACGGTTCCGAAGTCCTGGAACCGAGTTGCACGGTGCATCGCGTATTTTTTAGCGTGGCGCGACACAACTGGATCAGTTTTCCCGGGAACCCGAATTCGGCCATCTTACCAGACAGTCCTTCACGATGAATGCTGTCGTATGCGGCTTTGAAATCGATGAAAAGATGGTGTGTGCCGATTCGAAACTCGCTGGTCTTTTCCAGGATTTGTCGAAGTGTGAAAATTTGGTCTGTAGTCGATTTGCCGGGCCGGAAACCGCACTATTAGCTGCCGATTAGTTCGGTGCAAAATGGCTGGACAGGGTCTTGTATGCGACACTGAGCAGGGATATACCTCTATAGTTCTTGCAAGAGGTAGGACCGCCTTTTTTGTGGATGGGGCAAATAGAGCTGGTATTCCAGTCGTCGAGCATGCTTTCGTCTTCCCAAATTCTGCAGATGATCTGGTGCATGCTCCCTACCAGAACATTGCCAGAACATCCTTTTCACCTACGGGAAAATAAAATCACACACAACATGGGTGATTGAGAGAAGCTCGGCTTTGGTCCTTCATGGACTGTAACGCCAACATACATACATACTCATTTTGTTTTCTTCTTCTTCGGTCCAGCTTCCAGCTAAAGAGCTAGTGAACACCTTTTCCCATTTGGTCATTCCTACTCAAGAGCTTACCCCACCATAATATGTATGTGTGTAAGAATAACAAAACAAAAGCCAAACAAAGCCAGTGGTATGGTTAGAAGATCTAAATATAGAAACCGATGTAATTTGAGGCACTGCCCTCGAAACGAAACCTCAGAATCTCGGTTAGTCAGTCGCTTGTGCTTCCTTTTCTGACCCAAAATATCACCAGCTTGTTAGGTTCGTTTTTGTGGCCCGATTTTTTGTCGCACACTCACGTAATCAGATCTCACTAATCCGTCAAATCTTGGGACCCAAACATGTTGTTTTGGACTTAAAACGTAATTCTGTGCATCAGAGATAGCACACGAAAGCTGGCAAGGTCCCGTTTGCGGGTGGTATCCTTGTTGACTCAACCCGTTTTAAGAATCCTCTTTCTTTCCTTTTTTTGTCCTTCCTTCCCTATTTCCATATTTCTGTTTCTCTCCGTTTTCATTAATCACCTTTTCATGGAATTTGAGTTAAATGGTTTCTTGGTTCGTCTTGGTTGAGATCGAGTTCCCACTGTTACATAGAGCAAAACAATTCGCTTCAGCCGCATGATAGCTAATGTATCAATTCAATTTGATGTCATTACTTTAATCAACAACTATTTTTTATTGATGTTATGCACCCCAGGCTGTGGATGAGAATGGTCCATGCTTTGAACGAGTACATGTGAAGATGATTGATGCAGGGTGAGATTATTGCATGCAGGTAATGGTTGCGATTTAAGTTCGATTTGTAATTGATTTCTGTGCTATGAGGATGATACTTGCATGTGCCCAGCAGGATACTGGGGGATCTTTTAAGTTATAAACGGTGTCTTTGGGTAGATGTGTGTGATTTCGTTTTAGTGGCAAAGTGGCCGTTTTAAAATAATTAGAATTTCAATGGATTTCATGAGATGGCAGTGAATCGGGCACGCAATATCAGCCCGATAGCATGGACGATGAAAATGGCTCAATTTGCATCGAACACTGACTTGAGTGATGGATTAAACGTCGTAATTATCGTCATTGAATCTCTGGGTCTGAGACTACATGGAGATGGAATTACACTATTTGCGAAGCTATAACCATGTGGCAGGGAACCTGAAGGCATTCGTCGTAGACAAATGTTGTGCACATAGTGACAACTGCTCTGTCTAAATATTTATTGCTCTCTTCTCTTGACGGTCAAGGACAAGCTGGAGTTGCTTTTTTACTACTCTATTGTTTAAGATCAGCTATACGTATGTACATCAGATTTATTTCACTTTTTCACTGAAATAGTGTTAGGCTTAAAGATAAATCAATACCGGGACACAGCGACATTACAGGTAATGAAAAAGCCGACACACTCGCCAAACTAGGAGCGACACTACAATCAATCGTGGCTTGTGAGGGAGTACCCCTTACAACCATTAAACATAATCTGACCAATCTCGCCAGGGCCGAGATGAACCTGAGATGGACACAGGGACATACCTGCGTCATCACCAGGCAAATCTGGCCTCGGCTTGACAGTCAACGAACAAGGAGTATAATCTCCCTAAAAAGAACTGTGTCGGTGTCATCACAGGACACTGCCTCATTGGCAGTCACGCACAAAAACTAGGAATAGTTCCGAATGATTTCTGCAGAAGCTGTCAGGACGAGGAGGAGGTCGAATCCATTCACCACCTTCTCTGCGCCTGTCCAGCTCTCTGCAATTTAAGGAAACGTTACCTAGGCTCCTATTTTCTTAACGGTCTGGCAGATGTTCAGTAGGGATACTTGACCTTCTTAACTTCTTAAGAAGCACAAAATGGTTCCACGAATAGGGGGGTAAAACCCCCTCTAAACCGCCTAGTTTTCTAAATACATATGTACTTACTTACTTAACGGGCGCTACAGTTCAGGGTGAATCTGAGCCTCAACCAACATGCCTCTCCACCTGCCAGTTGGTTGATGTCCCTTTCCACCTGTGCGCGCCACTTTAGGTGCCGCCGTCCTATATTTCTTCGTCCCTCGGGGTTGGATTCAAAGACTCTACGGGCTGGAGCTGTGGTGTCCATTCGCTCTACATGGCCTAGTCATCTTAGGCGTTGGATCCGTAGACGCCTGACTAGACTCATGTCACTGTACAGCTCGTACAGTTCGTGATTGAATCTTCTCCTCCAACCCCCCTCTGTGCTTAAGGGACCGAAAATCGTACGCAGAATCTTTCTCTCGAAACGACCAATCGTTTCCTCATCCGCTTTAGATAAAGTCCATATTTCTGCGCCGTATAATAGGACCGGGATAATTTAGGGTCAAAATAGGCTCAACTTGGTCATAAGAGAGAGAGCTCTACTTCTCAGTTGCCTCTTGAGCCCAAAGAAGCAGCGGTTGGCAAGAGTAATTCTGCGCTTGATTTCGAAACTGGTGTCGATGTTCCAAGTCACTGCGGAGCCGAAGTATATGATGTCCTTAACTACCTCAAACTTATATCTAGCAATATGCACGTTCTGTCCAAGACGTCGGTGGTAAATGTCCTTTTCGATGACAGCAGATATTTAGTCTTGCTCTCGTTTACCGCCAAACCAATTTTCGCCGCCTCCATCTCAATACTCGCAAACGCCTCACTGACATCTCGCTGCGATCTACCTATTATGTCATTGTCGTCAGGGTATGCAACGAGTTGCGAGGATTTGAAATAGATTGTGCCTCTTGTATTGGCCGTTGATTTTTGCACAATCATTTCTAATATGATGTTAAAAAAATCACACGACAGCGCATCGCCCTGTCTAAATCCTTTTTTGACTTCGAAGCTATTGGTCGGTTCTGCACCGATTCGGATGGAGCAGCGAGCATTTTCCAGGGTCATCCTGCATAGTCTGACCAGCTTAGCAGGGATGTCAAAAGTAAACATGGCGTTATATAGCCCGTCTCTAATTATGCTGTCGTATGCGACCTTAAAATCGACGAAAGCATGCCCGAGGAATGGAGTCTCAGCATCGTACGCTCGATCCACAAGAAAGGAGACCCCTCTGAATGCGCCAACTATAGAGGAATAAGTCTCCTTAACATCGCCTACAAAATCTTCTCTGCCGTTTTGTGTGAACGCCTGAAGCCTTTTGTAAATAAGCTGATAGGTCGGTATCAGTGCGGATTCAGGCCAGGGAAGTCCACCATCGACCAAATCTTCACACTACGGCAGATCCTGGAAAAAACCAATGAATTTCAAGTCGACACTCACCACCTATTTGTCGACTTCAAAGCCGCATACGACAGCGTAATTAGAGACGAGCTATACAACGCTATGTCTACCTTTGACATACCTGCTAAACTGGTCAGACAATGCAGGATGACTTTGGAGAAGGCTCGCTGCTCCATCCGAATCAGTGAACACCTTACCGATAGTTTTGATGTCAAAAAAGGATTTAGGCAGGGCGATGCGCTGTCATGTGATTTTTTCAACATCATATTGGAAACGATTGTGCAAAAATCACTGGCCAATACAAGAGGCACAATCTATTTCAAATCCTCGTAACTCCTTGCATACGCCGACGATATTGACATAATAGGTAGATCACAGCGAGATGTCAATGAGGCGTTTGCGAGTATTGAGTTCGAGGCGGCCAAAATTGGTTTGGCGGTAAACGAGGACAAAACAAAATATATGCTGTCATCAAAAAAGGACGCTCACCTCCGACGTCTTGGCCAGAACGTTTGCATGGGCAGATATAAGTTCGAGGTAGTTAAGGACTTCGTCTACCTTGGCTCCGCAGTGACCTGGAACAACGACATCAGTTCCGAAATCAAACGAAGAATCAGTCTTGCCAATCGCTGTTTTTTTGGGCTCAGGAGACAGTTGAGTAATAGAGCCCTCTCCCGAACGACAAAGTTGACTCTATACATATAAGACCCTTATCATCCCGGTGCTGTTGTAGGGCGCCAGAAGCATGGACACGATCAAAAGCGGATGAGGAGGCACTTGGTCGGTTCGAGAGAAAGATTTTGCGCGTGATTTTTGGGCCTATAAACGCAGACGGGGTATGGAGGAGAAGATTGAACCACGAACTTTACGGGCCGTACTGTACAGCGACATGGACCTAGTCAGGCATCTGCGGACTCAACGCCTAAGATGGCTGGGCCGTGCAGAGCGAATGGACACCACCGCTCCAGCCCGGAGAGTCTTTGAATCGAACCCCGAGGGACGAAGAAGCAGAGGACGGCCGCACTTAAGATGGCGCACACAGGTGGAAGAGAACCTCAGCCAACTGGGTGTGCGGCAATGGAAAAGGCTAGCAAAAGATCGTGCTAGATGGAGGGGCATGTTGGTTGAGGCCCAAGTTCACCCCGAAAGGATTCCGCACGAATCCTTCTACACTCGTCATCGAACCAGGTGTTTTGTCGTGGTGGAGCTTTAAGGCCCAGCATTTCCGTTGCTGTGCTCTTCAGGGCTTGTTTGCACAGGCTCCATTGGTGGTCTACTGACTGAGTGAGTGGTGGATTGAGGTGTATCGGAGAGTTTAAGGGAGACGCGGTTGGCAAAGGCACTGGCGATCTGCGGCGATAGTAGCTTTCCGACGTCATAGCTTGGTGTTCTAACTTTACTCCGCGGTGTTCGTGTTATGCGTTGACGTATCTTGGCTACCACAGGATAGTGGTCTGAGTCGATGTTCGCTCCTCGGAAAGTGCGATCATCAAGAGTAGTGGAGGAGTGTCTGACGTCAATCGCGATGTGATCAATCTGGTTGGCGACTGATTGATCTGGCGACCGCCAGGTGCCTTTGTGTACATCTAGGTGGGGAAATCGTGTGCTGGCTAAAAGAAGATTTCGCCCCGTGGCGAGGTCGATCAATTAAAGGAAGATCAATCAATCAATCTTAAACACTTTCCCCACCATTCGAAATTTGATTAACATAAAACGCAAAAATAGTTTGTTAGAGTGTTACTGAGAGTTCAGGAACATCGTTGAATGGGTTGTGAAACATCAAATGGATGTTCACCTTGAAGGCTTTATTAATCGATAAAATGTGAACTTCCAATTACGATTTCTTGTTATTTTTTGCAACATTTTTTAATTGCCCGCGATTGTCAGTAGAATAGAAAGTAGTGTCCTCGTGCAGAGTGAAAAACATGATTTCTAATGTAACTTATTTGTACACCCCAGAGTTTATTAGATTTGGATCTTTAACTACATAAGTATATCAGCAACGATACTTGTCAAATATGGATGGCAAATGATCAACAAAGGCCTCGTTGGGGTAGCATCTAAAAAAAAGTACATACTCAGAGGCAACCACAAGCCTCGGATTTAACGGACGAACTACGTGTTGACGACTCCCGCAAACGTATCGATCATGTACCTGAAATCTTAGATCCCTTAACAGACCGGGTGCGGCTTAACGGTTCGCAAAAGCCTTAAGTTGCTATAAAGAAAACATTACCGCACTCCAAGAAACGCGATGGGATGGACCGGGTAAAAAGTGGATGAAAAGGAGAACAATCAACGCCTATTTGGATGCGGATTTGCGGTTAGAGGCAGACTTAGGCAAAAAGTCCTAAGCTTTCGGCATGTGAGCGAACGGCACATAACAATTCGCATTAAAGCTATCTTAGGGAACATCAGCTTGATATGCGTCGACGTCCGACAGAAGAAAAAGACGCCGGAATCAAAGATGACTGCTATGACCTCCTAGATAGAATACACGCTCAATGTCTCAGCTATGACACCAATATTGTTCTTAGAGATTTCAACGCGAAGCTGAGTAAAGAGGATATCTTTAAACGAGTTGTAGGAAAGGACGGCCTACATGACACTACCGGACACCGAGAACGGATTCAGGCTAGTAGACTTTGTGACGGGGCATAATCTGCACACGATTCTTACATCTCAATATCCATAAGGGAACCTGGCGGTCTCCTGTTCAATTATCTGTTAATCAAATCCAGAATCTTGGGTGTCCGAACCTTCCGAGGAGCCAATCTTGACTCGAATCATTACCTTACGGATACGGATATCGCCAAACACTGCGAAGTCGAGTGGGACCAGCAAAATTTGACGTCAAGAAGCTACAATCGCAAGAGAACGAAATGAACTTCGTCGATCGTCTCTCCCACAGTTCTGTCAAGAACATCAATGGAAATGTTGTCAAAGCGTCATCAGGGATGCTGCATCTGTTGTATTAGGTTTCGGGCCACCAGAAATGAGAAACCCTTCGTTTGATAACGAATACAGATAGGTACATGCAAAAAAACAGAATGCATACATGGCCACGTTGCATCGACGAACGAGACTTCTCGTGAGCTCTATAAGCGAAAAGGAAGCGATGAGCATGTACTTTTCAGAAGTAAAAATAAAAAGCACGAGAAGCGGGCGATCGAGGTGTTATCGCAGGAACGACGTTCGAAAGTCGTCGTAAAACGAACATGCCAAAATTATAGAGCCAGAGCGAAAGCCTGCAGGGGTGAACACGGATACCTCGTAGTTGAATCACATTTGATGCTGAGAATATGGAAAGACTATTTCGGCGGCGAAGATGGTCAAGATACTGCTGTCAGGCAGAACACACCGTTTATACTGGACGAAGACGGGAGAGAATTCCGTCCACCCGACTTAGTTAAGATAGCGATAGCGAAGTTAAGATAGCGATCTAAAAACTGAAGCCTAATAAAACTGCTGGCGCAGACGGCCTGCCTGTGAAGCTATTGAGTTGGTTGAGAACATGCACCAGCTCATTTGTAAGATATGGTCGGAAGAAAGCATGCCCGATGAATGGAATCTCAGCATCGTTTGCCCTGTCCATTAAAAAGGAGAAAAGGGGAATAATTCTCCTTAACATCGCATATAAGAGCTTCTGTGCCGTGTTGTGTGAACTCCTGAAATCATTCGGGGACAATTTGAAAGGTTCCTATCAATGCAGCTTCTTCTTCATCTTTGGTGGCGTTACAGCCCATGAAGGACCAGAGCCAATCTTCTCTCAATCACCCATGTTGTGTGTGATTTATTTTTCACACAGGTGAAAGGGACCTACAGTTTAATGCCGATTCCGAACGTCGTGAGTCGAGAAGCTTTTTCATGGCAAGTTTACTACGGGGGGTTTTGCCAGTACCCCGCCGAGGAGGAACGTCGCGAAATAAACATTCGATGGCGTTGGTGTTATCGGGATCCGAACTCGCTCATCGTGCGTCAAAGTCCAACACACTAACCACTGCGCCACGGCACCCTCAATACAGCTTCAGGCCAGGAAAATCCACGATAGACCAAATATTAACACTGCGGCAGATCCTGGGTAAGACCCATACATTTCAAGTTGACACGCACCACATTTACGTCGACTTCAAAGCCACATATGACTATGTACATACATAGAGACGAGCTATATAGAGCCATGTTATGTTTTGCCATCCCTGCCAAACTCGTCAGGTTGTGCAAGATGACAATGGAGTAAGGAGTTGATCGAGACATTCGATTTCAAAAACGGATTCAGGCAGGGCGACGCACTGTCATGTGATTTTTTCAACATCATGCTTGGAAATATCGTGCGGGATTCACTGGCCAATACAAGAGGCACGATCTACTTCAAGTCTACACAATTACTCGCATACGCTGATGACATTGACGTGATTGGGAGAACGCAGCGAGACGTCAATGGAGCTTTTGTGGATACTGAAGCAGAAGCGGCTAAAGGGGGTCTGAATGTAAACGAGGGCAAAACCAAATATATACCGTCGTCAAAGAAAGACGCACAACACCGATGTCTTTGCCTGAACGTCACTATCGGCAGCTACAACTTTGATGCAGTCAAGGACTTCGTCTACCTTGGCAACGACAATAGCGTTGATATTAGAAGCAGAATAACTCTTGCCAACCGCTGATTCTTCGGATTCAAAAGACACTTGGATAGTAGAGCCCACTCTCGGAAAACTAAGGCGATCCTTCTCTACGGAACAAAGGCTTGGACCTTGCCAAAAATGGATGTAGAGACCCGTTTCGAGAGAAAATTCAATCTTCGGTCACGTTTGTGTTGACGAAGAGTGGAGGAGAATATTCAACCAAGGACTGTACTCCTATAATATCCTATATCCTATAATTGTTTGGCTTGAAAGGCAATGTCTCGAAACATCTCTCAAATTACACAGAGCACCAGAATCCGAGTACAGGAAACTTCATTCCATCGAGACCCTATGTACAAAATTTAAGAGCTAACTCGGTCCTCGAGCTTGAAGGATTTGTCGCGCCGCTCGACGATCCGGGATGGACCTTCATATGGTGGAACTATAGATGCTTTTACGGGGTCGTTTCGCATAAATGCATGGGTCGAAATGGCCAAATCCTTGTGGACGAACGGGTACTACTGCGAGTGCCAGGCTGTCGTGACTGGAGATCGCAGATAGCTCTTGAAAACGGGAACTCGGCCGGGCATTGATTATACGGGATCTTCTCACGCCGACCATTAAGTCATGGTGTTGCAGGAAGTCCGCTCCGATAATTGGGGATGTGACGTCAGCGACAATGAAAGTACACGCCAACGGGCGACGGAGGCCGAGGTCGATTTTGTATCCGACTTCTCCATAAACTTTGATGGGGGTGCCGTTGACGACGAAAAGGTGCAGAGCTGATGGCCGGAGGTTGCCGGGCGACGATGATGGGGGGATGCATGAGATCTCTGCGCCCGTGTCGATGAGAAAGGGTGTATTCGTTGTCTGTTCGCGTACGCACAGGCGGTTGATAGCAGCTGATGGTAAAGCGCGCGCTGCTTTTTATTCCGGATGTTGTTGGCGCTGGGTTGTTGATGAAGGGTGGCGGAACCTGCAGGGCTGGCGGCAGTTAACTGCCCTGTTGCCAAAGGTTCGGTGGAACCAACAGTCAGTGAACTGTTCGATGGAATCCTCTCTTCCACGTTCTATGGGGTTGGACTGGGGGGCGAGATGTGCGGGTGCGTATTCGTGGTTGGTGCTGTTGAGTCTGCTGCGTCAACATCCTGGAGAACTCGGAGATTAAGAGAGCGGTATCAGCTGTTGTTGGGGTGCAGATGTTCGTTTCGCCTTGGCGGGTGGTGTCGCCTGATGACACCTGAGGCACTATGCCGCTCAGTTGGCGAAGCTCGATGCTTTCCATCACGGTGTCTACGACCCTGGTCTTTTCGATTTCGTGGATGATGCGTCGAATTCTTCCTTGTTGACTGTCTGCGAAATAGTTACCCAGATGGGATTGAATGTAATTATACTTATCCCTGGTCGGGGCGGCGTCGATAATGGGTCTTAACTTCTTGCCATCTTGCACTCTTCCCAAAGCGCGGAAATAAAAATTCAGCAGGTAGAACCAACTGAGAGCACCGTGGCGCAGTCATGTCATCGAACGTGTTTTTCACGGTGTTTCTCCTCAGCGGGGTTCTGACAAAACCCCCTGTAGTAAATATGTCATGAAAAGCTTCTCGAAATTCGCCGTTCGGAACCGGCAATGAAACTGTAGGTCCCTTTCACCTATGTGAAAATGAAATCACACACAACATGGGTGATTGAGAGAAGCTCGGCTCAGGTTCTTCATGGACTGTAACGCCAACGCACATACAGAACCAGCTGTCGACGCCAGAATCCATAAATCGAGGCATCTGAAGGCGGGCGTGAAAGCTTGCCGCGACCTCGGGCTGACCATCGTTTTTTGCTGGTGTAGCGGTCACGTCTGCGATGGGAGCTGACTGTTTCCCGTCCATCACGTCGGAGTCACCACTTTTAGGAGCTAGCTCGACTTGTTTCGGCTGATTAAATGTCTGAACTTCGATAGACGGGACTAGTTATATTTCACAGAATAATACAACAGAACAATAAACCAAAATCAAAGTGACTGATGAACAATGTACGAAAGTTAAAAATGACGCAAGTAAAAATTACTCTTGAAATCCAAAATGACGTCCGGCATCCTCCAGTGTCGTACGGCATGTGTGGCAGGCAGCTTCTATCGCCACCACGGGAATTTCCATTGGTGACATTTTGGTGACGCGTTGGAGTACTCGGGGGATGTTCGTTTTGTCGATCGGCCGAGGCTCCGGTCACACCGCCACATATGTATGTATATAACGTATAATATGATAAAGTCTGTCAAATTATTCGCCACAGTTTTAACTTGGGAGAAGCCTGGCTTACAGAGAATGAAATCATTTTCCATTAAGACAGCCCAAGTCAAAAAACCATCGCGAGGATGAAAGGATTGAAGCAACTCATTAGCCAGATGTAGCTCTCTATGACTCCAGGCTGTTTTGAAACCCAAAACAGGAATGTAGGAAAACTGATTAAACGAAAAAGTAATAGTTGCCGTAAAATGGCCTTGAAAGCCTTGTGGAGTGGAGTTCTTAAATGAGAAAATGACTGGAACAAGTATGAGGATTTAGCACGTACTGAATAATAAAAATAAAATTATTTGAATTCATATCGTACGACCAAACTTATTAGACAAGCTGGTATAGGTTTCTCCTTAAAAATAAAATAAAATAAAGTCAATCATCTTTACCTTGTCAAAGTTCTATAAAAAATCGCAACATTTCTATTCTGTCTAGCGCCTGGCTAGCTTCGCGATAGCACAACATGTCAATGTCAACCTAGTTTTATAGAACCTTGTTGAAAGCTTTGCCCTATAAGTGGTTCGAGTGATATTCTCTTTAAGAACGTCAATCGTAATAATTTTTAAGAGACGATGACAGAGCTTGCTTGCACTGGGCAAAGGATTCTTCTTCTTTGATGGTGCTACGGTTCGGTGTGAACAATGGCCTCAACCAACAAGCCTCTCCAGCGGCCCGATCTTTGGCCAGCCGCTTCCAGTGCCGCACGCCCAGTTGGTTGAGGTCCCCTTCCACCTGTGCGCGCCACCTTAAATGCGGTCGTCCTCTGCTGCGTCGTCCCTCGGGCTTGGAGTCGAAGACTCTTCGGGCCGGAGCGTTGATGTCCATTCACTCTACATGGCCTAGCCATCTTAGACGTTGAATCCGAAGACGTCTAACCAGGCCGATGTCGCTGTCCTCCTGCATTCTCCGTTTACACAAACGGGACCAAAGATTGCACGCAGAATTTTCCTCTCGAACCGTCCAAGAGCCTCTTCATCCGCTTTTGATAACGTCCAAGCCTCAGCGCCGTAGAGGAGGACCGGGATGATTAAGGTTTTGTAGAGGGAAACCTTAGTTTTTCGAGAGTAGGCTCTACTACTCAATTGTCTCTTGAGCAGCGATTGGCAAGAGTTATTCTGCGTTTTATCTCAGCGCTGGTGTCATTGCTGCTTGTCACTATCGAGCCAAGGTAGACGAAGTCCTTGACTACTTCAAAAATACATATAGTTGCCGAAGGTGACGTTCTGACCAAGACGTCGGTGTTGTGCGTCTTTCTTGGATAACAGCATATATTTGGTCTTGTCCCCATTTACCCTTAGACCCACTTTCGCCGCTTCTGCATCAATGCTTGCGAACGCCTCATTGACGTCTCGCTTTGTTCGTCCAATAACGTCAATGTCATCTGCGTAGGTAAGCAATGGTGTGGACTTGAAGTAGATCGTACCTCTTGTATTGGCCGCAGAGTCCCGCACGATATTTTCAAGTATGATGTTAAAGAAATCACATGACAGTGCGTCACCCTGTCTAAAACCTTTTTTAACATCAAAGGGGTCGGTTAGTTCACCTCCGACCTTAATGGAGCAGCGAGAGTTCTCCATAGTCATCCTGCACAGTCTGACGAGTTTGGCAGGAATGTTGAAACATGACATGGCTCTGTATAGCTCGTCTCTATAAACACTGTCATACGCGGCTTTAAAGTCGACGAAAAGATGGTGCGTGTCGACCTGGAATTCATGGGTCTTCTCCAAGATCTGCCGTAGTGTAAATATTTGGTCTATCGTGGATTTTACTGGCCTGAAACCACACTGGTAGGAACCTATCAGATTGTCCACAAATGGTTTTAGGTACTTACACAGTACGGCAGAGAGGATCTTGTACGCCATGTTCAGGAGGCATATCCCTCTGTAATTGGCGCAGTCATAGGGGTCTCCTTTCTTATGGACCGGGCAAACGATACTGAGATACCATCCATCGGGCATGCGTTCTTCCGACCATATCTTGCAGATGAGTTGGTGCATGTTCCTAACCAGCTCATCGCCAGCTGCTTTAAACAGCTCCGCGGGGAGTCCGTTTGCTCCAGCAGCTTTTTAAGACTTAAGTTTCGATATCGCTATCTTAACATCGTCTAGGTCAGGTGGACTTTATTCTCCTTCGTATTCGTCCATTGTGAATGGTTCGCTCTGCCTGACGGCGGCATTTTGACTATTGTCGCCGTTATACTGTCTGCAGAAGAGGTCCTTCCACAATCTCAGCATTGACTGTGACTCCACTACTAGTTATCCGTGCTCACCCCTGCAGGCTTCTGCTCTGGCTTTATAGCCTTGGCATGTTCGTTTTACTTTCTGGTAAAATGTTCGTGCTCCTTCTTTTTCATTATCAGAAGCGCCTGCTCCTTCCTCCTTTTCTGTTCATAGAGCTCGCCGGGCAGCTCTCGTCCGTCGATGCAATGTGGCCATGGGCCTGTATGCACTCATCATCAAACCAGGGGTTTCTCGACGGTGGTGGCTCGAAACCGAGTACATCTGAGGCGGCCTCTCTAATAGCGTTCTGACAACGACTCCATTGCTGTTCTATGGTTTCTGCGGATTGCATCGGGACTTGAGAGAGCTTGAGGGAGACTTGATCGGCGAAGGTCCTGGCGGTCTCCTGCGCTCGCAGCTTTCCGACGTTAAATTTTGGTGTTCTTACTCGACTCCGTTGATTCCGAGAGATTCGCATCCGTACCTTGGCTGCAACAATGTAATGATCCGAGTCGATGTTGGCTCCTCGAAAGGTTCGGACATCTACGATGCTGGAGGAGTGTCTGCCATCGATCGCAATATGATCAATTTGATTGGCTATCGATTGATCGAAGGACCGCCTGGTCCCTTTATGGATGTTGAGGTGTGGGAATCGTGTACTTGCTACTACCAGGTTATGTCCCGCCATAAAGTCCACTAGCCTTAGTCCGTTTTCTGACGTGGTGTTGTGTAGGCTGTGCTTTCCAATGACCCGTTCAAAGATAGCTTCCTTACCCAGCTTCGCATTAAAATCTCCTAGAACGATTTTGGTGTCATAGCTGGGACATTGCGCATACGTTCTGCCTGGGAGATAATAGAAGTCGTCTTTATGTCGGTCATCTTTCTCCTCTGCGGGGGCGTGGACACATAGTAAGCTTATATTACCGAGATTGGCCTTGATGCGGATAGTTATGAGGCTGTCGCTTACATCCTGGAAGCTTAAGACTTTTTTCCTGAGTCTGCCTCGAACAACAAATCCGCATCCGAATAAGCGTTGTTTATTTTCTCTGTAGCAGTTTCCGTAGTATATATCACAGTTTTTCATCCGCTTTTTGCCTGGCCCTTATATGTTTTTTTGTAAATATCAAAGGCCTTAATGACGAAACGATGGAGAAAAGCCCTTAATTGTCATGCATAGAACGTAATTGTTCAGCTTGTTATTGAACTCAATCTTATGACATTTTTGGAGCACACTGAGTCAACCATGTGTCGTATTTTAATTCGAAACGTTATCAAGTTCCCTACTGTCCAGAGGTTGCTCATCATTCATCAATAGTCCACAATCGGGCGTCATGTTTCTAGAGAATCTATATATTAATCCACCACTTTGTTACTTCACAATTTATTCGACCAATAGAACCAATCTAACCTCACCTTCTTCGAGCAAACTCCAATCAAAGTGCATATTTGCATCTCAGTCACATTCCTTCTCCTCTTTCTACTTGCATTAGATAGCATACACCATGTCTCGGCTTTATATCGCGCCCAATGTTGCCCATAAATCTCGCGTATATCCACAGGGTTCACTGATTGTGCCATTGCAATGGAATCGCACACACAAAAGAAAATAACTATCGAAAACAGACAAAAACGTCCACAAGGCACGCGCACAGCTAAAAATAGTATCTAACAAATGATATCAAATGCTTTGACCATTTCTCACAGCAGCGTACGTTCCAGCCCTGGATCTAGCTTGAAGATATGTATTTAAAGAGCGCGCCATACTGACTGCAACGGCTTCGTCTATTGCCGCCATAAACTATTGTTAATCAAATCTCTCATTTGTCCAGATGTCCAGTGCTTGACTCCAGGTACTACTTGAGCCAGTAACACCACCTGCAGTTCGGGAACTCACCAAGTCACCACCCTGCTGACTGAATGGCGCTGTTCAATCACATTCGTGGCGTTTGCATTGACCTTCTGCTCGAACCCCGAGGAATTTTCCAAACGCAAATGTGCTATAATGAACGCCACAAATCAAGGCTTCCATATTGGCACTATGCCGAACGTTATACGGCGTATTCAAGAACGCCAGTTTTCGCAGATTTCTGATCAACAAGCAAATGAAATATCTAGAACCACAAGCTCATCGTCGTCGTTTCCCCGTAGTCTTTGGGGCAACATTGAGTTGCTTCTTCTCCGCATAGTTGGAAGTGCCGATTGCAAGAGATTTATCATCAGCCGCGTGGGTATATATTGTATCTGCGTCGCGCAGGAACAAAGTGCCAGGTAATGGCATCAGAATCAATAACCACAAATCATAGTTTGATTATCGTGATTTGCCCGCTTGATAATAACCCGGGCATTATGTACGCCCAATGAGGATGACGACGACGGAGATGATGACGATGATGATGTGTGATAGATGGACGGAGCTCCTTTCGTTGGACATCAGATTCGCCTGAACCGATCACTAGTACGCTGGGCCGGTAATTGATGTGATGATGGAACGTGCATCATATTTATTTATACTCGATTGAAAGATATCATGAAATATAATACTACTGCAACAGGTCCCGAGGCTAGAGCCTATAGATTCGCTGGGAAAATTGAGTGCTTACTTCAGCTTTTGAATAGAGATACACAAATTCGTTACAGCATAAGCTCCAGGTGGGAGGGAATAAATGGACGAAACGAGAGAACTGAATGTGCATCCCAAACGGCCTCCCCTTAGAACTATACCAACGAGCTTATGTCCACTATACACCTCGGAAAGATTTATTAATTCCATAGCTAAACATGCGCCCCAATGGCAACATTAGCTCCTGCAAGTGTGCGGAACTTCGAGTGCTTGAACGAACGCACTCAATTTGTGCACGTAACGAAGATGCACTTCGTGTGCGTCACACCAGCAGCTGCGTCTACTCATATCGCTTGTCACGTAGCGCGTTGGTTGATACCCTGGCCGGGTGATTAAGCATTAATAAATTCCAATAACATATTTCTCAGACGCACCGTGTGCCTCTACTGTGTGATATTTCGGTTCAATTAAGATAGCTTAAGTGTTTGCTTACCTTGTCCATTTACGCTCTAGCCAACGTGGTCGAAACTTCGCCATCGTCAGTCTGTGTTGCCTGACACGCTGGGCAAAGATACTCGTATTATAACTTTATCCTTGTATTTACCAGTTGAATGCTTACATTGCTAGCGTACTTGGCTTGATTGTGGCATCGGTGGCAAAAGCATGGGTGTCTACTGGCATCTGTATTCAATCCATACCTGAAACAGTTGGTAATTATCGTTGTAACTGCAAATGTACACGGTTCCAGCAGTGTGCTATGATTTTAATTGCTCAACTGGCCACTGATCATTGTTTGCGCGGATTCACCAATCCATGGACCCACCAACCAATGCCAACCGGTCGACATGAAGTTGTTCCGTGAGAGTTGGCATTTCAGTAGACCGACTGACGGCACAGTACGGACGTGCTGCGAAATTGAAAGTCTGCAGAAAAGAAATTGGCCAAACGGTCTGAGGATTGCAGTTTGTAGTTTTCTTCGGTGAGGGCGGCTGGTTTCTGGCGCACACGCAGCAGTTGGTTTTTAGGCGACGGAAAGGCAAGCGATTTTACTGAATCGAGGCAGAGTCTGGAATATTTATTGGCTGACTTGGATGGTAATTTGTAATTAGAGCTGCAAATGGCATTCAAGTTGTTATTGCTTTACTGTTGGGGCAAGAAGGAGACATGAATGAGTTATTCGTTGAAAACTTGAAACATTCATTATTTGACGTATCTTCTTCTTCTTAACGGGCGCTACGGTTCGGGGTGAACCTGGGCCTAAACCAACATGCCCCTCTAACTAGCACGATCTTTTGCTAGCCTTTTCCATTGCTGCACACCCAGTTGGCTGAGGTCTCCTTCCACCTGTGTGCGCCATCTTAAGTGCGGCCGTCCTCTGCTTCTTTGTTCCTCGGGGTTGGATTCAAAGACTCTGGGCTGAAGCTGTGGTGTCCATTGGCTCCACATGGCCCAGCCATCTTAGGCGTTGAATCCCTAGACGCCTGACTAGACTCATGTCGCTGTACAGAACGTAAAGTTGGTGGTTGAATCTTTTCCTCCATCCCCCGTCTGCATTCATAGGCCCGAAAATCACGCGCAAAATCTTTCTCTCGAACCGACCAAGGGCCTCCTCATCCGCTTTTGATATGTCCATGCTTCTGCGCCGTACAACAGGACCGGGATGATAAGGGTCTTATATAGAAACAACGTTGTCGTTCGGGAGAGGGCTCTATTACTCAATTGCCTCCTAAGCCCAACGAAACAGCGATTTGCAAGAGTGATTCTGCGTTTGATTTCGGAACTGATGTCGTTGTTCCAGGTCACTGCGGAGCAAAGGTAGACGAAGTCCTTAACTACCTCGAACTTATATCTGCCAATACAAACGTTCTGGCCAAGACGTCGGTGGTGAAGGTCCTTTTTTGATGACAGCATATGTTTAGTTTTACCCTCGTTTACCGCCAAACCAATTTTCGCCGCCTCGAACTCAATACTCGCAAACGCCTCATTGACATCTCGCTGTGATCTACCTATTATGTCAATATCGTCGGCGTATGCAAGGAGTTGCGAGGATTTGAAATAGATTGTGCCTCTTGTATTGGCCAGTGATTTTTGCACAATCATTTCCAATATGATGTTGAAGAAATCACACGACAGCGCATCGCCCTGCCTAAATTCTTTTTAGACATCAAAACTACCGGTAAGGTGTTCACCGATTCGGATGGAGCAGCGAGCATTCTCCAAAGTCATCCTGCCAAGTCTGATGAGTATAGCAGGTAAAACAAAGGTAGACATAGCGTTGTATAGCTCGTCTCTAATTACGCTGTCGTATGCGGCTTTGAAGTCGACAAATAGGTGGTGAGTGTCGACTTGAAATTCCTTTTTTTTTTCCAGGATCTGCCGTAGTGTGAAGATTTGGTCGATGGTGGACTTTCCTGGCCTGAATCCGCACTGATAAGGACCTATCAGCTTATTTACGGCTTCAGGTGTTCACACAAAACGGCAGAGAAGGCAGAGTAGGCTATGTTAAGGAGACTTATTCCTCTGTAGTTGGCGCAATCTGAGGGGTATCCTTTCTTGTGGATCGGGCATACGATGCTGAGACTCCATTCCTCGGGCATGCTTTCCTCTGACCATATCTTACAGATGAGCTGGTGCATGCTCCTAACCAGGTCATTACCAGCTGCCTCGAAGAGGTCAGCAGACAGTCCATCTGCGCCAGCAGCTTTATTCGACTTGAGCTTCGATATGGCAATCTTAACTTCGTAGTGGTCAGGGCGACAGAATTCTCTGCGGTCTTCTTCGATTAGAAATGGATCATTCTGCCTGACAACGGTATATTGACTAACATCGCCGTTATACAGTCTGCGGAAGTGGTTTTTCCATATTCTTAGCATCGACTGGGATTCGACTACTAGGTTTCCGTTCTCATCCCTGCAGGCTTCCGTTCTGGCTTTATAACCTTGGCATGTTCGCTTTCGAACGTCACGCCTGCAGTAAAACCTCTCCAAATCCTCAATCGCGCGCTTCTCCTGCTCTTTCTTCCTTCTTCTAAGAAGCTTATGCTCCTCCCTTCTTTTTAACTCGTAGAGCTCACGAGCTGCTCTTGTTGTTTTATGCAGCGAGGCCTTATATGCATCCTGTTTCGCTGTGTGAATCCGCCTGCACTCGTCATCGAACCAGGCGTTTCTTCGTGGTGGAGCCTTGAAACCCCAAAGTTCGGATGGAGAGCTTTTCAGGGCTTGTTTGCAAAGGCTCCACTGCTGTTCTATTGGTAGCGTGGAGCATTGAGGTGTATTGGAGAGCTTAAGGGACACGCGATCGGTAAATGCACGAGCGGTTTCTGGCGATAGTGGCTTTCCGACGTTATAACTTTGTATTCTTACTCTACTCTGCTGGGTTCGTGATATCCGGAAGCGCATCTTGGCTACTGCAAGATAATGGTCCGAGTCAATGTTACCCCCTCGGAAAGTTCGGATATCAAGAATAATGGAGGAGTGTCTGACGTCGATCGCGATGTGATCAATCTGGTTGGTAGTCGATTGATCAAGAGACCGCCAGGTGCCTTTGTGTATATCGAGGTGCGGGAAGCGCGTACTGGCTAGAAGGAGATTTCGCCCCGTAGCAAGATCAATCACCCTGTGTCCGTTATCGGATGTGGTGTGGGTGCCGATGACTCGTTCAAAGACGCTTTCCTTACCCAGCAAGGAAGTCTCCTAGTACAATTTTGATGTCATAGCTGGGACATTGGGCATACGTTCTGTCTAGGAGATCGTAGAACTCATCTTTGGCGAAGTCGTTCTTGTCTTCCGTGGGGGCGTGAACGCAGATCAGGCTGATGTTAAAAAATTTAGCCTTGATACGGATTGTTATGAGGCGTTCGTTCACACGCCGAAAGCTTAGGACTTTTTGCCTTAGTCCACCTCGAACAACAAATCCGCATCCGAACAATAGTTGTCCTCTCTCCCTGTAGCAGTCGCCGTAGTAAATATCGCAGTTTTTCGTCTGCTTTATACCCGGTCCACTCCATCGCATTTCCTGGATGGCGGTTACGTCCGCTTTATAGCGGTCGAGAGCGTCCGCAAGTTGTTCGGCTTCACGTGGCCTGTTCAGGGACCTTACATTCCAGCTACAGAGCCGAAGATCATTGTCCTTTTTTCGTTTTTTGCAAGGGTCGCCAACATTAATCCGGTACGTTATGTCCGAGGCTTATGGTTATTTGACGTATGATGATGGATATTTGACAGAAAAGGATACGTATTTGAGAGGATACTAGATAAGATTTTTTTAAATTTGACTTTAGACTAAACTCTATCATTTCACTGAAAGCGAGTTCAGATGGGAAGACGACGACACTTACTCGCGTATGGATTTATACGGAGTTATAAGTTTCAGGAATGTATGTATGTAAGAAAACACCTTGGAACAGTTTTCGGGTCTCTCTTCAGGTCCACCACGAACTGTAGCGCCACCTAAGTAAGTAAGTAAGTAAGTACGACTTAATTGTGGATATATGAATATTTGGAGTATTGATTCGCGTATAGATTCCTGCACAGTATTTGGTCAACTATTTACTTTGAGGATCAGCTGACATTTTCGGTAATATTTATCCATTACGTAGTAAGTGCATCCTCGGTTCTTCCTCTTTCTTCGTGCAAGGTTGAATGTATTGTTTTGTGTAAAACGTCAAACGCTTTGAAAAATAAACAGAAGTAATTGCGAAGATTTCTTGTTAAGCCGGTTGGGTTAGCCGTAGTAACAAGTTACTTTACGTTGGTTTACTGGGGTTTTTCTCCTTCTGTTTATGGTTTTAATGTACCTTTTTGACAGCAGTGCTAAATTGAATATACATATATACAAAACAAAAAAAAAAAAAGAAGTAGCTTTAGCGTTCTTTTCCGACTTACTTAGGTACACACATACATATATCGTGATAAAGCACTTAGATACTCCTCCATGTAAGCTAATTTCAAGTAAAAACAAAAAACCTTTTCAACTTAACTTGGTGACAACTGTCTGGACTAAAGGTGATCGACTAGTATTCTCGTACTTGTTTATTGAATCTACTTATGAATGTTGTTCCTGATAGGTAGCTATCGTCATTTAGCGCTTTTAAAAATGTGCTCTAAAAGGGCAAAGGTATGACGTTGGTTATCGAGAATTTAAATGAAAAAACGAACCGGTCAGGGTTGCAGTTGTTTCTTACTTCTCTTCCAAGTGTTAAATACTTTCCGAACAAGCAAATAATTCTGGTTTTGACTCAGCTCCTTTGGAATTGTTATAAATACTTGGAGAATTCGATCGGTCAACTTTAGTGAATATTCAACTCTGTTATAGGTTCAAGTAAAGAAAAAAATTAGATCGCAATGAAATTATATTTCTTCGTCTTCCTTCTCTTAATTGCATCTGCTGTCGCTCAGCTTGGCGCTAAGCACGGTGGTCGTCGCCGTTTGGGAAAAAGCGGCGGCGGCTCAAGTTCGAGTGCCAATGCGCAAGCGCAGTCGTTTAATTCCGGTGGTGGTGGTGGTGCAAGTTCCGCATCAGCCAATGCGAACTCAGAAACTTTCGGACGTCGGAAATAAATTGCATGAAGGTAAACGTGGATTACTATTTTCTACATTTTTCGTTCCTGATTTTATTCATTTTCTTATTTTCTTGTTACAGAAAGGAATGTCGATGTTTTAAATTTAAACAGCGGCTACTGATCTTATGTGTTCTTATTTATTTGTTCCTTATCATTCCTGAATAAAAAATTCATCCTTGGTGATGGTGGTACCTGATATTACATACATTTCCTTGAGCTTGAATGTGTTGGAGTACGTCAGGTTTAAAAGCGATTGAAGTTTCAATATCGAGATAACGAATCTCTAAAATATTACTTTTCATGAAGTTTATGGATGACTACTCCTACGTACATTCCATCCTGACAGCGAACCTTCTTTCTGCTCCAGATTAAGACATAACTTCAGATCAAAACCTGAAACTCTTCCCACTTTCCAGAAACAGCCATAGTGTTCCCGATCATTACTCAACTCACCCGCTCAAATACTTATTTTATGTCTTCTTCCTTTCATCTGAAACTGCATCCAACTGCCCACAGTGATGGAATGAGCAATGCAGCTGTAGGTCATACACGCCAATCCCCTGTCGAATCAACAAGTAAAAAGTGAAAATGCAATTTAAATAGATTTACGACGCGCAATCCTGGCAAACGTGTTTCACATAATTCTCACTCACAAATGATACCAGTGCTTCCTTCGCGTACCTATTACCACTTTCCTTTCGGCCGCTGCGCAGGCCAAACCGCCGGCAACAAATTACAATTGGCCAACCGACCGGGCGCTACTACTATCCCCACCGGCAACAGGAAGTGAGTGCGCGCACTTGAAAAATGTGGGTGTCATTAGAGAGGAGGAACATACAGCTCGCACACGAATGTGTTAGACTTCACGATCCATATACAAACATATCAAATATATCGGAACCGAGTGTACATACATATATCGAGGACACAAGGCGCACTGAAGATGCATGTAATTCATCGATCTCGTTCTGCGGTAACGTGCCTGCTTCTGTACACCTACATGCGACAACGGAACTGAATAGGTCGTCGTGCTATCGTATCGTCTGACTGCCTTGGCGTCTTGCGTAATGGTCGTAACATCCTTTCCACCTGCGATACAACGTTAAACAGGTGGGAGTCTGTTGATGCACTTGCAACGTCGTCGTCTAACGTGAGTTGCAGCACGTCTAAAGAGGCCACCCCTACAGATATATGCACGTACACAAGCCAACAGCCGCTCTAACGCTTGCTTGAGACACAAATCGAGTTGGGATTAATCTCGAAATGGATCACCGATAACAAGATTACAATTAACACCTGAAACGAATGTGCAACACATCACCCAGGTGATGTTCTTTTGTGCGGCAACGAGAGATAGACTTAACTCCATGTGTGCACCATTTATCGTGACGGCACACGAGCGCATTCCAAGATATCGCCCGGCGCAAATCTACCACAAGTACTACGAGTACTGCGAGTACTCTATCAACTTACCAACCAACCTTGTACTACCGCGCTGGTATGCCTGCCTTATTGCTCTCAGTGTGCTGCTTTGTCTTTTGTCTTTTGCCTCGAAGCGAGGAGGATTAATGTCGCCGCCGGCATTGAAGCAACAACTGCCGATCGGTAACTGGCAATTGGCAACCGCCTAGTAAGAGTGCCGTCTACCGAAGGAGCTGACAGCGACAGTGAGTTTTCCTGCGTAGGCGTTATATACCATACCACGAAGAGGAAAGTGCACTGAAGCACTTTGCCTGAGTGGTGACAGAGAACGGTTGCACCGCGCAATGTCGTGGAGCTATACTACAATTCTTGGCGGCAATTAGCAGCCGCAATCGGGACAATTGCGTGAACATATGTTTACTTGGTGTCGTTGCAATGGTACCACATTGAAAACGAGGCCAAGTAACGATTCAATGACAAATTGGAGACTTGTCGCAAGACATACAGTGATTTGTGAGGTGATCACCTACAAAACCCTCTGTTCCTTTCCAAATAGAGAGCATGACAAAACCTTGCTACTACTGCTGGTAGATTGCAATTCGCGACAAACATTTTCTACACGATCATCGATACTATCGCATTGAGCTAACACTGGACGTCCTGACCGATTAAATCGCTCATGTAATAACCCTTTCAAGTGGCAATCGCTCGAATAAGAAAAAGTGCAACGCAATCGTTCCGGTGAAAGTAAAACATCTTAGAGTCAAAGAAATAAGGAAACACGAATGATGTGATGGCGATCCAAAGAGCAAACAACAAAAGATTCCAGATCCATTGAAAGCTCAATCATTTATAATTTTTCTCATTAATCAGGATTTTTTTCGCTCCATCTTAGACTCACCGTCTTAAATTTCCTTCTTGACACGAACACGGTACTACGAGTGGATCGGTATTCTTCCCCCATCCGTACGATCATCTCGAGTCGATCGTTGCTATAATAGACCACGCAACTGACAATGGCTGAGCATCGATTGTAATAATTGCCGCAAATAGCTAAAACCTGAGCTCAAGTCGGAGCTTTAGTGCTATATACGCTGACCTTTAAGGGTTAGATTGCATCGTTCAGAGTTCGTCGCGGTTGTTCCCGATCGATTCGTAATTGATTTAACGACTTGCTTACGATCAGTAAAAGGCATTTGCCTATCGTACTTACTCCCATTATTGCGACCTGTACTAGGGTCGGGATGAGTTAGAAATCAAATCCAATCCTCTTTCTCATCATGTCTCGGGCTCGACCGGCAACGGTACACCAGGATCGACTTGGACTCGCGTCAGTGCTCGATGCTTCCCCGTAGATAATTTCGGCAGTCCGGATTTGTTTATTGTTCGATCAGTTATAATGACTTTGGACTTGTGTCTTCCTTTTTTCTTCCAAGCAACAGTAAACGGGCTATAATAAAATCAACTGTAATGTAGCCCAATAAAAATTACATAATTGAGGAATAGTGGCATGATGATCAATTTGTGTTGGTTTTTATCGAAGCAGGAAAGAAGTCGAAGGCAAAAAGTAAATAATGCTTGACTCGGCAGTGCTGGTGGATTACAAGGAGGATTACATGATGTTTTAATGGTACCGTGCCCGGAGGCAAATTTTTTGCAATTATGATCATGCGACAAATGGTAAATGTTAACTTCAATGATGTTGATTATGATGGTTTGGATAATTGGTCGACTGACTAGCTGAGGGTCTGGGAGAAATTAAAGTAAAATGGAAAACTAATTGCGAGGTGCAGTAGCTAAGACAGAAAGACTTTCATGTTATCCCCATCTGACCAAAGGAGTGTAATGACATTTTGGTTTGAAACGCGATTTTTAATCAAATGTGGGTAAGACCTACCTAATATGGCAGAGGCTAGCGACTATAATTCCAAATGACTCACACCGAGTACTCCGTTCATTTAAAAGGAAGCAGTAAACAAACGGAAGCTCAAATGGGCGTTAAATAGCTTCCTTCCATACAAATCTTCTGGTTCGAATGGATTCTACACGGTAGGGAAGCAAAGTGCTTATGGCATTCTCGAACCGTGGCTTCTGGTAAGTACACTTCCAGCCTAGACTGGAGTTATATACCACTAACCTGGAGAGAGGTAAAAGTAACCTTTGTACCTTCTTCTTCTTTGATGGCGTTACAGCCCATGAAGGACCAGAGCCAAGCTTCTCTCAATCACGCATGTTGTGTGTGATTTACTTTTTACATACGTAGGTGAAAGGGGCCGGATGGCAAAGGACTAACAAAGGCCTCGTAGGGGTAGCATCTATCCGATGGATGCTGGCCTGCTAAAAAGCGAGAAGAGCCACCGCAATCGAACATCTTGCGGCACTGTTAGTAAGTCCTATCCCCACCTCCTCGTGGTGCTATCTGGAGACTTCCTATAGAGATCGCAGACGGGGAAGGGCGAATGGCGAGCCTCCTGCGCCAAAAAAAACAGGATTAGTCGGTTGGGCTACGGCCTACTAAGCCGTAACCGTAAAAAAACCACAAACTCCGAAACAACCACAAGCCTCGGATATAACGGACCGGATTTATGTTGACGACCCTTGCAAAAAACGAAAAAAGGACAATGATCTTCGGCTTTGTACGTGGAATGTTAGGTCCCTAAACAGGCCACGTGCAGCCGAACAACTTGCGGACGCCCTAGACCGCTATAAAGCGGACATCACCGCCATCCAGGAAATCCAATGGAATGGACCAGGCATAAAGCGGATGAAAAACTGCGATATTTACTACGGCGACTGCTATAGGGAGAGAGGGCAACGATTGTTTGGATGCGGATTTGTTGTTCGAGGTGGACTAGGGTAAAAAGTCCTAAGCTTTCGGCATGTGAGCGAACGCCTCATAACAATTCGTATCAAGGCTACATTTTTTAACATCAGCCTGATCTGCGTCCACGTCCCCACGGAAGACAAGGATGACTCCGCCAAAAATGAGTTCTACGATCTCCTAGACCGAACGTATGCCCAATGTCCCAGCTATGACATCAAAATTTTACTAGGAGACCTCAATGCTAAGCTGGGTAAGGAAAGCATCTTTGAACGAGTCATCGGCAAACATAGCCTACAGCTTTCCGACGTCAAGCTTACGTAGTCCTACTGGACTCCTAAGCATTATTGATATCCTCATTCGTACCTTGGCTACAACAAGGTAGTGGTCCAAGTCGATGTTGACCCCTCGGAAAGTTCGTACGTCGAGAATACAGGAGGAGTGTCTGGCGTCGAACGCAATGTGATCATTCTGGTTGGTGGTCTATTGATCAAAAGACCGCCAGGTACCCTTGTGGATGTTAAAATGGAGGAATCGCGTGCTTGCTACAAAGAGGTTACGCCCCGCTAGGCAATGGATTAGCCTAAGTCCGTTGTCAGATGTGGTGTTATGGTGGCTATGCTTTCCTATGATCGACTCAAATATGTCCTCTTTGCCCAGTTTTGCAAGAAAATCTCCTAGGACTATTTTTTTGTGGTAGCTGGGGCATTGGGCATATGTTCTGTCTAGGAGATCTGTCTTTTACACGCACGTTACACTTTATTACAGATACTTTACTATTCCACCACAGTTCAATTATCTGTTCGCTTCACATCTCGCAAGATGGCTTGAGTACTGACCGATCACTCGTTACTGAATCCCGGGAACTGAAAACAATATTGTTACGAATTTATACAATCCCCACACCAAATAGGGTTCGCACCACTGGATTGCGATAAACTACAATTTTCTACGTTTTCCCAATTAAAAACACACACACACTGTTATTTCTTTCACCACAGATCAATTATCTGTGTAGCTTCACCACTTTTATTTATTATCCAATACAATCCACTTTAAACTTTATTACACAGTACAATCCACTTGAAACTTTATTACACAATACACAAACCTTTATTGAAAGCTTTTCTTTTCACCTTGGTTGATCACCGACTTGTCACACGCTGTTTTATACCACAAACTGAATGAATGTCAAGGGCGAGTGTTCGCGCTTATATAGCTCTCGGTCCACCGTCTCGAACGTTCGCCGTTGGAAGTTCCCCTTTGGAAATCTCTAGAACGCTCTGACAATTCCATTGGAAGTTGACATCATTCCAATTCCCCGCTTCCAGAGAGTTTTCGAACTTAACGGTGCGCTTGCATCACCGCAACAATATTGTTACGGAGTCACGAACCGACGGCTATGTTCGAATTTTGCTGTCGAAGTTCGAATGCTCTGGTGAAGCTGAAATTGAAATGATGATAACTTTCAGCGGCATAGAGACTTCCGAATGGAAATGCCTGACGGCGAATATTGGAGAAAGTGGACCGAGGGCTATATAAGCGCGAACGCTCGCCCTCGGGGACATTGAGATGCCGGAATTTAATAACGAGTGATCGGTCGGTAATGAAGCCATCCAGCGGGATGTGAAGCACATAGATAATTGATCTGGGGCGAAATAATAGAAGTGTGTGGGATTGAATTAGAATAAAAAGTAGACAGTTGTAGTTTATCGCAATCCAGTGATACGAACTCGGGATTGATTTCGTAACAATATGTTGACGCCACACAGATCGATGGGAAAACAGATGGCACTGCGGTGAATTACTCTTGCTAACAATGTAATTGTGAACGCTTCGAATTGGCTCTTGACCTCAAAAAGACAATTCCAAATCTTTAATTAAAAGAATTAGGAAAATCATGCCTTTCATGCTCCCCATGGTAGCTCTACTTGGGTCTCACCCCAACCTAAACAGGTGTCACTAATCACAATAAATCTTGGAAAAAAGGAAAACTAATTGCGTAAAAAAAAAAGGAAAGCATCCTAAACAAGGCATCGACTAGCTGCACAACTTTGTTATAGTGGAACGACAGCGTAAGGATAGGATCCCATTCTCAGGCCGACAATCTAACCATGTTTCTTTACTTCCAATTCTAACTACTCGCGAAACCATACACCGCCGCGCCAACTTTGTAGCGCACCATAACCGATGGTTATCGCTACTCCTTCAGCCCAACACCAGGAACATCGTATTAAAGATGAAGAGGTCAATGGGGGCTCGAACATGCTATTCTGAGGGAGTTCACTGACATTTGCCTCACCTAACCAACTTACTAAAAACAGAAAATAAACGTAGTGTAGGTCCTGAGTTGTTCGACTTGTCACTGGCGGTAAATCTCTCCTCTTCGTGCTCTTGTTTCCTACATAGTTGTTTCAACAGTAACTGCTCGGTGGCGTACTGAACCTTTTTCCTTCCTTCTGTTTATCTTGATGTTCCTTCTCTTGGGAATTGATTTGACTTCAAATTCGTTCGTAGATAGAAAAGTGTGATGCTGCAGAATCGATTTCATACACAGATACGTGCCCGAAGGATGTCAAGGGGCGGAGGAAATACAACAATCGAAAGAAAATTTGTTGGATTACATGCTCGGTACAATCGGTGGAAAATCACCGAACGCCGAACAACAACGCTAAACGTGGTGAAACCTATCTTTGATGTTCCGGAATTCGAAGCCTGAATTTAATCTATGGCTTGTGTGTTTTCGTTTTGTTCCGACTTATGTAAGGACTAAAGGGCTCTTGAGGGAGTAGTATCGGTTTTCAGATGCATTCCTCTTTAGCAAAACTGTTGACATCTTCAAATTATGCAATTGGTGAATGGGGGACATGTAATGGAAGGGTGTTCCCAGAGAATTCAGTTTTCTACACCAGCGTTCATAAATTGCCGACCAAGAAAGTGAAACAATCGGGTGGAGATATATGCAGTATGTACGTACACTGCAACTATGCACTGCATTCGGTTCTCGCCCTTTACGCAACGTCCAGAGGCGATAAATAGCAGAGCTTGTGCGTTCAAGTGTAGTTGGTGTCGCCGGCTGGATTGAGAAGGTCGTAAGGTTCAATTGGATCGGCGAATACAATATATCAAAACAGCCACAGCGGAAAACAATCGTTTGCTTCGTTGTGGAGGGACGATGAGCCGATGCTGTTTGGGGACTGTTGATTGTAAGTTACGCGACATTTGGTATTATTATTATGTTACCGGGAATATGATGACATGTGAATTCCGATTGGATTGGGAAAGCGTCGGTTTCACTTTCGGTTGGCAATACGCGTCTGAGTGGCGGTGTGTGATGTCTTCATCGCAACGGCGGGAATGCTGGGTGTCGATGGGAGTGACAGCGCTTCGTTTTTATTTATGTTCATGTGAGGCGGGAAACTGTTTATTTCTGAGGCGTTCTGGAAATAAATAATTTTCATGAGTTTTTTTGTGGGAAGACACAAGTCACATGCACACAGAACTGGTCAGAAACAATTAGAACACATATGCATCATTCTGGATGTTGGTATTCCTTTTTTGCTTCTTTGTCGTAATGGCACATTTTTGTCTGGCAATGGCTTCTAAAGCTATGCAGATAACCTAGCTGCGGATTGTTGGGCAATCCAGCAAAGACGGTTCCTAGAAGCGTGATTTTCTTGGACTTAATTTTCCAATTTTTAATAAGTGTTCACAATTTTTCGGAGGGCATGGGCTCGGACATACAGGGTAAGGTTGTTGATCGCTCTCAACCTGGCGAGATGCCAGCAACGATCCCTGTTAAATGCTTAAGGTAGACGCGATCGATAAAAGCACGAGCGGTTTCTAGCGATAGTAGCTTCCGATGTCATAACTTTGTATTCTTACTCCACTTTGCTGCGTTCGTGATATCCGTAAGCGCATCTTGGCTACTACAAAATAGTGGTCCGAGTCGATGTTAGCCCCTCGGAAAGTCCGAACATCAAGAATAGTGATACAGTGATCAATCTGGTTGATAGTAGCACTGGCTAGAAGGAAATTTCGCTCCGTGGCAAAAACAATTAGCCTGTGTCCGTTATCGGATGTGGTGTCGTGTAGGCGTATGTTTGCCGATGACTCGTTCAAAGATATTTTCCTAACCAGCTTAGCATTGATGTCTCCTAGTACAATTTTGATGTCATAGCTGGGGCATTGGGCAGACGTTCTGTCTAGGAGATCATAGAACTCATCTTTGGTGGAGTCATCCTTGTCTTCCGTGGGGGCGTGGACGCAGATCAGGATGATTTTAAAAAATTTAGCCTTGATACGGATCGTTATGAGGCCACCTCGAACAGCAAATCCGCATCCAAACAATCGTTGTCCTCTCTCCCTATAGCAGTCGCCGTAGTAAATATCGCAGTTTTTTCATCCGCTTTATACCTGGTCCATTCCATCGCATTTCCTGAATGGCGGTTATGTCCGCTTTATAGCGGTCTAGGGCGTCCGCAAGTTGTTCGGCTGTACGTGGCCTGTTTAGGGACCTAACATTCCACGTACAAAGCCGAAGATCATTATATTTTTTTTCGTTTTTTTGCAAGGGTCATCAACTTAAATCCGGTCTGTTATATCCGAGGCTTGTAGTTGTTTCGGAGTTTGTGGTTTTTTACGGTTACGGCTTACTAGGCCGTAGCCCAACCGACTAATCCTATTTTTTGCGCAGGAGGCTTGCCATTCGCCCTTCCCCGTCTGCGATTTCCATAGGAAATCTCCAGATGGCACCACGAGGAGGTGGGGATGGGACTTACTAACAGTGCCGCAAGATGTTCGACTGCGGTGGCTCTTCTCGCTTTTTAGCAGACCAGCAACCGTCATATAGAAGGTGCACCGCTATAATTCACCGTCAAACACTGTATTGAATCTTTGAGACCATTTCGTAAAAATTAGACCCATATCGTTTCACAGCCACTGTAAGCACCTAGCTTAGCACGATGCATCTTCTGGCCATTCAAAAAATTTAAAAGACCGATACGGGGACACATCCCCTCATCGAAGAGAGCTCAAAAGACCAAAACGGAAATCGTATTTAAAGACTGTTTTGAAGATTAGATCAGGAGGCGATGAAATTGATTTGGAAGAATAAACAAAGGTTTTTCAGAATAAATGCTACTTTTTGGACACATTAGTATTGGACATGCAGCCACGTCTCACAAAACACGACTACATTTGGATTAATTGAGAACAACCAAGATCGCAAGATTTTTCACCTCTGGATTGGTTGTGTGGGGTTAGCAAAGGATAGTGTTTATGCACACAGTTCCAAACTCTTGAAGCACCAGAAGCGAATATAAGGCGAGTGATTGCCCGATATATGCAGAAAAGTCATCGACAAGTTACTCTATAGAATCAAGTCCTGCAAGGATCCCGTAATAGTTAACTTCAAAAATGGTTCGATTTAATTGCATTTCAATTTCAATTCGGTCAATTAAATGTGGGACCCAAATATCATGTGGTTGATGTTTAGTTTCTCTGCTATGTCCTGACAGCTTGCGTGTCGCTCCTGCTGCACGATCGATTTGTTAATAGTTGGCCAACCAGAGCAAGGTATACAATTTTGACAACGAAATATCCAGAACGAAATCGAGCAAACCACTTCTAAATCCGGCATTCACTCACAGCATTTTCCCCATACACTTCACACATTTTTCGGCGGGTTTTTGCAGCGTTTTTACCTTTTTATAGCAAAACTTTTCTTATAGCGTATTTCTTTAGATATTTCATTCATTTTCAAATCAATCAGCTATGTATGTAAACGATGAATTACAAAATTGAGTTCATAAACATTTTTTTTTACAAATCCAAGGTATCTCTTGAGAAGGAGTTCAAACATCCATGGTACTGAGAGTGCAAGTTAGTCATTTTTTACTATGAACCGAACTAATTCGAATAAGATCAACAACAGGTATAACAATTCAAGGAAACAGATATTGTCAGTTGCTTTCATCAGAGCCTAGTGCTAATCTATGTTTCATTCCACTATATCAGCAACTAAAGCAATCGTCGCAACACCTCACTCCATAGTGCATCCGATCATACATACGTATCTACCAGAGCAAACAAACATCGTAAAATATTAATTACTCTCGGAACGACATAATGTGCTCCGCACGGATCGTTATTTATAAGCGGACGCGTGCATTAAAATCGCACTGCACTAGCGCCGTAATTTGATCAGAATCGTCGTCACTTGCTTCACTGGCCGGAACGCGTTTGTTGGAAGCTTTGATCCGAACTTGGTTGCTTCGAGATTTGTTTCTTTTGTCTGTCCCCCTTGTATAGGAGTATGTGTATGTGTCACACTTTTCTCACATGGGACAGGTGCAGGCAGCACAAATTTATATGAGGTGCCTCTAGACAACCGCAACGACGACATGCATATTTCCAGCGCCCCATCGCATCCATTGCCGTTGTGTATGGGTAACATAGCTTCCAAGCGAAATTAATAGATACAAACATTATCGAGCTCCACGATCTTAATGACTATTACAAGTTGTCAAGATGGTTATCGGCAACAGTAACGTGCTGGACATGGACGACGTTGGTGTCGTAGTGTAGTGGTGTCGTTTTTGCTTTGCCATTTCGATGCGCCTCCTTACTCATAGGTGAGCGCTGTTGCTAGTGGTGCGGCAACTCCACTTGATGGTAGTGTCCTCGTACTCGTACTCGTACTCCTATCTATGGGCGACATTGCTGTGACAAAATCCCATGTTTGCTTTCTTTTTTTTGTCGTTTGATTCCTACCTGCTTCTGGCCAAAATGGAAACGACTCATGTTGAACATTATGTCTAATTATGAGACATTAATTACTGCCGTTTAATCGACGCGCCCCTCTTCGTCCGATCGTGTCTGTTGCGCCTGTTGCCAATCGATTTTGTCGTTTTCGATTGCTCGATTGCATGATGCGGGGCGCGGGAACGGGGCAAAAGTCTTGAACTTGCCGTGCTTGTAAGCAAAATGATGACAAAACCGTTTTGGGTAGCTCCGAACAGTCGAACATGAGTTTTGTAACCGAGCCAACCACATATCCATGAGAAATGTCTACATTTGACTGATAGTGCCTGAATGGTCGTTCATGGGTAGGACTCGTAGTCGGATATGTGGACAACTGGCGCGCAGTTGAGACATTGGATGCGGCATGCTTGAATGCTATCGTGAGCTAAATCGCTTCCGCCTTTTGAGGGTTCCATTTCGACTCACGGTCGCCACGAGTCGTTGTAGTCATAAGTGGCATGCTGGCAATCAAGGGCTATGAACAGTATAATGTTGGGCGGTCATCTAGAACAAGGAAACCCGAGCTCTTCCGGGTATTAGATCGAAATTCTGCATGCTGGGAGATACATGGCAACTCATATATGGAGAAATGATTTCAATCAGTGAGGAAACTTTCACTGTTCCAGGGTTGAGGTCGGACAATACGATACACTTATGTATCCAAATGGGCAAATAACAGTCGAAACAACTTGTCATCGCATGGGCAAGATCATCACAAGTCATGTTCTTCAAAGCGAACCGAACACGACACGATCCACGATCCACTTTCATCCGGCAAGGTAACACTTCACCTCGGCAAACGATAAATCTTCACGTCGCTGTTTACACTTCAGCGCAAGGCTCATTCTGTCTCTTCGGACAGGTATTCTTGGTAACTGGTGATTTTCTCCAAAACAAATTGCATGTCAGTTGCCTGACATAATGACCTCGAAAAGATGACAAAAAAACAACAACAACAAAAAAGCGATTTGCAATCGAATTTTTTTTGAAAGTCATTATCAGACGACAGCGGCGGCGGTGGCGATAAAGGCGGTCAGCTCACTCCCAATTCATTTGGAAAAGTGAAATCGCCACGACGGACGATACCATTCGAGAGCACCCCGTTCATGGTAACAGGTGCAATGCGAAGATTCCTTTTGTGTACACAAAGTATCCTGATGGTCAAATTCGATAAATAAAATGAAAATATTGACTGGCGATCGAAAAGGAAAACCCATTTTGCCGACACCGACTACTATGCTTGTGGCTGGAGAAGGTTCCATTTGTAAAGTCATTTTCACATCTCGCACGATTGCTAGTCCTCACTGATGGCCACTAGTTGCTTAATGCTGCTTCAGCTTCACTAGTGGTTGATGGTTGTTGCCCGGGATGAATACGTTGGCCTCCATGTCCCGGCGTAATTAAGATAAATGGAAAAACGTCGAAATAATGGGAAGGCGCAAGGAGTACCTGAAATTAACGTCCAATCGTAAAGGAGCAATGTGAAATCGATATTTTATCGAAGATTAATCAAAAACAGTACGTTCCGTCGTTTCGCTGTTTATGCCGCACCACAGCTGAAATGTTTTCATAGCTCACTGTGTTGCAGACTTGCAGCACAGAACTGAATTCCATTACAGAAGCACTGATCGCGATCTTATAGAGATTGTACACCTTTCTTTTTCCTCAATACCTGCCTTAATGAGGACATCATGGTGCCAGATGCAGAATCAGCTAAGAACATAAATCATTTTGCATAATCGCCATACAGGGGTTTCCAGTGCATACAGTGGCTGATGTCCCATGGTGATCGAATAGTGGAATAGTGAGGTTATGTTTCCTTGAATCAATGAAGATAATTAAATTGTGACATGGGGATGTTGACCTAGCGACAGTGAGGTTGATGCTGGAGTGCAATCTGTTAGGTCATGTTCATGGTCAAAGTGGTGAAACAACCTTCGCTTGGTAGGTGTTCGTTGGTTCGTATTCGGATTTCAAGGAAATGGAAGTGTCAATTAGGAATAAAATCGATCGAGACTCATTAACTCAACGTGTAGCCATTGAGGGATCAACAATGTTTAATGATCCATCAGTGTAAGTTAATGTACGACTTAATTGAGATTACTTGCTTACTTAGTTCGCGCTATAGTTCGGGGTGAACCTGGGCCTCCACCAACAAGGCTTCCAGCTAGCACGATCATTTGCTAGCTGTTTCCAGTAGCGCACGCCCAGTTGGTTAAGGTCCTATTCCACCTATGTGCATCACCTTAGATGCGGCCGTCTTCTGCAACGTCGTCCTTCGGGGTTGGAGTCGAAAACTATTCGATCTGGCGCTGTGCAGTCTATTCGCTCTACATGGTCTAGCCATTTTAGGCGTCGTCATATTAGGCCGATATCGCTGTACAGCCCATACAGTTCATGGTTGGATCTTCTCCTCCACTTTCCGTCAACGTAAACGGGATCGAAGAATTTTCCTTTCGAAACGACCAAGGGCCTCTTCAGCTACTTTTGACAAGTCCAAGCCTCTGCGCTGGGATAATTAGGATTTTATAGCGGGTCACCTTAGTTTTCCGAAAAAGGGCTCTACTACTCAATTGCCTCTTGAGCGCGAAGAAACAGTGGTTCGCAAAAGTTATTATGTGTCTAATCTCAGCGTTGGTGTCGTTGATTACATCAAAGCTATAGCTGCCAATGGCGATGTTCTGGCCAATACGTCGGTGTTGTGGGTCTTTCTTTGACAACAGCATATATTTGGCTTTGTCCCTGTTTACCTTCAGACACACTTTAGGCGCTACTGCATTAATGCTCACGTCAGTATCATCAGCGTATGCGAACAATTGTGCAGACTTGAAGGAGATCATGCCTCTTGAATTGACCAGTGATTCCCGCATGGTATTTTGGAGGATGCTGCTGAAAAAAAAACATGACAGTGCGTCGCCCTCTTGGAATCCTTTTTTGACATCGAAGGTCCAGTTAACTCCTTACCGACCTTAATGGAATAGTGAGAATTCTGCTGTCATCCTGCACAACCTGACGAGTGTGGCAGGGATACTAAACATAACATGGGTCTTTAAAGCTCGTCCCTATAGACACTTTCATATGCGGCTTTAAAATCGACGAAAAGGTGGTGTGAGACGACCTGAAATTCATGGGTCTTCTCATAAATCTGTTGCAGTGTGAATATTTGGTATATCGTGGATTTTCCTGCCTTGAAGTCGCTTTGATAGGAACATATCAAATTATCTACGAATGGTATCAGGCGTTCACACAGCACGGCGGAAAAGATATCATACGCCATGTTAAGGATACTTATTCCCTTATAGTCGGCACAGTTACAGGGGTCTCCGTTTTTTTTCCTTTTTTTGTTTTTAATTGAGATTTAAATACGAAAATTTGAAATTCTTCGTGTTCTTAATGGGCGCTACAGTTCGGGGTGAACCTGGGCCTCAACCAACATACCCCTCCAACTAGCACGATCTTTTGCTAGCCTTTGCCATTGCCGCACACCCAGTTGGCTGAGGTCCCCTTCCACCTGTGTGCGTCATCTTAAGTGCTGCCGTCACCTGCTTCTTCGTCCCTCGGGTTTGGATTCAAAGACTCTCCGGGCTGGAGCTGTGGTGTCCACTCGCTCTACATGGCCCATCTTAGGCGTTAAATCCGTAGACGCCTGGCTAGAATCATGTCGCTGTACAGCCCATAAAGTTCGTGGTTGAATCTTTTCCTCCATCCCCCATCTGCGTTTATAGGCCCGAAAATCACGAGCAAAATCTTTCCCTCGAACCGACCAAGGGCCTCCTCATCCGCTTATGATAGTGTCCATACTTCTACGCCGTACAGCAGTACCGGGATGATGAGGGTCTTGTATAGAGTCAACTTTGTCGTTCGGGAGAGGGCTCTATTACTCAATTGCCTCCCGAGCCAAAAGAAGCAACTATTGGCAAGAGTGATTCTGCGTTTGATTTCTTAACTGATGTCGTTGTTCCAGGTCACTGCGTAGCAAAGGTAGAGGAAGTCCTTAACTACCTCGAACTTATATCTGCCAATACAAACGTTCTGGCCAAGACGTCGGTGGTGAGCGTCCTTTTTTGATGACAACATATATTTAGTTTTGCCCTCGTTTATCAACAGACCAACTTTCGCCGCCTCGAACTCAATACTCGCAAACGCCTCATTAACATCTCGCTGTGATCTACCTATTATGTCAATATCGTGGGCGTATGCAAGGAATTGCGAGGATTTGAAATAGATTGTGCCTCTTGTATTGGCCAATGATTTTTGCACAATCATTTCCAATATGATGTCGAAGAAATCACACGACAGCGCATCGCCCTGCCTAGATCCTTTTTTGACATCAAAACTATTGGTAAGGTGTTCACCGATTCGGCCGGAGCAGCGAGCATTCTCCAAAAGTCATCCTGCATAGTCTGACGAGCTTAGCAGGTATGTCAAAGGTAGACATAGCGTTGTATAGCTCGTCTCTAATTACGCTGTCGTATGCGGCTTTGTGAGTGAGTGAGAGCACCGTGGCGCAGTGGGTAGTGTGTTGGCCTCTGACGCCGATGCCTCGGGATCGAATCCCGACACAGCCATGTCATCGAACGTGTTTTTCACGGTGTTTCTCCTCAGCGGGGTTCTGACAAAACCCCCTATAGTAAAATTGTCATGAAAAGCGTCTCGAAATTCGCCGTGCGGAACCGGCAATAAAACTGTAGGTCCCTTTCACCTATGTGAAAATGAAATCTCACACAACATGGGTGATTGGGAGAAGCTCGGCTCAGGTTCTTCATGGCCTGAAACGCCAACATACATACACATACATGCGGCTTTGAAGTCGACAAATAGGTGGTGACTGTCGACTTGAAATTCATTGGTTTTTCCCAGGATCTGCTGTAGTGTGAAGATCTGGTCGATGGTGGGCTTCCCTGACCTGAATCCGCACTGATAAGGACCTATCAGCTTATTTACAAAAGGCTTCAGGCGTTCACACAAAACAGCAGAGAAGATTTTGTAGGCGATGTTAAGGAGACTTAGTCCTCTATAGTTGGCGCAATCAGAGG
Source organism: Eumerus sabulonum (assembly GCA_951905685.1). Lineage (NCBI taxonomy): Eukaryota > Metazoa > Arthropoda > Insecta > Diptera > Syrphidae > Eumerus > Eumerus sabulonum. Next base: position 210,061,603 of record OX645060.1, read on the forward strand.
GGTCTCCTTTCTTGTGGATCGGGCATACGATGCTGAGAGTCCATTCCTCGGACATGCTTTCCTCTGACCATGTCTTACAGATGAGCTGGTGCAGGTCATCCCCAGCTGCCTTGAAGAGCTCAGCAGACAGTCCGTCTGCGCCAGCAGCTTTATTCGACTACTTGAGCTTCGATAAGGCAATCTTAACTTCGTTGAGATCAGGGGGACGGAATTCTGTGCGGTCTTCGTCGATTAGAAATGGATCATTCTGCCTGACAGCGGTATATTGACTAACATTGCCGTTATACAGTCTGCAGAAGTGGTTTTTCCATATTCTCAGCATCGACTGCGGTTCTACTACTAGGTGTCCGTTCTCATCCCTGCAGGCTTCCGTTCTGGCTTTATAACCTTGGCATGTTCGCTTTATCTGTTGATAAATCTTTCGAACGTCACGCCTGCAGTAACACCTCTCCAAATCCTTAATCGCGCCCTTCTCGTGCTCTTTCTTCTTTCTTCTAAGAAGCTTATGCTCCTCCCTTCTTTTTAACTCGCAGAACTCACGAGCTGCTCTTGTTCTTTTATGCAGCAAGGCCTTATATGCATCCTGCTTCGCTATGTGAATACTCCTGCACTCGTCATCGAACCAGGTGTTTCTTCGTGGTGGAGCCTTGAAACCCAAAACTTCGTATGCAGAGCTTTTCAGGGCTTGTTTGCAAAGCCTCCACTGCTGTTCTATTGATAGCGTGGAGGATAGAGGTGTATAAGCGAGCTTAAGGGAGACGCGATCGATAAAAGCACGAGCGTTTGCTGGCGATAGTAGCTTTCCGACATCATAACTTTGTATTCTTACTCTACTCCGCTGCGTTCGTGATATCCGTACGCGCATCTTGGCTACTACAAGATAGTGGTCCGAGTCGATGTTAGCCCCTCGGAAAGTTCGAACATCAAGAATAGTGGACGAGTGTCTGACGTCGATCGCGATGTGATCAATTTGGTTGGTAGTCGATTGATCAAAAGACCACCAGGTGCCTATGTGTATATCGAGGTGCGGGAAGCGCGTACTGGCTAGAAGGAGATTTCGCCCCGTAGCATGATCAATCAGCCTGTGTCTGTTAACGAAGGTGGTGACGTGTAGGCTATGTTTGCCGATGACTCGTTCAAAGATGCTTTACTTACCCAGCTTAGCATTGAAGTCTCCTAGTACAATTTTGATGTCATAGCTGAGACATTGGGCATACGTTCTGTCTAGGAGATCGTAGAACTTATCTTTGGCGGAGTCATCCTTGTCTTCCGTGGGGACGTGGACGCAGATCAGGCTGATGTTAAAAAATGTAGCCTTGATACGGATTGTTATGAGGCGTTCGCTCACATGCCGAAAGCTTAGGAGTTTTTGCCTTAGTCCACCTCGAACAACAAATCCGCATCCAAACAATCGTTGCCCTCTCTCCCTATAACAGTCGCCGTAGTAAATATCGCAGTTTGTCATCCGCTTTATACCCGGTCCATTCCATCGCATTTCCTGAATGGCGGTTATGTCCGCTTTATAGCGGTCTAGGGCGTCCGCAAGTTGTTCGGCTGCACGTGGCCTGTTTAGGGACCTAACATTCTACGTACAAAGCCGATGATCATTCTATTTTTTTCGTTTTTTGCAAGGGTCGTAAATCCTGTCTGGTTTATCCGAGGCTTGTGGTTGTTTCGGAGTCTGTGGTTTTTTTACGGTTACGGCTTACTAGGCCGCAGCCCAACCGACTAATCCTGTTTCTTTGCGCAGGAGGCTCGCCATTCGCCCTTCCCCGTCTGCAATTTCCATAGGAAATCTCCAGATGGCACCACGAGGAGGTGGGGATGGGACTTACTAACAGTGGTGCAAGATGTTCGACTGCGGTGGCTCTTCTTGCTTTTTAGCAGGCCAGCATCCGTCGGATAGATGCTACCCTACGAGGCCTTTGTTAGTCCTTTGCCATCTTAGGTAAATAGGTAAGTAAATAAAAGTAATTCGCTGTTTTAAAGCTATCATCCTGCCCTCGTATGTATGTTACTACCCCAAGGTTCATTCATTTTACCTAATTTGATTGTAATCTCAAAGCCACCAGTGACGTAACTTGAGAAAAAGCTTAAGCCCAAACACTCCAGATTTGTACCCAAGGTCTTTTGCCTCAAGATGTTACATAACATGTACTAATGAGTGTCTTATTCGTTGCAATCACCCGCGCCCCAAATTTCAGACAACTCAGGAAGTCAATAAAAGCTCAAACAACAAACGAAATAAGTCCTTCCTCAGCCGCCTCTGAGTCAACGTTGCCAAATAGTAAATTTGACATTTGATTCGACAAAGCGAAAACAAAAATAGAAAAGATCAACTAGTGACCTCGTCACACGGAAATGCACTACTTGATTCAGTTACAAATTTCTGCATGTCAACTCTGCAGGTGACTTGTAGCGTTTAATGGCACGATTGCTTCGTTTATGGGCTTGTTCTCTTAACAAAACACTTGCCTCTAGCCGCTAACCGCTAACCGCAAACCGTCAGCTAACTCCAAATTACCACTCTTATCGCGCGACTCGATTACAAAACATCTCACCCGCCGTCCATCACCCACCACCCACCACCCATCGCCAATCGACGACGTCTCGGCGTCTAAGTAAACTGCAAGCTGCAGATCGTGCTTAATTAAAAGTTTTCCGTTTTCCTCGTTTTATCTTACTTAACACTTCTTTACCGTCTCTAGGTGCCTAGCTCCGGCATTCAAGACCCAGAATCCGACTGCTTCCCAAAGGAATTCGCGCGCATTTGTGTGTTTGTTTGATTCCCTAGTTGCCCGGTCGACTGATGATTTAATTTGATAAACGAGAATCACTGCGAAGGGAAAATACATAATTAATGCCACACACTGTGGCATCACGACTCCGTTTATGAGCACTTAGTATCGCGGAGCCTGCCCTCTCTACGGTAGCGATCGGGCTGGTTTGGTTATTGGAACTCGAACTCGTTATATTAGATAACAAAACGTGTATATGTGGATGTGATGTATTATAGCTGCATGAGACTAGAGATGAACAACAATGAATGTGCCTTCGAAGGGAGATAGCAAGTACTCGTAAGTCTGAAAGTGTCACAACATGGTTCGTCCAAACACCGCGCCATCAGGAGTAATCTGAGCATACTTCCCGAGCTGGCACCTCAGCTGTAGCTACTGTTTCTCCTTTTGCCACTGCAGCTAACTAATGAATTTTTAATAAGACCTTTATCGATTCCTAATTGCCATTTTGCGAATCGCTTATTTCTAAATCAGTTAACACAACAAATTATGCATGGCACGTTTCCTGGCGAATGAGACTCGCGGCTTTGCACTCGTATCGCGGGGCCTAAGGCTGCTGCTGGCCCCCGTCGTTGTACATATGCTCACAATTTACATATTCACTGTCGGGTAGGAATTTAAATTGCCAGCATAGTTGGTTAAGATCGTAAGGCGTTTATATGCTACATGGGCACAGTGGGGTGAAGAAGTATTCGTGTTGCGATCGGGTGTCGTGTAACAGGGAACAATCACGACGGATTTGGAACTAAACAATTTGTCAAAATCCACTAGAGACCTTTCGAACTTTTTGTGAAAATAGACGGGAAGGTGTACCTAAACTGCATCTCCTCACTGTTTTGCGTTCACATAAAGATTTCCTTGGACGATATTCAACCTAGAGATCCTTTTCGCTTTTTCATTAGATGACCATATGGGTCCCAGAGTTATACTGAATGACATCATTAAAATGCTTTCTTATCGGAAAATTTGATTTTATGTTGCATAAGCTTGGCCTCGACAATAGCACTGGTCCTCCAATAGCCACGACTAACCATTGCTTTGCGAGAGATGGAAGAATTCTTTGGAAGAACGTTCGTAGCAGATAGTGAATGTCGAATGGTAAACGAGATATCGAAATTGAAAGTTTATGGGTTTATTGTGTTCTTTAAGCAACCAGCAGCATTGTGTAAGCGAGGAGGGATATTTGTTTATTCAGTTGTTTGTTGGAATGCATGTTACAGATGATGGTCCCTGCGACCGTGGAGACAATTTGGATTCTCAGTAGAAATGGTTATCGACGGTGATTTAGGATCGACTGTGGTTGGGAGTCTCTTCCATTGATCGTAGATATTCAATGTATTTGCGTAAGAAGACCACATTCCAATTAAGTGGTTCTTGTGGTTGTGGATTTAAAACGAATAAAAAAATGGGGGTTAAGCCACTGGGAGGATGCGTACAAGTCCTCCTGACAAGTGACTGAATTATTCGACAATGGAGCTCATAATTTTGTCAACAAATCAAATCCTTTGTCTCCGACTTCAATGCATTGAAATCAGGCAGGAGGTTTTGGTATTTTAAAAATTATGTTTTTTTGGCCGGATTTCAACGTCTGCTGTAATCTGAAAGTGTGGAATTACATTATACAAGTAATACCACTTAGATTAGGAGACAGATCAATACGTATCCGTGTTCAATATGAACATTTTATTCAGACACGTCCTTAATGTCAATCCCTGTCAATTGTACGTACTTCTTCCAGCGACCATGTTATCTTTGCCAAATTATCCCAAAAACTGCCGAGTTCTTAAAAATGACGACAAAAACGGTATACAAATCTTGTACTTACTCTCCCGTGATATATTCGCAACTGAATAGTCCAGGCTAAAATTCCAGAGCACGTACAGAGCTAAAATATTGATTTTGAAAAGATATGGAAACTAGGTACTAAGGAGTTTTCCATTGGACGAATCACCGTAAAAAACAAGTTCGATTGAATGGTTGTTATCAGATTATCCACAACACACCAATCACTGCGCCACGGCGCTCACAAAATTAGCTCGGAGATTTATTTTGACAAATGCTTTTTAGCATAATGAGAAGATCCGATTTAGATCTAATATGCGCCGTTTTGTTCGATAGCTTGTTGCTAATTTCAGTGGCATAAGTCTAGGAAGCTCGTTTTCACAAGGCACTCTGGAGGCGAATTTTTCACCAGTACAATCGTTCACCATGGAGAGGAACTTGGTGAAAGGTTCGGCCCTCCAAACCGAGTTACTAAGTCTGTAGCCTAGCTTCATCAACACCATTCCTCTCCTGTTGACCAATGCTGGACGCTATGCATAGCGTCTTACTTACTAAACAAGTAAGTTGAATAAGGACTTTTTGGCTACCGATACCAATTTAACTGCACTTTTTTGCCAACAAAAAAACTGAGTTAACCATAAAATATGGACTTTTGCAAAACGTATAAACGATACGCATACCCTGTATGAGGGTGTGGTCTCGGATATACAGGGTAAAGTTGTTGATCGCTCTTAACCTGACGAGATGCCAGCAACGATCCCTGTTTAAATGCCCAAGTCAAGTTGACATACGGCCTCCGCACGGCGCCCTCTGGATAGCCTCTTCAACAACCGTTGGGAGATGAACAAACGTATGCAGCGACTAAACCCCGACTAGAATGGCGGTTGTGTGGTGGGCTAACAATCCGCCCACGCAAAAAACATAAACGTTATGAATGAGCAAGATGCACGGACGGATACTCGACGACGACAACGCACGAAAAAGGAACACGATTTGCGAGTTTGCTCCTGGAATGTCAGAATCCTGTACACTCCCGGAGCTGCTCATAAACTAGAAGGAATCCTCACGGAGTACAAAGCGGATATTACTGCGGTCCAGGAAATACGCTGGATAGGAAACGGTATGATTAGGAAGAAAAATTGCGACATTCATTACAGCTGTCACAAAAGATTGCATTTACTTGGATGCGGATTTGTCGTGGGAAAGCGGTTAAGGTCGAAGATCATCGACCTTAAACCTATAAGTGATCGCCTGGCTGTGATCCGCATCAGAGGCAGATTTTATAACATCAGCCTTATATGTGCACACGCCCCTACCGACGAGCCTGAAGACCCTATCAAGGAGGACTTCTACGACCTCCTCGACAATGCCTACGGAGCTTGTCCGGAGTACAATGTTAAAATCGTGCCCGGGGACTTCACCCTTGGCGGAGCGATCGGAAAGCACAGCATCCACGATACAACAACAGATAACGTTTTCCGACTCACGGACTTTGCGACAGCTCGTAATGCGGTCATAAGTAGCACAAAATTCCCTCGTAAGCGAATCCAATCCACACAGCAACCTGGCGATCTCCGGACGGTCGAACCGCCAAACAAATCGACCATGTGCTCATTAACGCAAGTCACTCGTCAAACATCCTGGATGTGCGAACATTCAGAGGGGCAAATGTCGACTCTGACCACTTCCTCGTAGCAACAAGATTCAGAGCACGAGTGTACAATGTCAGAAAGCTGCACCAGCCCACCAGGAGGCGGTTCGACATTGGACGCCTGAGCACACCTGAGGTTACCAGGGTCTACAGGGAGCAGCTGAGCAAAAGACTCTACGGTATGCCTACGTCGAACACAAATGCCAATAATATGTGGCCTCATTGCCGCTCAGCCATTCATGAAGTAGCCGAAACCACCTTAGGATACCTACCACCCCCGGCAAAAAACCCATGGTATGATGTCGAGTGTGAGCAGAAAAAGGCAACAACCGACGAGGCGTACCAAAAGGAAAACCAGGCGCAGCAGAGGAAAACCAGGGCAGCGCAAGAAGAGTACCGAGCCAGAAGAAGAAAGGAGAAAAAACTACTGCGACACAAGAAAAGAATCTTCGCAGCCTTCCAGCTCAAAGATGTCGAGGAGTCTAGGGATAAGCATAAAACACGAGCCTTTTACAAGAAAGCCAAAGGCCTTGCAGGAAGCTTCAAAAAGAGCACCCAGGCTCTTCGAAACTGCGAGGGTAATCTTATCACCGACCCGCAGGGAATAGTGGATGTATTTAAGCAGCATTTCCAACAGCTGCTTAACGAGCATGAACAAGAGAGAGTCGTAGGGACCGACGACATCCCAACTCCATCCGCTGAAGTTGTCCTCCCACCCAGCATCGAAGAAGTCGGCACAGCTATTCAGAAGCTGAAGAACAACAAGGCCGCAGGCTCAGATGGCTTGCCATCAGAGCTCTTCAAGGCTGGCGGCAATGTTCTGGTAGGGAGCATGCACCAGATCATCTGCAAAACTTGGGAAGATGAAAGCATGCCCGACGACTGGAATACCAGCTCTATATGCCCCATCCACAAAAAAGGCGATCCTACCTCTTGCAAGAACTATAGAAGTATATCCTTGCTCAATGTCGCATACAAGATTCTGTCCAGCGTATTGTGTTAACGTCTAAAGTCATTTTGCACCGCACTAATCGGCAGCTACCAGTGCGGCTTCTGGCATTCATCGTGAAGAACTGCTTGGAGCGATAGTCGAAATCGGGATCCCGGGAAAACTGATCCAGTTGTGTCGCGCCACGCTAAAAAATACGCGATGCACCGTGCAACTCGGTTCTAGGACTTTGCAACCGTTTGAAACATGCACCGGATTTCGGCAAGGAGATGCGCTGTCATGTGATTTCTTCAACCTGGTGCTGGAGCACCACTTGGATCTTCTACAAGTACGTCCAGCTGCTAGGATACGCGGATGATATCGACATCATCGCATGTTCTCGCCGTGGCGGTGTGGAAGCATTCACGGCGATTGAAGAACAGGTCACTGACGTCTTAAGGTCAATGAGGACGAAACGAAGTACATGCTGTCAAGCAAAAAACAATCCGTCGCTCACCACTTGGGACAAAATATAACAATTGACAGCTACAATTTCGAGGTAGTTAAGGAGTTTGTCTACCTCGGGGCTGCTACTTCGGCTTGTCCAAACAACTGGGGTCAAAACTCCTCACTCGAAAGACCGAAGTCATGCTTTACAAAACGCTCATACTGCCTGTCTTACTGTACCGAGCCGAAAGCTGGACGATAAGCCGGACAGCGGACCTGATTTTGGGTTATTTCGAAAGAAAAATTGTGCGCCGGATATTTGGTCCAGTTTGTGGGTGTAGTCCGGAAGAGGCAAAGATCCGTCGACTACACTGGCTCGGCCATATCGAGCGCATGGACATCAACGCTCCAGTTAAGAGGGTCTTCGACTCGCAGCCTCCTGGTTCGAGAAGCAGAGGAACACCGAACACCGGTATAAAGACCAAGTAATTGCGGATGTAAGACATCTTGATCTTGATAACTGGAAGCAGCGTGCCCGGGGACCGTCAAGGATGGAAGGCAGCTATAGCTCAGGCTCAGATCGTCCATGGATCGCTGGCCTGATAAGTAAGTAAGTAAGTATATACGTTACCCGCCAGATGGTTTTGTCCAATAGTACACAATTTGAAGTACATTTAAAAATGTGAACAATATAGTATATGACGTGGGTGTAGGTAGGAGGTAGGTAGGTAGGAGTAGCCGCCTGGTTGCCGAGAAACAAAGGCCCAATCAGCGCGTGTATGCCGCTTTGATGTCACCACTCAAGTGACATAGTGTGTCGATTTGTATTTCAAATCCATCTTGTGGAGTTGAGAAATTTATTGTTGTAGCCGATTACTAGTTTACTGAATTCTGGTCGTCAAAAAGGGCTCTGCCGAGTGCACTCGCTGGTTCTAGCTAGGCCCGGCCTTTCGCAACGGTTTCCAAAATCGATTTCGGACTTAACTTTCAAAAATTGATGGACCCCGGTGAGGTATATACTAGTGCCCAGTTTCATTAAGATACATCTTTATACCATACACGAACGCGACGCGCCGTCAAGAATTTTTTTTTGTTTGAGAAATTATCAAAAATTGAAGTGGTGAAGTTGGTCAATACTTTTCGAAAGACATCTGCTAAATACTTACTTACTTTGATGGCGCTACAGTTCGGGGTCAACCAGGGCCTCAACCAACAATCCTCTCCATCCAACCCGATCTTTGACCAGCCGCTTCCAGTGCCGCACGTCCAGTTGGTTGAGGTCCCTTTCCACCTGTGCGCGCCAGCTTAAGGCCCTCTGCTGCGTCGTCTGTCGGGGTCGGAGTCGAAGACTCTTCGGACCGGAGCGTTGATGTCCATTTGCTCTACTTGGCCTAGCCATCTTAGACGTTTGATCCGAAGACGTCTAACTAGGCCGATATCGCTGTACAGCCCGTACAATTTTTGGTTGAATCTCCTCCTCCACTCTCCGTTTACACAAACGGGACTAAAGATTGCACGCAAAATTTTCGCCTCGAAACGCCCAAGAGCCTCTTCATCCGCTTTTGATAACGTCCAAGCCTCAGCGCCATAGAGGAGGACCGGTATGCTTACAAACGCCTCATTAACGTCATCTGCGTAGGCAAACAATTGTCTAGACTTGAAGTAGATCGTATTGGCCGCAGAGTCCCGCACGATGTTCTCAAGAATAACGTTAAAGAAATCACATGACAGAGCGTCACACTGTCATAAAGCTATTATAACATCAAAGGGGTCAGTTAGTTCACCTCCGACCTTAATGGAGCAGCGAGAGTTCTCCATAGTCATCCTGCACAGTCTGACGAGTTTGGCAGGAATGTTAAATCATGACAAATCATGTATAGTTCGTCTCTATAAACACTGTCATACGCGGCTTTAAAGTCGACGAAAACATGGTGGGTGTCGACCTGGAATTCATGGGTCTTCTCCAAGATCTGCCGTAGTGTAAATATTTGGTCTATCGTGGGTTTTCCTGGCCTGAAACCACACTGGTAGGAACCTATCAGATTGTCCACGAACGGTTTCAGGCACTTACACAGTACGGCAGAGAGGATCTTATACGCGATGTTCAGGAGGCTTATCCCTCTGTAATTGGCGCAGTCATAGGGGTCTCCTTTCTTATGGACCAGGCAAACGATACTGAGATTCCATTCATCGGGCTTGCGTTCTTCCTACCATATCTTGCAGACGAGTTGGTGTATGTTCCTGACCAGCTCATCGCCAGCTGCTTTAAACAGTTCCGCGGGGAGTCCGTCTGCTCCAGCAGCTTTATAAGACTTACGTTTCGATATCGCTATCGTAACATCGTCTAGGTTGGGTGGACGGGATTCTCCTTCGTCTTCGTCCATTGTGAATGGTTCGCTCTGCCTGACGGCGGCATTTTGACTATCATCGCCGTTATACAGTCTGCAGAAGTGGTCCTTCCACAATTTCAGCATCGACTGTGACTCCACTACTAGTTGCCCGTGCTCATATCTGCAGGCTTCTGCTCTGGCTTTATAGCCTTGGCATGTTCGTTTTACTTTCTGGTAAAATTTCCGAACGTCGTTCCTGCCGTAACATCTCTCCCTCTCCTCGATCTCGCGCTTCTCGGGCTCCTTCTTTTTCCTTCTCAGAAGCGCATGCTCCTCCCTCCTTTCCTGTTCACAGAACTCGCGGGCAGCTCTCGTCCGTCGATGCAATGTGGCCATGTTTGCATTTTGTTTCTCTAAATGGGCCTGTCTGCACTCATCATCAAACCAGGGGTTTCTCGACGGTGGTGGCTCGAAACCGAGTACATCTGAGGCGGCCTCATTAATGGCGTTCTGACAATGAGTCCATTGCTGTTCTATGGTTTCTGCAGATTGCATCGGGACTTGAGAGAGCTTGAGGGAGACTTGATCGGCAGCTTTCCGACGTTAAATTTTGGTGTACCTACTCTACTAAATACTATTATTTTTTTTAAACTCCATACTGTGATTTTCAAAAATGTTGATATCAGGATAAGAATATAGGTACCATTTTCGTGGAGGCCCATTAACGCATCTCCGAGAACGAAGAGAAAAATCCCAAATGTTCCCTGTCAAGAAGTACCATTATTTGTACAGTTAAAAATCCAAAATGGCCACGGAGAAGTATCATTTAGTTGGTCGTAAATTGTTTCGGGCTTAGTCTGCCTCGAAGCGACAATGTTGGGGATAGCGGAGAACCGAAGCAATGTTGGTTGGAAAAAGACTATTTGAGCGTTTTCCTCTGATGTTTCGAGCTGGTGGGTCTCGGCTGGTGGGTGGCAGTAGGTTTTGTGGACAATTTTCTCAACTAACACGTCTGTAGGGCGGCACCGATACTTACTTACTTTCTTACTTAGGTGACGCAGCTTGCACGGTCTTTTGCCAGCTGTTTCCAGTGACGCACTCCCAGTTGGTTAAGGTCACCTTCCACCTGTGTGCGCCACCTTAGGTTCAGTTGTCCTTTGCTGCGTCGTCCCTCGGGGCTGGACTCGAAAACTCTTCGCGCCGGAGCTGTGTTATCCATTCGCTCTTCATGGCCTAGCCATCTTAGATGTTGGATCTGTGGCCCATATCTTTCGTCGTTTTACCTTCTCCTCCAATCCGAAAGACCCATTTTAGCTGCTTCTGCTTCAATTCTTTCGAACGCATCATTGACACCCCGCTGTATTTGTCCAATTACATCAATGTCGGCCGTGTACGCAAGCAGTTGTGCAGACTTGACATAGACCGTACCTCTTGTGTTGGCCAATAAGTCTCGTATGATCTTTTCAAGCATGATGTTGAAAAAAATTACATGACAGAGCGTCACCTTGTCTAAATCGTTTTTTAACATCAAAGGTCTCGGTTAATTCGTTACCGACCTTAATGGAGCATCGGAAATTCTCCATTGTCGTCCTGCATAATCTGACGAGTTTGGCAGGGATGTTAAGACTAGACATGTCTCCGTATAGCTCGCCTCTATGCACACTGTCAGACGCAGCTTTGAAATCAACGAACAGATGATGGATGTCTATTTGGTTAGTCTTGGGTCTTCTCTAAGATCTGCCGCAGTGGGAATATCTGAAACCATACTGATAAGAACCTATCAAATTATCCACAAAGGGTTTCAGGCGTTCACACAGTATGGCAGAGAAGACATTGTATGCGATTTTAAGTTGACTTGAAGGGACCTCCTATCTTGTGGACTGAGATTCCATTCGGCAGGCTTTCCTCCAAACATATTTTACAGATAAGCTGGTGCATGCGCCCTACCAGATAACCTCCAGCCGCTTTAAATATGTAGTTCGTCAGACAGTCCATCTGCGCCCGCGGCTTTATTAGTTTTGAGTTTTGTAAATACTAGCTTAATTTCATCTAGTCGGGTGGACGAAATTCTCTTGCATCTTCGTCCGTTACGAATAAATCTTTCTGCCTGACGGCGGTATTAGATCTTTCACCGCCGTAAGACAGTCTATAGAAGTGTTCCTTCCACTACTAGTTATCCGTCTTCATTCATAGAAACTGCTCTTTAATAGCGCATGGTTTAACCAATATTTGATAAATATTTGGTCATAATCAATGAGGGTTCTCATAGGTAGCACATAAATTGTTTCTTAGCTGTTTGCGCGTTTCTTCTTTGAAACAAAACAACGAATTTACAAAGGATACTACACTTTTCAATAAAAAAACGACTACATGCAGTTACACCACATACTTTCAAATACAAATATTTCTTCTGCCAATAGAAATACAGTATTTGGCAAAGATATGTGTCCATAGTTCTTATGAAAATATAGGAATACCATTTTTTATAACCCTTCAGTCGTCAGGTTTCACTATTCCAAACATAAGTTGTACCAAAAATTAACCTCCAGCCGAGAAAGTGCAAAGGATGGCAAAGGACTAACAAAGGCCTCGTAGCATCTATCCGACGGGTGCTGGCCTGCTAAAAAAGCGAGAAGAGCCACCACAGTCGAATATGTTGCGGCACTGTTAGTAAGTCCCATCCCCACCTCCTCGTGGTGTCATCTGGAGATTTCCTATGGAAATTGCAGACGGCGAAGGGCTTATGGCGAGCCTCCTGCGCCAAAAAACAGGATTAGTCCGTTGGGCTACGGGATAGTAAGCCGTCACCGTAAAAAAACCACAGACTCCGAAACAACCACAAGCCTCGGATAAACCAGACAGGATTTATGTTGACGACCCTTGCAAAAAACGAAAAAGGACAATGATCTTCGGCTTTGTACGTGGAATGTTAGGTCCCTAAACAGGCCACGTGCAGCCGAACAACTTGCGGACACCCTAGACCTCTATAAAGCGGACATAGCCGCCATCCAGGAAATGCGATGGAATGGACCGGGTATAAAGTGGATGAAAAACTGCGATATTTACCACGGCGATTGCTATAGGGAGAGAGGACATCGATGTTCGGATGCGGATTTGGTGTTCATTTCATTTAATTTTAATTTTGTAAAAAGTCCTAAGCTTTGGGCATGTAAGCGAACGCCTTATAACGATCCGTATCAAGGCTACATTTTTTAACATCAGTTTGATCTGCGTCCACGCCCCCACAGAAGACAAGGATGACTCCACCAAAGATGAATTCTACGATCTCCTAGACAGAACGTATGCCCAATGTCCCAGCTAAGACATCAAAAATGTACTATTAGACTTCAATGCTAAGCTGGGTAAGGAAAGCATCTCTGAACAAGTCATCGGCAAACATAGCCTACACGACACCACATCCGATAACGGAGACAGTCTGACTGATCTTGCTACGGGGCGAAATCTCCTTCTAGCCAGTACGCGCTTCCCGCACATCGATATACACAAAGGCACCTGGCGGTCTCTTGATCAATCGACTACCAACCAGATTGATTACATTGCGATCGACGTCAGACACTGCTCCACTATTCTTGATGTTCGAACTTTCCGAGGGGCTAACATCGACTCGGACCACTATCTTGTAGTAGCCAAGATGCGCTTACGGATATCACGAACGCAGCGGAGTGGAGTAAAAATACAAAGTTATGACGCCGGAAAGCTACTATCGCCAGAAACCGCTCGAGCATTTACCGATCGCGTCTCCCTTAAGCTGTCCAATACACCTCAATCCTCCACGCTATCAATAGAACAGCAGTGGAGCCTTTGCAAACAAGCCCTGAAAAGCTCGGCATCCGAAGTTTTGGGTTTCAAGGCTCCACCACGAAGAAATACCTGGTTCGATGACGAGTGCAGGATGCATATAAGGCCTCGCTGCATAAAAGAACAAGAGCAGCTCATGAGCTCTACGAGTTAAAAAGAAGGGAGGAGAAGAAAAGCGGATGAGGGGGCCCTTGGTCGGTTCGAGAGAAAGATTTTGCGCGTGATTTTCGGGCCTATAAACACAGACGGGGGATGGAGGAGAAGATTCAACCACGATTTACGGGCTGTACAGCGGCTTGAGCCTAGTCAGGCGTCTACGGATTCAACGCCTAAGATGGCTGGGCCATGTAGAGCGAATGGACACCCCAGCTCCAGCCCGAAGAGTCTTTGAATCCAACCCCGAGGGACGAAGGAGCAGAGGACGGCCGCACTTAAGATGGCGCACACAGGTGAAAGGGGACCTCAGCCAACTGGGTGTGCGGCAATGGAAAAGGTTAGCAAAAGATCGTGTTAGTAGGAGGAGCATGTTGGTTGAGGCCCAAATTCCCCAAACTGTAGCGCCCATTAAGAAGAAGAAGAAGTCGAGAAAATGCTGAGTTGAAATTGAATGCTCCGAATTGTTGACAAGATTCCACTCTTCATTCTGAAACGTGCATCCCTGACTTAAATCCAGCTGCTAGTTCCTCCTTCTGATTCCCCGGTAGCAACGTGCATTTCAAATTTCCGTGATACCATGAGGTAAAAGCACAAATGCGCCAATGAGATAATAACTTTCTTAGATACTTCACTCGACGTGACTCTCTCTTATAAATAAATATTCAAGGTCCTCATTTATGGCCAAATACATATGGTAGAAAACCACGAAAATTCCCATGCATTAAGCACTTAACATAAATTAAAATTTAATAACTGGTTAGTCAGTTGATCCCATAAACTATTTGAAACCAAATCGACTGCAGCGTAGCCACAACATCAATCACCAGAGACGCCCTCACCGGTATACATGGCACACAGTGCTATTACGAAAATGAGATTTTTTCACACTCCGTTCGCTAGGTCAAATGCCACCTGTAGGATGAGCATCAGGGGCTTGAGTAGCTACTGATGCAATTACAGCGCATCACGTAACGCCGATAGCACCACATTACAAATGACACCCAATTAATCTCTCCTCCCCTCGTGTGATGATTACACAACACCACCGACACCGTCTAAATCGACATTCGGCCAGAAATGAAATTAAAACCAAAAAGCCGATCCCGCAACACCAAGTATCAAGACCGGTCTGAGAAGCGACACTACAAAAACGCACGCGTGTAATCCAAATTAATTTGAAGTGCGAAGAGAAGTTTAGCCTGCACTTCCGTTTCGCTGCACGGTACGAGCGCTGCGTAACGGATAAGCCATTGTAATTTATTGTAAATTCAATTAATTTCGATTTCGTACGCGGAAAGGAAACTGTCGGCTTTTCGGTGGTCCGGTCCATGATGGCCACAGACAACGGTGAACACTGAGAGAGACAACGGATCGCCGTCATCGATGTGCTAACAGCTGACCGAGCGACAGTCGGATTGCAATCGCTGGCGGATTTATGAGCCTGGATTCGTTTGGGGATTTTACGCCACAACTGTCACTGGGTCAACACTCCCTCGATACATGGCCCGCTTCCTCTCGTCAGGCTGTAATGATGAGGATGATGATACATCAGACTGATTGGAATCGACACTATATGCCAGTCTGCGTATTTGGCTTAAATTCGGGGATTTGTTTGCATAAGGATGACTTGCACTGTGTATCCTGAAGGAACGTATCCCAATCATCTCCTACCGGGAGTCGTGAAGCCAGTGAATTCACCTTCATCTCGAATATGTATGTGGACTTTGTCGCGGGACATGCCTGACGCAAGTACATATTTCACAATTTGCTGCCGTTGACCATTCGTGTGAAAGTGAAGAGTAGCGGATACGTTTACCGCGTGAGACACGAGCGTTTGTCATGCGCGCCTTACCCAAACTGGTCGTTATGTGAACAGATGTTTGCTTTTTTTCCGTGGAAAATATGAAAATTTATCGGAGGGACACGACTGTTTTGCAAAAGTGTACGACTGACGCGGAATGTGATAGTTGCGTGCAGGATTTTGGACGGCTACTAGCTACCACGGACTGGTACCATACTGTAAGCTGACAGCTGTGTATGATCGGTCGGAATGGGGTCAGGAAATTCAATATCGCAAGGGTCTCTCATGTGTTGTTTTCGATGAATGAGTACTTGGATTCAGTAAAAGGAAAGTATGTAGTTTCCATGTATCTAGGATTCATAAACCTTTGCCAATTAATGCACTTTCACTACATGTTCCACTAAAAGATCACCTTGTCCTCTTCATCACTGCGATTGATGCAAAAGTTAAGCCCTTAAGCGCCAGCAATCATTAATGATTCCATACATAGCACGCTCGAACGAGGATTGAACACATCTCACCTGGAGTCACAACAACCGACACCGAAGATTGCAGCTTATGAAAAATTAAACTTTTATAATTAATCGTCATTCGGTTCGACCGTCTTGTGGCTTATGCATATGTATGTACATAAATGAAACTCGGCTCGAAAGATCACCTTTAAGCTTTAAAATCTACTCCATAGGGTGCATTCTGGTCGCAGAGAGCTCGACCGACCGCATGAGCAACCCACAAGGTGATTGGTTTATTGACGCACGAGACGGACCCCGAAACTTGATGAGCCGCTGAAGATCTTTGGATTTAATCGGCTTAGTCTACCGCCATCAATGCCATAATTGCATGAAGACAAAACAGACAAATAGGCTTAGAAGCCGCTGCCACCAACTCAATCACCAACGGTGATATCCTCCAGCATTAAATGATGAAGATGAGGACAACCACGACGACGATATGTTGCCTCATGTAGCCATCGCAACTCGTCAACATGTTGGTCGGGCATTACAAATCGATTACCAACTTTATCGGTGTGTTAGCGAATTTTAATTGCAAATCTAATCGCGCTGGCGGCGGCGGCACTACCATAGATATACACGCATATGCACCTCTAATCATTCGAATACTCCGCCTGTGTGTTCCTCTTTTTTGCTTGCCCTCTCATCACCATATCGAAACTTTCAAATGAACCGACAAATAGCCAAGATTATGAGCATCAAATGAGTAGAATTCTAGCGAACGCTGGAAGCAATATGTCTGGCCTGAGATTTCATTGCTCGTTGGTATAAGGGATTGGGAGCATCACCGCAATCGCATGGCAAACCAGAATGTTGTTTATGTCGGCTTCGCGCTTCTAAAGCGGGTGGTCGTAAAAGTGTCCTCCACTGATCGTCTGGTGGATTTAACTTGACCAATCCTCCAGACAGGCACTAAAACACTAAAACACCCCGATACGGTATCACTGGTCTGGCATATAACGTCTACGTCACCGTTTCAAAATCCCCAAGGATATGACTGATGACTACGACCTTTTGTGTTCTCTCTTTTGGTTTTTCACTATTTTTAGGTCGCACTTAAGGCTACGGTGCAACAAATGAATCATTCCCAGACTTGGGTAATTGAAATCAGTAGGAAACGACTGATTTATAAATAACTAAAGCAACAACAACATCAGCGTCCTTTGGGAAGATTACTTCGTGATCGCTGGCGATCTATGATGTACGAGCTCACTCCGGGGAGTTATTGAAGTCCAATGAGATCTATTGTTTGAGTTCTGTATGGCAGGTTGGAACCCTTGTCGTTGCCTATATACGGATGTGGAAGCACTCTCGCTCGGACGATGGAATCTATATTCGGAAATTAACTAACAAGGTAATGATTGGAATTCTGGAGAAGAATCTGAAAAGGAAGTTGTGGTATGTCAGACAGGATGGATGCTCAAGACAAAGTGATCAGCATTCCAGTGATAGTCTCTTGGGAATTATTTGGACAAACTTTCTGTGAGGATTGAGAGGAGGATTTGTAGTAGATGTACTGGGTGGATTCTATGATTGAATTTGTTCCCAGATTGATCTAGTTTGTTGAATATGAATTATGTGCATGGTAGGCGCCGCGCCATAAGTATCAGGGCTGATGTGTGTGGGAACAGAATTAATAGTTTTCTCGAGAAATGTTTTCGTACTCAATTGTTCATGTTCAATGGGATATTGAATGTAAAGATTGATTTCTGTGCCTGAAAACCTGAAGATGCTTTTCCACTTTGGGAATGAGTAGCAACTTGATTTATTGCGTTTTTGGCATGTTCTTTATGAACTAATTTACGTGCGAGATGAGACGTCTGGAAGCTCGTAAAAAGTTGATGAAGCAATTTGTAATTAATATTTTACAGACGTTCAAGGCCTTCAAGATAGATAGACAAATCACACAAGGAATGATAAAATCTAAAATAAGGGAAACTAGTCATAGGCTGGTGGTGGATGGCAAAGGGTTAACAAAGGCCTCGTAGGGGTAGCATCTATCCGACGGATGACGGCCTGCTTAAAAGCGAGAAGAGCCACCGCAGACGAACACCTTGCAACACTGTTAGTAAGTCTGTTAATAGTTCACAAATTTTATTTTGACTAGGTGGTTGAATAAACACAGTTCCTTGCTTTATAGCTAGTATCTACGATATGCACGACAATATGATAATTTTCGTGAATGAGTTTTAGTACAGTATGCTACATAGAGGAGAAGCACCGTGAAAATCACATTCGATGACATGGCTGTTGTCGGGATTCGATCCCGTGTCATCGGCGTCAGAGGCCAACACACTACCCGCTTCGCCACGGCGCTCTCGATGATACATAATTAACAGAAATAAATTGAAGGTTTGTACGCATTGGACATATGTAGAAATGAATGATGTTGAGCCTTGGATTTCTTAACAAAGTCCCATCTGGAGAAATTACAAACGGGGAAGGGCGAATGGCGAGGTACCTGTGCCAAAAAAACAGGTTTAGTCGGTTGGGCTACGACTTAATAACCGTAGCCGTAACCGTTAAGAATGTTGAGACTCAGACACAACCGCAAGCCTCCGATTCAACGGACGGACTACATGTTGACGATCCCCGCAAACTTGCGAAATGACTTGAGTATCGGTTCTGTACCTGAAACCTTAGGTCCGTTAACAGACCGGGTGCGGCCGAACAGTTAGAAATGTCCTAAGCTGCTATAAAGCATACATAACCGCACTTCAAGAAGTGGGTGCATCCCGGGTGAAAAGAGGATGAAAAACTGTGATATATACTATCGAAACTGCTACAAGAAGAACAAACAACGCCTATTTGGATGCGGATTTGTTGTTCGAAGTGGGCTTAGGCAAAAAGTCCTAAGCTTTTTTCATGTGTGCGAACGCCTCATAACAATCCGCATCAAAGCTATATTCGGCAACATCAGCTTGATGTGCGATCATTCCCCCACAGAAAAAAAAAAGACGACCGAGTCAAAGATGACTTCAATGACCTCCTAGATAGAACCTACGCTGTTATAGCAGATTTCAACGCAAGGCTAGGTAAGGAGGATATCTTTGAACGAGTCGTAGGAAAGCACACGATACAACGTCGGAAAACGTATTCAGGCTTGATAGAATTGATGAGTAGGCCTAATCTGCTACTAGCTAGCATACGATTCCCACATCTCAGTAGCCATAAGGGGATCTGGCGGTCTCCTGATCAATTGTCTGTTACTAAAATCGACCATATTGCGATCGACGGCAGACACTCCTCCAGCATCTTGGATATCCGAACTTTCCGAGGAGCCAGTGTTGACTCAGATCATTATCTTGTTGCAGCCGAAGTACGTATGCGGATATCGCGAGCACTGCAGAAGCGATTAGGATTATCTCGAGATGGTATTGATATGAGACTGATTTCATTCGAGGCTTAATTACGTAACGTTACGCTTTCAGCATAATCTGAAAATCAAAATCAAAAAAATTATGCAACACAGCTGTTGTGAATGAGAAGTGATCAAACATACTGGTGAAGGCATAACACTCACAGTATATGATCATTTCAGATCCATACTCTGTGTGCAATTCTAATATGACACCATAAGTGCATGGAAAAAATTGCTGCGTGAACTACAAGCTTCCTCTCCTCCTTTCTAGGACAACCACCCCTGGAGATTAGTAAACGAACATCTACGACTCAAACCACCGCACTCTGGTCAGGTTGCGTGATAAACATTAAAACAAAAAAGAAGACGATGTATGTACATACATATACGCATCGGCCCATTGTGATACCACCTGGATCAAGTTACCCTGATCCGCTAGCTGAGAACCAACCGGTGCGATGGAGTTGAGCTATCTTTTGGTTTGCTAGCTCACTTAGATTGTTAAAGAAGGGCGCGCCGAGGTAGATCCTCTTGCGATTCGCAAAAGAGGCACATGAGCAGAGGAGGTGGTGTATTGATTCCTCCTCCTCCTCGTCCATGCAGCCGCGGTGGTTTTTGACTCAACATGTTTAGACCAGAGAAGCTTACTATCTAAGACGACTCCTAGATACTTAGCCTCCTTGGATATCGGGATGGAAGTGCCTTTTAGTACCAACTGAGTCATGTCATGTCAGTATTTTTCCTCCTACTCGTAAAGAGAACGACATCTGTCTTAAGAGGATTGACTGACAGCCAATCATCGATCACATTTAGCGCCGCCTGTGCTTTTGAGACGGACAGTCGCCAAACATGGGCCGACAGAAAGAATGGCGAAGTCGTCCGCATAGGCCTGGGCATAGATTCCAGAGGCATTGAAAGCATCAAGCAGAGAATCGACCACCATTCACCATAACAGCGGAGACAGGACGCCACCTTGCGTTGTCGAAAGTTCCCTCAATGTCGATGAAAATGCCCAGCGCATACTCTTTCCTTTCGAGCGCGCATTCAATTCGCCCAACTAGGTTCTGAAGTGCAGTCTCGCAAGATTTTCCGCGCTGGTAAGCATGTTGCATCTCCGAAAGAGGGTGCATCCGAAGGGCAACTTTTCGCAAGTGCAACTCTACCAGTCTCTCCATGCTTTTCAGCAGGAAGGATGTTAGACTAATTGGTCTGAAGCTCTTGGCAAGTGAGTAGTCCTGTCTTCCTATTTTGGGAATGAAGACCACTTTCACTGTACGCCAAGGAATGGGTATGTGAGCAAGTGCTAGACTAGCAGTGAAAATTCTTTTCAGAGTAGGAAGCAGCTGCCTTATACCTTTTTGCAGCATAACAGGATATAAATATCCCGTCGGTGCCCGGCGATTTGAAGCCATCGAAGGATGCCACAGCAAATTCAATAGCTTCAGTCGTAACCACACGCGACGCAATATAACAGCTACGCCGAGTTGTTTTCATGGTTTCAGTTGCAGTTTCCCTTGAAGGAGTGTGCAACGAGCCGATGTCGATCTGATTTCCCGGGAAATGTTGGGATGCTTAGGGCATAATTCATTCTGAGCTGTTACCTTATAGACTAAAGACTATAACCGCAGTAATCGGTATATCACTATTGTCAACAGCACAGACCTGTTACGGCCAGGTCTAATCAATCAGTGTAGTGTTCTGGAGTCAACGCTTTCATTTATTCAGTATATTTTGCCAAATCATCTTCGACGGACTCAGCGTGCAGCGTTGCAAATGATAAAATTGTTTTAGCAAAATGGGTCTTCTGTTCGGGCAACGTTCCGCCCGCTTAAGCCATTTCACCCCTCTCGTCCTACAGAGAGGATTATTCGCAGCGTGGTGGATAAATTTGAGCCTACTAGTCCAGGCTCGTAAGTAGACGAAACGCAAGATCTGCCGAAAACACCGCTTTGAATTAAGACTTTGTCATTTATAAAAAATGTGCTCGGAGGACAATCGAATAAATGTTTGCAAGGACTTGTGTCGCCCAATAGAGCACATAAAGAATTTTAATCCATTTCGTAAGTGGGTTAGAGTAATAGAAGAAATATTTAACGGGAGTGTTTGATAGAAGAACATCGACGAACACAACCTATAGAACAGATACTGAATTTGAATCTAGGAAACAAACTTTCCCATCTTGGCCTTATTCGTCTTGACAAACTTGACAAACCTCAATATGTCTAGTTACGATTTGTCCACGTAGCCCACTTCAGGTGACTTCCTTCCACCATTGTCTGCTAATTAACTGAATGAAATCCAAATAGATAGACAACAGTTCTCGACAATCGACAACGGTCGACAGAGGACGACAAGAGAAAACAAAGCAGCACGACTCTGCCGAGACTCCTATGCACAGCGCGATACAATTGAATCTCTGATGAGCCATCAATCAAATTGATGTGTGGCATCCACCACAACCGAGCATGTATCAGATCCACACATTCACATCCTCCACTAGAATAGTGAGCAATTTACTGCACCTTGACTGATTGACTAGACAATGTCAAGGATACGAACATTGGTCAATTTATCTAAATCAATGTATGAACTGTTGAGGTGATTGGAGGACCATTCCTGATCCCATAAGCAAGTGGTTAGGTATATAAGCCCTGAGATAATTGAAAGAATTTTACCGGTCGCTAAGGAGCATAAGACACTCGTCAATCATAAGTCTTCAATGGTATGCTCATGTTAAGCTCATTACAACCGTGACATAAAGCCATGACTGGCCCTTCATTTGCCGCGAATGGACGGCAGACAAAGTGGAGAAATTAACACTTGTCCCTGTGCATCATTTTCAAGAACCAGTTAAACACTTCTCTGTTCGATACTCAACGCAGCCGCTGACGAGCTTGGCCACTATCTGCTGTGTACCTTGTAATTCACGCTCATTGTTAGCGTTATTATGGGGCGTACTGGCTGTGGAATACCACCCGTATGCCTAGACCAACTGACGCGCTGTTTAATTAATAATCAATGCAGTGGAGACAGCTACACTACCATCCGATGACGTTCGGCAAATGACAGGCGAGAACCATTAGTAGTTCCTTGCCGCCTAGATCCTCCAACCGCTCCGGGGAGGTCTTCACCGCACTTTGTCCATCCGACAGATGGACATCAAGCCAGCGAGACTAAGCAATGGATGAGGGCTAATTTGTGTGTGCTTGGTGTTTAATTAAGGTAAAGAGGAATAATATTGGTTGTGGCTGAAACCGAACGTGTTTGGTTAGAGGGACTCCATTAATTATGCTGGATCGAGGAGCCCTCGTCAGGGACGAGCAACTACGATGAAATGCATACTCGTATATCGACGTATTGCGTTGAAAAAGTTGATAAATATTGACTTGTGTCAACTGTTGTGTCGCAATATCAGATGGACGTAAGACATTAAGTGAGATTGGGAATGTGAAGTTTCAGGCCCAACTGGGCTCAAGGGCTCTTCACTTCGAAGGTTGCAATTTCCAGTGTGTTAAAAACGAATCGTTGGTTTCATATCTGTTACTCTGCACCTTAAATTAGTGGATGCGGAGAAGGGTAACTAAGAAGAAGGGTTTGGTATTGGGACATATTACGCAAATTACAGTATCGTGATCCTTTAAATCACTTCAATTCCGTTTCTTGAATGCCTTCTTGTATCTGTAGTCGTACGAAGAGCTGCATTCCATTTGTTTTACTATTACGAATGCTTTGCGCACGAGTGTCTTTCAATTTTACTGTATGTAATCGAGGATCAATATACTTGTTCATGGGTTTGAACCCATTTTCCCAAGTACTTTTGTCACTCCAATTGAGGTACCTAAAAAACAAGGGAATTTAACGTACCAACCGCTACCGCAGGCTCGTCTTGAAAGACCCATGTCGATTATTGTTTAGTTTCAGGTTCATACTTACTTACTTACTTACTTATCAGGCCAGCGATCCATGGAGGATCTGAGCCTGAGCTATAGCTGCCTTCTATCCTTGACGGTCCCGGGCACGCTTCTTCCAGTTGTCAAGACCAAGATGTCTTACATCCGCGATTACTTGGTCTTTATACCGGAGGTTCGGTCTTCCTTTTCTTCTCGAACCAGGTGGCTCGGAGTCGAAGACCCTCTTAGCTGGAGCGTTGATGTCCATGCGCTCGATGTGGCCGAGCCAGTGAAGTCGACGGATCCTCCGCCTTCCGGACTACATCCACATCTTGGTACAGCTCGTAGAGTTCGCGGTTGTGTCTTCTTCTCCATTCACCTTCCTCACAGACAGGACCAAATATCCGGCGCAGAATTTTTCTTCCGAAAGAACCCAAAACTAGCTCCGCTGTCCTGCTTATCGTCCAGCTTTCGGCTCCGTACAGCAGGACTGGCAGATTGAGCGTTTTGTAAAGCATGGCGTTGGTCCTTCGAGTGAGGAGTTTTGACCCCAGTTGTTTGGACAAGCCGAAGTAGCAGCGGTTGCCAAGGGCGATTCTATGCCGGATCTCCACTGTGGTGTCATTTGTGGAATTTACGTTTGCCCCGAGCTAGACAAATTCCTTAACTACCTCGAAATTGTAGCTGTCAATTGTTATATTTTGTCCCAGGTGGTGAGCGACGGATGACAGCATGTATTTCGTTTTGTCCTCATTGATCTTAAGGCCAACTCGTTTCGCCTGTTCTTCAATCGCCGTGAATGCTTGCACAATGCCACGGCGAGAACACGCGATGATGTCGATATCATCCGCGTATCCTAGCAGCTGGATGGACTTGTAAAAGATAGTGCCTTCCCTGTTGACGCCTGCCCGTCGCACTATCTGCTCCAACACCAGGTTAAAGAAGTCACATGACAGCGCATCTCCTTGCCGACATCCGGTGCATGTTTCCGAGGTCCTAGGACCGAGTTGCACGGTGCATCGCGTGTTTTTTAGCGTGGCGCGACACAACTGGATCAGTTTTACCGGGATCCCGAATTCGGCCATCGCGCCAACCAGTTCTTCACGATGAATGCTGTCGTATTTGAAATCGATGAAAAGATGGTGTATATCGATTCGAAACTCGTTGGTCTTTTCCAGGATTTGTCGAAGTGTGAAAATTTGGTCTATAGTCGATTTGCGGGCCGGAAGCCGCACTGGTAGCTGCCGATTAGTGCGGTGCAAAATGGCTTTAGACGTTCACACAATACGCTAGACAGCATCTTGTATGCGACATTGAGCAGGGATATACCTCTATAGTTCTTGCAAGAGGTAGGATCGCCTTTTTTGTGGATGGGGCAAATAGAGCTGGTATTCCAGTTTTCGGGCATGCTTTCATCTTCCCAAATTCTGCAGATGATCTGGCGCATGCTCCCTACCAGAACATCGCAGCCAGCCTTGAAGAGCTCTGAAGGCAAGCCATCTGAGCCTGCGGCCTTGTTGTTCTTCAGCTTCTGAATAGCTGTGCCGACTTCTTCGATGTTGGGTGGGAGGACTACTTCACCGGCTGGAGTTGGGATTTCCTCGGTCCCTACCACTCTCTCTTTGGGTCATGCTCGTTAAGCAGCTGCTGGAAATGCTGCATAAATACATCCACTATTCCCTGCGGGTCGGTGACGAGATTGCCCTCGCAGTTTCGAAGAGCCTGGGTGCCCTTTTTGAAGCCACCTGCAAGGCCTTTGGCTTTCTTGTAAAAGGCTCGTGTTTTATGTTTAATGAGCACATGGTCGATTTGGTTGGCGGTTCGACCGTCCGGAGATCGCCAGGTTGCTGTGTGGATTCGCTTACGAGGGAATCTTGTGCTACTTATCACCGCATTACGAGCTTTCGCAAAATCCATGAGTCGGAAGCCGTTATCTGTTGTTGTATAGTGGAGGCTGTGCTTTCCAATCACTCCGCCAAGGGGGTTCTCCTTACCGATTTTGGCGTTGAAGTCCCCGAGCACGATTTTTACATCATACTCCGAACAAGCTCCGTAGGCGTTGTCCAGGAGGTCATAGAAGTCCTCCTTGATAGGGTCTTCAGCCTCGTCGGTAGGGGTGTGTGCACATATAAGGCTGATGTTATAAAATCTGCCTCTGATGCGGATCACAGCCAGGCGATCACTTATAGATTTAAAGTCGATGACCTTCGACCTTAACCGCTTTCCCACGACAAATCCGCATCCCAGTAAGTGCAACCTTTTGTGACAGCTGTAATAAATGTCGCAATTTTTCTTCCTAATCATATCGTTGCCTATCCAGCGTATTTCCTGGACCGCAGTAATATCCGCCTTGTACTGCGTGAGGATTCCTTCTAGTTTATGAGCAGCTCCGGGAGTGTACAGGGTTATGACATTCCAGGAGCATACTCGCAAATCGTGTTCCTTTCTCGTGCGTTGTCGTCGTCGAGTATCCGTCCGTGTATCCGAGGCATATTGCTCATTCATAACTTTATTTTTTTTTTTTACGTGGGCGGATCGTTAGTCCGCCGCACAACCGCCATTCTGGTCGGGGTCTTGTCGCTGCATACGTTTGTTCACCTCCCAACGGTTGTTGAAAAGGCTATCCAGAGGGCGCCGCGAGGAGGCCGTATGTCAACTTGACCCGGGCACTTAGACAGGGATCGTTGCCGGCATCTCGCCAGGTTGAGAGCGATCAACAACTTTACCCTGTATGTCCGAGCCCATGCTCTCATATGTATGTCATATACGAAGTCACAGACGTCTTTTGAAGCATCGCGATTTAACTTTTTTAACCATTCTTTACACAAATCGACACGAGCCTTATTTTGAGCAATTGTCAACTAATGGTAATGTGGTATTCTTTTTGACCGCCAGATATTCATATTGCATAAATTGTATGCGAGCGGAACTATTGCTCATACAGACCTCAATCATGCAACATGACTATCCCGAAATTTGTCTTGTAGTGAAGTGCGACCACGATTCAATTCGGAATACCAGCGGAACACGAGATGGTGTTTCATTACCATAGGTTGGTTTAACCCACGTCGATTTCATATTTTGACCAAGATAACTGTTTCAAGTATCTGTAAATAACATATATTTTGCGATGAGGCTTAACTCGTAAATCCGCAAGGCCCGGTGGATCAGAGGTATTGAACTGTATTTGTTGTTCATACGCTTTTAATACCAGAACCTATCACCCAATGTGGAAGCACCAGCCAATTAGGGTAGGTCCTGAAGGCGTCTATCAATGGGCAAAAAAAAAACCTATCGAATTGAATTGAAGAACTCGGGGCTTGTCACATGAAGACATGAAGACTGATGACTTTCCCCCCACAATGGACTCTTCATTACCGTGACGACTTCGCATTCAGTTGTAACTAAGTTAGGTGTTTAGCTACTAATAAATTACGTAACAAGACCTTGTCTCCAACTTTTATATCGCAATCTCTGGCTCCCCGTCGTTTGTCTTCTCTTTGTTTACATTTCTGTTTTTTCATTGCATCAATGTCCCTTGCTTCTGAATCCAGATGCGTCTTGTATCGAAGGAATTTCGTCCCGAATCATTCGATTGTATAAAAGGTCCGAAGGAGCTTTATCAGTTGTTCCATGTGGTGTTACATTACTCACTCACTTAATCAGGTGGCGCTACAGTCCGTGAACCTGGGCCTCAACCAACAAGCGTCTCCAGCTGGCACGGTCTTTGGCCAGCTGTTTCCAGCCCTGCACGCCCAGTTGGTTAAGGTCCCCTTCCACCTGCGTGCGCCACCGATGATGCGGCCGTCCTCTGCCGCGCCTTCCTTCCGGAGTGGATTCGAAGACAGGGTCGCAGCTGTTTTTCCATGCGCTCTACATGGCCTAGCCACCATAGACGCTGTATCCGTAGACGTCGTACCAGGCCGATGTCGCTGTACAACCCGTACAGTTCTTCGTTATATCTTCTCCTCCATACACCGTTTGAACAAACGGGACCGCAGACAGTGCGCAGAATTTTCCTCTCGAAACGACCAAGGGCATTTTCACCCTTTTTTGTTAAGGTCCAAGCCTCTGCGCCGTAAAGGAGGACTGGGATGATTAAGGTCTTATACATATAGTGTCATCTTGGTTTTCCGAGAGTGGGCTCTACTTCTCAATTGCCTCTTGAGACCAAAGAAACAGCGGTTGGCAAGAGTGATTCTGCGTTTTATCTCAACGCTGGTGTTGTTGTCACTGGTCATCAGTGAGCCGAGGTAGACGAATTCCTTGACCACTAGTTAAAGTGTTATATCCGCCCACGGTGACGTTCTGGCCAATACGTCGGTGTTGTCCGTCTCTATTAGATGAAAGCAGATATTTGGTCTTACCCTCGTTAACTTTGAGACCCATCTTAGCCGCTTCTACCTCAATGCTTACAAAGGCCTCATTGACGTCTCGCTGTGTCCGTCCTATCACGTCAATGTCGTCGGCGTACGCAAGCAATTGCGTAGACTTGAAATAAGTCGTACCTCTTGTGTTAACCAGTGACTCTTGCACGATCTTTTCAAGCACGATGTTGAAAAAGTTGCATGACAGCGCGTCACCTTGCCTTTTTTAACATCAAAGGTCTGCCTTATAAAAGGTCACTCCGTTAAAAGGTGCCAAGCTCCAAAATGTAGTATTTGTTTGTTACCTCATCACAATTTGTTGCACAGATTCAGTAAAGGTCATGCAGACGAACCCACGGTTTCAGGAAACATATCGCTTATTTCCAGTAAATTTGAAAAAAATTCCTCCCAAGTGATATTGGCTACGGCAATGGTTTATATTTCATCCCGTTCGAGCACTTTTAGACTCGGCTTCCCAATTAAACTTTATTACGGAAGACATGGCACAAAGATTAAAATTGAATAAGGTCAAAACTAGTACATCCGTTTCTGGTATAGGAAGATCCAATGCTATTGTGAACTCCAAAACAGAGGCCGTTTGTAAGTCAAGCATTTCGGATTATGAACTTGAGCTTGAGTTACTTGTTTTAAAACGTATCACCAACGTGCATCCGGAGAGAGAATTAGACATTTCACAATGGCGCATACCATCCAACATTCCTTTAGCAGATCCGCACTTTAATCGTCCGAATCGTATTGACCCTCTTATAGGGGCCGATAGCTTCTTTCAGTTATTATGCGTAGGCCAGATAAGAATTGGTCCTAATCTACCTCTCCTTCAAAAAACACTATTGGGTTGGATAGTATCTGGGAAGTACGATAAATCAGAAGTTCCCAATGCTCCATGCACACTTGTATCGTGTTCGGACTTTCAAGATGCTTCTCTTACGGAGGTTGTAAAGAAGTTTTGGGAAATAGAGGAGGTAGATAACAGGCAGAAATTGTTGACGAAGGAAGAAAAGATTTGTGAAGAAGCATTTCTGAAAGGCGTACAGAGAGGAAACGACGGTCGGTTTATAGTAAATTTGTTGTTCAAACCAAATCCAGGTGAATTGGGAGATTCACTAAGCCATGCAAAAAGAAGAGTTTCAAGTCTCGAGAATAGATTGCGGAAAAATCAGGGAGTCAAGGAACAGTATGCAGCATTTATGAAGGAGTATGAAGATTTAGGACATATGGAAGAAGTTCGTTCCGATCAACTTTCTGAAATAAAATATTTTGCTCCGCATCAATTTGTTCTTAGGCCAGATTCGCTTTCGACAAAATTGAGAGTAGTTTTTGATTGCAGTGCAAAGACTACTTCTAACCTATCGTTGAACGACCTACTGCTCAAAGGTCCGACCATACAGGACAGTTTGTATGACATTATTTTACGTTTTCGATCTCATAAATTTGTAATCACTGCAGACATATCGAAGATGTATCGTCAAATATTGGTTCACAAAGAGGATCAAAATTATCAGTGTATTCTTTGGAGACCGAACGAAGGGGAAGATTTAAAAGCTTATCGCCTTAAGACAGTGACCTATGGTACTACTTCCGCTCCATTCATCACAACCAGATGTCTCAAATATTTAGCCGATGCTATCAGAAAGCAGAACCCTTTAGGAGCTCGCGTAATAGAGGAAGACTTTTATATGGATGACATGATTACAGGCGGAGACTTGTTGGATGCCATATGAGGCATATTCTTTTGACTGCAGGATTCGACTTAAGGAAATGGTGCAGTAATGATGCAGGTATATTGGCCAAAATTGGAGGCTGTCAGCATGACAATCTTTCTTTGCGGATAAATGATAAAGACATTATCAAAGCCTTAGGGATTGTCTGGAATCCGTCTGAGGATGAGTTACAGTATATAAAACCTAATTTCAGCTGTAATAAATCCATTACCAAAAGAGTAATTTTATCAGAAATCTCCCAAATATTTGATCCCTTGGGGCTAATAAACCCAATAGTTGTAAGAGGCAAAATCATTATGCAAGATTTGTGGATATCAAAAAATAAGTGGGATGAATCTATACCTGAAAATATATACTCTCAGTGGCAAGATTTTCGGAAAGAGATAGCTTTAGTGGATAAGATTAAATTGCCAAAGGTATATTTTTATGTTGTCTTCCAATCCTTGCAGAATCGAATTGCATGGTTTCGCCGATGCTTCTCTTCGCGCTTATGGTTGTTGTCTATATGTAAGATCAATAGATGCACAAGGAAACGTAAAGTGCATGCTACTTACTGCTAAGTCAAAAATTGCACCCATAAAAACAAAATCACTTCCCCGTCTGGAATTGTGCGCAGCGTCATTGCTCGTAGACTTGGTATTAAAAGTAGTATCGAATTTAAATTACACCATCGACGATATTTACCTGTGGGCAGATTCAGAGATAGTTCTTCGTTGGATTTCAGCATATCCGTCCACTTGGGAGGTATTCGTTGCGAATAGGGTTTCCAAAATACAATCCGACTTGCCGTCAGCTATTTGGAAGCATGTTAATAGCAAATCCAATCCAGCGGATATTGTATCTCGCGGAGCTTCCGTTTCAGAGCTTATCAAAAGTTATTGGTTTCGAGGGCCACCATATCTTTACCAGTCAGAAGAAAATTGGCCACATCAAAGGAATTTTTCTGCCATAGCGCACGCCGAAGGTCTTAGACAGGTGGCCCTACTTTCAAATGCGACTCCGTTGAAAGGAATTGAAGAGGATTTAATTCGATTTAATAACTTTCAAAAAACTAATAGGATTTTTGGTTATATTATGCGGTTTTACAATAATATTAAATATCGAAATGCCAAACGCTCTAACTCCGCCTCCGAGAATTACAGGACATCAATCGTACCTCTCACCCCTGATGAATTAGAAGATGCTTTATTGCGCACCATTTGAAGTATTCAGCGTGACCATTTCCGGGAAGAAATTGAGGAATTAAAGAGATTTGAAAAGATCAGCCCGAAAAGCATCATCAAAAACCTCAACCCTTTCCTTGATGATAGCAGTGAATTGAAACTCGTTAGAGTGGGCGGGCGTCTGCAGAACGCGGACTTACCTTATAACTCAAAATTTCCTTTGCTCCTTCCTAAAAATTCCCCTTTTGTTAAGAATCTCGTTGTTCATTTGCACAAAGCTAATTATCACGCAGGTCCTCAAGCCTTGATAGCCATCATAAGACAGCGTTTTTGGATCGTTAACGCTCGACAGCTTGCAAAACACGTCGTTAATAGATGCCTTCATTGTTTTCGATATAGGCCGAAATTAATGCAGCAAATAATGGGCGATTTACCGGCGGGCAGAGTAAACGTAGCCAGACCATTCGCAAAGACGGGAGTCGATTTTTGGACCTTTTCATATATCCCAGAAGCGTCGAGGATACTGCAGGCTCAAGGCGTATATTGCCGTTTTTGTTTGCTTTGCAACAAAAGCATCTCATTTGGAAGTAGTTTCCGACTTGTCTACGCAGGGTTTCATAGCGGCGTTAAAAAGATTTGTTGCACGAAGGGGCTTGTGTGAGGAGATCCATTACGATAATGGAACTAATTTCGTTGGAGCCCGCAACGAGTTAAAGGAGCTTCGCAAGACATTCTTGGAGCAGCAGGCTCAAAACCACATTTCATCCTGGTGTGCTGCCCAACGGATCCGTTTCCTTCATATACCACCAAGGTCCCCACATTTCGGAGGCCTATGGGAAGCAGCTGTAAAAACGGCCAAGGCGCATCTTTTTCGCACGGTAAAGCAAGCGTACTTAACCTATGAGGAATTTTCGACGGTAGTAGCCGAGATAGAAGGCATTATGAATTCTCGTCCTTTGTGTTCTATAACCTCTGACCCAAGTGATGAATCGGTTCTCACACCAGGTCATTTCTTAATTGGTGCGCCTCTAAATTCTATTTCAGAGCCAATAGTGGAGCAAAGGGTTCCACTTGCAAATCGTTGGCGAAGACTTACCCAGATTAAGCAGCACTTTTGGTCCAGATGGTCGAAGGAGTATTTATTGGAACTTCAACGCCGTACTAAATGGATGACAGCAGCAGAGGATGCAAAGGTGGGAATGCTGGTGCTCATTTTCGAAGACAACCTCCAACCGCGACATTGGTTATTGGGGCGAATTGAGCGAGTCATACCCGGAGCAGATTCGAAGATAAGAGTAGCTGATGTCAGAGTACGAGGATCCATCATGCGTCGGCCAATCCACCGTCTGGCTCCACTTCCAATTGGTTGAAGAGTCAGTTAACGTAGGACTCTTCAAGGCGGGCAGAATGTTCAAACTTCATGCCAATAAATGTAGTAAATCTAAATGTCTTGTTAAATTGTAAATTGGTATAATGAATTTTTATGTCAAATGAACATTATGGTTTGTTCCAAACCTATAAACCATGTAAATGGTAACGAATAAAGAATCTTTCGAACTACGGTTCGTGGGGAGATTGTTGAATTAACCGCCAAAGGAGACGGATCGTTGATTTTCATTTTTTATATAGTGGTTTTAAAATATTTAATATTAAAATACTGCGATAGTTCGCAAGAAACATTAAATAGTTGAATAATATAGTTGAGTCCCCATAACGCTGGTGGACAACCACACTGATAAGAGCCGATCAGGTAATCCACAAACGGTTTCAGGCGTTCCCACAATACGGTAGAGAAGATCTCATATGCGATGTTAGGGAGACTTATTCCGCTATAGTTGGCACAGTTATAGGGGTCTCCTTTCCGACCCCTCCGACCATACCTTGCAAATGAGATGGTGCATGCACCTTACCAGCTCTTCTCCAGTCGCCTTAAGGAGCTCAGCAGACAGGCCGTCTGTGCTCGCGGCTTTATTAGACTTAAGTCTTGATATCGCTATTTTGTTAAATCGTCGTCCATTACGAATGGCTCGTTCTGCCTGACAGCGTTATCTTGTCTATCATCGCCGTTATACAGTCTGCAGAAGTGGTCTTACCAAATCCTCAGCATCGATTGCGACTCTACTACCAGTTCTCCATTTTCATCCCTGCAGGCCGCCGCTCTGGCTTTGTAGCCATGGCATGTTCGTCTTACCTCAATGTAAAACTTACGGGCGTCATTCCTGCGGAGGCATCTCTCAATCTCCTCGATCTCACGCTTTCCGTGCTCTCTCCTCTTTCTTATGAGAGGCGTGTGTTCCTCTCTTCTCTTCTGCTCATAGATTTCACGAGCAGCTCTCAGCCGTCGTTGTAGCATGGCTTTATATGCCTCTTGTTTTGCTGCATGGGCTTGTTCGCATTGTTCATCGAACCAGGGATTTCTAGGTGATGGCGGTTTGAAACCCAGCACCTCTGAGGCAGCGTCTCTGACGGCGCTCTTGCAATGTGCCCATTCCTGCTCTATTGTTTGCGCTGCTGTGGGATTGGAGGAGACACGATCGGCAAAGTTTCTGGCAGTCTGGCAGATTGTAGCTTCCCGACGTCAAACTTACGTAGTCCTACTCGACTCCTAAGCATTCTTTGTATCCTCATTCGTACCTTGGCTACAACAAGGTAGTGGTCCGAGTCGATGTTGGCCCCTCGGAAGGTTCGTACGTCGAGAATACAGGAGGAGTGTCTGGCGTTGATCGCAATGTAATCAATCTGGTTGGTACCCCTGTTGATGTTGAGATGGGGGAATCGTATGCTTGCTACAAGGAGGTTACGCCTCGCTAGGAAATCAATTAGCCTAAGTCCGTTGTCGGATGTGGTGTTATGGAGGCTATGCTTTCCTATGATCGACTCAAATATGTCCTCTTTGCCCAGTTTTGCATTAAAATCTCCTAGAACTATTTTTGTGTCGTAGTTAGGACATTGGGCATATGTTCTATCTAGGAGATCGTAGAATTCCTCTTTGAGTCGATCGTCCTTTTCTTCCGTTGGGGCGTGAGCGCATATTAAGCGAATGTTTCCAAATTTAGCTTTGATGGGGATTGTTATGAGGCGTTCGCTTATATCTCGGAAGCATAAGACTTTTTGTCGGAGTCTTCCTCGAATAACGAATCCGCACCCGAATAGGCGCTGTTGGTTCCCCTTGCAGCAGTTCCCGTAGTAGATGTCGCAGTTTTTCATCCGTATTTTGCCTGGTCCATCCCATCGCACTTCTTGGAGTGCGTTTTTATCTGCTTTATAGCAGTTGAGGATTTGCTCCAATTGATCGCCTGCACCCGGTCTGTTAAGGGACCTCACATTCCAGGTGCAGACTCTCAAGTACGTTAATCGTTTGCAGGGATCGTCAACTTTGTATCCGTCCGTATCCGAGTCTTGTTGTCGTTTCGGAACAAGTAGGCTTGTACGTGATAGGGATGTTACCCCTAAGCACAACCCCCAACCTGGAGGGCCAGGTTCCTCTTTCCCCAGGAACAAGGGGTTGGGTCACTGCGCACATCTGGCGGGTGCCAGGGTAGCTATCCAAGGGGGGGCCACGCGGAGGCTGTGTGTCAACTTAGATTGAGCAGGGACAGAGATCGAAGCTGGCGTTTGCCATGTTAAACACGATCAATAAGTACTTTTCTTATGTGCTGGCATTGTTGACACTGCGATATCAGTGAATCTTCCGAGTGCCACCATAGCTGCCCATAATTGTTTTGAGTCTTCTGTGACTATAACACCTACCAAGGGCATTAAGCTGAATTGCAAATCCTTATTTTTTCAAGCGTCATCGGAATTAAACGCTGAGTAATTGCCACTTAACAAAGTACACCGTAAAACACTTAGCCACACATCCGATGACAAAAAAACAAAAAAAGAAATCAGAACAAGGAAGAAGTTCCATCCTCGTGAGAACTTCCCTCGGAGCCCATCTCAGTGTAGTACTGATCCCGATCCAATCACGTGCGTTTGCTTTTTTTTTTTTATTAATTAATTTGCATGAAGCACGTTCTTTTCCTCGCCGCACAGCATTAATTACATAAATTACCTGCGTGTGTGTACAAAACAAAAATTCGCTTGACCAATCTACTTAGCGCGGAGCACGTACTCGCACAGCAAAATGCCAGACATTGCGTTGAATTACGAATACTGTGGCTTGGGACTTTGTCGCCACCAGTGCATACATAGGTATACTCGATTCCAGTTGCCCTCCAGTTACTCTATTCAGTTTTGTCTTTGCGGCTTTTTTGTGCAACCAATATGTACATATGTACGCCTGTTGTGAATGCGGTCACTTGAAGATTTATCGCGTGGTCTTGGCCATTTAGAGATCTGAGCCATTCCATCAATTGGTCTTTTTTTTTCGACCAAGAAATTCCAGAATCGGAAATTAATTGGAGTTATTTCTCGCATTTTGCACAGCACACAAAGCCATCAGTAGTAATTCGTTGCAAACAGGCACAGGTGAATCGGTCGGTGGTTTAGTGCTTCAGTGCCTCGATGCCTTAGTGCCTTGATGATATTCGATTGGTCCGCGCGCCACCCGATGGATTCCGTGAAATGTGTGGCATTCAGGTAAATATTTTAATAGGAATATCGTGCAGTTGTTATTGCCGACCGATTGAGGTCTATGTTGTTGGATGCCGTTCAGTGCTGGCAACTTGTCGGTACATCAGGAAGCATTTACATTTGCGTTTGCATTTGGTGGCGGTGACTGCAGTGAATCCCTGTAATGTTAAATGTAAAATGCAAAATGTGAAATGCCCCAATAATTTAGGGAGTAATTGTATCCAAGCATGCAAGATGCGATGCAATCCGAAAATCACAGGGATTCGACACGCAGCGCTTAGTGAACGAGAGTGTGGTCAAGACTACTTCCCGGACGAACAACTGATGCTCTTATCTCCAGCAGCAATGGAAATGACCTTTGATAATTAACCTCCTCGCAGTGCAACTTCAACTCGCGGTTTTCCTCTTTTTTTTTTTCCTTTTTTGCTGAAAGATGCCACAACGGCAGACAGCGATAACTGTTTGCTTAACTTCGCACTCACTTCACATTTTAGTATGATTCCGCGGCCGCTTTTCTTTCTAATTGCCCATTGCCACACAGAAGCAAACCCATAATGGAAGCAAAATCTCTATTTCCTCCAAAAACACAAGCAGACACGTAGCGCGTCGCGATAGCCAGCGGGCATCTGGAGCGAACGAACAGTATCGGGTAATAAATTGAAAATCGTGCCTAATTAAAGCTTAGTAGTGGAGAGCATAAAGTGCTGCCCGATCTCATCACCTGCTGCAGAGCTGCCATGCGCTACTAACGAGCGAATGTGGCACTAGTACAACAGTAACGGATGGAAACAATAGAACCATTAACTTCCATGCAAGCCAGCAACTGTCTGAAAACAGCAATC
Organism: Eumerus sabulonum; assembly: GCA_951905685.1. NCBI lineage: Eukaryota > Metazoa > Arthropoda > Insecta > Diptera > Syrphidae > Eumerus > Eumerus sabulonum. Next base: position 210,097,767 of record OX645060.1, read on the forward strand.
TGACAGCACTGCGTACATGAATTCCACTAGCCAGGCGGATAGTAATCAAGTGATCGCCTTCTTGGCTCCATAAAAGACATAGGTTCTTCTTCAAGGGTCCAGTCCGGGCCGACTTTGTATGATCAGGACACTTATACTGGTGGTATTAGCAAAGTTAATTACCAACTCGACTATCTAGTAGTCGGATTGCCGGCATTTGGCTCACGCCAAAATGCCATTCACTACGAATCTAACCACAATTCACACACTCAAGTCTGCTGGTTGGCAATGGGGAGATAGCTACCTACTGATTGTTCGATGTGAGGTTGGTCTACTGACCTTCGCATTTCAAGCCAAAGACTTTAAGCGGCGAACGGCTTCTTTAAGGCGACTACCGCCTTACGCACGCGCGGCCAGGTGTTCGTATGGTGTCTGTTTGCTGCCTGGATTAGGCGTTATGTTCGAAGCAGGAAAGAAAAAAATCAGAGCAATTTGCCACAAGCTCAGACGGACAGACAGAGGATTAGGCGTTGATTTACAACATGCATAAATCATGATCGTTATGTAAAAACAAAGCGAGAAAAAGAACGTTGATGTGGTACTTGGGCCTGCAACCTGCCCAGTTGTCGCTGGAACCGTTAACGCTTCCTCCGCCTCAAGCCGCATGCTTTCCGTTTTAGAGAGTGGTGAATAGTGGTGTCTGTGCGCGCGTTCGCGCGATATCGAACGCAAATATTGGTAATAAGTGGCCATTAGCCAGGTTATCTGGCCGCATGGTCGGAGAAGCTTTCCAGGGGTTCCTTTGTGCCCAAACGAATATCTATCATACGACACTAATTGAGCTTCCGTACAGGTGAGTGCACTTTTAATGAGCTCACGACTTTCATGTACGATGATTTTGCTCGGCTCGTATGCCGTCGTCGTATTGTGCTCGAGTGTGGTACATTAACGTTGTAGATCGCATACAACGCTCTAGCTTAGTCGCGTCTTCAGTATTGCCCGATACGGTGCTTTCGACTTCAAGGAATACAATGAGATGAAATGTGTTTTGTTTGTAAGTTTTTTCCTTGTGTCGCCGTTGCTGTTGTTAGTTTCCTTTTGCTTCTTCTTCTTCTTCTTCTTCACTGACGTATGCAAATGCTGCGCATTTATTTGTTAAGCATTATCGGACTGCTATATTGGCATAAACTAATAAATGTAGGCGCCATATTTGCACCACCTGTTCGAGCTGTAGCCAAAGTGGTCGGAAGAGTTTTGGCAACATGCGGGCAAACGGATGGGATTAGAAAGTGAAATCCTTTTATTCGAGCAGATACGGATGGACAGTTACTTGGGCGGGGGAAAACGTCCTCGACATTGGTTGCTGTATTGAAAATGGAAAGCCGTATGGGAATGTCATGTTGCTTGTCTGTTGGATTGTAGAGGAGAGTGTAATTGATGTGCTGTATTTGATAGAGGTTACTATCTGGAATAGACTAGATCCAGTGAAGTTGGTGGCCCGTGGACCAGAACGTTATATTTATACTCGTCTTCTACGGCGTCGCTCCTTGAGACTGGACTCGAAAATCCTTCTAGTGGGAGATGTTCCGGTAATGGTATGGTCCGGTAATTTGAATCTTCTTTTCTGCGCTCCCACATTGCTCAACACAAATAAGAGCAAAGATTACAGTGCAGACCTACGCGCCTAGAGGAGGCCATATGCATGGACACAAGTATAAAATACTGGAACGTATAGTATGTATGTATACAACCCACTGAGGGCTAAGGAGGAGGCTTTTGAAACAGCTAAGACCTGTCGCCGTATCGCAGTGGTTAGTGTGTTGGACTCTGAGCGAGTTCGGTTCCCGATAATACCAACGCCCCTCCTCGGCGGGGTAGTGGCGTGGCAAAACCGCCCGTAGTATACTTGCCATTTAAAAGCTTCCCGGCTCATGCCTCGTCCGGAATCGGCATTAAAATGTAGATATCTTTTACCTGTGTGAAAAATAAATTGCACACAATATGAGTGATCGAGAGAAGCTTGGCTCTGGTCCTTCATGTGCTGTAACGCCACCAAAGAAGAAGAAGAGAGCTGCCGGAAAACTCATTCAACAATGAATACCACACAATAAGTAACTGCAACATTAGCAGAAGTCACTGAGAGGAAGAGATCAAGGGTTCAAGAAAATACGGAGCAAACTGTAGGTATCATATACATAATTGGCGTGAGCATATGGGCCTGCACTATTGAACATCATGTAAGACAAGCTTCTAAAACTGAGAGAGAGCATCTAGAGAAAATAGAGGATACCACAAATTATTGCACTCAGTTGCGTTAGAACGGAATATTAAACAGAGTTAGGCTAGTGAGGAAGCATAGGAAGAGAGAGGTACATATTCAAATTCAGCCATATTGTACCTGTATGTAAAGCACGCCTTGAAGCAGCGTGGTATAAGGCTTCTCGGTTAACCGCAGTCCAGTCAAAATTGGTGCAGAAGCAGACATCCGACTTTGCTCAGGTAGCCCTCCCACCCAGCATCGAAGAAGACGGCACAGCTATTCAGAAGCTGAAGAATAACAAGGCCGCAGGCTCAGATGGCTTGCCATCAGAGCTCTTCGAGGCTGACGGCGATGTCCTGGAAGGGAGCATGCACCAGATCATCTGCAGAATTTGGGAAGATGAAAGCATGCCCGACGACTGGAATACCAGCTCTATTTGCCCCATCCACAAAAAAGGCGATCCCAACTCTTGCAAGATCTATAGAGGTATGTATATCCCTGCTCAATGTCGCATACAAGATCCTGTCCAGCGTATTGTGTGAACGTCTAAAGCCATTTTGCACCGCACTAATCGGCAGCTACCAGTGCGGCTTCCGGCCCGGCAGATCGACTATAGACCAAATTTTCACACTTCGACAAATCCTGGAAAAGACCAACGAGTTTCGAATCGATACACACCATCTTTTCATTGATTTCAAAGCCGCATACGACACCATTCATCGTGAAGGACTGTTTGGTGCGATGGCCGATTTCGGGATCCCGGGAAAACTGATCCAGTTGTGTCGTACCACGCTAAAAAATACGCGATGCACCGTGCAACTCGGTTCTAGGACTCCGGAACCGTTTGAAACATGCACTGGATTTCGGCAAGGAGATGCGTTGTCATGCGACTTCTTCAACCTGGTGCTGGAGCAGATAGTGCGACGGGTAGGCGTCAACAGGGAAGGCACTATCTTCTACAAGTCCGTCCAGCTGCTAGGATACGCGGATGATATCGACATCATCGCGTGTTCTCGCCGTGGCATTGTGGAAGCATTCACGGCGATTGAAGAACAGGCGAAACGAGTTGGTCTTAAGGTCAATGAGGACAAAACGAAGTACATGCTTTCGAGCAAAAACCAATCCGTCACTCACCATCTGGGACAAAATATAACAATTGACAGCTACAATTTCGAGGTAGTTAAGGAGTATGTCTACCTCGGGGCAAACTTAAATTCCACAAATGACACAACGGTGGAGATCCGGCATAGAATCGCCCTTGGCAACCGCTGCTACTTCGGCTTGTCCAAAAAACTGGTTTCAAAAGTCCTCACTCGAAAGACCAAGGTCATGCTTTACAAAACGCTCATACTGCAAGTCTTGCTGTACGGAGCCGAAAGCTGGACGATAAGCAGGACAGCGGAGCTGATTTTGGGTTCTTTCGAAAGAAAAATTCTGCGCCGGATATTTGGTCCTGTCTGTGAGGAACGTGAATGGAGAAGAAGACACAACCGCGAACTCTACGAGCTGTACAAAGATGTGGATGTAGTCCGGAAGGCAAAGATCCGTCGACTACACTGGCTCGGTCACATCGAGCGCATGGACACCAACGATCCAGCTAAGGAGGTCTTCGAGTCCGAGCCTCCTGGTTCGAGAAGAAGAGGAAGACCGAACCTCCGGTATAAAGACAAGGTAATCGCGGATGTAAGACATCTCAGACCGTCAAGGATGGAAGGCAGCTATAGCTCAGGATTAGAGCCTCCATGGATCGCTGGCCTGATAAATAAGTAACTAGTAATGAGATTGTGAGTGAAGTGGCTGTGAATGCAAATGTAAATTATCCTACCCTTCTCCCTGTTTTTCACAGCCTTTAAGATTGCTTTCTAAGTTTCCAAGATAGGCTACTTCATTGGCTAAGAGAATATAGCGCGTAGCTACGCGATAGCATATCCCACCGATTAAGTGTCTTACGATTTTTATGTAGATCTACAACATCTTGCCCGGTGTGAGACCCAACGTTTTGCGAAAAGGCCGACAATACCTTTACCGTTTTATCTCAACATGTTTTGACTAAAGAGGCTTGCTAGTGAGTAGTTGAGGTTGAGTAAAAATGAGTCATTTATAAAGACCCGCAGCTGCAGTCTTCTTTATCATATTTGGCAATGAATGTTACATGCATGCCAAGAGAGGGGTATATAGGCGAGTCCGAAACTAACAGTGACGACACTTTTCCGTCCCTGCCTTGGGCTAAGTAAAAGTATGATCAGATTTTCTGAGGGCTTCAATCAACTTAATAGTAGCACTCAATGATGATGATGAGATCTCATTACAGACGTTTCTGTACGTGTAAGACTCACTCTTCAGTCTACAAATTAGCTTGTTATATATTTTTTCTATTTGGTCCCATAAGGGGGTTTTACGATAGGACATGGTGGATAGAAAGACTTGGTGATTGCGCTGTTCAAATTAATTTTGAAAGGTGTCTTCTACCTCGAGTCTCGTCCTCAGTCCAGCTGTCCAGTTCTCCAGCTCCGCTCTAATTGCATGTGTTTACTTTGGTTTTTGTAGTTATTCCAGTTGGTCGGCTGCTCCTCAAACTATTTTAATATTATTGAAAAAGGAGTAGACATTCCATGAATCATGTTTAAAAATTCTTTGGGAGGCTTTACTGTTTATGACTGATAAAAAATACTTAGCAACCAAACGCTTCTAGGCTTCTATTCTAAGCATAATAAAATTGGTCTTTTCGGCCATTGATATTCTCTTCGAACAACAATAGCCATCAATGAGTACTTCTCAGGCTATTTTCTTATCTTCGCAGTACTCTTTCCGATCTTCTAAACTTGGGCGTTGACATCCTATCTATTAATTATTGTTTCGTCATCTGTTCTGCCATATTACCCTAGGTAGAAACTCGTATGCTCTGATTTATACATATACATACTGACATAAAGACCATGTCTATCGCATACCTTCTATTGTCCCTTAATACCCTCTGTTTCCCTCCATAAAAAAATGAATTTTCTACCTAACACCTTACCAAACCTCGAAAAACGATTTGACAGTCCCACCATCAACAATGCGGCACCCCCAGCTGCGTTTGACAGATAACAAATACCTGGGAAAAACCAACATCCTCACATGGGGTCAAACGCTATCGCCATCGTCAGCTCATACAAATAGCTTCATTCAATCCAATCCAGTCGCAGCCATGTAACCATCCCACTTTACGGGTCTATCACTGCGCCACTGTGCCTGTTTACGAAGAGATGCTTGGGAAAATGGAGAAATGCCGAGCTTAACCCATACCAGGAACAGGTGTCAATTGAGTTGCCAGCGCCCCAAACATCACGTTGGTTATAACGGCGGCGCTTTTCTCCATTAGTACCAATAATAACATATTGACACGTATTAATGACCAAACGTTCGACGAATCCGCGTATAACCGTAAAATATCACTATGGCAACGAAACCACAGAATGGAAAGACCAAGTCCATGCCAGGCTGTCCTCTGCACACATACGCGCATACAAGCGCAACATGAAAATCGTGAGCTCATTAAAAACAGTCACCTGACAAAGATATTATAGATGACTATCTCTCGGGCAGATAGAGAGCTTTCTGAGTGACTCGGGTCTGGGCCCGGGAGTCTGGAGTTGATGTTGGTGTTGCGGCAGCCAAAGGAGAGATCTGTACTGACACGTCTTGGCCAATTTCTAGCGATATCTTGCTTCCATTGTGTTATCGATAAAGTCAACGAATGGCCAATAAATAATAATAATTAAAATGTATACGGACGACAACATGTGGAAGTGTACAAGAAGTTAAGGACGGGAGGTGGAAGATAGAAGGTTGAAATTTGACGTTTGGTGTCCAACAGTGAAACTCCATAAAGGTACTCTTGGTCACAAGTAACAAGGAAGAGATGGTTTTTTGAGTTTTCTTTTTCCTTTTTTTTTTTTACTTTGTTTTCTAGGACATGTCATTATCGGACACGCTAGCGTACGAGTGAGTGGGAGTGGGTGCGATTTGAATCAACGTCCTCGGGGTAATCGAATTCGGTCGAGGCGTTAGATGCCGTTTTATCCTATTGCTCGTTGGAGTCACAATCGTGACTGGGAAATTGTGAAATGAAAGATATGAGAACATTTGTAGACTTCTTGACCGCTATTGTGGGCATGGGCAGAAGTAGGATGTACTGGCATTGGCGTCGTGCTCATTGTGTCACTGGTTTTGTCAGCTCTATTTCAATGATGTGCCACAGGAGATAGAGCTAAGATCTCTTAATGCGCATGGATACAAGATCAGCTTGCATTTTCATTACTAAGGCCAAGCCCTTCGCTACTTTATTATGTAGGAATACGTCGACTATGGAGAAATAATTGGTTTTGGACATGGCTGCATTTCCAATCAGTATTAGTTCCAAATGTTTAGAGAAAGAAAGAAATATATTGGGAATCCAGTAAGTTCACTACGAATTGATCATGCGAATGATAAAAACTATGATGCAATGTTGATTTTTCGTGGCTATCACAAAATGCTATATGAACAAACCCAGCCTGCTCTATTCCAGCCTACTAAGCGAATACCCTTTCTTTAATAATAACATTCAACCTTCCTGATTCAGACCTACCTGTGTAAGCATGCTTGCCCCAAGGCCAAAAACTTCCATCTGATTTAAGTCCCAATTAGTCTCATACTGAGGGCGCCGCAGCGCAGCGGTTAGTATGTTAGTATGTTAGTATGAACTCTGACGCACGATGAGCGTATTCGGATCCCGAAATACCAACGCCATCGATTGTTTATTTCGCGGCGTCCCTCCTCGGCGGAGTATCTGCTGGTGAAATCGAAATCGGAATCGGCATTAAACTGTAGGTCCCTTCCACTTGTGTAAAAACTAAACCATGGGCTGTAACGCTACCAAAGTTAAAGCCTCATACTTCTTCTTCTTCTTACCGGGCGCTACAGTTCGGGTTGAACCTGGACCTCAACCAACATGCCCCTGCAACTAGCCTGATCTTTAGCTAGCCTTTTCAATTGCCGCACACACACTTGTCTAAGTGCGGCCGTCCTATGTTTCTTCGTCCCTTGGGATTGGATTCAAAGACTCTCCAGGCTGGAGCTGTAGACGCCCGACTAGACTCATATCGCTGTACAGCCAGTAGAGTTCGTGGTTGAATATTCTCCTCCATCTCCCGTCTGCGTTTATAGGCCCGAAAATCACGCGCAAAATCTTTATCTCGAAGCGACCAAGGACCTCCTCATCCGCTTTTGATAGAGTCCATACTTCTACGCCGTACAGCAGGACCGGGATGATGAGGGTCTTGTATAGAGTCAACTTTGTAGTTCGGGAGAGGGCTCTATCATTCAATTGCCTCCTGAGTCCAAAGAAACAGCGATTGGCAAGACTGATTCCGTGTTTGATTTCGGAACTGATGTCGTTGTTCCAGGTCACTGCGGAGCAAAGGTAGACGAAGTCCTTATCTACCTCGAACTTATATCTGCCAACACAAACGTTCTCCCCAAGACGTCGGTGGTGAGCGTCCTTTTTTGATGACAGCATATATTATGTTTTGCCCTCGTTTACCGCCAGACCAATTTTCGCCGCCTCCATCTCAATACTCGCAAACGCCTCATTGACATCTCGCTGTGATCTAGCTATTATGTCAATATCGTCGTCGAATGCAAGGCGTTGCGAGGATTTGAAATAGATTGTGCCTCTTGTGTTGGCCAGTGATTTTTGCACAACCATTTCTAATACGATGTTGAAGAAATCACACGACAGCCCTGCCCTGTCCTGCCCTACCCTGCCTAGATCCTTTTTGACATCAAAACTATCGGATAGGTGTTCACCAATTCGGACAGAGCAGCGAGCATTCTGCAAAGTCATCCTGCATTGTCTGACGAGTTTAGCAGGGATGTCAAAGGTAGATATAGCGTTGTATAGCTCGTCTCTAATTACGCTGTCGTATGCGGCTCTGAAGTCGAAAAATACATATAGGTGGTGAGTGTCGATAAGGACTTATCGGCTTATTTGCAGAAGTTTTAAGGCGTTCACACAAAACGGCAGAGAAGATTTTGTAGACGATGTTAAAAAGACTTACTCCTATCTTCTCTGCGCCTGTCCAGCATTCTGCAATATCAGGAAACGATACCTAGGCTCTTACTTCCTTAACAGTCTGACAGATGTTCAGACAGTAGGGATACCTGATCTTCTTAACTTCTTAAGAAGCACAAAAGGGTTCCACGAATAGGGGGGCAAAACCCCCTCGTAGCTACACAATGAGCCTCCCTGGACTAAGTGTATTCTTCTCAATTCTGGGAAGGCAACGACCTTACCTACCTACCTATTCCTCTGTAGTTGGCGCAGTCAGTCTCCTTTCTTGTGGATCGGGTTGAGACTCCATTGCTCGGGCATGCTTTCCTCTGACCATATCTTACAGATGAACCCGTGCATGCTCCTAACCAGGTCATCCCCAGCTGCCTTGAAGAGTTCAGCAGATAGTCCGTCTGCGCCAGCAGCTACATTCCATTCGACTTGAGTTTCGACATGGCGATCTTAATTTCGTCGAGATCAGCGGGACGGAATTCTCTTCGATCTTCGTCGTTAAGAAATGGATCATTCTGCTTGACAGCGGCACATTGACTGCCATCGCCGTTATACAGTCTGCAGAAGTGGTTTTTCTATATTCTCAGCACCGACTGCGATTCTACCACTAGGTGTCCGTTCTCATCCCTATAGGCTTCCGTTCTGGCTTTATAACCTTGGCATGTTCGCTTTATCTGTTGATAAGACGTTCGAACGTCACGCCTGCAGTAACACCTCTCCAAATCCTCAAACGCGTGCTTCTCGTGCTCTTTCTTCTTTCTTCTAAGAAGCTTATGCTCCTCCCTTCTTTCTAACTCGAAGAACTCACCAGCTGCTCTTGTTCTCTTATGCAGCAAGGCTTTATACGCCTCCTGCTTCGCTGTGTGAATCCTCCTGCACTCGTCATCGAACGAGGTGTTTTCTAGTGATGGAGCCATGAAGCCCAACATTTCAGATGCAGTGCTTATCAGGACTTTTTTGCAAAGGTTCCACTGTTGTTCTAATGATAACGTGGAGGTTTGGAGAGGTTAAGGGAGACTCAATCGGTAAGAGCACGAGTTTTTTCTGGCGATAGTATGTAGCTTCCCGACGTCATAACTTTTTATTCTTGCTCTACTCCGCTGCATTCATGATATCCATAGGCGCATATTGGCTACTACCACTATCTTGTGGTCAGAATCGATGTTAGCTCCTCGGAAAGTTCGAACATCACGAATAGTGGGGGAATGTCTGACGTCGATCGCGATGAGATCAATCTGGTTAGTGATTGATTGATCTGGTGACCGCCGGGTACCTTTGTGTATATAGTTATAAATAAAACGAAATTTGATTATTTTTTCTTATACAACTGTTAGTTTTTGAATAATTGTAACGATAATTTGCTCACAATTCACACACGCGTCCGCTTACCACGAAGACACTCAGCAGAAGGAAGGAATAGAAGAAAAAGCGCTGAAGCGTAAGATCAAGAGGGAGGGTTAGTACTGTGAGTACAGTTTGGGTCGGTAAGATAGTGTGCTTGTATTACTATATTGCGGTGTGGAAGTACTACTGGCTAGAAGGAGATTTCGCCCCGTAGCCTGTGCCCGTTATCGGATGTGGTGTCGTGTAGGCTATGTTTGCCGATGACTCGATCAAAGATGCTTTCCTTACCCAACTTAGCATTGAAGTCTACTAGTACAATTGATGTCATAGCTGGAACATTGGGCATACGTTCTCATACTATTGTCAACAATTTCCGGCTCATAGTTTCTATTCACCAATGACTGCATTTGTCAGGTCTAATAAAAATCCGCGTCAGCATATGTATGTATGCCCATCTTTTAAGATTGACTCACTGTAACCTTTTTTATGTAATGGCACTATTTGCGAAGGTGTTTTTACAGGACGAGGCAAAATGAATCATTCAATTTTGTTTTTGAATTATGTTTTAATCAAACAAAAAAAAAAAAAAAAAAATGATACTGAGCGATGGAAATCTTTTTTTTGCGAAGCATAGCACTCTATTGCTTATCTGTTTGTATACTGCAACTGACTATGATTGACGTACGACGCAAATTATAACGTCTTCCGATAGGGTGATTCATTTTGCGCCACCTTGTATAAACATGATATTAATCCTTATCCAAATAAATATTTTATTTATTTATTTATTTATTTATTCTCTATCAAGTACAATTCTTTCTTAGAGACTACAGTAATAAGTATAAGATTTACTAAAAGATAAATATAAGTATATGTAATAAGTAATATTAATATATAATTCAATTTAGATTTGTAATGATATTTTTAACTCCATTTCTGCTTAAATTAAAATCAATGGCGAAATAATACTGATTGAATGTAATACTTGCTGGTTATTGGGTTAAACTTTGCATAAGTTGTAGAGTGAAACGGAACATATAAAAAATTAAATTCTCTAGGACGTAGACTGCGAGATGGTGCATATATTTTAAACATCCCGAGTAATAAAGGGCTATTGATGTGAGAACTTAGGACATCAAAAGCAAAAAGTGCCAAATGTAATTTTCTTCGAGATGTGAGTGTTTTTAAACCTATTAAACTGCATCGTGCCTCATATGATGGATAATTAGAATGCGTGAACATTTTACGAAGGGCAAACTTTGTGAACGTTTTTTGAACTTTCTCAATTCGAGTAATATTAGTTTGATGATGAGGATTCCATATTATACAACAATACTCTAAAACTGGCCGCACAAGCGAGCAATATAATGATTTTAGCGTATAAGAGTCATTGAAAACTTTAGAATTTCTCATTAAAAATCGTAGCATTGAGTTGACTCGCGAAATCACATTGTCAGAATGTACCAACGGACAACAGAGTTCAAATCTTTCTGAAGTTTGACCGCATCTGATAGTGAGTTTACTGAACAAAACATTTTTAAATCATCTGCATATAATAAACACTTTGAAAAAGTCACATGCGATGGCAAATCATTTATAAAAAGGAGGAACAAGAGTGGTCCAAGGTGACTTCCTTGAGGTACTCCAGAAAAATTTATAATCTCATCGGACAAAGATCTGCCAATTCGGACATATTGTTTACGACCTGCGAGGTAGCTTCTTAGCCAGTTTAGGAGCTCAGAATGAAATCCAAGTAGCTCAAGCTTTTTTATCAGAATAATATGCTGCACACGATCAAACGCTTTAGAAAAATCAGTGTAGATTGTATCAACTTGTAAGCGATTTTCTAAGTTACATAAGCAATAATTAGTAAAGATTGCCAAGTTGGTGGTGGTTGACTTACACTTACACTTACACTTACACTTACCACTTACAAAGCCATGTTGATGTTCTGAAATATGATTTCGAACAATGCTATAAATTTTGTTTTTTACAATTGCTTCAAATACTTTAGGTATTAATTGAAGTTTTGCAATGGGCCTATAGTTAACTATAGAGCTTCTAGACCCTGATTTATGAAGCGGCATTATGAATGAGTGCTTCCAACTATCTAAGAATATGCCCAATCTTAAAGATATGTTGAAGATAATGCAAAGCGGTCGTGACAGACTTGACATACAAGATTTAAGAAGTAATGGTGTTATATTATCAGGACCAGCACAAGAACTATTGTCAAGGGATGACAATGCAGCTAATACATCTTCTTCAGAGACAAAAAGCCGCCCGATATCCGTTATGGAACTTACATCGCAAATATGTTCACAATGGATTTTTAAGTCAACAAAATTTGATTGAAAAAAAGATGCAAAATTATCACATATTTGCTTAAGATTAGTTGTGGAAGCTCCCTTGTAAAACACGCAAGATGGAATTCCAACTGACTTACACTTATTATTCAAAAAGGTCCAAAAAGATTTGGAATTAGTTTTAATTTTTACCTCAAGAGAGGAGATGTACTGATTGTAAATAAATTTTTTTAAAAATTCATATTCTTTTCTCAATTGATGAAAAGGACGGAAAAGGATTGAGTTTTTACTTTTTTTATGAAACTTATTCAAAACGTTTTTCAATCTAGATAAACTTTTATTATACCAAACTGGTCTTGTAGAATTTTTTTAAAATTTTCATGGGCACGAAATTACATATCGCAGAATCTACAATGTTCCGAAACATAGTAAAAGCTATATCTAAATTCGAGCACTTGATAAGTTGTTCCCAGTTAACTGATTCAAAAAAAGTATTCATCGAAACATAGTCAGCATTTTTAAAGTCGTAACACGGAACATCGTTTGTTTGATTACACTCTATTAAAAGAGACAGGTTAAAGTTAACTTCTAATGCATTGTGGAAAACCGAATTACTTAAAAGTGGATAACTAGCTTCGCAGAGCTGCACTTCTAGATTTTGATCAATAAAAACAAGATCTAAAATACGATTCATGGAGTTGCAAATGTCATTAGCCTGATATAAATTCAATGAGGCAAATGAGTCAATTAAATTGCCTTCAAAATCTTGAGTTACATTAGAAGGTAATAATCTCTTATCATCATTAGAAAAAGTCCATTTCAGTTTTGATAAATTAAAATCTCCTACAATTACAACGTAGCTGTTATCAAGATTTAAATTTTTTACAAAATTAAATACATTTTTAACATGAGAATCATAAACACATGAATTTGAAGAAGGAGGTATATAAGAAACAAAAAAGTATACATGAATGAATCTATTGACATTAGAAATAGACAAATCAACACAAATACATATTTGTTCAACGTCATTATTTAATAAATCTATTTCCCTATTCGTGAAACAAGAACGAACCGCAAATAAGAATCCTCCGCCTCTTTTCGAGGAAGTTTGGTCTTGATATCGATCCCTCCAGATAACATCGTAATCAGGTGTAAACAGTTCCACAGTGTAAAAATCGGGGTTCAACCAGGTTTCAGTAATAGCAATGAAGTCGTAGGGACAATCAGCAACAGATGCAAAAAAGTCCGTTATTTTAGTCCTCATACCACCAACATTTTGATAATACATGGAATGTCCCATTACGTCTGATCCCTTTTTAGAATAGGTATCTCGTTTTTTGGACGGCTTAAAAATTGTTTTATCTGTTCACCCACCGGCCATACAGACGATTGAAGAGCGGCATTATACGAGCTCGTCGGAATGCTCAGTTTAAAGTTGATGAAGCGAAGCGACGAAGAATCCACATCTCTTTTCACCAACTTTGAACAGAGTAAGCTGGTTTTAGGAAGATTTAGCTTACGGGAAGCATAGTCTATAAAATCATCTTCAGTGACCGAGCTGCTAAGACGGGAAAGATGAAGAAACCGTAGTCGTGGAACAGATGGAAGAGCAGTGACAGCAGTAGCATCAGACCCAAACAGCTGTTTGTGTTTTTGTTTTTTGTAACTTGCGAAGCATCAGCATCGGTGACATAAACAGTGGACAGAGCAGGAACGGTAGTGTTATCAGCAGCATTATCAGGAACATTTCCAGCAACAATGTCAACCACCATAGGTGGGCCAGCAGCTGTAAAACCCGAACAAACAGCGTTAGCTTCCGAGCATATTGTATCAGCAACATCAGCAACAATAACAGCAGAGTTAGAAGCGGTTTTTGAAGTCGCCACAACAACGTCTGCTTTAGCTGGAGGGCAGGTTGACGAACGCGTACGGTGTTTCGTAGAAGAAGCTGGCAGCTGGCAACGATGACAATGTACGGGGACTGCGCTTCGAGTTTCTTTGGGCGCGAGTAGAAACGCGAATATTACGGCTTATGTTCAAAGGAACAGCCGCAGTGGTTGAGTTCTGAGCGGAAAAGCTTTGTGAATTGCATTCCGTTAAGCAGTCAGAAAGCTCTCTCATTTTTTGAATAAAAGAGCGCAATGGAATTTTAATACACTTTTCACATTTAAATGAAATATTTATATTAGTTATTATAGCTTTTAATTCACTTTTATTGAAACCATAACAATCGAAATGTGAATTTGAACCGCACAGATCACATATTAGGGAATTGTTATCGATTATTAGTTTTGAGCACTTAGCGCAATTAGACTTCATTTTAATAGAAAGAAATAAAACAGTAAGCACATGCACTCGCGGTGAAGACTGAAACACGACTGTTCTCAGCGGCTGGTTTCACAGAATTCCGAAACTTTGACGAACGGCGAACTGGCGGCAGCTTCCTGGTCGGCCTATTTGGCTGGCTGGCGGTAGCCGCCTGGTCACCACACTTGCCTGGCTGGCGGTAGCCGCCTGGTCACCACACTTGCCTGGCTGGCGGTAGCCGCCTGCTCAGTCCACTCGCCTGGCTGGCGGTAACCGCCTGGTCAGCACACTCGCCTGGCTGGTGCTAGCCGCCTGGCTAGCCGTCTGGCCAGCACACTTGCCTGGCTGGTGCTAGCCGTCTGGCCAGCACACTTGCTTGGCTGGCGACAGCCGGACTTGCCTGGTTGGCGGTAGCCGCCTGGTCAGCACATTTGCCTGGCTGGCGGCAACCGCCAAGTCAGCACACTTGCCTGGCTGGCGGTAGCCGTATGGCCAGCATACTCGCCTGGGAGGCGGTAGCCGCATGGCGACCTGTTGACCAGGTTGACTGCCTTGTGGGCAGGTTGGCTGGCTGGTGGCCAGGCTGGCTAGCTGGTGGCCGAGTTGGCCGACTGGTGTCCAGGTTGACTGACTAGTGGGCAGGTTGGCTGACTGATGGCCACGTGGGTTGAGTGGTGGCCAGGTTGACTAGCTGGTGGCCAGGGTGATGGCCAGGTTGACTGGCTGGCGGGTAGGTTGGCTGACTGGTGGCCAGGTGGGTTAAGTGATGCGCAGGTTGGCTGGCTGGTGGCCAATTTGGTTATCTGGTGGCCTGGTTGGTTGACTGGTGGCCAGGTTGGCTGTCTGGTGGCCAGTTCGGTTGGCTTGTGGGCAGGCTGGTTGTCTGGTAGCCAGTTTGGCTGGCTAGTGGTCAGGTGGTTATCTGGTGGTCAGATTGGCTGGGTGGTGACCAGGTTGGAAGGTTGGTGGCCAGGTTGGAAGGTTGGTGGCAGGTTGGCTGGCTGGTGGCCAGCTGTAGTGTAAATATTTCCGGGTCCAGGTATTTCTTTTATGACTTTTACGTTTATCATAACCTGGACTTTTATTAGGTTTGATACTATGTTTAATATGACTGATTATTTAATTTTTGGTATTCGTTTTAACTGGTATGGTATCACGCCTGTTTTCAAACTTTAATTGATGTGGGTTGTTGTCCTTATTATTTGTGAAGCAGATGGTTAAGAATTCGGCTAAAGATAACTGATTATGTTGAAGCAGCTTAAATGCTTCTACAGCCTTGCTCAGTTAGCTGTAACTATTGGATAAAGTAGCCTACCAACTGGCTTGCAAGAATTGGGGCACAAATTATTATAAATCATTGTAACTGCACCTTTAATAAAATCAGCTACGAATGATTGGATTAGCCAAGTCCATCTCGCCAGATTCTATTATCCAAAAGCTACTCTATCCATAAAACTGATGGTCGCCTTTATTACGACATTGTTAATGAATCCTGACTCTAAACCGGCAATAAACAGATCAGACGAGATCCAACACTTAGTCTATAAGCAAATTTTCCAGACACATAATCCACTTGCAATTGTAAAGTTTAAGTATCAAATTCGAGAATAATTAAAAAACAATCCAAATCCCCCAGCCAGCAGTGAATCTTCTCCGTCAATTCAACCGCATATAAAGGTAACCTCCAGTCGACCTAATCCCCCCATGACCAGGACAAAGTGGGAATAGCAACCAAACTCCATAAACGTTTTCCCTCGCATACCATAAATGAGATTAGAAGCTAATTATTGCCGCCGGCAGATGGCCAACGAAGACGTTACGATCATTTTCCTGTTGCCACTGCTGCTGTGTCTGCAATAAAACCGCGCAAATTTACAACCAGCTCAACGTAATAATTAAACTTAATCGCGCCAGAAAACAAGAAAGAATAAAAGAACCAAGACGAAGACGAGCACATCAAAAAAAACAGTGAAAACATCAGAAGCTCACGATGAGTCATGACCATGGGAATCCGTAGAACCGGGTATTCGTATTCGTAGTTCTACAAGCCGAATGGACAACGCATCTGTAAGTCTTGTCGTCCATTCATCACGTAATCCTGCTGAAAATAATTATCCAACGCCCGGTGCTTATCGCGCACAAATAAATTTATTAGCTCCACAACTTAATGGGATTATAATATGAGTTGGTCAGGCCTGAAGGCTGCGGAGTGGTCTGCATGTTGATGCATAATTACTGAACTCTAATGACCTTTTAGGCGAGTCGCCGCCGGCTATACCGCCATCGTACCGTCACATCGCTTACTGGCCATTAGCCGCTAAGTCGAGTGTGCTGATGGTGGCACCAAATTTAATAATAATAATAATAACAACAACAACAACAACAACGAGCGGAACCATAATGCATCCTCAATGTCATGGAATTTAACACCTTCCTCTTGGGGCTATGACCACCTAGACGGCTACGTTGGTTATGGCTATGTGACTGTAAGTGGCCGGCTTTCGTAGGCATCAAGATTCAAGTGCGAATTACTCAAGTGACTGCTGTCAGCAGCAGTCGCCGATCCTTGTCCGTTGTCGGTCGTCGTACTGAGACATCATTGAAACTGTAGAGATTGTGTCAGTGAGATGGGACATGCTCATGTGGTGACTAGGCAGCAAAGTGGATGGGGTTTCAGTGGACCATGGGAAAGGTTGATTAATTTTTAAGCATGGTGATCGCGTTCGTTACCCGAAAAGCTGTGTACTCATCTGCATATGGCTACAAATCTAGCAACAGCAGCTGCCAACTGGGTGTCACGCAGCACTATGAACGCTTTGCTAGCAGGTAATGCAGATCATTGGCGTGTGGATTTCAGGGCAGTGAGCGGCGTTCAAGCCGATGTTAAGGTTAATTAATGGCTATATAGTCCGCTTGGTGCGGTGATTTTATTCTTCTTTTTATCGTTCACTTGTGGTGTTGACGGAAATGCGATACCCAAACGCAGGCAGTAACTGTAAGGTGGATAATGGACCAGGATTATAGGCATTGTGGTTGATCAGCTAGGGCCAGAATTGGGATTAAAAGTGTCGACTTCTAGAGAATAGTTATTTGAGCCAGACTCCAGGAAAAGGTGTTAAACTTCTAGCGTAAGTAAACGCCTCATTCCCTTGTATTCTTTTCCTGGCAACTTAATAGGAAAGTCATCTGACTCAGAAATGAATTAGGATATCTTTGGTGAGAACCACCCTGAATATACTCCCCCAAGCTACAACACTAGATCGTGTTCAATTGATTCTTAGAGGAGAATTTCGAAAACAAGTTCAAATCCAAATGGGTTGAGCCTGGAATGAAGTGTGATAGGACACACTTTTACTAGCCAACACAAGGCTGTGATGGTTATGATGCCAAAAAGTAGCTGCCTTCTACACTGAACGAAAACTTCACTGCCAGTTCGGTCCTCGCCTGTATACCACTCTCTTAGTGCTCAGTGAGGGTAGTATTCATTCCCAAGGTAGAGAACCACACGCTGGCCAACAGCTTCGAACATATAAAGTTCCCCAATGAAAACATCATCTTTCCAAGATGCGACACTCGGTAAAATGGATTAAATGAAACACTTGCTTAGTTGATGAAAGCAGTGCTGATGGACAGCACATTGACTGCAGATGAAGATGCTGTCCAATGTACCAAGCCTGGTGGATGCAGCGACACACTTATTAATAATTAACATACTTTGGGTCAATCAATCAAACAGAAGGCGAATTTCCCAACTATATGCAACCTCGCCAGAAAATAATTTGCGAGTGGGATCCATGGCGTAATGGTTAGCAACCTGGACAGCATACTAAGTTTTTTCAAAAAAATTACTTTCCTTAGGTTTTAACAAATATTTTGAATGAAATTGAAAGTTTAAAAAAAAGTTTGGAAAACGGCGGTGGTCCAACCAATCCCCAAGAGGGGCAAATCTCCGGTCGATAAGTCTCCTTCCGATTATCAGCAAGGTCTTCGAGAAAATAGTCCATAGAGCCCTGTCCAAATGGGCTGAGGACAGAAATATCATCCCGGATAACCAATTCGGTTTCAGAGCGGAGCATGATACTATTCATACTTACTTACATATCAGGCCACCGATCCATGGAGGATCTGAGCCTGAGCTATAGCTGCCTTCCATCCTTGACGGTCCCGGGCACACTGCTTCCAGTTGTCAAGACCAAGATGTCTTACATCCGCGATTACTTGGTCTTTATACCGGAGGTTCGGTCTTCCTCTTCTTCTCGAACCAGGAGGCTCGGAGTCGAAGACCCTCTTAGCTGGAGCGTTGATGTCCATGCGCTCGATGTGGCCGAGCCAGTGTAGTCGACGGATCCTTGCCTTCCGGAAGACATCCACATCTTGGTACAGCTCGTAGAGTTCGCGGTTGTGTCTTCTTCTCCATTCACCTTCCTCACAGACAGGACCAAATATCCGGCGAAGAATTTTTCTTTCGAAAGAACCCAAAATCAGCTCCACTGTCCTGCTTATCGTCCAGCTTTCGGCTCCGTACAGCAAGACTGGCAGAATGAGCGTTTTGTAAAGCATGACTTTGGTCTTTCGAGTGAGGAGTTTCGACCCCAGTTGTTTGGACAAGCCGAAGTAGCAGCGGTTGCCAAGGGCGATTCTATGCCGGATCTCAACTGTGGTGTCATTCGTGGAATTTACGTTTGCCCCGAGGTAGACAAACTCCTTAACTACCTCGAAATTGTAGCTGTCAATTGTTTTATTTTGTCCCAGGTGGTGAGCGACGGATTGGTTTTTGCTTGACAGCATGTATTTCGTTTTATCCTCATTGATCTTTGACCAACTCGTTTCGCCTGTTCTTCAATCGCCGTGAATGCTTCCACAATGCCACGGCGAGAACACGCGATGATGTCGATATCATCTGCGTATCCTAGCAGCTGAATGGACTTGTAAAAGATAGTGCCTTCCCTGTTGATGCCTGCCCGTCGCACTATCTGCTCCAGCACCAGGTTGAAGAAGTCACATGACAGCGTATCTCCTTGCCGAAATCCGGTGCATGTTTCGAATGGTTCCGAGGTCCTAGAACCGAGTTGCACGGTGCATCGCGTGTTTTTTAGCGTGGTGCGCGACACAACTGGATCAGTTTCACCGGGATCCCGAATTCGGCCATCGCCCCAAACAGTTCTTCACGATGAATGCTGTGTTATGCGACTTTGAAATCGATGAAAAGATGGTGGTGTGGAAATTTGGTCTATAGTTGATTTGCCGGGCCAGAAGCCGCACTGGTAGCTACCGATTAGTGCGGTGCAAAATGGTTTTAGACGTTCACACAATACGCTGGACAGGATCTTGTATGCGGCATTGAGCAGGGATATACCTCTATAGTTCTTGCAAGAGGTAGGATCGCCTTTTTTGTGGATGGGGCATATAGAGCTGGTATTCCAATTGTCGGGCATGCTTTCATCTTCCCAAATTTCGCAGATGATCTGGTGCATGCTCCCTACCAGAACATCGCCGCCAGCCTTGAACAGCTCTGATGGCAAGCCATCTGAGCCTGCGGCCTTGTTGTTCTTCAGCTTCTGAATAGCTGTGCCGACTTCTTCGATGCTGGGTGTGAGGACTACTTCAGCGGCTGGAGTTGGGATTTCCTCGGTCCCTACCACTCTCTCTTGGTCATGCTCGTTAAGCAGCAGCTGGAAGTGCTGCTTAAATACATCCACTATTCCCTGCGGGTCGGTGACAAGACTACCCTCGCAGTTTCGAAGAGCCTGGGTGCCCTTTTTGAAGCCTCCTGCAAGCCCTTTGGCTTTCTTGTAAAAGGCTCGTATTTTATGTTTATCCCTAGACTCCTCGATATCCTTGAGCTGGGAGGCTGCGAAGATTCTTTTCTTTTGTCGCAGTAGTTTCTTCTCCTCCCTTCTTCTGGCTCGGTACTCTTCTCGCGCTGCCCTACTTTTCCTCAGCAGCGCCTTTTGGTACTCCTCGTCGGTTGCTGCTTTTTTCTGCTCACACTCGCCATCATACCACGGGTTTCTTGTCGGGGGTGGTAGATATCCTAAGGTGGTTTCGGCTACTTCCTGAATGGCTGAGCGGCAATGCAGCCACATATTATTGGCATTTGTGTTCG
Source organism: Eumerus sabulonum (assembly GCA_951905685.1). Classification (NCBI taxonomy): domain Eukaryota; kingdom Metazoa; phylum Arthropoda; class Insecta; order Diptera; family Syrphidae; genus Eumerus; species Eumerus sabulonum. The sequence continues at coordinate 210,118,160 of OX645060.1, forward strand.
ACGTAGGCATACCGTAGAGTCTTTCGCTCAGCTGCTCCCTGTAGACTCTGGCAACCTCCGGTGTGCTCAGGCGCCCAATGTCGAACCTCCTCCTGATGGGCTGGTGCAGCCTTCTGACATTTGACAGTCGAGCTCTGAATCTTGCTGCTACGAGGAAGTGGTCAGAGTCGACATTTGCCCCTCTGAATGTTCGCACATTCAGGATGTTTGACGAGTGCCTTGCGTCAATGAGCACATGGTCGATTTGGTTGGCGGTTCGACCGTCCGGAGATCGCCAGGTTGCTGTGTGGATTCGCTTGCGAGGGAATATTGTGCTACTTATCACCGCATTACGAGCTGTCGCAAAGTCAGCGAGTGGGAAGCCGTTATCTGTTGTTGTATCGTGGAGGCTGTGCTTTCCGATCAGTCCGCCAAGGGTGTTTTCCTTACCGATTTTGGCGTTGAAGTCCCCGAGCACGATTTTTACATCGTTCTCCGGACAAGCTCCGTAGGCGCTATCCAGGAGGTCATAGAAGTCCTCCTTGATAGGGTCTTCAGCCTCGTCGGTAGGGGCGTGTGCACATATAAGGCTGATGTTATAAAATCTACCTCTGATGCGGATCACAGCCAGACGATCACTTCGACCTTCGACCTTAACCGCTTTCCCACGACAAATCCGCATCCCAGTAAGTGCAACCTTTTGTGACAGCTGTAATAAATGTCGCAATTTTTCTTCCTAATCATACCGTTTCCTATCCAGCGTATTACCTGGACCGCAGTAATATCCGCCTTGTACTGCGTGAGGATTCCTTCTAGTTTATGAGCAGCTCCGGGAGTGTACAGGGTTCTGACATTCCAGGAGCATACTCGCAAATCGTGTTCCTTTTTCGTGCGTTGTCGTCGTCGAGTATCCGTCCGTGCATCTTGCTCATTCATAACTTTAAGTTTTTTTACGTGGGCGGATTGTTAGCCCGCCGCACAACCGCCATTCTGGTCGGGGTTTTGTCGCTGCATACGTTTTTCACCTCCCAACGGTTGTTGAAAAGGCTATCCAGAGGGCGCCGCGAGGAGGCCGTATGTCAACTTGACCCGGGCATTTAAACAGGGATCGTTGCTGGCATCTCGCCAGGTTGAGAGCAATCAACAACTTTACCCTGTATGTCCGAGCCCATGCCCTCTTGATACTATTCATGCCGCGTCGAAGCTCTTCTCGGTATCTAATAAAATAAATGCAAGAACCAATGCACGAGTGCCTGCCTGGTTGACTTGGAAAAAGCCTTCGACACCGACTGGTCAGAAGGACTTTACTACAAGCTCAAACGGTTGGGCATAAGTAGCCCATTACTATTATGTATATAATTCAGTGGCGCAGTGGTTAGTGTGTTGGACTCTGGGGCGCGATGAGCGAGTTCGGATCCCGATAACACCAACGTCATCGAATGTTTATTTCGCGGCGTCCCTCCTCGGCGGGGTACTGGCAAAATCCCCCGTAGTATAGCTTGCCTGGAAAAAGCTTCTCGACTCCCGCCGTTCGGAATCGGCATAAAACTGTAGGTCCCTTTCACCTACATATGTATGTGAAAAATAAATCACACACAACATGGGTGATTGAGAGAAGCTTGGCTCTGGTCCTTCATGGGCTGTAACGCCACCAAAGAAGATGAAGATTATGCCCATACTGCTGCCACTTAGAGGATACTTATGAAATGTTTTATTGTATCATTTTCCCATTGATGACAAGACTCATAACACCCTATTTGCAACAAAACTCAGATAATCGTTTCATTTAAGTCATACGCCAAAGTGCATGTAACTGGTAACCGCCGCAAACATCATTCGGTCCATTTTCATGCCAGTCAATTCGGTAAAATCTCAAACTTATCGTCTCAAATCGACTGATAATAACACTTAAGACAAAAACTGTGTCACTCCACATCTGATACGATCAGAACAGCTTTAATGTTCCGCCAGCGCCAGCGCCCCGAAATAAGTTGTTGTTCGGTGATAAAGAGCATGCATTATCGCATGTGTCCCAAATAACTTCCAGTCATCAGCTGGAGCCGTACAAGCGAAATCAAATAAGGAAGACATCGACACATGCCGTTCTCGCACTTCGACCAATAAAGTATCTGAATAATTGACGAGAAATTGAATTTGAATACTGCAATGGATGTCTTGCGTGTGCTTGGTGCGCCGTAAGGCAGCTGCATGTGTCGCGAAATACTTTATCTTATTGACGCGCTCGATGTCCAGTCGATATCGTCTGACAACTGGCATGCGAGTTTCCTGATTTATTTGCATTCTCACTTCGTATTTATCTGATCGTGGATATCCGCGACTACGGTAGCGCGACATGCATCATCTTGGATGCGCTTCGATGATGACAACTTGTAGCTGGCAATGGGCGCTAGTCATACGGATAGACATGAGTACGAAGTTATGCCATCTAAATGGCAACTTTGCATTTTGAAAGGAAAAGCGCACACGCCTTCAAGCTGTCTACCGCTGGTAGGCATGCTACCTAGTGATTTTGGTCAACGATTTATCGTAGTGAGAAAGGTAATCCCAAGTGGAATATGACAACTGATGTTCACTTCCTAGATGCGACGAGACAACAATGGACGGTAGTACGTTTCTTGTGTTTTTGCAATTTCGTCCAAAGTAAAGCGCAGACCTTGATGATTCAATGGTTCAGTGTGCGTCGACGCAGCACGGTAGTACCTTTTTGTAAGGCATGTACATATACATATATGTATTACTTCGAGTGAGAGGATATTTTAGGCGATCAGCAGACCTAAAAGGATCCCAACTGCGTTTGAAAGGCAATAAACGTTTACACTTCCTTATTGAATACCCTCGAGGCTAAGCAATCATTCCGTTCTTTGAAGCAATTTCCAGGGCTTCGCAGACTCCTCACTTAATTATGAAAAACACATACTAAACACCTTCAAATCGCCGATTCGTCGGCATGCCTAGAGTTCAGTGTCTATATGCCTCGCCATGCCTACCGCTCGTGGTATCATAATCGAAAATTGCAGAGCTCTTTATGACTGCACAACCACAAACTAGCAAGCAGCTACATTGGTAACTGGTGGTAACTATCTACTAGGTTAGCAATTCAAATTTACTTTATTAGCTCCCTCGTGTAATCACCTTTCTAATGGGCCTTTCAGGCGAGTTTCAGTTAAGAAAAGAGCGTCAGCTATCGAGGAGTTACACTCAAGTACTTGTGATGCCTTTCGCTCAATGATACTATTGACCCTTACGGTGGCGCACCTTGATTTAGGCCGTGCACAATATAGAGAAACGCTAGTGATGGCGGTGGCGGAGTATTCAATTAAAAGCACTTTAAGACCGAACTGCTGATGAGAAATTCACCATAAAGCACCTTATCGATGACTGGAGCTGTAATAACAGTAATAACCGCAATCACTTCTGCTGCTTGACTATACGTATAATCCATTCTGCACTTGCCTGTTCGCTCGTCGTCGACTGGGACTAACGTCTAATGAAATGCACCCTGCAGTTAATTTGCAGACATAAACATGGACATAGATGAACGCTAGACCTATAGTTGTCTCGTCTTCGATTTAGAACCGTGAGTCGCGCCGGGATTTATCAATGGCCAACCATCGTCATCATGATTGTCGTCATAATTTCCATCAACTACAACAGCATCGTCGTAGTCCTTGCGACGAATCGCAGTTTCTGCTCACCGTGGATAGATTGGTCTGGCAGCTAAGTTCACGAGCATGAAACAAGAGCACGAATGATCATCCCCATCATCATCGTTGTCGGGATCCGTCGCGCGTCTGGAAGGAAATACGAGTGTAATAAAAACGTTCACTACTCGTAATGGCCAGGTGATGTAAAGTGCAGTCGATTGGATTGGATTGGAATTGGTATTCGAGAATTGGCGAGCAATGTTGTGGCTAACTGCTGCCACAACGAGAAAAAGGTTAGATTGATCTTTTGACCCTTGTGGTTCATCCTTAATGCACTCCGCAAGTCGATGATAGAATCATTGTTAGGTGCATAGCACTAGCAAGCATCCGCAGGCTCGATGAAGGATGTACAACGACGACAACGTCGACCGAGTCGAGTGAATCGAAATCGAAATGGCTAAGATGTGACGTGGTCTTCCAGGTTACAAAGAGAAATCCTAGTACTGCTCCGCATAATCGTACTCGTACAATGTGTATCACGTTAGCCTATCACGTCGGTGGTTAGGCTGCCCTTTTTCCACAGCGGAAGTTGAGCAGCAGCGGCAGTTGGAAGAGAAGGAACACAACCTAAAGATGTATTCGGCTATGTTTCCGATATTGAAATGGGGAATAAGGGAAAATGAAGAGATTTCCCATTTTGATAACTGATGACTGTTGTGGTGCGGTAACAGCAACTGCATTGCCCGTTGCTAACCTGTGCAGCGAAATCACTCAGATATGCAGGGACGTGTTGCCTTCGCCAGCCGACAGGTCAATACTTACGATATACGAGTATGTACAATCGAAAGGAGTCTGCACATTGCACAAGTTCGAGTTGAATAGGGCTTAAGGGCTATTTCAAGATATGTACACGGATAGCAAGTGAACCGTTGTTGCCCTGTGCGATCGTGCGATCACAGGTCGTATGCGATAGAGTGATCGTTTCGTTTTCAGGGTTAGATGTCGTTGGGCCATACTCCAAGGGTCTACGTAATCTTTTAAAAGATTCCCATTGACTTTATAAAAGTGTGCTTTAAGGGCTCCCTACGATCAATTATGATCGTCGATCAGATCTACTAAAAGCTGTATATGATCTGTAGCGTCTTAAGCAATATTTTCTGACCAAATAATAATCTCAAGTGCTGTAGTAAGGCTAACAAATTATTCTTGAAGTCAAGTCACGACCACGAATGTACATAATTAAGTCAGAGTCTGACCGATGCTTACACAACGTCGGTTTACTCTAGTTCGCTTAACGGTCGATTGTCTTACATTCGATTGGATTTATGCTAATTTCCGAGATGTTTGAATATCACATAATATGATATTTCAATTGAACATAACAGAAGCAACTCCACGACACGGTGTGTCTTAAAACAATGTACATGGTTACGTGAATTCCAGACAATTAAATGATACAATTCGGGGTGGTCTGAGGATTTAATTAACGCGAGTATGGTCCCCAATGACACAACGGACGATGGGTTTTAAGGAGTGCATTTATGGATTCAAAGCATTTTTTTGTTCTAAAACATACATATGTATCTCGGTTGGTTATGAGGGCCATTCGTGTTTTTTTGTTTTGTCAGTTGAGATAGTTTTTAAGATTCAGTTACAGCTTTTATTTTAAACTGGATAATACTACTTACTTACTTAGGCGGCGCTACAGTCCGTGGTGAACCTGGGCCTCAACCAACAAGCGTCTCCAGCTGGCACGGTCTTTGACCAGCTGTTTCCAGCGCCGCACGGCTAGTTGGTTAAGATCCCCTTCCACCTGCGTGCGCCGCCATTGATGCGGCCGTCCTCTGCCGCGCCTTCCTTCTGGGGTGGATTCGAAGACTCTTCGGGTCGAAGCTATACTTTCCATGCGCTCTTCATGGCCTAGCCACCTTAGACGCTGTATCCTTAGATGTCGTACCATCATCTCCTCCATACACCGTTTGAACAAACGGGACCGTAGATAGTAGGCAGAATTTTCCTCTTGAAACAACGAAGGGCATCTTCATCCGCTTTTGTTACGGTCCAAACCTCTGCGCCGTAAAGGAAGACTAGGATGATCAAGGTCTTATACATATAGTGTCACATTGGTTTTCCGAGAGAGGGCACTACTTCTTGATTGCCTCTTGAACCCAAAGAAACAGCGGTTGGCAAGAGTGATTCTGCGTTTTATCTCAGCGCTAGTGTTGTTGTCGCCGGTCATCATTGAGCCAAGGTAGACGAATTCCATGACCACTTCAAACTTATATCCGCCCATTGTGACGTTCTGGCCAATACGTCGGTTTTGCCCGTCTCTTTGAGATGAAAGCAGATACTTGGTTTTACCCTCATTAACCTTGAGACCCATCTTAGCCGCTTCTACCCCAATGCTTATAAAGGCCTCAATGACGTCTCGCTGTGTCCGTCCAATCACGTCAATGTCGTCGGCGTAGGCAAGCAATTGAGTAGACTTGAAATAAATCGTACCTCTAATGTTGGCCAGTGACTCTTGCACAATCTTTTCAAGCACGATGTTGAAAAAGTTGCATGACAGCGCGTCACCTTGCCTAAATTCTTTTTTAACATCAAAGGTCTCGGTTTGCTCATTACCGACCTTAATGGAGCAGCGAGAATTCTCCATTGTCATCCTGCACAGTCGGACGAGTTTGGCAGGGATGTTAAAACTAGACATGGCTTTGTACAGCTCATCTCTATACACGTTGTCATATGCAGCCTTGAAATCGACGAAGAGGTGGTGATTGTCGATTTGGTATTCCTGGGTCTTCTCCAAGATCTGCCGTAGCGTAAATGTTTGGTATATTGTGGATTTACCTGGCCTGAAACCACACTGAATTCCGATAACACCAACGCCATCGAATGTTTATTTCGCGGCGTCCCTCCTCGGCGGGGTACTGGCAAAACCCTCCGTAGTATAACTTGCCTGGAAAAAGCTTCTCGACTCACGCCGTTCGGAATCGGCATTAAACTGTAGGTCCCTTTCACCTGTGGGAAAAATAAATCACACACACCATGGGTGATTGAAGAGAAGCTTGGCTCTGGTCCTTCATGGGCTGTAACGCCACCAAAAGAAAAGAAAAAAAAAAAAAAAAGAAACCACACTGATAAGAGCCGATCAGGTTATCCACAAACGGTTTCAGGCGTTCACACAATACGGCAGAGAAGATCTTATATGCGATGTTAAGGAGACTTATTCCCCTATAGCTGGCGCAGTTGGGGTCTCCTGTCTTAAGGACCGGGCAAACGATGCTTAGATTCCATTCGTCGGGCATGCTTTCCTCCGACCATACCATGCAGCTTATCTCCAGCCGCCTTAAGAAGCTCAGCAGACAGGCCGTCTCTGCCCGCGGCTTTATTAGACTTAAGTCTTAATATCGCTGTTATGATTTCGTCTAGATTGGGTGGATGGAATTCTCCTACATCATCGTTCATTACGAATGGCTCATTCTGCCTGACAGGTATCTTGTCTATCATCGCCGTTATACAGTCTGCAGAAGTGGTCTTTCCAAATCCTCAGCATCGACTGCGACTCTACTACCAGTTCTCCATTTTCATCCCTGCAGGCCGCCGCTCTGGCTTTGTAGCCATGGCATGTTCGTTTTACCTTATTGTAAAACTTACGGGCGTCATCTCCTCGATCTCACGCTTTCCGTGCTCCCCCTTTTTTCTTCTTTCCTCTCTTCTCTTCTGCTCATAGAATTCGCGAGCAGCTCCCGTTCGTCGTTGCAGCATGGCTTTGTATGCCTCTTGTTTTGCCTCATGGGCTTGTTCGCATTGTTCATCGAACCAGAGGTTTCTAGGTGGTGGGGCGGTTTGAAACCCAGCACCTCTGAGGCAGCGTCTCTGACGGCGCTCTGGCAATGCGCCCATTCCTGCTCTACTGTTTGTGCTGCTGTGGGCGGATTTTGAGAGAGCTTGGAGGAGACACTATCGGCAAAGATCCTGGCAGTCTCTTGCGATTGTAGCTTTCCGACGTCAGTCCTACTCGACTCCTAAGCACTCTTGATATCCTCATTCGAACCTTGGCTACAACAAGGTAGTGATCCGAGTCGATGTTGGCCCCTCGGAAGGTTCGTACGTCGAGAATACTGGAGGAGTGTCTGGCGTCGATCGCAATGTGATCAATCTAGTTGGTGGTCAATTGATCAAAAGACCGCCAGGTACCTTTGTAGATGTTGAGATAGGGGAATCGCGTGCTTGCTACAAGGAGATTACGCCCCGTTAGGAAATCGGTTAGCCTAAGTCCGTTGTCGGATGTGGTGTTATGGAGGCTATGCTTTTCTATGGTCGACTCAAACATGTCCTCTTTGCCCAATTTTGTATTAAGATCTCCTAGAACTGTTTTTGTGTCGTAGCTGGAACATTGGGCATAGGTTCTATCTTCTTCTTCTTTGATCGCGTTACAGCCCATGAAGGACTAGAGCCGAGCTTCTCTCAATAACCCATGTTGTGTGTGATTTATTTTTCACATAGGTGAAAGAGACCTTCAGTTTAATGCCGATTCCGAGCGGCGTGAGTCGAAAAGCTTTTTCACGGCAAGTAAACTACGGGGGGTTTTGCCAGTTCCCCGCCGAGGAGGAACGCCGCGAAATAAACATTCGATGGCGTCGGTGTTATCGGGATCCGAACTCGCTCATCGTGCGTCAGAGTCCAACGCACTAACCTCTGCGCCACGGCGTCCTCATAGGTTCTGTATCTATGTATGTATGTATGTTGGCGTTGCAGTCCATGAAGGACCTCAGCCGAGCTTCTCCCTCAATCACCCATGTTGTGTGTGGTTTAATTTTCCCATAGGTGAAAGGGACCTACAGCTTATTGCCGGTTCCGAACGGCGAATTTCGAGAAGGTTTTCATGGCAATTTTACTACAGAGGGTTTTGTCAGAGCCCCGCTGAGGAAAAACACCGTGAAAAACACGTTCGATGACATGACTGTGTCGGGATTCGATCCCGTGTCATCGGCGTCAGAAGCCAACACACTACCCACTCCGCCACGGTGCACTCAATCTAGGTTCTGTCTAGGAGATCGTGTAATTCTTCTTTGAGTTGATCGTCCTTTTCTTCCGTTAGGGCGTGAGGGCATATCAAGCTAATGTTTCCAAATTTAGCTTTGATGCGGATTGTTATGAGGCGTTCGCTTATATATCGGAATCCGCACCTGAATAGGCGTTGTATGTTCTCCTTTTAGCAGTTCCCGTAGTAGATGTCACAGTGTTTCATCCGTCTTTTGCCTGGTCCCTCCCATCGCACTTCTTGAAGCGCGGTTACATGTGCTTTAAAGCAGTTAGGGGTTTGCTCCAATTGATCGCCTGCACCCGGTTTGTTAAGGGACCTCACATTCCAGGTGCAGACTCTCAAGTCCGTGAGTCGTTTGCAGGGGTCGTCAGCTTTATATCCGTCCGTATCCGAGGCTTGTGGTTGCTTCTGAACAAGTAGGTTTTTACGTGATAGGGAAGTTACTAAGCACAACCCCCAACCTGGAGGGCCAGGTTCCTCTTTCCCCAGGAACAAAAGGTTGGGTCGTTGCACACATTGGTTCACTACCTGGCGGGTGCCAAGGTAGCTATCCAGGGGAGGCCACGCGGAGGCTGTGTGTCAACTTGAATTGAGCAGGGACAGAGATCGAAGCTGGCGTTTGCGAGCCGTGCTCAAGCTTTCGAAACTAGATCACGGAAAACCAAAAGGTAAGAAAATCACCCAGTAGTTGGCAAATGGCTCTGGATAAGGGCGCCTACTTCGAATTGCTAGCAAGAGTTTAGAGATCGCTGGGTCTCTATATAAGCGAAAAGATACAACTCGACTCCAGCCTTTAAGATCTTCTTCATTATTCTGCCCTTGGGAAGTAGCTACCTGCGCCGCCATACGAATGAAGTCCGTCTCTAACTGGCTCTTTTTCGAAGTGGGTAACTTGACCATAACAAAATATAAAACGCAATCTCCCAAAGTGCCTTTACTAAAGAGTACGAAACTTTTTTCCGTCTAGGGTAGATTAGTTAGAGTGTAGACCATTACCGAGCAATTCGGTATGCCTTTACACCGAAGGGTTCAGCGTGTTTCGCAAGAAGCTTAACTTAGAATATTGAATTACTGCAACGTTTGTGAGAGCGCTTAAAGAGGCCTCAGCATGGTTACATTAATTGTAATTTCCACAGTCTACGGTTAAGTTCCTTCGGCTCAAATACTGTCAGTCATGCTTTCTTAGATAACATTGCTATCCATATTGCCTCAGCCAGACAAAAGATAACTAGACATATGTACTATATATGTATATGGCCTTTGTTCGACCTTTGCAATAAGAGGAAGGAGGAGACGATTCTGCACCTCCTTTGTTCATGGCCATCTCTTACGCTTCAAAGAAGCTTTTCTTTGCTAACCTAAGTGAGTTATCTAACAAAAGATTGACATACCTTATGCGCTTCATTATGAGCATCAACTGGCTTCTAAAGTAACTGGTTTAGGAATCCATTCCACGTGGCATCACAATGAACCTAGTTTTGCTACAAGTAGGACGTACGGCCAGTCACCTAACCTAAGCCAAACTAAGAAAACTAAACACAAAAAAAGTCTTATATTGCCTTGCCGTGAGATATGCGTTGTGGCATTAGCTGTGTTGTACGTAGTTTTGTCCTGTTAGAGCTACATGCCCTTCGTTAACCATGATGGCAATTCCATCGCCGTTTTCGAAGAAGTACGGATCGTTGACACTACCAGTCCACAAGCCACAATGAAACAATGATGGACCCTTTTTTTTTAAATCAGAATCCGCTTCCAACAGCGCGGTTTCCTTCAGCTCCTGGGGTTCCATTTTATAGGTGTGTAGGCTCATGTCCAAACGCAGTTTGTTTAATTACGTAAAACTTATTGCTATCTCGAATGGGCCTAGTTTCTTGATAACGCCAGTCTGCAAAATAAGTTGGGGGATGAGGCTAAAACTGTTCGTATGAATAATAATGTTAAGGTAGTATCTTGGTGGATTTCAAGAACTCAGAAAATGCTCAGGAAACTTACCACGGAAGTCTATCTAATATCCTGGAAAATTAATCAGTTTAAGCAACTTAAAATGCGACCACCTGTCGCAGAGGGAGTTAAGAGACCTCCAATTCGACAGTCTCAATTCGCACGATCTCGGTGGCCAGATCACATTATCTCCACGTGAGATGAGCGTACCCTGGAATCGCTCGTGCAGAATTTCAGCAACCTATAGCGCTCGCCGTTGACGGTTGTTTCATTTCATTTCATCTTTATTAGTAGCGAATAAAATACATTTCTTTTCTATAACTACATTGCACAATTTCCAGAGATATGGTACATGTATGTTACCTTACTACTGTAGGAGTTTTAATGCACAAAGAAAGAAAAAGATGAGATGTTTTTCGTACTAACGCTTTATTGCAACTGACCCGTGAGAACAATGTAAAAGTACTTAAGTGAGTGTAATCGAGAATATGTAACAGGTCTTTTACATAAGAAAAAATAATGTTGTCTCAACGAAAGTGTATCATCCGATTACAGAACAGTTTACTTCATGTTAACCGATCATGTAATTGCATAGGGTGGTCAATAAATTCGAAGACATGTAAATGAGGTCACAGAATAATGTGCTTTACATAAAAGAACCTTACAACTCGTTCATCCTGACTTATAAATCGACCTCGATTTTCCACCGCGTGCAATTACATTTACATAAATTGTTTTGGTATTAACCATATAAATATGTATACATAAATTCGATAGTGCTAACTTAAATCCACTTCTGTTTTTTTTAATTTTATCTCATATAAAGTAACAAACAAACTGAAGGATCTGCAATGATCATAAACGATAGATTTTAAATTCATAAAAAGATTTTCGTCCAAAATGTAGCGAACAGTTGACAAAAACATTCTTAGCCTGAACACCTTAAGGGTTTATTTTTATAATGACTTCAAAACTTAAAAAGAAGTTTAAAATTTTCATTTTAACCATGTGAAAATATGCAAAAATTACGGATCCATATACTTACACAAATTAACAAATAGTAATGATATACATTTCATATAACAATTATACATATATAACAATTGAAAATAATGATGCATACATGTAACGCACATTTAAGCAAGATACTGTTATGAAATAACATAAGGCTTCATGTTTTCAGGAGAAGCTACTCCTTCGTACTTGTTTCTTGAAAGTTGCAAATTTTCTAAATCTCTAATCAAGTATCTATCGTTTGGAAAAACTTTAACTATTTCATAAGGGCCTTTATATTTAGCTATAAGCTTTTTGCTTAACCCAGGAGTACAGACAACATTTTTCACCATGACATAATCTCCGACTTTATATGAAAGGGGTGGTTTATGTCGTTTATCAAAATTGGCTTTATTTAATTCCTGGCTACGATTCGTTTTCTCACTTGCTTTTTGCCTCATTAGAGTCAAATTCCTGTTTTCGGGAATTACATTTTGCTCAAGATAATCGCGGACTTTATCAATGACTTTCCCCTTTTGAGCGACTCCGAACAACAAAATACTTGGGCTATAGCCAGTACTTTTGTTCACCAGATTATTAAGACTAAATTCGACCTTTTTCAAATGGTTCGACCAATCACCGGGATTAAGCTCACTTTCTTTAGACAGCATCGGTGTAAGACTTCTATTGATGCGTTCTACTTGGCCATTCGATTGAGGTGAACTTGTTGCCACTTTTATATGCTGAATATCATTATCCTTACAAAAGTTCGCAAAATCATCCGATGTAAAACAACTTCCCCTATCCGAAATCAAGCGTGTAGGCTTACTGTAAGTGCAGAAATAAGATTCGAGACATTTCACGACTTCTGTTGTACTAGTGCTTTTTACTGCGTAAAGTTTCGTGTACTTCGTAAAACCATCGACTACTAAGAAAACGTGTCTGAAGGTCCGCCCCGAAGGTGGTAATGGGCCAAAATGGTCAATGTGTATGGTTTCGAAAGGCTTGTCGCCTTTCGGGATATTGTGCAAGACGCCCTCCTTCTTACCCGAAACTACAGAGAAATTCATGCATTTTAAGCAGCTGTTAATATAGTTTTTTATTTTTTCCTTCATAAAAGGAAACCAGTATGTCTTTCTTAAGAAATCATAACATTTCTCTACACCTGCATGACAGAGGGCATCGTGATGAGTCTGCATAACATTCCTCTCCATCACAGATGGAACATAAAACAACACCTTTTGATTGATCTTCCGATAGACTAGTCCATTTATTAGCTCGTAAAGAGAACTTTCCCTCTGTTCTAACATATCTACCAGCTTTCTTATAATGGGATCTTTTTGTTGAGATGCCGCCAAGATATGTTCAAAAGAATCAGGTTCAATGATAAGAACATTCTGACATCTACTTAGAGCATCGACATGGCCCATTTTCTTACCATCTCTATGCTCTATGGAGTAGTCATAATCTTGGAGCTCTAAAGCCCAACGAGATATCCTAGGATTTATTAACTTTTTATTAATTGTAAGTGTCAATGATCTACAGTCCGTTAGTATTTTAAATTTTATACCGGTAAGATATATTTTAAAACGTCTTAATGCATAAATGATGGCTAACGTTTCCAACTCATATGAATGATATTTAGATTCCGAAGCTGTAGCACGTTTTGAGAAGAAAAATACTGGATGAAAACATTTATCTTGCTGGCGTTGCATCAAAACTGCCCCGAATCCCAAATTGCTTGCGTCACAATGTAATTCCGTCTCAGCGTGGGGATTATAAATACTAAGCAATGGGGCATTAACCAACTTCTTTTTTAAAATTTCAAAAACGTGCAATTCTTTATCACCAAAAACAAAATTAACATCTTTCTTAAGCAGGTCATATAAAGGTTTTGCCAAAATGGAGAAATCTTTAATAAATTTTCGGAAAAACGAACACAATCCTAAGAATGAGTGTACTCCTTTAACATTTGTGGGTACGGGAAATTCGGCTACAGCTTTCAAACCAGTAACATTGGGACCTATTCCATTGCTCGAAACTTCATACCCTAAATATGTTATTTGTTGAAACATGAAACGACATTTGTCATAACGTAGTTGTAAATTTTTGTTCTTAACTATGGCCATAACTTGTTCCAAAATACTTAAATGTTCTTCTTTCGTTTCGGTAGCAATGAGTAGATCGTCAATATATACAAGTAACTTTGATGAATTAATAAGATCTTTAACTATGGAATTTATAAATCGTTGGAAAACGGAAGGGGCGTTTTTCAACCCGAAGGGCATACGTAAGTATTCAAATTGTCCCAGAGGTGTTACAAACGAAGTATATTTTATTGAGTCTTCGGACATTTTCACGTGATGGAAACCACTCTTAAGATCTAAAAGGGAAAAATAGTTTTTACCTCTCAATCGATCTAAATGATCCTCAATCAGTGGTAAAGGAAAATTGTCTTTAACCGTGATCTTATTAAGTTGACGAAAATCTACACAAAGACGCATTTCACCAGTTTTTTTTTTTGCTAAAACGATGGGCGACACAAAAGGGGAGTTGCTCTCTCGAATAATTTTGTTACGAACTAGGTCTTCTAGGATTTTCTGTAACTCTAACTTGTGCACGTAAGGCAATCGTCTGGGTGTACAATTGAAAATACTCTTCGAATCTGTTAAAGTTATTTGCATTTCATAATCTAAAGAGTCATATGAACACGTGTTGTTTGTACTCCCGACAACTAAGCTTTGAATTTTATCTTTTTCTTCCCAGGTCAAATTCTCATTTATGTTCAACGAAAACTTTTCATCGCAGTCATTGCATGCATCAATATTAAAAATTTCCATAATGTTCTTGTCTAAATTGTTATTAATAGACTTTTGTTCAAAATTATCTAGTTTTCCTAAAGTTAATTTAATGTTACTCTTCATTAAAAAGTCTCTACCCAAAATAATAATATTTTTCATAGAATCATTTTTAACGACATGCATGCATAATTCAATAAAATCACTTTTAACTTTAATCTTACAATGAACTTTGCCAAGAATAACTAATCTACTATTATTAATACCCACATAATCTTCCATGGACGGCTCGATTGATGTCATCAAATAGGATGGTATATACTTCTTTAGCACGAAGCTTATTGGACTTCCCGTATCGATCATAGTCATCGCCTTCAATGTAGTGGTAGCTGCTCCGGAGTCATCGTGAAGAAATTCATAGTCAAAGACACCGTGAAAATGTTGCAGAAAAGATTCCTGACTCTCCTTTGTTGATTTCGAATCTTGAAGAACCATTACTGATTCCGAAACTCGTTGTGGACAGTCTTTGACAACATGGCCTCGTTGACCACAGCGATAACACGAACCTCGTTCCCTGCGCGGCTTTGGACAATTTGTAGCTACGTGTCCAACGTCACTGCAGTTGTAACATTTGATAGCAGTTTTGTTACGAAACTGTACTGATTTTGGTTGTGTTGTTGTTTTTATGAAACCTGATGTCTGCGCTGCCGGCTGGTTATCAAGCTTCATTTTCTCGTATTTCCTCATAGCATTTTTTAGTTCCAGAATGGTGTTGGCTGTGAACAAAATCTGCTTATTAAAAGTCGTATCAGGAATACCTTTCACTATATAGTCTATGACATCTTGCTCCTCGATATTGGCTGAAGAAGCGATCTCCTGCATTCTCAGAATGTACTGCTGGAAGTTTTCATCCTTAAGCTTCTTTCTCTTACGTAAGGCGTTGTGAACATCTGTGGCGGTAACATGCTGATGAAATTCTGCAAGCAGGGCTTCCTTTAATTCAATCCATGATCGGCATGATGTGGATCGGAGATACAGTTTTGCTGTTCCCGTTAACAGGCGTTGAGCGTACATAAAACACTTGGACTCATCAAATCTATATAGTTGCTTAGCATCTTCAAAATTCCTTAACCACGTGGTAATGGGGTAAGTATCATCTCCAGAGAACTTTGGTAAGGACTCTTCAATGTCCCTAAACGAGTATGCCGGCTGAGCTGCTTCTGTTGTCAATTCAATTAACCTCAACTGAAGTCGTCGAATTTCCTCTTTTTTTGTAACAAGTTCACGCAGATTTTCTAACTGTTCCGAAACCACATTGTTTTCATCTTCTGTTTCCGATCTACACATATTTGAATCTGAAGTTAGACTTTCGATCACATTAACCGGAAAGAACTCTTCCAATTGCGTTTCACTAAGTCCTTCGACAGCTTGTTCCAACCGCACCTTTAACGCATTTTTTACACCGCTCGTAGATAATCCCATTTCGGCCAATTTATCTTTTAATTGGGATACTGTTGCAACCATTAAAAACTCCTTTGCAGTTGCCATGTTAGTTAACACAATTTACACAAAAGAATACTTAAAAAAACAACATAAAATATTAACTTTTCTTAATTTATAAACACCGAGTTAACTAATCCCACTTCTGATTAATTGTAGGAGTTTTAATGCACAAAGAAAGAAAAAGATGAGATGTTTTTCGTACTAACGCTTTATTGCAACTGACCCGTGAGAATAATGTAAAAGTACTTAAGTGAGTGTAATCGAGAATATGTAACAGGTCTTTTACATAAGAAAAAATAATGTTGTCTCAACGAAAGTGTATCATCCGATTACAGAACAGTTTACTTCATGTTAACCGATCATGTAATTGCATAGGGTGGTCAATAAATTCGAAGACATGTAAATGAGGTCACAGAATAATGTGCTTTACATAAAAGAACCTTACACTACTGAAATATTAATAACAATTTTTCTTTTTTTTTAAACATATTATTATCATAACTATTTATAGTGTTCGAAGGAAAAGCTACTACAAAAAACCTTCACATAAATTAAGAGAAAAAGAAAAATCATCTAAATCTGGAGTAGAAAGAAAGGGTGGAGGAGATAAGAGAAACCAGAAAACAAGTACACATTGAACAAAACAAAATAACTAAGCAATGAGCTAGGTAAATAACAAAATAACATAAATAGATAAGTAAATAAATAAATGAATAAGTGAGGAGAATAAAGGTATAAATAAATAAATAAATAATAATTAAGTAAATAAATAAACAAAATAAATAAACAAATAAATTAATAAAGAAATAAATGTATCAATAAATAAATAGTGAACAAACAAATAAATAAACAAATAAACAATAATCAAGTAAATAAATAAATAAATTAGTAAAGGAATAAGTGTATCAATAAATAAATAGTGAACAAATAAATAAATAAATGAGTAAGTAAATAATAAGTTATGGGACATAATTGAATGTGTAGATAAATATGTATATTAGCAAACGGTTTTATTTACAAAGCTAAGTTTGAGATTAAGGAATTGTCAGAGGAGATACATGACAAGTGGTATCGCTCAGCAAGTTTAAGAATACTTTCTGGTACTTTTTCGATATTTGCAATAGTATGCAACTCTTCTGTGGAAAAATACCAAGGAAGTTTCAGCAACACTTTAAGAAGTTTGTTTTGGGCTGTTTGCAACCGCCGTATATGACTTTTTGCACAGTTACCCCATACAGGAGAGCCGTAGAACATTATAGCTTGAAAATTTGTTTTAAAAATGATCCATTTGTTTTCCGTATTAAGTTGTGACTTACGATTTATAAATGGATAAAGTGTCTTTGTTGTTATATTAATTTTATTTATTGTTTGTTGTATATGTAGGCCAAATGTTAACGTTTTATCTAGGTGCACCCCAAGATAGTTTGCGCTCTGTTTCCACTCCATCGGAACACCATTAATTCGAAGTAGGTTGTTTGGTAAGTAACAGGCTTTTCTTTTTCTCGTAAAAAAGATAGCTTGAGACTTTGAAGCATTAATTTGTATCTTCCAATCTTTGAAGTATGTTTGGATTGTATTGAAGGCAGATTGTAAGTTAGTTTCAATATTGGAACCAATTTCATCTGACGAGAGAATACAGGTATCGTCCGCGTACATAGCAAATTCACAGTTCCTCAGTCGTGGGAAATCAGAAGTGTAGATTATAAATAACACTGGACCGAGCACTGAGCCTTGAGGTACACCTGCAGCAATGGAGAAATCGTCATACAGCCAATTATTAACGGATACTCTAAAGGTA
Source organism: Eumerus sabulonum (assembly GCA_951905685.1). Lineage (NCBI taxonomy): Eukaryota > Metazoa > Arthropoda > Insecta > Diptera > Syrphidae > Eumerus > Eumerus sabulonum. Next base: position 210,135,884 of record OX645060.1, read on the forward strand.
CGTTCGGATAAAAAGGAGTCTATAACTTTGATTAGAGAAATCGGAAAATTGAACGAGATAAGTTTATGCAGCAAACCATTATGCCAAACAGTGTCGAAAGCCTTTTCGACGTCAAGTAATACCATACCCGTACTTTTACCCAAGGAAAAATTGATTTTAATATGTTTCGCAATACGATGAACCTGATATATGGTGTTGTGATGCGCTCTGAAACCGAACTGTTCCGGTGGCAAAATATTGTGGGACTCTATATGGGCTTGTAACCTACGATTAATTAATTTTTCGAAACATGAACTGGTCAACGTCGTTCTCAATGAAATATGGACCGTTGACGCTACCAGCCCAGAATCCACAGCAAACAGTGACTTTTTCGAGATGCATTGAGCGCTTTTGGTTCTCAAGTGGATTGGTATCCTACCACATTCGACAATCTGATTTGTGGACGTATCCATTCATCCAGAAATGGGCCTCATCGCTTAAGACGATTTTTCGTGAAAATTAGGATTAGTTTCCAACTGCTCCAGAGCCTATTCAACGAACAAACGTCGTTGTCTATAATCGTTTACCTTCCGCTCTTAGGTCAGTTGAATTCTGTACTGGTGCAGGTCCAAGTCACGACTCAAAATTTGCCAAGTTGTGGTCTCCGAAAGGCCGAGTTCTGTGAGCGACACGAAACCGCTTACGGAGAGCGGCGATGACTTCGGCAGATCTTGGTTTATCGTATACCAGCGGACTTAAATTTATCCACAACATTGCGAATAGTCTACTCGGTTGGATGATTATAGAGACCATGAAATGGGCGAAACGCGCGGAACGTTGGCCGAACAGAACGCCCACTTTGATAAACAATTTTATTATTTGCAAGTATTGTTGAACACTGTGTCCATCCATGGTGATTTGGCAAAACAGGCTGAATAATTGAATTCTTGAATTGAATTGAATTCTAAAGATGTAACTTTAACAATGTGGCCGCCATCAACTATCAAAGTTAGGAAGTCCCTATTGGAAAATAACCTTCATAGCATGCAAGCGTTCAAGCCCAATGTCCATCGATAACTCCTCCCTGCATTCTCCTTTTTACCTCCTGCCAACATTGTGTCACCGACATTATTAGGTTCAACGTTATGTGCGCGCTGCAAAGTAATTGCTACGGTCTACCCCGCTTCAACTTGTCTTTGGTAGACACCACCCTCTCGACCCAAAGTTGCAAACAATTGTAAGTGTGGATGGGGGTGGCCATGGTGCTGTGGTAAACATCACCGACTGTCATGCGAAAGGTATGTAGTTAAAATTCTGTCCACAGCTAAGAAAAACAATTCCTATACAAACACAGCTGCTGTGAATGGGAAGTGATCAAAATACTGATGAAGGCATAACACTCACAATATGTGGTCACTTCAAATTCGTACTCTGTGTGTGCAATTCTAATATAACACCATAATGGCATGGAACATTTGCCTTCCGAATCCTATCTACGACGACCACCCTGGGAGGGCTGCGACCAAACATCTGCGTCCGCCAAGATTGTGTGACAAACATAATAGGAGTATTACTCTTGAACCTGCGCGAAACATAAAAAAAAATCAGGACTGTCAGGCAAATATAACGCATTTAGGAAAGAATTGTTTAAGTTCGTCTTCACTTAAAAGTGGAATCAACAATAAAAATATACATACATATCTATCTTTTATTTCGGATCACACAAAAAGCCAGCTACATAGTACATATGTAGATGTGTACAGTCTAGCCTGTAATTGAACTAATTTACCAGCATGTTCCACTAAAAGGGCCGCGGGGGTAATGCGCGCACGCGGGATCTCCAGGTCACTCGATCCTCCGCCTTCGACTATTAACTCATCAGGAGCTATGCCCAAGCGCACCCAGGCGGGTTTTTGGACTTGGTCCAACCACCTCGTCCTAGGTCTGCCAAGTGGTCGCCTGCCTTATGGCATTGCATACAAGGCACACTTCGGATGTCTTGATCATGGCGACATTCGTGTTACGTGACCAAACCATCGAAGCATAGCCCTTTCCGTTCGGAGAAGCAGCTGCTCAACATTAAGCTCCCCGCGCACTGCCGTGTTTCTCACCCTATCCCGGCGAGTAACACCCACGACAGCACGAAGAAATCTCATCTCGGCAGCTTCTATTCGCGATTTTATTCTTCCGGTCAATACCCAAATTTCATGACCATAGGTGAGAGTTGGAACAAGTACTGATTTAAAAACCGCTAACTTGGCTTTGACACAAAGCTCGGTCTTCCTGATTACAGATCTTCCAACTACTTACTTACTTAGGTGGCGCTACAGTCCGTGGTGAACCTGGGCCTCAACCAACAAGCGTCTCCAGCTGGCACGGTCTTTGGCCAGCTGTTTCGAGCGCCGCACGCCCAGCCGACTAAGGTCCCCTTCCAACTGCGTCCGCCACCGATGATGCGGCCGTCCTCTGCTGCGCCCTCCTTCCGGAGTAGATTCGAAGACTCTTCGGGTCGGAGCTTTTTTTTCCATGCGCTTTACATGGCCTAGCCATCTTAGACGCTGTATCCGTGGACGTCGTACCAGGCCGATGTCGCTGTACAACCCGTACAGTCCTTCGTTATATCTTCTCCACCATACACCGTTTGAACAAACGGGACCGTAGATAGTGCGCAGAATTTTCCTCTCGAAACGACCAAGGGCACCTTGATCCGCTTTTGTTATGTCCAAGCCTCTGCGCCGTAAAGGAGGACTGGGATGATTAAGGTCTTATATAGTGTCACCTTGGTTTTCCGAGAGAGGGCTCTATTTCTCAATTGCCTCTTGAGCCCAAAGAAACAGCGGTTGGCAAGAGTGATTCTGCGTTTTATCTCAGCGCTGGTGTTGTTGTCGCTGGTCATCAGTGAGCCAAGGTAGACGAATTCCCTGACCACTTCAAAGTTATATCCACCCATGGTGACGTTCTGGCCAATACGTCGGTGTTTACCGTCTCTTTTAGATCTTATATGCGATGTTAAGGAGACTTATTCCCCTATAGTTGGCGCAGTTATAGGGGTCTCCTTTCTTATGGACCGGGCAACCGATGCTGAGATTCTATTCGTCGGGCATGCTTTCCTCCGACCGTACCATGCAAATGAGATGGTGCATGCACCTTACCAGCTCATCTCCAGCCGCCTTAAGAAGCTCAACGGACAGGCCGTCTGCGCCCGTGGCTTCCAAGCTGTTTCAAAATTGACCCAGCTTGGCCAATCCTGCAGGAAAGCTCAGTATTACTCCTCCCATCACTCGTGAAAAAGACTCCGAGGTACTTAAACTTCTCCACCTGCTTTAATGGGACTCCACTAACATGTAAAGTGCATTGGACAGGTGTTCTGGAAGTAACCATAACCTCGTATTTGTCCACGTTAACCCTCATTCCTGCATCAGCATATACGGACACAAACCTATCTAGCGCGCGCTGGAGTTTCGTCTGGGAGGATGTGAGGACAACTAAGTCATCTGCGAAAAGAAGATGGCTTATCCTCAACTCTCCCAATGTGAAACACTCCCCGCCTCGACTGCGCTGCAACATCCAGGCCATATATATAATGAAAAGGAGAGGTGACAAGACGCACCCTAGGCGAAGTCCAACGCCCACGGTGAAAGGTGTTGATTTACTACCGTTAACCCGAACGCAGCTGCTACAGTTTGTGTATAGAGACTGAATGGTCCTCAACAGAGGACCATCAATCCGATACTCCTGCAGAAGACACCAGAGTTTACCTCGAGGAACTCGGTCATACGCCCTTTCCAAATCTACAAAGCAGCTGTAGATCGATATGGCGTACTTTCACGCCTTCTCGAGTACCATTCTTAGAGTAAAAAGCTGAGGTCTCTCACCGCATTCCCAGGCCACCTTAATGACACGAGAGAGCCATAATAATCCCTCTTTACCCATTGCCTTAAGCATTTCTGACCGAACTTCATCCACACCGGCGGCTTTGCCAACTTTTAGCGATTCAATCGCTAAAATGACTTCCTCCACCGTTGGACTATTCGCCGCCCCACTCAAGACTATAGGTCTGTCCCTCTCAGTGCTCTGTTCGGGATTGAGCAGCTCCATCTGCGTAAGATGTCCATCTCATTGGAAAGCAACACACCATCTTTCGATTTAACTCCTTCGATAATGTTGAATTTTCTTCTTCTTTTTCTTTCTGATGGCTTCGTGAACTCCGGGTGTTTTAAACCACGCAATTCTTTTCTCACCACCAGCCGCCGCACCAAGCCGCTTCCCCCCTCAAACATCACGTGCAGAGGCAATGAAAATAGTCGCCATTCTTCCTCTACATGCGATGAAATAGTTGGAATTTGCTCAAACCATTCGGATATGTGCCGTGCGAAGTGTTGCCGTACCTCACTGCTCTGTAGTTTCTCCCACCGTATGCGTGTAACCACTCTTGGTTTCCGCCTTGGCAGACGAGGTACCCTATCAGTAAGATATAACTTACACAACACCAGGTGATGATCAGTTGACAGTTCAGCCCCTCTCAACACACGAACATCAGAAACCATCCGTTTCACACACGATGGTACCACAGAGAAATCTGTCAACGATTTCTGTTGGAGACTCCGACGATACCATGTACATTTATGAATGGACATGCCATTTGCACAGCAAAAATCCAACAACCCCTCTCCGTTCGCGTTTTGATGAGGATCACCGTTCCTTCCAATCACCCCGTGTCGTGGGCGTTGAAGTCCCCCATCGGGATATAGGAATCCGTCTCAACCACCCTATCAAGGGCAGCATCAACTTCATCCAGGAAAGTCGCATACTCTGACTCTAGATTCGATGCACACACCTGGACCAGAGCTAAAGTTGATCTTTCAAGCATGAGTTTTAAGAACGCGACTCTCCCTCCTAATGGTATCCACTCCAATACCCTGTCTGCCAGCCTGGAACTTATGGGTATCCCCACTCCCGCCTGTGCAGACGTTTGACGTGCAACTCCCTTGCTTTGTCAAAGAGATACCTTACGATATCTAACCGATACCTGGCAGCTTCCTCAAACAGCTCGAGATGCTTTCCTGCGAGCGATGAGACTTAGTCGATGCCGTTGTCTGTTGCCTTTTACTCGCCGCATGCACTGGTTAGTGCATGGCGTGCATCCCCCTCCACCTCCGTAATGGCTCACGAGGCCACTACCGGGTTGCTCGTGACTTCTTCGGGCTAAGTCCGACCGGCCACCAGACGCTCGCATACTGCCACCATTTAGGCCTGGCTCCGAATGGGACCCTTGCACACCAGGGTAGCCAGTCTCCTTTTTGTCATCCAGAGAGGTTTTGCGCTTTGTTAGTCAGGTTTGAGCTGTACAAATATCAATTCACACCCAAACCTGTCGCCCGCGAGGAGGTCAGCTGCCGGGGGCAGGCAAAGGTCAGCAAAGATCTTTATAGGAAACCTCATTTGAACATGAACCGCTAAAGCGAAAATCACTGAAATAAAACCCAAGCTACGTGCATACCTTTTCCCTTTTCAACAGGAAAAATGAAAAGAGAATCAGAAAATGAAAATCTAAAAACTGAAATTACGTCCAAGGTCCTCCCAGCAAACATGTCTGTGGCTACACCTTCCTGCTGTAGTAGAACACTTTCTACTTCTGACCATCTCTCCCATGAAACATTCAAATTAACGTAAATTCGCTACAGATATCAAAAATATGATTGCAACCGTAATCCATGTCAAATTGATGCAATTATCCAATTCTAACTTCACAAGCGCGACTGTGTTCCAAAAACGTCCATTTAACGAAGAACAGTATTACGTTGCATTACTCGCCATCGTTGTGCACCCGAAACCCAAAACCAACCATCAGTTCGGTCTGTCTAAACTCACTCTCAGTCGTCTGGCTGTCAGTGAAAACGCGTTAGCGAAAAGATTAAATTGTCAAAATCGAAAATTTGACATTTTAATAAAGACATCTGTGAGTTGAGCTTCAATGCTGCTGCACTGCTGTACTGCAGTACAAATTTACCGATTTGCCGCACGCACACACAGTTTCACGGGTTCGCACTGGCAAGTGACATGATTACTATCATGCGCCCGCGCAGATCGCGTCGAGCTATTGAGCTACATACATCTCCAGCACGATGACTGACCGACCATTCAGCTGCAGCGCATGATCATTGAAAAGGAGACGCCACCGTGCCGCGTCTCTTCCATCGCTTCTATCGTTGCCATTTGTGTAGTTGTGAAACTTGCAACTAATCAGAGCAAAACTGAGCAGCGCATGGACACTTGTATTTTGTACGACTCATTCGGGATGTCGGTGTAATTCACACCACGTGCGTATGCAACCCGTTTACATCCGATCATTGCGTGAAGCGAGTTCATTTCATTCCACCAAGTCTGGACATAGAGCGTGGTGGATAAATGCGGTGACTGTGCCTGCGCCCGGTTTACAGCGACAGAGAAAGTGAATGTTTTGAGAGAACAGCCGTGTGGTGTGCTAACTGTTGCTGACTTTGGTATCTGACACATCTGGACCGAGACATTGCAGCAATTACCATTCATAAATAATAACAATAACAAGGCGTGTTGGACGCGGTAAAGAACTCCCTGATTGTGTTACGTTCCGAGAGTCATCCACCTTGCATTGTGTCGCTGGTAATGTCAATGTGGTCTGTTGGCCATTGCTTGTTTTGCATTCAGATGGCAATGGTGCGACACCTACAGTGTGATGCAAATGCTAGTGGACAAGTCTTAATATCTCAGCGGATCTCCAATTCCATGGTTTATATATGTAAAGGATCAGTTGCAATTATTTCACACTACACTGTGGCCGAAAGGGTCATAAATATGTGGCATCCTAATGTGAGAAGTCAACATGGTAGTGCTCCTTTCGAAAGTGAACGTGATTTAGTGAGGACCTTGAGATAAGAAGGCTATGCCTAGTGCGAATTGCTAATGTAAACATTTTGTGAGGATTAATGTCGCATTGGCTGTATTTAAAGTGTGGTGGCCATTTGGTTGCCATTAGCATTGTTATGCTCTGGATTCTAATTTTTATCATCAGTTTGTGGTCGTTGTCGACATACGAGCTTATTTAAACTACGTACATATGTATGTACACAATTGTTAGCGGCAAAAGTTACAGGGGATGTTGAGAGAGATACAGTTCAAAAACTAAGATAATAAGTTCGAGGGAATCTGCAACATATGTATTCGTCGCATACGTTATGTACTTGATTATTAACACATTAAAACAAAAAAAACAAACACTGTTCAAAAACTTTTAAGAAGGCCTCCTTTGGTAACATGCGGCCTCTACTAGCTATAAATCAATAGCAGGCTGTCATTATCGCTAGTGCAGACCGTCATAGCAGCTTTATTGTCATGGTATGCGATGGAAAGTATGCTCTCATTGCATACTATATCTCTAATTGAACTGTCTATTCGCTGTCACTTTTTGACATTTCCATTGTGTTTAGCGCGCAAAATTGTTTATATCGTATTGTTTGTGTTCCTTGAACTTTTTTTTTTTTCTGGCGATACAGCCCATGAAGGACCAGAGCCAAGCTTCTCTCAATCACCCATGTTGTGTGTGATTTATTTTTCGCACAGGTGAATGGGATGTAAAAATCGTGCTCGGGGACTTCAACGCCAAAATCGGTAGGGAAAACACCCTTGTCGGACTGATCGTAAAGCACAGCCCCCACGATACAACAACAGATAACGGCTTCCGACTCGCTGACTTTGCGACAGCTCGTAATGCGGTGATAAGTAGCACAAGATTCCCTCGCAAGCGAATCCACACAGCAACTTGGCGATCTCCGGACGGTCGAACCAAATCGACCATAAGCTCATTGACGCAAGGCACTCGTCAAACATCCTGGATGTGCGAACATTCAGAGGGGCAAATGTCGACTCTGACCACTTCCTCGTAGCAGCAAAGTTTCAGAGCTCGACTGTCCAATGTCAGAAAGCTGCACCAGCCCATCAGGAGGAGGTTCGACATTGGGCGCTTGAACACACCGGAGGTCGCCAGAGTCTACAGGGAGCAGCTGAGCGAAAGACTCTACGGTATGCCTACGTCGAACACAAATGCCAATAATATGTGGCTGCATTGCCGCTCAGCCATTCAGGAAGTAGCTCAAACCACCTTAGGATACCTACCACCCCCGACAAGAAACCCTTGGTATGATGGCGAGTGTGAGCAGAAAAAGGCAGCAACCGACGAGGCGTACCAAAAGGCGCTGCAGAGGAAAACCAGGGCAGCGCAAGAAGAGTACCGAGCCAGAAGAAGGGAGGACAAACTACTGCGACAAAAGAAAAGAATATTCGCAGCCTCCCAGCTCAAGGATATCGAGGAGTCTAGGAATAAACATAAAATATGAGCCTTTTACAAGAAAGCCAAAGGCCTTGCAGGAGGCTTCAAAAGGGGCACCCTGGCTCTTCGAAACTGCGAGGGTAATCTTGTCACCGACCCGCAGGGAATAGTGGATGTATTTAAGCAGCACTTCCAGCCGCTGAAGTAGTCCTCCCACCCAGCATCGAAGAAGTCGGCACAGCTATTCAGAAGCTGAAGAATAACAGGGCCGCAGACTCAGATGGCTTCCCATCAGAGCTCTTCAAGGCTGGCGGCAATGTTCTGGTAGGGACCATGCACCAAATCATCTGCAGAATTTGGGAAGATGCAAGCATGCCCGACGACTGGAATACCAGCTCTATTTGCCCCACCCACAAAAAAACGGCGATCCTACCTCTTGCGAGAACTATAGAGGTATATCCCTGCTCAATGTCGCATACAAGATCCTGTCCAGCGTATTGTGTGAACGTCTAAAACCATTTTGCACCGCACTAATCGGCAGCTACCAGTGCGGCTTCCGGCCCGGCAAATCAACTATAGACCAAAATTTCACACTTCGACAAATCCTGGAAAAGACCAACGAGTTTCGAGTCGATACACGCCATCTTTTCATCGATTTCAATGCCGCATACGACAGCATTCATCGTGAAGAGCTGTTTGGGGCGATGGCCGAATTTGGGATCCCGGTAAAACTGATCCAGTTGTGTCGCGCCACGCTAAAAAACACGCGATGCACCGTGCAACTCGGTTCTAGGACCTCGGAACCATTCGAAACATGCACCGGATTTCGGCAAGGAGATGCGCTGTAATGTGACTTCTTCAACCTGGTGCTGGAGCATATAGTGCGACGGGCAGGCGTCAACAGGGAAGGCACTATCTTTTACAAGTCCATCCAGCTGCTAGGATACGCGGATGATATCGACATCATCGCGTGTTCTCGCCGTCGCATTGTGGAAGCATTCACGGCGATTGAAGAACAGGCGAAACGAGTTGGTCTTAAGATCAATGAGGATAAAACGAAATACATGCTGTCAAACAAAAACCAATCCGTCGCTCACCACCTGTGACAAGTCGGTGTGATCAAACAGTGTGAAAATAAAAGCTCTCAATAAAGGTTTGTTTGTGTAATAAAGTTTAAAGTGGATGGTATTGGATAATAAAGAAAAGTGGTGAAGCTGCACAGATAATTGATCTGTGGTGAAAGAAATAAAAGTGTGTGTGTTTTTATTCGGATAAAAAGGACAATTGTAGTTTATCGCAATCCAGTGGTGCGAACCCTATTTGGTGTGGCTTGAATATTTCGTAACAATATTTATATTTTTTCCAAGACAGAACAACGCGTAGCACGCGTAACCAATTTCGGCGAAAAGTCGGCCATATAGCCTGCAAGTTTGGCTAGTCTTAGAGGTTTGTCCTGGTGGTCTGGATAGTGATTGTCTTCCCGTCATTGCCGACCCTGCTAGATGTTGTTGCGACATCCTGAAGTACGTGGTTCCTCCACTCATTTCGTCTGCTTCTTGTCCATTTTATGATGTCCTGGACGCTGCAGATCTCTCTTAGCGTAAATGCTGCTTTTAAGCGTTATGTTTGCATTTCTATTTTTAGTGTCGGCTCTAGCCTAGGCCTAGCCGGCATAGGTCAATTTAGGTCGTACACAGGCTTTGTATATTCGTACTTCTACGTTTACGCTGTGGCTGCATACTTCTTTCCTTTCTTTAATGGCGCTCCAGTTCGGGGTGAACCAGGGCCTCAACCAACAAGCTTTTCCAGATGGCCCGATCTTTGCCCAGCCGTTTCCAGTGCCGCACGCCCAGTTGGTTGAGGTCCCTTTCCACCTGTGCGCGCCACTTAAATGCGGTCGTCCTCTGCTGCGTCGTCCCTCGGGGTTGGAGTCGAAGAAGACTCTTCGGGCCGGAGCGTTGATGTCCATTCGCTCTACATGGCCTAGCCATCTTAGACGTTGGATCCGAAGACGTCTAACCAGGCCGATGTCGCTGTACAGCGCGTACAGTTCTTGGTTGAATCTCCACCTCCACTCTCCCTTTATACAAACGGGACAAAAGATTGCAAGAGCAACGCCCAAGAGCCTCTTCATCCGCTTTTGATAACGTCCAAGCCTCAGCGCCGTAGAGGGGGACCGGAATGATTAAGCTTTTATAGAGGGATACCTTAGTTTTTCGAGAGAGACTCTACTACCCAATTGCCCCTTGAGCCCGAAGAAGCAGTGGTTGGCAAGAGTTATTCTGCGTTTTATCTCAGCGCTGGTGTCGTTGCTGCTTGTCACTATCAATCCAAGGTAGACGAAGTCCTTGACTACTTCAAAAATATAGCTGCCGAAGATGACGTTCTGACCAAGACGTCGGTGTTGCGCGTCTTTCTTGGATGACAGCATATATTTGGTCTTGTCCCCATTTACCCTTAGACCCACTTTCGCCGCTTCTGCTTCAATGCTTGTGAACGCCTCATTAACGTCTCGCTTTGTCCGTCCAATAACGTCAATGTCATCTGCGTAGGCATGCAGTTGTGTGGACTTGAAGTAGATCGTACCTCTTGTATTGGCCGCAGAGTCCCGCACGATCTTTTCAAGTATGATGTTAAAGAAATCACATGATAGTGCGTCACCCTGTCTAAAACCTTTTTTAACATCAAAGGGGTCGGTTAGTTCACCTCCGACCTTAATGGAGCAGCGAGAGTTCTCCATAGTCATCCTGCATAGTCTGACGAGTTTGGCAGGAGTGTTAAAACATGACATGGCTCTGTATAGCTCGTCTCTATAAACACTGTCATACGCGGCTTTAAAGTCGACAAAAAGATGGTGCGTGTCGACCTGGAATTCATGGGTCTTCTCCAAGATCTGTCGTAGTGTAAATATTTGGTCTATCGTGGATTTTCCTGGCCTGAAACCACACTGGTAGGAACCTATCAGATTGTCTACGAACGGCTTCAGGCACTTATACTGTATATATATATATTGTACGCGATGTTCAGGAGGCTTATCCCTCTGTAATTGGCGCAGTCATAGGGGTCTCCTTTCTTATGGACCGGGCAAACGATACTGAGATTCCATTCATCGGGCATGCTTAAGACTTAGGTTTCGATATCACTATCTTATCATCGTCAAGGCTACATACCTGGTCAATGCATTTCCCGTACACTGCCAATTTGTATCTGAATGGTTGTCTGGATATTGTAAAGGATAACTGATACTTTCATATTATATTTGTCAGCTGCCTTTTCGAATGCGTTCAGCAATCATTGTAGGTCGTCTTCATTGTCTGAGATTAGCACTGCAGCATAGCAGACAATCTTTACCTTACATCCTCTTTCTGTATTATTCACTGTTTGTATTATTCCATCCATAATGTCCTAAAAGAGTATCGGGTTTAAGCTGTCACCTTGTCTGGTTCCTGATGGTATTGGTATGTAGTTTGGAGGATGTCTCCTTATTGGGCTTAATGTTTTGTTGTCAGTTCACATTGCGCTTTTCTACAATGTTTATTACATCATGCAATAGGACTCTATTGAATGCTTTCGTTAGATCAACAAAGCACATACATATACGAAGGCTTATTATATTCTATGGCTTTTACCACAATTTGCTAGATGATAAGTATGGCATCATTTGTTGATCTATTTTTACTAAAAATCTTGCTGTTATTTGTATGTGTGGACAGTATTTTCATAAAACGCTTAAGCACTGCACTAAGAAGCGTGATTCCTCTATAGTTATTTGGTACTTTCCTGTCGCCTTTTTTCAAAGACTGGTATGGTGATGCTGTCCTTCCATGGGTGTGGGATTGCTCGATGTACCGGAATTCTTTTAGCTCACTTGTTTCAAGGTACAGTAGGTTGCCCCCATATTTTAGAACATCGTTGGTTATCACATCTGATCCAGGCGACCTTCTGCATTTGAGCTTTGATTTTGATTTCATCTCAAATAATAGCAACACAACCCTTTTCAACTATATGGCTATTTAAACTCTGCAAAAAAGCCAAGAAACTAACGGTTACTCTGCCCATAGTTCAAAAGTGTCTGAAATGTAGACGAGTTAAGAAATATTGTTTTCATTGCGAAGGAAGTACTTTAATTAATAGAACGAAAAAATAGCATCAGTCTGATAAAACTGACAAAACATTTTTGTCATAAGTAATTAGAACAAATCAATAAGCAAAGTGTTGTACGAAATTTTGTGTTTGGTGGCTCAAAGCTGGAGCACGGTGTAGGATTGGATATATTCTCGACATAGCCGAATTTCTCAAACACATTCCGTCTCCCCGATCACTCGAGTATCTTTCAAGCTGAAGTAATATCGATCCGGGAAGCGTGCCAAATACCTAGTGCAGCTTGCCCCAATTACACGTTCACCGCTATTTGTTGCGACAGTTAAGCCGCTATTAAAGCTCTTTACTCTGCTGTCACATTTCTCTAAACTGGTGGATCAATCCAGGAAAGAAATTAAACGAACTGGCAGTTGGACTGATATCACGCTTCCTTTGGTTTCAAGGGCACAGCAACATACAACGGAATGAGATAGCCGACGAGCCAGTCAAGCTCGGGGCCACCTTAAACTCCCCTACTGAAACTGTGGGCCTGTCGCTGAACCTTCTCAAAGGCGATATCCTGCTACACTTCTTGAACTTAGCTACTATGTCGATACAGGGATCAAAACCGACGCCTATGCGCTAATTGTACCCTCACGCGGGTCGAATAGCCACCTCAACCTACCTACCTACCTAAAGTGGCATTGGCTAGGCATTTGCCATTGATGTATACCGGCAAGGAATATGGGAAAATATATCTCTATAATGGAGATTATAAGCAATCGGTAAAGTTAACTATGCTTTCATTACAACAATCATCTGATCGGAATTGGATTGACAATCGCCTTCGAAATTTTTGTTGATTAGGTTGCTGTTCTAAATTTCTTGTCAAAGTGAAAACCCATATATGTAATTACCTCCATCGGAATCACATATACTTGTATCAATTAGGTTGACTCGAGTCCCGAGAAAGTACAGAGGTTAGTAGGCATGTGCATTGCCGGGGCCCAAAGGTCTACTCCAACGGCGGCGATCAAAGTGCTACTCCACCTATCAAAACTCGATATCCACGGTAAACAGCTAGCCACATATTCGGCTGCGAGATTAAGGGCCGGCTCAAAATGGAGGAGCTATATCGCCGGCCAAGTTTCTATCCTGAACGTCAGGGCAACTTGGCCAGAGAACTCCGACTACATTGAGTCCACCACGGTCTTTGAAAAAAAGTTCAAAATAACATACCCAGAAAGACATAAATGTTCTCGACAAGCCCGAACCCGCTGGGGCTGTGTGGACTTTTACACAGATGGGTCAAAAACAAGGAGGGATGAGTAGCGGAGTCTTTTGCAAACAATTAAAAGTAAATCAGGCTTTGCAGCGTCTTCCAGTCGAAGCTGCTAGCATTAATGGGAGTTCTGTCTTGGCTAAGGTGGAACGTGATATCTATCAGAGATATTCGAATCCTCACTGACAGCCAAGCTGCCCTGAAATCGCTGGAGTCTTATATCTACGCATCCAAGTTAAGCCTCGGCTGCCGCCTATCTCTTAACGAGATGGCTGACCATTATAACATTCCCCTCTTATAGGTACCAGGACACAGCAACATTTCAGGAAGTGAGCCAGCTGACATGCTCGCCAAACAAGGAACGACGTAACGAACTAACATAGCCCTCTTATAGGTACCAAGACACAGCAACATTTCAGGAAGTGAGCGAGCTGACATGCTCGCCAAACAAGGAACGACGTAACGAACTAACATAGCATACGCTGGTACCCAATGGCTGGGACAAACCTGAGATGGACCCAAGGGCATACCTGCCTAAGTACCTACCAGGCAAACCTGGGCACGACATGACCGCCAGTGAGCCATGGGACTAGTCTCCTTAAAACAAATCGACATCAGCATAATCGTTGGTATCATCACTGGTCACTGTCTAATTGGCAATCATGGACAAAGCCGAGGTCAAGTTTCGTATGACTTCTGCAGGAACTATGAAGACGAAGACGAGATTGAGTTCATTCAACACCTGCTATTCGCATGTCCGGCCCTCTATCATAGTAGAAAACAATACCTAGGATCCTACCTCCTTAACGATCTGACTAACGTTCAGCGAATAACTGGATAACTGATCTTCTTAATTTTGTAAGAAGTTCCATGAATAGAGGGTCGTCTCCCTCGTAGCAACACGAAGAGCCTATTTGGCCTCGTGGAGGCAACGGATATCCATCAATTTTCCAGCAGATGACCTTAATCCGCATTTAGCGTTGCATACGTCCTGTTGAACGAACATTAAATGCCGTTTCACAGTCCTTCTTAGATAAAGGGGAAAACGTGCTGAAGATGTGCATATTGTCTGTGGTCCCCATATTGTAACAGCCAACCGCTCCCATAATTTCGTTGAAAGGACAATTTTCGAAAATGTCGATAAATTTACGGAAAACACTATATGGCAATAAAGTCATGGAAAGCAGTATTTCGATTGCCTACCTCCATTGCTGGAAACAAAAAGAGCTCCATGTACGGGTGCAACACGATATGATGCAAACCGAATTACTATCGACGAATTGCAGCAAAATCTACCCATGAAAAGTGAATTACTTGGAACAATCTCAAATGACTACGGTCGACAGTTTTTATTGTTCTACTAGGTTTAAATTATTATGGAGGGCATGGACTTAGATATGCAGGGTAAAGTTACTGATTGCGAGGTTCCAGGAACGATCCCTGTTCCAAAGCCCGGGTTAAGATGACATACAGCCTCATCGTGGCGCCGTCTGGATAGCCTTTCCAACATCCGTTGCGATCTGAACTAATGTATGCAGCTATCGTCCCAGGCAAGAGCGCGCTACAATACCCCGACCAGACTGGCGGTTGTGTGGCAGGCCAACTGAGCGAAAAACTCCCCGGCATGCCTACGTCGAGCACAAATGTCAACAGTATGTGGCTGCATTGCCACTTAGCGATTCAGGAAGTAGCCGAGACCACCTTAGGCTACCTGCCACCCCCGACAAGCAAAAGAGGTAGCAACCGACGAGGCGTCTCAAAAGGGGTTGCAGCGATAAACCAGGGCAGCCGAGAGGAGTAACGAGCCAGAAAGATGGAGGAAAAAACTGCTGCGACTAAAAAAACGATTCTTCGCTGTCTCCAAAATCAAAGATATCGAGGAATCTAGGAACAAACATAAACAATGGGTCTTTTATAAAAAAACTAGAAGCCTTGCAGAAAGGTATAATCTTATCACCAACCCGCAGGGAATAGTGAATGTAATCAAGCAGCATTTCCAGCAGCTGCTTAACGAGCATGACTAAGAGATTGACTCCGGCCGATGGAGTAGTCCTGACATCCAGCTTCGAGGAAGTCGGCACAGCTATTCAAAAGCTGAAGAACAACAAGGCCGGATGGCTTTCCATCAGAGCTCTGCTGGGTTTCATCTGTAGAATTGGGTAAGACGAAAGCATGCCCGACGATTGCAATATCAGTCTATTTGCAAGAATTATAAAGGTATATCCCTGCTTAATGTTTCATTCGAGATCCTGTCCAGCATACTGTGTGAACGTCTCCCCCTTTTGCACCGCACCAATCGGCACGTACCAGTGCGGCTTCTGGCCGGGCAAATCGACCATAGACCAATTCTTCACATTTCAACAAATCCACATCATCTCTTCATTGATTTTAAAGCCGCATACGACAACATTCATCGCAAAGAATTGTTTGTTGCAATAGCCGAATTCGAAATCCCGGGAAAACTTACCCGGTTGTATCGCGCCACGGTAAAAAAATACGCAATGCACCGTGCAAATCGGTCCTAGGAACTCCGAAACGTTTGAAACATGCACATGTGACTTCTGCCGCTGAGATACGCAGACTATATTGACATCATCGCGCAGTCTCAGCGTGACGTTGTAGAAGCTTTGACAGTGATTGAAGAACAGGCGAAACGAGTTGGTCTCACAGTTAAGGAGGATAAGCTAAAATACATGCTGTCAAGCAAAACCGATCCGTCGCTAACCACCTGGGACAAAATATAACAATTGACAGCTACAATTTCGAGGTAGTTAAGGAGTTTGTCTACCTCGGGGCAAACGTAAATTCCATAAATGACACCACAGTGGAGATCCGGCATAGAATCGCTCTTGGAAACCGCTGCTACTTCGGTTTGTCCAAACAACTTGGGTTAAGATTCCTCACTCGAAGAACTAAAGTCATGCCTTACAAACCGCTTAGATATTTGAACTTTTCTGTGAGGGAGGCGAATGGAGGAGAAGACATAACCGCAAACTCGACAAGCTATACAAATATGTGGATATAGTCCAGAAGGCAAAGATCCGTCGACTACAATGGCTCGGGCACATGAACACCAACGCCCTAGCTAAGAGGGACTTCGAATCTGAGCCTCCTGAATCGAAAAGAGGAGGAAGACCGAACCTCCGGTGTAAAGACCAAGTAATCGCGGATATAAGACAACGGCCTTGATGACTGGAAGCAGCGTCAAAGATGGAAGGCAGTCATAGCTCAGGCTCAGATCCTCCATGAATTGCTGCACTGATAAGGAAAAAAGGCTTTAATGCATGTCCCACAGAACCCACAACGTCGAATGTACCTACCAAATGCAGATAATGAGCAGTGATGGTGCTGTAGATGTGTTCACTATTGTGGTAGTGCTCTTGACAACCTCTAATGCGATCATTAGTTAAACACGATTTCAAAGCGATAAATGGCGAATATTCGACTAACGAAATGATCTACCTATGGAAGACAACAAACGTACCATCATTCTCAAATTAAGGTTTACTTTTCTCCATCTTACTTGGACAATCCTTTATTATTTCATTATAAGTCGGTGTAAGACCTATCTAATCTGACAGCCAAGTAAGCGTGACTTAGACGCATCGTGGTTTTAAAAAGCGAAATCAAATTATTTTCGTCTCGCAACTCAAGTCAAATTACTTCCATCGGACGGATATTATATGTCTACCGCGCACGCCATAAAGAGCAAGTCTATTTCGCAAAATAATACTCAAATTCGGTTTCTTGCGCTACCCGCATGCGAGAGCTTCTCTGACGATATAAGTATGTATAACCCTGTCAAAAGGACATATGGCAGATTGATTTTCATCAGAGGCTACTCTCTCTCCCTCATGGCAAACCAATTAAATGCCAACATTTTCCTTGCGGCGAAAGTCAGCCCAACATCTCGTCATTCAAGCCATTGACAACAAAGCAAGAGGTGAAGAAGGAGCAGGATCAAAAAGAAAAGAATACGAGAAGAACGAGAAAAAAATGATTCCATTTATGACTCCATCACTCATTTGTTGGCCAGGATCGTCAGCAACAACAGCAACAGAACCATGCACTCATCCATCCATCCCGCCAAAGTCAAGTCATCTATCTATCTGCACCATGCATGCAGCATGCCGCATTATGTAGTTCGCAATTAAGGCCCGGTGCAACTGACAACAAATGGCATGGCAATAAATTTTATCGATTCGCTGCGAAATTTCGCAAAGTAGACACGCAGACACACAGTACCCGATACTGGGTTTTGTTAAATGATCCTCCGATTTCAATTTAGGACTAGGCGAACCTCTGTGCCAGCAGTACTTCGTCTTAATGTCTGGGGATTTTGTTCAATCTAGCTAGACGGGTTACCTACTATTCCAGCACGGTTTTCATTTCCATCCGAACTGTTGACGCAGCTTTTGCTCCCTCACCGATAGAAGCCGCACACCGACATTGTAGCGGACTACGACGTGGCAGCGTCACAACAGACGTCCAACATCAAACTTGTCGTGTAATTAAAAGTCAACGAAAATGAACATCTCTTCCTGCGTGTGGCCATCCCATCAGCCACCACTAGCAATGCGCCGTGCTGCGCAGACGTACAGCATCTGTCAATAAATTTCAAATTCAAATTTTCACGCCACGAGAAATGACCAGACGAAGCTAGGAGCTCTGTTTGCTTGCCAAAAGGCCGGGGTCATGTGCGAGTGTGTGGCGTTGCATCTGCAGCTTGAATGAGGCAGAGGCGTGTTTGGGTTTAACGACGATGCACGTGCAGTTCGTTTGAGCGTAATTTGCCTTCTGTCAGTTGGCATGAGTGAGGGGGAATATTTGTTTCATTTTTAGCTGACGAATTTAGTTAGCGGTAATTGGCCGGGTCAATTGTGATCATTAATCGCGTTGTTCGAATGACACGCCTCGGTGGGAGTGATGATCCGGCGTATTAGAATGCAGGAATGGGGAATTGAAAACGATCTATAATGAGCTACTGGTTTGTAAGTTGATTAGAGAGTACCTCGTTCAGAACGAAGTGGCTTTCACTTTTCGAGAATTCCGTATGCGGAAGATACAATTGGGTCTTGGTAAAGAATTATTTTCAGTCGAGTGGCGCTGCGACCTGAAGTTGTCTCAATGGGGCCGGTGAGAGTATGGGCCAATTGTTGGCATAGTTTTAGAGATTAAGCGACATGCGTTCGATTGCCACGGTATTGTTGACGGAACTTGCCCCGCGGCAGCAAATTGTTATCGATCCCGGATCGCTTAAATGGTAAATGATGGCTCGCGAGAGTGAACGACTGTTGTAAATAGTACTACTGCCGCGCCCAATCTCTTTCCTATCGGTCACGCAGAGCATCAAATACTAGACGAAACATGCAAATAGGAAATTAAAAAATATGGCCGATATCCGCTGGATATGTAACTCTTAGTTAAAATGAGGAACAAAAACAATAAGGTTATCGGCAGACGATAGACTATTTAAATCGTTTCTCCATCATTTATCGTCACCGTGTATACCTTGACCAGAAGATGTCAAGATTACTTTATAATCTTCAAATTTAAGCCCAATCTTCAGTCTAACCAATTTTGGTAATTTTGAAAGAGGAGCAACTCAAAGGTGTTATGATTTAACTACAGGATACTTCCTCGCCAATTTCCCAGTTGCTAGGAGAGGAACACGAAGGCGGAGTTAAAAATCAACATCTTAAGAAATTCATAGATGGATAGTTGTAGAGTTGTGTAGAACGAGAGTTGGAAACCAGCTCTTTTTCGACCAAAATTGAAAATCACTTTGGTCCAAACCACTTATTGAGAAAAGAGAAATGAATGATGCCCATGTGGGGTTCGTCACTATAAATCCTGTTCTGTTAAACGTAGACGGAAAGTCGTTGAACGGGTGCGCTTGAGTTTCTCTTTGAGAAATTATAGTCAATTAGTGACTTTTTTGTTACTTGGATTTTCTGTGTTACATTTTTGATAGCTCACGCATGACCTGTAGCATACGTCAAAGTTGAGCATGCTCAGTTAGTATTGCCATTTTATTACGGAAAGACTCATATTCAAACAACTGATAGGTCCTTATCAGTGCGGATTCAGGCCAGGGAAGTCCACAATCGACCAAATCTTCACACTACGGCAGATCCTGGAAAAAAACAATGAATTTCAAGTCGACACTCACCACCTGTTTGTCGACTTCAAAGCCGCATACGACAGCGTAATTAGAGACGAGCTATATAACGCTATGTCTACCTTTGACATACCTGCTAAACTCGTCAGACTATGCAGGATGACTTTGGAGAATGCTCGCTGCTCCATCCGAATCGGTGAACACCTTACCGATAGTCTTGATATCAAAAAAGGATTTAGGCAGGGCGATGCGCTGTCGTGTGATTTCTTCAACATCGTATTGGAAATGATTGAGCAAAAATCACTGGCCAATACAAGAGGCACAATCTATTTCAAATCCTCGCAACTCCTTGCATACGCCGACGATATTGACATATTAGATAGATCACAGCGAGATGCCAATGAGGCGTTTGCGAGTATTGAGAAGGAGACGGCCAAAATTGGTTTGGCGGTAAACGAGGACAAAACAAAATATATGCTGTCATCAAAAAAGGACCCTCAACATCGACGTCTCAGCCAGAACGTTTGTATAGGCAGATATAAGTTCGAGGTAGTTAAGGACTTCGTCTACCTTGGCTCCGCAGTGACCTGGAACAACGACATCAGTTCCGAAATCAAACGCAGAATCACTCTTGCCAACCGCTGTTTCTTTGGGCTGAGGAGGCAACTGAGTAATAGAGCCCACTCCCGAACGACAAAGTTGACTTCATATAAGACCCTTATCATCCCGGTCCTGTTGTACGGCGCAGAAGCATGGACGCTATCAAAAGCGGATAAGGAGGCCCTTGGTCGGTTCGAGAGAAAGTTTTGCGCGTGATTTTTGGGCCTATAAACGCAGACGGGGGATGGAGGATAAGATTCAACCACGAACTTTACGGGCTGTACAGCGACATGAGCCTAGTCAGGCGTCTACGGATTCAACGCCTAAGATGGCTGGGCCATGTAGAGCGAATGGACACCACAGCTCCAGCCCGGAGAGTCTTTGAATCCAACCCCGAGGGACGAAGAAGCAGAGGACGACTTAAGATGGCGCACACAGGGGGAAGGGGACCTCAGCCAACTGGGTGTGCGGCAATGGAAAAGGCTAGCGAAAGATCGTGCTAGTTGGAGGGGCATGTTGGTTGAGGCCCAGGTTCTCCCCGAACTGTAGCGCCCACTAAGAAGAAGAAGAATTTCATTTCACTACTGTACGGTCATCATAATCGACCTACTGATCAAACAGCTCAAGACATGGTGACCAAATGTCGCACTAGTTACTGTCCAATGTCGCAATTTAACATCAAGTCATCTATCCGTGCGTACAGCGCCCGCCAGTGTTAATGTAGACCATATTGTATCCATCGTTGTCACCGTTTGCAGGAATTAACATTATGTTACTCGGTTACATGGAACATTTTCGGCAAGGATCTTGCTCTATAGTCTTATGAAATAATTGAGCATGAGTCACCTAGTTTTGTCGAATAAAGTGGAAGGAAGAGTGTTGTATCCGTCCGTATCTGGACGTATCCTACACGACACCACGTCCGAAAACGGACATCGGCCACTTGACTTCCTGACGGTACGTTACTCCTTCTAGCTGGCACACGATTCCCGCATCTTAACATCCACAAAGGAACCTGGCGACCACTTGATCAGTCGACCATCAATCAGATCGATCACGTTGCGATCGATGCCAGACAGTCCTTCAGGAACCCAGATATACGAAGATTCCAAGGAGCCAATATCGACTCGCATCATTACCTTGTTGTAGCCAAGGTATGAATGAAGATATCAAGGATGCCACGGAGTCGAGCTAGACAACGAAAGTTTGACGTCGTCTTTGCCGATCGAGTTTGCCTCAACCTCCCGCAAATTCCGATGACACCGGCATAATCCACAGACCAACAGTGGGAGCATTGCCAGCGCGCCATCAGTCAGCAATGGCCACTAGTTCTCAACCAAAATGCAGTTTCAGCCATTGTAAAGAGCGTTTTGCGCTAAAAGACCTTTGTTCTCTCAACTCCTATAGCCTGTATCAACAGAGTCAATGATGGCTTACTCAGCCTTCATATTTATGACGGAGTCCCACGAAACAACTGTCAATCATTCGGAGAACTTCTTATTATAACAAGAGCAGTCGAACTGTCAATCGTGGAGAGAAGTTCCCAAAATCTTTTGAAGGTTGAGATCAAGAAGAGGTCCAGCTACTGCAGACATTTCGGCCACACTCTTGATGAATGTCGTAAAAGTAAAAACCAACGTCCAAATAAAGCACATGACAATAGCAATGAGTCGAAAATACATTGCTATAAATGCAAGGTCGCCGTGGCTCAGTGGTTAGTGTGTTGAACTCTGACGCACGATGAGCGGGTTCGGATCCCGATAACACCAACGCAATCGAATGTTAATTTCGCGGTGTCCCTCCTCGGCGGGGTACTGGCGAAATCCCCCGTACTATACTTGCCATAAAAAAGCTTCTCAACTCACGCCGTTCGGAATCGGCATTAAACTGTAGTTCCCTTCACCTGTGTTAAAAATTAATCACACACAACATGGGTGATTGAGAGAAGCTTGGCTCTGGTCCTTCATGGGCTGTAACGCCACCAAAAGGAAAAGAAAAGATAAACGCAAGGCACCTGGGTTTGTCCGATCGAACTGCCCAAACTGCAAAGAGCTCCCAAAAGGAGCCACTGCAATCAGTTTCGGTTGTATAAAAACTTCTATAGGCCATCAGTTGCCTACAGTCACGATCAGTGCACATGGAGATATGGGAATAGCCTATCTTGACACCGCAGCTAGGACCAGTGTAGCTGAAAGAGATCTATTCATACATTTGGTGAAAAATGGAACTAGATTCAAGCAATTGAACGCTGATGTCACACTTGCAAACACCACTATCATAATAGATAACCGAGTAACGCCTATCAAATTAATTGCTCTTCCAAAAGCCACCGACACCAGAACTTTAATCGATATTGACTTCCTAGTAAAAAATGGAATAGTTCGCGATCTTGGTCAACGCCTATGGTACTTTTCTGATCAGAAATGCAAGAAATTTGATTTCTATGATGAATCTCTTGCAAAACTTGTACTCGATAAACGATTCCAACATAGTGCAACAGATAGAAAAGACATCAATGCGCAGTTCTATGATGCAATCGGATCATAAAACAGACTCACCAGGACTATTTCCATCTTGGTTCAAAAGAAAGAAGGTGGCTTCTCCAATTGCTCAAATACCACTATCCGAAGAATGTATTGGACCTAAAACAGCTGTGAAAAGAAAAAGAAAAGGAAGATGTAACTAACGACTACTCACCATACATTACAGGGATCAGTACGCAATAATGAAATATGACCAGAAGGGAACCGAGGGACAGCTTTATTTCGAGCCTTAATACGCGCTGAAGAAGAAGGACTAGAACAGTTCTTATGGAGACTCTTACTATTGATGTAGAATTTCGAGAAAACGACGCTGTTGAGACGCTAAAGTCTTTGTCATGTCGGAGGGTCAGTAAGTTGGTTTCCCCGTTGAAAGGAAGTCAACATCAAACTCCATCCTAGCTCTGTATTCTTCTTCTTCTTTGGTGGCGTTACAGCCCATGAAGGAGCAGAGCCAAGCTTCTCTCAATCACCCATGTTGCGTGTGATTTATTTTTCACACAGGTGAAAGGGACCTACAGTTTAATGCCGATTCCAAACGGCGTGAGTCAAGAAGCTTTTTTCCAGGCAAGTTATACTACGGGGGGTTTTGCCAGTACCCCGCCGAGGAGGGGCGCCGCGAAATAAACATTCGATGGCGTTGGTGTTATCGGGATCCGAACTCGCTCATCGTGCGCCAGAGTCCATCACACTAACCACTGCGCCACGGCGCCCTCACTAGC
This sequence comes from Eumerus sabulonum, assembly GCA_951905685.1. NCBI lineage: Eukaryota > Metazoa > Arthropoda > Insecta > Diptera > Syrphidae > Eumerus > Eumerus sabulonum. Next base: position 210,159,513 of record OX645060.1, read on the forward strand.
TCTGTATAGGACTCTAGAAATAACACTTAATTCCCAAAAAGAATGCTTCACCTCCTATAACGAATTTCAACCCAAATGATGTGAAGATATTTATAAAATGGTTTTCTTCAAGTTTACATCGCGGTGGACAGTGGACATATAGATGCGATGATAGTAAAAGTTTTTAATTTCTACCCGGATTGGACTTTATATGCTTGATGTTTACCTTGATCAGCAAAGAGCTCCTCTAGCCCTTCCAGATGGATTTATGCGTGATATCCTCCAATTTCAATGCAAGACACCTTCGTCATGTGGCTTTCGGGAATTAAGCATATGCGTGTCGATGCTAGGTTCCTGTAGAATCAACTCTTGCTCTTCCATCTTCCGTAGAAGACCATTCGGGTTCCTTGTCAGTACCCTGAGCAGTTGCTTCTTCATCCTCGGAATTGTAGCTGTCAATTGTTATATGTTGTCCCAGGTGGTGAGCGACGGATTGGTTTTTGCTTGACAGGATGTACTTCGTTTTGTCCTCATTGACATTAAGACCTACTCGTTTCGCCTGTTCTTCAATCGACGTGAATGCTTCCACAATGCCACGGCGAGAACACGCGATGATGTCGATATCATCCGCGTATTCTAGCAGCTGGACGGACTTGTAGAAGATAGTGCCTTCCCTGTTGGCGCCTGCCCGTCGCACCAGGACGTCGCGCATCTCCTTGCCGAAATCCGGTGCATGTTTCAAACGGTTCCGAAGTCCTAGAACCGAGTTGCACGGTGCATCGCGTGTTTTTTGCCGCGCGACACAACTGGATCAGTTTTCCCGGCATCCCGAATTCGGCCATCGCACCAAATAGTCCTTCACGATGAATGCTTTCGTATACGGCTTTAAAATCGATGAAAAGATGGTGTGTATCGATTCGAAACACGTTCGTCTTTTCCAGGATTTGTCGAAGTGTGAACATTTGGTCTATCGTCGATTTGCCGGGCCGGAAGCCGCACTGATAGCTGCCGATTAGTGCGGTGCAAACTAGCTTCAGACGTTCACACAATACGCCGGGCAGGATCTTGTATGCGACATTGAGCAGGATATACCTCTATAGTTCTTGCAGGAGGTAGGATCGCCTTTTTTGTGGATGGGGCAAATAGAGCTGGTATTCCAGTCGTCGGGCATGCTTTCATCTTCCCAAATTCTGCAGATGATCTGGTGCATGTTCCCTACCAGAACATCGAGGGCATGGGCTCGGACATACAGGGTAAAGTTGTTGATCGCTCTCAACCTGGCGAGCTGCCAGCAACGATCCCTGTTTAAATGCCCGGGTTAAGTTGACATACGGCCTTCTCGCGGCGCCCTCTGGATAGCCTCATCAACAACCGTTGGCAGGTGAACAAACGTATGCAGCGACAAAACCCCGACCAGAATGGCGGTTGTGCGGCGGGCTAACAATCAGCCCACGTACAAAATATAAAAGTTATGAAGTCGGACGGATACTCGACGACCACAATGCACGAAAAAGGAACACGATCTGCGAGTATGCTCCTGTAGACTCCCGGAGCTGCTCATAAACCAGAAAGAATCCCCATGCAGTACAAGACGGATATTACTGCGGTCCAAGAAATACGCTGGATAGGGAACGGTATGATGAGGAAGAAAAATTGCGACATTTATTACAGCTGTGACAAAAGATTGCACTTACTGGGATGCGGATTTGTCGTGGGAAAACGGTTAAGGTCATCAACTTTAAACCTATAAGTGATCGCCTGGCTGTGATCCGCATCAGAGGCAGATTTTATAACATCAGACTTATATGTGCACACGCCCCTACCAACGAGGCTGAAGACGCTATCAAGGAGGACTTCTCTGACCTCCTGGACAACGCCTACGGAGCTTGTCCGAAGTACGATGTTAAAATCGTGCTCGGGGACTTCAACGCTAAGATCGGTACGGAGAACACACTTGGCGGAGTGATCGGAAAGCACAGCCCCCACGATACAACAACAGATAACGGCTTCCGACTAATGGACTTTGCGATAGCTCGTAATGCGGTGATAAGTAGCACAAGATTCCCTCGTAAGCGAATCCACACAGCAACCTGGCGATCTCCGGACGGTCGAACCGCCAACCAAATCGACCATGTGCTCATTGACGCAAGGCACTCGTCAAACATCCTGGATGTGCGAACATTCAGAGAACATTCAAATGTCGACTCTGACCACTTCCTCGTAGCAGCAAGATTCAGAGCTCGACTGTCAAATGTCAGAAAGCTGCACCAGCCCACCAGGAGGAGGTTCGACATTGGGCGCCTGAGCACACCGAAGGTTACCAGAGTCTACAGGCAGCAGCTGAGCGGAAGACTCTACGGTATGCCTACGTCGAACACAAATACCAATAATATGTGGCTGCATCGCCGCTCAGCCATTCAGGAAGTAGCCGAAACCACCTTAGGATACCTACCACACCCGACAAGAAACCCGTGGTATGATGGCGAGTGTGAGCAGAAAAGGGCAGCAACCGACGAGGCGTACCAAAAGGCGCAGCAGAGGAAAACCAGGGCAGCGCAAAAAGAGTACCGAGCCAGAAGAAGGGAGGAGAAAAAACTACTGCGACAAAAGAAAAGAATCTTCGCAGCCTCCCAGCTCAAGGATATCGAGGAGTCTAGGGATAAACATAAAACACGAGCCTTTTACAAGAAAGCCAAACGCCTTGCAGGAGGCTTTAAAAAGGTCACCCAGGCTCTTCGAAACTGCGAGGGTAATCTTGTCACCGACCCGCAGGGAATATTGGATGTATTTAAGCAGCATTTCCAGCAGCTGCTTAACGAGCATGACCAAGAGAGAGTGGTAGGGACCGAGGAAATCCCAACTCCAGCCGCTGAAGTAGTCCTCCCTCCCAGCATCGAAGAAGTCGGCACAGCTATTCAGAAGCTGAAGAATAACAAGGCCGCAGGCTCAGATGGCTTGCCATCAGAGCTCTTCAAGGCTGGTGGCGATGTGAGAAAAGATTATCAGCACATTTAACGCATCGCGGATCTTTTTGGCAATAGGCTTGTGTGTAATTAACACCTTGTCATAACTTGCACTGGGGAATCGACTGATTGTCGTGATAGTAATTAGTTAATTGATATGCCTTTAGGCGAAAATCATGATATCAATTATGTCTTAACCCACGGTAATGCTTATTCCATATGCATTTTATCGCAGTCTAGGACTTTGGCGCGCAGAGTCTGATTAGGAGTTACATGTAGATAAACAGTTTTGAAGCAATTATTTCTTCCACGATAGATATGTCATCACTATGCACAACCCCTAAACTAAAGAACCAGAAACTGAGCTATGAATGCAACACGACTCGAGTTTTTTGCTCCCAATAACCTTAGGAGACATACATATAACGCACCATGGGGTCATTTCTGTGAAGCTGAAAGTAAGAGTTTGTAGTTTACCCATACGATATATGCATTTTGATTTAACTTATTTCGGCATTTTTTTTTTTTTTGGAGGCTTCTGCTATCCGCTGGAGCACTCAAACGCAAACACAGGTCCATTGTACTACACACAGACACCTTACATTACTGTATTTTCCCCGTTTTCCGGAGAAAATTTTGAAGAAGCTTCAGTGATGTAGAGCTATGGGATTCGGCACACACCACGTCGGCTCCAAAGGTGCGCCACCGTGTGCGAGCAAGGGCGGGAAAATCACAGAGGAAATGCTCTGCAGTGTCATCCTCCTCTTCGCCACATGCAGCACAGGTAGGCGCCTCACTGATGCCGAGCACGTAAAGATGCTTGGCAAAAGTGTAATGGCCCGTGATAACTCCCACAAGCCTTATGCAGTCGACCCTCCTTAACGACAGGAGGAATGCTGCAGATTTTTCGCAGACATCAGGGCATATGCGCTTAGTCATCCTGCAACCCGGACAATCCCTCCATCCACGGTTGTGTGTATTAAATACACAATCGTTAGTGTAAGAATTTACCGTGGACGCAGGTAGGCCTAGAGCGGGTTCAGGTCCTGAGAAGCTCTCCTCTGAACCCATTCTGGCGAGTTCATCAGAGATCTCATTTCCTGGAATCCCAGAGTGCCCTGGAACCCATACAAGCCTTAATGAATTTAGTCTGCCGACTCTGTTCAAGAAGGACTTGAGTTCAAGCACTAATTTGGAGCTAGTTAAGGGGTTACACACAGCTTTTAGTGCAGCTTGGCTGTCACTACATACGCATATGCTTTCCCCCTTCCACCTGTGCTTCACAACATAGTGCATGGCCATTAGGATTGCGTATATCTCTGATTGGAAGACAGACGCGTTCAAAGAAGATTCCAGCACCGGACCCCCGCCCAGACCTGGAGTCATCCGTGAAAATGCGAAGACTATCCTTTCCAGGTTCAGTATCCAGCCATAGCCAATCCTGACGCCATGGAAACTCGACTGTGAAATTACGACGCAATAGGATAACTGGCGTCAATGCGTCAAAAGGCGTGTCCGTGAGACAGGGGTCGCAGGACAATTCTTACGCAAGGACACCGCTATTCCTATGCGAGTTGTACCAAAAGCCATTTCTCTTCAGACGAGACATGGCTTTCAGAGCACACCCTCTGATAAATATATCAAGAGGTGGAAAGTTCATCATAACATCTAGAGCAGCGCCCGGTGTGCTGGGGAAAGCCCCCGTGCAGCTGAGACAGACCGTTCTTTGGAGTTTGGCGAAAGAGGCTACAACGTGTTTGCGTTTTAGTCTGTTCCACCAGACAACCGATGCATATGAGATTATAGGTCTTATCATTGCCGTGTAGATCCAGAGGACCTTTGCCGGCGATAAACCCCATGTTTTGCCAAAAGCTCCTTTGCATTGCCAGAAAGCTGACAGCGCTTTGGTGGTTTTTGACTCAACATGCTTTGACCAGAGAAGCTTACTATCTAAGATGACTCCTAGATACTTAGCCTCCTTGGATATCGGGATGGAAGTGCCCTTTAGTACCAGCTGAGTCATGTCAGTATTTTTCCTCCTTCTCGTAAAAAGAACGACATCGGTCTTAAGAGGATTGACTGACAGCTCATTTCTGGTACACCAATCATCGATCACATTTAGCGCCGCCTGTGCTTTGAGACGGACAGTCGCTAAACATGAGCCGACAGAAAGAATGGCGACGTCATCCGCATAGGCCTGGGCATGCACCATAGCAGCGGAGACAGGACGCCACCTTGAGCGCAGTCCCTGTTTACGCCGGATTTGACACACTGGTCGAGGCCTGCATCAGCTGTCAATGTCCTGTGCAAAAGCACTGCTTTCATCCCAAGGACCAGTGCTTTATCTACGCCATGATGTCTGGCAGCGTTGCACATGCTGTCAATAGTTGCGTTATCAAAAGCTCCCTCAATGTCGATGAAAATGCCCAGCGCGTACTCTTTCCTTTCGAGCGCGCATTCAAATCGCCCAACTAGGTTCTGAAGCGCAGTCTCGCAAGATTTTCCGCGCTGGTAAGCATGTTGCATCCCCGAAAGTGGGTGCACTCGAAGGGCAACCTTGCGCAACTCTACCAGTCTCTCCATGCTTTTCAGCAGGAAGGATGTTAGACTGATTGGTCTGAAGCTCTTGGCAAGTGAGTAGTCCTTTTTTCCTTTTTTGGGAATGAAGACCACTTTCACTGTGCGCCAAGGAATGGGTGTGTGAGCAAGTGCTAGACTAGCAGTGAAAATTCTTTTCAAAGTAGGAAGCAGCTGCCTTATACCTTTTTGCAGCATAACAGGATATATTCCGTCGGTACCCGGCGATTTGAACGGCGATTTCGGCATACACAGAAAATAGAAGTACGCCATGGCTGAGAGATTAGCCACTTGATCTCTGACACCGATGACATTGGACCGAATACCAACATTGTCAATGTTATTGTCTTCGAATAGTAATTCACGATGCCTCTCCGTATTGGGGTGCCCGTCTTAGTAGTACAGTCGATGAGTGAAGTTGTGTGTGAGTGCGTTAGAGCGTGAACCTCAAAAACAAATGACATCTGATCGTGGCTATTTAATAAAGCCGCAGTGTGTCTACTATTTCAACTTGCTCTTCTTTAAACATTACATATTTTCTATGTACATATGTACATACATATGTATGTATGTACATATTTGGAACCTTCACAGTCTAAGCAAGATTTATGTAATATGTACTGCAAACCATCTAAAGAACCATGCAGAGAAGTAACATTTCAGTCAAAGGCACACGTTCACCTTTCTAAATACGTGTAAATGAATACCTTTAGGGCGACAAAATCTCTCACTTCGCCACATGATGACCACCACGGAAAATACACTTTAAAATCTGCTAAGCCAAAAGGGAATCCAATCCATCGAAACAGATATGCACATGGACCATACAGCACTTTGTCTTCCTAACACACGAGACTATGTAGGAAGAGCCGTACTGCCCAACAACGACAACGAAGAATTTCAATACCTCGAAGGCAAAGTTATTCTCCGACACTGCCGTACTGTATATTGCATTAACATTCTTCACTGCCAAAGATATCCGATAGGGAAAGGGAGAAGAATAAAAAAGGTGCCATATGCTCGATGGTGTTTGGTAGAAAGCATGCATCCCTGTAAGACAATCGGAATAAACCGTTCGCATGAAACCATTAATTCGCCTGGAAATGAATAAATCTGAATCTCTGATATTAACCGTTACATTCGAACAAACACACACATCCCCTTCCGACCGACCATATGTATTTGTCCGAGCGACCAGCCGACGCTACGTCCAGTGATGGGATCACATGGTAGAATCCATTCTACACATTTGTAACTCTAGCGGCGAACCGGCGGCGGAGGATCCTAGCATAGAATTTCATAGTCAAAGTGTGTGTTTCCACTTAATTAGTATCGCAAGCAGTCGAATCATGTTGCCGTCGGCTGGTTGCCGACATGCATGCAATTGACCCATGTCGTTGTGTCATGCCAGACGACAACGACGTCACATCCCCACGATGAACTCTATATGAAGGACCACTGCCCCATTGAATCATTGCTGTTTTTCCTTTTTATTTCAATTTTAATTTATGACTTTCAGATGCGCTTCGACGTTGTTCGTTGATTTATTAATGTCTACATACACCGAATGACGACAGAGACTCTTTACAGGCTTCTACCGAGCTCGACCACCTCGAAAACATTGCAATTCCATCGTGGCCAATAAGCAATAAAAAACGTAAAATAATTAAGGTGCTTTGCGAGCGTAAAACAAGTTCGAAATGAAATCTAACAAAGGAAGCGCACAAGTCCCGGTTTTTTCGCGAATGTGTTTTATAGATCATTATCCTTGCTGCTTACATGGACGCGAGCATGATGAAAATTGCTTTATGGCTTGCCATTTGTTAACGATCAAGATTAAGAAGTCAAGCAGGCCAACGAACGAGCGACGGCGATGGTGGCAATTCGGAGCGACGCAAGGCGAACGGGTAACAGGTGATGTAAGATTGAGGTAATTTCGAGGGTATTAGGGATAAGCTGGATCGTGATGAGGAATCGTAATGATCTGCTTTGTGCTCATGTTGCTGAAATGATTTCGAATCATTTTTTGGTAATTTGCAGAGAATTCGACGCAAAAATGCATGAGATTGGGCGTGGATTTCCGCAGAACTCGAGAACTTCCCGTCCATTTCGGTGAACGTTTGAAGAATGACGATTTCCTGAAGCGACCACTTGAACAGAATGTTGAACATCTCTGTTGCGTGGCGTGTTTCGATCTGATTTGGATTTTTGTGTGTACGTCATTCCTCGCGGATCATCAATTCTGAGGATCCTCCAACAGCAGTTTGCAGTTTGCGAATACAAGAGCTCTCACCGTCAAGTTGACATGTTGCGCTTAAGCCGTTGATCCGTAGGCATTGCTGATCAACATTAAAACGTAACCAGCGATCATACATACATACATATGTACATATATGTATATATCGCACTTGAGACCTAAACAAAGCTTACTATCTTGGAACCAAACAAAAAAAAAAACCCTGTGCGTCCACAATGATCATCAGTGATGATCATAACCATAATCGTCAACATTGCGCTTGAACAGTGAACACCGATGAACACCAAAGGCAATCACCAAAGGCGTTAACGTCAGATTAAGCTTATTCAACTGTTTTCACATCTTGACACCACTTTCGAATTGGTCAGTAGGCCGATAGGTATCCGGGCATGAAGAGTATTATGAAATTAATACCTCTTGTGAGGTGGTCAACACCGGTAGTCGTGGCGATTTCACAGGTTTACCGATTTGGTTTTATGGACTGCGTAATCTATCAGGCATTAATCTAGTTTGATATCAGATGAGTATACGTAGGGAAGTAAATTGATCGTAGCGATAAACGTGACTGGTGTGCTGTGAAATATGTAGCTTGGGTTTCTCTAATGACTAATCAGTTGATCCGGTGGCTTAACTTATAACTTGTGATGTACGAGCAACTACAGAAGTAAAGATGTCTGGGATATGGAATGATTACCGTCTTCAATAGGCTACTGTGGAATGCAGAGAAGTCCGCTTTGTCCCTATAGGCAGCAGACAGGACAAACGTTGATGAATTCACTGGCGGAAATATTTACCTACGTATATATGTATGTACCGTGATGGCTATAATTTGTTCTAATCCGCCCAGTGCAGGTCTTGATAAGCGTCTCTATTAATTTAGTATCATAATTATAGGCTTAATAAAAGATACTTGCAGGATTGCAGAAAAATGAAATCTCGACGATAGTATACGCAGTTCTGTAACCTTATTCTTACCTAACAGAGTGAAAACGACTCAAATTCATGTCAACAATCTATTACCACTACTAATTCCAAGCTCGATAATGCAAATTACTACCGCCCCTTACACGTGAGCTAACAAACTGCACCTCATCGAGTATATTTCACCATCCAACCTACCTATCATCTCTCAATTACTCAATCAATTTGTCATAATCCTTCGGAACAGATTGCTTTTAAGCACTGGCTAATACGTCCGTGCATCCTGTGCCATGTACCGTGTAATGCATACCAACATGTATTGGCATAAATGTTACCAATCCCCCTATACGTTTAATGTCGGCTTTCCTTTTCGCTTCTGACAAGTGCGTCAACGAAAGGGATCGCTTAGAGATTCAACCATTTAGGTTCCCTGCTGGCCTATACATCCTTTCCATTAATTGATAATCAATAACGCTGACATCTCGAATTAAGAACAAGAATCTAATTGCGTTTATTATTGGCTATCTGCTGCCGTCTCTGCCAGGGCATAGCCTACAAGCATAGGACCTAGCTCGATTATGCCATCGATCAGCTGGCGTCAATTTGCTCGCTCGATCGAACAAACACATTGGTGAGTTCACAAATCCGCAATCCAAACGTCATAGAACAAATTGCTACACAGTATGTACATATGTATGTGCCCGGGATTGTGTCAGATGGATAACCGGTAAATGATATTCGATGCTAAATTCTAGATGTGGTCGATCGGTTGAATACATGAAGAGTATCTTCATAGTAGACGTCTAGTGGACGTTGAATAGATCGATCAAATCTGTCGATTGGCGACGTGGACAACATGTACTGGCTACAATGCCGAGACCACGGCGACGACAACAACTGCTTCATATTAAAGTGCTTATTAATCAATATCAACTGTAGAGTTTCGAAAGGCATCGTAAGCGCCACCATCACAACACTACGCAAGGCAGACAACAATGACTAGGACTACGACTATGACTGCCACGACCGCGACCACTAAGTGGAGAGTAATTATGGCCGCACTTGAACTAGTTAGCCGGGCGGTAATTTGATCTTGGGAGTGCTCCGGCAGCAGGTACTGCATGTGCCGCCGCTCTTTCAGAATTATGTTAATCGACATTACAAGTTACTAATATCATAACATTAGCACAGAGGCGGACTGGCTGCAATTGATACACTCGACTGAAGCTGGATGATTTTGCTGTTGCTGCAGCAGTACTCTATATTGAAAGGTCGGCTTGTGCGCTTGACTCGGTGCCGATTTGTGAACAGTTTCATTAGCGTAATAGTCGGTTCATGTTCGCTGATGATGATTGAACACTAGCGGTGGTGGGTATGTAATTTGGTTTTAGTGCCCGAAATGATGATCTGTAAACGGCGAGCGATGTAGTCGGGGACGCTATTGGCTCTGCCTTTTTGCTTTTCTGTGTCAGTTGTACGTGAACAATGAGTGTTGGTAGCGGGATGAGGAACATACATATAGTACATAGTGATGAGGCAACTTTCTTCAAGGAAGTGGTTCTTTTCCTATGTACAGTAAGTACATACATATGTAATAATACGGAAATCGGAGCATCGAAGATCATCAAAACTGTCGGTCGATGGTATGGGATGTGATGGAAACAGGGTTAGTTAATGTTGGAGGGTTCATTAACTGTGCCGTTATTACGCGGCAACTGGTAGACCAACTGACTGGCCTAGAGAAAGGTGCACTGGTTTAAGAGTTCTCCTAATTCAAGTTATAATACTGTCTTGGTTACCTCGAGCAATCTTCTACACAATATAGTGTGTAGTGGTTAGTGTGTTGGACTCTGACGCACGATGAGCGAGTTCGGATCCCGATAACACCGACGCCATCGAATGTTTATTTCGCGGCGTTCCACCTCGGCGGGGTACCGACAAAACCCCCCGTAGTCTTGCCGTGAAAAAGCTTCTCGACTCCCGCCGTTCGGAATCGGCATTAAACTGTAGGTCCCTTTCACCTACATATGTATGTGAAAAATAAATCACACACAACATGGGTGATTGAGAGAAGCTTGGCTCTGGTCCTTCATAGGCTGTAACGCCATTAAAGAAGAAGGGTGTTTTCATATCTTCTTCTTTGATGGCGCTACAGTTCGGGGTGAACCAGGGCCTCAACCAACAAGCCTCTCCAGCCGGCCCGATCTTTGGCCAGCCGCTTCCAGTGCCGCACGCCCAGTTGGTTGAGGTCCCCTTCCACCTGTGCGCGCCACCTTAAATGCGGTCGTCCTCTGCTACGTCGTCCCTCGGGGTTGGAGTCGAAGACTCTTCGGGCCGGAGCGTTGATGTCCATTCGCTCTACATGGCCTAGTCATCTTAGACGTTGGATCCGAAGACGTCTAACCAGGCCGATGTCGCTGTTCAGCCCGTACAGTTCTTGGTTGAATCTCCTCCTCCATTCTCCTGGCCTGAAACCACACTGGTAGGAACCTATCAGATTGTCCACGGACGGTTTTAGGCGCTTACACAAGACGGCAGAGAGGATATTGTACGCGAGGTTCAGGAGGCTTATCCCTCTGTAAATAGCGCAGTCATAGGGGCCTCCTTTCTTATGGACCGGGCAAACGATACTGAGATTCCATTCATCGGGCATGCGTTCTTCCGACCATATCTTGCAGATGAGTTGGTGCATGTTCCTGACCAGCTCATCGCCAGCTGCTTTAAACAGTTCCGCGGGGAGTCCGTCTGCTCCAGCAGCTTTATAAGACTTAAGTTTCGATATCGCTATCTTAACAACGTCTAGGTCGGGTGGACGGGATTCTCCTTCGTCTTCGTCCCTTATACAGTCTGCAAAAGCGGTCCTTCCACAATCTCAGCATCGACTGTTAACCCCTACTATTCCATTGTTTATACATACATACACAGAGCACCGTGGCGCAGTGGGTAGTGTGTTGGCCTCTCACGCCGATGACACGGCGATCCATGGAGGATCTGAGCCTGAGCTATAGCTGCCTTCCATCCTTGACAGTCCCGAGCAAGCTTGCTTCCAGCTATCAAGACCAAGATGTCTTACATCCGCGATTACTTGGTCTTTATACCGGAGGTTCGGTCTTCCTTTTCTTCTCGAACCAGGAGACTCGGAGTCGAAGACCCTCTTAGCTGGAGCGTTGGTCTCCATGCGCTCGATGTGGCCGAGCCAGTGGTGTAGTCGACGGATCTATACCTTCCGGACTACATCCACATCTTTGTACAGCTCGTAGAGTTCGCGGTTGTGTCTTCTTCTCCATTCACCTTCCTCACAGATAGGACCAAATATCCGGCGCAGAATTTTTCTTTCGAAAGAACCAAAAATCAGCTCCGCCGTCCTGCTTATCGTCCAGCTTTCGGTTCCGTACAGCAAGACTGGCAGTATGAGCGTTTTGTAAAGCATGACTTTGGTCTTTCGAGTGAGGAGTTTTGACCCCAGTTATTTGGACAGGCCGAAGTAGCAGCGGTTGCCAAGGGCGATTCTATGCCGGATTTCGCTCGACAGCATGTACTTCGTTTTGTCCTCATTGACCTTAAGAATAACTCGTTTCGCCTGTTCTTTAATCGCCGTGAATGCTTCCACAATGCCACGGCGAGAACACGCGGTGATGTCGATATCATCCGCGTATCCTAGCAGCTGGACGGACTTGTAGAAGATAGTGCCTTCCCTGTTGACGCCTGCCCGTCGCAATATCTGCTCCAGCACCAGGTTGAAGAAGTCACATGACAGCGCATTTCCTTGCCGAAATCCGGTGCATGTTTCGAACAGTTCCAAAGTCCTAGAACCGAGTTGCAAGCGTATTTTTTAGCGTGGCGCGACACAACTGGATCAGTTTTCCCGGGATCCCGAATTCGGTCATCGCACCAAACAGTCCTTCACGATGAATGCTGTCGTATGCGGCTTTGAAATCGATGAAAAGATGGTGTGTATCGATTCGAAACTCGTTGGTCTTCTTCAGGATTTGTCGAAGTGTGAAAATTTGGTCTATAGTCGATTTGGCGGGCCGGAAGCCGCGCTGATAGCTGCCGATTAGTGCGGTGCAAAATGGCTTTAAACGTTCACACAATACGTTGGACAGGGTCTTGTATGCGACATTGAGCAGGGATATACCTCTATAGTTCTCGAAAGAGGTAGGATCGCCGTTTTTGTGGATGGGGCAAATAGAGCTGGTATTCCAGTCGTCGGGCATGCTTTCATCTTCCCAAATTCTGCAGATGATCTGGTGCATGGTCCCTACCAGAACATTGCCGCCAGCCTTGAAGAGCTCTGATGGGAAGCCATCTGAGCCTGCGGCCTTGTTATTCTTCAGCTTCTGACTAGCTGTGCCGACTTCTTCGATGCTGGGTGGGAGGACTACTTCAGCGGCTGGAGATGGGATTTCCTCGGTCCCTACCACTCTCTCTTGGTCATGATCGTTAAGCAGCTGCTGGAAATGCTGCTTAAATACATCCACTATTCCCTGCGGGTCGGTGACAAGACTACCCTCGCAGTTTCGAAGAGCCAGGGTGCCCTTTTTGAAGCCTCCTGCAAGGCCTTTGGCTTTCTTGTAAAAGGCCCGTGTTTTATGCTTATCCCTAGACTCCTCGATATCCTTGAGCTGGGAGGCTGCGAAGATTATTTTCTTTCGTCGCAGTAGTTTTTTCTCCTCCCTTCTTCTGGCTCGGTACTCTTTCCTCTGCAGCGCCTTTTAGAACGCCTCGTCGCTTGCTGCCTTTTTCTGCTCACACTCGTCATCATACCACGGGTTTCTTGTCGGGGGTGGTAGGTATCCGGCTGTGCACTTCCGTGCCCCCAGATATATAAAAATTGCATCTCTTTTGTCCGATTATGCGACTACCATAGAATTGAATTCCACACTCCCTCCATGATGTTCTTGACTTGCATAGTAATAATCTCAGCAGCTCAAAGTCTACCTTCAACACCACTGCCTCCTAAAGCAAATCTTTGGGGTCAACGCCCTGTCTTATCCGCACAAGTAAAAAGTGAACGCATCTTTTAATAACTCTATTTGTGTACATTGCCCGGGTTTCCATGAAACTTGTGCTTCACTTTGCAAGTACATATGTACTTTAACGTACCGTGCATAGTACGTTTAGCTTACAGTCATTTACAATCCGATATCCGGAGATAGATGCTATCTAAAAGTAGAAAATGTCCCATGGCGCCTGAATTGAACCAAGCCAACGCCTCTCTTGCAACCGCTCACCTTTCCACATTTCCTTCGAATTCACTACGAACCGAGATACATATTTTACAAAGTATAGTTTATGCATGCTCATTTGCTGATTCATCTTTTGGCCCACAGACCGAAAATCATTACATATTCTAATCGCAACAGTAAATAAGGCCTCCGGTTGATGTTATAAGCGATTTCGGTGGTGGTAATATCGAGGGCTTGCTGGCTTACTGGTTATTGGTTGCTCTTAGCTGCTAGGCACTGGGCAGCTCCTCTGCATGCGGTCGCCCGATCCCAGCAGATGCTTTGCATCCATTATACAGGTGGTTGATTGTTTAAATTACAGTGGTTTATGGTTATTTTAAGTTGCTGGTTGTTCACTTAACCGGATCGTATCGTCATCAGCCGGATCGTAGTGCTCGACGGTAGGCAGTGCTTCGACTATGATCGGCTGGATAGAGGAAAAATATTTGCTTATAGCCGTTGGCGCAATAGCATTGTTTCGCTTGGTATCTTCTCCCTGGTGTTCGATGTTCTTTGTGTAGGATTGGTCTGGGGGTGAATAATTGCTTCTTTTCAAGCTGTTCTTTTAGCTATAGTGCCTATTTATTGTCTCAGTGTGAGACTGTGTCATTGTTGGCCTGTTTGTATGGAATTTATGGCGTTCGAGTAGTTAGAATGAAAACGACAGTCGCCACACATCGAATTTCTTGATAATGATGTACAATACACACGGTGGAGTGAAAGTCCTTTTTTTATGGATTTATTTGATGTTTATTGATTTGAGGTTATGGGAACGTCGATCGAGTGACAAACAGAAATGTGTTCTTTTTTATTGCTCTACCGCGGCCGGTTTTTAATTGGTGATATAAAATGCGTACATGTGGCTTTTATCAGGTGAATGTCAGATTGATGGTAGTAAAGAGAGATATCCGTTTAAGATAATGGTATGCGATGTATCGGGAATAGGTCAGGAATTTAAATTCATCAAGCACGAATAAAGGTTTAAGGACAGTGGCAGGAAATTGGGGTTTGCCTTTTGGGCTTTTGCTGTTCGATTTTCACAGAAACTATAGACTCTCCCATTACTGTCATCATTAAGTTATTTACTTACGCTGCAGTTCGGGGTGAACCAGGGCCTCAACCAACAACCCTGGCCAGCCGCTTCCAGTGCCGCACGCCCAGTTGGTTGAGGTCCCTTTTCACCTGTGCGCGCCACCTTAAATGTGGTCGTGCTCTGCTGCGTCGTCCCTCGAGGTTGGAGTCGAAGACTCTTCGGGCCGGAGCGTTGATGTCCATTCTCGCTCTACAAGGCCTAGCCATCTTAGACGTTGGATCCGAAGACGTCTAACTAGGCCGATGTCGCTGAACAGCCCGTACAGTTCTTGGTGGAATCTCCTCCTCCACTCCCCGTTTACGCAAACGGGACCAAAGATTGCACGCAGAATTTTCCTCTCAAAACGACAAAGAGCCTCTTCATCTACTTTTGATAACGTCCAAGCCTCAGCGCCGTAAAGGGATACCTTCGTTTTTTGAAAGAGGGCTCTACTACTCAATTGCCTCCTGAGCCCGAAGAAGCAGCGGTTGGCAAGAGTTATTCTGCGTTTTATCTCAGCGCTGGTGTCTTTGCTGCTTGTCACTATCGAGCCAGTAGACAAAGTCCTCGACTACTTCAAAAATATAGCTGCCGAAGGTGACGTTCTGACCAAGACGTCGGTGTTGCGCGCCTTTCTTGGAGGACAGCATATATTTGGTCTTGTCCCCATTTACCCTTAGACCCTCTTTAGCCGCTTCTGCTTCAATGCTTGCGAACGCTTGCGACGTCTCGCTTTGTCCTCTTGTATTGGCCGCAGAGTCCCGCACAATATTTTCAAGAATAATTTTAAAGAAATCATATGACAGTGCGTCACCTTGTCTAAAACCTTTTTTAGCATCAAAAGGGGCGGTTAGTTCACCTCCGACCTTAATGGAGCAGCGAGAGTTCTCCATAGTCATCCTGCACAGTCTGACGAGTTTGGCAGGTATTTTAAAACATGACATAGCTCTGTATAGCTCGTCTCTATAAACACTGTCATACGCGGCTTTAAAGTCGACGAAAACATGGTGCGTATCGACCTGGAATTCATGGGTCTTCTCCAAGATCTGCCGTAGTGTAAATAGTTGGTCTATCGTGGATTTTCCTGGCCTGAAACCACACTGGTAGGAACCTATCAGATTGTCCACGAACGGTTTTAGGCGCTTACACAAGATGGCAGAGAGGATCTTGTACGCGAGGTTCAGGAGGCTTATCCCTCTGTAATGGCGCAGTCATAAGGGTCTCTTTTCTTTGGGAGCGGGCAAACGATACTGAGATTCCATTCATCGGGCATGCGTTCTTCCGACCATATCTTGCAGATGAGTTGGTGCATGTTCCTGACCAGCTCATCGCCAGTTGCTTTAAACAGTTCCGCGGGGAGTCCGTCTGCTCCAGCAGCTTTATAAGACTTAAGTTTCAATATCGCTATCTTAATATCGTCTATGTAGGTCGGGTGGACGGGATTCTCCTTCGCCTTCGTCCATTGTGAATGGTTCGCTCTGCCTGACGGCGGCATTTTGACTATCCTCGCCGTTATTCAGTCTGCAGAAGTGGTCCTTCCACAATCTCAGCATCGACTGTGACTGCACTACTAGTTGTCCGTGCTCATCCCCGCAGGCTTATGCTCTGGCTTTATAGTCTTGGCATTTCGTTTTACTTTCTGATAAAATTTTCGAACGTCGTTCCTGCAGTAACATCTCTCCATCTCCTCGATCTCGCACTTCTCGTGCTCCTTCTTTTTCCTTCTCAGAAGCGCATGCTCCTCCCTCCTTTTCTGTTTTTAGAGAGCTCGCGTGCAGCTCTTGTCGTGCTTTCCAATGCCCCGTTCAAAGATAGCTTCCTTACCCAGCTTCGCATTGAAATCTCCTAGAACGATTTTGGTGTCATAGCTGGGACATTGCGCATACGTTCTGCCTAGGAGCTCATAGAAGTCGTCTTTATGTCGGTCATCTTTCTCCTCTGTGGGGGCGTGGACACATAGTAAGCTTATATTGCCGAGATTGGCCTTGATGCGGATAGTTATGAGGCGTTCGCTTACATACTGGAAGCTTAAGACTTTTTTCTTGAGTCTGCCTCGAACAACAAATCCGCATCCGAATAAGCGTTGTTTATTTTCTCTGTAGCAGTTTCCGTAGTTTATATCACAGTTTTTCATCCGCTTTTTGCCTGGCCTGGTAATGTCTGCCTTATAGCAGTCCAAAGAGTTAACCAGTTGTTCGGCTGCACCTAGTCTGTTGAGGGACCTAACGTTCCAGGTGCAGATCCGAAATTCGTTTCCTTTTCGACGTTTGCTGGGGTCGTCAACATGTAATCCGTCCGTATCCGAGGCTATTGGTTGTTTCTGAACAAGTTTTTGTTTTACGCGATAGGGATGTTAACCCTAAGCGCAACTCCCAACCTGGAGGGTCAGGTTCCTCTTTCCCCAGGAACAAGGGATCGGGTCGCTGCACACATTGGTTCACTACCTGGCGGGTGCCAGAATGGCTATCCCGGGGAGGCCACGCGGAGGCTGTGTGTCAACTTGGATTGAGCAGGGACAGAGAACGAGGCTGGCGTTTGCCAAGTTAAACGCGATCAACTTCTTTGCTCTGTTTATTCGCTCCCTTCTCCCCTAAGTCCTACTTCATCCTTAAGTCCTACTTCAAATTTGGTGCAATGATGGTAATGCTATATTTCAGGGCACGGAATTTTATGTGATCAAAGTGGGAATGGGGGCGAAAATGTTCAATAACAAATATAATTACCTTCCTAATCCCAAGTCATTTCAAGCTATTTATCCTCTAAGATCTACTTACCGTGTTCCATTTATAAACAATTTCATTCATAAAAAACAAAGACCACATATAACCGACTTCGTGGAAATTCATAAAACATCTCACGGAACAAAAAAAAATACTCGTCCCGAGACTTTCTTTGACATTACACACTTCACTTAAAGAACTCTTCTGGCGACAAAGTACAGAAAGAAAAACTTTACCGGGCGAGATACCTCTTTCTTATGATCAATCCTCATTCAATGGACGTCGTTAACACAAATCAACAAATCGAACAAAAATACTGAATGAGATGAAAATATTCCGATGTCAAGACCGAATAATCGTCGCTCGAGGCAATGCGCAGCACCGAGAGCTTGTGTTGCCACTAGGACAATAGGAAGTGTCGTGACCTACATAAATATTCCACTTTAACGTAGTTTGCTGCGCCACTGCTCTAAGTGTCCGAGCATTCGGGATTATCGAGAATGAAATATACTTTTTTATTGGTACGAATCACTAATTGCTGGTCGGTGAATCAGCTTGCATTAGAAACTGGTGCAAATGATCGCCTTTGGCAATGAACTTGATTTCCAAAACGAAAAACCTCCACAAAGCCATCCGACATCCGACAGCTAACCAGCGCGAATTGCACGTTCGCGACACCGCACGGTTTCGAAGCTCGCATCTGCGACACCCATGCTCGTATTGTAGTGTATGTATGTACATCCGTATACAATCATAACGAATTGAATTGAACATAATTACGTACATAGATGACAGGTTCTCACTCGCAAAACCGAACCGGCGAAACTAGAACGCTGCGCGACCTTGTGGACACTTTTTAGCCTCTTCTGTCTTTTTTCGATTGCACTTCATTAGACGTAGGCATGTAGCATGATCGTAAAAACTTTGTCATCCAGAATTTGGTATGGAACGAATCTAGTCCAGCGTAGCTACGTCCGAATGGTACACAGCGGGTGGGTCGGCGTATGTACTAGAAAATTTCTCGAATTGCTGAACGTTCGAAGCAATGAATGGGTGTTCAGAACAGTTGGATGTCGATATTTGCAGGAAAACGTCACCATTTTCCAGGAAGTAATAGAGCGTTAGATAAATGGCGTGATAGTTTGTAGAATTTTCTATGTCACATTGAGATTCATTAACAACATGCGCAACATGAACGCACGCATGACTGGCGTTCGATTCAAATTTTCCTACGCAGCGAAGATGGGCGTCTACATATGTACACACCATACATAGATGCATATGGGATGCCGAGAAACATGGACACAGGAACGTTTGCGAAATTAATTATCAACGACACAGGATCGCAGACCGAGAAAAACCTGCCAAATGACCAAATAAACTGCGCTCTTTGCGTTAATGTGCTTATTCGCTTGGAGCAGAAGGTGTTAAACGAATCGGGGCACCTTTTCAGGATTGGATTGTAGGCATGGTTGACGGGCGATTAGTGGGTAATTAAAGTGAATTTTAATTAGCGGTATTCGCTTGCGAACAAGCCAGTGAATTAGAGCACATATACTGGCGAATTGAGTTCAGTGAATTCGCTCTATATGTCGGGGTAATTAATTACGCTGCAGCGAGCTTGACAAACTCTCCAGGATGTGCGTAACACGCAGGTTTTTTGACCAAGATGTGAGAAAGACATTTTGTTTATAGATCCCCGGGATCTTGAAATAAAAGAAAAAATTAACTCATTCGGTACACATCAAATGGTAGATCTGATTATAAGGATTTTGAAAGCCTTTTAACGCCTGGAAATGTGAATACATATTTACTTAGGTGGCGCTACAGTCCGTGGTGAACCTGAGCCTCAACCAACAAGCGTTTCCAGCTGGCACGGTCTTTGGCCAGCTGTTTCCAGCGCTGCATGCCCAGTTGGTTAGGGTCCCCTTCCACCTGCGTGCGCCACCAATGATGTGGCCGTCCTCTTCCGCGCCGTCCTTCCGGAGTGGATTCGAAGACTCTTCGGGTCGGAGCTGTATTTTCCATGCGCTCTACATGGCCTAGCCACCTTAGACGCTATATCCGTAGACGTCGTACCAGGCCGATGTGGCTGTACAACCCGTACAGTTCTTTGTTATATCTTCTCCTCCATACACCGTTTGAACAAACGGGACCGTAGATAATACGCAGAATTTTCCTCTCGAAACGACCAAGGGCATCTTCATCCGCTTTTGTTAAGGTCCAAGCCACTGCGCCGTAAAGGAGGACTGGGATGATTGAGGTGATATATAGTGTCACCTTGGTTTTCCGAGAGAAAACTCTACTTCTCCATTGCCTCTTGAGCCCAAAGAAACAGCGGTTGGCAAGAGTGATTCTGCGTTTTATCTCAGCGCTGGTGTTGTTGTCGCTGGTCATCAGTGAGCCAAGGTAGACGAATTCCTTGACCACTTCAAAGTTATATCCGCCCATGGTGACGTTCTGGCCAATACGTCGGTGTTGTCCGTCTCTTTTAGATGAAAGCAGATATTTGGTTTTACCCTCATTAACCTTGAGACCCATCTTAGCGGCTTCTACCTCAATGCTTATAAAAGTCTCATTGACGTCTCGCTGTGTCCGTCCAATCACGTTAATGTCGTCGGCGTACGCAAGCAATTACGTAGACTTGAAATAAATCGTACCTCTTGTGTTGGCCAGTGACTCTTGCACAATATTTTCAACCACGATGTTGAAAAAGTTGCATGACAGCGCGTCACCTTGCCTAAATCCCTTTTTAACATCAAAGGTCTCGGTTTGCTCATTACCGACCTTAATGGAGCAGCGAGAATTCTCCATTGTCATCCTGCACAGTCGGACGAGTTTGGCAGGGATGTTAAAACTAAACATGGCTTTGTACAGCTGATATCTATACACGCTGTCATATGCAGCCTTGAAATCGACGAAGAGGTGGTGAGTGTCGATTTGGTATTCCTGGGTCTTCTCCAAGATCTGCCGTAGCGTAAATATTTGGTCTATTGTGGATTTACCTGGCCTGAAACCACACTGATAAGAGCCGATCAGGCACAACTGCTTTGTCCAATGTAATTCCTTGCGACCTGTGAATACTAATGCCGTAAGACAGCGATAACGGAAATTGCTTCCTCGTGCCATTAACTGCTCCTTTTTTGAATGACCTTACGACCTGCGTTATAGGAATAGCGCCTGAAGCGAAAGTCGGTCCCGTGTAAGTGTCAAACTTGACCATGATGCAGACAGGAGCTTCGCTTGGTATGGGGTTCTCGACTCTGTTTTCGGTCGGACCGTAAATAATGTCAATGACTGCGCCCATCGAGCCATTGCACAGTCCGCAAGAGGTTCACAGGTTCTGGCGTAACATTACTTTGGCGCCAACGCAGAGTAACAGTTCTGCGCTCAGTCCTTGAGCTTCGTCATCTGACGCTCGAGCGGCTGTTGCATTATTGTTTGAGGCCTTTATTCGAGTCAGGCGATCGTAAGGCGCTCTTGTTATAAGCTTTGATGTTTTTATTGGTCGCCATCAATCGTGTCGCGTCCTTGAAATCTCGGGTCCATCCTGGATTATTGTCGACAAAGGGTTGTGACCAGAATTCATAGTGCGAGAGGTTGTTCTGGCCTAGGGCTAGAGCATGAAGTACTTCTCGAAATTGTTTCTGTTCATCGCCAGTCTGTCGCATGATCTGCTTAAGAATAAACGTCTTTCGTATCTGCAAATAAGCTGCTTTACCTCGCAGGGTCACAGGTAAAACTCATCCGACTCTTTAGGTACGCCATACAGAGGCTTGTCCAAAACTGGCTGTAGCTGATTGAAATCGCCAAAGACTACAACAACAAATCCTCCACAACATTCGTTACTGCTTTTCAGGGTTAGCTTCTCTAAGCCGACCATCTATCTTGCCCAGCATACGCAACCCAATAATGCTGAATTCGTCTATCAATATCACCTTGATATTACTGAAATGCTCCTGAAACTCTCTTTGGGTCTTTCCAGTTAGGGGCGTCACTCTGGCTGATGTGGCAATATGCAGTCCGGAATGCAGAGTTTGACCACTGATATTGTTTGCAGCCACGCCGGTTCGAGCCATTAGCTGGACGTGCTCCAAGCCGAAACTTTAAACAACTTCGTTGACGACTAACGACTTGCCGGTTCCAGCAGCTCCCATGACTATTGCCATTTTGTCCGTCGTTTCTCCGTTTGTCGCTCTTGTGATGAAGTCTATCGCGGCTTGTTGCTCGATGTTCAATGTAAAACAGCTTGCTGTCTTCTGGTATTTCGTAGGAAGCCATTGCCGCATCAATGAACTTGAGCTCTTTTTCTACTCCTGGATATTTGCTGAAAGACAAATACCAGTCATCTCGGAATCCAAGTTCGACGTCTGCAGGTGTTTGATTCGGAAGCGCTACGGCAGCAGCCACCCGATCAATCGACAACCAATCAAATCGATCACATTGCGATCGACGGCAGACACTCCTCCAGCATCCTAGATGTACGAACCTTCCGAGGAGTCAGCATTATCTCGGATCATTAACTTGTTGTAGCCAAGGTACGAATGAAGGTATCAAGGATGCCACGGAGTCGAGCTGGACCACGAAAGTTTGACGCCGGAAAGCTACAATCGCAGGAGACCACTAGGACCTTTGCCGATCAAGTTTCCCTCAACCTCTCGCAAACTCCAATGACACCGGAACAACCCACAGAACAACAGTGGAAGCATTGCCAGCGTGCCATCAGAGACGCTGCCTCTGATTTGTTCGGTTTCAAGCCACCGTCAGCTAGAAACAACTGGTTTGATGAGCAATGCGGGCAAGCCCATGTAGCAAAGCAAAATGCCTACAAAGCCACGCTACTCGTACATAGACGGACGAGAGCCACTCGTGAATAAACGGAGAGAGGAACCAACGTTTTTAAGGAAGAAAAAAAGGCAGCATGAAAACCGTGGGATCGAGGAGATGCAGAGATGCTATCACAGGAATAATAATAATAAAAGTAAAACGAACATGCCAGGGATATTAAGCCAGAGCGGAAGCTTGTAGGGATGTAGACGGACAATTAGAAGTAGAGTCACAGTCGATGTTGAGAACATGGGAGGATCACTTCTGTAGACTGTATAACGGCAATGAAAGATCTAATACCGCTGCCGTAGAATAATCCATTCGCAACAGATGAAAATAAGCTAGTGATTTCAAAGCTGAAGAAAAATAGCCCCGCGGTCCCAGACCGCTATTTAAAGCGGTTGGAGATGAGCTGGTAGGGCGCATGCACCATGCATCAGCTCTGCAAAATATGGTCGGAGGAAAGCATGCCCGACGAATGGAATCTCAGCATCGTTTGCCCAGTCCACAAGAAAGGAGACCCCTATAACTGCGCCAATTACAGGGGAATAAGTCTGCTTAATATCTTATTCTTATCAGTTCTTATCAGTGTGGTTTCAGGCCAGGTAAATCCACAATAGACCAAATATTCACTGCGGCAGATCTTGGAGAAGACCCTTTTGGTCGATTTCAAGGCCGCGTATGACAGTGTGCATAGAGACGAGCTATACAGTGCCATGTCTAGTTTTGATATCCCTGCCAAACTTGTCAGATTGTGCAGAATGACAATGGAGAACCCTCCACTAAGGTCGGTAGCGAATTAACCGAGACCTTTGATGTTAAAAAAGGATTTGAACAAGGCGACGCCCGGTTATGTAATTTCTTCAACATCGTGCTTGAATAGATCATGCGAAACTCACTGGCCAACACAAAAGGTACGATCTATTTCAAGTCTGCACAACTGCTTGCGTACGCGGATGACATTGACGTGATTGGAGGAACACAGCGGGACGTCAATGATGCGTTCGAAAGCATTGAAGCAGAAGCGCCTAAAATTCGTCTTTCGGTAAGTGAGGTAAAACGAAATATATACTGCCATCCAAAAAAGACGCACAACACCGACGTCTCGGCCAGAACGTCACAATTTGCTGCTGGCTTCGAAGTGGTCAAGGACTTCGTCTACCTTGGCTCACTAGTGACCAGCGACAACAATACCAGCGTTGAGATTAAACGCAGAATTACTCTTGCCAACCGCTGCTTCTTTGGGCTAAGGAGGCAACTGAGAAGTAGAGCCCTCTCTCGAAAGACCAAAGTTGCGCTGCACAAAACCTTAATCATCTCGGTCTCCCTCTATGATGCAGAGGCCTGGACTTTAACAAAAGATGAAGAGGCCCTTAGTCGTTTCGAGAGGAAAATTCTGCGTTCAACCTATGGTTCCGTTTGTATGAACGGGGAGTGGAGGAGAAGGTACAACGACGAAATATATGGGCCACAGATCCAACATCTAAGATGGCTAGGCCATGTAGAGCGAATGGATAACACAGCGCCGACGCGAAGAGCCTGCGAGTCCAACCCCGAGGGTCGACGCAGTAAAGGACAACCCAACCGGCAGTGCGTCGCTGAAAACAGCTGGCAAAAGACCGTGCCAGCTGGAGAAGTTTGTTGGTTGAGGCCGAGGTTCACACCGGACTGTAGCGCTACCTAAGTTAGTAAGTAATATACGAGAAATGGTGCGACCCCAACAATTTTTTTTCGGAGTTTCAACTAGCCGTTGTACCTCCTTCATAGATGCTGCAGTAAAATGATTTTAATGAAATCAAATGATTTTATTATCAGTAGGACCATACCCAATGAAAGTGTTTGGATCGGCTTGGGCTATAGAGAGGACAGTAGGTTAAAGGAGCTAAGTTTTCGGGACTGTAAACTGAACGCTGCTGAGGGAAATTGAAAAAGGTAAAAAATGACTGCAATACTTAAATTGCTCAATTCTATTACGCACAAAAGCTGAGGTGTAAAATCATTGCTACAGTGGAAAATAAATTCATGTGAAGCTCGGCTAAAATGCTTGCTTCCTATCTTGCAGCTAGCTCGCAGGACTCTATCTCCACCTGAATCTGAGTACACTAATATACCATAGGACTTCACTTCACTTCCATACACCCAAATTGTTACACTCAATATTTCAAAGGCACTTGACCCGGTCGGTACATTTTCTATCAAAAATGTGTGCTTTCGATATCGAGAGTTTTAAAACTGCAGTTCGAAGTGTTTAAAACAAGTTGTTTTGGGCGGATTCTAATCTTATATTCAAAATCCTGGTCTTCCCCATTGTTCCGCTCTTTCATTGACATTCTTTGCCTGTCATTTCGAATATCCCCTGCTAAATGTCAAAGGCCTTAGGTGGTACACGGGTGGCTCCAAGATGGCTTCCGGCGTTGGCGCCGGCATCTTTGGACCAAAACGCAAAATCTCGAAGGCACTGGGAATAAGTCCCAGCATCTTCCAAGCAGAGCTGCATGCCATCCTAACATGCGTAAATCTAAATCTTGAGACTGGCATCAGAGGAGTAACCATCAACATACTCTCTGATAGCCAAGCAGCGCTTAAAGCGCTGGGTTCGTACAGCACGAACTCAAAAAGCGTCAAGGAATGCCATGACGCCCTACAAGACCTCGCCAAAAGAAACAATGTTAAACTTTGGTGGGTGCCAGGCCATAAAGGTATCAAGGGCAATGAAATTGCCGACCAACTTGCCAGGAAGGGCTCCAGTGACAAGTATATAGGTCCGGAACCATTCTGCGGCATTCCCGCGTCTAAGATAAATTACTTCTTAGACAAGTGGGAAAAATTACAACACCTGTCCTTTTGGAACAGCATTCGGGGACTCCGTCAATCTAAATGACTTATACGACCCCTGAACAAGCACCCTATTGACATACTCAAACTCAATAGGATGGATATCAGAAGACTAGTCAGCTATCTAACGGGACACTGCGGTCTGAGATATCTTTTAAACATAATTAGCCTCTCGTCTGAAACTCAGTGTCGGCTTGAGGACGAAGAGACGGCAGAACACATACTGTGTGAGTGTGCTGCTCTCTGCTCTGAAGTTATGACTCCTGAGGGGATCACCCTGGCTCCTACGAGAAGCATTCTCAACTTCATTGTGCCGCATTGCTATTGATAGCACTAGCCCTATATATATATATAAAAAAAAAAGGGTACGACAGTACCCTTATTTTCTCATATTATTCACTACTTTGCTCTTTGTCTGTAGATAGTAAGCGACAAGGTATGCTAAGCTTAATAAATTCCGATATTTTCCTTAGCATATCCTGCGGCATATATTGTCATTGGATCCAATGTCCACATATTGGCGTCGCAGTCGCAAGAAGTCGCCTCTCATTGTTTTATGACTAATTCATTCGTAAATGATGAAATTGTCAGTTACTTTCTGTCTCTCCGGTATATCTTCTGCAGCACATGTCGCACAAAAGTCCTGGAAACCAGCCGTACTATTTAATAGAGAGATTGTCCTTAATCTTTACCCCCTATTGTCGCTGTACGTGCGAAACACATCGATTTTCTGAATTGCTCCCGATCGACTTACGATACAGAATCTGTTGTTAGGCATAGATATATGCAATTTATTCAACAAGTACAAGCGAACGTCCACGAAATCCCTTTGAGGTCAAGATTTCGGGTGCCTCCTACACTCAGGTTTTAGAAAAATTGTGAGACTCTGGAATGATAGCGTACGCTTAAATTCAAAAAAACATATATGTTCTTCAGCAGGACTCTGCTCCTTCACACAAAACGATGACGACACAATATTGGATGGCCGAACTTTTCCATGATCACATGATCACCTTGAACAAATATTAATCCCTCGGATTATACGCGCTGAACTTGAGATCAATAGGATGATATAACTGCCAGCAGCTATAAAACACAGTGAAGATTGTTTCGGAAAAGTTTCCAAAGTTTGTAAGGGCCGCAGCTTTAAATCTGTAAGTTTAGGAAATGAGAGTTGTTCCTCCTCGGCAGGGTACTGACAAATCCCAGTTGTCAAGAAAAGTTTTTAGAAATGCTGATAGAAAACTGTTTTCTATACTGTTGGTAAGAGGTTTCTAAAAGGTTTTTTAATATAGATGAACAAAACAAGTTTTCTCGGAAGGGCTCTTAATGACAATATGTGCTGACGTTTCGTGATGCACATCCGAGAAGTCCAATTTTCGACAACTTTTAGTGATGACTCATTGGCCCATGAACAGATCAAATTTTGCCAAGTTGATGTCTGTAAAAGGTAAGCTTTTCTGACATGAAATTGATTCCAAGGTCATTCAATGCACTGCCGCTAAAGTATACGAGTATCTGTGAATAAAAAAAAGGCATATTGGTCACGATTTCCCACTCTAGTCTAGTTTTGTATAATAGAATAAAAATACAGAACTTTTCGTCAAAATATTCTTGAAACACGATCGAGTTCGACTCGCGAAAGTTCCACCCACAAGCTAGAGTAGTCCAATCCTGACTGTACCTTTTTACTTCCAAAAAGCTTAGATCATACATAGAAGTCCTCAACAACACGGAAGTGCTAATAGAATCTAACTGGGGAATTGAATAGCGTTTATGCAGAAAATTGGAGACTGGCTATGAGCAGTCTCAAATGGATTCGTTTTCTTCTTCTTCTTAATGGGCGCTACAGTTCGGGGTGAACCTGGGCCTCAACCAACATGCCCCTCCATCTAGCACGATCTTTTGCTAGCTTTTTCCATTGCCGCACGCCCAGTTGGCTGAGGTCCCCTTCCACTTGTGTGCGCCATCTTAAGTGCGGCCGTCCTCTGCTTCTTCGTCCCTCGGGGTTGGACTCAAAGACTCTCCGGGCTGGAGCTGTGGTGTCCATTCGCTCTACATGGCCCAGCCATCTTAGGCGTTGAATCCGTAGACGCCTGACTAGGCTCAAGTCGCTCAAGTCGTAAAGTTCGTGGTTGAATCTTTTCCTCCATCCCCCGTCTGCGTTTATAGGCCCGAAAATCACGCGCAAAATCTTTCTCTCGAACCGACCAAGGGCCTCCTCATCCACTTTTGATAGTGTCCATGCTTCTGCGCCATACAACAGGACCGGGATGATAAGGGTCTTATATTGAGCCAACTTTGTCGTTCGGGAGAGGGCTCTGTTACTCAGTTGCCTCCAGAGCCCAAAGAAGCAGCGATTGGCAAGAGTGATTCTGCGTTTGATTTCGGAACTGATGTCGTTGTTCCAGGTCACTGCGGAGCCAATGTAGACGAAGTCCTTAACTACCTCGAACTTATATCTGCCAATACAAACGTTCTGGCCAAGACATCGGTGGTGAGTGTCCTTTTTTGATAACAGCATATATATAGTTCGTTTACCGCCAGACCAACTTTCGCCGCCTCGAACTCAATACTCACAAAAGCCTCATTGACATCTCACTGTGATCTGCCTATTATGTCAATATCGTCAGCGTATGCAAGGAGTTGCGAGGATTTGAAATAGATTGTGCCTCTTGTAATGGCCAGTGATTTTTGCACAATCATTTCCAATATGATGTTGAAGAAATCACACGACAGCGCATCGCCCTGCGTAAATCCTTTTTTGACATCAAAACTATCGGTAAGGTGTTCACCGATTCGGATGGAGCAGCGAGCATTCTCCAAAGTCATCCTGCATGAGTTTAGCAGGTATGGCAAAGGTAGACATAGCGTTGTATAGCTCGTCTCTAATTACGCTTGGTTTTTTCCAGGATCTGTCGTAGTGTGAAGATTTGGTCGATGGTGGACTTCGCTGGCCTGAATCCGCAGTGATAAGGACCTATCAGCTTATTTGAAAAAAGGCTTCAGGCGTTCATACAAAACGGCAGAGAAGATTTTGTAGGCGATGTTAAGGAGACTTATTCCTCTGTAGTTGGCGCAATCAGAGGGGTCTCCTTTCTTATGGATCGGGCATACGATGCTGAGACTTTTCTCTGACCATATCTTACAGATGAGCTGGTGCATGCTCCTTACCAGATCATCCCCAGCTGCTTTGAAGAGCTCAGCAGACAGTCCGTCTGCGCCAGCAGCTTTATTCGACTTGAGCTTCGATATGGCAATCTTAACTTCGTCGAGGTCAGGGGGACAGGATTCTCTGCGATCTCCGGAGATTAGAAATGGATCATTCTGCCGGACAGCGGTATATTGACTAACATCGCCGTTATACAGTCTGCAGAAGTGGTTTTTCCATATTCGCAGCATAGACTGCGATTCTACTACTAGGTGTCCGTTCTCATCCCTGCAGACTTCCGTTCTGTCTCAAATGGATTACGCGTAAGAAACGAGCTTTAATGTGATTACAACTCTTGCATCCAAAAGTACGTAAGTATATTTGCGCGTCCGCTTATGAATGTCGTGTCCATTTGTGCGCAGCTGATCTCCTGACTTTCATTTTTGTAATTATGACTTCATTGCATTGTCGGTAAGCCTTATAGCTTCCATACCAGAATTAAGTCACATACTATCTGCCAAAAAGACAAGGTACCCAGGTCGATCCCATTGAATTAGGCAGATAAAAATCACTTTTATCACCGGCCTTAAATACAAATTACCCGAACAGAAAATTAAATGCCTCGTTAAAGGCCCAATAAATGAGGAAGTCATCACCACAGTCGTCATGTTTCACTTGAATTTCACAAATCCGCATGCGTAATACCAATCGTCATCGTCCTCTATTCGCTGCGCAGAACATAAAATTTAAAAATCTGCTCCGAGCGATAACTGCTATTCAAGGTCCAGATGTGGCTTTCTCCAATTCGATAAATAAGTTTGACGCCCTACTGCCTGCCATCCGAACACTTATGCAATTGCCATATCGTCGATCAGACTTCTGTAGAAACACGACTCGATTCAACCACATTTCGACGTGTAATTGCGGTGCGAAATTCCTTTAATTCGTTATCAGTCACACAATTTAATGTGAATGAACAACTGGTCTGTAATTAGCAATGAGCAGGAGGCTACCTCGAAACTTGCTAATCACATCGTCCGTTTTGATCGCTCTTAAACGCAAGAATCTCAAGGGAGACCTACTCGTAATTAAGGTTCCGTAGTTCGCTGTTATTGCGATTGGCGTCGTCACTACATATTACCGCCTGTCTGTTGCGGCTAGTATTTCATGATTATTATGATATATGCCCCGTACTCAGCATTCCATTATCCTTAATGTCGTTACATTAGGATTCCGTGCATCTAAGTCGATTTTATGACAGCATTCCCGTCCAAGCGGTTTAGTTAAAAGCCATAGGTCTCAACAGGCCTGGCTAAACTATGTGATATGTAAAGGTAGTGCGAACTTGCCATGCAACAAACTAGAGAAGTACGCGTACGCAATGGCAGAAAATTTACTAATTAATTTCGTATCTACATATGCCTTCTCGTATACAGCGTCGAGTCCAACGATTGGGATTTCAATCATCTTAGCGAAGGGTGAACGTTGTCATAAATTTCAATGAAGCCGTCTGGTGCAGAGTAGGACTCAAGAATGGCACGACACGTCACGGAATGGCAAGGAATGCTGCTAAAGCCACGGCATGTCATGACCGCATAAAAGGATTTTTTGTTTTTAATTACTCTAGGACGAAGCGTTTCTTGATTTTTTGTTTTCACTTTTTCTTCTCAATAAATAACTCGTTGATTGCGAGTCTTAAACGGATTTATTTTTTTTTTTTTTCGATAATTGATTCAAGGAGCAGAAGGAGGTGGATGATCATAAAAGTGGTCGCGTAAGTTTGTGGTGTGTCCAAAGCGATGGTAATCCAATCTGTTTTAAAGCGACTTACAAACTTGTTTTTGACTTCTTACTTGACTTTTTGTTATTTCTTTTGCTTTTTGATGACTTCCGCTGCAAAGGCCGTAATGTTCGAATGTTATTTACGGCGTATTAATGTTCTTAGTGTCAAAGCTATAAGTAATGAGTTCGTAAATGAACTGTGGGTGCTTGCAAAACGCAATATCGCTAGTTCGTTTTTCAACATGCCGCTTACCAAGGGGTATGAACTAGTTGGCAATATTTAAAGATGTACTTACATAGGTACGAGTATGTATGAATTCGTGCGGGTTAGTTAGCTAAGAGTGTTAGATGCAAACGACTGGTGGTGTATCATGTATGTAATTTTCTTTTAAGACTGAACAGACGTTAAAAGCGGTTCATTATACATACTTCATGGTATACAGGTAAACGCACTGCCCTAGTTTGTTGTATAAGTTTGACTTTTAGTGATCAGTGGAACTTTTTTTTCATCAAAATTACAATGGGTACAGCCTTGAAAGATATGTAGTAAAAGTACTATTTTTGCTGCCTTCGTTCATGCTTCCGGTCTCAATTGGTACCCGGCTTACACGTAGTCGAGCAATATGTATTTACGATGATTAACGAAGCATGAATAAAATATAGGAATATGTATGTACATATATGCACATAAGGTCGTTCGATGAATGGAATTCAACCGATATATGTACATATGTATACTTAATGGAGAGAACTTCTTTAATAGTCTAAATCACGGTCCGAATTGCGTTTCTGCCGAGCGATCTTTCCGTCACGGCTGTCCTGAAGTTTCTGCTTCTCCCAGCACTCGCAGATTCGCTTGCCGTCAATTTCACCTAAAAAGTCGTGTCCGCCACTTCACCAGAAATGACGGAAGCACATACTCCCTTCCTTTGACTATAGCACGATTTCATCCGAAAAATAGTCGCGTCCGCCACTTCACCAGAAGTGACGGAAGCACATACTCCTTTTTCGCATGTAACGCAATTTCACCTTAAAAACTGCCGCGTACGCCACTTCACCAGAAATGAAGGAAGCATCTCACGTTCCACTCAGTTCGCCCATTTTACTGTCGTCATATTCGTCCTACCGAGAGGACTATTCGCAGTGTGGTGGATAAATGTGAGTCCACTGGTTCAGTAAACGATAAACCAACACCCATACGTCGACGAAACGCAAGATCTGCCGAAAACATCGCCGATATCCGTGAGAGTGTGCAGGAGAATCCAAGGTAGTCGATTTTACGTCGCTCACAAGAACTCGGCCTTTCACACAGATCACAACTGGACGAATTTTACGTTGTGACTTGGGCATGCACCCGTACAAAATCAATTGACGCAGGAGCTGTAGGTAAACAACCAACAGACAACGACGTGTGTTCGATGAATGGGCTTTAGAGCAGTTGGAAACCGACCCTAATTTTCAACGAAAAATCATCTTCAGCGATGATAACAATCAAAACTGTCGAATTTGGAACGATACCAACCCAAGATCGAAGAGCGTCCAATATATGTATGTTGGCGTTACAGTCCATGAAGGACCAGAGCCGAGCTTCTCTTAATCACCCAAGGGATGAAAGGCACTTATGGTTTATTGCCGGTTCCGAATGGCGAGTTTCGAGACATGACAATTTTACTACAAGGGGTTTTGTCAGAACCCCACTGAGGAGAAACACCGTGAAAACACGTTCGATGACATTGCTGTGTCGGGATTCGATCCCGTGTCATCGGCGTCTGAGGCCAACTCACTACCAATACATCCCGAAAATCACTGTTCGGTGTGCATTTTGGGCTGGCGGCGTCATCGGTCCATATTTCTTTGAGAACCACGTCAGCCAGTCAATCACCGTCAACGGCGAGCGCTATAGGTCGATTATTACCAACTTCTTTTGGCCTGAATTAGAAGATATAGACACCAACCACTTTGTTTCAACAGGACGGCGCTACGTGACACACAGCTCACGTCATATAAGATATTCTGCACGAGCGATTCGAAGGCATGGTAATCTCTCGTGGAGGTAATGTGAACCGACCACCGAGATCGTACAATTTGACTCCGTTGGACTTCTTCTTCTGAGGTTTTCTGAAGTCACAGGTCTATAGGAATAAGCCAAAATCAAAGGGACCCTCAAAGCGAACGTAACCCATGCTATCGGTCAAATTCAGACTGATTTATGCGCCAGAGTCATGTACAATTGGACATTGCGGATGGGCACCACCCAGAGAAGCCGTCGCGGACATTTGAACAATGTTATATTTCATACATCATGGCATCGATAAACATTTCAAACAAATAAAAAATGTCGATGTATCTGTGGGTATATGTTTACCGGAAATTATGCTTTTTCCCTTTTATACCTGAATCGGCACAAACTAAAAAGTACTGAGTAGAATCTTTAATTTTTTTTTCAAAAGTAAGCATTTCTATATTAACTGTCAAAATTAAATAGCGGTGTTCACACTGTACGATTACGATCACAAAACCTTAAGATTTTGGGCTACTGGAAGAAGTTTCTCCGACCTAAAATTCAGCATCCGCCTTGCAAAGCCACCGTTAAAGTGGGATAATAAATGAAACTTGTTAAGTTTTAATCAAAACACTTTGCGAATTTATTTGCGTGAGTAATATGTATCTAATATTAATTAACTGTAACAATAATTTTAAGAAATCCCTTTATAGCCTAGTAGCTCTTCAAAAGATGAATAGGAATTTTGTGTTGATTCGTCCGTATGCTGGGTACACGGGTATGTTGGCCTTGGATGCACATACAAAACCTGAGTCCTGGGCAAAGGTTGATATTAAATACACGCGATGTGTTAGGTACATCCGGAGAGGGGACGTTTTTGCAGCTGCATGTCGGTGTTGGTTGGCCTTCCGGTTCATAGTCGAGTGACAAATTACTTTTTTCCGACAATTTGCCCAAAGTTGCTTACCTTACCAGCAAAGAGCTTTTGTGTTGGGTCCAGGTTTCTATAGTAGGTTGCCCAACCAGCTGTTATGATGTCGACGTCATCCTTTTTATCGATGTTGCCAAGGTTCTCAACAGCTTTTAAAATAATTTGGTCTCGATTAAGTTTCACTCTTTTTCTGTCGCGAGCTGGTGTACTAACCAAAGGTGTTGATGTTGATGCTGTGTTCTGAAAATAAAGTTTTATTTTAATTTGGTTTTTTTCATTTTGTAGATACTAAGAAATGAAGCAGAATGGGAAAGTGTAGCTGAAGAATAGTTCAAGCTTTGGAAATTTCCTAATTGTATTGGGGCAATAGATGGCAAACATGTTAACATCACAAAATCACCGGGATCTGCAGCGTACTATTTCAACTATAAGAAACACTACAGCATCGTTCTAATGGCATTGGTGAATGCCAAACATGAATTTTTAATGGTAGAAGCGGGTAAAAACGGAAGAATTTCCGATGGTGGAGTTTTCGCACACATAACCGTTTGTCGGTATCATGAAGAGGACAAGCTAAATATTCCAAAGCCGAAATAGATTGAAAATTTTGGAAAAGACCTTCATTTTGTATTTGTGGCGGATAATGCATTTCCACTAAACGTCGACTTCATGGAACCATACAGCCATCAACAACTAACCGATGCAGAAGATAACTTTAACCACCGGTTATAAAGAGCAAGGCGTGTAGTTGAAAATACTTTTGGAATTACATCCACAAGATTTCGAGTTTTGCTGACCACTATTAATTTAAGGGCTGAAAAGATGCCGGATATTGTTCAGGCAATATGTTACCTCCACAATTTTTTAGGAAAGAGAAACCCAGCTACATATATCCGAAGCTCGGACGTAGACACCATCCCTCAAACAATATTCCATTATCACCTATACTAGCTGGGAAATGCCATAACTGGTCTTCCTTTTTTTCTTTTGGTGGCGTTACAGCCCATGAAGTACCAGAGCCAAGATTTTCTCAATCACACATGTTGTGTGTGATTTATTTTCCACATAGCTGAAGGGACCTACAGTTTAATGCCGATTCCGAACGGTGTGAGTCGAGAAGTTTTTTCAAGGCAAGTATACTATGGGGGGTTTTGCCAGTTCCCCGCCGCGAAATAAACATTCGATGGCGTTGGTGATGTCGGGGTCACTCATCATGCGTCACAGTCCAACACACTAACCACGGCGCCCTCCATAACTGGTCTAACAACGCTAAAAAAATTAGAAATAATTTTTCCGATTATTTCAACACCGTTGGAATCATTCCAATCATTCCGTGGTGCAGTAGTTAACATCATCGACCGCCGAGCGGAAGGTTTATGGTTCAAATTCGCTTCATAGCCAAGAAAAAGTAATTCCTATACGGACAAAAAGTATGCAACGCAGTTGTGAATGGAAAGTGACCAGACGTACTGCTGCAGGCATAACACTCACAGTATATGGTCAACCGAAATTCATCCTCTGCGTATGCATTAGTAAAGTGCTTGAACGAAGTATACGCAACGCGGAATTTGGTCGGCTCTCGTCCTATCTAGGTCTAGGACAACCACCCCTAAGAGTAGTGAACGAACATCAACGACCCCAACCACTGTACTCCGTTCAGGTTGTGTGTTTCAACACATCATAAGAGATAAAAACTCTTGAACCTGCGCGTGTCTCTAAAAAAAAACAGAAAAAAAAAAAAAAAAATTCCCAGAATACATATTACCTATATCTTCAAATTAAAATTTTTGGAAAACTATCTATGTAAATGTTTTACTTACTTCTTCAAGCAAATCATTCTACTCGTCCGGTTCCAAATCAAGCGACGATGATCCGTCCACTTGCGACTCCTCGTCCTTCAAAAAATTAAAGGCATCGAAGTACCATAAATTTGGCTCGTAGGCCTCATCCGTACCACAACCCGCCCGTCGACTATAATTCATTTTTTTAACTCACGGAGATAGGATGTCCGAAAGTTGTTAATTTTTTTCTTCAAATTGGATTCCGGAAATTACCGATACATTTCGAAAAATTCGAACCAAAAATCTTTGGTTGTAGTTGTCGTCATATTTTATTTTTTTCCACCGATGTGTTCTGTTTGAAATCACAAAAAAAGTGAAAAACGTATGGAAGTAAAAGTTAAAGGTTCTGACTTTTACGCATACTCAGGCACCCACACAAGCCAGGCAAAAAGTAGAAAATTCTGAACTTCATGCTACAAATCGTATCGACTTGCAGTATGGAGCGTTCACATTGACCATTGACAGTACAGACACGAGTCATCAAGCAAATCGTACAGACAAATCGTACAGTGTGACTGTGAACGCCGCTATCACGTTATCACGCCATGCACTAACCAGTGCGTGCGGGGAGTAAAGGGCAACAGACAACGGCATCGACTTAGGATGGGCACGTGGAACGTCTCATCGCTCACAGGGAAGTATCACGAGCTGGTTGAGAAAGCTGCCAGGTTAGATATCGTAGGTAAAGCAATGAGGATATAAAACTGTGGACCTTTCGAACGGGTGGAAACTCTTCCTGTCGGGAGTTGTACCTCAAATGTCTGCACAGGCGGGAGTGGGGATACTCATAAGTCCCAGGCTGGCAGACAGGGTATTGGAGTAGATACCATTAGGAGAGAGAGTCGCGATCTTAAAACTCAAGTTTGAAAGATCAACTTTGGCTCTGGTGCAGGTGTATGCACCGAATCTAGAGTCTGAGTATGCGACTTTCCTGGATGAAATTGATGCGGCCCTTGATAGGGTGGTCGCGATGGATTCCTATATCCTGATGGGTGACTTCAACGCCCACGTCGGTGTGGATGTAACGACACGGGGGAGTGAGATTGGGAGGAACGGTGATCCTCATCAAAACGCGAACGATTAGCGATTGAATCGCTAAAAGTTGGCAAATCCGCCGGTGTGGATGAAATTCGGCCAGAAATGCTTAAGGCAATGGGTAAAGAGGGAGTATTATGGCTCTCTCGTGTCATT
This sequence comes from Eumerus sabulonum, assembly GCA_951905685.1. Lineage (NCBI taxonomy): Eukaryota > Metazoa > Arthropoda > Insecta > Diptera > Syrphidae > Eumerus > Eumerus sabulonum. The sequence continues at coordinate 210,195,790 of OX645060.1, forward strand.
AAGGTGGCCTGGGAATGCGGTGGGACACCTAGCGATTGGCAAACTGGGGTGATTGTTCCTCTTTTCAAAAAGGGGGATAAAAAAGAGTGCTCCAACTATAGGGGCATATCTCTTTTAAGTGTCCCCGGTAAGGTCTACGCTAAGGTGTTGGAGGCGCGTTCTAGAACTATGGTCGAATCCAGGATAGGGGATGAACAGTGCGGGTTTCGTCACGGCAGAAGTACAACCGACCAGCTTTTCACTCTAAGAATGGTACTCGAGAAGGCTTGGGAGTACGCAAAACCAATGCTTTGTAGATTTGGAAAAGGCGTATGACCGAGTTCCTCGAGGTAAACTCTGGAGTGTTCTGCAGGAGTATGGGATTGATGGTCCTCTGTTGAGGGCCATTCAGTCTCTATACACAAACAGTAGCAGCTGCGTTCTGGTTAACGGTAGTAAATCAACACCTTTCACCGTGAGCGTTCGCCTTCGCCAAGGGTGCGTCTTGTCACCTCTCCTTTTCATTATATATATGGACTGGATGTTGTAGATTTAACAAGGAGCACCTCGATATAGCTTTTTTCCAGGAACCGTACACCATTAAAGACCAGATTAAAGGACTATCAGGTGAGCTGCTCTACGACTCCACAAATGAAGGACGACCTAGAGCCTGCATAATGTTTAATAACAATATTAAAGCCATTCCCATTCCAGAATTCACGAATAAGGACCTGGCAGCTGCCATCATCCAGCTATCCACTGCGGAAGGTAGGTCAGAAGCCGTATCTGCTCAGCCTACCTTGCGGGCGACTCCACGGATCTCAGCTTCACACCATTGCAGGATCTTCTCGACCACTTTGGAAGAAGAGGCTTACATATGCTGTGACGCAAACGCCCACCACACTGAATGGGGAAGCTCGGACATCAACAAAAAAGGTCAGTACCTATTAGAGTTCATAGTCAGGAAACACCTCAATATCATAAACCGTGGAAATAATCCCACCTTTATGAATAGAATTAGAGAAGAGGTATTAGACCTCACCCTAACTACCCCGTTGATGGCAACTCTATTCTAAACTGGCATGTCTCAACAGAAACAACGATGTCAGACCATCGACAGATCTGTTTTCATTATATATATAAAAGCAGGAGATAGAATGACTAGAACATATAGACAACCGAGAGCGACAGACTGGGACACTTAAAGCCTCGAAATCGCACAAACGATCGGAAACTGTCCAAACAGCATCAGAGACATAGACAGCCTTGAACTCTGCTGTGACAGCCTCAATGCTACCATCCTATCTGCTTTTCACAACGCTTGCCCAGAGAAAGTTAAGTCAGGCAACCGTACCACTCCGTGGTGGAACAGCAGTCTGGCCAAGCTAAGAGCACTGACCAGAAAACTGATCAACTGAGCTAAACGGACTGGTGACTGGACGCAGTATCGTGCCTCACTCACCAACTACAACCAAGAGATTAGAAGAGCCAAAAGAGACTCATGGAAAAAGTTCTGCAGCAGTCTTTCAGACATTCAGAGCAGCGCTCGTATCCACAGAGTTCTCACAGAGCTCTAACCAAATTGGTCTGTTGAGGTGAGCAGATGGCACATACGCGGAAAATAGTACGGAAGTACTAAAAATTCTGACCAAAACGCACTTTCCAGACTCCAACATCATTCCCCATGATTTCTCTAACATACCTCCGCAGATCAGGGCAACTAGACCCAACAGGGAGGATTGGAAGAGAGCACGAATGATATTTCACGAGGGAAGCATAAAATGGGCCATCAATTCTTTTGGCCCGTACAAATCCCCGTGGGAGGATGGCATCTTCCCAGCCCTTCTTCAGAAGGGGAGTGCGCAAATCAGCCCCATGCTCATTAACATCTTTAGAACCAGCTATGCATGGGGACACATACCAACAAGCTGGACAGATGTAAAGTTAAAACTCATTCCCAAAGTAGGCCGTAGACCCACAGACCTGCCTAAGTCCTACAGACCGATAAGCCTCACCTCTTTCTTCCTAAAAACAATGGAAAAAATTCTGGATAGGCATATCAGGGACGGTGCACTGAAAAGATCACCACTTCACAAAAACCAATATGCCTCCCAGCCTGGGAAATCGACCACGCATGCTCTTCAGGAACTAACGGCCCGGATCAACAAATCCCTGAGCGACAAAGAAATTGCGATAGGTTGCTTTCTCGATATTAAGGGGACCTTCGATAACACTGAATACACCCAAATAAAACGTTGCATCCTCAGTACAGGGGTGGACAATACCACATGCAATTGGATCCAACACATGCTTAGCAACGGGAAAATAAACACCTCACTAGGCAGTGACAAAATCAGCGTAAACGCCGCGAAAGGATGCCCTCAAGGCGGGGTTCTTTCACCACTCCTATGGTCCATCGTGGTCAATGAACTGATAAGCATACTTAGCAACAATAGCTTGTATGTCCAAGGCTACGCTGACGACATAGTGATCCTGATTAGAGGCAAATTCGAATACACAGTCTCGGCACTCCTCCAACGGGCACTAAACCTTGTTGCAAACTGGTGCATAAAGGTTGCACTAAATGTTAATCCTAGGAAAAGCACCATAGTCGCCTTCACCAAAAGAAGGAATATGCACAAACTTACTAAGCCTACCCTCTTCGGTGAAACGATAGAGTTCTGAAAAGAAGTCAAATATCTAGGGATAACTCTAGACGAAAAGCTCACTTGGATCTCTCACATTACAAAGACCATTGAGAAAGCCAGGATCTCTTTATGGACTAGCAAAAGTTTCACTGGCAAAAACTGGGGCACAAACCCCAAAATGTCCCGCTGGCTATATACAGCAATCACCAGACCAATTCTTACATATGCTGCGCCCGTCTGGTGGCACAAAACAAAACAAATATCAGTAAGCCTAGGTCAACAAATTGCAAAGACTAGCTTGCATCGGTATCACTGGGGCCATGAGAACAACCCCCCCAGTAGCACTAGAAGTCATCACCTGCCACCTCTTCATCTCCAACTGAAGAAAGAGGCAATGGTCTTCGCCCATAGACTGATCGTGGAGGATGAATCTAACCGTAGGCTCTTTCACCCTGATATCCTTACCGAAATAAACAGGCATGAAATCCTAAAGATATCTCTCACAGACAACTGTCTCCCCAGATACAACTTCAGCCAAAACTACAAGGTCACATTCCCCAACCGACAAAACTGGGAACAGGATCGTGGATCCTACGTGTGGTACACAGATGGCTCCAAGCCGGACGAAGGCGTTGGGGCTGGAGTATACGGAGCAAATACAGGCACATGCATCTACGTCAGCATGGACAGATATAACTCCGTTTTTCAAGCAGAGATATTTGCTATAGAACTCTGCCTCAGAGAAAATATAAACAGAAATATACTTAACAAAAACATTTACATTCTCTCTGACGGCAAGGCTGCACTTCTAGCCCTAATGAGCTATGAAATCACCTCCAAACTGGTATGAAACTGCCTACAACTACTTCACCAGCTGGTCAGTACAAACAGAGTTCATCTCATTTGGATACCTGGACACAGCGGCCATACAGGCAACGATAAGGCGGACCTACTAGCTAGGAAAGGCTCTGCATCACCATTTACGATGCCACGGCCTTTCTGCGGCATACCCATTAGCACCACCAAATGCTGCATAAACAATTGGTTAAGGAACACGACGGATCACTACTGGTTACAAACCAAAGGTAGCAGACAAGCCAAGCTGTTCCTCCCAACTACATCCCTCAAAAGAACGAAACAACTTCTCATGCTTTCGAGGAGTCAGATTCGTTTAATCACAGGTTTCCTTACTGGACACTGCCCAGTTAACAAACACCTCAAAACAATGGGCATCATACAAGATGACACTTGCCGAATGTGTAATGAAGACGAAGAAACAGCAGAGCACATAATATGCCACTGTAACAGCCTTGTCAGTACACGTCTTCGTCACCTAGGCAAGTATTATCTTGAAGCAGAAGAAATCGCTGCTAACTCACTCAAAAGCATACTAAGTTTTATCACCAACTCAGGATTCTTGAGTGAACTGTAAGTGGGGGACATCACAATAGGCCCACTCGTGGCCGCAGTGATCAGGCGACTCTGTCCCACCCCCTAACCCTATCTATCTATCTATCTGGGGTTACAGTCCATGGAGGACTAAAGCCAAGCTTCTCTCTATCACCCATGTTGTGCGAGACTACTGCCGGTTCCAAACGGCGAGATTCGAGAAGCTTCTCTTGACAATTATATTACAGGGGGTTTTGTCAGTACCCCGCTGAGGTGAAGCACCGTGGAAAACACGTTCGATGACATGGATGTTGCGGGATTCGATCCCGTGTCATCGGCATCAGAGGCCAACACACTTCCTACTGCGCCACGGCACTCTCTTTTTAGTGATAAAGGGAAAATAAACTTAGCAACCTTGTCATATCGAAACTTAGTAAGCCATACTTTTCCGACACAAATATGATATTTAAAACTACATGGAATATCTTTTCTTCTACTAGGTGCTCGTATCTCGAAGAATTAATTCTTCTGTTGCACGTAGTTATTCTGACACCTTCTTCTTGGACGCTTAATGCAATGATCCAAACTGATTACTGGATCCATTCGCCCAAGAACACTTTTCTACATAACACGAAGGAATCCCGCCGCAAACAAAGTATCGCTTCTCCGCCCATCTAATGTGAACAATTTCTCACTTCACTAACAAGGACTCTGTCATCACCCATCTCAGTATAATCCCGTTGAGTGCTTCATTTCTCAAGGCTTCCAATCACATCTCGCCTAATAACATAGAACATAGAACATCACACTGCAGTGACACTCCCTAACAGCCCAGCGGGTGGGAAACCAATTTGAAATTCAGTACAAAGCGTCAGTGCGAAAAACGCCACCTAACCAAGACTCGCAGTTAGTCACCAGCCGTCAACTGCGACTGAAGGCGATCAAAAGAATAGAATTTAATTAATATTTTAACATGCATCTCGTCCAACTGCAACCGATGGACATGGACATGCACAAATAGACCAAAGCGTCCGTGACCAGAACGCCCACCGACCGACGAAAGTGCGAATCGGTACGACAGGGTAAACCGGAGTGGAAACTTGTTGATTTAATTTCGCATCCATTTACAAGAGAGGAATTTCCAAGTGTCTTGCTGGCATAGTGCAGATTTTGACGTGATGGAGTGACAGACGGACAGACAACAATTATTAATTGTATTCTTCTTCGTTTGCGAGATTACTGCTCTGCCATGGTCTTCTTCGGTTTTTTTCCCTGTTCGCCGACACAGCTGTCCGCAGTTGTAAACGCACCATCGGCACTGCGGTCATTCTGAATCGCTGTCTGTCATATCCTTCATTCTATTTAGAACAAGAATGGGATTAAAATCTGCAGATAGGTTCTGTTGTTGTGGCACCTTTTTCGCTATAAATAGACAACTTAAGAGTATCCAATTCAATTTCTTGCTACAGATTGACGGCCGACACGCCCTCCCGCATTCGCACTTGCGTACGAGCATCGAATCGTCAAGAGATTGTGCTCGACGCGCACAATTAACGACATCTCATGCAGATTGTGTTGTATTGTGTGTGTCGAAATATTGAGATTGAATAGCCGTGTCAGAGCGAATTCATCAAGGCCTGATGGTGGCGTTCCGTCCAGCTGTGTCCGGTTTTTCGAAGATGCCAAGCTGATGATCTTGATTCAACACAATAGTTAAGCATTCCATTGGTCACGTTCCATTGGGACTTGATTGATGTACGCGGCTTGTGTAGTCTGTCTGGCTCAGGCTCTATTGTTTGGTTCATCATCGCCGGATTGTCTTCGGGCGTGAAGTTGTGCTTGATCAGGCATTATTCATGCAAAACTTGACGGTTACGACATCTCTTAAATGAAACTATACTCGTGTAATGTTTGGCGCGGTTTAGTAGCGAATATATGCGACGGCATAGATACAATTGCAATCGATGGTCATTCAGTTCACGTACGTGGCAGCCGAGCCGTATTATGCTCTAGAGCTATGCTTGCTCGATGTACAGCACAAAATGTCGCTTACACCATGAACCAGATTGTTGGTTTTCGAATTTTGGCTCTAAAACTTCCGACAAGGGTAATCGAAAAGTTATGTAATGAGAAAATCGCGAGCAAACAGGGTTACCTAAGGTAAGTGGCCGTTTAGTGAATAGACGTACTTGAAATACCATCGGGACTGAACAACCAAGAACCCTTTGACTATTGCGCAAGGTGAGGTTGCATGACTTTATTCCTTTATACGTCGCTGCCATCAAGTATGTATGTACGTCATGTCGTGTGTCGTTCACAAATCAAGATCGAATAGCCCCCGATCCGGGAGTGTCCGTGTCCGACTCTTACGCATCAAAAGATTGCTGTTGCCTACTAGTCGCCCAGCTGCACTAATCCTTTCCAACGTTTTGGACATTTCAATGCATTCTAGTCAACCGTCTCTGTCACAATACTTGGCATCAGGATTTCAGGCAGCATCCTTGCCCGATCGTTTCTTGTTCGATTTGTTCGCAACGTTGCAATAGTTCAACATGAGTTCGCGTGCTGGAAACAGGTTAACCGCGATCACACCAGCAATCGTTTGGCCCAAAGGTTTTTCAATTAATTTAGAGATCATGTTCCGATTATGTTGGTCAAACATGGAAGCGAACAAGCGAAACGTCACGGGGACATTTGTTCGGGACATTTGCTCGTTCTAAACGGGATTGCGTTCGATATTTGATATACGAGTGTGTACCTTCATACATGGATATTGTCGGCATTCTGGTCTGTCCGCCACGCTGGACAGGTAATGTTCTAGAATTTATTGCTCATCGACTTATTTACCAAGCTGAGGGGGCAACTGTGACATGCGAAAGCCAATCGGACACCTACTTCTTGGGCGAACTTCCTTGAAGTCTATGTATGTATCTCCATGCCTCTGCTATCCAACTATCAGGCACACCTTTCAATAGTAAAGCACAACATTTCCGTAGACAAGCCTCTGCCGTGCACAGTCATTTCCACATGTTCGCTACATAGTTCAGTGGCTTCTGTTTGCTTGCTAACCAGTTACCGGTAGCGCCCATCAAGATTTCAAATCTCACACCAAACCTTGACACTTTATAGTGGCGGCGCGGCTGCTCGAACGAGCTAACATATACATACATATGTATGTACACACACCTAAATGCACATGGCGTATGGAAACCGGGAATACAACAGTAGCCACACTAGTACCCCACGTACCATAGTGCTATCTTTAATCACAAGTCAAACTGACAGCAATTAAATGTAGAGTGCTGTATGTGGTATGCCGTCTAGTCCAAGTCAATGCATACCGCGAGTAGACGGCCTCGTGTAAGTATGGTAGTCGGAGTTTGTTTCACACGATCACGGGGTAGGCAGGCAGAGATTTCGTTAGATTGTCAGTTAGAAAGAATAGAATAGAGACTGCGTCCGATGTTCTGACAGTGGCATACCATACGAATGTCTGACTACGATTGCAAAGAATGATGGACAGTGTCTGCGGTATAAAGATGCGGAAGATCACTTGACCGGATAGTATTCGACTCTTGGCGCTGGACTGGTCCATGGAGAAAAAAGGGATAATAAATTTATTTGTGAAGCAAGGATGTCTTGGGGTGATTTAATAATGTTGTCTGGCGGTTGTTGTGCGGTGTTTAAATGCAAATTGACATTTGTGTTCTTGCGGAAGTGTCAGACGAACTCACCCAAAGGTGAGAGGATTAATGTCGAGGAGATGTTTATGCTTTCCAGCTTTGAGCCTGGAGCCCTGGGTGGTTTCCATTTAATTTTAACACAAGTGGTTCTCCTCGCACTCATATAGTGATGTTGAGAATCACTTTGCGTGCTGGTGTTGTAAAGTTAAAAGGAATGCACATGGATTTTGAGACCGTTTAAATTTACCCTTAGGGCTCCTATGTTCTTATAAACAAACGTCATGTGGACGATCAATGGTGCTAAAGTTTTTAACTTCGCCTGCGATGGGAATGTATCCAGACGCCAGCAGAGCCATCAATTGCTTTATTGGATAGTGGCAAAACCTGCCACCTCCCGCATTGTTAACGGGGACACAGGGTAATTGGAGATGTATAGGGTAATCTAATTGATGGTTCTGGAAATTAATTAATTCTTACTTCACTATAGCCATTATGAATGTCCTCCATGGCAGTTCCTACAGAACTCGATTCTTATAAGGAAATCTGCCATGAATTTTAGTCAGATATCGGGCAAAAATCGTATTTACAATGGTGAACCTCAAACATACCGTAAATTGTTGAAAGGCGCTTTTCGGTCTAGATAAGTCTTCCAAGTCCAGGATTTTAACACTTAGCTGATCACCCAACCGAGAGCACCGTGGCGCAGTGGGCTAGTGTGTTGGCTTGGCTCTGGTCCTTCATGGGCTGTAACGCCACCAAAGAAGACCTCTTTCCTTTGCAATTGTAATGGACTCCTTTAGGCCCTAGCTTGATAGAATCGACTTGGAAATTCTGTTTTTCTTCGAAAATCTTTTAATTTACAAGATCATGCGATTTAACATTTCCTGATTTATTTTTATGGAAATGTTTGAAAAACAGAGTGTTCGCTGGTAGGTCAGCCAGTATACAGAATCTAAAAAATACTGCCGAGATAAATGGCTTCGAAATGTCTTTATGTTGACCGCGGGATCAATGTAAACTTGCTATGGTGAACGATTGGGGGATATAACTTCTCACTCACGAATAGCGTTGATGCATAATCAAAGGATTAGTACTTGTAGTCTTAATTCGTGCCTATTTTCTTGCATTTAAATCGATCAACCCAATATGAACAACTTACTTACATATCAAGCCTGCGATCCATGGAGGATCTTCCTTCCATCTGCCTTCCAACCTTGACGGTCCCGGGCACGCTGCTTCCAGTTGTCAAGACCAAGATGTCTTACATCCGCGATTACTTGGTCCTTATACCGGAGGTCCGGTCTTCCTCTTCTTCTCGAACCAGGAGAATCGGAGTCGAAGACCCTCTTAGCTGGAGCGTTGATGTCCATGCGCTCGATGTGGCCGAGCCGGTGTAGTCGACGGATCCTTGCCTTCCGGACTACATCCACATCTTGGTACAGCTCGTAGAGTTCGCGGTTGTGTCTTCTTCTCCATTCACCTTCTTCACAGACAGGACCAAATATCCGGCGCAGAATTTTTCTTTCGAAAAAACCCAAAATCAGCTCCGCTGTCCTGCTTATCGTCCAGCTTTCGGCTCCGTACAGCAAGACTGGCAGAATGAGCGTTTTGTAAAGCACGACTTTGGTCTTTCGAGTGAGGAGTTTTGACCCCAGTTGTTTGGACAAGCCGAAGTAGCAGCGGTTGCCAAGGGTGATTCTATGCCGGATCTCCACTGTGGTGTCATTTGTGGAATTTACTTTTGCCCCGAGGTAGGCAAACTCCTTAACAACCTCGAAATTGTAGCTGTCAATTGTTATATTTTGTCCCAGGTGGTGAGCGACGGATTGGTTTTTGCTTGACAGCATGTATTTCATTTTGTCCACGTCGATCTTAAGACCAACTCGTTTCGCCTGTTCTTCAATCGCCGTGAATGCTTCCACAATGCCACAGCGAGAACACGCGATGATGTCGATATCATCCTAGCAGCTGGATGGACTTGTAAAAGATAGTGCCTTCCCTGTTGACGCCTGCCCGTCGCACTATCTGCTCCAGCACCAGGTTGAAGAAGTCACATGACAGCGCATCTCCTTGCCGAAATCCGGTGCATGTTACGAATGGTTCCGAGGTCCTAGAACCGAATTGCACGGTGCATCGCGTGTTTTTTAGCGTGGCGCGACACAACTGGATCAGTTTTCCCGGGATCCCGAATTCGGCCATCGCCCCAAACAGTTCTTCACGATGAATGCTGTCGTATGCGGCTTTGAAATCGATGAAAAGATGGTGTGTATCGATTCGAAACTCGTTGGTCTTTTCCAGGATTTGTCGAAGTGTGAAAATTTGGTCTATAGTTGATTTGCTGGACCGGAAGCCACACTGGTAGCTGCCGATTAGTGCGGTGCAAAATGGTTTTAGACGTCCACACAATACGCTGGACAGGATCTTGTATGCGACATTGAGCAGGGATATACCTCTATAGTTCTTGCAAGAGGTAGGATCGCCTTTTTTGTGGATGGGGCATATAGAGCTGGTATTCCAGTCGTCGGGCATGCTTTCATCTTCCCAAATTCTGCAGATGATCTGGTGCATATGATATATGAACAAACATGTATGTATCTAGCTGTGATACTTCCTGCATTAAAGTATTATGCTCTTAGCCACTGAATAACCAGTCAGATATTCATTTCTCAACTTTTTTTCTTGTGTAATACCTTTTCTCCCCCAAATGGCGTGCAATCAATGTTTTTGGCTTAAGTCAATTTTTGGGTAGTTTCAAAAATTAGAAAGCAACGTTTTGTTGTTACGATTATACAGAAATCGAAACCATTAAATTTAATATTTTGCTTAGTGACACGTTGAGTAGTATTCTCGCAGAGACAGTTTAAATTCACTTTAGACGAGCTGCTTACGTTGGCCTCTATACCATCTGCTTATGTTCGAAAGCACCCTACCATTATTTAGAGGAAATTCACTTTTTGAAGTCTGTCGAAAGTACAATAAATCGTAGATGTATTATTATTTCCTGTATTTAATATATTGTTTATTTGTTTCTTGACTTTTCATATACTCTGATTATTTCTAAACTTGATTGCTTACCATTCTTTAAATAAAATCCGACTTTATAAGAAAAACAATATATCCCTTTCTCTTTGTATAAAAAAAGTTTATTCATATTTTTAAATATGTTGCAAAATTTTATAAAATAATTGTCTTATAGTACCTACAATAGAAATTATTATACAAGCGCTTAAGATAGTGCGCACGTTTAATTTACAGGAACATACTTTTAACAAAATTAAAACAATAAAAACAATTTCATAAATGAGTTTCTTCCCTTCACAAATGGTTCACAAAATCACATTAATTTAAAATTTCGCTTATACACTAAGCTTAAAACAAAAAGCGTTAAAAAATGTAAATCTCTCTCATTAGGATTTAAAAAAAAATCAATACTGTTAACTACGTAAATTGCTATCGAATAGCGTGACGTGCATACCTACTTAAAACTGTGAAGGAAGAGTACGTTCATGAGGACTCGAATTAAGAAACAAGTTTTTCAAGCATGTCAATAAGATGATTAAACGAATTAAGTAGTTGTACATATATACAAATAAATAAATTACATTTTTTACAAAACAAAAAAAAAAAAAAAAAACAATTTAAAAATTAGATTTTTCCTAAAAATTATTTTATATAAACTTAAAGAATATGGCATTGTATCTCTGTGTATACGTATTGTATCCGTGTCCTTACCATGGATCTATTATTTTACACCACTTTATTTAATAGCTTAGAAATAAGTAAAAAGTAAAAGCTTAAGACATAATAATGGAACTTGAAAATTCTACGTTACATGAATGTAACTTTAAGATCTCTTTTTTGTTGTTTTGTTTGTGCTTAAGCACCCGCCCTATATACTTAATGATGGACGTTTCTTCCGATCCTTGCTGTTTTTACCAAAGATATTCCCTAGAACCTGGAAGACAATATCAGAGATTTGTAATCGTACAACATGAGATGAATAGGGGAAGGGAAACTAACAGCACGCAATTGGGAAGACACACTCACTTTAGATACACTATTCACGCCGAGTTTTCTTCGAATCGGTAAAGCTTTCAGTAATTGAATAGATCGAGCCTCGCGTAATAGCGATTGAAACGCTAGTGATACGCCAGCGAAACTTTCTGCTGCGGATACTTCGTAAAATTGACATGAGTACTTGAGTGATAGTTCATGTCCATCGTTCACAGATACTTTTCTGATATAAAAAAGGAAAGATAAAATGCACGTATAAAATGCCACTCTTCAAACAATGTCCTTGTATAAAAGTAATACATACCTGGCATGATCCAAGTCTCGCTTATTGCCCAGCAGCAGGGTTGTATAGTATGATGGCAACTTGAGCTTTGACAGTTGCTCCAAACAGTCTTCGGCCTCGGAGAAGCTTGGCTTATCACAAATCGAATAAACAACAACGAACGCATCCCCCCACCGGATGTGTTCGTACAGGCAACCGGTTTTCTGCAAGTAATACAAAAACTGCAAAATTTAATTCAAAAATTGAAAACTCCAGTGATTTAAGTGGTGGCAGACTATGGATATGGTTACGAATAAAACTATAATCGAGGGTGACACGAGGGACTATCCATCAAACTACTAAGTAGTAATCTGTGCAAATGTGTGGTTAGAACCGTAGTTGTATATCGGTTGTTTACCAACGATCGGATTACGCGTAATGCAACCACAAAGACAACAAGTTTATTCCCTCGTAGACATGAAGTCGATGTAGAGAAAAGTGGTATAATGAAAGAGAACAAAAGGATTTCGTAAAAAAGACAAAATCAGTTCAAGGCTCTTTCATCGAACGACGTTGATGTGGCATCGTTGTCTGCGATACATATTGGCGGTTTAATAGAGTCGAAAGCTTATTGAAGCAGATGCAGACGAGAGATTGCTGTCTGGATGGGGTTCGATTTCATTATTGCCACACATTTTGGCTTTTCTAATCACTAAAATTATTACTCAAAATAGGCTTACAGACGTTAAACGACTGACATTACTATGAAGTATAATCGGGATATATGTATGAATGTTGTATTTAGGGGAAGAAACTCACATTAGAAATATGAACTCTAGATAATTGTGATCATCATATGAAAATTTGGCGACGTGCGGACATTGCGTTTTTCATAACAAAACTATTCCCCCAAAAATTTCATAAAAATTCCTTGAAATATACTATTGGCTAGGTACTCGAGGTTATTATTAATTTCATTCTAAGTTAATATAATAGCGTTCATAACTTGTAGGCATTTTGCAACATCAGCTTACACCAAATTGATTAATGATGTACATAATTTAAGTGGAGCTATAGGAATACCTTTGCCCACTCCCTGAGATCGACATGTAAATATATAACAGTCCCCCAAAATCGTTGATTTGTCCGACACCTTGCAATACAACATAATGCCTATAGTTGCTGATAATTGAAATCCTACAACACATTTCCAATCGCAGTCGCACACCCGAGCACTCGTACATAACCCGGTGGCTACCACTGAGTATATTTCACTCAAAACACACGAAATACAGTAGATGTCCACTTATTCATTTTTATTTATTGCAGCTCGTTGCACCTAATGCCAAATTGAATGAACTCCCGATCCCGCACCTCGACGACAAGCTCTTAGACAGTAACATACAACGCCATGTATAGGACCGGCGCTTCCAACCCGCGTCGGTTTATTTACTTTTTCTCTCATTTCTGACCCACCAATTCGTGTCCAGAAGGCAGGCAGCGAAACCAAACCAAAAAAAAAAAAAACAAACAGACAGCTTAGGAAGCCGACGACGACAACTACGACGAAGACTTTGACAAATGTACCTTAAATTAGCCTCCTTGCCGAATGGTAACCTTTTCAGTTATTGATTACTTGTAAATTTGAGATTATTATGCAAATATCAACGGATTTTCCATTAGGCGCGAAGCAGCCCCAACTATGGGATGTGGTTGGATATGGTATGTTAACACATAGTTTACGGGAGGCTCGTTGGTAAGTAGGACATGACTGTTTGCAGATCTACCGAATGGAATAACTAGGAGTACGGCACAGGATTACGCAAAGTCCCGCTGACGATGTCATAATTCATTCGATAACCAGCAGCGAAGCCGTGAGCAGCAAGTCAAGCGGGAGATGTAAAACTCCGATAGACACCAATTGTCTTTGGCTACTTGTTGCACAATGTGAGGAGATACGCTTGACTATCGTTTAGGTTCTTTGATTGAGTTCTATGGGTGCACGAGCAACAGGTACTCGTGCTTGTGTGCATTGCAATTCAGCACTTTCGCTGACTTTCACAATCGTACGATGAATGTGATGAAGACGTTCGCTTTGTTACCACCCCGTTACGGATAGCAGTTACCTACGCACTGCCTTTGGGGAGGGCACAGCCTCCGATTGTCGGAATCAGAATCGGAATGGTAATCGAAATCTCAGCAGACAGCACTGCACGTTGCAGTGACCTACATTTTTCGTTTGCAACTCACTTTTTCTCATGTCTTTTCTCAGATTTGCATGTACGAGTAGCTTCGTGTGTTTGTCGTGCATAATTGGTAATTTAATGTCTTGGCGGGTGATTGTCTACTGTGAGGGGTTTTCCTTTCTATGCTATGGGGCATCTGCAGTGTCGGTGTTTCTGTTTCGCCTTGCCAGGTTGTCGGTTTGTGTTGTACAAACACCTGAGAGATATTCGTATGAAAGGAAAATTAGATACACTCGGGTTTTGAGCAATTTTCTGTGAGTATCCGTGTACTGGTTGTTGTTAATTTGTTGAAATTCGAGATGAAAGGACGCTGCTAACGCGTGATTGTTGGAAAAGGTTAAACATTAAGCAGAGTTCATTATTTAAGTGCTTCAATGACAACACTCATCGGGTGTCCCAACGTCTGTTCAACAACCCGTGTCGTCGAGTTCATTCAATGCGTCCTTGTAGCGAGGTTTCCGTCAATCATAACTTCAAGCACGATTATCGACGGAACGATAATCACACCACCAAACCCAACCCTCATACCCTAACTAATTGCCTCCATTTCTCTAAGGATTCAATTCCCTGAACTCACGATTCCTACTAATTAAAACATACATCACATGCACCGTCAATCGATATTGCACGAGATATGTACCTTCTACCGGCCAAGTGGACCTTTTTCGAAATGCCACACAACAACGTTGAATGCACGGTATTTTTAATTGTGCCTTCGATTTCGCACTAAATGGCATTCGCGTTGTGAAAAATTCACGCTTCCGTCGCCCACTCAGCCGGTCCGTGAGTGCTGCGTTGCGACCGTGGAGAAACCTTTTGAACTCACATTTCAAAATCACAAATCCACTAACAGCAACTATGTATGTATGTATGTTGGTACGGCGGCGCGAAAGACAGTAGCCCTATTGGCATTTTGTCGCCGGACAACATGTTCTGATGCAATGACACACACGCGCTCCATGCTCCACACTGTGAAATCGCATGACGGGCGGCGGTGGCGGAGCAAAGAGCAATTCAAAAAGAAAAAAATTGGGTCAAAATGCACTCACGGGTAAATGCATTTGCATTTGTGGCAAAGCGGACAACAAAGCAATCTTGCCGACAGAAATAGACATTTAGAAGGCACACTCGCATCTCTGTGTACCGCGGTAAAACGGCCAAGAGAGGAGGTTACAATTAATCATCGACTACGACTGTAAAAGGTAGCGAATGCAGTCGGTCATGAAGGTTACATGGTCGTACACATGCATCATGTCGATGAGACGCTGACTAAGGATCAAGGTTGCCCGGAAAGCCGCGCACACATGTACCTTTAGTTGTCGAACATGGGTTGACATTTTCTACGAAAAAGTGAAATTCGAAACGAAGCAACCAATCGGGCGTAAAATTCGTAGACAAGCCGGGAGCTGGCGACCCAGGGAGTCAATTAATATTGTAGTTCATCGTATTAATAACAATCATGTTATGCATGGGATGTGATTATTGGATAGAGATTCGAAAATAAGATGAGCTCACCGCGCATTTCGATGTGTCCATGATTTCCACGTCAGTTGTCACGTTATCAAACGTCACACTATGGCGATAAAGGAAATCTGAAATTAGAGAAAAACAAAAATATATTATTCACTATTCAGATGAAATTGCTTGTTAAAGTTTTCCGGTACAAGGATCTTAAGTATGCGGACAATATTGTTATCTTAACTAGCGCTTATCATTTTGATTACAAAAACAGATTTATCTTAAGCCTCACCTTTTATTTACGAGGCCACCTTGGTATGGATTCCAACTGGGCATAGGTAGCAAGATAGCAAACGTGATATGTAAATAAATTTATGGCCCACGAGATACGATTGTACTGACGCAGGTAAATATTTGATGTAGAGAAAAAGTTTGTTTTTGAAAAGCTTAGAAATGAGATAAATACGTGTATACGAGTATAAGTCAAGATATTCAGACGTGTAGGATTGACAAATTTTGTCATTAATAACCGAATAATAATCAACTCTACTCTCCTAAGAGTCGTTGACATATTAAATAGATATCAAGCGCGTGCTGATATTATCAAATCTCTTTAATAATCATTTCATAAATATCACCCAATTTCAAGGCTAATGGATCAGGACTTTTAAGACTCTTCTGCTTGCTTCATGTGCCACAGGGTTCTGTTCTTGGTCCCATCCTTCTTATAATTTATACATTTATTTACGAGATATGATACAAGCTGTTGCTGATGATGCGATATTTTTGTAGTCCAAAGAAGCGAAACGTCAACACCTTTTTTGTCAACAACCCAAATTGGGTTATTATACGGCGATCGAGATGGCCTTATAATTTTGTTACGAAATAAATTTGTAATTTCATTGTTAACAAAGTTGGTAGCAGCCATAGGATAAGGATATGCCTTCGAAAAAACTGGTTCTTTGTCAGTAGTTCTAATAGTGGCAACAATTTTAGTGTTGAAAGGCAATGATTCGTTCGGGTCGGATAAAACTTTCGATTGACGCTTTATTACAAAGGACAATTCCGGGGGGATGGAGCAGTTCGTCAAAGATATATTATGTACGCTTTTGCAATAGAAGTAAAGAAGTTTTTCCTCTTTTCCATTGTAAGATAAAAGCCCTTTCACTAAATCTAACTGAGCAGAAATTTCTATCAAAAGGTCGAATCCAATAATACCATAAAAAGTCGTGAGCGTTGGGAGTATAAAAAATGAAGAATTTGTACCAAAAATGTTTATAGTGCACTTTGATGTTATCTGTCTAGTACCATGAATAGACCTAACAGAAAAAGGTTCGTTGATTAACTTAATGGCCTTAAGTGCACCAAAGTTCTTGATGTAGTTTTTTGCAGCACCTGTATCAACAAGGAGCTTTATTTCCTCTCGTGCCAGTGTTCGGCTGACATAAGGCAGGAGGGACTGTCCCCTAAAAAAATAATATTACCGAATATTTCTGAAATGTCATTGTACCTGGTGGTATTGTACTCTGTCTCATATGTTTCATCATTTGAAAAATATGTTTCATTAGGTGAACAGGTGAAATTGTCTAAAATTTGATTTTTGGGGCAAAAATGTTCATCAGCACTGTATAGGAAATTATTGTCATTGCTCGCAACATTTTCTTGGAAAAGATGGTTTATTCTTTGGATTTTGGGATGACTTTGTCTATAGACTTTGTCTATTAGGTTGGTTTTGTCTTTCAACAGGTTTCTGGAAATTATTGTGATTTTGTATGTCTAAGTTATGTCTTGAATTACGAGAAGGTTGTTGAAGATTTGGATTTTGAATAGGGCTTTAAAATTGAGTAGGATTTCTCAGGTGAGAGCAGGATGGATCCACTTCCATCGGACTTAGATTTTGTCGTAACTGATTAGGAAATATAGGTTTGTAATGGGGTGAATGGTGTATACTGTAATCGTTATAGTTTGGTGACTGTCTGGGCGCAACATAATTTCCTCTTAAATTCTCATTTCTGTAAGAAAATAAATTTGCGAATGCAAACCTCTACTGATTAGCCTCTAATTCTTGGGCAAGAGCTAACGCACTCGGCATATCAGTAGGACGAGATGAAAATATGATATCGCCCATTGGTTTCCTTAAGCCAGAAATGAAAACTCTCATAGCGTCTTGTCGATATTTATGATTTAACGAATAGGTCAAAGACTTATTACCCTCATGTTGCATCAATGTTTTATTTGTATTCAAAGTTAGTTTCTTCTCCACCTCATCATAGAACTCAATAATGGACATTTTGCCTTGTCGTAATATAGACATCTCCTGTTTTTTTTTTTTTTTTTTTTTTTTTTTATTTTATTTAACCTCTGTCTTTTGACATTTTGTTACTGTTACAACATAAAAAAAGGAAACAAAAAGGGAGATAAGTGCAGAGTAGGACCAATGTCCTTTACAGCTGTTTCTCTGATGAAGAAGTGGCATAGGTAGGATTTAGTCTACCCGAAGCGTTGGAGGTTTTATTCACTCCGAGCGCCTCTTGTCGCTCGTTGTTGTCGCCAGAGAGAATCTCTTGTCGCTCGTTGTTGTCCCCTGAGAGATTTTGGGCCTGCTCCAGTTTTCATGTAAACCTACGAACTAGGTCCGTTGGTCGAAATCGTTTTAGTCGTCGTTTTTGCAGTCGTTCGTGAATAGGGATCGTACGTATTTCGTCATTTGTATGCAGTAAGATTTTTAGTTCATGCTTGGCGCTGAGTAGTTTTATTTCCTCTATCACAGTTTTTAGATGTAAATCTTTGTGGATTTCATCGTTGGGCACATACCAGTCTGCGTTTGTAATGGTCCGTAATATTTTGTTCTGTGTGCGTTGTAATTTGTGTATGTTGGAGTTTTTGGCTGTTCCCCATAGTTGAAGTCCATAAGTCCAAATGGGTTTTATAATTGTCTTGTATATAAGTAGCTTATTGTCAATTGATAGTATGGAGTTCTTTCCAAGCATCCAGTAACATTTTCGGAATTTTTCTTTTATTTGGTTACGCTTTTCTTGTATATGTTGTTTCCATGTCAATTTCCTGTCGATATACATGCCGAGGTACTTGGCGCAGTCACTAGTTTTAATGTGTCTTCCATTTATTGTTAAAGGGGGTGTATTGTCAATTCTTTTTAGTGTATAAGTCACATGTACTGTCTTTTCTTCGTTAATTTCAATGCCCCATCTTGTGAACCACTGAATTGTGTTGTCGAGATGCTCTTGTAGTTTTTGGTTTGCACATGTTTGGTTTTTGTTAGCTTGTAGTATGATTGTATCGTCAGTAAAAGTAGCTAACATCGAATGTTGTGTTGTTGGGGTTGGTATATCCGCTGTATAGATCAAGTAGAGCACCGGGCCTAGGACACTTCCCTGAGGGACCCCGGCTTAGACGCTAAATAGCTTGGAACATTCGTCGTTATACTTCACGTAGAAGAGTCTTTGCTCGATATAGCTTTTTAATAAAAGATAAAAGTTTTTTGGTAATATTTTGCTTAGTTTGTAAAGTAGACCTGTGTGCCAAACTTTGTCAAAAGCTTTGGATACGTCAAGGAATACCGCGGAACAATATTTATTATTTTCTAAGTCCCTTGAGATCTTATTTGTGACTCGATGTATCTGTTGGATTGTTGAGTGCTGTTGTCTAAATCCGAATTGGTGATTGGGTACAATTTTGTTTTGGTCAAGTAGTGGTTGAAGTCTAGCGTGTATAATCTTTTCCAATAGTTTTGAGATTACTGGTAGTAAGCAAATGGGTCGATGGTTATTAGCTTTTGTTGGATCTTTACCTGGCTTGGGGATAGCTTTTACTTCTGCAATTTTCCAGGTTTTAGGGAAGTACTGCTGTCGTAAAATGGCATTAAAAATATTTCTTATAAACACTAGGCCATGGTCTGGTAATTCTTTTAAAATTTGTCCACTTATTAGGTCATAGCCAGTACTCTTTTTGGCTTTGGTTTTATATTTAATGAGATACCTTAGTTCATTTGTAGTGGTCGGTTTAATCAACATGTTTTCATTACTGTTTTCAAAGTTTAAGTTGTGGGGTTTTTGGTCTTTTTCGTTTGTAAAGGTTTTGGCAAAGAACGTCGCTAGTGTTGTAGCCTTTTCTAAGTTAGATCTAGACCACGTTTTGTTTTGAGTTAGGATGGGTGGTTGATGTGAAACCGTCACTTTTAGCTTTTTTGTTGCCTTCCAAAATGAATAATTTGTTTGTGGAGTAGGAGTCAGATTTGAAAGGTATTCATTTAGGCATTTATTCTTGAAGTTTTGCAAGAGTTCCTTGACTTCTTTCGTGTTCTATTAAACAGGCCTTTTATCGGCGTATGTAAAGTCAAGCCTTGCCAGTATTACCTTAAAATTGAGGACGGTATTAAAGGACGCCAAGACATGATCGGCAGAGCCAACAATTTTGTTTCTCAAAATGGCAACAGTTTGGTAGTGTCGAGAGCTACCATCATACGGCTCGAACAGTTTGTAAGCAATGAATGCCGCTTGTCGCCATGAAACATAACGAACCTGTTCGCCACCTAATTCGGGTAAAGACTTTATTAAGTTTAGAGACTCGTATAAGGATCTTTTTACTTTTTCACCCTGGGCACCAATTATTATTAAATAAAATACAACTAGTAAGCTTTATTTATAATTACTTTATTTATGCCTTTATGAGGAAGCGTTCGCAACTTTAACAAATGCTATCTTTATTCCTCTAAGAGGAAGCGTCCGAAACTTATTCTGTATCTGAAGCAACTAAACGACAGTAACGATGGCAACAGTTGAAGACAGAGCGTGGGTGAACACTTGATGTGTTCAATTATATCTGATGTTGCAACTTGCAACCTCTTTAGTTAGGATGTTGCCACATAACTTGTATTCTAACAGGGAAACGTAACGAGGGGAAAATATAAAAAGAAATTAAAAGAAAATTGTCGGGAATAAGATCGTTTACATTATAACTTGTATGAGAGCTTCCACTTCTGATTTAGAAAGCAACCATTTTCTCAAAGCTCTAAAAAATCTATGTTTGCTGTCTATCAAACTGCGTACTTCATCAGGTAATCTTATGAAAATAGCAGGCGCAATTGCTGTTACAAACCGCCTGGAGTGTTCTTTTCTAACTCTAGGAACCGTAATATCTATCCTCGATCTATAAGAATATGTTTGTCTCCTGCTATCATTCATATATCCACTACGTTGGTAGAACAATTTAAGAACCTTATATATGTATATACAGATGTCGAAGAGGCAATATACATACATATTTGTGGAGACAAATATAGCGTGCGAAGGCTCCCATCTAGATTTGAATCTCATGATCCTAACAATCTTTTTTTGCGCTATGAAAAGGGGCTTTAAAATACTTATGTAAGCACTACCCCAGCATGTTATCGCATATTCAAGGCGGGAGTTTACGAGCGCATGGTAAATGGTCTTAAGCACAGCTGAAGGTACTAGTTTTCGTAAAAGATATATCCTGTTTATAGCCATGTATACATATCTTTTTAGATTAGTTACATGTGGCTTCCAATGAAGCTTCAAACGAAAAAACGACATTGACATTCGGCTTTGTACGTGGAATGTTAGGTCCCTAAACAGGCCACGTGCAGCCGAACAACTTGCGGACGCCCTAGACCGCTATAAAGCGGACATCACCGCCATCCAGGAAATGCGATGGAATGGACCGGGCATAAAGCGGATGAAAAACTGCGATATATTACCACGGCGATTGCTATAGGGAGAGAGGGCAACGATTGTTTGTTGGATGCGGATTTGTTGTTCGAGGTGGACTAAGGCAAAAAGTCCTAAGCTTTCGGCATGTGAGCGAACGCCTCATTACAATCCGTATCAAGGCTAAATTCTTTAACATCAGCCTGATCTGCTTCCACGCCCCCACGGAAGACAAGGATGACTCTGCCAAAGACGAGTTCCACGATCTCCTAGAGAGAACGTATGCCCAATGTCCCAGCTATGACATCAAAATTGTACTAGGAGACTTCAATGCTAAGCTGGGTATGGAAAGCATCTTTGAATGAGTCATCGGCAAACATAGCCTACACGACACCACATCCGATAACGGACTAAGGCGAAATGTCCTTCTAGCCAGTACGCGCTTCCCGTACCTCGATATGCACAAACGCACTTGGCGGCCTTTTGATCAATTGCGAAAATAAAATTGGTTCGGCGGCAAACGAGGGCAAAACTAAATATATGCTTTCATCAAAAAAGGACGCTCACCACCGACGTCTTGACCAGAACGTTTGTATTGGCAGATATTAGTTCGAGGTAGTTAAGGACTTCGTCTACCTTGGTTCCGCAGTGACCTGGAACAACGACATCAGTTCCGAAATCAAACGCAGAATCACTCTTGCCAATCGCTGTTTCGCTGGGCTTAAGAGGCAATTGAGTAATAAAGCCCTCTCCCGACCGACAACGTTGTTTCTATATAAGACCCTTATCATCCCGGTCCTGTTGTAGGCCGCAGAAGCATGGACACTATTAAAAGCGGATGAGGAGGCCCGTTCGTTTCGAGAGAAAGATTTTGCGCGTGATTTTCGGGCTTATAAACGCAGACGGGGGATGGAGGAAAAAATTCAACCACGAACTTTACGGGCTGTACAGCTACATGAGTCTAGTCAGGCGTCTACGGATTCAACGCCTAAGAGGGCTGGGCCATGTAGAACGAATGGACACCACAGCTCCAGCTCGGAGAGTCTTTGAATCCGGCTCCGATGGACGAAGAAACAGAGAACGGCCGCACTTAAGATGGCGCACACAAGTGGAAGGGGACCTCAGCCAACTGGGTGTTCGGCAATGGAAAAGGCTAGCAAAAGATCGTGCTAGTTGGAGGGGCATGTTGTTTGAGGCCCAGGTTCACCACGAACTGTAGCGCCCGTTAAGAAGAAGATATCTTTGAAACTAGGACAGTCCGACCTAAAATATATACATATATCGAGATTGTCACGACAAGGCCTATTTAACGTTTTCGAATTTCATCAAGATCGTAGATTAGGGCCTGTTTCCAAATAATTACCGAAATGTTGATGAAATAGCTCCAAATTGATGGTTTCTTGATAACTTGAAGAAGAAAATGTTACTATTCATCAAATATTGTAGTAATTGTAGAAGTAGGTGTTTACATGCAGGCCATTGGTGTTCGGGATTGAGCTTCATTAAACCTTTCCGAATGTGTAAAAATCTTGATTATTTGAAAACAGTATTTCGAAGTTCATCGACATATATAAACATAAGACTTACAAAAAGGAAAAAAATATGAAATTACATAAATGGGTGTTTTCATTTTTCCCACTGGGAAGATAGCCGTATGGGCCTTGCGGGTCGCACATATACCACATTTTTTGTTTTACCAATTGGCCGTACCTATTGGAAAAGACTGTTAGCCAAATGGTGTCTATTACAAGACCGTCGGCCAGCTACTATAAGTGGAACGATCATAGGAAAACCCATCCTCTTTCGATGATATTTGAATTTAAATAGTATAACAGGTACGAGTTATTCAAGACCTACGATTGCCTGAAAAACCTAAGGCAATATCCCGCTGCAGTGTATTCAAATTAGCAACAATAGGAACTGAAGCAGGTGTACTCACGTAGCAACAGTCTACAGCTTCAACAGATTAAAGTATAAATGAGCGTACGTTAAATAGGAGTTAACCTGTAATAATCGTAGTTCCTGGTTAGATGATCTATCATTCGTAACTAGAAAAGACTCACTCAAGTTAATGGTCTTATAATGAGGTGACTTAGGATGTTTGGCAATTATGTGAGTAAGAACAATTGAAAAAAAAAGGAACTGGCCACCACACCACTGGTATGTCCACATCCCATAATCACTAACAATAAGTTGTCCCGGAAATGACTGACGATAACACGTAGGTTTCGTGAACGAGACACCGTCTGGCCCATATTCAAGCATCTAGCATGCAAAATCTGCCCGTCAAATCATACATAGCACCGCAATCTCTCATATGCCACGTAACTCCCGCATCCCACACCACCCAATAAATCGTATACAAAAAACCTTTCCGAGTCCCACTAAGCTCAGAACGCTCTGAGAATCCATACCGCAGCTCCGCGACTAACAGCCAACCAGCAACTATCATTAATTTGTGCAACATTTCCATTCCTCAAAAAGATTTCCCTACCAGACCGTAACTAATCTTCGACTTTGTCGCAATATCCATGCATCGCCGTCGAGTTAATTGGCTTGAAAACCATTCGCGAGACCGTCTTTCCCTTACAACCACACGAAGTACAGGCAAACAAACAGAGGCACACAAAGTCCCAAGAGCAGACAAACAAATAGCAATTCAAAAGGAGATCTGGTAAAGTGCAAACAGTATAAATACGTACCAACAAAACCTCGCGAAAATCTCAAGTTACATACGTTGCGACCTGCTTTCGCGAATGCGTCCCACATTTGGAGCGAACTCGCGCTCGAACGACAGATAGATGCCCATACAACCATCAAATGGCATCCTCAATGCCATTCGAAATGGCATCCATCCTATAGCAAGTCGTACAATGTGCGAATGTGAATGCGAACGCGAACCGCGATTGTATTAGTGGCGGTTGTTGCCTGGCGCTATATCATATTACTACACCTCCCGCGTCCATCATGCACGCCTCGTTCGCGCATATAAATCATTTGCTCTTGCTTTAATCTTGTGCAGCGGAAGAGTTCCATGCCGGCCACCGACGCCGAGTCATTCGAAGAAGCACTTGTCACTGGGAAGTTGGCACCTCCGTCAAAAAGGTAGAAGGTAGGTCGCCCAGTATCGCATATCCCACAACGTTTGCAAACAATCATTTAACCCCATGGCGTTCGCGCCGTGATGGCAAAAAGCCACTATGCCACCACCAAACCGTGGATATATCACTAAGTATTCGTACATAGGGAATCTGAGACCTGTCTTCAAGATCGCTGCCTGGAGAAGATGGTTTACCGGAGAGCGTTTGGTTTTGCGGTGACTTGGGCGGTGATGCTGGTGACATGACTTCGCGCTTGTGAAACGCGCCGGGTACCGATATTCAAATGGAATTAATGCGGAATACTCATTGATTGCCGTTTGACTTGGGTTTGCGAGTTTGCGAACGGGGCTCTTCGCCACTCAATCACTCGTTGGCAATCTGCTCGGTTGTCTAGTTTTAACGCTGGATGGTTAGTAGGTGGTCTTGTCAGTAGTTTTTTCTGACTGACGATCGGCAATAAGATGCGAGCAAAAAATTTGCTATTTGACATGTTGGGATTTTTTTTGTAGATTGAAGACCTATAGACACGGTTCATTCCCACTTTGCCAATTCACATTTCGCCAATTCCCACTTCGCCAATTCCCACCTCGCCAACTATTTCGCCAATCGTTTCAGGCATATGTATATACAAATAAATTCAATTTATTATATTTCTTATCAAACTTAATGATCAGGGTGAATTTCGTCTCAATCGGTGAACAAGTTTAATTCGAACGCAATGTTATTTTATTCAAATTAAATTAATGTGATATTTAATCAAATCAATAAATTGCAGATTTGTTATATCCAATCGCTGCTTAACCTTTGTGTGCATATTCACCAAGGCATTTGTCCATATTGTCAACACCTCCTTTGCTTCTATTGTGATCGAGTATCATTTGTGAAAAAAGTGAACCCGACTCAACTGAAATAAAATCTACACGTTCCGTTAAAAGTTCAGATAGTCTTTATTTTACAAGGTCTGATGATTCTCGATACAAAAGGACTAAAGATTAAAACGTTATTAAAGGAAACCGCAATAACACGTTACCAAGAACGAAAGAATCAGATTCAGCAATTCATTAATGTGTAAGATAAATTCATAAATTCATACATATATGCGTTTACATGTAAGTGTATAATAACTAATTCGAGCTTTAGATGTACAATTTGGAGACTTCTCAACATCCTCCCAGCAACAGAATTACGATGAATCAGTTATTTCTAGAGGATACAGGAGTTGTATCGGTCTCCTTAAAATAGACCCACTACCAAGGCGTATCTCACAGGCACGAACCCGACCATCTCTTCCAGGAAACAAACGTTGCACTATAGCTAAATGCCAAAGAGTTCGAGGCAACGATTTCTCTTCCAGCAGAACTACATCTCCAACTTGTATATTGCAACCCACTGGGTCCTTAACTTGGTGTAGGGATCTTAACTGTTGAAGGTATTCTCTAAACCAGCGCCTTTTGAACGTAGCTAGACAACGTAGACGGTCCTTCCACTGCTTTCTCAATTCTTTTCCTGAAGATTTTTCGCATGATGAATCCACTAAAACTTCGTTGGTACCATTAATGAAATGCGCTGGAGTAAGTGGCGCTAAGTCTAAAGGATCATCTCCGCAATATGTTAGTGGACGAGAGTTTATAACTCCTTCAACTTCTGTTAGCAGCGTTTGAAGCTGATCGACGCTCAATGTTGCCTTTCCAATAGCTGCTCTAAGTGCCGCTTTGACCACTCCTATCAGGCGCCCCCAAAATCCGCCCCACCATGGAGCGCGCTCAACAATAAACTTCCATTTTATCTGAAGTTCACTTAAAAACCCAACAAATTGCTCATTCGTTCTTAAGTTGTTAAGTTGTCGTAACTCTGAACTTGCCCGTTTAAATGTAGTGGCGTTATCAGAATAGATGATATGCGGAACACCGCGCCGAGCGAGGAATCTCCTTATGGCAAGTAGACAGCTCTCGGTAGTAAGATCCATAGTGCACTCAATATGGACGGCTCTAACAGCTGCACAGGTGAAAAGCAGCAAATACATTTTCTTTCTTTGATTGCCTGGTTCTGCAACATATAAAGGGCCAGCAAAGTCCATGCCAGTCACAGCGAATGGTCGGGATGTTAAAATTCGATCCCTGGGAAGCGGCGCAAATGGTTGCGTAGCTGCTCTGCCTCGAAGAACCTTACATACGAAACATCTTTGGATCACTCCCTTTATCAACTGTCGTCCTTTAATTATCCAGTACGTAGAGCGTAGTCTCGAAAGAGTGGATGATACACCAGCATGGAACGTTTTCTCATGGGCATCAATGACAATTAATTTCGTGATGTGCGATGACTTTGAGAGGATAAGTGGATGCGCTTCGTTCACATTTTCAACCACAAGTTGAAGTCGCCCTC
The DNA here is from genome assembly GCA_951905685.1 of Eumerus sabulonum. Lineage (NCBI taxonomy): Eukaryota > Metazoa > Arthropoda > Insecta > Diptera > Syrphidae > Eumerus > Eumerus sabulonum. Next base: position 210,222,639 of record OX645060.1, read on the forward strand.
CTACTCGTAGGAACTCTTTATCATCTAAGAAGGGAGAAAGCATTAGTAACTTTGAATTAGAAGGTATACCCTTTCCTTTGCGAAGAGCTGCAATCTCTTGATAGAAGTATGTGTACTGCACTTGATGAAGCCAGTATTCCTGAGCGCGAGCAATTTCTTCTGCTGAGAGATACATCGGAAACATTTGCTTTTGCTTAAAGCAATCAACAGCTCGAAAGATATAAGCCGTCACCCGCAATAAACGTCGCCAGTTACTGAACTGTTCACAGTCCAGTATTGGTGATACAGAAACCTCTGAGCTACCGCTGTCGGTTTCTTCTGCTACCAACGCGCACAAAGAAATATTGACATCAGTTGATTCGGACCACTGTACTTCCTCTCGCAACCAGGTGGGTCCGTGAAACCAGGATGAAGAGTTAACAAATGACGTTGCACTGATCCCTCTCGTGAGAAGATCGGCTGGATTTACTGCACCAGGACAATGCCTCCACGATGAGATATCGGATAATATTCTTATCTCCTTAACTCTGCTTTCAATATATGGTTTCCACCGTTTTTTTGTACCCTGGATCCAGAATAACGCGATTTTAGAATCAGTCCAGAGAAAAGTATCAGAAAAATTCATTTTCAAATTTCTTTGAATGTAGCTAAGCAGGCGTGAAGCGATGAGTGCCGCAGTTAGCTCCAATTTCGGTATAGTTAACTCGTTTTGATGGTCGATTTTGAGTGGAGCAACTCTACTTTTGGCACAAATGAACTGAACTGATATAACCCCATTGCTGCCCAGTGTCCTTGCGTAAGCTACCGCTCCGTATGCAAATTGACTTGCATCTGCAAAAACATGTAGTTCGATTGAGCAGCCACTTATCGTGAAGTGCCGGGGCACTGCAATGTCAGTAAGACTTTGAATTTCATCGCAGCAGGCAACCCAAACACCTTTCAAATCAGAAGGCAGCTCTTCGTCCCAATCTAGTTTCTGTCGCCAAATATTTTGGAAGAGGATCTTCAACGTTACACTCCAAGGAGTCAAGATACCCAGTGGATCGAAAATCTTAGCCATGAGCTTTAACACAACTCTTTTAGTGGCTCGCAAGAAATCGGATTTAAGATATTGAAAAACGGAATCTAGGTCAACTTCCAGCTCATCTGTAGCTACCACCCAACGTAGCCCTAATACCTTTTTTGTTCTTAGACACCTATCCTCTGTTGGAAAATACTGTCGAACATGTGCGGCGTTGCTGTTCCATTTGCGAAGTGTCATAGAAGCATCCTTGAATATTAGATTCGCCTCCCTATAAATACGTTCCGCAACACTTTCATCGTCCACGCTGGCTACAAAATCGTCAACGTAAAAGGAATTTCGCAGGATCTCACACGTTTCCTTATATTGCATCATAGCTTCGTCGATCATCCTTTGTATGGTAGCAGCGAGAAGGAATGGGCTGCTAGTAACCCCAAAGGTAACCCGTGTCATTCGAAAAACTTGAACAGCGGGTAGATTTTGCTCGTCCTTAATCGCTTCGCCAAACCATAAGAAACGATGGCTATCCCTATCATTTTCATTGAGAAGTATTTGAAGAAATGCCTTCTCTATATCAGCAATTATTCCAACCCGTCCCGTACGAAATTTCAGTAGGATCACCAGCAAACCAGGCAACAAATTTTCTCCGACTTCGAGACAATCGTTTAGTGAGCAATAATTTGGAGCATGCGCCGAAGCGTCGAATACAATGCGGAGCTTAGTTGTTTCCTTGTCTTCACGATAGACCGGTCGATGTGGTAGATAGAACGTACGGTTTTCGCTTTTAGCCTTTTCAGGAGCGATTTCAGCTATTTCAGTAGTAACCATCTCGTGGATCGCCGCGCTGTATTCGTTTAATCTGCCAGCTTTGCACAATCTTCGAACCAGTGTCTGCAATCGAACTAATGCTCCAGTTCGATTGTCGTTAAGTCGTAATGCCATAGGCTTCCACGGTAGCGACACCTCATATCTATTTCCGTTTCTACGAATATTAAAATTTAGATCTTTACTCACCACTTTATTGTCTTCAGAGGAAATTCCAAGAACATCCATCTTCCACAATCTCTCTATATCTTCACAGGCGCAGACGTAAAGCGACGTTACACATTTTGCACCAGCGCTATATGGCTGCACATGAGACGAGCCCTGGATAGTCCACCCTAATACGGTGTTGATGGCAGTCAACCTTTCTGTTAAGCGCTTAATCTCTCCGGTAGCGAATTGCCAGTAAGAATCTGCACCAATTAATATGCTGATCCCCTCTTCTATCTGTTGTCCAGGAATCCTTGCGTCTGCTAACACCAATTCGCGAAAATCGGCAGTTGTATGGATACTAGGCTCTGAGAGAACATCAAAGCATATTTCCGGAACTTCGATCGCATCGAACACAACCGCTTGATCATCGTATTGACTGTGTAAGACCAAGCGAACTTTGTTGCACATCTTGCTAGGCTTAGGCTTTGCACTTCCGAAAGGAATCACACTCAAGCTATGGACTCCAATGATCGGTAAATTCAGTCGTTTTGCCAAAGAAGATTTTATGAAGGAGAGTTGGCTTCCACCATCCATAATGACACGCACATAAAGAGGAACAGAACAAATTTCACTGGAAGCGAATGCACATGCTGTTTGTAAATATACGTTACCGTGCTGCGTTTTTTCTGTCATGTATAAGTTCAACGAAGGTTGCGTGAACGATGTTGAAGTGTTGTTGATATTTGTGGGAACTACGCTTTTGGTGTCTGAAGTTGAGGACCTCTTTGCCGATGTAAACAAAGGATCACACATACTAGTTGCATGTCGTCTACCGCACGTTTTGCAGACGACTCTTACCTTGCACGCCTTAGAATTATGTCCCCTTTTGAGGCAACGAAAACACCTGCCCTCCTTCCTTAACAATTCTTTCTTGTCGGGTAGTTTCATTTCACAGCGACACTCCTTTGAATCATGGTTTCCCTTCTTACAAAACATACATTCATTACTTGTCTCAGCAGTAAATAATCCGTAGGCGGTTTTGACAGTTCTAGGTTGATTCAGCACTCTTGATTTAGTAGTGTTCGAATTCGCCTCATTCGCCTTTTCCAGGGACTCAACCTCTCTCTTAAGAAATTTGAGTAGACAGTTGACTTGCTTGCTACCCGATGAATTATCTGATGAGTTATCTGAAACCGATGTATTGTTTGCTTCTTCAGCTTGGTCTGTGTGTGATGTAATGTTATTCTCAGCATCATCATAATACCGATGGAAGTCAACACGTAGTTCGTTCGGTAGACATCTCAATAAAACGCCCTTTAACATGACAAAATAATTTGAAGTGGGAACTCCTAGCGCTGATAGTGAACGAGTAGAGGCAAGTACGGAGTTATATAGCCGCCTCAATCCAGCAACATTAGTTTTCGAAGTTATTGGCTGAATAGAAAGTAATTCCTGCATTGTATGGTCTACTATCTTTTCGTTGTTGCCATACTCTTCTTTTAGCAATGCAATAGCAGCGTTGTAATTAGCTTCGGAGGGAGTAAAACCAACCAATGTTTCTGTAGCTTTACCAGTCAGAACTGTTTGCAGATAATTGAATTTATCGACCACGCTTAAAGAAGAGTTCTCATGTATTAGAACTCTATATTGCTCCCAAAACGGGACCCACTCCTTAAAATCGCCAGTGAACTTTCTTGGCTGTAACTTCTGCAGATTAACTGTACTAAGGGGCGAAAGGCCAATTGGCGAGGATTGTGCTGGGGCGGTGGCTTCAGGCGATAGATCTGAAGAATTTGATTGAGTTTGATACTGACCTTGGCGTTGGCGAATCTTGTTCAACCGATACTTTAAACGAGTAATCGCTCCAATGGCTTTATCTTCGTACTCTGTCACACTCTCAGCCTCTTTGTTAACGTCCTCAGGTTTAATAGAATTAATAACGTCGATGTTAGCCTTTTTCAAACATTCGTTAGCCGCAGTCAGACGATCCAATAAGACTTGAAGCTCTTCCTCTATTTCTTCTAAATCGTCCAGTTTCTCACTTTTTTTTGAATCATCAGATTGCAAATATTCGAGCGCACTGTTAACTAATTTGGTCACTTGACCACGATATGAAGCACGACTCGCGATTTCCATTGTAAACGTCCCGGGTTTCGGCACCAGATGTGAAAAAAGTGAACCCGACTCAACTGAAATAAAATCTACACGTTCCGTTAAAAGTTCAGATAGTCTTTATTTTACAAGGTCTGATGATTCTCGATACAAAAGGACTAAAGATTAAAACGTTATTAAAGGAAACCGCAATAACACGTTACCAAGAACGAAAGAATCAGATTCAGCAATTCATTAATGTGTAAGATAAATTCATAAATTCATACATATATGCGTTTACATGTAAGTGTATAATAACTAATTCGAGCTTTAGATGTACAATTTGGAGACTTCTCAACATCATTTTTGGCTTTTTTTAGGACCCTCAATTTCGATACTATGATGGGAAGTGGAAAGAAGCACAACCGATTTGTTCTTTTTCGGAATATATGTTGCTTATGTTGCTGCTTAATCCAATTGGTGTTTCTACTGCTCTTCCTTTTGGATTATTAAATTCGGCTGGTACGGATGTATGTCTTTTGTTTACAGTGCAAAATATTGACAAATTGTAGTCTAACATCAGAGTAGAAGCCAAATTTATAGCTTGTAAAAAAGTTGTCACATGCGATGTTTCGAGCACTTCCACGGAACAGATTACAGCACAAATCTTTGACCACACGCTCACCTTGACTTTTTTTCTCCAGTATGCCCTACCAGTATGTATTTGTCCTTTGACTGGATAAGAAGTAATAGCTTCACATACCCACCAACCTTAATACCATGGCCGGTTTTGAAGGAATATTGAGTGAATCCGCTGCCAACACGATAACGATAAAGTTGTTCATCAACAGTGACATTGGCTCCTGCTTTATAGTTATCCTGGAGGTTGCTGGCGCGTATTTCCATCATCAAATCTGATAAAACGACTGAAAACCCAAAAACGTTGGAGACTCATTCAAAGCACGATACAACGGATGTAAGTTGTTGTTTGTTTGATTTTCTTCGTGTTCACGATCGCACTGGATAGCTTTTCTATTGATTTTGCGAATTATTATATCACACATTTCAGTTGACATCAACATTAAGATCTTTTGTTCTACGTGCTGGTCCAGTGTTCGAGCTTCTTAGAATATTATGCGACAAAAATCGGCAAGGTTGTGGTGGTTGGTTTGACCAAATTTTACCATCTCTAGCTGTATAATTATTTGCAGAAGATTTAATTGGAGCTACTTCCAATTCTTGGTCCGAATCAGTCTCACTAACAGGATCGTATTCTGGTAACTGCAATCCCTCGGCGTCTCCTACATTCACATCATTGTACTGTCGCCCTCTTCGTCCGCCATTGCACCTCCATAGGTATCTTGCTCATCTTCACTATCAACATCCAAAAATTCCTCTAATCCTTGGCTTATTCTCTGTCTTCAAGGCTAAGTCCTTGCAATTGCCGGGGAGTTAACCATTAACCATCAGCCATAATATAATTTTAATTTATTTTTATAAATAGTTACTTTGAAAACCTGTGAAGGGTGGCCGTGGTGCAGTGGTAAATATCGCCGACCGTCGAGCGGGAGGTATGCAGTTCAAAGCCATTCCATTGCCAAGAAAAAAACAATTCCTATACGGAAAAAAACTATGCAACACAGCTGTTGTGAAGGAGAAGTGATAAAACATACTGATGAAGGCATAACACTCACAGTATATGGTCACTTCAGATTCATTGTCTGTGTGTGTATGCAATTCTAATATAACACCATAAGTGCATGGAATAGTTGCTGAGAAGTACAACCAACGTGAAAAATCGGTCGGTTCCTCTTAAATCCTATCTAGGACACCAACATCTGGAGAGTAGGGAACGAACATCTGCGACTCAAACCATTGCACCCCGATTAGGTTGTGTGATATGTTATAAACTTAAATAACTAAAAAAATGTATGCTTACTTCTCAAATGCGTTGCGTGAATAATAAAAGCGTCTTTGTGTCCAAATGCGTTAACAAATGATGTAACAAGAGAAAACAATTTAAACAATTCTAAGACACAATTGGCAGAAACACAACCAACTCCTTCCGACGACCGTTTACATACAAAAATATATATGGTACACCCGGATATGTTCATTGAGCGATCAATTGATTTTAAACTTCATTTCAACTGTCTTTCACAAATCTTTTTGTTTTGTTGGCGAAATGGGATTTGGCGAAGTGGGAAGATACCATAGACACGAGACCCACCTTTACTTTGTATAGTTGATCAAACAGGTCAATGGCCATAAGCATAATTTTTGGTCTACACAAATCGGAGCAATAACAGCTGAGTACAACGACCGATGTTAGATAACCCCACAAACTTTTTAAGTTCATTGACAACGAATGTGAAATGAGACATAATTTTTTTATTACTTTTCCGCGATAAGAACTAAGATAAGTTGGCGTTTACTGTTTTACAAAATTACACTTTTCCAGAGATTCTTGCGTCTCTGTAATTCGTCCAAGCAGTACTTGACGTCTTTCTCTTTGTAATACTTATTTACGAAGTCGATCAACTCTGAGTGCAATTTTTAGATTTACATATGGAGACAATGGTCCCGGCTAGATCTAATGAGTGAGACGGCGTATTGCCTTGATGCAAAATCAAAATCCCAAAATCAGTCGCTATCATTTTTTCTTTGGAGCCAATTTTCTTATCCCAGTTGACGGTTACAATGGTATATCATTCAATAAATAATCTGTGCCAACGGTGTTTTGTTTATTTGAACACTTTATCGGTCTAACGCAAGTAAACGTGGCATTTAGCGAGCAAACAGCTTCTATGGCCAAATCTTGAATCAGTATAAGAGACGTCGTGATTAAGTTCCGGGAATTTGTAAACAAAAAACAAGCAAGTTAAGTTTTTGACGAAAATTTTCTATCGGCCTTCAAAATAGTCCCCTTTAAGTCTCCACAAGGATTCCAAAGTTGCTTCCACGATTCAAAGCACACTTGATAATCCTCCGAAATAAGCTCGTCCCAAACAGCCTCTTTAACCTTATTTTGGAACGTATCCTGTCTTTCATTGTTTTATCGTTACTTTCATCATAAATGATCTGACGAAATAGCCAGTTGCATTCCGCCCCTTCATAAATTCTCCCGCGATACACGCCTCTCCCGGAATGCGCATGAATTCACTTTGAAGCCCGTTTTCGGTCATACTCTCAAATATAGAAATTCTTTCCTCAACCGAACCACACGAATGTGGAACGCGCTATCTCGTTCGGTCATTACCCCCTCAATACAATATGCAGATATTTAAGACCAATGCCAATAGGCAGCTCCACTTCCTCTCCCTGTTACCTTCTGCTCGAACAACGTCCATGGTTATAAGGCCTTAGCCTTGAGTGCGCGTCCATCGTGATGGGATCGCGTGAGGTGTCACATCATCTTGGAGAACAAAAAAAAAGACAACTGGAGGCAATATGGGGGCTATAGGGTAATGCGGCAACGTTGAAATGCTTTTTTTCGTCAAAAACTTTCGCAAAATCAACAAGGAATGGGCCGGCGCATTGCCGTGGTGCAGGAGACAGGGCTTCTTGGCGAATTCGAGTCGCAGGAGGAAAACACGTGCTCGCGATCTCTTCAGGACGCCAACATAGAACTGTCCAGTACTGTCTTGTCGGTAGTAACGTATTCACGATGAATGATACCGTGGTACGAGAGGCGACGGGAGTTCATTTACGGCCCCTCATAACCACCCCATTTAACCACACGTGCTCTCGACATACACCACCTGCGATTTTCGGAGGATTTCCGAGGGTTTTTTTACCAGATTTTACTAGGAATTGAATCACAACACTTACTTACTTTGATGGCGCTACAGTTCGGGGTGAACCAGGGCCTCAACCAACAAGCCTCTCCAGCCGGCCCGATCTTCGGCCAGCCGCTTCCAGTGCCGCACGCCCAGTTGGTTGAGGTCCCCTTCCACCTGTGCGCGCCACCTTAAATGCGGTCGTCCTCTGCTGCGTCGTCCCTCGGGGTTGGAGTCGAAGACTCTTCGGGCCGGAGCTTTGATGTCCATTCGCTCTACATGGCCTAGCCATCTTAGACGTTGGATCCGAAGACGTCTAGCCAGGCCGATGTCGCTGTACAGCCCGTACAATTCTTGGTTGAATCTCCTCCTCCATTCTCCGTTTACATAAACGGGACCAAAGATTGCACGCAGAATTTTCCTGTCGAAACGTCCAAGGGCCTCTTCATCCGCTATTGATAACGTCCAAGCCTCAGCGCCGTAGAGGAGGACCGGGATGGTTAGGAACATGCACCAACTCATCTGCAAGATATGGTCGGAAGAACGTATGCCCGATGAATGGAATCTCAGTATCGTTTGCCCGGTCCATAAGAAAGGAGACCCCTATGGCTGCGCCATTTACAGAGGGATAAGCCTCCTGAACATCGCGTACAAGCGTTCGTGGGCAATCTGATAGGTTCCTACCAGTGTGGTTTCAGGCCAGGAAAATCCACGATAGACCAAATATTTACACTACGGCAGATCTTGGAGAAGACCCATGAATTCCAGGTCGACACGCACCATCTTTTCGTCGACTTCAAGGCCGCGTATGACAGTGTTTATAGAGACGAGCTATACAGAGCCATGTCATGTTTTAACATTCCTGCCAAACTCGTCAGACTATGCAGGATGACTATGGAGAACTCTCGCTGCTCCATTAAGGTCGGAGGTGAAATAACCGACCCCTTTGATGTTAAAAAAGGTTTTAGACCTTGCTTACGCAGATGACATTGACGTTATTGGACGAACAAAGCGAGACGTCAATGAGGCGTTCACAAGCATTGAAGCAGAAGAGGCAAAAGTGGATCTAAGGGTAAATGGGAACAACACCAAATATATGCTGTCATCCAAGAAAGACGCACAACAACGACGTCTTGGTCAGAACGTCACCTTCGGCAGCTATATTTTTGAAGTAGTTAAGGACTTCGTCTACCTTGGCTCGGTAGGTACAAGCAGCAACGACACCAGCGCTGAGATAAAACGCAGAATAGCTCTTGCCAATCGCTGCTTCTTCGGGCTAAAGAGGCAATTGAGTAGTAGAGCCCTCTCTCGAAAAACTAAGGTTTCCCTCTACAAAACCTTAATCATCCCGATCCTCCTCTACGGCGCTGAGGCTTGGACGTTGTCAAAAGCGGATGAAGAGGCTCTTGGACGTTTCGAGAGGAAAAACCTGCGTGCAATCTTTGGTCCCGTTTGTGTAAACGGAGAATGGAGGAGGGGATTCAACCAAGAACTGTACGGGCTGTACAGCAACATCGGCCTGGTTAGACGTCTTCGGATCCAACATCTAAGATGGCTGGGCCATGTAGAGCGAATGGACATGAACGCTCCGGCCCGAAGAGTCTTCGACTCCAACCCCGAGAGACGACGCAGCAGAGGACGACCGCATTTAAGGTGGCGCGCATAGGTGGAAGGGGACCTCAACCAACTGGGCGTGCGGCACTGGAAGCGGCTGGCCGAAGATCGGGCCGGCTGGAGAGTCTTGTTGGTTGAGGCCCTGGTTCACCCCGAACTGTAGCGCCATCAAAGTAAGTAAGTAAAATGGACAAAATGGACAAATGGACACTATCTCTGGATAGTGAGTCAAACATAGTCTCAAATTGAGCTATCAACTGCAAAGCAAGGAAATGAGAATGATGAGTTCGGGGCATTTCTTTTGTAATAAATTTGGTCAATAATTTCGTGCTGCGTTAGGCTGTATCTCAATGTCATAGACTTATACATAAAGAGCTATTGTCCACAATACATGTATCGACAGCTTACCTGTATATAGTATAAGATTATATATAACATCTAACTGGTACTTACCACTTGTTGAACTGTATTCACCAATATAACGTTTCGTCAAATACCTCACAGTGACGGCTGAAAAGGAAATCGAAGCAAAAAATTTTAATTTATAGCTTTCCGGTGGTTTTGCAATTCAAAATTTGAATTAAAATCTATGATACGTAGGTAATAGATATATTTTTTTGGTATTAATAATCCCAGACAATAGCAAATTTTATTTATGGATGTTTCTCAGGAGAGCGTGAAAACGCATGCAACTCCGTTTCCAACAAAAGATGTTAATTATTAAACGAACAATAATCAATAACAAGCACGCTGCGAAGGAAAGAGGAATGGCGCGCAACGCCATTCAATCAATAGACGACGACGCCAGCGCCACAGCCTCCGACACGCAACACCATTCATTTTGTTTCCCCGGCAGCAAAGTCGCAGCGATGGGGCGAAGACTTGAAGATGCTCACGAGCACGTCAGCACCGCATTGCAGTTCAGCACCAACTGCTTGACCTTAGACACCTCTAATTACAACTCTAATCAGTGTTTGGTTGTGTGCACGCGCCAACTCAAGAGAAAAGTCTATTATTAAGTCGCTTGCGTGTGCTCCTAGTGTATCTTCCTAGTTCCCAGGTGCCATAGAAACATACAATAGGCGCTTGTCAAAAAAGCTACAGTGTGATGATGAAGATGCTGGCATTATTGGCGCCAAGATTCCTGATAGAGGAGTAAAAGAGGACACGGTCAGAGATTTGGCAAGAGTCTGATGGGAAACGGAGAAAAATTTATTGGAAGTGATTGTCTAGTGAAAGTGTACATATAGAGAATGTCTTGTAAGGTAGGCCTTTCAAAAGACGGTCAGGAGTAGGAACAGCAACTACAATCAACTCAAGATAAGTCAAATGAAAAACATTCTGTATTGTGAAGGTTACTGAAAACACACGAATCTTCTTCGTTAAATATCATTACTTCAAGGCAACTGCCAGCTGTGGCATCTGTCCAAACCAGTACCAACTAGCGTGAGAACTCTCATTCGATAAATCAAAAGCCCATCATCGCCAAGGTTCCCGTAGCCTCACTCTGTCATCACGAGCACTCTCTCACTCATGTCACATTCATGACATTCGTTTAAATCATCACCTACCTAACCAGTGAAGAGGTGTGCCGATCGGTAACTCCCCCGAAATGTCAACAATACGAATTCATGTAAAGATCTACAGCAGATCAATGAACGATCGATCGTGATCCCCGGCCGATATTGGCGATTTCTGGCGTCTCTTTAAACGCTTTAAGCAATGACCTTTAACGAAGAAATATTTCAACCGTTTTAGGTGCACTTCGTGCGAAGCTAATTGGTTAACGATGGCCACGAAAACCAAAACACTATATCAGTCCGCAAGAGTTGGTATTTAAATAGTAATCTACTGGGTAACGGAAAGCTCTCAATGACACCTTGCCCGATCGTAAGGCACTCGATCCGATGCCAATTACATTACCATAATAATTACAACGCTACTAGTACTTGAACTACTCGTGATATATGTATACGGTTTAAGGATCGACATGACAGTGGACTGGATACTCCTCTTTGTGTCTGTCATAACAGCGACGACGACATCTCGGGGCGATCAACATTATGGTAATGAGTATGAACGATCAATTTGCGTGATAGTGATCAGATGCCGGTAAGTATACGCTCTTCGCCACTTTACGCGCTTATTTTTTGCTCGGTCTCACTGCTGTTAAATTGTCCTTGTCTCCGTGATTACACAACTTTCTTTGGTACAAAGAACAGTAAAAATAGGAGTAGACGGAGTAATGACAGAGGAGCAAAGTGTCAAAATCATTACCTCTTGAGGATGACATCCCATAAACCGACCGGAATTCGAAGTGTTTCGACCTTGGAACTTCTTATTTGTACTTGGTTTCAACACCGGAATTTAGGATTCAGACAGCTTTTTAAGCTAGGGCTAAGGGGCGAATCCGTAAGGTCGGACGGAAGTGCAACTCTCAAATTGAAACGCACCAATTTGCACAAATGCGAGGTGTTGTTCTTCGAACTGCTCCTGATCAATTCCCTGCTTTATCTTACCTTCTGTTAAATTTGCTATTATTCTGTCCATTCACTTTGCCGCCGCTGTCAACGCCTTGCACGCACAGAGCAATCAACGCCTTTCACATATCGTACCCAATATGGGAACTAGAAAGGTATCCCCGGGGAAGACATTAGACAGACGAGCTCTATTTGGCGTGACGTAACTGATTTGAGGACGTTTGTTTGCGGCGAATCCCGCGTTAGTCTTGTAAATTGTCATGAGCAGTAAAAAGTGTGAATGCAATCGGGAGATCCAGATCGTTGGGTCAAATGTAGAAGTGTGGTATCACGGTGCTCAGAAAGCAATGGTCGAGGTCATTGCTCTCATTCGATTGTCCGACTGGATTTGTCTGGACATCAATTTCAATTTTTTCTGCTTTTACCTCGCTATCCTCTCGAACGGTTAAGTACAGCTTTTAATCAGCCCGTGGCGGCCTAAATTTCGAACTTTTGCCCAATCTCCGATCAAAGCGCATGGAACATCAGAGCAAGTTGAAACGAAAGCGATAACAACACTTTCATTTCTAGATTTCCAGATTTCACGGCAACTTACTTACTCTTGCTCTCTCTCATTCTCTCTTTCATTTACCAAACTTTGAGAGCTATAAAACATCAAGCCGCGCGTTCCACCTGTAGCCAGCGGTGATGATACACCGGACTTCAGCAAATCAGTGTTCAATCAGTCATTACACCTTTTTCTTTTGCCATAATCGGAAAACGGTCGATTTTATCAAACTTGTCCACTCCATTAAGCGAAAACAATTGCGCCGTACAAGCCTCGGCGCAAAAGAAGGGCAGGAACTCAAACATCAACATTCAAACCAAGCAACGCAATCGCCTGAACGAGACACAAGCGTCGGTAAGTCATGCCCCCGGGTTCAATGCCAAAAACTACGCTCCAGATGTCCGGTCGAGATACCCGCATATACGACGGGTATCGGCCTCTCGGAGCGAGTTGCTCTTGCATAGATCTTCATGCGACGATAGCAGATTCTTCGGTTGCACCGACTGCGCACACACAATCCACCTTGATCCAGATATTACGACGAGGGAATGTAAATTATTCCGATTACGCTTATCGTCGCCATAGATGAAAACATTTTTGTTTCCTTTTCAAAACGATCGTACCAACACGCGCTTTGCGATCGCATTCAATTGAATTGCAATCGACAGTATAGACGCATTCAGTGGCGGCACGAGTTGTTTTCCGTTTTTGTTTTCTGTTTTTGTCTTTTTGCCAATCCAGTCGCCCCGGTTAGGCGCACTTTCACTATAGTACTTCAGTGAAAAATGAAAGAGAAGTCGAAAGGGTTCTATGAGCGGTCGAGGTTGATTTTTGACGGGGTGACTCTTGACATAAATTAATTGGAAAAACTGCTAACAACTGTCGGCCGGGCGAGGAGTGTTGTTGTCAATTCGATTGAACATATCGAATGTGATTTAATATCTGGGTTAGGCACTTGTTGGTGCCAATCTGTTTATTGGATGTTGGGCTTTTTTGAAGCACCGTGCTCAACGAATGAGGCATTTCAATTAGGTTTTGAGATAATTTTAAGTTTTCTAAAGTGGGACATTTTTATGCCGCCATCAGGTTACAGCCCATGAAGGACCAGAGCCGAGCTTCTCTCAATCACCCAACATCCCACCCATCCCACCCAACATGTTGTGTGTGATTTAGTTTTCCCATAGGTGAAAGGGACCTACAGTTTATTGCCGGTTCCGAACGGCGAATTTCGAGAAGCTTTCATGACAATTTTACTACAGGGGGTTTTGTCAGAACCCCCTACCCTCAAGGGTAGGACCGTATACTTTGCTTTTTAAAAAGAAGAAAATTGGTGTTAAGTGGCATGATCTTGTAGACCAATCCCCGTCTCCGCGGCGCAAATTTCAAAGAACCCTTGCAATTCAACAATATCCTCATGAGTAGCGTGGCAGATTGCGTCATCCTCTTGCAGATAAAAATCATCAAGCCGGGGCATAAAATAGCCCGTTTTCATTGCATGGTATGGGTGTTTTCGTTTCCTTCTTCTTTGTTGGCGTCACAGCCCATTAAGGGCCAAAGAGCCAAGCTTCTCTCAATCACCCATGTTGTATGTGATTTATTTTTTTACACAGGTGAAAGAAATCGAACGGCGTTAGTCGAGAAGCTTTTTCCATACCAAGTATACTACGGGAGGTTTTGCCAGTACCCTGCCGAGAAGGGACACCGCGAAATAAACATTCGATGGCGTTGGTGTTATCGGAAGCCGCTCATCGTGCGCCAGAGTCCAACATACCCTCGTTTTCGTTTCCATTTGCGAAAAAAAAGCACGGTGCTATAGAGCCATCCAGTGAACACATGACGTGAATGAAAGTCAGCTGGCTTGATCTCTTGTGTTAGTTGTAAGCGTGTAAATACAAGTCCTTGGGTATCATTTGCCATATACGGGTTCTTGAAATGCCCATTTCAAGTGCTCAATATGTGAACAGTGTTTGAACATACATACTCAACCGCCCACAGATCTAGTAGCCTCAAATTTGCGTAACTAACCATTCATGGGTGTTCTATTTGGGCGGTTATAGTGGCCAACTTGAGCTATATGCAGTTTTTAAAAACGCTTTATTAGTAATAAATTTTAGGTGCAAAAGTAAGCTGACATTTTCCCCCGTTTTCGGGCGCTACAGGGGGTTTGTCAGAACCCCGCTGAGGAGAAACGCTGTGAAAAACACGTTTGATGACATGGCTGTGTCGGGATTCGATCCCGTGTCATCGGCGTCAGAGGCCAACACACTACCCACTGCGCCACGGTGCTCTCAGAGCTATACATATATATGTAGTTATTTAAATGAACAAGACTAAGACTTTAGGCGGGAGGGAGCGAGCAAACAGAGGAAAGAAGTTGATCGCGTTTAACATGGCAAACGCCAGCTTCGATCTCTGTCCCTGCTCAATCTAAGTTGACACACAGCCATCGCGTTGGCCCCCCTGGATAACTGCCCTGGCATCCGCCAGGTAGTGAACCAATGTGTGCAGCGACCCTACCCCTTGTTCCTGGGGAAAGAGGAACTTGGCCCACCAGGTTGGGGGTTGGGCTTAGGAGTAACATCCCTATCACGTAAAAACCTACTAGTTCAGAAGCAACCACAAGCCTCGGATACGGACGGATATAAAGCTAACGACCCCTGCAAACGACTAACGGACTTTAGAGTCTGCACCTGGAGTGTGAGGTCCCTTAACAGACCGGGTGCAGGCGATCAATTGGAACAAATTCTTAACTGCTATAAAGCACACATAACCGCGCTTCAAGAAGTGCGATGGGATGGACCAGGCAAAAGACCGATGAAAAACTGTGACATCTACTACGGGAACTGCTACAAGGACAACAAACAACGCCTATTCGGGTGCGGATTCGTTATTAGAGGAAGACTCCGACAAAACGTCTTAAGCTTCTGAGATATAAGCGAAAGCCTCATACAAATCCACAACAAAGCTTAATTTGGAAACCTATGCCCATTGTCCCAGCTACGACACAAAAATAGTTATAGGAGATTTTAATGCAAAACTGGGCAAAGAGGATATATGTGAGTCGATTTGGAGGAAAGCATAGCCTCCAAAATACCACATCCGACAACGCACTTAGGCTAATCGATTTTCTAACGGGGCGTAACATCCTTGTAGCAAGCACGAGATTCCCCCATCTCAACATCCACAAAGGTACCTGGCGGTCTTTTAATCAATCGGCCACCAACCAGATTGATCGCATTGCGATCGACGCCAGACACTCCTCCAGTATTCTCGACATACGAACCTTCAAAGGGACAACTTCGACTCGGACCACTACCTTGTTGTAGCTAAGGTACGCATGAGGATATCAAGAATGCTTAGGAGTCGAGTAGAATACGTAAGTTTGACGTCGGAAAGCTACAATCGCTAGAGACTGCCAGAATCTTTGCCGATCGTGTCTCCTCCAAGCTCTTTCAAAATCCGCCCATAGCAGCACAAACAATAGAGCAGGAATGGGCGCATTACCACAGCGCCGTCAGAGACGCTACCTCAGAGGTGCTGGGTTTCGAACCGCCACCACCTAGAAACGCCTGGTTCGATGAACAATGCGAACAAGCCCATCAGGCAAAACAAGAGACATATAAAGCCATGCTGCTCGCGAAATCGATGAGCAGAAGAGAAGAGAGGAACACACGCTTTTCAGAAAAAAGAAGAGAGAGCACGGAAAGCGTGAGATCGAGGAGATGGTGAGATGCTTCCGCAGGAATGACGCCCATAAGTTTTACAATAAGGTAAAACGAACATGCCATGGCTACAAAGCCAGAGCGGCGGCCTGCAGGGAAGAAAATGGAGAACTGGTAGTAGAGTCACAGTCGATGCTGAGGATTTGGAAAGACCACTTCTGCAGACTGTATAACGGCGATGATAGACAAGATACCGCTGTCAGGCAGAATGAGCCATTCGTAATTGACGACGATGTAGGAGAATTCCATCGACCCGACCTAGACGAAATCAAAACAGCGATATCAGGGCTTAAGTCTAATAAAGCCGCGGGGGCAGACGGCCTCTCTGCTGAGCTTCTTAAGGCGGCTGGAGATGAGCTGGTAAGGTGCATGCACCATCTCATTTGCAAGGTATGGTCGGAGGAAAGCTTGTCCGACGAATGGAATCTTAGCATCGTTTTCCCGGTCCATAAGAAAGGAGACCCCTTTAACTGCGCCAGCTATAGGGGAATAAGTCTCCTTGACATCGCATATAAAATCTTCTCTGCCATATTGTGTGAACGCCAGGCCAGGTAAATCCACAATAGACCAAATATTTACGCTACGGCAGATCTTGGTGAAGACCCAGGAATACCAAATCGACATTCACCACCTTTTCATCGATTTGAAGGCTGAATACGACGGCGTGTATAGAGATGAACTATACAAAGCCATGTCTAGTTTTAACATCCCCGCCAAACTCGTCCGACTGTGCAGGATTACAATGAAGAATTCTCGCTACTCCATTAAGGTTGGTAATGAGCAAACCGAGACCTTTGATGTTAAAAAAGGATTTAGGCAAGGTGACAACTTTAGGCAACTTTTTCAACATCGTGCTTGAAAGAATCGTGCAAGAGTCACTGGCCAACACAAGAGGTACGATTTATTTCAAGTCTACGCAATTGCTTACATACGCCGACGACATTGACGTGATTGGACGGACACAGCGAGACGTCACGGCGGCCTTTGTAGGCATTGAGGTAGAAGCGTCTAAGATGGGTCTCAAGGTTAATGAGGGTAAAACCAAATATCTGCTTTCATCTAAAAGAGACGGTCAACACCGACGTATTGGCCAGAACGTCACCATGGACGGATATAACTTTGGCTCACTGATGACCGGCGACAATAACACCAGCGCGGAGATAAAACGCAGAATCACTCTTGCCAACCGCTGTTTCCTTGGGCTCAAGAGGCAATTGAGAAGTAGAGCCTTCTCTCGGAAAACCAAGGTGACACTATATAAGACCTTGATCATCCCAGTCCTCCTTTATGGCGCAGAGGCCTGGACCTTAACAAAAGCGGATGAATATGCCCTTGGTCGTTTTGAGAGGAAAATTCTGCGCACTTTCTACGGTCCCGATTGTTCAAGCAGAGTATGGAAGAGAAGATTTAACGAAGAACTGTACGGGTTGTACAGCGACGTCGGCCTGGTACGACGTCTACGGATACAGCGTCTAAGGTGGCTAGGCCTTGTAGAGCGCATGGAAAATACATCTCCGACCTGAAGAGTCTTTGAATCCACCCCGGAAGTAAGGCGCGGCAGAGGACGTCCGCATCAACGGTGGCGCACGCAGATAGGAGGAGACCTTAACCAACTGGGCTTGCGACACTGGAAATAGCAGGCCAAAGACCGTGCCAGCTGGAGACGCTTGTTGGTTGAGGCCCAGATTCACCACGGACTGTAGCGCCACCTAAGTAAGTAGTAAGACTAAGACTTTAACCCAAATATGTATATATGTTTAAGAAACTAAATGATCATCTTACCTGACTTTCCCACTTTGGAACCACCAAGTACAACAACTCGTATTCGATTCAAATGCGTCATTATGTTTTTTAATTATCGCGACAAACTACACCATTCCCTGTCCGTGTTCAATTGAAAACCATTATACATATTCACTTATTCTACACAAAATAATAGCTATCACAAATAATTCGCAGTTAATGCTTGTACTTAGCTCGATAACGCGTCTTTAATCGCGCGTCAAACAACTCTAACCTCACACCCGGTTCGCTAACAAAAACGCTATCACGTCTTCCATTAAACACAATCGGCAATCTGTTGGCATCTCACTAATCTTAAGGCCCATTTACACTGTCACTTTAGCACTAACTTTACGGGGCGAATTGATGAAAAATATTGCCTTGTTAACCCGAACAAACAACAAAACGACTGCAACACCGTTATTTTATGGTTAATAAATTGTCAAGCTCGCGCAACAATGCCTAGATGGTGACTCTATCTGCGCAGATGATGACGGTGTAGAGATGGCGCAAGTCAACGTGACGTGGCTTGCTTCTTGTACGTTAAGGTCTATGTCGTTCGGCAGGCCAGATCAAAACAAACACACCATTAATTGAAATCGATTTTCAATAACTTAATTACAATTGTATATCACTTGTTGAGCTGTCAAATTATGCAACGGTTGCACCGGTAATACAACGTTTACGTTACACGCGCCCGTATACAAAACTTTTCTCACGCTTGTACAGCAACAGGTGTCGTGCTGTGCTGCCCGTTGGCTATTTGTCAAAGTATCGGCGTCTTCCTTCTTCTGTCGGTAATTTGACTTTTCTTGTCCGACTGCTGGCTGGCTACGTTACAATAATGCCTGACTGTCAAACGTTCGTATTAAAAGTCTCAACCGAGGGGTAGAAAAAAATTCAAATTTATGAAAGCAATTAAGTCGATTAAATAATGGTGTGGCCGCGAATGTACACGAGGTGGAGAAGCAGAAATAAACCGCTGGTAATTAATTTATGCCCACCTCCCAGTGGTCGAGAGTGAAATGTTACCGACAGTTTTGACACTTATAACATCCCACATTAACTGCATCTGGAATTAGAGACAAAAAAAAAAAAAAAACATTATTAAACGTCAGCGATGAAAAAGTGAGGGAAAAAAAAAGAAATATGTTATACAGGCCAATAGTATGAACTGTCAAAATGGCCCGCCGCTACCGGCCAACAGCTATTAATCACTTTGACCATTACGAACACTATGTGTTCCACAGGTTTAGTTGGCACGAGTATATTATATGCGAGTATCTATGCGATGATGGTGTGAAACGGTCGATTTGATCCGTCGTAGATAGCTCGCTCGAGGGAGAGAAATTTCGGTGTCTTCTTGACGTGTCTGTTGACACTTTAAGGAGGTAATTCGCAATGATCAATAGATACAAAAAATCCGGCACGTGCTTCATCGAGAGTTATGAATCAATGGATCAATAGTTAGCTAGTTTTAATTGACTTCTATTTCAATAAATATATTACAATAAAAAAATATTAACAAGTCATAAGGGGTCATCCATAAAGTATGTATGTATGTATGTTGGCGTTACAGGGACCTACAGTTTATTGCCGGTTCCGAACGGCGAATTTCGAGAAGCTCTTCATGACAACACGCGAACATGCTACATACAATTGTCCATGGGAAAAGCACGGCTTTTCTAAGTTCAGTCCAGCCACCTTTAATGTTTGACCTTGCGCTTTGTTAATGGTCATAGCGAAACTAAGCTTTAGAGGAAATTGTAGCCTTTTAAACTGGAACGGGAGATCTGTGGGAATAATTGGGATTCGTGGGATCATTACATTTTCACCATTTTCTACGCCGGTTAAGATAGTGGCGCTAATGATATTGCGGCTTAGTTGTGTGACACGAAGTCTCGTCCCATTATATAATCTCGGGGCATCTAAATTTCGTATAAGCATGACTGGGACGCTTAGTAGTCAAATAGCAGAGTATAGGTACCGTATGCAGTGTAAAAGCGCGGCCCGATGCCCGCACTTAAGTACAGATAGAGAGCACACAACGTTAGCGCGTTTCATCTATCGTAATTAAAGAATAACACTTATTTATGTTTCGAATGTTGATTGTTTTCTCAAAAGCTGATTGATTTATGGTTGTTTTCATTAAATTATTTTATTATTCGTTTGTATCATAGAACCTATACTAATTTTGTGGAGAGTCTCACACAAATTTCCATCCCCTACTGATTTTTTTTTTTTGTTTGCTGCATACAAACTTAACGGGGGCTAGAAAGAAACAAAAAGTAGCCTACGTCACTCTCCATCCCTTCAACTATCTCCACTTAAAAAATCACGTCAATTCGTCGCCCCGTTTTGCCGTGAAAGACGGACAAACAGACACACACACTGTCACATTTATAATATTAGTATAGAAGTATAGATTATAATATTCATAAAAGTTACAAACTTAATCATCTTGGGTCCATAGACTTGGACCCATTCCTTCAAATTATTTCTAACCGGCAAAGCAGTTACGAGAGCCGAGAGCACCGTGGCGCAGTGGGTAGTGTGTTGGCCTCTGACGCCGATGACACGGGATCGAATCCTGACACAACCATGTCATCGAACGTGTTTTTCACGGTGTTTCTCCTCAGCGGGGTTCTGACAAAACCCCCTGCAGTAAAATTGTCATGAAAAGCTTCTCGAAATTCGCCGTTCGGAACCGGCAATAAACTGTAGGTCCCTTTCACCTATGGGAAAATGAAATCACACACAACATGGGTGATTGAGAGAAGCTCGGCTCAGGTTCTTCATGGACTGTAACGCCAACATACATACATACAAAGCAGTTACTTCGTTCTCGTTTGGGTTGTTAATGTCAGGATAATTCGATGTGTCAACATCGTTTTCATCCAACCATATAGCATCATCGTCATAATCCAAACAAAGAATTTGTCTGTCACGTCTAACAGCAATTCTTTGAGGACGAATCTTTGCGATGCGCAAAACTTCTTGTTGCCGCTTGTGTGATTCTTTGTGTTGGTTAGTGGCCTTGTATGATGCAAAACATAGACCACAGATGCTACATGATCGCTTAAATAAGTATGCCTCGACACTGGGGCAATAGCTATCATACGGAACTTGCTTCAAATGTTATGACGCTCGAAGATTCAAAGAAAACTGAAGTAACAGGGGAGAAAATTTATCTTCGGAGCCATCTTTTTCGGTGATCACATACCCGTTAGAAGTCTGTTTCACTAAAACAGGAAAAACCCCTCTAGTAATAGTCGCGAAAGGCTAGATCGTCACACACCACAACACGGAACATCTTCGCATTTTGCTATTTGTAATAAATATTGTGATTCACGCACATATGTAATTTGCGTACCAAGTCACGTCATTTTTTAATACCTTAGCGTGTTCAATATTCAGTCTAGTATCTGTAGGCACAATATATTCACCAACCACTGAAAAATCATCAATTACCAATTCTTCTTCTCTGGCGGCGTTACAGCTCATGAAGGGCTAGAGCCAGGCTTCTCTCAATCACCCATGTTGTGTGTGGTTTATTTTTTACACAGGTGAAAGGGACCTACAGTTTAATGCCGATTCCGAACGACGTTAGTCGAGAAGCCTTTTCATGGCAAGTATACTACGGGGGGTTTTGCCAGTACCCCGCCGAGGAGGGACACCACGAAATAAACATTCGATGGCCTTGGCGTTATCGGGATCCGAACTCGCTCATCGTACGTCAGGGTCCAACACACTAACCACTGCGCCACGGCGGCGCCCTCATCAATTACCAATTAACTCAAAATATTAGCTAGCACAATGCCTGCCTGCATCATAACCTTTGTAACCCCAGACTTGAGATCCATATAGCATTATCGAGGCTGCAGTCGAGTGGAACAAGGTTTGCTTTGCACTTTGCAGCACGTATTTGCTTTTGAAACAACGTTCCCAAATTGCACACATAGCTCTTTTGGCATCAGCTAACTTCTCTATTCTATGAGGATACCTAGATATTTGTATCTGTGTACTATCTCAATTTCTTCGCCGTCTAACTTCCATTTTTCCAAATGTGAGTAGCGTCCCCCTGCTTTTCTGAATACCATCATTTTTGATTTCTCAAGATTAACAGTGAGATTCCAGCATTTACAATATGCGCAAAGTCTGTTTATCATCAACAGGATAGAGTCACACAGAAAGACGATGCAGGTATTGTTACACCACATAACCTTATTCCACCTCTTACATCATCAGTTATGTACCTTATGTATAATATAAAAAGGAGTGCGCTTAGAACACAGCCTTGTTTAACGCCCATTGAAGTTTTGAAATCCACAGAAATCATGTCTCCATCCCACACATGTGCACTATTGTTCTCATACAAGGCTCGAAGGATTTGAATAATTTTACTCGATACACCTATTTTCGACAGTTTGTAGAGGAGTGCTTCACGCGGTATTGTATCAAAAGCTGCTCGAAAATCTACAAAGAAGGCGTACAACTTTTTTTTCTTACTCTATACAAACAGCGATGTTTGTTAGGCAGAATATCTGATCGATTGTAGAATAACCTTTTCTAAATCCAGCTTGAAATTCTTTAAGAATGTTATGTTCATGGACCCATTCGTACAATCTTTTATATGTATATTAGGGCGGCAAAGAGTTTGGCTGAAGTTTCCAGAAATGTAATCCCTCTGTAGATCTTCGGATCATTGTAATCGCCTTTTTTATGTAGAGCAAAAATTATTGCTTTCTGAAATGCAGCGGAAACATTGTATGTATGTATGTTGGCGTTACAGTCCATGAAGGACCTGAGCCGAGCTTCTCTCTCAATCACCCATATTCTGTGTGGTTAAATTTTCCCATAGGTGAAAGGGACCTACAGTTTATTGCCGGTTCCGAACGGCGAATTTCGAGAAGCTTTCATGACAATTTTACTACAGGGGGTTTTGTCAGAGCCCCGCTGAGGAGAAACACCGTGAAAAACATGTTCGATGACATGGCTGTGTCGGGATTCGATCCCGTGTCATCGGCATTAGGAAGATTATCGAAGTGGGTCCTGAGCTGCGGGGCTTTGAGAGACAGAGAGATGTTTGTCGTGTATCCGTTTATGTACTTGGCGGCCTTCCAAAACTGAGCTGAAGACATTGAGGTGTTAATGAGCGTGAAGTTTCGCTGTTCAAGAGTTATTTGTTTATAGTGACAAATGCGCTTGTATTCCTTGTTAGCATCTTGGTAGAGTGTTTTAAAAAAGATGGCATTATTGCTTCTCAAAAGTTTCAAAAATGTAAAGAATTGGTTTCCTGCTTTCAAACATTCTGAATCAAACCATTTTTGTTTATATGCTTTACTGGATTTTGGGTTCTTCTGTTGCGGAATAGATTTCTTTATGATTTCCGTTAAGACTTCAATATTGGCCGAATAATTATGCGAATCTCGTTCCATAAGGTGATTATTCATGTTTCCTTGGTAAGTCTCGAGCATTCGATTGTTCCAAACAAATTTTGGCAAAACACTAAGTGGCTTCGTGTTAGCATGGTTGCAACTAGCAGCAAGATTGACTGTTACTTCCAAGGGCATGTGGTTCGAAAAAATTTAAATTCCAACTTGAAAACTAGGAACTTATACCAATTTCCCAAAACAAAGCAGTAGTTAATAACTGAACATGATGTTCCTCTGATAAAGGACAGTTCACCTTCTGGATCACCTTTGCAACTACCATCCAACAGATGCATGTCATGCCCATCAGTAAGTTCAAGGATTTTTTCTCCTTTTCTATCACAGATTGGATCCTTAGATTTCCGATAAGGTTCGAGAAAACTGGTGTTGTATCCGGACGTGAAGTTATTTTGTGATAGTCCTACTCGGCCATTAAAACCCCAAATGAGCACAATATCTTTTAAGTCTAAGGAATGTAGTGAGTCGCAGAGCTTGTCGAAATCACGCAGCCAATGATTACAGTTTAAGTAGATAGGTACCAAGATGACATCAAATTTATTCGATTTTAAGTTAATGACATTTATTTCTCCAGCTTTTTTAAATTTAGCGCAGATCCCTTCAAGGTTATCTCGAAAACCGAAAAGTGTTCCACCACTTCCTCTTCCAAAAAGCGAAGTTTTTACAGCAGGAGACCAGATTAATTCATAGTTTCCAAATATGTTCTTAAATCTAATTTCTTCGTTCACTAATCGATCAACAACGATCAACCAACAATTGTTCAAATGTTGTCGTCATTATACACTAACGGTACCAAGCGACCAAAGTTCAAGTCAAGTGTAACATGGCCTCAAGTGTAAAATTAAAAAAAGATTTGATGCGAATTATAATTAAAGACAGGAGTGGAGTAAACGCTTGCCAAAATGGTGGTTGAAAATCATGTGCCAAACGCTTATGAAAATAACGGTAACGTTTAGGTTATCGCTTTATTAATTTGATTTATTAGGTAATTAATAATAGAAATAAGCAGAGATTTATTATTATTATTATTTAAACGATGTTAATCTTAATTGTTTGAGGATTTTAAATAATAATAAATTACAATACAATCATTGAACGAATAACGAACGATCATCCAGTTGGATAGGAATGGATAACAAATTGAAGCGATCTTATGCTAAGAGTATCTTCTTCTTTGCTGGCGTTACAGCCCATGAAGGGCCAAAGAGCCAAGTTTCTCTCAATCACCCATGTTGTGTGTGATTTATTTTTTTACACAGGTGAAAGGAAACGAACGGCGTTAGTCGAGAAGCTTTTTCCATGCTGGGAGGTTTTGCCAGTACTCCGCCGAGAAGGGACACCGCAAAATAAACACTCGATGGCGTTGGAGTAAACGGGATCCGAACTCGCTCGTCGTGCGTCAGGGTCCACCACACTAACCACTGCGCCACGGCGCCCTAAAAGTATACTTGAACAAAAAATAAGATTCATCGAGTACGATCAGATAGGTTGAGAAGAAGATTATGCAAACAGAACGATGAAAGTGAGTACAAGAGGCGATTGCTAAGGGCTCAGCCGATTGTCAGTAGTAGTCGAAATAGAAGAAAATTATGAGAAAGTGAAACGCATTCTGGTAATAGTATTTAGGCTGCCATATGTAACGGTAAGTGCCGGTATTAATTTGTTTTTCAAGCACATCATTCCATGCAAGTGGTGATGAGTGGATGCGAATGGTGGCGTTTGCATTTGATTTGTGCTTGATTTTTATTCGACCACTTGAACCCCGTAACCACATGGATTTATTATTGTTCTCGATATTGATGGTTCTGGGTTATTTGCTTCCTGTAAAGATTGGTTAAGGTTTATATTTTAAGTGAAACATCTTGAGCAAAATTGTTAAGTCGACCAAATTGCGACCAAAGGATGATCTCAGGATGTAGTATTTCCATTATCTGAAGTACAATTTACAATTTACTCCAAGGGTGGTGCTCTAACGTAAAAATAACTTTCACCAATCGATTTGTAAATTTTTTTCGAATTTTGACCTCAGTCGTATCGCAGGAGGAGTAATAGAATCCGCCTAAGTCCATACAGCGCTAGCAAACTTAAAACTCCCGTCGTATGTCAAATATAACGAAAATGACAAATGCTCACTTCCTTGCAACTCATTGACCTACACTCTGTGCAGACACTCCACAAATCATGTCCAACTTAAGTACGTTACACGTGATCATGTCGCTTTTTCACCGCTGCGCACATTTAACTTCGTACCTTACGTGCTTTGACGTCCATCTCAAGCAGCAAGCCACCCTCGGTCGTCCTCCACGTCATGCTCATATTCCTACCTCTCGAACACATGTAAAAACCATTGACGAGCAGGAGGACATTTTTCATCTGGCGACCTGCGTCCAAAGTGGAAAATCAAATATGCAAATGCCACTTCCTCGAGAGTGTACTGGGAACGAAACAACGACGAAGAGAACGGTCTTATGTTTGACTCGACATTTTCATGAATTGATCACTTCTATCACATTTGTCAAGCAACGCGACAGACACTGTCTACTGAGCATAGAATCTGGTTATGAGCACGCGTGTGTGCACGATAGCAGTGCCAAGTGGACACGATTCTTCCCGCGCACACTCGTGGATCAGGACATTATTTACAATCACATAATAAGTATGGGGGAAAAATCTGTCTTGTCAGAAAGGAAGATGAACATAAAATCCAAACGGTAGGCGACAATGCTTATCTCCCAAAGCTGGAGACGAGTCCACATTCATACCCCAGTGTACTTTGGGGTACACTCTGATATTTCAACATTTGGGAAGACAACCGGCATTTCATTTCTAATACCTGGCCAGTGAAGCCGAGCTGCATGTGTAAATCGCGTACGACTTTCTATAGTCACTTCAGGTCCAAACTATCCGCGAAAAGAATCCAAGATTAGATGAGTCGCTATGTAACGATTGTCAGGTGAAGAGTCTCTGTTTGCATATGTATGCGAAGCGCCTACTTGTTCCTATACTTTACTCATTTGCATAATTTTTTCCCACTTTCTGAAGAGTCATCCTTCCAAGTACGACAAGATTTAGCGATACAGACATGCTGTATGGGAAATATGCCGCAGTCAAGTGTACCCGACTCGTGAGATGCGCATTTACGAGTATAGGTAGACACTGGCAGCCCTGATGTGGTGTGGAACTCTGTGAATTAGAAATGCACGAGTGCGTAGACTTCCTGTGATGGCTACTGATCGTTCATCAAAGGAGAGAGAACAAACTACGCTTACCAATCGTTGTCACATTAGTCGCTGCAAGAACGTCAGATGAGCAGATGCGATTCGAAGGGTGAGAGAGTGATAATATACCTTGGCAACCGATTACTTTTTCTTGTAGTCAAAGGTCCTAGTAGTATTTAAAAATCAACTGCTGGCTCCTCTGACAGTTAGAAGACACCTGGTTAACTATACTAAGACGGTGCCTACTCGTAACGATCATTCGGAAAGTTGATAATCCAAAACTCCGGGCTCCGATTTTACTTTCCTCAAATTTATATCCAATTACCAGCTCCAAACAACAATGATTCATATGAAGATGTTAATCTTCACATTTCACCTGCCAAAATACATGAATTTTCTCAAAAAAACTGACTGATGACATGTTTCCAGGGAATGGAAGTTCAGCTCAACTCCAGTCAATCCGACTCGACATAGAGCTTCAACCGCAACAAGCCAATTGTACAAGCCACAAATGATTACAGTGTCCGTTCGCTCAGCTATTTTAGCTTCCGTTGTCCTTTGATTGACACAACTGGACCAGTTCATGTTCAAGCTCATGCTCTTTCCCGGAATTACAGAAACCACAAATTAAAATTAAAACAAAAACAAAATGAAAATACGGAAAGTTGAAAAACAAAATGCGCTCCACTGTTTAAGACATAATCGAAACGAGCATTAAGTATCCAGGTTAACGAACTGGGCCGCTAACCACAGACTTCATGAGGTTCCACTTAAGCACCACTAGTAAAGCTGTACCTTAACATCGAATACCGACAATTTCAGGCGCAGACAACTCAGTAGGTCATTATTGAGTTGCCCCGAAAATAATGACGTCGGGAGACGAAGAAGAACATCGAGTTGTTGTATTTTCGGAGTATCATTACCAGCCAACTGACATCTGACATTAATTTCCCTCAGCAGCCAAATATTTGTGCATACACATACATACATGTTGCATTCAAGGAACGTAAGAATAATTGTGTTAGATACTTTGTAAGCATGTTGCAGCTCTAGTTCGATTAAAATTAAATACTCAATTGTCTCATGGGAAATAAATTGCAAATGCCAGACATTATGTTGCTGTCCATCATAGTCAATGTGCTGGAAAAATGACTGATGAAGATCCATGATCACAATTGTCGGGGATATAATGAGAACCGATAAATGGGTCATTTGATCATTTTCGCTGTCTAATATAAACGATCGACTAGGTGACTGACGATTAGTAATCGGTGATCAAGTGAAAATCGGCATGCTGTCGGAAGTGACTTGGGATGCATGAATGTTGAGCGAATCAATTTGTGGGATGGTAACAGCATAGAGCTCAATGACCCCATTAATGATGCATGGGAAAGGGATTATCTTAATTGTAGACAGGTTATTTCTCCTTCCACCTGTTTCGACTTGTATCGTTAATGTTGAATGGGCCACTTTGCATTACTTTTGGCGACTAGTCAACATTAATCTTGTTTAAAAAATTTAAAACATTTTCATGTGGATTAAACCAACAATAGTGTGCCATGTTTTTCTGAATGCAATGGTGATAGCACTTTAATTCACGACGAATTTCGTGGGGGCCTTCCAAAATGGGATGATGTGCCAGGAAAGGTCGACCGAAACCAACTCTAACAAAACATTTAATAAGATTTGATAAGATCAGCCATCCACCCCGAGCCAGCTTTCCGGTACAAATCATCGCATGGCTTAAATTGTACCTTGAAAATCGTTTTTACAGAGTATTTTCCAGGAACTCATTCTCTGACCCCTTTGTAGCCTCTTCCGGTCTAACGCAAGGCAGGCATCTTGGTCTTCTAAATTATTGTCGTAACTTGCAATTTGTCAATCTACGCAGATGATATGAAAATCAGAAGAACAATATCAATTCTGGCTGACTCCGTCAGACTCCAAAATTCCCTCTTGGCTTCCTCTTAGCTTCGATAACTTAGTACGTTCTTAGTGAGCTCATACAAAATGACTTTTTCGTATGGAACCTATGAATCAATTTTTTCTCCCCCATCAACCATATTCTCGAATTCTCGACCCCCTAAGTTAGAAAATCCCTCTATATTACCTACGTCAGACTTCTCCTCGAATATTTTTTTTTTTTTCTAAATTTGCGCGCACTCAAGGTCTAATAACCTTATTATGTCGGCGACACAGTGCGGGCAGAAGGTAGAGAGGAAGAGGAATAGAGGAGATGCCGATGGACATTGATCTTAAATGCTTGCATGTTTCATTGAGGGGGGAAAACCGAACCCGACAGGGAGTTCCAGATTCGTGTGGTTCGGTTAATGAAAGATTCTCTATATTTGACAGTACGTCCGAAAGCGGGCTTCAGAGTATATTGGTGAGCATTCCTAGAGAGACGTGTATTGCGGGAGAAATATTGAAGGGGCGGAATGCAACTGGCTATTTCATCAGAGCATTTTTGGTGGTAGTAACAATAAAACAGGGAGAGGCAGGTAACATTCCTGTGGTGTTCCAGCGAGTCTAATGTTTTGGTAATGCTGGAGTCACCTATCAGTTTTATGGCTCGTTTTTGTATTCTGTCTAGTAGGTGCAGTGAGGTCTTGGAAGCACCGGACCAGACATGAGCGTTAAACTCTAATTTGGGGCGAATGAACGCCTTATAGATTGAAGCCAGATCTAAGGGTGAGAAATATTTCTTGCATCTGTATAAGAATCCTAGGCATTTTGCAGCATTCTTGGCGACACTGAATATATGGTCGCTCCAATTAAAATTGTGAGCAACACTCATACCCAGGATGGAAAGCTTTTCAGTTTTTGAGATGCAAGTGCCATTCATGGGTAATGGCTGCGGGTTATTTATACGCTTTAACGACAAGAGACAACATTGTGTTTTGGAAGCATAAAATTCCACTCTATTGTTCTTACCCCATTGGATGATGCTGTCGATATCGGAATTTAATGAGCTTAACATACGCTGCCGCTCATTATCTACAACCGAAGTGCAGGGTCGTAAACTGGTGAACGAATATGAGAAGCTGAGGGTACTGTCGTCAGCGAAGGAGTGAATTGGATTAGATGTAACACACAAGAGATCATTTATAAAAATAAGAAAGAGTGTCGGAGACAAAACGGAGCCCTGGGGAACACCGGCATTTACAAAGAAAGGTAGCTTCTAATCCATTGAAAGAGAGACTCATCGATCCCGAAAGCACGCATTTTCGACAAAAGGGCTTCATGCCAAACCCTATCAAATGCTTAATATGCTTGTTGAATCTGGTTTCCACACTATGTTAGCCATTCTGTACGAATTGAAGCTATGCAACGTAGATTCTGTAGAGGGCGCCGTGGATAGTGTGTTGGACTCTGACGCACGATGACGGAGTTCGGATCCCGATAACGACAACGCCATCGAGTGTTTATTTCGCGGTGTCCCTCCTCGGCGGAGTACTGGCAAAACCTCCCAGCATAGAAAAGCTTCTCGACTAACGCCGTTCGTTTCCTTTCACCTGTGTGAAAAACAAAATCACACAACATAGGTGATTGAGAGAAGCTTGGCTGTGGCCCGCCATGAAATGTAAACGCTTCGGTACCAGAATATGAAAGATCTAATATCGACACTGTGATTGACATTTGGATGTACATAGATACTGTCATACGAAATACGATGAAAATATTAATATGGACATCTTCTTATTAGACTTATAAACACCCGTGATTCTCATTTGACTCCAGGACATATGTACATTTCTCTTTCGAAATGTCTGAACGGATCCCATATTTGGGTAACAATAGTAAGACAATACATCGGATCACATCAATTTGAACCTACAACCAGTTTCCGCATAAAAGCATATTGACAATGACGACGGTGATAATATTTGTGTAACAAATGAAGCGGCGACGTATCATCAGGAAGTTTCCTTGCGCTATAAGAAAACAATTTTAGAAATGCCACTTCTACTTACCAACCTGTAGGCATCCTTATATAACTTCTATTTATATTTGCCTAAGAATAATACTTGCAAAAAACCCCCAAACATAACGGGGTGCTGTCAACTTCATTGCTACATTTAGATACGCATTTAAAACGAATCCAAATAATTCAACCTCGCCCAAGGCCCCAAAATTCTTGAACTCTTCTCAAGTAAACACAGACAGACATGCGTATACGTACACGTACGTTTACAACATAATTTTAATTAAGCAATCGAAAATCCGCCAAATGACTAAAGTGAACCGGCGACTAAAGCCCCCACCTCGACTGACAGTCATCTGACATTGTGTTTATAATAAAATCCCTGATACCAATCAGTTAAATTAAAAAACAAGTAAGCCTTTCATCGATTCCATCAAGTGGCCCGGAGGAGGTAGGCCAAGATTTCGAGAGCGAACAACAAAACGAAAACAAATTCAATTCTACGCACTTAAGTTAATCGAAAGCGACAGTTTTCTGGCAAATTAAATCTTATCGTCACTTGTCCGTCTTGAGATCCGAGGAAAGAACTTTCATCAGCAATACCAGGAATGACAGAGATTCCCGCTCGAATAGACTTCGTATACTCTGCATGCTGGGGAACCAAACTGCATTTGACAAACTGACACTTTTATTACGACAGACGTTTGCCACTTAATTTGGTTCACTTTCTCCAATATTTTCCGAAAGTAGTCTTTTGTCTTTCCATTCTTTGTGCCTTTTGAGATATGTATGTTCTTCCTCATTGACCATCGTCATGTCAGTCAACACTGTCTTGAAAATTGAAAGTTATTACTGCATTACGTTTATCTGGGAGATTTATGAAGTGCATTTACGGCGTCGGTTTTAATCTAAATATTAAGGCAGTTTACGCAATTCTGGCGTGGTGGCTTCACTTCGTTTTCGTCGTCTTCTTTCTTATTGGCATATTTTCAAGGCTAAAAACCATTTCCTTCGAAACATGAAGGAATACAAACAATAATGGCTTGAACGGTGAGTGGACGGATGCTTGTTGTCCGTGGCACTAAATGGATTCAAGGAATGTCGCGTGTAAAACTGGTGACAGAATTGGTGACAGTAATGACCTCATCGGGTGTTTTCGTCAACGGGAATACCGTAAGATTCCTTTGGAAATTGAAAGTGCCTCGAGATAAATTCAAATTTATGGGCGGGATTACGAGTAACGTGGCCCCAAATTGTTGTGACACCATTGAGACGTCAAAAAAGTCACCTTGGTGACTCAATGATGGAATGCAAATATGAGAGTTGTTTAAGCTGTTGCCGACCTAACTGTAACGTATGTACTTTCAGAGTAGGCGTTGTGCGTATTGTGGGTTTTTTTGACATATAATTTTAGTGGAGGCATACATACATATGTGTTTTTGGTGAATGAAAGTAAAACAAAACCGAAAACAAATATTAGATTGCAACCGCAAAGTTGCTTGTTTTGAACTCGTAAAGGGGACGAAATAAAGCCGGAGAACAAGAAAATGCTGAAAGGCTATGTATGTAGATGATCTTGGGTGTCGCTTTCATTTGGCCTTAATATTGTAAATCAATTTCTGACCTAAGGACCTGTTCAGAGTAAAAATGAGTGACTCACATTACAAGCAACGTGTTGTAATTAAATTGTTTGTGAAATCTAGTGAAAACCCCTCGGAAATCCTCCGAAAATTGCAAGTGTTGTATGAAGACGAGTGTATGTCGAAAACACGTATGTTTGAAAGGGCAATGCGGTTCAAGAATGGTCGGGAATCAGCAGAAGACGATCCATCTTTCGTGCTAATACAAAAGGTGTCCAGCGGGAATTTTCAACTTCGAATGCTCAAAAACCACCGGGGTGCGGTAAGTGGGGGAGGCAAAGTTCGAAGCGCATTTTTTGCAGATTTATTAATCGCGATGAGTTATTGGCCGGGAGCACACCGCGGATACGCAGTTGGGCAATATTTGAAAATGATATTGCCCCCTGTGGCTGTTCTTTATTCACAAAGATGAAGTCACACCTTAAGGGAGAGAAGGTCAAAAAAACTGTAACCTGTAACCTGCTGTAAAGCTACTGTCAAGGTCGATAATACAATTTTGCGACAAACTTAATTTGCCTGTTTTTTGTTTACAAATTCCCGAAACTAAATTGCTTTACCCCGTATTACAATTTCACTCTATTTTAAGCAGATTTAGGAAAAGCAAAGTACATATATGTTGATAGGCCAGTCACCATTCTGGACGTAAAGAAATAAAATTCACTAAAATGAATGCCATGGAACGTCCCTATAGGACGTTGAAACGAATTTCCGATCTGCCCCTGGAACGTTAGGTCCCTCAATAAACCAGGTGCAGCCGGACAACTGGTCAACTCTTTGTACGGCTATAAGCCAGACATTACCGCGCTCCAAGAAGTACGATGGGATGGGCCAGGCAAAAGCGGACGAAAAACTGTGATATATACTACGGAAACTGCTACAGAGAAAATGAACAACGCTTATTCGGATGCGGATTTGTTGTTCGAGGCAGACTCAGGAACAAAGTATGTAAGCGACCGCCTCATAACTATCCGCATCAAGACCAGTCTCGGCAATATAAGATTATTATGTGTCCACGCCCCCCCAGAGGAGAAAGATGACCGACATAAAGACGACTTATATGATCTCCTAGGCAGAACGTATGCGCAATGCCCCAGAGTTATAATACGTACGACATCGGTCATACAATAAAACACAAGAAACATAGTTTTATATATTTATTACAACACAATACATACTATGACCTAAACAACACGAACTTAACGACGACTAAACATTGACTGTTGAAAATGCCGGGCTCTAACTCAAGCCTTATCTCTGTACCGAGATAAAGTTTGAGAGAGCCATGTTAGCTAATGACATGTGTACACTTGCTGCTTAGTTTATCGAAGCAAACAAGTGTACAATGATACACACATTGGGAGGAAAAGTGAATGACTTACGTCATGTAACTCCCGCTATGACATCAAAATCGTTCTAGGAGATTTCAATGCGAAACTGGGTAAGGAAGCTATTTTTTAACTGGTTATTGGAAAGCACAGCCTACACAACATCACGTCAGAAAACGGACTAAAGCTAGTGGACTTTATGGCGGGACATAATCTGGTAAAAGCAAGTACACATTTCCCACACCTCAACATCCATAAGGTGACCTGGCGGTCTTTCGATCAATCGACAACCAACCAGATTGATCATATTGCGATCGACGACAGACACTCCTCCAGCATCCTAGGAGTCCGAACTTTTCCTACCTTGTTGCAGCCAAGGTACGGATGCGAATTTCTCGGAATCAACGGAGTCGAGTAAGAACACCAAAATTTAACGTCGGAAAGCTGCAATCGCAGGAGACCGCCAGGAACTTCGCCGAT
The DNA here is from genome assembly GCA_951905685.1 of Eumerus sabulonum. Taxonomy (NCBI): domain Eukaryota; kingdom Metazoa; phylum Arthropoda; class Insecta; order Diptera; family Syrphidae; genus Eumerus; species Eumerus sabulonum. Next base: position 210,256,688 of record OX645060.1, read on the forward strand.
CAAGTCTCCCTCAAGCTCTCTTAAGTCCCGATGCAATCTGCAGAAACCATAGAACAGCAATGGAGTCGTTGTCTAAACGCCATTAGAGAGGCCGCCTCAGGTGTACTCGGTTTCGAGCCACCACCGTCGAGAAAGCCCTGGTTTGATTATGAGTGCAGACAGGCCCATGTAGAGAAACAGAATGCATACATGGCCACATTGCATCGACGGACGAGGGCTGCCCGCGAGCTCTATGAACAGAAAAGGAGGGAGGAGAATGCGCTTCTGAGAAGGAAAAGGACCACAAGAAGCGCGAGATCGAGGAGATGGAAAGATGTTACGGCAGGAACGACATTCGAAAATTTTACCACAAAGTAAAACGAACATGCCACGGCTATAAAGTCAGAGCAGAAGCCCGCAGGGATGAGCACGGAAAACTAGCAGTGGAGTCACAGTCGATGCTGAGATTGTGGAAGGACCACTTCTGCAGACCGTATAGCGGCGATGATAGTCAAAATGCCGCCGTCAGGCAGACCGAACCATTCACAATGGACGGAGACAAAGGAGAATAATAAGATAGCGATATCGAAACTTAAGTCTTATAAAGCTGCTGGAGCAGACGGACTCCCCGCGGAACTGTTTAAAGCAGCTGGCGATGAGCTGGTCAGGAACATGCACCAACTCATCTGCAAGATATGATCGGAAGAACGCATGCCCGATGAATGGAATCTCAGTATCGTTTGCCCGGTCCATAAGAAAGGAGACCCTTATGACTGCGCCAATTACAGAGGGATAAGCCTCCTGAACATCACGTACAAGATCCTCTCTGCCCTACTGTGTAAGTGCCTGAAGCCGTTCATGGACAATCTGATAGGTTCCTACCAGTGTGGTTCCAGGCCAGGAAAATCCACGATAGACCAAATATTTACACTATGGCAGATCTTGGAGAAGACCCATGAATTCCAGGTCGACACGCACCATGTTTTCGTCGACTTTAAAGCCGCGTATGACAGTGTTTATAGAGACGAGCTATACAGAGCCATGTCATGTTTGAACATTCCTGCCAAATTCGCCAGACTGTGCAGGATGACTATGGGGAACTCTCGCTGCTCCATTAAGGTCGGAGGTGAACTAACCGACTCCTTTGATGTTAAAAAATGTTTTAGACAGGGTGACGCACTGTCATGTGATTTCTTTAACATCATACTTGAAAAGTCGTGCGGGACTCTGCGACCAATACAAGAGGTACGATCTACTTCAAGTCCACACAATTGCTTGCCTACGCAGATGACATTGACGTTATGGGACGGACAAAGTGAGACGTCATTAAGGCTTTCGCAAGCATTGAAGCAGAAGCGGCTAAAGTGGGTCTAAGGGTAAATGGGGACAAGACCAAATATATGCTGTCATCCAAGAAAGACGCCCAACACCGACGTCCTGGTCAGAACGTCACCTTCGGCAGCTATATTTTTGAAGTAGTCAAGGACTTCGTCTACCTTGGCTCGAGAGTGACAAGCAGCAACGACACCAACGCTGAGATAAAACGCAGAATAACTCTTGCCAACAGCTGCTGCTTCTTCGGGCTCAAGAAGCAATTGAGTAGTAGAGCCCTCTCTCGAAAAACTACAATAACCTTAATCATCCCGGTCCCCCTCTACGGCGCTGAGGCTTAGACGTTATCAAAAGCGGATGAAGAGGCTCTTAGGCGTTTCGAGAGGAAAATTTTGCGTGCAATCTTTGGTCCCGTTTGTGTAAACGGAGAGTGGAGGAGGAGATTAACCAAGAACTGTACGGGCTGTACAGCGACATCGGCCTGGTTAGACGACTTCGGATCCAACGTCTAAGATGGTAGGCCATGTAGTCTTCGACTCCAACCCCGAGGGACGACGCAGCAGAAGACGACCGCATTTAAGGTGGCGCGCACAGGTGGAAAGGGACCTCAACCAACTGGGCGTGCGGCACTGGAAGCGACTGGCCAAAGATCCGGCCGGCTGGAGAGGCTTGTTGGTTCAGGCCCTGGTTCACCCCGAACTGTAGCGCTATCAAAGTAAGTAAGAAAGTTAAGCCTTATTGAGGCGAAGCGTAAGCGAAGCCTCTTTCTACTCAACTCCATGGAAAAAGCGTTCGTCCGCGAACTGTTCGAAAACGTGATGTCCGATTGTAATGAAATTTTGCACACTGACATATGTATGTACCTTAGCATTGCGCAGGTACATTGATTGTGGATAAGGCCAAATTTTGCGTCAGTCGCGAACCATGGTCACAAAGCTTTCGAGCGCGCGCCGATTTTTCATTGAGTTCAAACATTTTTACTTTTTGCACGCCGCCTATATTTTGAGATTCTTTAACGCCGTCCCACGTCCGTGGTAACCGTAACGATAGAGCACAAAACAGAGCACCTAAATAGGTATGAATTAAACGATCTAAAGAAATGTCGAGTAGTTAGAGAGGTTTCTTGTACGCTTCGCCTCAATATTTTGGTGTAGGAACGGATTACCAGCTCCGTCCACCGCCCTAGTGATTTGATTCGCTTATAGTTGATTGACTAGTGAACATCTTCGTTGATTGAATTAATGACATGAATAAATTTGCGATAAATCAGACTTGGGTGATAGAATATCCTATTGGACACACGAACCCATCGATGGCACCTAGGCATTTCACACTACATAAAAAATTAATAAATGGCGCCACACCAGACACCCCGCTACGTAACATTGAGGCTTCAAACGTAGTCTTGCTACATTAATCAAAGATAGGAATGTAGACAAAATCGTTGTTTTCCCTTATGATCCGCTTACTATGATGTTTGGACATATTTTTAGCGTTTTATTAATGAGATGACTTCGGCCCGAGGACGCGCTTACATACATCGTTATATGTAGGTACTTGTCAGATTGGTAAATTCCAAGCAAATAGTCAGCATGCGTCCTCACGTTTCTTCCATTGAATTTCGTTCGCTACATACTAACACGCTTTAATGCTCTTGACTTACTAGCAGGTGAATCAATATTAAATAATTACACCTCAGTGCAAGAAAAAATCTTCTTAAGACCTTAAATTCCTATCCGCCCCCATAACACTCGAAGGTCTTAAAGCAATTGTACATCTAAGTCAAGCAGTTCAAGGTCTTGAATACAATTATACAATCAGCCGGCCGCCCATTTGCTTTACATTCGCGATAGTCACAGAAACGAAGCAACTTGTTTAGCTACACCACTGTACATATGGACATATGTTTGATCGAAAATGAATTGCCAACTCCTCTGGTAACCAAACAACCAATCTGTAAGCCTCTGTTAAACAATTATTGTATATCAATAAAAGTCAAATAAGACGAAACAGAAAAACATACATATATTGAAAAAAATGGAAAAAAGGTTAAGGGCGCCACATCACGCGCCATGCTCCGCATAACGACCATCCAACTTACACCAATTGCATACACTTAATCCCGCGGCTGACCTCATCATTTTATTTTTAAAACCAAATGAAAATACATTTCCAAAGCAACAGAGAAGAGCTGACGAAATGTCAAAATACAACTAACCCACTGCCAGCAATTTGTTTTCTTCTTTTCTGCTTTCTGCAGCGAATGGTGATGACACAACGAGGCTCACCAAATGGTCTCTGCTAAAAAAAAGTGCAACAATGGCAGAAAAAAAGGTAAATATAAATAAAGATACGCGACTCAAGCTCACGTGTTTATCATTTGTTATCGTTTAATAATAATTGTACGTAAAAAGTAAAAAAAAAAAAAAACAAAAAGATACACAAACGCTACATGCAAACTGGGTACCAGCACGCCTAAAGCTCGGCATGAAACGGTCACCTCGTAACCCATCACCGCAGAAAGACAATGAATTATTATGCAGATCAAGCACAGATCGTTGAATTCCGTAATTCTCATATGTTACGCATAAATTTCGCTTCACGCACGAACGATGTGAACGCTACTAGACGCAAACAAGCCGCATGCGGCTTTGTTCGTTTCGACCAGAACATGCGAATCTGATCTTCCTAAACCAAAGCAAGAGCAACAATAGTGGAATATTTGTTGAACATGATAACGTAGCCAGTCACAAGGTGATAAGAACTACCTACCCGAGTCGAATTCAATGCGTTGACATCTGTCAGAAATACCCTGAATTAACATGATAATATTTGAATTGAGATACGTGTAACTAAAAGCGCAGAAAATAGTTTATGACTGAGATTTGAATTTTATGGCATCCTTACTTGGAGATAACCTCTAGATTTGAGTTTGAAATGAAGGCAGCATCAAACTGATAAAACTGCCATGGAAACATGCCTTGGCGAATTGCAAAGAAACGCTAAAAGTTGGTCAAATTAAAGGTCGCATCTTAGGAACGTACACTGCAAATGCTAGTGTGTTAAACAACAAGCAGCAAGTGTGTCATCACTTTAAGGTTAAATGTGTCACTTAACACGTTTGATCTTTGAAATCGAGACACTTAAGCCATGTCCCCATTAGGTTACCATTCGCTCACTTCGCTATTCACTCTCTATCTGCTCTCTAAATTTAGACCGTTCCCATTGGAAACACGCCACAAACTTATGAATGTCAAAACATAAACAATGGAGCACATGTTTACAATTTTGATTCAATTAATTTTGAATTATTTTCCAAAGTGAGCGAATAGACTGTCTATTCGAGAATAGAGAGCTCCTAAAAAGTAGTAAGGGAATGACACCTTATAGTGGCTTAAGCGTTTCCATTATAGCTCTCTATTCGAATAGTGAGCGAATAGACTCTAGTGGGGACATGGCTTTATTCGTGTTAAAACTATAACACGTTCTATTGCGTTTCATGAATCAAAACGCTTATTATAATAATTAACACAATTTTGGTCAATCAATTAAACAAAAGAGAAATTCCCAATCTTATGCAACCTTGTCAGAAAGTAATTTTCGAATTGGATCCATGGTGTAATGGACTCTCAACCCGATCCAAATTCAAATCTCAATGTCCGCAGCCACTAAAAAGCAAAGACACTCAACCTCTTCCTTCACATTCGAAAACGATGTTTCGGGCTTGATGAGTCTCGGAGTGATAAAAGCTCGAAGAGCGAGTACATTAGTTGAGTCTAACTTTTTTTTCGCTGGAAAAAATGTTCACTAGTTTTGTGCATTTTATATTGAGGGATCCAAAACTGAAACGTGATTAAGTTGGAAGTCGAGTACCATTTGCGAATAATCTTATCGGTCCAGTGTGGTTTCAGATCTGCGAAGACTACGACTAATAAGTCGCATTATAGCGAACCATACAAAACGAACCCACGAAGTTTAGACAAATATAAATTGGACCTTGTTACAACTAATAAGGATATCGTGCTCACTTGAAAGTCGGGTAAGACACCAATCCTGAAAAGTTAAAATATCTTTTAGTTTAGTATTAAGTATGTACCATGAAGTGGCATTTTTAATTACTTGTAATCAAAATACTACATTACACTATTATGTAGTAGCCAAGATGCGCTTACGGCTATCACGAACGCAACGGAGTATAGTAAGAATACAAAGTTTTGACGTCGGAAAGCTACTATCGCCATTTCTGGCGTTTAGCGTCTCCCTTAAGCTCTCCAGTACACCTGAATCCTCCACGCTATCAGTAGAACAGCAGTGCAACCTTTGCAAACAAGCCCTGAAAAGCTCTGCATCCGAAGTTTTGGGTTTCAAGGCCCCACCACGAAGAAACACCTGGTTCGATGACGAGTGCAGAAGGATTCATACAGCGAAGCAAGATGCATATAAGGCCTCGCTGCACAAAAAAACAAGAGCTGCTCGTGACCTCTACGAGTTAAAAAGAAGGGAAGAGCATAAGCTTCTCAGGAGAATGAAGAAAGAGCACGAGAAGCGCGCGATTGAGGATTTGGAGAGGTGTTAATGCAGGCGTGACGTTCGAAAGTTTTTTCAACAGATAAAGCGAACATGCCAAGGATATAAAGCCAGAACGGAAGGCTGCAGGGATGAGAACGGACAAGTAGTACTAGTAGTAGAATCGCAGTCGATGCTGAGAATATGGAAAAACCACTTCCGCAGACTGTATAACGGCGATGTTAGTCAATATACCGCTGTCAGGCAGAATGATCCATTTCTAATCGACGAAGACCGCAGACAACTCCGTCCCTCTGACCTCGACGAAGTTAAGATTACCATATCGAAACTCAAGTCGAATAAAGCTGCTTGTTGCAGACGGACTGTCTGCTGAGCTCTTCAAGGCAGCTGGAGGTGACCTGGTCCCTGGACCCCGATCCACAAGAAAGGAGACCCCTCTGATTGCGCTAACTACAGAGGAATAAGTCTCCTTAACACCGCCTACAAAATCTTCTCTGCCGTCTTGTGTGAACACCTGAAGCCTTTTGCAAATAAGCTGATGGCTCCTTACCAGTGCGGATTCAGGCCAGGGAAGTCCACCATCGACCAAATCTTCACACTACGGCAGATCCTGGTAAAAACCAATGAATTTCAAGTCGACACTCACCACTTAATTGTTGACTTCAAAGCCGCATACGAGAGCGTAATTAGAGACGAGCTATACAACTCTATGCCTACCTTTGCCGTACCTGCTAAACTAATCAGATTATGCAAGATGACTTTGGAGAATGCTCGCTGCTCCATCCGAATCGGTGAGCACCTTAGGGATAGTTTTGATTTCAAAAAAGGATTTAGGCAGAGCGATGCGCTGTCGTGTGATTTCTTCAACATCATATTGGAATTGATTGTGCAAAAATCACTGACCAATACAAGAGGCACATTCTATTTCAAATCCTCGCAACTCCTTGCATACGCCGACGATTTTGACATAATAGGTAGATCCCAGTGAGATGTCAATGAGGCGTTTGCGAGTATTGAGTTCGAGACGGCGAAAGTTGGTCTGGCGGTAAACGAGGGCAAAACTAAATATATGCCGTCATCAAAAAAGGACGCTCACCACCGACGTCTTGGCCAGAGCGTTTGTATTGGCAGATATGTATAAGTTCGAGTTAATTAAGGACTTCGTCTACCTTGGCTCCGCAGTCACCTGGAACAATGACATCAGTTCCGAAATCAAACGCAGAATCACTCTTGCCAATCGCTGTTTCTTTGGGCTCAGGAGGCAACTGAGTAATAGAGCCCTCTCCCGAACGACAAAGTTGACCCTATATAAGACCCTTATCATCCCGGTCCTGTTGTACGGCGCAGAAGCATGGACACTATCAAAAGCGGATGAGGAGGCCCTTGGTCAGTTCGAGAGAAAGATTTTGCGCGTGATTTTCGGGCCTATAAACGAAGACGGGGGATGGAGGAAAAGATTCAACCACGAACTTTACGGGCTGTACAGCGACATGAGCCTAGTCAGGCGTCTACGGATTCAACGCCTAAGATGGCTGGGCCATGTAGAGCGATTGGACAGCACAGCTCCAGCCCGGAAAGTCTTTGAGTCCAACCCCGAGGGACGAAGAAGCAGAGGACGGCCGCACTTAAGATGGCGCACACAGGTGGAAGGGAACCTCAGCCAACTGGGTGTGCGGCAATGGAAAAGGCTAGCAAAAGATCGTGCTAGATGGAGGGACATATTGGTTGAGGCCCAGGTTCACACCGAACTGAAGCGCCCGCTAAGAAGAAAAAGAATCAAAATACACCAAATTTCTTTACTCTTAAGTGATTATAAATGATTACAATTCCTTATTAAAGCTTCTAAATACATACATACGTACATACAATCAAGTTACAATTCCATCCAGTTTTTTAAAGGGCCTTAACCTTACAACAGCTAGCTAAAGATCAGGAAGGTTAAAGAGGCTTGTTGGCTCAGACCCAAGTTCGCTTTTAACTGGTTTATCATCCATACATTAGCTTTGTGAGAATCCACTCCGCTTATTTTTACAAAAAAAAAAAAAAAACGCCAGCAACAGTTTTTTATAATGCACCCGCAAAAATGACTACAAAATGCCGTTGCATCCTACTCATTTCAGAAATATATCACATTGACTACAGCTCATTTGTTAACGACCTACTACTTATGTTACAACAGCGAATCCAATGCAAATTGCCTACGGTCGACTTCAAAGTAACGCCTTCTCTTCTCGCCATTAGGCGTTTAGACAAAAGGTAGGCAAAAAAAATAATAATAATAATAATCAAGACACAATCCATAAAAGCAACCTTCAAAGATTTATCATTATAAAACGAATTGTTTTAGAGTAGTGGGACTGTCTATGGATCAAGGCCACCTCCGTATGAACCGGCAGTCAAAAATCTTAACCGTGATTCATTCAACTTATCGGCACAAATGATGACTTCCATAGGAAACAATTTGTTTATATGACTCGTAATTGCAAAGACAAAAAACAGAAAACGAAAGCAAAGATGTGATTGGGAATGGTAAAGATAAAACTGAATATTTGACATAAGCTTAAAGGTGGGCTTGCATTATCTGCTGACAGATATCTCGTGTACAAGTTGTATAAGTTGTACTTGTCAATATCAATCGGTGATTTGTCAACAAAAATACCCACCTTAAAAGTAAAAAGTAACTTGAAGAGAAATCGCACTTTGAACACCTAAACATTGACAACTGTCAAAAGTCATTCTTATCGTTCATTTTTGAGATATGTATGTATTACAAAAAAAAAAAAACCAAAACAAAACAACATCATCACCACACTAGGTTAAGTGAGGTCTCTCATTAATTTGACTTTAATTCGATCTGTCAAAATGCCACATATTTTGCGTGCATCACATTCCGTTTGAGCTTGGCTAGCGTAATAAATTACATAACAATCACCTGTTTCGCTTTACCGTTATCGCTTGACCAATTTACGAATCACCATTCACCATAACAATTCTATAAATTATAAATTAAATTAAAATTCAAAGAGCAATCGCGCACAAGAAGCAGAACGAATTGCGAGAGTCACTTCAGCGGCCAACACAAAACTCATTACACACGTCCGAATTGATTGCAAAAAAACCGCACACCGAGAAAAATTGGCACAAAACCGTTATTTCTTTCATGAGGATCATATTCAGATTTCATTTCATAATATTGTTTTGTGTTCAACTGTGTTGTACCATAAGGTAGATGGCACCACCCGTTGGACAACCTGTCATTCATTGCTGTTAACCAAAAGTATATGTACGTATGGTACACCCTGTTCTGGATATTTTCTTTCTTTTTTTTTCCCTTTCCGACAAAGAACCCATTCGAGAAGAGCACAGCCGATGGCTAAGGTTTCTGGATCAACAACAAATTTCGATCACTTGACAGTGTATCCAGTATTGTGAACGAAAACCGTCAATTCATTAAGACATCTCATACTGTCAAGAGTAGGAAATACATACTACATCTGACCGGTATCGTGTAACAATAGCCGAAGCAAGTGCGCATGAGTAACGCTGGCATAACGGTCTAGAACTGTCGGAATTGATTGTTGGGCAATTACGATGATTTGAAATATTATCGACAGGTGGACGAGAACATGCTTAAAAGTCAATTCAAATGCAAACCGCAAACATACCGACGGACGCGCCGACAATGACAAGAACAGCCATAGCACAAACAGAACGCGATGTAAGAAGACGTCCAGCAAAAAAACAAGATTGACCTAAATCAGATTCAACCATTCGCCTCTTGAACATTGGACCGTGGAAGCACGCTGTTTATGTATGTAAGTACATAGTGCGTAAAAAAAAAAGAAACGTCAAAACAACAAGATGAGCAGTACAATGACAATGAAGACGCTACAAGACAGGTTCCATTAATTGACTGTCATAATCTGAATGTCGATTGCGATTTTTCTTTTCATTTATTTTGTTGACAGTTCTTTCTACGTTTTCTTTTGACTTTGAATAATTCTTAAGACCAGGTGCCCGAGCTAAGAGACAGATTACCATCTGAAGAGGCACTGGTGGCGAATTCCCAAAGGAATTAGGTCAATTTAACAATTACCTTTTTAAAGAGCGGCAAAAAAACAGACTGCGTTAAGGTAAAGGCGCGTCGTGGCTGGAATCCAGGATCAGTTTCAATCTGATACGAGAGGGTCTCAAGGGTGATGTAAAGTTTTTCGGAAGCGAAATGATATTTTTGTTGTTCTTTCTTATCTCGCAGGCAGATAAGAGTTTTGATGAATAAATATTTGGAATGGTTTGTGTAGTTGTTTCTTTTGCTTGTGGTACGTTGAAGAACGAATAAGTAAATGTCAGTCACGAAGAAGTTCTCAATTTGGTTGTTGATTTTACTCCCGAGGTTAAGATGATCTAACGATTGTTTGGGTATTTAGCTTGGAAGCGTAACTAGAAGTAGGTTTAGAGTATGTACATATTATGCGGATCTTATGGGTATTGGAAGCGCTTTTTCTTCTTTAAGTTTATCTAGATTGAGTAATGAATGATTCGCATTAAAGTTCTTGACCAAATCTTTGTTATTGGGCCCAGTGACCTTAAGAGCTTTAAGGTCTAAGCGTTTCATATATACAAGGCACGTAAGAACGTGTCTCATGGTCCTATTGAACGTACCGAGCGAGACACATTGTAAAGACTCACTCGAGTTAATCGAATAGAATAGAATAGATTTTTTTTTTAAGTACAAAGACATTCAAGTGAACTACGTTAAGTAAAGTACTCGTGATTTAGTCGATTGTTCCGAAAAGAGAAGATCATAGAAGCATTGATCCCGTACTTTAAAAAGGTCCAGACCAGATGTGTATATCTAAAATATTTGTTAGCCTCATAGTTACATAGAAAAAACTTATGTTAACTAAACTAGCTTATGGATGCATCATTGATTTTTTTAACATTTTTAACAATTCGACACCTACCCTTTTATTAGATACATACATATACTCTAGAGGCATCCAAGCACATTCGATAGTCCCATCAAATCTGTATCCATTAATATCGTACTGGACCTTTAAAGTAAACTTGTAAGGCTATTTGTTAAATCTGTTCAAATGTTATGTTATCGTACCGAAAGTTGTTAAAGATCTGATGAGAAGTGCACTGTAGGCTCGATTGATAGTGAATTTGTAGATACCTGATTAAGCTAACGGCCACGCTAAAAAATACGCGTTGCACCGTGCAACTCGGTTCTAGGACTTCGGACCCGTTTGAAACATGCACCGGATTTCGGCAAGGAGATGCGGTGTCATGTGACTTCTTCAACCTGGTGCTGGAGCAGATAGTGCGACGGGCAGGCGTCAACAGGGAAGGCACTCTCTTCTACAAGTTCGTCCAGCTGCTAGGATACGCGGATGATATCGACATCATCGCGTGCTCTCGCCGTGGCATTGTGGAAGCATTCACGGCGATTGAAGAACAGGCGAAACCAGTTGGTCTTAAGGTCAATGAGGACAAGACGAAGTACATGCTGTCAGGCAAAAACCAATCCGTCGCCCACCACCTGGGACAAAATATAACAATTGACAGCTACGATTTCGATGTAGTTAAGGAGTTTGTCTACCTCGGGGCAAACGTAAATTCCACAAATGACACCACAGTGGAGATCCGGCATAGAATCGCCCTTGGCAACCGCTGCTACTTCGGCTTGACCAAACAACTGGGGTCAAAACTCCTCACTCGAAAGACCAAATTCATGCTTTACAAAACGTTCATACTGCCAGTCTTGCTGTACGGAGCCGAAAGCTGGACGATAAGCAGGACGGCGGAGATGATTTTGGGTTCTTTTGAAAGAAAAATTCTGCGCCGAATATTTGGTCCTGTCTGTGAGGAAGGTGAATGGAGAAGAAGACACAACCGCGAACTCTACGAGCTGTACAAAGATGTGGATGTAGTCCGGAAGGTAAAAATCCGTTGACTACACTGGCTCGGCCACATCGAGCGCATAGACGCCAACGCTCCAGCTAAGAGGGTCTTCGACTCCGAGCAGGGGATGACCGAACCTCCGGTATAAAGACCAAGTAATCGTGGATGTGAGCCTTCTTGGTCTTGATAACTGGAAGCAGCGTGCCCGGGACCGTCAAGGATGGAAGGCAGCTATAGCTCAGACTCAGATCCTCCATGGATCGCTGGCCTGATAGGTAAGTAAGTAAGTGATTAAGCTAACGTCGCAAGACAATTTTTGCAGTTTACAGCTAAATCGTCATCTGACGTTTGACGAGTGCCTTGCGTCAATGAGCACATGGTCGATTTGGTTGGCGGTTCGACCGTCCGGAGATCGCCAGGTTGCTGTGTGGATTCGCTTGCGAGGGAATCTTGTGCTACTTATCACCGCATTACGAGCTGTCGGAAAGACAGCGAGTCGGAAGCCGTTGTCCGTTGTTGTATCGTGGAGGCTGTGTTTTCCGATCAGTCCGCCAAGGGTGTTTTCCTTACCGATTGGAAAACACCCTGGGTGGCTCGGGTGAAGTCCCTGAGCACCATTTTTACATCGTACTCATTTTACAAGTCCACATAAGTTGACGCTACCAGTAGTCAAGCCAGAAAACTATCTACAGCCTAATCTAGTCGTTCCGTACTTTTAGCGAAGTCAAAAAATATTATATACACAATTTGTAACGGAAAACTAGTTCGGCATGACAGAATATTCGAGATAATCACTGGAATCAAACAGCATTAGTCAGGGTTGTATATGGTTGCAGTAAAAGTAAAAATCACTAATCTGCTCCCAACACCACCACTGATTTCGGTTTTAAGTGTCGAAATATTATTTTATCTCGGCTCCCCTAATTAAAAATAATTTATCTCACAAACAAGAAGACAAAAATGTGAGAGAAGCCAGTTACGCAAGGATCAATTAAGTCAAGACCTAATAAATGGAACATCAAATATGAAACAAAACAATACTCTTGCCAAATAAAAAAAACAAAACCAAATCAAACAGAAAACCAAATTAACAGAAAATTGCCATTTTTTTGGCGAACGTGAGTTGCGAAACAATAAATTATGAAATGATTGAATGGTAGGCCGAGGAAAGTGAAAAGATGAAAAATGGTCACGCGGATTTATTAATTGCCATACAAAGTGATGTCAAAAACAGAAAAAAACCAAAAACAAATTAAAAAAAATTAAAAATGTCTTACTCGAAAGAGTGTTTAAATAGTCGTTGAACTTGACATGATCGGTTACTCGCGAGGTCCCACTGTGAATGTCGCGGATGGACTCAGATTGGTTCTACAAATATATAAATCACTTTCCTGCTGTCTGTCCAATTGGTTGACGGTGATCGTACTATCGTACTATGCACCGATCTCAAACAGTTCCAGGTTCAGACTCAGGCTTGAAGCTTTATCTTTATTAATGTTCAATTGAATAACATTTAATCGGTGAATGGCATTGTTATCTTCGGCTAAGAAACGTCAGGATTAATGGACACTTGGTCGTAAAATAGTGTAAATAAAATGGTTCCATTGGAGCCCGACTGGGCACCTAGTACCGTGTGATTAATGTTAACATTCCATAAAAATTTGTTATCGGACTTTAGCGCCGTCTCTGGTGTTGTTTTCTTATTTGTTTGTTCTGTTTATTTCGCGAGTGAGCGCAAGTTTGCATGAGTAATAAGCAACGAGCATTACTCCCGCGTTGCTAGGATTTGTACAGCCCGGTCATGGTGTAGACTCCCTGTACAAGATTTTGATTGGGAGACTGTGTTAAAAAGTGCTTTACTTAAATCAACGTGGTGGCATTGTGGTGTCGCGTAAATGGCAGCGAAGGATTTCAAGGGAAAATTCATATTAATTCAGGCAGTGAAGGTTCTGTCTAGGGTGCTATGCATAGACATTGGTGAGATCGAGGTAATGGATCGTTCTTGTATAAGTTTGAAAAATTGACTGCGCAATGATTATTTCTATGCTTAAGGTCAGTTGGTTGCTAATCGAGTGTGAACGGAGTGCAAGAGAAAGGTTTCAAAGAGATCTTTAAAAGACGTAAGTCTCAGTTGACTGAAGTCAGAAAAATTAAAATACCACCTTTTTGAGTATGAATGTTGTTGGTCGGAAAAAAGGCTTTCTATAGCTCTAATGTCGATCTTACTAGTAACTATGTACTTATTTATTTTACTTTGCTATTCATGACGATACATGGCGATGACATAGCGACAACAGCTATGTCATCGAACGTGTTTTTCACGGTACTGACGAAACCCCCTGTAGAATAATTGTCAAGAAAAGCTTCTCGAATCTCGCCTTTCGGCACCGGCTATATACTGTAGGTCCCTTTCACATATGGGAAAATAAGATCACACACAACATGGGTGATTGCGAGAAGCTCGGCTTTGGCCCTTCATGGACTGTAACTCCAACATACATACGTACATTCATATTAAACAATATAAGGCAACAAGCTAGATGGATATCTGCCAACGGAAAAGAAAGTGCTAAAAAGCATTTGTTATTAGTAAAACCTCATACCAGCCGGTCAAATTGTTATCGTTATCGGAGTTAAAACTATTTATACGGAACTGCTACTTTAATTCGGAGATAGACAAGTAAGGCTATACAACCGAAAATGCCTTTATTATTGGACTTTTTCTTCTTCGATGTAGATACTTCCAAAACATGTGATTTGATATCACCGATCGCTTCTTCAGACTCGTCTTGAACGATCGATTTTTACAGACTTACAGCACCAGGATTTATTTCATTCAATATTCCTTTGCACTAACTGAAACCAGCCCTTTTTTGAGCAATTGTCAAATTATGTACAATCTAGGTAGGTAGGTAGGTAAGACCGTAGCCTTCCCAGAGATGGGAAGAACACACATAGGCCAAGGAGGCCCGTTGTGCAGCTACGAGGGGGCTTAGCCCCCTATTCGTGGAACCATTTTGTGCTTCTTAAGAATTTAAGAAGATTAGATGTCCCCACTTGCTGAACTTCGGTCAGATCGTTGAGGAGGTATGATCCTAGGTATCGTTTCCTGACTGTGCAGAATGCTGGGCAGGCGCAGAGAAGGTGATGAATGGATTCGACCTCCTCCTCGTCTAAACAGCTCCTACAAAAATCATTCGGAGTGATACCTAGTTTTTGCGCGTGACTGCCAATAAGGCAGTGTCCTGTGATGACACCTATGACTTTATAGATGTCAGTTCTATTTAGGGAGATAATACTCCTAGTCCGTTGACTATCGAGCCGGGGCCAGATTTGCCTGGTGATGAGGCAGGTGTGTCCCTGAGTCCATCTCCGGTTCGTCTCGGCCCTGGCGAGGGTATTGAGATTGTATTTGATGGTTGCGAAGGGTATACCCTCGCAGACCACAGTTGTTTGTAGCGTCGTTCCTTTTTTGGCGAGTCTGTCGGCTCTTTCATTTCCGGTGATGTCGCTGTGTCCCGGTACCCATATAAGTTGTATGTTGAACTGTTCAGCCATCTCATTAAGAGATAGGCGACAGTCGAGGCTGGTTTTTGATGTGTACACATAGGACTCCAGCGACTTTAAGGCCGCTTGGCTATCCGTGAGAATGCGGATATCCGTGGTGGATATCACGTTCCACTTCAGCCAGGACAGAGCCTCTTTTATTGCCAACAGTTCCGCCTGGAAAACGCTGCAGTGATTAGGTAGTTTTATCGCTTTGTTTAGCTTAAGTTGTTTGCAGAATACCCCACTGCCCACCCCGTCCTTGGTTTTAGACCCGTCAGTATAGAAATCTATGCAGCCTTTACGAGGTTGAGTCTGACGAGTCCAGTTCTGTCTGTCCGGGTATAACGTTATGAAGTTTTTATCCAAGACTGTGGTGGGCTTTGTGAGGTCTAGGTTTTCTGCGATGGTTGACCTGTTAATCAGGATCGAGGAGTGGCCAAAGACGTAGCTCTTCCAGTTCGAGTTGGCTTTAAGTCTAATGGCCGTTTGTGTGGCAATTTGCTTGCCGAAAATATCGAGTGGTGTAAGGTCGAGTATCATGTTAAGTGCAGCCGTCGGGGTGGACCTGAGGGCCCCGGTAATGCATAAACACGCCAGCCTTTGTACCTTCTCGAATTGTTTGAGGTATGTTGTCTTGTCCAGTGCTGTCCACCAGACAGTCGCTCCATACATTAATGTGGGTCTAACGACCGTGGTATAGAGCCATAGAGTAATCTTGGGATTGAACCCCCATTTTTTCCCTATGGCTTTCTTGCATGAATAGAGAGCTATTGTTGCTTTTTTGGCTCTTTCGATTGTGTTGATTTTCCAGGTTAATTTCCTGTCCAGTATGATGCCAAGGAATTTGGCACTGGAGGAGTAGTTTAATCTGGTATCAAGCAAAGTGATAGGGCAGTGCTCCGGAATTTTATGCTTTTTGGTGAATAGCACGAGCTCCGTTTTCTGGGGATTAACCCTGAGCCCTTTGCTATGCGCCCATTTGCAAAGAATTGAGAATGCCGTTTGCATACGGTCATTCAGTGTCGATAGGTATTTACCTGAGATTGAAATGGCAACGTCATCAGCGTAGGCAGTAACGTCCAGGCCTTCTTCCTCCAGTTTAATTAGTAGCTCATTTATAACTACATTCCAGAGGAGAGGTGAGAGAACCCCTCCTTGCGGGGTTCCCCTGGTAACCACTCTGGTGATTGCCTGGTTACCCCATTTCGAGTGAATCTTGCGTGTTGATAGTACAATCTAACGCAAACAAAATATTTTTGGCCGGCAAATATCCACGCACTCTTGAAGCGTGCCCAAGCGTACCTCAATCTCACGGCGTGCACGTGACGATTTTGTAATATAAACTAGTTCACGCACATCATATTTTTCTGAAGGGATTTTGAACAGCATTCACGAAATTCGTCCTGTAGCCACGACGTAGATGGTTGAATTCGGGAAACTAAAAAAAATCTCGAGATAGTGGTTCATTACCAAAAGTCGAAGCGAGTTGACCAGCACGTCGAAAGTCATAGCATATTGCCGCAGGCCAGATATGAACCTGGGCCTTCTCCAGCTGGCGCTATCCCAGTTTTTTAAGGTCCCCTTCCCCCTGTGTGCGCCACCTTAGATTCGTGCGTCCTCTGCTGCGTCGTCCCTCGGGGCTGGTCGCGAAGTCTCTTCGGGCCGGAGCTGTGTCATACATTCCCTCTACATGTCCTAGTCATCTTAGACGTTGGATCCCTAGACGTCGTACTAGGTCGGTGCTGCAACAGTTCGTCGTTGTGTCTTCTCCTCCACTCTCCGTTCATAGAAACGGGACCATATATTGAACGCAGAATTTCCCTCTTGAAACGGCCAAGGCCACGGTCTTCGTCAAGGTCCAGGCCTTTGCGTCGTAAAGGAGGACCGAAATGATAAATGATTTACATACATAGTGCTGCCTTGGTTTAACGAAAGAGGACTTAACTTCTTAATTGCCTCTTGAGTCCAAAGAAGCAACGGTTGGCAACAGTGATTCTGCATTTGTTCTCAGCACTGGTGTTTTTATCGCCGGTCACTAGTCAGCCAAGGTAAACGAAGTCCTTAACCACTTCGAATTTGCAGCTACCAATTGTGACATTCTGGCCAAGACGTCGGTGTTTTGCGTCTTTTTTGGATAACAGCATATAATTCGTTTTACTCTCGTTAACTGAAAAATCCATTTTAGCCGCTCAAGCTTCAATGCTTTCGAACGCTTCATTGACGTCCCAAGCAGTTGCGCAGACTTGTGTTGTGATCGTACCTCTTGTGTTGGCCAATGAGTCTCGTATAATATTTTCAAGCACGATGTTGAAAAAATTGCATGACAGTGCGTCACCTTGTCTAAATCCTTTCTTAAAATGCAAGGTCTCGGTTAACTCCTTACCGACCTCAATGGAGCAGCGAAAATGCTCCATTGTAGTGTTGTAGTGCTGCACAACCTGACGAGTTTGGTAGGGATGTTAAAACTGGCTCCGTATAACTTTTCTCTATGCAAACTGTCATACGCGGCTTTGTAATCGACGAAAAGGTAATGGGTGTCGATTTGGTATTCTTGGGTCTTCTCCAAGATCTGTGTGAATATTTGGTCTATTGTGGATTTACCTGGCCTGAAACCACACTGATAAGAATCAGATTATCCACAAAGGGGTCCAAGCGTTCACACAGCACGGCAGAGAAGATCTTATGTATATGTAATGCTAAGGAGACTTATTTCCCTGTAGTTGGCGCAGTTATAGGGCTCTCTTTTCTCGTGAACTGGGCAAATGATGCAGAGTTTCTATTCGTCGGGCATGCTTTCTTCGTACCATATTTTCGAGACGAGCTGATGCAGGCGCCCTACCAGCTCATCTCCAGCCGCTTCAAATAGCTCGGCAGACAGGTCGGCTTTATTAGTCTTAAGCTTCGAAATTACCAGCTTGATTTCCTCTAGCTTGGGTGGACGGAATTCTCTTGCATCCTCGTCCGTTGCGAATGGATCATGCTGCCTGACAGCGAAATCAGATCTATCATCGCCGTTGAACCGTCTACAGAAGTGTTCCTTCCATATTCTCAGCATCGACTGTGACTCTACTACTTTATAGCCCTGGATGTTCGTTTTGCTTTTTCGTAAAACTTGCGAACCTCATTCCTGTAGTAACGTCTCTACTCACCTACTCGATCTGACGCTTTCATTGTTCTCTTCTTTTCTGCTCGTAGTGTTCGCAAACGCCTCTCGTGCGTCTATGTAGCATGGCTTTGTAGGTGGTATGATTGTAGCCTTCCGACGTTAAACTTTCTTTCTCCAGCTCGACTCCGTGGCATCCTTGATATCTTCATTCGTACCTTGGCTACAACAGGGTAGTGATCCGAGTCGATGTTGGCTCCTCGCACGAACATTTTCACGATTTAATTCTATATCAGATCATGATGAATGTTTCAAGTCCCTATATACAACACTCGAATGACAAAATTTTCGCTCGAATCATTACTATTAAAAATGTCAAACTGTACGATGCTAGTGTCGAATTAGAAATACTAACACAGATATTGTAATATCTCAAGGCTTAAGTAGTAACTTACGTATCAACTTGAATATGTCAAAATAAAGCAACCAGAGATGTCATACAAAACCAACAATATGATACGTCATGTTGCACAAAAGAAAACGACTGTGTCCGTTGTCGTATGAAGTACATATACATTTGCCACAGGTGTTAAACTCGTTTTGATATCCGTACTATTCTGTACTGTACTGTGTTGTCCTGTACTGTTATGCTTCTGACAATCAGACAGATAGCGATCACTAATTGTTAGCAGGGATGTTATAAAGGAATTATGAACTTTAGTAGTTTGGCAACAGAGGAATGACAGATGTTACAACTTAGCAGAAAATTGTGCTCATGAACACCAGAGAAGCAGGGTTTTACAAATTTCAAAAGTTAAAGCAAAAAAAGTTGAAGGTAACGTTCAGACCTATGCAGAAATAACTACAAAAAACAGTTTGACACTCTAAAGTGGCAAATCACAATCAATTTTCAAGTGCCAGGAGTCTATCCAAACATCCACTTCCCACTTACGTGAGCTTCGGCATCATAAAAGACAGCTATCGATGTTAGGATTAGATCAATTTCCTCTTGAAAACACGTTTGGTCCCACAGCGTGCCACTGTTTTCCGCCAAGAAAGTGAACGCACTGCTTCGAAAAGGCAGTCGCAAATCTGTTTCTTTTCGATTTTTAATTGACCATCGACTGCGTTCCAATTTAATACCCAAAACAAATAGGAATCCAACTATTGTCCCAATCAACCGAGTAGACCCTCATCGCGCGGTAAAAGGCGAAACACTTGCGTAGATTTTTCGAATTTAATTAGAAATTATTAGTTGGCGCAGTACGAAAGTGAAACAATGAGTGGAAAAGCAATTTCCACGCGATTCAAAGTAGCAGAGCCAGCAAATAGCCCATGGACGTAGGAGCTATGTAAGTAAGTCACAACCGGCCGGACGTCGAACATGTGAGTGGAGTGAAGTGGTATGAAGTATTTTGCGGTAGATGACTGTGGGTGATCGTGGGTCGTCGGATTTTGTTCAAGGAGAGGCGACCGGACAACCGAGCATATGGCCACGGTACTACTGTGCTCTTTTATTGTGCTATGAGGCAAGAATGTACTACGCGTATACTTGAAAAAAAAAGAAAAACCTTTCTACTACACGATCCGTATGCGGAGATTTAGTGCACTCGATGCGCAGGCGCGCAATTCTTTTGCTCGACCTAACTCTGGTAGAAGATGAGAACGGCTGGAAGGCGGGCTGGGGTTGTGTATAACACGTGTAGCTGGACAAGTCCATAGGCGAATGCACATGCATTAATTATATGTTGGATTGCGAACGACAGAGAGCCAGTGTGAGTGAGGAACACTCACTTGGTCGATTGCTGGTCGACGCATTGTTGCATTGCTATGGCTGCTGCTGCTCTTGTTATTGTTGTTGTTGTTATGATTATTATTATTGTTTAGCCAGAAGAAGTTGTTTGAGCCACACTTTAGCTTTGTCTTATTTCTGTTGTTCATTTTTCTTTTCTTTTTTTTTTTTTTTTTTCTTCTTGCAAATAGGCTTTTGAGGTCTTTATAATAGTGTCGTCGTAGTCGTTGTTGTTTTCGTCGTTGTCGTTTGTGATTTCCGGGATAATACCAAATGGTTTTGGCTTGTCTGTCTCCAGAGGCTTTGCATTCTACGACTCGAGCTGTATTTATACAATATTTGTGTGGCATTTAGCATGTCATGCTGTAATTACGTTTTAGACACTTGGGCATAAGTTATGAGCGTGCGATCTCGTGAGTCAATTTTAGAGCCTACGTAATAAATTTGTGACAGAAATTGGATGCGTAGGCGGGCAAAGATACATATATTTACATGTATGTATGCGAGATGATGAGGAGGACTTTCGTTCATCGTTCATCAGTTGTTGTTATCCATGAGGTGTGAGATGTGATTGAGGCTGCTTGAGCCGGCTGGAAGCGGTCAACGAACGGAACTCTAAGTGTCCTCAGTGGAAAATCATGTTTTGTGTGTGTGTTGTCAGGTGGATATAACAAAAGGATTTAGTGTGCTCACAAGGCTCTTGTATGAAACTGAAGCACAAGTGCCGTTCGGCTAGTGCTATTGAGTGTAGTATGCGAAATGTTAGATTTGCGTTAATAGTACTCGAGTTGTTGTCTGAAGGTGTTTAGGCGTTTGGTTGAGCAAACACGAAAACGTTGATTTTTATGACTTGTTTACTCGTTACATTTGTCTGGGCTTACAGGTAACATGGAACTCAATTTTGATAAATGTTTGGGTAACAGCTTATTGTCATGTACAATGGTGTTCAGATAAATAGCCCGTAAGTTCTCATACATTATGTTGTGCCAAAAGTCTAAAAAGAGGTTCAGCTTTTTTTGTTTTATAACTGATTAACTCAAAAATAATAATTCAAAATGAGCAAAAATAAAAAAGTAGTTGTTCATTTAAATAGCACAGTCAGCGGAACACTTAAAAGAATGAATAAATACTCTAAAAAAACGAATGTGTAAGTAAATATTTTATTAATATTTTGTAGGATATTCCTTGTTCCTTATTACTTTTGACCAGGTTTTTGCAAACTCTCTATTAAGCGCTTACATTTCTGGGCAGGTATAGCTTCCCAAGCAGCCTTTATGGTTTGCCGAAGTTCTTCAACATTTTTTTGAGCTGGAGTCTTTAACAAGGGAGTCAACATCATTCCAAAGATTCTCGGTAGGATTCAGATCGGGACTTTGGGCCGGCCAATCAAGTAGGAAAATTTGTCGCTCCGAAAGCCAATTCTTCACTATCCGCAAAGTATGCTTTGGATAATTGTCATGCATAAAAATCCATGATACAGGCATAGAGTCGTCCGTATATCGCTCCATTTGGTTCTCCAGGATTAGCTTATACTGATGTTGATGCTTAATGCCATTTATTTTCACAATTGGTCCAACGCCATGCCACCGCCATTCTTGACAGTCTTAAACGTGTATCTGGGATGGTACTCTTGGTTCGTTGGCCTTCGCACATACTTTTTTCCACCTGATCCCAACCTGTTGAATTTACTTTCGTCGCTCCACAAGATATTTTTCCAAAAGTACAAGGGTTCATTCCTGTGTGAGCGTTTGCAAAAATAAGTCTTCCCTTTCGGTTTTTTTTTTTTTTTTTTTTTTTTTTTTTTTTGAGACAAGAGGTTTTTTCCTGGTGATTCTTCCATGAAGCTGGAATTTCATTAAGCGGCGACTTACAGTTACGCCTGATATTTGGACATTGTGTTAGTCAGGTAGTTGTTGCTTAATCTCCTGGGGAGTTATGAAAAGGTCGCTGACACTGATTTTGTGGATAATTCTGTCAGTCGCTTCTGATGTTTTTCATTTTTTGTGTTTCCTTACGGGATTTGCGGAAGATCGGCTGCACCGTAAGACGTTCATTGCATTTTGAACAAGCTTCCTAGAGCACTTTGACGTCCTTGCCACCTCTGAAATAGTACCGGCTATTTGCCATATTTCCTACGTGCAACGCTTTCATCTGCCCATTTTAAATACTCCTATTTGTGTAAGAAATGAGTGTAATTATGGCTATCCTTAAAAATATTTACACTAACCTCTCTCAAATCACTGACATTTTTTTTTTCTGACACACCATGATATGTGCTATTTATATGAACACCCAATTTGCAATGATCACCAACTCTAACGATTGCAAAACCAGGAAAACCTAACGGGATCTTCTTTGTAGTATATTTTCATATTCATAACGGTACTACCTTGGGATATTATGGCTTTGCTCCTGTGCAGCTTGTAAGTACAGTGTGTATTGCAAGAAAATACACATTTGAATAAGGGTGTGCTATTTATAAGAACACCACTGTATGTACATATGTCAAAGGAAACGAATATGAAGTTTAGTCTCTCTATTATGACGTGACCATACAGAAGCCCATAGGCCTGTGCATCTAGTGCGTATTTTCTCATGTCTGCAGACTTTTCTTAAGAACAATATATAAATAAAACAGTTTGCGTATACATATGTACATATAGGGTCACCTAGTGCTTTTTTTTTCAATCATGGGTTATTTTGACACTGACAGCTGTTTCCCGCTCGAAATCTTGACAGGAAGTCAGTATGATACCTCCGCGGAACGAAATGAGTCGCTTTACGCTTGAACAACGTTGGGAAATATTGATCACTTATTTCCAAAGTGAGTGCTGTGTAAGTTAAGGCCAAATACCTAAGGCAGTGATGACCTTCACTACTCAGTTTACGTTTCAGCCAGACGATCAACTTCCAGGCATAAGTGCACACACGTTTCCTTTTACACGTTACATACATACATATTTGCATGGTCATTTCCCTGCACACATTCTTCACTTCGCCTGTTCTATCTGCCGCAACACACATTTTCCATATTGCCAAATAAGCAAATTTATAAAACATTATTGTTAAGGTAGTTTTAAGAAAGACGAGAAATAAGGAGTCAGTCATAGACTGAATTTGAAACACCAAGGTCGTGTCGTGTAAAATAAATGGCGCCCAATGTATTGTGGGCTCCATAAGTATCCATAAGAAGACAATAGAGCAATTATACACAAAAAAAAAAAAAAAACGCAACGGACATTGAAGTAAAATTCAAAAGGAAAAAAACAAAATTTCCCGACAACCCAACTGATCAACCATCTACCAAGTGGAAGGAAGAAAATAGCCCTGGACCTGCAAGATGATCAATATTTTCCTAATGTAAGACTAGACTATAGTAAAATTAAGGTATTGGTTATTAATTAATATAAGTGAATTCCAATTAACCTGTGGAAGCTGCTGTTGAGACTGCATGTATGTGATAAAAAGTGAATTCAGTGAATTTATCTCCTATTTCATGCTACTACTACTACTACTACTGCTACTCTTCAGACTCGATTTATTTCCATACCAACAGGCAATGTTACTATTTATCAAGAAGAGTATTTCTATCTGAAGCACGTTGCAAATTGTTCCTTTATCCAAGTTATTATGTCTGATAAGCTCCAGCACCTTGTATTAAATGGATAGACTGAATTTGAAACGACAAACAGTGCGTTTTTGAAAAGAAGTTTTGGCCGAAAAGAAGCACCCACCGCGACTTCTGTACGCAAGTTTGTGCAAAAAGTGGTATGTTGCTAGTGGACAACACTCAAGATCCCCGTCGTCGTAAGGTGCGCACAGATGAGAATATGGCTGCTGTAGCCGAGAGTGTGAGATTCAGTTCATCAACATAAACTCGCCAACGATCTCAACAGCTCAACATTTCACGCACTAGCCTAAGAAAAATTCTGCACAAAAATCTCGGTTTAATTGCTTACAAGGTCCAATGCACTCAGCAATTCAATTGAAGGCGCGCGACCATCCGCTCCGTTATCGCTTCGCAGTTTGGGCCTTAGAGCAGCTTGAATTGGACAACAGTTTTGGGCGAAAAATCATATTTTCTAACAAGGCGTATTTATATCTCAGCGGCTACGTTAACAAGCAAAAAACCCGCACGTTATTGTCGAGAAGCCAATGCATCCACATGGAGTGACAGTTTGGTGCGGTGTTTTCATTGGCACATTTTTCATGAAAATGAGGCTGGGAACAACGTTTCGGTCAACGGTGGCCGTTACAGAGCCTTGTTAACCGACGTTTTCTTTATTGAAATTGAAGACATGGATTTGGACGACCTCTAGTTCATGCATGATGGCGCGCTATGTCCCAATCGATCTTTTGCGCACCAAATTCCCAAATCGTGTTATCAGCCGTCTTGGCGATGTCAATTGGCCGCATCGAATCTGTGGAGAACCGTGAAGGACCGATGTTATGCCAACAATTTGAAAACGATTTAAGCACTTAAGACCAATATCATCCAAGCAATCCAGAGCGCCGTGGCGCAGTGGGTGGTGTGTTGGCCTCTGATACCGATGACACGGGATCGATTCCCGACAACAGCCATGTCATCGAACGTGTTTTTCATGGTGCTTCTCAACGGGGTACTGACAAAACTCCCTGTAGTATATTTGTCAAGAAAAGCTTCTCGAATTTCGCCGTTCGGAACCGGCAATAAACTGTAGGTCCCTTTCACCTATGGGAAAATAAAATCACACACAACATCGGTGACTAAGAGAAGCTCGGCTTTGGTCCTTCATGGACTGTAACGCCAACATACATATATACAATCCATGAACGAAAGCCCGAAACCATCAACAAGGTTTCGGAAAATTGGGATGACAGAATGCGCTACTGCGAAGCCAGCCGGGGCAGACACTTGAATGACGTTTTATTTCATAAGTAATGGAAATGAAAAAAAAAAGAATTTTGTTCATTTTATTGCATTTTTAAAAAAAGCACTTGTATTTGGCCCACCCTGTATACCTGCCATCATCCTTAAGGCGGACATTCTACTCAACAGTTTTAGTGGCTGATTTAGATTCACATGACAGAAGATACTGGGAAAAATCATGAAACGAAATAATTTTTTTTTATTGATCTTTGAAAGCTATAACTTCATACAACGAATAGGTATGTAATCGATCATATCTTCATCAACGGGCAGCAAAAGACTGAAATGTAATCCATTAAAATCCACCTAGAAGACTCCAGGCTAAAATCTTAGTATCCATTTTTCAAGAACTAAAATCGGTAATTAAAGCTATTAGATGCGATTCGAAGTCTATTCTACCGAAGATGACACAGCATCCGAACGATGGTTTATAGTCTCCACACTCAGCCCAATAATTTCATCAAATGCGCCCATAAAAGCATTTAATATTTACTCCCAACCGTCCGATGGAGCATTTAACGATCACTAAATTATAGAGCCGAAGCCAAGTTCAATCGTAACTTGCTAAAAGCCAAACTTCATTCACCGAATCCATGCCATCTCAATTAAGAGGATTAATGTTTCTCTTATTGAACCCATATGGAGCTAATTACCACAAAATGCCCGCTTATTAAACTTTACACTTATCCAATCATGCCTGTGGCTTTACAGACTCACGTAGGAATCACGACGATCAGGTCGACAACTCGGTAGGTACTCACACTCGCCTGTACATACTCTTACACGTTGTCGTTCTGGCTAAAACCCAATAACCCTATTTCACTTGGTGATATAAAAGTGGGGATCCTTTCATTGACCGGCGGAAAGTGAATGTTTAGTACATTTCATTTGCTCGATCGATTCAGTCGAAGTCTTCCGTACGGAAACCAATCGATGATTCGCAACCATCTGGCAGATAAGTGGTACGAGCATGCGTAGTCGTGGTACTCAATTTACGGAGGCAATCGTAGCATCTCGAAGTAGTAGAATTGAAAGTGGAATTTCGCGATATTTGTTCTTTTGGAGGGAAATTCACGATCGCGACAACGACAGGCACCGAAACCAACAATGAGACTGACCTACTTATGGTATGGGTGACGGTGGCGCGGTCTTTGGAATCTATGAGCAGATCCCAAGTGTGTGGTGCGGGTAACACTAGGCGAGGGTAATAGAAGTGATTTGCAACCGCTGCCATGCATATCGGCGTACACGAACACCCGAACACACGATGTCAAGCTTTAATCCCAATCGCACATGTACGTACATATGTACGTACTAAGCCCAGACGTAGATTTAACGATTTCTGAAATCGCTAACGACCACAAAAGTGACTGCTGCAATTCCCGACGGGTGTTTTGCAACAAACTCTTACGCTTGCCCCACAAACGTTAACTCTGTGGAGTTGACGATAAAACTTCATACATACATATATGTATATGTACATATAGGAATAAAGACACCCGTGCATCCGTATCAAATGCAGATGTTAAGGAAGAGTCTCAATGTCAGTGCATCAGTGCAACCGAATATCAAATGGACACACAGGTTGTTCGTTCACAGAGTACCTTGTGGATTCACTGCTGTTGCACACCATTCACAGACATTAGCAGATAATAAATGCTAACCTTTGAATCCGACTTTGACTCTGACTCGACGATTAAGTCCACACACACACAAGAAACCAATTCAACGAATGGAATTTTAGATATCCGCGTGATGCAGCATTTAAAATACCACAGCGGTGGGTAACGGGCGTCGTCTCTGAACAACGACCGGATCCATTTCAATTCGAAGGAACCATCGAGTCCGATGGTCTTTGTTTCGATGCGGTCTAATTAGTGGATGTGAAGAAAACAATGGAAGTTGCTTTGGCGCATCCTGTCTGCGCTTCTTTTTGTGGATAATATTTATATACATATGTATGTATGTATGTATGTATGAATGAGCTTGTTAGCATTAAGCATCAGCATACGCGATTCATGGTAATTCTAGGTATTTTAAAGGTTCCACTTACTTCCTGGACACCGCGAGGAACCGTAAATACCTGAGGTAATAAATAAACCCAAAGGCAGTGAGTCGAACAGATGTCAATGTGTCAAACGTTGTGATTTTAAAATTCGCTGCAAATTTATTGATTTACACTTGAAGTAACATAACCTTGTTGGAAGTGCGACCTAAATAGCCATGCGCCAATTAATCGATACAATGTCAAACAAAAGATTGCATTTAAAGCAGAAAAAAAAAAGAATTCCTGGTTATCTTACAGCTTCAATCACCTCAGGAAATTCTATCATACGCTCTCGCATGGTCATCAACATTCCCTGACAATTCAATTTCTCTCAAACTTCTTCGCATTCGCATTCCGCTTCTACTACTATGTACATACATCTTTCACACGTGCTCCTTGGCTGATTGCCGATCGCCGATCGATTGAGTACTGCAACACATTGCAGTCGTGACTGACATGCGGTAATCAAAATCAATTAGATACCCAGGTGATGAGCTTCACCGATCATCAAGATCGAACATCGACCACAATTACCTCAGCTGTCACGATCGCTACGAGATGATTAAAAGTAAAACTTCTACTCACCAGTTACATTCTATCTACTGTCGTACACCTCGCTTATTCGTTATCCGTCTCCTGTGCTACATGATCGGTCAGCACTTCCACACCGACTTGAAAACAATTTTAATTAAATTGCTCGGACGTTGTTGATTTTCGCATGCCGTCAACCGAATGAGCGTCTGGCCAATCTCCAATCACTTACACCCCTATGCCGTTCGTATCGGACGCGCAATATGCTGCCGCCGCCGTTGTGTGTCTACGATGTGAAGATATCGGAATGAGATAAAAAGTCTGACAGAGCCTTATGGGATCGCGGGGTGATCGTAAGGTGATACTTTTGCTATGTTTGCATTTATAATTAATGGCTGTGTAGATGGTCGATATACATATGTACAATGGGTACTTGTCTTGAGGGAGACGCTTAGCCCCGAGCTAGTGCAGCGATTTTAGAGAGCAATCGAGAGCGATTGGGGTTTTCTGTTTTTTTGAAGTGACATTTTGTTTTACTCAACTAAATACGAGTAAATGTCATGTAAAACATGATTATGATTTGCTTGCCAGTTAATCGGCTTTCGAGTTCGGCATTGACAGTACACAAGACCCGAGCCGATGTATATGTATTCCTCGGATTCGGCGAACTACTTACATACTGTGGCCAACTAATTTGAAACACTACTCTTGAAATTCTTGTAAAGTGTTTTATTTTATTATTGTGCTTTGTTTATCAGTAAAACATTTCTTTTCAAATGAGTAATTCAATTCAAAATAGTGAAACCAAAAATCTTCTTCTTCTTCTTCATAGTGGGCGCTACAGTTCGGGGTGAACCTGGGCCTCAACCAACATGCCCCTCTATCTAGCCTTTTCCATTGCCGCACACCCAGTTGGCTGAGGTCCCCTTCCACCTGTGTGCGCCATCTTAAGGGCGGCCGTCCTCTGCTTCTTCGTCCCTCGGGGTCGGATTCAAAGACTCTCCGGGCTGGAGCTGTGGTTTCCATTCGCTCTACATGGCCCAGCCATCTTAGGCGTTGAATCCGTAGACGCCTGACTAGGCTCATGTCGCCTTTACAGCCCGTAAAGTTCGTGGTTCAATCTTCTCCTCCATCCCCCGTCTGCGTTTATAGGCCCAAAAATCCACGCAAAATCTATCTCTCGAACCGACCAAGGGCCTCCTCACCCGCTTTTGATAGTGTCCATGCTTCTGCGCCGTACAACAGGACCGGGATGATAGGGGTCTTATATAGAGTCAACTTTGTCGTTCGGGAGAGGGCTCTATTACTCAGTTGCCTCCTGAGCCCAAACAGCGATTGGCAAGAGTGAATCTGCGTTTGATTTCGGAACTGATGTCGTTGTTCCAGGTCACTGCGGAGCCAAGGTAGACGAAGTCCTTAACTACCTCGAACTTATATCTGCCTATACAAACGTTCTGGCCGAGACGTCGGTGTTGAGCGTCTTTTTTTGATGACAGCATATATTTAGTTTTGCCCTCGTTTACCGCCAAACCAATTTTCGCCGCCTCCATCTCAATACTCACAAACGCCTCATTGACATCTTGCTGTGATCTGCCTATTATGTCAATATCGTCGGCGTATGCAAGGAGTTGCGAGGATTTGAAATAGATTGTGTCTCTTGTATTGGCCAGTGATTTTTGCACAATCATTTCCAATACGATGTTGAAGAAATCACACGACAGCGCATCGCCCTGCCTAAATCCTTTTTCGACATCAAAACTATCGGAAAGGTGTTCACCGATTCGGATGGAGCAGCGAGCATTCTCCAAAGTCATCCTGCATAGTCTGACGAGTTTAGCAGGTATGTCAAAGGTAGACATAGCGTTGTATAGCTCGTCTCTAATTACGCTGTCGTTTGCGGCTTTGAAGGCGACAAATAGGTGGTGAGTGTCGACTTGAAATTCATTGGTTTTCTCCAGTATCTGTCGTAGTGTGAAGATTTGGTCGATGGTGGACTTCCCTGGCCTGAATCCGCACTGATAAGGAACTATCAGCTTATTTACAAAAGGCTTCAGGCGTTCACACAAAATGGCTGAGAAGATTTTGTAGGCGATGTTAAGGAGACTTATTCCTCTATAGTTGGCGCAATCAGAGGGGTCTCCTTTCTTGTGGATCGGGCATGCGATGCTGAGACTCCATTCCTCGGGCATGCTTTCCTCTAACCATATCTTACGGATGAGCTGGTGCATGCTCCCAACCAGGTCATCCTCAGCTGCCTTGAAGAGCTCAGCAGACAGTCCGTCTGCGCCAGCAGCTTTATTCGACTTGAGCTTCGATATGGCAATCTTAACTTCGTCGAGGTCAGGGGGACAGAATTCTCTGCGGTCTCTGTCGATTAGAAATGGATCATTCTGCCTGACAGCGGTATATTGACTAACATCGCCATTATACAGTCTGCAGAAGTGGTTTTTCCATATTCTCAGCATCGACTGCGGTTCTACTACTAGGTGTCCGTTCTCATCCCTGCAGGCTTCCGTTCTGGCTTTATAACCTTTGAAACCAAAGATATATGCTTATAATTCAAACAGTCAATTAAAAAAATGAGGTTTATAAAACGAAGTATACATTTCAGTTGGACCCCTAATTAGAAACATAAAAAAATGGGCACCAAATTATTATTTGATAGCCGGGATGCATTTATAATTAATATTTTGTGGCAAAGCCTTTTTGTTTAACGACTTCCGTGCATATTCGCTGCATAGACTCGATTAATTGTCTACAGCGCTACACCGGAATAGCTCTCCACGCAGCTTCGATATGATGGTGCAAAGAGTTGAGATTCGTGGAATCTTTCAGCGCAACTGCCTTTTTTAGATCGCCCCATAGGTGCTCAATCGGGTTGAGGTCTGCATTCGATGCCGCCCACTCAAGAACACTGATGGAATTTTCTTGGAAAAATTTTTTGGTTACCTTAGCCGTATGTTTGGGGTCGTTATCTTGTTGGAATTTCCAAATAACTGGCATATTTTCGTCAGCCCAAGGTATTAACTTGTCTTTTAATATGTTGGTGTATTTCTCGGCCGTCAAAATACCATCTATTCGATGTATCGGGCCAACACCAATCCACGAAAAACAACCCCAAACATTTGGTGATCCCCCACCATGTTTAACGACCGGCAGAACATACTTAGGATGCAAAGCTGCACCTGTTGGTCGTCGTATATACCGAGCACCATCTTGAATCATGCGATTAATCTTAGTTTCATCGCTCCACACTACGTACTTCCACTGATTTATTGTCCAATTCAGGTGGGACTTCGCAAAAGCAATTCTATTATTCCTTTGCTTTGGCGTTATAAGCGGTTTCAATCCTGATTCGACCAGTCGTTTCCTTATAGTACGAGTAGAAATTGGAGTACTATTTTCCTCCAAAATTTGTCGCTGAATTTCCGCTGGGCTAATCTTTGGATTGCACTGTCGGTCCCCACAGATGTTTTGCGTGTCGTTTTCTCCGGGGTATATTTTCAGTGGCTTGAAAACTTTTGAAATGCTTAATAGCACCATAGACTTTCTTCACAGAACACTTTATTTGCTTTGTGATCGATCGGTACGGCATTTAAAGCTTCCACAGTTCGACAATAGCCTTCCGAGTAGCCGCATCGCAACTTTTGGCTTTACCCATCATGAAATGCTGTAAAACTCAAAAAAATGAATTCCGTCCTACTCTACGGCGGTGAGGCTTGGATGTTATCAAAAGCGTATGAAGAGGATCTTGGGCGTTTCGAGAGGAAAATTCTGGTCCCGTTGGTGTAAACGGAGAGTGGAGGAGGAGATTCAACCAGGAACTGTACGGGCTGTACAGCGACATCGGCCTAGTTAGACGTCTTTGGATCCAACGTCCAAGATGGCTGGGCCATGTAGAGCGAATGGACATCACCGCTCCGGCCCGAAGAGTCTTCGAGTCTAACCCCGAGGGACGACGAGGCAGGGGACGACCGCGCACAGGTGGAAAGGTACCTCATCCAACTGGGCGTGCGGCACTGGAAGCAGCTGGCCAAAGATCGTGCCGGCTGGAGAGGCTTGTTGATTGAGGTTTTAGTTCACCCCGAACTGTAGTGCCATCTAAGTAAAGTAAGTAAGTGCTTTCAAACATGGATTTTTATTGGCATGACCTCGTCTTATTCTTATTTTCATTTTCGAGCTAGTATCGTTAGCTCTATGTACATAGAAAAATCAAGGAATTCGCGAGATTTGAATCTTTAAATTCCGTTTAAATGAATGGCCTTGCAGGCTTTGAAGAAGTTTTTATTTAATCAGTCAAAGCGAAGCGCAAATAAAAATTATAATAGAAACACGCTTATCTCCTCGCAAATGATAAACGTTTCTTCTATTTGTCTTATCACTGAAGCGCGTTTCCACACCACATCACTCCAATATTCCCCTAAACTCCCGTTTCTGCAAGTGTCTCATCCCTTATTATCTACATACATACGAGTACTATCTAAGGAATGTTAAGTGCCCGATTTCACGATAAGACCGCTAAGCAAAAATATTTTCGCAGCCTCTCACAATCAGCATGTAAACATCATAAATACCAAATAAAATGTCGCCAAACTGGATGTGATGAAGCCCCACTAACCCGCCTTGAGTCGACTTTAGAGTTAAATCAATTTCACAACGTTGTTCTAACGAAATAGCAACTAACAGTTGGGCGGTATCCAATTTGTCAAGTCCAAACGATTTTGCTGTAAATCACACTACGTACGGCTGAATGTGGTTTTCGTCATGCTAAGCAAACTTGTGGTGAACAATTGTTTTCTTTAGCCGTGGCTCCCCCGTGCCATTTATATAATCGGAAAGAATAAGAAAATGTCACGACAAAACCGCAACACGACGACGAAAAGTGCACCACCCCGTGGATCAAAGCGCCAGAAAGGGAAAACCCCAATGAACGAGAGACAGTATGTGATGAATGTCAAAAATCTCATACATATCTTGTAGGTTAATGTGGGGGAGAGGGATTGCAAATAGCCGACTTTACATCGCGTAACCACATTCAGCTCATAGATTTGCGCGTATGTCAAAACTACGAGTACAAATGTTCGAAATCGACACCGTGCCATGCATATTGAAGTGCATTGAGGTTATGTTGCAATATCAGTACGAGTACTTCGATCGGGCACAGGAACTACTCGTACACGGGTGGTAGTCATGAATTATAGCCGCACAGGGTGTCCTTTTACCACACTTTTTCTCTTCACTCTTTCCGGCTAGTGTCATATTTCAAATCGGACTGTCAGACACTGACACTGCCAGCGATAATAATTATTATTGAGCTGGAAGTGATCTCAATCAGTTCTTAGCAGACAGTTCTAGGTGGTAGTTGTGGTCCTTGGAGTTGAATTGAAATCGTGCAAAAATTCTTCCTTCCGTACGCCTGCTGGCTGGCAGGCAGGCAGGCATGCGATTTATTGAACAACTCATGAACTGACCGCAGGCTGCGTATCGGTAGTATCTATTGTAAATCAAAGTAAATCACTCAATCTGGTAAGCTGTAAGGCAGTACGGAGTTAATAATCGACCAACGGCTACTGATTGCTTTATGTGAACTTTTCAATGAACATTTGCCGTTGATCGAATTATCGATGATGGAGCATTCTTTATGGGTTCTTACAGATGGCGTTTGACGCC
Source organism: Eumerus sabulonum (assembly GCA_951905685.1). Taxonomy (NCBI): domain Eukaryota; kingdom Metazoa; phylum Arthropoda; class Insecta; order Diptera; family Syrphidae; genus Eumerus; species Eumerus sabulonum. The sequence goes on from OX645060.1 coordinate 210,290,034, forward strand.
TGTCCTTAATTGATTTCATGCCATTGTTGTCGCAGGAAAGCAATTCAATCATTGGGACAATAGAACGGTATGGAATTGAATTCTGACCTTGGGGTCATTTCGATCAAATGCGAAGGAATGTATTTTTAGAGAGTTATATCATTAATTGAGTTTGGTCAAATGCAGGAGGAATATTAGTCTCAATTAAAAGCAATACTGCGAACTTTAAAAAAAAGCACTGATGTCTTCGCAGGATGTGGCGCCAGCTAAGTTAACGATCTTGCTGTCGTTTTTGTCTGGTATATAAATTACCGGGAACCGAAATCAAGACAATCCAAGAAAATGTATTATGTTGTCAAAGATTAACATCTTGTTGGGTCAATTAGATACGAGCAAAGTCTGATTTCGGGTTAGTTGGACATACCATTAAAATTAAATTTTTTTTTTAAAATCACATGACCTTATTGTGACTTCCTATAGATTTAAATCATTTTTGAACAAACAGAATTGTTCTATTAGCATCACATGTTCACCTTACATTTAAACAATTGCTTCGTCTCTTGCCAGAGATACGAAGTAATCCCTCGTTCACGGTTGACAGACTAATTAATCACTAAGAGCTCGGACAAAATTCCAAAAATACTCATATCTAAGGAATTCGCCAATGTTAACAGAGCAAACAAAGATCACACGAGTTCCAACAACATTTTGAACACTGGAGATAGGTAAGTGATGATTTACTTACATCACGGAAATTTTGTCCAGAAATAGATGGTTATGGTTTCCCTCATTTCTTGACTTTGGAACACGCATTCTTAGACAATGGATTCTTCTCTTTATTGTTTTTTTTTTTTTTTTTTTGTGCTTTGATGACTGGTATCTTTCAGGTAAAATAGCACTTCCTGTTGTTTGCAATGACTCAAGGTTGGGTGGTATTCTACAACGATAAACCAATTTCCTTGGAGACTATTAGGCATTTGTGCATTTTTAAAATAGTCTTTTGCCCATGATTTTTTTGTTTTTTTTTTGTTTTTTCGCGAGGGTTGGTGAAAACCTTCAAAAGACACTGAGGACTGAGAGCGCGTGCTCATACTAGTGTGAGAATTAATTCTCTAGAAACATTAACTAGGACGGTAATCCGCCTCGCAATCTACCCAAATTAAGCGTAACGAGCTCTTTTATAGCAAGCAAACGGCGCGATCGCATCCGAGATAACCAACATCTCGTCTCGGTCCTTCGAAGATCTAATTCTGCGCAACAGACATGTTGATTTTTGGTACTGTTTTCGACATCAGACTTTTCTGCATAAGCTGTAAGGGAAATGTAAGGCTTCGCATTTAGGCTTATAGGTAGAATTTACGAAGTACTATCATTTTGTAATGAAAGCTCTTTGAGCCTTTCTAATTCGGGGCGCTTAACGATCCATCCAGCATGATTGTTGATTGAGAGTAACTTTGATTTAGGAAAGGCTGGTTCTATGAGTAGTCCGGACAACTTGCGAACACGCGAAAGGCAAACGTATGATAGACCAAGTCCAAATTCACCATCTCCTATGTCAACGACGGCAGTATCAACTGTGATGTCTTGAGATTTATGTATCGTAATAGCAAAGGCGACGTCCAGCGGACATTGTTTTCGTGTACAGTTACCAGTACCTTTTTTGAATCCTATAGTCTGAGGCAGAATAGGGATCAGTCGATTATATACAGAAGGCCCTTCATAGTCATCAAATCGAACCAAGACGCTTATCGGGAACTCATTCGTTATATCTTCAGCATCGGAAGGCGCATAAACTACATCAACAACGGTGCCAAGGGTACCGTTGCATAATCCTTCTGCCGTCCAAATATTTTGCGTGAGCATCACACGATAACCACTTGCTAGCTTGAGGGTGGGTTTTAATCCTTGGGCGTCATCAGCGGAAGCACGACTTGCAATATTGTTGTTATGGATAGTTCTTGCTCGATTCCGGTTTGCCTCATTACTTGTTGCAATACAAATACTCGGGTGAACTTCTGATGTAGAATCTTCCCACGGATTGCAGCTATGTTACTTGGTTTGGGAATTCCTAACATTGACGTATCTCCAACAGGTGGCAGCTGGCAAAAATCACCGAAGAAATACACAATGGCACTTCCAAACTCAATAAATTGATTTTCTTGGAAAGCTTGCCTGAGACGCTGATCAATTATAGATAACAAACGCAGTCCGACCATGGGCATTTCGCCGCAGATAATAACTTTCTTGTTTGACATTTTGTCTTGGAATGCTCGTTCGTGTTGTCCAGACAGATCAGATAGTGCTCCATGCCTCGTAAACATTAAGTTTAATGTAGAGTGTACTGTTCCCCCACCGATATTATTAGCAGCCACACCTGTAGGAGCAATCAACAACACCGATTCAGGACCATATTTTGCTTCAATAACCCAATCATTTGGCGAATGATACACGACTTTCCACTGCCAAATTTTCCTTGCACGATAGTTACATAGTTTCTCGACTATGGTTGAATCTAATTGTCTTGTCACGTGGTTGATAACTTGCAATTGTTCTGGAGTTAATGCAATATGCTCTGGTAGTGAAACAACACCCGTCTCGACAAAATTTTCTTTGGCGACTTTCAAAAAACCTAAATTGTTCTCGATGCCAGGATATCTTGTTACATTTTCATTCCAGGTATATTCCAAATCAATGTTTCTGTAGCCGCTCGAACAATCCGTAGAATCTTTTTTTTCCTATGACTTTAATTTTCGTCGATAGGAAAAATTCAATTCCGCGCGTGATGAGTTTTTCCTATTGGTTTCAATGGAAAAATGGTTTTTCGGTGATTATTCCTCAATGGTAAGTCCGATCGGGACATTCGACCCCTTACCACACTCAGCGATGTCCACACCAGTTTGATCAAGATCGCCCGAGTGGTCTTGGAGGAGTACGATTTGTTGCGAAATACATGTTTGAGGGATAAGATTATTTTATTATTATTATTATAATTATATACATAATAATAATAATAATTAGTCGGTTGGGCTACGGCCTAGTAAGCCGTAACCGTAAAAAAACCACAAACTCCGAAACAACCACAAGCCTCGGATTTAACGGACCGGATTTATGTTGACGACCCTTGCAAAAAACGGATAAAAAACAGGCCAAGTGCGAGTCGGACTCGCGCACGAAGGGTTCCGTACCATCTGTATATATAAATATGAAAGAGACTATGTATATGTACTATCTTCATGATGAGATATAGTTGATCATCAAAGTGTCCATTGAATTCAAATCAATTGTCTTACTTGACAGCAATGATGTGAAAAGGTGAATAACAATAATGGGAAATATGGGAAAAAGGTTTGCAGCTAGGATTAATTCATCAAAGACACAAACGAGATCAAAACTGGGAAGTTTGCTACTGGTTGTGGGATATTATCGACTAACCTTAGTTCAGTATGTGACCAAGGGGATTTTTTGGATGAAAATCATGTCTGTTGTATGGGAGCCCCCCTTAAATATTCACTTTGTTCTGTTTTTAGTATTTGTCGTGGTAGCGGCAACAGAAATACATCATCTGTGAACATTTCAACTGTCTAACTAGCACGGTTTATGAGATACAGCCTGGTGACAGACGGACGGACAGCAAAGTCTTAGTAGTAGAGTTCCGTTTTACCTTTGGGTACGGAACCCTAAAAAAGGACAACCTAAGTGGCCTAAACAGGCCACTTGCAGCCGAACAACTCGCGGACGCCCTAGGCCGCTATAAAGCGGATATCGCCGCCATCCAGGAAATGCGATGGAATGGACCGGGTATAAAGCGGATGAAAAACTGCGATATCTACTACGGCGACTGCTATAGGAAGAGAGGGCAACGATTGTTTGGATGCGGATTTGTTGTTCGAGGTGGACTAAGGCAAAAAGTCCTAAGCTTTCGGCATGTGAGCGAACGCCTCATAACAATCCGTATCAAGGATAAATTTTTTAACATCAGCCTGATCTACGTCCACGCCCCCACGGAAGACAAGGATGACTCCGCCAAAGATGAGTTCTACGATATCCTAGACAGAACGTATGCCCAATGTCCCAGCTATGACATCAAAATTGTACTACAAGACTTCAATGCTAAGCTGGGTAAGGAAAGCATCTTTGAACGAGTCATCGGCAAACATAGCCTAAACGACACTACCTCCGATAACGGACACAGGCCGATTGATCTTGCTACGGGGCGAAATCTCCTTCCAGCCAGTACGCGCTTCCCGCACCTCGATATACACAAAGGCACCTGGCGGTCTTTTGATCAATCGACTACCAACCAGATTGATCACATCGCGATCGACGTCAGACACTCCTCCACTATTCTCGATGTTCGAACATTCCGTGGGGCTAACATCGACTCGGACCACTATCTTGTAGTAGCCAAGATGCGCTTACGGATATCACGAACGCAGCGGAGTAGAGTAAGCATACAAAGTTTTGACGTCGGGAAGCTACTATCGCCAGAAACCGCTCGTGCTTTTACCGATCGCGTCCCCCTTAAGCTCTCCAATACACCTGAATCCTCCACACTATCAATAGAACAGCAGTGGAGCCTTTGCAAACAAACCCTGAAAAGCTCTGCATCCGAAGTTTTGGGTTTAAAGGCTCCACCACGAAGAAACACCTGTTTCGATGACGAGTGCAGGAGGATTCATACAGCGAAGCAGGATGCATATAAGGCCTCGCTGCATAAAAGAACAAGAGCAGCTCGTGAGCTCTACGAGTTAAAGACAAGGGAGGAGCATAAGCTTCTTAGAAGAAAGAAAAAAGAGCACGAGAAGCGCGCGATTGAGGATTTGGAGAGGTATTACTGCAGGTGTGACGTTCGAAAGTTTTATCAACAGATAAAGCGAACATGCCAAGGTTATAAAGCCAGAACGGAAGTCTGCAGGGATGAGAACGGGCACCTAGTAGTAGAACCGCAGTCGATGCTGAGAATATGGAAAAACCACTTCTGCAGACTGTATAACGGCGATGTTAGTCAATATACCGCTGTCAGGCAGAATTATCCATTTCTAATCGACGGAGACCGCAGAGAATTCTGTCCCCCTGACCTCGACGAAGTTAAGATTGCCATATCGAAGCTCAAGTCGAATAAAGCTGCTGGCGCAGACGGACTGTCTGCTGAGCTCTTCAAGGCAGCTGAGGATGACCTGGTTGGGAGCATGCACCAGCTCATCCGTAAGATATGGTTAGAGGAAAGCATGCCCGAGGAATGGAGTCTCAGCATTGTATGCCCGATCCACAAGAAAGGAGACCCCTCTGATTGCGCCAACTATAGAGGAATAAGTTTCCTTAACATCGCCTACAAAATCTTTTCTGCCGTTTTGTGGGAACGCCTGAAGCCTTTTGTAAATAAGCTGATAGGTCCTTATCAGTGCGGATTCAGGCCAGGGAAGTCCACCATCGACCAAATCTTCACACTACGGCAGATACTGGAGAAAACCAATGAATTTCAAGTCGACACTCACAACCTATTTGTCGACTTCAAAGCCGCATACGACAGCGTAATTAGAGACGAGCTATACAACGCTATGTCTGCCTTTGACATACCTGCTAAACTCGTCAGACTATGCAGGATGACTTTGGAGAATGATCGCTGCTCCATCCGAATCGGTGAACACCTTACCGATAGTTTTGATGTCAAAAAAGGATTTAGGCAGGGCGATGCGCTGTCGTGTGATTTCTTCAACATCATATTGGAAATGATTGTGCAAAAATCACTGGCCAATAGAAGAGGCACAATCTATTTCAAATCCTCGCAACTCCTTGCATACGCCGACGATATTGACATAATAGGTAGATCACAGCGAGATGTCAATGAGGCGTTTGCGAGTATTGAAATGGAGGCGGCGAAAATTGGTTTGGCGGTAAACAAGGGCAAAACTAAATATATGCTCTCATCAAAAAAGGACGCTCAACACCGACGTCTTGGCCAGAACGTTTGTATAGGCAGATATAAGTTCGAGGTAGTTAAGGACTTCGTCTACCTTGGCCCCGCAGTGACCTGGAACAACGACATTAGTTCCGAAATCAAACGCAGAATCACTCTTGCCAATCGCTGTTTCTCTGGGCTCAGGAGGCAACTGAGTAATATAAGACCCTTATTATCCCGGTCCTGTTGTACGGCGCAGAAGCATGGACACTATCAAAAGCGGATGAGGAGGCCCTTGGTCGGTTCGAGAGAAAGATTTTGCGCGTGATTTTTGGGCCTATAAACGCAGACGGGGGATGGAGGAGAAGATTCAACCACGAACTTTACGGGCTGTACAGCGACATGAGCCTAGTCAGGCGTCTACGGATTCAACGCCTAAGATGGCTGGGCCACCACAGCTCCAGCCTGGAGAGTCTTTGAATCCTACCCCGAGGGACGAAGAAGCAGAGGACGGCCGCCCTTAAGATGGCGCACACAGGTGGAAGGGGACCTCAGCCAACTGGGTGTGCGGCAATGGAAAAGGCTAGCGAAAGATCGTGCTAGATGGAGGGGCATGTTGGTTAAGGCCCAGGTTCACCCCGAACTGTAGCGCCCACTAAGAAGAAGAAGAAAGCACTCCACCAAGCTGGTATGGAAAATGGCTGCGAGTTCATTCAACGGGAAAACCGACGTACTAGCCGTCAGATGTCGCAAAAACTCCCGATTTAATTGACTTCTTTATCACGAAGGGAATCAGTGCAAACTACCTAAAAGTCGAAGAGAGCTTTGACCTTTCCTTAGACCAATCTCCAGTTATACTAACGATGAGCGCAGCTCTAATTAAAATTCAAAGACCACCTAAATTAACTAGTAGGAGAACTAACTGGAAAAGATTCAGAAACTACGTTGCGGAAGGCACTGAACTCAGAGTACCGATAAGAACATCCTATGAATTAGAAGTCGAAGCTGATCGTTTTGTCCATTTAGTGCAATATGCGGCGTCGAAGAGTACTCCACACCAAGATTGAATTCCGGTCAGTCAAAAGGTATCCTACCCGCCTGAAATAAGACAAATGGTGAACGAAAAACGGAAAGTGCGGAAGCGATGGCAACAAACTCGCGCGCCGCTGGATAAAACCCGATTAAATCACTTGTGTAATTCGCCCAAAAGGGCAATTAAAGACTATAAGAATGAACGTATCGGCATTTATCTAGAAAACTTGATTTTAGAGAAAGAATCAAATTACTCTCTTTGGAGAGCTGTAAAAAGTGCTAAAAAGCCGCAAATCCAGGCACCACCCATAAGAAAAGGTCGAGGCGAATGGGCTAAGGAAGATAAGGAAAAAGCAGACACCTTCGCCGGTTACCTAGAGGATACTTTTAAGCCCATTCAGGGCCAACCGGTCCAGGATAACGACAATTGCTCGAATACAGAAACGGACTAGCGACTACCAGCAGCTACGCTCTCGGAACTTAAAAAAGTATTAAAATCGTTGAAGTCGAACAAAGCTCCTGGTTACGACTTAATCACGGGAGAAATTCTTAAAGCATTGCCGAAGAAAGCACTTCTTAAACTTCCTTTTCTTGTAAATGCGGCACTTAGATTAGAACATGTACCAAATCAATGGAAAGTCGCAGAAGTCCTGAAACCCGGGAAACCGCCAACTGAAGTTACGTCGTATAGACCGATTTCTCTTCTACCGATCATCTCCAAATTATTCGAGAGAATTCTACTTAATCGACCTAAGCCAATTACTGAAGGTCTCTTACCGGATCATCAGTTTGGTTTCAGAAGCAAGCATTCCACCATAGATCAAGTACATCGAATAACTGATGTAATTGAAAAAGCGCTAGAACAAAAGTTAATTAGTTCAACCATTTTTCTTGACATCTCACAAGCCTTTGATAAAGTATGGCACAAAGGCTTAGAGTACAAACTACGACCTGTTCTACCAGAACAGCTGAACAGACTCTTCCGTGCTAAACATGGAAATGAATATTCCGAGCTGAAGGCGATAACGGCCGGTGTACCGTAGGGTAGTGTTTTAGGCCCGCTATTATACTTACTTTATACTCGTGATATACCACAACAACGTTTGCCGATGACACTGCCATCCTGGCAACAGGTAAAACGGTTGAAGAAGCAAATGTCAAACTACAGTATGATCGTGTAAGTAATGGGACAAAGGTTTGGCGGATCGCTCTCAAACGAAATCTGTTCACGTTGACTTAACCTACAGAAAAATAAATACCAGTTTTCATAAACGCTGCGCAAATTCTGTTCGCAAACGAGGCGAAGAATCTCGGAATGACACTTGATGCGAAATTAAAATGGGAAACTCACGTTAAGAAAAAACGTATATGGACTTTTGGTATACAACTATGGGGTAATGCGCGGAGTCAGCCACCAAAAGCGTTGATGCTGCCGATCAACGTCTCTTCAATCGTGATTTGAAATCGATCTGCTGAACCTGAGGCGCTCGGGCTCGCAGAGCACGACGCCAGGCTCGTAGAGGAATCGCCGCTTCACGTAATTACGGGCCACATGGTAGATTAGGGGTACCGCCAATCTATCCTGGATCAGCCCAAAATCATCTAAATAGAGGAATGCTTCCGGAGGGACAAAGCCGCTATGTCGCACACGCTTATGGTACATGGTACATACTGTTAGGGTAGTAAGCCCCAGAGATCAAGTTATTGACTGAAGTCATTGCCCTCGTGACGTGACCTCGAATCAGCTTTATCAGATAATCGTCTATCCGCACAATCTTTGCCTTATCGTATAGAGCCTCGTTGGGATATAACTTTGTGTACTCGGATTCTGGTGTCCTGTGCAATGAGAGACAAGCCCTTAGACATTGTCTCTCAAACACTCGAATCCTTACCATCAAGCTGGCACTTACATTGAACCAAGCGGGACATCCATAGGCAATCATGGGCCTGATTAAGGCCATGTAGCAGATTATCTTCACTCTGGAATCAAGTTGGCTGCTATGAAACAGCCATCTTGTCAGAGCGAAAACGCCCCGTGCCCTTGCCAGAGCAGCATCCACATTTTTATCAAAATATAGATACTGATCCAGCCAGATCCCAAGGTATCTGACTACACTCCTATTTGCCAGTGGACGCCCGTTCGCTGAAAGGATTAAGGACCTTCGCCAGTGCTTTCTAGTGTCCCTAGAGGCCCTAGACAAAGGTGCTCTGAATAAAATAGTCTTTGATTTCTGGAAGTTGATTTTCAACTTCCAGTCATCACAGAACTGCTGAATTTTGTCGAAGTCACGCTGCAATAAAATAGCAATGACGTCGATCGTTGGATCTGATCTGTACGCAATTAAGTTGTCCGCGTACACTATCGATTGACGAAGAGAAACTATCTGATCGCTGATGTAAATGCTGAAAAGGATCGGCGAGTTCACTGTGCCCTGTTGCAGTCCATTTTTAATTTCGAATGTTTGAGTAGAAGTCACGTTGGCAATTTTCACAATGAACTTCCTACCCTTCATCATGTCGTAAATCATATATATCAATGATTTACTTATGCCCAACTGTTTGAGCACTGGTTCTTGCATTTATTCCATTGGATATCCGAGACGAGTTTCGACGCGGCATGTATGGTATCATGCCCCGATCTGAAACCGAATTGGTTATCCGGAATGACGTTTTTGTCCTCAGCCCATCTAGACAGGGCTCTATGGATTACCTTCTCGAAGACCTTGCTGATACTCGGAAGGAGACTTATCGATCGGTGATTTGCCGGGTTAGAGGAGTCTTTGCCCCTCTAAGGGATTGGTTGGACCACCGCCGTTTTCCAATGCACCGGATAATATGCATTATTCAGTGCATTGTTAAACAGGATGCTGTACCTCTCTATAGCCACTGGTGGGAGGTGCCTGAGCACAGCATTGGATATACCATCATTACCCGCGGACTTTTGGCCCTAGACTGTTATAAGGCAGACATACCCGCAATCCGAGATGTGCGATGGTGAACGTGAAACTGTGACATCTATTACGGCGACTGCTACAAGGAGAGACTTACTTACTTACTTATCAGGCCTGCGATCCATGGAGGATCTGAGCCTGAGCTATAGCTGCCTTCCATCCTTGACGGTCCCGGGCACGCTGCTTCCAGTTGTCAAGACCAAGATGTCTTACATCCGCGATTACTTGGTCATTATACCGGAGGTTCGGTCTTCCTCTTCTTCTCGAACCAGGAGGCTCGGAGTCGAAGACCCTCTTAGCTGGAGCGTTGATGTCCATGCGCTCGATGTGGCCGAGCCAGTGTAGTCGACGGGTCCTTGCTTTCCGGACTACATCCACATCTTGGTACAGCTCGTAGAGTTCGCGGTTGTGTCTTCTTCTCCATTCACCTTCCTCACAGCCAGGACCAAATATCCGGCGCAGAATTTTTCTTTCGAAAGAACCCAAAATCAGCTCCGCTGTCCTGCTTATCGTCCAGCTTTCGGCTCCGTACAGCAAGACTGGCAGAATGAGCGTTTTGTAAAGCATGACTTTGGTCTTTCGAGTGAGGAGTTTTGACCCCAGTTGTTTGGACAAGCCGAAGTAGCAGCGGTTGCCAAGGGCGATTCTACGCCGGATCTCCACTGTGGTGTCATTTGTGGAATTTACGTTTGCCCCGAGGTAGACAAACTCCTTAACTACCTCGAAATTGTAGCTGTCAATTGTTATGTTTTGTCCCAGGTGGTGAGCGACGGATTGGTTTTTGCTTGACAGCATGTATTTCGTTTTGTCCTCATTGATCTTAAGGCCAATTCGTTTCGCCTGTTCTTCAATCGCCGTGAATGCTTCCACAATGCCACGGCGAGAACACGCGATGATGTCGATATCATCCGCGTATCCTAGCAGCTGGATGGACTTGTAAAAGATAGTGCCTTCCCTGTTGACGCCTGCCCGTGGCACTATCTGCTCCAGCACCAGGTTGAAAAAGTCACATGACAGCGCATCTCCTTGCCGAAATCCGGTGCATGTTTCGAATGGTTCCGAGGTCCTAGAACCGAGTTGCACGGTGCATCGCGTGTTTTTTAGCGTGGCGCGACACAACTGAATCAGTTTTACCGGGATCCCGAATTCGGCCATCGCACCAAACAGTTCTTCACGATGAATGCTGTCGTATGCGGCTTTGAAATCGATGAAAAGATGGTGTGTATCGATTCGAAACTCGTTGGTCTTTTCCAGGATTTGTCGAAGTGTGAAAATTTGGTCTATAGTTGATTTGCCGGGCCGGAAGCCGCACTGGTAGCTGCCGATTAGTGCGGTGCAAAATGGTTTTAGACGTTCACACAATACGCTGGACAGGATCTTGTATGCGACATTGAGCAGGGATATACCTCTATAGTTCTTACAAGAGGTAGGATCGCCTTTTTTGTGGATGGGGCATATAGAGCTGGTATTCCAGTCGTCGGGCATGCTCTCATCTTCCCAAATTCTGCAGATGATCTGGTGCATGCTCCCTACCAGAACATCGCCGCCAGCCTTGAAGAGCTCTGATGGCAAGCCATCTGAGCCTGTGGCCTTGTTGTTCTTCAGCTTCTGAATAGCTGTGCCGACTTCTTCTATGCTGGGTGGGAGGACTACTTCAGCGGCTGGAGTTGGGATTTCCTCAGTCCCTACCACTCTCTCTTGGTCATGCTCGTTAAGCAGCTGCTGAAAGTGCTGCTTAAATACATCCACTATTCCCTGCGGGTCGGTGACAAGATTACCCTCGCAGTTTCGAAGAGCCAGGGTGCCCTTTTTGAAGCCTCCTGCAAGGCCTTTGGCTTTCTTGTAAAAGGCTCGTATTTTATGTCTATCCCTAGACTCCTCGATATCCTTGAGCTGGAAGGCTGCGAAGATTCTTTTCTTTTGTCGCAGTAGTTTCTTCTCCTCCCTTCTTCTGGCTCGGTACTCTTCTCGCGCTGCCCTGGTTTTCCTCTGCAGCGCCTTTTGGTACGCCTCGTCGGTTGCTGCCTTTTTCTGCTCACACTCGCCATCATACCACGGGTTTCTTGTCGGGGGTGGTAGGTATCCTAAGGTGGTTTCGGCTACTTCCTGAATGGCTGAGCGGCACTGCAGCCACATATTATTGGCATTTGTGTTCGACGTAGGCATACCGTAGAGTCTTTCGCTCAGCTGCTCCCTGTAGACTCTGGCAACCTCCGGTGTGCTCAGGCGCCCAATGTCGAACCTCCTCCTGATGGGCTGGTGCAGCTTTCTGACATTGGACAGTCGAGCTCTGAATCTTGCTGCTACGAGGAAGTGGTCAGAGTCGACATTTGCCCCTCTGAATGTTCGCACATCCAGGATGTTTGACGCGTGCCTTGCGTCAATGAGCACATGGTCGATTTGGTTGGCGGTTCGACCGTCCGGAGATCGCCAGGTTGCTGTGTGGATTCGCTTGCGAGGGAATCTTGTGCTACTTATCACCGCATTACGAGCTGTCGCAAAGTCAGCGAGTCGGAAGCCGTTATCTGTTGTTGTATCGTGGAGGCTGTACTTTCCGATCACTCCGCCAAGGGTGTTTTCCTTTCCGATTTTGGCGTTGAAGTCCCCGAGCACGATTTTTACATCGTACTCTGGACAAGCTCCGTAGGCGTTGTCCAGGAGGTCATAGAAGTCCTCCTTGATAGGGTCTTCAGCCTCGTCGGTAGGGGCGTGTGCACATATAAGGCTGATGTTATAAAATCTGCCTCTGATGCGGATCACAGCCAGGCGATCACTTATAGGTTTAAAGTCAATAACCTTCGACCTTAACCGCTTTCCCACGACGAATCCGCATCCCAGTAAGTGCAACCTTTTGTGACAGCTGTAATAAATGTCGCAATTTTTCTTCCTAATCATACCGTTTCCTATCCAGCGTATTTCCTGGACCGCAGTAATATCCGCCTTGTACTGCGTGAGGATTCCTTCTAGTTTATGAGCAGCTCCGGAAGTGTACAGGGTTCTGACATTCCAGGAGCATACTCGCAAATCGTGTTCCTTTTTCGTGCGTTGTCGTCGTCGAGTATCCGTCCGTATATCCGAGGCATCTTGCTCATTCATAACTTTAGGTTTTTTTACGTTGGCGGATTGTTAGCCCGCCGCACAACCGCCATTCTGGTCGGGGTTTTCTTCGCTGCATACGTTTGTTCACCTCCCAACGGTTGTTGAAGAGGCTATCCAGAGGGCGCCGCGAGGAGCCCATGCCCTCTACAAGGAGAGAAGTCAACGCTTATTCGGATGCGGATTTGTTATTAGAGGTAGACTTAGGCGATTATTCTTGAGCTTGCGGCATGTAAGCAAACGCCTCATAACTATCCGTATCAAGGCTGAATTCTCCAACATCAGCCTAGGCAAAATCCCCGTAGTATACTTGCAATGAAAAAGCTTCTCGACTTACGCCGTTCGAAATCGGCATTTGGTCCAAGCATAAGAGTACACAAAAGTAATTATGTACTTATTTAAAACATTCAAAAACAAATTGAGTTTCACTAAAAAACCCTGATACTGTCGAGTTGCCCTGAATATATTTTGTTTTTGAAGGTGCCTCAGCTTGAAAAAAAATTTGCTTTAACCTTATCCATGTTTAGTTCCCTTTCTCAACCATCGGAATGAGTTTGTACATATGTTTGCGAAATAAAAACTTTCTGAAGCACAAGGAAAAAATGTATTTCAATTGTCTGAAATCATTTTAAAAGTGACACATCAAAGGGTCTTCTTAAATAGAAAAATGTATCGCCTTTGCAAACACACTAAGGTAGGCAAATACTCCTCGAATCAACGGCTGTCTTGATCAAATCCTGATTAACTTACTAATAATAATACAATATTTCCGGCTGAACATAAACACTCAATTTGCCTTGACAATAACCTCCAATCACAATTGCATATACACGGATACTTTGGAGCCACTACATAGCACAAGCAGCATCTACTGTTGATGCAGAAGACTAAGGTGACGGTATTTCTGCGTAAATTAATACATTTGCTTAACCTTGTCCATTTAAATTGAGATTTTCAGGTATCCATAAAACCACTTCAATTACGACGGACGGTGACAAGTGCAACCCATGACCACACAGAAATATTCAAGAGAGAGTACACACCGTATCGACCTTAGTCGTAAATGGCAAATTCTACCCACGAAATCCGTCAAAACGTATCTACTAAATCCAAATCCGAATCGTAAACAAACGCAAACAAAACACTTATTTCACGGTCCATCACGACCTCCGATTCGAAATTCCAACGCGAAACGTTTTACACTTGAACTTGACGGCTAAGACCAACTAATTGTCATACAATGGCAATTGGCACCCATGGCGCACCATTGCAGCGTCACAAACTACGAACACATAGAGCAATAGAAATGTGTCGGAGCACAGGGTGGACAATAAGAAATAAAAAAGAAAAAGTGAGAAAACCAACTCACCAAGTATGATGTCTGTCCAACTGTTGCTGCTGCAAATGCAATTGCTTTAGCTGAATCGTATTTCCACTCACTCGAACCTGCTGTAATCCAAAGTATCTACTGTCACACGCCTTTGAACACAAAACGAACGCGATGTTGCAATAATGTCGTTAAGCCTCTATGCTCAACACTTGGTGTCTCCACTGGCACCAACCAGCTTTTTATCAGGTTGGCGCTAACGCATGCCAAATCCAAATTTTAATCCAAATCGATATCCGACTTCCGTTGAGCACGACAAAAAAGAAAACAAAATTGTTTGATGTTGCACGCTCGCAACACTAAATACGAGTACACTTCCCGAATACCGCGCCGCGTCGCGCCACTTTCGTTTTTCTTATGGCGAACTTGAGAACACAATAACTCAGCAATTGTGTAATTGTCACAATTACTTATCTTCTTTATCCGTTTCTCCTTTTTTGCTATCTTTCCTTTTGTCCGGATTAACCTTTCTCTATTCGAGGTATGCGAACGATTTCATTTGTTAAAATAAAAAAATGAAAATTCAAAAAATTCCAAAACCAATTGAAAACCAAAAATCCAATACACAGTAGACACCGATCGTAGGTTTCGTTTATCAATTCTTCGAGCCCCGTCGAGCTTGCAAACACTCGCTGCGCGAATATAAACAGACTGAAGCCGCGCACGACCTGCCCGATGGTTTTAATCCAAAAAACTGAACAGAGTTCTTTGGCTACTACCGCACTGTGTACAGGTTGCTCTACGATACGTCGTGGCAATTCAATCGAGACGTTTTTGCACAGATCGCCTGCCTAAGCTGTGTGCTCACTGTTGCTGTTGCCGCTGTGCAGTCTACTGCATATGTGATATCAATTTGACGAAGAAGAGAGATAAAGTGACATCTTTTAACGAACCAAGAGCATGCAGGTGGATTTAAGAGACCGGCTTTTTGCGTGTATTGTTGTGTTCCACTACTCTTAACTTGTGGAATAACGAAAAGGTAAGGAAAAGTCGGTAGAACGATTACAACCAAAAGGGCATCGAGGAATAAACTACAAGACAAAATACAAGTCTTTAAAATACAAAAAAAAAACAAAAAAAAAAAAAAAACGAATCCACAGGGATAGATATCACATGATCATCGCTTAATTTAGTTTTAGTTAAAGGATCCAAATCGTTCAAATCGTTTATCAATTAGATATCCGGAATGTAGGTAAGCGGAATTTGGCTATTTGAAAATAAATATTTTGTTAACTTGACGTTTACTGCACACGTTGGATTAACCAACAGCAGGGCACTTTAAGAGGATTGGCTTGTTTTACTCTTAAGACAGAAAATGCAGTGATTGGCAGGAGTTGTTACACGGTTCTTCTGTGCGCTAATGTCGTTCCCGAATGTCACTAGTAAGCAAATGTAACTAACATCCTTTACTTAAACTGACTTAAAGTGGCTTAGTGATAAACCTACGGGCAATGGCTAGTCGGAGTTACTGAACATCGCTCAGAAATCGAACAGAAATCCATAATTTTTCGAGTAGTTGGCTTTACCTACTTACTTACTTACTTAGATGGCGCTACAGTTCGTGGTGAACATAAACCTCAATCAACAAGCCTCTCCAGCCGGCACGATCTTTGGCCAGCCTCTTCCAGTGCCGCACGCCCAGTTGGTTGAGGTCCCTTTCCACCTGTGCGCGCCACCTTAGATGCGGTCGTCCTCTGCTGCGTCGTCCCTCGGGGTTGGTGTCGGCCATCTTAGACGTTGGATCCCAAGACTTTTAACTAGGCCGATGTCGCAGTACAGCCCGTACAGTCCTTGGTTGAATCTCCTCCTCCACTTTCCGTTTACACAAACGGGACCAAAGATTGCACGCAGAATTTTCCTCTCGAAACGCCCAAGAGCTTCTTCATCCGCTTTTGATAAAGTCCAAGCCTCAGCGCCGTAGAGAAGGACCGGGATGATTAAGGTTTTGTAGAGGGATACCTTAATTTTTCGAGGGAGGGCTCTACTACTCAGTACTCAGTTGCCAGAGGTTGGCAAAAGTTATTCTGCATTTTATCTTAGCGTTGGTGTCATTGCTGCTCACTATCGAGCCAAGGTAGACGAAGTCCTTGTCTACTTCAAAAATATAGCTGCCGAAGGTAACGTTCTGACCAACATGTCGGTGTTGCGCGTCCTTCTTTGATGACAGCATAGATGTATTTGGTCTCGTCCCCATTTACCCTTAGACCCACTTTAGCCGCTTCTGCTTCAATGCTTGCGAAAGCCTCATTGACGTCTCGCTTTGTCCGTCCAATAACGTCAAGGTCACCTGCGAAGGCATGCAATTGTGTAGATTTGAAGTATATCATACCTCCTGTATTGGCCGCAGAGTCCCGCACGATCTTTTCAAGAATGATGTTAGAGAAATCACATGACAGTGCGTCACCCTGTCTAAAACTTTTTCTAACATCAAAGGGGTCGGTTAATTCACCTCCGGCCTTAATGGAGCAGCGAGAGTTCTCCATAGTCATCCTGCACAGTCTGACGAGTTTGGCAGGAATGTTAAAACAAGACATGGTTCTGTTATGTGGCTTTAAAGTCGACAAAAAGATGGTGCGTGTCGACCTGGAATTAATAGGTCTTCTCCAAGATCTGCCATAGTGTAAATATTTAGTCTATCGTGGATTTTCCCGGCCTGAGTCCACACTGGTAGGAACCTATCAGATTGTCCACGAACGGTTTCAGGCGCCTACGTAGCACGGCAGAGAGGATCTTGTATGCAATGTTTAGGAGACTTATCCCTCTGTAATCCTCTGTATCCCTCTGTAATTGGAGCAGTCAGGGTCTCCTTTCTTACGGACCGGGCAAACGATGCTGAAATTTCATTCATCGGGCATGCATTCTTCCGACCATATTTTGCAGATGAGTTGGTGCATGTCGCTAACCAGCTCATCGCCAGCTGCTTTAAACAGTTCCGCGGGAAGTCCGTCTACTCCAGCAGCCTTATAAGACTTAAATCTCGATATCACTGTCTTAACATCGTCTAGGTCGGGTGGACGAGATTCTCTTTCGTCTTCGTCCAATGTGAATGGTTCGTTCTGCTTTACGGCGGCATTTTGACAATCATCGCCGTTATACAGTCTGCAGAAGTGGTCCTTCCACAATCTCAGCATCGACTGTGATTCCACCACTAGTTGTCCGTGCTCATCCCTGCAGGCTTTTGCTCTGGCTTTATAGTCTTGGCATGGGGAGGGAGCGAGCAAACAGAGCAAAGAAGTTGATCGCGTTTAAACGCCAGCTTCGATCTCTGTCCCTGCTCAATCCAAGTTGACACACAGCCTACGCTGAGATATAACGCAGAATCACTCTTGCCAACCGCTGTTTCTTTGGGCTCAAGAGGCAATTGAGAAGTAGGGCCCTCTCTCGGAAAATCAAGGTGACACTATATAAGACCTTGATCATCCCAGTTCTCCTTTACGGCGCAGAGGCTTGGACCTTAACAAAAGGGGATGAAGATGCCCTTGGTCGTTTCGAGAGGAAAATTCTGCGCAGGAGAAGATATAACGAAGAACTGTACGGGTTGTACAGCGAAATCGGCCTGGTACGACGTCTACGGATACAGCGTCTAAGGTGACTAGGCCATGTAGAGCGCATGGAAAATACAGCACCGACCCGAAGAGTCTTCGAATCCACCCCGGACGGAAGGCGCGGCAGAGGACGGCCGCATCAACGGTGGCGCACGCAGGTGAAACAGCGTGCGACGCTGGAAACAGCTGGCCAAAAACCGTGCCAGCTGGAGACGCTTGTTGGTTGAGGCCCAGGTTCACCACGGACTGTAGCGCCACCTAAGTAAGTAAGTATGTTCGTTTTACTTTTTGGTGGAACTTTCGAACATCGTTCCTGCAATAGTATCTCTCCATCTCCTCAATCTCGCGCTTCTCGTGCTCCTTCTCTTTCTTTCGCAGAAGCGAATGCTCCTCCCTCCTTTTCTGTTCATAGAGCTCGCGGGCAGCTCTCGTTCGTCGATGCAGTGTAGCCATGTATGCATTCTGTTTCTCTACATGGGCCTGTCTACATTAGTCATCAAACCAGGGGTTTTTCGAAGGTGGTGGCTCGAAACTGAGTACATCTGAGGCGACCTCTCTAATGGCGTCCTGATAACGACTTCATTGCTGTTCTATGGTTTCTATAGATTGCATTGGGACTTGAGAGAGCTGGAGGGAGACTTGATCAGCGAAGGTCCTGGCGGTCTCCTGCGATTGCAACTTTCCGACGTTAAATTTTGGTGTTCTTACTCGACTCCGTTGATTCCGAGAAATACGCATCCCCACCTTGGCTGCAACCAGGTAATAAACCGAGTCGATGTTGGCTCCTCGGACATCTAGGATGCTGGTGATCAATTTGATTGGTTGTCGATCGATCGGGTTCCCTTATGGATGTTGAGGTGTGGGAATCGTGCAAATGCTACTACCAGGTTATGTCCCGCCATAAAGTCCACTAGCCTTAGTCCGTTTTCTGACGTGGTGTTGTGTAGGCTGTGCTTTCCAATGACCCGTTCAAAGATTGCTTCCTTACTCAACTTCGCGTTGAAATCTCCTAGAACGATTTTGGTGTCATAAGTAGCTGGGACATTGGGCATATGTTCTGCCTAGGAGATCATAGAAGTCGTCTTTATGTCGGTCATCTTTCTCCTCTGTGGGGGCGTGGACACATATTAAACCTATATTGCCGAGATTGGCCTTGATGCGGATAGTTATGAGGTGTTCGCTTACATGTTGAAAGCGTAGGACGTTTTTTCTGAGTCTGCCTCGAATAACAAATCCGCATCCGAATAAGCGTTTTCTCTGTAGCAGTTTCCGTAGTAGATATCACAGTTTTTCATCCGCTTTTTGCCTGGCTCATCCCATCGCACTTCTTGGAGCGCGGTAATGTCTGCCTTATAGCAGTCCAAGGAGTTGGCCAGTTGTCGGGCTGCGCCTGGTCTGTTGAGGGACCTAACGTTCCAGGTGCAGATCCGGAATTCGTTTCCTTTTAGAGATTTTCGGGGGTGGTCAACATGTAATCCGTCCGTATGAGGCTGATGGTTGTCTCTGAACAAATATTTATTTTACGCGATAGGGATGTTAACCCTAAGCGCAACCCCCAACCTGTAGGACCAGGTTCCTCTTTCCCCCGGAACAAGGGGTCGGGTCGCTGCACACATTGGTTCACTACCTGCCGGGTGCCAGTATAGCTATCCAGGTGGGCCACGTGGAGGCTTTGTGTCAACTTGGATTGAACAGGGACAGAGATCGAAGCTGGCGTTTGCCATGTTAAACGCGATCAACTTCTTTGCTCTGTTTGCTCGCTCCCTCCCCCACGAGTAGTTGGCTTTAGTGACATTTAAATCGAAAAGCACTGTTTCGAGTACCCTGAAGCTAAACACTGTACCGTTAGGCACTACTTGAATAAGGTTGGATACAAAATGGGACTCGATGCATACACGAGCTAACACCTAAAAACCCTCATTAACAGAATATCCATCTGCGAACCAGTGCTGAATCATCTACTATGAGCGGCTCTCCTACGGCAAAACTTTTATTTCGCAACTATAAAGTCAACAATTCCATCGTCTAAAGCAGTGGCTCCTAACCTTTTTTTTGTCACGGCACACTTTAAGAATTTCGCGCACACAAAAGTGTCACATTGGTTGAGAATCACTGATCTATAGAATCACCCAAAATGAGCACACTTTGGCCCATAGGAGGGAATTGTGTTCCATTAGGACGTTAGGACAGCGCCAGCGCCACATCTATAATAAGTCACCAGAAGCTTCTTATGTATCTACCGTATAGTTCGGACATGACAACAAGTGATTACATCCAGCTTCTGTTCAAGGTAAATAAAAGGTTGCCTCAAGAAAGGCTTCTGAAAAACGACGGTTTCAGTTTTTTGGCAATAAGTGGCAGGACTTCTATGAGAGAGAAGTCCTCCAAATGGGAACAAGCTAGTAAGTTATCTACAAATTAAAACAGCACATATGTATGGGAGGGTACTTGCTTTTTTGTCAGGTTAAGTGAGAAGATTCTCAACTTTCCTGATGAAGTCGACGATCGAACTTACCTTATATCGATAATATTTTCACAAGTATATGAAACGTATGTGAACGTTTCATCATCTTCTAAACTTCAGTTGTTTCTGGAAGTGCACTGACTAAGGAGTGACCGACGCTACTTACAATATCATCTCTCTTTACTTTAGTATCGAAAGCTTCATTGGTGCCAGTAAGACAGATGTACTTGGTGTATAGAAGTGTGTTTATTCTAGATTTTGGTATTTCCAAGCTGATCAACTCTGTCATTGACCGAGATGCCAATATTTCTCGATACCCAGCCGAGAACCACCTTGTTCTTCTTGGGTAGGGTTTCAAGGGCACACTATGGCGGATCAGGAGTTTATACTTTGAGTGCTCAGCACTTTTAGCACTGCTAAATGCAAGTTTCCATATACCTAGGTCTTCGACATTTAGAATTTAGGGCCAATGATACCAACACTAACGTCGGATTACATTTTTGAACCGTCTGTGTACCATCTAAGACTCTCAATATTTGGCAAGGAATTTTTAAACTCCCAAGCTCCAAAATTAGGAATATTTATTAAAAGTTCCCTATCAAGGGCGAAAATGAACATATCAAACTTAGATTGTTCTTTAGTCATTGTCCCGTTTCCCTGCATGGTCTATTGTTCTCTGACCGGAGAATTCTTACTACCTACTCGTAAACATGCCAGTATTGTGGTCTTTTGCTTAGCCTTGCTAAACTATATGTACGACAGAAACTTAGGTGGTACACCCAGCAGGAAATTACTTTCGACACCCAAGTTTGACCATCGAATAGACTACAGGTTCAAAGTACTTTAGTCGTCGTTCCAGGTAAGTTTAATATCAAGACGAGAAAACCTATGCTCGTGCCTCTTAGGCTAACTGAGCAAGAGAAAGCTTTTCTTTTATGGGCAGCTGGTACTAGGACCGTCTTGGTACGATTAATTTAGGATCGTTCCTAGAAGCACACACTTATTGATTACTAGATCACGTATCCACTAACATCATAGCCGAGATCGATTACCAAATAGAGGAAGTAAGTAATAACTATCGACTAAAAGTGTGGTACTACAATTCATGGGTAGCTTTTTTCTACTAGTACTGCCATTATGGTCTCTTCCGATGTTGTTATGATGACATGGCTTTTAAGCATTTTCCTAACACAGTGGAATGATCGACTCCTACGCTCCTGGGCAGCTGTATTGAAGTCATAGCCAGTATTGTCGTATGTGCTCCTGTATGCCTCAATGTGGCCCATATGTCGATGATGTGCATTTTCAGTAGGTCGTTCTATGCCCTCGTTCGAATATGCCTATATTATTCAGTCAATATTTCGAAAGGATCGTTTGAACCGTGAATACCAAACATTTTAATTGTCATATAACAAACGATTTTAACTCATTGATAGCTTTTTAGAAGCGCAGATTGTACAGATTGAACCAAAATCTCAGTTGAGCATTGAATGTTTGTCATGCGGGTTCACTCATAGAGCTCACGAGCAGGTCTTGTCCATCGACGCAACATGGCCTTTATGTTTTTCTGCTTGTCTGCAATCGTTATCAATCTAGGGGTTTCTTGTAGGTGATGTCTTGAAACCTAATAGTATATCACATATGGCATCCCTGCGGAGCTTTAACATTGCTGTTTTATGGTCTGCGTATTATGCTTCGTATCTTGAGGTATACTCGGCGGAGATCCTGCCTGTCACTTGGTATACAAATGGTTCACTAAACTTCGTGAACGTCCAGGACATCCAAATGATTCTACAAAATCCACATGTTGAACAATCATCGGATCAAGGTACCTGAGATAGATTGTAGCAATTTCAAACTATGTATACCATCAGTCGAATCCTGCATGGCCATGACCATTTTCAGGGATTCATTATTATTATTGACTATGTTGCACCAGTTCATTCTTCTGTAGTACCTACTTACTTACTTAGGTGGCGCTACAGTTCGGTGTGAACCTGGGCGTCAACAAACAAGCTTCTCCAGCTGGCGCGATCTTTTGCCAGCTGTTTCCAGTTCCGCATCTCCACCATCCCCTGCTGCGTCGTCCCTCGGTATTGGACTCGTAAATTATTCGGGCAGAGCTGTGTTGCCCATTCGCTCTACATGGCCTAGCCATCTTAGACGTTAGATCCGAAGACGTCATACATACTCGTCGTTGTATCTTCTCCTCCTCTCCCCTCTCCTTTTTGTTTAGATCCAGGCCTCTGAGCCGTAAAGGAGGACTGGGATGGTCAATGATTTACATAGTGCTATCTTGGTTTTTCGTGCGGCGGGCCAACAATCCGCCCACGTAAAAAACCTAAGAGTTATGAATGAGCAAGATGCCTCGGATAAACAGACGGATACTCGGCGACGACAACGCACGAAAAAGGAACGCGATTTTCGAGTATGCTCCTGTAATGTCAGAACTCTGTACACTCCTGGAGCTACACATAAACTGGAAAGAATCCTCACGCAGTACAAGACGGATATTACTGCGGTCCAGGAAATAGACTGGATAGGAAACGGTATGATGAGAGAGAAAAATTGTGACATTTATTACAGCTGTCACAAAAGATTGCACTTACTGGGATGGGTCATCAACTTTAGACCCAAGAGTAATCGACTGGCTGTGATCCGCATCAGAGGCAGATTTTATAACATCAGCCTTATATGTGCACACGCCCCTACCGAAAAGGCTGAAGACCCTATCAAGGAGGACTTCCAAGACCTCCTGGACAACGCCTACGTAGTTTGTCCGGAGTACGATGTTAAAATCGTACTCGGGGACTTCAACGCCAAAATCGGTAAGGAGAACACCCTTGGCGGAGTGATCGGAAAGCACAGACTCCACGATACAACAACAGATAACGGCTTCCGACTCACGGACTATGCGACAGCTCGTAATGCGGTGATAAGTAGTACAAGATTCCCTCGTAAGCGAATCCACACAGCAACCTGGCGATCTCCGGACCGTCGAACCGCCAACCAAATCGACCATGTGCTCATTGACGCAAGGCACTCGTCAAACATCCTGGATGTGCAAACATTCAGAGGGGCAAATATCGACACTGACCACTTTCTCGTAGCAGAAAGATTCAGAGCTTGACTGTCCAATGTCAGAAAGCTGCACCAGCCCACCAGAAGGAGGTTCGACATTGGGCGTCTGAGCACACTGGAGGTTACCAGAGTTTACAGGGAGCAGCTGATCGAAAGACTCTTCGGTATGCCTACTTCGAACACAAATGCCAATAATATGTGGCTGCATTGCCGCTCAGCCATTCAGGAAGTAGCCGAAACCACCCTAGGATACCTACCACTCCCAACAAAAAACCCGTGGTATGATGGCGAGTGTGGGCAGTAAAAGGCAGCAACCGACGAGGCGTATCAAAGAGCGCTGCAGAGAAAAACTAGGGCAGCGCAAAAAGACTACCGAGCCAGACGAAGGGAGGAGAGAACACTTTACAAGAAAGCCAAAGACCTTGCAGGAGGCTTCAAAAGCGCACCCAGGCTCTTCGAAACTGCGAGGGTAATCTTGTCACCGACCCGCAGGGAATATTTAAGTATTTAAGCAGCATTTCCAGCAGCTGCTTAACGAGCATGGCCAAGAGAGAGTGGTAGGGACCGATGAAATCCCAACTTCAGCCACTGAAGTAGTCCTCCCCAGCATCGAAGAAGTCGGCACAGCTACTCAGAAGCCGAAGAACAACAAGGCTCAGGCTCAGATGGCTTCCCATCAGAGCTCTTCGAGGCTGGCGGCGATGTTCTGGTAGGGAGCATGCACTAGATCATCTGCAGAATTTGGGAAGAAGACAAAGTCCTTTACCACTTCGAGTTTGTAGCTGCCAAATGTGACATTCTAGCCAAGACATCGATGTTGTGCGTCTTTTTTGGACGACAGCGTATATTTCGTTTTACCCTCAAGATCATTGTTAGCCGCTTCTGCTTCCATGCTTTCGAACGCTTCGTTGGCGTCTCGCTGTGTTCGTCCAATTACTTCAAGGTCATCCGCTTATGCAAGCAATTGCGCAGACTTGGAATAGATCGTACCCCTTGTGTTGACCAGTGAGTCTCGTATGATCTCTTCAAGAACGATGTTGAAAAAGTTACATGACAGTGCGTCACCTTGTCTAAATCTTTTTTATCATCAAACGTTTCAGTTAATTCCCTACCGAACTTAAAGAAGCAGCAAGAATTCCCCGTTGTTTTTCTGCAAAATCTGACGAGTTTGGCAGAGATGCACTACTAGACATGGCTCCGTATAGCTCATCTTTATGCACACTCATACGCGGCTTTGAAATCGACGAAAAGGTGATAGTGTCACTGCCAAGATCTGTCGCAGTGTGAATATTTGGTCTGTTGTGGATTTACCTGGTCTGAAACCACACTGATAAGAGCCTATCAGATTACTAAAAAAGGTTACAGGCATTCAGGCAGTTATAGGGGTCTCTTTTCTTACGGATCAGGCAACCGTTCTGAGACTCCATTCGTCGGGCATGCTTTCCTCTGGCCTTATTTTACGGGTAGCCTAGTGCATGCGCCCTACCAGCTCATCTCCAGCCGCTTTAAATACCTCAGCAGACAGGGTATTTGTGCCCGTCACCCTATTAGTTTTAGGCTTCCAATTTAGCAGCTTCATTAAAAATGTCTAGGTGGGGTAGACAGAACTCTCTTGCATCTTTATCCATTGCGAATGGATCATTTTGCCTGACAGCGATATCATGCTGTTAAACAGTCTACGGAAGTGTTTCCATATTCTCAGCATCGACTGTGACTCTACTACTAGTTGTCGTCTTCATCCCAACAGGCTTCTGCTCTGACTTTATAGCTCTGCTATGTTCGTTTTACTTTTTCGTTAAACGTGCGACCGTCATTCCCATGGTTGCATCTCCCTAACCCCTCGATCTAATTCTTTTCGTGTTTTCTTTTCTTCGTCCATAAGAGCGTGTATTCCTCTCTCCTTTTCTACTCGTAGGGCTCACGAGTGGCTCTCGTTCGTCTATGTAGCATGGCTTTATAGGCGGTTTGCTTTGCTACATTTGCAATGCAAACAATGCTCATCAAACTAGCTGGCGGCGATTTGAAACCCAGCACATAAGAGGTGGCGTCTCTGACAATACCTCATCTGTCGTAGTAGCAACTGTTTCCTTCTACAATCGCATAACAAAGTCCTTTACGGAAAAACCAAGTCGATTTTATTTAAGACCTTCATCATCTCTACTGTAATAAACATACTTGTGCGGAAGTCTGAGGTCTGCAAGCAATAGATCCTATAAATCGATTCTCAGTCTGTATTTGTTCTAACCATTAAGAAAATCTGATAATGGCCAAGAGAGCAAGAAGTAAATGAAAAACGAATTATATGAATAGGCTAACTGATAGACAGATGCTTCTACGAATGGGCTTTAATTCATTTGCATACGAATTGACCTGCTACCTACGTGTTGGCGTAACCATACCACTTACCTACCTAAATATACAAAATATAGTCTTATTTGCCACACAGTCGTCAGAATGCCTCCATCTGTCCATCACTAATCGTCATAGTGGGTAAGTTTCCAATGATTTGTAAAAATTTGTAACTTCCAACAAGGGGCAACAAATAGAGTGCTAAATCAATGTACTCATACTTGCTTACACATGCACAAATGGCTTAATCCTCTTAGTGTCAAGGTGTCACTTCGAACAAACAGCAAGCACCGACCAAATCCAATTATAAAGTATGGCTAAATGCGAAATCAGACTCGACAACATCAAGCTGTTGTCGAGCACAATGCACAAATGAAGAAAGACATTGAGCCGCCGAGCCTTACTCTTGTTCTTTAACACGGTACAATTGTGGACACAATGCTTGAGTAGAGTTCAAGCCCGCGACTAGGATTAATTGTACGTACGCAATAGGATATATTTAGTTTTTAAACAATATATACAGCATACAACGGAGTAGAGAGAAAGTCCTCCAATTCATTCAACTCATGCGTATCGGAAAAGTCAAATAAAAATAAAATAATTGAGCAGATTTACGATCCTATTCCGGTGGTAAATTTGTCAACATCATCGTCATTGTACACATTTTAATTGACATTTTGATAAGTAAAATGAGATTAGCCATTGTTAGCCTGATCTGATGTGCTTAGCGAGTGTCTTCAATGGTATGGTAATAAACTGAAGCTTAAAAATCCATAACTTAGTTTTTAATTGAAGTTTATATCCTTAAAAGAGATGAAACTTTCTATGGGAAAATATATCTTTAAGCTTGTTTATACAGATATACCCAGTTAGTCACTTTTGTAGCTTCTGTACTTCTGTGATAAAACTAGTGTATATGTTATTAAGTACTGTTTGCCTACCTGTTTCCTTCTTCTTCTTCTTCTTAGTGGGCGCTACAGTTCGGGGTGAACCTGGGCCTCAATCAACATGCCCCTCCAACTAGCACGATCTTTCGCTAGCCTTTTCCATTGCCGCACACCCAGTTAGCTGAGGTCCCCCTCCACCTGTGTGTGCCATCTTAAGTGCGGCCGTCCTCTGCTTCTTCGTCCTCGGGCTGGAGCTGTGGTGTCCATTCGCTCTACATAGCCCAGCCATCTTAGGCGTTGAATCCGCAGACGCCTGACTAGGCTCATGTCGCCGTACAGCCCGTAAAGTTCGTGGTTGAATCTTCTCCTCCATCCGCCGTCTGCGTTTATAGGCCCAAAAATCACGCGCAGAATCTTTCTCTCGAACCGACCAAGGGCCTCCTCATCCGCTTTTGATAGTGTCCATGCTTCTGCGCCGTACAACAGGACCGGGATGATAAGGGTCTTATATAGAGTCAACATTGTCGTTCGGGAGAGGGCTCTATTATTCAATTGCCTCCTGAGCCCAAAGAAACAGCGATTGGCAAGAGTGATTCTACGTTTGATTTCGGAACTGACGAAGTCCTTAACTACCTCGAACTTATATCTGCCTATACAAACGTTCTGGCCAAGACGTCGGTGGTGAGCGTCCCTTATTGATGACAGCATATATTTAGTTTTGCCCTCGTTTACCGTCAAACCAATTTTCGCCGCTTCCATCTCAATACTCGCAAACGCCTCATTGACATCTCGCTGCGATCTACCTATTATGTCAATATCGTCGGCGTATGCAAGGAGTTGCGAGGATTTGAAATAGATTGTGCCTCTTATATTGGCCAGTGATTTTGGCACAATCAATTCCAATATGATGTTGAAGAAATCACACGACAGCGCATCGGCCTGCCAAAATCCTTTTTTGACATCAAAACTATCGGTAAGGTGTTCACCGATTCGGATGGAGCGGCGAGCATTCTCCAAAGTCATCCTGCATAGTCTGACGAGTTTAGCAGGTATGTCAAAGGTGGACATAGCGTTGTATAGCTCGTCTCTAATTACGCTGTCGTATGCGGCTTTGCAGTCGACAAATGGGTGGTGAGTGTCGACTTGAAATTCATTGGTTTTTTCCAGGATCTAGTAGTGTGAAGATTCGGTCGATGGTGGACTTCCCTGGCCTCAATCCGCACTGATAAGGACCTATCAGCTTATTTACATAAAGGCTTCAGGCGTTCACACAAAACGGCTGAGAAGATTTTGTAGGCGATGTTAAGGAGACTTATTCCTCTATAGTTGGCGCAATCAGAGGGGTCCCCTTTCTTGTGGATCAGGCATACGATGCTGAGACTCCATTCCTCGAGCATGTTTTCCTCTAACCATATCTTACGGATGAGCTGGTGCATGCTCCCAACCAGGTCATCCCCAGCTGCCTTGAAGAGCTCAGCAGACAGTCCGTCTGCGCCAGCAGCTTTATTCGACTTGAGCTTCGATATGGCGATCTTAACTTCGTCGAGGTTAGGGGGACAGAATTCTCTGCGGTCTCCGTCGATTAGAAATGGATCATTCTGCCTGACAGCGGTATATTGACTAACATCGCCGTTATACAGTCTGCAGAAGTGGTTTTTCCATATTCTCAGCATCGACTGCGGTTCTACTACTCGGTGTCCATTCTCATCCCTGCAGGCTTCCGTTCTGGCTTTATAACCTTGGCATGTTCGCTTTATCTGTTGATAAAACTTTCGAACGTCACGTCTGCAGTAACACCTCTCCAAATCCTCAATCGCGCGCTTCTCATGCTCTTTCTTCTTTCTTCTAAGAAGCTTATGCTCCTCCCTTCTTTTTAACTCGTAGAGCTCACGAGCTGCTCTTGTTCTTTTATGCAGCGAGGCCTTATATGCATCCTGCTTCGCTGTATGAATCCTCCTGCACTCGTCACCGAACCAGGTATTCTTCGTGGTGGAGCCTTAAAACCCAAAACCTGTTTCCAGTCTAGTAGTAATCCGTCCTTGATTGATATGTTCCTGACAAATTTCCGACGCGCTATTTTGGGAAGCGATCAGGTTAAATCCACTTCTGACCTTATTCACGATTTCCTATTTTGTTCTATTAAATATAACCGCACTTCTACTAGCAACGACCAAAAAATAACTTATAGATCTTACCAACAATCTTACTGACGCTCAAAGAACTTACGACTCTAATACCTGGGACTCTATTTATTTTACACCTGACATTGATAATAAAATTGGCCTTTTTTAATAACCTATTAAATGAATTGTACGACGTTAGTATACCAACGGTGACTAAGATCATTAAGCCCAAACCTTGCCCATGGTATAACAGTGTTATTAGAGAGCAAATCCGCGAGAGGGAACGATCGATAGGCTTTTTAAAAGAAATCCCACTGACTACAATAGACGCTCGTTGCTCGGAATAAAACAGCTACTATGATACACTTCTATAAGCATTCTTATATCGAGCGAAAACTTAACCTTAAACAAAGCTCTAGAGAATTATGGGAAAACTTAAATAAGCTCGGCGTTACTGTCGGGAAAAATATAGATGAATGTCCGTTTAACCCTAGTACAATGAGCACTGTTTTTGCGCCCGTCTCTACAATTCCATCAATACTTCCAGCAAGTTCAGAGGACTCTAGTGAAGGATTTAGTTTTGAATTAAATCGAACGCTACGGGTCCTGATTGTGTGTCGCCTAAGTTTATAAAGTAAGTCCTGCCCATATCACTTTCGTATATGTTGAATATTTTTAACTTTTTTATATATGTATAGTGTCACCTTGGTTTTCCGAGAGAGGGCTCTACTTCTCAATTGCCTCTTGAGCCCAAAGAAACAGCGGTTGGCAAGAGTGATTCCGCGTTTTATCTCAGCGCTGGTGTTGTTGTCGCTGGTCATCAATGAGCCAAGGTAGACGAATTCCTTGACCACTTCAAAGTTATATCCGCCCATGGTGACGTTCTGGCCAATACGTCAGTGTTGTCCGTCTCCTTTAGATGAAAGCAGATATTTGGTTTTACCCTCATTAACCTTGAGACCCATCTTAGCCGCTTCTACCTCAATGCTTACAAAGGCCTCATTGACGTCTCGCTGTGTCCGTCCAATCACGTCAATGTCGTCGGCGTACGCAAGCAATTGCGTAGACTTGAAATAAATTGTACCTCTTGTGTTGGCCAGTGACTCTTGCACGATCTTTTCAAGTACGATGTTGAAAAAGTTGCATGACACCGCGTCACCTTGCCTAAATCCTTTTTTAACATCAATGGTCTCGGCTTGCTCATTACCGACCTTAATGGAGCAGCGTGTTATATCTACTGATATGTATTTATTTCATCCCTTTCAGGTACGCTAGTGCAGTACTTTAGTTCAAAATTTAAGTTGTTAGGGCTATAGACGATCCTTTTATCTGTTGCACTTCTAGCAATGTGGTATATGATGGGAACGTTATCTTCGTTTGATAAGTACTGATGTGCGTCTAAGTATAGGAAGGTTTCAGGCGGAATGAATCCATTCTCCAACGTTTTCGCGAAATATTTTGGGTTGGATGATCCTACGGTTGGGGACTAGAGTTCCCGAGAGGGCCTTCATCCAAGTTTATAGAGCGAGTCGCTTGGTCCAAGACAGACGCCTGCTCCCAGTTGCACCCCCTTGGTGAACAGGCGTTGGGTAGGCTGTTGACTCCAGGACTATTATGCTTACGCATCCAGCCAATACATGCCGAAACATGAACTCTCTCTGTTTAGTCACCGACCCATAATTCCACAGAGATTGGATACCCAGTCTCCTTGGGAGTTCCTCGGCGTCCAGGGTGTACTACGTGGAGGTTCGAAGTAGGATGTTGGACTAGGAGAGGCTAAGATATAACAAAGTTACATCGTATTGCGCATCACTAGACCTACAACCCCAAAATGGTATACAAACTCATTATTTGAATTAATAAGTCTATACTTGCCATTTATTTTGTACATTTTTTCCGTGCAAATGTTGGCCACGAATATGATTTATGCGGCCAACACGATTAGGGAACTACTTTCCCTAAGACGTCTCAAGTTGTTTTCCACGACTGCAGTTGACGAGTCATTGAACGTATCTCCATAAAAAATAGTCTACAGGTGTCAAATCATGCCGACCAACTGTGTATGGCACGTAGCGATGTCTTGCAGGAACCACATGTCGACCAGAATCAGTCGGGCATTTTGAGCAAAATTGAAGATCGAAATTGAATGATAGCAAGCGCCATTGACGATGACGTTGTCCTCACGATCGGTTATAACAAAATATGGGCCAATGATTTCGCTGAACAATGAACCGTATCCAGCTGCGCATTTTTCCAAGTGCATTAACAGCTTTTGTATTTCCAGAGATTGCTCATCAGACCAGACACGGCAGTTTTGTCGTTTGAACGGGTATAATTCATTCAATTAGGAAAGAGCATCGTCGTCGAAATCAATTATTCGATAAAAACGTGGATCGTCCTCCAGCTTTTTAAGGCCTAATTACCGAAAATTCCACTCTATCGCAGGTCGATAACAAACATTTTTCTTTTTTGAAAATCAGTTTGATCAAGTTTTATTGGCCATTATTATCTATCGTTATTATCACATTATAGTCTGGAATCAGCTACCCATATAACAGGTTTACCACCATAGCTAGGAGAAAACCCATGCGAAATAAAAAGAAATGTGATTCATACGGCTTACGTTACACCCCGTATTCACATTAAGTCATACTCATTTATGGCACCTCCCAACTTGATCGCTTCGAGGGCACTAAAAGTCACACCAAATTACAATCCGCTTTCAGATCATTTCAATTTCGAACACCCAAACGTGACCCACATTCAACTCAACAATCGATGTCTTAAATCAAATCACCCGGACGCTTATCCCATCGTCAGACAGCCCCCATTCGACCAGATCCAGCAGATTCACAAGCACGAGAATGACCAGAAAACCGCTAAAACATTACATAACTTAGCAGATTCCCACAGATTAATACGTCTCCATACGCGAAAACAATCGCCGTTCGCACCCGTTTATTAACAATCCCCTGCCCTTTGCGTTTCATGATCACTGCGCCGGGTGAATCACGTCTTTCACGAGAAGCACGCACGTAAAATGCATACCATGGATGCTGGACAAAACGCAAAAGACCTAAAAGACCACCGAAACAACCAATTAATTGCCAGTGCATTAATTCAGCCACACAGCGCATCTTTCCGCATCATAAATTAACACGGACCAGTGACCAGTATCCACCTCCATGGCCGGTTGCGTGGCATTAAATCCTTTTCGTCCCCACGAAAAAAGGGGACAAAAAAAAAAGAAATCAAAGAGCTTTGCCCTATCGGGCGACCGGATTCCTTTTGGATGTAGCGGCTTCGATCGGGGTTTCGGTCGTGGCACTGTTTGCCCGATTGCCCAGTACCCTAGTGCTGAAAGAGTGAATCTGAAGGCAAAGGAATTATTACCGCCAACGAGGAGGAGGATGATTCTTTATCGCACGCTTTCTTGGGGCTGAAATATATGTACATATTTGACGGGGCAAAGCAAAAATGCCCATGGCACTGTGCTCGATGGACGGAAGAGGTTATTGGCGGTGTCTTTACCGTTCGATAACTGGGTTATTGGTTTTGTGTGTTTACGAGGGTTGTGGGGGCAGTCAGTGTGCCGTAATATTCATTCGAGTCAGATTGTTATTCAGATTCGAGATGCGTTAAGTGACGCATGATGGCTGTAAATCACAGATGAGCGCTGTGTACATGTGTTGATAAGTTATTTCTGACGCTTTGGTAAAGCTTATTTATAGGCTGAATTAAATCAGGTTTTAAGTCTGCTTTTGGAAAAGGAGCTTTAGTCATAGTAAACACTGCATGGTGGCCGCGTGTAATCAAAAGCCTATTGTTAAGGGTCTTAAGGCTACGCTTGGTTGTTGAAATCTTGTCATTGTAGTAAATATATATTAAAGATGGGTTGTATAGACTTTGATTTATGTAATTTTAGTGAATATACGTTAACTAAACAGACAAAGGGCGCCGTGGTGCAGTGGTTAGTGTGTTGGACCTTGACGCACGATGAGCGAGCTCGGATTTCGATAACACTAACGCCATCGAATGTTTATTTTGCGGTGTACCTCCTCGGCGGGGTACTGGTAAAACCCCCCGTAGTAACCTTGCCATGAAATAGCTTCTCGACTAACGCCGTTCGGAATCGCCATTAAACTGTAGGTTCATTTCACCCATGTAAAAAAAAAATCACACACAACATGGGTGATTGAGAGAAGCTTGGCTCTGGCCCTTCATGGGCTGTAACGCCACCAATGAAAGAGAGAAGGCTACGTTAACAAACAAAATTGCCACATCTTGGGCTCAGAAAACCCGCACGTTATTGTCGAGAAACCAATGCATCCACGGAGAGTGACAGTTTGGTGCGTATTGTGGAGTGGTGGCATTATTTGACAATTTTTCTTCAAAAATGAGGCTGGGAACAACGTTTCGGTCTTCGGTGGGCATTACAGAGCCATGTTAACCGACTCCTTTTTTTTTACTGAAATTGACTTGATTGGATTTGGACAACCTCTGGTTCAAGCAGAATGGCACGCCATGCCACACAGCCCATGGCACAATCGATCTTTTGCGCACCACATTCCCAAATCGTGTTATCAGCCGTTGTGGCGATGTCAATTCGCCGCCTCAGAGCTGCGATTTGACCACTTTGGACTTTTTTGTGAGGAACTGTGAGGGACCGATGTTATGCCGACAATCCGGAAACGATTCAAGCACTTAAGGCCAATATCATCCAAGCAATCGGTGAGCTACAGTCCGAAACCATCAACAAGGTCTTGGAAAATTGGGGTGACAGAATGCGTTACTGCGAAGCCAGCCGAGGCAGCCACTAGAACGACGTTGTATTTCATAATTAATGGGAATGTTTGTTCTTACCAATAAAGCTATAATACATGGAAAAAAATAAGGAATTTTGTTCATTTTATTGCATTTTTAAAAAGAAACTTGTATTTGTCCCACCCTGTATGTACATATAGGGGGGAGGGAGCGAGCAAACAGAGCAAAGAAGTTGACCGCGTTTAACATGGCAAACGCCAGCTTCGATCTCTGTCCCTGCTCAATCCAAGTTGACACACAGCCTCCGCGTGGCCCCTCCCGGATAGCTACCCTAGCACCCGCCAGGTAGTGAACCAATGTGTGCAGCGACCCAACCCCTTGTTCCTGGGGAAACAGGAACCTGGCCCTCCAGGTTGGGGGTTGTGCTTAGGGGGATGCTACCCCATCACACAAAAACTTACTTGTTCCGAAACAACAACAAGCCTCGGATACGGACGGATACAAACCTGACGACCCCTGCAAACGACTAACCGACTTGAGAGTCTGCACCTGGATGTGAGGTGCCTTAACAGACCGGGTGCAGGCGATCAATTGGAGCAAACCCCCAACTGCTATAAAGCAGATATAACCGCACTCCAGGAAGTGCGATGGGATGGACCGGGCAAAAAACGGATGAAAAGCTGCGACATCTACTACGGGAACTGCTATAAGGACAACAAACAGCGCCTATTCGGGTGCGGATTCGTTACTCGAGGAAGACTTCGTCAAAAAGTCTTAAGCTTCCGAGATATAAGCGAACGCCTCATAACAATCCTCATCAAAGCTAAATTTGGAAACATTAGCTTAATATGCGCTCACGCCCCAACGGAAGAAAAGGCCGATCGACTCAAAGAAGAATTCTACGATCTCCTAGACAGAACATATGCCCAATGCCCTAGGCTACGACACAAAAATAGTCCTAGGAGATTTTAATGCAAAACTGGACAAAGAGGACATATTTGAGTCGATCATAGGAAAGCATAGCCTCTATAACATTACATCCGACAACGGACTTAGGCTAATCGATTTCCTAACGGGGCGTAACCTCCTTGTAGCAAGTACACTGGCGGTCTTTTGATCTATCGACCACCAACCAGATTTATCACATTGCGATCGACGCCAGACACTCCTCTAGTATTCTCGACGTACGAACCTTCCGAGGGGCCAAGATCGACTCGGACCACTACCTTGTTGTAGCCAAGGTACGCATGAGGATATCAAGAATGCTTAGGAGTCGAGTAGAACTACGTAAGTTTGACATCGGAAAGCTGCAATCGCAAGAGACTGCCAGAATCTTTGCCGATCGTGTCTCCTCCAAGCTCTCTCAAAATCCGACCACAACAGCACAAACCATAGAGCAGGAATGGGCGCATTGCCAGAGCGCCGTCAGAGACGCTGCCTCAGAGGTGGTGGGCTTCAAACCGCCACCACCTAGAAACCCCTGGTTCGATGAACAATGCAAACAAGCCCATGCAGCAAAACAAGAGGCATATAAAGCCATGCTGCAACAACGGACGAGAGCTGCTCGCGAAATCTATGAGCAGAAGAGAAGAGAGGAACACACGCTTTTCAGAAGAAAGAAGAGAGAGCACGGAAAGCGTGAGATCGAGGAGAGGGACAGATGCTTCCGCAGGAATGACGCACGTAAGTTTTACAATAAGGTAAAACGAACGTGTCATGGCTACAAAACCAGAGCGGCGGCCTGCAGGGATGAAAATGGAGAAGTGGTAGTAAAGTCGCAGTCGATGCTTAGGATTTGGAAAGACCACTTCTGCAGACTGTATAACGGCGATGATAGACAAGATACCACAAGATACCGCTGTTAGGCAGAACGAGTCATTCGTAATGGACGACGATGTAACAGAATTCAGTCCACCCGACCTAGACGAAGTCAAAATAGAAATATATAGACTTAAGTCTAATAAAGCCGCGGGCGCAGACGGCCTGTCTAATGAGCTTCTTAAGGCGGCTGGAGATGAGCTGGTAAGGTGCATGCACCATCTCATTTGCAAGGTATGGTCGGAGGAAAGCATGCCCGACGAATAGAATCTCAGCATCGTTTGCCCGGTCCATAAGAAAGGAGACCCCTATAACTGCTATAGGGGAATAAGTCTCCTTAACATCGCATATCGACCAGGAATACCAAATCGACACTCACCACCTCTCCGTCGATTTCAAGGCTGCATATGACAGCGTATATAGAGATGAGCTATACAAAGCCATGTCTAGTTTTAACATCCCTACCAAACTCGTCCGACTGTGCAGGATGACAATGCGGTGTCATGCAACTTTTTCAACATCGTACTTGAAAAGATCGTGCAAGAGTCACTGGCCAACACAAGAGGTACGATTTATTTCAAGTCTACGCAATTGCTTGCGTACGCCGACGACATTGACGTGATTGGACGGACACAGCGAGACGTCAATGAGGCATTTGCAAGCATTGAGGTAGAAGCGGCTAAGATGGGTCTTAAGGTTAATGAGGGTAAAACCAAATACCTGTTTTCATCTAAAAGAGACGGACAACACCGACGCATTGGCCAGAACGTCACAATGGGCGGATATAACTTTGAGGTAATCAAGGAATTCGTCTAACTTCGTTCACTGATGACCAGCGACAACAACACCAGCGCTGAGATAAAACGCGGAATCACTTTTGCCAACCGCTGTTTCTTTGGGCTCAAGAGGCAATTGAGGTGACACTATATAAGACCTTTATCATCCCAGTCCTCCTTTACGGTGCAGAGGCTTGGACCTTAACAAAAGCGAATGAAGATGCCCTTGGTCGTTTCGAGAGGGAAATTCTGCGCACTATCTACGGTCCCGTTTTTTCAAACGGTACACCGTTATAACGGAGGAGAAGATATAACGAAGAACTGTACGGGTTGTACAGCGACATCGGCCTGGTACTACGTCTACGGATACAGCGTCTAAGGTGGCTAGGCCATGTAGAGCGCATGGAAAATACAGCTCCGACCCGAAGAGTCTTCGAATCCACCCCGGAAGGAAGGCGCGGCAGAGGACGGCCGCATCAATGGTGGCGCACGCAGGTGGAAGGGGAGCTTAACCAACTAAGCGTGCGGCGCTGGAAACAGCTGGCCAAAGACCGTGCCAGCTGGAGACGCTTGTTGGTTGAGACCCAGGTTCACCCCAGACTGTAGCGCCACCTAAGTAAGTAAGTAAGTACTTAAATCCGCATTACCACACACCTTCACTTTTAATAAAAAGTTTGAGATATTGTTTCCAAACCGCACAGTTTGGGACACCAGTGATCCCTTGCTCAACGTTAAGGGCCTTAGGTGATACACTGATGATTCCAAGATAGTTTCTGGCATTGGCGCCGGCATCTCTGTACCAAATCGGAAGATTTCGAAGGCCCCAACGATGAGTCCTAGTATCTTCCAAGCGGAACTATATGCGTAAAAGGAGTAATCATGAATATAATCCCTTATAGCCAAGCAGTACTGAAAGCGCTGAGTTCGTACAGCACGAACTCAAAATTTGTTAAGGAACGCCATGATGCCCTACAAGACCTTGCCAAAAGAAAGTCAAACTCTGGTGGGTGCCAGGGCACAAAAGTAATAAGGACAATGAAATTGCCGATCAACTCGCCAGAGGAGGTTCCAGCTTAAGGTACATACATAGGACTTCAATCTTTCTGGGGTACTCCCAAGTCTAAGATCAACTTCTTCTTAGACAAGTGGGAAAATCGCAACACCTGCCCTTATGGATTAGCGTCAAGGACTCGCCAATCGAAACGACTTATACGGCCCCTGAACAAATATATACCCCAACTTAATAGAGTAGATATCAGACCAGTCAGCTACCTTAGGGACACTGTGGTCTGAGATATCATCTTCCTTGTCCGAAACTGACTTTGTCTTGAGGACGAAGAAACTGCAGGGCACATAGTACAACTATGTGAGTGTGCTGCTCTTTTCCATCTTGGGAAGCGTATCCTTCTCAGTAAAATTAGAACTTAACTTATTAAGGAAGCGGAGAAGCTCCTCGTCTAATTGGCTAGTAGGTACAACTGATCTTTGAAGGTAACTAAAAAAAGGGAGCAAATACGCCAGAACTCTGTAATGTAAATATCATATGTATCTTAAATTTGTAAAACGCCCCTCTTCTTTTTAATGGGCGCTACAGTTCGGGGTGAACCTGGGCCTCAACCAACATGCCCCTCCAACTAGCACGATCTTTTGCTAGCCTTTTCCATTGCCGCACACCCAGTTGGCTAAGGTCCCCTTCCACCTGTGTGCGCCATCTTAAGTGCTGCCGTCCTCTGCTTCTTCGTCCCTCGGGGTTGGATTCAAAGACTCTCAGGGCTGGAGCTGTGGTGTCTATTCGCTCTATATGGCCCAGCCATCTTAGGCGTTGAATCCGTAGACGCCTGACTAGACTCATGTCGCTGTACAGCCCGTAAAGTTCGTGGTTGAATATTTTCCTCCATCCCCCGCCTGCGTTCATAGACCCGAAAATCAGGCGCGAAATCTTTCTCTCGAACCGACCAAGGGCCTCTTCATCCGCTTTTGATAGTGTCCATGCTTCTGCGCCGTACAACAGGACCGGGATGATAAGGGTCTTATATAGAGTCAACTTTGTCGTTCGGGACAGGGCTCTATTACTCAGTTGCCTCCTGAGCCCAAAGAAACAGCGATTGGCAAGAGTGATTTGATTTCGGAACTGATGTCGTTGTTCCAGGTCACTGCGGAGCCAAGGTAGACGAAGTCCCTAACTACCTCGAACTTATAACTGCCAATACAAACATTCTGGCCATGATAGCATATATTTAGTTTTGCCCTCGTTTACCGCCAAACCAAATTTCGCCGCCTCCATCTCAATACTCGCAAACGCCTCATTGACATCTCGCTGTGATCTACCTATTATGTCAATGTCGTCGGCGTATGCAAGGAGTTGCGAGGATTTGAAATAGATTGTGCCTCTTGTATTGGCCAGTGATTTTTGCACAATCATTTCTAATGAAGAAATCACACGACAGCGCATCGCCCTGCCTTAATCCATTTTTGACATCAAAACTATCAGTAAGGTGTTCACCGATTCGGATGGTGCAGCGAGTATTCTCCAAAGTCATCCTTCATAGTCTGACGAGTTTAGCAGGTACGTCAAGGACAGACATAGCGTTGTATAGCTCGTCTTTAATTACCCTGTCGTATGCGGCTTTGAAGTCGACAAATAGGTGGTGAGTGTCGACTTAAAATTCATTGGTTTTTTTCAGGATCTGCTGTAGTGTGAAGATTTGGTCGATGGTGGACTTCCCTGGCCTGAGTCCGCACTGATAAGGACCTATCAGCTTATTTAAAAAAGGCTTCAGGCGTTCATACAAAACGGCAGAGAAAATTTTGTAGGCAATGTTAAGGAGACTTATTCCTCTATAGTTGGCACAATCACAGGAGTCTCCTTTCCTGTGGATCGGGCATACGATGCTGAGACTCCATTCCTCGGGCATGCTTTCCTCTGACCATATCTTACAGATGAGCTGGTGCATGCTCCTAACCAGGTCATCCCCAGCTGTCTTGAAGAGCTCAGCAGACAGTCCGTCTGCGCCAGCAGCTTTATTCGACTTGAGCTTCGATATGACAATCTTAACTTCGTCGAGGTCAGGGGGACAGAATTCTCTGCGGTCTCCGTCGATTAGAAATGGATCATTCTGCCTGACAGCGGTATATTGACTAACATCGCCGTTATACCGTCTGCAGAAGTGGTTTTTCCATATTCTCAGCATCGACTGCGATTCTACTACTAGGTGTCCGTTCTCATCCCTGCAGGCTTCCGTTCTGGCTTTATAACCTTCGCATGTTCGCTTTATCTGTTGATAAAACTTTCGAACGTCACGCCTGCAGTAACACCTCTCCAAATCCTTAATCGCGCGCTTCTTGTGCTCTTTCTTCTTTCTTCTAAGAAGCTTATGCTCCTCCCTTCTTTTTAACTAGTAGAGCTCACGAGCTGCCCTTGTTTTTTTATGCAGCAAGGCCTTATATGCATCCTGCTTCGGTGTGTGCATCCTCCTGCACTCGTCATCGAACCAGGTGTTTGTTCGTGGTGGAGCCTTGAAACCCAAAACTTCGGATGCAGAGCTTTTCAGGGCTTGTTTGCAAAGGCTCCACCGCTGTTCCACTGATAGCGTGGAGGATTGAAGTGTATTGGAGAGCTTAAAGGAGACGCGGTAAAAGCACGAGCGGTTTCTGGCGATAGTAGCTTTCCGACGTCATAACTTTGTATTCCTACTTCTACTTCTCTTACTTCTTACTTCTTCTTACTCTACTCCGCTGCGTTCGTGATATCCGTAAGCGTATCTTGGCTACTACAAGATAGTGGTCCGAGTTGATGTTAGCCCCTCGGAAAGTTTGAACACCAAGAATTGTGGTGGAGTGCCTAACGTCGATTGCGATGTGATCAATCTGGTTGGTAGTCGATTGATCAAAAGACCGCCAGGTGCCTTTGTGTATATCGAGGTGTGGGAAGCGCGTACTGGCTAGAAGGAGATTTCGCCCCGTAGCAAGATCAATCAGCATATGTCCGTTATCGGAGGTGGTGTCGTGTGTCTATGTTCGCTGATGACTCGTTCGAATATGCTTTCCCTATCCAGCTTAGCATTGTAAAATGTCCGCCACAATAAATAAATAAATAAAAATTATTTGTTTTGAAGAATGACATGAAAAATGCTCGCACTTTTAATAACAACCCTGGTCTGGTCAAATACATTCCACAAGAAACGTAAACGATCCGTACGACGATCTACGACAACGATTCACCCTATTCCCATTTCCACCACTTAACAACAAAGAATTGTATCAAATTCTACTTCTAATCATCGAGCACATGTTGCTGTCGTAGCGATAACAAATACATATTTGTAACACCAGCGAGTAGGTCCAGTTTACATTGTGCTCTCTAACGCCATAGCTATTTATTTATCATTAAGTCGCCTCCACCCAAAGTGATCAGCTCCGGACTTGTACTTTTAAATTATTTCTTTCTTGTTGTTCTTGAAATGTAAGTACATATTTATAGTAGTGTGTCTATTGCCGCATGGCACGTATACAATTTCTTTTGAATTAGCAGAAAACGCTTAATACATTCCTGAAGATGAACGCAATCCATAATGGTTGGTTTAGCGAACTTCAAGATGATCTCTGGCCCGGCCAATGTTTCTCCTTGAAAGTGAAAAAGATCCTACATGAGGAGAAGTCCAAGTACCAGGATATCAAGATTATTGAAACGTGAGTAAAGGACATGTGTTTGCATTTCGATAACTCAGTTAATTGGTGTGCATTTGTAGGGAAACATTCGGAACGTGTTTGATTTTAGATGGCATAATACAGTGCACCACTCGCGATGAGTTCTCTTATCAAGAGATGATCTCATTCTTGCCGCTCTGCTGTCATCCAGAACCACGTAAAGTACTCATCGTAGGCGGTGGAGACGGCGGTGTTGCCCGGGAAGTAGTAAAACATCCTGACGTGCAGGAGGTACATCAGGTTGAGATCGACAATCGTGTGGTTGAATTATCGAAACAATACCTGCCCAAAATGGCAATTGGTTTCGAACATCCCAAGCTCCGTCTTACCATCGGCGATGGATTTGAGTACATGAAACAACATAAGAACGAGTTTGACGTGATCATTACGGACAGTTCGGACCCAGTTGGTCCAGCCGTGAGTTTGTTCCAGGAAAGCTATTATGAGCTCATGAAAAATGCCTTGCGAAAAGATGGTATAGTATCATCGCAAGGCGGAAGCTTTTGGTTGGATCAAAACTATATAAAAAAAGTCATGACCGGATGCAAGCAACATTTTGCCCAAGTAGCATATGCTCACACGTCTGCGCCGTCGTATCCATGTGGAGATATTGGCTTTGTTATCGGTAGTTTAGATAGTTCAAGGGACATTCGTGGAGAGCCGGCACGGCGATTTACAAATCAAGAAATCGATAAAATGGGATTAAGATATTACACTTCGGCTATTCACACAGCTGCGTTTTCAATGCCGAGGTTCATTGAAAAGCATTTTTATGAATCTTAAATAATTGTCGGAATATTTTACACATTTTAAGTTCTTTATACAAATATTTTGTATACATTTTCGTAGATAAAGATATATTTTTTATTAATTCTGGACGTAACATGGTTAATATCGTCTTTAAATCGTGAAATAATACACCAAAGCAGAAATAATTGTAAAACAACATAATCATGACCAGGGACGGGGATAATGATAGAGATACCAAGGCTGATGGTTGCACTCAATTTTGACATTTGCCTACAAGCGGTCGGATTGAACAGACTGGAAGGCCAATCGTGGAACCATTTAAAGCGCGGCTCACATTGAACGATTTATCAAGCGATTTGCTTGACAACCGTGGTTGGACGACCAATGTGAACGCTTCAGCTACAAGTCGGTACGATTTGTAGTCAGGAAGTCGAAAATTTCCAACTTTTTGCTTGACAGCCGTGGTTGAACGATTTTACGTTAATGCCTGATCCACAATACTGCGTTAGTGCTAGCTGAGACATCCAGCACAGGCAATTCAATGGAGTAGTCCAAAATACTGCGTTGGCGAGCTTACGTTCATTCAAAAATGAGAGGATATAAGAAAAAATGAGAGCGAGAGAAAACGTAAGCTTACGTAACCAAAGGAGACAAAAGTCAAACACGTCGGAAATTTCTGTGCGTTCGAACAACTGTTGCTGTGTATTAATGTGTATGCTGTATCTGTGTATTTTGTGGTTTGTGTTGCGTACGTTTACGTCAGTGTTTTGACATGGAACAGCTAATAAAATTGAAGTAAGCATGCGTCGAAGCATTTCTCGTAACACGTAAAGTGCCTTGCACCAACGCAGTATTGTGTATCAGGCATAAGTGTGAACAGATGTCGTACAACTTCAGAGCATTTGTTCACTTTTGCTTGTGCGTTCAGAGAAACAACACCAACTTTGAGCGGAATGAACGATATGACTTTAAACAAAGAAAAATAATTTTGGTTGGATTTTTTCATATGAGGAATTATTTTTCTTAGTAACTCATCATACGTTCCTAACAATTCGCGAATAATTACGAAAATCCTCTTGCAAATGTTGGTGAAATTCTCTTAACAGTTACCGATGAGAAATTATTACGTTTTCCGACCCATGGTTTAATCCACATTCGCTTTTTTTTCTTCATTTTCGAGTATTTCATCAATAATCATCCCTGTAACCAGAGCATGCGCCGCCATGTTAATACTTCGAAATTTCTATCGCAAGTGAAGTCGGTCAACAAGTT
The DNA here is from genome assembly GCA_951905685.1 of Eumerus sabulonum. Taxonomy (NCBI): domain Eukaryota; kingdom Metazoa; phylum Arthropoda; class Insecta; order Diptera; family Syrphidae; genus Eumerus; species Eumerus sabulonum. The sequence continues at coordinate 210,332,914 of OX645060.1, forward strand.
GTTTGGTGTGAACGCTACGCATTATTTGGTCGTCAAGCAAATCGCAACGACAAATCGCTCAATGTGAGCCGCGCTTAAGACACATTACAATTACATCAACTAGTGCGGGGAGAGACATGAACGACGGTTAAAACGTACGTTAGATATTCAACTCGGGGCTGAAAAGGGCCAATATTTAAGTAACTATGAGTAATTTATCAGTGAACTATGCACAATAAAAATAACCACAGCTGGGTTATGGCTTATTCATATATTGGCTCATTATTTCGGATGATAAACTGATATTTTATTTCTGTTTTGCTGATTTTATTAGCGTTTCATTTTTGTAACTCACAACTTAACATTTTCTTCCTGCAGGAATGTTAATTTCCAATAAAAACTGAAATACGAGCAATCTTATTGCCGAAATTAAGGATCTGGTTCACCTTTTTCTCCGATTTCAGTTTCTATTCACCATTTAAGCTCGGGTTATCTTTCGGACATTAACCAAATGGATATTCAATTCATTGCAATAGGGGAAAGAAGAAATGATTATAGAAATCATATGTATTGCCTGCTCACTCCGTGAACAGCTGTGAGGACACACCTCGTCGTTTTTGTGTTCGTGAAACAATCAACTCTTGTTTTGATCACCGGACAGTCGTACGAAGATTTGACACAACTATGTATCATCATCCCTGGTTCAGGGATTCTGAATGACAGGTATCAGGGAGATGGAAAACCGTTTGTATGCATTTTGGGCCGGAAAACGTAATGTTAAGAGAATTTCACCAACATTTTCCAGAGGATTTTTGTAATTATTTGCGAATTGATAGTAACGTATGACGAGTTACTGAGAAAAATAATTCCTCATATGAAAAAATCAAACCAAAATTATTTTTCTTTGTTTAAAGTCATATAGTTCATTCCGCTTAAGGTTGGTGTTGATTCTCTGAACGCACAAGCAAAAGTAAAAAAATGCTCTGAAGTTTTACGACAACTGTTCACACCTTACGACAAGTCGTCCAACAAGCAAAAAGTTGGAAATTTTCAACTTCCTGACTACAAATCGTACCGACTTGTAGCTAGAGCGTTCACATTGGTCGTGCATACACAATTTGTCGTCCAACCACGATTGTCAAGCAAATCGTTCGATAAGTCGTTCAATGTGAACCGCGCTTAATGCATGTCAAATAATTCCACAAATATCTTTCCACAGATGAATTTCCAGTTTATGCAAATCTTGGAATTCAGACCGCTTGTGGCAAACATAGATAAATTAACAAGATGGCAAGTCTTCGTACGTCTGCCCTGCGAACCCCGCAGGGACTGTTTACTGCTTTTGTACTATAAAGCGGCCCCTAGACACTCAATAATATTGTGCGATATTTGATATTGGACAATATCATTGTTTGACAGCCGTGGTTGAACGATTTATCGTTAAGTGTGAACAGTTGTCATAAAACTTCAGAGCATTTTTTCACTTTCGCTTGTGCGTTCAGAGAAACAACACCAACTTTGAGCGGAATGAACGATATGACTTCAAACAAAGAAAAATAATTTTGGTTTGATTTTTTCATATGAGGAATTATTTCTCTCAGTAACTCATCATACGTTCCTAACAATTCGTTGGTTGTTGGTGAAATTCTCTTAACAGTTACCGATGAGAAATTATTACGTTTTCCGACCCATGGTTTAATCCACATTCGCTTTCTTTTTTCTTAATTTTCGAGTATTTCATCAATAATCATCCCTGTAACCAGAGCCTGCGCCGCCATGTTAATACTTCGAAATTTCTATCGCAAGTGAAGTCGGTCAACAAGTCGTTTGGTGTGAACGCTACGCATTATTTGGTCGTCAAGAATATCGCTTGATAAATCGTTCAATGTGAACCGCGCTTTACAATACACCAAAGCACTGGAAATCAATATGGGGAGGGACGTGCTCACCTGTTTTTGTTTTATTTGAATTTAACGACGGTTACACCGTATGGATAGGTATTCAACTGAGGGAAAAGGCAAATATTTAAATAACTGAGTAATTTACTTGCTTACTTATCAGGCCAGCAATCCATGGAGGATCTGAGCCTGAGCTATAGCTGCCTTCTATGCTTGACGGTCCCGTGCACGCTGCTTCCAGTTATCAAGATCAAGTTATCTCTCAGCCGCGATTATTTGGTCTTTTATCGGAAGTTCGGTCTTCCTCTGGCCCCGTCACAAAGGTCTATTAGCCTGAATTCGATTCCGAACGTGGTATCGGGTAGGCTATGCTTTCCTAGGACTCGTTCAAGTCTTCTTTTCTTCTATCCATTTGGTTAATGTTCGAAAGATAACACAAGCTTTAATGGCGAATAGGAGGGCGCGTTGGAGCAGTGGTTAGTGTGTAGGACACTGACGCACGAAGAGCGAGTCCGGATCCCGATAACACCAACGCCATCGAATGTTCATTTGGCGGTATCCCTCCTCGGTGGGGTACTGGCAGAACTATCTGTAGTATACTTGCTATGAAAAAGCTTCTCGACTCACGCCGTTCGGAATTGGCATTAAATTGTAGGTACCTTTCTCCTATGTGAAAAGTAATTCACACACAACATGGGTGATCGACAGAAGCTTAGCTCTGGCCCCTTATGAGCTGTAACGGAAACTCCTGACTCAAAGCCAAGCCAACAACGTGGTCAGTATGAATGCATCACCAATGTACACCAGGTTACGCTCGAGAACATAATTACTCTGCAGACATCGTCCCAACGCTGTCGTTGCAGCTGCAACCCATGTTGCCGGTGAACGCCGTACTGTCGACCGCTTCGGCAGCGACACGTTCAACTGTCCCGAGGGTACCAACCTTCATGACGTCACTGTGGTCCCCACGGTCCTTCAACCAGATATGGAATGTCTGGTCCGAAGTCAGTTCAAAAAGTTGAGGGAAATTCCACCAATCCCAGAAGCTAAACTAGAGCTCTTGATACCATTTGCAACGAAGGTACAGAACCTCACCACTTTCTTCGAGGCGAGTGGAATGGTTCAACATCTGTCTAATCCAACCCTGCTGGGTGAGCTCTTCGCCAAACTACCTATGACCAAGCGGATGGAGTGCGCACAACACAGCATCTCCATATAGCCATATCCGACCATCGGACATTTCGAGGGGTGGTTGAGTGGGATTGCTAGGCTAGTTAGCCTCGTAGCTCCGAACGCTCTATTGCCCGACGTTGATGCAGACCGTAAGCCGAAAACCGAAATCGTTCTGCATGCCGTAGGACAGCGTACGCTAAGCCGAAAATGCCGATACTGCGAGGGCGGACAACATTGTCAAACTGTCCCATCTTCAGCAAACTGGATGTCGCAGCCAAATGAATATTCGTCAAAAAGAGCAAACTATGCTTCTCGTGCTTGAGATACGGACATCGATCAAGACTCTGTAAATCTTTAAGAAAGAACTCACAGAATTTGTGAATCCACTGGGGCTTGAAAAGGGCAACGCAAAGGACCCCACGTTACAATGAATTACCGAGGGGACTTCTTCAAGGAAATCGCACGTGGTCGACCTTCAAATCAATGCAGACAGGGACGGCGTAGAGCGATACCAGATAAAAGGAGTATGAACTATCGTGGACATAAATCTTCCGTTACAAACCCTGAGCGATGCTGATCTTGGGAAAATGGGCCAACATCAAAGAACGAGTATGTTTGAGCCTTACAAAAACATTCAGCCTCAGATCCTGATCGGCCCCGATCACTGCCCACTTGGAGCTCCATTGAAGACACTCGACTTGGGCGAATGTCTAATTTTTGCTGAGACGAAGCTCGGGTGGATTGCCTATGGGCAGTCTGAAGGTACAACCGCCAAGAACAAAGTTGCACTCCTTAGTTTCAATGTCAGAGAAAAAGAAAACGGGCATCTGGATAAAATCGTTGAAGAATATCTGACTACAGAAAACCTCGGGGTGAAAAGACCAACAAAGCTACTTATGTCTTCGGCCGACGAACTGGCCTTGCAGATCCAGTTACATGACCGGTTCCAGACGGGACTACTATTGAGAGAAGATACGTTTGAAGTTCCAGAAAGTTATGATATGGCGAGACTACGGCTGCTAGTATTGGAAAATCGGTTCAAGAGAGATTCTGTGTTTGCGTCTCTTCATAAGGACGTCGTCAAGGTGTACATGGTGAAAGGGTAGGCGAGGAAGGTAACAGATGCTGAGATAAGAAGCACGAATTCGAAAACCTGGTACTTTGGAGTCAAGAAGGTGAACAAAAGCCAAAAAATAAGCCTGGTCTTCGATGCAGCTGCAAAAATTAACAACGTTTGTCTCAATGCGTTCTTGATGAAGGGGCCCGACAATCGACCACCATTAATCGCCGTGCTGTCCAATTTTCGAATGCGGCATATAGCAGTATCAGCCGACATACAGGAGATGTCCCACCAAGTGTGAATCCGACCGGAGGACTAAAACTTACAATGATTCCTATGGCGGGACAAAGAAGACGAAACAATCAAGGATCCCATTACCACCGTCAAATGCACCATCAGAACGACGATGCCATTACCAACGAAATAAGGCAACGCTTTTGGGTACCTCATTTATGCTCCGTCGTTAAGAAGACAAAGATAGAATGCATGTACTGCCGCGCTCGGGAAGCTAAGCCGAAGCCGCCGCTGATGGGACAGTTACCTAAGGATCGCCTCACGCCATTCGTGAGACACTTCACTTACCCTGGGTTAGGCTATTTTGGTCCAATCTGAGGTTGCAACCAATTTATCCTCGGATTCCTGCATCCTCTGCATGCGGAACTTCGTGAATCGGCGAGGAGTTTCCAAATTGATAAGGAGTGACAATAGGAGCAACTTCATCGGAGCGAATAACGAACCGGCGACTGTTGTTATCTTCGACAACGACATCATAAAGGCCGAACTCTATTCAAGGGGCATTGAATGGGTCTTCAACTACCCGTCCAGTCCGCATAGTGGAGGGTGTTGTGAGCGACTCGTCCAAGCAGTAAAAACGGTCCTAAGATGTTCGCTCAGCGAGACAGCCCCGAAGTTGGAGACGCTGCAAGGCGCACTAATCGAAGCGGAGAATATAGTTAACAGTCGACCACTCACCAATCTACCAGTGTCACCCGAGGAGGAGCAACCGTTGACGTTGAGTGAATTCGACCCAGACTCCGGGACCAGTGCAGATGACACGAAAGCTCTCTGTCATGCTAGCGTGCGATGCCGACGTTCCGAGAAGCAAGTGGTTGAGGGGAAGAATCACGAAAATATGAAAATATTCCCAGGTAAGGATAACCAAATTCATTCGGCTGATGTGAGGACATCTGCCGGGACTTTCCGGAGGCCTACTATCAAGTGATCCTATAAGGGTTCCGTTTTTTTCTTTTGAGGTACGTAACCCTAATAATTTTTCACCCGAAATAGTGAGCTGTAATTGTTTTTATTGTGCATAGCTTACTCATAAATTTCTCACAATTATTTAAATATTTGCCTTATTCCTGAGTTGAATATCTATCTAACATACGTTGTAACCGTCGTTAAATACAAATTCAAAAAATTAAGTGAACATACCTCTGGTGGTATTGTAATGTGTGTTAAATGGTTCCACAAACGGCATTCCACCCACGAATTTCCAGGTTATGGGAATGTTGGAAATCAGAGCGCTTGTAGGCAGATATGTCAGAGCCTTGGCATCATTGCATCTCTTTGCAATGCAAACCGTCAATGGTTTTCCATCTCCCTAATCACTGGTTATTACATGGAGTATCTCGGTATTTCGCAATGTAGCGCAAGGATAATGATCGCTGATCTTTGGTATTCCGCATCTATTGTATTCGACAATTCTCTTTCTGCGTTATTCAGTGTCGACGGTGGATAGAGGATTTTATTTGGGTATATGTATAACTTGTACAATAAAAATGGGATCAGAATCAGAGGTAAATGAATTACTGGACTATACAGAAATGTTTATGGCGTGCATGGATACTGACAGTAGTTCAGACGAAGAAGCTCTTTTAAAAATGTTCAGTATATGTCGAGATGCTTTGGAGGAAAGCCAACAAAAGAAAAAAAGAAAATGGGTAGCATCGTGGAGAACAGAAAGATGTGCCCTAGGATCATCCGACTTTTTTACAAAAGAATTGAAATTGGGTAACAAAGCATCTTTTTGCACTATTTTGGGAATGGGCGACACAACTTTTGATCTGCTTTTGTCGTTGATTGAAAACGACATAAAAAAGAAGGACACATTGATGAGAGAATCAATTTCACCAGCCGAAAAATTGACAGCAACTTTAGGATACCTAGCGACGGGTGATTCAATAAAAAGTCTAAATTACCAAACCAGACTGTCGCAACCTTTCCTTAGCAGAGCTATCCCAGAAGTTTGTGCAGCTATATGGAAAAACTTGAGCACATATCTTAAGGTTTACATTTACTCTTTATTTTTATTTACGTACATATGCATTCATATACATTTCATTGCTCTTTAAACGAACACTCTCTCGATGTACTGCTCCAGTAAGTCGGGACTCCTAAGCGGATGTGAATGTGCCGAAGCAGGTCTAATATCTTCCACACTGAACTTGTTTTGACGTGGAGGAAATGGGAATAGTTTCTGACCGCGCCATATGGCTTGATTGTTGAGAAGCCAAATCCTCTTCAACGCATTCGCCGAGAACGTCTCGTATTATATTTTCCAAATTGCCATTTGCTTAATTTTTATATCCTGAATAGATTCTAACTCGAAAACAACTCGTTTCCCACCTAAGAATAGGATGATTTTTTAATCATTCTCTCTTGGAAGCTGTCCATGAATGCACCCATCCTTTTGGTTGAGCTTGGTGTACTGGAGCTCTGAAATGCATACAAAAATATTTATATTATTTACTTGTCAATAGTACCATTACATATTATGTATTTATATACATATTTCTAGTTTCCAGAGTCAATATCGGAATGGCAGAATATCGCCGACGAGTTTGCAGTTCGTTGGAAGTTTCCAAATTGCCTTGGTGCTCTTGATGGGACACACGTAACTTTCAGGAGGTTAAGAAAATATGGTACGTACTACCTGAACTGCAAGGGAACGAACAGCATAGTTTTACTGGCTTTGGTTGATGCAAATGGCAAATTCATTTATGTCGATATTGGTTGCAATGGTAGTACAAATAATGCTGGGGTGTTGCTTCAAAGCGGTTTGAGGAAAATTATAGATGATGCGGAAAATAATTTTCCATCCGACAGAATTGTGGGAAATGGAAGAGTGCTTCCATATGTGATTGTTGGAGATGATGCATTTCCTCTTCAAAAGCACATTATGAAGCCATATCCATTTCAGACACAATGCGTCAAGAAAAAGATGTTCAACGCACGAATAGGTAGAGCAAGAAATGTAATTGACCATACTTTTGATATACTGACTAGCAGATTCAAGGTTCTACAGACTGTTATGAACCTCCAAGTTGAAAATGTCGTAGTCGTAACGAAAGCTTGTTGTACATTGCATAACTTTTTAAAAACACAGAACGCAAATGAAATGAAGCCGTTATACGAATTTTCTCATTCTGCTTCGACCTCAAGCACGTTCATCCCGCAAAAAGTTGAGAACTCGCGTGAAGGAACAGCAGAAGCCATACGGCGTAGTTTTGCCGAGTATTTTTATAATGAAGGGAGAGTAGATTCGATAAAATAAAGAATTAACAATCAAATTACACTCACTTTTCTTTTGGGGGTGATATCGTTTTCCAAATAGAAATGTCTCCCCTTGTTTCGGGGCTCTGAAAAATGCTTTACTTAGTTTCAAGGCCAGCAACCCATGAACAGTCTGGGCGTGCCATCCTTGGCAGCCCCGGGCACGCTGCTTTCAGCCGGAGAGACCAAGACCGCGATCACTTGGTCTTTATATCATGGGTTCGGTCTCCCCATTCTTCTCGAATCAGGAGGCTCGTATTCAAAGATCAGGTGTCTTTCCTCCATTCGCCTTCATCGCAGGTAGGACCGAATATCCGTCGGAGAATTCTTCTTTCGAAGGAGCCAAGGATCAGCTCTGCCGTGCTGCTTATCGCCCAGTTTTCGGCTGCATATAGCAGGACTGGGAGGATAAGAGTCTTGTAGAGCATAACCGTTCTTCGGGACAGGAGTTATGCTGTTTTGACAAGTCAAAGTAGCAGCAGTTGCCAATGATGATTCTGACATCACCACTATGATGTCATTTGTGGAGTTTATGTGATCTCCACCACTTCGAACTTATAGCTGCCGATCGTTAACGGCAGCTTTTTTGTTGACAACATATATGTATGTACATATCCCGTCTTCTCCTCATTGATGTAAAGACCAGCTCGTTTCGCCTGGTCTCCAATCGCCGTGAACGCTTCCACAAGGGTGCGCTGGGAACTTGCGACAGTATCAAAACTGTCTGCATAGTCCAGCAAACGAACCTATTTGTTGAAGATAATTCCGTGTTGACGTTGGCCCGCTGCACTATTTGTCCCAACACGAGATTGAAGAAGTCGCTTGACAGCGCATATCCGTGCCGAGATCCGGTTCAGGTTTTAAAAGGCTCGGAGGTTTTGGAGCCGAACTGCATGAAGCATTGAGTGTTTCTTAGAGTGGCTCGACACATCCGGATCAGTTTTTGCAAGAGGTAGGACCGCCTTTTTTGTGGATGGGGCATAGTACCAGTCGGGCATGCATTCGTCCTCCCAAATTCTACAAATGATCTGATTCATGCTCACTACCAGAACATCTCCTCCAGCTTTCAAGAGCTCTGATGGCAATTCATCCGAGCCTGCGGCCTTTTTATTCTTCAGCTTTTTAATAGCTACGCCTACTTATTCAATGCTGGGAGGGGGGACAACTTCGTCGACTGGAAGCAGAATCTTTTAGTCCATTACTACTCCCTCCTCTCCATGCCCTTTAAGCAGCCACTGGAATTGTAACCGGAAAACACCCTCTACTCCCTGCGGGTCCGTAACATGATTGTTCTCGCATTTTCGAAGAGCCTGGGTGCCGTTATTAAAGACCCGCTGCGAGGTTTTCGGCTTTTTTTGTAAAAGGTTCTTCTCGCGTTTTTGTCCCTGGACTCTTCGATAACCTTGAGCTGGGAGGCGAAAATTGTCTTCTTTCACCGCAGCACCTCCGATTGGGATATCTTTCAGCGTATAGCTGAATGCTCGAGATTGTGAAGCCGAAAGGCTTTACGCTGAAAGATATCCCAATCGGAGGTGTCCCAGTCGTAGTATGTTTTCAAGAATCCACCTACGTCTGCAAGAGCACGGAGTGCTAGAGCATCGAAGAAGCGAAAGATCAATTAGAGATGGATCAGCAACCATAGATGAAATAATTTTGGATTTGGTTCGACGTAATCCCTCCCTTAGTAAAAGGAGGATAGCTATTATGCTTGGAGTGCCCAAATCTAGAGTATGGAGAGTGCTTCATACCGAGAAGTTACACCCCTAACATTTTACACCAGTTCAATGTTTCATACATTAATTTGCGTACAAGTCTAGCCGCGTTAAAACCAGAAAAAAGGTTTTTCTTAGAAAAAAGTGGTTTGGGTTTTTTTTTATTTCTCAAAAACTACAAGACATTTTTGCATCCGGTTTTCTGTTTTGAACTAAAAACTAATAACAGAATTTAGTTCTTGAAAAAAAATTAGTACTTAATTACACAAAATTTTGAAAAAAAAATAGTTCGGATTAGCTTTTTGGCACACTGCTCGTGGGGCACCCTGTATACCACGCGATAGTCGGGTCAACGTGAACCAAAAGAAACTGTCGCGTACCAGGAATTATGGTAAACCTAGCACTCAATATGCACTCGCGAAGCTGTTTTATAGGTACCTTTGTTCCAGCTTCCTTACAGTTGGTCGTACTGATGGCCTCGCCTCCTGCCGCGTGACTTGAAAATTTGCTGCTGTTCTGTCCGCTGGGATTACACGATTGCCCGTGTTCCCGCTTTTGGGCACGTCCTATTACCCCGCGACGGTTTCAGCCCACAATTCAGGGGAGGAAAGAAAAACCTTCAATCAATAGATGTATCTGAAACGAGGGGAGGTTGAATACCCAAAAAAAAAAAAAAAAAACGTGGAGTCAGCTAAACTTATTCTTACCAGTATTTTAGATATAATAAAAACCGGCCAAGTGCGAGTCGGACTCGCGCACGAAGGGTTCCGTACCATCTGTATATTTAAATATGAAAGAGACTATGTATGTTACCTCATCAAATGACATATCTTGGTTGCAGGCAGGATTTTTTGGATGAAAATCATGTCTGTTGTATGGGAGCCCCCCTTAAATATTCATCTTGTTCTGTTTTTAGTTTTAGTTTTTATGGTAGCGGCAACAGAAATACATCATCTGTGAAAATTTCAACTGTCTAGCTATCACGGTTCATGAGATACAGCCTGGTGACAGACTTACGGACGGACGGACAGCGAAGTCTTAGTAATAGGGTTCCGTTTTACCTTTGGGTACGAAACCCTAAAATCAACCAATATATATGGATCTATATAACGCACTAAATTACTCTGCCTCTGCAACTGATCCCCTAATCTAATTACATACCGACCAGAACCTCCGCACGCACACTTCCTTATTATTCTTATCCTATTTACATCAGGGACATGTGGCGTGATGACCATGATCTAATTCTGGCCTTATGTTCTCTCCACGCCGAAGATCGCTCACCGATTTCTTCGCCCACTCTCCCTTATATAAACTTAGAGACATAAAACCAAAAATAAAACAAAAGGTTGACCTCCGGTGAGTCGAGCTCCCCTCGTTTGCGTGTCAAACTGCGATCGCACCCTCGGACTACTCGCAATCCGTGGGGGTGTTCTCCCAAAATCAATGGCTACGAGTCGCCCACGAATGGGAACTGAACGAAAGATGACAGCGAAAACCTTTCGAAGATCAAATCGTAACAGCACAATAAAAAAGAGCTAAACTCTAAGGGTGGTGGATGGTAAATTAGCACAGCTAGCATCGATGGAGGAACAAATAATACATTTGTTGTCATTACAACGAGCTGTACCGTCTAACGCAGTTGTTTTTGGTGTCGACGAAAATATAAACAATATTTAATATCTTGCTTCAAATAATTTAATAATAAATGTAGGTTCACCACCTTCAAAACAAATGCTTTAATGTGTCAAAATCAGATGACTGTAAACAAATGTTTCGTTTCCCAGATGTTCCTCACACTCATGTCACTCGACAACAAGAATATTAGAATTTGAGTGACGTGACACCGCCAATGACAAATCTCACGTAGGTGACGCGACAACCACAATAAGGGTGATTGGCATGTCTAAAAGATGCACGAAGAAGCCTTCCCGTGCATCACACTGTCGCGTATTACACCCTGCATCAGTGGCCAGGACACAAATGAGTGCGAAAGAGATGGTCAGTGAAATAGAAATATACTGGCACTGTGATGCGCGGGTAGGCTACTTCGTGCATCTTTTTGGCATTTCCTTATCTCCTTTTCTTTGTTTTGCGATGTTGCTTCACATGCACTTCACATTTCTAAGTGTGGATTTGCAAGAAAGCGGAAGATATCGCATTTATTTTGAGTGAATTTAGTGGTTTTAAGTGGACAAAGGAATTGACATGTGAGCTCATAAGCAATTATGAGACGCGTACAACTTTTTATAATCCATGTCATGCCCATATTTCCTCATTATACCATATTTATTTCATATTCAAAAAAACCTCCACCAAACGTCGACACTGAATGACGCATATCAAGTGAAAATGAAATGTCAAAATAGAAGCACAACACTGCGATATAGAGAGATGCAGAATGTTATAGCACTTGGGACTCGGAATGTCAGTTCAAAAGAAAATTACCGAGAGTTGCACGACCAAAAGATGCAGGGTGTAATACCTGACACTGCAAATATACTCGTATTTTTATTTCACTGACAATCTTTTTCGCATTAAATAGTGTGTAATATCGGACATAGAATTTGTTGGTGCACTTTGTCAAAAGTTCCTGTCAGAGCCAGCTGATTGCCATCCCATTCATAACCCCTGATTGTGTTTTAACCTTAGTGTGGAACGTATTTTCTAAAGTGTCAATTTACAATCAGCTGATTAATCACAATAGAAAACCTTCATTTTATACGAAAAAAAAAATAAGAAGAAAACCTTTTAATAACAACTTATATGTAAGTATTAGATCTTAGTTAAAGCAAACAATAATACAACATTAATTCATTCATTTTTTTTTCTCCATTTTGAACCAGCAATCATGGGCGGATGGATGCTTGAAGTCGGCAAAATGGCATTGTACATGGCGTTCCCTGTCACCCTATTCCATATTTTCAACCAACCGGAGTACTTTGAAGAATGGGTAACCAAAACTAAACAGGAAATATACCCTCCAGAGTCAGAGAGCAATCGCAAACAATTACAGGAAGCCATTAAGGCAATACGAAGTAAACGAGACCAAGAATTGCTAAAAGCCTACGAAGAGGCCGAAGCCAATCGTCAAATCAAATCTTAACTTTTTTCTCAATCTGTGTTTATGTATGCTATTAACTAATAAACGTGATTTTTTCGTTAATATTTAATTGAGTTTATGTAATAAAAAAAATCAAGTTGTAAGCTTTGACAATGCCGGTATGGGTGTAATGGTGGATTTTGTGGAATCTATCAGCTGAATCAAAACAAATCGAACTGTCAAAACATTCGCACGTGTGTTACACTAGTTCGATAAAACTGGTTAAAACTCAAAACACTTGAAAAAGGAATAAAAAATGGGTGGGCATCACAAGAAATCTCTTCGAGCGGAAAAGGCAAAAGTAAAGCTCAAGGGTGCAAAGCTACCAAAGGGCTTAAATGTCACAAAAACCGAATTCAAAGTCCGAAAAATCGTCATCAAAGACCAACTGCGAGAGTCGAAGGTTGAAGATGGACGTAGAAGACTCAACATTAAGGTGAATATAAACAATTCTTGTTTACATTTAATCAATTCGGTGCTTCTCATCCGTTTAGGAAACACTTGGCAGACTTAAACACAGCAATTCCTCGTTCCGCTTAGATGCACTTCGTAGTTTAAAGGACTCTGTGACCGATTCCGATGATCTAAGTCGCTATTTAGGTGATTTAATCCAGGCAATCGCTGCAATTAGCCTGGATGTGAGCACCGAGACACGCAGAGAATCCTTTAAAGTCCTCAGTAGTCTATTAACTACGTTATCTACAGAGTCCATTGAACCATTTTTCCACGCGATATCCTCGTATTTGCGATGTGCCATGACGCACATTCAACTATCAATCCAAGAGGATTCACTTTTCCTTCTTGACGTACTTCTCAAACATGTTCCGAAACTCGTTGCTCTCAACAGCACAAAGATATTCCAAAACTTTCTCGATATGATATCAAAAATTCGCTCCGATGCCAAACCTGGCCGTACACTTACCGTAAACATGGGAAAAACAACGACAACCATCAAATGGCGCGGCAAGGTTCTCGAACGTTTACAGGCGATGCTAAAAACTCTGATTGAGGTTCGCAAAGATCGTCTAACAAACCCATCTAACGATCACTGCACGCGTTATAAACTTACAAAGTCATTTAGTACCGCGCAACCGCAATATTTTCCCATTATTCAGTGGGAACTGACCGAAGCATGCGATCTTTCTCAAATTTTCCACAAATCTATTGGAGAACAATCTTCTATTCATTCGGATGAAAGCGCAATACTCCGTGGATACATTGGGCACCTAATGCCACTGCTCTTTGAGTCCTGGCTAGAGGTTCGGCCAAACGAAGCGGAATGTTCGTCGGAAGTGATTCTAACATATGATGCTGCTCATACGCTTAAAATTACATTAGAGATCCTTCAGAATCTATGGACACTTACGGAAATGCTTGAATCAGAAATCAACACATCTGACTTGAGCGAGTGGTTTCGAAAAGAATACGCAGACAATTTTGTCAAACATTTTTTGGGAGCATTCCCCTACAAACAGGGAGAAGGTTCTTTAGCGTCAAAGTCCAAGTCAAAGGGTACGCCAACAGTAAAGGATGTAGCCGGAGCAGGTGGACAACAGTGTATTCAGCAAAACACAAACCTCACGTACTTGATGTGTGTTTTCTACAAGAACAAGTTAAACAATAACGTAGGCAAAATCAGCGAGATGCTACGATTCCTCACAAGTAAGTAAAACGTATGTTACGCCTTTTAAACCTCATCAACTCTTCTCCTTTACAGAGATCGTTAAAGACGTTGATACTGTCGATTTGGATAACTTTGAATGTCTAGTTAAGGCATTACGTGTTAACTTATATCACAGTGCTGAGGCGCTTCTCAAGTATGACGAAGCAAACACGAGAAGTTTGTTAAAGGCCGTGATTACATCCGCAGAGAAAAATCTCTTTACAAAGGATACTGCAACTGAAGTACTGATATTGCTGTGTGACATTGTTCAGTCACGTAATCTGTACAGATCCTACGGGTCAGCCTTAAACAATCTGTTCCTTGCTATTCCATCTAATTCGTTCTTCTTCCGTTTTAGGCCATCAGAATTCATGTCCTGGCTTTCAATTCTACCTCAACAAGTCTTACTCAAACCTGTTAGTCACCAAAAGGCTCTAATTGCCTTATCCAATCTAGGCAAACAGAAAAATGAAGTTTTCTTGAAGGCGCTGCCATCCGTCATCTCTCCAGTTATCGGTAAAAATCTAAATTAAAAATTCTGGTGTAGCGCTTACAAGTTATTTATATTTGTTTTCGATAGAAAATATCCAAAAGATGCAAGTTCAAGGGAGCGAAAATGCGTTCGAAGGGAAGAAGTACATTATGAACTTGTTCTATTGGACAGATGGCTTTAGTCCGGGCGAGCAAGCACACCTGTTGAGTTTAATTGAAACGCATGTCACCGATAAACGAATCGCAAGTTATTTTAAGTTTATTGTATCCAAATAAACACAACAATTGGCTCTAATACCCAACAACGTTCGAAGAGATTATTACTGGCAGTTCCTTGCCAAACTGTTTCGATAGACTTCGAATGCTAGTGCTCAGAGGGCCGAGATCCCTTTCTAGCAGTATGCGCGGCCATTCGCTCAGCGTGCTTCAATATAAGGAAAAGTGCAATTTTAAATGAAAAAGAAAACGCGTGTGCCGTGTACCAGCGCTAAGCAAGTACCATCTCCCCTTCATCATCTGTTCTACAGAAAATATAGATTTAGTCACTAAACTACCGTATGAATTCTTTCCCATCTTTGCATGGCGGTTTGTTGACTAAAAAAGCGAATCGTTAAGACACAGCTACTATAAGTGAATGGTACTTGCATCACCGAAACCGGAAAACCTTATATCTTTGTTGTGTGTCTCAATGCCAGCCTTCGTTGGAATGACCACATATTCAAAGTCGCTAGAATGCTGCGAAATGTTTAAGTTTCCCTAAGCAATGCAGACTTTTCTTCCTTCCTCTGACCTGACTACAATATATGAGGCATTTATTCGCCCCAAGAATTCTACGATCTCCTAGACAGAAGATATGCCCAATGCCCCACCTACGACACAAAAATAGTCCTAGGAGATTTTAATGCAAAACTGGGCAGAGAGGACATTTGAGTCGATCATAGGAAAGCATAGCCTCCATAACACCACATCCGACAACGGACTTAGGCTAATCGATTTCTTAACGGGGCATAACCTCCTTGTAGCAAGCACGCGATTCCCGCATCTCAACATCCACAAGGGTACCTAGCGGTATTTTGATCAATCGACCACCAACCAGATTGATCACATTGCGATCGACGCCAGACACTCCAGTATTCTCGACGTACGAACCTTCCGAGGGGCGAAGAGTCGAATAGAAATACGTAAGTTTGACGTCGGAAAGCTGCAATCGCAAGAGACTGCCAGAATCTTTGCCGATCGTGTCTCCTCCAAGCTCTCTCAAAATCCGCCCACAGCAGCACAAACCATAGAGCAGGAATGAGCGCACTGCCAGAGCGCCGTCAGAGACGCTGCCTCAGAGGTGCTGGGTTTTAAACCGTCACCACCTAGAAACCCCTGGTTCGATGAACAATGCGAACAAGCCCATGCAGCAAAACAAGAGGCATATAAAGCCATGCTGCAACGACGGACGAGAGCTGCTCGCGAAATCTATGAGCAGAAGAGAAGAGAGGAACACACGCTTTTCAGAAGAAGGAAGAGAGAGCACGAAAACCGTGAGATCGAGGAGATCGAGGGATGCTTCCGCAGGAATGACGCACGTAAGTCTTACAATAAGGTAAAACGAACATGCCATGGCTACAAAGCCAGAGAGGCGGCTTGCAGGGATGAAAATGGAGAACTGGTAGTAGAGTCACAGTCGATGCTAAGGATTTGGAAAGACCACTTCTGCAGACTGTATAACGGCGATTATAGACAAGATACCGCTGTCAGGCAGAATGAGCCATTCGTAATGGACGACGATGTAACAGAATCCAGTCCACCCGACCTAGACGAAGTCAAAATAGCAATATACAGACTTAAGTCTAATAAAGCCGCGGGCGCAGACGGCCTGTCTGCTGAGCTTCTTAAGGCGGCTGGAGATGAGCTGGTAAGGTGCATGCACCATCTCATTTGTAAGGTATGGTCGGAGGAAAGCATGCCCGACGAATGGAATCTCAGCATCGTTTGCCCTGTCCATAAGAAAGGAGACCCCTATAACTGCGCCAACTATATGGGGATAAGTCTCCTTAACATCGCATATAAGATCTTCTCTGCCGTATTGTGTGAACGCCTGAAACCGTTTGTGAATAACCTGATCGGCTCTTATCAGTGTGGTTTCAGGCCAGGTAAATCGACAATAGACCAAATATTTACGCTAGAGCAGATCTTGGAGAAGACCCAGGACTATCAAATCGACATTCACCACCTTTTCGTTGATTTCAAAACTGCATATGACAGCGTGTATAGAGATGAGCTATACAAAGCCATGTCTAGTTTTAACATCCTTGCCAAACTCGTCCGACTGTGCAGGATGATAATGGAGAATTCTCGCTGCTCCATTAAGGTCGGTAATCAGCAAACCGAGACCTTTGATGTTAAAAAGGGATTTAGGCAAGGTGACGCGCTGTCATGCAACTTTTTCAACATCGTGCTCGAAAAGATCGTGCAAGAGTCACTGGACAACACAAGAGGTACGATTTATTTCAAGTCTACGCAATTGCTTGCGTACGCCGATGACACTCACGTGATTGGACGGACACAGCTAGACGTGGATGAGGCCTTTGTAAGCATTGAGGTAGAAGCGTCTAAGGGTCAAAGGTCCAGGAATTCCTCAACCTTGGCTCACTGATGACCGGCGACAACAACACCAGCGCTGAGATAAAACGCAGGATCACTCTTACCAACCGCTGTTTCTTTGGGCTCAAGAGGCAATTGAGAAGTAGAGCCCTCTCTCGGAAAACCAGGGTGACACTATATAAGACCTTGATCATCCCAGTCCTCCTTTACGGCGCTGAGGCTTGGACCTTAACAAAAGCGGATGAAGATGCCTTTGGTCGTTTCGAGAGGAAAATTCTGCGTACTATCTACGGTCCCGTTAGTTCAAACGGTGTATAGAGGAGAAGATATAACGAAGAACTGTACGGGTTGTACAGCGACATCGGCCTGGTACGACGTCTACGGATACGGCGGCTAAGGTGGCTGGGCCATGTAGAGCGCATGGAAAATACAGCGCCGACCCGAAGAGTCTTCGAATCCACCCCGGAAGGAAGGCGCGGCAGAGGGCGGCCGCATCAATTGTGGCGCACGCAGGTTGAATGGGACCTTAAACAACTGGACGTGCGGCGCTGGGAACTGCTGGCCAAAGATAGTGCCAGCTGGAGACGCTTGTTGGTTGAGGCCCAGGTTCACCACGGACTGTAGCGCAACCTAAGTAAGTAATTAGACTTTAATCTTAGAAATAGGCTGTGTGAAGATGTGTTTCTTCTTCTAAATGGAGAACCATCGCTTCCACCAGATTCATTTGACGATCCTAGGATCAGCTTCTCTCAATACGTATTGTTACGAAATATTCAATCCCACACCAAATAGGGTTCGCACCACTGGATTGCGATAAACTACAATTGTCCTTTTTATCTGAATAAAAACACACATACTTTTATTTCTTTCACCACAGATCAATTATCTGTGCAGCTTCACCACTTTTCTTTATTATCCAATACTATCCACTGTAGACTTTATTACGCAAACAACCCTCTACTTAAAGCTTTTATTTTCACACTCATGCCGATCATTGAATCCGGCGGATTGACTGCGGCGGGAGAATCGCTCACTTTTTCTGCTTTGCCATCATTGAATCCGCAAGTGAGTAATTGTCGATAAAGAAGTCTAAAATCCAGCCATCATTGAATACGCATTCGATCCGCACTCTATACAAATTGTGACGTTTCTCAACCGCAACACAATTGATGCGGATTCCAGTCAGCAATATGAAAAAAATTGAAAATTAAAAAAAAAAAAATAATTTTATTTTAAATAAAGCATTGCACGATTTCTTTTTTGCCTCCATTAAGTACATTTCTGTTTGTGTATTGTGAGGATGGCTGCCTTCAACTTCGTTAACTAATTCTATCGATCCGTGTTCCTCATCAAACACTCTCACTCACACTCACACACACAAAAATTCTTATCCACTTAGCATTGGGTAACAAAAAATATTCTTTGTCATACTTCTTATTTTGTGACGAATATTTCGGCAATCACATAGATCTGCCTCCAAGTCTAAAAGAATTGCAATCGTGTCCATAATTTCAATTTATTCCGAATTTGAAATAAATTTCTTGTACAAACAATTTAAAATGACAGAACACAACTGATGTAAAAGAAGATCGGTAATGAGGTTCTTCCGACCGATAATGTAGTGCATCCGCCGTATTCAATGATAGGGTCAAACTGCGGAAGTGAAGTGATGCGGATTGGATGAACTCCCGCCGCAGTCAATCCGCCGGATTCAATGATCGGCATGACTGTTTGATCACACTGACTTGTCACACGCTGTTCAATACCACAAACTGAATGAATGCCGAGGGCGAGTGTTCGCGCTTATATAGCTCTCGGTCCACCTTCTCGAACGTTCGTCGTCGAAAGTCCCCCTTCGGAAATCTCTAGAATGTTCTGACAATTAGCATTACGCCGTTAACAGTTGACAGTTGATTCCAATATCCCCTTCAAGAGAGCTTTCGAACTTCGACAGCGAAATTCGAACTTAACCGTCGGTTTGTGTCTCCGCAACACTGCCCTCCTCCCAAACTTGTTCGTCCTCGAACAAGCGATTGCATCCTTCTCCGTATTATGGCGCTAACCTCTCTACGTGGACAATCTTATACTTCGCCCGTCTGTTTCCCATCTGCTGTATTCGGTATACCACGTCATTGAGCTTCTTGATGACCTCATATGGCCCGTCCCAGGCTGATTGCAATTTGGGGCACAAGCCTTTTTTTTCGTTGTGGGTTGTACAGCAATACCAATTGTCCTGTCTCGAATCCAGAAGAGTTCGCCCTCAAGTCGTATTGCCCTTCATTTTATCGCTGACCAAGTTCAGTCGCTCCCGGATGAACTGATGGATGGAGTTCAGCCGTCGTTCTCGCTGCACTGTTGTGTCAAAAGAGAGGCAAAGTGAGGTATGTTTAAAAATTCAGTTTACAAGCAGCGCGAAGCTTATTTTATCTTTAATATAATTATTATCTTTTAATCTAACTCACGGCGCGGCGCCCTTCTTCACTTTCTACGACGCACACTTTGGGAACCAATGCCTTACACGATACCGAAACCAAGAATGTGACTGTCACTTGTCACAAATCACCTTAGCCGATTCCACCCCAGGAAGACCGAGCTTGGTGTCAAAGCCAAGTTAGCGGTTTTTAACTCAGTATTTGTTCCAACTCTCACCTATGGTCATGAAATTTGGGTATTGACCGAAAGAATAAGATCGCGAATACAACCTGCCGAAATGAGATTTCTTCGTGCTGTTGTGGGAGTTACTCGCCGGGATAGGGTGAGAAACACGGCAGTGCGCGGGGAGCTTAATGTTGAGCAGCTGCTTCTCCGAATGGAAAGGGCTATGCTTCGATGGTTTGGTCACGTGAGACGAATGTCTCCCAACATCATGATTTCCGAAGCGTGCCTTGGATGCAATGCCATCAGGCAGGCGACCGCTTGGCAGACCTAGGACGAGGTGATTGGACCAAGTCCAAAAACTCGCCTGGGTGCGCTTGGGCATAGCTCCTGATGAGTTAAGAGTCGATGACGGAGGATCGAGTGGCCTGGAGATCCCGCGTGCGCGCATTACCTCCGCGACTCTTTTAAGGGGAATATGCGGGCCACTGAAAATGTATGTATGCATGTATGTAAAATAACAACACAATGGTTTCCTTCCTCCAATCAAAAAAATGTCAAGGAAAAAAAAAGTATTTTTTTTCTTTATTTATGCATAAACTCTATTGGTTTTGTTTCGTGTTGTTTTGTTGCTTTCATTTTCATTTTATTTATAAATACATTGTTAAGAATTATTTAAATAAACCTCTAAACCGCCAAATATCAGTTTATTCTAGAGATATTCTTTGTGTCTTATATTGTATTGTTTCTATTTATTTTCATCAATTATTTATGTTTAAATATCTTTGCATGTAGTATGTATCTTTACTTTCTTTCGAGAATACATGTATGTACATATGCTCGCATACATATGTTTATTTTTTATTTAATCATATACATACATGTATATATATTTATTATAAATATGTATAAGTCTGCTCCACGTCTGCTTTAGTTTTCTTATATTCACTTAGAATTAAAACTAAATAGATGATCGGCTAAAATTAAAACGCTATATTTGACTATTAAAAAAAAAAAAAAAACAATTGAAACAAATAAAATGTATATGTATGTATATATAAGAAACAAATACAAAATAACTTATATCCAAGAGACGTAACCAGTTCGATCCCCTGCAACTGCACACATGAATTGAGTTTATTATATATTTATATTTGTATCCTACGTTAGTTTTACGATTTGCTTATGCCATTATGTATATGTATATATATATATTTATACGTTTTTCTTTTATTTAGAGAGAATCGAAAAAGTTAATCATCAATCAATCAAAATCGATTGGGCTTCGTTAGGCGTGAGTTGAAGGTGTGTTTTTGTATTTCTTTTTTCACGGAAGACCCATCAGTTGTTACTTACATTTTTTTTTTATAAATATACCTAGCTAGCACATATCTTTGTCTTAACTAGTAGAACATTTCTGTTTATTTCTCAATTAACCTTTATTTCTTCTTTAAAAATATGTAGATATATATATACAGTGGTGGACACTAAGTAGAAACACATAATTTCGTGTGAAAAAGTAGTTTATGTTTCCTTAAAAGTATACGTTTTTTTTATAAACGACAATTGCTATTGCATTCACTTCACTTCACTTCATACAGCCCATGAAGGACCAAAGCCAACCTTCTCTCAATCACCCATGTTGTGTGTGATTTATTTTTCACACAGGTGAAAGGGACCTACAGTTTTAATGCCGATTCCGAACGGCGTGAGTCGAGAAGCTTTTTCAAGTATACTACGGGGGGTTTTGCCAGTACCCCGCCGAGGAATGCCGCGAAATAATCATTCGATGGCGTTGATGTTATCGGGATCCGAACTCGCTCATCGTGCGTCAGGGTCCAACACACTATCCACTGCGCCACGGCGGCCTCTTTTGCATTCACTTACATAAACAAAAAGAAAAAATGATTTATATCACATACTCAATCACAAAAACAAAAAAAAAAGATCAGTTAGGTATTGGAAAAATAATTAGAAACATTGAGATTGCCGTGTTACTTTCCGGTAAATATTTAACGCTGTGTGTCTGTTCTGTTCAATTATCTTAGTTTAGTCTTTAGAATTAATATTATTTAGAATTTTCTAATAAAATGGGCAAAAATAAGAGCTGCACACCGGAATTGAGGAAGGTCATAATACAGAAGTATTGCCAAGGAAAGGCTTCCATGGATTCTGTCGCTAAAGACAGATGGTTTACGGTGCAATTAACGTCTATACGGAGAAAGGCAGTATGGAAGACCCCAAAAAGGAAACCCCGGACGAGGAAAACCACAGTCACGGAGAATAGACTCATCTGCCGGTTAAGTAAGACCAATCCTTTTCTGACTAGTAAGGACATTCACTCAGTTGTAGCGACTGAAATAAGTGATCAAATTACAGCTAGAACTGTAAGGAACAGATTACTTGAAAGAGGATTGCGGAGGTGCATTACACGCAAAAAGCCGCACGTTTCGAAAAAAAAAAAAATAAAACGTCGACTAGAATTCGCAAAAGAGCACATAATTAAACCCTTATCTTTCTGGAAAAAAGTATTTTGAAGTGATGAATCCAAATTTAATATGTTTGGATCTGATGGTAAGATGTGAGACAATCTGCCAAAAAATAACTCGACCCAAAGTATACCACTAAGCCCATCAAACATGGGGGTGGAAATGTCATGGTGTGGGCAGCGATTTCCTGGTACGGTGTTGGTCCAATTGTACGCATCAACGGGCGAATGGATCAGCATGTTTATAAAAAACATATTGGTTAATCTTATGGAGCTCTACGCTTTCAATCATTTGCCAATAACGTACACTTTCCAGCAGAACAACGAACCCAAACACACTTCACGGCTAGTTAAAAATTGGTTTGAGGACGAAAATGTAAGGGTTTTCAGTTGGCCGGCGCAGAGTCCCGATCTCAATCCCATTGAGAACTTTTGGACTGATGTGGAGAGAAGCCTAGCACCAAAATCTTCAAGGAATTCTGATGAGCTTTTCAAGAACATTGAGCAGGTTTGGAACAATATGCCATTAAAACGATGCCAAGACTTGGTACCAAGTTTACCAAAAGGGATATCCCACAAAGTATTAGTATTGTTTGACATAAGTAAACATATTTGAATAATTATATTTAGTTTTTGGTTGTTTTGTGTTCAATTGTTAGTCTCTCAGAGCTGTGTTTCTAATTATATTTCCAATTAAAAAGCATACCTAACTGATCTTTTTTTGTGATTGTGTATGTGACACAAATCATTTTTTCGATTTGTTTATGTAAGAGAATGCAATAGCAATTGTCGTTTATAAAAAATAAATTAAAAAAAAAGTATACTTTTAAGGAAAAATAAACTACTTTTTCACACGAAATTATGTGTTTCTAATTAGTGTTCCACCACTGTATGTGTGTGTGTTAACATTAGCTATTTACTTGTCTTGCGATTATTCGCCTGATCTCGTTACAAGAAAAAAATATTAAAAAAAAAAAAAAAAAAAGAAACAAGAAGATGTTTTTAATTAAAAAATAAATTCTCAGATTATTAAGTTTTTTTTTTTTTGTTTTATATATATAAATCCATGAAGAGAACAAAGTATCTAATAAGAATAGCATTTTTATACGTATGTGAATATCTCTAAAATAATAATAGTAACAAAACGTTGAACACGGTATGTTTGGAATTTTTTTTTAAAAAGAAACAAAAGAAAAATACAAAAAAGTGAGAGTAAGATATGAATTTGACGATACAGTTTGTTTTTTGCATTATGTTTAAAAAAAAAAATTAAAGTAAATTTGAATGTTTTTGTTTTTTTTTTTTTGTTTTTTCGGTTAAAGGTTTTAAGATTTGTTTTGCATGATCTCTCGAAACGATGTTGTATAGTATTTAACAATTTATTTGTTTTGACTTGTGGTTCCTATTTGTACAACAATAGTAGGAAATGCCACAATAAATCGCTGACTAATACGGTATTGAAAAAAATTTTAATGGTTTTAGACTGAGATGAACACATCCTAATCGGAACCTTCATCGTCGAGTAATCCGGAATATTTGTTTGCTGTTTGAAGAACCTAGATTTGGTAAAAATAAAATAATAATAAGAGTGAGCATGAGAAATCAGATGCGATTTTCTTACGGGTCCGGGAGTAGGGGGCTGATACTTTGGCATTGGCCGTTCTGCCCGAGGTTCGCGTTTTTGTTTGCTATCATCCCTTGGCCTATTCTCTCTGTTATTTTGACGATCTCTGTTGAAGCGATCATTCCTATATCAAAAAATAAACAAGTAGAATATAAATGTCACAGTTTTATGCAACAAACATCAGGTACGCAGTTGACAAATACTATGGGGGACAAAAATATTTTGACAAAGCTTCGCGGATCCCAATCTCGCTTATCATTATTAACTGAGAGAAATAATGGTTTTGTATTGATTTTTAAAAGAAAGAAGCTATTTTTAGGGTTCCGTACCCAAAGGTAAAACGGAACCCTAATACTAAGACTTCGCTGTCCATCCGTCTGTCACCAGGCTGTATCTCATGAACCGTGATAGTTCGAGAGTTGAAATTTTCACAGATGATGTATTTCTGTTGCCGCTACCACGACAAATACTAAAAACAAAACAAAATGAATATTTAAGGGGGGCTCCCATACAACAGACATGATTTTCATCCAAAAAATCCCCTTAGTCGACAATATCCCACAACCACCAGTAACAGACTTCCCAATTTTGATCTCTTTTGTGTCTTTGATGAATTAATCCTAGCTGCAAACCTTTTTCCCATATTTCCCATTATTGTTATTCACCTTTGCACATCGTTGCTGTCAAGTAAGATAATTGATTTGAATTCAATGGACACTTTGATGATCAACTATCTCATCATGGAGATTTTTGATTATCAAAGTAATATGCCTATAACCTGCCTGCAACCAAGATCTGCCAACATGCAAAAAATGTGATTTAATGTGATGACTGATGAGGTAACATACACAGTCTCTTTCATATTTATATATACAGGTGGTACGGAACCCTTCGTGCGCGAGTCCGACTCGCACTTGGCCGGTTTTTAACTTTGAGAGCGCAAAAGGTAACGCCGATTACTTCACGCGTTTCTTTTCTGTGCAATTTAACATACGAGATTATGCTTACTTGGCTGGACAAAAGTATTTTGACATTGATTTCATTTTCTGTGTTTCGCGTACAGTACAAACAACGTTTTGCAATTCAAGGAGTTATTTTTGCTTATAATTTGTACTTTTATTTAAATTTTGAGTCCAGTTTTCTTAAAATAATGGGTAAAATACGTGAATTAAGCCAAGATCTACGAACGGAGATGGTTATGGAGTGTAATGCAGGTATCTCGGTAGCATATCTCAGCAAATTATACAAAGTGCCTCGTCAAACTATTTATTACCAAATGAATAAACGTAACAAAATTAAATCAACAAGCAATTGGCTAGATCAGGAAGGCCACGCAAAACCACTCGCAGGGAAGACCGAATTATTTTGGGCAAAGTTAAGGAAGATGTGTTGATTACTCCTAAAGTTGTCTCAAATAAAATATCTGTCAGCAGAAAAACCGTTGAAAGACGTCTGAAAGAGGCAAATTTTGCAACCTATGTAGCCCGGCAAGTACCCCATATATGTATCACCAAAAAATAAGCTTAAACGTTTGGCATTCGCCCAACAATTTGTAAGCATGGATCAAAAAAGAACATTTTCTGCCAGAATACCACAGAAACTTCGAAAAAAGTGGCGCCTGTATATGAACCTCCCCATGGTGGAGGATCAGTTATGTTTTGGGGATGCATGTGCTTTAATGGCTTAGGCGATTTGGTACCAATCGATGGGACCATGAATTCAGGCAAATATTTGACCGTCCTGAATGACCACTTACTTCGGGTGATAGACAAATAGGACCGTCTTTTATATTGCAACATGACAATGCCCCATGCCATAAAGCCCGAATAATCACCAGTTTCTTAAGAGACACAGAGGTGCATACTTTAGATTGGCCACCCCAGAGCCCTGATTTGAATGTAATCGAAAATCTGTGGGCTTTTATAAAAAGAAACAGAAGCTCGTGCTTGACTAGAACGAGCGACGAGACGAGACGTGACGAGTTAAAAATAGCTTCTTTCTTTTAAAAATTGATACAAAGCCGTTACTTCTCTCAGTTAATAATGATAAACGAGATTAGGATCCGCGAAGCTTTGTCAAAATACTTTTGTCCATCATAGTATATCAATTTTCTGGAGTCATTGTTATCTGATTCATTTAAAAGACTTCAGACAAACGAATATCAATGTGGAGCTATATTCTGCTCAGAGAAAGTGTGCTCTTTCATAATTTCGCTGGGAGGTACACTAAGGTTTAGCGTGCAAGACGACAAATACGAAAAATGAATAAAATGTCATTGGATGATCGACTTCTCGACAAAGACGAAGACTTCCATCAACGTGGTGGTTCCGCATGAAATGTCCGATTTTCGCTCAGTCGGAAATAAGAAATTCTAGAGTGAGCATCTGTGCCAGAACGTTAAATTCTCTTTTTTTATAAAGTAAAGTGGTACGTAGAAGGTAAACGACTAAAAAAAAAAAGCGCGTAGGAGTGCGTATCCGACGTGCGATGGCCCGTAAAATTGCGAGTAGAAGCCACTGCAGCCGAACATTAGTATCGGTTAGGCCATGGCCCGGTAAGCAATACCTGAAAAAAGAAATCAATATACCAAAAAACCGAAAAAAGGATTTAAAAAACGAACGGGTTAATCAATGACACCCAGGAAAGAAAAACAAAAGGAAAATATGATATTCGGCCTTGTACGTGGAATGTTAGGTCCCTCGACAGACCACGTGCAGCCGAACAACATGCGGAGGCCCTAGACTGCTATAAGGCAGATAATACCGCAATTCAGAAAGTGGGATGGGATGGACCGGGCAATTACGGCAACTACTACAAGGAGAGAAGGCAATGCCTATTCGCGCATTTGTTATTAGAGTTACACTTAGGCAAAAAGTCTTGAGCTTCCGACATGTAAGCGAACGCCTCATAACGATTTGCATCAAGGCACCGATGACAAGGATGACGGACGATCTCCTAGACAAAAAATTTGCGCCCAATGTCCCAATTACGAAAAGAAGGTCGCTTTTAATAGGGTCTTTGGCAATCACAGCCTACACAACACCACATCCGAAAATGGATTTAAGCTGTTAGACTTCGCAACGAGGTGAAATTTTCCCACATCTCAACATCCACAAGGGGGCTTGGCGGTCTCCGGATTCAATCAACCGTCAACCAGATTGACCACATTGCAATTGGTGACAGGCACGCATTCGATATTCTGGATGTACGAACTTTTCGAGGAGCCAACATCGACTCGGACCACTATCTTGTGGCAGCCAGGTTACGACTACGAATATGCCTTGCCCAGAAAAATCTAGTAAGGCCAACCAGAGCCTATGGCAATCGCGTCTCCCTCAAGCTCTCGGAAACCCCTCCAACACCTGCTCAGGGCGTACAACACCAATGGACCTTAGAGAGTGCTGCTTCTGAGGTACTGGGTTTCAGAACGCCACCAATGAGAGACCCGTGGTTTGACGACGAGTCTAGGAGAGCACACACAGTTAAGCAGCACACCTACCAAGCCGCGCTGCACAGAAAGACGAAAGATGTTCGTGAGCATTATAAACAGAAGAGTAGGGAGGAGCATAAGCTTCTCAAAACAAAAAAAGAGCATGAGAAACTCACAATCGAAGAGATGGGGAGAGATGCTATCGCAGGAATGACGTTCGGAGGTTTTATCAAAGAATAAAACAAACATGCCAGGGATATAAAGCCAGAACGGAAGCCTGCAGGGACCTAGTAATAGATTCACATTCGGTACTAAGAACCTGGAAAGACTACTTCTGCAGACAGTATAACGGCGATGACAAAACAGATTCCCCTTCCAAATTCGGAAAATCACCGCATTACGAGCTGTCGCAAAGTCAACGAGTCGGAAGCCGTTATCTGCTGTTGTATCGTGGAGGCTGTGCTTTCCGATCACTCCGCCAAGGGTAAATCCTTACCGATTTTGGCGTTGAAGTCCCCGAGCACGATTTTTACATCGTACTCCGGACAAGCTCCGTAGGCGTTGTCCAGGAGGTCATAGAAGTCCTCCTTGAAAGGGTCTTCAGCCTCGTCGGTAGGGGTGTGTGCACATATAAGGCTTACTTACTACTTACTTACTTGTCAGGCCTGCGATCCATGGAGGATCTGAGCCTGAGCTATAGCTGCCTTCCATCCTTGACGGTCCCGGGCACGCTGCTTCCAGTTGTCAAGACCAAGATGTCTTACATCCGCGATTACTTGGTCTTTATACCGGAGGTTCGGTCTTCCTCTTCTTCTCGAAGCAGGAGGCTCGGAGTCGAAGACCCTCTTAGCTGGAGCGTTGATGTCCATGCGCTCGATGTGGCCGAGCCAGTGTAGTCGACGGATCCTTGCCTTCCGGACTACATCCACATCTTGGTACAGCTCGTAGAGTTCGCGGTTGTGTCTTCTTCTCCATTCACCTTCCTCACAGACAGGACCAAATATCCGGCGCAGAATTTTTCTTTCGAAAGAACCCAAAATCAGCTCCGCTGTCCTGCTTATCGTCCAGCTTTCGGCTCCGTACAGCAAGACTGGCAGAATGAGCGTTTTGTAAAGCATGACTTTGGTCTTTCGAGTGAGGAGGTTTCACCCCAGTTGTTTGGACAAGCCGAAGTAGCAGCGGTTGCCAAGGGTTGCCAAGGGCGAGAACACGCGATGATGTCGATATCATCCGCGTATCCTAGCAGCTGGATGGACTTGTAAAAGATAGTGCCTTCCCTGTTGACGCCTGCCCGTCGCACTATCTGCTCCAGCACCAGGTTGAGGAAGTCACATGACAGCGCATCTCCTTGCCGAAATCCGGTGCATGTTTCGAATGGTTCCGAGGTACTAGACCGAGTTGCACGGTGCATCACGTGTTTTTTAGCGTGGCGCGACACAACTGGATCAGTTTTACCGGGATCCCGAATTCGGCCATCGCACCAAACAGTCCTTCACGATGAATGCTCTCCTCCTGGTGGGCTGGAGGAGCTTTCTGACATTGGACAGTCGAGCTCTGAATCTTGCTGCTACGAGGAAGTGGTCAGAGTCGACATTTGCCCCTCTGAATGTTCGCACATCCAAGATGTTTGACGAGTGCCTTGCGTCAATGAGCACATGGTCGATTTGGTTGGCGGTTCGACTGTCCGGAGATCGCCAGGTTGCTGTGTGGATTCGCTTGCGAGGGGATCTTGTGCTACTTATCACCGCATTACGAGCTGTCGCAAAGTCAGCGAGTCGGAAGCCGTTTTCTGTTGTTGTATCGTGGAGGCTGTGCTTTCCGATCACTCCGCCAAGGGTGTTTTCCTTTCCTTTGGCGTTGAAGTCCCCGAGCACGATTTTTACATCTTACTCCGGACAAGCTCCGTAGGCGTTGTCCAGGAGGTCATAGAAGTCCTCCTTGATAGGGTCTTCAGCCTCGTCGGTAGGGGCGTGTGCACATATAAGGCTGATGTTATAAAATCTGCCCCTGATGCGGATCACAGCCAGGAGATCACTTATAGGTTTAAAGTCGATGACCTTCGACCTTAACCGCTTTCCCACGACGAATCCGCATCCCAGTAAGTGCAACCTTTTGTGACAGCTGTAATAAATGTCGCAATTTTTCTTCCTAATCATACCGTTTCCTATCCAGCGTATTTCCTGGACCGCAGTAACATCCGCCCTGTACTGCGTGAGGATTCCTTCTAGTTTATGAGCAGCTCCGGGAGTGTACAGGGTGTTCCTTTTTCGTGCGTTGTCGTCGTCGAGTATCCGTCCGTGTATCCGAGGCATCTTGCTTATTCGCTTCATAGCCAAGAAAAAGTAATTCCTATACGGACAAAAAGTATGCAACGCAATTGTGAATGGAAAGTGACCAGACGTACTGCTCCAGGCATAATACACATCGCCTGACGTCAGACACTCCTCCACTATTCTTGATGTTCGCACTTTCCGAGGAGCGAACATCGATTCAGACCACTATCTTGTATAAGCCAAGATACGTCAGCGCATAACACGAACACCGCGGAGTAGAGTTAGAACACCAAGCTATGACGTCGGAAAGCTACTATCGCCGGAGATCGCCAGTGCTTTTGCCAACCGCGTCTCCCTTAAGCTCTCCGATACACCTCAATCCTCCACTCAGTCAGTAGAGCAACAATGGAGCCTGTGCAAACAAGTCCTGAAGAGCACAGCAACGGAAGTGCTGGGCCTTAAAGCTCCACCACGACGAAACACCTGGTTCGATGACGAGTGTAGAAGGATTCATGCGGAAAAGCAGGAGGCATACAAAGCCTCACTACACAAAAAAACAAGAGCGGCTCGTGAGCTCTACGAGCTTAAGAGAAGGGAGGAACATAAGCTTCTCAAGAGAAAAAAGAAAGAGCACGAGAAGCGGGCGATTGAAAACTTGGAGAGGTGCTATTGCAGGCACGACGTTCGAAGATTTTATCAGCGGATAAAACGAATGTCTCAAGGCTATAAAGCCCGAACGGAGGCCTGTAAGGATGAGAACGGACACCTAGTAGTAGAATCGCAGTCGATGCTGAGAATTTGGAAAAACCACTTCTGCAGACTGTATAACGGCGATGACAACCAACATACCGCCGTCAGGCAGAATGATCCATTTTTTAACGACGAAGATCGCAGAGAATTCCGTCTCCCTGACCTCGACGAAGTTGAGATTGCCATGTCGAAACTCAAGTCGAATAAAGCTGCTGGCGCAGATGGACTGTCTGCTGAGCTCTTCAAAGCGGCTGGGGGTGAGCTGGTTAGGAGCATGCACCGGCTCATCTGTAAGATATGGTCAGAGGAAAGCAAGCCCGAGGAATGGAGTCTCAGCATTGTTTGCCCGATCCACAAAAAAGGAGATCCCTTTGACTGCGCCAACTATAGAGGAATAAGTCTCCTTAATGTCGCATACAAGATCTTCGCTGCCGTTTTGTGTGAACGCCTGAAGCCATTCGTAAACAAGCTGAAAGGTCCTTATCAGTGTGGCTTCAGGCCAGGGAAGTCCACCATCGATCAAATCTTCACACTACGGCAGATCCTGGAGAAAACCAATGAGTTTCAAGTCGATACGCACCATCTATTCGTCGACTTCAAGGCCGCATACGACAGCGTAATTAGAGACGAGCTATATAACGCCATGTTTACTTTTGACATCCCTGCGAAGCTCGTCATACTATGCAGGATGACCTTGGAAAATGCTCGCTGCTCCATCCGAATCGGTGAGCACCTTACCGATAGTTTTGATGTCAAAAAAGGATTTAGGCAGGGCGATGCGCTGTCGTGTGATTTCTTCAACATCGTATTGGAAATGATTGTGCAAAAATCACAGGCCAATACAAGAGGCACAATCTACTTCAAATCCTCGCAACTCCTTGCATACGCCGACGACATTGACATAATAGGTAGATCGCAGCGAGATGTCAATGAGACGTTTGCGAGTATTGAGATGGAGGCGGCAAAAATTGGTTTGGCAGTTAATGAGGGCAAGACTAAATATCTGCTGTCATCGAAAAAGGACATTTACCACCGACGTCTTGGACAGAACGTGCATATTGGCAGATATGAGTTCGAGGTAGTTAAGGACTTCATATACCTCGGCTCCGCGGTGACTTGGAACAACGACACCAGTTTCGAAATCAAGCGCAGAATTACTCTTGCCAACCGCTGCTTCTTTGGGCTCAAGAGGCAACTGAGAAGTAGAGCCCTCTCTCGTACGACCAAGTTGACCTTATATAAGACCTTAATTATCCCGGGTCCTGTTATACGGCGCAGAAACATGGACTTTATCTAAAGCGGATGAGGAAATCCTTGGTCGTTTCGAGAGAAAGATTCTGCGTTCGATTTTCGGTCCCATAAACACAGAGGAGGGTTGGAGGAGAAGATTCAATCACGAACTGTACGGGTTGTACAGCGACATGAGTCTGGTCAGGCGTCTACGGATCCAACGCCTAAGATGGCTAGGCCATGTAGAGCGAATGGACACCACAGCTCCAGCCCGTAGAGTCTTTGAATCCAACCCCGAGGGACGAAGAAATAGAGGACGGCCGCACCTACGGTGGTGCGCACAGGTGGAAGGGGACCTCAACCAACTGGGCGTGCGGCATTGGAAAAGACTAGCGAAAGATCGTGCTAGGTGGAGAGGCATGTTGGTTGAGGCCCAGATTCACCCCGAACTGTAGCGCCCGTTAAGTAAGTAAGTAAGTAAACGAAGCCACTCTATCATGATTTCTTGGGTCATCCATGCCTTTTTGTTGTGCTTCCAGAGTACAACCAGCTGATCATGTTTGAGGCCACGAAATGCTCTTGGGCGACAAGAGCCATATTGGCACAGTGCAAAATAGTGAGCCTCTTCGTTGAACGCTTTCCTCCTGTGCACTTTTCACCTTTCAAAGCCATTGCCTTTGTGGGTAATGCTCGAAAAAAAAAAGACCAGTTTCATCTGAATTGTAAATGCAGTCTCGTCCCCGAGATTAATATCTCCACCCTCTTCGCCCAGGTGGTTTTTGTAGGAAATACCGTGACGATTCCGAAGCTTATCCAGCCAACCTGCAGATGCTTTAAAATCTGTGACTCCTAAACGATTTGCAACTTCTGTCGCCTTATGGCGAATTACGGGTCCAGAAATAGGAAATCCTTTGTTTCGAGCTGCACAAAACCATTCAAAAACAATTTAATCTACACTCTCCCTCGATGGAACGAAACGCCTTTAAGGTGAGTTGCACTTGAAGTAGATTGCCAAAATTCACACATACAATACAATGAGAAGAATTTACTATTCGCTGTAGACTGCAAGTAACAAAAAAATAGTTGCCAGAATATCCGTCTGACGACAAGTTTTATTTTGCTTTGGTGTCCGCTTAAGGGAAAATATTTCATGATTTATATGCGTAAATGCTGTCCGTGTCCGTTCAAGGGAATGTCCGTCCAAGGGAAATTGTAAACTATGCAACTTATGTATGTGGAGCAATTTCGTTCAAAAAAATATGTCCGTCTAGGGGAGGTGTCCGCAGTGCGAAATTTCACTGTATTTTGCTCGTAATGGTTGTTTGCGAATATTACGCTCCAGTAATGCCCACAAGTGCTCTATAGGATTCAAGTCTGGGTATTGTGGCGTTGGCAACAGCTTACGTGCATTATACAGGAGCCACAATCTGACAACTTCGGCCGTATGTTTGGGGTCATTGTCTTGTTAAAAGTAATACTCATTTTGCATTCCCAACTTTTCAACACTTTGTTGTAAATTGCCTTTCAAAATGTCCAAATAAAGGAACCTGTCCATATTAGCTTCAATAAATTCGAAACGTCCGAGCCCACTAGCTGCCATACATCCCCACATCATAATTCCTCCACCACCATGTTTTACTGTAGGTAAAAGATTAGCTTCGTCTAGCGCTGTTCCAGATTTTCGTCCTTTAATGACAAAAATACAAAACTTGATTTTGTTAGTAAATAAAGCTGCCTGCCAAAACTCTGGAGGCTTATTCAGGTATTCATTTGCAAACGCAATGCGTTTTTGTCGATTTATAAGAGATACATAGGGGTTTCTACGTGCAGCTCGACCATTATAACCTGCTTTTTTCAAAATTCTTCTGACAGTCGAAGCACTTATTTTCTTTTGGAACATCTCTTGAATGTTCTGAGTTATTTGGAGTGCAGTAATTTTGGCATTTTTCTTTACTTGCGACGCAATATTTCTTGCCTCCCTCTCAGTAAGTTTTTTTGGTCGGCCAGATCTTGGCTTGGAAGTTTTTATTCCCGTCCACGCCCACGCCCTTCCAACGATTTTTGATATTTGGCGGTAATTTTTGCCTTCTTTGTGAAGTTTAATAATCGCTTTTCTTTCACCCACATCTATTTCCCTTCTTAGTGCCTGCATTGTTAATAAAAACTAACCACGGTTGCAAAAAAGATAGTAAAACAGGATAAAATGCTAAACTTTCTATTTTCACACAAATCTCAACATTTTTACTTGATAATATAACGTATGCATAAGAGGAAAACTCGAAATTGAATGAGCGTACAATTTTGACCTCTACATTTAACAGATAAAAGTGCCGTTATCTCTGGCTGCGTTTAGATTTGTTCCAGGATATGTGGCGCCGGCATCTTTTATTGGTACAATAAGTACGTAATAAATAGATTTTGAGGATTAATTTTGCCGATGAGTTCTAATACATATTTTCATTGAAAAATGATTTAAAGGATAATCTTTCTGGGTGGAGCGTGGACTTAGTGTATGGCTGTATGTACGTATGTTGGCGTTAAAGTCCATGAAGGACCAGAGCCGATCTTCTCTCAATCACCCATGTTGTGTGTGATTTAATTTTCCCACAGGTGAAAGAGACCTACAGTTTATTGCCGGTTCCGAACGGCGAATTTCGAGAAGCTTTTCATGACAATTTTACTACAGGGGGTTTTGTCAGAACTCCGCTGAGGAGAAACAGCGTGAAAACACGTTCGACATGGCTGTGTCGGGACGGGATTCGATCCCGTGTCATCTGCGTCAGAGGCCAACACACTACCCACTGTGCCACGGTGCTCTCTGTATGGATACAGCTCAAAAAACGTACATATGTACATTTTTCTGTTACCCTCTGTAGGGGCTTCTCCGCAAATAAAGTTGTGTAGTTTACAATAGTATCTTTGGTCTCTGGTTATTAGTACCTGAATAGAAAGTAAGCTGATGGCTTTAGTCGGGAAAATCCCTAATCACAAACAAAACCCTAAAAATGCATTCGCAATCAGGCACAGTATATGGTCAACTGAAATTCATCCTCTGCATATGCAATATTAAAGTGCTCGAACGAATTAGCACGGACTATAACCAACCCGGAATTTGGTCGGCTCTCGTCCTATCTAGGACAACCACCCCTGAGAGTAGTGAACGAACATCAACGACCCAACCACTGCACTCCGTGCAGGTTGTGTGTCTATAGGCACATCATAAGAGAATATTAAATCTTGAACCTGCGCGAGTTTTCAAAAAAAAAGAAAAAATTTTTGGCACAATGAGCAAATAACCAAGAACTTCGGTATTCTGCATATTTAGTGATGTCCTTGATGAATGCATACATATGTTTGTCAAAAAAGAAATAATCAATTATCCTGAAAGAGTCGAAATTGCTCGAACGTTGACAAAATGTAGCCATTTAAGTAGTAGGTTAAACAAAATGGAGAACGACCGACTTGAACTATCAGAAATGCATCTATGAAATTAATAATGATCAACGACCATTTAACAATACATGGGTACATACATACGTATGGATGTACGTGTACCAGCAGCAGAATAAACAACTCAGTTTTCTCAATCAAATTGGTTCTACTTATGCGTAGAATGACCTCAATCTGAACGAAAAGAGAAAAGAAATAAAGCAGAAAAAAAAAAAAAAAAAGATTCACTCTTATTCAAGTGAATCCGCTCTTGGCCTACTTATACAAATAGAGAAAACAAAAAACCTTGGCCTTCTATTAGTTATTTTTTGCTATCATCATACATATTCACCCGAACGCCATTCAAAGTACATTACACGATGTCTGTATTATCATTTTGGGAAGAAAATAAATGCAACGCCAACGTTCATAATAACGACATGGAACATGGAAGAACAATAAAAAAAAAAATTTAAAAATTTCCTACTGACGCAGGGTGAATCAGCGATCCCCGCCGTGTGTTTACCATGCACAAGAATTTCGATACAAAGAAAGCTCATTGCACTTTCTCCGAACAAAGGCGGTTCAAAGTACATACATATGTACGTCCAAAAATAAGAAGAGAATTTTTTTTCTTTTCTTTCCGCCATGCTGCGATATTGTAAAAAATAATATAAAAACACACGTACATACCTATCGTATCGGTCGCTCCTATCATTGCGGTCGTTTCTATCGATTCTGTCGCGGTTTCTGTTATCGCGATTGTAGTCACGGTTATCTTGTCCGCGACGATCATCTGAAAAATATGAAACAACAAAAATACACGAACAATTGAAATGTCTCGTCCCAAATTCGATGTTTACCGTCATTTCTGCGAGGTCCCCTAGATGGATCCGGACTGATTTTTGTGTCTTCGGTGTCATCATCTCTACGACGCCAACTACTGATTGCAGTGTTTTTAGTTTCCTTATCATCTTTGTTTAATTGAACTTCAGACAATTTCACGCTTATATCAGTTTCAGGTTCTTTTTGCTCATTTTCACGACGCAGACGGTCCTGACGTCGTGCCTCCTCCAAACGTTCTTCGATCTCCCTCTCACGGGCAGCAGTGTCGACTGGTTTAGCTGAGCCAAACACTTTTTCGGCCGAAATACCACCAGGACGTGATGATTTCGACTTCGTATCAGAATCCGAAGCGGAATCTTGATTACTCGTCTTCTGATCAGCATCGGAACTTGGCGGTTCTTCCGATTCAGGTCTTTTAACGACCTCAGGAAGTGGCAATGTCCTTGGCTTTAGGTTCAGCTTTGGTCTCTCTTGTGGGACATCATCATCGCGTCTACTGCTGCCGCCACTCTCGGCATCATTGTTGTAATCGCTACGAGCAGAATATCGATTATTGTTATAACTACTGCCACCCGCACGACGGGGCGAAGAACTATATGCAGGCCTATCGCCGGTACGCCATGATCCACCTCGCTCCTGTGAACCATCGCGTGGTGGACGATCTCGATTGAAACCACTGCTACCGCCACGATCGTAGTTTCGCTCGTAATTCCGTCCACCCTCGCGACGTCCACCACGATCACGGTCATTATCATTATCATTGTCTTTGTCACGACGCCAGTTTGTCGATTCACGATCACCCGAACCGAAACCATCGTATCCACGCCGATTATTGCGATCATTATTACGCCTCTGATATTGCTGTTCGTTTTCATTCGAGACTTCGATACGAATACGACGATTTTTGATTTGTGGATCCGGAATGCTAATGGCGCCAATCAAATCATCGCGTGTATCGAATTCAACATAGCCAAAGCCACGTACACGACCAGTTTCGCCGTCTTCACGGGGCAAACGTAGCGATGCCAGCTCAATGGGGTAGAAGAACTCAAATATATCCTCTTCATTGACATCGAATGGCAAATTTGTAACAAAAGCTTGAAATGGAGGTTTATGCGGGATGCTATCATCATCGTATATACGACTGGCGCGAGGCGCCGTTGGCAATTGAAAAACTTGAGGTAGCGATCCATCGTCTTCGTCACTATCGTAATTACGAACTTTCTTTGCAACTTGAGTAACACCAACTTGGGGTTCTCCATTAGCAAGGAACGACTGCAGTGAGATTACAGTCCCTTTATTTCTTTTACCTTTTTTACCTGCAAATTAAACACAAGCGATCAAATAAAAATAATAAAATACAAATTCAATTAATCATATCTATTGTTAGGCACACAATTTTAAGTTTTTTTTTTCTTTTTTCAATTAATTTTCGCCACGCGGAACAAATCCGAGTGACAACGATCGAAATGTCAGAAATTTTCACTTCAATACAGTTTGCTAAAACAATCACAAATGTCGAATATTTTCATATAAAAATGTTCGCAAATTTATTATGAACAAGTTAATTATCATTCAATAACGATAAATTATAGTATATTTTATTGAAATTTCGAAATACTTTCAAGGATTTATCAAAGAGAAACCAACCTGATGAGGCCATGTTGAAAAAGAACTATCAAATTTATCAATGTCGCCAACTCCACAGCAGAAAAGAAACTATTATCCACGAAACCGAAACATGGCCGATGAAGACTGTCGAAAAACGGTTCTCTGAAACGTGATGATTTGAAGTTGTAGACAGATCGAACTTGATTTGTTTTTTTTGGAATAGATAAACGGATGACTGATTCGTGAAAAGTTTGTAAATAGATTTTCTACTCGTTCTGTTGAGATAGTAAGAAACGGATTTTCTTGATTTTAAGCTATTAACTATTATTGGTACGTCAATTCTTACTCCTCTGATGTGAGAACTCTCTGCACTCCTGGAGCTACTCATCAAGTAATTACTGCGATTCAAGAAGTACGCTGGATAGGACAAGGAATGGTAAAGAAGAAGGAGTGCGACATTTATTAAAGTTGCCACAAAAGGCTGCACTTATTGGAATGCAGATTAGTCGTGGGAAAAGGCTAGATCGCCTAGTAGTCATCCGCATTCAAATCAGACTTTACAACATCAGCCCCATCTGTGCACACGCCCCTTAAAGTTTAAAGTTTCCCTTTTCGTTGCCACAAGGTCCCTGATTCATCCTAAGTTTAGCTTAGGTCAGATTTGTTTAGTGATAAAGCCGATGTTACTTTCGTCCCATTGAAGGTTCGTAGCCTCTATGGATCGAAGTTGTATCATGTGCTTTACTGAGCTTATTGGATTTTTTAAAATCCCGAGGGTTTGAAGACTAAGTGCAAGTTCATCGGCCGCGCAGTTTCCTGGAATATCCCTATGTCCGGGAACCCACAGTAGTTTTATATTGAACTGTTCAGTCATCTCATCTAGAGACCGCTGCCAGGGATTTTATCGCAGATCGGTTATCCGTGCAAATGATAATATCCTTAACCGATATTACATTGATCTTAAGCCATGCAAGGGCTTTCATTATCGCTGTTATTTCCGTTTGGTACACACTGCAGTGGATCAGGAGTCTAACTGATAGGTTGAGGCTAAGCTCCATGGGCAAGACTTCACGACCTACACCTGTGTCCATCTTGGAGCCATCCTCCCGGGATGGAAAGATAACTCCGAAGATCTTAGTGAACACGTTTTGGTCCGTGTCCTTGGGGACTTCGAAGTGCTTAAGAATGCTAGTATAGCCTTTGTGTAATATGGGCCAATTTTCTATGCCTCTTATCCGTAGGGCCGCACAGGCAGCAACTTGTTTGCTGAAGGGATCCAATGGTGGGAGATGTAGTAGAATGTTTAGGGCCTCCGTGGGGAGCGATCTAATCGCACCAATTATGCAAATGCTGGCCGATCTTGCACTTTCCCTAGAAGGTTTCGATAGACTGTCCTGTCCAGAGCAGTTCACCAAACTACGATGTCGTAAGAAAGGATAGGTCTTATGATTGCTGTATAGAGCCAGTGCATAACGCTGAGTTGGAGACCCCACTTGTTGCCCACCACTTTCTTGCAGGTGTAGAGGGCAGTGGTTGCTTTCATGACACGATTAAGAATGTTGGTCTTCCAATTTAGTTTCCTGTCGAGGATTAGGCCGAGGCATTTGGCTTGATCTTTGATTGTTAATAGGGTTCGACCTAGCCTCGGCGGGTTGAAGGTTTCATACTTATTAGTAAACATTACTAGATCAGTCTTCATGGGGTTCACCCCAAGTCCACAGTTCTTCGTGCTTGGAGTGCTGGAAAACTTTCCTGAGGCAGCTATAGCAATTTCGTCCGCATAGGCGGTCACAGCGTACCATTCCTGTTCTAGCAAAAGTAGTAGTTCCAGAGGAGAGGGGAAGGTACTCCACCCTGTGGTGTACCTCTGCTGACCATTCTAGTTGAAACGGCACCAGCGAAGTTGGCGTTTACGACCCTTTGTGTTAGCAGTTGTCGTACCAGTTCTATCACTGATCCCGTTACACCTAGATCAGTCAGCGCTTTGGTGACGGCCCATGGTTCAACATTGTTAAAGGCGTCCTCAATATTGAGAAAGGCCACTAGTGTATATTCCTTGTGATCCAATGACCTTTCTATGATACCAATAAGTGAATAGAGTGCTGTTTCCACTGATCTGCCTTTGTTGTAGGCATGTTGGTACTCCGATAGCCTTCCTTAACTGTAGCTATAATCTTCTCTAGAGTTTTTAGTGGAAAAGAAGTAAGGCTAATAGGCCTCAAGACATTTGCATACGAGTGGGAGCTTTTGCCTGCCTTGGGTATGAAAATGACTTTGGTAACCTTCCACGTGCTTGGGATATAGGATAAGGAGAGGCATCTTTTAAAGATGACTATAAGCCAGGGAAGGATGGGATCTGTTACCTGCTGGAACTCCGCTGGTATGATCCCATCTGGTCCTGAAGACTTGTATGGTTAAAAGCTTTTTAGAGCCCACAGGGCAATATTATTTTTGACCAAGTTTCGAGTTCGCTCGTAGGAGGATGCTCTCGGCTGGACATCATGAGGAAGTGTCGTAGCCGAGGCACTACTGCCCGGAACGTGTGTGTTCAGAAGGAGTTCCAGGGCTTCCGTACAGGGGGTCGTCCAGGAACCGTCATTCCGCATTAGGTGACTTGGATTGTACTCCAGATGGTCGAAGTGCCAACCAAATTGACCACGTGCTCATAAACGCAAGACATGCGTCAAACATCCTGGATGTTAGGACATTCAGAGGGGCAAACGTCGGCCCTAACCATTTCTTAGTGGCAGCAAGACTCAAAGCCCGACTTTCCAAAGTTAGAAAGCTACATCAGCCCTCCTACAGAGAGCAACTCAGCGAATGACTTGCAAATATTCTACGTCGGATACCAACGCCAACAATATGTGGCTCCATTGCCGCTCAGCCAACAAGGAAGCAGCTGAAATTACTATAGGCTACGCACCACCACCGACAAGAAACCCGTGGTATGATGGCAAGTGTGAGCATAAAAAGCGAGCGACCGACGAGCCTTACCAAAAAATGCTGCAAAGGAGAACACGAGTAGCGCGCGAGAATTACCGAGCTAGAACGCTGCGGCGAAAGAAGAGAACCTACGCAGCCTCCAAGCTCCATGGTATCGCAGAGTTTAGGAACAAAAACGCGATAAGAACCTTTTACAAAAAAGCTAAAAGCCATTTTTCCAGTATTCCACCAGACAACCGAGCCATAGACTAGAATAGGTCTTACCACCGCAGTTTACAACCAATGTACTAACCTCGGTGTGAGGCCCCATGTCTTTTCAAAGGCTACTTTGCACGAATATAGTGCCACGTAGGCCTTTTTGATTCTTTCCTCAATATTTTCTCTCCAACTAAGCTTGGAGTCCAAGATTATGCCAAGATATTTGGCAGATTTTCCAGGGATCAGATTAATACCATTCATACGGGGGTACGTGTGTCTTGATACAGATCTTTTCCTTGTAAAGAGTACTATCTCTGTTTTTGCCGGGCTTACTCCCAGGCCTCGCCCCTTGACTCAGTTATCCACTAACATCAGTGCATAGCTTAGTCTATCGCTGAGGACCTGCAATGGCAATGTCGTCGGCATAGGCCGTGACATTAAAACCCACCGTCTCTAGAATCTTGACCATTCCATCGACCACAAGGAGCCATAGGAGGGGTGACAGAACGCCATCTTGTGGTGTACCTTTATTCAATCTCACCCTTCCGCTTGCTCTCCCCATCCCCGAATTTACTATACTATACTATACTATTTGCCCAATCCAACTCCATATTCCCGGGTTTATTTGGGCCATATGAAGGCTGGGCACTATTGCCTCGGTACTAACGTTATTAAAAGCACCCTCAATGTCTGGGAAGGCACCTACAGTGAATTCCTTGATATCGAGCGATTTTTCTATCGCATAGACTACCCTATGCAGAGCAGTATCTACCGATTCTCCCCTTATGTAGGCGTTATGTGATTGTGATAGATAACCGTCACCAATCTCATCCCTTCCGTACAAGTCTATTAATCGTTCCAGCGTTTTCATAAGGAAGGACGATACACGGATAGGTCTAAAGTCCTTTGTAGTAGCATGGTTTACGCCATGACTCTTGTCATTCAACTGCAATATAACTTCACAGTCGAAATTCTATGGCGTCAGAATTGGCTCCGGCCCCATACTGAACCTGGAAAGAGTGTCTTCGCGTTTTCACAGATGGCTCAAAATCTGGACAAGGGTCCTGAGCTGGGGTTTTCTTTGAGCGCAAAAGCATCCAAATGCACTTCTCGTTACGAAAATATGCGTGTGTCTTTCAATCACAAATATATGCAATCCTAATGGACATGCATATGCGTCCGCAGTTACAGCCAAGCTGCACTCATAGCTGTGTCCAACCCTTTAACTAGCTCCAAATTAGTGCATGAACTCAAGACCTTCTTGAACAGAGTCGAAAGACAAAATCCACTAAGAACTCGCCAGAATGGGTTCAGAGAAAGGGTTTCTGAGGACCTGTACCTGTTCTAGGTCTACCTGCGTCCACAGTAAATTGCTACATTAAGGATTGGATGTTTAATACACACAACCGTAGATGGAGGAATTATCCAGGATGTAGGATGACTAAGCGCGTACGCCCTGTTGTCTGAAAGAAATCCGCAGCATTCTTCTTATTGACTGCAGAAGACTTACGGACGACTTCCCCGTAAAATGGGGAAAATGCAGTAAAGGTAGGTATCTGTCTGACAGTACAATGGACCAAAAAAAAAACAAAAACAGGGTGATATTGCGTAATATGCTGTGAAATTGTGAAAAAGAAAGGAAATGCACGATCCCTACGACTTCCGTATTGTGGAAGTATTGAAGAGGCGCTCAAAAGTCCGTACATGATTGGTAGATATTTAGGCTATTCCTACGCACGTTTTTATTTTATATCACGGCAGCACTAATCCGATCAGCGGCCACCATGGCAAGACTTAAAACAACAGGAAGAGAGAGATACTCGTAACCAGGGATAATGATAGAGCTACCAAGGCTCTGATGGTTTGCATTCATTTTTGACATATTTGCCTACAACCTCTCTGTGTGGGAAAAGTGTGTGGAAGGCCGATTGTGGAACAATTTAACACACATTACAATTACACCAATTATTGTGGGACGGGACATGTTCACTTGTTCTTTGAATTTGATCTTAACCACGGTTACAACGTTATATAGATATTCAACTCAGGAAAAAGGCAAATAAATAAATAATTATGAGTAAACTATGCACAATTAAAGTAATTACAGCCGGATTATGCTTTATTCATATATTTCTGGAGAAAAAATTATTTTTTGTTTCTGTTTTTCTAATTTTATTTGCGTTTCATTTTTGGGAGTCAGAATTTAACGCTTTCCTCCTGCTAGTATGTTCATTTCCAAAGAAAAAGTGAAAACAGAGAGATTTTATTGTCGGAATTAAGGATCTGCTTCATCTTTTTCCCGGATTTCAGTATCTTTTCACCATTTAAGCTTGGGTTATCTTTCGAACATTAACCAAATGGATTTTCAATGCATTGCATTAGAGGAAAGAAAAAAGCAGTATGGGAATTATATTGTTACGAATTTATTCAATCCCCACACCAAATAGGGTTCGCACCACTGGATTGCGATAAACTACAATTGTCCTTTTTATTTAAATTCAAACACACACACTTTTCTGGTTTCACCCCGGATCAATTATCTGTGTAGCTTCACCACTTTTCTTTATTATCCAATACTATCCACTTTAAACTTTACTACACGGTACAATCCACTTTAAACTTTATTACACAATACACAAACCTTTATTGAAAGCTTTTCTTTTCACCTTGGTTGATCACACCGACTTGTCACACGCTGTTTCATACCACAAACTGAATGAATGTCAAGGGCGAGTGTTCGCGCTTATATAGCTCTCGGTCCACCGTCTCGAACGTTCGCCGTTGGAAGTTCCCGTTCGGAAATCTCTAGAACGCTCTGACAATTCCATTGGAAGTTGACATCATTCCAATTCCCCGCTTCCAGAGAGTTTTCGAACTTAACGGTCCGCTTGCATCTCCGCAACACTGCCCTCCTCCTAAACTTGTTCGTCCTCGAACAAGCGATTGGACCCTTCTCCGTAATATGGTGCTAACCTCTCTACGTGGACAATTTT
The DNA here is from genome assembly GCA_951905685.1 of Eumerus sabulonum. Taxonomy (NCBI): domain Eukaryota; kingdom Metazoa; phylum Arthropoda; class Insecta; order Diptera; family Syrphidae; genus Eumerus; species Eumerus sabulonum. The sequence goes on from OX645060.1 coordinate 210,376,554, forward strand.
ATACTTCGCCCGTCTGTTTCCCATCTGCTGTATCCGGTATACCACGTCATTGAGTTTCTTGATGACCTCATATGGTCCGTCCCAGGCTGATTGCAATTTGGGCCACAAGCCTTTTTTCCGTTGTGGGTTGTACAGCAATACCAATTGTCCGGTCTCGAATCCAGAAGTATTCGCCCTCAAGTCGTATCGCGCCTTCATTTTATCGCTGACCAAGTTCAGTCGCTCCCGGATGAACTGATGGATAGAGTTCAGCTGTTCTTTCTTTTCGGTTACGAAGTCTTCCCTGCCGCTAGTTGTCGGTAGTACCACGCCGAACTTCAAGTCCGATTGAAGTCGGAGATCAGTTCCAAAAATGGCTTCGGCGGGTGTTGTTGCCGTTGAATTGTGCTGTGCCGAACGGTATGCCATTAAGAAAAGGGCAAGATGTTCATCCCAGTCCTTCTGATCTCCGACGACGACTTTTCTCAGGTATTCCTCCATCGTCCGGTTGAACCTTTCGACCATGCCATCAGATTGTGGATGTAATGGTGTTGTCCGCGTCTTTCTGATACCTAGCATGTCACAGAGTTCTTTGAACACCGACGACTCGAAGTTTCTCCCTTGGTCTGAGTGCAGTTCCATTGGTACTCCATAACGCGAAACCCAGTTATTCACGAATGCATCCGAAATGGTTTTGGCTTCCTGGTTCGGGATGCAAAACACCTCAGGCCACTTGCTGAAGTAATCGATCACCACTAGCGCGTACTTGTTTCCAGCGTTGCTCGTTGGGAATGGGCCTGCAATGTCCATTGCGATACGTTCGAACGGTGCTCCGACATTGTACTGCTGCATATTTCCTCGAGTTTTCCTAACTGGACCCTTTGCCTTCGCACACTGTTCACACCTGCGAATGAAACGCGTAACCGACTCATGGCATCCTACCCAGTAGAAACGTCTCTTGATCTTTTCTACAGTCTTGTTAACACCAAGATGACCCCCGCTTGGTCCCTCGTGGTATTCTCGGATGACCTCGTCGATTTGCCCTTTTGGTATTACCAGCAGATCGTTTACAATGTTCCCGTCCTCACTCTCCCAACTGCGGTAGAGGCAACCGTTCTTCAGCTTCAAACTCTGCCATTGAGCCCAGTAAGCTTTCACGATTGGGCTTTCACTGGATACTTGCTGCCAACTTGGTCGAAAACCTCGTTCTTGGTATCCGATGATGACCGCCAGATCGGCATCTTCTCGCTGTTTTCTTCCAACCTTCTCGGCACTCCAAGCATCTTCTGGCAGCACATGGAAACGACGGATATCGGTGACCTCTTCTTTGGTTTCCGCACGTGAACAATGCTTGCATTCAACGCCGCGAGTTCGGCTCGTTAATGCATCCGCATTTCTATGGCTGCTTCCCTTCCGGTATTCACGTGCTCTCACTTGTTCTCTTTTTCGCGAATCAAACCTCGAACGCCTTCTTCTCAGATGACAATTTCTCGCCATGTGCCCCTGCTCGTTGCAGATGTAGCATCTGCCTGGAAACGGGCGGCTCCTACTCACCGTTGTTTCTCTGGAACTACGCCACAATTTGCTGGAAGAACGCTTTCTCCGCAGACGACAGTCTTTTGCAATGTGCCCCTGCTGGTCGCAGATATAGCAGCTACCTGGGAACGAGCGACTCCTACTCACTGTCGTCGCTCTAGAATTACGTCGCAATTTGCTGAAGGAACGCTTTCTCCGCAGACGACAGTTCCTCGCAATGTGCCCCTGCTGGTCGCAGATGTAGCATCTACCCGGGAATGAACCACTCCTACTCGCCGTTGTTGTTCTCGAACTATCCTTGTCTTGAGATATGCGCCGTAATTTGATGGAAGGTCGGCATATCAAGAGCGATGTTTCACATGCGAGAGCGCTGGCAACTGTCTCCTTGAAAGATGTCTTCGGCAGGAGAATCAAACTTCGTTGCGTGTCGGGGTCCCTTAGCCCTTGGATGAAGGAATCCGTTTTTAGTTTCTCCACCACATCAACTGGAACATCCGCGTAGGCTAGATGAGACAGCCTCTCGATGTCGGCAGCGTACTGCTGGATGGTCTCGTATCCACGCTGCTTGCGTCCTTTAAGTTCCAGCTTGTGCATTTCCTGCATTTGCTCACTGCCGTATCTTCGATGAAGAGCATTCCATATGGCTGTGTAGTTCCTTCTCTGGGTCTCCGGGATGGTCTGTAGAACGTCAGCTGCTTCACCTTTAAGGGAAATTACTAGGGCAGCCACACGATCTTCCTCTCCCCATTGATTCCGTTCCGCTGTTGTCTCAAACTGAAGCTTAAAGATGTTAAAAGCGCTCTTGCCGTCGAAGTTGGGAGCTGTGAATTTTGATGCTGCAGTCGGTACGGATGCAGCTGCTGGAAGTTGACATCATTCCAATTCCCCGCTTCCATTCCATCATCCATTGTCAGAGCGTTCTAGAGATTTCCGAACGGGAACTTCCAACGGCGAACGTTCGAGACGGTGGACCGAGAGCTATATAAGCGCGAACACTCGCCCTTGACATTCATTCAGTTTGTGGTATGAAACAGCGTGTGACAAGTCGGTGTGATCAACCAAGGTGAAAAGAAAAGCTTTCAATAAAGGTTTGTGTATTGTGTAATAAAGTTTAAAGTGGATTGTACTGTGTAGTAAAGTTTAAAGTGGATAGTATTGGATAATAAATAAAAGTGATAAAGCTATCTGTGGTGAAACAAAGAAAAGTGTGTGTGTTTCAATTTAAATAAAAAGGACAATTGTAGTTTATCGCAATCCAGTGGTGCGAACCCTATTTGGTGTGGGGATCGAATAAATCTCGTAACATTTGGTGTCAGAAGTGGGATTGCGAGTAAACGAGTGAAACTTTATTTGAGTTGTGAAGTGAATTATTGCAAAAGTGAAAAAATGGTGAAATTAGATAAGCTGACCATTGAACAACTGAAAAAAGAGCTGGATGCTCGGGAATTATCCACAGTGGGAAGTAAAGCCAACCTGGTGGAGAGACTGCGATCGGCGTTGCAGGAAGAAGGTGTCGACTGGGAGAGTTATGAATTCGGGGTGGAGAAGCCGTCGACATCCACTGAGCCAGCGTTCGATATGCAGCAAATTCTCGCGGCTATGAATGCTATGAGTGCTTCCCTGAGCCAGATATTAGATCAAAAACTGGAGGAAAATTCCGCTGCCGTAAGTAAAAAGTTGGAGGAAAATTCCACTTCCGTAGGGCAGAAACTAGAGAAGCTGGAGACATTAGAAGAGATGCTAGAGAACAATCGAGAAAGCTTGAGAGACATCCAGCAAGCCATTAACGATCGATTCCAGAATGTCGAAGAGAAAATCGAGACACTGGACAAGAAGGTTCTAGATCTCGAAAATAGTCAGGAAAAGAGTATCGAGTCACTGGAATCGAGGTTCGACATGAAGGTTCTGGAACTCGAGAAAACTATCCAGAACGTACAGCATCAAGGAATCGTCGCACCGACTGCAGCATCAAAATTCACAGCTCCCAACTTCGACGGCAAGAGCGCTTTTAAAATCTTTAAGCTCCAGTTCGAGACAACAGCGGAACGGAATCAATGGGGAGAGGAAGATCGTGTGGCTGCCCTAGTAATTTCCCTTAAAGGTGAAGCAGCTGACGTTCTACAGACCATCCCGGAAACCCAGAGAAGGAACTACACAGCCATATGGGATGCTCTTCATCGAAGATACGGCAGTGAGCACATGCAGGAGATGCACAAGCTGGAACTTAAAGGACGCAAGCAGCGTGGAAACGAGGCCATCCAGCAGTATGGTGCCGACATCGAGAGGCTATCCCACCTTGCCTACGCAGATGTCCCACTTGATGTGGTGGAGAAACTTAAAACGGATTCCTTCATCCAAGGGCTAAGGGACCCCGATACGCAACGAAGTTTGATTCTCCTGCCGAAGACATCTTTCAAGGAGACAGTTGCCAGCGCTCTCGCATGTGAAACATCGCTCTTGATATGCCGACCTTCCATTAAACTAAGGCGCATATCTCAAGACCAGAATAGTTCCAGAACAACAACAGCGAGTAGAAGTGGTTCATTTCCGGGCAGATGCTACATCTGCGACCAGCAGGGCCACATTGCGAGAAACTGCCGTCTACGGAGAAAGCGTTCATCCAGCAAATTGCGACGTAATTTCAGAGCAACGGCAGTGAGTAGGAGTCGCTGGTTCCCAGGTAGCTGCTATATCTGCGACCAGCAGGGGCACATTGCAAAAGACTGTCGCCTGCGGAGAAAGCGTTCTTCCAGCAAATTGTGGCGTAGTTCCAGAGAAACAACGGTGAGTAGGAGCTGCCCGTTCCCAGGTAGATGCTATATCTGCAACGAGCAGGGGCACATGGCGAGAAATTGTCATCTGAGAAGAAGGCGTTCGAAGTTTGATTCGCGAAAAGGAGAACAAGCGAGAGCACGCGAATACCGGAAGGGAAGCAGCCATAGAAATGCGGATGCATTAACGAGCCGAACTCGCGGCGTTGAATGCAAGCATTGTTCACGCGCGGAAACCAAAGAAGAGGTCACCGATATCCGTCGTTTCCATGTGCTGCCAGAAGATGCTTGGAGTGCCGAGAAGGTTGGAAGAAAGCAGCGAGAGGATGCCGATCTGGCAGTCATCATTGACTACCAAGAACGAGGTTTTCGACCAAGTTGGCAGCAAATATCCGGTGAAAGCCCAATCGTGAAAGCTTACTGGGCTCAATGGCAGAGTTTGAAGCTGAAGAACGGTTGCCTCTACCGCAGTTGGGAAAGTGAGGACGGGAACATTGTAAACGATCTGCTGGTAATACCAAAAGGGCAGATCGACGAGGTCATCCGAGAATACCACGAGGGACCAAGCGGGGGTCATCTTGGTGTTAACAAGACTGTAGAAAAGATCAAGAGACGTTTCTACTGGGTAGGATGCCATGAGTCGATTACGCGTTTCATTCGCAGGTGTGAACAGTGTGCGAAGGCAAAGGGGCCGGTAAGGAAAACTCGAGGAAATATGCAGCAGTACAATGTTGGAGCACCGTTCGAACGTATCGCAATGGACATCGCAGGCCCTTTCCCAACGAGCAACGCTGGAAACAAATACGCGCTGGTGGTGATCGATTACTTCAGCAAGTGGCCTGAGGTGTTTTGCATCCCGAACCAGGAAGCCAAAACCATTTCGGATGCATTCGTGAATAACTGGGTTTCGCGTTATGGAGTACCAATGGAACTGCACTCAGACCAAGGGAGAAACTTTGAGTCGTCGGTGTTCAAAGAACTCTGTGACATGCTAGGTATCAGAAAGACGCGGACAACACCATTACATCCACAATCTGATGGCATGGTCGAAAGGTTCAACCGGACGATGGAGGAATACCTGAGAAAAGTCGTCGTCGGAGATCAGAAGGACTGGGATGAACATCTCCCCCTTTTCCTAATGGCATACCGTTCGGCACAGCACAATTCAACGGCAACAACACCCGCCGAAGCCATTTTTGGAACTGATCTCCGACTTCCATCGGACTTGAAGTTCGGCGTGGTACTACCGACAACTAGCGGCAGGGAAGACTTCGTAACCGAAAAGAAAGAACAGCTGAACTCTATCCATCAGTTCATCCGGGAGCGACTGAACTTGGTCAGCGATAAAATGAAGGCGCGATACGACTTGAGGGCGAATACTTCTGGATTCGAGACCGGACAATTGGTATTGCTGTACAACCCACAACGGAAAAAAGGCTTGTGCCCCAAATTGCAATCAGCCTGGGACGGACCATATGAGGTCATCAAGAAACTCAATGACGTGGTATACCGGATACAGCAGATGGGAAACAGACGGGCGAAGTATAAAATTGTCCACGTAGAGAGGTTAGCACCATATTACGGAGAAGGATCCAATCGCTTGTTCGAGGACGAACAAGTTTAGGAGAAGGGCAGTGTTGCGGAGATGCAAGCGGACCGTTAAGTTCGAAAACTCTCTGGGAGCGGGGATTGGAATGATGTCAACTTCCAAGGGAATTGTCAGAGCGTTCTAGAGATTTCCGAAGGGGAACTTCCAACGGCGAACGTTCGAGACGGTGGACCGAGAGCTATATAAGCGCGAACACTCGCCCGTGACATTCATTCAGTTTGTGGTATAAAACAGCGTGTGACAAGTCGGTGTGATCGACCAAGGTGAAAAGAAAAGCTTTCAATAAAGGTATGTGTATTGTGTAATAAAGTTTAAAGTGGATAGTATTGGATAATAAAGTTTAAAGTGGATAGTATTGGATAATAAATAAAAGTGATAAAGCTATCTGTGGTGAAACAAAGAAAAGTGTGTGTTTTTCAATTTAAATAAAAAGGACAATTGTAGTTTATCGCAATCCAGTGGTGCGAACCCTATTTGGTGTGGGGATCGAAAAAATCTCGTAACAGTATTGACTGCTCACTCCGTGAACAGCTGTGCGTCGTTTTTTTTGGTATTACAAAAGCAACAAAAACCCCTTCCGGGATTGCCGGACGTACGGTGTAATAAACGACTGTGTGCATAGTCGGTTATTATTATTACACGGGGCGTCTTTTTGACGTGCAGGTCTCGGCGATTTCCGTTTGGACTGACATTCCGAGTTGCAAGATTTAATACATGGAGCTTTTCTTCATTCCGTGTTTTTTTTTTTTTTTTTTTTTTTTTTGACATTTCATTGTCGTTAGCCTGTGGTGAAGTTTAAAAAGTGAGAATGGAATCCAAACGTAAACTTTCCAATCAGAAACACGAGTGATGCAACATCACAAAACAAAGAAAAGGAGATAAGGAAACGTCAAAAAGACGCACGGAGTAGCCACCCGCGCGTTACTGTGCCAGTGTATCTCTGTTTCACTGACCTCTTTCGCACTTGTTTCAATCTGTACTAAACACGCGCCGTGTAATAACCGACAAAATACGCACACATAAAACAAAATAACATTCGAGGCGTGAAATAGAGTACGAGTGTAAGCAACAGAGTAAGAAAACGCACGGTAAAGAAAACGAACGGTGGAATATGGAAAACAGCAAAAGTGACATGGATAGTGCGCGAAAAGGTAGCGGAGACGATCAAATAATTTGGTCTGTGGAAGACTGCAACGAAATTCCGGATCTTTTAAGAGGGATGAACGGCAAGAAGGAGTCGTTCCTTCATCCCATCTATAAGCCTGATCGACCATCGATAGAACTACCGCTATCTCTTTGTGGTCGTTGATACTTTTTGCAGGTTTGTCGGAATCTTCCCGACGAAAAGTACGACGTCCAACAACACTTGAGATTACAGTTCCAAGTATTTGGTAATCCGCAGCGGGTGATATCTGACAAGGGTCCCGCATTCGCCTCCAAGGATTTCGAAGTTTACTGCTCTGAGAGAAACATCACGCACCACCTAGTGACAACTGTAGTCTCGAGAGGCAACTGGCAAGTCGAATGGCTTATCCAAATCATCATTCAGGTCCTGACACGCTTAACGGTTCAAGATTCACTCAAATGGTACCGTTTTGTTCCCAAGGTACAATTGGCAATTAATTCCACGGTTTCCGGTTTCGGAAGAACACCGTTCGAGCTAATGTTCGGTATTAAGAAGGCTTCTAGAAGATGAAATCGTGGGTGCGTTCGAGAAAGACCGTGCAACACTTAGCGAAGAGGCGAGAAAACAGATACTAAGCGTGTAGGAGACTCACAAGAAGAGCTACGACAAATGAAGGAAAAAGGCGCCAACGCCTAAAAACGCAGTTTGCTATGGGCCCAAAATTATTTCCCAAGCTTTATGAAATCGTGAAAGTCTATCGAAACGATCGGTGCTTTGTGAGAAAGGTCGGCAAACATCCAGGTCCAAATCAAACCTCAACTGCAGCAGACTTCATGAAACGTTGGCGAACATTCCAATCTGATTCCGAAACTGACGAAAATGTTGAGGGGGTTACCGTGTCCGCATCTTCGGTTGGGGCAGCAGAATCGCAGGATGGCCGTGTGGGCGGCAACACTAATCCGATCAGCGACCACGATGGCAAGACAAAACAACAAAGGGAGAGATACTCGTACAGGGATAAAGAATGAGATACCAATTCATTGGTTTTGACAGGCATTTAGACAGATTGCACCTACAAACGCGTTGCGGTTTGACGGCGCTTGACTATGTCATTCTGCCTTGCTACGACCATAGTCTTGAGACTATCATTGTGTTAGTCAAAAGCGTCGTTTTTAAACGGATCACAGGGCAGACGTACGAAGGTTTTCAATCTTGTTAATTTATCTATGATTTGAAGTTCAAACCAGGTATAATGAATGAGATACTAATCTTTAGTACGTCTGCCCGTTGATCGTCGCATTTGTTGGTTGTTGGTTTTGTAATACACACCTACACTATACGTGTTATTGTCGTTTAAAAACGACGGCTTCGACTAATCATTCCAATTTTTCCTTCCCCAATTTGTATGTAAACAAACAGCAATTTTAACCAGCTGTCAAATTTCTGGTCACGCGTGACGTAGATGCGCAGAACGAAACAAAAATGAACACTGAAAGGCGTAACACTTTCTCTCTCAATCGTGCTACTAAGTGACGATCAGCGACCATGTTGGTCTTGATCGACAGTGTGTACATGAATTGTGTCATTCAAGCGTCTGACATGGATGAGAGCGGGCAATTTCTCGAAGGATTTATAAATATTTACGAGTCTCACCGTTTTCTCTAGGACGTAACGTGCCCAGAATATATACGTCGGGACAAAAAAGACGAAGGTGACAAGGAATTAGTGAATTTAATGAAAAAATACAAATTCGCTGTCCATGGTGACTGCCCAAAATGATGTACTTGAATGATGTTTTGAGGGTCTAACAAGATCTATAGTGTGTACATGAGACCCTTCACTCAAAACTGACGTCATTTTTGATCGACGGTGTGTGTTTCGCTTTAGTCTCAAGGCGTCGGAACCATAGATAATAAAGATACCAGACTTTCGTACGTCTGCCCGGTGATCCCGGTAGGGTTGGTTGTTGCTTTTGTAAAACAGAACAAGGACCTCACAGCTGATCACGGAGTGAGTAGCCAATACATATGATTCCCATACTGCTTTTCTCTAATGCAATGCATTGAAAATTAATTTCGTTAATGTTCGAAAGATAAGCCAAGCTTAAATGGTGAAAAGAAACTGAAATCAGATAAAAAGATGAATAAAGTTGCTTGTATTTTACTTTTTCTTTTGAAATGAACATACTAACAGGAAAAAAGCGTTAAATTGTCACTCACAAAAATTAAACGCTAAGGAAATCAGCAAAATATAAATAAAAATTACTTTTTTCGCCCGAAATAGTGAGCAAATAAGTGAATAAATCATAATACGACTGTAATTACTTCAAGTGTGCATAGTTTACTCATAATTATTAGAATATTTGCCTTTTTCCTGAGTTGATTATCTATACGTACGTTATAACGGTCGTTAAATTCAAATTCAAAAAAACAAGCGAACATGTCCCTTCCCACAATAATTGGTGTTATTGTAATGTGTATTAAATTGTTCCACGATCGGCCTTCCACGCACGAATTTCCAGTTTTTCCAGAAATAAAGTTCGTGGGCAAAACATCAAAAATAAGTGCAAACCATCAGAGCCTTGGTATCTCTATATTTAACCCTGGTTTGTAGGTGCAATCTGTCAAAAGCGCTGGTCAGACCCAGTGGATTGGCATCTGATTCATTATCACTGGTTCAAACAAAAATGTTGATTCGAACAATTTGAAATTTGAACATTCGATTAATTTGTTTATTGTTATGTTTCACAAAAACGGACTATACCCGAAGATGCCCCATTGAATTGGAAGTAGTCCAGCTTTGTGGGACTTGGCAGCCAACGGACAAGCTTTACAGGAGCAACCATTCGTCGACAGATGCACGAAAATCATCAAATTTATAGTTGATTTGGTTGATTATGTCGCACTGACTGATATCGAGGAATCGCATCTGCCTTATGCAGAGATGTTCTGTCAATTTGAGCATTGAATCACCGAAAAGTTTTACTAATTGGACCGCCTGGCACGGGAAAACACTGCGGACAAGCCGTAGCGAATCGGGGAAATGCCAGTTTCATCTGTGTAGTTGGTTCCGAACTAGTCTAAAAGTACATGGGTGAATGAACTCTTATGATGCATGAGCTATTTGAAATGCCTAGATCAAAATGGCTTATTTGACGTTGTCAATGCGACCGACGGTGTGCGTTTCGACGACGACCCTGAAGTCCAGCGAATTATGTTGGGATTGATTAACCAGCTGAATGGTTTCAATTCGAAGGAGTATCAAAGGGTTGATATCAACTAAGAGGCCCGGTTCTATGCGTCCTGATCGACTGCCGTATTTAGAGACGAACAAATGCGTTTTGAATCCACGCGCGCGTCCCATGTCGTTTGAGCGCGATATGCACTTCGAGTTGTTAGCTCGACTATGTCCTTATTCAATGCGCGCTAAATTTATTTGACGTGCACCGAGGCGGGTACGAAACCAATCACGGAGAAATACTTCTCAAATGCTGAGTGTTCAAACTCCATGTCAATAAATGTCTTCTCAAGCCGCGAAATATTAAGTGAATTTTTTTGTCAAATGAACATTATGGATTGGAACAAACTAAACCACGTAAAATGGGACGAATAAAGAATCTTTCGAACTACGGTTCGTTTGGATTTGGTTCGGATCAGGGATAATGATACGCAGGAGGGGTACGAAGGTTTGGCATCTCTATTATTATTCCTTGTTTGGATTATTATTGAATCAACCGCCAAAAGAGACGGATCGTTGGTTTTTAATACTGCGGTAGTCCCCAAAACGCCGGTGGACACTGTGGATAAGATTATAAAAAGTTAGGCCAAGTACAGGGCAATTAGAGTTGCCTGCTGTTCACTTTGAAATAAAAGCGGGCATGTCGGGGACAGGTAAAATATTTCTGTCATTGCTCGTCCCTAATGTATGTCAATTAGAAAACGTCGTCCTACACTTTAGCTCGTTTTTATTGTATACAAAAGCGTATTATACATATCACTGCGAACACTTAGTTGGCAATGGTAACTTCAACCTCCACACCGGCTTCGATGTTGATGGATGTGATCTTCTTGACGATCTCAGACGGCGAGTGCAAATCGATTATTCGTTTGTGCAATCTCATCTGAAAATAAAAATTAAGACACTCGTCACATCATTCATGGAAGAGAGGCGACAGGAAAAGGTTTTGTAAAACTCTGAGAGCCAAGCTGAAGTAACATCTTCGACTGGGACTATGAGAGTTCGTTTGATCTAAGCAAACCATTGATACTGTCCCCGAACTAAAGTATGCTCCGAGTTCTATATCGATGTGCTAGACATTATGTACTTGGAACGTTTGACTTACCTGGAAGCGATCCCAGGTTTTGGAACCTTCACCGCAAGGTGTTTTACGGGTCGTGATGCGGAGTACCTTTGTCGGCATGCGTACTGGTCCCTAAAAACCAATCAAAATCACAATGAGATAAATTCATAGAAGTATTGCATACGGGTTAGTGTCTGTCCAAATAAAATTTCTTTATGCCACAATGACAACAGAAAGAAACGGTGATCGACCAATTAATTTTGCATTTATTGTAACTAGGAAGACAATCATAAAGGATCGAATTCCTCCAGGTAAATGCAAGGTGTGTATGAGACATGTGTTTAAAAGACTTACCTTAACGCGGAGCTTTTGGTTTTTAGCGCCCTGGATCAAATCGCGGCACACATTTTCGAGGGAACGAACGTTCCTCGAAGTTAAAGTGATGCGGATTCGATGCACAGAGGCTGAGTCTCCTTGGGGTTTCTCGATATCTTTGACAGCAGCAGCCTGTAATAAACCATTTTTTTTTTTGGTTATAGAACACGTGTACAGCGAAATGTTCTGTATTTCTGAGTTTATGGAAGTTTGCCTTCGAGTTTCCGTAAATCACACAATCGAAGTAGATTGAAGAAAATATTTACCATATTTAGAGGAAATCTGGTCGAGTTATTCAATTAAAAATCGCAAAATTGAGCAGCGCTGAACCAGCAATCCTACTGTTTGAAAACGAAATGGGAAGAGAGCCAGGCGGATTTCTGCCAATTGTCGTCGCCATGTTGGGATTTTTATTTTGACAAATGGCTGTGGGATATTTTCATACGCTAAGGTGGAGCTGCAATTTAGTGGTTATTCTATATATTTGAATAATACCTACGACGTTAAAAGCAGTTTTTTAGGTGAGAAATGTTTGCAATTTTTAGCTGCCGTAGATACCGTATTTAGTACCACATACCAATTGGTCTATGGTTCGGAAACGTAAAAGGAACTAGACGTTTCACTAAACGTTGCAAATATCTTTTAAAAGATTTGTAACCAAACATTTCCTTTCTTTACCCTCGTTATGCCTATACGACTGACATCATTCAATTATTTAACTGATACGAAAGTGAAAATGTTTTGTATTAAGAATTTTTTTACGACTTTCTATTAACGTAAGACAACAGAAACTCAATCTTCTTAATTATTAAACTAAGCCTACTTTTAGCCAGCTTGTTGGTCAGCTTTTCCTCGAATTTCTCTGTAAATCCATGCGTTTTCGTTTTGTTTTTCTTACTAACAAGTTCTTCTTTGGCCAATTTTGCCAAATAGAAAACATCTGACAACGTACTTAACTTGAAGTCCATTCTGGACATTATTTGTCGGCTATCCTTTTGCAGATCAGTAAAATCATTTGCGGGTAATGGCATGCCTTTGTCATAAAACGCGGTCTTGACAGCAACTATTGCTTCATCAGCATCGTTAAAGTTAGTATTTTCTCCCAAGTTAGCCGACAGTAACACCAGGTAGTTCATAGCTTCCAGCGCGCTAGTTCTGTGCTCTCCATTAAAGAATCTCACCATACAAACGTATGACGTAATTACATTCCAAATATTGTTGTTAATAAAAACTGACGGTTCTTTTGAGCAAAGCGAGCTATATGGTGGTATGTTGTCACATATCTTCGGTGTATCTTCGTCGGAGCCGATGACGACTAGTTTACTACTTTGCCTCGACCACCACGGTTGATATTTGGGAAGTAGATTCATAATTTCCTGGTTTTTAACCATATTTTCGAAATCCCTTCTTTCAGCGTCGGTTAGATTGTCCCATATTTCATCGCAGTCGTTAATATCAACTCCTTTCAGCCGCTCGGATATGCTGGGCACTATAAACCATACTTATTAGAAGTGATAGTGATCAACTTTTTTCATACCATCATCCTCATCGTCCGAATCTAGAGGATCAGCCTCTTGATCTACATTAAAATCTTCGTCGTCGAGCTGTTGCATTCGAGCGAGAATGTCCCGTATCCTTTTACTGTCTTCACTGGATGCACATGTTGAAGATGCTGCTGCAATCTCGTCCTCAACGCATTTTTTGTAAAACTTTTCCGAGCACTTGAGATGGTCGGGCGACTTGTAACAATCGAGTGAACAATACAGAATGTTGCATTTCGGACAGGAATATTTGAACTGCGCTTTGTTACAGCTGGAAAAGGAATGATGAAATTAAATTGTTTAAAAACAGATAGTTAATCGTACATTTTGCATAATTCCACTTGAGACATTTCAAATTTGTTTACGAACTGTCAATCAGATATGGTGCTGATTGTGCATGGGTACTGTCATCAAGCTGTCAACTCTGCTTCTTGGTGTGTTCAGTGGAAGAAAAATATCATCACTCCCGAAGCGCGGTTCACATTGAACGATTTGTCGGTGCGATTTGCTTGACGACCAAATAATGCGTAGCGTTCACACCATACGACTTGCTTCACCGACTTCACTTGCGATATAAATTTCGAAGTATTAACAAGGCGGCGCATACTCTGGTTATAGGGACGATTATTGATGAAATACTCGAATGAATGAATGAAGAAAAACAAAGCGAATGTGGATTAACCAATGGGTCGAAAAACGTCATAATTTCTCAACGGTAACTGTTAAGAGAATTTCACCAAAATTTGCCAGAGGATTTTCGTAATTATTTGCGAATTGATAGGAACGTATGATGAGTTACTGAGAGAAATAATTCCTCATAAGAAAAAACCAAACCAAAATTATTTTTCTTTGTTTGAAGTCATATCGTTCATTCCGCTCAAAGTTGGTGTTGATTCTCTGAACGCAAAAGCAAAAGTGAAAAAATGCTCTAAAGTTGTACAACAGCTGTTCACACCTTACGACAAGTCGTCCAACGGGGCGGGTTTCCATTATGCGCAGTGAGCAAAATTTTTTTTTTATTTTTTTTCTGGTTTAAAATGGCCTAAAAAACATAAATATAATATTTTTTTTTTTTGAGGAAAGGAAATTTTTTTTTTTTAAATTTTATGTTTTTTTTTTATTTATTTTTTATTTTTTTATTTTTTTTTTTTTAATTTTTTTTTTTATTTCAATCTGTTAAACACCCCCGAGTACCATAGTTGAATAAGTGTAGACCGAACATTGTCAAGCAGGCCTGTAAGAAAGTCTGGTGTATTTAAAGTATGGGGTGGGTGGCTCGCTTCGCTCGCTAAAAGGATTTTAACCCTTTTTTCCGCAGGGTTTAGCCGCTCACGCGACTTCGTCGCTCCGCTAAGGGTATGTCAACAACTGTCAGGCAGGCGCCTGTGAGAAAGTCTGGTGTATTTAAAGTATGGGGTGGATGGCTCGCTTCGCTCGCTTTTTTCCGCAGGGTTTAGCCGCTCACGCGACTTCGTCGCTCCGCTAAGGGTATGTCAACCACTTAAACCTTAATTATTTTTAGGTACTCTGGGGTGTTTAACAGATTGAAATAAAAAAAAAATTAAAAAAAAATTAGAAAAAAAAAATAAATAAAAAAAAACATAAAATTTAAAAAAAAAAAATTTCATTTCCTCAAAAAAAAAATATTATATTTATGTTTTTTAGGCCATTTTAAACCAGAAAAAAAATAAAAAAAAAAATTTGCTCACTGCGCATAATGGAAACCTGAGCCCCCGTTCAGTGCAGTCCCGTCCAGTCCACTCTCCTCCAGTCCTGTCCCGTCCATTTCGGTCCCGTCCTGTCCAGTCCCGTCCAGTCCCGTCCTGTCCAGTCCCGTCCTGTCCAGTCCCGTCCTGTCCAGTCCCGTCCTGTCCAGTCCCCTCCTGTCCAGTCCCGTCCTGTCCAGTCCCGTCCTGTCCAGTCCCGTCCTGTCCAGTCCCGTCCTGTCCAGTCCCGTCTTGTCCATTTCCGTCCAGCCCAGTCCCGTCCAGTCCAGTCCAGTCCAGTCCCGGCCAGTAGAGTCCCGTCCAGTCCAGTCCAGTCCCACCCTGTCCCGTCCCATCCGATCCAGCTCAGACCAGCCCCATCCATTCCAGTCCCGTCCAGACCAGCCCCGTCCAGTCCAGTAGAATCCCGTCCAATCCAGTTACGTCCAGTCCAGTCCAGTCCCGTCCAGTAGAGTCCTGTCCAGTCTAGTCCCACCCAGTCCAGTCCCATCCAATCTGATCCAGACCGGCCCCATCCAGTCCAGTCCCCTCCAGTCCAGTCCCGTCCAGTTCGGTCCCGTCCAGCCCAGTCCCGTCCTGTCCAGTCCCGTCCTGTCCATTCCCGTCCAGGCCAGTCCCGTCCAGTCCAGTCCTGTCCAGCCCAATCCCGTCCTATCCAGTCCCGTCCAGTCCAGTCCCGTCCAGCTCAGTCCCGTCCTGTCCAGCCCCGTTCAGTCCAGTCTTGCCCAGTCCCAGTCGAGTCCAGTCCCGTCCAGTAGAGTCCCATCCAGTCCAGTCCCACCCAGCCCAGTCCCATCCAATCCGGCCAGACCTGTCCCGTCCAGTCCAGTCCCGTCCAGTGCAGTCCTGTCCCGTCCAGTTAAGTTCAGTCCCGTCCAGTATAGTCCCGTTCAGTCCAGTTCCAGCCCAGTACTGTCCAGTCCAGTCTAGTCCAGTCCAGTCCCATCCAATTCGGCCCAGCCCAGCCCGTCCTGTTCAGTCACGTCCAGTCCAGTCCGATCCCGTCCAGTAGAGTGCGGTCCAGTTCCGCCAAGTCCAAAGCCATCCAGCCCAGTAACGTCCAGTCCAGTCCAGACCAGTCTTGTTCAGGCCAGTTCCCTCCAGCCCAGTCCCACCTAGTCCAGTCCTATCCTAACGGGTCCACACCAGCCCCGTCCAGTCCAGTTCCAACCATTCCAGTTCCACCCTGTCCAGTTCATCGCAACCGGGTCCAGACCAGTAACGTCCCGTCCAGTCCTGGGTTGAACTTTACAGTCCAGTCCCCTCCAGCCCAGTCCGGCCTGTCCAGCTCCGTCCAGTCCAGTTCCAACTATTCCAATCCCGTCCAGTCCGCTCCAGTCCAGTCCAGTCCCGTCCAGTAGAGTCCCATCCAGTCCAGTCCCACCCAGCCCAGTCCCATCCAATCCGGCCAGACCTGTCCCGTCCAGTCCAGTCCCGTCCAGTGCAGTCCTGTCCCGTCCAGTTATGTTCAGTCCCGTCCAGTATAGTCCCGTTCAGTCCAGTTCCAGCCCAGTACTGTCCAGTCCAGTCTAGTCCAGTCCAGTCCCATCCAATTCGGCCCAGCCCAGCCCGTCCTGTTCAGTCACGTCCAGTCCAGTCCGATCCCGTCCAGTAGAGTGCGGTCCAGTTCCGCCAAGTCCAAAGCCATCCAGCCCAGTAACGTCCAGTCCAGTCCAGACCAGTCTTGTTCAGGCCAGTTCCCTCCAGCCCAGTCCCACCTAGTCCAGTCCTATCCAAACGGGTCCACACCAGCCCCGTCCAGTCCAGTTCCAACCATTCCAGTTCCACCCTGTCCAGTTCATCGCAACCGGGTCCAGACCAGTAACGTCCCGTCCAGTCCTGGGTTGAACTTTACAGTCCAGTCCCCTCCAGCCCAGTCCGGCCTAGTCCAGCTCCGTCCAGTCCAGTCCCAACTATTCCAATCCCGTCCAGTCAGCTCCAGTCCGGTCCAGTCCCGTCCACCCAAGTCCCGTCCAGTACAGTCCCGTCCAGTCCAGTCCAGTCCCACCCAGCCCAGTTCCATCCAATCCGGCTCAGACCAGCCCCGTCTAGTCCAGTCCAGTCCAGACAAGCTCCGCCCAGTCCAGTCTCGTCCAGTTCAGTCCCGTCGAGTCCAGTCCCGCCCAACCCAGTCCCGTCCTGTCCAGTCCCGTCCTGTCCATTCTCGTCCAGCCCAGTTCCGTCCAGTCCAGTCCCGTCCAGTTCGGTCCCGTCCAGCCCAGTCCCGTCCTGTCCATTCCCGTCCAGCCCAGTCCCGTCCAGTCCAGTCCAGTCCCGTCCAGTAGAGTCCCGTCCAGTCCAGTCCCACCCACTCCAGTCCCATCCGATCCAGCTCAGACCAGCCCCATCCATTCCAGTCCCGTCCAGACCAGCCCCGTCCAGTCCAGTAGAGTCCCGTCCAGTCCCGTCCAGTAGAGTCCCGTCCAGTCTAGTCCCACCCAGCCCAGTCCCATACAATCTGATCGAGGCCGGCCCCATCCTGTCCAGTTCCGTCCAGACCAGCCCCGTCCAGTCCAGTCCCGGCCAGTCTAGTCCCGTCCAATCTAGTCCCGTCCAGTCCAGGCCAGTCCCACCCAGCCCAGTCCCATCCAATCCGGCTCAGATCAGCCCCGTCCTGCCCAGTCCCGTCCCGTCCAGTCCAGTCCCGTCCCGTCCAGTACAGTGAGGTCCAAACCCGTCCAGCCCAGTAACGTCCCGTCCAGTCCTGGGTTGAACTATACAGTCCAGTCCCCTCCAGCCCAGTCAGGCCTAGTCCAGCTCCGTCCAGTCCAGTCCCAACTATTCCAATTCCGTCCAGTCCGGTCCAGTCCCGTCCAGTCCAGTCCCGTCCAGTCCAGTCCTGTCCAGACCAGCAGCGTCCAGTCCATTCCCGCCCAGTTCAGTCCCATCCAATCTGATCCAGGCCGGCCCGATCCAGTCCAGTCCCGTCCAGTCCAGTCTTGTCCAGACCAGCCCCGTCCTGCCCATTCCCGCCCAGTTCAGTCCCGTCCAGTCCAGTCCCCTCCAGTCCAGTCCCGTCCAGTTCGGTCCCGTTCAGCCCAGTCCCGTCCTGTCCAGTCCCGTCCTGTCCAGTCCCGTCCTCTCCAGTCCCGTCCTGTCCAGTCCTGTCTAGACAAGACCCACCACGTCCAGCCCAGTCCCGTCCAGTCCAGTCCTGTCCCGTCTAGTAGAGTTCCGTCCAGTCCACTCCCGCCAGCCCAATCCGGTCTAGTCCAGCGCCGTCCAGTCTAGTCCCACCCAGTCCAGTCCCGTCTAGACCAGACCCACCCAGTCCAGTCCCGTCCCGTCTAGTCCAGTCCTGTCCCGTCTAGTAGAGTCCCGTCCAGTCCAGTCCCGCCAGCCCAATCCGGTCTAGTCCAGCGCCGTCCAGTCTAGTCCCACCCAGTCCAGTCCCACCCAGTCCAGTCCCGTCCAGTCCAGTCCTGTCCAGCCCAGTCCCGTCCTATCCAGTCCCGTCCCGTCCATTCCCGTCCAGCCCAGTCCCGTCCAGTAAAGTCCTGTCCCGTCTAGTAGAGTCCCGTCCAGTCCAGTCCCGCCAGCCCAATCCGGTCTAGTCCAGCGCCGTCCAGTCTAGTCCCACCCAGTCCAGTCCCACCCAGCCAATTCCCGTCCAGGCCAGTCCTGTCCCGTCTAGTAGAGTCCCATCCAGCTCAGTCCCGTTCAGACCAGCCCCGTCCAGTCCATTCCCGCCCAGTCCAGTCCCGTCCAGTCCCCTTCAGCCCAATCCCGTCCAGTTCAGTTGCGTCCAGTCCAAACTCAACCAGTCCAGTCCCGTCCAGTCCAGTCCCGTCCTGTCCAGTCCCGTCTAGTCAAGTCCCGTCCAGTCCAGTCCCGTCCAGTCCAGTCCAGTCCCGTCCAATCCGGCTCAGACCAGCCCCGTCCAGTCCAGTCCCGGCCAGTCTAGTCCCGTCCAATCTAGTTCCGTCCAGTCCAGTCCCGTCCAGTCCAGTCCCGTCCTGTCCAGTCCCGTTCAGTCCAGTCTTGCCCAGTCCCGTCCAGACCATTCCCGTCCAGCCCAGTCCCGTCCTGTCCATTCCCGTCGAGCCCAGTCCCGTCCAGTCCAGTCCCGTCCAGTAGAGTCCCGTCCAGTCCAGTCCCACCCACTCCAGTCCCATCCGATCCAGCTCAGACCAGCCCCATCCATTCCAGTCCCGTCCAGACCAGCCCCGTCCAGTCCAGTAGAGTCCCGTCCAGTCCAGTCCCGTCCAGTTCCGTCCAGTAGAGTCCCGTCCAGTCTAGTCCCACCCAGCCCAGTCCCATCCAATATGATCCAGGCCGGCCCCATCCAGACCAGTCCCGTCCAGACCAGCCACGTCCAGTCCAGTCCAGACCAGTCTTGTTCAGGCCAGTTCCCTCCAGCCCAGTCCCACCTAGTCCAGTCCTATCCAAACGGGTCCACACCAGCCCCGTCCAGTCCAGTTCCAACCATTCCAGTTCCACCCTGTCCAGTTCCACCCTGTCCAGTTCATCGCAACCGGGTCCAGACCAGTAACGTCCCGTCCAGTCCAGGGTTGAACTTTACAGTCCAGTCCCCTCCAGCCCAGTCCGGCCTAGTCCACCTCCGTCCAGTCCAGTCCCAACTATTCCAATCCCGTCCAGTCCGCTCCAGTCCGGTCCAGTACCGTCCAGTACAGTCCCGTCCAGTCCAGTCAAGTCCCACCCAGCCCAGTCCCATCCAATCCGGCTCAGACCAGTCCCGTCTAGTCCAGTCCGGTCCAGACAAGCTCCGCCCAGTCCAGTCTCGTCCAGTTCAGTCTCGTCCAGTCCAGTCCCGTCCAGTAGAGTCCCGTCCAGTCCATTCCCGCCCAGTTCAGTCCCATCCAATCTGCCCCAGAGCGACCCCTTCCAGTCCAGTCCCCTCCAGTCCAGTCCCATCCAGCCCAGTCCCGTTTTGTCCAGTCCCGTCTAGTCCAGTCCCACCCAGTCCAGTCCCATCCGATCCGGCCCGGACTGGCCCCATCCAGTCCAGACCCGTTCAGACCAGCCCCGTCCAGTCAGTCTCGTCCAGTCCCGTCCAGTCGAGTCCAGTCCCGTCCAGTAGAGTCCCATCCAGTCCAGTCCTGTGCAGACCAGCCCCGTCCAGTCCATTCCCACCCAGTCCAGTCCTATCCGATCCGGCCCAGAACGGCCGCATCCAGTCCAGTCCCGTTCAGACCAGCCCCGTTCAGTCAGTCTCGTCCAGTCCCGTCCAGTCGAGTCCAGTCCCGTCCAGTAGAGTCCCATCCAGTCCAGTCCCACCCAGCCCAGCCCCATCCAATCCGGCCAGAACAGTCCCATCCAGACCAGTCCCGTCCAGTCCAGTCCCGTCCAGTGCAGTCTGTCCCGTCCAGTTAAGTTCAGTCCGGTCCAGTAGAGACCCGTCCAGTCCAGTTCCAGCCCAGTACTGTCCAGTCCACTCTAGTCTAGTCCAGTCCTGTCCCATCCAATTCGGCCCAGCCCAGCCCGTCCTTTTCAGTCACGTCCAGTCCAGTCCAATCCCGTCCAGTACAGTGCGGTCCAGTTCCGCCAGGTCCAAACCCGTCCAGCCCAGTAACGTCCAGTCCAGTCCAGACCAGTCTTGTCCAGGCCCACCTAATCCAGTCCCATCCAATCGGTTCCACACCAGCCCCGTCCAGTCAAGTTCCAACCATTCCAGTTCACCCTGTCCAGTTCATCGCAACCCGGTCCAGACCAGAAACGACCCGTCCAGTCCGGGGTTGAACTATACAGTCCACTCCCCTCCAGCCCAGTCCGGCCTAGTCCAGCTCCGTCCAGTCCAGTCCCAACTATTCCAATCCCGTCCAGTCCGGTTCAGTCCCGTCCAGTCCAGTCCCGTCCAGTCCAGTCCAGTCCCGTCCAGTAGAGTCCTGTCCAGGCCAGTCCCACCCAGCCCAGTCCCATCCAATCCGGCTCAGATCAGCCCCGTCCTGTCCAGTCCCGTCCCGTCCAGTCCAATCCCGTCCCGTCCAGTACATTGAGGTCCAGTTCCGCCAAGTCCAAACCCGTCCAGCCCAGTAACGTCCCGTCCAGTCCTGGGTTGAACTATACAGTCCAGTCCCCTCCAGCCCAGTCAGGCCTAGTCCAGCTCCGTCCAGTCCAGTCCCAACTATTCCAATCCCGTCCAGTCCGGTCCAGTCCCGTCCAGTCCAGTCCCGTCCAGTCCTGTCCAGACCAGCCCCGTCAAGTCCATTCCCGGCCAGTCCAGTCCCATCCAATCTGCTCCAGGCCGGCCCGATCCAGTCCAGTCCCGTCCAGTCCAGTCTTGTCCAGACCAGCCCCGTCCTGCCCATTCCCGCCCAGTCCCGTCCTGTCCAGTCCCGTCTAGACCAGACCCACCCCGTCCAGCCCAGTCCCGTCCAGTCCAGTCCTGTCCCGGCTAGTAGAGTCCCGTCCAGTCCAGTCCCGCCAGCCCAATCCGGTCTAGTCCAGCGCCGTCCAGTCTAGTCCCACCCAGTCCAGTCCCACCCAGCCCAGTCCCGTCCTGTCCAGTCCCGTCTAGACCAGACCCACCCAGTCCAGTCCCGTCCCGTCTAGTCCAGTCCTGTCCCGTCTAGTAGAGTCCCGTCCAGTCCAGTCCCGCCAGCCCAATCCGGTCTAGTCCAGCGCCGTCCAGTCTAGTCCCACCCAGTCCAGTCCCACCCAGTCCAGTCCCGTCCAGTCCAGTCCTGTCCAGCCCAGTCCCGTCCTATCCAGTCCCGTCCTGTCCATTCCCGTCCAGCCCAGTCCCGTCCAGTCCAGTCCTGTCCCGTCTAGTAGAGTCCCGTCCAGTCCAGTCCCGCCAGCCCAATCCGATCTAGTCCAGCGCCGTCCAGTCTAGTCCCACCCAGTCCAGTCCCACCCAGCCCAGTCCCTTCCAGTCCAGTCCAGTCCCGTCCAATCCGGCTCAGACCAGCCCCGTCCAGTCCAGTCCCGGCCAGTCTAGTCCCGTCCAATCTAGTTCCGTCCAGTCCAGTCCCGTCCAATCTAGTTCCGTCCAGTCCAGTCCCGTCCAGTCCAGTCCCGTCCTGTCCAGTCCCGTTCAGTCCAGTCTTGCCCAGTCCCGTCCAGACCATTCCCGTCCAGCCCAGTCCCGTCCAGTCCAGTCCAGTCCCGTCCAATCCGGCTCAGACCAGCCCCGTCCAGTCCAGTCCCGGCCAGTCTAGTCCCGTCCAATCTAGTTCCGTCCAGTCCAGTCCCGTCCAGTCCAGTCCCGTCCTGTCCAGTCCCGTTCAGTCCAGTCTTGCCCAGTCCCGTCCAGACCATTCCCGTCCAGCCCAGTCCCGTCCTGTCCATTCCCGTCGAGCCCAGTCCCGTCCAGTAGAGTCCCGTCCAGTCTAGTCCCACCCACTCCAGTCCCATCCGATCCAGCTCAGACCAGCCCCATCCATTCCAGTCCCGTCCAGACCAGCCCCGTCCGGACCAGTAGAGTCCCGTCCAGTCCAGTCCCGTCCAGTCCAGTCCCGTCCAGTCCAGTCCCGTCCAGTCCCGTCCAGTAGAGTCCCGTCCAGTCTAGTTCCACCCAGCCCAGTCCCATCCAATCTGATACAGGCCGGCCCCATCCAGTCCAGTCCAGTCCAGTACAGCCCCGTCCAGTCCAGTCCCGTCCTGTCCAGTCCCGTTCAGTCCAGTCCCGTCCTGTCCAGCCCAGGCCCGTCCAGTCTAGTCCCACCCAGTCCAGTCCCATCCAATCTGCCCCAGAGCCACCCCTTCCAGTCCAGTCCGCTCCAGCCCAATCCCGTCCAGTTCAGTTCCGTCCGGTCCAAACTCAACCAGTCCAGTCACGTCCAGTCCAGTCCCGTCCTGTCCAGTCCCGTCTAGTCAAGTCCCGTCCAGTCCAGTCCCGTCCGGTCCAGTCCAGTTCCGTCCAGTTCAGTCCCGTCCTGTCCAGTCCCCTCCAGACCAAAGGGGTCAGTGACCTTGTTGAAAAGGTCAGTGACCTTGTTGAAAGGTCAGTGACCTTGTTGAAAAGGTCAGTGACCTTGTTGAAAAGGTCAGTGACCTTGTTGAAAAGGTCAGTGACCTTGTTGAAAAGGTCAGTGACCTCGTTGAAAAGGTCAGTGACCTTGTTGAATAGGTCAGTGACCTTGTTGAAAAGGTCAGTGACCTTGTTGAAAAGGTCAGTGACCTTGTTGAAAAGGTCAGTGACCTTGTTGAAAAGGTCAGTGACCTTGTTGAAAAGGTCAGTGACCTTGTTGAAAAGGTCAGTGACCTTGTTGAAAAGGTCAGTGACCCTATTGAAAAGGTCAGTGACCTTGTTGAAAAGGTCAGTGACCTTGTTGAAATGGTCAGTGACCTTGTTGAAAAGGTCAGTGACATTGTTGAAAAGGTCAGTGACCTTGTTGAAAAGGTCAGTGACCCTGTTGAAAATGTCAGTGACCTTGTTGAAAGGCTCAGTGACCTAGTGGAAAAGGTCAGTGACCTTGTTGAAAGGTCAGTGACCTTGTTGAAAATGTCAGTGACCTTGTTGAAAAGGTCAGTGACCTTGTTGAAAAGGTCAGTGACCTTGTTGAAAAGGTCAGTGACCTTGTTGAAAAGGTCAGTGACCTTGTTGAAAAGGTCAGTGACCTTGTTGAAATGGTCAGTGAACTTGTTGAAAAGGTCAGCGACCTTGTTGAAAGGTTCAGTGACCTTGTTGAAAAGGTCAGTTACCTTGTTGAAAGGTCAGTGACCTTGTTGAAAGGTTCAGTGACCTTGTTGAAAAGGTCAGTGACCTTGTTGAAAAGGTCAGTGACCTTGTTGAAAAGGTCAGTGACCTTGTTGAAAAGGTCAGTGACCCTATTGAAAAGGTCAGTGACCTTGTTGAAAAGGTCAGTGACCTTGTTGAAATGGTCAGTGACCTTGTTGAAAAGGTCAGTGACATTGTTGAAAAGCTCAGTGACCTTGTTGAAAAGGTCAGTGACCCTGTTGAAAATGTCAGTGACCTTGTTGAAAGGCTCAGTGACCTAGTTGAAAAGGTCAGTGACCTTGTTGAAAGGTCAGTGACCTTGTTGAAAATGTCAGTGACCTTGTTGAAAATGTCAGTGACCCTATTGAAAAGGTCAGTGACCTTGTTGAAAAGGTCAGTGACCTTGTTGAAAAGGTCAGTGACCTTGTTGAAAAGGTCAGTGACCTTGTTGAAATGGTCAGTGAACTTGTTGAAAAGGTCAGCGACCTTGTTGAAAGGTTCAGTGACCTTGTTGAAAAGGTCAGTTACCTTGTTGAAAGGTCAGTGACCTTGTTGAAAGGTTCAGTGACCTTGTTGAAAAGGTCAGTGACCTTGTTGAAAAGGTCAGTGACCTTGTTGAAAAGGTCAGTGACCTTGTTGAAAAGGTCAGTGACCTTGTTGAAAAGGTCGGTGACCTTGTTGAAAGGTCAGTGACCTTGTTGAAGAGGTCAGTTATCTTGTTGAAAAGGTCAGCGACCTTGTTGAAAAGGTCAGTGACCTTGTTTAAAAGGTCAGTGGACTGGACGGGACTGGTCTGGACAGGACTGCAGTGGACGGGACTGGAATGAACGGGGCTGGTTTGAACCGGACTCGATGGGAATGGACCGGGTGGGACTGGACTGGACGGAACTGGACTGGACAAGACTGGGCTGGACTGGACAGGGCTGGAGTGGACTGGACTGGACTGGACGGGACTGGACTGGACGAGACTGGACTGGACGGGACTGAGTTGGACGGATCTGGACTGTAAGGGACTGAACTGGACTGGACGGGACTGAGCTGGACGGGACTGGACTGGACTGGAGACAGTACTGGGCTGGATGGGACTGGACTGGACGGGTCTTGCCTTGACTGGCCTGGACGGGACTGGACGGGACTGTTTTGGATCGGACCGGACTTTACTGGACTGGATGAAACTGGACTATACGGGATTGGACTGGAGTGGACCGGACTGGACTGGACGGGACTGGGCCGGGCTGGACGGGTTGGAACTGGACGGGGTTGACCTGGACGGGACTTGACCGGACTGAACTGGACGGGGCTGAGCTGGACGAGGCTGGACTGGATGGGGCTTGCTTTGACTGAGTTGGACGGGACTGGACTGGACGGGACTGGGCTGGACGGGACTGGACTGGTAGGGGTTGGCCTGGACTGGACTGGACGGGACTGGGCTGGGCTGGACGGGTTGGAACTGGACGGGGTTGACCTGGACGGGACTTGACCGGACTGAACTGGACGGGGCTGAGCTGGACGGGACTGGACTGGACGGTACTGGGCTGGACGGGACTGGACGGGACAGGGCTGGAGTGGACTGGACTGGACGGGACTGGGCTGGACGAGGCTGGACTGGATGGGGCTTGCTTTGACTGAGTTGGACGGGACTGGACTGGACGGGACTGGGCTGGACGGGACTGGACTGGTAGGGGTTGGCCTGGAGTGGACTGGACGGGACTGGGCTGGGCTGGACGGGCTGGAACTGGACGGGGTTGACCTGGACGGGACTTGATCGGACTGAACTGGACGGGGCTGAGCTGGACGGGACTGGACTGGACGGTACTGGGCTGGACGGGACTGGACGGGACAGGGCTGTGGTGGACTGGACTGGACGGGACTGGGCTGGACGAGGCTGGACTGGATGGCGCTTGCTTTGACTGAGTTGGACGGGACTGGACGGGACTGGACTAGATGGAACTGGACTGGATGGGGCTGGCCTGGACCGTATTGGATGGGACTGGACCGGGTGGGACTGGAATGGACAGAACTGGACTGGACGGGACTGGACTGGACGGGACAGGACTGGACCGGACAGGACTGGTCTGGACGGGGTTGACCTGTACTGGACTGGACGGGACTGGACAGGACGGGCTGGGCTGGACGGGACTGGACTTGACGGGACTGGAGAATACGTGATTGGACTGTACGGGGCTGGACGGGGCGAGGCTGGTCTGTACCGGATTGGATGGGGGACTGGACTGATTGGGGCTGTAATGGACGGAACTGCACTGCACGGGACTGGACTGGACTGGACGGGGCTGGACAGGACGGGACTGGACCGGACTGGACGGGACTGGACTGGACGGAACTGAGCTGGACGGGACTGAACTGGACTGGATAGTACTGGGCTGGATGGGACTTGACCGGACTTTACTGGACTGGACGAGACCGGACTTTACTGGACTGGATGAAACTGGACTATACGGGACTGGACTGGACTGGACTGGGCTGAACGGGGTTAACCTGGACGGGACTGGGTTAGACGAGACTGGACTGGACGGGGCCTGCCTTGTCTGGGTTGGACGGGACTGGAATGGACGGCACTGGACTTGACGGGGTTTGACAGGACTGGACTGGGTGGGACTGGATTGGACGGGAACCTGCTGGACGGGACTGGACTGGACTCTACGGCACTGGACTCTACGGAACTGGACTGGACGGAACTGGGCTGGACGGGGTTGACCTGGACTGGACTGGACGCGACTGGACTGGACTGGACTGGACAGGACGGGCTGGGTTGGACGGGACTGGGGAATATGGGACTGAACTGGACGTGATTGGACTGGACGGGGCTGGACGGGACGAGGCTGGTCTGGACTGAACTGGAATAGACTGTACTGGACGGGACGGGACTGGACTGGACGGGACGGGACTGGACTGGACGGTACTGGACTAGATGGAACTGGACTGGACAGGGCTGGCCTGGACCGTATTGGATGGTACTGGACTGGGTGGGACTGGAATGGACAGAACTGGACTTGACCGGTCCGGACTGGACTGGACGGGACTGGACTGGACGGGACTGGACAGGAGGGGATTGGACTGAACGGAACGGGACTGGACCAGACGGAACTGAGCTGGACGGAACTGAACTGGACTGGACAGTACTGGGCTTGATGGGACTGGACTGGACGGGTCTTGCGTTGACTGGCCTGGACGGGACTGGACGAGACTGTTTTGGATCGGACCGGACTTTACTGGACTGGACGAGACTGGACTGGACTCTACGGGACTAGACTGAACGGGACTGTCCTGGACTTTACTGGACTGGACGAGACTGGACTGGACTCTACGGGACTGGACTGATCGGTACTGTCCTGGACGGGACTGGACTGGACGGTACTAGGATGGACGGGACTGGACTGGACAGGACTTGCCTTGACTGGCCTGGACGGGACTGGGCTGGAATAGACTTTACTTGACGGGACTGGTCTGAACGGGACTAGACTGGACGGGACTGGACTGGACAGGGCTGGAGTGGACTGGACTGGACGGAACTGGACTGGACGAGTCTTGCCTGGACGGGGCTTGCCTTGACTGGGTTGGCCTGGACTGGACTGGACGGGACTGGGTGGGCTGGACGGGACTGGACTAGACGGAGTTGACCTGGACTGGATTGGACGGGCCTGGATTGGATGGCACTGACCTGGACGGGACTGGACTGAATTGGACGGTACTGGGATGGACGGGACTGGACGAGACTCTTTTGGATCGGACCGGACTTTACTGGACTGGACGAGACTGGACTATGCGGGACTGGACTTTACGGGACTGGACTGAACGGGACTGTCCTGGACGGGACAACAAAACCTAAAGTGTTTATTTATCATACTTTGGAGGTGAGTTATAATTGCACTTTTAATAGGATGGTTCGGTGCGGAAACTGCGAAGAAGACATCGTCAGCGACAGTGATTGTGTAAAGTGCACTTCCTGCGCAAGGAAGCTGCATTTTGGCTGCACAACCATCTCCGCCAGAACATTTAGAGGGATGTCCAATGATCAAAAAAAATCCTGGAGATGTCAGTACTGCCGTTCTCGTGCCGCAGCCCCAAGTGACCAAGCCTCCGTCGAGGAAATATCCGCAGACCCCAGAAACACCACTAATCTTCTCGGGGAGGAAGTCAAGAAGGACATCGCTGATATAAAGATGACCCTGAAAGAGTACATGAGGTCAGTAGAGTTTCTGTCTAAAGGATACGACGACATGAAGGAGACAATAAAGAAAAACAACGAACTTCTAAATGTATTGACGGGACAGATCAACGAATTAAAAACACAATGCGAACACAAAGACACAATCATACAAACAATGCGAAACCAAATTAACAGAATGGAACAAGAGTTAATAAAACACAATGTTGAAATCACAAATATACCGCATACAAAAGACGAAAATTTGCTGGAAGTGGTAAAGGAAGTGGGAAAAGCGGTTGGTACCGAAATAAATAACACCGATATAGATACCGTTTACCGCATCAACACAAAACAAAGAACAAAGGCACCGAAAATAGTGGTATCACTCACGAACTCGAGGTGTAAAGCAAATCTTTTGCACTGCGTCAAGGTGAATGGACCACTGAAAAATGAAAGCATTAAAAACAAACTGAATATGCACAACATCAGCGAAAGCCAAAAGACGGAAATACTTACGAGTAGAATCTACGTGAATCCCCAGCTAACGCCAGCAAACCGAGCACTTCTGTGGCAAACCAAAACAAAAGCCAGAGCTGCGGGATGGCAGTTTGTCTGGATGAGAGACGGACGAATATTAACTCGTAAGGGTGAAGGTACACCTGTACTACGAATCGCTGATGCTGAAGACGTAAACAAAATCGTCTAAGCATTAATCTCTTTGACACTTATTGCATAAAAAACAACAACCAATATGAATTTCAAGAACGATGGAAATGAAAATGAGTGTGTCCAAATGTCAACTATAGATTACAGAGTGTACAAAACGTTTAATGATATCAATATAAACGACGTGAGTCATCTGGAATTTTTATGTGTGTATCTAAACATTAGGTCTCTGAGGAAGAATTGGGATTTGCTGGTATGCAGTATTGATAAAATAATTAAGTATATTAAAGTCATCATATTAGTAGAAACAAACATATCTGACGAAGAAAACTGTCTCTATCAACTTAGTGGCTTTAACGCGGAATTCTTAAATAGGCAGAATCGACGCGGTGGTGGGATTGCATTATATATAAGAAAGGAAATAAAATATATAAGAAATGATTATTGCTCAGAACATTACGAAAACGTACATATCAAAACCAAGTTGTACGGGAAAGAATTCTCTCTCTTAGCAATATATCGACCACCAAATCACAACGAACACCTTTTCATAGAAGAAATCGAAACACATATTGATTCTGTCTACAAAAAACATGGTATTATAGTTATGGGAGACATGAACATAGATGTGCAGAATAATGAAAATGCATACGCTATAAGGTATCTCGAAATGATCAATTCGAAAGGTTTGCAAAATGTTGCATTATCGAATACTAGAGTCGATGTAAACAGAGGATCGAATACCATAATTGATCATTGTCTGGTTAGAACCGATCGCAATAAGATCCATGCATCAACAGTGGAGTCAAATATATCAGACCATTATGCCATTATGTATGGAATACCAAAGGACACAAGAACCCAAAATAAAATCACTCAAAAAACAATCCTAAGTGAAAATAGAATTCGGGAACATATGTCGACAGTTGACTGGGGTATTTTGGATAATGCGACAAGCGTCGATGATCTCTATGGAAAGATAGTAGAAATTTTCAATGACGTCTATAGAAAGTCCTTCGTAAATATTCAAATTAAAGCCAGAAAAAGGGAAAATCCATGGATAAATGCAGAGACTTTAGCTCTTTGTAAAGAAAGAGACAAACTTTACAACAAATGGAAAAACAATAGACGGTGCTTACATTTTGAACAGGAGTACAAAACTTTTAGAAATTACGCCAACAAACGAATAAAAGAGATAAAAACATCTTATTATAAGTATAAATTTATAAACTACCGAAGGGATCCCAAGAATACCTGGAGGCTCATAAACAGCATTCTAGGAAGGACCTCTTATAATATAGATGAAGTAGTAACCAGAAATTTCCCCTCAGGCTTAAGTATAGACAGTATACCAAACAAATTCGCCACACAATTTACTAAAGAAATCAAGTCTATTATACACAGATGCGACATAAAAACCTATGGTGCCATAGAATCAACCACTAGTCAATCAATGTTCCTTGGAAGCGTAGCGGAAGACGAAATAAGGAGTATAATAAGCAAGATGAATACCAATAAATCACCTGGAGTAGACAACGTCCGAGTCAAAGACCTGAAAGAATACTTAAATATGTTAACATCACCAATAACTCAGCTGGTGAACAAGTCACTCGAACAAAGTCAATTCCCAAGAAAGCTCAAAATTGCAATCGTTCGGCCTATATACAAATCGGGGAAGAAAGATGATGTTGCTAACTATCGCCCCATTTCCATCCTACCCGCGTTAGATAAGGTAATAGAAGAAGTAATGGCGAAGAGACTACAAGACTACCTTTCCAAGTATAAGTTAATCAATAAAAGTCAGTACGGGTTCATGAGAAACAGGAATGTAAACCAATTGCTACGGGAATTTGCAAACATTATAAACGTCAACCTGAACAAAAACCATCACTCGCTAGTGATTTTTATTGACTTCAAAAAGGCGTTTGACACACTTTGTCATAGAAGAATTATATTAATGCTTGAAAAGATTGGTATTCGAGGTCACATATTGGACTGGTTTGCCAGTTATCTATGCGACAGAAGCTTCCAGGTCAAAATATCCAACAGCTTCAGTAACCTTACAAGCGCTGAGACGGGAGTTCCACAAGGCTCGATCTTAGGACCTCTCCTCTATGTTATATATGTGAATGATATGCTGTCAGTGTTGCGAGATAGTACTGGACTCCAGTATGCTGATGATACTGCTATAATTGTGAACGACAAAAACTTAAACATAGCCACTCAGAGAATGCAATCTGAAATCGACAACATTGCACGTTGGTGCCATGATAGTGGACTTATCATTAATGCAAAGAAAACAAAGTTAATGCATATTCGGCCGAGCCACGTAATAAGAACACCAATCAACATTCGGCTGCACAGTTTCGAATGTCTGCACAAAAACAGTTTTAACCAAAACTATTCAAACTGTACAGATGACTGCGTGAACCGTATAGATACTGTGAACGTCTATCGATACCTTGGTGTGGAAGTAGATTCGAACTTCAAGTGGGACTACCACATAAAGTATCTCTGCACGCGGCTGCGACAGTCTACATATGCTCTTTATCATCTGAGCAACTTCACGTCCTTCACAGTTCTTAAGCAAGTTTACTTCTCCTTGGTGGAGTCAATACTGCAGTACGGCATACTGGCATGGGGTAATACGGCACGATACAGGGTACAGGAACTGCAAAGGGCACAGAATAGGATATTTAAAATTCTTCTACGGGCAAAATATGGCAACAGGTATGTACATTCTATTGATCCAAGTGCAGACTTAAACTTATTAACTGTACAAAAACTTTTTGTCTTTAACATGGCTATGGACTCATACACCGATGTTCGGTTTAAACATCCAACTGACCACAACATCAATACGAGGCAAAGGACGGACGGTGTGCTCAAGATACCATGGACCCACAACTCGTATGGAAGACAGCAGCTTGCTTATGTGGTTCCCATAATCTTCAATCAACTGCCAAGGCATTTATGGAACATACAATCAATTCAGGCTAGGAAACGGAAATTAAAACAGTACATCTTACGTAATCCAATACATGTACATTAAACACTCACCCATTCAAAAAAAAAAAAAAAAAAAAAAAAAAAAAAAAAAAAAAAAAAAAACCCACTGCACGGAAATAGTAGGATCAACTTAATATGTATAACCTTCTGCAGAAAAGCCCTTAGGGCTTCGCAGATCTTCTTCAAATATTGCCTACACTGTTCTCTTTATATTATATAATATTGTTACTTCTGTATTAAGCAAATCATGTAAGGTGGACCTATATCTCACATGGACTCTCTCCTACCGCTTCAAGGTTTATCCAGCATTGAAGAGATAACTCCATGGGGATATAATAAGCCGACATACACCTATAAAATATCTCTGTAACTAAACAATAGAGGCAATAAATAAATACAATACAAATACAATACAATACAATACAATACTGGACTGGACTGGACGGTACTGGGATGGACGGGACTGGACTGGACGGGACTTGCCTTGACTGGCCTGGACGGGACTGGACTGGACGGGACTGGACTGGACAGGGCTGGAGTGGACTGTACTGGACGGGACTGGGCTGGACGAGGCTGGACTGGACGGGGCTTGCCTTGACTGGGTTGGACGGGACTTTAATGGACGGCACTGGACTTGACGGGACTGGGTCGGACGGATCTGGACTAAGTGGGACTGGATTGGACGGGAACCTGCTGGACGGGACGGGACTGGACTGGATGGGACTGGACTCAACTGGACGGGATTGGACTGGAGGGGACTGGACTTAACGGGACTGAGCTGGACGGAACTGAACTGGACTGGACAGTACTGGGCTTGGCGGGACTGGACTGGACGGGACTTGCCTTGACTAGCCTGGACGGGACTGGGCTGGAATAGACTTTACTGACGGATCTGGACTGGGTGGGACTAGATTGGACGGGAACCGGCTGGACGGGACGGGACTGGACTGGATGGGACTGGACTCAACTGGACGGGATTGGACTGGACGGGACTGGGCTGGACGGGGTTGATCTGGACGGGACTGGACTGGACGGGACTGGACTGGACGAGACTGGGCTGGACGGGACTGGACTGGATTGGACGGTACTGGGCTGGATGGGACTGGACTGGACGGTTCTTGCCTTGACTGGCCTGTTTTGGATCCGACCGGACTTTACTGGACTGGGCTAGACTGGACTATGGTAGGTAGGTAGGTAAGACCGTAGCCTTCCCAGAGATGGGAAGAACACACATAGGCCAAGGAGGCCCGTTGTGCAGCTACGAGGGGGTTTAGCCCCCTATTCGTGGAACCATTTTGTGCTTCTTAAGAATTTAAGAACATCAGATATCCCCACTTGCTGAACTTCGGTCAGATCGTTGAGGAGGTATGATCCTAGGTATCGTTTCCCGACTGTGCAGAATGCTGGGCAGGCGCAGAGAAGGTGATGAATGGATTCGACCTCCTCCTCGTCTAAACAGCTCCTACAAAAATCATTCGGAGTGATACCTAGTTTTTGCGCGTGACTGTCAATAAGGCAGTGTCCAGTGATGACACCTATGACTTTATAGATGTCAGTTCTATTTAGGGAGATAATACTCCTAGTCCGTTGACTATCGAGCCGGGGCCAGATTTGCCTGGTGATGAGGCAGGTGTGTCCCTGAGTCCATCTCCGGTTCGTCTCGGCCCTGGCGAGGGTATTGAGATTGTATTTGATGGTTGCGAAGGGTATACCCTCGCAGACCACAGTTGCTTGTAGCGTCGTTCCTTTTTTGGCGAGTCTGTCGGCTCTTTCATTTCCGGTGATGTCGCTGTGTCCCGGTACCCATATAAGTTGTATGTTGAACTGTTCAGCCATCTCATTAAGAGATAGGCGACAGTCGAGGCTAGTTTTTGATGTGTACACATAGGACTCCAGCGACTTTAAGGCCGCTTGGCTATCCGTGAGAATGCGGATATCCGTGGTGGATATCACGTTCCACTTCAGCCAGGACAGAGCCTCTTTTATTGCCAACAGTTCCGCCTGGAAAACGCTGCAGTGATTAGGTAGTTTTATCGCTTTGTTTAGCTTAAGTTGTTTGCAGAATACCCCACTGCCCACCCCGTCTTTGGTTTTAGACCCGTCAGTATAGAAATCTATGCAGCCTTTGCGAGGTTGAGTCTGACGAGTCCAGTTCTGTTTGTCCGGGTATAACGTTATGAAGTTTTTATCCAAGACTGTGGTGGGCTTTGTGAGGTCTAGGTTTTCTGCGATGGTTGACCTGTTAATCAGGATCGAGGAGTGGCCAAAGACGTAGCTCTTCCAGTTCGAGTTGGCTTTAAGTCTAATGGCCGTTTGTGTGGCAATTTGCTTGCCGAAAATATCGAGTGGTGTAAGGTCGAGTATCATGTTAAGTGCAGCCGTCGGGGTGGACCTGAGGGCCCCGGTAATGCATAAACACGCCAGCCTTTGTACCTTCTCGAATTGTTTGAGGTATGTTGTCTTGTCCAGTGCTGTCCACCAGACAGTCGCTCCATACATTAATGTGGGTCTAACGACCGTGGTATAGAGCCATAGAGTAATCTTGGGATTGAACCCCCATTTTTTCCCTATGGCTTTCTTGCATGAATAGAGAGCTATTGTTGCTTTTTTGGCTCTTTCGATTGTGTTGATTTTCCAGGTTAATTTCCTGTCCAGTATGATGCCAAGGAATTTGGCACTGGAGGAGTAGTTTAATCTGGTATCAAGCAAAGTGATAGGGCAGTGTTCCGGGGTTTTATGCTTTTTGGTGAATAGCACGAGCTCCGTTTTCTGGGGATTAACCCTGAGCCCTTTGCTATGCGCCCATTTGCGAAGAATTGAGAATGCCGTTTGCATACGGTCATTCAGTGTCGATAGGTATTTACCTGAGATTGAAATGGCAACGTCATCAGCGTAGGCAGTAACGTCCAGGCCTTCTTCCTCCAGTTTAATTAGTAGCTCATTTATAACTACATTCCAGAGGAGAGGTGAGAGAACCCCTCCTTGCGGGGTTCCCCTGGTAACCACTCTGGTGATTGCCTGGCTTCCCCATTTCGAGTGAATCTTGCGTGTTGATAGTAGTTCGCTGATCCACTCTACGAGAGTCTTCTCCACCTTTAGCTTTTCCAACCCTTCCGTTATTGCCTCCGGAGTGACGTTGTTAAAGGCGCCCTCTATATCTAGGAAGGCTGTTAAAGTGTATTCTTTAAGATGGATTGATCTTTCGATTTTCCTCACTAGGGTGTGCAAGGCTGTTTCGATAGATCTACCCTTAACGTAGGCATGCTGTGCCCTAGAAATTAGGGGCGGATCCAAGTTATGGCGTATATATAGGTCTACCATCCTTTCCAAGGTTTTTAGTGCAAAGGATGATAGACATATAGGCCTTAGATCCTTGGGGGTAGTGTAAGAGTTTCTGCCGGCCTTGGGAATGAAAAGCACCTTTGCGCACTTCCACTTGTCTGGAATGTGACTCCAAGCTAGGCATCCTTTGAAGATTATCTCTAGCCATGGTGTAGTCCATTCCATGGTTTGTGTAAGTTCGACCGGGTAAATTCCATCCGGACCTGGCGATTTATAGGGCTTGAAGCTTTTTAGCGCCCATATTATTTTCTCTCTGGAGATGATGTGTTCGAAATTTCCCATTAATGCGGATGAAAAGTGGGTTCCTCGCGGCTGCGGTGAAACCTGCGATTCATGGCATCCTGGGAAGTGCGTATTGAGAAGAAGGTTTAGAGTTTCTTCTTCAGATGTTGTCCAGACTCCGTTAGCTGTAAGGTAGCTTGGGTATTGTGGATCTTCCGAGAGTATTTTCCTCAATCTGTAGGCGTCTGAAATTTTTTCCATATTGTTACAGAAAAGTTTCCAGGATAGCCTTTGCTCTTTCCTCAGAGTTTGTTTGTAAGTTCTGAGTGAAGCTTTGTATAGGCTCCAGTCACTATCGTTCCTAGTACTCTTTGCTTTGTTAAAGAGTTTTCGACAGTTTTTACGGAGCTTGCTTAGGTTTGCGTTCCACCACGAGGGATAAGAGTTTTTCCTCGATTTGTGGCTTGCGCAGCTGTTGACCCGTGCGTTGCCCAAGGTAGTTGTTAAAATGTCAACCATATTATCTATGTCTACCGTGGACCGCGGGTGATCGGGGGTCCTGCTTACTACAGAGTTGCCAACAAGGGCTCTATAGCGCTCCCAATCGATTCTTCTTGGGTTACATGAAGAGTCGATTGGGGTTGGGACCATGAAGGCTAGGTTGAAAACCAAGTAGCGGTGGTCTGAGAAGGAGTGTTCCTCAGAAACTTTCCATTCTCTTATTTTGTCAATGAGAGAGGGAGATGCTAGAGTTATGTCTAGTACCTCCCTTCGATTTTTTGTAACAAACGTGGGTACATGACCCTTATTGCATATATTAAGATCAGAGGTAAGAATGAATTCAATAAGCCACTCACCTCTTTCATTTATGTCGCTGCTACCCCACAGGGTGTGATGCGCATTCGCGTCAGCCCCAATGAGGAGCCCAGCTTGGTGGTTTGGCGAGTCTCTCACCAGTCTTTTTATCTCGTCCGATGGGATGGATTCGTCTTGCGCCATGTAGGCAGAGGCTATCCATAGCTTGTTCCCGGGTGATTCTACGGCAATCACTGTGGTGTCTGGGGAGCTGTAATTAGGAAGAAGGTAAGCGTTTATGGATTTCTTTGCAAGTATGCAAGTCCGGGGCTTACCTTCTTTTTGTGATGTAAATATGTTGTAGGCTGGATTTCTCAATCCACGAACCTTGTGTTCATGAACCCAAGGTTCCTGGATTAAGGCTATGTCCTCTTCCCCTTTGGCCAGCCTGAGGAGAAGGTTAGCGGTAGCCGCTTTCGAGTGATGGAGGTTAATCTGAATTAATCTCAGCATCATGGCTGTTATCAATTCGATTGACCTCCACCACGGTGGTGTCGAGATCTTCTAGATTTAGGTCTAGAAGATCGTCTTCCATCGGCGAGCTGGTAGAATAGTCTTCGCTTCCGGAGTCGAGCAGCGATTCTTGGTCCTTGTTGACCAGGAATGTTGCTGTAATTTCAGCTTCAATCGGCGCGGGGCCCTTGCTCCCCGAGGGGATGGGGGATTCCTGCTCCATTGAGCTGTCTACATTGACCTCGGTGTTGGCCGTGGTTTCGTTGCCGGATGGTGGCATTTCCTCATCCTTTTTGTAAATGTTAAGTTTGATCTTCTTGAAACCAAACCTGATGTAATGGTCACATTGAGCCAGAGGTTCCAGGGCTTCACTATTCAGCACAAGAACTGCCTGTCTAGATCGGTCCTTTGGTTCCTCCAGCTTCGCGACCCTCCAATCTCTTGTTGGGAGATTGGGATTACAGAGGTTTATGGTCTCAAGAATTTCGAGGGGGTTGTCTGGTGCCAGCGGGATCCAGCATCTAGCTCTCGGTCGTTTCGGGATCTGGTCCTTGGTGACGACCTTGAGCCTGGCTCCCTTCCATATTTCCCCCATTTCGATAACTGTGGCCTTTAAAAGATCAACCGATCTTTCATCGGCACAGCTTATCAGTTTAACCCTGCCTTGATACCATCCGGCGTCATCACAGATGGGCGGTGGTCCAGGGTTCTTTCTCATGATTTTGAGGAAGTTTGCCGATAGTGCATGGTCGACATCCTTCCATTTTTCGGTCGTCATTTTTCCGTCCGGATCGCTGTCATCAATGATAGCTACCGTCAGGCACTCCCTCGCAACCTCACCGAAAGGCTTTGATGGCTTGGCCAGTGTTCCCAGCCTGACCTTCTTAGCCTCCCGCTTTGGTTCCTCGGGGGACGATCTGGGCCTCTTGGCCTTTGCTTTTCCCTGGGCCAGGATTCCTGTCGACCAGGCTACCGACTCTTTTTCTTTTTCTGTTAGGTCGGTGTTATGGCCCCATCGTTTTAAGATTCTCAAGGCCGCCTTTTGGTCTTTATAGGCCTTGGACGATGGGTTTATTTTTCTGTTGTCAGCTTTACTTGCCGACAACTTAACGGAGCGGTTTGTCGATTCTCCGATCGGAGTCTTTACCGCTTTTGATGTAGAGGGGATTTCCTCCCCTTCCGGTTTTTTATGAGATCCGGACTCATTATTGTTTTTATTGTTGTTATTGTACATTTGGTACCCACGAGTTGCGGAGAAATATATGTCCACCTGGGCAGAGATCCGCAATACCCAGGTAAGGCTAGCTGATCCGGAGGGCGCCAGGTATCCGGATACACCGTTTGCGACTGAGCTATTTTTGGTCTGGGCTCTCAGCCTGGTCGACATCTCGCCACGGTTCGATTAACACCTTATGTCCAGCCCAGGGGATGGGGATTGGATATTCAGGATAGGAGTGTGATAGGATAAGTGGAGTGGGATGGGATTTGGGTTGGTGAAAAGGGGATGACGGGGGCGATTATCCTTTGGTGAAAAGCCCCCACACCACGCCAAGGTAGATAATCAGGTGGGGGTAGACTGGACTATATTGGATCGGATGGGACTGGACTGGGTGCGACCGGACTGGAGGGGACTCTACTGGACGGGACTGGACTGGACTGGACGGGACTGGGCTGTGTGGAACTGGACTGGATGGGACTGGACTGGACGGGACTGGACTGGACTGGACTGTTATGGATCGGACCGGACTTTACTGGACTGGACGAGATTGGACTATGCGGGACTGGACTGGACTCTACGGGACTGGACTGAACGGGACTGTCCTGGACGGGACTGGACGGTACCGGGATGGACGGGACTGGACTGGACGGGACTTGCCTTGACTGGCCTGGACGGGACTGGGCTGGAATAGACTTTACTTGACGGGACTGGTCTGAACGGGACTGGACTGGACGGGACTGGACTGGACAGGGCTGGAGTGGACTGGAGTGGACCGGACTGGGCTGGACGAGGCTGGACTGGACGGGGCTTGCCTTGACTGGGATGGCCTGGACTGGACTGGACGGGACTGGGCTGGGTTGGACTGGACGCGACTGGACAGGACGGGCTGTGCTGGACGGGACTGGACTTGACGGGACTGGAGAATACGGTACTGGTCAGCGACCTTGTTGAAAAGGTCAGTGACCTTGTTGAAAAGGTCAGTGACCTTGTTGAAAAGGTCAGTGACCTTGTTCAAAAGGTCAGTGACCTTGTTGAAAAGGTCAGTGACCTTGTTGAAAGGTCAGTGACCTTGTAGAAAAAGCCAGTGACCTTGTTGAAAAGGTCAGTGACCTTGTTGAAAAGGTTAGTGACTTAGTTGAAAGGTTCAGTGACCTTGTTGAAAAGGTCAGTGACCTTGTTGAAAAGGTTAGTGACTTTGTTGAAAGGTTCAGTGACCTTGTTGAAAAGGTCAGTGACCTTGTTGAAAGGTCAGTGACCTTGTTGAAAATGTCAGTGACCTTGTCGAAAGGTCAGTGACCTTGCTGAAAAGGTCAGTGACCTTGTTGAAAAGGTTCGGTGACCTTGTTGAAAAGGTCAGTGACCTTGTTGAAAAGGTCAGTGACCTTGTTGAAAAGGTCAGTGACCTTGTTGAAAAGATCAGTGACCTTGTTGAAAGGTCGATGACCTTGTTGAAAGGTCGGTGACCATGTTGGAAAGGTCAGAGACCCTGCTGAAAAGGTCAGCGACCTTGTTGAAAAGGTCAGTGACCTTGTTGAAAAGGTCAGCGACCTTGTTGAAATAGTCAGTGACCTTGCTGAAAAGGTCAGTGACCTTGTTGAAAAGGTCAGTGACCTTGTTGAAAAGGTCAGTGACCTTGTTGAAATGGTCAGTGGCCTTGTTGAAAAGGTCAGTGACCTTGTTGAAAAGGTCAGTGACCTTGTTGAAAAGGTCAGTGACCTTATTGAAAGTTCAGTGACCTTGTTGAAAAGGTCAGTGGCCTTGTTGAAAAGGCCGTGACCTTGTTGAAAAGGTCAGTGACCTTGCTGAAAAGGTCAGTGACCTTGCTGAAAAGGTCATTAACTTTGTTGAAAAGGTCAGTGACCTCGTTGAAAAGGTCAGTGACCTTGTTGAAAAGGTCAGTGACCTTGTTGAAAAGGTCAGTGACCTTGTTGAAAAGGTCGGTGACCTTGTTGAAAGGTCAGTGACCTTGTTGAAAAAGCCAGTGACCTTGTTGAAAAGGTCAGTGACCTTGTTGAAAAGGTCTGTGACCTTGTTGAAAGGTTCAGTGACCTTGTTGAAAAGGTCAGTGACCTTGTTTAAAAGGTCAGTGGACTGGACGGGACTGGTCTGGACAGGACTGCAGTGGACGGGACTGGAATGAACGGGGCTGGTTTGAACCGGACTCGATGGGAATGGACTGGGTGGGACTGGACTGGACGGAGCTGGACTGGACAAGACTGGGCTGGACTGGACAGGGCTGGAGTGGACTGGACTGGACTGGACTGGACGGGACTGGACTTAACGAGACTGGACTGGACGGGACTGAGTTGGACGGATCTGGACTGTAAGGGACTGGACTGGACTGGACGGAACTGAGCTAGACGGGACTGGACCGGACTGGAGACAGTACTGGGCTGGATGGGACTGGACTGGACGGGTCTTGCCTTGACTGGCCTGGACGGGACTGGACGGGACTGTTTTGGATCGGACCGGACTTTACTGGACTGGATGAAACTGGACTATACGGGATTGGACTGGATAGGACGGGACTGGGCTGGACGGGACTGGACTGGTAGGGGTTGGCCTGGACTGGACTGGACGGGACTGGGCTGGGCTGGACGGGTTGGAACTGGACGGGGTTGACCTGGACGGGACTTGACCGGACTGAACTGGACGGGGCTGAGCTGGACGGGACTGGACTGGACGGTACTGGGCTGGACTCGACTGGACGGGACAGGGCTGTAGTGGACTGGACTGGACGGGACTGGGCTGGACGAGGCTGGACTGGATGGCGCTTGCTTTGACTGAGTTGGACGGGACTGGACGGGACTGGACTAGATGGAACTGGACTGGATGGGGCTGGCCTGGACCGTATTGGATGGGACTGGACTGGGTGGGACTGGAATGGACAGAACTGGACTGGACGGGACTGGACTGGACGGGACAGGACTGGACCGGACAGGACTGGTCTGGACGGGGTTGACCTGTACTGGACTGGACGGGACCGGACAGGACGGGCTGGGCTGGACGGGACTGGACTTGACGGGACTGGAGAATACGTGATTGGACTGTACGGGGCTGGACGGGACGAGGCTGGTCTGTACCGGATCGGATGGGGGACTGGACTGATTGGGGCTGTAATGGACGGAACTGAACTGCACGGGACTGGACTGGACTGGACGGGGCTGGACAGGACGGGACTGGACTGGACTGGACGGGACTGGACTGGACGGAACTGAGCTGGACGGGACTGAACTGGACTGGATAGTACTGGGCTGGATGGGACTGGACCGGACTTTACTGGACTGGACGAGACCGGACTTTACTGGACTGGATGAAATTGGACTATACGGGACTGGACTGGACTGGACTGGGCTGAACGGGGTTGACCTGGACGGGACTGGGTTGGACGAGACTGGACTGGACGGGGCCTGCCATGTCTGGGTTGGACGGGACTGGAATGGACGGCACTGGACTTGACGGGGTTGGACTGGACTGGACGAGACTGGGCTGGATGGGACTGGACGGGACCTGACTGGAATTAACGGGACTGGACTGGACGGAACTGAGCTGGACTGGTCTGGACTGGACTGGAGACAATACTGGGCTGGATGGGACTGGACTGGACGGGTCTTGCCGTGACTGGTCTGCACTGGACTGTTCTGGATCGAACTGGACTGTGTGGAACTGGACTGGATGGGTCTGGACTGGACGGGACTGGACTGGACAGGACTGTTATGGATCGGACCGGACTTTACTGGACTGGACGAGATTGGACTATGCGGGACTGGACTGGACTCTACGGGACTGGACTGAACGGGACTGTCCTGGACGGGACTGGACGGTACCGGGATGGACGGGACTGGACTGGACGGGACTTGCCTTGACTGGCCTGGACGGGACTGGGCTGGAATAGACTTTACTTGACGGGACTGGTCTGAACGGGACTGGACTGGACGGGACTGGACTGGACAGGGCTGGAGTGGACTGGACTGGACCGGACTGGGCTGGACGAGGCTGGACTGGACGGGGCTTGCCTTGACTGGGATGGTCTGGACTGGACTGGACGGGACTGGGCTGGGCTGGACTGGACGCGACTGGACAGGACGGGCTGTGCTGGACGGGACTGGACTTGACGGGACTGGAGAATACGGTACTGGTCAGCGACCTTGTTGAAAAGGTCAGTGACCTTGTTGAAAGGTCAGTGACCTTGTTGAAAGGTCAGTGACCTTGTTGAAAAAGCCAGTGACCTTGTTGAAAAGGTCAGTGACCTTGTTGAAAAGGTCAGTGACCTTGTTGGAAGGTTCAGTGACCTTGTTGAAAAGGTCAGTGACCTTGTTGAAAGGTCAGTGACCTTGTTGAAAATGTCAGTGACCTTGTCGAAAGGTCAGTGACCTTTCTGAAAAGGTCAGTGACCTTGTTGAAAAGGTTCGGTGACCTTGTTGAAAAGGTCAGTGACCTTGTTGAAAAGATCAGTGACCCTGTTGAAAGGTCGATGACCTTGTTGAAAGGTCGGTGACCATGTTGAAAAGGTCAGAGACCCTGCTGAAAAGGTCAGCGACCTTGTTGAAAAGGTCAGTGACCTTGTTGAAAAGGTCAGCGACCTTGTTGAAATGGTCAGTGACCTTGTTGAAAAGGTCAGTGACCTTGTTGAAAAGGTCAGTGACCTTGATGAAAAGGTCAGTGACCTTGTTGAAATGGTCAGTGGCCTTGTTGAAAAGGTCATTGACCTTGTTGAAAAGGTCAGTGACCTTGTTGAAAAGGTCAGTGACCTTATTGAAAGTTCAGTGACCTTGTTGAAAAGGTCAGTGGCCTTGTTGAAAAGGTCCGTGACCTTGTTGAAAAGGTCAGTGACCTTGCTGAAAAGGTCAGTGACCTTGTTGAAAAGGTCAGTGACCTTGTTGAAAAGGTCAGTGACCTTGTTGAAAAGGTCAGTGACCTTGTTGAAAAGGTCAGTGACCTTTTGAAAAGGTCAGTGACCTTGTTGAAAGGTCAGTGACCTTGTTGAAAAAGCCAGTGACCTTGTTGAAAAGGTCAGTGACCTTGTTGAATAGGTCAGTGACCTTGTTTAAAAGGTCAGTGGACTGGACGGGACTGGTCTGGACAGGACTGCAGTGGACGGGACTGAAATGAACGGGGCTGGTTTGAACCGGACTCGATGGGAATGGACTGGGTGGGACTGGACTGGACGGAGCTGGACTGGACAAGACTGGGCTGGACTGGACAGGGCTGGAGTGGACTGGACTGGACTGGACTGGACGGGACTGGACTTAACGAGACTGGACTGGACGGGACTGAGTTGGACGGATCTGGACTGTAAGGGACTGGACTGGACTGGACGGAACTGTGCTAGACGGGACTGGACCGGACTGGGGACAGTACTGGGCTGGATGGGACTGGACTGGACGGGTCTTGCCTTGACTGGCCTGGACGGGACTGGACGGGACTGTTTTGGATCGGACCGGACTTTACTGGACTGGATGAAACTGGACTATACGGGATTGGACTGGATAGGACGGGACTGGGCTGGACGGGACTGGACTGGTAGGGGTTGGCCTGGACTGGACTGGACGGGGCTGAGCTGGACGGGACTGGACTGGACGGTACTGGGCTGGACTCGACTGGACGGGACAGGGCTGTAGTGGACTGGACTGGACGGGACTGGGCTGGACGAGGCTGGACTGGATGGCGCTTGCTTTGACTGAGTTGGACGGGACTGGACGGGACTGGACTGGATGGAACTGGACTGGATGGGGCTGGCCTGGACCGTATTGGATGGGACTGGACTGGGTGGGACTGGAATGGACAGAACTGGACTGGACGGGACTGGACTGGACGGGACAGGACTGGACCGGACAGGACTGGTCTGGACGGGGTTGACCTGTACTGGACTGGACGGGACCGGACAGGACGGGCTGGGCTGGACGGGACTGGACCTGACGGGACTGGAGAATACGTGATTGGACTGTACGGGGCTGGACGGGACGAGGCTGGTCTGTACCGGATTGGATGGGGGACTGGACTGATTGGGGCTGTAGTGGACGGAACTGAACTGCACGGGACTGGACTGGACTGGACGGGGCTGGACAAGACGGGACTGGACTGGACGGGACTGGACTGGACGGGACTGAGCTGGACGGGACTGAACTGGACTGGATAGTACTGGGCTGGATGGGACTGGACCGGACTTTACTGGACTGGACGAGGCCGGACTTTACTGGACTGGATGAAATTGGACTATACGGGACTGGACTGGACTGGACTGGGCTGAACGGGGTTAACCTGGACGGGACTGGGTTGGACGAGACTGGACTGGACGGGGCCTACCTTGTCTGGGTTGGACGGGACTGGAATGGACGGCACTGGACTTGACGGGGTTGGACTGGACTGGACGAGACTGGGCTGGATGGGACTGGACGGGACCTGACTGGAATTAACGGGACTGGACTGGACGGAACTGAGCTGGACGGGTCTGGACTGGACTGGAGACAGTACTGGGCTGGATGGGACTGGACTGGACGGGTCTTGCCATGACTGGTCTGAACTGGACTGTTCTGGATCGAACCGGACTTTACTGGACTGGATGAAACTGGACTATACGGGACTGGACTGGATTGAACGGGACTGGACCGGACGCGACTGGAATGGACGGGACTGGACCGGATAGGACTGGACCGGATAGGACTGGACTGGACGGGACTAGTCTGGACGGGGTTGGCCTGGAATGGACTGGACGGGACTGGACTTGAGGGAATTGGACTGGATGGGGCTGGCCTGGACCGTATTGGATGGGACTGGACTGGGTAGGACTGGAATGGACAGAACAGGACTTGACGGGACTGGACTGGACGGGACAGGACTGGACCGGACGGGACTGGACTGGACGGGGCAAGACTGGACCGGACGGGACTGGACTGGACGGGGTTGACCTGGACTGGACTGGACGGGACTGGACGGGACTGGACTGGACGGGGCTTGCTTTGACTGGTCTGGACGGGACTGGGCTGGAATAGACTTTACTTAACGGGACTAGTCTGAACGGGACTGAACTGGACGGGACTGAACTGGACAGGCCTGGAGTGGACTGGACTGGACGGGACTGAACTGGACGGGGCTGGA
Source organism: Eumerus sabulonum (assembly GCA_951905685.1). NCBI lineage: Eukaryota > Metazoa > Arthropoda > Insecta > Diptera > Syrphidae > Eumerus > Eumerus sabulonum. The sequence continues at coordinate 210,421,173 of OX645060.1, forward strand.
CTGGACGGGGCTTGCTTTGACTGGGTTGGACGGGACTGGAATGGACGGCACTGGTCTTGACGGGGCTGGACTGGACTGGACGAGACTGGACTGGACGGGACTGGGTCGGACGGATCTAGACTGGGTGGGACTGGATTGGACGGGAACCTGCTGGACGGGACTGGACTGGACTCTACGGGACTGGACTGGACGGAACTGGGCTGGACGGGGTTGACCTGGACTGGACTGGACGCGACTGGACTGGACTGGACGGGACTGGATAGGACGGGCTGGGTTGGACGGGACTGGGGAATATGGGACTGAACTGGACGTCATTGGACTGGACGGGGCTGGACGGGACGAGGCTGGTCTGGACTGAACTGGAATAGACTGGACTGGACGGGACGGGACTGGACTGGACTGGACTGGACGGTACTGGACTAGATGGAACTGGACTGGACAGGGCTGGCCTGGACCGTATTGGATGGGACTGGACTGGGTGGGACTGGAATGGACAGAACTGGACTTGACCGGGCCGGACTGGACTGGACGGGACTGGACTGGACTGGACGGGACTGGACAGGACGGGGTTGGACTGAACGGGACGGGACTGGACCTGACGGAACTGAGCTGGACGGAACTGAACTGGACTGGGCAGTACTGGGCTTGATGGGACTGGACTGGACGGGTCTTGCCTTGACTGGCCTGGACGGGATTGGACGAGACTGTTTTGGATCGGACCGGACTCCACTGGACTGGACGAGACTGGACTGGACTCTACGGGACTGGACTGATCGCGACTGTCCTGGACGGGACTGGACTGGACGGTACTGGGATGGACGGGACTGGACTGGACAGGACTTGCCTTGACTGGCCTGGACGGGACTGGGCTGGAATAGACTTTACTTGACGGGACTGGTCTGAACGGGACTAGACTGGACGGGACTGGACTGGACAGGGCTGGAGTGGACTGGACTGGACGGGACTGGACTGGACGAGGCTTGCCTAGGCGGGGCTTGCCTTGACTGGGTTGGCCTGGACTTGACTGGACGGGACTGGACTGGACGGAGTTGACCTGGACTGGATTGGACGGGCCCGGATTGGATGGCACTGACCTGGAAGGGACTGGACTGAATTGGACGGTACTGGGATGGACGGGACTGGACGAGACTGTTTTGGATCGGACCGGACTTTACTGGACTGGACGAGACTGGACTATGCGGGACTGGACTCTACGGGACTGGACTGAACGGGACTGTCCTGGACGGGACTGGACTGGACTGGACGGTACTGGGATGGACGGGACTGGACTGGACGGGACTTGCCTTGACTGGCCTGGACGGGACTGTTCTGAACGGGACTGGACTGGACGGGACTCGACTGGACAGGGCTGGAGTGGACTGTATTGGACGGGACTGGGCTGGACGAGGCTGGACTGGACGGGGCTTGCCTTGACTGGGTTGGACGGGACTGGAATGGACGGCACTGGACTTGACGGGACTGGGTCGGACGGATCTGGACTAGGTGGGACTGGATTGGACGGGAACCTGCTGGACGGGACGGGACTGGACTGGATGGGACTGGACTCAACTGGACGGGATTGGACTGGACCGGACTGGACTTAACGGGACTGAGCTGGACGGAACTGAACTGGACTGGACAGTACTGGGCTTGACGGGATTTGGACTGGACGGGACTTGCCTTGACTAGCCTGGACGGGACTGGGCTGGAATAGACTATACTGACGGATCTGGACTGGGTGGGACTAGATTGGACGGGTTCAGCCAGTGAGTTCGTGAGCTTAAGACGTGTTCTCTAAAAGTCCAGATTAAATTACCAGTAAAATTATTAAAACACAGTCAACGGTTTTGATTTTATTTGAATTGTGATTTCGATTTATTGAATAGTGAACTGCGCTCTTTTTTTTTGCACAATTCGTTATAAAAAATAAACATTTAAACGGTAAACATTATTTATTATGGCTAAATGTACTAGGTGCAACGATCCTCTTCCCGCTGACGGAGATTTTATTTCATGCTCAGCGTGTAAAAGTCAATTTCACTTTGAGTGCTCCACTGTCTCCTACACTACATATAGGAAAATGACCACACAAACAAAAAATTCGTGGAAATGTGGTATATGTAGAGGAAAAACCAGGACTGATGAAGACGTCCAATCATCAAAAAGAGCCAGACCAACGGAGTCCCCACGCTCAACAGCAGGCACAAGTACACAAAGTGACTCACTGCAACAGGAAACATCTCAGTCTGTACAAAATGATTTAATAGAAATCAAAAAAATGATCAAGGACTATGCAAAGGCAGTTGAGTTCACTAGCACGAAGTACGACGAAATTAACAGCGCATTGACAAAAAACAACGAACTAATCGAAAAGCTGATGAATGAAATTGGCGAATACAAGAGACAAAATAAAATCAAAGATGACATTATAGCGAATTTACAAGCGAGGGTTAACGAACTAGATCAAAGACAATTAGAAAATAGCGTCGAAATAAAAAATATCCCTATACGTAACAACGATAACGCGCTTGACATTGTCGCTGCGGTGGGCAAAGCAATAAACGCCGAAATAAAAGAGTCGGATATAGATGACATTCGTACATATCCCGACAGGAAGAACAAACAACTGACGAATATGGCAGTTAGGTTCTCACGGAAACAAACCAAACAAATATTCCTCCAAAAATCAAAAGCAACTGGCACAATTAAGTATGAACAGGTGTGTGACGTAATGAACAAAGAACAAAACCCGGTATATGCCAAACAAAATGTTTATATAAGCACTCTCCTCACAGCCCTCAATAAGAAAATGCTATGGCTAGCAAAAACACAAGCAAAAGCCGTAAATTGGAAGTACGTTTGGTTTGCCAACAACAAAATTCTAGTCAGGAAAACAGACGGTGGCCGCGTCATCGAAATAGCCACTGAGAACGATATAGAGAAAATGAGAGCATAACATAAAATTAATATAATGATGCACATTTGCGACCAAAAGTATACATACACATGAATGAAAATGAATTAAGTGAAATTTTAAATGTAAATTTTATTAATCTAAAAACACAAACAGAAATAGAAAAATATATAAAATACAGAAACGGATTTTCGTGCTTACATCTTAACATAAGGTCAGCAAGAAAAAACTGGAATGCATTTATGTTAAGTATTAGTGATTTACTGCAAGACCTAGACTTAATTGCAGTAACAGAAATGAATATATATAAAGAAGAAAACAACTTATATAAAATAAATGGTTTTAATTGCGAATACTCAAACAGACAAACAGGACGTGGTGGCATCGCAATATTTTTGAAAGATAACATTACATACGAACTTGAAGAAAAATTCATTGGAAGTGAGTCAGAAACCGGTTTGTATGATAGTTTGATATTGAAAATTAAGCGTGATGAGCTTAAAGCCACAACAATCTGTGTCTACAGACCGCCACACCCATACATAAACGAATTCATTAATGAACTGGCAGCAAACATCGATATGGTGGGAAAGAAAGAAACGCTAGTGATTCTTGGTGATATGAACCTCAATGTCAAAGAACAGAATGAATCCCATGCAAAAAAATATCTATCAATGATTGCATCGAAAGGGCTATGCAATGTCATAGAATCTGACACTCGAACCGATCTCGCTCGAAACACAAGCACTCTCATAGATCACATCTTAGTTCGTGCCATAGGCAAAAGAATAGAGTCAGCGGTTATAGAACTAAGCATATCCGATCACTATGCTACATTCTCCAGGCTTGTTACGCAAAATAGCACAGAAAGGAGGCCCAAAACTATGCAGCAATACATTAATATGCGTAAAATTGCAGAAGGAATAAATAATACTAATTGGGATCAAATTGAAAGATATGACTGCGTAAACGAAATCTATGAACAATTCAGAAAAAGGTACATGGAAATTCTGAAAGAAGCTACAATGACAAAAAAAGAAAAGCGAAGAAATATCGAGTGTGAATGGATGACAAAGGAACTTAAGCAGGCTTGCAAAGAACGGGACAGATTATACAGAAGATACAAGAACAATAGAAGAAACCAAGAATATGAAAGGGACTACAAAGCTTTTCGAAACACCTTAAACAAGAGGATAAATGCCACAAAATTTGGATATTACAAAGAGAAATTTCGCATTGCAAAAGCAAACCCAAAACAAACATGGCAGCTCGTTAACCGCATATTGGGAAGAGTATCTCTAAATCTGGATGACACCCTGTCCAAAAACTTTGCAAGTGAATCCAACATAGAAAGTCTAGCGAACAAGTTTGCAAATCAACTATCATGTGAGATTAGCAACATAGTGCATCAGTGCAGTCGGAAAACTTTTTTCGGCACAACGTCGTCAAGTGCAGTATGCTCAATGTATCTGGAGGAAGTGACTGTGAGAGAAGTGCAGAATATATTATGTACACTAAGTGACAACAAATCACCAGGAATAGATGGCATACGACCGAAGGACCTTAAGGAATTCGCTATAATTCTATCACCCTTAATATGCAAACTGATCAATAAAAGCATAACACAGTCTCATGTTCCTGACATGCTTAAAGTCTCTATAGTAAGGCCAATATACAAGAGTGGTACAAAAAATGACATATTAAACTATAGACCAATTTCTATCCTGTCAGTAGTAGACAAAGTACTAGAGGGGGTAATAGCGGAAAGACTATATCAATACCTAGAAAGAAACAATATTTTAAACAAAAACCAATTCGGGTTTCGAAAGAACAGAAGTATAAATCAGCTTTTGGGAGAGTTTACCAATCAAATAAATAGTAGCCTGAATAGAAATCATAGCACAATAGTTCTTTTCATCGACTTTAAAAAGGCCTTCGACACTTTGAGCCATGGGAATATATTACGACAGCTAGACAGAATCGGTGTACATGGAGTGATATTAAAGTGGTTCGAAAGCTACCTAGAAAACCGTAGCTTTAAAGTTAAAATTAAAGACCACTATAGCAACCCAAAACAATCAATATACGGAGTACCGCAAGGATCAAAACTCGGTCCACTACTTTTCATTATATATATAAATGATCTTCTTTCTGTTCTTCGTCAGAGTAGGGGATACGCGTACGCAGACGATACAGCTATAGTTGTCAATCACAGATGTGCCGAGAAGGCAATACAAATAATGCAAGAGGAATTCAATGCGGTAACTACCTGGTGCCGTGATCACGGTCTCTTGATCAATGCAAAGAAGACAAAAATGATGCACATACGCCCACCGCATATCCTAAAAGTACTATCAAAAATTAAGATACATGACACCAACTGCCTTCATAACGCAAAGAACCCTATGCAACTTGAAAAAGATGACAGCTGCGAAACTTTTATCGAAAGCGTGTCAACCTACAAATATCTAGGGGTCATCGTAGACTACAATTTCAAATGGAGCTACCATATAAGAGAACTTGAGACAAAACTACGGCAGTCAACTTATGCCCTTTTCCATCTCAGTAACGTATGCACGGAAGATGTTCTACGACAGTGCTACTTTGGATTAGTGGAATCTCGTCTACGACATGGTATATTGGCATGGGGAAATGCGCCTCAGATGCGGTCACTGCAGAATATACAAACAAGAATCCACAAAATGATACATCGCGCAAAGACAGGACATCACTACAATCGACAACAAAACAGCAACAGTGCGAAACTGCTTAACATCGAACAGCTGTATAAGATGGAAGTTATCTCAAGATTCTGGAACGATGACACTTACAAAATTGCAGCGCAACATAACCTCAACACACGAAGAAGACAACAAGGACGATACAACATCCAACGGCATTGGAACGAGTACGGGCGAAGGCGATATGAAGTAGTAGTCCCCAAAATATTTAATGAACTTCCAACTAATTTTAAAAATCTCTCAAAGCCCCTTTTATTGAAAAAAGTAAAACAGTTGTTTTTGACATAGAATAGGAAAGAATAAAAGAGGCACGTAAACGTGTATTGATGTTAATTTAGTCAATTTTTGTAAACACGAAATTTAAAAAATGTATACATATGTAGATAGCTCAACTCACATGTGAAAGAATACTGTGTAACCAATCTTCTGCAGATAAGCCCCTAAGGCTTTGCAGATAATTATATCAAAATGTTAATTACTTATGATGTATCAATAAAGAAAGAATTGAAATTGAATTGAAAAAAAAAAATTGAACCTGCTGGACGGGACGGGACTGGACTGGATGGGACTGGACTCAACTGGACGGGATTGGACTGGACGGGACTGGACTGGACGGGACTGGGCTGGACGGGATTGATCTGGACGGGACTGGACTGGACGGGACTGGACTGGACGAGACTGGGCTGGACGGGACTGGACTGGATTGGACGGTACTGGGCTGGATGGGACTGGACTGGACGGTTCTTGCCTTGACTGGCCTGTTTTGGATCCGACCAGACTTTACTGGACTGGGCTAGACTGGACTATACTGGATCGGATGGGACTGGACTGGGTGCGACCGGACTGGAGGGGACTCTACTGGACGGGACTGGACTGGACTGGACTGTGTGGAACTGGACTGGATAGGACTGGACTGGACGGGACTGGACTGGATGGGACTGGACTGGACAGGACTGTTATGGATCGGACCGGACTTTACTGGACTGGACGAGATTGGACTATGCGGGACTGGACTGGATTGAACGGGACTGTCCTGGACTGGACGGTACCGGGATGGACGGGACTGGACTGGACGGGACTTGCCTTGACTGGCCTGGACGGGACTGGGCTGGAATAGACTTTGCTTGACGGGACTGGTCTGAACGGGACTGGACTAGACGGGACTGGACTGGACAGGGCTGGAGTGGACTGGACTGGACCGGACTGGGCTGGACGAGGCTGGACTGGACGGGTCTTGCATTGACTGGGATGTCCTGGACTGGACTGGACGGGACTGGGCTGGGCTGGACGGGACTGGACTGGACGGGGTTGACCTGGACTGGATTGGACGGGACTGGACTGGACGGCACTGAGCTGGACGGGACTGGACTGGACTGGACGGTACTAGGATGGACGGGACTGGACTGGACGGGACTGGACTGGACGGGACTGGACGAGACTGTTTGGATCGGACCGGACTTTACTGGACTGGACGAGACTGGATTATGCGGGGCTGGACTGGACTCTACGGGACTGTACTGAACGGGACTGGACTGAACGGGACTGGACTGAACGGGACTGGACTGAACGGGACTGGACTGAACGGGACTGTCCTGGACGGGACTGGACTGGGCTGGACGGTACTGGGATGGACGGGACTGGACTGGACGGGACTTGCCTTGACTTGCCTGGACGGGACTGGGCTGGAATAGACTTTACTTGACTGCGTAAACGAAATCTATGAACAATTCAGAAAAAGGTACATGGAAATTCTGAAAGAAGCTACAATGACAAAAAAAGAAAAGCGAAGAAATATCGAGTGTGAATGGATGACAAAGGAACTTAAGCAGGCTTGCAAAGAACGGGACAGATTATACAGAAGGTACAAGAACAATAGAAGAAACCAAGAATATGAAAAGGACTACAAAGCTTTTCGAAACACCTTAAACAAGAGGATAAATGCCACAAAGTTTGGATATTACAAAGAGAAATTTCGCATTGCAAAAGCAAACCCAAAACAAACATGGCAGCTCGTTAACCGCATATTGGGAAGAGTATCTCTAAATCTGGATGACACCCTGTCCAAAAACTTTGCAAGTGAATCAAACACAGAAAGTCTAGCGAACAAGTTCGCAAATCAGCTATCATGTGAGATAAGCAACATAGTGCATCAGTGCAGTCGGAAAACTTTTATCGGCACAACGTCGTCAAGTGCAGTATGCTCAATGTATCTGGAAGAAGTGACTGTGAGAGAAGTGCAGAATATATTATGTACACTAAGTGACAACAAATCACCAGGACCGGACCAAGCCCAGTCCAGTCCAGCGCAGTATCGTCCGGTCCGACCAAGTACAGTCCAGTCGATTCCAGACCCTTCCAGCTTAGTCCCAGTCCAATCACATCCGATCCAGCTCAGACCAACCCCATCCATTCCAGTCCCATCCAGACTAGCCCCGTCCAGTCCAGTAGAGTACCGTCCAGTCCCGTTCAGTCCAATCTTGTCCAGTCCCATCCAGTCCAGTCCCGTCCAGTCCAGTCCCGCCCAGTCCAGTCCCATCCAGTCCTATACAGTGCCGTCCAGTCCAGTCCCGTCCTGTCCAGTCCCGTCTAGTCCAGTCCCGTCCAGTTCAGTCCCGTCCAGTCGAATCCAGTCCCGTCCAGTAGAGTCCCATCCAGTCCAGTCCCACCCAGCCCAGTCCCATCCAATCCGGCCAGCCCCGGACCGTATATGTTAAAAAGTCGGCTAATGAAAAAAGCTTTCTCATTGAAAGCTCTGATGATCTACTTGCAGCTGCGACGCAACAATGAAATCTGTAAATTACGTAAGCTTTTTTATAACAAGTAATTTTGTTGTTTTGTACGACAGCATTCATCGTGAAGAACTGTTTGATGCGATAGCCGAATTCGGGATCCCGGGAAAACTGATCCAGTTGTGTCGCGCCACGCTAAAAAATACGCGATGCACCGTGCAACTCGGTTCCAGGACTTCGGAATCGTTTGAAACATGCACCGGATTTCGGCAAGGAGATGCGCTGTCATGTGACTTCTTCAACCTGGTGCTGCAGCAGATAGTGCGACGGGCAGGCGTCAACAGGGAAGGCACTATCTTCTACAAGTCCATCCAGCTGCTAGGATACGCGGATGATATCGATATCATCGCATGTTCTCGCCGTGGCATTGTGGAAGCCTACACGGCGATTGAAGAACAGGCGAAACGAGTTGGTCTTAAGGTCAATGAGGACAAGACGAAGAACATGCTGTCAATCCGTCGCTCACCACCTGGAACAAAATATAACAATTGACAGCTACAATTTCGAGGTAGTTAAGGAGTTTGTCTACCTCGGGGCAAACGTAAATTCCACAAATGACACCACAGTTGAGATCCGGCACAGAATCGCCCTTGGCAACCGCTGCTACTTTGGCTTGTCCAAACAACTGGGGTCAAAACTCCTCACTCGAAAGACCAAAGCAGACAAAAGTCAAACCCGTCTAAAATTTCTGTGCCTTTGAACAACTGTATTTTGTGGTTTGTATTGTGTGCGTTTACTTTGACATGGAGCAGGCGAAAAAATTTAATTGTCATTTTCAAAGCATGCGTCGAGGCATTTCTCGTAACACGTAAAGTGCCTCGTACCAACGCAATATTGTGGATTTTTATTTTTTTTTTAAATATGGGGCTAGTGCTACTCTTAGCAATATGGCACTGCGACCTTTGCAGATCTATTGTGCCTGCTAGCCGATTAGCCGAGTAGCCTCTCAACCTCTATAATGAAGCTGAGAATGCTTCTCGTAGGAGCCAGGGTGATCCCCTCAGGAGTCACAACTTCACTGAGAAGGATGCGCTTCCTAAGATGGCAGAGTGCAGGACACTCACACAGTATGTGTTCTGCCGTCTCATCGTCCTCTAGACAGAGCCGACACTCAGTTTCCGACGAGAGACTAATTTTATTTAGATGATATCTCAGACCGCAGTGTCCCGTTAGGTAGCTGACCAGTCTTCTGATATCCCCTCTATTGAGCTTAAGTATGTCAATAGCGTGTTTGTTCAGGGGTCGTACAAGTCGTTTAGATTGACGAAGTCCCCGAACACTGTTCCAGAAGGACAGGTGTTGCGATTTTTCCCACTTGTCTAGGAGGTGATTTATCTTAGACCTGGGAATGCCGCAGAAAGGTTCCGGACCTATGTATTTGTCGCTGGAACCTTTTCTAGCAAGTTGGTCGGCAATTTCATTGCCCTTAATACCTTTATGTCCTGGCACCCACCAAAGTTTAACATTGTTTCTTTTGGCGAGCTCTTGCAGGGCGTCATGGCATTCCTTGACAGTTTTCGAGTTCGTGCTGTACGAACTCAGTGCTTTAAGCGCTGCTTGGCTATCAGAGAGTATATTTATAGTTACTCCTCTGATGCCGGTCTCGAGATTTACGTTGACGCATGTTAGGATGGCATGCAGTTCAGCTTGGAAGACGCTGGGACTTACTCCCAGGGCCTTCGAGATTTTACGTTTTGGTCCAAAGATGCCGGCGCCAACGCCAGAAGCCATCTTGGAGCCATCCGTGTACCACCTAAGGCCTTTGACATTCAGCAGGGGATCACTATTTTCCCATGCTGAGCGATTTGGGATCAGTACCTCAAATCTTTTGTCAAAGGTGAAGGTGTGTGGCAATGCGTCCGAGACCGTAGTAATCATATCCAGCTCGGGGAAGTTTTGTAGTATGGACATGTGGCCTGCGGGTCTACATGGCATATTTGTTCCCTAGCAGAGGATTCTGATTGCACTGCGTAATGCCACCTTTTTGATAAAAAGGTGCAGTGGAACGAGTCCAATGAGTGCTTCTTGTGCTGCCGTAGGGCAGGACGGCATGGCGCCTGTGATGCCGAGACACGCTAGTCTCTGAAGGCGTTGAAGCTTAGTAATAGTAGTTTTTTGTTCAACTTTTGTCCACCATACGGTGGACCCGTAGGTAACGATAGGCCTTACTATCGCGGTATATATCCAGTGGACCACCTTAGGTTTGAGCCCCCAGGTTTTACCGTAGGTGCGTCGGCAGGCCCACATGGCCTTAGTCGCTTTCATGAGTTTATTTTTCATGTTGGAGTTCCAGTTGAGTTTGCGGTCTAGGTCAATACCTAGATATTTTACCTCCTCTGAAAATCTTATGTGTGTTCCATTTAGAGAGATTGAGCAGGGTTGTACCTTTCTTCTCTTTGTAAATGGGACTAAGATTGTCTTATTTGGGTTAATAGATAACCCCTCTCTGCCACACCAGTCAGAGATGAATTGGAGCGCAAGTTGCATGCGCTCACAGGCAGTGACCTCGCACTTGCCTGTAACAATGACTACTAGGTCATCAGCATATCCGATGACCTCGTAGCCCCGAGTGGTCAGCTTGCGTAATAGATCGTCGATGACTATCGACCAAAGCAGTGGTGAGAGGACTCCCCCTTGTGGGCATCCTCTGACCGCCGATACTGTCACTGAGACCTCTCCGCATGTGGCCGATATGATACGGCTATTCAGCATCGCCCTAATCCAGTGATTAGTGGGATGGTCCACACCCCTGCAGGATAGTGCAGTGGTGATCGAGTCATAGCCAGTATTATCAAAGGCCCCCTCTATATCGAGGAAGGCGCAGACTGCGATCTCCTTTTGTGTGAAACTATTTTCAATGCACGTCACCAAATGGTGTAGTGCATTTTCGGTAGATCGCTCTTTGCGATATGCATACTGGTTAGAGTGCAGAGGTGCCTGTCTTTCCAGGATACCTCTAATGTGGAGCTCTATCAGTTTCTCCATTGTTTTCAAAAAGAACGAAGTCAAACTGATAGGGCGATAGGATTTAGGTTGCTCGCTTGGTTTCCCAATCTTGGGGATGAAGACAAGATTGACCTCTCTCCAAGTCCGGGGTATGTATCCCAGGTTGAAGCAAGACCTAAATAGAGCTATCAGTGATGGTAGAGTTGTATTCAAGCCTTTCTGTAGGATCGCAGGAAAGACACCATCTTTGCCTGGAGCCTTGTAGGGTTTAAATGAGCTAATTGCCCATTTAACTCTGTCAGGGCTGAATAGTCTTCCAGAGAGGCTATTTGTTCTACTATCGATGATTCCTGTGACGTTAATCTGATCGTCAGAGGACATCGAGTAGGGAGTAGAACCAGGGAAGTGCACCTCGAGCAAGGTCTCCAGGGTTTCCCTGCGGTTGACGGTAAAGGTGCCGTCTGACTTGCGAAGCAGCCCGAGCCCATTTGTGTGCTCTCGAGAGAGTGTTTTCTGGAGTCGGGCTGCAGTTGGAAGCGAGTCTATATTCTCGCAATGCTTCCTCCAAGACGTTCTCTTGGATTTCCTCAGTTCGAGGTTGTACTTAGTTAGAGCAGATCTATACTCAGTCCAACTGTTGTACCGTTTTGCTCTATTGAACAGCGATCTCACCTGCTTCCTTAGGGACTCGAGCTGACTGTTCCACCAGGGCACACAACGTTTTTTTGTAGTTGACCTAGGTGTACAGCTGTCTCTAAAGGATGAGATGAGTGCTGTATTGAGCTGGTAAGCCGCTTCGTCGATATCATCTGTCGATTTAATCGACTTAGGGAGCATGTCCTCTTTAGCGGCGAGTTGAGCTTGGAACCGAGCCCAATTCGTTCGTTTGGGCTGATATCTGGGCTCAACTTCAGTTGCCACACTAGAGATGTTAAATCTGATATGCTGATGATCAGATAGTGAGGCTTCATTGGAGACATGCCAGTCCCCAATCACATTTGAGATAAACTGGCTAGAGATAGTGAGGTCAAGCACCTCTTTTCTAACCGCGTTTATAAATGTGGGTTTGTTGCCTCTATTGGCAACGGTGAGATTATTACTAATAATAAATTCAAAAAGTGACTCACCTCGTTTGTTGGTATTGCTGCTTCCCCATTCCATATGGTGCGCGTTGGCGTCGCATCCAATTACCAGGTGGTGTTTCTTCTGGTTGCAATACCTAACCAGATCCTGGACTTCTGTAGGTGGGATTTGTTGACCGTCTCCAGGAAAGTAAGCGGAGGCGCATACAACCTCCCTTACTCCTCCATCGGTGGGAGCTTCCACAATGACGGCTACCAAGTCCCTTGTGACGAATTCTGGAATGGGGAGAAAATTTAGGTTAGTGCCGATCACACATGCGGCCCTAGGAGAAAAATCTCCTGTGGCGTAAATTAATTTACGCGACCTGTTTTGCAGGCCCATAATCTTACCTTTATGAGCCCATGGTTCTTGGATTAGCCCAATGCTGATCCTGTCGCGGTACAGTCGCAGGCTAAAGGTGTCCGAGGCACCTTTGGCATGGTGCAGGTTGCCCTGCAGCACACGCAGCCCATCCATTACTTGCGACGGTAGGCCGGATCCTTCGTTCTGTAAGGCTTGTTGTTGCCTCGCCTGAAGATTCCGACCCGATGGGAGTGATCCTCTGATCTACTTCCCATCGAAGATTCCCCTTGTTTCGTTGGGGGACGTTTCTTACCCTTGTTTGGGCGACTTTTAGTAGTCGCCGGCTCAGACGTGGCAGCGGGTTTTGGTTCGTCACATCTGGGCGTGTCTACAATAGCAGTAGGTGCAACCACCGTACTGCTAGCTGTAGGTTTTCCTACGGCAGTAGCAGGTGCAACCACCATACTGCTGGTTGTAGGTTTTTCTACTATAGCAATAGGTGCAACCACCATATTGCTGGCTGTAGGTTTTCCTACCACAGTAGCAGGTGCAACCACCATACTGCTGGTTGTAGGTTTTCCTATTGCGGCAGCAGGTGCATCCACCATACTGCTGCTTGTAGGTTTTCCTACAGCGATTGGTGCTACATCCAAGGATGTTTTCGCCTGGCTTTTGACAATCATCTTTACGATTTCAAATCTGTAGGCCACTTGGCACTTAAGTTCCATCAGTCGAGCCAAGGATTTGTCACTGACTGCTAGGACTAAGTGCAGGAGGTTTTTCTCCTTATTTGACGTGCTTTGCATGACTCTCCAGTTCTTTGCGTGCAAGTCGTCATTTTGTGAGTCCAGCGCCGCCAACACCTTCGTGATGGGTAGGCCGGCGCTTTGTGGGAAGTAGCCCCGTACGATGTGCGGTTTCGGGAAAGCTTCTTCTTCCACAAGCATAATATCAAGTCCACTTTTGTCCTTGATGGCCGTAAAATTGGTTTTCATCCAATCGGCCGTATCTGGGTTGTCACACACAAAGTATAACCACCCTGATTTGTAGGTCGATCCCCTAAAGCGAGGTTTGGGTGCTTTACCCGACAGCTCGATGGAGGTGTCGACTATAGCCTCCTGAACGGCTGCCATCTGCGCTGTAGGGAGGGGGTTCGTTCCTAAGTCCTTAGGGATGATGCCGAGTCGTATCCTCCCAGCTACACTACTGTAGCTCTTTTTGTCGACCTGGTGTTTACCGATTTTGCTGCGTTTAGCAGCCTGGTTTGGTGGAGTAGTGTCTGCGGAACGAACACGTTTCAGCTCCGGACCCTTACTCGCAGGGGTTGATTTTGCAAAAACTAGGGCTTCATCTCTAGTTTTGCCCTGCATCATAGCAGCTTTAAATCGTCGCTGCTCCGATGATTTGAGCTTGACGAAGCCACCAGGTGGTACAGGCTTTTCCTCTACGTTCCTGATGGTTTCGTTCCTACTTACACTTGGGAGTTCATCCGAGAGCATACTCACAGAATCTCCGCCAAGTGTGGTGTCAGAATCGGAGAGTGAAGACATATCTTCAGCTTTCCGTTCGGCTGCAATGCCAGCACAAGATGCCGGCATCACTTCCCACTTATTAGCCGCTGAGGACTCACAAGTCCTAGCAGGCGATGACGTTAGAGAGTCATCAGTCTCTTCAAAAATATTTGTTTTATCAATTGTTCCCACGAGAACACGGGAAAGAACGGTCACCTGCAGCGGAGCCCGAGACACTGCAGGAAGGCTGTATTGAAATCGGAGGTCGCCCGGTATCCGAAGTTCGCATACTAGTAGCTAAGCACCCTCTTAGCCATGCATCCGTCGGCGTATGCTGTTCCACCTTGGAGTTAGGGGAGTAGGGGAGCGATGGGTACAGAGGAAGGGGAGGGGTAGGTGGGGGGTCCGTAATCGCTTCTTAGCTTCGGGTTCCTCTAGAGATTACTCTCGAGAGTCATTACCTGTACTGAGCCTCCGTACCACGACAAGGTGAGCAATTGTCACGAAGGAATATTGTGGATCATGCATAACTATCTAACAGCTGTCTTAAGGCAGCCCTACACGGCGAACATGTTCGCCGATTTTGTTCGTGAATTTGCTGTGAATGTCGCCGAGTAAACATAAATAAATAACCATAAGCGCAACCACCTGTGCTTATTTATTGTACATGCTTACCCTCTGAAGAATCAGCACGAAATGAATGTTCTCCAAATGTGTTCGCCATGTAGAGAGTAACGCAAACGAACGGATTCGGCGAACATGTTCGCCGTTTAGGGCTACCTTTATCTATCACTATCTCCGAAAAAGCAAGTGTTGCTCCTTTTCTAAACTTTTTTTGTGATAATCTTACCCGATACCAAAAGATGATGATAGTTACATATGACTGTCACCAAAGTGACTGTTACCTATCACCTTAGCCGATTCCAGCCCAGGTGTTTCTTCGTGGTGGAGCCTTGAAACCCAAAACTTCGGATGCAGAGCTTTTCAGGGCTTGTGTGCAAAGGCTCCACTGCTGTTCTATTGATAGCGTGGAGGATTGAGGTATATTGGAGAGCTTAAGGGAGACGCGATCGGTAAAAGCACGAGCGGTTTCTGGCGGTAGTAGCTTTCCGACGTCAAAACTTTGTATTCTTACTCTACTCCATTGCGTTCGTGATATCCGTAAGCGCATCTTGGCTACTACAAGATAGTGGTCCGAGTCGATGTTAGCCCCTCGGAAAGTTTGAACATCAAGAATAGTGCAGGTGTGTCTGACGTCGATCGCGATGTGATGAATCTGGTTGGTAGTCGATTGATCAAAAGACCGCTAGGTGCCTCTGTGTATATCGAGGTGCGGGAAGCGCGTACTGGCTAGAAGGAGATTTCGCCCCGTAGCAAGATCAATCAGCCTGTGTACGTTATCGGAGGTGGTGTCGTGTAGGCTATGTTTGCCGATGACTCGTTCAAAGATGCTTTCCAGCTTAGGATTGAAGTCTCCGAGTACAATTTTGATGTCATAACTGGGACATTGAGCATACGTTCTGTCTAGGAGATCATGTAACTCATCTTTGGCGGAGTCATCCTTGTCTTCCGTGGGGGCGTGGACGCAGATCAGGTTGATGTTAAAAAATGTAGCCTTGATACGGATAGTTATGAGGCGTTCGCTCACATGCCAAAAGCTTAGGACTTTTTGCTTTAGTCTACCTCGAACAAGAAATCCGCATCCAAACAATCGTGGCCCTCTCTCCCTATAACAGTCGCCGTAGTAAATATCGCAGTTTTTCATCCGCTTTATACCCGGTCCATTCCATCGCATTTCCTGGATGGCGGTTATGTTCGCTTTGTAGTGGTCTGATCGTCCGCAAGTTGTTCGGCTGCACGTGGCCTGTTTAGGGACCTAACATTCCACGTACAAAGCCGAAGATCATTGTCCTTTTTTCGTTTTTTGCAAGGGTCGTCAACATAAATCCGGTCCGCTATATCCGAGCCTTGTGGTGGTTTCGGAGTTTGTGGTTTTTTTACGGGTACGGCTTACTAGGCCGTAGCCCAACCGGCTAATCCTGTTTTCTGGCGCAAGAGGCTCAGATGGCACCACGAGAAGGTGGGAATAGGACTTACTAACAGTGCCGCAAGATGTTCGACTGCGGTGGCTCTTCTCGCTTTTTAGCAGGCCAGCATCCGTCGGATAGATGCTACCTCTACGAGGCCTTTGTTAGTGCTTTGCCATCCTACAATACCAATTGGTTATTTATAAAAAAACTGAATAAACTAGTTATCAATTTGCTAAATGTTTTTTTCACATCATTACTCACAAAAGCGAAGACTTGCGACACCTCATGTACATAAAAGTATTAAAATGAAAACTGAAGGGTCATATGCGATTTTTCTTTGTGTAGCAAACCTATCGGTTGAATAAATATATATTCTTCAGATATTGAACTAAAAGGTTAACTGTGGAAATGGCGTGATAAAAAATATCTTCTTGTCCCAACTTTTGCTTTCATTTAAAACAATTTAGGCTACTTGTCGTATTAAGAATTTGGCATCACCGGCTAAGTGGTAAGTAAACACAAATCCACCTTCAGCAGATGAGTGGAAATACGCACGCGGCTGTTAACGTCGGTTTTGACATCTACCTGATAAATGTGCTCCGTCAAGTGACAATCGTTCCTTGAGGGATTTCTTATTTCTTTACAATTATTTCCTGCTGAGCGTGCGGTTCAGTCTGGGTCTGCGAGTCTTTTTCTCGTCGCTTATTGAGAAATAGCAAAGTAGCAAAATAAATTTAAATCAATTTTACAAAATTCAAGTGACTTTTAACTAAGTAATTGACGATAAGGGACAGCCTAATTAGAAGAAATGGCGAGTGAAAATGTGATAAACGGGAGCACGTATCCTGCAAAGGTGTCGGTTGTTTTAGGCGCCCAATGGGGCGATGAGGGCAAGGGAAAAGTTGTCGATATGCTGGCCACCGATGTCGATATTGTTTGCCGTTGTCAGGTAAGACAACTAATTGATTGATTTAAAGATATCCTAATATGAGTTTGCTTGCTTCCTGCAACGTTAATGAACTCGTGTAACGTTTCAAGGACACATATGTACTTGTTAGATATTTTTAGATACCTAAGATCTATTTTCTTTTGGATCAAATATCGCTGGTTGTCTATCAGAGAGAGAGTTGCAAAACGAATATGGAAAATGAACAGAAAAAAAAAGGAAAAAACGTTTACATAACACATTTCCCTGTTTTTGCTCTTATCAAAGCATCAACGGATGTCTATGGTGGCGCTTTTGCTTTTACCGAACAATGTTCCAAGTGTTAATGCGTCAGCTTGGTCACATGTTCTGCTAAATATTGTATATTGTTCGTTTTTTCCTTTCTCTAGTTTTATCTGTTTTTTTTTTTTCGAGTTTTTTTTCCAATTTTAACGTCAATTTGTTATGTATGCTCAACACGGAGATCGTAGTATGGTGATCAATCTCGAGGAGAATCTGGATTTTTGTTCTTTTTATTTGGCAAATCATTTGTTGTGTGGCGTTTAATAATATAATGAGTAATCGTCACAGTGTCTGTAGGTTGAATGATGCAATTGAAGGATTTTATAGGAAATATTTTGACCTTCAGCTCTACGATCCGCCCCCTTCATCTATGTGCATATATTGTGTAGCTGATTATATTTGTACTAATTTATTGGCTTTCTTATCTTATAATGTTCAGACGATACAATTTATTGCCTCTATGTCATTGCTTGTGATTGAGCGTTCTTGCTCTAAATGCATAGGCAACAAACATGATATCCAACACCATTGCATGACTGTACTTTTTTGCTTGATATTTGTACTATACAAGTACCGAGAGATTCTTCTATTTTGCTATAAGAATAGTGTACATAAGTTGAGTAATAAACCAAAATAATCGGATCAAGCAAGATGTATGAAAGATCTAGTTTTAGCAAGTATCGGCGCTAGTTTTGAATGGAGCGACTATGACGAAAACGACACCTGATAATCGTTACATAAACGTTAGTTTTTTTTTTTTTTTTTTTGTTTTTTTTTTTTGTTCTCTTTTACCAGTTTTTCGTGTTCATTATTTTGTTCTATACTCCACTTCCGCCTGAGTCATGTGTTTAGTATTTAATTTTTTGTTCGTCTCCGTAACCAGATATAAATCACAAGAGGCCTACCTGATTCAAAACAATTTCACATGATCACATCGCTATCAAACTTTCTGTGCATCAATTAACTGTATTTATGTGATTAAGTGTTGTTTTCCCGCATCAGTATCTGTTTTTTCAAAAGTTTAAACTAATGGGAGAAATAATGACAAATTGCATGCAACACGCGTGCCTACCTACAAGCTTAAAAAACGATTTCCTTCATAGGAAAGTCAATGCTTATTTATTTGTCGTACATACTATCACGACAATGTTCGAGCAATTATCGAGGGTAGTTGACAAAATAAATAATTAAAAAAAAAAATCTGCGTTGAAAAGAAAATATTGGAAATCTGCCAATATTCAGATTAACTTTCGAGCAAAATTTTCTAAAAATGTTTTTATTTTGTACATAACACAAATGTATATGGAAAATGTTATTATATCTCAATCAAGCTGATCGAAAGCAAAAGAAAATTCACCTCGGTGTTTCGTAAACATTGTATGGTTCTCAAAGAGATCAACAATCACACATGTCCAGTAATAAATTAATCGTATTTGATGTGGGTTCGGAAAGAATCGTTAATTTTTTTTATATAGTCTAAGGAAAAGCCAAACAATAATTTAAAGTGTTTTCTGCAAGGTTTTTACTGTCTGAAGCTGTTAAGGTTGTTGCACATGATCTGGGGAATTGATTATCAAACGCGTGTTGTTAGACCAGCTATTACCATTACAGTATGCATCTATCGTAGAAGCTTTCTCCCTGTTGGTAAAAAACTCGGGCAATTGTTTTTTCCTAAACTTCTCTTCGGGCGAATTTTTCACTAGGTTAGGTTTTATTTTATAACATCAGCCTTATGTGTGCACACGCCCCTACCGACGAGGCTGAAGACCCTATGAAGGAGGACTTCTATGACCTCCTGGACAACGCCTACGGAGCTTGTCCGGAGTACGATGTAAAAATCGTGCTCGGGGACTTCAACGCCAAAATCGGTGAGAAAAACACCCTTGGCGGAGTGATCGGAAAGCACAGCCTCCACGATACAACAACAGATAACGGCTTCCGACTCGCTGACTTTGCGACAGCTCGTAATGCGGTGATAAGTAGCACAAGATTCCCTCGCAAGCGAATCCACACATCAACCTGGAGATCTCCGGACGGTTGAACCGCCAACCAAATCGACCATGTGCTCATTGACGCAAGGCACTCGTCAAACATCCTGGATCTGCGAACATTCAGAGGGGCAAATGTCGACTCAGACCACTTCCTCGTAGCAGCAAGATTCAGAGCTCGACTGTCCAATGTCAGAAAGCTGCACCAGCCCATCAGGACGAGGTTCGACATTGGGCGCCTGAGCACACCGGAGGTTGGCAGAGTCTAATAAGTGGCTGCATTGCCGCTCAGCCATTCAGGAAGTAGCCGAAATCACCTTAGGATACCTACCACCCCCGACAAGAAACCCGTGGTATGATGGCGAGTGTGAGCAGAAAAAGGCAGCAACCGACGAGGCGTACCAAAAGGCGCTGCAGAGGAAAACCAGGGCAGCGCAAGAAGAGTACCGAGCCAGAAGAAGGGAGGAGAAAAAACTACTGCGACAAAAGAAAAGAATCTTCGCAGTCTCCCAGCTCAAGGATATCGAGGAGTCTAGGGATAAACATAAAATACGAGCCTTTTACAAGAAAGCCAAAGGCCTTGCAGGAGGCTTCAAAAAGGGCACCCTGGCTCTTCGAAACTGCGAGGGTAATCTTGTCACCGACCGGCAGGGAATAGTGGATATATTTAAGCAGCACTTCCAGCAGCTGCTTAACGAGCATGACCAAGAGAGAGTGGTAGGGACCGAGGAAATCCTAACTCCAGCCGCTGAAGTAGTCCTCCCACCCAGCATCGAAGAAGTCGGCACAGCTATTCAGAAGCTGAAGAACAACAAGGCCGCAGGCTCAGATGGCTTGCCATCAGAGCTCTTCAAGGCTGGCGGCGATGTTCTGGTAGGGAGCATGCACCAGATCATCTGCAGAATTTGGGAAGATTGAAGCATGCCCGACGACTGGAATACCAGCTCTATATGCCCCATCCACAAAAAAGGCGATCCTACCTCTTGCAAGAACTATAGAGGTATATCCCTGCTCAATGTCGCATACAAGATCCTGTCCAGCGTATTGTGTGAACGTCTAAAGCCATTTTGCACCGCACTAATCAGCAGCTACCAGTGCGGCTTCCGGCCCGGCAAATCGACTATAGACCAAATTTTCACACTTCGACAAATCCTGGAAAAGACCAACGAGTTTCGAATCGATACACACCACCTTTTCATCGTGAAGGACTGTTTGATGCGATAGCCGAATTCGGGATCCCGGGAAAACTGATCCAGTTGTGTCGCGCCACGCTAAAAAATACGCGATGCACCGTGCAACTCGGTTCCAGGACTTCGGAATCGTTTGAAACATGCACCGGATTTCGGCAAGGAGATGCGCTGTCATGTGACTTCTTCAACCTGGTGCAGCAGCAGATAGTGCGACGGGCAGGCGTCAACAGGGAAGGCACTATCTTCTACAAGTCCGTCCAGCTGCTAGGATACGCGGATGATATCGATATCATCGCATGTTCTCGCCGTGGCATTGTGGAAGCCTACACGGCGATTGAAGAACAGGCGAAACGAGTTGGTCTTAAGGTCAATGAGGACAAGACGAAGAACATGCTGTCAATCCGTCGCTCACCACCTGGAACAAAATATAACAATTGACAGCTACAATTTCGAGGTAGTTAAGGAGTATGTCTACCTCGGGGCAAACGTAAATTCCACAAATGACATCACAGTGGAGATCCGGCATAGAATCGCCCATGGCAACCGCTGCTACTTCGGCTTGTCCAAACAACTGGGGTCAAAACTCCTCACTCGAAAGGCCAAAGTCATGCTTTACAATACGCTCATTCTGCCAGTCTTGCTGTACGGAGCCGAAAGCTGGTTGATAAGCAGGACAGCGGAGCTGATTTTGGGTTCTTTCGAAAGAAACATTCTGCGCCGGATATTTGGTCCTGTCTGTGAGGAAGGTGAATGGAGAAGAAGACACAACCGCGAACTCTACGAGCTGTACAAAGATGTGGATGTAGTCTGGAAGGCAAAGATCCGTCGACTACACTGGCTCGGTCTTCGACTCCGAGCCTCCTGGTTCGAGAAGAAGAGGAAGACCGAACCTCCGGTATAAAGACCAAGTAATCGCGGATGTAAGACATCTTGGTCTTGATAACTGGAAGCAGCGTGCCCGGGACCGTCAAGGATGGAAGGCAGCTATAGCTCAGGCTCAGATCCTCCATGGATCGCTGGCCTGATAAGAACTAGTAATTTGTTTTTTTCTCCACGACAGAGACACTTGATTGATTTTCTACGAATTCTACATGTTTTTTCAAAAGATCGAGCTTTTACTACGGGTTATAGGGAAGTACGGATTATAGAGAAACAAATTATGGAAGCTACACTGTACTTTCTTTTTCTTTTACTTCATCTTCTTTAGTGACGTTGCAGCCCATGAAGGACCAGAGTCAAGCTTCTCTTCAATCACCCATGTTGTGTGTGATTTATTTTTCACACAGGTGAAAGGGACCTACAGTTTAATGCCGATTCCAAACGGAGTGAGTCGAGAAGCTTTTTCGAAGCAAGTTATAAGGGGTTTTGCCAGTACCCCGCCGAGGAGGGACGCCGTGAAATAAACATTCGATGGCGTTGGTGTTATCGGGATCCGAACTCGCTGATCGTGCGTCAGAATCCAACACACTAACTACTGAGCCACGGCGCCCTCATTTCGTTTTCGTTTTTTCGACGTCCAGAAAGAAGATTGAACTTCCTTGCAAGTAGAAATAAATGCATTCATTGTTCATCCTTTCTACAAGAAAGTCTAGTTTAGTTTCTAATTTTAGTCGACAATGCCTTGAATGATGTTTCATTCGAGCTGAACAACTTAATTAGCTTAACTTTTCTTGTCCAATCATCCAATCAAGCAGTAACGTGCTTTTAAGGTGTCTTATTCACTGACCTCCTCTAATTCTTCAAGTTTTTTGTTCATACCTATAAGGTTAAATTGAATAGTAGGAGAGTATGGTTTCCTTTCACGAGAAGCGTGCGATTGAGGATTTGGAGAGGTGTTACTGCAGCCGTGACGTTCGAAAGTTTTATCAACAGATAAAGCGAACATGTCAAGGTTATGAAGCCAGAACGGAAGCCTGCAGAGATGAGAACAAACACCTAGTAGTAGAATCGCAGTCGATGCTGAGAATATGGAGAAACCACTTCTGCAGACTGTATAACGGCGATGTTAGTCAATATACCGCTGTCAGGCAGAATGATCCATTTCTAATCGTCGGAGACCACAGAGAATTCTGTCCCCCTGCCCTCGACGAAGTTAAGATTGCCATATCGAAGCTCAAGTCGAATAAATCGCTGTCGCAGATGGACTGTCTGCTGAGCTCTTTAAGGCAGCTGGGAATGACCTGGTTAGGAGCATGCACCAGCTCATCCGTAAGATATGGTTAGAGGAAAGCATGCCCGAGGAATGGAGTCTCAGCATCATATGCCCGATCCACAAGAAAGGAGACCCCTCTGATTGCGCCTTCTATAGAGGAATAAGTCTCCTTAACATCGCCTACAAAATCTTCTCTGCCGTTTTGTGTGAATACCTGAAGCGTTTTGTAAATAAGCTGATAGGTCCTTATCAGTGCGGATTCAGGCCAGGGAAGTCCACCATCGACCAAATCTTCACACTACGGCAGATCCTGGAAAAAACCAATGAATTTCAAGTCGACACTCACCACCTATTTGTCGACTTCAAAGCCGCATACGACAGCGTAATTAGGGACGAGCTATACAACGCTGTCTACCTTTGACATACCTGCTAAACTCGTCAGACTATGCAGGATGACTTTGGAGAATACTCGCTGCTCCATCCGAATCGGTGAACACCTTACCGATAGTTTTGATGTCAAGAAAGGATTTAGGTAGGGCGATGCGCTGTCGTGTGATTTCTTCAACATCATATTGGAAATGATTGTGCAAAAATCACTGGCCAATACAAGAGGCACAATCTATTTCAAATCCTCGCAACTCCTTGCATACGCCGACGATATTGACATATAATCACCGCGAGATGTCAATGATGCGTTTGCGAGTATTGAGTTCGAGGCGGCGAAAGTTGGTCTGGCGGTAAACGAGGGCAAAACTAAATATATGCTGTAATCAAAAAAGGACGCTCACCACCGACGTCTTGGCCAGAACGTTCGTATTGGCAAGTTATAAGTTCAAGGTAGTTAAGGACTTCGTCTACCTTGGCTCCGCAGTGACTTGGAACAACGACATCAGTTCCGAAATCAAGCGCAGAATAACTCTTGCTAATCGCTGTTTCTTTGGGCTCAGGAGGTAATTGAGTAATAGAGCCCTCTCCCGAACGACAAAGTTGACCTTAAATAAGACCCTTATCATCCCGGTCCTGTTGCACGGCGCAGAAGCATGGACACTGTCAAAAGCGGATGAGGAGGCCCTTGGTCGGCTCGAGAGAAAGATTTTGCGCGTGATTTTCGGGCCTATAAACGCAGACGGGGGATGGAGGAAAGATTCAACCACGAACTTTACGGGCTGTACAGCCTAGTCAGGCGTCTACGGACTTAACGCCTAAGATGGCTAGGCCATATAGAGCGAATGGACACCGCAGCTCCAGCCCGGAGAGTCTTTGAAACCAACCCCGAGGGACGAAGAAGCAGAGGACGGCCTTACTTAAGATAGCGCACACAGGTGGAAGGGGACCTCAGCCAACTGGGTGTGCAGCAATGGAAAAGGCTAGCGAAAGATCGTGCTAGATGGAGGGACATGTTGGTTGAGGCCCAGGTTCACCCCGAACTGTAGTGCCCACTAAGAAGAAGAAGAATGGTTTCCTTTAAGGTGTCAACGAATATACTTCATATTCTGTTAGACAAGAATCGCATGAAGACTGATTGCATTCATGTCTGCTTATTGCGGCATAACAAAAAACATTATTACAGTTGTATTGTCTTATCAGCTCAAGTGTGAACTCGTCTAGGATACATAAATGTTCAACATTTTAATAATCTAAAGATAGCAGATACTAGATAAATTAAATTGTTGCGCCATAATATTCCAGATTAGATTAGCTGCTAGTCTCTGTCAAAGAGCAACTCTTGCTCTACTCTTTCTCCATTCTGGCTTCTTATTTTTTCTAATTCTAAAATCGATCGTAACTCTTACGAATCAAGAATCATTTGACACCGTTTTCCCTTCCCCGTATGTATTACATTCATTTCTGGAAATATTTTGAACAAATTACATCAATTGTAATCAATTAATCGATGTTGATTTCTATCATTTCAGGGTGGCAACAATGCTGGACACACCGTCGTCGCCAATGGTACAGAGTTTGATTTCCATTTATTGCCAAGTGGCATTATCAATGAGAAGTGTATTTCTGTAATTGGTAAGTTTCATTCATGCATATAACTTAATATTAAGTGAATCCCTCTACATTTCATACTGCTTCTCTACATGTATTAAGGATCATTTTTGAATATTATCTTTTGCGAGTTGCTACACCGTCTTTTTTCACATCTTTCTGCCTATCGTTCATCGCTAAAACACATCCGTCACATGCTCCCGTGCGTCGTTACTTGGGTACAGTACACGTTAGCGCTATGCAGCGGGGGGGTTAGCTTTTAAGGTGTCCGTAGAAAAGCGAAAACGGAAAATTCGCTCAACACGGTATGTATTGGCTATAGTATGTATAAATAGACCTTGACATTCTTGAACAACAAGTGTGTTGTCTTCGAAGCGCTAAGAATACAATTAGCTTCTGTCGACATTCAAATGATTTCGAATGGCAAGTTTTTGCAGTGGCTGGCCAGATCTAATGGGTCAAGTCTCCTGTACATGGCCGAGTCTACTATGGGCTACAAAACGAGCAATTTAAGGCGATCAGCAATTCACGCGTATGTGCAAATACGATTGTGCAAATTTATTTATCGCCTTTTAGTTCTCGATGAATGGGAACTAATGTGATCGCACTGAACGTTTGGAGTGTGTTTCGATATTAGCCGGAAAGAATAATTCGTTACCGGCAATAAATTACATTTTAGTGGGAGGATTTTAAGTGCATTTGTTAACACTCACGCGGTTGTGAGTTCAGGCAATTGGATTCACTGATATATGTATTTGTTGGGGTGTTTTATGGTTAAACATTCGATTACATAAGACGGGCCCAAGTCAATTCGATAGAACTTATGTCATATGTACGTGAATGGACAAACGAATTTCGCCATAAATGATGATAATGGCACGCGAGAGGTCATTCCGTCAATATATGTGTTGACAAGCCTATAATCAGCTAGTCAACGACCGTGACAACAGGCAATTATAGAAAAGTAGTTTCACTCACCATTTAACTTGCAACGGGCCCAATGCAGACACTTCCTTTTCTGGTAATAGAAGAAAATATTTGTAAACATCGAACCGCAACGAATCTAAAAATCATTGTTTGCAGGACTAGTTTCGAAGGCACGCGTACTCTACCTCGCTCGCTCGTTTGTGTCTGTCATCTTTGGCTTTGCGTTTCGCGTGTGATGTAACGCTTGCTCTATGGAGGTTTCGATATTGTTTGTTTTTCTTGGGATTGTTTCGAAAATATTAGGCCGTCAGCTATGACTGTTCTACTGAAGAAAAAAATATACAAACGTTTATTGTGTCAAGGGATTTCTTGGTACCAATTTTAAATCTTAGATTCTTTGAAGATGTTATAAATTAGACTGGCATGTCTTATTTTTTTTAACAACCACAGTTCTGTTTGGACGCAGGTATGTATGTAATCAAAACATATTTTTGTTTTGACATCAAAAAAATACTGAGTTTGTGTACAACCAATACCTCGTTCCTCAAGTGGCCCTTACACGATCAATCAGTTGACATCATGCATCGTGTCTGTGTGGATTGACTCTATCCCTTAAGTGGCCCTTATACGATCAATCAGTTGACATCATGCATCGTGCCTGTGTGGATTGACTCTCTCCCTTACATGGCTCAATCGATTAAAGCAAATTTCTAGTGAAAATTAGTTAATTTCGGTCGTGTGCGAACGTGCGATTCGGACAACTGTATTGCTTACGTTGTTCTGGCACTTTGTGTAATAGAATGACAAAAAAGAAGAGAATTTGGATGAAACAGTGGTTAAAAACCGGCCAAGTGCGAGTCGGACTCGCGCACAAAGGGTTCCGTACCATCTGTATATATAAATATGAAAGAGACGTTGTACGTTTACCCCATCAGTCATCACATTAAATCACATTTTTTGTATGATGACAGATCTTGGTTGCAGGCAGGTTATCGGCATATTACTTTGATAATCAAAAGTCTCCATGATGAGATAGCTGATCATCAAAGTGTCCATTGAATTCAAATCAATTATCTAACTTGATGTGAAAAGGTGAATAACAATAATGAGAAATATGGGGAAAAGGTTTGCAGCTAAGATTAATACATCAAAGACATAAAAGGGATCAAAGCTGGGAAGTTTACTACTGGTTGTGGGATATTGTCGACTAACCTTAGGTCAGTATGTGACCAGGGGGATTTTTTGGATGAAAATCATGTCTGTTGTATGGGAACCCCCTTAAGTATTAATTTTATTCTGTTTTTGGTATTTGTCGTTATAGCAACAACAGAAATATGTACATCATCTGTAAAAACTTCAACTGCCTAACTGTCACGGTTCATGAGATCCAGCCTGGTGACAGACGGACGGACAGCGAAGTCTTAGTAATAGGGTTCCGTTTTACCCTTGGGTACGGAACCCTAAAAAAAGAATGAAAATCTTTTAAGTGAATTAAAAATATCTGCATCTCCCGTTCTTCATCCTCCTTCAATTTAAATTTTCCACTCCCGACAGACATCACATTCCACGCTCGCGACACCGAACCTGCACGGCACACAATAAGCTTATTTTGTCAATCCAACCCTTACATCAATCAGCATGATAACGGTCATGCAATATCAAAAATGTTTTGATTTTTGTCAATCTGTCACCAAGGAATGTGTGTGACGCACACAGACGCATTTTCGCAAACACACATAAATAGTTTATGTCATTCGATTGATCGAGTAAGGGTACCTTAAGAAACCATTCGTAATCTTAAACAAATTTGTATCTATACAGAATGTGTCTAGTAAAGGCTTTCAAGTGTTCCTCTTCCTGATATTTAACACGGTTAAAATATAGAGATAGGCAGTATTGTTCTAGATACAAGGCTTAATATTCTTTCCAATCCATTTTTCATGTAGCTTAAGGTAACCTTAAACGACGAACATGTTCGCCAGATTTGCTCGCTTGCGTTACCACCTAGACGGCGAACACATTTGGCGAACATTAATTTCGTGTTGATTCTTCACAGGGTAAAATGTGTGATAAAAAAGCGCAAGTGGTTGCGCTTATGGTTATTTCACAGCAACAATGACTATTGTTCGCGAACAAGGCCCTACACGGCGAACATCGAAGCCAATGAACACGAAAAAAATCGAAATGTTTCGCCAACATCGATTTGTTCGCGAACCATTCCCTACACGAGAAAAACTAAGCGAACACGAGCACATCTGGCGAACATGTTCGTCGTTTAGGGCTACCTTTAAAGGCAAATGTGGAAATGAAATCGTCTTTAGGGATTCTTCTGTTGCACCACTAAATACGTGCGCGTGGATTTTTATTATTTAAAAAACACGTTTCGCACACTTCCTGAAAATGTTGGTCGTCACAACCGTCCAAATAAGGCAGCCATTCATTTTTTGATTTATAAATTCGAGGCTAAAGGTTTTGCACCAGTCAGACGGGACAAACATTTTTTGCACATCGAATAATACCGTTATTATGGTAGCAAAGTGTACTAGGACGGTAATCCGCTTCGCAATCTACAAAAATTAAGCGTACCGAGCTCTTTTATAGCAAGCAAACGGCGCGATCGCATCCGAGATAAGTAACATCTCGTTTCGGACCCTCGGATTTTTGGTACCGTTTTTTCAGACATCAGACTTTTCTGTATAAGCTGTAAGGGAAATGTAAGGCTTCGCATCTGCATCAATTGCAGCCATGAAATCTGACATAAAACACAAAATGGAAACACGATATCACATAAAATCAGAAAAGGACAACAGCAATTGTATTTCAAGTTCAAACTATTTCGCTTTAATTAGCATAAGGCTTGTAGGTTGAATTTACGAAGTACTATCATTTTGAAATGATAGCTCTTTGAGCCTTTCTAATTCGGGGCGCTTAACGATCCATTCAGCATGGTTGTTGATTGAGAGTAACCTTGTTTTAGGAAAGGCTGGTTCTATGAGTAGTCCGGACAACTTGCGAACACGCATAAGGCAAACGTTCATATGTATGATAGATCAAGTCCAAATTCAGAATCTCCTTTGTCAAGGACGGCACGATCAACTGTGATGCCTTGAGATTTATGTATGTATCGTAATAGCAAATGCGACGTCCAGCGGAAATTGTTTTCGTGTACAGTTACCAGTACCTTTTTTGAATCCTACAGTCTGAGGCAGAGTAGGGATTAGTCCATTATACACAGAAGGCCCTTCATAGTCATCAAATCGGACCAAAACGCATATCGGAAACTCATTCGCTATATCTTCAGCATCGGAAGGCGCATAAACTACATCAACAACAGTTCCAAGGGTCCCGTTGCATAATCCCTTTGCCGTCCAAATATTTTGCGTTAGCATCACACGACAACCACTTGCTAGCTTGAGGGTGGGCTGTAATCCTTGGGCGTCATCAGCTGAAGCACGACTTGCAATAATATTGTTATTATGGATAGCCTTTATCAATGCAACCGGCTTACGCAGATTTCGTAACATCTGTTCATTGTAGATAGCTATTTCAGTTTTCTGAGCTTTAAGTCGTATTGCGCTTTCAATCCTCCAATGCTTGCTTTATACATTTTACAAATTGAGTTTTCAAAAGCTCGTAGCCTTCGTTTGCAATTTTGCCAGACGATATATTTTCAAGCGTTTTCTTGAATTCTTCTTACTCGGGTGAACTTCTGATATAGAATCTTCCCACGGATTGCAGTCATGTTACTTGGTTTTGGAATTCCTAACATAGACGTATCTCCAACAGGCGGCAGCTGGCAAAAATCACCGAAGAAATACACAATGGCATCTCCAAACTCAATAGATTGATTTTCTGGGAAGGCTTGCATGAGACG
This sequence comes from Eumerus sabulonum, assembly GCA_951905685.1. NCBI lineage: Eukaryota > Metazoa > Arthropoda > Insecta > Diptera > Syrphidae > Eumerus > Eumerus sabulonum. The sequence continues at coordinate 210,450,883 of OX645060.1, forward strand.
CTGATCAATTATTGATAACAAACGTAGTCCGACCATGGACATTTCGTCGCAGATAATAACTTTCTTGTTTGACATTTTGTCTTGGAATGGTTGTTCGTGTTGTCCAGACGGATCAGATAGTGCTCCATGCCTCGTATCCATTAAGTTTAAAGCAGAGTGTACTGTTTCCCCACCGATATTATTAGCAGCCACACCTGTAGGAGCAATCAGCAACACCGATTCAGGACCATATTTTGCTTCAATTAACCCAATCATTTGGCGAATGATACACGACTTTCCAGTGCCAGCTTTTCCTTGCACGATAGTTAGTTTCTCGACCGTTGTTGAATCTAATTGTCTTGTCAAGTGGTTGATTCAATATGCTCTGCTCGTGAAATAACACGCGTCTCGATAAAATTTTCTTTGGCGTTTTTCAAAAAAACCTGAATTGTTCTCGATACCAGGATATATTGTTACATTATCATTCCAGGTATATTCCAAATCAATGTTTCTGTAGCCGCTCGAACAATCCGTGGAATCTATTTTCCTATGACTTTAATTTTCGTCGATAGGAAAAATTCGATTCCGTGCGTGACGAATTTTTCCTCTTGGTTTCAATGGAAAAATGGTTTTTCGGTGATTATTCCTCAATGATCCGATCGGGACATCGACCCCTTACGACACTCAGCGATGTCCACACGTATCACCATGGCAAGTTTAATCAAGATCGCCTTAGTGGTCTTGAAGGAGTACGATTTGTTGCGAAATACATGTTCAGCGATGAGGCTCATTTCACGTTGAAAGGGTAGGTGAACAAGCAAAACGGCCGCATTTGGGCCGATGCGCCACATGGGTTTGCACATGAGATGTTCTTTAAACCCAAAAATTCTGATCACAATTCTCAAACATTTTCTATAGGTAGTCACTGTTCATTCATTGACTAATCTCTTGGTTATTGCTGAGAAAATAATTTTATTGAAGTAAATAGCTGTCATTAATGGATAATAAAGGTTTTGCTAATCTTTATTGATGTTTAATTCCATCAATTAATTTAAAAGGAGCAAGCAAGCGTTTCCGCCCACACTCTGTACTGCAAAATTACTATATCCAACTAAGATCCAATAAAGAATTTGGTCTTGATTTGCATCGCGGCTACAACGTCTAAGTTCAAGTGAGCAAATAAACCTTCAAGATTACATTTAAAAATATTCCCCAAACACTGCATTCAGTCAAATTGAAAGCTTGCCAACAAATCCATTGACTTTGACCTAGAAACTCGCTCAAAATGCATTTCCCAGAACTGAAAACTGATGCAGTATACGAAGAGAATGAGTGGATTCAATTTAAAAATAAATAATCCTAACACACATACTAGCTGTTTGTTTGTTGTTACGTATCTATGCTGTGGTTGTTGATTAATTGATCCATTAACAAATAAATTCGATTATACAAACTGTGCTTAGCACGAGAGCGAGCAATTTGACTTGTTGACATGCACACGAAAAGTAGTTCTACATCTACAATACAATACAATAGATGTCGTGAAAGTAAATATTCGAAAATGAAAGTACGTTCCAAGCACGTATAATTTTATCTTCATTGCATTTTATCATGTAATTAGGTTGTTAGTTCTTCATAACTTTATTTTAACTTCATATTTTGATTTGATTGTTGATGATTTCTTTGCAGGCAACGGTGTCGTCATTCATTTACCAAGTTTGTTCGAAGAGTTGCGTAAGAATGAAGCCAAGGGTTTGCAGAGACTGCAAAACCGCCTGATAATCTCAGACCGCGCTCATTTGGTGTTTGATTTTCATCAACAAGTTGATGGCGCGCTTGAAGCCGAAAAGGGTGGTAAGTCATTGGGTACCACCAAGAAAGGTATTGGTCCAGCATACGCCAGTAAGGCTACGCGCAACGGAATTCGTGTCGGTGAGCTATTGGACGATTTCAAGCTCTTCACCGAGAAGTGAGTAGAGTGAAGCATTCGGTTGCCCATTATTGGGCGCTTGAACAAAATAAATTGTTGTGCTTTAACCCTCCGAATAGATTCAATGCAATTGTGAGTCAACATTTACGCTTGTTTCCAACGTTATGTGTCGATATAAATGCCGAATTGAAGAGGTAAATAGAAAAAATGAGCTTGAGACCTTTGAATGGGGTGGTTGGACCTGAGATGGGTTGGGGGCATTTTTGTTTTAGGTACAGAGATTATGCCGATATGGTTCGACCGTTTGTTAAAGACACAGTTTGCTTCCTACACACAGCATTGCGTCAGGGTAAAAGCGTTTTAGTTGAGGGTGCCAATGCAGCAATGTTGGATATTGATTTTGGCACATATCCCTATGTGACGAGCAGTAATTGCAGTATAGGAGGTGTGTTGACTGGATTGGGTCTGCCACCACAAACAATTGGCGAAGTGATTGGCGTTGTGAAAGCTTATACCACACGGGTTGGCGACGGTCCTTTCCCAACAGAACAAAGGAACGTGAGTAGTCATGATCAATCGCGTCTGGTGAATACAATTGATAAATGAAACGTTCCATTTAATAGGACATCGGTGATCTACTTCAGACCCGAGGTGCTGAGATCGGCGTGACTACGAAGAGAAAGCGTCGTTGTGGCTGGTTGGATATTCCTCTGCTAAAATATACTTCGCTAGTCAATGGCTACACGTGCATTTGCCTAACTAAACTCGATATTCTCGATACATTGGATGAGATCCAAGTTGGAGTTGGGTAAACCAAATAATATTTCCTCCCCCCTACCTCAGACAGTTCAATTAACAATGCTTCTTTTGTTGGTATATTTTTCCATTTAGCTACAAGATCGATGGACGACCGATTAATTATCTCCCGGGAACGGTTTCACAATTTAGCAAAGCTGAAGTTGAATATGTGACATTGCGCGGCTGGAGAACAAGCACGGAACAAATTCGTGACTTCCAAGAATTACCGAAAAATGCACAAGAGTATGTACGGTTTGTCGAATGCAAGGTTGGCATACCGATTCGATGGGTTGGCGTTGGCAAAGGACGTGAATCAATCATAACTGTCAATTAATATCGCACCCAATTACCTAACATATACATATTTCCTATACATAATATAATCATCATCTCCTCTTTCAAAAATAAGTAAACTTATACAAAAAACAAATGCAATGAGATAAGCAAATGTTCAGAGAATAGATCGATAAATCGAGTAATACCTACACATTCGTCTATTTGTTTCACCTTCCTTCACACGTTACTTATAGACAATTATATATATTTTTTGTTCTGTTTTTTTAGTGGTTTCCCTTTCTTAACTAAATCGACTATTTTGTGAAGATACATACATATGTATATACAACTTGCTACATATATTTACCAACTATATTTGCATAGAAAAATATACAAACGAATCTATTTGTTTTTGTATAATTCCGAGAGAATGAGAAATAACAATATAAATACTAGAAATACAACTATAATTTTTGATGCCTTATTGCCTAATATTGATGGTGTAGAGAACAAAATAGAAAAACTGAAATCAGTCGATATAAAAAATGAATACCTCAAGTCGAAGTGTATTTGTACTTAAGTAAAAAATAAATAATCGAAAAACGAATAAAAGAAAAACAGAAACACAGGACGGGAGAAGAGTGCGTCTTGTTCGAATTGCGTTGAGCCGCACAAACATACAGTAAGAACGTTAACAATTAGCTTGTAAACAATGCAAGGAAAACGCGTAAATCTAAACTCTATTACAAATCTCTTTCCTCGTTTATGGGCGGTTGTAAAGGGTACGCCGAATAACTTTTTTTTTTTTTTTTGAAAATACTATAAGAAAAACTGCTGAATATTTTCTCAAATTTCTTTTTTTTATTTGAAAGTACAATCCTTCCGGTTAATAATGGAAAATAATTTCATTCAAATAGCTGGCCATGCAGTAGCCTACAGGATCGGTCCAATTTTTAAGCACATTATCGATTGTGTGCAGCTGTATCTCACCAATGGCTTCACGAATATTGTCCTTTAAAGCGTCAATTGTCTCTGGCTTGTCGGCGTAAGACTTATCTTTGACGGCATTCCACAAATAATAGTCCAACGGTGTTAGATCGCAGCTCCGAGGTGGCCAAACGACATCAGCTCTGCGGCTGATAATGCGATCTTCAAAAACAGGGCGCAAAACATCGTGTGTAGCTTCGGCTATGTGGCACGTAGCGCGCGCCGTCCTGTTGAAACCAAATGTTGCCAATATCCTCCTCTTCAATTTTTGTGAACAAAAATTCGTTCAACATGGCCCGATGATAACGATCGCCTTTTGATTGTAACGGCCACTCCTTGCTCATTTTCGAAGAAAAATGGCCAAATTATGCCTCTGGACCAAAATCCGCACCAAACAGTGGCTCGTTTTGGGTGCACCGGCTTTTCAATGTATGCGTGCGGGTTTTCTGTGCTCCAAATGCGACAATTTTTCTTGTTTACATACCCGCCAAGATCAAAATGAGCTTCATCTGAAAAGATGATTTTTTTCTGGCAAAATCGGCATCTTCTGTAAGTCGATCGCAGGCCCACTTAGCGAAGCGAAAACGCATTGGATGGTTAGTTAGCTTCAATTCCTAAACCAATTGGACTTTGTATGGCTTCATACCAAGGTCTTTATGCAGTATTCGCCTCAATGATGTCTCCGAAAGGTACAATTGTTGAGAACGACGGTGAATTGATGTTGACAGTACCCTCAGCTTCTCATATTTGTTCACCAGTTTACGACCCTTCACTTCGGTTGTAGATAATGAGCGGCAGCGTATGTTAAGCTCATTAAATTCCGATATCGACTGCATTATCCAATGGGGTAAAAACAATAGAGTGGAATTTAATGCATCCAAAACAACAATGCTGTCTCTTGTCGTTAAAGCGTATAACTAACCCGCAGCCATTATCCATGAATGGCACTTGCAACTCAGAAACTGAAAAGTTTTCCATCCTGGCTACAATCTATAAGGCGTTCATTCGCCCCAAATTAGAGTTTAACGCTCATGTCTGGTCCGGTGCTTCCAAGACCTCATTGCACATACTAGACAGAATACAAAAACGAGCCATAAAACTGATAGGTGACTCCAGCATTACCAAAACATTAGACTCGCTGGAACACCGCAGGAGTGTTACCTGCCTCTCCCTCTTTTATCGTTACTACCACCAAAAATGCTCTGATGAAATAGCCAGTTGCATTCCGCCCCTGCAACATTTCTCCCGCAATACACGTCTCTCTAGGAATGCTCACAAATATACTCTGAAGCCCGCTTTCGGACGTACTGTCAAATATAGAGAATCTTTCATTAACCGAACCACACGAATCTGGAACTCCCTGCCGGATTCGGTGTTGCCCCCTCAATGCAACATGCAAGCATTTAAGATCAATGTCCATCGGCATCTCCTCTATTCCTCTTCCTTTCTACCTTCTGCCCGCACTGTGTCGCCGACGTAATAAGGTTATTATGCCTGATCCACAACACTGCGTTAGTGCTAGCTGAGACATCCAACACAAGCAATTCAATGGGGTAGTCATAAATACCGCGTTTGCGTTGGCGAGCTTACGTTCATTGAAAAATGAGAGGAAATAAGAAAAAATGAGAGGAAATAAGAAAAATTGAGAGCGAGAGAAAACGTAAGCTCACGTAACCAAAGCATACAAAAGTCAAACACGTCGAAAATGTCTGTGCGTTTGAACGACTGTTGCTGTGTATTGATGTGTATGCTATATCTGTGTATTTTGTGGTTTGTGTTGTGTGCGTTTACTTTGACATGGAGCAGCCGAAAAAATTGAATTGTCATTGTCAAAGCATGCGTCGAGGCATTTCTCGTAACACGTAAAGTGCCTCGCACCAACGCAGTGTTGTGGATCAGGCATTACCCCTTGAGTGCGCGCAAATTATTTAAAAAAAAATGGCGCTTAACGCACACTTTTTGCCGCAGCAGCAATATTCTCGGGTGTACGCACTGTTTTTGGCTTTTCACGCTTTGGTTTATCGATAAGGATGCCAGTTTCTTTCACTTTTTCCACAAGATAACGAACATACGGAGCTGACGGTGCTTCTCTTCTTCCAAAATCCGTACGCAATTTTCGCACACATTCTGCAACATTACCATGATGCCTGTGTCACAATACTACTACACGGCGCGGCGACAGCGCAACTACAAACGCTGCCGTTTGCTGTGGTTGTAAAGTAGTTCAGTCAACACACAATGTAGCGACTTTCATCGGCGTTTTTTTTTGACAGCAGGTTACTTCTGTGAGTGAAGTTGGTGTTGAATTCTATAGAGTGAAGTTGGCATCAGTAAAAAATTCGAAGATTGAAACTGAATTTAGTTCATAAATGGATCAAAATAATTTGAAAAAAAACATTATTGCTAACATGTGCGGCTGCTTTAGCCTATAAAAAGTTAAAAGCGAAAACAAAAGTCAGAAGAAGGTGGTGGGTTGGACCAAGTTATCAAACGTATTCCTCCAATGTCGAATTCGAAATGGCAAAACGCCGTGTAGTTGCGACAGTTTTTCAATTTTTCGAAATTACAGCGCTGCGACACGACTACATACGTGCCTATGTGACTTACTCCATATAATTCCATTGAATGAATATGGATTTGACAGCTACGGCGTTTGTAGTTGCGCTGTCGCCGCGCCGTGTAGTAGCATTGTGACACAGGCATGATTTTCAAAGTAATGTCGCAATATTTCCCAGCGTTGTTCAAGCGTATACACAACCATATTCGCTCAGCGGAAGTATAAAACTATTTGTCAAATCAGACATGAGCTAAGTGTTACCATTCACGAAATAAGCACTACTTGAAGAAAAAAAAAAAAAAAAAAAACGTTAGATGGCGGACCCTTTATAATATCATTTTCTTTTATTTTTTTTTTATTTTTTATCTGGAAAAGTTATAATTGAAGTTTTAGGTTTGCCTTAAACCAGGGATAAAGAATGGAATACCAACCTTTTGGCTTTGACAGGCATTTTGACAACTAGCCCCTACAAACGCGTTGCGGTTTGACGGCGTCTTGACTATGTCATTCTGCCTTGTTCCGACGTCTTGACTATGTCATTCTGCCTTGTTCCGACGTCTTGACTCTTAAGTTAAAAGCGTCGTTTTTAAAGCGGCCTCTAGACGTTCAATATTATTGTGCAAAAAATTGCACAATTTTATTGGCTTGCTGCCCCCAGACGGTTCAATATTTTTCCCAATAATTTAGTGGACCGCTCATATTTGTATTAAAAGTCAAAAGCGTTTTGATTTTCCGCAATATATCGCACAATCTTGCAATATTATCTACAGACGAACAATAATATTGTGCAATATCAAATATTGCAGTGTTATTAGGCGTCTAGGGGCCGCTTTAATTACAAAAGCAATAACCAACCCCTGCGGGGATCAACGGGCAGACGTACGAAAGTTTGGTATCTCATTCTTTATCCCTGCCTTAAACACCATGGCATTTAGATGAACTGGTGCTATGACTCCATTAATTATTGGTTAAGAAAATTCGATTTCTTTTTCTCTTTTTTTTTTTTTTTTGTTTTGTTTTTTTGTTATTTCACTTCGTACATACATGTGTCTGTTTTCTATAAATAGTACTTAAAGAATCATTTAGTACAGCAATATACATATATTATTTACACAACTATGATATGCCATTGTATTGAAATGGATTTGAAATAAAAAAGTAAAAAATGTTTTTTTTTTTTTTTTGATTTTTTTAAGGAATTTTTCTACAGTAGTGTCTGGGTAGCGTGAACCCCTGATTGCGTGAACACTGCGCTGGCGTGTACACCCATTTTTTATGAAGAGTACTCTATAGCGTGGCAAAGGCCTCGTAGGGGTGGCATCTATCCGACGGATGCTGGCCTGCTAAAAAGCGAGAAGAGCCACCGCAGTCGAACATCTTGCGGCACTGTTAGTAAGTCCTGTCCCCACCTCCTCGTGGTGCCATCTGGAGATTTCCTATGGAAATTGCAGACGGGGATGGGAATGGTGAGCCTCCTGCGCCAAAAAACTGGATTAGTCGGCCTAGTAAGCTGTAACCATAAAAAAAAAAACAAACTCCGAAACAACCACAAGCCTCGGACATAACGGACCGGACTTATGTTGACGACCTTTGCAAAAAAACGAAAAAAGGACAATGATCTACGGCTTTGTACGTGGAATGTTAGGTCCCTAAACAGGCCACGTGCAGCCGAACAACTTGCGGACGATCAGACCGCTATAAAGCGGACATCTCCGCCATCCAGGAAATGCGATAGAATGGACCGGGTATAAAGCGGATGAAAAACTGCGATATTTACTACGGCGACTCCTATAGGGAGATTGAGCAACGATTGTTTGGATGCAGATTTGTTGTTCGAGGTAGACTAAGGCAAAAAGTCCTAAGCTTTATGCATGAGAGCGAACGCCTCATAACAATCCGTTTCAAGGCTAAGTTTTTTAACATCAGCCTGATCTGCGTCCACGCCCCCACGGAAGACAAGGATGACTCCGCCAAAGATGAGTTCTATGATCTAGACAGACATAACATGACATGACATTACATCAAAATTGTACTAGGAGACTTCAATGCTAAGCTGGGTAAGGGAAGCATCTTTAAACGAGTCATCGGCAAACATAGCCTACACGACACCACCTCCGATAACGGACACAGGCTGATTGATCTAGCTACGGGGCGAAATCTCCTTCTAGCCAGTACGCGCTTCCCGCACCTCGATATACACAAAGGCACCTGGCGGTCTTTTGATCAATCGACTACATCGCGATCGACGTCAGACAATCCTCCACTTTTCTTGATGTTCGAACTTTCCGAGGGGTTAACATCGAACCGGACCACTATCTTCTAGTAGCCAAGATGCGCTTACGGATATCACGAACGCAGCGGAGTAGAGTAAGAATACAAAGTTATGACGTGGGAAAGTTACTATCGCCAGAAACCGCTCGTGCTTTTACCGATCGCGTCTCCCTTAAGCCCTCCAATACACCTCAATCCTCCACGCTATCAATAGAACAGCAGTGGAGCCTTTGCAAACAAGCCCTGAAAAGCTCTGCATCCGAAGTTTTAGGTTTCAAGGTTCCACAACGAAGGAACACCTGGTTCGATGACGAGTGCAGGAGGTTTCACACCCCGAAGCAGGATGCATATAAGGCCTCGCTGCATAAACGAACAAGAGCAGCTCGTGAGCTCTACGAGTTAAAAACATGGGAGGAGTATAAGCTTCTTAGAGGAGAGAGCACGAGAAGCGCGCGATTGAGGATTTGGAGAGATGCTACTGCAGGCGTGACGTTCGAAAGTTTTATCAACAGATAAAGCGAACATGCCAAGGTTATAAAGCCAGAACGGAAGCCTGCAGGGATGAGAACGGACACGTAGTAGTAGAACCGTAGTCGATGCTGAGAATATGGAAAAACCACTTCTGCAGACTGTATAACGGCGATGTTAGTCAATATATCGCTGTCAGGCAGAATGATCCATTTCTAATCGTCGGAGACCACAGAGAATTCCGTCCCCCTGACCTCGACGAAGTTAAGATTGCTATATCGAAGCTCAAGTTGAATAATGCTGCTGGCGCAGACGGACTGCCTGCCGAGCTCTTCAAGGCAGCTGGGGATGACCTGGTTGGGAGCATGCACCAGCTCATCCATAAGATATGGTCAGAGGAAAGCATGCCCGAGGAATGGAGGCTCAGCATCGTATGCCCGATCCACAAGAAAGGAGACCCCTCTGATTTCGCCAACTACAGAGGAATAAGCCTCCTTTACATCGCCTACAAAATCTTCTCTGCCGTTTTGTGTGAACACCTGAAGCCTTTTGTAAATAAGGTGATATGTCCTTATCAGTGCGGATTCAGGCCGGGGAAGTCCACCATCGACCAAATCTTCACACTACGGCAGATCCTGGAAAAAACCAATGAATTTCAAGTCGACACTCGCCACCTATTTGTCGACTTCAAAGCCGCATACGATAGCGTAATTAGAGACGAGCTATACAACGCTGTCTACCTTTGACATACCTGCTAAACTCATCAGACTATGCAGGATGACTTTGGAGAATGCTCGCTGCTCCATCCGAATCGGTGAACGCCTTACCGATAGTTTTGATGTCAAAAAAGGATTTAGGCAGGGCGATGCGCTGTCGTGTGATTTCTTCAATATCATATTGGATATGATTGTGCAAAAATCACTGGGCAATACAAGAGGCACAATCTATTTCAAATCCTCGCAACTCCTTGCATACGCCGACGACATTGACATAATAGGTAGATCACAGTGAGATATCAATGAGGCGTTTGCGAGTATTGAGATGGATGCGGCGAAAATTTGTTTGACGGTAAACGAGGGCAAAACTAAATACATGCTGTCATCAAAAAAGGACGCTCACCACCGACGTCTTGGCCAGAACGTTCGTATTGGCAAGTTACAAGTTTAAGGTAGTTAAGGACTTCGTCTACATTGGCTCCGCAGTGACCTGGAACAACGACATCAGTTCCGAAATCAAGCGCAGAATAACTCTTGCTAATCGCTGTTTCTTTGGGCTCAGGAGGCAATTGAGTAATAGAGCCCTCTCCCGAACGACAAAGTTGACCTTAAATAAGACCCTTATCATCCCGGTCCTGTTGCACGGCGCAGAAGCATGGACACTGTCAAAAGCGGATGAGGAGGCCCTTGGTCGGTTCGAGAGAAAGATTTTGCGCGTGACTTTCGGGCCTATAAACGCAGACGGGGGATGGAGGAAAGATTCAACCACGAACTTTACGGGCTGTACAGCGACATGAGCCTAGTCAGGCGTCTACGGATTTAACGCCTAAGATGGCTAGGCCATATAGAGCGAATGGACGACGCAGCTCCAGCCCGGAGAGTCTTTGAAACCAAGCCCGAGGGACGAAGAAGCTGAGGACGGCCGCACTTAAGATGGTAGCCAAATCCACATTAGTGACCACTAGCCAAATTGGTTCGTTAAAAAGAAATACATTAAAGCAAGGCGAGTATCCTCGTATGGAATGAGCGTTATATAAGTAGTTTTTCGTGGTAAAAATCTACCATTTGGTGCAGAAATACTGAAAGAAAAGGGACCTTAAGTGCCAGTTCTTGTTGGCTAAGTGGGTTCAACTCACGTTATGATATTATGATCTGTGGGGAAAAACTTTCATCCGACCGTGACGCAGTTGCGCCATTCAAAAATGATCTAGAGAAAATAATTAATGAGCTTCACCTGCTAAAAATCAAATTTATAAGGCCGATACATCGGGTTTCTTTAAGAAGATGTTGTCTGAAAAAACATAGTTGCCGGTGGTAAAAAAACGGCTCCAGGCCGAAAAGTAGAGAAGGCCAGATTTACGTTCTTAGCGTCTACAAACGCTACTGGCCTTCACAAAGTAAAGCCACTGATTATTGGCAAGGCAAACAAACCTCGACGCTTCAAAAACTTTGATATTCCGGTTGATTCCCGTAGCTCGAAGGAGATGTTTCACAAACTGTTTGTTCCACGGGTAAGAATAGAATAAGAAATGATTGATGATGGTAGGCTCGTTTGTTTCAGGTACAAGATTTTTTAAGAAAGGATGGTTTGCCAATACAAGTTGTTCTATTCCTCGATAACACACCATGTCATCTGTCCCAGCTTTTATTAAAATCGGATGATTGTTATATTTTCACACTATACATGCCACCAAACATGACACAATTGATTCAGCCAATGGACCAGAATGCGATCCGTATTACAAAGCTCTATTACAGAAAAAGTATTGTGTGAACGCCTGAAACCGTTTGTGGATAACCTGATCGGCTCTTATCAGTGTGGTTTCAGGCCAGGTAAATCCACAATAGACCAAATATTTACGATACGGCAGATCCTGGAGAATACCAAATCGACACTCACCACCTCTTCGTCGATTTCAAGGCTGTGTCTAGTTTTAACATCCCTGCCAAACTCGTCCGACTGTGCAGGATGACAATGGAGAATTCTCGCTGCTTCATTTAGGTCGGTAATGAGCAAACCGAGACCTTTGATGTTAGAAAAGGATTTGGGCAAGGTGACGCGCTGTCATGCAACTTTTTCAACATCGTGCTTGAAAAGATTGTGCAAGAGCCACTGGCCAACACAAGAGGTACGATTTATTTCAAGTCTACGCAATTGCTTGCGTACGCCGACGACATTGACGTGATTGGACGGACACAGCGAGACGGTCTGTTAAGGGACCTAGCATTCCAGGTGCAGACTCTCAAGTCCGTTAGTCGTTTGCAGGGGTCGTCAGCTTTGTATCCGTCCGTATCCGAGGCTTGTTGTTGTTTCGGAACAAGTAGGTTTTTACGTGATAGGGATGTTACCCCTAAGCACAACCCCCAACCTGGAGGGCCAGGTTCCTCTTTCTCCAGGTACAAGGGGTTGGGTCGCTGCACACATTGATGCACTACCTGGCGGGTGCCAGGGTAGCTATCCAGGGGGGGCCACGCGGAGGCTGTGTGTCAACTTGGATTGAGCAGGGACAGAGATCGAAGCTGGCGTTTGCCATGTTAAACGCGATCAACTTCTTTGCTCTGTTTGCTCGCTCCCTCCCCCCTATTATGATCGTAAACATCATATCAAAGTTCGACCTCTTCAGCGATTCCCACGCTCAGTTATAATAACATTCCTCTTTGGACAAGGCGAATGTGCTAGCTACCCCTTTCACATATGTTCCTGCCGTCCTCTGTTCTAGTTTCCACCCCTTCAAGTTTTCACTCGCAATACCCGCCAAGCTCAAAATGCGCATCAGTTCACTCTTAAGCCTGTCTTCGGACGTACTGTCAAGTACAGAGAGGCTTTCTTTAACTGCAAAACACGAATGTAGAATGCTCTACCAAGCTCGTGTTTCCCTGTCATTACAAGCCGTAGAAGTTTATAACCAGTGTTCATCGGTTCCTTCTTCTAAATCCCTTCTGCCCTCGCTGTGTTTTAATCCTAAGACATACAAGGTGAGCCATAACTCCTGGCGCACTTGGAAATTATAAAGAAAAAGATATGAGTACATTTGAAAGCGGACTTCAGGGTATACATATTGATCGACATTCCTAGGGAGATGTGTACTGCGGAACAAAGGTTGCAAGGGCACAATGCGAATTGGCTACTTCACCGAAGTATTTACATATTACATATGATGAAAGTGTTCGTATTAATAAAACATTGAGTGTTAGGAAATGTCTAAGCGTCGCCGACGTCTTGGCCAGAACATTTGTATGGGTAGTTAAGGATTTCGTCTACCTTGGTGACTTGGAACAACGACATTAGTTCCGAAATCAACCGCTGAGTCACTCTTGCCAATCGCTGTTTCTTTTTGGGCTCAGGAGACAATTGAGTAACAGGGCCTTCTCCCGAACGACCAAGTTGACTCTATACAAGACCCTTATCCTCCCGGTTCTGCTGTACGGCACAGAAGCATGGATACTATCAAAAGCGTCGGAGGAAGTCCTTTGCCGTTTCGAGAGAAAGATTTTGCGTCAGATTTTCGGAGGATGGAGGAAAATATTCAACCACGAGCATTACGGGCTGCACAACGACATGAGTCTAGTCCGGATTCAAGGCCTAAGATGGCTGGGCCATGTAGAGCGAATAAACACCGCAGCTCCTGCCCGGAGAGTCTTTTAATCAAACTCCAAGGAACCAAACCACTGCGTAAGCTTTTTCACCTTTCCTACTCTTCTGGGCTCTACCCGAGTGGGTGGAAAACAGCATTTGTCCAGCCCATTCCCAAAAATGGCGAATCTTCTTCTCTCTCCAACTACCGACCCATTGCACTAACGTCCCTTCTTTCCAAGGTCATGGAAACGCTGATAAATCGTCAGCTAATGAAATATCTCGAGTCGCAGAAACTCCTCAATGACCAGCAGTATGGTTTCTGCAGCAACAGATCCACTGGCGATTTGATGGTATATCTCACCGAGAAGTGGAATCATTCGCTCCACCAAGCGGGTGAGAGCAAAGTAGTTGCAATTGATATTTCGAATGCATTTGACAGAGTTTGGCATAAAGCTCTTTTGTCCAAAATGCGTGCATTCGGGATCGACGACTCTCTTCTTCTATGGATTATTTGAATTTTCGTGGGGGCGAACACCCCCATTTATTGGGCTTAATTCAAGCCAACTTAATCTAACTTATTCTAACTTAATCTAACTTAGAAGCTAATGATGGTGGGGGAGGGGGGCATGATTAATAAGACGAGTTTTTAAGCATTGAGTGCTGAGGTTGAAGTCGAAGTAAGGATTTGAGTTAACACTTCCCAGCATACGAGAAATGGGTTCATTGGAGCCATAGGCGGTGCGGGGGGTGGCTAGGTAGAAGAGACGGGGATTACGTACATTGCGGGGGTTAGTGTTGATAGAGACAGAGTCATAGAGGGTCGCGCAATCAATGGTACCTGAAAGGAGTCGATGGATGAAGAGAATGTCAGATACAGTTCTTCTTTCCTCCAACGTGTTCATGTTGATTAATTTAAGACGATCTTGATAGGGTGGTAGGAGCAAAGGATTATTCCAGGGGAGACCTCGAAGTGCAAAACGTAGGAATCGGCGTTGGATGCTCTCAATTCTAGAAATGTGGGTTTGTTGGTAAGGTGACCATACTTGAGAGGCGTATTCAAGAAGGGGCCGGACAAAGGTTGTGTAGAGAGATCGGGTAACGTAGGGGTTGGAGAATTCTTTAGACCATCGCTTTACGAAGCCGAGTGCTGAATTAGCTTTAAGGATTATCTCGTCGATATGTGTCCGAAAATTTAACTCCTGGTCACATAATATGCCAAGATCCCGGATGGCCTGAACGGTGGCTATGGGTTGATTATTTAGAAAGTAGAGACGGGGAGGGGGTTTGATTCGTTTACGTGAAAAAGTAATGGATTGGCATTTGGGAATGTTGAGTTCCAAGCAGTTTTTGGAACACCAGGTGGAAAAACTATTGAGATCTAATTGGATTAGGGAAGGGTCCTGACTGGAGGAAATACTCCTGAAGAACTTGGTATCATCGGCATATAGTGAGACATGGGAATGTTTGATCACCATTTCAATATCGTTAATGGTAAGAACGAAAAGAAGTGGACCTAAGTGGCTACCTTGGGGGACACCGGAGGAAGCTGGAAAAGGTTTAGAAAAGGCAGACCTGAAGCGAACACTATAATAGCGATTGTTCAAGTAAGAAGATATCCACTTCACGGAAATGGGATCGAAACCAAGGGAAGACAGTTTGAAGAGTATTAGGCTGTGGGAAATTTTATCGAAAGCTTTACTGAAATCGGTAGAAATAACGTCGACTTCATTGCCATTTTCTAAGGCCGAGAGGGTAAAGGACACAAATTCAACAAGATTTGTGGTTGTAGATCTGCATTTGAGGAAACCGTGTTGTCTAGGGGAGATTAAAGACTTGCAGCGAAAACTTAAGATTTCATGCAAAATGCTCTCGAAGAGTTTGGGTATATGTGACAGTTTGGCAATGGGACGATAATTGTTGATATCGTTCTTCGGCCCTTTTTTGTGTATAGGGGTTATATATGAGGTTTTCCATAACTGGGGGAATTCGCCCAAACATAGGGATAAAGTGAAGATTTTCGAGAGAGGGGAAGAGAGGGTTGAGGAGCATTTTTTTAGGAATATAGCAGGGAGACCGTCAGGTCCAGGAGTGAATTCATCTTTAAGTTGATTTAATTTGTTTTCGATGACACAGGGGTCGACTGTACGAGGAAGAAAAGGTCCAAAGGAGAAATTCGGTAAATAATCGAAGTAAGCGGGATCCGGAACAAAGGAATCGTCGGCGAAAGATTGTTTGAAATAGATGGCAAAAAAAATTGGCGATAATGTTAGGGTCATTTGAGGTTTGATCATTGAAGGAAAGAGAGGTGGGGTACCCACTAGATTAGAAACTACCTTTCGAATCGTTCAATTCAAGTTGTCTTGGACGGATTCAAGTCTGACACTCACTTTGTAAATGCTGGTGTTCCCCAGGGCTCCGTTTTGTCTTCGACACTCTTTCTCATTTTCATAAATTATCTCTTGTCTGTTACTTCTAATCCAATCCACTCCTTCGCTGACGACAGTACCCTCAGCCTTTCATATTCGTTCACTTCTTTACGACCCTGCACTTCGGTTGTAAATAGTGAGCGGCAGCGTATGTTAAGCTCATTAAATTCCGATATCGAAAGCATCATCCAATGGGGTAAAAACAATAGAGTGGAATTTAATACTTCCAAAACACAATGCTGTCTTCTGTCGCTAAAGCGTAACACTGACCCAATGCCATTATCCATGAATGGCACTTGTATCTCGGAAACCGAAAAGCTTTCTATTCGGGGTATGTGCATCAGTGACAACCTTTGTTGGAATGATCACATATTTAGTGTCGCCAAGAATGCCGCGAAATGCCTAGGTTTCCTATATAGATGCAAGAAATTCTTCACACCCACCGATCTGGCTACAATTTATGAGGCGTTCATTCATCCTAAGTTGGACTTCAACGCTCATGTCTGGTCTGGCGCATTTAAGACCACTTTGCACCTACTAGATAGAATACAAAAACGCGCGATAAGACTGATAGGTGACCCCAGCATTACCAAAACACTAGACTCGCTGGAACATCGTAGGAATGTATCCTGTCTTTCATTGTTTTATTGTTACTTTCATCGTAAATGCTCTGATGAAATAGCCAGTTGCATTCCGCCACTTCAAAACTTCTCCCGCGATACATGTCTCTCCCGGAATGCTCATGAATTCACTCTGAAGCCCGTTTTCGATCGTACTGTCAAATATAGAAATTCTTTCCTCAACCGAACCACACGAATGTGGAACGCGCTACCTCGTTCGGTCTTCCCCCCTCAATACAATATGCGAACATTTAAGACCAGACCAATGTCAATAGGCACTGATTATAGATCTGCTCTAACTAAATACAACCTCGAATTGAGGAAATCCAAGAGAACGTTTTGGAGGAAACATTGCGAGAACATAGACTCGCTTCCAACTGCAGCCCGATTCCAAAAAACACTCTCGAGAGCACACAAATGTGCTCGGGCTGCTTCGCAAATCAGACGGCACCTTTACCGTCAACCGCAGGGAAACCCTGGAGACCTTGCTCGAGGTGCACTTCCCTGGTTCTACTCCTTACTCGATGTCCTCTGACGATCAGATTAACGTCACAGAAAACATCGACAATAGAACAAATAGCCTCTCTGGAAGACTATTCAGCCCTGACAGGGTTAAATGGGCAATTAGCTCATTCAAACCCTACAAGGCTCCAGGCAAAGACGGTGTCTTTCCTGCGATCTTACAGAAAGGCTTGAATACAATCCTACCATCACTGATAGTTCTTTTTAGGTCTTGCTTCAACCTGGGATACATACTCCGGACTTGGAGAGAGGTCAATCTTGTCTTCATCCCCAAGATTGGGAAACCAAGCGAGCAACATAAATCCTATCGCCCTATCAGTTTGACTTCGTTCTTTCTAAAAACAATGGAGAAACTGATAGAGCTCCACATTAGAGGTATCCTGGAAAATCAGACACCTCTGCATCCCAACCAGTATGCATATCGCAAAGAGCGATCTACCGAAAATGCACTACACCACTTGGTGACGTGCATTGAAAATAGTTTCACACAAAAGGAGATCGCAATCTGCGCCTTCTTCGATACAGAGGAAGCCTTTGATAATACTGGCTATGATTCGATCACCACTGTACTATCCTGCAGGGGTGTGGACCATCCCACTAATCACGGGATTAGGGCGATGCTAAATAGCCGTATCATATCAGCCACATGCGGAGAGGTCTCAGTGACAGTATCGGCGGTCAGAGGATGCCCACAAGGGGGAGTCCTCTCGCCACTGCTTTGGTCGATAGTGATCGACGACCTGCTACGCAAGCTGACCACTCGGGGCTACGAGGTCATCGGATATGCTGATGACCTAGTAGTCATTGTTACGGGCAAGTGCGAGGTCACTGTCTGTGAGCGCATGCAGCTTACGCTCCAATTTATCTCTGACTGGTGTGGCAGAGAGGGGTTATCTCTTAACCCAAATAAGACAATCTTAGTCCCATTTACAAAGAGGAGAAAGGTTCAACCCTGCTCAATCTTTCTAAATGGAACACACATAGGATTTTCAGAGGAGGTAAAGTATCTAGATATTGACCTAGACCGCAGACTCAACTGGAACTCCAACATGAAAAATAGACTCATGAAAGCGACTAAGGCCATGTGGGCCTGCCGATGCACCTACGGTAAAACGTGGGGGCCTAAGCCCAGGGTAGTCCACTGGTTATATACCGCGATAGTAAGGCCTATCGTCACCTACGGGTCCACCGTATGGTGGACAAAAGTTGAACAAAAAACTACAATTATTAAGCTTCAACGCCTTCAGAGACTAGCGTGTCTCGGCATCACAGGCGCTATGCCGTCCTGCCCTACGGCAGCACAAGAAGCACTCATTGGACTCGCTCCACTGCATCTTTTTATCAAGAAGGTGGCATTACGCAGTGCAATCAAAATCCTCTGCTCGGGAACAAATATGCCATGTAGACCTGCAGGCCACATGTTCATACTACAACACTTTCCCGAGCTGGATATGATTACTACAGTCTCGGACGCATTGCCACACACCTTCACCTTTGACAAGAGATTTGAGATATTGATCCCAAATCGCTCAGCATGGGAAAACAGTGATCCCCTGCTAAGTGTCAAAGGCCTTAGGTGGTACACGGATGGCTCCAAGATGGTTTCTGGCGTTAGCGCCGGCATCTTTGGACCAAAACGCAAGATCTCGAAGGCCCTGGGAATAAGCCCCAGCGTCTTCCAAGCAGAGCTGCATGCTATCCTAACATGTGTCAATCTAAATCTCGAGACTGGCATCAGAGGAGTAACTATCAACATACTCTCTGATAGCCAAGCAGCGCTTAAAGCACTGGGTTCGTACAGCACGAACTCAAAAACCGTCAAGGAAACACTGTTAAACTTTGGTGGGTGCCAGGACATAAAGTTGTCAAGGGCAATGAAATTGCCGACCAACTGGCCAGAAAAGGTTCCAGCGACAAATACATAGGTCCGGAACCTTTCTGCGACATTCCCGGGTCCAAGATAAATTACCTCTTGGACAAGTGGGAAATATCGCAACACCTGTCCTTCTGGAACAGTGTTTGGGGACTCCGTCAATCTAAACGACTTATACGACCCCTGAACAAACACCCTATTGACATACTCAAACTCAATAGAGGGGATATCAGAAGACTAGTCAGCTATCTAACGGGACACTGCGGTCTGAGATATCATCTAAACAAAATTAGTCTCTCATCTGAAACTGAGTGTCGGCTCTGTCTAGAGGACGATGAGACGGCAGAACACATACTATGTGAGTGTGCTGCTCTCTGCCATCTTAGGAAGCGCATCCTTCTCAGTGAAGTTATGACTCCTGAGGGGTCACCCGGGCTCCTACGAGAAGCATTCTTAACTTCATTATAGAGGTGAAGAGGCTACTCGGCTAATCGGCTAGCAGGCACAATAGATCTGCAAAGGTCGCAGTGCCATATTGCTAATAGTAGCACTAGCCCTATGTATTAAGAAAAAAAAAAAAAAAATGTCAATAGGCAGCTCCTCTCCCTCTCCCTGTTACCTTCTGCTCGCACAACGTCTTTTGTTATAAGGCCTTAGCCTTGAGTGCGCGTGTGACTCTAAAAAAAAAAAATCTAACAGGAAATGATTTTGGTAACTACATAAAATGTTTCCTAACTCTCGTTGATGTCTCACGACGAGCCGGTTTTCATTGAAATAATTAGCCAAATAACCGAGGACCATGTCTATCGAGGTGATAGATAACTAGTGTCATATTTACATGTATGTATCTATTGTATCTTACACAAGGATTATGGTATAGAAGGTTTCTGGACTTCCCAAATTTGTTTTGTATTTAGAGAGCATACTGGTTGGTAACACACAGAAAAACTTTATTTCACGTCTTTCTACTTGTAAGTTATGAAAATAATTAAAAACCGAATAACAATATCTATTTACATATGTATGTATGTATGTACATATATGTATCTTTTCATGAGAAAGGAAAATTATGAGAGATTCTCCGAAATATTGGGAAGTATATTGACATCAGGGTCCTGCTTATCCATAATATCTGGTTCTGGACTAGACGACACCGAAGACATTGTCGAATCACAGCCCGTCTCACTGACAGCACCGATTTCCCGTTCGCGTATTTCTCTACGTTCACGAGCTCGTCGATTTTGAAACCAAATTTTAACTCGTGTATTGGTTAGGTCTAGCTTTTCCGCCAGATTATTTGCGTCCTCTGAACTCAGATAAGTCGATATGCTATATGCTCTTTCGAGCGCTTGCAGCTGAGCGGGTGTAAATGGAATCCTTGGCAAACGTCCCGGTGTTCGTTTAATCGGTCCCGATCGAAGTGGTCCTGGGAATGTAAAAAGTTGAAACAATATCCACAAAAACACATAAATAACCTACGCGGAAGTTTTGGAGGATGATAGCGTGTATACTGTAACCAATCGAACATGGGATACGGTTGCTGGCACTCTTTTATTTTGTGTTCTATAAAGTTATTTCTAAACCTTTCGCAATTTTCGGGCGATGCATTTAAGTTAATCCTTGCTGTAAGTCCCATGCAACAGTTTGTTCCCAAGTATCGGTCACCAGCTCGATTCAAGATGTAGTCAATGCTAAAATCACTCATTATTTCGCAGTGATTTTTCTTGTGGTCTCACGCGATCCTAACACTTGCAACTTCTCTCGTAAACTAAAGCGCACTTTGGAAACCGACTCACCATTTATACGATCTACATTTGTGGTTGGTCCTCCTAGACTCTCTCGACCGTTCGGATGTAAATCCTATTCGTCCTTTTACAGGGATAATGCGAAAAGAATACCGAATACTAATTGAATTCATTGAAGCACGATTTAGGGCGTTCCCAACCAGCCGCATATGAAGCCCTTTCAGGTAGGCTGGTCTCATCTACATATGAGCCAGTAACGTACGGGTATGCGTATGTATTTATGTTACCCTCTTCAGACACTTCCCAAAGCATCAATTGAATAGTAATAATTTGTTGACTATAAACATGGCCACCGCACTAGTGGTTCGGGAATCAGTTTCAAATTGTATCCATCCCCCTTCGTGCTCATCTCAAGTATCGGATTTCTTATCAAAAGTGACGATCTGTGAAATACAAAAGATACAAACATACCGCAGCCATTAGCATTAACATATCATATCATCTCATTGTTAAATGGTTGCAATCATTTATTTGTTGTTACTTTTCGAGATGATTTCCTAAAACACAATGATTGAAGTTGAAAGGGAGAACCATACGAGGTAGTATGAACACGCGTTTGAAATCCGGATTCTCCTTGAGGAACAACTTATTTTATAGATGAATGGTAATTATTGGTCTTATCCTTTTGTCGTAAACGACAGATAGTATCGTTCGGATTTGGGCAAGTTGCTTATCTCCTTTTTCCCGGTAAGCCTCAAGTACCTGGTTGTGTGTGATTTTCGTAATTGCTTCCGTGTGCAACATGACAAATCACTTGATTACTATGGTAGTTGCAACCAAGTAGTCTCGAGTATCTCCTTGTTTGGTAAGTTTATGATCAATTGGGAAGGCAGATATATAAAATTTAAATGCAATTAGATAATTGTGTCGTAGCCATTGAGTTTTCAAATCTAGATAATGTGATTAAGAATGAAATAGGCAGATGTGTCTGGTGATGGTTGAGCCTTAAGTTATCTACGGATAAAACAATTAAGTAATATACGGATGTTGTTTTATTTGAAACTCTGTGTACAGTAGCCGAATTGAATGTTCGCGCCAAGGTTCTAGATAACCCTAATCCTATTAACATGCCTATATAATGCGATTATTAATAGAAGAACCTAATTTATTCATTTCTTCTTCTTCTTAACGGGCGCTACAGTTCGAGGTGAACCTGGGCCTCAACCAACATACCCCTCCAACTAGCACGACCTTTTGCTAGCCTTTTCCATTGCCGCACACCCAGTTGGCTAAGGTCCCCTTTCACCTGTGCGCCATCTTATGTGCGGCCGTCCTCTGCTTCTTCGTCCCTCGGGGTTGGATTCAAAGACTCTCCGAGCTGGAGCTGTGGTGTCCATTCGCTCTACATGGCCCAGCTATCTTAGACGTTGAATCCGTAGACGCCTGACTAGACTCATGTCGCTGTACAGCCCTTAAAGTTCGTGGTTTAATCTTTTCCTACATCCCCCGTTTGCGTATATAGGCCCGCGCAAAATCTTTCTCCCGAAACGACCAAGGGCCTCCTCATCCGCTTTTGATAGTGTCCATACTTCTGCGCCGTACAACAGGACCGGAATGATAAGGGCCTTATATAGAGACAACTTTGTCGTTCGGGAGAGGGCTCTATTACTCAAGTGCCTCCTGAGCCCAAAGAAACAGCGATTATCAAGAGTGATTCTGCGTTTGATTTCGGAACTGATGTAATTGTTCCAGGTCACTGCGGAGCCAAGGTAGACGAAGTCTCTAACTACCTCGAACTTATATCTGCCAATACAAATGTTCTGGCCAAGAGTCGTTGGTGAGTGTCCTTTTTTGATGACAGCATATATTTATAGACCAAATTTTCACACTTCGACAAATCCTGGAAAAGACCAGCGAGTTTCGAATCGATACACACCATCTTTTCATCGATTTCAAAGCCGCACCGTGCAACTCGGTTGTAGGACCTCGGAACCATTCGAAACATGCACCGGATTTCGGCAAGGAGATGCGCTGTCATGTGACTTCTTCAACCTGACAAAATATAACAATTGACAGCTACAATTCCGAGGTAGTAAAGGAGTTTGTCTACCTCGGGGCAAACGTAAATTCCACAAGTGACACCACAGTGGAGATCCGGCATAGAATCGCCCTTGGCAACCGCTGCTACTTCGGCTTGTCCAAACAACTGGGGTCAAAACTCCTCACTCGAAAGACCAAAGTCATGCTTTACAAAACGCTCATTCTGCCGGTCTTGCTGTACGGAGCCGATAGCTGGACGATAAGCAGGACAGCGGAGCTGATTTTGGGTTCTTTCGAAAGAAAAATTCTGCGCCGGATATTTGGTCCTGTCTGTGAGGAAGGTGAATGGAGAAGAAGACACAACCGCGAACTCTACGAGCTGTACCAAGATGTGGATGTAGTCCGGAAGGCAAGGATCCGTCGACTACACTGGCTCGGCCACATCGAGCGCATGGACATCAACGCTGCAGCTAAGAGGGTCTTCGACTCCGAGCCTCCTGGTTCGAGAAGAAGAGGAAGACCGAACCTCCGGTATAGAGACCAAGTAATCGCGGATGTAAGACATCTTGGTCTTGACAACTGGAAGCAGCGTGCCCAGGACCGTCAAGGATGGAAGGCAGCTATAGCTCAGGCTCAGATCCTCCATGGATCGCAGGCCTCATAATTAAGTAAGTAAGTAAGTATATATTTAGTTTTGCCCTCGTTTACCGCCAAACCAATTTTCGCCGCCTCCATCTCAATACTCGCAAACGCCTCATTGACATCTCGCTGTGATCTACCTATTATGTAAATATCGTCGGCGTATGCAAGGAGTTGCGAGGATTTGAAATAGATTGTGCCTCTTGTATTGGCCAGTGATTTTTGCACAATCATTTCCAATACGATGTTCAAGATGTCCAAGAAATCACACTACAGCGCTTCGCCCTACCTAAATCCTTTTTTGACATCAAAACTACCGGTAGGTGTTCACCGA
This sequence comes from Eumerus sabulonum, assembly GCA_951905685.1. Lineage (NCBI taxonomy): Eukaryota > Metazoa > Arthropoda > Insecta > Diptera > Syrphidae > Eumerus > Eumerus sabulonum. Next base: position 210,474,641 of record OX645060.1, read on the forward strand.
TTCGGATGGAGCTGCGAGCATTCTCCAAAGTTATCCTGCATAGTCTGATGAGTTTAGCAGGTATGGCAAAGGTAGACATAGCGTTGCATAGCTCGTCTCTGATTACACTGTCGTATGCGGCTCTGAAGTCGACAAATAGGTGGTGAGTGTCGACTTGGAGTTCATTGGGTTTTTTCCAGGATCTGCCGTAGTGTGAAGATTTGGTCAATGGTTAATTATTAATTTATTAATTTACTAATTTAAAAATGGCTTTTAATGTTTTGTTTCAATGTGTTTGCTGTGTACTCTCCCATGGTAGGAATCAACATTTTTCCGCTCGAGGCCAAGCTTAATGTTAAGGCGATGTCGCTCGTACAGTTCACCATACTATTTCGTATAAAGTTTTTTTATCGAAACGATAAGGCTTCAAGCCGTGACACCACTCCTGCTTCCTTGCCTTGCTATATCCTACGAACACAATTGAAAGAAAACGTACTTCTTTCTCTTCCAAATTCTCATCATCGACTGTGAGTGCATGTTCTACAGGCTTTCGCTCGTTTAAATACCACTTTGGAACATCAAATTTGAGCTAGCGTCAATCTATTTAATTAATTTGGTGATCCCTTGTACATTTTAGAAGAATGGCGTTTTTTTATAAGGGCACCGTGAGTTAACTAATGGGAGCCAGGCGCAGTGGTCATTGTGTTGGACTCTGACGCAAGATGAGCGAGTTCGGATCCCGATAACACCAACGCCATCGAATATTTATTTCGCGGCGTCCCTCCTCGGCGGGGTACTGGCAAAACCCCCCGTAGTATACTTGGCTTGAAAAAGCTTCTCGACTCACGCCGTTCGGAATCGGCATTAAACTGTAGGTGCCTTTCACCTGTGTGACAAATAAATCACACACAACATGGGTGGTTGAGAGAAGCTTGGCTCAGGTCCTTCATGGGCTGTAACGCCACCAAAAGAAAAAGAAAAAGTCTTAGAACGTAGTAGACTAGAGACGATAGTACTGGTGGTGTATCGATCGGCAAAGATACTTTCTTACTTAGGTGGCACTACAGCCCGAGGTGAGCCTGGGACTCAACCAACATCCCCCTCCAAACGACACGGTCCCTAGCCAGCTGTTTCCATTGCCGCGCGCCTAGTTGGTTGTCTCCCTTAAGCTCTCCAATACACCTCAATCCTCCACGCTATCAATAGAACAGCAGTGGAGCCTTTGCAAACAAGCCCTGAAAAGCTCTGCATCCGAAGTTTTGGGTTTCAAGGCTCCACCACGAAGAAACACCTGGTTTGATGACGAGTGCAGGAGGATTCATACAGCGAAGCAGGATGCATATAAGGCCTCGCCGCATAAAAGAACAAGAGCAGCTCGTGAGCTCTACGAGTTAAAAAGAAGGGGTGAGCATACGCTTTTCAGGAGAAAGAAGAAAGAGCACGAGAAGCGCGCGATTGAAGATTTGGAGAGGTGTTACTGCAGGCGTGACGTTCGAAAGTTTTATCAACAGATAAAGCGAACATGTCAAGGTTATAAAGCCAGAACGGAAGCCTGCAGAGATGAGAACAAACACCTAGTAGTAGAATCGCAGTCGATGCTGAGAATATGGAGAAACCACTTCTGCAGACTGTATAACGGCGATGTTAGTCAATATACCGCTGTCAGGCAGAATGATCCATTTTAAATAGACGAAGACCGCAGAGAACTCCGTCCCCCTGACCACGACGAAGTTAAGATTGCCATATCGAAACTCAAGTCGAATAAAGCTGCTGGCGTAGACGGACTGTCTGCTGAGCTCTTCAAGACAGCTGGGGATGACCTGATTAGGAGCATGTACCAGTTCATCTGTAAGATATGGTCAGAGGAACGCATGCCCGAGGAATGGAGTCTCAGCATCGTATGCCCGATCCACAAGAAAGGAGACCCCTCTGATTTCGCCAACTACGGAGGAATAACTCTCCTTAACATCGCCTACAAAATCTTCTCTGCCGTTTTGTGTGAACACCTGAAGTCTTTTGTAAATAAGCTGATAGGTCCTCATCAGTGCGGATTCGGGCCAGGAAAGTCCACCATCGACCAAATCTTCACACTACGGCAGATCCTGGAAAAAACCAATGAATTTCAAGTCGACACTCATCCCCTATTTGTCGATTTCAAAGCCGCACACGACAGCGTAATTAGAGACGAGCTATACAACGCTATGTCTACCTTTGCCATACCTGCCAAACTCATCAGACTATGCAGGATGACCTTGTAGAATGCTCGCTGCTCCATCCGAATCGGTGAACACCTTACCGATAGTTGTGATGTCAAAAAAGCATTTAAGCAGGGCGATGCGCTGTCGTGTGATTTCTTCAACATCTTATTGGAAATGATTGTGCAAAAATCACTGGCCAATACAAGAGCCATAATCTATTTCAAATCCTCGCAACTCCTTGCATACGCCGTCGATATTGACATAATAGGTAGATTAGGTGGCGCTACAGTCCGTGGTGAACCTGGGCCTCAACCAACAAGCGTCTCCAGCTGGCACGGTCTTTGGCCAGCTGTTTCCAGCGCCGCACGCCCAGTTGGTTAAGGTCCCCTTCCACCTGCGTGCGCCACCGATGATGCGGCCGTCCTCTGCCGCGCCTTCCTTCCGGAGTGGATTCGAAGACTCTTCGGGTCGGAGCTGTATTTTCCATGCGCTCTACATGGCCTAGCCACCTTAGACGCTGTATCCGTAGACGTCGTACCAGGCCGATGTCGCTGTACAACCCGTACAGTTCTTCGTTATATCTTTTCTTCTATACACCGTTTGAACAAACGGCTAAATTTTCCTCTCGAAACGACCAAGGGCATCTTCATCCGCTTTTGTTAAAGGCCAAGCCTCTGCGCCGTAAAGGAGGACTGGGATGACCAAAGTCTCATATAGTGTCACCTTGGTTTTCCGAGAGAGGGCTCTACTTCTCAATTGCCTCTTGAGCCCAAAGAAACAGCGGTTGGCAAGAGTGATTCTGCGTTTTATCTCTGTGCTGGTGTTGTATCCGCCCATGGTGACGTTCTGGCCAATACGTCGTGTTGCCCGTCTCTTTTGGATGAAAACAGATATTTGGTTTTACCCTCATTAACCTTGAGACCCATCTTAGCCGCTTTTACCTCAATGCTTACAAAGGCCTCATTGACGTCTCGCTGTGTCCGTCCAATCACATCAATATCGTCGGCGTACGCAAGCAATTGCGTAGACTTGAAATAAATCGTACCTCTTGTGTTGGCCAGTGACTCGATCCTTTCAAGCACGATGTTCAAAAAGTTGCATGACAGCGCGTCACCTTGCTATTTTGACTTCGTTTAGATCGGGTGGACTGAATTCTGTTAGATCGTCGTCCATTACGAATGGCTCGTTCCGTCTGACAGCGGTATCTTGTCTGCAGAAGTGGTCTTGCCAAATCCTAAACATCGACTGCGACTCTACTACCAGTTCTCCATTTTCATCCCTGCAGGCCGCCGCCCTGGCTTTGTAGCCATGGCATGTTGGTTTTACCTTATTGTAAAACTTACGGGCGTCATTCCTGCGAAAGCATCTCTCCATCTCCTCGATCTCCCGCTTTCCGTGCTCTCTATTCTTTCTTCTGAAAAGCGTGTGTTCCTCTCTTCTCTTCTTCTCATAGATTTCGCGAGCAGCTCTCGTCCGACGTTGCAGCATGGCTTTATATGCTTCTTGTTTTGCTGCATGGGCTTGTTCGTATTGTTCATCGAACCAGGGGTTTCTAGGTGGTGGCGGTTTGAAACCCAGCACCTCTGAGGCAGCGTCCCATTCTTGCTCTATTGCTTGTGCTGCTGTGGGCGGATTTTGAAAGAGCTTGAAGGAGACACGATCGGTAAAGATTGTGACAGTCTCTTGCGATTGTAGCTCTCCGACGTCAAACTTACGTTGTCCTACTCGACTCCTAAGCATTCTTGATACCCTCATTCGTAACTTTGCTACAACAAAGTAGTGGTCCGAATCCGTGTTCGTACGTCGAAAATACTGGAGGAGTGTCTGGCGTCGATCGCAATGTGATCAATCTGGTTGGTGGTCGATTGATCAAAAGACCGCCAGGTACCCTTGTGGATGTTGAGATGGGGGAATCGCGTGCTTGAGGTTTTATGGAGGCTATGCTTTCCATTGATCGGCTCAAAAATGTCCTCTTTGCCCAGTTTTGCATTAAAATCTCCTAGAACTATTTTTGTGTCGTAGCTGAGGCATTGGGCATAGGTTCTGTCTCGGAGATCGTAGAATTCTTCTTTGGGTCAATCTTTCTTTTGTTCCGTTGGGGCGTGAGCGCATATTAAGCTAATGTTTCCAAATTTAGTTTTGATGCGGATTGTTATGAGGCATTCGCTTATATCTCGGAAGCTTAAGACTTTTTGTCGGAGTCTTCCTCGAATAACGAATCCGCACCGAATTCTCCTTGTAGCAGTTCCCGTAGTAGATGTCGCAGTTTTTCATCTGTCTTTTGCCTGGCCCATCCCATCGCACTACTTGGAGTGCGGTTATATCTGCTTTATAGCAGTTGAGGGTTTGCTCCAATTGAACGCCTGCACCCGGTCTGTTAAGGGACCTCACATTCCAGGTGCAGACTCCCAAGTCCGTCCGTATCCGAGGCTTGTTGTAGAATTTAAGCCATAAGAAATTAAATTCCGAGGTAGATGTTTGGCTCTGGTCCTTCATGGGCTGTAACGCCATCAAAGAAGAAGAAGATATTTGGCTATAGTGCCGAAGCAGCTGGTAAGTAATATCACTACGAACGTAGATGACGAGACCGTGGTGAGAAACGAATAATGGCACTAAGCTATATCCAGGAAGACTAAAATCAGAAGAATCAGACTTTGCAACAACCTGTGTTTCACAAAGGTCCAAAACATCTAGTTTGTGGAGAGAGACATGGGCATACGGGGCAAAGAAATTCTTTCTTAACCCACGAATGTTGCAGAACTGTATTCAGAATTCCCCCATCAAATTAGCATGCAAAACATTAATGGACGAAACTCCAACTAAGCAGTGGCGTTAAATGAAGATACGTCGTCGGCAATGCAAAAGCAAGTGTTAGCACTCACTCATTTTGGCGTAATGAGTACCAACCCCCGCCGAAGAGGAATGGCGGTGGAGGAACTGCCCGACGATCACATGGTGGTTTTATCTAGCGCTGCACTGAATTATTAAGTTATTACGTGGGGTTACGTGTTCCACAGAGAAAAAGAGGACTGCGAATCTACTGAATATTCAGAACCATGGCGCTCCCTAAGGACGCATACCTACATTCTCAATTCGATAACAACGCTATTCACATAAGTATAGTCGTAAAGATCGACTTAATAATCTTAATTACCTTTCTATTCAGTCTCGGAACGTATGAGCATAAGTGCTTCTATGTACATTGTTCCCAAATGAGCAAAGATATTGCCCGCCAGTAGGAAAATGTCCAATTTGAGACAAACATCAGCTTAAGGTAATACTGTTTATACTAGTAATCTGCTGTTGTTTGCCAAACAAAAGAGCAATATTTTGGTTAATAGAAAAGAAAAACATTTGGCCTTGCGCCAAAGGATTTTACTTGAAGGAGATTTGCATATAGCACTCCAGTAACGGATGGCGGAATCAACACTAATCCGCTTTATGTAGGGGTTTCCTTTAGTAATTCCATTTTCAGAACTTACCTGTTTTTCTCTTTCACTTAATATTTGTTAAAAGCGAATTAGTACGTTGAGTGACATTGGGATAGCCTCACAAGTAGGTCCTTGAAGAATTTTTATAATTCTGGACTGAGAAATGTCGGTTTGGAAGTTATTTCGACATATGTGATTTTATGCGTAGACAGAAGGCAGACTATTGAAATTGTAGTATATTTGTATGTAGTAGGCGTATTATAGGAGGGTAGGGCCTGGTCATGTAGGGCAAAGTTGCTGATTGCATTAAACATGGCGAGGCGCCAACAACGATCCCTGCTAATGCTCAGGTCAGGTTGATATAGAGCCTCCTGGTGGCTTCCTCTGGATAGCAAGAGGGCCCAACCCGAACAGGATGGCGTCATGCCGGTTATGTATGTATGTTGGCGTTACAGTCCATGAAGGACCAAACCCGAGCTTCTCTCAATCACCCATGTTGTGTGTGATTTTATTTTCCCATAGGTGAAAGGGACCTACAGTTTATTGCCGGTTCCGAACGGCGAAATTCGAGAAGCTTTTCATGACAATTTTACTACAGGGGATTTTGTCCCCGTTGAGGAGAATCACCGTGAAAACACTTTCGATGACATGGCTGTGTCGGGATTCGATCCCGTATCATCGGCGTCAGAGACCAACACACTACCCACTGCGCCACGGTGCTCACATATTGGTCTTACCGGTTATAAATGGTTATGAATGAGAATATGGCCTCGGATACAAGGACGGGTGCCCAACGACGACACGGAGAGAAAAAGGACCACGATTTGGGAGTATGTTCCTGGAATGTGAGAACTCTCTACACTCCTGGAGTTACTCATCAACTAAAAAAGACCCTCAATCAGTGTAAGGCGGATATTACTGTGATCGAGGAAATACGCTGGATAGGACAAGGAATGGTAAGGAAGAAGGAGTGTGACATTTATTACAGTTGTCACAAACGGCTGCACTTATTGCGATGCGGACTCGTCGTGGGACTTTGCCTTTTTCCCAGACATTCCCTTTGAAAGTCATCGATTTTAAGCCAATAAGCGGTCGCCTAGCTGTGATCCGCCTCAGCCTACCGACGAGGCTGAAGAACCCATCAAAAAAAATCTTGGATGATGTCTACAGAGCTTGTACTCTGGGGACTTCAACGCCAAAATCGATAAGGAGAACATCTTTGGCGGAGCAGTCAGAAAGCACAGCCTCCACGATACGACAATAGACAACGGCTTCTGACTTACGGACTTCGCGGTAACGGTAATATGTAGCACAAGATTTCCTAACAAAAAGATCCAGCAACCTGGCGGGCTCCAGATGGCCGAACTACAAATTCGAAAACGCGAGACATGCATCAAACATCCTGGATGTTAGAACGTTCAGAGGGGCAAACGTCGGCTCTGACCGTTTCCTAATGGGAGCAAGACTCAGAGCCCGGCTTTCCAATGTTAAGTAGGTAGGTAGGCAGGTAAATTCGTAGCCTTCCCGGAATTGAGAGGAATACACATAGGCCAGGGAGGCCCGTTTTGCAGCTACGAGGAGGGGCTTATCCTCCTATTCGTGGAACTATTTTGTGCTTCTTAAGAAGTTAAGAAGATCAGATATCGCTACTTGCTGTCAGGTCGATAAGGAAGTAAGATTCTAGGTATCGTTTCCTGATAGTGCAGAATTCTGGGCAGGCGCAGAGAAGGTGGTGAATGGACTCGACCTCCTCCTCGTCTAGACAGCTTTTGCAGAAATCATTGCGCGTGACTGCCAATAAGGCAGTGTCCTGTGATGAAACCGATGATTTTGTGGATATCAGTTTTTTTAGGGAGATTATACTCCTAGGCCGTGGACTGTCAAGCCGGGGCCAGATTTGCCTAGTGATGACCCGGGTATGTTCCTGGGTCCATCTCAGGTTCGTCTCGGCCCTGACGAAATTTGCAAGATTACGTTTGATGGTTGCAAGGGGTATTCCCTCACAAGCCACGATTGATTGTAGCGTCGTTCCTTGGCTGGCGAGTGTGTCGGCTCTCTCATTTCCTGGAATGTCGCTGTGTCCCGGTACCCAGATAAGTTGTTTGTTAAACTGTTCGGCCATCTCGTTAAGACATAGGGGACAGTTGAGACTATTTTTGATAGGTGCACATAGGGCTCCAACGACTTTAAGGCTGTTTGACTATGCGTGAGAATATGGATATCCGTAGTGGATATCACGTTCCACTTCAGTCAAGATAAGGCCTCCTTTATTTCCATTCCAATGTTAGAAAGCTACATCCGCCCACCAAGAGGAGGTTCAATACTGGAAGCCTGAGCACCTCAGAGATTACAGAGAGCAACTGAACGGACGACTCGCAAGTATGCCACGTCGGACACAAACGCCAACAAAATGTGGCTCCATTGCTGCTCAGCCATCAAGGAAGCAGCTGAAATTACTATAGACTACGCGCCACCACCGACGAGAAACCCGTGGTGTGATGAGGGGTGTGAGCATAAAAAGCTAACGACCGACGAGGCGTACCAAAATAGGCTGCAAAGGAGAATACGAGCAGCGCGAGAGGAATACCGAGCCAGAAGAGGGAGGAAAAAAAAGACGCTGAAGAGAATCTTCGCAGCCCCTCAGCTCAATGATTTCGAAGAGCCCAAAAAAGAAAAGAATCTTCGCAGCCTCCCAGCTCACTGATATCGAAGAGCCCAAAAAACCAAAGCCTCGCAGCGGGCTTTAAAAACGGCACCCAGGCTCTTTGAAATTGTGAGAGCAATCTTATTACCGACCCGTGGATCTTGGGGATGTTTTCATGCAGATTTTCCTGCGGCAGCTTAGCCGGCATTGAGAAGAGAGATTGGTAGCGGACTAAGAGATCCCGCCTCCAGTCGACCAAGTTGTCTCCCTCCCAGCATTGTAGAAGTGGACAAAGTTGTTAAAAAGCTGAAGAACAAAACCGCAGACTTGGATGGATTACCATCAGAGCTCTTCAAAGCTGGTGGCGGTGATCTACATGTCCCATCCAAAAAAAAGCGGTCCTATCTCTTGCAAAAACTAAAAAGGTATATCCTTGCTCAATGTGGCTTACGAGGTCTTATCCAATGTATTGTGTGAACGTCTAAGGCCATTTTGCACCGCACATACCAATGCGGCTTCCAACCAGGAAGCTCAACTTTAGACCAAATATTCACACTTCGACAAATCTAGAAGAAGACCAGCGAGTTTCAAATCGATACACACCTTCTCTTTTTCGATTTCAAAGCCGCATATGACAGCATTCATCGCAAAGTCTTATTAACCGCGATGGCCGAATAAGGGATCCCGGAAAACTGATCCGGATGTGTCGAGCCACCTTAACAAACAATGCTCCGCGCAGTTTGGCTCCAGAACTTCCAAGCCTTTTGAAACATGCACCGGATTTCGGCAAGTAGATGCCCTGTTTATATGACTTCTTTAATCTCGTGTTGGAACAAATAGTGCGACAGGACAGCGTCAAAACGGAAGGCACTATTTTCCAAAAATCGGTCCAGTTGCTAAGCCACGCCAACGACATGGATATTGTCGCAAGTTCCCAGCGTACCATTGTTGAAGCGTTCATGGCGATTGAAGATCAGGCGAAACGAGTTGGTCTTCACATCAATGAGAAGAAGACGAAATATGTATATGCTGTCAACAAATAAGCAGCCCGTCACGCATCAACTAGGACAAAACTTAACGATCGGCAGTTACGAGGTGGTGAAGGAATTCACAAACATATGTACCTGGGGTAAACATAAACTCCACGAATGATATCATAGTAGAGATCCGGCGCAGAAACATCCTCGGCAACCGCTGTTTCGGCTTCTCAGAACAACTAGGCTCCAAGCTCCTGCCTCGAAGAACTACTCGGGGGTGGCCGTGCTGCAGTGGTTAACATCATCGGCCGTCGAGCGAAAGGTCTATAGTTCAAATTCGTTTCATTCGTTTCGTTTTTTCCTATGCGGAAAAAAGTATGCAACACAGTTGTGAATGGAAAGTGACCAAACGTACTGCTGCAGGCATAACACTCACAGTATGTGGTCAATTGAAATTCATCCTCTGCGTATGCAATACTAACACAAAAAGTGCATGAACGAATTACTGAGAATTATAACCAACTCAAAATTTGGTCGGCTCTCGTCCTATATAGGACAAACTACCCCTGAGAGTAGTAAACAAACATCTTCGACCCAAAAACCACTGCACTCCGTTCAGGTTGTGTGTCAAGAACATCAACCTGGGCGAAACTTTTCCTCACCCTGTTACCCTCGCTCGAACAACGTGCAATACATTATAAGGCCTTAGTCTTGGCCAAGTCTATGCTCTACAAGCCTCTTATACTGACAGTCCTGTTATATGGAGCCGAAAGCTGGACGATTAGCAGGACAGCAGAGCTGATCCTTGGCTCATTCGAAAGAAGAATTCTGCAACTCATATTTGGTCCTGTCTGCAAGGAAGGCGAGTGGAGGAGAAGACATAACCGCGAAATCTATGAGCTGTATAAAGATGTGGATATAGTCCGGAAGGCAAAAATCCGTCGACTACAATGGCTCGGCTAAATCGAGCGCATAGACAACTTCGTCTTTCCGACTGGAAGTAGCGTGACCGCCAAGGATGGAAGGCTGTTTCAACTCAGGCCCAGACCCTCCTTGGGTTATTGGCCTGAAAAGTAAGTAGTAAGATGTATTATATGTATGTACATACATACATACATACAGATGTGACATATGTGCACAGGAGTGGGAATTAATTCAATCTCCTGACGCATGCGCCTTGTGTTGCTCGGATCGTTTACTTACCGAGTACGAATACATCTTATTTCACGAATACAAATCCTTTTTGTTTTGCAAACAGAATCGGATTAGGGGTACAAAAGCCACCGCACCAAACATAGACATTTACATAAGCACATTAGAAGTATCTTTATCTTTTCAAAAACTATTCCTCTTTCTGCCACTAATATCGCTTACATATACATGTACATATGTATCCACATTAATTCCCATAATATTTGTGTTTGCAATATGATTTTTCCTGTTATCCTTGCCGGTGTATCATATTTCACATGAAACACACACCGACAACGACTGTGCGCTTGCAGTTCATCTGTGAAAATGCAATAGCTCAAGTGGAAAATTCGACTTAACCGTTTATATTCTGTTCTTCCGCATTTTTGACTTACGTATTTGTTAAATGTTTCTGAATTCAGAAAGGTGCAACGCGGATGTTGGGGATTACAAAAAACCAAGATACCTCATCATCAACCTTGCAATATTGGAAAGAAAAATAGCAGGAAAGCGAAACTTGAGATTTGCGGAAACTGCCCCTCTTTGAACAGACCGATTGTTTAGAATAATTACAAAATATTAGGTTATGTGGTTGTAGAGCCCCTGTTGGGTAGATTTAGGAAAGTACTCATTGGTACTTCTAATTATAATATATTATGTGGGTTTTTGAGTTTGGGAATATTTTTTTTTATCATTGAAGGAATATGTATACAGATGAACAATTAAAATGCATTTTCATCACCACTACTGCAGAAGAGTATTGTTAGCATTGGTCTCATCCGGTCAAAACTCAGCCATGAAGTGTTTCTGAAATGTAAAATCCGGTACAGTTAGAAGAGACCGACATAACTCCACTCAAGGCGGAGGTGTCGCAATCTTTATTCGTAGGAATCTCAAACCTAAGGTAACGTATAGCGGTAAAATACGGCGGTTACAGGTACTAGAGGAGCGTATGTATGTCCATGTTCGGAACGGAAAGAGAATGGATAAAGTATTATGCACCTAAAGCACTTGTTCAATCTCTGCGCTTTAACTCGACAGAAAACGTACATATGTATGTTTTGGTTGGAGATTTAGATGCCAAGCTTGATGCTTGGTGGCCATTGGTGACCCTTCTTTCTTTCCTTGGTGGCGTAACAGCCCATGAAGGACCAGAGCCAAACTTCTCTCAATCATGTGTGTGCCTTATTTACAGTTTAATGCCAATCCCGAACGGCGTGAGTCGAGAAGCTTTTTCATGGCAAGTTTACTACGGGGAATTTTACCAGTACCCCGCCGAGGAGGAACGTCGCAAAATAAACATTCGTTGGTGTCATTGGGATCCGAACTCGCTCATCTTGCGTCAGAGTCCAACACACTAACCATTGCGCCACGGTGACATTACTACTTACTTACTTACTTATCAGGCCAGCGATCCATGGAGGATCTGAGCCTGAGCTATAGCTGCCTTCCATCCTTGACGGTCCCGGGCACGCTGCTTCCAGTTGTCAAGACCAAGATGTCTTACATCCGCGATTACTTGGTCTTTATACCGGAGGTTCGGTCTTCCTCTTCTTCTCTAACCGGGAGGCTCAGAGTCAAAGACCCTCTTAGCTGAAGCGTTGATGTCTATGCGCTCGATGTGGCCGAGCCAGTGTAGTCGACGGATCCTTGCCTTCCGGACTACATCCACATCTTGGTACAGCTCGTAGAGTTCGCGGTTGTGTCTTCTTCTCCATTCACCTTCCTCACAGACAGGACCTAATATCAGGCGCAGAATTTTTCTTTCGAAAGAACCCAAAATCAGCTCCACTGTCCTGCTTATCGTCCAGCTTTCGGCTCCGTACAGCAAGACTGGCGGAATGAGCGTTTTGTAAAGTATGACTTTAGTCTTTCGAGTGAGGAGTGACACGGTAACATTGCTCAGCATTAAATATAAAATCAAGTAGCCCGCAACGGATAGTCCGTCGTTTTCTAGGACCAGTTTTTATATTGATCTTATGCTAGTTGGTTCTTAACTGAGGCTGACTGACACAAACGAAGGTTTTGCCAACTGTTTACCAACCATCATATATGTACGTCAGTTACCATATCAATCAATGGTAAGATGAGTTTACATAGATGACAGCGTATGTTTAAACGCACATATGGTACGTTGGCTACACTTTGAAAATTGCTCGATGAGAGCTCTCATTTGAGCGGCTCATCTCCCGGGGAAAACATGAATCTGTCAAACGAGAAGATTGACAAACGACCCTATAGTCATGTACCGAAATACGATAATCAGCACAAAAGTAGACACGTTTCAAGACTTAAATTCCTGTTCAGGTAGTTAATTGACCGGAGCTCGGGACACTGAAGTTACTGATTAAAAATCTTCAACAATTGAGCTGAGAATATCTGTATATAGGTAGGTACATATTTGCCTCTAACTCGGCAAAACTGTGGTCGATAAGTCTCATTTCGAGTAGCAGCAAGGTCTTCGAAAAGGTGGTCCATAGACCGCTGTCCAAATGGAAAATCAACCGAAACTGTGTTACCCATTTACTCTACATGGCTAACGCTTTTGTTAAAATCCAGGCCTTTGGTCAAAGTGTCATAGAGGAGGAATGATTAATGTTTTGTATAGCGCAACCTTGGTCTTTCGAGAGAGGGCTCTACTTCTCCATTGCCCTTTGAGCCCAAAGAAGCAGCGGTCAGTAAGTCTAATTCTGTGTTTGACCTCAACGCTGGTGTTGTTGTCGTGGGTCACTAGTGAGCTACTGTAGACGAAGTCCTTGTTCAAGGCTGCTTGACTCTCCGTGAGAATTCGAATATCCGTAGTAGATATATATTACGTTCGACTTAAGCCAAGACAGAGCCTCCTTTATTGCAAACAACTCCGCCTTACTTACTTACTTAGGTGGCGCTACAGTCCGTGGTGAACCTGGGCCTCAACCAACAAGCGTCTCCAGCTGGCACGGTCTTTGACCAGCTGTTTCCAGCGCCGCACGCCCAGTTGGTTAAGGTCCCCTTCCACCTGCGTGCGCCACCGATGATGCGGCCGTCCTCTGCCGCGCCTTCCTGATGGAGTGGATTCGAAGACTCTTCGGGTCGGAGCTGTATTTTCCATGCGCTCTACATGGCCTAGCCACCTTAGACGCTGTATCTGTCCCGTACCCGTACAGTTCTTCGTACAGTACAGTTCGTACCCGTACAGTTCTTCGTTATATCTTCTCCTCCATACACCGTTTGAACATACGGGACCATAGATAGTACGCAGAATTTCCCTCTCGAAACGACCAAGGGCATCTTCATCCGCTTTTGTTAAGGTCCAAGCCTCTACGCCGTAAAGGAGGACTGGGATGATTAAGGTCTTATATAGTGTCACCTTAGTTTTCCGAGAGAAGGCTCTACTTCTCAAATGCCTCTTGAGTCCAAAGAACCAGCGGTTGGCAAGAGTGATTCTGCGTCTTATCTCAGCGCTGGTGTTGTTGTCGCTGGTCATCAGTGAGCCAAGGTAGACGAATTCCTTGACCACTTCAAAGTTATATCCGCCCATGGTGACGTTCTGGCCAATACGTCGGTGTTGTCCGTCTCTTTTAGATGAAAGCAGAAATTTGGTTTTACCCTCATTAACCTTGAGACCCATCTTAGCCGCTTCTACTCACTGCTTACAAAGGTCTCATTGACGTCTCGCTGTGTCTGTCCAATCACGTCAATGTCGTCGGCATACGCAAGCAATTGCGTAGACTTGAAATAAATCGAACCTCTTGTGTTGGCCAGTGACTCTTGCACGATCTTTTCAAGCACGAGTTTTAGAGCTTGGCTCAGGTTAAATTGTTTGCAGAATACTCTACTATCCACCCCGTCATTGATTTTTGACCCGTCAGTGTAGAAATCCACGCAGCTCCTACAGGGTTGCGTATGGCGGGACCAGTTACGTCCGTCCGAGTAAGTTATCTTGAATTTCTTCTCAAAGACTGTGGTAGGATCTATGTGGTTCGAGTTTTCTACCATGGTTATCCTGTTGTTCAGGATGGAGGAGTGGCCAGTGATATAGCCCGTCCATTTTTAGTCTTATTTTTGTATACATATGTGGCAAATTGCCTTCTAAGAATATTGAGTAGTGTAAGGTGAAGTATCATATAGGGCAATCAAAAGATGTAAGTTATCTTATCTTATGGTGATCTTAGTGTTATTGTAGAGTATCCATATGGGGCCAGTAAAGGTTTTTTTATTAAATAAGCATGGGTTGGTTATATGAATATATGTATAAAAAAAAATTTAAAATTAAACTGAAATGAATGACAAAATTCAACTTACAAACATACATCTTCGGTGGCCCGCATGTTCCACTAAAAGAGTCGCATCGACTCCGTCATCGACTCTAACTCATCAGGAGCTAAGCCCAAGCGCACCCAGGGGAGTTTTTGGACTTGGTCCAACCACCTCGTCCTGGGTCTGCCAAGCGGTCGCTTGCCTGATGGTATTGCATCCAAGGCAAAATTGACCCAGTATTACTCCTCCCATCACTCTTGAAGAAGACCCCGAGATACTTAAACTTCTCCACCTGCCTCAATGGGACTCCACTAACATGTAGAGTGCATTGGACAGGTGTTCTGGAAATAACCATAACATCGGATTTCCACGTTAACCCTCATTCCAGCATCAGCACATACGGCCAAAAACCTATCTGAAGTTCCATCTGGGAGGATGCAAAAAGAAGATGACTTATCCTAAACTCTCCCAATGTACAACACTCTTCGCCTCGATTACGCTCAAACATCCAGTCCATATATATAATGAAAAGGAGAGGTGACAAGACGCACCCTTGGCGAAGTCAAGTGTTGATTTACTACCGTTAACCCGAACGCAGAGGGCGCCGTAGCGCAGTGGTTAGTGTGTTGGACTCTGGCGCACGATGAGCGAGTTCGGATCCCGATAACACCAACGCCATCGGATGTTTATTTCGCGACGTTCCTCCTCGGCGGGGAACTGGCTAAACCCCCCGTAGTAAACTTGCCATGAAAAAGCTTCTCGACTAACGCCGTTCGAAATCGGCATTAAATTGTAGGTCCCTTTCACCTGTGCGAAAAATAAATCACGCACAACATGGGTGATTGAGAGAAGCTTGGCTCTGGTCTTTCATGGACTGTAACGCCACCAAAGATGAAGAAGAAAGAACCCGAACGCAGCTGCTACAGTTTGTGTATAGAGACTGAAAGGCCCTCAACAGAGGACCACCAATCCCATACTCCTGCAGAACACTCCAGAGTTTACCTCGAGGAACTCGATCATACGCCTTTTCCAAATCTACAAAGCAGCTGTAGACTGGTTTGGCGTACTCCCAAGCCTTCTCGAGTACCATTCTTAGAGTGAAAAGCTGGTCGGTTGTACTTCTACGAAACCCGCACTGTTCATCTCCTATCTTGGATTCGACCATAGCTCTAGAACGCGCCTCCAACACCGTAGCGTAGACTTTGCCGGAAACACTTAAAAGAGATATGCCCCTTTAGTTGGAGCACTCTTTTTTATCCCCCTTTTTGAAAAGAGGAACAATCACCCCAGTTTGCTAATCGCTAGGTGTCTCACCGCATTCCCAGGCCACCTTAATGACACGAGAGAGCCATAATACTCCCTCTTTAGCCATTGCCTTAAGCATTTCTGGCCGAACTTCATCCACACCGGCGGATTTGCCAACTTTCAGCGCTTCAATCGCTAAAATGACTTCCCCCACCGTTGGACTATTCTCCGCCACACGCAAGACTATAGGTCTGTCCCCCTCAGTGCCCTGTTCGGGATTGAGCAGCTCCGAAAAGTGTTCGCTCCATCTGCGTAAGATGTCCATCTCATTGGAAAGCAACACACCATCTTTGGATTTAACTCCTTCGATGATGTTGAATTTCCTTCCTCTGAGCCGGCGAATGGTTTGCCAGAACACCTTTTTCGCATATCTATTGTCGCTTTCCAACTTCTCGCCGAACTCCTTCCAGGACTGCTCTTTCGCTGCTCGCACAGTAAATTTGCAAGTTCTTCGCGCCCAAGAGAGTCCAGTCTCTGTAGGCCTTCTTCTTTTCTCTGAGTTCTTTTCTCACCATCAGCCGCCACACCAAGCCGCTTCTCTCCACAAACATCACGTGCAGAGGCAATGACAGCTGTTGAAAATAGTCGCCATTCTTCCTCTACATGCGATGGAACAGTTGGAACAGTTTGATCAAATCAAATCTATATGTGTCGTGCGAAGTGTTGCACCTCACTGCTCTGATGTTTCTCCCACCATATGCGTGTAACCACTCTTTGTTTCCGCTTTGGTAGACGTATATTTATGAATGGCTTTGTGCGGAAAGAAGGTGTTCATAATGGACATGCCATTTGCACAGCAAAAATCCAACAACCTCTCTCCGTTCGCGTTCCCCCCAATCACACTCCGCCGTGTCGTTACATCCACACCCACGTGGGCGTTGAAGTCACCCATCAGGATATAGGAATCCATCTCAACCACCGTATCAAGGGCCGCATCAATTTCATCCAGGAAAATCGCATACTCAGACTCTAGATTCAGTGCATACACCTGCACCAGAGTCAAAATTGATCTTTCAAATTTGAGTTTTAAGATCGCGACTCTCCCTCCTAATGGTATCCATTCCAATACCCCCCCCCCACACACACACACACACCTCCACGGATTACAAATATGTACATACTCTGGACCAACAAAATCCCAGCTGTTTGTCAGGTACGAGCACTGAACCCACTCGAAGAGAAAGTCTCCCATTCACGTGCATGTAGCGCTGACGACGACGTCAAAACTATCGAAGAACCGGTCGGTTCCACTGAATAAAATACTTTTATGATTCAACCACAAACTATACACATACCAACATAAATGCACATGAATGTAATTAACAACAACCTGAGCATTAAGAGCTGGTAGAAGTAAGCATAGCCGCTTGGCTAGTCAGTTCAGAACTTTATTTCTTCGAATTAAGTTGCTTTCGTTTTGGTTTCTAAGAATACATTTTCTTTTCATATCTCATTTAGTTTGTCTGTTTAATTAGATACATATTGTGCTGTAATTAAAATGGTTTGCAACAAGTTCTTGACTTTGAATACTGGAGCTAAAATGCCAGCTCTTGGCATTGGAACTTGGCAGGTAAGAATAAATATTAAACTGATCTTAACCAATTTATAAAACTTTGTTAGAAAATATACTAACGTTACTGTCTAATAAAGATAGATATTTATTTATTTCATTTAAAATTTACAAAATGTGTTTTCGCACAATTTACATAGTAATTTACAGAGATGTGATATATTCATATATTTCTACTAAAATATTATACAAAGGTTATTAAAATACAATGGTGAAAATAGTAGAAATGAATTGAGGAAAACAAATGACAGAAAACCTCAAATGAAAGTGGGCAAAAAAAAAAGTTCCATTATAACATGTTCAGCTGATTGATTAAAGGATTGCCTGGTATATCGCATTTAGTCATGAAACTATCATTATGTTTACAAATCCTGAATAAGATCAATTCGATATTAGCTCTAGTGTGCAGATGTAGTGTTGAGTAATGCCAAGGCAGATTTAACATCATTTTTAATAATTTATTTTGCATTTGTTGTACCTTTTTAATGTGGCACTTAGCCTAGTTGCCCCAAACCTGACAGCCGTATAGCAAAATTGGCTGAAATATACTTTGATAAATTATTATTTTATTTTCTAGTAAAAGATATGATGTTCTATTAATAAATGGATATAGTTTTTACAGTTTTTTTACAGTTTAAAATTATTTTTTATTTTTGTAATTATAACTAACTTATCTATACTAATATTATAAATGTGAAAGTGTGCGTGTCTGTTTGTCCGTCTTTCACGGCAAAACGGAGCGACGAATTGACGTGATTTTTTAAGTGGAGATAGTTGAAGGGATGGAGATAGACGTAGGCTACCTTTTGTTTCTTTCCAGCCCCCGTTAAGTTTGTATGCAGCAAAAAAAAAAAAATCAGTAGGGGATGGGAATTTGTGTGAGACTCTCCGCAAAATTAGTGTAGGTTCTATGATACAAACAAATAATAAAATAATTTAATTAAAACAACCATAAATCAATCAGCTTTTGAGAAAACAATCAATATTCGTAACATAAATAAGTGTTACTCTTGAATTACGATAGATGGCGCTGATATGTTTCTGAAACGCGCTAACGTTGTGTGCTACCTATCTGTACTTAAGTGCGGGCATCGGGCCGCGCTTCACGCTATAGTGCATACGGTACCTATACTCTGTTATTTGACTACTAAGCGTCCCAGTCATGCTTATACGAAATTTAGATTATGTAATGGGACGAGACTTCGTGTCACACAACTTGGCCGCAATATCATTAGCGCCACTATCTTAACCGGCCTAGGAAAGGGTGAAAATGTAATGGTCCCACGAATCCCAATAATTTCCACAGATCTCCCGTTCCAGTTTAAAAGGCTACAATTTCCTCTAAAGCTTAGTTTCGCTATGACCATTAACAAAGCGCAAGGTCAAACATTAAAGGTGGCTGGGCGGAACTTAGAAAAGCCGTGCTTTTACCATGGACAATTGTATGTAGCATGTTCGCATGTGTCCAATGCCCAGAATCTTTACATTTTATCCCCAAATGGAAAGACATATAATATCGTCTACAGAAGCGTATTAAAACAACATTCTGATCCGAGTTTTCTTCTGTGTTCTAAATCAGGAAAGGGGAACCGTGTTACCCCGAATTTAACGCGAGCGAAGCCGCGGGCTAAAGGTAGTGCTAGATAAAAATGACTTAAACTGGCTTAACTAACTTAATTACATTATATAGTATTTTTATTCCAATCTTCACTTCACTTTATTAAGTGTTTCCATGATGTGGCTCTTAAAAGTCAATATTGGGTCAAGATATATGCCCAGGTATTTTACCGAAGACTTCCACCTTATTGCGTTGATAGTAAGTTGACTAGATGGAAGAGAACAAGTTTTTCTTTTTCTGGGGAAAAAGGTAGCTTGAGTTTTTCCAATATTAAGTTTAATTTTCCACTTCAAATAGTATTCACTTAACCGCTCAGCTGCATGCATTAGATTCGTCTCAATGTTGAGACCAGATCCATGCGGGGCTAATATGGCGGTACCGTCAGCGTAAATCGCAACTTCGCAGCGTGGAAGCCGCGGTAGGTTAGATGTACATAGGTTATATTACATGGGACTGAGAACAGAACCTTGGGGCACACCTACATTAAAATGAATTATATTCGACGCAAAACCATTGACAAATACTTGAAAACGACGATTTAATACAAAACTTTGAATAGTTTTACAGAGAAACAGAGGAAAATGGTCGCTTAACATTTTTGAGGCGAAGCGTAAGCGAAGCCTCTCTCTAATCGAATCTAAGGAAAAAGCATTCGTCCGCGAACTGTTCGTAAACGTGATGTCCGATTGTAATGAAATTTTGCACATTGACATATCCTAGCATTTTTTTGCATCGGTCACGAACCATGGTCACAAATGTCCAACCTTTCGAACACGCGCCGATTTTTCATTGAGTTCAAAAATTTTTACTTTTTGCACGCCCTCTATATTTTGAGATTCCTTAACGCCGTCCCACATCCGTGGTAACCGTAATGATAGAGCAATGAGTGAGTTTCATAAACGATTTAAAGAATCGCTTCGCCTCAATATTTTGGTGTAGGAGCGGATAACCAACTCCGTCCACCGCCCTAGTATATATGAGGCCATCATGCCATTCAGAATCAAATGCTTTTTCGATGTCTAATAGCATCAAGCTACTTGATTTTCCTTCTGCTCTATTTTTTTTAATACTATAACAAATCCTAAGTACCTGGTACCTTGGTCACGTCTGAACCCAAACTGCTCATCAAGACATATTTTCTGATTTTCTATAGTTCTTACAATTTTGTCCTTAACGACTTTTTCATAAATTTTACTTATACTACTCAGCAAACTTATTGGCCTATAGCCAAGAGGATCATTTCGCTGTTTTCCTGCTTTTGGTAATGGAATTACTTTTGCAATTTTCCACCCATCTAGCGTGCTTGCAACTTAAGACATTGATAACATAAGTCAGAAATTTGATGCCCCCTATAGGTAACCTTTTAGGGTGAACATGTTCAATATTATCTAAGCCGCAAGTTTGTTATTGAGATGAATTTTCAACTCCCTTTTAGACACATATTCATTTGGCGGAGTTTCACTGAGAGCAAGATTGAATGATTCCATAGTATTTTCCACGAGTGTGGAAATGATTTTCTGAAAATTTCATGGCTAAAATATCAGGTTTTTCGGGATCGGTGTAGATAATATTGGAACCATCAATGAGACAGGGTATCTGCCTGTTTTTATTCCTAACAACCTTAACTATGTTCCAAAAAGCTTTAGCAGCTTTGTCAAGATTTTTTATTTTACTGTTCCACTCTTTATTTCTATAGGTCTGAATGTTTGTACAAATTAATTTATTAAAGTATTTCATAAGGACTTTAGAAACAGATTGACGATACCTTTGCCAATTTCTTCTCTGCAAGCTCCTAATTCTAATCACTTCTAAAATATGAACTGGTTTTTTCAGAGATGAACATTTTTTCTTAACATGAGGAATACAATTCTTAGCAAAAGCATTAATGTCTAATAAATATTTACATATACACTAAATTCGGCGGCAATCTAAGATTATTTCTATTTAAGATTTTTGTAGGAATAATGTGTACCTACTATATACAATACCTATCCACACTGAATGACCGTATGCAGTCGGCATTCTCAATTCTGTGCAAATGGGCGCATAGCAACGGGCTCAGGATAAGTCCCCAGAAAACGGAGCTCGTGCTATTTACCAAAAAGCATAAAATCCCGGAACCTTGCCCTATCACTTTGCTTGATACCAGGTTAACCTATTCCTCCAGTGCCAAATAACTTGGTATTATACTAGATAGGAAATTAATTTGGAAGAGCAACACAACTGAAAGAGCAAAAAAAAGCAACAATAGCTCTCTACACATGAAAGAAAGCCCTAGGAAAAAAATGGGGATTCAACCCCAAGATCACCCTATGGCTCTACATCACGGTCGTTAGACCCATACCAATGTATGGAGTGATAGTCTGGTGGACTGCACTGGACAAAACAACATACCACAAACAACTCGAGAAGGTACAAAGGATGGCATGTATGTGCATTACCGGGGCCCTCAGGTCCACACCAACGGCTGCACTCAACATGATACTCGACCTTACACCACTCGATATTTTCGGCAAGCAAATTGCCACACACGGCCATAAGACTAAAAGCCAACTCGAAATGGACGAGCTATGTCACTGGCCACTCCTCGAGTGGCGATGGCCGAACAGTTTAAGAAACAACTTATCTGGGTACCGAGACACAGCGACATTCCAGGAAATGAGAGAGCCGACACACTCGCCAGACAAGGAACGACGCTACAATCAATCGTGGCTTGTGAGGGAATACCCCTTGAAACCATTAAACATAATCTTGCGAATTTCGCCAGGGCCGAGACGAACCTGAGAAGGACCCTGGGATATACCTGGCTCATCACCAGAAAAATCTCTCCCTAAAAAGAACTGACATCTACAAAGTCATCGGTGTCATCACAGGACACTGCCTCATTGGCAGTCACGCACAAAAACTAGGAATAGTTCCGAATGATTTCTGCAGAAGCTGGGGCGCGGATGCAGAAAGCGTTTGTTGAACAAAAAGGTATAAATCGCAGAGGCATGTTGGTTTGAGGCCGAGGTCCACCCCGAATTGTGGCGACCGTTAAGCAAAGAAAGTGTCTTTTTCAAATAGCTAAGGTAGGGCGCCGTGACGAAATACTGAACTTGTAAGTGCGCCGCGGACTGAAAAAGATTGGGAACCACTGGTCTAATAGCATCAAGCCACTTGATTTTCCTTCAGGGTATCAGGGTATTTCATAAGGACTTTAGAAACAGATTGACGATACCTTTGCCAATTTCTTCTCTGCAAGCTCCTAATTCTAATCACTTCCAAAATATGAACTGGTTATTTCAGAGATGAACATATACACTTAATTCGGCGGCAATCTGAGATCGTTTCTATTTAAGATTTTTGTAGGAATAATGTGTACCTACTATATACAATACCTATCCACACTGAATGACACTGAATTCTGTGCATAGCAACGGGCTCAGGATAAGTCCCCAGAAAACGGAGCTCGTGCTATTTTCCAAAAGGCATACAATTCCGGAACATTGCCTTATCACTTTGCTTGATACCAGGTTAACCTATTCCTCCAGTGCCAAGTACCTTGGCATTGTACTAGATAGGAAATGAACTTGGAAGAGCAACACAACTGAAAGAGCAAAAAAAGCAACAATAGCTCTCTACAAATGCAAGGAAGCCCTAGGAAAAAAATGGGGATTCAACCCCAAGATCACCCTATGGCTCTACATCACGGTCGTTAGACCCATACCAATGTATGGAGTGATAGTCTGGTGAACTGCACTGGACAAGACAACATACCACAAACAACTCGAGAAGGTACAAAGGATGGCATGTATGTGCAATACCGGGGCCCTCAGGTCCACACCAACGGTTGCGCTTAACATGATACTCGACCTTACACCACTCTATATTTTCGGCAAGCAAATTGCCACACACACGGCCATAAGACTAAAAGCCAACTCGAAATGGACGAGCTATGTCACTGGCCACTCCTCCATCCTGCAGAACAGGATAACCATGGTACAAAACTTGGACCCCACAGAACCCACCACAGTCTTGGAAAAATACTCTACGACGATATATCCGGACAGACAAAACTGGACTCGCCAAACTCAACCCCGCAGAAACTGCAAACAACTTAAGCTGCATAAAGCTCTAAAATTACCAGATCACTGCAGCGTTTTCCAGGCGGAACTGTTGGCAATAAAAGAGGCCTTGTCTTGGCTGAAGTGGAACGTAATATCCACCACGGATATCCGTATTCTCACGGATAGTCAAGCAGCCTTAAAGTCGTTGGAGTCCTATGTGTACACATCAAAATCTAGTCTCGACTGTCGCCTATCT
Source organism: Eumerus sabulonum (assembly GCA_951905685.1). Classification (NCBI taxonomy): domain Eukaryota; kingdom Metazoa; phylum Arthropoda; class Insecta; order Diptera; family Syrphidae; genus Eumerus; species Eumerus sabulonum. The sequence continues at coordinate 210,498,098 of OX645060.1, forward strand.
CTAAACGCGATGGCCAAACAGTTTAACAAATAACTTATCTGGGTATCGAGACACAGCGACATTCCAGGAAATGAGAGAGCCGACACACTCGCCAGACAAGGAACGACGCTACAATCAATCGTGGCTTGTGAGGGAATACCCCTTGCAACCATTAAACATAATCTTGCAAATTTCGCCAGGGCCGAGACGAACCTGAGATGGACCCAGGGACATACCTGGCTCTTCACCAGAAAAATCTAGGAGTATAATCTCCCTAAAAAGAACTGACATTTACAAAGTCATCGGTGTCATCACAGGACACTGCCTCATTGGCAGTCACGCACAAAAACTAAGAATATTTCCGAATGATTTCTGCAGAAGCTGTCAGGACGAGGGGGAGGTCGAATCCATTCACCGCCTTCTTTGCGCCTGTCCAGCATTCTGAAGAATCAGGAAACGATTCCTAGGCTCTTACTTCCTTAACGATCTGATAGATGTTCAGAAAGTGGGGATATCTGATCTTCTTAGCTTCTTAAGAAGCACAAAATGGTTCCACGAATAGGGGGGCAAAACCCTCTCGTAGCTGCACAACGGGCCTCCCTGGCCTATGTGTATTCTTCTCAATTCTGGGAAGGCTACGATCCTACCTACCTACCTACCTACTATATACGACAAAGTGAAAACATAATACCAAAACGTCTTTGCATATTCGTGAGGTTAATGATAGAAAAATGTGTAAACTCATTGACAGTGAAGTGAAGTGAAGTTTACAGTGAAGGTTTTGTTAGAATTGTAAGTTTCTAGAGTAAATTGCTTAGATACACATTCTCTTCGTGGCTACTTATGACAATGACTTGTAAAAATCATTTCTTACCGATTTATAATTAAATCAATTATACTACAGGGGGTTTTGTCAGTACCCCTCCGTCGAAAATCACCGTGAAAAACACATTCGATTCGGGATTCGATTTCGTGTTATCGGCGTCAGACATCAACACACTACCCACTGCGCCAAGGTGCTCTCGAGTCAACTTGACTCTGATTAATATCTGCAATCGTATTTGACCATAAACTAAGGCAAATATTTTATTGAGATCACACCTTCTCATATCTGATAATACGACTGCTTATTATCGTAGCGATTGTATAGTTTTGTTAACTCTAGTTTGGCAGATATACAAGTGGATTATCAGCTCAAACTGACTGATCACTTAGATTCTAAATGTATATTTACAAAATCATGCTCTCTGTTATCACAGAAGGGTATTCTCATATGTATCAAAAAATCTTTGACCAATCTACAGCTTTTTAATATGATTCGAAGTTCGGCAAGATGCGAGATTTCTTTCTTTCGCTTTGACCCGGATTTTTCACAGGAAAGCAAAATCTAATTATCTTAAGCTACGTCAGGTATATAGTATAAGCATCCAAGAATGATAAGCTAAAATGCAAGTCTACGATTTAACATGAAGTCTTTTCGAAAATATTGATTTTCCAACTTCTCATGACAATGGTGTAGTATCACTGAGTCATAGCGACAGTCTAGTATGATGGACTATTAAATTACCATTAACGAGTGTTACCTTATATACATAGCAGGCATACTGTCGCGTGAACGTTATCTAACTTTCAGAAAAAAAAAATAAAAATTCTTTCTAACATAACCTACATGATACCCTACATGATTTGCAAAAAATTGGTAGGTCTTTCATATTCTTCAACTTATCAGTGACTTTCTCAAAATTAAATTTATTGTTCAACATAGTCCTCTTTCAATGCGATATACACAACCGATATTCTAATTTACTTAACCCTTCCAAAAAAATCTTTTTGCGGCAAGCCATTTCTTAGGAAATAAGTTTAGTTTAGTTTAGTTTTTGTAATTGCTGCTCAAAGAAGGCCATCGAATAGACGATCTTTCCTACAACATTTCTAAAGACAAGGGACTCAACTGGATTGTTAGAGATTTTCGAAAAAGAAAAATAGACACGCATGGACCTTCCGTATAAAAGAACATTCCCTCTCTTCTTAGTGTTGCATGGCCTTCTCTGAATTAGCCAACATAAGCGCCGACTCGTGGCGTACTGCATCTCTAATAATGTAATAGAATTTCTGAGATGTTGCTCTTTTTTTTACTTACCTGGACCTGAGCTATAGCTGCCTTCCATCCTTGACGGTACGCTGCTTCCAGTTGTCAAGACCAAGATGTCTTACATCCGCGATTACTTGGTCTTTATACCGGAGGTTCGGTCTTCCTCTTCTTCTCGAACCGGGAGGCTCGGAGTCAAAGACCCTCTTAGCTGGAGCGTTGATGTCTATGCGCTCGATGTGGCCGAGCCAGTGTAGTCGACGGATCCTTGCTTTCCGGACTACATCCACATCTTGGTACAGCTCGTGGAGTTCGCGGTTGTGTCTTCTTCTCCATTCACCTTCCTCACAGACAGGACCAAATATCCGGCGCAGAATTTTTCTTTCGAAAGAACCCAAAATCAGCTCCGCTATCCTGCTTATCGTCCAGCTTTCGGCTCCGTACAGCAAGACTGGCAGAATGAGCGTTTTGTAAAGCATGACTTTGGTCTTTCGAGTGAGGAGTTTTGACCCCAGTTGTTTGGACAAGCCGAAGTAGCAGCGGTTGCCAAGGGCGATTCTATGCCGGATCTCCACTGTGGTGTCATTTGTGGAATTTACGTTTGCCCCGAGGTAGACAAACTCCTTAAATTGTAGGTTTCAATTGTAATATTTGAACCCAGGTGGTGAGCGACGGATTAGTTTTTGCTTGACAGCGTGTACTTCGTTTTGTCCTCATTGACCTTAAGACCAACTCGTTTCGCCTGTTCTTCAATCGCGGTGAATGCTTCCACAATGCCACGGCGAGAATACGCGATGATGTCGATATCATCCGCGTATCATAGCAGCTAGACGGACTTGTAGAAGATATTGCCTTCCTTGTTGACGCCTGCCCGTCACACTATCTGCTCCAGCACCAGGTTGAAGAAGTCACGTGACAGCGCATCTCCTTGCCGAAGTCCGGTGCATGTTTCGAATGGTTCCGAGGTCCTAAAACCGAGTTGCACGGTGCATCGCATATTTTTTAGCGTGGCGCAACACAACTGGATCAGTTTTCCCGGGATACCGAATTCGGCCATCACACCAAACAGTTCTTCACGATGAATGCTGTCGTATCCGGCTTTGAAATCGATGAAAAGATGGTGTGTATCGATTCGAAACTCGTTGGTCTTTTCCAGGATTTGTCGAAGTGTGAACATTTGGTCTATAGTTGATTTTCCGGGCCGGAAGCCGCACTGGTAGCTGCCGATTAGTGCGGTGCAAAATGGTTTTAGACGTTCACACAATACGCTGGACAGGATCTTGTACGCGACATTGAGCAGGGATATACCTCTATAGTTCTTGCAAGAGGTAGGATCGCCTTTTTTGTGGATGGTATTCCAGTCGTATTCCAGTCGTCGGACATGCTTTCATCTTCCCAAATTCTGCAGATGATCTGGTGCATGCCGCCAGCCTTGAAGAGCTCTGATGGAAAGCCATTTGAGTCTGCGGCCTTATTGTTCTTCAGCTTCTGAATAGCTGTGCCGACTTCTTGGATGCTGGATGGGAGGACTACTTCAGCGGCTGGAGTTGGGATTTCTGCGGTCCCTACCACTCTCTTTTGGTCATGCTCGTTAAGCAGCTGCTGGAAATGCTGCTTAAATACATCCACTATTCCCTGCGGGTCGGTGACAAGATTACCCTCGCAGTTTCGAAGAGCCTGGGTGCCCTTTTTGAAACCTCCTGCAAGGCCTTTGGCTTTCTCGTAAAAGGCTCGTGTTTTATGTTTATCCCCAGATCTTTAAAATTACGAAACCTATATTTGTAAATTGAAGCAACAATTAAGTACTTTTGTCGGAGAATTACAACTTTGTTATCCATCTACCAATATTAAAGATATAAAAAAAATGTAAAAAATGTTCCCATATTTCCAAGGAAAAATTGTTTTATTTTTAAAAATTACATTATGAAGGAACCGTTTTTTTTACAGAATTATAAAACTACATTCTAAGGCCTTTCTAACGATGCCAAACATGTTATATCTTTTGTTCCATATTTCTTAATACGAACGATTTTTCGAAGTGACATCTGTCAAAGTAAAGTATAGGCTAAAAGGATGAAAAGTGATCTGCTCCCCGCCATGAATACATATGTATCTACGTTTGGGTTTTTTTTAAAAGAAAATCGCAGTGAAATATGTACATGTAAAATTTAAGTATGCGGTGGAGGTCACTCTGAGATGTACATATATTTATAGAAATCGTAAGCGATATTCGCTTTTATATTTTTCGAGCCATTATCTACGTATACTTTGCATATACCCAACATTGCACCTACTCCAATTCCTGCAGTGAGCCCTAAGCAGGAGAGTAGCAGGGGGGCCAGCATGCCACCCCATACATATTTAACTGTGATTTACTTATAAAAACGGTTACGTACATACATATGTATTCATGGCAGGGAAAAGAGCACTTCTGAAGGGATAAACGGGATAAACGGATAAACGGGCGCTTATACTTACTACTTACTTACTTACTTAGGTGGCGCTACGGTCCGTGGTGAACCTGGGCCTCAACGAAAAAGCGTCTCCAACTGGCACGGTCTTTGGCCAGCTGTCTCCAGCGCCGCACGCCCAGTTGGTTAAGATCCCCTTCCACCTGCGTGCGCCACCGATGATGCGGCCGTCCACTGCCACGCCTTCCTTCCGGAGTGGATTCGAAGACTCTTCGGGTCGGAGCTGTATTTTCCATGCGCTCTACATTTGGTCCTGTCTGTGAGGAAGGTGAATGGAGAAGAAGACACAACCGCGAACTCTACGAGCTGTACCAAGATGTGGATGTAGTCCGGAAGGCAAGGATCCGTCGACTACACTGGCTCCGCCACATCGAGCGCATGGACATCAACGCTCCAGCTAAGAGGGTCTTCGACTCCGAGCCTCCTGGTTCGAGAAGAAGAGGAAGACCGAACCTCCGGTATAAAGACCAAGTAATCGCGGATGTAAGACATCTTGGTCTTGACAACTGGAAGCAACGTGCCCGGGACCGTCAGGGATGGAAGGCAGCTATAGCTCAGGCTCAGATCCTCCATGGATCGCAGGCCTGATAAGTAAGTAAGTAAGTAAGTAAGCGGAAACGTTTTGGAGGAAATGGATAGAAGAATATTTACCAACCTTGACTCGAAGAACGAAATGGTTTAGTCCCTCAAGGCCTTTGAAGGAAGGAGACATTCTAATCGTCGTTGACCGGAATCTACCACGATGTACGTGGCCAAAGGGAGTTGTGATTGCCGCCAACCGAGCAGCAGATGGTCAAGTTCGCAGCGCCACCATAAGAACATTAGCCGGAATACTTATACGTCCTGCCACGAAGCTGGCAATGCTTGACGTCAGAAAGGATGAAGAAAGTGAAACTGCAGTAGGGCAGCAGCATCATCAGGGGGAGAATGTTGAAAATAAAAGTGCTGAACACAACCTCCAACCATTCGAGGATGTCATCTGTTGAAGACAACCACGAATGACAGTTGGTTGATGAATGTGGTGGTTTTCTTTGTCTGTTCTGAGAATTGAAAGAAGAAGGTTATGAACTATTTTTTGAAGTTTGCTAGTCGTTTTAATAAATATTTCTAACAAAAATTCACAATTGGTTTAAGTTGCCTTTCTTTTCGAGCGAGCAAGCTTACCTATCGCCGATAGGGGCTGAGCGATCTACGGACAGAACAAAGACATTACTAATAAACATGTTATTTGAAAAAGATTCAGATATGTCGGAAACTATTATTAACATATTTTCCCTACACGATGACAAGACATGTTGGGGTATCAAGACTTTTGCTGTTCACTGTATGTACATACAATGTTTCTTGATGCAGTGACTCACAGGAACTAAGTCGACGGGAAATTAATGTCAGGTGTTCGAAGATAATTGGTCTGTATTATGTATTATACATACATACAATAACGTTGCGTCTAATTAAATTTGATATTTTGACCTTTCCAGCGATAGCTGCTGTGAGTCACATTTATATCCGTTACTATGATTAACGGGTGTAAGTAAAGATAAGCGATAACGTAAGATCTTTACATTTCTTGTGAGTACAAATCCTCTTCAGAAGTACATTTTAATCGTAAACGTTTATTCTTTTTAAAATATTTTGTGTTCGTTATGGATGAAAAATATAATCTGTTCAGATTGGCAAATACAGTGCAACCTTAATATAAGGTACCTCAACATAACGACTTCCTCGATTTTACGAATTCTTCGTAATCCCCTTGAATTGTCCATAGAAGTCAATATAAAATATACCATTACATTACGAACATTTTTGCGAACAGCCTCTTTATAACGAATTTTCAACTATCAAGAAAAAGTATAAATACTTCGAGTTAACGAATTTTGTCAAGCCAAAACCTTGATTTTTGTAATTGGCTCAAAAGTCTGGATAAAGAGACGAAAAAAAAAAAAACCGGCCAAGTGCGAGTCGGACTCGCGCACGAAGGGTTCCGTATCATCTGTATACATATATGTATAAATATGAAAGAGACTGTGTATGTTACCTCATCAGTCATCACATTAAATCACATTTTTTGTATGATGACAGATCTTGGTTGCAGAAATATGGGAAATATGGGGAAAAGGTTTGCAGCTAGGATTAATTCATCAAAAACACAAAAGAGATCAAAACTGGGAAGTTTGCTACTGGTTGTGGGATATTGTCGATTAACCTTAGTTCAGTATGTGACCAAGGGGATTTTTTGGATGAAAATCATGTCTGTTGTATTGGAGCCCCCCTTAAATATTCACTTTGTTCTGTTTTTAGTATCTGTCGTGGTAGCGGCAACAGAAATACATCATCTGTGAAAATTTCAACTGTCTAACTATCACGGTTTATGAGATACAGCCTGGTGACAGACGGACGGACGGACAGCGAAATCTTAGTAATAGGGTTCCGTTTTACCTTTGGGTACGGAACCCTAAAAAGGAAATTCTTATGTTCATCGATAATTCCTAACCTGTAAAATATGAAAATAAAGTACTTGCCTCCAAGTACCACTTCGAAACTACAACCACTGGACCAAGGCATCATCCAAAGCTTCAAAATGCATTATGGGAAGGAAATTGTCAGACGATTTCTTGCTGATGTTGAACGCCAACTACTATCGACGTTTTACAAGCGATGTGGATGATCGCCAAAGCTTGGAATCTAGTCACTGAAAAGAACATTGCAAACTGCTTCAAAAAAAGTTTGTTTAAAGTAACATGCGAAGATGAGGAGGATGATTTACCACTCGCAGAACTTGCTAGGCAAAGAGTTCAAGAAGAATTGCACCTTCAAGAGACTGAGCTCGAAGATTTCGTTACCTTCGGATGAAGACGAGGAAGAAGCGGTGAAATTGACGAGCATAACTTCACAATAAAAGATGCTTATAATGCTTTAATGAGAGCACCGTGGCGCAGTGGGTAGTGTGTTGGTCTCTGACGTCGATGACACGGGATCGAATCCCGACACAGCCATGTCATCGAACGTGTTTTTCACGGTGTTTCTCCTCAGCGTGGTTCTGACAAAAACCCCTATATGGGAAAATAAAATCACACATAACATGGGTGATTGAGAGAAGCTCGGCTTAGGTCTTTCATGGACTGTAACGTCAACATACATATATACATACAACCTTAACATAACAAACCTCAGTTCAACGAATTACTTGATATAACAAATATTTACTTGTTCCCCTCCGATTTGTTATATCGAGGTTGCACTATATTATGAATACTTGTTCAAGTACTTCAAAATGGTTAAGAGATATTGAACTGATTACATACAATTTTGAAAAAAATTAGTTCGGAATTTTTCTTGTTTTTTTTCCAAAATTTTGAGTTTGAAAATTAATTTTTCAAAAACTATTCCCTAAAACTGTTTCGTTTCAAAGCAAGATGAAAGAAGGGGTTTCTGGCTTTACAAAAAAGTATATCACGGTATTGTGGATGTAACCGCTGATTTTTAATATTTCTTTTTCCAAATTAAGTCAATTTTTTAGAAAAATGCTTCTCCCGTCTAAACGGGGGGGAATATATCAACCCCCCCCCCCCCCCCCCCAACGGTTTTTTGCTTGTCTTGACTAGACCTATACGGTCTAGCTTTTTGGCACACTGCTCGTGGGGCACCCTGTATATTGTTCCTCAATGAATATGACATTTGAAAAAACAATCAAAGAAAGTTCTGTTTCTTACCTTACCTTACCGATAGTTTTGATGTCAAAAAATGATTTAGGCAGGGCGATGCGCGTCGTGTGATTTTTTCAACATCATATTGGAAGTTATTGTGCAAAAATTACTGGCCAATACAATTGGCACAATCTATTTCAAATCCTCGCAACTCCTTGCATACGCCGACGATATTGACATAATAGGTAGATCACAGCGAGATGTCAATGAGGCGTTTACGAGTACATATTGAGTTCAAGGCGGCGAAAGTTGGTCTGGCAGTAAACGAGGGCAAAACTAAATATATGCTGTCATCAGAAAAGGACGCTCACCACCGACGTCTTGACCAGAACGTTTGTATTGGCAGATTGGTTCCGCAGTGACCTGGAACAACGACATCAGTTCCGAAATCAAACGCATAATCACTCTTGCCAATCGCTGTTTCTTTGGGCTCAGGAGGCAACTGAGTAATAGAGCCCTCTCCCGAACGACAAAGTTGACTCTATATAAGACCCTTATCATCCCGGTCCTCTTGTATGGCGCAGAAACATGGACACTATCAAAAGCGGATGAGTAGGCCCTTGGTCGGTTCGAGAAAAAGATTTTGCGAAGATTCAACCACGAACTTTACAGGCTGTACAGCGACATGAGCCTAGTCAGGCGTTTACGGATTCAACGCCTAAGATGGCTGGGCCATGTAGAGCGAATGGACACCACAGCTCCAGCCCGGAGAGTCCTTGAATCCAGCCCCGAGGGACGAAGAAGCAGAGGACGGCCGCACTTAAGATGGCGCACACAGGTGGAAGGGGACCTCAGCCAACTGGGTGTGCGGCAATGGAAAAGGCTAGCAAAAGATCGTGCTAATGGAGAGGCATGTTGGTTGAGGCCTAGGTTCACCCCGAACTGTAGCGCCCGCTAAAAAGAAGAAGAAGTAGGTAATTAGGAACTGAATTGCCTTTGTTATACACATATGCCAGTGTGATAGAAAATATCTTGAGATTTGTTCGTGGATAATTAAAGCTTAGATACCCCGATATTAAAGACACGTTCATGCATTCAATTAAATTAAGTTGAACGACAACGCTAAGGTATAACTGAGTAAACACTTGTTACGCAACAAAGCAAATTATGTAAGCGTCCCGTAGCAGTCGAAATATCAGAGTTAGAGGTGTACAAGGTCACTTTTTGCATGATGCTCACAGCACAGCAATAGTATAATTGCGTTGAATGTAATGTAATTTATTAAAGAAACTGTGTTCAACAATACAATTTGTTATTTTTCTTTCTGCTTTTGTGCTTTGCCCGAAATTAACTTTGTGTCGTGTCAAGAAACTCAATTGTGTTCTTGGAAAATGCAGCTTTCAGCATTCGCGTTTGTTACTCTGAGTCAATGTCCAAACCTCGTCTCGAGTTTCACCGATAAGGAATCAAAGTGTGAATGTGTGATAGTAAAGGTCGTATGCCAATGTTGTCATTCGAACATTCTGCTAATTATTTTCTAAACAATAAAAGCTTGTCATGTTATCATTATTTGTTCATGGAACAGCAGACACAATTTATTTCTATATGCGTATGGCTGGCGTACATAATTAGTACTACCAGGGGAAAAAGGGGCATTAGGTTTCGTCGACTGCGATAGTATTCAACAAGTTTTCAAGTTCAACAAGTTTTTAATGCATGGCTTAGACGAACCTGCTGTAGAGAGACGTCACGGTATGTCAAAAAATACAAATACCCTTACCAAATCTTTATGACCATATCTAACAAAAGTAGTAATTTCAATGGAGCAAATTACTAACCTCTCGCTATTTCTATTTTGCGGAAATCGAAAGGCTCACTTATACTACGAGAAGTCCATTGTGCCCAGTTAAACTTTAACCAGTAAAAAAACCTAAAAGTTACCCGATAAGCTGAACCACACAGAAGCAGATAAAAGTTCCAATAGTCTGTTCAGGTATGTCACGAAAGGAAATGAGTTCCAAGGAATATGTTCCGTTTTTGGGCTAGTGCCGGATATTCGCACTGTAGGTGCCGAATGGATTCAATTTGCTGTTCGTCCCTGAAGCAGAAGTCATTGTGGGGCTGTCGTAGTCTGGCTGCATCGTAAGGTATCGTGCAGAGCCCAGTGAAGGCACTGACTGCCAATCGAATATTCCCACGACTGAACTTTAGCAGACTTTTTGTCTGCTGGCCGTGGTGCAGTGGTTAACATCATCGACCGCCGAGCGGAAGGTTTATGGTTCAAATTCGCTTCATAGCCAAGAAAAAGTAATTCCTATACGGACAAAAAGTATGCAACGCATTTGTGAATGTAAAGTGACCAGACGTACTGCTGCAGGCATAACACTCAGTATGTGGTCAACCGAAATTCATCCTCTGCGTATGCAATACCAAAGTGCTTGAACGAATTACTACGGACTATAACCAACGCGGAATTTGGTCGACTCTCATCCTATCTAGGTCTAGGACAATAGGACAACCACCCCTGAGAGTAGTGAACGAACAACAACGACCCCAACCACTGCACTCCGTTCAGGTTGTGTGTGTCAACACATCATAAGAGAATATAAAAAAAAACTCTTGAATCTGCGCGAGTCTCTAAAAAAAAAAAAAAAAAAAAAAAGCCATCATCAACTCTATATTAGTGATTTGCTTCACGAGATTCAAAGTAGGGCTCGGCTTCTGAACCGGTATCCATTTTGTATCCGTCGGTATACATTGCCAGTTCATTTTCCATACGTACCATGCCACTGGTTCATTCCTGATAGAATTCTGATAGAGAATCGCCTCTCACAGCAAGGAAGTCGGGTGGCATAGTCCGTTTCGGTTTTGTAGTATACGTCTAAAGATGGAAGGTTCAGCAATGTTTCAAGAGCCGCTGTTGGTGTGGATTCCATAGATCCACTGAACCTGCCAGTCAACCTGCCCTCTGAAGTCTTGAAAAACTTTGAAGATGGCATTTCTTCACAAGTGCCTTCCGCCAGACAATCGAAACATAGACTAACATAGGTCTTACCGCCGCAGTCTGCAATCAATATACCATTTTTGGTTTAAAGCCCCATGTCTTTCCAGTCCACGTAGGCTTTTTTGGTTCTTGCATTAATGTTGTCCTTCCAGCTAAGCTTGGAGTCAAAGATTATGCACAATTAATTATAGAAATTAGTAATATCGCAAATTATTATTATTTTCAAGGCACCGGAAGAAGAAGTGGAAAGAGCCCTTAATTTGGCCCTCGAAGCTGGTTACCGTCACATTGATACCGCCCCTGTATACCAAAATGAAAAGGCCATCGGGCGAGTTCTAAAATCCTGGCTCGATTCCGGCAAGCTAAAGCGAGAAGACCTCTTCGTTACGACAAAACTTCCACCAGTTGGTATGATCATCCTCGAGACACTTGCATTTCAATTTTAATTCTATTATTACTTTTTCTTATATTTATTTTAATCAGCCCTTAAGCCGGAGGCAGTCGAGGGTGCATTAAAAACATCTCTGGAGGATTTGCAATTATCTTACATAGATTTGTATCTTATTCATACGCCGTTTGCGTTCTCTATGAACGAGAAGGGTGAACCATTGCGAGATGAGGGCGGAGTGATTCCTCTCTTGGGTGTAGACCATGTTGCTATCTGGAAGGTAAGTAAAACTTTATTCATTCTCGGAAAGGAATTGGACTTTTATTTTGCTAGAGCTTGGAAGCGGCAGTGAAGAAGGGTCTTGTTAAATCAATCGGCCTTTCGAACTTCAACATGAAACAAATCCAACGTGTTCTGGACAATGCTTCGATTCCCCCAGCTAATTTACAGGTATGTCAAGAAACTGCCAAAAACCAAGGGGTTTTTATTTGAATCCTATGTTGTAGATCGAGCATCACGTTTATTTGCAACAAAAGGAACTTGTGGATTTCTGTAAGTCGAAAGGAATCACAGTAACAGCCTATGCCTCTCTGGGATCAAGAGGTATAGCAACATATCATCAATCAGCTGGAATAAGGTATGTATTAATGATACCTTCTGCAATCTATTGCACGTTTGTAACTCAATCTTTTACTCTACTTTAGCCGTAAATTGCCTGACCTAATGGATATACCGGAAGTCAAAGAGATCGCTGCTGCATATAACAAAACTCCAGCTCAAGTGCTTCTCAGGTGGATCATTGATCGTGGCTTGGCCACTATTCCAAAGAGTACAAATCCGGAAAGGTTGAAGCAAAACTTGGACATTTTTGACTTTTCGTTAAATGAACAAGAGATCAACAAACTGAATGCTTTAGATGCTAACATTCGTATTATTGATTTTGCATTCTTCAAGGGGTAACAATTCATTCTTTCTCTAGTTAGAAACCCTATTGACTATTTCATTGATTTCTTTTATTGCAGAATTGAAAGGCATCCAGAATTCCCATTCTCTTCTTAGGAACGCCGTCAAATGGTTTCATATACTTTTTATGATATTTAAATAAAGAAATTATTGTTGCATTCTATGTCCATTGCGTTTTTTAAATACCATGTATCTAGCGTGGTACTGAATATGTTTTTGATTATTGAAGAATTTGATGTTCAGCTGCGCCTTTGGAATTAACAGACACATTACCCCATACGGTATTGTTGTTAGAGAATATTATAAGAACAAACCTAGGATTTACTTAATTACTATTAGAGGGAAATGGTTTAATGCTACCTTGCGGTATCATCTGGAGATTTCCTCTGTAAATTACAGACGAGGAAGGGCGAATGGCGAGCCCCCTATGCCAGAATACAGGACCAGTCCATTGGATCACCATTTAGTAAACAACCTTCTTCTTCTTTGGTGGCGTTACAGCCCATGAAGAGCCAGAGTCAAGTTTCTCTCAATCGCCCATGTTGTGTGTGATTTATGTTTTACACAGGTGAAAGGGACGCACAGTTTAATGCCAATTCCGAACGGCGTTAGTCGAGAAGCTTTTTCATGGCAAGTATACTGCTGGGCATTTTGCCAGTACTCCGCCGAGGACGAACACCGCGAAATAAATAATCGATGGTGTTGGTGTTATCGCTTATCGTGCGTCATGGTCCAACACACTAACCACTGCGCTACGGCGCCCTCATTTCTTCTTCTTAGTGGGCGTTACAGTTCGGGGTGAACCTGGGCCTCAACCAACATGCCCCTCCATCTAGCACGATCTGTCGCTAGCCTTTTCCATTGCCGCACACCCAGTTGGCTGAGGTCCCCTTCCACCTGTGTGCGCCATCTTAAGTGCGGCCGTCCTCTGCTTCTTCGTCCCTCGGGGTTGGATTCAACGACTCTCCGGGCTAGAGCGGTGGTGTCCATTCGCTCTACATGGCCCAGCCAATTTAGGCGTTGAATCCGTAGACGCCTGACTAGGCTCATGTCGCTATACAGCCCGTAAAGTTCGTGATTGAATCTTTTCCTCCATCCCCCGTCTGGGCTTACAAGCCCGAAAATCACCCGCAAAATCTTTCTCTCGAACCGACCAAGGGCCTCCTCATCCGCTTTTGATAATGTCGATGTTTCTGCGCCGTACAACAGGACCGGGATGATAAGGGTCTTATATAGAGTCAACTTTGTCGTTCGGGAGAGGGCTCTATTACTCAGTTGCCTCCTGAGCCCAAAGAAACAGCGATTGGCAAGAGTGATTATGCGTTTGAATTTTGAATTTTGATGTCATAGCTGGGACATTGGGCATACGTTCTGTCTAGGAGATCGTAGCACTTATCTTTGGCGGAGTCATCCTTGTCTTCCGTGGGGGCGTGGACGCAGATCAGGCTGATGTTAAAAAAATTAGCCTTGATACGGATGCCACAGATTGTCACAAAGCATATACATATGCCAAGGATTTCCTCATCCGCTTTAGATAAAGTCCATGCTTCTGCGCCGTATAACAGGACCGGGATAATTAAGGTCTAATATAAGGTCAACTTGGTCGTACGAGAGAGGGCTCTACTTCTCAGTTGCCTCTTGAGCCCAAAGAAGCAGCGGTTGGCAAGAGTGATTCCGCGCTTGATTTCGAAACTGGTGTCGTCGTTCCAAGTCACTGCGAGGCCGAGGTATACATATGAAGTCCTTAACTACCTCAAACTTATATCTGCCAATATGCACGTTCTGTCCAAGACGTCGGGTAAATGTAATTTTTCGAAGACCACAGATATTTAGTCTTGCCCTTATTAACTGCCAAACCAATTTTCGCCGCCTCCATCTACTCGCAAACGCCTCATTGACATCACGCTGTGATTTACCTACTATGTCAATATCGTCGGTGTATGCAAGGAGTTGCGAGGATTTGAAATAAATTGGGCCTCTTGTATTGGCCAGTGATTTTTGCACAATAATTTCCAATATGATGTTGAAGAAATCACACGACGCGCATCGCCCTGCCTAAAGCCTTTTCTGACATCAAAACTATCGGTAAGGTGTTCACCGATTCGGATGGAGCTGCGAGCATTCTCCAAAGTCATCCTGTTCAGTCTGATCAGTTTAGCAGGTATGTCAAAGGTAGACATAGCGTTGTATAGCTCGTCTCTAATTATTCTGTCGTATGCGGCTCTGAAGTCGACAAATAGGTGGTGAGTGTCGACTTGGAGTTGATTGGTTTTTTCCAGGATCTGCCGTAGTGTGAAGATTTGGTCGATGGTGGACTTTCCTGGCCTGAATCCGCACTGATAAGGACCTCTCAGCTTGTTTACGAATGGCTTCAGGCGATCACACAAAACGGCAGCGAAGATCTTGTATGCGACATTAAGGAGACTTATTCCTCTATAGTTGGCGCAGTCCAAGGGGTCTCCTTTTTTGTGGATCGGGCAAACAATGCTGAGACTCCATTCCTCGGGCATGCTTTCCTCTGACCATATATTACAGATGAGCCGGTGCATGCTCCTAACCAGCTCACCCCCAGCCGCTTTGAAGAGCTTAGCAGACAGTCCATCTGCGCCAACAGCTTTATTCGACTTGAGTTTCGACATGGCAATCTCAACTTCGTCGAGGCGAGGAAGACAGAATTCTCTGCGATCTTCGTCGTTAAGAAATGGATCATTCTGCCTGACGGAGGTATGTTGGCTCTCATCGCCGTTATACAGTCTGCAGAAGTGGTTTTTCCAAATTCTCAGCATCGACTGCGACTCTACTACTAGGTGTCCATTCTCATCCTTACAGGCCTCCGTTCGGGCTTGATAGCCTTGAGACATTCGTTTTATTCGTTGATAGAATCTTCGAAGGTCGTGCCTGCAATAGCACCTCTCCAAGTTTTCAATCGCCCGCTTCTCTTTCTCTCTTTCTTTTTTCTCTTGAGAAGCATACATATGTTCCGCCCTTCTTTTAAGCTCATAGAGCTCACGAGCCGCTCTTGTTTTTTTTTGTAGTGAGGCCTTGTATGCCTCATGCTTTTCTGCATGAATTCTTCTACACTCGTCATCGAACCAAATGTTTCATCGTGGTGGAGCTTTAATCGCAGGTTCGTCTCAGTACTGACGAGATTTATGAGTTTATGTTTAGAAGTTGCAAGAGGTATTGCCTCACATGCTATGATTGATTGTTGCGTCGTTCCTTGTCTGGCGAGTGTGTCGGCCCTTTCGTTACCTGGGATGTCGCTGTGTCCTGGTACCTATAGAAGTCGTATATTAAACTGTTCCTCCATCCGGTTAAGAGATAGGCGACAGTCAAGGCTTGTTCATAAGATGTTCACATA
Organism: Eumerus sabulonum; assembly: GCA_951905685.1. Taxonomy (NCBI): domain Eukaryota; kingdom Metazoa; phylum Arthropoda; class Insecta; order Diptera; family Syrphidae; genus Eumerus; species Eumerus sabulonum. The sequence goes on from OX645060.1 coordinate 210,514,000, forward strand.
GGACTCTATCGATTTCAAGGCTGCTTGACTCTCCGTGAGAATTCGAATATCCGTAGTAGATATATATTACGTTCGACTTAAGCCAAAACAGAGCCTCCTTCATTGCAAACAACTCCGCCTGAAAAAGTTGCGTTTTATCTCAGCTGCAATAGTCTGTTAGTTTTAGAGCTTAGTTACTTACTTAGGTGGCGCTACAGTCCGTGGTGAACCTGGGCCTCAACCAACAAGCGTCTCCAGCTGGCACGGTCTTTGGCCAGCTGTTTCCATCACCGCACGCCCAGTTGGTTAAGGTCCCCTTCCACCTGCGTGCGCCACCGATGATGCGGCCGTCCTCTGTCGCGCCTTCCTTCCGGAGCGGATTCGAAGACTCTTCGGGTCGGAGCTGTATTTTCCATGCGCTCTACATGGCCTAGCCACCTTAGACGCTGTATCCGTAGACGTCGTACCAGGCCGATGTCGCTGTACAACCCGTACAGTTCTTCGTTATATCTTCTCCTCCATACACCGTTTGAACAAACGGGACCGTAGATAGTGCGCAGAATTTTCCTCTCGAAACGACCAAGGGCATCTTCATCCGCTTTTGTTAAGGTCCAAGCCTCTGCGCCGTAAAGGAGGACTGGGATGATTAAGGTCTTATATAGTGTCACTGTATCGCCAAGGATACTAGCAAAATAAAAAACAAAGTCGATGGACGTATCGACAGCAAAAAGGAAAACCAAAGAAAATAAAAACGAATTTATAATTATGTGTATGAACTTTATTTTCACTCCCGATCTCTTCTGCTCGTGATTCTAAAGTAAAATTTATTCCTCACTTCCTTCCTGAGGAAACTTATTAACAGCTGTTGTTATTACAGCTGTTTTGGCCAACAGCAGGTTTGGCCGTTGCTTGGCTTTTGCCCGGACGTTGACCCCATGGTGTCGTTGTCGTCGTGTCGCTATGATGTCGCATGCATAGACACTAATGTCGTGCTGGTGGGAGGAGCCAAATAAACATCGCATTTGCTATGTTAGTTCTGCTTTTACTTTCTGGCCTCTCGGAATTTCACCAACTGGTATGTTTTGCCGTCGGCATTTGAGTACTAGATGCTTTGCCGACGGGAAATGCATCTGATTTATTACGTTGGATTTTGCTGTCAATGTTGCGGTGCAACAGTCACCTTAGTTTTTCGAGAGAAGGCTCTACTTCTCAATTGCCTCTTAAGTCCAAAGAAACAGCGGTTGGCAAGAGTGATTCTGCGTTTTATCTCAGCGCTGGTGTTGTTGTCGACTGGTCATCAGTGAGCCAAGGTAGACGAATTCCTTGACCACTTCAAAGTTATATTCGCCCATGGTGACGTTCTGGCCAATACGTCGATGTTGTCCGTCTATCTTAGATGAAAGCAGAAATTTGGTTTTACCCTCATTAACCTTGAGACCCATCTTAGCCGCTTCTACCTCGATGCTTACAAAGGTCTAATTGACGTCTCGCTGTGTCTGTCCAATCACGTCAATGTCGTCGGCATACGCAAGCAATTGCGTAGACTTGAAATAAATCGTACCTCTTGTGTTGGCCAGTGACTCTTGCACGATCTTTTCAAGCACGAGTTTTAGAGCTAGGCTCAGGTTTAATTGTTTGCAGAATACTCCACTATCCACCCCGTCATTGGTTTTTGACCCGTCAGTGTAGAAATCCACGCAACTCCTACAGGGTTGCGTTTGGCGCGACCAGTTACGTCCGTCCGAGTAAGTTATCTTGAATTTCTTGTCAAGGACTGTGGTAGGATCTACGTGGTTCGAGTTTTCTACCATGGGTATCCTGTTGTTCAGGATGGAGGAGTGGCCAGTGATATAGCTCGTCCATTTTTAGTCTTATTTTTGTATACGTATGTGGCAAATTGCTTTCTAAGAATATTGTGTGAAATTTGCCCAAGGGAGAACAAAACTCGTTTAATATAATTCAAACTTTATTAAGTTATAATTCATGAAAAGGGTCAAACCGAACGGGTTAAAATATTGACGGTAACAAGGATTTTATTCAGGGAAGGGGGGTATATATACGTAATTGAAATATAATTAGAACAGGATAGGTGTATATGCCTTATGTTCTGCTATAAAGTATGTGACAGGGTTTCCAAATGCTCATTTTTAACATCCTCCGGGCGGGCCTATGGTCGAATTTCCAAGGGGTATAACACTTGTATGGCACGTCGCATCCTTTTGCCATCAGAAAATCGCACTTCGCACGCTCTTATTTTGCCGTCTCTTCCCGGGTAACAACGTTCCACCATAGCCAGTTTCCAATGTATACGGGGGGTAGCATTGTCGTATACTAAAGCTACATCACGTTCTTTAATTTCCTTCGAAAACGTATGTTTTGTATGATGTACAGATCGTAGAAGATTAAGATATTCGGTCCTCCATCGTCTCCATAAAAAGGACGTATACTGAACTCTAGATTTCCACCTCGATTGCAGATCACTTGTGGCAATTTATTTATCACATTGAAATGATACATTTTCCTTACTAGTCACTGGACAACTGACCAGAAAATTCTCTGGCGTAAGCGGCGATAAGTCCGCAGGATCATCACTTATATATGTCAGCGGTCGCATATTGATGATATGTTCAGCTTCGGTCAGTAATATATACAGCTGTTCATTATTTATCCTAGCCTTCCAAATAGTGAATTTGATGACGTTCTTCACACTTTTCACCAAACATTCCCAGAAACCGCCCCACCAGGATGCTCGTTCAACACTAAATCTCCATATAATATTCCGGTTTCTAATAAATCCGTGAAATATTTCATTATTTAAAATATCTCCAACTGCTCGCAGCTCTGTCGCAGACTTCTTAAAGGTTTTAGCGTTGTCGGAAAATATAACTCTTGGTGTTCCTCTTCGAGCTATAAATCGCCTTATAGCCAGCATGCAGCTTTCGGTTGTGAGATTTTCTACTAATTCCAGGTGGACAGCACGGACTACTGCACAGGTAAAAAGCATTATGTAGACCTTCCCGTGATGGCTGTCATCATTATGGTGCACAGTGTAAAGGGGACCCGCGAAGTCCACTTTGATATTTTCAAACGGCTTCGTGGCAACCATCCGTTCTCTTGGAAGGGGGGCAAAAGGTTGCGCTCCTGGTTTTCCTTTAAGTTTTTTACAAACCGCACATCGAGCAATGACCTTCTTTATTATTTGACGCCCACTTGGCAACCAAAATCTCTGACGCAACAAAACTAAGACAGTCGTTACTCCAGCGTGCAATGCCTATTCATGCAAATACTGAATAATCATTTGGTTGAAATGGGTTGTTTTAGGCAAAATGATTGGACTTAAAACATCTTGCGAATCGTTCAGCTGTTGCAGTCTACTACCAACACGTAAGAGGCCCTTTTCATCTAAAAGGGGGTTGAGATTCAAAATACTATATGACCTTGGAATGGGCTTGCCAGTCTGTAAAGATAGAATCTCATTAATAAAAAATTTATTTTGAATATACTTAAACCAATAAGCCCTCTGCAATTCTACCGCTGTTAAAAATTTTGTGTAACCTTTATGATTCCCACGCATTACATCAACAGCTCTCAATACATAAGCTGTAATACGGAGTAACCGTCTCCAACTACTAATATTTTGATACGGATACAGTGGCTCGTATGTTTCTGACGATGGGTTAGTGGCCACCTCCTCGAAAGCAGTCGTTAATGATATAGTTTTTTCTGTTGTTACAGTTTCTCTCGGCCATTCGCCTGTACTCCCTTTCAACCACAGTGGTCCTTCTTTCCACAATGAAGAGGTGGTGAACTTCTCCAATGACATTCCCCTCGTTATAAGATCTGCAGGATTCTCTTTTCCCGAACAATGTCGCCAATCTCTGCAATTTGTTAGCCTTTGAATTTCGCTAACCCTATTAAATACGTATGGTTTCCATCGCCGGGTATCACCTCGTATCCAGTGAAGTGTTATAAGAAATCAGTCCACAAATAATATCGCTGGAAAGGCATATTCGCATTTCTTAAATAAGCACACAATCTGGCTGCTATTAATGCCGCAGTTAGTTCCAATTTTGGTAAGCTCAGGGAGTCTGTTTTGCTATCTTTTAGAGGCGCGACGCGTCCTTTTGCGCAAATAAAATGAACGCTAATTTTATTATTAGGGTCGGCAATCCTTAGAAAGGCAACAGCTCCATAGGCCTTCAGGCTTGCATCTGCAAATATATGGACTTCCGATATTGTTGTGATACTTGAGGTACCAAGCCATCTATTGAAAGCCAATTCTCCTATTTGGCTAAGATTCTTAGTACAAGCTCTCCACTCCTTCTCATGCTCACCTCCCAAAGGCTTATCCCATTCGAGTTTATTGCGCCACAAAGATTGGAAAAGAATTTTTAGTTTGATCACAATTGGGATAACGTACCCAAATGGATCATAAATTCCAGCAATTACCTTTAAAACATTTCGTTTGGTTGCAATGTTTAACATTGGTTGCTCATCATTTCTTGTATTGATTGTAAGCTCATCGCTAAAGATATTCCAACGCATTCCCAATACCATCTGCCGAGCATCGACGTCTGTAACTCCGATTTGTTGGCTCAGTCTCTGGTCATTAGTGGCCCACTTCCTTAAGTTCATATAGGCACCGCTCATCACTTCTTTTGCTTCTCGATAAAAACTCTCTGCTCCTTTTCTACTGTCATGACTTGTTATCAAATCATCAACATAGAAACTCGTCTTCAAAAGGTCGCATGTTTCTGGAAACTCAAATGATTTTGTTTTGAGATGAAGGTCAATCGTTGCGGTCAACAAAAATGGACTTGATGTGACACCGAACGTTACTCGTGTCACTCTAAATTCTTGCGGGCTCGATAAATCAGTTGGCCAAGTAGGTTTATGAGTGAACCACTATCTTCCGCTAAAAAAATTTGAAGAAAGGCCTTTTCTACATCTGCAATTAAGCCTATTTTCCCCATTCTAAACCGCAACAGGACTATGAGAATGCCTGGAAGCAAATTTGATCCGGTGAATAAACAATCATTCAAAGAAAGATTACCATGAGCTCGAGATGATGCATTAAAAACTATGCGGACCTTCGTAGTCGATTTGTCTGGTCTATATACAGGGTGGTGTGGCAGGTAATATAGGTTTGTAGCAGTTGACCTATCCCATGGAATTACCTCAGCGAAACCCGACGAAATAAATTCTCGCATTGTGTGGTCATAGGGCCTGTATACACGAGAATATCGCTAGCAGCAGGAAGACCGGTTTGATGCTCTACACTGAAGCATACACGGGATTCATTTTTCTAGAAGAAAAAATTGTATATGTGAACCTTGTTCAATTGTGTTAGTGTTTCTGTCTTTTTGACATTTCATCTGAAAGAGATATTTCCTTTGACAGAGATATTAAGTGTGACCACGCACTAAAATGTCCCTTTGTTTTTTTCCGATGTTCACTGCTTGAAAGACCAATGACGATTGAAGCGCAACACCAGGCAAAAAAAGTGCGGACTCGAAAACTGAAGAGTTGTATATGTATTAGTTATCCACTTCTGTTCACCCACAAAATTTGCGGAGGAAAAAAAAAGGTTTTCCGTTTCGTACCGCAACCTTCAGCTCCCTCTCCCACAAAACCGGTTTTTTTCGGATGATATATTCTCGTGTATACACCCTCAAAGAGATTATCAAGAGATCCGGCAAAACTTGAGGAGTATGCGGCTGTATACACGAGAATATATCATCCGAGCATCAAACCGGTCTTCCTGCTGCTGGCGATATTCTCGTGTATACAGGCCCTTTATAAGTGAATGCAAAAGGGATATGACATTTTCCTTATTTGTACCAAGCTGTATATCCAAATGTTTCCATGGTAGAGATGCCTCATACCTCGTAGCTGTCTTGTGTATACATTTTGATTGTAATTCCTCTGTGAAACTATTCATTTCGGTTTCGTTTTTTCGTATCCCCAGACATTCCAAATTCCACATATTCTCTATGGCTGTGCTACAAAAAATTTAAACTTTTTCATTATAACTTAAGTCATCACCTGTGTAACTTGGACCTTGTATAGTCCACCCAAAGATGGTATGAACAGCCATTAAACGATCTGTTAATCTTCTGGTTTTCCCAGTTACGACTTGCCAAAAATAGTCAGCACCAATTAGAACACTCAGTCATTCTTGATCCCGTCCCTTTGCATTAATGTCGGCTAATTTAAACTCGTTTATCTGTGAAATACAATTCTCTGGCTTCGGCAAAACGTCGTAGCAGATTTCAGGTACAACTACGACTATTATATCAATAAAATTTCGATCGTATTGGCTACGAACACTTAGCTTTACGGTTTTTAATTTTTGATGTTCAGGTATACCTACGTTACCGAATGGCATGACCGAAAGGTTTACCAACCCAAAAGTGGGTAATTTAAGCTTGTTAGTGACTTGTTCCTTAATAAAGGTTCGTTGGCTGCCACCATTGAGTATTATGCGTACAAATAGGCTATGTTTATAATCACACAATTGTGTTGGTGAATGCAATAACACTCGCGCCGTTTGTAAGTATACATTAGAGTTTAATTCTTTGTTTACATTAGGTACACAAAGATTTAAAGTCGAATTAGTCATCAGAGTATCATTGGAAGTTTTATTTTTCTTCGGTCCTACTAAAGGTTTATCATTCATTTTATATATCACTGGAGATCCAAGGGTAGTGCACAAAGCAGTTGCATGTTTTTGTTTGCAAATTTTGCATGGTATCGTTTTAGAACGACAGAACTTTGACGTATGGCCCTTGAATGTGCAGTGAAAACATCGACCGTCCTTTTTTAGCATTTGCTTCTTTTCGGTGATCGAGCGAGAACTGTTGCACTCTTTCGTCGGATGCTCTATTGACTTGCAAAAGAAGCAAGGAACATGGCTTGCAGTTGTGGGTGTGAACAGTCCCGCTGCTGTCGATGGAGGTGCAGCCATATTATTTTTACAAGTAGATCTGGTCATTTTTCCAACTGATGCTCTTTCTATTGACTCTACTACCTCTTTTAGGAAACACAAGATGTTCTTGACTTGCTTGTCTCCGTCGTAAAAAAGAGTTGAGCTGCTGTGTGACGTCGATTCGTTCTCTTCTAATTTGACAGCTGTTTCTTTTTGTGTGCGATGGTAGTCAATACGTAGTTCATTAGGCATGCATTTGAGCAAAATGGTTTTTAACATTACGAGTAAGCAGCAGATTATGCCATGGAATTCTTCGTCCTCTTGCTGGGCCTAGTGAAACACTCAATTTATGTCTGTTATTATCTTTTTCTGTTCTTATTCTTCTTTGTTCTTCAGTTTCTTCGTTTATTCTTCTTTGATTTCTTTATCTATTTTTTTCTGTTCTAATTCTTCTCTGTTCTTCAGTTTCTTCTTGTCTTCTTTCAATTATCTTCTGTCTTTTGTTCTGAGGGCATGGGCTCCGACATACAGGGTAAAGTTGTTGATTGCTCTCAACCTGGCGAGATGCCAGCAACGATCCCTGTTTAAATGCCCGGGTCAAGTTGACATACGGCCTCCTCGCGGCGCCCTCTGGATAGCCTCTTCAACAACCGTTGGGAGGTGAACAAACGTATGCAGCAAAAAAAACCCCGACCAGAATGGCGGTTGTGCGGCGGGCTAACAATCCGCCCACGTAAAAAAAACCCAAAGTTATGAATGAGCAAGATGCCTCGGATACACGGACGGATACTCGACGACGACAACGCACGAAAAAGGAACACGATTTGCGAGTATGCTCCTGGAATGTCAGAACCCTGTACACTCCCGGAGCTGCTCATAAACTAGAAGGAATCCTCACGCAGTACAAGGCGGATATTACTGCGGTCCAGGAAATACGCTGGATAGGAAACGGTATGATTAGGAAGAAAAATTGCGACATTTATTACAGCTGTCACAAAAGGTTGCACTTACTGGGATGCGGATTCGTCGTGGGAAAGCGGTTAAGGTCGAAGGTCATCGACTTTAAACCTATAAGTGATCGCCTGGCTGTGATCCGCATCAGAGGCAGATTTTATAACATCAGCCTGATATGTGCACACGCCCCTACCGACGAGGCTGAAGACCCTATCAAGGAGGACTTCTATGACCTCCTGGACAACGCCTACGGAGCTTGTCCGGAGTACGATGTAAAAATCGTGCTTGGGGACTTCAACGCCAAAATCGGAAAGGAAAACACCCTTGGCGGAGTGATCGGAAAGCACAGCCTCCACGATACAACAACAGATAACGGCTTCCGACTCGCTGACTTTGCGACAGCTCGTAATGCGGTGATAAGTAGCACAAGATTCCCTCGCAAGCGAATCCACACAGCAACCTGGCGATCTCCGGACGGTCGAACCGCCAACCAAATCGACCATGTGCTCATTGACGCAAGGCACGCGTCAAACATCCTGGATGTGCGAACATTCGGAGGGGCAAATGTCGACTCTGACCACTTCCTCATAGCAGCAAGATTCAGAGCTCGACTGTCCAATGTCAGAAAGCTGCACCAGCCCATCAGGAGGAGGTTCGACATTGGGCGCCTGAGCACACCGGAGGTTGCCAGAGTCTACAGGGAGCAGCTGAGCGAAAGACTCTACGGTATGCCTACGTCGAACACAAATGCCAATAATATGTAGCTGCATTGCCGCTCAGCCATTCAGGAAGTAGCCGAAACCACCTTAGGATACCTACCACCCCCGACAAGAAACCCGTGGTATGATGGCGAGTGTGAGCAGAAAAAGGCAGCAACCGACGAGGCGTACCAAAAGGCGCTGCAGAGGAAAACCAGGGCAGCGCGAGAAGAGTACCGAGCCAGAAGAAGGGAGGAGAAGAAACTACTGCGACAAAAGAAAAGAATCTTCGCAGCCTCCCAGCTCAAGGATAACGAGGAGTCTAGAGATAGACATAAAATACGAGCCTTTTACAAGAAAGCCAAAGGCCTTGCAGGAGGCTTCAAAAAGGGCACCCTGGCTCTTCGAAACTGCAAGGGTAATCTTGTCACCGACCCGCAGGGAATAGTGGATGTATTTAAGCAGCACTTCCAGCAGCTGCTTAACGAGCATGACCAAGATAGAGTGGTAGGGACTGAGGAAATCCCAACTCCAGCCGCTGAAGTAGTCCTCCCACCCAGCATAGAAGAAGTCGGCACAGCTATTCAGAAGCTGAAGAACAACAAGGCCGCAGGCTCAGATGGCTTGCCATCAGAGCTCTTCAAGGCTGGCGGCGATGTTCTGGTAGGGAGCATGCACCAGATCATCTGCAGAATTTGGGAAGATGAGAGCATGCCCGACGACTGGAATACCAGCTCTATATGCCCCATCCACAAAAAAGGCGATCCTACCTCTTGTAAGAACTATAGACGTATATCCCTGCTCAATGTCGCATACAAGATCCTGTCCAGCGTATTGTGTGAACGTCTAAAACCATTTTGCACCGCACCAATCGGCAGCTACCAGTGCGGCTTCCAATTTTCACACTTCGACAAATCCTGGAAAAGACCAACGAGTTTCGAATCGATACACACCATCTTTTCATCGATTTCAAAGCCGCATACGACAGCATTCATCGTGAAGCACTGTTTGGGGCGATGGCCGAATTCGGGATCCCGGTAAAACTGATCCAGTTGTGTCGCGCCACGCTAAAAAACACGCGATGCACCGTGCAACTCGGTTCTAGGACCTCGGAACCATTCGAAACATGCACCGGATTTCGGCAAGGAGATGCGCTGTCATGTGACTTCTTCAACCTGGTGCTGGAGCAGATAGTGCGACGGGCAGGCGTCAACAGGGAAGGCACTATCTTTTACAAGTCCATCCAGCTGCTAGGATACGCGGATGATATCGACATCATCGCGTGTTCTCGCCGTGGCATTGTGGAAGCATTCACGGCGATTGAAGAACAGGCGAAACGAATTGGCATTAAGATCAATGAGGACAAAACGAAATACATGCTGTCAAGCAAAAACCAATCCGTCGCTCACCACCTGGGACAAAACATAACAATTGACAGCTATAATTTCGAGGTAGTTAAGGAGTTTGTCTACCTCGGGGCAAACGTAAATTCCACAAATGACACCACAGTGGAGATCCGGCGTAGAATCGCCCTTGGCAACCGCTGCTACTTCGGCTTGTCCAAACAACTGGGGTCAAAACTCCTCACTCGAAAGACCAAAGTCATGCTTTACAAAACGCTCATTCTGCCAGTCTTGCTGTACGGAGCCGAAAGCTGGACGATAAGCAGGACAGCGGAGCTGATTTTGGGTTCTTTCGAAAGAAAAATTCTGCGCCGGATATTTGGTCCTGTCTGTGAGGAAGGTGAATGGAGAAGAAGACACAACCGCGAACTCTACGAGCTGTACCAAGATGTGGATGTAGTCCGAAAGGCAAGGAGCCGTCGACTACACTGGCTCGGCCACATCGAGCGCATGGACATCAACGCTCCAGCTAAGAGGGTCTTCGACTCCGAGCCTCCTGGTTCGAGAAGAAGAGGAAGACCGAACCTCCGGTATAAAGACCAAGTAATCGCGGATGTAAGACATCTTGGTCTTGACAACTGGAAGCAGCGTGCCCGGGACCGTCAAGGATGGAAGGCAGCTATAGCTCAGGCTCAGATCCTCCATGGATCGCAGGCCTGATAAGTAAGTAAGTAAGTAAGTACTTTTGTTCTGAATTTGTTCTTCTGTTCTATTCGCATACCATGACTGAGAGAGTATGAGAGAGACTGTGTGTGTGTGAGAGAGAGAGAGAGAGAGTATGAGCACATGTGCTTTTTGCTACAAACTCTGGCTTTAGATTGTACCGTTCTAGGTTAAGCGGCCTACACACACGCTACGGATCGAATGGATCTTTTTGAACTCATTTCGCCACACACTTGTGGATCAGTATACGTTCTTCATTTCACGCTGTTCGCCGTCGAGTAAGGATGGATCGCGGAGAAAAAATAATTTTGTTGTGTGGTGTTTATTTGTGTGGAAAAATAAAAGAATGGATAATGAAAAAGAAACGTTCACTGTGGATGGAGGAGTGGTTTCTGATCCTAATAACTTATTCATATATAGATACATGCATTCACAAATATGTGAATGAGGTTCTCATAATTCTATTGCCTATTGCCTGCGAGTGTTTATTGCTTGTTTCATTTTATGATTCGATGTTCACAGTTTTAAAACATACATTTGTGCACATATGAATCATAAATACAACCATAAACATATAAACAGACTGTATAGATGCACTCTAACAACTTCGGGTGGACGTTTCCTAGGCATCGTCAACCGCGCCACACACACGCTACCGATCGCAAGAATATCAAACTCATATGATAACTTGCGATCTGTAGCAGACTGTGCCACACACACGACGATCTGTTTGAATCGCAACATTTTCAACCGCACCACACACACACTACCGAATGCAAGAATATCAAACTCATTTGAAAATTTGCGATCTGTAGCAAACTACCCCACACACACAACGATCTATTTGAATCGCAACCGATCCATTCGGTCCGTAGCGTGTGTGTAGGCCGCTTTAGTGTGCTGGGTTAGGATCACAAAGAAAAATGTCTTTAATAATATGTTATGATATAATAATGAGACGATGGAACTCCTAATGACGTCAGAGAACGGCTACACGCTATTACCGTATTATAAAGATTTCGTAGCGCTGTTATATCTGTTTTTTGCTGAACCGTTGGTAGAGCCATAAGCTCTTGCATGAGTTTGTCTATGAGCTTTTCCTTATCTCCATACTCTTCTTGTAAAAGTAAAATAGCTCCGTCATAGCATGCATCCGTGGGTGTAAGACCCGAGATTGTATTTGCTGCTTTGCCGGTTAAAACTGTTTGAAGGTAATTGAATTTTTCGGCTCCAGAGAGCGAATCATTCTCATGGATATTGGCTCGAAAATTTTCCCAAAACGGTATCCATTCTTGAAAATCGCCCGAAAAGGTTTTCAGTTTTAGTTTCGGCAAATTGTTGTTATGAGCCTTTGCTGTGTTTGGCATATTTGACACAAGTTCACTGGGAACTGGGTCGAGCTTCTGATGTACTTTTGTCAGCCGTACTTTGAGCTTAGCTATCATACCTACCGCAGTATCTTCATATTCAATTGTTTTCTCTGGATTCTTGTCTTCCAATCATCTTTCCTGGAACTCCTTATTGCTGGCACGGAGGTTTTCATTCGCTGTTGTAAGACGTTGAATATAAGCTTCAAGTTCTTCTTCGATAAGATCCAACTGGGATGCATCTTCAATTTCCCGTATTTTAGTACATCTCAAATATTCGTTTGCTTCGTTAGCAATCTTTGTTATCTGACTACGATAGCCAGCTCGCGTTTGTTGTTCCATTTCAAGGAGCACTTAAACTTCGGTAACCGCAATAAACCTTTTCCCACAAAACCGTATAACTCACGGGTTTCGGCACCAATTGTGAAATTTGCCCAAGGGAGAACAAAACTCGTTTAATATAATTCAAACTTTATTACGTTATAATTCATGAAAAGGGTCAAACCGAACGGGTTAAAATATTGACGGTAACAAGGATTTTATTCAGGGAAGGGGGTATATACACGTAATTGAAATATAATTAGAACAGGATAGGTGTATATGCTTTATGTTCTGCTATAAAGTATGTGACAGGGTCTCCAAATGGTAATTTTCAACATATTGAGTAGTGTAAGGTGAAGTATCATATAGGGTAATCAAACGATATAAGTTATCTTATCTTATGGTGATCTTAGTGTTATTGTAGAGTGCCCATATGGGGCCAGTAAAGGTTTTTTTTTTTTATTAAATATGCATAGGTTGGTTATATGAATATATGTATACAAATATTTTAAAATTAAACTGAAATGAATGACAAAATTCAACATACATACATAAATCTTCGGTGGCCCGCATGTTCCACTAAAAGAGTCGCATCGACCCCGTCATCGACTCTAACTCATCAAGAGCTATGCCCAAGCGCACCCAGGCGAGTTTTTGAACTTGGTCCAACCACCTAGTCCTGGGTCTGCCAAGCGGTCGCTTGCCTGATGGTATTGCATCCAAGGCAAAATTGACCCAGTAATACTCCTCCCATCACTCGTGAAGAAGACCCCGAGATACTTAAACTTCTCCACGAGAGCACTTTTTTTTTAGTTGGCAATACTAAATAGTATCAATTAAATACCCTTTGATTCGTTTTATTCAAATTAACACGGTATCGCCATTCCCGATTACAAATATGTACATACTCTTGGCCAACAAAATCCCAGCTGTTTGTCAGGTACGAGCACTCAAGCCACTCGAAGAGTGTATGTAGCGCTGACGACGACGTCAAAACTACCGAAAAACCGGTCGATTCCACTGAATAAAATATTTTTACGATTCAACCACACACTATACACATACCAACATAAATGCACACGAATGTAATTAACAACAATCTGAACATTAAGGGCTGGTAGAAGTAAGCATATCCGTTTGGCTAGTCAGTTCAGAACTTTATTTCTTTGAATTAAGTTGCTTTCGTTTGGCTTCTAAGAATTTAGTTTGTCTGTTTAATTAGATACATATTGTGCTGTAATTAAAATGGTTTGCGACAAGTTCTTGACTTTGAATACTGGAGCTAAAATGCCAGCTCTTGGCATTGGTACTTGGCAGGTAAGAATAAATATTAAACCGATCTTACCCAATTTATAAAACTTTGTTAGAAAATATACTAACGTTACTGTCTAATATAGATAGATATTTATTTATTTCATTTAAAATTTACAAAATGTGTTATCGCACAATTTACATAGTAATTTACAGAGATGTGATATATTCATATATTTCTACTGAAATATTATACAAAGGTTATTAAAATACAATGGTGAAAATAGTAGAAATTAATTGAACCATACCAATATCACAATCTTTCATGTTTTACGTAAATAGATTGACCTGGCCATCGCATGTAAAGACAATACATCTCACAAGTAGTACATATTATATTAAATTAGATTATTTAGTGCGATTTCCAAGTCAATCAAGTCAATTTACTTAAAACATAAAAGATTTTGATATTGGTATGGTCACTATAAGATGTTGTTGGGTTAGCTAATTACGTAATAAATCAAGGCAGAAGGTCCCTTAAGTAGGGACTGAATAAATTAACTGACTTGGTAATACATGGATCTTACAACTTTTTACGGTAGAAGATCTGAGTTGCGAGACTTGGTTTTTTTACAAGTTATGTTTTTCATGGCATCTCATTCCTTTTTGTAGATATATGTATGTATGTTGGCGTTACAGTCCATGAAGGACCTAAGCCGAGCTTCTCTCAATCACTCATGTTGTGTGTGATTTCATTTTCCCATAAGTGAAAGGGACCTACAATTTATTGCCGGCTCCGAACGGTGAATTTCGAGAAGTTTTTCATGACAATTTTACTACAGAGGGTTTTGTTAGAACCCCGCTGAGGAGAAACACCGTGAAAACACGTTCGATCACATGGCTTTGTCGGGATTCCATCCCGTGTCATATCGGTGTCAGATATTATTTTGGGTGATAAAGTTAACCTTCTGCTTTAAATTTGTCTAATCTCCCATTTCTCACCCGTCCTATGTATCCCTCATACAGTTACGTATGTACATACATATGTACATACGTGCGTAAGCACAATTTCGCTGATACCAATGCCTAAGCCAGATATACACTGTTCAAATTCATGCTATGCACGTGCAAGTGTATTAGTGAACAAATCACTCCACGTATAGATGGGGTATATGCTTGAAGTAAAATCAAATCTTTCTGATGCGTAAATACATATATAAGTATATACTCGCCGATACCGAATACAGTAAGCCTACCTACCCCTATTATTCCATTGTTTATACATATGTATACAGGCAAACTGATTCATTCACTGATGTATGTATACGTTTGTAATCCCATATATTTATATGGGATTATTTATGCAGTTGGTGTATCTAGAAAACTTAAAATTGGTGTATCTAGAAAACTGAACCGAAATTGCAAAATGTTTTAGTTTTTCCTTGATTTATACACTTAACACTAGTTGTGTTCCAAATTTGAAGCTTCTACGTCTGCTAGAAGTGCCTTAGACTTTTGATGATCGGTCAGTCAGTCAGTGAGTCAGTCAGTGAGTGACAAAATTAAGAAACTTTTACTAGTTATAATTCTTAAGCAACTGGTTCAAATTGAATGAAATTTGAAGTATACCGTGTCTATGCAATGCTTGTTTGGTTACTGAACTCAGACTTCTAGTTTTATCCACAGCGAAGTTATAGGGGATCGAAAATGGCCTATTATGTTACGAGAAAAGGATGGTACGGCCGTGCCGCTTTTTTGCTCGATTTGGCAGAGGCACTGCCGTGCCCCCAGTTGACGTTCTATTAACAAGTGGATATAGTTTTTTACAGTTTTTTTACATTTTAAAATTAATTTTTATTTTTGTAGTTATAACTAACTTATGCTAGATAAAAATGACTAAAACTGGCTTAACTAGCTTAATTACATTACATAGTACTTTCATTCCAATGTTCACTTTATTAAGTGTTTCCGTGATGTGGCTCTTAAAAGTCAATCTTGGGTCAAGATATTTGCCCAGGTATTTTACCGAAGATTTCCACCTTAATGCGTGACCGTTGATAGTAAGTTGACTAGATGGAAGAGAACAAGTTTTTCTTTTTCTGGGGAAAAAGATAGCTTGAGTTTTCCCATTCTTACTTACTTACTTAGTGGGCGCTACAGTTCGGGGTGAACCTGGGCCTCAACCAACATGCCCCTCCATCTAGCACATTCTTTCGCTAGCCTTTTCCATTGCCGCACACCCAGTTGGCTGAGGTCCCCTTCCACCTGTGTGCGCCATCTTAAGTGCGGCCGTCCTCTGCTTCTTCGTCCCTCGGGGTTGGATTCAAAGACTCTCGGGGCTGGAGCTGTGGTGTCCATTCGCTCTACATGGCCCAGCCATCTTAGGCTTTGAATCCGTAGACGCCTGACTAGGCTCATGTCGCTGTACAGCCCGTAAAGTTCGTGGTTGAATCTTCTCCTCCATCCCCCGTCTGCGTTTATAGGCCCAAAAATCACGCGCAAAGTCTTTCTCTCGAACCGACCAAGGGCCTCCTCATCCGCTTTTGATAGTGTCCATGCTTCTGCGCCGTACAACAGGACCGGGATGATAAGGGTCTTGTATAAGATCAACTTTGTCGTTCGGGAGAGGGCTCTATTACTCAATTGCCTCCTCAGCCCAAAGAAACAGCCCTGCCTAAATCCTTTTTTGACATCAAAACTATCAGCAAGGTGTGGATCGGGCATACGATGCTGAGACTCCATTCCTCGGGCATGCTTTCCTCTAACCATATCTTACGGATGAGCTGGTGCATGCTCCCAACCAGGTCATCCCCCGCTGCCTTGAAGAACTCAGCAGACAGTCCGTCTCCGCCAGCAGCTTTATTCGATTTGAGCTTCGATATGGCAATCTTAACTTCGTCGAGGTCAGGGGGACAGAATTCTCTGCGGTCTCCGTCGATTAGAAATGGATCATTCTGCCTGACAGCGGTATATTGACTAACATCGCCATTATACAGTCTGCAGAAGTGGTTTTTCCATATTCTCAGCCACGACTGCGGTTCTACTACTAGGTGTCCGTTCTCATCCCTGCAGGCTTCCGTTTTGGCTTTATAACTTTGGCATGTTCGCTTTATCTGTTGATTAAACTTTCGAACGTCACGCCTGCAGTAACACTTCTCCAAATCCTCATTCGCACGCTTCTCGTGCTCTTTCTTCTTTCTTCTAAGAAGCTTATGCTCCTGCCTTCTTTTTAAGTCGTAGAGCTCACGAGCTGCTCTTGTTATTTTATGCAGCGAGGCCTTATATGCATCCTGATTCGCTGTATGAATCCTCCTGCACTCGTCATCGAACCAGGTGTTTCTTCGAGGTGGAGCCTTGAAACCCAAAACTTCGGATGCAGAGCTTTTCAGGGCTTGTTTGCAAAGGCTCCACTGCTGTTCTATTGACAGTGTGGAGGATTCAGGTGCATTGGAGAGCTTAAGGGAGACGCGATCGGTAAAAGCACGACCGGTTACTGGCGATAGTAGCTTTCCGACGTCATAACTTTGTATTCTTACTCTATTCCGTTGCGCTCGTGATATCCGTAAGCGCATCTTGGCTACTACAAGATAGTGGTCCGAGTCGATGTTAGCCCCTCGGAAAGTTCGAACATCAAGGATAGTGGAGGAGTGTCTGACGTCGATCGCGATGTGATCAATCTGGTTGGTAGTCGATTGATCAAAAGACCGCCAGGTGCCTTTGTGTATATCGAGGTGCGGGAAGCGCGTACTGGCTAGAAGAAGATTTCGCCCCGTAGCAAGATCAATCAGCCTGTGTCCGTTATCGGAGGTGATGTCTTGTAGGCTATGTTTGCTGATGACTCGTTCAAAGATGCTTTCCTTACCCAGCTTAGCATTGAAGTCTCCTGGTACAATTTTGATGTCATAGCTGGGACATTGGGCATACGTTCTGTCTAGGAGATCGTAGAACTCAGCTTTGGCGGAGTCATCCTTGTCTTCCGTGGGGGCGTGGATGCAGATCAGGCTGATGGTAAAAAATTTAGCCTTGTTACGGTTTTTTATGAGGCGTTCGCTCACACGTCGAAAGCATAGGACTTTTTGCCTAAGTCCACCTCGAACAACAAATCCGCATTGAAACAATCGTTGCCCTCTCTCCCTATAGCAGTCGCCGTAGTAAATATCGCACTTTTTCATCCGCTTTATACCCGGTCCATTCCATCGCATTTTCTGGATGGCGGTGATGTCCGCTTTATAGCGGTCTAGGGCGTCCGCAAGTTGTTCGGCTGCACGTGGCCTATTTAGGGACCTAACATTCCACGTACAAAGCCGAAGATCATTGTCCTTTTTTCGTTTTTTGCAAGGGTCGTCAACATAAATCCGATCCGTTATATCCGAGGCTTGTTTTTTCCAATATTAAGTTTAATTTTCCACTTCAAATAGTATTCACTTAACCGCTCAGCTGCATGCTTTAGATTCGTCTCAATGTTGAGACCAGATTCATGCGAGGCTAATATGGCGGTACCATCAGCGTAAATCGCAACTTCGCTGCGTGGAAGCCGCGGTAGGTTAGATGTACATAGGTTATATAACATGGGACTGAGAACAGAACCTTGGGGCACACCTACATTAAAATGAATTATATCCGACGCAAAACCATTGACAAATACTTGAAAACGACGATTTAATACAAAACTTTGAATAGTTTTACAGAGAAACAGAGGAAAATCGTCGCTTAACATTTTTAAGGCGAAGCCTCTCTCTACTCGACTCCAAGAAAAAGGCGTTCGTCCGCGAACTGTTCGTAAACGTGATGTCCGATTGTAATGAAATTTTGCACATTGACATATGCTAGCATTGCGCAGGTACGTTGATTGTGGATAAGGCTACATTTTGCGTCGGTCACGAACCATGTTCACAAATGTCCAAACTTTCGAGCGCGCGCAGATTTTTCATTGAGTTCAAAACCTTTAACTTTTTGCACGCCCTCTATATTTTGAGATTCTTTAACGCCGTCCCACGTCCGTGGTAACCGAAACGATAGAGCAATGAGTGAGTTTCATAAACGATTTTATGGATCGCTTCGCCTCAATATTTTGGTATAGGAGCAGATAACCGCCCTAGTATATATGAGGCCATTATGCCATACAGAATCAAAGGCTTTTTCGATGTCTAATACAGGGGTTCCCAAAGTGTGCGCCGCGGCGCCCTGGTGCGCCGTAGAAAGTAAAGAAGGGCGCCGCGCTGTGAGTTAGGTAGATTAAAAGATAATAATTATAGTAAAGATAAAATAAGCTTCGCGCTGCTTGTGAACTGAGTTTTTAAACATACCTCACTTTGCCTTTCTTTTGACACATCGGTCCAGCGAAAACGAGGTAAATAAAACAATGTCCAACCTGCAACCTGCACAATGCGTTTTTTTTCAAATCTCAATTTCTGTGCTTAAGAAAGCGTTTGTTGAACAAAAAGGTATAAATCGCAGAGGCATGTTGGTTTGAGGCCGAGGTCCACCCCGAATTGTGGCGACCGTTAAGCAAAGAAAAGCATCTTTTTCAAATAGCTAAGGTAGGGCGCCGTGACGAAATACTGAACTTGTAAGTGCGCCGCGGACTGAAAAAGATTGGGAACCACTGGTCTAATAGCATCAAGCCACTTGATTTTCCTTCAGGGTATCAGGGTATTTCATAAGGACTTTAGAAACAGATTGACGATACCTTTGCCAATTTCTTCTCTGCAAGCTCCTAATTCTAATCACTTCCAAAATATGAACTGGTTATTTCAGAGATGAACATATACACTTAATTCGGCGGCAATCTGAGATCATTTCTATTTAAGATTTTTGTAGAAATAATGTGTACCTACTATATACAATACCTATCCACACTGAATGACACTGAATTCTGTGCAAATGGGCGCATAGCAACGGGCTCAGGATAAGTCCCCAGAAAACGGAGCTCGTGCTATTTTCCAAAAGGCATACAATTCCGGAACATTGCCTTATCACTTTGCTTGATACCAGGTTAACCTATTCCTCCAGTGCCAAATACCTTGGCATTGTACTAGATAGGAAATTAACTTGGAAGAGCAATACAACTGAAAGAGCAAAAAAAGCAACAATAGCTCTCTACACATGCAAGAAAGCCCTAGGAAAAAAATGGGGATTCAACCCCAAGATCACCCTATGGCTCTACATCACGGTCGTTAGACCCATACCAATGTATGGAGTGATAGTCTGGTGAACTGCACTGGACAAGACAACATACCACAAACAACTCGAGAAGGTACAAAGGATGGCATGTATGTGCAATACCGGGGCCCTCAGGTCCACACCAACGGCTGCGCTTAACATGATACTCGACCTTACACCACTCTATATTTTCGGCGAGCAAATTGCCACACACACGGCCATAAGACTAAAAGCCAACTCGAAATCGATGAGCTATGTCACTGGTCACTCCTCCATCCTGCAAAACAGGATAACTATGGCAGAAAACTTGGACCACACAGAACCCACCACAGTCTTGGAAAAATACTCTACGACGATATATCCGGACAGACAAAACTGGACTCGCCAAACTCAACCCCGCAGAAACTGCAAACAACTTAAGCCGCCTAAAGCTCTAAAATTACCAGATCACTGCAGCGTTTTCCAGGCGGAACTGTTGGCAATAAAAGAGGCCTTGTCTTGGCTGAAGTGGAACGTAATATCCACCACGGATATCCGTATTCTCACGGATAGTCAAGCAGCCTTAAAGTCGTTGGAGTCCTATGTGTACACATTAAAATCTAGTCTCGACTGTCGCCTATCTCTTAACGCGATGGCCGAACAGTTTAACAAGCAACTTATCTGGGTACCGAGACACAGCGACATTCCAGGAAATGAGAGAGCCGACACACTCGCCAGACAAGGAACGACGCTACAATCAATCGTGGCTTGTAAGGGAATACCCCTTGCAATCATTAAACATAATCTCGCAAATTTCGCCAGGGCCGAGATGAACCTGAGATGGACCCAGGGACATACCTGGCTCATCACCAGAAAAATCTGGTCCCGGCTCGACAGTCAACGGACTAGGAGTATAATCTCCCTAAAAAGAACTGACATCTACAAAGTCATCGGTGTCACCACAGGACACTGCCTCATTGGCAGTCACGCACAAAAACTAGGAATAGTTCCGAATGATTTCTGCAGAAGCTGTCAAGACGAGGAGGAGGTCGAATCCATTCACCATCTTCTTTGCGCCTGTCCAGCATTCTGCAGAATCAGGAAACGATTCCTAGGCTCTTACTTCCGTAACGATCTGATAGATGTTCAGAAAGTAGGGATATCTGATCTTCTTTACTTCTTAAGAAGCACAAAATGGTTCCACGAATAGGGGGGCAAAACCCCCTCGGAGCTGCACAACGGGCCTCCCTGGCCTATGTGTATTCTTCTCAATTCTGGGAAGGCTACGATCCTACCTACCTACTATATACAACAAAGTGAAAACATAATACCAAAACGTCTGCATATTCGTGAGGCTAATGATAGAAAAATGTGTAAACTCATTGACAGTGAAGTGAGGTGAAGTTGACAGTGAAGGTTTTGTTAGAATTGTAAGGTTCTAGAGTAAATTGCTTAGATACACATTCTCTTCGTGGCTACTTATGACAATGACTTGTAAAAATCATTTCTTATCGATTTATAATTAAATCGGTAAGAACCAAAAAAAGGAATAATTACTCACTTAGTCACGCAACGGTTTGAACATTTAAAGGTCAACAGAAAGAAACTGAGTCATTGAAAATGTATCATTGATGGTATCCAATTTAATTACGCTATTGTTCTGATTAAAAATTGAAACGAAAACCACTGCGTTCTGTGTCGGCACTAGGTGCCATAGGTTTTTTCCTCAGGTACTGAAATGCCTGAGGAAAGCTACTTTGTGTCATTGCTTAACCTAAACTTTACATGAGTTAGTAGTATCATAACATGCCCTTTCAATTATTTATTTTAAAAGTTGTACTCCAAATTATTCTTTAATTCAAACAGGGAACTAAATACCTACATACATTTCATTTCACTTTTTTTTTGTTTTTTAATTCATTAGTTTGGATAAAATACTGTTTGTATCCTGTTTTCTTTTGGGGCGAGTTCTTTGCGTTGTGCTCACTTCTGTCTTCGTCTTCGTTTATGGTAGTTTCCCTAAATCTTATATCACGATCGTCCTCTCCCCTAATACCAGCTGATGTTTCCCAGCTGTCGGCATTGTTTTGTACGTTACTGGACGAAGATTTGTTGTTGTTTGGATTTAATGTCTGTGAGCTATTGATTTCCGATGTTGACTGTTGATATGTGTCTGCGTCGGGATCCCCACCAGATTCAACTGAGTGACCTGTCGAATGTCGTTTGATGTGTTGGCGATTGCGAACGTAACTTCTACCGTTTGCTTTCACCGAATATGATCTGTCGATCATCAGGGTTGAGTTTAACTGCCACTTCTTGTCCTTCTTTTAACTCATCTTGTGCTCTTGTTTGCCTGTCGTAATATTTTTTGCTCGTAGCGCGGCGCTGTCTTATTTTTTCCTCTACGTTTGAGAGAATGTTCGGCATTAGGTTCTTTGTTACTGCAGGTATATTTGTTCGAAGAGATCTTGACATCATTCTTGGAGCTGGCGAGTACCCTTTTATATTTGGGGCATTTCGGTGTTCTAGGAGAGCTTTCCAAAAGCACTGGCCCGACTCTTCATACTTCCTTATTAGACGCTTGACAATTTTAACTGTGGCCTCGGCCTTTCCATTTCCGCGAGGATAGTATGGAGAGGAGTTTATGTATCTGAAATTGAATTCATTAGCAAAGTCACGGAAAAGTTTATTGTTAAAATGATGTGCTCCGTTGGTTATGACCTTTTGAGGAATACCATATCTAGCAAAATTCATTTTGCAAGCTAAAATTACATCATTAGCTGTAGTGGACCGCAAAAATTTACTTCAAAAAAATCAGAACAGGGACAGACTGTAACCAAAATATTTCTCGTTTTGCCCTTATATACTGTTTCACAGAAGTCCATTGAAATTCCTTGGAACGGAAACAATGTAATCTCGTGAGTCATCATTGGAAGTTTTTGTTGGGTGTCCGATGTCAAGATGCATGTTGAGCACGATTGTATAACCTTTTTTTATGTCTGACGTTATCCCTGGCCAGAAGATTGTGTGCCTCGATTTTGCTATGCATGATTGTATTCCTGTATGACCGTAGTGCAATAATTCGATATATTTCATTCGTAAGCCCTTCGGAATGACGAGTCGGTCATTCTTCATTAACACGCCAGCCTGTACTAAAAGCTCATCTCTTACCGACTTGAACTTATTTGTTATTGAATATCTCTCTGAGTGACGAGTGATCAGATTGAATGCGCACGTTATCTCGACCGCTTATGAACTGATCAAAGCGCATGCATGCGTACACAATGGCGAGCAGCTCTAATTCGCATTGCGAATAGTTTTTCTCCGTTTGTGTTAGTGACTTGCTTGCGAACATTACTGGCTGGTTATCTTGGAGCATTACAGCACCTAAACCCTGCCGCGAAGCATCCGCCTGTATTGTGACATCTTTCTTTAGGTCATAATATCGAAGTACAGGGGCTCTCGATATCATTCTTTTAATGTTATTAAATGCCTGTTCCTGTTTTTCATTCCACACGTAGCTCTTCGATCTGACTATTTCGCGCAAGTCTTCTGTCATTCTTGTCAGGTTCGGCAAGAATTTGCTGAGATACGTTACCATTCCTAGAAAGGTGTGTGTTTCTTGTAGGTTCGATGATCTACGTATGTGTAAGATTGCATCTATTTTCATTTCGTCAGGTTTAATGCCATTCGTAGTAAAGACATGTCCATAAAATTTAGCTTCTGTTACAGCCAGCTTCATCTTCTTCCTATTGAGTTTAACATTCTTTTCCTTTAACATTTCAAACAGTTTTCTTAGTTTAATATTGTGATATTTTAGCGCTTCCTCATGTGTTCTACCAACCCCGTATACGAGTATATCATCTGCGATAGCTTCCACTCCATCTAGACAACTTACTATTTCATTCAGTTTTTGTTGATAGATTTCTGCTGATGCACTGATACCAAATGGCAAAAAGTCGTTATGTCCATACTTTCTTGACGTAATGGAATCTGCCAATAGCCATTCTTCGCGTCCAAATCTCCTCACACTCACTATCACTCGCCTTCGAATTTTCTTCTTCGTAGTTCCTAACGTGTTTCTCTTTCCCTTTTCCTTTCAATCTACCCTTACCTTTGCTATGTGCCGAACTCTTGAAATTGCACTTGCCGTAGGATTTTTGCTCACAGGCTGCGGCAAAATGATTTTTTTCTTTGCAGATGGGACATACCTTGCCAAATGCGGGGCAGTGGTTGCGTCCAAATATATGTATGTTTTTTGCAACAGAACTTACAGGTTAGCAGTTTTTTCACCTTGTTGATGCTCTCTTCATCGCCTGATGCAGCAACAGCAGCAGTAGCAGCAGCAGTTAACTACGACATTTTTATTGAGTCGCTTCATTTGATATGCATGTGTTTGTTGTCGTTTTGCGATGTCGATTGTCCTGGAAAACGACAGCTCTTCGTCGTCATGTCTCATCAGTTCATCCCGTATCTTTTCGTCTCGCAACCCAAAAATGAATTGATTACATATAAGTTTGTTCTCCAGATTTGAGAATTTGCATGTTTTTACCGCAAGTAATAATCTACTTAGTATGAGTCGAGGCACTCGCCTTCTTCCTGACACATATGGTTGAAGACCAGGCAGCTATATCGGGATGTTATCGCTGGCGTAAATTTAGTTTCCACTGCATCCAAAATGTTTTCTACTGTTTCTTGATCTTCCCTGGTGCATCTTTCCAAGATTTGGTTGTATAGTCGAAGTCCATCGTCATCCAGCGCTGATTCCAAATGTGCCTTTTGTACATCATGTGGTTTTGCCAAGAGAGATTCGATGATAGAGTAATTTTTCCACTGTTGTTTAAATAACTTTGTATTCTCTTTATTTATCGCGTCACCAAACTTTTCGTTTATTCTCCATTGTATTTTTCAAGACGATGCCATTATAAGAATTGGATTTTATTTCTCCACTTCTGACACCATGAAATAAACCGCTCGGGAGATCCAGGCAGAATTATGACATTTCATTCTAAGCTACTTTGTGTCATTGCTTAACCTAAACTTTACATGAGTTAGCTTTACATGAGTTAGTAGTATCATAACAGGTACAAGCAAAAAATTCAAACATTTGGTTATATAGCCTCACGAGCCTACGTTAGCTTTGCTTCTCTCAATTACCCATGTTATGTGTGATTTTATTTTCCCATAAGTGAAAGGGACCTACAGTTTATTATCGATTCTGAATGGCGAATTTCGAGAAGCTTTTCATAACAATTATACTACAGGGGATTTTGTCAGTACCCCTCCGTCGAAAATCACCGTGAAAAACACATTCGATTCGGGATTAGATTTCGTGTTATCAGCGTCAGAGATCAACACACTACCCACTGCGCCAAGATGCTCTCGAGTCAACTTGACTCTGATTAATATCTGCAATCGTATTTGACCATAAACCAAGGCAAATATTTTATTGAGATCACACCTTCTCATATCTGATAATACGACTGCTTATTATCGTAGCGATTGTATAGCTTTGTTAACTTTAGTTTGGCAGACATACAAGTGGATTCTCAGCTCAAACTGACTTATCACTTAGATTCTATATGCATATTTACAAAATAATGCTCTCTGTTATCACAAAAAGGTATTCTCATATGTATCAAAAAATCTTTGACCAATCTACAGCTTTTTAATATGATTCGAAGTTCGGCAAGATACGAGATTTCTTTCTTTCGCTTTGACCCGGATTTTTCACAGGAAAGTGAAATCTAATTATCTTAAGCTACGTCAGGTATATAGTATAAGCTTCCAAGAATGATAAGCTAAAATGCAAGTCTACGATTTAACATAAAGTCTTTTCGAAAATATTGATTTTCCAACTTCTCATGACAATGGTGTAGTATCACTGAGTCATAGCGATAGTCTAGTATGATGGACTATTAAATTACCATTAACGCGTCTTACCTTATATACATGGCATCCATATTTTCGCGTGAATGTTATCTAACTTTCAGCAAAAAAAAATTAAAATTCTTTGTATCATAACCTACATAATACCCTACATAATTTGCAAAAAATTGGTAGGTCTTTCATATTCTTCAACTTATCAGTGACTTTCTCAAAATTAAATTTATTGTTCGACATAGTTCCCTTTCAATGCGATACACACAACCGATATTCTAATTTACTTAACCCTTCCAAAAAATCTTTTTGCGCCAAGCCATTTCTTAGGAAATAAGTTTAGTTTAGTTTAGTTTTTGTAATTGCTGCTCAAAGAAGGCCATCGAATAGACGATCTTTCCTACAACATTTCTAAAGACAAGGGACTCAACTGGATTGTTAGAGATTTTCGAAAAAGAAAAATAGACACGCATGGACCTCCTGTATAAAAGAACATTCCCTCTCTTCTTAGTGTTGCATGGCTTTCTCTAAATTAGCCAACGTAAGCGCCGACTCGTGGCGTACTGCATATCTAATAATGTAATCGAATTTCTGAGATGTTGCTCTTTTTTTTACTTACTTACTTATCAGGCCAGCGATCCATGGAGGATCTGAACCTGAGCTATAGCTGCCTTCTATCCTTGACGGTCCCGGGCACGCTGCTTCCAGTTGTCAAGACCAAGATGTCTTACATCCGCGATTACTTGGTCTTTATATCGGAGGAGTCGAAGAGCACCGTGGCGCAGTGGGTAGTGTGTTGGCCTCTGACGCCGATGACACGGGATCGAATCCCGATACAGCCATGTCATCGAACGTGTTTTTCACGGTGTTTCTCCTCAGCGGGGTTCTGACAAAACCCCCTGTAGTAAAACTGTCATGAAAAGCTTCTCGAAATTCGTCGTTCGGAACCGGCAATAAACTGTAGGTCCCTTTCACCTATGGGAAAATGAAATCACACACAACATGGGTCATTGAGAGAAGCTCGGCTCAGGTTCTTCATGGACTGTAACGCCAACATACATACATACCGGAGGAGTCGGCCGGCTCGGAGTCGAAGACCCTCTTAGCTGGAGCGTTGATGTCCATGCGCTCGATGTGGCCGAGCCAGTGTAGTCGACGGATCCTTGCCTTCCGGACTACATCCACATCTTGGTACAGCTCGTAGAGTTCGCGGTTGTGTCTTCTTCTCCATTCACCTTCCTCACAGACAGGACCAAATATCCGGCGCAGAATTTTTCTTTCGAAAGAACCCAAAATCAGCTCCGCTGACCTGCTTATCGTCCAGCTTTCGGCTCCGTACAGCAAGACTGGCAGAATGAGCGTTTTGTAAAGCATGACTTTGGTCTTTCGAGTGAGGAGTTTTGACCCCAGTTGTTTGGACAAGCCGAAGTAGCAGCGGTTGCCAAGGGCGATTCTATGCCGGATCTCCACTGTGGTGTCATTTGTGGAATTTACGTTTGCCCCGAGGTAGACAAAACTCCTTAACTACCTCGAAATTTAAGCTGTCAATTGTTATATTTTGTCCCAGGTGGTGAGCGACGGATTGGTTTTTGCTTGGCAGCATGTATTTCGTTTTGTCCTCATTGATCTTAAGACCAACTCGTTTCGCCTGTTCTTCAATCGCCGTGAATGCTTCCACAATGCCACGGCGCGAACACGCGATGATGTCGATATCATCCGCGTATCCCAGCAGCTGGATGGACTTGTAAAATATAGTGCCTTCCCTGTTGACGCCTACCCGTCGCACTATCTGCTCCAGCATCAGGTTGAAGAAGTCACATGACAGCGCATCTCCCTTCCGAAGTCGGGTGCATGTTTCGAATGGTTCCGAGGTCCTAGAACCGAGTTGCACGGTGCATCGCGTGTTTTTAGCGTGGCGCAACACAACTGGATCAGTTTTCCCGGGATCCCGAATTCGGCCATCGCACCAAACAGTTCTTCACGATGAATGCTGTCGTATGCGGCTTTGAAATCGATGAAATGATGGTGTGTATCGATTCGAAACTCGTTGGTCTTTCCCAGGATTTGTCGAAGTGTGAAAATTTGGTCCATAGTTGATTTGCCGGGCCGGAAGCCGCACTGGTAGCTGCCGACTAGTGCAGTGCAAAATGGTATTAGACGTTCACACAATACGCAGGACAGGATCTTGTATGCTACATTGAGCAGGGATATACCTCTATAGTTCTTGCAAGAGGTAGGATCTCCTTTTTTGTGGATAGGGCATATAGAGCTGGTATTCCAGTCGTCGGGCATGCTTTCATCTTCCCAACTTCTGCAGATGATCCGGTGCATGCTCCCTACCAGAACATCGCCGCCAGCCTTGAAGAGCTCTGATGGCAAGCCATCTGAGCCTGCGGCCTTGTTGTTCTTCAGCTTCTGAACAGCTGTGCCGACTTCTTCGATGCTGGGTGGGAGGACTACTTCAGCGGCTGGAGTTGGGATTTCCTCGGTCCCTACCACTCTCTCTTGGTCATGCCCGTTAAGCAGCTGCTGGGAATGCTGCTTAAATACATCCACTATTCCCTGCGGGTCGGAGACAAGATTACCCTCGCAGTTTCGAAGAGCCTGGGTGCCCTTTTTGAAGCCTCCTGCAAGGCTTTTGGCTTTCTTGTAAAAGGCTCGTGTTTTATGTTTATCCCTAGACTCCTCGATATCCTTGAGCTGGGAGGCTGCGAAGATTCTTTTCTTTTGTCGCAGTAGTTTTTTCTCCTGCCTTCTTCTGGCTCGGTACTCTTCTTGCGCTACCCTGGTTTTCCTCTGCAGCGCCTTTTGGTACGCCTCGTCGGTTGCTGCCTTTTTCTGCTCACACTCGCAATCATACCACGGGTTTCTTGTCGGGGGTTTCGGCTACTTCCTGAATGGCTGAGGGGCAATGCAGCCACATATTATTGGCATTTGTGTCCGACGTAGGCATATCGTAGAGTCTTTCGCTCAGCTGCTCCCTGTAGACACTGGCAACCTCCGGTGTACTCAGGCGTCCAATGTCGAACCTCCTCCTGATGGGCTGGTGCTGCTTTCTGACATTGGACAGTCGAGCTTTGAATCTTGTTGCTACGAGGAAGTGGTCAGAGTCGACATTTGCCCCTCCGAATGTTCGCACATCCAGGATGTTTGACGAGTGCCTTGCGTCAATGAGCACATGGTCGATTTGGTTGGCGGTTCGACCGTCCGGAGATCGCCAGGTTGCTGTGTGGATTCGCTTGCGAGTGAATCTTGTGCTACTTATCACCGCATTACGAGCTGTCGCAAAGTCAGCGAGTCGGAAGCCGTTATCTGTTGTTGTATCGTGGAGGCTGTGCTTTCCGATCACTCCGCCAAGGGTGTTCTCCTTACCGATTTTGGCGTTGAAGTCCCCGAGCACGATTTTTACATCGTACTCCGGACAAGCTCCGAAGGCGTTATCCAGGAGGTCATAGAAGTCCTCCTTGATAGGGTCTTCAGCCTCGTCGGTAGGGGCGTGTGCACATATAAGGCTGATGTTATAAAATCTGCCTCTGATGCGGATCACAGCCAGTCGATCACTTATAGGTTTAAAGTCGATGACCTTCGACCTTAACCGCTTTCCCACGACAAATCCGCATCCCAGTAAGTGCAACCTTTCGTGACAGCTGTAATAAGTGTCGCAATTTTTCTTCCTAATTATACCGTTTCCTATCCAGCGTATTTCCTGGACCGCAGTAATATCCGCCTTGTACTGCGTGAGGATTCCTTCTAGTTTATGAGCAGCTCCGGGAGTGTACAGGGTTCCGACATTCCAGGAGCATACTCGCAAATCGTGTTCCTTTTTCGTGCGTTGTCGTCGTCGGGTATCCGTCCGTGTATCCGAGGCATCTTGCTCATTCATAACTTTTCTTTTTTTTTACGTGGGCGGATTGTTAGCCCGCCGCACAACCGCCATTCTGGTCGGGGTTTTGTCGCTGCATACGTTTGCTCACCTCCCAACGGTTGTTGAAGAGGCTTATCCAGAGGGCGCCGCGAGGAGGCCGTATGTCAACTTGACCCGGGCATTTAAACAGGGATCGTTGCTGGCATCTCGCCAGGTTGAGAGCGATCAACAACTTTACCCTGTATGTCCGAGCCCTTGCCCTCTATAAGATTACAATAATATAATTAATTTAAAGCTGTAAAAAAAAAAGAGACACCAACGCTCGGCGGGATACTGGCAAAACCCCCCCGTAGTATACTTTCCATGAAAAAGCTTCTCAACTCACGCCGTTCGGAATCGGCATTCAACTGTACGTCCCTTTCACCTGTATGAAAACTGGTTGTTGTGCGATTGGTTTACTCAGTTTTCTTTCGGTTTCGTCAAGTCCGTTCCGGTAACTTCGATATCAAAGGTGCTCTGGAAGAAATACTCGTATTGTCTAAAATGTCTATCAAATCATGGGAATCGTCGAGAGTGAGCATTATCTAGGCACGGTACGAAAAATCGTTTGTAACCACCTCGATAAGGCTGAATTCAAAAAAAGTCTCAATGTATACGTGTGTTACGAATTACCGCAACAAATCGAACGGACAGGATTTCCATCTGCGAACCGCTGCTGAGTCGTAACAAGATACACCCATTTCTGAACAGAACCTTGACTAGCGGTAAAAAGTGGATCACGGTAATTTCTTAATTTCGTTTAAAAAAAGCAGAATAGCAGAGAAATTGTGTTCCACCAGGACAATGCTAGGTCATACACATCGACAGTGACTCATCAGAAATCCCGGGAGCTAGGTTTGTAAGGTTTTTATGCATCCAGCTCCAGCTAATTGTCCGCATCTGGCACCTGTTCCCACCTATAGCGAACGATTTTACTGGTGGAAAATTCGACCCAAGAGAGGCTTGTAAACAACAACTGTCCGGGTTTTTTTGAAAATAGGAACGAGACCCGCGTTCTGTTGACATTTAGAATAGCAACAAGTTATCGAACAAAACCAAATTAGGCCACAAACTCCGGCCTAAAAGCCGAAACCGTAAAAAAACCACAAACTCCGAAACAACAATTAATGTTGACCACTCTTGCAAAAAACGAAAAACGGACAATGATCTTCGGCTCTGTATGTGGAATGTTAGGTCCCTAAACAGGCCACGTGCAGCCGAACAACTCGCGGACGCCCTAGACCGCTATAAAGCGGACATAACCGCCATCCAGGAAACGTGATAGAATGGACCGGGTATAAAGCGGATGAAAAACTGCGATATTTACTATGGCGACTGCTATAGGGAGAGAGGACAACGATTGTTCGGATGCGGATTTGTTGTTCGAGGTGGACTAAGGCAAAAAGTCCTAAGCTTTCGGAGAACGCCTCATGACAATCCGTATCAACATCAGCCTGATATGCGTCCACGCCCCACGGAAGACAAGGATGACTCCGCCGTTCTGACGATTTCCTAGACAGAACGTATTCCCAATGTCCCAGCTATGACATCAAAATTGTACTAGGAGACTTCAGAGACTTCAATGCTAAGCTGGGTAAGGAAAGCATCTTTGAACGAGTCATCGGCAAACATAGCCTACACGACACCACCTCCGATAACGGACACAGGTTGATTGATATTGCTAAGGGGCGAAATCTCCTTCTAGCCAGTACGCGCTTCCCGCACCTCGATATACACAAAGGCACCTGGCGGTCTTTTGATCAATCGACTACCAATCGCAGTCGATGCTGAGAATATGGAAAAACCACTTCTGCAGACTGTATAACGGCGATGTTAGTCAATATACCGCTGTCAGGCAGAATGATCCATTTCTATTCGACGGAGACCGCAGAGAATCCTGTCCCCCTGACCTCGACGAAGTTAAGATTGCCATATCGAAGCTCAAGTCGATCAAAGCTGCTGGTGCAGACGGGCTGATGTCTGTTGAGCTCTTCAAGGCAGCTGGGGATGACCTGGTTAAGAGCATGCATCTGTAAGATATGGTCCGAGGAAAGCATGCCCGAGGAATGGAATCTCAGCATCGTATGCCCGATCCACAAGAAAGGAGACCCCTCTGATTGATCTGATTCTTCTGCTTTCTTTGGTGGCGTTACAGCCCATGAAGGACCAGAGCCAAGCTTCTCTCAATCACCTATGTTGTGTGTGATTTCATTTTCACACAGGCGAAAGGGACCTACAGTTTAATGCCGATTCCGAACGGCGGGAGTCGAGAAGCTTTTTCATGGCAAGTTTACTACGGGGGGTTTTGCCAGTACCCCGAGTACTTGTTACGCAACAAAGCAAATTATGTAAGGGTCCCGTAGCAGTCGAAATATCAGAGTTAGAGGTCTACAAGGTCACGTTTTGCATGATGCTCACAGCACAGCAATAGTATAATTGCATTGAATGTAATGTAATCTATTAAAGAAATTGTGTTCAACAATACAATTTGTTATTTTTCTTTCTGCTTTTGCGCCTTGCCCGAAATTAACTTTGTGTCGTGTCAAGAAACTCAATTGTATTCTTGGAAAATGCGGCTTTCAGCATTCGCGTTTGTTACTCTGAGTCAATGTCCAAACCTCGTCTCGAGTTTCACCGATAAGCGAATCAAAGTGTGAATGTGTTTATAGTAAAGGTCGTATGCCAATGTTGTCATTCGAACATTCTGCTAATTATTTTCTTAACAATAAAAGCTTGTCTTGTTATCATTATTTGTTTATGGAACAGCAGACACAATTTATTATTATATGCGTATGGCTGGCGTACATAATTAGTACTACCAGGGGAAAAGGGGCGTTAGGTTTCGTCGACTGCGATAGTATTCAACAAGTTTTCAAGTTCAACAAGTTTTCAATGCATGGCTTAGACGAACCTGCTGTAGAGAGACGTCACGGTATGTCAAAAAATACACTACACGTATAGTCTAAAACACGACTCTCGTAATACCATACTTACCAACTCTATATGACCATATCTAACACAAGTAGTAAATTCAATGGAGCAAATTACTAACCTCTCGCTATTTCTATTTTGCGGAAATCGAAAGGCTCACTTATACTACGAGAAGTCCATTGTGCCCAGTTAAACTTTAACCCGTAAAAAACCTAAAAGTTACCCGATAAGCTGAACCACATAGAAGCAGATAAAAGTTCCAATAGTCATCATCATCATTCATTCATCTTTATTCATATTCTCGACTAATTAAAATTAACAATGTATTTTTTTAACAATTCAAATGATATTCTGGAGAATAGAAGTGACATTTTGTATTTAAAAAAATAGTATTAAATGCCACATCATTAGTTAGGAAAAACATGGTTTGGGGTGATAAATAATAATACAATTCAAAAATTACAAACATAGGAAGATTATATTCAGGTTAAGAACAAATTAATTATTTGGTATTTCAGTGAGTGAGCACCAATAAACCAGAAACCCGATTAGATGATGGGATCCAAAAGATATTCGATCTGATTGTGGTCAAATTCAAAGAGCCATGACTTAGTCTTATTCATGAACATTTTTATTGATCTTATCGATTTAAGTGCAGCCGGAAGTTTGTTAAATAATCTATATGATGCAATGAAGCAAGAATTCCTATAAATCGTAGTGCGAAATGATGGAGTATTGACAACAGAGCCCTGATTGTTTCTGAGGTTATAGCGATCTGAGTGTCTACTATTCAGGTAACCACATCTTAAGAAGAAAATTTTCAAGACTTTATAATAGAACAAGTGCGTTAAGGGAAGTATCTTCAAGCTAATAAACAGTGGCATGGAATGATGCAAACGGCTCTTATTACACATTTTTCTTATTACACATTTTTGAAGAGTCAGTAACTTACACATTTTGTTGCGGGGAGCACCACCCCAGCAACAAAGTCCATATTGTAGTTTGGAATGGAATATACCAAAGTATATCCGTTTCAAGACATGCAGAGAGCACGTTTTCTTTAGATAGTAAAAGATACGCAACGTTGAGTAAAAATACTGCTTCAATGATGAGATTTGATCAGACCAACACAATTTATTGTCGATAATAATCCCTAGATACTTAAATTGGCTTACTACCTCGATTTTAAAACAATCATTGTCACAAGACAAATCTTTAAGATATAATTCACTATCCATCTTGAGGCATACATTATCAATTGATTTTAGTTTTTTACATTTAGCGGAATGAAAGTAAATATCAATATCCGGTGGTAGTTTGGGACTGAGACTAGGAAACATTAGCTTAGTTTTATTACTAACAAGCATTCTGTGTTCGGTGAACCAGCCTCGCAAAATATCCACATCCTGGTTTATATCCGCAATAATATTGATTGTGCTGTTCGACACATAGGTAATGCCTAAATCGTCAGCAAATGCTGTAATGTCGCCTTTCAAGTTTTGAGTGAAAAGAGAGTTGATATAGATAAGAAAAAGGATAGGCCCGAGAACTGAACCTTGGGGCACACCAATACTTATATTGACTGAGTTACTGAAAGTCTCGGAAACCTTTACTTTTTGGATTCTTCCCCTTAAATACGATTCAAACCATTGAAATATAAAATTTCTGAAACCAATTTTGGACAATTTGTCCAAGAGGATAGTATGATCAACCATATCGAAAGCCTTAGTGATATCAACGAAAAGATTTGCACAGACTTTATTGTCGTCAAGCCCTTTAAGGATGGTGGAGCAGAAATCGTACAAAGCATCTTCAGTCGATAAACCATGCCTGAATCCAAACTGTTTAGGGCTAAAGAAGTTATTTTTATCTAAAAAGTTCAGCATCCGCCTTTTTATCGCTTTTTCGAACACTTTAGAAATAGTCGGTAAGAGCGAAATAGGTCTATAATTACTTTTATCCTTAGGATTACTCTTCTTAAAAAGTGGAATGACAATAGCGCATTTTAAGCTATTTGGGAAGATTCCTGAAAGTACACTCGTGTTAAATATATGCGCTAAAATGTCAACAACATTGAAAGAGATTTTCTTTAGGATGTGATTAGATAGACCATCTACACCGCGAGAGTGTGTATTCTTTAGGGACCTTATTATTTTCAAAATCTCAAGTGGAGATATCTGATCAAAATAAAAGCTATTACTGCAAACAGAGACATCCAGAATTCTTCTCCAGCTAGCGCAACATTGGCAAGAATTAGAGTTTTTAGGTGGAACAGATGTTAATGCAACTGAAGCAAAATAATTGTTGAATTCGTTAGCAATGGTGTAAGGGTCTGAAGTTTCAGATGAATCGATTTTAAGAGTAATGGGTTTGTTCCTTTTTACACGTCGACTAAACATATCATTAATCAATTCCCATTCCTTTCTTAGATTCCCTCTACATTTGTCGAATTCACACCGATAGTAATGGTCGCGACAATCTTTTATGTCTTTGTTGAGTTTCTTGCCAATATTTTTATATCGTTTAATCAAAGAGGTGTTCTGAGGATGTTTCGAGCATTTAACTCCAAGTTTATTCTTTAACTTAACCTTCCTTAAAATATTTCTGTTCAACCAAGGTTTTAATCGAATATCAGATTTTTTCGGTTTAATGGTCCTACTGGAATCTCTGACATGGTTATTCAGAATTGTTAAAAACTTTTCGTATGCTTGGTTAACATCAGTCTCATTATATACTTCCTCCCAACTTTCAAAGAGAAGTCTGTGATTCAGATGGTTAAATTCAATTATGGTTTTTGATGGAAGGGAAAAACTATTGTCTTTGCAATGAGTTCTGCTTCTGAGATTATTAATCAAAATACCTGTCATGCAATGATCTGTAATCTGTAAATCAAGGTTTATACCGGCACAAGTATTAGGTGAAAAATTCGAGAAGCGAGCAAACACATGATCTAAACAGGATACAGAACAGGGCCGCGTGATATCATTCACAAGAGAAAACAAACCAAACTCAGCTAAGACTGTGCAATACAAATCGGTAATATCATTGTTAGAAGACAAATCGAGATTAAAATCGCCTAGCAATATAAGATCCGCAGCTTTATTATGGCTTAAAAAACTTGAAAGTTCTTCAATGAAACATTCTAAGGTATAAGAATGTAGCCTGTACAGACACACTAAAGTGAGGGCTACGTTGTCAATACTACAGCATATTTTTAAAACATCTGCACTTTCAAAATTGCAATTTATGAAATTCAAATTGGATGCATCTTTAGCAAATACTCCAACACCACCTGCCGCATAAGACTCATTAGGGATTGCAAAGAAATTATAGCCAGGAATAATGAAATCGTCAATTTCAGATGCAAAAATCCAAATTTCAGAAACAAAAACAAAGTCAGGCTTTCTGTCAAAAGAATCAAGATTAGCGACTAAGGAATTAAAATTTCTTCTCAGGCTTCGGATGTTTTGATGCACTATCAGTATGGAATCAGTATTAAATTTAAAACCAAAAAAGTTAATATTGCTAAGGGTATCAAAGACAGGATTAATGTTATTGTGAACTACATAGGTGTCGGACGTCATTTGCTTAAATTCTTTGATAGATCTTTAGAAAAATTTTCAAGATCATCAAGCGATCTTATCACAGTAATCCTGCCTTTTTCAACTTTCCTTAACAAAATAAGACCATTCTTAACCCAAACATATTTACATTTTTTTTCAATTTTTAACTTTTTCGCTGCTGTATACAATGATCTATTATGTTTTGTAAGACTCTCATTTATGTATATATTATCATCATTTTTATCATTAAAGAGAGTATTTTTTAGAACATTTCTCTTTGTTTTCTTACTCTGCATTAGTTTGTCATTCAAAACAGTAGAAGAGAGACGGACAGAAATGATGCTCTTTTGACTGCTGTTGCTTCTGCTGCTGCTAACTTCCCCAGTAGTCCTTTGCTGTTTTTTTACGAAGCATTTCACAATCTCATCGTCGGAAACACTAACACCAAGAGCATCACAAAAAATTGTATGGGCGATCTCGCGAGCATTATTCTCATTGACATGGGAAACGCCCACGATCTCTACAGCATTTTGCAGCTCACGTTGTTCAAACCAATTCAGCCTGCTCTCAAGATTACTCACTTTTTGCCGCAGGGAGTCGTTTTCCAATTGAAGATGTTGAATCGAAGAGAGGAAATCAGCATTGATTTTCTTCAAGTTGAGAATCTCCTCAGCCAAAAGTTTCTTCGAGTTGACAATCTCATCATAGAGGTGTTGTAGAGTTAACGAAGTGCGGGCAGAGTCAGCAAACTCGCTCTGTGGTGAAACAGCCAATTGTTGCGGTGCTTTAGTTTTACCCAATGCTTGTCTAGCTGTAGACGAAGAGGTTTCCAGCTTTCTTTGTGGTTGTTGTTGTTTCGCTGAAGTTGCAGTAGCTGATCGAACATGTTGCTCCAAAGGTTGCGAGATCAGCGACCTCCGACGAACAATGGAACATTTGTCGCACCGGAATCCCACTGCATTTGAATTTAAAAATTCAACGTCTGTTGCGCTGAGATTTACACAAGAGCAATGAAATATGCAATTGCAGTCACTACAGGCAACACTTTCAGCGCCACCGCGCTCGATCTTTTGATTACACACAATACAACTCATAATTTTAAATAATACACGTTAATCACCCCAAAGACAACTTGACAACTCCAAGACAACTTGACAACTTGACAAGTCTGTTCAGGTATGCCACGAAAGGAAATTACTTCCAAGGAATATGTTCCGTTTTTGGACTAGTGCCGGATATTCGCACTGTAGGTGCCGAATGGACTCAATTTGCTGTTCGTCCCTGCAGCAGAAGTCATTGTGGGGCTGTCGTAGTCTGGCTGCATCTAAAGGTATCGTGCAGTGCCCAGTGAAGGCACTGACTGCCAATCGAATATTCCCATCACTGAACTTTAGCAGACTTTTTGTCTTTTTCTGATCATACACTGGCCATATTGGTGATGCAATCGTTTATTGGCCTTCACTATTAGCTTGGCCTCTATTTCTCTAAGAATTGTACTGAGCGTTTAAGCCTAAGTTGTGGTCTTCGCGCAGTTCTCATTTCCGGAAATCTGATCTGATATCTCCTTCAGCATCTCTTAGCAGAGTTTTACGAGCTTGGTTCTTGTCCATGTTGCCTGCAGAGCATTGATGGCCGCCTGACTGTCAACATAGATGTTGATCCTTTTTCCGGAGGGTTTTCTCTAAGAATCAGGTTCGCATCCCGTTTGATTGCGAATATCTCAGTTTGGAAAACGTTACAGCCATCATCAACTCTATATTAGTGATTTGCTTCACGAGATTCAAAGTAGGGCTCGGCTTCTGAACCGGTATCCATTTTGTATCCGTCGGTATAAATTGCCAGTTCATTTTCCGTACGTACCATGCCACTGGTTAATTTCTGATAGAATTCTGATAGAGAATCTCCTCTCACAGCAAGAAAGTCGGGTGGCATAGTCCGTTTCGGTTTTGTAGTATACGTCTAAAGATGGAAGGTTCAGCAATGTTTCAAGAGCCGCTGTTGGTGTGGATTCCATAGATCCACTGAACCTGCCAGTCAACCTGCCCTCTGAAGTCTTGAAAAACTTTGAAGATGGCATTTCTTCACAAGTGCCTTCCGCCAGAAAATCGAACCATAGACTAACATCGGTCTTTCCG
Organism: Eumerus sabulonum; assembly: GCA_951905685.1. NCBI lineage: Eukaryota > Metazoa > Arthropoda > Insecta > Diptera > Syrphidae > Eumerus > Eumerus sabulonum. The sequence goes on from OX645060.1 coordinate 210,552,118, forward strand.
CCGCAGTGTACAATCAATATACCATTTTTGGTTTAAAGCCATGTCTTTCCCGTCCACGTAGGCTTTTTTGGTTCTTGCATTAATGTTGTCCTTCCAGCTAAGCTTGGACCCAAAGGTTATGCACAATTAATTAAAGAAATTAGTAATATCGCAAATTATTATTATTTTCAAGGCACCGGAAGAAGAAGTGGAAAGAGCCCTTAATTTGGCCCTCGAAGCTGGTTACCGTCACATTGATACCGCCCCTTTATACCAAAATGAAAAGGCCATCGGGCGAGTTCTAAAATCCTGGCTCGATTCCGGCAAGCTAAAGCGAGAAGACCTCTTCGTTACGACAAAACTTCCACCAGTTGGTATGATCATCTCCGAGACACTTGCATTTCAATTTTAATTCTATTATTACTTTTTCTTATATTTATTTTAATCAGCCCTCAAGCCGGAGGCAGTCGAGGGTGCATTGAAAAAATCTCTGGTGGATTTGCAATTATCTTACGTAGATTTGTATCTAATTCATACGCCGTTTGCGGCCTCTATGAACGAGAAGGGTGAACCATTGCGAGATGAAGGCGGAGTGATTCCTCTCTTGGGTATAGACCATGTTGCTGTCTGGAAGGTAAATAAAACTTTATTCATTCTCGGAAAGGAATTGGACTTTTATTTTGCTAGAGCTTGGAAGCGGCAGTGAAGAAGGGTCTTGTAAAATCAATCGGCCTTTCGAACTTCAACATGAAACAAATCCAACGTGTTCTGGACAATGCTTCGATTCCCCCAGCTAATTTACAGGTATGTCAAGAAACTGCAACCTAGTACCAAGGGGTTTTTATTTGAATCCTATCTTGTAGATCGAGCATCACGTTTATTTGCAACAAAAGGAACTTGTGGATTTCTGTAAGTCGAAAGGAATCACAGTAACAGCCTATGCCCCTCTGGGATCAAGAGGTATAGCAAGACATCATCAATCAGCTGGAATAAGGTATGTGTTAATGATACCTTCTGCAATCTATTGCACGTTTGTAACTCAATCTTTTACTCTACTTTAGCCGTAAATTGCCTGACCTAATGGATATACCGGAAGTCAAAGAGATCGCTGCTGCATATAACAAAACTCCAGCTCAAGTGCTTCTCAGGTGGATCATTGATCGTGGCTTGGCCACTATTCCAAAGAGTACAAATCCGGAAAGGTTAAAGCAAAACTTTGACATTTTTGACTTTTCGCTAAACGAACAAGAGATCAACAAACTGAATGCTTTAGATGCTAACATTCGTATTATTGATTTTGCATTCTTCAAGGGGTAACAATTCATTCTTTCTCTAGTTAGAAACCCTATTGACTATTTCATTGATTTCTTTTATTGCAGAATTGAAAGGCATCCAGAATTCCCATTCTCTTCTTAGGAACGCCGTCAAATGGTTTCATATACTTTTTATGATATTTAAATAAAGAAATTATTGTTGCATTCTATGTCCATTGCGTTTTTTAAATACCATGTATCTAGCGTGGTACTGAAAATATGTTTTTGATTATTGAAGAATTTGATGTTCAGCTGCGTCTTTGGAATTAACAGACACATTACCCCATACGGTATTGTTGTTAGAGAATATTATAAGAACAAACCTAGGATTTACTTAATTACTATTAGAGGGAAATGGTTTAATGGTACCTTGCGGTACCATCTGGAGATTTCCTCTGTAAATTACAGACGAGGAAGGGCGAATGGCGAGCCCCCTATGCCAGAATACAGGATCAGTCCATTGGATCACCATTTAGTAAACAATCTTCTTCGTCTTTGGTGGCGTTACAGCCCATGAAGAGTCAGAGCCAAGTTTCTCTCAATCGCCCATGTTGTGTGTGATTTATTTTTTACACAAGTGAAAGGGACGCACAGTTTAATGCCAATTCCGAACGGCGTTAGTCGAGAAGCTTTTTCATGGCAAGTATACTGCTGGGCATTTTGCCAGTACTCCGCCGAGGACGGACACCGCGAAATTAATAATCGATGGTGTTGGTGTTATCGCTTATCGTGCGTCATGGTCCAACACACTAGCCACTGCGCTACGGCGCCCTCATTTCTTCTTCTTAGTGGGCGCTACGTTCGGGGTGAACCTGGGCCTCAACCAACATGCCCCTCCATCTAGCACAATCTTTTGCTAGCCTTTTCCATTGCCGCACACCCAGTTGGCTGAGGTCCCCTTCCACCTTTGCGCGCCATCTTAAGTGCGGCCGTCCTCTGCTTCTTCGTCCCTCGGGGTCCGATTCAAAGACTCTCCGGACTGGAGCTGTGGTGTCCATTCGCTCTACATGGCCCAGCCATCTTAGGCGTTGAATCCGTAAACGCCTGACTAGGCTCATGTCGCTGTACAGCCTGTAAAGTTCGTGGTTGAATCTTCGCAAAATCTTTTTCTCGAACCGACCAAGGGCTTCCTCATCCGCTTTTGATAGTGTCCATGTTTCTGCGCCGTACAACAGGATCGGGATGATGAGGGTCTTATATAGAGTCAACTTTGTCGTTCGGGAGAGGGCTCTATTACTCAGTTGCCTCCTGAGCCCAAAGAAACAGCGATTGGCAAGAGTGATTATGCGTTTGATTTCGGAACTGATGTCGTTGTTCCAGGTCACTGCGGAGCCAAGGGAGACGAAGTCCTTAACAACCTCGAGCTTATATCTGCCAATACAAACGTTCTCGCCAAGACGTCGGTGGTGAGCGTCCTTTTCTGATAACAGCATATATTTAGTTTTGCCCCTGTTTACCGCCAGACCAACTTTCGCCGCCTCGATCTCAATACTCGCAAGCGCCTCATTGACATCTCGCTGTGATCTACCTATTATGTCAATATCGTCGGCGTATGCAAGGAGTTGCGAGGATTTGAAATCATAGTAGTGTGAAGATTTGGTCGATGGTGGACTTTCCTGGCCTGAATCCGCACTGATAAGGACCTCTCAGCTTGTTTACGAATGGCTTCAGGCGTTCACACAAAACGGCAGCGAGAATCTTGTATGCGACATTGAGGAGACTTATTCCTCTATAGTTGGCGCAGTCCAAGGGGTCTCCTTTTTTGTGGATCGGGCAAATAATGCTGAGACTCCATTCCTCGGGCATGCTTTCCTCTGACCATATCTTACAGATGAGCCGGTGCATGCTCCTAACCAGCTCACCCCCATCCGCTTTGAAGAGCTCAGCAGACAGTCCATCTGCGCCAGCAGCTTTATTCGACTTGAGTTTCGAAGTTTCGACTTGAGTTCTGCGATCTTCGTCGTTAAGAAATTGATAATTCTGCCTGACGGCGGTATGTTATCTGTCATCGCCGTTATACATTCTGCAGAAGTGGTTTTTCCAAATTCTCAGCATCGACTGCGATTCTACTACTAGGTGTCCATTCTCATCCTTACAGGCCTCCGTTCGGGCTTGATAGGCTTGGGATATTCGTTTTATTCGTTGATAGAATCTTCGAACGTCGTGCCTGCAATAGCACCTCTCCAAGTTTTCAATCGCCCGCTTCTCGTGCCCTTTCTTTTTTCTCTTGAGAAGCTTATGTTCCGCCCTTCTTTTAAGCTCATAGACCTCACGAGCCGCTCTTGTTTTTTTGTGTAGTGAGGCTTTGTATGCCTCCTGCTTTTCCGCATGAATCCTTCTACACTCGTCATCGAACCAAATGTTTCGTCGTGGTGGAGCTTTAAGGCCCAGCACTTCCTTTGCTGTGCTTTTCAGAGCTTGTTTGCACAGGCTCCATTGTTGCTCTACTGACTGAGTGGAGGATTGAGGTGTATCGGAGAGCTTAAAGGAGACGCGGTTGGCAAAGGCACTGGCGATCTCCGGCGATAGTAGCTTTCCGACGTCATAGCTTGGTGTTCTAACTCTACTCCGCGGTGTTCGTGTTATGCGTTGACGTATCTTGGCTACTACAAGATAGTGGTCTGAGTCGATGTTCGCTCCTCGGAAAGTGCGAACATCAAGAAAAGTAGAGGAATGTCTGACGTCAATCGCAATGTGATCAATCTGGTTGGTGACTGATTGATCTGGCGACCGCCAGGTGCCTTTGTGTATATCGAGGTGGGCAAATCGTGTGCTGGCTTGATGGAAAGACCGCCAGGTCCCCTTATGGATGTTGAGGTGTGGGAGCCGTGTACTTGCTACTACCAGATTATGTCCCGCCATAAAATCCACTAGCCTTAGTCCGTTTTCTGACGTGGTGTTGCGTAGTCTGTGCTTTCCAATGACCCGTTCAAAGATAACTTCCTTACTCAGCTTCGAATTGAAATCTCCAAGAACGATTTTGGTGTCATAGCTGGGACATTGCGCATACGTTCTGCCTAGGAGATCATAGAAGTCGTCTTTATGTCGGTTATCTTTCTCCTCTATGGGGGCGTTGACAGCTTATATTGCCGAAATTAGTCTTGATGCGGATAGTTATGAGGCGTTCGCTTACATACTGGAGGCTTAAGACTTTTTTCCTGAGTCTGCCCCGAACAGCAAATCCGCATACGAATAAGCGTTGTTTATTTTCTCTTCAGCAGTTCCGTAGTATATATCACAGTTTTTCATCCGCTTTTTGCCTGGCCCATCGCATCGCACTTCTTGGAGCGCGGTAATGTCTGCCTTATAGCAATCCAAAGAGTTGACCAGTTGACCGGCTGCACCTGGTCTGTTGAGGGACCTAACGTTCCAGGTGCAGATCCGGAATTCGTTTCCTTTTAGACGTTTGCGGGGGTCGTCAACATGTAAGCCATCCGTATCCGAGGCTGTTAGTTGTCTCTGAAGAAGCTTTGGTTTTATGTGATAGGGATGTTAACCCTAAGCGCAACCCCCAACCTGGAGGGCCGGGTTCCTCTTTTTTCAGGAACAAGGGGTCGGGTCGCTGCACACATTGGTTCACTAGCTGGCGGGTGCCAGTATAGCTATCCAGGGGAGGAAACGCGGAGGCTGTGTGTCAACTTGGATTGAGCAGGGATAGAGATCGAAGCGGGCGTGTGCCAAGTTAAACGCGATCAACTTCTTTGCTCTGTTTGCTCGCTCCCTTCTCCCTTAGTTGTAATACAGTAAATAAATATGTGAAGCTGAGGGTACTGTCCTCGGCAAAGGAATCGATTGGATTAGATGTGATAAACAAGAGCTAATTTATAAAATAAAAAAGAGTGTCGGAGATAAAACGGAGCCCTGGAGAACAACAGCACTTAAAAAGTTAATGTCAGACTTGAGTCCGTCCCTTGAATTAAATGATTCGAATAGAAGGGGTAAAATGCTTTTGAAATATCCAGTGCAACTATTTTGCTTTTTCCTGCTTGGTGAAGCGAGCAATTCCATTTTTCGATAAGATATGCCATCAAATCAGCACCGTGGCGCAGTGGGTAGTGTGTTGGCCTCTGACGCCGATGACACGGGATCGAATCCCGACACAGCCATGTCATCGAACGTGTTTTTCACGGTGTTTCTCCTCAGCGGGTTTCTGACATAACCCCCTGTAGTAAAATTGTCATGAAAAGCTTCTCGAAATTCGCCGTTCGGAACCGGCAGAGGACGGCCGCACTTAAGATGGCGCACACAGGTGGAAGGGGACCTCAGCCAACTGGGTGTGCGGCAATGGAAAGGACTAGTAAAAGATCGTGCTAGATGGAGAGGCATGTTGGTTGAGGCCTAGGTTCACCCCGGACTGTAGCGCCCGCTAAGAAGAAGAAGAAGTAGGTAATTAGGAACTGAATTGCCTTTGTTATACGCATATGCCAATGTGAGAGAAAATATCTTGAGAATTGTTCGTGGATAATTAAAGCTTAGATACACCGATATTAAAGACACGTTCATGCATTCAATTAAATTAAGTCGAACGACAACGCTAAGGCATAACTGAGTAAACACTTGTTACGCAACAAAGCAAATTATGTAAGCGTCCCGTAGCAGTCGAAATATCAGAGTTAGAGGTGTACAAGGTCACTTTTTGCATGATGCTCACAGCACAGCAATAGCATAATTGCATTGAATGTAATGTAATTTATTAAAGAAATTGTGTTCAACAATACAATTTGTTATTTTTCTTTCTGCATTTGCGCTTTGCCCGAAATTAACTTTGTGTCGTGTCAAGAAACTCAATTGTATTCTTGGAAAATACACCTTTCAGCATTCGCGTTCGTTACTCTGAGTCAATGTCCAAACATCGTCTCGAGTTTCACCGATAAGCGAATCAAAGATTGAAGTAAAACTAAAAAGGGGCCCGTGCGTCATAGTATAGGTTGTATGCCAATGCTGTCATTCGAACATTCTGCTAATTATTTTCTAAACAATAAAAGCTTGTCATGTTATCATTATTTGTTTATGGAACAGCAGACACAATTTATTATTTTATGCGTATGGCTGGCGTACATAATTAGTACTACCAGGGGAAAAAGGGGCGCTAGGTTTCGTCGACTGCGATAGTATTCAACAAGTTTTCAAGTTCAACAAGTTTTCAATGCATGGCTTAGACGAACCTGCTGTAGAGAGACGTCACGGTATGCCAAAAAATACACTACACGTATAGTCTAAAACACGACGCTCGTAATACCATACTATTATACCCTTACCAACTCTATATCTAACACAAGTAGTAATTTCAATGGAGCAAATTACTAACCTCTCGCTATTTCTATTTTGCGGAAATCGAAATTCTCAATTATACTACGAGAAGTCCATTGTGCCCAGTTAAACTTTAACCCGTAAAAAAACCTAAAAGTTACCCGATAAGCTGAATCACATAGAAGCAGATAAAAGTTCCAATAGTCTGTTCAGGTATGTCACGAAAGGAAATGACTTTCAAGGAATATGTTCCGTTTTTGGGCTAGTGCCGGATATTCGCACTGTAGGTGCCAAATGGATTCAATTTGCTGTTCGTCCCTGCAGCAGAAGTCATTGTGGGGCTGTCGTAGTCTGGCTGCATCTAAAGGTATCGTGCAGTGCCCAGTGAAGGCACTGACTGCCAATCGAATATTCCCACGACTGAACTTTAGCAGACTTTTTGTCTTTTTCTGATCATACACTGGCCATATTGATGATGCAATCGTTTATTGGCTTTCACTATTAGCTTGGACTCTATTTCTCTAAAAATTGTACTGAGCGTTTTAGCCTCAGTTGTGGTCTCCGCGCAGTTCTCATTTCCGGAAATCTGATCTGATATCTCCTTCAGCATCTCTTAGCAGAGTTTTACGAGCTTGGTTCTTGTCCATGTTGCCTGCAGAGCATTGATGGCCGCCTGACTGTCAACATGGATGTTGATCCTTTTTCCGGAGGGTTTTCTCTAAGAATCGGGTTCGCATCCCGTTTGATTGCGAATATCTCAGCTTGGAAAACGTTACAGCCATCATCAACTCTATATTAGTGATTTGCTTCACGAGATTCAAAGTAGGGCTCGGCTTCTGAACCGGTATCCATTTTGTATCCGTCGGTATAAATTGCCAGTTCATTTTCCGCCACTGGTTCATTCCTGATAGAATTCTGATAGAGAATCTCCTCTCACAGCAAGGAAGTCGGGTGGTATAGTCCGTTTCGGTTTTGTAGTATACGTCTAAAGATGGAAGGTTCAGCAATGTTTCAAGAGCCGCTGTTGATGTGGATTCCATAGATCCACTGAACCTGCCAGTCAACCTGCCCTCTGAAGTCTTGATAAACTTTGAAGTTGGCATTTCTTCACAAGTGCCTTCCGCCAGACAATCGAACCATAGTCTAACATAGGTCTTACCGCCGCAGTATACAGTCAATATACCATTTTTGGTTTAAAGCCCCATGTCTTTCCAGTCCACGTAGGCTTTTTTGGTTCTTGCATTGATGTTGTCCTTCCAACTAAGCTTGGAGTCAAAGATTATGCACAATTTATTATAGAAATAAGTAATATCGCAAATTATTATTATTTTCAAGGCACCGGAAGAAGAAGTAGAAAGAGCCCTTAATTTGGCCCTCGAAGCTGGTTACCGTCACATTGATACCGCCCCTGTATACTAAAATGAAAAGGCCATCGGGCGAGTTCTAAAATGCTGGCTCGATTCCGGCAAGCTAAAGCGAGAAGACCTCTTCGTTACGACAAAGCTTCCACCAGTTGGTATGATCATCCCCGAGACACTTGCATTTCAATTTTAATTCTATTATTACTTTTTCTTATATTTATTATAATCAGCCCTTAAGCCGGAGGCAGTCGAGGGTGCATTCGCCACCGCATTCCCATGCCACCTTAATGACACGAGAGAGCCATAATACTCCCTCTTTAGCCATTGCCTTAAGCATTTCTGGCCGAACTTCATCCACACCGGCGGATTTGCCAACTTTCAGCGCTTCAATCGCTAAAATGACTTCCTCCACCGTTGGACTATTCTCCACCACACGCAAGACTATAGGTCTGTCCCCCTCAGTGCCCTGTTCGGGATTGAGCAGCTCCGAAAAGTGTTCGCTCCATCTGCGTAAGATGTCCATCCCATTGGAAAGCAACACACCATCTTTGGATTTAACTCCTTCGATGATGTGGAATTTCCTTCCTCTGAGCCGGCGAATGGTTTGCCAGAACACTTTTTTCGCAGATCTATGCTCGCCTTCCAACTTCTCGCCGAACTCCTTGCAGGACTGCTCTTTCGCTGCTCGCACAGTAAATTTGCAAGTTCTTCGCGCCCGAGAGAATCCAGTTTCTGTAGGCCTTCTTCTTTTCTCTGATGGCTTCTTGAGCTCCGGGTGTTTTAAACCACGCAGTTCTTTTCTCACCACCAGCCGCCACACCAAGCCGCTTCTCTCCACAAACATCACGTGCAGAGGCAATGACAGCTGTTGAAAATAGTCGCCATTCTTCCTCTACATGCGATGGAACAGTTGGAATTTGCTCAAATCTTTCGGATATGTGTCGTGCGAAGTGTTGCACCTCACTGCTCTGAAGTTTCTCCCACCATATGCGTGTAACCACTCTTGGTTTCCGCCTTGGTAGACGAGGTACTCTATCAGTAAGATACAGCTTACACAACACCAGGTGATGATCAGTTGACAGTTCAGCCCCTCTCAACACACGAACGTCACAAGCCATCCGCTTCACACACGTTGGTACCACAAAGAAATCTATCAACGATTTCTGTTGAAGACTCTGACGATACCACGTATATTTATGAATGGTTTTGTGCAGAAAGAAGGTGTTCATAATGGACATGCCATTTGCACAGCAAAAATCCAATAACCTCTCTCCGTTCGCGTTCCCCCCAATCACACTCCGCCGTGTCGTTACATCCACACCCGCGTGGGCGTTGAAGTACCCATCAGGATACAGGAATCCATCTCAACCACCCTATCAAGGGCCTCATCAATTTCATCCAGGAAAATCGCATACTCAGACTCTAGATTCAGCGCATACACCTGCACCAGAGTCAAAATTGATCTTTCACACTTGAGTTTTAAGATCGCGACTCTCCCTCCTAATGGTATCCACTCCAATACCCTGTCTGCCAGCCTGAGACCTATGAGTATCCCCACTCCCGCCTGTGCCGACATTTGAGGTGCAACTCCCGACAGGAAGAATTTCCACCCGTCCGAAAGGTCCACAGTTTTATATCCTCTTTACTTTGTCGAAGAGATACCTACGATATCTAACTAATACCTGGCAGCTTCCTCAAACAGCTCGTGATACTTCCCTGTGAGCGATGAGACGTTCCACGTGCTCATCCCGATGCCCCCCCCCCCCCCTCCCCCCCCACATACACACACACCTCCGTAATGGCTCACGAGGCCACTGCCGGGTTGCTCGTGACTTCTTCGAGCTATGCCCGACTGGCTGCCGAGCGGGACAGACCGGCCGAGCAGACGCTCGCATACTGCCACCATTTAGGCCTGGCTCCGAATGGGTACGCAATTTCCGAGGCTGCCAGGAATATTAATTCGCACACCCCAAACCTTTTGCCCTTCCCCCAACACGAGGAGGTCAGCTGCGGCCCTCTAGGAAATTTAAAGTTTTTAAGTATTCAAAAATTCTTCTTTCTTTGCTTCGAATGCTCTTTGTAGTGGGTCATGTGAGTTCGTTTTACACCAATGTGATTTTTCTATGATATCATCATATTAGTATCTAATCAGCAAAAGCTAAGTACAATGTTCTTAAAGCGCGAGAGCACTTTTTTTTTAGTTGGCAAAACTAAATAGTATTGTTACGAAATATTCGATCCCACACCGAATAGGTTTCGCACCACTGGATTGCGATATACTACAATTGTCCTTTTTATCCGAATGAAAACACACACACTTTTCTTGTCTCACCACAGATCAATTATCTGTGCAGCTTCACCACTTTTCTTTATTATCCAATACTATCCACTTTAAACTTTACTACACAAACAAAACCCTTATTGAGAGCTTTTATTTTCACACTGCTTGATCACACCGACTTGTCACATGCTGTTCAATACCACAAACTGAATGTCTGTCGAGGGCAAGTGTTCGCGCTTATATAGCTCTCGGTGCATCTTCTCGAATGTTCGCCGTCGGAAGTTCCCCTTCGGAAATCCCTAGAATGCTCTGACATTCGGCATTACGCCGTTGAAAGTTTCGATCATTCCAATTTCCCCTTCACCAGAGCTTTCGAACTTCGACAGCGAAATTCGAACTTAACCGTCAGTTTGTGTCTCCGCAACACTGCCCTCCTCCTAAACTTGTTCGTCCTCGAACAAGCGATTGGATCCTTCTCCGTAATATGGCGCTAACCTCTCTACGTGGACAATCTTATACTTCGCCCGTCTGTTTCCCGTCTGCTGTATTCAGTACACCACGTCGTGGAGTTTCTTGATGACCTCATATGGTCCGTCGCAGGCTGATTGCAATTTGGGGCACAAGCCTTTTTTTCGTTGTGGGTTGTACAGCAATACCAATTGTCCTGTCTCGAATCCAGAAGTATTCGCCTCTCCGACGACGACTTTTCTCAAATATTCCTCCATCGTCCGGTTGAACCTTTCGACCATGCCATCAGATTGTGGGTGTAATGGTGTTGTCCGCGTCTTTCTGATACCTAGCATGTCGCAGAGTTCTTTGAACACCGACGACTCGAAGTTCCTTCCTTGGTCTGAGTGCAGTTCCATTGGTACTCCATAACGCGTAACCCAGTTATTTACGAATGCATCCGAAACGGTTTTGGCTTCTTGGTTCGGGATGCAAAACACCTCAGGCCACTTGCTGAAGTAATCGATCACCACCAGCGCGTATTTGTTTCCAGCGTTGCTCGTTGGGAATGGGCCTGCGATGTCCATGGCGATACGTTCGAACGGTGCTCCAACATTGTACTGCTGCATATTTCCTCGAGTTTTCCTAACTGGACCCTTTGCCTTCGCACACTTTTCACCCCTGCGAATGAAACGCGTAAACGACTCATGGCATCCTACCCAGTAGAAACGTCTCTTGATCTTTTCTACAGTCTTGTTAACACCAAGATGACCCCCGCTTGGTCCCTCGTGGTATTCTCGGATGATCTCGTCGATTTGTCCATTTGGAATTACCAGCAGATCGTTTACAGTGTTCCCGTCCTCACTTTCCCAACTGCGGTAGAGGCAACCGTTCTTCAGCTTCAAACTCTGCCATTGAGCCCAGTAAGCTTTCACGATTGGGCTTTCACTGGATATATGCTGCCAACTTGGTCGAAAACCTCGTTCATGGTAGTTGATGATGACTGCCAGATCGGCATCTTCTCTCTGCTTCCTTCCGACCTTCTCGATAGTCCAGGAATCTTCTGGCAGCACATGACAACGACGGATGTCGGTGACCTGATCCTTGGTTTCAGCACGTGAACAATGTTTGCATTCAACATCGCAAGGTCGCCTCGATAATACATCGGCATTTCCATGACTGCTTCCCTTCCGGTGTTCGATACTGAAGTCATAACTCTGGATTCTCTCTATCCATCTAGCAAGCTGGCCTTCCGGGTTTTTGAACTGCAGCAACCACCTCAACGCTGCGTGGTCCGTCCTAAGATGAAAAGCTTGGCCATAGAGATATTTGTGGAAATGCTTGACACAGTCAACCACGGCTAAAAGCTCCCTCCTAGTTACACAGTAGTTCCTTTCCGGCTTCGATAGGATCCTACTGTAGTAAGCGATGACCCGTTCTCGCCCGTCAATCATTTGAGAGAGTACTCCTCCGATTCCATGTCCGCTCGCATCCGTGTCCAAAATAAACTTTTATCCCGGGACAGGATATGCAAGAATCTGCGCACTGCAGAGCAATTCCTTCAGGTGAATGAATGCTTCCTCCTGTGGCTTCTCCCACTTGAATGGCCGATTCTTTTTGGTGAGCTCGTGCAAACTGCTGGCAACGTTTGCAAATCCTGATATGATTCGCCTGTAATATGTGCAAAGTCATGAAGATTCCTCGGCCGCGGCCATTCCTTAACCGCTGAGATTTTCTCTTCATCTGTGTGGACTCCTTCTGCAGTCACCACATGTCCCAAGTACTTCACCTCGTTTTGGAAGAGCGAACATTTCTTCGGACTCAATTTCAGCCCGGCTGCTTGAATACGTTCCAGTACCTCTTCAAGCTTCTTAAGGTGATCGCTGAAATCCTTGCCCATGACAATTATGTCATCCAGATAGACAAGGCAAGTCCACCAGTGAAGTCCCCTTAGCACCCGGTTCATAGGTCTCTCAAATGTGGCTGGCGCATTGCAAAGACCAAAGGGCATCACAGAGAATTGCCACAACTCTCCCCCGGCGGTGAACGCGGTCTTTTCCTTGTCTTGCTGGTCAAGCTCTATTTGCCAGTATCCACTTTGCAAGTCCAGCGTCGAGAACCACTTTGCACCAGATAGTGTGTCCAAGGTGTCGTCGATTCTTGGTAAAGGATAGCTGTCCTTTTTCGTGATGTCGTTCAGCTTCCTATAGTCCACGCAGAATCGGGTGCTTCCATCCTTCTTCTTAACTAGCACTACTGGAGAACTCCATGGGCTTGCAGATGGTTCGATCACGCCCGCCTTTTCCATCTCGTCGATTAGTTTGATCACCTCTCCTTCTTTCGCCAAAGGTACCCTCCTCGGTGGTTGCCGGATCGGTCTAGAGTCCCCTGTGTCTATTCTGTGCTTCACAATTGATGTTCATCCACAGTTCGTACCATCTGCAAAAACTGTCCAATATTTACGAAGCAGGGAGAGTGCTCTACTTTTCTGCTTCTCCACTAGATGTTGCGTCCACTCTCTGGCCATTGTTTTCAAGAACGGTTTGTTTTTCTGGATTTCCCGGTGCTTCTTATCTTCGCAGTCCATAACGGCGGCAGCTTCTTGGCATTGAGCGATCGTTGTTCCCTTATGTATTGTCCTAGGTGTACTGGCAGGATTCAGGACTCGTACTGGAACCAATTGGTCTTGTCGGGGTTCCACGAGAGCCCTTCCAACAACTATATCGCTGGGTCAATTTCTTTTGTCAGGTTCGACCACCCACATTCGGGATCCTCTTCTATCTTTGCCCCAAACCACAGCTTCTGCATTCGGGGAACTGTTTGGCGCGCTTGCACGACTATTTGCCTGACCTTGTTTCCCTGTCCATTATCTATTGTTAATGGGAGCTCCAAGTTGCCATACTTCATCACTTTTTGGTTGAGGTCCAATATGAAGCCATGCCTAATCATGAAGTCGACGCCGATTATGATGTCATCAGTGATGTCCGCAACGATGAAATCATGCTGAGACTCGACGGTACCCATCGTAATTCCTTTCTGGACCTTTCCCTTAACTTCCGCCTTCTCACCAGTTACTGTACGAAGCCTTACCTCGGAAAATGGTTCGATGTCAGAAGCCAATCCGCTTCGGATGACTGAATGAGTTGCGCCCGTGTCCAACGTCAGCAGATATCGTCGCCTGTCCATCGTTCCCTCGATGACTAGGCTGGTTGCACCCCTACAGATTCGGGATACGAGGATGCTGGATGGATGGAGGATGCATGCCCCTCTGCACTGACTCGTTTTAGTTTAACGGATTGTTAGGTGCACCTTTTGCACCTCCACGTTCGCGTTCACTCCCTTGGTCTCTTTTTGGCGAACTAGACCTCGAACGCTTCCTTCGAAGACGGCAGTTCCTCGCAATGTGCCCCTGCTGGTCGCAGATGTAGCATCTACCCGGGAATGAACCACTCCTACTCGCCGTTGTTGTTCTGGAACTATCCTGGTCTTGAGATATGCGCCGTAGTTTGATGGAAGGTCCGCATATCAAGAGCGATGTTTCACATGCGAGAGCGCTGGCAACTGTCTCCTTGAAAGATGTCTTCGGCAGGAGAATCAGACTTCGTTGCGTATCGGGGTCCCTTAGCCCTTGGATGATAGAATCTGTTTTTAGCTTCTCCACCACATCAACTGGAACGTCCGCGTAGGCCAGATGAGATAGCCTCTCGATGTCAGCAGCATACTGTTGGATGGTCTCGTTTCCACGCTGCTTGTGTCCTTTAAGTTCCAGCTTGTGCATCTCCTGCATGTGCTCACTGCCGTATCTTCGGTGAAGTGCTTCCCATATGGCTGTGTAGTTCCTTCTCTGGGTCTCCGGGATGGTCTGTAGAACACCAACTGCTTCGCCTTTAAGCGAAATTACTAGAGCGGCCACACGATCTTCTTCTCCCCATTGATTCCGTTCCGCTGTTGTCTCGAACTGAAGTTTAAAGATGTTAAACGCACTCGTGCCGTCGAAGTTGGGAGCTGTGAATATCGATGCTGCAGTCGATACAACGATTCCTTGATGCTGAACGTTCTGGACAGTTTTCTCGAGTTCCAGAACCTTCTTGTCTAACCTCGATTCCATAGTCTCGATTATCTTTTCTTGATTATTTTCGAGATCTAGAACCTTCTTGTCGAACCTCGATTCTAGTGTCTCGATTCTCTCTTCGACGTTCTGGAATCGATCGTCGACGGCCTGCTGGATGTTTCTTAAGCTTCTCGAGTGTTCTCTAGCATCTCTTCTAGCTTCTGATTCAGGGTAGTGGAATTTTCCTCCAACCTCCTACTTACGGCAGCGGAATTTTCCTCAAGTTTCTCCAGTTTCTGGCTCAGAGAAGTGGAATTTTCCACCAATTTCTGACTCGGAGAAGTCGAATTTTCCTCCAGTTTCTGAATCAGAGAAGTGGAATTTTCCTCCAGTTTCTGACTCAGAGAAGTGGAATTTCCCTCCAACTTTCTACTTACGGCAGCGGAATTTTCCTCCAGCTTCTGGCTCATAGCATTCATAGCGGCGAGAATTTGCTGCATATCGAATGCTGGTTCACTGGATGTCGGCGGCTTCTCCACCCCGACACCTTCTTCCTGCAGCGCTGATCGCAGTCTCTCCACCAGGTTGGCTTTACTTCCCACTGTGGATAGTTCTCGAGCATCCAGCTCTCTTTTCAGTTGTCCGATGGTCAACTTTTCCAATTTCACTTTCAATAATTCACTTCTAATAGTTCAATACACAATTTGAATAAACGTTTAACTCGTTTACTCGCAATCCCACTTCTGACACCAAATGTTACGAAATATTCGATCCCACACCGAATAGGGTTCGCACCACTGTTTTGCGATAAACTACAATTGTCCTTTTTATCCGAATGAAAACACACACACTTTTCTTGTCTCACCACAGATCAATTATCTGTGCAGCTTCACCACTTTTCTTTATTATCCAATACTATCCACTTTAAACTTTACTACACAAACAAAACCCTTATTGAGAGCTTTTATTTTCACACTGTTTAATCACACCGACTTGTCACACGCTGTGCAATACCACAAACTGAATGTCTGTCGAGGGCGAGTGTTCGCGCTTATATAGTTCTCGGTGCATCTTCTCGAATGTTCGCCGTCGGAAGTTCCCCTTCGGAAATCTCTAGAATGCTCTGACATTCGGCATTACGCCGTTGGAAGTTTCGATCATTCCAATTTCCCCTTCACCAGAGCTTTCGAACTTCGACAGCGAAATTCGAACTTAACCGTCAGTTTGTGTCTCCGCAACAGTATCAATTAAATACCTTTTGATTCGTTTTATTCAGATTAACACGGTATCGTCATTCCCTATTACAAATATGTGACCAACAAAATCCCAGCTGCTTATCAGGTACGAGCACTCAACCCACTCGAAGAGAGTCTCCCAATCACGTGTATGTAGCGCTGACGACGACGTCAAAACTATCGTAAAACCGGTCGATTCCGCTGAACAAAATATTTTTATGATTCAACCACACACTATACACATACCAACATAAATGCACACGAATGTAATTAACAACAATCTGAACATTAAGAGCTGGTAGAAGTAAGCATAGCCGCTTGCCTAGTCAGTTCAGAACTTTATTTCTTTGAAATAAGTTGCTTTCGTTTTGGTTTCTAAGAATACATTTTCTTTTCATATCTGTCTGTTTAATTAGATACATATTGTGCTGTAATTAAAATGGTTTGCGACAAGTTCTTGACTTTGAATTCTGGAGCTAAAATGCCAGCTCTTGGCATTGGTACTTGGCAGGTAAGAATAAATATTAAACTGATCTTAACCAATTTATAAAACTTTGTTAGAAAATATACTAACGTTACTGTCTTATATAGACAGATATTTATTTATTTCATTTAAAATTTACAAAAAGTGCTATCGCGCAATTTACATAGTAATTTACAGAGATGTGATATATTCATATATTTCTACTGAAATATTATACAAAGGTTATTGAAATACAATGGTGAAAATAGTAGAAATGAATTGAGGAAAACAAATCAAAGAAAACCTCAAATGAAAGTGGGCAAAAAAAAAAAGTTCCGTTATAACATGTTCAGCTGATTGATTAAAGGATTGTCTGATATATCGCATTTTGTCATGAAACTATCATTATATTTGCAAATCCTGAATAGGATCAATTCGATATTAGCTCTAGTGTGCAGATGTAGTGTTGAGTAATGCCAAGGCAGATTTAACATCATTTTTAGGGTTCCGTACCCAAAGGTAAAACGGAACCCTATTACTAAGACTTCGCTGTCCGTCCGTCTGTCTGTCACCAGGCTGTATCTCATGAACCGTGATAGTTAGACAGTTGAAATTTTCACAGATGATGTATTTCTGTTGCCGCTACCACGACAAATACTAAAAACAGAACAAAATGGATATTTAAGGGGGGGCTCCCATACAACAGACATGATTTTCATCCAAAAAATCCCCTTGGTCACATACTGAACTAAGGTTAGTCGGCAATATATTTGTGTCTTTGATGAATTAATCCTAGCTGCAAACCTTTTTTTTTTAGCTGCAAATTGGTTAAAACGTACTCTGATGATTTATTAATTTATTTTCTAGTAAAAGATATGCCATGAAAAACATAACTTGTAAAAAAAACAAGTCTCGCAGCTCAGATCTTCTACCGTAAAAAGTTGTAAGATCCATGTATTACCAAGTCAGTTAATTTATTCAGTCCCTACTTAAGGGACCTTCTGCCTTGATTTATTACTAAATTAGCTAACCTAACAACATCTTATAGTGACCATACCAATACCAAAATCTTTTATGTTTTACGTAAATAGCGAATAAATATTATATTTTGGGTGATAAAGTTAACCTTCTGCTTTTAATTTGTCTAATCTCCCATTTCTCACCCGTCCTATGTATCCCTCATACAGTTATATATGTACATACATATGTACATACGTGCGTAAGCACAATTTCGCTGATACCAATGCCTAAGATATACACTGTTCAAATTCATGCTATGCACGTGCAAGTGTATTAGTGAACAAATCACTCCACGTATAGATGGGGTATATGCTTGAAGTAAAATCAAATCTTTCTGATGCGTAAATACATACATATGTATATACTCGCCGATACCGAATACAGTAAGCCTACCTACCCCTATTATTCCATTGTTTATACATATGTATACAGGCAAACTGATTCATTCACTGATGTATGTATACGTTTGTAATCCCATATATTTATATGGGATTATTTATGCAGTTGGTGTATCTAGAAAACTTAAAATTGGTGTATCTAGAAAACTGAACCGAAATTGCAAAATGTTTTAGTTTTTCCTTGATTTATACACTTAACACTAGTTGTGTTCCAAATTTGAAGCTTCTACGTCTGCTAGAAGTGCCTTAGACTTTTGATGATCGGTCAGTCAGTCAGTGAGTCAGTCAGTGAGTGACAAAATTAAGAAACTTTTACTAGTTATAATTCTTAAGCAACTGGTTCAAAATGAATGAAATTTGAAATATACCGTGTCTATGCAATGCTTGTTTGGCTACTGAACTCAGACTTCTAGTTTTATCCACAGCGAAGTTATAGGGGATCGAAAATGGCCTATTATGTTACTAGAAAAGGATGGTACGGCCGTGCCGCTTTTTTGCTCGATTTGGCAGAGGCACTGCCGTGCCCCCAGTTGACGTTCTATTAACAAGTGGATATAGTTTTTTACAGTTTTTTTACATTTTAAAATTAATTTTTATTTTTGTAGTTATAACTAACTTATGCTAGATAAAAATGACTAAAACTGGCTTAACTAGCTTAATTACATTACATAGTACTTTCATTCCAATGTTCACTTTATTAAGTGTTTCCGTGATGTGGCTCTTAAAAGTCAATCTTGGGTCAAGATATTTGCCCAGGTATTTTACCGAAGATTTCCACCTTATTGCGTGACCGTTGATAGTAAGTTGACTAGATGGCAGAGAACAAGTTTTTCTTTTTCTGGGGAAAAAGATAGTTTGAGTTTTTCCAATACTTACTTACTTACTTAGTGAGCGCTCCAGTTCGGGGTGAACCTGGGCCTCAACCAACATGCCCCTCCATCTAGCACGATCTTTCGCTAGCCTTTTCCATTGCCGCACACCCAGTTGGCTGAGGTCCCCTTCCACCTGTGTGCGCCATCTTAAGTGCGGCCGTCCTCTGCTTCTTCGTCCCTCGGGGTTGGATTCAAAGACTCTCCGGGCCATTCACTCTACAGGGCCCAGCCATCTTAGTCGTTGAATCCGTAGACGCCTGACTAGGCTCATGTCGCTGTACAGCCCGTAAAGTTCGTGGTTGAATCTTCTCCTCCATCCCGCGTCTGCGTTTATAGGCCCAAAAATCACGCGCAAAATCTTTCTCTCGAACCGACCAAGGGCCTCCTCATCCGCTTTTGATAGTGTCCATGCTTCTGCGCCGTACAACAGGACCGGGATGATAAGGGTCTTTTATAAGGTCAACTTTGTCGTTCGGGAGAGGGCTCTATTACTCAATTGCCTCCTGAGCCCAAAGAAACAGCGATTAGCAAGAGTGATTCTGCGCTTGATTTCGGAACTGATGTTGTTGTTCCAGGTCACTGCGGAGCCAAGGTAGACGAAGTCCTTAACTACCTCGAACTTATAACTTGCCAATACGAACGTTCTGGCCAATTTTTTGATGACAGCATATATTTAGTTTTGCCCTCGTTTACCGTCAAACTAATTTTCGCCGCCTCCATCGCAATACTCGCAAACGCCTCATTGACATCTCGCTGTGATCTACCTATTATGTCAATATCGTCGGTGTATGCAAGGAGTTGCGAGGATTTGAAATAAATTGTGCCTCTTGTATTGGCCAGTGATTTTTGCACAATCATTTCCAATATGATGTTGAAGAAATGGGCGCATAGCAACGGGCTCAGGATAAGTCCCCAGAAAACGGAGCTCGTGCTATTTACCAAAAAGCATAAAATCCCGGAACATTGCCCTATCACTTTGCTTGATACCAGGTTAACCTATTCCTCCAGTGCCAAATAACTTGGTATTATACTAGATAGGAAATTAATTTGGAAGAGCAACACAACTGAAAGAGCAAAAAAAAAGCAACAATAGCTCTCTACACATGAAAGAAAGCCCTAGGAAAAAAATGGGGATTCAATCCCAAGATCACCCTATGGCTCTACATCACGGTCTTTAGACCCATACCAATGTATGGAGTGATAGTCTGGTGGACTGCACTGGATAAAACAACATACCACAAACAACTGGAGAAGGTACAAAGGATGGCATGTATGTGCATTACCGGGGCCCTCAGGTCCACACCAACGGCTGCGCTCAACATGATACTCGACCTTACACCACACGATATTTTCGGCAAGCAAATTGCCACACACGGCCATAAGACTAAAAGCCAACTCGAAATGGACGAGCTATGTCACTGGCCACTCCTCCATCCTGCAAAACAGGATAACTTTGGCACAAAACTTGGACCACACAGAACCCACCACAGTCTTGGAAAAATACTCTACGACGATATATCCGGACATACAAAACTGGACTCGCCAAACTCAACCCCGCAGAAACTGCAAACAACTTAAGCTGCATAAAGCTCTAAAATTACCATATCACTGCAGCGTTTTCCAGGCGGAACTGTTGGCAATAAAAGAGGCCTTGTCTTGGCTGAAGTGGAACGTAATATCCACCACGGATATCCGTATTCTCACGGATAGTCAAGCAGCCCTAAAGTCGTTGGAGTCCTATGTGTACACATCAAAATCTAGTTTCGACTGTCGCCTATCTCTTAACGCGATGGCCGAACAGTTTAACAAACAACTTATCTGGGTACCGAGACACAGCGACATTCCAGGAAATGAGAGAGCCGACACACTCGCCATACAAGGAACGACGCTACAATCAATCGTGCCTTGTGAGGGAATACCCCTTGAAACCATTAAACATAATCTTGCAAATTTCGCCAGGGCCGAGACGAACCTGAGAAGGACCCAGAGATATACCTGGCTCATCACCAGAAAATCTGGTCCCGGCTCGACAGTCAACGGACAAGGAGTATAATCTCTCTAAAAAGAACTGACATCTACTTAGTCATCGGTGTCATCACAGCACACTGCCTCATTGGCAGTCACGCACAAAAACTAGGAATAGTTCCGAATGATTTCTGCAGAAGCTGTCAAGACGAGGAGGAGGTCGAATCCATTCACCACCTTCTTTGCGCCTGTCCCGCATTCTGCAGAATCAGGAAACGATTCCTAGGCTCTTACTTCCTTAACGATCTGATAGATGTTCAGAAAGTGGGGATATCTGATCTTCTTAGCTTCTTAAGAAGCACAAAATGGTTCCACGAATAGGGGTGCAAAACCCTCTCGTAGCTGCACGACGGGCCTCCCTGGCCTATGTGTATTCTTCTCAATTCTGGGAAGGTTACGATCCTACCCACCTACCTACCTACTATATACAACAAAGTGAGAACATAATACCAAAACGTCTTTGCATATTCCTGAGGTTAATGATAGAAAAATGTGTAAACTCATTGACAGTGAAGTGAAGTGAAGTTGACAGTGAAGGTTTTGTTAGAATTGTAAGGTTCTAGAGTAAATAGCTTAGATACGTGGCTTCGTGGCCACTTATGACAATGACTTGTAAAAATCATTTCTTATCTATTTATAATTAAATCGATAAGAACCAAAAACAGTAATAATCACTCACTTAGTCACGCAACGGTTTGAACATTTAAAGGTCAACAGAAAGAAACTGAGTCATTGAAAATGTATCATTGATGGTATCCAATTTAATTACGCTATTGTTCTGATTAAAAATTGAAACGAAAACCACTGCGTTCTGTGTCGGCACTAGGTGCCAAAGGTACAAACAAAAAATTCAAACATTTGGTTATATTGCCTCACGAGCCTATGTCAGCTTTGCTTCTCTCAATTACCGATGTTATGTGTGATTTTATTTTCCCATAAGTGAAAGGGACCTACAGTTTATTATCGATTCTGAATGGTGAATTTGGAGAAGCTCTTCATAACAATTATACTACAGGGGGTTTTGTCAGTACCCCTCCATCGAAAATCACCGTGAAAAACACATTCGATTCGGGATTCGATTTCGTGTTTTCGGCGTCAGACATCAACACACTACCCACTGCGCCAAGATGCTCTCGAGTCAACTTGACTCTGATTAATATCTGCAATCGTATTTGACCATAAACTAAGGCAAATATTTTATTGAGATCACGCCTTCTCATATCTGATAATACGACTGCTTATTATCGTAGCGATTGTATAGCTTTGTTAACTTTAGTTTGGCAGACATACAAGTTGATTATCAGCTCAAACTGACTGATCACTTAGATTCTAAATGCATATTTACAAAATAATGCTCTCTGTTATCACAAAAAGGTATTCTCATATGTATCAAAAAATCTTTGACCAATCTACAGCTTTTTAATATGATTCGACGTTCGGCAAGATGCGAAATTTCTTTCTTTCGCTTGGACCCTGATTTTTCACAGGAAAGCGAAATCTAATTATCTCAAGCTACGTCAGGTATATAGTATAAGCTTCCAAGGATGTATGTATGTATGTTGGCGTTACAGTCCATGAAGAACCTGAGCCGAGCTTCTCTCAATCACCCATGTTGTGTGTGATTTCATTTTCCCATAGGCGAAAGGGACCTACAGTTTATTGCCGGTTCCGAACGGCGAATTTCGAGAAGCTTTTCATGACAATTTTACTACATTTTTGTCAGAACCCCGCTGAAGGGAAACACCGTGAAAAACACGTTCGATGACATGGCTGTGTCGGGATTCGATCCCGTGTCATCTGCGTCAGAGGCCAACACACTACTCTCAGTTGAAAAGTAAAAATCGTGACCTGATGTGCTCGGAAAGTGTAAAAAGCTGTTCGAACATGTTTGCTTCCAAGAATGATTAGCTTAAATGCAAGTCTACGATTTAACATAAAGTCTTTTCGAAAATATTGATTTTCCAACTTCTCATGACAATGGTAGATACTATACTGAGTCATAGCGATAGTCTAGTATGATGGACTATTAAATTACCATTAACGCGTCGTACCTTATATACATAGCAGGCATACGTCGCGTGAACGTTATCTGACTTTCAAAAAAAAAAAAAAAATAAATTCTTTCTAACATAGCAACCTACGTGATACCCTACATGATTTGCAAAAAATTGGTAGGTCTTTCATATTCTTCAACTTATCAGTGACTTTCTCAAAAGGTAGGCGAATTCCTTGACCACTTCAAAGTTATATCCGCCCATGATAACGTTCTGGCCAATACGTCGGTGTTGTCCGTCTCTTTTAGATGAAAGCAGATATTTGGTTTTACCCTCATTAACCTTGAGACCCATCTTAGCCGCTTCTACCTCAATGCTTACAAAGGCCTCATTGACGTCTCGCTGTGTCCGTCCAATCACGTCAATGTCGTCGGCGTACGCAAGCAATTGAGTAGACTTGAAATAAATCGTACCTCTTGTGTTGGTCAGTGACTCTCGCACGATCTTTTCAAGCACGATGTTGAAAAAGTCTCGGTTTGCTCATTACCGACCTTAATGGAGCAGCGAGAATTCTCCATTGTCATCCTGCACAGTTGGACGAGTTTGGCAGGGATGTTAAAACTAGACATGGCTTTGTATAGCTCATCTCTATACACGCTGTCATATGCAGCCTTGAAATCGACGAAGAGGTGGTGAGTGTCGATTTGGTATTCCTGCGTCTTCTCCAAGATCTGCCGTAGCGTAAATATTTGGTCTATTGTGGATTTACCTGCCCTGAAACCACACTGATAAGAGCCGATCAGGTTATCCACAAACGTTTTCAGGCGTTCACACAATATGGCAGAGAAGATCTTATATGCGATGTTAAGGAGACTTATTCCCCTATAGTTGGCGCAGTTATAGGGGTCTCCTTTCTTATGGACCGGGCAAATGATGCTGAGATTCCATTCGTCGGGCATGCTTTCCTCAGACCATACCTTGCATATGAGATGGTGCATGCACCTTACCAGCTCATCTCCGGCCGCCTTAAGAAGCTCAGCAGACAGGCCATCTGCGCCCGCGGCTTTATTAGACTTAAGTCTTGATATCCCTACTTTGACTTCGTCTAGGTCGGGTGGACTGAATTCTGTTTCATTGTCGTTCATTACGAATGGCTCGTTCTGCCTGACAGCGGTATCTTGTCTATCATCGCCGTTATACAGTCTGCAGAAGTGGTCTTTCCAAATCCTCAGCATCGACTGCGACCCTACTACCAGTTCTCCTCTTCTCTTCTTATACTTACATATATTTCATATGCGTATATACATATAAGTGCATAGATGGGTATATGCATATACCCAATATGTATTGCACTTACTCCAAATCCAACAGCGTTTCCCAGCATATTGAACTTACACATTTTGCATATACAGTGTAAAGCAAAAGTCTTGATACACCAACATGTCTTGTTATCGTGTAGGGAAAATATATTAATAATAGTTTCCGACATATCTAAATCTTTTTCAAATAACATGTTTATTAGTAATGTCTTAGTTGCAACATAAAAAATAAAATTATTTCATTCATAAAAAAAACAAAAAATGAAAATGTTCCGCAGCACACGAATTGAGCACAGCAAAAGTGTTGATACCCTTAAAGAAAAGTTGGATTAGTCTGAGGTTATACCTTCATTTTTGCAATGATCAGACTTACGTAATATTTTGTTGCATACCCCTTGAGTCTTATAACTTCTTTTAAGCGGTTTGCTATAGAACGTGTCAGCTTCTGCAAATATTCATTTGAAATGAGGCTTTGATGTTATCACATGTTTTTGCAAGCGCTTGTCCAAATGATACCTAGGTGGCGGGGCTTTGTGGCGGTGTTACTAACAAGTGCGGGACTCTATTTAGCAACCACATCTTCACAATGGGAACGACATGCTTGGGATCGTTGTCCTGTCGAAAGTAAAAATCTTCCGCGATCATCATTTTTTGAGCACTTTGTATCAGATTCTCTTGCAAAATTTTCAGCACACTTCTTTTGTCATGATCTCATCGATTATGAGTAGGTTACCGACCCCTAAAGTGGACATATAGCCCCACGCTATAACACCACCACCTCCGTGCTTTATTATTTTCCCTGTGTTTTTCGGATTTAACGCTTCATTTGGTTGTCTTCATACTCATACAAATAGAGGAGGCGAATTGACATTTTGTCTCGGTATGTGTGAAATATCTTTTTTTGCTTTTCTTTCTTTTCGCTTGCTGGTTGGCACAACGCAGGACTCAATTGCCTCCTGAGCCCAAAGAAACAGCGATTAGCAAGAGTGATTCTGCGCTTGATTTCGGAACTGATGTTGTTGTTCCAGGTCACTGCGGAGCCAAGGTAGACGAAGTCCTTAACTACCTCGAACTTATAACTTGCCAATACGAACGTTCTGGCCAATTTTTTGATGACAGCATATATTTAGTTTTGCCCTCGTTTACCGTCAAACTAATTTTCGCCGCCTCCATCGCAATACTCGCAAACGCCTCATTGACATCTCGCTGTGATCTACCTATTATGTCAATATCGTCGGTGTATGCAAGGAGTTGCGAGGATTTGAAATAAATTGTGCCTCTTGTATTGGCCAGTGATTTTTGCACAATCATTTCCAATATGATGTTGAAGAAATGGGCGCATAGCAACGGGCTCAGGATAAGTCCCCAGAAAACGGAGCTCGTGCTATTTACCAAAAAGCATAAAATCCCGGAACATTGCCCTATCACTTTGCTTGATACCAGGTTAACCTATTCCTCCAGTGCCAAATAACTTGGTATTATACTAGATAGGAAATTAATTTGGAAGAGCAACACAACTGAAAGAGCAAAAAAAAAGCAACAATAGCTCTCTACACATGAAAGAAAGCCCTAGGAAAAAAATGGGGATTCAATCCCAAGATCACCCTATGGCTCTACATCACGGTCTTTAGACCCATACCAATGTATGGAGTGATAGTCTGGTGGACTGCACTGGATAAAACAACATACCACAAACAACTGGAGAAGGTACAAAGGATGGCATGTATGTGCATTACCGGGGCCCTCAGGTCCACACCAACGGCTGCGCTCAACATGATACTCGACCTTACACCACACGATATTTTCGGCAAGCAAATTGCCACACACGGCCATAAGACTAAAAGCCAACTCGAAATGGACGAGCTATGTCACTGGCCACTCCTCCATCCTGCAAAACAGGATAACTTTGGCACAAAACTTGGACCACACAGAACCCACCACAGTCTTGGAAAAATACTCTACGACGATATATCCGGACATACAAAACTGGACTCGCCAAACTCAACCCCGCAGAAACTGCAAACAACTTAAGCTGCATAAAGCTCTAAAATTACCATATCACTGCAGCGTTTTCCAGGCGGAACTGTTGGCAATAAAAGAGGCCTTGTCTTGGCTGAAGTGGAACGTAATATCCACCACGGATATCCGTATTCTCACGGATAGTCAAGCAGCCCTAAAGTCGTTGGAGTCCTATGTGTACACATCAAAATCTAGTTTCGACTGTCGCCTATCTCTTAACGCGATGGCCGAACAGTTTAACAAACAACTTATCTGGGTACCGAGACACAGCGACATTCCAGGAAATGAGAGAGCCGACACACTCGCCATACAAGGAACGACGCTACAATCAATCGTGCCTTGTGAGGGAATACCCCTTGAAACCATTAAACATAATCTTGCAAATTTCGCCAGGGCCGAGACGAACCTGAGAAGGACCCAGAGATATACCTGGCTCATCACCAGAAAATCTGGTCCCGGCTCGACAGTCAACGGACAAGGAGTATAATCTCTCTAAAAAGAACTGACATCTACTTAGTCATCGGTGTCATCACAGCACACTGCCTCATTGGCAGTCACGCACAAAAACTAGGAATAGTTCCGAATGATTTCTGCAGAAGCTGTCAAGACGAGGAGGAGGTCGAATCCATTCACCACCTTCTTTGCGCCTGTCCCGCATTCTGCAGAATCAGGAAACGATTCCTAGGCTCTTACTTCCTTAACGATCTGATAGATGTTCAGAAAGTGGGGATATCTGATCTTCTTAGCTTCTTAAGAAGCACAAAATGGTTCCACGAATAGGGGTGCAAAACCCTCTCGTAGCTGCACGACGGGCCTCCCTGGCCTATGTGTATTCTTCTCAATTCTGGGAAGGTTACGATCCTACCCACCTACCTACCTACTATATACAACAAAGTGAGAACATAATACCAAAACGTCTTTGCATATTCCTGAGGTTAATGATAGAAAAATGTGTAAACTCATTGACAGTGAAGTGAAGTGAAGTTGACAGTGAAGGTTTTGTTAGAATTGTAAGGTTCTAGAGTAAATAGCTTAGATACGTGGCTTCGTGGCCACTTATGACAATGACTTGTAAAAATCATTTCTTATCTATTTATAATTAAATCGATAAGAACCAAAAACAGTAATAATCACTCACTTAGTCACGCAACGGTTTGAACATTTAAAGGTCAACAGAAAGAAACTGAGTCATTGAAAATGTATCATTGATGGTATCCAATTTAATTACGCTATTGTTCTGATTAAAAATTGAAACGAAAACCACTGCGTTCTGTGTCGGCACTAGGTGCCAAAGGTACAAACAAAAAATTCAAACATTTGGTTATATTGCCTCACGAGCCTATGTCAGCTTTGCTTCTCTCAATTACCGATGTTATGTGTGATTTTATTTTCCCATAAGTGAAAGGGACCTACAGTTTATTATCGATTCTGAATGGTGAATTTGGAGAAGCTCTTCATAACAATTATACTACAGGGGGTTTTGTCAGTACCCCTCCATCGAAAATCACCGTGAAAAACACATTCGATTCGGGATTCGATTTCGTGTTTTCGGCGTCAGACATCAACACACTACCCACTGCGCCAAGATGCTCTCGAGTCAACTTGACTCTGATTAATATCTGCAATCGTATTTGACCATAAACTAAGGCAAATATTTTATTGAGATCACGCCTTCTCATATCTGATAATACGACTGCTTATTATCGTAGCGATTGTATAGCTTTGTTAACTTTAGTTTGGCAGACATACAAGTTGATTATCAGCTCAAACTGACTGATCACTTAGATTCTAAATGCATATTTACAAAATAATGCTCTCTGTTATCACAAAAAGGTATTCTCATATGTATCAAAAAATCTTTGACCAATCTACAGCTTTTTAATATGATTCGACGTTCGGCAAGATGCGAAATTTCTTTCTTTCGCTTGGACCCTGATTTTTCACAGGAAAGCGAAATCTAATTATCTCAAGCTACGTCAGGTATATAGTATAAGCTTCCAAGGATGTATGTATGTATGTTGGCGTTACAGTCCATGAAGAACCTGAGCCGAGCTTCTCTCAATCACCCATGTTGTGTGTGATTTCATTTTCCCATAGGCGAAAGGGACCTACAGTTTATTGCCGGTTCCGAACGGCGAATTTCGAGAAGCTTTTCATGACAATTTTACTACATTTTTGTCAGAACCCCGCTGAAGGGAAACACCGTGAAAAACACGTTCGATGACATGGCTGTGTCGGGATTCGATCCCGTGTCATCTGCGTCAGAGGCCAACACACTACTCTCAGTTGAAAAGTAAAAATCGTGACCTGATGTGCTCGGAAAGTGTAAAAAGCTGTTCGAACATGTTTGCTTCCAAGAATGATTAGCTTAAATGCAAGTCTACGATTTAACATAAAGTCTTTTCGAAAATATTGATTTTCCAACTTCTCATGACAATGGTAGATACTATACTGAGTCATAGCGATAGTCTAGTATGATGGACTATTAAATTACCATTAACGCGTCGTACCTTATATACATAGCAGGCATACGTCGCGTGAACGTTATCTGACTTTCAAAAAAAAAAAAAAAATAAATTCTTTCTAACATAGCAACCTACGTGATACCCTACATGATTTGCAAAAAATTGGTAGGTCTTTCATATTCTTCAACTTATCAGTGACTTTCTCAAAAGGTAGGCGAATTCCTTGACCACTTCAAAGTTATATCCGCCCATGATAACGTTCTGGCCAATACGTCGGTGTTGTCCGTCTCTTTTAGATGAAAGCAGATATTTGGTTTTACCCTCATTAACCTTGAGACCCATCTTAGCCGCTTCTACCTCAATGCTTACAAAGGCCTCATTGACGTCTCGCTGTGTCCGTCCAATCACGTCAATGTCGTCGGCGTACGCAAGCAATTGAGTAGACTTGAAATAAATCGTACCTCTTGTGTTGGTCAGTGACTCTCGCACGATCTTTTCAAGCACGATGTTGAAAAAGTCTCGGTTTGCTCATTACCGACCTTAATGGAGCAGCGAGAATTCTCCATTGTCATCCTGCACAGTTGGACGAGTTTGGCAGGGATGTTAAAACTAGACATGGCTTTGTATAGCTCATCTCTATACACGCTGTCATATGCAGCCTTGAAATCGACGAAGAGGTGGTGAGTGTCGATTTGGTATTCCTGCGTCTTCTCCAAGATCTGCCGTAGCGTAAATATTTGGTCTATTGTGGATTTACCTGCCCTGAAACCACACTGATAAGAGCCGATCAGGTTATCCACAAACGTTTTCAGGCGTTCACACAATATGGCAGAGAAGATCTTATATGCGATGTTAAGGAGACTTATTCCCCTATAGTTGGCGCAGTTATAGGGGTCTCCTTTCTTATGGACCGGGCAAATGATGCTGAGATTCCATTCGTCGGGCATGCTTTCCTCAGACCATACCTTGCATATGAGATGGTGCATGCACCTTACCAGCTCATCTCCGGCCGCCTTAAGAAGCTCAGCAGACAGGCCATCTGCGCCTGCGGCTTTATTAGACTTAAGTCTTGATATCCCTACTTTGACTTCGTCTAGGTCGGGTGGACTGAATTCTGTTTCATTGTCGTTCATTACGAATGGCTCGTTCTGCCTGACAGCGGTATCTTGTCTATCATCGCCGTTATACAGTCTGCAGAAGTGGTCTTTCCAAATCCTCAGCATCGACTGCGACCCTACTACCAGTTCTCCTCTTCTCTTCTTATACTTACATATATTTCATATGCGTATATACATATAAGTGCATAGATGGGTATATGCATATACCCAATATGTATTGCACTTACTCCAAATCCAACAGCGTTTCCCAGCATATTGAACTTACACATTTTGCATATACAGTGTAAAGCAAAAGTCTTGATACACCAACATGTCTTGTTATCGTGTAGGGAAAATATATTAATAATAGTTTCCGACATATCTAAATCTTTTTCAAATAACATGTTTATTAGTAATGTCTTAGTTGCAACATAAAAAATAAAATTATTTCATTCATAAAAAAAACAAAAAATGAAAATGTTCCGCAGCACACGAATTGAGCACAGCAAAAGTGTTGATACCCTTAAAGAAAAGTTGGATTAGTCTGAGGTTATACCTTCATTTTTGCAATGATCAGACTTACGTAATATTTTGTTGCATACCCCTTGAGTCTTATAACTTCTTTTAAGCGGTTTGCTATAGAAATATAATAATACAATCAAAGTAAAAGGTCCGTATATACATACTATCTGTCACTTCAACTACGTTTGAACTCTTCGATCTTTCGACTACGTTGCGGAAAAACCTGGGTCGAAATATCAACTCAGTTTCGACTCGATCTTTCGACTACGCATGTAAACGGGGTATTTGGTGCACTTCCCAAAGTGTTTTTTCTAATATGTAATACATTCTATCATTCGTACACCTCTGGGTTTTACAATTCGAGGGCGTCCAGATCTTGGCTTGTTTTCAATTCGCTTGTCTGTTTTAAATCTATTAATTACTTTTTGATTACTATCCAACGGATGCTGGCCTGCTGAAAAGCGAGAAGAGCCACCGCAGTCGAACATTCTTGCGGCACTGTTAGTAAGTCCTATCCCCACCTCCTCGTGGTGCCATCTGGAGATTTTCTATGGAAATTGCAGACGGGGAAGGGCGAATGGCGCGCCTCCTGCACCAAAAAACAGGATTAGTCGGTTGGGCTACGGCCTAGTAAGCCGTAACCGTAAAAAAAAAACACAAACTCCGAAACAACCACAAGCCTCGGATATAACGGACCGGATTTATGTTGACGACCCTTGCAAAAAACGAAAAAAGGACAATGATCTTCGGCTTTGTACGTGGAATGTTAGGTCCCTAAACAGGCCACGTGCAGCCGAACAACTTGCGGACGCCCTAGACCGCTATAAAGCGGACATCACCGCCATCCAGGAAATGCGATGGAATGGACCGGGCATAAAGCGGATGAAAAACTGCGATATTTACTACGGCGACTGCTATAGAGAGAGAGGGCAACGATTGTTTGGATGCGGATTTGTTGTTTGAGGTGGACTAAGGCAAAAAGTCCTAAGCTTTCGGCATGTGAGCGAACGCCTCATAACAATCCGTATCAAGGCTAAATTTTTTAACATCAGCCTGATCTGCGTCCACACCCCCACGGAAGACAAGGATGACTCAGCCAAAGATGAGTTCCACGATCTCCTAGACAGAACGTATGGCTAATGTCCCAGCTATGACATCAAAATTGTACTAGGAGACTTCAATGCTAAGCTGGGTAAGGAAAGCATATTTGAACGAGTCATCGGCAAACATAGCCTACACGACACCTCCTCCGATAACGGACACAGGCTGATTGATCTTGCTACGGGGCGAAATCTCCTTCTAGCCAGTACGCGCTTCCCGCACCTCGATATACCCAAAGGCACCTGGCGGTCTTTTGATCAATCGACTACCAACCAGATTGATCACATCGCGATCGACGTCAGACACTCCTCCACTATTTTTGATGTTCGAACTTTCCGAGGGGCTAACATCGACTCGGACCACTATCTTGTTGTAGCCAAGATGCGCTTACGGATATCACGAACGCAACGGAGTAGAGTAAGAATACAAAGTTATGACGTCGGAAAGCTACTATCGCCAGAAACCGCTCGTGCTTTTACCGATCGCGTCTCCCTTAAGCCCTCCAATACACCTCAATCCTCCACGCTATCAATAGAACAGCAGTGGAGCCGTTGCAAACAAGCCCGAAGAAGCGCGCGATTGAGGATTTGGAGAGGTGTTACTGCAGGCGTGACGTTCGAAAGTTTTATCAACAGATAAAGCGAACATGCCAAGGTTATAAAGCCAGAACGGAAGCCTGCAGGGATGAGAACGGACACCTAGTAGTAGAACTGCAGTCGATGCTGAGAATATGGAAAAACCACTTCTGAAGACTGTATAACGGCGATGTTAGTCAATATACCGCTGTCAGGCAGAATTATCCATTTCAAATCGACGGAGACCGCAGAGAATTCTGTCCCCCTGACCTCGACGAAGTTAAGATTGCCATATCGAAGCTCAAGTCGAATAAAGCTGCTGGCGCAGACGGACTGTCTGCTATGCTCTTCAAGGCAGCTGGGGATGACCTGGTTGGGAGCATGCACCAGCTCATCCGTAAGATATGGTTAGAGGAAAGCATGCCCGAGGAATGGAGTCTCAGCATCGTATGCCCGATCCACAAGAAAGGAGTCCCCTCTGATTGCGCCAACTATAGGGGAATAAGTCTCCTTAACATCGCCTACAAAATCTTCTCTGCCGTTTTGTGTGTACGCCTGAAGCCTTTTGTAAATAAGCTGATAGGTCCTTATCAGTGCGGATTCAGGCCAGGGAAGTCCACCATCGACCAAATCTTCACACTACGGCAGATACTGGAGAAAACTAATGAATTTCAAGTCGACACTCACCACCTATTTGTCGACTTCAAAGCCGCATACGACAGCGTAATTAGAGACGAGCTATACAACGCTATGTCTACCTTTGACATACCTGCTAAACTCGTCAGACTATGCAGGATGACTTTGGAGAATACTCGCTGCTCCATCCGAATCGGTGAACACCTTACCGATAGTTTTGATGTCAAGAAAGGATTTAGGCAGGGCGATGCGCTGTCGTGTGATTTCTTCAACATCATATTGGAAATGATTGTGCAAAAATCACTGGCCAATACAAGGGGCACAATCTATTTCAAATCCTCGCAACTCCTTGCATACGCTGACGACATTGACATAATAGGTAGATCACAGCGAGATGTCAATGAGGCGTTTGCGAGTATTGAGTTCAAGGCGGCGAAAGTTGGTCTGGCGGTAAACGAGGTAAAACTAAATATGTGCTGTCATCAGAAAAGGACGCTCACCACCGACGTCTTGGCCAGAACGTTTGTATTGGCAAACATTAGTTCGAGGTAGTTATGGACTTCGTCTCCCTTGGCTCCGCAGTGACCTGGAACAACGACATCAGTTCCGAAATCAAACGCAGAATCACTTTTGCCCTCTCCCGAACGACAAAGTTGACTCTATATAAGATTCTTATCATCCCGGTCCTGTTGTACGGCGCAGAAGAATGGACACTATCAAAAGCCCTTGGTCGGTTCGGGAGAAAGATTTTGCGCGTGATTTTCGGGCCTATAAACGTAGACGGGGGATGGAGGAAAAGATTTAACCACCAAATTTATGGGCTGTACAGCGACATGAGCCTAGTCAGGCGTCTACGGATTCAACGCCTAAGATGGCTGGGCCATGTAGAGCGAATGGACACCACCGCTCTAGCCCGGAGAGTCTTTGAATCCAACCCCGAGGGACGAAGAAGCAGAGGACGGCCGCACTTAAGATGGCTTACACAGGTGGAAGGGGACCTCAGCCAACTGATCGTGCTAGATCGAGAGGCCTGTTGGTTGAGGCCTAGGTTCACCGCGAACTGTAGCGCCCGCTAAGAAGAAGAAGAAGTAGGTAATTAGGAACTGAATTGCCTTTGTTATACACATATGCCAGTGTGAGAGGAAATATCTTGAGAATTGTTCGTGGATAATTACTGCTTAAATACACCGATATTAAGGACACGTTAATGCAGTCAATTAAATTAAGTTGAACGACAACGCTATGGTATAACTGAGTAAACACTTGTTACGCAACAAAGCAAATTATGTAAGCGTCCCGTAGCAGTCGAAATATCAGAGTTAGAGGTGTACAAGGTCACTTTTTGCATGATGCTCACAGCACAGCAATAGTATAATTGCGTTGAATGTAATGTAATTTATTAAAGAAATTGTGTACGACAATAGAATTTGTTATTTTTCTTTCGGCTCTTGCGCTTTGCCCGAAATTAACTTTGTGTCGTGTCAAGAAACTCAATTGTATACTTGGAAAATACAGATTATTCAGCACCTTTCAGCATTCGCGTTTGTTGCTCTGAGTCAATGTCCAAACATCGTCTCGAGTTTCACCGATAAGCGAATCAAAGATTGAAGTAAAACTAAAAAGGGGCCCGTGCGTCATAGTATAGGTCGTATGCCAATGCTGTCATTCGAACATTCTGCTAATTATTTTCTAAACAATAAAAGCTTGTCATGTTATCATTATTTGTTTATGGAACCGCAGACACAATTTATCATTATATG
Source organism: Eumerus sabulonum (assembly GCA_951905685.1). Lineage (NCBI taxonomy): Eukaryota > Metazoa > Arthropoda > Insecta > Diptera > Syrphidae > Eumerus > Eumerus sabulonum. Next base: position 210,586,301 of record OX645060.1, read on the forward strand.
CGTATGGCTGGCGTACATAATTAGTACTACCAGGGGAAAAAGGGGCGCTAGGTTTCGTCGACTGTGATAGTATTCAACAAGTTTTCAAGTTCAACAAGTTTTTAATGCATGGCTTAGATGAACCTGCTGTAGAGAGACGTCACGGTATGTCAAAAAATACACTACACGTATAGTCTAAAACACGACGCTCGTAATACCATACTATTATACCCTTACCAACTCTATATCTAACACAAGTAGTAATTTCAATGGAGCAAATTATTAACCTCTCGCTATTTCTATTTTGCGGAAATCGAAAGGCTCACTTATACTACGAGAAGTCCATTGTGCCCAGTTAAACTTTAACCCGTAAAAAAACCTAAAAGTTACCCGATAAGCTGATCCACATAGAAGCAGATAAAAGTTCCATTAGTCTGTTCAGGTATGTCACGAAAGGAAATGACTTCCAAGGAATATGTTCCGTTTTTGGGCTAGTGCCGGATATTCGCACTGTAGGTGCCGAACGGATTCAATTTGCTGTTCGTCCCTGCAGCAGAAGTCATTGTGGGGCTGTCGTAGTCTAGCTGCGTCGTAAGGTATCGTGCAGTGCCCAGTGAAGGCACTGACTGCCAATCGTCTATTCCCACGACTGAACTTTAGCAGACTTTTTGTCTTTTTCTGATCATACAGTGGCCATATTGATGATGCAATCGTTTATTGGCTTTCACTATTAGCTTGGACTCTATTTCTCTAAAACTTGTACTGAGCGCTTTAGCCTCAGTTGTGATCTCCGCGCAGTTCTCATTTCCGGAAATCTGATCTGATATCTCCTTCAGCATCTCTTAGCAGAGTTTTACGAGCTTGGTTCTTGTCCATGTTGCCTGCAGAGCATCGATGGCCGCCTGACTATCAACATAGATGTTGATCCTTTTTCCGGAGGGTTTTCTCTAAGTATCAGGTTCGCATCCCGTTTGATTGCGAATATCTCAGCTTATAAAACGTTACAGCCATCATCAACTCTATATTAGTGATTTGCTTCACGAGATTCAAAGTAGGGCTCGGCTTCTGAACCGGTATCCATTTTGTATCCGTCGGTATAAATTGCCAGTTAATTTTCCGTACGTACCATGCCACTGGATCATTTCTGATAGAATTCTGATAGAGAATCTCCTCTCACAGCAAGGAAGTCGGGTGGTATAGTCCGTTTCGGTTTTGTAGTATACGTCTAAAGATGGAAGGTTCAGCAATGTTTCAAGAGCCGCTGTTGGTGTGGATTCCATAGATCCACTGAACCTGCCAGTCAACCTGCCCTCTGAAGTCTTGAAAAACTTTGAAGATGGCATTTCTTCACAAGTGCCTTCCGGCAGACAATCGAACTGTTGAAAAGAATGATATCAAAACTAAACTGTCAAAATCCCTACTTGGGATTTCATTTAGTTGGCCTTATATTTTTAGTATAAAAGGAGTCGCCTCCGTTCAATAAATTTAGTTTTCAACCGAATTATTTACTTGCAACAACTTGTTTTACTTATAGGTTATGGGCCCAGTCTCCATTTAAGTAGTAAAAACAGTTAAAAGTAGTATTTTTTTTGTTGTGCAAATTAAAAAATGAGTTCGGGTTATCTCACTAACGTGCCAAAATTGAAAGGTCGCGAGAACTTCGACGATTGGGCGTTCGCAGTTGAGAACTTGCTAATTTTGGAGGGCGCCGACAAGTACCTAAAGCAAGAAGGAACGGGTGAAAATGCAGCAACGGCAGATGCATGTTCGACCATATGACGAATTATGTGACACAAATTGTTGAAACGTCTCAACGTTTAAGCGGAACAGGCTTCGCTATAAATGATGAATGGATTGGTTCATTGCTACTTGCCGGATTACCAGAGCGATTTATGCCTATGATAATGGCTATAGAGCATTCCGGGATTCAAATAACCGCAGATTCGATCAAGTCGAAATTACTTGATATGGATGTGGCAGATACGAGTGAATCGGAACGTAACTCAGCACTAGCAACAAAATGGCATAGAAAATCGACTAAAGAGGGCAGCAATAGTAAGCATGGCGGACAGACATCGAATACGTCAAAATCAACATCATTAACAAAAACAATAACTTGTTATCGTTGTAAGGAAATTGGTCACTACCGTAATCAGTGTCCACTTTTGAAGGAGAAAACGGAAAATAAGAAACAAAATAACGCTTTCAACGTTGTTTTTCTCAGTGGCGGATGCAGTAAAAGTGACTTTTACATCGACTCGGGTGCAAGCATGCACATGACGCCGAACAAATGTTGGTTGAAAAATCCTAAATACTCATCAAGTTTACCAGAAATCATTGTCGCCAATAGGACGAAAGTTCCCGTTTTGTGTTCAGGAGACATAGAAATAACGACGAGCTACAATTACGACATCACTGTGCAGAATGCGTTGTGTGTACCAAGTCTCACGACTAACCTCTTGTCAGTGAGCGAATTATTTAAAAATGGGAACAGCGTCGTATTTAAGCATAATAAGTGCTTTATAAGAAACAAATTGGATGAGTTAGTTGCAATAGCCGACCTGGTTGATGGAGTATATAAGTTAAGAGTACAAACACAGAATTGTATGCTGACAGTCAGTGGCGATACATGGCACAGACGGCTTGGTCACATTAATAGCACGGATTTGAACAAAATGAAGGAGTGTGGATTGGTAGAAGGACTTGATTATGCTGATGGGTTCATAATAAGCAAATCCAGCTGTCAAATATGCTGCGAAGGAAAGCAATCAAGATTTCCGTTCAGCAATCACGGATCACGTGCCACAGAGACTCTTCAGGTAATTCATTCAGATGTCTGCGGACCCATGGAAACTGTGTCAATAGGCGGTGCACGATATTTCTTAACATTCATTGATGATTACACCAGAATGACATTTATTTACTTCTTGAAGACTAAGAGTGAAGTATTAAATCACTTTAAAGAATTCAAGTCTATGGCAGAGAATTTTCAGAATAAGAAAATAAAAATCTTGCGTACAGATAATGGCTGTGAGTACTGCAGTAATGATTTTGAAGATTTCTTAAAAAAGGAAGGAATCATACATCAAAAAACAAACCCTTACACACCTGAACAGAACGGACTGAGTGAAAGGTCAAACCGAACCATAGTGGAGAAAGCGAGATGCTTACTTTTCGAAGCAGATCTTTAAAAAAAAATGTTGGGCAGAAGCTGCTATCACAGCTGTCTATTTGAAAAATAGATCAGTAGCTTCAGGTATTGAGAAGACTCCATATGAGGCTTGGACCAAGAAGAAACCAGATTTACAGCATATACGTATATTTGGAAGCCCTGCAATGGTACACATACCTAAAGAAAAACGAACCAAGTGGGATAAAAAATCAAAGATGCATATACTGGTTGGTTTCAATGAAAACATCAAAGGTTACAGAGTTTATAATCCAGTTAAAAGGAATGTAACTACGAGTAGAGATGTTGTCATTATGGAGAAGCCAAGAAGTATAGAAACTGTAACTGTTCCAGTAGAGACCACAGATTCAGTGGGGGAATTGATGCAGGAATCTGCGGTGATGACAGAACCTACTCATGATCAGTCGAGTTCCAGTGAATATGAGTATTTGGACAGCCTGGATGATTTTTTAAATAAGAAAGAAGCACCTAACGTAGAAAAAGAGAGTGACAAGAAACAGCAAGAAAATGAAACAAGTAATGTTCCTCAGATAAACTATGAAGAACCAAAGAACAGACAACGAAAAAAACCAGAAAGATATGGATTTGCAAATTTGAGTACCACAGCTATAGGAGAAGATGAACTGACTTATGCAGAAGCTATCAGCGGTCCTGAGAAACAACAGTGGTTGCAGGCGATTGCAGAAGAGCTGCAGTCATTCAACGACAACCAAGCGTGGGAGATTGTCAATGCTCCAGATAGTGCTAGTGTAGTGCAGTGCAAGTGGGTCTTTAAAAAGAAAATTGATTGTGATAACAAAGTGAGACATCGTGCTAGACTGGTTGCAAAAGGCTTCACGCAGAAGGCAGGTGTGGACTATCAGGAAACCTTTTCACCTGTGATTAGGCACTCAACCTTGCGGTTACTGTTTGCTTTGAGCGTACAATTAGGTATGGATATTACTCACTTAGACGTCACAACAGCCTTTCTTAATGGTTATTTAAAAGAAAGCATCTTTATGCATTTGCCAGAAGGATTTCCTCTAAAAGATCCTTATAAAGTTCTAAAATTAAAAAAGGCTGTTTACGGTCTCAAACAATCATCCTTAGCTTGGTATCAAAGAGTAGATGAGACAATGTATAATTTAGGGTACAGTAGGTGTAAACTTGAACCCTGTGTTTTTATAAAAGGTCAAAATAACAACAAGAAAACTATTGTTGGTATTTATGTCGATGATTTTATCATTTTTTCGAATGAAGAAATGGAAGCCAAGTCTCTAATAGAAGCATTGAGCCAAAAATTTAAAATCCGAAATTCGGGTCAAGTTAAACAGTATTTAGGCATGAGAATTAATATAAATGAAAACGTCATTACATAAGATCAGGAGAATTATATTGAACAGTTAGCAAATAAGTTTATAATGACTGATTGTAACTTAGCAAACACACCCATAGAAAGTAAATTGAACATAGAGAAATCTAATATGTGTGATAATAACTTACCTTTTCAGAGACTAATAGGTAGCTTGATGTATTTAGCGGTCTTGACACGTCCAGATATTGCATACGCAGTCAGTTATCCTAGTCAATTTAATAATTGTTACTCACAATTGCATTGGAATTATGCCAAGAGAATTATAAAGTATTTGTTGAAAACAAAAAATTATTGCCTAAGCTATTCCAAAGAAGGAACAGAACTGGTTGGTTTCGTGGACGCAGATTGGGCTAGTGATGCCATTGATAGACGTTCATATACAGGATTTTGTTTCATGAAATCTGGATCTGCTATTTTTTGGGAAAGCAAAAAGCAAAAAACTGTAGCTCTCAGTAGTTGTGAAGCAGAGTACATGGCTTTGTCAGAAGCATGCAGAGAAGGTCTATATTTACAGAATTTAGAATGTGAATTGATAGGTCGTTGCAATAAAATTATTTTATATAATGATAATCAGAGTGCATTGAAGATGGCAAGCAACCACTATACTCATAAGCGTTCCAAACATATTGATGTTAGATATAATTTCATCAGAGATGTAATTAACAGCAATAAAATTGAGACGAAGTACCTGCCAACTTCTAGTATGCCTGCGGATCTGTTAACTAAAGGATTGTCAGGAATAAAACATTATGAGTTCATGTAAACACTTGGTATTGTTCAAATGTAAATTGATTATCATTTAAAAATGTATAAGTTTATTTGTTATTTTGATATAGTGGGGGTGTTGAAAAGAATGATATCAAAACTAAACTGTCAAAATCCCTACTTGTTGGGATTTCATTTAGTTGGCCTTTACTGTATATTTTTAGCATAAAAGGAGTCGCCTCCGTTCAATAAATTTAGTTTTCAACCGAATTATTTCCTTGCAATAACTTGTTTTACTTATACGAACCATAGACTAACATAGGTCTTACCGCCGCAGTGTACAATCAATATACCATTTTTGGCTTAAAGCCCCATGTCTTTCCAGTCCACGTAGGCTTTTTTGGTTCTTGCATTAATGTTGTCCTTCCAGCTAAGCTTGGAGTCAAAGATTATGCACAATTAATTCTAGAAATTAGTAATATCGCAAATTATTATTATTTTCAAGGCACCGGAAGAAGAAGTGGAAAGAGCCCTTAATTTGGCCCTCGAAGCTGGTTACCGTCACATTGATACCGCCCCTGTATACAAAAATGAAAAGGCCATCGGGCGAGTTCTAAAATCCTGGCTCGATTCCGGCAAGCTAAAGCGAGAAGACCTCTTCGTTACGACAAAACTTCCACCAGTTGGTATGATCATCCCCGAGACACTTGCATTTCAATTTTAATTCTATCATTACTTTTTCTTATATTTATTTTAATCAGCCCTTAAGCCGGAGGCAGTCGAGGGTGCATTGAAAAAATCTCTGGAGGATTTGCAATTATCTTACGTAGATTTGTATCTAATTCATACGCCGATTGCGTTCGCTATGAACGAGAAGGGTGAACCATTGCGAGATGAAGGCGGAGTGATTCCTCTCTTGGGTACAGACCATGTTGCTATCTGGAAGGTAAATAAAACTTTATTCATTCTCGGAAAGGAATTGGACTTTTATTTTGCTAGAGCTTGGAAGCGGCAGTGAAGAAGGGGCTTGTAAAATCAATCGGCCTTTCGAACTTCAACATGAAACAAATCCAACGTGTTCTGGACAATGCTTCGATTCCCCCAGCTAATTTACAGGTATGTCAAGAAACTGCAACCTAGTACCAAGGGGTTTTTATTTAAATCCTATCTTGTAGATCGAGCATCACGTTTATTTGCAACAAAAGGAACTTGTGGATTTCTGTAAGTCGAAAGGAATCACAGTAACAGCCTATGCCCCTCTGGGATCTAGAGGTATAGCAACACTTCATAAATCAGCTGGAATAAGGTATGTATTAATGATACCTTCTGCAATCTATTGCACGTTTGTAACTCAATCTTTTACTCTACTTTAGCCGTAAATTGCCTGACCTAATGGATATAGCGGAAGTCAAAGAGATCGCTGCTGCATATAACAAAACTCCAGCTCAAGTGCTTCTCAGGTGGATCATTGATCGTGGCTTGGCCACTATTCCAAAGAGTACAAATCCGGAAAGGTTGAAGCAAAACTTTGACATTTTTGACTTTTCGCTAAACGAACAAGAGATCAACAAACTGAATGCTTTAGATGCTAACATTCGTATTTGTGATTTTGTATTCTACAAGGGGTAACAATTCATTCTTTCTCTAGTTAGAAACCCTATTGATTATTTCATTGTTTTTTTTTTATTGCAGAATTGAAAGGCATCCAGAATACCCATTCCCTTCTTAGGAACGCCGTCAAATGGTTTCATATACTTTTTATGATATTTAAATAAAGAAATTATTGTTGCATTCTATGTCCATTGCGTTATTTAAATACCATGTATCTAGCGTGGTACTGCCAATATGTTTTTGATTATTGAAGAATATGATGTTCAGCTGCGTCTTTGGAATTAACAGACACATTACCCCATACGGTATTGTTGTCAGAGAATATTATAAGAACAAACCTAGGATTTACTTAATTACTATTAGAGGGAAATGGTTTAATGGTACCTTGCGGTACCATCTGGAGATTTCCTCTGTAAATTACAGACGAGGAAGGGCGAATGGCGAGCCCCCTATGCCAGAATACAGGATCAGTCCATTGGACCACCATTTTGTAAACAATCTTCTTCTTCTTTGGTGGCGTTACAGCCCATGAAGGGCCAGAGCCAAGTTTCTCTCAATCGCCCATGTTGTGTGTGATTTATTTTCTACACAGGTGAAACGGACGCACAGTTTGATGCCAATTCCGAACGGCGTTAGTCGAGAAGCTTTTTCATGGCAAGTATACAGTCCGCGGTGAACCTGGGCCTCAACCAACATGCCCCTCCATCTAGCACGATCTTTCGCTGGCTTTTCCATTGCCGCACACCCAGTAGGCTGAGGTCCCCTTCCACCTGTGTGCGCCATCTTAAGTGCGGCCGTCCTCTGCTTCTTCGTCCCTCGGGGTTGGATTCAAAGACTCTCCGGGCCATTCACTCTACAGGGCCCAGCCATCTTAGTCGTTGAATCCGTAGACGCCTGACTAGGCTCATGTCGCTGTACAGCCCGTAAAGTTCGTGGTTGAATCTTCTCCTCCATCCCGCGTCTGCGTTTATAGGCCCAAAAATCACGCGCAAAATCTTTCTCTCGAACCGACCAAGGGCCTCCTCATCCGCTTTTGATAGTGTCCATGCTTCTGCGCCGTACAACAGGACCGGGATGATAAGGGTCTTATATAGAGTCAACTTTGTCGTTCGGGAGAGGGCTCTATTACTCAGTTGCCTCCTGAGCCCAAAGAAACAGCGATTGGCAAGAGTGATTATGCGTTTGATTTCGCAACTGATGTTGTTGTTCCAGGACACTGCGGAGCCAAGGGAGACGAAGTCCTTGACAACCTCGAGCTTATATCTGCCAATACAAACGTTCTGGCCAAGACGTCGGTGGTGAGCGTCCTTTTCTGATGACAGCATATATTTAGCCGCCTCGGCCTCAATACTCGCAAACGCCTCATTGACATCTCGCTGTGATCTTCCTATTATGTCAATATCGTTAGCGTATGCAAGGAGTTGCGAGGATTTGAAATTGATTGTGCCTCTTGTATTGGCCAGTGATTTTTGCACAAATAACTTCCAATATGATGTTGAAGAAATCACACGACGCGCATCGCCCTGCCTAAATCCTTTTTTGACATCAAAACTATCGGTAAGGTGTTCACCGATTCGGATGGAGCAGCGAGTATTCTCCAAAGTCATCCTTCATGGTCTGTCAAAAGTAGACATAGCGTTGTATAGCTCGTCTCTAATTACGCTGTCGTATGCGGCTTTGAAGTCGACAAATAGGTGGTGAGTGTCGACTTGAAATTCATTGGTTTTCTCCAGTATCTGCCGTAGTGTGAAGATTTGGTCGATGGTGGACTTCCCTGGCCTGAATCCGCACTGATAAGGACCTATCAGCTTATTTACAAAAGGCTTCAGGCGTTCACACAAGGAGGATGTTAAGGAGACTTATTCCCCTATAGTTGGCGCAATCAGAGGGGTCTCCTTTCTTGTGGATCGGGCATATGATGTTGAGACTCCATTCCTCGGGCGTGCTTTCCTCTAACCATATCTTACGGATGAGCTGGTGCATGCTCCCAACCAGGTCATTCCCAGCTGCCTTGAAGAGCTCAGCAGACAGTCCACCTGCGCCAGCAGCTTTATTCGACTTGAGCTTCGATATGGCAATCTTAACTTCGTCGAGGGCAGGGGGACAGAATTCTCTGTGGTCTCCGACGATTAGAAATGGATCATTCTGCCTGACAGCGGTATATTGGATAACATCGCCGTTATACAGTCTGCAGAAGTGGTTTTTCCATTTTCTCAGCATCGACTTCGGTTCTACTACTAGGTGTCCGTTCTCATCCCTGCAGGCTTCCGTTCTGGCTTTATAACCTTGGCATGTTCGCTTTATCTGTTGATAAAACTTTCGAACGTCACGCCTGCAGTAACATCTCTCCAAATCCCCAATCGCGCGCTTCTCGTGCTCTTTCTTCTTTCTCCTCAGAAGCTTATGCTCTCCCCCTCTTTTTAACTCGTAGAGCTCACGAGTTGCTCTTGTTCTTTTATGCGGCGAGGCCTTATATGCATCCTGCTTCGCTGTATGAATCCTCCTGCACTCGTCATCGAACCGGGTGTTTCTTCGTGGTGGGGCCTTGAAACCCAAAACTTCGGGTACAGAGCTTTTCAGGGCTTGTTTGCAAAGGCTCCACTGCTGTTCTATTGATAGTGTTGAGGATTCAGATGTATTGGAGAGCTTAAGGGAGACGCGATCGGTAAAAGCACGAGCGGTTTCTGGCGATAGTAGCTTTCCGACGTCATAATATTGTATTCTTACTCTACTCCGTTGCCTTCGTGATATCCGTAAGCGCATCTTGGTTACTACAAGATAGTGGTTCGAGTCGATGTTCGAACGTCAAGAATAGTGGAGGAATGTCTGACGTCGATCGCGAAATTATCAATCTGGTTGGTAGTCGATTGATCAAAAGACCGCCAGGTGCCTTTGTGTATATCGAGGTGCGGGAAGCGCGTACTGGCTAGAAGAAGATTTCGCCCCGTAGCATCAATCAGCCTGTGTCCGTTATCGGAGGTGGTGTCGTGTAGGCTATGTTTGCCGATTACTCGTTCAAAGATGCTTTCCTTACCCAGCTTAGCATTGAAGTCTCCTAGTACAATTTTGATGTCATAGCTGGGACATTGGGCATACGTTCTTTCTAGGAGATCGTTGCACTTATCTTTGGCGGAGTCGTCCTTGTCTTCCGTGGGGGCGTGGACGCAGATCAGGCTGATGTTAAAAAAATTAGCCTTGATACGGATGCCACAGAATGTCACAAAGCATATACATATGCCAAGGATTTCCTCATCCGCTTTAGATAAAGTCCATGTTTCTGCGCCGTATAACAGGACCGGGATAATTAAGGTCTAATATAAGGTCAACTTGGTCTAACGAGAGAGAGCTCTACTTCTCAGTTGGCTCTTGAGCCCAAAGAAGCAGCGGTTTGGCAAGAGTAATTCTGCGCTTGATTTCGAAACTGGTGTCGTTGTTCCAAGTCACTGCGAAGCCGAGGTATACATATGAAGTCCTTAACTACCTCAAACTTATATCTGCCAATGTTTCGAAAGGGGTTGAAATAACAAAACTTCCGTCTGTATTGAGTCGTTTTATTATCTAAAAGTATAATTTTACATATTTATTAGATTATTTTTATTAACATACTTACTGTGTCGTTCCCCTTTGGCGGACATTCGGCAAATGGCCGCATGCCAGTAGTTAGCTCATGAGGGGAGTTTAACACGACACAGCAAGCAGGGTTGATAAACGCATTAGGTTATTCACCACAGGTATGTTTCATTCGACAACATCCCCCCGCCCGTGAATCGGTGTATCAGATTCACGTGTACCCAGGATATCTAATTTTGCAAGTTAGAAGAAGTCCTGATGATGTTTTGACTAACGCTGAGCGCACCTGTCCGTCTGGTGCCGGGAATACCTCCACTACCCTTCCTCGCTTCCATTCTCCCCTGCTCTGATTCTCGTCGCATATAAGAACAATGTCACCAACCTCTAATGGCTTCACTTGCCTGTGCCATTTTGTGCGACGTGTAAGTGTGGGCAGATACTCTAGGATCCATCTTCGCCAGAATGTTTGCTTTAACTGTTGTACTATATGCCATTGTTTTCGTAAGCATACTACTTCGTTTACCGTCGGTGTCTGCACATAGTTCGGACAACCTAGCAGGAAGTGGTTAGGTGTTAGAGGTTCTGCGCTTTCGCTTTCGAGTGGCAGCTGCGTAAGAGGTCTCGAGTTCACCAAATTTTCCGCCTCGATTAATAGACTATTTAGAGTATGTATTTGCGGTGCCTTCTCTTTTAAGGTAACTGCTAGAACACGCTTGACACAACCTACCATTCGCTCCCAAGCCCCACCGGCCGCCGGATCCCCTGGTGTATTAAAAACCCATTCAATACCACGACGTGTTCATTCTGTCCCGATTGCCTTTTCATTACTTAGCCATATCTCCTTGCTCGCCCCGGCGAAATTAGTACCGCGATCGCTCCTAAGCCGAACTGGTACTGGCCTATTTATGAAATTTCGCAAGCACATAATGACAGCATCGGTGGATAGGTCATTTGCTAGCTCGAGATGGATTGCGCGAACGGTTAAACAGGTAAATATCGCTACCCATCGCTTTTCGTGACGACGACCAATCGTTACCTGCATAGGTCCAAAATAATCTATCCCCGTAAATGAAAAAGGACGCACATAGGGTGTAAGTCTATCCGTAGGAAGTTGGCCCATTAACGGTGTCTCTGGGACAACTGACGAGTTCTTGCAGAATTGACATTCGAGTTTAGCTGTTCGAACGAGTCGGCGAATATTCGGAATCCAGTATTTAAATCGTATTGCGCAAGCGATCGCATCTTGATTTTGATGTTGATACATTTCATGATAATATCGCACAATAAGCTTTGATATTGGATGTTTCTTTGGTAATATTATAGGTCTTCTAGTATCGCTCTGCACACATTCAGCTTTGTCAATACGACCACCTAAGCGTATTATGTGCTCATCGTCTAATATTGGCGTTCATTTAAATATCGAACTAGTTTTAGGTACGGCTAAGTTAGATTCCAGGCATCTTATCTCTTCAGCATACTCATTGTCTTGCACTGTGCGACATACCAGTTTTTCGGCGTCGTTTATTTCCCTTGAAGATAGCTCCATTGTCTTTGGAAGTACATATGTCGACGGACATTTTAGTTTAATCAGACATTTTAATTTCGCTACAGCACGCCGCACCCAACATATAATACGCAGCAATTTATAGTAGCTCGTATAATTGGAAATCGGTATTATAAAGGACTCTTCGACTATTGATAATATATATTTAGATCTCTTCTCAGCAATCTGTTCATGTGCCCTGATGTCATTAGGCATTTTGGGCCATTCTGTGATAGGTTGTAATAAAAACGATAGACCGTTTAACCATGTCGACGGTTTTGTTGTTAAATGTGGTCGTGTGCCCTCATCAGCTAGATTTTGAGCTCCTGGTACCCATTTCCAGTGGTGTACGTCCGATGTTTCTAGTATTTCAGATATGCGATGTGCGACAAACTGTTTGTAATCGCGACTATCTGATTTTATCCAATGAATGACCGTCTTTGAGTCCGACCAGAGCGTAAATGATCTAATGTTAACGTTGTGACCTTTTATTATTGCATCCTTTAATCTGACGCCTAGAACCGCCGCTTGAAGCTCAAGCCTTGGTATAGACAGTGCCTTGATAGGACTGCATTTCGTTTTACCCATCACAAACATAATTTTAACATTATCTTCATATGCTACGCGCCAGTAACCAACAGCTGCCATGGCAACTTCGCTGGCATCAACAAATATGTGCAGCTGAATATCGGTAAATGCATGTGTAAAACGAGGGTGATAGCATCTTGGAATCTCGAACTCCTTTAGTTTGTCCAATTGTTTAAACCATCTGTACCATTTATCGTATATCTCTGTTGGCACAGAGTCATGCCAGTCTGTCTTTGTCTCCCACAACTTTTGTAAAAGAATTTTCGAAAAAATCAAAATATGGGCCAGAAACCCGAAGGGGTCAAATATAGACATGGTTATACCCAATACCTGGCTTTTTGTCGGTCGCCGTTTCCCTTCTAGTACCGCTTGAGGTATCCTCTCGAACTTCACCATAAAACCATATCGATCGTTTTTTGAGTCCCAATACATCCCTAATATTTTCTCCGTTGTAAGATGATTCGAAACAGCATTGATGAGATTTGAATCGCATCCCCGATCATGAAACACATCATTAAATTTTATTGAGTTTGATGAAAACCCTCTTAATTCAAAACCCGCTTTTCTATACGTATTTACCACAGCCCTTGTTATAGTGATTGCTTCTTCATCACTATCAAAACTATCGACGTAATCGTCTACATAATGGCAATCGACTATGGCGGATATAGCTCGGGAACTTATCCCTTCAGATGTTATGGCGTTAATATTTTTGACGTACTGGGCGGAACATGGAGAGCTCTTCGATCCAAATATCATTGAAGTCATCACATACACTTCAGGCTTCATCTCCTGGTTGCCATCTCTCCATAAAAATCGTTGAGCGTTCTGGTCTTCTTTACGTATTTTTATTCTCAGGAACATCTCACGGATATCGGAACATACGCCTACTTTGCCTTGGCGGAATCGAAATAATATCGATAGAAGTAGTTTTGGTTGATAAGATGCCGGCCCCTTCATTAGCACGGTGTTAAGTGACATGTTGCTGGATTCCGCTGCTGCATCAAAGACCAATCGAAGTTTATTACCTCTGTTAACATTAGCAATAGCAAAGTGCGGTAAATACCAAATGCGCATGTTCCCATCATCCGATAGTTCTTGCGGCAGTAGTTTTCGGGCATAATTTTTCTGTAGGTATTCATTTATCTTACCTCTATACTATTCCGCGAATTCATTGTTTTTAAACATTTTTCTTTCTACTGTCTCTAATCGTTGTAGTGCCATAGAATAGCTGTCGGTGAACACGATGTTATCCGCTGTCCACAAAAGTCCGGTTTCATATCGATCGCCAATTTTTCTTGTTGTTTCGCGTAATATTTTCTCAGCTCTTTTGTCTGCCTCGGAAGAAATCGATTCGAGAGGTTTTGTTCCATAGTTCTCGATGGTGAAATACTCTTTCACCTGTTTGTGCAGATTGGCTAATGGATCGTGATGTTCGACGTAGTTGACGACTATTCCCGAGTTATTGTTTTCGTTAGATCTATAGAGTATCCATCCTAACTTTGTACTATGCGCAGAGAAACTTTCATCGAAATTAATTACCTTCAATGGACGCACTATGTTTATATGTGGCATACCAATTAGAATCTTTGGGACAGCATCCGTGTAATCTTCCATAGGAATTTTTCTCAATTCGGCAAAACGTTTCTTAAATGTATGCAAGTTTAGGCTCTGGGCAGGTAGTAATCATTTTTTTGTAGTACGCACATTCTTTATTTGGTATTTACTCGCACTTTTGCCTATACCTGACACCTCTAAATCGACATGCTTTGACATTTCACTAATGGTCTTATTTCCTATCCACTTCAGCGACAACAGTTCTGATTTACCGGTTATGCCAATTGCATCTGTTACCTCCTCTTCAATCAGTTTTACCTTTGCTCCATCGTCAATGAAAGCAATAACGGTGCAAGATCCTTTCGGTCCAGTCAGCTGCACAGGGATGAATTTTAAAAGGGTTTGTTTATGAGACATTCCGTCATCAATAGCGTGGATACTTGCATTTTGTTGCGGCGATATCTGGCTCGACATGGCATTAGTATTTGGAACTGTATTAGGTTTGTTAATTTCAGTCGATTGGTTACTTTTGGATGGGTGGTGTTGTTGCAAATTATCTCGGTTGGAGTCATGGAGCAGGCGGTTATGATATTTGTGGCAATACGCAATACCACACTCTCGACGGATGGGGCATTTGGAGACAGCGTGTCTCGAACGTAGGCACGAAAAACATGCGTGGTTTGCTTTGACGATGCTCCATCTATCAGCGACTGTGACTCCTTTGAATTGTGGACATTTGTACAGTGGGTGCTCCTTTGGGCATATGAAGCATTTTGGTCTGGTTCCTTCTGAGATGGCGTAAACAGAGTTACCCCTCGACTTTCTCTCTTGTGGCTTAACTCTATCTGACTCTATACCAACAGCTATCGACACATAAGAGGCAACTCGTCTTAACCAATCACTGAATTCGCGAACATTTGGATAAACAGATGACGTCGCAATAACATGTCTGGCCCATTCCCCTCTCTTATTTACCGGCAACTTGCTCACAAGTTGATCGATCAAAAAGGGATTATTCAAATGCGGAGTGGCAGCCGCATTCTCTTAATGAACCGTCAGATTGGATACTAATGTACTGAAGTTTATTATTTCACTTGCATGACTTTCCTTTATAATAGGATATGCTTTTATTTTTGATAGCTGGCTTCTAATCAATATCTCGGGGCGTCCATAGTGGAACTCCAAGGTACTCATGACATCTTTAACGCAACTTGGATGTATAAGCAACGATTCAACGAGTCGTTCAGCTTCACCGTGAAGAGCCTTTTGTAAGCGAGAGAGGTTTTCCAAATCGGTGTACCTATATGCAGCTGTTGTTTCCTTAAACGCAACAGAAAACATAGGCCATCGTTCTGGCGATCCCGAGAATTCGGGCAGATCATACAATTTTTGTGTGTGTTGAGTCGTATACTGTACAGTTGAACAAGATGATAATGGGTTGTTTGGTGGTATAGTTGTAGATGTAGTTGTACTTATCGGCGGCAAATTTGGGGGAGCGAATAGTAAGGTTATGTCGGACACGTGGCCGGCGTCAATACCTATTAATTTATTTTGGTACATACCTGAGAATGGCGGATTGTGGTTTTGATATGGTGGACTGACTGTTGCGGCATTCGGGTGTGAAAGCGGGGATGCAGATGGATGGGTAGACGGAGTACTCGAATTATTCACGGCGGCTTGCGTGGATGTTCGTATGACTTGTAGTTCCCTCTGTAGACTATACTTCTCAGCTTCCATCTGCGCAAAGGACGATTTCAGTCGACTTATTTCTTCTCGCATTCCAGAAAGGATCGCATTGGTGTTTAGATTAGATTCGGCTTCTTGTGGTTCACTTTCTTCCATCTCGGCAGCAGGAGTTGGCGATGTTCCACGGCATGAATTGTCTTCCGTTGCCCTCTGGCTTCTTGTTTGAGGACGTGACATATGCTGCTTTTTATGGCTTGGCGATTAATTGTGTGTCGACTAATTGTTTCCACAATTGACACAATAATAAAAAAATGTTTCGAAAGGGGTTGAAATAACAAAACTTCCGTCTGTATTGAGTCGTTTTATTATCTAAAAGTATAATTTTACATATTTATTAGATTATTTTTATTAACATACTTACTGTGTCGTTCCCCTTTGGCGGACATTCGGCAAATGGCCGCATGCCAGTAGTTAGCTCATGAGGGGAGTTTAACACGACACAGCAAGCAGGGTTGACAAACGCATTTGGTTATTCACCACAGGTATGTTTCATTCGACAACAGCCAATATGCACGTTCTGTCCAAGACGTCGGTGGTAAATGTAATTTTTCGTAGACTACAGATATTTAGTCTTGCCCTTAACCAATTTTTGCCGCCTCCATCTCAATACTCGCAAACGCCTCATTGACATCTCGCTGCGATCTACCTATTATGTCAATGTCGTCAGCGTATGCAAGGAGTTGCGAGGATTTGAAATAGATTGTGCCTCTTGTATTGGCCAGTGATTTTTGCACAATCATTTCCAATATGATGTTTAAGAAATCACACGACGCGCATCGCCCTGCCTAAATCCTTTTTTGACATCAAAACTATCGGTAAGGTGTTCACCGATTCGGATGGAGCTGCGAGCATTCTCCAAAGTCATCCTGTATAGTCTGATCAGTTTAGCAGGTATGTCAAAGGTAGACATAGCGTTGTATAGCTCGTCTCTAATTATTCTGTCATATGCGGCTCTGAAGTCGACAAATAGGTGGTGAGTGTCGACTTGGAGTTCATTGGTTTTTTCCAGGATCTGCCGTGGTGTGAAGATTTGGTCGATGGTGGACTTTCCTGGCCTGAATCCGCACTGATAAGGACCTCTCAGCTTGTTTACAAATGGCTTCAGGCGTTCACCCAAAACGGTAACGAAGATCTTGTATGCGACATTAAGGAGACTTATTCCTCTATAGTTGGCGCAGTCCAAGGGTCTCCTTTTTGTGGATCGGGCAAACAATGCTGAGACTCCATTCCTCGGGCATGCTTTCCTCTGACCATATCTTACAGATGAGCCGGTGCATGCTCCTAACCAGCTCACCCCCAGCCGCTTTGAAGAGCTCAGCAGACAGTCCATCTGCGTAAGCAGCTTTATTCGACTTGAGTTTCGACATGACAATCTCAACTTCGTCGAGGTCAGGAAGACAGAATTCTCTGCGATCTTCGTCGTTAAGAAATGGATCATTCTGCCTGATGGCGGTATGTTGGCTGTCATCGCCGTTATACAGTCTGCAGAAGTGGTTTTTCCAAATTCTCAGCATCGACTGCGATTCTACTACTAGGTGTCCATTCTCATCCTTACAGGCCTCCGTTCGGGCTTGCTAGCCTTGAGACATTCGTTTTATTCGTTGATAGAATCTTCGAACGTCGTGCCTGCAATAGCACCTCTCCAAGTTTTCAATCGCCCGCTTCTCGTGCTCTTTCTTTTTTCTCTTGAGAAGCTTATGTTCCGCCCTTCTTTAAGCTCATAGAGCTCACGAGCCGCTCTTGTTTTTTTGTGTAGTGAGGCTTTGTATGCCTCCTGCTTTTCCGCATGAATCCTTCTACACTCGTCATCGAACCAAATGTTTCGTCGTGGTGGAGCTTTAAGGCCCAGCACTTCCGTTGCTGTGCTTTTCAGGGCTTGTTTGCACAGGCTCCATAGTTGCTCTACTGACTGAGTGGAGGATTGAGGTGTATCGGAGAGCTTAAGGGAGACGCGGTTGGCAAAGGCACTGGCGATCTCCGGCGATAGTAGCTTTCCGACGTCATAGCTTGGTGTTCTAACTCTACTCCGCGGTGTTCGTGTTATGCGTTGACGTATCTTGGCTACTACAACATAGTGGTCTGAGTCGATGTTCACTCCTCGGAAAGTGCGAACATCAAGAATAGTAGAGGAGTGTCTGACGTCAATCGCGATGTGATCAATCTGTTTGGTGACTGATTGATCTGGCGACCGCCAGGTGCCTTTGTGTATATCGAGGTGAGCAAATCGTGTGCTTGCTTGATCGAAAGACCGCCAGGTCCCCTTATGGATGTTGAGGTGTGGGAATCGTGTACTTGCTACCAGATTATGTCCCGCCATAAAGTCCACTAGCCTTAGTCCGTTTTCTGACGTGGTGTTGTGTAGTCTGTGCTTTCCAATGACCCGTTCAAAGATAGCTTCCTTAACCAGCTTCGAATTGAAACCTTCTAGAACGATTTTGGTGTCATAGCTGGGACATTGCACATACGTTCTGCCTAGGAGATCATAGAAGTCGTCTTTATGTTGGTTATCTTTCTCCTCTGTGGGGGCGTGGACACATAATAAGCTTATATTGCCGAGATTGGTCTTGATGCGGATAGTTATGAGGCGTTCGCTTACATACTGGAAGCTTAAGACTTTTTTCCTGAGTCTGCCCCGAACAACAAATCCGCATAAGCGTTGTTTATTTTCTCTGTAGCAGTTCCGTAGTAGATATCACAGTTTTTCATCCGCTTTTTGCCTGGCCCATCCCATCGCACTTCTTGGAGCGCGGTAATGTCTGCCTTATAGCAGTCCAAAGAGTTGACCAGTTGACCGGGTGCACCTGGTCTGTTGAGGGACCTAACGTTCCAGGTGCAGATCCGGAATTCGTTTCCTTTTAGATGTTTGCGGGGGTCGTCAACATGTAAGCCGTCCGTATCCGAGGCTGTTAGTTGTCTCTGAACCAAAGCTTGTTTTATGTGATAGGGATGTTAACCCTAAGCGCAACCCCCAACCTGGAGGGCCAGGTTCCCCATTTTTCAGGAACAAGGGGTCGGGTCGCTGCACACATTGGTTCACTAGCTGGCGGGTGCCAGTATAGCTATCCAGGGGACTTGGATTGAGCAGGGATAGAGATCGAAGCTGGCGTGTGCCAAGTTAAACGCGATCAACTTCTTTGCTCTGTTTGCTCGCTCCCTTCTCCCCTTAGTTGTAATACAGTAAATAAATATGTGAAGCTGAGGGTACTGTCGTCGGCAAAGGAATGTATTGGATTCGATGTGATAAACAAGAGCTAATTTATAAAATAAGAAAGAGTGTCGGAGATAAAACGGAGCCCGGTTAATGTCAGACTTGAGTCCGTCCATTGAATTAAATGATTCGAATGGGAAGGGTAAAATGCTTTTGAAATATCCAGTGCAATTATTTTGCTTTTGCCTGCTTGGTGAAGCGAGCAATTCCATTTTTCGATAAGATATGCCACCAAATCACCATTGGGTCTGTTGCAACGGAAACCATACTGTCAGTCATTGAAGAGTTTCTGCGATTAAAGATATTTCAATAGCTGGGGAATGATCAGCGTTTCCATGACCTTGGAGAGAAGTGAAGTTAGTGAAATGGATCGGTAGTTGGAAGGAGAAGATTCGCTTTTTTTGCGGATAGGCTTACTTGGAAAGAGCCCAGAAGAGTAGGAAAGGTGAAAAAGCGTACGCAGTGGTTTTGCCAGCGAAGAAGTACACCCCGTCCATGGAGGATCTGAGCCTGAGCTATAGCTGCCTTCCATCCGTGACGGTCCCGGGCACGCTGCTTCCAGTTGTCAAGACCAAGATGTCTTACATCCGCGATTACTTGGTCCTTATACCGAAGTTTCGGTCTTCCTCTTCTTCTCGGAGTCGAAGACCCTCTTAGCTGGAGCGTTGATGTCCATGCGCTCGATGTGGCCGAGCCAGTGTAGTCGACGGATCCTTGCCTTCCGGACTACATCCACATCTTGGTACAGCTCGTAGAGTTCGCGGTTGTGTCTTCTTCTCCATTCACCTTCCTCACAGACAGGACCAAATATCCGGCGCAGAATTTCTTTCGAAAGAACCCAAAATCAGCTCCGCTGTCCTGCTTATCGTCCAGCTTTCGGCTCCGTACAGCAAGACTGGCAGAATGAGCGTTTTGTAAAGCATGACTTTGGTCTTTCGAGTGAGGAGTTTTGACACCAGTTGTTTGGACAAGCCGAAGTAGCTGCGGTTGCCAAGGGCGATTCCATGCCGGATCTCCACTGTGGTGTGATTTGTGGAATTTACGTTTGCCCCGAGGTAGACAAACTCCTTAACTACCTCGAAATTGTAGCTGTCAATTGTTATATTTTGTCTCAGGTGGTGAGCGACGGATTGGTTTTTGCTTGACAGCATGTATTTCGTTTTGTCCTCATTGATCTTAAGACCAACTCGTTTCGCTTGTTCTTCAAACGCCGTGAATGCTTCCACAATGCCACGGCGAGAACACGCGATGATGTCGATATCATCCGCGTATCCTAGCAGCTGGATGGACTTGTAAAAGATAGTGCCTTCCCTGTTGACGCCTGCCCGTCGCACTATCTCCTCCAGCACCAGGTTGAAGAAGTCACATGACAGCGCATCTCCTTGCCTAGAACCAAATTGCACGGTGCATCGCGTGTTTTTTAGCGTGGCGCGATACAACTGAATCAGTTTTACCGGGATCCCGGCCATCGCACCAAACAGTTCTTCCTGATGAATGCTGTCGTATGCGGCTTTGAAATCGATGAAAAGATGGTGTGTATCGATTCGAAACTCGTTGGTCTTTTTCAGGATTTGTCGAAGTGTGAAAATTTGGTCTATAGCTGATTTACCGGGCCGGAAGCCGCACTGGTAGCTGCCGATTAGTGCGGTGCATAGATGTTCACACAATACGCTGGACAGGATCTTGTATGCGACATTGAGCAGGGATATACCTCTATAGTACTTGCAAGAGGTAGGATCGCCTTTTTTGTGGATGGGACATATACTTTCTACTAAGGTAGCGAACAAGAAAAACATTTTCCATATAAATCACATCTACACTTTATTGATGTCCTAAATGCAAATCAGTTACGTTTTTCTTAAAAACAAAGCTTCTAAACCAAACCATTTGCTTCGTTTCGTTTAGCCTCTTCAGTAGTTCTCTTTTGATCAAACTTCGCTTCCCCTGGGTAAAAGGTTTTTGTAATAAATTTGATAACAGCTGTCGGGGATTGTTGGGCAACCGGCTTTTTTACCAAATTTGAAGTATCAATTGTCCCGTCATCATCTCTACCGCTACTAGTATCATTTGCTTCACCATTAAGAGTTTCGTTTACGTGTAAAGAAATTGGTATCACCTCTGTGCTAGTAGGTTGCTTATCAACTGCGACAATAACAGCATCTCTACATTAGAGCATTAAAAATCCATTCATGTCTTGTAAATTCATTAAAATACAAATATTTATTTCATATTTAACTGCTTAGTAAGTTTTCGTAAAAAAAATAAATATCCAACAAACAATGTTCACTCTTTACGTAAATTAGTTAAAACAGAAATTACAATTCAAACTTTAACAATAAAATTCACTTCACGGGAAGAGATAAAGTGCATACATCTTATCAGCCTCTCTATGAGAGCAGCGAATTAGATTCTTTAGTAATTGTTCAAGTATAATATCAAGCATATAAAGCATTAGTAAAGTTAATCACTTTTTTCAAACTTGAATTCGAAGAAATAAACTCAATTGAGGTAGTTCCACACATCAGAAGGTCCTTGTTCCTTTTCTTTCCGATTAGGTGAATTAAGTGCCCAAAAGAGGAATGATAGCGATTATTAAATCTATGAGAAAGCGGCCTTAGTATTAGAGCACAATGTGTGTGGTATTCTATCGCTATTGTATCGTGAATGTGAAGCTTATGAAGCGGAGGAAGGAAAAGCTGAAGGAAACTCACGTTGTTCTTGTATCTTCGTCAGAATTGCGCCTAAGAGTATAGAAAATAAGTCGCCGCTCGTGAGACAGAGGGGAAACTTACCTTGGCTCCTCAGAGCGCAACGCCACCGATGCAACCTCGAATATGCCAATGAAGAAACATAGCATAAGTGGTCCAAAAATGGCACCTTGCCATCCAAGCCAATACATACCACCCGCAATAGCTAAACCAGTCAGATATGGGTGACCACCGCTAAATGCATAAATAAATACGATGTGATAGAGGGTTTCATTGTAAAACTATATTTACTTACCCTTTCATTTCAGCATATATTGCTTGTTCAAAGTACGGCGGAATGAAGAACATTAGAAGAAACAGCAGTAGACCAGCATAGAAACGATCCTGTGCAAGCCACATTTCCAGGAACGCTGGCAGCGCACACCAATAACTACCCAAAAACGGTGCCGCCGACAGTATTGCCGCAGCAGCAGATGGAAGAAATACAATTCTTGCTCCTAAAACCGTATGAACCAGCCACGTAAAGAGACCTTGAAATATTGAACACTTAAACATTGATGTCAATACTCCTGAAATAGAATTCTCCAAAGATTCGGCGATTTTTGAGCCAGAAGAGTAGCCTAATGACTTGGTAATATGTAAAGGGGCATACTTTGTGTCACTGCTACTCAGCAGATAGAATAAACCGGTGAAGAATACAATCTAAATGAGAAAAAATAAAAAAAGAAAAAGATTAAAAGCTATACTACGACTTCAAATTTCATCATTCGTACCATATCCAAAATGAACTCGACACACGCCTGTCCGCCCGATAGAACTAGTGATATGAGTTCACCAGTGAAACTCATTATCATCGAGATATTCGTTCGTATAATGTGCCACAGTGATTCGGCTACTTCAAGAATAGTTTGCGTGTTGCTCTGCGCCCAGCCGATTATGCCCTGTTTAGCCACTAAAACTAGCTCTTTAAAATGTCCTTCATTAAAGATAATTGCCGTTTGTTAGAGCGAAACATGCAATGCAAGGACGTAGACAGATGAAAAAAATATTCCGTGTTTTGTTCGCTTGTTTCAAGTGTTCACAAAGAAAATGGCCAACGCAATTGACAAGAACTTGACTTGCTGGAAAACAATATCTTCGTGACACCGTTAACAAAGCTTACATTTTCACACGAAACTTTCGGCAGAGTTAGGACAGATCCTAAGCAATTGGATCTTAAGCGACAGTCAAAGCTACTCCGTGACGTTAGTATCAGAAATTGGTTATTAGTAGATGTTTCAGTGTGCAAATGCAAAATAAACACAAACCAATGTAACAGGTATGAAACACTTAACTTACCAGGATTGTCGACAATTTCGCCGAATGTACTTTTCAACGCATCTGTCGGAACTCTCGGTCCAAACGTGTCCGATTTGTTGAAATCGATCCAATACTGTATGAGACGATCCCATACATCGAGAATCTGATCCTTTAACTTGACACTATGCACTGGATCGGAATCTTTTAGCCAATCATTAATGTACTGTTCGAGTTTTCGTCGCCCGTAATGATGGGCATTGTCCAGGGCATCGTCAATGGATGATTGCATGTTTGCCGGAAGAATATCAACCAACTCAGGTCGATCGGTGATTGTTTTATTAATTAGATCCTTACCCAGGTAAGCTACCTCTATGGTCTCCGAGTATATATTCACACAGAAGAATACACCAAGGAATACAATGAAGAGGATCATGAGAATGATCATTAAAATTGATGTGACTAAGTCGACCGATGATTTAAGCGAGTTCCGCACAATGCTGTTTATTTTGTAATTTAACTCTAGTACACCGGGAAGGCAAAGAGGCAGAACGGCACTGTGATGTTCCAGCGCCCATGACTGAAATAAGAAGCTCAAAGTATAAAAATAATCTAAATTCAAAGGTCATTTTCAAAATACCTTGATATTGTCGTAGAGCACGCTAACTTTATCCCAAATAAAGCTCGAAAGTCCAGTGAGATTTCCAATAGTATACAGTAAATGAATAATGATCGGGATGGCAGCGAAGAAAAACATCCACACGTTGCGATATAGAAATGTAGCTATACACGCGTAGAATAATAATTTGAAGTAGAAATCGCTTAAATGCTCTTGACCTTTGACTTCAGAGTCTGTCTCGATCGAATTAATGGTCTCAGCCATTGAGTTATCCTCTATGTCAGCGGATTTACTGGAGCTCACCTCACTTACTGATTTCGAAAATGCATTCCTGTCTAACAACAATTTCGCTTTCTCGAAAATCGTACTTGCATCCTCAGTTTTATTCAAATAATACAGAATAGCAGCAATAACGTAGGCCATAATGAGCATGAAAGCAGGAACCTGAAGTGCACCCAGGAAACTGCAAGCATAGCTAACCACAGCCACCCATAAAGACTGTCCAGCGATTACAAATCTCGATGAGTTTTCCGGCCTCCAAAAGAAGTACACCGATGTTACGTACAATATTATTATTGTAATCAGCTTAAATGGAGAAAGCATTTCAAAGTAACAGCATTGCAAGATCGCTGTTTAATGCCTCTTACCCAGTAAATATTGAGGAATCCAATGACTAGCGCAAACAACGAATGACTGAAGACAATTAACCGCCAAACGCCACAGAGGAAACCTTTTGGTGCATAGAGATACAAAAGCTTTATACAAGTAGCAATTCCCACACCGGCTGTTATGACTTGCCAGTGCTCCTTAAGCCAATTAATCAGTTTTCTTCCACAGAATTCGGTTGTTTCCAATGGTGCCAAGCCTATTGCGAGCAGAATGTTAGAATCACGATCTTCTAAACCTTCGAACCAGCCCTTGAGTAAATGGGCAAGTTTTCGTTTGAATGGAAAAAGTACTGCTCCCATTAAAAATGCCCACAGTAAAGGTTTGACGAATGGTCCGAGAATCATGCAGACTGCAGCAAATGCGGCTAGTCCAGCAGCGATAAGGAAATTGTACATGGCGGCCTTGAAACTCTCATGATTCTCCGATTTCATACGCATGATCTTGTTCAGGACACTGTCGAACGATCGATCGCGTCGTATCGAATCTTGACGATTCATGATTGCGTTTCGTCTTCAATGCAGTGGGACGGAATGTGGGAGCCGAGTGTTATTTCGGTTGAGACGCGACCTAAATCTGAAATATAACAAAAAGAAAATGAGATTACTTAAAGGAATATGGATTACTAAAATATTTCATTTAACTTTCATAAAACTATCAGTGTTAGTGCCTCGATGACATCAGCTGAAAACACTTCGACGGCCCCTTTAAATATCCCCCCTGCCACGACCCGGAAATCACAATAAACATCTTCACAATGTATCCAGAAACATTCAAATATTACTTAAGCAACTCCTTACACCTGGAGAAACCTTATCACTAAAAAGCAGAAGTAAAAACGATTTTCTCTATGAGCAATGATGCTTTTGAGCAATGACTCAACCGGCGCCAAGACAATGCAAATCAGGACCCGTGAAAGTTGATTATGGGTGTGCGATGCGGAGATAAGTCACCCGTTTCACTGGGGCCATTTGCCTTACCTGACCTTCATCAACACAATCTAATTGTATTTATCCACGAAAACGTGTTGTAATGTTCTAAAAATACTCACAATCTGATTCCAATTGAATGGTCAATGGCGTTCGTTATACACGTATACAAATTGATTCGATAACTCATATTCAAATCACAATTACCCAGAGGGAAGAAGACGAAGACATCGAATGGTTATTAAGTAAATCAATTCAAGCTCACCAAAGCACTGTTGTGATCCTGCCGCCGAACATATTGGCCCCCTCTCACGATCAAAATATGTAGTTTGCCGCCACTGATAAGAAACAATTTTGTGTTTGATCAGCAATTTGTGTATAAATCTGTCAAGTGCCGCAGTGTTTATTTATAAACAATGTCGGGATAAACAAAATAAGGCCCTTCTGCCGGAAGAAACGACTTCAATGTCCAATCGGGAAATGAAAAATGACAACATTGAGTGATTCCATATGGGTATTTAGAGGAGGGGTTTTGCGGATGACTGACGTCATTGTAGCTAAACGTCACGTTAAATGGACGTACACAGTGCTTTACAGACAGTAGTGGGCCACAAGATTTAGCATTTTTTGAATATAACGAACGTTAAACTTCAGTTAAACAACTTGTACTGTAAAAAACGTGTTTTTTTTTTTTTTGATCGTTGTCTAATTTGCCCTGCTCTTGACAAGGACGTGCACAGAAATGCTTTAAAATCCATCTAATTCAGTTTCTATCTTCTTGTCGCGGACTAGGGACTCTTGCTCCACTTATCACATTTGAATACGAGTATCTTCAAAAAGCAGGTTGCTTCCAGCGTAGAGAAGGATTTTAAGGACATAACTCAGGGCCACCGAGTAGATTTCGAAATCTATTTTTTCTGCGCCATACGGATGGAACTTAGAAGGATACCGGAAGTGTCAGTGTGCATTTACACGGAAGAGTGAAGTTGAGAAGTTGATGTCTCCTTTATCCTGCCTTGACTCAGACTTTATATACGATAGTATCCGAAAGTAATGACGCTTCATGCCTTCTTACGTTAAATTCCAAATAAGACGGCAGAGCAACATGAACTTTTAGGGGAACTGGAGCGTAGGGGCGTATTCCAGTAAATTGAACGGCAGACGGAGACAACCATGAACCCATACATTTTATGTATGTATGTATGTTGGCGTTACAGTCCATGAAGGACCTGAGCCGAGCTTCTCTCAATCACCCATGTTGTGTGTGATTTAATTTTTCCCATAGGTGGAAGGGACCTACAGTTTATTGCCGGTTCCGAACGGCGAATTTCGACAAGCTTTTCATGACAATTTTACTACAGGGGATTTTGTCAGAACCCCGCTGAGGAGAAACACCGTGAAAACACGTTCGATGACATGGCTGTGTCGACATGGCCCGTGTCATCGGCGTCAGAGGCCAACACACCACCCACTGCGCCACGGTGCTCACATACATTTTATACGATGTCAAAATGTCAAAACTCATGCGGACACAAACGTTTGCACCTAGCCTCTGTCAACGAATCTGTGAAACTCGGGAGCCTCATACCTTCGATCGAAGATAGGGCCGACCTCCGTGGGAAGTCGTTGGGGGCTGCTAACGAGAGAGGGAGAAGTTTAAGAGTAGGTCAGTTTCAGGGCTTAACTCTTCTTCAGGTCGGTGGTGGACGAGCTAGTTAATCGATCGGTCAACGGCGACGTCCACAACTCCAATTAGTGGGATCCACTTGAATAACACCTCTTTTACAGCTGCTCAAATATATTTCGATGCCCAGGGTCCAAAAGAGATCTCAAGGTCGGGTCCGGACCCTGAAAAAGATATGGCGGTGGATGAGCCCTACGTAGTAGAGCTAACGGCGGCGCTCGCAACCTCAACGAGGTTACCGACACCGGATAACCCGGACCCTCCGCCCGGGGGTGAAAAGAAAGGGTATGGCCTCCCACTTGGTTCAGAAACAATCACTAGCTTCGGACAAGGAATGATTTACTGTTGACATCCCTCGCAAAGAAAAAAAGAGGACAATGAACGTGGAATATGAAGTCCCTTAACAGACCACGTGCAGCCGAGAAGTCGGAGAGGCCCTTGACTGCTAAAAACCAGACATTACCGCAATCCAGGAAGTGCGGTGGGATGGGCTGGGCAAAAAGAGGATGGAAAACTGCGACCCTTACTACGGCGGTTGCTACAGGGGGGAAGGCAGCGCCCATTTGGATGTGGATTTGTTGTTCGAGGCAGACTAAGGCAAAAAGTCTTAAGCTTTAAATATATAAGCGAACGCCTACAGCACTAAAAGCTGTATTTGCGCCAACGCCTTGATAGAGAACAAAGATAACGACAGCAGGGATGCCTTCTATGATTTTCTAAAAAGGACATACGAGAGCCAAAGTGGAGATCATTTACTCGTAGCGGCCAAGGTAAGAGCACGGATATGAAAAAAAAAAAAAAAAAAAACAACGGGGCGAGCGAGAAAAACCAAGAAGGTCTGACATCGGAAGGCTACAATCGCAGGCGACCGAGTATCCGAAAAACTTATTGAAAGTTCGACGCCGCCTGCGCTAACGGTAGAAGAAGAATGAAAGCGAGAAAAACCAAGAAGGTCTGACATCGGAAGGCTACAATCGCAGGCGACCGAGTATCCGAAAAACTTATTGAAAGTTCGACGCCGCCTGCGCTAACGGTAGAAGAAGAATGAAAGCGTTGTTAAAAAGCTATTAAAGAAGCTGCCACTGATGTGCTGGGTTTTACGACACCACCGCCCAGGAAAAATCCGTAGTTTGACGATGAGCGCAAGCAGGTCCACGCAGCTAAGCTAGGCGCCTACTAGGCATTCTTCATCGAAAGACGAGAGTTGTTCGTGAGCTCTACGAACACAAAAGGGGAGAACAGAACCGGCTTCTTAGAAGGAAAAAGAAGGAGCATGAGAAACGTGCCGTCAAGGAGATGAAGAGGTGTTACAGCAGGAATGAAGTCCGGAAGTTTTACTAGAAAATGAAACAGATATCTAGTGGATATGAATTTTAGATCGAAGCCTGCGCGCACGAAGATGGATAACTTGTAGAGTCGCAGTCGATTCACTGTTATACGGCGAAGAGGACTCGAATACCGCTGTCAGGCAGAATGTTACTATCAACTTGGACGACGATAGACAAGAATTCTTTCCCCCCGACTTTGACGAGGTCAAGATAGCAACATCAATGCTGAAGTCAAACAAAGCAACTAGAGCTGACGGACTGTCCGCGGAATTACTTAAAGCAGCTGGGGAGGATCTGACAGGGCGCATGTACCAACTCATCTGTAAGATATGGTCCATATCCAAAATGAACTCGACACACGCCTGTCCGCCCGATAGAACTAGTGATATGAGTTCACCAGTGAAACTCATTATCATCGAGATATTCGTTCGATACTGTCCGCGGAATTACTTAAAGCAGCTGGGGAGGATCTGGCAGGGCGCATGTACCAACTCATCTGTAAGATATGGTCGAAGGAAAGCATGCGCGATGAATGGAATCTGCGTCGTTTGTCCGATTCACAAGAAATGAGACCACTTTGATTGCGCCAACTACAGGGATTAGTCTCCTTAACAGCGCGTACAAAACTCTTTCTGCTGTTTTATGTGAATGCCTGAAACCGTTTATTAACAACCTGATAGGTCCTTTACAGTACGATTTCATGCCAGGGAAGTCCACAATACACCAAATCTTCACACTGCGGCAAAGATCACCTGGAAAAGATCCAAGAAATGCAGATAGACACTCACCACATGATAATTTCATGTTGATTTCAGGGGCCAATATGATAGCATGCATAGAGACGAGCTATACAGAGCCATGTCTAGTTTTGGCTCTTTGTCCAGCTCGTCAGATTGTGTAGAATGAAGATGGACTGCTCTCGGTGCGCCATCAAGGTCGGTAAAGAATTTACTGAAACCTTCAATGTTCAAATGTGTTTTAGGGAAGGCGACGCGCTATCACGTGACTTTTTTTAAATATCATACTTAAGAAAATCGTGCAAAACTCACAAGGGGCACGATCTTGCAAAAGTCTGTTCAACTGCTAGCTCACGCGGATGATATTGACGTGATTGGTCGAACGCAGGGGGCCGTCAATGAGGCGTTCGCTGGTATTGAAGCGGAGGCGGCTAAAATGGGGTCTGGCGGTAAATGAGGGCAAAGCAAAGTATATGCTTTCTTCAAGAAAGGATGCACAACATCAACGCCTCGGACAGAGTGTCACAAAGGGCAATAAGAACTTCGAGGTAGTCAAGGACTTCGTCTACCCCAGATCGAGACTAAATGGCGAATAACTCTTGCCAATCGCTGTTTCTTTGGGCTCAAAAGGCAATTGAGTAATAGAGCAATCGCTTGACCGGTGAGGTCCAGGACCATACCGGTCTGTAGCGCCACAAAGGGGAAAAAAAAGTCAAAATACCTCTCAAGGCAGTCGGATTAAATGTATAAGACTTAACCGGTCTTAAATGCCTTATTAATGCAGACAGAAGGCCAATCAATTCTCTGTCGCTCTATTATCACTGGACTATTTACTTATAGTGACTTATAGAGCTTCATATACATGCGTAGTCGAAACTGAGTTGAAATTTCGACCCAGATTTTTCCGCAACGTAGTCGAAACGTGGTTCAAACGTAGTTGAAGTGACAGATAGTATGTATATACGGACCTTTTACTTTGATTGTGCTAGTCTTGCAAAAAAGATATCTCACACATGCAAAGGCAAAATGTCAGTGCAACTCCTTGACCCAGGTTTACATGAGTTTTTTCGACTCGATCCGCGTTTAAATGCATTTCGATCCTAGTTCAATCCGGATTCAACTACGCATGTAAACGGGGTAATAATCTAACTAACATCAATCATATGTGTTGTGGGAGCTTCTTATTGGTTGAACCTATTCAGAACGGCGAGCTATAGTAAAAGAAGTTTCGTCCGTTCTCCAATAGAAACACCGAGATAATTAACATATTGTGACTCTCTATGAACACGTTACATTTTCCGACTTCTGCACTGGTGTCATTGGTCCATGTTTCAGCGAAACCAAGATAGAAGAAATCCTTGTCTATCTCGTTACTACTTCGTTTTGCCACTATCACCAGTTCCAATACTTCCTTGACGTCTCGTTGTGGTATCTAAATAACGTCAACGCCATGAATACATCGTGTCCCTTGTATTCACCATTAATTGAATTATACGGAAAGGCACTCTTCTTCTTCTTCTTCTTCTTCTTCTTCTTCTTAACGGGCGCTACAGTTCGGGGTGAACCTGGGCCTCAACCAACATGCCCCTCCATCTAGCACGATCTTTTGCTAGCCTTTTCCATTGTCGCACACCCAGTTGGTTGGGGTCCCCTTCAACCTGTGTGCGCCATCTTGAGTGCGGCCGTCCTCTGCTTCTTCGTCCCTCGGGGTTGGATTCAAAGACTCTCCGGGCTAGAGCGGTGGTGACCATTCGCTCTACATGGCCCAGCCAACTTAGGCGTTGAATCCGTAGACACCTGACTAGGCTCATGTCGCTGTACAGCCCGTAAAGTTCGTGGTTGAATCTTTTCCTCCATCCCCCGTCTGGGTTTATAGGCCCGAAAATCACGCGCAAAATCTTTCTCTCGAACCGACCAAGGGCCTCCTCATCCGCTTTTGATAATGTCCATGCTTCTGCGCCGTACAACAGGACCGGGATGATAAGGGTCTAATATAGAATCAACTTTGTCGTTCGGGAGAGGGCTCTATTACTCAATTGCCTCCTGAGCCCAAAGAAACAGCGATTAGCACGAGTGATTCCGCGTTTGATTTCGGAACTGATGTCGTTGTTCCAGATCACTGCGGAGCCAAGGTAGACTAAGTCCTTAACTACCTCGAAATAAATTATATCTGCCAATATAAACGTTCTGGCCAAGACGTCGGTGGTGAGCGTCCTTTTCTGATGACAGCACATATTTAGTTTTGCCCTCGTTTACCGCCAGACCAACTTTCGCCGCCTCGAACTCAATACTCGCAAACGCCTCATTGACATCTCGCTGTGATCTACCTATTATGTCAATATCGTCGGCGTATGCAAGGAGTTGCGAGGATTTGAAATAGATTGTGCCTCTTGTATTAGCCAGTGATTTTTGCACAATCATTTCCAATATGATGTTGAAGAAATCACACGACAGCGCATCGCCCTGCCTAAATCCATTTTCTGACATCAAAACTATCGGTAAGGTGTTCACCGATTCAAATGGAGCAGCGAGCATTCTCCAAAGTCATCCTGCATAGTCTGATGAGTTTAGCAGGTATGGCAAAGGTAGACATAGCGTTGTATAGCTCGTCTCTAATTACGCTGTCGTATGCGGCTTTAAAGTCGACAAATAGGTGGTGAGTGTCGACTTGAAATTCTTGGTTTTTTTCCAGAATCTGCCGTAGTGTGGCCTGAATCCGCACTGATAAGAACCTATCAGCTTATTTACAAAAGGCTTCAGGTGTTCACACAAAACGGCAGAGAAGATTTTATAGGAGATGTTAAGGAGATTTATTCCTCTGTAGTTGGTGCAATCAGAGGGGTCTCCTTTCTTGTGGATCGGGCATACGATGCTGAGACTCCATTCCTCGGGAATGCTTTCCTCTGACCATATCTTACAGATGAGCTGGTACATGCTCCTAACCAGGTCATCCCCAGCTGCTTTGAAGAGCCCAGCAGACAGTCCGTCTGCGCCAGCAGCTTTATTCGACTTGAGTCTATTAGAAATGGATCATTCTGCTTGACAGCGGTATATTGACTAACATCGCCGACATACAGTCTGCAGAATTGGTTTTTCCGTATTCTCAGCATCGACTGCGATTCTACTACTAGGTGTCCGTTCTCGTCTCTGCAGGCTTCCGTTCTGGCTTTATAACGTTGGCATGTTCGCTTTATCTGTTGATAAAACTTTCAAGCGTCACGCCTGCAGTAACACCTCTCCAAATCCTCAATCGCGCGCTTCTCGTGCTCTTTCTTCTTTCTCCTGAGAAGCGTATGCTCTTCCCTTCTTTTTAACTCGTAGAGCTCACGAGCTGCTCTTGTCCTTTTATGCAGCGAGGCCTTATATGCATCCTGCTTCGCTGTATGAATCCTCCTGCACTCGTCATCGAACCAGGTGTTTCTTCGTGGTGGAGCCTTGAAACCCAAAACTTCGGATGTAGAGCTTTTCAGGGCTTGTTTACAGAGCTCCACTGCTGTTCTATTGATAGCGTGGAGGATTGAGGTATATTGGAGAGCTAAAGGGAGACGCGATCGGTAAAAGCACGAGCGGTTTCTGGCGATAGTAGCTCTCCGACGTCATAACTTTGTATTCTTACTCTTCTCCGCTGCGTTCGTGATATCCGTAAGCGCATCTTGGCTACTACAAGATAGTGGACCGAGTCGATGTTAGCCCCTCGGAAAGTTCGAACATCAAGAATAGTGGAGGAGTGTCTGACGTCGATCGCGATGTGATCAATCTGGTTGGTAGTCGGTTGATCAAAAGACCGCCAGGTGCCTTTGTGTATATCGGGGTGCGGGAAGCGCATACTGGCTAGAAGGAGATTTCGCCCCGTAGCAAGATCAATCAGCCTGTGTCCGTTGTCGGAGATGGTGTCGTGTAGGCTATGTTTGCCGATGACTCGTTCAAAGATGCTTTCCTTACCCAACTTAGCATTGAAATCTCCTAGTACAATGTTGATGTCATAGCTGGAACATTGGGCATACGTTCTGTCTAGGAGATCGTAGAACTCGTCTCTGGTGGAGTCTTCCGTGGGGGCGTGGACGCAGATCAGGCTGATGTTAAAAAATTTAGCCTTGATGCGAATTGTTAAGAGGCGTTCGCTCACATGCCGAAAGCTTAGGACTTTTCGCCTTAGTCCACCTCGAACAACAAATCCGCATCCAAACAATCGTTGTCCTCTCTCCCTATAGCAGTCGCCGTAGAAAATATCGCAGTTTTTCATCCGCATACCCGGTCCATTCCATCGTATTTCCTGGATGGCGGTTACGTCCGCTTTATAGCGGTCTAGGGCGTCCGCAAGTTGTTCGGCTGCACGTGGCCTGTTTAGGGACCTAATATTCCACGTACAATGCCGAAGATCAGTGTCCTTTTTAGGGTTTCGTACCCAAAAGTAAAACGGAACCCCATTACTAAGACTTCGCTGTCCGTCCGTCCGTCTGTCACCAGGCTGTATCTCATACAGGGCCTCAACCAACAAGCCTCTCCAGCCGGCCCGATCTTTGGCCAGCCGCTTTCAGCCGCACGCCCAGTTGGTTGAGGTCCCCTTCCACCTGTGCGCGCCACCTTAAATGCGGTCGTCCTCTGCTTCGTCGTCCCTCGGGGTTGGAGTCGAAGACTCCCGAAGACTCTTCGGGCCGGAGCGTTGATGTCCATTCGCTCTACATGGCCTAGCCATCTTAGACGTTGGATCCGAAGACGTCTAACCAGGCCAATGTCGCTGTACAGCCCGTAAAATTCTTCGTTGAATCTCCTCCTCTATTCTCCGTTTACACAAACGGGACCAAAGATTGCACGCAGAATTTCCTCTCGAAACGTCCAAGAGCCTCTTTATCCGCTTTTGATAACGTCCAAGCCTCAGCGCTCTACTACTCAATTGCCTCTTGAGCCCGAAGAAGCAGCGATTGGAAGAGTTATTCTGCGTTTTATCTCAGCGCTGGTGTCGTTGCTGCTTGTCACTATCGAGCCAAGGTAGACGAAGTCCTTGACTACTTCAAAAATATAGCTGCCGAAGGTGACGTTCTGACCAAGACGTCGGTATTGTGCGTCTTTCTTGGATGACAGCATATATTTGGTCTTGTCCCCATTTACCCTTATACCCACTTTCGCCGCCTCTGCTTCAATGCTTACGAATGCCTAATTGACGTCTCGCTTTGTTCGTCCAATAACGTTAATGTCATCTGGGTAGGCAAGCAATTGTGTGGACTTGAAGTAGATCGTACCTCTTGTATTGGCCGCAGAGTCCCGCACGATCTTTTTAAGAATAATGTTGAAGAAATCACATGACAGTGAGTCACCCTGTCTAAAACCTTTTTTTAACATCAAAGGGGTCGGTTAGTTCACCTCCGACCTTAATGGAGCAGCGAGAGTTCTCCATAGTCATCCTGCACAGTCTGCCGAGTTTGGCAGGAATGTTAAAACATGACATGGCTCTGTATAGCTCGTCTCTATAAACACTGTCATACGCGGTTTTAAAGTCGACGAAAAGATGGTGCGTGTCGACCTGGAATTCATGGGTCTTCTCCAAGATCTGCCGTAGTGTAAATATTTGGACTATGGTGGATTTTCCTGGCCTGAAACCACACTGGTAGGAACCCATCAGATTGTCCACGAACGGTTTCAGGTACTTACACAGTACGGCAGAGAGGATCTTGTACGTGATGTTCAGGAGGCTTATCCCTCTGTAATTGGCGCAGTCATAGGAGTCTCCTTTCTTATGGACCGGGCAAACGATACTGAGATTCCATTGATCGGGCATGTGTTCTTCCGACCATATCTTGCAGATGAGTTGGTGCATGTTCCTAACCAGCTCATCGCCAGCTGCTTGAAACGGCTCCGCGGGGAGTCCGTCTGCTCCAGCAGCTTTATAAGACTTAAGTTTCGATATCGCTATCTTAACATCGTCTAGAACGGGATTCTCCTTCGTCTTCGTCCATTGAGAATGGTTCGCTCTGCCTGACTGCGGCATTTTGACTGTCATCGCCGTTATACAGTCTGCAGAAGTGGTCCTTCCACAATCTCAGCATCGACTGTGACTCCACTACTAGTTGTCCGTGCTCATCCCTGCAGGCTTCTGCTCTGGCTTTATAGCCTTGGCATGTTCGTTTTACTTTCTGGTAACATTTTCGAACGTCGTTCCTGCAGTAACATCTCTCCATCTCCTCGATCTCGCGCTTCTCGTGCTCCTTCTTTTTCCTTCTCAGAAGCGCATGCTCCTCCCTCCTTTTCTGTTCATAGAGCTCGCGGGCAGATCTCGTCCGTCGATGCAATGTGGGCATGTATGCATTCTATTTCTCTACATGGGCCTGTCTGCACTCATCATCAAACCAGGGGTTTCTCGACGGTGGTGGCTCGAAACCGAGTATATCTGAGGCGGCCTCTCTAATGGCTTTTTGACAATGACTCCATTGCTGTTCTATGGTTTCAGCAGATTGCATCGGGACCTGAGAGAGCTTGAGGGAGACTTGATCGGCGAAGGTCCTGGCGGTCTCCTGCGATTGCAGCTTTCCGACGATAAATTTTGGTGTTCTTACTCGACTCCGTTGGTTCCGAGAAATTCGCATCCTTACCTTGACTGCAACAAGGTAATGATCCGAGTCGGTTTTGGCTCCTCGAAAGGTTCGGACATCTAGGATGCTGGAGGAGTGTCTGCCGTCGATCGCAATATGATCAATTTGGTTGGTTGTCGATTGATCGAAAGACCAGGTCCCCTTATGGATGTTGAGGTGTGGGAATCGTGTACTTGCTACTACCAGGTTATGTCCCGCCATAAGGTCCACTAGCCTTAGTCCGTTTTCTGACGTGGTGTTGTGTAGGCTGTGCTTTCCAATGACCCGTTCAAAGACAGCTTCCTTACCCAGCTTCGCATTGAAATCTCCTAGAACGATTTTGGTGTCATTGCTGGGACATTGCGCATACGTTCTGCCTAGGAGATCATAGAAGTCGTCTTTATCTCGGTTATCTTTCTCCTCTGTGGGGGCGTGGACACATAATAAGCTTATATTGCCGAGATTGGTCTTGATGCGGATAGTTATGAGGCTTCGCTTACATACTGGAAGCTTAAGACTTTTTTCCTGAGTCTGCCTCGAACAACAAATCCGCATCCGAATAAGCGTTGTTTATTTTCTCTGTAGTAGTTTCCGTAGTATATATCACAGTTTTTCATCCGCTTTTTGCCTGGCCCATCCCATCGCACTTCTCACTTCTTGGAGCGCGGTAATGTCTGCCTTATAGCAGTCCAAAGAGTTGATCAGTTGTTCGACTGCACCTGGTCTGTTGAGGGACCTAACGTTCCAGGTGCAGAACCGAAATTCGTTTCCTTTTTGACGTTTGCGGGGGTCGTCAACATATAATCCGTCCGTATCCGAGACTATTGGTTGTCTCTGAACAAAATTTTTGTTTTAAGCGATAGGGATGTTAGCCCTAAGCGCAACCCCCAACCTGGAGGGCCAGGTTTATCTTTCCCCAGGAACAAGGGGTCGGGTCGCTGCACACATTGGTTCACTAGCTGGCGGGTGCCAGTATAGCTATCCAGGGGAGGCCACACGGAGGCTGTGTGTCAACTTGGATTGAGCAGGGACAGAGATTGAAGCTGGCGTTTGCCAAGTTAAACGCGATCAACTTCTTTGCTCTGTTTGTTCGCTCCCTTTTCCCCTTGGGTGAAAGTTGCAAAACAAAATTTGAAACTCTTTAAGCGCAATTCAAGTAAGTATTCACGGCTTTCGTAATAACAGATGAGTCCTGGATGCAACCGCTACACGCCAATAATGAGGGAACGCTCAAAATAGTGGACTTCTAGAGGCGAACGGACTCCAGAAAAAGCAAAAACAATCATATCGGTCGAAAAAGTAATGAAAAGTTTTTGTGCACGTTGCAATAACAATTAGTTATTTGCGAAATTAATTGATTTGATTCCTCATCCATCCTGAGATTTTTTGTTTATTAATACTAAGCAGAAAGATTTTAATTGAATTAATAAACGATCGAAGTAACAAATACCTGCTTAGGTACAATAGATCTATAAAGGTCGCAGTGCCTCGTGCTATTTGCTAACAAAAAAAAAAAAACACATACATATGCCTATAGACTAGGTCCCACTATGAATCTGCACTAGTAAACTTGAATGAATGTGTTAAATTTACGAAAAATGTATTAATATTTTTGGAGAAAATAATATCCATGTTCGAAAGACAAAATTTCATATTTGAATATTTGTTGAATTCTTCTCGTCTCATTCAGCACTCAATTGTATTGCTCATGTAAACTTTTTGAATATGGTAACACTGTTTAAGTCATTTGAGTGTCAAATATTTGAATAGGCAGTTGACATTTTCAAACAAACCATAAACGATGCAACAATGGGTAAATAAACGATTGTATTTCTCGCTTTTTTTAACTTACATATCGTTCTTTTAGATGAAAAACTTCAAAATTTGTTAAAAATCAAACAGCTACAGGCTGAGGTGGTGACGCTTCGCACTGAAATACCAGCAATTTATGACAAATACTTTAAACGTGCGCAATCCATCCAGCTGAAACGTCTGGTAAGTGACCAATTCAATACAGAACAAAGATTAAATGTTATCATTCAAGCTTAAAGTACAAATAAACATCCCAGTAATGGATGTCACCATTCCGGACAAGAGCAGCCTGCCTACAGTAAAACAGACCATTCAACCAAAATACAAGGTAACATGCGATCAAATGGTTTCCCCCCGTGAGCCTTTTATAATTTTCATATTCATTTCAGACTGAAGATATTGAAGCCGAATGCAACAATCTACAGAGTATACTCGACTTTATTGAGTGAATTACCTTATGGGATTTAGTTTTTTAAGGAAGTGCGAGTAAATAATCTCCAGACATTCGATACGAGGCTGGAGACACTGGAATATAAAAATCAAACAAATAAATTATGATTAGAATATGGACAAACTGTAGCGTTTTTAATCGCACCCGAAAGATAATGATGATCGGCCTCCTCGTATGGCAAAGATCTCCTTTGGTCCTGATTATGAGAACGTGCTTGATTGATAGCTGTAAAGAAACTAAATAAAATAGCAAAAGGTGTGTATTGAGCCGACATTAACATACGTCTTCGATCACCTCGTTGATGACCACGTCTTGGATATTGGCAGCTGGAATAAAGTAAGTGCTTTTACGTGAAAGTCCCTTTTCCGTGCTGATTTGCAAAGCAAATTCGGATATGAACAGTACCTTTTCTGAGAAGACAGAATAACGCTCTAATAAGATGAAAATGTCAATGTTCTCGGCTTCATCATTACCAGATTTTACCAGCTCCATGGTTGAGTATAGCACGAACAGGAGCGTAATAATAGAAAGCATGTCGACCACAAATAAACGGCTCGATACGGACACGCTATATGCAGTGTAGGCAATCGCCAAAGTGGCTAAAGTCTTAAGACGAAAGTTTTTCTCCTTCGCATAGTTCTTGTTCATTACTTGGACCTCGAAGGAATCACAATTATATTCGATAATGTCAAGTTGTAAGTCTCGGCCGCCGAATGAACGAAATTGACCGGAAAATGTCGTTGTCATGGTTGATAGGATGGTTGTTGGGCGGGTGGAGGCGGATTATTCATATGCAACGGTAGGTGGTAACATTAATCCCACGAGGCATGCAACTATACGTACTTATGCATGTATAGACGAGCATGAATCTGGCAAAAAAAAACACCCTTCGCCTGTTATACTTTTTTTTATCTGTAGTTTATAAAAACAGGTTTTCAACGAGTTTGAATCAAACCCACAACAGAAAAGGTCAAAATAGTTTATTTATGTTTAGAATGTTTTGTTTTTATTTTCTCTTATTTAAAAATTCTATTTTCGAGGTATATGCGATGTTTACGTATTTTGCAATTGTACTAGATAGTGTCAAATTCGAACGGTGTACTAGTTGTACGAAATAGAAGCGTTCAGTGACAGGTTGTTGTACGTTTAAAAAATGAGATATGTTTTGTTAATCGCATTGTTCGAATGCAAAGTCTTGATTCATTTTTGTGAGAATTGAAGTCCACTAAAAGTTGATAAATATTGTCTGGGTGGCATGAATCTACTTTTTACGACCCGCAAAGATGACCGGTTAATATACGGTTTTTCAAGTCCCTACCTTCCGAATAATACTTGGTTTTGCAAGTTAATTTAATTCAAGTGCATATTACATTTTCAGCTCAGTCATTGGCTTCAAAAATCTTTGTGGTACGGTACAATACCTTTCGCCTCTTTTGTTCCTCATTCTCATTATACGGACGAACATCCCATCATCCAGACATTTTACGAACTTTTTTAAAAGAGATTACAATAAAAACTACACTATTTTGCATTAACATTTTTGAAGAAATTTTCCATCGACTCGTCCTGACTGCGCCCAACAGCTGTCACATTTGTGTAATCTCCGTTTGAAGGTACGCGATTCGATGTTTTACCACCCATCCATCTACTACAATTCATTTGATTTTATTATTTTTCTCATCTTGTCGAAGCTTCGCAACTTCGCGTTATTAAATATTTTCCAATATGGCGGTGATATGTTGTGGCCATTCTACATGAGTATGTCAATTTAATTTGCGAAAAATCAGTAATTTATTTATTTAAATTCGTTTAAAATAATTGAATAATAACTCATCAACATCCATCAAACGTAATTGGTTGAAAAAAAGTGATTCGAACTCGTGTATTTTGTGCTGAAAACATTTCAAAGAAAAATATAAAATAAAGAAAAAAAAAAAACACTTGCCCTCATATATACCGTGCGTGTGTGTAGCGAGCGAGAGCCGAATATATAACAAGAAAAAGAAAAAAGATATTTTTCCTTTTTGCCTTTCTTTCGTCGTATTTTTTTTTTTTCTTCCTTTATTCCTTCGTTTTTTTCCTTCTAAATATTCATCAAATAAATATACATATTCCCATCGGAAATAGAAAATTGAGAGAAAATAGTGCGAAAAGTTTCACATCAAAACAGTGTGCCGAAAGGTAATTACATTTTCAATCAAATCAAAAAAGAAAAAAAAATTGTCTAACGAAAAAGCACAAAAAAGAATAAAAAAATAGTGTCTTTCTCCCCACCGTGCTCTGAGTGTGTATGTTTTGGAGCACTGAGAAGCGCCAGTGTTGAGCAGTAGTATCGGCAATATCGGCGGCAGTCCATAATGTGTAATGCTGCAGCCCTAAAGTATCACCCGACGATCAACAATGACTAGAATTCGCGTATAGTTTTCAATTTTATTATTTCCTACCTTTTTGTTGGACTGAATTTCAATTTTTGTCCGTTCGCTCATCGTGTAGTTGAATATGTACATGTACATAGGTGCTTCCCCCGGCACGTTGCGCTTCGGCTATGACCGCTCCGGTGTGTGATGGTGGCGACGGTGGCGATGAATCGAATCACCATTTTCTCTTTTGTCTCTCGATTCAATTGGAAAATTTCTATTCCAAAAATCGGCTAAATCCATCCCGACGGGGGAAATGCAGATTTTCGGAAAAAGTTTTCCATGCATTCTCCCGTCTTTTCTTCATCAAGTGTGTAAACGTATTTTTCTTGATAGTTTTTCGTTTCGTTTTTATATATACATACATATGCATACATATATGTATATATATATATATTTATTTTTTTTACTTTTATTTCATTTTCCTTCACCATCCTCTCGATGATTTTGATTGTGCCTCCCGGTTCGTGTGCGAGACTGACGCAGGGTCATGCTATGTATGGTGTTAGTAGAGTGTGTGCTCTACATCCTTTTTTTTTGCCTGAATTGAACACATTTATATCTTCTTGTGGCTTATGTTGTCCTCAGCCCCCTTGGGATACGATGAAGAAAAAAAAAAAAACAAGGAAAATCCGCGCGGATTCTGCAACTTAAGTTTTGTTGTTGTTGTATCTCGAGGGTATCACGTTGGTGAAGGTGTTTTCATAATTCATTCTCGTCTTTTTCTGTTTTGAATGTGCGATTGATCCAATTGGGGTGTAGTGGTTCGGTTTTTTGGATTAAGAGATTGATATTACGGCATGGTGAAGCGATGGGACGACGTGCATGCAATGTCACGCATGCCGCCACATACATATGTAATTACACCAACGCCATCGCCAATACAATCGAAGTAGAGTTGCCATGCCTTGTGAAATTGTTTCACAGACAATCAATTATTTATCCTTGTGGCGGATATGATGGCGGACGGGGTGGTTTTATATCCTACCGTGTTTGTAGGTTACAGCTTGATTTTCGTTGGATAAACTAACAAGAACGGTAAAAGTTACAATCACCAATTGGCGTGTGATATCGCCTATTAACTTTGCGGTGAAAAAGTTTATTTTGTAAGAGAATTTTTCTCTGAATTCATACTCTCATCGGAGTATAGAGATCGCTCTTATCAATTTTACTATACTCAATACGAAGTTAGGCGTGATTTTAGTGCTTTTGTCCTTGATCCATCCCATGTGTCACAATTGATTATCTTTCAATCCAAAACATATTCCATTATGATTATAAACCGAAATATGAACATGAAACTCACATGAAATTAGATTTAATTAACACCAATTTTCTGTCTGTTTTTTCTCACGAAACTTTTGAGACTACATATGTATTTGCTTTCAAAATAAGATGAGAGGAAGAATTTAATATTTATTTTCTAACTAAACACACGATCCCTCCAGTTTGTCATCGACCGTCTGGAATTCGGAAAATATGGCAACAGTTTGCCATATAATCTGTGCCCGGCAAGCTTTTTGTTATTCGACAAAAGCACACAAAAAGCAAAATATTGTATATACATATGAAATTGACGGTATTTTTCGTAGCGATGATAAATTTTATTTTTTCTATTAGTCTTTTAGTTATCAGATCTTGTTATGTTGCCACACGATTCATATTTGTTTTGATTACTCGCAAAACAGTCATCAACCTCTTTTGTAACCCAAATAAAAGTGTTACAGC
This sequence comes from Eumerus sabulonum, assembly GCA_951905685.1. Classification (NCBI taxonomy): domain Eukaryota; kingdom Metazoa; phylum Arthropoda; class Insecta; order Diptera; family Syrphidae; genus Eumerus; species Eumerus sabulonum. The sequence goes on from OX645060.1 coordinate 210,628,293, forward strand.
GGTCGTGTGGACAGCTAACGATAGAGAGGCTCTTGCTGATGCAGTTTCGCTTCCACTTGCACTTTATGTGCATATATACGACATTGCCCGCGTTTTTTTTTTTTTTTTTTTTTTTTACGTTTGCATTGTAGATATGTATGTGCGTGAAAAATCTAAAAATTGCTAAAATCAAAACAAACAGCTTTTCATTCATCGAACGAAAGAGAAAGCTAGACAGCCGACAACCATCGACTAGCGGCCTGATGAGTGTATCCATTGAGATATTCGTGCTGTTAAAATATTTATTTTTTTTTCTGTTCATTAAGTACGTAGAAAGTACACACGCGGAAATTTGTTGAATATGTGTGGGTTTTCGCTTTATACCTCCACCTGCAATGTACACGAAACAGAATACTACATTCGCTTACAATGCCCTTTATTGCCTTTTTGTATTTGTTTTTTTTTTTTTTTCGTCATCGATGTTGCTAATCAGTTGACAGGTTCACACAATTCAGATGTCTTATCGGCCGTAAACGTCTGATAAAACCGAAACATCTATCCCGAAAAATGAACGAACAGTTAATTGTTATGATTTCGTAATAGGGTTAGGTATGTATATCGTACACATAAGCACCCCCACTGGTTGGATGGAAACAAGGCACCGTCCTAGTAGTAAGCGGTTCGGCTCAACGCTGAAACCTGTTCACTCTTCAGTTTTAATTCATTCGACAAATTTAATTGCGCTGGAGTAGATGGCAGTGTATACCAACGTTATGGTGTTTGTAATGGCCCACAAAATGAGGAAAAGATTATACATATGTATCTTCGCCTAAGCAGTCTTTTTCTTTTTTTTTCTGTGCTTTGCTATCGACAGCATGTGCTTTCTCTAGAAAAGTGCATTACACTGTTTGTAAACAAAAATTACAATATGCGTATGTATGTACATACATACATATGTACATATATTTGGAAGATGAACGCAATGACAGGTCTTGTTTGTATTTTGAATACGTGGTACAAAAGTTCTTATCTGATTTTTAAAGATGTGCCTTTTTTGCGGCTTATCTATCAGGTTTCGTTTTTACTGATAAAACATGTCTCCAAATTTGGTTTCTATCGAGAGTGGTCTTTTGCCAGAGTAACTATTCACATGTGTATAGGTACGTGAATGATTTGCTGTTTTATATTTCTACATTTCGATAGCACTGAAATTGTATGGGATTCTTCAACTTGTCACTGAAATAGGTTTATTACACTCGATGACTCACATTGATAGCGCAGTGGTTACAGTGTTGGGGACTCTGACGCACGATGAGCGAGTTCGGATCGCGATAACACCAACGCCATGGAATGTTGATTTTGCGGTGTCCTTCCTCGGCGGGGTACTGGCAAACCCCCCCGTAGTATACTTACTTTTCATGTGAAAGCTTCTCGACTCACGCCGTTCGGAATCGGCATTAAACTGTAGGTCCCTTTCACCTCTGTATATCATATGTATGCACATCATACATCCCTAGCAAGTGGAAGGCAACCAAAGTCATTTTCATACCCAAGGCAGGCAAAAGCTCCCACACGTATGCAAATGACTTGAGGCCTATCAGTTTTACTTCTTTTCTATTAAAAACTCTAGAGAAGATTCTAGACGCATACATTCGTTACAGCTGCTTCTCAGGAAGGCTGTCGGATAATCAACATGCCTATAACAAAGGCTTTTCTCGACATTGAGGGTGCCTTTAACAATGTTGGACCATGGGCCGTCACCAAAGCGCTGACTGATCTGGGTGTTATGGGATCAGTGATAGAACTGGTACGACAACTGCTAACACAAAGGGTTGTCAAAGCCAACTTCACTGGTGCCGTCTCAACAACATAGAATGGTTAGCAGAGTACTCTCCTCTCTCCTGTGGAACTTGGAGGTCAACAAGCTACTGCTGTTGCTAGAACAGGAAGGGTACGCTGTGACCACCTATTCAGATGACATTGCTATTGCCGCCACAGGAAAATTTCCCAGCACTCTATGCAACCTTATACAGTGTGCATTACTTGCAGTAGAAACATGGACGCAGTACTGTGGACTTGGGGTAAACCCTAAGAAGGCCGACCTAGTAACAAATATAAAATTCCGCCCCTCAGCCCACCGAGGCTGGGTGGAACCCAACTAATAATCAAAGAGCAGGGCAAATATCTAGGCCTAGTCCTTGACAAGAGGCTGAATTGGAAACCCAACATTCTTGACCGCGTCAAGAAAGCAACTGCTGCCCTCTACAACTGCAAAAAAGTGGTGGGCAGGATGTGGGGTCTCCAACCAAGCATTATGCACTGGCTCTACACAGCAGTCATAAGGCCCATCCTCCTGTATGGCGTCGTAGTCTGGTGGACTGCTATGGACAAGGCAGTCAATCGAAACCTTCTGGGAAAGTACAAAGATCGGCCAGCTTATACATAAGCGGTGCGATCAGATCAACCCCCACGGAGGCCCTAAACATTCTGTTACGCCTTCCACCATTGAACCTTTTCAGCAAACACATTGCTGCCTGCGCGGCCCTGAGGATGAGGAACATAATAAAATGGCCCACATCACAAAAAGGTCACACAACCATTCTAAAGTACCCATGGACGCAGACTATATCTTCCCGCAGAACGTGTTCACTAGGAACTTCAAAGTTGTCTTTCCATCCAGGGAGGAATTGGCTGAAGGGAAAGTCATACCAAAGGACTCGATCTTCCTCTATACCGATGGCTCTAAGACGGAGTCGGGTGTAGGCAGTGGAGTCTTCTCCAAGGAGCTTAACCTCAGTCTATCCTTTAGACTCCCAAATTACTGCAGTGTGTATCAGGCAGAAATAACAGCGATAACGGAGGCCCTTGCATGGCTCAGGATCAATGTAATATCCGCCAAGGATATTATCGTTTGCACGGACAGCCGATCTGCGATAAAGTCCCTGGCAGCGGTAACCCACAAATCAATGACATCTCTTAACTGTCGCCTATCTCTAGATGAGATGGCTGAGCAGTTCACCATTAAAGTATTGTGGGTTCCCGGGCATAGGGATATTCCAGGAAACTGCGCGGCGAACTCGCAAAGTTAGGGTCTAGCACACTCAGCCTACCTACCCTTGGGTACCTAGAAACACCAATAAGTACGGTAAAGCACATGATAAAACTCCAAACCATTTAGGCGACCAACCTCCAATGGAATAAGAGCAATATCGGCTTTATCACCAAACAACTCTGGCCTAAACTAAACCTAGGACCAGGGACCTAGTGGCAACCTTAAGTACTCTGGTGGGTGTCATTACAGGTCACTGCATCATTGGGAAACACGCCGCCAGACTAGGACTACCCTCCAACGACTTCTGTCGCGACTGCATGGACGAGGAGGGAGAGGAATCAATACATCACCTCCTCTGCTCAAGCCCCTCTTTTGCGAATCGCAGGAGGATCTACCTCGGCGCGCCACTTTATGATAATCTAAGTGAGCTAGCAGACCAAAAAATAGCTCAACTCTATCGCTTCATCAGAAGCACCGGGGTAGCTGCCCCCCGGCAGCTGACCTCCTCATGGCGGGGGGCGGGCAACAGGTTTGGGGTGTGCGAATTAATTTTCCTGGCAGCCTCGGAAATTGCCTACCCTGGTGTTTCAGACCCCGATTCGGAGCCAGGCCTAAATGGTGGCAGTATGCGAGCGTCGTGTGGCGGGTCGAGCTTAGCCCGAAGAAGTCATGAGGAACCCGGCAGTGGCCTCGTGAGCCATTACGGAGGTGGGGGGTTATCGCGCCATGCATTAACCAGTGCGTGCGGGGAGTAAAGGGCAACAGACAACGGCATCGACTTAGGATGGGCACGTGGAACGTCTCATCGCTCACAGGGAAGTATCACGATCTGGTTGAGGAAGCTGCCAGGTATCGGTTAAATATCGTAGGTATCTCTTCGACAAAGCAAAGAGGATATAAAACTGTGGACCTTTCGGACGGGTGGAAATTCTCCCTGTCGGGAGTTGCACCTAAAATGTCTGCACAGGCGGGAGTGGGGATACTCATAAGTCCCAGGCTGGCAGACAGGGTATTGGAGTGGATACCATTAGGAGGGAGAGTCGCGATCTTAAAACTCAAGTTTGAAAGATCAACTTTGGCTCTGGTGCAGGAGTATGCACCGAATCTAGAGTCTGAGTATGCGAGTTTCCTGGATGAAATTGATGCGGCCCTTGATAGGGTGGTTGAGATGGAATCCTATATCCTGATGGGTGACTTCAACGGCCACGTGGGTGTGGATGTAACGACGCGGGGGAGTGTGATTGGGAGGAAAGGTGATCCTCATCAAAACGCGAACGGAGAGAGGTTGTTGAATTTTTGCTGTGCGAATGCCATGTCCATTATGAACACCTTCTTTCCGCACAAAGGCATTCATAAATATACGTGGTATCGTCGGAGTCTTCAACAGAAATCATTGATAGATTTCTTTGTGGTACCATCGTGTGTGAAACGGATGGTTTGTGACGTTCGTGTGTTGAGAGGGGCTGAACTGTCAACTGATCATCACCTGGTGTTGTGTAAGCTGTATCTTACTGATAGAGTACCTCGTCTGCCAAGGCGGAAACCAAGAGTAGTTACACGCATACGGTGGGAGAAACTACAGAGCAGTGAGGTGCGGCAACACTTCGCAAGACACATATCCGAAAGGTTTGAGCAAATTCCAACTGTTCCATCGCATGTAGAGGAAGAACGGCGACTATTTTCAACAGCTGTCATTGCCTCTGCACGTGATGTTTGTGGATAGAAGCGGCTTGGTGTGGCGGCTGATGGTGAGAAAAGAACTGCGTGGTTTAAAACACCCGGAGTTCAAGAAGCCATCAGAGAGAAGAAGAAGGCCTATAGAGACTGGATTCTCTTGAGGTGCTCTGCTTCTCGTGACCGAAGAACTTGCAAATTTACTGTGCGAGCAGCGAAAGAGCAGTCCTGGAAGGAGTTCGGCGAGTAGTTGGAAGCCGACCATAGATCTGCGAAAAAGTTGTTCTGGCAAACCATTCGCCGGCTCAGAGGAAGGAAATTCAACATCATCGAAGGAGTTAAATCCAAAGATGATGTGTTCCTTTCCAATGAGATGGACATCTTACGCAGATGGAGCGAGCACTTTACGGAACTGCTCAATCCCACTGAGGTGGACAGACCTATAGTCTTGCGTGTGGCGGAGAATAGTCCAACGGTGGAGGAAGTCATTTTAGCGATTGAATCGCTACAAGTTGGCAAATCCGCCGGTGGGATGAAATTCGGCCAGAAATGCTTAAGGCAATGGGTAAAGAGGGGTATTATGGCTCTCTCGTGTCATTAAGGTGGTCTGGGAATGCGGTGAGACACCTAGCGATTGGCAAACTGGGGTGATTGTTCCTCTTTTCAAAAAGAGGGATAAAAAAGAGTACTCCAACCATAGGGGCATATCTCTTTTAAGTGTCCCCGGTAAAGTCTACGCTACGGTGTTGGAGGCGCGTTCTAGAGCTATGGTCGAATCCAAGATAGGAGATGAACAGTGCGGGTTTCGTAGAAGTACAACCGACCAGCTTTTCACTCTAAGAATGGTACTCGAGAAGGCTTGGGAGTACGCCAAACCAGTCTACAGCTGCTTTGTAGATTTGGAAAAGGCGTATGATCGAGTTCCTCGAGGTAAACTCTGGAGTGTTCTGCAGGAGTATGGGATTGGTGGTCCTCTGTTGAGGGCCTTTCAGTCTCTATACACAAACTGTAGCAGCTGCGTTCGGGTTAAGGGTAGTAAATCAACACTTGACTTCGCCAAGGGTGCGTCTTGTCACCTCTCCTTTTCATTATATGTATATATGGACTGGATGTTGCAGCGCAGTCGAGGCGAGGAGTGTTCCACATTGGGAGAGTTGAGGATAAGTCATCTTCTTTCTGCAGATGACTTAGTTGTCCTCACATCCTCCCAGAAGGAACTTCAACGCGCGCAGCATACGGTAAATGGATTCATTGGAGCCGTAAGAGGTGCGGGGGGGTGGATAGATAGAAGAGACGAGGATCGCGAGTATTACGAGGGTTAGTGTTAAGGGATATAGAGTTGTAGAGGTTGGCGAAGTCAATGGTACCTGTTAGGAGTTTATGAATGAAGAGGATGTCAGCTACCATTCTTCTTTCCTCCAACGTACTCAGATTTATTAGTTAGAGTCGGTCTTGATAGGGCGGTAGGAACAGAGGATTTTGCCAGTGCAGACCTCGAAGAGCAAAGCGTCGGAATCGACGCTGGATGCTCTCGATTCTAGAAATGTGGATTTGTTGATAAGGGGACCACGCTTGAGATGCGTATTCAAGAAGGGGGCGAACGAAGGTAATATAGAGAGATTGAGTCACGTAGGGATTGGAGAATTCTTTAGACCAGCGCTTCACGAAACCGAGTGCTGAATTTGCTTTAAGAATTATATCGTCGATATGTGCGCGAAAATTGAGCTCTTGGTCACATAGTATGCCAAGATCGCGGATAGATTGGCATTTGGAAATGTTAAGCTCCAAGCAATTTTTGGAACACCAGGTAGAAAAGCTATTGAGATCGAATTGAATAAGGGAAGAGTCTTGTAGCGAGGAAATGGTCTTAAAGAACTTGGTGTCGTCGGCGTATAGTGAGAGATGGGAATGTTTGATGATTATCTCAATGTCGTTTATGATAAGAATGAAAAGAAGTGGACCTAGGTGGCTACCTTGCGGAACGCCAGAAGAGGCTAAGAAAGGGTTAGAAAAGGCAGATCTAAAGCGAACACTGTAGTAACGGTTTTTTAAATATGAAGATATCCACTTCAGCGCAGTGGCTTCAAAGCCTAGGGAAGACAGTTTGAAGAGTATAAGATTGTGCGATATTTTGTCAAAGGCTGAAGTCAGCTGTCATGACGTCGACTTCGTTCCCATTCTCTAAAGCTGAGATGATGAAGGACACGAATTCGACAAGGTTTGTGGTTGTAGACCTGGATTTGAGGAATCCATGTTGATTTGAGGAGATTAGAGATATGCAATGGAAACTTAGAGTGTCATACAAGATGCTTTCGAAAAGTTTGGGTATGTGTGAGAGTTTTGCGATGGGGCGGTAGGTGTTAACGTCACTAATTCGACCTTTTTTGTGAATAGGAGTTATGAAAGCGGTTCTCCATATCTGGGGAAATTCTCCGAGGAACAGGGATAAGTTGAATAATTTTGAGAGCGGGACGGAGAGAATGAAGGAACATGTTTTTAATAATATGGCGGGGACACCATCGGGTCCAGGAGTGAACTCATCATTAAGTTGATTCAGTTTAATTTCAATGATATGGGGTTCAACAGAACGTCGAAGAAATGGACTAAGGGAGAAACTTGGTAGGTAGTCGAAATAGGAAGTATCCGGCACAAAGGAGTCATCGGCGAATGATTGTTTGAAAAGGTTGGCAAAAAAGTTGGCGATAGTGTTGGGATCATTCGAGGTTTCGCCATTGAAAGAAAGTGAGGTTGGGTAGCCATCATATTTCCTCTTGTAGTTGACAAATTGAAGGAAGGACTTTGGATTGTTGATAAGATTGGCTTGTGTTTTGATCAAGTGGTGTTCGTAAAGAGAGTTATGAAGCTCGGTAAATTGTAGATAAGTACCAATATAGTTGGATAAGTCATAGGGGTGCTGAGTACGAAGGAGGATAGCCCACAGTTTGTTTCTTAGAGAACGGAGCCTGCGATTATACCAAGGAGGAGAAGATAAGTGATTGGATCGAGAAATGGGAACGTAGAGAGAAATAGAATTAAATATTTCTCTATGGAATAAGGATATGGCGTCATTTATTGTTAGGCCGTCGAAATTGAAGGGGGCGCTATTGAGATATTCATTGATTAGGCTTTGCTTTGTGGGGTTCGTAAGACTTGAGCGCTGGAGGAGAAGAGTTCAGTGGTGGGGAGTCGAGAAAAAATGAGAGAAGAAGGGGAGGATGGTAATTGTCGATCGTTGATAAGGAATGGGGACAAAGTGAAACAGAGGAATTAATAGGGTCGGTTGTGAAAATCAGATCTAGCTGTCTACCCATGTAATTTGAGATGTCAATCACTTGGCTAAGGTTTGAATCGGCTAGGCTATCTAAGAAGAGACATTCTTTGGCAGAAGATGGATTAGTGGCAGTGTAAAATGATTGATCTTCTGATGGTTTCCATTGGAGAAAAGGAAGATTAAAATCGCCGAAGAGAAGCATTTCATTGCGGGGATCCCGTAAGTCATTTATGTGATCAATCGCATTAATAACGAATTCATAGGATTTAATAGGTTGAGATGGCAAGATATAAAGACAGATGACGTAGGGCGACTTACGGGGCAGTACGATCTTGATTGAAACAAAGTCGAGATAGGGGGAAGAGGATATTGCAATAAGGGACGAGTCGATCGTGTTAAGGCGGCTATTAAAAATTCCACAGTGGAGATCCGGCATAGAATCGCCCTTGGCAACCGCTGCTACTCCGGCTTGTCCAAACAACTGGGGTCGAAACTCCTCACTCGAAAGGCCAAAGTCATGCTTTACAATACGCTCCTTCTGCCAGTCTTGCTGTACGGAGCCGAAAGCTGGACGATAAACAGGACAGCGGAGCTGATTTTGGGTTCTTTCGAAAGAAAAATTCTGCGCCGGATATTTGGTCCTGTCTGTGAGGAAGGTGAATGGAGAAGAAGACACAACCGCGACTTCTACGAGCTGTACCAAGATGTGGATGTAGTCCGGAAGGCAAGGATCCGTCGACTACACTGGCTCGGCCACATCGAGCGCATGGACATCAACGCTCCAGCTAAGAGGGTCTTCGACTCCGAACCTCCTGGTTCGAGAAGAAGAGGAAGACCGAACCTCCGGTATAAAGACCAAGTAATCGCGGATGTAAGACATCTTGGTCTTGACAACTGGAAGAAGCGTGCCCGGGACCGTCAAGGATGGAAGGCAGCTATAGCTCAGGCTCAGATCCTCCATGGATCCTTGGCCTGATAAGTAGGTAAGTAGTGGAATTAATGCGGACTGTATAACGACGAAGATGGTCAAGATACCGCTGTCAGGCAGAACGCACCATGCACACGGGACAAAGATGAGAGAGAATTCCGTCCACATGACTTAGACGAGGTTAAGATAGCGATATCAAAACTGAAGTCTAATAAAGCTGCTGGCGCAGACGGCCTGCTTGCTGAGCTATTTAAAGCAGTTGGCGTTGAGTTGGTTGGGAACAACCGTTGAATGGAATCTCAGCATCGTTTGCCTGGTCCATCAGAAAGAGACCCCTATAACGGCGCCAACTCTAAGGGAATAAGGCTAATCAACATCGCGTATAAGATCTTTTCTGTCGTGCTGTGTGAACGCCTAAAACCATTCGTGGACAATTTGATAGGCTCCTATCAATGTGGCTTCAGAACTGGAAAATCCACGATAGACCGAATGCGGCAGATCTAGTAAAAACCAATACACTTCAGGTCGACACACCACCTTTTCGGCGATTTTAGAGCCGCATATAACATAGAGTCTATAAGCACGAGCTATATAGAGCCATGTTATGATATAACATCCATGCCAAACTCGTCAGGTTGTGCAAGATGACAAATGACAATGGAGGACGTCAATGAAGTAGTTGTGAACGTTGAAGCAGAAGCGGCTAAAACGGGTCTGTAGGGAAACAAGGGCAAGACCAAATAATGTCGTCAAAGAAAGGTGACAAACGCCGACTCTTACTCTATAACTTTGATGTAGTCAAGAATTTCGTCTACCTTGGCTCACTGACACTGGTAACAAGCGGCAACGACACCAATCAGTGTTGAGATTAGACGCAGAATAACTCTTGCCAACCGCTGTTTTTTCGGACTCAAGCGGGAATCGAGTAGTAAAGCCCTCACTTGGAAAACTAAGGTGGCCCTCTATAAAACCTTAATCATCCCGGTCCTCCTCTACGGCACAAGGGCTTGGACCTTATCATAAATGGATGAATGGATAAATTCAGCGTAGAATCTTCGGTACCGTTTGTGTTGACGGAGAGTGAAGGAGAAGATTCAACTAAGAACTGTATGGGCTGGTTGAGGCCCAGGTTCACCCCGAACTGTAGCGCCAGCTAAATAAGTAAGTAAGAGTGGAACTAATGCCCAGGCATGCTTCAATCTTGCGGTATCGGTTCATGCACAGCAAAGTGAAATCCTGAATCAATTCGGTAAACCAGCGAAACAAAGCGGCTCGAGATGGTGTTTTGTAACCAAAAGTTAAAGCGATTTGATCGGCTCACTTTGTGGGTTTAATTCGAAAATTGTATAGAAAATCATAGCATGTAATGTCCACGTTTAATGCAATCTTTTGACAAAGATCTTTCAAGTACTTAAAAAGAACGCTTTTTAGATTAGTTTACTTTTACACGAGAAAGCGTCCTACATAGAATCGTTGGGGATTGCGGTCGAGATGCCACCTATGTATGTTAATTGTTTTCATCCTTCACAAGCTGCATTCCAAAGTAAACAACACTTTTTCAAAATGAGAACATCAACCAGTGTATTTAACAAAATGCTTTTTTGTATTCAAAATAGTCTCCTTGAGGCTGTACATATACTTTTCCAAAAGTCAGTCGAGCATCTTGTTCTGTTTAGAAAGAAAATAATTTGATCGTTAAACGCTAGGTTTTCTTCAGCCTCAGAAACGCAAAAGATGCATCTCTAACTCGTTTGCTATCAATATCGAAACAGTTTTCCTGGCTGGCACCACTAAATAAATTAACTTGCGTCGTTTGCGGAGTCGTCCTTCTTATTATTTCACTCAGGATCTCCATATTTTACGTCGTATTCGCGTTTCCATTAATATCAAAGAAGGGTTTGTCCGATCTTTGATGAATTTACGCATAGTTTTAATAGCACCTTCGGTTAGCAAAAATTTCGATTGGCCATCATTTACATACGTCTTCACGCGTTGCGGCACACGCGTAGACTTTATGTTGGCTCTTTATTGTATGTATACATACATACATAAGTATATTCATTTTTGATACAACAAACACAGTCACTTACAAAACAATATCTCAGCTTCTAATCGTACTTTGGTCCTGTTGACCTTCAACTCAAGCTGTCATCGATAGATGGTCTCACTGGTATGTGCTGTTTAGCAAAGTCTTGCTTACTTTAGAACACACCTTGTATGTATCTACTTCTTCTTCTTTGATGGCGCTACAGTTCGGGGTGAACCAGGGCCTCAACCAACAAGCCTCTCCAGCCAGCCCGATCTTTGGCCAGCCGCTTCCAGTGCCGAACGCCCAGTTGGTTGGGTCCCCTTCCACCTTAAATGCAGTCGTCCTCTGCTGCGTCGTCCCTCGGGGTTGGAGTCGAAGACTCTTCGGGCCGGAGCGTTGATGTCCATTCGCTCTACATGGCCTAGCCATCTTAGACGTTGGATCCGAAGACGTCTAACCAGGCCGATGTCGCTGTACAGCCCGTACAGTTCTTGGTTGAATCTCCTCCTCCATTCTCCGTTTACACAAACGGGACCAAAGATTGCACGAAGAATTTTCCTCTCGAAACGTCCAAGAGCCTCTTCATCCGCTTTTGATAACGTCCAAGCCTCAGCGCCGTAGAGGAGGACCGGGATGATTAAGGTTTTGAAGAGGGAAACCTTAGTTTTTCGAGAGAAGGTTCTACTACTCAATTGCCTCTTGAGCCCGAAGAAGCAGCGATTGGCAAGAGTTATTCTGCATTTTTTCTCCGCGCTGGTGTCGTTGCTGCTTGTCACTATCGAGCCAAGGTAGACGAAGTCCTTGACTACTTCAAAAATATAGCTGCCGAAGGTGACGTTCTGACCAAGACGTCGTTGTTGTGCGTCTTTCTTGGATGACAGCATATATTTGGTCTTGTTCCCATTTACCCTTAGACCCACTTTCGCCGCTTCTGCTTCAATGCTTGCGAACGCCTCATTGACGTCTCGCTTTGTTCGTCCAATAATGTCAATGTAGGCAAGCAATTGTGTGGACTTGAAGTAGATCGTACCTCTTGTATTGGCCGCAGAGTCCCGCACGATATTTTCAAGAATAATGTTGAAGAAATCACATGACAGTGCGTCACCCTGCCTAAAACATTTTCTTAACATCAAAGGGGTCGGTTAGTTCACCTCCGACCTTAATGGAGCAGCGAGAGTTCTCCATAGTCATCCTGCACAGTCTGACGAGTTTGGCAGGAATGTTAAAACATGACATGGCTCTGTATAGCTCGTCTCTATAAACACTGTCATACGCGGCTTTAACGTCGACGAAAAGATGTTGCGTGTCGACCTGGAATTCATGGGTCTTCTCCAAGATCCGCCGTAGTGTAAATATTTGGTCTATCCTGGCCTGAAACCACACTGGTAGGAACCTATCCGATTGTCCACGAACGGTTTCAGGTACTTACACAGTACGGCAGGGAGGATCTTGTATGCGATGTTCAGGAGGCTTATCCCTCTGTAATTGGCGCAGTCATAGCGGTCTCCTTTCTTATGGACCGGGCAAACGATACTGAGATTCCATTCATTGGGCATGCGTTCTTCCGACCATATCTTGCAGATGAGTTGGTGCATGTTCCTAACCAGCTCATCGCCAGCTGCTTTAAACAGCTCCGCGGGGAGTCGGTCTGCTCCAGCAGTTTTATAAGACTTAAGTATCCTATGTATCTACGTTACATTCAAATTTCTTTGTATAGTAATACATACTAGCCTCTTGTTAAGCCAATTAAGACGGTATACAATAAGTTCTTTTGTTAACACTAAAAACGACAAATAAGAAAATAATTCTCTTTCTTGCTTTTTTTCAGGATAAAGATACAAAGTATCAACATGTTTAAGAGGATACAAAAGATCTGCATCAATCATCTCTAACAACAGTACTAATAATTAATTATTTTCCTTTTTTCATCTAATATCCTATAACATCAAACCTTCTTTTAAACTTCAGCAAACTGGAGTTTACCAATTGAAACTGTGTGTGGTGTCTATCTCATCCGCACAGTGTATCCCCATTTGTTTGTAGAACAAAAAGAATTTGATAAAACAAGAAATCAGTGTTCTATTTAAGAACAAGGATAAATAAAAATTCGTAAAAACGGGGAAACGTTCAAAGAAAACTTCCATAAAATCTAATAGAATAATAACCAGAATGACAACAGACACCCGCCGACGTGTTAAACTCTATGCTCTTAATGCTGAACGGCAATGGGATGATCGCGGGACAGGCCACGTATCATCGACCTACGTTGAAAGGCTGAAAGGTATTGTATTGAAATATGGTTAAATTAAATTAAATTTCATTTATCAAATTTAGGCACCTCGCTACTTGTTCGGGCTGAATCCGATGGTTCGTTACTTCTAGAAAGTAAGATTCAACCGGATACTGCGTATCAAAAACAACAGGACACGCTTATAGTGTGGTCTGAGGGTGATAATTTCGATTTGGCATTAAGCTTCCAGGAAAAAGCTGGTTGCGACGAAATATGGGAGAAGATTTGTCAAGTAAGTTTCACTATTAATTCTATTGTATTGAGTCCAGGGCCACTTTAAATCGCGAGAGCTGCAAAGTCACATGTTAGCATTGTTCAATTGATCGTAAACTGACCTTTTGATGTTTGTTTTGTTCATTGAATCTTTAAGTCGAATTATTTCTGACGAGTATCGTCTTACAATCAGCTGTATTCGAGCAAAAAATAAGAGAGACGGTAGCTTGCTCCTACAGTTGGAACACTTAAGCACAAATATTTTCATACTGATTTTATCCACTCATCAAAAACAAGAATATAGTACAGCGAGTTAGTCATAGGAGCACAATATGTAGTAATACCATGCATTAAGGAAAAGACCAAACTTTATTTGCGGCTCAAGTAAGATTAAAAAATACGTGTATTGAGAACGCCAACATTTCCTTTACGTTAACTCAGAGCAATCGAGGGATGGCCGTGGTGCAGTGGTTAACATCATCGACCGCCGACCGGAAGGTCTATAGCTCAAATTCGCTTCATAGCCAAGAAAAAGTAATTCCTATACGGACAGTTGCGAATGGAAAGTGACCAGACGTACTGCTGCAGGCATAACACTCACAGTATATAGTCAACGGAAAATCATCCTCTGCGTATGCAATATTAAAAGTGCTCCAACGAATTATTACGGACTATAACCAAGCGGAATTTGGTCGGCTCTCGTCCTATCTAGGACAACCACCCCTGAGAGTAGTGAACGACCCAAACCACTGCACTCCGTTCAGGTTGTGTGTGTAACAACACATCATAAGAGAATATAAAAATTCTTGAACCTGCACGAGTCTCTAAAAAAAAAAAAATACCGGTCGGGAACAACATTTTCGTTATTTGTCTGGTAATAGTAATGGCAAAATTCCTTTTGCGTTACTAGAAACGAGTTCGCATGCATACATGCATAGAAACGTTGGGGCATTGTCCTGGCGAAAAGACTCTTTTTTTTTTTGTTGTCAAATTTATCAAATACATAGTTACTATCATATATGTAGTTTACTTTTGCCGTCTTCCTTTCACCAAGAATTTCCTTTCACCAACAAGGCAGCTTTTCGATCGAAACATTAATCATTCTTAGTTTCGTGGTGGCATTAGTTGCTCCTTTGTGCAACACATCTACAAAATCTTCTATCTTTTGAACTCTATAACCTCGTCTGCCGGGCGATCTGGGTTCTACTCACATATGTACATATGTATGTACGTAAACGTGTTAGTTAAGAAAACGCATCTTCTATCAGCTCGATACATTCCGTCTAGCGTTATTCTAACTTTTTCAAGCCATCCAAAAAACAGGCAAAATAGACTTCTAAATTCCTCATTTTACGCGAACCATTTTCCGCCAAGCTATTACTTCATATTTGGAATCTGATGGATTGGGTGCAAAAGACAATAGTTTGTTGCGCGATTCGGCCAGTTTTGCCGTGATAATTGGGAATGAGTCAGCTGGTGCGTTGAAATGGTGAAAGAACACTGCTTTGTTCATCAAATGGGGCCATGTTCTTCTCAATTTAGAATCGAATCGGTTCAATGAATCAGTCGGGTATTATACGATTCAACTCTCTCTCGAGCAACACGAACTTGCGGGTGAGAGAAGTGAGAAGCGTCCGGGGTAGGTCGTGTTGCGTTTACCGGAGATTTGATACAATACTTTGACATTTCTCTTTTTCCTTTTCTCATTTTTTGCGAGTGCATTGTGCGCTGTTTGTCAGCAAAACGTAAAATCCACACACACAAAGACAAAATGCGCGCGAGGCTGGGTAAGGAAACTATCTTTGAACGAGTCATAGGAAAGCACAGCCTACACAACACCACGTCAGAAAACGGACTAAAGCTAGTGGAGCTTATGTCGGGACATATTCTCGTAGTAGCAAGTACACGATTACCACACCTGGGACCTGGCGGTCTTTCAATCAATCAAATTGATCACAGTGCGATCGACGGCAGACACTTCTCCAGCATCCTAGATGTCCGAACCTTTCGAGGAGCCAACATCGACTCGGATCATTACCTTGTTGCAGCCAAGGTACGGATGCGAATTTCTCGGAATTAACGAAGTCGAGTAAGAACACCAAGATTTAATGTCGGAAAGCTGCAATCGCAGGAGACCGCCAGGACCTTCGGCGATCAAGTCTGCCTCAAGCTCTCTCAAGTCCCGATGCAATCTGCACAAACCATAGAACATGGAGTCGTTGTCAGAACGCCATCAGAGAGGCCGCTTTAGATGTACTCAGTTTCAAGCCACCACCTTCGAGAAACCCTTGGTTTGATGACGAATGCCTACAGGTCCATGTAGAGAAACAGAATGCATACATGGCTACACTGCATCGATGGACGAGAGCTGACCGCGAGCTCTATGAACAGAAAAGGAGAGAGGAGCATGCGCTTCTGAGAATAAAAAAAGAAGGAACACGAGAAGCGGACGATCGAGGAGATGGAGAGATGTTATTGCAGAAACGACGTTTTACCAAAAAGTAAAACGAACATGTCAAGGCTATAAAACCAGAGCAGAAGCTTGCAGGGATGAGCTCGGACAACTAATAGTGGAGTCACAGTCGATGCCGAGATTGTGGAAGGACCACTTCTGCAGACTGTATAACGGCGATGATAGTCAAAATGCCGCCGTCAGGCAGAGCGAACCATTCACAATGGACGAAGACGAAGAAGAAACCCGACCTATACGACGTTAAGATAGCGATATCCTAACTTAAGTCTTATAAAACTGCTGCAGCAGACGGACTTCCCGCGGAACTGTTTAAAGCAGCTGGCGATGAGCTGGTCAGGAACCATGCATCAACTCATCTGCAAGATATGGTCGGAAAAATGCATGCCCGATGAATAGAATCCCAGCATCGTTTCCCTGATCCATAAGAAAGGAGACCCCTATGAATGCGCCAATTACAGAGGGATAAGTTTCTTGAACATTGCGTACAAGATCCTCCCTGCCGTACTGTGTAAGCGCCAGAAACCATTCGTGGACAATCTGGTACGTTCCTATCAGTGTGCTTTCAGGCCAAGAAAATCCACGATAGACCAAATATTTATTCCAAGTCGACACGCACCATCTTTTTGTCGACTTTAAAGCCGCATATGACAGTGTTTATAGAGACGAGCTATAAAGAGCCATGTCATGTTTTAACATTCCTGCCAAACTCGTCAGCCTGTGCAGGATGACTATGGAGAATTCCCGCTGCTCCATTAATGTCGGAGGTGAACTAACCGATACCTTCGATGTTAAAAAAGGTTTTAGCAAGGGTGACGCACTGTCATGTGATTTATTTAACATCATATGTACTTGAAAAGATCGGGCGGAACTCTGCGGCTAATACAAGAGGTACGATCTACTTCAAGTCTACACACTTGCTTGCCTATTGCAGATGACATTGACGTTATCGGACGGACAAAGCGAGACGTCAATGAGGCGTTCCCAAGCATTGAAGCGGAAGCGGCTAAAGTGGGTTTAAGCGTAAATTGGGATAAGACCAAATATATGCTGTCATCAAAGAAAGACGCGCAACACCGTGGTCAGAAGGTCACCTTCGGCAGCTATATTTTTGAAGTAGTCAAGGGGTTCGTCTACCTTGGCTCGGTAGTGACAAGCAGCAACGACACCAGCGCTGAGATAAAACGCAGAATAACTTTTGCCAATCGCTGCTTCTTCGGGCTCAAGAGGCTATTGAGTAGTAGAGCCCTCTCTTGAAAAACTAAGGTTTCCCTCTACAAAACCTTAATCATCCCGGTCCTCCTCTACGGCGCTGAGGCTTGGACGTTTTCAAAAGCGGATGAAGAGGCTCTTGGACGTTTCGAGAGGAAAATTCTGCGTGCAATCTTAGGTCCCGTTTGTGTAAACGGATAGTTTAGGGGGAGATTCAACCAAGAACTGTACGGGCTGTACAGCCGCATTATTATACGGTATTAAACGATTCAACTCTCTCGTACACGTACATGTGGGTGAGAGAAGTGAGAAGCGGCCGGGTAGGTCGTGTTACCTGTACCGAAGATTTGATTCAATACTTTGGCATTTCTCTTTTTCCTTTTCTCATTTTTTGCGAGTGTGTTGTGTGAATCGTATAATACCTGAGTATGCGTTCAATTGAGATGTCTGATCTTCACCTGACGTTCTGCAAACACATCGTACATTTTGTTAACGATATCCTCCATATTCATCTCTTTTGGATGGCCTGTGCACTCTTCATAAAAAACTGATGATAGTCATCGAAGGCGCGTAGTCTTTATAAAGGGTATGCAACTTTACTATGATTTCCTCTCATATTGTTAGTGCGCCATGGTTACACATCAATTGAATGTCGCCACGAACAGGGCAACTTTCAGCAGCCTTTAAAAACGTCTTTATACTCGATAAATCTCTCTGAATTGCAGAGCTATCGTTTTAAGGATGGCGCTCAATGATGTCATACACATTTTTCCTCAGAAATGCCATTAGTTACTAAACACAGGTACTTGTCATACAGCATTCGTACGTACGTTTAAATGAATACCGATCTTCGAGTATGATCAAGTATGGCAAAGAGTTCCAATACGTAACATCCAAATGTCTTTATCTGCACGCACGTGTATTTTTGTTTAAAAATAAAAAGTGAATCGCTATGCAATAGGGCTCTTCTTCCATCCTGACATCAAAGCACTTCTAACGCAAATACCTGTCACATGGAAAGTAATTATTTTGATTTTTGTGAAATCCAGCATAGCTTACATGCTTCACGCAGCACAAATTTCCCTTTTGCATCTTATAAAGCGTTCTTTAAATGGCATCCCAGGTAGGCGAGCATTTGTTAGGATGAGAAGGTTGTATCCAGTTCCCTATTGACGGGAGGTGAAGGCTCACTTAGACTACATACGAGGAGTTCAGTCCCGAAAGGATGTAACTTCCAAGGAATTTGTTCCTTTTTTTGGGCTAGTGCCGGGCATTCGCACAGTATGTGACAGTATGTTTCGTCCTTACAACTTCTGCAGAAGTCATTGTGGGACTGGCCTAGTCTGGCGGCATCGTAGGATATCATGCAGTGCCCAGTGAGGGCACCGACTGCCAATCGAATATTCCCCCCTACTGAACGGCGTGGGAGTGGCGATTGATCCTAATCTAGCTAGCTCGTCCGCCTTCTCATTTCGGGAAATATTCATATGACCTGGTACTCAGCAGAGGGTCACCTTATTGACGTCTGATATCTCCTAGCCTCTCTTTGCTGTCAGATGTAGATGTTGATCCTTTACAATTTACAGCCATCATCAAACTATAGGAGTGGTTTGTTTCACGAGATTTAAAATATAACCCGGCTCCTGTACCGGTATCCATTTCGGATCCGTCGTATGAATTGCCAGTTCATTTTCCATACCACTGGTCCATTCCTCCATCTAAGGAATTCTTATAGAAAATCTCATCTCGCAGCAAGGAAGTCGGGTGATATAGTCCATTTCGATTTTGAATCTCGAGATGGCCCATCAATCCAAGGTGCGTGGCCATGAGGACTCCTTGCTCAGAGACCGCATTCTTGCATTCTTAGCGCAGTATTGGCTACATTGCTTTCGCAGTATATTTCTAAAGGTGGATGGTTCAGCATAGTTTCAAGGGCCGCCGTTGGTGTGGATTTCATAGATCCAATTCCCGCCAGACACTGGCATGGCATTTTTTTCTCAAGTGCCTTCCACCAGCATTGTTCCAAGGGCCAATCGACTAAAATAGGTCTTTCCACCGCAGTGTACAACCAATATCCCAATTTTGGTTTGAAACCCCATGTCTTTCCAAAGGCTACTCTGCACGAGTACAGTGCCACGTAAGCTTTTTTGGTTCTTTCATTGATGTTGTCCTTTCAGCTAAGCTTGGAGTCTAAGATTATGCCAAGGTATTTGGCAGATTTTTTGGGAATCAGATCGATATCATTTATACGGGGGTAAGTGTATCTTGGTATACATCTTCTCCTTCTGAAAAGGACTATCTCGATTTTCGCCGGGCTTACTCCCAGGCCTCGCCCCTTGACCCAGTTATTAACCAGTAGCAGTGAATAACTTAGTCTGTCGCTGATGCCCTGAGGAAATTTCTCAGATATCAGAATGGGATTTTCGCCAGCATAGGCCGTGACGTTAAAACCACCTGCCTCTAGAAGTTCTACCATCCTGTTGACTACGAAGAGCCATAGGAGAGGCGATAGAACACCACCTTGTTGTTTACCCCGATTGTCCCTCACCCATCCTTTTACTCCTCCTATCGCCGAATTTATAATGCGAGTACTCAGTATTTGTTCAATCAACCAGCATACATATTCCGGAGTTTTTTTTTTTTCAGGCGGGACTCTAGTGCCACAGTACTGACATTATTAAAGGCACCTAGAACAAATTCTTTGACATTGAGTGCATTTTCTATCGTATAGACTACCCTGTGAAGAGCAGTATCTACCAATTTACCCTCTATGTACGGGCTGTGTGATTGTGATATATGTATGGCTGTTACCAATCTCATATCTTATGTGCATGTCGATTCCAGCTGTAGTGACCGGTGCACTCAAATAAAACACTTCAATACGTATATAAATAAACTTAACTATTATTCAATCCTTCAATATCGCCTGCGCTGTTCGCGATCGACTGATTACAAAGCCAAATACACCCGCTGCTAAGCATGTGTTTGCATGCTCGTTTAGCTGGAATCGGCAGGTCTCTACAAGAGCATGTGTTTGCATACTCATTTGCTGGAATCAGCAGATCTCTACAGAGAGCATGTGTTTGCATGCTCATTTGCTGGAATCGGCAGGTCACCACACCAGCGTTTTAGGTCTATAATCCTTTGCAGTGACTTGATTGACCTTTGCCGACTTGAGTATGAAAACCACCCATACTTCTTACTTACTTACTTATCAGGCCAGCGATCCATGGAGGACCTGAGCCTGAGCTATAGCTGCCTTCCGTCCTTGACGGTCCCGGGCACGCTGCTTCCAGTTGTCAAGACCAAGATGTCTTACATCCGCGATTACTTGGTCTTTATACCGGAGGTTCCTCTTCTTCTCGAACCAGGAGGCTCGGAGTCGAAGACCCTCTTTGCTGGAGCGTTGATGTCCATGCGCTCGATGTGGCCGAGCCAGTGTAGTCGACGGATCCTTGCCTTCCGGAATACATCCACATCTTGGTACAGCTCGTAGAGTTCGCGGTTGTGTCTTCTTCTCCATTCACCTTCCTCACAGACAGGACCTAATATCCGGCGCAGAATTTTTCTTTCGAAAGAACCCAAAATCAGCTCCGCTGTCCTGCTTATCGTCGAGCTTTCGGCTCCATACAGCAAGACTGGCAGAATGAGCGGTTTGTTAAGCATGACTTTGGTCTTTCGAGTGAGGAGTTTTGACCCCAGTTGTTTGGACAAGCCGAAGTAGTAGCGGTTGCCAAGGGCGATTCTATGCCAGATCTCCACTGTGGTATCATTTGTGGAATTTACGTTTGCCCCGAGGTAGACAAACTCCTTAACCACCTCGAAATTGTAGCTGTCAATTGTTATATTTTGTCCCAGGTGGTGAGCGATGGATTGGTTTTTGCTTGACAGCATGTATTTCGTTTTGTCCTCATTGATCTTAAGACCAACTCGTTTCGCCTGTTCTTCAATCGCCGTATCTTTTCCAGCCGCACTGGTAGCTGCCGATTAGTGCGGTGCAAAATGGTTTTAGACGTTCACACAATACGCTGGACAGGATCTTGTATGCGACATTGAGCAGGGATATATCTCTCTAGTTCTTGCAAGAGGCAGGATCGCCTTTTTTGTGGATGGGGCATATAGAGCTGGTATTCCAGTCGTCGGGCATGCTTTCATCTTCCCAAATCCTGCAGATGATCTGGTGCATGCTCCCTACCAGAACATCGCCGCCACCCTTGAAGAGCTCTGATGGCAAGCCATCTGAGCCTGCGGTCTTGTTGTTCTTCAGCTTCTGAATAGCTGTGCCGACTTCTTCGATGCTGGGTGGGAGGACTACTTCAGCGGCTGGAGTTGGGATTTCCTCGGTCATGCTCGTTAAGCAGCTGCTGGAAATGCTGCTTAAATACATCCACTATTCCCTGCGGGTCGGTGACAAGATTACCCTCGCAGTTTCGAAGAGCCTGGGTGCCCTTTTTGAAGCCTCCTGCAAGGCCTTTGGCTTTTTTGTAAAAGGCTCGTGTTTTATGTTTATCCCTAGACTCCTCGATATCCTTGAGCTGGGAGGCTGCGAAGATTCTTTTCTTTTGTCGCAGTAGTTTTTTCTCCTCCCTTCTTCCGGCTCGGTACTCTTCTTGCGCTGCCCTGGTTTTCCTTTGCAGCGCCTTTTGGTACGCCTCGTCGGTTGCTGCCTTTTTCTGCTCACACTTGCCATCATACCACGGGTTGCTTGTCGGGGGTGGTAGGTATCCAAAGGTGGTTTCGGCTACTTCCTGAATGGCTGAGCGGCAATGCAGCCACATGTTATTGGCATTTGTGTTCGACGTAGGCATACCGTAGAGTCTTTCGCTCAGCTGCTCCCTGTAGACTCTGGCAACCTCCGGTGTGCTCAGGCGCCCAATTTCGAACCTCCTCCTTATGGGCTGGTGCAGCCTTCTGACATTGGACAGTCGAGTTCTGAATCTTGCTGCAACGGGGAAGTGGTCAGAGTCGACATTTGCCCCTCTGAATGTTCGCACATCCAGGATGTTTGACGAGTGCCTTGCGTCAATGAGCACATCGTCGATTTGTTTGGCGGTTCGACCGTCCGAAGATCGCCAGGTTGCTGTGTGGATTCGCTTACGAGGGGATCTTGTGCTACTTATCACCGCATTACGAGCTGTCGCAAAGTCCGTGAGTCGAAAGCCGTTATCTGTTGTTGTATTGTGGAGGCTGTGCCTTCCGATCACTCCGCCAAGGGTGTTCTTCTTACCGATTTTGGCGTTGAAGTGTGTTGGACGCGCCACGGCGCCCTCCCTTTTATTGATTACCTATTCTTTATGTCACTATCTCAATCAGCCGGCTATATCCGTCTCTTCTATTCAAATTTATTTCCCATTTTCACAACAACAGATTTAACTAACATTGTCTTGTCTCTGTTCTTCTTTTTCAGGTCCAGGGTAAAGATCCATCTGTCGAAATTACCCAAGACATCGTCGAAGAATCCGAAGATGAACGTTTCGAGGATATGTCTGATACCGCACCGCCAATCGAGCTGCCACCATGCGAACTTGGTCGTCTAGAAGACATTGCAGAAACAATACAAAATTGTTTAACGACGCCCCTGCGCAAGGAGAAACTCTCAGCCGCCCTACAATCGGAAAACTATATCAAGAAACTGCTCAACCTCTTTCACGTATGCGAAGATCTAGAGAATATCGAAGGCCTACATCATTTATTCGAAATCTTTAAAAATATCTTTCTGTTAAACAAAAACGCACTCTTCGAGATCATGTTCGCTGAGGATACAATTTTCGACGTTGTCGGCTGCTTAGAATACGATCCGAATCTACCGCAACCGAAAAAACATCGTCAATATTTGAAACAATTGGCTAAATTTCGTGAGGCGATCCCCATTCGTAATCAAGATCTGCTGGCAAAAATCCATCAAACCTTTAGAGTACAATATATTCAGGATATCATATTGCCAACACCGTCGGTTTTCGTCGAGGACAACATGCTGAACACTTTATCGAGTTTCATATTTTTCAACAAAGTCGAAATTGTCACACTGATACAGGAGGACGAACGTTTTCTTGTCGACATGTTCACACTGCTCACGGACCCAAGTACATCGGATGCGAAGCGTCGCGATATCGTGCTATTCTTGAAGGAATTTTGTAACTATGCGCAAAACTTACAACCACAAGGCAAAGATTCATTTTATAAGACACTCACGTGTTTGGGTATCCTTCAAGCGCTCGAAATTACTTTAGTGATGCCTGATCAGAAGACCAAGTCTGCCTCGATCGATATTTTGACTGCGATTGTTGAATTCTCTCCATTGGTTGTGCGCAATTACACACTGCAACAGGTGAATCGAACTGATGGGGTAAATATGATCGCACGGAATTCTTAATTTTCCTATATGACGATTTGTGATCGGTCTATTGCAGGGTCGAATGCTGTTGAACATAGCCATCGAACAAATGTTGAATGATTCCGAGCCAGAACTGGGTGGAGCGGTGCAATTGATGGGTGTAATAAAAATTCTCTTAGAGCCCGAGAACATGCTCACCGAAAAGGGGGATTTCCTAAACTTTTTCTACAAACATAGTATTCAAACGCTAATCGGTATGGGTGTATAAAGCCATGTCCCCACTAGAGTCTATTCGCTCACTATTCGAATAGAGAGCGATAATGGAGACGCTTTAGTCACTATTAGGTGTCTACTCTCTTACTACGTTTTGAGAGCTCTCTATTCTCGAATAGACAGTCTATTCGCTTAATTTGGAAAATAATTCAAAATTAATTGAGTCAAAATTGTAAACATGTGCTCCATTGTTTATGTTTTGATATTCAGAAATTGATGGCATGTTTCCAATGGAAACGGTCTGAACTTTAGAGAGTGAATAGGGAAGTGAGCGAATAGACCCTAGTGGGGTCATGGCTTAATGTAAATCGTCGTGTATTTTGTTGTGTTCTACCCTTTCTCTTTTTCCTTTTATATTTACAGCTCCACTGTTAATGAATACCCTTGGTGATAAGCCACAAAATGAAGATTACCAAACGGCACAACTGCTAGGCTTGGTCTTGGACATTCTATCATTTTGTGTCGAACATCACACGTATCATATAAAAAATTTTATCATACAAAAAGATCTCCTCAAGAGAATACTAGTGCTGATGAAGAGCACACATACGTTCCTCGTTCTTGGCGCCCTTAGACTTTTAAGAAAAATAATTGCACTTAAAGACGAGTTTTATAATAGGTACGGTACATACACATGTACAGATGTATATCAATCTGCTGTAGTCAAAATGGATTATTAATGAATTATTCAATTTCAGGCATATAGTTAAGGGTAACTTATTTGCACCAGTTGTTGACGCATTCATTAGAAATAATGGCAGATATAATCTACTCGAATCGGCTATATTAGAATTATTTGAGTACATCAAGCTCGAGGATATAAAAACACTTTGCGTCTATTTCGTCGAGAATTTCAGTAAAATATTTGATGAAATCGAATATGTACAAACGTTTAAGTATCTGAAAACTCGGTACGACCAGTACCAGGACCGAATAAAGGATCGTGACAAGTTAGCTATCGACACGTAAGTGTTTTTGTATTTTTCGATTTTACTTTACTTGATTGCTCACTTGCGTGTGTTTTTAGAAGTTTACCAATAATTAGAAGCGGACGATTCCGTCGAGATCAACGACAGATGGACGAAGACGAAGAGATGTGGTTTAACGAGGAAGAAGATTTCACCGAGGAACTTGACTCTTACAATGTTATGAAGAGTAAGTGCCGTGACGCGATACGTTTGATAATTTATAAATTTTGTTCGGTAAACCATCACTGTTTATAGGTAAATCAGTTGAGAAAAATGGTCCTCAGTCCCCGCAACAAAGTAAGTCACCGAATAATTCAACGGCTAATCATTCAATGACAAACAGCAGTAGCTTAAATTCATCGTCAACATCATTGTCGCCAGGTAGTGTTAGTGGCAGTAGTAGCAGCAGCAGCGGTTCATCAACGGCATCATCCTCGCCTCCACATTCATCAAATTCCCCACCACAGGGACAGTCGTCTCCCATTGCAATGCAAACACAACAGCAATCGTTACATAATTTCCAACAGCAACAAGTGACGTTGATTAGTACGCAACAACAGCAATCACAAACACAGTCTCAGCCCAATCAACAAAACACATCTGCTACTACTGCTGCTGCTGCTAATACGTTAGGACTAACACAACATCAGCAACAGCAGGATCTGTCGTTGTTATCGTCTTCGTCGTCGACATTGTCCGCTTCGCCACCATCGTCCGAAACATTGTCACAATTATCAGATAGTCCACAACAGAGGAAAGAACATTTATTGGAGTCAAAGGAGAAGACAACGATCAAAACAACAAATTCACTGGAAACTGCTAATGTATCATTGAATCCATCTCTCGATTCCTCATCAGAAGGTGGTGCGTTAAAAGTCTCACACGTATATAGTAAATCAGATGTTGACGGCGCTACTGCTACCACTATCACTGCGACTGGTAATGTTAATTCCAATGCGAAAAGAGCGACTGCTACTGAGGTACTATCGCCTGTTGTTGTCGCCATAGCTGCTAGTACTACCGTCAATAGTACAAATTGTGAGGGTTTATTGGGCGTAGATGCTGCTGAATTATCTACGATAACCGCTAATGGTGAAGCCGATGTCACGGAAAAAGGAACTGCATTGGCGTTAACGTCAACTACGAACTCGTCAGATAACTTTGTAAAGAAGGTAAGTGAAATGATCGAGTCGAGTTGAATCTGATTTTTTTTTCCTATAGTTTGCTTCTTAGTTTCAAAAAGAGTGCTTAGGACACAAGACTACTTGCTGAAAAGCATTTTATATTTGAGTCTAAACGTCTTATGTTTAAGCTTTCCTCTTAACTATGCTTGTAATTCGCATAGTTCGCAACAAATTGGTCTTTAATCTAATGAAATGATAGAAAATGTACATAGCGTCTGTGTCAAATTCACGTGTACTTTCTTCCACTCCATTTTGATAATATTTTGTTTTTTTTCCAATCTTTATGCGTAGAAAAAGTAAGGTGACCCAGCAATTGTTTTGAAAATCCTTTATTTATGCCTATTATGGGAGACTTCAATGCAAGGTGGGGAAAGAGAGAATTAGAGAAGTAGTAGGCGACCAAGGTCTAGGTTGTAAAAATGAAAAGAGCCAAAAACTTCTTCTTATCGGGCGCTACAGTTTGGGGTGAACCTGGGCCTCAACCAACATGCCCCTCCACTTCCGCACCCGTACAGTCGCAAGGGTTCTTAAAGACCTCGACATACACAAATCCGCTGGTCCAGATGGTATTGCCCCAATGTTCTTCTACGCTGGCAAAACCACTGCGCAAGCTTTTTCACCTTTCCTACTCCTCTGGGCTCTTTCCGCGTAGGTGGAAAACAGCATTTGTCCAACCTATACCCAAAAAAGGCGAATCATCTTCTCCCTCCAACTACCGACCCATTGCACTAACGTCCCTTCTTTCCAAGGTCATGGAAACGCTGATCAACCGTCAGCTTATGAAATAACTTGAATCACGGAAACTCCTCAATGACCGTCAATACGGTTTCCGCAGCAACAGATCCACTGGTGATTTGATGGCATATCTCGCTGAAAAGTGGAATCACTCGCTTCACCAAGCAGGTGAAAGCAAAATTGTTGCCCTGGATATTTCGAAAGCATTTGACAGGGTTTGGTATGAAGCCCTTTTGTCGAAAATGTGTGCTTTTGGGATCGATGAGTCTTTTTTTCAATGGATTAGAAGCTACCTTTCGAATCGTTCAATTCAAGTTGTTTTGGACGGATTCAAGTCTGACACTCACTTTGTAAATGCTGGTGTTCCCCAGGGCTCCGTTTTGTCTCCGACACTCTTTCTTATTTTCATAAATGGTCTCTTGTCTGTTACTTCTAATCCAATTCACTCCTTCGCTGACGACAGTACCCTCAGCTTCTCATATTCGTTCACTAGTTTACGACCCTGCACTTCGGTTGTAGATAATGAGCGGCAGCGTATGTTAAGCTTATTAAATTCCGATATGGGGTAAAAACAATAGAGTGGAATTTAATGCATCCAAAACACAGACAGCATTGTGTCTTGTCGTTAAAGAGTACAACTAACCCGCAGCCATTATCCATGAATGGCACTTGCATCTTAGAAACTGAAAAGCTTTCCATCCTGGGTGTGAGTGTTGCTCACAATCTTAATTGGAGCGACCATATATTCAGTGTCGCCAAGAATGCTGCGAAATGCCTAGGCTTCTTATATAGATGCAAGAAATATTTCTCACCCTTAGATCTGGCTACAATCTATAAGGCGTTCATTCGCCCCAAATTAGAGTTTAACGCTCATGTCTGGTCCGGTGCTTCCAATACCTCATTGCACCTACTAGACAGAATACAAAAACGAGTCATAAAACTGATAGGCGACTCCAGCATTACCAAAACATTAGACTCGCTGGAACACCGCAGGAATGTTAACTGCCTCTCCCTGTTTTATCGTTACTACCACCAAGAATGCTCTGATGAAATAGCCAGTTGCATTCCGCCCCTTCAACATTTCTCCCGCAATACACGTGTCTCTAGGAATGCTCACCAGTATACCCTGAAGCCCGCTTTCGGACGTACAGTCAAATATAGAGAACCGTTCATTAACCGAACCACACGAATCTGGAACTCCCTGCCGGATTCGGTTTTCCCCCTTCAATGCAACATGCAAGCATTTACGATCAACGTCCATCGGCATCATCCCTCTTCCTTTCTACCTTCTGCCCGCACTGTGTCGCCGACATAATAAGGTTATTAGACCTTGAGTGCGCGCAAATTATTAAAAAAAAAAAAACTAGCACGGTCTTTTGCTAGCCTTTTTCTTTGCTGCAAACGCAGTTGGCTGAGGTCCCCTTCCAACTGTGTTCGTCATCTTAGGTGCGGCCGCCCCCTGTTTCTTCGTCCCTCGGGGTTGGAATCAAAGACTCCGGGCTGGAACTGTGGTGTCAATTCGCTCTACATGGCCTTGCAATCTTAGGCGTTAAAGCCGTAGACGCCTGGCTAGGCGTCTGTACAGCCCGTATAGTTCGTGGTTGAATTTTTTCCTCTATCCCCCGTCTCCGTTTATAAGACCGAAAATCACACCCAAAATCTTTTTTCGAAACGACCAAGTACCCCCTCCGTACGACAGGACCGGGATGATAAGGCTCTTATATAGAGCCAACTTTGTCACGCGCAAAATCTTTCTCTCGAACCGACCAAGGGCCTCCTCATCCGCTTTTGATAGTGTCCATGCTTCTGCGCCGTACAACAGGACCAGGATGATAAGGGTCTTATATAGAGTCAACTTTGTCGTTCGGGAGAGGGCTCTATTACTCAATTGCCTCCTGAGTCCAAAAGCTGGACGGACTTGTAGAAGATAGTGTCTTTCCTATTGACGCCTGCCTGTCGCACTATCTGCTCCAGCACCAGGTTGAAGAAGTCACATGACAGGTCATCTCCTTGCCGAAATCCCGTGCACGGTTCCGAAGTCCTAGAACCGAGTTGCACGGTGCATCGCGTATTTTTTAGCGTGGCGCGACACAACTGGATCAGTTTTCCCGGGATCCCGAATTTGGCCATCATGATATACCTCTATAGTTCTTGCGAGAGGTAGGATCGCTTTTTTGTGGATGGGACAAATAGAGCTGGTATTCCAATCGTCGGGCATGCTTTCGTCTTGCCAAATTCTGCAGATGATCAGGTGCATGCTCCCTACCGGAACCTCGCCGGCAGCCTTGAAGAGCTCTGATGGCAAGCCATCCGAGCCTACGGCCTTGTTATTCTTCAGCTTCTGAATAGCTGTACCGACTTCTTCGATGCTGGGTGGGAGGACTACTTCCGCGGCTGGAGTTGGGATTTCCACTCTCTCTTGGTCATGCTCGTTAAGCAGCTGCTGGAAAGGCTGCTTAAATACATCTACTATTCCCTGCGGGTGTGACAAGATTACCCTCGCAGTTTCGAAGAGCCTGTGTGACCTTTCTGAAGCCCCCTGCAAGGCCTTTGGCTTTCTTGTTAAAGCCTCGTGTTTTATGTTTATCCCTAGACTCCTCGATATCCTTGAGCTGGGAGGCTGCGAATATTCTTTTCTTTTGTCGCAGTAGTTTCTTCTCCTCCCTTCTTCTGGCTCGGTACTCTTCTCGCGCTGCCCTGGTTTTCCTCTGCAGCGCCTTTTGGTGCGCCTCGTCGGTTGCTGCCTTTTTCTGCTCATCCTCGGCATCATACCACGGGTTTCTTGTCGGGGGTGGTAGGTATCCTAATGTGGTTTCGGCTACTTCCTGAATGGCTGAACGGCAATGCAGCCACATATTATTGGCATTTGTGTTCGACGTAGGCATACCGTAGAGTCTTTCGCTCAGTTGCTCCCTGTAGACTCTGGCAACCTCCGGTGTGCTCAGGCGCCCAATGTCGAACCTCCTCCTGATGGGCTGGTGCAGCTTTCTGACATTGGACAGTCGAGCTCTGAATCTTGCTGCTACGAGGAAGTGGTCAGAGTCGACATTTGCCCCTCTGAATGTTCGCACATCCAGGATATTTGACGAGTGCCTTGCGTCAATGAGCACATGGTCGATTTCGTTGGTGGTTCGACCGTCCGGAGATCGCCAGGTTGCTGTGTGGATTCGCTTACGAGGGAACCTTGTGCTACTTACCACCGCATTACGAGCTGTCGCAAAGTCGTTATCTGTTGTTGTATCGTGGAGGCTGCGCTTTTCGATCACTCCGCCGAGGGTGTTCACCTTACCAATTTTGGCGTACTCCGGACAAGCTCCGAAGGCGTTGTGCACAAGGTCATAGAAGTTCTCCTTGATAGGGTCCTCAGCCTCGTCGGTAGGGGCGTGTGCACATATAAGGCTGATGTTATAAAATCTGCCTCTGATGCGGATCACAGCCAGGCGATCACTTATAAGTTTAAAGTCGATGACCTTCGACCTTAACCGCTTTCCCACGACAAATCCGCATCCCAGTAAGTGCAATCTTTTGTGACAGCTGTAATAAATGTCGCAATTTTTCTTCCTTATCATACTGTTCCTATCCAGCATATTTCCTGGACCGCAGTAATACCCGCCTTGTACTGCGTGAGGATTCCTTCTAGTTTATGAGCAGCTCCGGGAGTGTACAGGGTTCTGACATTCCAGGAGCATACTCGCAAATCGTGTTCCTTTTTCGCGCGTTTTCGTCGTCGTGTATCCGAGACATCGTGCTCATTCATAACTTTGTTTGTGTATAGAGACTGCAAATTCTTTGCTCAACAAATTTGGACATAAAAATTGAAAAATTCATTTTTAGCAGCTTACAAAACACTAACGAATATTTTGATGTGAAACTTGGGAGTCCTACTGTAGGAAAGCAACGGTACTAAGACAAACGAAAAAACAAAAGACCGCTTTAAGTTCATCGATTTATAATAAAACTTTATTAGTACGACTGGCCACTTCGGCTGCTGCAGGTGAACTGAACTTAACCTCGAGATCACACACAGTACATAAGCATGTCAATAAGTACATAGTAAATAAGATGACAGCATAATTCAATACTCGAGTGCTGCCAATACTTTCTTACACTACTAACCTAAAAATAGAAGCATTTCCCCAAATCAATTTGCACGCGCAGTTTAAATTCAAATGTCGCCAGTCACAGTCTGTTCTTTCACCAGACGCAGGTTTTAGATTTTTTTTTCTGTAATACATATTTAGCGAGGACGTCGTGGCGCAGTGGTTAGTGTGTTGGACTCTGACGCACGATGGGCTAGTTCGGATCCCAATAACACCGACGCTATCGAATGTTTATTTCGCGGGGTACTGGCAAAACCCCCCGTAGTATACTTGCCGTGAAAAAGCTTCTCGACTCACGCCGTTCGGAATCGGCATTAAACTGTAGGTCCCTTTCACTTGTGTGAAAAATGAATCACACACAACATGAGTGATTGAGAGAAGCTTGGCTCTGGTCCTTCATGGGCTGTAACGCCTTCAAAGAAGAATACGTATTTAGGGGCGCCGAGGCGCAGTGTGTTGGACTCTGGCGGACGATGAGCGAGTTCGGATCCCGATAACACCAACGCCATCGAATGTTTATTTCGCGACGTTCTTCCTCGGCGGGGTACTGGCAAAACCCTCTGAAGTAAACCTGCTATGAAAAAGCTTTTCGACTCACGCCGTTCGGAATCGGCATCAAATTGTAGGTCCCTTTCACTTGTGTGAAAAATAAATCACTCACAACATGGGTGATTGAGAGAAGGTGAAGTGGTCCTTCATGGGCTGTAACGCCACCAAAGAAGAAGAATACATATTTAAATAATTCGCCATAACCCCGTCCAAACAGGCGGTTGTAAATACTTGTTTATTATTTTAACAGACTTTTTAAGTATTTTTTTTAAGACTCCCTTTTTAAGACTTTTTTTCTTCTTACAGGGCTTGGTCGATTACGAAAGCGATTCCAACGAAGAATACGAAGATGAAGAAGAGGATTTACCCGATCAGAAAAAACCACGTCTAGCATAGCAGTTCACCAACAGCTACCAGCACTACCGTTGTGCGGATGAACTGGATTAAAGTGGATATGCAAAACCTTAACGACAACACAACAAAAAGAAATGAATAAAAACCGATGGAAATCTTCAGTGAGACTATATCACCGTCATAAGTGTTTAATTAATATCTCTAAATAAAGAAAAAAGAAAATAAAACGAAAACAACAACATTGAGTTCAACAACAAAACAACTCATTCATACAAAACACACGTAAAACAACTCACACACTTTCATACACATGAACACACATCCAACATGCAGAAAGAGAAGAGAGTATTTGTAGTAGTTATACAGATCTATTATAGTAAAACAAAAAAACAAACAAAAAAAAGAAAATTACGAAAAAAAAAAAAATAATAAAAAATTTTAAAAATCTAAAAAGAGAAGAATTAATTTAAACAAAGAAGAGCAAAACAAAAGAACAAAAACAGAAAAACAAAAGAAGTTAAACACACTGCAGCGTTTTGCTACCGCAACAGCGTTGTGCCACTCAGTTTTAATTTGTTTATTATGATTTTTTTTTAATAAAAAAAAATATCTTATTTATAGAGCACATTAGTTTATATAAAGTATATATATAAATATAAATATTAAAAGAGAAACAAAAAATGCAACAAAACTTTTAAAAAAATGTAATAATATCGTAGTTAATTACGTACGTCTGATGAAAAGGAAGATACCCTTCGATTAGCCAGCCACCCCCCGCCTCCCATAATGGAAAATCGAAACCAAAAAGCCGAGTATCGATTTGACAAATACGCCATGTCTGCTTTCTGTTCTGTAATTGCTGTAATTAAACATCGACATTAAACTGTCGTTGGTTTTTCAACAACTCAGTGTGTTTTTTTTTTTTTTTTTTTTATTCTTGTAAAGGACAACGATTTTCCATTATTTAAAATTCCAGTGTCTTTCGTTTTAGTTCATTTTGCTGCTTCCAAAAACCCTTAAAATTGAATACTAAACATGATGT
Organism: Eumerus sabulonum; assembly: GCA_951905685.1. Classification (NCBI taxonomy): domain Eukaryota; kingdom Metazoa; phylum Arthropoda; class Insecta; order Diptera; family Syrphidae; genus Eumerus; species Eumerus sabulonum. The sequence continues at coordinate 210,660,950 of OX645060.1, forward strand.
TTAGTTTTGTAATTTATTATCGTAAGTGTCGGGTCTGCCCTTATCCCTTATCAACCCCTGTTATATAAAGAAAGGAACTTACGTTTACTTCCCACTGCGTTTTCTGTCTTCGCATCTCTCTTTGTAATATAATAAATTTATAAAAAGGAAGGAGTAACAAAATATACCTATATATAAAAAAAATTGGATGAATCACATTTTTTTTTCTTCTCATTTTTATATAAAGTCATTCACTCGTAAGGGGGCGATCAAGTATTACGTAACGCATTTTTTTAAGATTTTTGACCCTCCCTCCCCCCATGTAACGCGCCGTAACGTTTTTCTGTACCCCCCCTCCCTCTTCCTAAACGTTACGTAACACCCAAGTGACCATTTTTAGGGTTCCGTACCCAAAGGTAAAACGGAACCCTATTACTAAGACTTCGCTGTCCGTCCGTCTGTCACCAGGCTTTATCTCATGATCCGTGATAGTTAGACAGTTGAAATTTTCACAGATGATGTATTTCTGTTGCCGCTACCACAATAAAAAACAGAACAAAATGAATATTTAAGGGGGCGCCCATACAACAGACATGATTTTCATCCAAAAAATCCCCTTGGTCACATACTGAACTAAGGTTAGTCGACAATATGTTTGTGTCTTTGATGAATTAGTCCTAGCTGCAAACCTTTTCCCCATATGTATTGTTATTCACCTTTTCACATCGTTGCTGTCAAGTAAGATAATTGATTTGAATTCAATGGACACTTTGATGATCAACTACATATATCTCATCATGAAGATTTTTGATTGTCAAGGTAATATGCCGATAACCTGCCTGCAACCAAGATCTGTCACATTACGAAAAATGTGATTTAATGTGATGACTGATGAGGTAACATACATAGTCTCTTTCATATTTATATATACAGATGGTACGGAACCCTTCGTGCGCGAGTCCGACTCGCACTTTGCCGGTTTTTACCTAAAAGTCACAATTATGTTGCGCACAGTACCAGAAAGTCGCTAAAATATCGTTGTTACTGTTTTAATCGCGTTCGCGGTAATAATAAATAAAACAAGAGATTTATAACTCGCAATTTTATAACTATGGAGACTAGTGCTAACAAATAGCAAGAGGCACTGCGACCTTTATAGATCTATTGTGCCTACTAGCCAGGAGCTTCTCCATTTCCTTAATGAAGTTGAGAATGTCTCTCGTACGAGCTGAGATGATCCCCTTAGGAGGCAGCGCACTCATATGGTATGTGCACTGCAGTTTCTTCGCCTCAAGACAGAGTCGTTTCAGAGGACAGGTTGATTTTTATTGAGATGATACATATCTCAGACCACAGTATCCCGTAAGGTAGCTGACTAGTCTTCTGATATCGACTTTATTAAGTTTAAGAATGTTAATAGAGTGTTTGTTCAGGGGTCGTATAAATCTTTTCGATTGGCAAAGTCAAAAGACGAGGAGGAGGTCGAATCCATTCATCACCTTCTCTGCGCCTGCCCAGCATTCTGCACAGTCAGGAAACGATACCTAGGATCATACCTCCTCAACGATCTGACCGAAGTTCAGCAAGTGGGGATATCTAATCTTCTTAAATTCTTAAGAAGCACAAAATGGTTCCACGAATAGGGGGCTAAGCCCCCTCGTAGCTGCACAACGGGCCTCCTTGGCCTATGTGTGTTCTTCCCATCTCTGGGAAGGCTACGGTCTTACCTACCTACCTAAAGTCAAAAGGGCAGGTGTTGCGATTTTTCTCACTGCCGCAGAAAGATTCAGGACTTATGTACCTTTCGCTGGAACTTTTCCTTTCGAGTTGATCAGCGATTTCATTGCCTTTAATACCTTTGTGCCCTGGCACCCACCAGAGTTTGATTTTGTTTTTTTGGCAAGGTCTTCTAGGGCATCATGGCATTCCCTAACGGGTTTGGAGTTCGTGCTATACGTAGTCGGCTCTGCTTGGCTATCATAGAGTATACTGATGGTTATTCCTCTTATGCCAGTCTCTAAGTTTAGATTGGCGGATGTTAGGATGGTTATAATTCAGATTAGAAGATACTCGGACTCATTCGTAGTGTCTTTCTAATCCTCCAATTTGGTTCAAAAATGCCGGCGACAATGCCAGAAATCATTTTGGAGCCATCAGTATGCCACCTAAGGCCTTTGACGTTGAGCAGGTTTGAGATCAATATCTTAAATCTCTTGTCAAACGGGAAGGTGTGTGGTAATGCGTCTGAGACCGTGGTATTCATATCCAGCTCAGGAAGCTGTTGCAGGATTGACATGTGACCCATAGGTCTGTTCCCGAGCGAAGAATTCTGATTGCACTACGTAATGCGACCTTTTTAATAAAAAGGTGCAGTGGAGTAAGTTCATTTAGTGCTTTTTGAGCTGCCGAAGGGCACGTTGGCATTTTTTTGGTTTTTTTGGCACAATTGCGCTGGCAAGTCAGTATGAGAGCCTTTATAGGCTAAGAACGGCTGATGATGTAAATCTCCCTCTTTTGAGGACATTACAGTATGAACTCATCTTAAAGGTACCCTTACACGATCAATCGAATGACGTCAAATATTTACGTGTGTTTGTGAAAATGCGCCTGTGTGCGTCACACACATTAGTTGGTGACCGATTGACAAAAATCAAAACATTTTTGATATTGCATGGCCATTATCATGCTGATTGATGTGTGTAAGGGTTGGATTGACCAAATAAGCTTATTGTATGTCGTGCATGTGTGTTGTCCCGAGCGTGGAATGTGATGTCTGTCGGGAGCGGAAAATTTAAATTGAAGGAGGATGAAGACCGCGAGGTGCGGATATTTTTAATTCACTTAAAACATATTCATGAGTGAACTGATTACTTTTTTTCAACTAGTGTTTCATCCAAATTCTCTTCTTTTTTGCCATTAGTGCCAGAACAACGTACGTAATATAGTTATCCGAATCACTCATTGCACGTCCGTATACGATCGAAATTCACTAAATTTCACTAGAAATTTGCTTTAACCGATTGAGCCGTGTAAGGGATAGAGTCAATCCACATAGACACGATGCATGATGTCGACTGATTGATCGTGTAAGGGCCACTTAACAACACTGATTACGGTAATGTGCGTATTTCGTGTTTAAAACACTAACGAATACTGACAACGAAAAAATGATGTGCAAAACAGTCGAGGGACTAGCCGTAAAACGAAAAGAGTTGCCAACTTCGAAGACTACTTCCCTAGTTTTTTATTTAAATAAAAAAAAAAAGTTACATAATGCGATGTTCGAACCCCCCCTCCCGCCCTTGTAACGCATCGTAACGTTTTACAAGAACCTACCCAAATTGCGTTACGTACTACTTGAATGCCCCCTTAAGAGAGTTTTTTAGGGAAGACCAGCTTATAATTTTCTTTCTGTTTATTGTGATAACTGTCGCATCATATGCAATACAAAAAAACAAGAACATCTTACAAAGAAAGGTATCATGTACAGTGGCGAGCAAAAATGAGTACATGCTTGTACCTAGTGCGCTTTTTATTGCATAAGAATGTTAATAATGAAGCAAATTCAAAAACAAATGTAGATCCTGAATTCGTGTTCAATTCTAAACAAAATGGTATATAAATCAAAAATGAAAAGCAACAAATTCTAAGAAAAAAAAAAAACAATTCGTATGTATTCAATCTTGCAATCTTGCAAGTAACTTTAGGTATAGAGCTTGTTTTCAGTACTTCGTCCATAGCTCGTTATTACTTATAACATTTTGGTTGCGTCTTGGCATACTTTCCAGCAATTTTTCTATAATTTCATTTGGAATACCTTGCCATTAATTGGCGTTGATCGATACTGTCCCAACCGTCTTTTCACAATTGACCACAAATTCTCAATCGGATTAAGGTCGGGACTGTGAGCTGGCCACTCCATCAATTGGAAATATTGTTTGGTAAGCCATTCCTTCATTATTTGGACGTGTGTTTTGGGTCGCCATCATGATGAAATATGACTTACTTTTCAGGATAGGCGCTCCTATCTACAAAGTCGGGAAGATGAGTCTGCAAGATGCGCAAAAAATCTTCTTTTCTCATTATTCCATCGATGTTTTGCAGTGGTCCAACGTGCCATCATATGAAACAACCCCACACAATGACACCCCATCCACCGTGCTTCACTGTTTCTTGAACGTGATGCCTTTGGATGGGCGGCACCAGCAATATTGCTTACCGTCGGATTGAAACCGTTTGAATTTTGATTCGTCTGACCACACTACACACTTCCAGTCATCTACTGTCCAATTTCTATGTTTTCTAGCTAACTGCAACCGTGCTTTAATATTTTTTGCCGACAATGCAGGTTTTCGTTTCTTTACCGCTGAGATGTAGCCAATGTCGTGGAACGCTCTACTTGCAGTCCATCATCTAACGGGTTTATTTATTGCTATAGAAGCTTATTTTGGTGTTAAAAAGGTGTTCCTTCTCATCTGTATCATCATTAATCGTGCGTCCGCTTCCGCTAATTTGTGCACTTTAATGACCACTGATTGGCTTACATTAAGCCTCCTAGCTATCAGTCGCGTCGAGGAGCCACTCATTGTTATAGCTACAATATTATCTTCAACATCTCTTGAGAGTTTCTTCTTTATCTTAACAAGCTGTTTTCTGTTTCTGTTTTATTGTAATTCTTTAATTTATTAATTAAAATGTACTGGAAAAATTTCTTACCACACGCAATGCAACAATTCTCAAACTAAAATACATAATGAACAAATAAACAAACCAAATAAATACAATTCTAATGGTAAAATTGTATACTTTTGTGGATAGAACATTGAACAACGCTTGAGTGCAAAATTGAGTACATCCGAGTTGTTCTTGTTTTATTTGTTTTTTTCTTAGAATTTGTTGCTTTTCATTTTTGATTTATATACCATTTTGTTTAGAATTGAACACGAATTCAGGATCTACCTTTGTTTTTGAATTTGCTTTATTATTAACATTCTTATGCAATAATAAGTGCACTAGGTACAAACATGTACTCATTTTTGCACGCCACTATATGTATATGACTGCGGGGTTCTTAAGTCTTCTATTGTTCTTACAAAAAAACAAAAATCTTGAAGATGAAGTAAATTAATAAATTAAAATTAAAAACAAAAAAGAAAAACGTAAAGTAAGTTTATAAATTATACAAAATACACGTATATACATATATATATATTTTTTCATTTTATTATAATTTTCCAAAAAAAGAAAAAAACAAAATGGTGAACAGGAAATGAAATTTGCTAAAAGATTTTTTGAGAATTTTTTTTTTCATTTTGTATATAGAGATCTATTCATTATGTGACATACTTTTTTCGTTTTATTTTTTCCTCTTTTTATTTTATTTTTATTGTGCAAAGTATAGAAAAAGAAGATGAAAAAAAAAAAAAAACGAAAAAGGGGAAACGTTTTCAATAAAATAAGTAAAAATGAAAAAGAAGAAAAAATAAAATCGAAAGCAAAGTACATGATAATTTAATAAAAAGAGAAAATGACGAAAAAAAAATAATTCATATTTTTACTTGAGTAACTTTTCGAAAGTTGTTGTTAGATTAGTCGGATATTATACGATTCAATTATACGATACGATTCAATTGAGTCAATTCTTGTTTATTCTCTTTTGGGTTTTCTGTTCATTGAATACGAATCATTACACGATTCAATAGGGAGCTCTCCACAAAGTGACACTTAAGGGTTGACCATAATAGACTTAAGCGAACTTAAGCTTATGTCAGAACCGAACGAAAATCTCACTTAAGTTTCAACGAAAAGTCAAGTTACCCATAGTGAACTTAAGCGAACTTACGCGAAGGATCTGTCAAATTGTTTTCATTCGGTTTTATTATTTTCGGTGTGGCTACAATCGTTTTGTTTAAAGTGAGAAAATTAAAAATAAATTAATAATGTCGTGTGCCGACATATTTGAATTTGTTATTATTTTTCTTTATTGTACTTTTGGTTTCTCTCACCGTCAGCTGTCAAAATTCCGCGCGGAATGTCTTCTTTCATTAAAGGGTTGACCATAATAGACTTAAGCGAGCGTACGCCAGCTTACGGAAATGTCTTATTACATACAAAGCCTATGACATATCCATAATGGGAATATACGCGGTTTCGTTAAGTGTTCGTTAACTTAAGCGAGCTTACGGAACGTCTTAATGAAAGAAGATATTCGGCGCGGAATTTTGACAGCTGACAGTGAGAGAAACCAAAAGTAAAATAAAGAAAAATAATAACAAATTTAAATATGTCGGCACACGATTTTATTAATTTATTTTTATTTTCTCACTTTAAACAAAACGATTGTAGCTACACCGAAAATAATCAAACCGAATGAAAACAATTTGACAGATCCTTCGCTTAAGTTCACTTAAGTTCACTATGGGTAACTTGACTTTTCGTTGAAACTTAAGTGAGATTTTCGTTCGGTTCTGACATAAGCTTAAGTTCGCTTAAGTCTATTATGGTCAACCCTTAAGACGTTCCGTAAGCTCGCTTAAGTTAACGAACACTTAACGAAACCGCGCATATTCCCATTATGGGTATGTCATAGGCTTTGTATGTAATAAGATATTTCCGTAAGCTGGCGTACGCTCGCTTAAGTCTATTATGGTCAACCCTTTAGTCGCGTATTACACCATGCATCAGTGGCCAGGACACAAATGAGTGCGAAAGAGATGGTCAGTGAATTAGAAATATACTGGCACGGTGATGCGCGGGTAGGCTACTTCTTGCATCTTTTTGGCATTTCCTTATCTCCTTTTCTTTGTTTTGCGATGCTGCTTTACATGCACTTCACATCTCTAAGTGTGGATTTGCAAGAAAGCGGAAGATAGCATAGTTATTTTGAGTGAACTAAGTGGTTTTAAGTGGACAAAGGAATTAACATGCGAGCTCATAAGCAATTATGGGACGAGTACATTTTTTTATAATCCATGTCATGCCCATATTTCCTCATTATACCATATTTATTTCATATCCTAAAAAAACCTCCACCAAACGTCGACACTGAATGACGCATATCAAGTGAAAATGAAATGTCAAAATTACCAAGAGTTGCACGTCCCAAAGATGCATGGTGTAATTCCCGACTTAGCCCGCATTTTGTCTTTGTGTGTGTGTGTGTGAATTGTACGTTAAGCGCGGTTCACATTGAACGATTTGTCATTGCGATTTGCTTGACAACCGTGGTTGGACGACAAATTGTGTATGCACGACCAATGTGAACGCTCTAGCTACAAGTCGGTACGATTTGTAGTCAGGAAGTTGAAAATTTCCAACTTTTTGCTTGTTGGACGACTTGTCGTAAGGTGTGAACAGTAGTCGTACAACTTCAGAGCATTTTTTCACTTTTGCTTGTGTGTTCAGAGAAACAACACCAACTTTGAGCGGAATGAACGATATGACTTCAAACAAAGAAAAATAACTTTGGTTTGATTTGTTCATATGAGGAATTATTTCTCTCAATAACAATTCGTAAATAATTACGAAAATCCACCGGCAAATTTTGGTGAAATTCTCTTAACAGTTACCGATGAGAAATTATTACGTTTTCCGACCCATGGTTTAATCCACATTCGCTTTTTCTTTCTTCATTTTCGAGTATTTCATCAATAATAACCAGAGCATGCCCCGCCATGTTAATACTTCGAAATTTCTATCGCAAGTGAAGTCGGTCAACAAGTTGTATGGTGTGGACGCTACGCATTATTTGGTCGTCAAGCAAATCGCAACGACAAATCGGTCAATGTGAACCGCGCTTTATGCTGAGAGACACCGCACCACACTCGCAAAATAAGAGAAAAAGAAAAGGAGTACTGTCAAAGTATTAAATCAAATCCTCAGTACAGGCAATACGACCTACACCGGACGCTTCTCACTTCTCTCACCCTCATGATCGTGTTCGAGGAGAGAGAATTGAATCGTATAATATCCGACTTAGAGTTCTACTTTTCAATTTGAGCGAGAAAATGTTTATAAACTTACTGTGCAATAGTTTGACGAATACATACCGTTATTAGGTGTGTTCCCGTACTTTGTGCACCAAAATTCACGCTTTGTAAATTTTCATGGAGTGGGGATGAAATTCTCTCAAATACCCCGTTTACATGCGTAGTCGAAAGATCGAGTCGAAACCTCTTTTTTTTTTTTTTTTTTTTAAATTTGCGCGCACTCAATGTCCAATAACCTTATTATGTCGGCGCCACAGTGCGGGCAGAAGATAGAAAGGAAGAGGGATAGAGGAGATGCCGATTGACATTGATCGTAAATGCTTGCATGTTGCATTGAGGGGGGAAAACCGAATCCGGCAGGGAGTTCCAGATTCGTGTGATTCGGTTAATGAACGATTCTCTATATTTGACAGTACGTCCGAAAGCGGGCTTCAGGGTATACTGGTGAGCATTCCTAGAGATACGTGTATTGCGGGAGAAATGTTGAAGGGGCGGAATGCAAATGGCTATTTCATCAGAGCATTTTTGGTGGTAGGTAGTAACGATAAAACAGGGAGAGGCAGGTAAGATTCCTGCGGTGTTCCAGCGAGTCTTATGTTTTGGCAATGCTGGAGTCGCCTATCAGTTTTATGACTCGTTTTTGTATTCTGTCTAGTAGGTGAAATGAGGTCTTGGAAGCACCGGACCAGACATGAGCGTTAAACTCGTAATTTGGGGCGGATGAACGCCTTATAGATTGTAGCCAGATCTAAGGGTGAGAAATATTTTTTGCATCTGTATAAGGATCCTAGGCATTTCGCAGCATTCTTGGCGACACTGAACATATGGTCGCTCCAATTAAGATTGTGAGCAACACTCATACCCAGGATGGAAAGGTTTTCAATTTCTGAGATGCAAGTGCCATTCATGGATAATGGCTGCGGGTTAGTTATACGCTTTAACGACAAGAGACAGCATTGTGTTTTGGATGCATTAAATTCCACTCTATTGTTTTTACCCCATTGGATAATGCTGTCGATATCGGAATTTAATGAGCTTAACATACGCTGCCGCTCATTATCTACAACCGAAGTGCAGGGTCGTAAACTGGTGAACGAATATGAGAAGCTGAGGGTACTGCCGTCAGCAAGGAGTAAATTGGATTAGAAGTAACAGACAAGAGATCATTTATAAAAATAAGAAAGGGTGTCGGAGACAAAACGGAGCCCTGGGGAACACCAGCATTTACTGAGTGAGAATCAGACTTGAATCCGTCCAAAACAACTTGAATTGAACGATTCGAAAGGTAACTTCTAATCCATTGAAAGAGAGACTCATCGATCCCAAAAGCACGCATTTTCGACAAAAGGACTTCATGCCAAACCCTGTCAAAAGCTTTCGAAATATCCAGTGCAACAATTTTGCTTTCACCTGCTTGGTGAAGCGAGTGATTCCACTTTTCAGCGAGATATGCCATCATATCACCAGTGGATCTGTTGCCGCGGAAACCGTATTGGCGGTCATTGAGGAGTTTCCGTGATTCAAGATATTTCATAAGCTGACGGTTAATCAGCGTTTCCATGACCTTGGAAAGAAGGGACGTTAGTGCAATGGGTCGGTAGTTGGAGGGAGAAGATGATACGCCTTTTTTGGGTATAGGCTGGACAAATACTGTTTTCCACCTACTCGGAAAGAGCCCAGAGGTGTAGGAAACTGTGTTGAAATTTCGACCCAGGTTTTTCCGCTACGTAGTCGAAAGATCGAAGAGTCCAAACGTGGTTGAAGTGACAGATAGTATGTATATATTATATATGTGCCAACCAGCAAGCGAAAAGAAAGAAAAGCAAAAAAGATATCTCACACATACAGAGACAAAATGTCAGTTCGACCCAGGCTTACATGCATTTTTTTTTAACTCGAACCAGCTCTGCTAGTTGGATCGATTCGAGTCGACTCTATTTCAACTCGATCCGCATTTATATGGATTTCGATCCTAGTTGAATCCGGATTCAACTACGCATGTAAACGGGGTAAAAAAGAGGCAAAATCACAAAAAAGTAAGGGAACGCATTAAACCACAAATGCTACACACTTTTTAAATGTCAAAAACATACAGTGAGCGACAAAAAACTACGTACGACCCCCATTTTCATTTAAAGGCATATTGTGAAAAAATCCGATGATGCCTGCAACTAAATTATTTAATTCATCAAGTGTTATGGCTTGCCATTCTTCTTGTAGCTTCTCTTTTAGCATCGGGGCACTACTTATGGCCTATCTTCTTATCTTGCATTCCATGATCTCCCATACATGTTCGATGATATTTAAGTCCGGGCTTTGGGGTGGGGTGTGTAGTTTACTTGGGGCGTAGTAATGTGGCCACAAATGGAAAAAATCAAAAAACGGTACTTCTCAGTCTCCATCTGCGTATAACAAAAGAAACATGGGATGGTCGGCACCTCACTTTTGTCATTATTTATTTTTCGTTTTGTGTGAATTAGTTGTTGTTTTATGGTGTATCCATATCCATACTAATATTATAAATGTGAAAGTGTGTGTCTGTTTGTCCGTCTTTCACGGCAAAACGGAGCGACGAATTTGCGTGATTTTTAAAGTGGAGATAGTTGAAGCGATGGAGAGTGACGTAGGCTACTTTTTGTTTCTTTCTAGCCCCCGTTATGTTTGTATGCAGCAAAAAAAAAATAAAAATCAGTAGGGGATGGAAATTTGTGTGAGACTCTCCGCAAAATTAGTATAGGTTCTATGATACAAACGAATAATAAAATAATTTAATTAAAACAACCATAAATCAATCATAAATAAGTGTTACTCTTGAATTACGATAGATGACGCTGATATGTTTTTGAAACGCGTTAACGTTGTGTGCTCTCTATCTGTACTTAAGTGCGGGCATCGGGCCACGCTTCACACTATAGTGCATAATGTACCTATACTCTGTTATTTGAGATTATGTAATGGGACGAGACTTCGTGTCACACAACTTGGCCGCAATATCATTAGCGCCACTATCTTAACCGGCGTAGGAAAGGGTGAAAATGTAATGCCTGATCCACAATACTGCGTTGCTGCGAGGTACTTTACGTGTTACGAGAAATGCTTCGACGCATGCTTACTTCAATTTTATCAGCTGTTCCATGTCAAAACACTGACGTAAACGTACACAACACAAACCATAAAATACAAAAATACAGCTAACACATCAATACACAACAATAGTCGTTCAAACGCACAGAAATTTCCGACGTGTTTGACTTTTGTCTCCTTTGGTTACGTGAGCTTACGTTCTCTCTCGCTCTCATTTTTTAATGAACGTAAGCTCGCCAACGCAAACGCAGTATTTTGGACTACCCCATTGAATTGCTTGTGTTGGATGTCTCAGCTAGCACTAACGCAGTATTGTGGATCAGGCATAATGATCTCACGGATCCCAATTATTCCCACAGATCTCCCGTTCCAGTTTAAAAGGCTACAATTTCCTCTAAAGCTTAGTTTCGCTATGACCATTAACAAAGCGCAAGGTCAAACATTAATGCCTGATTCACAACACTGCGTTAGTGCTAGCTGAGACATCCAACACAAGCAATTCAATGGGGTAGTCATAAATACTGCGTTTGCGTTGGCGAGCTTACGTTCATTGAAAAATGAGAGGAAATAAGAAAAAGTGAGAGGAAATAAGAAAAAATTAGAGCGAGAGAAAACGTAAGCTCACGTAACCAAAGCAGACAAAAGTCAAACACGTCGAAAATTTCTGTGCGTTTGAACGACTGTTGCTGTGTATTAATGTGTATGCTATATCTGTGTATTTTGTGGTTTGTGTTGTGTGCGTTTACTTTGACATGGAGCAGCCGAAAAAATTGAATTGTCATTTTCAAAGCATGCGTCGAGGCATTTCTCGTAACACGTAAAGTGCCTCGCACCAACGCAGTGTTGTGAATCAGGCATAAAGGTGGCTGGGGTGAACTTAGAAAAGTCGTGCTTCTCCCATGGACAATTGTATGTAGCATGTTCGCGTGTGTCCAAAGCCCAGAATCTTTACATTCTATCCCCAAATGGAAAGACATATAATATCGTCTATAGTAACGTATTAAAATAACATTCTGTTCCGAGTTCTCTTCTGTGTTCAGGAAATCAGGAAAGGGGAACCGTGTTACCCCGAATTTAACGCGAGCGAAGCCGCGGGCAAAAGCTAGTTATTAATAAAAAGAGATTTGAAACAAAACTGCATCATCAGACTTTTTCATAAAGCTTTTGAACATGTCGGATAGCAAGAATGGGGGTCGTACGTGGACATTTGTCGCTCACTGGATTTGACACCCTCTTAAGCAAATTTAAATTTCGAATAATTGTTCAACTGACTTGCATTAAAAATAACAGAAATCAATGATTTATCAAAGTTGTGAATTTCTGCCCACGCAAATTTCTTGGGCAGAAATTCGTAGCATGGGGAAACTGTTTGCTCTCTCGAGAGCGCTCTTTTTTGCCCAAAAGTGTGAATTTTTTAGTACGGGAACAGACTTTCGTAGATTACGCTGTTTTCGACAAGTACGGGAACACACCTATTATTTCAGCATTACATAGTACATAGCTTAGAAACGTAGCTTATTTGCTTAGATGAAATAATATCTATTTAGATACCAGCTCAAAAAAAATCAATTATCAACCTATGAATCGATAACCGATTTCTCTCCTTGTGAAAACGTTAACTAATGGTAGGAAGCTATGAGAGTAAGTATAGGGCCATACCCCATTTCGATCGCATTCGTCGAATCGAACTATCATCCTAGACCGTACATGTTAAGTTTCTGATTTGCCATATTAGAGTATGGGTCGTTTAACATTCTCTAAATGTGTTAAGATCGAGAATACTTACTATGAAAAAAAAAACTGAGTGCAATAAACACGCTTTGGGCATTACTAGCAGATAATGGTTGATCATCGTTATAGTTACTTAGTTAGTTAGGTGGCGCTACAGTCCGTGGTGAACCTGGGCCTCAACCAACAAGCGTCTCCAGCTGGCACGGCCTTTGGCCAGCTGTTTCCAGCGCCGCACGCCCAGCTGGTTAAGGTCCCCTTCCACCTTTCCGGGGTGGATTCGAAGAGTCTTCGAGTCGGAGCTGTATTTTCCATTCGCTCTACATAGCCTAGCCACCTTAGACGCTGTATCCGTAGACGTCGTACTAGGCCGATGTCGCTGTACAACCCGTACAGTTCGTCGTTATATCTTCTCCTCCATACACCGTTTGAACAAACGGGACCGTAGATAGTGCGCAGAATTTTCCTCTCGAAACGACCAAGGGCATCTTCATGCGCTTTTGTTAAGGTCCAAGCCTCTGCGCCGTTAAGGAGGACTGGGATGATTAAGGTCTCAAGGTGTCACCTTTTCTACTTTTCGATTGCCTCTTGAGCCCAAAGAAACAGCGGTTGGCAAGAGTGATTCTGCGTTTTATCTCAGCGCTGGTGTTGTTGTCGCTGGTCATCAGTGAACCAAGGTAGACGAATTCCTTGACCACTTCAAAGTTATATCCGCCCATGGTAACGTTCTGGCCAATACGTCGGTGTTGTCCGTCTCTTTTAGATGAGAGCAGATATTTGGTTTTACCCTCATTAACCTTGAGACCCATCTTAGCCGCTCTATGCTCACAAAAGCCTCATTGACGTCTTGCTGTTTTCGTCCAATTACGTCAATATCGTCGGCGTACGCAAGCAATTGCGTAGACTTGAAATAGATCGTACCTCTTGTGTTGGCCAGTGACTCTTGCACAATCTTTTCAAGCACGATGTTGAAAAAGTTGCACGACAGCGCGTCGCCCTGCCTAAATCCTTTTTTAACATCAAAGGTCTCGGTATGCTCATTACCGACCTTAATGGAGCAACGAGAATTCTCCATTGTCATCCTGCACAGTCGGACGAGTTTGACAGGGATGTTAAAACTAGACATGGCTTTGTACAGCTCGTCTCTATATACGCTGTCATACGCGGCCTTGAAATCGACGAAGAGGTGGTGAGTGTCGATTTGGTATTCCTGATCTGCCGTAGCGTAAATATTTGGTCTATTGTGGATTTACCTGGCCTGAAACCACACTGATAAGAGCCGATCAGGTTATCCACAAACGGTTTCAGGCGTTCACACAATACGGCAGAGAAGATCTTATATGCGATGTTAAGGAGACTTATTCCCCTATAGTTGGCGCAGTTATAGGGGTCTCCTTTCTTATGGACCGGGCAAACGATGCTGAGATTCCATTCGTCGGGCATGCTTTCCTCCGACCATACCTTGCAGATGAGATGGTGCATGCACCTTACCAGCTCATCTCCAGCCGCCTTAAAAAGCTCAGCAGACAGGCCGTCTGCGCCAGCGGCTTTATTAGACTTAAGTCTTGATATCGCTATTTTGACTTCGTCTAGGTCGGGTGGACCGAATTCTGTTACTTCGTGGTCCATTGCGAATGGCTCGTTCTGCCTGACAGCGGTATTTTGTCTATCATCGCCGTTATACAGTCTGCAGAAGTGGTCTTTCCAAATCCTCATTATCGACTGCGACTCTACTACCAGTTCTCCATTTTCATCCCTGCAGGCCGCCACTCTGGCTTTGTAGCCATGGCATGTTCGTTTTACCTTGTTGTAAAATTTACGGGCGTCATTCCTGCGGAAGCATCTCTCCATCTCACGCTTTCCGTGCTCTCTCTTCTTTCTTCTGAAAAGCGTGCGTTCCTCTCTTCTCTTCTGCTCATAGATTTCGCGAGCAGCTCTCGTCCGTCGTTGCAGCACGGCCTTATATGCCTCTTGTTTTGCTGCATGGGCTTGTTCGCATTGTTCATCGAACCAGGGGTTTCTAGGTGGTGGCTGTTTGAAACCTAGCACCTCTGAGGCAGCATCTCTGACGGCGCTCTGGCAATGAGCCCATTCCTGCTCTATTGTTTGTGCTGCTCTGGGCGGATTTTGAGAGAGGTTTGAGGAGACACGATCGGCAAGGATTCTGGCAGTCTCTTGCGATTGTAGCTTTCCAACGTCAAACTTACGTTGCCCTTCTCGACTCCTAAGCATTCTTGATATCCTCATTCGTACCTTGGCTACAACAAGGTAGTGATCCGAGTCGATGTTGGCCCCTCGGAAGGTTCGTACGTCGAGAATACAGGAGGAGTGTCTGGCGTCGATCGCAATATGATCAATCTGGTTGGTGGTCGATTGATCCCAAGACCGCCAGGTACCCTTGTGGATGTTGAGATGGGGGAATCGCGTGCTTGCTACAAGGAGGTTACGCCCCGCTAGGAAATCGATTAGCCTTAATCCGTTGTCGGATGTGGTGTTATGGAGGCTATGCTTTCCTATGATCGACTCAAATATGTCCTCCTTGCCCAGTTTTGCATTAAAATCTCCTAGGACTATTTTTGTGTCGTAGCTGGGACATTGGGCATACGTTTTATCTAGGAGATCGTAGAATTCTTCCTTGAGTCGACCGTCCTTTTCTTCCGTTGGGGCGTGAGCGCATATTAAGCTAATGTTTCCAAATTTAGCTTTGATGCGGATTGTTATGAGGCGTTCGCTTACATCCCGGAAGCTTAAGACTTTTTGTCGGAGTCTTCCTCTAATAACGAATCCGCACCCGAATAGGCGCTGTTTGTTCTTTTTGTAGCAGTTCCCGTAGTAGATGTCGCAGTTTTTCATCCGTTTTTTGCCTGGTCCATCCCATCGCACTTCTTGGAGTGCGGTTATATCTGCTTTATAGCAGTTGAGGGTTTGCTCCAATTGATCGCCTGCACCCGGTCTGTTAAGGGACCTCACATTCCAGGTGCAGACTCTCAAGTCCGTTAGTCGTTTGCAGGGGTCGTCAGCTTTGTATCCGTCCGTATCCGAGGCTTGTTGTCGTTTCGGAACAAGTGGGTTTTTACGTGATATGGATGTTACCCCTAAGCACAACCCCCAACCTGGAGGGTCAGGTTCCTCTTTCCCCAGGAACAAGGGTTGGGTCGCTGCACACATTGGTTCACTACCTGGCGGGTGCCAGGGTAGCTATCCAGGGGGGCCACGCGGAGGCTATGTGTCAACTTGGATTGAACAGGGACAGAGATCGAAACTGGCGTTTGCCCTTCTTTGCTCTGTTTGCTCGCTCCCTCCCTCCCAAAAGTTTTCTTAACAGCGCCTACAAAATCTTCCTTGCCGTTTTGTGTGAATACCTGAAGCCTTTTTTAAATAAGCTGATGAATTCCAAGTCGACACTCACCACCTATTTGTCGACTTTAAAGCCGCATACGACTGCGTAATTAGAGACGAGCTATACAACGCTATGTCTACCTTTGACATACCTGCTAATCTCGCTATGCAAGATGACTTTGGAGCATGCTCGCTGCTCCATCCGAATCGGTGAACACCTTACCGATAGTTCTGATGTCAAAAAGGGATTTAGGCAGGGCGATGCGCCTGATTTCTTCAACATCATATTAGAAATGATTGTGCAAAAATCACTGGCCAATACAAGAAGCACAATCTATTTCAAATCCTCGGCGTACGCCGACGATGTTGACATAATAGGTAGATCACAACGAGATGTCCATGAGGCGTTTGCGAGCATTAAGATGGAGGCGGCGAAAATTGGGTTGGCGGTTAACGAAGGCAAAACTAAATATATGCTGTCATCAAAAAAGGACGCTCACCACCGACGTCTTGGCCAGAACGTTTGTATTGGCAGATATAAGTTTGAGGTTGTTAAGGACTTCGTCTACCTTGGCTCCGCAGTGACCGGGAACAACGACATCAGTTCCGAAATCAAACGCAAAATCATTCTTGCCAATGGCTGTTTCTTTGGGCTCAGGAGGCAATTGAGAAATAGAGCCCTCTCCCGAACGACAAAGTTAACTCTATATAAGACCCTTATCATCCCGGTCCTGTTGTACGGCGCAGGAGCATGAACACTATCAAAAGCGGATGAGGAGGCCCTTGGTCGTTTCGAGAGAAAGGTCTTGCGCGTGATTTTCGGGCCCATAAACGCAGACGGGGGATGGAGGAAAAGATTAAACCAGGAACTTTACGGGCTGTACAGCGACATGAGACTAGTCAGGCGTCTACGGATTCAACGCCTAAGGTGGCTGGGCTATATAGAGCTAATGGACACCACAGCTCGAACCCGGAGAGTCTTTGAATCCAACCCCGAGGGACAAAGAAGCAGAGGACGGCCGCACTTAAGATTGCGCACACAGGTGGAAGGGGACCTTAGCCAACTGGGTGTGCGGCAATGGAAAAGGCTAGCAAAAGATCGTGCTAGTTGGAGGGGCATGTTGGTTGAGGCCCAGCTTCACCCCGAACTGAAGCACCCGTTAAGAACAAAAAGAAGGTAATGACGCCACAGTCTTACCTAAAAAAGCTCTATGAAAGTGTCAACAATCAGTTCAAAACTACGTTTTGAGTTTTATATATGTACATACATATGTATGTATATATATTTTACTTTCATAGATACATGACGATTCTAAAAAAGGCGAAGAGTAGGTACAATTTAAAAATATCCATTACATTCTAGCTCTTTATACCAATACTTTAGATCGTATTTGAGTCTAGAATCATGCATTTACTCATGCTCCACTACCTCAGTGCGCAGACGTTTTGCTAGTGTCTTGCGGAGTTGCATTGAAGCCGAATTTCGCTCGACATTAGCCACATGATTGAGAATTTCGTCTGGGCTCCCTTCAAGCAATTTTTGAGCCACTTGAGCCGATGACGGACGATTACTCTTTTCGGTCGATTCATTTAGTTGCTTAGCTCGGGTCTTCTTTTTAATAGCCAGAATTTTGTCTCTCTGTTGCCGTAGGTACTCTTGACGGGATTGCACATCTTCGGGATTGATCTACGAAATTAAAGAATTATAGAATCTGCGTACGATTATCCGTGTAGAAACACACCTTTTGATCTTCGAAGAATAGATTGAGTCTCTCGAATTTATCAGAAATTTCAGGTTCCTCGGGCGTAACCGATGCTTCCGGTGTATCAAGTTCCTTTTCAACGGACTTGGCAACCAATTCTTCGGCGTCAAGAAATTCTTCATCCGGACTAATGTTGTATTTTAGTTTTCTTTATCACTTAATCGGAATTCAAAATGAAAATTAAAGTAATACCCCTTTAATGGTTCTTCGACCGTCTCGTCTTTGTCCAGCGATAATGACTGTTGTCTCCTCTCTATTAAATCCAACGCTTGTAATTGTATCTCTACATTTCGTTGTGTCATCATTCGAACAAAAATCTTGATGTCATTGGCTGCCCATATCTAAAAACACATCATTTGACAACACATACATAGATATTTATTGTCCTTGGTGATGAATAACCTGCTGGAAAAGTCCTTGATGAAAACTGAATGTGCTCTCGCCCTTTGGATTGCGTCCCTCCAAACAGGCCATTTCGAATTGTTCGGGCGTAATGTTCATCTCGTCCATGAAGCTGCCCAACATAAAGTCAACCAGATTCTTGTATTCATCATGAATTTTTATATATTCCGGATTCGTTTCATCTAGCTCCTGGTTGGGATCAAAAACTGAAACAAAAATATTATTTGCTGGTTCCATGCGATTTTATCGTGTCCTTACTCAAGGATTTTTCTTCGATGAAAGTCTGCAGCGGGGCATTCCACACTGGACCATGGAGAAAACACACCAGCGAGTCAAAAACCCAGGAATTATCCTCAGACATGTTATCAAGCAGAAAGTTATTCTTCACTGAAAATACTTATGTATGAGCAATGGGATACTTAATTCAGTTTTACTGTTGTGGCCATGTAAGACTAATGCGTTGCCTTGGAAATGTTGGGTTGACTTAAATGCCACACACGGATTCATAGTGGACAATGGTGGAGAAATGCGTACAAATTGGAAAACTAGTGCCACTAGGCGAAGAAATACTTTTATAGCCTCATGAAGAATTTGTATTTAAGAGCCTATTATACCGCGCTGTTAAATTTTGATCACATGCATACCAGAATAAGTGAATTTAAACAGGCGTGAGGACATGGTTCGCTATGTAAATTGCCATGGGACTTGAAAACGAATATTTGTATTGATTTTATAATTAACTTTTTGCCATTTTTCATTAGTATAAGCAAACACGGGCACGGGCTCGGACATACAGGGTAAAGTTGTTGATTGCTCTCAACCTGGCGAGATGCCAGCAACGATCCCTGTTTAAATGCCCGGGTCAAGTTGACATACGGCCTCCTCGCGGCGCCCTCTGGATAGCCTCTTCAACAACCGTTGGGAGGTGAACAAACGTATGCAGCGAAAGAAACCCCGACCAGAATGGCGGTTGTGCGGCGGGCTAACAATCCGCCCACGTAAAAAAACCTAAAGTTATGAATGAGCAAGATGCCTCGGATACACGGACGGATACTCGACGACGACAACGCACGAAAAAGGAACACGATTTGCGAGTATGCTCCTGGAATGTCAGGACCCTGTACACTCCCGGAGCTGCTCATAAACTAGAAGGAATCCTCACGCAGTACAAGGCGGATATTACTGCGGTCCAGGAAATACGCTGGATAGGAAACGGTATGATGAAGAAGAAAAATTGCGACATTTATTACAGCTGTCACAAAAGGTTGCACTTACTGGGATGCGGATTCGTCGTGGGAAAGCGGTTAAGGTCGAAGGTCATCGAATTTAAACCTATAAGTGATCGCCTGGCTGTGATCCGCATCAGAGGCAGATTTTATAACATCAGCCTTATATGTGCACACGCCCCTACCGACGAGGCTGAAGACCCTATCAAGGAGGACTCCTATGACCTCCTGGACAACGCCTACGGAGCTTGTCCGGAGTACGATGTAAAAATCGTGCTCGGGGACTTCAATGCCAAAATCAGAAAGGAAAACACCCTTGGCGGAGTGATCGGAAAGCACAGCCTCCACGATACAACAACAGATAACGGCTTCCGACTCGCTGACTTTGCGACAGCTCGTAATGCGGTGATAAGTAGCACAAGATTCCCTCGCAAGCGAATCCACACAGTAACCTGGCGATATCCGGACGGTCGAACCGCCAACCAAATCGACCATGTGCTCATTGACGCAAGGCACGCGTCAAACATCCTGGATGTGAGAACATTCAGAGGGGCGAATGTCGACTCTGACCACTTCCTCGTAGCAGCAAGATTCAGAGCTCGACTGTCCAATGTCAGAAAGCTGCACCAGCCCATCAGGAGGAGGTTCGACATTGGGCGCCTGAGCACACCGGAGGTTGCCAGAGTCTACAGGGAGCAGCTGAGCGAAAGACTCTACGGTATGCCTACGTCGAACACAAATGCCAATAATATGTGGCTGCATTGCCGCTCAGCCATTCAGGAAGTAGCCGAAACCACATTAGGATACCTACCACCCCCGACAAGAAACCCGTGGTATGATGGCGAGTGTGAGCAGAAAAAGGCAGCAACCGACGAGGCGTACCAAAAGGCGCTGCAGAGGAAAACCAGGGCAGCGCGAGAAGAGTACCGAGCCAGAAGAAGGGAGGAGAAGAAACTACTGCGACAAAAGAAAAGAATCTTCGCAGCCTCCCAGCTCAAGGATATCGAGGAGTCTAGGGATAAACATAAAATACGAGCCTTTTACAAGAAAGTCAAAGGCCTTGCAGGAGGCTTCAAAAAGGGCACCCTGGCTCTTCGAAACTGCGAGGGTAATCTTGTCACCTACCCGCAGGGAATAGTGGATGTATTTAAGCAGCACTTCCAGCAGCTGCTTAACGGGCATGACCAAGAGAGAGTGGTAGGGACCGAGGAAATCCCAACTCCAGCCGCTGAAGTAGTCCTCCCACCCAGCATAGAGGAAGTCGGCACAGCTATTCAGAAGCTGAAGAACAACAAGGCCGCAGGCTCAGATTGGCTTGCCATCAGAGCTCTTCAAGCTGGCGGCGATGTTCTGGTAGGGAGCATGCACCAGATCATCTGCAGAATTTGGGAAGATGAGAGCATTCCCGACGACTGGAATACCAGCTCTATATGCCCCATCCACAAAAAAGGCGATCCTACCTCTTGCAAGAACTATAGAGGTATATCCCTGCTCAATGTCGCATACAAGATCCTGTCCAGCGTATTGTGTGAACGTCTAAAACCCTTTTGCACCGCACTAATCGGCAGCTACCAGTGCGGCTTCCGGCCCGGCAAATCAACTACAGACCAAATTTTCACACTTCGACAAATCCTGGAAAAGACCAACGAGTTTCGAATCGATACACACCATCTTTTCATCGATTTCAAAGCCGCATACGACAGCATTCATCGTGAAGCACTGTTTGGGGCGATGGCCGAATTCGGGATCCAGGTAAAACTGATCCAGTTGTGTCGCGCCACGCTAAAAAACACGCGATGCACCGTGCAACTCGGTTCTAGGACCTCGGAACCATTCGAAACAGGCACCGGATTTCGGCAAGGAGATGCGCTGTCATGTGACTTCTTCAACCTGGTGCTGGAGCAGATAGTGCGACGGGCAGGCGTCAACAGGGAAGGCATTATTTTTTACAAGTCCATCCAGCTGCTAGGATACGCGGATGATATCGACATCATCGCGTGTTCTCGCCGTGGCATTGTGGAAGCATTCACGGCGATTGAAGAACAGGCGAAACGAATTGGTCTTAAGATCAATGAGGACAAAACGAAATACATGCTGTCAAGCAAAAACCAATCCGTCGCTCACCACCTGGGACAAAACATAACAATTGACAGCTACAATTTCGAGGTAGTTAAAGAGTTTGTCTACCTCGGGGCAAACGTAAATTCCACAAATTACACCACAGTGGAGATCCGGCGTAGAATCGCCCTTGGCAACCGCTGCTACTTCGGCTTGTCCCAACAACTGGGGTCAAAACTCCTCACTCGAAAGACCAAAGTCATGCTTTACAAAACGCTCCTTCTGCCAGTCTTGCTGTACGGAGCCGAAAGCTGGATGATAAGCAGGACAGCGGAGCTGATTTTGGGTTCTTTCGAAAGAAAAATTCTGGTCCTGTCTGTGAGGAAGGTGAATGGAGAAGAAGACACAACCGCGAACTCTACGAGCTGTACCAAGATGTGGATGTAGTCTGGAAGGCAAGGATCCGTCGACTACACTGGCTCGGCCACATCGAGCGCATGGACATCAACGCTCCAGCTAAGAGGGTCTTCGACTCCGAGCCTCCTGGTTCGAGAAGAAGAGGAAGACCGAACCTCCGGTATAAAGACCAAGTAATCGCGGATGTAGGACATCTTGGTCTTGACAACTGGAAGCAGCGTGCCCGGGACCGTCAAGGATGGAAGGCAGCTATAGCTCAGGCTCAGATCCTCCATGGATCGCAGGCCTGATAAGTAAGTAAGTAAGTAATGTCGCATACAAGATCTTCGCTGCCGTTTTGTGTGAACGCCTGAAGCCATTCGTAAACAAGCTGATAGGTCCTTATCAGTGTGGCTTCAAGCCAGGGAAGTCCACCATCGATCAAATCTTCACACTACGGCAGATACTGGAGAAAACCAATGGATTTCAAGTCGATACGCACCATCTATTTGTCGACTTCAAGGCCGCATACGACAGCATAATTAGAGACGAGCTATATAACGCCATGTTAACTTTTGACATCCCTGCTAAGCTCGTCAGACTATGCAGGATGACCCTGGAAAATGCTCGCTGCTCCATCCGAATCGGTGCAGAACTGACCGCTAGTTTCGAAGTCAAGAAAGGATTTAGACAGGGCGATGCGTTGTCGTGTGATTTTTTTAACATCATATAGAAACGATTGTGCAAAAATCACAGGCCAATACAAGAGGCACAATCTATTTCAAATCCTCGCAACTCCTTGCATACGCCGACGACATTGACATAATAGGGAGATCGCAGCGAGATGTCAATGAGGCGTTTGCGAGTATAGAGATGGAGGCGGCAAAAATTGGTTTGGCAGTTAGTGAGGGCAAGACTAAATATCTGCTGTCATCGAAAAGGGACATTTACCACTGACGTCTTGGACAGAACGTGCATATTGGCAGATATAAGTTCGAGGAAGTTAAGGACTTCATATACCTCGGCTCCGCAGTGACTTGGAACAACGACACCAGTTTCGAAATCAAGCGCAGGATTACTCTTGCCAACCGCTGCTTCTTTGGGCTCAAGAGGCAACTGAGAAGTAAAGCCCTCTCGCGTACGACCAAGTTGACCTTATATAAGACCTTAATTATCCCGGTCCTGTTATACGGCGGCGCAGAAGCATGGACTTTATCTAAAGCGGATGAGGAAATCCTTGGTCGTTTCGAAAGAAAGATTCTGCGTTCGATTTTCGGTCCCATAAACACAGAGGAGGGTTGGAGGAGAAGATTCAATCACGAACGGGTTGTACAGCGACATGAGTCTGGTCAGGCGTCTACGGATCCAACGCCTAAGATGGCTAGGCCATGTAGAGCGAATGGACACCACAGCTCCAGCCCGTAGAGTCCTTGAATCCAACCCCGAGGGACGAAGAAATAGAGGACGGCCGCACCTAAGGTGGCGCGCACAGGTGGAAAGGGGCCTCAACCAACTGGGTGTGCGGCATTGGAAAAGACTAGCGAAAGATCGTGCTAGGTGGAGAGGCATGTTGGTTGAGGCCCAGGTTCACCCCGAACTGTAGCGCCCGTTAGGTAAGTAAGTAAGTATTAATTATTATAAGTAACTCAAATGTAAAATAATTTAATTATAAATGTAATTTAACTTTTACTAATCAAAGGCTCCGAGGGCGCCGCGGCGCAGTAGTTAGTGTGTTGGACTCTGACGCACGATGAGCGAGTTCAGATCCCGATAACACCAACGCCATCGAATGTTTATTTCGCGACGTCCCTCCTCGGCGGGGTACTGGCAAGACCCTCCGTAGTATAACTTGCCTAGAAAGCTTTTCGACTCACGCCGTTCGGAATCGGCATTAAACTGTAGGTCCCTTTCACGTGTATGAAAAATAGAATCACACACAACATGGGTGAATGAAGGGAAGCTTGGCTCTGGTGCTTCATGGGCTGTAACGCCACCATGGAAGAATCAAAGGCTCTGTAACCCATTGTAAAGGGTTCAATCAATAAATAAATGAAAAATAAGAAGTCTCCAGTGTGCCATAGAGCGAAGCACTACCACTTTTTCCCATAAAATAATTATTTGCAAAAATATGTTATAGTCGTCTTCCGAAAAATATATGTAAATAGGAAGTAATGAAATCAAGAAGACTCTATTAAAATAATACATAGGGTATTCCAAGTATTCCAACAAACTAGCAGTTACCATTGCCCTTACTTGATCTACTTCCATTATTACATATTGTCAGCGTCGTTACCTTATCACTGATAAGGAATAAATAAAATGATAAACAATTAGCTGATTACGGCACGTACGCGTTCCTTTTGTGCGAATGTGCTCAATTTTAGTACCGGTCTGGCAGGTCTATCAGCGTGAAGGTTTCCCTTCCGTGGCGTTTCGTCGTAAGAACAACAATTAAAATAAAACAAATTGTCTTATCTCTGTTACAGCTGTGTAGCTACGGGATTTCGTTTACGTGATCATTTATTTAAGATAAATCTGAGAGTTAGACTTGCATTTTTTCGTTCTGTTTTAGTACTTGTTTTCGCTTTCAACCTCGGGATCTTGGTTCAATTATCAATCGGCCAAAATGTCAAATAATGCCTACTATCCAGAATGCTCGACGAGTCACGATTGCGACAGTGACTTTACTATCTGCTCGGGGGGCAATTGCGTATGTAAGCCGATGTATTATCTTAATAGTTACGGAAATTGTGAAAAGTGCCCAGGTGAGTTTTAATTATTCGTGGCTCTATGTTAAGTCTATAAGGCTTAAGTGTCAATATATATATTTTGAACGCAAAATCTTCTTTGTCGCAATACGATACGAAATTAATATTAATTTTTTGTCATCAGCGAATTAGTTAATGATAACGAAAGCATTGTATATTTCTTATCAGAATCTTGATATGCAGAGTTGTCCAAAAAGGACGGTTTCTTAGGATTTTATTCTTATTACTTAATAGGTATCAACAATACGATACAAGCACCTTTATTGAGGCAAACAGTTTATTAAGACATCTTGGCACGGGTTGACGTGATTAAGAGGTCCGAGTTGAGTGTCTGTTTAGAGCAAGTCGATAAGCTGGCCTGCTCTTTGAGCAAAAAATAAAAGGTTTAAAGCATAATTGACTGCCATTTGCTGTACAAACATTTGATTAGATTAATCAAATACTTGGTTTTATTGCATAAAATGCTTTCTGCAATGTCTAACATGTGATAAGTCGCGACAAATTAGTTAAGTTGAGTCTAAAATAAAAGGGGAAAGAAAAGAAGTTATATTATCCAAGTGACTTCGAAGGATAAAGAAATACCAATCTGCAGCCGGAAGGTGTCTGCAGAAAGGAGGCCCCTCGGATTGCGCCAACTACAGAGGAATAAGTCTCCTTAACATCGCCTACAAAATCTTCTCTGCCGTTTTGTGTGAACGCCTGAAGCCTTTTGTAAATAAGCAGATAGGTCCTTATCAGTACAGATTCAGGCCAGGGGAGTCCACCATCGACCAAATCTCCACACTACGGCAGATCCTGGAAAAAACCAATGAATTTCAAGTTGACACTAGATGATGATCTATTTGTCGACTTCAAAGCCGCATACGCCAGCGTAATTAGAGACGAGCTATACAAGGCTATGTCTACCTTTGACATACCTGCTAAACTTGTCAGGCTATGCAGGATGACTTTGGAGAATGCTCGCTGCTCCATCCGAATCGGTGAACACCTTACGGATAGTTTTGATGTCAAAAAAGGATTTAGGCAGGGCGATGCGCTGTCGTGTGATTTGTTCAACATCATATTAGAAATGATTGTGCAAAAATCACTGGCCAATCCAAGAGGCACAATCTATTTCAAATCCTCGCAACTCCTTGCATACGGGGACGATATAATAGGTAGATCACAGCGAGATGTCAATGAGGCGTTAACGAGTATTGAGATGGAGACGGCGAAAATTGGTTTGGCGGTAAACGAGGGCAAAACTAAATATTTGCTGTCATCAAAAAAGGACGCTCACCACCGGCGTCTTGGCCAGAACGTTTGTATTGGCAGATATAAGTTCGAGGTAGTTAAGGACTTCGTCTACCTTGGCTCCGCAGTGACCTGGAACAACGACATCAGTTCCGAAATCAAACGCAGAATCACTCTTGCCAATCGCTGTTTCTGGGGCTCAGGAGGCAACTGAGTAATAAAGCCCTCTCCCGAACGATAAAGTTGACTCTATATAAGACCCTTATCATCCCGGTCCTGTTGTACGGCGCAGAAGAATGGACACTATCAAAAGCGGATGAGGAGGCCCTTGGTCGGTTCGAGAGAAAGATTTTGCGCTTGATTTTCGAGTCCATAAACGCAGACGGGGGATGGAGGAAAAGATTCAACCACGAACTTTACGGGCTGTACAGCGACATGAGTCTAGTCAGGCGTCTACGGATTCAACGCCTAAGATGGCTGTGCCATGTAGAGCGAATGGACACCACAGCTCCAGCCCGGAGAGTCTTTGAATCCAACCCCGAGGGACGAAGAAGCAGAGGACGGCCGCACTTAAGATGGCGCACACAGGTGGAAGGGGACCTCAGCCAACTGGGTGTGCGGCAATGGAAAAGGCTAGCAAAAGATCGTGCTAGTTGGAGGGGCATGTTGGTTGAGGCCCAGGTTCACCCCGAACTGTAGCGCCCATTAAGAAGAAGAAGAACCTGCAGCCGTTGGTGGGGACAATTATTATGGCCAACTATTGATTGGCAAATTAAGGCAAAGGAAAGTTCATGCAAGTTTAGGCTACAAATATTTATTTTTAAGCAACGTGGCTTCTTTACTTTTAAGGGATATCGGCTTCATTTATGTTAAAAGAAATTATATCAGTAAAATGTAGTAAATTGATCCTGATGGCACCATCCCCGTCATGCAACAGAGAAATCTGAAGCACGTCATTCTCCCTCTCATCATGATCTCCCGAAGCTGCTTGCTTCTGAATTACGTTCTCATCTCCTGGAAAACGATTCGTGTAGTCCTTATTCCAAAAGATGGGAAAAGAGCCTAGAAATCAGCCAAGAATTTCCGCCCAATCAGTCTGTCATCCTTTCTCCTTAAAACGCTGGAGCGTATGCTCGATCTGAACATTTGCGAGCTTTCAAAAACAAACCGTCTTTCAAACTCTGAACATATTTATCTCAGGGGTAAATCCACAGAGACGGCATTGCACGAAGCAAAAGGGTTAGAGTTAACGCTTAGGCTACAGGCTGCGTGTGAAAGAAAACTGAGCTGCTGCTATTTACCCCAAGAATAAAATACCGCCATTTAAACTTCCACGGCTAAACAACTCAACCCTATTTCTTCCCAACCGAGCGCTAAGTATCTAGGCGTCATCCTAGAGCCAGAGCTTATTTGGAAGTTTAATATAGAAAACTGGGTAAAGGAAGCTAGAGTAACTTTTTACACCTGCAGCAAAACTTTCGGTGAAAGGTGGTTGCTCAGAACTAAAGTCCGTTGTCGGATGTGGTGTTATGGAGGCTATGCTTTCCTATGATCGATTCAAATATGTCTTCTTTGCCCAGTTTTGCATTAAAATCTCCTAAAACTATTTTTGTGTCGTAGCTGGGGCATTGGGCATATGTTCTGTCTAGGAGATCGTATAATTCTTTTTTGAGTCGATCGTCCTTTTCTTCCGTTGGGGCGTGAGCGCATATTAAGCTAATGTTTCTAAATTAAGCTTTCATGCGGATTGTTATGAGGCGTTCGCTTATATCCCGGAAGCTTAAGACTTTTTGTCGGAGTCTTCCTCGAATAACGAATCCGCACCCGAATAGGCGCTTTTTGTTCTCCTTGTAGCAGTTCCCGTAGTAGATGTCGCAGTTTTTCATACGTCTTTTGCCTGGTCCATCCCATCGCACTTCTTGGAGTGCGGTTATATCTGCTTTATAGCAGTTGAGGGTTTGCTCCAATTGAACGCCTGCGCCCGGTCTGTTAAGGGACCTCACATTCCAGGTGCAGACTCTCAAGTCCGTTAGTCGTTTGCAGGGGTCGTCAACTTTGTATCCGTCCGTATCTGAGGCTTGTTGTCGTTTCGGAACAAGTAGGTTTTTACGTGATAGGGATGTTAAGCACAACCCCCAACCTGGAGGGCCAGGTTCCTCTTTCCCCAGGAACAAGGGGTTGGGTCGCTGCACACATTCTACCACTATCTATCGCTACCTGGCGGGTGCCAGGGTAGCTATCTAGGGGGGGCCACGCGGAGGCTGTGTGTCAACTTGAGCAGGGACGAATATCGAAGCTGGCGTTTGCCATGTTAAGCGCGATCAACTTCTTTGCTCTGTTTGCCCATCGAATACACCCCGGAAGGAAGGCGCGGCAGAGGACGGCCGCATCAACGGTGGCGCACGCAGGTTGAAGGGGACCTGGCTAAAGACCGTGCCAGCTGGAGACGCTTGTTGGTTGAGGCCCAGGTTCACCATGGATTGTAGCCCCACCTGATCTATAATATGATGACGGGTAGAAGGTTCGTGATAAAAATTGCCTACGTGACTTCTACTCAAACCTTCGAAATTGAAAATGGACTGCAACAGGGCACAGTGAACTCGCCGATCCCTTATAGCATTTACATCAGCGATCTGATAGTTTCTCTTCGCCAATCGATAGCATACGCGGACGACCTAATTGCGTACAGATGAGGCCCAACGATCGACGTCATTGCTATTTTATTGCAACGTGACTTCGACAAAAATCAGCAGTTCTGTGATGACTGGAAATTGAAAATCAGCTTCCAGAAATCAGAGACTATTCTAATCGGAACGCCTCTGTCTAGGGCCTCCAGGGACACTAGAAAGTACTGGCGAAGGTTCTCAATACTGAGACCGGACGGGCGTCCACTAGCAAATAGAAGTGTAGTCAGATACCTTGGGATCTGGCTAGATCAGTATCTATATTTTGATAAAAATGTGGATGTTGCTCTGGCATGGGCTCGGAGCGTTTTCGCTCTGACAAGATGGCTGTTTCATAGCAGCCAACTTGATTCCAGAGTGAAGGTAATCTGGCTACATGGCCTTAATCAGACCCATGATTGCCTATGGATGATGACCCGTCTGGTTTAATGTGAGCGCAAGCTTAATGGAAGGGATTCGGGTGTTTGCGAGACAATGTCTAAGGACTTGTCTCGGACTGCACAGAACACCAGAATCCGAGTACACGAAGGTCCTATACAATAGGGCAAGGATTGCAAGGATAGACAATTTTCTGATAAAGCTGATTCGAAGTCACGTTGCGAGGGCAATGACCTCGGTCAATAACTTGATCTCTGGGGCTTACTACCCCAATAATATGTAACATGAGCGTGTGCGACTTAGCGGCTTTGTCCCTCCGGAAGCATTCCTTTATCTAGATCATTGTGGGCTAATCCAGGATAGATCGGCGGTATCGCTGATCTTCCACGTGGCCCGTAATTGCGTGGAACGGCGATTTCTTTACGAACATGACGTCGTGCTCTGTGACCCCGAGCGCCTGAGGTTCAGCATGGCGGTTTCAGACCGCGATCGAAGCGACGTCGTCCGGCAGCATCAACGATTTTGGTGACTGGAGTGGACGCCACTGGCGTCTTGAATAAGTAAGCCTCTGCCCGGCAACAATCGCCAACACCAATGGCATACATAGGTTAGTGTAGGTTAGGTAGGGTAGGGTAGACTAAGGTAGAATAAGTGTAGACACAAACATGTACATGTATGTATATTTGCTAAGATAGGCAAAGTTAGAATAGGCTAAGCTAAGTTAGTTTAAGTTAGAGTTAGAAAAATGGTTGGTACGCTAAGTCTTTTAGAAAAAATATAACAGTCGGAAGGCATTTATGAAATAAATATTGGTTAGCTTAGAGTGTCCGCAAGGGGTCAGTAAGTTATTTATAATGTAATTAAGTTAGTTAGGCTAGTTTTAGACATTTTTATCTAGCAGAAGTTAGTTATTACTACAACAATAAAAATGAATTTTAAACTGTAAAAAAAAACTGTAACTTAGTATCAATTCCCAGGTCTTGGCCAATCATGTGACTATTCCAGTTGTTGCGAAGACTTATCTATGGAATGTAACTTATCAGGCATTTGCACGTGTCGCAGTGGAATTGAAACGTCCGCAACTTGCAGGTTTTATATTAAAGAATTTTAAAAGCCTTATTATCATTTTAACATCTTTCCTTGAAGCCCATCTCCTCCTTTATTTATTACCGCACCACAAATAGCTCTATCGGCTGCTCTTCTGATGGGAATGGCTGCTTTAACAATGGTGATCTACAGACTTTGTACAAAACCCAGATATTTAAGGTAATTGTATACTACAACATGGAATAGAATAACTTAAACCTTTTCTTTACAACTCTTAGCGCTCGACAGAGAGCTTTAGCTGGTCGCCTAGGAACGAACTCTGACAGTGAGTCAATTACTTATGCAAATTATTTACGTAATTCACTTACATCTATGCAAATACGTGTTCTGACACGGCTGCGTGATAGACCGCCTTCCTATGACAGTAGACAGACGCCAATAGTGATGCCCGAATTACCACCTCCCTACGAAGGGCCTACAGAGGTAAGAAGTCTTTTTGATCTAGTCCTAGTAAAATAATTCATTTCTTTAAGGGTCTACCCTTGCCACCGGTTTATACAGAACTTGTCTTAAGCCCTGCAGGGTATGTGAATTCATCATTTACCAGCACGGATCCGGAAACGCCCAATAGAAATACTGATCAAAGTAGAAGTATTACCAATGAAAGTCAAAATTTTGATACCAATTCATCATCAGCGGGTGAAAATTATGATAAAGTCATCGAGGAATCCGTTGAGGAAAAGTCGGAGGCTGATCAGGAAAACCGGATACCTGTATAATGGCACACGTCCTATTTTAGGCTTGTTAGCATATTTTGTGGTTGTGTAGATTATTTCGTTTTTTTAAACGTTGGTTAAAAAACAACTGTGCGTGATCATATTTGTATTTAGAGTGTTGCCCATAGCCTAAGCAATTTGTAATTGTTGTTAATAATACTTAAAATGTAGATAAATGTACACGATAAGTTCGCGTTCCTAATGTTAATGATTAAGCAGTTGAAGAGGAATCAGCCAAAGGGCAGGTTTTATAAGCTATGCTGAGCCTGTTGTTGAATGGCTTGCTTTATATAACAGGGGTGCCTTGTTTTTAAATTGCATAATTTGGCAAATAGAGTAGCGCCGTGGCGCAGTGGGTAGTGTGTTGACTTCTCACCCGGAATTGAATGTTTTTCACGGTGCTTCTCCTAAGCGGAGCTCTGACAAAACGCCCTGTCGTGAAAAAGCTTCTCGAAATTCGCCATTCGGAATCGGCAATAAATTGAAGGTCCCTCCCACCTATGGGAAAATAAAATCATACACAACATGGCTGATTGAGAGAAGCTCGGCTTTGGTCCTTCATGGACTGTAACGCCAACAGACAGACATAAAGTCCACTAGCCTTGGTCTGTTTTCTGACGTTGTGTTGTGTAAGCTGTGCTTTCAAATCACCCGTTCAAAAATAGCTTCCTTACCGAGCTTCGCTTTGAAATCTCCTAGAACGATTTTGGTGTCATAGCTGGGGTATTGCGCATACGTTCTGCCTAGGAGATCATAGAAGTCGTCTTAATGTCGGTCATCTTTCTCCTCTGTGGGGGCGTGGACACATAATAAACTTATATTGCCGTGACTGGTCTTGATGCGGATAGTTATGAGGCGTTCGCTTACATAATGGAAGCTTTAGACTTTTGAGTCTGATTCTGCCTCGAACAACAAATCCGCATCCGAATAAGGGTTGTTTATTTTCTCTGTAGCAGTTTCCACAATATATATCACAGTTTTTCATCCGCTTTTTGCCTGGCCCATCCCATCGCACCTCTTGGAGCGCGGTAAGGGTAAAGGGCATGAAGTTGATTTCGTTGAACATGGCAAACGCCAGCTTCCATCTCTGTCCCTGCTCAATCCAAGTTGACACACAGCCTCCGCGTGGCCCCCCTGGATAGCTACCCTGGCACCCGCCAGGTAGTGAACCAATGTGTGCAGCGACCCAACCCCTTGTTCCTGGGGAAAGAGGAACCTGGCCCTCCAGGTTGGGGGTTGTGCTTAGGGGTAACATCCCCATCACGTAAAAACCAACTTGTTCCGAAACAACAACAAGCCTCGGATACGGACGGATACAAGGCTGACGACCTCTGCAAACTAACGGACTTGAAAGTCTGCACCTGGAATGTGAGGTCCCTTAACAGACCGGGTGCAGGCGATCAATTGGAGCAAACCCTCAACTGCTATGAAGCAGATATGAAAACGGATGAAAAACCGCGACATCTATTACGGGAACTGCTACAAGGAGAACACACAGCGCCTATTCGGGTGTGGATACGTTATTCGAGGGAGACTCCGACAAAAAGTCTTAAGCTTCCGAGATATAAGCGAACGCCACATAACAATCCGCATCAAAGCTAAATTTAGAAACATTAGCTTAATATGCGCTCACGCCCCAACGGAAGAAAAGGACGATGGACTCAAAAAAGAATTATACGATCTCCTAGACAGAACATATGCCCAATGCCCCAGCTACGACACAAAAATAGTTTTAGTAGATTTTAATGCAAAACTGGGCAAAGAGGACATATTTGAGTCGACCATAGGAAAGCATAGCCTCCATAACACCACATCCGACAACGGACTTAGGCTAATCGATTTCCTAGCGGGGCGTAACCTCCTTGTAGCAAGCATGCGATTCCCCCATCTCAACATCCACAAGGGTACCTGGCCGTCTTTTGATCAATCGACCACCAACCAGATTGATCATATTGCGATCGATGCCAGACACTCCTCCTCCAAGAGTCGAGTCCTTAGGAGTCGAGTAGGACTACGTAAGTTTGACGTCGGAAAGCTACAATCGCAAGAGACTGTCAGAACCTTTGCCGATCGTGTCTCCTCCAAGCTCTCTCAAAATCCCCCCACAGCAGCACAAACAACAGAGTAGGAATGGGCGCATTGCCAGAGTGCCGTCAGAGACGCTGCCTCAGAGGTGCTGGGTTTCAAGCCGCCACCACCTAGAAACCCCTAGTTCGAAGAACAGTGCGAACAAGCCCATGCAGCAAAACCAGAGGCATATAAAGTCATGCTGCAACGACGGACGAAAGCTGCTCGCGAAATCTATGAGCAGAAGAGAAGAGAGGAACACACGCTTTTCAGAAGAAAGAAGAGAGAGCACAGAGAGCGAGGCCGAGGAGATGGAGAGATGCTTCCGCAGGAATGACGCCCGTAAGTTTTACAATAAGGTAAAATGAACATGCCATGGCTACAAAGACAGAGCGGCGACCTGCAGGGATGAAAATGGAGAACTGGTAGTAGAGTCGCAGTCGATGCTGAGGATTTGGAAAGACCACTTGTGCAGACTGTATAACGGCGATGATAGACAAGATACCGCTGTCAGCAGAACGAGCCTTTCGTAATGGACGACAATGTAACAGAATTCAGTCCACCCGACCTAGACGAAGTCAAAATAGCGATGTCAAGACTTAAGTCTAATAAAGCCGCGGGCGCAGACGTCCTGTCTGCTGAGCTTCTTAAAGCGGCTGGAGATGGGCTGGTAAGGTGCATGCACCATCTCATTTGTAAGGTATGGTCGGAGGAAAGCATGCCTGACGAATGGAATCTCAGCATCGTTTGCCCGGTCCATAAGAATGGAGACACATATAACTGCACCAACTATAGGGGAATAAGTCTCCTTAACATCGCATATAAGATCTTCTCTGCCGTATTGTGTGAACGCCTGAAACCGTTTATGAATAACCTGATCGGCTCTTATCAGTGTGGTTTCAGGACAGGTAAAACCACAATAGACCAAATATTTACGCTACGGCAGATCTTGGAGAAGACCCAGGAATACCAAATCGACACTCACCACCTCTTCGTCGATTTCAAAGCTGCATATGACAGCATGTATAGAGATGAGCTATTCAAAGCCATGTCTAGTTTTAACATCCCTGACAAACTCATCCGACTGAGCAGGATGACAATGGAGAATTCTCGCTGCTCCATTAAGGTCGGTAATGACAAACCCGAGACCTTTGATGTTAAAAAAGGATTTAGGCAAGGTGACGCGCTGTCATGTAACTTTTTCAACATCGTGCTTGAAAAGATCGTGCAAGAGTCACTGGCCAACACAAGAGGTACGATTTATTTCAAGTCTAGGGAATTGCTTGCGTACGCCGACGACATTGACGTGATTGGACGGACACAGCGAGACGTCAATGAGGCCTTTGTAAGCATTGAGGTAGAAGCGGCTAAGATGGGTCTCAAGGTTAATAAGGATAAAACCAAATATCTGCTTTCATCTAAAAGAGACGGACAACACCGACGTATTGGCCATAGTGGCACCATGGGCGGACATAACTTTGAAGTGGTCAAGGAATTCGTCTACCTTGGCTCACTGATGACCAGCGACAACAACACCAGCGCTGAGATAAAACGCAGAATCACTCTTGCCACCCGCTGTTTCTTTGGGCTCAAGAGGCAATTGAGAAGTAGAGCCCCCTCTCGGAAAATCAAGGTGACACTATATAAGACCTTAATCATCCCAGTCCTCCTTTACGGCGCAGAGGCTTGGACCTTAACAAAAGCGGATGAAGATGCCCTTGGTCGTTTCGAGAAGAAAATTCTGCGCACTATCTACGGTCCCGTTTATTCAAACGGTGTATGGAGAAGATATAACGAAAAACTGTACGGGTTGTACAGCGACATCGGCCTGGTACGACGTCTACGGATACAGCGTCTAAGGTGGCTAGGCCATGTAGAGCGCATCGAAAACACAGCTCCGACCCGAAGAGTCTTCGAATCCACCGCGGAAGGAAGGCGTGGCAGAGAACGGCCGCATCAAGGGTGGCGCACACAGGTGGAAGGGGATCTTATCCAACTGGGCGTGCGGCCCTGGAAACAGTTGGCCAAAGACCGTGCCAGCTGGAGACGCTTGTTGTATGAGGCCCAGGTTCACCGCGGACTGTAGCGCCACCTAAGTAAGTAGCATATACTAATTTCCGTTAGCATTTCCAACGCATATCGATTTCCAATGATAGGATGTGGGTCATCATTTTTGTTGTTGCTGCACTCAACACCACAAAGGGTCACTTCACCAGATGACCCATTAAGCGATATGTTTTGTCGCATCGAATATCACTGGGGACACACAGTGCAGTGAACGTAGTTATGTTTACGTTCCAATTCCGTCTCCTTGTCTTCATACGGTGTCGGCCCTTTGGCGAGTGCCGTCCAGTGTATATATTTTTGGTGTGACATGACGCTATTGTGTGGTGTACATTATGCAATGTGTGGAAAGTGTTTTGTTATGACGTTATTATCTAATGCAGGGGTTCGCAAAGTGTGCGCCGCGGCGCCCTGGTGCGCCGTAGGAAGTAAAGAAGGGCGCCGCGCCGTGAGTTAGCTAGATTAAAAGATAATAATTATATTAAAGATAAAATAAGCTTCGCGCTGCTTGTCAACTGAATTTTTAAACATACCTCACTTTGCCTCTTTTAAACTATAGCGCTCTCCACATGCAAG
Source organism: Eumerus sabulonum (assembly GCA_951905685.1). Lineage (NCBI taxonomy): Eukaryota > Metazoa > Arthropoda > Insecta > Diptera > Syrphidae > Eumerus > Eumerus sabulonum. Next base: position 210,696,506 of record OX645060.1, read on the forward strand.
AAAGCCATAGGGAAAAATGGGGATTCAACCCCAAGATCACCCTATGGCTCTACATCACGATCGTCAGACCCATACTAATGTATGGAGTAACAGTCTGGTGGACAGCACTGGACAAGAGAACATACCTCAAGCAATTCGAGAAGGTACAAAGGTTGGCGTGTATGTGCATTACCGGGGCCCTCAGGTCCACCCCAACGGTTGCGCTTAACACGATATTCGACCTTACACCACTCGATACTTTCGGCAAGCAAATTGCTACACAAACGGCCATTGGACTTAAAGCCAACTCGAACTGGTCGAGCTATGTCGCTGGCCACTCCTCCATCCTGAATAACAGGTCAACTATGGCAGAAAACCTGGACCTCATAGAACCCACCACAGTCTTGAAAAAAAAACTTTACAACGACCTACCCGGACAGACAAAATTGGACTCGCCAGACTCAACCTCGCAGAAACTGCGTAGACTTCTATACTGACGGGTCTAAAACCAAAGACGGGATGGGTAGTGGAGTATTCTGCAAACAACTTAAGCTGAACAAAGCTCTAAAACTACCAAATCACTGCAGCGTTTTCCAGGCGGAACTGTTGGCAATAAAAGAGGCTTTGCCTTGGTTGAAGTGGAACGTGATATCCACCACGGGTAGCCAAGCAGCCTTAAAGTCGTTGGAGTCCTATGTGTACACATCAAAAACTAGTCTCGACTGTCGCCTATCTCTTGACGAGATGGCCGAACAGTTCAACATATAACTTATCTGGGTACCGGGACACAGCGACATTCCAGGAAACGAAAGAGCCGACACACTCGCCAAACAAGGAACGACGTGGCTTGTGAGGGTATATCCTTTGCAACCATTAAACACAATCATATAAATCTCGCCAGGGCCGAGACGAACCGGAGATGGACTCAGGGACATACCTGCCTCATCACCAGGCAAATCTGGTCCCGGCTCAACAGTCAACGGACAAGGAGTATAATCTCTCTAAAAAGAACTGACATCCATAAAGTCATCGGTGTCATCACTGGACACTGCCTTATTGGCAGTCACGCGCAAAAACTAGGTATAACTCCGAATGATTTTTGCAGGAGCTGTCTAGACGAGGAGGAGGTCGAATCCATTCACCACCTTCTTTGAGCCTGTCCAGCATTCTGCACAATCAGGAAGCGATACCTACGATCTTACTTCCTTAACGATCTGACCGAAGTTCAGCAAGTAGGGATATCTGATCTTCTTAACTTCTTAAGAAGCACAAAACAAAAGCGCTAAGCCCCCTCGTAGCTGCACAACGGGCCTCCCTGGCCTATGTGTGTTCTTCTTATTTTCTTTTTGAGAAGGCTACGGTCCTACCTACCTACCTTGCCTTTCTTTTGACACATCAGTCCAGCGAGAAAGAGGTAAATAAAAAAATGTCCAACCTGCACAATAAGTTTTTTTTTCAAATCTCAATTTCTGTGGTTAAGAAAGCGTTTGTTGAACAAAATGGTATAAGCCGCAGAGGCATGTTGGTTGAGGCTCATGTCCACCCCGAACTGTGGCGGCTGTTAAGTATGTAAGTAAGTATCTTTTTCAAATAGCTAAGGCAGGGCGCCGTGACGAAATACCAAACTTGTAAGTGCGCCGCGGGCTGAAAAAGATTGGGAACCACTTATCTAATGTGTAGGAAGTGTTTTGATTTGGTGGTTACACTATAAATGTCTGCCTTATAGCAGTCCAAAGCCTAAGTAGACGTTTAAGGATAAGATATCAAAATAAAACAAAAACAAAAACACATTTGATTTTCTTGAAATATTTTAATAATATACTTATCCATTGTATCATTAATTTCAGTTAATCCTTATTCTTTCTGTTCACATTTCGGCTTTTCTCGATAACAGCATTTTTTATTTTTCTTCTCATCTTTAGCTTAACATACATAAATTAATAACTATGTAATGAATCTTTATACTTCACAGTAGAATCGTTATCTCCATAAATCTGTTGCCTTTTATTTCCCTCACATAGTCCTTCCATGTGTTCTATTATATTTATGTATGTACAATGTCATAGATATATATATTTATGCTTTTTATCTTATATTCGTATTATTTAACACATCCATCGTGTATTTCACATTGCTTAGAAAAACTGAATATATTGAATTGTGTTTTACTTATTATTTCTGGTAATGGTTTGGGTTTGGATTTTATTTGTTTTGCTTTCTTTTCTGTTTTTTGATAATTAAGAACTCCACTAAGAAAATATACGAAAATGTACTTTAGTTACCTAATTATTCTTTACTTTTGCTTGTTGGTTGGTTTTTTCTTTTGTGTGTATAATTCTCACTTAATTTGTTTTATTTAATTTCATTTTAATAAAAATAAATGGCTTCAGACAATTCTTATTTTTCCTTACTATTGTAATGCTCATTCTTCTCTGCCTTGGATTTATTCTATTTTATTATTCGAATGCTTATGATTACTTCTAATTAAAAATTATTTACTTATTTGCAATATAAGTGTATTTTGCTGTTTATCATTACACATCCAGTTATACATGTATAATCTTATTTATGTTTTGTATTTAATTACTACAAAAAGCGACAAAATTTGTTTATATTTTTGTTTTTCATTTTTTTGTTTTATTTATTCCTTTCCCATAATTAATAAAATTAAAGATCAACTCGTTTAATACATAAATTTGTGTTTCATTTCCACCTTTTCCCTTGAATGTGCGAGAGAAAAATGTGTGGTGAAACGTAACAGTTTCGAAAACAAATAACATTTTCAACCACTTACGAAAGGTAACTTATAATGAATTAAAGAAAGTTTGATTCATGAAATTGTTATTATTAACATTTTATTATTATTGGTGGGATGTTCTTTATTAATTGTGAAATTAAATAATACAAAAATAAAATAAAAAACCGAAAAGTGGAAAATAATCTGGTCGAAATAAAATATTGCATATATCGTATACGATAAAAGAGAACGGAAAAGGGCGTAGACGGTAGTGATATCCAGCGCTCTCACTGTGAGTATGCCAAGTATTTTGTGCAAAGATGACACAATGACATTCAGTGGTCCAACTTTTAAGTAGAAAAAAAGAATTCGATTTAAAATTGTCATACTTTAGTAAATAATAAATCGGCCAGACAAACAATAAACGCACTGTGGCCATAGTCAATTCAGAAAGGACATCAGAAAGAACATCTTTAAATGAGTACAAAAGCGTGAAACAATCAACCTACCACCTTTGCTTAAAAATGATTGTTTGATTGCTTTTAATTCTTGTCAACCATGTTGATAAGTAATACCTCTGCGTTGTTAAAAAGCACTAATGAGATCTATTTAAAATTTATTCAAACCACCCCTAACGACAATTCCCCACCTCAAGATGTAATGCTAGATACACACGAGGCAACCGTCGAAGCAACGTGTTGCAGCAACGAGTTTTGTTTGTTTAGTCCCTTATTCCACGGCGCTTTTTTAGTACAGCTTGAAAAGTGTGATTTCCTTTTGGACTAACATTCCGAGCAGCAAGAGTTATTCCATGGACCTTTTTTTCATTTCGCAGCAGTGTGCGTCTTTTTGACATTTCGTTTTACATTTCATTGTCGTTAGCCTGTGGTGAAATTTGAAAAGTAAGAATGGTATCCAAACGTACACTTTCAAATCAGAAACAGGAGTGAAGCGACATCGCCAAACACAGAAAAGCAGATAAGGAAATGTCAAAAAGCCGCACGAAGTAGCTACCCGCGCGTGACTGTGCCAATGTATTTCTGTTTCACTGACCATCTCTTTCGCACTTATTTCAAGCTGTTCTAAAAAAGTGCCGTGGAATAAGGGACTTACTACACACGTGGCAACCGTCGCCGCAACCTCAGCACTGTGTGTAGCTATGGTACAGAAAAGACGTAAGCGGAAAATCAAATTTTTGAAATGAGTGACGTAATACGTGAGATGACTGCAATTATTATAATTGACGAACTCTTGTACCAAAATGAAGAAGAGTAGATGCAACCAAAAAAGAAAATTTGGTCCAAAATTGACGAATTTTCGAACGAAAGGCTGCTGAAAGAACTGAAAGAAAATGAGCCAGCGGACTACAGAAACTACATGAGGATGGATGATTCCCTATTTGGAAAATTATTGGGCTTGGTAAAAGCCAAAATAACGAAACAAGATACCATAATGAGAGATGCCATTTTTTTTCCTTTTTTTTCCACTTAATTTCACTCCGCGTGAACCTTTCTACACGCCTGCTTTTGATGAAATTACCGAGTAAATGCAGTAAACAAGGATACACATGAGGTAACGGTTGCAGCAGCCGACCAAAAATATCAACATTTTTAGATTTTTATGGCAACGGTTGCGGCAACACGAAAATCAATGGGCAACACAACTACACACGAGGCAACGGTTGCTTCAACATGGCTGTGTTGCTACAACGGTTGCCTCGTGTGTACCTAGCATAAGATGTAACTAAATCATACAAAATGTGGTCTCAAGCCAACAGTCGAATATAATGCCCGTATCACCGTTCGCGAGTCGAAAGAAAAATGAGTCGAGTCACACAAATACGTATCACCGTTCGCGAGTCGCGCAGATGGCATTCGACTTAAATGTCACAATTTCGGCGAACTGCGATTTCCCCGTATCACCGTTGGCGAACGTTCGACTGGATTGCTGTTTCTTGTGTCAAATTCAGTCGAACACAAAAAGTTGGTGACTGGGAGGCGAACGTTTGCTACATTCAAAAGAAACATTTGTAGCAATGACAGAAAATAGGAAGATGTAAGTAATAACAAATAAAATGCATGGATTTCAAAGTATTTTATTTATTTATTTACTAATTAAAATTATGAACAAGCTTTATCAGCCATAGCAACTGAGGCCTTCGGCTTTAGGATTTCAAAGTAGGTGGCGTTAATTTTTTCTTTTTCAACAAATTTTTTACTACAAATCGTATCGACTTGCAGTATGGGGCGTTCAGATTGACGTTTGGCAGTTCAAACACAAGTCATCTAGTCAATCGTACAGACAAATCGTACAGTGTGAACGCCGCTATCAAGTAAATTGACAGTCAGTCAATTGTCAGCGAGTGGATTTGGATGAATTTCAGGCGAATGAAGAGACTCGCGAACCGTGATACCTCGATCAGCTTAGTTCGCCTGCGAGTTCGATTGCTGGCGAATGAACTCGACTCGCTCGCGAACGGTGATACGGGCATAAGTAAGCTAAATTGCATGGCTTGCTCTCGCTTACTCATCTAAAGTCTATAAGGGCCTATAAGGCCTTCACATATTAGAAGAACACCAGAAAAACGTCTTTTTACTTTCGTAACTCAGCACAACTAAACAGAAAAAATAATAAATTGTTGAAAAAAGATTGAAATGAAATACATTTCTGGATCTACCAAACTTCAGGCCACAGAAGTACCTAAAAAAAAAAAAAACAGATACAACTAACTACCACAAAACAAGTTGATCATTTTCTTTTTGTTTGCACACAAAGTGAGAGGAGTTTTGTGTTGTTATGATAGGTGTCCGATTCATAATTATTGTCGTCTTTAAACAAAATACAAGATACAGTCAAAATCGGTTATAACGAACTCAACGGGACTGGAGAATTTGTTCGTTATATCCGGTGTTTCGTTATAACCGATTTTCCATTTGTTGTTCTTTATTAAAAAGTGGACAAACTTTTTTCAATGGGAGTCTCTGAAATATTGCGTCGTGCTACCGTTCCTTACGTTTGCGAAAAATTAGAGCCGAGAGAAAAAAATTCGAATTCGTCGAAAAAATTGAGATAAAAAAAAGGAATTTTTTTACGTTTGCCACAAAAATAAAAGCGAATATAGACGTAACCCCACGTAAGCATCGCACTCTCTCACGCAAATGTTCCGACGATGTCAGAAATCTAGTGCGTTTTGACAGTTCAATTGCAATTTAATTTGAAATTTATTTTTAGAGTTCCGTACCCAAAGGTAAAACGGAACCCTATTACTATGACTTCGCTGTCCGTCCATCCGTCTGTCACCAGGCTGTATCTCATGAACCGTGATAGATATTTCTGTTGCCGCTACCACGACAACTACTAAAAACGGAACAAAATTAATATTTAAGGGGGGCTCCCATACAACAAACATGATTTTCATCCAAAAAATCCCCTTGGTCACATACTGAACTAAGGTTAGTCGATAATATATTTGTGTCTTTGATGAATTAATCCTAGCTGCAAACCTTTTCCCCATATTTATTGTTATTCACCTTTTCACATCGTTGCTGTCAAGTAAGATAATTGATTTGAATTCAATGGACACATATGATCAACTATATCTCATCATGAAGATTTTTGATTATCAAAGTAATATGTCGATAACCTGCCTGCAACCAAGATCTGTCATCATACAAAAAATGTGATTTAATGTGATGACTGATGAGGTAGAGATGGTACGGAACCCTTCGTGCGCGAGTCCGACTCGCACTTGGCCGTTTTTTTTTTTTTTAATGTTTTAGATTGCTGACCTTGAAACAGCTGATAGGAAATGTCATTCCAAAGTACGCCTGACGCACTCGCACGTAACGTAAAGAACGGTAGCACTAAAGCAGTATTGTGAATCGGGCTTAAAGAAAAAAACAGAAAAAGGGAAATTCCCATAATCTATTATTTGAAATGCACGAAATGTCCAATGCCTACTTATTCTTCTTTTAATATTCGTTATAAACGATCGACTTTTCAATTTAAAACTGCTCGTTATAAGCGATAGTTCGCAATAACCGATATTTCGTTATAACCGATATCGTTATAACCGGTTTTGACTGTATCAAGAAATATAAAAATGGAAAAGTAAAAAATGCCTTTTTTAAATAAATTAGAACGAAAGGAGCATATATTATAAAACCTAGCATTCTCTCAGCAGGTTGAAGTTTTAAAAAACCGGGCAAGCTCGAGTCGGTCTCGCGCACAAAGGGTTCCATGCCATTATCTATAACAAGACACTAGCGCACAAATCGGTCTCAAGTAGGGCAACGTGAACGTCTCAGAAGCATGACTCACAATGCCGTAGTAAGGGCCTACGCCTTACTAAGAATTTTTATTTTTTATACCGCGGGCGGAATCAAATTGAAAAATTAATATCTCCTTAAATATTGACCGTATAATGGTCACTGTGGGCTTATTTTTTTCATTAAATATTCATTTACAAACCGATTCAACAAAACTTATCATTGGAGTTGAAAAATACGTTCTCCCACACATTCCACCTGCAAATGTAAGTTGGTAGCACAATATTGAGTGATTTACCATGTTAATTAAATACCATGGACTCCTTATAGGTTTTCCTTTAATCTATAAGTAGACAACTAATTTCAGTATTTTTTCAAAATTGTAGGTTAAGTGGTTTCGGTGGGTATCTCCCCACTTCGCCAATTCCCACTTCGCCAATGATTTTTTTCCCACTTCGCCAAAGCCCACTTTGCCAACAGATAAGGTAAACTTAATCCGGAAATTCCCATTTCGCCAACAAAACAAAAAGATTAGTGAAAGACAGTTGAAATGAAGTTTAAAATCAATTAACATATCCGGGTGTACCATATATATTTTTGTATGTAAACGGTCGTCGGAAGGAGTTGGTTGTGTTTCTGCCAATTGTGTCTTAGAATTGTTTAAATTGTTTTCTCTTGTTACATCATTTGTTAACGCATTTGGATACAAAGACGCTTTTATTTTTCACGCAACGCATTTGAGAAGTAAGCATACATTTTTTTAGTTATTTAAGTTTATCACATACCACACAACCTTATCGGGGTGCAATGGTTTGAGTCGCAGATGTTCGTTCCCTCCCTCCAAATGTTGGTGTCCTAGATAGGATTTGAGAGGAACCGACCGATTTTTCACGTTGGTTGTACTTCTCAGCAACTATTCCATGCACTTATGGTGTTATATTAGAATTGCACACACGCGCAGATAATGAATCTGAAGTGACCATATACTGTGAGTGTTATGCCTTCATCAGTATGTTTTATCACTTCTCATTCACAACAGCTGTGTTGCATAGTTTTTTTTTTCCGTATAGGAATTGTTTTTTTCTTGGCAATGGAATGACTTTGAACTGCATACCTCCCGCTCGACGGTCGGTGATGTTTACCACTGCACCACGGCCACCCTTTACAGGTTTTTAAAGTAACTATTTATAAAAATAAATTAAAATTATATGATGGCTGATGGTTAACTCCCCGGCAATTGCAAGGACTTGGCTTTGAAGACAGAGAACAGTACATAAGCCAAAGATTATAGGAATTTTTGGAAGTTGATAGTGAAGATGAGCAAGATACTTATGGAAGTGCAATGGCGGACGAAGAGGGCGACAGTGAATACAATAATGTGAATGTAGGAGATTTAGACGCCGAGGGATTGCAGTTACCAGAATATGATCCTGTTAGTGAGACTGATTCGGACCAAGAATTGGAAGTAGCTCCAATTAAATCTTCTGCAAATAATTATACAGCTAGAGATGGTAAAATTTGGTCAAACCAACCACCACAACCTTGCCGATTTTTGTCGCATAATATTCTAAGAAGTTCGAACACTGGACCAGCACGTAAAACAAAAGATCTTAATATTGATGTCAACTGAAATGTGTGATATAATAATTCGCAAAATCAATAGAAAAGCTATCCAGTGCGATCGTGAACACGAAGAAAATCAAACAATACCACTTCGTATATGGAAAACTATTACTACAACTGAATTTGACGCTCATCTGGGCATACTTTTGTTAGCTGGTGTCACTCACAGCTGATCTATGGAAAACTAACTTACATCCGTTGTATCGTGCTTTGAATGAGTCTCCAACGTTTTTGGGCTTTCAGTCGTTTTATCAGATTTGATAATGGAAATACGCGCCAGCAACCTCCAGGATAACTATAAAGCAGTAGCCAATGTCACTGTTGATGAACAACTTTATCCTTATCGTGTTGGCAGCGGATTCACTCAATATTCCTTCAAAACCGGCCACGGTATTAAGGTTGGTGGGTATGTGAAGCTATTACTTCTTATCCAGTCAAAGGACAAATCCATACTGGTAGGGCACCTTCTGGAGAAAGAGAAAAAAAAGTCAAAGTGAGCGTGTGGTCAAAGATTTGTGCTGCAACCTGTTCCGTGGAAGTACTCGAAACATCGTATGTGACAACTCTTTTACAAGCTATAAATTTGGCTTCTACTCTGATGTTAGACTACAATTTGTCAATATTTTGCACTGTAAACAAAATACATACATCCGTACCAGCCGAATTTTATAATCCAAAAGGAAGAGCAGTAGAAACACCAATTGGATTAAGCAGCAACATAAGCAACATGTATTCCGAAAAAGAACAAATCGGTTGTGCTTCTTTCCACTTCCCATTATAGTATCAAAATTGAGGGTCCTAAAAAAAGCCAAAAATAATACTCGATCACAATAGAAGCAAAGGAGGTGTTGACAATATGGACAAATGTCTTGGTGAATATGCACACAAAGGTTAAGCAGCGATTGGATAACATGGATATAACAAATCTGCAATTTATTGATTTGATTAAATATCACATTCATTTAATTTGAATAAAATAACATTGCGTTCGAATTAAACTTGTTCACCGATTGAGACGAAATTCACTCAGATCATTAAGTTTGATAAGAAATATAATAAATTGTGGGGGGGGGGGGGGGGATGGTACATTTTCGTCTATTTTCCTGAATAACTTGGAAACTATTTATTTTGAAATTACAAAAAAAAAATACATTTACATTTGGGTCAGAGAAATTGATATGTGTACCAAATTTCAACTTAATCGGTCCAGTAGATTCGGAGATAATTGACTGTGAGCGACGGACAGACGGACACACGAGTGATCCTTTAAGGGTTCCGTTCTTTTTTTTTTTTTTCGGACACACGGAACCCTAATGCCTGATCCACAATACTGCGTTAGTGCTAGCTGAGACATCCAACACAAGCAATTCATTGGGGTAGTCCAAAATATTGCGTTTGCGTTGGCGAGCTTACGTTCATTAAAAAATGAGAGGAAATAAGAAAAAATGAGAGCGAGAGAAAACGTAAGCTCACGTAACCAAAGGAGACAAAAGTCATGCCTGTGTCACAATGCTACTACACGCCGCGGCGACAGCGCAACTACAAACGCTGCCGTTTGCTGTGGTTGTAAAGTAGTTCAGTCAACACACAATGGAGCGACTTTCATCGGCGTTTTTTTTGACAGCAGGGTACTTCTGTGAGTGAAGTTGGTGGTGAATTCTATAGAGTGAAGTTGGCATCAGTAAAAAAATCGAAGATTGAAACTGAATTTAGTTCATAAATGGATCAAAATAATTTGAAAAAAACATTATTGCTAACATGTGCGGCTGCTTTAGCCTATAAAAAGTTAAAAGCGAAAACAAAATTCAGAAGAAGGTGGTGGGTTAGACCAAGTTATCAAACGTATTCCTCCAATGTCGAATTCGAAATTGCAAAACGCCGTGTAGTTGCGACAGTTTTTCAATTTTTCGAAATTACAGCGCTGCGACGCGACTACATACGTGCCTATGTGACTTGCTCCATTGAATGAAAATGGATTTGACAGCTACGGCGTTTGTAGTTGCGCTGTCGCCGCGCCGTGTAGTAGCATTGTGACACAGGCATCAAACACGTCGGAAATTTCTGTGCGTTTGAACGACTGTTGCTGTGTATTGATGTGTATGCTGTATCTGTGTATTTCTTGGTTTGTGTTGTGTACGTTTACGTCTGTGTTTTGACATGGAGCAACTAATAAAATTTAAGTAAGCATACGTCGAAGCATTTCTCGTAACACGTAAAGTGCCTCGCACCAACGCAGTATTGTGGATCAGGCATAAAAAAGAGTGGAAGCCTATAAGAGGATGTATTAAAGTGAAATTATCAAAGCTACTCAGGATCCATTGCCACTTTCCATATAACCCACAAACTTAATAGAAAAAAAGCAATTTGTTTCCTGTTTTTTTTTTGTAATTAAAATTTGAAGTATATGTTTTTTTTAAATTTATTTGGTTGAATTAATGTTTTTTCCGTTTATTTAAAACTAATTCTAAGTAAGCATTACGATTAATTTTGAAATGAAAAATAAGAAAATTAAAACTGAGAACATTTTGATGTAGTAATTACCTTCTAAGATATATGTTTATATTTATATTTAAAGAAAGTTATTCAAAAAAAAAAATAATAATAAAACGTTAACATAACAACAAGTCCATTTGAACATATAGCGATTTTTCGTTTTGTTTTTTTTTTAAAACTAATATGGTGGTTTGCTTGCAAGTGATGACTTTTTTTCATGTTTTATTATATGTAGTTACCATGGTCCTTATTTTGTTATTTATTTATTTTTTTGTCACACTTGAAATGTTATTAGCTTTTTGTTTGTTTGTTTATAAATACAATTACAAATAATACATGTACAAGAATTATAGTTACATAACTAAGATATTAAATATGAAATTCATTTTAACAAATAAAATGTTTGCAATGTTTTCTTTATCATCCTTTTTTTATTTTTAGTTGCGTGATTGATCTTTGTTTTTTTTTTTTTTTTTTTTTTTTTAAGGATTTTTTTTTTTAATTTGTTTCTCTTTTTATCATAAGATTGATGTGATCCTGAGGTGAAAGGAAAGAAAATACATGATTTTTGTTTGAATGTTTTGATGAACACACAGTGATGAATGATCGTGACGGGAAAATTAACACCACGAAAAAAAAGAAAACAAATTAAATAAAAAATAAACGAACAACAACACGCGCACACCCAGCCGTTGATCGAACAAAAACTTACAGGAACACAAAAAAATTAAATAAAATTTGTTTAACGAAATTATTTCCTTTTTAACTGCCATTTATTGAGTGGATTTTTTTTTTATTATTTGTTTATGTTTTTTCCTTTCTTCTCGAATTGTTGTTTTCTTTTAAATTAATTTAAACAAAAAATTATTAAATAAAATTCGAAGAAAATAATGAAAAAAATTATAGTTAAGAAACAATAAACTAAAGAAAATGTAATTTTCAGGGAATTTGGTCCTTTAATTCTATCTTTTTTTTTTGTTTTTTTATTTATTTATTGATTACAGTGGAGATTGATCTACATTTGTTTCTTTTTCGGATTGTGTTATATATTTAAAAATAGAGAAAAAAAAAACAATTAATACGAATTAAAAAAGAAAAAAGAAAAAAAAGAAAAATTAGAAATGAAATACATATTTAATAATAGTTTTGTCTGTTTTGTTAGTTGCAAACTGAAACTGAAAAATCTACCACTTTGTGCTTTCTCTCCTTTTTTATTTTTGTTTTGTTTATAGTTGTTTGTCTGTTGATTGGTTGTTTGCTTGCTGGAAGTCACTACTAAGAAATAAAATGCTTACCACCTGTCGTCGCCGTGGTTATGTGGTGATGAGCGATTAGTGGACGCATCCGTTTTATTATCCGTTTTCTTAATTTTTTTGCCGATACTATTACTTTGGATTTTCAAGGATTGCTTATTTAATTTCTTGATGTGCTTCGAGTGTTTCTTTAGATTTTTCAATAATTTCGTTTGCCGTTTTATTTCAGCTTCTTGTTGTTGTTTTTGTTGTTGTTGTTCCTGGTAAAATGGCAAAAATGTTATTGTTATGGTGCCAGTTCCCCTCTTCGGCGCCGCTGTCGATCTAGTTACTGTTGCTGTTGTTTTAGTTGTTGTCGTTAAGGATGATGATTGTTTACGGGTTACAATACGAGACATTGATGTTTGATGATTATGATAAAATTTCTGGTCTTTGATTTCTGTCGAAGCGGCAATTGTACGCGGACGTCGTTGTTTTCTTTCTTCGCATTGATGTTGTTGTTCAACGGATTCTCGATTAATTTGTAAATTTCTGATTATTGCCGTATTCTCGCTCGTCGGTAAATTGTTGCTTGTCTTTGATGTTGTTTGTAATGATGGTTTGGTGGTGTTTGTAGTTGTCATCAATGTCTGATTGTTATTGAACAATAATTGGGTACTTTGTTGTTGTTGTTGTTGTAATTTCTGATTTTGCAATTGTTGCTGCTGTAGTATTTGCTGTTGTTGTTGTTGATGCTTAACTAACAATAATCTTATCTTTCAGCTCATTTTAACACGTTTCCTTGGTGGTCCAATTGGTGGGATTTGTTGTGTGGCAAGCGCCCGAAATGCCTCCGCTATTAAATGCGAATGTGTTGTTATCATATTCTGCCAACCTTGCGTTTCCATTACATCTGTGGCATGACTATTATGAAGAAAAATAGATTAAAAAAAAAAAAAAAAAAAAACTAAATTAACATAGATCTTTATAGAGAAATCTTGTATAACTTACGTATTGATAAAATCTATCGTTTGTGCTTTCAATTGATCTGCGCTATGGAGATCAGCTAATATTAAAGTTTCAGCTGCAGTTTCAACTGATAGATTCAAGCACAGCGCTTCTTCACACATTACTTTTAATTTTTCTAATGCATACTGCGAAAAAAAAAAACTTAAATTCAACTCTACTCTCATTCGTTTTGAAATCTAGAATGTACCTTATCAGCAGCAGCTAAGAGATCATCAGCCATCTTCTCTAAATTAGGTGCCTTCCCTGTATAGATGAAACGTAACATTTCCTTCAGCACCTCATGATCAACATCGGTTATGGCTACTCGATTTAATTTACGTTCCTCCATTTCATGTTCAAACATCGCAGCGAAAACGTCACTTCGGGCTAAATATGAATAAAAATTAGTCAAATGGTCAAGTTTTAGTTATAGGATTTAATAAAGACATACCTGCTAGTATAGCTTTATGCGCTTGAAATTCACGTCCACCCACCGCCAGTGTGACATCGCTGAATTTTTCATTGTCGAAGAGATTGCCCAAATCCTCAGAGAGCTTACATTCGGGAACTTTAAATTGTACGATATTACTTTGACCAGAGATATTAACACTATCGGCTACAACGCTAACTTCACAGAATATTGTTAATTTGTCTTCGGGTAGTAGACCGTTAGCTTCGTCCAATAGGAAATCTCGTCGGATGAATTTTTTAAAACCCCAATCCTTGCCTTGTACGAAACGGTAAGCTCTGAAAAATAACAAAATAGGAAAACGTTAGTAAAAGCAATTCTGACGACGGGTTGTTGAAAGGAACCGACAGCTTTGAACAGGTTAAGGCAATTGTATAATAGTGGATTTGAAGAAACACGTATGAAACTGAGTTTAGCCATGACGCGATCAGATTCTAAATTAACTTAATGGTTCAATAAATAAGCGGCAAAGAGAAGTATAATATTTTAACTATCTTTTAACACATCTATCTGGTCGGTTCCTTAGTAAGAAAGATCCACATGGATTGACCGATAAAAGCACTCTATAATGCTAAGAAGCGTAAACCGTCAGTTTATCTTCTACTGTGACCGCCGTCAGGCAGAGCGAATCATTCATAATGGACGAAGACGAGGGAGAACCCCGTCCACCCGACCTAGACCGGACTCCCTGCGGATCTTTTTAAAGCAGCTGGCAATGAGCTGGTCAGGAACATGCACCAACTCATCTGCAAGATATGGTCGGAAGAACGCATGCCCGATGAACGGATACCCCTATGACTGCGCCATTTACAGAGGGATAAGCCTCCTGAACATCGCGTACAAGATCCTCTCTGCCGTACTGTGTAAGCGCCTGAGACCGTTCGTGGACAATCCCATACACGCTGTCATATGCAGCTTTGAAATCGACGAAGAGGTGGTGAGTGTCGATTTGGTATTCCCTGGCCTTCTCCAAGATCTGCCGCAGCGTAAATATTTGGTCTATTGTGGATTTACCTGGCCTGAAACCACACTGATAAGAGCCGATCAGGTTATCCACCAACGGTTTCAGGCATTCTTATATGCGATGTTAAGGAGATTTATTCCCCTATAGTTGGCGCAGTTATAGGGGTCTCCTTTCTTATGGACCGGGCAAACGATGCTGGGATTCCATTCGTCGGGCATGCTTTCCTCCGACCATACCTTGCAAATGAGATGGTGCATGCACCTTACCAGCCCATCTCCAGCCGCTTTAAGACGCTCAGCAGACAGGACGTCTGCGCCCGCGGCTTTATTAGATTTAAGTCTTGATATCGCTATTTTCACTTCGTCTAGGTCGGGTGGACTGAATTCTGTTTCATTGTCGTCCATTACGAATGGCTCGTTCTGCCTGACAGCGGTATCTTGTCTATCATCGCCGTTATACAGTCTGCAGAAGTGGTCTTTCCAAATCCTCAGCATCGACTGCGACTCTACTACCAGTTCTCCATTTTCATCCCTGCAGGCCGCCGCTCTGGCTTTGTAGCCATGCCACGTTCGTTTTACCTCATTGTAAAATTTACAGGCGTCATTCCTGCGGAAGCATCTCTCCATCTCCTCGATCTCACGCTCTCCGTGCTCTCTCTTCTTTCTTCTGAAAAGCGGCCCAACCCCTTGCTCCTGGGGAAAGAGGAACCTGGCCCTCCAGGTTGGGGGTTGTGCTTAGGGGTAACATCCCTATCACGTAAAAACCTACTTGTTCCGAAACAACAACAAGGTATCCCTCTACAAAACCTTAATCATCCCGGTCCTCCTCTACGGCGCTGAGACTTGGACGTTATCAAAAGCGGATGAAGAGGCTCTTGGGCGTTTCGAGAGGAAAATTCTGCGTGCAATCTTTGGTCCCGTTTGTGTAAACGGAGAGTCGGGGAGGAGATTCAACCAAGAACTGTACGGGCTGTACAGCGACATCGGCCTGGTTAGGCGTCTTCGGATCCAACGTCTAAGATGGCTAGGCCATGTAGAGCGAATGGACATCAACGCTCCGGCCCGAAGAGTCTTCGACTCCAACCCCGAGGGACGACGTAGCAGAGGACGACCGCATTTAAGGTGGCGCGCACAGGTGGAAAGGGACCTCACCAATTGGGCGTGCGGCACTGGAAGCGGCTGATCAAAGATCGGGCCGGCTGGAGAGGCTTGTTTGTTGAGGCTCTGGTTCACCCCGAACTGTAGCGCCATCAAAGTAAATAAGTAAATAATACTAAGAAAGAAATGTTACATAAGTTCGTTTGCCATCTGTCGACCTTAAAAGCAGCAACTAAGCCTTGGAATGTCAATAATAAAAAATATGCCCCGTAAACAGGCTATAAAATGTACTTGAACAATTAAACGACCCGTGTGCAGTACAGGGCAATGCAGTCATCTCCATGACATCATACGGGAAGAAAGTCGTCACTCGTGGATCATACGCTCTGCACACATCACCTAGCCTAGTGATCTTATTCATTTCTATTTTCAACCACAAAATACATATTTCAGATAAAAAGCATTTACGTACCTCTGTGATTCCATCGCTTTGGTTTCTTCTCGTTTAGCATTTAGAATAGAAAATTTGAATTTGGCTCTAACTTCTGATTTATTACATGATACTAATAGTAGATACAATGATAAGTAATCTTTGCTTTCTTCATCTAAACCTTTTGGATTAACTCTTAAACACCTAGAAGCAAAGCAAAACGATTAATTATTTCAAATGAATGGCTATACGCGAGCGAGTATTTGCTTACCATTTTAATTTGTCATTAGCGCCCGCTGAGAATGTGGATGATTTAAGGACTTCTCCCATTTCCTCACGGCAAAAGCTAAAATTGTTTATAGTCCACATGTAGCTGAATTTAACCACTTTCACCTGAAAAAAAAAAAATTCGTTTGAAATTGTGTAACAGTCGTCATGACACCTATTCAATACAATAAATATGACGAGTGTGTAGGCACACACTGAGCCAGGGGCTATATGTCATTTTTCATATTTTCAGAAAGTAGAAAGCGTACCGAACGTCTGATCCTTCACATCAGGAAATATCATCATTTAGTTTGAAGTGTCGATTTGGAAATGTTAAATCTACAGATCATTACATGCATCTTAAGCGAAATCATCAGTAGACTTTCGATGAAGTTTCACCGTGTAAGTATGTAGGTATTACCTACTACCTACTTCTAGCTAGCTAACTGCGCCCATTTTTCTCGACATCATTACATTCATTGGGTAGAAAACGAAAATGAGATTGAAAATTAAAATCATATGTATCTGCTAACAACGTACTTTGTATATTATTGTACAATACAAGAAAAACTCTCCCTTCGTTTCACTCCAAATTCAACGATTTCACTTCTTCCCAGTCGGTATTGTGCACGGCGTTATGCGAGCCCCATGAAGCGTGTATATGCACAATTTCAATAGCAAAATGCCATCACCATCACCGTTCATCGTTCAAATTTCATGTCTTTCTCTCTTAGGTAACATAGTCAACCCGATGAACTGACGATCAAGTGAAGGGTGATTAAAACAGAACTGTGCGCCACACCAAATTAATAAATTTCAATTACCAGTTCAGGAAAGCAAAACAATGACGGGGGGAAAAAAAGTAGCAAATCGTATTTTGCTTTGATTTGTGTAGGTTTTTTGGCTGCTCGCTTGTTGGCTAGTGTGGCGTGCCATGAGTGAGAGCCTCCAAAGAGTTGGAAAGAGTAACATGAGTGTATTACATAACATTAAAGGAGTTAGGGAGCATGGGGAGTGTAGCAACATTTCTACGACGGGTATTTTCTTTAACGTGAGACTGTTGTCGTATTGTCGTCATTGCTCGTTGTCGTTTTGGTACATATGGAACGTGGTATCGAACGGTTGTCTTTACGCAATCGATGGGAAATAGAGTCAACCGTCATGTGCTTAGGAAATTAGACATAAGGCAATTCAGTTGGTGAAACAGATATGTCGGCTGTAAGTTTGTCGGCGTCTGGTTCGGTAGCTTTACAAGGCTCTCAGAAAAAAAATGAAAAACATACGCTAAAGCAGGCAGTTGTTTTGCAATCCTTTGACATTTTACAGAGTTCCAATGCGCTAATGCGCTCATATGTACGAGTATACGACACGGCTAGGCGCACCAGACCTAATGCAAACATGAGTGATGGCGTTATGATGACGGAGAGACGAGAAACAAAATAAAAAGGGAGAAAATACTACAACGCCCGAAAGTCTTACCTCACGCTGCTGTTGAAACAAGGAGACTTTCACTTTGTTTTCTCCCGCGCTGATGCCTATACGCCGCCGCCATGGTAAGGTTACTCTTTCTCCTTTCGAAATCGTTATCGTTTTTCTGGACTTTTTTTTAACGAATTAAAATGGTTTGATAGATTTCATTCAATGAGACGAGAGAAAGGAGAAAGACATCCTCAAGGAGTTGGCACCATATTCCTGTTGCGTGTTGCGGTCCATCATTGACAGTCGAAGCTGTCTGACAATATACAGAGAATTTCGTTATGACCTCTTGTTCATGCGAACGTTCTCCATAGGGGCGCGAAGGACAATCGAATGGGAAGAGAAATTAAAAATTTACAATATCATGAGTCGTTTCCGGGTTATTTCAACCACCTGCTGCGGTTTTCTTTTTCCCATAATTTCGCCGGAAAACCATTCGGGAACGGTTGTGTACACATATAGTATGCATCAAGGCTGTTCCATTGAAAATTACATGCTCCCGAATGTTGGACATATGCAAGCCAGGGGAGATTGTCGATTGTCGATCCACTTATGGGAGGTGAAGGAAAAACTGCATCATTTTGTTATTTTGCTCCACCGTATTCTTGAACTTTTGGTCGAACATGTGTTCTGAGCTCTTTCATTTTTACGTGCATAATTTGGACAAATATATGTACATCGTCGATCGATGGTTGAATTGTATCAGTGAGAAAGTAAATGTAAATCAAGGATGTCGAGATACTTATGAAGGTGCACATCAAACG
The DNA here is from genome assembly GCA_951905685.1 of Eumerus sabulonum. Classification (NCBI taxonomy): domain Eukaryota; kingdom Metazoa; phylum Arthropoda; class Insecta; order Diptera; family Syrphidae; genus Eumerus; species Eumerus sabulonum. The sequence continues at coordinate 210,715,313 of OX645060.1, forward strand.
AACGAAGGTTGTCCCTTCACTTTATTTCTGAACGGACACATGACTATATGTATGAATGTATACATAGTACCTGGTATTTGGGGCTTTGTTTTTATGGTTGCTCTCTCCGTCTTATTTTAGATAGTTTCATTGAAACTTGGAACAGAATGGAAGGTTGTTTATGCTCGATGATTTGCTTTGGACTAAAGGGTGCAATCGTCATGCAAACTACATTAGAAAGCTCTTGTGCATCAATGCTGCAGTTGTTACTCCATGATTTTCGAACTTATTTTCTTAATCGTCAGATGCATGCAAAACAAATGGAAAAGAAGACATTTGACCGATCACTGCCATCTCAGAGAGAGAGAGAGAGAGACATGAAACGAAATAAAAGCAATATGTGCTGAATAAGCTAACAGCATCTCTCCTTGTATTAATTTTCATTCAAAGTATCCACGGATACTTTCCACTTTCTACAATGATCGTCGCTTCATTTCACTGTGCCGCCACACGATGTTGGTTGCCTTGTTGGATGACGATATGAAAGCGTTTCAACATTTTACTTTTCTCTTCCTATTACAACATCGAGTTTTGTGGCTAATAGTATCGGAACGTATTTGATTTTCACCTACAAAGGGTTGATCTTTTGTCTTTTATCGTCCACCCACTTTCGAATGGACAAATGCTTTTCACTTCCGTAACTACTTTCTTTTCACGGGAGTAGAGATTTGAAATGAATTAGGAGAGTGCATATCTACAATGCCAGAGTGTGTGGTTTTGTATCCATACAGGGAAATTAGTTATGAAATTTTATTTCATTATGCAGTTGACACTCGACTTGGAGCATATTAATCGATTAAGGTCGGTTAGATATAGGTACATATGTACATATCTACGTACGTATGTTCGTAGAATCGATGAAACACATGACAAGGGGCATGGGGGTCAATATAGAATGGGAATGCATTGCCATTCGAACTACCATATGCATTTTGTCATATGTATGAGCACATTAATTCCTTGTATGGTGTACTCATAAGCTGTATACAATTATGGGTCAGGCATTAACCTTTCTCGGGCAATGGGTTTTGTAATTGCCACTAATGATAATGATTGTAACCTTCAAAATGTTAAGTTTTTTCTTTTTCGTTTGGTTTCCTGTTTCCTGATCATACCCTCGGTAACCGTGTCTTATCATTTATCAGTCACCTTTTACTTACTTACTTACTTATCAGGCCAGCGATCCATGGAGAATCTGAGCCTAAGCTATAGCTGCCTTCCATCCTTGACGGTCCCGGACACGCTGCTTCCAGTTATCAAGACCAAGATATGTTACATCCGCGATTACTTCTTCTTCTTCTCGAACTAGGAGGCTCAAAGTTGAAGACCCTCTTAGCTGGAGCGTTGGTGTCCATGCGCTCGATGTGGCCGACCCAGTGTAGTCGACGGATTCTTGCCTTCCGGACTACATCCACATCTTGGTACAGCTCGTAGAGTTCGCGGTTGTGTCTTCTTCTCCATTCACCTTCCTCACAGACAAGACCAAATATCCTGCGCAGAATCTTTCCATCGAAAGAACCCAAAATCAGCTCCGCCGTGCTGCTTATCGTCGAAGCACCGGACCAGACATGAGCGTTAAACTCTAATTTGGGGCGAATGAACGCCTTATAGATTGCAGCCAGGTCTAAGGGTGAGAAATATTTCTTTCATCTGTATAAGAATCCTAGGCATTTCGCAGCATTCTTGGCGACACTGAATATATGGTCGCTCCAATTAAGATTGTGAGCAACACTCATACCCAGGATGGAAAGCTTTTCAGTTTCTGAGATGCAAGTGCCATTCATGGATAATGAATGGCTGCGGGTTAGTTATACACTTTAACGACAAGAGACAGCATTGTGTTTTGGATGCATTAAATTCCACTCTATTGTTTTTACCCCATTGGATAATGCTGTCGATATCGGAATTTAATGAGCTTAACATACGCTGCCGCTCATTATCTACAACCGAAGTGCAGGGTCGTAAACTGGTGAACGAATATGAGAAGCTGAGGGTACTGTCGTCAGTGAAGGAGTGAATTGGATTAGAAGTAACAGACAAGAGATCATTTATAAGAATAAGAAAGAGTGTCGGAGACAAAACGGAGCCCTGGGGAACACCGGCATCTACAAAGTGAGTATCAGACTGGAATCCGTCCAAAACAACTTGAATTGAACGATTCGAAAGATAGCTTTTAATCCATTGAAAAAGAGACTCATCGATCCCAAAAGCCCGCGTTTTCGACAAAAGGGCTTCGTGCCAAACCCTGTCAAATCCTTTCGAAATATCCAGTGCAACAATTTTGCTTTCACCTGCTTGGTGTAGCGAGTGATTCCACTTTTCAGCGAGATATGCCATCAAATCACCAGTGGATCTGTTGCTGCGGAAACCGTATTGGCGGTCATTGAGGAGTTTCCGTGATTCAAGATATTTCATAAGCTGACGGTTAATCAGCGTTTCCATGACCTTGGAAGGAAGGGACGTTAGTGCAATGGGTCGGTAGTTAGAGGGAGAAGATGATTCGCCTTTTTTGGGTATAGGCTGGACAAAGGCTGTTTTCCATCTACTCGGAAAGAGCCCAGAGGTGTAGGAAAGTTGAAAAAGCTTACGCAGTGGTTTTGCAAGCGTAGAAGAACACCTCTTCAGAACTATTGGGGCAATACCATCTGGACCAGCGGATTTGTGTATGTCGAGGTCTTTAAGAACCCTTGCGACTGTACGAGTGCGGAAGTGGATTAGTCCCATGGTGGAATTGACGCACTCTAGTACAGGCGGAGACAAAGTACAAGCTGGCAGCTGACAACTGGTTGCGAAATTGGCAGCAAGTAGGTTAGCTTTGTCTAAGAGGGTGACAGCTGGAATGTCATTGTGGATGAGCGTCGGTATAGACGACTTAGTTGAGTTTTTTACGTTTTTTACAAACGACCAGAAACGTTTGCTACCTTTGGGATATTGAAGGATTGTACGCGATTGTAACAATGACGATATGAATGAAAACGAGTACTGTACCTAATACCCTCTGATCATAGGTAAATTACCAGACAGAGATGCTATCGGGCATATTTCTCAAAATTATTTAAATTTCTGCTCTGGGGTGTCCCTAATAAACTGCGAGCACACAAAAAATTAAAAAAAAAAAAAAACAGCAGTTAAACAAAAACAAAAAGCAGACAATATACATACATACATACATATGTATGTATGTGTGTATGCACATTAATATATGTACATACTATACTCGAACGTATGAGGAGTAGGGAATTGAACTTAAAGTTATGGGATGAACTGAACAAGGCCAAAATGTCGGTGTTGTTTGTTAGCTTAGCATTGGGCCGTTGATTCAGGGTTCTCTGTTCTTGGTTCTTGCAAAGACCATCGCATATGTACGTGTGACGATGACAACCAAGGAGCAGTTAGTATGGCAGAAAAATGGAGAAGTAGGTAGATTGGTAGGTTGCCAGGCATATTATGTGTGCTCTCACTCACTATCTCCTCTTCGGGCTTTGGCTGGCTAAAATGTCGTTGTTGTCTTCGTCGTTGTTCATTTATTCGTTCATCTTCCACATCTTAACCCTATATCATCAGTTACTAATGCTTGTGGATTCCGCATTTTACTATTGCTTTACTGCTGATAGGGTTTTCCTCTTCTTCGGTTGCTCTTGTTTTCATTTTGTCTCATGATGGTATTATTGCCACGCAATATCGTCGTACAATAAACTCATTCACTTTACACCATCATCACTTTTTACGTTGGTCCGAAGCATACACACTTGTGGTATACACTTGGCCTGAAACAAATGATACAAAGAGAAAGAGACCTTGGGTAAGAATTGGAATGGCAAAAGAAGCTCCTGATTCTCTCCTGTTTTGTTTTCTTCAATATTCAATACAAAGACAAAATAGCAAAATACGAGTAGAGAAGACATTTTGGAATTTCACCTTGGAATACGCGTTTATTGAACTGCCCTGAACGTTTGAGACATGATAATGGTTATGGTGATGTTTGATGTTCATGGTTACGATTTCTACTTCGACTGCGACGTCGTACACAGCAAAAGATGAACGACGACAAAAGCGACGATGACGACGAAGATAGGGAGATGTGAGGAAGATGGTTATGATGATGGGCGATGGTCGATCGTGAAAAAGGGAAGAAGATGGTGAAGTGTTTTTATATTTTTAATCCATGGAAGGTTACTAAACTACGAATATACATATCTATCCTTGAGATGTTTTGCCATTTGCGAGTTATGAGTATTTGTTTGAAGGTTAGGTGACTGCGTCTGGCCTTGGTTTTTATAATGAACTCTGGGCACGCCTTATCCTCGCCATTGGTGAGGTCACATTTTGAAATGGGACACATATGTACATATGTACATATAATCGAAGTGAGAACCTTTCGACAGGAGTAGGGCTTCTTCCCGATTTAGGAAGAAATAGAAATCACATGTTTAGACCCTTAACCTAACTCGCATACAAAAGTTGGGATACTGCAGCAAACACACAGCGTACCACTGTCAATAAGCTTATTAGATACATTGATAAATAGAAATTTTATTTACGTCCAAAAGTATTATTTACATTTCTGCTATTGCACAATTTACATACAGAAATTGATAAGAACGAAATATCGTACAACTGAAGCATTATTTATTAACTCGGAACGCAATGCAGTTGGGCGATTGCAAGAAATGAGCTGAGCGAGTTAATTTGTCAATTTGTTTATTAATTTGGTTTCCGGGATGACTCGCGTCGTAGTTTTCTTTCCAAGTTGAGTGAGTTTTCAACTCTGTTATGCATCTCCATAGTTTATTCAGTGCTAGTCTCTGTTTGTAAAAAATATCATACTGCTCGTGGTTTTCCAAGTTTGCCACCCTAGGAACAACTTGCCAAATTCGTTTTGATCTGCATTTGCGTATTTGTCCTTTCAACCAGTGATAATCAATTACGAAGTCTTTCAGACAAGTTTCTTCGTGAAGTGCATCTCTTAAGCTATAGTGATCCATCATTGACCGCGGCACAACTTGTTCAGATTCGTCTCGGTCTATCGGAATTATCACGTAGTCAACAAGTCCAATGTAGATTTTTACGAATGTCCGGCTACTATGCTTTAGAGGTTCGCCAATTAGCAGATACATCACCTCACAGGCACTAATGTCGCGTTGACCAATTAGCTTGATAAGTAACTTCGAAATTGTTTTTTTGCTTGGATCTTCGGGGTCGCAGGTTTTTGTAAAATATTCTGGAAAACGTCTCTGTAATTCATTGACTGCCGTTCACCTTTAGCTGCATATTTTGATAAATAGTTAATTATCGCTTGTTCGGAAGCAATAATTGTACAATCGGTGTTAGCTCGCCATGTTTGTGAAACGAACTTGTTATGGTCATTCAACAGTTCATCAATGCATTTATGTGTGAATATCCAAACACCGTTTTCATCTTTGCATAGAGTTGCTTCAGTTTGAATTTGTTTCGGATATTTAAAACGACAGAGATCTCTACCTCCGACTTTCCTAAGGCAGTATAATCCACATTTCGAATGGCGATTAACACGATTGAGAAGTTCAGCAAACTGGGCTGGACAGTCGAATACAATATGAGTTGGCTTCAATCGAGAGGGATGCAATTCTGCTGGCGGTTGTTCAAGCATAGGATGCATAGCAGAGACAATCTCGTCATAGAACTGGATGTTTTGTTGTATTTCCTCACATGTTGCTATGTCAAAGTTTCGTGGATTAGGAGCAATCCAGATGATCATGTGTACATGAGGAGAACCACGTTGTTGGTATTCGAAACGATACCAGAAGTCGGTTATGTTAAGTTCTCGTTTCAAAATTTTATTTTCATTAACACGTCTTGAGAAATATTCGTCTGCAATTCTGGGATTCTCGTTTAATTTCTTTTGCATGAGTCTACCAAGGGCACATTCGCTAAACGTATTGCGCAGTTCATCCGAGATACCGTAGTGCCGGATTAAGCATGGCCACCAGAGGTCAGCAACTTAGTGTTAGGAATATGGTAGGAACTCCGAGTTGGTTAACCATGGCCAGTAGTTCACATCTTTGCTGATACCAGTACGCCGAAGCTCCACGTATTTTTGATCCCTATGATAAAAGGCGTTTAATAAGTGATGGCTGTTCTTGTACCCGTTGTGCTAATTGTTGAATATTTTGGATGTTTTGCAGATCACGGCTCTTTGCAATTACACCACTTTGTCTACAGGCGTCGTGTCGCGGTATCGTATTGAGCCAGAAGAAACGGGGATCTTGCGCAAAACATTGATCGTGACATTTTATAAGGTATTCAGTCCACTCACGAGAAGATCCTTAATTCTACGACTGAAGTCAAGGTAATCGCATTTACCATCGGGAAACAAATGAGGAAAAGTTTGTAAGATGTAACCACTTTGTCGAAATTCATTCACTGGTAATTCAGACGCACTCGGCCAATTCAACGTTGACTCGACTGAAGCTTCTTGCCCTTGTCGTGGTGTAAACGGTACGGCGCATTCTTCAATATTGGCGCTTCTGCTATTTCGACTTCAACAGTACCTTCTTCAATGAAAGGTAATCGATCAGCAATATTTCCATCGCTTGGTAGGTTTGATATGACATCCAGATTCAGTGACACGTCAGCGTAGAAAGGATTGAAATGTTGGAGACATTTTAAAGCGTAAAGAACAACTTGCTTGTGTACACGAAAGTCAGTGAATCCACTCATGCCAGCACTCCGGTTGATTTACCTAAGCTACGATTATATTTTATATAGCGACATACATACATATTCTAAGAACTTGGTGCGAAGAACTATGACGGTTTCTAAAACCAAACTGTTCATTTGGTAAAAACATTATTTGCATTAATGTGCTCAATCAAGCTCTCTTTTAGGATATTTTCAAATACTTTACTTAAATTACTAAGAAGACTAACAGGTCTGTAACTGCTTGGCGGGAATGACCTTCGCAATTTTCCAAGAAGTATTGAGCTTTGGGGCACGCATTAAATATTAAACTTATGTCTCTTAAACCAGCTTTAGGCAACTGTTTTAAGTACTCATTCTTAATACAATCAAGACCTCCGGCTTTCTTTAAAGACAAGGAATGTACAAAATCAGCTATACATTGAACCGTAATATATAAATGGCGGTGTACATCGATATCACTTGATAGAACGCTGTTTTTTAGCTCATATACAATTCTATTAGTATTTGGATATCCTAAGTTGGTTGAAGTGGAGTGATTGTTAAGAAAAGTGCATGCAAAAGCTGCGGCCTTTTCGGCATCGGTAAAAAGAGTTTTTCCGGCATCTACTAATGTATTTATTCGCCTATTCTGGTTTATGACTACCTTGACGATGTTCCAAAAGGGTTTGGAGCCATTATTAAGTTCACTGAGCTTTTTGTGCCATAATTTGTTTCGATGTTTATACATATATCTCTTCTGAGATCAACTTATTATAATATTTTAAACGTATTCGGAGAAGAATAAAAACGAACGGCGTGTTCTCGCCGTGGCATTGTGGAAGCATTCACGGCGATTGAAGAACAGGCGAAACGAGTTGGTCTTAAGATCAATGAGGACAAAACGAAATACATGCTGTCAGGCAAAAACCAATCCGTCGCTCACCACCTGGGACAAAATATAACAATTGACAGCTACAATTTCGAGGTAGTTAAGGAGCTTGTCTACCTCGGGGCAAACGTAAATTCCACAAATGACACTACAGTGGGGATCCAGCATAGAATCGCCCTTGGCAACCGCTGCTACTTCGGCTTGTCCAAACAACTGGGGTCAAAACTCCTCACTCAAAAGACCAAAGTCATGCTTTACAAAACGCTCATTCTGCCAGTCTTGCTGGACGGAGCCGAAAGCTGGACGATAAGCAGGACAGCGGAGCTGATTTTGAGTTCTTTCGAAAGAAAAATTCTGCGCCGGATATTTGGTCCTGTCTGTGAGGAAGGTGAATGGAGAAGAAGATACAACCGTGAACTCTACGAGCTGTACCAAGATGTGGATGTAGTCCGGAAGGCAAGGATCCGTCGACTACACTGGCTCGGCCACATCGAGCGCATGGACATCAACGCTCCAGCTAAGAGCGTCTTCGACTCCGAGCCTCCTGGTTCGAGAAGAAGAGGAAGACCGAACCTCCGGTATAAAGACCAAGTAATCGAGGATGTAAGACATCTTGGTCTTGACAACTGGAAGCAGCGTGCCCGGGACCGTCAAGGATGGAAGGCAGCTATAGCTCAGGCTCAGATCCTCCATGGATCGCTGGCCTGATAAGTAAGTAAGTATTCGGAGAAGAGGACAGCGATATCGTTGCCATTGTCTTTTGAGCGAATTCCTAATGCGTATATATGTACTCATGGATGCTATCGGGTAGTTTAGATAAATATGAATTCCATAAGCTTATTAAACTCATTACTTATGATATCATCGCCAACTAGAACAGAACAATCCAGTATACATACATATGTATGTACATATGTATACATGTATGTATGCACCTATACATTTGTGTATGTATGTATTTAACCGCATGCAATGAACCCTGTGTGAGTGAAAAAATGCGATAATTGAATCGAAAACAGAAAAACAAGTGAAATATATCGCAACGAAATACATATTTATGTAAATCACAAGTGAAGTGAGTAATACCATAAGTTAAGATGTCGAGCGTTAGTCAGGTGCCTCCTGCAGCCTCGCTTACTATGCGATGACTAGAATCTTTTCTAATGATTCAATAAGAAAGCTTGCAGTGATTTTCGAAAAATGAAAACAGAGAAATTGAAGCCTCAAGAATAACGAACTGACCAGAATTTGGTAAGATAAATCTAACGCCAGCAAAGCTGAAGTAGTAACACAACCGGCATGTATGTAAATGGCCAAAAACCATAAATCCACTTACACCAAAAACGTAAATTTCCGAAAAACCGTGTGTCCATATCATTGTCCACCCAAACAACGAGCAACGTAGGAAACCGTACATATATTTAATTGATTCTGATTCACACATAATAACTTACAACACTGTCTGCGACCAGATGATACAAAGAAACACTCAGTAACATAGTGGGAGACATGAGAAGAGCAACAGAGGGAACAGCAACAGAGAAAAAAAAAAACATAGAATCACACCGGAATAAACAAAGAGAAGAAAAGTAGATTTGGAACAAATATGATGATTAAACTTGGTTATATTGACTGACCCGCATGAAAGTCCGATGACTTCCGAGTGACAATCTTTCGCCGTTCTCTCCTCTCGGTCTCGACAGTCTGCTCACACGAACGTACCAGCTGTTGGTTTGTTCTTGTGTAATTTGAAAGTCTTGTACAGGTTACTTCCATTTATAGCGAATCCATTGCGTGCACGACGACAACAGATCGAGTACGATAGTCAAAGACGAGTTTTTTTCTTTCCATTTTATTCTTGGTTGATAAAAAATTTGTGCTTCTAACACGTTTCTCTTATTCTGCACCGTACTTTTTGGCTAAACCGAATCCAAGCAATACAGCGTCGAGAGAAAATAACATGGACAAAGAAAATGCTCATCTTAAATTGAAAACGGAAAAGTCTATCTAACTGAGAACGAGTCATGTAGAAGAACGAGTCCGAGTAGCGTGTACATACATATGTACATACATATGTGTGATCGCATATTTTATTAGAACACATCTCCTCCCGTCGCGTCGTCAACTTGAATGCACTGTGTTAGGTTGAAAAGCCGGCAAGAAACTTTGCCAACTGCATGCACTTCTCCCTGCATCGATCCACACTAGAATAAACCATGTACTATTCTCCATTGGGAAATCATATTTGGTACTGGGAGGGGCGGGAGTTGCCTCGCATCGCTTATATTTGTATGTTATATACAAACTACATATGTACATACTCCCTTCTTGTCGTCTCCATGGTGTGGATATGGTTCGATGATCTCTTTAAGCGTTCCGTTTAACTACGAGTAACACGTTCAGTTCAACGTCCCCTCGCGACTTTTGTTGTACGCGAAGGAAAACTTGGTCAGTCTTTCAGCCATATTTGTGATGCCGGTACCAGTATCCGCGAGAATCACTAAGAAAACTATTATAGAGTAGCATTAGAAGAAGGAAGACAAGAGATGGAATGGAGCTGGTGGTACGTCCAAACTATATAGTTTACATCCCTTGTTCGCTTTGGCAACGGTCGCGATGTTTGTTGTGTCGACTGTGTGCGCACTGTGGCAGGCATGGCAAGTGGCAACTGTGGCCTCTGATTGCGCGTCCTCCTTAACGTTGTCTTCTTTCATCATATATTCAATTTGCCTGTGTAGAATATCAATATCTTGGGAGTCTCGCCATCAGTCGAGGGCACTGCGATACGTTCTTTGCATTCGAAATGTGGGTATAGGTATTGCCTGCGACGAGGTCCCTATTCCTTCACGTTTCAAACAAGCCAAAAGGCAGGAAGTTTATTGTCCATACATAGTATGTATGTATATGTATGTTATGTGGAGCTCTCAGATGTGGAGGGAGTACATAGAAAACATTTGGATCAGCCAGAAATGAATAGATCTCCTATTTTTTATTATTTTTTTTGGAACACTAAGAAATTAAAAGGTAAAGGGAAGATTGTATGTCATTGAGTAAGAATTATGTTCACCCGAATGGAGTACAGTAGTTGGCAGCATCTTCAGTAGCCTCGAAATTTATATAAAATTGATACTTCCGACTGCAAATTCGTCGGCTTTTGGACATTTTGAACTTCATCAATAAACTCGATTTATAAGAACGAAAGGAAAAAAAGAAAACAACTCCTAAAGAGCCCTCTCCTTTCCAGCAAATATCTATGTAATTAAATGTATTTCTTCGGAGTATTAAAGCTGTGACTATAATTACAAAGCACCCGACTGATATGCTGTTTCTTTTAGACCAAGCATAAAAAAGTCGAATTACCAGTATTTATTTGCATTGCCTTTATTTTATGGTGAGGCTACTGGCCTCCAGATACCATCGAATTTGAACTGAACACTCAAACATGGAAGCAAGCAAATAAATCAAAGCAAGAGGAACACCAAATAGCCATGTGTCAAAATCAAGGGACATTAACCGTCGGTTTAAGCGAATAATATGCAGAGTGAAGAATCAGACGGACAATGAAAATACAATCACACGATCAGATCAGGCGCAATGACCGCCAGGCCCCATTATAAAGCCTAAAACGATGAGCCGCGCCGCAGTGATTGAACTTGGATCGAGATTGTCCGTAACCAAGCGAACGAATCGGTGATCACTCGACCCGGCCCACATACATATGGTGGAAGTGTCTCGACAACAGCCTTAGTTGCTTCTCTCCCTCTTTCTATCTCTATGTTTCTCTTCCTGCTTTGTTCTCTAGGCATGAATACCATTTTAGTACTAAAGATTAGAGTAAAGCCTTAACTGTATTGTAGATAAGTCAGACGCTAATTGAAAAATAAAAATAAGTTAACAGGAATAAAAACGAAAAAGGAGGAAGCCGGAGAGCTGAGATCCAAAGAGAGGAGTGAGCAGAATGAAAATACATACAATGACGTACTATACTCGGAACTAACCAAAGTCAAGTGCGTACGTTCTCAGGGTTCTTGCTACCAATGCCAAAAGTTTTTTTTTTTTTTTTTGTTTTTGTATTTTCTACATTTACCCATACCTCAACTTCTTAAGTTCCTCTGTATTGTTCCTCTATTCAAGTTGATTGCTTTTAATAGCAACCCAAGAACGCACTTTTAGTACATGCGTCATCTTCTGCGTGTCGGTTTTAGAACTTCAACCTTTGAGCGTACATTCATTTAGTAGTAGTGGATGAGGAAGAGAACGGAACAATTTAGAAAAGATATACCTATGTACCTAGTACAGTAAACTACAAATACCATTCAAGGCGAAATTAATTATTTTGCCAATATATGTAAGTACGTGTATTAAAAAAAGAACAGACAAATGTACATATGTATGTGAGCACTTGGCAACCAATATAAAAAGCGGTAACATGAGTACCACACAAGCTTTGGCTTTATTTGAAGTAAACTTTGCTAAACATATAACGCTTTTCGGAAGAATTTCATTTCATTTAGTTTAGTGATTGTCTAAGAAGACTCTTTGAGTGGGTGTACCGCCGCCGTGTGCTGACTTCTGAATGACGGTATCTGTCTATTTAGTTTAGAGGTTTTTTGTTTTTTTTTTTTTTTTCTTAATTTTTCCTATTCGATTCTAGCGATAAATTTCAAGGTTAGTGATCTCATGATGGTCGTTTTAGCTTTTGTTTAAGCGCATAGAGCCCTGGAATGAGTATATGATAGACCTTCGGTCGAAAAGGACCTTGAGCAGTACACGCGAAAGCTATGAAACGATAGTGACGCATGTAAATGGTGACTGATGTAAGTGTGATTAGCATTGATTTTATTGCTATCATGTATTTAAAAAGTTTCTTCAATCTAGAAATATGTATTTATAGTAGGAATCGCGGTGTAGTCTAAAGGTGTTCAATCGTAGGTGGAACCTTGTAATAGTATTATGTGGATTTTTTCATTAGTTTGGGTTGGAGTTGAAGGTTTGTTTTAGTTTTTTTTACTTCTTCTTTCAGGTTTCTGTTCTAGGCATCAAGGCTAAAAATGGAGAAAAGTATTAAGAGGGCATTCCAGAAGATATGACTAGCAATTCCTTGATAGTACCTATTTGTTGAAATTATGCGGCTTTGACAAAAAACGACAGGAAACAATTTCGAAATCCTAGATCCCAGATTGTTACTTCAAATTAATTTACTTAAAAAGTTATTTAAATCAAAATCCGCTTTTGTTGAGCTATTGGCCCTAGATCCGTCTCCAGGGTAAAGATTATTTATATAGCCACGTGCCGAATACTACCTCTTATCAGTCTTATCGTCCCGAACGTCTATCTTCAAGCGATAGAGAAGTAATTGGTAAGAAGGTGAAGAAGATATACATACATATGTACCCCCCAAGTGAAAGTCAATAGACTCCTTGGTAATACAACCAGCTCCCCAGAGATAGTCTATTTATTGACATGAAGCCAAGGCTCACTTAGACTAGGAGGAGTCCATTGTGCCCATTTTGAAAAACTAACCCGAGGGGAACCTGTTAGTTGCCCGCTGAGCTGAACCACCCAGATTCAATTAAGAATCTTAGCAGTTTGTTCAGCTTAATGTCTGTTACCTCCTCTAAGCCCGAGAAGAAGTAGTTCCCGAGGAACGCACATCCTTTTTTCGGGCCAGTGCAGGGCATTCACACATTAGGTGACGAATGGATTCTATTTCCTCTTCGTCCCTACAGCTTCTGCAGAAATCGTTGTAGGGCTGGCCTAGTCTAGCTGCATGCCACGATATCATGCAGTGCCCAGTGAGGATGCTGAATACCAGTCGTATATTCGCTCTACCAAGATTTAGCAGACTTTCCGTCCTTTTTTTGTTATAGACAGGCCATGTTAGCCTTGCCGTAACGCATGTGTCCAATTGACACCATCGCTTGTTGGCCTTTCCAAGTAGTTCCATCCCTATTTCTCTGATTTACGCTGAGTGGCGTTCTAGCCTCAGTTGTGATCTGCGACGTATCTGCACCTGATCCCAGTCTGGCTAGTTCGTCCGCCTTCTCATTACCGGAAATATTCACATGCCCTGGTACCCAGCAGATGGTTACCTCATTGACATCCGATATTTCTTCGAGTTTCTCTTTACAGAGTTTTACGAGTTTGGATCTTATCCATGTTGCTTGCAGAGCCTCAATGGCTGCCTGACTGTCAACATATATTTTGATTATCTTACCTGAGAAATTCTCCCTAAGAATCAGATCCGCAGGTTTTTTGATTGCAAAGATCTCAGCCTGGAAGACGCTACAGCCATCATCAAGTCTGTAGGAGTGGCATGCTTCCTGAGGTTCGAAATAGACTCCGGCTCCTGTACCGGTATCCATTTTGGATCCGTCGGTATAGATTGCCAGTTTCTCTTCCGTGCTTACCATACCATTGGTCCATTCCTCCCTGGAAGGAATCCTAATAGAGAATCTCCTCTCACAGCAAGAAAATGGGGTGGTATAGTCCGTTTCGGTTGCGGACATCAGGGTAGCCCATCGATACAGTACTGATGCGTGGCCATGAGGACATCTTTTCCAAAGACTGGATTCCTGCATCCTTAGCGCAGCCCTGGCTGCAATGCTTTCACAGTATATGTATGTCTAGTGGTGGAAGGTTCAGCATCGCTTCAAGGGCCGCCGTTGATGTGGATTTCATGGATCCGGCCACCGCCAGACAGCCAGCACTCTGAATCCTTGTAAGACTTTAGTCTATTTAGAAAGTTACAATTTGTTTATTGGCCGAATAAGGTGTTTTTGTTACAATGCATTTCGTGATAGATTAATGAAGTGGAGGGAGACCAAAAAACTTTCCTTTTCAGGCTGCCATCAGAGGCGTTTCTTTGCTATAATATCCAATAACTTGGTTTCAATTGAATCATGAAAGACCAGTTCTTTTATTCAATCAATTTTAAGCTACACTGTCCCTACGCTGTTTGTTTACACGACGGATATACAAAAAAACAGAAAAAAAAACCCTCCTGAAAGGAATTGAAGTTCTTGACTCACAACCAAGTATCGAATGACAACATCCGCTTACAGAAACCAATACTCTTCACATCGTGAGAATGAAATATAAACCATCACCTTGCAAAGTGACTTGAAGGAAGAAAAAAATGCAAGTATCCTGTCTATTTGAACTCACCTGAGTGTAACACCAATTCTCAGCAACTGGTGTATTAACTTCCGCTAAAGGCGGCGACGGTACTCGACTAACCGCCATTGTACTACTATTTGATGTGTGCGGGTTGGATGTTACTCTAGCAGTTTGGCCTGCCTGGCATTCGTTTGGCAATCTGAAAAGAAACAATTAAGCCACAAGCAAATTATAAGTGCTGTTCTGTATATGTACATGAACAAGTAGAAGAAAAATGTTTATCAACAGCACAGGTGTCAGTGTCGTTTGCTCAAAGGCAGTCATTTGTCTTAATATTCTTACATTTATGTATTTATATTTACTCATGTGACCTTTGTCATTATGTTTTAATAAACATACACTAGTACATAATGAATATCAGGAGATACAGAACAGATATCCATATAGAAAGGATATGCAAGAATCAGCACGAGAACACAGAAGAGAGCCGAGCCAATACACCTTTTCTCATCATTCATATGGTCATTATGTTGCTATCCGTGCTAAACGAAAGAGTTTACCTTCTCAACGATATATGACATACATATGTACACAACAGGAATACACACGTCTCTTTATCGTATCTTTCTATCTAAAGTTTCTTCGTAGTCTTTTGTGTTATATTTTTAGTGGATCTTTCCCTTTTACTCTCTGCCTCCCAATGTCCACATCGCATAAAATTTATACGAAGACTCGACACTGAACGGTGAACACAGTGAGCATTAAATATGGGGAATTTATGATGGAACATCTGCTCCCAAACATTTCCTTTCTACTAATGACAGAGGTCTTGTGTATCATTGCTTTCCTTATAATCACCAAACTCGTATAGTGACCTCTGTATGAGGCTACACATAGGCGTGGTGTTTTTTTGAGATGAACATCCGACTACGATACTTATGATTAAATAATAATTGTATTACAGTAGACTCTCGGTAGAGTGAACTAATAAAAACCAGGTCTGTTTATACGAGCGAGATTTTTCACATTACCGAGCGTGTAAGTTTTAAGGCATTCTATCGTTCAAGTGTATACTGTGAAATGCTGCTTTTTCCTCAAAAGATCGCATATAGTTGATGTCGCTATTCTAATTTTTTTTTGCCAATACTGTATCCGATAAACCGTGAATTTTGATTTTATTTTTTGTGAAATCCGAATGGATTATGGCAAGGAATTTACCTGTAGACAACTTCTTTAAAACTTCCATTTTTTCTATTAAAGTTAAATGCTCTGCGATCCATTTTTATCAATGAAATTTCTAAACCAAACCAATCAAACGAATGAAATTGTAGGAGAATATTTACCCAACCTAGAACGCAAAAAGGAGTTCCCTTCGACTGCGCCAACTACCAAGGGATCAGTCCCCTTTACATCGCGTACAAGATCCTCTGATATGATATGTCCATCTGATAGGTCCATATCAGTGTGGTTTCAGGTTAAGAAAGTCTACGATAGACCACACTGTGGCAGATTCTAGAAAAAGAGCCCCAAGAAATACAAATCGGCACTCACCGCCTATTTGTCGATTTCTAGGCCGCATATAACAGCGTGCATAGAGACGAGCTATACAGTGCCAAGTCAAGTTTTGACGTTCCTACCAAACTCGTCAGATTGTGTAGGATGACGATGGAGGACTCTCGCTGCTCCATATCAAGGCTGGTAACGAGCTAACCGAGATCATTGATGTCGTAAAAGGTTTTAGGCAAGGCGACGCGCTGTCATGTGACTTGTTCAATATTTTACTTGAGGGAATCGTACGAAATTCACAGGTTAACATTAGAGACACGATGTTCCAAAATTCCGTCCAACTGTTAGCTTACGCAGATGACATTGACGTGAGTGGTCGAACCCAACGAGCCGTCAATGAAGCGTTTGTTGGCATTGAAGCGGAGGCGACCAAAACAGGTCTGGCGGTAAACGAGGCCAAAACAAAGTATATGCTGTCATCAAGGAAGGACATTCAACATCGATGTCTCGAATAGAGCGTCACAATGGGCAGCTCGTCTACCTCGGCTCCGCAATAAGTAGGGACAATAAGATCGCTACTGAAATCAAACGCAGAACTACTCTTGGTAATCGCTGTTTCTTTGGGCTGATGAAGAAATTGAGTAATAGAGCCCTCTCTCGAGAGGCCATGTTGGTTTTACATAATACTTTAATCCCTGTTCCTGGTGCTATTGAAAGAGAATGTAGGAGCTATTGGTCTTTTCGAGAGAACAGTTCTGCGTACCATTTTTGGTCCTGTTTGCGTTAGTGGCATACAGCGACATGCCTAGTCGAGGGTCTACGGATATAACAAGGCCATGTAGAGCGTATGGACAACATAGCTCCGACCCGAAGAGTCCTTGAATCTGAGCCATGTAGACAACGCAACAGGGGACGCCCTCGACTGAGATGGCGGACACAAGGCGAGAGGAAGAATGATGACAGATACAAAGGTTGCAAAACTTTGCAGTTGGCTTATTAGCGTTTAACTGTGATAAAAATACAGGTTCACTCTAAAAAGGCTTACTTTTTCACCCTGTAGAATAATCTGTATAAAATGTTATGTGTTCACTCTATTGGATTATTAACTCAACCGATGTTCACTCTACCGAGAGTGTACTGTGTATATATAGTATGTATATATACCTGGGTGCGAGAAATTAACCAAATGGTGTTAATAGAGAACATATAGGCCTAGAGAAATCGAGGAGAGACTTAGGTAAATTTGGTTTATAAAATCATCTATTGTGAGTAGAAAAGTAGTAGAAAAGCACGTTCCATCAATGACTTCATCATATCAAATTGCATGTTGTTTCCTATTAATTGTGATCAATGAACAAATCCTCTTCCTAATTGAATAACATCATCAGAAGTATATTCGATGAAGTTGACCTACAAAAACTTATCTCATCCCGGACATTTTATTTTATTGACAACTCAACGACTGAATACAATTTCACAATGATGATCCGCGTTCCACACGGACTTCATCCAATTGTACGGTTGTGAACAACCTTTCATCACATATATCTGATTAATGGAAGTTTGGCTATAATACTCATTCTCTCACTTTTCTCTAAAACGACGAATGTAATGGTTCCACATGATAAAGTACATATGTATATTCAGTGAATCTAGATAGGAACCGAATGGGAAAGGGAGGAAATTAATCAATTTAGTGTACATCATCAATGTTCTTCAAATTACACGCTCTACTGACAAAAAAGAAAAAAAAAAAAAAAAACAGTACGAGTATCTCTCATTCTAGCTCTTTGCAAGGCCATCGTTTGACATGCGGTTACTTTTTTTTTTTTTTTATATCTTTTCCTCATTTCGAGAGCTATTTATACGCATGTATGCCCAGTTACACACTGAATACAACGACCAAACGCATGTTATTTAGTTTGCCTAAGCGCACCTGGAAACCACGACACATTTAACGACAAGAAATAAAGAATACATATACAGAGCTGTTCAAAATAATAGGGAAAGGAATTAGCCGAAGAATTTCTAAGGGTTTTCCGAAACGTTGTAACCGAATAGTTTCATATTAGTATTTTAGTAAGTAAAACACGTAATATCTGATCTGTATTACTATATATATTTCTTTTATTCATTGTAGTTTCTTTTTTTTTTTTTAATCAACTAAAATACCTTCGAATTTGGTTGTTCAAAATAATAGGGAAATTTATAGTTTACATCCGATTTTCTTAAAATAATACATTAAAACTTATATTTATTCGTTAAGATAATAGTGAAAAACAAAATATGGTAGATCAGTGTCCCGAATGACCACCCTTGTTTTTTATGACAGCAGTTATACGAGCAGGCATTGAATCTATCAGTTTCTGTCATTTACTGATGGGAATATTTCTCCAATGGGTTTCAATGGCAGTCCACAACTGATTTTTATTTTGAAAGGTCTGTCTGGCCAAAGATTTTTTCAGTTCCGCCCACAAATTCTCGAAGGGGTTGAGATCGGGGGACTGAGAGGGCCATTGTAGCACTGACACTTGATGGTCTTGCAACCAAGCACGAACCAATTTCGATGAATGCTTGGGATCGTTATCGTGTTGAAAGTGCCATCGTAACGGCATATTGTCTTCGGCATACGGTAGCATAACATCCTTTAAAATATCACGATAGCTCTCCTTGTTCATGATGTCTTTTATTTGGTAAATGGGTCTAACACCAAACCAAGAAAAGCAGCCCCATACCATGATGCTACCACCCCCATGTTTCACGGTTTTTTTAGTAAACCGGACATGAAACTCCTTCCCCTGAGGACGTCGAACATTTCTACCGCTATCGGAACCAAATCAATTTATTTTAGTTTCATCACTCCAAAGAATGTTGCGAAACATCTCTTTGGAGTGATTTCTAAAATGCAAGGCAAACTCCATTCTCGCTTTTATGTTCTTTCTACTTAGTAGTGGAACTTTGCGAGCAATTCTACCGGGCAGTTTATTATCGAGCAACCTTCTCCGAATAGTTGGTGCACTTACTGCATTATTCAATTCCGCGGCGATCGCCCTTGATGACATAAAGGATCCTTTTTCGCTAGCAGCACAATACGAGAGTCATCGATGGGAGTAGTTTTTTTTGGTCTACCTCTAGTTTCTCGTGCTGGGGTTCTTGAAAGCGCATTAAAAACAAAATTAATTGACCTTCCCAATGTATTGGCTATAAATTTAAGGGTCTTTCCTTGGTCTCTTAAATGTTTAATAATGCGACTTTCTTCAGCAGTACAATGTCTATTACGTCCCATTTTTAACACTGCGTAGATTTTAAAAATTTTAAATTTGTATAATTCTTACGTCTACGAAAAACAACATTACCTTTTCAATTATTTTTGACAGAAATACGAACGATAAAACAACGAAACAGCAAATTTCCCTATTATTTTGAACACCTTAAAATAATCCTTTTTCCCACTTTATACCACAGCACGAATAACACGAATGAAGAATTGACCAGAGATGCATCATAAGAAAAGCAATACAGCTGTACAAATAGCTGCAATAATTACTTTTCGAAAAAGAGATAAAAAGGATTCAAAATAAACAAACAAATTGGTTATCAGCGATATTCCCTATTATTTTGAACAGCTCTGTATATGTAGAAGTAAGAGAAAAGAAAGGGGAAATGATATGTCAAGGACATCATAGACTGGGACAGTTCAGTCCTTCAGTCGAACGAAATTATTCCCTCACAAAGGGAAAGTGGCCGAAGCAGTTGTCGAGGTCAAATTGCTACACGTTTAATTCCCATCGCAGTGAAGGTACGCTCGTAAAAAGATAGTATGATGAGTGTGTGATAGCAAAAATATCGATAAGCTCGCCACGAGCTTGCTTCACTCATTTATGATATACAATATGTATATCTAACCAAGCTAGCACTGTTGGCCCCGTGCTAATATAGAGTGCGATAACATGAATTTCATTTGGTTTCCTGCACGATAAATCATGTGAGTTGAATTTATTTGGCACTGACTGTCACCTCAATCGGGAAATTAATCAAAAATAAATCCAACAGATATCATAATGTTTTCACATAGCCAGTCATAGTCTCTGTCGCCGCTCACGAAATGGCGAACGATTGATAAAGCAGTAGCTCATCTGCATTTTTATTAAATTCGAAGAAAAAAAAAAGTAAAACTTTAACTCATTAATAGGCTAAGACAAAAGACATCATACGATGACAGTGCGTCTCAGATAAATGCAACGACATGAGTTTGTTTTTGACTTTGAGATGGATTAGTAATCCTTACCTTAGTACCATTGCTTCATAGAACAAATCCATGATATTCCTTTCAAACTCAATTTGTATTAGCTTGGCATTCGACATGATACGAGTGCATAATAAAACCAAATACAACTCACTGAAAAAATAAAACAACTTCCCTTCTTTTCACAGTAAAGCACATAAAGTAATCACCACTGAAAACCAACGTTTCATCTTATCACAATTGAGGAGTTCAGAAAATGTTTTAACTAACACTTAATCTATTATCACACGTGTCAATATAAACAAAACACTAAAACCTATAACGATTGTTTTAAACGATCGTTTGTATTCTTATCGATGACACTACTGTGGCCGCGTGGTATTCGCTTTAACTCTCTGATCATAACTAAAATTTACTTTCTGTCAGAAGTCTGATTTTTCAGTCAACATTTGTCGAAAAATTGCCGTTTCTTCCTCTTGTTCTAGGGGATTTTATATATATGTATATTTTTGGAAGTAGGGACTACAGGACAATAAAGATCTGAGTAGACAAGGGAGATGAAAAGGTGCAAAATAACAATAGAATTCGATTTTCCAGTTTTCTTCAGGAAGAAGAACGCGGGTGACGAAGAAAAGAGCAGAGTGAAAAAGAAAAAAAAAAAAAAAAAATAAGAAAGAAACAGATTATAGTACAATATCCGATTTATTGATTATTCCACTGATTTACTGAATTACCTATAGTACTCGGAATGAAAAGGTAAGCGAATATCTGCAGCTCTGGATCGGATTGCAAGATGTTGAGGATTAAAGACAAAAAATAAAACACCCACTGCTTGCTGTATCCTAAACATGTTTACGGCAAAGAGCAAAGAAAGGTACTTTCAGACAAACTATGTATTTCACGCTGTTGCTTGGATTGGTGTTAGATTTTGAATGAAATAAGATACAGCATGATGACGAAAAGAAAGAATACCAGAGCGGCTTGAGAAAACGAGGATGGATCGACCTAAAAAGGGGCTTGCACAAAGAATAACCCTTAACTCAATTTGAATGCATTGACTCATAGTTATTTTTGTGTTTTTTCGTCAACACTGCCTATGAAAGAGTTTCAAAAAAAAATATTAATCTGCCTCGTGCACATACGCGCCGTAAAATAAAATAACAAAAAACCTACGTCAAAGAACATAAAACAAACGCCCGTTGATAACCAAAATTCAAGGTTTTCAAAACGTTCTAAGCACTTGCCATCACCACGAGGCCCTTGACGAAGGTCTTCGTCGCACACGCGCCACTAAATGGGAAACCTCAGATTTTTGCGTTCGTCTCATATACAAACTCCGACCATAAGCATGTTGATTAACATTCCTCAAATCAACACGTTCCCGTGTCTACAAGACGATAATTCGTGATGTGTACGTTGTAATAATGGAAAACAAAAATATAGAATATCTCAAAATAAAATTTGAAAGCGAATACAGAATGGTGAAAAAAATAACAGTCTACACGTGCCGCTCCGACGATTGATTTTGAAGGACAAACCAATCAAAAAAAAAAAAAACAATCAAACAAGCATTTTTCAGATAAACATTTCATACAAAATTAAAAATAATATACTAAACTGAAAATATGTACGTACAACGAATGAGTTCGATAAAAGCAGCCCGTACCGCAAACTTTGTACTTCAGATGTCAAGAAAATAGAAAAAAAAAAGTTCAAAACTCATTCGTGCTCGTATCTCTACTGCCTCACCTCGATTGCACACACGACGTGCAAGGTATGTGTATATTTCACATCCGCTTGCTTGTGTTATCGTTAGAAGAAAGAAATGCAATCAAATATCGGTAAGATGAAGATAACTACCGACACCCTCTATATCATCATTTGTGTTTAGTGGCGTATCTACTCGCGCGACCTTGATTTCGTGAGACGTGAAGCTTCAGAACACAATTAAAAACCTGATTTAAAGCGTTATCATTTCATGATGCACTTTCGGTAACAACCCATGACTCAGAGATCACGATGTTATAAGTATTCGATAGTGTCTTTACTCAGTGGAGATTTGAAAAATAAAACTTATAGAAAGTATGTATGTATGTCCATATGTATGAATCGAAAGTCACTGTTCTTTGGAAAAGCGAATCGAAATGGAAGAAAGGCTGAGCGAAAAAGGTTAAAGAAAGTATTGCGTAAAGAGCAAGCTCCACACGAGAGTTTTCTACATAATTTAACTTTGCATGAAGATGTGAGAAAATTATATTTGTTTCCCTGTCGATTAGCTGTGCCGCATTCTGTTCAGTTTTAGTGTTTTCTATGTAGCAGTTTTGTTTTTGTTCTTGATATGAATAAAGGTGTGACTGACACCTCCCTTAGATGGACATATTTTTTTGAACGAAAATTGCTCCATATAAGTTGCATAGTTTACAATTTCCCTTAAACGGACAGCATTAACGCATATAAATAACTAGGTGGGTCGCAGGGCTTCCAAGTTGGAGCGAAGCGATCCATTCTAAAACTCTGTTTATTATTCTATCAGTGCGCGTGAGCGAGCAATCATAATCATCTAAGCAAAGTAGTATCTTCTGATACGAATACGGTGACACACCGACCCTTAAAAGATGGTAACTGAGTTTCTTTATCGATTGTAAAAAGAATTGTGGTTCTATGTTAATTCGTCCATTGGGCCTACGCTAGCTGGTGGTCATCGAAAACAGACCATTGGCATATGTTTAACATTTTTCCCTGTATGCTTTCATTCGGATATTGTGCAGGTGCGGAAAGACGATCGTATCAGTGAGTATTCAAATGAATTTATGTTTGTGATACTTTAGTCTATATCCTTACGGCCCGCGGCTATTCCAATCAAATGGATAGCAGAGTTGATAGTGTTAAAAAAATGGCGCCTGCAAAAACAGACTTCTACCATTTTGACCCCTAAACGGGCAAAAAAGTCGTCGCATTTCGTTGACAGAGCTGTTTGACGACCAGGATTAGAACGAGGCATGATTATTGAAGTCTAAAGGAAAAAATATATTTTTTTATTTTCACAAACTTTTCTCAGTATTTAGAAATGGTGGTACCATGTCAAATTTGGTTAAAATCGCTTAAAGCCTTCTGCGTTGTTTTATTATCAAAATGCGGATGCGCGTGATTTCTAATGTTAAGTCTATGGGACACCTTTTCGGTGATTATTCCTCGATGGTATGTCCAATTTTTGATTTTATTTTTTTTAAAACCTTCCCCTCGATGCCTTCTATTGACATGTCTAATTTGGTAAAAATCCGTCAAAGCGTTTAGGAGGAGTAGTCTGTCGGTGATTATTCCTCGATGGTATGTCCGATTTTTGATTTTATTTTTTTAAAACCTTCCCCTCGATGCCTTCTATGTCTGACATGTCTAATTTGGTCAAAATCCGTCAAAGCGTTTAGGAGGAATAGTCTGTCAACGAAATACATTTTTGGGGTGTTAAGGAGCTTCGCTCCAATAAAATATTTTCCCTTAGGCGGACACCAAAGCAGGACTAAACGGATATTCTGGCAACGGTATTTTTTTTTTTATTACTTGCAGTCTACAGCAAATAGTAAATTCTTCTCATTGCATTGTATGTGTTAATTTTGGCAATCTACCTTAAGTGCAACTCACCTTAAAAGGCGTTTCGTTTCATCGAGCGAGAGTCTAGATAAAATTGTTTTTGAATGGTTTTGTGCAGCTCGAAACAAATGATTTCCTATTTCTGGAACCGCAATTCGTCATAAGGCGGCAGAAGTTGCAAATTATTTAGGAGTCACAGATTTTAAAGCATCTGCAGGTTGGCTGGATAAGCTTCGGAATCGTCACGGTATTTCCCACAAAAACGTGGGCGGAAAGGGTGTAGATATTAATCTTGGGGACGTGACTGCATTTACAATGCAGATGAAACTGGTCTTTTTTTTTCGAGCATTACCCACAAAAACAATGGCTTTGAAAGGTAAAAAGTGCATAGAAGGAAAGCTTTCAAAGAAGAGGCTCACTATTTTGCACTGTGCCAATATGGCAGGAGACAAGGAACAACTTTTAGTCATCGGAAAATCTTGTCGCCCAAGAGCATTTCGTGGCCATGATCAGCTGCCTGTAGAGTGGAAAGCACAACAAAAAAGCATTGGTGGACCCAAGAAATCATGATAGAGTGGCTTCGTTTATTCGACAAAAAAATTAAACTACAGAAGAAAAAAATGTTGCTATTTCTTGACAACACTGAAGCTGGAAAATATAAAAGTTGTTTATCTTCCGCCAAACACCACATCGACTTGCTAGCCCTTGGATCAAGGTGTGATAAGAAATTTTAAATTTCACTACCGCTCGCTTATTTTAAAGCATCTCATTGCCCGTATGGACAGCTCACAATCCACCAGTGAATTAATCAAAAGCGTAAAAGCTTAAACTAGTCACAAGAAAAACAGTTGCAAATTGTTTTAAGAATGTTTTTGTTTAAATTTGGAAAAAGATGAATTCGATACTGAAGAGGACTTGCCTCTATCGAATTTAAGGGAAATTTCCAAGCTTCTTACAGAATGCAGATTGGAAGCAGAACCCGAACATTTTGTCCTAATGGATGGAACTGTAAATGTGGAAGATGACTTCGAGATGGAGCCTTCAATACGGGCAAGTGCGAGATCACTGCCTGTGAGCGCATGCAGCTTGAGCTCCAATTTACCTCTGACTGGTGTGGCAGAGAGGGATTATCTATAAACCCAAATAAGACAATCTTAGTCCCATTTTCAAAGGGGAGAAAGGTACAACCCTGCTCAATCTTTCTAAATGGAACACACATAGGATTTTCAGAGGAGGTAAAGTATCTGGGTATTGACCTAGACCGCAGACTCAACTGGAACTCCAACATGAAAAATAAACTCATGAAAGCGACTAAGGCCATGTGGGCCTGCCGACGCACCTACGGTAAAACCTGGGGGCTTAAACCTAAGGTAGTCCACTGGTTATATACCGCGATAGTAAGGCCTACCGTCACCTACGGGTCCACGGTATGGTCGACAAAAGTTGAACAAAAGACTACAATTACTAAGCTTCAACGCCTTCAGAGACTAGCGTGTCTCGGCATCACAGGCGCT
Organism: Eumerus sabulonum; assembly: GCA_951905685.1. Lineage (NCBI taxonomy): Eukaryota > Metazoa > Arthropoda > Insecta > Diptera > Syrphidae > Eumerus > Eumerus sabulonum. The sequence continues at coordinate 210,740,874 of OX645060.1, forward strand.
ATGCCGTCCTGCCCTACGGCAGCACAAGAAGCACTCATTGGACTCGCTCCACTGCACCTTTTTATCAAGAAGGTGGCATTACGCAGTGCAATCAAAATCCTCTGCTCGGGAACAAATATGCCATGTAGACCTGCAGGCCACATGTCCATATTACAACACTTTCCCGAGCTGGAGATGATTACTACAGTCTCGGACGCATTGCCACACACCTTCACCTTTGACAAGAGATTTGAGATATTGATCTCAAATCGCTCAGCATGGGAAAACAGTGATCCCCTGCTGAATGTCAAAGGCATTAGGTGGTACACGGATGGCTCCAAGATGGCTTCTGGCGTTGGCGCGACATCTTTGGACCAAAATGCAAAATCTCGAAGACCCTGGGAATAAGCCCCAGCTACTTCCAAGCAGAGCTGCATGCCATCCTAACATGTGTCAATCTAAATCTCGAGACTGGCATCAGAGGAGTAACTATCAACATACTCTCTGATAGCCAAGCAGCGCTTAAAGCACTGGGTTCGTACAGCACGAACTCAAAAACCTTCAAGGAATGCCATGACGCCCTGCAAGACCACGCCAAAAGAAACACTGTTAAACTTTGGTGGGTGCCAGGACATAAAGGTGTCAAGGGCAATGAGATTGCCGACCAACTTGGCAGAAAAGGTTCCAGCGACAAATACATAGGTCCGGAACCTTTCTGCGGCATTCCCGGGTCTAAGATAAATTACCTCTTGGACAAGTGGGAAAAATCACAACACCTGTCCTTCTGGAACAGTGTTCGGGGACTCCGTCAATCTAAACGACTTATTCGACCCCTGAACAAACACCCTATTGACATACTCAAACTCAATAGAGGGGATATCAGGAGACTAGTCAGGTATCTAACGGGACACTGTGGTCTGAGATATCATCTAAACAAAATCAGTCTCTTGTCTGAAACTGAGTGTCGGCTCTGTCTAGAGGACGATGAGACGGCAGAACACATACTATGTGAGTGTGCTGCTCTCTGCTATCTTAGGAAGCGCGTCCTTCTCAGTGAAGTTATGACTCCTGAGGGGATCACCCTGGCTCCTACGAGAAGCATTCTGAACTTCATTATAGAGGTGGAGAGGCTACTCGGCTAATCGGCTAGCAGGCACAATAGATCTGCAAAGGTCGCAGTGCCATATTGCTAATAGTAGCACTAGCCCCACGAATAAAAAAAAAAAAAAAAAAAAAAAAAAAAAAAAAAAAAAAAAAAAAAAAAAAAAAAAAAAAAAAAAAAACTGCTATTGAAAACTTAATAATGTTTGCGGCCAAGAAAAATGGCGGTAAGGCTGTTCAAATTTTGTATGATCTACAGACCAGATTCCGCCTTTTCTAAAACTAAGCAAACATTGAGTTATTTTTTTCTAAAAATACTAGAATATATAGATACATATCTACACCTCCCTTAGGCGAACAAAAAATGTTTGCACCATTGCTGTCCGTTCAAGGGAGATGTCACTGTACTTATGTATGTATCTGGCTAGTGATATTCAATAGCAAGAGGAAGAACTAAGCTTACGAGTTTTTTTAACATGGTGCCTTAGAACAAGGTCCAATGAAACAGCACATGTACATATGTATATTGCGGGGGGTGTTGCCAGTACTCCTTCGAGGAGGAACGCCGCGAAATAATCATTCGATAACGTTGGTGTTATCGGGATCCGAACTTGCTCATCGTGCGTCAGTGTGAAACACACTATCCACTGCACCACGGGCGGTGTCCTTTACAGCAGCACTCAACAGCACTTAAGCAAAAATATTACTATGGATTTCAAAGAACGGCGAAAGTGTATCAAAAAAAGATCAACAGTTGGTCGACTGTAAAAAAAAGAGAGTCATAGCCTCTGGCAGACATTTGCTTTTTCAATAAATTTCAATCTTGTTCGTACTGATATTGCGTAAAGACATTCTACCAGAAGGGACAATAAAACAGGATCAGAAGAACCTTAATCTGACGATCGCGTGTGGTTGGTGTGCGCAGCTGGAGGCAGATGTCTAAAGAACAAGTAGCCTGCTTACGAGGCATACTTGACTTTAGTCGAACTGAAATAATATTTCCGCGATATCGCCGCCTCTCAATGAAAGCGCCACGAAAGCGGCGATTCATATCATCACATACATACATACTATGTATGCGCATCCATACGGTAAGAGAAACGAAAAAAAAAAAAAAAAAATCGCAATCACAGATCGTGATGGTTGTAAACAGAGAAAACCCAAAGCGCAACAGTACAAGCAAAATTAAAACCAAAACGAAGGAAGGAGCACAAGAGATGAAAAACAAAACAAAAAATAGAAAGGCAACACGGAGAGAGAGAGTTATTATACAACAACCCGAGGCGGCGATGAGCAAATGCTGGTGGGCACTTGGCGAAGGGGGAAATTCGAAAATTGAATATTTTCGTTTTCCCTCATTTTCACCACCACCTTTCTTGCTGTTTTCTTTTCCCATTCGCGAATGTGGGCGGTCGTAACAAGCTAAAGGGCTAATTTACCACTTAAATTGGCTGCGCATTCAAACATTGCAACATCGAACATGTTTGATGTTATGGTTGGCTATTCAAGAGATTTCACTCGAGGGATTATGTAGCAATACCAGTGGAAAGTAAGTTCATCTATTTGGTTTAGGTTTTGGTTTTTTTTTTTTTTGGTTTTTGTGAATAATCAACGATCAGTAGAGACTTGCAGTAATCGTCGGAAAAGTGGGTGACACTAATTACTTGCCGAAGAAGTGGAAGAAGGGAAATCGAATGTTTATATTCAAATCAAACTGTCTACTTTTGTCACATTCAATTGGTCTTTGATAAACAATTTTTCGTTCTCACTTTAAATTATCTACAGCTTTGCTCAGGCGGGGGGAAACAAAATGATTATTTATTCGTGCATTCAATTTCTCTCCCACGACTTCTTTGTTTGACTTACGTACGTTTAGATCTTGCGACTTGAACACTAGTTGAAAAAGAAAAATTAAGAAAGACTTGACAAAAGTAAACAAACTCATTTCAAGTGTCAGCCAGCATTGACGTAAATTAGTTATTTATCCTTTCGGGCGAGAGAGAAAGAATGAGATAAAACATTTTAAACAAAATTCGATTGAGATACATGTACATATGTACCTACCGACGGAAATGAAGGCAACGATCATCGGGATAATAAGATCCACAAAGTGATGAAATATTTTTGTTTATACGCCAAGTTTAGAGAATCGAATAGGACTACAATCACGCCGAAGTAAACAGTATGCCTTGTGACAAGTGAGATACTTTGCTTCAATTAGTCTTTGAATTTTGTTATTCTTCTTACGTTAGTTTCATTATCATTTGATAAATGATGATTCAGCAAGTAGTCGTTTAACGTATAGTAATAAAATTGCCTTAGGCTAACTAATACTAATCAAAAAATAAAATTTGATAGTCAGTCAGTCGACAAGATTTATAAATTGTTCAACTTCTCACGACTCTACTGGATTTTTGAAGGCAAGAGGAAACTCTTGGAACTTGGAAAGTTTAACAAACAACTGCACTGCGCTTAAAAAGCAATTAGGGCAGTACAAGTGGCTGAAAGCGACAGCAACAACCGTCCATTATTATACACATTATGAACGCCCATCCAGACGAAATCGCTTGACCTGCCAATGGCATATCGAGTACCCTCATCCTCTACATACATATAACCAATTTGAATACTTTGACGAAACGACATCGAATTCATTTCCACAGTCAATCCAACTATTACAACTTAATCTCTTTCCTCGCACCAAGTATTTCCACCACAATCTCACATTTACAATGCGATGAATGCGAAAAGTATTCGTTCCCATTTCGATCGGAAAGACCAACAAACCGCCCGATATGATGCCCTAATAGTCAATTCTCCTATCAAAATCACACTTTGATTGCCATTCTCTAGATTTCAGACCTCAATTTCGTTGTTGTTGTTTTATTTTCTTCATAAGAAAACCAAAATGTAAGAGAAGGAAAAGGAGAAGACCGAAGAAAGACACAAAAAAACAAAAAAAAAAAAAAAGCAACAAACTGACCCAATTATTTCCTCTTTCTGTTTTCCAGAGCATGGGTGATACTATTGTATTTCCTCTTTCTTTGCCATCAATTTTAAGGTTAACTGAAACAATGAAAAGCTCTATATATCACGGTTAAAACGGCGAGAAAGAGGACATTAACAAGACAGAATTATTCCAAAAAAGAGTTTACAAAAAATACAAAAAAAAAAAAAAACCTAAGAATAAGGGAAATGGGTCAAAAATTATCTATCTATCTATCAGTCATTCTTGTGGTATACACACACATTCTCTCTATCTATCTATCTCCCCTCGCACACAGCTTATAATAGATACTTTTGGGGTAAAATTAATTTAATTATTAAATATGCCCGCCACCAGTCTAGAGTTGAGTGTATATAATTTTTAGTCGTTGACTGTAGTAACTGAATGGGATTTACCTTTTATCACAGAAATTCGCTGCTGTACAAAACTCTTTAGAATTCGGGCATTTAACTAATAATACTAGGCACATAGGAGATTGTTGCTGCTGTTGATTGTTGTTATTACTGCTGTTGGGGTGATGGTGATGATGGTGGTGGTTGTTATTGGGCTGATGCTGATGATGACTGTTGCTACTACTGTGGTGATGGTGATGATGATTAGATGTTATGTTATTATGATGATGATGATGTTGCTGTTGTAGTTGCAATTGCAACTGTTGTTGTTGTTGTTGCTGCTGCTGCTGGTTGAGGTGTTGTTGAATCGTATGGTTAAGCCTACTTAATGTACTATTAGCAGACAGACTACCACCACTGTTTGTACTATGTATGTTATTAATACTACTACTACTGCTGCTAGCACCGCTGGTTTGCAACAAACTCCTACTACTACTGTGACTTGATGCAGCACTAGCTACAGCTGCAGCTAATGTCGTCGAGTTGTTGTTGCGGGTACTGCTGCTGCTATTACTGCTGCCACTGGAAATGCTACCGAAATTCAGGTGACCCAGTTGCCGATCGATTGGGCAATATGGTAAAATTGGTGGTGATTGTCTCTGGTGTTGTTGTTGCTGCTGTTGCTGATTGTGTTGTGTAGGATGAGGAACGTTTTGTTGCAGCAGTTGTGAGAGGTGCTGCGTTTGATGGAGCTGCGCTTGTTGTTCTGGTTGTTGCGTAGGCTGCGGTGGCGATGGTACTTCTACTGGTACTAGTGGTGAAATTATATGCTGTGATAGTTCATTGCAGTTATTATTACCACTACTACTGTTGTTGTTAACTGTTGCACTAGCAACTGCACCCAGAACTGCGGCCGCGGCCGACGTCGACGACGTTGTTGTAAAATTGGGATTATTTAATAAATTGCTTGCACTGATATTACTATCACCCGTTATCACCGAATTACTATTGCTACGGCTACCACTACTATTGTTGATGCTGCTATTATTACTGGAGCTGCTACAACAACAGCATCTGTGGAACTGCTGTTGCGGCTGCTGCAGTTGCTGCTGAAGAAGTTGCGAACTACTTGTGATTTTCTTTTTGATTTTCACATAAGGATGAAACATTTCAATTCCTTTACTTATTTTCTCAAATAAAATTCAATTCTTCGTTTCTTTTCAAATATGTATTTCCCTTTTTCTTTCTTTTTACACTACAATTTTTAACAATTCAAATTCAAGGCACTCCGATACACTTGCATTTCGTCTTGAATCTTGAATCTCACTTTTCCGATTATGATTTTTCAATTAATTTTTCTTTTCTCACTTCACCTTGGAATCGTTCTTTTTTTCTTGTACACTCACAATACCCGGAAATAGATTAGTATTATACGTACATATCTATATATCCAATAGGAATGCAGGAAACAAAAAATTGATAGAACAAAAAGAAGCGAAAACAAAAACGGTTATCTATGCGAATTTTCACTCATTTTCCATGCTCAGATACTTTTTTTTTCTGGATAGAAATATCTGTATTTTCTATGTAGGTTACAACACACGCCGTGACAGGTCGAACGTACATATATAAACGGCTACGAACCGCACTGGGTGAACGTTGCTTAACAACTGAGTTACTTTGTCCAATGAATTTTTCTGAAATTGAATTTTTTCCCGCAGGCCTGTTAGCGAGGGGCCCCCATTGACGCTCGCTAGCTGTCAGTACTCGACGAAACGAATACTGTGATACTATGTGTGGGTTTCTATTAATATGTTTTTATGTATTTGTGAGAATTTACAAGGGAAGGTTGAGTTTATCTGTGGTCGGTGTACATGCGCCTCACCGATATTCGATAATGCTGACAGAAGAGTGAGAGACGAGAGAGATACGAGAGCGAATAAATCAAATGGGAGAATTAACAATACACACGTGGAGTACACACATAGATACTCCACATGCATTTTGCTCATGATAACTATCATACACTAAAAGCGACATATCGAACGGATACTTAAATAATATCAAGGTAAATGAAAAATGGGCAAAAAAGAAATGAAATCGCATGTGTCGACTGTCGACGTAATGATGATGATGATGATGATTATGATGACAATAATGATGATGATGATAATGACGATGACGATGTCGAAACCACTATCAGATGCGATGAGGCAAGTGTGGCTGTTTCTCTAACAGAGAAAGAGCAAGAGAAACGGAGAGAAATTTTAGTAATGAGAGCGCGAATCACCTTTCGATTTGGGAAACTCGAGAGAGATTTCGAATGATTTCTAAAGAAAGTACACTCACATTTTTCCCTCTGCAGATCTACATACATATGTATGTACATACGTAGATACAAAATTTTCCTCGAGTTTTGTCAAAAATAAATAAAAATAAAAGACAAACAAAATCTGTGAAGAGAGGGGTAGTTTTCACTTTAATTCTATTATGTTGATTTAGGTGATAATTAGATCGAGTTATCTATGTATCTTAGAGATAGGAATTTCATAACCAAAAATGCTCGCCCCCAATATCATAATGTATACTGTTGCGATGAGGGTTACAGATTTTCTATTTGCAAGTAGTTTTTGTGACAGATGGAAATTACTTAACAACATTGTGGGTTTGGTTTGGTCTAGGTCAATTGTTGAGATAAAATTTAATGATTTAAAACGGAAATCGGATATGTTTCTCACGCGATTTCATTGTTGTTGCGGTTTTTCCGGCTAAATTATTGCTTGCATTAAAGGCACTCAAAATTATTATCAAATCACATGGAGACAACTACAGTTTGCATGGAAAATAACTCACACAAGAATTTTCCATAGTAGTGTAAAAGCACTAAATCCACAGGTGCGGAATGGAATTCGTTATACAATCATCTTACTTACTTACTTATGTAGGTGGCGCTACAGTCCGTGGTGAACCTGGGCCTCCACCAACAAGCGTCTCCAACTGGCACGATCTTTGGCCAGCTGTTTCCAACGCTGCACGCCCAGTTGCTTAAGGTCAACTTCCACCTGCATGCGCCACCGTTGATGCGGCCGTCCTCTGTCGCGCCTTCCTTCCGCGGTGAATTCAAAGACTCTTCGGGTCGGAGCTGTATTTTCTGCATGGCCTAGGCACCTTAGACGCTGTATCACTAGACGTCGTACCGGGCCGGTGTCGCTGTACAACCCGTACAGTTCTTCTTTCTTCTCCTCCATACTCCGTTTAAGCATACGGGACCGTAGACAGTGCGCAACATTTTCCTCTCGAAACGATCAAGGGCGGCATCTTTATCCGCTTTTGTTCGTCGGCTTTTGTTAAGGTCCAAATCCTCTGCCCCGTAAAGGAGGACTGGGATTATCAAGGTCTTATATGTATAGAGTCAACTTTGTCGTTCGGGAGAGGGCTCTATTACTCAGTTGCCTTCTGAGCCCAAAGAAACAGCGAATGGCAAGAGTAATTCTGCGTTTGATTTCGGAACTGATGTCGTTGTTCCAGGTCACTGCGGAGCGAAGGTAGACGAAGTCCTTAACTACCTCGAACTTATATCTGCCTATACAAATGTTCTGGCCGAGACGTCGGTGGTGAGCGTCCTTTTTTGATGACAGCATATATTTAGTTTTGCCCTCGTTTACTGCCAAACCAATTTTCGCCGCCTCCATCTAAATACTCGTAAGCGCCTCATTTACATCTCGCTGTGATCTACCTATTATGTCAATATCGTCGGCGTATGCAAGGAGTTGCGAGGATTTGAAATAGATTGTGCCTCTTGTATTGGCCAGTGACTTTCGCACAGTCATTTCGAATATGATGTTGAAGAAATCACACGACAGCATATCGCCCTGCCTAAGCCTTTTTTGACATCAAAACTATCGGTAAGGTGTTCACCGATTCGGATGGAGCAGTGAGCATTCTCCAAAGTCATCCTGCATAGTCTGACAAGTTTAGCAGGTATGTCAAAGGTAGACATAGCGTTGTATAGATCGTCTCTAGTTACGCTGTCGTATGCCGCTTTGAAGTCGACAAATAGGTGGTGAGTGTCGACTTGAAATTCATTGGTTTTTTCCAGGATCTGCCGTAGTGTGAAGATTTGGTCGATGGTGGACTTCCCTGGCCTGAATAGGACCTATTTGCTTATTTACAAAAGGCTTCAGGCGTTCACACAAAACGGCAGAGAAGATTTTATAGGCGATGTTGATGAGACTTATTCCTCTATAATTGGCGCAATTAGGGGGTCTCCTTTCTTGTGGATCGGGCATACGATGCTGAGACTCCATTCCTCGGGCATGCTTTCCTCTGAACATATCTTACAGATGAGCTGGTGCATGCTCCTAACCAGGTCATCCCCAGCTGCCTTGAAGAGCTCAGCAGTCCGAGCTCAGACAGTCCGTCTGCGCCAGCAGCTTTATTCGACTTCGATATGGCAATCTTAACTTCGTCGAGGTCAGGGGGACAGAATTCTCTGCGGTCTGCGTCGATTAGAAATCGTCTTCATTTGTTATACATACAGTACTATTATTATTATATTATAATTGTTACTGTTATTACAACTAGTCTTAGAAAAGCTTTTGTACTTGAAAGACAAAAAAAAAAAAAAATAAATAAAAAAAAAATAAATAAATAAAAAAAATGTACGATTAACGGTTACCGACCAATCTCCCTCTTCCCATGTACATATAGCCAAATTACTGAAGGCAAGTTATAGCAAAACGGTTACTCTGGTTCGCGGAAACTAAAATAGAACAGAGGATATACCGACGCCCTTCTTCACATAACCACGTCTCTAAGCATTACGCTCAAAAACCCATGAAAACCTTGTCTCGATTTTTTCTCTTGACTTTGAGAGAGCGTTTATTAGAATCGGAGCGCAGGGTATCTAGAATAAGCTGAAGTAGTGGGAAATTGGTCCAAACATCTATCACTATATGAAGGCTTTCGTAAACCACAGAAAAATGTGTGTTAAGCTTAACAATTGCTACTCAGCTGCATTCTCGCTCCACAACGGAATTCCTCAAGGATCTCCAATATCTGTTGTCCTATTCCCGATTGCTTTTCACAACATCAGCAACATTTTATCTAACCATAAAGGTTTTAACCATTGCCTCCATACTGACAATGTATTCATTCTTTGTAGAAGTAATGACCTTAATAAAGGCAAACGCTTCCAATCAATGCACTCAAATTTTTAAATTGGTGCGTATCATCTGGTGCTAAACTTTCGATTCTTAAATGTAAAATATTACATGTCTCCCACGTAAGCGTTGTTGTCCATAACTAGGCTTAAATTTTAATATTGTACAAACTATGAATGCAACAGAACTAAAGGGCTAACCATCATATAAGCGAGCGTGCGCCAGCTTACGGAAATGTCTTATTACATGCAAAGCGTATGACATGCAATGGGAATATGTGTTATCAAGTATTTATTAAACAAATTACATAATGTGCAATTTAAAAGAAATGTTTATTCTGGGAGAAGCTTGGCTCTGGTCCTTCATGGGCAGTAACGCCACCAAAGAAGAAGGAAGTTAATTCTAAGCAAAATTAAAAGAAGCGTAAATGCGTACCGCACAACCCTGATCAAGAAATAGCGTGGTGCAAGCCGGCCCTCCTACTATCGAGGATAGAAGATACACTGTTATTGCTATATGCCAAAGCAGATTTTTCAACGAACCCGGTCATTGATGAAGATATCCGACGCGCTACGTACGACACGCAAACACCCAAAGAAAATAGCTTCGACTATTGATATTATCCTGCAAATACCGACTATAATACAACTGCCCAAAGCGCGTCTTTGCAACTTCGTCCCCGCTTTCCTCCATGGTCCTTGTTACCGGAAAGCATTGTAATGGCTTTAGTATATCATAGCAAAATCAATACCAGCTGTATACCGTATTCTTTATTCGCCTTCACTTCCTCATACAGATGGTTCCAAAACGTCTATTAACAACTCCTTCGCTGCAGTACTGAGAAGCGGTTCAACCATGATGGTCGGCGCCCTACCTCCATTTTCTTCCATCTCTTCGTTAGAAGCTTTCGCGATTCTAGCACTTTCTATCTTTAAATCTAAATAAAATAGATTTAAAGATAACATCGATGCCATTATGTATGGAATATGATATCGTTCAAATGTCCGCCGCGGCTTCTTTGGGTGGCACGCACCCAAAATGTCTAATTTTCCATGACTCTGGCGCATAAACCAGGCCGAATTTGACCGATGGCATGGGTTATATTGGTTTTGATCGTTGTGGTTTGTGGCTTATTCGCATAGACTTGCGACTTCACATAAACCCACAAGAGACAGTGTAACGGGGTCAAATTGCATGATTTCAGTGGCCAGCTCACATCACCTCCACGTGGGATGACCATGTCCTCGAATCGCTCATGCTAAATTTCTAATGTGGCGTGAGCTGTGTGGCACGTAGCGCCGTACATGTCGTGTGGTGTCCATATCATCCAATTCAGGCCAAAAGAAGTTGGTAATCCAAATTCCGGCGTTGTCGGTGATGGCCTGGCCAACATCGTTCTCAAAGAATAATGGACCGGTTACGGCGTCAGCCCAAAATCTACATCAAACAATGAATTTCTCGAGGTGAAAGCTTTTGGATCTCATGTGGATTGGTATCGTCCCGAATTCAACAATTTTGTTTGTTGACGTACTCATTCATTCCAGAAATGGGCCTCATCGTTGAAGATGATTTTTCGATGAAAATTAGGGTCAGTTTCCAACTGCTTCAGAGCCCATTCAGCGAACACACTTCGTTACCTGCCTTTAGCCCAAATCACGAAGCGAAATTCGCCAAGTTGTGCTCCGAGAAAGGCCGAGTTGTTGTAAGTGATTCGAAATTGATTGCCTCGGATTCTCCTGCATACTTTCACGAACAGCGGCGATGTTTTTGGAAGATCTTGTGTTTTGTCGACGGACGGTATTTTTTCTTCTTCAGGCTTCTCTCAATCACCCATGTTGTGTGTGATTTATTTTTCGCACAGGTGAAAGGGACCTACAGTTTAATGCCGATTCCGAACGGCGTGAATCGAGAAGCTTTTTCATGGCAAGTTTACTACGGGGGGTTTTGCCAGTACCCCGCCGAGGAGGAACGTCGCGAAATAAACATTCGATGGCGTTGGTGTTATCGGGATCCGAACTCGCTCATCGTGCGCCAGAGTCAACACACTAAACACTGCGCCACGGCGACCTCTTACAATTTATCTCCTATTATTATTGGGAGCAAGCTATATGCTTGCTTTGGTGGCGTTACAGTCCATGAAGGACCAGAGCTAAGCTTCTCTCAATCACCCATGTTGTGTGTGATTTATTTTTCACACAGGTGAAAGGGACCTACAGTTTAATGCCGATTCCGAACGGTGTGAATCGAGAAGCTTTTTCATGGCAATTATACTACGGGGGGTTTTGCCAGTACCCCGCCGAGGAGGGACGCCGCGAAATAAACATTCGATGGCGTTGGTGTTATCGGGATCCGAACTCGCTCATCGTGCGTCAGAGTCCAACACGGCGCCCGACGTACGGTATTTGGTTTATCGTTTATTAACCAGTGAACTCTAATGTATCCACCACAATGCGAATAGTTCTCTTGGTAGGACGATTATGGCGGTCATAAAATGGACGAAGCTTAACGTTTCCCGAAGAGAACACCCATTTTGATAAAACATATGTATTAGTCATTTGCACGTGTTGTTGAACGCTACGTCCGTCCATGGTGATTTGGCAAAACAGATTGAATAAATGACAGCCAATTTGACAGATGTGGCTTCAACAATATGGCCGTGTGTCCCTATTATTTTGCACATCACTGTACGTAAGAAAGTTCCCGAAAGTGGTAAGGAAGTAGACAAATAGCGAACCTGTTTTTAAGTCTGGCGGGATAGCAAATATGCTCAATTGACAACAATTTTCATGCCTTTGAACCTATGTATGTATCTACACCGAACTACTCGTATTTTTAACATATAACTATTTAGAATTTCTTCTAAAGTGAAAGTAAAACACATTTGTAAATACATGTGATAAATTTGTTTACATTTTGTTCCATTTCTAAGCAATGTTGAACACCCCTTTTTGACTCAGCAAATGGTTAAAATATGTACATACATACATAAGTACGTACTTCGACCACCAATTCATTCTTATTCCCAATTTTAAAACCATGCACTCTCATGTTTGGATGGCAAAGGACTAACAAAGGCCTCGTAGGGGTAGCATCTATCCGATGGATGCTGGCCTGCTAAAAAGCGAAAAGAGCCACTGCAGTCGAACATCTTGCGGCTCTGTTAGTAAGCCCTATCCCCACCTCCTCGTGGTGCCATCTGGAGATTTCCTATGGAAATTGCAGACGGGGAAGGGCGAATGGCGAGCCTCCTGCGCCAAAAAACAAGATTAGTCGGTTGGGCTACGGCCTAGAAAGCCGTAACCGTAAAAAGACCACAAACTCCGGAACAACCACAAGCCTCGGATATAACGGACCGGATTTATGTTGACGACCCTTGAAAAACGCAAAAAGGACAACGATCTTCGGCTTTGTACATGGAATGTAAGGTCCCTAAACAGGCCACGTGCAGCCGAACAACTTGCGGACGCCCTAGACCGCTATAAAGCGGATATCACCGCCATCCAGGAAATGCGATAAAGCGGATGAAAAACTGCGATATTTACTACGGCGACTGCTATAGGGAGAGAGGGCAACGATTGTTTGGATACGGATTTGTTGTTCGAGGTGAATTAAGGCAAAAAGTCCTAAGCTTTCGGCATGTGGGCGAACGCCTCATAACAATCCGTAACAAGGCAAAATTTTTTAACATCAACCAGATCTGCGTCCACGCCTGGTTCGATGACGAGTGCAGGAGGATTCATACAGCGAAGCAGGATGCATATAAGGTCTCGTTGCATAAAAGAACAAGAGCAGCTCGTGAGCTCTACTAGTTAAAAAGAAGGGAGGAGCATAAGATTCATAGAAGAAAGAAGAAAGAGCACGAGAAGCGCGCGATTGAGGATTTGGAGAGGTGTTACTGCAGGCGTGACGTTCGAAAGTTTTATCAATAGAAAAAGCGAACACGCCAAGGTTATAAAGCCAGAACGGAAGCCTGCAGGGATGAGAACGGACACTTGGTAGTAGAACCGCAGTCGATGCTGAGAATATGGAAAAACCACTTCTGCAGACTGTATAACAGCGATGTTAGTCAATATACCGCTGTCAGGCAGAATGATCCATTTCTAATCGACGAAGTATTGACATAATAGGTCGATCACAGCGAGATGTCAATGAGGCGTTTGCGAGTATTGAGATGGAAGCGGCGAAAATTGGTTTGGCGGTAAACGAGGGCAAAACTAAAACCGACGTCTTGGCCAGAACGTTTGTATAGGCAGATATAAGTTCGAGGTAGTTAAAGACTTCGTCTACCTTGGCTCCGCAGTGACCTAGAACAACGACATCAGTTCTGAAATCAAACGCAGAACCACTCTTGCCAATCGCTGTTTCTTTGGGCTCAGGAGGCAACTGAGTAATAGAGCCCTCTCCCGAACGACCAAGGGTCTATAAAGACCCTTGTCATCCCGGTGCCGTTGTACGGCGCAGAAGCTGGACGTTATCAAAGCGGATGAGGAGGTCCTTGGTCGGTTCGAGAGAAAGATTTTGCGCGTGATTTTTGGGCCTATAAACGCAGACGGGGGATGGAGGAGAAGATTCAACCACGAACTTTACGGGCTGTACAGCGACATAAGCCTAGCCAGGCGTCTACGGATTCAACGCCTAAGATGGCTGGGCCATGTAGAGCGAATGGACACCACAGCTCTAACCCGGAGAGTCTTTGAATCCAACCCCGAGGGACGAAGAAGCAGAGGACGGCCGCACTTAAGATGGCGCACACAGGTGGAAGGGGACCTCAGCCAACTGGGTGTGCGGCAATGGAAAAGGCTAGCGAAAGATCGTGCTAGATGGAGGGGCATTAAGAAGAAGAAGAATTCTCATGTTTAGCTTTCGTCCACGGCATCGTGGCGTACCTGATGGGTGGTGGAATAAGGAAACTTCCTAGGCAGTACATGTCTGCGACAAAAATTCAATAATCAATCCAACCAATGGCAGTACCTCACAAAGAGCAAGACTAATCCTATAAAACTAATTAGGAGACAAAAAAAAAAAAAAAAAACAATTTCACCACCTGTCATTACAATCAAGGTCTCAAGGTGTATGCTACAAGTACGTATGCAGAACAATGATTGCCCACCTTCAGCGGCATGAAACAAAAAATTTGTTTACACAGAAGTTCAATCCTGTCAACATAATGTCCTCTTTTCTCTTTTTTATCCTATCCCCGGGGTTGCTGCTTCTAACCACCAAAATTGCTTTCTTTACATCAATAACAAAACAAAATCCCATAAAGGCAAAGAAACACCAAAGACAAATCTCAACCGCATATAGGAAGAATACAGTACCTCCGTCAAAGAAACTATGAAAGAAAAAAACGAAAAACATATCCCTTTAAGATCAGCCACCACCAGGCATCATCTGCTTTTTCTCTTTCGTCCCGCGATTAAGTATGGAAGGATGTCGAAACCAAGCAGAGGAAATGAAAAAGAAACGGCCAATGACAAATGAAAAACCAAACCGAAGAAAGAATGGATGATAAAGGCGATATAAACAGTCTAAGTGATTTATGTAGGTCCTCCTTTGGTCCTTAACAACCTGCAAATGGGAGGAAATTAAACCCATACAAGTGTGTATTAGTAGCGCCCCGCACGAGTAATAAAAATGAATAGGAAGACGGAGAACGACGAATGAGAGAAACAACAGGGCGTACACACAAGCCCATATACGAGTATTGGTAACAGGCACTTGTTTTGTGTTCAGATGTTTTCCAAGAGAGTGTCACTTATACGAGTACTACTGGTGGGTTCCACAAGCGTTCGACTCCTGCTTGTATATCCCATGCCACACACATCGACGGCAAAATGTGATAAAAACTCCAACATTCTGTGGTCGACATCTGCCTGACTCTGACACTTTGGTAAGTTCGATAGACAGACCGACCATACCTACGACGGCCGCCATACAAAATAAATGTTTAGATACAAGTAGACACACAGATAGAAAAGTAGCTAAACGATAATACCATTTTGTCCTCGCACCGTACGGGTGTACGCTCCGCTCCATCCTATCACAGTGCGAAGGAGATAACGGCGGTGATGAAATGGTATCTCAAATTAGGCACTTCATATATGTATGTATTACCATTCAGGCTGTGGCACAACTGTCATTACGTGTGGCATTAGGCACATGAAAGGCTTTGGGCATCAGGGTCGAATATAAGAGGGCAAATGCATGGTAGTGTGTGTTTGTATTTGACGTTCCACGTGTATGCGACAACGACTAAATGGGGAAGAGAGCAACTCGAAGGTCGACGTTAGTTGTGCGTGATATGAGAGAGCAAACAAATTAATCAAAGTTGACATTTGGAAATTATACGCAGTACTCGGAGGGGCCATCTATCTAAGGGTAGCTTGGCCCTGAGATTGGATTGTGCGATATTTTCGTCAACTAGGAAGTTAAATGCTACGTATCAGATAGGTGAGGAGATTTATCAATAAATTATTAACAATTTTCGTAGACATTAACATTAGCCAATTGAGGTTAGACAAGTTTCGTAAGTATTCTGACACTATGGTAGCTAGGAATGTGGGATGGTACGAGTACCAAAGGAGGCATTCATTTTTAATGAATTCGTTTTTGTAGTTCAAGGACGTATGTACATATGTACATACATATGTACTATGTATGTACACCGATGTATGTATTTCAAATAGAAGACACGCGGTGGGCGAATTAAGCGGAAAGATGACCGATTAACCGGGGTCCGATTAACCGGGGTCCGATTAACCGGGGTCCGATTAACCGAGGTCCGATTAACCGGGGTCCGATTAACCGGGGTCCGATTAACCGGGGTCCGATTAACCGGGGTCCAATTAACCGGAAGACCCAATCAACCAGTATATTGAAAAAAATGTCTTTTCCATTGAAATTCGATTCACAGGAAAAGACTCTATTATCCGAGATGCAAGCTAAAATCAAGTCAAACAAAAAACGAATTCTGATGAATTTGATGAAGACGATATAGTGGTTTCAAAAATATCGTTAGATGAAGCTATTAAATAAAGCAATACCCTTTTGGACTTTTTAGAAGGCTTTGACTCGCCTACAGTATCACAACAAGATAAATGCTTTCAGGGAAAGCCTGATTAAAGAAAAAATCGAGTTAAATGTAAGAAGCAGACAACAATCGGCAAATTTTTTAAGACTTCTCGCATTTAGTTGTACCTTTTACGTGTATATTTTATGAATTGTTGCTAATGAATTTTATTTACATATTTTAGTTTAGTTTTTTTTCTTCATGAATTTTTATTTATTTCTGTTTCGTTTTTGCTTTATTGACATAGGTACCTACATAATAAATAAGATTTTGTTAACTTTAATTAATTTTTTATTTCATAGAAAGAAGTTGGCTTATCCGGGTTTTTCGATTTTCCGTGATGAGCTCGGTCCCGGCTATCCCGTTTAGTCGGCTCTCCTCTGTACATATGTACATATGTTCGGTTTAATGATTTGGATTCGTTGGACACACCTCATTTTCTATTTTATCTTCCTTCTCGTGCCAGGTGCAAGTCACTCTAAGTGAATGGGCTTTTCCTGTTCCCGGTAAAATGATAGCATCATTTCAAAATTCAAATACCAATGAATTTTGAGTGTTCAACTTTGTATGGAAAACCAAAAGCTAAACTAATTAGCATTAAATGATGCAGGTGTTTGAACTTACGACACATGATTCATCAATTGGCCGAATTCAAACTGAAATCGGGCGAAACAGGGTGTCCACTTCACTTAAGAAAATATAAAAATAGACTAATTGACCTAAAAATCTGCCCTAAACTTACGGTCATAATTATTTTAAACGCAAACATCTTATAAAAATTCTCTATGTCGGAAAAAAAGTTGTTGGCGTTTTTGGTAATGACCGATAAGCTTTTTTTTATATTCTGTCCAGTAGTAGATACATACATATGTATGTATGTATGTATGTATGTATGTATTTTAGGACAAAAGAAGGAAGGTTGATAAAGGTATGAACCATTTATGGGAAAAGAAATTTTTCAAACAGAAATGGTTTGTTCGTTCTTGTTTCGGCAATTCTGATATCAATGGTAGACGACCACGCTCAAAACATCTAATTACCCCATAATCTGATGAAATTTAGGAAAAAATCAAACAACGAAACCGTTCTGAACCATCGTCGGTATATGGCTCCATTTGGTTCTCCAGGATTAGCTTATACTGATGCTGATCCACAATGCCATTTATTTTCACAATTGATCCAACGCCATGCCATGGTATCGCCGTCCACACTATTATGCTCCCACCGCCATGCTTGACAGTTTTAATCGTGTATCCGGGATGGTACTCTTGGATCGTTGGCCTTCGCACATACTTTTTTTCATCTGATCCCAACCTTTTGAACTTACTTTCGTCGCTCCACAAGATATTTTTCCAAATGTACAAGGGTTTGTTCTTGTGTGAGCGTTTGCGAAAATCCATGTCTTCTCTTTGGTTTTTTTTTTTTTTTGTTTTGTTTTTGGAGATTTTTTCTGGCGATTCTTCCATGAAGCTGGAATTCCATTAAGCGGCCACTTAAAGTTATGGCTGATATTTGGACATTGTGTTGGTCAGGTAGCTGTTGCTTTATCTCCCGGGAAGTTATGAAAAGGTCGCTGCCACTGATTTTGTGGATAATTCTGTTGGTCACTTCTGAGGTTTTTCTCTTTTTTGTTTTTCCTTGCGGGATTCGCGTTAGATTGGCTGTACCGTAAGACCTTCATTGCATTTTGAACAAGCTTCCAAGAGCAACTTAATGTCCTTGCCACCTCTGAAATAGTCTTTCCATCCTGTATCATGGTACCGACTATTTGCCTCCTTTCTTCCGTACAATGCTTTCCTCTGCCCATTTTAAATACTCTTATATTGTATAAGAAATGAGTGTAATTATGGCTATCCTTAAAATCCTTAAAAAGATGCACACTAACCTCACTTAAATCACTGAAAAATATTTTTTTTTCTGACACACCATGGTATGTGCAATGATCACCAACTCTAACGATTGCAAAACCAGGAAAACCTTACAGGACCTTCTTTGTGGTACGTTTTCTTATTCATAACGGTACTACCTTGGGATCTTATGGCTTTACTCCTGTGCAGTTTGTAAGTACAGAGTGTATTACAAGCAAATACATATTTGAATAAGGATGTGATATTTATGAGAACACCACTGTATAATTGGCAACACAGCAGGTGATGTTGTCAATGTTATTGGATTGAAAAGGAATCCACTGCCCGAGGGTAACACCAAATGCTCAAACGATTAATTCTCAACTCTATGGTGACTGAACAGATTTGGTACACTCGCCGAACAGTACTCGACGGAAATAAGGTGGCTTTCAAGCAAGCATGCGAACATAATGCAATTCAGATTTGTAACCAAAAACCATGGAAGTTCTCCCCGAAGGTTTGATACCAAAAAACGGTAAAACATTGACAATAATAATGAGTGAGCTTATTTAAGATCACTAGGTATCTCCTATCACAGTCGATGCTGAAATTGTGGAAGGACCACTTCTGCAGACTGTATAACGGCGATGATAATCAAAATGCCGCCGTCAGGCAGAGCGAACCATTCACAATGGACGAAGACGAAGGAGAATCCCGTCCACCCGACCTAGACGATGTAAAGATAGCGATATCGAAACTTAAGTCTTATAAAGCTGCTGGAGCAGACGGACTCCCCGCGGAGCTGTTTAAAGCAGCTGGCGATGAGCTGGTTAGGAACATGCACCAACTCATCTGCAAAAGATGGTCGGAAGAACGCATGCCCGATGAATGGAATCTCAGTATCGTTTGCCCGGACCATAAGAAAGGAGACCCCTATGACTGCGCCAATTACAGAGGGATAAGCCTCCTGAACATCGCGTACAAGATCCTCTCTGCCGTACTGTGAAAGTGCCTGAAACCCTTCGTGGACAATCTGATAGGTTCCTACCAGTGTGGTTTCAGGCCAGGAAAATATACGATAGACCAAATATTTACACTACGGCAGATCTTGGAGAAGACCCATGAATTCCAGGTCGAAATGCACCATCTTTTCGTCGACTTTAAAGCCGCGTATGACAGTGTTTATAGAGACGAGCTATACAGAGCCATGTCATGTTTTAACATTCCTGCCAAACTCGTCAGACTGTGCAGGATGACTATGGAGAACTCTCGCTGCTCCATTAAGGTCGGAGGTGAACTAACCGACCCCTTTGATGTTAAAAAAGGTTTTAGACAGGGTGACGCACTGTCATGTGATTTCTTCAACATTATTCTTGAAAAGATCGTGCGGGACTCTGCGGCCAATACAAGAGGTACGATCTGCTTCAAGTCCACACAATTGCTTGCCTACGCAGATGACATTGACGTTGTTGGCGTTCGAGGCTTTCGCAAGCATTGAAGCAGAAGCGGCGAAAGTGGGTCTAAGGGTAAATGGGGACAAGGCCAAATATATGCTGTCATCCACGAAAGACGCACAACACCGACGTCTTAGTCAGAACGTCACCTTCGGCAGCTGTATTTTTGAAGTAGTCAAGGACTTCGTCTACCTTGGCTCAGTAGTGACAAGAAGCAACGACACCAGCGCTGAGATAAAACGCAGAATAACTCTTGCCAATCGCTGCTTCTTCGGGCTCAAGAGGCAATTGAGTAGTAGAGCCCTCTCTCGAAAAACTAAGGTTTCCCTCTACAAAACCTTAATCATCCCGGTCTTCCTCTACGGCGCTGAGGCTTGGACGTTGTCAAAAGCGGATGAAGAGGCTCTTGGACGTTTCGAGAGGAAAATTCTGCGTGCAATCTTTGGTCCCGTTTGTGTAAACGGAGAATGGAGGAGGAGATTCAACCAAGAACTGTACGGGCTGTACAGCGACATCGGCCTGGTTAGACGTCTTCGGATCAAAGTCTAAGTTGGCTAGGCCATGTAGAGCGAATGGACATCAACGCTCCGGCCCGAAGAGTCTTCGACACCAACCCCGAGGGACGACGCAGCAGAGGACGACCGCATTTAAGGTGGCGCGCACAGGTGGAAGGGGACCTCAACCAACTGGGCGAGCGGCACTGGAAGCGGCTGGCCGAAGATCGGGCCGGCTGGAGAGGCTTGTTGGTTGAAGCCCTGGTTCACCCCGAACTGTAGCGCCATCAAAGTAAGTAAGTAGGGTATCTCCTATCAACAGATAAAGCGAACATGTCAAGGTTATAACGCCAGAACGGAAGCCTGCAGAGATGAGAACGGACATCTGGTAGTAGAATCGCAGTCGATGCTGAGAATATGAAAAAAACACTTCTGCAAACTGTATAACGGTGATGTTAATCAATATACCGCTGTCAGGCAGAATGAAACATTTCTAATCGACGGAGACCGCAGAGAATCCTGTCCCCCTGACCTCGACGAAGTTAAGATTGCCATATCAAATCTGAAGTCGAATAAAGCTGTTGGCGCAGACCGTCTGCTGAGCTCTTCAAGGCAGCTGGGGATGACCTGGTTAGGAGCATGCACCAGCTCATCTGTAAGATATGGTCAGAGGAAAGCATGCCCGAGGAATGGAGTCTCAGCATCGTATGCCCGATCCACAAAAAGGGAGACCCCCTAATTGCGCCAACTATAGAGGAATAAGTCTCATTAACATCGCCTATAAAATCTTCTTTGCCGTTTTGTGTGAACGCCTGAAGCCTTTTGTAAATAAGCTAATAGGTCCATTCAGGCCAGGGAAGTCCACCATCAACCAAATCTTCACACTACGGCAGATCCTGGAAAAAAACCAATGAATTTCAAGTCTACACTCACCACCTATTTGTCGACTTCAAAGCCGCATACGACAGCGTAATTAGGGACGAGGTATACAACGCTATGTCTACCTTTGCCATACCTGCTAAACTCATCTGACCATGCAGGATGACTTTGGAGAATGCTCGCTGCTCCATCCTAATCGGTGAGCACCTTACCGATAGTTTTGATTTTAAAAAAAGGATTGAGGCAGGGCGATGCGCTGTCGTGTGATTTCCTCAACATCATATTGGAAATGACTGTGCGAAAGTCACTGGCCAATACAAGAGGCACAATCTATTTCAAATCTTCGCAACTCCTTGCATACGCCGACGATATTGACATAATAGGTAGATTGCAGCGAGATGTCAATGATGCGTTTGCTAGTATTGAAATGGAGGCGACGAAAATTGGTTTTGCGGTAAACGAGGGCAAAACTAAATACATGCTATCACCAAAAAAAGACTCTCACCACCGACGTCCTGGCCAGAACGTTTGTATTGGCAGATATAGGTTCGAGGTAGTTAAGGACTTCGTCTACCTTTGCTCCGTAGTGACCTGGAACAACGACATCAGTTCCGAAATCAAACTTAGAATCACTCTTGCCAATCGCTGTTTCTTTGGGCTCTGGAGGCAACTGAGTAATAGTGTCCTCTCCCGAACGACAAAGTTGGCTCCATATAAGACCCTTATCATCCCGGTCCTGTTGTACGGCGCAGAAGCATGGACACTATCAAAACCGGATGAGGAGGCCCTTGGTCGGTTCGAGAGAAAGATTTTGCGCGTGATTTTCGGGCCTATAAACGCAGACGGATGGAGGAGAAGATTCAACCACGAACTTTACGGGCTGTATAGCGACATGAGCCTAGTCAGGATTCAACGCCTAAGATGGCTGGGCCATGTAGAGCAAATGGACACCACAGCTCCAGCCCGGAGAGTCTTTGAATCCAACCCCGAGGGACGAAGAAGCAGAGGACGGCCGCACTTAGATGGCGCACACAGGTGGAAGGGGACCTTATGAATCTGGTTTTTAAGTTGGGTTTAAAATGTATGTTTAAGTTTATCGAAACGCCTCTTTCAGGAATTCGTATAAGCTTGAACTCTAGAGTAGTTAAGCCGAATGTTAATGGGGTAAAAAGTAAGTTTATAGACAATTTTTCGCAAAATTCTTATTTTATTTTTACATTCTTTAGCTTTTTAGTAGGAAATGTCGATTCTTGAAACAAGGTGGTGCCAAAGCAATGTTGTAATTTGAGTTAGTTGCGGTTTTGTCAAAAATCAGAACTTTGGGTTCCGTTTTCACAAGAAGTTTACTTGAAGGTGTAAGTTTGACATGAAGTTGAAAATAATAGTACCGGTCAAATGGTCACTTTGTGAGATGAACAGTTGTGTTCGTTGTTCGAAATACATCTGACTTCAAATTTGGCTTCAATGTTGGCTTATAAGACTTGCAAAGCTGGTGGTTAGGTGTGGTAAACGATAGAATTGAACAAGTTCGGAAAGAAAGGTCTGGCGTTATCAGATCTAGCTATGTATCTTGCCGACAAGTTTAGATTAAAAGACCCCCAAATTGATGATTCAAAATCCGTAGGCTTTTTGAGCTAAGTGAGGTTACGATGATGATGCCTGTGTCCTAAAAAAAAGGGTCAAGCAGTTTTTCATTGCAAAAATCAGTTACTTCAAGTGGACTCTCAATGTCGCAGTGGTGACTTGATGGGGTTAGTCGCTAATTATGAGTTTGGATACGAATGACCACCTTTTTACAACAGGTTTAACAGAGCATGAGAGTAAGTTAACCTTATCTGACGGTCAGCAATTCGATGTAACGACCATCTGCTGACACCAAATTGTATGCGTTGTGCTCTTAAAGGGGGGCTCTTCTTACATACATATCTAGTAGACCCTACGTGTACAAGACTCCTTTGAATGCTGAATTACTCGTTTACACAATGTAGAACGAGGGCGTAGTGGCGTAGTGTTTAGTGTGTTGGACTCTGGCGCACGATGAGCGAGTTCGGATCCCGATAACACCAACGCCATCGAATGTTTATTTCGCGACGTTCCTCCTCGGCGGGGTACTGGCAAAACCCCCCGTAGTAAACTTGCCATGGAAAAGCTTCTCGACTCACGCCGTTCGGAATCGGTATTAAACTGTAGGTCCCTTTCACCTGTGCGAAAAATAAATCACACACAACATGGGTGATTGAGAGAAGCTTGGCTCTTGTCCTTCATGGGCTTTAACGCCACCAAAGAAGAAGATAATGTAGGACGATGAAATTCACGCTGAGTTAACATAATAGACTAGAAATTGGTAAGATCGTTTCTTAACTGGTTATCAACTAATTTGTAGATATGGAATAAGCCCATTATTACGTTATTTTTGGCCGAAATTTTTGTTACAGGTTCAGTATCCTTAACTGCCAAGTCTTCTGCAACTTGTTCCATTAAACTGAATAATTTTACAAAGAAAATGCCCTACAAAGCCAGATTAGAATGCCCACAGGACATGAAACATAAGCAGGTTTAATTGATCCTTCTGTAATGAGCTAATTGATCCAGATAGAAATCGAACAACAAATTTCCAAATTGCATAAGCACGTAGTGAAATGTAAGCAACTCGAACAAAAAAGACCCAATATGCAAAGCACTTCCGTCTTTCTCAATGGAACTAAACCATCCAGTCGTCGTGAGTCAACCTTCTCCATATCCGATACGGCCGTTAGAGATGTTGAAGAAAAAGTGCAAATCTTTTCCATTCAACTCTCTATTCCAATTAAAAGAACAAAACAAACGCATCTATACCCATCATCCTCATCCCCACTACCATCGCCATGATCACCACCATTGAAAGTAGCTGAGAAAGCTGCTAGACGGGCAGATACACGATGTAACTCGTATTTTACGCATTTCTTGAACATCAACCCAGAACAATTGTGTATTCCCCCTGAGGGATTGGATTTAAACAATCAATAAGATGATAGAGTTCCATCTTAAAGTTTCGCAAAGCACAGAGAAATCATCCTAAAATCGATATACAAATACATTTGAAATACAACTTTCATTGTGTCCACTATATTGTAAAACGAAAAACCGGGGTGTATCTAATTCAATTCGCGTTGAGATACACTCTAGTATGCGGCGGTAAGAGTACCGCATCTACCTTTAATCCGCGCCTAATACGCTATACATTATTGTAGCCGGGAACAAAATGATAGAGAAGGGGAGCCAATAACTCTATTGCATAACTCGCTCTCTCGTGTGCGCATGCGCGCATTGTGTTCACATGCGTCACCGCGATGCATATTATGGCAAATGGTGGAGCGAAAAAAGGGGGCTTTAAGACCAGGCGTCGTGTTTAGAGTATTATATTCGATTTGTTGATGTTTTTCTCCATTCATTGTAATAGTTTTCGTTTCTATTTCGGCTTTTGTTTTGATTCCATTTTGATTTTCTCTTGAATCTTTCTCAACACATAAACGGGCTTCATTAAGCACCAGCTCCACATGGATTTTTGTTCTTTTTTTTTTGTTTCTGAAGGCAAGAAGAGAATAAAAAGAGAATGGTGTTTCAGACTGAATAGATAAAGAGTTTGGTGTGTGGGTATTAGCTTACTTTCCCCACTACTTAGCTATTAAAGTTACATTAATAGATGCGGTTTTAGGCTCTTCTGTGACATACACAAAGCAAGTTTTTCTTTATTTTCCCTCTTTCTCTCAGTATTCCCTCAATTAATGGAAAGTACTTTTCCTTGTTGTTTTTTTGGTTTCATTTTTTTTTTTGCGAAAGAAGATATTAGGAACGAAAAATGTTTCAACAAACCTATTAGGCAGATAGGCACACCGATATATGATTCGAATACATATTTCTAGAGTCTAGAGTAAGCGACACTATTACTCTGTATTGCCATTCTCCATCCAGGAGGCCATAGTACCATAGGCTATTGGTTATTGAGGACTTTCTAAAATAACTTTTCAACGAAACATTTGTTTTCTTTCACCGAGTTGCAAAAGAGAAAAAGCCAGGCCACCAATAACGACGTACATACGTAATGCAACATCAGACCGTCGCAGTAGCTCACCTATCACTACGCCACGCAATAACGACCATTCACATTTTCGTTTTTCGAGTTTTGATTTCGTTTCCATTTTCCATGTTGTTAATCTCGTATCGCGCATCTGTTAACACTAGGAAGTGAGTTCATTTCGCATTTAATAACACGTCAGATGTGACTCTCCCTTGTCGTCATCGATACTGTGTTTTGTTTATTTTTTTTCTCCACATTATATACTGATATGTCTGTACATACATACATATATTGTTAAAAGTTGTGTGCGGTTACGTAAAATGTGCTCGCATGAAGTCCAGTCTGGTCAGAGCAGACGCCCATCCATTAAGTTGCCAAGGTCAAGTGAAACTTTTTTTTTTTTTTTTTGTCCGAATTCAAAATGGGATACAGACCTATCTACATATCTACGTATGTGTAGTCGATTCGAAATCATACATTTTCTCTTTGGATTGTTGCATAAAACGAAATGAAAGGTGAAGAGGTGGTATTGGATTGGCAAGGTATTTTCTTCTTGTTTGCGGTTTGAGATCCATCTTCTTTACATTTGAATAAACTGATTTTTGGGTTTCAGTCTAGTCTGTTTTTTTTTTTTTTTTTTGTCGAATGGAAAAAGAAAGAAAGGTAGAAAGTGCCACAACAGTAGTGAGTTGAGCACGTTTTTGCTAGCGATTAGTATGGGAAAGGTGTCATTGGTTTTAAGTAATGACATTTAATGTGACGACGACGATCGTGCGTGGATCTTTATGTTAACGACGTTAATAGTATGTGATTGCTCAGATGTGACGTTTGAAATTTTCCGAGCCTGTAGTGTGCCTATGAGTGAGCATAGAATGTGCAATGAACTACTTCGAATTGCAAAAGAAAATTACTCATAGAACCACAGATTAACACATATGTATATATGTATGTATGTATAGTCAAGATATGCTTGCCTTTTACGGTCGGCGTCCTGAGATGGGATTGACTGTTCGGAGTGTTTGTTCCGTTTGCAGAGTAATCGATGACTTGCTACTCTTTAATAACGATGCTGGTTTCGTGAGAATAGAAGTTCGCTACCAACAATTCGTGTTTTGTCTAGAAAAATGTATCATTCCTTTTCTAAATACATATCTGCACTTCTGAAACAGAGCTTCGCAAGAAAGCTCAACGAGCTCAGAGAGCTCAAAGAGCTCCATTACGATTCTCCGGAAACAAACCTTTCAGGGAGATCGCCAAAAAAAAAAAAAATACATGTAGCAAGAAAAAAAAAAAAAAACTTGCTTCCAGAGCACCAAATGCTCCATGCACAATCTCGGGTTATTAATGTGATCAGTAACATTTCGACTGAGCCCAAAATTGTAGTTCAAAAACGTAACCCCAAGAGTAAGCAAGGTCTTCGGAGAATCGTGTGAGAGGTATAAGGGCCTAGGAAATTGCTGTAAGTTCGTTAATTCTATGACAACGTTGATAAACGAGAAAAAAATAATAATAATAATAAATCCATTCCTTTTGTTATGGGTTGTTCATTGATCAAACTCATTGGTGAATACGGAAATAGAATTTTTATTGCAGTAACACTCTGAAATATTGGGTCCTGAGGCTATATGACTGTCTCGTCTGGGTTTACTGACAAAGCTGGCACACCACGTCGAACCACGTAAGCCTGGGAAGCTGACTTCGAAACAAGAAGAAAACATGATAAAGTAAGTAGCCTGCCCCACATCCAATCGTAATCAAAATTGTATTCTTTCGACAAGCAATTAAATGGTCAACAGGTTGGAAGAGTTCGAAGAAATTTCAAGGTAGGTAAGTATCCTGATGAAATAGTTGTTCTTCCCGAAACGAGGGGCTATTTACGTGGGCTTCCTTCTAGAGCGCCGTCGCGCAGTGGGTAGTGTGTTGGCCTCTGACGCCGATGACACGGGATCGAATCCCGACAAACAGCCATGTCATCGAACGTGTTTTTCACGGTGCTTCTCCGCAGCGGGGTACTCACAAAACCCCCTGTAATATAATGTCAAAAAAAGCTTCTCGAATTTCAACGTTCGATACTGTAGGTCCCTTTCACCTATGGCTTTGGTCCTTCATGGACTGTAACGGCAACATACATACATACATTCCTTCCATTAACGAAGAAACGTTACGAAATATGAAGGAAAAAGTGGCCGCTGAAGGCTGGAACTGAAGCAAACTTACATTACTGAAGACAACTTGGCGAATTGGAAAAGCTGTTAACGTGAACCGCCTCCAAACAAATGAAAAGAAAACTTACCGTCATGCACACCATTTCTTTGACTAATAAATAGCAAGTGGAGAGCATTAAAGAAAGTGAAATGAAATATGAATTTCTACAATTAAAAAAATGTATCTTATAATGTCTGGAGATGAGCTGGTAAGGTGCATGCAACATCTCATTCGCAAGGTATGGTCGGAGGAAAGCACGTCCGACGAATGGAATCTCAGCATCGTTTGCCCGGTCCATAAGAAAGGAGACCCCTATAACTGCGCCAACTATAGGGGAATAAGTCTCCTTAACATCGCATATAAGATCTTCTCTGCCGTATTGTGTGAACGCCCGAAACCTTTTGTGGATAACCTGATCGGCTCTTATCAGTGTGGTTTCAGGCCAGGTAAATCCACAATAGACCAAATATTTACGCTACGGCAGATATTGGAGAAGACCCAGGAATACCAAATCGACGCTCACCACCTCTTCGTCGATTTCAAGGCGGCATATGACAGTGTGTATAGAGATGAGCTATACAAAGACATGTCTAGTTTTAACATCCCTGCCAAACTCGTCCGAACGTGCAGGATGACAATGGAGAATTCTCGGTCCATTAAGGTCGGTATGAGCAAACCGAGACATTTGATGTTAAAAAAGGATTTAGGCAAGGTGACGCGCTGTCATGCAACTTTTTCAACATCGTGCTTAAAAAGATCGTGCAATAGTCACTGGCCAACACAAGAGGTACGATTTATTTCAAGTCTACGCAATTGCTTGCGTATGCCGACGACATTGACGTGATTGGACGGACACAGCGAGACGTCAATGAGGCCTTTGTAAGCACTGAGGTAGAAGCGGCTAAGATGGGTCTCAAGGTTAATGAGGGTAAAACCAAATATCTGCTTTCATCTAAAAGAGACGGACAACACCGACGTATTGGCCAGAACGTCACCATGGGCGGATATAACTTTAAAGTGGTCAAAGAATTCGTCTACCTTGGCTCACTGATGACCAGCACTGAGATAAAACGCAGAATCACTCTTGCCAACCGCTATTTCATTGGACTCAAGAGGCAATTGAGAAATAGAGTTCTCTCTCGGAAAACCAAGGTGATACTATATAAGACCTTAATCATCCCAGTCCTCCTTTACGCCGCAGAGGCTTGGACCTTAACAAAAGCTGATGAAGATGCCCTTGGTCGTTTCGAGAGGAAAATTCTGCGTACTATCTACGGTCCCGTTTGTTCAAACGGTGTATGGAGGAGAAGATATAACGAAGAACTGTACGGGTTGTACAGCGACATCGGCCTGGTACGACGTCTACGGATACAGCGTCTAAGGTGCTAGGCCATGTAGAGCGCATGGAAAATACAGCTCCGACCAGAAGAGTCTTCGAATCCACTCCGAAGGAAGGCGCGGCAGAGGACGGCCGCATCATCGGTGGCGCACGCAGGTGGAAGGGGACCTTAACCAACTGGGCGTGCGGCGCTGGAAACAGCTGGCCAAAGACCGTGCCAGCTGGAGACGCTTGTTGGTTGAGGCCCAGGTTCACCACGGACTGTAGCGCCACCTAAGTAAGTAAGTAAGTATCTTATAATGTAAAAAAAAATAATGTTGTCCATAAAAACTGTATATTTTTCATGATTTCCACCAGCTTTGCCAAGGGAGCTTTGGGTTTGCTTGCATCTTTAATAGAAATGCGTATCCGCGCTCTTACGCACTCTTTCTCAACAATGTTTAATTTTCAGCGTGAAATCGTTCGTTTCACATTCAGGCCGCCAATACACACAGATGATTATCTAACCTGACTAACTTCTCTTTTTCATCTTTTTTCTTTTTGTTTTTAATCTTATTTTTTATTTTTATTTGCTGTACAACGAGGAGTGAAACGATACATTTACCATCAGCAGCGCTCTCTGCCTGCAATCATTTTATATTAAGTGAAAGTAAATTGTTTGCATTCGAAAAAAAAAAAAAAAAAAAAAAAACAAGCGAAGCTCTCACCCAAGGAAACAGATACTCGCACTGTATAAACAAGAAACGAAATGATATCGTATCGGTTTAGGGAAGAGATTTTTAGAAATGTTTCACTGATGTGATGTAGATGTATGACAAATTGCGGACCCGACAGAAGGTATGCTGATGCACGAGTCAGGTCTTCAAAGATTCACACTCTATAGTCAGGAAATGCTAACTCCGTCAACCAGCGTACGAGAAGGAAGATGTCATTGAATTTTCTTCCATATGGTATAAGACAATTCGAATACCATTGGCAAAAAGAAAAAAACTGAAAAAAAAACATATTACGAAATAAGTTCACGAAACTTTCCAACTTTCAAGTGAAACCGGGAAACAATCTCATTCATTCAACATGGATATATGAGTAGAGTATGCAAGCAAACAAACATCGTATTGCTGGAGTGGATACTATTGCTAATGCAATAACTGGCGGGCCTCCTCCTACTCACCGACAAAAACGATTTCTTGCTCGTTATAATTTCATGGCAGTCAAGACTGAAAATGATGTCACCCACCTGAAATGAAAGAGAAAAATATGCAGAAAAAATTAAATTGAAGTAAACTAAATGAAGGAACAAATAGAAATATTATTTGGAACAGGAGACTTGAATGGTTAGTGTTAGAAATACAAATATGCTACTGTTCGCTAATAAAATTACATTACTATGGAAAGAAACACAAAGTCCAGAAAAGTCTATAATCAATTGAGTTGCTCATCAGTTCACCTGCTCAACTTTGTTATTCTTGCTTCGTCTTCTTACTTTTATTTTCCTCATTTTCCGGAGAAAAATTCGGCACACACCACGTCGGCTCCAAGGGTACGCCACCGTGCGCGAGCAAAGGTGGGACAATCACAGAGGAAATGCTCTGCAGTATCATCCTCCTCTTCGTCACATGCAGCACAGGTAAGCGTCTCACTGATGCCGAGCACGTAGAGAGGCTTGACAAAAGTGTAATGGCCCGTGATAGCTCCCACAAGCCTTCTGCAGTCGACTCTCCTTAAAGACAGGAGGAATGCTGCAGATTCTTTGCAGACATCAGGGCATACGCGCTTAGTCATCCTGCAACCTGGACAATCCCTCCATCTGCGGTTGTGTGTATTAAATACACAATCGTTAATGTAGGAATTGACCGTGGACGCTGGTAGACCTAGCGCGGGTTCAGGTCCTGAGAAGCTCTCCTCTGAACCCATTCTGGCAAGTTCATCATTGATCTCATTTCCTGGGATCCTGGATTCCTGGGATCCCAGAGTGGCCTGGAGCCCATACAAGCCTTAATGAATTTAGTCTGCCGACTTTGTTCAGGAAGGACTTGAGTTCAAGCACTAATTTGGAGCTAGTAAAGGGGTGACACACAGCTTTTAGTGCAGCTTGGCTGTCACTACAGACGCATATGCTTTCCCCCTTCCACCTGTGCTTCACAACGTAGTGCATGGCCATTAGGATTGCGTATATCTCTGATTGGAGGACAGACGCATATTTTCCTATGGAAAAGTGCAGTCGGATGTTTCCGTGCTCAAAGAAGACCCCAGCACCGGACCCCCGCCCAGACCTGGAGCCATCCGTGAAAATGCGAAGACTATCTTTTCCAGGTTCAGTATCCAGCCATAGCCAATCCTGACACCATGGAAACTCGACTGTGAAATTACGACGCAATAGGATAACGGGCGCCAGTGCGTCAGAAGGCATGTCCATGAGACAGGGGTCGCAGGACAATTCTTGCGCAAGCACGCCGTTATTCCTATGCGAGCTATACCAAAAGCCATTTCTCTTCAGACGAGACATAGCTTTCAGAGCACACCCTCTGATAAATATATCAAAAGGTGAAAGGCTCATCATAGCATCTAGAGCAGCGCCCGGCGTGCTGGGGAAGGCCTCCGTGCAGCTGAGACAAACCGTTCTTTGGAGTTTGGTGAAAGAGGCCACGACGTGTTTGCGTCTTACCTTAACAGAAATAGAAACATGTATAGGTATAACTGTCATATATTAAGGAAGTTAAGGAAACGATTCGCGTGCTCAAGAATAAATCGATCAGATCATGATTATCTGATGGGAAATCGGAGTCCAATGGCTGAAGTGGCGACCCAGAGGGATCAAAGAACAGGCCAGAAGGCGAAGACTGCTCCTTTGAGGCGGGCACATCACGCAACAAAACCCCTTCTTCCGAGGAGATTCAGGTTTCTGCCAGGGCCTGCGCTGTCGCCGAAAAAGATGGCGGCGCTAACAGGCAGACTCTGAACGCAAAAGGTTAAGTCGTTAATAGCGGCGTCCAAAGGGAGCAGGAGCTCTAACTGAAAAAAGTGAAAGCTTCCGCAAACGCAAGACCGCCGTCAAGGATAGCTTCGCTAGGGAGAGAGTATGTGATGCCTCCCTCTCCGGTGGGGCATTGGGAAATCGGAGTCCAATTACAGAAGCGCCGACCCAGAGGGATCAAAGCATAGGCCAGAAGGCGAAAATAGCCAAAAACTGTTCTTTGGAGGGGGGCACATCAGGCAACCAAACCCCTTCTTCCGAGAAGGAAATTCAAATCAGCCGGAAGCTTCCATGTTTCTGCCAGGGCCGGCACTGCCGCCGAAAAAGATGGCGGGACTGACAGGCAGACTCTGAACGCAGAAGGCGAAGTCTTTTCGGGTCCTCGCAGTCCTCGAACTGGCAAGGCTGTCCCAGAGCGGCGTCTGAGGGGAGCAGGAGCTCTAACCGAAAAGGGTAAAACCTCCCGCAAACGGAAGACCGCCGTCAAACATAGCCTTGCAAGGGAGAGAGTATGTGATGAATCCCTCTCCGGAGGAGTAGTGGAAATTCGGAGTCCAATGGCAGACAGATGTGGCGACACAGACGGATCAAAGCATAGGCCGAAAGGGGAAGATAGCCACAAACGGCTCCCCGGAGGCGGGCACATCACGCAACAAAACCCATTCCTTCGAGAAGGAGATCCAAATAACCGTAAGGATTCAAGAGAAGCAGCCCTCTTATATAGCGGCGGCCATCTCCTCTGAAAAAGTCAGGATAATTTTTATCCAGATCAATCTACAGCACTACAAGGCTGCTACCGCTCTCTTAAGTAGTAGAATTGCATGCAGTAGCAAAAGTCATCAGATTGTCTCCATTCAAGAACAGTGGGTGTGAAATAGACGCCCATGTGGCCTTGGGGGTATACGTGGAGCTACGATTCGTTATGATGAGCGGTCCGAAAGGCCTAGGGTCTGCCTCATCATATCGAACTCATTATCGGCAGCCAAACTTGGACACTTTTGTGGACAAGATCTGGTGGCTGCTAGAGTAAGCTACAAAACGCATGGAGCAATAGAACACTTCGTCGTTGCGTCTGCTTACTTTCCCTACGACTCGATACTTTCTCCACCACCGAAGGAAGTTTCTGAGCTCGTAGAGTACTGTGAAGCCAGAAAGATAGTTCTCATCTTGTGTTGAGATACTAATGCACAAAATACTGCTTGGGGCAGTGGCAAATGCAATACAAGAGGGGACCGTCTTTCAGACTTCACTCTCTCGTCTGACCTTACCATCAATAATGTTGGCTCTCAACCAACGTTTGTTACGACAAGACGACAGGAGGTGATAGACCTGACCCTATCCAACAGATATGTGAGAGACATCACTAACTGGAGAGTCTTGCCTGATGTTACGCTGTCGGACCATAAGTATGTTGAATTTCGATTAAGTTGTGGGATCTCTTGCTTGCAACCTAAACAGAATCCGAGAAAGACGGACTGGGTACGGTTTAGAGAGGAGCTTGTGAAATCCACTCAGGCCCTATCTAAACTTAGAACGAAACAATTGGCAGAGAACGCTGTTCATGACCTGAATAGCGTCATCACCAATTGTTTTGAACTCGCATGTCCTGCCAGCAAACCTCCCTGCAGAAAATTGGTTTCCTGGTAGAATGTCGAGCTCCAAAGTCGTCGCAGGGAAGCCAAAAGTCTTCTGAACTCGAATTCGGAAGACGACTGGAACAAGTACCAGTCGAAGCAGAAAGAATATAAGAAACTCATTCGTATATCGAAGAACAATTCTTATAAGATCTTCTGCGAAGAGATCAAGTCTCTAAGTGCGACTAGCAAGTTGGTTAAAGTCCTCATTTCCCGGGAAATCAGATCGCCATCGGCTCGTTGCACTCTCCCTTCAGGGAAACTGCAACCGAAACTATGAAAACAACTCGGCGTAGCTGGTATATTGCGTCGCGCGTGGTTACGACTGAAGCCATTGAATTTGCTGTGGCATTCTTTGATGGCTTCAAATCGCCAGGCACCGACGGGATATATCCTGTTATGTTGCAAAAAGGTATAAGGCAGCTGCTTCCCACTTTGAAAAGAATCACTGCCAGCCTAGCACTTGCTCACATACCCATTCCTTGGCGCACAGTGAAAGTGGTCTTCATTCCCAAAATAGAAAAAGAGGACTACTCACTTGCCAAGAGCTTCAGACCAATTAGTCTAACATTCTTCCTGCTGAAAGGCATGGAGAGACTGGTAGAGTTGCACGTGCGAAAAGTTGCCCTTCGAATGCACCCTCTTTCGGAGATGCAACATGCTTACCAGCGCGGAAAATCTTGCTAGACTGCGCTTTAGAACCTAGTTGGGCGAATTGAATGCGCGCTCGAAAGGAAAGAGTACGCGCTGGGCATTCTCATCAACATTGAGGGAGCTTTTGATAACGCAACTTTTGACAGCATGTGCAACGCTTCCAGACATCATGGCGTAGATGAAGCACTGGTCCTTTGGATCAAAGCAATGCTCATGCACAGGACATTGACCGCTGGTGCAGGCCTCGACCAGTATGTCAAATCCGGCGTAAACAGGGGCTGTCCATAAGGTGGCGTCCTGTCTCTGCTGTTATGGTGCATGGTGGTCGATTCTCTGCTTGATGCTCTCAATGCCTCTGGAATCTATGCCCAGGCCTATGCTTCTTTGCTTCTTTGGTCAAAGCATGTTGAGTCAAAAACCACCAAAGCGTTGTCAGCTTTCTGGCAATGCAAGGGAGCTTTTGGCAAAACATGGGGTTTATCACCGGCAAAAGGCCTTTTGGATCTACACGGCAATGATAAGACCTATAATTTCATATGCATCGATTGTCTGGTGGAACAGACTAAAACACGTCGTAGCCTCTTTCACCAAACTCCGAAGAACGGTTTGTCTCAGCTGCACGGGGGCCTTCCCCAGCACGCCGGGCGCTGCTCTAGATGCTATGATGAGCCTTCCACCGCTTGATATATTTATCAGAGGGTGTGCTCTGAAAGCCATGTCTCGTCTGAAGAGAAATGGCTTTTGGTATAACTCGCTTAGGAATAACGGCGTGCTTGCGCAAGAATTGTCCTGCGACCCCTGTCTTAAGGACATGCCTTCTGACGCACTGATGCCCGTTATCATACTGCGCCGTAATTTCACAGTCGAGTTTCCATGGCGTCAGGATTGGCTATGGCTGGATACTGAACCTAGAAGGGATAGTGTTCGCATTTTCACGTATGGCTCCAGGTCTGGGTGCTGGGGTCTTCTTTGACCGCGAAAACATTCGACTGCACTTCTCCTTAGGAAAATATGCGTCTGTCTTCCAATCAGAGATATACGCAATCCTAATGGCCATGCACTATGTTGTGAAGCACAGGTGGAAGTGGGAAAGCATATGCGTCTGTAGTGACAGCCAAGCTGCACTAAAAGCTGTGTGTCACCCCTTAACTAGCTCCAAATTAGTGCTTGAACTCAAGTCCTTCTTGAACAGAGTCGGCAGACTAAGTTCATTAAAGCTTGTATAGGTTCCAGGCCACTCTGGGATCCAAGGAAATGAGATCTCTGATGAACTTGCCAGAATGGGTTCAGAGGATAGCTTCTCAGGAACTGAACCCGCTCTAAGTCTACCTGCGTCCACGGTCAATTCCTACATCAACGATTGTGTATTTAATACACACAACCGTAGATGGAAGGATTGTCCAGGTTGCGCGTATGCCCTGGTGTCTGCAAAAAATCTGCCGAATTCCTCCTGTCTTTAAGGAGAATCGACTACAGAAGGCTTGTGGGAGTTATCACGGGCCATTACACTTTTGCCAAGCATCTCTACGTGCTTGGCATCAGTGAGACGCCTACCTGTGCTGCATGTTGCGAGGAGGAGGATGACACTGCAGAGCATTTCCTCTGTGATTGTCCCACCTTTGCTCTCGCACGGTGGCTCACCCTAGGAGCCGACGTGGTGTGTGCCGAATCTCTTAGCTCTAAATCACTGAGGCTCCCCCTCACTTTTCTCCAGACAACGGGGAAATACAGTAATTTAAGGTGTCTGTCTGGAGTTCTGGAGTACAATGGACCAGTGTTTGCGTCTGAGTGCACCAACAGATAGAAAAAGCCTCTAACCAAAAAAAAATCGGACGTATTTTACACGCCATAGAACGTGTTATTGTTTTAACACGGATTAGTGTGTTAATTTCAAAGATCAAACGACATATTTAATTTCATTTACACACTATTGTGTGTAATAAGTAGCCTGCTGATCAAAAACTGCGCACACTTGAGACTGATTCAATCAAATATCGTATTCTTACCGTTATTCTCTCACCGTATTCATCGGAGCCTTGTGCCATCTGTTGGAGCACTCAAACTCATTGGAACTCGTACCGGGTTTGTATCGACATTTTCAAGGACATCACTATAGACGACCTAAAATACTGGTTTGATATGCTTCTTGACGTTGCACATCGCTGTATAGTGTTTAAAGGAGACTCTGTTTACTTTATGTGTATTTTGGGAATCAATCAAAAAAACCAAAATTACTTTTTGCGTGAATTACATGTCTACTGTTGTGTTAATCGTGAAACGCCAACAATGTATTTTACGGGATGGCGCACATTCAAGTAACATTCAATTCTCGTCTATTGGACACTTCACAATCTTCTTGTCACCGACTTAAATAGACCTCTGTATGACACAAGCTTGGGAAAACTTACTTCCACACAACACACCGCACTCTACATAGCGAGCCTTCCATTGACTTCAACGTTCAGGATGGTCCAGCACGTAAACTAAATATTTATTTCCAAAACAAACATACTCAGTCCCCCTTTCTTTTCTTGTAATCGACATAATGTCTAATTGGATAGTAGAGATTCCACAGAATTGTTTTAATCGCTGCCCTTCCACATTCATTTGTGCCTCATACTTGCTCATTGGTGCACCACTCGCGCTGCGGTGTAAGATAAACAAAGCGTAAAAGTGTAACGTTCGTTAAGTGGCAGCGGTTACATCATAAATACATTAATTCACACTTGGACCGACATGGATTGCTTTATTCTTCTATTTTTACACAGCTCCCCAACGACGTAGATGGTGGCAGTGGCGGCAATAGTGATGATGGTGGTGATGATAATGACGATGATGAAAAGGGGATCCACCAATCGCGGATGATGGCAGATGTAAAGAAGTGTTGCTGTAAGTTTCAGTTTAATGTTTACATTTCTCACATACCCAAAGGGAAAACGAAGTGTTGCGCTACGCTTCGCAAGTCGCAGTCTCCAAAATACAAAACATTGAAAGGAAAGCAACAACCAAAAAAAAAAACAGAAACAAAAACGAAACTCTCTTGTGCAACACACAGCTTACATTCAAAATATTACTCGAATGTTGCTCTGTTTCTTTTCGGGGAAAGCGACATCGACGACGAGCGATTGTTTTACAGCCGCCACGCCGTTGCTGCTCTCGGAGGCATTTAGTGGGGCCCCCAACTACTTGTGCGACCGCGGCTACTTTGGTTTAGATTTTCGTCTGATCGCTTGGTTGACTGCCTATCTTCGCGTTGTCGTCGCTATGTCATTTTATTGCTTTTTGGATGGAAATTTGTTGGACCTAAATTTGATTGATCACTGGGTGTGTAAAGCGATGGTATTTAGTGCGATTAGTAACTTTTTTTTTTTTCGTTACCGTGTAAATCATGCAATGGACGGTCAAGGCGGGAGAGAGCGCTTCCCGATATGTGCCATTGCTTCGACCGTCGTCATGTGCGTAGATTTTATTTATTTCGTATACCGTGAGTGGGCACTAATATGGGGGAATAGCTGACCTTTTTTTTTCGTTCAGGGTTTACTGCGCATCCTTCCGATAGCTACAAAACTATGTTGGGTGAGTAACGAACATATGCGTCGTGTGGTCTGAGCGACTTGCAGAGGGAAAGTTTTCTGAAATTCTATTTCGACGGTTTTTGGCCTTGTTTTGTTTGATTGTATGATTTACAATAAACAGAGCGCGACTGAATGAGGAGTTGGTTTTTAAGTTGTACGTCAGTGGCTTTTCACAATCCCTCTTTGGGTTTGGAGAGCCATGTGCGACGTACATATTTCCAGATATGTACATACGTATATGCGTGAAACGTATTTTCCTACTGTAAAAAATATGCTTAAAGTCGCTACATATATAACTGTTCAACTTTCTAAAGCCTTTTATCGCTAGTACTCTGCATTACTTTATATGTAATACAAAATGATACTTTTTGTGTACCAAATACGGTGATACAACTTCAGCCAAAACTACAAGGTCACATTCCCCAACCGACAAAACTGGGAACAGGATAGACCCTCCTTCAATCGTGGATCCTACGTGTGGTACACAGATGGCTCCAAAACGAACGAAGGCGTTGGGGCTGGAGTATACGGAGCAAATACAGGCACATGCATCTACGTCAGCATGGACAGATATAACTCCGTTTTTCAAGCAGAGATATTTGCTATAGAACTCTGCCTCAGAGAAATTATAAACAGAAATATACTTAACAAAAACATTTACATTCTCTCTGACAGCAAGGCTGCACTTCTAGCCCTAACGAGCTATGAAATCACCTCCAAACTGGTATGGGACTGCCTACAGCTACTTCACCAGCT
This sequence comes from Eumerus sabulonum, assembly GCA_951905685.1. Classification (NCBI taxonomy): domain Eukaryota; kingdom Metazoa; phylum Arthropoda; class Insecta; order Diptera; family Syrphidae; genus Eumerus; species Eumerus sabulonum. The sequence goes on from OX645060.1 coordinate 210,779,392, forward strand.
GGCCAGCACAAACAGAGTTCATCTCATTTGGATACCTGGACACAGCGTCCATACAGGCAACGAAAAGGCGGACCTACTAGCAAGGAAAGGCTCTGCATCACCAATTATGATGCCACGGCCTTTCTGCGGCATACCCATCAGCACCACCAAATGCTGCATAAACAATTGGTTAAGGAACACGACGGACCACTACTGGTTACAAGCGAAAGGTAGCAGACAAAGCAAAGTTGTTCCTCCCAACTACATCTCTCAGAAGAACGAAACAACTGCTCATGCTTTCGAGGAATCAGATTCGCTTAATCACAAGTTTCCTTACTGGACATTGCCCAGTCAACAAACACCTCAAAACGATGGGCATCATAAAAGATGACATTTGCAGAATGTGTAATGAAGACGAGGAAACAGCAGAGCACATACTATGCCACTGTAACTGCCTTGTCAGTACACGTCAACGTCACTTAGGCAAGTATTATCTTGAAGCAGAAGAAATCGCTGCTAGCTCACTCAAAACCATACTAAGTTTTATCACTAACTCAGGATTTTTGATTGAACTGTAAGGGGGGGCCACAGTGATCAGGCGACTTTGTCCCACCCCCGTACCCTCTCTAACTCTAACTAACTCTAAATACGGTGAAAGCGAATAGCCAATACCTTTGGTTTTATTTTTTATTTTTTGGTTATTGATTAATCGATATAAGCACCCATATTGATTAACATTTTAGATGAAAAATGAATAGCTTAAACACCAATATAGGTGATCGAAACTCTTTCAAAATTGCCCCAAGTTACGTTTGGATGTTAATAATAAAAATGCCCGCTAAGGTGGAAAGGTGGGTGTCACATTGTTTAAATACAGGGTTAGGCATCTAGTCCCTGTAGGCGACTATAAGAGCTCCCAACAGAACTCACTCTTCTACCGAACAATTTACTGAGATCCCAACCTGCTAAAAGACAGATATCATCACAATCTATCGCAAGGTTACGGGTGTAAAGTAAAAAATTGCGATTGGCTTGGTTGTATTAAGCAAATAGCCAACAAACTTAAAAACATCAAGACAAGACAAGATAAAAGTACCCAAGGAAGTCTCTATGAACTCTATGAGTCATTCAAAAAATGCCTCTATCTCTTATTTGAAAATTTTTCAAGACGACTTTAAGGCCAAAATGCAAAGCGAAGGTATTTTTGGAAATACTATCGTAAAATGTGGCTTTCACGAGGCTGATCGATTTCGTTGTGGGGCGATGTGGTAATTTAACAAGACAGTCACTTCTTTCATGATACATTTTCTCCAAAAGCATTTGGTTATCGTTTATTTGGCAATGCAAGGCACTCATCTGATGTGTATTAACTTGATTAATTACCGAATTACCGGGTTTTCTATAATGAAAAAGAAGACCTTGGAGAAAAGGGTTGTGGACGTGGGTTTGGTTTTTATTTGTCAAAAAAAAAAAAAAAAAAAAAAAAATGAAGGAAAATTGCATAATGTATACATTTTTTTATAATAATTGCTTGCCCCTTGACGACTACTTTTTAAGTGGCCCCCTACAGACAGTCCCTTTATTGAGCATATTCACTGGCGGACATCTTGCTAATAATACGTGTAATGATGGCGTGTTCTATGGCATGCAGCGCTTTCTTACTGGAACCATATGGCTACCGAGTACATTGTAGGAGAAAAAATCATTGAACATCATAGTGAGTGGCATTGATGATAACGTTGTTCTTACGGTCATCTTTAAAAAATACGGGCCAATGATTCCGCAAGCCTATAAATCACACCAAACAGTGCATTTTTCCAAGTGCATTGTAGGCTCTTGTTTTGCCTTAGCGGATCAAGTAAATTTAACCAGAAATAAACTTCGTCGTATCGTTGACAGGTTTTTGATCGTCCTCCAGAGCTCTCTAAGGCTCACTCACCGAAATTTCTCTTTAGTTCTTAGATTATTACGTATAATCTTGCACGTAGTCGCAAATACTGCGAACGACTGAGAATTGACAAATCACGGTCTTCATTAACATTAGTAACAGCAACATTAGTTTTTCTTGTTTTAAATTTCGCGCAGGTAGGTTTATCACACAACCTGAACGGAGTGCAGTGGTTTGGGTCGTAGACGTTCGTTCACTATCCTTCTAGGGGTGGTTGTCCTAGATAGGAGGAGAGGAACCGACTGAATCTTCCCGTTGGATGTAGTTCTCAGCAACCTTTCCGTGCACTTATGGCGTTTTATTAGAATTGCACACACGGAGTATGAATCTGAAGTGACCATATATGTATTGTGAGTTTAATGCCTTCATCAGTATGTTTGATCACTTCTCATTCACAACAGATGTGTTGCATAATGTTTACAACAGCACCATCATGTTTACCACTGCACCACGGCCACCCCACGAGTATAATAAACGCACACGACGCATATGGGCCCTATGGGTTCAACTGTTTGTTCAATAGGTCGGTTATGACGACCGTAAAATGACCGTAGTCTCTATTTCATAGAGCACAAATTTTGATAAAAAAAATCAGTAATTTGGAAGCATTATCCACGTGTAGGTCTTTCCAATATAAAACGGCAATGCAAACTGAGCATATTTGACTTCGACACATGCCACGAATTATGCATGTCCAGTGAAGAATTTAGCACTTCAAAACCACACATTATGAAGCGAAGACTAACTCATTAGTGAATACTAAAATATCTAGTAAGATTATACAGGTAGTACATTCTACCGAAAAATGTAAGTGCCCGTAGTGCCATCATCGACCGCGGAACGGAAGGTCTATAGTTCAAATTCGCTACATAGCCAAGAAAAAGTACATAGTTCCTATACGGACAAAAAGTATGCAACGCAGTTATGAATGGAAAGTGGTCAGACGTACTGCTGCAGGCATAACACTCACAGTATATGGTCAATTGAAATTCATCCTCTGCATATGTATGTATGTATGTATGTTGGCGTTACAGCCCATGAAGGACCTAAACTGAGCTTCTCTCAATCACCGGCGTCAGAGGCCAACACACTACACACTGCGCCACGGTGCTCTGCATCCTCTGCGTGTGCAATACTAAAGTGCTTGAACGAATTACTACGGACCATAACCAACGCGAAATTTGGTCGGCTCTCGTCATATCCTGGACAACCACCCCTGAGAGTAGTGAACGAAAACTCTTGAACCTGCGCGAGTCTCTAAAAACAAACGCCTACGTGAGAGATCTACAATCTAAAAATCATCTAAAAAGATTATTAAGGACAAGGAATGAGTTCGCCTCATTGACAATGTGTAAGACACTAGTTGACGAAATATCCTTGTTAAACGTTAGGTATATCAATAACTTTAGTATTATACGGGCTAGAAAATAATGTGGCAGGTATCTAAGATACGAACACCAGTCGTAATGTAAATCTGAAGCAGAGATCGCTTAGAAGTACTTTTAAAGTACAATAAAAAAGTCACAGGATTTCTCTCAAAGTAATTTTTTGAAATTCTTCTTAATACGAAAATTAGAAAAATAGAAGAAATATCCATTATCAAAGCATGAATACAAAAACTGAAACTGTCCACCTTCTATCACCACATGACTTATTACCATATTTTCTCAAGTATCACTTGATTGACATCCAAACGCACTCCCGGCACTTTCGCTACATTTATAGTAATATAATGAAAATCCATAATCGACAACAGCCTACCGCCTGAACATTGTAATTTCTCCTCTTTCGTGACATATTTCCCAATTGACAGATCATCGACATTGCATCGACGACACTGACGACACACATTGCAATTGTTTGTACGTGAGTGACACAACATCATAGTAATATCGAAAAAGAGGTCATCACTCAATTGTTCATCGTTGAAACCGATTTGAGCGATTAAGAAAACCTCACGACAGATTTCACCCCACCGTGGATAGGCAGAAGGGACAGAGGAGCGGGAGTGAAGCGCTTTGTGGAGGAGAAAGGGCAAACGATGGTAATCGAAACGGAGGGAAAAACCTCGCTTATGACATCTTTATCAATATAACGCCTCGCGGGAAGCAATGCCACCAAGTGACACTGTGTCAACTGTAAAAATCATTATATGGTCACCCGTCTGTCATACTTTTGATATCTGTTACTATTATCAAACAGACCATTGTGTGTAATATTACGGAAATGACAACGACCACAATGACGGAGTTGTCACGGCTGCGACCGTTGCTGACTGGATTGAACTACCCAATCGAATGAATAGTTGAGAAAGAAGCAAAAACCGGGTTACCATTGTCGAGAGTGGCGCCGAATGGATCTTGGTCATAAAAAACAATCTGAGTTCTCGATAAAAAGAAAAAAGAGAAAGATGCAAACATCGTATCAGACTGAGATACGATACGAATGTTTAGTGCCTACATTGTCATAATTTGCCGGTTGCTTTAGAGAGATTTCTTGTCCTCGTCACAAGTGCCCCAGTAGCACGGTGTTGTATAAACTGTTTCGAAAACTATTCTGCACGCGCGTTCGCCGACCAAATCTTTTTTTCATGATTTTTTGTTTGAGAAACTAAATCAGCGCCAGCCAACTCAAGCCGACACCAAAGCAAAAATGTACATCCATACATACGTATTTTAAATAATAAAACAAAGAAAAGTGTGTTAACCTAAAAAAAATGAAACATTTTTCGTCTGTTTCTTCGGGTCGCTGGTGGCTGGTGGTTAACAGTGGGCGTTCAGCGGCTGGCGAGTCTGTTGTCTGATTGGCCTTTTTTCGTAAGCGCTCGATCGCCGCTGCTAATCACAGAGCCAGACGCCGCAATATACATATATCTGTATGAGCGTTGGATAGTGTTGAATATAGCGGTTATTGCTATGATTTGTTTCCGACTATCATCTCGTCATGTTTTTCTCTTCCTCAGTTGTTTGCCTTTTGTTTAAATCTTACCTAAGAGGTGAAATCAGAGGAAAAACAAAACACCACCCAAACAGAGATGAAATTATGACACATGAAGGCGAGCGTCTGTGCCAGACAGAGCATGAAAGAAGCTTTCTATGAATCATACTATGATGGGTCGCGGCTCGCCAACGATTGTTTCTTCTTGAACGTCCAAACATTTTTTGTATAATTCGATGCAAATCAATAAACGATAATTATGGATACAGAGGCGATCACTATAGTATCTGCCCAACGGCTAGGTTATTAGACACACTTCACAGTCGAGTCGTCGTCTAGGGAATGAGACATTTCTTGTTTTGTTCATTTTTACGTTTTCGTCGATTTTGCTTGGAAGTATGGCAAAATGTGGGACAGCGGGTAGTATTAATACAACAAATCTTAATTGGGTTGAAAACATATGTACATATATATGTATATGCATACAAACATACACATATGAGGGTCATCGATAAATTGTGCTGAATTCATTCGGTAGTCGCAGCTTTTCCCGGTTACATAAATTCAGATTAGTAGTTGGCGTCTTAACAAGAAAATAGTTGACATGAATCGGTTACCTAGAATCCGAGATAGAGAATTGCGAATCGAGAATCAAGAGCAAAAGAATGTGGTTTATGATGGTCAAGTGGGAGTAGATTGACGTCACAAGCGAATGCATTCAGTAGAGCGTGTTAAGGAGATGACTTACTATATGTACATTCTCGTGTTTAGAGAAACTCACTTGTTGAAAGATTGCTAATTTTCTTTTTTTTGACTTGTGAATACAAGTGATCAAAATCCGAAATTGTTCCCGATTTTGTCTCTCATTTGGAATGAATTGTCGGTCAGCAAGAGCGGAAAATAACCGACACCCACAATGGTGCTAAAGAAAGTTCATCTTCTCACCTGAAGTGCCCTTTTGTCAAACATACTTTTAGGTCAATTAAACAGTCACGACAGTGAATCCGAGTGTATTGTATTGGAAGCACACTACTCATCGTGGAAAATACAATAGGATATAACCCATGTATATCATTTGCGCTTTCCATCTGCAATTAACTCCCAAAATTAGCTGCCGTACACCAGAGGTCGTCCTGTGAACTACTTTTACCCGATTACGATAGTGCGTATGTACATGTGTATATACACATTGTAATGGTGTTACAACTCCGCAAAATGTAAGCCTAGCTTCTCCCAATAACCCAAGTTGTGTGTGATTTTATTTGCCTATAGGTGAAAGGGGCCTACAGTTTTTATTGCCGATTCCGAAAGGCGAATTTCAAGAAGCTTTTCATGACAATTATATTACAGACAGGGGGTTTTGTCAGTACCCTGCTGAAGAGAAAGTACCGTGAATAATACATTCGATAACATGGCTGTTGTCGGGATTCGATCCCGTGCCATCGGCATCAGAGGCAGGCCAACACACTACCCACTGCGTCACGGCGCTTCCCAATAATGCGTAGCTATTTGAAAACGATTACTATTTGGATGTTATAAGACTGTATCTACATATCACGCTACTCTAACCTAAACCTAACCTAAACTGATTGTTGCATTATCAGATAATTAATAAGCACGCACACGCGCGTGTAAAATACATAATTTAAATCGCTAATAAGTGGTTTTGGAATTAGATACCGATTATGCTGTAGCGATTTACCAAGAAGTCACATGACGGTATCCATACTATACCAAGATTGATACATCTTGTAGCGTGTCATTGTTTTATGCGCTTTCTTGCTGCTTTACGGTGCTTACTTGCCACCCAAAAGCAAGCGCTATACTCCATTCGTATACACATACTCGTGTATCTCGATACGATATGGCAGCAGCGTAACAGTCACGATCTCACTTTTGACTCTAATTCGAGACAATTCATTTGCCTACCGGCAATCATAGTTGCCGTAAGTAGGAGATTTGAATAGGCTTTGCGAGTTGCGGAGAAAACGTTTCCTCCTTCATCTCATTTTGACTTTTATTTATTCAACTTTTTGTTTTTGTACCAATAACTTTATAAAGAAGCAAGGAAGGAATAAATTCACTTAAAGCGAGGAAAAATATGACATTATTCCCGGCATAAGATAGACTTTCGTTTTCATTTGGCGAAGGTGAATGCAACTCATGTTGCATGGTGGTTTAGTTGACATGCTTATGCATATGGATGTAGGTGGTGATGACTATGATAATGCGGAACTGAGGGAGTACATGATTTAAGCGTGGCTATTGAATTTGTTATCCTAATGTTAAATAAACATTATTAATGGACCCATTACCATGGCACTTGGACAAGAAGAATTGCTGAAGCGCTTGACAATGACGGATGGACGGAATCTAGATTGGAAGCAAGAATCTTTCTTGTTTATTTGAGAGAAGTGAACCGGTTTTTGTCATTGATGAACAACTAAACATGCTATTCAGAAACACGCTTCAGAATTCGAAAGTATGTATTTATAGAACCTGACTTAATGTCGAAATTAAATTCATATCTCTGGTAACTGAGATATAACAACGATCATATGACACAAATACAATTTTATAAAGAAAATACGATTAGTTATTGAAGAATACATTTGGAGCATTTCTCTCGCCTAGTTATTGTCTGATCACCAATTCATAAGACAACAAAACAGCAGCATTTTCACAACCACTTTGTTCTTCTGTGTTGAACCACCTGTTGAAGGATGGCTAGATCACTTTATAATCCACAGGCGTACATTACCATTTTTCCTAAAACCTTTATCTTCTATAGCACTTCTACTTACTTACTTAGGTGGCGCTGCAGTCCGTGGTGAACCTGGGCCTCAACCAACAAGCGTCTCCAGCTGGCACGGTGTTTGGCCAGCTGTTTCCAGCGCCGCACGCCCAGTTGGTTAAGGTCCCCTTCCACCTGCGTGCGCCACCGATCATGCGGCCGTCCTCTGCCGCGCCTTCCTTCCGGAGTGGATTCGAACAAACTTCTTGTCGGAGCTGTATTTTCCATGCGCTCTACATGGCCTAGCCACCTTAGACGCTGTATCCGTAGACGTCGTACCAGGCCGACGTCGCTATACAACCCGTACAGTTCTTCGTTATATCTTCTCCTCCATACACCGTTTGAACAAACGGGACCGTAGATAGTGCGCAAAATTTTCCTCTCGAAACGACCAAGGGCATCTTTATCCGCTTTTGTTAAGGTCCAAGCCTCTGCGCTGTAAAGGAGGACTGGGATGATTAAAGTCTTATATAGTGTCACCTTGGTTTTTCGAGAGAGGGCTCTACCTCTTGAGCCCAAAGAAACAGCGGTTGGCAAGAGTGATTCTGCTTTTTATCTCAGCGCTGGTGTTGTTGTCGCTGGTCATCAGTAAGCCAAGGTAGACGAATTCCTTGACCACTTTAAAGTTATATCCGCCCATGGTGACGTTCTGGCCAATACGTCGGTGCTGTCCGTCTCTTTTAGATGAAAGCGGATATTTGGTTTTACCCTCATTAACCTTGAGACCCATCTTAGCCGCTTCTACTTCAATGCTTACAAAGGCCTCATTGACGTCTCGCTGTGTCCGTCCAATCACGTCAATGTCGTCGGCGTAAGCAAGCAATTGAGTAGACTTGAAATAAATCGTACCTCTTGTGTTGGCCAGTGACTCTTGCACGATATTTTCAAGCACGATGTTGAAAAAGTTTCATGACAGCGCGTCACCTTGCCTAAATTCTTTTTTAACATCAAAGGTCTCGGTTCATTACCGACCTTAATGGAGCAGCGAGAATTCCACATTGTCATCCTGCACAGTCGGACGAGTTTGGCAGGGATGTTAAAACTAGACATGCATATGCAGCCTTGAAATCGACGAAGAGGTGGTGAGTTGAATTGACAGCTACCAAACTTTAGTATCTTTAATAGCAGTACTGATAACATACTACTTCGATCAAAAAGTTTTGCTTCTCTTTTCTTCAGTTGGCATTAAATTTTGTTGTGAAATTGATGAAATTTTGCAAATAATTTAGGAAAGTTGAAGTACTTTAGGACGGATACGAGTATTATTGTATCGAAAACATGCGAGGCACTTTTTTTTTTTTTTTTTTTTTTATGGTTACACCCGCACTCAAGGCCTTATCACGTTTTAAACGTTGTGCGAGCGAAGGTAACAGGGAGAGGGAGGGAGAGTTTCAGGTTGATGTTTTTGCCACAAAACCGGAACGGCGTGCAGTGGTTCTTTGGGTCGAAGATGTTCGTTCACTACTCTCAGGGGTCGTTTGTCCTAGACAGGACAATAGCCGACCACATTTCGCGTTGGTTATAATTCACAGTAATTCGTTCATGTACTTTTGATGTTAATATTGCATACGTAGAGGATGAATTTCAATTGACCATATACTGTGAGTGTTATGCCTGCAGCAGTACGTTTTCTCGCCTTCCATTCACTGTGTTGCACACTTTTTTCCGTGTAGGAATTGCTTTTTCTTGGCTATGAAACGAATTTGAACTGTAGACCTTCCGCTCGACGGTCGATGATGTTAACCACTGCACCACGGCAGTCTGTACGTTATTTTCAGTCAAAAAAGAAAACGATGCTCGTGGTTTTCACGGATTACACATAAGTTTTGTTATTTCTTTGGGTGGCAAACTAGTAGATTTTATAAAATTTTGAAAATCCTCTCTGGCGTCATCGTTCTGGTTTTTTTTAGGGTTCCGTACCCAAAGGTAAAACGGAACCCTATTACTAAGACTTCGCTGTCCGTCCGTCCGTCCGTCTGTCACCAGGCTGTATCTCATAAACCGTGATAGTTAGACAGTTGAAATTTTCACAGATGATGTATTTCTGTTGCCGCTACCACGACAAATACTACATACAACAGACATGATTTTCATCCAAGATCTGTCATTTGATGAGGTAACATACATAGTCTCTTTTATATTTATATATACAGATGGTACGGAACCCTTCATGCGCGAGTCCGACTCGCACTTGGCCGGTTTTTTTTTATAGAAATGTTTTTGGCCAGTAATGACTCCATTTTCTGCAAATGTCGGCAAATATTTGAGTTAAACAAAAAGCCCAAAAATGGATGCGTTATGTACGTTCTGTAATATATTAGAACACATAAAATCCTGTCTTCTAGCCCTCGTCTTACCAAGAAAGTATTAACCTGCAGATTTAGCTCGCTTTTGATAACCGCATTAAGTCAGAAAGGACATGTTCTTGGTAGATCGTGCAAAATACGAGTTTTTTTGTTTTGCTTTAAAAGAAGCACGGCTTTGGGTGTGAGCAAGGACCAATCGTTATAGTTCTTCCTAGCTACATATGTATGTATATTGCTTCCATTGCTCATATAAGGGTTCTTCTTGCTGAATTTAAGTGTAGCCATACAAGAGCATCAGGAATAGCAGCAAAAAAACAGGGAAGACCGTCGATTAAGAGGGAGATTTACCAGAGACACAACAGCTCATTATGTAGTGTGGGCAATATTTTGTCTAAAGTTCTACTTTTCCAAAAAAAAAAAAAAAAAAAAACTATGTGGCACCAGTTGCTAACCATACATATAACAAAAACCCATACAAATACGAGTGAGATTTGGAGAGTTTCAGAATGGATTAAATTAAGTGTATGCGTTGTTGCATAAATATCAATAAGACATAGGTCTACCATCAGAATGCTAAATTAATATGAAAAGCTAATGAGGGGTGTAACCCAGGTACCTCGGCTCTGAAAGGAGTTATGATCCGAAAGTTGCACAAAATCCTGTTCGCATACATTTTTTTTTGGAAAGTAAAATTAATTTTGTTCTCCAAATTAATAAAACAATAAGTCCAGATTATTGCTTTATCAGCTGTCTTTTGTCTTCTCTTGAGCAAAGGCAAAAGAAAAAGGTCAGAAATGCATCCAAATATGCAAGTGAATTGAAGCACGAATTTTTGCTCCACCCATATTACTCACAAGACTTAACACCTTCTGATTTCTGTCTGTTCTTATAATTAAAAAAAACCATAGAAAATGTTATCTTCATCAAATGAAGAGATGCTGGCAGTCGTGGAAATTTCAACAGTTGACAGGGGTCCCATTACAATGGCGGAATTCATAAGGTAGAGAATCACTGGAACAAGCCTTTCGAAATTCAGGGAAATTACAAAACATAAATGATCCCCAACCTGTTGGCCAAACAAAATCTTAAATTAAAATTTTAAATAACCCTAATTAAAATTAATAGTATAAAAGCGAGAAAGAAGAAAGAGCACGAGAAGTGGGCGATTGAGGATTTGGAGAGGTGTTACTGCAGGCGTGACGTTCGAAAGTTTTATCAACAGATAAAGCGAACATGCCAAGGTTATAAAGCCAGAACGGAAGCCTGCAGGGATGAGAACGGACACCTAGTAGTAGAATCGCAGTCGATGCTGAGAATATGGAAAAACCAGTTCTGCAGTCTGTATAACGGCGATGTTAGTCAATATACCGCTGTTAGGCAGAATGATCCATTTCTAATCGACGAAGACCGCAGAGAAGTCCGTCCCTCTGACCTCGACGTAGTTAAGATTGCCATATCGAAACTCAACACAAATAAAGCTGCTGGCGCAGACGGACTGTCTGCTGAGCTCTTCAAGGCAGCTGGGGATGACCTGGTTAGGAACATGTACCAGCTCATCTGTAAGATATGGTCAGAGGAAAGCATGCCCGAATGGAGTCTGAGCATCGTAGGCCCATCCACAAGAAAGGAGACTCCTCTGATTGCGCCAACTACAGAGGAATGTCTCTTTGACATCGCCTACGAAAAATTCTCTGCCGTTTTGTGTGAACACCTGAAGCCTTTTGTAAATATGCTGATAGGTCCTTATCAGTGCGGATTCAAGCCAGGGAAGTCCACCATTGACCAAATCTTCAGACTACGGCAGATCCTGGAAAAACCAATGAATTTCAAGTCGACACTCACCACCTATTTGTCGACTTCAAAGCCGCATACGACAGCGTAATTAGAGACGAGCTATACAACGCTATGTCTACCTTTGCCCTACCTTCTAAACTCATCAGACCATGCAGGATGACTTTGGAGAATGCTCGCTGCTCCATCTTAATCGGTAAGCACCTTACCGATAGTTTTGATGTCAAAAAAAGATTGAGGCAGGGCGATGCGCTGTCGTCGCTTCAACATCATATTGGAAATGATTATGCAAAAATGACTGGCCAATACAAAAGGCACAATCTTTTTCAAATCCTCGCAACTCCTTGCATACGCCGACGATATTGACATAATAGGTAGATCACAGCGAGATGTCAATGAGGCGTTTGCGAGTATTGAGTTCGAGGCGGCGAAAATTGGTTTGGCGGTAAACGAGGGCAAAACCAAAAATATGCTGTCATCAAAAAAGGACGCTCACCACCGACGTCTTGGCCAGAACGCGTTAGTATTGGCAGATATAAGTTCGAGGTAGTTAAGGACTTCGTCTACCTTCGCTCCGCAGTGACCTGGAACAACGACATCAGTTCCGAAATCAAACGCAGAATCACTCTTGCCAATCGCTGTTTCTTTGGGCTCAGGAGGCAACTGAGTAATAGAGCCCTCTCCCGAACGACAAAGTTGACTCTATATAAGATCCTTATCATCCCGGTCCTGTTGTACGGCGCAGAAGCATGGACAATATAAAAAGGGGATGAGGAGGCCCTTGGTCGGTTCGAGAAAAAGATTTTGCGCGGGATTTTCGGGCCTATAGGCGCAGACGGGGAATGGAGGAAAGGATTTAACCACGAACTTTACGGGCTGTACAGCGACATGAGTCTAGTCAGGCGTCTACGGATTCAACGCCTAAGATGGCTGGGCCATGTAGAGCGAATGGACACCACAGCTCCAGTCCGGAGAGTCTTTAAAACCAACCCCGAGGGACGAAGAAGCAGAAGACGGCCGCCCATAAGATGGCGCACACAGGTGGAAGGGGACCTCAGCCAACTGGGTGTGCGGCAATGGAAAAGGCTAGCGAAAGATCGTGCTAGATGGAGGGGCATGTTGGTTGAGGCCCAGGTTCACCCCGAACTGTAGCGCCCACTAAGAAGAAGAAGTTCTATAGAGACATTCATTACATGAAAGTACTGCCGTGTCATCGATAAAAATAGCAGAAGTACAGAAAAGAAAATTCGGAAAATTCGAAGTCTAAGTGTTCAACAAAATCGGTATACCAGGATGAAAGAGACGGGACAAACCACCATTAGCCTGAATATTGAAAGACCAGAAGGTCAAACACAAAAAAATATGACAAAAAGTCCATAAGCCAAAATTGACAGTATTTTTCTAAAAACTCCCTTCCTTAGGGAAGGAACATTTTGAGTTGAGTTAAATGGAAAAAAGCTTATCCAGAGCAGTGGGATTATTTTCCGTCAAAACAACAATAAACTTAACTTGGACTTCGTGATTTGACAAGTTGCTCGCGCGAACAATATTAATTTCCGTCGCCAACATTCGGTAAGCTATACATATGTATGTACATACATATGTACAAATTGTAAGTCAACAAACGATAATTAAAACACAATTCAAAATTGGTTATCGTCTACTCAATCAACAAACTTGACCACACTTGACATTCTGCGATTATTGCGACTCTATTCGCATTTACATTTCAATGTCAAAAGATCCTTGGTTATCAAATGCTACTTTGGCTCAACTTCCATATCCTCTATATGTTACTCTCGACCAGTCATTAATTCATCATTCGCGCTTCCAACGGCTGGCACTCCTTAAATGCGTCTTCTTTAAATCTCTACACCTCGAAAAAAAAACAAAAAAAACATTCTGAATTCACAAAACTCACTTAATAGCGAAAGAGTGAAAAAAAATGTTCTCGTTTTTCTTATATTTTTGTGAGCGATATTATGGAGGAAAAGTAAATGGAAATCCATCCAAAATGTTAATTTCGGCGAATCGACATATGATGTCCTTGGCTTTTGGCAGGCACTTGTTAGCCTTTGGATGGTTCGTTGTTCATCTCGTTTTTTTTTCCCAAAACTTACCGAATGTACATACATATGTATGTATATATAACGTGTGATGGGAGAAAGGCCTTGAAATCATTATTCATATTAGTCAGCACATTGTCAGTCATTCGCCGGTTGACTGATTCCTTATGCTGCTGTTTATTATTTTGAGAAAATAAAAAAAGGTGATGAGATTGCAACAGTCAAGTGATTGGGTTTTATTCATTTTTAGCATTACACTTGACTGAAAAATACAATTCTTTAAAATTTATCTCAGAAATAATGAAGTGTTTTATAAAATTTTATTAAGTTAAGATCAATTACTTACTTATCAGGCCAGCGATCCATGCAGGATCTGAGCCTGAGCTATAGCTGCCTTCCATCCTTGATGGTCCCGGGCACGCTGCTTCCAGTTGTCAAGACCAAGATGTCTTACATCCGCGATTACCTGGTCTTTATACCGGAGGTTCGGTCTTCCTCTTCTTCTCGAACCAGGAGGCTCGGAGTCGAAGACCCTCTTAGCTGGAGCGTTGATGTCCATGCGCTCGATGTAGAGTTCGCAGTTGTGTCTTCTTCTCCATCTACCTTCCTCTCACAGGCAGGACCAAATATCCGGCGCAGAATTTTCTTTCGAAAGAACCCAAAATCAGCTCCGCTGTCCTGTTTATCGTCCAGCTTTCGGCTCCGCACAGCAAGACTGCCAGAATGAGCGTTTTGTAAAGCACGACTTTAGTCTTTCGAGTGAGGAGATTTGACCCCAGTTGTTTGGACAAGCCGCAGTAGCAGCGGTTGCCAAGGGCGATTCTATGCCGGATCTCCACTGTGGTGTCATTTGTGGAATTTACGTTAGCCCCGAGGTAGACAAACTCCTTAACTACCTCAAATTGTAGCTGTCAATTGTTATGTTTTGTCCCAGGTGGTGAGCAACGGATTGGTTTTTGGTTGACAGCATGTATTTCGTTTTGTCCTCATTGATCTTAAGACCAACTCGTTTCGCCTGTTCTTCAATCGCCGTGAATGCTTCCACAATGCCACGGCGAGAGCACGCGATGATGTCGATATCATCCGCGTATCCTAGCAGCTGGATGGACTTGTAAAAGATAGTGCCTTCCCTGTTGACGCCTGCCCGTCGCACTATCTGCTCCAGCACCAGGTTGAAGAATTCACATGACAGCGCATCTCCTTGCCGAAATCCGGTGCAAGTGTCGAACGGTTCCGAGGTCCTAGAACCGAGTTGCACGGTGCATCGCGTGTTTTTTAGCGTGGCGCGACACAACTGGATCAGTTTTACCGGGATCCCGAATTCGGCTATCGCACCAAACAGTTCTTCACGATAAATGCTGTCGTATGCGGCTTTGAAATCGATGAAAAGACGGTGTGTATCGATTCGAAACTCTTTGGTCTTTTCCAGGATTTGTCGAAGTGTGAAAATTTAGTCTATAGTTGATTTGCCGGGCCAGAAGCAGCACTGGTAGCTGCCGATTAGTGCGGTGCAAAATGGTTTTAGACTTTCACACAATACGCTGGACAGGATTTTGTATGCGACATTAAGCAGGGATATACCTTTATAGTTCTTGCAAGAGGTAGGATCGCCTTTTTTGTGGATGGGGCATATAGAGCTGGTATTCCAGTCGTCGGTCATGCTTTCATCTTCCCAAATTCTGCAGATGATCTGGTGCATGCTCCCTACCAGAACATCGCCGCCAGCCTTGAAGAGCTCTGATGGCAAGCCATCTGAGCCTGCGGCCTTGTTGTTCTTCAGCTTCTGAATTGCTGTGCCGACTTCTTCGATGCTGGGTGGGAGGACTACTTCAGCGGCTGGAGTTGGGATTTCCTCGTTCCCTACCACTCTCTCTTGGTCATGCTCGTTAAGCAGCTGCTGGAAGTGCTGCTTAAATACATCCACTATTCCCTGCGGGTCGGTGACAAGATTACCCACGCAGTTTCGAAGAGCCAGAGTGCCCTTTTCGAAGCCTCCTGCAAGGCCTTTGGCTTTCTTGTAAAAGGCTCGCATTTTATGTTTATCCGTAGACTCCTCGATATCCTTGAGCTGGGAGGCTCTAACAGCACAAATACTTGTGCTATAACAGCACAAATACTTCGGGGCATGCTTTCAACCAGAGCCTGGCATCTTGAAAGAGGTAGATATGCTTTCCCATATGTTCTTAATTTTTTGGAAGAGGTCTGCCGAGTTTTTCGATTTTACATGCTGTAGTTCGGATCTCGATCGGATCCCAAGAACACTAACGCTATCGAATGTTTATTTAGCGGCGTCCCTCCTCGGCGGAGTACTGACAAAACCTCCCATAGTATTCTTGCCTAGAAAAAGCTTCTTTAGTTACGCCGTTCGGAATCGGCATTAAACTGTATGCCCCTTTCATCTGTGTGAAAAAATAAATCAAACACAACACGGGTGATTGAGAGAAGCTTGGCTCTGGTCCTTCATGGGCTGTAACGCAACCAAAAGAAGAAGAAGAAAGAATACCTTTTTTTACCCCTGCCCATACATTTTTGATGGGATTTAAGTCGGGACTTAGCGCTGGCCAATCTAAAACACTAGATTTTTCCTCAACAAACCATTCCTTTACTACTCGTGCGGTGTGTTTGGGGTCGTTATCATGCTGGAAGCAGTAGGGCTCCATTGTCCCTGTACATAAATCTGCCCACATTGCCTAGGATACGCACTAAATGACTAAGAGAATTCACCTCAAATATGATGTTTCCTCCTCCATGCTTAACTATCCACAACCCCACCATTAAACTTTGATTCCTCACTCCATAGAATTTTTTCCCAAAATTCCATCGGTTTGTTGTCATGCAATTTGGCGAAGTTTAGCCGTTTCTTGAGGTTGACTCCAGACACATACGGTTTTCTACATGCAATACATCCACAAAGTTAACTTGCGAGCAGTCGTCGCCGTATGGTTCTAGCTGATATTTCGTGGCTGATGTGAGGCCAACGACTTCTTTAATTTCTGCAGAAGTCAAGAAGGGATCAGCTTTCGAAATTCGCGTAATCAGCCTGCTGTCTTGCTTTGCTGCTGTTTTCCTCTCCATTTTTTTTTCGCTCGGGGTCTTGATAACTATCTCTCCTCTTAAAAGCATGTACGGCTCCAAAAACCATCTTCTTGGAGCAGCTATACTTCTGCCATTAATTGCACTTCATCCTTCCAGGCTTCTACCAAAAGCTTCCACAACTCTTGAGTGCATGACTTCTTTTCCCCCACTTTTTTTTCCCTATTACTAATTATGCGGCCAATACAAGAGGTACGATCTACTTCAAGTCAACACAATTGCTTGCCTACGCAGATGATATTGACGTTATTGGACGAACAAAGCGAGACGTCAATGAGGCGTTCGCAGGCATTGAAGCAGAAGCGGCGAAATGGGGACAAGACCAAATATATGCTGTCATCCAAGAAAGACGCACAACACCGACGTCTTGGTCAGAACGTCACCTTCGGCAGCTATATTTTTGAAGTAGTCAAGGACTTCGTCTACCTTGGCTCGATAGTGACAAGCAGCAACGACACCAGCGCTGAGATAAAACGCAGAATAACTCTTACCAATAGCTGCTTCTTCGGACTCAAGAGGCAATTGAGTAGTAGAGCCCTCTCTCGAAAAACTAAGGTTTCCCTCTACAAAACCTTAATCATCCCGGTCCTCCTCTACGGCGCTCAGGCTTGGACGTTATCAAAAGCGGATAAAGAGGCTCTTGGACGTTTCGAGAGGAAAATTCTGCGTGCAATCTTTGGTCCCGTTTGTGTAAACGGAGAGTGGAGGAGGAGATTCAACCAAGAACTGTACGGGCTGTACAGCGACATCGGCCTGGTTAGACGTCTTCGGATCCAACGTCTAAGATGGCTAGGCCATGTAGAGCGAATGGACATCAACGCTCCGGCCTGAAGAGTATTCGACTCCAACCCCGAGGGACGACGCATCAGAGGACGACCGCATTTAAGGTGGCGTGCACAGGTGGAAGGGGACCTCAACCAACTGGGCGTGCGGCACTGGAAGCGGCTGGCCGAAGATCGGGCCGGCTGGAGAGGCTTGTTGGTTGAGGCCCTGGTTCACCCCGAACTGTAGCGCCATCAAAGTAAGTAAGTAATTACTAATTATGGAAAATACTTAAAAAGTAAACTTACATCAATCATACGCAAGGATAGAAATATTATCAACGTCGTTCCTAATTCTTTGTCCACACGAAATTCTTCACGGTGATGTGATTACTGTATAACCTATTGTGCACATCTGTGCATATGAAGCCTTCAAAAAGGCATAACACTTGCCAATCGTGTATTTTCTCATCGTTTCTAATTCTTTGACCACCACGGTCACACTTCAAACAACCACAATGGTATGGAGAATGTAAAGAGAAAATTTGAGTTTAGCGAAAGAGCTTCCTGCTATCTTTCGCTCATATCCATCACTTATTCCAGGTGAAAATATCAGCATACAGGCATACTCGCGTATCACCAGTATCTTGTGAATGCCTACACCAGCAGGAGAGAGTACAGAGCGCATTTTCACTTTTTCCTTTTCTTTTTTATACTCTGCTGCAAGCGTATTTGTTGCGGATAGTTTAAATTGAATGATAGATGCTTTCCTTAATACCGATAGGTGTAAACGAATACGTGTGGTACTTCCTGCCTTTTACCTTACAATAGAAATCCGAATTACAACACTTGTATATACATACATGTACATATGTAGTGCTTAGAATTAAGTCGGTAGAAAGAAATACGATCTAGACGACCTTGCTGATGTGAATGGATGTCCACAATTTTTTTCTCCTTGTTTTGCCTCTGAAGACTTACAGGTGATTAATTATCTATTAGGATTGACTAATAAACGCTGAGGAATGAACGCCTACACGAAACGATATAAAAAAATTGCCTTAAGACAATAAAATCGCTTGGCAGTACCGACACCGACACTGGCACATTCGTTTTATGTTTTTCAACTATAAATTCAGTCGAAGACTACATAGTGACTGAAAAGGACATGAGTTATTCGTATTGCTGATTGGTCATTTCTGTTTTATATTTTAGATAAAACTTAATTTTTGAATCTATTGTTGGATATGTACTGATTTTGGATTTTTTTTAAAAGATTTTGATATATTGTAGGCCAAGAGAAAAGAGCCAGAAGGATTTTGTGAAGAGGCCGTTTACCAGCGATTGAACTGATCCTACCAATCTAAAACCTTGGAGAGTGTAATTATTCATCGCATACAGTATGCGGTGCATGTATGTAAATCGAGGATACATAAGTCAAGTTTTAGATTTTAATGTTGTTAGGAAATATATTTTCTACAGATGATGTAAATTGTACTTTCTTGTTCAAGAGGTCGGCATACTCCAAAGTGAAAGTTTTGTAAAAAAAATAAAAATAAAAAAATGCCAGAAAAATCGAAGAGGAAGTCTTTGGAAGTTTGCTGATGTTAAGACTGTCAAGTTTCCACCAAACTTTACGATCGCTACTTATTTTTCGCCGTTACATAAAGCTTTTTTTTTTTAAGTCAACTACGATGGTTTTCTGCGTCTTCTTCTCAATAACAAAATAAAATTAGTACCCGCGCACCAGTGTTTCTAGAGATCTATGCAATTTGCTCTTACCATTGTTTTGACTTACTCTCGCAAAAATTAAAAGATTGTAGTAAGCACTGTGGCGCTATAAGGAGAGAGTAAGATCAAACCGTCCACTTCACATACATATCTCTTAATATAATTACAAGAAAGACTGCAAAAATATACATGAAGTAGTCATGGATGCACAGATTGTGGGACTTCGGACCCGAAGTTGATGATGACTGTAGACAATGAACGGTGTGTTTATTTTATACTCGTACCTTGCTTTTACTCTTTGTATCTTTTGCGTTTTTTCGTACGTTCTTCTCTCTCCGTCGAATGAGTCTTTTATTAACTCAACACAAAGTGTTTTTAATGTAGGTGAAACAGTTCTTTTTTCTCCTCCGCCGATTACGCGAAGAAGATTCTTTGTGTACTATGCAAAGTAGCTGTCCATCCATAGTGATGTGAGGTAGAAAGTTGAACTTTCAAATTTCAATTTTATTCACAATGTGAATTGTAGACTAGCTATGGATAAAATGATTTATTATAATCAACGTGGAGAACACCAGCGGTAAGGTCGAATGAATTAGTTATGCATGATGGCGCCCTTTGAACGATAGGTACTTGACTACTATCCAATGCTTGAGACTGATGTAATCAAGTAAACTCATGTTCATCCGAAATAGAAAAAGAGAGCAAGTCATTTAAATTGATATAATAGATATGAATTTTTAGATGTAAATTCTAGATTTTCTCATTTTCGTTCAAGTTCAATACAACGTAATGGGAGCGGACAATATATACATACATATGTATGTATGTATATCACAACTGGAGATTATTCCATTAGAGTGAGTATGTAGTTCAAACTTTTTTTGGTTCGGAAAGAATCTCATCTTCTCGTATTTAATCTCTTAGGTGAAGGTGGAGGTGTTACATAGTATCCTTAGACAAGCAAAGCTGAATGGCTTAGAAATTGTTTCTATGTGATTTATAGCCAGGAAATTCGGCTTACCCCACATCATTCTCCAAGGTGCGCCTCCTGAGGCGGGCTTAGGCAGTACTCCACAGAATAAATGTTCCGCGGTTTCGACCTAGCAATAGGTTGAAGTTGTGCATAAGAAGTCTTTTAATGATTAAGAAAGAACTAGTCAGCTTCATTATATTATGTAGGCATCATTGCGAAATTTCGAAGGCAGGTCAAGAGTTTGCACACCCTTGAGAAACGGTAGATAACAAGGGAGTGTTGCCAGTTTTTTCTTTTTGGTATTGTGTTTCTATCTTTTGCAACATTAGTCTGCTAGGTAAGCTACATGGGGCGGGCTTAGGCACAACTTCACAGTAAGTTGAGGTGTCTAGCCTCAACCTGTAAGCCTTCTGCAATCAGATCAACTACAGGTAAAAAAAAATCACGGTTTTCTTCATTAAGGCCAATACCTTTAGCCAACTTACAATGTTTCTTCCCTCCCACCCGTGCTTCATAATATAGTGCAACAGATTTCTCGGTGACAGATCTCATGTTTCGCTAAAACGCCTCTACATTGCACGGAATCAAACCACGGCCTGGCCGTTTTTGGCTCAACATGTTTTTGCTTCCGTGGACATCGGCTGAGTCAAAGGAGAACAACCATGGTCTTAAAAGGATTAATCGAGAGCCAATTTATCGTGTAGATATGAACCAATGAACAGAAAAAGAGGGAGGAGCATGCGCTTCTTAGAAGGAAAAAGAAGGAGGACGAGAAGCGCGAGATCGAGGAGATGGAGAGATGTTACTGCAGGAACGACGTTCGAAAATTTTGCCAGAAAGTAAAACGAACATGCCCAGGCTATAAGGCCAGAGCAGAAGCCTGCAGGGATGAGCACGGACAACTAGTAGTGGAGTCACAGTCGATGCTGAGGTTGTGGAAGGACCACTTCTGCAGACTGTATAACGGCGATGATAGTCAAAATGCCGCCGTCAGGCAGAACGAACCATTCACAATGGACGAAGACGAACGAGAATCCCGTCCACCCGACCTAGACGATGTTAAGATAGCGATATCGAAACTTAAGCCTTATAAAGCTGCTGGAGCAGACGTACTCCCCGCGGATCTGTTTAAAGCAGCTGGCGATGAGCTGGTTAGGAACATGCACCAACTCATCTGCAAGATATGGTCGGAAGAACGCATGCCCAATGAATGGAATCTCAGTATCGTTTGCCCGGTCCATAAGAAAGGAGACCCCTTTGACTGCGCCAATTACAGAGGGAAAAGCCTCCTGAACATCGCGTACAAGATCCTCTCTGCCGTACTGTGTAAGTGCATGAAACCCCTCGTGGACAATCTGATAGGTTCCTACCAGTGTGGTTTCAGGCCAGGAAAATCTACGATAGACCAAATATTTACACTACGGCAGGTCTTGGAGAAGATCCATGAATTCCAGGTCGACACGCACCATCTTTTCGTCGACTTTAAAGCCGCGTATGACAGTGTTTATAGAGACGAGCTATACAGAGTCATGTCATGTTTTAACATCCCTGCCAAACTCGTCAGACTGTGCAGGATGACTATGGAGAACTCTCGCTGCTCCATTAAGGTCGGAGGTGAATTCACCGACCCCTTTGATGTTAGAAAAGGTTTTAGACAGGGTGACGCACTGTCATGTGATTTCTTCAACATTATTCTTGAAAAGATCGTGCGGGACTCTGCGGCCAATACAAGAGGTACGATCTACTTCAAGTTCACACAATTGCTTGCCTACGCAGATGACATTGACGTTATTGGACGAACAAAGCGAGACGTCAATGAGGCGTTCGCAAGCATTGAAGCAGAAGCGACGAAAGTGGGTCTAAGGGTAAATGGGCACAAGACCAAATATATGCTGTCATCCACGAAAGACGCGCAACACCGACGTCTTGGTCAGAACGTCACCTTCGGCAGCTATATTTTTTAAGTAGTCAAGGACTTCGTCTACCTTGGCTCGATAGTGACAAGCAGCAACGACATCAGCGCTGAGATAAAACCCAGAATAACTCTTGCCAATCGCTGCTTCTTCGGGCTCAAGAGGCAATTGAGTAGTAGAGCCCTCTCTCGAAAAACTAAGGTTTCCCTCTACAAAACCTTTATCATTCCGGTCCTCCTCTACGGCGCTGAGGCTTGGACGTTATCAAAAGCGGATGAAGAGGCTCTTGGACGTTTCGAGAGGAAAATTCTGCGTGCACTCTTTGGTCCCGTTTGTGTAAACGGAGAATGGAGGAGGAGATTCAACCAAGAACTGTACGGGCTGTACAGCGACATCGGCCTGGTTAGACGTCTTCGGATCCAACGTATAAGATGGCTAGGCCATGTAGAGCGAATGGACATCAACGTTTCAGCCCGAAGAGTCTTCGACTCCAACCCCGAGGGACGACCGCATTTAAGTTGGCGCGCACAGGTGGGTGGGAAGGGGACCTCAACCAACCGGGCGTGCGGCACAGGAAGCGGCTGGCCAAAGATCGGGCCGGCTGGAGAGGCTTGTTGGTTGAGGCCCTGGTTCACCCCGAACTGTAGCGCCATCAAAAGAAGAAGATATGTACCAATCATCGATCAAGTTAATCGCTGCCTGAACCTTGCGACTAATATTTGTTAGACATGAGTTGACAAGGAGAATTGCATCCGCAAAAAATTGCGCGCAGAGGCATTGAAAGCACTGAGCGGAGGCGACACATTGTGGCCAGTCCCTGTCAACATCTACCCTGAAGCATTGGTCAAGGCCAGCGTCTAGAGCCAGCGTTTTGTGTACCATTGTGCATTGCTCTGATCGACTATTTCGAGCAGCTAATAGTGAACATTTGCTCAATTTAGGAAGCAACTGCCTGATACTTTTTTGTGACAAAGTTGGGTATGCGATATACATATGTATGTATGTACAAGAAACCTCAGATAGGATCTGTATAGACAGGGGGTTTTTACCTGGGAGTCAGTAAAGGAACCATCATCATTTTGGAGTTTGAAGCAGTTTACTGGTGGCGCTCAATGATGCGACCTCTTAAAGGGATTTTCACAAAGAGTCACTCTTCAATTTACGGATTAGCTTCTTACATTCCTTCTTTCGATCGAAATGTGTTTGTTCGTCATCTTTCGAGTTCGATTTGCTGTGTCCGTGAAGAACACTACCATTCCACAAGGAAACTGATCTTCGGTACGAAGGTGTTGTGAGAGGACATATACTGAGAAGGCGCTGATAAGATTTTAAAATGCGTTTGTCTGGCGTATCTGTTAAACTGTTTTGGGTTGTGAGGGAGAGTCCTTACAGAGTTTCTACAAAAACAGACAAAGTGGTAATCATCCCGGAAAATACATTTTCGACGATTCTATAACCTATTGTCATACTGCCATACGTTAGTTTAACGACGCGAACATTTTAGTGTAAACGTTTCAGATATTATCGGACATAATGACAATCTTAATTGAAATGATCATATGAAATTCTATCTACTAGTACTTTAGGACTACTATACTTAAAAAAATTTACACATAAAATTGTAATTTGAATTTGAAGGGAAGGTGTACATATTACATCTCAAACATGGTATGGCAGGCATGGATAAAAGTAAAATCAGAAAACATGTAACAACGTCCATGGATGCGGTCATAAAAACGAAGAAATTGTTTTTCTGTCTTTTTTTTCTGTTGCCATTTGGCCTGTAATGCCATCAAAATTAGGCTATAAAACGAACACGTAATATTGCTGATTATTAGTATTTTCTTTATTTGCTTTGTCTTATTTGTAATACGCATAAGTACTTTATCGCTAATCTTTATGACGTTAAAGGCATCATTTTGATTTTATTGCCAGTGTCAAATAGAAGACAACACTTGAAGATGGTGTGAATAAGGATATGATATATTGGAATCATTGCAATTGATCAAAAACATACTCTTATGCTTTGCTATAATACATATATCTACGTATGTACATACATTGAAGATTGAGGATTTGGAGAGGTGTTACTGCAGGCGTGACGTTCGAAAGTTTTATCAACAGATAAAGCGAACATGCCAAGGTTATAAAGCCAGAACGGAAGCCTGCAGGGATGAGAACGGACACCTAGTAGTAGAATCGCAGTCGATGCTGAGAGTATGGAGGAACCACTTCTGCAGACTGTATAACGGCGATGTTAGTCAATATACCGCTGTCAGGCAGAATGATCCATTTCTAATCGTCGAAGACCCCAGAGAATTCTGCCCCCTGACCTCGACGAAGTTAAGATTGCCATATCGAAACTCAAGTCGAATAAAGCTGCTGGCGCAGACGGACTGTCTGCTGAGCTCTTCAAGGCAGCTGGGGATGACCTGATTAGGAGCATGTACCAGCTCATCGGTAAGATATGGTCAGAGGAAAGCATGCCCGAGGAATGGAGTCTCAGAATCGTATGCCCGATCCACAAGAAAGGAGACCCCTCTGATTGCGCCAACTACAGAGGAATAAGTCTCCTTAACATCGCCTATAAAATCTTCTCTGCCGTTTTGTGTGAAGCCTTTTGTAAATAAGCTGATAGGTCCTTATCAGTGCGGATTCACTACGGCAGATGCTGGAAAAAAACAATGAATTTCAAGTCGGCACTCACCACCTATTTGTCGACTTCAAAGCCGCATACGACAGCGTAATTAAAGACGAGCTATACAACGCTATGTCTACCTTTGACATACCTGCTAAACTTGTCAGGCTATGCAGGATGACTTTGGAGAATGCTCGCTGCTCCATCCGAATCGGTGAACACCTTACGGATAGTTTTGATGTCAAAAAAGGATTTAGGCAGGGCGATGCGCTGTCGTGTGATTTGTTCAACATCATATTAGAAATGATTGTGCAAAAATCACTGGCCAATACAAGAGGCACAATCTATTTCAGATCACAGCGAGATTTCAATGAGGCGTTTGCGAGTATTAAGATGGAAGCGGCGAAAATTGGTTTGGCGGTAAACGAGGGCAGAACTAAATATATGCTGTCATCAAAAAAGGACGCTCACCACCGACGTCTCGGCCAGAACGTTTGTATTGGCAGATATATGTAAGTTCGAGGTAGTTAAGGACTTCGTCTAGAGTGACTCCGCAGTGACCTGGAACAACGACATCAGTTCCGAGATCAAACGCAGAATCACTCTTGCCGATCGCTGTTTCTTTGGGCTCAGGAGGCAACTGAGTAATACAGCCCTCTCCCGAACGACAAAGTTAGCTCTATATAAGACCCCTATCATCCCGGTCCTGTTGTACGGAAGCATGGACGCTATCAAAAGCGGATGAGGAGGCCCTCGGTCGGTTCGAGAGAAAGATTTTGCGCGTGATTTTCGGGCCTATGAACGCAGACGGGGGATGGAGGAGAAGATTCAATCACGAACTTTACGGGCTGTACAGCGACATGGATTCAACACCTAATATGGATGGGCCATGGAGAGCGAATGGACACCACAGCCCCAGCCCGGAGAGTCTTTGAATCCAACCCCGAGGGACGAAGAAGATCGTACTAGTTGGAGGGACATGATGGTTGAGGCCCAGGTTCACCCCGAACTGTAGTGTCCATTAAGAAGAAGAAGATGTACATATGTACATACATGATGGGCTTGCTTAGAAGTCGATAAGGAGAGCTTTAACGTCTATTTTGCCTATCACTTTGTCAATAGCAGATTAATAACCAATTTCAAGAAATGAAAAAAGACATCAACACTGTTCAATATGATAATATTTTGTTAGCCCTGAGATAGTTCATATAATCGAATGAGTTTAAAATACCGTCAGGGTAGCTCAGCCGTTCCCTAAGAGGTTTCCTATCGTTGTACAAATATTTGTATTATATTTGCACTACGTTCTAACATTATTCCGAGAATTGTGGTTCTGTGAAAAGACCACACAGAAAATCTAAGAAGATACCCGTATAGATAGGCTTATATAGATTCCCATTAAAATAAGCATCGACTCTAAACAATTTTCACACTTCATTGCCAACAAGCAAATTGACTAATATGCCGACATTAGCGGACACCGAACTCATTTTACTTAAACAGAATTCGCAAGGAAGAGCAACCAGCTCGTGAAGCTTCTGAGGAATCGCAATGCTTACATAACACAACCATTCAAGTTACTCTAAGGCATTGTATAAAAATAAACATAACCTTGACGTGAGATATGCTTCGTATTGTTCTTTTTCTTTTTTTGTCTTGTTTTTTCGCAGTTATGTGTGGTCGAAAAGGTTCATAATTGCTTCGGTAAACTTGTTTTTGAGGAATGAACACGTTTAAGTATACCATTCGACGCATCTGCCTTGGGCCATGGGCTACAGTTCAAGACTTTCTCGAATTTAGTGGTTGTGTGATGAGTACACTGGTTTATGAACAAGCATTTGTGCATTAGATTGAAAGTAATAATAAAAAGAGGCAAAACGAATCGGAATGATACTTATTAGGTTCATTGCAATTTTAGAAAGCCAAGAAGCTTCTGGAGAACTATAACTTACTTACTTACTTAGGTGGCGCTACAGTCCGTGGTGAACCTAGGCCTCAACCAACAAGCGTCTCCAACTGGCACAGTCTTTTGCCAGCTGTTTCCAGCGCCGCACGCCCAGTTGGTTAAGGTCCCCTTCCACCTGCGTGCGCCACCGATGATGCGGCCGTCCTCTGCCGCGCCTTCCTTCCGGAGTGAATTCGAAGACTCTTCGGGTCGGAGCTGTATTTTCCATGCGCTCTACATGGCCTAGCCACCTGAGACGCTGTATCCGTAGACGTCGTACCAGGCCGATGTCGCTGTACAACCCGTACAGTTCTTCGTTATATCCTCTCCTCCATACACCGTATGAACAAACGGGACCGTAGATAGTGCGCAGAATTTATCCGCTTTTGTTGAGGTCCAAGCCTCTGCGCCGTAAAGGAGGACTGGGATGATTAAGGTCTTATATAGTGTCACCTTGGTTTTCCGAGAGAGGGCTCTACTTCTCAATTGGCTCTTGAGCCCAAAGTAACAGCGGCTAGCAAGAGTGATTCTGTGTTTTATCTTAGCGCTGGTCATCAGTGAACCAAGGTAGACGAATTCCTTGACCACTTCAAGGTTATATCCGTCCATGGTGACGTTCTGGCCAATACGTCGGTGTTGTCCGTCTCTTTTAGATGAAAGCAGGTATTTGGTTTTACCCTCATTAACCTTGAGACCCATCTTAGCCGCTTCTACCTCAATGCTCACAAAGGCCTCATTGACGTCTCGCTGTGTCCGTCCAATCACGTCAACGTCGTCGGCATACGCAAGCAATTGCGTAGACTTGAAATAAATCGTACCTCTTGTGTTGGCCAGTGACTCTTGCATGATCTTTTCAAGCATGATGTTGAAAAAGTTGCAAGACAGCGCGTCACCTTGCCTAAATCCTTTTTTAACATCAAATGTCTCGGTTTGCTCATTACCGACCTTAATGGAGCAGCGAGAATCCATTCTTATGGACCGCGCAAACGATGCTGAGATTCCATTCGTCGGGCATGCTTTCCTCCGACCATATCTTGCAAATGAAATGGTGCATGCACCTTACCAGCTCATCTCCAGCCGCCTTAGGAAGCTCAGCAGACAGGCCGTCTGCGCCCGCGGCTTTATTAGACTTAAGTCATGATATTGCTATTTTGACTTCGTCTAGGTCGAATGGACTGAATTCTGTTTCATTGTCGTTCATTACGTATGGCTCGTTCTGCCTGACAGCGGTATCTTGTCTATCATCGCCGTTATACAGTCTGCGGAAGTGGTCCTTCCAAATCCTCAGCTTCGACTGCGACTCTACTACCAGTTCTCCATTTTCATCCCTGCAGGACGCCGCTCTGGCTTTGTAGCCATGGCGTGTTCGTTTTACCTTATTGTAAAACTTACGGGCGTCATTCCTGCGGAAGCATCTCTCCATCTCCTCGATATCACGCTTTCCGTGCTCTCAGTTCTTTCTTCTGAAAAGCGTGTGTTCCTCTCTTCTCTTCTGCTCATAGATTTCGCGAGCAGCTCTCGTCCGTCGTTGCAGCCTGGCTTTATATGCCTCTTGTTTTTCTGCATGGGTTTGTTCGCATTGTTCCTCGAACCAGGGGTTTCTAGGTGGTGGCGGTTTGAAACCCAGCACCTCTGAGGCAGCGTCTCTGACGGCGCTCTGGCAATGCACCCATTGCTCTATTGTATGTAGTGCTGTGGGCGGATTTTGAGAGAGCTTGGAGGAGACACGAGAGGGCATGGGCTCGGACATACAGGGTAAAGTTGTTGATTGCTCTCAACCTGGCGAGATGCCAGCAACGACCCCTGTTTAAATGCCCGGGTCAAGTTGACATATGGTCTCCTCGCGGCGCCCTCTGGATAGCCTCTTCAACAACCGTTGGGAGTTGAACAAACGTATGCAGCGAAAAAAACCCCGACCAGAATGGCGGTTGTGCGGCGGGCTAACAATCCGCCCACGTAAAAAAAACCTAAAGTGATGAATGAGCAAGATGCCTCGGATACACGGTCGGATACTCGACGACGACAACGCACGAAAAAGGAACACGATTTGCGAGTATACTCCTGGAATGTCAGAACCCTGTACACTCCCGGAGCTGCTAATAAACTAGAAGGAATCCTCACGCATCACAAGGCGGTTATTACTGCGGTCCAGGAAATACGCTGGATAGGAAACGGTATGATTAGGAAGAAAAATTGCGACATTTATTACAGCTGTCACAAAAGGTTGCACTTACTGGGATGCGGATTTGTCGTGGGAAAGCGGCTAAGGTCGAAGGTCATCGACTTTAAACCTATAAGTGATCGCCTGGCTGTGATCCGCATCAGAGGCAGATTTTATAGCATCAGCCTTATATGTGCACACGCCCCTACCGACGAGGCTGAAGACCCTGTCAAGGAGGACTTCTATGACCTCCTGGACAACGCCTACGGAGCTTGTCCGGAGTACGATGTAAAAATCGTGCTCGGGGACTTCAACGCCAAAATCGGTAAGGACAACACCCTTGGCGGAGTGATCGGAAAGCACAGCCTCCACGATACAACAACAGATAACGGCTTCCGACTCGCTGACTTTGCGACAGCACGTAATGCGGTGATAAGTAGCACAAGATTCCCTCGCAAGCGAATCCACACAGCAACCTGGCGATCTCCGGACGGTCGAACCGCCAACCAAGTCGACCATGTGCTCATTGACGCAAGGCACTCATCAAACATCCTGGATGTGCGAACATTCACAGGGGCAAATGTCGACTCTGACCACTTCCTCGTAGCAGCAAGATTCAGAGCTCGACTGTCCAATGTCAGAAAGCTGCACCAGCCTATCAGGAGGAGGATCGACATTGGGCGCCTGAGTACACCGGAGGTTGCCAGAGTCTACAGGGATCAGCTGAGCGAAAGACTCTACGGTATGCCTATGTCGAACACAAATGCCAATAATATGTGGCTGCCGCTCAGCCATTCAGGAAGTTGCCGAAACCACCTTAGGATACCAACCACCTCCGACAATAAACCCGTGGTATGATGGCGAGTGTGAGCAGAAAAAGGCAGCAACCGACGAGGCGTACCAAAAGGCGCTGCAGAGGAAAGCCAGGGCAGCGCAAGAAGAGTACCGAGCCAAAAGAAGGGAGGAGAAAAAACTACTGCGACAAAAGAAAAGAATCTTCGCAGCCTCCCAGCTCAAGGATATCGAGGAGTCTAGGGATGAATATAAAATACGAGCCTTTTACAAGAAAGCCAAAGGCCTTGCAGGAGGCTTCAAAAAGGGCACCCTGGCTCTTCGAAACTGCGAGGGTAATCTTGTCACCGACCCGCAGGGAATAGTGGATGTATTTAAGCAGCACTTCCAGCAGCTGCTTAACGAGCATGACCAAGAGAGAGTGGTAGGGACCGAGGAAATCCCAACTCAAGCCGCTGAAGTAGTCCTCCCACCCAGCATCGAAGAAGTCGGCACAGCTATTCAGAAGCTGAAGAACAACAAGGCCACAGGCTCAGATGGCTTGCCATCAGAGCTCTTCAAGGCTGGCGGCGATGTTCTGGTAGGGAGCATGCATCAGATCATCTGCAGAATTTGGGAAGATGAAAGCATGCCCGACGACTGGAATACCAGCTCTATATGCCCCATCCACAAAAAAGGCGATCCTACCTCTTGCAAGAACTATAGAGGTATATCCCTGCTCAATGTCGCATACAAGATTCTGTCCAGCGTATTGTGTGAACGTCTAAAACCATTTTGCACCGCACTAATCGGCAGCTACCAGTGCGGCTTCCGGTCCGGCAAATCAATTATAGACCAAATTTTCACACTTCGACAAATCCTGGAAAAGACCAACGAGTTTCGAATCGATACACACCATCTTTTCATCGATTTCAAAGCTGCATACGACAGCATTCATCGTGAAGAACTATTTGGGGCGATGGCCGAATTCGGGATCCTGGTAAAACAGATCCAGTTGTGTCGCGCCACGCTAAAAAAACACGCGATGCAGCGTGCAACTCGGTTCTATGACCTCGGAACCATTCGAAACATGCACCGGATTTCGGCAAGGAGATGCGCTGTCATGTGAATTCTTCAACCTGGTGCTGGAGCAGATAGTGCGACGGGCAGGCGTCAACAGGGAAGGCACTATCTTTTACAAGTCCATCCAGCTGCTAGGATACGCGGATGATATCGACATCATCGCGTGTTCTAGCGTGGGCATTGTGGAAGCTTTCACGGCGATTGAAGAACAGGCGAAACGAGTTGGTCTTAAGATCAATGAGGATAAAACGAAATACATGCTGTCAATCAAAAACCAATCCGTCGCTCACCACCTGGGACAAAATATAACAATTGACAGCTACAATTTCGAGGTAGTTAAGGAGTTTATCTACCTCGGGGCAAACGTAAATTCCACAAATGACGCCACTGTGGAGATCCGGCCTAGAATCGCCCTTGGCAACCGCTGCTACTTCGGCTTGTCCAAACAACTGGGGTCAAAACTCCTCACTCGAAAGACCAAAGTCATGCTTTACAAAACGCTCATTCTGCCAGTCTTGCTGTACGGAGCCGAAAGCTGGACGATAAGTAGGACAGCGGAGCTAATTTTCGGTTCTTTCGAAAGAAAAATTCTGCGCCGGATATTTAGTCCTGTCTGTGAGGAAGGTGAATGGAGAAGAAGACACAACCGCGAACTCTACGAGCTGTACCAAGATGTGGATGTAGTCCGGAAAGCAAGGATCCGTCGACTACACTGGCTCGGCCACATCGAGCGCATGGACATCAACGCTCGAGGTAAGAGGGTCTTCGACTCCGAGCCTCCTGGTTCGAGAAGAAGAGGAAGACCGAACCACCGGTATAAAGACCAAGTAATCGCGGATGTAAGACATCTTGGTCTTGACAACTGGAAGCAGCGTCAGCGCCGGGACCGTCAAGGATGGAAGGCAGCTTTAGCTCAGGCTCAGATCCTCCATGGATCGCTGGCCTGATAAGTAAGTAATAAATAAAACTTATTTTACTTCACAAGAATTACCTAATAACTTTTCTTTAAAAACGAAGTTGAATATCACTTCGTCGATTCGACGAATGGTTACCTGTAACGTACTAAAAAATATGGTTACCTTTCTAGGGTTAAGAAATATATATTGGATTTTTGTGAATTATATGTTTTTGTTTTCCTTAAATATTGAGCTTTGAAAATATGTGAAGACATTGTATGTTTTCGTATGAAAATTTAGTGAATTTTATGATATTTCCCTGTTTCTGTTCGAGTTGCAAATGTTTTGTCCGATACCGTATGTAGGTACGTAATGTGTTATCTACTTAATTCGAAATTGTGCCCAGACTTGTCATGTTTGTACATTAGTATATAAATTTATCTCGTTACATGGTGTGTGACACCATGTCCGAAGGCTCAACGATCTTTATTCGTTTTTGTTGTTCAACATGTCGATAGTTACGATGGAAGAAAAACCAATAGAGTAGGTACAAGATAACCACCTCGAAGTCAAATATCCAATCATTACAGCAACAAACCTCCCACGTTCCATCCAGTCTACTGACCAACCACGAACAATAACTTTTCTAGTTTAGTTTATTCATAGACTTATTTGAGTAAATTATTAAAACCCGACTGCACATGCAGCATATATCGTACACACAATCGAACCGCACCCCACTTTTATCGAACAGTAACTCCATACATATGTACATATATCATGCATGACTCAAAATCGTATGCACAACCAATGATCCACACTGATAATACATGTAGATACATTTCGAAATTCCCATCATCATCATCCTCACCAACAGCAGCGCCAGGCAGGTAACCTTGAAAAGTGCTTCTCAAGGTGCACACGTCAATGGGTAACAAACAGCCGCACAACAACAGCTCGTTCGTTTGTCTGTCTGACTTTTGGTCTATCTACTGCTCCCGGTTGGTCTCTACGTCATGTCAACGCCACAATCATTCCTTTAGACATTTTATGTCTTATCGTTAAAAGCTGATGTTTTGCTCAAGCATATACTAGAATACGTATCTGCGGCACTTAACAGCTGTGGTTAAAAGTATAAGTATAGTGTTTATTTGTTTTTATTGTTTTCCTTTAGCCTATTGACGATGATACCTACAAAATTGTTTACAACACGCGCTACTCTATATACGGACTATGGTGTTTAAACAGTATTTAAATACATTTTTATTTATACGTACGTTTCACATTAAACACAGAGCGAGATGTAATTAGTTCTAATATATGTGTGTATGTATGTATGTATATAATCCTGTTGCCCTTGGGAAGCCATCTAAGGAGATGGCGTAACGACGCGTGCCCTATCAGATGGATTCTTATCGTTAGATACGGTTGACTGAAGGATTTACTTTCATCATTCTCCTTGACCCACCGATTTTCGATAGCAAGTAGAGCGACCATTTATATTTATCTTTTCAATGGCTTTTTTCTCCTCGCTAATTTGTTAAATTTGAGATATATCAAATCAAGGACGTTGTCCTTTATTAGCACGACACATCTACATACATATATAAGCACAGATTCACGTATAGCGAAACGCTCGCTAAATCAATGACGGAATATTCATATACAAATTTGATGGAGATACTCAAGGAAGCCGGAGGAGGATAACCGAATATTGCGTGTCGTTCTCGCACCATGCACCAGCATATGATTTGTACGAGCACGAGTATACTACCTATAGAGAGTAGATTTGTCGGTTTCACCTTGAACGGCTGTTGAACTACAAGCAGAGGAGGAAGAGGCATCGATTTTATTTTTATTTCTTCCTTTGGATCTCGTTTGCCTTCGTTATACTTTGCATTTGAATCTCCGTTTTGTTTCTTGCTTATCTTTTATTCCTTATACGAGAATTATATGTAGATATTCTGTATCTACATATCTGTACTTATAGCAAAATCGATAGCTTCTTGGGAAGATTCTTAAAACAAAACGAGGAGATGGTATGGTGGTTTTGGAAAAATTATGAGGACCAAAATAATACTTCAGATACATACATATGTATAACTTTTGGTTTATTTTTTCTTCTGCGGTGAGATATCTATTCATTTCTCGGTATTTTTTGGATGGTTTTGGAATTAATTTGAGGAAAGGTATCAATCACATTCTCGGATGGACGTATTTAGCACTTAAATTGTTTAGCTGTTGCATAGAATTGTTTAATAATCTTATGTTTGTGGCCAATACTTTCCCCCGGTTTTCAATTGTATTTACGCGGCACTTGACCTTGCTAATATGTATCCTCAGAATAGCTTTAATATATTCAAAATTCGAGACTAAGTTATCAGAGGTTTTATGAAGAGATGGTTCATGACCAATATAAACGTTTTGAAATAACGCTTAAGGTTACAATGTTCGATATCTCTAAATTTTAACGTTGAATATACATACATATGTACATACATACATACGTATGTGTATCACTGAGTACTAATATTGACTTTGTAGCCAAAAAAAAATACCGATTCTTCTTCTTTGGTGGCGTTCCAGCCCATGAAGAACCAGAGCCAAGCTTCTCTTCTACCACCTATGTAAGTTGTGTGTGATTTATTTCTTTTACAGGTGAAAACGACCTACAGTTTAATGCCGATTCCGAACGGCGTGAGTCGAGAAGCTTTTTCAAGGCAAGTTATACTACGGGGGTTTTTGCCCGCCGATGAGGGACGCCGCGAAATTAACATTCGATGGCGTTGGTGTTATCGAAATCCGAACACGCTCACTGTGCGTCAGAGTCCAACACACTAACTACTGTGCCACGGCGCCTTCAGATCCATCCACTCTAAGCAATACACACCCGACCTTTATAGACATCGAAGGTGTTTTCACCAAATCCTTTGAAATTTTCGATAAAAGGTGGAGACTCAGACCTTAGCTGACCCTGTGGATTGACACATCCATTGTCCATCCCATCCTCACCTATGGCTCCCTAGGTTAGTAATCAGTCCTAAGCAAAGCTCATAACATCGATAAACTTAACAAAATCCAACGAGCAGCAGGAATTGGAATTACGGGAGTCTGAGAACATACCCCTCCGAAGCGTTTAATACCCTTCTCCTCTTGGACCTTCACATCAAATACACGCCGGAAACGCCATTACACTCAAGGAAGCGGGCTACTGGTCACCTAGACTGTATGCCCACGGCAGAGTGCTGTCACTTCTACCAACGAACCCGACCTCGCTTCATATAGACTACATCATACCATCCCTCGACTTCAATAGTGTAGTGAACTCCCACTTTCCTTCCAGTGATGAATGGAAAGCGTGCAACCCAGTCGTGAAATTCCAACTTCTGATTTTTCTCGACGCAACTGAATATCTCAAACTCATTCCATCTCCCCGATCAGGGAAGAACAATACTCATTGCAGACCGCCCCAATTACACGTCCACTGCTATTTGTACTTTCAGCCAAGCCACTATTGAAGCTCTTTCGTCTGCAAGGAGCTTCTCTAACATGGTGCATAAAGGCAAAAAAAGAAATTAAACAAGCTAGCGGCTGGACTGATATCACGCTGCTATGGGTTTGACAACACAACAAATAGAGGGGAATGAGAGGGCCGATGAGCTAGGCAAGCTCGAGGCCACCTCAAACTCCCCTACTAATACTGATATTATGAGCCTGTTGCTGAACTTTCTCAAAGGCAACATCCTACAACACTTTTCCAATACAACCAATCCTGTATCTAGGATATCAAGAAAAGCCTGGCCCTCATATTCTAGTAACAAAACAGATAACCTCCTCAGTAGACACCGTTCCAACACAGCCAGAATCGTGACAGTCAGTACGGGCCATTGGCCTATTGGAACTCACGCTGCCAGAATAGGCATCTAGTCTTATACCCACTGCCGCAGTTGTCACAACACCCACGCAGAGGAATTCCTGCATTCTTTGCGAATGTCCAGCTTCCGCTTAACTCCACAAGTTGGATTTGAATGAACACATGTCCCTTCACACCTCTTAGGTTTCACAAGTTTTGTGGCTTCAAAATGGCATGCGATAATTGTACCCTGGCGCGCAAGTGGAGTAACCACCTCAAACTACTTACCTACCATATATCTGAGGTTTCAGTCCAGCCCTCGGCAACAACTGACATCTTTTTTGTAAAATTTTTAGTAAACGATGCTTATGAGAACACGCCATTTTTCTTCGGTTGAACTAGGTCTGTTCCGATTCAATTAGATCATCCTTTTTTGACTGCTGATTGATCATCTTTATCGTTAATTTTTCGAACTCAATCCCCTTACTAGGTAATATAGATAGACTTACACATACGGCACAGCTTGGATCCCTCCCTAATTTCTAAGGCACAGCATGCCTACTGTAACGGTAGATCGGTCTACAGCCTTCCTAGACACAGAGGACGCCTTTAACAACGTCAGACCGAAAGCAATAATAGAAGGGCTAGAAAAGCTAAAGGTGGAGAGGACTCTGATAGAGCTGATCAGCGAGTTGTTATTAACGCGCAAGATTCACTCTAAGTGGGGAAGCCTAGTAACTACCAGAGTGGTTACCAAGGGAACCCCGCAAGGTGGGGTCCTTTCACCTCTTCTCTGGAATGTAGTTGTGAACGAACTACTAATCAAACTGGAGAAAGAAGGCCTTGACGTTGTTGCCTACGCCGATGACGTTGCCATCTCAATCTCAGCCAAATACCTATCTACACTGAATGACCGCATGCAATCGGCATTCTCATTTCTGTGCAAATGGGCGAATAGTAACGGACTCAGGGTTAATCCCCAGAAAACGGAGCTCGTGCATAAAATCCCGGAAAACTGCCCTATCACTCTGCTCGATACCAGGCTAACGTATTCCTCTAGTGCCAAATTCCTTGGCATTATACTCGACAGGAAATTAACTTGGAAGAGCTATACAATTGAAAGAGCAAAAAAAGCAACAATAGCTCTCTACACATGTAAGAAAGCCCTAGGAAAAAAATTGGGATTCAATCCCAAGACCACCCTATGGCTCTACATCACGGTCGTTAGACCCATACTAATGTATGGAGTGATAGTCTGGTGGACTGCACTGGACAAGACAACATACCACAAACAAGTCGAGAAGGTACAAAGGATGGCATGTATGTGCATTACCGGGGCCCTTAGGTCCACACCAACGGCTGCGCTTAACATGATACTAGACCTTACACCACTCGATATTTTCGGTAAGCAAATTGCCACACACACGGCCATAAGACTAAAAGCCAACTCGAATTGGGCGAGCTATGTCACTGGCCAATCCTCCATCCTGCAAAACAGGATAACTATGGAAGAAAACTTGGACCACATAGAACCCACCATACATAGTCTTGGACAAAAACTTCACGACCATATATCCGGACAGACAAAACTGGACTCGTCAAACTCAACCCCGTAGAAAATGTGTGGATTTCTACACTAACAGGTCTAAAACCAAGGACGGGGTGGGCAGTGGAGTATTCTGCAAACAACTTAAGCTGTATAAGGCTCTAAAATTACCAGATCCCTGCAGCGTTTTCCAGGCGGAACTGTTGGCAATAAAAGAGTCTTTGTCTTGGCTGAAGTGGAACGTAATATCCACCACGGTTATTCGAATTCTCACAGACAGTCAAGCAGCCTTAAAGTCGTTGGAATCCTATGTGTACACATCAAAATCTAGTCTCGACTGTCGCCGTTCTTTTAACGAGATGGCAGAACAGTTCAGCATACAGCTTATCTGGGTACCGGGACACAGCGACATTACAGGTAATGAAAAAGCCGACGCACTCGCCAAGCAAGGAACGACGCTACAATCAATCGTGGCTTGTGAGGGAGTACCCCTTACAACCATTAAACATAATCTAGCCAATCTCGCCAGGGCCGAGACGAACCTGAGATGGACCCGGGGACACTAGGCAAATCTGGCCTCGGCTTGACAGCCAACGCACAAGGAGTATAATCTCCCTAAAAAGAACTGACATCTACAAGGTCATTGGTGTCATCACAGGACACTGTCTCATTGGCAGTCACGCACAAAAACTAGGAATAGTTCCGAATGATTTCTGCAGAAGTTGTCAGGACGAGGAGGAGGTCGAATCCATTCACCACCTTCTGTGTGCCTGTCAAGCTTTTTGCAACATCAGGAAACGTTACCTAGGCTACCTAACCTTCTTAACTTCTTAAGAAGCACAAAATGGTTCCACGAATAGGGGGGTAAAACCCCCTCGTAGCTGCACAACGGGCCTCCCTGGCCTATGTGCATTCTTCTCAATTCTGGGAAGGCTACAAACCTACCTACCTACCTACCTACTAGG
The DNA here is from genome assembly GCA_951905685.1 of Eumerus sabulonum. Lineage (NCBI taxonomy): Eukaryota > Metazoa > Arthropoda > Insecta > Diptera > Syrphidae > Eumerus > Eumerus sabulonum. Next base: position 210,817,542 of record OX645060.1, read on the forward strand.
TAATATGTCAAAATGAATGGAAAGGGAAAAATTGTGAGCTGGATAAGTGAATAAAAGAAAATGATTAGTCTCACCTTTCGTGCAATGCATGTAGTCGGTATTGAGTTATTGAAATCATGACATGAGTCAATTTTTATACTGCCGATCGCTGACCATTTATTACTACGAACCATTTATCCACGAATTTCAATTAGGAAAATTCATCTTCCCTTTTCCAAGCGAAACGAATTAGTTTCAACTCATGCATGTAAAGGCGTTGGATCGTGGTAGGAGTTCCACTAATTTCAACAGCAGTACACATTCTTGGTAATTAAAATTAATTCCATTATCACAAAAGTCGATCTCTACGGCGACCTAAGCCTCTCGACTCGGAAAAAGGGGCCTATGCACGAGTATAGGGAGAGTGAAGTTTATTTACTTTTCCCAGTCTCATCACATATGTATACACGTTTAGAAGGCAATGGTCGGGTTGCTAATTTAATTAATTAAAAAAAAAAAGAGAGAAACAAGCAAAGAGGTACTTCTTACTTCTGAGACCACCATCGAATCGAATCTCATCATCCGTCATCATCATTATCATCATCATAGTCTTCTTGGTTGTTCTCATCACGATGATCGTCGCCAGTGTTCATATAATTATGTCGCGTTTGGTTTACCTCTATTAGGCCTGGAAACGAGTACTACTTTATACGTAAGGCGCATCGGCTAATATTAAAAATTAAAAACGATAAAGCGTAGAGGACAAGTATACATTGCTTTCTTGGCACAAGTGCAGTATACGCGTGCATACTCCATGTGAGTGCATCGCCGTATGGGATACTATGTGTAGAATGGGATGCGTGTGCTATTGAGGAAATGGTTGCAACTTAGGGAACTACATAGCATTGATGGACAAATTTACCATCGACTATTTAACTAATAGCCATCCAACCATCCAGCCAGGCGGCAGGCAGTCAACCAACCATCAGATAGAAAGACAGCTAGACAGACAGACAGATAGTCAGTCGAACAAACCGACAATGTAAGAGATATAGAGAAGACATGGAAACATTGAAACACTGTTCAACATCCTGGTAGGTGGTAAAGAGGGTCTCTCCTCCTGTGTACATTGGTCGTCGTGGTCTTTGGTTTTCAGTCTTCAGTATTCGGTGTTCGGCAGTATTTCCAGTCTCCAGTTTCAATTTGATTCGGTTTCGTCGTCGCAGTCGAGAAGGGATCCGTGCACGACTGACGACGGTCTATCTGACTTACGGATGACGTTGCCGACCACCCAGGGCGATACAGTGGTGGTAGTTCGTCATTCCATTTGCTTTACTGAATTTGGTTTCAATTTTTTTGGTTTTTTTTTTTTTTCATTCTTTTCTTCAATGTTTCGGTTTTCCTCTTTCATAGCTTATTTTTTTTTATTTTGTGCTCTTTTACTCTTCCCTTGGACTATCACAAGTTGACGGAAAAATCAGGGAAGCATGGCAGTGGTAGACAGTTTGTGTGTGGTGTGGATGGAATACATCTTTTCTGTTCTTCTGTGGTCTGTCAATAGACCGTAACGCATTCGAACCGATGTGGTGCGGGTTGTTTTGCCCTTTCGACTTGCTTACTGGATGACATCCCGGCTAATAATCCTCCTAGCTGGCGCGATGTGTGAAATGTTCTCTTCTTTAGTTGTGTATTTTTTTTTGTGTCTTTTTGGTCTTTTGGGAATTCTTTTAAAAAGCAGACAGCCATCGATCCCGGCTGGGTGGGATAGATAGATGGATGGATGGATGAATGGATAGCATAGCGAAAAAAGGATTAGATGTATGCGACAAAAAAAAAAGGAGAGGAAATGATCGACGACTGAGAGCATATCAAATTAGGATGACGTAGATCCATGACAAAACTAGCCAACTAATTGAATCTCTTTGCGTGTTCTCTCATACAGTATGTACTTAGTTTGACCAAGGATTTCATTTCTTAACAGTCTTTCGCGTGTGTTCATTGCTCAGTGACAGTGCCATTCACAGCAATATATGTACAAATGTATGTATCTCCGAACATGCCAAGGCTATAAAGCCAGAGCAGAAGCCTGCAGGGATGAGCACGGACAACTAGTAGTGGATTCACAGTCGATGCTGAGATTGTGGAAGGACCACTTCTGCAGACTGTATAACGGCGATGATAGTCAAAATGCCGCCGTCAGGCAGAGCGAACCATTCACAATGGACGAAGACGAAGGAGAATCCCGTCCACCCGACCTAGACGATGTTAAGATAGCGATATCAAAACATAAGTCTTATAAAGCTGCTTGAGCAGACGGACTCCCCGCGGAGCTGTTTAAAACAGCTGGCGATGAGCTGGTTAGGAACATGCACCAACTCATCTGCAAGATATGGTCGGAAGAACGCATGCCCGATGAATGGAATCTCAGTATCGTTTGCCCGGTCCATAAGAAAGGAGACCCCTATGACTGCGCCAATTACAGAGGGATAAGCCTCCTGAACATCGCGTACAAGATCCTCTCTGCCGTACTGTGTAAGTACCTGAAACCGTTCGTGGACAATCTCATAGGTTCCTACCAGTGTGGTTTCAGGCCAGGAAAATCCCCGATAGACCAAATATTTACACTACGGCAGATCTTGGAGAAGACCCAAGAATTCCAGGTCGACACGCACCATCTTTTCGTCGACTTTAAAGCCGCGTATGACAGTGTTTATAGAGACGAGCTATACAGAGCCATGTGATGTTTTAACATTCCTGCCAAACTCGTCAGACTATGCAGGATGACTATGGAGAACTCTCGCTGCTCCAGTAAGGTCGGAGGTGAACTAACCGGCCCCTTTGATGTTAAAAAAGGTTTTAGACAGGGGGAGACACTGTCATGTGATTTCTTCAACATTATTCTTGAAAAGATCGTGCGGGACTCTGCGGCCAATACAAGAGATACGATCTACTTCAAGTCCACACAATTGCTTGCCTACGCAGATGATATTGGACGAACAAAGCGAGACGTCAATGAGGCGTTCACAAGCATTGAAGCAGAAGCGGCGAAAGTGGGTCTAAGGGTAAATGGGGACAAGACCAAATATATGCTGTCATCCAAGAAAGACGCGCAACACCGACGTCTTGGTCAGAACGTCACCTTCGGCAGCTATATTTTTTAAGTAGTCAAGGACTTCGTCTACCTTGGCTCGATAGTGACAAGCAGCAAGGACACCAGCGCTGAGATAAAACGCAGAATAACTCTTGCCAATCGCTGCTTCTTCGGGCTCAAGAGGCAATTGAGTAGTAGAGCCCTCTCTCGTAAAACTAAGGTTTCGCTCTACAAAACCTTAACCATACCGGTCCTCCTCTCCGGCGCTGAGGCTTGGACGTTGTTAAAAGCGGATGAAGAGGCTCTTGGACGTTTCGAGAGGAAAATTCTGCGTGCAACCTTTGGTCCCGTTTGTGTAAACGGAGAATGGAGGAGGAGATTCAACCAAGACCTGTACGGGCTGCACAGCGACATCGGCCTGGTTAGACGTCTTCGGATCCAACGTCTAAGATGGCTAGGCCATGTAGAGCGAATGGACATCAACGCTCCGGCCCGAAGAGTCTTCGACTCCAACCCCGAGGGACGACGAAGCAGAGGACGACCGCTTTTAAGGTGGCGCGCACAGGTGGAAGGGGACCTCAACCAACTGGGCGTGTGGCACTGGAAGCGGCTGGCCGAAGATCGGGCCGGCTAGAGAGGCTTGTTGGTTGAGGCACTGGTTCACCCCGAACTGTAGCGCCATCAAAGTAAGTAAGTAATGTATGTATCTCCATAAGCATTGGCAGTGGACTCGAATTAAGTCAGGCAAATTAAGGTCATCATCGATTTGGAGTATGAGCATTACATCGATTTGTGTGTCCTCCAATCCACGCCAGCGGGACACACATTAGGGCATAGGAGCATATACATAGGTATGTACCTGAAAGGGGAATTCCTTTGTCGGGGCACACGAATCTTGCACACACGTAGATTTACACGTACACATGTATGTATGTACATATGTATGGATACGTATATCTCCTGCACGATAAGTTTAATATCAAATGCACCGAGCACTCGTTTTATATGTACATATCATCAATTGTGGGTGACCTGAATGTAGGTACTGGCACCTTTTAAAAGATAATAATAATGGCTTCTGTGTAATATGTCATGGCAACACGCACACACTCGAGCTTCAAGCTGATATGACGGAGCGAGGAAATTAAAAAAATGTATCGGTGGGGTTGTATCTAAGTGATTGCATTCCTCGATATGTGAAATACATATGTTCATCAAAATAGTTCAGGGAAACATTGCGATAGAATTTGGTTCTTTGGCATGGAAAAATGTGTGCCATGGGATTTGGCGAACGTCCGATACCGTTAATTGCCACCGACAATCCAACCAAAAAAGAAAGTGGGACATCACTTATTTATGTAGATATGGAATCCTATTGGTTTCCGTTATCATGTTTGAATGCTTGGTTCGAATCATTTTTTTTTTTTTTTTTTTGAGTCGCCAAGAGTGACCTCTTGGATAAACCGTCGGCGTTGTGATGGTAGCATAGGTGTACATATACCTACTGGTATGTAGTCTCGCTTCTATATGCACTGAGATACACTTCGGATTTAGTGTCCCTGAAAGCTTCATTATCGCTTAGTTGTTTCATAAATGCGAGTCGGTGAGTTTCGCACAATCATTCAAGAATGATCTTAAAAAAAAACGCCATTATCATCGCTCTGTCGGACTTCCTTTTAAACGTCCGAGCTCTTAGCTCTTTCGCGACATTGGTAGAAACGAAACTGTCATTCTGCACAACGTGAAGTCTGTCAGTAACATATACAGCTTTTAAGCCAACAAAAAATGGTTTGCCAAAGTGTAATTAAGTGGTCTATGGAGGCAACACTGAGCACATTGTTCAAAAATCCTTTCTTTCTTTTCATGGGCCGCGTATCATGCGGGGCATTGTTTTACTATCGATGTTATCCACTTGTTAAGTGTGGTTTTTCCAGTGACAACATCTCTCAACCACCGACCTCGTGTCTCTCGTGCTCCTATGTTTTCCCTTCGAGGAGAATATGAATGCGTGAAGTGGTGACTTGGAGCAGAGCATATTCAAGACAGCTATCCTGCGTACCGTTTAAGATTCTTCTGCTAACACAGTCTCGCATAGAACGATCTTGATGCTATTTAGATTTTCTCTAATAATCTTAACAATCTAGCCGAAAGCGGTGTTCACCAAACAATTCTTCTAAGTTAAGAGTAGATGTTGGTACACAAATGTTTAGTTGTGTGGTTATCACTTTATTTTCGTATGGGTGTGTTCAATAAGGACGATTATGTTGACAGTATCACGAGAGCAGGAAGCGCATTATGCCCCTTTATAGATTGCATAGTCGTTTTTCCCAATCAACTGTTTAACGTCCAAGATCCGCCGGAAACACCGCCACTGTCCGCGAAAGATTTCGCGCCTCACATAAGAACTTAGCATATCACAGGCAACAATCTTGTAAGTTTTGCGTCGGGCCGAGGGCCTACATCTGAACACTTATGTATGAACTGCAAGAAAACGGTGGTGTCTTATATGTTCGCTGTCTCGATTCTGGAATAGTTCGAAACAACTCCGATTTCAGTAAAAAAAAAAAAAAAAAACATCTTCTGTAGCGAAGCCAATTTCTGGATGAACTTGTACATCAAAGGCGGAAACTGCCCGATTTCAGTCACAGTTCTACATATGTATATATTGGTATACAGGGTGCCCCACGAGCAGTGTGCCAAAAAGCTAGAGCGTGTAGGACTGGTCAAGACAAGAAAAAAGTCGAAATTAATAACGCCGGAAAACTGGCCTGCCAATTTCGCCTGGGTCCGCTCGTCGAGGATGGGCTCTACCCGCTAGGACCTTAACCCTTTGACGCCCGAATTATTATTCAGTTTTTGTTTTTACCAACAAACACTAAAATATAATGCGTGATACTTTGATTATATTGAACTAACGTGAAAAAAAATTTATATGTTAACATTTTCCACTATTATTAACATTTTGTTGGTGGTTTCCCAGAGTGACCACCAGGCACTTAGCCCTTTTTTTTCGAATAAAATTGTAATAAAACAACACAGTATAAATAGTTATTTTTATTTTGTGTGATATTTAACAAAGCAGTTTTTCTCTTTTGATAAACATAATGCCACTTGGCAAACTGAGCAGCACCATTTTGACCGATGAGGATCATTTTTGGTACTACAGAAGGCACATCGTCTGGAAGAGCCGTATGTTGGCAAGTGTGCGCATTGGTCATACCTCTTCTCAAATGAAACATTTGGTTTGAAGTGATTCATTTTTACAGAAGCTGAGGTCGAAGGACGGCCTCTGCGGGTGTCATTTACATGCCCTGATCCAACTAGCCCTGATGTCACTGCAATCCTAAATTCTTTCAAAGATAAGGACTTGTCGTTCTCTGTCGATCTGCTTTTAAAAATTATGAATGCATTTACGACAGAAACATCAAGAAAGTGCCAGAATATTCGATGCCACCACTTTTTAGACTTGCGATCAATTTCGTAGCACAAAACAAATTAACAACCGTTATGTCCCGGTGGTTTCATAGAGAAACCACATACAAAAAGTACAGGAAATCCACAAAAATGTGTTTATTTATTACACAACAAACAGAAGTTACGAAAAAACATTCAAACGAATCAATATATTTCTCAACTTACCAAACATTTTATTTCAGTATAATAATTATTATATTTTCTAATTCGAGCTTTCACGTACCTTCCACTTCTGAAATTGAACTAACAATGACCTCCACATATTCGAAAAACCAAATTTGTTGCACAAAAAAAAAAATTCCCGTTGTTCTACAAACTGATATAATAACAGTTCATGCGGTGGTTTCGCAATAAAACCACTGAGACACAAGAGAAAATTGTTTGATTTGGTGGTTTCATGCTGTAACCACCAGGCAACAAAGGGTTAAGACAATAAAATCGCTATTTTTCTTTATTGAAAAACAAAATATTTGCATCGCATTTTTAATAAAAAAAAAAAACATTTCCAAATTGGATGTTAACTCATCAACACATTACGATGTCAAACTCATACTCCCGAGAAGAATTAACGGCCATGCACTTCTGCTACGGTCTAGCTAATGGTCGAGATCGTGAAGCCGAAAGGCTCTACGCTGAAAGATATCCCAATAGGAGGTGTCCCAGTCGTAGCATGTTCTCAAGAATCCACAGACGTCTGCGGGAGCACGGAGTGCTAGAGCATTGAAGAAGCGAAAGATCAATTACAGATGGATCAGCAGTCTTAGATGAAAGAATTTTGAATTTGGTCCGACGTAATCCCTCCCTTAGTACAAGGAGGATAGCTATTATACTTTGAGACCAAAATTTTGTCGATCATTACTGCTTCGAGATGAAACTGAACGAAATTTTTTGCAAGATATTCTGGACAGATGAAGCACAGTTTACCAGAGATGGGATTACTAACTTCCACAATTTGCATCATTGGAGTAGCACCAACCCACACAACAATAAATCACAACACCGCTTCAGCTGTAATGTTTGGCTTGGTATTGTTGGACAAACTGTAATCGGGTCCCGGTTTTTGAATGCCGTTATTAATGCAGTTCCTACGAGACTTTTTGCCCGATTTGATGGACAACGTTCCCTTGGCCATAGCAGATAGTTTAATCTACCAGCAAGATGGAGTCCCAGCACACTACAGCTTACAGATTAGAAACTGGCTGGATGATCATTTTAGTGACCGTTGGATCGGAAGAAGGAGCCCCACGGAATGGCCACCTAGATCACCAGATTTAACTCCTCTAGATTTGTATGTGTGGGGATTCATGAAGAATTTACGAAGTGGAAATAGTATCTTTGGAACAACTGAAAGAACGGGTTGAAGTCGCTGGAGTCAAATTGCAGGAAAATTTATCAAGCATAGACTTATGTGGAGCCATTAGAAGGAGATATAATCTTTGCCTTCTAAAAAATGGGGATCATATTGAAAATTTATTAAAATAAAACTCCGATTTGTTGTTCGAGGTGGACTAAGGCAAAAAGTCCTAAGCTTTCGGCATGTGAGCCAACGTCTCATAACAATCCGTATCAAGGCTAATTTTTTTAACATCGGCCTGATCTGCGTCCACGCCCCCACGGAAGACAAGGATGACTCCGCCAAAGATGAGTTTTACGATCTCCTAGACAGAACGTATGCCCAATGTCCCAGCTATGACATCGAAATTGTACTAGGAGACTTCAATGCTAAGCTGGGTAAGGAAAGCATCTTTGAACGAGTCACCGGCAAACATAGCCTACACGACACCACCTCCGATAACGGACACAGGCTGATTGATCTTGCTACAGGGCGAAATCTCCTTCTAGCCAGTACGCGCTTCCCGCACCTCGATATACACAAAGGCACCTGGCGGTCTTTTGATCAATCGACGACCAACCAGATTGATCACATCGCGATCGACGTCAGACACTCCTCCACTATTCTTGATGTTCGAACTTTCCGAGGGGCTAACATCGACTCGGACCACTATCTTGTAGTAGCCAAGATGCGCTTTGTAAGAATACAAAGTTATGACGTCGGAAAACTACTATCGCCAGAAACCGCTCGTGCTTTTACCGATCGCGTCTCCCTTGAGCTCTCCAATACACCTGAATCCTCCACACTTTCAATAGAACAGCAGTGGAGCCTTTGCAAACAAGCCCTGAAAAGCTCTGCATCCGAAGTTTTGGGTTTCAAGGCTCCACCACGAAGAAACACCTGGTTCGATGACGAGTGCAGGAGGATTCATCCAGCGAAGCAGGATGTATATAAGGCCTCGCTGCATAAAAGAACAAGGGCGCCTCGTGAGCTCTACGAGAAAGAAGGGAGGAGCATAAGCTTCTTAGAAGAAAGAAGAAAGAGCACGAGAAGCGCGCGATTGAGGATTTGGAGAAGTGTTACTGCAGGCGTGACGTTCGAAAGTTTTATCAACAGATAAAGCGAACATGCCAAGGTTATAAAGCCAGAACGGAAGCATGCAGGGATGAGAACGGACACCTAGTAGTAGAACCACAGGCGATGCTGAGAATATGGAAAAACCACTTTTGCAGACTGTATAACGGCGATGTTAGTCAATATACCGCTGTCAGGCAGAATGATCCTTTTCTAATCGACGGAGACCGCAGAGAATTCTGTTGCCCTAACCTCGACGAAGTTAAGATTGCCATATCGAATCTCAAGTCGAATAAAGCTGCTGGCGCAGACGGACTGTCTGCTGAGCTCTTCAAGGCAGCTGGGGATGACCTGGTTGGGAGCATGCACCAGCTCATCCGTAAGATATGATTAGAGGAAAGCATGCCCGAGGAATGGAGTCTCAGCATCGTATGCCCGATCCACAAGAAAGGAGACCCCTCTGATTGCGCCAACTATAGAGGAATAAGTCTCCTTAACATCGCCTACAAAATCTTCTCTGCCGTTTTGTGTGAACGCCTGAAGCCTTTTGTAAATAAGCTGATAGGTCCTTATCAGTGCGGATTCAGGCCAGGGAAGTCCATCATCGACCAAATCTACACACTACGGCCGATCCTGGAAAAAACCAATGAATTTCAAGTCGACACTCACCACCTATTTGTCGACTTCAAAGCCGCCGTGTCATCGATCCCGTGTCATCGACTTCAGAGGCCAACACACTACCCACTGCGCCACGGTGCTCTCAAAGCCGCATACGACAGCGTAATTAGATACGAGCTATACAACGCTATGTCTACCTTTGACATACGTGCTTAACTTGTCAGACTAAGTAGGATGACTTTGGAGAACGCTCGCTGCTCCATCCGAATCGGTGAGCATCTTACCGATAGTTTTGATGTCAAAAAAGGATTTAGGCAGGGCGATGCGCTGTCGTGTGATTTCTTCAACATCATATTGGAAATGATTGTGCAAAAGTCACTGGCCAATACAAGATGCACAATCTATTTCAAATCCTCGCAACTCCTTGCATACGCCGACGATATTGACATAATAGGTAGATCACAGCGAGATGTCAATGATGCGTTTGCGAGTATTGAGATGGAGGCGGCGAAAATTGGTTTGACGGTAAACGAGGGTAAAACTAAATATATGCTGTCATCAAAAAAGGACGCTCACCATCGACGTCTTGGCCAGAACGTTTGTATTGGCAAATATAAGTTCGAGGCACTAAAGGACTTCATCTACCTTGGCACCGCAGTGACCTGGAACAACGACATCAGTTCCGAAATCAAACGCAGAATCACTCTTGCCAATCGCTGTTTCTTTGGGCTCAGGAGGAAATTGAGTAATAGAGCCCTCTCCCGAACGACCCTTGGTCGGTTTGAGAGAAAGATTTTGCGCGTGATTTTCGGGGCTATAGACGCAGACGGGGGATGGAGGAGAAGATTCAACCACGAACTTTACGGGCTGTACAGCGACATGAGCCTAATCAGGCGTCTACGGATTCAACGCCTAAGATGGCTGGGCCATGTAGAGCGAATGGACACCACAGAGCCAGCCCGGAGAGTCTTCGAATCCAACCACGAGGGACGAAGGAGCAGACGACGGCCGCACTTAAGATGGCGCACACAGGTGGAAGGGGACCTCAGCCAACTGGGTGCGCGGCAAGGGAAAAGGCTAGCGAAAGATCGTGATTGATGGAGGGGCATGTTCACCCCGAACTGTAGCGCCCACTTAGAAGAAGAAGAAGAAGAGTTTGCCTACAAGTCCAGCCGGGTTAAAAAAAAAAAGTTTCCTTAGAAAAAAGTCCTTTAGGTTTTTTTTTTTTTTTTTTAATTTCTCAAAAACTACAAGACATTTTTGCATCCGGTTTCCTGTTTTTAACTAAAAACTACTAACCCAGCCATACGATTTTTTTTCCTGTTTTGACCAGACCTACACGTTCTAGCTTTTTGGCACACTGCTCGTGGGGTACCCTGTATACCAATATAAATAACCCGTGCCATCGCTCAAAATTAAACGGAACTTTGCGTAAGATTTATCGACAATCGGGGCTCTTAGATAAGGTAAACGTAGTAGCGTAGCCGCTGTGGCTATTTGAATTGCCTAGTATTCCACACAATAAGTTATTGATTGGTTTTTCAAAGCAACCATTGCTATCTTACACACAATTTGTATTAATAAGGGTTAGTGCTAAGCAAACAACTGCACTGCGTTGTCGCAAAGGCTTGTACAAAATTAAATCAAAGCTTTTCTCTGCTTACCAAGGGAGAGTACTCGGAAATTGAATTTGGCCACGCTCAAACAATTGACTATCAAACACGGCCAAATTAAATTATTTATAACTTTCTTGCACTTCTTTGGATTATCGCTATTTTCTACTCATTCCAGAAAGCCCTTTTACTTTATAACACTTTATTGAAATTATTATCTGTCCTATGACATATTTTTCTGCCTATTCCCTCTATCTTTATCAAAAATAAGGGCCGAGGAAAAAAAAGGCAAATACTACCGTGATGAGGCGAATGCAAGGCGATGTGGAGCGGAGACGGAACACTGGAGGCATATATCAGTTTATATGGATTAGTGGATATTTATGTCAAACCGTATTGAGTTAACCTCATTAAAACTGAATGAATACAATAGAGCCGTTGAAACTCACTGGCATGCTTGAATAGATATCCCAGATACACAAATAAACAAACATCAACTGGTAGATACATTTTTATCATGCTCTAAGCTATAAAGAGCCATACAGTAACCGCGAAATGAGGCCACTGTTAGGACAAATAAATACCTAATAAAACGCAAAGGGTGAACCATTCTTCTTCTTCTTCTTTGGTGGCGTTACAGCCCAGGGTGAATCATTACCGACCGTAAATGGAGACACGGCAACATCGAAAACATCGTTGTCCTTCGAATGAATGGTTTTTGATTATCCTAAAAGCCCACATCATAGAGAAAAGAGAGTATATGATAGTTAGCAATTATTCCATAAATAGTCTCTAAGCAAATTCAATATCTTCAAATCCCTTCGTTTTAATTCGGCCAAGTCAACGAATCCAGCAAAAGTAAATTCGATATTCTCATATGAGTATCTGCCCTCATTCCAGCGGAAGTAACTCAATACCTATTCGTTGGTAATAAGCAAAGTCAAGCTGGTGCGATGGAGATATCAATGACTGAGAGTCATCATCCTGGCATTGATATCTATTACCGGGCAGGCATGGCATGTGTTTCCTTGAAAACGAGATACAACTCCTTGTCGGAGACCGGAGGATACTCGAGGCGATCACTTTCAATGCATTCCTCTCCCCTGTGATTCGATGTTCAGATTATAACAGATTACTGTACGGGAGGTTTGCTCATTTGTAGTGATTCTATTGAAAAATCAATACGCTGGATAAGGCAGCTTAAGCGAAGTGAAACAAAATATGGTAATGTGTCTGTCGATCAAGATTCCGAGTGGGAACTAGAAAATAAAAATGGACGGACAATTTACTTCGACACTCAACAAGATGCAAAAGGAAATCAAAGTTTGTAGTTTTGAATTGTAGACTCTGCGACCCATCCGATTACGTCAAATCACTTGTCTATGCTGATAAGCCAGAGCGACTACCAGAAAAAGTGGCTCAAATGTGAATTTCCCGTGGTGCCACCTAGTGGCAGATACATTCTCAATGACGTTGTCTCAACATTTTATGACACATAATATTCTCCTTAAGATGGAGAGATGTTACGGCAGGAACGACGTTCGAAAATTTTACCAGAAAGTAAAACGAACATGCCAAGGCTATAAAGCCAGAGCAGAAGCCTGCAGGGATGAGCACGGACAACTAGTAGTGGAGTCACAGTCTATGCTGAGATTGTGGAAGGACCACTTCTGCAGATTGTATAACGGCGATGTTAGTCAATATACCGCTGTCAGGCAGAATGAGCCATTTCTAATCGACGGAGACCGCAGTGAATCCTGTCCCCCTGACCTCGACGAAGTTAAGATTGCCATATCGAATCTCAAGTCGCATAAAGCTGCTGGCGCAGACGGACTGTCTGCTGAGCTCTTCAAGGCAGCTGCGGATGACCTGGTTGGGAGCATCGTATGCCCGATCCACAAGAAAGGAGACCCCTCTGATTGCGCCAACTATAGAGGAATAAGTCTCCTTAACATCGCATATAAGATCTTTTCTGCCGTATTGTGTGAACGCCTGAAACCGTTTGTGGATAACCTGATCGGCTCTTATCAGTGTGGTTTTAGGCCAGGTAATTCCACAATAGACCAAATATTTACGCTACCGCAGATCTTGGAGAACACCCAGGAATACCAAATCGACACTCACCACCTCTTCGTCGATTTCAAAGCTGCATATGACAGCGTGTATAGAGATGAGCTATACAAAGCCATGTCTAGTTTTAACATCCCTGCCAAACTCGACCGACTGTGCAGGATGACAATGGAGAATTCTCGCTGCTCCATTAAGGTCGGTAATGACCAAACCGAGACCTTTGATGTTAAAAAAGGATTAAGGCAAAGTGACGCGCTGTCATGTAACTTTTTCAACATCGTGCTTGAAAGGATCGTGCAAGAGTCGCTTGCCAACACTGAATTGCTTGCGTACGCCGACGACATTGACGTGATTGGACGGACACAGCGAGACGCCAATGAGGCCTTTGTAAGCATTGAGGTAGAAGCGGCTAAGATGGGTCTCAAGGTTAATGAGGGTAAAACCAAATATCTGCTTTCATCTGAAAGAGACGGACAACACCGACGTATTGGCCAGAACGTCGGCGGAACGTCACCATTTCGAGGTAGTTAAGGAATTTGTCTACCTCGGGGCAAACGTTAATTCCATAAATGACACCACAGTGGAGATCCGGCATAGAATCGCCCTTGGCAACCGCTGCTACTTCGGCTTGTCCAAACAACTGGGGTCAAAACTCCTCACTCGAAAGACCAAAGTCATACTTTACAAAACGCTCATTCTGCCGGTCTTGCTGTACGGAGCCGAAAGCTGGACGATAAGCAGGACAGCGGAGCTGATTTTGGGTTCTTTCGAAAGAAAAAATTCTGCGTCGGATATTTGATCCTGTCTGTGAGGAAGGTGAATGGAGAAGAAGACACAACCAAGATGTGGATGTAGTCCGGAAGGCAAGGATCCGTCAACTACACTGGCTCGGCCATATCGAGCGCATGGACATCAACGCTCCAGCTAAGAGGGTCTTCGACTCCGAGCCTCCTGGTTCGAGAAGAAGAGGAAGACCGAACCTCTGGTATAAAGACCAAGTAATCGCGGATGTAAGACATCTTGGTTTTGACAACTGGAAGCAGCGTGCCCGGGACCGTCAAGGATGGAAGGCAGCTATAGCTCAGGCTCAGATCCTCCATGGATCGCAGGCCTGATAAGTAAGTAAGTAAGTGTATCTGTACTTGCCCATATTTTTTGTTGTCTGCTTAGTACATACCTGTAAATAAAAGAAGAAAACCGAAATTAAAAATTGTTCTTTTTGTTTACTTAAATAAAATAAGAATACAATGACGATACTGGGTACGTTGCTGAAATAACGTGAAGCGATATTTTTTCGAATCACTAGCTTATGTCATACAATTGCAACACCTAAGTCCAGTAGGAGGACCCTATCTATACTAGGTGGGTCGCAGGGCATCCAGGTTGGAGCGAAGCGATTCATTTTAAAACTCTGTTTATTATTCTATCAGTGCGCGTGAGCAACTAGTATCTTCTGATACGAATACGGTGACAGTAATGCATTACAAAAACTTAGATGTTTAGCGGACCCTTAAAATATGGTAACTGAATTTCTTTATCGATTGTAAAAAGAATTGTGGTCCTATGTTAATTCGTCCGTTGGCCATACGCTAGCTGGTGGTCATCGAAAACAGACCATCGCCATATGTTTAAAAATTTTCCCTGTATGTATGCTTTCATTCGGGTATTATGCAGGTGCGGAAGGACGATCGTATCAAAGAGTATTCATATGAATTTATGTTTGAGATACTTTAGTCTATATCCTTACGGTCCGCGGCTATTCCAATCAAATGGATAGCAGAGTTGAGAATGTTCAAAAAATGGCGCCTGCAAAAACAGACTTCTACCACTTTGACCCCTAAACGGGCAAAAAAGTCGTCGTATTTCGTTGACAGAGCTGTTTGACGACCAAGTCTAAAGTCTAAAGGAAAAAATAAATATTTTTATTTTCACAAACTTTTCTCTGAGTAATTACTATCATCATGTCAAATTTGGTTAAAATCGCTTAAAGCCTTCTGCGTTGTTTTATTATCAAAATGCGGATGCGTGTGATTTCTAATGTTAAGTCTATGGGACACGTTTTCGGTGATTATTCCTCGATGGTATGTCCGATTTTTGATTTTATTTTTTTAAAACCTTCCCCTCGATGCCTTCTAATTGGGTCAAAATCCGTCAAAGCGTTTAGGAGGAGTAGTCTGTCAACGAAATACATTTTGGGGTGTAAGGAGCTTCGCTCCAACATTCACTTGACCTTTTACAGACCTTTTGTATCCATTTAACCTCAACTGCTTTTTTTTTTTTATCTTAAAAGACAGTTTCTGACCAGCCTGCCTTTTAAGAGAGCCGACCAATTTCCGCGTTGGTTATAGTCCGTAGTAATTCCTTCGACAGATAGATAAGATTGGGTTAACAATGTCATAAAACTTTTATAAAGGTACAGATACATATCTAGATGTTGACGTATTGCTGCGACATCGTGTGCGAAAAAAAATCGGGGAAAAGGTATGACTCTTAAATACATATACGAACGTCAGTTTGCTCCTCCTGTGACGAAATATGAGGAGGATCTCGTTGATAGTGGCTAATGTCTGACAATTGATATATTATATGGGATGATGGGACTTATCGTTATCGTACAGATGGAAACATATTTTAGGTGATAAAGCTAACGCGGATTATCTGATTTCCCGAAAAGCACTATGATATTTTATGGACATGGATGAATTTGCGGCCACAGTCGATGCTGAGATTGTGGAAGGACCCCTTTCTGCAGACTGTATAACGGCGATGATAGTCAAAATGCCGCCGTCAGGCAGAGCGAACCATTCACAATGGACGAAGATGAAGAAGAATCCCATCCACCCGACCTAGACGATGTTAAGATAGCGATATCGAAACTTAAGTCTTATAAAGCTGCTGGAGTAGACGGACTCCCCGCGGAGCTGTTCAAAGCAGCTGGCGATGAGCTGGTTAGGAACATGCACCAACTCATCTGCAAGATATGGTCGGAAGAACGCATGCCCGATGAATGGAATCTCAGTATCGTTTGCCCGGCCCATAAGATAGGAGACCCCTATGACTGCGCCAATTACAGAGGGATAAGCCTCCTGAACATCGCGTACAAGATCCTCTCTGCCGTACTGTGTAAGTGCCTGAAGCCGTTCGTGGACAATCTGATAGGTTCCTACCAGGAACCTGGTTTCAGGCCAGGAAAATCCGCGATAGACCAAATATTTACACAACGGCAGATCTTGGAGAAGACCCATGAATTCCAGGTCGACACGCACATCTTTTCGTCGACTTTAAAGCCGCGTATGACAGTGTTCATAGAGACGAGCTATACAGAGCCATGTCATGTTTTAACATTCCTGCCAAACTCGTCAGCCTGTGCAGGATGACTATGGAGAATTCCCGCTGCTCCATTAAGGTCGGAGGTGAACTAACCGACCCCTTTGATGTTAAAAAAGGTTTTAGACAGGGTGACGCACTGTCATGTGATTTCTTTAACATCACACTTGAAAAGATCGTGCGGGACTCTGCGGCCAATACAAGAGGTACGATCTACTTCAAGTCTACACAATTGCTTGCCTACGCAGATGACATTGATGTTACTGGACGGACAAAGCGAGACGTCAATGAGGCGTTCGCAAGCACTGAAGCAGAAGCGGCTAAAGTGGGTCTAAGGGTAAATGGGGACAAGACCAAATATATGCTGTCATCCAAGAAAGACGCGCAACACCGACGTCTTAGTCAAAACGTCACCTTCGGCAGTAAGGACGAGTTAGCGCTCATGTACTTTTCCCCGTTAGTTAGTAAGTAAGTAAGGACGAATTAGCGCTCATGTACTTTTCCCCGTCTGATGATAACTTTTCTCTTTAGTCGTACGAATAAAATAATATAATTAACACCAATGCTTTCCTGTTACTATCTGTTACTAGCATGGCTGTTAGCTGTATGTTAAATTTATTGTGGTATCGAACAAAGTAAACAATTATATCTGACGCCTTCGAATGTTGGGCATTGTTAGATCCATTGTTTATCTTTAACTTAAATCTCTTTTTCGTTTTTCTCATATTTTCGATAAAAAGTGACGATAAGAGTAAGTTGCGGAGCTTATTTAAAAAGCTCATTAGACCCACCTAGTTTGTGATAACAAAACTTTGAGAGTGCAGATTTGTGTGATAGTTCGTTGGAGAGATAAGAAAAACCAAAAAGATATACAAAACGCATTTAGGCACTAAAGATCTTGAGCAACCGCACTGTCAGGCGGTTGTAATGGACGCTAGGTCTTCAGTTTTGTTATTTTGTTTTTTGTTCGTGCCAGGTTTTCCCAGTTGGTAAGCTGACCCAAATAGCATTCACTTGGCAAGAAAAAAGCAAGCGTATCTTTGAATTGACAAAAACGCAATATATGAACAAATATGTTCGCCTTCGATTATGCAACTTGGTTTACAAAACACAAGGCCTCAAAGTTCTTTTTTAAGTCAGATGGTCACTATCTATTTTAACTCTGATGCACGATGAGCGAGTTCGGATCCCGATAACACCAACGCCATCGAATGTTTATTTCGCGGCGTCCCTCCTCGGCGGGGTACTGGCAATACGCATACGTCTTGTATGCGTTTTAATATGCCTTCAACAAGCTTCTTCATCAAATCTTCAATTACAGGCCGCCATTCCTGCTTGCTAGGTAAGGTTGTGCTGTTGGTGCATAGACTCGTATTTCTAATACCTGAATCGAATTGAATTTAAGGAATTGGGGTATTTCACATTAGGACACTAGTACCGCGACCCAGAAATTTCACAACATCTCTACATGGGATCTCCTGAAAGTCGTTTCCTGGTACTGTTGCTTTGTTTGTCATTCTGGATATTTTTTTTTAATTTTTTTTCGATTTTTTCAATTCATTTGCATGTCCCGTGGTCTATGAGAGGGGCGATTACCTAACGAACGTGAGATTGCGTTCGGTGAACCAGAGCGTCTCCGAGTAGACGTAGTTCGACAAGTTCAACGCTTCTGGTGGCTCAAAGAAAGTGTCATAAAATAAGGAACGATACGAAAGTAATTGCGTTCGCTAAGATAGAAAAGAGCGCTACCGTTTAATGATTCACTTTTTATTTGTGCGAGCAGATAAAAGGAAATATGTATAGGGTGGGCCATCTAGTGTTTTTTGACTAGATAGGTTATTTTGACACTGATAGCTGTTTCGCCCTCGAAATCTTGACAGAAAGTAAGTATCATACCTCCGCGGAACGAATTGAGTCGCTTTACGCTTGAAAAACGTTGGGAAATATTGAAAACTGATTTCCAAAGTGAGCGTTGTGTAGCCCAAACAGTGCGTTTTTTTTTAAATAAGTTTTTGCCGAAATGAAGCATCCACCGCGACTGCTGTCCGCAAGTTTGTGGAAAAAGTTCATGAGACTGGTATGTTAGTGGACAACACATGATGAGAATGTGGCTGTTGTGGCCGAGAGTGTGAGACACAATTCACCAACATCAACTCGCAACCGATCTCAACAGCTCAACGTTTCACGTATAAGCCTGAGGAGAATTCTGCACAAAGATCTCGGATTATTCTCTTACAACGTCCAATTGACTCAGCAATTGAAGGGGCGCGACCATCCCCTTCGTTATCGCTTCGCAGTTTAGGCCTTAGAGCAGCTTTAATTGGACAACGATTTTGGGGAAATCTTTTCTGACGAGCCGCATCTGGGGTTCGGAAAACTCGCACGTTATTGTGTTCCTTTTGAACACTATAAGCACACAAGTGATGAATTTTTATTGCTGCTTACTAATCAATTTAATAGAATTTTTCAAAGCACAATAGTTCCCGAATGTTTTAGAAAAGCAATTATTTTCGCGCTATTCTAAAAGGGAGATTACGATATAGCGTTCGCTGGGCTCATTGAGAACAGACTGACAGTATGGGTGAGGAGAAGATGCATCGAGTTTCAGGCCGGTTTCAGGAAGAACTTTTCAACAGCGGATCACATATTTTCATTGTACAACATTGCCGATTCTTATATCAAGAGATAGAAGAAATTATACGTGTTCTTTGTCGACGTCCGTGCTGCTTTTGACTCCACCGTTCGTGAAATGCTTTTCTATAAATCATATGCCATAGGACTGTCGAGTAAAATAATAAACAATCTTAGAGCTTTGTACACAAAAAAACATAGTTTAAGTATGGGACGGATCATCTATCTCCGAAGAATTTCCCGTTTTTTTTTTATTGTTGTTTTGGTTTAAAATGATAATACAAAATTGTTTTAATAAATCGATCCAGTTTTATTTTGCCATTGAATTAAATAACAGAAAAACTAAATACATATTTACATACATCTGTTATATAGTTCCGAGGAACTAGTTTCGATCGGGAAAAGAAACGTTCCATGTCCGTTCCTCGGTTGGAACTATTTTGCGCAACTCTATTGACCAGGCCTACACGTTTTAGCTTTTGGGCACACTGCTCGTGGGGCACCCTGTATATACCTTTAATTTTTTGCTTTCTGCATGTGTATATCTTATCTTTTCTTGAATTTTCTTTAAGCCTTACGCTATTTATAAGATTTTAAATCTTTTTGTGTAAATGATGTTTTTCAAATAAATAAATAAATAAATAAAGTGTGCATACTTTTACACTGTACTGTGCTATTGCACATCCGAATGATATCAGTTAATATTGACCGATACCAATTAACGTATCACGGGTCATCCTGACGGGTTTAGTCTCCAAATGGAAAAGAAGGTTTTCTCTGTACAGCTAAGTATAAGCCAATTCTACTAGGAATAGGTGGAAAATAAAAGAACAAATTATTGTGCTGACTTTGTCGGTGTTTCCTTCCTTTTACAAATTCGATGTTGGTGAAGGAAATCAGTTCTTAATAACGTCTCGCCAATCGAATTTGTATACACAAATAAAAATTCGATAACCTTAAATGCATCAAATTGGTTATCAGATTACAGGGGCAGTTGTACTGTTGGTATATAATCAGTTTTTTCTCGCTTTTTCAAGCATTCCGAATAACGAAAGTGTGTTTTCCAAATTCGCTACGAAATCAGTTGATAAAAGAATTTATTTGGGTGCAGTTGAATGGGCAATTCCTTCCAGATGTTCTTAGTGTTTCTTTTCGGTTTAGTGGTTCTAGCGGTGTTCGGTTTACGACAGACTTACACGTACTGGCAACGTAAAGGATTTCCTTATGTTGAGTTCAAGTTCCCATTCGGATGCTTGGATATGGTAAGAAAACGTAAGCAATCTATGGGTATTGCTTTGTCTGACGTCTATAGCAAAACAAGCGAACCATTCGTCGGCATATACTTCCTGTTCCGTCCGGTACTATTGATTCGAGACCCGTTGTTAGCACGAGATATCTTAGGACAGGCTTTTTGGAGCTTCCATAGTCGCGGTATATATGTCGATGAGAAGAAGAATCCTTTTTCAGGGACTCTTTTTGCGCTCGATGGATACAAATGGAAAACATTGCGTACGAAATTGATGCCTTCATTTACATCTGGCAAGCTAAAAGGAATGTTTTCAACCATCCATGAGGTTGGCAATAAAATGTTGGCGCACTTGAACCAGATAGTACCAAATCAGGGTTCTGCACCGGTGGAGTTGAAAAATTTACTTTCAACGTGAGATTCTTTACTGATTAAATTTGGATTTCCTAATAGTCCATATATGTATGTATATGTTTAGATATGCAATCGATATCATCGGATCTGCGGTAGTCGGATTGGATATAGATAGTTTCAAAGACCCGGATAACAAGTTTCGGGAAATCAGTCGATTATTTAACAAGCCATCGTGGGATAATATCATTAGACTATCCATACAGTTTTTTTGCCCATCGTAAGATTGATTTGGACTTGGGTTGAAGGATAAACGGCCAATTTTCTTTATTTTATTACAGCTTAGAGAAACTATGTTTCTTTCTGGGATGGAAGCAGCCTGCAGTCGAACTAATGAAAGAAATTGTTCGTAATGTAGTGGAAGATCGTGAGAAGAACAAGGTATCGCGAAGGGATATCATGCAAATGCTAATTCAACTTCGAAATACAGGCCAAATTAATGTGGACCATGATGTTTGGGATGTGGAAACTACTGCTGGTAAGTTTACGGCACAAACATTGAAACTATTGTTAATACTTTGGCGTCAAGATGAGGTAAAGGCAATGTCAACCGAAAGCATTGCTGGGCAAGTCTACTTGTTCTACATTGCTGGCTATGAATCGTCTGCGTCGGCAACTGCATATATGTACTATCTTTGAATTATCACGAAATTCGGAAGTTCTTTCAAAAATCGAAAAGGACATCGACGATACTCTAGTGAAACACAACGGTATCGTTACTTATGATGCCATCCAGGAAATGAAATATGTAGATCTTTGTTTGAAAGGTAAGGTGAATTTCTCTTTTGACATTTTGATCTACTTCTGCTTTCCTTTTTAATTTAGAAACATTGCGCAAGTATCCAACGCTACCAATAATAAATCGTCAGTGCACCAAGGACTATACGATTCCTAACACCGGCAAAGTAATCGAGAAAGGAACATCAGTCGTTATCTCGACATTTGGCTTGCATCGCGACCCAGAATACTTTATCGACCCATTGAAGTATGAGCCTGAACGATTTCTCGAATGTAATCAAGGTTACAACTCCAAGGCTTACATGCCCTTTGGCGATGGACCAAGACACTGTATCGGTATGACCTGGAGTTGGTTCAATTTCTCTTTTCATCATATTGAATTTTGTTTGAACATCTTCCAGCTCAGCGAATGGGAATCATCACCACCAAAGTAGCTGTTGTCAAGATATTAACTCACTATCGGATAGTACCATTGCAACAGGATGAAATTGAATTTGCGACCAATGCAGTTACACTCATATCGAGGGGAGGCATCACTGTGCATCTGTCGAAAAGGGATCCGATTGGACATTGATTTCCGTAACAAGCGATATAGCAATACCAAAACTATTTCACCATTACACATGCGAGCACAATGCATTATAGTTAAAGTTACATATGTACATAGATACGAACAGCGAATATATAGTAACACGTTGTAGTTAAATTCTATTGTCTATTCTATTGCACTTGGGAGTTAATTAGATTCAACGGGGCACACGCTTAGAAGATTGTTTCAATAGCTTGCTGATTAGTTTGCAAATCGCTATGCTAATACGAATGTGAACTCTCCTTATTTATAGCGGCGGTGTTGGACGCTTGATGTGGGAATGTTTTCATATTAATTATTCATAGCGTAAATCCATAACAATGAGGAAGTATTTAGCAAGGGAATAGATGTAACAACGGGACACAATGTACCTGACTGGTGTTATTCAGTAAGTAATAGGCTTTCATGCTAAGGTAGAGGTCAGAGCTTTAGTTCGCATGTGGGTAATTGAGCATCAAAGCAATGTGAAGGATCATGTTAGTTGTTAAGGAAACAGAAATGAAGCTGCCAAATAATAGAGTCACACAGGCAATTATTATGAGAGATATGCATTCGATTGCGAGTGCCTGGGCTTATTGCATTCAAACTACATAGGTGTCCTTGGAAGTGTGTGTTTATATCATTCTTGATGATTTATGTCACATTTTACTAACGTTTTTGTCTACAGATTGATTGCAACCAGAACTTTTAGCTAAAAGTTTTATTATTTTTCATCAAATTTTATTATGTCTTATATAGTAAGTCAAGTTATTGTTGAAAGTTTTCGAAGTCATCATGTACATATGTACATATAAATGGAAGCTTAAAGCGGCCACGCCCTAGAGGGGTATTCATTTTGACTTACGCTTTTTAAAAGAAAGAACAACCAGGACAGCGGAAAAATTTCGGAGAAAAAGAATTAGAGGAACTGCCCAATAAAAGCCCATGTCCAACACTTCAAACATTTTCTGAATCATTGAGAGCTGGCATGTTAACGAGATGCTTTTTAGCTATGGGAATGACCCCTAAGCAAAGCATTGAAAACGACGGCGGTGAATTGACTTTTTTTTCAATTCTGAACAGCTGCTTCAACGGCAAATAGGATGAGATTTTTCTATCGAATGTCACTGGCAATAAAAAATGCGACAAGTTATACAATAAGTAGGGTCCACATAATAGCGACTTCAAAATGTACATACATATGTAGATCCGAGTGCCACCCACCTCCTCGAGGTGCCATCTGGAGCTATGAAAATTCCAGATGGGGAAGGGCGAATGGCGAGCCTCCTGCGTCAAAAAACAGGATTAGTCGGTTGGGCAACGGCCTAGTAAGCCGTAACCGTACCGCGACGCTAAACCCACCGACGTTATTGAAATGCTAGCTGCTAGCTTTCCTGGGGTTGTTGTATGTTATGGGAGCATCCAGAAATGGACGTCGGAACCTAAAATGTTTTTGGGATAACTCTCAAGGCACTGGATTAGAGATTGTGTACACGACGATGTCAATAAATAGTTTCCGTTTTCTTATAAGAACTATAAGATTTGATGACGTCACTGACAGAGCCCAACACCGAGAATTTGATAAATTGGCCCTTATAAGAAAAGTTGTAGAACGATTTAGTATCAATTGCCGTAATAATTTCGTTCCCAGTGACTATTTGACTTTGGATGAACAACGTGTTGGTTTTTGAGGCCGCTGTGGATTTATTATGTACATATATACCAAACAAGCCAGACAAATTCGGAATAAAAATCTTCATGGTAGTGGACACAAAGTTTCCGTATTTATACAACTTTGAGATCTACGTTGGAGCACAGCCTGAAGGTCCGTTTCAAAAATCAAACAGGGTGAATGATGTTGTCCATAGAGTTCTGGAGCCACTTTACGGTTTAGGTTGTAATGTGACAATGGATAATTATTTTACAAACCTACCCCTGGCTAAAGAACTGTCGCAGAAGAAAATCACAGTTGTGGGTACTATGAAAGCTAATCGACCTGAAATACCAAAGGAATTCAAAGCTTCTAAAAATAGAATAACCAAGAGTTCGATTTTCGGATATCAGAAGGACGTGATACTTGCATCTTATGTCCCAAAAAGAATCAAGTCGGTCACATTACTTTCAACAATGCATAACGATGCAACCATTGATCCCGATACATATGAAGAGTGCAAACCTGAAATAATTACTTTTTATAATCGTACGAAGTGTGGTGTTGACGTCCTTGATAAAATGTGCAAGGAAATAGGAACTGTCGTCGATGGCCTCTCACAATATTTTTTGATCTGATGAACATTATGATTGCAGCAACGCTCTTGTTATCAACCAAACAAACGTCAACTTTGACAAAATTGTGAGGCGTAACTTTTTGCAGGACTTGTCCTTCAAGCTGATAAAACCATTACTAAATCGCCGGCTATCGATTGAAACAATTCCTAGGCAACTAAAAATTAGAATTGGAACACTTCTAGGTACATCTGAAGAGGTACAGCACGATCTGACACCGAAGATGGGGCGAGTTGGCAGATGCGCTTATTGTACCAGAGCTCGAAATAAGTCCACAGCAAAATGGTGCAAGACTTGCAACAAATGTGTTTGTCCCGATCACCAGGCTGTGCTATGTCTTCAATGCTACGAAAATAGATTTTTTTATTTATATAAGTTAACAATAAAAATATGAAACATTAATCTTTGAAGTGCCACGTGTACTCCAGTGAAAGGACCCCCACTCTCATATGATTTTTTTCTTGTCTTGACTAGACTTACACGCTCTAGCTTTTTTAGCACACTGCTCGTGAGGCACCCTGTTTACATAAATGCACAGAAACTGTCCCACGGCCAAACACTTCATTGAAGTCTATCAATCACATTTACCAACACCCTCTGTACCTCATGCCAATTTAAAATCCATTAGTGTGCTCTATAAAGCGACCACCTGACCGTTCAGAGTCACCTTCAATTCCAGATGGGTTACCACAGACCTAATATGACATAGTATTTTAAGCCCAAACAGAAAAAAAAAAACAAAAAAACAATTGATGGACATCAATCCAAATATTTTGAGTAGACCTGTCATATAGAGGACGTTAATTAACCTTCTCTACCCGAACCTAAAGAACTATCGTCGTCACAGCGTGTGAGGTCTATACCACACCGGAGGTACTTCTTACTGCCAAATTTCAAAATAGAATCCAAGAAAAGAATAAGAAAAGAAAAAAAACCCAATTGAAAACTGCAAACACGAAACATATCTACCTCTCAGAACGAGCACTACTCATATCCATCATCCATACAACTAAGTACACTACGGATTAAACAAAAGATACTCCCTGTCCACTTGCAGGCTCACTCACTCTCGGACGAAGTACAATAAACAAAAGAACTGCTTTCAAGCTCTTGTCAAATATTTGTATGAATAATTTGTCGAATGTATCGTGGCGGTGATGTCCTTCATTGAGGACTTAGAACACAGATGGACTGACAGAGATAATGGTCTGAATGGTGCTTGCTGCTGGTGTGTGTGTACAAATCGAGTGCGGTAGGTAACATACGACCATGGAGCGAACATGTTGTGTGCCTATATGACGGTGATGGTGGTTGTAGTGGTGGTGGCGGCAGTGGCTTTGCGCGTCTTCTGGGTGCGGGTAGGTAGATAAAAATTTGATTACTTGCGGTAGGTAGTAGATTACGGGATACCGTATAACGTTCAATCCAATCTGCGGTAGGTCGGCATGTATGTTTGAGGAAATAAAAATCAAATAAAAAGAGGAACGACAAGCGATGGGCGACGATGAATCATGATCGCTGTCTTTTTGCTATTATTCTTTGACACCTTTTAATAGTACACATGTGCATACAGTGTCTGTGTGTATCCCAGAGTAGTCAAATAAATTAGCAAAAAAGGAAAACCATTAAAAGTAATAGTTTCACTCAAGGCTCTCTTCGTTCGGTACAACAGAACAAAGAATAGAACAATTCAAAAATCAATTTATTGATGTGGTGACCACTACCGGAGAGCCTTGAATGGAGAGTTTACGTACGTGTGCTCCTGTTTCCTCTTTGAACGACATGTGATAGTCAGATTAGCTATGCAAAATTGTTAAGTGCACGCAATCTAATACCATTTCTAAAAAACGATAGGAATTTGTTTCCTTTTTTTATTTTCATTTGATTGGTAATCTTTTTTTTACTGGGTAAAGCAACCATGAGTTAAAACCTCATATAGAGACACCAACTAGATTTTTTCAGTTGTCGGCAAGGAAAACTATGGACGAAATACATACAAAACATTAGACGAATAGGTTAATATTCAAGGAACAAGTATGAGCCACGACGAGTTCAACCTGAACTAGGATTACCAACACAGAAACAGGAATCCCCAACTTTCTCGGGAGGCAAGAGTCCTACGAAGAAAGAGGTTAAAACATCTGCAATAATCCCGGTAAGTAAAGATCAGGATATATTGCTCGACTCCGGAAGCGAAGCAACACTGGACTACCCAATGACCTCACCCTTGGTAGGGGACCTCTTGGACCAGTTTGCAGAAGACTCCAACGCCACCATGATGGAGATACATATATCGACACCATGATGGAGATACATATATCGACACCATGATGGAGATACATATATCGACACCATGATGGAGATACATATATCGATTAACCCTCCAGGAGCCATGGTTATGCAACCACAAGGGTCGTGGACTAAGGATTCCAGCCTATCAGTTGATTACACCAGTCAACTTGAAAGACTCATAATCAGCTCAGAGCGAAACACGTATAACACGATTTGGGGCTGCAGGCATGTAAATGACAGAGTAATCTATATAGGGGAACGCTCTCACCTTCATTACGACAAACCGAAAGGAGGTATGTACTTGACACCACTTTGGCATCTATCACTTACCAATAGGATTAGTGAGTGGGTGGTCTCCAAAGAACATTCTTTTTCGGATCACCGCTACCTTCTCTTCAGCTATAATCTGTTCTTGTTCCAATCCAAGAAAAAAAGATTGGAATCATTACAAAGCCTTCGTGGGCAACTATTTAGTTTAAAGGATACCTTATCGGATCGAATATAGACTCGTAGGTCGTTATCCTAACACAAACACTGGGCAACGCACGAACAACCAGCTGCGCAAAACACAAGACCAGGAAGAAATCGTACCCGTCCTGGTGGAACACTAACTTAAGCAAGCTTCACAAAGTCTGTTCTAAGCTCTTTAACAAAGTCAAGAGGACTAGAAACAACACAGACTGGAACTTGTACAAACATTCACTTGTATGTATGTATGTTGGCGTTACAGTCCATGAAGGACCTGAGCCGAGCTTCTCTCTCAATCACCCATGTTGTGTGTGATTTAATTTTCCCATAGGTGAAAGGGACCTACAGTTTATTGCCGGTTCCGAACGGCGAATTTCGAGAAGCTTTTCATGACAATTTTACTACAGGGGGTTTTGTCAGAGCCCCGCTGAGGAGAAACACCTTGAAAAACACGTTGACATGGCTGTGTCAGGATTCGATCCCGTGTCATCGGCGTCAGAGGCCAACACACTACCCACTGAGCCACGGTGCTCTCAAACAACAAACATTCACTTAGGGAATATAAACAATCCCTACGGATAGAGCAAAGAAAATCATGGAGACTTTTCTGCAGCAGTCTGGAAAATATTTCAGACGCCCAAGCTGCTTGTTCTTCAACGGAGTATGGACAACTTCGGTACAAGAAACACGTAATCTTCTGATCAACATGCACTTCTCAGGGTGTTCTGAACACAAAACTCAGAGCAAGCACAGGGAACTCAGAACCGTCCTTTCAAAAGGACAGTACGATCACATAATCTCCAGAGATAAAAATTACATGGGCAATAAAAAGTTCCAAGCCCTTCAAATCCGGCTGGATGGAATTTATCCCATCGAACTCGCACAAACTATGGTGTGGATGATCCCATGGCTAGACGTCGTCTTCAAAGGCTGTCTAGTATGATGACACATTCCAGAAAAGTGGAAGTCCACAAGGGTACTTTTCATCCCCAAGGCTGGAAGAAGTTCTCACATTACACCCAAGGATCTTATGCCTATCTGTCTGTCATCCTTTGTACCAAAAAATCTTACAGCCGATTGCGTTCATCGTAGTAATAATCTGCTTTTCGTGTTATATATGTACATACGTCCTGTTGAATGTACACTAAATGCCATTTCACAGTCTTTTTTCGATAGAGGGCAACACGTAATTCAGGGTGCTGAAGATGTTAATAGCATTTGCGGTCCCGAAACTCGTAACAGCCAACCGCAATTTTCGTTCCATCGATTCGGTAATTTCGATGTCAGGTGCGGCAAATCATGGAAAGCAGTATTTCGATTGCCTAGCTCTATTGTTGTAAGCCAAAAGAAGCTCCATGTATGGGTGCAAAATGAATTGACGCAGACCGAACTACTGTCGGCGAATCGCAGCAAAATCTACCCATGAAAAGTGGTCACTTGCATCAACCTCGCGATTGAATCAAAAGTTTTGCTGTCTTTGGTGGAATTGTATGTATGTATGTGCATATGTTGGCGTTACAGTCCATGAAGGACCTGAGCCGAGCTTTTCTCAATCACCCATGTTGTGTGTGATTTCATTTTCCCATAGATGAAAGGGACCTACAGTTTATTTGCCGGTTCCGAACGGCGAATTTCGAGAAGCTTTTCATGACAATTTTACTACAGGGGGTTTTGTCAGAACCCCGCTGAGGAGAAACACCGTGAAAATACATTCGATGACATGGCTTTGTCGAGATTCGATCCCGTGTCATCGGCGTCAGGTGGAATTACCAGCGACTAATCTACTATAAGCTGCTCCGCTACGACAGTACTCTCAATTCGAACTTGCACTGTTAATAATTGGACCGCCTAGGAAGACCAATCGCCCATAAGCAGCCAGCTTTGGTGAATAGAAGAGAAATTGTGTTCCATCAAGACAATACCAGGCCAGACAACATCGAGACTCACCAAAAGCCCCGGAAGCTTAGCACCAAGTATAACGCATATGTCTGCCAAATGCAAATCAATGAAGAAATGAGAATACACAACAGCAACACCATGTTTTCAAACAGAGGTATTTATTGACCTGGTCAGGTAAAGTGATTTTTGGTGATAGTATATAACGTATGAGAGCACCGTGGCGCAGTGGGTAGTGTGTTGGCCTCTGACGCCGATGACACGGGATCGAATCCCGACACAGCCATGTCATCGAACGTGTTTTTCACGGTGTTTCTCCTCAGCGGGGTTCTGACAAAACCCCCTGTAGTAAAATTGTCATGAAAAAGCTTCTCGAAATTCGCCGTTCGGAACCGGCAATAAACTGTAGGTCCCTTTCACCTATGGGAAAATGAAATCGCACACAACATGGGTGATTGAGAGAAGCTCGGCTCAGGTTCTTCATGGACTGTAACGCCAACATACATACATACATACAGTTCCGAAAGGAAGTGACTTTCAAGAGATAAGTATATATGTTCCTTTTTTTGGGCTAGTGCATTCACACAGTAGGTGACAAACGGACTCCATTTCCTCCTGCATCTGCAGAAGTCATTGTGGGGCTGGCCTAGTCTGGCTGCATAGTAGGATAATATGCAGTGCACAGTGAGGGCATCGACTACCAATCCAATATTCCCACAACTCAACTTTAGTAGACTTTCTATCCTTTTTTCTCATAGACGGGCCAGGTTGATCTTGCCGTCGCGTAAGTACCTAATTGATACACCGCTTATTGGCCTTCACTATTAGCTCCACCTCTAATTCCCTGTAGAGTGTATTGAATGGCGTTTTAGCTGTTGCGATCGGCGCGAAGTTTGTGCCTAATCCTTATTTAGCTACATACATAGTTCGACCGCCTTTTCATTTCCGAAGATATATTCTCATGACCTGGTATCCAGCAGAGGGCCACCTTGTTGACATCTGATATCTCCTCTAGCCTTTCTTTGCAGAGTTTGTTTGATGTTGATCTCTTTTCCTGAGATATTCTCTCTAATAATCAGGTCTGTCTGTCGCCTGGTTGATTGCGAAAATCTCAAACTTTGGTTAAAAAAATTTGTTGATTGTATGCCGGTATAGAGATAGAAACGTCAATGATTTATCCAAGTTAAACGATAAATTTCCAACAGTTTGCCTATTATAAAACTTATAGATTAGTTGTGAACCAGCCACACAAATATTACTTATCTAGATAACAAATTAGTAGCTCCAGAAGATGACGAGAAATAGATCAGTTGCAACACCAATAAATCTATCAAAACAACTAAAACAGCTCAAGGCATTCCACATTAACATCTTTCAGAAGACTTCCTCGTATAATGCTAAATTTATGGTTTATGATATCTATTTAAATCATTGCTCAATTTTTAAATCCCTTATAAAGCTCTCGGCAAATTAGAATTCCTTTCGAACAGGCATTCACTTGTATACCTTGGAAAATGTATGTAGAAGTTTCCAAAATATAACATATTCTTCTACGTCGAAACTACAGACATCCATGCGTATAAGTGCAGATACATATTTATCCAGTTATAGATGTTACGTGTATAAAGCGAATAAAGGACATTTCACTGTTGCCTCAAGGCGGGAAAGAACGGAACGCCCCTGACCGTTCTTCCACCCGTGTTTCTCTTCACCGTCATATGAATCAACAATTTGTCAGCCTTGAAGCAATTCAAGGATCCGACGAGTACTGCCAACAACAACAGCGCCGCAGGGAAATGAGGTGACTTAAGGACTATGAGTTTTCCATTAATTTTGAATAATGCTATAAGCATTATTCACACGAAGGATTTTGCCATGAAAATCCTAAGTATCTCAGGGAGTATACCCTGAACGAGCACCACACCCCAATCACCACCACCTGCCATTGGTATTTCCAAAGCAAAAAAAAAACTCTACAAACCCTCGCTACTCGTATAGTCAGCGTTATCATAGCCGTCGTTGTCGAGTCTATGGATTCCTGAATGTCCCTTTCGAACAAGCTGAGAGCACAGAGAGTGAGTGATTCTAGTGTTGCACGAATACATTTGCACATCAATATGTGAGTATCAAATACATTCTTGACACCGGATGGGGCATGGCACACAGCGGGATATGGAAGGGGACATTTTCTACCATTACAAATGAAAGTAGAACAACGACGAAAGCGGCGCATCGAAAAAAATTAAAACGGAAGAGCAAAAGGAAAGAAAAAATAAAAAGGAGAAGAAATAGTAGCGAAATTGGGGGCGGCGTACACACGTTCAAACATCAGCACGCACACAAAGCCATCAGGTTCCCTTGAACCAACTGTTGTGACACAGATACGCGTGTAGTAAAAAAGCCAAGCTGTTGACCCAAAATCAGGAATTAAAAAAGAAGAATCATGTACTACCTCTACTCACGCCTCTAACCAGTCGAAGGATAGAAGTTAAAAAAGGACAGATCCATACGAGTAGTAAACTAGGTGAGAGGACAACGAGGAAAAGACTCAAACGACCCGAGAAAGGGATACAGAATAAGAATACGAGAACAGTAAGTAGGCTTGAAGGGAAAACTGTAGCGAAGCGGGTATGTGTCCGTTAATTACGTACTTTTTAAATTTTCCCAAACCGAAAATTTACTTGGATTTCCCCCCTTGTACTGTGCCACTTCCCTTTACCGCCTACCCTGGTACTGCCATTGACGGATGTTTATATCCTGTGTTGTGGAAAGCAACGATTTCTCAAATGCGATAAGCTATGAATTTCGGGTTCATTTTAATTAAGGACATATCCGAAGCACCCGTCCCAAATAACTACTACGGGGTGGTACTTCTATTCGTTTTGTTATCTCTTTACTGGAACCGTTACTGATGGCAGGAGGGTGCAGATTGCGTGTAATAGGTGTTCTTATACGAACATTACGCAAGCAAGGGGGGTGTGCGCTTGTATGCGCTGGGGATTTGAGACCGCTTTTCATTACACTGATAGAGTTACTAAGCGACAGTTTTAATTAAAATGTGTGTTATCAGGCTAAGAAGCTAGGCTGAGCTTTTGTCGAAGGCAAACGTGGCAACAGAATTTATGAAGATGAATGACGATTTCTGAAGGTGCTGTTCAGTGAATAGATACTTATTAGGGCAGCTACTTTGATAGCAGTTTCAAAGGGAATTTATAAAATTGCACGAGTAAGTGGATCATATGTATGTACGTCTCATGCCTCACCACGTATAATAAGGACATATTTTATTATGTATGCAGTTAGATAAAATTATGGAACCACATATGTACATACATATGTACATGGTAATGGGCTTCTAGGACAGTAGGCAAAATTGGTGTCTATGAGACTAATTGCGTGTACCGATAGTTCTGGACCCTTTCGAACGTCCTCGGTCACGATATTATTATCTCGGTTGAACGGGGCTGGCCACCTCTTACCATATCTCGAATGGACTCAGTGGACAAGATGCATTGCATAATTGTACGCGCAGATGGTGTTAAACGAAGAGGGAAATGAGAATGAAATGTACGTGGTGTAAAAACAACATACCGGAAATTGGTCAAAAAAGTAGTAATGCTATTTCTCCTGCTTCTGCTTCTTCTTAGTGGGCGCTACAGTTCGGGGTGAACCTGGGCCTCAACTAACATGCTCTCCATCTAGCACGATCTTTCGCTAGCCTTTTCCATTGCCGCACACCCAGTTGGCTGAGGTCCCCTTCCACCTGTGTGCGCCATCTTAAGTGCGGCCGTCCTCTGCTTCTTCGTCCCTCGGGGTTGGATTCAAAGACTCTCCGGGCTGGAGCTGTGATGTCCATTCGCTCTAGGTGTTAAATCCGTAGACGCCTGACTAGGCTCATGTCGCTGTACAGCCCGTAAAGTTCGTAGTTGAATCTTCTCCTCCATCCCCCGTCTGCGTTCATAGGCACGAAAATCACGCGCAAAATCTTTCTCTCGAACCGACCAAGGGCCTCCTCATCCGCTAGTGTGATTGTGTCCATGCTTCTGCGCGGTACAGCAGGACCGGGATGATAAGGGTCTTATGCAGAGTTACCTTTGTCGTTCGGGAGAGGGCTGTATTACTCAATTGCAACCTGAGCCCAAAGAAACAGCGATTGGCAAGAGTGATTTTGTTTTTGATTTCGGAACTGATGTCGTTGTTCCAGGTCACTGCGGAGCCAAGGTAGACGAAGTCCTTTACTGCCCCGAACTGATATCTGCCAATACAAACGTTCTGGCCAAGACGTCGGTGGTGGGCGTCCTTTTTTGATGACAGCATATATTTAGTTTTGCCCTCGTTTACCGCCAAACCAATTTTCGCCGCCTCCATCTCAATACTCGCAAACGCCTCATTGACATCTCGCTGTGATCTACCTATTATGTCAATATCGTCGGCGTATGCAAGGAGTTGCGAGGATTTGAAATAAATTGTGCCTCTTGTATTGGCCAGTGATTTTTGCACAATCATTTCCAATATGATGTTGAAGAAATCACACGATAGCGCATCGCCCCGCTTAAATCCTTTTTTGACATCAAAACTATCGGTAAGATGTCATCGATTCGGATGGAGCAGCGAGCATTCTCCAAAGTCATCCTGCATAGTCTGACGAATTTAGCAGGTATGTCAAAGGTAGACCTAGCGTTGTATAGCTCGTCTCTAATTACGCTGTCGTATGCGGCTTTGAAGTCGACAAATAGGTGGTGAGTGTCGACTTGAAATACATTGGTTTTTTCCAGGATCTGCCGTAGTGTGAAGATTTGATCGATGGTGGACTTCCCTGGCCTGAATCCGCACTGATGAGGACCTATCAGCTTATTTACAAAAGGCTTCAGGCGTTCACACAAAACGGCAGAGGAATAGAGGAATATAGTTGGCGCAATCAGAGGGGTCTCCCTTCTTGTGGATCGGGCATACGATGCTGAGACTCCATTCCTCAGGCATGCTTTCCTCTAACCATATCTTACGGATGAGCTGGTGCATGCTCATCCCCAGCTGCCTTGAAGAGCTCAGCAGATAGTCCGTCTGCGCCAGCAGCTTTATTCGACTTGAGTTTCGATATGGCAATCTTAACTTCGTCGAGGTCAAGGGGACAGAATTCTCTGCGGTCTCCGTCGATTAGAAATGGATCATTTTGCCTGACAGCGGTATATTGACTAATATTGCCGTTATACAGTCTGCAGAAGTGTTTTTTCCATATTCTCAGCATCGACTGCTGGTATCGACCTGATTCCGAAGAAATCCGCTAGGTATCTTGGCATAATCCTTGGAATCTTAGCTGGAAGGAGAACGTAAATGAAAGAACCAAGAAAGCTTGCGTGGCACTATATTCGTGCAGAGTAGCTTTCGGAAAGACATGGGGCTTTAAACCAACGGTGGTATACTGGCTGTACACCGCGGTGGTAAGACCCATTTTAGTCTATGGATCAATTGTGTGGTGGAAAGCACTTGAGAAGAAATGCAACCTTCAAAGTCTTACAAGGATTCAGAGGGCTGGCTGTCTGGGGGTGACCGGATCCATGAAATCCACACCAACGGCGGCCCTTGAAGTGATGCTGATCTTTGCATCAAAAAAGGTGCGGATCTGATTCTTAGGGAGAATTTCTCAGGCAAGAGAATCAAAATCTATGTTGACAATCAGGCAGCCATTAAGACTCTGCAAGCAACATGGATAAGATCTAAACTCGTAAAACTCTGTAAAGAGAAACTCGAAGAAATATCGGATGTCTATGAGGTTACCATCTGCTGGGTACCAGGGCATGTGAATATTTCCGGTAATGGGAAGGCGGACGAACTAGCCAGACTGGGATCAGGTGCAGATACGTCGCAGATCACAACTGAGGCTAGAACGTCACTCAGCACACTATTCAGAGAAATAGGGGTGGAACTACTAGGAAAGGCCAACAAGCGATGGTGTCAATTAGACACATGCGCTACGGCAAGGCTAACATGGCCTGTCTATAACAAAAAAAAGGACGGAAAGTCTGCTAAATCTTGGTAGAGAGAATATACGACTGGTAGTCAGCGCCCTCACTGGGCACTGCATAATATCATATCATGCAGCTAGACTAGGCCAGCCCTACAACGATTTCTGCAGAAGCTGTAGGGACGAAGAGGAAATAGAATCCATTCGTCACATACTGTGTGAATGCCCTGGACTGGCCCGAAAAAGATTTACGCTCCTCGGGAACTACTTCTTCTCGGGTTTAGAGGTTTAGATTCTTAATTGAATCTGGGTGGTTCAGCTCAGCGGGCAACTAACAGGTTCCCCTCGGGTTAGTTTTTCAAAATGGGCACAATGGACTCCTCGTAGTCTAAGTGAGCCTTGACTTCAATAGGGCACCCAACTAACCTAACCTAACCTTTCATGAGAAATATTTTGTTTACTTAGACCTGTCAAGCGAAGTGCTGCTGTGCAATTCAAGTCAAGGAGCAGTCAAACACTGAGTTTTTCCAAATGAATCTGTTCCGAAGAAGGCAAAAGCGAAGGCCTTGGCCATTTATTTATAATGCAATAGCGTAGTGAACTTCTTAGAGAAAAGTGCGGAATTAAACTAAAATATTCTAAACGATTCGCCGATGGTGGCTTCAATTCACTGGAAGATATAAAGGACATATTCTCTTAAATAATGGGCACGTTGGACCGATGGTCCTGGTACTGAACTATCAGCCCGAGTCACCCTGTGAACGGTGCTTCAGTGAGGCGCTCAATATGTTCGTAGTTTGTTCAAGGGTGAATGTCGTCGTAGTTATTTCTACGACAAAAACGTTCTCTTTTATTTTAACACCGACATATTCGCAGTTTGGTAGTTGTGTCTATTAATTGATTAAAAATGAAGGTAATCGAATGACTAGCATATACCTAAAGAATGTATACATTCACAGATAAGATTTCTGTTTTATTTTCGACATAGTCCCATCCTTGAAAAGCTCTTAATACGAGTAATATTAAAAGAACGGAATGTGGAATGAAGACAGACCTTCCACTAGAAATCATAGTACTGAAATGAAAACAAGACAACTCGTCAACGTCGTTAAGACTATGCGGAATCGTTTATTTTTTCGTCAGCATTCTTTTAATTGGACAGTAAACAGGCAGTTTTGCTGATTGCTCTTGTCGGCGCTTCTTTCTTCACATACAACAATAAGGAGGATGTAACCGTTCTGCTTAAAGCATCTGACTCATTGTGAAGTGCAAACCTCAAGCGTCGTCACCGTGGGCCATAATTTAACTGTGTCCTGAGGACCCATACATATTATATACATATATGTACATGTAACCAGAGAGGAAGGAATGAGTCTAAAAGGACTTTATAATTGGAACGTTGAGCATGATCTTCTGAAATAACCATAATTCACGTTGACAGTAATAAAAATTAATTCAATTTTTTGTCCCCTTATTTCGTAAACATTAACCAGATTGAGATACACCGACTCATTTAAAAGATAGTAGCGTCCCATCATAGAAGCGCGGCAATCATATAAACACTTAGCTAAAGTTGATGTGACTTGAAAGAGATGCGATGCGTATCGGGGTTTTTAAATACGCTACCATGAGTCGTTTGATTTCATGTTTATAGTAATTTAAATATCTATATAAGTGGAATACATATTTTGTTTTAAGTTTTCCTAATTAGGTTCAATCGAAGTTATTTGGTTAGTGTTATTATCCAAGACAAATGTCGTTTGAATTTATTGAGTTGAGTATAAAGTAAAGGCGAATAGTAGCAGGCCAGATTGCAGATTTATTTTGTTGAATGTTTTAATGACCGCTAGATAGCAAAATGGCTATTTCAAATCAATGGACAACATATGGATCGTTGCTGGTCGTACAGTAGCCATCGTAAAGTATGGTTTTTTCGTTTTTTCTTAATATTTATGTATGTTGTGTCGTTAAGGTGGATGCGCTTCGGTCGTTAAGACTATGTTGCAGATAATGATGAAAATAGAAAAAAAAGAAAAGAATTTGGTAATAAAATGTCGCTGCCATTGAATATTAATAGAGTCTGCAATATTCAATGTACAAATAGGAAAGCTGTCATTACATCCCAAAGATGTCCAGAAAATCGCTCAAAAGGAGCGGCACTGGGTGTTTATATCTAGTTTCCGCGTGATGATAAATCGCATGATCTTGCATTCCAATTTCCATTTCTGCGACGCAAAATTAAGCGACTTTCGAAGAACCCTTGCAATTCGTCGATATTTCCAAGCGTGGCTGTGGGGGGGCTGTGGTGCAGTGGTTAAAATCATCGACCGCCGAGCGGAAGGTCTATAGTTCAAATTCGCTTCGTAGCCAAGAAAAAGTAATTCCTATACGGACAAAAAGTATGCAACGCGGTTGCAGACGTACTGCTGCAGGCATAACACTCACAGTATATGGTCAACTGAAATTCATCCTCTGCGTATGCAATACTAAATTGCTCGAACGAATTACTACGGACTATAACCAACCCAAGCTGGCAAACGCCAGCTTCGATCTCTGTGCTTCGATCTCTGTCCCTGCTCAATCCAAGTTGACACACAGCCTCCGCGTGGCCTTCCCAACGTGTGCAGCGATCCGAACCCTTGTTCCTGGGGAAAGAGGAATCTGGTCCTCCAGGTTGGGGGTTGCGCTTAGGGCTAACATCCCTATCGCTTAAAACAAAAATTTTGTTCAGAGACAACCAATAGCCTCGGATACGGACGGATTACATGTTGCCGACCCCCGCAAACGTCAAAAAGGAAACGAATTTCGGTTCTGCACCTGGAAATTTAGGCCCCACAACAGACCAGGTGCAGCCCAACAACTGGTTAACTCTTTGGACTGCCATAAGGCAGACATTATCGCGCTCTAAGAAGTGCGAAGGGATGGGCCAGGCAAAAAGCGGATGAAAAACTGTGATATATACTACGGAAACTGTTACAGAGAAATTAAACAACGCTTATTCGGATGCGGATTTGTT
Source organism: Eumerus sabulonum (assembly GCA_951905685.1). Lineage (NCBI taxonomy): Eukaryota > Metazoa > Arthropoda > Insecta > Diptera > Syrphidae > Eumerus > Eumerus sabulonum. Next base: position 210,855,635 of record OX645060.1, read on the forward strand.
GTTCGAGGCAGACTCAGGAAAAAAAGTCTTAAGCTTCCAGTACGTAAGCGAACGCCTCATAACTATTCGCATCAAGGCCAATCTCGGCAATATAAGCTTACTATGTGTCCGAGCCCCCACAGAGGAGAAAGATGACCGACATAAAGACGACTTCTATGATCTCCTAGGCAGAACGTATGCGCAATGTCCCAGCTATGACACCAAAATCGTTCTAGGAGATTTCAATGCGAAGCTGGGTAAGGAAGCTATCTTTGAACGGGTCATTGGAAAGAACAACCTACACAACAAAACGTCAGAAAACGGACTAAAGCTAGTGGACTTTATGGTGGGACATAACCTGGTAGTAGCAAGTACACGATTCCCACACCTCAACATCCATAAGGGGACCTGGCGGTCTTTCGATCAATCGACAACCAACCAAATTTATCATATTGCGATCGACGGCAGACACTCCTCCAGCATCCTAGATGTCCGAACCTTTCGAGGAGCCAACATCGACTCGGATCATTACCTTGTTGCAGCCAAGGTACGGATGCGAATTTCTCGGAACCAACGGAGTCGAGTAAGAACACCAAAATTTAACGTCGGAAAGCTGTAATCGCAGGAGACCGCCAGAACCTTGGCCGATCAAGTCTCCCTCAAGCTCTCTCAAGTCCCGATGCAATCTGCAGAAACCATAGAACAGCAATGGAGTCGTTGTCAGAAAGCCATTAGAGAGGCCGCCTCAGATATACTCGGTTTCCAGCCACCACCGTCGAGAAACCCCTGGTTTGATGATGAGTGCAGAAACAGAATGCATACATGGCCACATTGCATCGACGGACGAGAGCTGCCCGCGAGCTCTATGAACAGAAAAGGAGGGAGGAGCATGCGCTTCTGAGAAGGAAAAAGAAGGAGCACGAGAGGCGCGAGATCGAGGAGATGGAGAGATGTTACTGCAGGAACGACGTTCGAAAATTTTACCAGAAAGTAAAACGAACATGCCAAGGCTATAAAGCCAGAGCAGAAGCCTGCAGGGATGAGCACGGACAATTAGTAGTGGAGTCACAGTCGATGCTGAGATTGTGTAAGGACCCATTCTGCAGACTGTATAACGGCGATGATAGTCAAAATGCCGCCGTCAGGCAGAGCGAACCATTCACGAAGGAGAATCCCGTCCACCCGACCTAGACGATGTTAAGATAGCGATATCGAAACTTAAGTCTTATAAAGCTGCTGGAGCAGACGGACTCCCCGCGGAGCTGTTTAAAGCAGCTGGCAATGAGCTGGTTAGGAACATGCACCAACTCCTCTGCAAGATATGGTCGGAAGAACGCATGCCCGATGAATGGAATCTCAGTATCGTTTGCCCGGTCCATAAGAAAGGAGACCCCTATGACTGCGCCAATTACAGAGGGATAAGCCTCCTGAACATCGCATACAAAATCCTCTCTGCCGTACTGTGTAAGTACCTGAAACCGTTCGTGGACAATCTGATAGGTTCCTACCAGTGTGGTTTCAGGCCAGGAAAATCCACGATAGACCAAATATTTACACTACAGCAGATCTTGGAGAAGACCCATGAATTCCAGGTCGACACGCACCATCTTTTCGTCGACTTTAAAGCCGTGTATGACAGTGTTTATAGAGACGAGCTATACAGAGCCATGTCATGTTTTAACATTCCTGCCAAACTCGTCAGACTATGCAGGATGACTATGGAGAACTCTCGCTGCTCCAGTAAGGTCGGAGGTGAACTAACCGGCCCCTTTGATGTTAAAAAAGGTTTTAGACAGGGTGGGACACTGTCATGTGATTTCTTCAACATTATTCTTGAAAAGATCGTGCGGGACTCTGCGGCCAATATAAGAGGTACGATCTACTTCAAGTCCACACAATTGCTTGCCTACGCAGATGATATTGGACGAACAAAGCGAGACGTCAATGAGGCGTTCGCAAGCATTGAAGCAGAAGCGGCGAAAATGGGTATAAGGGTAAATGGGGACAAGACCAAATATATGCTGTCATCCAAGAAAGACGCAGAACACCGACGGCTTGGTCAGAACGTCACCTTCGGCAGCTATATTTTTGAAGTAGTCAAGGACTTCGTCTACCTTGGCTCGATAGTGACAAGCAGCAACGACACCAGCGCTGAGATAAAACGCAGAATAGCTCTTGCCAATCGCTGCTTCTTCGGGCTCAAGAGGCAATTGAGTAGTAGAGCCCTCTCTCGAAAAACTAAGGTTTCCCTCTACAAAACCTTAATCATCCCGGTCCTCCTCTACGGCGCTGAGGCTTGGACGTTATCAAAAGCGGATGAAGAGGCTCTTGGACGTTTCAAAGGGAAAATTCTGCGTGCAATCTTTGGTCCCGTTTGTGTAAACGGAGAATGGAGGAGGAGATTCAACCAAGAACTGTACAGCGACATCGGCCTGGTTAGACGTCTTCGGATCCAACGTCTAAGATGGCTAGGCCATGTAGAGCGAATGGACATCAACGCTCCGGCCCGAAGAGTCTTCGACTCCAACCCCGAGGGACGACGCGGCAGAGGACGACCGCATTTAAGGTGGCGCGCACAGGTGGAAAGGGACCTCAACCAACTGGGCGTGCGGCACTGGAAGCTGCTGGCCAAAGATGGGGTCCGGCTGGAGAGGCTTGTTGGTTGAGGCCCTGATTCACCCCAAACTGTAGTGCCATCAAAGTAAGTAAGTATAACCAACCCGGAATTGGTCGGCTCTCGTCCTATCGAGGACAACCACCCCTGAAAGTAGTGAACGAACATCAACGACCCAAACCACTGCACTCCGTTCAGGTTGTTTTTTTAGAGACTCGCGCAGGTTCAAGAGTTTTTTTTTTTTTTTTTTGTTTTTTTTTTTTATATTCTCTGATGATGTGTTTTAAACACACAACCACAAAAAAAAAAAAAAAAAAAATGCATGAGATTGCGCTGAATTGACGGTAAAAACACCTTTCGTCCATCGGCTGCTCTTGATATTTACGTAAATTCTCGTTGGCCCAATCGTGGAAGTTTTGATTGTTCACCATCCTATTTAATGTGAAATGCACCTCTGAGGTGATTTTTGATGAAAATTAATCCTCCTTTTCTCTGAGAGCCAATCGGTGAATACTAGTTTTTGTTGTAACAGATTTTGGTACATCTCCCACAGAATCCGTAACGTTGAATTTACAAAATGACCAGAAAGTATGTAAAGTACACGTTCGTTTTCTTTTATGCTCCCATGGACTTCATTCAAATACGACTTCATCGCGATAAATATAGCGTCTTTATCAACTTGATCTTTACTTTTCTGCATCTCGTTTGGAGAACCCTTTACAATTCAATTACCAGACGAGTAGAAATCTTTGAAATATATTTTTTTTTTTTGTATCAAGAATCGTACTCTTAGTTTGTTTGTCACACAACCTGGGCAGAGTGTACATAGATGGTTTGAATCGTAGATGTTCGTTCACTACTTTAAACCAATTATCTGGATGATGTCACTTCCTAACAAATTCCAAGCCAATACGTCACAAAGTCCCTCTCTTCTGTGAATTTCAAACCACAATTTATAAATGGAAAGAAAAAGATATTAATATCGATTTAAGCCCTTCACGTCCATCTGATAAATTATTACAGCAGTTAATGGACTTAATAACGCTAACACGTACATACATCGACAATGACGACAACGAATACCTATAGAGTACGAGAAGATTTATTTCATTCCCAGAAAGCAAACGAGAATAATAATCAATCTGTGCGTTATTTCAGAATAAGACTTCTTCTTTGATTTCTTTGAGATTACAGAAGACTAAAATAAAAATTTTGAAGACATTCTAAATCAATTTAACACGCAACCCATTCCCGCATTGATTGATTGGCATCTTTTATAGGTTGTTGTTCTCCAAACTATCACACGTATTCACAGCGAAACGTATTTAAGGTGAACTAAGAATTGAATTCGAATTTGTTTCGAATTTCATTCAATGAAAGATACCATGAGTCACGGCTCACAAAAGTCCATTGAAGAGAAATAGAAAGACAAAATATACAAAGTGTCGAATTTCGTACGATGGGTTTCCACTGTACGCACGAATACGTGCAAATGTGTGTGAAGAAAATTGATAATTTTAGGTCGTTCTGGTAAATTACGGATAAAAAAGCATTTACATATAAACTTTACCTATAACAAACCGAGAAAGAGAGAGGAGAAGAAAAGAAATGAGGTTTACTTGGTCGATGGATTTAGATTATTTTCTCTTTCGTACTTTACGCGTCTGTTGTATACTGTTGAAGCTACAAAGATACATCCTCTATTTAACAAGAAGATCTCCCTGAAACGTATAAACAAACCGCGACAGTATCCATGACTGAAGAGGGTCATCACGATTGATTTATTCGGAGTAAGAGAAACCAACGTGAAGACAATAATAACGATTTAAACCAAGACGAAGATGAACGCGAACGACTGGACCGGCGTCAATGCATATGACGAGGAAGATCATGCTGGTGATGGTAGTGGTCTGGTTTCTTTATACCCATACGATATAGTCGACCGCAACGACAGGAAGATGAAGAGACAAGTTGAGAATAACCACAAAGTTGTTTATCTTCGATCTAGATAACGAAAAAGTAATGTTGCCACTTTACCTAGAACTCGTCGTCAAGTCGACTAGTGATGGTCATTTCCGATTTGTTACCAGTTTGATCGGCCTAGGCGAATAAAAAAAAAATCAATCGTATCCACTTGATATTCTCGAATGGAATATTTCCGGTTCACGCGTTGCTAAATCCCGTCTCAAATTGTTCCTGTTCTAAAAATGGAAATCACCAAGCGAAGGAAACACATCGTTGCATCAATGATGATAAACTTCAAGAACCACTCGAGCTGCACTTCGACGACAATACCGTCGTCGACCACAATCAGCGAAACAAAAGCCCAACCATACCGAGTCTAAATACATATCTTTCAGACTCCCTCAGCCAGTAAATTTTACAGTCCAGTAACAAACCGTCGACCACGACACCACATCCTCATGTAGTGCGCCTTGAGTGTGGATGCACAATTTTTGAAGTTTTCTTTGGCTGCCGACAATTTTCAATCTTTCTACATACGGTATAATGACCTCCAGTTTCAAGCTAGCAAAAGGAAACGGACCAGGAGGAGAAGATTGACGTTTGTGGATATGATGATATGACGTTACTGCTCCCGCTTGCTGCACTCTTTCATGAGATTCATTAACGCGAACAAAAGGCCGACATGCCGTGAGTAGTACTTACGGCCAGGCGCTGTGCAGTGAAATTGATAGGACGCCAGTGTGAAGAGCCAGAAGTACAAATGACGGTTTTAACGCCTGAAGGCGGCTTGTAGGAGGCTTCTCCGTTTATATGTATAGAGGATACGCATCGATAAACGCGCGACTCGACGAGCAACGACGACGTTCAACAAGAACACCGCACTCTGCACACCACTCAACAAATTCATCGTCCAACTATGTGCTTGCAATACCGTGACAATTACAGTGGTTCCATGTTTTCTTGTTTTTTTTTTTTAATCTTTTTATTCCTCTCACTGTAGCTTTGCATGCTTTCCACTGCCATTAATGGTACTACATAGTCTGTGGTGACGCAGCACTACCCATGCTATGCCATGCCCTGACATGCTTTACGTGGAGATTACACTCTGATATTGCCTTTATTTTTCCTTTTATTTTTCACTCTGTTGTGTTTGGCCCTATTTTGTACCTTACTTGTTCGTATTTATACAATAAAAACAGAATAAAAAAAATAAATAAAAAATACGCAAACAGGGCCACAGGGCCACAGGGACCGAGAGACCTCGGGCAATCAAGAGTAATATTTCACCGGATGTGGAAAGGCATGCATTTATTGAAAATTTCAATTAAGGAAATCATTCTGGAACCGATGGGAATGTGAAGTCATCGACAGGGAAATCGGGTTCAACGGATAGGGAATGAGTTAATGTGTTAAGTAAGAAACTTTTATCGTTTACTATTGCATTAAAGAAATGTCCCTAAAGATCCACTTTGTATTTGCTCTACAAATTATATGAAATAGCACGCCTGAAATAGTAGCAATAGGGCGCCGTGGTTAGTGTGTTGGACTCTGGCGCACGATGAGCGAGTTTGGATCCCGATAACACCAACGCCATCGAATGTTTATTTCACGACGTTCCTCCTCGGCGGGGTACTGGCAAAACCCCCCGTAGTAAGCTTGCCATCAAAAAGCTTCTCGACTCACGCACAGGTCCCTTTCACCTGCGCGAAAATATAAATCACGAACAACATGGCTGATTGAGAGAAGCTTGGCTCTGGTCCTTCATGGGCTGTAACGCCAACAAAGAAGAAGCACCTCTTCTAAATTCACATGTAGTGTTTGACGTATATCTATATATACTAATTTTATAAATGTGAAAGTGTGTGTGTCTGTTTGTCCGTCTTTCACGGCAAAACGGTGCGACGAATTGACGTGATTTTTTAAGTGGAGATAGTTGAAGGGATGACGTAGGCTACTTATTGTTTTTTTCTAGCCCCCGTTAAGTTTGTATGCAGCAAAAAAAAAAATCAGTAGGGGATGGAAATTTGTGTGAGACTCTCCGCAAAATTAGTATAGGTTCTATGATACAAACGAATAATAAAATAATTTAATCAAAACAACCATAAATCAATCAGCTTTTGAGAAAACAATCAACATTCGAAACATAAATGAGTGTTACTCTTGAATTACGATAGATGGCGCTGATATTTTTCTGAAACGCGCTAACGTTTTGTGCTCTCTATCTGTACTTAAGTGCGGGTATCGGGCCGCGCTTCACACTATAGTGCATACGGTACCTATACTCTGTTATTTGACTACTAAGCGTCCCAGTCATGCTTATACGAAATTTAGATGCCCCGAGATTATGTAGTGGGATGAGACTTCGTGTCACACAACTTCGCCGCAATATCATTAGCGCCACTATCTTAACCGGCGTAGAAAAGGGTGAAAATGTTATGATCCCACGAATCCCAATAATTCCCGCAGATCTCCCGTTCCAGTTTAAAAGGCTACAATTTCCTCTTTATCTCAGTTTCGCTATGACCATTAACAAAGCGCAAGGTCAAACATTAGAGGTGGCTGGGATGAACTTAGAAAAGCCGTGCTTTTCCCATGGACAATTGTATGTAGCATGTTCGCGTGTGTCCAATGCCCAGAATCTTTACATTCTATCCCCAAATGGAAAGACATATAATATCGTCTACAGTAGCGTTTTAAGATAACATTCTGTTCTGATTTCTCTTCTGTGTTCTAAATCAGGAAAGGGGAACCGTGTTACCGCGAACTTAACGCGAGCGAAGCCGCGGGCAAAAGCTAGTAGTTTGTATAATTATATTGTGTGGGTAGAGCTCAAAGAGCTCCATTACGATTCTCCGGAAAACAAACCTTTCAGCGATATCGCAAAAAAAAAAAAAAAAACACATGTAGCAAGAAAAAAAAAAAAAACTTGCTTCCAGAGTACCAAATGCTCCATGCACAATCTCGGGTTATTAATGTGATCAGTAACATTTCGACTGAGCCCAAAATTGTAGTTCAAAAACGTAACCCCAAGAGTAAGCAAGAACTTCGGAGAATCGTGTGAGAGGTATAAAGGCCTAGGAAATTGCTGCGAGTTCGTTAATTCTATGACAACGTTGATAAACGAGAAAAAAAAAAAAAAAAAAATAAAAAATAATAATAATAATAAATCCATTCTTTTTTTTATAGGTTGATCATTGATCAAACCCATTGGTGAGTACGGAAATAAAACTTTTATTGCAGTAACACTATGAAATATTGGGTCCTGAGGCTATATGACTGTCTCGTCTGGGTTTACTGACATAGCTGGCACACCACGTCGAACCAATGTAAAACACTCCTCGCCTCGACTGCGCTGCAACATCCAGTCCATATATATGTATAATGAAAAGGAGAGATGACAAGACGCACCCTTGGCGAAGTCCAAAGCCCACGGTGAAAGGTGTTGATTTACTACCGTTAACCCCAACGCAGCTGCTACAGTTTGTGTATAGAGACTGAATGGCCCTCAACAGAGGACCATCAATTCCATACTCCTCCAGAACACTCCAGAACTTACCTCGAGGAACTCGGTCATACGCCTTTTCCAAATCTACAAAGCAGCTGTAGATCGGTTTGGCGTACTCCCAAGCCTTCTCGAGTACCATTCTTAGAGTGAAAAGCTGGTCGGTTGTACTTCTGCCGTGACGAAACCCACACTGTTCATCCCCTATCCTGGATTCGACCACAGCTCTAGAACGCGCTTCCAACACCTTAGAGTAGACCTTACCGGGGACACTTAAAAGAGATATGCCCCTATAGTTGGAGCACCCCCGGCAGCTGACCTCCTCGTGGCGGGGGGCGGGCAACAGGTTTGGGGTGTGCGAAATAATTTTCCTGGCAGCCTCGGAAATTGCCTACTCTGGTGTGCCAGGGCCCCATTCGGAGCCAGGCCTAAATGGTGGCCCCGGTGGTGGTGGGGGGGGGGGGGGGGGGGGCATCATGCAATGCACTAACAAGTGCGTGCGGGGAGTAAAGGGCAACATACTACGGCATCGTACACCACTTAGTTAATTATTCTTTATTAGGACGAACTGATCAAAGGATACTGGCTAAACTTGTACTGTCATTACCTACATAATTTATAAGCAGATTCAGCAGTAGAGGGTATCGTTTTTCTAAATGAGCTAAACACTAGACGTCGATGTCACAAAGATTGAATACCGATAGTAGGGATATGACAGAGTTGTCCTTATCGAGGTGACGAACAAGCGTACTTTCTTAAAATTCGCCATTGACATTTGGCAGTACTTTTCGTCTTCGGGATTAATGCATTTAATTCACTTAGGCCCCATTCTTGATCAAATCGATTCGGCGACAAAGGATTGAGTTTTAAGTGTCGAGAATTTCTCAAGCAAATTGCGCTTGAGATATTGAATTACTGTCAAAATGTTTTTTTTCCTGGTTGATATACTTCAACAATGACGGAAAAAAACAAGCGGTACAGAAATTATGAATGGGCTTAACGTGAGCACCTGTCTCTTAAAACTCAATCTCACGGTGGGCCTACCCACAATTGTATTTGTATTTGTATTTGTATTTATTCATTTAAAAACACTTACAATGTAAGACGAATGTCTTATAAATTATTGCAAGCCTTTAGTATTTCAAAATCTGAGTAAAATAAATAAAGAAAATTAATAACGATTAATAATAAAAGTAAAACAAAAGAAAGAACAAAGTTCAACGATTTGCCAAGAACGTGAAGAGTAGTGTTGTGAATCTTTTGGTGCTTCTAATTCCTCTTATGGAGATGGGCAGAGAGTTCCAAAGGCCTATGACATAGATAAAAAATTGACGCTTAGTATTCAAGTACTTGTGTCGCGGCGGTATAAGGACGAATGATCTTGCCGAAAGAGGAAAATTCAGCCTACTGTGAAGATAGTCGGGTTGTTTAGTTTGAATTATTTTATGCAGGTAGCTAAGTGAGCGAAACTGTAGTAATGCGTTTAGACTACAACCACAGAGTTGTTTTGAATACTCGGAAGTATGATCAAACGAGCGACGATTAAACACGAACCGAGCAATGTTATTGTAAATAACATTAAGTTTATGAAAGGTTGCGTGGTCCAAATCACTATATACTTCACAACAGTAAAGTAGTACTGGAAGCAGAAGTGTTTTTGCAAGTAAAAGCTTAGTTTGTTTTGGAATAAAGTTTTGAGTCATCCGAAGAGCTCGAAGACTACCATAAACTTTACCTATTGAAATGTTGAGATGGTCATTCCAGGTAAGTGTGCGATTGACCACACTTACCTGGAATGACCTGGGACCAAGAATGCATTGGTCAATGCCCCAGAGTACGAGTACCCTGGTACAATTGGTGAACATGCTTGGGGACATGTTCACCGTCCTTGATGAAGGCCGAGGTCTACCTAACACCTCTTGCATCTGACTTATTAGACTGAAGTCTCGTCAGATACCATGCGTTCCCATGTTGGGATAACCACAGCCACCACGATGCTCCCACAAGGGGGCCTACCTCAACCGACAGGACCGGAGCGAATTTCGGCTAATGAGTGTGCATTACTTGCTACTATCACAAATTGTATTAAAACTCGGCAATAGTCAAATTTTTCGACATTGGCACAATGTGCCTCTTTTGCTGTATTTAGTTCATTCACACACTCACTCACCTAGTTCACTCCGGGGGCTTCCTGTCCCCGTGGTACCAATAATTTTTGAAGTGCTTTGGTTCTCACTCCGCAACTAAACCAAGTCACTTCCAGTTAAGCTCCCCCAAGAGCTTAAGCCTGACAACTTACCTTCCGTCATTCCTGAGGTGCCAGGATTTTACCACGCTCGACTTGGTATTTTTGAATGGGCCTCCAGACCGGCCCATATCGCCATGCACCATATAAGAAATCCCGAAGGAATATCTGGGACCACAAGGGCCCCTTAAATCAAGAAAACTCAACGAGTTCTTTTAATTATCTAGGGGCCCTCGGGTCCCTTGTTTATAAAAACCATAAAGGAATTTTAGGTATCTAGGGATTTAGAGTCCCTAACTCCCCTTCCGTCATTCCTGAGTGTGCCAGGGATTCAACACACTCTGCTGGGATATTTTTTAGTGTGGGCCTCCAGCCCGGCCCAACCCATCATTTGCTACACGATTGCATAGGGGTGTTGCGACGCCGCCTACGCGTCTTCGATAGCCCCGGAGGGCACCTCATACCCCGAAGGGTTCATCTTCCACCCCGAAGGGTTCATCTTTAACCCCGAAGGGTTCATCTACACCCTCGAAGGTTCATCTTCAATCGTCTTCCCAAAATGGGAAAATTCAAGACATCATTTGATGCATCTATCATTCGTTACCATAGAATTCCCTCAACTCCCACTACGGACCAGGCAACAAAAATTTGCTACCTGGTCCGTCCTCCGGATTTTAGTCGCCTCTTACGGCAGGCATGCCTTACCTCCGGCCTATTCTAACCCCGTACCCGCAGGCGGTACAAGTGGTACAAGAAGTTTAAAGCGAGCGGTGCGTTCAAAGATGATGGAGGTGATAAAGTAGAGATCTCAGAAGCTGAACTCGTTGCCAAAGTCCGCCAATGGAACATATGTACATCAAAGACTGGAGGAAACTTTAGAATATGTATACTACTTGTTCGGGATACTTTTTGACTAGGACAATACGTACAAGTATTATGACGGGACGATTTGATGTATTATGGCCTGGTGATGCCATTCCAGTACCATACCCCAATGCTGAGTCAACTAACGATCCCCGTACAACCTGTGGTCTCCTTAATATTTGATAAATGGAAAACCAACTCAGTTACGATGCCAGATCTAATAAAACATGAACCTCTCTACACACATCATTTGTAATCATGAAAAAAAGTATTAAACTACTCTGAAAGAGGATTGTCCCGAGAAATGGCTCACCACAGCCGCGATGATTGATAGGCAATTCCCTGTCTCACTCTGTTACCATTTAGATTTCATACTAATCTATCCGAACCGATCAAAGTACATGTCTTGTAACAAACCTTAGTTTTAACGATGCATATCACCTAAATGGCGTCGCTGCAATATCGAATTCATAGCTACTCTTGATTAATTACCTGTAAAGAAAAGGAAATTGATATTAATGGACGAGTTTACATGAATTCGAAAATAAAGGGGGGAAAAGGAACAAAAAGATACAAGACCTACATGATTATAAAGACGATTAAAAGGTAAAGAGATTTACTTATGTATCAAATCATAAGAAAAAAAAAAAAAAAAAAAAAAAAAAAAACAACGAGCAACACAGTGTGGATCCGAATGTCCATAACGAATTTATATCCCCCGGAATAAATTTCATTCTCATTCTTCAATTTTGAACTCAAGTAGGCACAGATACATCAACTGCGGATCACCGGGATGCACATCAAATGGCAGTGTGATGCCTCATCTTGTCCTCGTGTTTTATGCCTCATCTTCTCGCTCGTCAACGGATAACGAAGACCGCCCAGCTATTTAAGGTAAAATAATGGTCACTTTGTGCCGAGACAAAGCGGAATAATACGAACTTCTTATAAGGAGCACTCAAAACGTTCCTTGGCTACGTATTAAATTATATGTATTTCCAGCAGAGTGACTATTAGATGGGGGCTAATGATTATGGTGGAGATGATGGACCTGACACGGTTAATAGATATTAATGCTAAGCCATAAACAGAAGCATGTATAGGCAAGCGGTCTCTTGGCGGTAGTGTATGCTGGGCGGACGCCTTAGAGTTCGTGCGTGCATTCCTGCGATCGGTTGACGTCTTGTGTGTGCGATAAGAAACGGGTTGTGTGTGTGTGGCTTGGAGTTAGAAGATCTGCGGCATAATAAGGAAGTTGCCTTTAATGTTTTATTGCTAACATGATTTTTTGATTTTGTGTATAACGTAATGAATACAACGGTGACCTTTGATTATAAGCAGTGAATATTTACCGGACAGATAGTGGCTCTCAAGTTGCCGTAGGGTGTAAATACTTCTCTTTCATCTCATGCACTCGAAGCTATTCTAGATATTTTGTGAGATTAATATTCGTTTAATCGTCAAGACCGAAGCACAAACAGCAGGGGTCCAACGCTCAGACCACACAACACCATAAGAAGACACGTTTGGATGCTACGCTACTAATAAATTATAGTTATTCATAAAAGATATATGGATTACCATATAAAAAGGTGCAATGCACTAGAAAAGAGGTGATATTCCAGTCAAATTATACATATCTACACTATGTATCCAAGTTAGTTGATATTTAAACAATGTTCTCTGCAAACTCTCATTTTCATTAAATTCAATTTTCTTCTTCACATTTTGCTCAAAATTATCTTTCTCCAAGCCGGTTGGCCCACACCCGTATCGTGTATGTACACATTCCGCATCTCTTCTGAGACTGCCTCCTCAGATTGAAATGATTACATTAACCTCGGCGCTGCCACATGCAAGCAAATAGACTGGAGCTGCTAAACTAATCTAACAACTACGAGGTACATAGTGCATATGACTGTATATCTAAGGGAAGTGGGTTGCATGCATTTAGAAACTCTCAATACAATACAAGTAGACAGCAAGGAATCATTGGCCTTAGTGTCTGATGCACGCTAGGCGGCAGCCAATGTCGTCTGAAGAGAGACTTATTAATAACAATAATTCACTTTTATGTTGAAGGCTTTTCTCGGCGGGGATGTATGTACTTACATAGCTAAAATGAAACAATTCACCATTGGCTACTGCCTTCACTTTCTCTTCCTGTTTGCATCTTGGTTGTACCAGCAATGACACATACATACATACGAGTACTTATACATTTTACGCGATGTGATCGATGGGAGAATTGTTATTGCAACTATGAGATACACTCGAATGAGTGCTTGGTGCTCTGGCAGCATAGTTAGCTAGTGCTGTGCCATTGGCAAGGTGTTATAATGATTAGTCTAGAGATGAAAGCTGTTTTCCATGCTTTTTTCTCTCGTTCCTCTCGTTCGTTTCCTTCGTTCAAGGAAAAAAAAAATCAATTTTCTATTCCCGTTCCATCACTCCCGAGATGAGGAGATTCTTGTGCGCATTCGGTTCGATAGATACTCGTAAGTGAAAATACGAGTAGAGAGAATTGTGTATGTGACCAATGGTGGACTGCAAAAGAAAACCTTGGGTATAAAGGAAAGATCAGAAAATAAATTCAAAAATCTTGCCTGTGTTCCTAATTCGAAGGCTAGATGTAAAGGAGCTTGAATTGTTTTTTATTTTATTTCTCAAATTAAGGAAAAAATCCAGGGAATATCGAATGCAGTTCTGGTGAGAGAAATAGAGGACGATTGAAGGCTGAGAGTGCTTTGTGTATACTCGGTCAATGTAGCTCTATTCACTAAGTTTTTTAATTTAGTTTTTTTGCTGTAGAATAGAGTGCGGATGTTCGACGAAGTATCACGGAAAATTAAATTTGCCACTACTTTCACCCATATCCTTGGACCGGGTGGTAGAAGTACCTACACTCTACGGTAGACAGTAATGTTACCGTCAATCGCATTGAGATACATACATATTTGTATGCACATATACAACAACATAGTAGGATCCACTCCATGCCAAGCCAACTAAATTTGCCCAATAAAAATGCTAATAGATGTTGACAAAAATGGAATTTCGTTTCCATCATCCATCCATTCTATTGAACTGAAGCGAATGAAATATAAAATTTTAGAGAAAGGCTATGGATAACAGAGATATATGTATCTATATTTTTCTTTCTTCTTTTGGTGGCGTTACAGCCCATGAAGGACCAGAGCCAAGCTTATCTCAATCACCCATGTTATGTGTGAATTATTTTTCACATACATACATACATGCATATGTATGTATATGATAGGGATCTACAGTTTAATGCCGATTCCGAACGGCGTGCGTCGAGAAGCTGTTTCGAGGCAAGTATACTACGGGTGGTTTTGCCAGTACCTACCCCGCCGAGGAGGGACGCCGCGAATTAAACATTCGATGGCGTTGATGTTATCGAGATCCGAACTCGCTCATCGTGCGTCAGAGTCCAACACCCTTTTACCTATGGGAAAATGAAATCACACACAACATGGGTGATTGAGAGAAGCTCGGCTTAGGTCCTTCATGGACTGTAGGTTAGGTTAGGTACATGGGTGCCCTATTTACGAAAAGTCAAGGCTCACGTAGACTACGTTGAGTCCATTGTGCCCACTTGTTTTATTTAACCCGTTGATACCTAGACATTTACCGTTGAGCTGAACCAATCAGACGAGGATAAAAATCCCAGTATTCTGTTCAGCCCAATATTACCTACATATCTCTTCTAGTTCCGAAAGGAAGTATCTTCCTAGGAATATATTCCTTTTTTGGGCTAGCGCCGGACATTCGCAAAGCAGGTGACGAATGGATTCAATTTCCTCTTCGTCCCTGCAGCTTCTGCAGAAGTCATTGTAGGGCTGGCCAAGTCGAGCTGCATGGTAGGATAGCATGCAGTTCCCGGTGAGGGCACCGACTGCCGGTCGATTATTCCCAGGAACTTCAGCAGATTTTCCGTTCTTTTCTTATCATAGACGGGTCAAGTCAATCTCGCCGTTGCGCATGTATCTAAGCGATACCAACACTTATTGGCTTAATAGCCAATAAAAAGTAATTCCTATACGGACAAAAAGTATGCAACGCAGTTGTGAATGGAAAGTGACCAGACGTACTGCTGCAGGCATAACACTCACAGTATATGGTCAACTGAAATTCATACTCTGCATATGCAATATTAAAAAGTGGTTGAACGAATTACTACGGACTATAACCAACGCGGATTTTGGTCGGCTCTCGCCATATCTAGGACAACCACCCCTGAGTTGAGTTGAGTTCAACAACACGTGCAAATGACACAATTGTTTTATCAAAATGGGTGTTACGTTCGGGCAACATTCCGCGCACTTCGCCCATTTTACTGTCGCTGTAATCGTCCTACCGCGGAGACTATTTGCGGTGTGGCGGAAAAATTTGAGTCCACTGGTTCAGTAAACGATAAACTAACACCCGTTCGTCGACGAAACGCAAGATCCGAATCCGAGGCAGTCGATTTCGCGTCGTGACTTGGGCCTGCACCCGTACAAAATTCAACTGACCCAGGAGCTGAAAGTAAACGACCATAGACAACGACGTGTGTTCGCTGAATGGACTCTGGAGCAGTGGGAAACTGATCCTAATTATGCGAATAAGACACAAACTACAGCGGCTCTCAAAGTCAACATAGCCTATTCCAACGGTCAAATTCAGCCTGATTTGTGGATATTAATTAGTTGGACATTTCGGATGCGCGCCACCCAGAGAATCCGCGACGAACATTTGAGCGGTTATATTCTACATACAATGGCATCGATAGGCATTTCAAACGAATAAAAAATGTCGATGATATTTCACACGCTTTATTTTATTTACATTTAAAAATAGGAAGCGCTTAATGAAAGACCCTGTAGTAATTCGATATACTTCAGGTCTGTAAAGACTTCGGTGTATGAGCAAACAAAAAAAAAAAAAAAAAAAAACAGTGTAAAGTGAGCAAAAAAAATAAATAAATTTTTGGAATGTTATAACAGCTCTTGTTCCAATAAAATAAAATTTCAAACAAATTATTAACATTCAGTAGTATCCAGAGGGCGCCGTGGCTAGTGTGTTGGACTCTGATGCACGATGAGCGAGTTGGGATACCGACAACACCAACGCCATCGAATGTTTATTTCGCGGCGTCCCTCCTCGGCGGGGTACTGGAAAAACCCCCCGTAGTATACTTGCCATGAAAAAGCTTACCGACTCACGTCATTCGAAATCGGCACTCAACTGTAGGTCCCTTCCGCCTGTGTGAAGAATAAAACACACACAACATGGGTGATTGTGGGACGCTTGGCGCTGGTCCTTCATGGGCTGTAACGCCACCAAAGAAAAAGAGATTTTGAGAATTTCTTTAAAATTCTGCACGCTCTTGAACCACTTCGTTTCAAATAGGTTTTATAGAGGTTTCGACAGTTTTTGACGTTGCTTGCACAAAATGCATACATGAAACCATTTGCCAATTGATTTAAATCTGGAGATTGACATGGCCATTCCATCACACTGATCTGCTTTTCCTCGAACCATATGTTGGCTGTTTGCCCACATGTTTGTGACTTTTGTTTTGTTAGAATACCAACTTCGACGGGATTTCCTCGGAGGCAAATGGCTACATAACTTCCTCTCCTCCATAATTTTATCATCATTAACATCATTTGCTTAAATGTACGTACAAAGACTACAAAGGTATTGGTCAAGTATTCAACTTGTTCCAATATTTAGGACACGAACACTATGATGGGAAAAACATCCCTAAGCCATTATACTGCAGCCGCCATGTTTCACCATTTTTATGTATTCTATAAGTTGGATTGGAGGGCACCGTGGCGCAGTGGGTAGTGTGTTGGCCTCTGACGCCGATGACACGGGATCGAATCCCGACACAGCCATGTCATTGAACGTGTTTTTCACGGTGTTTCCCCTCAGCGGGGTTCTGACAAAACCCTCTGTAGTAAAATTCTCATGAAAAGCTGAAAAGCAATAAACTGTAGGTCCCTTTCACCTATGGGAAAATGAAATCACACATAACATGGGTGATTGAGAGAAGCTCGGCTCAGGTTCTTCATAGATTGTAACGCCAACATACATACAAACAACGCCTGAAAACTGAACTGCCAATTTCGTCTGGGTCCGTCCGTCGCCGATGTGTTCTACCCGCTAGGACCTTAAGACAATAAAACCGCAATTTTTATTTATTGAAAAACAAAATATTTGCAACCAAATGTAAATAAAAAGCATCGCATTTTTAATAAAAAAACATTTCCAAATTGGATGTTAACTCATCAACACATTACGATGTCAAACTCATACTCTCGAGAAGAATTGACGGACATGCACTTCTGCTGCGGTTAAGCTAATGGTCAAGATCGTGAAGCCGAAAGACTACGCTGAAAGATATCCCAATCAGAGGTGTCCCAATCGTAGCATGTTTTCAAGAATCCACCGACGTCTGCGAGAGCACGGAGTGCTAGAGCATCGAAGAAGCGAAATACCAATTACAGATAGATCAGCAATCTGAGAAGAAAGAATTTTGGATTTGGTCCGACGTAATTCCTCCCTTAGTACAGGGAGGATAGCTGTTATGCTTGGAGTGCCCAAATCTAGAGTATGGAGAGTGCTTCATACCGAGAAGTTATACCCGTACCATTTTACACCAGTTCAATGTTTCATACATTAATTTGCCTACAAGTCCAGCCGCGTTTAAACCAAAAAAAAAAAAAAAAAAAGGTTTTCCTTAGAAAAAAGTGGTTTGGTTTTTTTTTTTTAATTTCTCAAAAACTACAAGACATTTTTGCATCCGGTTTTCTGTTTTTAACTAAAAACTAATAAGAGAAATGAATTTTTGAAAAAAAACATTAGTATTTCAATTACATAAAATTTTAAAATAAATTAGTTGAACATTTTTTTTTCAAAATTTTGAGTTTGAAAATTTATTTCTCAAAAACTAGACGAACATTTATTTCTCAAACAAGACGAAAGAAGAGGTTTCTGGCTTTACAAAAACATATATCACGCCATTGCGGATGTTACCGTTGATTTCCAATATTTTTTTTTTGCCAAATTAAGTAAATTTTTAGAAAATTGCCCGGGAAACCCCCCCTCCCATACGATTTATTTTTTTTTTTTTGTCTTGACCAGACCTACACGCTCTAGCTTTTTGGCACACTACTCGTGGGGCACCCTGTATAAGTGCTACTCTTGAATTACGATAGATGGCGCTGATATGATTCTAAAACGCGCTACATGGTGTGCTCACTATTTGTACTTAAGTGCGGGCATCGGATCGCGCTTCACACTATAGTGCATACGGTACCTATACCTATTTGACTAATAAGCGTCCCAGTCATGCTTATACGAAATTTGGATGCCCCGATATTATGTAATGGGACGAGACTTCGTGTCACACAACTTCGCCGCAAGATCATTAGCGCCACTATCTTAACCGGCGTAGAAAAGGGTGAAAATGTAATGAGCCCACGAATCCCAATAATTCCCACAGATCTTCCGTTCCAGTTTAAAAGGCTACAATTTCCTCTCAATCTTAGTTCCGCTATGACCATTAACAAAGCGCAAGGTCAAACATAAGAGGTGGCTGGGATGAACTTAGAAAAGCCGTGCTTTTCCCATGGACAATTGTATATAGCATGTTCGCGTGTGTCCAATGCCCAGAATCTTTACATTCTATCTCCAACTGGAAAGACATATTAATATCATCTACAGTAGCGTTTTAAAATGTTCCGAGTTCTCTTTGGTGTTCTAAATCAGGAAAGGCGAATCGTGATACCCCGAATTTAAAGCGAGCATGATTTTGCTTTCTTCAGTCTAGAGAACAAACAGAGCAAAGAAGTTGATCGCGTTTAACATGGCAAACGCCAGCTTCGATCTCTGTCCCTGCTCAATCCAACTCGACACACAGCCTCCGCGTGGGCTCCCCTGGATAGCTACCCTGGCACCCGCCAGGTAGTGAACCAATGTGTGCAGCGACCTCACCCCTTGTTCCTGGGGAAAGAGGAACCAGGCCCTCCAGGTTGGGGGTTTTGCTTAGGGGTAACATCCCTATCACGTAAAAACCTACTTGTTCCGAAACAACAACAAGCCTCGGATACGGACGGATACAAAGCTGACGACCCCTGCAAACGACTAACGGGCTTGAGAGTCTGCACCTGGTATGTTAGGTCCCTTAACAGACCGGGTGCAGGCGATCAATTGGAGCAAACTCTCAACTGCTATAAAGCAGATATAACCGCACTCCAAGAAGTGCGATGGAATGGACCAGGCAAAAAGCGGACGAAAAACTGCGACATCTACTACGGGAACTGCTACAAGGAGAACAAAAAGCGCCCATTCGGGTGCGGATTCGTTATTCGAGGAAGACTCCGACACATAAGCGAACGCCTCATAACAATCCGCATCAAAGCTAAATTTGGAAACATTAGCTTAATAGGCGCTCACGCCCCAACGGAAGAAAAGGACGATCGACTCAAAGAAGAATTCTACGATCTCCTAGACAGAACATATGCCCAATGCCCCAGCTACGACACAAAAAAAGTCCAAGGAGATTTTAATGCAAAACTGAGCAAAGAGGACATATTTGAGTCGATCATAGGAAAGCATAGCCTCCATAACACCACATCCGACAACGGACTAAGGTTAATCGATTTCCCAGCGGGGCGTAACCTCTTTGCAGCAAGCACGCGATTCCCCCATTTCAACATCCACAAGGGTACCTGGCGGACTTTTGATCAATCGACCACCAACCAGATTGATCACATTGCGATCGACGCCAGACACTCCCCCTGTATTCTCGAGGTACGAACCTTTCGAGGGGCCAACATCGACTCGGACCACTACCTTGTTGTAGCCAAGGTACGAATGAGAATATCAAGAATGCTTAGGAGTCGAGTAGGACAACGTAAGTTTGACGTCGGAAAGCTACAATCGCAAGAGAATGCCAGAATCTTTGCCGATCGTGTCTCCTCCAAGCTCTCTCAAAATCCACCCACAGCAGCACAAACAATAGAACAAGAATGGGCGCATTGCCAGAGCGCCGTCAGAGACGCTGCCTCAGAGGTGCTGGGTTTCAAACCGCCACCACCTAGTAACCCGTGGTTCGATGAACATTGCGAACAAGCCCATGCAGCAAAACAAGAGGCATATAAAGCCATGCTGCAACGACGGACGAGAGCTGCTCGCGAAATCTATGAGCAGAAGAGAAGAGAGGAACACACGCTTTTCAGAAGAAAGAAGAGAGAGCACGGAAAGCGTGAGATCGAGGAGATGGAGAGATGCTTCCACAGGAATGACGCCCTGCGGCAGGAATGACGCCCTGCGGCCTGCAGGGATGAAAATGGAGAACTGGTAGTAGAGTTGCAGTCGATGCTGAGGATTTGGAAAGACCACTTCTGCAGGCTGTATAACGGCTATGATAGATAAGATACCGCTGTAAGGCAGAACGAGCCATTCGTAATGGACGACAATGAAACAGAATTCAGTCCACCCGACCTAGACGAAGTCAAAATAGCAATATCAAGACTTAAGTCTAATAAAGCCGCTGGTGCAGACGGCCTGTCTGCTGAGCTTCTTAAGGCGGCTGGAGATGAGCTGGTAAGGTGCATGCACCATCTCATTTGCAAGGTATGGTCGGAGGAAAGCATGCCCGACGAATGGAATCTCAGCATCGTTTGCCCGGTCCATAAGAAAGAAGACCCCTATAACTGCCCCAACTATAGGGGAGTTAAGCTAAGATTAGACGACGTGTAAAAAACACATAATTGTGTACCCGTGACGTCAACGAAAATTTCAACATACGAGTTGCATATTTAGTACGTGTAGCGAATATGGCGAACTACATAATGTGTGTATCACACGATATGTGTATTGTGTAAAAAAAGCCGCATAAAAATATGTGCTCCAGGCGATCGCATAAAATGTGGTTACATATGCGTACACAAACTTTGCTCCACATTTTTGTGTAGATTACACTACGTGTAAATTTTTCACATCCAGTTCATATGTACACAACGACGAATTCATACGCAAGTTTCACAATGTCGGAAAAGAAGTGGGCTGCTGTTTTTGTTTTGGCAACGTTTCTGGTCGAAAATGAGGAGGAAAAACCCGAAGAAATTATTATACGAAAACGTCGAATTTGGAGAAAAAATTGGGTGAGACTTCGGGAAACAGAAGGTTTTTGCGCGAAGTTGCTTCTTGAATTGCGTGACGACGAACCTCGCTTATATCAAAATTTCGTACGGATGACGGCTGAACAGTTCGATAATTTGCTTCATTTGGTGCAACCATATATAAAAAAAGCGAACACAAATATGAGATTGAGCATACCTGCATCAGATAGGCTGGTGCTCACGTTAAGATACTTGGCCACTGGTGACAGTTTTAAATCGTTGCAGTACATTTTCCGCATTCCACAACCTACTAATATCAACTCCTTCAATATTTAGTTGGTCCAAAACCTCGCGCCAGCAATCCAGTCTTGAATATTTATAGTCGCTAGAACCACTATTCCAAAGAACCGAACGCACTTCAACGGCCGCAATCAGTTCTTTAGTTTGTTCTTCTTTCCATTCGTGCTGTATCTTCCTTCTACCTGCAGTCGATTTTCGAGCGCGAGGTTTTCCTGATATTAAATTCTGAGTTGCCTCCAAATCCGACATTTCAGATTCAAAATTGAAAATTCAAAATTCAAAAATTCAAAAACACGACCGCAGCAATGTGCCATATAACAAAAATGTGTAGCTGCAGGATTTCAAACAAGTACACAATTTTGCCTGTACACATATTTGTGTAACCGAGCTTTTAAATGCCAAATGTTATATGTGGCACTGGATTACACGATATGTAAAAATGCACATATTTTTGTGCGCAATAGGTTCCACATATTGTCTACATAATTGTATGTGCTATATGTGACTGGCATAATTATGTCTATTAGACGACATGTAGCCATTAATGACAACATGTGACGTCAAAATGACGTCACGGGTACACAATTATGTGGTTTTTACACGTCGTCTAATCTTAGCTTAAGTCTCCTTAACATCGCATATAAGATCTTCTCTGCCTGAACGCCTGAAACCGTTTGTGGATAACCTGATCGACTCTTATCAGTGTGGTTTCGGGCCAGGTAAATACACAATAGACCAAATATTTACGCTACGGCAGATCTTGGAGAAGACCCAGGAATACCAAATCGACACTCACCACCTCTTCGTCGATTTCAAGGCTGCATATGACAGCGTGTATAGAGATGAGCTATACAAAGCCATGTCTAGTTTTAACATCCCTGCCAAACTCGTCCGATTGTGCAGGATGACAATGGAGAATTCTCGCTGCTCCATTAAGGTCGGTAATGAGCAAACCGAGACTATTGATGTTAAAAAAAGATTTAGGCAAGGTGACGCGCTGCCATGCAACTTTTTCAACATCGTGCTTGAAAAGATCGTGCAAGAGTCACTGGCCAACACAAGAGGTACGATTTATTTCAAGTCTATGCAATTGCTCGCGTACGCCGACGACATTGACGTGATTGGACGGACACAGCGAGACGTCAATGAGGCCTTTGTAAGCATTGAGGTAGAAGCTGCTAATATGGGTCTCAAGGTTAATGAGGGTAAAACCAAATATCTGCTTTCATCTAAAAGAGAGGGACAACACCGACATATTGGCCAGAATGTCACCATGGGCGGATATAACTTTAAAGTGGTCAAGGAATTCGTCTACCTTGGCTCACTGATGACCAGCGACAACAACACCAGCGCTGAGATAAAACGCAGAATCACTCTTGCCACCCGCTGTTTCTTTGGGCTCAAGAGGTAATTTAGAAATAGAGCTCTCTCTCGGAAAACCAAGGTGAAACTATATAAGACCTTAATCATCCCAGTCCTCCTTTACGGCGCAGAGGCTTGGACCTTAACAAAAGCTGATGAAGATGCCCTTAGTCGTTTTGAGAAGAAAATTCTGCGTACTATCTACGGTCCCGTTTGTTCAAACGGTTTATGGAGGAGAAGATATAACGAAGAACTGTACGGGTTGTACAGCGACATCGGCCTGGTACGACGTCTGCGGATACAGCGTCTAAGGTGCTAGGCCATGTAGAGCGCATGGAAAATACAGCTCCGACCAGAAGAATCTTCGAATCCACTCCGGAAGGAAGGCGCGGCAGAGGATGGCCGCATCATCGGTGGGGCACGCAGATGGAAGGGGACCTTAACCAACTGGGCATGCGGCGTAGGAAACAACTGGCCAAAGACCGTGCCAGCTGGAGACGCTTATTGGTTGAGGCCCAGGTTCACCAGGGACTGTAGCGCCACCTAAGTAAGTAAGTATTTTGTGCTGTTTAAGTATAAAGTATGATGGTAGGACCGGGTCCTAATGAACTATACCACATATGCTTCACTAAAAAACCGTATAGGAGAACGTCAAAATCCATTAAAGATTTACCAAATCAGTGTTGTCATCAATCCCACGATTGCTAGCTTTTTTTCAGGTTTTTTTCTTACTAACCAAACATTGCATGTTATAAGTACACCACATTGTGGTCCAGCAGTTGCTTGAAAAACAATCCTGCTTTCCCGACCACAGTTGACCAATCTCACAAAAGCAATGTGTTCAATCCGCATGCTTTTCACGTGGATATACATAGAGTGCCGCCACAAAATATAAAACCACTACCTGACCGCATGCTTTCAGTTGTTTCCTGATGTAATAAAAAAAAAAACAAAAAATGCACGATCAGTAGGGTTCCCAAGCCTAGGCGATTCGTTACTTGAAAAAGAAATTTGATAAATACCGCACACATACATGGCCAATACGCTCTCAGCTCTTGCGAAGTTACATCGAAAGCAACACGATAAAAACCATGCGTAATGACCAGGCACTAGCCCACTTACTTGGGGGGGACAAGACCCCAATGAGATAAGGAAAAGTCGCTCGTCTCTTCCAAATCGCTCCGATCTCACAGTTGCTCTTTATTTCTCTTCTGCTCATTCTTGGTTTCTGTTTTCCTCTTTGCTTTGAACTGGCATAGTGCAGATTCAACGTTTCGAGCGTGGAATAAAGTAAATAAGAAAAGCAAAATCAAAAGAAAATGCAAATTGTTCATATGGAGC
This sequence comes from Eumerus sabulonum, assembly GCA_951905685.1. Classification (NCBI taxonomy): domain Eukaryota; kingdom Metazoa; phylum Arthropoda; class Insecta; order Diptera; family Syrphidae; genus Eumerus; species Eumerus sabulonum. Next base: position 210,879,949 of record OX645060.1, read on the forward strand.
TGTGCGGCCATTGAACACACCCCCTTATTCGCTTGTTTTTTTTATTTGTTTCTTCGTCGTATGACGCCTCTTTTTCTTTACTCTCTGACTACGATTAGAGGCGCAAGCTTTTGTTCGTATGCGCTGCATACAACAAAAAAATAAAATAAAATCAAGACACAACAAAAGTAATTAGGGCACGATAAAACGATCGTAAATATTGAGATCAAGATCTTTCGACAAAGCCTATACATTGTTGTAGGTAGGTAGTAACTAATAAACTAAGCGCGAAAATATCCATACGTACATCTTCTATCTACAATACAATGGTTAAACTTATATGCATTTGCTTCCTTTGAAGTGATGGTTTTGATAATAACGAAAGAGCGAACGCCTTAATCGGAGGAGTCTAGTGTAAAAATGTAAACTTGTGCTCGTTTGCATGTTTAAAGTGCCGACGATGAGAGAAACACAGACCTTGACCCAAAAACCTGCATTAGCTGTGTAAATAACAAAAAAAAAAAAAAAAAAAAAAACAAAAAGGTCTACATCAGATGGACATAGATTTAAAAAAAATTAATTGTTAGCGATCTTCTTCGTTTTATTTTGTCAGTGAGTCCAATGAAAAAGTATTTCATGGATTGTAGGTCAACAAGTAGGTTTATCGGTCAACCGTAAGCTATACATTTATACTCGGCGCGATGGTGTGCGAATGGCTATATGTTAAGCTTGCGGAGACAGGGAAAGGTATAAGATTTGTAATTAAGTAGATAGTTGTAGGATGTTAATGGGACAGATAAATATAAAATGACGTCTTGTGATGACAATGATAGTCCTCATTTTGTTTGGCTTCGTCAGACAAAGTAGATTGACGTGGTGCCGTGTAGGATGCAATCTCGTCTCGTCGTGTCTCCACGTTAAATTGTACATATTTACTCACCGTTTTTCGGATCATATGTATCTGGAGTTGAAGAATTTTGTACTGATTTATACAGGGTGCCCCACGAGCAGTGTGCCAAAAAGCTAGTGTGTAGGTTTGTAGACAAGAAGAAAATCGTATGGGATGGGGGGTCTATTCCCCGGGTAATTTTCTAAAAATTGACTTAATTTGGCAAAAAAAAATATTGAAAATCAACGGTTACATCCAAAATGCCGTGATATACGTTTTTGTAAAGCCAGAAACCTCTTCTTTCGTCTTGTTTTTAAACGAAGCTGTTTTAAGAAACAGTTTTTGAGAAATAAATTTTCAAACTCAAAATTTTGAAAAAAATGTCCAACTAATTTATTTTAAAATTTTATGTTATTGAAGTACTAATGTTTTTTTTTTTTTTTTCAAAAATACATTTCTCTTATTAGTCCGCCAAACAACTTTTTTTTTTTTTGAAAATGCTATAAAAAAAAACTACTGAATATTTTCTCAAATTCCTTTTTTTATTTGAAAGTACAATCCTTCCGGTTAATAATGGAAAATAGTTTCATTCAAATGGCTGCCTCGGCTGGCCATGCAGTAGCCTACACGATCGGTCCAATTTTTAAGCACATTATCGATTGTGTGCAGCTGTATTTCACCAATAGCTTCACGAATATTGTCCTTTAAAGCGTCAATTGTCTCTGGCTTGTCGGCGTAACACTTATCTTTGACGGCATCCCACAAATAATAGTCCAACGGTGTCAAATCGCAGCTCCGAGGTGGCCAAACGACATCAGCTCTGCGGCTGATAATGCGATCTTCAAAAACAGGGTGCAAAACATGGAGTGTAGCTTCGGCTGTGTGGCACGTAGCGCCGTCCTGTTGAAACCAAATGTTGCCAATATCCTCCTCTTCAATTTTTGTGAACAAAAATTCGTTCAACATTGCCCGATAACGATCGCCATTGACTGTAACGGCCACTCCTTGCTCATTTTCGAAGAAAAATGGCCCAATTATGACTCTGGACCAAAATCCGCACCAAACAGTGGATCGTTTTGGGTGCACCGGCTTTTCAATTTTGCTTGTTAACATACCCGCCAAGATCAAACTGAGCTTCATCTGAAAAGATGATTTTTTTTGGCAAAATCGGCATCTTCTGTAAGTCGATCGCAGGCCCACTTAGCAAAGCGAAAACCCATTGGATGGCTTCAACTCCTGAACCAAGCTCTTTATGCAAAATTCGTCTCAACGATGTCTCCCAAATGTTCAATTGTTGAGAACGACGGTGAATTGATGTTGATGGCGCTTCACGCACACTTTCTGCCGCAGCAGCAACATTGTCGGGTGTACGCACTGTTTTTGACTTTTCACGCTTTGGTTTATCGATGAGGATGCCAGTTTCTTTCACTTTTTTCACAAGATAACGAACATACGGAGCTGACGGTGCTTCTCTTCTTCCAAAATCCGTACGCAATTTTCGCACACATTCTGCAACATTACCATGATTTTCAAAGTAATGTCACAATATTTCCCAGCGTTGTTCAAGCATATACACAACCATATTCGTTCAGCGGAAGGACAAAACTAATTATCTGTCAAATCAGACATGAGCTAAGTGTTACCATTCACGAAATAAGCACTACTTGAAAAAAAAAACAAAAAAAAAACGTAAAATGGCAGACCCTTTAGTTAAAAACAGAAAACCGGATGCAAAAATCTCTTGTAGTTTTTGAGAAATTAAAAAAAAAACAAACCAAACGACTTTTTTCTAAGAAAAACCTTTTTTTTTTTTTTGGTTTAAGCGCGGCTGGACTTGTAGGCAAATTAATGTACGAAACATTGAACTGGTGTAAAATGGTACGGGTATAACTTCTCGGTATGAAGCACTCTCCATACTCTGGATTTGGGCACTCCAAGCATAACAGCTATCCTCCTTGTACTAAGGGAGGAATTACGTCGAACCAAATCCAAAATTCTTTCTTCTAAGATTGCTGATCTATCTGTAATTGATCTTTCGCTTCTTCGATGCTCTAGCACTCCGTGCTCTCGCAGACGTCAGTGGATTCTTCAAAACATGCTACGATTGGGACACCTCCGATTGGGATGACTTTCAGCGTAGTCTTTCGGCTTCACGATCTCGACCGTTAGCTTAACCGTAGCAGAAGTGCACGTCCGTCAATTCTTCTCGAGAGTATGAGTTTGACATCGTAATATGTTGATGAGTTAACATCCAATTTAGAAATGTTTTTTTATTAAAAATGCGATGCTTTTTATTTACATTTGGTTGCAAATATTTTGTTTTTCAATAAAGAAAAATTGCGATTTTATTGTCTTAAGGTCCTAGCGGGTGGAACCCATCGGCGGCGGACGGACCCGTACGAAATTGCCAGGTCAGTTTTCAGGCGTTATCAATGAAAAAAGAAGGATTAATCCAGGACTATTCCAATACTGTGTCACCTTAATGTATCTGCATAAAACACCGATTTTTTTTAAAAATAATAAAAAAAGGTCAAAAAAAGGTTTTTCCTAGAAAAAAAGTGGTTTGGGTTTTGTTTTTTTAATTTCCCAAAAACTAGAAGACATTTTTGCATCCGGTTTCCTGTTTTTAACTAAAAACTAATAAGAGAAATTAATTATTGAAAAAAAAAATAGTACTTAACTACATAAAATTTAGAAAAAAATTAGTTGAACATTTGTTTTTAATTTTTTTTTTTCAAAATTTTGAGTTTGAAAATTTATTTCTCAAAAACCATTTCTTAAGACAGATTCGTTTAAAAACAAGACGAAAGAAGAGGTTTCTGGCTTTACAAAAAAAAGTATATCACGGCATTGTGGATGTAACCGTTGATTTTTAATATTTTTTTTTCCAAATTAAGTAAAGTTTGTAAAAATTTGCCCCTCTGGGCTAAACGGGGGGAGAGTACACCCCCCCCCCCCCCCCCCCCTACCTAAAGATTTTTTTTTTGTTTGACCAGACTTAAACGCTCTAGCTTTTTGGCACACTGCTCGTGGGGCACCCTGTATATTCGCTGTTGGAGCGAACACAGATGAACACCAGTATGCGATCAGTCGCGATAACATCGCATACAAAATCCTCTCTGCTGTTTTGTGTGAACGTCTGAAATCGCTTGTGAACACCCTGATAAGTCCTTATCAGTGTGGTTTCAGGCCGGGAAGTCCACAATAGACAAAATCTTCACACTGCGGCAGATTTTTTTTTGTTGTTCGCACATGTTCGAGAGTCATTCTCTTATGATGTTTGTCACACAACCTGGACGGAGTGCATATGGTTTGGGTCGTAGATCCTAGTTTAATACTCTCCAAGGGTGGTTGTCCTAGGTAGGTTTCGAGAAAATTGATTGTAGTTCCCAGCAAATGTTCCATGCCATTATGGTGTTATATTAGAATTGCACAAAGAGTATAAATTTGAAGTGACCATGTACTGTAATACTGTGAGTGTTATGCCTTTATCAGTATTTCTGTTCACTTCCCATTCACAACAGCTCTCTTACACAATTTTTCCGTAAAGGAATTGTATTTCTTGGCTATGGACAGACTTCGAACTACAGACCTCGCGCTCGACACTCGGTTATGTTTACCACTGTTACCGCTGTTTTTTTGGAGGTTCAAAAGGCAATTGAGTAACAGAGCCATTTCCCGAAAAACCAAGCTGGTTTTATAAGTTAATACCGAAAAAATGATATTCCCACGAAAGCATGCGTTCCCACAACACACGCTGTCTCCACCAACGAAATTCACGTACGGCAGGCGTAGGTAATAGGAGTTCACCTGTAAGAACACTCCGCCACCGGATGAACTGCATTGCACTAGCCATAGTATTTAGGGTATAGGTAAGCATGATTTTTCAGTTACTTGTAGTTGACTTTTATGGAACGGGGGACCTCTGCCCGAAAATAAATGGTTTTTAATGCACAGGCATAGACGCTATTGAAAGCGGATGAAGCTCTTGGTCTTTTCGAGAGAAAAGTTATGTGTGCGATCTTTGGTGCTGTTTGCGTTGATGGCATCTGGAGGAGAAGATTCAGTCGCGAGCTGTACGGGCTATACGGCGGCATGTGCCTGGTTAAGCGTATACGGATACAACGCTTAAGAAGGCTAGGCCATGTAGAGCGTATGGACAACATAGCTCCGACCCGAAGGAACAAGACCACGCCGGCTTGTAGCACCACGAAGATGAAGAAGCATTTCTTCATCTTCCAGACAAAACCCACATTCGGTTTCGGAGGATAAGTTTCAGTTATGCAGATAGCATCTGAGACTAGACTGCATTAGTCGGAAAGGAAGCTGGCGACTTCGAGGGTCTAATAGTTCACATAGCTAGGCACAGACCTTTAATCTGGTACCAATAGGACAGATGCACTGTTCAGTTTTTTGCTTTGCTGGTAATATTACAGCCAATTAAAGGGAGCCGAGCCGAGCTTCTCCCAATCACCCGTTTTGTGTGCGATTAAATTTTTTACATAGTTGAAAGGGTCGATAGGCTTTTTCGTAGTGGGTAGCCAGTATGCCGTCAAAAAAGAAAAAATAAATAAATAAAGAATGAGGGCCAAACACATTTTCGTTGCAAATACCGCACCATATTGGCACTCTGAGAGATGCAATGACTCTATATTCCATTTTATTTATGCTATCTGTGCTCCAGGAAAGTAAAATTTTGTATATTTACGTAACCACTAACGTGATAATAGGCTTCATCATGAAGAGCATAGTATCAAGCTAACCTCGCTTGACGGTCAGCAGGCAGCAAGAGGTGGAATTCTTAAGGTATACCGTCCCATAGCTTGTCAATTATTCCTTTAACTGCCAACATCGTATATGCCAATGCACGATGACATTTGACATTCACAAAAATGATGGATCATTTACATTACATCACAGTGTCAAAATCTGCCCTATTGCAGATTATAAGATCTCGAGACGAGAAAAACTACAAATACAGGATAAGAACTCAAATTCTCTTAAAGGACTTACTATTAAAAATTTCAAAAGGCTTTATAAACGACCAATGGATTCGACCCAATGAAATGAGCGCCAGAGGTTAGCTCGCTATCCTCTAAGCCAAGAGGCGGCTCTCTAAACTTTCAAACTCAAGTCCAATAAAACAAGAGTGACGGAAGGTACAGAATCTGAATCACAAATGGGCTGGTCCAGAAGTATCATCATCTTGACAGAAATCTGAATAATCCTTCCTACGCACGGGAAGATCTTTCCCGATGCTTACCTTTCACTTCCCGTTCTTTAGCGGGCAATCCTTACAACTGACGTCTCGAAGACTTGTGCAATACAGGCAAAACGAGGGTATGAGAATTGTGACTGCAGCTGAACATTTCATACTCCTAGATTTGTATAAATTTGGTAAAATCATAATAAGTGGATAAAAATACCCATCCGAGCAACAACCATTTATGCTCGTCATACGACCTACATACATATAATCGAGAACGCCATGAACCGAAGAATAGTAGAAAATGAGGAATGTTCACTCAGCGTGCACTTTTCTCTCCGACTCGATTACAGCCACCACTTCCAAGTCGTGAAACCAATGTCAAGATAATTATGAGTAAGAAAAATCGTCCCCAAAAACCTACGAGGCACACAATACCTACATTCAGCACCTCCCACCATCATCAACATCATGTAGATTCCAATGCAGAAAAGAACGTACGACTAAAATTGTTGTAATTAATTGGAAAATTTGAGGTGTGCCAACAGAGGCCACCACGGCTTGAGTAGAAGACAATAAACACATGTTAAACACGCTCTCGGGATTTGGGTCAAAATCATGTTCCAGCTGGCCTCTTCGCCTCGCCCCAACGCTATCGCTCGTGAAGCATGAAACTTGTCACTTACGAATAAATATTCGAAATGACGAACAACACCAAAGGTTATAGATACAAAACGCCACCAGAGCAGTTTTGATCCGAAGGGAACACTCAATGAATGGTGTGCGAGTAATGGACATCAAGTGTCACTTGCGATTTTCCACGTTCTTGCATCAAAGGTCGCTGTAAACTTGCATACATATGTACGTACATATATATGTATAGATACGAGTACCAACTGGATCTTTATGCAATGTCAACATTGATCATTGCAGTGCTTCTGCAGCTCTTCGCTGTCATTAGAGTTGATGTGTATTATCATGACGAGCAAGAGTGTAAGCGACGACGATTACATCGGAGTGTCGCAGTGAAACTGGGTTACCTAGTTTCCAGAAGGTCAGTCGAAAACCGACGAAAACGCGTTTTCTCTTTGTCTCTGTCAATAGCGGTAACGAACGACAAAAGAGGGAGTACCTTTTCAAGAGGAAGTTACAAATGTTAAGTAATTATGATTTAATGGTTTCGTATGTCTTGTAGAGGGCTGTTGCCAAATGTTCGAAAGCATGGCGACTGTTGACTGGCATGCAGTGACGCGTAATTGAAAGTGTAAACAGCGCGTAAAAGCAGCACACGATGCCGAGCAGTTTCGGATTGCGTGCGAAGAGATTTCTTGCTCGAAAAAAATTAAACGCAAAAAAAAAAAACAAATACGCTCCATGTATGCTTGTACTTATAAATACAGACTAAGGTAGTGTAGTGTGGTTCAAAGGTTGGTGGTGATACTGCTACTTTAGCGGCAGCTGTGCGTGACCATCATATTCGCATTTTCCTTCTCAATCTTCACGAAATGAAACCACGGTTACCATGAAATGTGTCTAAATGGGGGCTTATCGAATAGGCCATTACTTGTATAGACAATGATCTGCGTGAAAGCTCATTGACAGATTTCTTTTGGACAGGCCTTCCTTTTCGCCACAAGCGTAGCTGCAATCAACGTTCGTCGTGTCGTGTCGTTGTTACGCACTTGTAAACTTGTTGTGGGATTTCGTAAAAGTTTACTTTTACTTGTGCGTTCGTTGAAAGTGCAGGAGTAGGCACAGCATATGGCGCTTGTTTACGCAACATAACGCAATTCTGGCGGGCATATGGATCGACAATGTGTGACCTACATTATGTACATGTTGCTGTTTCTTCTTTTTTTCTGTGCGTTTGTTTTGTCTACTACGAGTATTTAAGGGCCTTGTGTATTGGCATATTGACCAGAATTTTAATATCGGCAACAGCAGGATGAGTATTTAAATCCCACGGCAATACACATCAGTATCAGATAAATATGTCATTTTTACACAAAATAATTTGAAATATTTAGGTTTTCTTCGATGGAGCCGCATATCATTAAATTATACGTTCACAGCTAATTCGGGTTGGGTTAGAAATATGTCACGTATTCGAGAAGATCGTATGTAGTGTGTAGTGTGCAATGTACGGTCTAGCTAAAGACTGCGAAGTACAAACTCAGTCACCCAGTCAAGGATGGCTATGAGCAACTAAATAACGTTGCACATTCACATACCTGCATTATATGGGATACTGGATACTGGGATACTGAAACAGTAACAGCGCTTATTCGCATGTGGATTCGTTATTGGAGGAATACTCCAACAAAAAGTCATAAACTTTTGGGATGTAGGCGAACGCCTCATAACAATCCGCAACAAAGCTAATATTGGAAACATTAGCTTGATATGCGCTCACGCCCAAACCGAAGAAAAGGATGATTGACCCAAAGAAGAATTCTACGATCTCCTAGACAGCACCTAAGCCCACCCAATGTCCCAGCTACGACACAAAGATAGTTCTAGGAGATTTTAAGGCGAAATTGGACAAAAAGGACATATTTAGGTAGATCACGGGGAAATATGGCTTACACGACATCACGTCCGAAAACGGACATCGGATTCTCGACTTCCTGGCGGGGCACAATCTCCTTTTGGCTAGCACTTGATCAGTCTACCACTAATCGCTTCCAGTAGGTATGTAATTCACATTGAATTGCAAATGGACATGCAAAATAGCTAAAAAGGTATTTGACCAACGCCCGACGCACAAATTGGAAGAAAACACGTCGTAATTTCAGCACTTTTCTTCGTATTACTATGCGAACTTCAATCAACTAAAATAAGTGTGAAGATTCGGGCCGGAGGCAGTGAAACATTTATTTTGCAGTTGTCCACACAGGGAAACTAAAATCTTTATTTCATGTGTTTTAATACAATATAATTCATTTTAAATAAACAAGAGAATTCCTTACACCAGTGCTTCGGTCCCGTCCTTCTCTCCCCAGTGGTTCTTCCCAAAAGAAAAGACGAAAATGGCGGGTACTGTCACTTGCCACTGGTCTCCGCCTTGCTGGCCGACTGGAAAGTGTTGCCGAGTTTTGTCGGTTGTGAGTGCGGCCAAGTTGCGTCGCAACAATAAGTATGTCAAATATGGGTCCACTTTTGCAGGAGATCTACTGCTAAAACTGCGCTAGACAGCAGTAAAGAACTTGCTGAATACAATTCTACCACCACTGATAGTTCTTTTTTTCTCTTGGGATGGATATCCCAAATTTGGAGAGAGGTCAATTTTGTCTTCATCCCCAAGATTGGGAAGCTAAGTGAGCAACCTAAATCCTGTCGCCCTCAGCTCTTTCTAAAAACAATGGAGAAACTGATAGAGCTCCATATTAGAGGTATCTTGAAAACTCAGACCTCTGCATCCCAACCAGTATGCATATCGCAAAGAGCGATCTACCGAGAATGCACTACACCACTTGGTGACGCGCATTGAAAATAGTTTCATACAAAAGGAGATCGCAATTTGCGCCTTCCTCGATATAGAGGGAGCCTTCGATAATACTGGCTATGATTCGATCACCACTGCACTATCCTGCAGGGGTGTGGACCATCCCACTAATCACTGGATTAGAGCGTTGCTAAATAGCCGTATCATATCAGCCACATGCGGAGAGGTCTCAGTGACAGTATCGGCGGCTAGAGGATGCCCACAAGGGGGAGTCCACTCACCACTGCTTTGGTCGATAGTCATCGATTATCTACTACGCAAGCTAACCACTTGGGGCTACGAGGTCATCGGATATGCTGATGACCTAGTAGTCATTGTTACGGGCAAGTGCGAGATCACTGCCTGTGAGCGCATGCAGCTTGCGCTCCAACTTATCTCTGACTGGTGTTGCAGAGAGGGTTTACATATTAATCCAAATAAGACAATCATAGCCCCATTTACAAAGAGGAGAAAGGTACAACCCTGCTCAATATTTCTTAATGGCACACACATAGGATTTTCAGAGGAGGTAAAGTATCTAGGTATTGACATAGACTCAACTAGAACTCCAATATGAAAAATAAACTCATGAAAGCGATTAAGGCCATGTGGGCCTGCCGACGCACCTACGGTAAAACTTGGGGACCTAAACCTAAGGTAAACCTAAGGTAGTCCACTGGTTATACACGGCGATAGTAAGACCAATCGTCACCTACGGGTCAATCGTATGGTGGACAAAAGTTGAGCAAAAAACTACAATTGTTGAGCTTCAACGTCTTCAGAGACCAGTGTGTCTCGGCATCACAGGCGCTATGCCAACCTGCCCCACGGCAGCCCAAGAAGCACTCATTGGACTCACTCCATTGCAACTTTTTATCAAAAAGGTGGCATTACGCAGTGCAATCAGAATTCTCTGCTCGGGAACAAATATGCCTTGTAGACACGCAGGCCACATGTCCATATTAGAACACCTTTCCGAGCTGGATATGATTACTACGGTCGCGGACGCATTGCCCCACACCTTCAATTTGACAAGAGATTTGAGATACTGATCCCAAATCGCTCAGCATGGGAAAACAGTGATCCCCTGCTAAATGTCAAAGGCCTTAGGTGGTACACGGATGGCTCCAAGATGGCTTTCGGCGTTGGCGCCGGCATCTTTGGATCAAAACGTAAGATCTCGAAGGTCCTGGGAATAAATCCCAGCATCTTCCAAGCAGAGCTGCATGCCATCCTAACATGCGTCAATCTAAGTCTCGAGACTGGCATTAGAGGAGTAACCATCAACTTACACTCTTAAAGCGCTGCGTTCGTACAGTACGAACTCAAAAACCGTCAAGGAATGCCATGACGCCCTACAAGACCTCGTCAAAAGAAACAATATTAAACTTTGGTGGGTGTCAGGACATAAAGGTATCAAGGGCAATGAAATTGCCGACCAACTTGCTAGAAAAGGTTCCAGCGATAAATATAAGATAAATTTCTTCTTAGACAAGTGGGAAAAATTGCAACATTTGGAACAGCGTTCGGGGACTCCGTCAATCTAAACGACTTATACGACCCCTGAACAAACACTCTAGTGACATACTTAAACTCAATAGGGTGGATATCAGACGACTAGTCAGCTACCTAACAGGACACTGCGGTCTGAGATATCTTACTTACTTACTTATCAGGCCAGCGATCCATGGAGGATCTGAGCCTGAGCTATAGCTGCCTTCCATCCTTGACGGTCCCGGGCACGCTGCTTCCAGTTGTCAAGACCAAGATGTCTTACATCCGCGATTACTTGGTCTTTATACCGGAGGTTCGGTCTTCCTCTTCTTCCCGAACCAGGAGGCTCGGAGTCGAATACCCTCTTAGCTAGAGCGTTGATGTCCATGCGCTCGATGTGGCCGAGCTAGTGTAGTCGACGGATCCTTGCCTTCCGAACTACATCCACATCTTGGTACAGCTCATAGAGTTCGCGGTTGTGTCTTCTTCTCCATTCACCTTCCACACAGACAGGACCAAATATCCGGCGCAGAATTTTTCTTTCGAAAGAATCCAAAATCAGCTCCGCTGTCCTGCTTATCGTCCAGCTTTCGGCTCCGTACAGTAATACTGGCAGAATGAGCGTTTTGTAAAGCATGACTTTGGTCTCTCGAGTGAGGAGTTTTGACCCCAGTTGTTTGGACAAGCCGAAGTAGCAGCGGTTGCCAAGGGCGATTCTATGCCGGATCTCCACTGTGGTGTCATTTGTGGAATTTACGTTTGTAACGAGGTAGACAAACTCCTTAACTACATCGAAATTGTAGCTGTCAATTGTTATATTTTGTCCCAGGTGGTGACCGACGGATTGGTTTTTGCTTGACAGCATGTATTTCGTTTTGTCCTCATTGATCTTAAGACCAACTCGTTTCGCCTATTCTTCAATCGCCGTGAATGCTTCCACAATGCCACGGCGAGAACACGCGATGATGTCGATATCATCCGCGTATCCTAGCAGCTGGATGGACTTGTAAAAGATAGTGCCTTCCCTGTTGACGCCTGCCCGTCGCACTATCTGCTCCAGCACCAGGTTGAAGAAGTCACATGACAGCGCATCTCTTTGCCGAAATCCGGTGCATGTTTCGAATGGTCCCGAGGTCCTAGAACCGAGTTGCACGGTGCATCACGTGTTTTTTAGCGTGGCGCGACACAACTGGATCACTTTTATCGGGATCCCGAATTCGGCCATCGCACCAAACAGTTCTTCACGATGAATGCTGTCGTATGCGGCGTTGAAATCGATGAAAAGATGGTGTGTATCGATTCGAAACTCGTTGGTCTTTTCCAGGATTTGTCGAAGTGTGAAAATTTAGTATATAGTTGACTTGCCGGGCCGGAAGCCGCACTGGTAGCTGCCGATTAGTGCGGTGCAAAATGGTTTTAGACGTCCACAAAATACGCTGGACAGGATCTTGTATGCGACATTGAGCAGGGATATACCTCTATAGTTCTTGCAAGAGGTAGGGTCGCCTTTTTTGTGGATGGGGCATATAGAGCTGGTATTCCAGTCGTCGGGCATACTTCATCTTCCCAAATTCTGCAGATGATCTGGTGCATGCTCCCTACCAGAACATCGCCGCCAGCCTTGAAGAGCTCTGATGGCAAGCCATAAGAGACTGCGGCTTTGTTGTTCTTCAGCTTCTGAATTGCTGTGCCGACTTCTTCGATGCTGGATGGGAGGACTACTTCAGCGGCTGGAGTTGGGATTTCCTCGGTCCCTACCACTCTCTCTTGGTCATGCTCGTTAAGCAGCTGCTGGAAATGCTGGTCTGAGATATCATCTAAACAAAATTAGCCTCTCATCCGAAACTGAGTGTCGACTCTGTCTCGAGGACGAAGAGACGGCGGAACACATACCAAGTGAGTTTGCTGCTCTCTGCCATCTTAGGAAGCGTAGCCTTCTCAGTGAAGTTATGACTCCTGAGAGCAACACCTTGGCTCTTACGAGAAGCATTCTCAACTTCATTATATGTCGAAGTGGAGAGGCTCGTCGGCTAATCGGCTAGCAGGCGCAATAGATCTGCAAAGGTCGCAGAGCCGTATTGATAATGGATGGTAGCACTAGCCCCATATAGGTATGAACATATGTACATATATATAAAAAAAAAAAAAACTTGCTGCTGAACGACTGGAAATGTTTGATAATACTTTTAGAGTGGTAACATTTACCAAATTATATTGTTCAACAAGAATGTGTTAGGAATACTACACTGCATCTTACAAACTTCTCTTTAAATATTTTGGTACATTCGTTATCAACTAAAAAAACCGGCCAAGTGCGAGTCGAACTCGCGCACGAAGGGTTCCGTACCATCTGTATAGATAAATATGAAAGAGACTAAGTATGTTACCTCATCAAATGGATGAAAATCATGTCTGTTGTATGGGAGCCCCCCTTAAATATTCATTTTGTTCTGTTTTTGGTATTTGTCGTGGTAGCGGCAACAGAAATAAATCATCTGTGAAAATTTCAACTGTCTAACTATCACGGTCTATGAGATACAGCCTGGTGACAGACGGAAGGACGGACAGCGAAGTCTTAGTAATAGGATTCCGTTTTACCTTTGGGTACGGAACCCTAAAAATCAGTATAATTGAAAAACAAAAACAACAAATTCGATTCACAAATATTTGTAGTAAGCAGTCACGACGGATTTTAGAATGCTCCTGCAGAATCGAACAAAAATGCGTACAACTTTCTTAACCACCGAATGATTTTCATTAAATTTTGCACATTACGTCATAGAGCAAAGCCCAATAACTCTTTCGAGCATGTTTCAATGCTACAAGGCATGAAACGCTATCTAATTACACTAAGGAATAAATACCGCCGAACCAAGCCAAAGCAAGTTGTAGACTATTTTACGAGTTTTCAGATTACAAAGAAAGGCAAACATGAAGGAAAAACACAAATTAAGAAAATCATAAATATTTAAATAACTTGCATTCCAATCATCATTTGCTATTTCGACTAAACAAAGAAACATATGTATCCCAGACTGTAATATCCAAAATTAGTAGCAAATACGTGATCAAATAACAGAATGATTCTATTGTGGTACTCATACGCCACAGTAGCCATGGAACACAGTATCGGTAATGGGAAATGGGCAGTGAGGCATTGTACCCATTCGAAATTTATTCATCGCGCAATTACACTATTGACCTTATAACTTAGCCACATTAAACACTCAGTATAAGCTATAAGGTAAAACTCATTTTAAATATTGCATCGGTACATTGAGTTCGTACTACGACGATAGTAATTAGATTGACATTGTAGATTAATGGACATAAATACAGTGGTGTTCTTATAAATGGCACACCCTTATTCAAATGTGTATTTGCTTGCAATACACACTGTACTTACAAGCTACACAGGAGTAAAGCCATATGAAAACATACTACAAAGAAGATCCCGTTAGGTTTTCCTAGTTTTGCAATCGTTAGAACTAGTGATCATTGCGAATCGGGTGTTCATATAAATAGCGTGTCAGAAAAAAATATTTTTCAGTGATTTAAGTGAGGTTAGTTTGAATCTTTTTAAGGATAGCCATAATTACATTCATTTTTTACACAAATAGGAGTATTTGAAATGGGCAGAGGAAAGCGTTACACGGAAGAAAAGAGGCAAATAGTCGGTACCATGATACAGGATGGAAAGACTATTTCAGAGGTGGCAAGGACGCCGCAGTGGTAAGTGTGTTGGACTCTGACGCACGATGAGCGAGTTCGGATCCCGATAACACCGACGCCATCGAATGTTTATTTCGTGGCGTTCCTCCTCGGCGGGGTACTGACAAAACCCCCGGTAGTATACTTGCCGTGAAAAAGCTTCTCGACTCATGCCGTTCGGAATCGGCATTAAACTTTAGGTCCCTTTCATCTACATATGTGAAAAATAAATCACACACAACATGGGTGATTGAGAGAAGCTTGGCTCTGGTCCTTCATGGGCTGTAACGGCATCAAAGAAGAGAAGAAGGACATTAAGGTGCTCTAGGAAGCTTGTTCAAAATGCAATGAAGGTCATACGGTGCAGCCAATCTTCCGCAAAAACAAACTGAAAAACGTCAGAAGTGATTATCCAAAAAGTCAGAAATGATTATCCAAAAACGTCAGAATTATCCACAAAATCAGTGGCAGCGACCTTTTCGGGGGACCTTCGCGGGAGATAAAGCAACAACTGCCTGATCAACACAATGTCCAAATATCAGTTAATTGAATTCCAGCTTCATGGAAGAATCGCCAGAAAAAAACCTCGTCTCCAGAAAAAAAAAAAAAAAAAAAACCCGAAAGAGAAGACTTATTTTCGCAAACGCTCACAAATAACAAACTCTTGTCCTTTTGGAAAAACATCTTGTGGACCGACGAAAATAAATTCAACAGGTTGGGATCAGATGGAAAAAAATATGTATGTGGGAAGGCCAACGAACCAAGAGTACCATCCCAGATACACCATAAAGACTGTGCAGCATGGCGGTGGGAGCATAATGGTGGGGCGGCGATGCCATGCCATGGCGTTGGACCAATTGTGAAAATAAATGGCATTATGAATCAACATCCATATAAGCTAATCTTGAAGAACCAAATAGAGCCACATACCGACGACTCTATGCCTGTATCATGGATTTTTATGCATGACAATTATCCAAAGCATACTTCGCGGATAGTGAAGAATTGGCTTTCGGAGCGACAAATTTTCCTGCTTGATTGGCCGGCCCAAAGTCCCGATTCTGAATCCTATCGAGGATCTTTGTTGAATGACGTTGACGCCCTTGTTGAAGATTCCAGCTCAAAAAATTTAGAAGAATTTCGGCGAACCATAAAGGCTGCTTGCGAAGCTATACTTGCCCAGAAATGTAAGCGCTTAGTAGAGAGTTTGCACAAGCGTTGTCAAGAGTGATAAGGAACAAGGAATATCCTTTAAAATATTAATAAAATAATTACTTATACATTGGTTTTTTTTAGAGTACTTACTTACATTGATGGCGCTACAGTTCGGGGTGAACCAGGGCCTCAACCAACAAGCCTATCCAGCCGGACCCCATCTTTGGCCAGCCGCTTCCAGTGCCGCACGCCCAGTTGGTTGAGGTCCCTTTTCACCTGTGCGCGCCACCTTAAATGCGGTCGTCCTCTGCTGCGTCGTCCCTCGGGGTTGGAGTCGAAGACTCTTCGGGCCGGAGCGTTGATGTCCAATCGCTCTACATAGCCTAGCCATTTTAGACGTTGGATCTGAAGACGTATAACCAGGCCGACCAACAGTTCTTGGTTGAACCTCCTCCTCCACTCTCCGTTTACACAAACGGGACCAAAGATTGCACGCAGAATTTTAATCTCGAAACGCCCAAGAGCCTCTTCATCCGCTTTTGATAACGTCCAAGCCTCAGCGCCGTAGAGGAGGACCGGGATGATTAAGGTTTTGTAGAGGGATACCTTAGTTTTTCGAGAGAGGGCTCTACTACTCAATTGCCTTTTGAGCCCGAAGAAGCAGCGATTGGCAAGTGTTATTCTGCGTTTTATCTCAGCGCTGGTGTCGTTGCTGCTTGTCACTACCGGGCCAAGATAGACGAAGTCCTTGACTACTTCAAAAATATAGCTGCCGAAGGTGACGTTCTGACCAAGAGTCGGTGTTGTCGTCTTTCTTGGATGACAGCATATATTTGGTCTTGTCCCCATTTACCCTTAGACCCACTTTCGCCGCTTCTGCTTCAATGCTTGTAAACGCCTCATTGACGTCTCGCTTTATTCGTTCAATAACGTCAATGTCATCTGCGTAGGCAAGCAATCGTGTGGACTTGAAGTAGATCGTACCTCTTGTATTGGCCGCAGAGTCCCGCACGATCTTTTCGAATAATGTTGAAGAAATCACATGACAGTGCGTCACCCTGTCTAAAACCTTTTTTAACATCAAAGGGGTCGGTTAGTTCACCTCCGACCTTAATGGAGCAGCGAGAGTTCTCCATAGTCATCCTGCATAGTCTGACGAGTTTGGCAGGAATGTTAAAACATGACATGGCTTTGTATAGCTCGTCTCTATAAACACTGTCATACGCGGCTTTAAAGTCGACGAAAAGATGTGCGTGTCGACCTAGAATTCATGGGTCTTCTCCAAGATCTGCCATAGTGTAAATATTTGGTCCATCGTGGATTTTCCTGGCCTGAAACCACACTGGTAGGAACCTATCAGATTGTCCACGAACGGCTTCAGGCACTTAAGCAGTACGGCAGAGAGGATCTTGTACGCGATGTTCAGGAGGCTTATCCCTCTGTAATTGGCGTAGTCATAGGGGTCTCCTTTCTTATGGACCGGGCAAACGATACTGAGATTATATTCATCGGGCATGCGTTCTTCCGACCATATCTTGCAGATGAGTTGGTGCATGTTCCTTACCAGCTCATCGCCAGCTGCTTTAAACAGCTCCGCGGTGTGTCCGTCTGCTCCAGCAGCTTTATAGGACTTAAGTTTCGATACCGCTATCTTAACATTGTCATTTTGACTATCATCGCCGTTATACAGTCTGCAGAAGTGGTCCTTCCACAATCTCAGCATCGACTGTGACTCCACTACTAGTTGTCCGTGCTCATCCCTGCAGGCTTCTGCTCTGGCTTTATATCCTTGGCATGTTCGTTTTACTTTCTGGTAAGATTTTCGAACGTCGTTCCTGCCGTAACATCTCTCCATCTCCTCGATCTCGCGCTTCTCGTGCTCCTTCTTTTTCCTTCTCAGAAGCGCATGCTCCTCCCTCCTTTTCTGTTCGTAGAGCACGCGGGCAGCTCTCGTCCGTCGATGTAATGTGGCCATGTATGCATTCTGTTTCTCTACAAGGGCCTGTCTGCACTCATCATCAAACCAGGGGGTTCTCGACGGTGGTGGCTCGAAACCGAGTATATCTGAGGCGGCCTCTGTAATGGCTTTCTTTTTTAGAGTATTTAATATTTTTTTAAGTATTCCGCTGACTGTGCTAGTTAAATGAACAACCACTTTTTTATTTTTTCTCATTTGGAAATATTATTTTTGAGATGATTTAAAGGAATTATGTGTTTTTTAATAAAGTACATATAAACGCACATCAGTTATAAAACAAAAAAATCTGAACCTCTTTTTAGACTTTTGGCACAACATAATGTATGAGAACTCACGGGTGTGCTATTTATCTGAACACCACTGTACGTCGCCTTTGTCGTATACGCACGCTTTCCTAAAGCCAAGTACCGAATACTATCTGAGAATTGAACGAAAACCCACCGGTGGCGCTGGAGGTGAACAAAGGCAAGTCATTTGTATGATATTACAAGTATTTGGCCTTGAAACTAGAATAGTTCCTTTATGCAACACACACTTGTATTCGTACTCATGCGAATGCCTTCGATCCATCGCCTGTTCTGCCTGGACTCAAGTGGTAGTGCCTGAAGAGCGCAAGTACAATGTTAACCTTGAGAAAGGAAAAAAAAAAAAATAAAATAATAAACAAAAGAAAACAAAAAAAAATCTCAAATCTATTTGACGTATGACACTGGTGCCATGGCGCGATGCTAATTAATGCAAATTATTGCACGTAATTCATACTTAGCGTGGATTATTTAATTTCTCGTTCTCTATTCTCTGCTTGGCTGTTGCGTTGCTTTTTGCTAATGGAGAACACATTCATTGGCACGAGGACTTGGGCGGCTCTTCTCAATCTCAACCTCGAGTCGCAACCTCCCACGATATTCGAACTAAATGTCATCCATTGCCTACAGTCTAATCTGTGTGTACTCTTTCGCTGACAATTGTACTTTGGATTGATTGCAATTGTGTGATGAGAATTAGTTGCAAATGTGACTGTGAGAGATGCAAAACGGAAGCTTTCTCGTGAGAATCGAATTGAGTAAATATGGATGTAGATGAGAATGAGAAAAAGTTTTCTGTCGGATTTTTTCGTTGCTCTATACATCCACGTGCGGGTCGGAAAGTTGTGTTCCACCCCACCTCCTGCCACGAGCAGAGCAAATCAGTTGAGCGTTTTATGAGAATGTCATGAACTACGAGGACATGCATACGAATATGCTAAAGGCATAAATTATTCTAAAAATACGCCCTTAGAGCGACAGGTCAGGAATGTTTCGACTTTGTAGCGAGAGCATCATCGTTTCAATGCAGTGAAAACTATCTATGTATGTACATGTGTGTATGTATGACAGCAAGTTCTTGATATTTTCTGAATTTTAAGAATCAACCATTGGTTTATTTCCCTCATATTTCAGAGCCTTTAACGCGCTAATGAACGGATGGCAACTGCGAGATATACTAGGTGTGTGTGCACATGGGTGTTTCATCGATCTGGCCCATTAAATATTAATTCGAACAGCCTCCATGCACTAGGTCCGTCCATGTATACATTCACAATCGCATAGTCAATATATCTATTAAACAAGTAGTAATTCTTTTGCATTAAATACATACATACATGCTGACAACAGCCCAAATGGCCACTAATGTTCTCAAATATAGCGGTCATGTCGTTAGTTAGCTCAAATAATATAACTCATGCACATCCTCACTGAGTTATTGCTGTGTGTACTTAGCTTTATCAAGTAGAGGCATCCATTATGCTTCGTTTAAAAAGGGTGTTGGTTAAACGTTTTTTCGTCTAATGTTCCGAAAGTGTAAAAATAAGACTTAAGTAAGAGGAACCAAGGTACCACTCGCATTTTTGCAACCAGCTGTTTCAAATGAGGAAGTTAAAAATGAGATTTAGAATTTTAAGCTCGTTCGCGGCCATCTAAAGTTAATTTCTAAGATATTGTTTTCGAAGTACAGTGATTCGATTTTCTAGCATCACTCCCTAGTCGTAAGATGTAACCATACTTAATCATCGAACCTGTTCAAATAACGTGTGATTATTTTACCCGTCCACCTGACCTCGACGAAGTTAAGATTGCCATATCGAAGCTCAAGTCGAATAAAGCTGCTTGCGCAGACGGACTGTTTGCTGAGCTCTTCAAGGCAGCTGGGGATTACCTGGTTAGGAGCATGCACCAGCTCATCTGTAAGATATGGGCAGAGGAAGGCATGCTCGAGGAATGGAGTCTCAGCATCGTATGCCCGATCCACAAGAAAGGAGACCCCTCTGATTGCGGCAACTACAGAGGAATAAGTCTCCTTAACATCGCCTACAAAGTCTTCTCTGCCGTTTTGTGTGAACGCCTGAAGCCTTTTGTAAATAAGCTGATAGGTCCTTATCAGTGCGGATTCAGGCCAGGGAAGTTCACCATCGACCAGATCTTAACACGACGGCAGATCCTGGAAAACACCAAAGAATTTCAAATCGACACTCACCACCTATTTGTCGACTTCAAAGCTGCATACTACAGCGTAATTAGAGACGAGCTATACAACGCTATGTCTACCTATGACAAACCTGCTAAACTCGTCAGACTATGCAGGATGACTTTGGAGAATGCTCGCTGCTCCATTCGAATCGGTGAACACCTTACCGATAGTTTTGATGTCAAAAAAGGATTTAGGCAGGGCGACGCGCTGTCGTGTGATTTCTTCAACATCATATTGGAAATGATTGTGCAAAAATCACTGGCCAATACAAGAGGAACAAATCAAATTTCAAATCCTCTTAACTCCTTGCATACGCCGACGATATTGACATAATATGTAGACCACAGCGAGATGTCAATGAGGCGTTTGCGAGATGGAGGCGGCGAAAATTGGTTTGACGGTAAATGAGGGCAAAACTAAATATATGCTGTCATCAAAAAAGGACGCTCACCACCGACGTCTTGGCCAGAACGTTTGTATTGGCAGATATAAGTTCGAGGCAGTTAAGGATTTCGTCTACCTTGGCTCCGCAGTGACCTGGAACAACGACATCAGTTCCGAAATCAAACGCAGAATCACTATTGCCAATCGCTGTTTCTTTGGGCTCAGGAGGCAACTGAGTAATAGAGCCCTCTCGCGAACGACAAAGTTGACTCTATATAAGACCCTTATCATCCCGGTCCTGTTGTACGGCGCAGAAGCATGGACACTATCAAAAGCGGATGAGGAGGCCCTTGGTCGGTTCGAGAGAAAGATTTTGCGTGGATGAATGATGGCATCTTAAAAAAAAAAAAGAAAAGGACAACTAAGGATGAACTGCTTATGTGCCAACGATTTGTTGATGTAACCATAAGAGAAAGGAATTCAGTCTCTATTGATGAATCCTTGTTACACAGATACTGAGGTACTGATACTTATCCCTGTTGATGGTGTCACGGATGTAGGAGTCGACGATTTTCTCCAAAGTCTTTAGATGAAAGGATTAAAGACTTAAACCACTCAGGTCGATGGCATTGACAGACGAATTTTTGTACGTTTTTTTGGAATAAAAGCTACATCGGGCCATACGTTCGCGTGTACTTCATCCTACTTATCATAAGTCGGAGTTCAGTCGGTGTGTCACATCCCGGTCTAAGGCTTTGTAGGGCTGGAGACTGTTAATCACACCGTATTTTAGTTATTTTCAACAGAATCTGCGTCATTGTCAAGAAATATATACATACGTGAAGCTCTACAGGGCATATTCCCACGAAAGAATTTAGCCTTGTACTAAAGAAATTCAACCAGACTTATTCAAGATGGTCAGCAACACTGACGAACAATTATAAATCTTTTGCTCCTATCACAATTACTTCTGAGAAACCTAAGGCCTAGAAACATTAGCAATCGCAAATAGCTCATTTCTTTATAATTTGACAACTGATCAACTCTAAAACGGATTGCGTACTTATAAATCGAAACCTAACGCCGAACAAGTAGAAAATTTATTAACTAACCTGCAAGCATTAAGTCAAAATTCATTCTGAATTTAGGAATACGCTAAAAACAAAATTAGGTTGCACCCACCTTGCTAGAGCCATCCGAACATGGGAAAGTGCCCCCAGAGGCAGCGATATGTTATCCACTTTGAATGAATTTCTTCAAATCCCTTTAAAATCGAAAGCAAAATTCTTACACAATTTGAAATAGTAATAGAAAGTTGCAACCGTCCGGATTCACTTCTCACTTCTGAATCAGCGACGGTTAGACTTGTTCACTTATATGTATATGTCTATTACATACATAGATACACATATTTATTTATTATTAAATTAAACAATTAACGATAGTTTACATAGAAGCCTGTGCATGGATAACAACCGCCGTTGATTGTCTGTTGTCCGTTCTCACTAGATTTACTTCGAATCGCGCAGGCACTCACGAAAAAAATTCGATTCGTATTGTACTCGTATTGCTATTTAGATATTTTATTTCATTTTTGGAAGTCATTAATTAAATAAGTTCTCGAAGTCACTTGATTAGTTTTTCAAAGAAGTCTGTAGATACAATTGATTAAAACTAAAATACATATAATACAATGTATTTGCAACACAGAAAAAGAGAAGATTGAGGATATGATACGGATAACGAAAGCATCCTTTCTGACTAGAAATCTAAGGATTCTGTCGAAGGTAGTCGTCGAATGTATCTTGTAATAATATGTTATAGTTATGCAAGACAGGGTCGAGAGGTCAATGTATTATAGCAACCGTCACTCATGAATGACTCGATGCCAGTCCATGTGTTTTACCTTTGGATAGTATATGTTATTCTCCTTAACCATGCTACCTTGCAAATATGCTTTTTTTTTTTAATAATTTGCGCGCATCAAGGTCTAATAACCTTATTATGTCGGCGACACAGTGTGGGCAGAAGGTAGAAAGGAAGAGGAATAGAGGAGATGCCGATGGACATTGATCTTAAATGCTTGCATCTTGCATTGAGGGGGGAAAGCCGAATCCGGCAGGGAGTTCCAGATTCGTGTGGTTCGATTAATGAAATATTCTCTATATTTGACAGTACGTCCGAAAGCGGGCTTTAGGGTATTTTGGTGAGCATTCCTAGAGAGACTCAGACTATGCAGGATGACTTTGGAGAATGCTCGCTGCTCCATCCGAATCGGTGAACACCTTACCGATAGTTTTGATTTAGGCAGGGCGATGCGCTGTCGTGTGATTTCTTCAACATCATATTGGAAATGATTGTGCAAAAATCACTGGCCAACACAAGAGGCACAATCTATTTCAAATCCTCTTAACTCCTTGCATACGCCGACGATATTGACATAATATGTAGATCACAGTGAGATGTCAATGAGGCGTTTGCGAGTCTTGAGATGGAGGCGGCGAAAATTGGTTTGACGGTAAATGAGGGCAAAACTAAATATATGCTGTCATCAAAAAAGGACGCTCACCACCGACGTCTTGGCCAGAACGTTTGTATTGGCAGTTATAAGTTCGAGGTAGTTAAGGACTTCGTCTGCCTTGGCTCCGCAGTGACCTGGAATAACGACATCAGTTCCGAAATCAAACGCAGAATCACTCTTGCCAATCGCTGGTTCTTTGGGCTCGGGAGGCAACTGAGTAATAGAGCCCTTTCCCGAATGACAAAGTTGACTCTATATAAGACCCTTATCATCCCGGTCCTGTTGTACGGCGCAGAAGCATGGACACTATCAAAAGCGGATGAGGAGGCCCTTGGTCGGTTCGAGAGAAAATTTTGCGCGTGATTTTTTGGCCTATAAACGCAGATGAGGGATGGAGGAGAAGATTTAACCACGAACTTTACGGGCTGTACAGCGACATGAGCCTAGTCAGGCGTCTACGGATTCAACGCCTAAGATGGCTGGGCCATGTAGAGCGAATGGACACCACAGCTCCAGCCCGGAGAGTCTTTGAATCCAACCCCGAGGGGTGAAGAAGCAGAGGACGGCCGCTCTTAAGATGGGATGGGTGTGCGGCAATGGAAAAGGCTAGCGAAAGATCGTGCTAGTTGGAGGGGCATGTTGGTTGAGGCCCAGGTTCACCCCGAACTGTAGCGCCCACTAAGAAGAAGAATTAGTTAACCATTGACACTAAGCTTAAACTGAAGTTTTCCCTATACAAGACTTCAATTCTTCTATGAGTCAGCATACAACATACATACGAATGCAGGTTGACTTTCAGACCCATTTTCAGTCCAAGTCCAGCATTAAGAGATTAATTTCTCCCGAAATGGTTATAAGAACCTTAACAGTCGCACATCTCACAGTTTCCTCTACCACGATCTCTGGGTCAAATTCATGAGACACAAGAAAACTTTCAATGAAAGATACGAATATATACCAAACCAGATGCAAGTTGCATGTGTGCATCTAAAGAAAGAATCATCGACAACAGTAATAATCGACGAGATAGAAAACAACAAGCACACTATCGTGCGACTATAAAACAAGCTTTTGTAGTCGTTTGTTTTCTCGTTCCTCGTTTTGTATTGACGTAGATGTATGACAGAACCCAATAGCCACTTGCAAGGTTCTTCCTGTATCATAGCTCATAGCTGTTTTCACTTCGTCTTATTTTTATTTTTTATAGTTTTTACGATTCCGCAGAGTAAAGTTTATTAGCTAGTGCATTCAATACATTGCCACTCTCACTCGCTCTGTCTCTCTCTCTTTTTCTTTTTTCGGTTTTTGCGTTCTCTCTAACTACTATGTACTTAACAACCTCGGGAAGTAAATTACTACGTTTTTTGTTTTGTTATTTTTATTATTACACACAGGGTTCAGTACGACTACTATGTGGGCACCTTGGAGTTCAATTTAACTAAATAACAAATGTGCGAATACGAAGACGAGTATCCATGTGTTAGTATCTAGTACATGTGCATATACATACATATGTATGTATAGACTTGATGGCACATGTGCTTGGCCACATTTCGCTACTCTACTATATTCATTTCACTTGTTTCTCACGTTTGTACGCTCTGAAAGCTCATCAACAAACCACTTTGCTCCACTCGGCTCCATTCGCTCACTAATCCACTATATACGCACATATACACGCGAACGAAACAATACGTGTAGACACCCACTAATACGACGAAGCACAACTGGTAGAATGTGTTTGACCTCAAACAATCTCAAACACTAGCCTGTACACAATTTAGTTAGTATCTAATTCAATAGATTCCGATTCTATCGAGATTATCCGAATCAATTCAGTTTGGTATTATGTATCTTTATATGAGACAAAACTGAATCTTTTCACAGAATCAACAACCGATGGAAAGATACGAAATACACGAACTAAACAGAATCTTATTTATTGTAGTGTTTGGGAGAAAGGTCGCGATTTTATGATGATTATGATGGCCAAATGGTAATAACACGGAATCTGAGCGATATGACAAGCTACTATTCTCTACGCGCAGCAGCTGACGACTGAGAAGCTTTTTCTTTTTTTCTGTCATACTTTGGTGTGCTCACAATACAATATTCCATTCCGTTTGGTCGGCAATTCCGAGTGTCTTCTTTTCCGGAGCAAAAAACGAGCCAACGAACGAACGATTGGCGAAAATGGGTGTGAAAAGAGGAGGATGGAAAAGCACATGATATTCGTGTTCTCAAACTCAAAGATACAAAAGACTACTGCAGAGAATGAGATTTTCGGATTTTGAAATTCCGACAAAGCTAAACAGGAAGAAGGTATTCCTGTATTCGAAGGTAATCTGTTTTGTCAGGGGAGCGTAAGGGCTTTTTAGAACAAAATTGGCTCGAGCATTTAGGTGTGTACTCCTAACAATCTTTATTGTAGTTTTTTCCTTGTACAAACTAAACAAAAACAAAAACAAAAAAAGCTCTCCCAGTACCCAGTTTTAATGCGCATGCCAGTGCCGGTGGTGTGTGAAAAACTTACTGTCTCACCCTAAGCATCCTTCCACTGAATAACTAGAATTTACTAAGCAACATCACTGCCTATTGTCCATGCGATTATGTGGCTATTTGCTAGCCGGTATGCATGTATGTAAGTATATACATATGTATGGATACTGGTCAACATAGTGGAGTCCACCTAACTGACTAAGCATTCCTCAATGGATTTCTTGGTTAACTATAAGCGCTGTAACAGAATGCGACACGACCATTGCAACATGTCGTGTTTGCTTGTTATTGCATTCAATTAGAGCTCGTAATACTCGCTCCAAGTTTGACCACGAACAGTGGTCATACGACATATCTAATTGGTGTATCCGAACTAGTTAAGTAAGTAAGATTCGCCTGTAGACGTATGATTCCAAACTAATTTTAAAGTTTTCTATATGATCAATTCAAACAGCTTGATGTTTGATTGTAACATGAATTTTCTGCATATCCGGGTACAAATGTGTGTACATGTGCACGTACAGGCGCGGTCGAAAAAATAGTACCATATGACCATTGATATTTAACGAACAATGTTTTTTTCTATTTCCTGCATTTTTTTACTCGCGGCTAGAAATTTCGTAGTTAGAGGTGATATTTTCCCAAAAATCATACACAATAATAACGAATCTGTAATTTTACAATTGTAGGGAAATACGTCTTCTTCTTCTTCTTCAATAAGGCTTTTAAACCACTGAAAACAAATGGGTTCTAGAAGTTAGACGAGGACCACAATTGCTTGATTCATGGAATGCATTGAAATGGTCAAAATTGTATTAAAGCAAAAAACAAAAATAAAAAATTCGGCACAATTCATACTTACTTAGGTTCACAGTCCATGGTGAACCTGGGCCTCAACCAACAAGCGTCTCCAGCTGGCACGGTCTTTGGCCAGCTGTTTCCAGCGCCGCACGCCCAGTTGGTTAAGGTCCCCTTCCACCCGCGTGCGCAACCGATGATGCGGCCGTCCTCTGCCGCGCCTTCCTTCCGGAGTGGGTTCAAAGACTCTTTGGGTCGGAGCTGTATTTTTCATGCGCTCTACATGGCCTAGCCACCTCAATTGCCTCTTGAGCCCAAAGAAACAGCGGTTGGCAAGAGCGATTCTGCGTTTTATCTCAGCACTGGTGTTGTTGTCGCTGGTCATCAGTGAGCCAAGGTAGACGAATTCTTGACCACTTCAAAGTTATGTCTGCCCATGGTGATATTCTGGCCAATACGTCGGTGTTGTCCGTCTCTTTTAGATGAAAGCAGATATTTGGTTTTATCCTCATTAACCTTGAGACCCATCTTAGCCGCTTCTACCTCAATGCTTACAAAGGCCTCATTGACGTCTCGCTGTGTCCGTCCAATCACGTCAATGTCGCCGGCGTACGCAAGCAATTGCGTAGACTTGAAATAAATCGTACCTCTTGTGTTGGCCAGTGACTCTTGCACGATCTTTTCAAGCACGATGTTGAAAAAGTTGCATGACAGCGCGTGACCTTGCCTAAATCCTCATTACCGACCTTAATGGAGCAGCGAGAATTATCCATTGTTATCCTGCACAGTCGGAGTTTGGCAGGGATGTTCAAACTAGACATGGCTTTGTATAGCTCGTCTCTATACACGCTGTCATATGCAGCCTTGAAATCGACGAAGAGGTTGTGAGTGTCGATTTGGTATTCCTGGGTCCTCTCCAAGATCTGCCGCAGCGTAAATATTTGGTCTATTGTGGATTTACTTGGCCTGAAACCACACTGATAAGAGCCGATCAGGTTATCCTCCAACGGTTTCAGGCGTTCACACAATACGGCAGAGAAGATCTTATATGCGATGTTAAGGAGACTTATTCCCCTATAGTTGGCGCAGTGATAGGGATCTCCTTTCTTATGGACCGGGCAAACGATGCTGAGATTCCATTCGTCGGGCATGCTTTCCTCCGACCATACCTTGCAGATGAGATGGTGCATGCATCTTACCAGCTCATCTCCAGCCGCCTTAAGAAGTTCAGCAGACAGGCCGTCTGCGCCCGCGGCTTTATTAGACTTAAGTCTTGATATCGCTATTTTGACTTCGTCTAGGTCGGGTGGACTGAATTCTGTTTCATTGTCGTCCATTACGAATGGCTCGTTCTGCCTGACAGCGGTATCTTGTCTATCGTCGCCGTTATACAGTCTGCAGAAGTGGTCTTTCCAAATCCTCAGCATCGACTGCGACTCTACTACCAGTTCTTCATTTTCATCCCTGCAGGCCGCCGCTCTGGCTTTGTAGCCATGGTATATTCGTTTTACCTTATTGTAAAACTTACGGGCGTCATTCCTGTGGAAGCAGCTCTCCATCTCCTCGATCTCACGATTTCCGTGCTCTCTCTTCTTTCTTCTGAAAAGTGTGTGTTCCTCTCTTCTCTTCTGCTCATAGATTTCGCGAGCAGCTCTCGTCCGTCGTTGCAGCATGGCTTTATATGCCTCTTGTTTTGCTGCATGGGCTTGTTCGCATTGTTCATCGAACCAAACGATTTATGTGACACCTGTCAACAAAATTCTACTCTCGTTCAAAGAGCATTCAAAGAAAGTGACTCCATCGGTAGGGAACAGAAATTAAACGAGGCGCTCATCCATCTTAATCGAGCCAAAATGCAACGGCAATATTATCAAGATTCCTGTAAAGTAAATGGCTCGGAGTATCTTGTTTTGAGTTTTGATTATGCTCAAAACCTTTCGTATCCGAGCTCTCCGCAACAGAGTTGATCTTCTTATTTCAAGGCAGCTCGAAAATGTTCTATTTTTTGGAGTGCATAATGAATCAACTGAGGTACAGACGAACTTTTTAGTAGACGAAGAGTACGACATCGGAAAAGGTCCAAATGCAGTGATCAGCCAATTGCATGGCTACTTGCAGAAATATTCAGCAGATCATTTAATTTTGTTTAGTGATAACTGTGTCGCTCAAAACAAAAATAAAGGTATGTTGCACTATTTGTGAATGCATACTCGCACCGATATGGAACTACCAAAAACATGTCCATGGCCGGAACTAAATGTATTATCGCACCGATATGGAACTAGCAAACCATGTCCGAACCTGTATGCGTACTCGCACCGATATTGAACTAGCAAACCATGTCCATGTCCGGACCTGAATGCATACATACACATGTAAGACATTCGTTCACGGAATCAGGTGCGGGCATTATATTCTTTCATTTCTTTTCTTCATTTCAGTTCATGCGTGTTGTACAATGTACACTGTACACCAACTGTTCGAGTTTTATCGCCACATCTCCATACTTTTGGGTTTCTGGAAAACTACGGGGTATAACTCATACCGTATGAGAAGCATGTTCATTGCATTTCTGTTTTTTTTTTTTTTCGTTTTGTACATATGTGATTGATGAATAAGGGTTGAATGGAACTATGGAACTATTTTCGTTCAATTTGCGGAATGAGAGGACATGTGTCCGAGAGAGGACATAGTTCCGTGAACTATACATGTTCGGCACTACCCAACTCTACCATAAGAATCCGCTCTTAACTCAAAAACCATTTTTTGGTCACTAGGTCGGTTTTCTCGTGGAGGGTCACATATGTACATATATGTACATATGTACATCACGAACATTTAGAATACATATTCGCCAAAAATTATTAGCTCGCTTTCAAACGCTACAAGGTAACAACACAGTATCTGCATATCCCATAGCTTGAAACAATTTGAATACAACCAAAACAACCTCGAATAATTGTGCGTTTGTTCCCATACCATAACGACAAGTTTGAAGGCGTGCGCATGTTTTTCCGTTCAACCGTATCACCCTCTAGATACAATGCCAATACACCCGTGATTGCCGGTTTTCGCGTCTCTATCACCATGCGTTTGCATGCTTGTCATCCATTCCTCAACTTGCCGACTGCATGCAGTCATAGTAAACCACCAATGGGCGCACAATTAAAAATAATGTAATATTCAACGGGGGGTTCGTAGCGAGCGCAATATCGCCAGATTCGAGTGCCATTCGCATCTGTCAGTTTGTTTTATAAACTTGCATTTTTTATGTGCTTCTTACTTTTTCCAGAAACACATGGGAGAAACTAGTTTCAGTTTGTCTTTGAGTCATAGCATGGATTCGCGCACAGATCACCTATCCACCAAGTGAGTTGAAGTAATTAACTAATTGGGTTGGATTTCAATTTCAATTTAATAGGGTCAATATAGCCCGATGATGGCGACAGAGATGATGATTTCTTTTATTTGATTTGTGCACCCCTGTTTATAGCTATATTGGTCGACAATCATTTACCGAACGGTTGTGATGATAATGATTTTCCACCCTCATCCAGAGGCTGAATGGTGAATATGATTTATTATGCCATTCACTTGGATTCTTTTGTTGTGTTATGCCCACAAATGTAATTTCCATTCAATGAACAAACCTTCGAAAGGATATGATGACCACCACCCCTATACTCGCATCTATGTATGTATGTATATTTCCCTCCACGTATGCTTCATCACCAAGGGGATTTAATCCAGAGAAGTAGAAGGGAAACATAGCTGAAAACCGTATTTCGCTTCGGGGCTTTTGTTGGTGTCGGGACCGGTTACGGAAGTTGCCAGAAGGGCAGTAAAAGAAAAGGTATACATATATGTATGTATGTACGAGCGGTATACATAATATGCATGTTTTTGACATTCGAAGGATACGAAGTTTAGTACGGGTACCCTTGGATAGGGCTTGGTTCAAGGGAATATTTAGCATCTTGCTTAGAGCTCTCTCGAAAAGTGATTTGTTTAAAAATTTCCTTTGAACTACAATTAAATGGAGCCCTCCTTCTCGTCATTCCTTTTGACGCAGTACAGTGGGCATGTATGGGAGCGTGTGTTTGAGGAGTTGACGTAACATACTGCACGATGATTTGAAGAAATATTATGGCTGGGAGTCGTACTTCGAAATTGTTATGGAATAAAATGTCACAAAGTAGTTGCTCGAGGGCTGTTCGATACCAGACTCTGATGTCAATGTTTGTTTGGGCAAGACCTATTGGGAGGAAGGATATGCCTTGGAAATAAGTAAAATAATGGGGACAGAACGTGTTATATGAATGGAGAGAGGTTATAATAAAAGCATCGTATAGTGGATTATCGGACACAGGGGGAGTTTTGGCAAACAATTCCTTAATACATACCCTCATTCCGATGAAAAGACTCCTTTGAGTATCAATAGACCTCCGGCGAAATAGATTTATGTACATATGTATGCATATGTACGTCCAATAATTTCAAGTAAATTTATTATACCCTTATTGCAGCATTGAATTAGTTTACATTCAATAATGGACACAACACCTGTATGTATGGTAGGATAAAACACTTAAGATAATTGGAAAAGAGATTTTTGGGTAATTCAAAAATCGTAATTACTTACTTAGGTGGCGCTACAGTCCGTGGTGAACCTAGGCCTCGACCAACAAGCGTCTCCAGCTGGCCCAGTCTTTGGCCAGCTGTTTCCAGCGCCTCACGCCTAGTTTTTTAAGGTCCTCTTCCACCTGCGTGCGCCACCGTTGATGCGGCCGTTCTCTGCCGCGCCTTCTTTCCGCGGTGGATTCGAAAACTCTTCGGGTCGGAGCTGTATTTTTCATGCGCTCTACATGGCCTAGCCACCTTAGACGCTGTATCCGTAGACGTCGTACCAGGCCGATGTCGCTGTACAACCCGTACAGTTCTTCGTTATATCTTCTCCTCCATACATCATTTGAACAAACTGGACCGTAGAAAGTGCGCAGAATTTTCCTCTCGAAAGCAGATATTTGGTTTTACCCTCATTAACCTTGAGACCCATCTTAGCCGCCTCTACCTCAATGCTTACAAAGGCCTCATTGACGTCTCGCTGTGTCCGACCAATCACGTCAACGTCGCCGGCGTACGCAAGCAATTGCGTAGACTTGTAATAAATCGTACCTCATGTGTTGGCCAGTGAGTCTTGCATGATCTTTTCAAGCACGATGTTAAAAAAGTTGCATGACAGCGCGTCACCTTGCCTTAATCCTTTTTTAACATCAATGGTCTCGGTTTGCTCATTACCGACCTTAATGGAGCAGCGAGAATTATCCATTGTCATCCTGCACAGTCGGAGTTTGGCAGGGATGTTAAAACTAGACATGGCTTTGTATAGCTCATCTCTATACACGCTGTCATATGCAGCCTTGAAATCGACGAAGAGGTGGTGAGTGTCGATTTGGTCTTCTCCAAGATCTGCCGTGTAAATATTTGGTCTATTGTGGATTTACCTGGCCTGAAACCTCATTGATAAGAGCCGATCAGGTTATCCACAAACGGTTTCAAGCGTTCACACAATAGGGCAGAGAAGATCTTATATGAGATGTTAAGGAGACTTATTCCCCTATAGTTGGCGCAGTTATAGGGATCTCCTTTCTTATGGACCGGGCAAACGATGCTGAGATTCCATTCGTCGGGCATGCTTTCCTCCGACCATACCTTGCAAATGAGATGGTTCATGCACCTTACCAGCTCATCTCCAGCCGCCTTAAAAAGCTCAGCAGACAAGCCGTCTGCGCACGCAGTTTTATTAGACTTAAGAAAAATCGTAATTAGGTTGGCAAAGATGTTTACTGTCAATTTGTTTTGTGTTTAAAAATTCACAGAAGAAGGGAAAAATCATTGCTATCAAGACAACGCTTCCTTCTCACAACTCAAACCGAATACGGAAAGCAGTGAATTGAAATATGAATTGTCGGAACCACAATGATGTGTGGAAAAGGTTTTTCATCGAACGAAAGGGTCATAGAAGCCATCAGATCATGATTCAACAGTCTTCCGGATTTTCATCTTAAGGACTTTCCCCGTCGAACGATAAAACTTATTGAACAGCCTGGTATCTACGCAAATCTTTTGACAGCTACATACATATGTATGTACATAAGTGATTTGCATTTTTTTTATATGAATTTCGATGTGAATATTCTTCTTAAAAAGAAAATCGTCATTTCGATGCACCAAAGAGCATGTGAATTCCTCTAGAAGTTTTACATTTCGCAAAAAGTTAAGGGAATTTTACACATATCTAAAAGAAAGTACTTAAAGTCGCTTTTAAAGTTAAACCTTACCTTCTGAAGTGAAAGCAAAATAGTTTTACACAGCAGCCTTACCTGTAAACAGAAAGTAAAAATTAGGAATAATTTCAAAAGTAGAGAAACAGTATTAAATAGTATTAATGTCGGATACAAATAATACGTACAATAGATATTGTTAACCCTATTTATGGAAAAGTATGACAATAAGTCTTCGAAGGCGTATTCAAAATATATGAAAGTTCTTAAATTAGCTAAGCATATTATGAGAAAAGTATGGCAAAGGACTAACAAAGACCTCGTAGGGGTAGAATGTATCCGACGGATGCGTGCCTGCTAAAAGGCGAGAAGAGCCACCGCAGTCGATAATCTTGCGGCACTGTTAGTAAGTTCCATCCCCACCTTCTCGTGGTGCAGTCTGGAGATTTCCTATGGAAATTGCAGACGGGGAAGGGCGAATGGCGAGCCTCCTGCGCCAAAAAACAGGATTAGTCGGTTGGGCTACGGCCTAGTAAGCCGTAACCTTAAAAAAACCACAACCACAAGCCTCGAATATAATGGACCGGATTTATGTTGACGGCGCTTGCAAAAAACGAAAAAAGGACAATGATCTTTGGCTCTTTACGTGGAATGTTAGGTCCCTAAACAGGCCACGTGCAGCCGAACAACTTGCGGACGCCCTAGACTGCTATAACCGACATAACCGCCATCCAGGAAATGCGATGGAATGGACCGAATATAAAGCGGATGAAAAACTGCGATATTTACAACGGCGACTGCTTTAAGGAGAGAGGGCAACGATTGTTTGGATGCGGATTTGTTGTTCGAGGTGGACTAAGGCAAAAAGTCCTTAGCTTTCGGCATGTGAGCGAACGCCTCATAGCAATCCATATCAAAGCTACATTTTTTAACATCAGCCTGATCTGCGTCCACGCCCCCACGGAAGACAAGGATGCCTCCGTCAAAGATGAGTTCTGCGATCTCCCAGACAGAACGTATGCCCAATGTCCCAGCTATGACGTCAAAATTGTACTAAGAGACTTCAATGCTAAGCTGGGTAAGGAAAGCATCTTTGAACGAGTCATCGGCAAACATAGCCTACACGACACCACCTCCGATAACGAACACAGACTGATTGATCTTGCTACGGGGCGAAATCTCCTTCTAGCCAGTACGCGCTTCCCGCACCTCGATATGCACAAAGGCACCTGGCGATCTTTTGATCAATCGACCACTAACCAGATTGATCACATCGCGATCGACGTCAGACACTCCTCCACTATTCTTGATGTTCGAACTTTCCGAGGGGCTAACATCGACTCGGACCACTATCTTGTAGTAGCCAAGATGCACTTACGGATATCACGAACGCAACGGAGTAGAGTAAGAATACAAAGTTATGACGTCGGAAAGCTACTATCGCCAGAAACCGCTCGTGCTTTTACCGATCGCGTCTCCCTTAAGCTCTCCAATACACCTGAATCCTCCACACTATCAATAGAACAGCAGTGGAGCCTTTGCAAACAATCCATGAAAAGCTCTGTATCCGAAGTTTTGGGTTTCCACGAAGAAACACCTGGTTCGATGACGTGTGCAGGAGGATTCATACAGCGAAGTAGGATGTATATAAGGCCTCGCTGCATAAAAGAACAAGAGCAGCTCGTGAGCTCTACGAGTTAAAAAGAAGGGAGGAGCATAAGCTTCTTAGAAGAAAGAAGAAAGAGCACGAGACGTGACGTTCGAAAGTTTTATCAACAGATAAAGCGAACATGCCGAGGTTATAACGCCAGAACGGAAGCCTGCAGGGATGAGAACGGACACCTAGTAGTAGAACCGCAGTCGATGCTCAGAATATGGAAAAGCCACTTCTGCAGACTGTATAACGGCGATGTTAGTCAATATACCGCTGTCAGGCAGAATGATCCATTTCTAATCGACGAAGAACGCAGAGAATTCTGTCCCCCTGACCTCGACGAAGCTTAAGTCGAATAAAGCTGCTGGCGCAGACAGCCTGTCTGCTGAACTCTTCAAGACAGCTGGGGATAACCTGGTTAGGAGTATGCACCAGCTCATCTGTAAGATACGGTCAGAGGAAAGCATGCCCGAGGAATGGAGTCTCAGCATCGTGTGCCCGATCCACAAGAAAGGAGATACCTCTGATTGAGCCAACTATAAAGAAATAATTCTCCTTAACATCACCTACAAAATCTTCTCCGCCGTTTTGTGTGAACACCTGAAGCCTTTTGTAAATAAGCTGATAGGTCCTTATCAGTGCGGATTCAGGCCAGGGAAGTCCACCGTCGACCAAATCTTCACACGACGGCAGATCCTGGAAAAAACCAATGAATTCCAAGTCGCCAAGACTTCAAAGCCGCATACGACAGCGTAATTAGAGACTAGCTATCAACACTATGTCTACCTATGACATACCTGCTAAACTCGTCAGACTATGAAGGATGACTTTGGAGAATTCTCGCTGCTCCATCCGAATCGGTGAACACCTTACCGATAGTTTTGATGTCAAAAAAGGATTTAGGCAGGGCGATGCGCTGTCGTGTGATTTCTTCAACATCATATTATAAATGTATGTATGTATGTTGGCGTTACAGTCCATGAAGGACCTAAGCCGAGCTTCTTTCAATCACCCATGTTGTGCGTGATTTAATTTTCCTATAGGTAAAAGGGACCGACAGTGTATTGCCGATTCCGAACGACGAATTTCGAGAAGCTTTTCATGACAATTTTACTACAGGGGGTTTTGTCAAAACCCCGCTGAGGAGAAACACCGTGAAAAACACGTTCAATGACATGGCTGTGTCGGGATTCGATCCCGTGACATCGGTCAACACACTACCCACTGCGCCACGGTGCTCATTCATTAGGTAATTTCATTAGTGAACACGAAATTAGAATTTCTTCTGTGACACAGTCGTGAGTTAATAATAATGAGTGCATACGCGTTGATAGTGCGCAGAATTTTCCTCACTAAACGACCAAGGGCATCTTCATCCGCTTTTGTTAAGGTCCAAGCCTTTGCGGCGTAAAAGAGGACTGGGATGATCAAGGTCTTATATAGTGTCACCTTGGTTTTCCGAGAGAGGACTCTACTTGTGTACAT
Organism: Eumerus sabulonum; assembly: GCA_951905685.1. Classification (NCBI taxonomy): domain Eukaryota; kingdom Metazoa; phylum Arthropoda; class Insecta; order Diptera; family Syrphidae; genus Eumerus; species Eumerus sabulonum. The sequence continues at coordinate 210,915,978 of OX645060.1, forward strand.
GTACATAGCACCGCATACTGCTTACCTATGTAGATATACGAAAAACGTTGCTGCCTATAAAACGAAAACCTTATGCCGGCTTGGAGACCCTTCACCCGGTTTGCACTGACGATCTTAAGGATCTACAGACAACGTAAAACCCTTCTTCTGCCGGTTTCTTGACCATATAAATATCTGTACAGAGTATTTTGAATAAGATAAAGGAGCGTTATTTGACATTTTTACGATCTGTCAAAGTGGTTTATCTAAGAAAAGCTCTTTGCAAAATTTTAAAAAAGTCGTCAGATATTACATAAAAGAATTTTCGAAATTTTAGTAAAAGTTTAATCAAAAGTAATACTTACGTCTGCGAGGGGAAATTCTGTAAGTCATAGCATATAAGGCTCAAAAATCGTTAGTTAAGGTTGCGCTAAATATAACCTAATTTATGAGCAAAAGAGGTCTTCCCCGTGCATTTCAACATCCTCAAAAGGAGGCCCCTCAAAAATTCTGGTCGAAATTACATCATTGGGAACTAATGCAGACCAAATGAGAGAAATCGAGAAGGAAAACAACGCAAAGCTTGCCTCAAAGCTTGTAACAAAAGAGTGCTTTCAACTGCTCTACGCCGATTTGTCTGCTCTTAAAGCGAAACAAGATGAGATCTCTGCGAAGATTGATTCTTGGAAAAATCAAAATAAGTTATTGGAGGCCCATATCGAACAACTTATACAAAAAAGTGTTGAAGATAATGTGGTAGTACGCACGCCATCTAACCTCCACAACGACCCCATCGAGAAAGCCGAAAACGTGATTTTAATGGATGGATCGGTGATTTTAATAGATGGACGGGCTTATCATAAAACAACTTCAATAGCGGAGTAAACACGACTCATATTTATTATGACCGAAAGTCAAAAGATGAGGTGTGTGACTCAAGGGAGATCAAAATGTCCTTAATGAAAGCTGTGAAAGCTGTGAAGGTGATCGTGGTGGTGATTTCACTTTCATCCGTGGAAACGTGTTCAGTGATAGACTATTGTTTTTAGATCCTCTGTTTTGACGAATTTCAAGTGGCCGTGAAAACGTTCTGAGACCACATATCGTGACGAAACAACTGATCCTAAGCTTTGTCTTCCTCCAAGACTTTCACGCTAACACTTACTCTCCCACAAATTATTGAATTTTATTTTCAATATTCGTGTTTTGTGAAAAACACGCGCACTTTGACATTTCATGATGGTCATAATCGACAAGTATTCAAGCCTAAGACCTAAGCTACAAAACATTGCTCCTGTATCCACAAGCCCACAAGCGTTAAGTAGGAGACCGTAATTTATCAATTCGTCGCCGTTCACATCAATAGGTATTGTGTTACTCGACTAAGTGTAATATTTTACACAAGGATCTTGGTCTTAAACCATGCAAATTACAGGTCTTTGGAAGACTGGAGAGAGATACGCTTTTTATTGAAAAATTGCCTTTATCGACGAACCCCATTTTAAGTTGAATGGATGATGACGACGAACAAACGCAGACAATACAAGGGCTTATAATAGGGCTTTAAGGTCCAGCGAAATTATTAGCCCGCGAAAGCAATGTTACCATCAATGACGCCTGCTAGTGTTCAATGTTTTTGAACCTCTTTAGGAAATGCATGGGCTGAACATGATCGACATGTATTTTCAGCACGCCGATAAGCCAGCTACTTGGCGTTGTCTGATGGATAAGCTTTTACAGCTTTCGTTTAAACAAGTCCAAACAATGTTTAGAATCGCCTGACGTTGGATCGAAAGGATACACCTACAAACCTTGGTTTCCACTCATGGCTTTTCAATTCAGCCGTTCCACAAAAAAAAAAAAAAAAAAAAAAAAAAAAAAAAAAAAAAAAAACGTTCAGTTTCACATCAACAACTATTTAACGCCCAATAAAGCTATTAAACGCTACAGTACAAGGGAAAAACTTTAGTGTATTCATCCGATATCCCATACAATACATACATCAATGCAATCGCCAGCTTTAATCTAAAATCGAAACTTATCCCATCTCTGTTTACAACATCAATAAACCGACAAAGAAGGGGAACGAAAATGAAAAAGCGAAAAACTCATACAAAACACTTTAGGATGAATTATTTAACATCAAGTAACTCAGTGTTGATAGATACCCTCCCGTAAAGCAACCCACACAGGATCAGTAAATTCGCTCCATCCATATCACTCGCAGACAGACATAGAGCATTAAGGGCATCATAGCCGCGCTCAGCCATCACTTTCAACTTAAAACAACAAACACAACAACAAAAATGAGTAAAATAGATTTCGCTTTGAAAAGAAATTACATACCAATCTAAAGGTATTATGGGCGAAAAAATAATCAAAACCCAAATCGAAATCCTGTCGTCCACCCTTTTGCAACAGACCACATCTGAGGCTAAACGAATGAATCTAGCCCCGAACTGTTGGCAATTTTAGGGGACGAACATGATAAAGAAAACAACATTGAAAAGGGAACAAGAGAAACAGGAAGGAAGGAAGGATGAGCAGGAGAAATATGGGATCCTGTAACGAACTCGGTACGTATGTACGGTGCCGTGCGACCGATACTAGAAACAACCAAACTAGCCAACAACCACAGGAGAGCACCCTTCACAAATGAATTTCCATTATAAACGACTACCGACTACTATACAACTTCTATGGTGGCTGGGGAAGATATGGAGGATGGGATGGCCGATGGATAATGGTAATGGTAAATGGAAGATGAAAACTCCCAAAGGATAAACCTGAGAGCAGGGTAGAGGTACTTCAAACCCAACGAATGAAAGAAAACAAGACAAAAAAAAAAAAAAAAACCGGCATAACTGCGGCCAGACACTACAATTTTAGCTAACGATTACAACGATAAAAATGACGATGACTACGCGAAACAACGTTAGTTCCTGCATGTACCACAGTACCATCACGTCAACTGTGCAGGGCAATTCGTTTCACTGCTTTTCGTTTGTTTGCATTTTCAGATACGACGAAATTGGTAGGGTGCCACCATTCAACGTCTCCCAACCGAACCCCGTGTGACAAGTATCTCGAGTCGCTGCATAATGGGGAACGCCATTCCGAGGGACGGGATATCGAATAGGAATTATATTAAACTGAACATTGTGTATGAGAATATCTATCGTCAAATGCATGTCTGCAGCAACTGTGTGATTATACAGTATGTTTGGCAAGAAATACTTGGAATTAGATATTCAAAGTGCTTCCAAAACTATTATCTTAAAATGGTTATCTTATCAAGACAGATTATGAGCAAAATTTCGTTGGAAAAACAGTTCACCACTACAAAAAACAAAAAAAAAGAGCAGTATTGCTCGGACAATCACTTCTTATTTTTGAAAGTGAAAACGTGCGAGCAGGCAATAAAAAAAATTAACGATTCGCCACACAAGCACAGTCATATTGATTCAAAAAGTTTCAAAGTATCCTTTTCCCAAGAGCATTATCCACCACTGCCTCGCAAGTGCATAAAAACTGCGATTAATGATGTATTCCTGCGCTTATACTATACATTTTGAGCTCAAATAGAATTGAAGAAAGAAACCACATTAAGTTAAGTGTGATGTGTAAGATCATTTTATCGCAGTAAGTTCCAGATCATAACTAACTCTTTAGGCTCGAAAAAATATAATACAAAAAACAAGCCACAATTCGCATTGTTGTGAAAAGGAAATCTTTAGCAAATATAGCAAGGAAATGAGACCACATCGACGTCTACAGAGCAGAATATCAAGATATAACTCACGTAATGCAAGGGAGCGAACAAACAGAGCAAAGAAGTTGATCGTGTTTAACTTGGCAAACGCCAGCTTCGATCTCTGTCCCTGCACAATCCAAGTTGACACACAGCCTCCGCGTGGCCTCCCCTGGATAGCTATACTGGCACCCGCCAGGTAGTGAACCAATGTGTGCAGCGACCCGACCCCTTGTTACTGGGGAAAGAGGAACCTGGCCCTCCAGATTGGGGGTTGCGCTTAGGGCTAACATCCCTATCGCTTAAAACAACAATTTTGTTCAGAGACAACCAATAGCCTCGGATACGGACGGATTACATATTGACGACCCCCGCAAACGTCAAAAAGGAAACGAATCTCGGTTCTGCACCTGGAACGTTAGGTCCCTCAACAGACCAGGTGCAGCCGAACAACTGGTCAACTCTTTGGACTGCTATAAGGCAGACATTACCGCGCTCCAAGAAGTGCGATGGGATGGGCCAGGCAAAAAGCGGATAAAAAACTGTGATATATACTACGGAAACTGCTACAGAGAAAATAAACAACGCTTATACGGATGCGCATTTGTTGTTCGACGCAGACTCAGAACGAAAGTCCTAAGCTTCCAGTATGTAAGCGAACGCCTCATAACTATCCGCATCAAGGCCAATCTCGCCAATATAAGCTTACTATGTGTCCACGCCCCCACAGAGGAGAAAGATGACCGACCTAAAGACGACTTCTATGATCTCCTAGGCAGAACGTATGCGCAATGTCCCAGCTATGACACCAAAATCGTTCTAGAAGATTTCAATGCGAAGCTGGGTAAGGAAGCTATTTTTGAACGGGTCATTGGAAAGCACAGCCTACAGAACACCACGTCAAAAAACGGACTAAGGCTAGTGGACTTTATGGCGGGACATAACCTGGTAGTAGCAAGTACACGATTCCCACACCTCAACATCCATAAGGGGACCTGGCGGTCTTTCGATCAATCGACAACCAACCAAATTGATCATATTGCGATCGACGGCAGACACTCCTCCAGAATCCTAGATGTCCGAACCTTTCGAGGAGCCAACATCGACTCGGATCATTACCTTGTTGCAGCCAAGGTATGGATGCGAATTTCTCGGAACCAACGGAGTCGAGTAAGAACACCTAAATTTAACGACGGAAAGCTGCAATCGCAGGAGACCGCCAGGGCCTTCGCCGATCAAGTCTCCCTCAAGCTCTCTCAAGTCTCCCTCAAGCTCTCTCAAGTCCCGATGCAATCTGCAGAAACCATAGAACAGCAATGGAGCCGTTGTCAAAAAGCCATTAGAGAGGCCGCCTTAGATATACTCGGTTTCGAGCCACCACCGTCGAGAAACCCCTGGTTTGATGATGAGTGCAGACAGGCCCATGTAGAGAAACAGAACGCATACATGGCCAAATTGCATCGACGGACGAGGGCTGCCCGTGAGCTCTATGAACAGAAAAGGAGAGAGGAGCAAGCGCTTCTGAGAAGGAAAAAGAAGGAGCACGAAAAGCGCGAGATCGAGGAGATGGAGAGATGTTACTGCAGGAACGACGTTCGAAAATTTTACCAGAAAGTAAAACGAACATGCCAAGGCTATAAAGCCAGAGCAGAAACCTGCAGGCATGAGCACGGACAACTAGTAGTGGAGTGACAGTCGATGCTGAGATTGTGGAAGGACCACTTCTGCAGACTGTATAACGGCGATGATAGTCAAAATGCCGCCGTCAGGCAGAGCGAATCATTCACAATGGACGAAGACGAAGGAGAATCCCGTCCACCCCACCTAGACGATTTTAAGATAGCGATATCGAAACTTAAGTCTTATAAAGCTGCTGGAGCAGACGGACTCCCCGCGGAGCTGTTTAAAGCAGCTGGCGATGAGCTGGTTAGGAACATGCACCAACTCATCTGCAAGATATGGTCGGAGAACGCATGCCCGATGAATGGAATCTCAGTATCGTTTGCCCGGTCCATAACAAAGGAGACCCCTATGACTGCGTCAATTACAGAGGGATAAGCCTCCTGAACATCGCATACAAGATCCTCTCTGCCGTACTGAGTAAGTACCTGAAACCGTTCGTGGACAATCTGATAGGTTCCTACCAGTGTGGTGTGGCCAGGAAAATCCATGATAGACAATATTTAAACTACGGCAGATCTTGGAGAAGACCCATGAATTCCATGTCGACACGCACCATCTTTTAGTCGACTTTAAAGCCGCGTATGACAGTGTTTATAGAGACGAGCTATACAAAGCCATGAGAGCACCGTGGCGCAGTGGGTAGTGTGTTGGCCTCTGACGCCGATGACTCGGGATCGAATCCCGACACAGCCATGTCATCGAACGTGTTTTTCACGGTGTTTCTCCTCAGCGGGGTTCTGACAGAACCCCCTGTAGTAAAATTGTCATGAAAAGCTTCTCGAAATTCGCCGTTCGGAACCGGCAATAAAACTGTAGGTCCCTTTCACCTATGTGAAAATGAAATCACACACAACATGGGTGATTGAGAGAAACTCGGCTCAGGTTCTTCATGGACTGTAACGCCAACATACATACATACATACAAAGCCATGTCATGTTTTAACATTCCTGCCGAACTCGTTAGCCTGTGCAGGATGACTATGGACAGTTCCCGCTGCTCCATTAAGGTCGGAGGTGAATTAACCGACCCTTTTGATGTTAAAAAAGGTTTTAGACAGGGTGACGCACTGTCATGTGATTTCTTCAACATTATTCTTGAAAAGATCGTGCGGGACTCTGCGGCCAATACAAGAGGTACGATCTACTTCAAGTCCACACAATTGCTTGCCTACGCAGATGACATTGACGTTATTGGACGAACAAAGCGAGACGTCAATGAGGCGTTCACAAGCATTGAAGCAGAAGAGGCAAAAGTGGATCTAAGGGTAAATGGGAACAACACCAAATAAATGCTGTCATCCAAGAAAGACGCACAACAACGACGTCTTGGTCAGAACGTCACCTTCGGCAGCTATATTTTTGAAGTAGTTAAGGACTTCGTCTACCTTGGCTCGGTAATGACAAGAAGCAACGACACCAGCGCTGAGATAAAACGCAGAATAACTCTTGCCAATCGCAGCTTCTTCGGGCTCAAGAGGCAATTGAGTAGTAGAGCCCTCTCTCTAAAAACTAAGGTTTCCCTCTACAAAACCTTAATCATCCCGGTCCTCTTCTACGACGCTGAGGCTTGGACGTTGTCAAAAGCGGATGAAGAGGCTCTTGGACGTTTCGAGAGGAAAATTCTGCGTGCAATCTTTGGTCCCGTTTATGTAAACGGAGAATGGAGGCGGAGATTCAACCGAGAACTGTACGGGCTGTACAGCGACATCGGCCTGGTTAGACGTCTTCGGATCCAACATCTAAGATGGCTAGGCCAAGTATAGCGAATGGACAGCATCGCTCCGGCCCGAAGAGTTTTCGACTCCAACCCCGAGGGACGACGCAGCAGAGGACGACCGCATTTAAAGTGGCGCGCACAGGTGGAAGGGGACCTCAACCAACTGGGCGTGCTGGAGAGGCTTGTTGGTTGAGGCCCTGGTTCACCCCGAACTGTAGCGCCATCAAAGTAAGTAAGTAATGCTCCGCATATTGCATTTCAACGTATTCATCTGAAAAATGAAGAAAACAAAATTGTAAACTTAATAACCTCGGCCACCAAAACTTTTAAGAGTTCCCTCCGACTTCTTGAAATTCCTATTTTGCATATACATATGTAGGTAGCTCCCAACGAGAAATACAAAAAAAAAGTAAGCAAATCGTATAGTTCTGATCTCCTTCCTGCAGCTTCATTCCCTAATTTCCCTCACGTCGGAGTACTTCAAGAGTCAACCGTTTTCGCTGCTGCCTTCAGATGAACACACTCTCGTATTTTTAGGTATTTTCGAGAGAACTTTTGTTGCTGTCATTCCTTTTCCTACCGATTGGAGTACATACCAGTTAACCGCAATTCTGTTCCCTAACTATAGTGCTACAGACTAAGTTCTTCTCAACTTCCTAGCTCAACCAAATTGCTCTCTGTGGTACAGATACATATGTACAGGCTACAACACATCCCCTCCTAAGATTATTTCCTACGGAACAGTTCTTCTGGGGGATTCCTACGAGCACGGATACGAGGAGTACACCTTGGCATTACATAGAAAAATCATCCGCCTCTATATCCGACATTGTCATTTCAGCAGCAGGAAAAATATCACGTTTCCCTTCATCCATATCACATTATACCACAGCAGGTCTTGCATAATTTTGGTAAGAGGCAGACTCTGCTTAAAGATCGTCTCTCTAGAAGTGCTACTAGGTACTGCTGATGCCATCCTGATACCTGAAACCTATATGCCCCGCCATATTCTGATGGTATGTCACACGTTTGCCTTTTCACGACCCGGAGAGAGAAGATGAATCGTAAAATCTCCTCCGTTAAGGTACTGATTCGTAGAGAAAAGGTAGACATTAGGGTATGGTAAGCACTGTTTGTATTTACACCACCTTGGTACCAACATCGACGACGACGATGACAACGAATGAACCAATTTCTAATTCCCGTTTTATTGTCTACCCTCTTCTTCGTTTCATTTCTTGATTTCCTGCTCCTTTATCCCCGTTTCGTATAAGTTCGTATGCTGTTACCGCTCCTTATGCTCATCGGATTGAGCAGCAGTCAGCCAGTAATTTTCATGTTGGTTCCGTAACACCCATAGAGTAGACTTTCAATCTACTCTGCTAAGCAGCATGTTGCCACAAATGTAAATACTCTCACTGAAGCGACGGGGATAACAAGGAGGGGATGGATGGAGGATTCACTTTAATAATAAAAGCGAAAGAAGGAGGAGAGTGTATCAGCTGGCTGGTGGGATGGTTTGAAAACGTTTCGCCAATGCTCTGGTATTTATTTTTCGGAGATGGAGGTGAAGTACTAAGAAATGGGAAAATCGAGCGAGTAAATGCTGAGAGCAGTGGACTACAGTGTGTGCTACAACAAAACTCATATGACTGGCAAAACACAAAATTGGATTTCTCTATGGTTAGCCCTAACTACTAAAGGTTTGGTCTTTAAATATGATAAGTTGCAATCAAACCTTAACTGGTTCAAACAGTGTGCTCAATATTGTATGAAAATAAAAAACCTTAAAATGAAATTAGTGTCTTGTAACCTTGGGTTTTACCTGCTCTAAGAATTATAACAAATATAGGATCACGTCGGTGGTCAACCTTGTGAAATTACAAGTAACTCAACAAAGTAAACGGGCTCAGTGGTTTTGCATAAAACTGAGTAAGATTTGAATATTTCTGATTCTAAATAAAGTCGTGCTTTTACCGATCACGTCTCCCTTAAGCTCTCCAATAGCCCTCAACACTCCACGCGGTCAATAGAACAGCTGTGGAACCTTTGCAAACAAACTCCGAAAAGCACTGCATCTCGAGTTTTGGGCTCCAAAGCTCCACCACGAAAAAACACCTGGTTCGATGACGAATGAGGATTCACACAGCGAAGCAGGATTCATATAAAGCCTCACAGTATAGAATAACAACAGCAGCTCGTGAGTTCTACGAGTTAAAAAGAAGGGAGGAGCGTAAGCTTCTCAAAAGAAGAAAGAGCACGAGAAGCGCGCGATTGAGGATTTGAAGAGGTCACGTCACGTCACAGTTTTATCAACATTTAAAGCGAATATGCCAGGGCTTTAAAAAGCCAGTAGAATCGCAGTCGATGCTGACAATAAGGAAAAACCATTTCTGCAGTCTGTATAACAGCGATGTTAGTCAATATGCCGCTGTCTGGCAGAATGATCCATTTCTTAACGACGAAGACCGCAGAGAATTCCGCCCCCCTGACCTCGACGAAGTTAAGATCGCCATACCGAAACTAAAGTCGAATAAAGCTGCTGGAGCAGACGGCCTGTCTGCTAAGCTCTTCAAGACAGGTGGAGATGACCTGGTTAGGAGCATGCACTAGCTCATCTGTAGGAAATGGTCAGAGGAAAGCATGCCTGAGGAATGGAGTATCAGCATCGTTTGCCCGATCCACAAGAAAAAAGACCCCTCTGACTGCACCAACTTCTTCTTCTTTGTTGGCGTTACAGCCCATGAAGGACCGGAGCCAAGCTTCTCTCAATCACCCATGTTGTGTGTGATTCATTTTTAACATAGGTGAAAGGGACCTACAGTTTAATGCCGATTCCGAACGGCGTAAATCGAGAAGCTTTTTCACGGCAAATATACCACGGGGGGTTTTGTCAGTACCCCGGCGAGGAGGAACGCCGCGAAATAAACATTCGATGGCGTCGGTGTTATCGGGATCCGAACTCGCTCATCGTGCGTCAGAGTCCAACACACTTTCCAATCATATTGGAAATGATTGTGCAAAAATCAATGGCCAATACAAGAGGCACAATCGATTTCAAATCCTCGCAACTCCTTTCATACGCCGACGATATTGACATAATAGGTAGATCACAGCGAGATGTCAATGAGGCGTTTGCGAGTGTTGAGATGGAGGCGGCGAAAATTGGTTTGGCAGTTAATGAGGGCAAGACTAAATATCTGCTGTCATCGAAAAAGGACATTTACCACCGACGTCTTGGACAGAACGTGCATATTGGCAGATATAAGTTCGAGGTAGTTAAGGACTTCATATATCCGGTTCGACAGTGACTTGGAACAACGACACCAGTTTCGAAATCAAGCGCAGAATTACTCTTGCCAACCGCTGCTTCTTTGAGCTCAAGAGGCAACTGAGAAGTAGAGCCCTCTCTCGTACGACCAAGTTGACCTTATATAAGACCTTAATTATCCCGGTTCTGTTATACGGCGCAGAAACATGGACTTTATCTAAAGCGGATGAGGAAATCCTTGGTCGTTTCGAGAGAAAGATTCTGCGTTCGATTTTCGGTCCCATAAACACAGAGGAGGTTTGGAAGAGAAGATTCAATCACGAACTGTACGGGTTGTACAGCGACATGAGTCTGGTCAGGCGTCTACGGATCCAATGCCTAAGATGGCTAGGCCATGTAGAGCGAATGGGCACCACACCTCCAGCCCTAGTCTTTGAATCCAACCCCGAGGGACGAAGAAATAGAGGACGGCCGCGCCTAAGGTGGCGCGCACAGGTGGAAAGGGACCTCAACCAACTGGGCGTGCGGCATTGGAAAAGACTAGCGAAAAATCGTGCTAGGTGGAGAGGCATGTTGGTTGAGGCCCAGGTTCACCCCGAATTGTAGCGCCCGTTAAGTAAGTAAGTAAGTCCGCCAAGCGACGAAAACCAAAGCCAATGGCCTTATCACAACAATTCCCAACGGTCTATTCAAATTTAATTATACTAAGCACGGTGGTACAGGAAAGAGGTCATCATCTGAAGGTGAAAATGAAATCAAATTAAATCAATAACCCTTCCATGACCAAGCTAACACCACCTTTAAAAGGACAACATAATGAACCACCTTAACCATTAATCATATTCCATAAAATCAATATTGATTTCAGCTCTAGCTCTCATCCGTAGCTATATGCAATGTATACCTTCTACTTGTCATACACATTTTATTCCGGCCAATATCCTGAAAAGTCAAACTCGCCCATTATCCTTAAGCGAGAAACCAAGCGAGTGAATGCGGATGCAGTAATGTATGTATATAGTTTACATAGTGTGCAACCGAGAGCAGTTTTGCAAAACTTATAAATAATAGATTTAAAGTGTGTACAAAATATGAATAACCTCGACCTGAAGTCCCTTTCCAGTTTGCCTTCACCGACCGCCCCCTCGGCACAATCGTATCCTTGAATGTACGAGTACTCGTCGCATACATAAAACACTGGGAGTATATGGCATAGATGAATATACATAAAAGAGTTTACAAAAATAAGAAAGAACAAAAAAAGCAAACGAGAGTAACGAGAAAATAAAATCTCCTCTCAATCTGTATGTCCTGCCATTGCCATCGTCGTCGTCCTCGTCGTCCTACACAAAACTTTTTCATGTGTAAATTTTGCTGTTAGGATATCTTTTGGAAGGGCGAACGACGATTGTGTAGCCTTGTACCAGCTTCCAGCTCTCGAAAATCGAGTTTACAAAAGTACGTACTCTTCCCTTCGTGCTCGACGAACAATTTACACTTTTCCTTTTTTTTTGCTTTTATTCATGGTCTAACAACAACAAGAACAGGAATACCGCATGTCTAACGTTCGTTTTGTCTGCACACATCCCAACTCGAGCAAGGATACCGAGCCGAATCGCATAGCAATGTGGCGTAAAGGTGCTGGAGTTTAACCGCCCCAGGAGGCTCGATTTATAAAATGTCATGTTCCGTGAAAACAAATTGCCATACGAACGACGCAGAAGGACGCGAGCTTGCAATCAGAAGTGTGTACTATTGCGTGTGTATAATAATATTGTATACATATGTATAAGACAGCAACAAGGATAACGACTAGGTGCTATTCATTTTGCAATCCCAACGATGAAAAACCCTAGAGCGTGAAAGGAAAATGCTGCTTTATTGAGAAATGATGGTCGCACGATATATGCCATAGGTGGCATTCACAGGATGCTGTTGGTTATTCCCAATAACGTAGTTGAGCAGTCCACCTTCAAACATACATACTACCACACTTGGAACTCTCTGCCCGCAGAGAGAGAGAGAGAGAAAGAGATCGTGGTATAGGACTAGCTATTAGCAGCCTTTGGTGGCATCTTTAATGAAAATGCGAGCTCGCGTCGCACATTTCCATAATGGTGGATCGTTAATTGAAAAATACGAGCGCAACGACATTATACGGGGGGCATTGTTCGAATGAAGGCGTAGCGTATGCGATGGTAAAGTATTTGATTACTGTTGACTGTGGATTTATAAACTGCATATTGTGCTTATTAATATTTAAAGAGCAACGAACATTCCGTGGCATTTGGGGTGGATTGTTCGTCGAGTGGCTGGTGACAAAAGGGGCATAGTAGAGTGCGTATTCGAATATTTGGATGGTTCGATTGCTATGAAGGAGTTAGACGAGGCAAATTAAATATTTAAGACTGTGTGGTTACAATCGTAATCAAACAGACATTTTATAATTTATGGATTTAAGCAGGTTAAAAGGAGTGGCAGGGCCTTGTGTCGAAGGGGTTCAGATTTGAATGAAACCAAATAAGCGTCGCTTGCCTCTATTTAAATATATTTACATACAGTGGTGTGCAAAATAATAGGTGTAAGAGTTGCATTTCACATGAATGTAATTTTTCTCAGAACAAAACTGTGAAATATTCAAGGAAACGGTTATAATACATTTAACTGTAAATTTTGATTCGGGTTGTAGGATTTTTAGTGAAATGTGTTTCCTTTTTTAATTGTTCCTTGCTCATTCTTGTGTATGGACGCGAAAGTTGGATGTGCAAAATAATAGGTGTATTGTTGTTGAGCGTTATTTATTCTTGTGGATTGGTAAGGTTCGTAAGTATTTCAGCCTAAAATTAAGCTTCGATAGTTTGTTTATAAGAAATTCTTCAATTTGTACCTGTAAAGAGCGAAACGAATTACAAATGGGACGTAAGGCACATTGCTCCGAGGAAGTCAGGAACCTCATAAAATCTTTGCGACAAGACGGTTAAACTTACAGAAACATTACGGAAACTGTTGGGTGTTCACAAAATATGGTCACTAATGCTTTAAAATGACACCAAACGAAAGAAACCAGAGGCAGACCGCGAAAAACCTACCAACACACCGATCGTCACATTGTAAGGATGGTAAAAATAAGACCGTTTGCCACTTCTGCAGAAATAAAGAGAGACCTGGGGTTGGACGTCAATGCGTCAACCATTAGAAGAAGGTTAGTAGCCAACAAATTACCTTCCAGAAGTCCACGGAAGTCCATTATTGACCAAGCAAAACGATAAAAGGAGAAAAAAGTTTGCGCAAGAACATCTCAATTGGCCAAAAGAAAAATGGCGAAATATTCTATGGTCAGATGAGTCCAAAATAAATTAATTCGGGGCAGATTGCGGAAAGAAACATGTAAGGAGACCAACGGGTGAATAATATTCACAAAAATTCACCTTAAAAACAGTAAAACATGGAGGTGGAAATGTGATGGTTTGGGGTTGTTTCTCCTGGTACGGCGTTGGTCCAATCTTCTGGATCAAAAACATAATGACTGCCGTAGATTTCAGCAATATTTTGGAGAACGTAATGCTACCTTATGCCGAAGAAGAGATGCCATTACGTTGGACTTTTCAACAGGATAACGACCCCAAACATACTTCAAAGGTGGTAAAGTCTTTTTTTGACAGAAAAAAGATTGACCTTATGGAATGGCCTGCGCAATCCCCAGACCTTAACCTCATAGAGAACTTATGGGCCGACGTCAAGAGGGCATTCGGGGATTCCAGGCATAAAAACAAGGAGGAATTGTGGCAATCGGTGTGAGCCGCGTGGGAATCTATACCTGTGGAAAGGTGCCAAAAACTGGTTGATTCCATGCCAAGGAGATGTCAAGCGGTGAAAAATAATAACGGGTTTGCAACCAAATGTGGATGCACAGTACATACACCTACGTATTCAAATTTATTCGTTTGAAACTAACATGTTTTTATCTTCGTTTTTAGGCCCAAGAGTAACACACCCATTTTTCTGCACAGCAATAAAAAAATTAGTAATTTTGTTTATATGTACATATCTAACTTTTTTTTCCACCATTATTATATAAGTCAGAATGAATGAATTTCAAATTGTTTAAGTTTTTATGATTGTTTTGATTATTATACCAAATACAACCAATTTTCATGATTTTTGAATTCACACCTATTATTTTGCACATCACTGTATATTATAATTAAAATGATGGAGTCATGACACCAAACGATCGATTTCTTGTTCCGGAAACATACACACATACCTACATATGTATGTATATATGTATGTACAGGGTGCCCCACGAGCAATGTGCCAAAAAGCTAGAGCGTGTAGGTCTGGTCAATACAGTAAAAAAAATCGTACGGGTGGGGAGGGTCTATTGCCCCCTGTTTAGCCGGGAGGGGCAATTTTCTAAAAAAAATTACTTAATTTGGAATTTGGAATTAATAATCAACGGTTACATCCTTCAATCCAGTCTGTCGTTGAATTCATCGTATGAGTCTCGAATAACACTCATTTGCTAATCTGGTCTAATCTGATCCAAATTCATTCTAGAGCGTGCGGACGATCAAACTCGATCGTTTTGTTTGTTTACGAGTTGCTACACAGTAAACACCTTCTCATCAGCGAACAAATAACTTTTCAATTCGCCTTTAGATTTTTGGAACTGCATTGCTTTCTGAGCAACTGTAAGAACTTGAACCTTTTGTATTTTGAAGGCTTTGATCACCAGGTTAGTCATAACTCGGGAACTGGCAACAGTGTGTCGGTCATCAACATCTGTATAGAAAGGGGGAACCTTTCTTTTAGTTTTTATCCAATGCTGAAGTCCACAGCACGTAAGAAAAAAAAAAACGAAACGAGGATGTCAAAGTCGTGACTGAAGAAAATATAAATATGTTCCTACCGACCAGACAGTGGAAGGGTATCTCTATGTGGGTGCTCTGAAGAGGCTACGAGCACAGGTTTTCCGTATGGTCCGAACTTTGCAACACGACAATACGTCGGCCCGTTCCTCGTTGATTGTGCCCCGATATTGTCCCCTGCGACTTTCTTTATTCCCAAGATCAAGTCATTCGTCAAGGCAACTCATCATGGCGGGGTGTAGGTCAAGGAGGCTGTAACTCTGAACGAGTTATTTTCGGAGAATTATCGAGGGTGCTTGGGATCGTTGGAACCGTTGTGTAGAGTTAGAGTCTTTGTCCGAAAGAATACATCAGTCTGGTGTTTGCTAGACATGCATACATACATTTTCAGTGGCCCGCATGGTCCACTAAAAGAGTCTCGGGGGTAATGCGCGAGTTAAGGAAAAGTCAAAGCCAGTCTTTTGTTTTATTTCTTAATATATTCACTATATATATATATATCTAACTATATTCACTATCTATATGTCTTATGTCTACATTTATTCACTATATATATATATTTACTATATAACTATATCTAACTATATATATGTATCTCTGGTGTCGACCGTCCGTGGTGAGAGTTGCACGAAGACTAAACGGCGGCCTTCTCTCTTGCTGGTCTTGGCCTTTCCGATAACGGAATGGCTGGAGAGATACAGAGAGGTTTATGTAGTGGGTAACTCCCGAGAGGTAGGGAGAGGTGGTTGCAATGCGTAACTCCTCCCCTTCCAAAGGTTTTTGGTCCCCAAAAACTTGTAGCAATGAAGACGTTTTCTGGATTGATGATTGTGATACGTTGATCAGCTTGACTTCGTAAATCGGGATAACAAGTTGTTCTTATGCGTATACTTCAGTCAACTGATGCTCACTCGTATGATGGGAGGATGTGTTTCGGGAATGGTATATAGGAAGTTGGGTTAAGGGTTTTTATTATTGCTGTAAATCTATGTCTGAATAAATACATCTGTGGAAATTGTTCATATGAATGAATTATATTCTAATATTATAAAGTGTCGTGTTACAACATTGGTATTCAATTCAAGGTGCCAAAACAAGTAACATATTTCGATTGGCAATAAAATTTACAGGAGCGGGGTTTCCGTTATGTGTTCGGTAAATTAGTACATTATACATGTGTATAGGTTTAGTTTCTTCATCAGTTATTATTCATTCTTTGCTAAAGTTTTATGCTTACGCTTGCATTTAATTTTATTTTTATGAGACTTCCTACCTGTTGAGGTAATAACGATTACTTTTTTGTCTGTTTTAACTTTTAGTTTTTTCGCCCTAGGTTCTAATTTATTACGCCTATTGTTAAATTCATAAACTGTTTCATTTTCTTTGAATGTAGGTGGTGTTGCTCTAGTTTTATTTGCTTTATCAATTATATTCTTATTATGCTCTTCTATCTTTTTCTTTATTTGTTCATATAATTTGGCTTGAGAGATCCGTAATTTGTTAATATAGTCATGTTCCGATTCATAGTTTATAGTTTTGACAAAGTAAGGGGTTCTACCTGTTAGTAATTCGAATGGTGTAAGATTAGTTGTCGAGTGTATACTATTATTGTAGGTTGTAAGTGCTTCATTTAATATATCTTTTGGTATTTGTTTTTTGTCTCTCTGATATATTATTCTGTAGATTTCTGTCAAGGTGGAATGAAACCTTTCCACTGGTGAATTGCCTGTAGAGTTTTGGGGTGTGGTAATATGCAAAGCAATATCATATTGATCGCAAAATTCTCTAAATAGGTTTGATTTAAATTCAGAACCTGAGTCACAAACTAATTTTTTTGGGATACCATGATTTGAGAAAAATGCTCTTAAAGCTTGAATTACACTAAGGCTATCCCGAGCGGGCAAGATGAAAGCTGAAGCGAATTTAGAAAACCTATCGATTATTGTTAGAATTTGTTGGTTATGTATTGCGTATACGTCAACGTGAGCTACGTCTAAGGGAAGGTCAGGAGTTTGTGGTTTTTCATACTGAATTTTTGGTGGGTGTCTTTCGTATTTCAATAGTTGACATTTTTCACAATTGTTTATTATCTTTGTTATTCTATGTTTCATATTGGGAAAGTAATATTTTCTGCACAAATGACTAGATGTTTCATTTATACCTCTGTGATTAGATTTTACGTGGTATTCCTCTATCGTTGCGTCCTGGTCATCATTCTTCACTAAATCTATAAGTTTGCTTGTACAACGGACTATTTTAAAGATTTTTTTATTACTAAATGTTTTCGAGTAGACATCTTGTACGATCTTAAATGTGTCGTCGTCGGTATACACCGCTGTTAATTTCTTTGGGATAAGTTGATCTTTAAGTATGGACATAATTACCCGTTCATCTTGTATGTCCTGCTGTCTGTAGGTTTTACGTCGTTTGCTTTGAAAAAGTATTTGATAGATAACTGAAGGGCTCGCTACAAAGTTTGTCTTTTCAAGTATAAGCTGATCCCTGAATTCGTTTAATGGGCGTTCCGAAATCGGTATATTATCGTCTAGGTTCTCTATTGCCGAATGGACAGTTGATAAGTTGGAATCGGTTTCTAAGTCTCCTGCATTATTTTGGAGAGATTCTTGGACATGTAATTCAACTCGGCTTAATGCATCCGCATTAGTGTTAATTTTACCCTTTTTATAATGAATTGTATAGTCGAATTCCTCAAGCTTTAGTCGCCACCTTATTAATTTGGAGTTAGAATCTTTTAAAGAAAAGAGCCATGTTAAAGGTTTGTGGTCGGTAACTATAACAAACTTGCGTCCATAGAGATAGGGGCGAAAATGCTTAGTTGCCCAAACAATGGCAAGAAGCTCTTTTTCGATAGTACTGTATTTGGTTTCTGTTTCTGATAAAGTACGTGACGCATAAGAGACAGGTTTATCACTTCCTATGGGGCCTTGACTTAAAACTGCACCAATCGCGAAGTTGCTTGCGTCAGTAGTTAAATTAAACGGTTTTGAAAAGTCTGGATATTGTAGAAGTGGGTCATTGCTTAAAATATCTTTACAATATTCGAAGCAGTTTATATATCTTTCATTTAAATTGATTTGATTACCTTTTTTCAAACATTCCGTCAGAGGCTTCGTTATTTTAGCAAAATTGGGGATGAATTTTCTATAATAGCCTAGGAGGCCAAGAAAGGATTTAATTTGTTTTTGTGTCTGAGGAATAGGAAATCTTTTAATTGAATCTATTTTTTGGGGGTTCGGTTTTACCCCTTGTGACGTAACAACATGTCCAAGAAAATATACCTCTTTACATAAAAATTTTGATTTATTAATTTGAATTTTTAGATTAGCTTCTCGTAATTTTGAAAACACTTTTTTAAGATTGGTCATATGCTCTTGCAGAGATGCCGAAAATATGATTATATCATCCAAATATATGAGACATTCTTTACCAAGTAAATCAGCCAAAACATTGTCCATTACTCGTTGAAATGTGGAGGGGGCATTTTTTAATCCAAATGGCATCCGAATGAATTCATAGTGCCCATGGTCCACAGTGAAAGCGGTTTTGTTGATGTCTTTAGGATCGAGCTCAATTTGATGATATCCGGAGGCTAAGTCCAGAGTCGTGAAATACGTACACCTTCCTAACTTATCCAAAATGTCTGATATATTTGGGAGTGGATATCGATCACCTATGGTCTTTTCGTTAAGTTTGCGATAATCCACTACCAGTCGCCATTTTTGCTTATTATCAGTATCCGATTTCTTGGGAACGATCCATATTGGGCTACTCCATGGGGAGTAACTGGGTCTAATAATTCCCTGTCTAAGAAGATCTTGTATTTGGGACTTAATTTCTACTCTATGGATTTCCGGATATCTATAAGATTTCGTATATATGGGTAAGTCATTGGTTGTTTTTATACCATGTTTGATTTTATTTGTGAAGGTGAGAATATCTCCGTCTTTAAAAAATATGTCATCGAAATCTCTACAGATTTTGAGTAGAGCTGTCTTCTCCTCTTTATTGAGATGATCTGTTCTTAGAAGATAAGTCATGTCATTGTTTGAAATGGGTTCAGTTTGTTGCAGGTTATATCAAATTGTAGCAGTGTCTATTTCGTGAAAATTTTGATAACGTTCTACCTTAATTGGTTGCTCTACAAAAAGTTTTTGATCCTGATTTGAGACATTAATGACTTCTACATGACTATACCAGTCAATTGACCTATAAATGCCTTCAGGTATTTTCAAAAATTTGTTTATCATGGTAGGCCTAACATAGATATCACCATTTTGTAAATCTACGGGTAAGTAGGCAACGATTTTAGAATTTGCAGGAACATCGAATATTTTTGACATACAGTTTGGCTTAAACTGTAGGGGGATCGTTGAGTTCCTGGTTTCTAAAACCTTGTCTTCAAGATTTATTTTTGCTTTGAGTTGTTTTAGCATTTCTAAGCCTATCAAGCCATCAAAGTACGAGTGAAACTTGAACACTAAAAATGTAAACCTCTCCACCGTATTCAATTCCTTGAATGCGGGGAGCGTGACTTGTCTATCAAGAGAGTGTTTATTAAAAACCGTGGTAATTAAAATAGGTTCAATAATTTCATGCATATCTGGGTTAGTAAGATCAGGATTAATGAAATTTACTGAGGCGCCAGTATCGATTAAAAATTTAAGTGGTCGACCCATGTTGGTTGATACAGTAATATATGGTAATGCATCCGCACTATGCGTATTTAAGTCTATGAACCCGATTTGTTCTCCGAGACAACTAACCGAAAGATTTGTATCATCGATTTCATTAACCTTCTCGTAATACTGAGTATTATTTTCCTTGGCGATATATTCGTTTTCCGTTGGCAAAAATTGATCTAATTGCGGGTAATAGTAAGGTTCCGGGTTGAAATTAGAATGTTCTGGGTTGAAATTAGAAGGTTCAGGGTTGAAATTAGAAGGTTCACGGTTGAAATTGGAATGTTTTATCGGGTTTCTGTTAGCCATTGGGGAAGGTGGACTTTGTTGTATGTTATGCATCTCTCTCATATTGAAATTAGCGTTTGATGCTGTATTGTTGTTACTATGTCTATTAAACGAAGATGAGCGTGTAAGATTTGATTGCTGAAATCCTGAATTACGAGTGGTTCCACTAGATAATTCCATTGGAGTGGTAGGGGGTTGAACGAAATTCGTTAGCTTAGTGGGAATGTTCTGATGTTGGTTATGGACGGGATGAAAATTATTTTTATTTGGTGAAGCTATATAACGATTTTGATACTGTCTGTTATAGGAATTTTTTGGGAAAACATTGTTATTCGGTACGATTGGTTGGGTATATTCGTTACGGGGAGTAATCATTGGTCTTTGCGTGAAATAAGAATTACTGGGGTTAGGAAAAAAAATATTTTGGTTTGGTGGTGGCGTAAATGGTGGTCTAAGTGTTCTAACTGTCGCCCTAAAGTCCGTATTTCTCATGTAATATGAGTTCTGTTCTTTTATGCAGAAATTAAATGCTTCTTGAAGTGTCATCGGTCTCATGGCTCTAATGGTTGAACCCAAAGGTTCTGCTAATCCATTGAGAAATGTATTCAAACACATTTCTGAATAAAGAGAAGTCTTGGCCAAAACTACATTGGGATCCTTTTCATGAATATGAACATGGTTACTAAGGGTTGATAATATTTCAATAATTTTCGAATAATACAGTTCTACACTATCATTTATCTGTCTTATATGGTGCAGATCTCTTATGAGAGATGTTTCGCTTCTTTTATCAGAATAATGCAATATGAGGTTCGATTTTATTTGGCTCCAATCGAGGGATGTGCCAAACATATTCAACACCTCATTTGCTTCACCTGTGATCTTGTTTCTTATTGCTCTCATTATAACCCTAGCATATGGCGTGTTATTAACGGAACCCATCAATTCCAATATCTCCTCAACATTATTTAAAAAGTCGAAAAGAAGTCTACGATTTCCACTAAATTGTGGCAAGTCCTTAATAACATCAGGAATCTTAAGAGCGTTAAATACCTCATTTATATTATTTATATCTAAATTATTTGCATTGGTATTAGTTCCGTTATCACTAACTCCCACAACATTTGAGTAAGCGTCACCGAAACCCACGCCAGAAAACCCGTTACTGACGCCGCCAACGCTACCCACGCCACCAATTGCACTGACGCTTGCTTGAACTGTACTTGCGCCGTTATTGGCCATGGTCTTGAAACAAATACCAATTTCGTCCACAAAATCACTATCCGGCACGTAATATGGTTTATATATATGGGTTTTGTTATTATTTTTTTTGTATTTATTCGACATATATTATATGCAATACGTAAGGAATAGGTTAAGGAATAAGAATGTCATCAGTTAGACTTACGAGTATATATACGTGATGCATGTGCTTCCAGACTTGCTTATTATCCGTGGTTCATCAGAGCCAAAGAATTAAAATTCATCACTTATGTGTGCTCTGATCCTGCTCCTATTCATTGACACCAATATTCCTTTGGTGTGAGGTACACGTCGCGTCCAATTATGGGACAAACCTTTGCCCTCCGAATAGTGAGGCAGCCGACTGCGCCAGTTAAGGAAAAGTCAAAGCCAGTCTTTTGTTTTATTTCTTAATATATTCACTATATATATATATATCTAACTATATTCACTATCTATATGTCTTATGTCTACATCTATTCACTATATATATATATTTACTATATAACTATATCTAACTATATATATGTATCTCTGGTGTCGACCGTCCGTGGTGAGAGTTGCACGAAGACTAAACGGCGGCCTTCTCTCTTGCTGGTCTTGGCCTTTCCGATAACGGAATGGCTGGAGAGATACAGAGAGGTTTATGTAGTGGGTAACTCCCGAGAGGTAGGGAGAGGTGGTTGCAATGCGTAACTCGCGCACGCGGGATCCCCAGGCCACTCGATCCTCCGTTATCGACTCTAACTCATCAGGAGCTATGCCCAAGCGCACCCAGGCGAGTTTTTGGACTTGGTCCAACCACCTCGTCCTGGGTCTGCCAAGCGGTCGCCTGCCTGATGGTATTGCAACAAAGGCACGCTTCGGAAGTCGTGATGATGGCGACATTCGTCTCACGTGACCAAACCATCCAAGCATAGCCCTTTCCATTCGGAGAAGCAGCTGCTTAACATTGAGCTCCCCGCGCACTGCCGTGTCTCTCACCCTATCCCGGCGAGTAAGTCCCACAACAGCACGAAGAAATGACATTTCGGCAGCTGGTATTCGCGATCTTATTCTTTTGGTCAATACCCACATTTTATGACCATAGGTGAGAGTTGGAACAAATACTGAGCTAAAAACCGCAAACTTGGCTTTGACACCAAGGTCGGTTTTCCAAGCTGTTCCAAAATTGACCCAGCTTGGCCAATCCTGCAGGAAAGCTCAGTATTATTCTTCCCATCACTCGTGAAGAAGACCCCGAGATACTTAAACTTCTCCACCTGCTTCAATGGAACTCCACTAACATGTAGAGTGCATTGGACAGGTGTTCTGGAAATAACCATAACCTCGGATTTGTCCACTTTAACCCCCATTCCAGCATCAGCACATACGGCCACAAACCTATCTAGCGCGCGCTGAAGTTCCATCTGGGAGGATGTGAGGACAACTAAGTCATCTGCAAAAAGAAGATGGCTTATCCTCAACTCTCCCAATGTAAAACACTCCTCGCCTCGACTGCGCTGCTACACTTCAATTGAAACTCCCTGTACATGAAGTAGTAAATTGATAAACGAAGAGTTGCATACAACTGGCCTTCCGTATAAAAAAAATAGGGACACAATTGCATTGCTCCAAGACGATGGTTCTTAATACGCTGAAACATTTCCGCAAGTATCAGACCACTGAGAACATCCCACATAAAAAACGCCCTCGAAAAAACATCGCAAAAAAATGGACCGTAAAATCGTTCGACTGGCAAAAGCAGATCCGAGAAAAGGTGCTGCTGACGTTATGCGTGAAGTTTGCACTGGAACCGATTACACAATAACCCGCCGCATTATTGCACATCGTTTAGTTGAGGCTGGACTTCACGGCCGAATTTCACACAAGAAGCCTTTTGTAACAAAAAGGCAAAGAAAACAACGAGTTGAATTCGCCAAAGCACATGCCTCATGGACGACGATGAACTGGAAATACGTGCTTTGGTCTGACGAAACAAAGATCAATCGTATACATAGGTCCGGATGAGAAAAAGTATGTACGACGTCCAAAAAATGCTGCTACCGATCCGAAGTAGCACGGCGAAGGATCGATTTATATGTGGGGATGTTTTTCTTGGAGAGGAGTTGAGCCAATTCACCGTATTAACGATTTGCTAATAAAAGAAAAGGGGAGAAGGGAGCGAGCAAACAGAGCAAAGAAGTTGATCGCGTTTAACATGGCAAACGCCAGCTTCGATCTCTGTCCCTTGCCCAATCCAAGTTGACACACAGCCTCCGCGTGGCGCCCCCTGGATAGCTACCCTGGCACCCGCCAGGTAATGAACCAATGTGTGCAGCAACCCAACCCCTTGTTCCTGGGGAAAGAGGAACGTGGCCCTCCAGGTTGGGGGTTGTGCTTAGGGGTAACATCCCTATCACGTAAGAACCTACTTGTTCCGAAACAACAACAAGCCTCGGATACGGACGGATACAATGCCGACGACCCCTGAAAACGACTAATGGACTTGAGAGTCTGCACCTGGAATGTTAGGTCCCTTAACAGACCGGGTGCAGGCGATCAATTGGAGCAAACCCTCAACTGCTATAAAGCAGATATAACCGCACTCCAAGAAGTGCGATGGGATGGACCAGGCAAAAATCGGATGAAAAACTGCGACATCTACTACGGGAACTGCTACAAGGAGAACAAACAGCGCCTATTCGGGTACGAATTCGTTATTCGAGGAAGACTCCGACAAGAAGTCTTAAGCTTCCGACACATAAGCGAACGCCTCATAACAATCCGCATCAAAGCTAAATTTGGAAACATTAGCTTAATATGCGCTCACGCCCCAACGGAAGAAAAGGACGATCGACTTAAAGAAGAATTATACGATCTCCTAGACAGAACATATGCCAAATGCCCCAGCTACTACACAAAAATAGTCCTAGGAGATTTTAATGCAAAACTGGGCAAAGAGGACATGTTTGAGTCGATCATAGGAAAGCATAGCCTCCATAACACCACATCCGACAACGGACTAAGGCTAATTGATTTCCTAGCGGGGCGTAACCTCCTTGTAGCAAGCACGTGATTCCACCATCTCAACATCCACAAGGGTACCTGGCGGTCATTTGATCAATCGACCACCAACCAGATTGATCACATTGCGATCGACGCCAGACACTCCTCCTGTATTCTCGATGTACGGACCTTCCGAGGGGCCAACATCGACTCGGACCACTACCTTGTTGTAGCCAAGGTACGAATGAGGATATCAAGAATGCTTAGGAGTTGAGTAGGACTACGTAAGTTTAACGTCGGAAAGTTACAATCGCAAGAGACTGCCAGAATCTTTGCCGATCGTGTCTCCTCCAAGCTCTTTCAAAATCCGTCCACAGCAGCACAACCAATAGAGCAGGAATGGGCGCATTGCCAGAGCACCGTCAGAGACGCTGCCACCACCTAGAAACCCCTGGTTCGATGAACAATGCGAACAAGCCCATGCAGCAAAACAAGAGGCATATAAAGCCATGCTGCAACGACGGACGAGAGCTGCTCTCGATATCTATGAGCAGAAGAGAAGAGAGGAACACACGCTTTCAGAAGAAATAAGAGGGAGCACGGAAAGCGTGAGATCGAGGAGATGGAGAGATGCTTTCGCAGGAATGACGCCCGTAAGTTTTACAATAAGGTAAAACGAACATGCCTGGGTTACAAAGCCAGAGCGGCGGCCTGCAGGGATAAAAATGCAGAACTGGTAGTAGAGTCGCAGTCGATGCTGAGGATTTGGAAATACCACTTCTGCAGACTGTATAACGGCGATGATAGACAAGTTACCGCTGTCAGGCAGAACGAGCCATTCGTAATGGACGACAATGAAACAGAATTCAGTCCACCCGACCTAGACGAAGTCAAAATAGCAATATCAAGACTGAAGTCTAATAAAGCCGCGGGCGCAGACGGTAAGGTGCATGCACCATCTAATTTGCAAGGTATGGTCGGAGGAAAGCATGCCCGACGAATGGAATCTCAGCATCGTTCGCCCGGTCCATAAGAAAGGAGACCCCTATAACTGCGCCAACTATAGGGGAATAAGTCTCCTTAACATCGCATATAAGATCTTCTCTGCCGTATTGTGTGAACGCCTGAAATCGTTTGTGGATAACCTGATCGGCTCTTATCAGAGAAGACCTCTTCGTCGATTTCAAGGCTGCATATGACAGCGGGTATAGAGATGAGCTAAACAAAGCCATGTCTAGTTTTAACATACCTGCCAAACTCGCCCGAATGTGCAGGATGGCAATGGAGAATTCTCGCTGCTCCATTAAGGTCGGTAATGAGCAAACCGAGACCTTTGATGCTAAAAAAGGATTTAGGCAAGGTGACGCGCTGTCATGCAACTTTTTCAACATCGTACTTGAAAAGATCGTGCAAGAGTCACTGGCCAACACAAGAGGTACGATTTATTTCAAGTCTACGCAATTGCTTGCGTATGCCGACGACATTGACGTGAATGGACGGACACAGCGAGACGTCAATGAGGCCTTTGTAAGCATTGAGGTAGAAGCGGCTAAGATGGGTCTCAAGGTTAATGAGAAATATCTGCTTTCATTTAAAAGAGACGGACAACACCGACGTGTTGGCCAGAACGTCACCATGGGCGGATATAACTTAACATATCGGCTGAGAAACGCGAATGATTTCAGGCTATTTCGCCAAAATACATTACATGCTCAAAACACGATTTGGTATAAGGGACTTAACACGTTTAATAAGTTACCTAGTGAAATAAAAAAATGAAGCAAATTTCCAAAGATTTAAAAGAAAATGTATAGAATTTGTAAAATATAATGTTTAAAAAATATGTAACAGAAACCGATTGAATTTATTTTCCGCTAACTAACTTACTAACTTATTATAAATGTAATACTAAGTTTTTTGTAAAGTACTTAAAGTACTAATAATGCTTATTATAGATTCTTCTTTCAGCAAGACAGGGAACAGCCTCAGAGCCGAATGAATGGATATTGTATATCCATGCATCGGTGCCTTCCGGCTCTTGCCGAGAAGAACGCAATTCTTCTATTTCAATTCTTCTATATAACTTTAAAGTGGTCAAGGAATTCGTCTACCTTGGCTCACTGCTGACCAGCGACAACAACACCAGCGCTAAGATAAAACGCAGAATCACTCTTGCCCACCGCTGTTTCTTTGGGCTCAAGAGGCAAATGAGAAGTAGAGCCCTCTCTCGGAAAACCAAGGTGACCCTATATAAGACCTTAATCATCCCAGTCCTCCTTTACGGCGCAATTGCTTGGACCTTAACAAAAACGGATGAAGATGCCCTTGGTCGTTTCGGGAGGAAAATTCTGCACACTTTCTACGGTCCCGTTTGTTCAAACGGTGTATGGTGGAGAAGATATAACGAAGAACTGTACGGGTTGAACAGCGACATCGGCCTGGTACGACGTCTACGGATACAGCGTCTAAGGTGGCTAGGCCATATAGAGCGCATGGAAAATACAGCTCCGACCCGAAGAGTCTTCGAATCCACTCCGGAAGGAAGGCGCGGCAGAGGACGGCCGCATCATCGGTGGCGCACGCAGGTGGAAGGGGACCTTAACCAACTGGGCGTGCGGCGCTGGAAACAGCTGGCCAAAGACCGTGCCAGCTGGAGACGCTTGTTGGTTGAGGCCCAGGTTCACCACGGACTGTAGCGCCACCTAAGTAAGTAAGTGGGTAGATGATATTAAGTACACCAAAAGTATAATACGAGCATATCAAACCGGAAGGTATCAGACACACTTTCCTGTTCGAAGTGAAACCCTATGGCTGAAACTAAACTTGCCAAAACCGCAGCACCGGATAATACCAATCACCAATACGAGGTTAAACACACTCTCAGCCATCACTCAAACCCGAATTACCAACCAATAACTCAATAAAACTACAAAGTCAATAAAAACACACCTAGACCATAAATATGTATAACGACGGCCACTGAAGCCGATACGACCCTCTACTGCCAAACAAAACACACCAACCCATGTACTCGTACATAGGTCCCTCCTTCTATCTCAGCCCCCTAGACTCATATTGGTTCGGCCCATCCGCTTCGTCTTCTTATTTTGGCCCATTTCCTATCGCGGTAGATTGACAGGGAACAGTTCGAGTTACACTAACCTGAATGTGTTTATTTCAAATGAAAATGAAAGAATATATGATTCAGGCAAAGCGATGCATCATCATCACATCAGCCACTACCACCTGCATCTTCAAGTAAACAAAAAGAAAACAATTTTTAGACAGCTCTTGTCGTGCCTACTCACTGCGCCATACTACATGTAATACGCGAACGCCCTCAATTCATGTTCTACAATCTAAACAAAATAAGTAGATACATATGTGCCTGTGTGCATAAATATTATGAAATGCAAAGTGATTTTATGAGGTTCATTAGGTGTAGCCGTAGATATGAGTGTCGGGTAGAGAGCCTAGTCTTCGGTCAACGTCTCTCGGTGTTTATCGTCATCATCATCAGTGTCTTCAGTGTCTTCATCAGCGGAGAGAGAGAGAGAGAGAGAGGTTGTACTGCTACCACCCGCGCCGCGTACTTGAGGGAGAAATGAGGGCGCTACATTTAGCTGGTCTTACAACATTACGAGAACCATTAGATTCAGTGCAATTACATCCCTGTAGATACGCTGCGGGTAGGTAGATGTCAGTGATGCTATGCCAAACTTTGCCTACAATCACTTTGAACAGAAACGGCTACGGCTACTGCTGCTGTCTTTTTTTTATTTTTTTTATTTTGTAAAGCAGCATTGCACGTATGTACGAGCTTAAGTGTGAGCCGCCGCCATCGTCATCGGCATCGCCATCACCGCCGTCTAAGTGGGACAAACTCTCGTGGACAACGAAGGCGGCAGTTGTGGAGAAGTGAGACTCCTAGATACATAAATACTATGAAGTGTTTTACTTTACGTATTTACTGTTTGGTTTTACTCTTCATTCTTTCGAATGTAAATTTTCATTTCTTTTCCGCTGATGCAGTTACACTATCCGTACCAGCAGCAATAGCATCACGAGAACGAAACGAGAGCGTTAATCTATGTGAGAAACTGGGTCGAAGTGTGATTCGAAATTGAAAGAAAAAAATAATGAAAAAAACAAGGGCTATATGTACATACGTACATACATGTAGCTAGGTATATCTATTTCGCCTTTTCGGATAGGGATATATTCGAAAGAGCAGCAGTAGTTGGCCTAGTAGCGGCGGCACCGAACATCCTAAATACTAAAGCGCCTGTACATACTCGTACACAGCACTGTTGTCGCGAACGATTGCAATTGCTAGTTACTGCTGAAGCAAACATCATCATTCCACTGACCTATATTATATCTCGATACTATACGTGTGGGTTAGTTTTATGCATTGCCAGCCCAAAAATAGAAGGCAACTCTTGTTAATATGAATGGAATTGAGAGTAAGACGATGTGGTAAAAGAGGTGCGGGCATCGGACATACTAAACTGGGTTGGTTATGCTTATGGTTTTAAAACGACGTTTTTCGAATTGGCGTGTCACTGCCACATAAGGCAATTTCAAGTATGAATGAATGTGGGACATAGTGCCATACAGTGTGTAGAGATAAATCAAGAGATTTTGGCATGATGCAGAGGATTGTTTGTCGTGGGTATTGAAGTATCCACTTGACCGAAGGATGCTTTAAACTCCCAAGAGTTGCTGTAAAAAAGGAACCAAATTGTAAAGTAACTAACGAGTTGAGTTTCCTACCTTTCCGAATGATTTCTATGATACTTCCGCATGAAGATACTACTAGTGGGTACAAGAAGAAATGAAAAGATTGCAGTTTCACAAAGTAATAAAGAAATTTAGCTGCATTTACAGTCAGTCTGACGATGATCACTGAGGACACTCTTTTGACTGGGACCCCCTCCAATGTAGTGAACGAGATTACCGGGGAAGACAGTAATCTACTGTCCGACCTGGACCTTCCCGAGGTAAACCTTGGCGAGACTATGTCAGATTTCGAGCTGAAGTCTGACGAAGAGTCTGCCAACGTCACAGCGGTGGAGGTTAAAGACTGCGGCCATCATGCTGCGGATTCTTCAAACTAATCTCCATCATTCTATCGCGGCCTCGGCCGCCCTAATGCTCCGCCTCACCAAAAGCGGAGAAGACGTCGTTCTGATCCAGGAACCATGGATAGTAAATAACATGGTACGTGGACTCGGAACATCCGAATATAAGCTCACCTACGTGCGCGATGCAGGTAAGCCAAGAGCTTGTATCCTAACCAAATCACACATAAAAACCCTTCTACTCCCATCCTACAGCGACCAGGATATCACGGCTATTAGTGTCGAGGACAGTTCCCTCAAGATCTGGATTGCCTCAGTCCTCCCCCTCCGGCCAACTTGGTAAACCTGGTCAAGGATGCGGAGCAAACAAATGCCGGACTGATCATAGGATGTGATGCGAATGCACACCATACGATTTGGGGAAGAGATGAGACTTTGTATAACTATGTATTACATACTAACCTCACCGTTTGCAACAACGGCTGTGAACCAACTTTTATTACCAAAAACAGACAGGAAGTCCTGGATGTAACTTTTGCATCGCAGGACATTGTCGACAAAGTCAGAGATTGGAAAGTCCTAAAAGAACACTCCCTCTCTGACCATCGATACATTCAATTCAGCATAGTCAACGACATCAGTGCCGGAGCTCCTTTCAGGAACTACAGAAAAACTGACTGGCAAAAATATAGAACCTATGTTGAACCCCACCTAGGGGCAAGACACCCCACCTATCGGCTAAACTCAGCGGAATTAGAAAGCTTAGTAAATGAGCTGACAGAAACCCTCAATAGAGCACTGTCTCAATCTTGTGCAATTAGCACCCCCAGAGGCAAACCCAAGCCCCCCCTGGTGGAACAAAGAGATAGTCTCCCTAAGGAAAGAGAGCAGAAAGCTCTTCAACAAGGCTAAATATACCCGCTTGCAAGAGGATTGGGACCTCTACAAGGAGGCACTAAAGTCTTTCAAAGCAGCGACCAGGAAGGCAAAGAGACAATCCTGGAGGGACTACTGCGATAATATAAGGACGGTTTCCGAGGCCTCAAGAATAAGGAAGATTCTGGCCTCGGTTCCGTATAATCCAAGCCACCTGATGCGTAATGACGGCTCCTGGACAACCTCCAGAGAGGAAGCCCTGGAACTTCTCCTAAGCGCACACTTCCCAGGCAGTAGTGACTCGGATATGACACCTCCTCGGGTCAATCAGCCAACGACGCCCTCCCTCGAGCGTGCTCCTGGCCTGGTCAACTACAACAACGTCCTTTCGGCCATATGGGATCATACCAGCTGAGCTCCAGCAGGTAGCAGATATCATCCTCCCCTGGCTTGTGGTTATATACAATAGTTGTCTCTCCCTTTCCTACATGCCCAGCAAGTGGAAGGTAGCCAAAGTCATTTTCATACACAAGGAAGGCAAAAGCTCCCACACGTATGTAAATGACCTAAGGCCTATTAGTCTCACTTCTTTTCTATTAAAAACTCTACAGCAGATTTTGGACGTACACATCCTGTTCCGTATTACCTATATTCTATACACTATATATATACTTGTTCCGTAATACCTATACTCCATACACTCTATATATACTTGTTCCGTAATACCTATACTCTATACACTATACACATACTTGTTCCGTAATACCTATACTCCATACACTATATATATACTTGTTCTGTAATACCTTTACTCTGTACACTACATATAACTATACTTCTTATGTACATATCCTTATATTTCTTATACAGTCCACATACACTTATGATCCACTATTGTTATTTCTTACAAATGAACTCTCTCTCTGTTTTATTCTTTATTTTCTATTTACTTATTGTACAAGCAATGTACTTTGTTTACTTATGTACATATGACACAAATAAAAGTTGAGTTGGATTGCGACTATCGAAAAGAGCACACGTGTTTTAGTGATCATCGTCACACCTGGGTTTTGCTTGAACGCAACGGTTCTATTTTGCACATTTTTTGGTCCTTCGAGCCGGATCGAACACCCCGATAACTATTAAAATAATTTAATCTATAAAGTCGGGTACACAACGCGATTTCAATTAATCGAATAACATCCAATATCAGTGCATACACCATGGATGAATTGTGGAAAAAACAAAACAATGTTATTACATTAATTAACAATTTTCGAAATAATTTCAACAAAGTCGGCAAGGCAAGTCATACAACAGGATATATTAAAACGCGAATTGATCTGCTTAAGGGATATTGGCTGAAATTTCAACAAAACCACGACGATCTGTTGACTAAATGTGATCTGAAGGAAGATTACTTCGAAAAAGATACGTATACCGAGATAGAAAGTATCTTTTGTGATACCTTGGGTTACTTAACAGATGTACTTGAAGAAAGAGTGCTACCATCGACAACAGTAAACAGTGAATCCACCAAACCCCAACCGGTCATTTCCTCTCAACTGCCGAAAATCAATCTACCCATGTTTTCGGGAGATTACTTATCGTGGATGTCTTTTCGTGACTTGTTTACGAGCATTGTTCATAATGCACCGATTTCTAAAGTGGATAAGCTTTCTCATCTGAAAGGTCATCTTATCGGTGATGCAGCACTTTTGTTAAAGAACATTGCCCTTGAAGAATCTAACTATGACGTAGCGTGGAAAATGTTGAAAAGTCGGTATGAGAACGAGCGAATTATCGTCATGTCGTACTTAAGAAAGTTCACCGCACTGCCCGTCTCAAAAGGGGAAACTACAGTTGAAGTTAGACGTTTATTAGACACTACCCGAGATATGCTCGATGCCTTAAAGAATCTGGGCAGACCAGTGGATCAATGGGACGATTGGATCATTTTCCATCTAACTTCCAAACTGGATCCTATAAGCCGCAAGGACTGGGAACTGTCAGTTGCTGCAGATACTACCATGCCGAAGAGCTCAGAGCTGACCGAGTTTCTGGAGAAAAGATTACGTACCTTAGAATCAATTGGTAGCAGGTATGATTTTGTCAAGCCTAGTGGCCAATCTCAAGTTATGAGGCCATCAATCAAATCATATTATATTGGCACATCAAAAAATTGCTCGCTGTGCACGGACAAGCATCTCATCACCTATTGCCCGTTATTTCGAAGACAGTCGATTCCAGAACGAAGGGATCATGTTCAAAAGGCACACCTGTGCTTTAACTGCCTCCGAAGTGATCATTCGGCAAACAACTGTTCGTCATTAAGCAGGTGCAAGCAATGCGAAGGCAAACATCACACAATGATCCATCAGCCGATGGAACCACTATCATCGTGTTCACCGTCATCATCAACACCCACAGGAATCTCAAATCGGAGCAATAACATCACCACGCATCATGCAATGAGATCACCTTTCAACGAAGTTCTTCTGGCTACAGCATGGGTTTCGGTGGAGCGTTCAGACGGAACAAATGTTACACTCAGGGCTTTGCTTGATCAAGGTTCGCAAGCTAGCTTCATTTCGGAAGGCGCAGTTCAAACACTGGGCATGCCAAAGGTAAGAGTAAATCTCAGTATTAGTGGGCTAGCATCATCAAGCTTGGGAAAAATTCGTA
This sequence comes from Eumerus sabulonum, assembly GCA_951905685.1. NCBI lineage: Eukaryota > Metazoa > Arthropoda > Insecta > Diptera > Syrphidae > Eumerus > Eumerus sabulonum. The sequence continues at coordinate 210,949,113 of OX645060.1, forward strand.
GTCTTGTGAACCTAGCAATATATTCTCGTTATAATTTAAATCTTGTTTATAATACCCGAGCGTTGGTCGTCAGCCATGTCACCAATTACTCTCCTGCTATTGGAGCCCAATCAAGTACATGGGATCATATAAATAGTTTGCAATTAGCTGATCCGCACTACGACAAAGGTGGCCGCATTGACCTCTTGCTAGGAGCAGACATATTCAGTCAAATTGTCATCGACGGTATCAAGCAAGGTACTTCTGGGACACCATTGGCTCAGAATACTACCTTGGGCTGGATCCTGAGTGGGCCTACTATGTCGGACAGATGTACACGTCGTAAATGTGTGCTTGCAGTTAACATAACCCCCGAAACATTGGAATCGTGTTCCTGTTTGGGTTTAGAGGAAGAACTGCGACGATTTTGGTCTTTGGAAGATATTGAAGGGGATAATGCATATTTGTCAAAGGAAGAAAGGGAGTGTGAAGCATTTTTCGACGCTACTTGCAAGCGGGATGAATCGGGTCGATACGTGGTCAGACTTCCTCGAAAGCGAACGCTCCTCAGTCAGGACCTTTCTCAAACGCGTCAGCTTGCGGTTCGTCGATTATCTCACATCGAACGACGATTCGAAGTAGATCATGATTTGCGAGATCATTACCACAAATTCATGTCTGACTATTTGAGTTTAGGACATATGGAGATTTCGAAAAATCTGGGTACTGAAGACAACCGTCTCATATCTTACTTGCCTCACCATGCAGTCGTCACTAAGGATGGTGATTCTAGTAAATTTCGAGTGGTATTTGATGCATCGTGTCGACTCCCAAATGGGACATCTTTAAACGATTCTTTGCACATAGGTCCCAAGCTGCAACGAAACTTAACTTTGATTGTCACTCAATGGCGAATACACCCAGTGGCTTTCAAAGCGGATATTGAGAAAATGTTTCGACAGATTCGTGTTAATGAACATGATCTCGACCTTCAGCGAATAATATGGCGAAACCCAAACTCTAGGGAAATTTGTGACTATAGACTTTCGACGGTCACCTACGGAACAGCCTGTGCTCCATATCTCGCTATGAAGACTCTTCACCGATTGGCAGAAGATGATGGAAGCAAATTTCCGGCTGCGGCAAAAACAATTCGGAGCGACTTTTATGTGGACGATGTGCTGTCGGGCGGAGAGTCAATAGAAAGTGTACTGCAGCTAAGGGATCAATTAATCGGCTTATTAGGAGGAGGGGCATTCATCTTAAAGAAGTGGGCATCTAATGAAAAAGAAGTTTTGGCAAATCTTCCTGAGGACATGCTGGAGAGTAAAGTGTGCATTAGTACTAAGACCGACGGCATAAAGACATTAGGCTTGCATTGGAGTCCAGAAGAAGACACGTTTTCTTACACAGTTGGAGTACAACAAAACCCACCAGCTGTCATTACTAAGCGTCACGTCCTAGGGGATATCGTCAAGTTGTTCGACCCATTAGGATGGCTGGCTCCAAGCATCATAATCGGCAAAATTTTCCTTCAGAAGCTTTGGTCATCAGGGTTGCAATGGGATGACCCGTTACCATCACCACTTAAATCGGAATGGTTAGCATATCGTGAGGGCCTTGGTATGGCAAATTCGATCAAGATAAATCGTTGGATAGGGTCGCATTCGAATCAACTTTCCTGTGAAATACATGGGTTTTGCGATGCGTCCACCGTTGCCTACGGTGCTGTTGTGTATGCTAGAGTTACTCATGACTTCGACAATATTCAAGTTAATTTGCTAATGGCGAAAACAAAGGTAGCACCACTTAAGGCGACAAGTATACCACGTCTCGAGCTATGTGGTGCAGTGCTGTTATCCCGACTCATTAGAGAGGTCAGGCAGATTGAGTATTTTAAGAACGCAACGACATTTGCTTGGTCTGACTCTACTGTGGTGTTAGCGTGGATCCGTGCAGAATCAAGTCGATGGAAGACCTTTGTGGCGAACCGGGTGGCTGAAGTTCAAGATGTAGTTGATGTCTCACATTGGCGCTACGTACCTTCGGAGGACAATCCTGCCGATTGTGCTTCAAGAGGGCTTTATCCAAGTAAGTTGGCATCACACTCCATATGGTGGAATGGACCTCCGTGGCTACGTCAACATTCAGTCAAATGGCCGAACCTGCATGCGGAAAGCACTTCAAAACTGTGTCTAGAAGAGTCCAAATCAATAATTAATTTCGTCGCTGTACCATTAGAGCGATGGTCAATAATAAGCAAATATTCTTCTCTGGGGAAACTTGTTCGAGTCATTGCATACTGTCGGCGTTTCATTATCAATTCTAAGCAAACGAGATTAAAACGACATTTCGGGCTTCTTAGATGTGGGGAACTTGCGGAAGCGCAGATGCTATGCATCAAGGCAGAGCAACGTTACGACTTTGCTGGAGAAATCTTGTCGTTGCAGCGGCATCAAAATATTAACAGCCGCAGTCCTCTTCTCAAACTGGCGGTTTGGCTTGATGAAGATGGACTATTACGAGTAGGTGGCCGCCTACAGGAAGCACGAATTTCATTTGGTAAGAAACATCCAATTGTTTTGTCTAAAGGTTGTCCTCTTTCCAGACTTATCATCGCTCATGCACATGCGATGACACTTCATGGGAGTGTTCAGTCAACTCTTAGCTACACTCGCCAGCGTTTTTGGATTATCAGTGCCCGAAACGAAGTGCGAAAGTACATTCATCGATGTGTGATCTGTTACCGACAGACGGCCAAGGCTGCGACACAGCTGATGGGCAACTTGCCAGCTGCGAGGGTTCAACCTTGCCGCCCCTTTATCAAATCAGGCGTTGATTATGCAGGACCGATCCCAGTGCGCCACAGTATGGGCCGAAGAACCATTCTCACGAAGGGGTACATATGTGTTTTCGTGTGTCTTGCCACGCGAGCGATCCACATTGAATTGGCATCAGATCTTTCCTCAGACGCTTTCTTAGCAGCTTACAAACGATTCACATCAAGGCGAGGTGTTTGCAGTGACCTATTCAGCGATCGAGGGACCAACTTTGTTGGAGCACATAAGGAGCTACGTGATTGCTTGAAGCGGTTTGGCAAGGAAAACAACGTCATCGGTACTGAATTAGCTCAAATGGGTACTTCGTGGCATTTCATCCCTCCAGGATCACCACATTTTGGGGGTATCTGGGAGGCAGCCGTCAAATCTATAAAACATCACTTACGGCGAATACTGGCAAACCGGACACTGAGATATGAAGAGTTGAACACTTTGTTATCACAAATTGAGGCTGTGTTGAATTCTCGACCGCTCATGCCCTTGCGAGATGATCCATCGGATTTCGAAGTATTGACCCCAGCGCATTTTTTAATTGGACAACCCTTAACGATGTTGCCTGAACCTGACCTTTGTGCTACGAAATCCAGCCACCTGAATCGATGGAAGCTGATGCAGCAAATGTTTCACCATTTCTGAAAGCCTGGTCGAATGATTACCTCCATCAATTGCAGCAACGACCTAAATGGACTACTCATGCACCTCCTATTCGAACAGGGCAACTAGTGCTCATTAAGGACGATCGATTACCGCCAAGCAAATGGTCATTAGCTCGAGTGGAACTGTGTCATCCGGGTTCTGATGGATTGGTCAGAGTCGTTACTCTAAGGAACTCACCCGGTCCTTCTGGTATGATCAAACGTTCGATTGCGAAAGTATGTCCACTACCACTAGACGAACCTATAGAACCAGGGAACGAGGAGCTTCCCAACCAAGAGCAGCATGGCGAGCAGCATTGAGAGATTAAGAGCTTAGTCGTCGATAGTTCTCCGAGGCGGGCGGCATGTTCCGTATTACCTATATTCTATACACTATATATATACTTGTTCCGTAATACCTATACTCCATACACTCTATATATACTTGTTCCGTAATACCTATACTCTATACACTATACACATACTTGTTCCGTAATACCTATACTCCATACACTATATATATACTTGTTCTGTAATACCTTTACTCTGTACACTACATATAACTATACTTCTTATGTACATATCCTTATATTTCTTATACAGTCCACATACACTTATGATCCACTATTGTTATTTCTTACAAATGAACTCTCTCTCTGTTTTATTCTTTATTTTCTATTTACTTATTGTACAAGCAATGTACTTTGTTTACTTATGTACATATGACACAAATAAAAGTTGAGTTGGATTGCGACTATCGAAAAGAGCACACGTGTTTTAGTGATCATCGTCACACCTGGGTTTTGCTTGAACGCAACGGTTCTATTTTGCACACATCCGGTACAGCTGCATCTCAGCAAGGCTGTCGGATAACCAACATGCCTACAACAAAGGCAAATCGGTAGAAACAGCACTCCACTCATTGGTCAGTAAAATAGAAAGGTCTCTCGACATTGAGGGCGACATTTAACATTTAACAATGTTGAACCATGGGCCGTCATCAAGGCGCTGTCTGATCTGGGTGTTACGAGATCAGTGATAGAACTGGTACGACAGCTGCTAATACAAAGAGTTGTCAAAGCCAACTTTGCTGGTGCCGTCTCAACCAGAATGGTCAGCAAAGGTACACCACAGGGTGGAGTACTCTCCCTTCTCCTCTGGAACGTGGTGGTCAACGAACTACTGCTGTTGTTGGAGCAGGAAGGGTACGCTGTGATCGCCTATGTGGATGACATTGCTATTGCCGTCACAGGAAGATTTCCCAGCACTCTATGCGACCTTATGCAGAGTGCACTACATACAGTAGAAACCTGGACACGGTACCGCGGACTTGGGGTGAACCCAAAGAAGACCGATCTAGTACTGTTCACTAACAAATATAAAATTCCGCCCCTCAACCCACCGAGGCTGGGTGGAACTAAACTAACAATCAAAGAACAGGCTAAATATCTAGGCCTAGTCTTTGACAGGAGACTGAATTGGAAACCCAACATTCTTGATCGGGTCAAGAAAGCAACTGTTGCCCTCTACAGCTGTAAGAAAGTAGTGGGCAGGAGGTGGGGTCTCCAACCAAGTATTATGTACTGGCTTTACACAGCAGTCATAAGGCCTATCCTCCTGTATGGCTTCGTAGTCTGGTGGACTGCTCTGGACAAAGCAGTCAATCGAAACCTTCTGGGGAAGGTACAAAGATCGGCCAGCTTATATATAAGCGGAGCGATCAGATCAACCCCCACGGAGGCCTTAAATGTTCTACTACATCTTCCACCATTAAACCTTTTCAGCAAGCAAGTTGCTGCATGCGCGGCCCTAAGGATGAGGAGCATAAGAAAATGGCCCACATCCCAAAAAGGCCACACCTCCATTCTAAAACACTTCAAAGTACCCATGGACACTGACTACATCAACCCGCAGAATGTGTTCACCAGGAACTTCGAAGTTGTCTTTCCATCCAGGGAGGAATGGGCTAAAGGGAAAGCCGTACCAAAGGACTCGATCTCCCTCCATACCGATGGCTCTAAGATGGAGTCGGGTGTAGGCAGTGGGGTCTACTCCAAGGAGGCCCTGGCATAGCTCAGGATCAATGTAATATCCACAAAGGATATTATCATTTGCACGGATAGCCAATCTGCGATAAAATCCCTGGCAGCGGTAACCCACAAATCAAAAACATCCATTAACTGTCGCCTATCTCTAGATGAGATGGCTGAACAGTTCAACATTAAAATACTGTGGGTTACCGGGCATAAGGATATTCCAGGAAACTGCGTGGCCGACGAACTCGCAAAGTTAGGGTCAAGCACACTCAGCCTACCTACCCTCGGGTACCTAGAAACACCAATAAGTACGGTAAAGCACATGATAAAACTTCAAACCATAGAGGAGACCAATCTCCAATGGAATGAGAGCAATATCGGCTTTATCGCCAAACAATTGTGGCCTAAGTTAAACTTAGGACGAACCAGGGACCTGGTGGCAACCAAAAGGGCAACCTTAAGCACTCTAGTGGGTGTCATTACAGGTCACTGCACCATTGGAAAACACGCCGCCAGACTGGGGCTACCCTACAATGACTTCTGTCGCGGCTGCATGGACGAGGAAGAGGAGGAATCAATACACCACCTCCTCTGCTCATGTCCCTCTTTTGAGAATCGCAGGAGGATTTACCACGGCGCGCCCTTCTTCGACAATCTGAGTGAGCTAGCAAACCAAAAAATAGCTCAACTCCACCGCTTTATTAGAAGCACCGGTTGGTTCCCAGGTAGCGGATCCAGGTGGTATCACAATGGGCCGGTTTCGGCCTAAGTGTGGCTTACGCCTACCACGTCAACCTAACCATAGTACAAACTATGGACAAAATCATCCTATAACTAAGGCATGTCTATAATTTAGCTTAGCCGCCAATGTTATTGATTTTAATATGAGTAGAAAGATTTGTAAGATTCATTTGTTACTTGAAATGAATTGTTATTCATATGTTGCAATCGCTTTTGTTATACATCTTCTTCTTCTTCTTAGTGGGCGCTACAGTTCGGCCTGAACCTGGGCCGCAACCAACATGCCCCTCCATCTAGCACGATCTTTCGCTAGCCTTTTCCATTGCCGCACACCCAGTTCGCCATCTTAAGTGCGGCCGTCCTCTTCTTCTTCGTTCCTCGGGGTTGGATTCAAAGACTCTCCGGGCTGGAGCTGTGGGTTCCATTCGCTCTAGGCGTTAAATCCGTAGACGCCTGACTAGGCTCATGTCGCTGTACAGCCCGTAAAGTTCGTGGTTGAATCTTCTCCTCCATCCCCCGTCTGCGTTTATAGGCCCAAAAATCACACGCAAAATCATTCTCTCGAACCGACCAAGGGCCTCCTCATCCGCTTTTGGTAGTGTCCATGCTTCTGCGCCGTACAACGGGACCGGGATGATAAGGGATATAGAGTCAACTTTGTCGTTCGGGAGAGGGCTCTATTACTCAGTTGCCTCCTGAGCCCAAAGAAACAGCGATTGGCAAGACTGATTTGGCGTTTGATTTCGGAACTGATGTCGTTGTTCCAGGTCACTGCGGAGCCAAGGTAGACGAAGTCCTTAACTACTCAAATTTATATCTGCCTATACAAGCGTTTTTTTTTTTCTCAATACTCGCAAACGCCTCATTGACATCTCGCTGTGATCTACCTATTATGTCAATATCGTCGGCGTATGCAAGGAGTTGCGAGGATTTGAATTAAATTGTGCCTCTTGTATTGGCCAGTGATTTTTGCACATTCATTTCCAATATGATGTTGAAGAAATCACACGACAGCCCATCGCCCTGCCTAAATTCTTTTTTGACATCAAAACTATCGGTAAGGTCTTCACCGATTCGGATGGAGCAGCGAGCATTCTCCAAAGTCATCCTGCATAGTCTGACGAGTTTAGCAGATACATATGTCAAAGGTAGACATAGCGTTGTATAGCTCGTCTCTAATTACGCTGTCGTATGCGGCTTTGAAGTCGACAAATAGGTGGTGAGTGTCGACTTGAAATTCATTGTTTTTTTCCAGGATCTGCCGTAGTGTGAAGATTTGGTCGATGGTGGACTTCCCTGGCCTGAATCCGCACATGAGTATACAACTACTCGCAAAAAAACAGAACCTCAGGCAACCTCAGGCTTCTATCTGTTCTGCAACTTGAAGAAATATGTTCTTGGGAAGTCCTTCGTTTCCAATAAAGAAGTTGAAAGGGTCATACATGAACATCCGGACTCTCACTTCCGGGATGACGTATTAATGTTGAAGAGACGCTGGACAAAGGGAGAATATGTAGAAAAATAAAATCATTTTTTGGTTGCATGCCATTGAACTTTTACTATAGAGGGACAATCTAAAATGATCATAGCTGGTCAGAAGTCAGGGGCAATATGAATATTGAACGAGACAACAAAGACCAAACAAACCTTGGCTTTACCGACCATTTCATAATAACAACTGTCACAAGTTGCTCAAGTCAAATGGCCTGACTTTAACTCTATAATCCCCAGTTCCTAAATCCACGACGTCCTACAAGTACATATATGTACACATTCACACATTAATATACAGTAAAACCTGTCAAATTGGACCACCCACCACCCGAGGTGGTTCGATTATGAAGGTCCCTTTTTAATTGGACCGGTCCACTCACAAAGGTTTATTTTTTAAATTCATACCTTTTTACCTTGTTTTGTTTGAACCACAGATGTGTCCTTAAAAGTTGTTAGTAACTTTTGGGAACAGCTGTTCAAACATGCCCATAGTTCGTCCAAACCATTTTCACATGAAAAGTCCTTCAAAATGTTTAAATGTGAAAAAAGCCTCTTTGTACGTGAGAGATGTTGCAGGACAAGGAATTACGTCACTTCCCCTCTCTGGAGAAGAATCAGCGGAGATATGAGATATGTTGTGTTGTGTAAGTAATATTCGCTTATTAACGGATTCTTCGAATTATTGGCGTCAAATTTGTAATATCGGTTCGTTTGTGCTTTATCTGTGGACTTCCCGGTGTGTGTGTTCACTTAGATTTCGTTAGCTGGTGGTAGGCACAGTTTCAACTTTTAAGGGAATTGAGTCGAGAAAGGTGATTAAGTTTTTGAGTTTTAATTAAGTGATACGGATTTAAAGTGAGCTTGATCTCGAAAAAAAGGTTGAAGTTATAAAGTGTTTTGAAGAAGAACGTTTATCTCAGAGAGATCTTGCAAAAAAGTTTAACTGTACCAAAAGTCAAATCCAAAGAATTTTGAGCAGCAAGCAGGATATTAAATTGTCGTTTGAAAAATTTGTTGGCTTAAAGAGAAAACGCATAAAACCATTTTTATCTTTTGCCGAAATAGATGTTTTGACATTCAAGTGGTTTTGCTTAGCTAGAGAAACGAATGTGCCAATATCGGGTACAATTCTCCAAGCAAAAGCACTTACTATAGCAACAAACCTTCAGATTGAACATTTTACTGCTTCAAATGGATGATTTGAGGTTATGACCCCAAAAACAATTTCAACCTGGATGAAACTGCGCTATTTTTTAAAGCAACTCCTACAAAGTCACTCCAGCTCAAAAATTAAAAATGCAGTGGTGGTTCTGTTTTTAGTATTTGTCGTGGTAGCGGCAACAGAAATACATCTTCTGTGAAAATTTCAACTGTCTAACTATCACGGTTCATGAGAGCCTGGTGGCAGACGGACGGACGGACAGCGAAATCTTAGTAATAGGGTAGTTTAGTTTGCCACCACTGTGGTGGCAAACTTTCGAAGGAAAGATTGACAGTAACGCCATTGTGTAGTGCGGTCGGCGAAAAAGAAGCAGTAATGATCAGAGGGCGCCGTGGCGCAGTGGTTAGTGTGTTGGACTCTGACGCACGATGAGCGAGTTCGAATCCCGATAACACCAACGCCATCGAATGTTTATTTCGCGGCGTCCCTCCTCGGCGGGGTACTGGCAAAACCCCCCGTAGTATACCTTGCCTGGAAAAAGCTTCTCGACTCACGCCGTTCGGAATCGGCATTAAACTGTAGGTCCCTTTCACCTGTGGGAAAAATAAATCACAAACACCATGGGTGATTGAAGAGAAGCTTGGCTCTGGTCCTTCATTGGCTGTAACGCCACCCAAAGAAGAATGATTATTGGTAAGTTCATTTTCGGTGATCAATTTTCGTAATCTTACTTAGCGAATACGTTCGTAAACAAACAGGCAAAGCAGCTAAGCCCAGAGCTTTCAAAAATATTAATATCGAAAGAGCGTTGGGAATGCAATGGAGAAGCAATTAGAAGGCCTGGATGAACTCGACTTTGTTTCAAGACTGGCTAACCTCTTTTGACAAAAATATGCAAAAGCAAAATTGAAAGGTTCTTGGTTTGCAGACAACGCGCCATCTCATATTATAAGTGGATAAGTGGATTAAAAAATATCGAATTGAAGTTTTTTCCGGCAAACACAACATCGCATCTACGACCACAAGTTTGAAGTCCCATTATAGAAAATACCTCATGCAGCACTTGGTTTTATGCATAGACGAAGCCAATAACATATCCAAGTTAGCTGCGAAAATTAATGTGTTAGATGCTTGCGGCTGGATAAAAAAAGGATGGGAAGACGTAACTCCAACGGTAATTTCAAATTGTTTTAGGAAATGTGGGTTTTTCACAGGAGAGGAAACTAACGTGATTGTTGAAGAGATAGCACCCGAACCTGCGTTGCCAGAATATTATGTCACTATGGACAACAATGTTGCGACATCCAATGACTGGTCCGAAAATTGGGAAAATCATTTTTTAATCTCCATTCGGCCACAAACTCCTGATGCTGAAGAGGGACATATCTCCGCTGATTCTTCTCCAGAGGGGGAAAGTGACGTTATTCCTTGTCCTGCAACATCTCTCACGTACAAAGAGGCTTTTTCACATTTAAACATTTTGAAGGACTTTTCATGTGAAAATGGTTTGGACGAACTATGGGCATGTTTGAACAGCTGTTCCCAAAAGTTACTAACAACTTTTAAGGACACATCTGTGGTTCAGAAAAAAATTACTGATTTTTTATCTTACTTACTTACTTACTTATCAGGCCTGCGATCCATGGAGGATCTGAGCCTGAGCTATAGCTGCCTTCCATCCTTGACGGTCCCGGGCACGCTGCTTCCAGTTGTCAAGACCAAGATGTCTTACATCCGCGATGACTTGGTCTTTATACCGGAGGTTCGGTCTTCCTCTTCTTCTCGAACCAGGAGGCTCGGAGTCGAAGACCCTCTTAGCTGGAGCGTTGATGTCCATGCGCTCGATGTGGCCGAGCCAGTGCAGTCGACGGGTCCTTGCCTTCCGGACTACATCCACATCTTGGTACAGCTCGTAGAGTTCGCGGTTGTGTCTTCTTCTCCATTCACCTTCCTCACAGACAGGACCAAATATCCGGCGCAGAATTTTTCTTTCGAAAGAACCCAAAATCAGCTCCGCTGTCCTGCTTATCGTCCAGCTTTCGGCTCCGTACAGCAAGACTGGCAGAATGAGCGTTTTGTAAAGCATGACTTTGGTCTTTCGAGTGAGGAGTTTTGACCCCAGTTGTTTGGACAAGCCGAAGTAGCAGCGGTTGCCAAGGGCGATTCTACGCCGGATCTCCACTGTGGTGTCATTTGTGGAGTTTACGTTTGCCCCGAGGTAGACAAACTCCTTAACTACCTCGAAATTGTAGCTGTCAATTGTTATGTTTTGTCCCAGGTGGTGAGCGACGGATTGGTTTTTGCTTGACAGCATGTATTTCGTTTTGTCCTCATTGATCTTAAGACCAATTCGTTTCGCCTGTTCTTCAATCGCCGTGAATGCTTCCACAATGCCACGGCGAGAACACGCGATGATGTCGATATCATCCGCGTATCCTAGCAGCTGGATGGACTTGTAAAAGATAGTGCCTTCCCTGTTGACGCCTGCCCGTCGCACTATCTGCTCCAGCACCAGGTTGAAGAAGTCACATGACAGCGCATCTCCTTGCCGAAATCCGGTGCATGTTTCGAATGGTTCCGAGGTCCTAGAACCGAGTTGCACGGTGCATCGCGTGTTTTTTAGCGTGGCGCGACACAACTGGATCAGCTTTACCGGGATCCCGAATTCGGCCATCGCCCCAAACAGTGCTTCACGATGAATGCTGTCGTATGCGGCTTTGAAATCGATGAAAAGATGGTGTGTATCGATTTGAAACTCGTTGGTCTTTTCCAGGATCTGTCGAAGTGTGAAAATTTGGTCTATAGTTGATTTGCCGGTCCGGAAGCCGCACTGGTAGCTGCCGATTAGTGCGGTGCAAAATGGTTTTAGACGTTCACACAATACGCTGGACAGGATCTTGTATGCGACATTGAGCAGGGATATACCTCTATAGTTCTTGCAAGAGGTAGGATCGCCTTTTTTGTGGATGGGGCATATAGAGCTGGTATTCCAGTCGTCGGGCATGCTCTCATCTTCCCAAATTCTGCAGATGATCTGGTGCATGCTCCCTACCAGAACATCGCCGCCAGCCTTGAAGAGCTCTGATGGCAAGCCATCTGAGCCTGCGGCCTTGTTGTTCTTCAGCTTCTGAATAGCTGTGCCGACTTCTTCTATGCTGGGTGGGAGGACTACTTCAGCGGCTGGAGTTGGGATTTCCTCGGTCCCTATCACTCTCTCTTGGTCATGCTCGTTAAGCAGCTGCTGGAAGTGCTGCTTAAATACATCCACTATTCCCTGCGGGTCGGTGACAAGATTACCCTCGCAGTTTCGAAGAGCCAGGGTGCCCTTTTTGAAGCCTCCTGCAAGGCCTTTGGCTTTCTTGTAAAAGGCTCGTATTTTATGTTTATCCCTAGACTCCTCGATATCCTTGAGCTGGGAGGCTGCGAAGATTCTTTTCTTTTGTCGCAGTAGTTTCTTCTCCTCCCTTCTTCTGGCTCGGTACTCTTCTCGCGCTGCCCTGGTTTTCCTCTGCAGCGCCTTTTGGTACGCCTCGTCGGTTGCTGCCTTTTTCTGCTCACACTCGCCATCATACCACGGGTTTCTTGTCGGGGGTGGTAGGTATCCTAAGGTGGTTTCGGCTACTTCCTGAATGGCTGAGCGGCAATGCAGCCACATATTATTAGCATTTGTGTTCGACGTAGGCATACCGTAGAGTCTTTCGCTCAGCTGCTCCCTGTAGACTCTGGCAACCTCCGGTGTGCTCAGGCGCCCAATGTCGAACCTCCTCCTGATGGGCTGGTGCAGCTTTCTGACATTGGACAGTCGAGCTCTGAATCTTGCTGCTACGAGGAAGTGGTCAGAGTCGACATTTGCCCCTCTGAATGTTCGCACATCCAGGATGTTTGACGCGTGCCTTGCGTCAATGAGCACATGGTCGATTTGGTTGGCGGTTCGACCGTCCGGAGATCGCCAGGTTGCTGTGTGGATTCGCTTGCGAGGAAATCTTGTGCTACTTATCACCGCATTACGAGCTGTCGCAAAGTCAGCGAGTCGGAAGCCGTTATCTGTTGTTGTATCGTGGAGGCTGTGCTTTCCGATCACTCCGCCAAGGGTGTTTTCCTTTCCGATTTTGGCGTTGAAGTCCCCGAGCACGATTTTTACATCGTACTCCGGACAAGCTCCGTAGGCGTTGTCCAGGAGGTCATAGAAGTCCTCCTTGATAGGGTCTTCAGCCTCGTCGGTAGGGGCGTGTGCACATATTAGGCTGATGTTATAAAATCTTCCTCTGATGCGGATCACAGCCAGGCGATCACTTATAGGTTTAAAGTCGATGACCTTCGACCTTAACCGCTTTCCCACGACAAATCCGCATCCCAGTAAGTGCAACCTTTTGTGACAGCTGTAATAAATGTCGCAATTTTTCTTCCTGATCATACCGTTTCCTATCCAGCGTATTTCCTGGACCGCAGTAATATCCGCCTTGTACTGCATGAGGATTCCTTCCAGTCTATGATTTTTTATCTAATACTAATTAACACAACACAACAACTTCTGAGAAAATGAACAGAGAAGAACGAAATACTTATGAATACATATTGCACATTTCGTTTCCTATGCATGGTCCAATTAGACAGGTAAATACATTAAGCAACGCATGGCTTAGTAGTGGTCCATGGTCCGATTAGCAGGTGTCCCGATTATAGAGGGACATTTGTATGAAAAAAAAAAAACAGGCCAAGTGCGAGTCGGACTCACACACGAAGGGTTCCGTACCATCTGTATATATAAATATGAAAGAGACTATGTATGTTCTATCTTCATGATGAGATATAGTTGATCATCAAAGTGTCCATTGAATTCAAATCAATTATCTTACTTGACAACTACGATGTGAAAAGGTGAATAACAATAATGGGATATATGGGAAAAAGGTTTGATTAATTCATCAAAGACACAAAAGAGATCAAAACTGGGAAGTTTGCTACTGGTTGTGGGATATTGTCGACTAACCTTAGTTCAGTATGGAGACCAAGGGGATTTTTTGGATGAAAATGATGTCTGTTGTATGGGAGCCCCCCTTAAATATTAATTTTACCTGATCATCAAATACATCATCTGTGAAAATTTCAACTGTCTATCACGGTTCATGAGATACAGCCTGGTGACAGACGGATGGACGGACAGCGAAGTCTTAGTAATAGGTTCCGTTTTACCTTTGGGTACGGAACCCTAAAAAGCATCGAAATTCTTTGCAAATTCAGTGACCTGAAAAGTCAACAAAAAACAATTCAGCATCAGTGCCGTCCGCCACTGTCGCAACGTTACCTCATGCTGCCGCGAAGCACACATTTTGTATGCTCCAATGTGTGCTCATTACCAAATGGTGTATGTTAAATGCCAATACGAATCAATTGTGCGGTGTGTATGGTGCCCAAAACCAAATACCAGAAAGAACAGTGTGAGTTGTGATCTGGACCGCCGGCGTTGTTCAGTGCCTCCATCTAACACCAATCAAATCACTATTCACCTGGTCAACATTCTCTACTCTGCGGTCGATGTTGATTTTTTCGATAAACCCGCGCATATGCATACCTAATCTATGGAGGTCAATGTTTTTTTGGCCGTTTTTTTCTGCTTGAGGTGTTTCTTTTTTTTTTTTTTACGAAGTGACAAATTGAGGCTCCCTCGATCTCTATGCATGCCTCGTGCATTATGGTTAGAGGCACGTTGTTTGCCATTGAAGTTAGCTTGTGTTAAGGAAGGTGATGGTGTTACAATTGGAAACCATAATCAGGGTATGGAGCGCGAATCATTTGTGTGGTCGTTTTAGGTAATCTGATTATGCCATATTGCGAAAATCTATCTGAGTACGCAATTAAGTAAGTTGACGTGCAAGATCGCATCCTACCTCCGTTGTGGAGAAGACTCCGAAGTCTACACGGACGCTGTTATCGCTCTATATCGGAGTTGCTGTCTGCTTAAATTAATAAATTGGCGCAAGAGTGATGGGCCGTCAATCGATTTTCCTGAAGCTACGATTGTTCCGTTCATAATGAGAAAATTAATGGACAAGACGCAGCTGGCGTTTAAAGGTGCCAAGAATGCTAAATATTTCAGAGCAGTCCTAAATAGCAATCTACGGTTGGGAAAAAATGCCAAGGACAAGAGGCTTGTCATGGATATTTACCCAAGAGGCTAAAATCTGATCTGAACAATGTACTTAATTTTGATGTTTCTTGCAGTTTTCATCAAACCTTTAAATCATACACCCTTATGTCCCACGAACTTGCGCTTGCTTACTTATGTACTTACTTACTTAGGTGGCGCTACAGTCCGTGGGGAAGCTGGGCCTCAACCAACAAGCGTCTCCAGCTGGCACGGTCTTTGGCCAGCTGTTTCCAGCGCCGCACGCCCAGTTGGTTAAGGTCCCCTTCCACCTGCGTGCGCCACCGATGATATGATGAGGCCGTCCTCTGCCGCGCCTTCCTTCCGGAGTGGATTCGAAGACTCTTCGGGTTTTCCATGCGCTCTACATGGCCTAGCCACCTTAGACGCTGAATCCGTAGACGTGGTACCAGGCCGATGTCGCTGTACAACCCGTACAGTTCTTCGTTATATCTTCTTGGCCTCCATACACCGTTTGAACAAACGGGACCGTAGATAGTACGCAGAATTTTCCTCTCGAAACGACCATGGGCATCTTCATCCGCTTTTGTTAAGGTCCAAGCCTCTGCGCCGTAAAGGAGGACTGGGATTATTAAGGTCTTATGTAGTGTCACCTTGGTTTTCCGAGAGAGGGCTCTACTTCTCAATTGCCTCTTGAGCACAAAGTAACAGCGGTTGGCAAGGGTGATTCTGCGTTTTATCTTAGCGCTGGTCATCAGTGAACCAAGGTAGACGAATTCCTTGACCACTTCAAGGTTATATCCGTCCATGGTAACGTTCTGGCCAATACGGCGTAGTCCGTCTCTTTTAGATGAAAGCAGACATTTGGTTTGGTTTTACCCTCATTAACCTTGAGACCCATCTTAGCCGCTTCTACCTCAATGCTTACAAAGGCCTCATTGACGTCTCGCTGTGTCCGTCCAATCACGTCAATATCGTCGGGGTACGCAAGCAATTGCGTAGACTTGAAATAAATCGTACCTCTTGTGTTGGCCAATGACTCTTGCACGATCTTTTCAAGCACGATGTTGAAAAAGTTGCATGACAGCGCGTCACCTTGCCTAAATCCTTTTTTAACATCAAAGGTCTCGGTTTGCTCATTACCGACCTTAATGGAGCAGCGAGAATCCTCCATTGTCACCCTGCACATTGGGACGAGTTTGGCAGGGATGTTAAAACTAGACATGGCTTTGTATAGCTCATCTCTATACACGCTGTCATATGCAGCCTTGAAATCGACGAAGAGGTGGTGAGTGTCGATTTGGTATTCCTGGGTCTTCTCCAAGATCTGCCATAGCGTAAATATTTGGTTTATTGTGGATTTACCTGGCCTGAAACCACATTGATAAGAGCCGATCAGGTTATCCACAAACGGTTTCAAGCGTTCGAACAATACGGCAGAGAAGATCTTACATGCGATGTTAAGGAGACTTATTCCCCTATAGTTGGCGCAGTTATAGGGGCCTCCTTTCTTATGGACCGGGCAAACGATGCTGAGATTCCATTCGTCGGGCATACTTTCCTCCGACCATACCTTGCAAATGAGATGGTGCATGCACCTTACCAGCTAATCTCCAGCCGCCTTAAGAAGCTCAGCAGACAGGCCGTCTGCGCCCGCGGCTTTATTAGACTTCAGTCTTGATATCGCTATTTTGACTTCGTCTAGGTCGGGTGGACTGAATTCTGTTTCATTTGTCGTCCATTACGAATGGCTCGTTCTGCCTGACAGCGGTATCATGTCTATCATCGCCGTTATACAGTCTGCAGAAGTGGTCTTTCCAAATCCTCAGCATCGACTGCGACTCTACTACCAGTTCTCCATTTTCATCCCTGCAGGCCGCCGCTCTGGCTTTGTAGACTTACAGGCGTCATTCCTGCGGAAGCATCTCTCCATCTCCTCGATCCCACGATTTCCGTGCTCTCTCTTCTTTCTTCTGAAAAGCGTGTGTTCCTCTCTTCTCTTCTGCTCATAGATTTCGCGAGGTCAGCAGACGAAGTAATTACTCTGTATCCTCTGACCCAACTATGTATAACCAGTTGGTCAGTTGTCCTCTTATCACTAGTACGTTTAAAGCATTTTTTTCTATATATTCTCACCCAACATCACCAGTTAATATCTGTGATACAATAAACAAAAACCATGTTTTCCCGTCCATTAAATATCATTCGCAACACGGAAAACACTCGAGTACATTGCCATCCTGTTCGAATGAGAAAAATCAATAAATCCAAGTTTCCATTATGAAACTCAAGAATTCACAACTCATCCCCCTCAACCCGAATGGCTAAGATCTTGGTAAATAAAGCTATTGTGTCTACTTCTTGTCAATTAATAGTTACTGCCTATAGCAACGTTCCGACTCAAGTCAATCGAACCACTTTGCGTGGCCTTTATCTCTCGGACCAGGCCACTCACGGTCTAAAAAGCATTATCTTTTGAAAAAACAATAGATGCCCATCAATGATCTGGACAAATGTGCAATAAACATACGTTGGCATTTAGTGTGGAGACCTCCACTTCCTCGGTCCATAGAATAAAGAAAATAAAAATGAAACAAACAAAAAGCACTAAGTTTTTAAAGAGAAAATTTTCCTAGACATCTCACAACTTTTACTGACCTTATCCCTCCTCCGGTGTACGATTGAACCGTCTATGCAATTCGAGCAGGAACACACTATAATCCAAACTGAAGTTATCCGCTAAATGACAACGTACTGAAGCAGGACAAATATATTGCACGTCTGTCGATAGTAGCTTAAATTCTTGATTTCAGGATTTCACGAAATTTCTACCAAAATGGGAGTTTTGGGAGTCTTACTTCAATTGTTTTATATTTCTTTCTTGTACGGTTCAACTCCCTTTGGCTTTCTTCTACCGACCGCGACGATGATAAAGGTGCCCAACTGAACCGGAAACGATTTAAAAACGAATCTTGAGTGTTCATGCGACAGCCACTTATCCACGAGAATTTTTCTTTTTTTTTCTTATTAAACGGAGGGAAATGCAAGAAAAAACGAAAACGGTTTCAATAAATAGAGATGAATAGGGCAAAAAAAAAAAAAAAAAAGTGCAAAACGAGAATGCACCGCAATGCGTACGAGTGTTGTCAAAGATGGTGGAGGAACGAGGATGGATGACGACGTAAAAAAGACCAAAATCGAACTCCCGCAGCAAGTAGGCGCCCCGTACGCGAGGTAAAGTTCAATTTTAGTTGCTTAACGATTCGATTGGTATCAATATTTCCGTTGGGTCACACTTTGCAATTAAAATAATTACAACAGACGATCGGAAAATCGGAAAAAAACCAAACAAAAATAATCGAGTGATAACTCCACGGATTATCTTTCTCTCTCGCTTAGGGGAACTGACAGCGACGGCGAAGAATATACGTTTGACATCTGAGAGAATTGACAGTTTGATTGCAGTTACGTTGTTAACGTTGTTAACTCATGTGTGACGAAGGTGGCGCGAAGCAGGCTGGGCGATAAGAAATTTCAATTTAAAGTTGTGGATTTTGTTTAAACTTTTTTTTTCATTTGTTTATAGTTTATTTGACACTGTATATGTTTAATGCTATTTTTTTTCGTATGTTTCCGCTGCTACTGGGTTTAGTTGGGTTGTGAGATAGGTTTCTGACAGCACAGTAGTTTCGTCGGCAAATTGTCGCTTAGATGGGCGCATACACCGTGCAGTTACATGGGCGCTTTCTTTTAAGGAAAACTTGTATTAACTCATTCAAATCTTTTTTTTTTTTTTATAACCTTGTAATGGGGCAAATTGGTAGAGTTGCGAGAAAAAGGAATTTCGGAAAATAGAATTATTTAATCAGCAATAGCTTCGTGCATATGTGGGCGGGTTCAGGTTAACTCTCACAAATCCGTATAAGGTAGCCAATTTCCATTTTGCTTAATTGTTGGCTTTCGAATAGGCAAGTTACAGACGAACGAATCGAAAAACCCTTAGCTAACGTTGTCGTACGCCAAAAAGTGCAATTTAATGTACCGATGAAATATGTACGTTCGTTTTTCGAAAGAAGACAATTATTTTCGCAAAAAATTCAGGACATTTCACATATTTAGAATGATCCGATTGAGAGTCTGCACCTGGAATGTTAGGTCCCTTAACAGACCGAGTGCAGGCGATCAATTGGAGCAAACCGTCAACTGCTATAAAGCAGATATAACCGCACTCCAAGAAGTGTGATGGGATGGACCAGGCAAAAAACGGATGAAAAACTGCGACATCTACTACGGGAACTGCTATAAAGAGGACAAACAAATCCGCTTATTCGGGTGCGGATTCGTTATTCGAGGAAGACTACGACAAAAAGTCTTAAGCTTCCGGGATGTAAGCGAACGCCTCATAACAATTCGCATCAAAGCTAAATTTGGAAACATAAGCTTGATATGCGCTCACGCCCCAACGGAAAAAAAGGACGATCGACTCAAAGAAGAATTCTACGATCTCCTAGACAGGACATATGTCCAATGCCCCAGCTACGACACAAAAATAGTCCTAGGAGATCTTAATGCAAAACTGGGCAAAGAGGACATATTTGAGTCGATCATGGGAAAGCATAACCTTCATAACACCACATCCGACAACGGACTAAGGCTAATCGATTTCCTAGCGGAACGTAACCTCCTCCTTGTAGCAATCACGCGATTCCCCCATCTCAAGATGCACAAGGGTACCTGGCGGTCTTTTGATCAATCGACCACCAACCAGATTGACGCCAAACACTCCTCTTGTATTTTCGACGTACGAACCTTCCGAGGGGCCAACATCGACTCGGACCACTACCCTGTTGTAGCCAAGGTACGAATGAGGATATCAAGAATGCTTAGGAGTCGAGTAGCACAACTTAAGTTTGACGTCTGAAAGCTACAATCGCAAGACTGCCAGAATCTTTGCCGATCGTGTCTCCTCCAAGCTCTCTCAAAATCCGCCCACTGCAGAACAAACAATAGAGCAGGAATGGGCGCATTACCAGAGCGCCGTCAGAGACGCTGCCTCAGAGGTGCTGGGTTTCAAACCGCCACCACCTAGAAACCCCTGGTTCGATGAACAATGCGAACAAGCCCATGCAGCAAAACAAGAGGCATATAAAGCCATGCTGCAACGACGGACGAGAGCTGCTCGCGATATCTATGAGCAAAAGAGAAGAGAGGAACACACGCTTTTCAGAAGAAATAAGAGAGAGCACGGAAAGCGTGCGCTCGAGGAGATGGAGAGATGCTTCCGCAGGATTGACGCCCGTAGGTTTTACAATAAGGTAAAACAAACATGCCTGGGCTACAAAGCCAGAGCGGCGGCCTGCAGGGATGAAAATGCAGAACTGGTAGTAGAGTCGCAGTCGATGCCGAGGATTTGGAAAGACCACTTCTGCAGACTGTATAACGGCGATGGTAGACCTGATACCGCTGTCAGGCAGAACGAGCCATTCGTAATGGACGACAATAAAACAGAGTTCAGTCCACCCGACCTTGACGAAGTCAAAATAGCGATATCAAGACTTAAGTGTAATAAAGCCGCGGGCGCAGACGGCCTGTCTGCTGAGCTTCTTAAGGCATGCCCGACGAATGGAATCTCAGCATCGTTTGCCCGGTCCATAAGAAAGGAGACCCCTCCTTAACATCGCATATAAGATCTTCTCTGCCGTATTGTGTGAACGCCTGAAACCGTTTGTGGATAACCTGATCGGCTCTTATCAGTGTGGTTTCAGGCCAGGTAAATCCACAATAGACCAAATATTTACGCTACGGCAGATCTTGGAGAAGATCCAGGAATACCAAATCGACACTCGACACCTCTTCGTCGATTTCAAAGCAGCATATGACAGCGAGTATAGAGATAAGCTATACAAAGCCATGTCTTTGATGGTAAAAAAAGGTTTGGGCAATGTGACACGCTGTCATGCAACTTATTCAACATCGTGGTTGAAAATATCGTGCAGGAGTCACTGGCCAACATAACAGGCACGATTTATTTCAAGTCTACGCAATTGCTTGCGTATGCCGACGACATTGACGTGATTGGACGGACACAGCGGGACGTCAATGAGGCCTTTGTAAGCATTGAGGTGGAAGCGGCTTAGATGGGTCTCAAGATTAATGAGGGTAAAACCAAATATCTGCTTTCATCTAAAAGAGACGGACAACACCGACGTATTGGCCAGAACGTGACCATGGTCAAGGAATTCGTCTACCTTGGCTCACTGATGACCAGCGACAACAACACCAGCGCTGAGATAAAACGCAGAATCACTCTTGCCAATCACTGTTTCTTTGGGCTCAAGAGAGGCAATTGAGAAGTAGAGCCCTCTCTCGGAAAACCAAGGTGACACTATATAAGACCTTAATCATCCCAGTCCTCCTTTACGGCGCAGAGGCTTGGACCTTAACAAAAGCGGATGAAGATGCCCTTGGTCGTTTCGAGAGGAAAATTCTGCGTACTATCTACGGTCCCGTTTGTTCAAACGGTGTATGGAGGAGAAGATATAACGAAGAACTGTAAGGGTTGTACAGCGACATCGGCCTGGTACGACGTCTATGGATACAGCATCTAAGGTGGCCATGTAGAGCGCATGGAAAATACAGCTCTGACCTGAAGAGTCTTCGAATCCACTCCGGTAGGAAGGCGCGGCAGAGGACGGCCGCATCAACGGTGGCGCACGCAGGTGGAAGGGGACCTTAACCAACTGGGCGTGCGGCGCTGGAAACAGCTGGCCAAAGACCGTGCCAGCTAGAGACGCTTGTTGGTTGAGTCCCAGGTTCACCACGGACTGTAGCGCCACCTGAGTAAGTAAGTAAGTCTCACCTATCTCTTCTAATCCAATCTCCTCTTTTGCTGACAACAGTACCCTCAGTGGAATTGAATGCTTCCAAAACACAGTGCTGTCTTCTGTCGTCCAAGCGTACCACCGATTCACAGCTATTATCCATTAATGGCGCTTGCATCTTAGATACCGTAAAGCTCTCCATACTGGATGTGTGTCACTAGCAATCTTAGTTGAATGAACACATATTCGATCTCGCCGAGAATTCTGCGAAATGCATAGGCTTCTTATACAGATGCAAGAATCTATAATCTATACCTTCTACACAGAATACAAAATCGCACGATTAAACTGATAGGAGATCTCAGCAACATCAAATCGTTAGATTCGTTGGGACATCGCAGGAGGAAACTAATGAATTTCCGGAATATTAGCACAATTTATGTTGACTTTAACCTCGCGTAGGAAGGTGTTCATGTGGGATATGAAAAAGTATCATGTTTTGATAGCCCAGCCAACTTTTCCATGCTGTGGAGAATGCCAACAGTTGTTTATTGACTTATACAACAGGCTGGACCGGCAGATCAGGGTTGCAGTACTTAATAGGAAATTGGAAGTATATTGATCCGCTACGAACAGAGGCTTGAATTTAGTCAAGAGAAGGTGGAAGTGTTTACTCGTTTCTTTAGACCGGTTTATGTTGACGAAGAGCGGGCTTT
The DNA here is from genome assembly GCA_951905685.1 of Eumerus sabulonum. Taxonomy (NCBI): domain Eukaryota; kingdom Metazoa; phylum Arthropoda; class Insecta; order Diptera; family Syrphidae; genus Eumerus; species Eumerus sabulonum. The sequence continues at coordinate 210,971,643 of OX645060.1, forward strand.
AAATAAATATTAAGTAAATAGCCCCACCACGTTAAAATGTGATCAAAAAAACTTAGGTTTTCGACTTTTAACATTTTTTTTCATGAAAATAAATAGAAAACAAATAACGAAATGCATTTTTACTTCTGCTGTTCATCCAAAAACTGCTGTAACAATCCAGAATCAATTGGAATATGCAACTGCTCTGATCCATCTATACTTCGTTTACTTTTCACCAACTTGTGATCAAGGAATTCAGTCAGTTGTGCCCTCAGGGCCAAATCTGAACTGACCAGGAATGCCTCCCTACAGCTCCAATATAAATCCTTGAATGGCATTCCTAGAAATAGAAGCCATTAATCCACAATTAGAATTTCCCGCAATTAGTAGTAACTTACCTTGAAAATTGGGATTTCCTTTGTTCTTCAATTGGTGTTTCACAATAATCAGGTAAATGCCTCTCGCGTTAGTGGTAAGCGATAAGAAGACACTACGCATTGATGATAAGGCTAATTCACCTGAGTTTTGCACCAACAATGAGTTCTCGAATGCAGTTTCGTCACTATACGGAAGCATAGTGGTCACATCCCACCAGGAAAAATTGAAATTACTCAGCTTTGATTGATCCCACACTGAAAGAGGACGTGTGATTCGAGTGGAAACATTTACACTTAATAGAAATGAATACGTACGTAATGGTGTATTAATGTGGTCAATGGACGCCAAGAGATGAATATTAGGAACCTTTGCAAGCCTGGACAAAATTTCCTGCGCCTTCGAGTTCCGCAACATAGTTCCATCGATATTATGCACAATCAAATACAGATGCGTCTCTGGCATGAGTGCCAATTCTTCTTCGATAAAATCAACAGCCTCATGGGGATTTGCCGCGCTCGTCCCTACATCTAAGATTTCATTTGTGATGCTATCAAGAATATCCTTAATCGTGAGACTGGGAAAGAATCCATTAACCACTAAAACCGTTTGTTTTGAAAGCACTTCCTGATGGAATTGCTGAAGCAGATTTCTTTTCGACCCCAGTCCGTATAGAAGGATGTTAAATCCCTCATTGAGAATGTACATCCATTTCGAGAAATATGTCTTATACTCATCCATCATGCCCGATATGGCATCTTCGTGCTCCTTCGAAAGCGTCATGCTGGCAAGGAGACTAAATAGTTTATCTGCCGGTAGACGAGGGTTTTTCAATCGATCCAGAGTGTGATCAGAAGTGTGAATTTTTTTGCTAGAATGTGTGGTAAAGTAACCATCACTCTCAGGTACATAATCTACAGTTGTTGCTCTTGTAGACTGACGCCTTCTTCTCGACGCAGTCGGTGTTTTTGGTAGAACAGGAACAATTATTGGACGACGTCCTCTTCTGGGCTTCTCATCCTCCTCCTCCTCATCATCTTGTGGTTGACTATCATCGTCGGCATCGGACGCAGAGGATGGCGAACTTTCGGATGAGGGTATAAAATCACTGTCGTCATTGGAAAAATCTGAATTCGAACTATCCTCTAAGAGTTTTGCAATTTCTACAAATCAAATAAGGAGAAGTGAATTACTGGGCAATTGTTAACGGCGACAGGAGGGGACTACTTACGATACTTGACTTTACTTCTCACGTGCCTCGGTGTTTTGGGCTCCGAAGCCAATTTGGCATCTGCGGTTTTTACTGGTTGCCGTGGAGTTTTTGGAGTCTTTGGGGTTTTCGGTGTTGCTGCGGCAGCCAACGCCATTCCATCCCGTTTCTTCGGGGTGTTAAACCCGTACATCTGTTTTCCTTCTATGTCCAGATCATCGACGAAAAACTGCACCTCTTTTGGAGCGCGTTCTTTCAGTTGATCGTCTTCTTTTGAGTCACTCGATTCACTTGTACTGTGCTCGTTAGTATATTCTAATGCCCTAGTCTTCCTTTGCCTTTTGCCCGGTGAGTCGACTGCATATTCTTTTTCATTGTAGCGCTTCGTTGGACTTCTCTTCCGATTGGACTTCCTTTGTGCGTGAGTTGACTCTTCCACCTCATCGTCTTCGCTTGTTGTTATGTTTTCCAACGATCGCAAACGTGTCACTCGCGGAATAGCCTTTTTGGGAGTCTTGTGTTGATCCGTCGATGGGATTCGCTTACGAGCAGATTTCTTTTGTACATCACTCATGGTAAATATTACTTTATTCACGACTTAAACAACTTGTTCGAATCCACCTTAGACAATCGGCGGGCATCCCAGCACATCCCAGGTAAGTAAAACTGACAGCTGCAGTTTCGTTTACAAATTTTTCGCGGTAAACATAGACAATTGTTCGTTGCGATTGGCATGCCTGATGGGTGTCATTCAAAATGTACTAGATGTACTAGAATCACCGTCACATACTCTTGGCAGTTGAGTTTCAGTTAAATTTAAGATCGGAGACAACGTATCGAAGTTAATCAAGCCATTTAAGAAATATAAAAAATTACAAAAAAAGAAACTCAAATGAAGTTGTGGTCATACTTTTTGGGTGTTTTGGAGGATTTCAATAAATTTTGCGTCCGCATTTTTGGCATATGGGCTAAGCAGAGACATTTCCTGCTATGCATTTTAGACGCGATGGTTATTGTAAATATTTTTCCCATATTAGTTGTGCTGAAAATGATGGTATTTTATGAAAACGCAATAATGAATAAACGTAAAGGAGCGGTTGAATCGGTTAAGCCCAAAGGACATAAACCAGCTGCTTCGGTTGATCATGCAGTTCAGACCCGCCCAGTTGGTGTGCTTATTCCACCGGGTAAGTTAATTCAGTCAACTGGAAGCTAAGAACGTTAAATTGTTAATCATTCTCTTCCAGGGCACCTTGGCCGTATAGCGGTAACTTAGCTAATGAATCAATAAATTCGCTCAACATTGTCTCAACGTTAAGCTTAGTCTAAATATAAAAAGGAATCGTGCACGTGTTCTTTTATTTATACACCTTATGACGTAGTGTCTTTCCAACATGAAGAGAAATGCTATTTGTATGATATGCACTTTCCTACCAGGTATCCGTATTATTTCAGACGAGATGAAATTTAACTAACCGGTGTCGGTAGTCAAGATGCGCTTCCGGATATCACGAACGTAGCGGAGTAGAGCAAGAACAAAAAATTATGATGTCATAAAGCTACTATCAGCAGAAGCCACTCGTGCTTTTGCTGATCGCGTCTCCCTCAAGGTCATTCATACACCTCAATCCTCCACGCAGTCAATAGAATAATAATGGAACCTTTGCAAACAATTCCTGAAAAACACTGCATCTGAAGTTTTGGGCCCCAAACTTACTTACTTACTCATCAGGCCAGCGACCCATGGAGGATCTGAGCCTGAGCTATAGCTGCCTTCCATCCTTGACGGTCCCGGACACGCTGCTTCCAGTTGTCAAGACCAAGATGTCTTACATCCGCGATTACTTGGTCTTTATACTGGAGGTTCGGTCTTCCTCTTCTTCTCGAACCAGGAGGCTCGGAGTCGAAGACCCTCTTAGCTGGAGCGTTGATGTCCATGCGCTCGATGTGGCCTAGCCAGTGTAGTCGACGGATCCTTGCCTTCCGGACTACATCCACATCTCGGTACAGCTCGTAGAGTTCGCGGTTGTGTCTTCATCTCCATTCACCTTCCTCACAGACAGGACCAAATATCCGGCGCAGAATTTTACTTTCGAAAGAATCCAAAATCAGCTCCGCTGTCCTGCTTATCGTCCAGCTTTCGGCTCCGTACAGCAAGACTGGCAGAATGAGCGTTTTGTAAAGCATGACTTTGGTCTTTCGAGTGAGGAGTTTTGTCTCCAGTTTTTTGGACAAGCCAAAGTAGCAGCGGTTGCCAAGGGCGATTCTATGCCGGATCTCCACTGTGGTGTCATTTGTGGAATTTACGTTTGCCCCGAGGTAGACAAACTCCTTAACTACCTCGAGATCGTAGCTGTCAATTGTTATATTTTGTCCCAGGTGGTGAGCGACGGATTGGTTTTTGCTTGACAGCATGTATTTTGTTTTGTCCTCATTGATCTTAAGACCAACTCGTTTCGCCTGTTCTTCAATCGCCGTGAATGCTTCCACGATGCCACGGCGAGAACACGCGATGATGTCGATATCATCCGCGTGTCCTAGCAGCTGGATGGACTTGTAAAAGATAGTGCCTTCCCTGTTGACGCCTGCCCGTCGCACTATCTGCTCCAGCACCAGGTTGAAGAAGTCACATGACAGTGCATCTCCTTGCCGAAATCCGGTGCATGTTTCGAATGGTTCCGAGGTCCTAGAACCGAGTTTCACGGTGCATCGCGTGTTTCTTAGCGTGGCGCGACACAACTGGATCAGTTTTACCGGGATCCCGAATTCGGCCATCGCACCAAACAGTTCTTCATGATGAATGCTGTCGTATGCGGCTTTGAAATCGATGCAAAGATGGTGTGTATCGATTCGAAACTCGTTGGTCTTTTCCAGGATTTGTCGAAGTGTGAAAATTTGGTCTATAGTCGATTTGCCGGGCCGGAAGCCGCACTGGTAGCTGCCGATTAGTGCGGTGCAAAATGGTTTTAGACGTTCACACAATACGCTGGACAGGATCTTGTATGCGACATTGAGCAGGGATATACCACTATAGTTCTTGCAAGAGGTAGGATCGCCTTTTTTGTGGATGGGGCATATAGAGCTGGTATTCCAGTCGTCGGGCATGCTTTCATCTTCCCAAATTCCGCAGATGATCTGGTGCATGCTACCAGAACATCGCCGCCAGCCTTGAAGAGCTCTGATGGCAAGCCATCTGAGCCTGCGGCCTTGTTGTTCTTCAGCTTCTGAATTGCTGTGCCGACTTCTTCGATGCAGGGTGGGAGGACTACTTCAGCGGCTGGAGTTGGGATTTCCTCGGTCCCTACCACCCTCTCTTGGCCATGCTCGTTAAGCAGCTGCTGGAAATGCTGCTTAAATACATCCACTATTCCCTGCGGGTCGGTGACAAGATTACCCTCGCAGTTTCGAAGAGCCTGGGTGCCCTTTTTGAAGCCTCCAGCAAGACCTTTGACTTTCTTGTAAAAGGCTCGTGTTTTATATTTATCCCTAGACTCCTCGATATCCTTGAGCTGGGAGGCTGCGAATATTCTTTTCTTTTGTCGCAGTAGTTTTTTCTCCTCCCTTCTTTTGGCTCGGTACTCTTCTTGCGCTGCCCTGGTTTTCCTCTGCAGCGCCTTTTGGTTTGCTGCCTTTTTCTGCGCACACTCGCCATCATACCACGGGTTTCTTGTCGGGGGTGGTAGGTATCCTAAGGTGGCTTCGGCTACTTCCTGAATGGCTGAGCGGCAATGTAGCCACATATTATTGGCATTTGTGTTCGACGTAGGCATACCGTAGAGTCTTTCGCTCAGCTGCTCCCTGTAGACTCTGGCAACCTCCGGTATGCTCAGGCGCCCAATGTCGAACCCCCTCCTGATGGGCTGGTGCAGCTTCCTGAAATTGGACAGTCGAGCTCTGAATCTTGCTGCTACGAGGAAGTGGTCAGAGTCGACATTCGCACATCCAGAATGTTTGACGAGTGCCTTGCGTCATTGAGCACATGGTCGATTTGGTTGGCTGTTCGACCGTCCGGAGATCGCCAGGTTGCTGTGTGGATTCGCTTGCGAAGGAATCTTGTGCAACTTATCACCGCATTACGAGCTGTCGCAAACTCCGTGAGTCGGAAACCGTATCTGTTGTTGTATCGTGGAGGCTGTGCTTTCCGGTCACTCCACCAAGTTCTCCTTACCGATTTTGGCGTTGAAGTCCCCGAGCACGATTTTTACATCGTACTCCGGACAAGCTCCGTAGACGTTGTCCAGGAGGTCAGTAGGGGCGTGTGCACATATAAAGCTGATGTTATAAAATCTGCCTCTGATGCGGATCACAGCCAGGCGATCACTTATAGGTTTAAAGTCGATGACCTTCGACCTTAACCGCTTTCCCACGACAAATCCGCATCCCAGTAAGTGCAACCTTTTGTGACAGCTGTAATAAATGTCGCAATTTTTCTTCCTAATCATACCGTTTCCTATCCAGCGTATTTCCTGGACCGCAGTAATATCCGCCTTGTACTGCGTGAGGATTCCTTCTAGATTATGAGCAGCTCCGGGAGTGTACAGGGTTCTGACATTCCAGGAGCATACTCGCAAATCGTGTTCCTTTTTCGTGCGTTGTCGTCGTCGAGTATCCGTCCGTGTATCCGAGGCATCTTGGTCATTTATAACTTTGTTTTTTTTACGTGGGCGGATTGTTAGCCCGCCGCACAACCGCCATTCTGGTCGGGGTTTTGTCGCTGCATACGTTTGTTCACCTCCCAACGGTTGTTGAAGAGGCTATCCAGAGGGCGCCGCGAGGAGGCCGTATGTCAACTTGACCCGGGCATTTAAACAGGGATCGTTGCTGGCATCTCGCCAGGTTGAGAGCAATCAACAACCTTACCCTGTATGTCCGAGCCCATGCCATCTGATTGGTAACATGTGCTTGCAGGTATTTAAGATTGTACGCAACAGTGGTATAAAGAAAAATTCATTCACTGCATTCCTCAACAACGGAGGTGCTTGACAAAAGTGTAATGGCCCGTGATAACTCCCACAAGCCTTCTGCAGTCGATTCTCCTTAAAGACAGGAGGAATGCTGCCGATTTTTTGCTGGGATCCCAGAGTGGCCTGGAACCCATACAAGCCTTAATGAATTTAGTCTGCCGACTCTGTTCAAGAAGGACTTGAATTCAAGCACTAATTTGGAGCTAGTTAAGGGGTTACACACAGCTTTTAGTGCAGCTTGGCTGTCACTACATACGCATATGCTTTCCCCCTTCCACCTGTGCTTCACAACATAGTTCATGGCCATTAGGATTGCGTATATCTCTGTTTGGAAGACGGACGCATATTTTCCTAAGGAGAAGTGCAGTCGGATGTTTTCGCGCTCAAAGAAGACCCCAGCACCGGACCCCCGCCCAGATCTGGAGAAAATGCGTGAAAATGCGAAGACTGTCCTTTCCAGGTTCAGTATCCAGCCATAGCCAATCCTGACGCCATGGAAACTCGACTGTGAAATTACGACGCAATAGGATAACGGGCGTCAGTGCGTCAGAAGGAATGTCCATGAGACAGGGGTCGTAGGACAATTCTTGCGCAAGTACACCGTTATTCCTATGCGAGTTGTACCAAAAGCCATTTCTCTTCAGACGAGACATGGCTTTCAGAGCACACCCTCTGATAAATATATCAAGAGGTGGAAGGTTCATCATAACATCTAGAGCAGCGCCCGGCGTGCTGGGGAAAGCCCCCGTGCAGCTGAGACAAACCGTTCTTTGGAGTTTGGTGAAAGAGAATACGATGTGTTTGCGTCTTAGTCTGTTCCACCAGACAACCGATGCATATGAGATTATAGGTCTTATCATTGCCGTGTAGATCCAAAGGACCTTTGCCGGCGATAAGCCCCATGTTTTGCCAAAAGCTCCTTTGCATTGCCAGAAAGCTGACAGCGCTTTGGTGGTTTTTGACTCAACATGTTTTGACCAGAGAAGCTTACTATCTAAGATGACTCCTAGATACTTAGCCTCCTTGGATATCGGGATGGAAGTGCCTTTTAGTACCAGCTGCGGGCTGAGTCATGCCAGTATTTTTCCTCCTTCTCGTAAAGAGAACGACAACGGTCTTAAGAGGACTGACTGACAGCCCATTTCTGGTACACCAATCATCGATCACATTTAGCGCCGCCTGTGCTTTGCGACGGACAGTCGCCAAACATGAGCCGACAGAAAGAATGGCGACGTCATCCACATAGGCCTGGGCGTAGATTCCAGAGGCATTGAGAGCATCATGCAGGGAATCGACCACCATGCACCATAACAGCGGAGACAGGACGCCACCTTGAGGGCAGCCCCTGTTTACGCCAGACTTGACACACTGGTCGAGGCCTGCATCAGCGGTCAATGTCCTGTGCATGAGCATTGCTTTGATCCAAAGGACCAGTGCTTTATCTACGCCATGATGTCTGGTCTGGCAGCGTTACACATGCTGTCAAAAGTTGCGTTATCAAAAGCTCCCTCAATGTCGATGAAAATGACCAGCGCGTACTCTTTCCTTTCGAGCGTGCATTCAATTCGCCCAACTAGGTTCTGAAGCGCAGTTTCGCAAGATTTTCCGCGCTGGTAAGCATGCTGCATCTCCGAAAGAGGGTCCATTCGAAGGGCAACTTTTCGCACGTGCAACTCTATCAGTCTCTCCATGCCTTTCAGCAGGAAGGATGTTAGACTAATTGGTCTGAAGCTCTTGGCAAGTGAGTAGTCCTCTTTTCCTACTTTGGGAATGAAGACCACTTTCACTGTGCACCAAGGATTAGGTATGTGAGCAAGTGCTAGACCAGCAGTGAAAATTCTTTTCAGAGTAGGAAGCAGCTGCTTTATATCTTTTTGCAGCATAACAGGATATATCCCGTCGGTGCCCGGCGATTTGAAGCCATCGAAGGATGCCACAGCAAATGCAATAGCTTCAGTCGTAACCACACGCGACGCAATATACCAGCTACGCCGAGTTGTTTTAATCGTTTCAGTTGCAGTTTCCCTTGAAGGAGTATGCAACGAGCCGATGTCGATCTGATTTCCCGGGAAATGAGTCCCAAACAGTAAACTAAGAGTTTCCGCTTTAGACTCAGTGCATCCAGCACTGAGTTCTGAGTGCTACCAGCTTTGTCGGTTTTCCCCGTTTGAGGACTTTAACCAACTTGCTAGTCGCACTCAGAGACTTGATCTCTTCGCAGAAGGTCCTATAAGAATCGTTCTTCGATTTACGAATAAGTTTCTTATATTCTTTCTGCTTCGACCGATACTTGTTCCAGTCATCTTCCGAATTCGATTTGAGCGATCTAATCAGAAGAATTCTCTGGCTTCCCTGCGAAGACTTTGGAGCTCGGCATTCCACCAGGGGACCAATTTCCTGCAGGGAGGCTTGCTGACAGGACATGCGAGTTGAAAACAACTGGTGAGGACGCCATTCAGGTTATGAACAGCGTCCTCTACCAACTGTTTCGTTCTGAGCTTAGGTAGGACCTGAGTGGATTTCTCAAGCTCCTCTCTAAACCGTACCCAGTCCGTCCTTCTCGGATTCCGTCTAGGCTGCAAGGAAGAGATCCCACAACCCAATCGGAATTCGATATATTCATGGTCCGACAGCGTAGCATCAGGCAAGACTCGCCAGTTAGTGATGTCCTTCACATATCTGTTGGATAGGGTCAGGTCAATCACCTCCTGTCGTCTTGTCGTAACAAACGTTGGTAGACAGCCAACATTGTTGATGGTAAGGTCAGACGAGAGAATGAAGTCTAAAAGACGGTCCCCCCTTGTATTACACTTGCTGCTGTCCCAAGCAGTGTTTTGGGCATTAGCATCGCAACACAAGATGAGACCAATCTTGTTGGCTTCACAGTACTTTACGAGTTCAGAAACTACCATCGGTGGTGGAGGCAGTATCGAATCGTAGGGAAAGTAGGCAGACGCAACGACGAAGTGTTCTATAACTCCGTGCGTTTTGTAGCTTACTCTAGCAGCCACCAGATCTTGTCCACAAAAGTGCCCAAATTTGGTTGCCGATAGTGAGTTCGATATGACGAGGCCGACCCTGGGCCTTTCGGATCGCTCATCATAAAGAATCGTAATATCACGTATACCGCCAAGGCCACATAGGCGTTTATTCCACACCCATGGTTCTTGAAGGGATACGATGAGGTGGTTTGTACTACTGCATTCAATTCTGCTACTTTAAAGAGCGGTAGCAGCCTTGCAATCATAGATTCATACTGCAGGACACTTCCCATCCTTCGACTACTTGACATTAAAATGGTTTGTATTACAGAAAGTTGTCTGCTGAATTGACAATGAAAACAAATAGGTACAAGCAAGTACAAACTTAAAAGGACATTTTCCTTTATTTAAACCCTAAGCATAACCAAATCTTTACACAGATTCACTTATTTTATGGTTTCTTTACTTTGGAACATCGGGCACAGTACGCTCGATCCACTCCATGTACGGAGGATTGCCGTTCTCTATCGGCAAAGAAATAACTTCGGCCACACTATACGAGTGATTGTCACGAACGTGTTTGGTCAACTCTTCCAAACGCGATGTCCTCGTTTTAACCATCAACAGAACCTCACCGTCCTCTTGGATCTTGTCCTCCCACATGTAGATCGATGTAATCTTCGGAATAATATTCACACATGCCGCCAACTTTTTCTCGACTAGCGAATGCGCAATTTTCTTAGCCAGAGCTTCGTCGGGAGTTGTTATAAAGGCGACGGAACTAAATCCCGACACGTACGAGGATGTCTTCGATGTCGTTGCCATGCTCTTTGGTGCTGCCCAACTGGATGATGTGGTACTAGTTAAGGCTGCGCGAAGTAAACAAAAATACGATGCTCCTAATATGAGTCGTCCGGCTACAATTTTCATATCGCTGATTGCAAGCTCATAAATAAATTCAAATACGCAAGTTCAAATAAATACAAGAAATTATACATTATCTCTAGTTAGATGGGGGATGGTTCAATAGTTCAGCTCGTTCAATGGCACAAATATTTATACTCACTTGTTCTATTTTCTTGATTTTTTGGGATTTTTTTTTGAGATTAAGCGAACTAGCAATTAAATTGACACATTAGCTGTCAAACCGGCTAGTGATGGTAGCGCTCGATGTCAGCCGATAGAGTGGGACAAGATTTCATTATTGCTGGCGGTTGAGATATAGTAGTAGATTTTGAATTCGAACTCGTGAATTGTCCAAATCTGGGTTGGCCAGAAAAATACTGTCACGAAAATTACCACGAGTTCAGAATAGGGTTGAATCACTGGATTGCGATAAACTACAACTGCGTACTTTTTATTCGAGCTTAATTCACCCGCACTTTTATTATTTTGCCTCAGATCAATTATCTGAGCAATTCTCCACTTTTATTTATTGTTACAACCTTTTGAACACTTGACGCTTTAATGACACACGCAAACCTTTGTTAAAAGCTTTTATTTTCACACTGGTTATCCACGGATCACATTGTATACCGACTTGTCACACGTTATTCAATTCCGTAAACTGTATGCCCCGAGGGCGGGCGTTCGCGCCTATATAGCTCTCGGTCCACCTTCTCGAATGTTCGCCGTCAGACATTCCCCTTCGGAAGTCTCTAGAATGCTCTGGCATTCAGCAGTATGCCGCTGAAAGTTACCATCATTTTAATTTCAGCTTCACACAACAGCATTCGAATTTCGATAGCGAAATTCGAACATAGCCATCCGTTCATGTCTCCCTCATTCTAAACTTGTTCGTCCCCGAACAAGCGATTTGTTCCTTCTCCGTAGTATGGCGCTAACCTATCTACGCGGACAATCTTATACCTCGCCCGTCTGTTTTCCGTCTACTGTATTCGATATACCACGTCGTTAAGTTTCTTGGTGACCTCATATGGCCCGTCCCAGGCTGATGGCAATTAGGGAGACAAGCCTTTTTTTCATCTTGGGTTGTACAGCAATACCAATTGTCCTGTCTCGAATCCAGAAGTGTTCGTCCTTAAGTCGTACCTCGCCTTCATTTTATAGCTGACCAAATTCAGTCGCTCCCGAAGTTGAAGATCAGTCCCAAAAATGGCTTCAGCTGGTGTTATTGCCGTTGAATTGTGCTGTGCCGATCGGTACGCCATTAAGAAAAGGACAAGATGTTCATCCCAGTCCTTCTGATCTCCAACGACGACTTTTCGCAAGTATTCCTCCATCGTCCGGTTGAACTTTCCGACCAAGCCATCAGATTGTGGGTGTAATGGTGTTGTCCGTGTCTAGCATGTCGCAGAGTTCTTGAACACCGACGACTCGAGGTTCTTTCCTTGGTCTGAGTGCAGTACCATTGCGACTCCATAACGCGCAACCCAGTTGTTCACGAATGCATCCGAAATGGTTTTGGCTTCCTGGTTGGGGATGCAAGACACCTCAGGCCACTTGCTGAAGTAGTCGATCACCAGCGTTGTCCGTTGGGAATGGGCCTGCGATGTCCATGGCGATACGTTCGAATGGTGCTCCAACATTGTACTGCTGCATATTTCCTCGAGTTTTCCTAACTGGACCCTTTGTCTTCACACACTGTTCACACTTGCGAATGAAATTTGTGACCGACTCATGGCATCCTACCCAGTAGAAACCCCTCTTGATCTTTTCTACGGTCTTGTTAACACCAAGATGACCCCCGCTTGGTCCCTCGTGGTATTCTCGGATGACCTCGTCGATTTGTCCCTTTGGAATTACCAGAAGATCGTTTACAATGTTCAATATCCCCGTTCTCACTTCCCAACTGCGGTGGAGACAACCGTTCTTCAGCCTCAAAACACTGCCATCGCGCCCAGTAAGCTTTAACGATAGGGCTTTCACTGGATATTTGCTGCCAAGTTGGTCGAAAACCTTGTTCTTGGTAGTAAATGATGACTGCCAGATCGGCATTTTCTCGATGCTTTCTTCCGACCTTTTCGACGGTCCAGGAATCTTCTGGCAGCACAAGGAAACGACGTATGTCGGTAAACTGTTCCTTGGTTTCCGCACGTGAACAATGTTTACGTTCAACGTCGCGAGGTCGCTTCGACAAGGCACGCACGTTTCCATGACTGCTTTCTTTGTGGTATTCGCATGTTCTCGCTTGATCTCTTTTTGGCAAATCAGACCTCGCAGAAGGCAGTTTCCCGCAGTTTCGCATGCAAGATGTCTTCGACAGGAGAATCAAACAACCGCGGAATGGAATCAATGGGGAGAGGAAGACCGTGTGGCCGCCCTAGTAATATCCCTTAAAGGTGAAGCAGCTGATGTACTACAGACCATTCCGGATACCCAGAGAAGGAACTACACAGCCATCTGGGATGCTTTTCATCGAAGATACGGCAGTGAGCACATGCAAGAAATACACAAGCTGGAGCTTAAAGGGCGCAAGCAGCATGGAAACGAGTCCACCCAGCAGTGCGCTGTCAACATTGAGAGGCTGTCTTATCTAGCCTTATCTTAATGTGGTGGAGAAACTGAAAACGGATTCTTTCATCCAGGGGTTAAGGGATTCTCCTGCCGAAGACCTCTTTTAAGGAGGCAGTGGCCAGCGCTCTCGCACGCGAAACATCGCTCTTGATATGCCGACACTCCATCAAATTGCGGCGTAGATGCTACATCTGCGACCAACAGGCCACATAGCGAGAAACTGCCGTCTGCGAAGCAACAAGGGAATGATACGAGTCAACGTTGGCTGCTCGAGAAGTTCGGAAATCTGGAGGAGTGTCTGGCGTCGATCGCAATATGATCGATTTGATTAACAGATAAACGTTCAGGAGACCACCAGGCCCCTTTATGGATAATGAGATGTGGGAATCTTGTGCATTACATCCTGTCACAAACTCTATTAGCCTGAATCCGTTTACGGACCTGGTGTCGTGTAGGCTGTGCTTTCCTACTATTCGTTCAAAGATGTCTTCTTTAACCAGATTCGCGTTGAAATATCCTAGAACTATCTTAGAATAATAGCTAGACATCGGGCGTATGTTCTATCTAGATCGTCATAGAAGTCATCTTTGACTCTGTCGTCTATTTCTTCCGTGGGGGCGTGAACGCATATCAAGCTGATTTTCCCGAAGATAGCTTTGATGCCGATTGTTATGAGGCGTTCGCCCACATGCCGGAAGCTTAGGACTGTTTTTCTAAGCCCACCTCCTAGTAGCAGTTTTCGTAATATATGCCACAGTTTTTCAACCTCTTGACACCGGGTGCAGGCAATCAATTGGAGCGAACCCTCAACTGCTATAAAGCAGATATAACCGCACTCCAGACAGAACATATGCCCAATGCCCCAGCTACGACACAAAAATAGTCCTAGGAGATCTTAATGCAAAGCTGGGCAAAAATGACATATTTGAGTCGATCGTAGGAAAGCATAGCCTCCATAACACCACATCCGACAACGGACTTAGGCTAATCGATTTCCTAGCGGGGCGTAACCTCCTTGTAGCAAGCACGCGATTCCCCCATCTCAACATCCACAAGGGTACCTGGCGGTCTTTTGATCAATCGACCACCAACCAGATTGATCACATTGCGATCGACGCCAGACACTCCTCCTGTATTCTCGACGTACGAACCTTCCGAGGGGCCAACATCGACTCGGACCACTACCTTGTTGTAGCCAGTAGTAGGGGAGCCCAAGCGGGGATTTCGCGCGTTACTCGAGCGCGTCAGAAAATCATATGGGGAGAAACCTTGCATCCTGTAATGTACCCCTACCAAATATGAACCCTTAATATAGGGGAGTGCGTTGAGGGCAGCCCGTCAGATTAGTAAAAAAAAAATCGATCCTCGGAAGAACTCGAGCGCGTCAGATTAAGAACATGTAAGTTAAGTACATCCTGAAAAGTGTATATTTCAATAATCTGACAATTTGAGCGTGGCATAAGGAAATGGGGGAGTCGCAAAGTTGTAAAAAAAACACGTCACCTCGAAACGTCACGATTACGAAAAACATATAATCTGACGGTTTTCATGGGGCTATATATCTAAAACCATCGATAAAGCATGAGCGTACAGATGCTGATATCTATGTATTCCCCACTCCACGCCTCTCGTTCCTTCTCACTCTTTCCCAGTGTCTAACATTCAAAGTTTTTTAAATTGTTAGAATAACAATACTCCTTTACATAATTGTCAGATTATCATTTAGGGTAACTCTGACATCGAGTTGAACCAACAGTAGAAAAATCTGACGCGCTCGAGTATTTCAAGTTAACGATTTTTTTTAACATTTTCAAAAATCAGTAATGAGTGTAGGCCACTTCCAAATCGTCAGTAATTTAAACCGGACACTGTTTTGAGTTCACTAAACGTCCCCTTTCAATATCTGACACGCTCGAATAACTTTTTTTTTGTTTTGCTTTCTTACCGCTCTTCTCAGTCGCCCACCGCTATCTAATCGTCAGATTAATATCTAGCGGTTATCAGAATGACGAAGCGAGTATACTGTATTAATATCTGACGCGCTCGAGTATTTCCATGTGGCTGTTTTTTTTTACATTTTAAAAAATTTTTTACACGCTCCTTTCCCCACTAAAGTGGAAAACTTGACATAAAATTTTTGGTTTGACAACCTAATCTTCACAATCCAATAGGTCCCCATGACGCTCTAGTAACTGCAAATTCAGCATCCCGGGCTCCCCTACTACAAGGTACGAATGAGGATATCAAGTAAGCTTAGGAGTCGAGTAGGACAACGTAAGCTTGACGTCGGAAAGCTACAATCGCAAGAGACTGCCAGAATCTTTGCCGATCATGTCTCCTCCAAGCTCTCTCAAAATCCGCCCACTGCAGCACAAACAATAGAGCAGGAATGGGCGCATTACCAGAGCGCCGTCAGAGACGCTGCCTCAGAGGTGCTGGGTTTCAAACCGCCACCACCTAGAAACCCCTGGTTCGATGTACGCGAACAAGCCCATGCAGCAAAACAAGAGGCATATAAAGCCATGCTGCGACGATGGACGAGAGCTGCTCGCGAAATCTATGAGCAGAAGAGAAGAGAGGAACACACGCTTTTCAAAAGAAAGAAGAGAGAGCACGGAAAGTGTGAGATCGAGGAGATGGACAGATGCTTCCGCAGGAATGACGCCCGTAAGTTTTACAATAAAGTAAAACAAACATGCCATGGCTACAAAGCCAGAGCGGCGGCCTGCAGGGATGAAAATGGAAAACTGAAAGGGGAGTCGCAGGCGATGCTGAGGATTTGGAAATGTCTGCTGAGCTTTTTAAGGCGGCTGGGAATGAGCTGGTAAGGTGCATGCACCATCTCATTTGCAAGGCATGATCGGAGGAAAGCATGCCCGACGAATGGAATCTCAGCACTGTTTGCCCGGTCCATAAGAAAGGAGAACCCTATAACTGCGCCAACTATAGGGGAATAAGTCTCTCTGCCGTATTGTGTGAACGCCTGAAACCGTTTGTGGATAACCTGATCGGCTCTTATCAGTGTGGTTTCAGGCCAGGTAGATCCACAATAGACCAAATATTTACGCTACAGCAGATCTTGGAGAAGACCCAGGAATACCAAATCGACCTTCACCACCTCTTCGTCGATTTCAAGGCTGCATATGACAGCGTGTATAGAGATAAGCTATACAAAGCCATGTCTTTGATGTTAAAAAAAGGTTTGGGCAAGGTGACACGCTGTCATGCAGCTTTTTCAACATCGTGCTTAAAAATATCGTGCAGGAGTCACTGGCCAACACAAGATGTGTGATTTATTTCAAGCCTACGCAATTGCTTGCGTACGCCGACGACATTGACGTGATTGGACGGACACAGCGAGACGTCCATGAGGCCTTTGTAAGCATTGAGGTAGAAGCAGCTAAGATGGGTCTCAAGGTTAATGAGGGTAAAACCAAATATCTGCTTTCATTTAAAAGAGACGGACAACACCGACGTATTGGCCAGAACGTGACCATGGTCAAGGAATTCGTCTACCTTGGCTCACTGATGACCAGCGACAACAACACCAGCGCTGAGATAAAACGCAGAATCACCCTTGCCAACCGCTGTTTCTTTGGGCTCAAGAGGCAATTGAGAAGTAGAGCCCTCTCTCGGAAAACAAAGGTGACACTATATAAGACTTTAATCATCCCAGTCCTCCTTAACGGCGCAGAGGCTTGGACCTTAACAAAAGCGGATGAAGATGCCCTTGGTCGTTTCGAGAGGCAAATTCTGCGTACTATCTACGGCCCCGTTTGTTCAAACGGTGTATGAAGGAGAAGATATAACGAAGAACTGTACGGGTTGTACAGCGACATCGGCCTGGTACGACGTCTACGGATACAGCGTCTTAGGTGGCTAGGCCATGTAGAACGCATGGAAAATACAGCTCCGACCCGAAGAGTTTCGAATCCACTCCGGAAGGAAGGGCCGTCCCCTTCCCCTTATGGAAGGGGAGCATAACCAACTGGACGTGCGGCGCTGGAATCAGCTGGCCAAAGACCGTGCCAGCTGGAGACGCTTGTTGGTTGAGGCCCAGGTTCACCACGGACTGTAGCGCCACCTAAGTAAGTAAATAAGTACTTGCCATGAAAAAGATTCTCGAGTCACTTCCTGCGGAATGGGCATTAAACTGTAGGTCCCTCTCACCTGTGTGAAAAATAAATCACACACAACATGGGTCATCGAGAGAAGCTTGGCTCTAATCCTTTCCGAAAATTGCGCTCATTTCCATAATTCCATGAAATATTGAACACAGAGGGCTAACCATAAAAGGACTGATATCTGCAAGTGACTTTCCGCACTACTATACATCAATACATCCTGTAGTCCTCCCTCTCAAAAAAACAATTACAACATTTCTCGTAGAGTGACTTAAATCTATTTCTGATTGCCCGCAAAATAAATAAATTTATTAAATAATAATTTAATTTGTAAACGATGCGCATGGTTTGGAAAACTGTTGATGTTTTAAGTACTTCATGCAAATGCCATGGTTTTACAGCTCTAGCCGATTACTGGTCTCTTACCGATCGCGTCTTCAGCTCTTGCGATAATTTCTCAAAATTTTTTTTACGCCACTGGGTATTGAGTTCGATATATTCTAGGGATCTGCCAATAGACTGGGATGATTTGGTAAAAATGCCTTTGTTCGCCTCGACAAAGCCCCTCATGGTTTGGAAGTCTTGTTCCGTACTCATCTGACTGGCCAGAGGTGAAAACAATCGTCCCAATCTGTTTGATTCAGCGCTGTAGCTATTTCAAACAATACCATAGATTATAAAACAACCTAAGGTCATAGTATTTGATTACTTACAATTCATAGATGAGATTGATATTCTTTATGAAATAGTCGCGCGCTAGCGGGAAGCCAACTTCACTACGTGCTACTGACGAGAATGATGTGGATGCATCTTGCTTACGGATGCCCATTTCACCGTCAAACGACCACTCCAAGTATTTTTGCAGAATTGACTGTTCTTTCGAGCATCCTAGAGCGGATAGTATTGTCTGTTGCTCCGATGCAACATTCGAGTTCTTGAAACGTTGCCAAAGGAAATTCCATTCGTGCTTGCTTCCATGGCGAATAGACGTGCAGTAAACTACTGAACGTAGATTCAAAGGCACCGGATTGGTCTTGTCGGGATCTTCGATATTTTGCCATTCTTTGAAATAAGTTTGTGCACGGGGCACGCAGTTATTAACCTCAAATTTACAAGCCCACGAGCAAATCAACACCTTGTGCTTGATGGCATCTAGGCGATCAGAGGGGATATCGGTGTCGTTTAAACCATTCAAATGCTCATAAATGGGTTCTAGGATTTTCTGCATATATTTCTGAAAAGGACCTCATTAGCGCTCTGTCAATAAGATGCAATCTGAGAGCTTACCTTGAAGAATTCATATTCCGGAGACTGTCTCATGATCCTGTTGACTTTAGCTAAATTTTCCAATGCAGCACTCCATGGAATGTAATGCCGTTCTTGACTTAGATATTCCACCAGTCGCATAGCGATATCATAATCCTGATCACCTTTCCAAGCTAAGCCCAAGGCGTCGTCAATCAGTTGAGCACGATTTATGGGATGTATTTTCTCAAAATCCGGGCTTATCAAGGTCTTGATCAGCATTTCCCAGTTCCTAGCGTCGTATTTGACGCGATAAAGCCCTGAAAGCTGAATATTGAAGATCACCCAATCGTCAGCTGATGGCATGTCTACGAGCTCCTTTGTGAGAGGGATCTTATCTTCACACTCCATCCATTCTTTTGGTGTTTTTGTCTCGAAATTGAGTTCAGTTTTGTCAGTGTAGCTAAGTGGAATCCACCAGCAGTTTTTGTAATTCCTACCCGAAGTTTTCGAATCCAAGAGATACCGTTCTTGCGTCACGGTAGCTGTTCGATTTTCATAATTCCTAGTCACATGTATCACAGGATATCCTGTTTGAAGAGTCCATGAATCCATAATGGTCTTGACATCATGCTCCTGACGCAAAGTCTTGAATTTGTGCGCACTATCGGTCAGTGCTTGCCATAGGTTGTCTTGTTCCGCATTGGCATAGGAATACTGTTTTAGATAGTTTGTTATTCCCGTGCGAAACGTTTCGTCGCCCATGTACAAGTGCATCATGCGAATGACGCAAGAACCTTTCTCATATGAAATTGAATCGAAGATTTGGAAGATTTCGCTGGCGTCGCGAATCGGAACGGATACCGGATGACTAGTCTTCAGGGAATCGATTTCGAAAATATGCAAAGTATTGTCTACAGATTCTTCGCTGAGTGATGACCACTCCGGATGCAGATATTCAACCCCTAGACTGGCTACATATGTGGCAAAACCTTCGTTCAACCACAAATCAGTCCACCATTTCATGGTAACCAAATTGCCGAACCACTGATGTGCGAGCTCGTGTGAAATGACCGATGCCACACGATGCTTACTACTTGCTGATGAAACATTCTTGGCATAGAGGAGAGCAGTTTCACGATAAGTAACAAGTCCCCAGTTTTCCATGGCACCAGATGAAAAGTCTGGAACAGCAATTTCGTCGATCTTCGGCAGTGGGAACTTGACATCGAATATGTCCTCGTAGAACTGAAGCACCTTTGGTCCGACTTCGGCTGCATATTGAACTTGCGATATGGCATCCTTACGTGCCCATGTACGGAAGAGCACGTCATTTTTTAGCTTTACCATTGACTCTTTGTACTTAAAGTCATTTATAGAGTATGCAACTAGGTAAGTGGACATGGGGATTGATTCTTGAAACTCGCTCCAAACCCATCCACTTCGGTTTTCCCTATAGAAGAAATATATTTCATGACAGACTTCAGAATAGAAGAATATATTTCATGACTTACATATTAGTGGTCTGCTTTAGTGGCATATTGCTTATGGCAGAGTATTTCTTCTCGTGTCCCAAGACAATTGTAAAGTTGGCCTTCATCGCCGGCTCATCGAAACAAGGGAAGGCTAATCGAGCGGACGTAGGTTCGAATTGTGTGATTGACAGCCATCTAAGAATTTGATTAATCATTTAATTTTGAAGTTGCATAACGCTTGTCACGGGTATGTACCTTTTTTCCTTGGTAGTCTTGTCGATGTAACTGCTTCTATAGTAGCCATGCAGATTCCTGCTTAATTCGGCGCTAAAGGGTATTGCCACAGTATATTTACCCTTTTTCAATGGCTCACATAGATGCATAATATAATACTCCTGCTTCGCATTCACTTCGGTGTCTTTGATGCAATTGAACGGCTTGCCATTTTCCAAAAGAAAGATTCTTGTTTGATCAATGGTAAGATTACTCGAATGCAAGGTGATGTTTTGGGTATCTTCCAGGACATTGAAGGTAATTACGGACGTTCCCTCGAATCGTAGATCATCGGGATTCTCCAGATGTGTGATGACTTCCACACGATAATGCTCCGGGAAAATGGACTTGGGCAATTTGTAATGGTCATACGATGCCCATGATGCCTGAGCAAGGCAGGCAAAGATAATTACTCTCAGCATTTTACACTAGGAAAAAAGCAGAAACAGTTAATGACAAAATAACAAAAAGCAAACTCCAACTATTTGGGGAAGCCCAAATTGATTGTAGTGACATAAAACAA
This sequence comes from Eumerus sabulonum, assembly GCA_951905685.1. Taxonomy (NCBI): domain Eukaryota; kingdom Metazoa; phylum Arthropoda; class Insecta; order Diptera; family Syrphidae; genus Eumerus; species Eumerus sabulonum. The sequence goes on from OX645060.1 coordinate 210,992,269, forward strand.
AAAGGAAAACATATACATAGGGTTCCACAAGGTTTCATTGGCTTGGTAATTAATTGTATGGGATTGGGTATCAATCAGAGCTTACGTGCGTGACATACATACATATGTAATCAATGTTGTCACTGTCATTTGTTGAATGTTTCGCATGCACGCAGCTGGATAAGGTCGCGGTTCAGTTCTCTTTTTTCCTCTTATAGAACTCATTTTACTTCAATCGAAAGTTCGATAGAATTTAGGTTTGGAAGGAGTGTTTCCGAAAAAGTTACAAACACGGTGGCTAAAGATCTACTACTTAAGTCGTGAAGTTTTCAGTTATAGATGTTATATGTGAGTAGAAACCTAGTCACAAGATGACCTACTGAAGCGTTTCAAAAAAAAATGTCTTGAAATTCTGGAATTGTTACCTAGGCAGTATCGGAGGAAAACGTGGAAATCGAATTTTCGGTTCAGAACGCTTGATCTGAATGGTATATTTGCGGCAAAGGGTGAGCGTTTCTGATTACATAATGCAAATGTATTAGTCAGTTTCACTGTCGGAGATGCTTTGATGGATCTCCAAGAATGTAGGTACACATATAGACGTCTAAGAAGGCTACATATCCTCATACGAAGATTTTCGACATATAAATGATTAGATATTGATCTTCCTCGATTGCTTTTCGTCTCGAAAACCGGTGAACCATTTCCTTTAAGCTCGGTTTATGGAGGATTTGTTTTTTTTTTCCAAGGCTAACTTCATTCGTTAGCACCGTGGCGCAGTGGGTAGTGTGTTGGCCTCTGACGTCGATGACTCGGGATCGAATCCCGACGCAGCCATGTCATCGAACGTGTTTTTCACGGTGTTTCTCCTCAGCGGGATTCTGACAAAACCCCCTGTAGTAAAATTGTCATGAAAAGCTTCTCGAAATTGGCCGTTCGGAACTGGCAATAAACTGTAGGTCCCTTTCACCTATGTTAAAATGAAATCACACACAACATGGGTGATTGAGAGAAGCTCGGCTCAGGTTCTTCATGGACTGTAACGCCAACATACATACATACATACAACTTCATTCGTTTAACTGGACGAGACAGCGGCACATCTGAAAACGCACTTTTAGCGACTGCGCTTTCGAACATGGCTTAGTTGATTTGAATGATACTGGACACGCACGTATATAAAATATTTTTCGAAAATTTTGAGTTTTTTTTTGAAAAATCGTGTTTGTTTCATACACAGTTACTCCAATCTGGTTCAATTTCGGTTTATGGACATTTTTTTTGTCTACCCGGGGCAAACGTAAATTCCACAAATGACACCACAGTGGAGATTCGGCATAGAATTGCCCTTGGGAACCGCTTGGCAACAACTGGGGTCAAAAATCCTCACTCGAAATACCAAAGTCATGCTTTACAAAACGCTCTTACTGCCAGTCTTGCTGTACGGAGCTGAAAGCTGGACGATAAGCAGATACCACAGTGGAGATTCGGCATAGAATCGCCCTTGGGAACCGCTTGGCAACAACTGGGGTCAAAACTCCTCACTCGAAATACCAAAGTCATGCTTTACAAAACGCTCATACTGCCAGTCTTGCTGTACGGAGCCGAAAGCTGGACGATAAGCAGGACAGCAGTGCTGATTTTGGGTTCTTTCGAGTGAAAAATTCTGCGCCGGATATTTGGTCCTGTCTGTGAGGAAGGTGAATGGAGAAGAAGACACAACCGTGAACTCTACGAGCTGTACAAAGATGTGGATGTAGTCCGGAAGGCAAAGATCCGTCGACTACACTGGCTCGGCCACATCGAGCGCATGGACATCAACGCTCCAGCTAAGAGGATCATCCACTCCGAGCCTCCTGGTTTGAGAAGAAGAGGAAGACCGAACCTCCGGTATAAAGACCAAGTAATCGCGGATGTAAGACATCTTGGTCTTGATGACTGGAAGCAGCGTGCCCGGGAACGTCAAGGATGGAAGGTAGCTATAGCTCAGGCTCAGATCCTCCATGGATCGCTGGGCTGATAAGTAAGTAAGCAATGTTTGCATGTATGTTGGCGTTACAGTCCATGAAGGACCAAAGCCGAGCTTCTCTCAATCACCCATGTTGTGTGTGATTTCATTTTCCCATAGGTGAAAGGGACCTACAGTTTATTGCCGGTTCCGAACGGAGAATTTCGAGAAGCTTTTCATGACAATTATACTACAGGGGGTTTCGTCATGACCCCGCTGAGGAGAAGCATCGTGAAAACACGTTCGATGACATGGCTGTTGTTGGGAGTCGATCCCGAGTCATCGGCGTCTGAGGCCAACACACTACCCACTGCGCCACGGCGCTCTCAGTAATACTTTTGAAAGAAAACTTCATATTTGCAAAGCTAAATTTGGAAGTATTACGCCCCAACGGAAGAAAAGGACGATCGACTCAAAGAAGAATTATACGATCTCCTAGACAGAACATATGCCCAATGCCCCAGCTACGACATAAAAATAGTCCTAGGAGATTCATAGAAAAGCATAGCCTCCATAACACCACATCCGACCACGGACTTAGGCTAATCGATTTCCTAGCGGGGCGTAACCTCCTTGTAGCAAGCACGCGATTCCCCCATCTCAACATCCACAAGGGTACCTGGCGGCCCTTTAATCAATCGACCACTAACCAGATTGATCACATTACGATCGACGCCAGACACTCCTCCTGTATTCTTGACGTACGAACCTCCGAGGGGCCAAAATCGACTCGGACCATTACCTTGTTCCAGCCAAGGTACGAATGAGGATATCAAGTAAACTTAGGAGTCGAGTAGGACTACGTAAGTTTGACGTCGGAAAGCTACAATCGCAAGAGACTGCCAGAATCTTTGCCGATCGTGTCTCCTCCAAGCTCTCTCAAAATCCGCCCACAGCCGCACAAACAATAAAACAGGAATGGGCGGATTGCCAGAGGCCGTCAGAGACGCTGCCTCAGAGGTGCTGGGTTTCAAACCGCCACCACCTAGAAACCCCTGGTTCGATGAACAATGCGAACAAGCCCATGCAGCAAAACAAGAGGCATATAAAGCCATGCTGCAACGACGGACGAGAGCTGCTCGCGAAATCTATGAGCAGAAGAGAAGAGAGGAACACACGCTTTTCAGAAGAAAGAAGAGAGAGCATGGAGAGCGTGGGATCGAAGAGATGGAGAGATGCTTCCGCAGGAATGACGCCCGTAAGTTTTACAATAGGGTAAAACGAACACGCCATGGCTACAAAGCCAGAGCGGCGGCTTGCAGGGATGAAAATGGAGAACTGGTAGTAGAGTCGCAGTCGATGCTGAGGATTTGGAAAGACCACTTCTGCAGACTGTATAACGGCGATGGTAGACCTGATACCGCTGTCAGGCAGAACGAGCCATTCGTAATGGACGAAAATGAAACAGAATTCAGTCCACCCAACCTAGACGAAGTCAAAATAGCGATATCAAGACTTCAATTTAATAAAGCCACCGGCGCAGACTATGTGCTGAGCTTCTTAAGGCATGCCCGACGAATGGAATCTCAGCATCGTTTGCCCGGTCCATAAGAAAGGAGACCTCTCCTTAACATCGCATATAAGATCTTCTCTGCCGTATTGTGTGAATGCCTGAAACCGTTTGTGGATAACCTGATCGGCTCTTATCAGTGTGGTTTCAGGCCAGGTAAATCCACAATAGACCAAATATTTACGCTTCGGCAGATCTTGGAGAAGACCCAGGAATACCAAATCGACACTCACCACCTCTTCGTCGATTTCAAGGCTGCATATGACAGCGTGTATAGAGATGAGCTATACAAAGCCATGTCTAGTTTTAACATCCCTGCAAAACTCGTTCGACTGTGCAGGATGACAATGGAGAATTCTCGCTGCTCCATTAAGGTCGGTAATGAGCAAACTGAGACCTTTGATGTTAAAGAAGGATGTAGGCAAAGTGACGCGCTGTCATGTAACTTTTTCAACATCGTGCTTGAAAAGATCGTTCAAGAGTCACTGGCCAACACAAGAGGTACGATTTATTTCAAGTCTACGCAGTTGCTTGCGTACGCCGACGACATTGACGTGATTGGACGGACACAGCGAGACGTCAATGAAGCCTTTGTAAGCATTGAGGTAGAAGCGGCTAAGATGGGTCTCAAGGTTAATGAGGGTAAAACCAAATATCTGCTTTCATCTAAAAGAGTCGGACAACACCGACGTATTGACCAGAACGTCACCATGGGCGGATATAACTTTGAAGTGGTCAAGGAATTCGTCTACCTTGGCTCACTGATGACTAGCGACAACAACACCAGCGCTGAGATAAAACGCAGAATCACCCTTGCCAACCGCTGTTTCATTGGGCTCAAGAGGCAATTGAGAAGTAGAGCCCTCTCTCGGAAAACCAAGGTGACACTATATAAGACTTTAATCATCCCAGTCCTCCTTTACGGCGCGGAGGCTTGGACCTTAACAAAAGCGGATGAAGATGCCCTTGGTCGTTCCGAGAGGAAAATTCTGGGCATCATCTACGGTCCCGTTTGTTCAAACGGTGTATGGTGGAGACATCGGCCTGGTACGACGTCTACGGATACAGCGTCTAAGGTGGCTAGGCCATGTAGAACGCATGGAAAATACAGCTCCGACCCGAAGAGTCTTCGAATCCACTCCGGGAGGAAGATGCGGCCGAGGTTGGCGTTACAGTCCATGAAGAACCTGAGCCGAGCTTCTCTCAATCACCCATGTTGTGTGTGATTTCATTTTCACATAGGTGAGAGGGACCTACAGTTTATTGCCGGTTCCGAACGGCGAATTTCGAGAAGCTTTTCATGACAATTTAATACAGGGGGTTTTGTCAGAACCCCGCTGAGGAAAAACACAGTGAAAAACACGTTCGATGACATGGCTGTGTCGGGATTCGATCTCGAGTCATCGGCGTCAGAGGCCCACACACTGGGCCCGTATATCAGCAATAGCACGGCGAATGTTGGCTTTAAAATCGTCCAACATATCTGGTTTATCGGCATAGACTAGTGACTTCACTCACATCTAAAGATGTGAGATCACAGATTCGTAGATTCGTAGAGCGTATGTATGAGCTCAGCAAATCGTTTTCACGATGCTTCTCCTCAGCGGGGTTCTGACAAAACCCCCTGCATTATAATTGTCATGAAAGCTTCTCGAAATTCGCCGTTCAGAATCGGCAATAAATTGTAGTTCCGTTTCACCTATAAGGGACCTGTGGTGACCTGCCGATTCCAGCAAATGAGCATGCAAACACCTGCTCTCTGTAGAGACCTGCCGATTCTAGCAAATTAGCATGCAAACACCTGCTCTTGTAGAGACCTGTCGATTCCAGCCCAACGAGCATGCAAACACATGCTTAGCAGCGGGTGTATTTGGATTTGTAGTCAGTCGATCGCGAACAGTGCAGGCGATACCATCGTGACATGATATTATTGTGTTTTGTGAATCAGAGTTCGGACTGATTTGTTTATTATATATATATATTTTTTTTTTTTTTTTTAGAAACTCGCGCAGGTTCAAGAGTTTTTTATATTTTTCTTATAATGTGTCATATACATACAACCTGAACGGAGTGCAGTGGTTTTGGGTCGTTGATGTTCGTTAACTCTCAGGGGTGGTTGTCCTAGATAGGACGAGAGCCGACCGAATTCCGCGTTTTTGGTTGTAGTCCGTACTAATTCGTTCAAGCACTTTTTAGTATTGCATACGCACAGGATGAATTCCAGTTGACCATATACTGTGAGTGTTATGCCTGCAGCAGTATTGCAGAAGTATTGAACAATAGTTAAGTTTATTTATATAAATATTAAAGTGTTTTATTTGAGTGCACCGGTCACTACAGGACCTATAATCACACACAACATGGGTTATTGAGAGAAGCTCGGCTTTAGTTCTTCATGGACTGTAAAGCCAACATACAAATGTTTCCCGCAATAAATCGATGGTGTCGGATATTGCGCCATCTTGTTGATGGCAACACAAGTCAGAAGTCAACCCATGGCATGGGTTATGTTGGCTTTGAGGACCGCTGTGGTTTGTGGCTTATTCGCATAGACCCGCGATTTAAGAAAATCCCCCAAGAGAAAGTCTAACAGGGCCAAGTCGCACTATCTCAATGTGTTTAGATCCCCTCCACGTGAGATGACCATATTTTCGAATCGCTTGGGCAGAATTTCCAATGTGGCGTGAGCTCTGTGGCACGTAACGCCGTTCTGTTGAAACCACATGTCGTTGGTGACCATATCATCCAATTCAGGATAGAATCTGTTGGTAATCATCGACCCGTAGCGCTCGCCGTTGACGGTGATGGCCTGGACAACATCGTTCTCAAAGAAATATGGACCGATGACGCCGCCAGCCCAAAATTCAAACCAAATAGTGGCATTTTCTGGATCCATTGGACGCTCTTGGATCTCATATGGATTGGTAGCGTCACAAATTCATCCAAAAACGGGCCTCATCGCAGAAGATGATTTTTCGATGACATTTCGGATCAATTTCCAACTGCTCCATAGCCCCACTCAGCGAATACACGTCGTTGTCTATAGTCGTTTACCTTGAGCTCCTGCGTCCGTTGAATTTATACGGGTGAATGTTTATTTGCGACGTCCCTCCTCGGCGGAGTACTGGCAAGCCGCCGTAGTAGTGATTGAGAGAAACTTGGCTCTGGCCCTTCATGGGCTGTAACGCCGCCAAAAACATAGTAGGCCCAAGTGACGACGCCGAGTTTTTATGAGCGACGCGAAATCGACTACCTCGGATTCTCCTGCACACTGTCACCGACAGCGATGATGTTTTCGGCAGATCTTGCGTCTACATACGGGTGTTGGCTTATCGTTTACTGAACCAGTGGACTCAGGACGATTATAGCCAAGGCGAGGCGAGGCGCGCGGAACCTATTTCGATTAAACAATTTTATCATTTGCACGTGTTATTGAACGCTTTGTCCATCCATGGCGATTTGGTAAAACAGATTGAATAAATGACAGCCAATCTTACAGATGTAGCTTCAACGATATAGCCGCTATCAACTATCTAAATTGAAAATTTTGAGATCAAAGTATCACGGGAATGCTGCCTTTCTCTTGTTTAATTAAGAAGCCCTCAAAATTACAGAAAACCTGAAAGAGCAAAATATCCTGTGTGCAAAATGTAATATGTAGTTGTCACTAGTAGGTTAGGTTAGGTTAGGTTAGGTTAGATTAGGGTGCCCTATTGACATAAAGTCAGGACTCACGTAGACTACGTTGAGTTCATATACATTTTCCTATACATTTTCCGTCGAGCTGAACCAGCCCGACGAGGATAAAAATCCCAGTATTCTGTTCAGCCCAATATTACCTACCTCTTCTAGTCCCGAAAGGAAGTATCTTCCCAGGAATATATTCCTTTTTTCGGCTAGCGCCGGACATTCGCACAGCAGGTGACGAACGGACTCAATTTCCTCTTCGTCCCTACAGCTTCTGCTGTATTTACCTTTATTTACTCTCACCGTTCCGCATGCTCTCCCTATCGTCGAGCTTACTATACGAGTACCCAGCATTTGCCCAATCCAACTGCATACACCCGGGTTTATTTGGGCCATATGATGGCTGAACACTATTGCCTCGGTACTAACGTTATTAAAGGCTCCCTCAATGTCAAGGAAGGCACCTAGAGTGAATTCCTTGATGCTGAGCGATTTTTCTATCGTAGAAACTACCCTATGCAGAGCAGTATCCACTGATTTTCCCCTTATGTACGCAATATATGTGGATGTGACAGATAACCGTCCCCAATCTCTTCCCTTACGTACAAGTCTATTATTCGTTCCAGCAATTTCATGAGGAAGGACGACAGACTGATAGGCCTAAAGTCCTTTGCAGTAGTGTGGTTGACTTTACCCGACTTGGGTATGAAAACCACCCTAACTTCCCTCCACGCTTGAGGAACATAACCCATCCTGAGGCACCAGGAGTAGATGCGCTTCAGTCATGGAAGAATGACTTCACATGGCTCCTGCAACATGATCGGAAAGATCCCATTCATTCCCGGTGCCTTGTAGGGGTCAAAAGACTTGATTGTCCACTGTCGACTGTCTCATGTTCAATACACTCCCTTGGCAGCGTGTCCGCCGAATTGAAGATTCCTGCCTCCTAGCAGCCAGGGAAATGACATTTCAGTAGTGAATCCAGCACGCTCTCGTTTGAGTCTGTCCAGCTACCATTAGATCTCTTTATAGAGGACATTTGTGTGGAAGCTTTTGCAAGGACCTTTCTCAGACGAGCTGCACCCGTACATGATTCAATAGAGCCGCAGAAGCTTCTCCAAGAGTCCTTCTTGGCGAATCTAATTTCTTTTTTGAGCCGCTTAACACTATCTCTATAGGTTGACCATTTAATGGCCCCCTCTTTTGCCAGGTTCCAACTGAGCCTAGAGATACGAAGCCGCTACGCTATTTTAGCATTCCACCATGGTGGGTGGTTTCTTTTACTGGGTCGTCTGGTTGGACATGCCTTCTCAAATGACCGATTTAGCTTGCTGGTAAGGTTTAATACCATCTCATCGATGTCTTCCGTGGAGTCGGGATTCCCATCCGGAGGTCGGTTAAGGGTCCTATCCAGCTCCGCGTTAAGCCTCTGCCAGTTCGCCTTCCGCGGATTCCGAAAGATTTTCCTGTCCGGCCTACGGACATTCAAGTCAAAGAGGATCCAACAGTGATCAGAAAGTGATGCTTTGTCAGATACTCTCCAATTTGAGATCTCCGCAGTACCGTTACCATTTATAAGCGTTATGTCTAAGACTTCCCTTCTGTTAGTAAGAATTTGGTGAGTCGAAAACATTTCGACTTTTCCAAAACATATGGTATGTGTGTTACTGCATATACAAACCATTTTCAATAAAGTTACCTTCGACTTTGATATTGACCTTGTGAATATAACATGCTTCTCGCAATAGCAAAAACATTAAAACAATAACTCATTATTCAAGACACGAAGTAAGCACAACGTGCCGCGTATCGTGGGTTGTCGAATTGTTTATTATCCATCTAGCTTTTGTTTATTTAACGAATCACTTTTACTCTCGGAACCTCCAAATGGCCCTTACATGATATCTATAAACTCAATGAAACAGTGAGACTTGATACAAATGACAATGAACTCAAAAAACTGGCACAGACAACATCCTAATTAGTAGGCCGAGTAGACGAAACAACAAGAAAATTAACATTCGATAACCATCAATCTAAATCTGGTTGATTATTCATGTTTGCATCTTTTCATCTTCCAGTTCGTTAGATGATCAATTAGTTATATATTCATAATAAATATACATATAGTGTATAGTGATATGGTTGGGGACGAGAAATTTGTTTGCGGTTTTAGCGAATGTCATGCAAATTTTATTAACTATTTTGACCATTTTCCATTTTACACCCAATGCACGTTTCTCCACCTAGCTTTAGGTCAACGCTTGTCTTAAATTTCTTTTCAATATTCATTTTAATGGGAAACACCTGATTACTATAAAATATTACTCCGTCGCAGAGATTAACGGCTTAAAGGCAATAACTCATGGAGCTAACCTAAATAAGTTGCTAATATTAACCTACTTCGACTAGTTAATCAAGCAGCTTCTGAAATGAATCTCGGAACGGATAGTTTTATAGAAGATAGAAAGAGTAGAAAGAAAAAACCAGCCAAGTGCGAGTAATCATTATATAAATATGAAAGAGACTATGTATGTTACCCCATCAAATGACAGATCTTGGTTGCAGGCAGGATTTTTGACGTGATAACGTCTTACAAACGATTCTGAAAAAATCGTATGGAAAAGTCTGGAGTTTGTATGTTGAATACATATATATGTACACACATATGTATGTACATATGCATGTGCCCATTTTCAAATCGAGAAAAAAATGCTCAGCCAATTACTCATGAACGCGTGCGTTTAATAATTGCTCGTTGTGTAGCGCACACTCACGAACAGCTCATGAGTGTTTGCGTTTCCTTACCAAAATCACAACACTGTCCGAGCAATCTCATATGTATCGGCTGTCGTCCGAACACCGTAATCAACAAGCGTCAGGTGTGGTTAGAACTTAGATGGTGGATCGCTTGGAAACATCGCGTGTTGTTCATTTTTCATCAATGTTTTCTAATGACGTTATCACGTAAAATAATCGTACGTAAACCGACTTTACAGTCAACCAAAATATGTTTTTTTGGATGAAAATCATGTCTGTTGTAGGGGAGCCCCCCTTAAATATTCATTTTGTTCTGTTTTTAGTATTTGTCGTGGTAGCGGCAACAGAAGTACATCATCTGTGATGGACGGACGGACGGACGGCGAAGTCTTAGTAATAGGGTTCCGTTTTACCTTTGGGTACGGAACCCTAAAAACTATTGAATATTTTCTCAAATTTGTTTTTTTTTTTTTTGTAAAGTACAATCCTTCCGGTTAATAATGGAAAATAATTTCATTCAAATGTCTGCCTAGGCTGGCCATGCAGTAGCCTACACGATCGGTCCAATTTTTAAGCACATTAAGCAGCTGTATTTCACCAATGGCTTCACGAATATTGTCCTTTAAAGCGTCAATTGTCTCTGGCTTGTCGGCATAACATTTATCTTTGACGGCACCCAACAAATAATAGTCCAACGCTGTTAAATCGCAGCTCCGAGGTGGCCAAGCGACATCAGCTCTGCGGCTAATAATACGATCTTCAAAAACAAGGCGCAAAACATCGAGTGTTGCTTCGGCTGTGTGGCATGTAGCGCCGTCCTGTTGAAACCAAATGTTGCCAATATCCTCCTCTTCAATTTTTGTGAACAAAAATTCGTTCAACATGGCCCGATAATGATCGCTATTGACTGTAACGGCCACTCCTTGCTCATTTTCGAAGAAAAATGGCTCAATTATGCCTCTGGACCAAAATCCGCACCAAACAGTGGCTCGTTTTGGGTGCACCGGCTTTTCAATGTATGCGTGCGGGTTTTCTGTGCACCAAATGCGACAATTTTGCTTGTTTACATACCCACCAAGATCAAAATGAGCTTCATCTGAAAAGATGATTTTTTTTGGCAAAATCGGCATCTTCTGAGGGTCGATCGAAGCACACTTAGCGAAGCGAAAACGCATTGGATGGTCAGTTGGCTTCAACTCCTGAATCAATTGGACTTTGTGTGGCGTCATACCAAGCTCTTTATGCAAAATTCGTCTCAATGATGTCTCCGAAATGTTCAATTGTTGAGAACGATGGTGGATTGATGTTGATGGCGCTTCACGCACGCTTTCTGCCGCAGCAGCAACATTGTCGGGTGTACGCACTGTTTTTTACTTTTCACGCTTTGGTTTATCGATGAGGATGCCAGTTTCTTTCACTTTTTTCACAAGATAACGAACATACGGAGCTGACGGTGCTTCTCTTCTTCCAAAATCCGTACGCAATTTTTGCACACATTCTGCAACATTACCATGATTTTCAAAGTGATGTCGCAATATTTCCCAGCGTTGTTCAAGCGTATACACAACCATATTCGTTCAGCCGAAGGATGAAACTAATTATCTGTGAAATCAGACATGAACTAAGTGTTACCATTCACGAAATAAGCAACTTGAAAAAAAAAACGTTAGATGGTGGACCCTTTATAACAATGTAGTGTCTGTGTTTGACACTAACTACTTAAAAGCCAAACGTCACCAAAAGCACAAAGGAAACAAACGACAAAGAACGTATTTTTATGATTTAACACTACAACAAGATTTATTTGTAACTTTAAATATTTAATTTACAGAATCACGAAAGAACAGAAAGTAGCTGGCAGATAAAGATCAACTCTACACAATGCAGTCACGAGTGGTGGTTTTTCTTTATTTGAATTTCTCTCATTTGTTCGTTAAGGGTTGGTGGTTGATACGTTCGAACTTCCAGCTGTTCACCGGCAGAGGCGCAACTGGCGATACACTGTCACCACAGTCACTCCCCCCCGAGTGTCTTTCAGCCTGGTGGGTTTGAATTAATTGGTTGTTTGAATGTGACGGTATGTCTTCTTTGGTAGGTCTGTTGAGGTGGGTCCACGATGGAACCCCAATGATGCGTCTGGATTTTCTGATTGGTTGATGCTGAGGGTGTTTCATCACTTTGATCTTCATTCGTCTTACTGATATAGCTGGGTTTGAGTCTGTCAATGGATACACTTTTTTCCTGATTGTTAATGTTCAGTTTGTAGATCCTGTCCGATGTTCGTTCGACTACCTTGTAGGGACCTTGGTACGGTGGCTCTAAGGGACCAGACATGCGAACAATTGGAGAGATAAAGATTCTGGCTTTGTTGTGGTGTGCTGTTGGTGTTGGACGGATTCCACGCATGAATTCGCGGTGCTTTTCGATGAACAAGCAAGGATCTGATGGGATGTCAGATGAGACGAAAAATTCTCCGGGTACTCTCAGATGTATTCCATATAGCATTTCTGCAGGAGTTGCCTGGATATCTTCTTTGAATGATGTTCTCAATCCAAGTAAGACTGTTGGGAGTATTTCGACCCAAGGTTTTGGAGAACACATTAGTGCTGTTTTCAGGGTTCTGTGCATGCGCTCGACTATGCCGTTAGATTGTGGATGGTATGGTGTCATTCTGGTCTTCTTTGCTCCAACAAGATTGGTGAGAGCTTGGAAGAGAGCTGATTCGAACTGGGTGCCCTGGTCGGAGGTTATTGTGTCAGGAGACCCATAATGAGATATCCAATAGTTGAATACTGTTGTTGCGACTGCGTCAGCGGTCATGTCTTTGATCGGAACTGCAACTGGCCATCTCGAAAAGCGGTCGATCATTGTGAGACAGTATTGGTACCCATGAGTTAATGGTAGGAAAATGATGTCTATGTGGAGATGGTTGAATCGGGAGTCCGGAACTGAAATGTGGTCATGTCGAAGTTTGGTGTGGCGGTGTACCTTGGCTCTCTGGCAGGCTAAGCATTCTCGAGACCATTGTGATGCGTCCTTGCGGATTCCGGGCCAGGTGTATTTTTCTCTTAACAGGCGTGAGGTTGTTCTGATGATTTTAAATGCTGTTCGCCTTAATGATGCTAGGATGTACGGTCTGACGATGCATTGGGATATGTCGCAGTAAATGTTGATACCTGGTTCAGCCTGGAGTTCTTGCAGATGGAGTGAGGATGGGTTCCGTATTAAGTCTTGTAGATGGTCATCTTTTAATTGTTCATCTCTGATGTTTCTTGGACTTAGTATGGTCGGCATGCTTATTGTGTTGATCCGTGATAAGGCATCTGCTACGACATTATCTTCACCCTTTGCATGGACTATGTCTGTTGTAAATTGTGAGATATAGTCTAGCTGTCGGATTCTGCGATCTCAGCATCGACTGTGACTCCACTACTAGTTGTCCGTGCTCATCCCTGCAGGCTTCTGCTCTGGCTTTATAGCCGTGGCGTGTTCGTTTTACTTTCTGGTAAAATTTTCGAACGTCGTTCCTGCCGTAACATCTCTCCATCTCCTCGATCTCGCGCTTCTCGTCTCCTTCTTTTTCCTTCTCAGAACCGCATGCTCCTCTCTCCTTTTCTGTTCACAGAATTCGCGGGCAGCCCTCGTCCGTCAATGCAATGTGGCCATGTATGCATTATGTTTCTCTACATGGGCCTGTCTGCACTCATCCTCAAACCAGGGGTTCCTCGACGGTTGTCCCTCGAAACCGAGTATATCTGAGGTGGCCTCTCTAATGGCGTTTTGACAACGACTCCATTGCTGTTCTATGGTTTCTTCAGATTGCATCGGGACTTGAGGGAGCTTGAGGGAGACTTGATCGACGAAGTTCCTGGCGGTCTCCTGCGATTACAGCTTTCCGACGTTAAGTTTTGGTGTTCTTACTCGACTCTTCTGATACATATTTTATTCTCTTCTCATTCAAAAATTTCTATTTCACATCCAAGTGTCTTACTCTTGCACTTGTGTCATATTTGCACAGATACGATTAATGTCACAGCCCATGAGGGACCAGAGCCAAGCTTCTCTCAATCACCCATGTTGTGTGTGATTTATTTTTCACACAGTTGAAAGGAATTCACAGTTTAATTCCAATTCCGAAGTGAGTCCGGAGTGAGTCGAGAAGCTTTTTCATGGCGAGTATACTATCGGGGATTTTGCCCGCCGAGGAAGGACGCCGCGAAATAAGCATTCGATGGCGAATTCGCTCATCGTGCGTCAGAGTCCAACAAACTAACCATTGCGACGCGGCGCCCTCGTGTACAATATGCATATTGCGACCTTCAAATTGTTCAATTGTGCTGAAAGTTGACTCAATATAACTACAAAAACATACAGTGGTGTTCTCATAAATAGCACACCCTTATTCAGAAATGTATTTGCTTGCAGTACATATGCAGAAAGGAGGCAAATAGTCGGTACCATGATACAGGATGGAAAGACTATTTTGGAGGTGGCAAGGACATTAAGGTGCTCTAGGAAGCTTTTTCAAAATGCTATGAAGGTCATACGGTACAGCCGATCTACCGCGAATCCCGTAAGGAAAAACAAAAAAAGAAAAACCTCAGAAGTGACGGACAGAATTATCCACACAATCAGTGGCAGCGACCTTTTCATAACTTCCTGTGAGATAAAGTAACAACTATCTGACCAACACAATCTCCAAATATCAGCCGTAACTGTAAGTCGCCGCTTAATGGAATGCCAGCTTCATTGAAGAATCGCAAGAAAAAAAAAAAAAACCAAAGAGAAGACTTATTATCGCAAACGCTCACACAAGAACAAACCCTTGTACTTTTGGAAAAATATCTTGTGGAGCTACGAAATCAAGTTCAACAGGTTGGAATCAGATGGAAACAAGTATGTGCGAAGGCCAACGAACCAAGAGAACCATCCCAGATACACCATTGAAACTGTCAAGCATGGCGGTTGGAGCATAATGGTGTGGGAGGCGATGCCATGGCATGGTGTTGGATCAATTGGGAAGATAAATGGCATTATGGATCAATCAAGCTAATCCTGGAGAACCAAATGGAGCCATATACCGACGACTCTATGCCTGTATCATGTATTTTTATGCATGACAATTATGCAAAGCATACTTCGCGGAAGAATTGGCTTTCGGAGCGATAAATTTCGGTGCTTGAATGGCCGGCCCAAAGTCCTGATCTGAATCCTATCGAGAATCATTGGAATGATGTTGGCTCCCTTGTTGAAGACTCTAGTTCAAAAAACTTAGAAGAGTTTTGGCAAATCACAAACGCTGCTTGGGAAGCTATACCTGCTCAGAAATATAAACCCTTAGTAGAGAGCTTGCCAAAACGTTGTCAAGAGTGATACGGAACAAGGGATATCCTATCAAATATTATTAAAATATTTACTTATACATTCGTTTTTAGGGTTCCGTACCCAAAGGTAAAATGGAACCCTATTACTAAGACTTCGCTGTCCGTCCGTCCATCCGTTCGTCTGTCACCAGGCTCTATCTCATGAACCGTGATAGGAAGACAGTTGAAATTTTCACAGATGATGTATGTCTGTTGCCGCTACTACGACAAATACTAAAAACAGAACAAAATGAATATTTAAGGGGGGCTCCCCTACAACAGACATGATTTTCATCCAAAAAATCCCCTTGGTCACATACTGAACTAAGGTTAGTCCACAATATCCCACAACCAGTAGAAAACTTCCCAGTTTTGATCTCGTTTGTGTCTTTGATGAACTAATTCTAGCTGCAAACCTTTTCCCCATATCTCCCATTATTGTTATTCACCTTTTCACATCGTTGCTGTCAAGTAAGATAACTGATTTGAATTCAATGGACACTTTGATGATCAACTATATCACATCATGAAGATAGTACATACATAGTCTCTTTCATATTTATATATACAGATGGTACGGAACGCGAGTCCGACTCGCACTTGGCCGGTTTTTTTTAGATTATTTATTAATTTTTTTAAGTATTCCGCTCACTGTGCTATTTAAATGAACAACAATTATTTTAACTTTTTCCAATTTTGAATTATTATTTTTAAGTTAATTTAAAGGAGTTATGTTAATTTCAATAAAGCACATATGTAGTTTAAACGCACATCTGTTATAAAACAAAAAAAAAAAAAAAAAAAAAAAAAACTGAACCTCTTTTTAGACTTTTGGCACAACATAATGTATGAGAACTTACGGGTGTGCTATTTATCTGAACACCACTGTACATACGGACGTGTTAAAAAGGTGACATTTTAAACTACAGTTTTTATGGACACACTTTTGTAATTTGTCATTTGCGTAAAAAAATATGTTGATTTGAAATGAAATATGGGTATTGACCGAAGGAATAAGATCGCGAGATTTCTTCGTGCTGTTGTGGGAATTACTCGCCGGGATAGGGTGAGAATCACGGCAGTGCGCGGGGAGTTCAATGTTGAGAAGCTGCTTCTCCGTACGGAAAGGGCTATGCTTCGATGGTTTGATCACGTGAGACTAGTGCAGGGATAAACAATGAGATACCAAACTTTCGTACGTCTGCCCGTTGATCCCCGCAGGGGTTGGTTGTTGTATTTGTAATTAAAGCGGCCCCTAGACGCCTAATAATATTGTGCAATGTTTGATATTGCACAATATTATTGTTCGTCTGTAGATAATATTGCAAGATTGTGCGATATATTGCGGAAAATCAAAACGCTTTTGACTTTTAATACAAATATCAGCGATCAACTAAATTCTTGGGAAAAATATTGAACCGTCTGGGGCCGCAAGCCAATAAAATTGTGCAATATTTTGCACAATAATATTGAGCGTCTAGAGACCGCTTTAAAAACGACGCTTTTGACTTAAGAGTCAAGACGTCGAATGACATAGTCAAGACGTCGAGTGACATAGTCAAGACGCCGTCAAACCGCAACGCGTTTGTAGGGGCTAGTTGTCAAAATGGCTGTCAAAGCCAAAAGATTGGTATCTCATTCTTTATCCCTGGACTAGTGTCGCCATCATCACGACTTCCGAAGCGTGCCTTGGATGCAGGCGACCACTTGGCAGACCCAGGACGAGGTGGTTGGACCAAGTCCAAAAACTCGCCTGGGTGCACTTGGGCATAGCTTCTGATGAGTTAGAGTCGATGACGGAGGATCGAGTGGACTGGAGATCCCGCGTGCGCACATTACCCCCGCGACTCTTTTAGTGGAACATGCGGGCCACTGAAAATGTATGTGTGTATGTATGAAATATGTGGAAAATACACTATGTTTTGTTTGCACGCTGCAAAAGCATGCCAAAAAATCGGGTAGTCTAGTGTGAGAGTATTGTGCGTGAAGGCCGGTCCAAGAGTGATTTGCTCGCTTCTAAAACGTTGCTGATACGCGACGAAATTAACCCAAGTGATCATGGTCGAAGACTGGCAATCCTCCGCACACGACTTCAAAACGTGGATTGATGGCAAACAAGGTGATGCTGCGTGTTAGGGGAGGTAAGAAGTGTATTGTCCATAATAAGCTTCTAGAACCAGGCGACACAGCCAACTCGGTCGTTTATTGTGCAAAATACGACCATTTGAAAAAAACATCGAATAAAGAGCGTGCAGAACTGGCCTGCATAAAAGGAATTGTGCCCCAGTTGACATGCCAAGCCTATATAACTTTGTTGTCCCAGAACAAACTGATGGAACTTGGTTGAAAAGTTTTGATGCCTCTACCGTTTTTTCTTTTTTTTTTTTTTTTTAATTTTTTTTAATAGTTCGCGCAGGTTCAAGAGTTATACTCTTATGATGTTTGGCACAACCTGAATGGAGTGCAGTGGCTTGGGTCGTTGATGTTCGTTCATTACTCTCAGGGGTGGTTGTCCTAGATAGGACGAGAGCCGACCAAATTCCGCGTTGATCATAGTCCGTAGTAATTCGTTCGAGCACTTTAGTATTGTATACGCAGAGGATGACTTTCAGTTAACCATATACTGTGAGTGTTATGCCTGCAGCAGTACGTCTGGTCATTTTCCATTTACAACTGCATACTTTTACGTTGCATACTTTTTGTCCGTAGAGAAATTACTTTTTCTTGGCTATGAAGCGAATTTGAACTATAGACCTTCCGCTCGGCGGTCGATGATGTTAACCACTGCACCACGGCCACCCCAATAGCCCGGATCTAGCCCCGTCTGACTATCATTTGTTTTGGCCTTTGCAGATTTTTTAGTAAAATTGGAACTGACCGTCGATAAGCCACAGAGGTTCTACACCGATGGAATTATGAAACCCATTTATATTGGTTTAAATTGATTTTCGATAAAGAAAATTGTTTGTTCAAAATCTTATAAAAAAAAAGTTCCGGAGACTTTCAGTATCACACAATGTTTATTTCGGGCAGTGCTTCAAACAACAACCTTCTGTATCCTTCCGACAAACGGCTATCCTTTATAATTTATTAAATCATACTCGATATACATAAATATCGAAGAACTGTCAAATACACAAGATCACACGGTAATGACGTAAATATTGACAGAAACGTACAACACATAAATCCTTCTTTACATTTTATTATACATACGTACAAAATAAACATACAAACGTCTCGAAAAGCACCACCGAATAAAGAGCTAAGAAATAAAATCAGACCAGACATGAAAGAGAATATACCTTCATTTCTTCTATCAATTTTCTCGATAAGCTCCGACCGATTAATGTTTCAAATAGACCGCATCATTGGTAGTTGACGGCTTACAGACGATAATTTAATTTATGATCACACGTGGGGGGAAGCACTCTCCCACGATGAAATGACTGTACTGAAAATCATGTTATATATTGTAAACAGCAGCATCAAAGATATACAATTTTGAACGCTGGTGAAAAGTAAGAAGAATTGTCATAAATTGTGAAGATGTTTACTTAAATGGATTGATTTTCCCGCCTACCTGTGTGGCGGGAAATTATCAATAGACAGATGGGTTCTTAAATCCGTTTGCAAAGTTCCTTCCTAAAAAAACGTATTTCTGCATCTTTCAACAAGTCAAACCGCATTTTTAAAATTGCATTTTCCGTTTACATCATTAGTTACTATTGACGATGTATAAATAAAATTTTGTTGTTTATTTTCCGTGCATCCCCTCATAAAAAAAACACTGACCCATTACCGCACGATACGTAAGAGAAATCAATAAACTGTTCGACATCAAGTGTTTGTTCAAGCAATATTTGTACTCTTCCCAAACCAGAACGATACTACCTTTCTAATGAAGATAAATCGAAAGCGGATAGAGACTTATATGAAAACAAAAACAACACTTTACTTGGATTCCACAAGAGGCGGTAGGTTCAAGGCAACAAGTTATACAGAAAGACACAGGACACTATGGCGTATACTTGATAAATTATATCAATTTTACTACGCACTACGCATTTTATGAAATGTGTATACATACATATGTATGTACATATTATAAACGATCTGTAGCTTGAAAACGATACGCTAACTCAAAGTATCTCTACTCAATCATTCCATACGCTAGACCATGTAAATACGCCTTCCTTCAGTCAATATCAGTTCAATGAAAAGTAAATTTATCAATTAAAGTTTGTGCAATCGAATCACCTTTAACTACACGATCACTGACCAGCTTGTTAATGACACACTTCCACTGAAACAACAATATGACGACAAAAAAAAAAAACGAAATATTAAAATCAAAGTATTCCATCCAATTTCACTCACCTCTCAAATTAGCAATAACTAATTGAATGAAAAAGTGTAAAACTATCAAAAGTGAATAAATAAAAATCGTTCCCTCGCTAACGTAGCGACAGCGATTCCTAGAAAACGAGAGGCCGAGCCGACAACAATTTACAATAACTATAACCGACAACTACCACGACTGGACGATGTGCCGTCGTCGACTGGCAAGAAGTATCTAGTTCTTAAAATCCAGCAGCTAGATATATTTATGAGGACTGTAATTGGTATGAAATGGAAATGTTGTAGTTGAGCGCACAAGCTAGGAGGAGTCTTGCCCCCCGCCACCTGTTTGAGACTGTTATTTCACACGGTGCGTGTGCATATGTGTGCGGTGCCTGTTGTCCAGCGGATTGTAAAGTTGATACGATGCATATTGATTAGGAGTATCTATCGTAAACAGGTTCACGTTACAGGCGGTCCAACAGTTCTGTTGATAACATTTCCTTGCCGAGTGTTGATACGAAATAGAAGTAACACAGCACAGCACGGCCGGCGTGCTGTTGCGAATGAATTGTGCATTTTTTACGTGGTAACGTTGGATATTATTTGATGTTTTCGAATTTGTCGTACAATGACTTGATTTCAGCGGATTCAACCATTTTTCCACCACTTGAGCCTAATGAACAGAATTTTAATGAGTGCAGTGATCTTTTGGGAGGCTACCCAGCAGAGGTCATTGGTGAAATCACAACCAAAATATAATTTCCGACAACTAATACATTAGTTGTATGTATGAGCACCGTGGCACAGTGGGTAGTGTGTTGGCCTCTGACGCCGATGACACGGGATCGAATCCTGACACGGCCATGTCATGTGTTTCTCCACATCGGGGCTCTGACAAGACCCCCTGTAGTAAAATTGTCATGAAAAGCTTCTCGAAATTCGCCGTTCGGAACCGGCAATAAACTGTATGTCCATTTCACCTATGGGAAAATGAAATCACATACAACATGGCTGATTGAGAGAAGCTCGGCTCAGGTCCTTCATGGACTGTAACGCCAGCATACATACATACATACATAAACATAAAAAGTTCAATATAACAGGAATTGATTTTGAATGTCAGTTTCGTGAGAATATAGGTTCCTAGGGAACCACCGATAGCATATATCCATCCCGGTCCCAGTTGAGTTTTTTTTTTTTTTTTTATAATTTGCGCGCACTCAAGGTCTAATAACCTTATTATGTCGGCGACACAGTGCGGGTAGAAGGTAGAGAGGAAGAGGAATAGAGGAGATGCCGATGGACATTGATCTTAAATGCTTGCATGTTGCATTAAGGGGGGAAATGCAACGGGCAGGGAGTTCCAGATTCGTTGGGTTCGGTTAATGAAAGATTCTCTATATTTGACAGTACGTCCGAAAGCGGGCTTCAGAGTATATTGGTGAGCATTCCTAGAGAGACGTGTATTGCGGGAGAAATGTTGAAGGGGCGGAATACAACTGGTTATTTCATCAGAGCATTTTTGGTGGTAGTAACGATAAAACAGGGAGAGACAGGTAACATTCCTGTGGTGTTCCAGCGAGTCTAATGTTTTGGTAATGCTGGAGTCACCTATCAGTTTTATGGCTCGTTTTTGTATTCTGTCAAGTAGGTGCAGTGAGGTCTTGGAAGCACCGGACCAGACATGAGCGTTAAACTCTTATTTGGGGCGAATGAAAGCCTTATAGATTGTAGCCAGATCTAAGGGTGAGAAATATTTCTTGCATCTGTATAAGAATCCTAGACATTTCGCAGCATTCTTGGCGACACTGAATATATGGTCGCTCCAATTAAGATTGTGAGCAGCACTCATACCCAGGATAGAAAGCTTTTCAGTTTCTGAGATGCAAGTGCCATTCATGGATAATGGCTGCGGGTTATTTATACGCTTTAACGACAAGAGACAGCATTGTGTTTTGGAAGCATTAAATTCCACTCTATTGTTTTTACCCCATTGGATGATGCTGTCGATATCGGAATTTAATGAGCTTAACATACACTGCCGCTCATTATCTACAACCGAAGTGCAGGGTCGTAAACTGGTGAACGAATATGAGAAGCTGAGGGTACTGTCGTCAGCGAAGGAGTGAATTGGATTAGAAGTAACAGACAAGAGATCATTTATAAAAATAAGAAAGAGTGTCGGAGACAAAACGGAGCCCTGGGGAACACCGGCATTTACAAAGTGAGTATCAGACTTGAATCCGTCCAAAACAACTTGAATTGAACGATTCGAAAGGTAGCTTCTAATCCATTGAAAGAGAGACTCATCGATCCCAAAAGCACGCATTTTCAACAAAAGAGTTCTCGTTATTATTTATACTACTTACTTAGGTGGCGCTACAGTCCGTGGTGGACCTGAGTCTCAACCAACAAGCGTCTCCAGCTGGCACGGTCTTTGGCCAGCTGTTTCCAGCGGCCAAAGGTAAGGTCCCCTTCCACCAGCGTGCGCCACCGATGTTGCGACCGTCCTTTGCCGCGCCTTCCTTCCGGAGTGGATTCGAAGACTCTTCGGGTCGGAGCTGTATTTTCCATGCGCTCTACATGGCCTGGCCACCTTAGATGCTGTATCCGTAGACGTCGTACCAGGCCGATGTCGCTGTACAACCCGTCCAGTTCTTCGTTACATCTTCTCCTCCATACACCATTTGAACAAACCGCACCGTAGACAGTGCGCAGAATTTTCCTCTCGAAACGACCAAGGGCATCTTTATCCGCTTTTGTTAAGGTCAAAGCCTCTGCGCCGTAAAGGAGGACTGGGATGATTAAGGTCTTATATAGTGTCACCTTGGTTTTCCGAGAGAGGGCTCTACTTCTCAATTGCCTCTTGAGCCCAAAGAAACAGCAGTTGGCAAGAGTGATTCTGCGTTTTATCTCAGCGCTGGTGTTGTCGCTGTTCATCAGTGAGCCAAGGTAGACGAATTCCTTGACCACTTCAAAGTTATATCCGCCCTTGGTGACGTTCTGGCAAATACGTCGGTGTTGTCCGTCTCTTTTAGATGAAAGCAGATATTTGGTTTTACCCTCATTAACATTGAGACCCATCTTAGCCGCTTCTACTTCAATGCTTACAAAGACCTCATTGACGTCTCGCTGTGTCCGTCCAATCACGTCAATGTCGTCGGCATACGCAAGCTATTGCGTAGACTTGAAATAAATCGTACCTCTTGTGTTGGCCAGTGTCTTGCACAATCTTTTCAAGCACGATGTTGAAAAAGTTGCATGACAGCGCGTCACCTTGCCTAAATTCTTTTTTAACATCAAAGGTCTCGGCTTGCCCATTACTGACCTTAATGGAGCAGCGAGAATTCTCCATTGTCATCCTGTACAGTCGGACGAGTTTGGCAGGGATGTGAAAACTAGACATTGCGCTGTATAGCTCGTCTCTATGCACACTGTCATACGTGGCCTTGAAATCGACGAAAAGGTGATGAGTGTCGATTTGGTATTCCTGGGTCTTCTCCAAGATCTGCCGTAGCATAAATATTTGGTCTATTGTGGATTTACCTGGCCTGAAACCACACTGATAAGAGCCGATCAGGTTATCTACAAACGGTTTCAGGCGTTCACACAACACGGCAGAGAAGATCCCTGACAAGCGCACTCACTTCGAGTGCCTCCCTTCCACCATTCAACAGAAACCTATCAAACCATGAAATTGATGGGTATCTTGACAATATGGACGTGACAATCAAACAAACGATGGACAGAACGATACCACGCCAACGGCATTACGATACCACGGACGTGTACCGAAACGCGACCATAGACGCACTTCACAGACAAAAAAGTAGACTCCTGTCAAGACTCAAACTCTTGTACAGACGGTTTACTGATAGACATGATCCAGAGATCAGGACACTGAAATCTCTGATTAAAAACCTCCAGCAATTGATTACAGAGAATTACAGAATTTCTGTAAGTTCGTACTGGAACAACAAAATTCGGGATGTGAAGTCCAACAACCCGAATATGTTCCCGCAAATAAATCAAATTTTTCGGAGAAATAATCAAAACGACTTACAAAATTTGAAGCTTCTGAGGACGCCAGACAATGAACGAATTTTACGAACCGTGAGCATAGATCCAGAAGATGCTGTTCTGGATGACGACTTCTTTGTGATCGAAGATCCACAGGAGAAAGTGGCAACAGTGGGGGCTGTCTTTCAGGAAGTGTATAAGGTGAATGAGAACATTCGCCCGAACCATGACCTGGAGAACAGGGCTCTGCTCCACCACTTCGATCTCCGAAATGACATCGAACATTGGCGAGCCGAGAATAATGGTTTCACCAGGTTCAGGGACGATTTCACGGCAAACAATGTCGTCGCCAACGATGGGTTTAACCCCCCTTTTGTATCGACGGTAGAGCTTCAAACGATCTTCGAATCTCTGAGAAAGAAGAAATCCGCAGGCATCGACGGAATCTCTAATACTGTACTTAGACACCTTCCACCGATGGCTATAGAGGCATACACTATCCTGTTTAACAACGCGCTGAATAATGCATACTATCCGGTGCGTTGGAAAACAGCGGTGGTGCAGCCCATCCCCAAGAAAGGAAAAGATTCGTCCAACCCGGCAAATCTCCGTTCGATAAGTCTCCTTCCGAGCATCAGCAAGGTATTCGAGAAGATGATTCACAGAGCCCTTTCAAAATGGGTTGAGGACAAAGACATCATTCCGGATAACCAATTCGGTTTCAGGGCGGGGCATGGTACTATTCATGCAGCGTCGAAACTCGTGTCGGATATCCAATGGAACAGATGCAAGAACCAATGCACAGGTGCCTGCCTGGTTGACTTGGAAAAAGCCTTCGACACCGTATGGTTAGAGGGACTTTACTACAGGCTTAACCAGCTAGGCATAAGTAAACCACTGCTGTATATGATCTATGATATGTTAATGGGAAGAAAGTTCGTTGTAAAAATTGCCAACGTGACTTCTTCTCAAACATTTGATATCAAAAATGGTCTACAACAAGGCACGGTAAACTCGCCGATCCTTTTCAACATTTACGTCAGTGGTCTGATAGCTTCGCTTCGTCACTCGATAGCATACGCAGACGACCTTGTCGCGTATAGAACAGGTCCAACGATTGACGTCATAGTTACTCTCTTGCAACGTGACTTCGAAAAAATTCAAACGTTTTGTAATGACTGGAAACTGAAAATCAACTACCAAAAATCGGAAACTATTTTGTTTAGAACGCCATTGTCTGGGGCCTCTAGGGATACCAGGAAAAACTGGCGAAAATTCTCCATAACTGGTCCGGATGGGCGTCCACTGGCGAACCAAAATGTAGTCAGATACCTCGGTATCTGGTTGGATCAATATCTGTATTTTAATAAACATATAGATGTTGCTTTGGCCAGGGCTCGGGGAGCTTTCACTCTGTTAAGATGGCTGTTTCATAGCAGCCAACTTGATAAGAAAGTCAAAATAATCTGTTACATGGCTTTAATCAGGCCCATGATCGCCTATGGATGTCCCGTTTGGTTCAATGTGAGTGCAAGCCTGATGGAAAGGATTCGAGTGTTTGAGAGACAATGTCTAAGGACCTGTCTCTCATTGCACAGAACACCAGAATCCGAGTACATAAAATACTATCCCAACGAGGTCCTATACAATAGAGCCAAAATTATTAGGATTGACAACTTTTTGATCAAATTGATTCGAAGTCACGTTGCAAGGGCGATGACTTCGACCAATAACTTGATATCTGGGGCTTATTACCCAAATGAGTTATATCACGAGAGAGCTCGTCTTAGCGGCTTTGTTCCCCCAGAAGCGTTCTTACATTACGACAACCGCGAACTGATACAGGACAAATCGGCGATTCCGTTAATCTTCCACGTGGCCCGAAGGTCTGTGGAAAAGAGCTTATCTTACGAACGGGATGTAGCACTCCGTGAGCCGGGGCGACTCCGTTTCAGTATGGCAATGTCAGATCGGGATCGAGCAGACGTTGCTCGACAAACGCAACGTTTCTGGTGGCTTGTACAGTCTCCGTCGCTGAATCCTTTGGGCCTAGCGTCATAAAAAATCATTAAATAAAAGGCCAATTGCTGAATATAGGTTAGGTAGTAGTAAGTTAATTAGGTTAGTTAGGTTAGCTGTAAGTTATGTATATATGTGTATGTATATATATATATTTATATATACATGTCTATGCATGTACATATATATATATATATATGTATATACATACAGATAAAATAGGATAGGCTAGATTAGGATTACTAGTTTTAGTTAGTTTTAAGGTTATACTCACTAATAATATGCTAAGTTTTTTTAACTAATTTTTCTTAGCCTTAATACTAATAAACTAATAAACGAATTCCACAACAAATAGAATAGACGTCGAAAGACAAAATTAAAAATATACTGTATAGCTTAGAGTGCCCGTTCAGGTCCAGTATGCTACGTTAAATAGATAAGATATTTAAGATAGGTTTAAGCGTTTTACCTAGAATAAGTTATTTGGAAAAATATTAATAAAATGTAATAGTTCTTCTAGAAGATCTTATATGCGATGTTAAGGAGACTTATTCCCCTATAGTTGGCGCAGTCTCCTTTCTTATGGACCGGACAAACGATGCTGAGATTCCATTCGTCGGGCATGCTTTCCTCCGACCATACCTTGCAAATGAGATGGTGCATGCACCTTACCAGCTCATCTCCAGCCGCCTTAAGAAGCCCAGCAGACAGGCCGTCTGCGCCCGCGGCTTTATTAGACTTAAGTCTTGATATTGCTATTTTGACTTCGTCTAGGTCGGGTGGACTGAATTCTGTTTCATTGTCGTCCATTACGAATGGCTCGTTCTGCCTGACAGCGGTATCTTGTCTATCATCGCCGTTATACAGTCTGCAGAAGTGGTCTTTCCAAATCCTCAGCATCGACTGCGACTCTACTTCCAGTTCTCCATTTTCATCCCTGCAGGCCGCCGCTCTGGCTTTGTAGCCATGGCATGTTTGTTTTACTTTATTGTAAAACCTACGGGCGTCATTCCTGCGGAAGCATCTCTCCATCTCCTCGATCTCACACTTTCCGTGCTCTCTCTTCCTTCTTCTGAAAAGCATGTTCTCCTCTCTTCTTTTCTGCTCATAGATTTCGCGAGCAGCTCTCGTCCGTCGTTGCAGCCTGGCTTTATATGTCTCTTGTTTTGCTGCATGGGCTTGTTCGCATTGTTCATCGAACCAGGGGTTTCTAAGTGGTGGCGGTTTGAAACCCACCACCTCTGAGGGAGCGTCTCTGACGGCGCTCTGGTAATGCGCCCATTCCTGCTCTATTGTTTGTGCTGCTGTGGGCTGATTTTGAGAGAGCTTGGAGGAGACACGATCGGCAAAGATTCTGGCAGTCTCTTGCGATTGTAGCTTTCCGACGTCAAACTTACGTAGTCCTACTCGACTCCTAAGCTTACTTGATATCCTCATTCGTACCTTGGCTACAACAAGGTAGTGGTCCGAGTCGACGTTGGCTTAGCCTAAGTCCGTTCTCGGATGTGGTGTTATGGAGGCTATGCTTTCCTATGATCGACTCAAATATGTCCTCTTTGCCCAGTTTTGCATTAAGATCTCCTAGGACTATTTTTGTGTCGTAGCTGGGACATTGGGCATATGCTCTGTCTAGGAGATCGTAGAATTCTTCTTTGAGTCGATCGTCCTTTTCTTCCGTTGGGGCATGAGAGCATATGTTTTCAAATTTAGCTTTGATGCGTATTGTTATGAGGCGTTCGCTTACATCCCGGAAGCTTAAGACTTTTTGTCAGAGTCTTCCTCGAATAACGAATCCGCACCCGAATAGGCGCTGTTTGTTCTCCTTGTAGCAGTTCCCGTAGTAGATGTCGCAGTTTTTCATCCGTCTTTTGCCTGGTCGCACTTCTTGGAGTGCGGTTATATTTGCTTTATAGCAGTTGAGGGTTTGCTCCAATTGATCGCCTGCACCCGGTCTGTAAAGGGACCTCACATTCCAGGTGCAGACTCTCAATTCCGTTAGTCGTTTGCAGGGATCGTCAGCATTGTATCCGTCCGTATCCGAGGCTAGTTGTCGTTTCGGAACAAGTAGGTTTTTACGTGATAGGGATGTTACCCCTAAGCACAACCCCCAACCTGGAGGGCCAGGTTCCTCTTTCCCCAGGAACTAGGGGTTGGGTCGTTGCACACATTGGTTCACTACCTGGCGGGTGCCAGGGTAGCTATCCAGGGGGGCCACGCGAAGGTTGTGTGTCAACTTGGACTGAGCAGGGACAGAGATCGAAGCTGGCGTTTGCCATGTTAAACGCGATCAACTTCTTTGCTCCGCTTGCTCGCTCCCTCTCCCCCCTTATACTCTCACATGCTTCCTCTAAAACAGAGTTTGTGGCTAAGCCGCCCAGTTGTCGAGAAAGAGTGTGGTTTTTTTAAATGTAAAGCTTATGTTTGCCCTGTCGGTATCTGAATGATGGATGTCGTCAGTGGATTGTAAACCTAGAATCCGTCTATTCTTATTCTTTATTACCTATGTTAGCTATATTACAAAATAGTTTAGTAGTTTTTCCTAAAGAACTTGCTTCCTTATTGCATTCTTTATTTCTATATAGGAATGAGTGTGTTAAGGCGATTCATTTGTTTACGAAGAAATGGCAGGCGATACCTTTTCCATTATCTTCCTAAAATATTTCTAGATCGTAGGTAAATACGATTAGGAATCTTAATAACAAAATCGTTTCTAGTTACTTTTTGCATACTCATATCTATTGACGTACATATATGTACAATGTACATGCTGCGAAAATGATTCCACAAGTCTGTTAAAAGGTTTCTGAGACTCCTCTTCATTTCGGAATGATACGAGTATAGCTAGTGCCCAGTCTGCAGGTTTAAGATTGAGGTGATATCATGAAGGGATGATTAATTTCTTCCATATTTGCAAATTCACATATAATAGTTAGCGTAGTCTCAATGAATTTCAAAATTAACCATTTTAAGGATGGTTTTTAGTCATAGTTAGAATTAGCATCTACATACATATCAAGTGTCTCGACCTCTGACGCCGATGACAGTGGGAACGAATCAAGGCAATATACCACTAAACGTCATCGAATACATAGCACACAATGTTTTAATGAAGTATCGGAGTACTTTGACAGATATCATAAGCCTCAATAGGTAGGTAGGTAGGTAGGATCGTAGCCTTTCCAGAAATGAGAAAAATACACATAGGCCAGGGAGGCCCGTTGTGCAGCTACGAGGGGGTTTTGCCCCCCTATTCGTGGAACCATTTTGTGCTTCTTAAGAAGTTAAGAAGATCAGATATCCCTACTTTCTGAACATCTGTAAGATCGTTAAGGAAGTAAGAGCCTAGGTATCGCTTCCTGATTCCGCAGAATGCTGGACAGGCGCAGAGAAGGTGGTGAATGGATTCGACCTCCTCCTCGTCTTGACAGCTTCTGCAGAAATCATTCGGAACTAATCCTAGTTTTTGTGCGTGACTGCCAATGAGGCAGTGTCCTGTGATGACACCGATGACTTTGTAGATGTCAGTTCTTTTTAGGGAGATTATACTCCTTGTCCGTTGACTGTCAAGCCGAGGCCAGATTTGCCTGGTGATGAGGCAGGTATGTCCCTGGGTCCATCTCAGGTTCGTCTCGGCCCTGGCGAGATTACTTACTTACTTATCAGGCCAGCGATCCATGGAGGATCTGAGCCTGAGCTATAGCTGCCTTCCATCCTTGGCGGTCCCCGGCACGCTGCTTCCAGTTGTCAAGACCAAGATGTCTTACATCCGCGATTACTTGGTCTTTATACCGGAGGTTCGGTCTTCCTCTTCTTCTCGAACCAGGAGGCTCGGAGTCGAAGACCCTCTTAGCTGGAGCGTTGATGTCCATGCGCTCGGTGTGGCCGAGCCAGTGTAGTCGACGGATCCTTGCCTTCCGGACTACATCCACATCTTGGTACAGCTCGTAGAGTTCGCGGTTGTGTCTTCTTCTCCATTCACCTTCCTCACAGACAGGACCAAATATCCGACGCAGAATTTTTCTTCCGAAAGAACCCAAAATCAGCTCCGCTGTCCTGCTTATCGTCCAGCTTTCGGCTCCGTACAGCAAGACTGGCAGAATGAGCGTTTTGTAAAGCATGACTTTGGTCTTTCGAGTGAGGAGTTTTGACCCCAGTTGTTTGGACAAGCCGAAGTAGCAGCGGTTGCCAAGGGCGATTCTCTGCCGGATCTCCACTGTGGCGTCATTTGTGGAATTTACGTTTGCCCCGAGGTAGACAAACTCCTTAACTACCTCGAAATTATAGCTGTCAATTGTTATATTTTGTCGCAGGTGGTGAGCGACGGATTAGTTTTTGCTTGACAGCATGTATTTCGTTTTGTCCTCATTAGTCTTCAGACCAACTCGTTTCACCTATTCTTCAATCGCCGTGAATGCTTCCACAATGCCACGGCGAGAGCACGCGATGATGCCGATATCATCCGCGTATCCTAGCAACTGGATGGACTTGTAAAAGATAGTGCCTTCCCTGTTGACTCCTGCCCGTCGCACTATCTGCTTCAGCACCAGGTTGAAGAAGTCACATGACAGCGCATCTCCTTGCCGAAATCCGGTGCATGTTTCGAATGGTTCCGAGGTCCTAGAACCTAATTGCACGGTGCATCGCTTAATTTTTAGCGTGGCTCGACACAACTGGCTCAGTTTTCCCGGGATCCCGAATTCGGCCATCGCCCCAAACAGTCCTTCACGATGAATGATGTCATATGCTATTTTGAAATCGATGAAAAGATGGTGTGTATCGATTCGAAACTCGTTGGTCTTTTCCAGGATTTGTCGAAGTGTGAAAATTTGGTCTATAGTCGATTGGCCGGGCCGGACGCACTGGTAGTGCGGTGCAAAATGGCTTTAGACGTTCACACAGTACGCTGGACAGGATCTTGTATGCGACATTGAGCAGGGATATACCTCTATAGTTCTTACAAGAGGTAGGATCGCCTTTTTTGTGAATGGGGCATATAGAGCTGGTATTCCAGTCGTCGGGCATGCTCTCATCTTCCCAAATTCTGCAGATGATCTGGTGCATGCTCCCTACCAGAACATCGCCGCCAGCCTTGAAGAGCTCTGATGGCAAGCCATCTGAGCCTGCGGCCTTGTTGTTCTTCAGCTTCTGAATAGCTGTGCCGACTTCTTCTATGCTGGGTGGGAGGACTACTTCAGCGGCTGGAGTTGGGATTTCCTCAGTCCCTACCACTCTCTCTTGATCATGCTCGTTAAGCAGCTGCTGGAAGTGCTGCTTAAATACATCCACTATTCCCTGCGGGTCGGTGACAAGATTACCCTCGCAGTTTCGAAGAGCCAGGGTGCCCTTTTTGAAGCCTCCTGTAAGGTCTTTGGCTTTCTTGTAAAAGGCTCGTATTTTATGTTTATCCCTAGACTCCTCGATATCCTTGAGCTGGGAGGCTGCGAAGATTCTTTTCTTTTGTCGCAGTAGTTTTTTCTCCTCCCTTCTTCTAGCTCGGTACTCTTCTTGCGTTGCCCTGGTTTTCCTCTGCAGCGCCTTTTGGTACGCCTCGTCGGTTGCTGCCTTTTTCTGCTCCCACTCGCCATCATACCACGGGTTTCTTGTCGGGGGTGGTAGGTATCCTAAGGTGGTTTCGGCTACTTCTTGAATGGCTGAGCGGCAATGCAGCCACATATTAATGGCATTTGTGTTCGACGTAGGCATACCGTAGAGTCTTTAGGTCAGCTGCTCCCTGTGGACTCTGGCAACCTCCGGTGTGCTCAGGCGCCCAATGGCGAACCTCCTCCTGATGGGCTAGTGCAGATGTTTGACGAGTGCCTTGCGTCAATGAGCACATGGTCGATTTGGTTGGCGGTTCGACCGTCCGGAGATCGCCAGGTTGCTGTGTGGATTCGCTTGCAAGGGAATCTTGTGTTACTTATCACCGCATTACGAGGTGTCGCAAAGTCAGCGAGTCAGAAGCCGTTAACGGTTATTGTATCGTGGAGGCTGTGCTTTCCGATCACTCCGCCAAGGGTGTTCTCCTTACCGATTTTGGCGTTGAAGTCCCCGAGCACGATTTTTTACATCGGAGGTCATAGAAGTCCTCCTTGATAGGGTTTTCAGCCTCGTCGGTAGGGGCGTGTGCACATATAAGGCTGATGTTATAAAATCTGCCTCTGATGCGGATCACAGCCAGGCGATCACTTATAGGTTTAAAGTCGATGATCTTCGACCTTAACCGTTTTCCCACGACAAATCCGCATCCCAGTAAGTGCAACCTTTTGTGACAGCTGTAATATATATCACAATTTTTCTTCCTAATCATACCGTTTCCTATCCAGCGTATTTCCTGGACCGCAGTAATATCCGCCTTGTACTGTGTGAGGATTCCTTCTAGTTTATGAGCAGCTCCGGGAGTGTACAGGGTTCTGACATTTCAGGAGCATACTCGCAAATCGTGTTCCTTTTTTGTGCGTTGTCGTGGTCGAGTATCCGTCCGTGTATCCGAGGCATCTTGCTCATTCATAGATTTACTTGCATCCACGGTAAATTCCAACGATTGGATGTTTAATACACACAACCGTGGATGGAGGGATTATCCAGTTGCAGGATGCCCTTATGCCAAACCAATTTTGCCAATTTTGAAAACATGGAATGTCATTCATATTTGAATGACATGGCAGGAGAATTGACTGCAGAAGACTTGTGGGAGTCATTACGGGCCATTGCACTTTTGTTAAGCATCTCTGCGTGCTTGGTATCAGTGAGACGCCTACCTGTGGGGTCGACGTGGTGTGTGCTCTACATCACTGAAGCTTCCTCTCATTTTTCTCTGGAAAACGGAGAAAATACATTAATGTAAGGTGTCTGTCCAGAGTACAATGGACCAATATTTGCGTCTGATTGCTCCAACAGATTAAAAAAACGAAAAAAACTTTACAAGCTAAGCAATCTCAAAACTTCTGCCTGTGAACGAACGCACGCAACTTGCGCTTCAGTCTGCCTCTGGCTGGTGCTGCAGAGAGGCTTTATCGATAAACCCAAATAAGTAGTCTTAGTCCCGTTTACAAAGAGAAGAAAGATACAGCCTTGCTGTGTCTCTCAACATGCTACAAGCATAGGTATAGTTTTGAAGTTTAATGGACCAGTATTTGCATCTGGTGCTCCAACAGATAGCTGAAGCCTTCATCAAGGTATTGTTCTTGATCGCGAACTTAACTGGAACATCGACATCAAAAACAAACTAACAAAGGCGATTCAGGCGCTGTGGGCCTGTCGACACACTTATGGTAAGATCTGCCCTTAAAACCTAATGTGATCCAGTGGCTATATACCTTTATAGTAAGGCCTATCATCACTTATGCGTCTGCGGTATGGAGGACAAAGATTGCACAAAAAACTATAATCGTTGAACTTCAACGCCTTTAGAGAATAGCGAGTCTCAGCATTACAGGTGCTATGCCAATCGGCCCCACGGCAACTCAAGAGGCACTGATTGGACTAACTCCATTGCACCTATTTATTAAAAATATTGCAAGACGCAGTGAAATCAGACTTCTTCGTTCAGGAACAAGCCTACCATGTAGACCATTGGGTCATATGTCCATTCTGGAACACCTCCCTGAGCTGGATATGATTACCACGGTGTCGGACGCATTAACACACACGCTCAATTTTGACAAGAGATCTGAGATACTGATCCCAAACCGCACAGCTTGGGTAAGCCGCTCCAAGATGGGTTCAGGCATTGGCGCTGGAATCTTTGGACCAAATCGGAAAATCTGAATCAACCTAAACTTAAGGACTAGCATAAGTCAAACCCTCAGACAGTCAGGCAGCGCTCAACAAACAAACAGTCTATTAATATCTTTAAACTTAATAGAGTCGATATCAGAAGACTGGTCGGCTACCTTACAGATCTGGAATATCATCTCAACAAAATTAACCCCTCGTCGGAAACTTAGTGTCGACTCTATCTTTAGGACGAAGAAACCGCAGAGCACAAACTATATGAGTGTGGTGCCCATTGCCATCTCAGGAAGCGTATCCTTCTCAACGAAATTATGACAATTATGACCCTGAGGGGATCATCTCTCTATCCGACGGATGCTGGCCAGCTAAAAAGCGAGAAGAGCCACCGCAGTCGAACATCTTGCGGCACCCTTAAATATTCATTTTGTTCTGTTTTTAGTATTTGTCGTGGTAGCGGCAACAGACATACATCATCTGTGAACATTTCAACTGTCTAACTATCACGGTTCATGAGATACAGCCTGGTGACAGACGGACGGACGGACAGCGAAGTGTAAGTAATAGGGTTCCGTTTTACCTTTGGGTACGAAAGTTTTATCAGCGGCGAAAGTTGGTCTGGCGGTAAACGAGGGCAAAACTAAATATATGCTGTCATCAAAAAAGGACGCTCTGGACGTCTTGGCCAGAACGTTTGTATTGACAGATATAAGTTCGAGGTAGTTAAGGACTTCGTCTACCTTGGCTCCGCAGTGACCTGGAACAACGACATCAATTCCGAAATCAAATGCAGAATCACTCTTGCCAATCGCTGTTTCTTTGAGCTCAGGAGGCAACTGAGTAATAGAGCCCTTTCCCGAACGACAAAGTTGACTCTATATAAGACCCTTATCATCCCGGTCCTGTTGTACGGCGCAGAAGCATGGACACTGTCAAAAGCGGATGAGGAGGCCCTTGGTCGGTTCGAGAGAAAGATTATGCGCGTGATTTTCGGGCCTATAAACGCAGACGGGAGATGGAGGAAAAGATTCAACCACGAACTTTACGGGCTGTCAAGCGACATGAGCCTAGTCAGGCGTCTACGGATTGTAGAGCCATGTAGAGCGAATGGACACCCCAGCTCCAGCCCGGAGAGTCTTTGAATCCAACCAAGATGGCGTACACAGGTGGAAGGGGACCTCAGTCAACTGGGTGTGCGGCAATGGAAAAGGCTAGCAAAAGATCGTTCTAGATGGAGGGGCATGTTGGTTGAGGCCCAGGTTCACCCCGAACTGTAGCGCCCGTTAAGAAGAAGAAGAAGTTTTTTTTTTTTTAGAGACTCGCGCAGGTTCAAGAGTTTTTATATTCTCTTATGATGTGTTGACACACACAACCTGAACGGAGTGCAGTGGTTGGGGTCGATTGATGTTCGTTCTCTGCTCTCAGGGGTGGTTGTCCTAGACCTAGATAGGACGAGAGCCGACCAAATTCCGCGTTGGTTATAGTCCGTAGTAGTTCGTTCGGAGGATGAGGATGACCATATCGGTTGATTACATATCGGTGTCATGGCGAACTTCTTCTTCTTTCTTTGGTGGCGTAAAAGGCCATGAAGGACCAGAGCCAAGCTTCTCTCATTAATAATTGTGATGCCAGGCCAGAAACACATCATACCAAATCAAATGTTTAACCAGGAATCATACAACAAATGAATGAAATGAAAAAACAATTTAAGAAAATACATGAATACAATTACAGAACTGGTTTTAGAGTGCGTGATATGTTTTAGTTTGATTAATTGCTTCCAAGGTGGCTCCGTAAAAGAAGTGCATTACCTTGAAAGAAAATCCAACCGAAAGCAATCAAGTCCGTAACGTCCATGTTGAATTTGATTTTGCAATTGAGATACGAATCACGATACGAATCAGTTGTTACATACTCGGTCTATGGTCTCAGTGTAATTCGACTAGTTTTCTTTTTTATGTCACGAACCAACCTTCCGTAATCGGAATAGACTACATTACTAAATCTACTTGACTCGGAATTTATCTGGATGATGTGATATGACGGTAATTTTCAAATGAAAGGGTGATGCTTTCAGATATTGCAAGAGAGAAAGACGACTAAATGAAAGCTGATATCATTGATCCACTAGATAAAACAGACGCTAAGTGTCTCAGACGAATTTCAACACCACGCTGGTTAAGAAATACGTATTCGAAAAAGTCTTATAAAGAGATAACTCACACAACACCACATCTGAAGACGAGTTCAGGTTTGTGGCCTTTTTTGCAAGGCGCAATCAAACTAGTACACGATCCCCATCTCTATATGTTCGCATTTCTAACGACCTCAAATTACGAACTTTCCAGAAATTTTCCCTTGATTGGGCCAGAGCAATATGTAGTAAAATCTCAGTTGGTACTTGAGTGATAGGAATACTACCCCATCATACATACATACATTTGTTGCGTTACAGTGAATGAGGGACCAAAGGCGAGCTTCTCTCAATCACTCATATTGCGTGTGATTTTATTTTCCCAAATTTACCTACAGTTTATTGCCGATTCCGAACAGTGAATTCCGAGAAGTTTCCCTTTGTTAGAACCCCACGGAGGAGAAGCACCAGCAGATACATTGCTGTGGTCGAGAATCGATCCCGTGTCAATGACGTCAGAACGTAGGACAACTCCTGCCAACTCGTGCTTCTTTGGGCTCTAAAGAAACCTTCTTAATCATACTTACTTACTTAGGTGGCGCTACAGTCCGTGGTGAACCTGGGCCTCAACCAACAAGCCTCTCCAGCTGGCACGGTCTTTGGCCAGCTGTTTCCAGCGCCGCACGCCCAGTTGGTTAAGGTCCCCTTCCACCAGCGTGTTTTGACGAAAGACCAAAAACTTCTGCTACTTTTGGGGCATTGTAGGATCTTACGCCTCAGTAAGTAAGTAAGCATATTGTTTACACTTTGCATTTGATTTGTTATGTATACTGTGTACTCAATTATACTTTTGTTTCTTGTTTCTTTGGATAAATATGGATGATTTTATTTCTATTTATATAGTATAGTAATTTATAATAATTTCCCATTCTCTGTCATTTCTAATGATATAATTTACATTTTTGTATTTTTTTTCACAATACAATAATTACCTCGCAAGCATGCACTTAAAATACCCCATTATCGACTGACACATTATTTTCATTCATAATAAAATGTATAGTATACAGGGTGCCCCACGAGCAGTGTGCCAAAAAGCCAGAGAGTGTAGGTCTGGCCAAAACAAGAAAAAAATCGTACGTGTGGGGAGGGGTTATTCCCCCCCGTTTAGCCGGAAGGGGCAATTTTCTAAAAGATTGGCTTAATTTGAAAAAAAAAAAATTTGATATCAACGGTTACATCCGCAAAGCCGTGATGTACTTTTTTGTAAAGCCAGAAACCTCTTCTTTCGTCTTGTTTTTAAACGAAGCTGTTTTAAGGAATAGTTTTTGAGAAATGAATTTTCAAACTCAAAATTTTGAAAAAAAAAATTTCGAACTAATTTTTTTTCAAAATTGTATGTACCTAATTAAGTACTAATTTTTTTTTAAGAATTCATTTCTCTAATTAGTTTTTAGTTAAAAACAGAAAACCGGATGCAAGCATGTCTTGTAGTTTTTGAAAAATTAAAAAAAAAGCACAAACCACTTTTTTCTAAGAAAAACCTTTTTTTTGGGTTTAACGCGGCTGGACTTGTAGGTAAATTAATGTATGAAACATTGACCTCCTTCTTATTATTTTTAAAAAAATTCGGAGTTTTATGAGGATACAATAAAGTGACACGGTATTGGAGAAGCCCTGGATTAATCCTTTTTTTTTTTTTCATTGATAACGCCTGAAAACTGACCTGCCAATTTCGTCTGGGTCCGTCCGCCGCCGATGGGTTCTACCCGCTAGTACCTTAAGACAATAAAACCGCAATTTTTTTTTTGGTATTGAAAAACAAAGTATTTGCAACCCAAATGTAAACAAAAAGCCATTTCGAAATTGGATGTTAACTCATCAACACATAACGATGTCAAGCTCATACTCTCGAGAAGAATTGGAGGACGTGCACTTCCACTACGGTTCAGCTAATGATCGAGATCGTGAAGCCGAAAGACTCTACGCTGAAAGATATCCCAATCGGAGGTGTCCCAGTCGTAGCATGTTTTCAAGAATCTACCGACGTCTGCGAGAGCACGGAGTGCTAGAGCATCGAAGAAGCGAAAGA
Source organism: Eumerus sabulonum (assembly GCA_951905685.1). Classification (NCBI taxonomy): domain Eukaryota; kingdom Metazoa; phylum Arthropoda; class Insecta; order Diptera; family Syrphidae; genus Eumerus; species Eumerus sabulonum. The sequence continues at coordinate 211,029,916 of OX645060.1, forward strand.
TCAATTACAGATGGATCAGCAATCTTATATAAAGGAATTTTGGATTCGGTCCGACGTTATCCCTCCCTTAGTAGAAGGAGGATAGCTATTATGCTTGGAGTGCCCAAATTGTTCATACATTAATTTGCCTACGAGCCCAGCCGCATTAAAACCAAAAAAAATCGGCCAAGTGGGAGTCGGACTCGCCCTCAAAGGGTTCCGTACCATCTGTATATATAAATATGAAAGAGACTATGTGTGTTACCTCATCAGTCATCACATTAAATCACATTTTTTGTATGATGACAGATCTTGGTTACAGACAGCTTATAGGCACATTACTTTGATAATCAAAAATCTTCATGATGAGATATAGTTGATCATCAGTGTCCATCGAATTCAAATCAATTATCTTACTTGACAGCAACGATGTGAAAAGGTAAATAACAATAATGGGAAATATGGGAAAAAGGTTTGCAGCTAGGATTAATTCATCAAAGACACAATCCCAGGGGATTGGATGAAAATCATTTCTGTTGTATGGGAGCCCCCCTTAAATATTCATTTTGTTCTGTTTTTAGTATTTTTTGTATTTTAGTATTGTGGTAGCGGCAACAGACATACATCATCTGTGAAAATTTCAACTGTCTAACTATCACGGTTCATGAGATACAGCCTGGTGACAGACGGACGGACGGACGGACAGCGAAATCTTAGTAATAGGGCTCCGTTTTACCTTTGGGTACGGAACCCCAAAAACAAAGAAAAAAACATTAGTCAAATAACGACGAATATATATCCACATCCGTCCACTTTCCCACGTGTCATTTTATCCCGCTGTACTGTTTTTTCTTTTATTATTTAGTTCTTCGATGCATCATTGTATTGCGAAAACATTATCTTCCCGAAGGCCAACGAATTTCGAAGCAATTTCAAACTATCGTTTGAAACTGTCAATCATCAAGCCATTTCTTCACAATTTTGGTTGTAAACAAGGTGTGGCAATTTAAATCTGGAAATTTAGTCATAAATCTGGAACTGATCATATTGCGTCGTTCGCCAACATCTGTCTAGAAAGGGGGACTCTTTCTTTCAGTTTTCATCCAAGGCTAAAGTCGGCAGCACGTTTTGTTTGTGTGTTTTTCTGTATTTTTCGAAAAAAAAAAAAAAAAAAAACCTTCTTAGTGGCATTGTAAAAATGAGTGACTTACATTACAAGCAATGTGTTGTCATTCAATGTTTAGTGAAATCAGGTAGAAAACCTCGGAAATTTCCTGAAAATTTCAGGTAGTGTATAAAGACGAGCGTATGTCGAAATTTTTTTTCTTTTTCTTTTGGTGACATTACAGCCCATGAAGGACCAGAGCCGAGCTTCTCTCAATCACCCATGTTGTGTGTGATTTATTTTTCACACAGGTGAAAGGGACCTACAGTTTAATGCCGATTCCGAACGGTATGCCAGTACCCCGCCGAGGAGGAACGTCGCGAAATAAACTTTCGATGGCGTTGGTGTTATCGGGATCCGAACTCGCTAATCGTGCGCCGGAGTCCAACACACTAACCACTGTGCCACGGCGCCCTCCTTAAAACAGCTTCGTTTAAAAACAAGACGAAAGAAGAGGTTTCTGGCTTTACAAAAAAGTACATCATGGCATTGCGGATAGAACCGTTGATTTTTAATATTTTTTTTTGTCCAAATTAAGTCATTTTTTTTTAGAAAATTGCCCCCCCCCCCCCCCCCCGCTAAACGGGGTGAATAGACCCCCCAGACCAGACCTACGTGCTCTAGCTTTCTGGCACACTGCTCGTGGGGCACCCTGTATATGTATATATACATATACAGGGTGCCCCATATAACGATTACATTCATGGACATACATACGTATGAGTCAAATGAGCACTTGGTTCATTGATAAAATTTTTCCCGTTGATACATTATCCTTTATAAATCCTTATCCTTTTGATAGAAATTATCAAATAAACATACATGCCGGCAAACATACCCTCTGATTTTACGTGTTTCCATATCTACATGTATTGTTTAGATAAATTTATAAATAATTACATAAATACTTTATAGGTACATATACTCATGTATCCTTTGGTTACTTTTACTCTCTACTAAATACTAAGGTTTGTTTCTCTCATTTACAATGAGCTGTCCATGTGACGCGTGCTAAATAAGGTGCATCCATTTAAGATCAATTTAAATGTTTTATATGTATATGTATAAATATATGTTTGTATTTTACGTTAATTTCTTTTTTTATTTTCATTGCTAAGCAGGCCATATAGGTAAGGTATTCTTAGTGAAGGTGTTAGTATCATTACTTTGTCTACTGAGGCTAGGTACTGATCTTACAATTTGTCAATTCTATTAAATTTGTTTTCTTTGACTGCTTAGGTAGTAATGTCTTCGACAACTTGTGTATACTCTAGTACATATGTATGTATATAGTTCTTGTTTGCAAAAAACAAAATATTTCTTTTTATACATTTATTGCATTTTTATTTCGGCCTTAATCCAGTTTCAGCAAAGCTCTGTCCATTAACTATTGTAGACTCAATATGTAATAATAAATTCGTCCTGTTTTTGTTTATAAGCCTTTTGTTGGGAGATATAAACATGGAATTCGATAGTGAGGATATAGTAAGATAGTGCAACGATATGAATGAAATCTATTAGAATGAGAGATCCCTGTACAATAAGCTAGTGTAAACGCATTTTTTATTTTAATATCTTTTTTCGAATATATCTTAAGCTTAACAACATGTGTGATTTTAAAAGCATTTATTTTGCTTATGACCAAAAAAAGGTTTATGATTTTGTTGTCATTATGCAACCAAACGGATTTGATGAATAAATAAATTACTCTTTCTTGTTTCGATACTCCAAAGGGTAAGTGATTATCCAATTTTTTCGATGAAAATAACTACCATAAATGGTATTCCAATATCGTTTGACACGGCGATTCAAAAGCATAATGAACGATTAGGTACAAACAGTGTAATTAAAAATATAATATCCATCTCAACTCTATCTTCATTTTACTAATATGCGTAACAGAAAACAAATATAACTTGAATCCGTAAGCATTTTGGGAGGTTAGAAAAATCTCACATCAACTGGAGTATGTATATTTGTATTTGTTTAAATCAATACTGTACCTAAGAGGTATAGAAGGCCTTTTAACGACAATAAGGCAATGTACTGCCCAGCCAAGCCATTCGTTTCGATACCAGAGCTGTATGAAATAAAGTACAAGTAACAGTATCAGTACAAATACTTGTACTTGTACTTCAGTACCTTGTACTGGTACTTGACTTTAGCCAAGTAACAGTACTTTCTATTAAGATACTTAGGGAATACTTGAACAGTAGTTTCACGTACTTGAGCAGTACTTCCAAGTACTTGAGCAGTACTTCCAAGTACTTGAGCAGTACTTCCAAGTACTTGAGCAGTACTTCCAAGTACTTGAGCAGTACTTCTAAGTACTTGAGCAGCACTTCCAAGTACTTGAGCAGTACTTCCAAGTACTTGAGCAGTACTTCCAGTTATTTGAGCAGTACTTCCAAGCACTTGAGCAGTACTTCCAAGGACTTCAGAAGGAATATTCAATACTTAAACATGTTGTTTAAAAAAACAAAACACGTTAATTTGAATAATGGCTTATTTAGTCGTTTTTATAACATTTAGGGGTGGCCGCGGTGTAGTGGTTAACAGCATCGACCGTCGAGCGAAAGGTCTATAGCTCAAATTCGTTTCATAGCCAAGAAAAAGTAATTCCTATACGAAAAAAAGTATGCAACACAATTGTGAATGAAAAGCGACCAAACGTACTGCTGCAGGCATAACACTCACAGCATATTCTTTTAGTGGCGTTACAGCCCATGAAGGACAAGAGCCAAGCTTCACCCATGTTGTGTCTGATTTAATTTCCACATAGGTGAAAGGGACCTACAGTTTAATGCCGAATCCGAACGGCGTGAGTTGAGAAGCTTTTTCATGGCAATTATGCTACGGGGGGTTTTGCCAGTACCCTGCCGAGGAGGGACGCCGCGAAATAAACATTCGATGGCGTTGGTGTTCTCGGGATCCGAACTCGCTCATCGTGCGTCAGAGTCCAACACACTAACCACTGCGCCACGGTGCCCTCACTCACAGTATATGGTAAATTGAAATTCATCATTTGTGTATGCAATATTAAAAGCGCTCGAACGAATTATTACGGACTATAACCAAAGCGGAATTTGGTCGGCTCTCGTCCTATCTAGGACAACCTCCCCTGAGAGTAGTGAACGAACATCAACGATCCAAACCACTGCACTCCGTTCAGGTTGGGTGTGTAACAACACATCATAAGAGAATGTAAAAACTCTTGAACTTGCGCGAGTCCCTAAAAAAACAAAAGTAGTTAGAGAGCACCGTGGTACAGTGGGTAGTGTGTTGGCCTCTGACGCAGATGACACGGGATCGAATCCTGACACAGCCATGTCATCGAACGTGTTTTTCACGGTGTTTCTCTTCAGCGGGGTTCTGAAAAAAACCCGCTGTAGTAAAATTGTCATGAAAAGCTTCTCGAAATTCGCCGTTCGGAACCGGCAATAAATTGTAGGTCCCTCTCACCTATGGGGAAAATGAAATCACACACAGCATGGGTGATTGAGAGAAGCTCGGCTCAGGTCCTTCATGGACTGTAACACCAACATACATACATACACATATAGAACAGTAAAATAATATTTTTTTATTTCTCTCCATTTAACGACCACTCTCCATAACGCCGAAAAATGTTCAGTCTCTTAAGTGTCGTTATATGGAGTTTACACTGTATTTCAGCCATTCTGGCATCAGGTATGAGAGTTCTACTAAAGCGACTGTATGACAAGATCTACTAACTCAATAGACAACATGAGTAAGATTGCATTACAAGCATTTGGAATAGTACTAGAATGTATTTACGTACTGAATTTCTAAGGTCATTACCTTCTTTCACTCAAGACTGTTTGGTGAACCAGTTTATTAAGAGAAAGCGTTTCTAATATACGCTTCGTGACCATAAAAAAATCAAAAAAATTGTCCATTCAAAGTCAGCGACATATACAGTGCTGCCTGGATAGCGTAAACTAATTATTGCACAGACCGTTCACGCAAATAAGATTGTTCACGGTATTCAATCGTGCTTTCCTACCCATAAAATACACTTAGGCAATAGTTTCATTGATATTTATTGAGATTTTATTTCCACTCTCTTATTTAGTTAAAAGAAATCCTTAATACTGGTCCGTTTGTCGGACTGTCGGAATACTCCGTGGTATTAGCTTCAGCATATTCTATTGCTTTATCAAAAATTTGAATAGCTTCAGCCGATATTATCTTTGATCGGCCGATTCTTCCAACAATTCGTCTTCATCACAAATAATCTCTTCGAAATCAGCTTCGTCCTGGCCCTTGTAGTACTGTGCCTTCAATTGCATTCCATATGTTAATACCTGCTGCAGAGTATGTTACCTTAACAAAATCAAGAGGTATCTAGCTATGGTTTTTATGATATTCGTAGTCACACAAGACTTACTTCTGGGATAATGATTTGTAGCAAATCTTGCAATTCATTAGTGTCTTCAAATCGCTGCTGCCTCAATTGATCCCATATCAAGATAAGAGGGATATCCCCTTCGCCTGCGCAAATCTAAGGCGCAGGGTTTAACTGACTCCACGCTATTGCGAATGAAGAAACTGCGTCTTTTATTTTTAAAGATTTTAAAAAAAATCCAAAACATTTCCTTTTCCAACAGCTAATCTTAACAGACTTTTTCTGTAATAGAGCTTTGTAATACGGATCGCATTCTGGTCCATTGGCCATTGAATCAATGGTCTCAGGCTTGGTGTGAAAATAGGACCACATCCTTTTTTAATAAAAACGAGGCTACCATGATCAACAATTTCTTATTCTATTCTTACCTGTGGAACAGACAGTTTGTGAAACCACTCCTTGAAAATATCTGCAGTTATCCAAGCGTTCTTCGAGCTATGGTAATCAACCGGAATATCAAAGTTTTTGAAAGATCGAGGTTTTTTCGCTTTGCCAATAATCAGTGGCTTTACTTTGTGAAGGCGAGTAGCGTTTGTACACGCTTAGAACGTAATCCTGGCCTTCTCTTCTTTTCGGCCTGGAGCCGTTTTTTCACCACCGGCAACATATGTTTTTTCAGGCAACATCTTCTAAAAGAGAAACCCGACTCATCGGCATTATAAATTTGGTTTCTAGACAGGTGAAGCTCACATCCATGAATTATTTTTTTCTAAATTATTTTTGAGTGGCGCAACTGCATCGCACTGTGGCGCAGTGGTTAGTGTGTTGGACTCTGGCGCACGATGAGCGAGTTCGGATCCCGATAACACCAACGCCATCGAATGTTTATTTCGCGACGTTCCTCCTCGGCGGGGTACTGGCAAAACCCCCCGTAGTATAACTTGCCTAGAAAAAGCTTCTCGATTCACGCCGTTCGGAATCGGCATTAAACTATAGGTCCCTTTCACCTGTGCGAAAAAGTAAATCACACACAACATGGGTGATTGAGAGAAGCTTGGCTCTGGTCCTTCATGGGCTGTAACGCCACCAAAGAAGAAGAACTGCATCACTGCGTCACGATCGGATGAAAGTTTTTCCCCACAAATTTTTAAAAGCCCAAACCATAACGTGACTTGAACCCACTTATGCAACGAGAACTGGCACTAAAGGTGCTTTCTTTCTCCTTTAATTGAGTATGCAACAGCTTCACTTTTTCTTTCAGCATTTCTCCACCAACTGGTCGATTTATACCACGCTGCTTCAAAAACCATTTATATAACGACGCTCATTCCATACAAGGATACTCGCTTTGCTTTGAAGTTTTACTTTTCAACAAACTGATTTGGCTAGTGGTCACTACTTCAAGGATTTTGTTTTTTATTATTATCGCTGAATTTGTGGATTTGGCTACACCGTACTGCCGTGACAAACTCGACGCGTCTTCATCTCTTTCCAATTTTTCAATAACTTCACCTTCTTCTTTCAATGACAAGAATGTCGGCTTTTTAAAAGGCATTATTGCAAAGAAACACTTATCTACACAGCACTGTTCTAATTGTATGCAAAAACTAACTACTCAGCGAACGAACGAATGAACATATTCAATCTTCTCCATACAATTTTGGTTCACGTTATCGAGGTTTCTTTTGTTCACGCTATAGAGTACTCTTCATAAAAAATTGGTGTTCACAGCGGATTGTTCACGCAATCAAGGGTTCACGCTACCCAGGCAGACACTACTGTACAACAAAGCGTCCACAAATCAAGAGACAAACAATAATAAAAAAAATATATATTTTGGTTGTTTGTAAAGTCGGTTTACGGACGATTATTTTACGTGATAACGTCATTAGAAAACATTGATGAAAAATGAACAACACGCGATGTTTCCAAGCGATCCACCATCTAAGTTCTAACCGCACCTGACGCTGGTTGATTACGGTGTTCGGACGACAGCCGATACATATGAGATTGCTCGGACAGTGTTGTGATTTTGGTAAGGAAACGCACACTCATGAGCTGCTCGTGAGTGCGCGCTACCCAACGAGCAATTATTAAACGCACGCGTTCATGAGTAATTGGCTGAGCATTTTTTTTCGATTTGAAAATGGGCACATGCATATGTACATACAAACATACAAACTCCAGACTTTTTCATACGAATTTTTCAGAATCGTATTTGTCGTCTAAAAACAGAATTACGATGTATGCATGTATGTATGTATGTATCACCTGGATTACTGATTACTCCTAAACGTATACCTACGTCATCGCAAAATGTTTCATGTCCCCAAGTATGCAAACAAAATTCTATTCCATAGGCAAAATAGAGGTTCATTCCCACTTCGCCAATTCCCATTTCGCCATTTCCCACCTTGCGAATTCCCACTTTGCCAATTCCCATTTCGCCAATTCCCACTTCACCAATTCCCATCTCGCCAACTATTTCGCCAATCGTTTCAGGCATATGTATATACAAATAAATTCAATTTATTATAGGTGATCAGGGTGAATTTCGTCTCAATCGGTGAACAAGTTTAATTCGAACACAATGTTATTTTATTCAAATTAAATCAATGTGATATTTAATCAAATCAATAAATTGCAAATTTGTTATATCCATGTTATCCAATCGCTGCTTAACCTTTGTGTGCATATTCACCAAGGCATTTGTCCATATTGTCAACACCTCCTTTGCTTCTATTGTGATCGAGTATCATTTTTGGCTTTTTTTAGGACCCTCAATTTCGATACTATAATGGGAAGTGGAAAGAAGCACAACCGATTTGTTCTTTTTCGGAATATATGTTGCTTATGTTGCTGCTTAATCCAATTGGTGTTTCTATTGCTCTTCCTTTTGGATTATAAAATTCGGCTGGTACGGATGTATGTCTTTTTTTTTTACAGTGCAATATATTGACAAATTATAGTCTAACATCAGAGTAGAAGCCAAATTTAGAGCTTGTAAAAAAGCTGTCACATACGATGTTTCGAGCACTTCCACGGAACAGATTGCAGCACAAATCTTTGACCACACGCTCACCTTGACTTTTTTTTCTCTTCCTCCGGAAGGTGCCCTACCAGTATGGATTTGTCCTTTGACTGGATAAGAAGTAATAGTTCACATACCCACCAACCTTAATACCATGGCCGGTTTTGAAGGAATATTGAGTGAATCCGCTGCCAACACGATAAGGATAAAGTTGTTCATCAACAGTGACATTGGCTCCTGCTTTATAGTTATCCTGGAGGTTGCTGGCGCGTATTTCCATTATCAAATCTGATAAATCGACTGAAAGCCGAAAAACGTTGGAGACTCATTCAAAGCACGATACAACGGATGTAAGTTAGTTTTCCATAGATCCGTTGTGTGTGACACCAGCTAACAAAAGTATGCCCAGATAAGCGTCAAATTCAGTTGTAGTAATAGTTTTCCACATACGAAGTGGTCTTGTTTGATTTTCTTCGTGTTCACGATCGCACTGGATAGCTTTTCTATTGATTTTGCGAATTATTATATCACACATTTCAGTTGACATCAACATTAAGATCTTTTGTTCTACGTGCTGGTCCAGTGTTCGAGCTTCTTAGAATAATATGCGACAAACATCGGAAAGGTTGTGGTGGTTGGTTTGACCAAATTTTACCATCTCTAGCTGTATAATTATTTGCAGAAGATTTAATTGGAGCTACTTCCAATTCTTGGTCCGAATCAGTCTCACTAACAGGATCATATTCTGGTAACTGCAATCCCTCGGCGTCTAAATCTCCTACATTCACATTATTGTATTCACTGTCGCCCTCTTCGTCCGCCATTGCACTTCCATAGGTATCTTGCTCATCTTCACTATTAACTTCTAAACATTTCTCTAATCTTTGGCTAATTCTCTGTCTTCAAAGCTAAGTCCTTGCAATTGCCGGGGAGTTAACCATTAACCATCAGCCATAATATAATTTTAATTTATTTTTATAAATAGTTACTTTAAAAACCTGTGAAGGGTGGCCGTGGTGCAGTGGTAAACATCGCCGACCGTCGAGCGGGAGGTATGCAGTTCAAAGTCATTCCATTGCCAAGAAAAAAACAATTCCTATACGGGAAAAAAACATGCAACACAGCTGTTGTGAATGAGAAGTGATAAAACATACTGATGAAGGCATAACACTCACAGTATATGGTCACTTCAGATTCATTATCTGTGTGTGTGTGCAATTCTAATATAACACCATAAGTGCATGGAATAGTTGCTAAGAAGTAAAACCAACCTGAAAAATCGGTCGGTTCCTCTCAAACCCTATCTAGGACACCAACATCTGGAGAGTAGGGAACGAACATCTGCGACTCAAACCATTGCACCCCGATAAGGTTGTGTGATATGTGATCAATAAAAGCGTCTTTGTATCCAAATGCGTTAACAAATGATGTAACAAGAGAAAACAATTTAAACAATTCTAAGACACAATTGGCATAAGCACAACCAAAATATATATGGTACACCCGGATATGTTAATTGAGCGATCAATTGATTTTAAACTTCATTTCAACTGTCTTTCACTAATCTTTTTGTTTTGTTGACGAAATGGGAATTTCCGGATTAAGTTTATCTTATCTGTTGGCGAAGTGGGAATTGGCGAAATGGGAATTGGCGAAGTGGGAAGATACCAACATAGATGCCTCTCTATCGTTTGTTTCGCGCTCTCACTTGCTCGCTCAGCTCAGGCGGAACGTGACAATGAGTCATACTTTTTCGTACGTGCGGCCGGTGTTCATCGATTTATAAGACGTTATCACGTCAAAAAATATTGAAATTACGTTTAAAATACATATATATTCACGCAAAAAAAAAAATAATATTAATAATAAAACACGACTTATAGTAAAATTAACGATTAAGGGGTAAATTTAAACAGTTAAGGATTAAAAAATAAAGAGAATGACGCGCATACTTCAATTGGATTTTCCTTTACACTCTTCGTTTCATCGTAAGTTTCTATAAAAATACAAGTTCAAACGGTTGTCGACTACTATTCAAGAGAGAAGAAAAGCTTAAAAAAAGAGAAAACTATAAATACGATGTCGAGTCGCTTGCTTTTTTCATCAATTTACATACAGAGTAATTTAATCATAAACCGAAAGTGTACTCGTATGATGGGAGGACTAATGCAGGACCAGGAGAAATTGCGATATTGTTACTGTCTACGACAGCGAACAAACATAATCTCAAGGAATATGTATACGTGGATGGGTGTTCGCATTACAGTATACATAATTGGTAAAGCTTGTGAATAAAGTGATCAATTCAGCAATTAAATGGTTCCGGTTATGTCACGGCACCTCCGCACCACTCACATACCGCACTCGTCGGACGCTGACATTGTTGCCATCGATTGTTTTGACTGTAAATCGAATCGTGCGTAGAATAGCAAATACGGCGTGATGGTGATCTTCCGTGTTGGCGAGAGGAGATCCTCGAACTCACGCTGGGTCATGGCTTTGATTTTATCGTCGTCGCACATGTACCATATCGGTTCGGATGACTGCATGCCAGCGATGCCCGATGATTTCGAACGACCCGTACTGCCGTAGCCGGGCAGATAGTTGTAATTGCTATTTGTGTGGGATCCATTGATTTGCTGTGACTGACTGTTGATATCGTCGACTAGATCGTTCCAAACGCCATTTGTGCTCGGGCCGTTACTATAGCTGTTCGATGATGAAGAATAATTCGAACTGCGATTGCTACTGCCGGCGCCCCGAAAAAGCGACGCACAACAGTTGATGCTTTGACAAGTTGTATTCATGCTCAGCTTCTCGATACCATTCGTTATAGACTTGCTCGTCAAACCATTGATGTTTTTCATTAAATTCTTCGACATGTCGCCGCTGCTCGATGCCTTACTGCGACCGAATTTCATTTTCTTCATTAGACCGGTGCCCGTTGATAAGGAAGACGACGATGAGGAAGGTGGTGGTCGTGCCGGAACTGTAGCCGATACAGGGCCACTCGAGCCGTTTGACGAATTTTTACAATTCTGATGGTGACGTCGATCCTTCGGACAATTAATGTATTCATTAGCCCAGTCTAGAGAGCAAGTGTAAGCAATATAGTGTCCAACGGACATTGTTGCGCCGACATGCGTTATTACACTGTATAGTTTGTACGCGTGCAGTTTGTTATTGTTGTCTCTCTGTTCGCATTTGGCACAGAAGCACTGCATCGTGAATGGTGTCGGTATGTAGCTGTTGATCTTTTCCATGCCGCCCGAGAATCGACTTAGTTGAATGACCAGCAATCGCGGCAGGACTTCGTATGAGATTGAACGTATTGCTTCCGTGTAGCCGGTACACTGTTCACAGCGGTATTTGTTCTTATCACGAAAGTACTCGCGGGTGATGCAAGAATTCTAGAAAAACAAAAACAGCAAAGAGTAGTCAAAAATAAGATTTTTCATTCCATTTAAATCTCACCTGAATGAAAGAATTTGAGGTTTCTGTATATCCGGATATGGGCACAGGTACAGCAATGTCTATCATTGTCTCCTTCTGCTCCGTGACAGTTTCACAACTCAAGCACTTCGTTGTCGACACAGTCATACCCTCAAAGTCCTCAGTGAAGAAATCCAAGCCTAGCTTTTTGATTTTCTCCGCCAGTCTCTCCTTATCCTTCATTATGAAGTCGTCATCATTTGCCCCCGGGGAGGATGTTTTAAAATTACTTGTGTCACTAGCCGAATTCACAAATACTCCGCTGTTTAAAGTCACCATATTCGTCGACTGTTGACCATACAGTTGCTGATGTTGCTGTTGCGCATTGTCCTTTTGTGGTGACTGCAATCGTTGGTTTTTTGAGTTCTTGTTCTCATCTTTTCGTTTCGATTTCCGAGAGAAGAACGACGATTTCATGATGTTTGCTGTGCTTAGACTACTGCTAGTGTTTTTGTTGTTCGACGTCGTATTATTGTTATTGCCATTCATGTTGCTATTGTAATTCACATTGTTCTGTTCGGGTCCTGATTCTGACAATTGCTCCGGAAGACTAACGCAACTGAAAATACAAGAAGAGAAAATTGATGAGATTCAAACCGATCGTAGTACGATCCTACTACATACTTACCCATTCACTATCACATCTGGGCAATCGGCAATTGCTTTAATCAGCAACTGACACGTCTCGCGTATGCTATCTAATACGCACATTAAAAACTCATGTGCATCCTGCTGCTGGTTACCCTCAAATATTGCACTCACCTCCTGTATGGCGTGTAGAAAAGTATCTGCATGGAATGGTTCAGTCGTTTCGGAAATCTCATTACGGTGCAGGTTCTGGTAGAGCTCATGCAGTTTCTCGGTGGCCACTTGCTGGCTCGATTTCTGCGTATCACATTGTCCGTAATTTTCTAATGAGGCCAAGTCCTTGCTGCTCCAACTTCGTGCGTTTTCCATATGCAATCCACTAATATTCCTACCTAATGACGAACTCTTTGCCCGATGCTTACCAATATTCTGTTGAATACTAGCTAGATCGACCACCAAGTGATGCAAATTATGCAGAAATAGTGGCGCAAAACGTAACGTATAAACAACAGAGTTTAGATAGCATGTATTGCCGATATTGCAGAGTGAAGCCATCGATGGAGCAGGAACGATGGCATTATTTACACCATTCGCATTCGAGGATAACTGAGAGGAAGACGAATAATAATTGTTGGCATTTGTCAGTGACGAACCGCCGTCGTCGTTATGTCCTGCAGATGAATTCCTCGACGAGAGATAACCATTACTGAGAACTGGTCTATCCTCGGACTGTTGATATTGTCGCTCGTATAACGACATTATGCGTAGTTTCTTCGGTTTCAGCGCTGCACTAGTGGTCAAAGTTGATTCTGCTGCTCGTTTTATACCACAACCACTCTCCGAGAGAGGGTTAAACGATAGTGAGAGTTTCGAAGCTGGTCGTAATGTTGCTGTTTTCAATGTTGATAATTCTTCAAAACATCCATTAGTGTATACAGCGGAACAGGGTACGGTTGAGCTATTTTGATTCTCTTTAAAACCGTACGAATGTTTACGTTTCAAAAACGAGGGAATTTTCTTTAATGTCGACGTAGACAAGGACGACAATGATGTGTTTGCTGTTGAGTCGGTTATAATACTTATCTCATCGTTCAGTGACGGTAGCAAATTCTTACGATCGGTCTCCGGGAAGATTCTCGTTTTAATTGTATTATTTAGTGTCAAGATATTTCTACATTGAAATGGTCGCGATGAAGATGTCTTTTGAATTGATACCGTCTTAAGCGTTAGCAATGGTTTACGTTCTTTTAAATCATTCGCACTCGGTATGCGGTTGTGGTAATGGTAATCTGTTAACTGAGCTTTTACAGTAAACGTATTTGCTTTGGCAGGTTGCACTGTGGGAAGGTGTTCCTCCTCATCCTTTGGTGTTGATACAGTTATGGACATTTTTTGGGAACCTGCAAATGAAAAAAAAAGTAACCTTTACTATGACTGTGAGATGTGGGATGGTAATGAAAAGAAATGGAGTATTGTTGCGTCCCGGAAGAAACCACAAAGACGAATTTGATATTAAGAAACAAGTAAATACCTTGTCTAACCACTTGTCTTTCAACTTACTTAATTTAGATGCGATTCGCCGCATTTGCATTCATTAATATCACACATTTCTGCGAAAACAGATCGTGATAAAGGAAAGAGAGGGAAAGAGGGAATTAATTTCCGATAAACAACAATCAAATTCAATCGATTTTGGGGGCCTTGATGCGCTTTAATTCGTAATATCTTATCTGAATATATAATTTAAGTCCTGGCGTATGGTAGAACGCATAAATAATTGTAATCAGGTGGTAGGCATTCGTCACAAGGGCAACAGGTATTACTTATTTTTATCTCTGGCAATAAAAATCCAAATCATTTAACAAAACCCTCGTATGCCCTCTCCTCTTCATCAAAACTATAGGTTGGTTAATTTAATTCTAAAACTTACAACAAGTGTCCTCGATAGACTGTAAAAATCGAAACCATTGTCATAATTCATGGATAAACAACAAGAAAATGTCCTTAAACTTAATCAATAAACTCTGCATTATCTATGGGCCGATATACCTACACCGATGGTGCAAACGGAATAACAACACAAACAGAACAACACCACCAACAAACTAAAAGGGATAAATGATGAACTTATCGATTTTTCATTGCAAGGTAGTGAAGGTCAGTTACCAGACAGATGACAATGTTCTGTGGGGTTTTCCTCATAACCAGTAAAACGATACTTTGGCCATCGCCGGCTTTGGCTCGTTGTAAACAACACAATCAAATGATGTAAAGTGTTTTACGTTGCGAGCAACAATAATCAAACAGCACAGTAAGGGCTAACGATTACATATGTCCATACTTGTGTATGTATATTTAATCATGACTTTTTCATCTCCGCCAGCAATTTCAATGACGACCGAACACCCAATAACAACACCCACTTCCTATGAAAACGGAGAAGAAAAAAACAATATCGATTTAAGCATAAAAACACACGAATACATGAACATAATTCCATTCATATCCTCTCACACGGTCCCACTGTGCAACGTGAGCTTCGTCGTTATGCACTTGTTTGTTCGTCTAACTATTCATTTGCGAATCGTCGTCATCATTTAATTCCCCAGCACAGTAGTCAGCAGCAGGTACTTGAAAGAATTCCATGACACTCGAAGAGTTGAAGGAAACAAATGAAAGAACATAGAAAAATAGAAATGAAGTACGCGTCAATAGCGATTCTCATATTCACATGCAGCACATATGAGTACATTCATTTCCTCGTCAGCGTCAGTCAGCTTGCCATCCACCCTCTCCTTTCCATTTCTTGTGGCATAATAAATCAATCCTTGGGACAAATCACTACCACACAACCGTAGTGGAGGACAAAAAATCCAATGAAGAAGCAGACACTTTTCGTTTTTTTTTTTTCTTTGCAAAGCAAACAAATATCCAGAGCAGCAGCACCCACCTTTTATATGACCAATTAGATAATAAATCACAACGTGATTCTAATTTTAATTGCAAATACCACAAGGTATGAGGGAAAATATTCCACACCGGGATGGAGAGACAAACAGGGTGGACACAGCCAATCAACATCAAGTTAGTTGAGGGAGGACCGTGTGTGCATCCGTGATGATACTATTGCCAGACAATCGGTCATATGCTCGTTGTCGCACAGACGACAAATTGAAAAATCCAACGGGGGAAAAATCTCTTCTCGCAACTTTCTATTGTATGCTATGAATAAATTTGCAATCGAAAACAAATCAAGTAGACTCACATTATTTGTTCCAAATGCATCATTAATTCCTATGATGAATATAAAATCGAAAAAAGACGAACAAGGCGACCATAAAAATACCAAAATGAAGAATATCTTCTTTGATTTTGACTTTTCACTTTTTTCCCCCGACTGAGCCTGCAAACGTTTGACGCGATTTCCACAAATTCACTCGACGAAAAACACTCCTAATTTCTTACGTAGTTAATTTCAACGAATTCTTATTTGCAATTTCGACCAATTAAACACGTTTTTCGAATAAATTATATCAGAAAATGTTGATTTTTTCACGGCCGGTCCTCATAAATTGCATGGACAACCATTTTTTTCGTTACGGGAACTCTTTTTTTTTTTTGCTCCTCTTGTAAGCGCAGATGACAAATGGATGACAGGAGAGTGTGCGATTCTCGAATGTGGTTGAGTGTGTGTTTGGTGGGCTCAGTTGGTACGCGTAACCGGTTGGAAAGTTGCTCAAAAAGGGCGAACTGTCTTACCGACTGACAGCGACGTGACGTTCGTTCGTATTGGAACGAAATTGTTCTGTTTTGAAGCAATGAAGACCCGAATTAGAATAAATAAGACGAAAAAGAATCAGTGTGGTGGAATTACACATGCCTTCACTCCATTAGAGACCATTCATGCCAAATCTAACCGCTAAATTATGTGCTTGTCTATTTTTCAAGTCAGATTTTAAAAGCCTAGCAAAACGTCTCTTTTGAATAGATTTAGATTTAGATTTAGATTT
This sequence comes from Eumerus sabulonum, assembly GCA_951905685.1. Lineage (NCBI taxonomy): Eukaryota > Metazoa > Arthropoda > Insecta > Diptera > Syrphidae > Eumerus > Eumerus sabulonum. Next base: position 211,046,550 of record OX645060.1, read on the forward strand.
TTTATTGAATGTAGTAAATAACAAAATGCTACAAGACAATCAAATCTTTTAAGAAGCATAAACTACTTAAATTACAACTTGTGGATGTGTAGTTAATCGACTGTAACTTTCAATGAAGAAATCATAGGTCTAAACTATAGTAGAATATGAACTAAGATATAAAATTTAAATATGAACATAATAGCAATTTTTAAGTTGTGATACTGTTATCGGAGAGGTGGATAAAAAGTTTTCTTTGGAATTCGGCAAACGAGTTTATTGTCTGCAATTCGTGTGGAAGAGCGTTCCACAGACGAATTGCAGATACGAAGAAGGAGTGTTCTCCAATGCAATGGATGAATCGAGGTAATATTAGTTGGAGGCCGCGTGCTGAATGCGCAAATGTTAACATGTCATGTAAGTAATCAGGACACATATGATGAATAATTTTGTATAATTTGAGAATATTACGAAACTTCAGAAATACATTCAAACTCAGACCAAGAACACCAGTTGCTAAATGAGACACACTACAGTACCTGGGGATATTGTAGATAAATCGGATACAGTCATTAAAAGCGACATTTAATCTCCTCTTGCATTCAAAGTCAAGATATGGATACACCGAACCGTTATAGGTAAAAAACGGCATTAATAAGCACTTAAATAGGTATATTTTCATGGATTTTTTTAATAAGTGACTAAAATGTCGCAGGCATCGCAGACCAGTGTAAATTTTTTTAATTGTGTATACTGTTGCACTGCAGCAACTTAAAGAGGAGTTGATGTAGTAGCCAAGATATTTCACGGACTTCTCAATGGGAATCATTTTACCATTCACTACTATCGGAGGAAAGTCTCGTAGATCGGTAATCCTGTCTGAGCAAATAAGGCTTGTTGATTTGGTGGGATTGAGCTTAAGTTTATTAAGTGCTGACCATTTCGCAATACTACTAAGATCCTCATTTACTCTTGCTATGCAGTCATCACTTAGACCTATGGGCCGACTAATGTAAATTAAAACATCATCAGCATACATATGAAGTTTGCAATTTTGAATCACTTGCGGAAGATCATTGTTGTAAAGAGAAAATAAAAGAGGACCCAATACAGATACAATACTGTTGGGTTGATCATTCGGGGGGAAGGGAGCGAGCAAACAGAGCAAAGAAGTTGATCGCATTTAACATGGCAAACGCCAGCTTCGATCTCTGTCCCTGCTCAATCCAAGTTGACACACAGCCTCCGCGTGGGCCCCCCTGGATAGCTACCCTGGCACCCGCCAGGTAGTGAACCAATGTGTGCAACGACCCAACACCTTGTTCCTGGGGAAAGAGGAACCTGGCCCTCCAGGTTGGGGATTGTGCTTAGGAGTAACATCCCTATCTCGTAAAAACCTACTTGTTCCGAAACAACAACAAGATACGGAAGGATACAATGCTGACGACCCCTGCAAACGACTAACGGAATTGAGAGTCTGCACCTGGAATGTGAGGTCCCTTTACAGACCGGGTGCAGGCGATCAATTGGAGCAAGCCCTCAACTGCTATAAAGCAAATATAACCGCACTCCAAGAAGTGCGATGGGATGGACCAGGCAAAAGACGGATGAAAAACTGCGACATCTACTACGGGAACGGGAACTGCTACAAGGAGAACAAACAGCGCCTATTCGGGTGCGGATTCGTTATTAGAGGAAGACTCCGACAAAAAGTCTTAAGCTTCCGAGATGTAAGCGAACGCCTCATAACAATCCGCATCAAAGCTAAATTTGGAGACATATGCTCTCATGCCCCAACGGAAGAAAAGGACGATCGACTCAAAGAAGAATTCTACGATCTCCTAAACAGAACATATGCCCAATGCCCCAGCTACGACACAAAAATAGTCCTAGGAGATTTTAATGCAAAACTATCCCCTGGCCTTGGTCTACAATAAATGGTAGCCATAGGGTGGATGCATCAAAATTTCCTAGCCAAGTTCCATCGATTTGCTCAGCGACATCAAAGATGTGTGTGGCCTGGTATTATCATGATGGAACATAACTCGTTTTCTGCTGGCCAATTTTGGTCGCTCTTTCTTGAGGACTTCGTTCAAACGGTCATGTTGTGCACAGTAGACGACCAAATAAACCGTCTCGCCAAGTTATAGCAGCATATTTTGCACAATTCCACTCCAATTTGAAGTTGTTTGTGGCCTTGGCCATGATCGCTTGCATTGGATTTTTTGTATTTAATTAATTTTTGATTTCGTTACAGGGCTTCACTGACGGTATTTCTGTCAATCGTATTTCTTTGCGTTAGTTCATGTGGCAGCTTAAAGAAGTCAAGTGGTGTTAAATCGTATAATCTTGCATGCCGATTCGTATTTCAGCGAAGCGAAATTAAGGGATATTCTGACACATAACGCGACAAGTTGCACCATTATGGGGGAGTAGAGTTAATTCTAAAAGAAGTGGGTGGACTTCCAAAAGGCCTCGCTCCAGCACACCAACCACACATACCTCAAAGAGACATAGGTGGTTAGGGATCATCTGGTCGTAGTGATCATAGTTAGAGGCGGAGAGGCTAAAACTCACCGGTCCTGATAGGACAGGACCCAAATGATCACCACGCCATTTGGGGCAATAGAAGCATCAACAAAAGTGGTACGTATTTAAAAGAAACAAATTTTGTCATTTCTAGGCCCACCTTCAGAACAAGAAATAGGAAGGAAGTTTTGGATATAACCTTGGTATCGAATTCTTCCAATATCTCGGGCAAACTGCTCGGTATCGGAAAAGAACACCATCTCCTACCATCGATACATTTACTTCTACTTAAACTTTAAGATCCCTCCAAAAAAACCGTTTAGGAATCCTAAGTGGATCAACTGGGACAAATATGCCCTTAACTTCGCTTAATTAAGTATCTCAAAGTCAGATGTGGAAATTGAACGTCTGGCGACTAAAGTTACGGAAGCAGTGAACAAATCCTTTCTAAAGTCTTACCCAAGCAGCAGACCACCAAAAGGAGCCAAACCCCTATGGTGGTCTGAAGATCTCGATACTCTTAGATAGGAAAGCGGATGGCTTTTTAATAAGGCAAAGAATCCAAAAGGAAATGTGGACTGGAACCGTTACAAGATCAGCCTCAGACTATACAAAAACGAGATAAAAAGGCGCCAAGGGCATCCTGGCGTAATTTCTGCTCAGAACTTACTTACTTAGGTGGCGCTACAGTCCGGTGTGAACCTGGGCCTCAACCAACAAACTTCTCCGGCTGGCACGGTCTTTGTTTCCAGCGACGCACTCTGAGTTGGTTAAGGTCCCCTTCCGCCTGTGTGCGCCATCTTAGTTTCGGCCGTCAACTGCTGCGTCGTCCTTCGGGGTTGGACTCGAAGACTCTGCTCAGAAATAGAAGGAAATAGTGAGACCAGTAGAGTGAGGAAGATACTGTCAAAGACTCCCAATATGCCCGCCTTAATTAACAAATCAAATGGCACCACAACGGTAGCAGTAAGGGGTCGCAAGATCTCTTGCTTAACACACTTAACACACATTTTCCTGAAGGAAGTAGTAAGCAAAAGGAAGGCAGTAAATAGCTTCCTTCCATACAAATCTGCAGTTAGTTGTAAACGAAGTATGTACTCCTATCCCTGGAGACCAGCGGGTAAAAGGTCATTGCGTATGCAAACGATATTGCACTATCAATTAACGAGAAACATCTCCCAGAAGCCCGAGACGTTATGGAAACAGGCTTAGGGAAATGGGCAAATGGGCGGAGAACTGCGGGCTTAGCTCCCTCGAAAACGGAGCTAGATTTATTCACACGGAAATGGCAGATACCTCAAATCACTTCACCATAACTCAATTGGTCTTACCTTAGATTCGCACATCACGCCAAATACCTTGGCCGTGATACTCGACAGGAAGCTCAACTGGAGATTAAATGCGGAAGAACGCATCAAAATAGCGAGACTGCGACTTAAGGAATCAGCTATTTGGAAGTTCTCCGAAATAGGGCACGTTGGTATTCTACGTCGAAACAGTGATTTAAGTGAAGTCTACTACTTAAAACCGACGACAACGGGAGGGGAATGAATTCTCAAGGAAAGGCACTGTACTGGAAATATACAACGATAGGTCCAGGACAGGCCGGTGTCTATGCACCGACCCAGTAAATCGGGCAATCATTCACCGAACCACTGTAGTGTATTCCCAGCTGAATAAACGGCCATTCGTGATGCCGCCGACTGGCTGTCTTTGAGATCGATGGACCATAGTGATATTGTTATCTGCACAGGCAGCCCAACGGCAATAAAAGCACTCAAATCACCAATAATAAGATCAATGATCTATCAAATAACTGTGAAGCAGACAAACTAACCAAAATGGGCACCACCATGGAGATCTCGACTGTTAAAGGGAAAATCCACCCACCATAGAAACGAGATGTAGGCCAATTAGGGATGGTGTGACCTTGAAATACGCAACTACGCGAGATAAACCTGGCCCATGTTTGTCAATGAACCATAACTTACTTACTTACTTAGCGGGCGCTACAGTTCGGGTTGAACCTGGGCCTCAACCAACATGCCTTTCCACCTAGTACGATCTTTCGCTAGTCTCTTACAGTGCCGCACGCCCAGTTGGTTGAGGTCCCTTTCCACCTGTGCGCGCCACCTTAGATGCGGCCATCCTCTATTTCTTCGTCCCTCGGGGTTGGATTCAAAGACTACGGGCTGGAGCTGTGGTGTCCGTTCGCTCTATGTACATGGCCTAGCCATCTTAGGCGTTGGATCCGTAAACGCCTGACTAGACTCATGTCGCTGTACAACCCGTACAGTTCGTGATTGAATCTTCTCCTCCAACCTCCCTCTGTGTTTATAGGACCGAAAATCGCACGCAGAATCTTTCTCTCGAAGATGTTTCCATGTTTCTGCGCCGTATAACAGGACCGGGATAATTAAGGTCTTATATAAGGTCAACTTGGTCGTACGAGAGAGGGCTCTACTTCTCAATTTCCTCTTGAGCACAAAGAAGCAGCGGTTGGCAAGAGTAATTCTGCGCTTGATTTAGAAACTGGTGTCGTTGTTCCAGGTCACTGTGGAGCCGGGTTAAGTGAAGTCCTTAACTACCTCAAACTTATATCTGCCAATATGCACGTTCTGTCCAGGACGTCGGTGGTAAATGTCTATTTAGTCTTGCCCTCATTAACTGCCAAACCAATTTTTGCCGCCTCCATCTCAATACTCGCAAATGCCTCATTGACATCTCGCTGTGACCAACATATTATATCAATGTTCTAATATGATGTTAAAAAAATCACACGACAGCGCATCGCCCTGTCTAAATCCTTTCTTGACTTCGAAACTATCGGTCAGTTCTGCACCGATTCGGATGGAGCAGCGAGCGTTCTCCAGAGTCATCCTGCAAAGTCTGACGAGCTTGAACCATAAGCCTGCTAAAAATACGAAGGCAGTGTATAAACGCATAATTGGAATGCTAACAGGACACTGCGCTTTAGGGAAACATGCCCCTAGATTAAGACTGCTTATTGGAGTAGGTGTCATGAAGAGAAAGAGGAAGAATCTCTATCCCACCTCCTACTCTGCGCTAACCTCCTCAAGAAGACAATGTTTGAGAGAATACTTCTTTGATGAATTAGCGGATCTATCCGAAACGCAGATCACCAAACTGTCAAATTTTATTTAAAGCACCAAATGGATATTGGTCCCCACCGCTTTAAAGAGGGAAGCCACCTAACCAACCAATCAAGCTCCTGGACAATCATAAATTATATCATTTTCTACCATTTCAAGCTGTTTGTGTTTAATTTGTTGACCTACAACTGGCACTAACAAGACCCAGCTTTAGAGCCTATCAGGCAAAGTTCGATCTTAGTAAGATCGCAAACGTAGAGGAAATCCAAGATTTGATTACGTGATTGTTGCATATGTCAAAGAATAACTGCCAGGCAACATTGATTACAAATGATTCCGTTTTACCCATAATCTAATTCGAAAATACGAATTCCAATTCGTTTTTGTTTTTCTTATTATACATACATGTACGTCATTGTTTTGAGAATAAAGCACCCAACAACCGAACTTGATTCTAATTAAAGTCCAACAGAAATTCACTGGATACGACACTTAGTTTCGGAACATCTTTGAACGCTTTCCGTTAAACGTCATTGTTCATCGACATTCCGTAATATCGAAGAGAACGCGAACGTGCCCGCTGTCAAAGTTCTTTCTCTCCGGCAAACGGCAACGATGGCGACAGGAGTGAGTAGATTTTTTGCCAATTTAATTTCTTATAATCTCGTCCATCAGTAAATATTTTATTAACATTTTCACACCAACCCCTCCGTGAAACACTCATCCAAGTAACAATTTTTGTTTTTCCCTCAGACACTATATACTTACCCAGAAAACTTCCGTGCTTATAAGGCACTCATAGCCGCTCAGTTCTCAGGGGCCAAGGTTAAAGTGGCTGAAGACTTTGTATTCGGCGAATCGAATAAGACACCCGAATTTCTGAAGAAGTTTCCAACTGGCAAGGTAAGCTATCAACTTGAATCAGAATCATTTTTTTATGGCTCTTGAACACGTCATCGCCGGGTGGGGTGGGATTCAAGAATCGTCAGCAAAAAAAAAAAAAAAGCCGACTTGCAATAGATACCGCTGAATCAATATCTCTTTTTTTTTTCTTGGCATTTTAGGTGCCAGCCTTTGAAACATCAGACGGCAAGTACCTCAGTGAAAGCAATGCTATCGCTTATTTCCTCGCCAACCAACAGTTGCGTGGCTCCAATGAATACTCACAGGCCTTAGTGCAGCAATGGATAAATTTTGCTGACAGTGAGATTGTGCCGGCTTCCTGTGCATGGGTATTCCCATTGTTGGGTATCATGCCATTGGCTAAGAACAGCACCGCTAAGGAAGACGTACAAAATGCCTTGACCATCCTCAACAATAAACTGCTCAACTCGACTTATTTGGTGGGCGAGCGCATCACTTTGGCCGACATTGTTGTATTCACCAGTTTGCTTCATTTATACCAGTACGTGCTGAAGCCATCTCTCCGGGAACCGTACGGCAATGTGAATAGATGGTTCAACACGATCCTCAATCAACCGCAGGTCCAAGCAGTTGTGAAGGGTTTCGTTCTTTGCGAACAGACTCTGGCCTATGACCCGAAGAAATATCCCGAATTCTTACGTAAGGTTGGCGGTGGTGCTGGTGCCGGTTTAGCTGCCCCCAAACCCGAAAACAAGAAGGAAGAGAAGAAACAGCAAAAGAAGACCACCCCGAAGAAGGAAGAACCAGAACCCGTCGAAGAACTAGACGCCGCGGATGAGGCACTTGCTCTAGAACCCGAATCAAAGGACCCATTCAGTTTATTGCCCAAGGGTACGTTCAATTTTGAGGACTTCAAACGTTTCTATTCCAACGAGGACGAATCGAAATCTATTCCATATTTCTGGGAGAAATTCGATCCTGAGAACTATTCCATTTGGTACGGTGAATACAAGTACAACGACGAGCTCACTAAGGTCTTCATGAGCTGCAACCTGATTTCTGGCATGTTCCAACGTCTCGATAAGATGCGTAAGCAAGCCTTTGCATCCATGTGCCTCTTTGGTGAAGACAACAATAGCACAATCTCGGGTATTTGGATATGGCGTGGACATGAACTTGCCTTCACTCTATCGCCCGACTGGCAAATCGATTACGAAACCTACGACTGGAAGAAATTGGATCCTAATTCCGAGGAAACAAAGAAATTGGTCGAGCAATACTTGTCGTGGACCGGTACAGACAAGAATGGTCGTAAATTCAATCAGGGCAAAATCTTCAAATAGACCATCTAGCAACAGATATATAGATGCCTGCCACTGCTGTTGCTGCGTTTTTATACATGCCAATAATCGAGGATAGACGAATCGTCAGCGTTGAAGAAACTATTTGAAATAACAACTTTCAAATGCTATCACAAACTCACTACTCGTAACTTATAATCCATTTTTTTTAAATATGCTGTTTTTATTGTCGGTTATTGCCTTGTAATAGAGAATAAACGAACACCAATCAAGTCCAACTGAGGAGAGCTCTGTTTGTGTTTTTCCTTTTCTTCCATTGATTCGCAGGTCGTTTGTGTGTATTAATAGTTGGATGACGTGATATTTTTGGCAGGTCGCCCACGTTGCACCTCTATGATTTGGGTGCACGTTGTCGCTTATTAGCTGCTATTTTGGACAGACTCATATGAAGAATGCTTGGCAATTTGTCATAGTTCTTGTTATCTAAGCCTGATTAGTACATTAGCAACTTTTAGTTTATTGCAAAGCTTTAATATTGACATCCATTTAGTTTTAACTTATTGTCGAACATCCATTTGGATTAGCTGTGAATTCGTTCCAATTTAAAGGTTTAAAGTGATAACTGAAAGGTTAGATGTAGAAGATATTCAATCGAATACTTTATTAGTCAACCCCTCCGACATTTCTTAAAGTAACGTGTAGCCAGCTTAAAACCTCAAAATGCAATGAAACCATTAAATGCCAGCAGAGACGCCGACCTGATACGTTTATCAGCATGCCCGCAGACAAAAAGTGAAAACCTCGAATAACAAACATGAGCGGTTCGTGGTCAAGGTTGATCAAGTTCTTGTTATAATTGACACCAATTTTGTTCCCCACGATGTGAGTAGGCTTAGAAAAAACGTGTTCGACAAATGACGTCAAAGCCCAAAGAAAAGAAATCCTCTTAATACGCTAATCCATTTAGATCCAATTACAAGATGCTACTTTGCCTAAATGGGACACGAATGGACCACAAACGAACTTTTTTGACACATTTTTTACACTGCCAACGTGCTTTCTTATGGTGTTCGACGCAGCATAGTTCTCCCGGCAATTTCGAAGGGAAGTACCTAACAGCATTTCAACTCATACTTAGCATCAATGAAGAAGGTTTACGACGCTTACTATCGGGTCTTTCACTGTCTTCCAGTTTCGCGATACTTCGGCGAAACTGGAATTGGAGTTTACTTACTTACTTAGTCGGCGCTACAGTTCCATGTGAACCTGGGCCTCAACCAACAAGCTTCTCCAGCTGGCACGGTCTTTTGGCAGCTGTTTCCAGGAATGCACTTCCAGTTGGCTAAAGTCCCCTTCCACCTGTGTGCGACACCTTAGATTCGGTTGTCCTCTGTTGCTTCGTCCCTCAGGGTTGGACTCGAAGACTCTTCGGGCCGGAGCTGTGTTATCCATTCACTCTACATGACCTAGCCATCTTAGACGTTGGATCCATAGATGTCGTACTAGGCCCGTATAGTTTGTCTTTATATCTTCTGCTCCACTCCCCATTTATACAAGACTCCCATTTATCATAGACTGAATGCTTTCGCTAAGGTCCATGCCTCTGCGCCATAGAGGAAGGTGGACGAAGTCCTTAACCACTTCGAATTTGTAGCTGCCAATTGTAATGTTCTGACCAAGGCGTCGATGTCCTTTTGGTTGGCAGCATATACATATTTCGTTTTACCCTCGTTAACCGAAAGACCCATTTTAGCCGCGTCTGTTTTCTGCTAAATACCATCGAACGCTTCATTAACGTCCCGCTGTGTTCGTCGAATTACGTCAATGTCATCCACGTACGCAAGCAATTGCGCAGACTTGAAGTAGATCGTGCCCCTTGTATTGGCCAGTGAATACCGCACAATCTTTTCATGTTTTATACGCCGTGGCACTTGTCCCATTTGAAACTGAGAGTACGATCAGGGACGCATCTATAGAATAAGTCAGTTTAGTCGGCGTTAAAGACATTTTTTAGATCGTAATTTTTCCTTCCACTCCTCGCAAACTCCTTTCCCAACATCCGCGCTCTCGCCGCATATTTTATGAAACTTAATGCAGCTAATTGCCCAGCCCTCAACCACTAGCCTTGAAGCCGCTGAGGCTCAAAGGGCCTCCAATAGGCACATTTTTTTAATCTACATTGAGTAAACCATTCAAGTAAGCAATGTTTAAGTTGAGGGAACTCACATGGTCTTTGCCTTTTCCACATGGCTGTCGATGTCAGAAGTAAAAAACAGCCTCGGATAGAAAAACGGAACGGGCCTATGTTGACGACCCTATAATAAAATAAAAAAACAAACAAGGACCTTCGGTTCTGTACGTGGAATGTTACAGACCACGTTCGGCCGAACAACTTGCGGACGCCCTAGACCGCTATAAAGCGGACATAACCGCCATCCAGGAAATGCGATGGAATGGACCGGGTAAAAAGCGGATGAAAAAGTGCGACATTTACTACGGTGATTGCTATAGGGAGAGAGGACAGAGACTATTTGGATGCGGATTTGTTGTTAGAGGTTAGACAACGATGACTCCATCAAAGATGATTTCTATGATCTCCTAGACAGAACATATACCAAATGCCCCAGCTGTGATACCAAAATCATATTAGGAGATTTTAACGCTAAGCTTGCTAAAGAAAGCATCTTTGAACGGGTCGTCGGCAAACACAGCCTACATGACACCACATCCGATAACGGGCACAGGCTGATCGACCTTGCCACGGGGCGAAATCTTCTTATAGCCAGCACACGATTTCCCCACCTCGATATACACAAAAGCACCTGGCGGTCGCCAGATCAATCAGTCACCAACCAGATTAATCATATCGCGATTGACGTCAGACACTCCTCCACTATTCTTGATGTTCGCACTTTCCGAGGAGCGAACATTGACTCAGACCACTATCTTGTAGTACCCAAGATACGTCAACGCATAACACGAACACCGCGGAGTATAGAGTTAGAACACCAAGCTAAGACGTCGGAAAGCTACTATCGCCGGAGATCTCCACTGCCTTTGCCAGCCGCGTCTCTCCGATACACATCAATCCTCCACTCAGTCAGTAGAGCAACTATGGAGCCTGTGCAAACAAGCCCTGAAGAGCACAGCAACGGAAGTGCTGGGCCTTAAAGCTCCACCACGACGAAACACCTGGTTCGGTGACGAGTACAGAAGGATTCATGCGGAAAAGCAGGAGGCATACAAAGCCTCACTTCACAAAAAAACAAGAGCGGCTCGTGAGCTCTACGAGCTTAAAAGACGGGAGGAACATAAGCTTCTCAAGAGCAAAAAGAAAGAGCACGAGAAGTGGGCGATTGAAAACTTGGAGAGGTGCTATTGCAGGCACGACGTTCGAAGATTTTATCACCGGATGAAACGAATGTCTCAAGGCTATAAAGCCCGAACGGAGACCTGTAAGGATGAGAACGGACACCTAGTAGTAGAATCGCAGTCGATGCTGAGAATTTGGAAAAACCCCTTCTGCAGACTGTATAACGGCGATGTTAGTCAATATACCGCTGTCAGGCAGAATGATCCATTTCTAATCGACGGAGACCGCAGAGAATTCTATCCCCCTGACCTCGGCGAGGTTAAGATTGCCATATCGAAACTCAAGTCGAATAAAGCTGCTGGCGCAGACAGACTGTCTGCTGACCTCTTCAAGGCAGCAGACCTGGTAGGGGATGACCTGGTTAGGAGCATGCACCAGCTCATCTGTAGGATATGGTCAGAAGAAAACATGCCCGAGGAATGGAGTCTCCACTACGTATGCCCGATCCACAGTGAAGGAGACCTCTCTGATTGCGCCAACTACAGAGGAATAAGCCTCCTTAACATCGCCTAACATCTTCTCTGCCGTTTTGTGTGAACGCCCGAAGCCTTTTGTAAACAAGCTGATAGGTCCTTATCAGTGCGGATTCAGGTCAGGGAAGTCCACCATCGACCAAATCTTCACACTACGGCAGATCCTGGAAAAAACAAATGAATTTCAAGTCGACACTCACCACCTATTTATCGAATTCAACGCCGCATACGACAGCGTAATTAGAGACGAGCTATACAACGCTATGTCTACCTTTGACATACCTGCTAAACTAGTCAGACTATGCAGGATGACTTTGGAGAATGCTCGCTGCTCAATCCGGATCGGTGAACACCTTACCGACAGTTTTGATGTCAAAAAAGGATTTAGGCAGGGCGATGCGCTGTCGTGTGATTTCTTCAACATCATATTGGAAACGATTGTGCAAAAATCACTGGCCAATACAAGAGGCACAATCTACTTCAAATCCTCGCAACTCCTTGCATACGCCGACGACATTGACATAATAAGTAGATCACAGCGAAATGTCAATAAGGCGTTTGCGAGTATTGAGATGGAAGCGGCAAAAATTGGTTTGGCAGTTAATGAGGGCAAGACTAAATACATATCTGCTGTCATCGAAAAAAGACATTTACCATCGACGTCTTGGACAGAACGTGCATATTGGCAGATATAAGTTTGAGGTAGTTAAGGACTTCACATACCTCGGCTCCGCAGTGACTTGGAACAACGACACCAGTTTCTAAATCAAGCGCAGAATTACTCTTGACAACCGCTGCTTCTTTGGGCTCAAGAGGCAACTGAGAAGTAGAGCCCTCTCTCGTGCGATCAAGTTGACCTTATATAAGACCTTAATTATCCCGGTCCTGTTATACGGCGCAGAAACATGGACTTTATCTAAAGCGGATGAGGAAATCCTTGGTCGTTTCGAGAGAAAGATTCTGCGTGTGATTTTCGGTCCTATAAACACAGAGGGGGGTTGGAGGAGAAGATTCAATCACGAACTATACGGGTTATACAGCGACATGACTCTAGTCAGGCGTCTACGGATCCAACGCCTAAGGTGGCTAGGCCATGTACATAGAGCGAATGGACACCACAGCTCCAGCCCGTAGAGTCTTTGAGTCCAACCCCGCGGGACGAAGAAATAGAGGACGGCCGCCCCTAAGGTGGCGCGCACAGAAAAAGGACCTCAACCAACTGGGCGTGCGGCATTGGAAAAGTCTAGCGAAATATCGTACTAGATGGAGAGGCATTTTGGTTGAGGCCCAGGTTCACCCCGAACTGTAGCGCCCGTTAAGTAAGTGAATCGATCCGCCACATATTGTTTCTTCTCTCCACTCGCAATAGCTTCTATAATTCGTTTTCGTTACAGCCCATGAAGGACCAGAGCCAAGCTTCTCTCAATCACCCATGTTGTATGTGGTTTATTTTTCACACAGGTAAAAGGGACCTACAGTTTAATGCCGATTCCGAACGGCGTGAGTCGAGAAGCTTTTTCATGGCAAGTTTACTACGGGGGGTTTTGCCAGTACCTCACCGAGGAGGAACGTTGCGAAATAAACATTCGATGGCGTTGGTGTTATCGGGAACCGAACTCGCTCATCGTCAGAGTCCAACACACTAACAACTGCGCCACGGCGCCCTCTTGTCTACAAATGATAGAAGGTGACGAATAATCAGCGTCCGTCTGGACTGCGAACCATAGAAGGGACCGAAATGCATTGACTTTCTACGAATTATAGGGAACTATGAATTATAGAGCATTGAGGTAGAAGCAGCTAAGATGGGTCTCAAGGTTAATGAGGGTAAAACCAAATATCTGCTTTCGTCTAAAAGAGACGGACAACACCGACGTATTGGTCAAGGAATTCGTCTACCTTGGCTCACTGATGACCAGCGACAACAACACCAGCGCTGAGATAAAACGCAGAATCACTCTTGCCAACCGCTGTTTCTTTGGGCTCAAGAGGCAATTGAAGTAGAGCCCTCTCTTTTACATGGGGCTAGTGCTACTATTAGCAATATGGCACTGCGACCTTTGCAGATCTATTGTGCCTGCTAGCCGATTAGCCTCTCCACCTCTATAATGAAGTTGAGAATGCTTCTCGTAGGAGCCAGGGTGATCCCCTCAGGAGTCATAACTTCACTGAGAAGGATGCGCTTCCTAAGATGGCAGAGAGCAGCACACTTACATAGTATGTGTTCTGCCGTCTCATCGTCCTCTAGACAGAGCCGACACTCAGTTTCAGACCAGAGACTAATTTTGTTTAGATGATATCTCAGACCGCAGTGTCCCGTTAGATAGCTGACTAGTCTTCTGATATCCCCTCTGAGTTTGAGTATGTCAATAGGGTGTTTGTTCAGGGGTCGTATAAGTCGTTTAGATTGACGGAGTCCCCGAACACTGTTCCAGAAGGACAGGTGTTGCGATTTTTCCCACTTGTCTAAGAGGTAATTTATCTTAGACCCGGGAATGCCGCAGAAAGGTTCCGGACCTATGTATTTGTCGCTGGAACCTTTTCTGGCAAGTTCATTGCCCTTGATACCTTTATGTCCTGGCCCCCATCAAAGTTTAACAGTGTTTCTTTTTGCGAGGTCTTGCAGGGCGTCATGGCATTCCTTGACGGTTTTTGAGTTCGTGCTGTACGTACCCAGTGCTTTAAGCGCTGCTTGGCTATCAGAGAGTATGTTGATAGTTACTCCTCTGATGCCAGTCTCGAGATTTAGATTGACACATGTTAGGATGGCATGCAGAGGCTTGTACCTTAACAAAAGCGGATGAAGATGCCCTTGGTCGTTTCGAGAGGAAAATTCTGCGTACTGTCTACGGTCCCGTTTGTTCAAACGTTGTATGGAGGAGAAGATATAACGAAGAACTGTACGGGTTGTACAGCGACATCGGCCTGATACGACGTCTACGAATACAGCGTCTAAGGTGGGTAGGCCATGTAAAGCGCATGGAAAATACAGCTCCGACCCGAAGAGTCTTCCAATCCACTCCGGAAGGAAGGCGCGGCAGAGGACGGCCGCATCACCGGTGGCGCACGCAGGTGGAAGGGGACCTTGACTAACTGGGCGTGCGGCGCTGGAAACAGCTGGCCAAAGACCGTGCCAGCTGGAGACGCTTGTTGGTTGAGGCCCAGGTTCATCACGGACTGTAGCGCCACCTAAGTAAGTAAGTAAGTATGAATTATAGAGGTACGAATTGTCGAAGTTCCACTGTATTAAGAATCTGAAACGTTTGCCATTTGCCATATTTTAATTAATTTCCCCCAATCACCCATCCCAAAGATAAAAACACAGGGAATACGTTTATTTCGATTTGCACACATGCGTATATGTTTAGAACACTTTTCACTTCACCATTTATTATAATTTTTGTACAACACCAATCATGATTAAATAAGGGCAAAACTATGTTCTTATATTTGATTACGAAAAAAAGGCATTATCAATCAAAGGCTAGGTATAAAAACAATTCTAATAAGCAGTCGACTTTACGGTATTATTTAATCAGAAATGCTACGTTAATTTGCTTGTTTCGTGTACACCCGCGATTAAGTTGAGTGGAGTTGTTTATTTTTGCGATAAATGTAGATGAAGATCTCTACTTTCCTCGCTTAACAACAACTGGGCCAAGGTTGTCGCCTGTTTGCTTGTTGTGTTCGGCATGGCTGCCGTCGCAGTAAGGCCACTAAAAAAGAGAAGCGAAAAGGAAATGTTTAGACGAATTCGAGTGGAATGTAAGAAGCAATGCTTATGAATATACGGCAATATGCTATATCGTGTAGATTTGTCGTAGACTACATATGACTATATATGTACATATAAGATAACTACTTACGTTCTTCGACTTCCAACAACGACAGAATGCTGCCTTTTCAACAATGTCCTCTACGTCGATCATCTCAACAACTTTGGCTTCATGCTTTTTAATCGATTTATTAATGATTCCTTTCGAGCATGGCTTGCGGGCAACAGGGCAAAATGCCAAGTACGACATGTAACCAATACCAGCAACAAATGCAGTAGGTGGGATCAGCGAAATCCAATCCTTAACTGAAACAGAAACCACAATTATTAGTGTCGTGGTAAATTATAAGGTTGTTCAAAAAATAGTATCGGTTCTTATGAGCCCCATTTATTTTTTGTGGTTTTGAAATAGCGCGATTGCGCTATTTTTGTGTTGTTAAGTGTGTGTGGTGTGAACTGTGTATTTCTGTAAAAAAATCTTGCTACTTTTCTAAGCTTTTTGTTATATCTGGATTTTTGTGTGGTGCTTTTTCGTTACATATTTTCGTTACACATTACAGCTGTCACAAAAGGTTGCACTTACTGGGATGCGGATTTGTCGTGGGAAAGCGGTTAAGGTCGAAGGTCCCCGACTTTAAACCTATAAGTGATCGCCTGGCTGTGATCCGCATCAGAGGCAGATTTTATAACATCAGCCTTATATGTGCACACGCCCCTACCGACGAGGCTGAAGACCCTATCAAGGAGGACTTCAAGACCTCCTGGACAACGCCTACGGAGCTTGTCCGGAGTACGATGTAAAAATCGTGCTCGGGGACTTCAACGCCAAAATCGGTAAGGAAAACACCTTTGGCGGAGTGATCGGAAAGCACAGCCTCCACGATACAACAACAGATAACGGCTTCCGACTCGCTGACTTTGCGACAGCTCGTAATGCGGTGATAAGTAGCACAAGATTCCCTCGCAAGCGAATCCACACAGCAACCTGGCGATCTCCGGACGGTCGAACCGCCAACCAAATCGACCATGTGCTCATTGACGCAAGGCACTCGTCAAACATCCTTGATGTGCGAACATTCAGAGGGGCAAATGTCGACTCTGACCACTTCCTCGTAGCAGCAAGATTCAGAGCTCGACTGTCCAATGTCAGAAAGCTGCACCAGCCCATCAGGAGGAGGTTCGACATTGGGCGCCTGAGCACACCGGAGGTTGCCCGAGTCTACAGGGAGCAGCTGAGCGAAAGACTCTACGGTATGCCTACGTCGAACACAAATGCCAATAGTATGTGGCTGCATTGCCGCTCAGCCATTCAGGAAGTAGCCGAAACCACCTTAGGATACCTACCACCCCCGACAAGAAACCCGTGGTATGATGGGGAGCGTGAGCAGAAAAAGGCAGCAACCGACGAGGCGTACCAAAAGGCGCTGCAGAGGAAAACCAGGGCAGCGCAAGAAGAGTACCGAGCCAGAAGAAGGGAGGAGAAAAAACTACTGCGACAAAAGAAAAAAATCTTCGCAGCCTCCCAGCTCAAGAATATCGAGGAGTCTAGGGATAAACATAAAATGCGAGCCTTTTACAAGAAAGCCAAAGGCCTTGCAGGAGGCTTCAAAAAGGGCACCCTGGCTCTTCGAAACTGCGAGGGTAATCTTGTCCCCGACCCGCAGGGAATAGTGGCTGTATTTAAGCAGCACCTCCAGCAGCTGCTTAACGAGCATGACCAAGAGAGAGTGGTAGAGACCGAGGAAATCCCAACTCCAGCCGCTGAAGTAGTTCTCCCACCCAGTATCGAAGAAGTCGGCACAGCTATTCAGAAGCTGAAGAACATCAAGGCCGCAGGCTCAGATGGCTTGCCATCAGAGCTCTTCAAGGCTGGCGGCGATGTTCTGGTAGGGAGCATGCACCAGATCATCTGCAGAATTTGGGAAGATGAAAGCATGCCCGACGACTGGAATACCAGCTCTATATGCCCCATCCACAAAAAAGGCGATACTACCTCTTGCAAGTACTATAGAGGTATATCCCTGCTCAATGTCGCATACAAGATCCTGTCCAGCATATTGTGTGAACGTCTAAAACCATTTTGCACCGCACTAATCGGCAGCTACCAGTGCGGCTTCTGGCCCGGCAAATCAACTATAGACCAAATTTTCACACTTCGACAAATACTGGAAAAGACCGAGTTTCGAATCGATACACACCATCTTTTCATCGATTTCAAAGCCGCATACGACAGCATTCATCGTGAAGAACTGTTTGGGACGATGGCCGAATTCGGGATCCCGGTAAAACTGATCCAGTTGTGTCGCGCCACGCTAAAAAACACGCCATGCACCGTACAACTCGGTTCTAGGACCTCGGAACCATTCGAAACATGCACCGGATTTCGGCAAAGGAGATGCGCTGTCATGTGACTTCTTCAGCCTGGTGCTGGAGCAGATAGTGCGACGGGCAGGCGTCAACAGGGGAGGCACTATCTTCTACAAGTCCGTCCAGCTGCTAGGATACGCGGATGATATCGATATCATCGCGTGATCTCGCCGTGGCATTGTGGAAGCATTCACGGCGATTGAAGAACAGGCGAAACGAGTGGGTCTTAAGGTCAATGAGGACAAGACGAAGTACATGCTGTCAAGTAAAAACCAATCCGACGCTCACCACCTGGGACCAAATATAACAATTGACAGCTACAATTTCGAGGTAGTTAAGGAGTTTGTCTACCTCCGGGCAAACGTAAATTCCACAAATGACACCACAGTGGAGATCCGGCATAGAATCGCCCTTGGCAACCGTTGCTACTTCGGCTTGTCCAAACAACTGGGGTCAAAACTCCTCACTCGAAAGAACAAAAACGTGCTTTACAAAACGCTCATACTGCCAGTCTTGCTGTACGGAGCCGAAAACCGGGCGATAAGCAGGACAGCGGAGCTGATTTTGGGTTATTTCGAGAGAAAAATTCTGCGCCGGATATTTGGTCCTGTCTTTGAGGAAGGTGAATGGAGAAGAAGACACAACCGCGAACTCTACGAGCTGTACAAAGATGTGGATGTAGTCCGGAAGGCAAAGATCCGTCGACTACAATGGCTCGGCCACATCGAGCGCATGGACATCAACGCTCCAGCTAAGAGGGTCTTCGACTCCGAGCCTCCTGGTTCGAGAAGAAGAGGAAGACCGAACCTTCAGTGTAAAGACCAAGTAATCGCGGATGTAAGACATCTTGGTCTTGCTAACTGGAAGCAGCGTGCCCGGGACCGTCAAGGATGGAAGGCAGCTATAGCTCAGGCTCAGATCCTCCATGGATCGCTGGCCTGATAAGTAAGTAAGTAAGACAATGCATCCAGAATGTATTACTTATTTTGTCAATACTGTGTTATAAGAGAAAAAGATAATTATGAAAGACGTTTGGGTTAAACCATGTTTTAGAAGCACATACAACATCAACAATAAAGCTACAAAGCGAAGACACGATTTTGATATTACACTATATGCATTTGATTGTTATATTCGCATTCATACATTGCTATATACTTAAGATATAACGAATCATCATGACAAATCAATCTGGCAAGATCATAACAGGGAACAGCATAAAGTATTTTTTCTAACAATAACAATAAATCGTTAGTGGGTGACCAGGAATTTAATTTATAAGATATACGCTAATAGGCCGACTGGCCTCATTTCAGAACGAAAGTGCAAGGTAAGTTCGTATCTATCTCCTTGCACACAACACCATCGTCATACTCTCCAAATATAAATATTTTACTTACGTACATAGATAAGTCTGTCGTCACACAACGTTGTTTATTTTTTTCGATCCGATTTCGACGAGTAAAACAATTTGCTTTCGTTATTTCTGAATTAATTAGTTGAACGCTTTTGCATCAATCACACTTAAGTTGTACATATGTATGTTGTATCTGGGGTACGTTTTCAGTCATTTTCACCTGTACCCGTACAACGGCTTCCATGAAAGGGCTTTTGGTATTCACGATCTAATCTATTTATTTAAAACAATTTTGTTTTCATGACCGCGGTAAGTAGGAGACTGTACTTTGGATGACGGATGAATGAAAGGATTTTTATTTAACCAAAAGTGGCATGAATGACTTGGCGAAAATGGTACCTAATACAGTTGGTCAGAAAATATGTTGCATAATAGCAGCCGTCAATATTTTTCTCTCTTCACCTGAAGTTGATTAGTGCGACTGGTTATGATTGCAAAATTCACTGTGTGCTAGAAAGTCGAGTATAATGTCGTGTGCATTATTATCGAGGGTATTTAGCAACTAGGTATGCAAACCTTGGGAGGATACAAACCATCGGTCTATTTGGATGTCCGGACACACAATGGGAAACAGGTTTTAAGATAGGACCTTGTTACTTACAGCTTAGCTTGAACCATCCTCCAATTGTGTCAGGAATCGGAAGACTCGACAAGTAGTCGGGCAGTGTCGTCTTGACCAAACTCGAAAGTCCCATTGTGGTGAGCTCTGTGCGATAAACTGATTTGATCTGTTTTATACAGGCACAGGCACTTTACTCCTTTACTCTGTCTTTATCGTATGTGATATTCGGGGTGTTATGGGTTATGTTGCTTTTGACTTTTCCTTTTGCGGTTTTTTTCTTGTCGGATGATATGTCAGAAATTTACATTCGCTGTCAATCTGTTGGTTGGTTCATGTGACAACTATAGATGGCACATGCTATGTTTGATTGTGCGTCTTTAAGGCGCATTGCAATAAATTTGAAATACCGGAATTACTGTCCGGTTGGCTCGGTCTTCATGAATAAACAAACCAAACTATTACAGTAGAACCTCGATTATCCGAACTAATTGGGACCGAGACTAGTTTGGATAATCAAAAGTTCGGATAACCGAAATGTGGGTTTTTTTTAGGGCAAGATCAAACAAAAATAACACCTTTTTACATAAAAACAGTACAGTCTATTAAAATTTGACTTATGTATGTATGTATGTCCCACCATGGGACTAATCCACTTCCGCACTCGTATAGTCGCAAGGGTTCTTAAAGACCTCGACATACACAATTCCGCTGGTCCAGATGGTATTGCCCCAATAGTTCTGAAGAGGTGTTCTTCTACGCTTGCAAAACCACTGCGTAAGCTTTTTCACCTTTCCTACACCTCTGGGCTCTTTCCGAGTAGGTGGAAAACAGCATTTGTCCAGCCTATACCCAAATAAGGCGAATCATCTTCTCTCTCCAACTACCGACCCATTGCACTAACGTCCCTTCTTTCCAAGGTCATGGAAACGCTGATTAACCGTCAGCTTATGAAATATCTTGAATCACGGAAACTCCTCAATGAGCGCCAATACGGTTTCAGCAGCAACAGATCCACTGGTGATATGATGGCATATCTCGCTGAAAAGTGGAATCATTCGCTTCACCAAGCAGGTGAAAGCAAAATTGTTGCACTGGATATTTCGAAGGCATTTGACAGGGTTTGGCACGAAGCCCTTTTGTCGAAAATGCGTGCTCTTGGGATCGATGAGTCTCTTTTTCAGTGGATTAGAAACTACCTTTCGAATCGTTCAATTCAAGTTGTTTTGGACGGATTCAAGTCTGATACTCACTTTGTAAATGCCGGTGTTCCCCAGGGCTCCGTTTTGACTCCGACACTCTTTCTTATTTTTATAAATGATCTCTTGTCTGTTACTTCTAATCCAATTCACTCCTTCGCTGACGACAGTACCCTCAGCTTCTCATATTCGTTCACCAGTTTACGACCCTGCACTTCGGTTGTAGATAATGAGCGGCAGCGTATGTTTAGCTCATTAAATTCCGATATCGACAGCATCATCCAATGGGGTAAAAACAATAGAGTGGAATTTAATGCTTCCAAAACACAATGCTGTCTCTTGTCGTTAAAGCGTATAACTAACCCGCAGCCATTATCCATGAATGGCACTTGCATCTCAGAAACTGAAAAGCTTTCCATCCTGGGTATGAGTGTTGCTCACAATCTTAATTGGAGCGACCATATATTCAGTGTCGCCAAGAATGCTGCGAAATGCCTAGGCTTCTTATACAGATGCAAGAAATATTTCTCACCCTTACCCCTGGCTACAACCTATAAGGCGTTCATTCGCCCCAAATTAGAGTTTAACGCTCATGTCTGGTCCGGCGCTTCCAAGACCTCACTGCACCTACTAGACAGAATACAAAAACGAGCCATAAAACTGACAGGTGACTCCAGCATTACCAAAACATTAGACTCGCTGGAACACCGCAGGAATGTTACCTGCCTCTCCCTGTTTTATCGTTACTACCACCAAAAATGCTCTGATGAAATAGCCAGTTGCATTCCGCCCCTTCAACATTTCTCCCACAATACACGTCTCTCTAGGAATGCTCACCAATATACCCTGAAGCCCGCTTTCGGACGTACTATCAAATATAGAGAATCTTTCATTAACCGAACCACACGAATCTGGAATTCCCTGCCGGATTCGGTGTTCCCCCCTCAATGTAACATGCAAGCATTTAAGATCAATCTCCTCTATTCCTCTTCCTTTCTACCTTCTGCCTGCACTGTGTCGCCGACATAATAAGGTTATTAGACCTTGAGTGCGCGCAAATTATTAAAAAAAAAAAATGTACATACATACATATTAACGTTGAAATATAAAACGCCTTAAAAAAGTCAAAGAGGGCTTGGGCTCGGACATACAGGGTAAAGTTGTTGATCGCTCTCAACCTGGCGAGATGCCAGCATCGATCCCTGTTTAAATGCCCGGGTCAAGTTGACATACGGCCTCCTCGCGGCGCCCTCTGGATAGCCTCTTTAACAACCGTTGGGTGGTGAACAAACGTATGCAGCGACAAAACCCCGACCAGAATGGCGGTTGTGCGGCGGGCTAACAATCCGCCCACGTAAAAAAAACAGAAAAGTTATGAATGAGCAAGATGCCTCGGTTACACGGACGGATACTCGACGACGACAACGTACGAAAAAGGAATACGATTTGCGAGTATGCTCCTGAACTATCAGAACCCTGTACAGTCCCGGAGCTGCTCATAAACTAGAAGGAATCCTCACGCAGTACAAGGCGGATATTACTGCAGTCCAGGAAATACGCTGGATAGGAAACAGTATGATTAGGAAGAAAAATTGCGACATTTATTACAGCTATTACAAAAGGTTGCACTAACTGCGATGCGGATTTGTCGTGGGAAAGCGGTTAAGGTCGAAGGCCATCGACTTTAGACCTATAAGTGATCGTCTGGCTGTGATCCGGATCAAAGGCAGATATTATAACATCAGCCTTATATGTGCACACGCCCCTACCGACGAGGCTGAAGACCCTATCAAGTAGGACTTCTATGACCTCCTGGACAACGCCTACGGAGCTTGTCCGGAGTACGATGTTAAAATCGTGCTCGGGGACTTCAACGCCAAAATACGTAAGGAAAACACCCTTGGCGGAGTGATCGGAATGCACAGCCTCCACGATACAACAACAGATAACGGCCTCCGACTCACGGACTTTGCGACAGCTCGTAATGGGGTGATAAGTAGCCCAAGATTCCATCGTAAGCGATCCCACACAGCAACCTGGCGATCTCCGGACGGTCGAACCGCCAACCAAATCAACCATGTGCTCATTGACGCAAGGCACTCCTCAAACATCCTGTATGTGCGAACATTCAGAGGGGCAAATATCGACTCTGACCATTTCCTCGTAGCAGCAAGATTCAGAGCTCGACTGTCCAATGTCAGAAAGCTGCACCAGCCCATCAGGAGGCGGTTCGACATTGGTCGCATGAGCACACCGAAAGACTCTACGGTATACCTACGTTGAACACGAATTGCCGCTCAGCCATTCAGGAAGTAGCCGAAACCACCTTAGGATACCTACCACCCCCGACAAGAAACCCGTGGTATGATGGCGAGTGTGAGCAGAAAAATGCAGCAACCGACTAGGCATACCAAAAGGCGCTGCAGAGGAAAACCAGGGCAGCGCAAGAAGAGTATCGAGCCAGAAGAAGGGAGGAGAAAAAACTGCTGCGACAATAAAAAAAAAAAGAATCTTCGCAGCCTCCCAGCTCAAGGATATCGAGGAGTCTAGGGATAAGCATAAAATACGAGCCTTTTAAAAGAAAGCCAAAGGCCTTGAAGGAGGCTTCAAAAAGGGCACCCTGGCTCTTCGAAACTGCGAGGGTAATCTCGTCACCGACCCGCAGGGAATAGTGGATGTATTTAAGCAGCATTTCCAGCAGCGGCTTAACGAGCATGACCAAGAGAGAGTGGTAGGGACCGAAGAAATCCCAACTCCAGCCGCTGAAGTAGTCCTCTCACCCAGCATCGAAGAAGTCGGCACAGCTATTCAGAAGCTGAAGAATTTTGAGGCCGCAAGCTCAGATGGCTTGCCATCAGAGCTCTTCAAGGCTGGCGGCGATGTTCTGGTAGGGAGCATGCACCAGATCATCTGCAGAATTTGGGAAGATGAAAGCATGCCCGACGACTGGAATACCAGCTCTATATGTCCGATCCACAAAAAAGGCGATCCTACCTCTTGCAAGAACTATAGAGGTATATCCCTGCTCAATGTCGCATACAAGATCCTGTCCAGCGTATTGTATGCACGTCTAAAGCCATTTTGCACCGCACTAATCGGCAGCTACCAGTGCGGCTTCCGGCCCGGCAAATCGACTATAGACCAAATGTTCACACTTCGAGAAATCCTGGAAAAGACCAACGAGTTTCGAATCGATACACACCATCTTTTCATCGATTTCAAAGCCGCATACGACAGCATTCATCGTGAAGAACTGTTTGGTGCGATGGCCGAATTCGGGATGCCGGTAAAACTGATCCAGTTGTGTCGCGCCACACTAAAAAACACGTGATGCACCGTGCAACTCGGTTCTAGGACCTCGGAACCATCCGAAACATGCACCGGATTTCGGCAAGGAGATGCGCTGTCATGTGACTTCTTCAACCTGGTGCTGGAGCAGATAGTGCGACGGGCAAGCGCCAACAGGGAGGGCACTATCTTTTACAAGTCCATCCAGCTGCTAGGATACGCGGATGATATCGACATCATCGCGTTTTCTCGACGTGGCATTGTGGAAGCATTCACGGCGATTGAAGAACAGGCGAAACGAGTTGGTCTTAAGATCAATTAGGACAAAACGAAATACATGCTGTCAAGCAAAAACCAATCCGTCGCTCACCACCTGGGACAAAATATAACAATTGACAGCTACAATTTCGAGGTAGTTAAGGAGTTTGTCTACCTCGGGGCAAACGTAAATTCCACAAATGACACCACAGTGGAGATCCGGCATAGAATCGCCCTTGGCAACCGCTGCTACTTCGGCTTGTCCAAACAACTGGGGTCAAAACTCCTCACTCGAAAGTCATGCTTTACAAAACGCTCATACTGCCAG
This sequence comes from Eumerus sabulonum, assembly GCA_951905685.1. Taxonomy (NCBI): domain Eukaryota; kingdom Metazoa; phylum Arthropoda; class Insecta; order Diptera; family Syrphidae; genus Eumerus; species Eumerus sabulonum. The sequence goes on from OX645060.1 coordinate 211,071,373, forward strand.
TCTTGCTGTACGGAGCCGAGAGCTGGACGGCGGAGCTGATTTTGGGATAGTTGGTCCTGTCTGTGAGGAAGGAATGAAGAAGAAGATACAACCGCTAACTCTACGAGCTGTACAAAGATGTGGATGTAGTCCGGAAGGTAAAGATCCGTCGACTGCACTTGCTCGGCCCCATCGAGCGCATGGACACAAACGCTCCAGCAAAGAGGGTTTTCGACCCCGAGCCTCCTGATTCGAGATGAAGAGGAAGACCGAACCTCCGGTATAGAGACCAAGTAATGGCGGATGTAAGACATCTTGGTCTTGATAGCTGGAAGCAGCGTACCCGGGACCGTCAAGGATGGAAGGCAGCTATAGCTCAGGCTCAGATCCTCCATGGATCGCTGGCCTGATAAGTAAGTAAGTAAGTAACTGCCTGAACAATGAGGTCACAGTCGCTGTCTCCGTCGTTGTCTCGGTCGCGGTCGGCATTGCTGTCGCTAGGATTGGCAAAATCTCGCCCACAATGAGGTCGCTTTGCTATGCCAAATTTTGACAGCTGTTTTCACCTTTTTCCATATACAAGATGTCTCAAAAGAAAGTTTACATTTGTTTAACTTATTGCGTGAACGCAACGAAACCGAGCGGCGCGGGGAGTATGTCAATCGGTAGCCTGGCTCTTGGGAATTCAGTCGCTATGGAACGTTTCTCGGGTGCAGACTGAGCGTTGTGCGTGCGAGAGTTATACAAAAACCGTGATTCGTGATCCTAGCAGCTGGATGGACTTGTAAAAGATAGTGCCTTCCCTGTTGACGCCTGCCCGTCGCACTATCTGCTCCAGCACCAAGTTGAAGAAGTCACATGACAGCGCATCTCCTTGCCGAAATCCGGTGCATGTTTCGAATGGTTCCGAGGTCCTAGAACCGAGTTGCACGGTGCATCGCGTGTTTTTAAGGGTGGCGCGACACAACTGGATCAGTTTTACCGGGATCCCGAATTCGGCCATCGCACCAAACAGTTCTTCACGATGAAGGCTGTCGTATGTATGTATGTTGGCGTTACAGTCCATGAAGAACCTGAGCCGAGCTTCTCTCAATCACCCATGTTGTGTGTGATTTCATTTTCCCATAGGTGAAAGGGACCTACAGTTTATTGCCGGTTCCGAACGGCGAATTTCGAAAAGCTTTTCATGGCAATTTTACTACAGGGGTTTTTTTCAGAACCCCGCTGAGGAGAAACACCGTGAAAAGAACGTTCGATGACATGGCTGTATCGGGATTCGATCCCTTGTCATCGGCGTCAGAGGCCAACACACTACCCACTGCGCCACGGTGCTGCTGTCGTATGCGGCTTTGAAATCCATGAAAAGATGGTGTGTATCGATTCGAAACTCGTTGGTCATTTCTAGGATTTGTCGAAGTGTGAAAATTTGGTCTTTGGTCGATTTGCCGGGCCGGAAGCCGCACTGGTAGCTGCCGATTAGTGCGGTGCAAAATGGCCTTAGACGTTAACACAATACGCTGGACAGGATCTTGTATGTGGCATTGAGCAGGGATATACCTCTATAGTTCTTGCAAGAAGTAGGATCGCCTTTTTTGCCTTGTTGCGACCATTTTGCCACGTCTTGACTCTACACATCGTTGTCTTGAGACCATCATTGTGTTAGTCAAAAGCGTCATTTTTAAACGAAGAATAACACGTATAGTATTGGTGTGTATTATAAAAGCAACAACCAACCCCTGCGGGGATCAACGGGCAGGCGTATCTCATTGTTTATCCCTGATCGAAACGAGGCAAAAGCGCTAATTGGGCCTTGGTCTCTCTGATACCAGCCAGCCATTCCTACTGGATAAACTGCATCCTAGTTGCGAATAAAAATACATAAATTAATTTGTCAATAACGTTGCTGTCAATTTAATTTGAAATTATGAGGAGACTGGCAGCACTTTAATCTCCAGCTGCCGTAGTCACTATTAAGTTTCTCCAGCGACCTCCAGTAGCCAGCGTCTAATAACCCACATGAAACGAAAAAAGGAAGAATGCAAAACAAGAACGACGAATCGAACGAAAAAGAACATCAAAGGAGAAACGAAATGAATACTGCAGCGACAACGACAGCCAGCTAGCAATCTAGCAATCATCAGCAGCTCGATCGATGTCAAAAAAGTTGTTCCACGAAATCAACGTCGATACCGAAAATTAGGCGAAACTTTTTCGCTAAAATTGTTGGGCGCGACGCGACTTACTGTTTTAATTTCCTTTCGCTCCAAAAATACATTTCCGTATTCGTGCAAATTGTGTCCATAATACCCCAAAATCCCAAGTGCGTTTGCAATTAAAAATAAGAAAAGGAATCATCTCCATCGCCGAAGTGACCCAATCAAGTTCAGTGTAAAATCGAAAAGCAAAAGTAATTAAAAAAGAAAAGGCCAAAGGCAGCAGATAGTAATAGTGAGAGAAGAGTTCTGTCTGGTAAAGCGGCACCGAAAGGAATACAAGTATATAATTAACGAGTGGAATTAACGTGTCCAGCCATCGTGCATCATGGCTGAAGAATTGATGGTGGTTTTGAAGCGTAGCGAAAATTCTGGTTTCGGTTTCTCACTTTTAGGTACCACAGGACCGCCACATGTAATCTACGATATTGTTGAGAATTCTCCAGCTGCCGAATGTGGGGCGGTAAGTACTGCATATGCAAATCTGCATGTACAATAAGAAGAAACAAGATTGCATTTCAAAAATAGTACACCTCCACTGTAAACAACAATAGAATGTATTTGCATTCGCCCCGAATCTGCCTACACATTGTTGTGTTTTCCTGCCTTCCACATTCGGTATTTATGTACATATAACTGAAAAGGAACTGCTTGTGCCAATCAATCGAAAACAGATTCATTTCGCAACAACACGCAGTTGTTTTGTGACTCCTTGCCACCATCCGCATACCGTACAAGTCATCTTGGAAGCTAGAGTGCTATCAGCGCAATAGGTTTCTTACTAAAGTGTAAAGTAATTCTTTTAATTCAATTAAAACAAGTCGTCGTGTCGTCGTCATCATCGCATCATAGTCGTTCTGGCAGAGAACATGATATGCTTGCCTGTTCGTACAGCCAACTTGTGTGTATGTAGTTAATTCTCGCCCTCTGCCACAGCCCACTTTGTATCGTGATCGCGTTTTTGTAAAAAAAATTAATTGTAGAACAGTGTTAACTAGCTAATGACGTTCGCGATGATTAAAATGTGAACCCGGCGACGACGACGACAATTGGGAAACAATCCAAAAACAAAACGAGTGCCTTTTTGCCCTGTGAATGAGACGCCAACGACTGTTGCCTGTCGTAAGGTGCAGACTTTTTTTTCTCTTCGTTTTGTGTTTCTTTCTGTTTTTGTCTGTTATTGGATTGGCCCACGCCCAGTATTACTCTTGTATGATGGCTTGATGGTAACATTGTAGAATAGAAGCCCGTAACGTATTTGTTACCTTAGTCTTGGCGAACGAGAGTGGAAGCTGGTGTGGTAACAGTTCACTGTTAAGTGCGTTTAGGCATTGCTCTACTGAATGAATCGTAAAGGTGGTCGCCCGCAAGGATTTGATGTCGTCTCCAGATCTTATTGATTTTCTGCTTAGAGCTCGGTACAAAAACAGACTTAACTCACACCAAAGAGGACAGGAATCACTACACTCAGAGTGATTATCATAATTCGTTTAATGCTAAAGCGAATTACTAATTTGGTTTCCGTTGATTTCGTTTCACTTGTGTGTAAGTCAATAATGTGGGATAGGTAGGTACTATGTACACCAAAGTGTAGTGCACCAAAATGATTGCCCCGCTCACTAATTGCATCTGCGAGGGTTTTTTTTTTTTTTTTTTTTTTTTTTTAAGAAAAAAGAAAGTCAAAATACGCTTATGAGTGCGTCTCGAAGGTATTCGTTCATTTTAACGGCCAGTATCAACTGGATATTACAGGTTACTCGTTCCGGCTTTACTCTTTCCACGCGAGCTTTGTTTTTATATAGACTTTGAACGACGGTTAGTGAAGGAAACTCGTCTTGCTCATCATTTGTTTGAAATATACAATAAGTTTCCATTGCACTTTCATTCAATGGTTATCCGGAACACGTATGTACGTTGTATCGGTGACCACAGACGATACATATCTGAGTGAATCTAATAACCGGTGATACCATAGAGTATTCTTCAATCAACCATGGTTGATAATTACCCCGTTTACATGCGTAGTTGAATCCGGATTCAACTAGGATCGAAATTCATATAAACGCGGATCGAGTTGAAATAGAGTTGACTCGACTCGATCCAGCTAGCAGAGCAAGGTCGAGGAGTCGAACTGACATTTTGTCTCTGTATGTGTGGATAGTAGTAGAACTGCAGTCGATGCTGAGAATATGGAAAAACCACTTCTGCAGACTGTATAACGGCGATGTTAGTCAATATACCGCTGTCACTCAGAATGATCCATTTCTAATCGACGGAGACCGCAGAGAAATCTGTCCCCCTGACCTCGACAAAGTTAAGATTGCCATATCGAAGCTCAAGTCGAATAAAGCTGCTGGCGCAGACGGACTGTCTTTTTTGTTTTTTTTTTTTAGAAACTCGCGCAGGTTCAAGAGTTTTTTTTATATTTTCTTATAATGTGTCATATACACACAACCTGAACGGAGTGCAGTGGTTTGGGTCGTTGGTGTTCGTTAACTCTCAGGGGTGGTTGTCCTAGATAGGACGAGAGCCGACCGAATTCCGCGTTTTTGGTTGTAGTCCGTACTAATTCGTTCAAGCACTTTTTAATATTGCATACGCACAGGATGAATTCCAGTTGACCATATACTGTGAGTGTTATGCCTGCAGCAGTACATCTGGTAACTTTCCATTCACATCTACTTTTTCTTGGCTATGAAGCGAATTGAACTATAGACCTTCCGCTCGGCAGTCGATGATGTTAACCACTGCACTGAACTGGTTGGATGCATGCACCAGCTCATCCGTAAGATATGGTTAGAGGAAAGCATGCCCGAGGAATGGAGTCTCAGCATCGTATGCCCGATCCACAAGAAAAAAGACACCTCTGATTGCGCCAACTATAGAGGAATAAGTGTCCTTAACATCGCCTACAAAATCTTCTCTGCCGTTTTGTGTGAACGCCTGAAGCCTTTTGTAAATAAGCTGATAGGTCCTTATCAGTGCGGATTCAGGCCAGAGAAGTCCACCATCGACCAAATTTTCACACTACGGCAGATCCTGGAAAAAACAAATGAATTTCAAGTCGACACTCACCACCTATTTATCGAATTCAACGCCGCATACGACAGCGTAATTAGAGACGAGCTATACAACGCTATGTCTACCTTTGACATACCTGCTAAACTAGTCAGACTATGCAGGATGACTTTGGAGGATGCTCGCTGCTCCATCCGTATCGGTGAACACCTTACCGATAGTTTTGATGTCAAAAAAGGATTTAGGCAGGGCGATGCGCTGTCGTGTGATTTCTTCAACATCATATTGGAAATGATTGTGCAAAAATCACTGGCCAATACAAGAGGCACAATCTATTTCAAATCCTCGCAACTCCTTGCAAACGCCGACGACACTGACATAATAGGTAGATCACAGCGAGATGTCAATGAGGCGTTTGCGAGTATTGAGATGGAGGCGGCGAAAATTGGTTTGGCGGTTAACGAGGGCAGAACTAAATATATGCTGTCATCAAAAAAGGGCGCTCAACACCGACGTCTCGGCCAGAACGTTTGTATAGGTAGATATAAGTTCGAGGTAGTTAAGGACTTCGTCTACCTTGGCTCCGCAGTGGCCTGGAACAACGACATCAGTTCCGAAATCAAACGCAGAATCACTCTTGCCAATCGCTGTTTCTTTGGGCTCAGGAGGCAACAGAGTAATAGAGCCCTTTCCCGAACGACAGAGTTGACTATATAAGACCCTTATCTTCCCGGTCCTGTTGTACGGCGCAGAAGCATGGACACTATCAAAAGCGGATGACGAGGACGCAGACGGGGGATGGAGGAGAAGATTCAACCACGAACCTTACGGGCTGTACAGCGACATGATTCAACGCCTAAGATGGCTGGACCATGTAGATGGAAATGGCTAGCGAAATATCGTGCTAGATGGAGGGGCATGTTGGTTGAGCCCCAGGTTCACCCCGAACTGTAGCGCCCACTAAGAAGATGTGTGAGATATCTTGTTTGCTTCTCTTTCTTTTCGCTTGCTGGTTGGCACAACGCAGGACTAACTAAATCAAAGTAAAAGGTCCGTATACACATACTATTTGTCACTTCAACTACGTTTGAACTCTTCGATCTTTCGACTACGTTGCGGAAAAACCTGGGTCGAAATTTCAATTCAGTTTCGACTCGATCTTTCGACTTTTTTTTTTTTTGTTTTAGAGACTCGCGCGAGACTCGGTTCAAGCGTTTTTATATTCTCTTATGATGTGTTTTAGACACACAACCTGAACGGAGTGCAGTGCAGTGGTTTGGGCCGTTGATGTTAGTTCACTACTCTCAGGGGTGGTTGTCCTAGATACGACGAGAGCCGACCAAATTCCGCGTTGGTTATAGTCCGTAGTAATTCGTTCGTATTGCATAAGCAGAGGATGAACTTCAGTTGACCATATACTGTGAGTGTTATGCCTGCAGCAGTACGTCTGGTCACTTTCCATTTACAACTGCGTTGCATACTTTTTGTCGGTATAGGAATTACTTTTTCTTGGCTACGAAGCGAATTTGAACTATAGACCTTCCGCTCGGCGGTCGATGATGTTAACCACTGCACTGTACTTTACGCATGTAACTTGTTTCGATCGGCTCTGTTAATTTAAGACGGGTGGCGATAAATAGAAACAATGAAAGGCGTTCTTCTATTGTGTTTCCTGCTCTCTAGGTACTCTATGTCGGTTTGATTAATGCCTTTTTACGACCGTTTCTTGAATGCTTCTTTGCTTTTAAAGTCTACCACACGTTCCTGCGTTCATCTATCTTAAATGTAACAACGTGTTTTATGATTACATATTTTCATAAATATCATGAAGTTTTGAAGTGCTTTGTTGTGGTGAAAATCCTTTTTAGTTTTTCTCTACATCTCTTTGTTCTTTTCTGTCTCTATTTACATTTTTCTCTATTCACTGGAGATAAGTCGAAGCGGCGGGGTGGAAGATGATGACATTGCAGAGATGACGTAATTTCTTTTGATAGACCGGCTACGGTGCGGTGGCTTAGCTCTCAACACCCTGCGCTCATCATACACACCGTCATCCTCTTTGTAGTCTGTTTGGTGTGTCGACTTTTTATTTCTTCTCCTATTCATCCCTTAAACTACACAACACGTTGTTTGTTGCAATTTATCCATTAAATGTTGTTTTTGTTTTGAGAGCAAGTGTAAAACGTTTAACACTAGCGACTGCTAGTTGTTGTTGTGACGAAGCGGAGTCTGTTTACAAAATTCGCGTTGAACTGAAATCGATACCTCCAATGTAGTTGAAATCTCCATGTTCAAGAGAGAAATTGTTCCGTGGGATGATTTGAAAAAGAAAACAAAATCCAAATTAAAATGACATGAAAGTTGAGCTGCTCTCCGTCGAACCCAATTCGGTTGTTTACTTATTCATACGTTTCCTTCCTTACCAAGGCACCCTACTATATGGCATTATGAAGCCTTGTGGAGGGTGTGGTTATGGTCATTCTTTTTTTCTTGTATGCTGGTACATTGACATCTATACACAGATGACGGTAGGTTGGATGAGGTAATCTGTGCTACTTGCATGGTTGCATTAAACAAAAAAAATGGAGAAAAGTTCACTTTAACTTACTTTGTTGTCAAGCTGAAAGGGAGTTCGTTATATTTTACAACTGGGCTTTTCCAAAGAAAGGACGAAATTAACTCTTTGAAATTCTGTCGTTCTTACGATTTTATTCAGTAAACGAGTCTTTTGGTGCAATGTAATGGCTTTGACCTGTTGTTTACTAGTTGTTTTCATTCGTTTTGGATCGTGATTATTAGCATACGACTTGGCTCTTCAAATGGCTTAATGTTTATACGGAAATAGTTCGTTTGCTTGAAGGTTCCGTTTTTTAATATTTTGCGATTCGTGTTCAAAGGCATATTTGGCTTATATTGGACGAATTAAGATGTACATATGTACATATGTATGTTGCTTGCATTTAACATTTATTGTTGTGAAACCACGAATTTTGAATTTCCAGTTGGACGTTAGAGTAATGGTCCGGTCTTGCAAACAAAAAAAATTTTGACATACTACATGTGTACATACATACATATTTCCACATGAACAACCAAGGATATCGACTTCAGACTAATTGCAAGGATACTTACTTACTTAGGTGGCGCTAAAGTCCGTGGTGAACCTGGGCCTCAACCAACAAGTGTCTCCAGCTGGTACGGTCTTCCACCTGCGTGCGTCACCGTTGATGCCGGGTGGATTCGAAGACTCTTCGGGTCGGAGCTGTATTTTCCATGCGCTCTACATGGCCTAGCCACCTTAGACGCTGTATCCGTAGACGTCGTATCAGGCCGATGTCGCTGTACAACCCGTTATATCTTCTTCTCCATACACCATACACCTCTCGAAACGACCAAGGGCATCTTCATCCGCTTTTGTTAAGGTCCAGGCCTCTGCGCCCTAAAGGAGAACTGGGATGATTAAGGTCTTATATAGTGTCACCTTGATTTTCCGAGAGAGGGCTCTACTTCTCAATTGCCTCTTGAGCCCAAAGAAACAGCGGTTTGGCAAGAGTGATTCTGCGTTTTATCTCAGCGCTGGTGTTGTTGTCGCTGTTCATCAGTGAGCCAAGGTAGACGAATTCCTTGACCAATACGTCGGTGTTGTCCGTCTCTTTTAAATGAAAGCAGATATTTGGTTTTACTCTCATTAACCTTGAGACCCATCTTAGCCGCTTCGATGCTTACAAAGGCCTCATTGACGTCTTGCTGTGTCCGTCCAATCACGTCAATGTCGTCGGCGTACGCAAGCAATTGCGTAGACTTGAAATAAATCGTACCTTTTGTGCTGGCCAGTGACTTTTGCAGGATGTTGAAAAAGCTGCATGACAGCGCGTCACCTTGCCTAAATCCTTTTTTAACATGCTCATTACCGATCTTAATGGAGCAGCGAGAATTCTCCACTGTCATCCTGCACAGCGGACGAGTTTGGCAGGGATGTTAAAACATGACAAGGCTCTGTACAGCTCGTCTCTATAAACACTGTCATACGCGGCTTTAAAGTCGACAAAAAGATGGTGCGTGTCGACCTGGAATTCATGGGTCTTCTCCAAGATCTGCCGTAGTGTAAATATTTGATCTATCGTGGATTTTCCTGGCCTGAAACCACACTGGTAGGAACCTATCAGATTGTCCACGAACGGTTTCAGGTACTTACACAGTACGGCAGAGAGGATCTTGTAAGCGATGTTCAGGAGGCTTATCCCTCTGTAATTGGCGCAGTCATAGGGGTCTCCTTTCTTATGGACCGGGCAAACGATACTGAGATTCCATTCATCGGGCATGCGTTCTTCCGACCATATCTTGCAGATGAGTTGGTGCATGTTCCTAACCAGCTCATCGCCAGCTGCTTTAAACAGCTCCGCGGGGAGTCCGTCTGCTCCAGCAGCTTTATAAGACTTAAGTTTCGATATCGCTATCTTAACATCGTCTAGGTCGGGTGGACGGGATTCTCCTTCGTCTTCGTCCATTGTGAATGGTTTTCTCTGCCTGACGGCGGCTATCATCGCAGTTATACAGTCTGCAGAAGTGTTCCTTCCACAATCTCAGCATCAACTGCCCTAAGACCAACTCGTTTCGCCTGTTCTTCAATCGCCGTGAATGCTTCCCCAATGCCAGGGCGAGAACACGCGATGATGTCGATATCATCCGCGTATCCACAGCAGCTGGATGGACTTGTAAAAGATAGTGCCTTCCCTGTTGGCGCCTGCCCGTCGCACTATCTGCTCCAGCACCAGGTTGAAGAGGTCAGATGACAGCGCATTTCCTTGCCGAAATCCGGTGCATGTTTCGAATGGCTCCGAGGTCCTAGAACCGTGGCGCGACACAACTGGATCGTACTGGATCGTACCAAACAGTTCTTCACGATGAATGCTGTCGCATGCGGCTTTGAAATCGATGAAAAGATGGTGTGTATCGATTCGAAACTCCTTGGTCTTTTCCAGGATTTGTCGAAGTGTGAAAATTTGGTCTATAGTTGATTTGCCGGGCCGGAAGCCGCACTGGTAGCTGCCGATTAGTGCGGTGCAAAATGGTTTTAGACGTTCACACAATACGCTGGACATAATCTTGTATGCGACATTGAGCAGGGATATACCTCTATAGTTCTTGCAAGAGGTAGGATCGCCTTTTTTGTGGATGGGGCATATAGAGCTGGTATTCCAATCGTCGGGCATGCTTTCATCTTCCCAAATTCTGCAGATGATCTGGTGCATGCTCCCTACCAGAACATCGCCGCTAGCCTTGAAGAGCTCTGATGGCAAGCCATCTGAGCCTGCGGCCTTGTTGTTCTTCAGCTTCTGAATAGCTGTGCCGACTTTTTCGATGCTGGGTGGGAGGACTACTTCAGCGGCTGGAGTTGGGATTTCCTCGGTCCCTACCTGCTTAAATATATCCACTATTCCCTGCGGGTCGGTGACAAGATTACCCTCGCAATTTCGAAGAGCCTGGGTGCCCTTTTTGAAGCCTCCTGCAAGGGGTTTGGCTTTTTTGTAAAAGGCTCGTGTTTTATTTTTATCCCTATACTCCTCGATATCCTTGAGCTGGGAGGCTGCGAAGATTCTTTTTTTTTTTTTGTCGCAACTTGTCTTTATAGGTACATATATTGAAAGACTTGACGAGTTTTCGAAACCGAGATTGTATTCCCTTGGAAGCAGGTTATTAGAATTTCCATTTGATCTTTTATAAATCTGTTGGTTACTTTAGCTTTTAAGTAAATCATACACGATAAACCAGTAAGGAAAGTGACAAGTTCATCATAATTGTTTTGTGATTTATGGCCAATTTACGTGTAATATACGATATGTAGTTAACTTTCTTCCGAAAGCTTAAAAGTGCTTCTTTAACAGCCGTCTATACAGGAAATATTTATACATATACTATTGTCGTAATAGCAAAAGGAAAGATTTATTGGAAATACATACCATATTTTGTGCCAAGGTGCCATCCACCACTTCTCTACTTAATAGATAAAATGAACCATTGACAAATAAGTGTGTATAGAACCTGCTGTACCTTCCAAACAAAAGTTCTTTCCGAGGTCGATTTATTATTTATACATTTTCCAACCCCATTAAATATTCTAGGCTTCCGCTCCACGCTGTTCCTCCCGTCCAAACTTGCATAGTATTCACTTAATTGATTCAATTGTGTGAAGTACTGAGTGCTAAGTGACCAGTATGCACCATGACCATGTAAAGTGCTCCGTTCATTCATAATGACTAAGCGACGTGATGACGATTGACAATTGACTCGAAACAGATTACATGTACAAGTATGTATTGTATGTCCATGTCTAACTATGTACATCTGTATATGTAGTTACTTGGGAGTAGTTGCAAAACGTGCGACATGGGCTTGTGCCCATTTAGTCTATCGAGTAAATGATAATCATCTTATCAACACTTGAATATTTCGACAAAGATACTAATCAGATTTTATTACTTTTCCAGTTCAGCGAACATTTATTGACTTAGATACTTAGTGAGGTAATTAATTACAATTGTATGCTTGACGAGTTAGTAATCAATAGCACTACGTCTAGCGTGACGAATTAAACGTGGGGCTGTAGACTAGATATGATAAGGAATTAGTATATTTCTCAATGAAAGAAAGACGAAAACATCCAGGGAAGTTTCAACGAATCGTGATATGTATGTATGTGTGTGAATCAATGAAATTTTTCAAACTGGTTTTATCTTTTACGCTAGATAAGTTGTTGTTTTTTTATTTAGTCATTTAATCAGTTGCTATGATCGATATTGCAAAGATAACACTGATACGCTTTGAATCACCTTGCAAACGGTTAGGCTGATTATAAGGAAATGATGGACCGGGCAAACGATGCTGAGATTCCATTCATCGGGCATGCATTCTTCCGAACATATCTTGCAGATGAGTTGGTACATGTTTCTAACCAGCTCATCGCCAGCTGCTTTAAACAGTTCCGTGGGAAGTCCGTCTGTACCAGCAGCTTTATAAGACTTTGTCATGAATAGCTTCTCGAAATCCGCCGTTCGGAATCGGTAATAAACTGTAGGTCCCTTTCACCTGTGAGAAAATAAAATCACACACAACACGGGTGATTAAAAGAAGCTAGGCTTAGGTAATCCATGGGCTGTAACGCCACACACATAACTTGTGTAGCATCCATACATGGACAGATACAACTCCGTTTTTCAAGCAGAGATATTTGCTATAGAACTCTGCCTCAGAGAAAATATAAATAGAAATATACTCAACAAAAACATTTACATTCTCTCTGACAGCAAGGCTGCACTTCTGGCCCTAAAGAGCTATGAAATCACCTCCAAACTGGTATGGGACTGCCTACAGCTACTTCACCAGCTGGCCAGCACAAAAAGATATCATCTCATTTGGATACCTGGACACAGCGGCCATACAGGCAACGAAAAGGCGGACCTACGATGGGCATTATACAAGATGACACTTGCAGAATGTGTAATGAAGACGAAGAAACAGCAGAGCACATACTGTGCCACTGTAACTGCCTTGTCAGTACACGTCATCGTCACTTAGGCAAGTATTATCTTGAAGCAGAAGAAATCGCTGCTAGCTCACTCAAAAGCATACTAAGTTTTATAACGAACTCAGGATTTTTGAGTGAACTGTAAGTGGGGGACATCACAATAGGCCCACTCGTGGCCTCAGTGATCAAGTGACTTTGTCCCACCCCCGTACCCTCTCTAGCATCCGTACATCGATCTTCTACTTTTTGTAACTAGCTTTATTCAAATGTTCCTAACGGTTTTTTTTTTTGTAAAATGTTTAGTTTTTGGACAATCGGACTCTTTGCCACGATAGATCTATAAAGGTGCTACGCTATGCTGTGCTATTTTTTAGCACTAGCCCCTTATTAACGGTCGGATTCGACAATTGCCATGATTTTGTTGGCATTTTCGACAATCGATCTTTCAAAGCGTGCCACCGCTTTGACATCGAAACCACCCGATTGGAATCGACGAACCCAAAACTGCGCGTGATTACAGTTTCGCCTCTATCCATGAAACCTGTAAAATATGACGCTTTTTCTCCTTGCTGACGTTTATCTTTAACACGTGCTCAAGTTAACTTTTAAAGAATATGTTTTAGTACGAAGTCTCAGCTTGCTAACGGTACTTAGTGTACGTCCGATAGGAAGTAGATAAATTACTAAAGCCACCTGTTGGAAAAGTAATGACATTAAAGGTCTACAAGTTTTGTGAAAGAAGCCACCTTTTGTATAGTGAATTGAAGTTGTATGGTAGCTTTTAATCGATTTCTATTTTCTTTATGTTATATAAAGGGTACGCCAAATAACTTTTTTTTTTTGAAAATGCTATAAAAAAAACTACTGAATATTTTCTCAAATTTCTTTTTTTATTTGAAAGTACAGTCCTTCCGGTTAATAATGGAAAATAATTTCATTGAAATGGCTGCCTCGGCTGGCCATGCAGTAGCCTACAGGATCGGTCCAATTTTTAAGCACATTGTCGATTGTGTGCAGCTGCATTTCACCAATGGCTTCACGAATATTGTCCTTTAAAGCGTCAATTGTCTCTGGCTTGTCGGCGTAACACTTACTTTGACGGCACCCCACAAATAATAGTCCAACGGTGTCAAATCGCAGCTCCGAGGTGGCCAAACGACATCAGCTCTGCGACTGATAATGAGATCTTCAAAAACAGGAAGCAAAACATCGAGTGTAGCTTCGGCTGTGTGGCACGTAGCGCCGTCCTGTTGAAACCAAATGTTGCCAATATCTTCCTCTTCAATTTTTGTGAACAAAAATTCGTTCAACATGGCCCGATAACGATCGCCATTGACTGTAACGGCCACTTCTTGCTTATTTTCGAAGAAAAATGGCTCAATTATGCCTCTGGACCAAAATCCGCACCAAACAGTTACTCGTTTTGGGTGCACCGGCTTTTCAATGTATGCGTGCGGGTTTTCTGTGCCCCAAATGCGACAATTTTGCTTTTTACATACCCGCCAAAATCAAAATGAGCTTCATCTGAAAAGATGGTTTTTTTGACAAAATCGGCATCTTCTGTAAGTCGATCGCAGGCCCACTTAGCGAAACGAAAACGCATTGGATGGTCAGTTGGCTTCAACTCCTGAACCAATTGGACTTTGTATGGCGTCATACCAAGGTCTTTATGCAAAATTCGTCTCAATGATGTCTCCGAAATGTTCAATTGTTGAGAACGACGGTGAATTGATTTGATGGCGCTTCACACACACTTTATGCCGCAGCAGCAATATTCTCAGGTGTACGCACTGTTTTTGGCTTTTCACGCTTTGGTTTATCGATGAGGACGCCAGTTTCTTTCACTTTTTTCACAAGATAACGAACGTACGGAGCTGACGGTGCTTCTCTTCTTCCAAAATCCGTAATTTTCGCAATTTTCGCACACATTCTGCAACATTACCATGATTTTCAAAGTAATGTCGCAATATTTCCCAGCGTTGTTCAAGCGTATACACAACCATATTCGTTGAGCGGAAGGATAAAACTAATTATCTGTCAAATCAGACATGACCTAAGTGCTACCATTCACGAAATAAGCACTACTTGAAAAAAAAAAAACGTTAGATGGCGGGACCTTTAGTAGATGATTTAAGTGCTAACTTTCGTGTGTTATCGGTGGAACATGACCTTACCTCGAAATGAAACTTAAATGCGATGACAGTGATTATTCTGATATATACGAGTACACCTTACTTATCTCCTTTTATTTATTTATTTGTTCAGTGTTGGTGGTAATATAACTGCCATAGGTAGAAGACAATGGTTATTTATCTCACATTCAATGCGCCCTCCACCGAATGATAAAACCACTTCTTGGCTAACATTTAATGTGATTTTTCAATCAACAAATAGAATCATTCGGTCATTTAGTTGTTGCTCAATTTATCGCCATAGCATGACAGCAACTGTTTTACTTGCCCAGTTAAGCCACAACAGCTGCCTGATTCGTCCGCCTCGGACTTGTCCACACCAAATATAATGTATTTCATTTAACACATATTACGTGTGCAACCCCATAAAAAACAATTTAAAAACAAAATAAACAAAAAAATGTGCACCGTACGGATATGAGGTAGTCATACCAAATATTTATGTCACATTGTATGTTATGTTGGCCTGTGGCCTAGTCTGCCCCCCCCCCCTCTCCAATGCTTCGTGTGTCTTCTTCGATGCCAACTAATTTAATTTAAACGAAACCCGGCCTGACCATGGCCTATATGTGACGACTTGGCCGTGTTTCTATGGAGCAGAATGCTTGTAATCTCACCTATCGGTGCATAATAAAGAGGCGCCTTAATAAAATCAGTGTTGCGATGGTCAGGTTTTGCTGCGCGCTTAGATTTATTATAATATGCAGATGAATAGTGTGCAGTGCATACGTAACTCATCTACTTAGTGCTTTGCTATGAATTGAATTTATCTTTGTGCTCGCTCTAAGTTGAGCTGGAAATATTCGATATGATGGAGGCTTAATGGGCATAGCTTCTTTCTATGGAATTTGTGTGCAGTTTTTTTCGTTCTTTGGTTAGGATCACCATTTGCATCAATATTTTAGTTTATCTTTCAAGTACCCACTTATCGCCGGCAACAAAAATACATAAGTTAGTTTTTTTTGTTTTATTCATTATTCTTACTTACTTACTTATCAGGCCAGCGATCCATGGAGGATCTGAGCCTGAGCTATAGCTGCCTTCCACCTTTGACGGTCCCGGGCACGCTGCTTCCAGTTGTCAAGACCAAGATGTCTTACATCCGCGATTACTTGGTCTTTATACCGGATGTTCGGTCTTCCTCTTCATCTCGAACCAGGAGGCTCGGAGTCGAAGACCTTCTTAGCTGGAGCGTTGATGTCCATGGGGCCGAGCTAGTGTAGTCGACGGATCCTTGCCTTCCGGACTACATCCACATCTTGGTACAGCTCGTAGAGTTCGCGGTTGTGTCTTCTTCTCCATTCACCTTTTTCACAGACAGGACTAAATATCCGGCGCAGAATTTTTCTTTCGAAAGAACCCAAAATCAGCTCCGCTGTCCTGCTTATCGTCCAGCTTTCGGCTCCGTACAGCAGGATTGGCAGAATGAGCGTTTGGTAAAGCATGACTTTGGTCTTTCGAGTGAGGAGTTTTGACCCCAGTTGTTTGGACAAGCCGAAGTAGCAGCGGTTGCCAAGGGCGATTCTATGCTGGATCTCCCTTGTGGTGTCATTTGTGGAATTTACGTTTGCCCCGAGGTAGACAAACTCCTTAACTACCTCGAAATTGTAGCTGTCAATTGTTATATTTTGTCCCAGGTGGTGAGCGACGGATTGGTTTTTGCTTGACAGCATGTATTTCGTTTTGTCCTCATTGATCTTAAGGCCAACTCGTTTCGTCTGTTCTTCAATCGCCGTGAATGCTTCCACGATGCCACGGCGAGAACACGCGATGATGTCGATATCATTTCCTCGGTCCCTACAGCTCTCTCTTGATCATGCTCGTTAAGCAGCTGCTGGAAATGCTGCTTAAATACATCCACTATTCCCTGCGGGTCTGTGAAAAGATTACCCTCGCAGTTTCGAAGAGCCTGGGTGCCGTTTTTGAAACCTCCTGCAAGGCCTTTGGCTTTCTTGTAAAAGGCTCGTGTTTTATGTTTATCCCTAGACTCCTCGATATCCTTGAGCTTATTCATTATTAACGTTACAAAATTATTTGCTCTCTAAAGGTTATATAACAATTTAGGTTTTATACAAATAGTGACATCTTGTATTGTGATTTAATAAAGATAAATGCCACATTATAAACAATTTATTTAAATACTTATTTTTTAAGTGTGGGGTGAATTAGGATTAGTGAAGGCTAAGTATGATAAACTTACTGTTAATATAAAATAAGATACAATGTAAAATATAACATATTTTTCATGCTTACGTGGCAATGACGTGAGTTGACATTTTTTTGTACACATACCAAATTCACTCACTCAATTAAAAACTCAGTTGTGAATGAATCAACTCACTTTTCAGATCAAGAAATTGATCCAGATAAAAAGCTGGATCACGTACTGTTGTTGTAATGCATGTAATCAATGATCAGAAGTGGATCAAGTAGGCATAATAAAGGACACCTATTATGGCATAGGAGTTACTATACAGAGTAGTACGAAAATCAGGTATGGTAACAGTAGATCCGTAATAACTTCTCAACCCATATGAAGCAAGGAAAGAGCTTTGTAAATAGCCACTTTTCATGAAAAATATTTTTAATACAGTACAGCCTCGCTAGCCGGACACATAAAGTTTCGGCCATGTCCGGACTAGCGAAATGTCCGGACTATAGAGAAAAACTAAAATAAAGTGGGCAATCGGAAACAAACACCTTTTATTAACAAAATAAATCTCATATTTGTATGACCATACTACATATAGCTTAAATATACAGGGAAAAGAGTACGTATTTAAAGACTACCAAAGAACCTGTTTATTTTTGGCTGGAAAACTTTATCTAAAAACTTCTTTTCAGCTTCTTCGCGTAACCTCTTTAGGAGAAGATCCATTTGCGGTGCATTATTTTCTTTAGCCCACTAAATGGCCCTGACGAATATTTTTCTTGCTTCACTATGTGAAACTTTCGCAACTTCTTTATTTTCATTTTGATCTTCACTGTCTTCTTCGTCATCTTCCTCAACATTTTGTTGGATTACTGAAGCGGACTGGATAATGTCTTCATCGGACAAATCATAAGAGAACTCATTTTGACCAGTTGCCCATTTTCTTATTTCATCCATAGATGTGCTACCATTTGGGTCAATGATTTAAACTAAGCCATGAATTTTATTTAAATCATCAAGCGATGAATCAGAGTCAATTTTTTGGCGTAACTGTGCAAGTGGTATTAGGTCTTCATCATCCCATTGGGATCCCAGTTCTGGCCATAATATTGACCAACTCTTTTTGATATTTTTCTCTCCAATACCTCTCCAAGCAGAATCCAAAAAGGAAACTGCATCTCGCAAATTTAATTTTTTTTAAGACTGCTGAAATATTTTTATCATCTTCTAGTAGAATGTGGGTCAGCAGTTGCTTCCTGTATGCTACCTTTATATTTTGAATAACATTTTGATCCATCGGTTGCAATAGTGTCGTACAATTAGGTGCCAGAAATAAAACCCTGAAGTTGGGATCAAAGTTTATTTCCACCTCTTAAGGATGAGATGGGGCATCATCCAAAACCAAAAGCGCTTTTAATGGCATATTAATATCGGTCAAAAACTTTTTCACATTGGGAATAAAATATTTCTTGAACCATTTCAAAAAAATTGTTGTCGACATCCAGCCTTTTTTAGTAGCTTTATATACTACTGGAAGATCAACGTTCTTAAATGCCCTTGGATTCATTGATTTTCCGATTACTAAAAGGGGCAACTTATGAGTTCCTGCAGCATTACAGCAGAGCATAAAAGTTACGCGATCTTTCGATATTTTCCTGCCAGGAGCAGATTTTTCATTTGCATGAACCCATGTCGTTCCTGGAAGAACTCTCCAAAAGGCAGCTGATTCATCAGCATTATAAACTTGTTCTTCGGTTATGTTCATTTCCTGCATCACTTTCAAAAACTTTTCTTGGAAAGGCTTCATAGCAGCAACGTCGTTGGAAACTTTTTCGCCACAAATTTTAAGATTTCGAATTCCATGCCGGCATTTAAATTTTTCCAACCAACCTGATTTTGCAGCAATCATCGTTTCCCGTCATCTCTTTGTAGAAAAATTTGGCTTTGGTTTGAATCATGTCGGTTGAAATTGGCACATGATGATTTCTTCGTTGGATAAACCATGTCATTAACGCTTCTTCTACAGCTGGATGTTCACATTGCTTCATTGTCTTTCTCTTTCCTGGAACCAATTGTTAAAAGCCCATGAAAAGTAGGTCCATATTCCTAGCAATCAAATTCTCAGCTTACCTGATCCTTGAAATGTGTTAGATACAAATTTCCTAATTTTTATTTTGTTAGTTTTTATGTCGAAAACAGTTGATTTCGAGACTTGCAAAAATTGTAACGGTAAGAAGCAGCCTGCTACATAACGTAAAGAACAACAGGGGAATTCCCGGAGTTGTGTGAACAAATATATTTTCTTCAAATTATAACACATGTATGTGTGAATTGAATAATCTGTCCGGATTACTTACTTACTTTGATGGCGCTACAGTTCGGGGTGAACCAGGGCCTCAACCAACAAGCCTCTCCAGCCGGCCCGATCTTCGGCCAGCCGCTTCCAGTGCCGCACGCCCAGTTGGTTGAGGTCCCCTTCCACCTGTGCGCGCCACTTTAAATGCGGTCGTCCTCTGCTGCGTCGTCCCTCGGGGTTGGAGTCGAAGACTCTTCGGGCCGGAGCGTTGATGTCCATTCGCTCTACATGGCCTAGCCATCTTAGACGTTGGATCCGAAGACGTCTAACCAGGCCGATGTCGCTGTACAGCCCGTACAGTTCTTGGTTGAATCTCCTCCTCCATTCTCCGTTTACACAAACGGGATCAAAGATTGCACGCAGAATTTTCCTCTCGAAACGTCCAAGAGCCTCTTCATCCGCTTTTGACAACGTCGAAGCCTCAGCGCCGTAGAGGAAGACCGGGATGATTAAGGTTTTGTAGAGGGAAACCTTAGTTTTTCGAGAGAGGGCTCTACTACTCAATTGCCTCTTGAGCCCGAAGAAGCAGCGATTGGCAAGAGTTATTCTGCGTTTTATCTCAGCGCTGGTGTCGTTGCTGCTTGTCACTACCGAGCAGAGGTAGACGAAGTCCTTGACTACTTCAAAAATATAGCTGCCGAAGGTGACGTTCTGACCAAGACGTCGGTGTTGTGCGTCTTTCTTGGATGACAGCATATATTTGGTCTTGTCCCCATTTACCCTTAGACCCACTTTCGCCGCTTCTGCTTCAATGCTTGTGAACGCCTCATTGACGTCTCGCTTTGTTCGTCCAATAACGTCAATGTCATCTGCGTAGGCAAGCAATTGTGTGGACTTGAAGTAGATCGTACCTCTTGTATTGGCCGCAGAGTCCCGCACGATCTTTTCAAGAATAATGTTGAAGAAATCACATGACAGTGCGTCACCCTGTCTAAAACCTTTTTTAACATCAAAGGGGTCGGTTAGTTCACCTCCGACCTTAATGGAGCAGCGAGAGTTCTCCATAGTCATCCTGCACAGTCTGACGAGTTTGGCAGGAATGTTACAACATGACATGGCTCTGTATAGCTCGTCTCTATAAACACTGTCATACACGGCTTTAAAGTCGACGATAAGATGGTGCGTGTCGACCTGGAATTCATGGGTCTTCTCCAAGATCTGCCGTAGTGTAAATATTTGGTCTATCGTGGATTTTCCTGGCCTGAAACCACACTGGTGGGAACCTATCCGATTGTCCACGGACGGCTTATCCCTCTTTAATTGGCGCAGTCATAGGGGTCTCCTTTCTTATGGACCGGGCAAACGATACTGAGATTCCATTCATCGGGCATGCGTTCTCCCGACCATGTCTTGCAGATGAGTTGGTGCATGTTAGGAACATGCTCATCGCCAGCTGCTTTAAACAGCTCCGCGGGGAGTCCGTCTGCTCCAGCAGCTTTATAAGACTTAAGTTTCGATATCGCTATCTTAACATTGTCTAGGTCGGGTGGACGGGATTCTCCTTCGTTTATTTTCTTTCACTATTAGCTCCGCCGCTATTTCTCTGTAGAATGTACTGAGTGGCGTTTTCGCTTCAGAAGGAAGCCGGGTGATATAGTCGGTTTCGGTTTTTTAATCTCGAGATGTCCCATCGATCCAAGACTGATGTGTGGCCATGAGGACTCCTTGCCCTGAGATCGGATTCCTGTATTCTTAGCGCAGTCCTGGCTGCGATGCTCTCGCCGTTGGTGTGGATTTCATAGATTCAGTCACCGCCAGACAACCTGCCCTCTGAACTTTTGAAACACTTTGAAGATGACTCACAACCGGTTTCATTTCAGAATGTCGTAAGTGATCTACTTTCCATAACCAGTCGCCATCCGCTTCAGAAATATGTCGTTTTTGTTTTACAATTTAGCAATGATTCATTTAGATACAAATTCATAGATGGAAATTCGGTCCAGGAGTTTTTGTGCGTTAACTTGAGAGCGCCGTTGCGCAGTGGGTATTGTGTTGGCCTCTGATGCCGATGACACGGGATCGAATTCTGATAACAGCCGTGTTATCGAATGTGTTTTTCACGGTGCTTCACCTCAGCGTGGTGCTGACAATATCACCTGTAGTATAATTGTCATGTTCCAGGGGGACTGCTTTTAGTGCAGTCAGTTGTCCTAGATACATTTCAGATACTTTTGGCTTTTGACCAGCAAGGAGTTTTTCCAACAAGGTTTTGTGAAATAATTTCGCAAGGGTTCCCTTGCTTATAAATGTGCTGCATGTTGGGAAAGCGGGTGATTAAGTTACAGAGACTTTTTGACCTCTTTGGCAATCTGGTGCATAAAAGTCACTTTCATCGCACACTCCGATTGGTGTATGTATGTAGGTGAGTGTAAAGAAAAGAGCTGTCTCATACCTTCTTGTTACTTATTAACACTTTGCTCAATAACTTCACATAGCATTTCAAATCGATCCGCTGCCTATATTAAAAGGTAAATTTAGGCCTTCGATACTGCCTATTTGTGTATCAAAGGGACGAATTTCCGGTTCAGCCTATTCGAAATGGGACGTGTTAAAGTCCACACTGATTTTTAGGATTCCGTACCCAAAGGGTAAAACGGGACCCTATTACTAAGACTTCGCTGTCCGTCTTTCACCAGGCTGTATCTCATGAACCGTGATAGTTAGACAGTTGAAATTTTCACAGATGATGTATTTCTGTTGCCGCTATAACAACAAATGCGGCAACAACAGAATAAAATAAATATTTAAGGGGGCTCCCATAAAACAGACTTGATTTTCATTCAAAAAATCCTCTTGGTCACATACTGACCTATTGTTAGTCGACAATATCTCACAGCCAGTAGCAAATTTCCGAGGATTGATCCCTATTGTGTCTTTGTTGTATTAATCTTAGCTGCAAAGCTTTTTTCTGTAATTATTGTTATTCACCTTTTCACCTCCTTGCTGTCAAGTAAGATAGTTGATTTGAATTCAATGAACACTTGAATAATCAACTATCTCACCATGGAGATTTTTGATCATCAAAGTAATATGCCTATAACCTGCCTGCAACCGCGTCTCCCTTAAGCTCTCCGATACACCTCAATCCTCATTAGAGCAACAATGGAGCCTGTGCAAACAAGCCCTGAAGAGCACAGCAACGGAAGTGCTGGGCCTTAAAGCTCCACCACGACGAAACACCTGGTTCGATGACGAGTGTAGAAGGATTCCTGCGGACTCCTCATTGCACAAAAAAACAAGAGCGGCTCGTGAGCTCTACGAGCTTAAAAGAAGGGAGGAACATAAGCTTCTCAAGAGAAAAAAGAAAGAGCACGAGAAGCGGGTGATTGAAAACTTGGAGAGGTGCTATTGTAGGCACGATGTTCGAAGATTTTATCAATGGATAAAACGAATGTCTCAAGGCTATAAAGCCCGAACGGAGGCCTGTAAGGATGAGAACGGACACCTGGTAGTAGAATCGCAGTCGATGCTGAGAATTTGGAAAAACAACTTCTGTAGACTGTATAACGGCGATGACAGCCAACATACCGCCGTCAGGCAGAATGATCCATCTTTTAACGACGAAGATAGCAGAGAATTCCGTCTCCCTGACCTCGACGAAGTTGAGATTGCCATTCGAAACTCAAGTCGAATAAAGCTGCTGGCGCAGATGGACTGTCTGCTTAGCTCTTCAAAGCGGCTGGGGGTGAACTGGTTAGGAGCATGCACCGGCTCATCTATAAGATATGGTCAGAGGAAAGCATGCCCGAGGAATGGAGTCTCAGCATTGTTTGCCCGATCCACAAAAAAGAAAACCCCTTGGACTGCGCCAACTATAGAGAAATAAGTTTCCTTAATGTCGCATGCAAGATCTTCGCTGCCGTTTTGTGTGAACGCCTGAAGCCATTCGTAAACAAGCTGATAGGTCCTTATCAGTGTGGCTTCAGGCCAGGGAAGTCCACCATCGATCAAATCTTCACACTACGACAGATCCTGGAGAAAACCAATGAATTTCAAGTCGATACGCACCATCTATTCGTCGACTTCAAGGCCGCATGCGACAGCGTAATTAGAGACGAGCTATATAACGCCATGTTTATTTTTGACATCCCTGCTAAGCTCGTCAGACTATGCAGGATGACCCTGGAAAATGCTAGCTGCTCCATCCGAATCGGTGCAGAACTGACCAATAGTTTCGAAAGGAGTCAAGAAAGGATTTAGACAGGGCGATGCGTTGTCGTGTGATTTCTTAACATCATATTAGAAATGGTTGTGCAAAAATCACAGGCCAATACAAGAGGCACAATCTATTTCAAATCCTCGCAACTTCTTGCATACGCCGACGATATTGACATAATAGATCAATCGCAGCGAGATGTCAATGAGTCGTTTGCGAGTATTGAGATGAAGGCGGCTGAAATTGGCAGTTAATGAGGGCAAGACTTAATATCTGCTGTCATCGAAAAAGGACATTTACCACCGACGTCTTGGACAGAACGTGCATATTGGCAGACATAAGTTCGAGGTAGTTAAGGACTTCATATACCTCGGCTCCGCAGTGACTTGGAACAACGACACCAGTTTCGAAATCAGGCGCAAAATTACTCTTGCCAACCGCTGCTTCTATGGGCTCAAGAGGCAACTGAGAAGTAGAGCCCTCTCTCGTACGACCAAGTTTACCTTATATAAGACCTTAATTATCCCGGCCCTGTTATACGGCGCAGAAACATGGACTTTATCTAAAGCGGATGAGGAAATCCTTGGTCGTTTCGAGAGAAAGATTCTGCGTTCGATTTTCGGTCTCATAAACACAGAGGAGGGTTGGAGGAGAAGATTCAATCACGAACTGCACGGGTTGTACAGCGACATGAGTCTGGTCAGGCATCTACGGATCCAACGCCTAAGATGGCTAGGCCATGTAGAGCGAATGGAAACCACAGCTCCAGCCCGTAGAATCTTTGAATCCAACCCCGAGGGACGAAGAAATAAAGGACGGCCGCACCTAAGGTGGCGCGCACAGGTGGAAAGGGACCTCAACCAACTGGGCGTGCGGCATTGGAAAAGACTAGCGAAAGATCGTGCTAGGTGGAGAGGCATGTTGGTTGAGGCCCAGGTTCACCCCGAACTGTAGCGCCCGTTAAGTAAGTAAGTAAGAACCTGCCTGCAACCAAGATCTGTCGACATGCAAAAAGTAATTGCAAACGAATTAGCCGTTTAATGTGTTGACCGATGAGGTAACATAGAACGTATTTTTTCAATTTTATATATATGTACATATGGTACGGAACACTTCGAGCGCGAGTCCGACTCCCACTGGGCGGTTTTTTACTTTTGAATTGTCTATACAATTAGCTTATCTGATGCTCAAAAGCTTCTAACAGGTTATATATGTACATATGTATTGTGTGTTTTCGACCATCCTTTACATGTTAACTGGAACCTCCCACCTCATGTCATTCCGTACAACATTTCATGTTTACTTGCATCAACATTCTTTACAGCACGTGTGGGAGATATAATCCACTTATTCTGGTCTAAACCATGTTCATAGCTTTTTTCGATTTAGAAAAAGAATACAAGAGAAAACATTTTACAAAAAACAAAGTACAAATTCCAGCAAAAGCTCTCAATCCATCAGTCTAGCAAATACAATAGCTCAACAGCAAATGCCCATATCACATCCTCAAAACAGCCAACTTATGTACCGTCATCCACAAAAGTGAAGGCACAGCACCTATTTTCGTAAAAAACGCCCTCCAAATAGCTTCGTATTTAAAAAAATAGTAACAAAACATAATTATTTTATATATTAGTGTATTTGGATTCAGGATTGTGACTTTTACTATTTTGTTAGAAAAAATAGCGGAAATATTTCTATTTTGTGATGGTAAAGTAGAAAATTGGTTCCACAAAAGTGAAGGCACAGCAGGGAACAGCACATTTAAAACGGGAGTTCCGCAGTGGTTTACTTCGTGGTAGAATTCATTATTGTGTATTGCATTTCCTGCGCCTAGGCAGTGTGTTTTAGTCTCTTTAATAGAAGCTTTAAAATATTAAATTTAAAAATAACTAAAAAAATGCCGCGGAAAGTACTATCTGTAGAAGAGCGTAGGATTGTTATAAATTTGTATGTAAAAGAAAACAAATCATATTCTGAAATTGGTGCCTTATTGTCTCGTAGCCGATATACAATACGTAATGTGATTCAGCGTTATGGAAATAACGGGCAAATGGAAAATAAACCTAAAAGGGGTCTACCACCCCAGAAACTTAGCCAACATGATAAGAGACTCATACAATACCTGATCAAAGGAAATCCATTTATAAGTGCAACAAAAATCAGTGATCACTTCCAGAACTACCAAAAAAAAAACGATCCACCACGAAACCTTAAGACGGTGCAATGTAAATGCTGGATTTAAATCTTGTTCGCCAAGAAAAAAAACCTTTGGTTTCACTTAAGAACCATAAGAAAATAATTTGAATCAATCTAGTGATTTCTGGGATAAAGTAGTTTTCCCTGACGAATCCAAATTCAACATATTTGGATCAGATGGTCGCCTTCGTGTGTGACGAAAGAGGGGAACTGCACTGTACCATAAACACACACTTAAAACAATTAAGCATGGAGGAGGTGGTATCATGGTGTGTGGTTGCATGTCCGCTAAAGGTGTTGGTAACCTGCATTTCATAGAGGGAAGGATGGATCAATACGTATATATTGACATCTTCAAAAAAAATTGAATACAAAGTCTGAAAAAACTGGGCTTGGGTAGTCGTATTATTTTGAACAAGATAACGACCCCAAGCATAACGCAAAGATGTGGATTGTGATGAATAATCCTCACATGCTCATTACGCCGCCGCAAAGCCCTGACTTGCATTAAAAGACGAATGGGAGAATATTTGTCCAGAATATACTCAGAAATTAGTCGATTCGATGAGTAGAAGGCTCCATGCAGCTCTTCAAAACAAAGGATATGCAACTAAATATTGGAAAGGTAAGGCCTCATTGAACGCGTTTTTTACGAAAATAGGTGCTGTGCCTTCACTTTTGTGGATGACTGTATGTATAAGCTAACTCATAACATAATGGATTTAATTATTCATAAATCTATTGCTGCACTCCCGAAAACAGGGCGACAGAGAATTGAAACATTTTCTCAAACACCCCACCCATTGCAGAAACGGCACACATGTGCCAACAGTCTACATATTTTCAAAATAAAGCGTGTGTTTAGATACCCTCTACTACTTCTAATCCATGCAAAAAATGTAGGATTCCTATTTTAGAGATTACGTCATTGGGTTTCAATTGTTATAATTTTTCTTTTGTTTTATTTCATTTTTCTTTCAATCTTCTGCTTCTCGACTCTGTTTCGTTGGCTTGTCGCTTCCTCTTTTGTTTAGTTGCCACAAGTGTATCTTGGAGTTCAAGGAGAGTAAACTAGCTCAAATCCACCTGATGAAAAGTGGTCACTATCACTTATTAATCTTACATGCGTGACGATGCTCATGCCTGCTGGTTGGTATCATGTTTTACAAACTATCGTATTTTAATAAAATTGTAGAAAATGTAGATGTGATTGCAACCATACAGATAGATGGGTGAGAAGAATAAATTTGATTTCACGAACGATTAATTTGTTCCCTTCATTCGTTTAGTAAATAATCGTGAAGTTGCAAATTAATTTTCTCTTCCTTCTCCTTTTGTTCTTTCGACTGAGAAATGTACTATTTTGAAATTCGATTTTTTCGTATTTTATATAAATTAATTCGACATCTTACGTGATGCCTGTACTGAATCATTAATTGAATGATTCAATACTATTTATTTTTTAACAAATGGAAATTGTTAGGTGATTTCTTGGCAAAACACTCGAACTTGGAATTGCCGGGCAGGCAGGCAATTGGTTGTTTAATGAGAAATTAGAATGAGAAACGTGGTAATACTGTACATAAAAGCTTCTCGATGTCACTGTGAACGTAGTTAGACTTCGTAGGTATATTCGGTTCGTGATACTAATTAGGAACAGGTTGATTTCCATTAAGCTTTTATAAAACGCCATGGAGTTCGTTGCTACCTTTTGCCCATTTCGGTTGACGACTTACAAATAGTTCACAAAGTACAGAAAAAAAAAAAAAGAATTGATAAATGGGAAATTATATAGGTGGTAAGGGGGCGTTCAAGTATGACGTAACGCATTTTTTTAAGATTTTTGACCCTCCCTCCCCCCCACGTAACGCGCCGTAACGTTTTTCTGTACCCCCCTCCCCCTCCCTAAACGTTACGTAACACCCAAGTGACCATTTTTACCTAAAAGTCACGATTATGTTGCGCACAGTACCAGAAAGTCGCTAAAATATCGTTGTTACTGTTTTAATCGCGTTTGCGGTAATAATAAATAAAACAAGAGATTTATAACTCGCAATTTTTTAACTATGGGGACTAGTGCTAACAAATAGCAAGAGGCATTGTGACCTTTATAGATCTATTGTGCCTACTAGCCAGGAGCTTCTCCATTTTTTTTTTTTTAATGAAGTTGAGAATGTCTCTCGTAGGAGCTGAGATGATCCCCTTAGGAGGCAGCGCACTCTTATGTTATGTGCCCTGCAGTTTCTTCGTCCTCAAGACAGAGTCGTAACTCAGTTTCAGACGACCGTAAGGTAGCTGACCAGTCTTCTGATATCGACTCTATTAAGCTTAAGAACATTAATAGAGTGTTTGTTCAGGGGTCGTATAAATCTTTTCGACTGGCAAAGTCAAAAGGGCAGGTGTAGCGATTTTTCTCACTGCCGCAGAAAGATTCAGGACTTATGTACCTTTCGCTGGAACTTTTCCTTTCGAGATGATCAGCGATTTTATTGCTCCATGCGTATTTCACTGCAATTTACTTATAAAAACGGTGAGATAAGGATTATACGGAATTTTAGCCAAAAATAATTTCAATAATTTCAAATATCGATATCTCGCAAAATGTTATTCTACATTTTCGATTTATTTTGGGTCGATACAGCTAAATCCACCGTCAGATCGCAGCGCCACAGAAATCGTACTCTCCCCACTTACCTCAAAGCAAAACGTAAATGCCAAAAAACAAAACTAGTAATTTTCAATTTCCTCAAAAACTAGAAGACATAAAAGCATCCGGTTTTTTGTATTCGATTCAGAATTGATAGAAGCATGGACTACAAAATTTTGTATTTAGTGTTTAATTTCAAAATTTTGAGATAAATTGGTCTAAACTTTTTTTTTTTTTTTTTTTAACATAAGTAATTTAATTTTTATTTTGTATTGAAGAACAGAACTGAATTCTGGCTTTCAGATTTGGTACAGTACTTCATTGTAAGTGTTGCCGTTGGTTTCTAACATTTTTTATTTTTTTTTTCATTCTAAGTCATTTTTTAGGGTTCCGTACCCAAAGGTAAAACGGAACCCTATTACTAAGACTTCGCTGTCCGTCCGTCCGTTTGTCACCAGGCTGTATCTCATGAACCGTGATAGTTAGACAGTTAAAATTTTCACAGATGATGTATTTCTGTTGCCGCTACCACGACAAATACTAAAAACAGAACAAAATGAATATTTAAGGGGGGGGGGCTCCCATACAACAGACATGATTTTCATCCAAAAAATCCCCTTGGTCACATACTGAACTAAGGTTAGTCGACAATATCCAACAACCAGTAGCAAACTTCCCAGTTTTGATCTCTTTTGTGTCTTTGATGAATTAATCCTAGCTGCAAACCTTTTTACCATAATTCCCATTATTGTTATTCACCTTTTCACATCGTTGCTGTCAAGTAAGATAATTGATTTGAATTCAATGGACACTTCGATCAACTATATATATCTCATCATGAAGATTTTTGATTATCAAAGTAATGTTCCGATAACCTGCCTGCAACCAAGATCTATCATCATACAAAAATGTGATTTAATGTGATGTCTGATGAGGTAACATACATAGTCTCTTTCATATTTATATATACAGATGGTACGGAACCCTTTGTGGGCGAGTCCGACTCGCACTTGGCCGGGTTTTTTATTTAATTGCCCCTACGAGATAGATCCCACCCCCCTCCCATAGTAAAAAATGTTTGTTTTTGAGCCCTCTACAAAACACCGTTATCAATATTTGGCGCCAAAGCTATCGTACTCGTGCCAAAATCCCTTTTTGTACAACAATTTCAACAACAAAGTATTGATGTATTCAATAAATGTTTTACACGCGGTGAGATGCAGAGCTGGCATCGTACAAGTTTATTGAGCAGAACCAATAAGACCTCTGTAAAAATAACATAAACAAAAATAAACTTTTGTCAATAAACACGTTTTGTTATTGCGAATTTATTTAGAAACGTGCAAAACAAAAGAATACAACAACATTGAGTGTTTTTTCCTTCTGCTCTGTATATTTATAAACACAAAATAAAAATCTTCAGATGAATTGTCCTCTTACAATGAAAAAATAATTCGCGTTTTCTTTTCTTTCTTGCCGCTTGTGATGAATGAGATCTCGCTTAAGTAATCGCGTTGCTGTTGGTACACGCAGTATTATAATACGCAAAACAACCTGACACAGTTGATGTGCCCATTTAATTCCGATTTCCTTCCGGTCGGCGAATTTGTTTTGTTTACGTATTTCTTTGCATCAATTTGAGTTAGTTTCTATGATGTTCTTCTTTTTTTTTTCAAGTAAAGATATAAATAAGTACAAAAAACGTGATAATCGACGTGACACTTGTGGTATTACGCAGATTGTATTAATAAGCTGAGCGGTTTTTTTTCCAAGGTATCCGCTAGTGAGGTTGGGATAGAGAATAACGCTTTTAACGCAGATAGGCTATTGGGCTATTTAGTAAATCTGGATATGAATTGATAATTGATAATTGATTGTCTACGTTGGGCTTGCAACGACAGACGATAATGGCACATTCGATATTATCAGTATGATTATCGATTACGTTGAAATTACTAGTTCAGTGACTGAGGGATTGAGTAATCAATCAAAAGGATGAAATTCAATTTACTCAACCTTAACAACGATAACATTCTGAGTCAGGCCTTAAAGCCTTTCCTTTTATGGTACGTACAACACTTTCGAGTCTAATTTTCTTTGAGCAGAAAGTCACTGATATCTTTGCAATCAAATGGGTAACTTTCGCCCACATTTAGGGAAAATTGTATGTATTTAGGAGTGTTGTATATACATCTTCTTAAGATTTCAAAGCATTATCCGGCTAGTTTTTATTTTAACCCAATACCGGCTTAAACTAAAAACTAAAAACCTACAGCAAGCCGAATCGTACTGAAAATTTTGGAAATGTAATGTCTTCATTGTGATCTAAATGAAGATACCGAGTAGTGATAATAAAAATTAGCGCATGGAATATGTAAACATTTATGTGTCGAATTTGAAGAAACTGTCATTGCCGTGTAGGCGCGAATTAGTGAAATAATTAACAGATAAATGGGCGCTACGTCTTATTTAGTGCAGTATCTAACTGCCAACGATTTTGGAATGATGTTGATATCATTGTATGAATATCGAATATGAATGAAAGAAATATTTGGCTTTTTCGTCGTTCCAGAAATGAACGTGATCATGGTGCCGATGTCTTTTAAGCCTACAGCTACAACTACAGCTATTATCAGCGTAGAGACATTCTAGATTAATTTTAGTTGTGGTGGCGTTTTCCAATCAGAGTGACTCGTGTTTTCCAAAACCTTAACCTTGGACTTCTCTTATAGGGTTATTCACTCTTACAACGTTGCTTTTTTCTAGGAAAGCCTATGGTTCCTATATTTCATATTTGTGGTCTTTGACTAACAAGATTTCCTAGAAACGCGGAATAAACGCTTAAACTATTAAACTAATATTCACCGGAACTTACTTGCTTACTTACTTATCAGGCCTGCGATTCATGGAGGATCTGAGCCTGAGCTATAGCTGCCTTCCATCCTTGACGGTCCCGGGCACACTGCTTCCAGTTGTCAAGACCAAGATGTCTTACATCCGCGATTACTTGATCTTTATACCGGAGGTTCGGTCTTCCTCTTCTCGAACCAGGAGGCTCGGAGTCGAAGACCCTCTTAGCTGGAGCGTTGATGTCCATGCGCTCGATGTGGCCGAGCCAGTGTAGTCGACGGATCCTTGCCTTCCGGACTACATCCACATCTTGGTACAGCTCGTAGAGTTCGCGGTTGTGTCCTCTTCTCCATTCACCTTCCTCACAGACAGGACCAAATATCCGGCGCAGAATTTTTCTTTCGAAAGAACCCAAAATCAGGGGGCAAATCGTCTCTTCCGTGATCGAGCAGTCATCCGTTTCGTAATTAATTACGATACGAACGATCGTATCGAGTATATTGAGATCATGGCATTCGATCGCTCACGGAACGTAATGTAATAGATCTATACTACAAAAACTGGTGAAATATCTGCTACAATTTCATTCGAAGTGTCATTTATTTCGGTTTGGAATCGTCTAAAGTTAAAAGTGATTAAAAAAAAAAAAAAAAAAAAACTAAAAATAAGCAAATTATGGATCCGGTGGTGTTATTCATGCTATTAAATGAAAATGAAGAGGAATCCACTGAAAAAATCAGAAGAAGGCGTTTGCGGGACGGAAGTAATCCGCTTTCCCTGTCCGAAAAAGCGTAAGCAATTGAAAATGCCTGAATGTCATGATTGTAAGTTAATTATTGTGTAATGAAAATTGTATTTTGCTATTAAAGATTTGTGATCATAAGAACCGGATTTTGGCAATTAATTGCAAATATGGAGGAGCAGCTCACGATTCATTTGTGTGGAAGCAATCAAATGAAAGAAATTTTCTCGAAGAGCAGTTCCGAGCTTATGGCAATGAAAATTCCTGGCTCCTTGGTATGTTTCAAACCTTTTTTTGAGATTCAAATATTAGCACTGAAAAACAACCTCTTTGCAGGAGATGCTGCAATATAATCAGAGAGGACGGTACAGCCCAGAAAAAGAAGCTTAATTTGCGAATATTTGCGCAGCTTTGCATAACATCTGCATCGATCATCGAATCCCGTTCCCGTACCAAGCTTCTCCGGTCAATACAATCGCGGAACTCGTCTCCATCGAACGGGCAACAAACCTCACAAGAATTGGAGAACAAGTGAGAAATAGCATTAAACAGTCGCTGTTGAATTAAAATATATGAATATATGAACCCGAAACAAACTGTTTTCATAAAGATTATAAACTTTTATTTATATCTTATAAAGGAACAAAAATAAGTCAATACATTTTTCTCCAACAAAAAGAGTAAAATTCAGTCTTTTAACTTCCATTCTGCTGCCGATTTAGAATATTCCGTCACGAAATTGACTATCAATTGAAACAAAAGTGCTCGTTCACGGAACACATAATTCGAAATTACGTTACGAGTTATACGTTCACGGACAACATAATCCCAAATGCGTGTTTTTACGTGACGAGTCATACGTTCACGGAAGAGACGATTTACATAAATTTTCCGATTGTCCGATATGAGGACACCCCCTAACTCCATCCAAGAAACTTATTTTTTTTTTTTCGATTCATATTACATATTAGTTTCCTATGCCATTTCAAGGCATGCTGTTGAATTTCGAAAGGCTTGAGTAAGTACTGCTTGCCTTCGAAGAATAAGAGTTAAACATATTTTTTTATAACGAAACAACTTAAAAATACAATGCCAATAAACCATTTTACAACCTCAAGCGCATCAGTTAGCCCTTTATTTTGGGAACAGGAAGTGATTCGAATTTAATTCATTTCATTTTTCGGACACGTTTTATGTCACACTCCTTGTGCAGTTTAACGGCTAAAATTTGTTTTCTTTTTATATTGCGGAATTCGAATTAACAAAAGCAAATGTCCAAGAATTTTCCTTGAACTTATACATACATATGTGTCTTTCTAACTGCTTTTATTTTTAGGGTTCCGTAC
Organism: Eumerus sabulonum; assembly: GCA_951905685.1. NCBI lineage: Eukaryota > Metazoa > Arthropoda > Insecta > Diptera > Syrphidae > Eumerus > Eumerus sabulonum. The sequence continues at coordinate 211,104,748 of OX645060.1, forward strand.
CCAAAGGTAAAACGGAACCCTATTACTAAGACTTCGATGTCCGTCTGTCACCAGGCTGTATCTCATGAACCGTGATAGTTAAACAGTTGAATGACAGATGATGTATTTCTGTTGCCGCTACCACGACAAATACTAAAAACAGAACAAAATGAATATTTAAGGGGGGGGGGCTCCCATACAACAGACATGATTTTCATCCAAAAAATTCCCTTGGTCACATACTGAACTAAGGTTAGTCGACAATATCCCACAACCAGTAGCAAACTTCCCAGTTTTGATCTCTTTTGTGTCTTTGATGAATTAATCCTAGCTGCAAACCTTTTTCCCATATGTCCCATTATTGTTATTCACCTTTTCACATCGTTGCTCTCAAGTAAGATAATTGATTTGAATTCAACGGACACTTTGATGATCAACTATATCTCATAATGAAGATTTTTGATTATCAAAGTAATATGCCGATAACCTGTCTGCAACCAAGATCTGTTATCATACAAAAAATGTGATTTAATGTGATGACTGATGAGGTAACATACATACATAGTCTCTTTCATATTTAATTATACAGATGGCCGTTTTTTTTTTTTTTTTTTTTTACTTCGTCGCTTTCGTGTATAGTATTTAAAAATAAATGTTACGTCTCTTATAGATCATGATTCGTGAAAGTGCTGTGGTCTTATTTAATTTAGAACTAAATGTAAAATGCGGAATAACGTCGTTATGACCCTTTTACCTTCGACTTTTTCTCTTCTTTTGTCTTGCAATATACATACGTAGTAGTTGATTTTTGATTATACTAGTATTTGAAGTAACGTGTGCCTACCAACAGCCGAATAACAAAATAAGGATAGAACAGATACAGTGGTGTTCTCATAAATAGCACATCCTTATTCAATTATGTATTGGCTTGCAATACACTCTGTACTTACAAACTGCACAGGAGTAAAGCCATGATATCCCAAGGTAGTACCGTTATAAATATGAAAACATACTACAAAGAAGATCCCGTTAGGTTTTCCTGGTTTTGCAATCGTTAGAGCTGGTGATCATTGCAAATTGGGTGTTCATATAAATAGCACATATCATGGTGTGTCAGAAAAAAAAATGTTTTTCAGTGATTTAAGTGAGGTTAGTGTGAATCTTTTTAAGGATAGCCATAATTACACTCATTGCTTACACAAATAGGAGTAAAATGGGCAGAGGAAGCATTGCACGGAAGAAAGGAGGCAAATAGTCGATACCATGATACAGGATGGAAAGACTATTTCAGAGGTGGCAAGGACATTAAGGTGCTCTAGGAAGCTTGTTCAAAATGCAATAAAGGTCGTACGGTACAGCAAATCTACAGCAAATCTAAGGAAAAACAAAAAAAGGAAAACGTCAGAAGTGCCTGACAGAATTATCCACAAAATCAGTGGCAGCGACCTTTTCATAACTTCCCGAAAGATAAAGCAACAACTACCTGACCAACACAATGTCCAAATATCAGCCGTAACTGTAAGTCGCCAGTTAATTGACTTGTCTCCAAAACAAAAAAAAAAAAAAACCGAAAGTGAAGACTTGTTTTCGCAAACGCTCACACAAGAACAAACCCTTGTACTTTTGGAAAAATATCTTGTGGAGCGACGAAAGTAAGTTCAACAGGTTGGGATCAGATGGAAAAAGTATGTGCGAAGGCCAACGAACCAAGAGTACCATCCCAGATACACCATTAAAACTGTCAAGCTTGGCGGTAGGAGCATAATGGTGGGGCGGCGATGCCATGGCATAGCGTTGGACCAATTGTGAAGAATTGGCTTTCGGAGCGACAAATTTCGGTGCTTGATTGGCCGGCCCAAAATCCCGATCTGAATCCCATCGAGAATCTTTGGAATGATGTTGACTCCCTTGTTGAAGACTCTAGCTCAAAAAATTTAGAAGAATTTTGGCAAACCACAAGCGCTGCTTGGGAAGCTATACCTGCCCAGAAATGTAAACGCTTAGTAGAGAGTTTGCCAAAACGTTATCAAGAGTGATAAGGAACAAGGGATATCCTACCAAATATTAATAAAATATTTACTTATACGTTAGTTGTTTAGATTATTTATTAATTTTTTAAGTATTCCGCTGACTGTGCTATTTAAATGAGCAACAATTATTTTTATTTTTTCCCATTTTGAATTATTATTTTTAAGTCAATTTAAAGGAATTATGTTAATTTTAATAAAGCGCATATCAACGCACATCTGTTATAAAACAAAAAAAAAATGAACCTCTTTGTAGACTTTTGGCACAACATAATGTATGAGAACTCACGGGTGTGCTATTTATCTGAACACCACTGTACGAGTAAAGGGACTAGGCCAACAGTCTCATGGTTACGATTTGAAATGCGTGCCGGTGAAGATACGCTCGCCGTTTCCCCGCATCAGGTTTTTTTTTTTTTTTAGAGTCCCACGCGCACTCAAGACTAATGCCATATAACGATAGACGTTGTGCGAGCAGAAGATAACAGGGAGAGGGAGAGGAGCTGTCTATTGACATTGGTCTTAAATGTCTGCATATTGTATTGAGGGGGGGAAGACCGAACGAGGTAGCGCGTTACACATTCGTGTGGTTCGGTAGAGGAAAGAATTTCGATATTTGACATAACGACCGAAAACGGGCTTCAAAGTGAATTCATGAGCATTCCGGTGGAGACGTGTATCGCGGGAGAAGTTTTGAAGGGGCGGAATGCAACTGGCTATTTCATCAGAGCATTTACGATGAAAGTAACGATAAAACAATGAGAGGCAGGATACATTCCTACGATGTTCCAGCGAGTCTAGTGTTTTGGTAATGCTGGGGTCACCTATCAGTTTTATTGCGCGTTTTTGTATTCTATCTAGTATTTGCAATGTCGTCTTAGATGCGCCAGACCAGACATGAGCGTTGAACTCCAACTTAGGACCAATGAACGCCTTATAAATTGTAGCCAGATCGGTGGGTGTGAAAATATGTGATCATTCCAACAAAGGCTGTCACTGATGCACATACCCAGGATAGAAAGCTTTTCGGTTTCCGAGATATGTACAAGTGCCATTCATTATCCATGAATAGCTATGGAATGGATAATGGCATTGGGTCAGTGTTACGCTTTAGCGACAGAAGACAGCATTGTGTTTTGGAAGCATTCAATTCCACTCTATTGTTTTTGCCCCATTGGATGATGCTGACGATATCGGAATTTAATGAGCTAAACATACGCTGCCGCTCACTATTTACAGCCGAAGTGCAGGGTCGTAAAGAAGTGAAGGAATATGAAAAGCTGAGGGTACTGTCGTCAGCGAAGGAGTGGATTGGATTAGAAGTAACAGACAAGAGATCATTTATAAAAATGAGAAAGAGTGTCGGAGACAAAACGGAGCCCTGGGGAACACCAGCATTTACAAAGTGAGTGTCAGACTTGAATCCGTCCAAGACAACATGAATTGAACGATTCGAAAGGTAGTTCCTAATCCATAGAAGAAGAGAGTCGTCGATCCCGAATGCACGCATTTTCGACAAAAGAGCTTCATGCCAAACTCTGTCAAATGCTTTCGAAATATCAAGTGCAACTACTTTGCTCTCACCCTCCTGATGGAGCGAACGATTCCACTTCTCGGTGAGATATACCATCAAATCACCAATGGATCTGTTGCTGCGGAAACCATACTGCCGGTCATTGAGGAGTTTCTGCGATTCGAGATATTTCATTAGCTGACGATTTATCAGCGTTTCCATGACCTTGGAAAGAAAGGACGTTAGTGCAATGGGTCGGTAATTGGAGAGAGAAGAAGATTCGCCTTTTTCGGGAATGGGCTGGACAAATGCTGTTTTCCACCTACTCGGGTAGAGTCCAGAAGAGTAGGAAAGGTGAAACAGCTTACGCAGTGGTTTTGCCAGCGTGGAAGAACACCTCTTCAGAATTATTGGGGAAATACCATCTGGACCAGCGGATTTGTGTATGTCAAGTTCTATAAGAACCCTTGCAACTGCACGAGTACGGAAGTGAATTTGTCCCATGGTGGAATTAACGTACTCCAGAACAGGCGGTGACAAAGATGATTTGGGGAGCTGTGAGTTCAGCAGCAATCAGATTAGCCTTGTCTAAGGGTTTGACTGCTGGAATGTCATTGTGAATGTGTTGGTGAACTTTTCTTCTTGATCTTTTATGTTTTTCATTTTCTTTAGTGATGATAAATAACCTGATGTTAACCTGCGTCAGCATATACATATGAACATATAGCGAAGCAATTATTCTGTGTCTAAATGTCTACCAGCCTACAGAGTAGATGCGAACGTATTGGCTCCAATAAGGGGTCAGTTTAATTAAGTAGGTGAAGTAGTCGTAATAAACTAATAAAACCGGTTGACAGTATATTTCTGGAAACGTACAAATGATTCAATGTCAGTCATTGAATGAATTCCGAAAGTACGACAATGCATTTAAGATTGGGATTAAAATGTCCACCTGTATAGTTAGTGTATGTGATTTCCTGATCTATTGATTCATGTAACTCAAAGGCGTTTTTGGACCATTCCATTTAGGTCTCTCTCTGATGCACTCATTTCCGGTACTCCCAAAATTAGTCGAAAGTCTTCTACATTTTCTATTTCATTGTTTAGAAATTACATGTTATCTTCGCTCTACATTCCCTCTAACCTCATCTTCACGAAATTCACCTTTCCCTTTGGTATCGAGTTTCGTGTCTGCTTTAGTTTACATGAACATCGTAAAACTAAAAAAATAAAACTTGAATTTGCTCATTTTTCAGAATGAAAAGTGAAAACCTATGCGTGAGTTTTTCCAGTCCAGTTTCCTCATCCGCAAATCAAATTAATATTTTCCACATTTACAACTGCACCGGCTGTAAGTGCCGTCGTTGCCAACAGATTGCCTCGATAGCAATCTCATCCATTCACGTCGACGGCAACGGCAGTGGCGATGGTGTGTTTAATAGTGCAGTGACATTAATTAAACTCATCTGACCAACTCCAGCAGCAAGTGTTTCCATACCAGGCAGATGCATACATAGGCTGTCCAGTTGGGGTACATAGCTTATCTCGTTCGAGACTTGTTTCCTTCTTGAAATTCAAACAAATAAATTGGAAGGCCCTGAAATAGATTCGAATTTTCACTTTTTAGACGCGTGACTCTCAGTTTGCCGTGAAGGCCTCATGCTTTGTCGCACGCAACACGTCGCGTAGAGAGAGTAGTAGGTGGATTGCTTGCAAATTGCTGGTAGCAAACAAAAAAAAATTTGCATTCAATTAGTATCCATACGAGCCGATAAGACCTATTTATTTTATTTCATAATTTTTGTCGTTATTGAATGGACTTTTAGGACGAGGACGAGTGCGAGTATGTTTACACCACACAAGAATGCAGGAAATGCATTATTTAAACAAGCATGTGGGTATGTGTTGCGCTTTAGCAGTCTTATGTATACATTTATAGGTGATTCATAGACGATTACAAGAGAGATGGTTGTGTGCAACCTTATGGGAGCTTTTTGTGGCCTACACATTTGGTGAATGTATGGCTGAGGTGAAGACTTTTCGAAAGAGTTTCCATTTGATTTGTGGCAACAAATGTAAATATTTGCCAGCAAGAGCTCAAACTCCCAGTTCATCTCTCCCAAATACATACAATATGTAGTACAGTTTGTTTTTCATTTTAAACATGAGTTTGCATTAATTTGAACTTGTTAGTCTAAGGTTAGTAGGCGATAAAGAGATATGTGTAATAAAAAATAAAAAAATGAATGTACAACTCGTATGCAGCTCATTTCTTAAAATGTTCGTACGTTTTGGCACGAGTACGATAACTTTGGCTCCAAAAATTGCTAACGGTTTTTTATAGAGGGATCAAAAACAAGTATTTTTTGCTATGGGAGGGATCTATCTCGCCCCGTTTAGGAGGTAGGGGCAATTTAAAAAACCGGCCAAGTGCGAGCCGGACTCGTGCACAAAGGTTTCCGTACCATCTGTATACATATATAAATATTAAAGAGACGCTGTATGTTACCTCATCAATCATCACATTTGTATGATGACAGATCTTGGTTGCAGGCAGATCTCCATGATGAGATAGTTGATCATCAAAGTGTCCATTGAATTCAAATCAATTATCTTACTTGACAGCAAGGATGTGAAAAGGTGAATAACAATAATGGGAAATATGGGAAAAAGGTTTGCAGCTAGGAGTAATATATCAAGGACACAATAGGGATCAATGCTTTGGAAGTGTTTTATTGGTTCTGGGATATGATCGAAAGTTAATTTCACAACAATTGGATTTGTTGCAACATTTGATATCTTTACCTATCAGGAGAGGAATAGCAATTGTATGAAAGGGTTTGCAGCATGGATTAACTTAGCAGTGACACAATAGGGATCATCAACATTTAAAGGGTATTTATTATTGGTTGTTCGTAATTACAGAAAAAAGGGTTGCAGCTAGGATTAATACATCAAAGACACAAAAGGGATCAATGCTGGGAAGTTTGCTACTGGTTGTGGGATATTGTCGACTAACCTTAGGTCAGTATGTGACCAAGGGAATTTTTTGTATTTTTAGTATTTGTCGTTATAGCAGAAATACCTCATCTGTGAACATTTCAACTTATTAACTATCACGGCTCATGAGATACAGCCTGGTGACAGACGGACGGACAGCGAAGTCTTAGTAATAGGGTCCCGTTTTACCTTTGGGTACGGAACCCTAAAAAAATTACTTAAAATGGGAGAAAAAAATTATTAGAAACCGACGGCTACACCTACAATGAAGTACTGTACCAAATTTGAAAGCCAGAAACCTGTTCTTTAACGCTGAATTTAAATTAAATTATTTATCTCAACAGTTTTTGAAAAAATCGCATCCAAACTCAAAATTTTGATAAAAAAAAAAAAAAAAAAGAAGTTTAGATCAATTTATCTCAAAATTTTGAAATGAAATGCTGAATTGGATTTTTGTGGTCAATGTATGTATGTATGTTGGCGTTACAGTCCATGAAGAACCTGAGCCGAGCTTCTCTCAATCACCCATGATGTGTGTGATTTCATTTTCCCATAGGTAAAAGGGACCTACAGTTTATTGCCGGTTCCGAACGGCGAATTTCGAGAAGCTTTTTATGACAATTTTACAACAGGGGGTTTTGTCAGAACCCCGCTGAGGAGAAACACCGTGAAAAACACGTTCGATGACATGGCTGTGTCGGGATTCGCTCCCGTGTCATCGGCGTCAGAGGCCAACACACTACCCACTGCGCCACGGTGCTCTCGACCAGTGTGGTTTCAGGCCAGGAAAATCCACGATAGACCAAATATTTACACTACGGCAGATCTTCGAGAAGACCCATGAATTCCAGGTCGACACGCATCATCTTTTCGTCGACTTTAAAGCCGCATATGACAGTGTTTATAGAGACGAGCTATACAGAGCCATGTCATGTTTTAACATTCCTGCCAAACTCGTCAGACTGTGCAGGATGACTATGGAGAACTCTCGCTGCTCCATTAAGGTCGGAGGTGAACTAACCGATCCCTTTTATGTTAAAAAAGGTTTTAGACAGGGTCACGCACTGTCATGTGATTTCTTTAACATCATACTTGAAAATATCGTGTGGGACTCTGCGGCCAATACAAGAGGTACGATCTACTTCAAGTCCACACAATTCCTTGCCTACGCCGGTGACATTGACGTTATTGGACGGACAGAGCGAGACGTCAATGAGGCGTTCGCAAGCATTGAAGCAGAAGCGGTTAAAGTGGGTCTAAGGGTAAATGGGGACAAGACCAAATATCCACGAAAGACGCGCAACACCGACGTCTATATTTTTGAAGTAGTCAAGGACTTCGTCTACCTTGGCTCGATAGTGACAAGCAGCAACGACACCAGCGCTGAGATAAAACGCAGAATAACTCTTGCCAACCACTGCTTCTTCGGGCTCAAGAGGCAATTGAGTAGTAGAGCCCTCTCTCGGAAAACTAAGGTATCCCTCTACAAAACCTTAATCATCCCGGTCCTCCTCTACGGCGCTGAGACTTGGACGTTGTCAAAAGCGGATGAAGAGGCTCTTGGTCGTTTCGAGAGGAAAATTCTGCGTGGAATCTTTGGTCCCGTTTGTGTAAACGGAGAGGGGAGGAGGAGATTCAACCAAGAACTGTACGGGCTGTAGAGCGACATCGGCCTGGTTAGACGTCTTCGGATCCAACGTCTAAGATGGCTAGGCCATGTAGAGCGAATGGACATCAACGCTCCGGCCCGAATAGTTTTCGACTCCAACCCCGAGGGACGACCGCATTTAAGGTGGCGCGCACACGTGGAAAGGAACCTTAACCAACTGGGCGTGCGGTACCGGAAGCGGCTGGCCAAAGATCGGGCCGGCTGGAGAGGCTTGTTGGCTGAGGCCCTGGTTCACCCCGAACTGTAGCGCCATCAAAGTAAGTAAGTAAGTCCGTCGGATAAGCAAATTGCGGTTGACCTATGGATGGTTTCCTCAAGACAGTCAGCGAAGACTTCCATCTTTTTTAACTCCCTTTGTCTATTCATTTAGCCCTTTTCGCATTGGTGGCGGTGTTGTGCACTGCGATTACCTAAAACAGCTTACATATGGCAGGTATTTGCATTAGAAGGGTTTTGAGTTTTTGTTAAGGTCAGAAAAGAGCAGTATCGTTCGGTGATTTGCTTTATTATTTTTGAATAATACACTGTAAATGGCCACGCTTAAGTACTACTTCGAGGGTTTTGACGATTGTCGTACGAGTACAAGGGTTTTAAGTAAGCAGTATAGAAATGTTGGAAAAACCGTATAAAGCTACAGGAGAATGTTCACATTTATTAAGGGCACTTATTGACTTAATCTTAGGGCTTAGCCCTTGTGCAAAACTTTTCGTCTAATAGGTATACATATTCGTACATATCTAAGGGGTAAAATAAAAGAAAATCGTTTTTGTTTTGTTTTTATTAGTGCTTGGGCAGTGGTTCTTTTCAAAAACAATTATTCATTTACTAATAACAAGAACACCGACATGTGCAGAACATCCTTCCGTCTTAAGGACCAACCGCTTGCCAGACAACAATAGCATTGCAAGCAATACGTAGCAGTTGTTGACATGAATAATGAAAGAAAGCAACATTCTATGTTGTATGTCCGGAACAGCACATTGCCCTGCCTTTGGCACATGCACATTAATTCATATTGGCGCACAAAGTCCTTGCGATTACTTGTGGTGATAAATGAAAACAAGAACGAAGGAAAGCAACATAAATAAAAAGCACACTGTCACCACATCTAATGGTACAACTGATACATCTCCTTTTGTCTATCGTATGATCTTCCTTTGCCATTGTTTGTGCAGAATGAAAGAACAAAGTGAAATGATTAGCTTCGGTTATTGACTCCGAAGCTTTTATTCTTTTTTTCTTTTTGTAAATATTGATGACGGCTGGATATGTAGACACCACGGAAGTTAAGGAAAAGTAGGAAGTCAAAATTAGGCACCGCAGCTCGATTTTCTCTTGGGAATCGAAAGTTCTTCGTCGTCTAGATTCTAGATTTTAAGCTATAAAAACTTGACTTCAGTTGACCTGCATTATTTTTATGTTTCAATTAATTAAAGAAAATTGTATTTGCTACGATGCTTTATAATAAGGTAGCAGTCACGGTAGTTCTCAAGCTTCTCAAAATTCGCCCTCCGGTATCGGCAATAAACTGAAGATCGCCTTTACCTATCGGAAATCACTCTCTAAAATCACTTACAACATGGGTGATTGATGGAAGCTAGGCTTAGGTTGTCCGGAGCAGTTGTGCCATAGATGTATGTATGTACATACACCAACTCATTAACATTAACCTGATTCGGAATGATACTAAGATCCTTAGCCAGGCAGTCGTAGAGTAGGGCTCAATTTCGAGGAAAATGCACGTCATAAATCAGGCTTATTGTTTATTGACCTGTTACAATGTGCTTTACTAGACTTCAGTTTGAAATCCTTATACATATTAATCTCAACCTGTTCTGATTGATGGAATTTTCTTATCTTCGTCCAGTATAATTCGCCTCTGAAAGGAACATTTAAACTATATCATCTCATTGCTAGCTTTTGTTTTGATATCTTCTTCTTTGGTGGCGCTACAGCCCATTAAGGACCAGAGCCAAGCTTCTCTCAATCACCCATGTTGTGTTTGATTTATTTTCAACACAGGTGAAAGGGACCTACTGTTTAATGCCGATTCCGAACGGCGTGAGTCGAGAAGCTTTTTCATGGCACTTATACTACGGGGGGGTTTTGCCAGTACCCCGCCGAGGAGGAACGTCGCGAAATAAACATTCGATGGTGTTGGTGTTGCTTTGATATAGAATCTGAAATTCTCAATGCCTCGATTTTCGCATTACATATTTTTTCCTTTTTGTTTTTTGTTCGTATCAGTTCTCGTCCATCGATTGTGTAGCTCTGTGTCATCCAATCCTGGTAGCCTTACTATATGGGCATTAAAAAAGTTTCAAGCTCTACAAATCGCCGGGTCCAGATGAAATGTACCCTATCGAACTCACACAAACTATGGAATGGACTATACCATGGCTAGAGATTATCTTCAAGGGATGCCTAGCTTGGAGTCATATTCCAGAAAAGTGGAAGTGCGCAAAGGTACGTTTCATCCCCAAGGCCGGCAAAAACTCCCACACTTCTCCCAAGGATCTATGGCCTATCTGTGTATCATCCTTTGTACTTAAAACTTTGGAAAGGTTGATAGACTTACACATACGCCACAATTTGGATCCGTCCCTAATTTCTAAGGCACAGCATGCCTACAGTAAGGGTAGATCTGTCGAAACAGCCTTGCACACACTGGTGAGGAAAATCGAAAGATCAATCCATCTATTCTTTAAGATGGCTCTACAGTCTTCCTAGACTTAGAGGGCGCTTTCAACAACGTCACTCCGAAAGCAGTAATAGAAGGGCTAGAAAAGCTAAAGGTGGAGAGGACTCTGATAGAGCTGATCAGCGAGTTGTTATTAACGCGCAAGATTCACTCTAAGTGGGGAAGCCTAGTAACTACCAAAGTGGTTACCAAGGGAACCCCGAAAGGAGGGGTCCTCTCACCTCTTCTCTGGAATGTAGTTGTAAACGAACTACTAATCAAACTCGAGAAAGAAGGCCTGGACGTTATTGCCTACTCTGATGACGTTGCCATTTCAATCTCAGATAAATACCTATCCACACTGAATGACCGTATGCAAGCGGCATTCTCAATTCTGTGCAAATGGGCGCATATTAACGGGCTCCGGATTAACCCACAGAAAACGGAGCTCGTGCTTTTTTACAAAAAAGCACAAAATCCCGGAAAACTGCCCTATCACTCTGCTCGATACCAGGTTAGCCTACTCCCCTAGTGCCAAATTTCTTGGCATTATACTCGATAGGAAATTAACTTGGAAGAGCAACACAACTGAAAGAGCAAAAAAAGCAACAATAGCTCTCTACACATGTAAGAAAGCCATAGGAAAAAAATGGGGATTCAACCCCAAGATCACCCTATGGCTCTACATCACGATCGTTAGACCCATACTAATGTATGGAGTGATAGTCTGGTGGACTGCACTGGACAAGACAACATACCACAAACAACTCGAGAAGGTACAAAGGATGGCATGTATGTGCATTACCGGGGCCCTCAGGTCCACACCAACGGCTGCGCTTAACATGATACTCGACCTTACACAACTCGATATTTTCGGCAAGCAAATTGCCACAAAAGCCAACTCGAAATGGACGAGCTATGTCACTGGCCACTTCTCCATCCTGCAAAACAGGATATGGCAGAAAACTTGGACCACATAGAACCCACCACAGTCTTGGGAAAAAAACTTTACGACGATATATCCGGACAGACAAAACTGGACTCGCTAAACTCAACCCCGCAGAAACTGCGTGGATTTTTACACTGACGGGTCGGGTCTAAAACCAAAAACGGGGTGGTCAGTGGAGTATTCTGCAAACAACTTAAGCTGCATAAAGCTCTAAAATTAGCAGATCACTGCAGCGTTTTCCAGGCGGAGCTGTTGGCAATAAAAGAGGCCTTGTCTTGGCTGAAGTGGAACGTAATATCCACCACCGATATCCGAATTCTCACGGATAGCCAAGCAGCCTTAAATTCGTTGGAATCCTATGTGTACACATCAAAATCTAGTCTCGACTGTCGCCTATCTCTTAACGAGATGGCAGAACAGTTCAACTTACAACTTATCTGGGTACCGGGACACAGCGACATTCCAGGAAATGAAAAAGCCGACACACTCGCCAAACAAGGAACGACGCTACAATCAATCGTGGCTTGTGAGGGAATACCCCTTACAACCATTAAATATAATCTGACTAATCTCGCCAGGGCCGAGACGAACCTGAGATGGACCCGGGGACATACCTTCCTCATCACCAGGCAAATCTGGCCTCGGCTTGACAGTCAACGGACAAGGAGTATAATCTCCCTAAAAAGAACTGACATCTACAAAGTCATCGGTGTCATCACAGGACACCGCCTCATTGGCAGTCACGCACAAAAACTAAGAATAGTTCCGAATGATTTCTGCAGAAGCTGTCAAGACGCTGTCTGCGCCTGTCCAGCATTCTGCAGAATCACGAAACGATACCTAGGCTCTTACTTCCTTAACGATCTGACAGATGTTTAGAAAGTAGGGATATCTGATCTTCTTAATTTCTTAAAGCACAAAATGGTTCCACGAATAGGGGGGCAAAACCCCCTCGTAGCTCCACAACGGGCCTCCCTGGCCTATGTCTATTCTTCTCAATTCTGGGAAGGCAACGATCCTACCTACCTACCTGCTCGACTTAAAAGATTGGTGCATCCGATTTTTAGAGGGCAGTGTTCACGGCATACCTCCAATCCTTTTTCTCTGCTATTTGATGAAAGAAAATCAGTTGATGATAGGTGTGCGCGTGCGAAACCCTATTTAAACGTTGGTCGCTAGTCGTAATAAGAGACAGATCGGTGAAATATACCAGTGTACTGAGACCTCTCTGTTGGGCTCCACTGTAATAAGGCGCCTCGTTGGTAGTCACTGTGATACTACATTTGCGTGTCAATGCGATGCCACACGTTGGATGGCAACGTAATGAAGTGGAGAGCGGGTTCTCTCCGGTTAGGCGTAATGAGCCTTTGAGACAGAGCTCCTCTGTCCCCACGTTGCTTTGCTGAACTCTCTGCCGCGATGAGTGCTGTCCGAGGACCGCAGCAGACGCTGAACGGGCATTAAACAAATGAAAAGTATTAAAATCTCAAATGCGGGAGTGTGGAACCGAAAGAAAAGACATCACTTCAAAACAAATTTGACCTAAACAAATTAGGTGCTCTTACTAGTGCCCAAGTGCAACACTTTTCTGACCAGTGGTAATAACCCGACTAGTCGCCGCAAAGTGCTAAACTTGAGTGACTTTGCACTGGCATAAGCTCGGCTTATATACATACAGTCCGGTGGTGTTCACAAATTTTCGTGCATTCTGTTACTGTTCGTTTTCTTTATGTTTTAGGGTTGCCAGGTGGCAATTTACAAAATAGATATATTAAGAAAAAAATATTAAAATTAATGGATTTCAGTAATAAAAATAATAAGTAGACATAATTTCAAAATAATTACATAAAAATATATGTAGTGTTACATAAAACATATGTATGTAGGGTTATAAAGGGTCCGCCAAATAACTTTTTTTTTTTTGAAAATGCTATAAAAACAAACTACTGAATATTTTCTCGAATTACTTTTTTTATTTGAAAGTACAATCCTTCCGGTTAATAATGGAAAATAATTTCATTTAAATGGCTGCCTCGGCTGGCCATGCAGGAGCCTACACGATCGGTCCAATTTTTAAGCACATTGTCGATTGTGTGCAGCTGTATTTCACCAATGGCTTCACGAATATTGTCCTTTAAAGCGTCAATTGTCTCTGGCTTGTCGGCGTAACACTTATCTTTGACGGCACCCCACAAATAATAGTCCAACGGTGTCAAATCGCAGCTCCGAGGTGGCCAAACGACATCAGCTCTGCGGCTGATAATGCGATCTTCAAAAACAGGGCGCAAAACATCGAGTGTAGCTTCGGCTGTGTGGCACGTAACGCCGTCCTGTTGAAACCAAATGTTGCCAATATTCTCCTCTTCAATTTTTGTGAACAAAAATTCGTTCAACATGGCCCGATAACGACCGCCATTGACTGTAACGGCCACTCCTTACTCATTTTCGAAGAAAAATGGCCCAATTATGACTCTGGACCAAAATCCGCACCAAACAGTGGCTCGTTTTGAGTGCACCGGTTTTTCAATGTATGCGTGCGGGTTTTCTATGCCCCAAATGCGACAATTTTGCTTGTTTACATACCCGCCAAGATCAAAATGAGCTTCATCTGAAAAGATGATTTTTTTGGCAAAATCGGCATCTTCTGTAAGTCGATCGCAGGCCCACTTAGCGAAGCGAAAACGCATTGGATGGTCAGTTGGCTTCAACTCCTGAACCAATTGGACTTTGTATGGCGTCATACCAAGGTCTTTATGCAAAATTCGTCTCAATGATGTCTCCGAAATGTTCAATTGTTGAGAACGACGGTGAATTGATGTTGATGGCGCTTCACGCACACTTTCTGCCGCAGCAGAAATATTCTCGGGTGTACGCACTGTTTTTGGCTTTTTACGCTTTGGTTTATCGATGAGGATGCCAGTTTCTTTCACGTTTTTCACAAGATAACGGACATACGGGGCTGACGGTGCTTCTCTTTTTCTAAAATCCGTACCCAATTTTCGCACACATTCTGCAACATTACCATGATTTTCAAAGTAATGTCGCAATATTTCCCAGCGTTGTTCAAGCGTATGCACAACCATATTCGTTCAGCGGAAGGATAAAACTAATTATCTGTCAAATCAGACATGAGCTAAGTGTTCCCATTTAAGAAATAAGCACTACTTGAAAAAAAAAAAACGTTATATTGCGGACCCTTTAGTAAGAAATACAGTGGTGTTCAGATAAACAGCACACCCGTGAGTTCTCATATATTATGTTGTGCCAAAAGTCTAAAAAGAGGTTCAGCTTTTTTTGTTTTATAACTGATGTGCGTTTATACCTATGTACTTTATTAAAAAACACATAATTTCTTAAATCAATTCAAAAATAATAATGGCTATCCTTAAAAAGATTCACACTAACCTCACTTAAATCACTGAAAAATAATTTTTTTCTGTCACACCATGATATGTGCTATTTATATGAACACCCAATTTGCAATGATCACCAGCTCTAACGATTGCAAAACCAGGAAAACTTAACGGGATCGTATTTGTAGTATGTTTTCATATTCATAACAGTACTGCCTTGGGATATTATGGCTTAACTCAGTTGCAGCTTGTAAGTGCAGTGTGTATTGTAAACAAATACACATTTGAATAAGGGTGTGCTATCTATAAGAACACCACTGTAGGTAGTGTTACAAGTTTTATAAAAATGCAAAGTTCTGTATTAGCTTACTGGTGAGAGTGCGTCAGCAGATAGCGACATCACGCTTAATAGCTTTAACTTCTGTTAGAAAAACCGTTGTGCCGGTCGTTGAGCTCTTAGATTCGTTGATGACCTAGATACCCGGACGTTACCCTTTTTTTCCCGATAGCTACAGCTTGCAGGATAAGTATTCGTGTTTGCTCTACATTCCATCATGTAACGCTAATCCGTAGATCCTGACACCTGAGCATATTACATATGGTATTGTTTACAAGCGATTACACTGCACTTGGCTGCTTGCTCTTTCGAGCGGCCAAAATTAAGCAAAGAGAAACTGAAAGAGACCTACGATTCATTGCGATGATAACTTTCCTATAAAGAGTAAAAAGCTTGTCTGTACATAGCATATTGTGACGCTCTCATCTTTTAATGACGGAATCAAAGAAAATTTGCAACAACTCAAGCGGGATGGCTCATGCATATATGTACATATTTCTCTCAGAGAGAAAGAGAACTAAAATGTAAGCAAAGAGTATTAGCATCGTGAGTATATCTGAGCATTTGTTGTCGATTCTAACTACAGCCGTTTATTATCCCGCCCAACTTACATACATACATATGTATGTTGGCGCCGCTGCATCAAACCATCATATTAACTAACTACCCACCATCCAGTAGGATCATGTTTTAAACCACCCGTCTGCCAAGTGCCACACTACGCAAACTTACCGTGAGATGAAAGAGGCCTTGCTCAGTAGTAGTCCGAAAATCGCCGCGTATTAAAGTTTGCCAACGAAATCAACTAAAAAAAAAGTAGAAAACCGTTTTTTTCTTGCAGATTTTCTTCCTTTTCAATCACTATTTTCCGGTCTATTCGATCTGAAGTCGATTTTCATGTTTGTTTTATCGAGTTTTCCAAGAGAATAGTAAATAGTCGTAGAAAACAACAA
The DNA here is from genome assembly GCA_951905685.1 of Eumerus sabulonum. Lineage (NCBI taxonomy): Eukaryota > Metazoa > Arthropoda > Insecta > Diptera > Syrphidae > Eumerus > Eumerus sabulonum. The sequence goes on from OX645060.1 coordinate 211,121,208, forward strand.
AACAAATTTCGGATATTACATAAGTTTCTGTTGGTCTTTCATTGTTATTCTCCAATTTCGAGCGATAGAGACGCAATAAATGTGCAATCGAATTAAACAAATTTGTTTATAACATTCGGGATTTGATAGTTGCATAGATGGATAGTTGCATCTTCACAAATATTCTCGCTTTGTAACGTACCAGATTACAAGATATTTGTCGCCCAGTTTTAGTTCGTTTCGTTTTTCGTCGGATAGTGTGTGGAAAAATCAATAGATGTATGTGGCAAAACCCAGGCTTCTATTTGGGAATACGAAAAAGACGATAGAAAAATTAAACTTTCAATCTCATTAAAGATTAAAAACGAAAAATACCCAAGTAAGGAAAGAAATTACTTGTAGAATGGAAAGAAATAAGTAAAGTGAACGTAGTTGTCGTCGTCGTCGGTGGCGTGAGGACAAAAAATCGAATTTTTTACTAAAAGTACGAAGTGAAACAGTGAATTTGTGTTGCGGCTGATACTTATGATGATATTGACAATAAGAGCAATAGACCACTAATTATTGAGCAAAACCAAAAAAGCGAAAATCAGGGAAAGTCCCTCGTTATCCTTCTTTAATACTAAAAAAAAAAAAATCTAAAACAACGAGTATCTACCGGAAAATGTTAATTCCGCCCCACACTCATTCGTGCTAAACATTCCTATAGTCAACATTGTTAGATTGGTCGGGTGAGTGCATTAGGAGGTGTACACTATAGCATGTACATATATTCAAGTAAGGCTAGTCTTGAAGTGACCTTTCATCAGGGTGTGGTGACATAAAACCAAAAAAAAAGAATCGTTTTTCCTACTAGGAGAAGATCAAAATCAAATGCTATATGAATTGTCGGGTTACGAATGCTTTTACATATGTACATATGTATATGAATGTGTCACGCATAGGTTGTAATTCCTAATTTAGGTTCTTGGTTCATGAACTTGGATGCAATGGTTACCTACCATTTGTTTACTTTAGTAAATAAGGGTGTGACCACAGAGTTGTAGTAATTTGGCAAAAAAAAAAAAAAAAAAAAAAAGCTCGACATTTGCTCCTTACCCGATTTCAAAGGGATTAGGAGTGATTAGGAGATTACAAAAACATAAAAGTATGAAGGCACGAGACCATTAAATGCATCTTTGTAAAGAAAATAATGTGATGTTATTAAGTCATTAATTTGTTGTTATTTAAACTTGCGAAATCCTCCTTCATGTATTTCTTATGCTCTTCTTTTTCTACGCTACAGTCCATAGCGAATCTGGGCCTCCTTTAAAAAGCCTCTCCAACTGGCACGGTCTTTCGTCAACAGTCTCCAGTACCGCACGCATAGTTGGTTGGGTTCCTCTTCCCCTTGCGTGCACCACTTTAAGCATGCACTTTTGGAAAATTGGTATCAAAATGTCTTGACCAAAACTGTCGATTGCTAAATGGAAGAAGCTTTTCCAGTCGTAATTGTCGATTGTAGAACGGTAGTTCGTATAGTTTCTATGCATTGTTAAACTCTTTGGGTGAAAGAGACTTAAGCCACCAGTTTAAATTTTTTATTTTTTTTTTTATTTTTTAGAGACTCGCGCAGGTTCAAGATTTTTTTATATTCTCTTATGATGTGTTTTACACACACAACCTGAACGGAGTGCAGTGGTTTGGGTCGTTGATGTTCGTTCACTACTCTCAAGGGTGGTTGTCCTAGATAGGACGAGAGCCTATCCAATTCTGAGTTGGTTATAGTCCGTAGTAATTCGCTCGAGCACTTTTAGTATTGCATACGCAGAATTTCAGTTGACCATATGCCTGCAGCAGTACGTCTGGTCAGTTTCCATTCACAACTGCGTTGCATACTTTTTGTCCATATATGAATTACTTTTTCTTGGCTATGAAGCGAATTTGAACTATAGACCTTCCGCTCGGCGGTCGATGATGTACATACGTTAACCACTGCACCACGGCCACCCCTACAAATTTGTACAAATTTAGTATATTCCATTGCTAAGGCCGGTTGATTATTGTGGTGTACATTTCATCGAGCAGAATGTATTCTATAGAGCCACGCTTGTTTATAATAGAGCTTGAAAGTTTGTCCGGGCTTTAATTGACCAATTCTTCACAAATGGGTCGAGAAATCAAAACCCGTTGAACACGACGCTTGTCAATGGAGACACTCTGCATTACTTTTGCTTCTCCTATGGACGTTTTGAATAACTATGCGTCCGATTTGTACAATCAGTGCAAGCAAGTGTTGAAACCTACAATATTTGGACTGTTTCAACAGCGATACTTTTTAAGGTCTAAAAACTCGATCACCAAACCAACGCTAAATAAAGAATCGATAATCGGTCAGATTCCGACCTATCTCAATCGCAACATTGTTACTTTAGTGCTTTCGCCCATTTTGTACGACAACCTATAATATAAACGCACGCACCAGATAATACTTTACATCAATGTAGCGAGCAGTTATTAATCGACAGCAACAGTAGGGTATTGGCATGTATAACGCATCGTAAGAGAGAAAAAATGTGACGAAAAGTGGAAAAACTCACATAAGCACAAATTTTATTTGAATTTTTTAATCGAATACAATAATTGCAGTCGACTGGCCGTCATTTTTCACACCTTCATGCATTACATGCCCTCAGAACTTTAGTAAGGTAAGGACAAATACCCGGCAGGTACCGGGTGCCGAGTGCAAACATTGAAAGCAAAACAAAAGGTAAAAAAACCGGCCAAGTGCGAGTCGTTCTCGCGCACGAAAGGTTCCGTACCATCTGTATATATAAATATGAAAGAGACTATGTATGTTACCTCATCAAATGACAGATCTTGGTTGCAGGCAGGATTTTTTGGATGAAAATCATGTCTGTTGTATGGGAGCTCCCTTAAATATTAATTTTGTTCATTCAACGGAAATACATCATCTGTGAAAATTTCAACTATCTAACTATCACGGTTCATGAGATACAGCCTGGTGACAGACGGACGGACGGACAGCGAAGTCTTAGTAATAGGGTTCCGTTTTACCTTTGGGTACGGAACCCTAAAAACCAAACATACATGACACAGACGAAATAACAAGTAATTGTTCTCGTTTAAGGTTGAGGATTGCCTTCGGCCTAGCGACATCAGTCAGCTCCTTGTGAATTCTCTAAGCTGACAAACTACTTGCGAATTATTCGATGCATTCTCTTTCAGGCGAACGCTTTAGTAAATTCATTTTGTTTATGCGAATTGCACATATGTACATAATTACATGTAAACAAGGGGAATTAAGTCGCATGGCAAATATGTACTTACATATGTATGTACGTAATCGTTCAAGAGAAATGTGTTGAGTGAGCACAATTGGCTGTTCACTTGGTTTGGCGCCGCACTTCGAAATTGTTCTAGTTATGTAGGTCGTCGACAGGTACGACGAGGTAGAACGGCTTTTACCTAAAATAAACAAACAAAATACTTACCGGTGGATGGGCAATTGAAAGCAGAACTAAGTGGTAATGTAAGGTTATGAGGGAAAATTAGTTGCAAGGCAACTGATTAATAAATAGGTGAAAAACAAAAGTGATTAGTTCAATGTGGGGTTGACACATTGTAAAAATCGTGTTCGGGGACTGCAACGCCAAAATCGGCAAGGAGAACACCCTTGGCGGAGTGATTGGAAAGCACAGCCTCCACGATATAACAACAGATAACGGCTTCCGACTCACGGACTTTGCGACAGCTCGTAATGCGGGGATAAGTAGCACAAGATTCCCTCGTAAGCGAATCCACACAGCAACCTGGCGATCTCCGGACGGTCGAACCGCCAACCAAATCGATCATGTGCTCATTGACGCAAGGCACTCGTCAAACATCCTGGATGTGCGACCATTCAGAGGGAAAAATGTTTCAGAGCTCGACTGTCCAATGTCAGAAAGCTGCACCAGCCCATCAGGAGGAGGTTCGACATTGGGCGCCTGAGCACACCGGAGGTTACCAGAGTCTACACGGAGCAGCTGAGCGAAAGACTCTACGGTATGCCTACGTCGAACACAAATGCGATAATATGTGGCTGCATTGCCGCTCAGCCGTTCAGGAAGTAGCCGAAGCCACCTTAGGAGGGTACCTACCACCCCCGACAAGAAACCAGTGGTATGATGGCGAGTGTGAGCAGAAAAAGGCAGCAACCGACGAGGCGTACCAAAAGGCGCTGCAGAGGAAAACCAGGGCAGCGCAAGAAGAGTACCGAGCCATAAGAAGGGAGGAGAAAAGACTACTGCGACAAAAGAAAAGGATCTTCGCAGCCTCCCAGCTCAAGGATATCGAGGAGTCTAGCGATAAAAATAAAACACGAGCCTTTTACAAGAAAGCTAAAGGCCTTGCAGGAGGCTTCAAAAAGGACACCGCAGGGAATAGTGCATTTATTTAAGCAGCATTTCCAGCAGCTGCTTAACGAGCATGACCAAGAGAGAGTGGTAGGGACCGAGGAAATCCCAACTCCAGCCGCTGAAGTAGTCCTCCCACCCAGTATCGAAGAAGTCGGCACAGCTATTCAGAAGCTGAAGAATAACAAGGCCGCATGCTCAGATCGCTTGCCATCAGAGCTCTTCAAAGCTGGCGGCGATGTCCTGGTAGGGAGTATGCACCAGATCATCTGCAGAATTTGGGAAGATGAAAGCACGCCCGACGACTGGAATACCAGTTCTATTTGCCCCATCAACAAAAAAGGCGATCCTACCTCTTGCAGGAACTATAGACGTATATCCCTGCTCAATGTCGCATACAAGGTTCTGTCCAGCGTATTGTGTGAACGTCTAAAGCCATTTTACACCGCGCTAATCGGCAGTTACCAGTGCGGCTTCCGGCCCGGCAAATCAACTATAGACCAAATGTTCACACTTCGACAAATCCTGGAAAAGACCAACGAGTTTCGAATCGATACACACCATCTTTTCATCGATTTCAAAACCGCATACGACAGCATTCATCGTGAAGGACTGTTTGGTGCGATGGCCGAATTCGGGATCCCGGGAAAACTGATCCAGTTGTGTCGCGCCACGCTAAAAGATACGCGATGCACCGTGCAACTCGGTTCTAGGACTTCGGAACCGTTTGAAACATGCACCGGATTTCGGCAAGGAGATGCGCTGTCATGTGACTTCTTCAACCTGGTGCTGGAGCAGATAGTGCGATGGGCAGGCGTCAACAGGGAAGGCACTATCTTCTACAAGTCCGTCCACCAGCTAGGATACGCGGATGATATCGACATCATCGCGTGTTCTCGCCGTAGCATTGTGGAAGCATTCACGGCGATTGAAGAACAGACGGAACGAGTTGGTCTTAAGGTCAATGAGGACAAAACGAAGTACATGCTGTCAAGCAAAAACCAATTCGTCGCTCACCACCTGGGACAAAATATAACAATTGACAGCTACAATTTCGAGGTAGTTAAGGAGTTTGTCTACCTCGGGGCAAAAGTAAATTCCACAAATGACACCACAGTGGAGATCCGGCATAGAATCGCCCTTGGCAACCGCTGCTACTTCGGCTTGTCCAAACAACTGGGGTCAAAACTCCTGGCTCGAAAGACCAAAGTCATGCTTTACAAAACGCTCATACTGCCAGTCTTGCTGTACGGAGCCGAAAGCTGGACGATAAGCAGGACGGAGGAGTTGATTTTGGATTATTTCGAAAGAAAAATTCTGCGCCGGATATTTGGTCCTGTCTGTGAGGAAGGTGAATGGAGAAGAAGACACAACCGCGAACTCTACGAGCTGTACCAAGATGTGGATGTAGTCCGGAAGGCGAGGATCCGTCGACTACACTGGCTCGGCCACATCGAGCGCATGGACATCAACGCTCCTGCTAAGAGGGTCTTCGACTCCGAGCCTCCTGGTTCGAGAAGAAGAGGAAGACCGAACCTCCGGTATAAAGACCAAGTAATCGCGGATGTAAGACATCTTGGTCTTGATAACTGGATGCAGCGTGCCCGGGACCGTCAAGGATGGAAGGCAGCTATAGGCCAGGCTCAGATCCTCCATGGATCGCAGGCCTGATAAGTAAGTAAGTGACACATTTGCTGAATTTCTTGGCGTTTGCTATACAACCACCCCAATTTGATGACGCTTTGTTTATAAGCTCAAAGATACAGTTAAAGAAAACTGTTATCCTTGGACCAATTCTTCCTAAGCATTTTTAAGTTGCTTTCTTATGTTGCTTTACTATTATATGATCATTGCATAAATGCTCTAAGTTGGGATAGTACTACACGACGGATACGACGGTCAATGAATTGCTGTTACAGTTATCCTGTAGGTAGTTAAAGTCCTCTCAGCCAAGTGCCCCAACTAACAACAATAACTTCTTCTTCTTCTTCTTCTTCTTCTTCTTCTTCTTCTTCTTCTTCTTCTTCTTTGGCGCTACAGTTCATGGCGAACCTGGGCCTCCTTCAGAAAACCTCTCCAACTGGCACGGTCTTTCGCCAGAAGTCTCCAGTGCCGCACGCCTAGTTGGTTAATGTCCTCTTCCAATTGGTTGCGCCACCTTAAGTTTGGCCGTCCTCGACCACGTCGCCCCTCGGGGTTGGATTCGTAGACCTTCCGGGCCGGAGCTGTGTTTTCCATACGCTCAACATGACCTAGCCATCTTAGGCGTTGGATCCGAAGACGCCGTGCTGTGTTCATGTCGCTGTACAGCCCGTGCAGTTCACTGTTAAGTCTTCTCCTCCACTCCCCATTTATGCAGGTCGGGCCGAAAATCACACGCAAAATTTTTCTCTCAAAACGACCAAGGGCCTCCTCATCCGCTTTCAATAATGTCCACGTCTCTGCGCCATAGAGCACGACCGGGATGATAAGGGTCTTGTATATGCTCACCTTGGTTTTTCGAGAGAGGGCTCTGCTTTTTAATTGCCTCCCGAGCCCAAAGAAACAGCGGTTGGCAAGAGTTATTCTACGTTTGATTTCGGCACTGATGTAATTTCTGCATGTCACTGCGGAGCCTATTATACCTGCCAATATGTGCCCCCTGGCCAAGACGCGGGTGGTTCGTGTCGTTTTTCGACGACAGTATATATTTTGTTTTGCCCTCATTTACCGCCAGTCCCATTTTAGTTGCTTCCGTCTCAATTCTCGTAAAGGCCTCAATTACATCTCGCTGACTTCGTCCAATTATGTCAATCGGCATATGCGAGCAGTTGTATGGACTTGAAAAAGATGGTGCCCCTCGTATTGACCAGTGAGTTTTGCACTATCCTTTCAAGGACGATGTTGAAAAAGTCACACGATAGTGTCTCGCCCTGTCTAAAGCTTTTTTTGACATTAAAGGTATCGGTTAGGTCGCTTCCGACCCTAATGGAGCAGCGAGAGCTCTCCAAAGTCATCCTGCACAATCTGACGAGTTTAGCAGGTGCGTCAAAACTAGACATGGCGTTGTATAGCTCGTCTCTATTGATACTATCGTATGCAGTCCTAAAGTCGACAAACAGGTGGTGGCTGTCGATCTGGAACTCGTTTGTTTTTTCCAAGATCTGCCACAATGTGAATAATTGATCTATAGTGGACTTCCCGGGCTTGAAACCACACTGATATGGACTAATCAGTTTATTAACGAACGGTTTCCAGCCTTCACACAGAACAGAAGAGGAGATTTTAAGCGATGTTCAGAAGACTTATTCCTCTGTAGTTGGCGCAGACAAAGGGGTCTCTTTTCTTGTGGATCGGGCAAACGATACTAAGACTCCATTCATCGTGCAAGCATTCCTCTGACCATAATCTAACAGATGAACTGGTGCATACTCCCAACCCGGTCACCTCCAGCTGCCTTAATGAGCTCGGCTGGTAGTCTGTCTGCCCCGGCAGCATTGTTGGACTTAAGATTAGAAAAAGCTTTCCTAACTTCGTCCAGGTCAGGGGGACGAAATTCTCTGTTCCGTTGTGAATGGGTCATTATGCCTGGCAGCAGAATCTGTCATCACAATTATACAGTCTGCAGAAGTAGTCTTTCCAGCTTCTTAGTAGCGACTGTGAATCCACTACTAGGTTTCCAATTTTCGTTCCTGCAGGCTTCCGTTCTGGTCTTATATCCCTGGCAAAACCTCCGAACGTCATTCCTGCGATAGCATCTCTCCATCTCTGCGATCGCGAGCTTCTCTCATGCTCTTTTTTTTTTTTTTTTTTTTTTTTTTTTTTTTTTTTTTTTTTTTTTTTTTTTTTTTTTTTTTTTTTTTTGAGAAGCTCTTATGCTCCTCCCTCCTCTTCTGCTCATCATGCTCACGAGCGCCGCAGACCTCGTCCTTCTATGCATCGCTTCTTGATAGGCTTGCTGCGTGTGGCCTTCTACACTCCTCGTCCAACCATGGGTTTCTTGTTGGTGGCAGTTTTAAACCCAGTACCTCAAAAGCAGCACTTTCTAAGGCTTCTTGACAACGGGTCGATTGGTGAGCTTAAGGGAGACGCGATTGGCATAGGCTCTGACTTGCGATTGTAGCATTGCGACGATGTATGCCGATGACCTTAGTCGATTTTTCTGGGCCAGGCATATTCGAAGTCGCAACCTGGCTGCCACAAGATAGTGGTCCGAGTCAATGTTGGCTCCTCTAAAAGTTCGCACATCCAGAATGTCGGATGCGTATCTGCCATCAATCGCAATATGGTCAATCTGGTTGACAGTTGATTGATCCGGAGATCGCCAGGTCCCTTTGTGGATGTTGAGATGTGGGAAACGCGTGCTAGCAACTAGAAGATTTCCTCCCGTAGCAAAGTCTATCAGCCTAAATATAGCTGACTTCCATCCTTGACGGTCCCGGGCACGCTGCTTCCAGTTAACAAGACCAAGATGTCTTACATCCGTGATTACTTGGTCTTTATACCGGAGGTCGGGTCTTCCCCTTCTTCTCGAACCAGGAGGCTCGGAGTCGAAGACCCTCTTAGCTGGAGCGTTGGTGTCCATGCGCTCGATGTGGCCGAGCCAGTGTAGTCGACGGATCTTTACCTTCCGGACTACATCCATCTCTTTGTACAGCTCGTAGAGTTCGCGGTTGTGTCTTCTTCTCCATTCACCTTCCTGACAGACAGGACCAAATATCCGCCGCAGAATTTTTCTTTCGAAAGAACCCAAAATCGGCTCCGCCGTCCTACTTATCGTCCAGCTTTCGGCTCCGTACAGCAAGACTGACAGTATGAGCGTTTTGTAAAGCATGACTTTGGTCTTTCGAGTGAGGAGTTTTGACTCCAGTTGTTTGGATGGAGAATATACACATCCGTGTGGCTGATATTCGTCTCTTTATTCAGAGCTTCGAATGTTTTTAAGAGTACAAAGGTAGTATAAAGGCCATGGTACTGTGCCCAAAAAGTAAGGTGACATTTTACTTTACTCTGCGCGCAAAGGGATTTGGATAAACGCTTTCATTTTTTAGGTGAATGAAATTATCTTTGACATCTGTGCTATGTTTTACTTCAAAATGTTCATTAGTGTTTGAGATACGCTTCGTTTTGTGAGCTGCAAAAGGGAATTGTTCAATTTGTTGAGCAAAAAATTTGCATACAATTTTTTTGCGGAATGACTTTTCTGCTGTTGATTAGTTGAGGACGATGAAGAAACCCGTTAGTGATGAAGTTTTGTCGAAAAAAATGTTTGCAATTGGTAAAAAAAAATTCCAAGAAGGGCCAGAACCTGTCGAAGACGAAGAGTGTCCCGGACGACCATCAACCTCAACCGGCGATACTCACGTTCAAAAAATCGTCGATCTTGCTGATGGTGTTGGAACTTCAAAGGAATCAGTCGATAACATGTTATAGGGCGTTTTGAAAATGCTGATTTTTTGGAAAAACATCGCCGCGTTGAAGTGTGTGAGACAATGTTTTCTGAACAGGAAAAGTCGAAAAGTGGATTTGTGCTTACGACTCGAAAACAACCAATCAAGTGGATATCGTGCCAAAGGTGAGGCAAAACAAAAAAAAAAAAAATAAAAAAATTGCGGTCAAGGCCATTTTGACTGTTTTCTTCATTATCGTGATGTTTAGCATTTCGCATTGTTTCCGCCGAGCCAAACTGTCAACAGAGAATGCTATTTGAGCACTGTGCGTCATTTGCGCGAAGTTATTCGCTTAAAGAGGCCGGTATTGTGCCGGGACAATTCTTGATTTTTGCATCATGATAATGTACCGTCTCACTATTCCGCCAAAAACTCGACCATATCGCTCCACAACCGCCGTATTTACTTGATTTGACATCGTGCGACTTCTGGCTATTCGATAAACTCGCCGGGACACCGTTTTGAGTCGGTAAGCAACCGTTTTAACTCCGACAGCATACTTATCTTTTAAGATATCTATTCTAAAGTCTCAATTAATCCTTACACGAACACATTTGATCGTCCTTTGATACCAATCTGAGCCTGTCGCTCCTCTAATAAAAAGAAATGCAATTCATCTTTACATTAACTCAAGTACAAAGGCAAGGACTCTATCTGCTGTCTATCATCTCTTCGATCTGAACCCCGCTACGCACGCACATCCTACATATGTAGTGCATATGAAATTGAAAACAATTTCATGCACTGAACGAAATGAAGGAGAGTAGTACTACATAAATAAATGTTTATTTCAGTTGCAATATCATTTTAGCACAGCCGCGCCAAGTAGTAATAGCACTGTCCTTAGTAAGCAATTTCATGATTCTCATCGCGTTCGCTACGTACATTTGTAAGTGCAGCTGGGCTGACGAAAATCAGAAATCACTATCAAGGTGGACCAGGCAATTGTAGGAGCGCGAAATATAAATTGATGGTATAACATACAAAATAGTTGGCACGTTGATCTATTGGCTAGAGCGGGCTTTGTTTAACGCAAATGGAAACAACGCCTGGTGTGATACGACAGCAACACTCGAAAATAGATTTGTAAAATATGCACATATATGTATGTAGATTACTTACAAATATGATGCATTGTCATGGCAGTTAGATCGTCTGCTGTTGTCTGCTTTTTATGTCGTTGTCCTTGTCAGAAGAAAGAAGATGAAAAGACGTAATATGGAGCACAGCTTTGGTCTGACTTATTGATTCAAGTAATATTCTTTTCATGGGGAGGAGAATCAAGGTGAATGGATAGGGTTGTAACATGGTTATATGATCTGGATGTGACTTGTTATTTGAATTTTGGGCCGGAAACAACTGCGAGCGGCAAACATAATAAAGAATCTATTTATAGAGTTTCTATCCATTATAACGAGCTCAATGTGATTTTGATACAGAAAATGACTGAAGGACATATGTATTTAACAGTCACGTGTCCAGTGGTTGCCTGACTTGTTGCATGGTGCACTCCTCTCGAAATGGTTTTTGGGATCAAATTTGCTAAAAATAATCCAATTACAGATTCGCATTCTATATGTATATACTTATATGTGCAGAAAACAGTCAAGGCGTGTTATTTTAGACACATTATCATAGGAACACCCGGTAAACGATTGACGTCTGTCAATCGTAAAAAAGAAGGAAGTTGAAGAACTGAAGGGCCAGTCACATAGAACGCGTCGGCGCGTGCGTGCTTTGACAGCCAAGTAGAATACACACGTTCTTATGGGAAATGGCACATAGCCGACGCACGCACGCGCCGGGTAGAGCTACTCGTTTACTTTTTGACGCGCTGACAGTTCACACAATCACATATTGGAGCTTCACATTTACAATTTGAAATTCACATATAGACAAATTGAGAGTAAGCACGTTCATTGGTGGATGCATTGAGAGAATGTATAGGAACTCTCTCGCAATGGGAGAAACTTCAAATTCGGTTGACATTTCAAAGTACTATTCGATTTGATGTCACAAGAACGAGTGTTTAGTTGGTGTATAGTGTATATATGGCCGAGGCTATTCCAGAGAATATCGCAGGTTTCGCCCACAATATACTTGCGACAAAATACAAATACGAAATGCTTGCGGCAAAATACATATAAATATAATTGTCGAAATAAGCTCGTGCATATTTTTATGTTTTATTTAACAACCGCAGTAAACTTGCCATGAAAAAGCTTCTCGACTCTCGCCGTTTGAAATCGGCATTCAATTGTAGCTCCCTTTCACATGTGTGAAAAATAAAATCACACACAACATGGGTGGTTGAGAGAAGCTTGGCTCTGGTCCTTCATGGGCTGTAACGCCCATTCAAAACAAAAATTTAACAATTAGGAATGTTTTCCAGTTGAACGCACAACACCAATTTGACATTCATTTCTGACAGGCGCACGCGTGGACGGATTCTATGTGACGATGCTTGCTCGCGCGCGTTGGCTGTCAATGAAAACTAGCGCACGCACGCACGGACGCGTTCTATGTGACTGGCCCTTGACAGATTGGAAAGAGGAAGAGACAGATAGATACAGGTGGAGTCAGAGAAAAGTGTAGTCCAACGATTTGTGTGCCTAATTTCTTGATTGAACAAAACTGAATTTACTTTTATTACCAATCCTTGGTTATTTAATAAAATAAGACATTTTGAAATTTACTGAGACTCAATAAAATAGATAAGCTCACGGATGTAAAGAATGCTATTTTAATCTTTTGAACCCATACGTTACAGGTTTTAAAACGGAACCATGCTCAATTGCGAACTTACCTTTTTTAAGAGCTTGATCTCCTAACCAATTTGCTCTAAAAAATGCTTCTATGCATTTATCTGTCTTTTTTAATGCCATTTTTGACAGGTTTGTATTCGGAAGCGATCGATATCCACGAATCTTGGTGTTAGTGTAGATGTTGACGATCGTGTCTGCAATTGTTCTGAAAACCGTAGGACCGAGTATCATGTTCGGCTTACTTACTTACTTACTTAACGGGCTCTACAGTTCGGGGTGAACCTGGGCCTCAACCAACATGCCTCTCCACCTAGCATGATCTTTCGCTAGTCTTTTCGAGTGCCGCACGCCCAGTTGGGTGAGGCCCCTTTCCACCTATGCGCGCCACCTTAGGTGCGGCCGTTATACTGCGAGAGCGTCGCAACCAGAAATGCGCTAAGACTACAGGAATCCGGTCTCTGGAAAAAGAGACATGCATCAGTCTTGGATCGATGGGCCGTCTCGAGATTCAGAACGGTAACGGACTGTGTCACCCGACTTCCTTCCTGGGAGAGGAGATTCTCTATTAGAATTCCCTCCAGGGAGGAATGGACCGGGGATTTGGTACGCACGGAAAGTGAACTGGCATTCTACACCGACGGATCCAAAATGGATGTTGGCACATGTGCCGGAGTCTACTTTGAGTCTTGGGATATGCATCACTCCTATAGGCTCGATGATGGATGCAGTGTCTTCCAAGCTGAGGTATTCGCTATCGAGCAGGCGGCGGACCTGATCTGCAATGAGAATATCTCAGGAAAAAGGATCAGCATCTATGTTGACAGCCAGGCAGCCATTAAAGCTCTGCAGGCAGCATGGATAAGATCCAAACTCGTCAAACTCTGCAAGAAAAAGTTAGAAGAGATATCCAATGTAAATAAGGTGACCCTTTGCTGGGTACCTGGTCGTATGAATATCTCCGGAAACGAGAGGGCGGACGAGCTGGCTAGGGTGGGATCAAGTGCTAACATTACGCAGATCTCAGCTGAGGCCAAAGCACCACTCAGTGCGCTCTACAGGGAGATAGAGACGGAGCCAATAAGCGATGGTGTCGCTTGATAAGAAAAGAACGGAAAATCTGCTGAAGTTCAATCGTGGGAATGTTCGACTGGCAGTCGGTGCCCTCACCGGGCACTGCATGCTATCCTACCATGCAGCTCGAATAGGCCAGCCCAACAATGACTTCTGCAGAAGCTGCAGGGACGAAGAGGAAATTGAATCCATTCGTCACCTGCTGTGCGAATGTCCGGCGCTAGCCTTGGCGCATTTTGCCTTTTGCGGTGTACATTTTTGCCGCGCGCTCAAATAAAGATTTTTTTTCTAATAGTATGATAGGACATACGAGTCTACAGTGCGAAATAGAGCTTACTAAAGCCATCTATTAAACAAATAATGTATTTCTTCTTATTAAACCTGACAAATTTGTCTTAAACGCTTTTTCTATAAATTACAGTCAACGCAATATGTTACTTTAGTAGTTACAACATGCATATATGTACATATGTACTTAAAGGGCACCCAGGCTCTTCGAAACTGCGAGGGTAATCTTGTCACCGACCCGCAGGGAATAGTGGATGTATTTAAGCGGCATTTCCAGCAGCTGCTTAACGAGCATGACCAAGAGAGAGTGGTAGGGACCGAGGAAATCCCAACTCCAGCCGCTGAAGTAGTCCTCCCACCCAGCATCGAAGAAGTCGACACAGCTATTCAGAAGCTAAAGAACAACAAGGCCGCAGGCTCAGATGACTTGCCATCAGAGCTCTTCAAGGCTGGCGGCGATAAGGTAAGGAGCATGCACCAGATCATCTGCAGAATTTGGGAAGATGAAAGCATGCCCGACGACTGGAATACCAGCTCTATATGCCCCATCCACAAAAAAGGCGATCCTACCTCTTGCAAGAACTATAGAGGTATATCCCTGCTTAATGTCGCATACAAGATCCTGTCCAGCGTATTGTGTGAACGTCTAAAACCATTTTGCACCGCACTAATCGGAAGCTACCAGTGCGGCTTTCGGCCCGGCAAATCAACTATAGACCAAATTTTCACACTTCGACAAATTCTAGAAAAGACCAACGAGTTTCGAATCGATACACACCATCTTTTCATCGATATCAAAGCCGCATACGACAGCATTCATCGTGAAGAACTGCTTGGTGCGATGGCCGAATTCGGGATCCCGGTAAAATTGATCCAGTTGTGTCGCGCCACGCTAAAAAACACGCGATGCACCGTGCAACTCGGTTCTAGGTCCTCGGAACCATTCGAAACATGCACCGGATTTCGGCAAGGAGATGCGCTGTCATGTGACTTCTTCAACCTGGTGCTGGAGCAGATAGTGCGACCGGCAGGCGTCAACATGGAAGGCACTATCTTCTATAAGTCCATCCAGCTGCTAGGATACGCAGATGATATCGACATCATCGCGTGTTCTCGCCGTGGCATTGTGGAAGCATTCACGGCGATTGAAGAACAGGCGAAACGAGTCGGTCTTAAGGTCAATGAGGAAGTACATGCTGTCAAGCAAAAACCAATCCGTCGCTCACCACCTGGGACAAAATATAACAATTGACAGCTACAATTTCGAGGTAGTTAAGGAGTTTGTCTACCTCGGGGCAAACGTAAATTCCACAAATGACACCACAGTGGAGTTCCGGCATGGAATCGCCCTTGGTAACCGCTGCTACTTCGGCTTGTCCAAACAACTGGGGTCAAAACTCCTCACTCGAATGACCAAAGTCATGCTTTACAAAACGCTCATTCTGCCAGTCTTGCTGTACGGAGCCGAAAGCTGGACGATAAGCAGGACAGCGGAGCTGATTTTGGTTTCATTCGGAACGGATATTTGGTCCTGTCTGTGAGAAGGGTGAATGGAGAAGAAGACACAACCGCGAACTCTACGAGCTGTACCGAGATGTGTATGTAGTCCGGAAGGTAAGGATCCGTCGACTACACTGGCTCGGCCACATCGAGCGCATGGACATCAGCTAAGAGGGTCTTCGACTCCGAGCCTCCTGGTTCGAGAAGAAGAGGGAGACCGAAACTCCGGTATAAAGACCAAGTAATCGCGGATGTAAGCAGCGTGCCAAGGACCGTCAAGGATGGAAGGCAGCTATAGCTCAGGCTCAGATCCTCCATGGATCGCTGGCCTGATGAGTAAGTAAGTACTTAAAGATTGAAATACCGATACGTCCTGCAGGTAAATAGCTTCCCAAAATTGTTGGCTTACTTTGTGAACAGTAATCGCCTACATCATCATTCGTTGCCTTATTTATTTAAGTTTCCATGTCTTCGCTGAACTAATAATTGAAGTCTTCATATCAGTTTACTACGCTTCTGTCTTATATCCCATTTTGGGTGACTATCTTATGTAAGCTGTTCACCTTGGTTACGAGGAAATCATACTTTCTTGTTAACAACTGTCACGGGAAATTATCTATTTTTATATGACGTCGTAATATACAATTATTTGAATCTCTTAAAGAGCAATCATAAGTTATCCTCTCACTTATCGAATTCTCAACTTTTTATTTAAGGTCGAGGCGGGAGATATTATTGTTAAGGTAAATGGCACTGATGTACACCGATACACAACAAAGGAGGGTAGGCTATTTGGCTTGAATATGTTATCATTTAATAAGCATCTTATTTCATTACAGTTTTAAAATGCTTACGATTATCCGAAGATCTAGTAACACTGGAATTGAAACGAGGTAAACCGAACGACCATCGAATGCAATTCAAATTAAAAACATGAATATTTCCAGATCCGAAAGTAAAAGCACGCATTAAAGAACAATTAGCTAGCACAAAAAATCTTTACTATAATTCCGATTCACCGAGAGAATCCCCAAATATTTTCGATATAAGAACATCACGTAAATCAGATCCATTAACGTCGTCACTACGTAGACCAACGCAAGTCAGCCCGTCATCGTCGACTACGAAAATCCTTGTCGAATCGCCATGTCGTCCATCACGCATTCCAACAGCTTTAAAATGCCCAGCACCGAAGAATGTTCAACATTCGCCACAACATAAAAAGCCACGACCTTCGCAAATTCCCAAGGCTAATGCGAATGGTGGTAGTGGTGGCAACGGTGCTGGAGGTGTTGGCAACGCTACGTTTAGCAATAGTTTCTATAGTCAAAAATCTGAATCAGGGACAGCCGCGACAACAGCAACAACAGCAAGTGATCACCTAGAAATCCAGGAGCCGATATCAGCTCCGCCTATTACGAAAGCCCGTTTCGAGGCGTACATGATGACCGGAGATTTGATACTGAATCTATCACGAACGCCACAGAGTAGTAATTTGATACCAGCACACGCTAAAAAGGTAAGTTCTTGTACATCATAGGCTAATCAGAAAATGTAGGTTATTTAAGCTGGAATAGGTTGGTTCCACATCTTAAAAAGCCTAAATCAAATTCGTCTTGTGCCTTGATGTTATTCTCTCACGAAGAGTTTTTACGACTTATAAGACTAATTGTTTTCCTTCACACTAAATCAACTTCCGGCAAGGCAAGTTGAACAGTTAGTGCATAGACCATTGTTTATCCATCCATCCTTTCCCAAACGAGACTTAGGTTTGGATGGAAAATGATTTCGGAATTTCTTCACACGAAGTTGAGGAGTTGGTCAAGCCACCTGTTGCATCAATAACTCAGATGATCAGATTTTTTGCCTCGTACAGGATTTGTGCATTCTTTCCTTAGATATTTTTGGTTATACTTGATAAGAACTAGCTACCATCCATATGTTAACATAGGACGTTTCACCATTGTTAAACAGGAATAGTAGGCCATGTATGCCTAAAAACTTTAATTGTTTTGTATTCCGAATTGAGTCATAGCTCCTGCCATTTTCATTTTGAACCTTGTCTTTCACTGTCATTGCTTGTATTTATTATTCATGCATTTCGTCAGCCTAGCAATCTTCATTGTTCCGCCACCATTAATGACAATCATCCACATAACTCTTTTAAAATATACATTTTGTTTGTTTTTTTTTTTTTTTACTTTTTCTTTTTTCTTAGGTGGATAGCTTACGTGATTCTCCAAATCGTGCTGCAGCCCGCGCCAATGGGGCTTTAGCGCCACGAGCGTCTGGTGAGTCGACACCATCATCGTCATCAGCATCGCCTTCCCACTCAGAAAGTTCGGACTCAGTGAATTTACTAAGGAAAAAGGATAAGACTAATAATAGAAAAGACCATAGTATTAACAACACCTATAGTAGTAATAACAGTAGTGATAGACAATTTAGAAAAGATTCCCTCACAAATGACACTCTATTGCTGTGTGAAGAATTAGATAGAGACGAAGAAGACGAGGTGGACGAGGAAGTGGAGGATAATAATAACGACAACGACAGTGACGGCGACAGTGACAACAACGATCAAGAAGGTGGTGACTACGATAGGGACGACGATAACGAAGAACAAAGCAAACTGGACGAAGAAAATTTTGACGATTTTAGTTACGATTCAATTCCGATTGTCAGAGGTCATTCTGGCGTTTGTCGCCGAGGAGGAGGCGATGTGGATCAACCACAACAAAGTTTAGTGAACGATTACAATGATGATTTAAGTGCCTGTGTTACATCGTCCTCCTCCTCATTCAAAAATAAACTAATTCAACAGCAACAGCAAAGAAACGCAGATCGTGTTCGTATCCAACAAACATCCGCCTCAGCAACTATCGATCTAGTTGATAGTTCCTCATCCCAGTATCATCCACACCATCGTCATCATCATCATCATCATTCGCACCATCGTCAGCATCAACAGCAACATCATTCGTCATCTTCCTCGTCGACGACAACCGTTAAAAGTGAGGCAAACAGTTCACCGGACGAGACCAGTTTCTCTGTTCCGACATCACCTATTTCACTGTCGACACCGCTCTTAGACGCCAAGGAAACCGCCAATTCAGTGCCAACCAGTCCCGAACCGAGTGGCATAAACGAAGCTGCTGTTGTTCGACGGCAACATCATCATAACGGTCTAGTTCGAAAGTGCGATTCGGCTGGTTTCCGAACCAGCAAATCCGAAGATCACTTGCAACAAGTGCAGCGCGAAGGTATTGCCGCTGTTATACCGATCGATATTGATGAGGATGTAAATAGCTCTCTTAACACGCTGCTAGACACTAGACAGGATTCCGAAGACTCACAGGTAATTCATCCAAATCAATTGTGTCTTTTCTCTGTACCTTTTGTTTTGAGAAGTTGTACACCCGATTGTAATCACTAGCAACTTCGAAAACCACACAGAGAATAGAATCATTTGTAATTCCCAAAAATAAAGAACAAAAGAGATCAAGTTGTTTGTAAACATCACACGACAACACTTCACACCACCAATTATGATCACTCGTGCATCTTAGCAGTGTAACAATCAGAGTAATACATTTTTATTTGCTTGTAATGTTGTAGATTGTTGCTGCCCTGTTGCGTTCCCTGTTTTAGGTGGTTACTATGATGACGTTGTTCAGTTTAAAGCTTTTTTGTAATTGTTTTTTCATTGCATTTTGGTTCTCATTCATTCATGTCACGTTTGGTAATAGTCAGTCATTGGCAAATGATCAATTCGTGATTAAGTAGGTAGACTGTACGTTAAGAAACTAAAATTGTAGTTGAAGGAATACCTCTGACAAATTTCATCTTAAAGTAATTTGCTCAATTTTAAAGACTTTCCTGGTGATAGGTTGGCGAATTCTTCAGAACCGTGAGGATCTACTTATGAGACGTAGTGCATAGATAACCGACATGCTATCTGAGCAGATGATGTATTTGCCACGTTCTTTGAGGGAAAGGGATACTGCTTTATGAACGGCTAAGGCTTCCGCAGTAATAGTCCCTTGGTTATTACTAAGCCGTTTTCTTGAGTGACTACAAAAGAAGTACTCATGCTAGTTTTTGAACCATCGGTAAAGATCAAAGACCATACTACTTCTTTAAGCCTGGAGGTAACGCAATTAAATTAACTTTGAAAAATTGCGTTTGGGGTGTTTGTTTTCGCATATTGAGTCAAGTCCATGATGAAAGATGATGCGGTTACACTCTATGGTGAAAATTGGGCAGTATTCTTTCTAATTGTGGTTTTAGGAAGTTGTAGTTCTTCTGCAGCATTGAGTGCTTTTGCGATGGCTGATGGAATTCTACCCGTGGTTTTTCTGCGTTTCGTTAAGAGGAAATCTTTTTCGGTTAGTGAATTTTCCGCAGATAAGAGCCTTATATATAGCTTGGCAAGGCAATCTTCAATGCGTTCCTCTATCGTGGGAAGTCCGGCTTCAACCAATAAATTTTTTTGTGGGTGTTGTTCTGAAGGCGCCAATGCTTCTTCGAGCACCTTGATGGTAAGGAGATTTGATGATGCTTGTGATTGATTTTGGTGAGTTGCCAACCACAATTCAACCTTAATATCAAACACCAGAAACTGTATTGCCAGGGCATCGCACAAAATCAAATGATGTGGGTTCCAAGCCACGTAGGAATAAAAGGCAACGAAGTAGCTGACAAAGAAACGGAAATGGCTCACTGCGCCCCAGTGTACCTGTTTTACGTCCTTACTAAACGCGTCCTTTTGCGAGTAACTATAGGCATACTCAGGAACAGATTATTGTCTGACTGGCGAGATTACCACCACCGATATGCTCTCCTGAATCCTGATCGTTCCTATCTATCGTACCCCACCACCACACCCAAACTGATGAAAAGAACTTTTTCGAGACTTCGCTTGGGTCATACAACATTCACTCATCAACATACATATACTGAAAATATCACCTCCCCCAACCTGCACAGCATGCAACTCACTCTACGATGTCAGCCACTTACTAGAACGATCACCATGCACAGCCAACTCTTCCCGGACAGCTCCAGTCCTGCATCTCCTACTCAAAACTCCATCACAGCAAAACATTAGATTGATCTTTGAATATATCAAGAACCTCAATATAGACATTTAAGACCCTAGCAGCTAGTGCTCACTTTTTTTGTTAACACTTAATTTTAATTATGGGGAATGGATTCGACCTCCTCCTCGTCTAGACAGCTTCTGCAGAAATCATTCGGAACTATACCTAGTTCTTGCCCGTGACTGGCGATAAGGCAGTGTCCGATGATGACACCTATAACTTCGTAGATGTCAGTTATTTTTAGGGAGATTATACTCTTTGTCCGTTGACTGTCGAGCCGGAGCCGGATTTGCCTGGCGATGACGCAGGTATGTCCCTGAGTCCATCTCCGGTTCGTCTCGGCCCTGGCGAGATTAGTAAGATTAAGTTTAACGGTTGCAAGGGGTATTCCCTCGCAAGCCGCGATTGATTGTAGCGTCGTTCCCTGTTTGGCGAGTGTGTCGGCTCTTTCATTCCTTGGAATGTCGCTGCGTCCTGGTACCCAGATGAGTTGTATGTTGAACTGCTCCGCCATCTCGTTAAGAGATATGCGACAGTGCGCCATCCTGTCTAAAATCTTTTTTAATATCAAAGGGGTCGGTTAGTTCACCTCCGACCTTAATGGAGCAGTGAGAGTTCTCCATAGTCATACTGCGCAGTCTGACGGGTTTGGCAGGAATGTTAAAACATGACATGGCTCTGTATAGCTCGTCTCTATAAACACTGTCATTCGCGGCTTTAAAGTCGACAAAAAGATGGCACGTGTCGACCTGGAATTCATGGGTCTTCTCCAAGATCTGCCGTAGTGTAAACATTTGGTCTATCGTGGATTTTCCTGGCCTGAAACCACACCGGTAGGAACCTATCAGATTGTCCACGAACGGTTTCAGGCGCTTACACAGTACGGCAGAGAGGATCTTGAGGATAGGGATCCTCAATTGGCGCAGTCATAGGGGTCTCCTTTCTTATGGATCGGGCAAACGATACTGAGATTCCATTTATCGGGCATGCATGCAGATTAGTCGGTGTATGTTCCTGACCAGTTCATCGCCAGCTGCTTTAAACAGTTCCGCGGGGAGTCCGTCTGCTCCAGCAGCTTTAAAAGACTTAAGTTTCGTCTAGGTCGGGTTGACGGGATTCTCCTTCATCTTCGTCCATTGTGAACGGTTCGCTCTGCCTGACGGCGACATTTTGACTATCATCGCCGTTATACAGTCTGCAGAAGTGGTCCTTCCACAATTTCAGCATCGACTGTGACTTCACTACTAGTTGTCCGTGCACATCCCTGCAGGCTTCTGCTCTGGCTTTATAGCCTTGGCATGTTCGTTTTACTTTCTGGTATAATTTTCGAACGTCGTTCCTGCCGTAACATCTCTCCATCTCGCGCCTCTCGTGCTCCTTCTTTTTCCTTCTCAGAAGCGCATGCTCCTCCCTCCTTTTCTGTTCATAGAGCTCGCGGGCAGCTCTCGTCCGCCGATGCAATGTGGCCATGTATGCATTCTGTTTCTCTACATGGGCCTGTCTGCACTCATCCTCAAACCCCAGGGATTTCTCGACGGTGGTGGCTCGAAATCGAGTACTTCTGAGGCGGCCTCTCTAATGGCGTTCTGACAACGACTCCATTGCTGTTCTATGGTTTCTGCAGATTGCATCGGGACTTGATAGAGCTTGAGGGCGACTTGATCGGCGAAGGTCCTGTCGGTCTCCTGCGATAAAATCTATCTGCCAGTTTTTGCTGCACTATTGAATATACATACAGATATAGGTAGATAGATTTGAATGCTAATGATTTCCATTTTATATTTGAGTTTACTATCGTTTAACGTCTGCTTTTTATATATATTTTTTTATAGTTCCTTATCTGAAAATTAGAAACTAATCCTATCGTGCACAAAACTAGAAACAAGCATCCCTTACTTGCTTGAGTAATAATCGCGAACTATGGTCTTTTTCGTTTACAGTGCATATGTAGCTCAATTAGAAATCAACTAGAGAATGGAATGTAGTTTAAATGTGCACACCAACCAATGTTTGACTAGTTCTTAGTACCTACTAGTGTGTTTTTATATGAATGATTGTTTATAACTAATTTGATTTCTTCTTCGCCTTTCTTTTTGTTTTCCTGTTTACTTTTCTCTTTACCTTTTGTTCCATTTTTTTCTTTATTTTTGGTTGAATTCCTTTTTTTTTTTCGTGCGATGTTTCTTTCTTTAAACTTCTTTTAGCCGACCCAAAAAAAGAAGGCTGACACGACACCCAATGTCCTCAGTCCTAGAGATATTATTTTGAAGAGGCGCAAAAAAGTAAGACAATGGTTATAAGCATACTATCTCTTTGAAATAGAAAAAAAAGAAAAAAAGAAAAGAGTTATGAATAACTTCAGCAGCATGACGCAAATTTTTGATCAATGTTCCTTATTCGCACAATTAATTCAATTTACAATATTGATATTGATGATATTCGTTACGAAATGTGTTTAGAATATTGGCTGGGAAACTTACTTTTCTTTTTGAAAATGAAAACTTTCGAACAGATAAGAAAACAAACCCCTTTTGTGACCATGTTCCTTTTTTACATATGTACATACTACGTACTTAAATAGGGACCTCAAATAATATCACATTTTCTTATTTCAAACCGATTAGGCTTCGAATCGTGATCGTATCGTTTGGACATATAACGCGCCTTTGCCATCCAACCAACAACATCACCATCATCACCACCACTCACAGCACTATGCAACAACGACATCACCAAATTCACATTCTAGTTCAATAAGTTCATCACCCCAGCACACGGACA
Organism: Eumerus sabulonum; assembly: GCA_951905685.1. Lineage (NCBI taxonomy): Eukaryota > Metazoa > Arthropoda > Insecta > Diptera > Syrphidae > Eumerus > Eumerus sabulonum. Next base: position 211,144,520 of record OX645060.1, read on the forward strand.
GCCCAGCTTCGCCGACATCTGTCTCTAGTTCGGTTATGTCGTCGTCGGGTTCGAAGGGCGCTCTGGGCGCTGTAGTTGGTGGCGGTAATAGTGGTATGTACGCTGGTGGTAGCATTGGACAAACGAATCAAAATCTCGGCTTCCTACACTGTCCCGTTAACGGCGATCAGAGCGTCTCGGAGGCGATATCGAATATATCCTCACCGGATTATCAAGATGATGATAATTTGTTGAGTTCACGCGATTTAATTGGTATGGTGTTGAGTGATCCTAGCGATTCTGATTCGACAATACTCGTTTCCGAAGCTGTGCAACGAAAGCGAGATCAACAAAAGCTACAGCAACAACAACAGCAGCAGCAACAACAACAACAACAATCGAATGAACACAAACTTGTTATACAAGTTCGTGGATTGGAGAGTAATACGACTTCACCACGGTCAGCGTATTCCGAACTGAAAGACTCTGAAGATGAACTAGCCACATTGACTGAAGAACCACCGACAATTGTAACGGCCAACAATAATAACGGTCATGGCTATCAACAACAGTTACAGCAATCGGATTCAAAAGAATCCTCACCGCCAGTATCGGACGATGGCAGCGATGTTGAGTCATTACATTCGTATCATTATTCACCGAAAGCTGTTGATATGCCATCTGCAATTCGATTGGCCAAAAGACTGTATTCATTGGATGGTTTTAAGAAAAGTGACGTGTCACGGCATTTAAGTAAAAAGTAAATACTAAATCGATTTGTGTAAACCTATTAACTTTAGCTCATCCTCGCGTTTCCAATCGCTCTCTTTCAGCAATGACTTTAGCCGAGCGGTCGCCGACGAATACTTAAAGTATTTTAATTTTGAGAAAAAGACTTTAGATCAAGCATTGCGGGAGTTTCTGCAACAGTTCTCGTTATCCGGTGAAACACAGGAACGAGAACGGGTCTTGGTTCATTTCTCAAAGAGATTTTTAGATTGTAATCCAGGAAGTTTTAACTCACAAGGTACTCTATCCACATCGTTCAAATAGTACTTTATCTTCATGAACTTTCATTCAGATGCTGTTCATACTCTGACATGTGCAATAATGTTGCTTAACACGGATCTTCACGGGGCCAATATGAGCCGGAAGATGACTTGCGCCGAGTTTGTTGATAATCTAACCGAACTGAATGATGGCGAGAACTTCCCCAAAGATGTACTAAAGTATTTGTACCAGGCGATCAAAAGTCAACCACTTGAATGGGCTTTGTATGATTGTATCAATAGTGCTTGTAAAGTGATTGATTATTGTTTTATTTTTCCCCAGAGACGATGAGTCGCCCGATCAACAAAAACAACGAAACGACAATAACATTGGAACCGGTCAAATCGGACAGAATCCATTCCTCGATATTCCTGAATCATCAATCGCGATCGAATACAAAAAAGGTTATGTGATGCGAAAGTGTTGCTATGAATCGAATTATAAGAAAAGTAAGTCACTGCTTAGCATTGCCACAATTTAGTTCTCTATTATGACTGTTGCATTTCTTTAGCACCCTTTGGCAAGCGTTCCTGGAAAATGTTTTACTGCACACTACGCGATTTAGTACTATATTTACACAAAGATGAGCACGGTTTCCGAAAAAGCCAAGTAAGTATGCCTATCCCATTGACTTGTGTTGTTTTCTTATAATATTCCCCGCCCGTTGAATGAACATCTAGATGTCTGATAATTTACACAACGCAATTCGTATTCATCATGCGCTAGCAACCAAAGCAACCGATTACACAAAGAAGCAACATGTGTTTCGGCTTCAAACTGCCGATCAAGCCGAATATCTGTTCCAAACAAGCGATTCCAAGGAGCTACAATCCTGGGTGGAAACAATTAATTTTGTGTGTGCCTCGTTTTCTGCGCCACCACTGGAGGGTGGCGTGGGTAGTCAAAAACGTTTCCAGCGGCCCCTACTACCGAGTACTCATACGAAATTGCTTATGGTAATGATAAATATGTTTTTTTTAAATGTTGTTTTCCTGATAAGAAGTAAGTGGATATTTTTGTTTTGATTTTTTTTTTTTTTTTCATATAGAAGGAACAGTTGGCGTGCCATGAACAACAGGTGGCACAACTCGAAAATGTGTTGACAGAGCACAAAAAAGGGCCAATACCAAGTAAAGGCCTTCCATTGCAAAACTACAGGGAGAAAGAAAACTACTTACAGTATGAGGTATGTGGTCTAATTTTATTTTTATGAAACTAGTTGCTCCATTTCTAGGTCTTGTTCTCTGCTGAATCAATATTCTTTTGATAAAAATCAGACTGAATTCTTCAAAAAAAAAAAAAAAAAAAGTTGTATTTCGATTCACATTTCTATTTCTCATACTTACGTACCTTAAGTACTTTCCAAAAATCAAATTACGTTTCCAATTGTTATAGTTACGTCGCTACAAAACCTACGTGTCAATTCTTAATGCTAAAATGTTGGCTGATCAACAAATTGAGTTACAAAACAACGGGCTTATTAATCCCGATGATCCTGATGGTGTATATGGCGGAAGCGGCGCTCGAATGCTTATCTCAGAAATCGGAAACGCAACACAACCTACAAATAGTATTATCCCACAACAAGCTGGACAACAGCCGCAGCAGCAACAAACAACAGCAAACAGGTATAGTTACCGTGCCGCAATCTATCGCTCTGATGCACAACAAGATCTTGGCTGACGGGTAATGGGAGTTTTCTCAGCTTGTGTGGTGTAAAATTGTTTTATTTTGTTTCCTCTTTTCCTTTCTTTTCTTTTCTTTTCTTGGCGGAAAATGTACACACTTTTCATTTATCATTTTATATTTCTATCCAATTGTTTAATACTAGTTTCTCATTCCTATTGTATATTCTATTCCTTATTTAGTTGTTCTTGTTTTCCCTCATCCTTGTCTACAATTCTTCTTCCGTCTTCTTCTATATTAAACTAATTTTGTATAAATTGTTTTCAATTCTCTTTATTTTTAGTTTTACTATAACTCTTGTTTGTTGTTGATCATTGTCCTAGTTTTTTACTCATTTTTTTGTTGTTTCCTTTTTTCTGTTCTTTAATTTTTAATTTTCGTAATCGAATTACTTTTATTTTTGCTTTAAAGATATATGAATAAAAGAAAATAGAAATAAAGCAATTATTTCTTTATTTATTAACAAAATGCTTTTCACTATTTCTATTTCTATTGAGACATTGTTGCTTGATCATTTGCCGACATCTACTGTATACACTATCATATGAATCCATTTAATTTATGTACAAAAATTGTGTAGCAACCGCTGCTAGCAAAATAAGAACGTTAAAAATTGGAACTGTACGGACGTGGCATTTATACTGTTTCCGAATGAGACTAATTGGAAAGTTGACTGTGTAGGATAATGAAATGATTTTGTATTTAAATTATATGAACATTCAATTTAAGCCTTTCAAACAATACATTTTTTTGTTTCTTTTCAAAATTCTGGCCAGGTTTCGGGTATAACCTTTGGGATGCATTCGCTTGTTTATCATTTATTAGGCGTTTTTTATTATGCATCCAGATCCCGATCCGGATCATGGTTCAAAATAAAACAGTACGGATCAACGAGTAGCATTCTTGACATTTCGTCTCATTCAGTTCTGTCAAAGATCTGATATTTGAAAACAAAGTAAGTGTGGAACTGCCATGTCAAAGAAAATGTTTGTTTTCATTACAAATTTGATAAGGCCGATTTACATAAGTGTTGATGATAATATTTTTTATCGATGTACATACACACATTGGGGTAATATAACCCCAATTCACCCAAGGTTTTTAGAAATTTAAATTAATGCACACATTTTATAGTATTATGAGGACAAATTCTTTATACGGAAGGTAAAACTAATTAACCAAATCCCGGTCACATTTTTATATGTTCATCAGGCAATGATCTTCCTAATTTCAATGCGAAACTAGTGGGAAATGGTTTAACTAATTTGCGGATCATGAAAATTGAACCAGATCAAGAAGGTGGTTCACGTGTTGTTATTGTAATGCGTGTAAGTCGTGATCCGGATCGGGATTTCGATGCATAATAAAAAACACCTATTGTTCGTTTTTAGAAAAGCCAAAAATCTTCGGTTCGATTGTATTATTATTATTTTATTTTTGATAGTTTCGTGTAAAAGAAAAACACTAAATTGCCCCTTTAGACCACGAAATCTGTGAAGACTCTCAGTAAATTACTAATATTGTATAAATTCTTAGACAAAGTAATGAAAAAGAACAAAACAACAATCTCCTAATCTCCTAAATTAGAGTTGGCATAAAATGAACAAATGAAAGTAAAAAAAAAAAAAAAAAAAAAAAAAAAAACCAAAACGTCTAAGCAAACTGGCGATAGGTCTGTAATTTTTGTATTTCCCCATTTCGTGTCATAAATAACGTATAGCCTAAATTCCCTCACTTTTGGTAGATATTCTTATGTAAATCCGGTTATTTTTTATTTTTCTCTTAGATTATTAGGTAATAGCGCTGAACGTGAATTGGCCATGTTCATAGTCACTAATTTGTAGACAAGTTTTCATTTTTGTTATTTAATTAATTTAATATCCGATATTTCGAAGTTAAAAAACAAAAAATCGCTAACCTCTTCATAGAAATGCACTAATACTCAACGAAATGACTCAATTAAAAGTGAATGCGTTACGGAAAATTAAAAATTTGTACCAAGACATCAAAGATGTCATGACGGAACATAACGCCTTTTCTGTTACTTACTTACTTACTTACTTAGGTGGTGCTACAGTCCGTGGTGAACCTGGGCCTCAACCAACAAGCGTCTCCAGCTGGCACGGTCTTTGGCCAGTTGTTTCCAGCGCCGAACGCCCAGTTGGCTAAGGTCCCCTTCCACCAGCGTGCGTCACCGATGATGCGGCCGTCCTCTGCCGTGCCTTCCTTCCGGAGTGGATTCGAAGACTCTTCGGGTCGGAGCTGTATTTTCCATGCGCTCTACATGGCCTAGCCACCTCAGACGCTGTATCCGTAGACGTCGTACCAGGCCGATGTCGCTGTACAACCCGTACAGTTCTTCGTTATATCTTCTCCTCCATACACCGTTTGAACAAACGGGACCGTAGATAGTACGCAGAATTTTCCTCTCGAAACGACCAAGGGCATCTTCATCCGCTTTTGTTAAGACCCAAGCCTCTGCGCCGTAAAGGAGGACTGGGATGATTAAGGTCTTATACAGTGTCACCTTGATTTTCCGAGAGAGGACTCTACTTCTCGATTGCCTCTTGAGCCCAAAGAAACAGCGGTTGGCAAGAGTGATTCTGCGTTTATCTCAGCGCTGGTGTTGTTGTCGCTGGTCATCAGTGAGCCAAGGTAGACGAATTCCTTGACCACCTTAAAGTTATATCCGCACATGGTGACGTTCTGGCCAATACGTCGGTGTTGTCCGTCTCTTTTAGATGAAAGCAGATATTTGGTTTTACCCTCATTAACCTTGAGACCCATCTTAGCCGCTTCTACCTCAATGCTTACAAAGGTCTCATTGACGTCTCGCTGTGTCCGTCCAATCACGTCAATGTCGTCGGCATACGCAAGCAATTGCATAGACTTGAAATGAATCGTACCTCTTGTGTTGGCCAGTGCCTCTTGCACGATCTTTTCAAGCACGATGTTAAAAAAATTGCATGACAGCGCGTCACCTTTCCTAAATCCTTTTTTAACATCAAAGGTCTCGGTTTGCTCATTAACGACCTCAATGGAGCAGCGAGAATTCTCCATTGTCATCCTGCACAGTCGGGCGAGTTTGGCAGGGATGTTAAAACTAGACATGGCTTTGTATAGCTCATCTCTATACACGCTGTCATATGCAGCCTTGAAATCGACGAAGAGGTGGTGAGTGTCGATTTGATGTTCCTGGGTCTTCTCCAAGATCTGCCGTAGCGTAAATATTTGGTATATTGTGGATTTACCTGGCCTGAAACCACACTGATAAGAGCCGATCAGGTTATCCACAAACGGTTTCAGACGTTCACACAATACGGCAGAGAAGATCTTATATGCGATGTTAAGGAGACTTATTCCCCTATAGTTGGCGCAGTTATAGGGGTCTCCTTTCTTATGGACCGGGCAAACGATGCTGAGATTCCATTCGTCGGGCATGCTTTCCTCCGACCATACCTTGCAAATGAGATGGTGCATGCACTTTACCAGCTCATCTCCAGCCGCCTTAAGAAACTCAGCAGACAGGCCGTCTGAGCCCGCGGCTTTATTAGACTTAAGTCTTGATATCGCTGTTTGGATTTCGTCTAGGTCGGGTGGACTGAATTCTGTTTCATTGTCGTCCATTACGAATGGCTTGTTCTGCCTGACAGCGGTATCTTATCTATCATCGCCGTTATACAGTCTGCAGAAGTGGTCTTTCCAAATCCTCAGCATCGACTGTGACTCTACTACCAGTTCTCCATTTTCACCCCTGCAGGCCGCCGCTCTGGCGTTGTAGCCATTGTAAATTTACGGGCATCATTCCTGCGGAAGCATCTCTCCATCTCCTCGATCTCCCGCTTTCCGTGCTCTCTCTTCTTTCTTCTGAAAAGCGTGTGTTCCTCTCTTCTCTTCTGCTCATAGATTTCGCGAGCAGCTCTCGTCCGTCGTTGCAGCATGGCATTATATGCCTCTTGTTTTGCTGCATGGGCTTGTTCGCATTGTTCGTCGAACCAGGGGTTTCTAGGTGGTGGCGGTTTGAAACCCAGCACCTCTAAGGCAGCGTCTCTGACGGCGCTCTGGCAATGCACCCATTCCTGCTCTATTGTTTGTGCTGCTGTGGGCGGATTTTGAGAGAGCTTGGAAGAGACACGATCGGCAAAGATTCTGGCAGTCTCTTGCGATTGTAGCTTTCCGACGTCAAACTTACGTTGTGCTACTCGATTCCTAAGCATTCTTGATATCCTCATTCGTACCTTGGCTACAATAAGGTAGTGGTCCGAGTCGATGTTGGCCCCTCGGAAGGTTCGTACGTCGAGAATACAGGAGGAGTGTCTGGCGTCGATCGCAATGTGATCAATCTGGTTGGTGGTCGATTGATCAAAAGACCGCCAGGTACCCTTGTGGATGTTGAGATGGGGGAATCGCGTGCTTGCTACAAGGAGGTTACGCCCCGCTAGGAAATTGATTAGCCTTAGTCCGTTGTCGGATGTGGTGTTATGGAGGCTATGCTTTCCTATGATCGACTCAAATATGTCCTCTTTGCCCAGTGTTGCATTAAAATGTCCTAGGACTATTTTTGTGTCGTAGCTGGGGCATTGCGCATATGTTCTGTCTAGGAGATCGTAGAATTCTTCTTTGAGTCGATCGTCCTTTTCTTCCGTTGGAGTGTGAGCGCATATTAAGCTAATGTTTCCAAATTTAGCTTTGATGCGGATTGTTATGAGGCGTTCGCTTATGTCTCGGAAGCTTAAGACTTTTTGTCGGAGTCTTCTTCGAATAACGAATCCGCACCCGAATAGGCGCTTTTTGTTCTCCTTGTAGCAGTTCCCGTAGTAGATGTCGCAGTTTTTCATCCGTTTTTTGCCTGGTCCATCCCATCGCACTTCTTGGAGTGCGGTTATATCTGCTTTATAGCAGTTGAGGGTTTTCTCCAATTGATCGCCTGCACCCGGTCTGTTAAAGGACCTCACATTCCAGGTGCAGACTCTCAAGTCCGTTAGTCGTTTGCAGGGGTCGTCGTAGCAAACTTGCCATGTAAAAGCTTCTCGACTCACGCCGTTCGGAATCGACATTAAACTGTAGGTCCCTTTCACCTTGGCGAAAGATAAATCACACACAACATGGGTGATTGAGAGAAGCTTGGCTCTGGTCCTTCACGGGCTGTAACGCCACCAAAGAAAAGAAGATATTTGATGTTCAGTCTGTTTTCCTTGATAAGAGGCTAGATTGAGCTCTTTTTTAGGGTTCCGTACCCAAAGGTAAAACGAAACCCTATTACTAAGACCACGATGTTCGTCCGTCCGTCTGTCGCCAGGCTGTATCTCATGAACCGTGATAGTTAGACAGTTGAAATGTTCACAGATGATGTGAATGAATATTTAAGGGGGGCTTCCATACAACAGACATGATTTTCATCCAAAATCCCCTTGGTCACATACATCCCACAACCAGTAGCAAACTTCCCAGCTTTGATCCCTTTTGTGTCTTTGATGTATTAATCCTGGCTGCAAACCTTTTTCCCATATTTCCCATTATTGTTATTCACCTTTTCACATCCTTGCTGTCAAGTAAGATAATTGATTTGAATTCAATGGACACTTTGATGATCAACTATCTCATCATGGAGATTTTTAATTATCAAAGTAATATGCCTATAACCTGCCTGCAACTAAGATCTGTCATCATCCAAAAAATGTGATGATTGATGAGGTAACATACAACGTCTCTTTCATATTTATATATACAGATGGTATGGAAACCCTTGTGCGCGAGTCCGACTCGCACTTGGCCGGTTTTTTTTATTCCAGTGTTCGAAGACTCACTGGCTTATATTATTTCCTCTACCCATACTCATCTATTGTAGAGATATAAATTTCGTTAAGCATCTTACTTAAATACATTCTACTTTTGTAGTTATGGTTTGACTTAATATTTTATTCATATTTACATATTTTCGTGGCAAAAATTCTTGTTTTCGGCTACCAGCGGAACTAGACTTGTCGAATCCATTTAAAACATATATACATACATATACCCACTACTATGCCATACATAACACATACATAGTAGCATATTGCCGCATTGGTATCCAAGGGAAATTAAATTTATTTCAGTGTTATCCATTTCCAATGTCTTTAATAAAGCATCGTCCTTAATTGGTTTCTGTATTAATTAATGATAAAATTAAGGAAACAATGTACAAAACATTTGATGTGTTTGTAAAAAAATTTCTGTTTCGAAATCATCAACAGTAGTCCCTCGATAATGTGAACTTCTCCAAAATGTGAACCGCCAAAACTTTACATTGTCATCTCTATAATGTGAACTTCCGAAATGTTCGGACTCTGAAATGTGAATTTCTTTTGAAAAAGTTTTTATATTTCTTTGTTTTCTTGTTAGTTTTGCGTGCGATATTAGGGATTTTGAATACAGCTGTAGTCCAGTGTCTCCTGCCAGTTGAGTAGGTACATTGTACATTGTTACCCATACCTTTTGTTGTGGTGTTTGATGATCAGTTTGTGTAATGGCACGCACCTAGACAAATCGATTTTTATCGATAGAAGATAAATGTGAAATTTTATGGGAATTGGATGCTGGAAAGTATGGTGTGTCTATGTCAACAATCACTGGAATAAAATTAAATTCGAAGAAACGGTTGGACCATTTCCAAAAAACCGAATCTAGGCCAGGAAAGAGGAAGACACTTAGAAAATCTGAGATGCCTGATAGGGAAAATGTATTGTTCGAGTGGCTAAAAAAGCAAAGAGAATCGCGTTGCAGTTTTAAAAGATTTACTCTGCCGAAAAGCAAACCACTTCAGTCTGCGATTCAAATTTCAGATCTAGTCAAGGTTGGGTATACAAATTTAAGCAAAGGCATGGTGTAAGAACATTAAAAATATGCGGCGAAAAGTTCTCATATAATAAAAGTGCAGTTAATCCGTTTTTTTGAAAAATTACACAAAACAATTCAAGATATGTCTCTTGAATTAGTTAAAACTAACTACTAACTTAAAAACATTAATGAGCACTAGCTACAGAGGCTATCAGCTCGGATAACTTAAATCTTTAGCTTAAATGTATGAACATAAATTAGAATACGGCTTATATTTTCCGGTGAAGTGTCGCGTAGTAATTTATATGGACTCGCGTTGGTTTTTAAGAAATTATTAAGATAACATCTGGTTGAGCAGTTAGCAAAGCCAAGAAGATGATTGATGTTGATTGTGGAGTTACAAAGAGGGCAGGTTGGAGGGTTTTCTCTTCTTAGAAGGTGTATATGAGTAGTGTACGTGTGACCCAGACGTAGTCGGATGAATGAGGAAGTGGACGAGTTAATATAATTCGGGGAGGTCATGTCCGTGTTGATTAACCCATTACTGCCAAAAAAAAGAAAAAAATTTCTGAGTTCTTCGATAGTACTCATATTTTGGTATTTCCTGCTGACATTTTGTTGAAATATAAGTGAAATTTGGAAAAAATGTTTTGTTTATATGTATTTTTTTAACGTATGATTTATCATACGTTGGAAATTGACTTACTTACTTATCAGGTCAGCGATCCATGGAGGATCTGAGCCTGAGCTATAGCTGCCTTCCATCCTTGACGGTCGGGCGCGCTGCTTCCAGTTGTCAAGACCAAGATGTCTTACATCTGCGATTACTTGGTCTTTAAACCGAAGGTTCGGTCTTCCTCTTCTTCTCGAACCAGGAGGCTCGGAGTCGAAGACCCTCTTAGCTGGAGCGTTGATGTCCATGCGCTCGATGTGGCTACATCCACATCTTGGTACAGCTCGTAGAGTTCGCGGTTGTGTCTTCTTCTCCATTCACCTTCCTCACAGACAGGACCAAATATCCGGCGCAGAATTTTTCTTTCGAAAGAACCCAAAATCAGCTCCGCTGTCCTGCTTATCGTCCAGCTTTCGAATGAGGAGTTTTGACCCCAGTTGTTTGGACAAGTCGAAGTAGCAGCGGTTGCCAAGGGCGATTCTATGCCGGATCTCCACTGTGGTGTCATTTGTGGAATTTACGTTTGCCCCGAGGTAGACAAAATCCTTAACTACCTCGAAATTATAGCTGTCAATTGTTATATTTTGTCCGAGGTAGTGAGCGACGGCTTGGTTTTTGCTTGACAGCATGTATTTCGTTTTGTCCTCATTGATCTTAAGACCAACTCGTTTCGCCTGTTCTTCAATCGCCGTGAATGCTTCCACAATGCCACTGCGAGAACACGCGATGATGTCGATATCATCCGCGTATCCTAGCAGCTGGATGGACTTGTAAAAGATAGTGCCTTCCCTGTTGACGCCTGCCCGTCGCACTATCTGCTCCAGCACCAGGTTGAAGAAGTCACATGACAGCGCATTTCCTTGCCGAAATCCGGTTCATGTTTCGAATGGTTTCGAGGTCCTAGAACCGAGTTGCACAGTGCATCGCGTGTTTTTTAGCGTGACGCGACACAACTGGATCAGTTTTACGGGGATCCCGAATTCGGCCATCGCACCAAACAGTTCTTCACGATGTATGCTGTCGTATGCGGCTTTGAAATCGATGAAAAGATGGTGTGTATCGATTCGAAACTCGTTGGTCTTTTCCAGGATTTGTCGAAGTGTGAAAATTTGGTCTATAGTTGATTTGCCAGGCCGGAAGCCGCACTGGTAGCTGCCGATTAGTGCGGTGCAAAATGGTTTTAGACGTTCACACAATACGCTGGACAGGATCTTGTATGCGACATTGAGCAGGGATATACCTCTATAGTTCTTGCAAGAGGTAGGATCGCCTTTTTTGTGGATGGGGCATATAGAGCTGGTATTCCAGTCGTCGGGCATGCTTTCATCTTCCCAAATTCTGCAGATGATCTGGTGCATGCTCCCTACCAGAACATCGCCGCCAGCCTTGAGCCTGCGGCCTTGTTGTTCATTAGCTTCTGAATAGCTGTGCCGACTTCTTCGATGCTGGGTGAGAGGACTACTTCAGCGGCTGGAGTTGGGATTTCCTCTGTCCCTACCACTCTCTCTTAGTCATGCTCGTTAAGCAGCTGCTGGAAGTGCTGCTTAAATACATCCACTATTCCCCGCGGGTCGGTGACAAGATTACCCTCGCAGTTTTGTAAAGCCAGGCCTCCTGCAAGGCCTTTGGCTTTCTTGTAAAAGGCCAATCTTACAATCTCTTCATCATTTTGCACAAACACTTTACTCTCACTGAACTGATAACTGCAAACTACTAAACGTAAGTGAGTGCTGAAAATCATGGTTTTCCGTGTCTGCGTGTTCGTTTCCCACGATCCCCACATGGCTAGGAATCCAGATAATTTTTATTTTGCTATGGAGTCTTATAAGAAAGTCCCTTATTCAATCATCTCTGTTCGGCAGTTGGGATTTTTTATAGCTTTCACTACAGAGAGGCTATGTGAACATATTGCGAAGTTCCCTTTCGTGTTTGAGATATTTAGAATCGTTTCCAGAATCGAACGGCAGATTTAGCTGTGAATATGGATGAGGATGATGGTAGAAGGCCTACATTAATTAGTTTTCCATTTTCAAACGTGGAAGGTCCAAAGGAAGGTCCGGATTTGGTTTTGGAACCATCAGTAAAGACGAGTTTCCAACCATTGCTCTTTGCTTTTGCGGCGAGGTGTAAAAAGAGTTTTTGGAATACTGTATCTGGAGTTGTTGTTTTAGCATAGGACGTTAGAGTTAGCATGTTAATGGAGTCTTATTTTATTGACCATAGTGAAAACTTAGCTTTATACCGATTAAGTCTTCTAAGGGAGATTTGTAAATCTTCAGCAGAACGTAGGGACTTTGCGATGGCTGAGTCAATCCGTTTGGGCCTGTTTTTTTTTTTTTACGAAGAGTTGCAAGGTCTTTGTCGATTATTGAGTCATAGGAGGATAACAATTTCAGAGATAGTTTCGCTGTTATTTGAGCAGTGCGTTCCTCTATAGTTGGTAGTCCGGCTTCTACTAAAATGTTCCTTGTTGGAGTAGTAGGAAAAGCGTTTAGATTGCGTCTGCAAGCTTGATGATATGGAGCCTTGATGAGTTTTAGTGTAGTTTTAGGCGAGCTTCCGAAAATAAATAAGCCGTAATCTATTTTACTTAAAATGAAGGTCCTGGTTAATTGACATAGAGTAGTGACATGCGTTCTCAGTTTTTTTTTTTTGAGCTAGGAATTTAATAATATTTGTTCTTAAAGCTATCCTTTTCCTGAAGTATAAGCAAGATAACATAAGATAATATAAGATAATGCCGACGAAACCGGTCTATATTGGAAGCTTCTTCCTAGCAAAACACTCGTCTTGTCTAATGACCATACAGCATCGGGAAAGAAAACTGGCAAGGAAAGGATAACGTTTTTGGCCTGCACAAATGCAACTGGAACGCATGAGCTCACTCCATTAGTTATCGGGAGGTCTAAGTCCCCTAGAGCTTTTTCGGGTTTCAAAGTTCCAGTGATTTATAGATCTAGCAAAAACGCTTGGATGACGAGTGAAATCTTTCAAAGTTGGTTTCATGAACATTTTACTAAAGAGGTACATAAGCACTTTATTTTGATTTTAAATTTGTTTTGTTTGAGCGGAATCACACCATTACCTACCTTAAACGTACCACTTCGTTTTTTGTACTCTTTTATAAGTTATACCTAAAGAAGTTATACCTAAAAAAAAAGTTATTTGCCAAAAAAAGCATTGTTACTTCTTGACAATGCAACTTGTCACTGCAATAAAGAAAAGCTAACTAGCTCTGATGAGAACATTACAGTTTCGTTTTTTACCCCAAACGTCACCGCCTTAATGCAACCCATGGACCAAAATGTCATTAATTTAGTTAAGGCATACTATAAAAAAATATTGTATGTATGTATGTTGGCGTTACAGTCCATGAAGGACCTGAGCCGAGCTTCTCTCAATCAACCATGTTGTGTGTGATTTAATTTTCCCATAGGTGAAAGGGACCTACAATTTATTGCCGGTTGCGAACGGGGAATTTCGAGAAGCTTTTCATGACAATTTTACTACAGGGGTTTTTGTCAGAACCCCGCTGAGGAGAAACACCGTGAAAACACGTTCGATGACATGGCTATGTCGGGATTCGATCCCGTGTCATCGGCGTCAGAGGCCAACACACTACCCACTGCGCCACGGTGCTTAATTGCTTAATGAAATTATTGCAACGGAAAGTGAAAATATTGCCGCTGGTATAAAAAAAAATTAACCTTAAGACATGCCGTAATGATCCTAAAATTATTTTGGGAACAGCTCTCCGCTTCCTCTATTGCTAAGTGTTTCAAATGTATACTGCCCAAGGAAGATAGCTGGGAAGATGAAGATTTAATTCCACTTATTCAATTACGGAGGACACTGCCCGAACATCTGTTTCAAAGGGAGTTGCAAGAAATGAATGATCTCATTTGCATTATACATAGATACGGAACACAACATTTTAATACGAGATGTTAGAGACTGGGTCATCGTAGATGGCACTTAACCTGAACCGACTGAAGACATTTCGGAAAATGAAACCGACGAAGCCACTCCAGTTGCTCCTAAAATAACGAGTTCCCAAGAAATACAATGTACAAATACGCTTCTTGAGTATGTAGATCAAAATTGATTGGACTCAGAAACGATCTCCAATTTTACTAACGTTAAGGGCAGTAGCAATAGAAAGATCAAGTTAAACTATTCGACAGTCCAAAATAACAAATTATTTTATTTTTTTATTTTCATACTTTTTGAAATGAAGTTTACTCGTAACGAAGACGGTTTTAGTTTTTTCGGAACTTAAGGGGTTAGGTGGGTTTCAGAGGTTCAAAAAAGGGTATTTTTACTATTTTTTTTAATATGTGCAATCATATATTTTATTTAAACAATCCAGCATATTAAAGACACATATTTGAACAGTATTTTGTGAAATTTTTATTTAAAAAATCCGAAAACACAGCCGTTGGTACCTCATCTTCCTTGACGTCTCAAAAAAAAAAAAAAAAAAGCTTTTGCCGTGGACAGCATAACTTATTATTGGTTCATCTAAAACCAAAAGGCAAAAACATTTCGTTAGTACAGGGATAAATCTTGTTATTGGACGAACGAAAAAAAAAAAAAAAAATACAATTAATATTTGAATTTTTGACAGACTTTGAACAAAAAAAAAAAAAAAAAACACATTTTTTGGTCAAATGTTCGCCATGTATTGGCTCGAAAATATTAGCTGTAATAAAAAAAAAATCCTTCTTTCAAAAACTTGATAATGTTATTTCAATTATGTGTGCATAATTTGAACAAAATCGCTTCTTAACTTTTCGAGAAAACGGGTCCACCGACTTAAAACATTGAGTTTTGAGATAAACGCGTTTAAAGTCTCAAATTGAAATAACATGGAATTTTTTTTTTTTTAACTTACATAGAATCATCGATTCCGGCACCATAAAGCAAAGTACCTGCTGCTGCGGCAATATCCAGGGCATCTAAATAGAGTTGCCCTTGAATTGTAAAGGAAAGTGGGAATGGCTGGCGCTGCAATGACGTGGCCTGATGGGCGGAACAACCGAAGACAAAAACATAAAAATCGATTTTTTTAAATTTTCAAACCCACCTAACCCCTCAATAAATATTGAAACGATTTTGTGCTGTTATAAATGGTTATGAAAGCTGTTTCAATCAGTTTATAAGAACTAAAAAAAAAGTTCCAGTAATGTGAATCCCTCTAAAATCCCGAAAACGCCTTGTTTTAATTAGTTCACATTATTGAGGGACTACTGTACTAAAAACTAAGAAAGGTTTCATTACAAATTGGAATTTTTATTCAAACAAAAACAAAAAAAGCACAATTTCTAAATTTTCTAGATGGTTATGCGGATGTTGTGACGACAACATGTGAAATTGATTTTAACTTTCAATTAAAATACGACGGTCTCGCAAATGTCGACAAGGTAACGATCGCTTTGCAAAGAAAGGTTTTATTTTATTGCTTTTGGTCTTGTTTCCATGCAATGTTGCATTGTAATTAACAAATATGTCGTTGGTGCGGCTAACGTATAACTGATATGCATTGATTGTTTGTGTTTTATGAATTTGTCTTTTTGGAGCTATGCGCAAGTTATTCGCATTTTATGTTTTGTTTATAAGTTGCACAGGCTGTTTGCATATATTTTTTTCTATTTGTATTTCGTTTTTTTTTTCAAATTGTTTTCCATTTAACAACCCAATAGAAATTGGCGGTTAAGGGACCAGTATATGTAGGTATATCTGGGATTTGCATTGTTTGTTTTGGCAATTTTGATTAATTTTTTTTTTTTTTTTTTAATCAATAATAGAAAACAAAAATATCGTGAAGTGAAAATGTCAGAATATTTGCAGTGCTGCATAAGAGGAGGATATTGTTTTATCCAAACTATCATCTGACATATACGTATATTTTATTTAAAATTGAGAAGAGTGAAATCTACATATATGACACATGCGGTATTAGGGAATTAATAAACCAAAAAAATCAGTAAACCAAAAATAATTCAACTTTCAGAAAAGATTTTTCATATAAAACAGAATAAACTACCTTAGGAACTAGTAATCAATCTAGCTTTGAAATTATTGACCAAGGCTACGCGCACAGTGATGCGAGATGCGATTCGGGAAGCGATACGAGATGAGATGCGATATGGTACGCACAGTGAAAGCTGCTCTGTACTGTTCTGTTGCGAAGTATTCATCATCAGGCGAAGAATTTTTAAATTAAAGTTTATATTTATCGGGTTTTCCAATAAGAACTGGACAACTTTTTTTTTAATAAAACGCAAACAATTTGAGATATTTCAAAAATGTTACTGTCGGCTTGAAGTACAATCAAAACGTTTATGAATGGAACTCGACTTCGTTTATATGGCCACCGCGGGCACGTTTACAGCGGTCAATTTGGTTGGGCCCAATTTTCGATGACTGGGTCACACATTGGCTCTGAGCTCTTCCAACGTCGTCCCAAAGAAAATAGTCTAGAGGCGTTAAATCGCACGAACGAGCCCGCCATTCGACTGGCCCATTTCTTGAGATAACACGCTCATCAAGCTTACTCTTACTCGATTGTTACGTGGGCTGTGTGGCACCATCCTGTTGAAACCACGTGTCCTCCATGTCCATATTTTCAAATTCGGGCCAAAAATAATCGGCCATCATGGCGCGATAACGCTGGTCATTTACAGTAAATGACGATCGTTATCGTCGACTAAAAAATATGGCCCAATAACGCCGCCGGCATGCAAACCGCACCAAACAGTTATTGTTTGTGGATGAAGTGGTGATTCATGAAGCACATGTGGATTTTCACCCGACGAATAACGCATATTTTGCTTTTGACGAACCCATCGAGTCAAAAATTATCTTCGTCACTGAAGATGATTTCGCGATTAAGTTTATCATCTTGGCGCATCTTCTCCAGAGCCCAATCGGAGAACGTACGCCGCTTCAAATGGTTCACCGGCTTCAATTCTTGAGTAAGCTTAGTCCTGTATGGGTGTAAACCAAGATCCTTACGCTAAATACGCGTTAATGTGGTCTGAGCGATGCCCAATTCTTGAGAACGCCGTGCAATTGATTGATTTGGATCGTTTGCTACGGACGCGGACGCCCAAACAGGCGAGAATTACGACCGGAAATTGGAGTTAGCGCTCTTAAAGATCCGGTCACCGACTTCGAATTTCGGTAGAAAATTTTTATAATTTACAGACGTTGCTCGTTCATGTACTTTACCGTGATGAAAATGTTGACTTTACTGAATAAACTAGCAATGACAGTTCGATGATTAGTGATAGGGTGTGTTCACAAATTGAATTCGAAATTGTCAATTCCCTATTGGAAAACCCTTTATATTATATCCACAGTTAAGGAACGATGAAAGAAAGTTCTTAAAATGCACAAGAATGTCGTTCAAAATATTTGACCACATTTTGAAAAATTGAACCATTTATACTAGGAAACTGGGCCAATTGTTCTTTTAAACAAATGAAATTGCATCAGAACAACAACAACAATGGATACTACTCGCACAGAATCGCTTGAAAAAGTGATCAGAAGAGTTTGTGTGCGAGAGGTTTGCGATAAGCTTTCGAGAATCGCATCGAAAATCGCTTCACTGTGCGCACGTACATAAGAATACATGTGAACAGTTTTATCGCAAGCAACCGCTTCTCGCATCACTGTGCGCGTAGCCTAATACTTCAATGCCCAATTTGAGTAAACGGATTTTTTTTTTCGACGATATCGCTAGCACATTTTACGCAACAGCCAAAGACGAACAAGAGTTTTGGTTCAAACATGTCTGATTAATAACTCTTACATTGATGTCTTTAGTGGAAACATTACCTATTCGATCTATTTGATCACATCGTACTCAAAAAAAAAAAAAGGAAACACATTACATGCACAGCATAAGGTTTCACAATAAGTCCAATTCGCTCAAGCTACTTATTAAGAATTTATTTGATTATAATTTCATTAGCTTATAGTCAAATTTTAGATTAGATTCCATCACGTCATTGCCATGATATGAAAACGAAATCTCTAAATACAAAAATTCAAACAGACCTTTTGACCAAAACCAAAAAACAACTTCAACTCTATTCTAGATGCATCATCTTCCAAATTCTGCAAAATTTCCAAACCAACCCCGAAAACACTACAACCATATCTGGAAATCCAATAGATATATGCCAAAATAATACTAAAAAATCAGATCAGCACGTGTATGTTTAATCTCTAGGCTATATGAATGCTCGTATATATAAATGAAGTGAGGAATATTAAATGTTAAAAGAAAATCAACAAATAGTCAATAAGCAAACGAAATAAGAATAACAACTAATTCAAGTAAAAGAGTACGAGTACGAATATTCAAACTAAGCTAAAAACAAGTGTAATAATCTGCAGAATTGGGGATTACATTTCGTCTCTTTATTCGTTATATTTAGGGTTTCAAAAAACAAAAAGAAACAAAACAATTGAACGATAAATCTGAATAACCTAAACCATAATTATTTAATTTTTTCTTAAAACGAAAACGTGATTATAAACAAATATATAAACAAAAAAATAAAAATATTTTTAATATAGTTAGGGCTGTGAAAAGAGAACATAAGTAATTACTAACGTAAGCGTTTTATGTTAAGAAACTATTCGAAAGAACAAAATCTATACTATGTACTCAATTTAAACATACTCACACGCTGCATTCGATGAACATTTATTACAGAACCGTTTAGTTAAGTTGTATAAGAGATTTAATAATAATATTCAATTTAAATCCAAATGCAATGAAAAACATTTTGAATCGTCAAAGTAGAAGTTGTTACAACTAATTAAGATAGCTTAAATAAGAATTTTTAAAACAGGATATTCGTACATTTGTATGTTTTCCTTATTCCTTATGTTCATATTTTTTGAAAAATATACAGCAATGATAACTGCTAAAAAAACATGGCAAGAAAAAATAAAAGATAAAGAATGGTTAACCATTATGACAAAAAAAAAAAAAATAATAATCATCACTGCGCGACACGAATAGAAAATATTATTAAGAAAAAAAAGGCAAACAATTACAGACGTAGTATATGTATATGATAAAGAGCAATTTCGAAAGTTGAACAGAAACGGAGGAAGTATTGCATTTATTGTAAAAAATTTACATTAAATAGATTGAACTTAAATATACACATTATGAAAGTTGACATTAAAACAATCGTGTATTTAATGTTATGTTTTTATCTATCGCTTTCTTTATGATAAATGTATATTTTTTTTTTTTTCTCTTTCTTGTTTGCTTGTGTATTTAATGCATACGTAACAAATTGTATTGCAGTAAAAAAAATGATTTACCTTCCCTGATCGTTTGCGGAGGGGCAGTGTACAGACGGTCATATTTCATTCTACCCTATCATAGATTCCCTTCGTAGTACGTCTCCGAACCAGAGCTACGATACGAACTCCGAAAAATTGGTATTACACAACCCGAACAAAATCGAAGAAAACATTGCCTCATTGAACTCTCATTTTCGAAATCAAGGGTGGAATCGACTAAGGTGATTTGTGACAAGTGACAGTCACAATCTCGGTTTCGGTATCGTGTAAGGTGATTGTAGGTCTGTTCCCGTACTTTGTGCACCAAAATTCACACTTTGTTAATTTTCATGCAGTGGGGATGAAATTCTCTCAAAGAGAGGCAAAACACCAAAAAGTACGGGAACGCATTAAACCACAAATGCTACCCGCTTTTTATATGTCGAAAACATACACTTGCTAGCATAAGTCTGCGTACAAGTTCTTTAAAGCAAAGCAACCAATAGTTTCATGATGTCCTAGTAGCTTGTTGAATATCCTTTTCGCTTTAATACCTCCTCTCATAGTACAAATTCCTTTTCCTTTATTTTCCATAGCTTATTTAAATCAACTTATCTCTCTAAAATACCAGAAAATCTGAAATTCAAATCTACAGTCTAGACACGCATGAAATGATTAAAAGAGAAATGAAGTCGATGCATGCTATAATAGCTGAAATATTTGCGTTTGAAATTAATGTTTGGGTCTTTTTTCTGTTGTACGCAGACTTATGCGAGCAAGTGTATTCTCTATTTTTGAGCAATTTGAATTTCGAATAATTTTTCAACTGACTTTTGCATTAAAAATGACAGAAATCGATGATTTATCAAAGTTGTGAATTTCTGGCCACACACATTTCTTGGGCAGAAATTCGTAGCATGGGGAAATGTTTTACTCTCTCGAGAGCGCTCTCTTTTGCCCAAAAGTGTGAATTTTTCGAGTACGGGAACAGACTTCCGTTGTTTTTCGTAGATTTTCGCTGTTTTCGACAAGTACGGGAACAGACCTAGTCACTGTGATTGTCACATTTTTGTGACAGTTTTCTGGTGACAGCTATTTAGCTATCATTTTCATATGTTTTGTGCGTTTGATGTGATTTTGTTTTGTGTGTTTTGTAAAATAAAAAATAACTTTTCGGGTTTGGAGCTATGTATGTATTTTTAAGCGAAAATGAGAGTGATGACTGTTGGCGAAAATGATCTCGCCAAATTGGGATTTTTTTCCATGTATTGGAATAAAATACTCATTTGGACTTTACTTGCTTGCGACCTAAAATAAATGAATTGTATATTATTGCATTTCTAATATGTAATTTACTTACATTTGTCGGGTATTTATTTAAAGAATCGGCGGCAACGGCCCTGTTTTGAATTTTAAAATTTTTTTTTTCATCATTTGACAGCTTTCTTATCTGTCATCATCTCCGAAAAAAAAGTGTTAATCTTACCCGATACCAAAAGATGGTGATAGTCACAAATGACCAAAGTGACTATCACCTTAGCCGATTCCAGCCCAGTTGTTTAAAGTCAAAGTACCGAAAACTATAAAGAATTGTGGTTCAAGTTTGTGATTCGTTGTAAATTGGTTTATTTTAAAATCACAATTGTTACTGCGGTGGAAGATACAGATAGACAAAAGCAAACGCAAAAAATGCAAAGAAAAATACCGCGAGATAGATCTCGCTTGGGATGTTTTTTGAATTTCAGGGCGCGTCACATATCCAAAAGACAAAGTGTTTGGGATTCCTGCTGTAGAAGTTTCCAGCCCATTAAGCTTTATCACACCTTCTTCTAACACAGAAAAAAAATGTTACTTGCACTCCCCGCCACCTGTTGCTTTTAACTCTTTCTTATTTTCGACGAGTTTCCTCTTTATGTAGGCTTTCCAATCTAGCCAAACCTTGAATGAGAGAAAGTACATATAAATAATTCAAAAAACGACTAAAGTAAATAGAAATCAATTTGATGGTGGACCCAGAATGTTGAACTCCAATTTAACATTTTCTTTTTCGCTCAACATTTCATAGAGCCTTTGATACTGCGCCTTATTGGTTGATTTAGCCCTTTAAAGAATAAAAATGAATCTAAAAATAATGGTATTTTGGAAAAAAACTTACATTTTTCTTTAACACAACCTTGTTCCACTTTGAATACGAAAATAATAACTTGTCGTAGAAAAAGGCAAAAGGATTCATTTCCATTCGGAATCAGTAATACTAAATTCTACGAATTTCGTAGCAGATTGTTCCTCCGAAAGTACATTGTATATTGTTGTACATAATTAGCTTCGAATTTGTTCTGGATGAACTGTGTAACTACAGTAGAATCTCGAAAAGATGAACAGATATAAAACAAGCCATGTTCAACTTTCCGAATCGTTCGTCTTTCTGAACATCGAACATTTTTTAGAGAAAGGCATACAGCCATGCATAAAAAAACATTGCAATTTAAAAAAAAAACAATTTATTTTATTTAATAACAATATAAATATAACAACAACAAAAGAAGAACTTCATGGAAAAAAAAACAAGCTCTTATTCAGGAATTTTTATAAAAAAAAATTGTTCTATAGTGGACGACAGAGACGTCCAGAAAGAAGCTTCATCACTGCCTTTTGTCATAAATCTTTTATTATTAAATGGGTGGATCATTTCCCTTCCATTTGTTCCGCAAATTTGAGACATGTATTTATAGCTTATATGGCTTCTGATGGCTTTATTGTTTCGGCTACTTCGATGACACTTTCTTCTGAGATCACTTCATTTTCACCATCAGAATCAACGGAACCTTAATCCTCATTCTTGAAGCATGTTGAGCGTGGTGGTCGAAAGCTGGAAGATTTGCTCTGATTGTATCCTTTGTTTCAGGGCGGCAAGAGGGATATATTCATCCTGATCATCAGAACAATAATGTTCTAATGTAAGCAACCCAAGCCAACAAATTTCAATAACTTCCGGTGTAAGTTTGTCCCAAGCTCTTTGACAACATGTTAGAGCGTAAGGTACATCTCTCCACATCACGTCCTTTGGAGATCACATCTGACATAAGACTTGTAGTGCAACTTTGTAAGCCTTATTACATTTTGGTACATTGGTTGCATAAGTGGTGTTGCATTTGGAGACATACGAATGCAACCATCATCGCTTTGAAGTTCGTTTTCAGGTGGGTGATTTGGAGCATTGTCAAGAATGAGCAAGGCCTTTTCTGGCAGGTTGTTACTCTTCATAAACTCCCTTACGTTTAAGAAAATTAAATTCATGTAAGGCATCCTTACTTTTTTAAATCATATGCAATCACCTGAGGAACAAATTCTTTATGAAACCAGTTCTTAAAAATGTTTTTTGTCATCCATGCTGTATTTGGGTTGGCGTATATTATTGGAGGCCTGTAATTCTTGGATTCCTGGATTTTTTCCTTTTCCAATGGTCAGAAACTTTGATTTGTGCTAACCAGTGAAGCGATTTTTTGGTATTTTTCTTCCATTTCTCTCCTCTCCAGAGTTAACAAATGTTTTGTTTTGTTTCGCCAAAACAGACCACTTTCATCTGCATTATAAACTTGCTGTCGAGTGATACCAAGATCAGCCATAGTCCTTCCCAGTTTGCGTTTAAAGGGCATGACAGCGTCTTTATTAGAGCTGAGTTTTTCTCCGCTGATTGCTAGAAGACGATTTCCAAACATTAAATTTATTTATCCATCCGTCACTCGCATAAAATGAATTTGTCTCTTTGAAAACAGTGTGCAATTCCTTGGCTTTGGTTTTTATCATCTCACCAGCCACTGGGATATGGCGATGACGTTGCATTAAAAACCTTCTATACAAAGCGGCTTCCATGTTTGGTATTTTAGATTTATGCAATGTTTTACGTTTTTCCGATCCAGCAATCGATGTCGAAGTGATAGCATTACCTTTATTTTTTATTCCAACAATTGTTGATGCAGCAATTCCATATTTGTTGACAATGTTTCGATAAGATTTTCCATTTTTTATGTCTTCTAAAACGGCGCATTTTTGTTTAACGCTTAAATACTTTACTTTCTCTTTCACTGGAGACATCTTTTACACCATGTGCCGAGGAACCGTCACTAAAATCAATAACGGAACTAAACGTACCATATACGAGGACTTAATACAAAGATAGAATAATTCAATAGGGAATAAAGTGTTCATCTTTACGAGTACCCGTATTTCATCGCGTTCATCTTTTGGAACACCTCAATGGGAGGAAAAAAACGTTCATCTTTCCGAACTGTTCAAGTTATATACCCCGTTTACATGCGTAGTTGAATCCGGATTCAACTAGGATCGAAATCCATAAAAAACGCGGATCGAGTTGAAATAGAGTCGACTCGACTCGATCCAACTACCAGAGCTGGATCGAGTTGAAAAAAATGCATGTAAACCTGGGTCGAGGAGTCGAACTGACTCCTTTTTGCTTTTCTTTCTTTTCGCTTGCTGGTTGGCATAACGCAGGACTAACACAATCAAAGTAAAAGGTCCGTATATACATACTATCTGTCACTTGAACTACGTTTGAACTCTTCGATCTTTCGACTACGTAACAGAAAAACCTGGGTCGAAATTTCAACTCAGTTTCGACTCGATCTTTCGACTACGCATGTAAACGGGGTAATAGGGTCGTTCATCTTGTCGAGATTATACTGTATTTTCAAAAAGGAGCTACATTATGACGTCACAGTATTTACAGGATATTAAAAAATTATGTGGGCTGTAATGTGATTTTAGGTTTTGACAGTTTTGTAAATCCAATTGCATACGAAGTGTAAATTACGAGTAACGTATTTCATATAGTAATTATGTAATTTGTGGATGCGTCAGTCAAAATGTCATCCAACATCCAAGATCTCAGTAGATTTTTGGACCGTTTTTAACACAGCTTTCTTCTGGTAAATTAATAGTCTGCCATAGTTGTCTTGTAACATGTAGATTTTAAGTATTTACTAACGACACGGTGTGTTATGATGCTATATGTTAATGCTTACGTTATTTCCCACTGAAACAGAGTGTATAAAGGTAAGCTTACGAATTATTAAGTATTACTCGTAGTTTGCGATCAGAAGCTTTTCTTCTAATTATAAAAATGAGATTTGGTGCTTCGCTTGTTTATTCTTTTTGTTAATAGCTCTTCACATGATTAGAGCAGACACATGCCATCAGAACTTTTTGCTTCCAAAAATTACACTTTTTTTTTCATTGTAATCTTATTATCTTTTGCAGAAAAAAAGAAAAGAAGTAAAATCAATTCCTGGACCACAGTAAGTAAAAGACTCACAGTTAACTATCTTTTACATAGCAAAATACTTATTACGTTCTATTTAATTTCTAGAACACGTGAAAAGCGACCAGGTCGATGGAAAATTCCTTTCATGATTCTCTATTTTCCTTTCGAAACTTCGGAACTATCCATGTATCGTTGCCCAAGCTTATCGCACTGCTTGGAGTAGTTATGTGTTTCGTTTTTTGCTTTCTTATTGTGATGTACGTATTTTGTTTAATTTCGATTAATACCCACTCGAGCAAAGTACACAAAATAATTTCTATTATCAAGAAATGCTCAGTTGTAACTGCATCTGTGTTGTTGTTAATTAGTCTTTCCGTTCCATACTAATTTTCATATTCGCATTGTATTCGAAAGAAAGAAAAAACAGAAATTATGTGTTTAAATAAAATTTAAATCTCGCAGTTAAGTCAAATTCATACATTTTACTTGCTTTGCAATCAATCGAATTGAAGGAATAAGTGAAAAATGTATTTATGTAGTGCACAGTATGCATTCGTGTACTGTTTAAAAAGTAGTTAGATACTTACAAACGTTATTTATTCTTAATTAGTTATATTTCAAAATGTATACATAAAATAAATCTTGCGACAAGCATTAATGAAAAGTACATATATTTATATTTTTATTATGTTAGGTATAAGTTATATATAAAACAAGAGTAAATGTATATGTACAATGTCCAAAACTTCGCGTTTGCTTAATGTATATACATACACTATATATACATATATATATACTTTTTTTTGAAAACTAAACGATAATAAAAGCGAACAATAAATTATTAGATTTGGTTTCATTGGACGAGTCCATGACAAAGTGTAATAATCCAATTAACTTCCCATCGGAAGTGATTGGAATGGGTCCGATTTTGCTAATAAATGCCTTTTAGCGAATCTTTACCAGGGAGGTATTGCTTTAGGGTACCTACAGCCTGAATGCATGTTTTTTTGGGGAGTAGTCGTGTTCGCTGAGAGGGCATGGGCTCGGACATACAGGGTAAAGTTGTTGATTGCTCTCAACCTGGCAAGATGCCAGCAACGATCCCTGTTTAAATGCCCGGGTCAAGTTGACATACGGCCTCCTCGCGGCGCCCTCTGGATAGCCTCTTCAACAACCGTTGGGAGGTGAACAAACGTATGCAGCGAAAAAAACGCCCGACCAGAATGGCGGTTGTGCGGCGGGCTAACAATCCGCTCACGTAAAAAACTTAAAGTTATGAATGAGCTAGATGCCTCGGATACACGGACGGATACTCGACGACGACAACGCACGAAAAAGGAACACGATTTGCGAGTATGCTCCTGGAATGTCAGAACCCTGTACACTCCCGGAGCTGCTCATAAACTAGAAGGAATCCTCACGCAGTACAAGGCGGATATTACTGCGGTCCAGGAAATACGCTGGATAGGAAACGGTATGATTAGGAAGAAAAATTGCGACATTTATTACAGCTGTCACAAAAGGTTGCACTTACTGGGATGCGGATTTGTCGTGGGAAAGCGGTTAAGGTCGAAGGTCATCGACCTTAAACCTATAAGTGATCGCCTGGCTCTGATCCGCATCAGAGGCAGATTTTATAACATCAGCCTTATATGTGCACACGCCCCTACCGACGAGGCTGAAGACCCTATCAAGGAGGACTTCTATGACCTCCTGGACAACGCCTACGGAGCTTGTCCGGAGTACGATGTAAAAATCGTGCTCGGGGACTTCAACGCCAAAATCGGTAAGGAAAACACCCTTGGCGGAGTGATCGGAAAGCACAGCCTCCACGATACAACAACAGATAACGGCTTCCGACTCGCTGACTTTGCGACAGCTCGTAATGCGGTGATAAGTAGCACAAGATTCCCTCGCAAGCGAATCCACACCACCACCGCCAACCAAATCGACCATGTGCTCATTGACGCAACGCACTCGTCAAACATCCTGGGTGTGCGAACATTCAGAGGGGCAAATGTCGACTCTGACCACTTCCTCGTAGCAGCAAGATTCAGAGCTCGACTGTCCAACGTCAGAAAGCTGCACCAGCCCATCAGGAGGAGGTTCGACATTGGGCGCCTGAGCACACCGGAGGTTGCCAGAGTCTACAGGGAGCAGCTGAGCGAAAGACTCTACGGTATGCCTACGTCGAACACAAATGCCAATAATATGTGGCTGCATTGCCGCTCAGCCATTCAGGAAGTAGCCGAAACCACCTTAGGATACCTACCACCCCCTACAAGAAACCCGTGGTATGATGGCGAGTGTGAGCAGAAAAAGGCAGCAACCGACGAGGCGTACCAAAAGGCGCTGCAGAGGAAAACCAGGGCAGCGCACGAAGAGTACCGAGCCAGAAGAAGGGAGGAGAAAAAACTACTGCGACAAAAGAAAAGAATCTTCGCAGCCTCCCAGCTCAAGGATATCGAGGAGTCTAGGGATAAACATAAAATACGAGCCTTTTACAAGAAAGCCAAAGGCCTTGCAGGAGGCTTCAAAAAGGGCACCCTGGCTCTTCGAAACTGCGATGGTAATCTTGTCACCGACCCGCAGGGAATAGTGGATGTATTTAAGCAGTACTTCCAGCAGGTGCTTAACGAGCATGACCAAGAGAGAGTGGTGGGACCGAGGAAATCCCAACTCCAGCCGCTGAAGTAGTCCTCCCACCCAGCATCGAAAAAGTCGGCACCGCTATTCAGAAGCTGAAGAACAACAAGGCCGCACGCTCAGATGGCTTACCATCAGAGCTCTCCGAGGCTGGCGGCGACGTTCTGGTAGAGAGCATGCACCAGATCATCTGCAGAATTCGGGAAGATGAAAGCATGCCCGACGACTGGAATACCAGCTCTATATGCCCCATCCACAAAAAAGGCGATCCTACCTCTTGCAAGAACTATAGAGGTATATCCCTGCTCAATGTCGCATACAAGATCCTGTCCAGCGTATTGTGTGAACGTCTAAAACCATTTTGCACCACACTAATCGGCAGCTACCAGTGCGGCTTCCGACCCGGCAAATCAAATATAGACCAAATTTTCACACTTCGACAAATCCTGGAAAAGACCAACGAGTTTCGAATCGATACACACCATCTTTTCATCGATTTCATAGCCGCATACGACAGCATCCATCGTGAACAACTGTTTGGTGCGATGGCCGAATTCGGGATCCCGGGAAAACTGATCCAGTTGTGTCGCGCCACGCTAAAAAACACGCGATGCACTGTGCAACTCGGTTCTAGGACCTCGGAACCATTCGAAACATGCACCGGATTCCGGCAAGGAGATGCGCTGTCATGTGACTTCTTCAACCTGGTGCTGGAGCAGATAGTGCGACGGGCAGGCGTCAACAGGGAAGGCACTATCTTTTACAAGTCCGTCCAGCTGCTAGGATACGCGGATGATAACGGCGTGTTTTCGCCGTGGCATTGTGGAAGCATTCACGGCGATTGAAGAACAGGCGAAACGAGTTGGTCTTAAGGTCAATGAGGACAAAACGAAGTACATGCTGTCAAGCAAAAACCAATCCGTCGCTCACCACCTGGGACAAAATATAACAATTGACAGCTACAATTTCGAGGTAGTTAAGGACTTTGTCTACCTCGGGGCAAACGTAAATTCCACAAATGACACCACAGTGGAGATCCGGCATGGAATCGCCCTTGGCAACCGCTGCTACTTCGGCTTGTCCAAACAACTGGGGTCAAAACTCCTCACTCGAAGGACCAAAGTCATGCTTTACAAAACGCTCATTCTGGCAGTCTTGCTATACGGAGTCGAAAGCTGGACGATAAGCAGGACAGCGGAGCTGATTTTGGGTTCTTTCGAAAGAAAAATTCTGCGCCGGGTATTTGGTCCTGTCTGTGAGGAAGGTGAATGGAGAAGAAGACACAATCGCGAACTCTACGAGCTGTACCGAGATGTGGATGAGTCCGGAGGGCAAGGATCCGTCGACTACACTGGCTTGGCCACATCGAGCGCATGGACATCAACGCTCCAGCTAAGAGGATCTTCGACTCCGAGCCTCCTGGTTCGAGAAGAAGAGGAAGACCGAACCTCCGGTATAAAGACCAAGTAATCGCGGATGTAAGACATCTTGGTCTTGGACAACTGGAAGCACCGTGCCCGGGACCGTCAAGGATGGAAGGCAGCTATAGCTCAGGCTCAGATCCTCCATGGATCGCTGGCCTGATAAGTAAGTAAGTCGTGTTCACGGGGGGAGAGGGGGCGAACAAACAGAGCAGAGCAAAGAAATTGATCGCGTTTAACGTGGGAAACACCAGCTTTGATCTCTGTCCCTGCTCAGCTCAAGTTGACACAGCCTCCGCGTGGGCTCCCCTAGATAGCTGCCCTAGCTGGCATCCGCCAGGTGGTGAACCAATGTGTGCAGCGACTCGACCCCCTTGTTCCTGGGGAAAGAAAAATCTGATCGTCCAGGTTGGGCTTGTGTTTAGAGATAACATCCCTATCATGAAAAAAATATATTTTTGCGAAGCAACCACAAGCCTCGCTGCATAAAAGAACAAGAGCAGTTCGTGAGCTCTACGAGTTAAAAAGAAGGGAGGAGCATAAGCTTCTTAGAAGAAACAAGAAAGAGCACGAGAAGCACGCGATTGAGGATTTGGAGAGGTGTTACTGCATGCGTGACGTTCTATAGTCTTATCAACAGATAAAGCGAACATGCCAAGGTTATAAAGCCAGAACGGGAGCCTGCAGGGATGAGAACGGACACCTAGTAGTAGAATCGCAGTCGATGCTGAAAATATGGAAAAACCACTTCTGCAAACTATATAACGGCGATGTTAGTCAATATACCGCTGTCAAGCAGAATGATCCATTTCTAATCGACGAAGACCGCAGAGAATTCCGTCCCCCTGACCACGACGAAGTTAAGATTGCCAAGTCGAATAAAGCTGCTGCCACAGACGGACTGTCTCCTGATCTCTTCAAGGTAGCTGGGGATGATGACCTCGTTAGGACCATGCACCAGCTCATCTGTAAGGTATGGTCAGAGGAAAGCATGCCCGAGGAATGGAGTCTCAGCATCGTATGCCCGATCCACAAGGAAGGAGACCCCTCTGATTGCGCCAACTATAGAGGAATAAGTCCCCTTAACATCGGCTACAAAATATTCTCTGCCGTTTTGTGTGAACGCCTGAAACCTTTTGTAAATAAGCTGATAGGTCCTTATGAGTGCGGACTCAGGCCAGGGAAGTCCACCATCGACAAAATCTTCACACTACGGCAGATCCTGGAAAAAACTAATGAATTTCAAGTCGACACCCATCACCTATTTGCGGACTTCAAAGCCGCATACGACAGCATAATTAGAGACGAGTTATACAACGCTATGTCTACCTTTGCCATACCTGCTAAGCTCATCAGACTATGCAGGATGACTTTGGAGAATTCTCGCTGCTCCATTCGAATCGGTGAACACCTTACCGATAATTTTGATGTAAAAAAAGGATTTAGGCAGAGCGATGCGCTGTCGTGTGATTTCATACATCATCAACAACATCATATTGGAAATGATTGTGCAAAAATCACTGGCCAATACAATCTATTTTAAATCCCCGCAACTCCTTGCGAGTATTGAGATCGAGGCGGCGAAAGTTGGTCTGGCGGTAAACGAGGGCAAAACTAAATATATGCTGTCCTCAAAAAAGGACGCTCACCACCGACGTCTTGGCCAGAACGTTTTTATTGGCAGATATAAGTTCGAAGTAGTTAAGGACTTCGTCTAACTTGGCTCCGTAGTGACCTGGAGCAACGACATAAGTTCCGAAATTAAACGCAGAATCACTCTTGCCAATAGCTGTTTCTTTGGGTTCAGGAGGCAACTGAGTAATAGAGCCCTCTCCCGAACTTCAAAGTTGGCTCTATATAAGACCCTTATCATCCCGGTCCTGTTGTACGGCGCAGAAGCATGGACACTATCAAAAGCGGATGAGGAGGCCCTTGGTCGGTTCGAGAGAAAGATTTCGCGCGTGATTTTCGGGCCTATAAACGCAGACGGGGGATGGAGGAAAAGATTCAACCACGAACTGTACGGACTGTACAGCGACATGAGCCTAGTCAGGCGTCTACGGATTCAACGCCTAAGATGGCTGGGCCATTTTGTGCGAATGGACACCACAGCTCCAGCCCGGAGAGCCTTTGAATCCAACCCCGAGGGATGAAGAAGCAGAGGACGGCCGCACTTAAGATGGCGCACACTGGTGGAAGGGGACCTCAGCCAACTGGGTGTGCGGCAACGGAAAAGGCTAGCAAAAGATCGTGCTAGTTGGAGGGGCATGTTGGTTAAGGCCCAGGTTCACCCCGAACTGTAGCGCCCATTAAGAAGAAGAAGAAGAAGAAGCACAAGCCTCGGATACGGACGGATACAAGATTTAGGACCCCTCCAAACAACTAAATGAATTGCGAGTCTGCATGTGAGGGCCCTTAACAGACCGAGTGCAGGCAATCAATTGGAGCAAACCCTCTACTGCTATGAAGCAGATATAACCGCACTCCAAGAAGCGCGAAGGGATGTACCAGGAAAAACTGCGATTCTACTATGGAAATCGCTACAAGGAGAACAAACAACGCTTATTCTGATGCAGGTTCATTACATGCTTTTGGCATGTAAGCGAACGCCTCATAACAATCCTCATAAAAGCTAAGACCGGGAATATTAGCTTAATATGCGTCCACGCCCCAACCGAAGAAAAGGATGATCGACTTAAAGACGACTTCTACAAGCAAAGAGGATTCTGCTGAGCAGAGTGGTGAGTTCAGTCTGGGCAGAAGCGCTCAAGAGAAAGGAAACTTGCCGAAAATTGTCATCGGTGTACCGGCTCTCTGCACCGAGGACGATAAGTGGCTATTGGACGATTTCTGACGAAGCCACATTTGTCATTTCTGGGATGGTCCCCATTGACATTTTCGCCTCGGAGATGTGAAGAATTCATCGGAAAAAACCCTTAAGGTCAACCAATGCCGGGGAAGCGAGAAAAATCAAGGGGGAAGAGAGGTCGCGCCCAATGGCAATCTCTATAGTATAACACTGATTCCATCAATGGCTAAACCAAGCACAGGAAAACTGCTACTTTGAATGTAGACGCTTTACAGATTGGAGGGGCATAACATAATTCAGCGATTAGTGGAGTCGGAGGAATAGTGCGGGACCATTATCAAAATGTGCAGACAGAGCTAAGGAGGGTAGAAGCAGAAGCAGGAGTAGGAGGGATTCTACAAGCACAGGAGTAGCATGAATTGCTTGCCAGCCCAGTGAAGTAATACCTAACGGTAGTCCCGCGGGGAGAGTGCAGGTTGTGTTTTAGTAACTGGGGTGGAATCGGCTATGTTGATTTGTGACAAGTGACAGTCACATTCGCGGTTTCGGTATCGTGTAAGGTGATAGTCACTGTGATTGTCACATTTTTGTGACAGTTTTCTGGTGACAGCTATTTAGCTATCACTTTCACTTTCATATGTTCTGTGCGTTTGATATGGCTTTGTGCTTTTGTGTGATTTATAAAATAGAAAATATATGTTTCCGTGCTTGGAACTATTTTTAAGCGAAGATGAAGAGCTCAATGAGATGGAAGTTAGAATTCTGAGGAAGAATTCGAGAAATCGGTCTAAATCGGTTTCCTTTCCCTGTACGCCGACAAAATGTATAATTGGCCAATAAATGAATTGAATGCAATAATAGCATTTCTAATATGTGTGTTATGACAACGGCCCTGATTTTAATTTCAAAATTTCTTTTTACCTATCTAACAGCTGTCTTAAGGCAGCCCTACACGGCGAACATGTTTGCCGATTTTGTTCGTGAATTTGCTGTGAATGTCGCCGAGTAAACATAAATAAATAACCATAAGCGCAACCACTTGTGTTTATTTATCGTACATGTTTACCCTCTGACGAATCAGCACGAAATGAATGTTCTCCTAATGTGTTCGTCGTGTAGAGAGTAACGCAAAGGAACGGATTCGGCGAACATGTTCGCCGTTTAGGGCTACCTTTAACTATCAGTAACTCCGAAAAAGCAAGTGTTGCTCCTTTTCTAAACTTTTTTTGTGATAATCTTACCCGATACCAACAGATGATGATAGTCACATATGACTGTCACCAAAGTGACTAACACCTATCACCTTAGTCGATTCCACCCCTGGGCACACACTCGACGCAATGGCCAGGGCAGGGATAAAGAATGAGATACCAATCTTTTGGCTTTGACAGCCATTTTGACAACTAGCCCCGACAAACGCGTTGCGGTTTGACGGTGTCTTGACTATGTCATTCGACGTCTTGACTATGTCTTTCGACGTCTTGACTCTTAAGTCAAAAGCGTTGTTTTTAAAGCGGCCTCTAGACGCTCAATATTATTGTGCAAAATATTGCACAATTTTATTGGCTTGCAGCCCCAGACGGTTCAATATTTTTCCCAATAATTTAGTTGACCGCTCATATTTGTATTAAAAGTCAAAAGCGTTTTGATTTTCCGCAATATATCGCACAATCTTGCAATATTATCTACAGACGAACAATAATATTGTGCATTATCAAATATTGCACAATATTATTAGGCGTCTAGGGGCCGCTTTAATTACAAAAGCAACAACCAACCCCTGCGGGGATCAACGGGCAGACGTACGAAAGTTTGGTATCTCATTCTTTATCCCTGGGCCAGGGCAGCTGTACAGGCCCTAGTATCTATGAAGACAGGGATAAAGAATGAGATACCAATCTTTTGGCTTTGACAGGCATTTTGACAACTAGCCCCTACAAACGCGTTGTGTTTGACGGCGTCTTGACTATGTCATTCTGCCTTGTTCCGACGTCTTGACTCTTAAGTCAAAAGCGTCGTTTTTAAAGCGGCCTCTAGACGCTCAATATTATTGTGCGAAATATTGCACAATTTTATTGGCTTGCTGCCCCAGACGGTTCAATATTTTTCCCAATAATTTAGTTGACCGGTCATATTTGTATTAAAAGTCAAAAGCGTTGTGATTTTCCGTAATATATCGCACAATCTTGCAATATCATCTGCAGACGAACAATAATATTGTGCAATATCAAATATTGCACATTATTATTAGGCGTCTAGGGGCCGCTTTAATTACAAAAGCAACAATCAACCCCTGCGGGGATCAACGGGCAGACGTACGAAAGTTTGGTATCTCATTCTTTATCCCTGCTATGAAGATTTCACATCCGTTGGCGCATTCACAAAAAATCATGAGCAAACTACTACAAAATCATGTTGACGCCTGCCCGTCGCACTATCTGCTCCAGCACCAGGTTGAAGAAGTCACATGACAGCGCATCTCCTTGCCGAAATCCGGTGCATGTTTCAAACGGTATCGAAAGGATAATAACTATTGTTATTATGAATTATGTTAATTGTTAAGATAGCTATGTGTTTAGAGTTCATCCATTCGTATATTTCCCTTGTATGTCCAGTTGTATTGGATAAGGTTTTGTGTGTTTTTTTCCTGTAAAGACAGAACATTATAAGGATTATTTCGCCGCTGATTTAGCTGCCCTATCAACTTCCTCATTGACTTAGATACCCATGCAGGCCAGGATACAAACGATTTTCAGTGAGTACGCCATTTGTTTACATATCGCAATGCTTTGTATATTGCAAACACCTGTGGTGAAAGTCCGCAGGGTCATGGCGAAAATAGTTATTTATTTAGCTCCACATAAATACATCTATAGGTACATACATATATGCGAGTAAGCAGTAAACAATTACGTAAAAAACAAAAACTAACAACACGCCAGGTTTTGTGGCAATTTTCTGCAACTAGTAACATTGTCTTCTTAAATAATCTCATCTAGTCTTAATTGTATCCGTCTTCGAGGTATGTCAATATCTATAACTGACGTGTTCACTCTATCGCCTAGATTCAGTTTAAACCCATTCATTTTACTCGTGTGTATCAATCCATCACATTCGATCCCGATATCGACAAATGCGCCGAAATGTGTAATGTTGTTTACTGCCCCTGAATGGAAAATCGACATTAAATATATTTTACTTTCAAATTTCAAACGAGTACTTACCAGTGACAATTTCCCCGATAAAAAGATCTTCCATTCGCGTAATGCCTTGCTTGAAAAGTGGTTTCTTGTCGAAATCGGCGCGATAATCTTGAAATAGTTGTCTTTGAAGAGCCTCCACAACGACTTCAAACTAATAGAAGATAACAAACAAATGAAAGGAGAGTTTATTTAAATACTGGGTCTACAGATACTAGCGGTGATGTAGTGACTATTTAATTAAACAATCATCCATTCCTACAAGATTAATTACACAAAAACGTCACAAAAGGCTCAATTCTGTGCACATACCCGTTCTGTTGGTATGTTAAATTCTTTCGCCAATGACTCCAGAGGCCGTGAGTCAGCGAATTCCTTCACTTTTTGAATAAATTCCGGTTTACCGATGTCCTTCACGTCTAATCTGCACTTTGTCATTATTCTAAAGAGAAACGTTGAAAAGTATTTACGAAGAATTGTGCGATATTCTTACTTTTTTGCAACCGCAT
The DNA here is from genome assembly GCA_951905685.1 of Eumerus sabulonum. Classification (NCBI taxonomy): domain Eukaryota; kingdom Metazoa; phylum Arthropoda; class Insecta; order Diptera; family Syrphidae; genus Eumerus; species Eumerus sabulonum. Next base: position 211,179,908 of record OX645060.1, read on the forward strand.
AACTCTCCGGATGTACCCAAGTACAATCCAATAAATTTACCACTTCACCACCAACGCTCTTCGGTTCGATGCGGATAAAACCGGCGCATTGCAAAAAAGTCTTTTCGCCAACTGTTTTCACTTGTAGCAGATCTTTCCGCGTGCGGAATGGCCCATTCTCCTGCCTATGGTGGATTATCTTTTCAGCACGTTTTTCCGTCAGACCGGCAATATGCCTATGAATAGTATAGAAAAAATTATAAAATCTTTGCGTGGAAGTTACCCTTAGACTTACTTCAATACGCTTAGACTAGCGGTATTTATATCCACTCCGACATAACTCACACACTCCGAAACTACCTCGTTGAGCGATTCTGACAAGGTTTTCTCATTTATATCATGTTGATACATTCCAACACCGATATGACGAGGTTCAATCTTAACATACTCGCTCAAAGGATCATTTAATCGGCGCGCAATCGAAACTAGATGTTCAGTTTGATAACAAAAAAACAGTTACAAGTAATACTGTATACTGTATACCTGCACTAATGACATTCATGTCCAATTCTGGAAACTCTTTCTTGGCAACCTCACTGCACGAGTAAATCGAGGCACCTTGCTCCGAGACTATACTATACCGAACGTATTCTGGATCTAATATACCTTTCTCGAAGAGTTTTGTTAACCAGAATTCTGTTTCACGACAAGCGGTCCCATTTCCCAGTGCAATTATCTTACAACTATGGATGAAGATCAATAAGAAAATGGAAGCATATTTCCATAAGGTACTATTTACCGGTTTCTTATGAGCATTTTGGCTAGTGTGATACCACACTGCTCCGGATCACTTCGCTTACTATGCGGATATACTACTCCGGTTTCCAGAACATCTGCAGTTTCCGAGATCAGAGCTAACTTACAGCCGTTCGTGAATCCAGGATCAATCCCCAGTATTCTTTCACCTTTTAGCGGCGACATGAGTAAAAGTTGTTTCAAATTCTTCGCAAATACATCGATAGAGGCCTTCTTAGCGACTTCATTAAGATCTGCTCGCACCTGTCTCGATACCAATGGCACCACTGCAAAACAACATTTAGAAGAGCAACAAAACTCAAACTCATTTTCGACATACATTTCTTGGTATAACATTCCTCAAATGCTTTCTCGAACATCTCAGACCTCAGTTCATACCGAATGCCTTCGCTCAGAAATATCTCACGAATGTATCGCTTGATGTCCGTTTTGAAGTAATCAGGAACAACTATTTTTACCGTGAGGAATTTAGACTTTTCGCCCCGGTTAATAGCTAAAACTTGGTGTGGTTTAACATAACGTACACCGTTCTCAAAGTTAAAATACTGTTCGTACTTCGATTGATCGTTGCGGTTGCCATGGGATGATGTAAACGCTGCCGAAGTAGTAGTATCTTTCTCCTTTGAAGTCGGCGCCTTGGCTTTTGTGCATTTTAGAATGATTTTATGAACCTTCTGCCTATGTATTGGGAAATTGCATGGGAACTTTGGTACCGAAAATGTTTTTTTTTTTTTGTTTTGTAACTTACAAGCGGCGTAGTTCCTCTAACACTCCTGTGTGTTTACTAAAATCATGCGATATGATGTGGCATATACCATCTGATACCTTTTCAACAGAATCCAAATCAGGATTATTGCGATCGACTATTGTTTCCAGTCGAACAGGGGTATCTTCTCCGTATAATAGGCGATTCGCATAAACGTCCAAACCCAACGCCTTAGCTCGATCTGCCAGTGATCCCTTACTAGCTGGCTTATATGGTGCGTACTATATAAACAATCATTTCTGAGCCGAATTCCACATTAATTGGATTCAAATGACTACTTACTAGGAACTCGAGTTCTTCGGCAGATTTGGCACATAAGATCTCTTCCCGAACGTCCTCGGTAAAGTTGGGCTCCTTCTCCAAATGTTCCACAATGGATTCGGCCTTTTTCCTCAATGCCACAATTTCCGTGTATGTATTCTTAATATCTCGGAGTCTTTCGGGCGTAATGTTACTACTAATGAGATCTCTGCGGTAGCGGCAAATGAACGGGATGGTGTTTTCGTTTTCTAACAATTGCACTATGTTACTCGCAGATACCGGGTCTATATTCTCTGTTTCTGCCAACAGTTCTGGTATATCCCAGACTTTGCGCCGTGCTGGAATATTGTGCGTCATTTATAATCTAAAATCTTTAATCTGGATTAAGCTTACCCATAAATGACGAATTCAGACTCATTTTCGGACGTAGTGGAGCGACTTTCGGCTTTTGAGCAGATACACATTGCCCGTCCGTGGTCTCGGTGTTTGCTTCATCGTTATTGTGATCTGGATCTTGATTTTTAACATCAACAGACTTAGATGTGGACGCTTTTGTCTGGCGTGGTTTTCTAGTCGCTGCTTTTTTCGGAGATGACTTTTCTTTCTTCGTTGCTCTGGATCTTGGTTTCCTGAGTCAAATCAACAAAACGTGAATAAAGAAAACTTGGTTCCTGATCATTCTTCTACTCACACAATTTTTACAGCCGCCTCCTCCGAATCGGACGTAATTTCTGCTTTTCTTTTACGTTTTTTAGGTAGCGGTTCCTCATCGCTAAGTGGTGTGGGGTTGACCTTTTTCGCAGGTCTTCCACGACGTTTTCTACAACGAAAAGAAAGAAAAAATGATATCCACGACAAGCAACCGAAAGTGAGCACATCATCCCTTACGTTGGCGTTGTTTTTACTGGAGGTCCTTCTTCCTGGTAGCTAGAATCCAATTCCACTTTGTGTTGCTTGGATCGTTTGGTTTTTAACTTTTCATCTTCACTGTCTGAACTATCCACTAGGGTTACAACTTTTGTAGCTGCACGCCTCCTCGGACGTGCTATCATGTCTTGAGAATATTTATATTTTGTTTAGGTTCAGTGGAAGATAATGGCCAGATAATGGCAAAGCGTACAATATCAACAAAATAGCGTTCAAGTGTGTGCAAGAAACTGGCAAAAACGTCTCTGAAATCAAGCCGTTAACGGCCGCCTTTTTTGACATATAATTGACGTGTGTGACCGAGTCTCTTACATTTATTCTTTTAAGGAGCTTAGAAACGTATAAATTTGTGTCCGACAGTGGAGTAGAAAAGCACATGTATGTGGCGTTGGAAATTTCCGAAAATCTTATTGAAATTTCAATCATAGCAAGTCTATATATGCGAAAAACGTTCTAAAGTATCGATCAATTTCCTTAATCACAGTGCTGATCTTTAAATCTCTAAATTATATGAAGCTAGAATTGGAAATGAATCTTCAGGAGTTCAACTAACGCCATTATGTACATAGAGTTGCCCTGTAAGCACCTTTCTTCCGAAACACAATATGCTTATAAGTGAGGAGACTTTGAGACTCTACTTCAATTCTTGTGCGAAGTGCTAGATAGTTTCCCAGATGATGCACTGGACATTGAGTAGAGACGTAGATCTTAATCAATGCATCAAGTTTGGTGACATTCTTTGTCCGCTGCTATGGTGGATGGTGATTAACTCATTCCTTAATGTTCTCAATGCCTCTGAAGTGACCGAGCAAGCTTCCGCTAATAATGTTGCCCTTCTCTCATTCGGATTGTATCAAACAAACGTCTGTCGCGAAAATGCAGAGAGCGATAAGCTTGATCGGTGATTGGTGCACGAACATTGATCGCTCACTTATGCCTGATCCACAATACTGCGTTGGTGCGAGGCACCTTACGTGTTACGAGGAATGCTTCGACGCATGCTTACTTCAATTTTATCAGCTGTTCCATGTCAAAACACTGACGTAAACGTACACAACACAAACCATAAAATACACAGATGCAGCATACACATCAATACACAGCAACAGTCGTTCAAACGCACAGAAATTTTCGACGTGTTTGACTTTTGTCTCCTTTGGTTAGGTGAGCTTACGTTTTCTCTCGCTCTCATTTTTTCTTATTTCCTCTCATTTTTTAATGAACGTAAGCTCGCCAACGCAAACGCAGTATTTATGACTACCCCATTGAATTGCTTGTTGGATGTCTCAGCTAGCACTAACGCAGTATTGTGGGTCAGGCATTAATCCTCTTCGATTTGAGGTCGATCTTATTACAAGAAGGAAAAAAAATTAATGGACCTGATTCCTGACATTCAGGGAAGCTAAATATATTAGGATGATGCTAGGAGTAAGCTTGAGGTCATGGGGTCGGACATACAGGGTAAAGTTGTTGATTGCTCTCAACCTGGCGAGATGACAGGACCGATCCCTGTTTGAATGCCGGGTCCGAGTGACATACAGCCTCCTCGCAGCGCCCTCTGAATATCCTTTACAACAATCGTTGAGAGGTGAACAAATGTATGCAGCAATCGCCATAGGCAAGAAGGCCAGACTGGCGATGGGCGGCATGTCAATAACCCGCCCGTGTGAAACAAATGAATAAAAAAACCTGCATTGCCGCTCAACCATGCAGGAAGTAGCCGAGAAAACCTTAGGCTGCCTACCATCCCGACAAGGAACCCGTAAAGAGTGCGAGCAGAAAAAGGCAGCAACCGACAAAGCGTATCAAAGGCGCTGCAGCGAAAAACCCGGGCAGCGCGAGAGGAGTACCGAGCCAGAAGAAGGGAGGAGAAAAAACTACTGCGACAAAAGAAAAGAATCTTCGCCGCCTCCCAGCTCAAGGATATCGAAGAGTCTACGGACAAGCATAAAATACGGGCCTTTTATAAGAAAGCAAAAAGTCTTGCAGGAGACTTCAAGAAAGGCACCCAGGCTCTTCGAAATTTCGAGGGTATTCTTGTCACCGACCCACAGGGAATAGTGGATGTATTTAAGCAGCTGACTCCAGTCGGGAAGTAGTTTTCCCACCCAGCAGCGAAGAAGTCGACACAGCTATTCAAAAGCTGAAGAGCAACAACGCACAGGCTCAGATGGCTTGCTGTAGAATTCGAGAAGATGAATGCATGCCCGACGACTGGATAATCAGCTCTATTTACCCCGTCCACAAAAAAGGCGATCCTACCTCCTGCAAGAACTAGAGAAGTATATCCCTGTTCAATGTCGCATACAAGATCATGTTCAGCGTACTGAGTGAACGTCTAAATCCCTTTTGCACTGCACTAATCGGCAGCTACCAGTGCGGCATCCGGCCCGCAAATCGACTATAGACCAAATAATCACACTTCGACAAATCCTGGAAAAGACCAACGAGTTTCAAATCGATACACACCATCTCTTTATCGATTTTAAAGCCGCATACGATTGGGGCGTCGTGGCGCAGTGTCTAGTGTGTTACACTCCGGCGTACGATGAGCGAGTTCGGATCCCGATAACACCAACGTCAATTGTCCATGGGAAAAGCACGGCTTTTCTAAGTTCACCTCAGCCACCTTTAATATTTGACCTTGCGCTTTGTTAATGGTCATAGCGAAACTAAGCTTAAGAGGAAATTGTAGCCTTTTAAACTGCAACGGGAGATCTGTGGGAATTATTGGGATTCGTGGGATCATTACATTTTCACCCTTTCCTACGCCGGTTAAGATAGTGGCGCTAATGATATTGCGGCCAATATGTTAGACACGAAGTCTCGTCCCATTACATTATATCTCGGGGCATCCAAATTTCACATAAGCATGACTGGGACACCTAATGTTTTATTTAATTTGTTTTAATTAGATTATTTAATTATTCGTTTGTATCATAGAACCTGTACTAATTTTGCGCAATTTTCTTTTGCTCCATACAAACTTCCACCCCCCAGAAAGTAGCCTATGTCACTCTCCGTCCCTTCAGCTATCTCAATTCGTCGCTCCGTTTTGTCGTGAAAGACGAACAAACAGACACACACACTCTCCCATTTATAATATTAGTATGGATAAAAACATTTATAGTCTCTCTGACAGTAAGGCTGCACTTTTGGTCCAAAAGAGCTATGAAATAACCTCCAAACTGATACGGGACTGCCTACAACTACTACACCAGCTGGCCAGCACAAACAGAGTTCACCTCATTTGGATACCTGGGCACAGCGGCCATATAGGCAACGAAAAGGCGGACCTCTAGGAAGGACAGGCTCTGCATCATCCTTCATGATGCCACGGCCTTTCTGTGGTATACCCATCAGCACCACCACATACCGCATACCTAAACAGATGGTTAAAGAACACGGCCGATCACTACTGGTTACAAACGGAAGGTAGCGGACAAGCCAAGCTGTTCCTCACAACCTCTAATCTCATAAGAACGAAACAACTCCTCATGCTTTCTGAGAGTCAGATTTGTATGGTCATAGGCTTCCCTACTGGACGCTGTCCAGTCAACAAACACCTGAAAACCATGGACATTATACAAGATAATACCTGCAAAATGTGTAATAAGGACGAAGAAACGGCAGAGCACATAATGTGCCACTGTAACTGCCCTGTCAGAACACGTCATCGTCACTTAGACAAGTTTTTTTTTAAAGACTCGCGCAGGTTCAAGAGTTTTTATATTCTCTTATGATGTGTTGTTACACACACAACCTGAACGGAGTGCAGTGGTTTGGGTCGTTGATGTTCGTTCACTACTCTCATGGGGTGGTGGCCCTAGATGGGACGAGAGTCGACCAAATTCCGCTTTGGTTATAGTCCGTATTAATTCGTTGGAGCACTTTTAATATTGCATACGCAGAGGATGAATTTCAGTTGACCATATACTGTGAGTGTTATGCCTGCAGCAGTACGTCTGGTCACTTTCCATTCACAACTGCGTTGCATACTTTTTGTTCGTAAAGGAATTACTTGGCTATGAAGCGAATTTGAACTATAGACCTTCCGCTCGGCGGTCGATGATGTTAACCACTGCACCACGGCCACCCCGTGGAGGCATAGATAGACAAGTATTATCTTGAAGCCAAAGAAATAGCTGCTAGCTCACTCGAAAGCATACTAAGTTTTATAATGACCTCAGGATTTTTGCGTGAACTATAGGTGCGGGATATGCGACCTTGGATGGTAAAAGACTAGCAAAGGCCTCGTAGGGGTAGCATCTGCCGACGGATGCTGGCCCGACAAAAAGCGAGTATGAGCCTCTGCAGCCGAACATCTTGCAGCTCTGCTAGTCAGGTCCTACTTCCACCTCCTCGTGGTGCTATCTGGAAATTTCCTTACTCGGGAAATTACTGACGGAAGAGGCTGAATGACGAGTGTCCTGCGCCACCAAACAGGATTAGTGTCGGTTGGGCTATGGTCTGGCCCGCCATAACCGTAAAACCACTGATTGCTCAGAAACAAAAAACAGCCTCGGATAATCAAACGGAACGGATCTATGTTGACGACCCTTTAAGAAAACAAAAAACAAACAAGGACCTTCGGTTCTGTACGTAGAATGTTAGGTCCCTAAGCAGACCACGTGCGGCCGAACAACGGACCGCCCTAGACCGCTATAAAGCGGACATAACCGCCATCCAGAAAATGCGATGGAATGGACCGGGTAAAAAGCGGATGAAAAACTGCGACATTTACTACGGTGATTGCTATAGGGAGAGAGGACAGAGACTATTTGGATGCGGATTTGTTGTTAGAGGTGGACTAAGACATAAAGTCCTACGTTTCCAGTATGTGAGTGAACGCCTCATAACGATCCGCATCAAGGCAAATTTCTGTAACATCAGCCTCATGTGCGTCCATGCCCCCACGGAAGACAAGGATGACTCCATCAAAGATGATTTTTTTGATCTCCTAGACAGAACATATACCAAATGCCCCAGCCATGATACCAAAACCATACTAGGAGATTTGAACGCTAAGCTGGGTAAAGAAAGCATCTTTGAACGGGTCATCGGCAAACACAGCCTACATGATACCACATCCGATAACGGACACAGGCTGATCGACCTTGCCACGGGGCGAAATCTTCTTTTAGCTAGCACACGATTTCCCCACCTCGATATACACAAAGGCACCTGGCGGTCGCCATATCAATCAGTCACCAACCAGATTGATCACATCGCGATTAACGTCAGACACTCCTTCACTATTCTTGATATTCGCACTTTCAGACGAGCGAACATCGACTCATCGGCTATCTTGTAGTAGCCAAGATACGTCAACGCATAGCACACGGCGGAGTAGAGTTAGAACACCAAGCTATGACGTCGGATAGCTACTATCGCCGGAGATCGCCAGTGCCTTTGCCAACCGCGTCTCTCTTAAGCTCTCCGATACACCCCAATCCTCCACTCAGTCAGTAGAGCAACAATGGAGCCTGTGCAAACAAGCCCTGAAGAGCACAGCAACGAAAGTGCTGGGCCTTAAAGCTCCACCAGGACGAAATACCTGGTTCGATGACGAGTGTAGAAGGATTCATGCGGAAAAGCAGGGGGCATACAAAGGCTCACTACACAAAAAAACAAGAGCGGCTCGTGAGCTCTACGAGCTTAAAAGAAGGGAGGAACATAAGCTTCTCAAGAGAAAAAAGAAAGAGCACGAGAAGCGGGCGATTGAAAACTTGGAGAAGTGCTATTGCAGGCACGACGTTCGAAGATCTTATCAACGGATAAAACGAATGTCTCAAGGCTATAAAGCCCGAACGGAGGCCTGTAAGGATGAGAACGGACACCTAGTAGTAGAATCGCAGTCGATGCCGAGAATTTGGAAAAACCACTTCTGCAGACTGTATAACGGCGATGACGACGAAGATCGCAGAGAATTCCGTCTCCCTGACCTCGACGAGGTTGAGATTGCCATTCGAAACTAAAGTCGAATAAAGCTGCTGGCGCAGATGGACTTTCTGCTGAGCTATTCAAAGCGGCTGAGGGTCAGCTGGTTAGGAGCATGCTCCGGCTCATCTGTAAGATATGGTCAGAGGAAAGCATGCCCGAGGAATGGAGTCTCAAAAAAGGAGACCCCTTGAACTGCGCCACCTATAGAGGAATAAGTCTCCTTAATGTCGCATACAAGATCTTCGCTGCCGTTTTGTGTGAACGCCTGAAGCCATTCGTAAATAAGCTGGTAGGTCCTTATCAGTGTGGCTTCAGGCCAGGGAAGTCCACCATCGATCAAATTTTCACACTACGGCAGATCCTGGAGAAAACACTCACCATCTATTCGTCGACTTCAAGGCCGCATACGACAGCGTAATTAGAGACGAGCTATATAACGCCATGTGTATTTTTGCCATCCCTACTAAGCTCGTCAGACTATGCAGGATGACTCTGTAAAATGCCAGGGCAATACAAAAGGCACAATCTACTTCAAATCCTCGCAACTCCTTGCATACGCCGACGACATTCACATAGTAGGTAGGTCGCAGCGAGATGTCAATGAGGCGTTTGCGAGTATTGAGGCGGAGGCGGCAAAAATTGGTTGGGCAGTTAATGAGGGCAAGACTAAATATCTGCTGTCTTCGAAAAAGGACATTTGCCATCGATGTCTTGGACAGAACGTGCATATTGGCAGATATAAATTTGAGGTAGTTAAGGACGTCATATACCTCGGCTCCGCAGTGACATGGAACAACGACACCAGTTTCGAAATCAAGCGCAGAATTACTCTTGCCAACCATTGCTTCTTTGGGCTCAAGAGGCCACTGAGAAGTAGAGCCCTCTCTCGTACGACCAAGTTTACCTTATATAAGACCTTAATTATCCCGGTCCTGTTATACGGCGCAGAAACATGGACTTTATCTAAAGCGAATGAGGAAATCCTTGATCGTTTCGAGAGAAAGATTCTGCGTACGATTTTCGGTCCCATAAACACAGAGGGGGGTTGGAGGAGAAGATTCAATCACGAACTGTACGGGTTGTACAGGACATGAGTCTAGTCAGGCGTCTACGGATCCAACGCCTAGAATGACTAGGCCATGTAGAGCGAATGGACACCACAGCTCCAGCCCGTAGAGTCTTTGAATCCAACCCCGAGGGACGAAGAAATAGACGACGGCAGCAACTAAGGTGGCACGCACAGGTGGAAAGGGACCTCAACCAACTGGGCGTGCGGCATTGGAAAAGACTAGCGAAAGATCGTGCTAGGTGGAGAGGCATGTTAGTTGAGACCCAGGTTCACCCCGAACTGTAGCGCCCGTTAAGTAAATAAGTAATGCGACCTTGTCCCACCCCCTTATCCACTCTAACTCTCTAACTCTAAGGGGGTTTTCGACCTCGAGCCTCCTGGTTCGAGAAGAAGAGGAAGACCGAACCTCCCTTATAAAGACCAAGTAATCGCGGATGTAAGACAACTTGGTCCTGACCGTCAAGGATGGAAGGCAGCTATAGCTCAGGCTCAGATCCTCCACGGATTGTCGGCCTGATAAGTAAATAAGAAAGAAAACTTATCTGGTCAAAATAAGTCAAGTTAAAATTGGTCAAGATGTTGTACGGTTTTCTGGAAATATGGAGGTGCTTTTGGCAAAATGAAGTCAGTCAGCGAGAACAGTCATATGAATCTACATATAAGTCAAAGGTCGTCTCCGATCCTCTCTCTCGTCAAACTCCAAGGAACGGTCTATATCAGATGCAGTGTACTAAGCAGTATCAAGGATGCTATGCTAAACTTCCAGCCCTTTAAGCTATCTATCGTGAGGTGGACACGGAAAACCATTTTCCGCGAGAAGTGGCTTTTGGTACAACTCGATGAACTTACGCGAGATTTATCCAATGGCTCTTATGACACCAGTTATCCTACTGCGCCGTAATTGGCTTTATCCAGATAATGAACCCAGAAAATATTGCTTTCTTATCTTCACAGATGACTCCACATTGAGGAAAAAACCTGCACTGTTCAATGGGTAAATATGAGTTTTCCTGTTCTGAAGCACAGGTGCAAGAGAAGGAGCGTTAGTACCTGCAGTTACAGCCAAGTTGTATTTGACATTAGTGTGAGAGACGATATGAGAAATATTTTTCTGTTACTGTCCTGCCAATGCTCGTATCATGTCACGCACTCCAGCCGCTGATGAGGTGGGGACCGAATCTCTGACTTTGATGTGACTGAAGCCGCTTCTAATTTTCTTCGCAAACGGGGGAAATATAATAAATTATATATGAAACAGTACTTTGTTCTGGAGCATTCCAAAAGATAGTTAAACTAAACAGCTTGTCTCCTGAAAACTTTGGTCTAGGTCTCAATATTCTTCTTCTTAATGGGCGCTACAGTTCGGGGTGAACCTGGGCCTCAACCAACATGCCCCTTAAACTAGCACGATCTTTTGCTAGCCTTTTCCATTGCCGCACACCCAGTTGGCTGAGGTCCTCTTCCACCTGTGTGCGCCATCTTAAGTGCGGCCGTCGTCTGCTTCTTCGTTCCTCGGGGTTGGTTTCAAAGACTTTCCGGGCTGGAGCTGTGGTGTCCATTCGCTCCACATGGCCCAGCCATCTTAGGCGTAGAAGCCGTAGATGCCTGACTAGGCTCATGTCGCTGTACAGCCCGTAAAGTTCGTGGTTGAATCTTCTCCTCCATGCCCCGTCTGCGTTTATAGGTCCGAAAATCACGCGCAAAATATGATAGTGTCCATACTTCTGCGCCGTACAACAGGACCTGGATGATAAGGGTCTTATATAGAGTCAACTTTGTCGTTCAAGAGAGGGCTCTATTACTCAGTTGCCTACTGAGCCCAAAGAAAGAGCGATTGGCAAGAGTGATTCTGCGTTTGATTTCGGAACTGATGTCGTTGTTCTAGGTCATTGCGGAGCCAAAGTAGACGAACTTATATCTGCCAATACAAACGTTCTGGCCAAGACGTCGATGGTGAGCGTCCTTTTTTTTATGACAGCATATATTTAGTTTTGCTCTCGTTTACCGCCAAACCAATTTTCGCCGCCTCCATCTCAGTACTCGCAAACGCCTCATTGACATCTCGCTGTTATCTACCTATTATGTCAATATCGTCGGCGTATGCAAGGAGTTGCGAGGATTTGAAATAGACTGTGCCCCTTGTATTGGCCAGTGATTTTTGCACAATCATTTCCAATATGATGTTGAAGAAATCACACGACAGCGCATCGCCCTGCCTGAATCCTTTTGACGTGACAACGTCTATTAAATCGGTTAGCGCTGAAATATGGGATGCCGAAACGCAAAAAAACGCAGAAAAATGTAGACTAACCGTGTGAGTAGGCGTGGCCTAGCGAATGTGTAGTAGTGAGCTCGCGCGAAAATGATCAACATGTCAGATAAAAAAAAATTCGGCGTCGTTTAGTGGAATTAATTCAAATAAAATCATATCATAGACCTATTGTTGATGGAATATTAGAAATATAGAACACTTAAGCGCTTGAGTATAAAACTGTCTTATTCAATTAAATACATGTATAATACTGTAATATAAAAATAAAACATTGAAATCAATAAAAAAATTATATGTAATTGTTGAATATATAATATTTATACCTCATTCATAAAATCGTATAATAGACGTTGTCACGAAATAATGGATTTGGCTAGTAACAGCCAATCTAATAACAGTTTTTTTTGACATCAAAACTATCGGTAAGGTGTTCACCGATTCGGATGGGGCAGCGAGCATTCTCCAAAGTCACCCTGCATAGTCTGACGAGCTTAGCAGGTATTCAAAGGCAGACATAACGTTGTATAGCTCGTCTCTGATTACGCTGTCGTATGCGGCTTTGAAGTCGACAAATAGGTGGTGAGTGTCGACTTGAAATTCATTGGTTTTTTCCAGGATCTGCCGTAATGTGAAGATTTGATCGATGGTGGACTTCCCTGGCCTGAATCCGCACTGATAAGGACCTCTCAGCTTATTTACAAACGGCTTCAGGCGTTCACACAAAACGGCAGGGAAGATATTGTAGGCGATGTTAAGGAGACTTATTCCTCTATAGTTGGCGCAATCAGAGGGGTCTCCTTTCTTGTGGATCGGGCATACGATGCTGAGACTCCATTCCTCGGGCATGCTTTCCTCTGACCATATCTTACAGATGAGCCGGAGCATGCTCCTAACCAGCTCACCCTCAGCCGCTTTGAATAGCTCAGCAGAAAGTCCATCTGCGCCAGCAGCTTTATTCGACTTTAGTTTCGAATGGCAATCTCAACCTCGTCGAGGTCAGGGAGACGGAATTCTCTGCGATCTTCGTCGTCATCGCCGTTATACAGTCTGCAGAAGTGGTTTTTCCAAATTCTCGGCATCGACTGCGATTCTACTACTAGGTGTCCGTTCTCATCCTTACAGGCCTCCGTTCGGGCTTTATAGCCTTGAGACATTCGTTTTATCCGTTGATAAGATCTTCGAACGTCGTGCCTGCAATAGCACTTCTCCAAGTTTTCAATCGCCCGCTTCTCGTGCTCTTTCTTTTTTCTCTTGAGAAGCTTATGTTCCTCCCTTCTTTTAAGCTCGTAGAGCTCACGAGCCGCTCTTGTTTTTTTGTGTAGTGAGCCTTTGTATGCCCCCTGCTTTTCCGCATGAATCCTTCTACACTCGTCATCGAACCAGGTATTTCGTCCTGGTGGAGCTTTAAGGCCCAGCACTTTCGTTGCTGTGCTCTTCAGGGCTTGTTTGCACAGGCTCCATTGTTGCTCTACTGACTGAGTGGAGGATTGGGGTGTATCGGAGAGCTTAAGAGAGACGCGGTTGGCAAAGGCACTGGCGATCTCCGGCGATAGTAGCTATCCGACGTCATAGCTTGGTGTTCTAACTCTACTCCGCCGTGTGCTATGCGTTGACGTATCTTGGCTACTACAAGATAGCCGATGAGTCGATGTTCGCTCGTCTGAAAGTGCGAATATCAAGAATAGTGAAGGAGTGTCTGACGTTAATCGCGATGTGATCAATCTGGTTGGTGACTGATTGATCTGGCGACCGCCAGGTGCCTTTGTGTATATCGAGGTGGGGAAATCGTGTGCTAGCTAAAAGAAGATTTCGCCCCGTGGCAAGGTCGATCAGCCTGTGTCCGTTATCGGATGTGGTATCATGTAGGCTGTGTTTGCCGATGACCCGTTCAAAGATGCTTTCTTTACCCAGCTTAGCGTTCAAATCTCCTAGTATGGTTTTGGTATCATGGCTGGGGCATTTGGTATATGTTCTGTCTAAGAGATCAAAAAAATCATCTTTGATGGAGTCATCCTTGTCTTCCGTGGGGGCATGGACGCACATGAGGCTGATGTTACAGAAATTTGCCTTGATGCGGATCGTTATGAGGCGTTCACTCACATACTGGAAACGTAGGACTTTATGTCTTAGTCCACCTCTAACAACAAATCCGCATCCAAATAGTCTCTGTCCTCTCTCCCTATAGCAGTCACCGTAGTAAATGTCGCAGTTTTTCATCCGCTTTTTACCCGGTCCATTCCATCGCATTTCCTGGATGGCGGTTATGTCCGCTTTAGAGCGGTCTAGGGCGTCCGCAAGTTGTTCGGCTGCACGTGGCCTGTTTAGGGACCTAACTTTCCACGTACAAAGCCGAAGATCATTGTCCTTTTTTTGTTTTTTGCAATGGTCGTCAACATAAATCCGGTCCTTTATATCCGAGGCTTGTGGTTGTTTCGGAGTTTGAGGTTTTTTTTACGGTTACGGCTTACTAGGCCGTAGCCCAACCGACTAATTGTGTTTTTTGGTGCAGGAGGCTCGCCATTCGCTCTTCCCCGTCTGCAATTTCCATAGGAAATCTCCAGATGGCACCACGACGAGGTTGGGATGGGATTTACTAACAGTGCCGCAAGATGGTCGACTGCGGTGGCTCTGCTCGCTTTTTAGCAGTTATTCATATGCTCAATTAGACATTTACAAGTCAGCTTAAGCTCCAACCGGTCGATTTAAAGTATTACAACCTCCAAGGGCTGTAATAATTTTTTATACTAAGATAACATTTGTATTTCTACTACTTTTCACTCTTTTATTTTCCATTTGAAGGACAATATATCACATCCGAATATTTACGATCTTGGAACATGTAAGATAAACTTCACCCTCAGCACTATCCAAAGTAAGTAAATTTACAATTAAATGGTTGATAAAAACATTCTCATTCATATTTGCTTACGATAACAGATATAACAAAAAAGTTTGGTTTCACTAGTACCTCCCGATTTTTCTGTTTTTTTCTTTATTTTTATCTAATTATTATATAAATATTGAAATCTACTTTGAACTTTAAAATCAGTGTTCAAAAAGGTAGTTCTCATTTAACTACGTTTATTTAATTTGCTATGTATCCATAACAGCGTCCTTAATATTAAGCTCTTTTGTTCTTGGGTGGGCTTCTAGTATGTTTAGCTAATTTATATAAGTACGAATAGGTTTGACTTTATTGATGAATATAGAACGTTGATATACATATGTAACAGCAAGACATGGAGAGAAAAAAAACGAAAAGATTTTAAAAATACCGACAAGATACACGCAACACTGAAAATAACATTGATATACGATCAAATTTGTTTAGATATGAACAATTTAGTCATACAATAAATTCAGGAATAGCAATCACGTATCGACAATAGACTTTGGTAGATCAAATTATTCTAGATATTCTGTATGATTATTCTATTACAGTAGCAGTTCTGTTCCGGGTACATATTCTACTAAAAATGCTATTTCATTTACCTAGTTTCATTTTCTAAAAAAAAACGACAACAATATATTTTATCAAAAAAATACTTTTAAATATGCTTATATACGTTATATTGCACTTGATGTTAACTTAGCATACTTCCTTGGTATTTGAACACCAAACAAATACGTATTCTGTAAATTGTTTACCAGTTAAGTTGACATAGTTTAATGGTGTTTTCAATTGAATGCAAAACTTGCTTAAAATCTAAACGATAGTTAAAATAAACTTGGACGGAAATGTGTTTATTTCTGCGCGGAAAACCAAAACCATCAGGAAGTTATCGCTTGAATTTAAAAACAAAGAATACTACAGAGAATCAAAGAAAACTAAAATCATACAGCGAAGGGTACGGACTTTAAGATTCTAAATTTTAGTTTAAGACTGATGTTTTACTACTGCTTACAAAGCGACTAAAATATTTTCTCTTGAAAGTACACTCAATACAAGACGACTTGATCATGAGGTTTTCGCATAGGTACTAATGTAAAATAAATTAAAATCGATAGTGACTTAATTTGTATTCGTCCCTTAAGTTAAGTCCAAAATCCTGTCGCATCTTTTGAGATCAAATCTCTAGATAAGCTCGTTTTGATCAGAAAATTATGTAGATCAGATTAGTTGTGCCAAATTTGGATAGTCTCAATAGATGATTTATCTTTTGAAAACATAATCTGAAAGGAAGGACTTGAAAACTTTCGCAACGGAGAGTGAAATAAGTTACATATTGCCATTAAAGGGACTATTGAAAGGGTCCGCCATCTAACGTCTTTTTTTCCAAGTAGTGCTTATTTCGTGAATGGTAACATTTAGCTCATGTCTGATTTAACAGATAATTAGTTTTATCCTTCCGCTGAACGAATATGGTTGTGTATACGCTTGAACAACGCTGGGAAATATTGCGACATTACTTTGAAAATCATGGTAATGTTGCAGAATGTGTGCGAAAATTGCTCCGTATGTTCGTTATCTTGTGAAAAAAGTGAAAGAAACTGGCATCCTCATCGATAAACCAAAACGTGAAAAGCCAAAAACAGTGCGTACACCCGAGAATATTGCTGCTGCGGCAGGAAGTGTGCGCGAAGCGCCATCAACATCAATTCACCGTCGTTCTCAACAATTGAACATTTCGGAGACATCATTGAGACGAATGACGCCATACAAAGTCCAATTGGTTCAGGAGTTGAAGCCAACTGCCCATCCAATGCGTTTTCGCTCCGCTAAGTGGGCCTGCGATCGACTTACAGAAGATGCCGATTTTGCCAAAAAAATCATCTTTTCAGGTGAAGCTCATTTTGTCGCATTTGGGGCACAGAAAACCCGCACGCATACATTGAAAAGCCGGTGCACCCAAAACGAGCCACTGTTTGGTGCGGATTTTGGTCCAGAGGCATAATTGGGCCATTTTTCTTCGAAAATGAGCAAGGAGTGGCCGTTACAGTCAATGGCGATCGTTATCGGGCCATGTTGAACGAATTTTTGTTCACAAAAATTGAAGAGGAGGATATTGGCAACATTTGGTTTCAACAGGACGGCGCTACGTGCCACACAGCCGAAGCTACACTCGATGTTTTGCGCCTTGTTTTTGAAGATCGTATTATCAGCCGCAGAGCTGATGTCGTTTGGCCACCTCGGAGCTGCGATTTGACACCGTTGGACTATTATTTGTGGGGTGCCGTCAAAGATAAGTGTTACGCCGACAAGCCAGAGATAATTGACGCTTTAAAGGACAATATTCGTGAAGCCATTGGTGAAATACAGCTGCACACAATCGATAATGTGCTTAAAAATTGGACCGATCGTGTAGGCTATTGCATGGCCAGCCGAGGCAGCCATTTAAATGAAATTATTTTCCATTATTAACCGGAAGGATTGTACTTTCAAATAAAAAAAGAAATTTGAGAAAATATTCGGTAGTTTTTTTATAGCATTTTCAAAAAAAAAAAAAAAAAAGAAGTTATTTGGCGGACCCTTTAGAAAGCATTTTTAAATTTAGGCTCCACGAGCGTGTGTGTACTAATTCTGGTCTGGTAAATCTTCACTGTGTCACTGATTCATATTTGTAAGAGTTTAGAAATACGGAAGCTTACAGATTTTAAGTTACGATTAGATACTAAGAGTTAGTTAAGTTAAGCACTCTAATAGGTTGTTTAGTTGTAAGTAGTTAACATTAAGAATCGGTACAACTATTCTGGATCCGATCAATTGTTTTATATTTACTTTGTATTTAACCTGAATATTTGAAAAGTATTAACAAAGCAGTCCGACTATGGGAGAAGTATTATTATCCTAAAAACGAAAATGATAGGACTTATAGAATAAGTATTTAAATCTATATTGACTAGGATTTCGACAACAGTCCCTTGAGAATTCCATCCTTAAACTGTTGTTTCACGTAATATTGGAGCCACTTTTGATTCTTGGAAAGTATCATTCAAACTGCCACCTACAGTTTCATCAACCGGATTTATTTGTATATAACGTGCTTTTGCATCTATTTCGGAATGGCCTTGTATCATCCAGATTCCCTCATCGCCCAACGTTTCATTGACAATTTGCCTTAGAGGGCTTGAGACTTTTGGATTTTGTTCTATTAGTCCTGTAAATTATATAAGCAAACGTTTCATTTTTTTTATTTAATTTTAATTGTTTCCTTTTGCTATATTTTACTATTGTAATTAGAAGATTAGTTATATTTTGATTGTTGGCTACTTCATGAACGTTTATAAAATAATGAATATTCAGAACGCTTAAATGCTAAGATTACGTACACCCACACATTAAAAATTAATAAATGCAACTGAAAACGAGGAGAAATTAGTAAAGGAAAATTGGGAATAACAAGAACGCATATACAGTGTGTCATATTTTGGTAATGGCAAGTTATTGTATGTATAAACAAGCGAGAATAAGAGTGATTACTAAATTTATATGTTTATAGCGGTATAATATGGTAGATAAAGGTAATTAAAATTAATTTATTTAAATAAATGAAACGCTTTTAATGTGATCCTTTCTCGTATCCAGCGCTCGTATCCACAGAGTTCTCGCCAAAGAGCACACTAACCAAATTGGACTGTTGAGAAGAGCAGATGGCACTTACGCGGAAAATGGTACGGAAGTACTCAAAATTCTGACCAGTACGCACTTCCCAGACTCCAACATCATTCCCTCCGATCTCTCTAACATACCTCCGCAGATCAGGGCAACTAGACCTAACAGGGAGGATTGGAAAGGAGCACGAACGATCTTTCACGAGAGAAGCATAAAATGGGCCATCAATTCATTTGACCCGGGGGAGGATGGCATCTTCCCAGCCCTTCTTCAGAAGGGGAGTGCGCAAATCAGCCCCATGCTCATTAACATCTTTAAAACCAGCTATGCATGGGGACACATACCAACAAGCTGGATAGAGGTAAAGGTAGGCCATAGACCCACAGACCTGCCTAAGTCCTACAGACCGATAAGCCTTACCTCTTTCTTCCTAAGAACAATGGAAAAAATCCTGGATAGGCATATCAGGGACGGCGCACTGAAAATATCACCACTTCACAAAAACCAATATGCCTACCAACCTGGGAAATCGACCACGCATGCTCTTCAGGAATTAACGGCCCGGATCAACAAATCCCTGAGCGACAAAGAAATTGCGATAGGTTGCTTTCTTGATATTGAGGGTGCTTTCGATAACACCGAATTCACCCAAATAAAACGTTGCATCCTCAGCACAGGGGTGGACAATACCACATGCAATTGGATCCAACACATGCTTAGCAACAGGAAACTAAACACCTCACTATGCAATGACAAAATCAGCGTAAACAATGCGAAAGGATGCCCTCAAGGCGGGGTTCTCTCACCACTCCTGTGGTCCATCGTGGTTAATGAACTGATAAGCATACTTAGTAGCAATGGCTTCTATGTCCAGGGCTACGCTGACGACATAGTGATCCTGATTAGAGGCAAATTCGAAGACACAGTTTCGGAACTCCTCCAACGGGCACTAAACCTTGTTGCAAACTGGTGCATAAAGGTTGCACTAAATGTCAATCCTAGGAAAAGCACCATAGTCACCTTCACCAAAAGAAAGAATAGGCACAAACTTACTATACCTACCCTCTTTGATGAAGCGATAGAGTTCTCAAAAGAAGTCAATTATCTAGGGATAACTCTAGACGAAAAGCTCACTTGGAACTCTCACATTACAAAGACCATTGAGAAAGCCAGGATCTCTTTATGGACCATCAAAAGTCTCACTGGCAAAAACTGGGGCACAAACCCCAAAATGTCCCGCTGGCTATATACAGCAATCACCAGACTAATTCTTACATATGCTGCGCCCGTCTGGTGGCACAAAACAAAACAAGTATCAGTGCAAGCCAAGCTCAACAAATTGCAAAGACTAGCTTGCATTTGTATCACTGGGGCCATGAGAACAACCCCCACAGCAGCACTAGAAGTCATCGCAGACCTGCCACCTCTTCATCTCCAACTGAAGAAAGAAGCAATGGTCTTCGCCCATAGACTGATCGTGGAGGATGACTCTAACCGTAGGCTCTTTCACCCTGATATCCTTACCGAAATAAACAGGCATGAAATCCTAAAGATATCTCTTGCAGACAACTGTTTCCCCAGAAACAACTTCAGCCAAAACTACAAAGTCACATTCCCCAACCGACAAAACTGGGAACAGTATAGACCCTCCTTCAATCGTGGATCCTACGTGTGGTACACAGATGGCTCCAAAACGGACGAAGGCGTTGGGGCTGGAGTATACGGAGCAAATACAGTCACATGCATCTACGTCAGCATGGACAGATATAACTCCGTTTTTCAAGCAGAGATATTTGCTATAGAACTCTGCCTCAGAGAAAATATAAACAGAAATATACTTAACAAAAACATTTACATTCTCTCTGACAGCAAGGCTGCACTTCCAGCCCTAAAGAGCTTTGAAATCACCTCCAAACTGGTATGGGACTGCCTACAGCTACTTCACCAGCTGGCCAGTACAAACAGAGTTCATCTCATTTGGATACCTGGACACAGCGGCCATACAGGCAACGAAAAGGCGGACCTACTAGCAAGAAAAGGCTCTGCATCACCATTTATTATACCACGGCCTTTCTGCGGCATACCCATTAGCACCACCAAATGCTGCATAAACAATTGGTTAAGGAACACGACGGATCACTACTGGTTACAAACGAAAGGTAGCAGACAAGCCAAGCTGTTCCTCCCAACTACATCCCTCAAAAGAATGAAACAACTTCTCATGCTTTCGAGGAGTCAGATTCGTTTAATCACAGGTTTCCTTACTGGATACTGCCCAGTTAATATACACCTCAAAACAATGGGCATCATACAAGATGACACTGTAATGAAGACGAAGAAACAGCAGAGCACATACTATGCCACTATAACTGCCTGGTCAGTACACGTCATCGTCACCTAGGCAAGTATTATCTTGAAGCACAAGAAATCGCTGCTAGCTCACTGAAAAACATACTAAGTTTTATCACGAACTCAGGTTTTCTGAGTGAACTGTAAATGGGGGATATCACAATAGGCCCACTCATGGCCGCAGTGATCAGGCGACTCTGTCCCACCCCTCTTATTCCGATCTATCTATGTGATCCTTTGCAGCGACCATTGATTTAAAGATGAAGTAATGTTGAAGTATCTTAAAGAATAAAGGTAATGGAAAAATTTGTATTTTCATTAAAATTATAGCAAAATTAGAAGCAGTGCCTTCTTAAGTCGGTCTCTCGCCAAGTTTAGTCCTCGGACTTCGGAGATAGAAAAAGGAGGGAAATGTAATCGTATACACCACGCATTCCAGCACAATGTGAAACTTCATACAAACTTCCAAACAATTGTAGAGAAGCGAAAGCTATAACCTTTTGTGAGATTCATCCAAACAGTGAAGCATTTACTGAATAACTATTCAGCATACTGCAAACCTACATCTGCTCATCATATTAAGCCCTTCAATGAAATCGACGAATACTTAGTCGTTATCAACAATCAAACAGTTTTATTAATAGAAGGGAGTAACTCATCAATTTTGGCCAACTTTACATTTCTGGTCACCTTTTATAACAACTTGAAAATACGTATATAGTAAACAAAAAGAAAAACCGGCCAAGTGCGAGTCGGACTCGCGCACAAAGGGTTCCGTACCATCTGCATATATAAATATGAAAGAGACAATGCACATGTGTATGTTACCTCATCAGTCATCACATTAAATCACATTTTTCGTATGATGACAGATCTTGGTTGCAGGCAGGTTATCGGCATATTACTTTGATAATCGAAAATCTTCATGACGAGATATAGTTGATCATCAAAGTGTCCATTCAAATCAATTATCTTACTTGACAGCAACGATGTGAAAAGGTGAATAACAATAATGGGAAATATGGGAAAAAGGTTTGCAACTAGGATTAATTCATCAAAGACACAAGAGAGATCAAAACTGGGAAGTTTGCTACTGGTTGTGGGATATTGTCGACTAACCTTAGTTCAGTATTTGAGTAATTGAGGGGATTTTTTGGATGAAAATGATGTCTGTTGTATGGGAGCCCCCCTTAAATATTCATTTTGTTCTGTTTTTAGTATTTGTCGTGGTAGCGGCAACAGAAATACATCATCTGTGAGAATTTCAACTGTCTAACTATCACGGTTCATGAGATACAGCCTGGTGACAGACGGACGGACGGACGGACAGCGAAGTCTTAGTAATAGGGTTCCGTTTTACCTTTGGGTACGGAACCCTAAAAAGCGGATCAGCCATCCAAGCCTAGGAGCTCTTTCAACGCAGTTAATTAATGTCACTGAATATTTGGCGCTATTATCGTTACCTTATTTGAACAAAAGCTTTATGAAGAATCGCGATCACATCACCGCATTACATGAAGAAATCAAATCAAGCTGAAGGAGCTTCGCAGAAAAAGTTTATTCAAGATATTCTCAAATCTACCGCGGGCGGTCTCAACTTGATGGGGGGAGCAATTAGCAAATTCGCTAATGAAGCTGAGCAGCGAACACACGCTTCTCAGCTAACACACCGCCCCGCATTAGTGATGGACATTGAAAAAAAACATCGATGTCTTATTCGATGTAATGAATCGAACAGTGGCATCGATGTTATATCGATATATCAAAAAATACATCGATGTTTCCCATACATCGATTGTTTTTTCAACAATAGTTAGATATGAATATTGCGTATACAATAAAACAAGAATTTATCAAGTCAGTTAACGAGATGGACTTTAGCCTCTTCTTGAGCGAAAACACGCCTATTGCCATCGCATTGGACTTTTTCTACACCGCTCTCTTTAACTGCATAATCCAATTTGTTCCTTACGTCCTCGAAAAATTGTTTCTCAACACCTCCCTGGTTTAACAAGGAATTGCGTACTCTCCGTAATACGAGATATAAACTTTGAAAGAAGTTTTTAACGTCAAATTCCTCCTCTGATTATGCGAAGTACCAACAAGCCTCCCAACGCTTCTCTATCCTCTGTGACACCCTCTACAACTCATATCTTCAAAGAATGCAGACGTCCCTTATTACCGATCCTAGGCGCTTCTACCAATTCATCAACTTCAAAAGAAAATCAGATGGGGTCCCTTCCACTCTCAAATGGAACAACACTACCTCCGACGACCCCGAAATCGTCGCGAACCTTTTTGCCTCATTCTTTAGCCTATCATTTAGCGACTGCAGTTATAAACCCGACCCTGTATTTTTCAGCTATAAGAATAACTGCTCTTAGACATCGCTCTCCGTAATTGATATCAACGAGGACTTGGTTCACCACAAGATAAACCAACTTAAAGACGACTTCTCTCCGGGTCCAGATGGTCTCCCAGCCATTCTCCTCAAGAAATGTATCGCTTCCCTTTGCAAACCTCTCTCCATTCTCTTTCGCCTTTCACTTCGTCAAGCTTCCTTTCCAACCGTTTGGAAAAATTCTTACATCTTCCCCACTCACAAAAAAGGTCCCAAGATGGATATTTCTAACTACAGACCGATTGCTAAATTGTCCGCTATCCCTAAGTTCTTCGAGTCCGTCGTGTATGATTCAATGTTTTTCCATTGCAAATCCATCTTCTCTTCCCGGCAGCATGGTTTCTTAAAAGGAAGGTCTACCACAACCAACCTTACCGAATTTGCCTCCAAAATACTTCTAACTCTGGAGCAAGGCAACGAGGTTGATGTTATCACTACTGACTTTAGTAAAGCACTCGATAAGTTAAGCCGTACATTAATTTATTTTAAATTAGAGGCTTTAGGCTTCGCGCCCCAAATCATATCATAGCTTAAATCGTACCTTGAGAATCGCCAATATAGAGTACTTTTCAGAAACTGCATCTCTGACCCCATCATCGCCTCTTCTGGTGTTCCGCAAGGTAGTCATCTCGGCCCTTTAATATTTGTCCTCGCTGTTAACGATGTCGACCTTATATTAAAAGATTCCCATT
The DNA here is from genome assembly GCA_951905685.1 of Eumerus sabulonum. Lineage (NCBI taxonomy): Eukaryota > Metazoa > Arthropoda > Insecta > Diptera > Syrphidae > Eumerus > Eumerus sabulonum. The sequence continues at coordinate 211,203,936 of OX645060.1, forward strand.
TGTCAATATATGCAGATGACATGAAAATCAGCAAGACAATATCAACTCCTGCAGACTCGCTAGCACTCCAAAGCGACCTTGTATCCTTCGGTAATTGGTGTGATAACAACAACCTGGAACTCAACATCGGTAAATGCCAGTTCGTTACGTTCTCTCGGAAACGCTTTCCCTCTGCTACTAGAACATATTATCTACTTGACGAGCCTGTACCCCACGTCTCCTTCATACGCGACCTAGGTATCATATGCGACAGGGAGCTAAACTTTGTCTCCCACATCAATCATATCATACCCAAAGATAATTCTGCCCTTGGTTTTATAAAACGTTGGTCTAAGGAATTCTCGAATCCCTACGTCACTAAATCCCTCTACATTATATACGTCAGACCTATCCTGGAATACGCCAGTCAAGCCTGGTCTCCGTATTACGTTAGCCATTCTACACGAATTGTGTAGTAGATGAAGCAGCGATGCAAACGTACCTCAAGTAAAACATTGAACAATGGAAGAAACAGAAGCAAAAGAGAGAACGAATGAACTCAATCTTTTGTCCTCACTCCAAGTTTACCTTTCCATTAATAAAGTTGTGTGCTTCCTTTTGAATTAAGTATTTGTTTTATTGCGATCTTCAGGTTATGGGCCCAGATCACAACATGCCCAATGTAATGGAATTAGTGGAAATATCGTGTAGAAAACTTTCTGGATGCACAAAATGTGATTGAAGTGCTTTCAATGGAAAAACCAGAGCCGGTGGAGTCGAACGCAAAAGCAACTGCAAAGTGGAACGAAAAAAATGCAAAAGCTAAGAATTTGATTATTTGCTTAGTTGATGACAATCACCTAAAAGTTCTGCAAAGGATATGTTGGGCGCCCTAGTCAGTACATTTTCGGGAACAAACATGGCGAAACAAAATATGTTGCGGACACGCTTAGATAGGTTGAAATATGAGCTGGGAAGTGATATGAAGAACCATTTTACCAGATTTGACGAGTGCACGCGAGAATTAGTAGCAGCAGGAGCAAAATTGGATCCTAATGAAATAATTTATTATTTGTTCAAATCATTTCCTGATGAATTCCAACCGTTAATAACGGCACTTGAAAATCTGCCGGACGACAGCTTGACTTTGGAATATGCGAAATCGCGTCTATTAAATGAGGAAATGAGACAAGCAAATAAGGAAACGACAGATATATGTAGTAGTAACGATGCAGCTTTTTCAGCGGGATTTTCTGGGGAATGTTTTAAGTGTAAGAAGAGAGGGCACAAAAGTTTCAACTGTCCACAAAGAAGTTTAAAATCAAATGTGAAAAAGAAAGGCGGCTATACAAAAAATTTCAAGGACAGTAGTGCTTTTGCTTTCATGATGGCAAATCGAAATCTTAACGAACATATTTGGTTGCTAGACTCTGGAAGTACTCGGCATGCGACTAATAATTTGAGATTCCTCTAAAAAGTAAAAGAATTAGATAAACCATTGATTATTAGTACGGCTGAAGACAATGGTGCAATTAAGGCAACTCACAGTGGAGTGTTTAATGGATACACGTTCGTGAATAAAAAGAAAGTTGCTATTTACGTGGCAGATGTACTTTTTGCTAAGAATCTTAGAGTAAACTTGCTTTCAATCACCGCACTTCAAGAAAAAGGTCTCGACATACACTTTGTTCTGGGAAATAAAGCGTTAATAAAATCTCAAGGAAAAACTGTAGCTATTGGAGAGCTGTCAAACGCACTGTATGAACTAAAATTGTACTCGGATGTACAGGTAAATCTTTGTGAAATAAATGATGTGTGGCACCGTCGATTGGGACATTTGAATAAGTCGTTCTTAAAAAAAATGAAGTGTAACAACATGGTCACTGGGTTGGACGGTGAAGAGGAAATAGTGGCGTGCGATTCCTGTGTGAAAGGGAAGCATTCAGAAACACCATATTCCGGAAAGCGAACACCGACTTCTAGAGTGCTGGAAAGAATTCATACAGATGTATGTGGCCCCATCACGCCAAGTACTCATGAGGGTCAAAAGTATTTTGTGAGCTTCATAGATGACTTTACACATTTTGCTTGGGTGTATGTAATTCGTAAGAAGTCTGAGGTTTTTGAATGTTTCAAACAATTTCAAAATCATGTGGTAGCAAAATTTAACTGTAACATTGTTTATTTAAGATGTGACAAGGGCGGTGAATATTTATCAAAGGAGCAAAAACAGTTTTATGCAGACAAGATATACAACTAGAGGCAACAGTTGGTTACTGTCCGAAGCAAAATGGTGTTGCAGAACGGTTCAACCGAACTATTGTAGAAAGAGCTCGTACTATGATTTTTGAGTCAGGCGTAAGTAAAGAAATGTGGGGAGAAGCAGTGTTGACAGCAACTTACTTACTCAATCGATGTCCAACGAGAAGTATTCGGAATAAAACACCTGCAGAATCGTGGTACGGAGTCAAACCAGATGTTAGAAAACTGAGAATTTTTGGCTGCCAAGCATTCTTACTTACACCAAAGGAAAAAAGGGCTAAGTTTGACCCTAAGTGCAAGGAAATGGTAATGGTTGGGTATGCAATTAACGGCTATCGGTTGTGGGATTCGAATCTTCGAAAAATAGTAATTGGCCGAAATGTAAAGTTCAACGAATCAGTGTTTCCAGAGAAATTCGAGAAGAGCTATTGTGAAGACCACCAGATTGCGTGCTCAGACAGAAAGAATATGTCAGATGCAGAAGGGGAATCTCTGCAAAGTGAGATGGCTTTAAGTGACAACGCATTGGATCCGTTTGATGATACCATTCCAAAAAGTAACGGAATCCCAAAGGATTCTTTCTTGAATGAAGAACTACCAGCAGCGCTCCGACAGCATCCACATTTGGTTAATCAAAGGCAAAGCTGTCGTGAGCGCAAACCTGCAGGCAAGTTGACTTACGATGAAAATTTTGAACAAATGAATCTGTCGAAATTATATTTTTTAGCTGAGCCGAGTACGTTTGATGAAATCCGTTCAAGGCCTGACCGAAGTCAGTGGGAAGCCGCTGTAAAGGAGGAGTTGGTTTCATTGGAGAAAAATAAAGCTTTCGAGTTGGTTAAGAAAACACCTGATATGAAAACAATTAGCTGTAGGTGGGCTTTTAAGTTGAAAACCGACAAAAATGGAAAACCAACAAAGTATAAAGCGCGGTTGGTAGCAAGAGGATGTCAGCAAGAGTATGGAATTGATTATCAACAAACATATGCTCCCGTAGCAAGGTTAGCAGCAATACGTACTGTGATGTCAGTGGCGATTTATAACAGCTACGCTATAAGCCAGATGGATGTTAAAACAGCCTTTTTGAATGGAGAGCTGAAAGAAACCGTATATTTACAAATTCCTGATGGTATGGAGACTGAAAGTGGTATGGTTTACAAGTTAAACAGAGCTTTATATGGACTGAAGCAATCCCCATTGTGTTGGTATCAGAAATTTCATGATACAGTGGTCAAAATTGGATTCGTGCGATCTCAGCATGACTATTGTGTATATGTACGAAAAAGAAATGAGCACATCTTATATTTAGTGCTATATGTTGACGATCTGCTTTTAATTGGCGATGGTAAAGAACAGCACAGAGAAGTCAAGTGCATGCTAACAGAAGCTTTCGAAATGACCGAGTCCAATACTTTTGATCAATTTCTTGGTATCGGAATTACTTACAATGAACAAGAATCTTGGTTGAGTATGTCACAAAAGAAGGCAATTGAGGATTTATTAGCGTGTATGAAGATGGGTGATTGTAATGGAGTGTCTACTCCAATGGACCAGTCAACAAAATTAAAGCGAATTGGCGAGAATGAGAAGATAAATGTACCATACAGACAACTTATTGGAAAAGTGATGTATATAATGTTGTGCAGCAGACCAGATATATGTTTTGCAATATCTCATCTTAGTCGTTATCAAGATGCTCCAGGAAAAGATCATTGGCAGAGCGGTAAGAGATTGATACGATATCTCAAGGCAACCATGAATCATGAATTAGTTTACAATAAGAAACCAAATGAGAAACCATTAGTGGGATTTGTTGATGCAGACTTTGCTGGTGATGAAACCGACCGGAAGTCTACGAGTGGATTCTTGTTTAAAGTATTCGGTAATATCGTCAGTTGGATTTCCAAAAAGCAGCAAGTTGTAGCCTGCTCCACTACTGAGGCAGAATACGTTGCGCTTGGACTGGCTGTGCAAGAAGGTGTATGGCTGCGTGGGCTACTGGCAGACCTGTTTGTTGATGTTGGAGCAGTTCCGATATTTGAAGACAATCAAAGCTGTATCAAGGTGGCAAACAGCATGGAAAATAAGAGGATAAAACACATCGATGTAAAACATCATTTTATCCGCCAAAAGGTAGAGGAAGGTGAAATATCTTTACAGTACGTGTGCACCTCTAATCAAGAAGCTGATATCCTTACGAAGCCATTACCAAAGCAACAGTTTCATAACTTTATGAAGAAGCTAGGAGTCATGCATCGAGAAGGGGTGTAGTAGATGAAGCAGCGATGCAAACGTACCTCAAGTAAAACATTGAACAATGGAAGAAACAGAAGCAAAAGAGAGAACGAATGAACTCAATCTTTCGTCATCACTCCAAGTTTACCTTTCCATTAATAAAGTTGTGTGCTTCCTTTTGAATTAAGTATTTGTTTTATTGCGATCTTCAAATTGAAGCTGTGCAACGCAGATTTCTGCGTTATGCCTTAAGAGGTCTCCCGTGGTCTGACAGGACTGTATTACCACCCTACGGCTGCGCTTAACATGATACCATACCTTACACCACTCGATATTTTCGGTAAGCAAATTGCCACACACACAGCCATAAGACTAAAAGCCAACTCGAATTGGGCGGGCTATGTCACTGGCCACTCCTCCATCCTGCAAAACAGGATAACTATGGCAGAGAACTTGGACCACATAGAACCCACCATAGTCTTGGACAAAAACTTCTCTAAAATTACCAGATCACTGCAGCGTTTCCAGCGGAACTGTTGGCAATAAAAGAGGCTTTGTCTTGGCTGAAGTGGAACGTAATATCCACCACGGATATTCGAATTCTCACAGACAGTCAAGCAGCCTTGAGGTCATATGTGTACACATCAAAATCTAGTCTCGACTGTCGCCGATCTCTTAACGAGATGGCAGAACAGTTCAACATACAGCTTATCTGGGTACCGGGACACAGCGACATTACAGTTAATGAAAAAGCCGACACACTCGCCAAACAAGGAACGACGCTACAATCAATCGTGGCTTGTGAGGGAGTACCCCTTACAACCATTAAACGTAATCTAGCCAATCTCGCCAGGGCCGAGACGAACCTGAGATGGACCCAGAGACATACTGGCGTCATCACCAGGCAAATCTGGCCTCGGCTTGACAGCCAACGCACAAGGATTATAATCTACCTAAAAAGAACTGACATCTACAAGGTCATTGGTGTCATCACAGGACACTGCCTCATTGGCAGTCACCCACAAAAACTAGGAATAGTACGAATGATTACTGCAGAAGTTGTCAGGACGAGAAGGAGGTCGAATCCATTCACCACCTTCTCTGTGCCTGTCCAGCTTTTTGCAACATCAGGAAACGTTACCTAGGCTCTTACTTCCTTAACGATCTGACAGATGTTCAGAAAGTAGGGATACCTGACTTCTTAACTTCTTAAGAAGCACAAAATGGTTCCACGAATAGGGGGGTAAAATCCCCTCGTAGCTGCACAACGGGCCTCCCTGGCCTATGTGCATTCTTCTCAATTCTGGGAAGGCTACAAACCTACCTACCTACCTACCTAATTAAGGTCGGAGGTGAACTAACCGACCCCTTTGATGTTAAAAAAGGTTTTAGACAGGGTGACGCACTATCATGTGATTTCTTTAACATCATACTTGAAAAGATCGTGCGGGACTCTGCGGCCAATACAAGAGGTACGATATACTTCAAGTCTACACAATTGGTGGCAGTGGTTAACATCATCGACCGCCGAGCGAAAGGTCTACGGTTCAAATTCGCTTCGTAGCCAAGAAAAAGTAATTCCTATACGGACAAAAAGTATGCAGCGCAGTTGTGAATGGAAAGTGACCAGACGTACTGCCTGCAGGCATAACACTCACAGTATATGGTCAACCCAAATTCATCCTCTGCGTATGCAATACTAAAGTGCTCGAACGAATTACTACGGACTATAACCAACTCGGAATTTGGTCGGCTCTCGTCCGATCTAGGTCTAGGACAACCACCCCTGAGAGTAGTGAACGAACATCAACGACCCCAACCACTGCACTCCGTTCGGGTTGTGTGTGTAAACACATCATAAGAGAATATAAAAAAAACTCTTGAACCTGCGCGAGTCTCTAAAAAAAAAAAAAATTGCTTGCCTACGCAGATGAGATTGATGTTATTGGACGGACAAAGCGAGACGTCAATGAGGCGTTCACAAGCATTGAAGCAGAAGTGGCTAAAGTGGGTGTAAGGGTAAATGGGGACAAGACCAAATATATGCTGTCATCAAAGAAAGACGCGTCTTGGTCAGAACGTCACCTTCGGCAGCTATATTTTTGAAGTAGTCAAGGACTTCGTCTACCTTGGCTCGATAGCGACAAGAAGCAACGACACCAGCGCTGAGATAAAACGCAGAATAACTCTTGCTAATCGCTGCTTCTTCGGGCTCAAGAGGCAATTGAGTAGTAGAGCCCTCTCTCGAAAAACGAAGGTATCCCTCTTCTTCTTGGATGGCGTTACAGCCCATGAAGGACCAGAGCCAAGCTTCTCTCAATCACCAATGTTGTGTGTGATTTATTTTTCACATAGGTGAAAGGGACCTACAGTTTAATGCCGATTCCGAACAGAGTGAGTCGGAAGCTTTTTCACGGCAAGTATACTACGGGGGGTATTGCCAGTACCCCGCCGAGGAGGAACGCCGCGAAATAAACATTCGATAGCGTCGGTGTTATCGGGATCCGAACTCGCTCATCGTGCGTCAGAGTCCAACACACTAACCGCTGCGCCACGGCGTGTTCAAAGGTATTTTTCTACAAAACCTTAATCATCCCGGTCCTCTTCTACGGCGCTGAGGCTTGGACGTTATCAAAAGCGGATGCAGATGCTCTTGGGCGTTTCGAGAGGAAAATTCTGCGTGCAATCTTTGGTCCCGTTTGTGTAAACGGAGAGTGGAGGAGGAGATTCAACCAAGAACTGTACGGGCTGTACAGCGACATCGGCCTGGTTAGACGTCTTCGGATCCAACGTCTAAGATGGCTAGGCCATGTAGAGCGAATGGACATCAACGTTCCGGCCCGAAGAGTCTTCGACTCCAACCCCGAGGGACGACGCAGCAGAGGACGACCGCATTTAAGGTGGCGCGCACAGGTGGAAAGGGACCTCAACCAACTCGGCGTGCGGCACTGGAAGCGGCTGGCCAAAGATCGGGCCGGCTGGAGAGGCTTGTTGGTTGAGGCCCTGGTTCACCCCGAACTGTACCGCCATCAAAGTAAGTAATTATATGAGCACAAGTGTATTTAAGCCGATAAACGTTGGTATATTCTGTTTTTCTAAACTACTCTATTAATATAAAAAAAAAAAACCCAGAAAAATGCATAATTAGTAAAACAAACCTAAAACTTCATATCTTATCTCATTAAAAAGAAAGTGAAGAGTTAAGCCTTATCGTTTTCAAGGGCATCTACATACCGTCATCCACAAAAGTGAAGATAGATAGATAGATAGATAGGGGGGGGTGGGACAGAGTCGCCTGATCACTGCGGCCACGATTGGGCCTATTGTGATGTCCCCCACTTACAGTTCACTCAGAAAACCTGAGTTCGTAATAAAGCTTAGTATGCTTTTGAGTGAACTGGCAGCAATTTCATCTGCTTCAAGATAATGCTTGCCTAGGTGACGAAGACGTGTACTGACCAGGCAGTTACAGTGGCATAGTATGTGCTCTGCTGTTTCTTCGTCTTCATTACACATACGGCAAGTGTCATCTTGTATGATGCCCATTGTTTTGAGGTGTTTATTAACTGGGCAGTGTCCAGTAAGGAAACCTGTGATTAAACGAATCTGACTCCTCGAAAGCATGAGAAGTTGTTTCGTTCTTTTGAGGGATGTAGTTGGGAGGAACAGCTTGGCTTGTCTGCTACCTTTCGTTTGTGACCAGTAGTGATCCGTCGTGTTCCTTAACCAATTTTTTATGCAGCATTTGGTGGTGCTAGTAGGTATGCCGCAGAAAGGCCGTGGCATCATAAATGGTGATGCAGAGCCTTTCCTTGCTAGTAGGTCCCACAAAAGTGAAGGCACAGCACCTATTTTTGTACAAAAAAAAACGCCTTCCAAATAGCTTCGTATTTAAAAAAAATAATAACAAAACATAATTATTTTATAGATTAGTGTATTTGGATTCATGATTGTGACTTTTACTATTTTGTTCGAAAAAATAACGGAAATATTTCTATTTTATGATGGTAAAGTAGAAAATTGATTCCACAAAAGTGAAGGCACAGCAGGGAACGGCACATTTAAAACGGGAGTTCCGCAGTGGTTTGCTTTGTGGTAGAATTCATTATTGTGTATTGCATTTCCTGCGCCTACGCAGAGGGTTATAGTCTCTTAATTAGAAGCTCTAATATACTAAATAAATAAATAGCTCAAAAAATGCCGCGGAAAGAACTATCTGTAGAAGGGCTTTGAATTGTTACAAATTTGTATGTAAAAGAAAACAAATCATATTCTGAAATTGGTGTCTTATGTCTCGTAGCCGATATACAATACGTAATGTGATTCAGCGTTATGGAAATAACGGACAAATAGAAAATAAACCTCGAAGCGGTAGACCCCAGAAACTTAGCCAACATGATAAGAGACACATACAATACCTGATCAAAAGAAGTCCATTTATAAGTGCAACAAAAATCAGTGATAACTTCCAGAACTACCTACAGAAAACGATCCACCACGAAACCATAAGGCGATGCATTGTAAATACTGGATTTAAATCTTGTTCGCCAAGAAAAAAACCTTTGATTTCACTTAAGAACAGATTGAAGAGAATTCAGTTCGCCAAAAATAATTTGAATCAATCTAGTGATTTCTGGGATAAAGTAGTTTTCTCTGACGAATCCAAATTCAACATATTTGGATCAGATGGTCGCCTTCGTGTGTGGCGAAAGAGGGGAACTGCACTGTACCATAAACACACACTTAAAACAATTAAGCATGGAGCGGGTGGTATCATGGTGTGGGGTTGTATGTCCGCTAAAGTTAAGGATGGATCAATACGTATATATCGACATCTTAAAAAAAATGTAAAACAAAGTGTGAAAAAACTGGGCCTTGGGGAGTCGTATTATTTCCAACAAAATAATGACCCCAAGCATACGGCACATAACGCAAATATTTGGATTGTGATGAATAATACTCACATGCTCGTTACGCCTCCGCAAAGCCCTGACTTGAATCCCGTAGAGCATATTTGGAATTATTTAGAACAAAAGATCCGCCAAAGAGAAATTCATAACAAAAACGAGCTCAAAGCGGCATTAAAAGACGAATGGGAGAATATTTGTCCAAAATATACTCAGAAATTAGTCGATTCGATGAGTAGAAGGCTCCATGCAGTTCTTCAAAGAAAATGATATGCAACTAAATATTAGAAAGCTAAGGCTTCATTGAAAACTGATGAGTAATATAATAATTCTGTGTCTTTCATTTCAGCTGTGCCTTCACTTTTGTGGAATCAATTTTCTACTTTACCATCATAAAATAGAAATATTTCCGTTATTTTTTGTAACAAAATAGTAAAAGTCACAATCCTGAATTCAAATACACTAATCTATAAAATAACTATGTTTTGTTATTATTTTTTTAAATACGAAGCTATTTGGAGGGCGTTTTTTACAAAAATAGGTGCTGTGCCTTCACTTTTGTGGATGACTGTAAGTTCGTAGTTTGACATTTATGACTGACATCACGGCGAAGACCGTGAAAACAGATGTTTAAGTATTTAAGACAGCTCTTGTCGTTATTTAAAAAGAAAAAATAGTGAACATACATACATATTTAACCGCAGAATTTCGTATTATTAAACGATAGTATTGCTTGCAAAGCAGTTTTAGTCATTTCCTTATAAACAAAAAAAAAAGAAAACAAACCAACAACACAAAAAAGAAAACAAAATCAATTAAAGGTTAAATAAAATATAAAATTTGATTTATTTTCATTTCAAATTAATGTGTACATATGTATGTGTTTGAGAACATTTTAAGAACAATTTTACAACATAAGTACAACATTTACGAACGAAAAATAGAAATAAACTAAAGTAAAAGCAAACAAAAAGCTAAAAGTAAAACAAACTCATAAATAAAACTCAAAAATATGTATAAGAAAAATTAAAAATATTTACAAACATATTTGTAAAATGTATGTATAAAGAGATTCTACCTGGTTACTAAAACAAACAATTTACCGAAGGAATCATTTTTTTCTTTCAAATAAACTTAACAAAAAAACGCTTTTTTAAAAGTACTATTCGCAAGATCTTGGATTCGTTTTAAGTTTAAATTAATTCTAGTCGCACTAAGCGGATAGTAAAAATACAATTATATATACATCGACTGTATGTAATAAATAAAACATATAAACTATAAACAATATACTTCGAAAATGAGATTTGATATAAAAGTAAAAGGAAGCATTGGTACGTGGAAGTTATTGAAATCCATTCGACTTAAAAATAATTTGTAAAAAAAAAAAACCGTTGGTGGGTGGACTGGCTATGAATGAAAGTGTTATTTTCAACATTCTGTTTTATTTGTTTAAAAAGGCTAAATATAAAATACGAAGACCAAAGAAATTTTGTTAATTTGATTTAAGAGCAAAGGAATTGAATTGGAACAAAATAAAATTGATTGAAATGTATTTACTTAGAATTAGTAAACAAAAAAAAAAAAACCGGCCAAGTGCGAGTCGGACTCGCGCACGAAGGGTTCCGTACCATCTGTATATAAAAATATGAAAGAGACGTTGTATGTTACCCCATCAGTCATCACATTAAATCACATTTTTTGTATGATGACAGATCTTGGTTGCAGGCAGGTTATCGGGATATTACTTTGATAATCACCATTGAATTCAAATCAATTATCTTACTTGACAGCAACGATGTGAAAAGGTGAATAACAATAAATATGGGGAAAAGGTTTGCAGCTAGGATTAATTCATCAAAGACACAAATATATTGTCGACTAACCTTAGTTCAGTATGTGACCAAGGGGATTTTTTGGATGAAAATCATGTCTGTTGTATGGGAGCCCCCCTTAAATATTCATTATGTTCTGTTTTTAGTATTTGTCGTGGTAGCGGCAACAGAAATACATCATCTGTGAAAATTTCAACTGTCTAACTATCACGGTTTATGAGATACAGCCTGGTGACAGACGGACGGACGGACAGCGAAGTCTTAGTAATAGGGTTCCGTTTTACCTTTGGGTACGGAGCCCTAACAAGCCAATAACAAGGATAAATATGGTATTCTGTGCATAAAGACAAAAATAGTATAAAATGACGGAGATTATCGGCTCTGACAGGTCCCATATAAGCAAATACAATACGAAATCCAACATTTTCGAAAACTCGTTGTATATTCGATTTTTAGGACACTCTTTTCTAGAATGAATGATTTGCAAATATCCTGGGATTTAAAAGGTATTGATGTATTTCTTGAATAACACTATGAATTGTTATTTAATTCCAGATTCAAGTGAACTAAAAAAATGTCTATTTTGAAGAAAAAAATGTTAAAACCATCCGCCGAGTAACACTTTTAAACCAAAGGAAAAAAAAAATAAATCATTGTTTACCGCAACAATAAAAATCGATAACCAATAAAACGATCACCGAACAACATTCAGGCCGAATGCATTTGTTTCGTAATCGAAATTGAAATCCAAACAATAACAATGCCATCATTTGCATATAACGATTTCCATATCACAAAATATTTCACATTTCTCTTCGTTAAATAGTTTAAGGTAGAGGTATTTTCCACACCTTCAGTTGCTCCAGTAAACCACACCTTCAGTTGCTCCAGTAAAAGGAAGAACGAAAGAAATAAATTTAAATAAAAACCTCGAAACAATATAAATAACTGATACCGAGTTTCGATAATACCAGGTTGGCATAGAATAGAAAAAAAAGGAAAAACGTAATTGCGTTCATCCATATATGAAATGAACAAGTGCAATAAGCAAAACATGGTCAAAGAAAGGTCTCGCAACAAGCACGCAGATAAATGTTATTTTATTTTAAATGTCACATTTCATCGCATTTCTTTGGTCTTATAATTCAAGCAAGAACTTTTTACGCGCTAGGAACTAGTGCAGTTTAGTATGACGGTTATGGTTAGAGGGTTATATGTATATCACTTTCACTTAATATGGACAAATACAGTGTTTGCTGTTGTTCTATGGCAGTTGTATGTCCTCAAATTTCGAGCAAAAAGGCTTAGTTTGTCCTTAAAAATAAATTAAGATGTTTGTTTGTAGTATGGTCCAGTGTATGTGTGTCCTTTTTAAACTATTTAACATGCGCATTTCTGTTTTCAGTTTTAGGTAAGCATAAATATCACATTTAACGTAAGTATATTTGTATCTATCAGATAGTGTATACTAAATTAAAAAAAAAGAAATTGCATTTGATAAGAAAAAAATATAACAGTTAGGAGATAGATAGGTAGTGCGATGGAAGTTGTGAGATTGGAGGCAATGTGTGCGTGTACGTGTGTGCTGGACTTAGATAATCAATTCTTTAGAACTCTAATCACTTTGTTTAGAATATACAATGGTTTTTTCTTTTATGTTTTAGAAAATTGTACAACAACCATCAAAACAGCGATTATTATGTTTGCCAATAATACCCGCCTCATGTAACTCATCGGAATCTTCGTTTTGCAATGAGGTGCGCTGTAAATGCTCCAGCCGGGATTTCAATTGTCCCGGTGAGACAATTCCCCGCAATTCGGCGGGCTTTAAATGTGCTCCACTTTCTGCGGCCACGCCAGTCGTAGTTGCATTCAAAGTTGTTTTCTTCTTTGCTTTCGGCGATATCAGTTTCACTTCACTATTGTTGTTTGATGGTAGTGATTCGTCGGCGAGCTCATCATTCGGACTGCTACGACTGCTGTGGCTTGTGTCCATTTCAGGATAGGGTGAACGTGATTCAGCACTTTCAGGCGTATAGGGATCCTGACGATTATCAAGGTATGTATTCAAATAATGTGTATCAATGCGATTCACTATTATGTTATTGGCCAGCAACAATCGTTTCGATATTAAAGTACAACGATGTTCGACCGGTTGTCGTTTGATGATATTCTGACATTCAGGACATATGGAACCGTCAATCTTTCTACCAGTATCACTATTATCGTCTCTGTCATCATTACTGTCATTACGATCATTTGCATCGGTATCGTCGTTATTCGAATCTTCGGATTCGGTTGATCGTAACGGAGTTGTACGACGTCGGGGCTTTTCAGCCGCTTCAGATATAAGTGAACAAAGACATACAGGGAGATTATCTGAATCGATTAGATTTATACTGACTTTCGGCTGTTTCTGTACGGACGAGGTGGAAGATGAGTCTTCTTGTTTATCAGTCGCCTCGGTGGCGATCGTAGTAGCAGCGTTGGCAGCAGCGTCGATTAGACTAGATTTGTTAGCATTGCAACTAATATGATTATTAGTATTGATGACTGAGGACTTAGGGCATAGTTTTTGACATTCGATTAGGATGGTCTTAAATACATTACTGTTATAGGGACAATAATTTTGCATTGCATTATCCTCATTGGTATTTAGTGATTGACTAATTTTATCAAGCTCGTCTGTACTTAGTATGCTATTTGGCGCACTAGCATGCTTAAAGCAATTACAACATCTAAATGTACCTTGATTGGCTTTGAGTTGTATGCTCAATAGGATTGGCTGTAAAGAAAACAAAAAAGAAAAAAAGAAAGTGAAATAATAAAATCGTCAATTAGTCTCTATACGACCAGAGTACACGTAAATCGTTGAAAACTTTTGGTTTTTATTTATTTTACACTTGCCTTATGATCACCCATACAAACATTCTCTCCTAGTATTTGATACGGATTCTCCGCACAACTCTCGTATTCTGCAATCAGATCTTTAGCTGCCGGACTCATAAGTATGCGATCACACCAGGCAGGACATCGTGTGGACATATAATCTGATGGCATATCAGGATCCTCTTCATATGGATAGGTTGGAGGAAATTTTATTGGATATTCGACTAGAATTTCATGAAGTGGTTCTAACTCTCGATCGTACTTTTGAAGCTATCAAGGAGGAGGGAGGAGAAAGAGAAAGAGAGCGAAAAAAAAAACACACATTTGCACATTTCAGTGAAATGATAATTGGTTATAAATGAAGGTACCCAGGTTTCCTTAAACTTAAGTTGATGATCGGCATAATTGAATTCCTTCTTGCCAACCGTAAGTACATTGTCACCATCGGTATTTCGGTAATGCACCTTTGTACTATCGTTCTTAATATTTTGAACCCGATGTGCAGTTAAGTGTTCCGTTAGCTCCTATTACATAAACACATACATAAATAAACTTACAATTTATTGTTTTGCCATATGTATTACCTTGACGACTCCTTCCGTATCACAGCGGAAATTAAAATCTCCAAAAACGAAAAATGGTGCAAGTCCATTCTTGGCATCGATATGGAATCTGTAAGATATAGTTCAGTTCAATAAGTCAGTTGGCATATGTACATATGTATGTGATTTGTGAGTTTTTAGTTTTAATATAAATGTGGCGGCGTGACCGGAGCTTCAGCCGATCATCATTGCGAACATCCCCCGAATACTCATGTGGCGGTGTGACCGGAGCCTCAGCCGATCGACGATGCGAACATCCCCCGAATACTCCAACGCGTCACCAAACTGTCACCAACGAGAATTCCCGCGGTGGTGATAGAAGCCGCCTGCCACACACGCCGTACGACATTCGACCAGACGAGATCGCGGACCAAGAGCCACCCATGCAGATACGCACTTCGGCCATCTTTGTCAACTCATTTTTTCATTCATATTATTTGACTTCAATAAAGCGTGTCCATTAAAGTTATAATTATTAGTACAATTTCTTGATTTCCCGTTCGGTAGTATTCGACAACGATAAATTGCTAAATAAATATACAAGGACCCGGTTTGCGGTTATTGGCATTTATTCTTAGCGTTATGCAAGCACGATTGGCAAAACCAAGGTGGTACTCAATTTGGTTCGCGTCGACAGATAGAATTACTTTAGAAAATATATTTAAGTATAGCGTGTACACTATATTGACTGTACAATTCCAAGTGGAAGAAGTCGCAAG
Source organism: Eumerus sabulonum (assembly GCA_951905685.1). Lineage (NCBI taxonomy): Eukaryota > Metazoa > Arthropoda > Insecta > Diptera > Syrphidae > Eumerus > Eumerus sabulonum. The sequence continues at coordinate 211,219,364 of OX645060.1, forward strand.
AAATAACCTCAGAAGACAAGAATATTTTCTAGGCAGATACAGTAATTTATCTAAATAACTCCATTTTGAGCTCTCTTTTAAAATGTGTAGAGGTGGAATTAAATGAAATTATAATACGACTGGAGGGCATGGGCTCGGACATACAGGGTAAAGTTGTTGATCGCTCTCAACCTGGCGAGATGCCAGCAACGATCCCTGTTTAAATGCCCGGGTCAAGTTGACATACGGCCTCCTCGCGGCGCCCTCTAGATAGCCTCTTCAACAACCGTTGGGAGGTGAACAAACGTATGCAGCAACAAAACCCCGACCAGAATGGCGGTTGTGCGGCGGGCTAACAATCCGCCCACGTAAAAAAAATAAAAGTTATAAATGAGCAAGATGTCTCGGATACACGGACGGATACTCGACGACGACAACGCGAGAAAAAGGAACACGATTTGCGAGTGTGCTCCTGGAATGTCAGAACCCTGTACACTCCCGGAGCTGCTCATAAACTAGAAGGAACCCTCACGCATTACAAGGCGGATATTACTGCGGTCCAGGAAATATGCTGGATAGGAAACGGTATGATTAGGAAGAAAAATTGCGACATTTATTACAGCTGTCACAAAAGATTGCACTTACTGGGATGCGGATTTGTCGTGGGAAAGCGGTTAAGGTCGAAGGTCATCGACTTTAAACCTATAAGTGATCGCCTGGCTGTGATCCGCATCAGAGGCAGATTTTATAACATCAGCCTTATATAGGGGCACACGCCCCTACCGACGAGGCTGAAGATCCTATCAAGGAGGACTTCTATGACCTCCTGGACAACGCCTACGGAGCTTGTACGGAGTAGGATGTAAAAATCGTGCTCGGGGACTTCAACGCCAAAATCGGTAAGGAGAACACCCTTGGCGGAGTGATCGGAAAGCACAGCCTCCACGATACAACAACAGACAACGGCTTTCGACTCGCTGACTTTGCGACAGCTCGTAATGCGGTGATAAGTAGCACAAAATTCCCTCGCAAGCGAATCCACACAGCAACCTGGCGATCTCCGGACGGTCGAACCGCCAACCAAATCGACCATGTGCTCATTGACGCAAGGCACTCGTCAAACATCCTGGATGTGCGAACATTCAGAGGGGCGAATGTCGACTCTGACCACTTCCTCGTAGCAGCAGGATTCAGAGCTCGACTGTCCAATGTCGAAAGCTGCACCAGCCCATCAAGAGGAGGTTCGACATTGGGCGCCTGAGCACACCGGAGGTTGCCAGAGTCTACAGGGAGCAGCTGAGCGAAAGACTCTACGGTATGCCTACGTCGAACACAAATGCCAATAATATGTGGCTGCATTGCCGCTCAGCCATTCAGGAAGTAGCCGAAACCACCTTAGGATACCTACCACCCCCGACAAGAAACCCGTGGTATGATGGCGCGTGTGAGCAGAAAAAGGCAGCAACCGACGAGGCGTACCAAAAGGCGCTGCAGAGGAAAACCAGGGCAGCCCAAGAAGAGTACCGAGCCAGAAGAAGGGAGGAGAAAAAACTACTGCGACAAAAGAAAAGAATCTTCGCAGCCTCCCAGCTCAAGGATATCGAGGAGTCTAGGGATAAACATAAAACACAAGCCTTTTACAAGAAAGCCAAAGGCCTTGCAGGAGGCTTCAAAAAAGGCACCCAGGCTCTTCGAAACTGCGAGGGTAATCTTGTCACCGACCCGCAGGGAATTGTGGATGTATTTAAGCAGCATTTCCAGCAGCTACTTAACGAGCATGACCAAGAAAGAGTGGTAGGGGCCGAGGAAATCCCCACTCCAGCCGCTGAAGTAGTCCTCCCACCCAGCATCGAAAAAGTCGGCACAGCTATTCAGAAGCTCAAGAACAACAAGGCCGCAGGCTCAGATGGCTTGCCATCAGAGCTCTTCAAGGCTGGCGGCGATGTTCTGGTAGGGAGCATGTACCAGGTTATCTGCAGAATTTGGGAAGATGAAAGCATGCCCGACGACTGGAATACCAGCTCTATATGCCCCATCCACAAAAAAGGCGATCCCACCTCTTGCAAGAACTATAGAGATATATCCCTGCTCAATGTCGCATACAAGATCCTGTCCAGCGTATTGTGTGAACGTCTAAAACCATTTTGCACCGCACTAATCGGCAGCTACCAGTGCGGCTTCCCGCCCGGCAAATCAACTATAGACCAAATTTTCACACTTCGACAAATTCTGGAAAAGACCAACGAGTTCCATCGTGAAGAACTGTTTGGCGCGATGGCCGAATTCGGGATCCCGGCAAAACTGATCCAGTTGTGTCGCGCCACGCTAAAAAACACGCGATGCACTGTGCAACTCGGTTCTCGGATCTCGGAACCATTCGAAACATGCACCGGATTTCGGCAAGGAAATGCGCTGTCATGTGACTTCTTCGACCTGGTGATGGAGCAGATAGTGCGACGGGCAGGCGTCAACAGGAAAGGCACTATCTTCTACAACTCCATCCAGCTGCTAGGATACGCGGATGATATCGACATCATCGCGTTTTCTCGCCGTGGCATTGTGGAAGCATTCACGGCGATTGAAGAACAGGCGAAACGAGTTGGTCTTAAGATCAATGAGGACAAAACGAAGTACATGCTGTCAAGAAAAAAGCAATCCGTCGTTCACCACCTTGGACAAAATATAACAATTGACAGCTACAATTTCGGTGGTAGTTAAGGAGTTTGTCTACATCGGGGCAAACGTAAATTCCACAAATGACACCACAGTGAAGATCCGGCATAGAATCGCCCTTGGCAACCGCTGCTACTTCGGCTTGTCCAAGCAACTTGGGTCAAAACTCCTCACTCGAAAGACCAAAGTCATACTTTACAAAACGCTCATACTGCCAGGCTTGCTGTACGAAGCCAAAAGCTGGACGATAAACAGGACAACGGAGCTGATTGTGGGTTCTTTCGAAAGGAAAATTTTGCGCCGGATATTTGGTTCTGTCTGTGAGGAAGGTGAATCGAGAAGAAGACATAACCGCGAACTCTACGAGCTGTACAAAGATGTGGATATAATCCGGAAGGCAAAGATCCGTCGACTATACGCGCCAACGCTCCAACTAAGAGGATCTTCGACTCCGAGCCTCCTGGTTCGAGAAGAATAGGAATACCGAACCTCCCGTATAAAGACCAAGTAATCGCGGATGTAAGACATCTTGGTCTTAATAACTGGAAGCAGCGTGCGCGGGACCGTCAAGGATGGAAGGCAGCTATAACTCAGGCTCAGATCCTCCATGGATCGCTGGCCTGATAAGTAAGTAATGTAAACAGCAATATTAAAAATCAGGCGATAGATTAAAGGGATGATATGTAATTAAGTTGATACCGTAGCTCAGGCTGCTACCACTTTGATGTGATCAATGTGAGCCTCACTAATAGAGAAACAACAGAAATGTGATTAGAAAGATATGCGTAAGTTCATTAAAGGGTGATTTTTTTCCTGAAATTCCCATGAAAACAGAAAATGTAACGGTATTCACTGTGAAAATGGTCTAGCAACCTTAAAATTAAATGAGAAAGGATACAGAGTAGGTTGCGTGAAATTGACCTTCAACTGTAACACAAACACAAAAAAAAACTTAAAACAATTGTTATTCATATTCATGTTCCCCGCATATTTAAGCACGTCCTATTTTGAAATGCAAATCCTATGTCATTATATCCCTACAACGATAAACAGCCAGCGGTCTAAGGCCATCACGCGTTCCTCTCAATGTTAAGTGACCTATATAAGCCAACCAACAAACCCACTCACCTTTCCAACGTGTGAACCAAGGCGCGCCTCCTTGTTTTGCAATACACCGAGGGATATTCTTCGCAAGCGGCCAGATTGGAAGCATCATGAAAGAGATGAATATTGACGAGATCAATAACAGTTCCGTTAATTTCCCAGCGTGTACGCATGAAACCCTTGCGTGACCACTTGCACTAAAAATATAAAATCCAAGCATTTAATACAAGCTTTACACTCAAAACAATGTCATATGCGAGCATAGTACACATACATATATAGTACATATACCTACATACCCCCCCCCCCCCCCCCCCCCCCACCTGATTATCTACCTTGGCGTGGTGTGGGGGCTTTTCACCAAAGGATAATCGCCCCCGTCATCCCCTTTTCACCAATGCAAATCCCATCCCACTCCACTTATCCTATCACACTCCTATCCTGAATATCCAATCCCCATCCCCTGGGCTGGACATAAGGTGTTAATCGAACCGTGCCGAGATGTCGACCAGGCTGAGAGCCCAGACCAAAAATAGCTCAGTCGCAAACGGTGTATCCGGATACCTGGCGCCCTCCGGATCAGCTAGCCTTACCTGGGTATTGCGGATCTCTGCCCAGGTGGACATATATTTCTCCGCAACTCGTGGGTACCAAATGTACAATAACAAAAATAAAAACAACAATGAGTCCGGATCTCATAAAAAACCGGAAGGGGAGGAAATCCCCTCTACATCAAATGCGGTTAATACTCCGATCGGAGAATCGACAAACCGCTCCGTTAAGTTGTCGGCAAGTAAAGCTGACAACAGAAAAATAAACCCATCGTCCAAGGCCTATAAAGACCAAAAGGCGGCCTTGAGAATCTTAAAACGATGGGGCCATAACACCGACCTAACGGAAAAAGAAAAAGAGTCGGTAGCCTGGGCTACAGGAATCCTGGCCCAGGGAAAAGCAAAGGCCAAGAGGCCCAGATCGTCCCCCGAGGAACCAAAGCGGGAGGCTAAGAAGGTCAGGCTGGGAACACTGGCCAAGCCATCAAAGCCTTTCGGTGAGGTTGCGAGGGAGTGCCTGACGGTAGCTATCATTGATGACAGCGATCCGGACGGAAAAATGACGACCGAAAAATGGAAGGATGTCGACCATGCACTATCGGCAAACTTCCTCAAAATCATGAGAAAGAACCCTGGACCACCGCCCATCTGTGATGACGCCGGATGGTATCAAGGCAGGGTTAAACTGATAAGCTGTGCCGATGAAAGATCGGTTGATCTTTTAAAGGCCACAGTTATCGAAATGGGGGAAATATGGGAGGGAGCCAGGCTCAAGGTCGTCACCAAGGACCAGATCCCGAAACGACCGAGAGCTAGATGCTGGATCCCGCTGGCACCAGACAACCCCCTCGAAATTCTTGAGACCATAAACCTCTGTAATCCCAATCTCCCAACAAGAGATTGGAGGGTCGCGAAGCTGGAGGAACCAAAGGACCGATCTAGACAGGCAGTTCTTGTGCTGAATAGTGAAGCCCTGGAACCTCTGGCCCAATGTGACCATTACATCAGGTTTGGTTTCAAGAAGATCAAACTTAATATTTACAAAAAGGATGAGGAAATGCCACCATCCGGCAACGAAACCACGGCCAACACCGAGGTCAATGTAGACAGCTCAATGGAGCAGGAATCCCCCTTCCCCTCGGGGAGCAAGGGCCCCGCGCCGATTGAAGCTGAAATTACAGCAACATTCCTGGTCAACAAGGACCAAGAATCGCTGCTCGACTCCGGAAGCGAAGACTATTCTACCAGCTCGCCGATGGAAGACGATCTTCTAGACCTAAATCTAGAAGATCTCGACACCACCGTGGTGGAGGTCAATCGAATTGATAACAGCCATGATGCTGAGATTAATTCAGATTAACCTCCATCACTCGAAAGCGGCTACCGCTAACCTTCTCCTCAGGCTGGCCAAAGGGGAAGAGGACATAGCCTTAATCCAGGAACCTTGGGTTCATGAACACAAGGTTCGTGGATTGAGAAATCCAGCCTACAACATTTTTACATCACAAAAAGAAGGTAAGCCCCGGACTTGCATACTTGCAAAGAAATCCATAAACGCTTACCTTCTTCCTAATTACAGCTCCCCAGACACCACGGTGATTGCCGTAGAATCACCCGGGAACAAGCTATGGATAGCCTCTGCATACATGGCGCAAGACGAATCCATCCCATCGGACGAGATAAAAAGGCTGGTGAGAGACTCGCCAAACCACCAAGCTGGACTCCTCATTGGGGCTGACGCGAATGCGCATCACACCCTGTGGGGTAGCAGCGACATAAATGAAAGAGGTGAGTGGCTTATTGAATTCATTCTTACCTCTGATCTTAATATATGCAACAAGGGTCATGTACCCACTTTTGTTACAAAAAATCGAAGGGAGGTACTAGACATAACTCTAGCATCTCCCTCTCTCATTGACAAAATAAGAGAATGGAAAGTTTCTGAGGAACACTCCTTCTCAGACCACCGCTACTTGGTTTTCAACCTAGCCTTCATGGTCCCAACCCCAATCGACTCTTCATGTAACCCAAGAAGAATCGATTGGGAGCGCTATAGAGCCCTTGTTGGCAACTCTGTAGTAAGCAGGACCCCCGATCACCCGCGGTCCACGGTAGACATAGATAATATGGTTGACATTTTAACAGCTACCTTGGGCAACGCACGGGTCAACAGCTGCGCAAGCCACAAATCGAGGAAAAACTCTTATCCCTCGTGGTGGAACGCAAACCTAAGCAAGCTCCGTAAAAACTGTCGAAAACTCTTTAACAAAGCAAAGAGCACTAGGAACGATAGTGACTGGAGCCTATATAAAGCTTCACTCAGAACTTACAAACAAACTCTGAGGAAAGAGCAAAGGCTATCCTGGAAACTTTTCTGTAACAATATGGAAAAAATTTCAGACGCCTACAGATTGAGGAAAATACTCTCGAAAGATCCACAATTCCCAAGCTACCTTACAGCTAACGGAGTCTGGACAGCATCTGAAGAAGAAACTCTAAACCTTCTTCTCAATACGCACTTCCCAGGATGCCATGAATCGCAGGTTTCACCGCAGCCGCAAGGAACCCACTTTTCATCCGCATTAATGGGAAATTTCGAACACATCATCTCCAGAGAGAAAATAATATGGGCGCTAAAAAGCTTCAAGCCCTATAAATCGCCAGGTCCGGATGGAATTTACCCGGTCGAACTTACACAAACCATGGAATGGACTATACCATGGCTAGAGATAATCTTCAAAGGATGCCTAGCTTGGAGTCACATTCCAGACAAGTGGAAGTGCGCAAAGGTGCTTTTCATTCCTAAGGCCGGCAGAAACTCTCACACTACCCCCAAGGATCTAAGGCCTATATGTCTATCATCCTTTGCACTAAAAACCTTGGAAAGGATGGTAGACCTATATATACGCCATAACTTGGATCCGCCCCTAATTTCTAGGGCACAGCATGCCTACGTTAAGGGTAGATCTATCGAAACAGCCTTGCACACCCTAGTGAGGAAAATCGAAAGATCAATCCATCTTAAAGAATACACTTTAACAGCCTTCCTAGATATAGAGGGCGCCTTTAACAACGTCATTCCGGAAGCAATAACGGAAGGGTTGGAAAAGCTAAAGGTGGAGAAGACTCTCGTAGAGTGGATCAGCGAACTACTATCAACACGCAAGATTCACTCGAAATGGGGTAACCAGGCAATCACCAGAGTGGTTACCAGGGGAACCCCGCAAGGAGGGGTTCTCTCACCTCTCCTCTGGAATGTAGTTATAAATGAGCTACTAATTAAACTGGAGGAAGAAGGCCTGGACGTTACTGCCTACGCGGATGACGTTGCCATTTCAATCTCAGGTAAATACCTATCGACACTGAATGACCGTATGCAAACGGCATTCTCAATTCTTTGCAAATGGGCGCATAGCAAAGGGCTCAGGGTTAATCCCCAGAAAACGGAGCTCGTGCTATTCACCAAAAAGCATAAAATTCCGGAGCACTGCCCTATCACTTTGCTTGATACCAGATTAAACTACTCCTCCAGTGCCAAATTCCTTGGCATCATACTGGACAGGAAATTAACCTGGAAAATCAACACAATCGAAAGAGCCAAAAAAGCAACAATAGCTCTCTATTCATGCAAGAAAGCCATAGGGAAAAAATGGGGGTTCAATCCCAAGATTACTCTATGGCTCTATACCACGGTCGTTAGACCCACATTAATGTATGGAGCGACTGTCTGGTGGACAGCACTGGACAAGACAACATACCTCAAACAATTCGAGAAGGTACAAAGGCTGGCGTGTTTATGCATTACCGGGGCCCTCAGGTCCACCCCGACGGCTGCACTTAACATGATACTCGACCTTACACCACTCGATATTTTCGGCAAGCAAATTGCCACACAAACGGCCATTAGACTTAAAGCCAACTCGAACTGGAAGAGCTACGTCTTTGGCCACTCCTCGATCCTGATTAACAGGTCAACCATCGCAGAAAACCTAGACCTCACAAAGCCCACCACAGTCTTGGATAAAAACTTCATAACGTTATACCCGGACAGACAGAACTGGACTCGTCAGACTCAACCTCGTAAAGGCTGCATAGATTTCTATACTGACGGGTCTAAAACCAAGGACGGGGTGGGCAGTGGGGTATTCTGCAAACAACTTAAGCTAAACAAAGCGATAAAACTACCTAATCACTGCAGCGTTTTCCAGGCGGAACTGTTGGCAATAAAAGAGGCTCTGTCCTGGCTGAAGTGGAACGTGATATCCACCACGGACATCCGTATTCTCACGGATAGCCAAGCGGCCTTAAAGTCGCTGGAGTCCTATGTGTACACATCAAAAACCAGCCTCGACTGTCGCCTATCTCTTAATGAGATGGCTGAACAGTTCAACATACAACTTATATGGGTACCGGGACATAGCGACATCACCGGAAATGAAAGAGCCGACAGACTCGCCAAAAAAGGAACGACGCTACAAACAACTGTGGTCTGCGAGGGTATACCCTTCGCAACCATCAAATACAATCTCAATACCCTCGCCAGGGCCGAGACGAACCGGAGATGGACTCAGGGACACACCTGCCTCATCACCAGGCAAATCTGGCCCCGGCTCGATAGTCAACGGACTAGGAGTATTATCTCCCTAAATAGAACTGACATCTATAAAGTCATAGGTGTCATCACAGGACACTGCCTTATTGGCAGTCACGCGCAAAAACTAGGTATCACTCCGAATGACTTTTGTAGGAGCTGTTTAGACGAGGAGGAGGTCGAATCCATTCATCACCTTCTCTGCGCCTGCCCAGCATTCTGCACAGTCAGGAAACGATACCTAGGATCATACCTCCTCAACGATCTGACCGAAGTTCAGCAAGTGGGGATATCTAATCTTCTTAAATTCTTAAGAAGCACAAAATGGTTCCACGAATAGGGGGCTAAGCCCCCTCGTAGCTGCACAACGGGCCTCCTTGGCCTATGTGTGTTCTTCCCATCTCTGGGAAGGCTACGGTCTTACCTACCTACCTACCTACCTACCTACATACATAGGTAAACATTTGTGTCTTTTTGTTTTGTTTTTGATTTTTTTTTTTTTCAAGGACATGTGTTGTTTATTTTCGTTGCAAGCGCAACATAAACAAATAAAGAGAAAAAGATATGAAAGGAAAATGAAAAAAGAAGCAAGAAAACAAGAAACAACATATGTATGTATGTTATACATACTTCCGGAAAGAAGTGTTGTGGAAATTTAGATTTCTCTTTGGTGGGGATAGTCTCAATGTTGCCCGTGTAAATGCTTTTCCCATCGGCTGTGTCCCACTCGTGTGAAAGGAAATTCCATATTTTCACCCCCGACAACGATTGATGAACGAAGTACAGATTTCCCAGAGCCTAAAAGTAGAAAAGAGGATACGAACAACATATTATACATATGTATATACATATATTGTATAACATGCATATTAGTATGAATACACGCATGGGATGGCGGTGTTTGTTTGACTGCTATTTACATGAGATGGGTAGGCATACAAGTCCTGTTCAACAGGACACTGTTTGCATTTTGTTGATTAGGTGCGGTACACAGTGTACGCCGTTCAAGGGGTTAATTTACTTTAGACTGCTTGACAATGCATATCGAAATAGAACCAAATTGTTGACGATCCACCTATGCGTGGGCACGGTGGTCGGTGGCGTATACGTAATTTTAGAAGAACTTATTTTAATTTAGCATGATTTTGTCGTTAGCGGTGGGCAATATTTGTTTTATGCCAAAGTGTTATGCTCATAAACTAGAAGGAATCCTCACGCAGTACAAGGCGGATATTACTGCGGTCCAGGAAATACGCTGGATAGGAAACGGTATGATTAGGAAGAAAAATTGCGACATTTATTACAGCTGTCACAAAAGGTTGCACTTACTGGGATGCGGATTTGTCGTGGGAAAGCGGTTAAGGTCGAAGGTCATCGACTTTAAACCTATAAGTGATCGCCTGGCTGTGATCCGCATCAGAGGCAGATTTTATAACATCAGCCTTATATGTGCACAGGCCCCTACCGACGAGGCTGAAGACCCTATCAAGGAGGACTTCTATGACCTCCTGGACAACGCCTACGGAGCTTGTCCGGAGTACGATGTAAAAATCGTGCTCGGGGACTTCAACGCCAAAATCGGTAAGGAAAACACCCTTGGCGGAGTGATCGGAAAGCACAGCCTCCACAATACAACAACAGATAACGGCTTCCGACTCGCTGACTTTGCGACAGCTCGTAATGCGGTGATAAGTAGCACAGGATTCCCTCGCAAGCGAATCCACACAGCAACCTGGCGATCTCCGGACGGTCGAGCCGCCAACCAAATCGACCATGCGCTCATTGACGCAAAGCACTCGTCAAACATCCTGGATGTGCGAACATTCAGAGGGGCAAATGTCGACTCTGACCATTTCCTTGTAGCAGCAGGATTCAGAGCTCGACTGTCCAATATCAGAAAGCTGCACCAGCCCATCAGGAGGAGGTTCGACATTGGACGCCTGAGCACACCGGAGGTTACCAGAGTCTACACGGAGCAGCTGAGCGAAAGACTCTACGGTATGCCTACGTCGAACACAAATGCCAATAATATGTGGCTGCATTGCCGCTCAGCCATTCAGGAAGTAGCCGAAACCACCTTAGGAGGGTACCTACCACCCCCGACAAGAAACCCGTGGTATGATGGCGAGTGTGAGCAGAAAAAGGCAGCAACCGACGAGGCGTACCAAAAGGCGCTGCAGAGGAAAACCAGGGCAGCGCAAGAAGAGTACCGAGCCAGAAGAAGGGAGGAAAAATAACTACTGCGACAAAAGAAAAGAATCTTCGCAGCCTCCCAGCTCAAGGATATCGAGGAGTCTAGGGATAAACATAAAACACGAGCCTCTTACAAGAAAGCCAAAGGCCTTGCAGGAGGCTTCAAAAAGGGCACCCAGGCTCTTCGAAACTGCGAGGGTAATCTTGACACCGACCCGCAGGGAATAGTGGATGTATTTAAGCAGTACTTCCAGCAGCTGCTTAACGAGCATGACCAAGAGAGAGTGGTAGGGACCGAGGAAATCCCAACTCCAGCCGCTGAAGTAGTCCTCCCACCCAGCATCGAAGAAGTCTGCACAGCTATTCAGAAGCTGAAGAACAACAAGGCCACAGGCTCAGATGGCTTGCCATCAGAGCTCTTCAAGGCTGGCGGCGATGTTCTGGTAGGGAGCATGCACCAGATCATCTGCAGAATTTGGGAAGATGAAAGCATGCCCGACGTCTGGAATACCAGCTCTATATGCCCCATCCACAAAAAAAGGCGATCCTACCCATTGCAAGAACTATAGACAGCATACGACAGTATTCATCGTAACGAACTGCTTGGTGCGATGGCCGAATTCGGGATCCCAGTAAAACTGATCCAGTTGTGTCGCGCCACGCTAAAAAACACGCGAGGCACCGTGCAATTCGGTTCTAGGACCGCAGAACCATTCGAAACATGCATCGGATTTCGGCAAGGAGATGCGCTGTCATGTGACTTCTTCAACCTGGTGCTGGAGCAGATAGTGCGACGGGCAGGCGTCAACAGGGAAGGCACTATCTTTTACATGTCCATCCAGCAGCTAGGATACGTGGATGATATCGACATCATCGCGTGTTCTCGCCGTGGCATTGTAGAAGCATTCACGGCGATTGAAGAACAGGCTAAACGAGTTGGTCTTAAGATCAATGAGGACAAAACGAAATACATGCTGTCAAGCAAAAACCAATCCGTCGCTCACCACCTGGGACAAAATATAACAATTGACAGCTACAATTTCGAGGTAGTTAAGGAGTTTGTCTACCTCGGGGCAAAAGTAAGTTCCACAAATGACAACACAGTGGAGATCCGACATAGAATCGCCCTTGGCAACCGCTGCTACTTCGGCTTGTCCAAACAACTGTGGTCAAAACTCCTCACTCGAAAGACCAAAGTCATGCTTTACAAAACGCTCATAGCGCCAGTCTTGCTGTACGGAGCCGAAAGCTGGACGATAAGCAGGACGGCGGAGCTGATTTTGGGTTATTTTGAAAGAAAAATTCTGCGTCGGATATTTGGTCCTGTCTCTGGAGAAGAAGACACAACCGCGAACTCTACGAGCTGTACAAAGATGTGGATGTAATCCGGAAGGTAAAGATCCGCCGACTACACTGGCTCGGCCACATCGAGCGCATGGACCCCAACGCTCCAGTTAAGAGGGTCTTCGACTCCGAGCCTCCTGGTTCGAGGAGAAGAGAAAGACCGAACCTCCGGTATAAAGACCAAGTAATCGCGGATGTAAGACATCTTGGTCTTGACAACTGGAAGCAGCGTGCCCGGGACCGTCAAGGATGGAAGGCAGCTATAGCTCAGGCTCAGATCCTCCATGGATCGCTGGCCTGATAAGTAAGTAAGTAAGTTATGCGAACAACATTTGAATTTACTGCATTAAAGCTTAATTTATTTTTCTGCATTCTTTCTTTTTTTGTTGTTTTTTATAATTCGCGCATGCTCTTATTATGTGCAGATGGTTTGGGTCGTAGATGTTCGTTTACTATTCTCCAGGGGTGGTTGTCCTAGATAGTATTTAAAAGGAACTCGACTGAATCTCACGTTGGTTGTAATTTCCAGCAAATCTCTCCGTGCCATTATGGTGTTATGTTAGAACTACACACACAGAGTATGAATTTGAGGTGACCATATACTGTGAGAGCACCGTGGCGCAGTGGGTAGTGTGTTGGCCTCTGACGCCGATGACTCGGGATCGAATTCCGACACAGCCATGTCATCGAACGTGTTTTTCGCGGTGTTTCTCCTCAGCGGGGTTCTGACAAAACCCCCTGTAGTAAAATTGTCATGAAAAGCTTCTCGAAATTCGCCGTTCGTAACCGGCAATAAAACTGTAGGTCCCTTTCACCTATGTGAAAATGAAATCACACACAACATGGGTGATTGAGAGAAGCTCGGCTCAGGTTCTTCATGGACTGTAACGCCAACATACATACATGACAAAACTTCCTGGGTAGAGTGTGAAGCCTTTTACTTGCAGTACTTTACCTCAATTTGTCACAGATCCCAGCCAGTGTACAATGCTCACGGTAGCCTGAGGAAAATTCTGCATACTTAGTCACAGAATTGTAAGACTTTTATATTTTAAACCCAAGACCACAAAAAAAAAAAATCGATGATATGCTCGAACTAATATTACAAAACCGACATGTGGCATAGCGTGGGATTAAGGTATATGCGGGCATCGGTTTCACTTGCATACTTTTAATATTGCAATCGCACACGCAATTTGTTCGAGTCGGATTTCGCATAATTTGATAATCGCAGCGCCACAAAAAACAAGATCGTAATAGGTGAATCAAGGACCTACTTCAAGAACCGAAAACTAAACAACAATCGATTGTATGAGTTTATCAAGACACCTGAAAAGTGGTTGATGCACTCAAATCGCATGTTTGGGAGATACCCCAATTGGAATTGAAAGGTGCTACGAAAATTGGGGCAAACGCACACAATGGTGTATTGATGTCCGTTGAAAATAGTTTCAATCCTCATATGTCGAGAAAAACACCGACAATTCATATCAATTTTCCTATGTGGCCATGACAATTCGAAAAGTTATAATTAAATTTAATTGCTCAAATTACTAATTAACTAGCCCAAATTCATATGTTTTTGTTACTGCTTGTAGAGCGGTAATTAAATTTAGTTTTGCGTGTATCTATCCAAATTTGTATTCAGTCAGGTGTGGAACGTAGACGTGCGTGATTAAACGCTTGGTCTGTTACAAGTCTACCCAACAGTTATTTGATTAACTCTTTCACGGGCTCATCAAAAATTCTAGCAATTTTTAACTATCCAAATTCAAATTCAATGCGATTTTCAACCAGAACAACACAATTTGAAAATGTTTTTTTTTTCTTTTTCTTATTCTATAATGATTCAAATCTTTCCTTATGGAATTCTGATATAAATACTATTATTCTATATCGGCAGCGTCTTCCAGGCGGAGCTGCTAGCAATACAGGAAGTCCTGTCTTGGCTAAGGTAAAACGTGATACATATCTGTCACACAATCGCTTGAGACTTATACCTACACATCTCATGGGTACCAGGACACAGCAACATTTCAGGAAATGAGAGAACTGACATGCTCGCCAAACAAGGAACTACTCAACGAACTAACATGGCATGCTCTTGTACACCATTAGCAGCCATTGAACTATAGCTAACGAATCAAGCTATGGCTGAACGAACCTAAGATAGACCCAAGGGCATACCTGCCTAACCACCAGGCAAACCTGGCCACAACTTGACCCACAGCGAACTACGGGACGAACATCAGCATAATCGTTGGTGTCATCACTGGTCACTGTCTTATTGGGAGTTATGCACAAAGACTAGGGCAAGATTCGTATGACTTCTGCAGGAGCTGTGACGACGAAGAGGAGGCTGAGCCCATTCAATACCTGTTCTGCGACTGTCCGGCCCTCTATCATAGTAGTAAAAAATACCTAGGACCCTACTTCCTTAACGATCCCACTGGTGTTCAGCGGATAGAGGTAACTGATCTTCTTAATTTTGTAAGTAGTACAAAATGGTTCCATGAATAGGGGGCCGTCCCCCTCGTAGCTTGGGCTACGTATTACCTACTTACCTACCTACTATATTTGAAACAAAGTTCAAAATACTGTAGTGGACAAATAAAAGTTACCACCAGAAAATTTCAACTAAACTTCGCTGAGACTCTCTGGATTCCAATAGTTATTAAATTAGGAAAGTGGTACTGGTAGTAAATATTTTCAGACATTGTTAACAAATAATCTAAGACTGTTCAAGTTGGGAAAGTCCTCTCGTATATTTTTTGTTCTTAAAACAATAATGGGATGAAAACTTAGCTTAACAGATTTTCATTTTAAGCAGATGTAATAAAGATGAAATAAAAATAATATTAATTGAATTTGTTGGACTATTTTACATTACACCCCATTTCATTACTTCTTTGGTTGCAGTATAAGAAGATTAATACTTCGTATGACCACCGCGGGCCTTGATAACGGCTTGAACTCTGTGAGGCATAGAAGTTACTAATTTTTGGCAGTATTCTACTGTGATGCCATTTTTCCAAGCTTCCTGGATTGCTGTTTTCTTTGGATTTCTCGCAGCTATTTTGGCCTTTAAAAGAGCCCAGCAATACTCAATGGGATTCAAATCGGGGCTGTTGCCAGGCCAGTCCAATGTTTTTAACGCAATACTTGAGACAAACTCCTTTACCTATCAAACACATTATTCCAAATTATGGCTTAAATCAAACCATTTTGTTTGTAAGATTTAAGAGACTTATAAAAAAAAATGCAACTCTACTTTTTTTGCCGGATGGCTTGGAGCAGAGTAATCCTGATCCCAATGTAACTGTCTCCATTCATTGAACCGGTGCAGAATACTAATGCCCCTTGACCAAAAAATGAAATGCAGCCCCAAAGCATAAAACTAAACGGAAATTTGTTTCTGGTTAAAACAGATTCCTTGTTTAAATCTTCTCCGATTCTCCGTCGGATGTACTGGATACCATCTGATGAATTAAGGTTGCATTTGGTTTCGTCGGTGAAGATTACAGCCGTCCAATCATTTTGAGTCCAATTCTGATGAGCTTTGGCAAAGTTCAACCTTGCAATTCTCATTCTTGGAGTCAAAGACAGTTTTTTTCTTGGTCTTCTGGCTAATAATCCGAAGGAATTTAGCCTTCTGCTAACTGTTCTGTTGCTAATTTTTTTAGATGTTTGTTCCAAAAAGTCTAATGCCCCTTTTATGAGTGTCGATCAGCGATTGACTCGACAACGGTCGATTGCGTTGATTGAATCTGGATTTGGTATTGTGTAACTCAATCGACAAATAAATCTATTATTGTGAATAAAGAGCACATTATTGTGAATGACATACATTTGACATGCGTTTGACGTATATATTTCATTAATAATAGCCGGTATACCTAGTTTTGATTTTTGAAATTTTCTGTTAATAAATACGATAATGACATCGACCGAATTATTTCTAAGTGATTCTGATTCCGATTCTACTCAGATAGAGTTATTAGAAATAGCTCGCAGAAGGAGAAAAATCAGGGATTCCTCAAACCCTTTTGAACTGGAAGAAAAATCGTAAGCATCCGTTTCAGATCAGAATTAGTTCATATTCTTCTTCTTCAATTTCTCTTTTTATTACTGATAGCTAATTCCTATTAATTTTAGGAGATGCTGGGTACGCATCAAAACCATATCTAATGACTCCATATAGGGATCCTGAAGGAAGTTCGTTGGAAAGCTTATTTAATATGCAACATGAAAAGGCCAGGAATTAGTTCCATATAGGAAACCATGATCTCCATCTGTTTTTTATTTGTCACTAGTTTTGCCCTAAGATATTTCTTATTTTATTATTCGTTCAGTGTTATTTTTCCATTAAAAAACTTACATTTTGTTCGGAATTAAATTGTGAAATACCAACCATCGATCGCAAATTTCCAATCGACTACGAACGACTGTCAAATCGACAAGTATCGATCGCTATAACGATTCACAATACCAACACTTTCAATCGACTATCGACAATTGTCGATTATCGATCGACTATCGACAGTCACAATAAGGGCCTAAATTTACTTGTCTTGCTATCTTTTTGCGATTACCACATGAAATCCTTTTTAAAATTCGATCCTCCCTGCAAATTTTGCATTTTGTGGTACCAAGCAACTTAATTTTTTTAAACAATTTTATTACTGTCACATGGCTGTATCCAATTTTTTTACCAATAGCCCTTGCTGACAAACCTTCCCTACGTAAAAACTTTACAGCCGTCTTTAACTCCCTGGTAAGCTGTTTACCCATTTTAGCTACTCTGAAGCAGAAACGAAACTGAGCTTCGCCTCATGCAAATGACAACCAAAATGTAACGAAAGTAACAGTATTTCACCGTTCTAATTTTTTTAAGAGAGGGCGCCGTGGTGCAGTGGTTAGTGTGTTGGACTCTGGCGCACGATGAGCGAGTTCGGATCCCGATAACACCAACGCCATCGAATGGTTATTTCGCGACGTTCCTTCTCGGCGGGGTTCTGGCAGAACCCCCCGTAGTAAACTTGCCATGAAAAAGCTTCTCGACTCACGCCTTTCGGATTTGGCATTAAACTGTAGGTCCCTTTCACCTGTGTGAAAAATAAATCACACACAACATGGGTGACTGAGAGAAGCTTGGCTCTGGTCCTTCATGAGCTGTAACGCCACCAAAGAAGAAGAATTTTTTTTAAGAGAAAAAAAAAAAGCCATTGTAGTTCACTTCATGAACAAATCAGAGCTGCAATTTTAGTTTTCTGTGAAATAGCGTTGTGGTAACTTTTATTTGTCCATTATAGTACGTTGCCATTTTCGTCCTTATGCAAATAAATAAGTTAATCTGCACGCTTGTCGTTTACGTCTCTGGTCCAGGTAACTTTGCATTATAGTGATAAATACCTCACACAACAAATACATTTCTTTGTTGTTACATTCAACAAGCAACATACCTTCCAACTGAGATACGTATACTAACCATAGCATTATTTACCCGCCCTTTGTGTACACAAAAGTAATGATGCCATGGCACACTATAATTACAGAGGCAATTCACTGTGAAATCCTCCAATCTAGACATTTGTACATATAACGAATCGACAATCAATTCTCCTTCTTAGGCACTGATTTCAATAAAAGTTTGTTGGTGCATTTCTTTCTGGGGTTTTTTTTATTTAATAAATGCTACTAGGTTGATTATATGTGCAACAAATAACAGGAGAAATTAAAATATGTTTTAATCAAACGAAGACTTTCGAATAATTTTTTTTTTTTTTTTTTTCCAGTCACACGCGCACTCAAGGCTAACGCCTTATAACGTTTTGAACGTTGTGCGAGCGAAGGTAACAGGGTGAAGGAAAGTTTCGCGCAGGTTGATGTTTTTGACACACAACCTGAACGGAGTGCAGTGGTTTTTGGGTCGTAGATAGTCGTTGACTACTCTCAGGGGTGGTTTGTCCTATGTAGGACGAGAGCCGACCAAATTTCGCGTTGGTTATAATTCTCTGTAATTCGTTCATGCACTTTTGGTGTTAGTATTGCATACGCAGAGGATGAATTTCAATTGACCACATACTGTGAGTGTTATGCCTGCAGCAGTACGTTCGGTCACTTTCCATTCAAAACTGTGTTGCATACTTTTTTCCGTATAAGAATTGCTTTTTCTTGGCTATGAAACGAATTTGAACTATAGACCTTTCGCTCGACGGCCGTTGATGTTAACCACTGCACCACGGTTAACATCAACACGATTTTGTTGATGTAGTTCTGCAATATGTTTACTAAGGTCAACTATAAACGATGGTCTTAAATAAGAAACGAAAGTTGTAGACATGTAACATGTTTGTAGTTTTAATGGATTTATAACGAACATTTTGAATAAAATTAAAAAAAAATTAATTCAAGCTTTGATACAAATATGGTAGATGTACATAAGCTATTAAAGAAATAGTAATCTCCCTTAGTCTAGGAAATCATTCAATTTGAGTGGCATACTTGAAATATAAAAGAAAAAACGAAAACAATAAATGTTCAATGAGACAAATGAGAAATAGTACAATATGCTCCAGGAATCTTGAAGGAAAGAATAGCAAGGTTGATTGAAATAATATGGATCTAGTCGTTTATGTTGGACCTTTTGTAAGTGTTGCATACGCCTGTGCTAAAAACTTTGGAAATAAAATAAGGCGCAAAATAGAGAATAATTTAAAATACATATTTAAGAAGATGGTAAAGGACTAACAAAGGCCTCGTAGGGGTAGCATCTATCCGACGGATGCTGACCTGCTTAAAAGCGAGAAGAGCCACCGCGGTCGAACATCCTGCGGCAATGTTAGTAAGTCCTATCCCCACCTCCTCGTGGTGCCATCTGGAGATTTCCTATGGAAATTGCAGACGGGGAAGGGTGAATGGCGAGCCTCCTGCGCCAAAAAACAGGATTAGTTGGTTGGGCTACGGCCTAGTAAGCCGTAACCGTAAAAAAAACCACAAACTCCGAAACAACCACAAGCCTCGGATATAACGGACCGGATTTATGTTGACGACCATTGCAAAAAACGAAAAAAGGACAATGATCTTCGGCTTTGTACGTGGAATGTTAGGTCCCTAAACAGGCCACGTGCAGCCGAACAACTTGCGGACCACTATTAAGCGGACATAACCGCCATCCAGGAAATGCGATGGAATGGACCGGGTATAAAGCGGATGAAAAACTGCGATATTTACTACGGCGACTGCTATAGGGAGAGAGGGCAACGATTATTTGGATGCAGATTTGTTGTTTGAGGTGGACTAAGGCAAAAAGTCCTAAGCTTTCGGCATGTGAGCGAACGCCTCATAACAATCCGTACCAAGGCTAAATTTTTTAACATCAGTCTGATCTGCGTCCACGCCCCCATGGAAGACAAGGATGACTCCGCCAAAGATGAGTTCTACGATCTCCTAGACAGAACGTATGCCCAATGACCCAGCTATGACATCAAAATTGTACTAGGAGACTTCAATGCTAAGCTGGGTAAGGAAAGCATATTTGAACGAGTCATCGGCAAACATAGCCTACACGACACCACCTCCGATAACGGACACAGGCTGATTGATCTTGCTACGGGACGAAATCTCCTTCTAGCCAATACGCGCTTCCCGCACCTCGATATACACAAAGGCACCTGGCGGTCTTTTGATCAATCGACTACCAACCAGATTAATCACATCGCGATCGACGTCCCACTCTCCTCCACTATTCTTCATGCTCGAACTTTCCGAGGGGCTAACATCGACTCGGACTATCTTATAGTAGCCAAGATGCGCTTACGGATATCACGAACGCAACGGAGCAGAGTAAGAATACAAAGTTATGACGTCGGAAAGCTACTATCGCAATAAACCGCTCGTGCTTTTACCGATCGCGTCTCCCTTAAGCTCTCCAATACAACTCAATCCTCTACACTATCAAGAGAACAGCAGTGGAGCCTCTGCAAACAAGCCCTGAAAAGCTCTGCATCCGAAGTTTTGGGTTTCAAGGCTCCAAAACGAAGAAACACCTGGTTCGATGACAGGAGTGCAGGAGGATTCACACAGCGAAGCAGGAGGCATATAAGGCTTCGCTGCATAAAAGAACAAGAGCAGCTCGTGAGCTCTACGAGTTAAAAAGAAGAGAGGAGCATAAGCTTCACGAGAAGCGCGCAATTGAGGATTTGGAGAGGTGTTACTGCAGGCGTGACGTTCGAAAGTTTTATCAAGAGGTAAAGCGAACATGCCAAGGTAATAAAGCCAGAACGGAAGCCTGCAGGGATGAGAACGGACACCTAGTAGTAGAATCGCAGTCGATGCTGAGAATATGGAAAAACCACTTCTGCAGACTGTATAACGGCGATGATAGTCAATATACCGCTGTCAGGCAGAATGATCCATTTCTAATCGACGGAGACCGCAGGGAATTCTGTCTCCCTGACCTCGACGAAGTTAAGATTGCCATATCGAAGCTCAAGTCGAATAAAGCTGCTGGCGCAGACGGACTGTCTGCGGAGCTCTTCAAGGCAGCTAGGGATGACCTAGTTAGGAGCATGCACCAGCTCATCTGTAAGAAATGGTCAGAGGAAAGCATGCCCGAGGAATGGAGTCTCAGCATCGTATGCCCGATCCACAGGAAAGGAAACCCCTCTGATTGCGCCAACTACAGAGTAATAAGTCTCCTTAACATCGCCTACAAAATCTTCTCTGCCATTTTATGTGAACAACTGAACCCTTTTGTAAATAAGCTGATAGGTCCTTATCAGTGCGGATTCAGGCCAGGGAAGTCCACCATCGACCAAATCTTCACACTACGATCCTGGAAAAAACCATTGAATTTCAAGTCGACACTCACCACCTATTTGTCGACCTCAAAGCCGCATACGACATTAGAGACGAGCTATACAACGCTATGTCTACCTTTGCCATACCTGCTAAACTCATCAGACTATGCGGGATGACTTTGGAGAATGCTCCATCCGAATCGGTGAACACCTTACCGATAGTTTTAATGTCAAAAAAGTCGTGTGATTTCTTCAACATCATATTGGAAATGACTGTGCAAAAATCACTCGCCAATACAAGAGGCACAATCTATTTCAAATCCTCGCAACTCCTTGCTTACGCCGACGATATTGACATAATAGGTAGATCACAATGAGATGTCAATGAGACGTTTGCGAGTATTGAGTTTGAGGCGGCGAAAGTTGGTCTGGCGGTAAACAAGGGCAAAACTAAATATATGCTGTCATCAAAAAAGGACTCTCACGGGACGTTTGTATTGGCAGATATAAGTTTGAGGTAGTTAAGGACTTCGTCTACCTTGGCTCCGCAGTGACCTGGAACAACGACATCAGTTCCGAAATCAAACGCAGAATCACTCTTGCCAATCGCTGTTTCTTTGGGCTCAGGAGGAAACTGAGTAATAGAGCCCTCTCCCGAACTTCAAAGTTGGCTCTATATAAGACCCTAATCATCCCGGTCCTGTTGTACGGCGCAGAAGCATGGACACTATCAAAAGCGGATGAGGAGGCCCTTGGTCGGTTCGAGAGAAAGATTTTGCGCGTGATTTTCGGGCCTATAAACGCAGACGGGGGATGGAGGAAAAGATTCAACCACGAACTTTACGGGCTGTACAGCGACATGAGCCTAGTCAGGCGTCTAAGGATTCAACGCCTAAGATGGCTGGGCCATGTAGAGCGAATGGACACCACAGCTCCAGCCCGGAGAGTCTTTGAATCCAACCCCAAGGGACGAAGAAGCAGAGGACGGCCGCACTTAAGATGGCGCACACAGGTGGAAGTGGACCTCAGCCAACTGGGTGTGCGGCAATGAAAAAGGCTAGCAAAAGATCGTGCTAGATGGAGGGGCATGTTGGTTGAGGCCCAGGTTCACCCCGAACTGTAGCGCCCGTTAAAAAGAAGAAGATTTAAGAAAATGACAAAATAACATTTTGCTTTAACAAATTAATTTACTCTTGCGACGTACAAACATACCAAAAACATTGTTTAAAATTAAGTGTATCATCGTCGTATCCTGGCATCTGTTGAACATTTGCAACTTCATGAAAAATCAGAACAAAAAAATCAAAAAAGGAGCGATATCGTTCGGTAATTCACTTACGAGGGGACAACGCTTTACACCGCAAAAGGCTCTTTTTGAAATATCAACAGATGGGTGGCCCTGCCAATTCACAAACTTCTTTATTCCTTCCATGCCAAAAAGGTATACAATTTCTTTTGGACTAAATACTTGTACATATTTGAATTTCACTCAGTTCAGAATAAGAAATTCCGATTGAACATCTGAAGCAGAAAGTGAATTTTTTTTTTTTTATAAAACACTCGTAACTTGATAGGTGTGTTTTACATGTGAGATTTTAGGGTTAATTGCAAGTACAGTGACTTTTATAGGAACTGTCCCTTATTTGGAATTGGAACATAATGCGGAAAACATCAAAGATGCAATTGAGAACGGAAAAGTCATAGCCTTGAAAACGGCTCATATTGAAAACCGGAAACGGTATCAAATTACGATTATGTCTTAAAAGCAATAGTAATGCATATGATTTAGGTCACGAAAAAGAATTTTACTAAAAAATGCGCGACAGATTTCGAATAACTCAAACGTTCACTATCCTGCTCAAGAGTGCGATAAAAGGAGGATATGGGCATTGGCTTAAAATTTGCTGATATGAATGTATGATGGCATTACAGTTCATGAAGGACCAAAGCCGAGGTTCTCTCAATCCCCCATGTTGTGTGTGATTTTATTTCCCCATAGGTGAAAGGGCATACAGTTTATCGCCGATCCCGAACGGCGAATTTTGAGAAGCTTTTCATGACAATTATACTACAGGGGGTTTTGTCAGAACCCCACCGAGTAGAAGCACCGTAAAAAGTAGTTCGATAATGTTGTCGAACGCCACCGAGCTCTCAGCTGATATAATAGGTATCGTAAAAATAAATCCGTGATTTTTCCAACAGATGGGTATTTCCTGTTGTACGTGTTATATAGTGAGTGACTTTATTTTCCTCGAAAAATATTTATTTATTTATTTATCAGTATCCAGTGCTTTTTCCAATCCTCGAAGCACATCTGACAAAAAAAAGTCGAAGGCGGCAAATTTAGTGAATACTGTGGCTGAGGCACGATGATGGTAATGTTTCTCTAAAAGACCAACCAACTGCCCAAAATTTCGATAAAATCATGGAAATGGTGCAATCTGGTCATCATGCAAACACTGTTTTGATTACCGTGGGGCTAAATCAGGCTAAATATAAAAATAAGCTCAATGTATGTAGGTTGGAGTCGCGGTGAGCCAATATTAACGGTCAAAAAGGTTTTGCTGTGTTTGGTGGGATTGGCAGGGAATCATCTATTACGAGCTGTTGGCCTGTTGCCCTTTGGGAAAACTCCTAATTAGAACCGGCCAATTAAATAGCAATTGGATTCCATCAGGTCAACGGCAGGCCACATACATCGATAGTGACTAGCCAAGCTCCGGAAGATTGATTGGGAGTTCCTTATACATACAACAACATTACAGTCCAGATCTGGAACGATTTTACTGGTGTAAAATTAGCTTGAAGTGAGGCTTCGGAAAAACGACTATCCCATTTCTTTTATTTTGCCAATAGGGACGACGGCCTCTATGGGAGAGGCATTACTAAATTACCTTTAAAAAAGCAACAGATCAAACAAAACGACACAAACTAGACCTAAATCGGATCATTCTAGGTCCATATCTTCGATTTCCTGCAAAACAACCAAAGATTTCCTTTTAACACCTCTTATGTAAAGTTCATTGAGAAAAGTGTCAAGGCGGATTGATAAAAGTTTAGATTAGAGAGTTTCTCAGACAAACAGTTCAATGTAGAGTCTGTCTTTGTAATATGATATAATAGGTGTTTTTTATTATGCATCCGTATCCCTATCCGGATCATGGTTCAAAATAAAACAGTCCGGATCATCGAGTAGCAGATCAACGAGTAGCGTTCTTGACATTTCGTATTAGACAGTTCTGTCAAGGAATTGCCATGTCAAAGAAAATTGTTCTTTTCATACAAATTTGATACGATTGATTATATGCTGATGATGATAATCTTATCGATATACACCGATTGGGGGTAATGTATCCCCAATTCACTTAAGGTTTTACAAATTTAAATGAATACACACAATTTATAGTGTTATGAGTGCAATTAGTTTATACTGAAGACAAAACTGTTTAACCAAATCAGGGTCACAATTTTATATGTTCATCAGGCAATGATCTTCCTAATTTGAATGCGAAGCCAGTGGGAAATAGTGTGAACTAATTTTCGGATCACAAAAGTTATCGATAGAAAGTTGGATCACGTGTTGTTATTGTAATGCATGTAAATCGTGATCCGGATAGGGATACGGATGCATAATAAAAACACCTAATATGTGCAAGATGTTCAATTACTCGTATCTAATTTTCCTTCGGTGGAAGAGTATACATAATAACTAATACATAAGTACATACATATTTGAAGTTATTTTTTTTACACGTTACCTACTTACTTCCTTACCTACTTATCAGGCCAGCAATCCATGGAGGATCTGAGCCTGAGCTATAGCTGCCTTCCATCCTTGACGGTCTTACATCCGCAATTACTTGGACTTTATACCGGAGGTTCGGTCTTCCTCTTCTTCTCGAACCAGGAGGCTCGGAGTCGAAGACCCTCTTAGCTGGAGCGTTGATGTCCATGCGCTCGATGTGGCCGAGCCAGTGTAGTCGACGGATCCTTGCCTTCCGGACTACATCCACATCTTGGTACAGCTCGTAGAGTTCGCGGTTGTGTCTTCTTCTCCATTCACCTTCCTCACAGACAGGACCAAATATCCGGCGCAGAATTTTTCTTTCGAAAGAATCAGCTCCGCTGTCCTGCTTATCGTCCAGCTTTCGGCTGCGTACAGCAAGACTGGCAGAATGAGCGTTTTGTAAAGCACGACTTTGGTCTTTCGAGTGAGGAGTGCGACGGGCAGGCGTCAACAGGGAAGGCACTATCTTCTACAAGTCCACCCAGCTGCTAGGATACGCGGATGATATCGACATCATCGCGTGTTCTCGCCGTAGCATTGTGGAAGCATTCACGGCGATTGAAGAACAGGCGAAACGAGTTGGTCTTAAGATCAATGAGGACAAAACGAAATACATGCTGTCAAGCAAAAACCAATCCGTCGCTCACCACCTGGGACAAAATACAACAATTGACAGCTACAATTTCGAGGTAGTTAAGGAGTTTGTCTACCTCGGGGCAAACGTAAATTCCACAAATGACACCACAGTGGAGATCCGACATAGAGTCGCCCTTGGCAACCGCTGCCACTTCGGCTTGTCCAAACACGTTACCTATCAACGTGTTATTTCATGGATTAAGGCTGCGCGCACAGTGATGCGAGAAGCGGTTTGTTTTAATAAAACTGTTCACATGTATTCTTATGTACGTGCGCACAGTGATGCCTGTTTCACAATGCTACTACAAGGCGACGCGACCGCGCAACTACAAACGCCGTGCTGTCAAATCCATATTCATGCAATGAAATTATATGGAGTAAGTCACATAGGCACGTGTGTAGTCATGTCGCAGCGCTGTAATTTCGAAAATTCGAAAAACTGTCGCAACTACACGGCGTTGTGCCATTTCGAATTCGACATTGGAGGAATACGTTTGATAATTTGGTCTTACCCACCACCTTCTTCTGACTTTTGTTTTCGCTTTTAACTTTTTATAGGCTAAAGCAGCCGCACATGTTGGCAATAATGTTTTTTTCAAATTGTTTTTATCCATTTATGAACTAATTTCAGTTTCAATCTTCGAATTTTTTACTGATGCCAACTTCACTCACAGAAGTAACCTCGCTGTCAAAAAAAAAACGCCGATGGAAGTCGCTCCATTGTGTATTGACTGAACGACTTTACAACCACAGTAAACAGCAGCGTTTGTAGTTGCGCTGTCGCATCGTCGTGTAGTAGCATTGTGACACATGAAGCGATTTTCGATGCGATTCTCGCTAGATTCTCGCAAGCGTCTCGCAATCCTCTCGCAAGTTTCTCGAACACAAACTCTTCTGATCACGTTTTCAAGCGATTCTGTGCGAGTCGTGTCCATTGTTGTTGTTGTTCTGATGCAGTTAGCCCAGTTTCTTAATATAAAAGATTACATTTTTCCAAAATGTGGTCCAAGTACATTCCAAGAACTTTCTTTCATCGTTCCTTAACTGTGGATATACATATAAAGGGTTTTCCAACAGGGAATTGACAACTTTGAATTCAATTTGTGAACGCACCCTTTCACTAATCATCGAACCATCATTGTTAGTTTATTCACTAAAGTCAACATTTTCATCCTGATAAAGTACTCGAACGAGCAACGTCCGCAAATTATAAAAATTTTCTACCGAATTTCGGAGTCGGTGACCGCAACTTCAAGAGCATTAACTCCAATTTTCGGTCGTTATTCTCAGCCTAGTAGACAGGCAATAACAAGTCTAGTGCAAAAATTAGAGTCTACACTTGCCGTGTCAGCGAGACAACGGGTTGGTCGAAGTGTCGAAAATATCGCTGCCGTTCGGGGGTCCGTAGAAAACGATCCAAATCAATCAATTGCACTGCGTTCTCAAGAATTGGGCATCGCTCAGACCACATTAACGCGTATTTTGCGTAAGGATCTTGGGTTACACCCATACAGGATCAAGCTTACTCAAGAATTGAAGCCGATGAACCATTCGAAGCGACGTACGTTCTCCGATTACGCTCTGGAGAAGATGCGCCAAGATGATGAATTTCATCGCAAAATCATCTTCAGTGATGAAACTCATTTTTGGCTCGATGGGTTCGTCAGTAAGCAAAATATGTGTTATTGGTCGCGTGACCAATGTGCTTCATGAATCACCATTTCATCACTGGGGTGGCCGTGGTGCAGTGGTTAACATCATCGACCGCCGAGCGGAAGGTCTATAGTTCAATTCGCTTCATAGCCAAGAAAAAGAAATTCCTATACGGACAAAAAGTATGCAACGCAGTTGTGAATGGAAAGTGACCAGATGTACTGCTGCAGGAATATAACACTCACAGTATATGGTCAACCGAAATTCATCCTCTGCGTATGCAATATTAAAAAGTGCTTGAACGAACTAGTACGGACTATGACCAACGCGGAATTCGGTCGGCTCTCGTCCTATCTGGAACAACCACTCCTCAGAGTTAACGAACATCAACCACCCAAACTACTGCACTCCGTTCAGGTTGTGCGTACACATCATAAGAGAATATAAAACTCTTGAACCTGCGCGAGTTTCTAAAAAAAAATCCACAAAAAATAACTGTTTGGTGCGGTTTCATGGCCGGCGGCGTTATTGGGCCATATTTTTTCGTCGACGATAACGCGCCATGATTGCCGATTATTTTTGGACCGAATTGGAAGAGTGGACGTGTGGACATGTAGTTTCAACTGGATAGTGCCACACAGCACACTTACAATCGATTTATTGAAGAGTAAGTTTGATGAGCGTGTTATCTCAAGAAATAGGCCAGTCGAATGGCCGCCTCGTTCGTGCGATTTAACGCCTCTAGACTATTTTCTTTGGCGCTACGTTAAGTCATTGGTTTATGCCAACAAATCGTCGACGTTGGAACAGCTCAGAGCCAATGTGTGGCCCAGTCATCGAAAATTGGATCCAACGAATCGACCACTGCAAACGTGCCCGCGGTGGCCATATGAACGAAGTCGAGTTCCATCGTTTTGATTGTACTTCAAGCCGATAGTAAAGTTTTTGACATATCTCAAATGGTTTGCGTTTTATTTAAAAAAAAAAAAAAAAAAAACTTGTCAAGTCCTTAATTGAAAACCCGATAAATATAAACTTTAATTGAAAAATTCTTCGTCTGATGATGAATACATCGCAACAGAACAGTACAGAGCAGCTTTCACTGTGCGCACCATATCGCATCTCGCATCGTATCTCGTATCGCTTCTCGTATCGCTTCCCGAAACGCATCTCGCATCGCATCGCATCTCGCATAACTGTGCGCACAGCCTAACTGTGCAGAACAGTACAGAGCAGCTTTCACTGTGCGCACCGCACCGTATCGCATCTCGCATCACTGTGCGCGCAGCCTAAGTCAGCAAGCAGATGTAACCGTCATTTCCGTTTGTCCGTTTGAAAAAAAAACCGGCCAAGTGCGAGTCGGACTCGCGCACGAAGGGTTCCGTACCATCTGTATATACATATAAATATTAAAGAGACTATGTATGTATGTTACCTCATCAGTCATCACATTAAATCACATTTTTTGTATGATGACAGATCTTGGTTGCAGGCAGGTTATCGGCATATTACTTTGATAATCACCATTGAATTCAAATCAATTATCTTACGATGTGAAAAGGTGAATAACAATAAATATGGGGAAAAGGTTTGCAGCTAGGATTAGTTCATCAAAGACACAAATATATTGTCGACTAACCTTAGTTCAGTATGTGACCAAGGGGATTTTTTGGATGAAAATCATGTCTGTTGTATGGGAGCCCCCCTTAAATATTCATTTTGTTCTGTTTTTAGTATTTGTCGTGGTAGCGGCAACAGAAATACATCATCTGTGAAAATTTCAACTGTCTAACTATCACGGTTCATGAGATACAGCCTGGTGACAGACGGACGGACGGAAGGACAGCGAAGTCTTAGTAATAGGGTTCCGTTTTACCTTTGGGTACGGAACCCTAAAAAAGTATTCGTAAATTGAATATTTAATCACAAGGGAATGACCACAACTTCCTTTTGGAGAAGTAATTAAAATGCGAGCAATAAATTTGGCCATATATGTATGTATGTACATATGTATGTATGTGTGTACACATGTATGTACATACATACATATGTCTTATCATCTCGTAAATGAGTGTAATTCAAATGTGTACAAAGGAGCTAACGTAACAAGTGCAAAGGTAATTGTATGACCGACCATTCAGGAACCCAGCCACCACCCTTTTTTTGCAAAGTGTGTCGGTAAACGATACGGAAATCCATTAGCTGGTAGATGCGCTTGCTGTGATTAAATACAATTTAACTACATAGAACGTTTGCTGTAAAAAGCATATGTACCTCAAAAGGATTGTTTACGTTTTTGGGGTATCAGAACGCTATTTCAAGTTTACGAGTACAGTGTGTATATACATACAAATAATGTGAATATAACATGTGCCGAAATAGATTGACATTAAGATAGGCCACGAACTTAAATAGATGTATAATATATAACCTATTCATTATCATTATGTATGTACATACATATTGCATAGACGAGAGCGAATACTATAGAGATTGATTCGTGTTTATGTTAAGCAGAAAAAAAAAGTAAAAACAAAAACGAAAAGATTGATCGATATGGACATGAAAATCAAACAAATGTGTTAACATTAACAACAACATACAGTAAAGTGTTCAGCTGAATTGTAATCCTCATCCATGTAGATGCGTATGCACGAGTACTCGCTGAACTCCTCAGCTTCGCAGAGCCTCTTTATGAATTCCTGCACGTATTCCATTGATTTCTCATACGTTTTTCCGCCGACTTCTTGCAGGTGCAGCGCTAAAAACTGTGGCCTCACCAACGATATCCGTGTGAAGAACTCTTTCAGCCATGGGCTCAACAATCGCGACGGCTGCAAAACATACACAAAACAAATAAAAAAAAAAAATAAGTAACAAGAGGGAGAGAAAGAAAGCCGAACGGAAATCCAATTAGATCGTAAAATCAATATAGCACACATTATGAATGCGACGAGGTGGTGTTGTTATTCGTATTACAACAAAGGAATACGAAGCGATAATTTCCTCCTCGTTTCTCAACACTTACATCTTCGAATACACTTCCCACATTGGCCGTAACTAGAAGTACCGACGAGGAGGCTTCCGCACTTGAACTCATGATTGCACTTAAGGAATAACTATAATAACAATAAATGAGATTGACAACTTGTTTTCGGTGTTCGAAATAAGCGCAGGGTTTCAAACAATCCACAAAGTAACTCCCTTCCTCACCACCAATGTATGTATATTACCAAATGCTTCCTATCTGCCCTGTGTCAAGTCGTATTTTAAGTGGAATTTCGTCTCAAACCGAATATCAGTCCGTGAGCGCCAAGTTGTTTATTTAAATGTGTCTCATTAATTTGTTTCGTTTCGTGTTTTATACTTTTCTTTTTCGATTTTGATTTCTCACACGAGTAGTGCACTTTTTTTCACGACGGTGCTTACGAGGAATGTTTTTTCGATTTCTCTTGCGACTGAAGGAGGAGGGCCTTTTCGATTGATTTTGTTGACTTCCAATTCAATATTCTGCGGCGAGGCATTCGATCGTGGTGGCGAAATGTGGATAAGTCGACTGAACGACGACGGTATCAGTCATTTTCTTTTTCGTTTAGTGTTAATTTTATTATGCAGAGTGAATTTATTCGTTCTTATTTTCCTATCATCGCGCAAGAGACAACCAAGAAAAACTACACTGACTACATCGACTACATCATACGCGACGAAATCGGACGGAGTACTCTCTCGAAATGAGAAGACCAGATAGATAGCCAGATAGTAGAGCAATTTCTCTTGACGTTGGTTTGACGTCTGCTAAAGTTTTCTTTTTCTTTTTTTGTTTCAATTTTTGCTTTTTTGTTTTCTTCTCGATAACAGTTTTGACATTCTTCTTTCGGCTGACGTTCGGCCGACGACGAAATAGGGTGTGCCGATAGTATTTAACAAATATACATAGGTTTGAAAATAACAACAATATGTATTATGGAATAGAAAGGGTAATATGCGCTTTAAGTCAATCAGACGTGTTTGCAAAGAAAAAAAATCTGCGAAAGTTAGGAATTTGCTCTTTTGCAAGACTGCAAGAAGCACATGTACGAGCGACATTTTCACCTTATAAATTTGGTCGACGCCAAAATCGGTAAGGAGAACACTCTTGGCGGAGTGATCGGAAAGCACAGCCTTTACGATACGACAACAGATAACGGCTTCCGACTCACGGACCTTACGACAGCTCGTAGTGCGGTGATAAGTAGCACAAGATTCCCTCGAAGCGAATCAAATCGACCATGTGCTCTTTGACGCAAGGCACTCCTCAAACATCCTGGATGTGCGAACATTCAGAGGGGCAAAATGTCGACTCTGACCACTTCTTCGTAGCAGCAAGATTCAGAGCTCGACTGTACAATGTCAGAAAGCTGCACCAGCCCGTCAGGAGGAGGTTCGACATTGGGCGTCTGAGCACACCGGAGGTTGCCAGAGTCTACAGGGAGCAGCTGAGCGAAAAATTCTACGGTATGCCTACGTCGAACACAAATGCCAATAATATGTGGCTGCATTGCCGCTCAGCCATTCAGCCATGCCTCCCGACAAGAAATACGTGGTATGATGACGAGTGTACCAAAAGGCGCTGCAGAGGAAAACCAGGGCAGCGCAGGAAGAGTACCGAGCCAGAAGAAGGGAGGAGAAAAAACTACTGCGACAAAAGAACAGAATCTTCGCAGCCTCCCAGCTCAAGGATATCGAGGAGTCTAGGGATAAGCATAAAACACGAGCCGGCTTCAAAAAGGGCGCCCAGGCTCTTCGAAACTGCGAGGGTAATCTTGCCACCGACCCGCAGGGAATAGTGGATGTACTTAAGTAGCATTTCCAGCAGCTGCTTAACGAGCATGACCAAGAGAGAGTGGTAGGGACCGAGGAAATCCCAACTCCAGCCGCTGAAGTAGTCCTCCCACCCAGCATCGAAGAAGTCGGCACAGCTATTCAGAAGCTGAAGAATAACAAAGCCGCAGGCTCAGATGGCTTGCCATCAGAGCTCTTCAAGGCTGGCGGAAATGTTCTGGGAGGGAGCATCCACCAGATCATCTGCAGAATTCGGAAAGATGAAAGCATGCCCGACGACTGGAATACCAGCTCTATTTGCCCCATTCACAAAAAAGGCGATCCTACCTCTTGCAAGAACTATAGAGGTACATATATCCCTGCTCAATGTCGCATACAAGATCCTGTCCAGCGTACTGTGTGAACGTCTAAAGCCATTTTGCACCGCACTACCAGTGCGTCCGGCCCGGCCAATCGACTATAGACCAAATTTTCACACTTCGACAAATCCTGGAAAAGACCAACGAGTTTCGAATCGATACACACCATCTTTTCATCGATTTCAAAGTAGCATATGACATCATTCATCGTGAAGGACTGTTTGGGGCGATGGCCGAATTCGGGATCCCGGGAAAACTGAGCCAGTTGTGTCGAGCCACGCTAAAAATTAAGCGATGCACCGTGCAACTAGGTTCTAGGACTTCGGAACCGTTTGAAGCATGCACCGGATTTCGGCAAGGAGATGCGCTGTCATGTGACTTCTTCAACCTGATGCTGGAGCAGATAGTGCGACGGGCAGGCCTCAACATGGAAGGCATTATTTTCTACAATTCCATCCAGCTGCTAGGATACGCTGATGATATCAATATCATCGCGTGTTCTCGCCGTGGCATTGTGGAAGCATTCACGGCGATTGAAGAACAGGCGAAATGAGTTGGCTTTAAGGTCAATGATGACAAGACGAAGTACATGCTGTCAAGCAAAAACCAATCCGTCGCTCACCACCTGGGACAAAATAAAACAATTGACAGCTACAATTTCGAGGTAGTTGAGGAGTTTGTCTACCTCGGGGCAAACTTAAGTTCCACAAATGACCCCACAGTGAAGATCCGGAATGGAATCGCCCTTGGCAACCGCTGCTACTTCGACTTGTCCAAACAACTGGGGTCAAAACTCCTCACTCGAAAGACCAAAGTCATGCTTTACAAAACGCTCATACTGCCAGTCTTGCTGGACAGCGCAGCTGATTTTGGGTTCTTTTGAAAAAAAAATTCTGCGCCGGATATTTGGTCCTGTCTGTGAGGAAGGTGAATGGAGAAGAAGACACAACCCCGAACTCTACGAGCTGTACCAAGATGTGGATGTAGTCCGGAAGGCAAAGATCAGTCGACTACACTGGCTGTCCACATCGAGCGCATGGACTCCAGCTAAGAGGAAGACCGAACCTCCGGCATAAAGACCAAGTATTTGCGGATGTAAGAGATCTTGGTCTTGATAACTGGAAGCAGCGTGCCCGGAACCGTCAAGGATGGAAGGCAGCTGTAGCTCAGGCTCAGATCATCCATGGATTGCTGGCCTGATAAGTAAGTAAGTAAGCCTGATAAGTAATTAAGTAAGTAAACATAAATCCATAACTGCTTAAAGCTGACCCCCTAGTGTGTGTCCGATAGGTGAAAGGGACCTACAATTTATTGCCGGTTCCGAACGGCGAATTTCGAGAAGCTTTTCATGACAATGTTACTACAGGGGGTTTTGTCAGAACCCCGCTGAGGAGAAACACCGTGAAAAACACGTTCGATGACATGGCTGTGTCAGGATTCGATCCCGTGTCATCTGCGTCAGAGGCCAACACACTACCCACTGCGCCACAGTGCTCTCCTAGCTTAATTAACTTAATTAAATTATATTAAAAATATTAAAAATACCTTACTGGTCAGATGCGGACACTCTGAGATAACCTATGTATATTTCTTTCTAAAAATGCCTTTCGACCTATATATATTTTATTGCTTAAAATTAAATTGTGAATATTTATTAAAAGAGATCATAGAGATGTCTGTGGGTGTCTATGTACGTACATAGGTGCGTATGCGCGTGCGGAATTTTTGACTCGATTATTTCGAGAACCAAAGAATGTATTGACATTCCACGCGTAATTATGCAACTGATGAAGTTTTCAGCAAAATCGGTCCAGCCGTTTTTTACTCGAAATTAAATAACTAAAAAATATAAAAAAAGAAAAATAAGAACACGCGGTGTTCCCAAGCGATCCCCCATCTAAGTACTGACCGCGCCCGACGCTGGTTGATTGTGAGGATCGGACGACAACCGATACATACGAAATTGCTCGGACAGGGTTGTGGTTGGGTAAGGAAACGCACACTCATGAGCTGCTCGTGAGCGTGCGCTATCCAAGGAGCAATTGTTAAACGCACGCGCTCATGAGTAATTGGCTGGGAGCAAGTTTATTTTCGCTCACAAACACGAGTGTGTGCATTTATAGAAGCACACAACACGCGGTGTTCCCAAGCGGTGCATCATCGAAGTACTAACCGCACCCGACGCTGGTTGATAACGGTATTCCGACGACAGCCGATACATATGAGATTGCTCGGACAGTGTTGTGGTTTCGTAAGGAAACGGGCAATTATTAAGCGCACGCGTTCATGAGTAATTGGCTGTGAGCAGTTTTTTTAATTTCGGAAATGGGCACATACATATGTACATACATATGTATGTACATATATACATATCTATATCCAATATACCAGCTACAGACTTTTTCACACGATTTCTTCAGAATCATGTTTGTCGTCTAAAAACAGAATTAGGGTGTATGCATGTATGTATGTATCACCTGGATTACTGATTACTCCTAAAAGTATGCCTATGTCATCGCAAATTTTTTTCCCCCAACTATACAAACAAAATTCTATCCCATAGGCAAAATAGATGCCTCTCTATCGCTTGTTTCGAGCTCTTGCTTAGCTTAGCTCAGGCGGAACGTGACAATAAGTCATACCTTTTAGTACGTGCGAACGGTGTTGAGCCTGAAAAAGTCAGTAACATGTAGCTTATCCTTACATCAATCTACGCTCTCAATAACGAAAATACCAAATGATAATTTCATTAATTTTTTATTTCTCCTACGCTCAGTAGCAGCATTGTTATAATTTTGGTACCATTTTCAATGATGTGCCCTTATAATCGCGTCTAAAACTTTGTCGATTGACTGTTCCAGCGTAGGGCACATGTATCGCCACAGAACTGCTTTTAAATATTGACCAGTTGCAAGTGCTTTAGCCTGAAAGAAAGAATTTGAGAACAACATGTTACCAAGAATGAATGACCGTTAAACCTGGATTTCACATCTTGGAATAGATCGCTTGGCGTGTCGAATACTTATCGGTGATATTAAACTATGCATTTGAACTGGTCCCTCCACACCTTCATATATTATTTCTTCTAGAAGATGAAATAGATTACTCGAATGCTTATGTAATATTTCCATATTGATTTCTGGACCATCGGTGCGGTATCTGTTCAGCAGTGTTTCATGATTCAAAAAGAATCTAAAGAAATGTCAAACATAAATTAAAAATAAATACCTCACTAGAACATGCAATTTAATTTGGATACAGACTCTACAAATTGTCTCCTACAATGCTCGTCCAAATCCGGTGCTATAAGCGCCCAAGCATTTCGTAGGACAATTATCTCCGACATGGTGAATCCTATGTCGTTGGGAATGCTTTCCAAATTTAATTCGGGTATTGGCAATGGAACACGGTACATGTTTATGAATTTTTATTCTTTATCTAATCCGGAATATAGGGAACGGAAATTGGAAAACTGGAAAATCCTAAACACGCAACAATGAACTTGACGTTGTTGTTTAACTACGAAAATTGATTTAGTTTCCATTTCATACTTAGTGAAATAATAACTAACGCTATTGTAGTTATTTTAACTTTTGCACTTAATCTCTGAACGCATCCACTCTGATGGGTCAAATGGGAATATCCTAACGTATGTATGTATGTGATTCCTGAAGCCGGCAAAAGAAAAGTCCCTTCCACAAGCAGCTGTTTTCTGTCAAATAAGTGACAACTTGCCAAATTTCAAAAATCAAATATTTTCTTTTCCTTTCGAATCATCATTAACAGGAGCAAACAAAATTCGTTCCAGACCAAAAGCCCAAAGCATGCAAAATTAACCAAAATAATACACCAGAAAATCTAAAAAAAAACCGAAAAATAATGGAACTGCAATAATCAGTCGTATTCATGTGCAGGATCAGCATTTTCCAAACGAAAATATAAACAACAAAAAACGAAAAAGAAAAACAAAAAATGTTCAAATTGGAGTCCTACATAACTCCCATTATACTAAATCATGTAGCCAAGTACGTAAAGAACATTCGTCCCGAAGACTCCCAGGTACATTCTAGAGGAAATTCACAACATCAGCTGATTGTTGAATACATATATACTATACGTTTTAGGTGTCGTTGTGGGAGGGTGAAGTGGCATTTCAAAATCTTGATCTACGTTTGGATGTACTCGAAGAGGAATTAAATTTACCATTTGAATTCTTATCCGGTCACATTCATGAGCTGTCAATTCAGGTGCCTTGGCTGAAGATCACTTCGGAACCGATAAAAATCACGATAAATACTATTGAGTTTGTGCTTAAGCTGAAAGATGTCAAAACCGATACGAATCCGTCGCCGAAGAAAACGGAAAAGAAAAAACGAATATCCAAAGTTGAGGAGCAACAACAGCAAGGTTACATGCCGGGTCTAGTGAATAAGATCATCAACAACATTGTTATCAATTGCCACAATATTATATTGAAATATGTGGAGGAGGACATTGTGGTATCGATGAACATTCAGTTGTTGTCCTTGAATTCAGCTGATGAAACATGGAAACCTGCATTCACTGACATACATCCGATTAAGGTTTTCATGCGAAAGCTGATTCAAGTGTCTGATTTGACTATCTGCTTGGATAAGCGAAATGCAGCTGGTCAAATTGACGTGTGCCAAGAGCCCATATTGTACAGGTACAACGATAGTAATCTTAAGCAAATATTCTTCTAAGCTTCCATAATTTTTATTTTTATTTTATTTTACAGATGCTCATTAGAAATACGTGTTGTACGAAAGTATAACGTGACCACACTTCATATAGGCAGCATAACGAAAATTGGCATTTTCACAAAAGTCATGGAAATGAATGTTTCCTCCCTTCAATTTCCTATGGCAATGCGATTGTTTAAACTAATACTTGCACTTAAAGGGGGTGAATTGAAATCAAGATCATCATCGGACTTGAATGAAGACGAAACCGAACGAGATCAAGAAAGCGTTGCGAGCGTACCAAGCTCACTTCTCAACTGGGCATGGAATTTAATCCCAAATCTCAGTTTAAGCGAGGTCGAGGATGAGGAGCGTTTTGAAAGTAACATATCCGGACAACAAATGGAAATCGGAGTCTACATAGAAGCATTAAATTTCACATTAAAAAGTTCAGAGTTCATTACCGACTCAATTGTTGGAGCAACCAAGAAAATTCGTTACACACCAATCGTTCGACTATCGTTAGGTGGTCTTTATTCAGAAACAATGATTATCGCCGACAAAAACTGGTCAAATACGAAAGCAGGGTGCTCCTATATGTCCATTGAACCACTTGACTCGTATAGAGATGATGAATCTGACATCATATCTTTAGTGGTCACACCCACGATGCACAATAGAACTTTTTTAGATCGAAGCCTGTTCGATGAAACATTCATTGAGAAAGATTGGATTGTTACAAGCTACGATGACTATTCTGTTCGGGTGACCGAGGAATACCTCCTTTACCGATCTCCTGTTTTCGCCTTCGATTTGGTTGAGTACAAGGAAAATGTAAATCCTGACAGTAGCGAATCCGAAGTAGAAACAGATTCCGCTCGAGATCGGGTAGTCTATAGAATTTTAGCATCGAAATTGACATTGAGATACAGCCAGACATATGCTCGTCTCGCAAATGTCCTACAGGAACTAATACGCGCTTATGACTATCCACCATATAGTGACGATAAGCCGGAAACAAGTAATGGGTCACCAAAACTCCATCCGCCACTTTTGGATGATTTTGACTCGCTTATGAATGGCATACCGCTTAAAGTCTACAAATTCAATTTGAGTTCGATAAAATTCGAGTTTCATCCCAGAACCGAACATGTCACTTTCAAACCGAGCAAAAAACTTTCAGTGACGTCAAAGAAAGCGCTTCCTTGCTTTAAGGTTCTGGTCGATAATATCGAAGGGCAATGGACGACACCGATTGATCCAGACAAACTTGTTCACACAACTTGTCAGCTGCCCGACAAACCAGCAGAACTCCTTAATGCATGCTACGAAAATGCTCAAGTCAATTTAAAGAATATCTCTCTCACACTGAATCAGGAATTGAATTCCTCTGAGTTATGTACTATCCCAAAAGCGAGTATAAACTTTGGCGACCTTCTGCAATCGTCGCTGTGGAAAAATGAAGATGTTCCCGTACGAAAATTAGAAGTGGTGTTTGAAAGTATCATTCTAGAGTTTTCGAAAATGCAACTTACCACTGCTTTACAGCTTTCGGAATTACTAATGGAATTCGATAGCGAAAAATTAAGAAAAATCACAAACCAAACATTGCGAAAGGAGAATAATGTAGTCAAGATTCGCAGTCAGTTTAAGAAACTCGATATGGAGATGAAGAAATACCGCACGACAACTATGTATAGGGGGAGCTTGAAGGCACTGCAAGCAATTACTTTACGTCCGGACAGCACGAGAACACAAGATGCGAATAACATTCTGTTGACTACGATTACTAACAGTCAGAGAAAAAAATGGTTAGACTGCTACATGCAGATTCCAAACGAATGTGCGCAAGGCACTTGCACAAAATCAGTTGTGGCTCTGTGGACGGAAGAATATCACTTGCATGTAAATGAAGATCTAGTAGACTTTTTAAAATTCATTGAGCCACAACAATTGTATACGAAAGGTAAGTCTTGTATGTGACGAATAGTTGCGCCGCTTTAGCATTTGGAATGGTGTGGTGCTTCGGTTTATAAGCTAGAATACCACGTCTTTATTCCAGACCTCCTTGATTGTCATTTCAATCTAGCAAGTCTGAAAGGACGTCAAGCATGGGTCTAGTTGTCCTCGAATACTTACTTCGTTTCCTTCCAGTCCACTCTGCTCTCACCATAGGTTAGAAACCAGTATCTTGATGCCAAAATCTTTCGAAACTGTACTCAGTTAACCAATTTTGGAAATGTTAGTACTACTCCTTTCATCTCACGACAACAAAGTTGCCTTTGTTGTTTTTTTACAAATCAAAACGATCATCAATGATAATTACCATGGGTTGGGCCTTGTTTCCAATCACCTTGGGACTCTCGAAAGACAGAACTGTCATTTTCTAATTTGAAAGCTTACGAACAAGAGCTTTGCGTCTAGTATATATCAGGTATAGTAAAAAGAAATTCATTACTTTGCATGAAGTTGAAGGCTTTATTTAACGCAGACAAAAACTTAGTTATAATTTAATTTTTCATAGAAACCCTTGCCTCTATTGGTAAAATCCAGCCTTTTAAAGTGAATTTTTCACCAGCAAGGGACATGTGGTAATCACTCGGTACTATGTCCGGACTCTAAGGTGGATCCTGACCAAAAACCTGGAGCTTTTGGCGACTTCTATCGATGCGTGTGGCCTGGCGTTAAAAATTGCTGCTTCTGAACGTTTGTTTCCTTCAGGTTGTCAAATTATTGACAGTACGGGTCCAAATCAAGAGCTCTGCCGTAGCAGAACAGCTCAAGGATGATTCTTTTCCAACCCGCCAAACACAAAAACAACAAAACAGCAAAACATTCCAGGCCTTCCATCCATTCGTTTGCGCCGGCTCACTGCGGTTCGGCCACGATCGTTTACGCTTAAGGTTGTTTCAAGTGATCCAGCTTTCATGACAAGTCACCATCCGCTTCAGGAATTAATCAATTTTGTTGCGGTTCAGCAACAACAGTGTGATACTCATATGTACATCGAGCTTTTTTTGTGTCCAGCCTAATTCAAATTGTTCCAAATATTCAGAGTTCAGCTCCTGGACATTCGAAGCAGTGCTTACATGATGGCCAGACTTGACGATTTCCATAATTTTATCAAAATTCTTCTTCTTTGGTGGCGTTACAGCCCATAAAGGACCAGAGCCAAACTTCTCTTAATCACCCATGTTGTGTGTGATTTATTTTTCACACAGGTGAAAGGGACCTACAGTTTAATGCCGATTTCGAAGGGCGTTAATCGAGAAGCCTTTTCACGGCAAGTATACGACGGGGAGTTTTGCCAGTACCCCGCCGAGGCTGTATCAGGATCATAAACGCTACTCACCTCTTCAGCCGCCTGGCTTGTGTTTTCATCCGTATCGAAGAAAACGAAGCTTGTAGCGTATAGCGACGACTCATCTTTCCAACAACACTTAAGACAGATATTTTGAAAAATCTTTATTCTTCCGAATCAATTTCATCGCTTTTAAAGTAATTCGCCCTGATACAATGCATTTATGCCATCGGATTTTCCAATCATCGAAACAGTTGTTAAAGTCAACGTCCGGAATGGGCTTCGGCTCTCTTCGATAAGGCTTATAAATATCCCCCAACCGATTCAAAACGCTGTTCCTGTATTTTGAGTTTATTGAACAGCCAGAAGTAGCACGATACCAAATCAGTTGAATACGGTGGTTGTGAACAATATGTGTCGAGTTTTTGGCGAAATGGTCACGAAGAGTCAATGCAGTGTGTGACGGTGCAATATCGTAGTGCAAAAATTAAGAGTCGTCACGATAATATTCTGGCCTCTTTAGGTGAATAGCTTTGTTGACAGTTTGACCGGTCGGAAGAAACTAGAAATACAGAACACCACGATAATCGAAAAAACAGTCAACATGACTTGGATTTTTGAGCGAAGGTTTTTTGGTTTTGCCTCACCTTTAGTGCGATATACATTAGATTAATATATTGCTTCCGGGTCGTAAGTATAAATCTAAATACTGTTCTGACTTTCAGAAAGCATTGTTTCACACGACGAAATTTCACCAAAAATTCAGTGTTTTCGGAACCACCCGAGATTTTCGCCTGCTGCGGCCCAAAACATCCTTTATTGTACATTTATTGTACATTTCCCTATATTCCAATTCAAGATATTTGTCTCGGTTGCGAATGGGATTCGAACTTCAACATATTTTGTTTCATTAAGCGCGATCCGCAAAATCTTTGTCCAGTCGCTTATACGGTTCAGGGCATATTGCAGCAGATAAAGCAGCGGACCAAGTATGCTTGCCTGCGGAACTTACTTACTTCTTACTTATCAGGCCAGCGATCCATGGAGGATCTGAGCCTGAGCTATAGCTGCCTTCCATCCTTGACGGTCCCGGGTACGCTGCTTCCGGTTATCAAGACCAAGATGTCTCACATCTGCGATTACTTGATCTTTATACCGGAGGTTCGGTCTTTCTCTTCTTCTCGAACCAGGAGGCTCGGAGTCGAAGACCCTCTTAGCTGGAGCGTTGGTGTCCATGCGCTCGATGTGGCCGAGCCAGTGCAGTCGACGGATCTTTACCTTCCGGACTACATCCACATCTTTGTACAGCTCGTAGAGTTCGCGGTTGTGTCTTCTTCTCCATTCACCGTACAGCAAGACTGGCAGTATGAGCGTTTTGTAAAGCATGACTTTGGTCTTTCGAGTGAGGAGTTTTGACCCCAGTTGTTTGGACAAGCCGAAGTAGCAGCGGTTGCAAAGGGCGATCCTATGCCGGATCTCCACTGTGGTATCATTTGTGGAATTTACGTTTGCCCCGAGGTAGACAAACTCCTTAACTACCTCGAAATTGTAGCTGTCAATTGTTATACTTTGTCCCAGGCGGTGAGCGACGGATTGGTTTTTGCTTGACAGCATGTACTTTGTTTTGTCCTCATTGATCTTAAGACCAACTCATTTCGCCTGTTCTTCAATCGCGGTGAATGCTTCTACAATCCCACGGCGAGAACACGCGATGATGTCGATATCATCCGCATATCCTAGCAGCTGGACGGACTTGTAGAAGATAGTGCCTTCCCTGTTGACGCCTGCCCGTCGCACCATCTGCTCCAGCACCAGGTTGAAGAACTCACATGACTTGCTTGCCTGCGGAACGCCAGTCGTAATAGCTCTAAAATTTGAGTATTTGCTTTAGTGTTTAACACGAGAGAGTATTATACAAGTAGTTTCCCAAACCTTCGTACCACACTTTGGCCAAAAGGCATGGAAGGTGTCAAGAAAGACACTCGGAACATATTAGCATATGTTCGAGTGCTTTTTCGACCACATCGGTTATTCGATGTACTTGGTCTACGGTCTACCTATATAGTGGAGTGCTTGCTTCTGAAACCAAACTGATGATCCGGCTAAAGACGCTTTTCTTCGGCAATCGGCTTTAAGTGATTGATTATAATTCTTTCCAAGACTTTCAAAACTATCGGCAACAACGATATTGGGCGGTAGGATTTCTTATCCGTCGGTGGCTTTCCGGGCTTTAGGGCCATAGTAATTTCGGCGACCTTCCATTGGCTCGGTACGTGTTCTAACCTAAGCGCTGCTTTAACAAGATAATGTTTGAGCAGAGCATTTCTCGGCAAATTTTAAAGAATATCCCCTGTAATTAAGTCGTAGCCTGGTGCTTTATTTGGCTTGAGGGATTTTATGATATTTTCCAATTCGGGATGCTTAGCTCGCCTCATTCTGTATTCCGCGGTCATGTCTAGAGTATTGCTATTGTATAAACTTGCAAAGATTTTTTTTTATATAAATGTCCTTAAGGATTTTTTGACAAAATTATTTTTAGCCACCATAAGGCCTCAATCAAAATTGGGCAAAATTATAATGAGAACCTCTAATTGTGCTTTAGATACCATATCCGATTCAACTGCAGCACAATCAAGACCACCATTAATGAAACAGTCATCTAAGAAGTCGACTAACTCTGAAAGACAGGCTCGAAGAATATGCTGTCCAGAGGAAACTATCCATCTGAGTTCAGAACGTGACGAGAAAATCAGCGTCGAAAAAAATCGCGGTAAAGAATTGCAGGAACAGTTTTGCTATAGCAAAATGTAAGCAATCTCACTCCAACATTAATTCTGCTGACGATATTCCAATTTCAGGCTTCAATACATCAAAAATATGATTATAAAAGTCAAAATGGTTAAGGGAAATGTAA
Source organism: Eumerus sabulonum (assembly GCA_951905685.1). Lineage (NCBI taxonomy): Eukaryota > Metazoa > Arthropoda > Insecta > Diptera > Syrphidae > Eumerus > Eumerus sabulonum. The sequence continues at coordinate 211,262,774 of OX645060.1, forward strand.
CTGTAACATCGGGACCAAACCAAAGACAACCAAGGCCTACCACATTCACACAAATCACGTAATTAGTCTATAAGTATATCAGGTATTTAGTAAAGTCTCTTTTGCAGATTGCCAAAAATTGTTTTCAACTCGTCGCTCGCCGAGAACATTAACCGTTACAATATACAAAACGAATTTCAAACCAACAGTAGTAAGTCAGTGAAGGATACATTCCCGTGGTCCTGTGGCATTTGCGATTTCAGTATTCAAAGTTCATACGAGAATTTTATGCGGCCCATTGTGCATCCAATACAAACTGCTGTTACAGTGGCAATGACCCATAAAAAGGAGACACTGATTTTGCCGAAAACTGAATCACAACAACAACCCAAGCCGGCTGAAGAACTTAAGCAGGGAAAATCCGATTTAAGTATGCAACAGTCGCAAAATAGCGACAATGAAATCAAGTCGGAAGAGAAATCAATGCTCGACAGCAGTGTGTCGGCTATTGGACGCAGTGTCAACTCAGATGAAAACGACCAAAGTAGCAAGACGACAGAGAAAAAAAGAAGTTATTTACAGGAGGCTGTCGGGACTGTTTTCCAAGGAAAGCGACGACCGCAAAGAGACGTTGTTTCTGTGAGTGTACACGTTGATACGTCGCCAATTTACATGGAATTTGAAATCGAGCGAATGGAACTCCTTCACGATCACTTAAACTTACTGATGAGCGTCATAAGCTTACTTCAAAGCCCCGAAAACAAGCCATCAATCGAGAATCATAAGATGATAAAAATCGTAACCAATAACGAGGAGGATACTAAGATCAAACAATTCATGGAGATGGAAACCAATTCCGAAACGTCTATGCTAACTGCGGACAAGCCAGTATCTAAATTCAGTTCATCCGTACTCTTCCAATGGACATTTACGAAATTCACTATAGAGTTAGATGCACAGAGAAGATCCAAATGTAAATTAGCTTTCGATATGGAAGATATCATAACGTCTTTAGACAAACGAGATGAATTCACCAAGTTCACTTTTAAAATAGGGACAATGAATATGAGATTCTTTGAAGCCGATGGGAAAAACGTACTTGTCCCCAGTGACCGTCTGAAGATTAAAGTTCAAAGCGATTCTACACAATCGCCTCTATTCAATATGGTAATCACTTCGGTTGGTATAATCAATTTTCTAAAGAAAATCGGTGCAAAGCGAAAAGATGTCGATCCTCTGCGAACCATATCTGAAGTTGTCGTGAAGATGGAAGCAATTGAAATTATTTTGGACATGGATAAACTGGCAATATTGACTCCCGCTGTATTGGCCCTCATGAGCAAGGAAGATAGCTCAAATGAAGTAAAGTTACCTAGCATGAAGAATTCAGCACCATGCACCGCATATGAATTGCCAATGATTCACTTGGAAAGTAAAGGCATTACGGTGTATTTGCCTGCGGAAACCAGCAGAACCTGGTGCTCCGTTTTTATATTCAAAATTGATGCCATTAATATATCTTCCAATCTGGAGAATCCACTTCAACGTTCGCCCATTCGTGTGGACGTATTTCAGAAGGCCGCCCAATTGGGGATTCTAGGTATACCGGGCTCCATGATAGAAGACCGTCAATACGAAATCACATTGCAGAACATGTCAGCGGCAACAGGCAATTGGAACGAAATTCTAACGTACATGAAAGAGCATTCAGACAATTTCCACAGCACCAATCCGGCATTCGAGTGGAATAATCAGAGCCGGAAAACCTCCCTGGACATACGGAAAATATTCAGCAATTTTACATTTATCACAATCTATGCTCCGTGCATAACGTGCAACAACGTACTTATATGCGGGCAAGCTATCGAATTTAATTGCTCTAGCGATCTAATCATTTCACTAACGACAGATCAGGTGGGTTTAATCAGTTCTACGTGTGGCAAGTTACAGACTATTATCGGGCATATGGAACAAAGTTCCAATCCGGTCAAAACCAACTCTAAAACGACGAAACCATCTGATTCCGATATATCATTGCGTCCAGTTCGTAATGAATGCGTCAAGTGCAATTTTACCGTTTTGACTCCTTGCGCTAGGATTAACAAGGATTCAAACCCGCAAGCATCCGATGAATCGTCCGAAAAGCCAACAACAGACTCTGGCATTTCGTTAGAGAAAAAATCAGTTACAAAGAAATCGACGAAAGCTTCATTGGCAAATTGCCAACAATCGTGTGTCCGCCTTATGCCACATACGACAACATTTGTCGCTGGAATGTTTATCATCAACCTGTATAAGTACATACGCAATATACATGGTATACCCCAAGGTGATGAGATAAGTATAGAAGAAATTCTCAAACCACTCATATCCATAACGGTCAGTCAACCCAGTTTCCTTGCTTCTCAATCGATCTACGAAGCCACACAAAGATTTTCTCTCTTCAGTATAACGGTTAATCTTTACCATATAAAAGACATGGTCGCGCGAGAACAGCAATCCACCCCACATGTGCTTTTCCATACCGGCCAGGGAGAGGTCGATTCATCCGGCATACCACCACCTCTTCTGGTCATGAACTCTCGCACTACCAAATCCGGCAAGGTTGAAGTTGATATCAATTTCTCGAAGCCAATGGCCATCCGCCTCTCACGAAACTCCTTCGAAAGTCTAACAAAGCACACGATACGATGTTGCGAAGCATTGTTGGAAATTCCTTGCCTAAATCTTCGCACCGAAAAGCCTCTGATCCGAGCGACAAAAATTCAAACAATCAAAAACATGTTCTTCAACGCCGATCATTTCAATTGCAAACTGAACATGATTTCCCTAAAATTCTTCGAGAAGGACGTATATAGCATGAAAGTGACCGTAGTGGACTTACGACTCAATACAAAATTCCAAACCCGACCGGAGAAAGTCAATGCGAAAGGTTCAATTGGTGGCATATACATGCAATCCAATCGTACGATCACAGTTCATCCGATCGGCATCAAGTGCAACATGGATTTGATTCAAGAACCATGGAACCGACTGCCCATAGTCACGGCAAATATTAAATTTAATTTTATTCACTGTGACATCGGAATGGAATTTGTGCGCAACTGTAGTCGAGCATCCAAAGTTGTTAACGAAGAAATTAATTTGTGCAATAATCTTTGGCAGAAATTCATTGCCAGTCAGGGTGATAGGAATAATGAGCAAATGAATCGGGACCGATTGATAAAGTTGCAGCTGCCACCAGTGGAGTCGAGAATATCTGCAGATCCAAAGGATGAATTCTATCAGGATGACTTAAGGTACGTAAAAGTGTACCATTCAGTTGTCCGGATGCCAATTGATTTGTTTTAGAGCTGGAGCCTTTCAGTTTGTTGAGATGGATTCTGATGCACTATTGCCGATGCCCTACCAAATCCAGATTATCAAAAAGAATTTTGGCATAATATGCTGGCGTTACCCTCAGCCAAGAAAAATGGCAAAAATACATGTATTCCCAGTCCCAATGCCGGTATAAAATCGTAATTTAATTGCGTCACATGGACCATTTATTATTACTATTTCTTCTCTCGTTTAGTCTTCAAATCCGATACGAATCAAGTGTCGTATGGAATATTTCAGCGACGTACACGAAGGTTTTCTTCACTATTGTGATTTCTGGCTATCCGAAACGGTCTCAAAGCCGATTAGTCTACCTAATCAAGAGATCACTGCGACTATCTGGCGCGTAGTTATACTACAGTCATTGGTGTCTATAAATCAAGAGTGCTTCGATTCAACGGAGGACGACGAAGATCTGCGTTCGGTAAATTCACTACATGATTTATATATGTACATCACTACCATTAAGATAAATCTATATACAACTTTCTCCATAGATAATCAGTATTGGCATTGACGATATCCTTAATTCAGCACGGAAGGAATCAGATTTTATCCTACACCCGAAAGTATTAGTTGGCTGTATGCGAATCGACACAGTTTTTCAGCCATCCGCAATACCGAAAATTCAACTGGTAATCAACCTGAATGAAATGCGATTAAATCTTCAAAATATCCAAAACATAGAGTCGAATCTTCCCACAAACCTAAAGAAACTAAAACTAGCCGAAAACTATAAACCAATCAATGAAACATTCCTTAGTTTGTGCATCGAAAAGGCAAACGTCCATTCATCATTCCACGGTCTAAAGAACTTTTCAGTACATTCCGAACTGATCGTAAGCATCAAATGCCTAGACTACGGCTACCTGAATTTAATTTATATCATGGAACCAACAAGTCTCACCGGTGCCTTCTGTCTAAATAGCACGAACGGCACTATGTTTAGCAACATTGATGCTGATAAGCTAACTCTTCAACTCGGTCCGTCTATATTGCATAATCTTATGTGCGCCAAACAAAATTGGCAGAGCTATTTCGATGCGGAGAACGAATTACAGACGTTCATTATAAGTAAATTCATCGTTGGCAATCGAACAAATTCGAATATTACTTTTGGTCAGACCGGAACAGATGAGCGTATACTTTTACAGTCGAGAGAATGCTGTAAATATTCATTTCAAAGCGACAAATTCACACAAGAGCTCACGTTCTATTTAATGGAGATGGAGCAAACTGAATTGGCCAGCAATTCGCTTGTTATAACACTTGAATTTCCCGAGAACTCCGACCGTAAAGTCAACCATGTTGCGATCAATAACAAATGTTTAGCTATTCAAACTAGAAAGCTATCGGCCACTCAGTATTATATTCTTATTAAAGGGCAAATCGAAATCATATCGATGGTGAGAGATTCATTTTTAATGGAATTCTATGAGAATGGGAAACGCAGCGAGCACGAGGAAGTCGAGATTTCGGACAAAGTGCGACGTACGTTGCTGCAACCGGTTACATTTGATAGCGATATATGCATACGGTGAGTGTACATTTTATCTATACATCTAAGAAGATCAACTGATCTATATCGGTAGACTTAAATTTAACGATGTTCGAGGAAAAGGACAAACGGGTAATATTCCCTTAAAAGCGAACAAGAACTATCCATGGCTCGTAAAAGGTATGCGTTAATATATCGATTTATTTTACCATCTAATTTATTTACTTTTTGAAATACAAAGTTCCAACTAATAGCCCAGAGAAATTTATCAGCTACTGGGTACGAGTAATACGTGAATGTATTCCTGAGTTACGCACAGATACCTTTCATCCGCAAAAAATTCTCATCGTCATATGGCCGATATTTGAGATCTGTTCGATGCTTACGAATGAAATCAGTGGACAGGAAAGTTCGACGAAAGAATATTTTTCGATTCGACCGTTCGGAAGATGTCATCAATTAAGTGTACCAGCAACGCATCAAACCGTTCATAAATTGACTTTCAACGACAGGTATCTATACAGAGATTTCGTCATTTTGGGAACAAAAAAAAACAGAACCTTTGCCCTATTTCAATTCATAGCTATAAATCAGCGCCGGAATTCAATCTAACATTGGAAGCAATCGACTGGAATAAATTTTTCTGGTACGACGAGGATTTGTGGACAGTTGAAAATGCTCTATCCGAGTTGGCAAAGCCTACCGCGTCAAAATGGCCGATATTCGATGAAGAAGAGCTCCGCGTACGACGTCAATGTGTACCAAATTGCGAAACTACTCTGTTGTACAAGTGTTCTCTTAGCCGAGAGTTGTCCTGCACATTATGCCTTGAGATATCGCCTTGGGGCACGTTCATCAATGCATCGGGCCTAAAGATAGTGGTGGATTGGAAAGGAGCAGATGAACCATTAGAGATTGCTTCCAATTCTGTAGCAATGTTGCCACAGATCAAATCAGAGTTTACATTAAAGATACTATGTGGACTATCGTGGGTGTCATCGCTGCCGATTGTTTTTGATAACAGCCCCGACTATGTCAAGAGGAAATGCTATCGTATTAACGAAAATAATGGCATTGATATTGTGATGTTAAGCTGTGACCAGATATTTCAATTCTACTTCAAGTTTTGTACTGAAAACGAGAGGAACATTTTCATTTTTCAGCCCAAATATGTAGTCATCAATATGAGTCAACACTTACTGACCATATATCCATTCGTACTTGATCCCAAGGGCACTGTAACCAGAAAGGAAATCCAGTCTTTAACAAATAGCAAAAAATACGTTTTGCCGAAATTGTCAACCTCAGAATATTGGTAGGTATAATCGAATAAGAAAAATTGTTTTTTTTTTTTTTTTTTTTTTGACTAAGTCGAGCTTACTTTTCAGTGTGGGAGCATGTGTTGATGGGTTCTCTGACCTACAAATTGGTAAAACACTTCGTTGCCCGGACACCGCGTTTACATTCTTCGTATGCATACAATTAAAAGAAAAATCCGAGATATCAATACCGATAGCCTTAACGATGCCCTTTAACCGAAAATGCTTTAGCGTGCAACTCCACGAGAAATCGGTGAGTTTGGCTGAAATTCTAAAACAATTTTACTCTTATGCTCTTTCGTTCAGTTTGCATTTTCAGCTTCGCTTTTGGAGAAAAACGGTCAGTATTTCTTAAGTTTCTTTGAAGATAGCTCGCCCACAATGTTGATTAGCAACGAAACTGATTTGACACTTATTATTGCACAAACAAATACGGAAGAAAACGCGAAGGTATCCAACACGATATCAGAGTACGATGGCAAACACTTTGAATGGCATCAAATTATTCGTCCGAAAAGCGAGTTATACTACACTCCACCAACATCGTATTTGAATTTTCCAGATGTCGATCCTTCGACATACAAGATATGCATCGCATTATACATTGGTTAGTGAGTCGCTTAGTCGATTTGATCGAACATTTGAATGTGTCTTTATAGAAAACCAAAACAAAAAGAACATCAAATGGTCCAAGGCCATCAATACGGACGCGTCGTGGGAGAAGTTCCTACATTTACCTGCACAGGGAGATGTTAAACTAATAGTCTGCGATAAGCACCGAATCACTAGAGTATGGATCCACTACATTGCACAAGTAGGTGATTAACATTTTCTAACCACATGATCCTAAGGATGCTTTGTTTTTTAGCAATTAGAATTTTCTGTTAAAGAACTACGTTCTCGCCTTCTTACGCCGCAACCCAATGACACCCCTGAATGTTCGAAAAATTCCTCTCAAGCTCAAAACAATTCAATTGACGAACCACTCATCGACGAACCACTTCAGCGAGTCAAACCGACCCCGTCATCCCTATGCATTCATCATTCTCCTGGCACTAGTGTAACTCCCAATTCTCCGTTTAAAGTCAAATTCACTATCAAAGAGATCAACGTAAAAATATTCGTTGAATGCAAAACGGTGGACTATCTGAAGAAGGAAATTTTTGCACTTTATATTAATGACTTCTACATGACATACGAGAACACCAGACGCACGTTGAAACTCCTCCTAAGTAATCTGCAAATCGACAATCAATTGTTTTCGTCTGGAAATTACGACTTTCCCGTCATACTATGCTCGCAAGAACCATACAAACGTTTTTTTTATTCCTGCCCAAATACTAATAGCTCTCATGCTCTTGAAATGGTGAGTCCTGGTTTGGCTGAGGCAACAGTCTGTTTCTACGACGATGAGATGAAAGTGCGTTCAATTGCTTGTCGGGTGAATCCAATTCGAGCATATATCGAAGACACTTATTTGAACGATCTTCTAGATTATCTAGTAGACTGTACTCCGAGTAATATTGTGGTTTCGCTCGTGGATTCGGACTTTTACGTAGACGTGGTACCCGGAGAGTTTCTAATTCCTAAAGATATTGTCGCTCAGGCTGTGTATTTGTCCGAACCGCTCAGAATGCAGTATTTTCGAATAGATGCGATAAATGTGTTGCTATCAGTGCACACCTGTGTACGACTGTATATTGCCCTCGATCACAGCCCATTGCAGTTTTCGACCTACGAACGAAGGGATGTCCTAACGCTTCCACTTCGTTTCGGACATACGCTCGGTATGCACTATTTGTCGGGGGCACTTTTTGGTGCTGGTTGGGTTGTTGGATCATTGGAAATGCTAGGTAGTCCTAGCGGGTTGGCTCGTTCGTTCTCGGTCGGTCTTAAGGATTTTGTATCGATGCCAGTACGAGGTCTTTTACGAGGACCTTGGGGCTTTGTTGTCGGTGTTGCACAGGGTTCAGCATCACTTTTGCGGAACATTACAGCTGGAACCCTGAATTCAGTAAGCAAGTTAGCGGCATCAGTGTCACGAAATTTAGATCGACTAACATTGGATCAGGAGCACATACAGCGAACCGAAGCGTTACGACGATGTCGACCACAAGGATTTGCTGAAGGATTCGCCCAGGGTATTACCGGTTTAGGAATCAGTATCTTAGGAGCAGTTGGTGGTATCGCTAGACATACTCTGGAAGCCCGATCACCGGGTCAAGTGGTTGCGGGAATGGGAAAAGGAATTGTAGGCGCCTTTGCAAAGCCAATCAGTGGTGCTGCCGAACTAGTAGCCCTTACTGGTCAGGGAGTTCTTCATACAGTCGGTTTTAATGCTATGCCACAACAAAGAATGCCATCGGCGCCGAGGAATATAGCTGCACAAGTATCGGAACTTAAAATCTGGAACCTGCTCGTCGGTGTACTGTCATCTGTCCTTGAAGGTGATCAGATCCTTTTCTACCACGATGTCACCCTCAATCGGGACGGGACATTATGTGCAGGTTCTGTGTTTCTTACCTCGTCGATCTTGGCCTTGTTCGAATTCGATCAAAATAGGTTCTCGTTTATTACCCCGACACAAAGGCTGGAAGCTTCTATCGATCCAAACGATAAAGCCCTAGTGAACATTAGTGTTAAAAAATTACCCAATGAGCTTGAGCAGGTAAGCCTGTATTGATTCATACCTTAATCAATTTGCTAACCTAACCTATGCATTATTTCTCCTTACAGGGTTCATTCTATACGACGCAGCGTATCATGACATTTTTACGCGCCTCAAATAATGAAATTGGAATGAATAACACTACGACAGAATCGTTAGACGATATGCTTAGAGATCATCGCTACAAGAACCGTTCACTCTACATTAGCGAATACCTTGCGCAATATCTAGTTGAATATATCAGAATAATCAATATGAAAAGATCGTAGCAGGACTTTGTAGTTTGTCGGTCAAGAAATGTGTTGATAGCAGCTAGTTGGAGGATAATTTATTTTGCCAAAACGCAATTTTGTACATGATAATGATATTTTTCTACTTTTATTTGTTGTTTTAGAAAATCGACTTTTTTAAATTATAACAAATAAAAAACAATGAGCAGTTAAATTTACAGATTAAGCCTTATTGAAAGAGTAGTCATATTGATTTAATACAATAGTTTTCAAGACTCTTAAGTTTGTCACAAGTTGCTTTTTCATCTATGTACATAAACAAAAGATAAATGTAAGGTTTGCTATTTAATGAGCTGTCGCTACACGTTGCTTGTTTGGGCCGATGATCTGCCACTTACTCTGCTGATTTACAGTCGTATAGAAATTTCGATGACGCAAGATCAGGTGAATACTGTGGGTTCGGCAACACATCTAATTCAGTTATCAATCGCAGTTGGCGGGTGGAAGCTGCTCTTCAACAATAACTAAGGGAACAATAGCAGCCACAGAAACAACAGCAGCCACAAAAACAACAGCAGCCACAGAAACAACGGCAGCCACAAAAACAACAGCCACAGAAACAATAGCAGCCACAGAAACAACAACAGCCACAGAAACAACAGCAGCGACGGAACCAACAGCAGCCACAGAAACAACAGCAGCCACAGAACCAACAGCAGCCACAGGCGTCCTACAGCACCCAAATGATTCAACATCAAACAGGCAGAGTTGCACATCATTTCACTCATCCAATAACCAGTCTAATATCGGCTGACTTCAGGGAAAGGGTATTTGAAAACTTGCTATCAAAATCCGCTGATTGATGGTAGGCCAATCCACATTTCGACCAATAAAATCTGGGCATATGTCGACCTCACTGTAATATTACTGCCCTAACCTTCACGTATATAATTGATAATCTTCACGGGTGTGACCACCTACCAACGCTTAAAAGTAAAGATCTCGGTACAAAATCACACCACAAGTCAAACTTAAAACCGACTGCGTCAATTGGTCAATATTTCATAAGAAACTTTCTAATTTTATCAATCAACAACTAAGACCTCATAATATTAAAAAAGAAGCCGCTATCATGGTGCAGGGGTAAACATCACCGACCGTCAAGCGGAAGGTCTGTAGTTCAAAGACGTTCCATAGCCAGAAAAAAAACAATTCTTGTACGGAAAAAAATTATGCAACACAGCTGTTGTGAATGAGAAGTATCAAACATACTAATGAAGGCATAAGTACAATTCTAATACAACACCATAAGTGCATGGAAAAGTTGTGGAAAACTACAACCAAAGTGAAAACTCGGTCGATTCCTCTCGAATCCTATCTAGGAAAACTACCCCTGGTGAGCCAAACCACTGCACTCCATTCAGGTTGTGTGACAAACATCATAAGAGTATATCTCTTGAACCTGCGCCAAATTTAAAAAAAAGCTTTACGCTTTACGGCCCACCTCGTCATTTCCTATTTAAAATTCATTCCACATAAATCGTTCGTCCCCCCCTTGTAAAACTCCAGATTGGGGTACACTATAGCATAATAAAGCGAGCCTCCTGCGCCAAAAAACAGGATTGGTTGGGCTACGGCCTAGTAAGCCGTAACCGTAAAAAAAACTACAAACTCCGAAACAACCACAAGCCTCGAATATAACGGACCGGATTTGTGTTGACGACCCTTGCAAAAAACGAAAAAAGGGCAAAGATCTTTGGCTTTGAAAGTGGAATGTTAGGTCCCTAAACAGGCCACGTGCAGCCGAACAACTTGCGGACGCCCTAGACCGCTATAAAGCTGACATCACCGCCATCCAGGAAATGCGATGGAATGGACCGGGTATAAAGCGGATGAAAAACTGCGACTGCTATAGGGAGAGAGGGCAACGATTGTTTGGATGCGGATTTGTTGTTCGAGGTGGACTAAGGCAAAAAGTCCTAAGCTTTCGGCAAGTGAACGATCGCCTCATAACAATCCGTATCAAGGCTAAATTTTTTAACATCAGCCTGATCTGCGTCCACGCCCCCACGGAAGACAAGGACGACTCCGCCAAAGATGAGTTCTATGATCTCCTAGACAGAACGTATGCCCAATGCCCCAGCTATGACATCAAAATGCTAAGCTGGGTAAGGAAAGCATCTTTGAACGAGTCATCGGCAAACATAGCTTACACGACACCACCTCCGATAACGGACACAAGCTGATTGATCTTGCTACGGGGCGAAATCTCCTTCTAGCCAGTACGTGCTTCCCGCACCTCGATATACACAAAGGCACCTGGCGGTCTTTTCATCAATCGACTACCTACCAGATTGATCACATCGCTATCGACGTCAGACACTCCTCCACTATCCTTGATGTTCGAACTTTCCGAGGGGCTAACATCGACTCGGACCAGTATCTTGAAGTAGCCAAGATGCGCTTACGGATATCACGAACGCAACGGAGCAGAGTAAGAATACAAAGTTATGACGTCGGAAAGCTACTATCGCCATAAACCGCTCGTGCTTTTACCGATCGCGCCTCCCTTAAGCTCTCCAATACACCTGAATCCTCCACGCTATCAATAGAACAGCAGTGGAGCCTTTGCAAAAAAGCTCTGAAGTTTTGGGTTTAAGGCTCCACCACAAAGAAACACCTGGTTCGATGACGAGTGCAGGAGGATTCATACAGCGAAGCAGGATGCATTTGAGGCCTCGCTGCATAAAAGAACAAGAGCAGCTCGTGAGCTCTACGAGTTGAAAAGAAAGGAGGAGCATAAGCTTCTTAGAAGAAAGAAGAAAGAGCACGAGAAGCGCGCGATTGAGGATTTGGAGAGGTGTTACTGCAGGCGTGACGTTCGAAAATGTTATCAACAGATAAAGCGAACATGCCAAGGTTATAAAGCCAGAACGGAAGCCTGCAGGGATGAGAACGGACACCTAGTAGTAGAACCGCAGTCGATGCTGAGAATACGGAAAAATCACTTCTGCAAACTGTATAACGGCGATGTTAGTCAATATACCGCTGTCAGGTAGAATGATCCATTTCTAATCGACGGAGACCGCAGAGAATTCTGTCCCCCTGACCTCGACGAAGTTAAGATTGCCATATCGAAGCTCAAGTCGAATAAAGCTTCTGAGAGAATAAAGTCCGTCTGCGCCGACTGTCTGCTGAGATCTTCAAGGCAGCTGGTGATGACCTGGTTGGGAGCATGCACCAGCTCATCCGTAAGATAGATATGGGTAGAGAAAAGCATGCCCGAGGAATGGAGTCTCAACATCGTATGCCCGGTCCACAAGAAAAGAGACCCCTCTAATTGTGCCAACTATAGAGGAATAAGTCTCCTTAGCATCGCCTACAAAATCTTTTCTGCCGTTTTGTGTGAACGCTTGAAGGCTTTTGTAAATAAGCTGATAGGTCCTTATCAGTGCGGATTTAGGTCAGGGAAGTCCACCATCGACCAAGTCTTCACTCTACGGCAGATCCTGGAAAACACCAATGAATTTCAAGTCGACACTCACCACCTGTTTGTCGACTTTAAAGCCGCATACGACAGCGTAATTAGAGACGAGCTATACAACGCTATGTCTACCTTTGACATACCTGCTAAACTCGTCAGACTATGCAGGATGACTTTGGAGAATGCTCGCTGCTCCATCCGAATCGGTGAACACCTTACCGATAGTTTTGATGTCAAAAAAGGATTTAGGCAGGGCGATGCGCTGTCGTGTGATTTCTTCAACATCATATTGGAAACGATTGTGCAAAAATCACTGGCCAATACAAGAGGCACAATCTATTTCAAATCCTCGCAACTCCTTGCATACGCCGACGATATTGACATAATAGGTAGATCACAGCGAGATGTCAATGAGGCGTTTGCGAGTATTGAGATGGAGGCGGCGAAATTTGGTTATGTATATGCTGTCATCAAAAAAGGACGCTCACCACCGACGTCTTGGCCAGAAAATTTGTATTGGCAGATATAAGTTCGAGGTAGTTAACGACTTCATCTACCTTGGTTCCGCAGTGACCTGGAACAACGACATCAGTTCCGAAATCAAACGCAGAATCACTCTTGCCAATCGCTGTTTCTTTGGGCTCAGGAGGCAACTGAGTAATAGAGCCCTCTCCCGAACGACAAAGTTGACTCTATATAAGACTCTTATCATCCCGGTCCTGTTGTACTATCAAAAGCGGATGAGGAGGCCCTTGGTCGGTCCGAGAGAAAGATTTTGCGCGTGATTTTCGGGCCTATAAACGCAGACGGGGGATGGAGGAAAAGATTCAACCACGAACTTTACGGGCTGTACAGCGACATGAGCCTAGTCAGGCGTCTACGGATTCAACGCCTAAGATGGCTGGGCCATGTAGAGCGAATGGACACCACAGCTCCAGCCCGGAAAGTCCTTGAACCCAACCCCGAGGGACGAAGAAGCAGACGACGGCCGCACTTAAGATGGCGCCTACAGGAAGAGGACCTCAGCCAACTGGGTGTGCGGCAATGGAAAAGGCTAGCAAAAGATCGTGCTAGATGGAGGGGCATATTGGATGAGGCCCAGGTTCACCCCGAACTGTAGCGCCCACTAAGAAGAAGATAGCATAATAAACAAATTCTTTGAAAACTCTTTAAGAAATACCCCACAGATCTTTCCCATATAAGCCACCGTAAGGCAAATGTCTTCTTGTAACTACACTTCGCATACTATTTATACAATAACTAGAGATAGTTCACATGCGTTCAGTATTCTTTCAAACATTTAAAAACACTTCGATAAGAAATGGTCAGATTATTGTAGCGGTGATAACTTCCCGACATCCTTCCTTGATGCCAAACGATCCGCTTTTCCGAACGCTATCTCAAATTACAATAATTATATTTCAGCCAAATTGCGTTGCACTTAAATATGGAAGTGGGACCATTGATTCTCTTCTCTATATCGACAAATTCATTCCTTCAGCTCTGTCCTGGAGAAATCATGTTTCCATTCCATTAATTGATTAAATGTGACTAAATTTTACATAAACTGACTTAATGGAAGATGGGTCAAAGTAACCTTATTCATTATTGCATATAACGATATAAGCGATATCATCTCCATGTACAAGAATGTTGATCATACCTTTTGTACTGATGACTCAATCCTATTATCTAAGAGCTACGAAAACGGTAAACATTTACATACATATCTGCAAAAAACTAATTTCTACATTAAACTATTTCTTTAGATTCTTAATGCAAGAATTGGCGCGGCATCACGCTGCTAAATACGGTCCTAAAAGAAGTAGCGCTTGTCATATTAAAAAGAATCTCGCCCACCCTAAATGCACAATTGCGAAGAGAATAAAATGGTTTCCGACCAAGCAGGTCTTGCGTGGACCACATTAACACCTTGCGAATAATCATAGAGCAGTCAAACGAATCGAGATGGCCAATTTATCTGCTCTTCGTCGACTTTGAGGGCGCTTTGGATACTGTCTTCCCGGATGCCATCTGGAGATCCTTACAGAGCTGGGGCTGGGGCCACCATAGGTGGCCTGCAACTCGGCAGCTTATCAAGCCACCATAGGTGGTCAGTGGTTCGACAGATTACCAGGCCATCATAGGTAGTCGGCAGTCCGACAGATTACCAGGCACCATAGGTGGCCGACACAGGGGGGAGGGAGCGAGCAAACAGAGCAAAGAAGTTGATCGCGTTTAACAAACGCCAGCTTCGATCTCTGTCCCTGCTCAATCCAAGTTGATACACAGCCTCCGCGTGGCCCCCCTGAATAGCTACCCTTGCACCCGCCAGGTAGTGAACCAATGTGTGCAGCGACCCAACCCCTTGTTCCTGGGGAAAGAGGAACCTGCCCCTCCAGGTTGGGGGTTGTGCTTAAGGGTAACATCCCTATCACGTAAAAACCTACTTGTTCCGAAACAACAACAAGCCTCGGATACGGACGGATACAAAGCTGACGACCCCTGCAAACGACTTACGGACTTGAGAGTCTGCACCTGGAATGTGAGGTCCCTTACAGACCGAGTGCAGGCGATCAATTGGAGCAAACCCTCAACTGCTACAAAGCAGATATAACCGCACCCCAAGAAGTGCGATGGGATGGACCAGGCAAAAAACGGATGAAAAACTGCGACATCTACTACGGGAACTGCTACAGGGAGAACAAACAGCGCTTATTCGGGTGCGGATTCGTTATACGAGGAAGACGTCGACAAAAAGTCTTAAGTTTCAGAGACGCTGCCTCAGACGTGCTTGGTTTCAAACCGCCACCACCTAGAAACCCCTGGTTCGATGAACAATGCGAACAAGCCCATGCAGCAAAACAAAATGCATATAAAGCCATGTTGCAACGACGGACGAGAGCTGCTCGCGAAATCTATGAGCAGAAGAGAAGACGCTTGTCAGAACAAAGAAAAGGGAATACGGAAAGCGTGAGATCGAGGAGATGGAGAGATGCTCTCGCAGGAATGACGCCCGTAAGTTTTACAATAAGGTAAAACGAACATGCCATGGCTACAAAGCCAGAGCGGCGGCCTGCAGGGATGAAAATGGAGAACTGGTAGAGTCGCAGTCGATGCTGAGGATTTGGAAAGACCACTTCTGTAGACTGTATAACGGCGATGATAGACAAGATACCGCTGTCAGGCAGAACGAGCCATTCGTAATGGACGACAATGTAACAGAATTCAGTCCACCCGACCTAGACGAAGTCAAAATAGCGTTATTAAGACTTTTTTTTTTTTTTTTTTAGAAACTCGCGCAGGTTCAAGAGTTTTTATATTCTCTTATGATGTGATAGACACACAACCTGAACGGAGTGCAGTGGTTTGGGTCGTTGATGTTCGTTAACTCTCAGGGGTGGTTGTCCTAGATAGGACGAGAGCCGACCGAATTCCGCGTTTTTTTTTTTGGTTGTAGTCCGTACTAATTCGTTCAAGCACTTTTTAATATTGCATACGCACAGGAGGAATTCCAGTTGACCATATACTGTGAGTGTTATGCCTGCAGCAGTACATTTGGTAACTTTCTAATAAAGCCGCGGGCGCAGACGGCCTGTCTGCTGAGCTTTTTAAGGCGGCTGGAGATGAGCTGGTAAGGTGCATGCACCATCTCATTTGCAAGGTATGGTCGGAGGAAAGCATGCCCGACGAATGGAATCTCAGCATCGTTTGCCCGATCCATAAGAAAGGAGACCCCTATAACTGCGCCTTTTCTGAACTAACTTTTATATTCAGATAATTTCCATTCGCAATTGTACATTAATATTACAGAAGAAAGATATAAAATATCAAATCTCTAAACTGTAAAACGTGTGGTAACTCAACCTTTTGTAAACATGTTATGCGAAATAAAAACATCTATCTATAACTGCGCCAGCTATAGGGGAACAAGTCTCCTTAACATCGCATATAAGATCTTCTCTGCCGTATTGTGTGAATGCCTGAAACCGTTTGTGGATAACCTGATCGGCTCTTATCAGTGTGGTTTCAGGCCAGGTAAATCCACAATAGACCAAATATTTACGCTATGGCAGATCTTGGAGAAGACCCAGGAATACCAAATCGACACTCACCACCTCTTCGTCGATTTCAAGGCTGCATATGACAGCGTGTATAGAGATGAGCTATACAAAGCCATGTCTAGTTTTAACATCCCTGCCAAACTCGTCCGACTGTGCAGGATGACAATGGAAAATTTCCGCCGCTCCATTAAAGTCGGTAATGAGCAAACCGAGACCTTTTTTTTTTTTTTTTTTTTTTAGAGACTCGCGCAGGTTCAAGATTTTTTATATTCTCTTATGATGTGTTGACACACACAACCTGAACGGAGTACAGTGGTTGGGGTCGTTGATGTTCGTTCACTACTCTCAGGGGTGGTTGTCCTAGACCTAGATAGGACGAGAGCCGACCGAATTCCGCGTTGGTTATAGTCCGTAGTAATTCGTTCAAGCACTTTTTTTAGTATTGCATACGCAGAGGATGAATTTCGTTTGACCATATACTGTGAGTGTTATGCCTGCAGCAGTACGTCTGGTCGATATAGAAGGTGCCCTCAATACCGAGAAATGTCACTAGGGTGTATTGTTTGTCTTCCAGTGACCTTTCTATGGTACATACTATCTACTGAGTGAAGTGTTGTTTCCACCAATTTGCCTTTGTTGTAGGCATGTTGGTTATTCGACAGCCTTCCTAAGCTATAGCTGTGTAATGTGCAGAGCAAATACGAGCTGTGCTTGGATTCAAATAATCCTTCCTTCTGCAGAAGTGAACCCCCTGTTTTCGCAAGATATTATCTTTTGGAAAGCAATAATACCTAATACATATGTATCTGCCTTTCCCTTTCTATTGTTTTCATTACAATTGAAAACTGCACACCTCATTTTGAGGCAATAATGCTACACTTTTAATACAACTGCAATAACTTTTTAAATTTAACGCGCGCAAAAAACCTCTTTCTTCAGATAGTCAAGGCCTACTTCATCAAACATTGACAGATGGGTAGCAAACATGGCGGACATGCGCAATGCGTAACCTGTAATAATTCATTCGTGGTTTCACAGGATATACTGTTACTCGTGAAGGGGCCTATCAACAAGATTCTTGGGAAGCTGAGCCCTCTTATAAATACGCGTTTTTGTTGAGTGGAACTTTTCGTGGACTTCTCACATTAAGATTGTTTTCCCAATAGTTTCATTTGCAATGGTAACATCCATTAGCGGTGAGGCTTTCGAGTGCGTTACACAATTGGTCTTGCTGATTTTTGACAAACCCCTTTTCTGCCTTTTTTCCTTGCAATTTTTGGGCCTTGCAGTTATTTTCACAGAAATCGTATTGTCCAAAATGTCTGCATATTTTGTTTACATACTGTTGGTGAATATTAGTAATACGTATTTGTATAATTGCCAAGGCTATTCGAAGGCTTACATTAAGATTTGAAACTAACTTGCACTGCTATTGTATCGACTGCAATTGCAAGGTTGGCCCTTTGCATAGTTCAACTTACACACTGATTACGAAAATGTTTTTCGACAAAATAATTTTGAAACCAGAATACCAAAACAAAAAAACACATTTTTACATTTTGTAAAAAAAAAGAACTTATATTGCAATTGCATAATTACATTCCTGTTTTTTTGTTATAAAATACGTATGTAGATCTATATGTCGGAGAAATAAAAATGAATGATGCAAATCTGTTTTTACTGTTAAATATATATTCATAAATAAAGGTTACAGGCTGTGTAGACTTTAATCCTATAGCCCAAACGATTATATATGAAATAAAACGAAAAAATCGTGACACAAATTCTATTCATCTAAGGTAAAATGAAATGAAAAATTAAAATAGATACAAAACTGTGGTGGTGATATCAGATTGTTCATCTAACTGAACAAAACATGAAAGGCTTAACACAAACTATCAAGGAAAAAGAACCTAGGTGTATCGATTTAGATTCGATATGCAAACCAATTCCGGTAAACCTATATGTATCTCGTTTTTAACCTAGATTTGAAAACTTGCAACTCGCAAACATTGAACTTTTCAGACTTTACATAATACTACATCTCTTCTTGCCCTGATGATCGTTGGTGTTGATGGTTTCTTTAATTTGAATATCGTCAGCATGCTCGACTCCTTCGATGGCGGGTGTATCATACTTTTCAGCTGGTTGATTGTCATCGCTAGCGATGTTCTTCTCAATAACTTCTCTAACTTCTTCGGTGGCAGTATTGCCAACCGTAACATCTGGATCGGTGGTTAGATCTTCGATCGGTGTTACCTCGTTATCGTTAACGGTAGATAATGGTGTTTCGACTACATCCTGTACGATGGGAACCTCTTCAAATTGTTTTTTTGGTGTGCTCTGAACACTTGCACGAGAGAAGCGAGCACGTAGTTTTGTTATCGGACTGGCGACGGCAGTGAAGAAATCGGACATTTCGATTCGCGCCCGTTTAGGCGGACTGATATCCATGACCGAGTGTTGCGATTGGAGTGTTCTGTCACGCTTGCGTGATGCGGACAAGAATGAAAACGAGTCATTGTTTGGCACCTCAGATCCAACTGTCACATTCAAACTGGAACTGGTGAAATCCAATTCGGTATTGATCTTACGGTATGATTCGCGCATTTTACCATTGAATGTGTAATCACCCATTGGGCGAATACTACGTCGACCAGAGATTGAAGAGAATGTCTTCGGACAGGCATTTCGATCCGGTGTGTACATTACGGGGACACTTGGACGTTGTCTTTCCGTCTTGGGCGACACCTTTGGTGACTTATCGACGAAGTTTGAAGATTCATTGTTTGTCACTGGCTTGGCCGGTGTGGATGAGGCAGATATCTGTGGAGAAATGTCATCTTCGAATGCCAAATGGTCTATCATCTCAATGTCGGCTGATTCGTTCGGATCTTGCGTTGAAGGGACGGCAGCCTCCTCTCCGATTATCTCCGAAGGTTTCTCGATTACAATTTGTGGGTCTTTAACAGACGTCGCTGACGTCTTGACATCGTCGATTGTACTTTTCTCCTCTGGAAGTGATTTTGTTACTAATGTGTTTTTGTCTAATTTCGGTACTTCTTCTCCTTTTTTTGCTTCAGCTTCCTTTTTTGTTTTTTCTTCAAGCGCGGTCGTTACCGATTTCTCCTCAGAAGATTTCTCCTCTTCGGTCTTCTTTTTCTCCGGGACTTCATTCTTTTCCTTGTCCTTTTTCTTTTCATCCAGCACCTTTTTGTTGATATCCGCGTTGGCGACTTTTTCTTTTTCATTTGTTTTTTCTTCTATTTTTTTCTTAATTTCTACAGCTTTTGTATCGCCACCCGAGACAATTTCGGCAGAGTTGTCCTTTTTCTTTTCAATCGATTTTTGAGATTCTTTTCGCGGCGTACCGTTGGTAGATGAAGATTCTCCTTTGCTTTTAGAAGTGCCGTCCTCTTTTGAATCAGATTTTTCTTTGCTCTTATTAACACCATTGGTGCTGACGCCAACGCCATTCTGGTTCTTTTTGTTGTCATCGGATTTGGCAACGGTTTTGGTCTCATCAGTTTTCTTAGAATCGGAAGACGACGATTTTTTTGTATCAGTCGCTGGCTGTCTTTTATCGGTGGATGGTTTCCTTTCTATTTGTGAGTCTTTTTTCAACGTTTCAACAGTCTTCTGATTATGAGCAGTTGTTTCCTTTTGGTTATTCAATTTATCATTGGTTGACTTGGTTTGCTTAGTTGCTGCATTGAGCGAAAGTGGAGTGCGTCTACCAGGCGCTTGTACATTAGAGTTTTTCGTCGACATTTTTAATGATGAGATATCGATATGCGTACAAATTGTCTGGAATTAAAAGTAAAGATAGAAATAGCTATACGTTAGGCAGTAAAAATAAATGTCTTATAACGACCAATGTCAAGGAAAAATTGTATTTTTCTCTAAATATGTACATATACATACATATGTGATGTTCTAAGTTTTTTATGAGCCAAGTGCGTACGTTTGTACTTCAAGTTCGATTTGTGTGGGCTAGGTAATATCTAATGGGCAAATTGAACACCTAATTATTCCGCAACCACAAATAAGCATAATAAAAGAAGAACGTCAGAGGGGACGAGGAGAACACCTGTTCCCCTTCAAAAAACAACAGTCAGCGAAATAAATACGATAAAGAACAGGCGAATATCCCCATACCCAAGAACAATTCAATAGTGTCGACGTATATGTATATCTATAGCCATTGTCTTGTCGGTAATGAAGTAAATATGACGCAAAGCAAACCAGGCGATAACAGCGATTTGAAATATTTCTACACATCCATGTTGGATAAATTGATAACAAGTACTTGAGACTGTTTATTTGTATAACCGACAACGAATGGCGTTGATAGAAAGAAAAACAAAACACAGAACGTAAAAACATCTTCCCATTTCCCTTTGACTATATTTTCGCTAAAGTATAGCAGCATACCACCAATCGATCAACAATTGGGGCACGATTTCAAGTGCATTATGTGTATTGTTGCGAGGGGGTTCCGACTTACTAGTCACAATTCACTACAGAATTCTGCAATCTAATCCGGTCGTAGGACGCACAGATACATACATATGTACATACATACATTTGTATTCGTTGCATATGGAATCGTTTGATTCTAGGAATGGATTTAATCATAAAAAATAAATGAACACAATGCATACAGTGACGATCAATTAATTAACACAACATCTGTACGTAAAAATATTTATGCGGGTTGTACAGCTATTCAAGAGAACTTCGAATATCTTTTGCTACTGTGCAATCACTTTTATTTCTCTACTTCCATGGACTGATGTGAATATGTAATACAATTCGGTCAATGACTCGAGTTCAGCTGCACAACAAACATCGCAAATGAGAATAGTGTAACGCGCTCGCTATTGGAGTTTATTTTTATCAATTAGAAGTGCGAAGAAAACCAATGCGTACAACAATTAACTTGAGAAAGCCAAATGCGATACAGAATGGAGTAATGTTAGAATTTAAGATTATTTCCTAAATTTTGCAATGGGAAGCACTGGTTCGTAGAACTTTGTATAGGTTTGACCAAATAAGTCGCAGGAAAGTAAACGCGGAATGGGACTACGAATATTTGTAGTCCCCAATGTAAGTATTTTATCTGGGGGGTTTATGGACGCAATGTACATACACATGTATGTATGTCACTCAAATGTTCCCTGAGATTGGTTTTTGCAGACGTCGATCCGATGGTGAGCATTTCTGAATGCGTTATCGAAAAGGAACAGCGTTTCTATCACAGCCAAGATAAAGCGGGGACGTTTGTTTTTTTTTTAGGTTTTATATAGTGGCTAACTTACCAGCAAAAATATAAATGAAATACATCTCAAAAAACCCCTTGGGCCAATTCGATTTTCTTCGAACGCGAAATGAAGTGATTTTCAAAGAACAATTCGCAATTGGTAAGTGGCAATATCCAAGTCGATACCATCCATCAAGCTGGAGCAAAAAGTAGTTTTTGAACAGATTAAGTCCGATTGTACATTTTAACCAGAAAATACCCAAAACAGTCCATTTGATACTCATGTGGATTTTTGTTTGCCAAAGTTCTTGTTGAAAGTTTTTTTTTAACAACTGCACGATGTTGCAAGAACCCATCGCTGAACATACATATGTACATATGTATTGCTAATATTATGGTTTTGGGGTTGTCCCTTTAGTGTGTCTCACACAGAACATGTTCCACTTGGGCACATTGTGCGCACACGTGCGCGAAACGTGTTTTTTACCATTTTTGTCGTGTTCGTGATTTAACTTAACAAAAAAAAAAAAAAAAAAACTTGGACCTTTACAACATCTCACTTGGACAACCCTTTCACAACAGTAGGTGGTAATAGTTTAGTATCTAAAAATCAAGCAGGCGCCCAAAATCCACCTTTATCACCTTCAAAAATTTTCGCTTTTTCCATCCCATTCCCACGACCTTTGGGGCCTCAAACAAGATCATATCTACAAGCACCACCTCCTCCCTCTAATCGACGATCAGATATGAATATTTTTTGAATTCCAATATTTTATTTTCAGCTCATCCTCTTGAGCCCCAAATTCAAGTGCCCTTCCCAGTCGCCAAATCCGCTTGCGATGTCATACAATGTAACACGTCGGTATAGTTCAGGTTAGGATGGCGCTATTTTTCATCTATGTAAATAAAAAAATTGTCAATGTGCGTTGATACTTTCTCAACAAGAAGGTACCCTATAGCTACATTGTACAACAGATAATGTTTACATTATTAGAGGAAATGTTAAACATATCTAGAGCAAGCACGCGTGTGAAAGCTCATGGGTGCTGAATAAAAATAGAAGTCAACCGAGCGACATAGGATCTGAGTAGGGACTACACTCAAAGAAAGAGAAATTGGAAAAAAATATAATATTTTAACGAAATAGTCGTTGCCAATAAGTATTCTTCAACTTGCAATACATAGTTTACACAACCGGCCGAGAACCTAGGTAGAAAACTATCTATGTACATATGCGAAAACATCGAAAAGAGCAAACGAGTTATGCAGCAATACGGGTTTGTTTTGTTTCTGTACGATGCTCATTTTCAATTGCTTCTTGATAGTTACAGAGCGCAAGAATGTAGTACATACATATGCATGGATGTAGATAGACAGAGCACAGATGGATTGTGAAAGGAAAATATGTTGCTAATGGCCTACATACTACGACCAATTCCACTTTATAAAGGTGCGAAAGATTGTTTACTTTAGAACAAGCTAATAGGAAATATGTAATTATTTGCAGTTTTTATGTTTTTCTTCAAGTAAACGCCTTAGATCGACCGGGCTGATAATGCAATGTGAATTTATACATATTTCTTTATAAGCAGCAGCGTATCTACAAAATTAATTTATTCGTTTTCCTTGGTTAATTTTTTCCTGTTTAAATACATCAACACGTCGCACGTGCATTTTATCAAACGAAAAAAAAAAGGGAAAGGAGAACTACACTATCAGAAGCACACATTCCTTTGCGTCGCTCCTCATATCATACATATGTATGTATCTATTCTACACAGAGCATTGGCACGTCCATTGACCGCGGTAGTGAAGTCACTATAGCGCAAGCTATACTACAGTGACTGTCGAACACAACAAAATACCGCTCAAAACAATCTTATCAAACCGTCCACAATGCACACAATTACTTATCGGCCAACAATTTTTACTCAGTTTGTCAAAATTGTACGCGGAAATGGTCAGCGAATCAAAAATAAAAACTCAATTGATTGGACACTTTTGACCGCCATCACTGTTTGCTGTGCACCTATTCATTTTAAAAAATGGCGGTTGAGCACAAATTGCCCTGGCGAACGTCGAAAAAAAATAATAAATTTCCTTTGTCCCAACCGTACCCTTGACAATCCTTGTGCGAGTTTTCCTTAAAAATCACTTAAAAGCGATTTAACGATTCAAAGAACAGAATTAATATCCAATTATTGCCACTTGGCGGGGTGAAAACTGTTTCAACCCAACAAGACGCCGTTTTATGCAACCGCACAAGAGAGGAAAAAATAATAAGAGATTCAATAAGCCGAACACTTCACGAGTATTACTGCTTAATTCCAATCATTTCTATAACGACAAATATGGAAACATTTGTTCTAACCTTTATGGCGATCGATGAATGAATCCTTTTTTTCTACAAAATAATACACAGAACAAACGAAAATTAGAAATTGCAACTTTCATACAAAAAAAAAATGTAATTTTCCTCCTTTTCTTCTCTCTTCTATTTTGCGGCACGCAACATAAGCAAACAACAAACGTAAAAGGCAGCGAATCAAACTGAACTAAACGCACACCAAAACAAAATGTCGCAGCGTAGCATAATCTGAGTGGAAGGGAATTTTGCTTGTTTTGCCATAATGGACGCGAAGGGAAATTATAACACATAGGCGACCTAAGTAGGGAAGAATGGGAAAAGGGATGCCAAGGATGGCTATCGCTTCGAAGGATTAACTCATTTATTTTTGGATATTATGTATATTTACATTTTATAACTTTTTTATGCTTGGTGTTGGTTGAAAACGAACGGCTTAAATTGGAATTGGAAAACGACTAGCTAGCAAGGGAACACGAAGAAGACAAATGCAACAACTAGCCTCACGAGTAATGGAAACAAATAAAAAGATTTTGCAAAGTCATTTATCTTTTTTAGCTAGCAGAATACAGATTCTTGATAAAAGTTAACATTTGCTCTTATCACCTATCATGTTATGCAACGTAAATTCTCTAAACTTGATTAAGACCGATTGTCTCTATTTAGCTTCAGGAGAATTCTTGTTTGGAGTGTTTATAGAACCATTTATCCAATGGCCTTCATAACCTTTACATTTTAAAAGTATTGCGCAAAGCCAAATGGTCACCGAAATATTTTACGCGCTACATACCCCGTTTACATGCGTAGTTAAATCCGGATTGAACTAGGATCGAAATGCATATAAACGCGGATCGAGTTGAAATAGAGTTGACTCGACTTAATCTAGCTAGCTGAGCTGGATCAAGTTGAAAAAATGTATGTAAACCTGGGTCGAGGAGTTGAACTGACATTTTGTCTCTGTATGTGTGAGATATCTTTTTTGCTTTTCTTTCTTTTCGCATTCTGGTTGATACAACGCAAGGCTAAGGCAATCAAAGTAAAAGGTCCGATATATACCTACTATATGTCACTTCAACTACGTTTGAACTCTTCGATCTTCGACTACATTGCAGAAAAACCTGGGTCGAAATTTCAACTCAGTTTCGAATCGATCTTCCGTAGAGCTAGTCTCCTATGACAATTTAACCTTACCTTACTAACATGGACGTCGGAATCAATTGGAATAGAAGTTAAAGCTTTAACAACTAGCTTATATTAAGCAACAGAAATAGCATTCTGAATAAATATGCCATCACTGCTGTCATGCCAGTTGTTGACCTAAATTTATTCAGGAAAACGATAAAGGATAATGAAGTTGTCCTTGCTACGTTACTGTTATTAGTTATTTTAGTGCATCCATGCCATTCATTCAATGACATCTCAAACAAATTCTATTTGTTTAGAGCTTTTGATTCCCATGTTGAATCTTAAGTAATTTACAAGCACTATCCACTCGAAAAGCTGCAGTCAGAACCTTAAAACTGCTTGCTCAGACTGCGTGACGAACAGGATTATATGTACGTCAAAATGAAAATTCTTCTAATAGGATTGCCTTCTTCAAATATTGTAGAAATTCTTCTTAGCACAAAACTGTCGTCGAAATGTTCATTAAATGTTTCTTTCGGTATATGTTAGTGACAGGGACGACATATCGTTGATTTCTCCTGAGTTATTAGTTTTGGATTAACCTGCATGGGTTTCTTGTGTAATACGGGTCAAAACTTAGACTTTAGGTAAAACTATTCTTTTTTATTAGAAGGAACTAGAAAAATTCGCTAAGGTTCTTGCATTTAATTATTACATTTTTATTATTTTTTATGAATGTCCATTAGGAACTCGGAGGGTTAGAGCCTCGTTGGTAACACCACGTCAGGTCTCCCTATCCCCTACATACAAACATATAAGTTGATGTGACCCATCTCCTTAGGTCTTGCCACCTGCGACGTAGCCTTCTAACGGCCTTCTTTCTTCAGATTTTCCATTCATTATTATTTTGATTGTTTTGTTTTTTTTTTTTTTTTGTAGTCTTCCATTGTACTGCCAGATGAGAGGCACCTAACTTTATTGTATTTGCCCCGTTTTTTTGGAGAAAAATGATATCGAGCTTCAGTGATGTACAGCTAAGAAATTCGGAACACACAACATTGGCTCCAAGGGTACGGCACCGTACGCAAACAAAGGCGAGACAGTCACAGAGACAGTGTTCTGCTATATTTCTCTTGAGACGAGATATGTCTTTCAGTACACACCCTCTGATAAATATATCAAGGGTGGAATGTTCTAAAGCAGCACCCGGCGTGCGGAGGAAAGCCCCCGTATTTCTGAGACAAACCGTTTTGTGAAGGTTAGTGAAAGAGGCTACGTGTTAGCCTGTTCCACCAGACAACCGATGCATATGAGATTGTCGGTCATTGCCGTGTCGATCGAGATGACGTTTGCTGGCGATAAACCCAAAGGCACCCTTGCATAGCCAGAACGCTGACAGCGCTTTGATGGATTTTGACTAAAACTTGCTGTCTAAGATAACTCTCAGGTACTTAGCTTTCTTAGATATCGAATAAGGATTATACCGCTATTATTTTCTTCCACAATATTTAAGTAAAAACTTTAAATGTCACACAATGATAATCTTAATTTTTGTCATTCATTGAGCTTCAAAATCATCCAGCTACAATTGTTCTTTTTTTATTATAGTTATCGCTCATAATTTTCATTTGTGGTTTGTAGCCACCAGAATTTGTAAGTGTAACATGGGCATTAAGTGCATATGCGTTATTATAGGAACATGTCCGTAATTATGTAATTATGGCAACTCTTTGTGTTGCTGTTACACATTCCAATGTGGACAGTTACCACGGACACAGAGCTATTGAACTTGATCCACTTCCACTTTGATTTACTGCAACCTTGTTATTTATTCAACCTCTCCATTAAAAAAAAATACAGTTATTTTCCCTTCATAACAACGTTCTACGATAATACAGAAATTTATAGAAAAAAAAGGGAAAGTAATTACGTACCGGATGTTAAAGCTAAGCGGAAATCAACTGAATGGGAAATGAAAATTCCCATTACGCTGAACGAGTACAAAATTCCCCCCCGGAATAGAATCACTCAAACTATCACCCTATAATCCCTAAACTGTATTGTGTTCTGTCAGAAAGTCGTAGATGTGCCTTCAATTTGTTGAGAAAGTTTGATTTCGCATAATAATCAGAAATATAAATTGAAAATCTTGTAAGCACTACAAAATTCATTTTTCATTCAACAACCAACTTAATTGTATATATTACATGCAAGAATAACATACTCGTTTAGTTGGAAAATTGCAAAAACATTTCATGTGTTCTTCATTCAAGGCTCCAGCACTTGCCGCACCTACGCTTTAAACTTAACCCCTGCAGGCAAACTTTGCTTGCCGATACCATTTGTATAATTTGAGGAAATCCACAACACGGAACGATGGCTAACGTTTTAGAAAATCAATTATTAAATGCTGCACAACATATAGAACAACAATTGGATCAGCAATTGGATCGTTTGGATAATCTTGATTCGGACGATTTGCAGAGGATTCGCGACCAGAGAATTAAGGAAATGAAGGAATTGAATCAAAAGAAACAAGAGTGGCTGGCTAATGTAAGTGTAATTACTCAGAAATGCTTTTTTGTTTTTCAAATTCATGTTTGTTGTACATACGGCAAGGAGTGAAAGCGGAAATGATCTGTTTTACTAGGTGGGTGGCAGAATTGAAATGTTTCCACTATGTGTTCTCCTTCATAGATCTTTTGCACAAGCTGTTTAATGAAAATAGGTATCCAATTCAGATTGGTACGATAAAACTAAATCCATCATTCAATCTACCGGGTTCTGGTGACGCACTAATGACTCATGTTATAGATTTTAGTAAACCACTTTGGATAGTTTTATGAACACTGTTTAGCAACACGCGATAAGAAGTCAGTCGTGATTTAATTGTACGAACTTGGAAGTGACGTTATCTAAGCCCTTGCGTGCTACTACCCCCTTAGAGACATTATTTTATATCTAATGTCAGTACATACACTTCCTTTGGTCGTCTGAATGTGATATATTGAATTGAATTGAAATCGGGGGTGTCACATGACACTAGTACTGCAATCATAAAGGTTCTATCGTACTTCCTTATTTGGTCTAGGATTATGTACTTACTAAGCGGGCGCTACAGTTCGGGGTGAACCTGGGCCTCAGGCAACATGCCTCTCCACCTAGCACGATCTTTCGCTAGTCTTTTCCAGTGCCGCACGCCCAGTCCCTTTTCACCTGTGCGCGCCTCCTTAAATGCGGCCGTCCTCTATTTCTTCGTCCCTCGGGGTTGGATTTAAAGACTCTACGGGCTGGAGGTGTGGTGTCCATTCGCTCTACATGGCCTAGCCATCTTAGGCGTTATATAGCTCGTCTAATTACGCTGTCGTATGCGGCCTTGAAGTCGACGAATAGATGGTATGTGTTGACTTGAAATTCATTGGTTTTCTCCAGGATCTGCCGCAGCGTGAAGATTTGGTCGATGGTGGACTTCTCTGGCCTGAAGCCACAATGATAAGGACCTATCAGCTTATTTACGAACGGCTTCAGGCGTTCACACAAAACGGCAGCGAAGATCTTGTATGCGACATTAAGGAGACTTATTCCTCTGTAGTTGGCGCAGTCAAAGGGTCTCTTTTTCTGTGGATCGGGCAAGCAATGCTGAGACTCCATTCCTCGGGCATACTTTCATCTGACCGTACCTAACCAGCTCACCGCCATCTGCTTTGAAGAGCTCAGCAGGCAATCCATCTGCGCCAGCAGCTTTATTTGACTTGAGTTTCGACATGGCAATCTCAACTTTGGGGACGTCAGGGAGACGGAAATCTCTGCGATCTTCGTCATTGAGTAATGGGTCATTATGCCTGGCGGCGGTATGTTGGCTGTCATTGCCGTTATACAGTTTGCAGAAGTGGTTTTTCCAAATTCACAGCATCGATTGCGATTCTACTACTAGGTGCCCGTTCTCATCCTTACAGGCCTACGTTCGAGCTTTATAGCTTTGAGACATTCGTTTTATCTGTTGATAAAATCTTCAACACTTCCATTGTTGTGCTCTTCAGGGCTTGTTTTTACTGGCAACAGTGCTGCTCTACTGACTGAATGGAGGATTGAGTCGTATCGGAGAGCTTGAGGGAGACGCGGTTGGCAAAGGAACTGGCGATAGTAGCTTTCCGACGTCATAGCTTGTTGTTCTAACTCTACTCCGCGTTGTTCGTGTTATCCCTTGACGTATCTTGGCTACTACAAGAAAGTGGTCTGAGTCGATGTTCGCTCCTCGAAAAGTACGAACATAAAGAATAGTGGAGGAGTGTCTGACGTCGATCCCGATGTGATCAATCTGGTTGGTGGTCGAATGATCAAAAGACCGCCAGGTGCTTTTGTGTATATCGAGGTGCGGAAAGCGTGTGCTATCTAAAAGAAGATTTCTTCCCGTGGCGAAGCCGATTAGCCTATGTCCGTTATCGGCCGTAGGCCGTGTTTGCCGATGACCCGTTCAAAGATGCTTTCTTTACCCAGCCTAGCGTTAAAATCTCCTAGTATGATGTTGGTACCATAGCTGGGGCATTTGGTATATGTTCTGTCTAGGAGATCATAGAAATCATCTTTGATGGAGTCATCCTTGTCTATGTTACAAAATTTTGCCTTGATGCGAATCGTAATAAGACGTTCACTCACATACTGGAAGCTAAGGACTTTATGCCTTAGTCCACCTCTAACAACAAATCTCTCCCTATAGCAGTCACCGTAGTAGATGTCGCAGTTTTTCATCTGCTTTTTGCCCGGCCCATTCCATCGCATTTCCTGGATGGCGGCTATGTCCGTTTTATAGCGATCCAGGGCGTCCGCAAGTTGTTCGGCCGCACGTGGTCTGTTTAGGGACCTAATATTCCACGTAAAGAACCAAAGGTCCTTGTTTATTTTTTGTTTTCTAAAATGCAATGCAAATGCAAAATGCAAATGTAAATGCAAAAATTCACCAAACAATTTTTGTTATATATGTGGTGATTTTGTAGTGACATAAAAATGGCTTACCCTCATTATTTTGGATTTTCTAGAAAAAATAAACATAAAATAAAATATCCTGATGTTCCTTCGGCCCAAAGGCCAATTCCTCGCCATAAAGAATCACCAGTACCAGTTCCTCCTTCGAAAGTACAAACTGACGTGTCATTCGATGTATCCGAATCTGTAAAATCAAATGAAGTTTCGCTTAGCAGTTCATCTTATTTAACAGAAGAACCATTGAGTGAATCATTTACACTCTGCACTGCGACCCCCGCGAACACAACAACAGAGAAAGTGCCTTCAACGGCCTTCATATGCATTCGCTGTTGCTAATAATGTTCTGTCCGCAGTTGTTGCCTATTCTTCTGCCAACATTGCTGCTGTCCCACTGCTATTGTCTTGGATGATCTGACTCCAGCTATATCGTCTCTGAACAAACGAATCATTGCTACTACTAGTCATGAACCTCAAACTGTTATCACGGATCCCCCAAACAACACGATCGTGTGAGAATTTTTAATTTTCTCCCAAAAAAAAAACGGGGAGAACTTACTTACTTTGATGGTGCTACAGTTCGGGGTGAACCAGGGCCTCAACCAACAAGCCCCTCCAGCCGGCCCGATCTTTGGCCAGTCGCTTCCAGTGCCGCACGCCCAGTTGGTTGAGGTCCCTTTCCACCTGTGCGCGCCATCTTAAATGCGGTCGTCCTCTGCTGCATCGTCCCTCGGGGTTGGAGTCGAAGACTCTTCAGGCCGGAGCGTTGATGTCCATTCGCTCTACACGGCCTAGCCATCTTAGACGTTGGATCCGAAGACGTCTAACCAAGCCGATGTCGCCATTCTCCGTTTACACAAACGGGACCAAAGATTGCACGCAGAATTTTCCTCTCGAAACGCCCCAGCGCCTCTTCATCCGCTTTTGATAACGTCCAAGCCTCAGCGCCGTAGAGGAGAACCAGGATGACCGGGGAGAACTAAACAACAAATATGCCAAGTTAATGCTAACTCGTGTACTTGCACCCGCACGTGGAGGCATTTTCTTCTCTGTTTACTACCAAAATGCGACAGGAATTCAAACAAAAACAAATCAACTTCTCTCCACGAGTATGATGTCATCACATTAATTGCATAGTTATACTCTCACACTCACTCAGCAAAAGTTTTCGATGCGTCTTACTGTGGTCATCGTCTTTACAGATCAACGTCTTCTTCTCTCCCGCGGGGCGGTATTGTGCTAATCGCTGTCCGCTCTTCATTACATATAAACAAATAGCTTTACCCTTCTGCGCCTATAACATTGAACAACTGTGCGTATGTTTTGCCCACTCTTCCGAAGGGGGTGGAGTTTTGTGCTTTCTTATAAGTAAACAATAAACTTTAGATTGCATTCACCCATAGGGAAATAAAATCACACACAACATGGGTTATTAAGGGAAGTAGGTTTAGGTTCTCCATTAACTGTAACGCCACATATGTACATACACACATACATACCCCAAAAGTCTAATGCTGCCATCTACAATCTTCATATACGGAATATTGAACATATCTCTGCCCAACTCAAAGTGAATTAAGCTCAAGTAATCTTAGCATATATCAATGCAGGTAATATTCTTTGGAGTACAACTTGCTTCGGCATTAAGATGTAGGTCCCTTTCACCTGTGTGAAAAATAAATCACACATAAAATGGGTGATTGAAGAATAGCTTAGCTTTGGTCCTTCAACGCCACCAGAGAAGATGAAGATTATTCTTTGGAACTTGTCTGATGTAGATGAAGGTTTATTACCTTTCAATTTGAAAAATGATTATGAATTAAATCTCAATGAGACTCACTTTTTGCGCTAACTTTGTCTCAAATCAATTGTCACCACAATTCACTAAATAGATTTCTTGGCTCAATTTTTGTAGGCGACGAATTAAATTAAATAATCAATGTGATGAAGTGTTATGCTCACTTCCGGGCTCTGTCCTCAAGTGGCTTCCTTTCATTGTTCCAATTTTTAAATCGGGTTACGGGCAAAATGTATGCCAAGAAAAACATAACTTGTAAAAAAACCAAGTCTCGCAACTCAGATCTTGTACCGTAAAAAGTTGTAAGATCAATGTATTACCAAGTCAGTTAATTTATTCAGTCCCTACTTAAGGGACCTTCTGCCTTGATTGATTACGTAATTAGCTAACCTAACAACATCTTATAGTGACCATACCAATATCAAAATCTTTTATGTTTTAAGTAAATAGATTGACCTGGCCATCGCATGAAAACACAATATATCTCACAAGTAATACATATTATATTAACTTAGATTATTTAGTGCGATTTCCAAGTCAATCTATTTACTTAAAACATAAAAGATTTTGATATTGGTATGGTCACTATAAGATGTTGTTAGGTTAGCTAATTACGTAATCAATCAAGGCAGAAGGTCCCTTAAGTATGGACTGAATAAATTAACTGACTTGGTAATACATTGATCTTACAACTTTTTACGGTACAAGATCTGAGTTGCGAGACTTGGTTTTTTTACAAGTTATGTTTTTCTTGGCATCTCATTCCTTTTTGTAGATGTATGTATGTTTGTATGTATGTTGGCGTTACAGTCCATGAAGGACCTAAGCCGAGCTTCTCTCAATCACCCATGTTGTGTGTGATTTCATTTTCCCATAGGTGAAAGGGACCTACAGTTTATTGCCGGTTCCGAACGGCGAATTTCGAGAAGCTTTTCATGACAATTTTACTACAGAGGATTTTGTTAGAACCCCGCTGAGGAGAAACACCGTGAAAACACGTTCGATGACATGGCTTTGTCGGGATTCCATCCCGTGTCATATCGGTGTCAGAGGCCAACACACTACCCACTGCGCCATGGTGCTCTCACTTCTTTCTTTACTTACATATGTATGTATAATATATCGAGGATCGTTATTTTTATCTTTTCTTTGAAACTGAGTTACTTTCTTTTTACTAGAAGGTAGAAACTACATACACATAAAGAAACCAAAGAAACTTTTTATTACTTTTTTTTATTTTTTATTATATTTATATTTATTTATTTTGGGTGATAAAGTTAACCTTCTGCTTTAAATTTGTCTAATCTCCCATTTCTCACCCGTCCTATGTATCCCTCATACAGTTATGTATGTACATACATATGTATTTCTTCAGCGTAGGCACAATTTCGCTGATACCAATGCCTATGCCAGATATACACTGTTCAAATTCATGCAATGCACGTGCAAGTGTATTAGTGAACAAATCACACCACGTATAGATGGGTTATATGCTTGAAGTAAAACCAAATCTTTCTGATGCGTAAATACATACATATGTATGTATGTATATACTCGCCGATACCGAATACAGTAAGCCTACCTACCC
Source organism: Eumerus sabulonum (assembly GCA_951905685.1). NCBI lineage: Eukaryota > Metazoa > Arthropoda > Insecta > Diptera > Syrphidae > Eumerus > Eumerus sabulonum. The sequence continues at coordinate 211,296,513 of OX645060.1, forward strand.
TTATTATTCCATTGTTTATGTATATGTATCCAGGCAAACAGATTCATTCACTGATGTATGTATATACGTTTATGGGATTATTTATGAAGTTGGTGTATCTAGAAAACTTAAAATTGGTGTATCTAGAAAACTGAACCGAAATTGCAAAATATTTAAGTTTTTCCTTGGTTTATACACTTAACACTAGTTGTGTTCCAAATTTGAAGCTTCTACGTCTGCTAGAAGTGCCTTAGACTTTTGATGATCGGTCAGTCAGTCAGTGAGTCAGTCAGTGAGTGACAAAATTAAGAAACTTTGACTAGTTATAATTCTTAAACTACTTGTTCAAATTGAATGAAATTTGAAATATACCGTGTCTATGCAATGCTTGCTTGGTTACTGAAAATTCAGACTTCTAGTTCTATCCACAACGAAGTTATAGGGGGTCGAAAATGGCCTATTATGTTACGAGAAAAGGATGGTACGGCCGTGCCGCTTTTTTGCTCGACTTGGCAGGGGCACTGCCGTGCCCCCAGATAAAACTATAGGGGAATATCGAAATTGTCTGCAATTCCAAAGTGGTTTGATTACTAAAAGAAACCCAACCGCTTTCGGACGTACCGTCAAATATAGAGAATCTTTCTGGAATGCCCTGCCGGATTCTGTCTTCCCCCCCTCAGTACAACAAGCAAGCAGTTAAGATCCCTATATCCCTCTTCCTTTTTACCTTCTGCCCGCATTGTGTCGCCGATATAATAAGGTTTTTATACATTGCGCGCATATTATGAAAAAAAAATGTAAAGTTATCTCTGCCTATCGTAGTAACGAGTTAATCGGTAACAAACAGTCCCTAACGAAATTACTGATTTTGTAGTTAAATTCGACTCAAAAGTGACTTTCGTTCCTCATGTTGAGTATATAGTTGCCAAGGCAAATCCTTGGATATAATATATAGGATTCATAAAGCATAATTGCAAAGATTTCAAGGATCCATATACGTTAAAATCGTTATACTTACTTACTTATCAGGCCAGCGACCCATGGAGGATCTGAGACTGAGCTATAGCTGCCTTCCATCCTTGACGGTCCCGGGCACGCTGCTTCCAGTTGTCAAGACCAATATGTCTTACATCCACGATTACTTGGTCTTTATACCGGAGGTTCGGTCTTCCCCTTCTTCTCGAACCAGGAGGCTCGGAGTCGAAGACCCTCTTAGCTGGAGCGTTGATGTCCATGCGCTCGATGTGGCCAAGCCAGTGTAGTCGACGGATCCTTGCCTTCCGGACTACATCCACATCTTGGTACAGCTCGTAGAGTTCGCGGTTGTGTCTTCTTCTCCATTCACCTTCCTCACAAACAGGACCAAATATCCGGCGCAGAATTTTTCTTTCGAAAGAACCCAAAATCAGCTCCGCTGTCCTGCTTATCGTCCAGCTTTCGGCTCCGTTCAGCAAGACTGGCAGAATGAGCGTTTTGTAAAGCATGATTTTGGACTTTCGAGTGAGGAGTCTTGACCCCAGTTGTTTGGACAAGCCGAAGTAGCAGCGGTTGCCAAGGGCGATTCTATGCCGGATCTACACTGTGGTGTCATTATTTCGCCCTCTCTTGGAATATTGCTCGATTATATTGATGCGGAGACACAAACCGACGGTTAAGTTCGAATTTCGCTGTCGAAGCTCGAAAGCTCTCTTGAAGCGGAGATTGCAATGATGTCCACTGTCAACGGCGTACTGCTAATTGTCAGAGCATTCTAGAGATTTCCGAGGGGGAACTTCCGACGGCGAACATTCGAGAAGGTGGACCGAGAGCTATATAAGCGCGAACACTCGCCCTCGGCATACATTCAGTTTGTGGAATTGAACAGCGTGTGACTAGTCGGTGTGATCAATCGATAAAACAGTGGGAAAATAAAAGCTTTCAATAAAGTTTTGTGTGTGTAATAAAGTTTAAAGTGTTCAATAGTATTGGATAATAAGGAAAAGTGATGAAGCTGCACAGATAAATGATCTGCCGTGGAATAAGAAAAGTGTGTGTGTTTTAATTCGGATAAAAAGGACAATTGTATTTTATCGCAATCCAGTGGTGTGAACCCTATTTGGTGTGGGATTGAATATTTCGTAATAATATGTATTGGTCCCATATTGCGCAGTACACACATAAAAAAGGTTGGGAAGATTTCAAAAGTCGTTTACAAGACTCCACTCTAGTGTGCATTCCAAAAACATGGTGCCATAACTTGACCAGCGGATGAAACTGTAATCGCCTTCTTTCAAGCCGATTCTCCTCTTTCAATCCATTGGTTACACAGTGGTTCCCAATCTTTTTCAGCCCGCGGCGCACTTACAAGTTTAGTATTTCGTCACGACGCCCTACTTTAGCTATTTGAAAAAGATACTTACTTACTTAACGGTCGCCACAGTTCGGACCTGAGCCTCAACCAACATGCCTCTGCGGTTTATACCTCTTCGTTGAACAAACGCTTTCTTAAGCACAGAAATTGAGATTTGAAAGAAAAAAACGCATTGTGCAGGTCACAGGTTGGACATTTTTTGATTTACCTCGTTCTCGCTGGACTGTTGTGTCAAAAGAGAGGCAAAGTGAGGTATGTTTAAAAATTCAGTTTACAAGCAGCGCGAAGCTTATTTTATCTTTTAATCTACCTAAATCACGGCGCGGCGCCCTTCTTTACTTTCTACGGCGCACCAGGGCGCCGCGGCAAACACTTTGGGAACCCCTGGGTTAAAGTAATACATCCATGTTTCTATCTATTGCAAATATTCGAAATAATTGCTCTGAAAATTTTGCCAAACATACCATTATGACTCTTGCACACTGCCTTATCCTGTCTAAATTTTCTATTAACATAATGTAAGTCAGAGTGAAAGTGACTAACACAGTTGTTGATTCCTCTGCAGTGGGCCTTTCTTCTTCTTCGAATGTTTCAATTTTATAGGTTCCTTTTCATTTGAAATAATTTTTTTATTAATTATTAAAAATAAATTGTTGCAGGGTCACGGAGTGTATTCCGAACTAGCCGATGAGAAGGAATTTTTCGAGGTGTCCAAGAAATCCCCAAATATTGTCTGCCACTTTTACAGAGACTCAACCGAACGGTGTCGCATCGTCGATATGCATTTAAAAATTCTCGCTGCCAAGCACATAGAAGCGAAATTTTGTAAAGTGAATGCAGAAAAATCACCTTTCCTAACCCAAAGGCTGAGAATTAAAGTTATCCCGACGATTGCGCTCGTTAAGGATAGCAAAACAAAAGACTTTATCGTTGGCTTTACGGACCTAGGCAATTGTGATGACTTCTCCACGGACATGATGGAATGGAGAATAGCACAATCTGGCGCAATTGATTATAAGGTACAGAACAAAAATACAAATTGATGGTTTATCAAGTAAACACGTACATATCTATATTTTAGGGTGATCTGCTGACACCGCCCGATACCAAGAAGGCGGCCAAGAGCTTTATTAATCGACCAAAGAAAACTGTTCGCGGCGGATATGATTCTGATGATTCCGATATTGATTTCGATGATTAACAGTAAACCTCCTGTGCATCCTTCCTTTCATCCGCTTAGCGACTGAAAAGAAAACTCAATTAATGTTTAGAACCTTTTTTTATATAAACCTATATACAAACAATGTAGAAGCAGTAAAACAACCGAAGAGCGTAGTACATCAATCTATATTCTATTAGAGAGCAAAAATGCAATCGATGTTAGACCGAGACCGAAAACCGTAATGGGCGTATATGCATGAGCAACACTCAAAATCAAGTCAAGCAACAAAACTTCAAATAAAATTCTTAAGAGAAGTCCACATATTCTATTTAACGTCTCAAAATGAAAATGTAATGTATGTACGTGAAACACGAAGAAAGCAAGCAAAAAAGACATGGCAAGCGTTACAAGTTATTTGATATTATATTTTACGTTGTTCTTTCGAAATGCGTACTTTTTAAACATAGGTTTTATTGTATATGTTTGTGTGCCGCCTGCCTGCAATCACAGATTGCGGTCGACCAGTATTGTTAGATGAGAAATGCTTCTGTACGTAAATTAGTTTACTACTTGATCTTCATTCAAATTATTATTGTCCTGTATTCGTCCAACCCCCCATTTATGCATAAACATAGGGATTAACAACTACGATTTTGATTTTTCATATTTTTTTAATTAAATGGGAACCACTAAGAGCCGATTAAATTTATATAAGTTCTTAATTCTGGGAATTATTTTAATATTGTTTTTTATACACAGTCACTAAAATAAAATAGAATTGCTGATCATAGCAGAAACGAATGTTCTTTGATTTCTTACAGAGCCAATTTTGAAAATCCTAATAGAATATGAAAGCAAATTTGCAATAGAAAATAAGCTGGGCCGCCTGGTCTACCATTCATGAAAGGTAACTGTTAGATCATCACATCTAGTCTTAACTATGCTGACAATGATATGGACATTCATCTGATGATTCTACAATGTGGAGGCACAAACTATACTCCAGACAGACACCTTACGTTAATATATTTTCCCCGTTTTCAGGAGAAAAAATAAGAAGGAGCTTGAGTGATGTAGAGCTAAGAGATTCGGCACATATCTCGTCGGCCCCACGGGTGCGTCACCGTGCGCGAGCAAAAGCGGGACAGTCGCGGAGAAAATGTTCTGTTGTGTCATCCTCCTCGCAACATGCAACACAAGTGGGCGTCTCACTGATGCCAAGCACTCAGAGATGCTTAGCAAAAGTGTAATGGTCCGTAATGACTCCCACAAGTCTTCTGCAGTCAATTCTCCTTAAGAACAGGAAGAATGCTGCGGATTTCTTGCAGACATGATCAGGGCATACGCGCTTAGTCATCCTGCATCCTGCATAATCCCTCCATCTACGGTTGTGTGTATTAAACAACCAATGGTTAATGTAAGAATTTACCGTGGACGCAGGTATACCTAGAGCGGGTTCAGCTCCTAAAAAAACTCGCCTCTGAACCCATTCTGAGATCAGATATCTAATTTCCTGGGATCCCAAGGTGACAAGCCTTAGTGAATTTAGTTTACCGACTCTGTTCAAGCGTAATTCGGACCTTTTGGCTTTTTGCCCCCCACCTGTGCTTCACAACATAGCTCCCGACCACCGCCCAGATCTGGAGCGAAGACTATCCTTTCCAGGTTCTGTATCCAGCCAGAGCCAGTCCTGACGCCATGGAAACCCGACTGTGAAATTAGAGCGCAGTCGGATAACGGGTGTCAATACGTCAGCAGGCATGTCCATGAGACAGGGGTCGCAGGACAATTCTTGAGCAAGCACACTATTATTTCTGTGCGAGTTCTCTTGAGACGAGACATGCCTTTCAGAGCACATCCTCTGATAAATCTATCAAGGGGTGGAAGGTTCATCATAGCATCTAGAGTAACGCCCGGCGTGCTGGGGAAGGCCCCTGAGACAAACCGTTCTTTGGAGTTTGGTGGAAGAGGCTACGACGTGTTTGCGTGTAAGCCTGTTCCATCAGAGAACCGATGCATATGAAATTATAGGTCTTGTAAGCCCCATGTTTTGCCAAAATCTCCTTTGCATTGCTAGAGTTTTGGTTGTTTTTGGCTCATCAGGCTTTGACATAAGAAGCTTGCTGTCTGAGATGACTCCCAGGCATTTAGCTTCCTTGGACATCGGGATGGGGTGCCTTTTTGAACCAGCTGGGTCATGTCAGTATTTTTCCTCCTCGTGAAGAGAACGACATCGGTCTTAAGAGGATTAAACGATAGCCCATTTCGTGTTCACCAATTATCGATCACATTAGCGCTGCCTGTGCTTTTAGACGGACAGTCGCTAAGCTTGAGCCGACAGGAAGAACGACGACGTCATCCGCATAGGCCTGGGCATAGATTCCAGAGGCATTGAGAGCATCAAGTAGAGAGTCGACCACCATGCACCATAACAGCGGAGACAGGAAGCCGGCTTGCGGGCAGCCCATGTTTAGGCCGGATTTGACACACGGGTCGAGGCCTGCATGTCCTGTGCACAAGCATTGCTTTTATTCACAAGACCAGTGCTTCATCTACGCCATGCCGTCTGGCCACGTTACACATCAAAAGCTCACTCAATGTCGACGAAAATGCCCAGCGCGTACTCTTTCCTTTCGAGCGCGCATTCAATTTTTCCAACTAGGTTTTGAGAGAAGCTTGGCTCTGGTCCATCAAGGGCTGTAACGCCACCAAAAGAAGAAAAGAAGGAATTCTTGAAGCGCAGTCTCACGGGATTTTCCGCGCTGAAAAGCATGTTGCATTTCGAAGGGCAACTTTGCGCACGTCCATCTCTTCCAGTCTCTCCAAGCTTTTCAGCAGGAAGCATGTTAGACTAAGTAGTCTAAAACTATTTCTCTGCTTTGGGAATACAGACTACTTTCACCGGTATGTAGGCAAGTGCCAGGCTAGCAGTAAAAATTCTTTTCGAAGTAGGAAGCAGGTGTCATACCTTTTTGCAGCACAACAGGGTATATCCCGTCGGTGCCTGACGATTTAATACCAGCTACGCCGAGTTGTTTCAGTTGCAGTTGTGCAACGAGTCAGGTTTCCCGGGAAATGAGTCTGAAGCAGTACACTAAGAGTCCGCTTTAGACTCAGTAAAGATTTTCAGATTTTCTGAGTTATCCAGCTTTGTCGATTTTCCCCGTTTGAAGACTTTAACCAACTTGCTGGTCGCGCTCAGAGATTTGACCTCTTTACAGAAGGTGTTATAAGAATTGTTTTTCGATTTACGAATAAACTTCTTATATTCTTTCGGCTTCGACCGGTACCTGTTCCAGTCATCTTTCGATTTCGAATTGAGCGTTCTATTCAGGAGACTTCTGGCTTCCCTGCGAAGACATTGGAGCTCGGCATTCCACCAGGTAACGAATTTCCTGCAGGGAAATTGTCCTGTTGACAGGACGTGCGAGTCAACTAATGTAGTTATAGTAAGAAAAATAATTAACTCGAAGGGTGAGTGTTTGGTGAGTTAAATCTCGCACTACTATGAGCACGCGTTGTCGGTCCTCGTAGTGTCTTTTGAAGATTTTCACCAACCATCGAAAAAAAAAAATCATAATCTTATTCAAAAGGCTTTATCCTTAATCTTCTGACTAAGTTATAGTTGCAAGTGAATAATTTCTTCCTTAGGATGGTTGATGGTTCCGTAGTCTTTTCTCATATCTTTTTGCAACTTTTTTTACTTCTTCAGCCACCATCTCAATTTTAAGATCTCTGTGTAGATCAGCGCATTTACAATATTGAAACCCTTGGATAATGTGAATATTTGTTTTGTTGGTGCATCGCCTTAGTTGTAGATCATATGTTCAGATTGGTTTAAGTACTAGTTTATAAAGCAATAATTTGTTGAATGTTGACAGGCATTTTATTGTAGCGAATGTTAAGTGTAATGGCGCAGTGATTAGTATGCTGGACTCTGACGCACGATGGGCGAGCTCGGATCACGATCACACCATCGAATGTTTATTTCGCGGAGTCCCTCGGCGGGGTACTGACAAGACCCCCCTTAGTATAATTTGCCATGAAAAAGCTTACGCCTTGTTTTATTCTATGTTATGTATGATTCTAGTATTTGTGAGTTTGACTGCAATCATTTTTCCTCTACATAAAAAAGGCGATTACAAAGATCCGAAGAACTACAGAGGGATTACATTCCTGAATACTTCAGCCAAACTGTTTGCCGCCCTAATATATAAAAGATTGTACGAATGGGTCCATGTACATAACATTCTTAAAGAATTTCAAGCTGGATTTAAAAAAGGTTATTATTAGGCTGGTTATTCTGCCTAACAGATATCGCTGAACATTATCAGAGTAAGAAAAAAAAGTTGTACGCCTTCTTTGTAGATTTTCGAGCAGCTAATGATGCAATATCACGTGAAGCACTCTTCTACAAGCTGTCCAAAATAGGTGTATGGAACAAAATTATTTAAATCCTTCGAGCCTTGTATGAGAATTATAGTGCACATGTGTGGGATGGAGACGTGATTTTTGAGGAGTTCAAAACTTCAATGGGCATTAAACAATGCTGTGTTCTAAGGGCACTCCTTTTTATATTATACATCAGTGACATAACTGATGATGTAAGATGTGGAATAAAGTTCTGTGGTGTAACAACACCTGCATTGATGTAGCGGATATCGTCATTCTGTCTGACTCTACCCAAGGTATGCAATTGATGATAAAGAGACTTTGCTCATATTGTAAATGCTGGAATCTCACTGCTAATTTTGAGAAATCAAAAATGATGGTATTCAGAAATGCATGTGGACGCTACTCACATTTGGAAAAATGGAAGTACCCAGATACAATTATCTAGGTATCCTGATATCGTCATCTTTAAGTTTAAAACCACATTTTGAAAATAAATTAGCTGATGCTAAAAGAGCTATCTATGCGATTTGGGAACGTTACTTCAAAAGCAAATACGTGCTGCAAAGTGCAAACCAATCCTTGTTCCACTTGCCTGCAGCCTCGATATCACTATATGGATCTCAAGTCTGGGGTTACAAAGGTTACGATGCAGTGGAAAAATTGCGTCGGTACTTCTTGAAGAAAATATTTCTATTTCGGTTACCGAAAAATACCGCTAACTATATTGTAATATATTAATGTGTTTATGCCTAACCCCAGATCGTAACATGCATACATTGTTATTATAAGTAGTAGATAAGTTGTATGTAAGTATAACACTTAAGCAGTCTTGTGAGAACTCTTGAGCAATAACATCTCAAAGGCTGTGCCCTTGTTTTCTTGATGTGACCCATCACATACGTACGTGAAGTATGTATGTTGGCGTTACAGTCCATGAAGGACCTGAGCCGAGCTTCTCTCAATCACCAATGTTGTGTGTGATTCCATTTTCCCATAGGTGAAAGGGACCTACAGTTTTTATTGCCGGTTCCGAACGGCGAATTTCGAGAAGCTTTTCATGACAATTTTACTACAGGGGGTTTTGTCAGAACCCCGCTGAGGAGAAACACCGTGAAAAACACGTTCGATGACATGGCTGTGTCAGGATTCGATCCCGTGTCATCGGCGTCAGAGGCCAACACACTACCCACTGCGCCACGGTGCTCTCACGTACGTGAAGTACACAACATATATATTACACATTGAAACTGGAACCCCGCCTTTGATCTTGTACACTCTCAAAATACACTTCAACTATGTGTGCTTAAAAGTACAAGAGATGAGTGAATAAAGATTACTAAACATGGTATTAAAAAGTATAATTAGAACAAACGGAAATGTGAAGGATGGCAGAGAGTAGCAGTAGAAAACAGAATAATTCTGGCTGTTCAAGCAAACGAACAACCTCATCTTTTAAGACAAAAATTCGACTCAATTTTGGAGAACTTTGGTAGACATATGTACATATGACCAATATGTTGAAGAAGCTGAATCATCACAATATAGGTACTACTTTAGAAAACTTGACCACTTTTTAAATGAAAAATCGTATTTCCTTAACAGTCACTCAGTTAAAAAAATAAGTCTTCTTCTTCTAAGCGGGCACTACAGTTCGGGGTGAACCTGGGCCTCAACCAACATGCCCCTTCATTCATCTAGCACGACATTTTGCTAGCCTTTTCCATTGCCGCACACCCAGTTGGCTGAGGTCCCCTTCCACCTGTGTGCGCCATCTTAAGTGCGGCCGTCCTCTGCTTCTTCGTCCCTCGGGGTTGGATTCAAAGACTCTCCGGGCTGGAGCTGTGGTGTCCATTCGCTCTACATGGCCCAGCCATCTTAGGCGTTGAAGCCGTAGACGCCTGACTAGGCTCATGTCGCTGTACAGCCAGTAAAGTTCGTGGTTGAATCTTTTCCTCCACCCCCGTCTGCGTTTATAGGCCCGAAAATCACGCGCAAAATCTTTCTCTCGAACCGACCAAGGGCCTCCTCATCCGCTTTTGATAGTGTCCATGCTTCTGTGCCGTACATCAGGACCGGGAAGATAAGGGTCTTATATAGAGTCAACTTTGTCGTTCGGGAGAGGGCTCTATTACTCAATTGCCTACTGAGCCCAAAGAAACAGCGATTGGCAAGAGTGATTCTGCGTTTGACTTCGGAACTGATGTCGTTGTTCCAGGTCACTGCGGAGCCAAGTTAGAAAAAGTCCTTAACTACCTCGAACTTACAACTGCCAATACGAACGTTCTGGCCAAGACGTCGGTGGTGAGCGTCCTTTTTTGATGACAGCATATATTTAGTTTTGCCCTCGTTTACCGCCAGACCAACTTTCGCCGCCTCGAACTCAATACTCGCAAACGCCTCATTAGCATCACGCTGTAATCTACCTATTATGTCAATATCGTCGACGTATGCAAGGAGTTGCGAGGATTTGAAATAGATTGTGCCTCTTATATGGGCCAGTGATTATTGCACAATCATTTCCAATATGATGTTGAAGAAATCACACGACAGCGCATCGCCCTGTCTAAATCCTTTTTTGACATCAAAACTATCGGTTAGGTGTTCACCGATTCGGATGGAGCAGCGAGCATTCTCCAAAGTCATCCTGCATAGTCTGATGAGTTCAGCAGGTATGGCAAAGGTAGACATTACGTTGTATAGCTCGTCTCTAATTACGATGTCGTATGCGGCTTTGAAGTCGACAAATAGGTGGTGAGTGTCGACTTGAAATTCAATGGTTTTTTTCAGGATCGTAGTGTGAAGATTTGGTCGATGGTGGACTTCCCTGGCCTGAATCCGCACTGATAAGGACCTATCAGCTTATTTACAAAAGGCTTCCGGCGTTCACACAAAACGGCAGAGAAAATTTTGTAGGCGAGACTTATTCCTCTATAGTTGGCGAAATCAGAGGGGTCTCCTTTCTTGTGGATCGGGCATACGATGCTGAGATTCCATTCCTCGGGCATGCTTTCCTCTGACCATATCTTACAGATGAGCTGGTACATGCTCCTACCCAGGTCATCCCCAGCTGCCTTGAAGAGCTCAGCAGACAGTCCGTCTGCGCCAGCAGCTTTGTTCGACTTGAGTTTCGATATGTATGTATGTATGTTGGCGTTTCAGTCCATGAAGGACCTGAGCCGAACTTCTCTCAATCACCCATGTTGTGTGTAATTTCATTTTCCCATGGATGAAAGGGACCTACAGTTTATTGCCGGTTCCGAACGGCGAATTTCGAGAAGCTTTTCGTGACAATTTTACTACAGGGGGTTTTGTCAGAACCCCGCTGAGGAGAAACACCGTGAAAACACGTTCGATGACATGGCTGTGTCGGGATTCGATCCCGTGTCATCGGCGTCAGAGGCCAACACACTACCCACTGCGCCACGGTGCTCTCGATATGGCAATCTTAATTTCGTCGAGGTTAGGAGGACGGAGTTCTCTGCGGTCTTCGTCGATTAGAAATGAATCATTCTGCCTGACAGCGGTATATTGACTAACATCGCCGTTATACAGTCTGCAGAAGTGGTTTTTCCATATTCTCAGCATCGACTGCGATTCTACTTCTAGGTGTCCTCTCATTTCTGCAGGCTTCCGTTCTGGCTTTATAACCTTGGCATGTTCGCTTAATCTGTTGATAAAACTTTCGAACGTCACGCCTGCAGTAACACCTCTCCAAATACTCAATCGCGCGCTTCTTGTGCTCTTTCTTCTTTCTCCTGAGAAGCTTATGCTCTTCCCTTCTTTTTAACTCGTAGAGCTCACGAGCTGCTCTTGTTCTTTCGTGCAGGGAGGCCTTATATGCATCCTACTTCGCTGTATGAATCCTCATGCACTCGTCATCGAACCAGGTGTTTCTTCGTGGTGAAGCCTTGAAACCCAAAACTTCGGATGCAGAGCTTTTCAGGGCTTGTTTGCAAAGGCTCCACTGCTGTTCTATTGATAGCGTGGAGGATTGATCGGTAAAAGCACGAGCGGTTTCTGACGATAGTAGCTTTCCGACGTCATAACTTTGTATTCTCACTCTATTCCGTTGCGTTCGTGATATCCGTTGAAAAAAAAAAAAAAATAAGTACTATATTTAAAATTAGAGGCAAACTTGTCCAACACTTTGTTGCCTGCGCAATATGAAAGAGAGACAAGATATCCTGCATTTTCTTGGTGTTTGTCCAATTCTTAAAGAATTTCGACTATCAATGTTTGGAAAACATTATAGAAGGAGATTTCTAATATGTACATATAAGATCTTAAATTTATATTTTGTCAACCTGGTAGACGGCCATATGCCAAGCCCATTATGGCTTATGTTAATATTTTTATTGTAATATATTTATTGAGAATCCCGACACAGCCATGTCATCGAACGTGTTTTCAGGGTGTTTCTCCTCAGCCGGGTTCTGACAAAACCCCCTGTAGTAAAATTGTCATGAAAAGCTTCTCGAAATTCGCCGTTCGGAACCGGCAATAAACTGTAGGTCCCTTTTACCTATGTGAAAATGAACATGGGTGATTGAGAGAAGCTCGGCTCAGGTCCTTCATGGACTGTAACGCCAACATACATACATTTATTGGAATAAAAGTAAATTAAAACTGAACAACCTGGACAGACGGAACTGGTCCTGCCAGATGCACCCCCGCAAGGGCTGCGTGGACTTCTACACCGACGGGCCAAATTAAAGACGGGGTGGGTAGTGGAGTGTTCTGCAAACAATTAAACCTGAGCCAAGCTCTAAAACTACCAGATTATTGCACCGTCTTTCAGGCGGAGCTGTTGGCAATAAAGGAGGCTCTGTTTTGGCTTAAGTGGAACGTAACATTTACTATGGATATTTGAATTCATGCGGACAATCAAGCAGCCTTGAAATCGCTATCTCAAAAATAAGCCTTGACTGTCGCCTATCTCTTAACGAGATGGCCGAACAATTTAACATACAGCTATGGGTACCACACACTCGCCAGACAAGGAACGACGAAACATTCAATCATGGCATGCGAGGGTATACCTCTTGCAGCCATAAAATTTAAACTCACAAACCTCGCCGTGGCTTTCTGCGCAGTAAGAAAACGCTATCTAGGATCCTACTTCCTAAGCGACCTGACTGATGTTCAGAAGGATAACTGACCTTCTTAACTTTTTAAGATACATTAAGTGTTTTTTTTTTTCTTAGAGACTCGCGCAGGTTCAAGAGTTTTTATATTTTTGTATTTTCTTATGATGTGTTGTTACACACACAACCTGAACGGAGTGCAGTGGTTTGGCTCGTTGATGTTCGTTCACTACTCTCAGGGGTGGTTGTCCTAGATAGGACGAGAGCCGACCAAATTCCGCGTTGGTTATAGTCCGTAATAATTCGTTCGAGCATTTTTTTTAATATTGCATACGCAGAGGACGGATTTCAGTTGACCATATACTGTGAGTGTTATGCCTGCAGCAGTACTTCTGGTCACTTTCCATTCACAACTGCGCTGCATACTTTGGTCCGTACAGGAATTACTTTTTCTTGGCTATGAAGCGAACTTAAACTATTGACCTTCCGCTCGGCGGTCGATGATGTTAACCACTGCACCACGGCCACCTCCATGAATAGGGAGAGAAATCCCCTTGTAGCAACACAACGGGTCTCCCTGGCCTAAGTGTAAAAGGTACCCTTACACGATCAATCGAATGACATAAATTATTTAGGTGTGTTTGTGAAAATGCGTCTTTGTGCGTCACACACATTCGTTGGTGACCGATTGACAAAAATCAAAACATTTTTGATATTGCATGACCATTATCATGCTGATTGATGTGTGTAGGGGTTGGATTGACCAAATAAGTTTATTGTGTGTCGTGCAGGTATGGTGTCGCGAGCGTGGAATGTGATGTCTGTCGGGAGCGGAAAATTTTAATTGAAGGAGGATGAAGAACGGGAGATGCAGATATTTTTAATTCACTTAAAAGATTTTCATGAGTGAACTGATTCCTTTTTTTAACCACTGTTTCATACAAATTCTATTCTTTTTTTGCCATTCTATTCTTCTTCATCTTTAACAAAGTGCCAGAGCAACGGCCGAAATTCACTAAATTTCGCTAGAAATTTGCTTTAATCGATTGAGCTGTGTAAGGGATGGAGTCAATCCACACAGACACGATGCATGATATCAACTGATTGATCGTGTAAGGGCCACCTAATCTTTCCGAGGCTATGAACCTACCTACTTACCTACCTAGAAGTTAGAAATAGATATGAAAACGGTTTGTCTAAAACAATTTTACCAACGATCCCTAGATCAACATATTAAATACCGCCGACTTCGATCGCCAGAATGTGCGGAAAGTTTCTGAGTTTTATGTGATCAATAAGCTTGTTGACCATTCCAACAGACAAACTAATTCATTTGAACACAAAGTTTGTTCAAAGTGACAAATGCATTGCATTAATATAACAGCTCTTGGACATACATACATAGTACATTCGTCCGTAAATTATAAATTACTATTATGTATTCAATAGCAAACGCAGGAATTTAAAAAAAAAAAAAAAAAGCTTTAAGAACACGTTAAAAATAAATGACGCACAAAATGCAATCAATAGACTTCATTCCAGCGAAAAAGTCTCGCGAACGCACAGTTTGAGATGCACAGCTGCCGTTTACTGTGACCCAGCTCGAACGTTTCACTGGAATACGTCATTCCACTTTGACAACTCACAACCCACTATACTCACTGTAGGAAACCATTTTCACTCGCCGGGTGAATGCGATGAATCCATCTTTTGTGCTTTTTTTTCATGTCCGTCTACGTTCTTTTTGTACACCCAAAACAAGTAGGTTTTCCTCGAATCGGTCGTAGATGCGGTTGCCCCGGAACAGGTCATCGCTGTCGTTTGTCGTGTGAAGTGTGCTTTCCGTGGGTGTTCCTTACCCCGAATTTGTAACTGTCGATAATCTCCTGCTCATTTCTGTTGGTGATTTTGTTTGTTTTTTTTTTTTCGTAGGCTTTCGTTTTGTTTTTTTTTTGTTTTGTTTTTAACGTCAACGATGTGATAGATAACAAATTGAATATCAAATTCAGTTTCCAATAGAATAGAACTATTGTCGGCCACCCCCAAAAATTCCCAGTCCTTCTTTCGTGTATAAATAATTTGATTCTTTCCTTCCGATTACGGAAGTGCAAAACTTTCGGTACAAAAAAAAGGAAAAATCAAAGATAGACCAGAAAAAAGTTGTTTCACAAAAAGATAAACTCAGTCGGACTCGAGAAAATTGGAAAAGTTAAATTGTTTTCCATCGAAACCATAAGAAGTTTGTTTTTATGAACAATATACAAAAAAAAAAAAAAAAAAAAAAAACGAATTATGTACTACCATGTTTCAACGTTGAGGAATTGATTTTTCTTCTTTCGCATTTGCGATTCAACGTGTTAGATAAAGAAAAACTCACGTCCACCGAGCATCTCTACTGAAGAAGTAGTAGTACTCGTAGTTGAAAGAACAGAAAAAAAAGTGAAAGTTAAAAATCGCCGATTACTATGATAAACGTCGAGCAACAACAAGGATCCTCTTCACCAGTCAGAGCATCGACCGCTGGTATGATATCGAGTAGCACTCCGATTCGGATAGGCAGTGGATCGGGCGAGCCATCGACACCTGGTTCGGGTATGAACGTACTGGCTAGTAGTGTCCCTGCTAGCGGAAGCGGATTACAGCATCAAAGCTTACATCAGAGTATATCGACATCGTATGTTGGATCAACGGCAAATCCATCGGGGGCTGCTGGGGTGAGTGGTACGCCACCGAACAGCGCAGGAGTCAGGCATACAGCTGGTATGAAACCAATTGATTACATTTTTCTTTTCTTCTTTTTATTTTAATAAAGTATTAGTTTATTAGACAAAATATCAGATACACACTAGTCCCTTAACGTATTTGGTTATGTATTTTGTTGTTTTTTTTTTTTTTTTTTTTTTTTTAGTTTTCTCTTTTAGACCAACACGAATTCCCCTAGCTAGTTAGGAGACGCAAGAGTATTTTGGAGTGAATTATAATACAATAGATCCGAGTATGAATATCCACAAAGTAGATTTTCGTCTACATACATACATATGTACATATCCATACATTACATATGCCATTTGTAAAGCTGAACGTGATTCTATCAATTAACAAGCAATCAAACGTCAAATGTGACCGTTTATTAGGTCAGTGAATGGTTGAGGGCACCGTGGCGCAGTTGTTAGTGTGTTGGACTCTGACGCACGATGAGCGAGTTCGGATCCCGATAACACCAACGCCGATGTTTATTTCGCGGCCTCCCTCCTCGGCGGGGTACTGGCAAAACCCCCCGTAGTAAGTGGCCCTTACATGATCAATCAGTCGACATCATGCATCGTGTCTATGTGGATTGACTCTATCCCTTACACAGGGAGAGGAAGAGTTTCGCGCAGGTTGATGTTTTTCCACACAACCTGAACGGAGTGCAGTGGTTTTTGGGTCGTAGATATTCGTTTACTACTCTCAGGGGTGGTTTGTCCTACATAGGACGAGAGCCGACCAAATTTCGAGTTGGTTATAATTCACAGCAATTCGTTCATGCACTTTTTGGTGTTGATATTGCATACGCAGAGAATGAATTTCAATTGACCACATACTGTGAGTGTTATGCCTGCAGCAGTACGTTTGGTCGCTTTCCATTCACAACTGTGTTGCATACTTTTTTCCATATAGGAATTGCTTTTTCTTGGCTATGAAACGAATTTGAACTATGGACCTTCGGCTTGACGGTCGATGATGTTAACCACTGCACCAGGGCCACCTCCTATTGCTTACGTTGGTCTGGCACTTTGTGCAAAGAAGGAAAAGAATAGAATGGCATAAAAAGAAGAGAATTTGGATGAGTTCACTCAGGAAAATCTTTTAAGTGAATTAACAATATCTGCGTCTCCCGTTCTTCATCCTCCTTCAATTTAAATTTTCCGCTCCCGACAGACATCACATTCCACGCTCGCGACACCACACCTGCACGACACACAATAAGCTTATTTGGTCAATCTAACCCTTACACACGTCAATCAGCATGATAATGGTCATGCAATATCAAAAATGTTTTGATTTTTGTCATTCGGTCACCAACGAATGTGTGTGACGCACACAGACGCATTTTCACAAACACACGTAAAGAATTGATGTCATTCGATTGATCGTGTAAGGGTACCTTTACTTGCCTGGAAAAAGCTTCTCGACTCAGGCCGTTCGGAATCGGCATTAAAAACTGTAGGTCCCTTTCACCTGTGTTAAAAATAAATCACAGAAAACATGGGTGATTGAAGAGAAGCTTGGCTGTAACGCCACCAAAAGAAAAAAGAAATGAAAGTGTCCTTGTTCCACATCATCGGACAGCTCCAAGACCGGGCAGAGTTTTGGTGTTGGGACTTTTGTGAAGCACAATGATAATCGGCTCAATAGACAGCAACTATCCTGGATGTTTGCAAAAAAATGACTGCAGGCATTTCACAAATCATTATTGAGCTACATGCTTGTGTTACACCTGATGAGGATTGAGGACGATACGGCGGAATAGTTTCTCTATGACTGCCGTTGTGTGGAAGCGTATCCCTTTATTCTTTGGTTTTTTAAGCTTTTGTTTTTAATTGTCGAAACAACAGAAAAATTGCAAAGAATTATATGTAGTGTATTTTTATTTGAGTTGATAAGTCGATGATTGTCTTTTAAAGATAATTTGGTGAAAATCTTAACCACGACTAAGTTTTAAGTAGTCCATACGGAGAGACCGATTTTCAGTCAGTTGCTCGTGCACATTGGTTGGTTTCTCGCCAACAACACGTATGATATAGCAATTGATGCCGAATTATCTAAATAGACGAGTGATTTGACGTATTCTTATATTAGAACCACATGTCGACTCGGTTCAGCTCGTGCATTTTGGGCAAAAGTGTTCGAAATCATGAAAGGATGCCACGATTCCCTCGGGCTCTAAAGCACGAATCGTTGCATTTTTCTGGGTGCATTGACAGCTCTTGTATTGTCTGAAGTTGCTTATTATGCCAAATATGGCAGTCAGAAACGAGCTTTATCACTAAAAACGATATTTGACATTTTTCCTCAAATTTTCTAATGCCCGCTAATTAAATACATCGAAGCTGTGGCAGGCCTTTCGGCTTCAGTTCTAAAACGAACTGTATTTTGTATGGTTTTTGATCAAGTTCCTTGCGTGAAATCGTACACGTAGTCGCGTAACACATTCCCAATTGCTACGAACGGCGACGAATGAACAAACCACGGTCTTGGAGATGGATACAGCAGCAACATTTTTTCTCTGTGTATGTCTGCGTAGGGGTAGGTGGCTTAATGTTCACTAACGTTGAATTTAGTCACTATGACCTGAATTGCTTGTTCAGTAGGTCGACCGTAAAGTGCGCGAAGAGCATTTTTTACAGAGCACGAATTTTGATAATAGTATTCAATGATTTGTAAACGTTTTCGGGTGTAAGTCTGTCAATAATGAAATGGCAACGCTACTTGGGTTTGCTTGATTTTGACACATGTCATGAATCCCGCGTGTGGTATCAAAAATTGAACACTAAAAAAACAAGTAGTAAACAAATCACCTATTCGAATCCATCTTCCATTGCCTGGATTATGTACGCTATCCTGAAGGGAAACTTACTAATCAATTTTGAAAGGGAAAAATGGGAATACAGGTTTGCAAGGTTGTCTAAAAATATACAGAAGTCTAAAGTTAAAGACTGTCTAGCAATTTTCTTATCCAACAATTTAAGTAAGCTTTTTCATCAAAAACGGATGTTCGGCTACGCCTGGTTTCACTAAACCAATATCTGATGGTATTATCGAAGGTGCATAGTCCTTAATCCCTACAACCAGCATGTAACTTCACATTGATTTCCTCACACGTTTTACCACCAAAAAAAAAAATTGGAATCACTGATCGGTTTTGCTCGACAGTGTTGTTGACGATTTTCAACAGCTATCAAAACAACAGTACTCGATAAATCTGTCTGAAATGTAGAATACAAAAATAGATTGGAACTAGTAGCATGGCCTTAAAAACAGCATCAAACTCGATGAAAAGAATGTTTTGAAAGTGATTTACTGAGCTGCGAAGGTAGGTA
The DNA here is from genome assembly GCA_951905685.1 of Eumerus sabulonum. Lineage (NCBI taxonomy): Eukaryota > Metazoa > Arthropoda > Insecta > Diptera > Syrphidae > Eumerus > Eumerus sabulonum. The sequence goes on from OX645060.1 coordinate 211,315,566, forward strand.
CTGCTCACAATGCATAAGTTAAGGAACTAATTTCATAATATGATGTCTACCAAATTTTAACTATGGTTAGTTGTATTTTGGTAAAATCAACTCAGACTGTGCTCCACCATTTCAATTGAATTGATGATTATTTTGGCACAAATGACTCATACATTATCCGGCAACCGTCACATTGACCTCTCTTCAATTAGTTAGATGTTTTTTTCTTGATTTTATCTATCCGCTGTGTCTAGTCATAATTTACCGCATTGCGTTATATTCGTGTCAATTGAATAAATGATTGAGCAATTAGTCTCCAACTTCTACTTAACGTCTTTCGAATTCAGTGAATATGAATGATGTTGAAGAAGAGAACAACTCATGTAGATAATTTTACCAGTTGATGGAACTTATTGGATATGTTTGAATTCACTCATGGATGAGGTGAATGAAAGAAACGTGGATTAGCAACGTCATGTTGTACTATACTTATCACCTATTTGCATAGAGTCGTTATCATATAACGCACCAGAAACGATTAAGAGCTCTCTGGCACGCACTAGTTTCTAAGGCAAACATGAGTAGCTGCCTCGGAAGCACTAATTGCCTTACCATACGAGTATTCACAGAAAGTTAAATAAATTTTTAAAATGAAACTGTGCTAATGAAATTAGCAAACCATACCCTCAGTCAACAGATACTTTCTGTACTCAATGCTAATGTTGAAGAAGGGCCTATCCACTACGGTTTTTGGTCGTTAGCATCTACATACATACGAGCATGTATGTGAAAGTATTGTTTTGATGGCAAACAATCGATATTACTCAATACGATTGATAAAGAATCAAATTGCGAGGGAATTTATGAATATGATTCGAATAGAAACGGTCTCGACCTTGGTAAAATGATGTCACATTGATGCCAGGGTTGCTAGACTTTAGATGATGTCATTCGATGTTTATTTGGTTTCATATATAAAAAGAGCGTAGATTGGAAGCAGTGAATGGGGGACTTTGTTGATTTTTCTTATGAACTCCGATCCTACATGTGTCCTATGTATGTACGTCAAACTTGCGATTTAATTGAGTCATTTGAGTTAAATGGGTTAAATGTAAATGTTTGTTTGTGGACGGAGCTGACAGTATATTTATGGTTGCTCAAGCATCTAGAATTTATTTTCAACCTTATGTTTGCGAAATTAAGTTCGTAAGAACGATTTATTGAAAAATGTTCTAATTCTGTCTTTAATACTTCGTGGCAAGCAGGCTACCTATTAGGGACTAGCACAGAAGTTGTACTTATAGTCGTTCACACTTGGATGTCAAGCAAAAAATTCGGGCTAAACATACTTGTTAATATCAAGTTTCGCTATATACTGATAACCTTATTCACTATCTGTTTAATTTGATGATTCGGCGATCATATATCATATCATATACATACATATATATATAAAACTTTTGTTTTTCTCTTCGATAGAATGGTTGCTACACGGAAGACAAGCAACGCTTATTTGGGTGCGGATTTGTTATTCGAAGTAGACTTAGACAAAGAGTCTTAAGCTTTCGTCATGTAAGCGAACGCATCAAGGGTATACTGGGAAATATCACCCTAATATGCGTGCACGCCGCCACGGAAGAAAAAGATGATCGACTTAAGGATGACTTTTATGATTCTGGACCAAACATACGCCCAATGCCCCAGTTACGATACCAAAATCGTACTAGGAGATTTCAACGCAGAACTGGGCAGAGAAGACATCCTTAGATTGATCATAGGAAAGCATAGCCTCCATAACACCACATCCGACAACGGATCCTAAGAATGCTTAGGAGTCGAGTAGGACAACGTAAGTTTGACGTCGGAAAGCTACAATCGCAAGAGACTGACAGAATTTTTGCGGATCGTGTCTCCTTTAAACTCTCTCAAAATCCGCCCACAGCAGCGCAAACAATAGAGCAGGAATGGGCGCATCGCCAGAGCGCCGTCAGAGACGCTGCCTCAGAGGTGCTGGGTTCCAAACCGCCACTACCTAGAAACCCCTTGTTCGATGAACAATGCGAACAAATGCAGCAAAACAAGAAGCATGTAAAGCCACGCTGCAACGACTGACGAGAGCTGCTCGCGAAATCTATGAGCAGAAAAGAAGAGAGGAACACACGCGTCTCAGAAGAAAGAAAAGGGAATACGGAAAGCGTGAGATCGAGGAGATGGAGAGATGCTCTCGCAGGAATGACGCCCGGAAGTTTTACAACAAGGTAAAGCGAACATGCCATGGCTACAAAGCCAGAGCAGAGGCCTGCAGGGATGAAAATGGAGAACTGATAGTGGAATCACAGTCGATGCTAAGGATTTGGCAAGATCACTTCTGCAGACTGTAAAACGACGATGACACAGGATATCGCTGTCAGGCAGAACGATCCATTCGTAATGGACGACGATGTAGGAGAATTCCGTCCACACGACCTAGACGAAGTCAAAATAGCGATATCAAGGCTTTAGCCTAATAAAGCCGCGGGCGCAGACGGCTTGTCTGCTGAGCTTTTTAAGGCGGCTGGAGATGAGCTGGTAAGGTGCATGCACCATCTCATTTGCAAGGTATGGTCGGAGGAAAGCATGCCCGACGAATGGAATCTCAGCATCGTTTGCCCGGTCCATAAGAAAGGAGATCCCTATAACTGCACCAACTATAGGGGAATAAGTCTCCTTAACATCTTTCGCCGTATTGTGTGAACGCCTGAAACCGTTTGTGGATAACCCGATCGGCTCTTATCAGTGTGAATTCAGGCCAGGTAAATCCACAGTACACCAAATATTTACGCTACGGCAGATCTTGGAGAAGACCCAGGAATACCAAATCGACACTCACTACCTTTTCGTCGACTTCAACATATAAGTCGCCGCGTATGACAGCGTGTATAGAGATGTGCTATACAAAGCTATGTCTAGTTTTAACATCCCTGTCAAACTCGTCCGACTGTGCAGGATGGCAATGGAGAACTCTCGCTACTCCATTAAGATCGGTAATGAACAAACCGCGACCTTTGATGTTAAAAAAGGATTTAGATAAGGTGACGCGCTGTCATGCAACTTTTTCAACATCGTACTTGAAAATATCGTGCAGGAGTCGCTGGCCAACACAAGAGGTACGATTTATTTCAAGTCTACGCAATTGCTTGCGTACGCCGACGATATTGACGTGATTGGACGGACACAGCGAGTCTTCAATGAGGCCTTTGTAAGCATTGAGGTAGAAGCGGCTAAGATGGGTCTTAAGGTTAATGAGGGTAAAACCAAATATCTGCCTTCATCAAAGAGAGACGGGCAACACTGACGTATTGGCCAGAATGTCACCATGGGCAGATATACATACATAACTTTGAAGTGGTCAAGGAATTCGTCTACCTTGGCTCATAAATGACCGGCGACAACAACACCAGCGCTGAGATAAAACGCAGCATCGCTCTGTCCAACCGCTGTTTCTTTGGGCTCAAAAGGCAATTGAGAAGTAGAGCCCTCTCTCGGAAAACCAAGGTGACACTATATAAGACCTTGATCATTCCAGTCCTTTACGGCGCAGAGGCTTGGACTCTAACAAAAGCGGATAAAGATGTCCTTATTCTGTGCTCTATCTACGGTCCCGTTTGTTCAAACGGTGTATGGAGGTGAAGATTTAATGAAGAACTGTACGGATTGTACAGTGACATCGGCCTAGTACGACGTTTATGGATTCAGCGTCTAAGGCGGCTAGGCCATGTAGAGCGGATGGAAAATACAGCTCTACAGCGGAGGGAAGGCGCGGCAAAGGACGGCCGCTTCTACGGTGGCGCACGCATGTGGAATGGGACTGTGCCAACTGGAGACGCTTGTTGGTTGAGGCCAAGGTTCACCACGGACTGTAGTGTCCGTGTCCCGTGTATGGTTACCACGGGACACGGACACTACGACTTTAACCTACCTTATATTCGCATGCCCTTCTTGATCCAACCAATGTCATACATGCAAATGAATAAAGGCCCTGGTCAACAGTAAGGCATCGGCGGCAAGAAATAATTGGCTTAAAAGCACATACTGACATGTATCCGCCAAATGGATTAATTCGAAGTGTAAAATGCCTATCTAGCCGCAACTTTTCGCGGATTATCCATACACACACGAACGTATCTAATTATGTATATCTACGAATAAAAGGAAATGTTGTAACTAATTTCTGGAATATGTATATAAACGGCACGTTGCAGTGCAGAATTTCTGCGATGTCCATGACCTCAGCCATAGAAACTCATATTAATCCACCTGCCTTTAGTCAATGTGGACCAAAAGTTCTAACAAAAATGTTTGACTACCGAGCAGGGAAACAAATGGAATAAAATGCATTACTGAAGGCATACAAGTACTATACTGCGGTATTTCCTTCTGTCGACTTTGGACGGATTTTTAAATGGTTGTAATTATGCAATTTCTGGGTTTCCGTATATGTAATCATGGATTTTCTTTTCACCAAATGCCTACATAAGTATGCGAGCTCAATTGATAATATCTTTTTCAGTTTGGTTGCCCCAGGCTTCGAACAACTTTCAAAGACGTTTTTGCGTTAAACATTGTATGTATGTATGTGTCGTTACAGCTTACGGAGAACCTATACCTAGCTTCTCTCAATCACTCATGTTGTGGGTGATTTAATTTTCCCATAGGTGAAAGGGACCTAGAGTTTATTGCCGGTTCCGAACGGCGAATTTCGTGAAGCTTTTCTTGGCAATTATACCACAGGGGGTTTTGTCAGAGCCCCGCTGAGGAGAACCAGCGTGAAAACACATTCGATAAGGTGGCTGTGGTCGGCATTCGATTTACTTCAAATTCATAATCTGGGTGTGCAGTTCTAATATAACACCATAATGTCATGAAACATTTGCTGGAAATTACAACCAACGTGAGATTCAGTCGAGTACCTCTCGAATCCTATTTAGGACAACTATCCCTGGAGAGTAGTGAACGAACATCTACGACCGAAACCATCTGCACTCCGTCCAAGAGTGCTCTCTTACCCAGGATTATCTCAAGGGTAGCAGAGGAGTGAAACACTTATGTACCTGTCATACAATAACACTAACCTGGCATAAGGTACAGGGTTGTTCCTTAAATTTAACTAAAACAAAGTATGTATGTTTGAGATATCATTGACATTTTTTATTCGTTTGAAAGGCCTTTCGATGCCATTATGTGTGGAATATAACATCGTTACGGTTTCTCTAGGTGGCGATCATCAGAAATGTCCAATTTTCCACGAGTCTGGCGAATAAATCAGGGGCCGCTGTGATTTGTAGCTATTCGCATAGATCTGCGACTTCAGAAAAGAGTCTTAACAGGGTCAAATACTCGTAGCACGATCTCGGTGGCCAGTTCACATCATCTCCACCTCAGATGACTATGCCCTCGAATCGCTCGTGCATAGTTTCCAATGTGGCATGAGCTGTGTGGCACATAGCGCTGTCCTGTTGAAAACACATGTCGTTGGTGTCCATATTATCCAATTCAGGCCAAACGAATTTGGTAATCATCGACCCATAGCGTTTGCTGTTGACGGCGAGGGCCTGGCCAACGTTGTTCTCAAAAAAATATGGACCGTTGACAGCGCCAGCCCAAAATCCACACCAAACAGTGACTTTTGGAACACATTGGACGCTTTTGGATCTCATGGGGATTGGTATCGTCCCAAATTCGACAATTTTGTTCGTTGACGTACCTATTCATCAAGAAATGGGCCTCGTCGATGAAGATGATTTTTCGATGAAAATTAGGGTCAGTTTCAGCGTCGTTTACCTTCAGTTACTGGGTCAGTTGAATTTTGTACGGGTGCAGTAGGCCCAAATCATGACACAAAATTTGCCAAGTTGTGGTCTACGAAAGACCGAGTTCTTGTGAGTGACGCGAAATTGATTGCCTCGGATTCTCCTACACACATTCACGGACAGTGGCGATGTTTTCAGCAGATCTTGCGTCTCGCCGACGTGCGGGTTTTGGTTTTTTAGTTTATCGTTTACTGAACCAGTGGACTCAAGTTTATCCACCACACTGTGAATAGTCCTCTCGGTGGACGATAATGGGGCGATCGTAAAATGGGCAAAGCTCGCGGAACGTTGCCCGAACAGAACAACTATTTTGATAAAACAATTTGATCATTTGCACATGTGATGACTGCCAGCTAATTTGACAGATGTAGCTTCAACAATATGGCCGCTATCCACTGTCAAAGTTCGGAAGTTCCTATTGGAAAACTCTATACATTCCGTCGTGACGTCCTGACTGATTACATCGGGAACATAGTGAGTGCGGTATTATATAACACCGCAAATTGTTTCTTTAACGACTTTTGTGATCCGAAGCCAAGCGTTGTTATTTTGAGGAGTAACTGTCATTTTTTTGTTCAAATTATTGAAAGCAAATATGCCTTTTGCCTTTGCTGGTGATATTGAAGTCGATGGTAGCGATTCATCGGGCACAGCGTAGTATTTTACTTTTTTGTGGCTCGTAGGATATTCACTTTTTTCCAGTTACGATCCGATGTAAAAAAAAAAAAAAAAAAAAAAAAAAAAAAAAAAAAAAAAAAAAAAAAAAAAAAAAAAAAAAAAAAAAAAAAAAAAAAAAAAAAAAAAAAAAAAAAAAAAAAAAAAAAAAAAAAAAAAAAAACAGTCACCGTCTAGCTCTCGTAGCGTTAACATCGTGTTGACTTTCTCAGTATCCTTACTCAGTTTTCTTTTCCATTTTCTCTTCTTTCTCACTCGCACTTCCGCCAGTTGTTTTTTCTTTCTTTTTCCAAACCGCGTGTTTTATTTTCTCGCGTACCAATAGTTGTTTTCTCTAAATATCATGGCCCCAGGGCCAAATAAAATAAAGCCTGGGAACAGATTTAGCGTACTGGCGGACGCCGAAACGCTAACATTTGAACCCCGGTCAAAAAAAAACAAACCAACAATTAACAGCCAATTTCCTTGTCTCCCCTCGAACACTAACCTCAAAAACCCCAGATTTGTGTTAATTTCCTCAAGTGATGACAAACAGCCTCTAACATCGGTCAGCATATTCGTCTTAAGAAAGGCAATAGATGCAGTGAGTACGGAATACGAAAGCATTTCCCAATTGAGAGATGGCAGTATCCTCATTCTGGCCAAATCCCAAAAAATTGCAGATAAATTTCTGCACACCACCAATCTCGCCAACCAATGCCCGGTGTCTTGTAAATTGCATGATACCCTCAATTCTTCCAAAGGTATAGTTTATGCTCCCTGCCTCATAAATGTCGCCGAGAGCGAAATTATAGCTGAGATGAAATCACAAGGAGTCATCGACGTCTACAAATTTACTAAAACTGTCGATGGTACCCAACGGGCCACAGGCCTTGTTCTCTTCACATTTGACCTCTACCAAATCCCCACCACGGTAGAAATAGGCTGGCACAACGCCAAGGTACAAGAATATATCCCAAATCCGATGAGATGCCGTAATTGTCAACTTCTCGGCCATACTATTAAAAGGTGTACCAGAAGCAAAACGTGCGTCACATGCAATCTTCCACCCCACGATCCTGCTGAGTGCACTCGCACCATGTGCGCAAACTGCTCAGAAGCTCACGCATCCTCATCTGTCTCTTGCCCGAAATATTTGCAACAGAAGGAAATTTTAAAGATCAAAACAAAAAATAAATGCAGTATGGCAGAGGCTAGGCGATTATACAACCTTTCACACCCTTCTACCTCAACCTCTTCTTCGCTCACTTATGCAGAAACAACCAAGCAACCGTACTTAACAACAAAACAAAATCCTCCCTCCCAACACTCTCAATCCACATCCCCAACCCCCTCCACGACACTCCCCTCCCCTAATACAATCATATCAACACAAGCAATAACACTAAACAATACAACGAATACAGATTTAACAACGTCAACATTCAGTAAACCAACAACAAAAAACAATCCTCAAACACTCTACCCATCTCCCAGTTCTAGTCCTCAACCTACCACACCAAAATCAAATAATATGAACCCCCATAACCGCCCACTTCCTTCACCCCCTACACGAACCATTACCAACAATTCCTTCTCTGTATCACCTATAACTTCCTTAACCAACGACCTAATCAATACAAATTCCTACTTCATCAATCCACCCGTTGTGGATGATGATGCACAATAGATCTCCCAATTCAACACCCTCAGGGTCGCAATCTTCACTGGTTGGAAATGGGACGGAATTGCTTAACACCGAGCGAGTCCGTCCCGTTGCCGCCCAGAGTGGGTTGCGGCCCAAAAAAGATCAACACCGAAACCAACCAACCCATTCCAATAACACACTCAACATTCTCCAATGGAACATAAAAGGACTTGTCAACAACTACGATGAATTAAATATCCTCATCAAAGAAAATAACCCATATGTCATATCCCTTCAAGAAACACATTGCTCCATTAATTTTGTCCCAATTGTACCAAAAACGTACACAGGTTACTTCCACAATTTCGCTTATAACACATCATCCAAGCAAGGCCTCGCCGTTCTACTAAAAAGTAATATTCCCCATAGAAGGATTGGCATCAACTCTAATCTTTTGGTTTTGGCTATAGAAATTAACCTTTCAATAATTTTTACATTGGTGTCAATTTACATCTTGCCTGACCAACCTTTTTCAAAATTCGACTTACACAACATCCTCTCACAAGTCCAACACCCAATCTTACTAGTAGGTGACGTTAATGCCTGGAGTATACTGTGGGGATCACCCATCACAAATTCTCGAGGTAAAATACTTGAAGATTTCTTAACGGAGTCAAATCTTACAATATTAAATGATGGTTCCCCAACTCACTTCTCCACGCACGGTACGCTTACGCACATCGATATTACATGCTGTTCGCCCGAGCTGTCTACAAAAACTTCCTGGGAGATTTTGGATGATCTATTTAACAGTGATCACTTCCCTATAATCTCCTCTATTGCCCTCGGCCCGGTTTACTCCAAAACACCTGTAAACCTAAAATTCAAGACTGACTTAGCTGACTGGGCTTGTTTCAACAAGCACATATCAGATTTTTTGTCTAAAGTAGCCTTTTCAGCTAATATAAATAAAGAGGCAGCAATTATTCAGAAAGCTCTCAGATTTGCGGCAAACAAAGCTATTCCACAGAGTTCTACTCACACCAACAGATCGACTAGTAGGAGGGTGCCATGGTGGTGTCCTCTATTAGCCCAACTCCGGAAAGAAAAAATGAATGCTTGGAATCGCTTCAAAAAGCACCCCAACCAATCTAACCTCATATTATATAAAAAGGTAAATGCCAATTTCCGCAGAGAGATGAAAAAAAGCAAAGCGAAATGTCTAAGCGATTTTACATCAAACTTAAATCCGAATTCGTCGCCTGCCAAAATTTGGCATAAAATTCGAAACCTGACTAGTAATTCAACACCACACTCAATTATTGCGATAGCGACACCCGAAGGGCAAATTACATCAGCTCAAGACATAGCCTCGTTCTTTGCACTCAGTTGGTCGAACCTTGCACGAGACACATGTTTCCACTCAGCTTTTGTGACCCAGAAAATGATCGCCTTAACTTCATCACCTTTATCTCACTCTAACATCTCACACTTAGCTAAATATATAGAAAAACCTATAACCCCACTCGAATTAGACTGCAACCTAGCCAAACTTAAAGGGAAAACACCAAGTAGAGACCGGATATCATACCCCATGCTAAAACATCTTCCAACCTCTGCAAAAGATAGACTCATAAGCCTTTTTAACAACATCTTAAATACGGGTATAATACCACAGCACTGGAAACTTGCAACGATTCTTCCACTTCACAAACCCAGAAAAAGTAACGATACAATCGAAGGCTATCGCCCCATCTCACTGATTCCATGCATGGCCAAAGTCCTTGAAAAAATAGTAGCACGTCGGCTGCTATGGTTCACTGAATCAAAAAACCTCTTAAGCCCTAGCCAAGTAGCTTTTAGACCCAACAAAGGGTGTTCCGACGCCCTTGTTCATATGGACTTCTACATAACCAACACCCTCTCGGCTCGTGGCCACGCGACCATCCTTTCACTCGATTTTGAAAAGGCATTCGACAGAATCGGTATCCACTTAATACTTAATAAACTAAAAGACTGGGGTATTGGGCCAAAAATATTTAATTATATTAAATCGTTTTTAACGAATAGAAAACTTTGTGTTAGGGTCAACAATACCTACTCTTCCACTTTTCCACTCCAGAACGGTATTCCACAAGGCTCACCGCTATCAGTGGTGTTGTTCATTATAGCTTTTGATAATCTTTCAACAGTAATCAATAAACATAAATCCCTAGATCATTGTATCTACGCAGATGACATATTCATCATGTGTAAGCACAATGATCTACAGAAAACAGAAAACACTCTATCACTGCTTATCAAAGACATTTTACTATGGTCCGAATCATCTGGTGCGAGACTTTCCCTAGAAAAATGTAAGACTATTCACATCTGTCGAAAAAAGTCTTGTTGCAGTCTGTCAATTAAAATCAATAATGTAAATATCAAAAATGTCGATAGTTTAAGTATCCTAGGTTTAACATTAAATAATAAATATACTTGGAAGTCCCATTGTTTACGCTTAAGAAAAAATCTAGCTGCTAGGGTCAATATTATTAACTACCTTGCTAGCAAAAATTGTAACACCCATATAAACACCTTATGTGACATAACACAATCTCTAGTTCTAAGCAAAATAGACTATGCATTATGTATATACGGAAACGCACCAACATCAACAATCAACTCCATCAAAGCTCCTTACCACCAAGCTGCCCGGAAGAGTGTTAGTGCCTTCAGAACAACACCCGTCAAAAACATTTTGGTTGAAGCAGGCCTTCCCACGATTGAAGAACGCATTAAAGTATGCCTTTCGAAACTGTTTATAAAGCTGTTGTTTTCAAATAACTCAGCTATAAGTAACGACTTTAAACTAACCAAACGCAGAAAAAGGCTGCCAAGAATTCCATCAGCCATTGTAAAAGCCATACAAATTGCAGAAAAGTTGGATCTACCTCAAAAGATACCCTATTCAAACACCATAACTCTTCCACCTTGGATCATAAACCCAGCATCCTTCGTCTTAGATCTAACCTATTACGCAAAAGCTAATACACCAAGTGCAGTTTATCGGGCAATATTTCTTCAAACTACTTCAAACCTCACAGCGGAAGGATGGTCTCTGATCTTTTGCGACGGATCAAAAATAAACGATAGTACGGCTTTTGCAGTTACAAGAGAAAATGGCACCGTAATCTCCAAGGGTTTACTATCGCCTTATGCATCCATTTTTACAGCGGAAGCCTTAGCGGTCTACAAAGCAGTGTCAATTTGCTCTAAAGACAATGGGAAATACATCATCTGCTCAGACAGTATGTCCGTGTTCAACGCTTTACGCAGTCCGAACCACAGGGCTGGTATAATCACCCACACTAGAAACTGCTTGACCAATGCATCAAACAAAATCAAAGTCATGTGGGTTCCAAGCCACGTTGGTATTAAGGGAAACGAAATAGCTGACAAGGAAGCGCGCAACACTCATTATTCCCCAGTTCACCAATTCTACTCTATCACCAAACTCGATCTTCTGCGCGCTGCTCACAACAAGATAAAAAGAAAATTGTTAGCAAACTGGAATAACTACCACCATCACTACAGACTTGTTAACCCTGACCGGTCTCGTGTAAGGTATCCCACCACAACATCCAAATTGCAAAATAAAATGTTTGCAAGACTTCGATTGGGACATACCACGATCACCCACCTACACATACTAAAAAGAACGCCCCCTCCAATTTGTAATACCTGCAACTCACGCTATGACTTAAGCCACATTATAGGACCCTCACAATGTACAGCCAACATTATGAGCACAACCCCACCACTACTTCACCTGTTGAAAACACCAACTCAGCAGAATATTAATTTAATATTTAATCTAATTAAGAAACACAATATAGATATTTAATTAAAAAAAAAATGTATACCATTGAGCCGAAAGCCCCAGCAGCTAGTGCTCTCACATTCTGTTAGCTTTAATTTTAATTAGTAGCTAATAAATTATAATAATAATAATAATAATAATAAAAAAAAAAAAAAAAAAAAAAAAAAAAAAAAAAAAAAAAAAAAAAAAAAACTTTCTTTCTTTTCCTACGTTCGATCTACCACTGTTCGTAAATGCCAAATCGTTTTTCGACTTCATTCGGTTTGAGTCCATAAGATACCCAATTTCCTTGCATTTAGCTAATTTCTGGAGATTTCAATAGCACAAAAAGGGCTTTGTTGAGCGAAAAACCGAAACGAAGCGAAAAACCGAAACGAAGCGAAAAACTTCCAAATAGATAGTATGTCAAGATGAGATGGCCAACTTAACAACTTCTTCAGAAGCTTTAACTGATCGTTATGTTTACCCGATTGCGACATGGGTGCCACTGCTGATATGATCACAAAATACATTCTTCTTGGTATAAGAAACTTTGTCCTTTAATGAATAAAGAGTATCAAACCGACGGAGAATGTGTGGTACGACTTGAACTGTAAAGAAACAAGCCCATGCTTATTGATGACAACTGGAAATTGTATAAATGAGCTGGAATTGACAGCAATGCTTACCTTTGAGTCAAATTTGCATACGATCAAAAATTGAGGCAAGAAAAACCTATTCATAGCTGACAAAACCACTGCGTGGGGCTTTCTGTCTATCCCATTCGTCAGGGCTCTTCTTGAGTGGATGGAAAATAGCATTTATCCAACCGTAAAAGAGGTGATCCAGTATGATTTTCGTAACAACAGGGCCACTGGTGGAATTAATCTATACACAATTCTGGTGAAAGCGATATAGTTGTATTTGCTTGATATTTCAAAGGAATTTGACAGAGTTTGGCAGCTTAAGTATTAGAAATTGCCTTTCTGACTATTAAAATCAAGTTGTTTTGGACGGTTAAAGTCTGCTTCCCACAAAATGAATGCCGATGTTTCCGACTATTTTCCTAAAATTTATCAATGATCTCTTGTCTGTTAGTTATTTCTGATTGGACTCATTTCTTTGTCGACGACAATGCCCCGCCAAGCTCAGAATGGACATCAGTTTATCCTTAAACCGGTCTTCGGGCGTACTGTCAGATAAAGAGAGTCTTTCTTTAGTCGCACAACACGTTTACTGAATGATTTCCCAAGCCCTGTATTTCCCAACTATTATAAAAGTTCAAAACCAACGTTCATCGGCTTCTTCTTTTTTGCTCTTTCTTAATCCCTTCTATCCGCGCTGTATTTTAAACACTATGACATTTGCCCATTATTTAAAAAAAAAAATCCACAAATTTCTTTGGCGTTTCAATTGGCCTTTAATTCTTCGTCAATACTTGTCTTCACCGCTGAAATCACCATTTCTGAAACTCAAAGAGTATTAGACGCCTCGTCGTTAAAATCACAGATGTTACTATGAAATATTCTGAACAGCGCACGCTATCTTTTGCAAACTGACTGCTGTTTGTGCTGTGGGATGAACATCTGTCTCTAACCACCTTATCCTAATTTCATATTCAAATCTATCAGTACAATCAATCTCTAAATCGATATTCTTGACATTGACAGTGAACCTTCCTATTCGTTGTCTGTCACCTTTATTAAATTCAAAGCAAATTACATCTCTATCCAACCACAGGAATGAAAAATGTTTCGGCAGTTCCTGATAACTCAGAACTTGATTTATCATCAGAAATCTGTCTCAAATATTTATACTACGTGCTCGTAAGCAGTTGGATGAGTCATTAACATACTAACTATACATGTAAGTATGTAGTAAGTGAGTGTGTATCCTTCCGTCACATAATTGCTCATTTATATACTTGTATTTCTATAAATGGAAGCCCTTGAGTCCTTTCCTCAAATGTACTACTAGAGCCAACGGACCCAGGCCACATTTCTGGGTCATTCATGGTTGTTCACCTGAAGGTAAAATCCCATGAAAAATAATGGGATAAACTAAATAAAAGCCAAAGGAATTGGCAAGTTGCCCACCATAAAGGCGTATTCTGGCTTACAATTTTGTGGGTATTTGCGCGTGTAAAATATTTTAAAGAAATATTGGGATCCAAAGAACTAGTCCTCTAACCGTAGACTTGCTATAATTATGTATAGCAATTTTATTTTAGACGCTATGTCTACCTTTGACATACATACCTGCTAAACTCGTCAGACTATGCAGGATGACTTTGGAGAATGCTCGCTGCTCCATCCGAATCGGTGACCTTACCGATAGTTTTGATGTCAAAAAAGGATCTAGGCAGGGCGATGCGCTGGAAATGATTGTGCAAAAATCACTGGCCAATACAAGAGGCACAATCTATTTCAAATCCTCGCAACTCCTTGCATACGCCGACGATATTGACATAAAAGGTAGATCACAGCGAGATGTCAATGAGGCGTTTGCGAGTATTGAGATGGAGGCGGCGAAATTTGGTTATGTATATGCTGTCATCAAAAAAGGACGTTCACCACCGACGTCTTCAGAACGCTTGTATTGGCAGATATAAGTTCGAGGTAGTTAAAGACTTCATCTACCTTGGCTCCATAGTGGCCTGGAACAACGACATCAGTTCCGAAATCAAACGCAGAATCACTCTTGCCAATCGCTGTTTCTTTGGGCTCGGAGGCAACTGAGTAATAGAGCCCTTTCCCGAACGACAAAGTTGGCTCTATATAAGACCCTTACCATCCCGGTCCTGTTGTTCGGCGCAGAATCATGGACACTATCAAAAGCGGATGAGGAGGCCCTTGGTCGGTTCGAGAGAAAGATTTTGCGCGTGATTTTTAGGCCTATAAACGCAGACGGGGGATGGAGAAGAAGATTCAACCACGAATTTTATGGGCTGTATAGCGACATGAGCCTAGTCAGGCGTCTACGGATTCAACGCCTAAGATGGCTGGGCCATGTAGAGCGAATGGAAACCACAGCTCCAGCCCGGAGAGTCTTTGAATCCAACCCCGAGGGACGAAGAAGCAGAGGACGGCGGCACTTAAGATGGCGCACACAGGTGGAAGGGGACCTGAGCCAACTGGGTGTGCTGCAATGGAAAAGGTTAGATCGTGCTAGATGGAGGGGCATGTTGGTTGAGGCCCAGGTTCACCCCGAACTGTAGCGCCCGCTAAGAAGAAGAAGAAGCAATTTATTTATTGTGACCAAGTTATGAGAAATCTCTTTTTATCGCACTTTTGATTGATTGCGACTTTAATGGGCAAAAAAATGGAATATATTCCATGACCATGTACAAATGTATACAATACAGTATAGAGCTTATTGCAATTGGTTGTGTAGATTAGAATAAACACATTTTTATCTATTCGCTAGATAGGGACGACAATCTATCTGGGGAGCGATAGTTACGACTTCATTTCGAGTGCCTTCAGTCGGTTGCAATGGCGAAAAGTGGTGGTGCGAAGAAATTAAAGACGAAATGGGATTTTGGAAATACAATTGCTTTACAGAACTGTGTGAGTACGTCAGGACTTGTTGTTACTCGTATAATCCTTTAACCGGATTCGCCTTTTATTTTCTCATTAAGACCAACTTTTTCGCTTAAGCCTAATTAACCTAATTGATTATGCATGAGTTCGTGGCCTGAGAATTATATCCTCCTTTCTGTCCAGCTATGTCTATTCTGTTTCGAGATGAGTGCACGAGGGAAACGGCAGACTAATGGGGCTTGAGCACCCATCTCCAACATAAATTCAATAAACGAATAATAGTTTATGATGGAGCAGCATGACATCCCAGATTTAGTGCAGGCGCTAGAAATTCATAGCTATCGTCGCTTGTTGCACCAATCAACTAATGTGCTGTAAGTTGAAGAGCGAATTGACGATGTACACATAGCATGCTGTGTTTCCTCGACTATTTCATAATGAAATCGATCCTTTTACACACTCGTTGGCGGCTTTGCTTTTGTTGTCGTTTTATCAAATTAATTGATTTCTTGTTGTAGGTTATTGAGCGTATGGATTGGAAAGCCCTATCACTTGTTTTTATCGTGAAATGAGTTACCATTATAGGATGAATGATGATTACTAGAGATCTTGTGGATTTTCACAATAAATTGTGTTTATCACACACCTCATGTAGTGAGCTTTATCACTTTGTGCTCCTTGTGGCTTTGTGGTTTCTGTCTGAGGACTGGTAGATTTCAATGCAGGTTTAAACGCTCTTGTAAATTCCATACGCGATTTTATTGAATCGATTTCTTAAAAGCAATAACACAATAACAGTTAAGCCATCTACAACAAGATGATTAACAAAGCAAACTCAATTCTTAATTTCAGTTGCTTGTTTTTTGTATAGAAATGTGAATCAGTGTAGTTCACCTTACTACCAACTATCGAATGAATTTATTCGGCATTGTTACCATATCTAGGTTGATAGGCTTATAAGGTCATTTGTATTTGTCATTGACGTATGGTGTTGTAGATTGTGGTCGTGATGCGGTGAGTAAGTCAAGCATCGCAAGTCTGAGAAAGTCCGCACGACTTTGATAATGATAATGGATTTGGAAGCGTTGATCATGATGATTGGTATAATGCTTCACTAATGACGTTGACTTAAACGAGATTATTTACGGTCATAAGTTAGTATCAGATTTTGTATGTATGTATGTTGGCGTTACAGTCCATGAAGAACCTGAGCCGAGCTTCTCTCAATCACCCATGTTGTGTGTGATTTAATTTTCCCATAGGTGAAAGGGACCTACAGTTTATTGCCGGTTCCGAACGGCGAATTTCGAGAAGCTTTTCATGACAATTTTACTACAGGGGGTTTTGTCAGAACCCCGCTGAGGAGAAACACCGTTCGTTGACGTGGCTGTGTCAGGATTCGATCCCGTGTCATCGACGTCAGAGGCCAACACACTACCCACTGCGCCACGGTGCTCTCTCGGATTTTGTATATGATAGTTATTAGGGGTATTTGAAACATATCTACTTCCGCTGTGTTAATGAAAGTATTGTCCTGTTGGTTCTTCGTAGCCATTAAGTCTTCAGAATTTTTATAGGAGCACAGTTTGAAATGATCGATTGTAATATGGTAAATACTAATAACGGCCCAGGTTCACCACGGACTGTAGCGCCACCTAAGTAAGTAAGTAATAACGACCTCGTAGATGCAAAATGTATCCGAAGGATGTTCGTTCGTTAACTAAAACGCTTGAAAGAGTCACCGCAGAAGAACATCTGGCGACATCGTTTATTATCCCTACACTTGAACACACTTGGTTCATCGTTTCTCCAATAGCAACATCCCTTCCTGGAAGGGATTGAGAGTGTGGAAGGCTGTAAAAAATATTCATCTTCTCTTCTTTATGTTCGGAAATAAATGGAAGTCTGTGTACAGGTGTGTTGTCCTGGTGAAAAATTATTTTTCTTCTTCTTCTTCAAGCCAGGCTTCTTCTCGTGAATTTTGCTATCCAGTTGGTCAAGACCTTTTACAGGTTAGTCAATTGACATGATCCCTTTCGTATCCCGAAACATTCTAGTCATCACCTTTCCGGCAGACGAGAGCTACTTCACTTTGCATGGCGCTGAATCATTGACTTTCACTCATTGCTTAGAAACTGCTGTTTTGTTTCTGGTATGTAGTTTCACCAATGTAAGACTTACCTATGGTGACAAATCGGTGTACAAAATCAATCTAAAGATTGCTGCGAAAATGCAAATGTGTCACCTATCTTGCGTATAACTTTCGCATCCTTTGTGCAAGATATTTCGTACCCATTCTTACGATATCCTCAGCTATTTTTAGTTGCCCACTTTTTAACGGTTGATTTCGAGTGAACAGAGTCCCCGTCAACTTTTGCCAAGTTCGGATGCACATTTTTATGACCGCACGATATTCAAATTTATCCATTTTAACAAATAACTTGCAAGGCGTCTACTACAAAAGAAACATATTACTGGCACGGAGACATACCCATTGGTAGGCCATCTCTCTGTCAGGCCGAAAACTTGTACCTTATTTTCGTAAATCTGCCTTTAATTTGATTCAAGCCATGACTCGTCATAAAATGGTAGGCGTGTCGACCTGCATATGCCAACATTTATGTACATTTACTCAATAAATCAAATACATGTAGTTCACCTGTTGCTCGGTAAAATACATATATGTATGTAGCATATCAATTGATTTGTAGTCTCGCGTCACTTATTAATCGCTCAGATAACGTGAATAGAACTTGAACGTTAAAAGCCGTATCTAGGGTCATTTACTATTTGATTGTAACGTAAGCTGGAAATAATTCGTGCTTGACCGCACGCAGTATCAATTGCTCCAAGCCAAAAATTAATGAAACCAAGTCAATGCCATAAGCTGTATATGTACATATGCAGCAGTAGACGATACCTACTAGCGAGAGGGATACAAATTTTATAAATTTTGCAGTTCTTCCCGGTGCAGAAGGCACGCAGAGGGGATAATTTAGGTATTTGATAAATCTACCGATTATATTTTTAATTTTAATCAGGTTGTTATCGAAAGAATTGTGTCCACACGCCCGCATCTATGTATTTATAAATGGTGTTTTTCTCTGGGGTATTAAACTTCAGCGGGAAATAAAACACTTGAAGCTAATGTTAATGTTCATGTTTTTAGTTTTATTTGATAGATAATTTTATGCCATTAAATATGGTTTCGGGCATGTGCGCGCCACGGCTAGCTGGAATGAAACGCAATCCTGAATTCCAATTTTCGACAATCTTATCGAGCTATTGGGGCCGTATATCAGTAATAACACGACGAATATTGACTTCCAAATCGTCCAACGTCTCTGGGTTATCGGCATAGACACTAGTCTTCACATGGTTTCATCTTGTCGAAACCAAAGCTCTTGCATGTCAATGCCATTCAACTGACCAACGAAAAGGTCAGAAATCATGTTTCTATAACGCTCTCCATTGACGGTATCGTTCTGACCGGCATCGTCAAAAATGTGGGCCGATGATTCCACCAGAGGAGGCCGTGGTCCAGTGGTTAATGTGTTGGACTCTGACGCAAGATGAGCGAGTCCAGATCCCGATAACACCAACACTACCGAATGTTTATTTAGGGGTGTTCCTCCTCGGCGGGGTAGAAGCAAAACCCCCCGTAATATACTTACCATGAAAACGATTCTCGACTCACGCCGTTCGGAATTGGCATTAAACTGTAGGTCCCTTTCACTTGTGTGAAAAATATATACCACACAATATGGGTGATTGAGCTTGTCTCTGGTGTTTCATAGGCTGTAAAGACACTAAAGAAGAAGATTCCACCAGCCCATAAAGCACACCAAACAGTGAGTTTTAATAGTTGTAAGGGCATCTCGACAAAGGCCTCTGAGTTTTCTCCACTCCACACGCACAGCTGTGTGCGGAAAGGAATTTCTCCAGAGACCTGCTGTTGTAATACCGCTACATAAAAAAGATGATACTATGGTGTTGAACAACTATCGACCTATTTCTCTCCTTTCGACTTTTTCTAAAGTTTTTGAAAGAGGTATAAAATCCCGCATCTTATCTTTTTTAGAGTCAACAAATTTCTTCAATAATTCACAATTTGGTTTTAGAAATGGTAAATCGACAGAAAATGTTTTATTGAAGTTCACTGGTGAATTATATCTTAGTTTGAATGCATCTGAAATACCTTCTGCATTGTTCATCGATATTACCAAAGCCTTTGATACTGTAGATCACACTTTGTTGCTAAATAAACTTTTTAAAGCTGGCTTTAGGGGTTGCATCTACGATTGGTTTGCTTCATACCTTAGACGTCGTAAACAGATAGTGACGCCACGGCGTCACTTATACATACCACAAGGTTCTGTTCTTGGTCCCATTCTGTTTATAACCTATATTAACTCTTTATTTATCCAAGCCTTCAAAGAAAAAAAATAACAGCTTTCACTGATGATGCAACTCTTACCTATTCAAGCACCAGTTACCTAAACTTATCAGATTTAAATCACGATTTAGATATTCTACGAAGATGGTTCGATGAACATAAATTAGTGATCAGTAGCAAAACGAAGTTCATGATTTTTAATTTAAAAGTAGTAAATTGCGATAATATTCCTTTATATTACCATTCACCTTGTTGCTTAAAATTCCCTTTAGTAACATGCCAAAATGGTTTTCTCGGTTTTCAAAACAATGTGAGTTGCAATTTGCAATGACGCCTGCTTTCCAATTGAACGTGTGGATAAACTAAAATACCTAGGCATAATTGTGGTTAGTAAACTTGATTGGAAATATCATGTATTCTACCTAAAGCAATATTTAAACAAAGTAGTGAGACAACTGTATTATCTTAGTCAAAATTGCGGTATGTCTGTTCTAAAATTGGTTTACGATGGTTTGATAAAATCCAAGCTACGGACTATCCTGCTGGGGTGGTGCTTATCCCAATACTATTAACCCATTATTAATTAAACAAAAACATGCTGTCAGAATCATGTGTAAAGTAGAACCCCTATTGATGAACTGTTCAGACGTCTTGATATTCTTCCTTTAAGGCACTTCTTCTTCTTTGATGGCGTTACAGCCTATGAAGGACCAGAGCCAAGCTTCTCTCAATCACCCATGTTGTGTGTGATTTATTTTTCACACAGGTGAAAGGGACCTACAGTTTAATGCCGATTTCGAACGGCGTGAGTCGAGAAGCTTTTTCACGGCAAGTATACTACGGGGGTCTTGCCGGTACCTCGCCGAGGAGGAACGCCGCGAAATAAACATTCGATGGCGTTGGTGTTATCGGGATCCGAACTCGCTCATCGTGCATCAGAGTCCAACACACTAACCACTGCGCCACGGCGTCACTTATACATATTGTAATAAAGTTTTAAAAATTTTCTACGATAATTCCGGTTTTTATGATATGAGATTTCATATTAATTACAACTTACGTGTAAGTTCTATTACCTTTGCGACTATACCACCGATTCACAAAACACATTTCTCCCGGTTTTATATCGTCACTGTACCTCGCTTTTTCGATTTATTACCCGAGAATCTTAGATCCGAGAGAGTGAAAACGGTTTTCTTGCGCGGCATTAAAAAATTGCAATTTTCTACATTCTACTATTAACACCCTCTTCAACCTGATTGTTTAAATTTGAATTTGGATGGTCCAGCATTTTTAGGGTTCCGTACCCAAAGGTAAAACGGAACCCTATTACTAAGGCTTCGCTGTCCGTCCGTCCGTCTGTCACCAGGCTGTATCTCATGATCCGTGATAGTTAGAGAGTTGAAATTTTCACAGATGATGTATTTCTGTTGCCGCTACCACGACAAATACTAACAGAACAAAATGAATATTTAAGGGGGGCTCCCATACAACAGACATGATTTTCATCCAAAAAATCCCCTTGGTCTCCATACTGAACTGAGGTTAGTCGACAATATCCCACAACCAGTAGCAAACTTCCCAGTTTTGATCTCGTTTGTGTCTTTGATGAATTAATCCTAGCTGCAAACCTTTTCCCCATATTTCCCATTATCGTTATTCGCCTTTTTACATCGTTGCTGTCAAGTAAGATAATTGATTTGAGTTCAATGGACGCTTTGATGATCAACTATATCTCATCATGAAGATAGTGCATACATAGTCTCTTTCATATTTATATATACAGATGGTACGGAACCCTTTGTGCGCGAGTCCGAGTCGCACTTGGTTTTTTTTTTTTCAATCTAATGTGAAAACGGGTCATTGCGCGAAATCCGTTTTAATGTGATGACGTAACGTACAACGTATCTTTCATTTTTATACATATACATATTTTTATACATATACATGCACAGATATGTATACAGAATACAGATGGTACGGAACCCTTAGTCCTCGAGTCCGACTTGCACTTGGCCGGTTTCTTTTTTTATTCTATTAGCCTCCTATTTTTCCCTTATATTGCTCTATTTTAACTTAATTTTTTGTATATATGTTTGTATGAATTTATATTTCCCCATCAACTGTTTTTAAATTAATGTGAATACTGGAGTTGATAGATACAAAACAAATCACCTCACTTGGACAACTGACTGTATCTTTTGTTTCATGCGAACATTGTATATTGTTATTTAATGTAAATAGATACTGTGGGCGCCGTGGCGCAGTAATTAGTGTGTGGGACTCTGACGCACGATGAGCGAGTTCGGATCCCGATAACACCAACGCCATCGAATGTTTATTTTGCGGCGTCCCTCCTCGGCGGGGTACTGGTAAAACCACCCGTAGTATAACTTGCCTTGAAAAAGTTTCTCAACTTGCGCCGTTCGGAATCGGCATTAAAAACTGTAGGTCCCTTTCACCTGTGTGAAAAATAAATCACACACAACACGGGTGATTGAAGAGAAGCTTGGCTCTGGTCCTTCATGGTCTGTAACGCCACCAAAGAAGAAAAAGAAGAAGATATTGTGTTATGTTTAATTATAAGATCTTTGCCATGAAAAAAAAAAAAAATGTTGCTTGTTTACATATCCATTGAACCAAAATTGGGCCTCTTCGGAGACCAACATTTTGCGTTGAAAATTAGAATCAAGTTGAATCATGCTTTCGGCCCATTCACCGAGCCTACGACGCGTATAATGGTCACGCGATTTCAACTCTTGCACAAGTTGGATCTTATAAACTTTTAAGCCAAGATCTTTCTCTAAAATGTTTCACAAAGTGGATGGGCATACCTTATTTGGATTCTCCTCAACACTTGCTTCACTACGGTAATAACTTCTTCTGTTCGCACTGTTTGTCGTCATTGGAGATGCATATTATCCACTAGAGTGTACTTAGTGCGAAAACCATTCGTCGTGTTCTGAATAACTTGCTTAAATGGACGTAGCGCACGATAAGTTTGGCGAACCATGATTTTCAAAACAAGTTTTTATAATTTGAACGCGTTGTTCTGACGTGTATACATACACATACATTTATTGCAAAATGGCAAAACATACTAACCACAAATCAACTTTGAATTATCAAATTGAAAATCTATAGAAACAGCGTTGCAGGTTTAAAAACCAAACCTCTAAAAACACCCTTTAGTAGCTCTGGCCTTGAGTGCTTGCACTATATTCGTTGGTTACTGACGAAACGGAAAAGTTCAAAGATCAACCGAAATCATCTTTACCTTCTTGAATTGCCTTCGTACCATAACTTAAGTGATGAAAACCTCAAAGCCGACTTAATATAGATAAAATGTCTCAATATACCCGCAGCCTATATGTATAATTCCACCGTCAAGGTTATGGGGCAACAAGAAAACTGTTTACAATTTCATGTCACCATCAGTTTCGTATCAGTATCATTGAGGGGCAACAAACAAATCAACAAAGTGAAATGAAAGCAAAAAGCAGAATAAGATAGAAGATCAATACGTACATCATGCTAATGCCGCATAGCTCAGCCCTAGGTTTTAACATTTTTTGCCCGTAAGGATGCGCTTTTGTATTCTACTCGGTACATCTCGGTTTCCTTACTTTTCTGTGCATTGTTCTGTACTGGTTCAGTCCGATGTAATTTGATTGTGTCAAAATCAACCTTGTTCTTTGCTCTTGCCACCCTAACTATATGGCCAGGCTCCTGTGCGCAATGCTGCAATCCAAATGGCCTACGTCTAAAGAGAGAGGTGAATAATATTGTTCCCGTACCACATTTCATAGTGCTGTAGCAGCACTGTATATATTGTTTCGAACGCAACTGAGTGGAACTTTGTATTTCAATCAAGTTCTGGAAGAGCAAAGTTTGATTCAATTTAGTGAATTAACGATTGCAACTGGAATTCTGATTCAGCTTGCTGCTTTCGTATTTTCCATTGGCTTTCAGTCGGGAGTTGAACGAGATTTGTCAGTGTGCGGAGGCTGATATTCAATTGGCAATCGTCAGAGTTGATTGATGGGTTACAGGGAAATGCAATCTAGATGGGAAATTGCATCGATTTAATGTTTTATTTGCAAGAACAGCGAGAAAGAGAGAGAGATGGTGTGCTGGAGCTGTTGCGTAACTGCCGCCTATATGTACATGTTCTAAAGCTTTCAATGGCCAACGTTTCGTACCAATCTCATTTAATAATTCTTTTTTCTTTGGTGGCGTAACAGGCCGTAAAGGACCAGAGCCAAGCTTCTCTCAATCACCTATGTTGTGTGCGATTTATATTTCACATGCGGTAATTCAATCCGCAAAACTGTAAGGAGCTGTTGGGGACATTTTTGTCCAGACTTTTTATCATTATTTTATTTTTTTTTATATACATATACATATACTTACTTATCAGGCCTGCGATCCATGGAGGATCTGAGCCTGAGCTATAGCTGCCTTCCATCCTTGACGGTCCCGGGCACGCTGCTTCCAGTTGTCAAGACCAAGATGTCTTACATCCGCGATTACTTGGTCTTTATACCGGAGGTTCGGTCTTGCTCTTCTTCTCGAACCAGGAGGCTCGGAGTCGAAGACCCTCTTAGCTGGAGCGTTGATGTCCATGCGCTCGATGTGGCCGAGCCAGTGTAGTCGACGGACCAAATATCCGGCGCAGAATTTTTCTTTCGAAAGAACCCAAAATCAGCTCCGCTGTCCTGCTTATCGTCCAGCTTTCGGCTCCGTACAGCAAGACTGGCAGAATGAGCGTTTTGTAAAGCATGACTTTGGTCTTTCGAGTGAGGAGTTTTGACCCCAGTTGTTTGGACAAGCCGAAGTAGCAGCGGTTGCCAAGGGCGATTCTACGCCGGATCTCCACTGTGGTGTCATTTGTGGAATTTACGTTTGCCCCGAGGTAGACAAACTCCTTAACTACCTCGAAATTGTAGCTGTCAATTGTTATGTTTTGTCCCAGGTGGTGAGCGACGGATTGGTTTTTGCTTGACAGCATGTATTTCGTTTTGTCCTCATTGATCTTAAGGCCAATTCGTTTCGCCTGTTCTTCAATCGCCGTGAATGCTTCCACAATGCCACGGCGAGAACACGCGATGATGTCGATATCATCCGCGTATCCTAGCAGCTGGATGGACTTGTAAAAGATAGTGCCTTCCCTGTTGACGCCTGCCCGTCGCACTATCTGCTCCAGCACCAGGTTGAAGAAGTCACATGACAGCGCATCTCCTTGCCGAAATCCGGTGCATGTTTCGAATGGTTCCGAGGTCCTAGAATCGAGTTGCACGGTGCATCGCGTGTTTTTTAGCGTGGCGCGACACAACTGGATCAGTTTTACCGGGATCCCGAATTCGGCCATCGCCCCAAACAGTGCTTCACGATGAATGCTGTCGTATGCGGCTTTGAAATCGATGAAAAGATGGTGTGTATCGATTTGAAACTCGTTGGTCTTTTCCAGGATTTGGCGTAGTGTGAAAATTTGGTCTATAGTTGATTTGCCAGGCCGGAAGCCGCACTGGTAGCTGCCGATTAGTGCGGTGCAAAATGGTTTTAGACGTTCACACAATACGCTGGACAGGATCTTGTATGCGACATTGAGCAGGGATATACCCCTATAGTTCTTGCAAGAGGTAGGATCGCCTTTTTTGTGGATGGGGCATATAGAGCTGGTATTCCAGTCGTCGGGCATGCTCTCATCCTCCCAAATTCTGCAGATGATCTGGTGCATGCTCCCTACCAGAACATCGCCGCCAGCCTTGAAGAGCTCTGATGGCAAGCCATCTGAGCCTGCGGCCTTGTTGTTCTTCAGCTTCTGAATAGCTGTGCCGACTTCTTCTATGCTGGGTAGGAGGACTACTTCAGCGGCTGGAGTTGGGATTTCCTCGGTCCTTACCACTCTCTCTTGGTCATGCTCGTTAAGCAGCTGCTGGAAGTGCTGCTTAAATACATCCACTATTCCCTGCGGGTCGGTGACAAGATTACCTTCGCAGTTTCGAAGAGCCAGGGTGCCCTTTTTGAAGCCTCCTGTAAGGCCTTTGGCTTTCTTGTAAAAGGCTCGTATTTTATGTTTGTCCCTAGACTCCTCGATATCCTTGGGCTGGGAGGCTGCCAAGATTCTTTTCTTTTGTCGCAGTAGTTTCTTCTCCTCCCTTCTTCTGGCTCGGTACTCTTCTCGCGCTGCCCTGGTTTTCCTCTGCAGCGCCTTTTGGTACGCCTCGTCGGTTGCTGCCTTTTTCTGCTCACACTCGCCATCATATCACGCGTTTCTTGTCGGAGGTGGTAGGTATCCTAAGGTGGTTTCGGCTACTTCCTGAATGGCTGAGCGGCAATGCAGCCACATATTATTGGCATTTGTGTTCGACGTAGGCATACCGTAGAGTCTTTCGCTCAGCTGCTCCCTGTAGACTCTGGCAACCTCCGGTGTGCTCAGGCGCCCAATGTCGAACCTCCTCCTGATGGGCTGGTGCAGCTTTCTGACATTGGACAGTCGAGCTCTGAATCTTGCTGCTACGAGGAAGTGGTCAGAGTCGACATTTGCCCCTCTGAATGTTCGCACATCCAGGATGTTTGACGCGTGCCTTGCGTCAATGAGCACATGGTCGATTTGGTTGGCGGTTCGACCGTCCGGAGATCGCCAGGTTGCTGTGTGGATTCGCTTGCGAGGGAATCTTGTGCTACTTATCACCGCATTACGAGCTGTCGCAAAGTCAGCGAGTCGGAAGCCGTTATCTGTTGTTGTATCGTGGAGGCTGTGCTTTCCGATCACTCCGCCAAGGGTGTTTTCCTTTCCGATTTTGGCGTTGAAGTCCCCGAGCACGATTTTTACATCGTACTCCGGACAAGCTCCGTAGGCGTTGTCCAGGAGGTCATAGAAGTCCTCCTTGATAGGGTCTTCAGCCTCGTCGGTAGGGGCGTGTGCACATATAAGGCTGATGTTATAAAATCTGCCTCTGATGCGGATCACAGCCAGGCGATCACTTATAGGCAGTGGTTTCCAAACTTAATTTTACCACGGCTCCCTTAAAAATATTTGATCATATGGCGCCTCCCTTCCATTTTATAAAATACTACAAACACAAAAATGTTCAGTAGTAAAAAAATTATAAAGATAAACTGTTATATAATACACAAGAAAAAACGAATAAAAATATTTTATTATTGTCGCTTAATGAGATGGATGTGCTTGCATATTAGCGCAAAGTTTATCAAATCTCGGTGTCATTGATGAGATAGCTACACGAAGCTCCTTTTCTATAACCAAACGAGCACGATATTTCGATGTTATTGCAGCTAAGGCAGAAAATCCAGTTTCGCATAAATAAGATGTTGCGAACGGCAGCAATACTTTTAATGCTTTATATGACAAAATATTATATTCACTCTTAATATCTAGCCAAAATTGAATCAGAGATACATTCTGAAATTTTTGTTTAAAAGAAGTATCACAAGATAATTCAATCAAGTTTTCTTTCTCAATACTTGTTAATCCAAATTCGTCATTTTCTTCGTCGATGAATGGATTCTGTATCCATGCATATTTTGTAAAATCAAGATCATCAATATATTTCGAAAAATTAATTAACAAACCATCCAAGTGTTCAACAAATAAATTTTAGTTTGCTTCTATATTAACTTGGGCGCAAACATTCAAAAGTGGAAACATGTCAAACCTATTTTTTTTTTTTGCAAATTTATCTTCCATCGCTCGATTTTTTTATGAATGCTTTCACTTTATCTTTTTGAATCAATAAATGCGTTTGTGGCTCTTTCATCGATTTATTCAAAACACTCAATTTTCAAAAAATGTGCACCAAATAGGTAAGTTTAATAATAAAATTATCATCCCTAAACATATTTATGATTTTCTTCGAGAAAAATTGCAATTTCTTCCTTGAGTTCAATCACCCTCTGTATCACTTTTGCACGAGATAGCCAGCGTACTTCACAATAGTACAAAAGTGAGGTGTAGGCAGCTCCCATATCTTCACACAGCTTTGCAAATAACCTAACTTTTAATGAACTGTTTTTAATATAGTTTACAACTTTCGATACTTTTGTAAAAACGTAGTTAAGTTCCTCACTCATATTTTTTGATACGAGAGCTGCTCTGTGGAGCATACAGTGCGTCCAGATAACATCGGGTGTTTTCTTTTTTATTTGTGCTTGAAGGCCAGTTTTGTGTCCTGACATTGACTGTGCACCGTCTGTACATAGCCCAATGCAATTATTCCAAAATATGCCGTTCTCATCAAAAAAATTGTCGATTATTTTAAAAATTTCACTGGATGTGGCCTTGCCAGGAATGGGTTTGCAAAATAATATATCTTCAATTATATTCTTCTCTTCAACATATCGAACATATGCAATTCAATGTGCGTATTTAGCTACCTCGGTTGCTTCATCTACTTGTAAGGCGAATTTTGAAGTGCGCATCTGACTAACTAATTGATCGCAAAGATCGTCAGCTATATCATCGATTCTTCTGCCAACAGTGTTATCAGCAAGTGGTATTTGTCCCAACTGTTTTGCATATGATTCGCCAAACATTGTTTTGACCATGTCAATAGCTGCTGGCAAAACTAATGTTTCTCCTATTGTGTGTGGTTTTTTACACTTCAGTAAGATACTAATTACGATGCTAGTAACGCATTTGATGGAATATGAACTATTTTTTCTAACGTTTGCTTTTGTTTAGTGAACACATTCAAATTTCTTTGAAAAAATTCTTGGGACTTGCCAACGTATTGAGAATGCATAGTTTCAATGTGGCGTTTTAATTTTCCGGGTCTCGTACTATCAGCAGCCAAAACTTTCGAACATAACAAACACATCGGTTTTTCCACATTATCCGTGGTAACACTTGTAAATCCGTGCGACAAATAAGATGAATCGTATTTTCTTGTTTTGGGAGTTCTTCCTTCTTGATTCCTACTACTTGTACCAATATCAGATTCTTCATTATTAGAGAATTTTCTCTTGTAACCAGTCAAGAACTTATCAATTTCTCTATAAATACTAGGACAATTAATATATTGTTCTAAAAATGTAACTTAATTAAAATACTTACTATTGTGATCAGTGAGTAATTAGGTACGTCAAAATAAAATAAGAAACACAATCTAACACTGCTGAGCTAAACTGAAGTCAGTATTATCTGGATTTTCGGAGAGCTACTGGTCGGCGAAGTTATGTATCATACCGCTGGTGGTTTATCCTTGCAATGAGTGGATATCGTTGGTAAGAAAGTGAGAAGTCCGACAACGCGCCTGAATCTTTTCGCGTATGCGCATAGACGATACAATCCCTACCATGCAGGTATATATATTTCTGAACCGTAATGTTTCGGCCTCTGACGCCGATGACTCGGGATCGAATCCCGACACAGCCATGTCATCGAACGTGTTTTTCACGGTGTTTCTCCTCACCGAAGTTCTGACAAAACCCCCTGTAGTAAAATTGTCATGAAAAGCTTCTCGAAATTCGCCGTTCGGAACCGGCAATAAAACTGTAGGTCCCTTTCACCTATGTGAAAATGAAATCACACACAACATGGGTGATTGAGAGAAGCTCGGCTCAGGTTCTTCATGGACTGTAACGCCAACATACATACATACATACATACTCCAAATGTCCAGAGAAGGTTTTTACAAAATGATCTGTCCGGATGATTTGCTCCGAAAGTTCCACTGCTTAGAAAAAGGAACATAAAAGCAAGGAAAGATTTCGCTTTAAGTTTCAAAAATCAAAAAAAACAAAAAAAAAGAAATAAAATACAAAAATAATAATACAGTAGTAGTAAGGATTAAAAACGATCTATATTAATTATTAAATACTTAATATATTATGTAGCTACTTGGTTACAAAACTATGGAAAATGCTTAAAAATTCTCCGACTATTCCTTTACCTATTATTTCAAACAGCTCTATATGTACCGATATGTTACGTATTGTATTACTTGCACGTGAACTGTTTTTTTCTTTTTTTTTTTGTCAATCCTGGCTAATATTCGCGCCTCCCCTTAGACTAGTCCACGCCTCCCTAGGGAGGCGCGCCTCCCAGTTTGGAAAACGCTGACTTATAGGTTTAAAGTCGATGACCTTCGACCTTAACCGCTTTCCCACGACAAATCCGCATCCCAGTAAGTGCAACCTTTTGTGACAGCTGTAATAAATGTCGCAATCTTTCTTCCTAATCATACCGTTTCCTATCCAGCGTATTTCCTGGACCGCAGTAATATCCGCCTTGTACTGCGTGAGGATTCCTTCTAGTTTATGAGCAGCCCCGGGAGTGTACAGGGTTCTGACATTCCAGGAGCATACTCGCAAATCGTGTTCCTTTTTCGTGCGTTGTCGTCGTCGAGTATCCGTCCGTGTATCCGAGGCATCTTGCTCATTCATAACTTTAGGTTTTTTTACGTGGGCGGATTGTTAGCCCGCCGCACAACCGCCATTCTGGTCGGGTTTTCTCGCTGCATACGTTTGTTCACCTCCCAACGGTTGTTGAAGAGGCTATCCAGAGGGCGCCGCGAGGAGGCCGTATGTCAACTTGACCCGGGCATTTAAACAGGGATCGTTGCTGGCATCTCGCCAGGTTGAGAGCAATCAACAACTTTACCCTGTATGTCCGAGCCCATGCCCTCCATACATATACATATACAATTTTTAATTAAAATTATTCACATTTAGCAGTGGAGGTATCATATGTAGCCTTTTGTGCCCGATTTAAATGCTCTTTATTCGCATTGACCAAGCTGGCAATTATAGCAGCCTTCACTGAAGAAATGGTGTTATGAATATGTTTACTAGTCTTACGCTCAACTACGTCTCATACATAAGAGTCTAGGGGATTAAGATCTGAGTAGTTAGGATTCAAAAGGATGCTGTGACGCAATGGTTGGTGTTTTGGACTCTGATGCGCGATGAGCGAGTTCGGATCCCGGTAACACCTACGCCATCGAATGTCAATTTCGCGGCGCCCCTCCTCGGCGGGGTAGTGGCAAAATTCTTCTAGTATACTTGCCATGAAAAAGCTTCTCGACTCACGCCGTTCGGAATCGGCGTTAAACTGTAGGTCCCTTTCACCTGTGTAAAAAATAAATCACACACAACATGGGTGATTGAGAGAAGCATGGCTCTTGCCCTTTATGGGCTGTAACGCCACCAAAGAAGAAGAAGCTAGGGGGCCTTCCATTCGGTCTGGCCTTGTATGGTCTGCCTTCGCGTGCATTATCAATACAGGGCTTCCAGCATTAATCCAAAGTCTCTGAGAGAAGAAATGA
Source organism: Eumerus sabulonum (assembly GCA_951905685.1). Classification (NCBI taxonomy): domain Eukaryota; kingdom Metazoa; phylum Arthropoda; class Insecta; order Diptera; family Syrphidae; genus Eumerus; species Eumerus sabulonum. Next base: position 211,346,769 of record OX645060.1, read on the forward strand.
GGTGGCATAACATGTTTTTCATTGCTAACACTAAATGTCGCATACAAGATCCTGTCCAGCGTATTGTGTGAACGTCTAAAGCCATTGGGGACCGCACTAATGGGCAGCTACCAGTGCGGCTTCCGGCCCGGTAAATCGACTATAGACCAAATTTTCACACTTTGACAAATCCTGGAAAAGAACAACGAGTTTCGAATCGATACACACCATCTTTTCATCGATTTCAAAGCCGCATACGACAGCATTCATCGTAAAGGACTGTTTGGTGCGATGGCCGGATTCGGGATCCCGGGAAAACTGATCCAGTTGTGTCGCGCCACGCTAAAAAATACGCGATGCACCGTGCAACTCGGTTCTAGGACTTCGGAACCGTTTGAAACATGCACCGGATTTCGGCAAGGAGATACGCTGTCATGTGACTTCTTCAACCTGGTGCTGGAGCAGATAGTGCGACGGGCAGGCGTCAACGGGGAAAGCACTATCTTCTACAAGTCCGTCCAGCTGCTAGGATACGCGGATGATATCGATATCATCGCGTGTTCTCGCCGTCGCATTGTGGAAACATTCACCGCGATTGAAGAACAGGCGAAACGAGTTGGTCTTAAGGTCAATGAGGACAAAACAAAGTACATGCTGTCAAACAAAAACCAATCCGTCGCTCACCACCTGGGACAAAATATAACAATTGACAGCTACAATTTCGAGGTAGTTAAGGGGTTTGTCTACCTCGGGGCAATCGTAAATTCCACAAATGACACCACAGTGGAGATCCGGCATAGAATCGCCCTTGGCAACCGCTGCTACTTCGGCTTGTCCAAACAACTGGGGGTCAAAACTCTGCACTCGAAAGACCAAAGTCATGCTTTCATGTTCTTTCAAATGAAAAATTCTGCGCCGGATATTTGGTCATGTCTGTGAGGAAGGTGAATGGAGAAGAAGACACAACCGCGCGAACTCTATGAGCTTTACATAGATGTGGATGTAATCCGGAAGGCAAAGATCCGTCGACTACACTGGCTCGGCCACATCGAGCGCATGGACATCAACGCCCCAGCTAAGAGGGTCTTCGAATCCGAGCCTCCTGGTTCGAGAAGAAGAGGAAGACCGAACCTCCGGTATAAAGACCAAGTAATCGCGGATGTAAGACATCTTGGTCTTGATAACTGGAAGCAGCGTGCCCGGGACCGTCAAGGATGGAAGGCAGCTATAGCTCAGGCTCAGATCCTCCATGGATCGCTGGCCTGATAAGTAAGTAAGTATACCCAAAGCGGAATTTGGTCGGCTCTCGTCCTCTCTAGGACGAGAACGAACATCAACGATCCAAATCACTGCACTCCGTTCAGGTTGTGTGTGTAACAACACATCATAAGAGAATATAAAAACTCTTGAACCTGCGCGAGTCTCTAAAAAAAAAAAAAAGTATCTACAGTTAGGTACATTTTCTCAAACATCACTGTGCACAAGCTTGCGACTCGTTCCAGATTTTTATTTTCTTTTTTTTTCTCACACAACTTAGCTATGTTTTGTTTAAAACTTTAAATTTATTTCGATTTCCTTAAGATTGTCTAATTTTTCTATATATGCTACATATCTAATTTCTTAATCAATATTCTCTTTCAATAAAATCAAATTGTTCACATAATCGGCTGGACGTCGAAACGACAACAAAACATAACGAATAATGTGCGAAAAAATTAAAAAAAACCAAACTCAGCCGACGAGAACAAATTTCGTCGAACATCGATGCAAGTTCTTTTGCCAAAACGTCCGTCAACAGATAGTTTGAGCAACAGTCCAGGTCCTTCATCACCAGGTGATCAATCAGTAGTTGCCTTATGCATACCATTTCTCTATCCTGCATTGTACGTGTATCTGAATGATTCACTGTTTTCTTATGTTTTGCCTGCTAGTTTGAATGTTTAAATCCTATAGATATAGATGTTTTACTTTTAAAACTTAAAATAAATGCACAACTAAATGAAATTGAAATCATTCCTGCATTCCTATTCAAAGAAAGGAAAGAAAAATACATGTCATAAAAGAAAATGAGAAAGAATCATGAATAGTTATACTTGCAACACCCACTAACCACGTGGGTCGCAGCATAAAAATGTTATTGTTGTCGTAGTTGATGTTCTTCGTAATATATGTATTTGCCTTTACACCGCTTTTTGTACTACATATCTCTGAACTTTTTTTGTATTTCATATTTTCCTTTTTCTTTTGAATGTCAATGTCATGAATTTAATTTTTGTTTTGTCTTTTGATGGCTTTTAAAGAAAATGTTTATGCAACGAAAGTAATAGGCGGACGAGATTAAAAGAAATACGCCAGTAGTTATATACAAGATTTCTTCAATAGCGTGGCATTAGAGTTGATTGTATTAAATTTAGAGCACAAATGTATGCATGCGTTTAGTGAAAGAAGAATTTAGAGAAAATCCTAACCCACAGAAACGATGTTTAGTATGCAGTGTTGCCAAAAATAATAGGGACAAGACGACTTTTACTTAAAATACAAATATTTTATGTTTTGTCGTAGCCCTTACATATACAGTGAAATCTCTCTTGAACGGACAGCAATGGTGCGAAATTTTTTGTCCGCCTAAGGGAGGTGTCCTTTCAAGGGAAATCAAAAAAAAAAAATGTGGTCTAGGTGCGACCCGTAAGGCCCACATGACAAACTTCCCAGTGGGAAAAATGGAAACACCCATTTCACTTGATTTGTTAGGGTTCCGTACCCAAAGGTAAAACGGAACCCTATTACTAAGACTTCGCTGTCCGTCCGTCCGTCTGTCACCAGGCTGTATCTCATGAACCGTGATAGTTGACACAGATAACGTATTTCTGTTGCCGCTACCACGACAAATACTAAAAACAGAACAAAATGAATATTTAAGGGGGCTCCCATACAACAGACATGATTTTCATCCAAAAAATGCCCTTGGTCACACACTGAACTAAGGTTAGTTGACAATATCCCACAACCAGTAGCAAACTTCCCAGCTTTGATCTCTTTTGTGTCTTTTATGTATTAATCCTAGCTGCAAACCTTTTGCCCATTTTTCCCATTATTGTTATTCACCTTTTCACATCCTTGCTGTCAAGTAAGATAATTGATTTGAATTCAATGGACACTTTGATGATCAACTATATCTCATCATGAAGATTATTGATTATCAAAGTAATATGCCTATAACCTGCCTGCAACCAAGATCTGTCATCATAGAAAAAATGTGATTCAATGTGATGACTGATGAGGTAGCATACATAGTCTCTTTCATCTATACTAATATTATAAATGTCAAAGTGTGTGTGTCTGTTTGTCCGTCTTTCACGGCAAAACGGAGCGACAAATTGACGTGATTTTTTAAGTGGAGATAGTTGAAGGGGTGAAGAGTGACGTAGGCTACTTTTTGTTTCTTTCTAGGCCCGTTAAGTTTGTATGCAGCAAAAAAAAAAAAAAATCAGTAGAGGATGGAAATTTGTGTGAGACTTCGCAAAATTAGTATAGGTTCTATGATACAAACGAATAATAAAATAATTTAATTAAAACAACCATAAATCAATCAGCTTTTGAGAAAACAATCAAAATTCGAAACATAGATAAGTGTTACTCTTGAATTACGATAGATGGCGCTAATATGTTTCTGAAACGCGCTAACGTTGTGTGCTCTCTATCTGTACTTAAGTGCGGGCATCGGGCCGCGCTTCACACTACAGTGCATACGGTACCTATACTCTGTTATTTGACTACTAAGCGTCCCAGTCATGCTTATACGAAATTTAGATGCCCCGAGATTATGTAATGGGAGACTTCGAGACTTCGTGTCACACAACTTGGCCGCAATATCATTAGTGCCACTATCTTAACCGGCGTAGGAAAGGGTGAAAATGTAATGATCCCACGAATCCCAATAATTCCCACAGATCTCCCAATTTCCTCTACAATTTCCTCTAAAGTTTAGTTTCGCTATGACCATTAACAAAGCGCAAGGTCAAACATTAAAGGTGGCTGGGGTGAACTTAGAAAAGCCGTGCTTTTCCCATAGACAATTGTATGTAGCATGTTCGCGTGTGTCCAACGCTCAGAATCTTTACATTCTATCCCCAAATGGAAAGACATACATATAATATCGTCTACAGTAGCGTATTAAAATAACATTCTGTTCCGAGTTCTCTTCTGTGTTCTAAATCAGGAAAGGGGAACCGTGTTACCCCGCATTTAACGCGAGCGAAGCCGCGGGCAAAAGCTAGTATTTATATATACAGATGGTACGGTACCCTTTATGGGCGAGTCCGACTCGCACTTTGCCGTTTGTTTTTTTTTTTTTTTTTTTTCATTTTTAACCGCCGACGCAAAAAGAGGAGTGTTGTAAGTTTGAGGTGTCTTTGTGTCTGTCTGTGGCATCGTAACTCCTGAACAAATGGACCGAATATAATACCTTTTTGTTTTTCTTAGACGAGTAATGGCTAATGTATCGGTTCTCGTCCGATCACCGCAATCAACCAGCATCGGGTGCGGTCAGTACTTAGATGGGGACCGCTTGGGAACACCGCGTGTTGTTAAGTTATTTAATTTCTAACAAAAAAACAGCTGCACCGATTTTGCTGAAAACTTATTCAGTACTAAGTTGCGTAATTACGCAACCAATACCATTTCTCGAGATAATCGAGCGGGAAATTCCGAAACACACATGCGCACATACATAGGTACATACATACACACATACTTCTCTATAAAAACCTTGGATTTGGATTCTGGAGACCTTGAAACGTGGAGATATGTCAAAATTTGGAATTCGCAAAATCGGCCCCATTACAATAACTTCCCACTGGGAAGTTAAAAAAACATTATTTTTTGAAACTGATATACAGGGTATTCATTTATTAACAGGAAAAAAAATATTTAAAAACCAATAAACTCCATATTTTTTTGTATCACATAACTTTCTTCAAATGAATGATTGATTAGGTGGTGAGGTATGAACCTCTACATACGAGGCTGCGCCGCCGTGGCGCAGTGGTTACTGTGTTGGACTCTGGCGCACGATGAGCGAGTTCGGATCCCGATAACACCAACGCCATCGAATGTCCATTTCGCGACGTTCCTCCTCGGCGGGGTACTGGCAAAACCCCCTGTAGTATACTTGCCGTGAAAAAGCTTCTCGACTCACGCCGTTCGGAATCGGCATTAAACTGTAGATCCCTTTCACCTATGTGAAAAATAAATCACACACAGCATGGGTGATAGAGAGAAGCTTGGCTCTGGTCCTTCATGGGCTGTAACGCCACCACAGCCATACAAAAGTATGTTACATCACACAAAAACAAATAGATATTTTTTCATGTATTTTTCGAGAAAAAATACCTCATTGTTTGTTTGTTCAGTTTTAGAAAAGGTGGATTTGTTTTGAAATCTGCTTTGTAGATAAAACAAACTTTTAACTGCCTCACCGTCATTTTTTTTTGGCCGCAAACATTTTTCAGCTTTCAATAGTAGCGTTAGCTTCTGGGTAAGAATTAATTGAAGCCTCTACCTGGTCCTGATCATCATCCTATGCATTACTTTCAGTTATTTCAACAGGAACTGCAACGTCTTCTGATTTCATCCATCAAGACAAAATGTTTGGGTTCTGCTTCCAATCTGCATTCCGTAAGTAGGTTGGAAATTTCCCTTAAATTCGAGAAAGGCAAGTCGTCTTCAGGATCGAATTAATTTTTTCCAAATCTAAACTTTGTCCAAAAACATTTTTAAAAGAATTTGCAACTGTTTTTGTTGTGACTAGCTTCCACGCATTATTAATAACATAAATGGCGTATAGGACATAGAGAGCACCGTGGCGCAGTGGGTAGTGTGTTGGCCTCTGACGCCGATGACACGGGATCGAATCCCGACACAGCCATGTCATCGAACGTGTTTTTCACGGTGTTTCTCCTCAGCGGGGTTCTGAGTAGTAAAATTGTCATGAAAAGCTTCTCGAAATTCGCCGTTCGGAACCGGCATAAACTGTAGGTCCCTTTCACCTATGGGAAAATGAAATCACACACAACATGGGTGATTGAGAGAAGCTCGGCTCAGGTTCTTCATGGACTGTAACGCCAACATACATACATAGGACATTTATGCTTTTGATTAACTCACTGGTGGATTGTGAGCTGTCCATACGGCCAATGAGATGCTTTAAAATCCCAACTTGATCAAGGGCTAGCAAATAGATGTGCGGTTTGGCGGAAGATAAACAACTTTTGTAATTTCCAGTTTAAAGCCTTTAGGATGGGAAGCAGCGTTGTCAAGACAGAGCAACATTTTTTTTTTTCTGTAGTTTCGTTTTCTCGTCGAATAAACGAAGTCACTCTATCATGATTTCTTGGGTCATCCATACTTTTTTGTTCTGCTTTCAGTCTACAGGCAGCAGATCATGTTTTAGGCCACGAAATGCTGTTGGGCGACAAGATTTCCCGATAACTAAAAGTTTTTCCCTGTCTCCCGCCATATTGGCACAGTGCAAAGTAGTGGGCCTCTCTTTTAAAAGCTTTCCTCCTGTGCACTTTTGACCTTTCAAAGCCATTGTCTTTGTAGGTAATGCTCGAAAAAAAAGCCAGTTTCAATTGCATTGCAGTCAGGATCATAACCGGCTGTTATTGTAGGTAGCTTTTGAAGAAAAATGTTTACGTCCCCAAGATTAACATCTCCGCTCACGTTTTTGTAAGAAATACCGTAACGATTCCGAAACTTATCCAGCCAACCTGCAGAAGCTTTAAAATCTGTGACTCTTAAACGAATTGCAACTTCTGCTGCCTTATGTCGAATTGCGGTTCCAGAAATAGGAAATCCTTTGTTTCGAGCTGCACAAAACCATTCAAAAACAATTTTATCTAGACTCCCGCTCGATGAAACGAAACGCCTTTTAAGGTGAGTTGCCAAAATTCACACATACCAATGCAATGAGAAGAATTTACTATTTACTATTTGCTGTAAACTATGTCCGTCTAAGGGAGGTGTTAACGTTGTGCTCCTTTTTTTCGAATCCGACCTTTTTTTCGACGCAAAAACGGTATATTTATAGGGTTAACTAAATAAGACGCAGAAAAGTTTACGGCAAACTAGGTGTACAAAGATTCATTTTTGAATCAAGTTGGGTACGTTATTTAGTTTATGTATAAAAAAATTATATCGCTAAATACGGCTGATTTTACAGACGTCAATAGGGACATTTCCCTGACATTTATTTCGGCAGTAATGTTAACTGAGGAGCGCCATGGCGCAGTGGGTAGTGTGTTGGCCTCTGACGCCGATGACGCGGGATCGTATCCCGACAACAGCCATATTATCAAATGTGTTCTTCACGGTGCTTCTCTTCAGCGGGGTACTGACAAAATCCCCTGTAGCCAATTCACATCACCGCTAGGTGAAATTAAGCGATTTTCTAGAATTATAGAAATTCGTCAATATTCTCACTTGTTGCACCGATTTGTTGGAAACCAATATCATCCAAGTCAATTCCATCAAGCTTTGGCAAAAAATCGACTGTTGTATTGCATTGTATTGCATAGACTAGACGGTAACGATTTTTTCGTCCGCATTTTCGAAACCATGACAGCTTTTGACCACAACAAACAGTTACGTTTTAGGAATGCGTCAATTTTGCTTGTTCACTATCCACTTCAACGTGAAATGCACCACACTGCTGATAGTTGGCTTGAACTCCTGTTATATTTGATTGTATACGGAATTCGTGTTTAAAAAAAAAATGTTCGTACACCAGGATAATGAGGCATGGTGGCGTGGGAATATAGGTACCTCACTGGAGCTCTCGACTGTAAAATTGGAAATCCACTCACCAATGGAAGTGCAAACATATAAAATCTTGAAACAGGCACTGCAACAGGCCAATGAGAGATGGCGTGACCTGGAAACATGCAACTACCTGGCACAGGTACTGTCAACGTCATTGTCAACCACAAGCCTGCTAAAAATACGCAGGCAGTAAGTAAGCAGCCTAATCGGAGTCCTAACAGGACATTGCGCCTTAGGAAAACATGTCGCAAGATTAGGACTGCCATAGAATGATTATAGGTGTCATGATGAGGAAGAGGAAGTATCTCCATCCCATCTCCTAAGCAATTACTTTGCCATAGCGGCCCAGGGCGAATTAACAGATCCATTCGAAACGGAGATCAACACCCTTTTGAATTTTATTCGAAACTCAAAATAGTTCCAAGAGTAACGGTGACCAAGCCCACTCGAGTGGCAAGCACAATGGACCGTTCTTGGTCTAAGTGATTCCCATCGTTTATACGGAGGGAAGCCACCTTACCTAACCTAAGTGGAATATAAATCGGGCATTGTTCATGTCGCAGTCTTAAAAAGGGAGTTCCAATGACCGAAGTAGAAAATTACAATCAATTGTGTCAAGCAGTCTAGGAAATGTTATATACTATTTCTGGTGAATCATGTAGAGGTGAAAAAAAAAGGAAAAACACTAAGCATTCATGGAACAAAGATAAAGCAATTGATGTTAACTATTAACTTTACCAGCCCTAGCAAGGCAATATTTCGCTTTTTGGGTGAAAGACAATGGTATTAGCCCTTTGAAAAAACAAATTAAACACAAAATGTTTGGATTATTGAGTGATATAAAAAGATAAGATGAGAGAAGCTTGGCTCTGGTCCTTCATGGGCTGTAACGCCACCAAAGAAGATGAAAAGATAATGTTCCATGTTGGAGTTTTTTGTATTTAATCCATATTTCAAAAACGGTCCGATTTCATTGCGTTTCGGTTTGACTGTTGGTAATTCGGTCTGATTGGCCGACCAGAACCACGTGCTTCTTTGACATCGAAATGTCTGGAACGGAATCGTGCAAACCATTCATGTGTCCAGCGTTCACTCAAAACATTTTCACAGTACACTTTACAAATTTTTCCGCATATCTTTGCAGCGCATAGCGGACTAGTGTTATCCAATATATGAGCATCAACACCACCTGTTTATATGATTTTAAAATGAAAATTGGATAAAAAGTGTTTTTCGTCATCTTGTCCCCATGATTTTTGCCACCACTGCAAGCACAGTATTTAAACTGCAATTTTTACAAACTTGCAATGTTTAAAACTTTTATTCAACGAGAAACAAGAACAATTTTTTGTTTCGAATTTATTGTTGATGGTACGATTTTCAATAACTTACAATTGTTTGTTTATTACATCCTTTCTCTAATTACATAGTCGATGGATTTTTTCGCGTTGATTTCGGCTCCGCACTTACCGTAATATACGATATTTTTATTTGTTGAAAAGTGCGATGCTAAATTTAAAATCTTGCTTTTTGAATTTCGATTTGGCAGGTGGTTGCATTGAATCTTTTTTTAAATTTTTGTCAAGATGTAAAAAAAAGTATCGCTAGTCGACTCGTTTTATGGCCACGACCAGAGATACTGGTTCAGCGAGTTCAAACGTGGTCGCACAAACTTTTTTAAACAAAGGTAGAACGATACCTGAGGGCGCCGTGGCGCAGTAGTTAGTGTGTTGGACTCTGACGTACGATGAGTGAGTTCGGATCCCGATAACACCAACGCCATCGAATGTTTATTTCGCGGTGCCCCTCCTCGGCGGGGTACTGGCGAAACCCCCCGTAGTATAACTTGCCTAGAAAAAGCTTCTCGACTCACGCCGTTCGGATTCGGCATTAAACTGTAGGTCCCTTTCATCTATGTGAAAAATAGAGTTACACACAATATGGGTGATTGAAGGGAAGCTTGGATCTGGTCCTTCATGGGCTGTAACGCCACCAAAGAAGAAGAACGATAGCTAGGCAGCACTTTAACCTCTATGCCGTTGTTGAATCTGTTACCAGTGAGTTGTTATCATTTACCCACTTTCTCGCCTATACGTTCAATGTGTCAACGAGAGATGTTCTTCTTATTGCTCCTTTTAATTCCGTTTAGGATAAATTATGCTCGGCCATTCCATCCATATGCTTGTATGTACATACGTACTCGTATGTTATCTAAGTCGGAAATAGTATATAGCGAAAGTATATCTATTGTGCATACATATGTACATGTACATATGTATACGTTTTTTATCTACGCCGGCAAACAGAAAAGAAGATAAAAAATGTGTTATAAAGGCTCCTTCAACCAGTTGTTATCTATCGCGCTAACTTTCTAACTCTTTTTCTTTTTAAACTCGATTTGTTTCTAATAGCACAATATGCGATAATGACGAATGTTTAAGCGAAATTTATGAAGCCAATGAAAATACTCCAAAGAAGGTAGATTCGACGAACAGTACCCGTGGGTGGGGAAGGTGTATGTGCGTTTTGAACTGTTTCTCATAAGCGTCATTCGCCGATGAATATGATATGGAAGATATGGAAGGTACAATACAATGCCATGACATCAGTATCATGCACGCAATGAGTATAATGTTGTTATATCATAAAATCGCGGAGAATGCCATAGAGTATGGAGTTAGTCACGTGATTTATATACAGACTGTAGTTATGGAACTGGTTTGGGGCCTGTTTTGTTGTGGGTTAGTCGTTAATACATACATATGTTGGCACTGTACAGTTAGTTGACAAGTTATAGTCCCTTGACTTTAAGGTTTGCTCTTGAAATATGTAGCTACGTATGTATATTTCTGGATAGTTATATAGTCACTAAAATGTTTATTTTAACCTTTTTAACAATTTGTTTTGCTTAAATGCTATTTAAGGAAAGAGTAGGGTACGTAGACGTACATAAATAGTAGGCAGTATACATATACAAAATCCGCCCACAGCAGCGCAAACAATAGAGCAGGAATGAGCGCATTGCCAGAGCGCCGTCAGAGACGCTGCCTCAAAGGTGCTGGGTTTCAAACCGCCACCACCTAGAAACCCCTGGTTCGATGAACAATGCGAACAAGCCCATGCAGCAAAACAAGAGGCATATAACGCCATGCTGCAACCACGGACGAGAGCCGCTCGCGAAATCTATGAGCAGAAGGGGAGACAGGAACACACGCTTTTCAGAAGAAAGAAGAGAGAGCACGGAAAGCGGGAGATCGAGGAGATGGAGAGATGCCTCCGCAGAGCGGCGGCCTGCAGGGATGAAAATGGAGAACTGGTAGTGGAGTCGCAGTCGATGCTGAGGATTTGGAAATACCACTTCTGCGGACTGTATAACGGCGATGATAGACAAGATACCGCTGTCGGGCAGAACGAGCCATTCGTATTGGACGACGAAGTAACAGTATTCAGTCCACCCGACCTAGGCGAAGTCAAAATAGCGATATCAAGACTTAAGTCTAATAAAGCCGCGGGCGTGGACAGGCCGCTGAGCTTCTTAAGGCGGCTGGAGATGAGCTGGTAAGGTGCATGCACCATCTCATTTGCAAGGTATGGTCGGAGGAAAGCATGCCCGACAAATGGAATCTCAGCATCGTTTGCCCGGTCCATAAGAAAATAGACTCCTATAACTGCGCCAACTATAGAATAAGTCTCCTTAACATCGCATATAAGATCTTCTCTGCCGTATTGTGTGAATGCCTGAAACCGTTTGTGGATAACCTGATCGGCTCTATCCACAATATACCTAATATTTACGCTACGGCAGATCTTGGAGAAGACCCAGGAATACCAAATCGACACTCACCACCTCTTCGTCGATTTCAAGGCTGCATATGACAGCGTGTATAGAGATGAGCTATACAAAGCCATGTCTAGTCCCTGCCAAACTCGTCCGACTGTGCAGGATGACAATGGAGAATTTTCGCTGCTCCATTAAGGTCGGTAATGAGCAAACCGAGACCTTTGATGTTAAAAAAGGATTTCGGCAAGGTGACGCGCTATCATGCAACTTTTGCAATATCGTGCTTGAAAAGATCGTGCCAGAGTCACTGGCCAACACAAGAGGTACGATTTATTTCAAGTCTACGCAATTGCTTGCGTACGCCGACGACATTGACGTGATTGGACGGACACAGCGAGACGCCAATGAGGTATTTGTAAGCATTGAGGTAGAAGCGGCTAGGATGGGTCTCACGGTTAATGAGGGTAAAACCAAATATCTGCTTTCATCTAAAAAGGCGAACAACACCGACGTATTGGCCAGAACGTCGCCATGGGCGGATATAACTTTGAAGTGGTCAAGGAATTCGTCTACCTTGGCTCACTGATGACCAGCGACAACAACACCAGCGCTGAGATAAAACGCAGAATCACTCTTGCCAACCGCTGTTTCTTTGGGCTCAAGAGGCAATTGAGAAGTAGAGCCCTCTCTCGGAAAACCAAGGTGACACTATATAAGACCCTAATCATCCCAGTCCTCCTTTACGGCGCAGAGGCTTGGACCTTAATAAAAGCGGATGAAGATGCGGATGAGACTGGTCCAACGAAAACACTTGCCCAACGTAAACTGATGATTGAATTTGCGTGTCTTCACTTTAACAACACTAAGTTTTCAATCGCAGGTGCTTATTGATTTCACCCCTTAGTGTGCACCTTGCCCTACAGATGTACCACCCTTTACTCGAATGAATATGATAGAAATTGTATATTAAATTACTTACCTTGCGTTTTATCTACTTTTTCAATTCGATTATAATACAGCTCAACATGAATTGGGTGGAATTTAATGTAAAACCTTCAAGATAGTTGATGGCTCCTGGTAGAGTATCTGAAGCAATACAATTACCTCACGTTGACATTCATCACCCCTGAAAGCTTGCTGAAGAGGAAAGAATTTAACGCTTGAGAACTCAGTGGAAGCATTTTCTTCACCCCTGATAGGAGGTGTCGGTTCTAATCAAAAGAACGATTTCATCATAGGGTGTTTTGTCCCCTCCGTTGAGACGGCAACCCCACTCACCATGGGTATAAATGCAAAATAACAATCCATCGGAAACGCCATATTACATACTTAACTTAATTGATTTTCGTCATGTAATAATACTACTGCAACGTTAGGCAAATTGCCAGCCAGAAAAAATAATACTCACCCCACCGCAGTTATGCGAAAACTAATTTACTACTTAACGCTACTTTACATCCGACTTAATAGCATGTCATTCTAAGCAATTTGCACCAGTGACGTTGCGAGTACCAGGTTAAAGTGTTCCTGAAGTAAAGCAGAAAAAGAAAATGACTTCATCCCTTCTTTTAAACCATTCCCTATCCTCAATCTTCTACTCAGATGGTGCCACTTAATCAGAACAACTTAAAAGAGAATAACGTAAAACAAGATTGTTAATGTGAAATATACTCGTAGAAGATACGTCGACGTCAAAAGCTAGAATGTAATGCTCACTTCATGTTGGATCGGATGACGCCACCCTATACCAGTGTCGTCCCAGAGCGTCCAAAGCGATTACCGATAGTCGTATCAAATTTTAATTATTCGCTTAAGAGCAACTATCCTCTTTAAGTAAAAAGAGCAAGTAGTTCTACACTTTTTGGGCCAAGAGAAACCCAAGAGACACAGGTAGTCGTGAAATGAAGGGAAAGGAATAAGGAATTATTTAAAGAAAATGTAAAGGAAAGTCCTTTCGGACTCCCGGCTTTCAATTTGACACGTCGTAATTAAAGTGAATACATTTTTTTGAGCGATTGATGGTGTGAAACAATGAAAATAAATAAATTGTGAGCTCCCGTCAACTACACCCCACGTCAGAGTACCCAATTTAGAGCCATAAATTCAAATGGCTATCAACAGGGCGGTTAGAATTTGAAACTGGCTTTTAAGGGAAATGATGAAGTTTAATGGTTGTCGGTCTCATCAAGCTTAAGTTAAGAGACGAAACGTTTGACAGTACAGAAGCCGGTTTAGGTCACCACTACCATTTAGGGTCACCCGATAGACACTTCCGAACTCTGACGGTTGATAGCGGTGATACTGTTGAAGCTACATATGCCAAATTGGCTGCCATTTTTCAGTCTGTTTTGCTAAATCACCGTGGACGGACATAGCGTCAAACCACACGTGTAAGTGATAACTTGTTTTACCAAAATGCGTGTTCGGTTCGGGCAACTTTCCGCGCGCTTCGCCCATTTTACGCGCCATAATCGTCCCACCTAGAGGACTATTCGTAGTGTGGTGGATACATTTGGGTCTACTGACTCAGAAAATGATAAACCAACACATCGCCGCTGCCCGTGAGAGTGTGCGCGAGAATCCAAGGCAGTCAGTTTCGCGTCACTCACAAGAACTCGGCCTGGGTCCTGCGCCCGTACAAAATTCCTCTGACCCTGTAACTGAAGGTAAACGACGCTGAAACTGACCCTAATGTATGTATGTTGGCGTTACAGTCCATGAAGAACCTGAGCCGAGCTTCTCTCAATCACCCATGTTGTGTGTGATTTCATTTTCACATAGGTGAAAGGGACCTACAGTTTATTGCCGGTTCCGAACGGCGAATTTTGAGAAGCTTTTCATGACAATTTTACTACAGGGGGTTTTGTCAGAACCCCGCTGAGGAGAAACACCGTGAAAAACACGTTCGATGACATGGGTGTGTCGGGATTCGATCCCGTGTCATCGGCGTCAGAGGCCAACACACTACCCACTGCGCCACGGTGCTCTCAAACTGACCCTAAACATCATGAATAAATCATCTTCATCGACGAGACCCATTTCTTGATGAATAGTTACGTCAACAAACAAGATTGTCGAATTTGGGACGATACCAATCCACATGAGATCCAAGAGCGTCCAATGTATCCCGAAAAAGTCACTGTTTGGTGTGGATTTTGGGCTGGCGGTGTCATCGATCCATATTTGTTTGAGAACGACGTTTGCCAGGCCATCACCGTCAACGGCGAGCGGTATAGGTCGATGATTACTAAATTCTTTTTGGTAATTTTTTTGGCCTGAATTGGATCATATGGACACCAATGATATGTGTTTTCAACAGGAAGGCGCTACGTGCCACACCGTTCACGCCACTTTGGAATTCCTGCACGAGCGATTCGAGAGCATAGTCATCTGACGTAGAGGTGATGTGAACTGGCCACCGAGATCGTCGATAAACGACTAACAAAGGCCTCGTAGGGGTTGCGTATCCGACATGCGCTGGCCCGTAAAATAGCGAGTAGAAGCCACTGCAGTCGAACATCTAGCAGATCTGTTAGTAAGTCCTATTTCCACCTGATCGTGGTGCCACCTGGGAATTTCTATTTAATATCGCGAACGGAAAAGGGCGAATGGCGAGTTTCCTGCGCCACAAAACAGTATAATCGTCGGTTAGGCTATGGCCCGGCAAACCATATCTGGAAAAAAAAAACCAACAAGCCGAAAAAAGCCTCGGATATAAAAAAATGGACGGATTAACCGATGATGACCCAGGAAACAACAATAGGAACAACAACGTGCAGCTGAACAACTTGCAGAGGCCCTAGACAGGCAGATAATACCGCAATCCAGGAAGTACGATGGGATGAACTGGGCAAAAAGAGGATGAGAAACTGTGATATCTATTACGGCGACTGCTACAAGGAGAGAAGACAACGCTTATCCGGATGCGGATTTGTTATTAGAGGTAGACTTAGGCAAAAAGTCTTGAGCTTCCGGCATGTAAGCGAACGCCTCATGACAGTCCGCATCAGGGCTATATTCGCAAACATCAGCCTAATTTGCGCTCACGTCCCTACCGAGGACAAGGATGACGCTAGAAAAGACGACTTCTACGACCTCCTAGATAGGACATATACCCAATATCGCAGTTACGATGTTGAACTCGTACTGGGAGACTTTAACGCGAAACTGGGCAAGGAACTCGCTTTTGATAAGGTCATTGGCAAGCACAGCCTACACAACGCCACATCCGAAAATGGATTTAGGCTAATAGACTTCGCAACCGGGCGAAATCTTCTAGTTGCTAGCACGCGTTTCCGACGTCTTAAAATCCACGAAGGGACTTGGCGATCTCCGGATGAATCAACCGTCAACCAGATTGACCACATTGCGATTGATGGCAGGCACGCATCCGATATTCTGGATGTACGAACTTTTAGAGGAGCCAACATCGACTTGGACCACTATCTTGTGGCAGCCAGGTTACAGCTGCGAATATGCCTGGCCCAGAAAAATCGAGTAAGGCCAGCGGCATACAACGTTGTAATGCTACAATCGCAAGAGACCGCCAGAGCTTATGCCAATCGCGCCTCACTCAAGCTCTCGGAAAACCCTCCAACATCTGCTCAGATCGTACAACACCAATGGACCCGTTGTCAACAAGACTAAGAGAGTGCTGTTTCTGAGGTATTTGGTCTCAAACCGCCACCAAAGAGATACCCATGGCTTGACGACGAGTGTAGGAGGGCACTCGCAGCCAGGCAGCAAGTCTATCAAGAGGCGCTGCATAGAAAGACGAGAACTGCTCGTGAGCATTATGAGCAGAAGAGGAGGGAAGAGTATAAGCTTCTCAAAACAAAAAAAAAAAAAAAAAGGGAGCATGAAAAGTTCGCGATCGTAGAGATGGAGAGATGCTATCGCAGGAATGATGTTTGGAGGTTTTATCAACGAATAAAACAAACATGTCAGGGATATAAGGCCAGAACGGAAGCCTGCAGGGACGAAAATAGAAACCTAGTAGTGGATTCACATGCCCGATGAATGGAATCTTAGTATCGTTTGTCCGATCCACAAGAAAGGAGACCCTCTTGTCCGCGCCAACTACAGAGGTATAAGTCTTCTGAACATCGCTTATAAAATCTTCTCTGCTGTACTGTGTGAACGACTGAAACCGTTCGTTAATAAACTGATTGGTAGTGTGGATTCAGGCCCGGGAAGTCCACTATAGATCGAGATCCAGATCGATACCCACCATCTGTTTGTCGACTTTAAGGCTGCATACGATAGTATAAAGAGAGACAAGCTATACAACGCCATGTCTAACCGATAGCTTTTATGTCAAAAAAGGTTTTAGACAGGGCGACACGCGTGTGCGACGGTTTCAACATAGTCCTTGAAAGGATCGTGCAAAACTCACTGGTCAATACGAGGGGCACCAACTTTTTCAAGTCTGTACAATTGATCGGAAAAGCCGATGTATGTATGTATGTATATTGGCGTTACAGTCCATGAAGGACCTGAGCCGAACTTCTCTCAATCACCCATGTTGTGTGTGATTTCATTTTCCCATAGGTGAAAGGGACCTACAGTTTATTGCCGGTTCCGAACGGCGAATTTCGAGAAGCTTTTCATGACAATTTTTACTACAGGGGGTTTTGTCAGAACCCCGCTGAGGAGAAACACCGTGAAAAACCCGTTCGATGACATGGCTGTGTAGGGATTCGATCCCGTGTCATCGGCGTCAGAGGCCAACACACTACCCACTGCGCCACGGTGCTCTCGATGACTGCATATGCCGATGACTTTGACATAATTGGACGAAGTCAGCTAGATGTCATTGAGGCCTTTACGAGCATTGAGACGGAAGCGGCTAAAATGGGACTGAAGGTAAATGAGGGTCGAAAAAGAACTCGAACCACCGGCGTCTTGGCCAGGGCGCACATATTGGCAGGTATAATTTCGAGGTAGTCAAGGACTTCATCTATCTAGGCTCCGCAGTGACATGCAGCAATGACATCAGTGCCGAAATCAAACGCAGAACAACTCCTGCCAACCGCTGTTTCTTTGGGCTAGGGAGGCAATTGAGAAGCATAGCCCTCTCTCGAAAAACCAAGGTGTCCATATACAAGACCCTTAGCACCGTGGCGCAGTGGGTAGTGTGTTGGCCTCTGACGCCGATGACACGGGATCGAATCTCGACACAGCCATGTCGTCGAACGTGTTTTCATGGTGTTTCTCCTAGGCGGGGTTCTGACAAACAGGTTCAGGTCCTTCATGGACTGTAACGCCAACATACATACCTACATACATCATCCTGGTCCTGCTTTATGGCGCAGAGACATGGACCTTATCGAAAGCGGATGGGGAGGCCCTTGGTTGTTTTGAGAAAAAAATTCTGCGTCCGATTTTGGCAGTTAATTGATCTGTTTTCTTCTGTTCTTTTACAAGGTCCTACTTCCCATTTTACTATTTAATGTTTGGTAGTTAGATAAATTTGATTTGATTTGGGACGATACCAATCCATATGCGGTTCACAAATAGCAAATACAGAAAGTCACATTTTGTTGGTATCATCGGTCCGCACTTCTTCGAAAACGACAACGACAATGTTACCGATCAGTAAACAATTTCTTTTGGCTGGAATTAGTTAACGTGTTAAGAGCAGTCTGTGGCTTAAACCGAACTGTGCTATGTTTTATACAGCAGATTTCATTGTGAAGCATGATCAGGCGACGTGAATCGAAATCGTGCGATTTGACTTGAGACTTTTTCTTGTGAGGCTTCCTTATGTCGTAGGTCTATATCAAATAACCAAAACGAGATAGATACGTTATATCTTTCAATTGAAACAAAAAATAGTTCATATCTCTATTTAATTGTACTATCTTCCTGCCCCTATCGGAAAACGCTTGGGATTATTCGCTCTCTTTACATAGCTGCTCGACCATCTCAAAGAAGGAGCGTTCTGAATAAAAGAAGACTTTTCCAAAACAGTACATTCTAGTAGTGCCACTTCTGGATGGTTACCTAAGTCGGCAGGTCAAGATTTTATGACCAACGCACTATTATTAGGCAAATTATTGTTTTGTAAGTGACTGTGTTTGTTTCGAGAAAAGAACCAACATTAAGTTCTTAAAAATTATCGTAAAGGCGTAAACGTCTTTAACTGAATCAGATGCTTGAAGATTAAAACAGGAAAAGCTAAACTCTCCACATATACATATGTATAAGCCGTAGAAAGATAAATAAGTTCCTTCACTAAAAAAAATGCTTTAATAAACACTTTCCTATACGGAAAAAAGTATGCAACACAGTTGTGAACGGAAAGCGACCAAGCGTACTGCTGCAGGCATAACACTCACAGTATATGGTCAATTTAAATTCATCCTTTGTGTATGCAATATTAACACTAAAAGTGCGAATGAACGAATTATTGTGAATTATAACCAACGCGAAATTTGTTCGGCTCTCGTCCTATGTAGGACAAACCACCCCTGAGAGTAGTGAACGAACATCTACGACCTAAAAACCACTGCACTCCGTTCAGGTTTTGTGGAAAAACATCAACCTGCACGAAACTTTCCCTCTCCCTGTTACCTTCGCTCGTCACAACGTTCAAAACGTTATAAGGCCCTTAGCCTTGAGTAAGGCTCTGTCTGACTGAAAATAATTGCTTTGCTAAAATGTCAGAGATAATACCGGTATTTCAACCAATTAATATGATTAAACGAAAGTGAGTCATTAAAATAAAGTTCAACCTTCGCGCAAACGTTCACATTCCAGCGTTTTATGTAATTAGTTCCAGGTTCAAAAACGCCATATTCCGTATGTCTATCTTGCTAAGAGCTTTTTTGGTGTGCCTATCGATGGTCTTTCGGCTAATAACTGACTGCAAAGGTTCAGAATCTCGCGGCTAATTTCAATTAGACCTAAATACACAGTGTTCCAACACAGCTTGATTGATCATTCCTTGATTATACTTGACTCATAGGTGTGTCAACAAAATATAATCCTATCAAGAGGTCTAGAAATATTTAATGCCAGTCATCGATCATAGATTATTTCTATCTAGTACGTATGCATTTATTATTTGTAATTAGTTGTTAGCTCCCCGTACGATCAAAATAAGTGGTTGTGTAATAAGTTTATCGATCAAATCTATTACCTGAGAGCGAGCTGTTGTATCTGACTCATTACCAGCATCAGGTTGTAATGAAAGTAATCAAAATGCATGTATTTGTTGTTCAAAACTGCTGAAAATAAATTATTCCCATGAGGCCGTGATATCCCGGGATTGTACGTATATAGAAAGTTCGACAGTAATTTGTTCTAAATTTTAATACTTTGCTCGACCTTGGCCTATATTTTTGTTGTTAAACCATCATGAGTTCAATAACTTGTTTGGTTCTTTGGGGGATCGTAAATAATCTTTTCAGGTATTTTAAAAATGTCGAATTTTAAAAACAAGTCTACGTGAGAACTAACAGATTATATTTAGACATCACGAGCAGTAGAATAGTGGGTTTTCGTTTTTTTATAAGTGCTATTATAAAATATTCTACCATTCGGATGATTTTTTTCGTTTTCGATCGAAACCATACGGTAATCAACTAGAATGAAGTATTTTTGAATGGAAAATTAAGTGGAAAAGATCCAAAATATTAGTTTGATCATCACAATTTTTGTTTTAATTTATCTAAAACCTGTGAGGAGAAACGCAATTTACAATCGAACTGAAGACGACTATTTTTAATGCCGCCCTGTGCAATTTGTAAGTTCCGCATAGATGTGTCCCCTTCAAATAAATTTATCGTGGATCGATTCCATAATTGCTTTATGTTGGTTTCGTAGTGATCGTAAAGGATAAATACCATTCGCATAAATAAGAATTTGTGCAATATTGTGACTTTAATTTTTCAGCTCTTTACGTTG
The DNA here is from genome assembly GCA_951905685.1 of Eumerus sabulonum. NCBI lineage: Eukaryota > Metazoa > Arthropoda > Insecta > Diptera > Syrphidae > Eumerus > Eumerus sabulonum. The sequence goes on from OX645060.1 coordinate 211,367,260, forward strand.
TACGAGAAATATTCAAAACATTGTATGTAAATGGAAAACCTACCGCCTGAGCAGGTCGCTTCGGCTAGGGCGCTTCCACCCATCTGAGCTATGTATATGTATGTATGCTGCTCATGTTACTAGGGCGGGTCAGTAAGTCCTTAGAAATTCTAACAGATGGCGCTCGTAACATCGTAAACGTTCCGTTTTTAGTAAGCATCATTCCTCACTAGTTATATAACAAAGTTGCAGCCATATTCTTCGAGTGGTTTCGTTTCTATCGTCAGTTGAAGTAAACACCTTGGGCTTGTTTAAAAAAAAAAATGAGTTTAGAGCGATGATTGAACATTTCTATTGAAAAGGGTTACCAGCAAAAGAAATAAAAGCTGAGTTGGATTTAGTTCAATCCAATTTATAATTGGATAAGTGATTTTAAACGTGGCCGTACATCAACAAAATATGAACATCATCAGGACCTCCTGTGGACGTGAGTACTCCGGAAATGATCGATAAAATCCACGACATGGTGACAGAGGAATAAATTTGCGCAAATCAACTATTTTGCCCACTGGGGCTTTAAATGGTACCGTCATTTCAATTTTGCATGATAAATTTGGTATGAAAAAAATATCTGCGAGATGGGTGCCGTATTTGTTCTCAGTCGAGAATAAACGCAACCGCGTGGTCTTCTGCGCAGATTGGTAACTGTAGATGAAACATGGATACACCACAATACCCCCGAGACGAAAGAACAGTCAAAACAGTGGATTGTTAAAGACGAACGGGCTTCAAAGGAGGGAAAAACGGTGAAATAAGCTGGAAAGGTTATGGCTATTTTGGGATGCATGTGTTATTATCTTCATTGACTATTTGGAAAAGGGACTAACGATCACTGGACAGTATTATATGTGAGAAAATAACAGAAAATCGTCCTCATTTGAAAAAAAAAAGTCTTCTTTCTCCAGGAAAATGCACGAGTGAATACGTGCGCGAATGGCTAAAATTGAGAAATTGAAGTTTGAATTGATAGACGAACCCCAGTATCCACCAGATCTAGTCTCTAGTGACTTCTTCTTATTTCCAAATTTATAAAAATGATTCAGAGGGCAACGGTTAACGTCGAATGGTGAGGTCATCGTTCACATAAATGCTTATTTTGAAGAACTACCACAATCATACTTTTCTGAAGGCTTAATAAAGTTGGAGGGACGTCTGTCGAAGTGTATTGAACTAAAAGGAGATTATGTTGAAAATAAAAAAAAAAAATAAAAAATGCACAAAAAAAAAAAAAAAATTGTTTTACTAACTTATTAACGCGCCCTTGCCATCTAAAAGGGATATAGGGCACTGTTTTGTTATGGAAATCGCAAGCATTTTCATTTTGTGTGATATGAGAATAGCCAGAAGTGAAAAGGGTAAAAATGTTGTCCCAATAGAGCTGCGTGAGAGGAGTGTGCTGTCTTAATGAAAAATGATTTTTCTCTCCTGTAAACGAGGACTTTTCTCACGAGTTTTAACATTCACCTGGATAAAAATAAATAAATACAGTAGTAATCGGAGTTTATTATCTTACTACTTTGGAGGTAATCCACCAAGGAAGTTGCTTTTTACTTCTCTGTTGATTTCTAGTCTCTAACCCACTTTGGAAGCGAAGTACTGGACTTCATCCACTCCTTAGCCTCTCTCAATTTCGTCTAATCTGTTATGATGAAACAATGCACAAAATCATATAGTCCTTTTACAAACGCTTTATCTGAAACAAAAACTTCAGACAAAATATTGCTCACACTACTTAATGAGATGTCTAAGGCTACTAATAAATCTCTTTCTATTTAATTGGTGACCTTCCAAAATCATATGTATTTTTGCTGTGGTGATATACTTTTTGAATGGCCTTAACCTATATCGTCCCCAAGACCCGAACGACCACGTCCAAGTTCAGCAACCCATCATTCACGGTTTTAATCAGAGGTGACAAATTAAACTTTTGAATTTATTTTGATGCTACATCTTCCAAAACTAAAAAAGTTACTACTGAACGATATTTATTATTATCATTTTTATTGTAAAAAAGAAAACACTGATATGAGGAGTCTGTGTAGCGACATTTCTTATAAAACGACAAAACCTATCGAACAAACTAAAATCGATACTACTTACCAGGAACTGCTACTATACTTATGTATGGCGGGGTTTAAGTTTACAAAATATAGGGCTGATCAAATAAGGCGCAGAAAAATAAACGCGAATTAAGACAGCAAATATCGAATAAAGTTGGATACTTTATTTTGAGGGTCCATTGACACCATTTATGTATGTAGAAATGGAAAATCATATCAGTGAAATATTTTCCACGGCTGGATTTTCACCAGTCTATCCGATTGTGAACATTTTTTATAACATCTTCCATTTTGAACATTTCTGAAGTATCCATCTCGGAAGTGGTGCTAATTTTCTAGATTTTGATTTTGAATGGTGGCTGGCCTGTCAAGGTACACTTTGCTTTCCAAAAATCCCCATGAATGAATGGAGCCAAGTGCAGTTAAATAGTATGATCCTGTAAGTTAATTCACATTTCCACTATGCGAAATTAAGGGTTTTTTTTTTTTTTTTTTTTTTGGAGTGGCACCACCTTGTTGAAATAAACATCCAAGTCAATTCCTTTGTTGGGGCAAGACATATTCCGTTTCATTGTACGATGTCGCGTAAAAGGTACGGTAATAGGGTTTTCGACCTTGTTTTCTAAAAAATAAGGTCGAATGGTGTATTTTAACCACAAAACATACAAAAAATAATTTTTTTGGGGATACATCCATCGGTTAATCCTTATATACACGTGCATTTTAAGTTTCGTCATCGCCAAAGATGATTTTTGATAAAAAAAATGGTCAGCAACCGCACGGTGCTGTAAGTGGCAATGATGGTCAGTAGGCTTAAGATCTTGTGTTGATTGAATCTTGTATTCGTGTAAATTCGAGTCCTTGTGCATAATTAGCAACAAATTGGTCCTTAAATTCCCCAATTCATGTAACCGATGTAATATTGATTGTTTCGAATGAGCTTTCTAACTTTACTTCATAATTACGATAAGATTCTGCTAGACTTTAGTGTATTTCTTAAATGTACGTTCCAAACGGCATATAGTTGTTTCACTTGGCGATCAAAACATCGACGAAGTGCGCGAGGCCTGTTTTTTTTTGGAATTCTCCATCGTTTTCGCACTGCTCTAAAATATTTTTAATGCAGTCTTCAATCGGATGCGACTCCATAGTGATAAATGGCAGTCATTCAACTAACGAAATGGCATACAGATAAAAGCAGCAAACGTAGCATCTCTGTCAAATCGACGATTGCTTTCATGCACCTCACTTGGACAACCCTTTATTTTCTTCAGAGGAATCATATTTGAAGACTAATGATGATCCTTACTTCCCCCGCCCTACTTTTTTAATAGAGACACTACCCACGATAAGTGAGTTTCTATCACAGCTACTACAATGTCTACATGCAATCCGCATTACCACACCCTAGGAGGCCAAGCTGAATTCTAAAATATTCACCACTGATGATTTCATGCATCAATAGACGGCGGCTTCAACAACCGTATTCCCTATGAGACTTTAATCTTACTTATTTACTTACTTACCAGGCCAGCGATCCATGGAGGATCTGAGCCTGAGCTATAGCTGCCTTCCATCCTTGACGGTCCCGGGCACGCTGCTTCCAGTTACCAAAACCAAGATGTCTTACATCCGCGATTACTTGGTCTTTATACCGGAGGTTCGGCCTTCCTCTTCTTCTCGAACCAGGAGGCTCGGAGTCGAAGACCCTCTTAGCTGGAGCGTTGGTGTCCATTCGCTCAACGTGGCCGAGCCAGTGTAGTCGACGGATCTTTGCCTTTCGGACTACATTCACATCTTTGTAAAGCTCGTAGAGTTCGCGGTTATGTCTTCTTCTCCATTCACCTTCCTCACAGACAGGACCAAATATCCGGCGCAGAATTTTTCTTTCGAAAGAACCCAAAATCAGCTCCGCTGTCCTGCTTATCGTCCAGCTTTCGGCTCCGTACAGCAAGACCGGCAGTATGAGCGTTTTGTAAAGCATGACTTTGGTCTTTCGAGTGAGCAGATTTGACCCCAGTTGTTTGGACAAGCCGAAGTAGCAACGGTTGACAAGGGCGATTCTATGCCGGATCTCCACTGTGGTGTCATTTGTGGAATTTGCGTTTGCCCTGAGGTAGACGAACTCCTTAACTACTTCGAAATTGTAGCTGTCAATTGTTATATTTTGTCTCAGGTGGTGAGCGACGGATTGGTTTTTGCTTGACAGCATGTACTTCGTTTTGTCCTCATTGACCTTAGGACCAACTCGTTTCGCCTGTTCTTCAAACGCCGTGAATCCTTCCACAATGCCACGGCGAGAACACGCGATGATGTCGATATCATCCGCGTATCCTAGCAGCTGGACGGACTTGTCCAAGATAGTGCCTTCCCTGTTGACGCCTGCCCGTCGCACTATCTGCTTCAGCACCAGGTTGAAGGAGTCACATGACAGCGCATCTCCTTGCCGAAATCCGGTGCATGTTTCAAACGGTTCCGAAGTCCTAGAACCGAGTTTCACGGTGCATCGCGTATTTTTTAGCGTGGCGCGACACAACTGGATCAGTTTTCCCGGGGTCCCGGATTTGGCCATCGCACCAAACAGTCCTTCGCGATGAAATCGGCTTTGAAATCGATGAAAGCCGCATATGACATCGATATTGATGTGTGAATATTTGGTCTTTAGTCGATTTGTCGGGCCGGAAGCTGCACTGGTAGCTGCCGATTAGTGCTGGACAGGATCTTGTATGCGACATTGAGCAGGGATATACCTCTATAGTTCTTGCAAGAGGTAGGATCGGCTTTTTTGTGGATGGGGCAAATAGAGCTGGCATTCCAGTCGTCGGGCATGCTTTAATCTTCCCAAATTCTGCAGATGATCTGGTGCATGCTCCCTACTAAAACATCGCCGCCAGCCTTGAAGAACTCTGAGGGCAAGCCATCTGAGCCTGCGGCCTTGTTATTCTTCAGCTTCTGAATAGCTATGCCGACTTCTTCGATGCTGGGTTGGAGGACTACTTCAGCGGCTGGAGTTTGGATTTCCTCGGTCCCTACCACTCTCTCTTGGTCATGCTCGTTAAGCAGCTGTTGGAAATGCTGCTTAAATACATCCACTATTCCCTGCGTGTCAGCGACAAGATTACCCTCGCAGTTTCGAAGAGCTCGTGTTTTATACTTATCCCTAGACTCCTCGATATCATTGACTTTAATCTTAAACATGAAAAATAAGGAAGTTTCGAAACTATTAAGAATGAAATATTGGATATTTTTATCATACCATTCCTCAGTTCAGAGCGTCAGAATCTCAAACTTTCGATAAAAAAGCAAAATAAGCGCGTTGAATTACCATATATGTATGTACATATGTAAATACAGAGGCGATAAACGCATTTCTCGTTTTAAATTAACATTAACATAACTAAAGTTATAAAAGCCCACGCTATGCAAATACCAGTTAACAATGGAATTGTAGCCTTAAATTAAGCCATTTTATACAAACAGACAAAGTCTACTTCGAGTCAAGTTCAAAGGTGTTTTCCAAGAAAATATATGAAAAGGTATTGTGCGACAGCTTTCATACGATACTGTCTTATGTAGTTTTACTGTATAAATATGACTGCGAATTGCATTTGTTTTAAATGAGTAGCTAACGTAAGCACACGGCGAAATGATATTACGAAGTACGACTATATTCAAGCAATTAATAGTACGCAGTTAGTTGTTAACTCCCCAGTGGGAAGTTATTGTAATGGGGCCAATTTTGCAAATTCCAAATTTTGACCAGGATCCACATCCAAGGTTTTCATAGAGATGTATGTATGTATACACGCATACATATGTACGTATGTGCGTGCGGAAACTAGTGAAAAATTATAACGATTGATGCTGTCAACCAGCAACAGATAGTTAGTGGCAACGACACAAGCAGATGTCTTGCAATTGGAGTGCATTAACCCGAAATTGGCATTTTGGGACTAGATATCAATTGTTATAATTTTTCACTGGTTTCATTCCGAATTGCAGAGTTAGTTTAAAAATCTCATACAAAGCACCCTGTGGAAATAAATGGGAACCCCAAAAAAAAAAATAATGCACAAGTAGAATCGTTTGAAAACTTTATTATTAGGATTGACAAGATTTAAGTATAGACTTACGCGCGAAAAGGAAAAAAAAAAAAACGGCCAAGTACGAGTCGGACTCGCGCACGAAGGGTTTCGTACCATCTGTATATATAAACATGAAAGAGACTATGTATGTTGCCTCATTAGTCATCACATTAAATCACATTTTTTGTATGATGACAGATCTTGGTTGCAGGCAGGTTAGCGGCATATTACTTTGATAATCAAAAATCTTCATGATGAGATATACAGCCCTATTCTGGTTGTGATGTGGTCACAACTCACAAACCTCAGTGCTGCTAAAATTGTGATGTCTCTCTTGTGAGGTTTCTTGTGAGTAATCAGCTGTTTGGTATTCTGGCAAACACATCACAAGAAAACACAGAATAATGGTCACCACACTGTGGTGAATGTTTTAACATGCATGAAAATTACTTTTTTTGACAGCTATCACTTTCAATCAATCGAGCAGTCAGTAGAAAGCAAAAAACAAAAAAAAAAAAAAAAAATCGGAAAAGTAATGGCAAATAATTTTGTATTAGGTAGTAATAACAACAAGTATCTGAAGCGAGATTTCAAAACGAAAAAATTTTCTGAAACAGCTATCATGAAAATGGGTTATTTCTTTTCCGCAAATTCCCTTAAATTCGTCTACGTTGTATTCTAAAAAACAAAAGAAACGTTTATAAATTTGTATACTGTCCAACAAGACATAAATATATATTTTTACCTTTCTCCTCATTTTTGTTTATTTCATTTACAAGAAGCAAGAACAAAAATTCTTCCTCCATCTTATGTCTTGTGATCGACTTGTGAGCTGCTCAATCGGACATCACAATTTTGGCAGTTACTGTGATGCTCACAACTTGTGAGGTTTTGTTTAGAATACGAAAACCTCACAAGTTGTGACTCACCACACTCTTGTGAGGTTGTTGTGACTTATGAGGCATCACTGAGGTATGCCAGAATACGGGCGATAGTTGATCATCAAAGTGTCAATTGAATTCAAATCAATTATCTTACTTGACAGCAACGATGTGAAAAGGTGAATAACAATAATGGGAAATATTGTAAAAAGGTTTGCAGCGAGGATTAATCCATCAAAGACACAAAAGAGATCAAAACTGGGAAGTTTGCTACTGGTTGTGGGATATTGTCGACTAACCTTAGTTCAGTATGTGACCAGTATGTTTTAAGTATTTGTCGTGGTAGCGGCAACAGAAATACAACATCTGTGAAAATGTCAACTGTTTAACTATGACGGTTTATGAGATACAGCCTGGTGACAGACGGACGGACGGACAGCGAATTATAGTAATAGGTTTGCGTTTTACCTTTGGGTACGGAACCCTAAAAAGGGAGGAAGAGAGCTGGCGCCTCTAGACAGTACTTTATATTCTTCTTCTTTGGTGGCGTTACAGCCCATGAAGGACCAGCCAAGCTTCTCTCAATCAACCATGTTGTGTGTGATTTATTTTTCACACAGGTGAAAGCTTTTTCATGGCAAGTATACTACGGGGGGTTTTGCCAGTACCCCGCCGAGGAGGGACGCCGCGAAATAAACATTCGATGGCGTTGGTGTTATCGGGATCCGAACTCGCTCATCGTTCGTCAGAGTCCAACACACTAACTACTGCGCCACGGCGCCCTTTGTTATGCTTTATATACATATACCAAATTTTGATAACTCAGAAAGAGATAGCATAATATACATATAGGAAACAGTTTTCTTAGACATATAGGGTGGTTATTATTTTTTAACATCCTCGGCCGGGCAAGAAGATATTTCAAGAGGGTAGAGCAACTGAATCGGTCGCCTGAACCGTTTTCCATCAGCTAGTCTGATCAGACAGGATCTGGATCTACCGTCCCTGCCAATGAATTCCTGTTCCACAACAGCCATCTTCCAATTGATCCGTGAGATCGACGGATCAGATAATAACACCACATCACCAGCTTTTAGTTTGATAGTAGGAACACCTGAACGATGATGAAAGGATCGCAGTAGTTGCAGGTACTCGAAATACCATCTCCTTTTAAGTTTTGTGGCGAATTTCATGCGCTGCTTCCAAATATCTCGAAAAATGTCTGCTTCTGATTGTCTCAACGAAGAACCCAAATTCAATCCACGTGGCTCGATCGAAAAACTCGCCGGAGTTAGGGGAGATAAGTCCAATGGGTCAGAACTTAAATATGTCAATGGACGACTATTTATAATTTCCTCCGGTTCTACTAGTAGGGCCCTTAACGTTTAACATATTTTTCATCGTACGGCTCATCCTATCCCAGAAGCCACCCCACCATGGGACGCGTTTCACTATGAAACGCCATTCGATTCTTCGCTGTGACAGGAATCCTTGGATCACTTCTTCGTCCCGTAAGCAATCGGGACTTCGCAAGTCTATAGCGGCCCTCCGGTAGGTTTGTGCGTTGTCTGATGGAGTACTTCTTCTGTCAATAAAACGCCTTAATGCCATTAGAAAATGTTCGGTTGAAAGACTTTTCACAAGCTCCAAATGGACGGCACGTACCGCCGCACAAATAAAAACTGCGACGTAGACTTTGGCAGCCTCATCGTGGTTGTAAGCGTATAAGGGTCCGCCAAAATCCACACCCACATTGTCAAATGGCCGTGACAAGCTTATCCTTTCCTTAGGTAATGGCGCAAAAGGTTCGGAAGCATGCGCACTCCATAGCTTCCTACATATAACGCATTCTTTTATGCATCTTCTAATGGTTTGACGACCTCTGATATCCACATTCGTTTTCGTAGCTCAGTTAGCACTACGTTAACGCCCGCGTGAAGAGCCCGTTGGTGGCAGTAGTTAATGATCAAATCGACAATATGCGAGTCGGAGGGGAATAGGATGGGATGTTTAGCATTCATGGGTTCGTCCAGGGCTTGAAGGCGACCACCTAACCTCAGTATTCCGTCGTGATCTAGGAAGGGTGCAAGTGGTTCTATTTTTGACGACTTTATAGGTTTCATTAGAAAAACCGTGCTTCTGTACGTACCTCAACCAATAATTCTCGGATTGAATCTCTTTTGTTGATAAGGGTACCATACGGCGGTCTTTTTTCGGGTTTGGCTCTTTTCTTTTCAGTCATATAACGGATAAATCGCTGAACGAAGGTCGTAACCCTTAGTAAGCGGTTCTAGGTTCTGTAGCCTCTGTACGGTACTAATGGATCTTCTTGATTGATGACAGTGGTCGTAGGTGGTGATTCTGCCAGAAGAGATGTAGAAACAGTCGTTGCTTTACATAAATTATAGGCCTCGTTGTCGCTTAAAAAGTCGTTGTTATTTTTAAGCCACTGTAGACCATGAGCCCATAGAGCAGATTTGCGGAGAATGTCACCTGGTACCCCTCTGGTGAGAAGATCTGCCGGATTCTCCTTTCCCTTACAATGCCTCCACTGCGTTATCTTAATGAGTCGTCTTATTTCGTCGACCCTATTTGGCACGTAGGGCTTCCATCTCTGCAAATCGCATTGGATCCAATTCAGCATGATTGTGGAATCCGTCCACAAAAGGTACTTTACATCGGCTATCTTTAGAGATCTTTTTAGGTAAGAATGCAGACGTGAAGCTATGAGGGCGGCAGTCAGTTCTAGCTTGGGCAATGTCAATTCGCTGTCTCCAGCTTTCTTCAGAGGCGCGATCGGATTCCTGACGCATATAAACATGACTTGGACCTGTCCGTTCATCGCAACACTCTTCAGGAATGCAACCGTGCCATATGTCTTGGTACTAGCGTCAGCGAAGATGTAAATCTAGATGTGGTTTGGTTAAGGGGGAACGACAAGGCTGTTCTTGGAAACATCATGTCATTGAGCTTCAGAACGCTTGCCACACAATCTTCCCACTCGATTAGCAAATCGTCGGCTAACATTTGCACGCTTTTAGAGCAGTGACATTAATTTTCTCGGCAGTCATTTTATTCCTATGATAAGAATATATTTTCCACTTTTTGGTTTGATTATCTCTAGTTTCTATAAACAATAATTTTTATTCTTTTGAGAGGCCTAATGTTCAAATGTCCGCCGCGGACATCTGAACTGTCCAATTTTCTATGACTCTGGGCTATAAATCAGGCTGAATTTGACCAATGGCCTGGGCTATGTTGGTTTTGAGGCCCGCTATGGTTTGTGACTTACTTGCATAGACCTGCGACTTTAGAAAAGCCCACAAGAAAAAGTGTAACGGGGTCAAATCGCACGATCTCGGTGGCCACTTCACATCTCCTCCATGTGAGATAACTATGCCCTCGAATGGCTCGTGCAGAGTTTCCAATGTGTTGTAAGCTGTGTGGCACGTAGCATATAACCCAATTCAGGCCAAAAGAAATTGGTAATAATCGACCTATAACGCTCGCCGTTGACGTCGATAGCCTGTCCAACGTCGTTCTCAAACAAATATGGACCTATGATGCCGCCAGCCCAAATTCCACACCAATCAGTGACTTTTTCGGAATACATTGGACACTCTTGGATCTATCGGGGATTGGTATCGTCCCAAATTCGATAAGTTTGTTTGTCGATGTACCCATTCATCCAGAAATAGACCTCGTCGATGAAGATGATTTTTCGATGTAAATTAGAGTCAGTTTAAAACTGCTACAGAGCTCCTTCAGTGTCTATTGTCGTTTACCTCCATCTCCTGGGCCAATTGAATTTTGTACGGGTGCAAGCCCAAGTCACGACGCAGAATTCTCCAAGTTATGATCTGTAAAAGGTCGAGTTCTTGTGAGCGACGCGAAATCGACTGCCTCGGATTCTCCTGCACACTCTCATGGACTGCGGTGATGTTTTTAGCAGATCTTGCGTTTCGTCGACGTACGAGTGTTGGTTTATCGTTTACTGAACCAGAATACTCAAATTGATCCACTGCGAATAGTCCTCTCGGTAGGACGATTAGGTCAACCGTAAAATTGAAGCGCGGAAGTCCCTATTGGAAGACCCTATACGTTTCATCTTAACTGATGACACCATCTAGCTGGAAACCTCTTCAAATTTCCTAAATGTGTACAGGATCTCTGGTTGTGACTATTTTTTTCTGTACGTTTCGAAAAGAAACAATAAAGTTCGGAAGTGGACTATCTAAGCAACTTATGAGAAAAACTATACTTAAATACCCTTTAAAAAGCAACAACACACGTTTTCCGCGTGTATGTGGAGGCTAGTTAAAAATTCAAACTATGACCTGATTGAGCCCACTTATTTCCCTCCCGCTTATCACCCCTTTCGCGAAAGTAAATTACAAGAGAATTACGAAATCACATAGTGCCGTGATAGTCATTCTTAATTAGGTGTACAAGATGAATTATTCGAGGGAGAATGCGCGGTAGCACAAAGTGTAACTTTGCTACCGTATTCCGTCAAAAGCGACACTTGGCAAGGATCTATCGCCGAAAATATCTTTTCATACTGCAGAATTTAATTATTATTTTTTTTTTTTCAACGCCTACTTACCACTTGATGCAAAAATTGAAATGAGATAGAAAAACAATTACAAACAAAAGCAAATGCTATATGGTACTATGTACATACATATGTATCTACGAATAAATACGCGTCTCGTATCCATCCCACTCACAGTGACGTTCCTTAGCTTTTACAACGTGTATATTCAAATTGGCAATTATCATTTTGTGTTTTTATCGTCTCCTTCCTTTTTGTTTTGTTTCATTTTCGCTTTCCGATTCATTATTGTTGAAATTGTTAATTTGCGCGACGCCATAGTCTTACAACAGACCCCGTGAAGTCGAAAAGCCGTGCCGGTCGCGTAACTTACTTACTGGTGCTTTGGGTGCTTTTGCGGCGTTCTATCTTTTCGCGTCTCGCACTTTTTAGCCGTATCGCAACGCGTCTATCGTTTTTGTTAGTATTTGTTGCTTTAATGCGATTTTTTTTTTCATATAAACGTTTTTAATTTTTTTTGTTTTTTTAAGTTTTTATTTTAATTTCGTAGTTGTGTCGGATAGATGTATGTATGTTCAGTTTAATCTGATTTCGTTCCGATACGGTGTTTAGTATTCCCTTTGACCACATAGTGGACAGTAGATACAGGCTGTAGTGTTTGTTTTTTGTTCTATTGTTTGAATACGATTTGTTTTGGTTCTGTTTTTGTGTTACCTTCGTTTATTAGAAAACAACAAATAGGCGAGAACAAAACGAAAATAGAATGCATGTTAATGTAGGGTGCAGTGTTCGAGGCTTTTGCATACCTTGAGATACATTCATGTACTCGTGTAGATAGTCGTCGTATCTGTTATGTTTTAACATTGCATTTTATGTTTTGACAATACGAACGAACAAGTTAATTCCATTTAAAATCGCCTACAATACTATCAACACGCAGCAAATTGGCTAATTCCTTGCAATGAAATTCTTTTTAGGCATCGCTAATTGGGGTGATAGCAGTTCAAAGTTTGATGGCAGCACTGCAGATAAGGTAAGTGCCGACAATAATAAATTGTCTATCTTTCTTTCCTATGTGTGTCATGGGTTTGTTTTCTATTTTTCTTGCAGCTAGATACAACGAAACTCAATCGTAAGGAGTCGTATAAGGCGCAGAGGAAGAATTATCGGCGTGAGAAGAAACGCGTGGCATCTGAATTATTGAATTCACTACAGGATCCAGCTGTGATTGTTCTCGCCGATTGGTTGAAGGTAAATAACCTCCTTCTGGTCAATAATAATTTCGCATAAATGAATAAAATCGCGGCGCGTACCTATGTATGTACGTGTCTGAGCGATGATAATGAGTAGTAAGCCTCCTTTGCGTATGACTAGCAGTGTAATATGAATTAGAACGACTTTTGTGTTATTGTTTGATATAATACTGCTGTCAACGAGCTTAATATGGATGAGTCTGGTTTTTTTTTTTCGTTTCTTGTGCTTTATTAATGACGCATTGGTTTCAAACTCGTATATTCGTATTTAGCATAAAAAAAAAACTTGATTATTCAACGATTAGTAAACTGTGATCGTGTCGAAGAATATTCTATTCTGGGACATAGAATAATCGTTGGGAATGATGAAATAACTTTGAATACAATGCGTATTTGGACCTGTTATAATTCACACCCTGTTTGTTTACGATAGTTGACATTAAAGCCACTTCCCCATTCTAGTCAAAGTGTAGTGTTAGTGTTAGGAACAGCTTTTTGATACTCACTGCATATCCCTTTCACCTCTGGAAAAAGCAATCACACACGAAATAGGTTATTGCGAGTAGTACATTTAAACAAGTTGTTGTTAACCGCTTTAACAAAAATTGATCACCTTAGTAAGTACTAAATCTTCGGCACACTACGTGTTACTAGTGAATATTCTGAACGTCCCAACCACCTGTTAAAAGTTTTGCATATTAATGTTTAATCATCGAAGCCCTGTCAAGAAAATAGTCTTCACATTGGTTCTTTAGTCGATGGCGTTACCATCGACAGGACGAAGATCACAGAGAATTCCGTCCCCCTAACCTCGACGAAGTTAAGATCGCCATATCGAAACTCAAGTCAAATAAAGCTGCTGGCGCAGACGGACTGTCTGCTGAGCTCTTCAAATCATGCCGAGGAATGGAGTCCCAGCATCGTTTGTCCGATCCACAAGAAAGGCACACAATTGGAAGGGGACCTCAGCCAACTGGATGTGTGGTAATGGAAAAGAATAGCAAAACATAACTGGAGGGGCGCGTTGGTCGAGGCCCGCTTGACGTGGTGAATCTTTTCCTCCTCCCCGTCTGCGTTTATAGGCCCGAAAATCACGCGCAAAATCTTTTTCTCGAACGGACCAAAGGCCTCCTCATCCGCTTTGGATAGTGTCCATGCTTCTGCGCCGTACAGCAGGACGTTCGGGAGAGGGCTCTATTACTCAATTGCCTCCTGAGCCCAAAGAAACAGCGATTGGCAAGAGTGATTCTGCGTTTGATTTTGGAACTGATGTTGTTCCAAGTCACTGCGAAGCCAAGGTAGACGAAGTCCTTAACTACCTCAAACTTATATCTGCCAATACAAACGTTCTGGCCAAGACGTCGGTGGTCGGCGTCCGTTTTTGATGACAGCATATATATAGTTTTGCCCTCGTTTACTGCCAAACCAATTTTCGGCGCCTCCATCTCAATACTCGCAAACGCTTCATTGACATCTCGCTGTGATCTACCTATTATGTCAATATCGTCGGCGTATGCAAGAAGTTGCGAGGGTTTGAAATAGATTGTGCCTCTTGTATTGGCCAGTGATTTCACACGACATGAAATCACACGAAAGCGCATCGCCCTGCCTAAATCCTTTTTTGACATCAAAACTATCGGTAAGGTGTTCACCGATTCGGATGGAGCAGCGAGCATTCTCCAAAGTCATCCTGCATAGTCTGACGAGTTTAGCAGGTATGTCGTATGCGGCTTTGAAGTCGAGAAATAGGTGGTGGGTGTTGACTTGAAATTCATTGGTTTTTTCCAGGATCTGCCGTAATGTGAAGATTTGATCGATGGTGGACTTCCCTGGCCTGAATCCGCACTGATAAGGACCTATCAGCTTATTTACAAAAGGCTTCAGGCGTTCACACAAAACGGCAGAGAAGGTATTGTAGGCGATGTTAAGACGACTTATTCCTCTGTATTTGGCGCAGTCAGAGGGGTCTCCTTTCTTGTGGATCGGGCATACGATGCCGAGACTCCATTCCTCGGCGTGCTGTGAAGAGCTCAGCAGACAGTCCGTCTGCGCCAGCAGCTTTATTCGACTTGAGTTTGGTCCTTCATGGACTGTAACGCCAACGTATATACATACATACATACTAGCAGACGCGACACCGATAAAGGCGTGGCACGGGAAACCGATAAGATTGAACGCGCTCCAGAGTTGGGTCGTACTGCTGAGTGTGCTGCTAAGTCCCAAAAAAAAAAAAAAAAAAGGGAGAGAGGCGCGCCCGAAAATTGTACAAATTGTATGATATGTTTAGCTATTGTCTGTCTCAAAGCACAGGCAGCGCTAAGTGTGCTCGATAAGTGATGCAAGAGAAATGGGCTATCAGGTCATCCTCTCAAAACTGATGTCGTGCTCTTTACGAGAAAGAAAAATACTGGCATGACTCAGCTGGTGCTAAAAGGCATTCCCATCCCGATATCCAAGGGAGCGAAGCACCTGGGAGTTATCTCAGACAACAAGCTTTTTTGGTCAAAGCATGTTGAGTCAATAACCACAAAAGCGCTCTCAGCGTTCTTTCAATGCAATGATAAGACCGATAGTCTTACGCAAACGCGTCGTAGTCTCTTTTATGAAACTCCAAAGAACGGTCTGTCTCAGCTTTACGGAGGCCTTCCCCAGTACGCCTGGCGCTGCTCTAGATGCTATGATGAACTTTGATGTATTGTATGTATTTATCAGAGAGTGTGCACTGAAAGCTATGTTTCGTCTTAAGAGAAATGGTTTTTGGTACAACACGCATTGGAATGATAGCGCGCTTGCGCGGAAAATATCACACGGTCATTGTCTCATGGATATGCCCTCGACATCTGTCATCCTACTGCACTATAACATCACATTTGAATTTCCATGGCGTCAGGATTGGCTCTGGCCACATACTGAACCTGTAAACGATCGTCTTCGCATTTTCACAGATGGCTCCAAGTCTGGACTAGGGTACCGCGCTGGGGTTTCCTTTGAAAACGCGAAAACATCCGACTGCACTTTTCGTTCGGGAAATATGCGTCTATCGAAATACATATACGCAATCCTAATGGCCATGCACTATGTTATGAAGCATAGGAAAGGGTGAATCATAGATGACAGCCAAGCTACACTCAAAGCTGTGTGAAACCCTCTAACCAGATCCAAGGTAGAGTATAAACTTAAGGCCTTTTTGAACATAGTCGGTAGACTAAACTCACTAAGGGTTGCTTGGGTCCCAGGACATTCTGGGATCCTAGGAAATGTGATTTCTAATGAAGTCGGTAGAATGGACTCAGAGGAGGGTTTCTCAGGACGTACCTGCTTCCACGGTCAATATCCACATCAACGATTGGGTCTTCAATCCACACAATCGTAGATGGAAGTAACATCCAGGATGCAAGAAGTCTAAGCGCTTACACCCTAATGTCTGCAAGAAATCCGCAGCATTCTTCTTATCCTTAAAGAGTTTTGACTGCTAAGACTTGTGGGCGTTTTTACGGACCATTACATTTTCGGCAAGCATCTCCGCATGCTCGGTATCAGCGAGACGCCTACCTGTGCTGCATGTTGCGATGAGAATGACACAGCAGAACACTTTATTTGTGCTTGCGCTTGTGTGCCGAATCTTTAAGCTCTATGTACATCGCTGAAGCACTTTCTCATTTTTCTCCGGAAAACGGGGAAAATTGAGTGCTCCAGCAAATAGCGGAAGCCTTCAACACAAAGAAACTAAAACAAAAAAAAACCAAGAGTAATACATATCACGGAAATTCCTAAAAAGAAAAAATTGATCAGGTCTATATGGCGAGTCATCCGTTAATGTATGTATAATGAGTACTTCAATGTCGGTTGGCGCTAGTTTTAAATGCGGTAATATGCTAAGAATGTTCATTAAAGCAGTTGCGCTTATTAATCGAATGCAACAGGTCAGCTGTTTCATGATTTGTGGTGCTATATGTACATTTTTTGCCATAAAGCTGAAAACAAATTACCAAATGAAGTAAACAACCACCATGTCGCTAGAAAGTATCAACAACCATGAATTGTACAGATGTGCCAGATCGAAAACTTCAGAGGTCAAAATTATGGGTTTGGGTATACTCGTATACATATGATATGCGAATTCTTCACATCTGACGTCGCACACTTCAATGTCCGTCTATATAGTAAACGATTTATTGATAGAAACATGGGCTACGGGACAGATATAACGATATAAAGCATGGGAAAATTCCAGATGGCCTACTCATCAACTCATCTTCAGAAATTCCCTCTCATTATTTTCACTGACTCAAAAGAAAAAAGTACAATTTGCTTAATAAACAATTTGGTATAATTGTTTTCGTTTCCAATGTATGAAAATATGGGCTAAGCGTTAAGCAAACCGAGGCATACTTATGAGATGACGAATCTATTTATGGACATAGGCAATGTCGAGGGAACAAATAATTGTGAAACGTTTTCTTGTGCCAAAAATTAAATTAAATGCTTGTTTCCGTATTCATACGCTTTCAACTTGTTATCTAATTCGTAAGACTTCAGGGGGCTTATAATTTAGGAACCTTATACTGAGCCTCTTCAACGCTCATCGATTGTTTTTTTTTGCGCTCTTTGAAAAATTGCTCGACTGGGGAATCTATTGTAAAGGTTGATTTGTTTTTTTTTTAAAGGTATACAAATACAATATGGAAAAATGTGGTCTAGGTGCGACCTGCACGGCCCACACGGGAAAAATTAAAACACCTCCGACGCAAATAGAGGGGTGTTATACGTTTGAGGTGTCTGTGTGTCTGTCTGTGCCATCGTAACTCCTGAACGAATGGACCGATTATGATGCCTTTTTTTTTTTTTGAAAGCTAACTTGATCTTCAATTTGTGAAGATCTGTTCAGGTGTTCCAAGGTTATCTCTTTTTGTTAGCTACGGTAGGATTCTTAGACGAATAATGGGTAATGTATCGGTTCTCGTCCAACCAGCATCGGGCGCGGTCGGTACTTAGATGGGGATCCGCTTGGGAACACCGTGTGTTGTTGGCATCAAGCCCAGGGTAAGGAAACGCACACTCATGTGCGCACATCAAACAATCTATTGCTCATAAACTATCACGTGCGTGTGCAGTTTCGATTGCTTAAATTTTCTAATTTACACTATACAGAAAATGAAGCCATAGACTAAAATAGGATAAAAATGGAAAATAAAAAAAAAATGTTCAAGTGAGCAGTAAATAATCAACTCATTTTACCGAATACGAAATACGAATACGAGTGTGGGCATTTATAGAAACTCACCCCATGTGCGCACTCCATATGTGCGTTAAACAGAACCCACCCTACAGAGTACACATAAGTGTGCGTTCTCTTTAACGAATGTCATCAGTTGTTCCCTTCTTTCCTTACTAGTTCAGTCTAAAACAGATGTTGCTGAAATTAAGTCTAAATTAATTGTTAGTGACACTCTATCGAAGCTTGATCATAAAAACAATAAACAACAAATAGTTCGGTCACTAAATAAAAATAAAATTAAATCATGAGGAGAGAAACACCGTAAAATGAGTGAGTCACCAAACATGCCGCTAAATGAACATACAGCGTCTTCTTCCCAATTACAATATACAACTGCGCCAGTAAGCGATCATCTGAACACCAATGATGTTACGAAAATCATCGCAAATGGAAATGACTAGGCGCAAGTAGTGCAAAGGAAGAAGCGCAAGTTTCAACAAACTCTGAAACTATTTGGTACTGCCCCTACAGGAGATACTACTGAGTCAATTACCTTAGTATCGGTTCCTAGACTTCGTTTCTTACATCTATCTTGTGTGGACAGATGCGTTAGCGAATAATAATAAACATAATTTCGTATGCTGCTAGTAGATTACAGCTTCCAGGAAATGTGTTTAAGTGCAACAAACTGATACCGATTTCTCGTCTTTATATTTCATGAATTTCAAGTTCGGAATTCCAGCTCACGATTTTGATGATGCTTTGAATCCAGCTATATGGCCTATCGGTGTTCAAATTAAAAAAAATGTAAGTCATTTAAGTCATCGGACTGTCTGCTGAGCTCTTCAAGACAGCTGGGGATGACCTGGTTGGTCATGGTTAGATGAGGTTAGAGGAAAGCATGCCCGAGGAATGGAGTCTCAGCATCGTATGCCCGATCCACAAGAAAGGAGACCCCTCTGACTGCGCCAACTATAGAGGAATAAGTCCCTTTACATCGCCTACAAAATCATCTCGGCCGTTTTGTGTGAACGCCTGAAGCCTTTTGTAAATAAGCTGATAGGTCTTTATCAGTACGGATTCAGACCAGGGAAGTCCACCATCGACCAAATCTTCACACTACGGCAGATCCTGGAAAAAACCAGTGAATTTCAAGTCGACACTCACCACCTATTTGTCGACTTCAAAGCCGCATACGACAGCGTAATTAGAGACGAGCTATACAACGCTATGTCTAGCTTTGACATACCTGCTAAACTCGTCAGACTATGGAGGATGATTTTGGGGAATGCTCGCTGCTCCATCCGAATCGGTGAACACCTTACCGATAGTTTTGATGTCAAAAAAGTATTTAGGCAGGGCGATGCGCTGTCGTGTGATTTCTTCAACATCATATTGGAAATGATTGTGCAAAAATCACTGGCCAATACAAGAGGCACAATCTATTTCAAATCCTTGCAACTCCTTGCATACGCCGACGATATTGACATAATAGGTAGATCACAGCGAGATGTCAATGAGGCGTTTGCGAGTATTGAGTTCGAGGCGGCGAAAATTGGTTTGGCGGTAAACGAGGGCAAAGCTAACTATATGCTGTCATCAAAAAAGGACGCTCACCACCGACGTCTTGGCCAAAACGTTTGTATTGGCAGATATAAGTTCGAGGTAGTTAAGGGCTTCGTCTGCCTTGGCTCCGCAGTGACCTGGAACAACGACATCAGTTCCGAAATCAAACACAGAACCACTCTTGCCAATCGCTGTTTCTTTGGGCTCAGGAGGCAACTGAGTAATAGAGCCCTCTCCCGAACGACAAAACTGACTCTATATAAGACCCTTATCATTCCGGTCCTGTTGTACGCCGCAGAAGCATGGACACTATCAAAGGCGGATGAGGAGGCCCTTGGTCGGTTCGAGAAAAAGATTCTGCGCGTGATTTTCCGGCCTATAAACGCAGACGGGGGATGGGGGAAAAGATTCAACCACGAACTTTACGGGCTGTACAGCGACATGAGCTTAGTCAGGCGTCTACGGATTCAACGCCTAAGATAGCTGGGCCATGTAGAGCGAATGGATACCACAGCTCCAGCCCGGAGAGTCTTTGAATCTAACCCCGAGGGACGAAGAAGCAGAGGACGGCCGCACTTAAGATGGCGCACACAGGTGGAAGGGAACCTCAGCCAACTTGGTGTGCGGCAATGGAAAAGGCTAGCAAAAGACCGTGCTAGATGAAGGGGCATGTTGGTTGAGGCCCAGGTTCACCCCGAACTGTAGCGCCCATTAAGAGGATGAATACGCATAATGCTTTGTTATTCTTATGTACAGTAGCTTTTTACCGTTTGAGGCGACGATGAACTAGTGTTCAAGTTTCACTCAAAATCTGTTTATTGAGGATATAAGACGTACACATTTTAATTAGTAGGAGAATACAATGGCGCCTAACAAGTAAAGTGAGGGTTTACAACTGAAAATAATTGACGACCACAAAAGTGGAGTCACTCAAAAGGAAATTAGTAAGTATTCAATCCCGAAATCAATTATTTCGAAATTAATAAAGAAATATAATAAAACTGATTCGGTAAAAGTGACTCATAGTGGTGACAGGCGCAGAAAAACCACACCAACACAATACTGTCTCTCAGTGTCATTGAAATTGGGCATACGCGACTGCCTTAATTCCGTTTCTCTCAAACTCTCAAGATTTTGTCTATAACCATGAGCTATAGTAGAAGCGATATGACCCATCCCTGGGGTGTGTCTCTCTCTACAGTCTTGGCTATAATGCTGTTTCCCATCTGGGCCTAAATGATCCTGGTTTTGAGCATGGATATGATTCATCTGTTGACAAAACCGCCATGATGAGGGACTCTTGAATCGATTTAGTATGGACATTGTTAAAAGCTTCTTCTATATCTAAGAAAGTAGCTACGGTGAATTGCTTCAAGTGAATGGACTTTTCGATCGTCTGCACATCTTCATGTTGAGCGGTCTCAGTGGGCTTGCCTTTCAGGTAGGCGTATTGGGACTTCGAAAAATGTGTGTTTCCTAGAGTTTCTCGGATGTGCCTGTCTAAGATGCGTTCGAGGGTCTTCAAGACGAAGGCTGTGAGGCTAAAAGGTCTGAAATCGTTTGTGGATTCATGTCCGCGCTTGCCAACCTCCGAGATAAAAACGACCCGTACTTTTCCTCAGGTCTGGGGAGTATAACTGAGTCCAAGCGAGCTTCGGTAGATCACCGTTAGCCAAGGTATAGTATAACCTTGTCAAAATTCCTTTGGAGCATTATCGGTAATATCCCATCGGAACCTATTGTATTATGGGAAGAGAAACTGCAAATGGCCTAGGAGATTTTTTCGTTTGTGATGATTGGCTTGATGCCATCCCATGGTGTAAACGCGTTTGATGTGGGACTTGCACATTTGCACCGCAGTCTCTACATCCAGGGAAGTGGATGTTCATGAGGAGTTCCAAGCAGTCTAATAAACCACAGGTTGGAACGTTGTTTAGACAAAATTTTGCTAAGCCTAGCATCATGCTTTAGGATTTCAATAGGCTTGCAGTACTCTATCCAGCCCTGTGACTTGGGCTTACTGATAGCCTTTTTTAGAGTTTAAGGCAGTCCTTATAGGGTATTCAGAACTTGGCTTAAATTTTTGTTAAAAAAAAGAATTGGACACTATATCTAAACATATATTTTTTTTTTTCGTTTCAGGTTCGTGGAACATTGAAATCATGGACCAAACTATGGTGTGTCCTCAAGCCTGGGCTACTCCTAATCTACAAAAGCCCGAAAACCAAAAGCAGTCATTGGGTAGGAACGATCCTACTCACATCGTGTCAAGTCATCGAACGACCAAGCAAAAAAGATGGTTTCTGTTTTAAACTCTTCCATCCACTAGAGCAGACAATTTGGGCACCACGGGGACCGGATAAGGAGACCATAGGTTCATTCAAACAAACTCAAATTCTACAAAAATGATCAACTGATTTTCACATTCACTTCTATTACAGGAGCAGTCGTCCAACCCTTACCAACTTCTTATCTAATCTTCCGAGCCCCTAGTCAAGCTGCTGGTAAATGTTGGATGGATGCCCTGGAGCTCTCCTTACGCTGTTCAGCTCTACTATTACGTACGAACAATAATTCGGGAGCAAATTCTTTAAATGATGCAAATTCGGCTGGTCAAATATCTCACGAAACCCAATGGTCCGAAGCTGATTACGAGAAACACTTCAATGATCAGGGTACATATATATTTTAGTTTTTAACAATTTTTCTATCTTTCCTATTCTAACGGTAAACACGTGAAATTCCAACCAACATAGAACGGGCAGCCCAAATCCAAGCTGTTCTTGAAAAGAGCCACCAGCAATACGCATCCAGTAACTTTCTAACCGTTGAGAATTTGGCCAAGTGCTCGTCTAGCTCATTGAGCCTGTCTCGTTCACAGACACCCATATTTCAGCAATTGTACCTGGCAATGACGAAATTAGATCGCGTAATGGCCACCACACCGGATTTTCATAAAATCAAGAAATTACGAAAATTCCGTCGATTCAACAGTAAGGATTGCGGAGATTTAAGCGATACGTCGGTGGGAATTGACTTCAATCCACCATCGATGGGGAGAGGAAGAAAATTGAAAAAATCGCTGTCGATGCATTCGTTAGGTCGAACGAATCAGACGAGCGACGAGGAGGGCACGTCAAGGCGTCTGAGTACGCCGGGTGTTTTATCGAACAATTTTTTTTTCTGGTATTTTGTATTGCTAGCGCGGTATTTAGGCGTTGAATAAAGACGTTACATTGATGAGATAACATAGAAGTAATTGTAGGCTCGTTCAGTGCCAGAGGTAGATTAGACTTAAAACGAATTCAGAATTCGGAAAACCTTGTTCTCAAAAAATACATAAATCTACATACAACACTTCAGCTTCTAGAAAAATATTAGAAACAATCAGTCACTCAGAAATCACTTTTTGATATAAGCGTTCAAAATTTATAATTAAATTTAAGACGAAATGTCAAATTTGAAAGTAAAGAACGGGCCACAGAATATTTTTACGACGTCCCTTAATGGAAGATAGGAAGGCAAGTCGTACTTCAACATGCGGTAAATATTTTATTCCTATCATTGGTCATTGGTGTATGCATGTGTACGTCTTCAGTTGCATTTTGTTGTCTTCAGTTGCATTTTGCTGTAGTCGGTTATAGTGCAAGCGTTGGCCAGATTAGTTTTTATCGTCAGTAAGGACCTCAAAGTAGAGTACTTTGGTTCTCTGATTGATCTTGATTATGATTTCAGAAGACTTAATTGGTCGTCAGAACCATTCCATGTGCCGCTAATCAAAATGTAAGGGGATAAGCAGTCTGTAAAGTGTGTCATGTGACATGTTATTCAGATGGTTTGGATTTGAAGTCAGACATTGAAGCGTCTTATGCTTTCCATGGATCCGTCGACAATACTTTTCGGTCGCAATATTCACCAGAAATTAAGAGCTAGATTCAGTACCAGACGGACACCATCAACTTTTTTTTTTTTTTTTGTTTTTGTTTGGTACAGTGCTGGTTTTGAGAAATATTTTGGAGCTTCGTTGTGGTAAACCACCCATTGAGCTGGTTGCCGTACACTTTTTTTTATCGTAGTCACGTTCATTATTGTTGCGATAAGCGAGCAAACGTGCCGCTTAACAGCGACCGTTTTTTTAAATTTTCAATCAATTCGTGTGGAAGCTCAATGGCCTCTTTGACTTAGCAGGTAGTTTGAAATCGTTCGTTGAGGCATTGATTTATTTCCACAAATGTCTAAGCGTTGCAGTGTACCTTTTTCAGCTATTCTCTTGTTAAATACGTTGATGATTTTATGGCCCCCTCTATGTACACCTTTGTAGCCTTAGGCTGGTACAAAAAATGAGTGAATGCACTATAAAAAGGTATAAACCTATAGGGTTGACCAAATAAGGCGCCGGAAAATAAAGGCAAATGAAGACTACAACGCCTTGATGCCATTTATGTATTAAAAATAATGCCACTCAAGCGTTTATCATGACTGGTTTTGCAGACGTCGAACCGATGGTCAAAATTCCTGTTAGCACATTCCAATAGGGACGTTTCTATGGCACTAAATGTCAATCCAAGGAAAGGCACCATGGTCGCCTTCACCAAAAGAAGGAATAGGCACAAACTTACTAAACCTACCCTCTTTGGTGAAGCGATAGAGTTCTCAAAAAGAAGTCAAATATCTAGGGGTAACTCTAGACGAAAAGCTCATTTGGAATTCTCACATTACAAAGACCATTGAGAAAGCCAGGATCTCTTTATGGACCAGCAAAAGTCTCACTGGCAATAACTGGGGCACAAACCCCAAAATGTCCCGCTGGCTATATACAGCAATCACCAGACCAATTCTTCCATATGCTGCGCCCGTCTGGTGGCACAAAACAAAACAAGTATCAATGCAAGCCAAGCTCAACAAATTGCAAAGACTAGCTTGCATCTGTATCACTGGGGCCATGAGAACAACCTCCACAGCAGCACTAGAAGTCATCACAGACCTGCCCCCTCTTCATCTCCAAATGAAGAAAGAAGCAATGGTCTTCGCCCATAGACTGATCGTGGAGGATGACTCTAACCGTAGGCTCTTTCACTCTGATATCCTTACCGAAATAAACAGGCTTGAAATCCTAAAGATATCTCTTACAGACAACTGTCTCCCCAGATACAACTTCAGCCAAAACTACAAGGTCACATCCCCCAACCGACAAAACTGGGAACAGGATAGACCCTCCTTCAATCGTGGATCCTACGTGTGGTACACAGATGGCTCCAAAACGGACGAAGGCGTTGGGGCTGGAGTATACGGAGCAAATACAGGCACATGCATCTACGTCAGCATGGACAAGCAGAGTTATTTGCTATAGAACTCTGCCTCAGAGAAAATATAAACAGAAATATACTTAACAAAAACATTTACATTCTCTCTGACAGCAAGGCTGCACTTCTAGTCCTAAAGAGCTTTGAAATCACCTCCAAACTGGTATGGGACTGCCTACAGCTACCTCACCAGCTGGCCAGTACAAACAGAGTTCATCTCATTTGGATACCTGGACACAGCGGCCATACAGGCGGACCTACTAGCAAGGAAAGGCTCTGCATCACCATTTATGATGCCACGGCCTTTCTGCGGCTTACCCATTAGCACCACCAAATGCTGCATATACAATTGGTTAAGGAACACGACGGATCACTACTGGTTACAAACGAAAGGTAGCAGACAAGCCAAGCTGTTCCTCCCAACTACATCCCTCAAAAGAATGAAACAACTTCTCATGCCTTCGAGGAGTCAGATTCGTTTAATCACAGGTTTCCTTACTGGACACTGCCCAGTTAATAAACACCTCAAAACAATGGGCATCATACAAGATGACACTTGCCGAATGTGTAATGAAGACGAAGAAACAGCAGAGCACATACTATGTCACTGTAACTGCCTGGTCAGTACACGTCATCGTCACCTAGGCAAGTATTATCTTGAAGCAGAAGAAATCGCTGCTAGCTCACGCAAAAACATACTAAGTTTTATCACGAACTCAGGTTTTCTGAGTGAACTGTAAGTGGGAGACATCACAATAGGCCCACTCGTGGCCGCAGTGATCAGGCGACCCCCACCTCCTTATTCCTATCTATCTATCTATGGCACTTATCCAGGCACCACCTTGTTGAAAATAAGCATCTTGCGCAGAATTGGCGCTAATTCATTGGCGTGTTTATCTTCATTTTCGAGAAAGTAAGGTTTGATAATGATGCAGGATTGAGCTTGAGTCCTCTTGTATGAGTGTAAATTCAAGTTGGTACACAAAGAATCTCCGTTGCACAGCTTAAATTCGAACAGAACAACTAACGTAGTATGGAGACAAGACATGACTAGCATATTCGTGGAGAGGTGTGACGTTATTGATGTAGAGGGAATTGGCAACGTAGGGGTTTGAATATTCTTTTTACCTCCGTTTTATAAAACCCAGAGAAGAATTTGTTCTCCATCACTTATGAGAAGTAAGTTAAGAAGGAAGGAAGTTCTGGGATTGTTTTCGAGAAAAAGGAGTGGACTGGCATTTACAAACGTTTAGCTACAGGAAGTTATTATCACAGCAAGTACCAAAGGAATCAAGGTCATTTTTGAGTGCGATCGAGTCAGTCGAAGTTGATAATGTCCTGCTGATTTGAATATCGTCCCGATTGACAAATTGGGATCTTTTATGACGAAGTCAACGTAATTAACGGTTAGGACTTCGATGGATCAGAGGACCGAGATTACTGCCTTGCGGAACACCGGGGAAGGCTATAATGGGATCAGAAATTGAGCTTCTGAAAAATGAAAAATAATAGTGATTCTCGAGATACGATTTAAGCTATGCGATAAGCGCCGTGAATGCTTCCCATTGTGGAAGCATTCACGGCGATTGAAGAACAGGCGAAACGAGTTGGTCTTAAGATCAATGAGGACAAAACGAAATACATGCTGTCAAGCAAAAACCAATCCGTCACTCACCACCTGGGACAAAATATAACAATTGACAGCTGCAATTTCGAGGTAGTTAAGGAGTTTGTCTACCTCGGAGCAAACGTAAATTCCACAAATGACACCACAGTGGAGATCCGGCATAGAATCGCCCTTGGCAACCGTTGCTACTTCGGCTTGTCCAAACAACTGGGGTCAAAACTCCTCACTCGAAAGACCAAAGTCATGCTTTACAAAACGCTCATTCTGCCAGTCTTGCTGTACGGAGCCGAAAGTTGGACGATAAGCAGGACAGCGGAGCTGAGTTGGGTTCTTTTGAAAGAAAAAATCTGCGCCGGATATTTGGTCCTGTCTGTGAGGAAGGTGAATGGAGAAGAAGACATAACCGCGAACTCTACGAGCTGTACCAAGATGTGGATGTAGTCCGGAAGGCAAGGATCCGTCGATTACACTGGCTCGGCCACATCGAGCGCATGGACATCAACGCTCCAGCTAAGAGGGTCTTCGACTCCGAGCCTCCTTGTTCGAGAAGAAGAGGAAGACCGAACCTCCGGTATAAAGACCAAGTAATCGCGGATGTAAGGCATCTTGGTCTTGACAACTGGAAGCAGCGTGCCCGGGACCATCAAGGATGGAAGGCAGCTATAGCTCAGGCTCAGATCCTCCATGGATCGCTGGCCTGATAAGTAAGTAAGTAAGTAAGCAGGCCCAATTCACGATGCAAAATTCACCAAGTTGTGGTCTGCGAAAGACCAAGTTCTTGTGCGGGACGGGAAATCTACTGCCTTTTATTCTCCTACACACTTTCACGGACAGCGGCGATGTTTTCGGCAGATCTTGTGTTTCTTCGACGTACGGGTGTTGGTTTTTTGTTTACTGAACCAGTAGACTTAAATTTATCCACCACACTGCGAATTGTTCTCTTGGTAGGACGATTATGGCAAAACAAACAACATGCATTTTGATAAAACAATTTTATCATTTGCACGTGTTGTTGAACGCCATGACCGCCTATAGTTGGCAAAACAGACTGAATAAATAACAGCCAATTTGTCAAAGTTGGGAAGTCCCTATTGGATGACCCATTATTACGTAGAGCACGTAGTTCCTTGGAGTCGATGAGGAATAATTTTTTCGTGATGTTACGAATCACCTTTAACATTTTACTTAAGATCAGTAATATTATTCGGTGCGCGAAACGACGAAACGACTCACAGTTGTTTTATTTGGGCGGGCGATCCTTTCCAAATCGACGCTTACTTTTATGCATTTCATTTGGATAAATCTTGATATTATGCATCATATGAACGATGCAAGATACTCGTGGATTGTGGATGGCCATGAATAGGACCAAGTAAACAAATAAGCACGAAAGTCACATAAATCTCTACAAATATCGCCTTGCTTTTTCTTGAACGTTATTAGCGGCGCTCTGTTTTCTTTTCGTCTTACTTGGCATAACTCCAACCATCGTAATATTAGTGCATGTCACAAAGGTATAGCTCGGCCAATGAATTCCAATGTAGAGTCATTTGCGTTATCTGTCCTTGTCCTCATTTCGTAATTGACATATGTAACTCGACGGATCTACAACATTTCACCACCGTGCATTTGGTTTATTGGAATCGACTCTAAGTCAGATCATAAGTAACGCAAGTTGCCAATCACGTTACCTTCCTAGAAAGAATTTCGCTAGAATAACAAATAAACCGTCCAATTGGGATTTGTATTTAATTAATTTTTGCGTTTTTTTATTAATTTATTTTGAAGATCTTGACGCAGACAGTCAAAATGAATGTGCAGCCCCAGTACTGTCTGGACCCGAGTCTGATAGTGATTCTGAAGTCGGTGAGATAGTACCTGAAAGTGCCGATCCGCCAGAGACACAATATGTGTTATGCCCAGAAGAGGAATTTGGAGATGTATGACAAGTCAACGCGTTTGATTCTCTACAATAACTATAACGATTGAGTTTTCATGTTTTCAGGCTGGCGAACAGGTTGAAGAACTGGCGGAGGAGAATAAGAGTCTGCTTTGGTTTCTGGTGAAACAAGTTCGTCCGGGAATGGATTTGAGTAAAGTAGTTCTGCCGACCTTCATTCTGGAACCGCGCTCTTTCTTAGACAAACTTGCCGATTCATACTATCACGCAGACATTCTATCAGCGTAAGGATATATTCTCGTATTGTATTTTGTTTGTTTGTTTATTTAATCTTTTTTTTTTTTTGTTTTATTTGTGGCAGAGCTGTTTTGGAAGATGATCCTTTCACTCGAATGAAAAAGGTCGTTCAGTGGTACATGTCGGGCTTCTATAAAAAACCAAAGGGTCTAAAGAAGCCCTATAATCCGCTTATCGGAGAAACATTTCGCTGTTATTGGCAACATCCGAATGGTAGCCGAACCTTTTATATTGCCGAACAAGTGTCACATCATCCGCCAATTTCGGCTTTCTATGTGACTAACCGTCAGGATGGCTTTTGTATTACATGCAGCATCTTAGCTAGATCCAAATTCTACGGCAATAGTACGTCAGCTGTACTCGAAGGCGTTGCATCATTAACACTTCTACCGCGTGGTGAATGTTATACGATGACAACACCATATGCCCATTGTAAGGGCATTCTAATGGGTACATTGTCCATGGAATTGGGTGGAAAGATTAGCATTGAATGCGAGAATACTGGCTATAAGACCGATATTGAATTTAAACTGAAGCCATTCTTAGGCGGTTCAGACTACACAAATGTGGTTGCGGGCAAAATCAAATTGGGCAAAGAGTGTTTGGCTACCATCAGCGGGCATTGGGATACAGAGATTCGAATTAAGGATAGCAAAACGTCGGAGGAGACTGTTCTCTTTTGTGCTACACCAGAAACTAAACAGAAACGTCTTATGCGCTATTGTGTTCCGTTGGAAGCACAAGGACCGATGGAATCAGAACGTCTTTGGAATTTGGTATCGCTTGCTATTCGGCGAGAGGATCAAGTATCGGCAACCGAAGAGAAAACTGTCCTGGAAGAGATGCAACGTAATGCGGCTAAAGAACGCAAGTCAATTTGTGAGGAGTGGTCGCCATCCTATTTCCAGCAAGATATGATTAGTGGACAGGTAAGAGAAGTGTTTGCTATGTATGCTCGAGTTAATTTATGTTTAATTAATTCTCACGTCATGGCAAGTAGGTGAATACGTCTTAATCAAGATAAGCGAATGTGGAAGAAAAGAAGAATGGAAGTGTATTCTGTCCCTACAAGTTTTGGGCAATCCTTTCTAAGATTTTTCGTCGTGCACTTAATTTTTCTCAGATACAGTACGATATCCTATCTAAGTTAGAATGTCTTTTTTTGAGGCTATTTCGAAATGCTTTTTAGTGACTTTTAGTAGTAATCGACTTTACAGTTTTCGGTTTCGCATAAGTTCTTACCTTTTTCGCTCTACCTATAAAGCTTAAGTTTAAGCTATACTGTGCTTAAACACTCAGATGTAGATAGGCGTCTAAATAACTTATTTAGGTAATCCGAGCACCCAAATAAGTTCGTTTTGAGAGTCAGGTTTCGTGTATTTTCCTGATTAGATTGTGTGTGGTTCTGTGGATTTGTGAATTGAAGCGAAACTTCTTTTCGACAGGAACGTAACCTTTAACATCTTCGACACACTGTTTGACTGACTCCCTATTCCCTCGCATTTTCATTGAATTAGATTAATCAACTCAACTAATGCATACGCCTTCACGTATCCCCATTATTGCTGATCATACCACCAACACACTAGACTGCCAGACTAATAAATACGCCATTGATGTACTGTCGCCTCTGGCTCGTTCGATCACTTAGAAATATAAGTGTGACTTGACATAAGCTATAAAGAAGCTGTTAGGTTAAAGGAGCAACGTTTGGAAAACAAATAGAAAACAGTATGGATCCTGTCAATTCTTCTCTCTCCAACTACCGGTCCATTGCATTAAGGCTCGTTCTCTTCAAGGTCAATGGAAACGCGATGGTTTGAGATGATGCTTCATTACCAGAAGTCAAAACGAGGTAATCGGCACGCTGTTGTTAGTCTAATCCACATCGAAAATCATAGAAAAACATCACACGAAATGCTCACGATTTTATTCAACTTGTTGTCCAAGAGGAATGTTTTATGCACGTGTAAGCAACACAAATAGGACTCGTATGACCTACGCACGTGGTCTACTTAAAAAATGAAGTGAGTTTTTCCAATTCTCGAAACACATCTGATTCGCACTGCTTGGTACCTCGAGCACTTCCAGCGATCTTTATCTCCTTATTCCTGGCAAATATCTGATCCTTCATGGGTATCTTCAGCTTTAGGAAAGGAAGAAAGTGGCAGGGGGCCCAGTCCGGTGAATATATTGTTTTTGGCCAACGAAAATTTAATCTCGAATCCTTACCAAAACACGCCTAGTGCTTATATCTGCCGAAAACTAACTAAGGGGCACGTGCGCCAATGTAGGTTAGGTTAGGTAAAAGTGGTTGGCATATGCCACACGTAGGCCGAAGTCGGCCCATTGTGGTACCACATGGATCATATTACCTTGATCCGCTATCTGAGAACCAACCGGTGCTTCCGATGAAGCGTTGGAGTTGAGCTATTTTTAGGTCTACTAGCTCACTTAAGTTCGCATAGAAGGGCGCGCCGATGTAGATCCTCCTACATTCGCCAAAGAAGGGCATGAGCAGAGGAGGTGATGTATCGATTCCTCTTCCTCCTCATCCATGCAGCCGCGTTAGAAGTCATTGGAGGGTAGACCTAGTCTAGCGGCGTGTTTTCCAATGATGCAGTGACCTATAATGACACCCACTAGAGTGCTAAGGGTTGCCCTTTTGGTTGCCACTAGGTTCCTGATATTACTTTATTACTTTCATTCCATTGGAGGTTGGTAGGTAGGTTGGAGGGTAGGAAGACTGAGTGTGCTTGACCCTAACTTTACGAGTTCGTCGGTCGCGCAGTTTCTTGGAATATCTCTATGCCCGGGAACCCACAGTACTTTTATGTTGAACTGTTCAGCCATCTCGTCTAGAGATAGGCGGCAGTTAAGGGATGTTTTTGATATGTGGGTTACCGTCTCCATCTTGGAGCCATCGGTATAGACTATAGAGGGAAATCGAGTCCTTCGGCATGAATTTCCCTTTAGCCCATTCCTCCCTGGATGGAAAGACAACTTCGAAGTTCCTAGTGCCTAGTGAACAGATACCGCGGGATTATGTAGTCCGTGTCGATGGATACTTCGAAGTGATTAGCTATGCTAGTATGGCCTTTATGTGATGTCAGCTATTTTCCTATGTCCCTAATCCGTAAGGCCGCGCAGGCAGCAACTTGCTTGCTGAAGAGATCCGACTGTGGAAAATGTAATAGAACATTTAAGGCCTCTGTGGGGGTTGATCTGATCGCTCCGCTTATATGTAAGCTGGCCGATCTTTGTATTTTCCTCAGAAGGTTTCGATAGACTGTCTTGTCCAGAGCAGTCCACCAGACTACGATGCCGTACAGGAGGATGGGCCTTATGACTGCTGTATACAGCCAGTGCATAATGCTTGGTTGGAACCCCACTTTTTGTCCACCACTTTCTTACAGCTGTAGAGGGCAGTGGTTGCCTTCTTGACGTCCAGAATGTTGGGTTTCCAATTCAGCCTCCTGTCACGGACTAGGACTAGGTATTTTGCCTGATCTTTGATTATTAATTGGGTTCCTCCCAGCTTCGGTGGGTTGAAGGGCGGAATTTTATATTTATTTGTAAACAGTACTAGATCGGTCTTCTTGGGATTGACCCCAAGTCCACGGTACTGCGTCCAGGTTTCTACTATATATAATGCATCCTGTATTAGATCGCTTAGAGTGCTGGGAAATTTTTCTGTGGCGGCAATAGCAATGTCATCTGCATAGGCGGTCACAGCGTACCCTTCCTGTTCTAGCAACAGTAGTTGTTCATTTACCACCACGTTCCAGAGGAGAGGGGAGAGTACTCCACGGCACCAGCCAAGTTGGCTTTGACCTTTCTATTATGTTGATCAGTGAGTGGAGTGCTGTTTCCACTGATTTGCCATTGTTGTAGGCATGTTGGTTATCCGACAGCCTTCCTGAGATATACATATGTAGCTGCATCGAATGTGTACGTCTAAAATCTTCTCTAGAGTTTTTAGTAGAAAAGAAGTAAGAAATACGTGTGGGAGCTTTTGCCTGCCTTGGGTATGAAAATGACTTTGGTTACCTTCCACTTGCTGGGGATGTAGGATAAGGAGAGGCAACTCTTATATATTACCACAAGCCAGGGAAGGATGAGATCTGCTACCTGCTTAAGCTCCACTGGTATGATCCCATCCGATCCTGGAGACTTGTAAGGTTCAAAGCTTTTTAAAGCCCATAGGACAATGTTGTTGTTTACCAGGTTGGGAGCGCGCTCGAAGGAGGTTGTTCTCGGCTGGATGACTTGAGGAGGTGTCATAGCCGAGTCACTACTGTCCGGAAAGTGTGTGTTCAGAAAGAGTGCTTCCGTGCTGGAGGTCGTCCAGAATCATTCCGCATTAGATGACTTGGGCTGTAAGGGGCTGAAGGCAGAACCTTCCTTATTCTTGAAGCTTCAGAGACCGCCTTGATATTTTCGCAGTAGTTCCTCCATGATTGCCTTTTGGCCTTCATGGTCGCTGCTTTGAATGGTTTAAATGCCTCCTTATGGAGGTTCCCATCCTCTTGCAAGCGGATACATTTTACTTTGTCAAAGAGCTGGCTGCTCTCTTTCCTAATGGAGACTATCTCTTTATTCCACCAGGGGGGTTTGGGTTTACCTCTGGGGGTGCTAACCGCACAAAATTTAGTTCTCCTATAGTTCCTGAAGAGAGCTAAGGCACTGACGCGGCTGACTATGCTGAACTGAATAAAACTCAGAGAGGGAGTGCTCTTTTAGGACTTTCCGTTCCCTGATTTTGTCGACAATGTCCTGCGATGCAAAAGTTACACCCAGAACTTCTTGTCTATTCTTGGTCATAAAAGTCATTCAGCCTTATTGTGAACAAAATTTCCCCCGAACTTTTTCTCTCATGGGGAAACCCGGTATTGTGAACAATGTTCGAAAGGAAAAGGAAAAAGTTCTCCCTATTGCGAATCAGTTTCCGATGGAAATTCTAACGACATTTCCCCCGAACTTTTTCCCTGTCATTTTTCTAGGGAAAACAGAGAAAAAAGGAAGGAAAACCAAGAAAATGTATAAGTATCTTTGAATTTTGGCAAAAATAGGTCGAATGCAACAAATAAAAGACAAAGTGAAGCAATATTAAGTTGGATGGAGAAATATTGCCAACGGCTTCACTAGACGGAGTGCTTTATCAGGAAGATAGTAAAGTGCTCTAGACCCAATAAGACATCTCCACCTGTTTTTTAGAACTCCATTTGATCTTTCAATTATGTTTCTACATCGTTTATGTGCTACTTTGAATCTACTTTCAGCAGATCATTTTCCAAAACTTCTAAAGGGGGTGAGAAGCCAAAGTTCTAAGGGATACCCTGCATCACCTTTAAAATAGATACATGAAGCCATTATCGTGCTCTTTTCCAACTCCTTTTTGGTAACCTCCTTCCGCAAAAAAACGCAAGCACGACGTCAACTTTACTATAGTTGGGATTGCGAACACCTTTTTTGATGGGGCCAAGGATTCCTTTAAAATATCCAATAGATATTTAAAAACGGGTTTGTTTACCCTAAAGTACTGCTGGAATCTAACCAAATACCATAAAACGTAGCACTTTTAAACACATTTTGCAAAAATGAATTAATTTACATGGTTGATGGTAATTCCAAAGGATTCGATTTATCTCTTAATTTTCTTTGTATTGAACATAACTCACTATTTTGTGTTTCTTCTTCCTCTGCCATTAACACCATAACACAAGACTTAAACATTTTTGTTAATAGTTCCTTGCTTTTCTATAAATATACACTGATTTCTAACAAATGACAGCCGTTAAAATTTTCGAATTGAATTTCGAATTCAGTTTGGGGAAGAAAATTCCGATGGAAATTGACAATAGGAGGAACTTTTTCCCTGGAAGGAAAAAAAATGGGGAAACAAAAAGTTCCCTCGGAATTCATGATAAGGCTGATTATTACAGACGATGAGGTTAGTAGTAATAAATAATTGAACAATGACTCGCCTCCATCGTCAAAGTTGTTGCTGCTCCATATCGTGTGGTGTGCATTCGCATCACGCCCTATGACAAGTCCGGCAGTTGCTTGATCTGCATCCTTGACCAGATTAACCAAGTAGGCCGGAGGGGGAGGACTTGGGTGGTCATGGGCTAAATAGACCGAGGCAATCCAGAGTTTGAAGGAGTTGCCCTCGATGCTAATAGCCGTAATATCTTGGTCACTGTAGGATGAGAGTAGAAAGGTTTTTTTCTGTTGCTTGTTTTTTCTGCTGCTTGTATTCTGTTGTTTCGAGTCCACGTACCATATTGTTGACTATCCATGGTTCCTGGATCAGAATTATGTCTTCTTCGCTTTTGGTGAGGCGGAGCATGTGCCAATGTAACAAAACAAAAACATCTTGATTACGTTTATATAGGGTGGCGGGCATCCAAAATGTAAAATTTTCCATGACTCTGGCGCATAAACCAGGCTGAGTGTGACCAATAGCATGAGTTATCGGTGGTTTGTGGCTTTTTCGCATACACCTGCGACTTCAGAAAAGCTCACAAGAAAAAGTCTAAAGGGGTCAAATCGCACGATCTCGGAGGCCTGTTCACATCACCTCCACGTGAGGTGATTATGTCCTCGCATGGTGTGGCACGCCGCCGTCCTGTTGAAATTTCATGTCGTTGGTGTCCATATCATCCAACTCACGCCCAAAGAAGTTGGTAATCATCGACCTGTAGTGCTCGCCGTTGACAGCTATACCGAAAAAGAATGAAATAAAACAATATTTTAATAGTGAGTTGGTCTTCCTAGGTATCCTAGGTATTGTTTCCTACTATGACACGGGGCCGGACAGGAGCAGAGCAGGTCATGAATGGACTCAACCTCCTCTTCGTCTTCACAGCTCCTGCAGAAGTCATACGAAACCTGTCCTAGTCTTTGTGCATGACTGCCGATAAGAAAGGGACCAGTGATGACACCAACGATTATGTTGATGTCGGTTCGTTTTCGGGAGATTACTTCCGTAGTTCGCTGTAAGACAAGTCGTGGTCAGGTTTACCTGGTGGTTAGGCAGGTATGCCCTTAGGTCCATCTCAGGTTCGTCTCAGCCATGGTTTGATTGGTTAGCTTTAGTTTAATGGCTGCTAGTGGTGTACCAGCGTATGCCATGTTTGTTTGTTGCGTCGTTCCTTGTCTCGTGAGCATATCAGCTTCCTGAAATATCGCTGTGTCCTAGTATCCATGAGAGGTGTATGTATGTTAAACTGTTCAGCTATCTCGTTAAGAGATAGGCGGCAGTCGAGGCTTGGCATAAGACTCCAGCGATTTCAGGGCAGCTTGGCTGTCAGTGAAGATTAGAATATCTGTGACAGATACATATCACATTCCACCTTAGCCAAGACAGGACTTCCTTCATTGCTAGCAGCCCCGCTAGCTGTTTACCCTGGATATCGAGTGGGGTTAGGTGGAGTAGCATGTTGATCGTCGCCGTCGGAGTAGACCTTATGGCCCCGGTGCTGCACATGCCTGCTAACCTCTGTACTTTCTCTATTTGTTTGTGGTATGTTGTTTTGTCAGGTACAGTCCACTAGACTAAAACACCGTACAGCAGAATAAGTCTGACAACTGTGATGTACAAGCATAAGGTTATTTTGGGGTTGAAGACTCATTTTTTCCAGGATACAAGATGACTAAGCATATACGCCCTGATGTCTTTTATTTTTTTATTTTTTTTAGAGACTCGCTCAGGTTCAAGAGTTTTTATATTCTCTTATGATGTGTTGACACACACAACCTGAGCGGAGTGCAGTGGCTGGGGTCGTTGATGTTCGTTCACTACTCTCAGGGGTGGTTGTTCTAGACCTAGATAGGACGAGAGCCGACCAAATTCCGCGTTGGTTATAGTCCGTAGTAATTCGTTCAAGCACTTTGGTATTGCATACGCAGAGGATGAATTTTGGTTGACCATATACTGTGAGTGTTATGCCTGCAGCAGTACGTCTGGTCACTTTACATTCACAACTATGTTGCATACTTTTGTCCGTATAGGAATTACTTTTTCTTGGCTATGAAGCGAATTTGAACCATAAACCTTCCGCTCGGCGGTCGATGTAGAAGTTCCTTCTCATTTTTCTCCGAAAGATGGGGAGATAGTAAAGGTAGGTGTCTGTCTGGTAGTACAATGGCCCAGTATTTGCGTCTGAGTGCTTCAAAAGGCAAAAGCCTACAACAACAAAAAGTGTTAAACTTTTTAACCAGCTCCAAGTTAGTGTATGAACTTAAGGCTTTCCTGAACAATGTCGGTAGACTAAACTGACTAAGGCTTGTGGATCCGAGGAAATGAGATCTCTGAAGAACTCGCCAGTTGGGACTCAGAGGAGAGCTCCTCATGATCTGAACCCGCCTTGGGTCAACCTGTTTCCATGGTCAATACCCAAATCAACGATTGTGTCTCTCACACAATCGTAGGTTGAGGGAATATCCAGGATACAAGATAACTAAGCGTATACCCCCTGATGCATGCATATGAAATCCGTAGCATTCTTCTTATCCTTATGGAGAACTGACTGCGTGTGTATGTACGTATGTGCGTGTCGAGTTGTTGGTCTCGATTATCTCAAGATATTGACATGAGACTGATTTCATTCGACGCGTAATTACGCAACTTGGAACTGATTAAGTTTCCAGCAAAATCGGTCAAGCCGTTTTTTCGTTAGAAATACAATAACTAAAAATATTCTTTGTGTGGAATTTTTTCTATTATAAAACCATAAAGGGCTAACCATAATAGACTTAAGCGAGCGTACGCCAGCTTACGGAAATGTCTTATTACATGCAAAGCGTATGACATGCCCATAATGGGAATATGTGCGGTTTCTTCAAATGTTCGTTAACTTAAGCGAGCTTACGGAAGGTATTAAGTAAAGAAGACATTCCGTACGGAATTTTGACAGCTGGTAGGGAAAGAAACCAAAAGTGCAATAAAGAAACACTTTTAAGTTTTTAATTGTTTTAATCCATTTTCCATTATTTTATTTTCCATCTTACTCACTTTAAACAAAATGATTAAAGCCACAACTAAAATAAACAGAACGCATAGAAACGATTTGACAGTTCCATCGCTTAAGTTCATTATGGGTAACTTGACTTTTCGTTGAAACTTAAGTAATCGTTCGATTTTGACATAAGCTTAAGCTCGCTTAAGTCTATTATGGTTAGCCCTTAAGTGTGTGGGAAAGCTGCTGAGAACTATCCAGGACGACTAATCCTGGAGAGTAGTGAACGAATATCTACGAGCCAAACCATCTGCAGTCCGTTCAGGTTGTGTGACAAACATCATAAGAGTATGACTCCTGAAACTGCGCAAATTATAAAAAAAAAACCATTGATACCCGCATACTCTTAGGAGTTACAAATCCTTTACGTGAAAAATTTGATTATTTAAAACGTGTTGCATAGTTCCAGGCAAAACTATGATTGAATTAAAACAAGCCAAATCTGTATTTTGTATGGGAAATTCACTATCTTTGAAACTAGCAAAGTCCGACTTAAACTATATAATCAAAATTGTCAGGACAAAGCCTATTTTTTATATACATGCATATATATGTAGGCCATTGGTGTTCGGAATTGAGCTTCATTAAACCTTTCCTCCGGAAAACAGTATTTCGAAGTTCATCGACATAAACAAAAGACATAATAAAAACCGGCCAAGTGCGAGTCGGACTCGCGCACGAAGGGTTCCGTACCATCTGTATATATAAATATGAAAGAGACTATGTATGTTACCTCATCAAATGACAGATCTTGGTTGCAGGCAGGATTTTTTGGATAAAAATCATGTCTGTTGTATGGGAGCCCCCCTTAAATATTCATTAAGTGTGAAATCTGTGAAAATTTCAACTGTCTAACTATAACGGTTTATTAGATACAGCCCGGTGACAGACGGACGGACGGACAGCGAAGTCTTAGTAATAGGGTTCCGTTTTATCTCTGGGTACGGAACCCTAAAAATGAAAAAATATGAATTTAAATGGATGCTTTAATTTTTCCCACTGGGAAGTTAGTTTTGTGAGCCTTGTGGGCCACACCTAGACCACATTTTTTTTTTGTTTTTGTTTTGCTTTAGTTGTTTCGGTCTCGATATTATCTGGATTGGGGAACGACCATCATGATCAAGTAATTTGCCTATCTATCGCTCATTGCATATCTATCGCAGATCCATGATCTTAGGGCTTGGATTTCATAAAAAAAATATTTCTTTTTGTTTTTTTGTTTAGTGGATTTATAAATATGCCGATTTGCGACCCTGGGATCCGCGTAACGATGTGAAACAGTATGAATCGGATTACCAAGTGTTAACAAAGACCCGTCACAAGGCACCATTGATTCGTACGTCCAGCATCGTAAGCTCTGACCCACTACATGTTATCCGTGCTGATTCTAGACAATCATTATCTGCTTTAAAGGCGCCCAAGCATACAGCCCTACCTTCTAATTCAAGTAATGCGATATCACGTGATCGAGTAGCCGTACTCTCTGATTCAAGTCAATCGAATGATGACAATGTCAGAAGACTCTCGGCAACGAGCTCTAATAGGTAACATATGAATGAATAAATAATATATTTTCATTTTGAAATTGAATTGTATTTTCTGTATTTTCGCAGGATATTAACACAAGTTGAAAACATAAACAAGGTATTGGAGAATCAAACGAAACAGTTGAAACATATACAACTATCATTGGAACGGATGGCATATTCGCCTAGCACAGTATCATCGTCTCCATCAGTTTTGCCAAGCTCAGTAGCACAGAGAACAGTCATTAGAGGGTTAATCTACGCATTTGTAGGTGTTACATTAAGTGTCTTCATAAAATGGCTGTTGAAGTAGACCGCAGATACATAGACTCTGTTCAAACTGTGTTTCATGTGTTTTCTTGCTTAGATACATACATATTATTATTACTACTCTTCGCCTTACTAGAAGTAAGCAATACGGCTTACTTGTCTAACTTACACTACTCGTTATTACGTACATTTTTTTAATAATTTCCTTTTGTAGTCCTTAGAAAGTATCCAGATTTTCCTTGTACGTCTCTTAATCACGAAATAGACTTAATCGTAGGTATGAGTATTTAGATTGTGTATAACGGTGTTGGACTTAATTATTCGCAATCAAATGAAAGCAAACAAAACAGGGGAGAGAGGTTAGTCGAAAATGCTTAAATCGAGCCTCCCACCTCCAAGTCCGCCTATGTTTCCTCACTCCCAGTAATTTCACACATTTACGATATACATATACTATACATACATGTAATGCTCTAGGTATTTAGTCGTATTAGTATAATTCATTTAAATGTTTTTATCAATTTCAATTCGGTAACACCTTCGCATTGTAAGTCAGTTTTAATTGAGGTCTTTGTTATTCAATAGGTAGGCAATTGAGTAAATTTCTTTTGAAATTTTGAAAATCATAGAGACGAACAAATGTACTTTAGAGCTATATAGGCATGTACGGAATTTGTTAAGCAACTATCCGTATCAGGGATGAAGCTACGACATGCTACGGCAGAGTCCAGATTGAGATTTACTATAATTACGTTTGTAGATAAAGAGATCAATAAACTAACGTTCGTTTTATGTGGACTTTTTTGGACTTTTATTTCTGGCAGCAGACGAAGTGTACACCATTGAGCTTGAAGTGAATAGGTGCACCAATTATTGTTTAGATCCGGCTGAAGGAAAGCACATGTCGATGGAGGTGCGATATACATAGCCTTTTTGTTTGCTTGCTTTGGTGGCGTTACAGCCCGTGAAGGGCCCCCCGTGTTGTGTGTGATTTACATTTTTTTTACATAGGTAAAAGGGACCTACAGTTTAATGCCGATTCCGAACGGCTTGAGCCGAGAAGCTTTTTCTTGTCAAGTACACTACGGGGGGTTTTGCCAGTACCCGGCCGAGGAGGGACTCCGCGAAATAAACATTCGATGGCATTGGTGCTATCGGGATCCGAACTCGCTCATCGGATGCAGCCACATACTGTTGACATTTGTGCTCGACGTATGCATACCGGAGAGCCTTTCGCTTAGTTGCTCCCTGTAGACTCTGGTAACCTCCGGTGTGCTCAAGCGTCCGATGTCAAACCTACTCATGGTGGGCTGGTGCAGCTTTCTGACATTGGACAATCGAGCTCTGAAACTTGCTGCTACGAGGAAATGGTCAAAGTCGACGTTTGCCCCCGTGAATGTTCGCACATCCAGGATGTTTGACGAGTGCCTTGCGTCAATGAGCACATGGTCGATATGGTTGGCGGCTCGACCATGCGGATATCGCCAGGTTGCTGTGTGGATTCGCTTGCGGGGAAATTTTGTGCTACTTATCACCGCATTACGAGCTGTCGCAAAGTCCGTGAGTCTTTATCTGTTGTTGTATCGTGGAGGCTGTGCTTTCCGATCACTCCGCCAAAGG
Source organism: Eumerus sabulonum (assembly GCA_951905685.1). Classification (NCBI taxonomy): domain Eukaryota; kingdom Metazoa; phylum Arthropoda; class Insecta; order Diptera; family Syrphidae; genus Eumerus; species Eumerus sabulonum. The sequence continues at coordinate 211,408,483 of OX645060.1, forward strand.
TGTTCTCCTTACCGATTTTGGCGTTGAAGTCCCTGAGTACGATTTTGACGTCGTACTCGGGACAAGTTCCGTATGCGTTGTCCAAGAGATCACAAAAGTCCTCTTTGATGGGATCTTCAGTCTCTTGGATTGGGGCGTGTGCACATATGACCCTGATGTTGTAGAATCTGCCTTTAATGCGAAACACAGCCAGGCGATCATTTATAGATTTAAAGTCGATGACCTTCGAGTTAACCGTTTTCCCACGAGAAATCCGCCCCCCAATATGTGCAATCTTTTGTGACACCTGTAATAGATGTCGCAATCTTTTTACCTCATACCGTTTCCTATCTAGCGTATTTCCTGGATCGCAGTAATATCCGCCTTATACTGCGTGATTATTCTTTCCGGTTTATGAGCAGCTCCACAAGTGTTCTGACGTTCCAGGAGCGTACTCTCAAATCGTGTTCCTTTTTCGCGGCATGTCGTCCTTGAGAATCCGTCCGTTTATCGGAGGCATTTTGCTCCGCCATAACTTGCTTTGTTTTACATGGGCGGGGTGTTAGCCAGCCTAGTCGGGGTATTATAGCGCCCTGTTACCTAGGGCGATAGCTGCATACAATAGTTCACCTCTCAACGGTTGTTGTATAGGTTATCCAAAGGGCATTGAAAATGGGATCGTTGCTGGCATCTCGCCGGGTTGAGAATAATCAACAACTTTACCCTGTATATCCGAGTCCATGATAAACGGACGATAAAGAACTCTCGCTACGCCATTAAAGTTGAGGATGAACTAACCGAGACCTTTAATGTGAGAAAAGGATTCTGTCAGCGCGGCGTGTTGGCAGCTCAGAGAGATTCTTACCCAATACAAAGGGAGGCGTTACACAATTGCCTGCCTACTTTTGTGCGGCGAAAATATATAAAAAAGAGATCGAGGGGAATATTGATAATCACAAAACCTTGCAATAGCTGTAAAGGAAAATCCAGCCACGACTGTTCCTAGTCTTGTAAAATTGGAAGCGTAAGCTGCAACCATATGTTGTCAGCTTTAAGCCCACGGGTGGGTAGAAGAAATAAAAAGATCCAGAAACAAACACCTTCTGGATCCTTTCCCGAATGAACATCTTAGAGGATTTGCGAAGGCTGATTTACACCGCTATAATGTAATGGAGTTATTCGTTATTCATCTTACTAGAGAGAAATGTATTATATTGGGTCAAACAAATAAGGTGACAATTGAATTTAAAGTGCGCGCGCAAAAGTTTTTGGGGAAAAGTTTTTATTTTTAGGTTGGTAGGATTGACTTTGACATCCGTGCCATGTTTCACATCAAAATATACTTCGTCTTGTGAGCTGCTTAAACAGAATTTTTACATTTTCATAGTGTGTACATTGGTTGAGCAAAGAATTTGGTGTATACAGCTTTTGGTGATGAGGCTTTCTCAAAAAGTGGTATGAAGAGTTTGAAAAAGGTCGTGAACATGTGGAAGACACGTGAATGAACATCAACCTCAACCGATGAAACTCGTGTCCAAAAAATAAAAGATTTTGTGCTTGCAAACCGTCCATTAACAATTGGAGATCTTGCAGGTGATGCTGACATTTCAAAATGATCCATCAATACATACCATTTTAAAGGATGTTTTGAGCCTGTAAAGGTCGCAGTACCTCATGCTATTTGCTAGCACTAGCTCCTTATTGAAAAAGAAAAAAACTTGGCTCACTAGTGTGACCAGCGACAACAACACCAGCGCTGAGATCAAACGCTGAATTACTTTTGTTAATCGCTGCGTCTTTGTGCTCAAGGGGCAATTGAGCAGTTGACGCGAGAGACCAAGGGTGCGCTATACAAAATCTTAATCATATCGGTCCTCGTCTATGACGCAGAGGTCTGGACTTTAACGAAAGCGGATGAGGAGGCCCTTGGTCGTTTCGAGAGGAAAATTCTGCGTTCAATATGATGCCGTTTGTATAAACGGAGGAGAAGATACAAGACAAGCTATACGGGCTGTGTAACGACATTGGCCTTGTATGGCGTCTATGGTTCGGCCCGAAGAGCATTCGGGTCCAACTCCGAGGGATGACGCAGCAGATGACGTCCGAATCTAAGACTGCGTCGCTGGAAACAGCTGGCAGAACAGCGCTATCTAAGTAAGTAAGTAACAAGCGAAAGCGGTCGTGATGGACGAGCGTAGTGAGCCGGTGCAAGCTATGGTCAAGACTGGATTGAGGGCTAGGAAGGTTTTGCTCTGTATTTGGTGAAACTGACAGGGAATCATCTACTTTAAGCTTCGGACCTGTAGTATCAACAATTGTATCGCCTAAAGAAGCCAGAGGCGGACAGCCTTGGCCAATAGGAGAATTGTGTTCCATCATGAGAACTTCAGGACATATACATCGATAGTGAAGCTTCGGGAGCTTAGTTGGGAGCTTCTCATCATTCACTTTATACATATACCACGTTTATATCCAGAGTCGAAACGGGGTTAAAACGGGTTTGAAATGCATGTAAACGAGGATCGAGTTGAAATACGGTAGAGTCCACTCGACACAGCTTGATTAATTGAGAATGTTTCTGCTTAGTAATCTACTACAATTCTGTATTTGCTATCTACCACACCACTGAACGCGGTTATTGCCTGAAAACACTTTGCCCATTTCGCCACCTTTTCTGACACTTGCTTGCTACGAAAACCTTTTTTTATTTTTATTTTATTTTCGATCATATCAAGGTGTGAACATTTGTAAACACGGCAGGCCTCGTACAAATTTTCAGAAATTTTCGTCGGCTATCGTATTGGGACGTGAAATTAATTTCGAGCGGTGGAATGGCTGACGAAACACTAGATGAACATTTAGCGGCAGGTAAGTGTAATTCTTATTTCGTCAATAAAGTGGTTACAAAGTTCAATGAAAAACTAACAAAAAGAAAAAACATTGACGTTGTTGCGTATCATTCGTTGGTTTGGGGGAACTGTCATGTCACTAGCACGAACTTGAACCACAGTGGAGGTCGTGAATAGTGTTCCCCTTCGCGGTGTTATTGATTTGTCTTCAATTTTTCTCCGCATTGGTTTTGTTTTTTTTAATCTCTGCAGAGGAACCAACCATGGAAGCTGTGCGACAATTCTTTGCTGAGAAATTCGGATTTAGCGATAGCTCAGAGGAGAAGGTTTGTACATATACAACTATCATTGGAACGGATGGCATATTCGCCTAGCACAGTATCATCGTCTCCATCAGTTTTGCCAAGCTCAGTAGCACAGAGAACAGTCATTAGAGGGTTAATCTACGCATTTGTAGGTGTTACATTAAGTGTCTTCATAAAATGGCTGTTGAAGTAGACCGCAGATACATAGACTCTGTTCAAACTGTGTTTCATGTGTTTTCTTGCTTAGATACATACATATTATTATTACTACTCTTCGCCTTACTAGAAGTAAGCAATACGGCTTACTTGTCTAACTTACACTACTCGTTATTACGTACATTTTTTTAATAATTTCCTTTTGTAGTCCTTAGAAAGTATCCAGATTTTCCTTGTACGTCTCTTAATCACGAAATAGACTTAATCGTAGGTATGAGTATTTAGATTGTGTATAACGGTGTTGGACTTAATTATTCGCAATCAAATGAAAGCAAACAAAACAGGGGAGAGAGGTTAGTCGAAAATGCTTAAATCGAGCCTCCCACCTCCAAGTCCGCCTATGTTTCCTCACTCCCAGTAATTTCACACATTTACGATATACATATACTATACATACATGTAATGCTCTAGGTATTTAGTCGTATTAGTATAATTCATTTAAATGTTTTTATCAATTTCAATTCGGTAACACCTTCGCATTGTAAGTCAGTTTTAATTGAGGTCTTTGTTATTCAATAGGTAGGCAATTGAGTAAATTTCTTTTGAAATTTTGAAAATCATAGAGACGAACAAATGTACTTTAGAGCTATATAGGCATGTACGGAATTTGTTAAGCAACTATCCGTATCAGGGATGAAGCTACGACATGCTACGGCAGAGTCCAGATTGAGATTTACTATAATTACGTTTGTAGATAAAGAGATCAATAAACTAACGTTCGTTTTATGTGGACTTTTTTGGACTTTTATTTCTGTCTTCAGGACATATACATCGATAGTGAAGCTTCGGGAGCTTAGTTGGGAGCTTCTCATCATTCACTTTATACATATACCACGTTTATATCCAGAGTCGAAACGGGGTTAAAACGGGTTTGAAATGCATGTAAACGAGGATCGAGTTGAAATACGGTAGAGTCCACTCGACACAGCTTGATTAATTGAGAATGTTTCTGCTTAGTAATCTACTACAATTCTGTATTTGCTATCTACCACACCACTGAACGCGGTTATTGCCTGAAAACACTTTGCCCATTTCGCCACCTTTTCTGACACTTGCTTGCTACGAAAACCTTTTTTTATTTTTATTTTATTTTCGATCATATCAAGGTGTGAACATTTGTAAACACGGCAGGCCTCGTACAAATTTTCAGAAATTTTCGTCGGCTATCGTATTGGGACGTGAAATTAATTTCGAGCGGTGGAATGGCTGACGAAACACTAGATGAACATTTAGCGGCAGGTAAGTGTAATTCTTATTTCGTCAATAAAGTGGTTACAAAGTTCAATGAAAAACTAACAAAAAGAAAAAACATTGACGTTGTTGCGTATCATTCGTTGGTTTGGGGGAACTGTCATGTCACTAGCACGAACTTGAACCACAGTGGAGGTCGTGAATAGTGTTCCCCTTCGCGGTGTTATTGATTTGTCTTCAATTTTTCTCCGCATTGGTTTTGTTTTTTTTAATCTCTGCAGAGGAACCAACCATGGAAGCTGTGCGACAATTCTTTGCTGAGAAATTCGGATTTAGCGATAGCTCAGAGGAGAAGGTTTGTACCTTAAACATAACTATATCGATTGGTTAATGAAGATAAAGTTCTTTTAGGAGAAAGTGATTGAGGATCTATCGTTCAACGGTCTGGTGAAGCATTGGAAAGAAAAGGAATTTAAGAAGATAATCACGATGGTCGGAGCTGGAATATCAACTTGTGGGTATAAAGCATTTCTTGGTATATTCATTGCTCATCGCTTCTCTGTTTCTTGTCTTTAAGCCGCTGGTATACCCGATTTTCGTTCGCCTGGCTCCGGACTGTATGACAACTTGCAGAAATATGATCTGCCTCATCCGACTTCCATCTTCGAACTTGACTACTTCCTCGACAACCCGAAACCGTTCTTCGCCCTCGCGAAAGAACTCTATCCCGGTACGTTCAAACCAACGCCGGCACATTACTTCGTACGAATGCTCTTTGATAAAAAGCTACTAGTACGACATTACACTCAGAATATCGACACACTTGAGCGAATTGCCGGCATACCAGAAAAGAAACTGGTAGAGGCACACGGAACCTTCTACACCAATCACTGCCTTGGGTGTCGCGAAGCCTACACCATGGAATGGATGAAGGAGCAGATATTTAGCGATGTTGTGCCAACGTGTTGTATTTGTGATGCCGTAGTCAAGCCGGATATAGTGTTTTTCGGCGAGAACCTCCCGGATAAATTTTATGATCTGCCATCGAAAGACTTCAAGAATTGTGATCTGCTCATCATAATGGGGACATCGTTGGAGGTACAACCGTTTGCATCATTAATTGACAAGGCCAGTCCGGAGACGTTGCGTTTGTTGATCAATCGGGATAAGGTTGGTTCGGGCGGACGGTCTTGGTTTACCTTCGGACCGGGTTTGTTATATGACAAACCATCAAATACACGAGATGTAGCCTACATCGGCGATTGTGATGATGGTGTTTATGCTTTGGCCGATGCACTCGGATGGGGTGACGATTTAAGATTACTGGTTCAAAAGGAGCACGCACGTCTTGACGCGTCGTCCATTCTTGAAACAGATTTGTGTGAGGAGGAAGAAGGAGAATATGTAGAATACGAAACGGAAGTTGACCATGTGGAAGCAATTTCCCAATCGCCGAATGACACGAGTGCAGAGAAAAACGTCTGAATGGTCGGGAATGGTAAAGTGCAATTAGATTAGGATTAGGTTTTGTTGTTGTGTGAGACGAGTATGTTAATGTGCTGTATGTCTGGCTACATATGTATACATAATATAACGACATACTCCAATAAATAGTGTTAGCGAATGTTCTTGTTTTTATGTAAGTATCCAACCATCCTGTCCACAGCTTTTTTCTTTATTGGATTGTTTTAGGTTGAGCCCAAAACCTTTTCGACACTTATTGTTATGCTGTGTGAAGCCCTAGGGCCGAGCACAAACATTATACATATTCATATAAGCTTAAGCTATCATAGAAGCAATAGGAATCTTATAGACTCACGCTCTCCTATAAGCCCACGCTATCCTATAACGCCACGCTATCCTATAAGCCCACGCTATCCCATAAGACCACGCTATCATATATGCTCACGCTATCCTATAAGCACACGCTTTCCCATAAGCCCACGCTATCCTATAAGCTTACGCTATACTATCATCCCACGTTATCCTATAATCCCACGCTATCCTCCTATAAGCCAACGCAATCCTATAAATTCACGTTATCCTATAAGCTCACGCTATCCCATAAGCCCACGCTATCCCATAAGCCCACAATATCCCATAAGCCCACGCTATCCCATAAGCCACGCCAACCTATAAGCCCACACTATCCTATAAGCCCACTCTATCCCATAAGCCCATGCTGTCCTATAGGCCCACGCTATCCTATAAGCCCACGCTATCCCATAAGCCCATGCTGTCCTATAAGCTCACGCTATCCTATAAGCCCACGCTATCCTTAAGGCCCACGCTATCCCATAAGCCCGCGCTCTCCCATAAGCTTACGCTATCCTCATATAAGCACACGCGATCCTATAGGCCCACGCTATCCTGTAAGCCCACGCTATCCAATAAGCCCACGCTATCCTATAAGCCCACGCCATTCTATTATCACATGCTATCCTATAAGTCCACTCTATCCCTTAAGCCCACGCTATCCTATAGGCCCACGCTATCCTATAAGCCCACGCTATCCCATAAGCCCATGCTGTCCTATAAGCTCACGCTATTCTTTGAGCCCACGCTATCCTATAAGCCCACGCTATCCCATAAGTCCACGCTACCCTCCTTTAAGCCCACGCTATCCTATTATCACATACTATCCTATAAGTCCACTCTATCCTTAAAGCCTACGCTATCATATAAACCTACGCTACCTCCTGCCGTAAGGTAAGCCGTAACCGTAAAAAAACACAAACTCCGAAACAACCACAAGCCTCGGATATAACGGACCGGGTTTATGTTGACGACCCTTGCAAAAAACGAAAAAAGGATTTGGATCCTCGGCTCTGTACGTGGAATGTTAGGTCCCTAAACAGGCCACGTGCAGCCAAACAACTCGCGGACGCCCTAGACCGCTTTAAAGCGGACATAACCGCCATCCAGGAAATGCGATGGAATGGATGGGTTATAAAGCGGATGAAAAACTGCGACATTTACTACGATGACTGCTATAGAGAGAGAGAGGACAACGATTGATTGGATGTGGATTTGTTGTTCGAAGTGGACTAAGGCAAAAAGTCCTAAGCTTTCGGCAAGTGAGCGAACGCCTCATAACAATCCGTATCAAGGCTAAATTTTTTAACATCAGACTGATCTGCGTCCACGCCCCCACGGAAGACAAGGATGACTCCGCCAAAGATGAGTTCTACGATCTCCTAGACAGAACGTATGCCCAATGTCCCAATGTCCCTATGACATCAAAATTGTACTAGGAGACTTTAACTAAGCTGGGTAAGCAAAGCATCTTTGAAAGAGTCATTGGCAAACATAGCCTACACAACACCACCTCCGATAACGGATACAGGCTGATCGATCTTGCTACGGGGCGAATTCTCCTTCATCCAGTACGCGCTTCCCGCACCTCGATATACACAAAGGCACCTGGCGGTCTTTTGATCAATCGACTACCAACCAGATTGATCACATCGCGATCGGCGTCAGACACTCCTCCACTATTCTTGATGTTCGAACTTTCCGAGGGGCTAACATCGACTCAGACCACTATCTTGTAGTAGCCAAGATGCGCTTACGGTCACGAACGCAACGGAGTAGAGTAAGAATACAAAGTTATGACTTCGGAAAGCTACTATCGCCAGAAACCGCTCGTGCTTTTACCGATCGCGTCTCCCTTAAGTTCTCCAATACACCTGAATTCTCCACGCTATAAATAGAACAGTAGTTGAGTCTTTGCAAACAAGCCCTGAAAAGCTCTGCATCCGAAGTTTTGGGTTTCAAGGCTCTACCACGAAGAAACACCTGATTCGATGACGAGTGCAGGATGATTCATACAGCGAAGCAGGATGCATATAAGGGCTCGCTGCATAAAAGAACAGGAGCAGCTCGTGAGCTCTACGAGTTAAAAAGAAGGGAAGAGCATAAGCTTCTCAGGAGAAAGCAGAAAGAGCACGAGAAGCGCGCGATTGAGGATTTGGAGAGGTGTTACTGCAGGCGTGACGTTCGAAAGTTTTATCAACAGATAAAGCAAACATGCCAAGGATATAAGGCCAGAACGATGCTGAGAATATGGAAAAGCCTCTTCTGCAGACTGTACAACCTGGATGACCTGGTTAGGAGCATGTACCAGCTCATCTGTAAGATATGGTCAGAGGAAAGCATGCCCGAGGAATGGAGTCTCAGCATCGTATGCCCGATCCACAAGAAAGGAGACCTCCCTGATTGCGCCAACTACAGAGGAATAAGTCTCCTTAACATCGCCTACAAGATCTTCTCTGCCGTTTTGTGTGAACAGCTGAAGCCTTTTGTAAATAAGCTGATAGGTCGTTATCAGTGCGGATTCAGGCCAGGGAAGTATACCATTGACCAAATCTTCACACTACGGCAGAACCTGGAAAAAACAAATGAATTTCAAGTCGACACTCACCACCTATTTGTCGACTTCAAAGCCGCATCCGACAGCGTAATTAGAGACGAGCTATACAACGCTATGTCTACCTTTGCCATACTTGCTAAACTCATCATACCTGCTCCATCCGAATCGATGAACACCTTACCGATAGTTTTGATGTCAAAAAAGGATTTAGGCAGGGCGATGCGCTGTCGTGTGATTTCTTCAACATCATATTGGAAATGATTGTGCAAAAATCACTGACCAATACAAGAGGCACAATCTAATTCAAATCCTCGCAACTCCTTGCATACGCCGACGATATTGACATAATAGGTAGATAACAGCGAGATGTCAACGAGACTTTTGTGAGTATTGAGCTCGAGGCGGCGAAAATTGGTCTGACGGTAAACGAGGGCAAAACTAAATATATGCTGTCATCAAAAAAGGACGCTCACCACCGACGTCTTGGCCAGAACGTTTGTATAGGCAGACATAAGTTCGAGGTAGTTAAGGACTTCGTCTACCTTGGCTCCGCAGTGACCTGGAACAACGACATCAGTTCCGAAATCAAACGCAGAATCACTCTTGCCAATCGCTGTTTCGTTGGGCTCAGGAGGCAATTGAATAATAGAGCCCTCTCCCGAACGACAAAGTTGACTCTATATAAGACCCTTATCACCCCGGTCCTGTTGTAAGGCGCAGAAGCATGGACACTATCAAAAGCGGATGAGGGCTGAGGAGGCCCTTGGTCAGTTCAAGAGAAAGATTTTGCGCGTGATTTTTGGGCCTACAAACGCAGACGAGGGATGGAGGAGAAGATTCAACCACGAACTTTACGGGCTGTACAGCGATATGAGCCTAGTCAGGCGTCTACGGATTCAACGCCTAAGATGGCTGGGCCATATAGAGCGGATGAACACCATAGGTCCAGCCCGGAGAGTCTTTGAATCCAACCCCGAGGGACGAAGAAGAAGAGGACGGCCGCACTTAAGATGGCGCACACAGGTGGAAGGGGACCTCAGCCAACTGGGTGTGCGGCAATGGAAAAGGCTAGCAAAAATCGTGCTAGATGGAGGGGCATGTTGGTTGAGGCCCAGGTTCACTCCGAACTGTAGCGCCCGCTAAGAAGAAGAAGAAGTTATCAATCCTGCTACGGAATAGGTTTTGTACAAGATTCTACCGGTTTACCTAGACCGGTGTGTAAGTATTGGTCGCTTTGGATGTGGTAGGTGTCTCCGGGAATTATTTTACGATTCATCAATATTACCAGATTCGGCTTGTTTCGCTGGGTTGGGCGGTGTGTTCTTCGCGAAGCGAACAGATCTCAGCTCTTGTTAAGCATGTGAACGTGTCTCTGCCCCGAGGATTTAATTTTAATAAAACCACTTGCCCGTTGGGATAATTCTTTTGTCTGATAGCACACTCTGGGAGTCGAGTTGGGCTTGGACAGTGAAGACACATGTTATGTTTTATTTATTCTCTATGAGTGTGTCGAACAATACAAGAGGATTAGAGACTCACAGACCTCCGTAACAGTTGTGATGTTTTCTTAGTGTGAAATTTTATTCCTGCGAGAAATACTGGAGAAGATCATCATCGGAGATCGTCCGATATCTGTAGTTCACATACTAGAAACTAATACTCATACAACCTTCAGAGTATGCTGATCTACCTTTGGGTTAGGGCAATTGCAGAAGTGAGTATTTAGGACAACAGTGTGCCGATCAACTCATTTCGATCGTTTTGAGCCACCATGTTTCGCTGCTTTTGCGAATTCAACGGTGGTCGCACTTCGCTACATGCCAAAGAGGCTCGTATTGATTGAGACAATAGACATCATTATGGTTTTTCAAAAGACCTTTATAAGATCGGGAAAGGGACTAATGATGGATCGATGCATATGCACCTGAAATAACAATCGACTGTATGGGTCTTTTAAGATGACCTAAGGACGCGGTTGAAGCATTCAACTCACATGTTTTGGAAGTACCCCATTCGGTGTGGAAAGTGCGTCGAAAATTGGTTCAACTGCATGTAAAAGTGTCCTGTATTCAGTGCATTGAAACAAAACAAATACCTTCCTTTGATAACATAGCCACATCCTAGATTCTTCTTCTTTGGTGGCGTTACAGTCCATGAAGGACCAGAGCCAAGCTTCTCTCAATCACCCATGTTGTGTGTGATTTATTTTTCACACATGTGAAAGGGACCAACAGTTTAATGCCGATTCCGAACGGTGTGAGTCGAGAAGCTTTTACATGGCAAGTTTACTACGGGGGGTTCTGCTAGTTAGAGTTGGGTAGTTCCGGACATGTATAGTTCACGGAACTATGTCCTCTCTCGGACACATGTCCTCTCGTTCCGCAAATTGAACGAAAATAGTTCCATAGTTCCATTCAACCCTTATTCATCAATCACATATGTACAAGACGAAAAAAAAAAAACATAAATGCAACGAACATGCTTCTCATACGGTACGAGTTATACCCCGTAGTTTTCACGAAACCCAAAAGTATGGAGATGTGGCGATAAAGCTCGAACAGTTGGTGTACACTGTACAGCACACTGGAACTGAAATGAAGAAAAGAAATGAAAGAATATAATGCCCGCACCGCATTTCGTTCGTGAACGAATGTCATACATGTACATATGTATGCATTCAGGTCCGGACATGGACATGGTTTGCTAGTTCAATATCGGTGCGAGTACGCAGCTAGTACCCCGCCGAGGAGGAACGTCGCGAAATAAACATTCGATGGCGTTGGTGTTATCGGGATCCGAACTCGCTCATCGTGCGCCAGAGTCCAACACACTTAGCACTGCGCCTCGGCGCCCTCAGATTGGATACTCGTATTTGGTTGCAACTAAATTCTTTTGTTTTCTTTCCGGGGCTTTACTACATTATCTTAGAATTCCATGCTACAAGACCTTGAATGGTAAATCATTTCTCACACAACTACTTCCATGTAACGAATATGTATTTATTCAAAATATTATGCACATCATTACGTTATTCATTTCCACTTGTTGTTCTCGTAATCCCACTTGGAGGCAAGACCAAAAACAATGTTATTACGTAAAAGGATTATACGCTTTAGTTGCGCCTTCTGGTGTTCTTCATCGAACGTAACCGGCAGCGGATCATGCACTGAAATAACAAAATAAAAAGGAAATAGTAAAAACATTCACCATGAAATCTAGATCCTTCGACACTTACTCGTATTATGAAGTACTACAAATATCCACAATCCTAATGAAATCAGCCAGAGGTTGAATCCGACGACGAACTTCCATTGACCCGTGAACGCTTTCATCTCGGAGAACGTTTGACAGAATGAATAGCGGTATAAAGCTTTTTTCTCCTCCATCGTAAGCTTGCCCCAGGCTAATTGCTCTTTGGCACGGAGACAATTTATGTTACTATCTGGTTCTTTGAATCGGATGGCTGGCATTGGAAAGGCCGGTGTGTCCACGTATAGTTCGATACCGTTTTTTCCGTAGCCGACTATTTCGCGTTTGCCTATTTTCTTTAGATGAAAATAGGTTGCCTTAAAATCTAGCCGGACATTAGGTGCTCGACATAGTTGGGTAGTCAGACTCCGGATCACCAGAGCCATTCGGCGAAAATGGGTTGATATCGGATGAATGGGTAAATTAAACTTATAAGTCTTAGCTTGTATTCCTTGATGAGAGCATAAATAAAATATGAGATAATGGGTAAAATATAAAGTGACAATTGGATATACGAAAAATGGCAGCCTGCTTTGTTTTGTAGTGTTTGCTCTTCTAGTCAATGAGTTGATAGTTTGCTACAGTAACGTACTCTTAGCACTATCCTAGACAGAATCTACTATAAGAGCTGTATGATCCATCTACATGAGTGTTGCTTGTTGGGTTTGTCAAGGAAAATAGACAAGTTATTTTAGTACATTTACCCTTTTCTTCAATCGCATTTGAGCTTATAAGGTAAATACTTCTGAACTCGGCTGGAGTACGGATTGTTCTTGGTGAAACCCTTTGCCTTTTGGTAGCCAGTTCACATCATTTCCACGTGAGATGCACGTGCACTCGTATCGCTCATGCAGAATTTCCAATGTGACGTGAGCTGTGTGGCGCGTAGCACTGTCCTTTAGAAACCACGTGTCGTTCCTGTGCATATCATCCAATTTAGGCCCAAACAAGTTGGTAATCAACGACCTATAGCGCTCGCCGTTGACAGTGGTGGCCTGGCCAACGTCGTTCTCAAAGAAGTATGGACTGATGACGCCGCCAACCCAAAATCCACAACAAACAGTGACTTCTTCGGGATGCATTGGACGCTCTTGAATCTCATGTGAATTATTATCGTCCCAAATTCGACAATTTTGCTTGTTGACCTACCCATTCATCCAGAAATGGGCCTCATCGCTGAAGATGATTTTTGGATGGAAATTAGTTTAGCTTAATTTCCGACATTTTAAATGTTTAAATCACGATGAATATTGTCGTTTCGAATGTACCACGGCGCGTTAACAACACCTCACAATACATTATTTTGAAAAATTTGTATAATAAAAGAATTACCCTTCTTTTTTTTTTTTTTTTTTTTTTAGAGACTCGCGCCGGTTCAAGAGTTTTTATATTCTCTTATGATGTGTTGACACACACAACCTGAACGGAGTACAGTGGTTGGGGTCGTTGATGTTCGTTCACTACTCTCAGGGGTGGTTGTCCTAGACCTAGATAGGACGAGAGCCGACCAAATTCCGCGTTGGTTATAGTCCGTAGTAATTCGTTCAAGCACTTTTAGTATTGCATACGCAGAGGATGAATTTCGTTTGACCATATACTGTGAGTGTTATGTTATGCCTGCAGCAGTACGTCTGGTCACTTTCCATTCTCAACAGCGTTGCATACTTTTTGGCGGTATAGAAACTACTTTTTCTTGGCTATGAAGCGAATTTGAACCATAAACCTTCCGCTCGGCGGTCGATGATGTTAACCACTGCACCACGGCCACCCCCGTGGTACAACCACAGAGTTGTATCTATACCGTAAGCCCAAATAGGTCTAAGCACTTGCTTGTAGAGAATCAGCTTGTTTTCAGTACTAAGCGGGGAATGTTTTCCTAGTAGCTAGTGTATTTCCTTATATTTAAATTCAAGCTGGTGCAGGTTTTTTCTTTACATGCTGCTTCCAATTGAGTTTCGCGTCGATAGTCATGCCTAGGTATTTTTCCTCGATTGCGAATGGAATCCACACCTAATACAAAGAGAGGTAGTGCACTTATGTACTTTTCTATAAGTAAAATGTACGTGGATTCGTTAAGCGCGATCTGCAAGTCTTTGTCCAGTGGCTTATATGGTTCAGGACATATTTTCCTATTGCCAAAGTTGCAGTATCATTGTGCATTTTGAGTGTGGCCAGCACAGTGCCATCCGTTTGTGGTATGTCTCTGGTATACAGTAGGTAAAGCAACGAACCAAATACGCTTCCATGCGGAACGCCAGCCATAATTGCTCTAAAATTTGAGTATTCGCCCCCGTCTTTAACACGAAAGAGCCTACGTTCGCTAGTTGTTTGGGGAAAACTTGTCTCAGTCTCTCACCCATTTTGATAAAGCAATTTTATCATTTATACGTATTATTGAACGCTATGTCTGTCCATAAAGATTTGGCAAAATAGACTAAATAAACGACAGCCAATTTGACAGATGTAGTTTCAACGATACGGCTGCTATCAACTGTCAAAATTTGGAAGACCCTATGTATATGTATTTATTTTTCGCTGGTGTAAACAACGATCATCGAATGTTTATTTCGCGGCATCCCTCCTCGGCGGGGTACTGGCAAAACCCCCCGTAGTACAACTTGCCTAGAAAAAGCTTCTCGACTCACGCCGTTCGGAATCGGCATAGCAACCCGAAGAGCATTGTAAAATGAGCAATGAGAGCGCGCATTGCTGTCATTGACTTGAGCAATTCCTACGATATCTACAGCGTTTCTGAGTTCACGTTGGTCGAACCAATCGGTCTGATCTCAAGACTTTTTGCCGTAATTTTTTTCCTATTGAAGATGTTGAAAAATGGTTATCAACATTAGATAAGCAGAGATAGCACCGATCTGTATCTCATCGGGGTCAGACATCGCGCAGTCACCCAAACAAAAAACTCAAAAAAAAAAACATAAAAAATAGGAATTAAATAAAATAATAATATAAAAATAGAATTCATGCTCTCGTAAAATAAAAAAAGAAAAAACAAAAATAACCAAAACAACCAACCAAATAAAAAACAAAAACACACATGTGCAGTGAAGTGGCCATGTACCAGCGACGAGCTAGTACCTTGCTAAATTGCAAATTACCATTGCATTGCTCACTGTTCGCAAGCAAGTCACCCACTATTGTTTGATTTACAGAGGCTTATCCTTGGAAAGTAATTTAAAATCATCATTGCGGGCCATTTCAATATATACATACAATTCTAACATGAGATCTTCGCCGAGGCAAACAATTTAACTCAGCTAGTAATTGAGCCGACACGAACACCCTGGACCTGTTTCCAACTTCCAATCCTGATAAATACGGTATTAATGTGCTGTCATCTCTAGGCTCGTCTGACTATTGCGTCATATCAAATTTCTCGTTTGCGAGCCACGTAAGTTACTGGTCTTAACAACTTCCCCATGGTCCTTAACTTGGGAAACTTTGTCCCTCACAGAATAAAGAATACCAAAACGAAGGAGAATGGGTGGTACGATTTGGGCCCTAAAGAGGCAATTATGGTGAGGGAGCCAAGTTTTCGGAGTAACGGAGTAACCCCTACTAAGCAAAACTGCAATGCACACCTTCGACGAGTCAAGTTCGCATACGACCGACAATTAAGGCAAGAAATACCACAATGTTTAAAAGGTAGTACGCATTTTAGGTCCAAAAAATTCTATCCAATATACTACCCACTGCGCCACGGCGTTCTCGGGTTTAAATCTGCTTCCCATAAAATGAATGCCGGTTTACCCCATCAACTCCCTTCCTGACATTAACCAATAATCTCTTGTCTGTTACTTCTAGTCCAATTCATTCCTTCTCCCACGAGTAGTGCCACGCCAGCTTCTCATGTTCTTTCTTATATTCACGGCTCTACTTTACGGCCGTGGACTTAGAGTGGTTACGTACGGATATGTTAAGCTCATTAAATTCCGATCTCGACAGCATAGTTAAATGGGGAAACCAATCTTAACCACGTCGAATTAAATCTTTAAATCGAAATTCTATGACCCAGCTGCTTTCCACAAATGGCACTTGTATCGCCGAAACCAGAAAACCTTCCCTCCGTTGTGTGTGTGTAAATGACAGTCTTAGTTGGAATTACCGCATATTCAACGTCGCTAAAGATACTGCAAAATGTTTAGGTTTCCTTAAGCGATACAAACAATTCTTCTCCCTCCACTGATTTGGCTACAATATATTAATATGTATATGAAGCACCGTGAGAGCAACGTGGCACAGTGGGTAGTGTGTTGGCCTCTGACGCCGATGACACGGGATCGAATCCCGATACAGCCATGTCATCGAACGTGTTTTTCACGGTGTTTCTCCTCAGCGGGGTTCTGACAAAACCCCCCGTAGTAAAATTGTCATGAAAAGCTTCTCGAAATTCGCCGTTCGGAACCGGCAATAAACTGTAGGTCCCTTTCACCTATGGGAAAATGAAATCACACAACATGGGTGATTGAGGGAAGCTCGGCTCAGGTCCTTCATGGACTGTAACGCCAATATACATACATATGAAGCATTTGTTTGTTCCAAACAAGAGTACAATTCTCTGGTCTCCGGTCTGGTTTGGTGCCCCAAAAATTTCCCTGCACATTCTAGACAGGATTCAAAAGCGTGCGACAACATAAACATTTGCAACATTTCCAAATCATAAGTATCACTTCTCTCAATCACCCATGTTGTGTGTGATTTATTTTTCGCACAAGTGAAACTGACCTACAGTTTAATGCCGATTCCGAACGGCGTGAGTCGAGAAGCATTTTCATGGCAAGTTTACTACGAGGGGTTTTGCCAGTACCCCGCCGAGGAGGAACGTCGCGAAATAAACATTCGATGGCGTTGGTGTTATTGGGATCCGAACTCGCTCATCGTGCGCCAGAGTCCAACACACTAACCCCTGCGCCCCGGCGCAGTACAGTATAGCAGCATATCAGAACTGTTAAATATAGAGAGCTTTTCTCTAGTCGCACAAAATGTGAAATGCTTGAATAAGCTCTGGGTTTCTTAACCATTATAACCCCCAAGAAGTTTAAAACCAATGTTCGCCTTTTTTACATCCCCAGAGCGCCGAGGCGCAGTGGGTAGTGTGTTGGCCGCGGACGCCGATGACATGGGACCGAATCCCGACACAGCCATGTCATCGAACGTGTTTTCACAATATTTCTCCTCAACGGGGTTCTGACAAAACCCCATCTAGTAAAATAATCATGAAAAGCTTCTCGAAATTCGCCGTTCGGAACCGACAATAAACTGTAGGTCCCTTTCACCTATGGAAAAATGAAATCACAGACAACATGGGTAGTTGAGAGAAGCTCGGCTTTGATTCTTCCCAGACTGTAGCGCCAATATCCATACATACTGATTTAAGACCATCGAGAACAACTTGAATTTATGTAACTATTCGAATATAGTTCTTAATCCATTGAAGCAAAAACTCATCAATCCTATAAGCATGCATTTTCGACAAACGATCCTGATGCTAAATATCCAGTCTTATCCGACCTGCTGTTTTCCGTCAATTGGGAAGGAGCCTATTTAGGCCTTGGAGAACTTTTTTTACATATTGAGTGCGGAAGTGAATTTGTTGCATGAAGTATTCGACCCCCCAAACAAGTCCCTTTCATCTATGGGAAAATAAAATCACACACAACACGGGTGATTGGAGAAGCTCGGTTTTGGTCCTACATGGACTGTAACGCCAACATAGATACATATGCCCGCACTGTGTTTTAGCTCTAAGACATACATATAAGGGAAGCAATAGCCGCGCTGTGCTTGCACAAGGACACATTTGAACGTTGTTAAAATAAGCTAGACACTGGTTTGGATGGTGTTGCTACTTAAATTCTCAAATGTTGTTGTATTGTTAAGATACAACATCCACTTAGACAAGCTTCAGAAAAAAAAATGTAAAAGGACGTCAAATCGGACGACCTTGGCGGTCATTCCATATCACTTTTTTGGGCAATAGAATGTTTTGTAACATTTCTTATAACAACTCCTATATAACACCCGATTTATGTATACCACGTTGCCCTGCCTTATTGGAATCATATGTCGTCTAGGTTAATACCTCACAATTGAGGCCTGAAAAAGACAGTCATAATAGCTACATACCATTGGGCATTGACAGTCATTCTCTTTTCGGAATATGCACTTGTGTTCGTTGACACTGTCTGATCAAATTCCTATGCAAACAATAGGTTTCTACGAATAAAATGTTGATGTTGCAGCGGAGAACTCAGCGGTGGTCTTTTCAAGTACATGCTATCAAAAATGCCTATATTTTCTGAAAACAGCCGCATGAGCCGTATCACATGGCTGATGCAATATATTGGAACCACTACATGCCAGGTGTCTACAAAACTGATACGTTGGGTCGTTCGGTCAACCAAGCGACGCATCGCTCCATGTGTTATGCTCTATTATTAACAAGACCCTTAGTCTTTCCAAAAATGCGGGAATCATACTTGTCCACGAAGCTATTCAACCAAAATTGTCTCAGAGAGGCCAACTCCTTATTCACGATAAGAAATCGAGAAGTACAGAGTCTTAAGCTACACTTGCTGCAACATCGAGCGACTACATATATCGGTCGACCACCCGTTTCGGCATCGCGTTCTCTGAAAATTGTGTTCCCCTCACTGCTATCATTTTACGGTCATCATAATCGACCGATCCAGCAAGCAATTTAAGCAAAAGTCTACTTTATTAAGTCTTTAGACTATTTTTTTAGTGTTAGTGTGTTGGACTCTGGCGCACGATGAGCGAGTTCGGATTCCGATAACACCAACGCCATCGAATGTTTATTTTGCGGCGTCCCTCCTCGGCGGGGTATTGGCAAAGCCCCCCATAGTATAACTTGCCTGGAAAAAGCTTCTCGACCCACGCCGTTCGGAATCGGCATTAAACTGTAGATCTTTGCCGGTAAGCCGGCTTGATAAAGTACCACTTAAAACGTCGTCAAGGTCAATATTTGCACGAAATAATTATAAAACCAATTTATCAGCTCAAATAGAAACTTTATACACTTTAGCAATATCCCTGTATGTTTTTTTGACAATTAAAACCCAAAAGCATACAAAATCACACGATATAAAGCCGATTTTGGACACGCTGCTGATAAGGTGACAGGCTTTAAGCCAACACTCAAACACCCAGATACCTTTCCACATTTATCATTGAGGTAGTGAATTATCGTCTACTTTCGTCTACTAGTAGCAAACGGCAATGACTTCTGCGTTGTAATCAGACGCAGAAAAACCTTTATTTATGTGGGAAATATAAAGTGGAATTCAATGTAGTTCCTTACGAAGCCTTGATTATTCCGGTTGTCTTAACCATGCAAGGACTTTCTCTAATTTGACTTTTCTTTTTAATCTTAATCATATCGAAACTAGATTCCTAGAAAGCTAAATGTCACTTCGTATTAAAATATGACCACAAAGATAACCACTAATAACTGACATCGAATAAGTATACCGACAGATTCCCCACACTATTTTCGACCGCCATAAAAATCTACCAACTCCAGACAGCTTCCGGTTTAAAAGCCATGAACTGACATAAGCCCATCTCCGGTTCAGCACATCCCACACATACGAGTATGTAGCTTAACTCAAATTGCCACCTTTAACTGCGACAGTATTTAACCCTATTTATTTGTCGGCAAAATTGTTGGTCTTACATCCTGTAGGGCTATATCGTTTACCTGTTACGGTCGTCTGACGTTTGTCTCGAACCTGCCGTTTATATTTTTCACACCAATAGAGCAGGTATATTACCGGGAGAAGTAGTTGTTAGTAGGAGTTCCATTTCTGGCCCAGAAATAGTTGTTGGTGGTATTTTTGTTACCACTACTACACCACTGCTTCTCATAATGATGATGATGATGGGGACGACTATTCATACATCCTGCTTTTGGCTGTCATTTCCGGCTGCCAGGGATTTCATATTTCCGGTTGTGTTTGGAATTTTCGAGTCACTCTCCCCCGAAAATGTCAGCTCAGTTACTTGGCATTAGTTCTACACCGTTATGCTCGTAGACATATGGATAAACTACCCTCAATAGGGCAGGTACCTTCCAGTAACATTGACGTCCTTTAGACTTGTATATTTTAGTTTGCACCACGTAATGCGCATTACGACTGAGAAGAGGAGAAATTCAAAAAAAAAAAAAAAAAAAAAAAAAAAAACGGACAACAAAGTGGATGACAAGGCTGCAGGGTGCTATCAGATAATTGAGTTAAATGAGGACCGAGCACCATGAAGTGAATCCTAGCATCTGTCCCGACAGATAAGTTTATCCGCAGATGACCAGAGACAGAGAATTCAACTTGGGTCAACCGGATATATTGTCTTCTAAACGGAAGCGTTTAATTTTAAAGAGATAGGGTGCTAGATAAATAATTCAGGTCGCTCTTTAAATTAAGCTATTTTAAACTTCAATTGTAGTCACGTTTACTACCATCCAGATGCAACCGGGAACTAACTGACTGCTCATAAATCTACTCAATTTTCATGTGCTCTATTATTCGCCGTGTCATCTTGACATATTTGGTCATCATTATCAGCAGCAAGCAATTATTGCATTATTGCCGAAGCGCTATGCCACAAGTCCCCCAGCGGAGTCCCAATGAAACCAGCATACAATTGTAAAAATGTACGACCGAAACCTGATCGACACGAAATTCCCTCCAAACGCGCGTTACATGCATGTAGTCAGGCACTCTAGAGTCATAATTTTGTCATTGTCCTCCGAACCCGGAAAAAAAACCCTTATCTCCTTCCCTCCTTCCGCTAAAACTTTACATCGAAAATCTGTTATTAATGAGCGTTTAGGATAAGTGCAACTCACCCGATCCACAACAACCACCGCCACCAGCCATCCGTTCCCAAAGGGTATCGACATAATTTGTTAGTTTGCATGGCACGTTTGCGGCTTAAGTTACATTCAAATAATTTCCATTGTAATTTGATGGCAACATCTGGATGGAAATGCATCCATAGATGCATTCAAAATACGGGCGAATATACTATGTAGTTCGTGACCCATGCCATGCTGTTGAGCCAGTTCGGGATGTGGCAGAGTTATTCGATTTAATAAAGCGAACTGATGCATTGGACGAATGGGTATTCGAAAAGATTTACACAGTGAGATTATCTGCCGGTCGTAAATAGCGGTCTATATTCCCGATGGGATGCGGAATATCCAAACGAGAGAGCACGTACTATAAGTATAGACGCGGTTGTGACAAGGAGGACGACATACCGCTGGGTTGAGGAATTTCAACTGAAACAAAGATGGTGCTATCGAATCACGGGAAAACCCGTCCACATGAAAAATA
Source organism: Eumerus sabulonum (assembly GCA_951905685.1). Classification (NCBI taxonomy): domain Eukaryota; kingdom Metazoa; phylum Arthropoda; class Insecta; order Diptera; family Syrphidae; genus Eumerus; species Eumerus sabulonum. The sequence continues at coordinate 211,430,015 of OX645060.1, forward strand.
CGTTCTGCCTAATAACATATTTATGTAAGTAAACCAAATGATTTAGGCAGAATAAGTAGAGCCTTCGAAGAATATAATTATATGGCTATCAAAAATTCATTGTGCCAATATCCTGTCAAATAGTTGGAAACCGATTAATTGAAGCAGGTCTTCCTGGGAGATATGCTAATTTTCTAAACCCCATAGAACACCTTTGGGGTATTCGTAAGAGAAAGAAGAAGAGCTTTGGGTAAATGTTCAAAGTGCACGACGCTCAATATCTGCCGAAACCTGTGCTAAATTAGTTAATTCAGTTATCAAAAACAAAGGCACAACGGTCAAGTATTAAAATTTCTATTATTTTTTCCGGGCTGTCGCTGTGTCTGACCGTCTTATTTTTTATTAAACATTTTTGACGTGACAACGTCTATTAAATCGGTTAGCGCTGAAATATGGGATGCCGAAACGCAAAAAACGCAGAAAAATGTAGACTAACCGTGTGAGTAGGCGTGGCCTAGCGAATGTGTAGTAGTGAGCTCGCGCGAAAATGATCAACATGTCAGATAAAAAAAAAATCGGCGTCGTTTAGTGGAATTAAATCAAATAAAATCATATCATAGACCTATTGTTGATAGAATATTAGAAATAAAGAACACTTAAACGTTTGAGTATAAAATTGTCTTATTCAATTAAATACATGTATAATACAATGAAATGAAAATAAAACATTGAAATCAATAAAAAAAATATATGTAATTGTTGAATATATAATATTTATACCTCATTCATAAAATCGTATAATAGACGTTGTCACGAAATAATGGATTTGGCTAGTAACAGCCAATCTAATAACAGTTTTTTGTTTGCATTTTCACATTACAATTAAATAACATAATATCTTTGTTTAAGATACAATTTTGTATAGTACATACTGCCATTGAATTTTAGTCAAGGGAAGTGGTTTAATTTCGATTAGTGAGTAAGTGCATAAAGATTACGTACTTACTTGGGTGGCGCTACAGTCGGGTGTGAACCTGGGCCTCAACCAACAAACTTCTCCAGCTGGCACGGTTTTTGCCAGCTGTTTCCAGCGGCGCATTCCCAGTTGGTTAAGGTCCCCTTCCACCTGTGTGCGCCACCTTAGATTCGGTCGACCTCTGCCGCGTCGTTCCTCGGGGTTGGACTCGAAGACTCTTCGGGCCGGAGCTGTGCTATCCCTTCGCTCTAAATTTCCTAGCTATCCTAAACGTTGGATCCGTAGACGTCGTACTAGGCTGATGGCGCCGTACAGCCCGCACAGTTCGTCGTTGTATCGAAACGACCAAGGGCCTTCTCATCTGCTTTCGTTAAAGTCCAGGCCTCTACGTCATAGAGGAGGACCGGTATGATTAAGGTTTTGTACAGCGCAAATTTGGTCTTTCGAGAGAGGGCCCTATTTCTCAACTGCCTTTTGAGCCCAAAGAAGCAGCGGTTGGCAAGAGTAAATCTGCGTTTGATCTCAGCGCTGGTGTTGTTATCGCTGGTCACAATTGAGCCAAGGTAGACGAAGTCCTTGTTCACTTCGAATTTGTAGCTGCCAATTGAGACGTTCTGGCCGAGACGTCGGTGTTGTGCGTCTTTTTTGGTTAACAGCATAAATTTCGCGTTAACAATTTTAGCCGCTTCTGCTTCAATGCTTTCGAATGACGTCCCGTTGTGTTCGACCAATTACGTCAATGTCATCCGCGTGGGCAAGTAGATGTGTAGATCGTACCTCTTGTGTTGGGCAATGAATCTCGTATGATATTTTCAAGCAAGATGTTGAAGAAATTACATGACAGTGCGTCACCTTGTCTAAATCTTTTTTAACATCAAATGTATGTATGTATGTTGGTGTTACCTAAGCTGAACTTCTCTCAATCACCCATGTTGTGTGTGATTTAATATTCCCATAGGTGAAAGGGACCTACAGTTTTATTGCCGGTTCCGAACGGCTAATTTCGAGAAGTTTTTCATGACAATTTTACTACAGGGGATCTTGTCAGAACCCCGCTGAGGAGAAACACCGTGAAAAACACGTTCGATGGCATGGCTGTGTCGGGATTCGATCCCGTGTCATTAGCGTCAGAGGCCGATGCTGTTCTCGGTTAATTCGCTACCCCATCTTAATGGAACAGCGGGGATTCTCCATTGTCCCCTGCATAATTTGACGAGTTTGGTAGGGATGTTAAAAATAGACATGGCTCCGTATAGCTCGTCTCTATGCACACTATCATACGCGGCTTCGAAATCGATGAAAAGGTGATGGGTGTCGAATTGGTACCTGGTCTGAAAATGCACTGATACGAACCTTTCAGATTATCCACAAAGGGGCTCAGACGTTCACATAGTACGGCAAAGAAGATCTTGAATGCGATATTAAGGAGATGTATTCACCTGTAGTTGGTGCAGTTATAGGGGTCTCACTTCTTGTGGACTGAGCAAAGGATGCTGAGATTCCATTCGTCGGGCATACTTTCCTCCGACCATATTTTACAGATGAGCTGATGCATGCGCCCTACCAGATCATCTACAGCCGCTTTAAATAGCTCGGCAGACCGCCCGTCTGCACCCGCGGCTTTATTATTCTTGAGCTTTGAAATGCCTAGCTTAATTTCATCTATGTATGTAGGTCGGGTGAACGAAATTCTCTTGCATCTGTGTCTGTTGCGAATGAATTATTCTGCCTGACGGCGGTGTTAGAACTTTCATCGCCGTTGAACAGTCTACGGAACTGTTCTTTCCATATTCTCAGCATCAACTGTGACTCGACTACTAGCTGTCCGTCTTCATCCCTACAGGCTTCTGCTCTTGGATCACCTGTACCCGGCCGGTTAAGGGACCTCCATTCCAGGTGCAGACTCTCAAATCCTTTAAAGCTAGATCACAATACTGCGTTAGTGAATTTCGTTTTTACGTTAGGAGAAAAATACTTCAAACATGCGTTGAAGTGACAATTAAAAATTATCAGCTGTTTTCATGTCAAAATTCAAAAGAATAAACAGACGTCTTTCCGTCATCACATTCAAATAACGAGAACTGTCATCAAAACGCACAAAATTTTCAGCGTGTTGGACTTTTGTTGAGACTTCGCTGTCCGTCTATCCGTCCGTCTGTCACCAGGCTGTATCTCATGAACCGTGATAGGTAGACATTTTCACAAATGATGTATTTCTGTTGCCGCTATAACAACAAATACTAAAAACAGAATAGAATTAGTATTTAAGGGGGGCTACCATACAATAGACATGATTCTCATCCAAAAAATCTCGTTGGTCACATACTGACCTAAGGTTATTCGACAATATCCCACAACCAGTAGCTTTGATCCCTATTGTGTCTTTTATGTATTAATCCTAGCTGCAAGCCTTTTTCCTATAATTACGAACAACCAATAATAACTACCCTTTATGCTTTGATGATCCCTATTGTGTCACTGCTGAGTTAATCCTTGCTGCACACCCTTTCGTACAATTGCTATTCCCCTCCTTTTCCATTCTGATAGGTTAAGATATTGTTACGAAATATTCAATCCCACACCAAATAGGGTTCGCACCACTGGATTGCGATTAACTACAACTGTCTACGTTTTCTTCAAATTGAAACACACACACTTTTCTTGTTTCACCACAGATCAATTATCTGTGCAGCTTCACCACTTTTATTTATTATCCAAAACCTTTTGAGCACTTTAAACTTTATTACACACACAAGCCTTTATTGAAAGCTTTTATTTTCCCACTGTTTTATCGATTGATCACACCGACTAGTCACACGCTGTTCAATTCCACAAACTGAATGAATGCCGAGGGCGAGCGTTCGCGCTTATATAGCCATCGGTCCACTTTCTCGAATGTTCGCCGTCGGAAGCTCCCCTTCGGAAATATCTAGAACGCTCTGACAATTAGCATTACGCCGTTGACAGTTGACATCATCGCAATCTCCGCTTCAAGACAGCTTTCGAACTTCGAAAGCGAAATTCGAACTCAACCGTCGGTTCGTGTCTCAGCAACAATATCAAATGTTGCAACTAATTCAATTGTTGTGAAATAATTTCGGATAATATCCCACAACCAATAACACACCTGCAAGGTTTTATCCCTATTGTGTCCTGAATATATTAGTCCTAGTTGCAAACCTTTTTCTCATAATTATTGTTATTCCCCTTTTCACCTCCATACTGTCAAGTAAGATAATTGATTTGAATTCAATGGACACCTTGATGATCAACTATATCTCATCATGAAGATTTTTGATCATCAAAGTAATATGCCGATAACCTGCCTGCAACCTACCTTTGTCATCATACAAAAAATGTGATTGGGCCTGTATACACGAGAATATCGCTAGCAGCAGGAAGACCGGTTTGATGCTCTACACTGAAGCATACACGGGATTCATTTTTCTAGAAGAAAAAATTGTATATGTGAACCTTGTTCAATTGTGTTAGTGTTTCTGTCTTTTTGACATTTCATTTGAAAGAGATATTTCGACGCACTGTCTGATTCCATCCAATGAATTGTTTCCCTGTTTCCTCGCACTGAACTTGTTTTAGCGGGCGATTTCAATGTACACTATTCTCAGTGGCGTCGACATTCTGGACAGATAACACCCGATGGAAGGTATGTTGAAATTTCCGCTGAGTTAAATCAATTAGCTCAATTGTAAATAAGCCGTCGCGTATCCCCGATGTTGCTGGTCATACCGCCAACACCCTCGAATTATTTATTACCTCCCAGCCTAACAAATACACAATCGATGTATCGCCTCTAGGCTCGTCCGATCACTGCGTGATATCAGCTAAATTCTCAAACTCCTACCATCATCATCTTTCTACTCTTCTGGGCTCTTTCCGAGTCGAAAATGCGTGCTTTCGGAATCAATGAGTCTCTTCTTCAATGGATTAGTAGCTTCCTTTCGAATCGTTCAATTCAAGTTATTTTGTACGGATCCATGTCTGACATCCATTTCTTAAATGCTGGTGTTCCCCAGGGCTCTGTCTTGTCTCCAACACTCTTTCTCATTTTTATAAATGGTCTCTTGTCTGTCATTTCTAATCCAATTCACTCCTTCGCTGACGACAGCACGCTTAGCTTCTCATATTAGTTCACTAGTTTACGACCCTGCACCTCCGTTGTAGATAGTGAGCGGCAACATATGTTAAGCTCATTAAATTCCGATATCGACAGCATTATCCAATGGGGTAAAAACAATAAAATTCATCCAAAACACAATACTGTCTCTTGCCATTATTCATGAATGGCACTTGCATCTCAGAAACCGAAAAGCTTTCCATCCTGGGTATGTTTGTTGCTCACAATCTTAATTGAAGCGACCACATATTCAGTGTCGCCAAGAATGCTGCAAGAAATATTTCTCACCCGTAGATCTGGCTACAATTTATAAGGCGTTCATTCGCCGCAAATTAGAGTTTAACGCTTTCAAAAGTTTAATGCTTCCAAGACCTTATTGAACCTACTAGATAGAACACAAAAAACGCGCGAAAGACTGATAGATGACTCTAGCATAAGGTACCTATATACCGAAACATTAGACTCGCTGGAACATCGCAGGAATGTTTCCTACCTGTTTTATCGTTACTTCCACCAAAAATAGTCTGATAAAATAGCTGGTTGCATGGTTGCTGGTCCGGCCCTTTAACGTTTGTCCCGCAACACACGTCTCTCTAGGAATGCTCATCAATATACCTTGAAGTCCACTTTCGAACGTACCGTCAAATATCGAGAATCTTTCGTTAACCGAACCGCACGAATCTGGAATTCCCTGCCGCATTCGGTCTTCCCCCCTCAGTACAACATGCAAGCATCAATGTCCATCGGCATCTCCTCTAACTCTCTTCCTTTCTACCTTCTGCCCGCACTGTGTCGTCGATATAATAAGGTACCTTGAGTGCGCGCACATTTAAAAAAAATTAATAATAATTAATCTTTTTTGTGATAGGAATGCTACCCCTAAGCAGAACCCCCAACCTTGTGGGCCAAGTTCCTCTTTCCACAGGCACAAGGGGTCGGCACATATTGGTTCACTACCTGGCGAATGCCAGGGTAGCTAGTAACTTGGATTGAGCAGGAACAGAGAACGCCAGAAGTTGACGTTTGCCATGTTAAGCGCGATCAACTTCTTTGCTCTGTTTGCTCGCTCCCTCTCTCCTAAAGATATACATTTTTAAACCCAGACACTAATTGGAATAACATATTATTTTTTTTTTATTTAGTAGTCGTTTATTTGTTATCGAACAATTTACAAAATTAGTACATGGTTATGATTTACGGGAGAAATGTTTCTACTGAAAAATGTTTTGCATAGTTACAGAAATAACAGAAATACAGGAGCCGACACACTCGCCAAACAAGGAACGACGCTACAATCAACCGTGGCTTTTGAGGGTATACCCTTTGCAACCATTAAACACAATCCTATAAATCTCGCAGGGCCGAGACGAACCGGAGATGGACTCAGGGACATACCTGCCTCATCACCAGGCAAATCTGGCCCTGGCTCAACAGTCAACGGACTAGGAGTATTATCTCCCTAAAAAGAACTGACATCCATAAAGTCATCGGTGTTATCACTGGACACTGCCTTATTGGCAGTCACGCGTAAAAACTAGGTATAACTCCGAATGATTTTTGCAGGAGCTGTCTGGACGAGGAGGAGGTCGAATCCATTCATCACCTTCTCTGCGCCTGCCCGGCATTCTGCACAATCAGGAAACGATACCTAGGATCTTACTTCCTTAACGATCTGAACGAAGTTCAGCAAGTAGGGATATCTGATCTTCTTAATTTCTTAAGAAGCACAAAATGGTTCCATGTGTGTTCTTCCTATTTTCTTTTTGGGAAGGCTACGGTCCTACCTACTTACCTACCTACCTACAGAACTAAACAATTCAAAAAAAGGAAACAATGAAAAAAATACAAATGCTGTCCGTTCACCTGTAGATCTGTAGACCTGTTGGATCTGTAGACGTCGAATTAGGCCAGTGTCAACACAACGGGGTCACCTTAGTTTTCTGGGCTCAACTACTCAATTGCCTCTTGAGCCCGAAGAAACAGCGGTTGGCAAGACTTATTTTGCGTCTAATTTCTGAGCTGGTGTCAATGCCGCTTGTTATCAGTGAGCCAAGGTAGACGAAATCCTTGACTACATCAAAGTTGTAGCTACCAATAGTGACGTTCTGGCCAAGACGTCGGTGTTGTACGCCTTTCTTTGACGATGGCATATGTTTGGTTTTGCCCTTTTTAGGGTTCCGTACCCAAAGGTAAAACGGAACCCTATTACTGAGACTTCGCTGTCCGTCCGTCCGTCTGTCACCAGGCTGTATCTCATAAACCGTGATAGTTAGACAGTTGAAATTTTCACAGATGATGTATTTCTGTTGCCGCTACCACGACAAATAAAAAACAAAAACAGAGCAAAATGAATATTTAAGGGGGGCTCCCATACAACAGACATGATTTTCATCCAAAAAAATCCTGCCTGCAACCAAGATCTGTCATTTGATGGGGTAACATACATAGTCTCTTTCATATTTATATATACAGATGGTACGGATCCCTTCGTGCCCGAGTCCGACTCGCACTTGGCCGGTTTTTTACCTTCAGACTCACTTTAACCGCTTCTGCTTCAATGCTCACAAAAGCTTCATCAAGGTCTCGCTGCGTTCTTAACTCAACTAAATTGTGAGCAGAATGCTAGCAAAAAATATGGATGCATTCGACTCATCGTTGAATTCTTCTTCTTCTTTTGGCGCTACAGTTCATGGCGAACCTGGGCCTCCTTTAAAAAACCACTCCAACTGGCACGGTCTTTCGCCAGCAGTCTCCAGTGCCGTACACCTAGTTGCTTAAGATCCCCTTCCACTTGGTTGCGCCATCTTAAATTTGGCCGTCCACGACCTCGTCGCCCCTCGGGGTTGGATTCAAGGACCTTCCGGCAGGAGCTGTGTTTTCCATGCGCTCAACATGACCGAGCCATCTTAGGCGTTGGATCTGAAGACGCCGTGCTATATTCATGTCGCTGTACAGCCCGTACAGTTCTTTATTAAGTCTTCTCCTCCACTCCCCATTTGTGCAAGCCGGGCCGAAAATCGTACGCAGAATTTTTCTCTCGAAACGACCAAGGGCCTCCTCATCCGCTTTCGATAAGGTCCATGCCTCTGCGCCATAAGGCAGGACCGGGATGATAAGGATCTTGTATATGGTCCCCTTGGTTTTTCGAGAGAGGGCTCTGGTTCTCAATTGCCTCCCGAGCCCAAAGAAACAGCGGTTGGCAAGAGTTATTCTGCGTTTGATTTCGGTACTGATGTCATTTCTGCATGTCACTGCGGAGCCTAGGTAGACGAAGTCCTTGACTACCTCGAAATTATACCTGCCAATATGTGCGCCCTAGCCAAGACGCCGATGGTTCGTGTCCTTTTTCGACGACAGCATATATTTCCTTTTGGCCCCCATTACCGCCAGTCCCATTTTAGCCGCTTCCGTCTCAATGCTCGTAAAGGCCTCAATGACATCTCGCTGACTTCGTCCAATTATATCAATGTCATCGGCATATGCGGTTGTATGGACTTGAAAAAGATGGTGCCCCTCGTATTGACCAGTGAGTTTTGCACTATCCTTTCAAAGACGATATTGAAAAAGTCAGACGATAGCGTGTCGCCCTGTCTAAGACCTTTTCTGACATAAAAGGTATCGGTTAAGTCGCTTCCGACCCTGATGGAGCAGCGAGAGTTCTCCAATGTCATCCTGCACAATCTGACGAGTTTGGAAGGGATTTCAAAACTAGACATGACGTTGTATAGCTCGTCCCTATTTATACTATCGTATGCAGCCTTAAAGTCGACAAACAGGTGGTGGGTGCCGATCTGGAACTCTTTTGTTTTTTCCAGTATCTGCCGCAGTGTGAATAATTGATTGATAGTGGACTTCCCGGGCCTGAAACCACACTGATATGGACCAATCAGTTTATTAACGAACGGTTTCCAGCGTTCACACAGAACAGCAGAGAAGATTTTATAAGCGATGTGCAGAAGACTTCTTCCTCTGTAGTTGGCGCAGAAAAAGGGGTATCCTTTCTTGTGGATCGGGCAAACGATACTAAGATTCCATTCATTCCATTCAGGTCATCTCCAGCTGCCTTAAAGAGCTCGGCAGGTAGTCCGTCTACTCCAGCAGCTTTGTTGGAATTAAGCTTAGAAAAAGCATTCCTAACTTCGTCCAGGTCAGGGGGACGGAATTCTCTGCTATCATCGTCCGCTGTGAAAGGGTTATTCTGCCTGACAGCGGGATCTGTTTCATCATCGCCGTTATACAGTCTGCAGAAGTAGTCTTTCCAGATTCTTAGTACCCTGCAGGCTTCCGTTCTGGTCTTATATCCCTGGCATGTTCGTTTTATTTGTTGATAAAACCTACGAACGTCATCCCTGCGATAGCATCTCTCCATCTTTACGATCGCGAGCTTTTCATGCTCCGTTTTTTTTTTTTTCTTTTTTGTTTTGAGAAACTTATGCTCCTCCCTCCTCTTTTGCTCATAATGCTTACGAGCAGCTCTCGTCTTTCTATGCAGCGTCTCTTGATAGGCTGCTTGGCTGTGTGTGCCGTGTTGGTGGCGGTTTGAAGCCCAGTACCTCAGAAGCAGCACTTTCTAAGGCTTGCTGACAACGGGTCCATTGGTGTTGTACGGTCTGAGCAGGTGTTGAAGGGTTTTCCGACAGCTTGAGGGAGGCGCGATTGGCATAGGCTCTGGCGGTCTCTTGCGATTGCAGCATTGCGACGTTGTATGCCGCTGGTCTTACTCGATTTTTCTGAGCCAAGCATATTCGTAGTCGCAATGTGATCAATTTGGTTGACGGTTGATTGATCCGAAGATCGCCAAGTCCCTTTGTGGATGTTGAGATGTGGGAAACGCGTGCTAGCAACTAGAAGATTTCGCCCCGTTGCGAAACTATCAGCCTAAATCCATTTTTCGGATGTGGTTTTGTGTAGGCTGTGCTTGCCAAAAGCCCTATCAAAGGCGACTTCCTTGCTCAGTTTCGCGTTAAAGTCTCCCAGTACGATTTTAACATCGTAACTGGGACATTGGCCATATGTTTTTTCTAGGAGGTCGTAGAAGTCGTCTTTTGTAGCGTCATCCTTGTCTTCGGTAGGGGCGTGAGCGCAAATTAGGCTGATGTTTGCGAATTAAGCCTTGACGCGGATTGTCATGAGGCGTTCGCTTACATGCCTGAAGCTCAAGACTTGCGGTAATATCTGCTTAATAACAGTCTAGGGCCTCCGCAAGTTGTTCGATGGATTCGCTTCCAACAAATTATTTTTTTCTTGAACAATAGTCCACAATCAATCTGCTTATACATAGATACATATATTAAGCGTAGATGCAGATGTATTGTGCCTTTACTTTCAACTACTTAACCTTTTCGAGTTACTAGTTATTCATTGTTATCAGAGAACAAGCTACAAATATGTATGTATTCAAAAATAAATCTCAATTGCTTTGGTGGCGTTACAGCCCATGAAGGGCCAGAGCCAAGCATCTCTCAATCACCCATGTTGTGTGTGATTTATTTTTTTACACAGGTGGAAGGGGCCTACAATTTAATGCCGATTCCAAACGGCTTGAGTCGAGAAGCTTATTCTTGGCAAGTATGCTACGGAGGGTTTTGCCAGTACCCCGCCGAGGAGGGATGCCGCGAAATGAATATTCGGTGGCGTTGGTGTTATCGGGATCCAGAGTCCAACACACTAACCACTGCGCCACGACACCCTCAGCTTGTGTTGCTTGTGTTTTTTCCGAAATATTTTTTTAAATTCCGTTCCATGATTAACTATGTAGTTTCACCTCGTTTTCCAATTTTCGCCGATTGTGTGTTCTCTCTTTTAGCAAAGTACCTACCTCTTCAGCCTTTCAGGCTGATTAAATGATAGTTTTTGGGTTTTATTTCGATTCTGGTTTGTATCCGGTTTCCAATTAGAACGCGAATTTGACGTTATTGTCTATCGGAAACGTGCTTCAATTCATTTGAATTATTTTTTATTTTGTTTTTTGTTGTTGTTTTGTGTTGTATTTTTCGACAACCATGCGAGTTCATCAATTTCAGTTTGTTTCGAGAGTACGTATGTATGTAGTTAATTAAGAGTTGTTTTTCACTGAACTCAGTTAGGCAATGTCCTTCCTGACTCCTGTTTGGGGGCTTCCATTGGGTTGTATTCGAATTTGTATTCATTCCTCTACCTGTTTTTTTTTTCGTTTTTGTTTTTGTACTCTTTTTTTACATATGCCGTAATATGGTCATTCAAACTAATTTCGTATTTCTACGTATGTATGTATGCCGGTTGTGGACGCAGGTTGTGTAGCGACCATGTTAACTTGAATATGTTGAGTACCTGTGTGACGGGCTCCAATAGGAACGAACTCTGCAATAAGAGGAGAACTTATGTTTCAGAACGTTTAATGACTATCCGAGGCTCTTGAAATTAAGCAAAAGAATTCAAATATATTTTTATGTAGCAAATATGAGAACATTTTTCTTAGAATGCTCAGTACATCCAGTAGATTTCTAACAATCTCTCAATTACAATTCAACAATTAATTTATACTTTAAAACGAAATCGCGAACAAACTAAATGAATTGAGAATATGAGCTATACCTGCCTTCCATCCTTGACTGTCCCGGGCACGCTGCTTCCAGTTATCAAGACAAAGATATCTTACATCCGCATCCGCGATTTCTGGTCTTTATACCGGAGGTTCGGTCTTCCTCTTTTTCTCGAACCAGGAGGCTCGGAGTCGAAGACCCTCTTAGCTGGAGCGTTGGTGTCCATGCGCTCGATGTGGCCGAGCCAGTGTAGTCGACGGATCTTTACTTTCCGGACTACATCCACATCTTTGTACAGCTCGTAAAGTTCGCGGTTGTGTCTTCTTCTCCGTTCACCTTCCTCATAGAGAGGACCAAATATCGGGAGAAGATTTTTCCTTCGGCAGAACCCAAAATCAGCTCCGCCGTCCTGCTTATCGTCCAGCTTTCGGCTCCGTCCAGCAAGACTGGCAGTATGGGCGTTTTGTAAAGCATGACTTTGGTCTTTCGAGTGAGGAGTTTTGACCCCAGTTGTTTGGACAAGCCGAAGTAGCAGCGGTTGCCAAGGGCGATTCTATCCCGGATCTCCACTGTGGTGTCATTTTCGGAATTTACGTTTGCCCCGAGGTAGGCAAAGTCCTTAACTACCTCGAAATTGTAGCTGTCAATTGTTATATTTTGTCCCAGATGGTGAGCGACGGATTGGTTCTTGCTTGACAGCATGTACTTTGTTTTGTCCTCATTGACCTTAAGACCAACTCGTTTCGCCTGTTCTTCAATCGCCGTGAATGCTTCCACAATGCCACGGCGAGAACACGCGATGATGTCGATATCATCCGCGTATCCTAGCAGCTGGACGGACTTGTAGAAGATAGTGCCTTCCCTGTTGACGCCTGCCCGTCGCACTATCTGCTCCAGCACCAGGTTGAAGAAGTCACATGACAGCGCATCTCCTTGCCGAATTCCGGTGCATGTTTCAAACGGTTCCGAAGTCCTGGAACCGAGTTGCACGGTGTATCGCGTATTTTATAGCGTGGCGCGACACAACTGGATCAGTTTTCCCGGGATCCCGAATTCGGCCATCGCACCAAACAGTCCTTCACGATGAATGCTGTCGTATGCGGCTTTGAAATCGATGAAAAGATGGTGTGTATCGATTCGAAACTCGTTGGTCTTTTCCAGGATTTGTCGAAGTGTGAAAATTTGGTCTATAGTCGATTTGCCGGGCCGGAAACCGCACTGGTAGCTGCCGATTAGTGCGGTGCAAAATGGCTTTGGACGTTCACACAATACGCTGTACAGGATCGAAGCGGCTATAAGAATAGCAAATAGAAGCTGAAAAAAATCCTCATTACCCAATAGATAGTACATTTTCTCCATTTGTCTTTATTTGTTCATTTCAGTGCTCCGATTTTCCTGTTAGTCAATCCAAATTCCATAAAATATAACAAAAAATCAATTACTGTGTATTCAATCTAGGTACCTATCTCCTATATAACTAATTGCAGTGATTTTTGTTTATATGTATTTATGTCAAATTAATCTACTCGAATCCTTTGGATTCGCTTTGGATTTGCTTTTACAGCTGTGTATGTAGTAGTGCGATGGTTTGTGCTTTTTTTTTTTTGCTTGCATTTAAATATTTATTTGATTGCACAAGCACAATCCATGATATTTTAATCTGAACTTTTGTGTTTCTGCTAAATAGCATAATTGGATATTGTATGAAGTTTATTTAAGCTTAGTGTCTGCATATACCATATTCCATAATTGAAGAGGCTCAGTCACTGAGATTTTTTTGCGAGAGGTACATAATTCGAGGTAATTGTTGTTTTTTTTTTTAAGCGTTACAATCCATACAGGGTATCAAACTCATATTCGTACACCCGTTGCATACCACTTTTCTTGGCTCTTTATCACAAAACATTAAGAACTAAATGATCGTTCGAGGGCATGGGCTCGGACATACAGGGTAAGGTTGTTGATCGCTCTCAACCTGGCGAGATGCCAGCAACGATCTCTGTCCCTGCTCAAACAACCGCTGGAATGGCGGTTGTGCGGCGGGCTAACAATCCGCCCACGTAAAAAAAAACACAAGTTATGAATGAGCAAGATGCCTCGGATACTCGGACGGATACTCGACGACTACAACGCACGAAAAAGGAACACGATTTGCGAGTATGCTGCTGGAATGTCAGAACCCTGTACACTCCCGGAGCTGCTCATAAACTAGAAGGAATCCTCACGCAGTACAAGGCGGATATTACTGCGGTCCAGGAAATACGCTGGATAGGAAACGGTATGATTAGGAAGAAAAATTGCGATATTTATTACAGCTTTCACAAAAGGTTGCACTTACTGGGATGCGGATTTGTCGTGGGAAAGCGGTTAAGGTCGAAGGTCATCGACTTTAAACCTATAAGTGATCGCCCGGCTGTGACCCGCATCAGAGGCAGATTTTATAATATCAGCCTTATATGTGCACAGGCCCCTACCGACGAGGTTTAAGACCCTATCAAGGAGGACTTCTATAACCACCTGGACAACACCTACGGAGCTTGTCCGGAGTACTATGTAAAAATCGACTGTCCAATATCAGAAAGCTGCACCAGCCCATCAGGAGGAGGTTCGACATTGGGCACCTGAGCACACCGGAGGTTGCCAGAGTCTATAGGGAGCAGCTGAGCGAAAGACTCTACTGTATGTCTACGTCGAACACAAATGCCAAGAATATGTGGCTGCATTGCCGCTCAGCCATTCAGGAAGTAGCCGAAACCACCTTAGGATACCTACCACCACCAACAAGAAACCCATGGTATGATGGCGAGTGTGAGCAGAAAAACGCAGCAACCGACGAGGCGTACCAAAAGGCGCTGCCGACAAAAACCAGGGCAGCGCAAGAAGAGTACCGAGCCAGAAGAAGCGAGGAGAAGAAACTACTGCGACAAAAGGAAAGAATCTTCGCACCCTCCCAGCTCAAGGATATCGAGGAGTCCAGGGATAAACATAAAACACGAGCCTTTTATAAGAAAGCCAAAGGCCTTGCAGCAGGCTTCAAAAAGGGCACCCAGGCTCTTCGAAACTGTAAGGGTAATCTTGTCACCGACCCACAGGGAATAGTGGATGTATTTAAGCAGCATTTCCAGCAGCTGCTTAACGAGCATGACCAAGAGAGAGTGGTAGGGCCCGAGGAAATGCCAACTCCAGCCGCTGAAGTAGTCCTCCCACCCAGCATCGAATAAGTCGGCGCAGCTATTCAGAAGCTGAAGAACAACAAGGCCGCAGGCTCAGATGGCTTGCCATCAGAGCTCTTCACGGCTGGCGGCGATGTTCTGGTAGGGAGCATGCACCAGATCATCTGCAGAATTTGGAAAGATGAAAGCATGTCCGACGACTGGAATACCAGCTATATATGCCCCATCCACAAAAAAGGCGATCCTACCTCTTGCAAGAACTATAGAGATATATCCCTGCTCAATGTCGCATACAAGATCGTGTCCAGCGTATTGTGTGAACGTCTAAAACCATTTTGCACCGCACTAATCGGCAGCTACCAGTGCGGTTTCCGGCCCGGCAAATCAACTATAGACCAAATTTTCACACTTCGACAAATCCTGCAAAAGACCAACGAGTTTCGAATCGATACACACAATCTTTTCATCGATTTCAAAGCCGCATACGACAGCATTCATTGTGAAGAACTGTTTGGTGCGATGGCCGAATTCGGGATCCCGGGAAAACTCATCGAGCTGTGTCGCGCCACGCTAAAAAATACGCGATGCACCGTGCAACTCGGTTCTAGGACCTCGGAACCATTCGAAACATGCACCGGAATTCGCCAAGGAGATGCGCTGTCATGTGACTTCTTCAACCTGGTGCTGGAGCTGATAGTGCGACGGGCAGGCGTCAACAGGGAAGGTACTATCTTCTACATGTCCATCCAGCTGTTAGGATACGCGGATGATATCGACAATATCGCATGCTCTCGCCGTGGCATTGTGCAAGCATTCACGGCGATTGAAGAGCGCATCGAGCGCATGGACATCAACGCTCCAGCTAAGAGGGTCTTCGGCTCCGAGCCTCCTGGTTCGAGAAGAAGAGGAAGATCAAACCTCCGGTATAAAGAGCAAGTAATGACAACTGGAAGTATCGTGCCCGGGACCGTCAAGGATGGAAGGCAGCTATAGCTCAGGCTCAGATCCTCCATGGATCGCTGGCCAGATAAGTAAGTAAGTACGATCGTGCGATTTGTCCCGTTAGACTTTTTCTTGTGAGGTTTTCTGAAGTCGCACGTCTATGCGAATAAGCCACAAACCACAGCAGTTCTCAAGGCCAACATAACCCATGCCATCGATCAAATTCAACCTGATTTATGCGCCAGAGTCAGGGAAAATTAAACATCCGTGTCCCGCTCGCATTTCTCGGATGGCGATAATGTCCGCTTTGTATTCATCTAGGATATTTACCACGGTCTCTATAGAGGGAACGGACATTCTAGGTGCATAGCCTTAAATCGTGGTCCTTGGTTCGTTTGCAGTGGTCGTTATCAGAAAACCCAACGCGCAACCCCAAAGACCCGGGGCAGGTCGCTGCACATATTAGTTCACTACCCGCAGATATAAGGCACCTATCCAGTAGAGACTAAGTAGAGAATGTGTGCCAACTTTGATTGAGCAGGGACAAAGATCAAAGCTGGTGTTTGTCATGTTATACACGATCAACTTCTTTACTGTGTTTGCTCGCTCCCTCCCCTTCCAAAGTAAGACAACACGAATTTAAACTGCGCGCGCAATTGGAGGAAATGCTTTTATGTTTGAGTTGATAGAACACTGAATTTTTTAGAAAAACATCGTTGCGTTGAAGTGTGTACTTAAGGTCAGGTAAGACTAAAAAAAACACACCAAAGTCACTCAAAAATAATGGCCATGTTGATTATTTTCTTCGATTATCGTGGTATTGTTCATTTTGCTCCATCCACCGATTCAAGCTGTCAATAAATAATATTATTTGAGCTTTACGCGTCGTTCTCTTCTTCTTTTTAACGGGCGCTACAGTTCGGGGTGAACCTAGGCCTCAACCAACATGCCCCTCCAACTAGCACGATCTTTGGCTAGCCTTTTCTATTGCCGCACACCCAGTGCTCATGTCGCTGTACAGTCCGTAAAGTTCGTGGTTGAATCTTTTCCTCCATCCCCCGTCTGCGTTTATAGGCCCGAAAATCACGCGCAAAATTTTTCTCTCGAACCGACTAAGGGCCTCCTCATCCGCTTTTGATAGTGTCCATGCTTCTGCGCCGTACAGCAGGACCGGGATGATAATGGTCTTATATAGAGTCAACTTTGTCGTTCGGGAGAGGGCTCTATTACTCAATAGCCTTCTGAGCCAAAAGAAACAGCGAATGGCACGAGTGATTCTACGTTTGGTTTCGGAACTAATGTCGTTGTTCCAGGTCACTGCGGAGCCAAGCTACCTCGAGCTTATTTCCGCCAATACCAAAGTTCTGGCCAAGATGTCGGTGGTGAGCGAACTTTTTTGATGATAGCATATACATATTTAATTTTGCCCTCGTTTACTGCCAGACCAATTTTCGCCGCCTCCATCTCAAAACTCGCAAACGCCTCATTGACTTCTCGCTGTGATCTACCTAATAAGTCAATATCGTCGGCGTATGCAAGGAGTTGCGAGGATTTGAAATAGATTGTGCCTCTTGTATTGGCCAGTGATTTTTGCACAATCATTTCCAATATGATGTTTAGGAAATCACGCGACAGCACATCGCCCTGCCTAAATCCTTTTTTGACATCAAAACTATCGATAAGGTGTTCACCAATTCGGATGGAGCAGCGAGAATTATCCAAAGTCATCCTCCATAGTCTGACGAGTTTAGCAGGTATGTCAAAGGTAGACATAGCGTTGTATAACTCGTCTGTAACTACGCTGTCGTATGCGGCTTTGAAGTCGACAAATATGTGGTGAGTGTCGACTTCAAATTCATTGGTTTTTTCCAGGATCTGCCGTAATGTGAAGATTTGGTCGATGGTGGACTTCCCTGGCCTGAATCTGCACTTATATCTGCACTATCAGTTTATTTACAAAAGGCTTCAGGCCTTCACACAAAACGGCAGGGAAGATTTTGTAGGCGACGTTAAGATGACTTATTCCTCTGTAGTTGGCGCAGTCAGAGGGGTCTCCTTTATTATGGATCGGGCTTCATGCCAAATGAACGCCTCATAACTTTTTTAACATCAGCCTGATCTGCTTCCACGCCCAACGGAAAACAAGGATGACTCCGCCAAAGATGTCCCAGCTATGACATCAAAATTTTACTAGGAGACTTCAATGCTAAGCTGGATTAGGAAAGCATCTTTGAACGAGTCATCTGCAGACATAGCCTGAACGACGCCACCTCCGATAACGGACACAGGCTCATTGATCTTGCTACGGGGCGAAATCTCCTTCTAGGCAGTACGCGGTTCCCGCACCTCGATAAACACAAAGGCATCTGGCGGTGATTTGATCAATCGACCACTAACCAGATTGATCACATCGCGATCGACGTTAGACACTCCTCCACTATTCTTGATGTTCGAACTTTCCGAGGGGCTAACATCGACTCGGATCACTATCTTGTAATAGCCAAGATGCGCCTACGGATATCACGAACGCAGCGGAGTAAAGTAAGAAAACAAAGTTATGACGTCGGAAAGCTAATATGGCCAGAAACCGCTAGTGCTTTTACCGATCCCGTCTCCCCTAAGCTCTCCAATACATCTCAACCATCCACGCTATCAATAGAACAGCAGTGGAGCCTTTGCAAACAAGCCCTGAAAAGCTCTGCATCCGAAGTTTTGGGGCCCAAGGCTCCACCACGAAGAAACACCAGGTTCGATGACGAGTGCAGGAGGATTCATACAGCGAAGCAGGATGCATATAAGGCCTCGCTGCATAAAATAACAAGAGCAGCTCGTGAGCTCTACGAGTTCAAAAGAACGGAGGAGCACAAGCTTCTTAGAAGAAAGAAGAAAGGGCACGAGAAGCGCGCGATTGAGGATTTGGAGAGGTGTTACTGCAGGCGTGACGTTCGAAAGTCTTATCAACAGATAAAGCGAACATGGCAAGGTTATAAAGCCAGAAAGGGAAGCCTGTAGGGATGAGAACGGACACCTAGTAGTAGAACCGCAGTCGATGCTGAGAGTATGGAAAAATCACTTCTGCAGACTGTATAATAGCGATGTTAGTCAATATACCGCTGTCAGACAGAATAATCCATTTCTGATCGACGGAGACCGCAGAGAATTCTGTCCCCCTAACCTCGACGAAGTTAGGATTGCCATATCGAAGCTCAAGTCGAATAAAGCTGCTGGCGCAGACGGGCTGTCTGCTGAGCTCTTCATGGCAGCTGGGGATGACCTGGTGGGGAGCATGCACCAGCTCATCCGTAAGATATGGTTAGAGGAAAGCATGCCCGAGGAATGGAGTCTCAGCATCGTATGCCTGATCCACAAGAAAGGAGACCCCTCTGATTGCGCCAACTATAGAGGAATAAGTCTCCTTAACATCGCCTACAAAATCTTCTCTGCCGTTTTGTGTGAACGCCTGAAGCCTTTTGTAAATAAGCTGATAGGTCCTTATCAGTGCGGATTCAGGCCAGGGAAGTCCACCATCGACCAAATCATCACACTACGGCAGATTCTGGAAAAACCAATGAATTTCAAGTTGACACTCACCACCTATTTGTCGACTTCAAAGCCGCATACGACAGCGTAATTCGAGACGAGCTATACAACGCTATGTCTACCTTTGACATACCTGCTAAACTTGTCAGACTATGCAGGATGACTTTGGAGAATGCTCGCTGCTCCATCCGAATCGGTGAACACCTTATCGATAGTTTTGATGTCAAAAAAGGATTTAGGCAGGGCGATGCGCTGTCGTGTAATTTCTCCAACATCGTATTGGAAATGATTGTGCAAAAATCACTGGCCAATACAAAAGGCACAATCTATTTCAAATCCTCGCAACTCCTTGCATACGCCGACGATATTGACTTAATAGGTAGATCACAGCGAGATGTCAATGAGGCGTTTGCCAGTATTGAGATGGAGGCGGCGAAAATTGGTTTGGCGGGAAACGAGGGCAAAACTAACTATATGCTGTCATCAAAAAAGGACGCTCACCACCGACGTCTTGGCCAGAACGTTTGTATAGGCAGAAATAAGTTCGAGGTAGTTAAGGACTTCGTCTACCTTGGCTCCGCAGTGACCTGGAACAACGACATCAGTTCCGAAATCAAACGCAGAATCACTCTTGCCAATCGCTGTTTCTTTGGGCTCAGGAGGCAATTGAATAATAGAGCCCTCTCCCGAACGACAAAATTGACTCTATATAAGACCCTTATCACCCCGGTCCTGTTGTAAGGCGCAGAAGCATGGACACTATCAAAAGCGGATGAGGACTGAGGA
This sequence comes from Eumerus sabulonum, assembly GCA_951905685.1. NCBI lineage: Eukaryota > Metazoa > Arthropoda > Insecta > Diptera > Syrphidae > Eumerus > Eumerus sabulonum. The sequence goes on from OX645060.1 coordinate 211,450,067, forward strand.
GGCCCTTGGTCAGTTCAAGAGAAAGATTTTGCGCGTGATTTTTGGGCCTATAAACGCAGACGAGGGATGTTGGAGAAGATTCAACCACGAACTTTACGGGCTGTACAGCGATATGAGCCTAGTCAGGCGTCTACGGACTCAACGCCTAAGATGGCTGGGCCATGTAGAGCGAATGGACACCACAGCTCCAGCCTGGAGAGTCGTTGAATCCAACCCCGACGGACGAGGAAGCAGAGGACGGCCGCACTTAAGATGGCGCACACAGGTGGAAGGGGACCTCAGCCAACTGGGTGTGCGGCAATGGAAGAGGCTAGCGAAAGGTCGTGCTAGATGGAGGGGCTTGTTGGTTGAGGCCCAGGTTCACCCCGAACTGTACCGCCCACTAAGAAGAAGAAGAAGAAGATACGTCTAAAGAGGCCGAAATCGCGGCGAGACAACCCTTAGTTTTTGCATCACGATAATGCACCGTCTCATACTACATTCATTTTTCGTGACCATTTCGCCAAAAAAACCTGATTTGACGCGGTAACTTCTGGCTATTCAACAAACTCAAAAAACCGTTCCGGAGACGCCAATTTCAGTCGAAATAGGAGATACAAGCCGCATCGAAGAAGCTTAAGGCCATCCTGGAAATCGACTTTAACAATTGTTTCGAAGATCGGAAAATCCATTGGCATAAGTGCATTGTATCAGGGGGAATCACTTTGAAGGCAATGAGGCTGTATACACGAGAATATATCATCCGAAAAAAACCGGTTTTGGCGGAGAGGGAGCTGAAGGTTGCGGTACGAAACGGAATACAATTTTCTTTCGCAAATTTAGTGGTTGAACAGAAGTGGAAAACTAATACATATACAACTCTTCAGTTTTCGAGTCCGCACTTTTTTTTGCCTGGTGTTGCGCTTCAATCGTCATTGGTCTTTCAAGCAGTTAACATCGGAAAAAAACAAAGGGACATTGTAGTGCGTGGTTGCACTTAATATCTCTGTCAAAGGAAATATCTCTTTCAAATGAAATGTCAAAAAGACAGAAACACTAACACAATTGAACAAGGTTCACATATACAATTTTTTCTTCTAGAAAAATGAATCCCGTGTATGCTTCAGTGAAGAGCATCAAACCGGTCTTCCTGCTGCTAGCGATATTCTCGTGTATACAGGTCCAATGAAATTGATTTGGAGGAATATATAATGATTTTTCAAAATAACTGGTTCCAAATATAATGTTGATTTAACAATTAGATAGAGAAGAGTGCAAAGTTGTTATTACTGCCGATTTGTTGCTGATTCAATGTAACGTGAATTTCATTGCTGTTTTCTCCTGCTGTGTGAGCAAACGTTCCACTAGAGATGTTGTAGCGGCCCAAACTGCACATAAATATCGGCAAAAAATTATGCGCACACAATTTGGCATCAGCAGATGTTCGTTGAATGCATACATGGCCACATTGCATCGACGGACGAGGGCTGCCCGCGAGCTCTATGAACAGAAAAGGAGGGAGGAGTATGCGGTTCTGAGAAGGAAAAAGAAGGAGCACGAGGAGCGCGAGATCGAGGAGATGGAGAGAGGTTACGGCAGGAACGATGTTCGAAAATTTAACCAGAAAGTAAAACGAACATGCCACGGCTATAAAGCCAGAGCAGAAGCCTGCAGGGATGAGCACGGACAACTAGTAGTGGGGTCACAGTCGATGCTGAGATTGTGGAAGGACCACTTCTGCAGACTGTATAATGGCGGTGGTAGTCAAAATGCCGCCGTCAGGCAGAGCGAACCATTCACAATGGACGAAGACGAAGGAGAATCCCGTCCACCCGACCAGCGATGAGCTGGTCAGGAACATGCACCAACTCATCTGCAAGATATGGTCGGAAGATCGCATGCCCGATGAATGGAATCTCAGTATCGTTTGCCCGGTCCATAAGTATGGAGACTCTTATGACTGGGCCAATTACAGAGGGATAAGCCTCCTGAACATAGCGTAAAAGATCTTCTCTGCCGTACCGTGTAAGTGCTTTAAGCCGTTCGTGGACAATCTGATAGGTTCCTACCAGTGTGGTTTCAGGCCAGGAAAATCCAGGATAGACCAAATATTTACACTACGGCAGATCTTGGAGAGGACCCATGAATTCCAGGTCGACACGCACCATCTTTTCGTCGACTTTAAAGCCGCGTATGACAGCGTTTATAGAGACGAGCTATACAGAGCTATGTCATGTTTTAACATTCCTGCCAAACTCGTCAGACTGTGCAAGATGACTATGGAGAACTCTCGCTGCTCCATTAAGGTCGGAGGTGAACTAACCGACCCCTTTGATGTTAAAAAAGGTTTTAGACAGGGTGGCGCACTGTCATGTGATTTCTTTAACATCATACTTGAAAAGATCGTGCGGGACTCTGCGGCCAATACAAGAGGTACGATTTACTTCAAGTCTACACAATTGCTTGCCTACGCAGATGACATTGACGTTATTGGACGGACAAAGCGAGACTTCAATGAGGCGTTCGCAAGCATTGAAGCAGAAGCGGCTAAAGTGGGTCTAAGGGTAAATGGGGACAAGACCAAATATATGTTGTCATCCAAGAAAGACGCGCAACACCGACGTCTTGGTCAGAACGTCACCTTCGGTAGCTATATTTTTGAAGTAGGCAAGGACTTCGTCTACCTTGGCTCAATAGTGACAAGCAGCAACGACACAAGCGCTGAGATAAAACGCAGAATAACTCTTGCCAACCGCTGCTTCTTCGGTCTCAAGAGGTAATTGATTAGTAGAGCCCTCTCTCGAAAAACTAAGGTATCCCTCTACAAAACCGTAATCATCCCGGTCCTCCTCTACGGTGCTGAGGGTCGGATGTTATCAAAAGCGGATGAAAATTCTGCGCGCAATCTTTGGACTCGTTTGTGTAAACGGAGAGTGGAGGAGGTGTCATCGGCCTGGTTAGACGTCTTCGGATCCAACGTCTAAGATGGCTAGGCCATGTAGAGCGAATGGACATCAACGCTCCGGGCCGAAGAGTCTTCGACTCCAACCCCGAGGGACGAAGCAGAAGAGGACGACCGCATTTAAGGTGGTACACACAGGTGGAAACCAACTAGGCGTGCGGCACTGGAAGCGGCTGGCCAAAGATCGGGCCGGCTGGAGAGGCTTTTTGGTTGAGGCCCTGGTTCACCCCGAACTGTAGCGCCATCAAAGTAAGTAAAGTAAGATGTTCGCTGCGTCAAATTTTGCTGAGAAACAAAACGAAGTTCTCTTATAAAGTGCAAATCGTTCATCAATTGCAGATCCGGTATCCGAAGTTCGCTTACTAGTAGTTAGGGGAGTGAGGGAATGATGGGTGCGAAGGAATTGGTTCTTGGCTTCGGGTTCCTCTAGAGACAGATCCTCGAGAGACACTACCTGTACTAAGCATCCGTACCACGGCAAGGTGAGCGATTTTCATGGAGACATAGTTAGTATTTGTTCTAATTTTCTTCCTCTTTAGAAGTTGGCTTCTTTTATATTAGAGCCCTAGTCTTTTTTGTTTATTCCCGTGTTGTGGTACTTCTTCCGTCGAATGCAATCTAGGTTAAACAGATAATCAATTATACGTACGGTGATTGTAAATTCTTTAAATTCTAGACAGTTGGAGTTGACTGAGGAAATCCGGACAACCATTTTCCTCGCCCTTGCCCGTAATCTTTGACAAGAAGTGTAATTTGTATTTGCTCACAAACATTTGCCATACATATGGACATATATTTGACATACTTTCATTATACCCACCATTTCAGGTCATCTAATTTTCAAAACACTTATCCAACTTATGTTAACCGCCATTTTATCCCATCTTATTGAGCATTAATCCGTACACACATGCTAACAATCCCATTATGATTCATGCGGTCGTTTCAAGGATGACGGATCAAAATCACCCCCCTGCTGCATCACATCCTTTTTCTAAATTCATTTCAGCCCCAATATCAAACGTACGCAATCTGCACCCGTTGCCATCATATTGGTAACCCATCAAATTATCAGGACTTATTTCCAACGCGACGGCCAAACAGCCAAACAGCCAAAAAGCTTTTGCCCCTTTGAACACCATCCAGCAATCCATTAGATAAATCCTGTCTCATTGGTTACGATTATGTTAACCATACTCCAATTTGTTCAAAATTGAATATACGATCGTCAATATGTTGCTCCGTAATCCGCATAATATCGCATCATTTGTGTCCTTCGTGTACATAAAATATTCATAAAGTCCCTCGCTCTCTGTTGGGGGTATTTTCTATTGCCCCCACGGGTGTCCTTCGCTGCCAAAGAGCAAACTCCCCGTTGGAATTTGTTTTTTTTTTTTTTTTTTTTTCAATTTTTGTTTTTGTTTCGAGATTAATATTTCGAGTCATCTGTAGATATGTTCTTCTTACCATTCCATGGTCTAGGATTGAAAAAAAGGACCGAACGATGATGATGACAGGATGCGTGTAGAGATGAGTTCGCCTAGTTGGGCGTCTCAATTTGCTAGGGAAACGATATTCCTATTATTCGACCATAATGCGTGCATATGGAAGCTATTTGTTTATATCGCTGAGTGTAATCGCCTCTACTCTGTTTGATAGGCGGATGGGTAGTGCTTCAGAGGATCACCAGATGTCACCACAAATTGATGTATCGGATTCAATGTGGACGGGAGTTGCCTGTAACGCATCGATGTGGTTCAAAGATAGCCGCTCATCATGTGTGTTTGGTGCGACCGATGATGATTTCTCGTATGACAACAATGAGTGGAGGATTTAAAGGAAATTGGGTCTATCCGTTGGTTGTGTCCATGCTGTGACATGAAATGAGCACTTCTCCCATTTAAATGAAGCTATATGGGTGCGAATGATTGAGCTAGTGTGCTTGGGGTGTTCGATGTCATGAATTGGACTTTCTCTATTATGTGGAAGCTTATCGCTTTCCTATGATAAAGATGCTCTTAATCCGAAAGAGTGACTGTATAATTTACACGTTACGAGGAGGTTTCCATTTAGTGTGGTTCTGGGTTGAGAGTGTTACATTTGCTTTGCTTTGGTGGCGTTACAGTCCGTGAAGGAGATGGCGTGGACTCGGACATACAGGGTAAAGTTGTTGATTGCTCTCAACCTGGCGAGATGCCAGCAACGATCCCTGTTTAAATGACCCGGTCAAGTTGACATACAGCCTCCGCCCGGCGCCCTTTGGATAGACTCTTCAACAACCGTTGAGAGGTGAACAAACGTATACAGCGGCAAAACCCCGACTAGAATGGCGGTTGTGCGGTGGGCTAACAATCCGCCCACGTAAAAAAAAACAAAGTTATGAATGAGCAAGATGCCTCGGATACACGGACGGACAACGACAACGACGACAACGCACGAAAAAGGAACACAGTTTGCGAGTATGCTCCTAGAATATCAGAACCCTGTTCATAAACATAAACTGGAAAGAATCCTCACGCAGCACAAGGCGGATATTACTGTGGTCCAGGAAATACGCTGGATAGGAAACGGTATGATGAGGAAGAAAAATTGCGACATTTATTACAGCTGTCATAAAATATTGCACTTACTGGGATGCGGATTTGTCGTGGGAAAGCGGTTAAGGTCGAAGGTCATCGACTTTAAACCTATAAATGATCGCCTGTCTGTGAAACGCATCAGAGGCAAATTTTATAACATCAGCCTTATATGTGCACACGCCCCTACCGACGAGGCTGAAGACCCTATCAAGGAGGACTTCTATGACCTCCTGGACAACGCCTACGGAGCTTGTCGGGAGTACGATGTTGAAATCGTGTTCGAGGACTTCAACGCAAAAATCGGTAAGGAGAATACCCTTGGCGAAGTGATCGGTGCAATGATAAGTAGCACAAGATTCCCTCCTAAGCAAATCCACAAAGCAACCTGGTGATCTCCGGATGGTCGAACCGTCAACCAAATCGACCATGTGCTCATTGACACAAGGCACTCGTCAAACATCCTGGATGTGCGAACTATCAGAGGGGCGAATTTCGACTCTGACCACTTCCTCGTAGCAGCAAGACTCAAAGCTCGACTGTTCAATGTCAGAAAGCTGCACCAGCCCATCAGGAGGAGGTTCGACATTGGGCGCCTGAACACACCGAAGGTTGCCAGAGTCTACAGGGAGCAGCTGAGCGAAAGACTCTACGGTATGCCTACGTCGAACACAAATGCCAATAATATGTAGCTGCATTGCCGCTAGCCATTCAGGAAGTAGCCGAAACTACCTTACAGTACCTACCACCCCCGACAAGAAACCCGTGGTATGATGGCGAGTGTGAGCAGAAAAAGGCAGCAACCGACGAGGCGTACAAAAGGCGCTGCAGAGGAAAACCAGGGCAGCGCAAGAAGAGTACCGAGCCAGAAGAAGAGAGGAGAAAAAACGACTGTGACAAAAGAAAAGAATCTTCGCAGCCTCCCAGCTCAAGGATATTGAGGAGTCTAGGGATAAACATTAAACACGAGCCTTTTACAAGAAAGCCAAAGGCCTTGCAGGAGGCTTCAAAAAGGGCGCCCAGGCTCTTCGAAACTGCGACGGTAATCTTGTCCCCGACCCGCAGGGAATAGTGGATGTATTTAAGCAGCATTTCCAACAGCTGCTTAACGAGCATGACCAAGAGAGAGTGGTGGGGACCGAGAAAATCTCAACTCCAGCCGCTGAAGTAGTCCTCCCACCCAGCATCGAAGAAGTCGGCACAGTTATTCAGAAGCTGAAGATTAACAAGGTCGTAGGCTCAGATGGCTTGCCATCGGAGCTCCTCAAGGCTGGCGGCGATGTTCTGGTAGGGAGCATGCACGACACCATCTGCAGAATTTGGGAAGACGAAAGCATGCCCGACGACTGGCGATCCTACCTCTTTCAAGAACTATAGAAGTATATCCTTGCTCAATGTCGCATACAAGATCCTGTCCAGCGTATTGTGTGAACGTCTAATGCCATTTGGAACGCACTAATCGGCAGCTACCCGTGCGGCTTCCGGCCCGGCAAATCGACTATAGACCAAATTTTCATACTTCGACAAATCCTGGAAAAGATCGATTTCAAAGCCGCATACGAGAGCATTCATCATGAAGAACTGTTTGGTGCGATGGCCGAATTCGGGATCCCGGGAAAACTGATCCAGTTGTGTCCCGCCCCGCTAAAAAATACGCGATGCACCGTGCAACTTGGTTCTAGGACCTCGGAACCATTCGAAACATGCACCGGATTTCGGCAAGGAGATGCGCTGTCATGTGACTTCTTCAACCTGGTGCTGGAGCAGATAGTGCGACGGGCAGGCGTCAACAGGGAAGGCACTATCTTCTACAAGTCCGTCCAGCTGCTAGGATACGCGGATCATATCCACATCATCGCGTGTTCTCGCCGTGGAATTATGCAAGCATTCACGGCGATTGAAGAACAGGCGAAACGAGTTGGTCTTAAGGTCAATGAGGACAAAACGAAGTACATGCTGTCAAGCAAGAACCAATCCGTCGCTCACCACCTGGGACAAAATATAACAATTGACAGCTACAATTTCGAGATAGTTAAGGATTTTTGCCTACCTCGGGGCAAACGTAAATTCCGAAAATGACACCACAGTGGAGCTCCGGCATAGAATCGCCCTTGGCAACCGCTGCTACTTCGGCTTGTCCAATCAACTGGGGTCAAAACTCCTCACTCGAAAGACCAAAGTCATGCTTTACAAAACGCCCATACTGCCAGTCTTGCTGGACGGAGCCGAAAGCTGGACGATAAGCAGGACGGCGGAGCTGATTTTGGGTTCTGTCGAAAGAAAAAATTCTGCGCCAGATATTTGGTCCTGTCTGTGAGGAAGGTGAACGGAGAAGAAGACACAACCGCGAACTTTACGAGCTGTACAAAGATGTGGATGTAGTCCGGAAGGCAAAGATCCGTCGACTACACTGGCTCGGCCACATCGTGCGCATGGACATCACCGCTCCAGTTAAGAGGGTCTTCGACTCCGAGCCTACTGGTTCGAGAAGAAGAGGAAGACCGAACCTCCGGTATAAAGACCAAGTAACCGCGGATCTTGGTCTTGATAACTGGAAGCAGCGTGCCCGGAACCGTCAAGGATGGAAGGCAGCTATAGCTCAGGCTCAGATCCTCCATGGATCGCTGGCCTGATAAGTAAGTAAGTAAGTATACTTTTAGGAGTTATCAGTAATTCAGGTGGTTTGTATTTTGGATATACATACATACATATAAACATATGTGCCAATTTTCAAATCGAAATAAGGCCAATCAAACAAAGTCAAACGGTTGTTCGGTTATATTTTGACTGTTGATATACATATGTACATAGGTGCCTCCCTGACGAAAAGCACCTACCCCGAGCGGATACAGATAAAAAAAACCCTAGAGTTTTATTATACAGGTGCTTTCAAAATTGAGCGTACACCAGGAAAACAAGCGTGATATTAAAAAAATCATTTTTAAAATTTTTTAGTTTTTCGCTATTTCGCTTATTTTTTTAATTGTTATAAATAGAAAAACAAAACGAAATTATCATTACATAAAGGTATTTGTCGTGTTGAAACAAAATTAGGTTTATACATGTATGTATGTATGTATCACCTGGATTACTGATTACTCCTAAGAGTATGCCTGCATTGTATGCATGTTGTTTTATGCAGCTTCATGTCAATGCAACATTTTTTCAGGTCCCCAAGTATGCAAACAAAAAATAATAGTACAAGCTAAAAAAATAATACTGTCTTAGAAATCCATAGGAAAAAATTAATTTTTAAATCTTAATATCTCCTAAGCTAATCGAAAACGAGAAAAGTGGTACTAATTTTTTTTGTGCTTATTTCATCGAGATCAAGAAAACTGCATTTTCAAGATCTCGATCGGAAGATCGCAATCGTGCCGAAAAAGTCACTCAAAATTGGACTGTCCATATGGTCCGCTGAAAATACAGTCGCAGCCGACATATGTTATTCAAAGGCAAATGGCAAATTTTAGTTTATCAACTCAAATAAAAATGTTGACCATTTTTTTCCATTTTCCCTGTTTCTTGCCAATTAAAAATCAAACCTAAACGGGGAGGCTAAGACCTTTTACGGTGGAATTTCCCTTCACTAGCAAGGGAAATACAAGAAATTGCAATTGAAGTGTCTGTTGGTGTCAAACGCAAGTAGCCCCTTGAGATAAAAGCAACACCAACGCTATGGACTTGCAAATGCAATGTGATTCGATGATCGCACCTTATCTGCCTAAAAAATATCGATTCCGGCGATAGTTCGTGAGTTACGGCTTCTATAGTGAGCCGTATCTTTGTCCATTGGACCATAAAATGATATCGAGGTGCCGGCCCGGCACAGTAAACAAAATTGCTACAGCAGCCGAAGGTGAGAAGTAGGTAAGTTGGACCGAAATCCATGGTGCAGCAGAAACGCAATGGTAAAGGGGTTAAGTATATCTACCGCGCGCATGCGAAGAGAATCTCTTATCGACATGTAAAATAATAAATAAATAAAAAATATTCCGTATTTTTAAAGTCAAAAACATTTTTCTATGAAACACTTTAATTGACGTACTCTGAAATTATTGGGAAAATGTAGACTTGCCATTGTTTCGTACTGTCTTTAGTCGTTGAGGCCATTGCGGTTACTACCTGGAGTATTAGAATCCGTATCGGTTTCTATTCGCCTACGACAAAGACAATCTTTATCTATGTGCCACCCGAATGCAGAAGAAAGCAGACCTTATACGACAGAGAGTCGTGCTTTTTTCGGCACTGAATGCTTTTTCCTTTGTCCATTGCTCTAATGTCCACTGTGTCAAAATCGTTTACTCAACGCAACGCACACTAACATCTGCGCTCAAGAGCCCCAACTATATCCCATCAACCATACGCCCAGCTATGTATCTTTTTCTTTAAAAATTCAACGTAGTCGAAAGTAATTTTTTCAAACCTAAAGCCGATGCCACAGATAAGGCTGCTCATGTTCGTGTATAGATCACCCCATCAGCATAGATTACATTTGGCTCCTCAATATGAAATAGGTCAAGCGTCAAGCTTCAAATATCATACAGTATCCACTCCGTATGCCATACGTCCTTGCATATCCAACAGACCAGTGAGCCTCTAAAAACGTACTCGTTCTCGTATTCGTATCTATTTTGTCAACTCGTCCGCCAAATTCAATTCTTCTGCAACGTTACGACTGAAAAGAAATTAAAAATAAACAAAAAAAATAAAAAATAAAAATACGCACAAAAAACGATTTTCAGCGACATTTGCAAGTAAAATCCACAAAAAGGACATCTGGGAAATTCATCCAGCGACACAAGCATCCATCCCGGCTTCGCTGTTGTACGTGAAAAGCTAGCCGCAACCATTTTGGGCCAAAAGTCGGCGGTAGACTATGGCATCTATTAGTGTGGAATACGAATGGACCAGCCATTTCGTTCGTTTGCTCTGGTTTTTAACCACATACAGAAAGGAAAAAACGAAGATAACAAAATCGAAAAAAAAAACAACAAGAAAAACGAGGAAAACCGCATTTACCATAGCTGCCCTCCAGTTAACTCAATGTGCCTTCATTTCCTTCTGTTCAGGTTGGTTGCGGATCTGCTGTCGTACTGATGGCGAGCCCGTAGTAATGTGCTTCCTACAGTTTAGCTCTGTTTCCTGTTGTTCAACAATTACTTCACCCACAGCGGGCAACGACGCACATCGCAACAACAACAACAGCATCAACAACAACAGCACCAACAACAAATGGAATCATCTAAAAAGGATATACATATGAGGATGTATGTAACAATACTGGCCATCATTGGCCCAGAATATCGTAGCATCGTATAACCGTACCATCGCAACAGTAGCAGTGTATGCCGGTGCATCCATATTCTGGTTACTGCTGTTATCGAAAATGTAGAACGACCAGGACCACAAAAACCCACAGAAGGTAGCTCCCGTGTGACAATAGTATTTTTTCTCTTTCGTTGACTTTCTTTTTTCTACTTCTGGTTTTGTCCCGCTATTGACCATTTTTTCGATTTGCTGTAGAACTTTAGTGTTTCTTCTCAATGCATAGCGTACAAGTCATAGATGTCGGGGTAAGTAGAATGCATGTCATTCGAACCGCAATAACTGATTGATCTGCTCTCCCGAGAGATTGCTGGTGTGGGTTGTTTGGTTAGATTCCTTTGGTGGGCTGGTCTGCGGTCAGGGGCGCCTGGTACATATTGAATGACAACCGATGCGTATGCTAGCTGGAATAGTAAAACCAAGTATTTATAAGTAAGTCTATGGTAAGATTGGGATAGCCGGTATGCTGATTGGAGTATACAGTGGTTGAGATGGCCTCTTGAAAGTATGCGCTTAAATTGATTGTAAAAACTAGAATTGGTATAATAACCTAGAAGTTATGTAAGTAAATAGATCTTACCATAATATTAGACACGAGTACAAGGTAGATACGAATCAATTGCAGCTTGTCCATCAGCTGTACTATGTAATATGGAATTAAGTTCTGCGAATTTAGTCATAACTCGGGCACTGACAACACTGCGTCGTTCGTGGTCCTTTCTTTCAGTTTCCATCCAAGTCTTAAGTCGATAGCACGTTTTGCTTTAGTGGCGTCGTATAAAGAATGACTTACACTACGAGCAACGTATTGTGATTCATAGTCATAGCCATATTTATACAATAATACAATTAACAATATTTACAAATTTTTGAGCACAGCTACAGAGATATGACAATTTACATCTGCGTGTATCTTACTACTGAAAAAAAAGAGAGAAGCAGTCATGGGACTGCTAACAGAAGTGAAAACTTCAAACTAAAAATAACGGTTTTCTCTTTTTAATAAATTGTAGTATCAAGAATTTAATTTTTTTAAATATTAAATTAAAATTATTAACATTAGTCTGGGTTTCGCATATGTACATATATCGGCACTCCGAGCACCAATTATTATATATTATATTTATCGGTAAAATTCATATATGTATGTATGATGGATAGGGGATGAACAGTGCGGGTTTCGTTACGGCAGAAGTACAACCGACCAGCTTTTCACTCTAAGAATGGTACTCGAGAAGGCTTGGGAGTACGCCAAACCAATCTATAGCTGCTTTGTAGATTTGGAAAAGGCGTATGACCGAGTTCCTCGAGGTAAACTCTGGAGTCTTCTGCAGGAGTATGGGATTGATGGTCGTCTGTTGAGGGCCATTCAGTCTCTATACACAAACTGTAGCAACTGCGTTCGGGATAACGGTAGTAAATCAACACCTTTCACCGTGGGCGTTGGACTTCGCCAAGGGTGCGTTTTGTCATCTCTCCTTTTCATTATATATGTGGACTGGATGTTGCAGCGCAGTCGAGGCGAGGAGTGTTTTACATTGGGAGAGTTGAGGATAAGTCATCTTCTTTTTGCAGATGACTTAGTTGTCCTCACATCCTCCCAGATGGAACTTCAGCGCGAGCTAGATAGGTTTGTGGCTGTATGTGCTGATGCTGGAATGATGGATAACGTGGACAAATCCGAGGTTATGGTTATTTCCAGAACACCTATCCAATGCACTCTACATGTTAGTGGAGTCCCATTGAAGCAGGTGGAGAAGTTTAAGTATCTCGGGGTCTTCTTCACGAGTGATGGGAGGAGTAATACTGAGCTTTCCTGCAGGATTGGCCAAGCTGGGTCACTTTTGAAACAGCTTGGAAGATCTGTAATCAGGAAGACCGAGCTTGGTGTCAAAGCCAAGTTAGCGGTTTTTAACTCAGTATTTGTTCCAACTCTCACCTATGGTCATGAAATTTGGGTATTGACCAAAAGAATGAGATTGCGGATACAAGCTGCCGAAATGGGATTTCTTCGTGCTGTTGTGGGAGTTACTCGCCGGGATAGGGTGAGAAACACGGCAGTGCGCGGGGAGCTTAATGTTGAGCAGCTGCTTCTCCAAACGGAAAGTGTTATGGCTCGATGGTTTGGTCACGTGAGACGAATGTCGCCATCATCACGACTTCCGAAGCGTGCCTTGAATGCAATACTATCAGGCAGGCGACCGCTTGGCAGACCCAGGACGAGGTGGTTGGACCAAGTCCAAAAACTGCACTTGGGCATAGCTCCTGATGAGTTAGCGTCGATGACGGGGGATCGAGTGGCCTGAAGATCCCACGTGCCCGCATTACCTCCACGACTCTTTTATGTACATATGATGGACTGCGCAAGTTCTGGACAATATATAAATACAATTTATTTGAAATAATAATTAATATACACTTACATATTTATACATAGTGTTTATATTAACATACATTTTAATGAATTCAAGTATCAAGCTATGTTCAGACGATTGCCTGATCTGTAAATATTGTCAGATCTGCCACTGTAAAAATTGTCCCAAATATCTATCAACCGTCTGAACTTACAATTTTGCCTGACAATATTTGCAGAAAACACATTTGCAGGTCATTGTCAGACCCTCGTATGGCAATGATGTTGTTAGGTATCTGGCAATCGTCTGAACGCACCTTTTTGTCATTGTCGGGTCATTTAGGATATTTGCAAACACATTTGCCATTGTCAGTTGTACTAATTTAAGGACAACTGACAATTGTTTCATTGTCAGACAAATATTCATACGGGAAAGAAGAAAATATAATTTTTTTTACGATAAGTGAAACATTCATACAGGGAAAATAAATTAAAAGATATATATGTATATAAAATATTTTTTATTACAGCAATTTATACTGCCATTCCAATTCACCCTCTTCGACGAAGTACGTCTTGAACTCATTTCGTATATCTTTGGCTTCGAGTAGGGTTTCAGTACGTGTTCCTTCTAATGGATACAATGTACTGCTTCCCACATCCACATCACGTCGCCAATCACCCAAGATAAGTTCGCCGATATCATTATAATAGTGCATCAGTTGAACACACCACCATCGGAAAATCGTCCATTGCGACCGACGTCGATGTACAGTAGCGTATATTCAGCATCGGCAATACCCATCAAAACCAAATTATGTGTGCCTTTATAATTGTAGAATATACTGCCGGCATTGGGTGCGATCATTACTACATGCTTTCCATCCACTGCTCCAATACAGTTTGGGAACTGCCATAGTTCGCTGAATTTGCTTGCAACAGAATCCCAGAATTTTCTGTGCATTTATGTGTACATAGAACGAGGTAATGAAATTAATTTACCTGAAGGTATTTGCCGACGAGCACTTTTTAGAACACTTCACTGAGAGCCGAACGCAAAAACAAATTTTGATTTGACATAAACTGACAATGCCTTTCAAACAATCTGCAAATTTTTGTGTAAACAAATATCTGCAAACCGTGTGAACTGACAATTTTCAAACTAGCAACGTTACCAGGCAACGTATTGTCAGGGAAATCATCTGACAATGAAATTGCCAGAGTTTGTGACAAAATATGGCAACTGTGTGAACTGGCAATTTCGCATTGTATGGTAGTTCCTTATTGACAGCTCATTTGAAGGTTATTGTCAGAAGAATTGTAGCCTGACAATATTTACAGATCAGGCAATCGTCTGAACATAGCTTCAGTATAATTTTCATTATTTGCATTATTATTTTCATTTATTTCAACAAAACTTAAATTATTAATTCATTGTAGTCTAAAAAGGACGAATCCCTGATGAGTGTAGTATCTAATCTTCCAAAATCTTTCGTAAACAAGCGAGTATCAATCTGTTCCAATAATTCAGCAGACACCATGCTTACTTTGTCAATAATAAAGATTTTAATATATTTGACCGTGATATGTCCAATGCACTATGAATTGTTGAACCATCTATAGCAGCAGCAGCCTTTACAGTTGATGCACATTCCATGTTTTTTTTTTTTTTTTAGAGACTCGCGCAGGTTCAAGAGTTTTTTATATTCTCTTGTACATATGTATGTTAGCGTTACAATCCACGGAGGACTAACGTCGAGCTTCTCTCAATCACCCATGTTAGGTCTGTTCCAGTACTCGTCGAAAACAGCGAAAATCTACGAAAAACTACGAAAAACAACGAAAGTCTGTTCCCGTACTCAAAAAATTCACACTTTTGGGCAAAAGAGAGCGCTCTCGAGAGAGTAAAAATTTCCCCATGCTACGAATTTCTGCCCAAGAAATTTGTGTGGGCAGAAATTCACAACTTTGATAAATCATCGATTTCTGTCATTTTTAATGCAAAAGTCAGTTGAAAAATTATTCGAAATTCAAATTGCTCAAAAATAGAGAATACACTTGCTCGCATAAGTCTGCGTACAACGGAAAAAAGACCCAATCATTAATTTCAAACGCAAATATTTCAGCTGTTATAGCATGCATCGACTTCATTTCTCTTTTAATCATTTCATGCGTGTCTAGACTGTAGATTTGGATTTCAGATTTTCCGGTATTTCTGGTATTTTGGAGAGATAAGTTGATTTAAATAAGCTGTGGAAAATAAAGGAAAGGAAATTTGTACTGTGAGAGGAGGTATTAAAGCGAAAAGGATATCCAACAAGCTACTAGGACATCATGAAACTATTGTTTGCTTTGCTTTAAAGAACTTGTACGCAGACTTGTGCGAGCAAGTGTATGTTTTTGACATTTAAAAAGCGTGTAGCATTTGAGGTTTAATGCGTTCCCGTACTTTTTGGTGTTTTGCCTCTCTTTGAGAGAATTTCATCCCCACTCCATGAAAATTGACAAAGTGTGAATTTTGGTGCACAAAGTACGGGAACAGACCTGTTGTGCATGATTTTAGTTTTTCATAGGTGGAAAGGATCTACAATTTAGTGGCAATTCAGAGCGGCGAATTTCAAGAAGCTTTTTATGACAATTATACTACAGGGGATTTTCTCAGAAACCCGCTGAGGAGAAGCACCCTCGAAACTCGTGCGATGACATGACTGTTGTACAGATTCGATCCCGTGTGCTTGGCGTCAGAGGTCACACACTACCCACTGGACCATGGCGCTTCTCAAACCTGTACTGAGCTCATGCTCATCTATTGTATATTTTCATTATTCTTTTTATTACAAAAGTCCTGCCACTACTAGCTGGTCCAGTTAAATATATCAGCAATATCAGGTAATGTATTGTATGAAACAGAATTTCTCGCTGCTCTTCATTGGCTCGGCGCATCAGACAATACAAACAACGTGCAGTTGTGTTCAAAATAATAGTAGCGTTGTTTGCACGTGCAGATTTGGTTATCCTTTTTTTCAGAAACTAACGGTATATGTCAAACCAAATCTCTATAAAATGCAAAGCAAATATCTTGGAGATCAATGCATGTCAGTCGATGTTGTGATCTCGGTGAAAAGAGTGCTGTTCAAAAAAATAGTAGAAATATTGGAAATGCTTTTTGAAATCACAAAATTGACTTTTATTGTTTATTTTTTGAGTAGAAAAGTAAGTACTTTGTTTGCTTTTTTA
Source organism: Eumerus sabulonum (assembly GCA_951905685.1). NCBI lineage: Eukaryota > Metazoa > Arthropoda > Insecta > Diptera > Syrphidae > Eumerus > Eumerus sabulonum. The sequence goes on from OX645060.1 coordinate 211,466,502, forward strand.
AAATTAGGAATAAAACAATTTTTTGACGAAAAATATCTACAGTGGGAAGAGGCAAGCATTGCAGCCAAGAAAAGCGTGACCTCATTATAAAATTAAGAGGAGAAGGGAAAACGTACGCTGAAATACAAAAGCCGTTAGCTTGTACTCCAACGGTAATAGCGAATGCCCTAAAATATGATGAAAAGGCGGAAACTCGAGGAAGAAAAAGAAAAACGAACGCAGTAGACGATAGGCGTATTGTCCGATACTCCAAGCTTCATCCTAGTGCTTCTTCTTTCGAAATAAAAAAAGAGCTCGAGCTTCCTGTAAATGCGGTGGCGGTTCGCAGACGTTTCCTAGATCAAGATTTACATGCACGAAGTCCACGGAAAGTGCATCTTCTGGCAAAAAAACCCATCAAGAGCCGCATCAAATTCGCCAAAAATCACCTAGAGTGGCCTGTCGAGAAATGGCGCAATGTATTGTGGACCGATGAAAGTAAATTTGTTCTTTTTGGAGGCACTGGTTCCCGGCAGTATATTCGCCGTCCGCCCAATACAGAGTGTTAGCCCAAATACACTATCAAAACAGTCAAACATGGAGGGTCAAAAATATTAGTTTGGGCATGTTTTTCGTACTACGGCGTAGGACCTATACACCTCATAGATTACATAATGGATATACGAGTCTACGTTGGTATTTTAGAGAATGCCATGCTACCCTACGCCGAGTACGAAATGGCTTTGAAATGGGTCTTCCAGCAGGACAACGGCCCGAAGAATACGAGTCGAGCAGCTAAGGAATGGTTTCGGGGTAATAAAGTTGAGGTTATGCCTTGGCCTGCACAGTCCCCTGACCTCAACCCTATAGAAAATCTGTGGGGTGATATCAAAAAAGCTGTAAGGGAGGAGAAACCATCAAATAGTCGGGAGCTTTGGGTGATAGTGAAGGATGCTTGGACGAAAATCCCAGAAGAGCGTTGTCAAAATTTAGTGGACTCTATGCCGAGTCGTTGTGAAGCTGTGTTAAATAATAAGGGTTTCACAACTAAATATTAATAACGAGTGCCTTTTTAAGTAATCTTGGTTTTTCGATTGATGCCGTTTTAAGCCTTTTATGTGTAAATGATGTTAGTACTACAATTTTTTTGAACAATGAATTTTCCATGAAAATTTAGTTTTTATTCTATTTTATTCTTTTTATTTAGTTTAGAAAGAAATGAATTTATATAAAATGTTCAATTATATTCATGTTTTGAGAGCACCGTGGCGCAGTGGGTAGTGTGTTGGCATCTGACGCCGATGACACGGGATCGAATCCCGACACAGCCATGTCATCTGTTGCATCAGCAGTAGCAAAGTGTAGGGCACTTCGAGTGCAACGGCAACACTTAAAGAAAACCAATTCCAGACTTTCCTTTGCCTCGTGGCAAATCTCTTTCACTTCTATTTTGGCTTGGTAACGAAGAGGTTAGCTACAGAGAACATTGTAACGTAAAGTTTAGAAAATATAATTGTTAGTAACGCCTGTCAGTTTCTGGGTTTTTTTTATTACAATTGTTCGGGAAGAACATAACATAATTGGCGACGAGGATATTTTTTTTGCATAATGGGAATCGACGTTGAGCAGTTACTGGGGCAATAAAAGGTTTGGATGGAGCAGCTTTTTGCATCGAACAAGGAATTTTTGGAGATGGTTCTCGAAAGACACCTGCCAGTGTGCAAGTCCAACCTTTCCGTCAATTTAATTCCGAGAAGGAAAGTTGGGAAAATTATCTTTTCCAACTGCAGCAGCATTATACGGCGAATGCCCTTATTGATGATAATCTGCGTGAATCGCACTTTCTCTCGGAATGTGGTCCCGACGTCAACGAACTCTTAAAAAAACTGTTTGAAACTGAAGACGTAAGTATACACACATTTCAAGAGCTCACGGTAAAATTAACTCGATATTATTCAAATAAAATGCACATTTTGGCCTCACGCTGTAAGTTCTTTCGAACAAAGATGTCACCGAATCAATCATATGCTGAGTGGATCGCAAACCTGCGGGGAGTGGCCAGGAGCTGTAATTTTGTATGTCCGAAAAAGGAATGTGGTAATTAATACGCAGATATGATGATACGCGACATGTTAGTTTTTCACACACCCCATGACAGCGTTCGCACTGCAGCTACATAAAAAAAAAAATCCCACTCTCGAGTAAGTTGAGGATATTGCCACAGCGTACGAAACCACTCAACTAGCAGCTGAAATCTCAAAAGACAACGACAAAGTGCATCTTCAGCTGAGGTGAATTTAGCCAACGTGAGCCAAAAGCATAAGCGCATCAATCACTTCCAAGGAAGAAAGTCCTGCCCGGGTTGTTACTCACACCATGAAAGGAGTGATTGTCGCCATTTGGATTCTGTGTGTGACCTCTGCAACAGAAAGGGACATATCAAAAGCGTTTGTATGTCAGCATCAAGGACTGAAAGGGGTGCAGCTAAGAAAAGTTACAAGCGTTCAAAGTCACGAGCCCGTGTCAGTAAGCAACAAACCTCCGCTTATCACAAAAACAACCAAGAGTCGGCACACTTTATAAATCAGTTAGAGGAAAACACGTTACAGAGCTCTCTTATGGGGGAAGAAAAGGCAATCGTAGAGGAGGTTTCATCAGCTTGGGAACTGGAGCCTAGGGGACGCAGGCTGTTTATTAATTTGGAAATAAACGACATCCCAACTACTTTTCGAGTAGATACAGGTGCAATCGCATCACTAATCGGTTTAAAAACGTTACGGGAACTAGGTAAACTGGAGATTTTGCCCACAACGCGTACACTAACGGCTTATGGTAACGTGTCTGTGCCTATAAAAGGCGAAGCTTTAGTAAAGGTGAAATTGCGCAATGAAAGTAAACAACTTTCTTTACTTATAGTTGACAGTGCAAGGGCGTCGAACATCATGGGCCTTGACTGGTTCGAAGTGTTTCAATTTGAAGTTAAGCATCCCTATGAGGAAAAAGTTCTCCAAGTGTCAGGTGCATCCCGTGACGAACTCGCAGAAAAAGCTCGTAAGTTTTGCGAGAAGTACGAGTCTGTGTTTACATCCGAACTGGGCTGTAGCAAACAGTTTACAGCCCACCTCACATTGAAGCCTGTTTGCAGCCCACGGTATTGCAAATATCGACCAGTACCATTCGCCCAACAAGCAGCTGTCAACAAAGAGATTGACCGACTCGTCCAATTAGGCATTTTGCGAGCTGTCGAGACCAGCCAGTGGGCTGCCCCCATCGTGGTGGTCGAGAAGCATAATGGAAGTTTGCGAATCTGCGGTGACTTCAAGGTTACCATTAATCCTCATCTGGAAATTGATCGGCATCCAGTCCCCCGTATTCAAGAGCTTTTTTATCGTCTCCAAGGCGGTAATTCTTCACTAAGGTGGATCTCTCCGATGCTTACTTGCAGATACCACTGGATGAGGAGTCCAAACGGCTGTGTGTCATTAACACTCATCTTGGATGATTTGAATATCAACGACTCCCTTTCGGAACGGCTAGTTCACCGGGAATTTTTCAACGTTATATAGAGCAACTAACTGCTGACCTTAATTTTTGTGTCTCGTACCTTGATGACATAATCGTAACTGGTCGCGATAATGCCGAACATCTGAAGAATCTGGGTACATTATTCCAGCGTTTAGCGGATCACGGGCTAAAGTGTCGTTTGTCCAAATGCCCAAAAGAAAATGGAACTTAGAGCTAAAGCCACACCCTTTGTTTGGGGCAAACAGCAACAAAATGCGTTTAGTCAGTTCAAGGAGAAAATCATGAATATTTGTAGATTACTTCAATTTCAAAATGATTTGCCTATTTCGTTAGCAACAGACGCTTCATCGCACGGTATTGGAGCTGTTATTTCTCATCATTATCCCGACGGCACAGAGAAACCAATAGCGTTTGCTTCCAAAACGCTCACCGAAGCACAAAAGGGTTATAGTCAAATAGAGAAGGAGGCCTTATCAATCATCTTTGGTGTAAAAAAATTTCATCAATATCTCTATGGCAGACAATTTGACTTAGTTACGGACCATCAGCCATTGGTTTCAATTTTAAGTCCTAGTTAAAAATTACCCGTCATGACCATTCAGCGCTTACAGAGATGGGCTATTCTGCTCATGAGCTACACATACCATATTCGATACAGACCTACGAAATTACATGGAAACGTGGATTTCTTGTCACGCCTACCGCATGAACCGGATGAAGAGTTCGACAGATTTGAAGCGGAAACCGTTCAGTAGGTCAGTGATGTACTAGAAAACTTTCCAGTTAAAGCGCAAGACATCGCCGCTGAGTCGAATCGTGATCCAATAGTTAAAAAGGTCATCTGGTATGTTCAGAATGGTTGGCCAAATTATATTAAAACATCTGAGTCCGAGTTGTTGCCATATTACCGAAGAAAGTTCTGTTTGTGTGTATCTACTAACGTTCTTCTTTTTCAGAGCGAACATTTGTGCAGGATTGTCATACCGAAATCATTGCAAAAAAGAGTTTTGCAGATGATTCACCACGGCCATTGGGGCATGACCAGGATGAAACAAATTGCTAGACGTCATTGCTGGTGGCCTGGTATCGATGATCAAATACAAATGACAGTGAAGGAGTGCCGGTAGTGTCAACTCAATGTAAGTCATTCAGCAAAGGAGTTTTCAAGCTGGCCACCAACTGCTGGAGTGTGGGAGCGAGTCTATGTCGATTTTGCGGGTCCTTTTAAAAAAAACATGTGGTTGATAATCGTCGATTCCAATTCCAAATTTCCGTTCGTGATCAAGATGTCATCGACCACGTCATTAGCAACCACACGGGCATTACAATCTATTTTTGCGTTGGAGGGTTTGCCTAAGACCTTGGTGTCCGACAATGGTCCGCAATTTATATCCAAAGTTCAAAGATTTTTGCAAGCGGAACTCGATTCAACAGTTAACATCAGCCCCGTTCAACCGAGAATCGAATGGAGTATCCGAGCTCATGGTGCGCACATTTAAAACATCCTTGGCTAAAATATTAGAAGATTCAACCACAGAGGACGATGCTTTAGCTACCTTTTTGGCAACATATCGATCTACACCTGATAGCTCCGGGGTGTCTCCGGCGGAAAAGTTACATGGCCGTAGTCACCGGAAATTGCTTTCGGCCATGGTTGCAGATATAGCTAAAGGGGAAAAGCCCATAAAAAATGAATCAAAATTCTTGCCGCAACAACAAGTATTTTGCCGGCAGTACTTTAATCGAACAAAATGGTTCCCCGGGATCGTTCTCAAAACATTGGGAAGAAGGATGTATCACGTACAGTCTAACGATCGAATATGCAAGCGACATCAAAATCAAATCCGAACTCGAGAGAGCCTTCGATCATTTCAAGAAAAGCCTGGGGGTAAATTTACTTTGCCAAATAATTATATACATGATGATATTTCAGAAAATGAGTTGCAACGATCACCACAGCAACACTCGAAGTCCACAAATGATGCCCTAATTTTTGATAGCTCTGAGTCCGAGAAACTTATCAATCCAGTTTCGCCACCCAGTACACCTGGAAGTGCACGTCGGGGTCGTTGCATTCAGCAGGCCGCTGAAGGTTCTCCAACCTCGACTCATCAAGAAGTGTCAAGACCCGAAACACCAGAAGCAGCTAGAGATGGAAACCAGCAAGCAGCACCTACCGTGTTACCTCTACCTAGAAGGGTTGAACGGTTACGTTTCAAAAGAATTAGATATGGACCTTAAATTGAAGACGGGGAAAACTGTTGCATCAGTAGTAGCAAAGTGTAGTGCACTTCGAGTGAAACGGCAACACTTAAAGAAAACCAATTCCAGACTGTCACTTTCCTTTGCCTCGTGGCAAATCTCTTTCACTTCTATTTTGGCTTGGTAACGAAGAGGTTAGCTACAGAGAACATTGTAACGTAAAGTTTAGAAAATATAATTGTTAGTAACGCCTGTTAGTTTCTGGGTTTTTTTATTATAAATGTTCGGGAAGAACATAACATCATCGAACGGGTTTTTCACGGTGTTTCTCCTCGGCGGGGTTCTGACAAAACCCCCTGTAGTAAAATTGTCATGAAAAGCTTCTCGAAATTCGCCGTTCGGAACCGGCCATAAACTGTAGGTCCCTTTCACCTATGGGAAAATGAAATCACACACAACATGGGTGATTAAATAAAGCTCGGCTCAGGTTCTTCATGGACTGTAACGCCAACATACATATACATAATACATATTAGAGTAAACGACTAAGTGTGTGGAAGTACACTGGCTGAGTCCACGGTCACACCGTGCATAGACCGCACTGTGTGGAAAAAAAAGGGATTGATCATGGGCAGCCGACGCGATCAGAAGCGCCACAGAATCAGTGCAAAAGTGCAATCTATCGGATCGATTTTATTAATTATTCTATCATCAGAAGTGGGATAGCCCTGACAGTTAAAAAAAAAAATTAATTAGCGTTGTTGCAATTAGCGTGAATTCCCGTGAGTGAAAAAAAAATCACAAAACCTCTTACAGTTGTGCACAAGTGCGTGTATTTGTGTATCTTATCTCATTTGATAATCTGCTCCTTGTTCTTTGTTTCGACTGAGTTTAGCAAATGTGTGTGATCGGTTACCTACATAAAAGGAAAACAGAATATTTTGCCTGCGCTGTTTTCTCTGCCGGTTTATGTGCTCTCTTTATTAGAAAAGAATTCTGATAATCTTGTTTTTAGGGTTCCGTACCCAAAGGTAAAACGGAACGCTATTACTAAGACTTCGCTGTCTGTCCGTCCGTCTGTCACCAGGCTGTATCTCATGAACCGTGATAGTTAGACAGTTGAAATTTTCACAGATGATGTATTTCTGTTGCCGCTACCACGACAAATCCTTATGCTTACGTGGCAATGACGTAAGTTGCCATTTTTTTGTACACATACCAAATTCACTCACTCAATTAAAAACTCAGTTGTGAATGAGTGAACTCACATTTCGGATCAAGAATTTGATCCAGATAAAAAGCTGGATCACGTACTGTTGTTGTAATGCATGTAATCAATGATCAGAAGTGGATCGAGTAGGCATATTAAAGAACACCTATTAGCATGCCAGTGACGCGAACCAATACGTTTTTCGTCTACCGATTTTTGCACAATACGTCAGCTGTATAGTTACAGATATGTGTACATACTACTATAAGCATGCCGGAACACACGAGATTTCACACATCCAAAAAGCGTATAACGCTACATGCATAGTATATGTATGCGAGCATATCGGTGACGCGAACCCATAAGTTTTCCCCCTACCAAAATGTGCCCAACGCGTCTAAAGAAGTTTTCATTTAAAAAAAAAATGATTACGTATGTACGTGCACACGAGCATACGAGCACACAAAAAAAAAGGACGGAAAAAGCAATCACCGATTTTGATGGATTACGAATATGTTAAAATAGGCCTTGTCCTGACAATTTTGATATATGTACATATGTATGTACATATATATTTTAGGCCGGACTTTCTTGGTTTCAAAGATATTTCTCATACAATATACAGATTTCCCTTGTTTTAGTTCAATCATAGTTTTCCCTGGGACTATGGAACAAATTTTAAATAATCACAATTTTCACGTTAAGGTGTTGTAACACCTAACCGTATGCGGTTTTCAATGGCTTAGAAGATGCATATATGTACATATGTATATCTGTATACAAAATAATACATCTACTTCTTCTTTGGTGGCCTTACAGCCCACGAAGGACCAGAGCCAAGCTTCTCTTCAATCACCCACGTTGCGTGCGATTTATTTTTCACACAAGTGAAAGGGACCTACAGTTCAATGTCGATTCCGAACGGCGTGAGTCGAGAAAATTTCTTGAGGCAAGTTATACTATGGGAGGTTTTGCCAGTACCCCGTCGAGGAGGGACGCCGCGAAATAAACATTCTATTGCGTTGGTGTTATCGGGATCCGAACTCACTCATCGTTCGTCAGAGTCCAACAAACTTACTACTGCGCCACGGCGCTCTCACAAAATAATGCATACTGTTGCGAAAATTGAATTGCTCAGAATAGGGTTCGATAACTTGCGATAAACTGCAACTGTTGCATACTTACGGGCAAAATTAAATCTGTTTTGTATGGAGAATTTAAAAAGCGTATGCCTTTGAGGAGGGAGGAAGCGAACAAACAGAGCAAAGAAGCTGATCGTGTTTAACATGGCATACACCAGCTTCGATCTCTGTCCTGCTCAATCCAAGTTGACACACAGCCTCCGAGTGGCCCCTCCGGCTTAGGAGTCGAGTAGGACAACGTCAGTTTGGCGTCGGAAAGCTACAATCGCAAAAGACTGCCAGAATCTTTACCGATCGTATCTCCTTCAACCTCTCTCAAAATCCGCCCACAACAGCGCAAACAATAGAGCAGGAATGGGCGCAGAGGTGCTGGGTTTCAAACCGCCACCACCTAGAAACCCCTGATTCGATGATCAATGCGAACAAGCCCATGCAGCACAACAAGAGACATATAAAGCCACGCTGCAACGACGGACGCTGAGGATTTGGCAAGACCACTTCTGCAGACTGTATAACGGCGATGACAGACAGGATACCGCTGTCAGGCAGAATGATCTATTCGTAATGGACGATGATGTAAGAGAAATCCGTGTACCCGACCTAGACGGAGTCAAAATAGCGATATCAAGCATTAAGTCTAATAAAGCTGTTTTCTGAGCTTTTTAAGGCGGCTGGAGATGGTGGAGGACGCCGTGGCGCTGTGGTTAGTGTGTTGGACTCTGACGCAAGATGAGCGAGTTCAGATCCCGATAACATCGACGCCATCGAATGTTTATTTCGCGGCCTTCCTCCTCGGCGGGCTACTGGCATACTTGCCGTGAAAAACCTTCTCGACTCACGCCGTTCGGAATCGGCATTAACCTTTAGGTCCCTTTCACCTATGTGAAATATAAATCACACACAACATGAGTGATTGAGAGAAGCTTGGCTCTGGTTCTTCATGGGCTGTAACGCCATCAAAGTACAAGGAGATGGTAAAGTGCATGCATTTGCAAGGTATGGTCGGAGGAAAGCATGTTCGACGAATGGAATCTCAGCATCGATTGCCCGGTCCATAAGAAAGGAGACCCCTATAACTGCGCCAACTGACAGGATATGCGAGCTCAAAGCAACTGGTGATGACGCTATTCAGGTTATGAACAGCGTTCTCTACCAGTTGTTTCGTTCTAAGTTTAGATAGGGCCTGGGTGGATTTCTCAAGCTCCCCAGTCCGTCCTTCTCGGATTCCGTCTAGGTTGCAAGGAAGAGATCCTACAACCCAATCGGAACTCGATATATTTATGGTCCGACAACGTAGCGTCAGGCAAGACTCGCCAGTTAGTGATGTCCTTCACATATCTGTTGGATAGGGTCAGGTCAATGACCCCCTGTCGTCTTGTCGTAACAAACGTTGGTTGAGAGCCAACATTGTTGTTGGTAAGGTCAGACGAGAGAATGAAGTCTAAAAGACGGTCCCCTCTTGTGTTACACTTTCTGCTACCCCAAGCAGTGTTTTGGGCATTAGCATCGCAACACAAGATGAAACCAATCTTTTTGGCTTCACAGTACTCTACGAGTTCAGAGACTTCCTTCAGTGGTGGAGGTAGTAACGAATCGTAGGGAAAGTAGGCAGACGCAACAACGAAATGTTCTATTGCTCCGTGCGTTTTGTAGCTTACTCGATCAGCCACCAGATCTTGTCCACAAAAGTGCCCAAGTTTGGTTGCCGATAGTGAATTCGATATGATGAGGCCGACCCTAGGCCTTTCGGATCGCTCATCATAAAGAATCGTAGCATCACGTATACCACCAAGGCCACATAGGCGTTTATTCCACACCCACGGTTCTTGAATGGATACAACGTGATGATTTGTTCTTCTACATGCAATTCTACTACTTAAAAGAGCAGTAATGGCCTTGCAATGCTGTAGATTGAGCTGGATAAAATGTATCGTGACCTTTTCAGAGGAGATGGCCGCCTCTTTATAAGAGAGCTGCTTCTCTCGACTCCTAACGGTCATTTGTTGTGTGATGTGCCCGCCTCCGAGGAGTGGTTTTTGGCTATCTTCGCCTTCTGGCCTATGCTTTGATTCTTCTGGGTCGCCACATCTGCCATTGGACTCCGATTTCCCACCATCCCACCAGAGAGGGAGGCATCGCACACTCTCTCCCTAGCGAGGCTATCCCCAGTGGCGGTCTTCCGTTTGCGGAAGCCTTTACCTTTTTCGGTTAAAGCACCTGCTCCCTTCGGACGACGGTTTGGGACAGCCCTACCAGTTCGAGGATTGCTAGGACCCATAACAACTTCGCCTTCTGCGTTCGGAGTCTGCCTGTCAGCCCCGCCACCTTTTTCGGCGGCAGCGCCGGCCACAGCAGAAACTTGGCAGCTTCCGGCTCCGTCATTACGGGAACTGATCACGCTCTTACTGGGTAGTTGAACCTTCCCAGTAAGAGGAAGAGGGTTAAAAATTAATGTTGGGGCCTCCAGAATCCTTGCCCCGGCCGCGATCAAAGAGGGCCGAGAGCGATGGGTACCGTCGAGTTCCAGCATGATTTCATCGTTGCGGACATTACTGATGACATCAAAATTGGCGTTGACTTCATGATTAGGCATGGCTTCACATTGGACCTCAACCAAAGAGTTATGAAAATAGTGGGCAGGGTAACAAGGTCAGGCGAATAGTCGTGTGAACGCGCGAAACAGTTTCCCCGAATGCAGAAGTTGTGGTTTGGGCAAGGACAGAAGAGGATGCGGGGACAAGCCGCATGTGGGTGGTCGAACCCGACAACCGACATCGACCCAGCGATGTCCTTGTTGGAAGGGCTCTCGTGGAATCCCGACAAGACCAATTGGTTACAGTAAGGTGCTTCAGTAAGGAGCACCAGTACCCCAATGCCAGGAAGCTGCCGCCATTATGAACTGCGAAGATCAGAAACACCGGGAAATCCGGTCCTTCTTGAAAACAATGGCCAGAGAGTGGACTTAGATGTCGCGTGGAGAAGTAGACAAATAAAGCACTCTCCCTGCTTCGTAAGTATTGGATAATTTTTGCAATTGGTAAGAACTGTGTAAGAATAGACACAGGGGTCTCTGGACCGATCCGGCAACCACCGAGGAGGGTACCTTTAGCAAAAGAAGGAGAGGTGATCGAACCATCTGCAAGCCCCTGAAGTTCGCCAGTAGTGTTAGTTAAGAAGAAGTATGCTTTATCGGAAATCGACGAGACCTTGGACACACTATCTAGTGCAAAGTGGTTCTTCGACGCTGGACTTGCAAAGTGGATATGTATTGGCGAAAAGAGCTTGAATAGCAAGAATAGGAAAAGACCGCGTTCACCGCCGGGGGCAGTTGTGGCAATTCTCTGTGATGCCCTTCGCCCTTTGCACTTTGCAACGCGCCAGCCACCTTCAAAAGACTCATGAACCGGCTACTAAGAGGACTTCACTGGAGGACTTGTCTTATCTATCTGGATGACATAATTTTCATGGACGAAGATTTCGACGATAAGCTTAGGAAGCTTGAAGAGGTACTGGAATGAATTCAGGCAGCCGGACGGAAATTGAACCTGGAGAAATGTTCGCTCTTTCAAAATGAAGTAAAGTACTTGGGACATGTGGTTACTGCAGAAGGAGTCCATACAGATGAAGACAAAATCACGTCGGTTAAGGAATGGCCACGGCCGAAGAATCTTCATGAGTTAAGGTCATTCCTGGGACTTTGCACATATTACGGGCGATTAGTTCCAGGATTTGTAAACGTTGCCAGCGGTCTTCACGAGCTCACCAAAAAGATTCGGCCATTCAAGTGGAAGAAGCCGCAGGAGGAAGCGTTCATTCACCTTAAGGGATTGCTCTGGAGTGCGTAGATTCCCGCAATTCCTGTCCCGTGAGAAAAGTTTATTTTGGATATCGACAAGCGGACATGGAATCGGTGAAGAACTACTGTGTAAATAGGAGGGAGCTTTTAGCCGCAGGTTGACTGTGTCAAGCATTTCCACAAATATCTCTATGGCCAAGCTTTTCATCTTAGGACGGACCACACAGCGTTAGGGTGGTTGCTGCAGCTAAAAACCCGGAAGGCCAACTTGCTAGATGGATAGAGAAAATCGAGAGTTACGACATCATTATTGAATACCGGAAGGGAAACAGTCATGGAAACGTGGATGCCTTGCCTTAAAGAGGCGACCTTGCGACGTTGAATGCAAACATTGTTCACGTGCGGAAACCAAGGAACATGTCACCAACATCCGTCGTTTCCATTTACTACCAGAAGATTCCTGTACTGTTGAAAAAGTCGGTAGAAAGCAGAGAGAAGATGCCGATCTGGCAGTCATCATGGACTACCAAGAACGAGATTTTCGACCAACTTGGAAGAAAATATCTAGTGAAAGCCCAATCGTGAAAGCTTACTTGGCTCAATGGCAGAGTTTGAAGCTGAAGAACGGTTGCTTCTACCGCAGTTGGGAAAGTGAGGACGGGAACATTGTAAACGATCTGCTGGTAATTCAAAAAGGACAAATCGACGAGGTCATCCGAGAATACCACGAGGGACCAAGCGGGTGTCATCTTGGTGTTAACAAGACTGTACAAAATATTAAGAGACGTTTCTACTGGGTAGGATGCCATGAATCGGTCATCGGTTCATTCCTAAGGGACCGCTTAGGAAAACTCGAGGAAATATGGAGCAGTACCTATTCCCAGGGCATAGGCCTCCCCAACGAGCAACGCTGGAAACAAATACGCGCTGGTGGTGATCGACTATTTCCGCAAATGGCCATTCGCATACCGAACCATTTTCACCCACAATCTGATGGCTTGGTCGGAAGGTTCAACCGGACGCTAGAAGATCATGTACTTAAGAAAAGCCGTCGTCGGAGATCATTGGGATGAACATCTTCCCCTTTTCTTAATGGCGTATCGATCGGCACAGCACAATTCAACGGCGATAACACCAGCTGAAGCCATTTTTGGAACTGATCTCCGACTTCCATCGGATCTGAAGTTCCGCGTGGTTCTACTGACAACTAACGGCAGGGTGGACTTGGTAACCGATAGGAAGGAGCAGCTGATCTCTATCTATCAGTTCATCCGGGAGCGATTGAACTTGGCCAGTGATAAAATGAAGGCGAGATATGATTTAAGTGCGATCACTCCTGGATTCGAGTCAGAACAATTGGTATTGCTGTGCTACCTACAACGAAAAAAAGGATTGTGCCCCAAATTTCGATCAGCCTGGGACGGGCCATATGAGGTCATCAAGAAACTTAACGACGTAGTATATAGAATACAGCAGACGGGAATCAGGCTGGCGAAGTTTAAAATTGTCCGAGCCATACTGTACTGCGGAGAAGGATCAAATCGCTTGTTCGAGGACGAACAAGTTTAGGAGGAGGGCAGTGTTACGGACATGAACCGACGGTTATGTTAAAATTTCGCTGTCGAAATTTAGAATGCTCGAGTGGAAGCGGAAATGGAAATTATGATAACTTTCAGCGGCATACTGCTGAATGTCAGAGCATTCTAGAGACTTCGGAAGGGGAACGTCTGACGGCGAACATTCGAGAAAGTGGACCGGGGGCTGTATAAGCGCAAACGCTCAACCTCGGAAGCATTCAGTTTTCGGAATAAAGAGTGATTAGTCGGTAAGCCAGTGTGAAAGTAATGAAGCCATCTAGTTAGTTGTAGAGGAAGTGTAAGCAATTAAGTGTAAAGTGTGAAAAAGGTTGTAATGATAAATAAAGGTGAAATGCTCAGATAATTGATCTGAGGTGAAATAATAAAAGTGAGTGTGTATCGAATAAAGAAACGAATAGTTGTAGCTTAAATCAGATTTCTTGGAAAAAATCCTGATCTGACGTACTGAAATTTCATCAATTTCTAAATAGTTACCAGAAAAAACATTCTAATCCTTTAGTCCAGATAATACCCCCTGCGACTTATTTTTACTGACAAGAAGAAATCAAACCTCTAGAGAACTCACCACGATGGTGTAGAGAATGTCAAAGAGGCTGTAACCAAGGTTCTGAACGAGTCAACCTCGGAGGATTATCAGGAGTGCTTCCAATCATGTTCGAGGGAGATTATTGTTAAGGTCGATAATAAAATTTTACGACAAGCTTAATTCGCTTACAAATTGCCGGAACTTAATTGCCACACATCGTATGTTGTAACACTGGTAGGTTTCAAGATATTACAAGTTTTTCGGTTTGTACAAGCTCAACTCAGTTATTGATCCGGTTGCAGATTGTCGGACCTTGAGCTGATGAATCTTAACAATGTACTGGTACAACCAAATTATATCAACTTGTCGTAGGGACTGATACAACATTCAAACCTCAAGCGTCAAACGACAAAGTAGCTGATGCTGATTGTTTATTTAAATCATAAGGTCTTCTTCTTCTAAACGAGTGCTTCAGTTCGACCTGAGCCTGGGCCTTAGCCAACATGCCCATCCCATTAGCACGATCAATCGCTAGCCTTTTCCAATGCCGCACACCTAGTTGGCTGAGATCCCCTTCCACCTGTGTGCGCCATCTGAAGTGCGGCCATCCTCTGTTTTTTCGTCCCTCGAACTTGGATCCAAAGACTCTTCGGGCTGGAGCTGTGGCGTCCATTCGCTCTACATGCCCTAGCCATCTTAGGCGTTGAATCCGCAGACGCCTGACTAGATTCATGTCGCTGTAGAGCGCGTAAAGTTCGTGGTTGAATCTTTTCCTCTATCCCCCGTCTGCGTGTTTGGGAGAGAGCTATATTACTCAATTGTCTCCTGAGCCCAAAGAAACAGCGATTGGCAAGAGTAATCCTGCGTTTGACTTCGGAACTGATGTCGTTGTTCTAGGTCACTGCGGAGCCAACCTAGACGAAGTCCTTAACTACCTCAAACTTATATCTGCCAATACAAACGTGGTTGCCAAGGCTTCGGTGGTGAACGTCTTTTTTTGATGATAGCATATATTTAGTTTTGCCCTCGTTTATTGCCAAACCAATTTCCGTTGCCTCCATCTCAATACTGGCTAACACCTCATTGACATCTCGCTGTGATCTACCTATTATGTCAATGTCGTCGGCGTATGTAAGGAGTTGCGAGGATTTGAAATAAATTGTGTACATAAAGGGAAAATCGGTAGACACTGGGTAGTCTATGCGATAGAAAAATAGCTCGATATCAAGGAATTTACTCTTGGTGCACATTGAGGGTGCTTTTAATAACGTTAGTGTTAGCAATAGTGTCCAGCCTTCATATGACCCAAATAAAACCGGGAATATGCAGTTGGATAGGGCAAATGCTGAGTACTCGTATAACAAACTCGGCGATGAGAAGAGCAAGTGGAAGGGTGAGGGTAAATAAAGGTACACCACAAAGTGGCGTTCTATCACCCCTCCTGTGCCTCCTGTAGTCGATGGAATGGTCAAGATTCTAGAGGCGGATGGTTTTAACGTCACGGCCTACGCCGACGACATTACCATCTTAATTTCTGGAAAGTTTCCGCAGGTCCTCAGCGATTAACTAAGTTATGCACTGATGCTAGTTGATAACTGGCTCAAGGGGCGAGACCTAGAAGTAAACCCGGCGAAAACAAAGATGGTACTCTTCACAAGGAAAAGACCTGTATGAAGATACACCTACCCCCGTATGAACGGTATCGATCTGATTTCTGAAAAACCTGCCAAGCTTAGTTGGAGAGAAAATATTGACGAAAGAATTAAAAAGGCCTACGTGGCACTATATTCGTGCAGGGAAGCCTTTGGAAAGACATGGGGCCTCAGACCGAAGTTAGTACATTGTTTATAGACTGCGGTGGTAAGACTTATTCTAGTCTATGGTTCGGTTGTCTGGTAGAAGGCGCTTGAGAAGAAATGTCATCTTCAAAGTGTGTCAAAGGTTCAAAGGACAGGCTCTCTGGCGGTGACGGGACCTATGAAGTCCACACCAACGGCGGCTCTTGAAGTTATGCCGAAGCTCCCACCCTTGGACATATACTGCGAGAGCGTCGCAGCCAGAACTGCACTAAAACTACAAGAATCCGGTCTCTGGACAAAGAGTCTCTCCAGATTCAAAACCGAAACGGACTATGTCACCCGTCTTCCTTCCTGTGAGAAGAGATTCTCTATTAGAATTCCCTCCAGGGAGGAATGGAATGGTGATATGGTACATACGGAAAATTAACTACAATCAATCATTCTACACCGACGGATCCAAAATGGATGTCGGCCTCAGGTGCCGGAGTCCAATTTGGGTCTCGGGATATACATCGCTCCTATAGGCTAAGTCAGCGAAGACCTCAGGGTCTTCGCAATCAAACGGGCGGCAGACCTGATTAGCAGAGAGAATCTCTCAGGAAAAAGGATCAACATCTATGTTGACAGCCAGGCAGCCATTGAGGATCTGCAGGCAGCATGGACAAGACCCAAAATCGTCAAACTCTGCAAAGAGAGGCTAGAAGAGATATCGAATGTAAGCGAGGTGACCTTCGCAACTGAAGCCAAAACGCCACTCAGTGTGCTCTACATAGAGATAGAGACGGAGCTATTAATGAAAGCCAATAAGCGATGGTGTCACTTAGATACATGCGCAACGGCGAGATCGATTTGGCCCGTCTATAATAGGAAAAGGACGGAAAATCTGCTGAAGTTCAATCGTGGGAATATTCGACTGGCAGTCGGTGCCCTCACTGGGCACTGCATGCTATCTTACCGTGCAGCACGATGAAGCCAGCCCTACAATGACTTCTGCAGAAGCTGCAGGGACAAAGAGAAAATTGAATCCATTCGTCACCTGCTCTGCAAACGCCCAGCGCTAGCCAAAAAAAAGGAAAACACTTCCTTTCGGGACTAGAGGAGGTAAGTAACATTGGGCTGAACAGAATACTAGAATTCTTATCCTCGTCTGGATGGTTCAGCTCAACGGAAAATGTCTAGGTCTCAACGGGTTAAGAATTAATTGGGCACAATGGACTCCACGTAGTCTAGGTGAGCCTTGACTTTTCGTCAGTAGGGCACCCACTTACCTAGCCTAACCTACTCCATTATTAAGATAGACGCTGCCATTTGTATTGACAGCCAGTCAGCTATCAAAGTTCTCGATTCGAACACCATAACATCACAGTGTAAGGACGAAATCACTTGTGTAGACGATTATTTCAACATCACTCTCTTCCTGGCCATAACAACATAGAGGGAAACGAAAAAGCTGATGTGCTTGCAAGGCACGGCCCTATCTTCGATAATTTCCTGGCGCAGGCAGTATCCCCTCCCATAGGACTGGTCGAGGAACATTTTTTTCAACACTTTCTCTCAAGGGCAAATTCCAGATCGAGCACCCTGAGTAACTGTGTCATATCAAGAAGGATATGGCCTTCCTACAACACAAAAATAACTCACGGCCTAACTAACAGAACTCGACTGAAGATTGCCAGAATTGTAGCTATCATTATTGGCCAATGGCTGGTCAGCCCTCACGCTGCAAAGTTAGGCATCCCATTTAACCCTCTAATGCCTTATTTTTTGATTCGATTATAAAAATCAGTCTATACTTATATGGACACGGTAAAATCGAATCTGAAATTATTTTCAAAAAAAAATATTTTTTTAACGTTTTACAGGTGTAACTATTCACACCGCCTCTAGGCGGGGTTGGGTCGTTACGGGAGAAAAAACATACACGAGTGAAGTTATAAGAATAATAGTTTATTCAATGAATAATGTTGAAAATGAATCAAAAATATATGAAAACGAAGTGAAAAATGTTTGTATGGGAATATATTACGTTAACGTTGATGGAAGGCAAAGAAACACGACTTTGTGGTTGAATTGCAGAGATTCAATTTACATTTTGTACAATATGCCTGTGTTTCTGACGTACATTCCGGGAATTTACACATCTTTTTTCCCTTGCGGTCGAGGAATATGCACGAATGGCCCACGTTGTCGTATCGAACTTCTGGAGTTGGAAAGTATGACTTTTTTGCCTTGCGGGGTGGTGGTGCTGGTGATGACGTTGGACGACCTCTCGATTTTTTTGCTTCACTCGAAATCATGCACAATGATTCCGCAACTTCAGAGCGAAAATTTGGCAGTTCGATTTTGACTACGTTGTGCAGTCTATGATAAAGAATGTATGCGTTGACCATCGCCACATCCAACAGGTGGAAAAAAATGCGGTTCGTCCATTTTCGGGTTTTCATGCGAATATGATAGCGACCAAGAAGACCATCCATGAGATCGACACCGCCCATATGTCGATTATATTCTTTTATAATAAATGGACAATCAATTTCTATTCGTTGCTGTTTTTTTCTGTCCCATCGCGAAGATTTTGAGGGTGGTGCAACAAGCTCTCTCGAGAGAATTGGTTTAATGCCTGCATAGGTCGAAAGTAGTCGAACGCTTTTGTTGTCCAGCCACAAAACGCTGCTTATGTCTATGCCGTAAGCGTTAGCGACATATTCCTCGGAGTAGCCTCGCTCAACTCTTCTCTTCGTCAGTTCAACATCACTTGACAATTTTATGTTTGGTACTCGATTTGCGCGCACGGTTCCCAAACTATATATACCACGGCTTCTTAGATATGTCAGCAAACCCAATGACGTGTAAAAATTGTCAAAATATACTATATGGTTCACGTTGTCTGGGATTTTACTTGACAAACGAACAACGACATTTGACGAAGCTCCGAGATCGGGTGCGTTTTCTGGTACAACATTGTCTCCTGCGCCAGAATAAATTTCAAATGAGTATGAGAACCCCATGTGATCACATAGAACAAACAGCTTCGTCCCCCATTTATGTGGTTTGGCTGGCATATATTGTCGAGTAGGGTTGCCACCCATTTTTGTAGCACACATCTGTTCGTCTACACAAAGACGATGAAGCATCGGAATAGACCCAAAGCGTTCGTTGAAATGTGTTATAAGTGGCCGAACTCGATGTAACTTGTCGTATCCAGGCTGGCCATTCGGGATCATAGTGGAGTTATCATTGAAATGCAAGAACTGGCGCATTTGTTCGAATCTCGTTCGTGTCATTGTGGTCCGTATAACTTCCAGCGAATGTCTTCCCCAGTAGGAACGAACATTTGGATAGCGGTAAACAGACATTAAGAGCATGATTCCTATGAACTGTCGAACTTCCTGTTGGTTAGTTATGAATCGAGTTTCGATTTTCTGCTGGCACGCGTACAAATTCATTTCATTAACCATATACTGTATAAATTCGTCAGTCACAAAGTAATGGAAAAAATCAAATGGCGTTTTCAAAGCTCTTACTTCGTCTGGCAGCTCTTTTACCCCACGAAAAACGACTTCGTTTATGTGCAGTTGCATATTTTTTTTTCTCCATAACATGGATTTGAATTCCTGCGAATCATTCTTCACTGTATGGAGAAGACCAATGAATTGACCCGTGCTTGAACAATGTGGGCCAACTTCCTCTTCTTGCAATTCACTGCCATCCGAATCGCGTTTACGTTTTCTGTAGCGTGACGGGACAACATAGGGCTCAGGTATGCAAGCGGAACTTGATGCAGTATTAGCTCTCACGTCTGATTCAAGAGCAGCAACAGAAGCAACGGATGTTGAAGGCAATGATGTTACAACAGAACTTGAACTGATGTCCAAACTTGGATTTATTGCATCAATCAAGGCTTGACTCGAATTCATCAAACAATGATCAACCAAGAGTTCGTCTTCAGAGCAAAGAAAGTCTGGATCGTCAACATTGTCATCATCATCGAAATCGTCTTCACCGTCAGTGTCTTCAAAGCTTGAAATGGCATTCATCATTTCCAA
This sequence comes from Eumerus sabulonum, assembly GCA_951905685.1. NCBI lineage: Eukaryota > Metazoa > Arthropoda > Insecta > Diptera > Syrphidae > Eumerus > Eumerus sabulonum. The sequence continues at coordinate 211,486,325 of OX645060.1, forward strand.
TATTTCACCATCTGTCATTTTCGACAGGTTCCTGGAAGATCTTCTTGACATTGCTACCTAACAAAAGCACTGGATCAGTTATGAAGAACTTACGCAAATGCCTGAATCCGCCTCTAGACGGGTTCAAGAAAACTCTGATAGTTTATATAAAAAACATCACAGCTTTGAACTTTTTTCACTTGTCGATAAAGAACACTTTTCTCTACTCACCTGTTATTTTTCCTATTTGATCAGACGAAAAATAGTGTTTGGATTCTACAAACGAAAATCGTATTTGCAAAAAAATAATTATTTTCGAGGTTGCGAGGGTATTTTTCACTCTGAACAAACTTAGCTTGCAAACGAAATGCACTACAGCTTTGTAATAAAAAACTATGCAGAGAACGATATTTAAACTAAAGATAAAGCTTACCAGGTTGGACAAGAGATCATACCGTTATCTGTAGATAGCTTTAAGCTTTACCCCGCCTAGAGGCAGTTCAAGGCATTAGAGGGTTAACACACACTGCCGAAGTTGCAAGAACCAGATAGGGCATACTCGGCAAAGCCTTTTTTCAGTAACATAAAATTCTGCAAGAGAGCACCGTGGCGCAGTGGGTAGCGTGTTGGCCTCTGACGCCGATGACACGGGATCTCGAAATTCGCCGTTCGGAACCGGCAATAAACTTAAGGTCCCTTTGACCTTTGGGAAAATGAAATAACACACATCATGGGTGATTGAGAGAATCTCGGCTCAGGTCCTTCATGGACTGTAACGCCAATATACATACATACATACAAAATTCTGCAACATCATTCAATTTCTCATCTCCTCGAATCGTCACACTAAGTCACTTGAGTGGTGGCATCAAAACGGCCCACACGCGCTAATTAGGCCTTGGTCTCTCTGATACCAGACGGCAACTGCTACCTACCTATCTATCCCCTAACTATCACTTGATCATGCCTCTGCCGAATTCTTTCAATAGTATTACGCTAAGTTGAAGACAATTACATGAAAACTACTTTACTTCGTTTTTTAACCAAAAATCATCCAAACCATTAATACGGCGTTGAAATTAGCTGTCCTAATGGCAGTTTGTTCGAACCCATACTTATTTCGAAGTCTATAGCTGTTTGGTGAGTAGACTTTTTATTAAACACGAACATTCTAAAGCACATGGCCCATCGCGAAGTCAAATGAAACTTGACTAAATACCTCTGCATACCTATGTAACGTACTTTCTTATTCCATCGAACTATCAAAGAAACCTTTAAGCATTATTTTTATCCTGACAGCTTGTGGACCCAACATCACATACAATAGTACATTACAATCACCCATTGTGCAACATGTTTCCTGCAACAATATCTGTTGGATAACATCATTATGCGTTAAGTCCTGACCAAAAGTAACCTATGCAAGGGCAACTCTAAGTGCAATTCTTATCTTAGTGTACCTTTTTAAGATTTTCGGAAATTGAATTTAGAGCTTATGATCAATGCTCGGTTGCTATCGTTCCTTTGCTGTTCCTCTTTCAAGCACTTCCTCTTTCCGTGGGCAAGCACTTCGATGTTTATGGTAAGTCCTTTTTTTGAACCTACGTACGTAAGGACATGGATACCAATATCATTTCACTTTACTATGCATTTGAATTCTATCCGTAGAATTCACACATTCATTGAAAACACCCATGGCAGGCACTTGGGGTGCTAACAACAAACTCCAGTGCGAATGGGACAACTGGGATCGATGGGGAGAGTTTCTATTTTAAGGCCACTGTCCCATGTTAGTTATATGCAAATCAACAAAATGGGTTAACAAGTCGTCCAGAACGAGTTCGGCATCACCACACTAGAGAGTGATGGGTATGTTGTAGTAATCTGAGCAGTGCTCGACATCCTTTTAATTCTGTTAAGCCAAATGCTGGATGGATCCTAACAAGCAGAAAAAAAAAAGATCAGAACTAACTAGGACTGAGGAACACAGAGTGAAAGGGTTGTGGATTTTGCATAATATGTATTTTAGTACTTCTCATACGAAGACACTCCGTAGATTTTGATTCTGACTGTGGCGCATTTTTTTTTTTCTTCCCAAAAACAATGCTGAGCTACAAAGGATATGGCCAAATGGCAGACACACATACATTCCTACAAGAAAAAAAGTATGTCTCATGCCAGGATAGATTCAACAATTTCTGTTTCGTACAGATTAGACAACACACTTTTCCATCCCACAGCTGGTTTTCATTTTTATTTTTGTTGTTTTGCAATTAAACAAGCAAATGTTGAGCATAATGTCGAATCCTTTTTCCGGTCCAACGACAAGTTATAATATAAGCTACGTGGGGATTGGAGGGGGGCGGGCTACGATTACGGACTGATATGGGATAAAACATTTGAAATCCATGTTGAGAGCATCCCACGAAATGACATCCAACTGGGACGGGGTAGCATAGGCGTGGTGCTACAAGTATGCGGTTTTTAATTACCATAACTTTCCGTACATTTGACGACCGTCGGCAGTGTTGCTCATTGTTACGTCAGTCATTCATCAGTCACTCAGAATGGAATCGTATGTGTGTTCGCGTGTGACGCATATCCGTGTTTGCATTTATTTACATGCATTTTAAATAGGCATGTCCTTAAAGGGCATTTCTGCGTGAGTGGTGTGTATGGGAGTGTGATTTATGCTAATTGTCACAGCACAAGGCTATTGCGTTGTTATTTATAAAGGATAGTTCTAACATAATGAATATTGGTATGGAAAAGGACGAACTGTGTGTAGATTATATGCTTCGTAGTGCGGTTGGAAACCTTGTCTTCTGATGGTAATGAAACGTCGTTATTAGTGTTGCCTTGGACTAATGATTTTTTTTTTTTTCTAATTTCAAATAGATATTATATGAATGCATAGATATCTATCACTGTGCAATGCAGTGAGTAGGTAGCTTCCGATTATTTCGATGTGGCGCAAATGATTTTCCATTGCGAATTAAAGGACATTCATGCTTGCTTGTTACTTTGCTCTAATTAAAATGGCTAATTGAAATGCTTTTCATTTGATGACGATGAGTTTCCTGGTTACATTCATTCCATACGAATGATAAAAATTCATAATGGACTTGCAATAAAAGTCACACACAGTCGTTGAGCACCAAACATTTTTTTTCTGATTGCACTCCACATTCAAAGAATTGCATGCTATCGCTCTCTCCGAAATGTCTTTTTAATCTTTTACATACTTAAAACTTAAAGAGGTCCTTGGCGATGTTCCTATTCCTTAATAAATGGAGCTTTTTTTAGAGGTTTGGTGTTTAAGCTGGCAACACTGTTTCCACCGATTGTCAATTTGACAGTTGGAAGTTGACTTGTACGTGTTGCCATCTTACAATGAATATACATATTAACGTCAGAAAAATGCGTACAAATTGTCAAAACTTATCTTGAAAACCATGGCTATCCATTTTACGGTCGACGTAGTAGTCCATCTGAACAAGTTATTCGGAATACGAGAAATCGTTTTTGAACCACAGATACTCTAGAGAATAATACGAATTGCCAAAGAGGACAGACAGTGCGAACAAAAGAAGTTATTGCCGTTGTGGAGCGCAGTGTTTAGGAGAATCCATACGAGTCGATTCGCCATTGTGCACAGCAATCGGAACCATGCCCATCCAGTTTGTAGAAGATATTACGGAACGATCTTGGCTTAAAAGCTTCTAAGATCCAGCTTGTGCAAGAGTTGAAAACGGATGACCATTATACGCGTGCGTCGTGGGTTCGGTGAATGAACCGAAAACATGATTTAGCCTGATCCTCATTTTCAACGCAAAATTTTGTCTCCGATGAGTTTCATTTTTGGTTAAATGGATATGCAAACAAGGGAAATTTCCGAATTTGGAATGGAGAAACCCAGAAGCTTCTGTCGAGCCCCCTTACAACCATTAAAACTCACTGTTTGGTGTGCTTTATGGGCTGGTGGAATCATCGGGCATATTTCTTTAATGACACATTTCATGTACATATACATATTAAAAAGATGTTGTCCAAGTGGGGTGCAGCAAAATAAACATTAACTTTACACAAATGTTCGTTAGTTGGGTACTTACCATGTTTTGCTATGAAATTGTTTTTGATTGAATTCTGCGTTTAAGTTATCTGAATTCTTATTGAATCATGTCATCAAAAAACCAGTAAAACCAGCTATGATAAATGTTTAAGTCACATCATTCTTTAGCCGAATTGGCTTCTTTTTTGTCTTAACAACTCTTTAATTCAAAGCTTGTTACTTAATGCCTTTTTCCGAGAGGCTCTAAGTAGAGCCTTTTTAATCAATGATGGCCCCATATTTTCTGACCTACACTACATACCAGAAGAGACAGATCGGTAAGCTTTTATAGATCTAGCAAGTAACAACTCTCATTATTTAAATTTCGCATTCTGTCATATTCATTCTTGTATCATGGGGCGCTACACTATTTAATAATGCATCGAAATTGTTAACATTTACTGGCAACACAATGGCAGTTACTTCGATCTCTAAATTGAAGGTCGAATTAAATAAGACCACAAAAGAACTTAAGGAATTTTGTGTTTTCTTATTCGGAAGATATATCAAAAGACTACAGACTGTTTAATCTAATTCATTTTAATGCAGTTCATAAAAGTATGACTTAACTTCAGCAGGTAAGGTTACAGAAGAAGGAGACCGGAAAAGCCCAGGTCCAGAGTAAGTCTCTTCATCGTATATCACATAAGAAAAAAGTGTACCAACATTTGCGATACATACATATTCTCACAATGGCATTGCCAGTACTACCCTAACCTTTAGTACACAACAATCTTTCCCCCTTTTAAGAAAAGTGTTCGCCCAACAAGACATTAACTTAATCTTGTACACTCCTAGATTTTAATCTTTCCGATCGTCTAAGCTCCGCCGGCCAATTCCACCTTACGCGATTTCTTTGCTTATGCCTTGTTGGGGAATCACTTTTAACAATAATATCTTCTTTGGTTGAATTCGCTAAACATTAATTTTTATAAATAAGGGGGTCAACTCTAGGATGAAACTAATCCTCTAACTTAGATTTTCGAATTTGATTTACATGTACAAATTTAATAACATTGTTAACTTTTATCAACAAGGTTTTAGGACTTAATATTTGCATAATGATTCCAGGAATCCACTTAACATAATCATTTCTAAAATTATTTAAATACAATATTTTATCACCTTTTTTATAATTGATTATTTGCACATGCCTTTTCGTTTTTATTTTATGATTTTTGGGGGTACAATTTTCACAAGTTTGTACTGATCTTTGATTTATTTCTTTTAGTTTTTTATTATTAATTATATCTAATTTAGTTCTAGTTTTAAAAGAGAAAATCAGTTCCGTTGAAGTTTTGTTTGCTGGAGCAAATGGTATATTTCGTTGAAAGAATAGGAACTTAGAAACCATACGTGAGATATCTAACTGTTTGTTTTCTAAATAAAACTTTTTAAATGCTTTTTTTACTGTCTGTACATTTCGCTCAGCAGAACCATTACTCTGAGGATGGTATGGTGGTGATTTACTTGCCTTGATATTATACTCCGTACAGAATTTTAAAAATTCGAATGACCCAAATGGTGGGCCATTGTCGGATACAATTTCTCTAGGTAATCCAAAAATTGTAAAAAAATTAAATAGACAATCTGTGACACTGGCTGCATTAGTATTTTTCAAAAGGATCACATCTACATATTTCGAATAAGAATCCACTATTATTAAAAATTTGAAATTCAAAAACTGAAAGAAGTCCAAGTGAATCCTTTCAAATGGACCTTTCGACTTTGGCCACTCATGGTACTGCATATTTCGTGGTACATTGGCAGTTGCCTGACACTGTGAGCACTGCTCTACTCTTTTAGCAATATCTTTATCGATGTGGATCCACCAAATGTACCCTCTAGCTATGCACTTCATCTTAACTATACCGGCATGATTCATGCCATGTACCATATCGAGTACGGCCTTTTGAAGAGCTGCAGGGATAAGAATACGATCGCCATAGAAAATACATTGGTTTTCTGCCGATAGACTATTACGCTTACGAAAATAGGGAATGATTTCGGGGCTTATGGAGTTCGGCCATTTGTCGTTTACTACATACTGAAATACTTTATGCAATACAGGATCTGATTGTGTTTCCTTTGCTATTGCTTCACTATCAATTTTAAAATCATTTGAAAGTTCACCTAAAGTGTCGACCATTTTTATACTATCTACATTTGTTTCTTCTTCTAGCGGCAGTCTCGAACAAGCATCGGCATTTGCCATTAATGATCCCTTCCTATACTCTACCCTATAATCATACATTGACAGTATTGTCGACCATCTTTGCAATCTAGCGGCTGCTACACCTGCCATGCCTTTGCGCGGATTAAAAATTTCTCGTAAAGCTTGATGATCCGAGTAAATGACAAATGGTTTCCCAAAAATATATTTGTGAAATTTTTTCACAGCAAACACGATAGCGAGGGCCTCTTTATGTAGCTGAGAATAATTTTTCTCAGCCGCAGACAAAGTGCTTGAGATAAACATCACCGGTTTCTCAACTCCGTCACAAATATGAGATAGCACTGCGCCTACTTCATAAGGGCTAGCATCGGTCGCTATTACTATCGGTTTGTTTGGGTCATAAAGTTCCAATACTTTATTATTGGCTAGTAGACTCTTTGATTTTTCAAATGCCTTTTGACATGCAGGGGACCAAATAAATTCACTATCCTCTTTCAGCAGACGATAAAGACTAACTAAATGACTGGACAGGTTAGGAATAAACTTATTATAATAGTTTAATAATCCTAAAAACGACTGCAGCTGTTGTTAATTGGTTGGGGCAGGAGCTTCCTCAATCGCTCGCATTTTTTCTGAATTTGGACAAATCTGTCCATTAGAGAGCGTGTGCCCTAGGTATTCAACCGTTTCCACAAAAAATTTACATTTCTTTTCATTTATCTTAACGTTATGCTCGTTAAGTATGTTTAACACTTTCATCACATTCCCTTTACACTCCTCATAGTCCCTACCCCCAACTAATATATCATCCAAAAAGCAAAATACGTTGTCTAAATTTTTAAGCATTTGATCCATGACAGATTGAAAAGCGGAGGGCGCATTTTTTAGCCCAAATGGCAAACGCTGAAATTGAAACAGTCCCTTAAATGTGTTTATTGTAAGCAACGAACGACAAGACTCTGATACAGTCAATTGTTGATAAGCTCCTGATAGGTCAATGACCGAAAATATTTTGCAATTTTCCAACGAAGCGAATATTTCATCAATGAGGGGAAGGGGATAATGTTCAGTAACTATAGACTTATTTAACGTAACACTGAAATCGACGCACAGTCGAATTTCACCCGAAGATTTAGGAACGCAAACAATTGGACTTGCCCATGCACTATACTTCACCGGCACTAATATTCCTAGCTTCACTAACCGATCTAATTCTTCTCCTACCTTGTCTTTAATTCGCAGAGGCACGTTGTACGGCTTGTGAAATATTGGTGTAATATTGTCTTTTAAAATAATGTCCACCATAAAACCCTCAATCGCCTGATTCTGCTGGCGATCAATAATATTTTTAAATTGTTTCTTAATTACGTTAAAAAAATCATTCGACACTACTTTAATATATTCTGACTCACTATGATTTCCAAGTAACTTCGCTCTCCAGTTCGGCACTAAGGCGTTTAACCAATATCGTCCTAAAAGCGGCTTGAATTCCTTTGGTGTGTCGACAACAATCAACTCCAAATCATGTGTCTTATCGCGAAACTTCACACGGACTCTGATTTTTCCCTTGCACACAATTCTTTGACCTGTAACTGAACACAATTCTTGATTAAATGACTCCAATTTTATATGTGAAAACTTTTTATTATACTCCCCATAACTAATTAGTGATGAGCATGCTCCCGTGTCAATTTCCATGCTTAGCTTTTGGTCATCCACTTTAAACTGATACATGGCCCTCTCTGGCTCCACTGCATTCACCTGAACAATTGAATTCACTGCTTGAGAGGGAGTCACTGCTTGCATGTGCTTAGGATTGACCCTTAAGTTATTTTTGCATACAACTGATGTGTGACCCATGCGGTTGCATGTAAAACATTTCCAATTGATGGCGGGGCACTTGTTTGAATTATGTTGTCGCCCGCATCTATGACAAACACTTCTTCTACCGACGATTGGTTTGGACTGAGCTGCTTGACGATCTCTCCTGAACGATGACGATGACTGATACGCTTTTGTAATTCTCTGACATACCTCCGGCAATCCATGTGGTCGAATAGCGTGTGCTTCTTTACGAGACATTTCCATAGTGAGAGCTAAATCACAACATTCTTCGAAGTTGAGCTTTGAATCATTTAATAGGGCTCTTTGAACTTCTTCCGAGCGAATACCGGCGATAAAGCGATCTGTTAAGGCATCGTCTATTGCTTTGGATTTTAATTGCAGAGGGGATACAACTTGAGGTGCTACATAGGATTCACAGCATTTTGCTGATTCCACTATATGTATTTCCTCTAAATACTTTCCAAAACCACATGTAGCTGCTAGAGCCTTTAGACGAATGATAAAATCGGTAATACACTCCCCCTCCTGCTGAAACGACTTGTTAAACTTGTACCGCTCTGCCCGTATGTTGACTCTCGGAGCAAAATGATCTTTTAATGCACGCACTAATTCGTCGAATGTAAGCTCATCTGGCTTCTTTGGCTGGACTAAGTTCTCGTTAAGTTGGAAATAAATTTTTAGGCGATCTTCGTACGACTCGAAATCTTCACCTGGTTCAAATTCTTCCAATTTTCCGAGAGAATGTTGGAAAGACATCGCCGCACGTGGTCAATTGTAGTTTAATCGTTACACTGAGAATTTTTTTTTTTTTTTTTAATTTTTTTTTTTCTTTTCCTCGTCGCCACTTTTGTGTTTTCTTATTCGAAAGATATATCAAAAGACTACAGACTGTTTAATCTAATTCATTTTAATGCAGTTCATAAAAGTATGACTTAACTTCAGCAGGTAAGGTTACAGAAGAAGGAGACCGGAAAAGCCCAGGTCCAGAGTAAGTCTCTTCATCGTATATCACATAAGAAAAAAGTGTACCAACATTTGCGATACATACATATTCTCACAATGGCATTGCCAGTACTACCCTAACCTTTAGTACACAACAAGGAACTATTATAAAATTATAAAAATGAACGCCTTAACGCTTAACCCTAGAATGCGTAAGGGTTTCTGAGCACCCCTGCATTTCGGGTTGAAAATACCAGCAATTTATAACACAATCTTATAGAATTTATTTGTTTTATGTGTAAATAATGTTTTTACTAACTTAATTAATAAAACTAATTAAACAGTCCGCGCAGACGAACTGTCTGCTGAGCTCTTCAAGGCAGCTGGGGATGACCTGGTTGGGAGCATGCACCAGCTCATCCGTAAGATATGGTTAGAGGAAAACATGCCCGAGGAACGGAGTCTCAGCATCGTATGCCCGATCCACAAGAAAGGAGACCCCTCTGATTGCGCCAACTATAGAGGAATAAGTCTCCTTAACATCGCCTACAAAATCTTCTCTGCCGTTTTGTGTGAACGCCTGAAGCCTTTTGTAAATAAGCTGATAGGTCCTTATCAGTGCGGATTCAGGCCAGGGAAGTCCACCATCGACCAAATCTTCACACTACGGCAGATACTGGAGAAAACCAATGAATTTCAATTCGACACTCACCACCTATTTGTCGACTTCGAAGCCGCATACGCGGCGTAATTAGAGACGAGCTATACAACGCTATGTCTGCCTTTGACATACCTGCTAAACTCGTCAGACTATGCAGGATGACCTTGGAGAATGCTCGCTGCTCCATCGGTGAACACCTTACCGATAGTTTTGATGTCAAAAAAGGATTTAGGCAGGGCGATGCGCTGTCGTGTGATTTCTTCAACATCATATTGGAAACGATTGTGCAAAAATCACTGGCCAATAGAAGAGGCACAATCTATTTCAAATCCTCGCAACTCCTTGCATACGCCGACGATATTGACATAATAGGTAGATCTCAGCGAGATGTCAATGAGGCGTTTGCGAGTATTGAGATGGAGGCGGCGAAAATTGGTTTGGCGGTAAACGAGGGCAAAACTAAATATATGCTGTCATCAAAAACGGACGCTCAACACCGACGTCTCGGCCAGAACGTTTGTATAGGCAGATATAAGTTCGAAGTAGTTAAGGACTTCGTCTACCTTGGCTCCGCAGTGACCTGGAACAACGACATCAGTTCCGAAATCAAACGCAGAATCACTCTTGTCAATCGCTGTTTCTTTGGGCTCAGGAGGCAACTGAGTAATAGAGCCCTCCCCCGATCGACAAAGTTGGCTCTATATAAGACCCTTATCATCCCGGTCCTGTTGTACGGCGCAGAAGCATGGACACTATCAAAAGCGGATGAGGAGGCCCTTGGTCGGTTCGAGAAAAAGATTTTGCGCGTGATTTTTGGGCCTATAAACGCAGACGGGGGATGGAGGAGAAGATTCAACCACGAACTTTACGGGCTGTACAGCGACATGAGCCTAGTCAGGCGTCTACGGATTCAACGCCTAAGAAGGCTGGACCATGTAGAGCGAATGGACACCACAGCTCCAGCCCGGAGAGTCTTTGAATCCAACCCCGAGGGACGAAGAAGCAGAGGACGGCAGCCCTTAAGATGGCAGACACAGGTGGAAGGGGACCTCAGCCAACTGGGTGTGTGCCAATGGAAAAGGCTAGCGAAAGATCGTGCTAGATGGAGGGGCATGTTGGTTGAGGCCCAGGTTCACCCCGAACTGTAGCGCCCACTAAGAAGAAGAATTAATAAAAAAAATGTAAAGAGTTAACTTACGTGGTGTGGCAATATGGTGTCTTAAAAAATCTAAGAAAATATAACTTTTTCAGCTCAAAAGTTCCAATTTTTTTCTTGATTCTGAAAGGAGATATATATACATATATGGCAACATACGTTTTGAATTTTTACACGCATATGTAAGTCTTATTTTTTATGCTGTTTTTTTTCAATCGTCTTTTTATCTCGAGTCTTAGGACATAAGAAGCAGCTTCCTTGCTTTGGAATCTTTCTTTAAGGTTCTCTTAATAAAACCTCCACGAAATGCTGTGGATCGCCTTCGAGTGACTCTCGACTTTCGGTGGTACCTATCAAATGACTGTGGATAATTTGTTCCAACCGCTTTTGCATAAATAGTTTTGCCAAAGACAAAATTAAATTATGCAGAAAGATGTTTCGCTTCGATTTATTTCTTTTATAATTATTTCCGATCGAATACAGAACCATTGAGTTGATGCGCACCTGATCGAGCATACCAGCTTCCTTGCAAGTCAGCTGATCAGAGGTGTTAACGCCACCCTTCGTCTGGTTACAAAACTCGATGATCTCGTGTTTTCTTGTCTCCGAATCAACTTTGTTATTTTTAGTGATTGAAGATACTAGCAGAACTCCTTTTACTTTTTTCAGAGTAAAGGAAACCAAAGTCCGTTTGTCTTCAAAGGCAAATTGAGAGGAGAGTACTTCTTTTTTTTTTTGTTTGGGTAGAAAGGATGATAGTACTTCAACTTTGTTTTTTCGCAAAGTTCCGACAACAGATAAATTATGCTGATCAACTGAATTGATGTGAACCAATTGTCTATTGTTAGATCTCTTCCCGTACCATTATGTAATGCTTTCACTTATTTTGGGAACTGATTGCAGCGAAGTCGGATCATTTGATTTTCTATAATTTTTTCCAACGTATGGTGTCCGGGATATCATACAGCATTAGCGGGACGTATAATATTTGAACTAATCGGACTGGGGCCAGTTTATTCGAGCGACATCTGTCATCGAATCGGATGCAATTAATCATATCTCTCATGTTACTTCTGTTGTATCGACCATAATTTCGGCGATGGGGAATCGTCTGGTGGAATACTTTTTTGACGTTGGTTGCTGATCTCGATATTTGTATTATTCACCAAAGCTTGTAACTTAATATCATCGCACAGAAGATTCCATGCTTTCATCTCAGATGTTACAAATTTAGCCTCACCTTTGTAACCCGGCATTTTCAAAACTATATTTCTCATTGCTGCCCGACCACTTGGTGATGAAGGCCGCGTCGTCCGACGAAATCCGTTCTTGTCCTAAAATAACACCTAAGTGATGCCTTTCTTCTCACTTATCTTTACCATCTTCACAGCCAATTGCCATGATTTCATCATCTTCTTCAGAATCCGCCTCGACGTCAAACAGTAGGCTTCATCTTCTGTGTCCATATCATCATGGACGTCCAAAAGGAGTTCTCTTATCTCATCCTCTTCGTAGCTTGCTCTATTTTGAGAAATATTGTGCAAATATAGGAACACGTGTGCAGTTCTGCAATTTAGGAATGTTTTGTAATATAATTGTGAAATGATTCATTAACTTACCTTGCAAAAGTTATAAAAATGAACAAAAAAAAAAATGATTCACTTATTTTTCAACACAAATATTACACCCCAGTGGCCACGATATCTTCAGTCAGAAGAGTGGAAATGCACTAAATATCTTTCAGACATAAAGTATGTAATAATAAAATAAGCAAAATGCATGGCACAGGATTCAGGGAACTATTGGCAACATCAAATGGTTAGCACCAGATAAAGAAAAGAGACTTGACTCATCCGTGCAAGGTTGAGTAGAATCCCCAAACTCGTCATACGTTTGCTAATTGCGCTCTCGAGCATTTGAAAACGGATCAATATTATTAATTATGTACATGAGATACATATACCATATGAATTCATCTACCTTTTCAAGTTTTTCCGTCTGACGATCATGATAAACTCCTAAGTTCTTTTAAATTTGACTAACAATATACGTATGTACCGCCAGACTATATCTCACTAAATTGTTGCCTTTAAACAATTTTCGCAGCATTTACCGTTCTTAAATAAACCGATAGATTGTTTTCCAAATTTCGAATGCAATTTTAGAAAATTTGCATTAAGCGATCCATTAAGCATACATAGCGTTGTACTCGTTTCAAAACTACGTAGCCCAACATTTCTCGTCGGAATGTGCATTTCTAAATTCTCGTATACATCTGTTCAACACCAACTTAACTCGAGTACCTGATGGTAAACACCTTCAATACTTTTTCAACCAATCCAATTTGTACAACCGTTTTCACTCAAATTGTCACGGTGCCACGGAGCCCTCGTCTAACTTCCCCAAAAAAAAAAAAAAAAAAAAAGCGGAAAACTTTGTCCATATCCCAAGTCAAAGGAGCCGACAAAAAATACGTAAAATAAAAAAAAACGAAAGGAAGAAAAATAATTCTCTGGAAACCTTCATTTGCCGCGATTTTGTTTCGCAATTTCACACGTCTCTTGAAGCGAACACACTATTTCCCAGACCACAGATCCTCTACCGTGCTCCAAATGCACTCAGGCGTGCAATATAACACTCTTTCAAATACCAAGTGGTACATTGTGCAATCTCAACTTCGATTCTTTACGTATACCTGCTGCCATTACCCGACTTCTGTCAGTTCAGTGCAAAGAAATATTCAATAAAAGTTTTTTGTAATAAATAAGTTCAAGTCTCGATACAACAAGAAAAGCAAACGAGAAAATGAAGAATAGAAAAAAAGGATATACTCTCAAAAAAACTGATACGGGAACCTGCAGCTTGTTAAACGGAAACCTGAACCGCCTCTACCAGTTCAGTTGATGACGGAGTACACACGGCGAACTTTAAGTGTTACCAACGACGATACTTGTATAAGATATCCGGCATCCGTCGCACTGTAACTATGTATAGTTCGAATATCTTTAATGTATCAGTTTCGTGTGGGACATTATAAGGTTTCCGTTGACATGGCATAAAACCGAGAAATCAAGGGATCTGCATCCTGGGCAAGGTGCGATTTGATTCCTGGTGGAATGAGCTCCTGTATTTATGACTGTGTTTATAGCGGTGAAGGATACGTTTCTTTAACACCTGGAAATTGGTTATATTCCGGCCTGACAATTCTGAAAATGATTTTCGCAGACCAGACGTTATTTTTCGACGGAAACGGAAATTAGAAAACTAAGGCGAACTATACGAGTATAAAAATTTCTGTACGAGGGGACTGAATGCTTGGTGAAGAGGTAAGCGACTCTGACTAAGAACTGATATTAACCTTTTTCTTCGTTGTTTTTTTTTTTTCTTTTTTGTTTTTAACAACAAGGGAAACCGCGGCCATGGTGTTAGAAAAACGACTGAAAAATATCTGTTGCGCTGAAAGCCAACGACTCGTATCTCTTTAAAAAGTCGTAAATTCATTTTGGAAAAAATGAGGCCACTTTATAGCCGTAGATATCCCATTCATCCCCGAGAATCAGCCTAACATCGTTACTATTCAAAACAGTGAAAAACTGATAGAGCACCATATTAGAGTTATCCTAGAGAATCAGATACCATTTCATCCTAATCAACATGCATAACGCAAAGAACGATCTACTGAGAATGCGCTACATTACTTAGTGGCGGGTGTTGAAAAGCGCATAAGTAAGTTATGAGCCATCATTCCTCAGAACAACATTTGTAAGCAAAGTCAATTGACAAAAGAAATTTGAGTTTGGTGAAGACCATCAGCGTTATCAAGCAGACTTTTGGAATACAGTGATTTTTCCTGACTTGGAAAATTTGGAAAAAAAACGGAGCTCAAACTTCTCAATTTGCCAATATCTGTAAAGTATGGCGGTAGTTGTGTTACTTGTACTTCAGGCCTTTAAGAGTTACGAAGTTACCTCCAAACTGGTATGGGACTGCCTACAACTGTTACACCAGGTGGCCAACACAAACACAGTTCACCTCATTTGGATACCCAGGTACAGTGGGCATAAAGCTAACGAAAAAGGAGACCTTAAACAAGGAAAGGCTCCGAATCACCATTTATGATGCGACGACCTTTCTGTGGCATACCTATTAGCACCACCAAATGCTGCATAAACAGTTGGTTGAGGAACACGGCCAATCACTACTGATCACATACGGACGGTAGCAGACAAGTCTTCATGCTTTCTAGGAGTCAGATTCGCACAGTCACAAGCTTCCTTACTGGACACTACACTGTTTTAACATTTTAAAGAAAAACCTGCAAAATGGTGCGAGAAAGTTGGGTATGAAAATGTCTATTGACTTCTAGTTAGACAATGACCCTAAATACATATATCGTAGCGTTGTAAAAGAATGGCTCTTATATAACGCTCGAAATCCGCTTAAAACGCAGCCCCTATTGCCAGTTTTAAATAATTGAACATTAACGGTAGCGATTCGACCGAAAAGTAAGAACTCGTTAAATTAGGACTGAAGACGAATTAAAACGTGTTCTTCGGGATGGGCTTAACTAGGATAGGACATTACATGACATTAAGAGATTCGAGGCTTACATACGTACATATAAGGCTGTTGACAACTATTTAGAAACGCTTATGTTTTTTTTAGGTTTTTTCAATTTCATTCATACAAAGTATATATACTTAGAAAAATGTTTTTTGATTTTTATTTTTTACACTCTATTTTCTATTGTTATAAATAAAAAAAATGTAATTTATTGTAGTAAAACCGTTCTGTTTAAATACTGCTAGACATCGCTTAGTTATTGAGCTGATTAACCTTTGGCATCTTTCGACTGCGATAGATTCCCATGCTGCCTTTCCTTTTTCAAAGAGCTCGTCAAAGTTGGCAATATTTTGCGCGCTAACAGCCTTCTTAACATTGGCCCACAAATGCTCGATTAGATTCAAGTCTGCACGGCCAGTCGAGAACTTTAGTTGAGTTGTCTTCGTGAAAAATGTTTGTAAGCCTTGCGGTATGTTTGGGGTCATTGTCTTGTTGAAACCTCCAAACAACCGCTCAATCTTCTTCTGCCCAAGGTAGCATGTAATTTTGCGGAATGTCGACATACTTTTCTTTTGTTAGCAAACCGTTAATACGGTGAATTGGCCCAACTCCTCTCCAAGAAAAACATCTCCACACATTAATCGATCCTCCGCCGTGATTGATAACTGTCGAAACATACTTCAGATCAGTAGCAGCATTTTTTGGAAGTCGTACATACTTTCTGCCATCCGGACCTATTTGATTGATCTTGTTTCGTCAAACCAAAGTATGTATTTCTAGTTCTTCGTCAGCCATGAAGCATGTGCTTTAGCGAATTTCGACAGAGCGAAATTCGGCCATTGCAGCCTCAACTAAACGACCGACGTGCAACCGTGCAATGTGTAATCGGTTCCAGTACAAACTTCACGAATAACGTCAGCAACACTTTTTCTCGGATCTGCTTTTGCCAGTCGAACGATCTTACTGTCCATTTTTTGCGATGTCGCATTGAAAACCACCTTCTTAGAACATTGCAATTGTATCCCTATTTTTTTATACGAAGGGACAGTTGAATGCAACTCTACAGTTGCGTATAGGTGGAGTACGACTCTTCGATTTTCCCTTAATTCGATTTACTAATGTTAGGATTCTTATGTAAATAGGGCTGCTGAAATCTCCTTAAATGTGAACTTACCAACAATTGTGTAAAATACATAAAAAATATTTAATTTTCTACGAAAATTGTGAACGTTTCTAATTAGTTGTGCTGTCTAGTTAGGTACCAACAGCAACTGTGTACTAATTTCGAATGAATATTTTTGATATTACTTCTTCATTGTTATCTTAAGACAAACAATGATAAAACGAGAAGAAACTGAGAAAAAAAAAAATGTGCCGTAATAATGGAATATGGATTAGAGCTACCTTTCGAATCATTCAGTTCAAGTTGCCTTGGACAGATTCAAGTCTGACACTCACTTTGTAAATGCTGGTGTTCCCCAGGGCTCCGTTTTGTCCGATATCGACACATCATCCAATGGGGTAAAACAAAAGCGTAACACTGACCCATTGCCATTATCCATGAATGGCACTTGTATCTCTTAGTGTCGCTAAGAATGCCGCGAAATGCCTAGGCTTCCCATACAGATGCAATCAGTTCTTCACACCCACCGATCGTCCTAAATTGGAGTTCAACGCTCATGTCTGCTCTGGCGCATCTAAGACCTCTCTGCACTTACTTGACAGAATACAAAATCGAGCGATAAAACTCATAGGAGATTCCAGCATCACAAACTCATTACACTCGCTGGGTCACCGTAGGAATGTCTCCTGTCTTTCATTGTTTTATCGTTATTTTCACCATAAATGCTCTAATGAAATAGCCAGTTGCATTCCGCCCCTTCAAAACTTCTCCCGCGATACACGACTCTCCCGAAATGCGCATGCTTTCACTCTGAAGCCCGTTTTCGGTCGTACTGTCAAATACAGAGATTCTTTCTTCAAACGAACCACACGAATGTGGAACGCGCTACCTGGTTCTCCCACAATAGAATATACATATGGACATTTAAGACCAATGTCAATAGGCACCTCTTCTCCCCCTCCCTGTTACCTTCTGCTCATATAACGTTTAACGTTATAAGGCCTTCGCCTTGCGTGCGCGTGTGTCCATAGAACAAAAAAAAAGTTACTGAACGAAGCGTGCGAATAGTGGGGTTCACACTATAGCCCAGTCATTTTAGGTTTATCTGCGGAAAAAATCCTAGTGAGCTGAATTTTTGTATACACCTTTATTACGGCGTTGTAATTTAATCACATTTTTTGTATGATGACAGATCCTGGTTGCAGGCAGGTTATAGGCATATTACTTTGATAACCAAAAATCTCCATGATGAGATAGTTGATCATCAAAGTGTCCATTGAATTCAAATCAATTATCTTACTTGACAGCAACGATGGGCAAAGGTGAATAACAATAATGGGAAATATGGGAAAAAGGTTTGAAGCTAGGAATGATTCATCAAAGACACAAAAGAGATCAAAACTGGGAAGTTTGCTACTGGTTGTGGGATATTGTCGACTAACCTTAGTTCAGTATGGAGACCAAGGAGATTTTTTGGATGAAAATCATGTCCGTTGTATGGGAGCCCCCCTTAAATATTCATTTTGTTCTGGTTTTAGTATTTATCGTGGTAGCGGCAACAGAAATACATTCTGTGAAAATTTCAACTCTCTAACTATCACGGTTCATGAGATACAGCCTGGTGACAGACGGACGGACGGACAGCGAAGTCTTAGTAATAGGGTTCCGTTTTACCTTTGGGTACGGAACCTTAAAAATCGACATTGATATCATGCCGGCTAAAAAAGTTGAAAGGTCAAAAGGTCAGGAAAATCAGTTTTTCGCAAATATCTCACGATCTATTGCTCGGAGGTCAATGGAGGATATTACAAAAATTGTTTGTCATGAAATTATCTACAAAAATTGCCTCTTGCATTTTTCTGTAAAATTAACCGCTTTTTGGAGTAGAGCGCTGAGAAAGCAGGTAGAATGCAAGGCGCTTTTTTTTTACATGGTTTCTCACTTAGGCATAATCTACGATATATAATAAGAGGTTTTTTTTTTTTATTTAAGAGTGTATCATATTTTATTTGAATACTGAAAAATACAAGAAAAATAAGCTATGCCATTTTTTTGTTATACATTGTCGATATGTTCAGTTTCTATATCGTTATCATTAACAGTTGCTGACAAAACATCGAGTGGACTTATTCCTATATCTAAATCGACATCTTCATCATTTTCATCATTGGTTGACTCTGCGTTAACGCATGACTGGCCACGATAATGCCCCCAAAAACTTTTGAACATCTTAATCCAATTTTTTTGCATCCACATTTGCCGCCACAACCTTTTGTACAATTATTGCAAAATATTGTGTTCAGTATAGCATCGGGTGCTGGTGGTAATAAAGTTGTTATTGGCTGTAGCATATTATTTGTTCACTCCCAACCCCAGTGTTCTGGATCGATTTCTCTTTCTAGCCAGGTTTGTATTTGATAATACACTCGATAAATATGCTGTTGAGCTGCTGAAGAAGTAGGTGGTAATATTGGAAATTTCACAGCTGTGATTTGTTTGTTAGTTTAACAAAGCTACAGAATCTGTAATTATCTATCGAATGTTCTGATTTTGGAGCCCCATACATTGCTAGGCGAATGTGTATTACAGCATTGACAATGACATCTCGAGAGCAATTTTCTTGTTGGAATATTTCTGCGGAATTGTTTAAATCGGGTCTTTTTTCAAACATCTTCATGACTTTCATTTTTTCTCTTCCAAAAAGTGCTGAAGTTGTATCACACCCGGCCATGACATTTGGAAACAGAATGTTTTTCTTGCAATGTGGGTACTTGTTGGGGCTATCAGGCTATCGGCCTGAGTTACCCTTTCCACTGACTAACAAAAAATTGGAGAAACATCTATCATGATACTTAGCTTCGACAGATACTAAGTCATAATCAAAATTGACACGCTCATTTGCACTTCTTCCATATTTACCACCGGGGGCTCTGCAGCTTTTAATACTGTGTCTTTAAATGTAAGTGTTCTCACTTCTCTTATAACGCAACTGCATTTTATTCTCTCTTTCTCTCAATTCCTTCACTCACTTCTCCACAAAACAAACATAATTTTTTGATATCAAAAGAGGTGATTCTTTTCTTCCGTGGAGATTTTGATCGGTTCTTCTTGATGTCGATTAAAAGCCGCAATACTCAAATTGTTCATATAATGTTTACGACAATTACTATGAACATTCACAAACGTCACAGTATTTAAATATTCAATATTACCATCACCTTTAGCGAGGTGTAGACCACACCTAACTTCTACTACATCACCATCCGGTAACAATTCATTGAATATAAAACATGTATCACTCATTATGAACACTGTTGAAGAGCATGAAACTACTAAAATAATGTCTTTAAAGTGGCCCTTACACGATCAATCAGTCGACATCATGCATCGTGTCCATGTGGATTGACTCTATCCTTTACACGGCTCAATCGATTAAAGCAAATTTCTAGTGAAATTTAGTGAATTTCGGTCGTGTACGGACGTGCGATGAGTGATTCGGACAACTGTAATGCGTACGTTGTTCTGGCACTTTGTGTAAAGAAGAGGAAGAATAGAATGGTAAAAAAGAAGAGAATTTGGATGAAACAGTGGTTGAAAAAAAGGAATCAGTTCACTTATGAAAATGTTTTAAGTGAATTAAAAATATCTGCATCTCCCGTTCTTCATCCTCCTTCAATTTAAATTTTCCGCTCCCGACAGACACCACATTCCACGCTCGCGACACCACACCTGCACGACACACAATAAGCTTATTTGGTCAATCCAACCCTTACACACATCAATCAGCATGATAATAGTTATCAAAATGTTTTGATTTTTGTCAATCGGTCACCAACGAATGTGTGTGACGTACACTGACGCATTTTCAAAAACACACGTAAATATTTGATGTCATTCGATTGATCGTGTAAGGGTACCTTAACACTCAAGAAATATTTTTCAACTGAGCTAAACACAGTCCGACAGATAGTAGCAGGTATAAAGGGATGGGTCTCGGAACAACAAAATACAGAACATCTGCCAGTGGAGGTCCTTTGTCTAATATATAGTAGATTTCACTAAGTTCCAAAACCTCTATATGTAAGTATATTTTTCACAAAACGCCCAAGTATCAGATAGAAGTTTTTGAGACTCTTAACAACATGAATAAATAGCAACAGAGTTTACGCCTTGGTGTACGGTATACTATACCGTATGTGAGTGCATTCTAGTCGCTTTCTCAGCGCTCTACTCCAAAAATGATTAATTTTACAGAAACATGCAAGAAACAATTTTTGTAGATAATTTCATGACAAACAATTTTCGTAATATCCTCCATTGACCTCCGAGCAATAGATCGTGAGATATTTGCGAAAAAACTGATTTTCGTAACCTTTTAAGGTCAAACGGTCACGAAAATCAGTTTTTTAAAAATGACTTTTTTTGCCGCCATGATATTAATGGGCCTGTATACACGAGAATATCGCTAGCAGCAGGAAGACCGGTTTGATGCTCTACACTGAAGCATACACGGGATTCATTTTTCTAGAAGAAAAAATTGTATATGTGAACCTTGTTCAATTGTGTTAGTGTTTCTGTATTTTTGACATTTCATTTGAAAGAGACATTTCCTTTGACAGAGATATTAAGTGCAACCACGCACTAAAATGTCCCTTTGTTTTTTCCCGATGTTCACTGCTTGAAAGACCAATGACGATTGAAGCGCAACACCAAGCAAAAAAAGTGCGGACTCGAAAACTGAAAAGTTGTATATGTATTAGTTTTCCACTTCTGTTCACCCACTAAATTTGCGAAAGGAAATTGTGTTCCGTTTCGTACCGCAGCCTTCAGCTCCCTCTCCCACAAAACCGGTTTTTTTCGGATGATATATTCTTGTGTATACAGCCTCAATGTCGATTTTTCACATCTTCATTACAACGCCGTAATAAAGGTGTATCCAAATCGTAGACTATGAACGGTCGTACGACATGTCGTCAAATTGGTCGTATGGAAGTTCAAATATTTAAACTTTTTGACTTGCTTGATGGACTTGTCGTAATGTGTGAACAGTTGTCGAACAACTTCAGAGCATTTTGCTAGGATAAACAATGAGATATCAATCTATCGTACGTACGCCCGTTGATCACCGCAGGGGTTGGTTGTTGCTTTTGTAATATACACCGATACTATACGTGTTATTCTCCGTTTAAAAACGACGTTTGTGACTAACACAATGATAGTCTCCAGACGTCGATGAGTAGAGTCAAGACGTGGCAAAATGGTCGCAACAAGGCAGAATGACATAGTTTAAGACGCCGTCAAACCACAACGCGTTTGTAGGTGCAATATGTCAAAGCCAATGGATTGGTATCTCATTCTTTATCCCGGGTTCAGAGAATCAACACCAACTTTGAGCGGAATGAACGATATGATATAAGAAAAATACGGTTACTATCCATTCGCAAATAACTACGAAAATCCTCTGACAAATTTTCGTGAAATTCCCTTAACAGTTACTTACTTACTTACTTATTAGGCCAGCGATCCATGGAGGATCTGAGCCTGAGCTATAGCTGCCTTCCATCATTGTCAAGACCAAGATGTCCTACATCGGCGATTATTCGGTCTTTTTTTTTTGTTTATTTTCATTTTTAAAGCTTACCTAATATAAGTACAATTTTAAGAAAACAGGTTCAAAAAATTCAATAAAAAGATAGCCATTCTATAGCCTTTGAAAATTGCTAGTGGCGAATGACCCCTTCACATATGTAAGGGGTCCACCAAATAACTTTTTTATTTTTGAAAATGCTATAAAAAAACTAATGAATATTTTCTCAAATTTCTTTTTTCATTTGAAAGTACAATCCTTCCGGTTAATAATGGAAAATAATTTCATTCAAATGGCTGCCTCGGCTGGCCATGCGGTAGCCTACACGATCGGTCCAATTTTTAAGCACAATATCGATTGTGTGCAGCTGTATTTCACCAATGGCTTCACGAATATTGTCCTTTAAAGCGTCAATTGTCTCTGGCTTGTCGGCGTAACACTTATCTTTGACGGTACCCCACAAATAATAGTCCAACGGTGTCAAATCGCAGCTCCAAACGACATCCGCTCTGCGGCTGATAATGCGATCTTCATGCCTGATTTACAACACTGCGTTGGTGCGAGGCACTTTACGTGTTATGAGAAATGCCTCGACGCATGCCTTGAAAATGACAATTCAATTTTTTCGGCTGCTCCATGTCAAAGTAAACGCACACAACACAAACCACAAAATACAGAGATAAAGCATACACATCAATACACAGTAACAGTTGTTCAAACGCACAGAAATTTTCGACGTGTTTGACTTTTGTCTGCTTTGGTTACGTGAGTTTACGTTTTCTCTCGCTCTCATTTTTTCTTATTTCCTCTCATTTTTCAATGAACGTAAGCTCGCCAACCCAAAAGCAGTATTTAAGACTACCCCATTGAATTGCTTGAGTTGGATGTCTCAGCTAGCACTAACGCAGTGTTGTGAATCAGGCATCAAAAACAGGGCGCAAAACATCGAGTGTAGCTTCGGTTGTGTGGCACGTAGCGCCGTCCTGTTGAAACCAAATGTTGCCAATATCCTTCTCTTCAATTTTTGTGAACAAAAATTCGTACAACATGGCCCGATAACGATCGCCATTGACTGTAACGGCCACTCCTTGCTCATTTTCGAAGAAAAATGGCCCAATTATGCGTCTGGACCAAAATCCGCACCAAACAGTTCGCAATTTTCGCACACATTCTGCAACATTACCATGATTTTCAAAGTAATGTCGCAATATTTCCCAGCGTTGTTCAAGCGTATAACTACACAACCATATTCGTTCAGCGGAATGATAACACTAATTATCTGTCAAATCAGACATGAGCTAAGTGTTACCATTCTCGAAATAAGCACTACTTGAAAAAAAAAGTTAGATGGCGGACCCTTTACATATCATACAATCAGAATGTGTGGGGTATACATATATAAATAAAGTGAAAGAGAATATAAAATGTTAAAAAAAAAAAAACGTAAAGAAATTGCCCAGAAATACTAGAAGAAAAGCAATAATAGAGAAACATAAGATAAATACATGCAAGGAAAGTACAATTAAAATAACTAACTTTAAGATAGCTAACTATAACTCAAAGCTAAGTAATTAGATGTTCTAAATTAAAGTAAAAAACAACTGTTTGACCATTGAACTATCCATTGAAAAAAGCCGGTGTTTTACTTTGCTAAAAATGAGGTTTCGCACTCTTAAAATTCGAATGTCATATGGCAATTGATTGAAGAGTTTTGGTGCTGACACAGTGAAAAAATTCGTATAGTGAGTTTTATTTGAAGGTGGCACATCTACAAGATTTCTATATTAACTCGCAAACTATATGTTGCTGAGCTTCTGAGGATATATCCGCTGCGCAAAAAGAACACTTTGAGAACTTTATAAATATAAAGATGTCCTAAAGGCAAAATACGAAGACGATGAAATATACCGGAGGTTCGGTCTTCTCGAACCAGGAGGCTCGGAGTCGAAGACCCTCTTAGCTGGAGCATTGATGTCCATGCGCTCGATGTGGCCGAGCCAGTGTAGTCGACGGATCCTTGCCTTTCGGTCTATATCCACATCTTGGTACAGCTCGTAGAGTTCGCGGTTGTGTCTTCTTCTCCATTCACCATCCTCACAGACAGGACCAAGTATCCGGCGCGGAATGTTTCTTTCGAAAGAACCCAAAATCAGCGCCGCTGTCCTGCTTATCGTCCAGCTTTCGGCTCCGTACAGCAAGACTGGCAGAATGAGCGTTTTGTAAAGCATGACTTTGGTCTTTCGAGTGAGGAGTTTTGACCCCAGTTGTTTGGACAAGCCGAAGTAGCAGCCGGATCTCCACTGTGGTGTCATTTGTGGAATTTACGTTTGCCCCGAGGTAGACAAACTCCTTAACTACCTCGAAATTGTAGCTGTCAATTGTTATGTTTTGTCCCAGGTGGTGAGCGACGGATTGGTTTTTGCTTGACAGCATGTATTTCGTTTTGTCCTCATTGATCTTAAGACCAATTCGTTTCGCCTGTTCTTCAATCGCCGTGAATGCTTCCACAATGCCACGGCGAGAACACGCGATGATGTCGATATCATCTGCGTATCCTAGCAGCTGGATGGACTTGTAAAAGATAGTGCCTTCCCTGTTGACGCCTGCCCGTCGCACTATCTGCTCCAGCACCAGGTTGAAGAAGTCACATGACAGCGCATCTCCTTGCCGAAATCCGGTGCATGTTTCGAATGGTTCCGAGGTCCTAGAACCGAGTTGCACGGTGCATCGCTTGTTTTTTAGCGTGGCGCGACACAACTGGATCAGTTTTCCCGGGATCCCGAATTCGGCCATCGCTCCAAATAGTTCTTCTTTGAAATCGATGAAAAGATGGTGTGTATCGATTCGAAACTCGTTGGTCTTTTCCAGGATTTGTCGAAGTGTGAAAATTTGGTCTATAGTTGATTTGCCGGGCCGGAAGCCGCACTGGTAGCTGCCGATTAGTGCGGTGCAAAATGGTTATAGACGTTCACACAATACGCTGGACAGGATCTTGTATGCGACATTGAGCAGGGATATACCTCTATAGTTCTTGCAAGAGGTAGGTTCGCCATATAGAGCATGTATTCGAGTCGTCGGGCATGCTTTCATCCTCCCAAATTCTGCAGATGATCTGGTGCATGCTCCCTACCAGAACATCGCCGCCAGCCTTGAAGAGCTCTGATGGCAAGCCATCTGAGCCTGCGGCCTTGGTGTTCTTCAGCTTCTGAATAGCTGTGCCGACTTCTTCGATGCTGGGTGGGAGGACTACTTCAGCAGCTGGAGTTGGGATTTCCTCGGTCCCTACCACTCTCTCTTGGTCATGCTGGAAATGCTGCTTAAATACATCCACTATTCCCTGCGGGTCGGTGACAAGATTACCCTCGCAGTTTCGAAGAGCCTGGGTGCCCTTTTTGAAGCCTCCTGCAAAGCCCTTGGCTTTCTTGTAAAAGGCTCGTGTTTTATGTCTATCCCTAGATTACTCGATATCCTTGAGCTGGGAGGCTGCGAGGATTCTTTTCTTCTGTCGCATTAGTTTTTTCTCCTCCCTTCTTCTGGCTCGGTACTCTTCTTGCGCTGCCCTGGTTTTCCTCTGCAGCGCCTTTTGGTACGCCTCGTCGGTTGCTGCCTTTTTCTGTTCACACTCGTCATCATACCACGCGTTTCATGTCGGGGGTGGTAGGTATCCTAAGGTGGTTTCGGCTACTTCCTGAATGGCTGAGGGGCAATGCAGCCACATATTATTGGCATTTGTGTTCGACGTAGGCATACCGTAGAGTCTTTCGCTCAGCTGCTCCCTGTAGACTCTGGCAACCTCCGGTGTGCTCAGGCGCCCAATGTCGAACCTCCTCCTGATGGGCTGGTGCAGCTTTCTGACATTGGACAGTCGAGCTGTGAATCTTGCTGCTACGAGGAAGTGGTCAGAGTCGACATTTGCCCCTCTGAATGTTCGCACATCCAGGATGTTTGACGAGTGCCTTGCGTCAATAAGCACATGGTCGATTTGGTTGGCGGTTCGACCGTCCGGAGATCGCCAGGTTGCTGTGTGGATTCGCTTGCAAGGGAATCTTGTGGTACTTATCACCGCATTACGAGCTGTCGCAAAGTATGTGAGTCGGAAGCCGTTATCTGTTGTTGTATCGTGGAGGCTGTGCTTTCCGATCACTCCGCTAAGGGTGTTCTCCTTATCGATTTTGGCGTTGAAGTCCCCGAGCACGATTTTTACATCGTACTCCAGACAAGCTCGGTAGGCGTTGTCCAGGAGGTCATAGAAGTCCTCCTTGGTAGGGTCTTCAGCCTCGTCGGTAGGGGCGTGTGCATATATAAGGCTGATGTTATAAAAACTGCCTCTGATGCGTTTCACAGACAGGCGATCACTGATAAGTTTAAAGTCGATGACCTTCGACCTTAACCGCTTTCCCACGACAAAACCGCATCCCAGTAAGTGCAATCTTTTGTGACAGCTGTAATATACGTCGCAGTTTTTCTTCCTAATCATACCGTTTCCTATCCAGCGTAGTATGGACCGCAGTAATATCCGCCTTGTACTGCGTAAGGATCCTTTCTAGTTTATGAGCAGCTCCGGGAGTGTACAAATCGTGTTCCTTTTTCGTGCGTTGTCGTCGTCGAGTATCCGTCCGTGTATCCGAGGCATCTTGTTCATTCATAACTTGTGTTTCTTTTACGTTGGCGGTACAACCGCCATTCTGGTCGGGGTTTTGTCGCTGCATACGTTTGTTCACCTCCCAACGGTTATTGAAGAGGCTATCCAGTGGGCGCCGCGAGGAGGCCGTATGTCAACTTGACCCGGGCATTTAAACAGGGATCGTTGCTGGCATCTCGCCAGGTTGAGAGCGATCAACAACTTTACCCTGTATGTCCGAGCCCATGCCCTCTTAACAGTTACCGATGAGAAATGATTGCTTTTTCCGACCCATTGTTTAATCCACATTCGCTTTTTTTCATCATTTTCAAGTATTTCATCAATAATCATCCCTGTAACCAGAGCATGCGCTGCCATGTTAATACTTCGAAATTTCTATCGCAAGTGAAGTCGGTCAAGCAAGTTGTATGGTGTGAACGCTAGGCATTATTTGGTCGTCAAGCAAATCGTACCGACAAATCGTATAGCGTGAACCCCGCTAATAAGAAACATAGTATCAGAGATAAATAAAGAGATGGAAATCCTTCGAACGTCCGCCCTATGATCCCTGCAAGGGTTGGTTGTTGCATTTGTAATATACCGATACTGTACGTGTTATTCTCTTTTAAAAACGACGTGCTTTTGACTAACACAATGATGGTCTCAAGACGCCGATGCGTAGAGTCAAGACGTCGGAACTGGTGGGAATGACATAGTCAAGACGCCGTCAAACCGCAACGCGTTTGTAGGGGCTATCTGTCAAAATGCCCCTCAAAGCCATCGGATGGCCATCTCTATAGTACCGTTTCTAATTAGTTGGTAACAGCTGTATGTATGATACATGCATATCGAACATTTAAAGCATTTTCCTTGGCAGTTGACTACAATTTTCCGAAAACAGGTAGAGGGGTTCCCTCGAACCAAACAATAAGAATGATTCATTTAGTTAACCTTACACATATGATTTCATTTAACGCTATTAAAAATAATTAACCAAAAATATGTACTAAATGATGCATCGCAATTATCCAAGCTCGTAACATTCAATTAATTATTGCCACGCTGCACCTTTTTATTACCAAAAACCTCTGCTTACCATCTGCTTTTATTCTCTATTTGATCACATGGGTGCATGAGAGTGCAGGTTTACCATAGGTTTGAATGGTATTTATCACCGTAATGGAGCAGTAATGACCCTTGTAGTTACGAAGGCAAGTAGATAGATAGATATTTATTTATTTCATTTAAAATTTACAAAAAATGTGTTATCGCACAATTTACCTAATAGATTTACAGAGATGTGATTCATATCTTTCTACTGAAATATTATACAAATTATTTAATTACAATGGTGAGAATGATAGAATACACTAAACTGAGGAAAACAAATGAAAACAAAAACCTCAAATGAAAGTTGGCCGAAAAAAAAAAAAAAAAAAAAAAAAAAAAAAACAAGTGCTGCATTATAACAGGTTCAGCTGGTTGATTAAAGGATTGTTTGAAATATCGCATTTAGTTATGAAACTATCATTAAGTTTGCAAATCCTGAATGAGATCAATTCAACATTAGCTCTAGTGTGTAGATGTAGTGTTGAGTAATGCCAAGGCAAATTTAGCATCATTTTTAATAGTTTGTTTTGCATTTGTTGTAGCTTTTTAATGTGGCACTTAGCACAGTTGCCCCAAACCTGACAGCCGTATAGCAAAATTGGTTGAAATATAGTTTTATGAATTATTATTTTATTTTCTAATGAAAGACATGACTTTCTATTAATAAACGGATATAGTAGAGGCAAGTAGATTTTTATAAAACAGGAAATACGTACATATGGTACATATGATTGAGGCGTAAAATGGGAACATTTTTTTAATTAATTTCGATAACCCGTAGTTACTGGAAAAATAAAGAAAACTCTTTACAAATTATGGGAATTGAACTATTGGAATATTGGGCATGAAAACTTAGTTTGTCGAACTGGTTAGCCAAAACTGCTTACAATGTCGGCTTGTTCCAACATTTTCCAGGATATCTCTACAGACGCCTGGAAACACTCGTTTGACACGCTTCTTGACCATGAATATCGCTATATATGTAAATTAATAAAATCGTTTTTTTTTTTTTAACAAAAGCTTTATTTTATTACTTTATTACTTAAAACTAACTTAAAGATATGAACGCTTAGCTAAAGCGGCCTACACACACGCTACGGATCGAATGGATCTGTTTGAAGTCGTTTCGCCACACACTTGTGGATCGGTATACGTTCTTCATTTCACGCTGTTCGCCGTCGAGTAAGGATGGATCGCGGAGAAAAAATAATTTTGTTGTGTGGTGTATATATTGTGTGAAAAAAGGAAAGAAAGGATAATGAAAGAGAAACGTTCACTGTGGATGCAGGAGAGGTTTCTGATCCTAATGGGCCTGTATACACGAGAATATCGCTAGCAGCAGGAAGACCGGTTTGATGCTCTACACTGAAGCATACACGGGATTCATTTTTCTAGAAGAAAAAATTGTGTATGTGAACCTTGTTCAATTGTGTTAGTGTTTCTTTTTTTTTTGACATTTCATTTGAAAGAGACATTTCCTTTGACAGAGATATTAAGTGCAACCACGCACTAAAATGTCCCTTTGTTTTTTCCCGATGTTCACTGCAAAAAAAGTGCGGACTCGAAAACTGAAGAGTTGTATATGTATTAGTTTTCCACTTCTGTTCACCCACTAAATTTGCGGAGGAAAATGGTACTCCGTTTCGTACCGCAACCTTCAGCTCCCTCTCCCACAAAACCGGTTTTTTTTGGGTGATATATTCTCGTGTATACAGCCTCAATAACCTATTCATATATAGATACATGCATTCACAAATATGTGAATGAGGGTCTCATAATTCTATTGCCTATTGCCTGCAAGTGTTTATTGCTTGTTTCATTTTATTGCCTGTTTTCATTTTATGATTCGATGTTCACAGTTTTATAACATACATTTGTGCACATACGAATCATAAATACAATCATAAGCATATAAACAGACTGCATAGATGCACTCTAACAACTTCGGGTGGACGTTTCCTAGACATCGTCAACCGCGCCACACACACGCTACCGAACTCATTTGATAACTTGCGATCTGTAGCAGACTGTGCCACACACACGACGATCTGTTTGAATCGCAACATTTTCAACCGCGCCACACACACACTACCGAATGCAAGAATATCAAACTCATTTGAAAACTTGCGATCTGAAGCAAATTAGCCCACACACAGGACGATCTGTTTGAATCGCAACCGATCCATTCGATCCGTAGCGTGTGTGTAGACCGCTTAACGGACTGACGAAAGAAAGAAGAAAGAATGACGAATGATCTCCTGCTCCTTTTGCACGAGGGTTTTTATTCTGAATTGCTGCGTTGTAAATAAGGGTTGGTTGGTGTTCTATTGCACTGGAGTCATGGTGGGATGAAGATCGAAGTGATTCTCGATTTTTGTTTACCATTCCGTAAACCGAATTCGTAGAAACACTTATCTATAAAGCGGCCTACACACGCGCTACGGATCGGATGGATCGGTTTGAAGTCATTTCGCCACACACTTGTGGATCGGTATACGTTCTTCATTTCACGCTGTTCGCCGTCGAGTAAGGATGGATCGCGGAGAAAAAATAATTTTGTTGTGTGGTGTATATATTGTGTGAAAAAAGGAAAGAAAGGATAATGAAAGAGAAACGTTCACTGTGGATGCAGGAGTGGTTTCTGATCCTAATAACTTATTCATATATAGATACATGCATTCACAAATATGTGAATGAGGGTCTCATAATTCGATTGCCTATTGCCTGCGAGTGTTTATTGCTTGTTTCATTTTATGGCCTGTTTTCATTTTATGATTCGATGTTCACAGTTTTATAACATACATTTGTGCACATACGAATCATAAATACAATCATAAACAGACTGCATAGATGCACTCTAATAACTTCGGGTGGACGTTTCCTAGACATCGTCAACCGCGCCACACACACGCTACCGATCGCAGGAATATCAAACGCATTTGAAAACTTGCGATCTGTAGCAAACTAGCCCACACACAGGACGATCTGTTTGAATCGCAACATTTTCAACCGCGCCACACACACACTACCGAATGCAAGAATATCAAACTCATTTGAAAACTTGCGATCTGTAGCAAACTAGCCCACACACAGGACGATCTGTTTGAATCGCAACCGATCCATTCGATCCGTAGCGCGTGTGTAGGCCGCTTAAATATGTCTGTTTATTTTAGTCGACCACCGAGAAGAAATGGTTATTGTTTGATACGTACATAGATGTGTACGTCGTTATCTCTTGTTTGTACTGCAGGGTAGATTACGGTGTCTTAACTTGTATACGTAGACGTTGAATAAATTAAATGGGCTGACCCTACAAAGAACAGGGCTAACAAACGCCTCCTAGGGGTAGCATCTATCCGATGGATGCTGGCTTGCTAA
The DNA here is from genome assembly GCA_951905685.1 of Eumerus sabulonum. Classification (NCBI taxonomy): domain Eukaryota; kingdom Metazoa; phylum Arthropoda; class Insecta; order Diptera; family Syrphidae; genus Eumerus; species Eumerus sabulonum. The sequence continues at coordinate 211,517,577 of OX645060.1, forward strand.
AAAGTGAGAAGAGCCACCGCAAATGTACACCTTGTGGCACTGTTAATAGGTCCCATCTCCACCTACCCGTGGTGCGATCTGGAGATTTCCTCCGGAAATTACAGACGGGGAAGGGCGACGGGCGAGTAAAAAAAAAAAAACGTTCTTAGAGACAACGAAAAGCCTTAGATTTAACGGACGAACTACATGTTGAAGAATGGCAGGAGTGTCGGTCCATTAACAGACCAAATGCCTTAAGCTGCTATAAATCAGACATTACCGCACTCCAAGAAGTACGATGGGACAGACCGGGTAAAAAGTGAATGAAAAACTGCGACATGTACTACTGAATGTTGCCGTTTCAGTAGTATATTTCACAACAAGGTTGGAGAACAAACAACGACTATTTAGCTGAGGATTGTTTCTCGAGGTGGACTTAGGCAAAAAGTCCTATGCGTCCGGCATGAGAGCGAACACCTCATAACAATCCGCATCAAAGCTACAGAAGAAAAAGACGACACAATTTAAGATGGGTTCTATGACCACCAAGATGGAACCTACACTCAATGTACTAGCTATGACATCAAGATTGTTCTATGAGATTTCGCAGTCGTAGGAAAGCACCGCCTACACGACGCCATGTCCAAAGACGGATTCAGGCTAATAGACTTTTTGACTTTACGGAGCGTAATTTCCTAGTAATTAGCACAGGATTCCCATATCCCAATATCCATAAGGGGACCTGGCGGACCAGCAAAATTTGACGTCGGGAAGCTGCAATCGCAAGAAACCGCCGAACCGCAAGAACCGCAATCTCAAAAGCCGATACAAACTGCACAAACCATAGAACAACAATGGAGACGTTGTCAAGGCGCCATCAGGGATGCTGCCTCTGATGAATTAGGTGTCCAGCCACCATCTAGGAGAAACCCTTGGTTTGATAACGAGTGCAGACAAGTACATGCAGGAAAACAGAATGCATACATGGCCACGTTGCATCGACGAACGAGAACTGCTCGTAAGCTCTATGAGCGCAAAAGAAGAGAAGAGGATGCGCTTTCCAGAAGGAAAAAGAAAAAGCACGAAAAGCGTGCGATCGAGGAGATGGAGAGATGCTATGGCAGGAACGACGTTCGAAGTTTTTCCAAATAGTAAAACGAACATGCCAAGGTCATAAGACCATAGCGGAAGCATGCAGGGATGAATCCGGACACCTCGTATTTGAATCACAGTTGATGCTGTGAATATGGAAAGAGTATTTCTGCAGACTGTATAACGGCGAAGATGGTCAAGATACCACTGTCAGGCAGAACGCACCATTCACACTGAATAGAGATGAGGGAGAATTCTGTCCACCCGACTTAGACGGGGTTAAGATAACGACATCAAAACTGAAGTCTAATAAAGATGCCGGCGCAGACGGCCGCCTGCTGAGCTATTTAAAGCAGATGAGTTGGTTGGGAACATGCTCCAGCTCATCTGTAAGATATGGCAGGAAGAAAGCATACCCAATGAATGAAATCTCAGGACCGTTTGTCCGATCCATAAAAAGGACACCCCTATAACTGCGCCAACTATAGGGGAATAAGTCCCCTTAACATCGCGTATAAGATCTTCTTTGTCGTTCTATGTGGACGCCTGAAACCATTTGCAGACGACTTGATAGGTTCCTATCAGTGTGACTTCTTCTTATTTGGTGGCGGTACAGCCCATGAAGAAACAGAGCCAAACTTCTCTCAATCACCCATGTTGTGTGTAAATTATTTTTCAAACAAGTGGAAGGGACCTACAATTTAATGCCAATTCCGAACGGCATGAGTCGAGAAGTTTTTCATAGCAAGTGTACTACGGGGGGTTTTGCCAGAAGTAGGAGGGACGTCGCGAAATAAACATTCGATGGCATTGGGGTTATCGGGACCCGAACTCGCTCATCGTGCGTCAGAGTCTAACATACTAACCACTGCGCCATGGCGCCTTCATCAATGTGGCTTCAGGCCAGGTAAATCCACAACAGACCAAATATTCACACTGCGGCAGATCTTGGAGAGGACCCATGAATACCAAGTCGACACCCATCACCTTTCCGTCAATTTCAAAGCCGCGTATACGGAGTCATGTCTAGTTCTAACATCCCTGCCAAACTGGTGAGATTATGCTGGATGACAATGGACAATTGCCGCTGCTTTATTAAGCGAATTAACCGAGGCCTTTGATGTTTAAAAAGGATTTAGACAAGGTGACGCACTGTCATGTGCTTTTTTCAACATCACGCTTGAAAAGATCGTGCGTTATTCACTGGCCAATATAAGAGGCGCGATCTTTCCCGAGTCTGCACACTTGATCGCATACGCTGATGACATTGACGTGATTGGGAGAACGCCGCGGTAGGTCAATAAAGCTTTTGAGAGCTTTGAAGCAGAAGCGTCTAAAGTGGGTCTGAAGGTAAACGAGGGCAAAACCAAGTATACATACATATATATGTATGCTGTCATACATATGTCTAGGCCAGAAAGTCACTATTGGCAGCTATAACTCTGATGTAGTCAATGATTTCGTCTACCTTGACTCGATGGTAACAAGCAGCAATGACACCAGCGCTGACATTAGACGCAGAATTACTTTGGGCAACTGCTGTTGCTTCGGGCTCAAGAGGCAATTGAGTAGTAGAACCCCCTCTCGGAAAACTAAGGTAACCCTCTATAAAAGCTTAATCTCGGTCCTCCTCTATGGGGCAGAGGCTTGGACCTTATCAAAAATTGATGAAGAGATCTTTTGTCGTTTCGAGACTAAAATTCTGCGTACAATCTTCGTCCCGTTTGTGTTGACGGAGAGTTGAGGCGATGAACCGTACGGGCTGTATAGCGACATCGGCCTAGTACGCCGTCTACTGATCCATTGTCGAAGATGGCTAGGAAATGTAGAGCGAATAGATCGTTCTAGCTGGTAAGGCTTGTTGGTTGAGGCCCAAGTTCACCTCGAACTGTAGCGCCATCTAAGAAGAAGAAGAAAAAGAAGAAGAAGCTGACCCGATCCGGTTACTAAGTTGGACTCTGACGCATGATACGTGAGTTCGGATCCCGATAACAACAACGCCATCGAATGTTTATTTCGGGGCTCACGACGCTCATAATAGGCATTAAAATGTAGGTTTCATTCACCTGTGTACAAAAAAAAATAAAAGGAAATGGCCCTTTATGGGCTGTAGCGCCATCACAAGCAAAGCTGATCCGACGGACTTCGGTCCGTCCAATATTTAATAGAGTAAGATCAAGTGTTAATTTCATCATACACAACATTTTCTGTTTTCTGCTCTGGAGCTTAAGCGAAGAGTGAGGATGGTTTTCCAACTCTGGAACATGCCACTTATACATGAGTACATAGCTGGCCGTGTGAAAAGCATGACATTTCCAGATGTATGTGACTTGTTTATGGTAATCGTAAATGCAAGTTTCACGGAGAACTGAATGCGTTTGAACTTAATTCGCGGAATTAGGCATTTTTCTCCCTTGTACTGCCCTTTCAAAATCCTTACCACTATCACATTGTTGATTGGCGTCGTCACAATCATTTGGGTTCCATTGCATAGTTACGGGGTATCAAGATTTCGTAGCATGATGAGGACAGGTCACACTTTAATACGCAAATGATGAGGTGGCATGCCAAGCAAATTCAAAAAGTTTAGGAGTTCCACTGGAACTCCGTTGCGTTTTCAACGCAAGTGCTAACAAATAGCATGAGGACTGAGACCTTTATAGATCTATTGGGCCTACAAGCCGATCAGACGAGGAGCTTAATGAAGTTGAGAATGTCTCTCATACAAGCTGAAATGATCCCCTTAGGAGTCATAATTTCACTGAGAGTGATACGCTTCCTAAGATGGCAAAGAACAACGCACTCACACTGCCCTGCAGTTTCTTCTTCCTTAAACAGAGTCGACACTCAGTTTCAGATGAGTGTTTCATTTTACTGAGATGATATCTCAGACCACAGTGTCCCGTAGGGTAGCTAGTCTACTAGTCTACTGAAATCTACTCTACTAAGTTTGGGTATATTAATAGAGTGTTTGTTCAGTATAAATCGTTTTGATTGCCGAAGCCATTAAACGCTGTTCCAAAAGGACAAGTCTTGCGATTTTCCCATTTGTCTAAAAATAAGTTAATTTTAAACTTGGAAGTGCCGCAGAAAGGTTCATGACCTATGTACCTTTCACTGGAACTTTTCATGGCGAGTTGGTCAGAGAATATATTGATGGTTACTCCTCTTATGCCAGTCTCTAAGTTTAGATTGACGCATGTTAGGATGGTATATAATTCAGCTTGGAAGATACTAGGACTCACTAAGGCCTTTGAAATCCTCCGATTTGATCTAAAGATGCCGGCGCCAACGCCAGAAACCATCTTGGAGCCGTTAGTGGACCACCAAAGGCCTATGACCATGAGCAAGGGATCACTGGTTTCCCAAGCTATGCGGTTTGGGTTCAATATCTGATATCTCTTGTCAAAAGTAAAGGTGTGTGGTAATGCGTCCGAGACCGTGGTAATTACATCCCACTCAGGAAGATGTTGCAGGATGCACATTTGACCGATAGGTCTAAATGGCAGGCCTGTTCCCGACCAAAAAATTCTGATTGCACTACGTAATACAACCTTTTTAATAAAAAGGTGCAGTGGAGTAGGTTGGCATAGCGGCCAATATAATACGGCTAATTTGCATCGCCCTAATCCAGTCCCTCTGCAGGAGAGTGCAGTGGTGATCGAGTCATCGTCAGTATTGTCAAAAGTCGATCTCCTTGTGTGTGAAACTATTTTCAACACGCGCCACATTGATCGATTTGTGTGAACGCAATTCTCCTGAAATTTGATTTTGAATCGCGCGTCGGGCGCGTGCGCTCAACCAATCGTTGTTACGATCATTTTGACCAATGTTCGGATATACATTAGTAACGAGTTCATCCTACGTTGAAGTAAATCAGCAAATAGCAGGTGGAATCGATATTAAACCACTGGAAGTATCTACCGGAATTTGTCCCCTTTCGATTCAAAGCAGTTCTTTGGAGAAAACTTTTGCGGTTCTATCCTGTTGCAGGAACACTCGCATATTCATACTCAATGGAATTGATATGATGACTTGAGGCATGCGTTGAATTCATCCGTCTCTGTTGGTTTCGTTATCGCGGGAAGTGTTTGATCGTGCACTCATCCCATATGATCAATTTAACATTTTTTTAAGACTTTTGCCATGGCTGCTTACTTTGAAATTTTGCAAACAGGATTTTCACTGATTTGCAGGTTTAACGGAAGCTTCTGTACTGAATGTGCGGTTCTTCCCCCTTGTAGGAGTGTTGCAGCAATTTCGGTAGAAGCGAGAGCTAACGCAATTCCGCTTTGAACTCCTATTGCTGCTTATATGAATGATATCAATGATATCAGGAACGTTTTCCCAGTTCTGTCGGGCGCATCAAGAAAATATATTCCACCGTCGACAGCCTTCATCAGTTGATTATACGCACTGTTTTGCTATTTATTCAATAGTGGAACTGTTGAGACCTTAACACAATGCGTTAAAACTTAAGTACAGGTCAAATTCACAAGTTGTGAATGAATGCTGTTGTTTTTTTTTTCATTCGTTCAGTTTGTCTTCTTTTTCGGTGCATCAAGTATTTTATCGTCCCTTTTTGTATTTTGAATTCATACCGAACGGAAGTTCTTAAATAAATAATTTTGTTTTTATTTCAACAGGTTATGGGCATGTAAATTCAAAAATATTGGAACGATGGCAACACTACTTTAATATAATGCGATGACAAGGTGAATATAGGGTGATGACAGGAGACGTCAGATGTCGCTGGGTTCCTCCAGCACGCCCCAGAACCATCCAGATGAAAGATCCGTAGTATAAATACAAGTGTGCGGCAGCAGCAGGAAGCATTGAAGTGGTGAAGTCGAAAGGTGTAAGATAAACGTTATGTGTGCTGCGAGAGATTTGAAAGGATTTATAGTTTGAGTTGGATAAAAGTAATAAAGATTTTTGAGACAAGGAAAAGAAGTTTCATTTATAGAACAACCAGGTCATAAACACGCAACAATATTAAGGATTTATTATTACAATAGAAATGATTTTTTAGCGCTTATTTTCACATACTTAGGAGAAACATATGACCTCAAGGGACCCAGACAAAAGGCCTCATTGGGTGCCTCATCAATATGAAGATGGAAAAATGGATGGATGGATTCATTCGTGAGTTCAAAGCGACGGTTAACAAGTTACAGGAAATGGTAGCGACAGTGGACAATAATTTATTAGTGGGTGTACATCTTGACGAACCAAAATAATGAGAAGGAAAAACCAACGCAGTCGACTATTGAAGTGGGAGCGGATTATGGCTTTAGCATGCATTTATAGCTTCCGATGACGACTCGATATGGTGTCTGGACTATGTTACTAATTCGCATATGTGTAAAACCAAATTATTATTTGGAAGCCTGAAGATGTTGAAAAAGGATGCGTTTGTCACTCTTGCAAATAGCCAAAAAGTGAAAATTGTTGGAATAGGAACGGCAGTGCTGACATCGCACCTTAACAGCATTGGTAAGGAGATCAAATTGTTTCGCACACATCGAATTTAAACGAAAATCTCTTTATAAGACTTGCGAGTCTGCACCTGGAATGCGAGGTCCTTTAACAGACCGGGTGCAGGCATTCAATTGAAGCAGAGCTCATCTGCTATAAAGCAGACAAAACCGCACTCCAAGAAATGCGATGGGATGGACCAGGCAAAAGACGGACAAAAAACTGCGACATCTGATACGGGAATTGCTACAAGGAGAACAAACAGCCCTTATTTGAATGTGGATTCGTTATTCGAGGAAGACGAAGCTTTCTTAAGCTTTCGGGATGTAAGCGAACACCTCATAGCACCGAAGAAAGGGACGAAGGACTTAAAGGAGAGTTCTACGATCTCCTAGACAAAACCTATGTCCCAGCTCCGTGTATGTAGGTATGTGTATGTGGGTATGTTGGCGTTACAGTCCGTGAAGGACAAAAGCCGAACTTCTCTCAATCATCCCTGTTGTGTGGGTGATTTTATTTTCTTATAGGTGAAAGGACCTTACAGTTTATTGCCGGTTCCGAACGGCGGAATTCGAGAAGCTTTTTGTGACAATTATACTACAGGGGGATTTGTCAGTATCCCATAAAAATAGTTCTAGGAGGTTTTAATGCGAAACTGGCTAAGAGGACATATTTGAGTCGATCACGGGGATATATAGCCTACACGACATCACGTCTGAATACGGACATCAGCAGAAAAGCATGAGAGCAGATGGAGATGCTATAACAGGAATAACGCTAGCAAGTTTTACCCAAAAAGTAAAACGAACACGCCAGGGCTATAAAGCCAGAGGGGAAGCCTATAGAGATGAAGACGGACAACTAGTAGTAGAGTCACTGCTGAGTCGGTGCTGAGAATATGAAAGGAACACTTCTGTAGACTGTTTAACGGCGATGAAAGATCTAATACCGCTGTCAGGCAGAATGATCCATTAGCAACGGACGAAGATGCAAGAGAGTGTCGTCCATCCAACCTAGATGAAATTAAGCTGGTAATTTGAAAGCTCAAGACGGCCTATCTGCCGAGCTATTTAAAGCGGCTGGAGATGATCTGGTTGGGCGCATGCACAGCTCATCAGTAAAATATGGTCAGAGGAAAGCATGCCCGACGAAGGGAATCTCAGCATCGTTTGCCCAGTTCACAAGAAAGAAGACCTATATAACTGCGCTAACTACAAGGGAATGAGTCTCCTTAACATCGCATACATGATATTCTCTGCCGTAATGTGTGAACACCTAAAACCCTTTGTGGATAATTTGATATGTTCTCATCAGTGCGGTTTCTGGCCAGGTAAATCCACAACAGACCAAATATTCCCACTGCAGCAGATCTTGAAGAAGACCATAGAATACGAAATCGACACCCATCACCTGTTCGTGTATTTTTTCAAAGCCGCGTATGAGGATGTGCACAAAGACGAGCTATACGGAGCCACTTCTAGCTCTAACATCCCTGCCAAGCTAGTCAGACGGATGCAAGATGACAATGGAGAATACCCGCTGCTCCATTAAGGTCGGTAGCGAATAACCGAGACCTTTGATTTTTAAAAAGGACTTAGACAAGGTGACACACTGTCACGTAATTTTTTCAACACCGTGCTTGAAAATACCATACGAGACTCACTGGCCAACACAAGAGGTACGATCTATTTCAAGTCTGCACAACTGCTTGCGTACGCGGACGACATTGACGTAATTGGAGGAACACAGTGCGACGACAATGATGCGTTCAAAAGCGTTTAAGCAGAAGCGGCTAAAATAGGTCTTTCGGTTAACGAGGGTAAGACGAAATATATGCTGTTAACGAATAAAAAAAAGGTGCGCAACACCGACGTCTCGGCCAGAAAGTCACAATTGACTGCTATAAGTTCGAAGTGGATTTCGTCTACCCTGGCTCATTAGTGACCAGCGACAACAACACCAGGGTTGAGATCAAACGCAGAATTACCCTTGCCAATCGCTGCTTCTTTCGGTTCAAGAGGCGGTTGGGTAGTAGAGCCCTCTCTCGAAAGACCAAAGTTGCGCTGTACAAAACCTTAATCATCCCGGTCCTCCTTTATGGCGTAGAGGACTGGACTTTAACGAAAGCGGATGAGGAGGCCCTAGGTCATTTCGAGAGGAAAATTCTGCGTTCAATCTATGGTCCCGTTTGTATAAACGGGTAGTGGAGAAGAAGACACAATGACGAACTATACTATCTACGGATCCAACGTCTAAGATGGCTGGACCATGTAGAGCGAATGGATAACACAGATCCGGCACGAAGAGACGGGACAGAAGGACGACTGAATCTAAGGTGGCGCACACAGGAGGAAGTGGACTTTAACCAACTGGGAGTGCGTCGCTTGAAACAGCTGGCAAAAGATCGAGCCAGATGGAGAAGTTTGATGGTTGAGGCATGGGTTCACACCGGACTGTAGGGTCACCTAAGTAAGCAAGTTTATAAGAAATAGGTGTCCAACAAAAATGAATAAACAAATGACTCCAGAGGAATTGTGGACTTGTAACAAACCGGACATGTCATCTTTTAAGTCTATAGGTATATGTACTGGGCATGAGAAATAATTTTGGGAAATATTAATCAAAAAGAAATGAACATATTGTCGTTGATAGGGGGAGGGGGCGAGCAAACAGAGCAAAGAAGTTGATCGCGTTTAACATGGCAAAACCAACTTGTTCCGAAACAACAACAAGCCTCGGATATGGATGGATACAAAGCTGACGACCCCTGCAAACGACTAACAGATTTGAGAGTCTGCACCTGGAATGTGAGGTCCCTTAACAGACCGGGTGGAGGCGATCAAATGGAGCAAACCGTCAACTGCTATAAAGCAGATATAACGGCACTCCAAGAAGTGCGATGGGATGGACCACGCAAAAAACGGATGAAAAACTGCTACAAGGAGAACAAACAGCGCCTATTCGGGAGCGGATTCGTTATTCGAGGAAGACTCCAACAAAAAGTCTTAAGCTTCGGAGATATAAGCGAACGCCTCATAACAATCCGCATCAAAGCTAAATTTAGAAACATTAACATAATATGCGCTCACGCCCCAACGGAAGAAAAGGACGATCGACTCAAAAAAGAATTCTACAATCTCCTAGACAGAACATATGCCCAATGCCCCAGCTACGACACAAAAATAGTCCTAGGAGATTTTAATGCAAAACTGCGCAAAGAGGACATATTTGAGTCGATCATAGGTAAGCATAGCCTCCATAACACCACATCCGACTCGGACTTAGGCTAATCGATTTCCTAGCGGGGCGTAACCTCCTTGTAGCAAGCACGCGATTCCCCCATCTCAATATCCACAAGGGTACATGGCGGTCTTTTGATCAATCGACCACCAACCAGATTGATCACATTGCGATCGACGCCAGACACTCCTCCTGTATTCTCGACGTACGAACCTTCCGAGGGGCCAACATCGACTCGGACCACTATCTTGTTGTAGCCAAGGTACGAATGAGGATATCAAGAATGCTAAGGAGTCGAGTAGGACTACGTAAGTTTGACGTCGGAAAGCTACAATCGCAAGAGACTACCAGAATCTTTGTCGATCGTGTCTCCTCCAAGTTCTCTCAAAATCCGTCCACAGCAGCACAAACAATAGAGCAGGAATGGGCGCATTGCCAGAGCGCCATCAGAGACGCTGCCTCAGAGGTGCTGGGTTTCAAACCGCCACCACCTAGAAACCCTGGTTCGATGAACAATGCGACCAAGCTCATGCAGCAAAACAGTAGGCATATAAAGCCATGCTGCAACGACGGACGAGAGCTGCTCGCGAAATCTATGAGAAGAAAGAAGGGAGAGCACGGAAAGCGTGAGGTGGAGGAGATGGAGAGATGCTTCCGCAGAAATGACGCCCGTAAGTTTTACAATAAGGTAAAACGAACATGCCATGGCTACAAAACCAGAGCGGCGGCCCGCAGGGATGAAAATGGAGAACTGGTAGTATAGTCGCAGTCGATGCTGAGGATTTGGAAAGACCACTTCTGCAGACTATATAACGGCGATGATAGACAAGATACCGCTGTCAGGCAGAACGGGCCATTCGTAATGGACGACAATGTAACAGGATTCAGTCCACCCGACCTAGACGAAGTCAAAATAGCGATATCAAGACTTAAGACTAATAAAGCCGCGGGCGCAGATGGCCTGCCTGCTGAGCTTCTTAAGGCTGAAGATGAGCTGGTAAAGTGCCTGCACCATCTCATTTGCAAGGTATGGTCGGAGGAAAGCATGCCCGACGAATGGAATCTCAGCATCGTTTGCCCGGTCCATAAGAAAGGCGACCCCTATAACTGCGCCCCCTATAGGGGAATAAGTCTCCTTAACATCGCATATAAGATCTTATCTGCCGTATTGTGTGAACGCCTAAAACCGTTTGTGGATAACCTGATCGGCTCGTATCAGTGTGGTTTCAGGCCAGGTAAATACACTTTTTTTTTTTGTTTTTTCTTGTTGAAGGCTTCTGCTATCCGCTGGAGCACTCAGACGCAATCACTGGTCCATTGTACTCCAGACAGACACCTTACATTACTGTATTTTCTCCGTTTTCGGGAGAAAAATTTGAGGGAGCTTCAGTGATGTAGAGCTGAGGGATTCGGAACACACCATGTCGGCTCCAAGGGTGCGCCACCGTATGTGAGCAAAGGCGGGACAATCACAGAGGAAATGCTCTGCAGTATCATCCTCCTCTTCGCCACATGCAGCACAGGTAGGCGTCACACTGATGCCGAGCACGTAGAGATGCTTGGCAAAAGTGTAATGGCCCGTGATAACTCCCACAAGCCTTCTGCAGTCGATTCTCCTTAAAGACAGGAGGAATGCTGCAGATTTTTTGCAGACATCAGGGCATGCGCGCTTAGTCATCCTGCAACCCGGACAATCCCTCCATTTCGGGGGCTTGCTCAACTTTCCTCCACTTTTCTGTCGTCAGTTTGCCATCAGGATCGCTAGCATCGAAAGACTAGGATAACTCGGCCGGGGTCTCTAGCCTGGCCTTCTTGCCCTCTCTATTCGGTTCCTCCGGTGACGATCTTGGTCTTTGATCTTTTTCCTGAGCCATGATTTTAGTAGCCCAAGCGACCGACTCTCTTGCCCTTTTAGTCAGGTTGGTCTTATGTTCCTATCTATTTAGTATTTTTAGGGCCGATTTACGGTCTTTGCAGGTCCTGGTTGATGGCTTTACCCTGTTGAGTTTTGTGGTTCCATCCTTTGGGGGCTGTTTGGAAATTTGGCTGCTTGAGACCCCTATCGTTGGAGTCTGAATTGCCTGTGGTTTTGAGCGGCTTGCAGCTCCCTCCAGCTTCTTGTGAATTCCGAGCTCACCTCACCGACTTCCGAAAGAGAAGTCCGTCTGCGCAGAGATCCGCAATACGCAGGTAAGGCTAGTTAATTCAATTTGTATCTGGTTTCCGAATACATCGTTTTTTTTTTTTTTTTTTATCTGTCCTGAGTTATATTCTGAGCTATTTCATTTCATTACCAAACATGACATCGAGTTCAGTATAGTATGTGAAGCAAAAGCTTGCAGCAGTAGAGGTGCTCGTACTTTTTTAAATAAAGCTTAAAAAGGGACAGGACAATTATTATTGTAGATCATGGAGTGTAGTCTGAATTAATTAGTGAGTGTATTCCCTGGGACCGAATGGTTTATTTTGACCATTTTAATTAAAAGTAAGCACACCAAGTGTAATCGGCGACGTATTAGTGATGACCTAGGTAGGTGAAAAGGAAAGCCAATGACATCCACTTTAAGTGACTTACCCCGTTTACATGCGTAATTGAATCCGGATTCAACTAGGATCGAATTCCATATAAACGCGGATCGAGTTGAAATAGAGTCGACTCGACTCGATCCAACTAGCAGAGCTGGATCGAGTTGAAAAAATCGATATAAACCTGGGTCAAGGAGTCGAACTGACATTTTGTCTCTGTATGTGTGAGATATCTTTGCACAACGCAGGACTAACACAATCGAAGTAAAAGGCCCGTATATACATACATACTAGCTGTCACTTCAACTACGTTTGAACTCTTCGATCTTTCGACTTATTCTTCTTCTTAGTGGGCGCTACAGTTCGGGGTGAACCTGGGCCTCAACCAACATGCCCCTCCATCTGGCACGATCTTTCGCTAGCCTTTTCCACTGCCGCACACCCAGTTGGCTGAGGTCCCCTTCCACCTGTGTGCGCCACCTTAAGGGCGGCCGTCCCCTGCTTCTTCGTCCCTCGGGGTTGGATTCAAAGACTCTCCGGGCTGGAGCTGTGGTGCCCATTCGCTCTACATGGCCCAGCCATCTTAGGATTTGAATCCGTAGACGCCTGACTAGGCTAATGTCGCTGTACAGCCCGTAAAGTTCGTGGTTGAATCTTCTCCTCCATCCCCCGTCTGCGTTTATGGCCCCAAAAATCACACGCAAAATCTTTCTCTCGAACCGACCAAGGGACTCCTCATCCGCTTTTGATAGTGTCCATGCTTCTGCGCCGTACAACAGGACCGGGATGATAAGGGTCTGATATGTTGTCAATTAAACAAGTACATCTTGCTGCTTGGAATTTATTTTACAGACTGAATCTCATTATGTTGCAAGTGAGCATCGCAACATGTATATACTGAGTATATAAAATTATGATACATATGAGTCTAATACATAACATTACATCCCCTTTGAAACATAAAATTACAATCCATTCAAAATTCATAATAAATCAAGGTAGCAAAATAAACATTTTAGTTTTAGGAAGTATAGATAGATTTTATAATTTCAATTCAATAATATGTTAACTTATTTGGTGGACGTCTCATTCTTTCTGATATTCGGGGCAAGGTTTCCGTTGGTTTGTTTTCTTCTGTAGTTGGAGGCGGTGGTGCGGTTACTGGATCCAAGGTACTTGTGGCAGGTTCAATTAGTTTTTCTTCTTTGCTCTTTGGAATGATGACGGACGGAGATGAAGGAACTACTTTCTCCAAGCATGGGCGCATTTGATGTTGATGGGCAATCCTGACGTTGTGCTCTTATTTTACAAGATATCTATTTCCGCTAGCGCATTGAAGTACTGTATCTTTTTCCCATGTTTTTAAGATTCGCAACCATATCTTCTCCCCAGCGGAATACATATACTTTTTGTCCGGTCTTCTGTCTAAGTTTCTGGTTACTGTTTTGTCCAAATATGGGCTGAATCTGACGCAAAACAGTTCGCGGTGTAGATCTTAACATATATTCTGCTGGGCACAATCCAGTTGAGGGACATGGTGAGTTTCTGTAGGAAAATAAGAAGTCAGAAATGTTAGATTCTATTTCATATTGCGAGTATTGTTTCCCTTCAATAAATTTCTTTTTAAAGAAATTTTTTACTACCCGAACAAATCTTTCGGCTGCACCATTCGCTTGAGGGAAATATGGGGGACTTTTCAAAACTTCAACTCCGTTGCTTTTTAAAAATTTCATAAAGCGATCCGACGTAAATGGAGGACCATTGTCTGAAACTAATTGTTCAGGTTAGCCAAACGTTGAAAACAATTGTTTCAGTTTAAGAATGACTGCATCTGCTGTTGTTGAAATCATATAGAATACGTCTATCCATTTAGACGTTGCATCAACAATTAATAAAAAACGTTCTACCAATGAATGAGAAGAAATCTATATGTAGGCGTACCCAGGGTTTTTCCCTTTTTGGCCAGCCCGAAAACGACTTCTCCTGGCTGTTATCTGCTCTTACTCTTTGGCAAGGAACACACTCTGTGCAGATTTCTTCTATATCCTGATCGATTTTGGGCCACCAGCAAATTGATCTGGCTAAAAGTTTCATTTTAACAATACCAGGATGCTCCTCATGTAAAAGTTGGAGCACGTCTGAGCGCAGGGACGTGGGAACAACTACCCGTATTCCATATATAATGCAACCTTGTTCGATTGATAACGAATGTCTTTGATTAAAAAATGGTCTCAAAACGTTATCTTGGATGTACTCTGGCCAACCATTCCGAATCAATTCCCTGACTTTGCATAAAATAGTATCTTTTTTCGTATGCTCTGCGATATCTTCATATGAAACAGGGATTTGTTCATTTTCTTTGAATGCGTTTATAAGATGCTCAGTCATTTCGTGTGTTCGACTCTTTTTTAATGGTAGACGTGACATAGTATCAGGACCAGACATTTCTTGACCCTTTTTATATTTGATCTCATAGTCAAATGCTGATAGTAAAAAAACCCATCGCTGAAGACGACTGGCGGCAGTGACTGTTACTTCTTTTCTTACATTAAAGATAGCTTTCAAGGGCTGATGATCAGTGAATAGCGTACATTTTCTCCCTATTAAATATTTGTAAAATTTACATATGCCAAAAATGATGGCAAGTGCCTCCTTTTCTACTTGGGAGTAATTTTTCTCCGCTGGACTTAAACTGCCTGAAGCAAAAACGACAGGGCATTCCTTAGAACCCTTTATCTGACTAAGTACCGCTCCTACTCCTTCCTTACTTGCATCACAAGATAATATCAAAGGTTTTGAGGGATCATAATGTTGCAAAAGTGTTTCATTACTTAATGCTTCTTTACTGCGAGTGAAAGCATCCTGACAAGAAGAGTCCCAAATGAAAGTTGTCCTACGACGAGTAAGCTTATACAGTGGAGCTAACAAAGACGACTGCATGGGAACAAATTTTCTGTAATAGTTGAGAAGACCCAAATATGACTTTACTTGGGTTACATTTTCTGGAACCGGTGCGTTTTTAATTGCTTCTATTTTGCCTGGACTAGGCTTTATACCAACACTTGTTATGACGTGCCCTAGGTATTCAACTTCAGTTTTAAAAAATTGACACTTATCCATATTGACTTTTACATTATATGTTTTGAATGCTGTTAAAATACGTTTCAGATTCTCTATGCCCTATTATGGTAGTTGATTCCTTAGAAAATACTGACGAGTGCGTATTTCGTAAGTTATCCACGAACTTATCGATTGGTACTGACGGTTCTTGAATTGTATCTACGTGTGAAAATGACTGAATAAAGAATTCCCTCCAGTTTGAAAAAAAACACATCTAGCCATTTTCTACCAATTTATGTGATAAAATCCCTTTTACTATCGACAATAATAGGGTTTAAAACCTTGGAATGTTCTCCCCACACTACCGTGACTGTCCTCATACCAAGAATTTTCAAGTTTTCTCCGGTAACAGAACGAAGATTACCATTGTAACTTGCTAATGTTGATTTTGGAAAATTCCTCTCATAAGTTTGACCTGACATAACCGTGGCACATGCTCCTGTATCTATTTCAACCTCTATAGGACGACCATCTATAGTGATTGTCAACAGTAATGGACTTATTCTGCAGACATTCATACTCCCAGGATATGCAACGTTTTTCTCGGTCATAATAGGCACATGCTTCCCAATTCGACTCTTAAGACATGCAATAATTTTATCAGGTGAAATTGGATCATGCCTACCAAATTGACATTCAATTGTGTTTATAAAATTAAGAACATCCTCTGTATACTCCTCCGATGATTCCGAATCTTCGACTTTATGTACCGGTCTGTAAGCTTTTCCCTTGGCAGACCCCTTTTTGCATAGTTTCGATGTATGTCCCTTTTGATTGCAGGCGAAACAAGTCCAATGCTGTGCAGGACAGGTTGTTGGATTGTGACGGCGGCCACATCATTAAACACGCAGGTAAGGGTTCTTGATTCCTTCGGTTAAAATTAGATGTCGAAGAAGGATGTTCATTATTATTATTGGAATGATACTTAGCTTGCGATTGTGTTCTTCTAGAGACTTTGACAGCAGAAACGGCATCGTCGCTATGCATAGCTTTCGTACCTAGCATAGCAACTTCCATGCTAATAGCTTTAGTACATGACGTTTTGAAAGATATGTCCTCCTCCGGTAGCAATCCTTTTTGAATATTTTTGTTATATAATCCACAAATCAAACGATCACGTAGGGCTTCCGACAAAAATACCCCAAATTCACATGGTCTAGCTAACTGTTTTAACTGATTTATGTATTCACTTATTGATTCCGATGTCTTTTGGTCTCTCTTATTAAACTTAAATCTTTCTAAAATAACTGTACGCTTAGGATTAAAATAATTTTTAAATAAAGTTTTGCGTGCATCATATGATTTTAGGCATGCACACATTTTTTAATACACCGTACGTTTCGCCACCAATTAATTTAACAAGCAACGGCATTTTTTTTTTTCATCCGTAATTGCATTGACCACGAATAACTGTTCTAATCGCTCACAATAAGTATTGAAATCATTTTTTGACTGATCAAACGGTTCAATATTTCCAATTAATGCCATGATTACTGTTCATCCACAACTGACTTTAGTTCGACTTTGGGTTCTTTTTTTCTTCTCTCGTCGCCAAATGATACGTTGTCAATTAAACAAGTACGTCTTGCTGCTTGGAATTTATTTTACAGACTGAATCTCATTATGTTGCAAGTGAGCATCGCAACATGTATATACTGAGTATATAAAATTATGATACATATGAGTCTAATACATGCCATGAAAAACATAA
Source organism: Eumerus sabulonum (assembly GCA_951905685.1). NCBI lineage: Eukaryota > Metazoa > Arthropoda > Insecta > Diptera > Syrphidae > Eumerus > Eumerus sabulonum. The sequence continues at coordinate 211,534,723 of OX645060.1, forward strand.
CTTGTAAAAAAACCAAGTCTCGCAACTCAGATCTTCTACCGTAAAAAGTTGTAAGATCAATGTATTACCAAGTCAGTTAATTTATTCAGTCCCTACTTAAGGGACCTTCTGCCTTGATTGATTACGTAATTAGCTAACCTAACGACATCTTATAGTGACCATACCAATATCAAAATCATTTATGTTTTAAGTAAATAGATTGACCTGGCCATCGCATGAAAACACAATATATCTCACAAGTAATACATATTATATTAAATTAGATTATTTGGTGCGATTTCCAAGTAGCAAGAGGCACTGCGACCTTTATATATCTATTGTGCTTACTAGCCAGGAGCTTCTCCATTTTTTTAATGAAGTTGAGAATGTCTCTCGTAGGAGCTGAGATGATCCCCTTAGGAGGCAGCGCACTCATATGTTATGTGCCCTGCAGTTTCTTCGTCCTCAAGACAGAGTCGTAACTCAGTTTCAGACGACCGTAAGGTAGCTGACCAGTCTTCTGATATCGACTCTATTAAGCTTAAGAATATTAATAGGGTGTTTGTTCAGGGGTCGTATAAATCTTTTCGATTGGCAAAGTGAAAAGGGCAGGTGTAGCGATTTTTCTCACTGCCGCAGAAAGATTTAGGACTTATGTACCATTCGCTGGAACTTTTCCTTTCGAGATGATCAGTGATTCTATTGCTTTTAGTACCTTTGTGCCCTGGCACCCACCAGAGTTTGATTTTGTTTTTTTTGGCTAGGTCTTTTAGGGCATCATGGCATTCCCTAACGGATTTGGAGTTCGTGCTATACGAAGTCAGCTCTGCTTGGCTATCATAGAGTATACTGATGGTTATTCCTCTTATGCCAGTCTCTAAGTTTAGATTGGCGGATGTTAGGATGGTTATAATTCAGATTAGAAGATACTGGGACTCATTCGAAAGGTCTTGCTAATCCTCCAATTTGGTCCAAAGATGCCGGCGACAACGCCAGAAATAATTTTGGAGCCATCAGTATACCACCTAAGGCCTTTGACGTTGAGCAAGAGATCACTGGTTTTCCAAGCTGTGCGGTTTGGGATCAATATCTTAAATTTCTTGTCAAAAGGAAAGGTGTGTGGTAATGCGTCTGAGACCGTGGTATTCATATCCAGCTGTTCCCGAGCGAAGAATTCTGATTGCACTACGTAATGCAACCTTTTTAATAAAAAGGTGCAGTGGAGTAAGTCCAATTAGTGCTTCTTGAGCTGCCGAAGGGCAGGTTGGCATTTTCTTTTTTTTTTTTGCACAATGGCGCTGGCAAGTCAGTATGAGAGCCGTTATAGGCTAAGAACGGCTGATAAGGCAAATCTCCCTCTTTTGAGGACATTACAGTATGAACTCACCTTAACAACAACGATTACGGCAATGTGCTTGTGCGTATTTCGTGTTTAAAACACTAACGAATACTGACAACGAAAACAAAATAAAAATGATGTGCAAAACAGTCGAGGGACTAGCCGTAAAACAAAAACGAAAAGAGTTGCCAACTTCGGAGACTAATTCCCTAGTTTTTTATTTAAATAAAAAAAATGTTACATAACGCGGTGTTCGAACCCCCCCTCCCGCCCTTGTAACGCATCGTAACGTTTTACAAGACCCCCCTCCCCCCAAATTGCGTTACGTAATACTTGAATGCCCGCTATGCCAGATATACACTGTTCAAATTCATGCAATGCACGTGCAAGTGTATTAGTGAACAAATCACACCACGTATAGATGGGTTATATGCTTGAAGTAAAACCAAATCTTTCTGATGCGTAAACACATACATATGTATGTATATACTCGCCGATACCGAATACAGTAAGCCTACCTACCCTTATTATTCCATTGTTTATGTATATGTATCCAGGCAAACAGATTCATTCACTGATGTATGTATATACGTTTATGGGATTATTTATGCAGTTGGTGTATCTAGAAAACTTAAAATTGGTGTATCTAGAAAACTGAACCGAAATTGCAAAATATTTAAGTTTTTCCTTGGTTTATACACTTAACACTAGTTGTGTTCCAAATTTGAAGCTTTTACGTCTGCTAGAAGTGCCTTAGACTTTTGATGATCGGTCAGTCAGTCAGTGAGTGACAAAATTAAGAAACTTTGACTAGTTATAATTCTTAAGCTACTGGTTGAATGAAATTTGAAATATAACGTGTCTATGCAATGCTTGCTTGGTTACTGAAAATTCAGACTTCTAGTTCTATCCACAACGAAATTATAGGGGGTCGAAAATGGTCTATTATGTTACGAGAAAAGGATGGTACGGCCGTGCCGCTTTTTTGCTCGACTCGGCAGGGGCACTGCCGTGCCCCCAGATAACAGGGTCTTATATAGAGTCAAGTTTGTCATTCGGGAGAGGGCTCTATTACTCAGTTGCCTCCTGAGCCACAAGAAACAGCGATTGGCAAGAGTGATTCTGCGTTTGATTTCGGAACGGATGTCGTTATTTCAGGTCACTGCGGAGCCAAGGTAGACGAAGTCCTTAACTACCTCGAACTTATATCTGCCTATACAAACGTTCTGGCCGAGACGTCGGTGTTGAGCGTCCTTTTGTGATGACAGCATATATTTAGTTTTGCCCTCGTTTACCGCCAAACCAATTTTCGCCGCCTCCATCTCAATACTCGCAAACGCCTCATTGATATCTCGCTGTGATCTACCTATTATGTCAATATCGTCGGCGTATGCAAGGAGTTGCGAGGATTTGAAATAGATTGTACCTCTTGTGTTGGCCAGTGATTTTTGTACAATAATTTCTAATATGACGTTGAAGAAATCACACGACAGCGCATCGCCCTGCCTAAATCCTTTTTTGACATCAAAACTATCAGTAGGGTGTTCACCGATTCGGATGGAGCAGCGAGCATTCTCCAAAGTCATGCGGCTTTGAAGGTGGTGTGTGTCGACTTGAAATTTATTGTTTTTTTCCAGGATCTGCCGTAGTGTGAAGATTTGGTCGATGGTGGACTTCCCTTCCTGGCCTGAGTCCGCACTGATAAGGACCTATCAGCTTATTTACAAAAGGCTTCAGGCGTTCACACAAAACGGCAGAGAAGATTTTGTAGGCGATGTTAAGGAGACTTATTCAGAGGGGTCTCCTTTCTTGTGGATCGGGCATACGATGCTGAGACTCCATTCCTCGGGCATGCTTTCCTCTAACCATATCTTACGGATGAGCTGGTGCATGCCCTCAACCAGATCATCCCCAGCTGCCTTGAAGAGCTCAGCAGACAGTCCGTCTGCGCCAGCAGCTTTATCCGACTTGAGCTTCGATATGGCAATCTTAACTTCGTCGAGGTCAGAGGGACAGAATTCTCTGCGGTCTCCGTCGATTAGAAATGGATCATTCTGCCTGACAGCGGTATATTGACTAACATCGCCGTTATACAGTCTGCAGAAGTGGTTTTTCCATATTCTCAGCATCGACTGCGGTTCTACTACTAGGTAGGTGTCCGTTCTCATCCCTGCAGGCTTCCGTTCTGGCTTTATAACCTTGACATGTTTGCTTTATCTGTTGATAAAACTTTCGAACGTCACGCCTGCAGTAACACCCCTCCAAATCCTCAAACGCGCGCTTCTCGTGCTCTTTCTTCTTTCTTCTAAGAAGCTTATGCTCCTCCGTTCTTTTTAACTCGTAGAGCTCACGAGCTGCTCTTGTTCTTTTATGCAGCGAGGCCTTATATGCATCCTGCTTCGCTGTATGAATCCTCCTGCACTCGTCATCGAACCCAAAACTTCGGATGCAGAGCTTTTCAGGGCTTGTTTGCAAAGGCTCCACTGCTGTTCTATTGATAGCGTGGAGGATTGAGGTGTATTGGAGAGCTTAAGGGAGACGCGATCGGTAAAAGCATGAGCGGTTTCTGGCGATAGTAGCTTTCCGACGTCATAACTTTGTATTCTTACTCTACTCCGTTGCATTCGTGATATCCGTAAGCGCATCTTGGCTACTACAAGATAGTGGTCCGAGTCGATGTTAGCCCCTCGGAAAGTTCGAACATCAAGAATGGTGGAGGAGTGTCTGACGTCGATCGCGATGTGATCAATCTGGTTGGTAGTCGATTGATCAAAAGACCGCCAGGTGCCTTTGTGTATATCGAGGTGCGGGAAGCGCGTACTGGCTAGAAGGAGATTTCGCCCCGTAGCAAGATCAATCAGCATGTGTCCGTTATCGGAGGTGGTGTCGTGTAGGCTATGTTTGCCGATGACTCGTTCAAATATGCTTTCCTTACCCAGGTTAGCATTGAAGTCTCCTAGTACAATTTTGATGTCATAGCTGGGACATTGGGCATACGTTCTGTCTATGAGATCGTAGAATTCATCTTTAGCTGAGTCGTCCTTGTCTTCCGTGGGGGCGTGGACGCAGATCAGGCTGATGTTAAAGAATTTAGCCTTGATACGGATTGTTATGAGGCGTTCGCTCACATGCCGAAAGCTTAGGACTTTTTGCCTTAGTCCACCTCGAACAACAAATCCGCATCCAAACAATCGTTGCCCTCTCTCCCTATAGCAGTCGCCGTAGTAAATATCGCAGTTTTTCATCCGCTTTATGCCCGGTCCATTCCATCGCATTTCCTGGATAGCGGTGATGTCCGCTTTATAGCGGTCAAGGGCGTCCGCAAGTTGTGGTTGCTTCGGAGTTTGTTTTTTTACGGTTACGGCTTACTAGGCCGTAGCCCAACCGGATAATCCTGTTTTTTTTTTGGCGCAGGAGGCTCGCCATTCCCCTTCCCCGTCTGCAATTTCCATAGGAAATCTCCAGATGGCACCACGAAGAGGTGGGGATATGACTTACTAACAGTGCCGCAAGATGTTCGACTGCGGTTGCTCTTCTCGCTTTTTAGCAGGCCAGCATCCGTCGGATAGATGCTACCCCTACGAGGCCTTTGTTAGTCCTTTGCCATCCGATCTTTCGACTACGTAGCGGAAAAACCTGGGTCGAAATTTCAACTCAGTTTCGACTCGATCTTTCGACTACGCATGTAAACGGGGTAACTGACACATTCTCTGAATACTCGTAAAATACATTTGTATAGGTAATTCGACTTACATAGGTATTTTTATCAAATTGAAATAATTCATATTCAGCGCTTTGTTACTATGTCAAAATCAATAATTTATTACTGCTTATCAAATCTGCTCATAAATATCAGGCGTGCAACTGCTTCACCAGAAGATACAACACGTATGGTTATTCCAGATCAGTCGCTAATTAGCGTGTCAACGTGCACTGTTTGCAGCATTTCCTTAACACTTGCTGCTCCGTGCTTTGCCACATTGTACGTGGCCTTACGCTCCAATCTACACTTTTCGTCGAAAGTACCCAAACTGGTAGATAATCTAAGAACCGAAACTTGACCAGTCTTGTCCATGCTTCTTTGGCTTACCGTCGATGTGTTCGATCGTACACTATGAGTGCCCTGACTGGTGTCTGTTGACCGGCGATGTACATCTTCATTCATGTTGACCGACGATAAGGGTGCTAATCCGTCCTCCTTCTCGGAACTGGTAGATGCTCTTGTCGCCGTGAGGTTCTTCTCGTCGAAATGAGCATTCCTTATCGAAATTACACTCTGTCGATTGTTGGGTTCATCGGCCTTTTTAATAATGCTCTTGACACCTTGTGACTGAGCAGGTATGCCGTTCATCAGACAGAGTCAATTTGGATCGACAAATTTTACAACTTAAAATTTTGAATTTTTCTTTTTGTTTTGTTTGTTTGTTTTGTTTTGATTTGTCAAAGTATATTTTTATACGTATATGTTTTCCTAAACAAAAGATACTCATAGTGACAGGATTTTCAGAGGAGGGAGACTACAAACATATTTAGCATTTTTTGCCGCCAGGCTCTGGGGGTGCTTGCGCTGCACGTTTGAATTCGTCATTATAGTGCTTCTTACGCTTTTCCTCGAACGATTCGGAATTGGAAGAATCAATGCTATGTGATGGAGACCCTTCTCCACTAATGCTAAAACGTCGCGAAACGCTTGTGCTCGGCAGATCATCCCGGTCTTGAGCTTGCGCAACTATAGTTAACCGTTCATTTAATTCATCTGCATCAATTGGATGTACATTTCGCTCATACGGTGTGTTCGGTTCGTTTATCCGGTCAAAGCCATAATCCTTGTCTGCCGGGCGGTACGTCTCTTTGATGTTTTCCTCATCGAAACGGGCCTGTTTGCGGTTGCCTTGATGTGGGTTTTTGTCATCATGTGGTGGTGGCTTGCTGTTGTCCATATCGGACATTGTGCCACTTTTTCTCAAGGTGAGGGCGCGTAAAAGTTGAGTTGAATTTTTGATCTACTTATTGCTTTTATGCTTGATTGTAAATAAAAATTAAGAGAAACTCGAGGATATCTGAGGTTGAAGCGAAATTTCTGATTAAACTGCTTGTCGTTGGTTGGAATTTATTTGCTCTCGATTAAACTTCATTTGCTTATTGTTTGACAGTAAATTCGTTATCATGTCGTGGAATAGACGAAGTATTGATTGTAATCCCTTTTCTTGGCAGGAAATTAATTAATGGGATGAAAGCTGTAAACAGGATCTTTTAATATTTAATGAAACGGTAATCAAAGATGTTTTCTTTTAGTTTGTTGCAATTTCTGTCTTTCTGCAGCTAACAACCTACGAATAGGCGAAAAGTTGGACCATTTTAATGAATCTCTGCAACGTGCCAGCCATATACATACATAAGTATATACGTGCGTATTAGCAATATAGTTGTCAGAAAAAAAGAAAATTCTCGAATCTCACCGTTTGGAGTCGGCAATAAACTGGATGCCCCTTTGCGTTTATCACACTATAATTGAGAGGAGATCTAGCCATCAACAGCTGTAATGCTACATCAGTAAAATTGGTGCTGTTTTACACTATCCATTGTTAAACGTTCCTTTATTTAAGAATCTGAATGTGTACAAGAAAATAAAATGAAAATTGAATATTAGCTGAGAGGACTTCACTACAGATTATCATATTTATGTACATAGATACGAGATCAACGAGCGTAAATATGGACGTACATTCTATAAAATATTTAGCGTGGTTTGGTAAAAGAAAATTATCCTATAATAATACAACTATCGGGGGGTCAGCTAGCGAGCAAACAGAGCCAAGAAGTTGATTGCGTTTAACAGGGCAAACGCCGCGTGGCCTCCCCTGGATAGCTGCCCTGGCATACACCAGGTAGTGAACCAATGTGTACGATCCGTTGGGAATGGGCCCGTAATGTCCATAGCAATGCGTTCGAACGGTGCTCCAACATTGTACTGCTGCATATTTCCTCGAGTTTTTCCAAGTGGACCCTTTGCTTTCGCGCACTATTCACACCTGCGAATGAAATTTTTGACCGATTCATGGTATCCTACCCAGTAGAAACGTCTTTTAATCTTTTCAACAGTCTTATTAACACCAAGATGACCCCCGCTTGGTCCTTCGTCCTTCGGATGACCTCGTCGATTTGTCCTTTTGGAATTACCAGCAGATCTTTTACAATGTCCCCGTTCTCACTTTCCCAACTGCGGTAGAGGCAACTGTTCTTCAGCTTTAAACTCTGCAATTGAGCCAAGTAAGCTTTTACAATTGGGCTTTCATTGGATATTTGCTGCCTCGTTGTTCGAAAACCTTGTTCTTGGTAGTCGATGATCGTTGCCAGATGGTCATCTACTCGGTCGGTTTTCTTCCGACCTTCTCGAGAGTCCAGGAATTTTCTGGCAGCTCATGGAAACGACGGACATCGGTGACCTGTTTCCTGGTTTCCGTACGTGAACAATGTTTCCGTTCAACGTCGCAAGGTCGCTTCGATAAGGCAGCCGCGTTTCCATGACTGCTTCCCATCCGATGTTCGCTTGCTCTCACTTGGTCCCCTTTCGGCGAATTAGACCTCGAACTCTTTCCTCGCAGACGGCAGTTTCCCGCAATGTGCCCCTGCTGGTCGCAAATGTAGAACCTACGCCGCAATTTGATGGAGTGTCGGCATATCAAGAGCGATATTTCACATTCGAAAGCGCTGGCGACTGTCTCCTTGACAGATGTCTTCGGCAGGAGAATCAGGCTTCGTTGCGTATCGGGGTCCCTTAGCCCTTGGATGAAAGAATCCGTTTTCAGTCTCTCCACCACATCAATTGGAACATCCTCGTAGGCAAGATGGGACAGCTTCTCGATGTCGGCAGCATACTGCTGGATGGTCTCGTTTCCACGCTGCAGCGTGTGCATTTCCTGCATGTGCTCACTGCCGTATCTTCGAGCATCCCAGATGGCTGCGTAGTTCCTCCTCTGAGTCACCGGAAAGGTCTGTAGTACATCAGCTGCTTCGGGAAACTACTAGGGCGACCACATTCTCCCCATTGATTCCGTTCCGCTGGAATTTTTCTTCAACTTACTACTTACGACAACGGAATTTTCCTCCAATTTCTGGCTCATAGCAATCATAGCCGCAAGGATTTGATGCATATCGAATGTTGGCTCACTGGATGTCGATGGCTTCTACAATCTGTAACAATATTCTTGCGGACACGAACCGAAGGCTATGTTCGCATATCGCTGTCAAAGTTCGAATGCTCTAGTGAAGCTGAAATTGAAATGATGGTAACTTTCAGTAGCATACTGCTGAATTCCAGATCATTCTAGAGACTTCCGAAGGTCGACCGTCTGACGGCCAACATTCGAGAAAGTGGAACGGGAGTAGTAGTAGAACATTGTTGGATAGTGATCGGTGATTTCGTTTTCTATGACTGCAGTGTAAATTGGATTATCGACTTTGCTAACTAAGATGTGATCAATCAACGACTTGGTTCCATTACGTGGATCAACTCTCGTGCACTTTGTTATGACATTCATAAGTCTCGACGATGCAAAAATCTCCAGATATTCGTTTACGTAGCTTAAGTTCAATTTTGAAATTTGAACATCAATGTTTATATCACCCAAAATAATGCAGTCTTCATTTTTCCTCATATTTCTCACATCGCTGCCAAGTTCTCTAATAAATTCTACTTTACTAAAACCAGGAGGTCTATGTTTTCCAAGCATATATGTTTTTTTATTCTCTTCCATAAACTCAATCTTAATGCTTTCATATAAAAGGGTTGTCTAAGATATTCTTTGGTGTTTTAACTTATTTCGAATAAACATCATTATTCCTCCCCCTCGATTGAATATTTCTTGTTGAAAACCATTAAGTTTATAACATTCATTTTCTTCATCTTTAATGCTTGTTTCTACCAAAATAATTACATCTAATTTATCTATAAAGTGTAGACGCATCGATCTTATATTAAAACATAAATAGCAACATTCATTATTTTTTAATTCATTAACATCAATGCCGCTAAAACCATGTATTACCCTACAATTAAAATTAACTTCAATTTCTTGTTTTTCGTCTGTGCTCTCCATTTTTTGTATACTGCTTTAAATTTCTAATTGTTCTGATAAAAAAAACAACAATTACAATGCGCTTTTTATATTGTTCACGTCTCGTTCAGTATTGATAATTATGGATTGTGTGTTATCGCTTCGACGTGCTAATATTTTACCCGCACTCTCCCATACATATTTCCAATTTTCTTGCTTTGCCTTTTCTTTTGTCAACCACAAGAGATGCTTAGGCTGCGCGCACAGTGATGCGAGATGCGATGCGAGATGCGATTCGGGAAGTGATACGAGATGCGATATGGTGCGCACAGTGAAAGCTGCTCTGTACTGTTCTGTTGCGATGTATTCAGCATCAGGCGAATAATTATTAAATGAAAGTTTATATTTATCGGGTTTTCCAATAAATACTTGACAACTTTTTTTTGAATAGAACGCAAACCATTTGAGATATTTCAAAAACTTTACTATCGGCTTGAAGTATAATCAAAACGTTTATGAACGGAACTCGACTTCGTTCATATGGCCACCACGGGCACGTTTGCAGCGGTCGATTCGTTGGACCCCATTTTCGATGACTGGGCCACACATTGGCTCTGAACTCTTCCATCGTCGTCGGCTTGTTGGCATAAACCAATGACCTAACGTAGCTCCAAAGAAAAGAGTCTAGAGGCATTAAATCGCACGAACGAGACGGCCATTCGACTGGCCCATTTCTTGAGATAACACGCTCATCAAACTTACTCTTGAGTAAATCTATTGTAACGTGTGCTGTGTGGCTTATGGCACCATCCTGTTGAGACCACATGTCGTCCAAGTCCATATTTTCCAATCCGGCCAAAAATAATCAGCAATCATGGCGCGATAACGCTGGCCATTGACAGTAAGTGACGATCGTTATCGTCGACGAAAATATATGCCCCAATAACGCCGCCGGTATGCACACCGCACCAAACAGTTATTTTTTGTGGATGAAGTGGTGGTTCATGAAGCAAATGTGGAATTTCACCCGACCAATAACGCATATTTTGCTTATTGACGAACCCATCGAGCCAAAAATGAGCTTCGTCACTGAAGATGATTTTGCGATGAAATTCATCATATTGGCGCATCTTCTCCAGAGCCCAATGGGAGAACGTACGTCGCTTCAGGTGGTTCATCGGCTTCAATTCTTGAGTAAGCTTGATCCTGTATTGGTGTAAACCAAGATCCTTACGCAAAATATGCGTTAATGTGGTCTGAGCGATGCCCAATTCTTGAGAACGCCGTGCATTTGATTGATTTGGATCGTTTGCTACGGACGCCCGAACGGCAGCGATATTTTCTACACTTCGACCAACCCGTTGTCTCGCTGACACGGCAATATCACACAACGAATATGTAGATTCTAATTTTTGCACTAGACTTGTTATTGCCTGTCTACTAGGACGAGAATTACGACCGAAAATTCAAGTTAACGCTCTTAAAGTTGCAGTTACCGACTCCAAATTTCGGTAGAAAATTTTTATAATTTGCAGACGTTGCTCGTTCGTGTACTTTGCCATGATGAAAATGTTGACTTTACTGAATAAACTAGATTAATGAAAGGGCGCGTGTACAAATCGAATTCAAAGTTGTCAATTCCCAATTGGAAAACCGTTTATATTATATCCACAGTTAAGGAACGATGAAAGAAATTTCTTGGAATGCACAAGAATGTCGTTCAAAATATTTGACCACATTTTGGAAAATTTGAACCTTTTATATGTATTAGGAAACTGGACCAATTTTTCTTTTAAACAAATGAAATTGCATCAGAACAACAACAACAATGGATACTACTCGCACAGAATCGCTTGAAAAAGTGATCAGAAGAGTTTGTGTGCGATAAGCTTGCGAGTATCTCGCGAGAATCGCATCGGAAATCGCTTCACTGTGCGCACGTACATAAGAATACATGTGAACAGTTTTTTTCGCAAGCAACCGCTTCTCGCTTCGCGAGAATGCGATGCGATGCGAGAAGCAGTTGCTTGCGATAAAACTGTTCACATGTGTTCTTATGTACGTGCGCACAGTGAAGCGATTTTCGATGCGATTCTCGCAAGCTTATCGCAAACCTCTCGCAAGCTTCTCGCACACAAACTCTTCTGATCACTTTTTCAAGCGATTCTGTGCGAGTAGTATCCATTGTTGTTGTTGTTCTGATGCGATTTCATTTGTTTAAATGAAAAATTGGACCAGTTTTCTAATAGAAATGGTTCAATTTGTCCAAAATGTGGTCAAATATTTTGAACGGCATTCTTGTGCATTCCAAGAATTTCCTTTCATCGTTCCTTAACTGTGGATATATAAAGGGTTTTCCAATAGGAAATTGATAACTTTGAAATCAATTTGTGAACGCACCCTTTCACTAATCATCGAACTGTCATTGCTAGTTTATTCAGTAAAGTCAACATTTTCATCATAGTAAAGTGCATGAACGAGCAAAGTCTCCAAATTATAAAAATGTTCTACCGAAATTCTGAGTCGGTGACCGCAACTTTAAGAGCGTTAACTCCAATTTTCGGTCGTAATTCTCGCCCTACTAGACAGGCAATAACAAGTCTAGTGCAAAAATTAGAATCTTCATATTCGTTGTGTGATATTGCCGTGTCAGCGAGACAACGGGTTTTCGAAAATATCGCTGGCGTTCGGGCGTCCGTAGCAAACGATCCAAATCAATTAATTGCACAGCGTTCTCATGAATTAACGCGTATTTTGCGTAAGGATCTTGGTTTCCACCCATACAGGATCAAGCTTACTCAAGAATTGAAGCCGATGAACCATTTGAAGCGACGTACGTTCTCCGATTGGGCTCTGGAGAAGATGCGCCAAGATGATGAATTTCATCGCAAAATCATCTTCAGTGACGAAGCTCATTTTTGGTTCGATGGGTTCGTCAATAAGCAAAATATGCGTTATTAGTCGGGTGAAAATCCATATGTGCTTCATGAATCACCACTTCGTCCACAAAAAAAAACTGTTTGGTGCGGTTTGCATGCCGGCGGCGTTATTGGGCCATATTTTTTCGCCGACGATAAGGATCGTCACTTACTGTGAATAGCCAGCGTTATCGCGCCATGATTGCCGATTATTTTTGGCCAGAATTGGAAGATATGGACTTGGACGACATGTGGTTTCAACAGGATGGTGCCACACAGCACACGTTACAATCGATTTATTGAAGAGTAAGTTTGATGAGCGTGTTATCTCAAGAATTAGGCCAGTCTAATGACTGCTTCGTTCGTGCGATTTATCGCCTCTAGACTATTTTCGTTGGAAGAGTTCAGAGCCAATGTGTGGCCCAGTCATCGAAAATTGGATCCAAAAATCGACCGCTGCAAACGTGCCCGCGGTGGTCATATGAACGGAGTCGAGTTCCATTCATAAGCGTTTTGATTGAACTTCAAGCCGATAGTAAAGTTCTTGAAATGTCTCAAACGGTTTGCGTTTTATTTAAAAAAAAAGTTGTCAAGTCCTTATTGGAAAACCCGATAAATATAAACTTTCATTTAAAAATTCTTCGCCTAATGATGAATACATCGCAACAGAAGAGTACAGAGCAGCTTTCACTGTGCGCACCATATCGCATCTCGCCTCGCATCTCGTATCGCTTCTCGTATCGCTTCCCGAATCGCATCTCGCATCGCATCGCATCTCGCATCACTGTGCGCGCAGCCTTATTGTACCTTGTAAGCTGATTGTTTACATAAATTGTAGCATCGAACACAGCTGGCATGGAATTCATATTGTAGTTGTTTGTGTTTTTTCTGACAGCAGAGAGATTAATTGGACGAACGCTTCGCGCTTGTTTAACAGATTGTGTCTTGCATTTATTCGATTCAAATTTAACAACTATGTTCGATTTTTCGGGGTTTTTAATACTAGTTCTGTAAACACCGGTTATATCGTTTTCGTTAATAACATTGTTAATTGTTTTCCCGATACATATGTATGTACATATTTGTATATGTTGGAGTTACAGTCCATGAAGGACCAAGGCCGAGCTTCTCTCAATCACCATGTTGTGTGTGATTTCATTTTCCCATAGTAAAAGGGACCTACAGTTTATGGCCGGTTCCGGACGGCGAATTTCGAGAAGCTTTTCATGTTAATTTTACTACAAGGGGTTTTGTCAGAACCCCGGTGAGGAGAAACACCGTGAAAACACGTTCGATGACATGGCTATGTCGGGATTCGGTCCCATGTCATCAGCGTCAGAGGCCAACACACTACCCACTGCGCCACGGTGCTCTGTGTATATATATATATACATAGATGGGTATAAATACTGTCCATTCATAACAAGTACCTGACCTTGAGAGATACTCGTGCTTCGGGAAAACCTTTCTGATCCCGTCAAATATAAAAGCCTTGTATCTTACTAAGTTTGTGAGAACAATTGCAGTAGGTGTATGTGTTAATATTCGTAATGTTTGTGCAAATGTTTTCCAGTAACAATTGCAAGAAGATTCGAGGATGGCTTATTACCTCCCTTCCTTAGAAAACACTGAAATATTCTCTACTTAACTACACTTAAGCAAAGCACATATTTTTTTTTGATTACCTTAATCTAATTGAAACTTAAATATGTATCCACCCGTATGTACATACATATGTACATTCTGTCTAGATTAAAGACGATAGAAGAAAATTGCTTTGAGTGGAACGAATAAAATTAATAAAAAAAGACGCCGTTGACGCCAAATGACACTTGTTAAAAATTCCACGAACCTTTTAAACACCACATATACAAACACACAGGCACGTTCCCATTCAATTGCAAATAAAAGTCAAATAATCATAAACGTGTAACCGACCCCCTTTTAAGCCTCCCCGTCACTTTACATGACCGCCTTCGAGGCAACAGCCTACATGTAAATTAGTTGTCCCGGTTTATTTCCATACGGAAAGCAAACAACCACACACAACAATCGGAATCGCAGACACAACATATACATATATGTCCATATGTATGGATGTAGGTACAAACCACACCAAGCCTGACGTCAACTGGAACGTCTAGAACCAAATACCCCCGCGTTAGCGAGCACAGTAATCGAGTGCTATTAGCAGATGAAAAGCCAACCAGTATACAGATACAACGGATGAAAAAAAAGAAGAAAACAGCGGCATTCTCCCGGCTGCCTCTCCTTGAACTCAACATAAGGACACCCTTCGAGCTGCGGTTGAGTCAACATGCCTTGCAAACACCTTCAATTACAAGACATTTCACCATTCAGCCATATTTACACATAAAAGCATTACAGATAGCAGTTAGCGTTATCCTTGAGCATCGCTTTCACTTGCATCAAAGGACATTCACTGGCACAGGACCATATTCAATAGTGTCTTATCCAACGTCACCATTTGCTTATCAATCAGAGTATGCCCGAGAGGATGGGAAATCTCATTTTATGATTAGCAGGTGATTTTAACTAAAGCATACATAGAGACGACGTGGTTTCCGCGGGCAAAGTATGCCCTCGTGCGTGCTATGTCAACGAGCGCAATGAAAGGATTACGAATGTGAGCCGAGTGGAACATGAGTGGGACAGGAGTTAATTTACTCTCATTCGTTCTGGGCCCTTTTCTTGCTGCCGGTACTGTGTTGTGGTTGCTTCACCTTACGAGGTCATGTGTGAATAATTTACGCATTCAAGTCCTGTGTGCGCTTCTTCTTTTCTAATGCTAACAATTTTTCTTCTTTTCACCCGACCGATTGTCAATTCTGTTACTCTTGACGTTTTTACTTGTGCCAGATCCCTTTCTTTACCTATGCTTTGATGCTTTTGTGTGTTTTTCTTTTCTTTAGCATCTTACTTCTAACATTTAATTAAAGAGGGACGAATTGTGGCTTGACTGGTCGCTACTAAGGAGAGTTAATACGAAAAACAAGTTCGAGAAAAAAGCTTTAGATATGTATGCGAATAGCTGAGGTATCTTTCTCTTCTCGGCATTATGGTGTCTACTATTTTGGGAAAAATACACCTGTATGTATGTACATACATACATATGCTCTTAATTCGACAAAATGACCTAGAGTAAGATTTTGTAAGTTAGATTGGGATGAGCGGAATATGAAGTCGCATGGCAAACCTCACTGAAAACGTTTTGGTATACGCGTATAAAGGTATGGATTAATTCCAATTAAAATGGTTTTCTTCGTAAGACCAAAAATGCTTAACACCGTCGAGACTGCAAATAAACATAAATGGCGTTGGTGTTATCGGGATCCGAACTCGCTCATCGTGCGCCAGAGTCTAACATACTAACCACTGCGCCACGGGAATTGGAAACCCAATACTCTTGATCACGTCAAGAAAGCAACTACTGCCCTCTACAGCTGTAAGAAAGTGGTGGGCAGGAAGTGGGGTCTCCAACCAAGCATTATGCACTGGCTCTATACAGCAGTCATAAGGCCCATCTTCCTGTATGGCGTTGTAGCCTGATGGACTGCTCTGGACAAGGCAGTCAATCGAAGCCTTCTGGGGAAGGTACAAAGATCGGCCAGCTTATACATAAGCGATCAGATCAACCCCCACGGAGGTCCTAAACATTCTATTACATCTTCCACCTTTGAAACTTTTCAGCAATCAAGTTGCTGCCTGCGCGGCCCTAAGGATGAGGAGCTTAAGAAAATGGCCCACATCTCAAAAAGGCCATACTACCATTCTAAACCACTTCAAAGTACCCATGGACACGGACTACATCATCCCGCAGAATGTGTTCACTAGGAACTTCGAAGTTGTCTTTCCATCCAGGGAGGAATGGGCTGAGGGGAAAGTAATACCAAAGGACTCGATCTCCCTCTATACCGATGGCTCTAAGATGGAGTCGGGTGTAGGCAGTGGGGTCTTCTCCAGGGAACTTAGCCTCTACCTATCTTTCAGACTCCCAAATCACTGCAGTGTGTATCAGGCAGAAATAACAGCGATAACAGAGGCCCTTGCTTGGCTCGACGGCCGACGAACTCGCAAAGTTATGATCAAGCACACTCAGCCTACTTACCCTCGGGTACAAAGATACACCAATAAGTACGGTAAAGCACATGATAAAACTTCAAACCATAGAGGAGACCAACCTCCAATGGAATGAGAGCAATATTGGCTTTATCACCAAACAATTGTGGCCTAAGTTAAGCCTAGGACGAACCAGGGACCTAGTGGCAACCAACAGGGCAACTTTAAGTACTCTAGTGGATGTCATTACAGTTCACTGCATCATCAGAAAACACGCCGCCAAATTAGGGCTACCCTCCAATGACTTCTGTCGCGGCTGTATGGACGAGGAGGAGGAGGAATCAATACACCACCTCCTCTGCTCATGTCCCTCTTTTGCGAATCGCTGGAGGATCTACCTCGGCCAGCCCTTGTTTGACAATCTAAGTGAGCTAGCAAACCAAAAGATAGCTCAACTCCATCGCATCATTAGAAGTACCGGTTGGTTCTCAGGTAGCGGATCAGGGTAACTTGATCCAGGTGGTATCAAAATGGGCCGACTTTGGCCTACGTGTGGCTTATGCCTACCACAATAACCTAACCTAACTAAATGTATAACACACAAAAGAGAAATGTATGTATGTATGTATATTGGCGTTACAGTCCATGAAGGACCAAAGCCGAGCTTCCCTCAGTCACCCATGTTGTGTGTGATTTTATTTTCTCATAGGTGAAAGGGACCTACAGTTGATTGCCGGTTCCGAACGGCGAAATTCGGGAAGCTTTTCTTGACAATTATACTACAGGGGGTTTTGTCAGTACCCCGCTGAGGAGAAGCACCGTGAACAACACGCTCGATGATATTGCTGTTGTCGGGATTCGATCCCGTGTCATCGGCGTCAGAGGCCAACACACCACCACTGTCGCTGTTAAAATACGTTTACAAAACTTTAAATGCTGATTTTTTTTCTTTGTTTTTTCATGGTTACACCCGCACTCAAGACTAAGGCCTTATAACGTTTTGAACGTTGTGCGAGCGAAGGTAATGGAGAGAGGGAGAGTTTCGCGCAGGTTGATGTTTTTTGACACACAACCTGAACGGAGTGCAGTGGTTTTTTGAGTCGTAGATGTTTGTTCACTACTCTCAGGTATGTCCTAGATAGGACGAGAGCGGACCAAATTTCGCGTTGGTTATAATTCACAGTAAATCGTTCATGCACTTTTGTTCTTAATATTGCATACGCAGAGGATGCATTTCAATTGACCATATACTGTGAGTGTTATGCATGCAGCAGTACGTTTGGTCGCTTTCCATTCACAACTGTGTTGCATACTTTTTTCCGTATAGGAATTGTTTTTTCTTGGCTATGAAACGAATTTGAACTACAGACCTTCCGCTCGACGGTCGATGATGTTAACCACTGCACCACGGCCACCCCCATAAAATTAGATTAATGTATGTTGTGTGTTATTTAGGTGGATACTTCAAGTACGTTGAGACTAAAATAAAATTAAAACCTTCGAGATGCAATAGCGTTTTATCGTAGTCTACCTCTCAGCAATGGAAAATAGCTATTCCAATTTAATAGCAAAGATGATGCTTTGTGTATAGTTTGAACAAAATATAGAAGTCAAACTATCTAGAAATATACCGTCACGTTAGCGTGCTTAAAGTCCTTAAAGGATTTGTTTGGAATAGTAAATTGAATAAAACCCCCTCTCCAACTCTTAACACGCAAAGTTTGTTTTGAAGTTATGCTTCAGTTCAATTTGTGCAATAGAATTCTCTCGTGGTTTCCAAAAGTCACGGAAGAGCACAACACCCTCGACAAAACCAATAAACCATCACCACAAAACCTGCAAATGTGCTCATCGCAAACATCTTGTCATACGACTGATACTATCCATGAACTCGGCACACGACCTCACCAATTCCCAGACAGCGTAAAACACTTCTACAGTGCTTCACAGGATAGTTTATGGTCTGGTAATTTAGGGACTTTACACGTTCATAACAATTACCTCAGAAAACAAACAAAAAAAAGAAAAAACTAATGTGTAGCATCGGTCCACTCAATCCGATTGCCAACCAGATTTGCAACCAGTAACCAGCATTCAGGAAACCACTTCCTAATCTACAGGACTAACTAACGTGACAGGATTATAGGTATTAAAGTCAATTGCCTATTGGGACAAAGCCAAGAGGAGAGCATTTAAAAGCTAATTGCTGACGGGCTGTATGTACATAGCTGTAAAGTGCCCACATAAAGGTGCCCATAAACATTTCGGGAATGTTGCTAACATAGTCAACAACGCCACAGGATTCTTCCCAGCTGTCTCACTCTCTCTCTCTCTCTCATTATCTATGTCTCTTGCCTTTACTTGTGTAGTTTTTATTTGCACTGCTCTGTGTCCTTTTTTCGCCCATTTGGGGTCTTGTTGTACCAACCATAACCAGCTAGTATGTGTTTGAAACTCTTTAATCTGTCTTCACAATTCCATGTGGGAATTCGCAGCCCGTTTTGTGTGGAAATTCAATTTACCAAACAGAATCGTCGGATGAACATGCGGCCATGTGGCAGGACAAAGGACAACCAATATGTCGTCATTGGAGCCAATTGAAAAGTATCAGTAAAAAAGGGGAAACGGGATGAAACTGGAGAGATAAAAATTGCGTGTAAATGAAATTGAAATTGTTTACGAATAGGACGCAGCCCAGCCCTGATACGATATAATTGGAACACCAAATTGGACCGCTTTTGTTTCGCGTTTGTGTTTTTCGTTTTTTTACTTGTGGCCAAGGAGTCGTGTTTATTTAATTTTTGAGCTGATGGGCAAAACAGACGTTTTTGACGTCGAATTAAAATTTTGAATCCCTACTACGGTAATTGGATCGAGCAAAAACGATAAAGCCAATAAAAAAGCTGTTACACTTGTTCTGCCTTCCTTTTCTTTTTATACACGTTTGATTTTCTACTACTCCTTTGACGTTCGTATAACGTGTGTCCATAATGTCTCTCATTCGGTGCTGTTGAGGGCCGATAATGAACTCCTACATTCCTTTTATCAATCGTTCTGAATTAACTCCTTAGCTCTTGATAAGAACATCAAAGAAATTAAGTCCTATTAATTATCCTCATACCAGGCGGTATGGTGGTGTTCATCACTTTGTATTTCCTCCCCATGAACAATGTCTAACTCGTAGACTGCTGCTTACCGGAATCTTCCAATTCGATTTATCAATTCGTTGTTAATTCCCGCCGAACGTTGTTTGGTTGGAGGTTTCGTACCTGTATATCTTACGAACTGATTTAAGGATTTAATTAAGGACAAACGTTTAGTTGTGTCCCATTCTTTGTTTGCGAATCAATCGGTGGAATGAGATGGAAGACAGCAGATACCGAAGGCTCTGTCAATTCGAGATAAATGTTTTAATCAATCTCGTGGTGTTGACTGTTTTCTGTTCGGTTTCCTCTTTCAGTTCGTACCGTTGAATTGGTCTTTTTTTCTATGGGAGAGGACTTTATGTCGAGTCCATATTTTAAGAAAAGTGGATAGAGGCAGATATGTGAACGACTAGCATTTAGTGGTGATAACGACTTTATTTTCAGAAGACAATCGAACCGAAATGAGATCAAACAAATTGTTACGGATCTGTATAGTGGGGGGATAGGAAAGAGTGTCTGTAATGGAGGGTAAAATATTGGAAGTTAGAAGCATCTGAATGTATGTATGTATGTATATGTATATTGACGATACAGTCCATGAAGGACCAAAGCCGAGCTTTCTCAATCACCCATGTTGTGTGTGATTTTATTTTCCCATAGGTGAAAGGGACCTACAGTTTTTATTGTCAGTTCCGAAAGGCGAGATTCGAGAAGCTTTTCTTGACAATTACACTACAGGGGGTTTCGTCAGTACCCCGCTGAGGAGAAGCACCGTGAAAAACAGATGGCATAGCTGTTGTCGGGATTCGATCCCGTGCCATCGGCGTCAGATGTCAACACACTACCTACTGCGCGACGGCGCTTTGAATGGTTCTATATAATATACATTGATCTCAAGAGGTTCGACCTAAGGAGTGCGGATAAATCTAAAAAAAAAGTTATGTTTAGGACATGGCTTCTAGTGGAGTGTTTAGGATCACAATGATTTTTCTAAATACTAGTTGGATAAGCATTTTGCCATCCTTGCATAGAGTTACAGTTTGCGGTTTTGATTTGAGATCATTGCCTTTCAAAAAACGATCAGAGGAATAAATAAGAATAATTTATTGTCGACCTTTACAATAGCTGCACCATATGTTCTAACTCTACACAACGATAACAATGTTACTCCTACGATTTGAAGTGCCTTTGATAATCTTTCGAAGCTAACTCGTTCAGAACCATGGTTACAGCCTCTTTGACATTCTTTCTACCGTCGTGAGGTGTGACTACAAAGTCGGAGGGGGCAATGTCAGGGCGACAGTATGGAAGTGAAAGCTCTTGCATATTCAAAGAGGAATGGGCCGGCGCATTGACCAGCTCATTTGGTCGAGTTCAGATCGTAGACGGAAAAAACATGCTCGCAACCTCTTCAGGACGCCAACATAAAACTGTCCAGTCACTGTATGGTTGGTAGAAATATAATCACGATGAAGAGTGCCGCGATACGAGAAATGGCGAGAACTCCTTCACGTGGATGGTCTTCTACTGACCCACGGTATTTCTTGAACCGCTTGCCCATTCAAATATTTTCGGAATACACTCGTCGCTATACCTTCTTTCTTCTTCTTTTAGTGGCGTTACAGCCCATGAAGGACCAGAGCCAAGTTTTCCTCAATCACCCATGTTGTGTGATTTTTGTTTTTCACACAGGTGAAACGGCGTTAGCCAATAAACTTTTTCATGGCAAATGGGGGTTTTGTCAGTACTCCGCCGAGGAGAGACGCCGCGACAATGTTTGATTTATAAATGTCCTACTTGGGACTAACATCTGCAATAGGAGACATACTGTATTATAATCAGATATTGAACTTACGGAACAGCGAATTTATGAAATGTATATTGGATCAGTGGTTACATCCTTTAACATTTGCTTATTTTATTATTGTGGTTCATTAGGAACGCAGAAGTTTAGAGCCTCGTTAACCCCAGCAGGTTAGGCTTCCCAGTCAAGTGTTTGTTTCCTATATGTATCACTGTGGTTTGCTGTCTCCTACCTATTTTAGGACCTTGTATGCATAACATTATCTTGCCATATACGGTGGAGTGTTCCTAACGGTCTTCTTCCTTACAGTTATTCATTTATTATTCCTTTGACTGTTCGTTCATCATCCTGTGTACCCATACAGTGCCTGTGGTTGCGTAAAGTTCCTCATGTTCTTGAATGCGGAGTTTTTGTTTTTCCAATTAAGTTTCTTCGTCCCGTTTCCAGCGTGGACATTTTTTCTACGTGAATACCAGGCAAACGTGGAAATGGCTTCGTTTGTTATTATAAGCAACCAATAAATAACACGGCATTTCTTATTTATTGAATGCCTTGAATTGTTCCATTAAATTATTTCTTCTACTCTTTTCTGTGAAAGGATAAGTTAGCAGGAAACCAACACCTTTGCTGGACCCATCACATTAGACCATGCTACCAAATTACTTTCCATATGAATATTTAAGTAACCCATTTCAACAAACAAAACCCTATCAAAGCCTAGCAGCTAAGAGGAATTTTATTTTCTTCAGTTTAAAAATAATAAGTCATTATCCTTATACGAAGCGAAAGGGTTCAAAACGAATTAATAATAGCCTTGTTCAATGAGGTTGTTCTCTGTAGTTCGGAACGGAAATGTACAGGCTTTTGTGTTCAATGAGGTAATTTTGTGTCCGAAAGTGTTCTGCTTTGTGTTCAGTAAGGTTGTTCCGAGCAGATTGGAGAGGGATTTTCTGCACCTACTCGCGAGGTAGAGCTGATTCGTGAAAGGTGTCAAAAAGAGCTGCAATTGAAATGTCACTTCAAATTATTCAAGTTCATTGCGGAAAATTATCCATAACAAAAAGACCGGAAGCGACGATATCCGCATTTGCTAACAAACAATTTTTTTTTTTTAATAATTATAAAAACACCAACGCCATGCCATCGAATGGTTATTTCGCGACGTTCCTCCTCGGCGGGGTACTGGCAAAACCCCCCGTAGTAAACCTGCCATGAAAAAGCTTCTCGACTCACGCCGTTCGGAATCGGCCTTAAACTGTAGGTCCCTTTCACCTGCGTGAAAAAGAAATCACATACAACATGGGTGATAGAGAGAAGCTTGGCTCTGGTCCTTTGGTGGTAACGCCACCAAAGAAGAATTATAAAAATACAATAAGAAAGAAAACTATGTAAACATTGGCTACCTGGGCTATCGGCTTGATGAACAAATTACATTGAGTTGTTGAGGTTTAATATTTCTATGGTATTGCTCGCATAGGAACGAGTTAAGGATGTTCTTGCATTATTATTCGACCTTCTTACAGTAGAGATTCTCATAGAAACTGTCTTTGAATTCGAGAAAGCGAC
This sequence comes from Eumerus sabulonum, assembly GCA_951905685.1. Taxonomy (NCBI): domain Eukaryota; kingdom Metazoa; phylum Arthropoda; class Insecta; order Diptera; family Syrphidae; genus Eumerus; species Eumerus sabulonum. The sequence continues at coordinate 211,557,612 of OX645060.1, forward strand.
TCCTACTCAAATACGGTGCTACCACGTCTCTTATTTTACTTATTTACTCGGGTATTACAGGGGCCCACTGGCCGAATTATTTTTACTTTATTACTGCTTGAAGTTACTTTTGAGGCAATTTTGTAAAACAAATTACCGTGAAAATAACTTGTGAATTGTCGTGAATTTAAATCTTATTCGTCTAGTTCCTCCGAAAAGAGCAACTATATAATAGATGAAGTTAGTTTTAAAAGTGATGTATAACCACATTCCGAAATGAAAGGAACACTACGCAAAGATGTAAAATACAGACTACCAAATAAGCTATGAAACGTTAAGAGGGCTCCGAAAATATCTTAAGGAAAACTCGTTGAAAATATTCAAAAAGGAATTATAGGAAAGCTAAACTCTACACTGAGGTCGGCTCCGATTAAACATAAAAGGTACTCGGAAGAAAAGTGAATATGACTTCTAAAATTCCATATGATTACTAAAATGTAATGTCATTGCTAAGTAAAGTAAATACCTTGAATCGACTTCATACCTTGAACCGACTCCATATCCTGAACTAACTCCATACCCTGAACCGATTCCATCATACCCTGAACGGACTCCACGTCCTGAACTGACTTCATACCCTGAACCAACTCCATACCCTGACCGGCCATACCCTGAACCGGCACCATACCCTGACTGACTCTGTACTCTGAAACAATCCCATACCATCAATCGACTCCATATCGTGATCCGACACCATACCCCGAATCGACTCCATATCCCGAACTGACTCTACATCCTTAACCGACTCCATACCCTGACCGACTCCATGCTCTGAACTGACTCCACATCCTGAGCCGACTCCATACCCTGAACTGACTCCATACCCTGAATCAGATCCATACCCTGAACTGACACCATACCCCGAACCCACTCCATACCCTGAACCGACTTCATACACAGAAACGACTCCATACGTTGAATTGACTCGATCCACCTAACAAACAAAATCCATACCCTGAACCGATACCATACCGTGAACCGACTTCATACCCTGACCGACTCCATACTCTGAATCGACTTGATCCACTGAACCGGCTCCATACTCTGAATCCGCTCCATACCCTGAAGCTAATAAGTATATGCCCCAAAAAGTAAGGTCACTGCTAATAAGCGGCTAGTTAGAGTAACGGTCACTGCTAAAAAGCACCATACCCTGACTGACTCTGTACTCTGAAACAACCCCATACCATCAATCGACTCCATATCTTGATCCGACACCATACCCCGAATCGACTCCATACCCTGAACTGACTCCACATCCTGAACCGACTCCATACCCTGACCGACTCCATGCTTTGAACTGACTCCACATCCTGAGCCGACTCCATACCCTGAACTGACTCCATACCCTGAATCAGATCCATGCCCTGAACTGACACTATACCCCGAACCCACTCCATACCCTGAAACGACTTCTACTACTACACAGAACCGAAAAAGTAAGGTCACTGCTAATAAGCAAGGTTCCTGCCAAGTCAGTTTGTTAGGGCCAAGGTCACTGCTAATAGGCACGATTACTGCTAATAAGCAAGGCTACTGATAAGCCAGTTAGTTAGAGTCACGGTCCCTGCTAAAAAGCTAATAAGCACGGTCATTGCGAATAGACAAGGTCACTGCTAATAAGCAAGTTCATTCGTAAGCCAGTTACTTATAGCCAGTTAGTTAGAACCAGTTGATTAGAGAAGGTCATTGCTAATAGGCAAGGTGCCTCCTAATAAGCAAGGTTACTGCTAAGCCCGTTATTGAGAGCCAGTTAGTTAGATTCAAGATCACTGCTAAAAAGCAAGGCCACAGCTAAAAAGCAAGGCCAGAGCTAATAAGCACGGTCGCTGCTAATGGGCAAGGTCACTGCTAATAAGCAAGGTCACTGCTAAGCCATTTATTAAGAGCCAGTTAGTTAGAACCAGTTAGTTAGAGTCAAGGTTACTGTTAATAACAAAGGCCACAGCTAATAAGCAAGGCCAGAACTAATAAGCACGGTCGCTGCTAATAGGCAAGGTCACTGCTAATAAGCAAGGTCACTGCTAATAAACAAGGTCACTGCTAAGGCATTTACATATTAAGAGCCAGATAGTTAGAACCAGTTAGTTAGAGTCAAGGTCACCGCTAATAAGTAAGACCACTGCTAATATATAAGGTGACACCAAATAATTAAATCTTTGATATTGGGCTTGCCGCGGAGGTTAATGAAGAGAACGGTGTTGTAACCACAGAGATGACAGGTTGGAAACACTTCTGGAATTAGGTGATTATTTGTAAGGTGAATGTGCCCCATTCGCAGACGGAGGAATCATCCTTGGTGAACTGTTGGTGAGGTATAAGGCCAGTTGTGATATTGGGTTTATTATACTATAGTGGTGGGAGTAGTTTTCCCGTCTGTTAAGTAAAAGTTTTTTTTTGTGTGGCGTAGAAAAAGTGATCTGCCGCAATTGTAGGAGAAGACTCAGGAGTTTCAGGTCGCCACACACCACCTTTTCGTTGATTTTAAAGCCGCATATATAGAGCTATATTATGTTTTGACATCCCTGCCAAACTCGTCAGGTCTGTACAGTTGCTTGGATACGATGATGACATTGACTTTATTGGGAGAGCGCAGCGACACGTTAATGAAGCTTTTATGAGGATTGAAGCAGAAGCGGCTAAAGTATATGCTGTTGTCAAAGAAAGATGCACAACACTAGAACGTCACTATTGGCAGCTATAAGTTTGATGTAGCCAAGGATTTCGTCTACCTTGGCACTGAGATTAGACGCAGAATAACTCTTACCAACCGCTGCTCCTTCGGGCTCAGGAGGCAATTGAGTAGTAGAGCCCTCTCTCGGTAAACTGAGGTGACCCTCTATAAAACCTTAATCACCCCGGTCCTTCTCTACGGGGCACAGTCCTAGACCTTATCAAAAATAGACGGGTCCCGTTTGTGTTGACGGAGAGTGGAAGAGAAGCTACAACGACATTGGCCTAGTACGACGTCTACGGAGCCAATATTTAAGATGGCTTGGGCATGTAGGGCGAAGGGACACCACAGCCGCGGACCAAAGAGTCTTTGATTGCAACCCTGAGGGACGACGTCGCAGAGGACGGCCGCATCTAAGGTAGCGCACATACGAGGAAAGGGATACCAACTAACTGTAGTGCCACCTAAGTAAGTAGTAAGTAAGTATAAAAGGTTATTTTCTTTTGTTACCTCTGATACCCATGTGGCTAGGAACTGATACAATGTTAACTTTATTCTTGTTTTCGATAAGTATTGTTCTTATTTGTTCTATTACCGTTGCCCTATTGTTAATACTCGTATTAGGTACTGCAGAGATGGTAGATACACTGTCTCTAATGACTATAACTTTTGTATGTCGCGTTCAATTTGCAAGACAGCAATGGCTTCAGCTGTGAAGATTGAAGAGAGTGTAGCCATTTCCACATACCGACCATCAGTAAGATATTAAGCGCTAAAGAGAGCCGATAGCCTATGCTGCTTGTGGCTCTTACCCTTGTATTAACTACAATTTTCACTAATTGTATTAATATTCTAATGAAAAAGTAAATAAATAAATAAGCGCTAAAAGAAAAGAAAACATATTCCTACGAAAATTAAAACGAATCCGAATAGGTTTCGAGCACTGGATTGCGATAAGCTGCAACTGTCTACTTGCTATTTAATACACACCCTTTGCTTCTTCCACCTCAGATCAATTATCTGGACGCTTCACCTTTATTACAAGCTTTTACTTACTTTATACCTTATTGTTGTCCGTGTTTTTCTGATACCTAGCATGTCGCAGAGTTCTTTGAACACCGACGACTCGAAGTAAATTCCTTGATCTGAGTGCAGTTCCAGCGGTTCTCCATAACGCGCAACCCAGTTACTCACGAATGCATCCGAAATGGTTTTGGCTTCTTGGTTCGACGTGGAAAACACTTCAGGACATTTGCTGAAGTAGTTGATCACCACCAGCGCGTATTTGTTTCCAGCATTACTTGTTGGGAATGGGCCTGTAATGTCCATTTCGATACATTCGAACGGTGCCCCACAATTGTTTTGCTTCATATCTTTTCCTATGGGGTCCCTTTACCTTCGCACACTGTTCACACCTGCGAGTGAAATTTGTGACAAATTTATGGCATCCTACCCAGTAGAAAAATCCCCTTATCTTTTCTGCCGTCTTGTTAACACCATGATGACCTCCGCTTGGTCCCTCGTGGTATTCTCGGATGACCTCGTCGATTTGTCCCTTTGGAATTACCACCAGATCGTCTACAATGTCCCCGTTCTCACTCTCCCAACTGGGGTAGAGGCATTCGTTCCTTAACTTCAATCTCAACCATTGAGCCCAGTAAGCTTTTATAATTGGGCTCTCACTAGATATTTGCTGCCACGTGAGTCGAAAACTTCGTTCTTGTGGATCGATGATGACTGGCCGGCATCAGCCGCTTTCGCAAAAGAAGTTTTTAAATATTGTGACGAACACTTTTAATGTACGTACATATGTAAATTAGTTATTGCGTGAAATCCAATCTATACTTTTCCTGTCCACCTTTTCACTTATCCTTTCCCGCCCCAACATTCTTTTATTCTTTTTTTCTTGTTCTTTCCTTTCATTTATTAAATATTATTTCTGTTTAACTTCATTTTCTAATGTAACAAATATAACATAAGCCCTAGTTGTACAAATCTAATAAGTGTAAGCTTAATTGTACAAAATTATTATTAGCTAGAAATAAATAAATAAATAAATAAATAAATCTTCTCGCTGCTTCCTTCCGACTTTCTCGACAGTCCAGGAATCCAGCACATGGAAGCGACGGATGTCGGTGACGTGTTTCTTGCTTTCCGCAAGTTAACAAAGTTAACATTCAAAGTCGCGAGGTCGCCTCGACAGGACATCCACGTTTTCATGACTGCTTCCCCTCCTGTATTCGCGTGCTCTCGCTTAGCCTTGGCGAATTAGACCTCGAACTCTACCGGGAATGACCCACTCCTACTCGCCGTTGTTGTTCTGGAGCTTTCCTGGTCTTCAGAGATACGCCGCAATTTGATGGAGGGTCGGCATATCAAGAGCGATGTTTCACATGCGAGAGCGCTAGCAACTGTCTCCTTGAAAGATGTCTTCGGCGTGAGAATCAAGCTTCGTTGCGTATCGGGATCCCTTAGCCCTTGGATGAAAGAATCCGTTTTCAGTTTTTCCGCCACATCAACTGGAACATCCGCGTAGGCTAGATGAGACAGCCTCTCTATGTCGGCAGCATACTGCTGGATTGTCTCGTTTCTACGCTGCTTGCATCCTTTAAGCTCCAGCCTGTTCATTTCCTGCATGTGCTCACTGCCGTATCTTCGATGAAGAATATCCCATATGGCTGTGTAGTTCCTTCTCTGCGTCTCCGGAATGGTCTATAGTACATCAGCTGCTTCACCTTTATGGGAAATTACTAGGGCGGCCACACGGCCGTCTTCTCCCTATTGATTCCGTTCCGCTGTTGTCTCAAATTGGAGCTTAAAGATGTTAAGCGCGCTCGTGTCGTCGAAGTTGGGAGCAGTGAATTTCGATGCTGCAACCGGAGCGACATTTCGTTGATGCTGAACGTTCTGGATAGTTTTCTTGAGATTCAGAACCTTCGATGTCCTGGAATCGATCGTCGACGGCCTACGGGATTGTTCTCTAGCACCTTTTCTAAAGTTTCCAGCTTCTGACTGAGGGAAATGGAATTTTCCTTCAACTTTCTACTTACGGCAACGGAATTTCTCCTTCAACTTTTTACTTACGGCAGCGGAATTTTCCTCCAGTTTCTCTAGTTTCTGCTTCAGGGAAGCACTCATAGCATTCATAGTCGCGATAATTTGCTGCACATCGAATGCTGGCTCACTGGCTTCTCCCTTCCGAACTCATGATTTTCCCAGTTGACACCTTCTTCCTCCAACGCTGATCAGAGTCTCCCAACTTGATTGAATTTACTTCCTACTGTGGATAGTTCCCGAGCATCCAGCTCTCTTTTCAATGGTTCGATAGTAAGTTTCTCGGATTTCTCCATTTTCTTGCACTCTCGTATACACTTTTAATAATTCACTTCACAATTTGAATAAACTACTCATTCGTTTACTCGTTTCAATAGGTTTCGATCACTGGATTGCCATAAACTACAACTGTCTACTTTTTGGCGAATTCAATAAGCGGCGTTCACACCATACGATTTGTCTACACGATTTTTTTGACAATCAAAAGTACGTAGCGTTCACACTATACTGCAAGTTTGATAGATTTCATTTGTGAGAGAGAATTTGTGCCGTGAATATCGTTACCCCTGTTTTTTTTTTAAATATACATCCGAGTTGTTACAAAAGGGGGAGAATGAAAGGCATGCCTGTCGTAAGAGGCGAGGCGCTGGAGTACTGCCTTGCTCCAAAGTTGGGAGTTTTTCTAGGGTGAGGTGCTAGACCTCGAGCTTTGCGGGACTCATATGGAAGTGACCTTGCGATCGCGAAGCTCCACCGGTAGCTATAATCTGGTACCACGAGAAACAGGAGCCCCGCAACTGGCGGTCGGTATCTCGGTGCCTGGCGTCGGTCCCGGCGGCTCCCAAGTGGAAGTATCGTGGTGGCGTGTAGTAGAAAATATTTTTGGAATTATAACCACAAGATTTAGAGTGTTGCTGACCACTACCAATTTAAGCCAGCTACATACATATATCCGAAGCTCGGAAGTAGACACCAATCCCGCCAACAATAGTCTATTATTACATCAACAAGCTTGCAAATGCCATAACTTGTCACTAAACTCGTCGTCATATCGCCTTTGTCCGCTGATGTTCACCCTTCGAAATCACAAAAAAAGTGAAAAACGTATGGAAGTATCATTTCTGACTTTTACATATACACGGGCACCCACGCAAGCAAGGCAAAAAGTCGGAAATTCTGAACTTCATACTACAAATCGTATCGTATGGTGTGAACGGCGCTATAGACACTCTATATTATTGCAGCTCAGATCAATTATCTCCGCGCTTCACATTTATTACAAATTTTGTCTCTACAGCTCACTAGGTGGCTTCATTACCGACTGATCACTCGTTACTGAATCCCGGATACTGAATGCTCCCGAGGGCGAATGCTCCGACTGAAAGTATCTATCATTGCCTTTTTAGCTGCAAGAGAGCAATCCAAACTTTGACAGCGAAATTCAAACATAACCGTCGGTTCGTGTCCGCAACAACATTGTTATTGTTGTGAAAGTTTGGAATATTAACTCTGATGAAGCTGATAAGGAAATGAAGGCAACTTTCAGTGGCATACTTCTGAATGTCAATACCAGAGTATTCTAGAGACTTTTGAAGGGGAACGTCTGACGGCGAAGATTCGAGAAAGTGGACTGGGGGTTATTTAAGCGGGAGCACTCGCCCTCGGAGGCATTCAATATTCAATGATTCAGTGAATCTGTATTCATTCAGTGTATTCATTATCAGTGACTCAGTGATCAGTCGGTAATCCAGTTTGAAAATAATCAGGCCATCTAGTGGACAATTTATCTAATAGATGTAGAGACAAAGGCTTGTAATAAAGGTGAAGCGCCCAGCTAATTGATCTGAGGTGGAAGAGTAAAGTATGAGTAAGCAATAAAGTGTTAAGTGCTATAAAATCTTGTAATAAAGGTGAAGTGTCCTGATAATTTATCTGATGTGGAAAAAAAGGGTGTGTGTATTGAATAAAAAAGTAAGCAGTTGTAGCTTATCGCAATGCAGTGGTCGATCCCTATTCTGGACCATTAATTTTCGTAACAATATTGATAGGTGCGGGATTTTCTTCTATTATAGGTATTTTAATATCAAAAGTTCAACCTACATTTTTTTCTTGACCTAGAACACGTTGCAACAGTGGCCAAGACTCACATGAGTGCGAAAGAGATGGTCAGTGGAATAGAAATATATTAGCACAGTGATGCACGGGTAGGGAGGGAGGGAGCGAGCAAACAGAGCAAAGAAGTTGAGCGCGTTTAACATGGCAAACGCCAGCTTCGATCTCTGTCCCTGCTCAATCCAAGTTGACACACAGCCTCCGCGTGTCCCCCCCCCCCCCCCCCCCCCCTGGATAGCTACCCTGGCACAATTGGAGCAAACCCTCAACTGCTATAAAGCAGATATAACCGCACTCCAAGAAGTGCGATGGGATGGACCAGGCATAAAACGGATGAAAAACTGCGACATCTACTACGGGAACTGCTACAAGGAGAACAAACAGCACCTATTCGGGTGCGGATTCGTTATTAGAGGAAGATTCCGACAAAAAGTCTTAAGCTTCGGAGATATAAGCGAATACCTCATAACAATCCGCATCAAAGCTAAATTTGGAAACATTAGCTTAATATGCGCTCACGCCCCAACGGAAGAAAAGGACGATCGACTCAAAGAAAAATTCTACGATCTCCTAGACAGAACATATGCCCAATGTCCCAGCTACGACACAAAAATAGTCCTAGGACATATTTGAGTCGATCATAGGAAAGCATAGCCTCCATAACACCACATCCGACAACGGATTAAGGCTAATCCATTTCCTAGCGGGGCGTAACCTCCTTGTAGCAAGCACGCGATTCCCCCATCTCAACATCCACAAGGGTACCTGGCGGTCTTGTGATCAATCGACCACCAACCAGATTGATCATATTGCGATCGACGCCAGACACTCCTCCTGTATTCTCGACGTATGAACCTTCCAAGGGGCCAACATCGACTCGGACCACTAACTTGTTGTAGCCAAGGTACGAATGAGGATATCAAGAATGCTTAGGAGTCGAGTAGGACTACGTAAGTTTGACGTTGGAAAGCTACAATCGCAAGAGACTGCCAGAATCTTTGCCGATCGTGTCTCCTCAAAGCTCTCTCAAAATCCGCCCACAGCAGCACAAACAATAGAGCTGGAATGGGCTCATTGCCAGAGCGCCGTCAGAGATGCAGCCTCAGAGGTGCTGGGTTTCAAACAGTCACCACCTAGAAACCCCTGGTTCGATGAACAATGCGAATAAGCCCATGCAGCAAAACAAGAGGCAAATAAAGCCATGCTGCAACGACGGACGAGAGCTGCTCGCGAAATCTATGAGCAGAAGAGAAGAGAGGAACACACGCTTTTCAGAAGAAAGAAGAGAGAGCACGGAAAACGTGAGATCGAGGAGATGGAGAGATGCTTCCGCAGGAATGACGCCCGTAAGTTTTACAACAAGGTAAAACGAACATGCCATGGCTACAAAGCCAGAGTGGCGGCCTGCAGGGATGAAAATGGAGAACTGGTAGTAGAGTCGCAGTCGATACTGAGGATTTGGAAAGACCACTTTTGCAGACTGTATAACGGCGATGATAGACAAGATACCGCTGTCAGGCAGAACGAGCCATTCGCAATGGACCACGAAGTAACAGAATTCAGTCCACCCGACCTAGACGAAGTCAAAATAGCGATATCAAGACTTAAGTCTAATAAAGCCGCTGGCGCAGACGGCCTGTCTGCTGAGCTTTTTAAGGCGGCTGGAGATGAGCTGGTAAGGTGCATGCACCATCTCATCTGCAAGGTATGGTCGGGGGAAAGCATGCCCGACGAATTGTGTGAGCGCCTGAAACCGTTTGTGGATAACCTGATCGGCTCTTATCAGTGTGGTTTCAGGCCAGGTAAATCCACAATAGACCAAATATTTACGCTACGGCAGATCTTGAAGAAGACCAAATACCAAATCGACACTCACCACCTCTTCGTCGATTTCAAGGCCGCATATGACAGCGTATATAGAGACGAGCTATAGAAAACCATGTCTAGTTTTAACATCCCTGTCAAACTCGTCCGACTGTGCAGGATGACAATGGAGAATTCTCGCTGCTCCATTAAGGTCGGTAATGAGCAAACCGAGACCTTTGATGTTAAAAAAGGATTTAGGTAAGGTGGAGCGCTGTCATGCAACTTTTTCAACATCGTGCTTGAAAAGATCGTGCAAGAGTCTCTGGCCAACACAAGAGGTACGATTTATTTCAAGTCTACTCAATTGCTTACGTACGCCGACGACATTGACGTGATTGGACGGACACAGCGAGACGTCAATGAGGCCTTTGTAAGCATTAAGGTAGAAGCGGCTAAGATGGGTCTCAAGGTTAATGAGGGTAAAACCAAATATCTGCTTTCATCTAAAAGAGACGGACAACACCGACGTATTGGCCAGAACGTCACCATGGGCGGATATAACTTTGAAGTGGTCAAGGAATTCGTCTACCTTGGCTCTCTGATGACCAGCGACAACAACACCAGCGCTGAGATAAAACGCAAAATCACTCTTGCCAACCGCTGTTTCTTTGGGCTCAAGAGGCAATTGAGAAGTAGAGCCCTCTCTCGGAAAACCAAGGTGACACTATATAAGACCTTGATTATCCCAGTCCTCCTTTACGGCGCAGAGGCTTGGACCTTAACAAAAGCGGATGAAGATGCCCTTGGTCGTTTCGAGAGGAAAATTCTGCGCACTATCTACGGTCCTATTTGTTCAAACGGTGTATGGAGGAGAAGATATAACGAAGAACTGTACGGGTTGTACAGCGACATCGGCCTGGTACGACGTCTACGGATACAGCGTCTAAGGTGGCTAGGGCATGTAGAGCGCATGGAAAATACAGCTCCGACCCGAAAAGTCTTCGAATCCACTCCGGAAGGAAGGCGCGGCAGAGAACGGCCGCCTCAGCGGTGGCGCACGCAGGTGGAAGGGGACCTCAACCAACTGGGCGTGCGGCACTGGAAACAGCTGGCCAAAGACCGTGCCGGCTGGAGACGCTTGTTGGTTGAGGCCCAGGTTCACCACGGACTGTAGCGCCACCAAAGTAAGTAAGATGCACGGGTAGGCTACTCCGTGCATCTTTCTGACATTTGCTTATCTCCTTTTCTTTGTTTTTCGATGTTGCTTCACACGCGTTTCACATTTCTAAGTGTGCATTTGCAAGAAAGCGGAGAATTACGTAGTGTTACTTTCTTTTTAGGGTTCCGTACCCAAAGGTAAAACGGATCCCTATTACTAAGACTTCGCTGTCCGTCCGTCCGTCTGTCACCAGGCGATATCTCATGAACCGTGATAGTTAGACAGTTGAAATTTTCACAGATGATGTATTTCTGTTGCCGCTACCACGACAAATACTAAAAACAGAACAAAATGAATATTTAAGGGGGGCTCCCATACAACAGACATGATTTTCATCCAAAAAATCCCCTTGGTCACATACTGAACTAAGGTTAGTCGACAATATCTTTTGTCTCTTTCATATTTGTATATACAGATGGTACGGAACCGTTCATGCGCGAGTCCGACTCGCACTTGGCGGGTTTTTTTCATTTGTATGCTTTACTCCAAAGCATCTTTACATATACTTATCAATTTAATAAAAGCCAGAAATATTTCTAAATAATACAGCAATTTATTTACATAACTCCTAAGCCATCTTTATTACATATCCAAGAAAATCTCCCCCAAACGTCGACATTGAATGACGCAGTTTAAGTGAGAATAAAATGTCAAATAGAAGCACAACACGGCGAAATAAAGAGTTGTTAGATGTAATAACCCTTGCAACTCGGAATGTCAGTTCAAACGGAAATCACCTAGAGTTGCACGTCAAAAAGATGCGACATATAATACCTGACAATGGAATTCGGTTCTCCATTAAAAGAGAAAAAAAATTAGAATTAAAACCGTCCAAGTGCGAGTCGGACTCGCGCACAAAGGGTTCCGTACCATCTGTATTTATAAATATGAAAGAGACGTTGTATGTTACCTCATCAGCTATCACATTAAATAAAATTTTTTGTATGATGACGGATCTTGGTTGCAGGCAGGTGATAGGCATATTACTTTGATAATCAAAAATCTCCATGATGAGATATTTGATCATCAAAGTGTCCATTGAATTCAAATCACTTATCTTATTAGACAACAAAGATGTGAAAAGGTGAATAACAATAATAGGAAATATGGGAAAAAGGTTTGCAGCTAGGAGTAATATATCAAGGACACAATAGAGATCAATGCTTGGAAGTGTTTTATTGGTTGTGGGATATGATCGAAAGTTAATTTCACAACAATTGAATTTGTTGCAACGTTTGATAACATAATCTATCAGGATGGCGAAGGAGGGGAATAGCAATTGTACGAAAGGGTTTGCAGCAAGGATTAACTTAGCAGTGACACAATAGGGATCATAAAAGTTTAAAGGGTATTTATTATTGGTTGTTCGTAATTACAGAAAAAAGGGTTGCAGCTAGGATTAATACATCAAAGACACAAAAGGGATCAAAGCTGGGAAGTTTGCTACTGATTGTGGGATATTGTCGACTAACCTCAGGTCAGTATGTGACCAAGGGGATTTTTTGGATGAAAACCATGTCTGTTGTACAACGAACTACTGCTGTTGCTGGAGCAGGAAGGGTACGCTGTGATCACCTATGCGGATGACATTGCTATTGCCGTCACAGGAAAATTTCCCAGCACTCTATGCGACCTTATGCAGAGTGCACTACATACAGTAGATACCTGGACACGGTACTGTGGACTTGGGGTGAACCCAAAGAAGACCGATCTGGTACTGTTCACTAACAAATATAAAATTCCGCCCCTCAACCCACCGAGGCTGGGTGGAACTCAACTAACAATCAAAGAACAGGCTAAATATCTAGGCCTAGTCCTTGACAGGAGGCTGAATTGGAAACCCAACATTCTTGATCGGGTCACGAAAGCAACTGTTGCCCTCTACAGCTGTAAGAAAGTAGTGGGCAGGAGGTGGGGTCTCCAACCAAGCGTTATGTACTGGCTTTACACAGCAGTCATAATGCCTATCCTCCTGTATGGCGTCGTAGTCTGGTGGACTGCTCAGGACAAAGCAGTCAATCGAAACCTTCTGGGGAAGGTACAAAGATCGGCCAGCTTATATATAAGCGGAGCGATCAGATCAACCCCCACGGAGGCCTTAAATGTTCTACTATATCTTCCACCATTAAACCTTTCCAGCAAGCAAATTGCTGCATGCGCGGCCCTAAGGATGAGGAGCATAAGAAAATGGCCCACATCTCAAAAAGGCCACACCTCTATTCTAAAACACTTCAAAGTACCCATAGACACTGACTACATCAACCCGCAGAATGTGTTCACCAGGAACTTCGAAGTTTGTTACGATTTGTTCTTCGAAAGGTTTTCGTTGTCATCTTTCGTTCAGTTCCCATTCGTGGGCGACTCGTAGCCATTGATTTCGGGAAAACACTCCTACGGAAGATGAGTAGTCTGAGGGTACGATCAGCGCTTGACACGCAAATGGATGGAGTTCTGCCCGCGGGGTCAGCATTTTGTTTTTTTTTGTTTTATGACTCGTAGTTGTAGTAGTTGAGCGGGCGAAGAACTCAGAGTGATCTTCGAGGTGGGGAAAACTGTGCCGTTATGGATAGAGAAGGGCATGCTCATCACGCCAAGTTTCCCTTATATATATAAAGGAAAAAGGGAAGTGTGCGTGCGGCAGGTTCGTGACGGAATGCGAACTAGGTTAGTGAGGCAGTTGGAGATAGACGACCGACCAGCGAGAATAGCAGGCCAGTGCGCAGTAGTGACATATAATTGGGTGTTTTTTTTTTTTCTGTTCTTGCTTCTGGATATTGTGGTAATTTGTGGTTGGAGGTTTTCCTTTCGTCCCACGCTTTTTTTACATTGGTCAAAGCACTTGCGGCGAATAGGACGTACCCCGAAGGTAGAACCGTCAGCACCACGTGCAATCCCCGCAGACAAAAAAAAAAAGGAAAAGGCAGTTCAAGACACCGAGACGGAAGATAAGGCCATCCGGAAGACAACGGGGACAAGGTGCCTACCTTTACCAGGGTAAACAAATTTAGTTATAAAGTGCAAGTTATAAGTTCTTGGTACACGGCCGTACCTCGTGTTTCGGGTACCTAGTACGCTAATCCGAGTATCGCGTCACTTATCTAAGCACATTAAGCCGAAACTTGTGGAAGTCGCTGTTGGCGCTGCGGGTTAAGTCGCCGTTTAGCATGCTAAGTTTTTTTTTTAAATTTCTTAGGTTTTTAATAAATATTTAAAATTAAATGTACAAAAAAATATGATATTAAGTCGAAAGACATAAATATAATAAAAAAATATAGGTTATCTTAGAGCGTCCGCATGGGGCCAGTAAGGTATTTTTAATATAACGTATTAAGTTAATTAAGCTAGTTTAAGTCATTTTGTCTAGCGTAAGATAGCTATAAGTTTAATATTAATAAAAAATGATTTTTTTAAACTTAAACTTAAACTGTTAAGTCGCCGTTCGTGGAGCTTTGGGTACGCGGTTCAATCCTCCGGTTGCGGTGTACCACTTTCTTTTTGGATCGTGGATTGTTTTTTTCATTTTTTTTTTTTTTGTGAATTCTTTTTTTGTTTCTTTTTTTTTACTTTATTTTATTAGTTAACATATGGTGAAGGGTAGTGATAAGAACTCATTTGTAAACCTAGAATTAAGTTATTAAGTTAGGCTAAGAAAAATTAAATCTGTGAACTCTTTTTTTTATTGAAACGTTTATTTTTTTTTATTTCGCGAGTCTCGCAGCAAATTCGCGATTCTTGTTGCGGGTGAGTCGGCGGAAGGGCAATCGCGTGGCGCCCTTTTTAACATCTTTTACTCACGACCAGTCTTCGCAGCTGGCCTGGCACCCCTTTCGTGCGACGTCGCGGCCGGTGGAAAGGAGTATCGGTAACAAGTTGCCTTTCCATCCAGGGAGGAATGGGCTGAAGGGAAAGTCATACCAAAGGACTCGATCTCCCTCTATACCTGTTCAGGAGCGTTTTCCTGAATTAAAGTACCAAGCGCATAAACTTGATATTTTATATTACCATGTGAAGCAAGCACTTGAACTTGTTCACGTCGGAGATGATATTAGCGTTTTCTTGTATTATAGTATCAAGCACATAAACTTGATATATTATATTATTAAGTGAAGCAAGCACTTGAACTTGTTCACGTCGGAGTTTTTATGGGTAAAGGAATGAAACGATCAGTGTCTATTACTTCAGATTAACTGAATAACTGATATATTTTTGTAATTGGCTTACATCTTTTATACTTAAATTTAGCTTACTCTAACAATGATAAAAAACTAAATTACTGTCAGCATAATGGTAACAATTACATATATTGATTGCTTAAAACTAAATTGCTGCCGGCAATGCACCGTCAGCATAATGGGTCATTGGCACCCAATTCAGAATCACGCATCGGCATATACACATTTGTTTTGGAATACGTGCTGCGTCAGCGCAAGGGTTGGTGTTGACGTCGTGCGGTGAATTACCTTGACACACAATTGTTGTATGCGCTGCGTCATAGGTAATTCAACTGAACATTCTCCCCCGCGTTGAATGACCATTCAATACTCTAAGCGATGGTAACTACAAATTCTGAATTTGTTGGTGTTTGATGAGGTGCTGGCCGTACTGGTTCCGTAATATCTGGTGATCTTGCTAATTTGTGCCTCCAAATTACGTAGACGGCTAACATAATGGATAATATTAGAGCCGAATATCCAGTTGCAAAGTGGTGATGACTGCGGACTTGAAGTTTGTGTGGTAGGTCAAGAACTTCTTGTTCTTTGATTATTTTTTGTAGGTCCGTTAGATTTTTCAGTTGAATATCGTATTGTGTGGTATTGAATTTGTGAAACAATGCTATATGTTGGTCTGGCGCTAAAATGTCTGATACGCTTCCGAAGCTGGTGTAGGAAGTTTGAAGGTTAGTAGAGAATGTGTTATGACCTTGAATTGTAATGGAATTGTGTCTTAAGATGCATCCTGACTGCAACGTAACTATTCCGGATCCCTCCAAGAGTAACTGTTCGTTCTGGTTTCCACAAATTGCTGTAAGTCGAGATGGCTTATTTGTGAAATACAGCCATTTGTTTTTGTGTTCTAGTTGAATCCAAGTAGAGTTTCTTCCAGATTTGGTCAGTGTACATGTAGCCCTTGTTTCATTATTGAAAAGACCCATATCGCAGGAACAAATTTCTGCTCCGTCGTTATATCTTGATTGTATATTGAGACATAGATATTGTTCTTCCCTTAATTTGATACATCCTTCAAAAGTAGTTGACTGTATCGGAAAGTAATGGTCTCTATGTGCATTCAAAGCCAGTATTGGGGCGCAGGGAGTGATGGTTAACATGGTGTTGTTTATGAAATGTGGTATAGGTGTGATTCTAAATAA
Source organism: Eumerus sabulonum (assembly GCA_951905685.1). Taxonomy (NCBI): domain Eukaryota; kingdom Metazoa; phylum Arthropoda; class Insecta; order Diptera; family Syrphidae; genus Eumerus; species Eumerus sabulonum. The sequence continues at coordinate 211,573,884 of OX645060.1, forward strand.
ATTGTATTGTTCGTGATCTACTAACGGGAGTGTGACCCAAAACACGACTCGATTATCTGCTACTCCTCCCTTCACTGTCATCAGCTTATATAGTTGTAGGAAATCTTCTTCATCTACGGGCATCTCTAGAAATGTTGGTAGGTGCGCCTTAATGGTTGTAAGTTCTTTCTTCAGTTGAGTTGTTGACAACAGTAGCGAACTAATTTTGCCGTGGTGGGTGTCCGTGAGTACGTCAATGAGAGCTGATTGCATCCTTTGTATATTAAGTATCATGATGATTATTTGGGATGACAGTGATGAGGCGATCTGAGATATTTTGGATTGGTAGTCTTCTTCATCGTTGTCACGTATTCTTGCTCGTATTTCAGTCAGTTGGTTGTTGATTTGATCGAATCTATTATTTATAATAGTTTGGTCTTGTTTTACAATGTTGATTGTTGAATCAACGACCGAGGTTTGATTTCGAAGCAAGTTTAATAGGTGATTTTCATTGGTGTTTACTTGGTCTATGGTGTCGGACATTTGTTCAGCATATTCGGTATCCAATACTCCAAATAAAGAGTTAGCAAGTTTTCCAACTATGTTAAAAGCTCCTCTTTTAATTCGTTTGTTAGGTAAAAGAGTGTTTTCCGACTGTAGTTCGGTTATAATATGCTGAACTTGATTTAAGGTGCTTATACAAAAGCTCCTTTTTTGAATTTCTCGACATAAATGATTAAGGGTCAATGTTCCGTTGGATAATGTATTGTATTCTCCTATTAACGGATTCAAATCATAATGGATGATGAAGTTCCATTCGCTTGTTGCTATTTTTGTTGAACCAATTCCTTCAAAGTAGATGCCCAAATTGGATTCAAATTTGCTGATCTCGATGTTTTTACTAAATACTGTTGGCAAGATGAGAAGAATTGTTAGTAATGAGGCAATTCCCTCGGTACCAGATATTCGCCGTCTTTTTGTCGTTGTTGTGGTTACTTGGTCTGGTACTTGAGACTGATGTGTTGATTCTTGGGCCTCATTCCCCGTAGTGATGTCATTCTTTGTTTCATGCTCAATTGGGAGTGGCGCTAATCTGTGGATCGGACGTTTCCAGATACCTGATGCTGTTCGAACATCAACTACTCGTACGGCACCATCAGTACCCTTATAAGTCTTGGTAATTCTGCCGAGTGGCCATTGAAGGGCTGGAACATTATCTTCCTTTATGATGACCATGTCTCCCACATTGATATTCTTAGAACATTCCTTCCATTTATGGCGATACTGGAGTTCGTTTAAGTATTCTTGTGACCAGCGTTTCCAAAATTCATGCTTGAGATGTGAGACCAAGTTCCATCTTGTCAGATGAGTGTGTTTTGCAGGAACTGCGTTTGCGTCGATTTGTGCAGTAAGGGGTTCACCGATGAGAAAGTGTCCAGGTGTTAGCGCCGCTAGATCGTTCGGGTCACTTGAAAGTGGTGTTAGTGGTCTCGAATTTAGGATAGCTTCGATTCCAATTAATACCGTTTCTAATTCTTCGTACGTCAACGAGGCTGTTGAAACACTTTTTCTTAATAAGTGTTTTGCTGACTTAACGGCTGCTTCCCAAAGACCTCCAAAATGGGGAGCCCTGGGGGGAATGAAGTTGAATTGTATGGCCTTATTGCTGCATTCCTTTATAATGGTCCTACGTGCCTTTTGGGAGTAAATAGCGTCTTCCAACTCGGACAATTGATTATTGGCTCCCACAAAATTCGTTGCGTTGTCGCAATATAGATTCTGGCAATGTCCTCTACGGCCGATGAATCGTCTCAGTGCTCCAAGAAACGATTCGGTAGTCAGATCGCTTACGAGTTCAATATGAACTGCCTTTGTGGCGAAGCAACAAAAAATTGCCACATAGGCCTTGTGGGGTCGTTTTCCGCGAATTTTGTAGTGAATCCAAAAGGGTCCGCAGTAATCAACTCCTGTATTTATAAAGGGTCTTGATGGTGTTATCCTTGGTGACGGTAAACTTCCCATGATTTGTTGCAGTAATTGTGGTCTGTCTCTATTGCACTTCACGCAGTGGTGTACTATGGACCGCGCCATTATTTTGCCCTTAATTGGCCAAAATCGTTGTCGAAGATGGGCTAGCAATGTTTGGGCGCCGCAGTGGCTATTGTTTTCGTGGATATCCTGCATCAAAAGTTTTACTAGAGAATTGTTGTATGGTAATAGCATTGGATGCTTCGCGTCAAAAGAAAGTGTCCCAGACTCTAGTCGACCTCCAACCCGAATAATTCCATTATCATCCAAAAATGGACTCAGACTGGCGAAATTACTTCTTTGTTTTGACTCCTTGTATGTCTGCAGGTCACTGATTTCCTCCTTGAAATCGAATGCCTGCATTGCTCGAATTATTGTGATCAATGAGTCTTCTAATTCCTTAGTAGTTAGTAGTATTTCATTTTGCCGCTGACCCTTGCTACATCTGGCATTCTTGCAGAAACGTATGATATACCCAACTATTCTCTGAAGTGTCCTGAATGAATTGCGATGGTTAATTTTATATATCAACTCGTTATTGCCATCATGAGTCGCTGCTGCGACAATTGGTAGTTTTCGTTTTCTCTCTGTGTTTTCCGGAATTGAGAGCTCCTTCATATATTTCGTTGGCCACATATCTTGATGGCCTGATAGGAAAAGAGGACCATAAAACCATAGTGTGCATGATGGCAAGTTTGCTGGTTGAAGACCCCTCGATAGTATATCCGCTGGATTGTGTTTTGACGGTACATGCCGCCATTGCTCGGGAAGTGTTAGTTCTTGTATAGTGGAAACTCGGTTAGCCACAAATGTTTGAAATGATGAAGAAGGGGAATTTATCCATGCGAGAACAATTTCAGAGTCTGTCCATAAGAATGTGGGTGTATCCATGAGGTTTAAATCCTTCTTAATTCGAGCGGTTAACTGAGCGCCAAGAACCGCTGCACACAATTCCAGGCGTGGCAAAGTTTGTTTCTTCAGTGGAGCCACTCGTGATTTAGAACACAGGAATCTTACGATTATTCTTCCATCCTTCATGATTGCTCTCAAGTATACCACTGTACCATATGCCTTCTCAGATGCATCAGAAAAGGTGTGAATTTGAATGGCTGTGGGTACACCATTGTTGAACATGTGGCGTGGAAATTGAAAATTGTTTATTTCCCTCAAGTTATTCCGAAATGTTATCCATCGTGTGTGTAGCTCAGCTGGCAGTGCTTCATCCCATGAGAGTTTTAGCAACCAAAGCTCCTGGACGAATATTTTCGCTGTGACCACTAGTGGAGCCATCATGCCCAATGGATCAAATAACTTGGCAAGATCTGAGGTTACACTTCGTTTTGTAACTCTACTGGTCGAGCTCATATTAGTTTTGACACAAAATGAATCGTTCTTTGGCTGCCATGTTAATCCTAATGTCTTAATTGAAGCATTACTTTCATCGTTAAAGTCAAGATCAATTTCTTTATCTTCCTTGGCAATGCCTTGTAGCAGACGGGGATGATTGGCGCTCCATTTTCGTAATTTGAACCCTGCACACTGTAGAATGTGTATAAGTTGATTTTGCATTTCTACAACAGTCGATAGATTATTATCTCCCGTCAGGCAGTCATCAACGTAGAAATCGCTATGGAGAACCCTTGCACCTAATGCAAATGTTGCGTTATGCTCCTTTGCCAGTTGCTGCAAGCATTTTGTAGCTAAATAAGGTGCTGCTCTTGTACCATATGTTACCGTGTTGAGTTGATAGTAACGTAAAGACTCGCTTACGTTGTTTCTCCATACGATGATTTGATATCTCCTGTCCTCCGGATCCATGACTATTTGTCGATACATTTTTTCAATGTCAGTGCAAAACACATATCGTGGTAAGCGGAATCGAAGCAATAATGAAAATAATTCACTCTGCACTACTGGCCCTGTGTACATGATGTCGTTTAACGATACCCCAGTTGATGTTTTGGATGATGCATCAAAAACTACTCGGAGTTTAGTAGTACTGCTACTAGCCTTGAAGACACAATGATGGGGAATGACGTAATTCGGAGCTACAACGTTATTGAGGTCGATTTCTGTCATATGACCCAAGTCTTCATATTCCTTCATGAATTTGATATATTGGTCTTTCACTTCCTTGGTTTTCTCTAGCCGTCGCTCAAGGGCCAGAAATCTGTTGGTTGCTATTTCCTTGGACCTGCCAAGAGTGATTGGGCTCTCATGAAACGGTAGTTTGACAACGAAGCGACCATCAATGGTTTTATGTGTGTTTTGAGCAAAGTGAGCTTCGCACATCTCTTCGGCCCTCGATAACTTGCTACGCGCCGGTTCAATTTCTTCGAGGCTCCATAATCGTTCGATCATCTGATGAAGATCATTGTCATCATAAGTGGAGATGCCGCATGTTGCTGTATCAGATTCAGTTACAGCTATTTTACCAGCTAGTATCCATCCGAGGACTGTATTCTGAAGAATAGGTAAATCGTCTGCTAAACGTATCTGCCCGATGGAGAGCAGTTGATGGTAGAATTCTGCACCAAGGAGAATATCAATGTTGTCGGAGTGATTGAATTTAGGGTCGGCTAACGGAATATTTCTTGGCATTGGCCATGATGAAATGTTAATATGTTGTGAAGGTTGTGGTGGTATTATGCTCGGCAGGACAAATGCTTCCAGGTGGATATTGAAATCGGTTGTTCTTGACTGTAGTTTTACATTCACACGTTGATGGGCTTCCTTTCTCCCATCGCCAATGCCTTGAATACTCATTGATGAGCTTCTTGCACTGAGTCCTAATCTCTTTACTAGACGTGTGGTGATCAAGTTGACTTGAGAGCCTGAATCCAGAATGGCCCTGCAAGTCGTCTTTTGTCCATTGGTAGCAACCAATTCTACGATGGCAGTACTGAGGAGCACGTAATGATGTTTTTCTGAGCTCTTGGACGCTGCTAATGTTACTGATTGACTTGTAGTGTTTTGGTGATTGTTGTTCGTGTTGTTTGACTGTTTTTTGGTGGGAGAACCCTTCGTGTTACTCTCAAGATGTAGCATCGTGTTGTGTCTTTGACCACACCTTAAACAGCTTCTTGAAGCGCAATTTTTTGTTCCATGACCAGTTTTAAGGCAATTTAGGCAAAGTTTATGTTTTTGCGCTAAATGTAAACGCTCTATTGGCTGCAATTGTATAAATTGTTTGCAAGCAAATATCGGGTGTATCTCTGTTCCACAAGCCTTGCAGTTTCCTCTGTTGTTGTTACTCGAGGTTACTGACGCACAAGCTCGAGACGATGTATCCCTTTTCTTTCGTCCGATTGATTCTAATGATTGAAACTGGTTCTCAAGGAACGTTAAAAATTCATTAATGGACTGCAATTCCTTTGGCTTCTTGAGTGATTGTTCATATAGGAATCTTGTGTTTTGGTCTAGTTTGTTAACTAGTAAATGTAGAAGGAGAGGGTCCCATGTTGTTGTATTAACACCTATGTTATTTAATGCCATCAAACATTCTTGGGTGGTATCGTGGAGAGCCTTGATAGCCCCTGCTGATGGTTGCTGCTGTGCCTGGTTTGGTTGTCCAAGTATTTTTTGCAGAAGATTTGACGTGAGAACCCTTATATTGTTGTAGCGATCTTGAAGGATGCTCCAAGCAGTTTTGTAGTTGTCCTCCGTGAGTGATATATGGCGGATGAGATGCTCTGCTTCTCCGCTTAGATGTGTTTTCAGATACCACATCTTTTGTATGTTCGGTATTGGTTGGCTGTCAACCATTTGGGAGAAGAGATCAAAAAATTGTCTCCACTGTAGATAATCGCCATCGAATTTTGGGATAGTGACTTTTGGTAGATTTAGAGAATTATGGGTGATGATGCCATTTGATGAGGCATCTTCGATAATCCCATTGTTCTGTGGTTCTAGCTTTATCGATAAAGCGATAAGGTTTTCCTGTGCCATTTTCTCGATTGCGATATATTCCGCGTGATCGTACCCAATTTCAGTTGGGTTGTCCCTTAATTCCCAAATTGTACAATTCAGTGCTTCTATTTGCTGCCAGAGTTGTTCAAGTGTTCGGTACATACATTTATAATACTGTGAGGGTTCATGTTCTCTCAGAGATAGGCCCTCGATCAGCCTACGTAACGAACCCATGATTGTCCGTTGTCTTCTTATCGCACCAACGATTTTTGGTGGATTTTCTTCAACGGTTTCGACTGTTGTCTTAATGGGATTTATCTTTGATGTGGTTGCCCTCTCTTCTGAATTCGTTATTGACCTTATTCCGTCTTCAAAACGAAGTTTATATTCGTCACATAACGTTGATATCTTGCTGAAGTACTGATTAACGAAATAATCGTGTTCAGCCGGAGCATTCGGCAATGATTTTATTTTTGCATCTGCCATTTCAAAAGTACTCCAGTGCTCCTGTAAGCGTTGTAGTCGCTCTTCTAGATAGGTTCTGGACTTCTTTCTGTCTGCGGGATCCTTCTTGAAGTTGGTTATTATTCGCTGAATTTCTTGGCCAGTTGCCAACTGTGCCACAATCAGCTCTTCGAATGATGTCATCTTTTCTCCTTGATGAAACGGACAACCTTTGCTGAGATGATGAATTGAGGAATTCGATGAGAATCCTTGGTTGTATGATCCTTGTTCTGGATCACGTCGGGGTCACCAAAATGTTCAGGAGCGTTTTCCTGAATTAAAGTACCAAGCGCATAAACTTGATATTTTATATTACCATGTGAAGCAAGCACTTGAACTTGTTCACGTCGGAGATGATATTAGCGTTTTCTTGTATTATAGTATCAAGCACATAAACTTGATATATTATATTATTAAGTGAAGCAAGCACTTGAACTTGTTCACGTCGGAGTTTTTATGGGTAAAGGAATGAAACGATCAGTGTCTATTACTTCAGATTAACTGAATAACTGATATATTTTTGTAATTGGCTTACATCTTTTATACTTAAATTTAGCTTACTCTAACAATGATAAAAAACTAAATTACTGTCAGCATAATGGTAACAATTACATATATTGATTGCTTAAAACTAAATTGCTGCCGGCAATGCACCGTCAGCATAATGGGTCATTGGCACCCAATTCAGAATCACGCATCGGCATATACACATTTGTTTTGGAATACGTGCTGCGTCAGCGCAAGGGTTGGTGTTGACGTCGTGCGGTGAATTACCTTGACACACAATTGTTGTATGCGCTGCGTCATAGGTAATTCAACTGAACAATACCGATGGCTCTAAGATGGAGTCGGGTGTAGGCAGTGGGGTCTACTCCAAGGTACTTAACCTCAACCTATCATTTAGACTCCCAAATTACTGTAGTGTGTTTCAGGCAGAAATAACTGCGATAACGGAGGCCCTGGCATGGCTCAGGATCAATGTAATATCCACAAAGGATATTATCAATTGCACGGATAGCCAATCTGCGATAAAATCCCTGGCAGCGGTAACTCACACATCAAAAACATCCATTAACTGTCGCCTATCTCTAGATGAGATGGCTGAACAGTTCAACATTAAAATACTGTGGGTTCCTGGGCATAGGGATATTCCAGGAAACTGCGTGGCCGACGAACTCGCAAGGTTAGGGTCAAGCACACTCAGCCTACCTACCCTCGGGTACCTAGAAACACCAATAAGTACGGTAAAGCACATGATAAAGCTTCAAACCATAGAGGAGACCAATCTCCAATGGAATGAGAGCAATATCGACTTTATCAGCAAACAATTGTGGCCTAAGTTAAACTTAGGACGAACCAGGGACCTGGTGGCCACCAAAAGGGCAACCTTAAGCACCCTAGTGGGGGTCATTACAGGTCATTGCACCATTGGAAAACACGCCGCCAGACTGGGGCTACCCTACAATTACTTCTGTCGCGGCTGCATGGACGAGGAGGAGGAGGAATCAATACACCATCTCCTCTGCTCATGTCCCTCTTTTGCGAATCGCAGGAGGATTTACCTCGGCGCGCCCTTCTTCGGCAATCTGAGTGAGCTAGCAAACCAAAAAATAGCTCAACTCCACCGCTTTATTAGAAGCACCGGTTGGTTCCCGGATAGCGGATCAGGGTAACCTGAACCAGGTGGTATCACAATGGGCCAGTTTCGGCCTAAGTGTGGCTTACGCCTACCACGTCAACCTAACCTAACCTACCCTGTGTCTGTTGTATGGGAGCCCCCCTTAAATATTCATTTTATTATTGGTCGTTATAGAGGCAACAGAAATACACCATCTGTGAAAATTTCAACTGTCTAACTATCACGGTTCATGAGATACAGCCTGGTGACAGACGGACGGGCGGACGGACAGCGAAGTCTTAGTAATAGAGTCTCGTTTTACCTTTGGATACGGAATCCTAAAAATCACATGGGCGACTAAGGAAGACCAGCACGGTGGCATAGGAACTGAGTACGTGAAAGCGTTCGCCAATAACAAGAGGATAGCAAAGGAGCATAAGATAACTAGATTGGAAACGTATCTATAACTAATAGCAGCAATAAACAAACTAGTGGATTTGTTAAATAAAAACAATGAGAAATATTTTTTTTTTCTGGTTTTTAAAAGAAGAAACAATCTTTCACACAGCCTACTTCTAAGTTTGAAACCTCATTCCTGGTTAACCGCAATGCTGGGATGAAAAGCGTAGTTTTACATATATAGTGCGCGGTTTATGCGGCAGAAATTGTTTTTTAGAGGTACACAAATTCAATAGGAAAAAATGTGGTCTAGGTGCGATCCGCAAGGCCCACACGACAAACTTCCCAGTGGGAAAAATGAAAACACCCATTTAATTTCATATTTTTTCATTTTTATAAGTCTTATGTTTACGTCGATGAACTTCGAAATGCTGTTATCAAATAATTAAGATTTTTACACATACGGAAAGCTTTAATGAAGCTCAATCCCGAACACCAATGGCCTATACATATGTATGTAGGCATTTACTTCTACAATTACTACAATATTTCATCAATACCATTCATCAACTAAGAATGCTGAATTAACATTTTGGTAATTATTTGGAAAAAGGGCCCAATCACTTATTTTGATGAAATTCGAATATGTTAAAATAGCCTCTGTCTTGACAATTTTGATACATTTATATATTTTAGGTCGGACTTTCCTAGTTTCAGAGACATAAGTTTTTGAATTTCCCATACAAAACACGGATTTGGCTTGGATTAGTTCAATCACAGTTTTGCCTGTAACTATGCAACAAGTTTTAAATAATAAATTTTTTCACGTTTTCTAACTCCTACCAGTATGCGGTTTTCAATCGTTTAGAAGATGCATATACATACATATGTATACCTTTTTTTTTTTTTTAATATTTATCACACAACCTGACGGAGTGCAGTGGTTTGGGTCGTAGATGTTCGTTCGCTACTCTCTAGGGGTGGTTGTCCTGGATAGAAAGAGGGGAATCAACCGAATTTTTACGTTGGTTGTAGGTTAGGTTAGGTTAGGTACAAGTGGTCGGCATAAGCCACACGTAGGCCGAAGTCGGCCCATTGTGATACCACATGGATAATTTTACCTTGATCCGCTACCTGAGAACTAGCCGGAGCTTCTGATGTGAACTATTTTTAGATGCAGTTGAGCTGTTTTTAGATCTGCTAGCTCACTTAGATTTTCATAGAAGGCCGCGCCGAGGTAGATCCTCGCAAAAGAAGGGAATGTGCAGATACAGTCATGTATCGATTCCTCCTCCTCCTCGGCAGAAGTCATTGGAGGGTAGCCCTAGTCTGGCGGCGTGTTTTCCAATGGTGCAGTGAGCGGTGATGACACCCACTAAAGTGCTCAAGTTTGCCTTTTTGGTTGCCACTGGTTCGTCCTAAGCTTAGCTTACGCCAGATTTGTTTGTGATAAAGCCGATATTACTTTCATTCCATTGGAGGTTGGTCGCCTCTATGGTTCGAAGTTTTATCATGCGCTTTACCGTACTTATTGGTGTTGTTAGGTACCCGAAGGTAGGAAGACTGAGTGTGCTTGACCCTAACCTTGCGAGTTCGTCGGCCACGCAGTTTCCTGGAATATCCCTATGCCCGGGAACCCACAGTACTTTAACGTTGAACTGTTCAGCCATCTCGTCTAGATATAGGCGGCAGTTATGGGATCTTAATGATTTGTGGGTTACCGCGGCCAGGGATTTTATCGCAGATTGGCTGTCGGTGCAAATGATAATATCCTTAGTGGATATTACATTGATCCTGAGCTATGCAAGGGCCTCCGTTATCGCTGTTATTTCTTCTTGATACACACTGCAGTGATTTGGGAGTCTGAAAGATAGGTTGAGGTTAAGTTCCTTGGCGAAGACTCCACTACCTGCACCCGTCTCCATCTTGGAACCATCGGTATAGAGTGAAATCGAGTCCTTCGGTATGACTTTGCCTTCAGGCCATTCCTCTCTGGATGGAAAGACAACTTCGAAGTTCATAGTGAACACATTCTGCGGGATGATGTAGTCTATGTCGATGGGTATTTTGAAGTGATTGAGAATGCTAGTACGGCCTTTATGTGATATGGGGCATTTTCCTAGTCCGTAGGGCCGCGCAGCAACTTGCTTGCTGAAGAGGTCCAACGGTGGAAAATGTAATAGGATATTTAGGGCCTCCGTGGGGGTTGATCTGATCGCTCCGCTTATATATAAACTAGCCGATCTTTGTACTTTCCCCAGAGGGTTTCGATAGACTGCCTTGTCCAGAGCAGTCCACCAGACTACGACGTCAAACAGAAGGATGGGCCTTATGACTGCTTTGTAGAGCCAGTGCATAATGCTTGGTTGGAAAACTCACTTCTTGCCCACCACTTTCTTGCAACTGTAGAGGGCAGTGGTTGCTTTCTTGACGCGATCAAGAATGTTGGGTTTCCAATTCAGCCTTCTGTCAAGGATCAGGCCTAGATATTTAGCCTGATCTTTGATTATTAGTTGGATTCCACCCAGCCTCGGTGGGTTAAAAGGCGTAATTTTATATTTATTAGGAAACAGTACTAGGTCGGTCTTCTTCGGATTTACCCCAAGTCCACAACAGTAGTAGTTCGTTGACCACCACTTTCCAGAGGAGAGGGGAGAGTACTCAACCCTGTGGTGTACCTCTGCTGACCATTCTAGTTGAGACGGCACCAGCGAAGTTGGCTTTGACGACTCTTTGCGTTAGCAGTTGTCCTACCAGTTTTATCACCCAGAACAGAGAGCGTTTTAACATTGTTAAAGGCGCCCTCAATATCGAGAAAGGCGACTAGAGTATATTCCTTATGTTCCAGTGACCTTTCTATTTTGCTGACCAGTGAGTGGAGTGCTGTTTCCACCGATTTCCTTTGTTGTAGGCACGTTGATTATCCGACAGCCTTTCTGAGATACAGCTGTATCGAATGTGTGCGTCTAAAATCTTCTCTAGGGTTTTTAATAGAAAAGAAGTAAGACTAATAGGCCTCAAGTCATTTGCATACGTGTGGGAGCTTTTGCCTGCCTTGGGTATGAAAATGACTTTGGTTACCCTCCACTTGCTGGGGATATAGGATAGGGAGGGGCAACTCTTGTATATTACAACGAGCCAGGGGAGGATGAGATCTGCTACCTGCTAAGGCTTTGCTGGTATGATCCCATCGGGTCCTGGAAACTTGTAGGGTTCAAAGCTTTTTAAAGCCCATAGGACATTGTTGTTGTTAACCAGGTAGGGAGCACGCTCGAAGGGGGATATCGTTGGCTGGATGACTTGAGGAGGTGTCATAGAAGTTCCAGGGCTTCCGTTCTGGAGGTCGAGGCCGGAATCTTCCTTATTCTTGAAGCTTCGGAGGCCGCCGTGATATTTTCGCAGTAGTTTCTCCAAGATTGCCTCTAGGCCTTTCTGGTCGCTGCTTTGAATGATTTAATTGCCTCCTTATAGAGGTCCCAATCCTCTTGCAAATGGGTATATTTTGCTTTGTTAAAGAGTTTTCTGCTCTCTTTCCTAAGGGAGACTATCTCTTTATTCCACCAGGGGAGTTTGGGTTTGCCTCTGGGGGTGCTAACCGCACAGGATTTAGACAATGCTCTGTTAAGGGATCCTGTCAGCTCATTTACTAAGCTGTCTAATTCCGCAGAGTTGTGCGGATAGGTGGGGTGTCTTTTCCCTAAGTAGGGTTCAACATAGGTTCTATATTTTTGCCAATCAGCTCTCTTGTAGTTTCTGAAGGGAGCTGGGGAACTGACGTGGTTGACTATGCTGAATTGAATATAGCGATGGTCAGAGGGGGAGTGCTCTTTTAGGACTTTTCATGCCCTGACTTTGTCGAGAATGTCCTGCAATGCAAAAGTTACATTTAGAACTTCTTGTCTATTCTTAGTAATACAAGTTGGTTCGCAGCCGTTATTACAATCGATGAGATTAATATGTAGTAAATAATTAAACAAAGACTCACCTCGATCGTTGATGTTACTGCTGCCCCATATCGTGTGGTGTGCATTCGCATCGCACTCTATATTGAGTCCGGCATTTGCTTGCCCAGCATCCTTCACCAGATTCACCAAGTTGGCCGGAGGGGGAGGACTTGGGTGGCCGTGTATTAAATAGGCCGAGGCAATCCAGAGCTTGAAGGAGTTGCCCTCGACTCTGATAGCCGTGGTATCCTGGTCACTGTAGGAGGCGGAGCATTAGGGCGGTCAAGGCCGCAATAGAGTGGTGGAGGTCAATTTTCAGAATCCACAGCATGATGGCCGCAGTCTTTTAACTCCATCGCTGTGACATTGGCAGACTCTTCATCAGATTCCAGATCGAAGTCTGACATAGTCTCTCCAAGGTCTACCTGGGGAAGGTCTAGGTCGGACAGTAGATTGTTGTCTTCCCCGGTAATCTCATTCACTTATTTGAATTGGGGTTCAACCGAGAGAGTCTCCTCAGTGATCATCGGCTCCAGGGTAGGGTGTTGCTCCGGCTTCGTCGATACCATGGAGTCGGCTGATGCAGCTCCAGAGGCTCTCTTAGCTGAGTCCTCCCCGTCTTTTTTATAAATTCTGAGCCTTGCTGAGACAAAGCCCAGAGAGATCATATTGTTAATCTCAGCTAGAGGTGCCAAGGAATCCTGATTGATTATGATAGTAATCGATCTTGATGGTCCCTTCACATCCTCTAGCTTGGCTTTTTTCCAATCCTTGGTGGGGATTTGCGGATTGCAGTTTTGCATGAGTGCCAAAATCTCCTTAGAACCCTCAGGATAGGCCGGTATAATGGCTCTCGCCCTAGGTCTATCTGGGATTTGGCTCAAGGGTACAGCCTTAAGCTGAGCTCCCTCCCAGAGCTCGCCGAATCTGCTGAATGCAAGCTTAGAAAGGTCCATTGACCTTTGGTCTTCGAAGGAGATCAGCTGGATCCTGCCTTGATGATACCCTGCATGATGGGTAATAGGGAAGGGTCCAGGGTATTCCTGGAGTAGCGAGAATTAGTCTTTGAGTAGCACAATGCTAATCAAAAGCCACTTCGCCGGAGGGACGTTCCCATCTACATCACTTTTATCGACAACATCCATTGTGATCGAGACCTTCAGCACGTCGCGATAGGAGAGTTGTGTTTGGGATCTGGGGGAGATGCTGTGTGACCGCGCTTTCTTTGAGGTGGAGGGAAGTTCCTCAGCCGACCTCTGGTGCTTGCCATCCTGCTCCTTACCGGATGAGTTTTTAGTACTCTTGATTATGGTTTCCGTCCAATCAAGAGCTTTCTTCCTCCTTTCCGAGAGCTGATTTTTTGGTACGTCCCGCAGCTTTTCCAGTAACTTACTAGCCGCGCGACCAGGCTTTTGTTTAGAGGCTGATGTCTTAGCATCTTGCCGTTCGTCAGTACTTAGACTACTCCTTGACGGTGTTGGACCAGGCTTTCGTGCGTGGGCCGATGTCGTAGCACCTTGTCGGATAGCAGCATTTCTGCTGCTTCCTGAGGGTGTTGGACCAGGCTTTTGTACGTATGCCAATGTCTTAGCACCTTGTGGAGCGTCGGTCTTGGTACCGCCATCTGAGAATGCTGCACCAGGCTTATTTGTGGGGGCCAATGTCACAGCACCTCGCCGATACTCAGCAGTTGTATCTGTGTCCATACACTCTGCCGGTTTTTTGCTTTCTTTTTTGTTATTATTATTTTCATTTGTGTTGTTATTATTGTTATTTTCGTTATTGTATTTATTGTTTTTCATATGATCCCACGAGCAGCGGAGAAAGGGACTACCACCCCTGAAGGCGCCTGGTGCTCAGGATACTCCGTTAACGACTGGGCTATTTTTGAGAAGGGCCCCTAGCCATCTCGGCACGGGACGTGTAACATCTTGATCCGGCCCATTGACCACATCTTGGCTTCATGTCTCCTCTGGGGTTACCCCGAGAGTCATTGACCTTTACTGGGCCCTTGCACCGCGTCGAGGTGTGTAGTCACGCAAGGGAAAGCTTTCCCTTTCCCTTTAATGCCGATTCCAAACGGTGTGAGTCGCGAAACATTTTCATGGCAAGTGGTACTATGCGTGGTGCTATCGGGATCCGAACTCGCTCATCGTGCGTCGGAGTCCAACACACTTTGCCGCGGCACACTCTTCTGGGCCCCAAATTCACACAACACAAAAATGGCAAATGAAAAATCTCTGGCAGATATGGTGGTCGCACTTTTCTGCTCTAGGTTAGGTTCGGTTAAGTGGCTTCCATCCGTAAAAACATCATTCAGAGCAAAATCGTCAGAGTCTTCTTCTTCTTCGAATAAAACTCAATAGTTTGTGGATCTCCGTTTCGGATAGATCCGTCAGTACATTAAAAAAGTGTTTTCTCAGAAATCGTATTTTGAGGAAGCTAGGGCAGAGCAACTGCATAGGAGTTGGGATGAGGTTCCTCTTCCTCATCATGACACCTACAGCAATAGTCGTTATATGGCCGCGCTAATCTTGCGGCATGTTTTCCGAAAGCGCAATGTGCTGTTACAACTCCGAATAGTTGTGGTTCTACGTTGACAGTACCTGGGCCAAGTTTGTCTCGCATGGATGCATGTATCGAGGTCACGCCATCTCTCATTGGCCTGTTGCGGTGGCTGTTATTTTATATTTTTGCGTTTGCATTGGTGGGTGGATTTCCCTTTAACAGTCGACAGCTCCAGTGTGGTTATTTTAGTTACTTCACAGCTACCTGGTATATCACTATGCCCAGGTACCCAGCACAACGTAACAGCGCTTCTGCTTGATAAATCATTCAGAGATTTGCGGCAGTGCCTAACCAATTTGGATTTTATTATTGGAAATTCAAATGCTTTTATAGCCGCTTGGCTGTCTGTGTAGATGACGATGTCACTATCGTTCATCAATCTCACAGACAGCCAGTCGAGGGACTTACGAATTGCCGTTAATTTAGCTTGGAATATACTGTAATGGTTCGATAGTCTAAAAAAGGATTGGCTGATATTTGGGGTCGGTGCATAGATGCGAGCACCCACACCATTGCCTGTCCTGGACACGTCTGTGTATATTTCCAGTGCAGTGCCTTTACTTAAAAATTCATTCTCTTCCCATTGTTATCGCTTTTAAATTGTTGTTTTGTGAAGAATCTTTTAAGTCTAGGGTCGGGATTAAGTAGTCCGTGACTTCACTTAAATCACTGTTATGGCGTAGAATACCAGCGTGCCCTATTTCGGAGAACTTCCAATGATCTGATTCCTTAGGTCGCAACGCCGATTTCTTTGCGTTTTCCTTGCCAAAAAGATGTTAAGTGAAGCATCGTTTCGAGGTCTGCAGTGGTTGTTGTTCGCAGAGCCCCGGTTATAGCGATGCATGCCATCCTTTGTACTCTACTTAGAAGTTCGGCATAGTTAGATCTGCATAGTACCGTATACCAGAATAAGCAGCCGTAGGTTTATAGAGGTCAGTGTGTGATATTGGGTTTGATTCGACATCTGGTATCCAACGCTTTCATGCAGGTGTTAGCGCAGTTGTTGCCTTTTTTTTTTTTTGTTTTTTTAGAGACTCGCTCAGGTTCAAAAGTTTTTATATTCTCTTATGATGTGTTAACCACATCATTTTGAAGAGTTCTTCTGCATTTGCGTGTTTTTGGTGGACTATTTAACCTGACATTTCTCGCGAATGCGTGCTGTTGTTCCTTGTTCTGCTATGCTTTTTTCTTCATTGAACAAATCTATTACCTTGCTACCTCGCTGTCCCTTTGTATAACGATTGTCATATTAGCGGTGTAACAACCCCACCCAATAGCCACCTACATCCTTCGTCTTCAAATTCATGTGTCTTCTATTAAAAAGTTGAACATTGATATTAGGCTATAGTCGAATTTTTGGTTAGGTCATTCCTGACGGCTCGTTTTAAATAGCCTCTAAACGGGTTTTAAGGTTGGAAGTCTTCTCTTAACCAGCTAGCATATACCATAGAATAAAATCTATTTTCTTAAGCATAATAAAGATGAGTATTGAGATAAAAACAATTGTGCATTAACGTCTTTTCTACTTTCTAAAGAATTTTCGTGATCCAAAACAAATTTCCAATAAGAACACCACAAATCCAAATATGCATCCAAAAATCAAAACAAACAAAGGTCCTGATATGTTATCGATCGATAATGCTGTTGGTGGATATTTTTGCATATGACCCAATACACGCCTTTGTAGTTCCTCTTGAACCCTATTATCCAAGTATTGCATAGAGTACTGTAATATAAAGCAAATTTATGAAAAAAAACTCAGCAAACGGCTCAATTTCAAGAACCTTCTTTTCCCAAATGATGTAAAGTCCATGTTCCAAACACCATAAAATGTGCGTGTTAAATAAGTCCATCAATGGCCATCCGCGAACAGCAAAAGCCCGTGTCCAATCGAAAAACAAGTCATCTCTGATCAGCTGCAAGATGTGATAGCAATAAAATCGGATGTACTTATGAGAGATATTCTCACAATCATTTCGTATAAAGCTCCGTCGCGGATATAGTCGCCAAAATTAAAAATGCCGCTATGAAGACGCTCTACTCCGACGCCATAATTTCCATTAAACGAGGCATTCTTCAATTCCTCATGAGTACGAACTTCAAATTTCTGGGTCATGATCTGCTCGTAGGTAATGTCCGACTTAGATATGGTGAGTATCCAAGCAGTTGCTGGAGCACCCCATTTCCAATCAGTTTTTGCGAATTTTCTGATCGTGTCCACCGGATCGGAGAACAGAGGAACCGTAAGCAAAGACTTGAGCTGTCCGCTGTAGGTATTTTCCAGAGTAATCGCCGCCATCAATAGTGTGCTCAAGAACAATCGAGCTCCGGTACTCTGCAATCTAAAAATTTTCATATTTTTAGAGCGCAGTTTTTTGGTGGAAGGGATAATACTTTGACTGCGGAAATGCTTGCTGGAAAAATATGGCCATAATCTCGAGAAGCGTCAGTATGTAGAACGAAGCATGCTCTGGTCGTTGTATGCGTTCTGCTGTTTTGTCTCCGTTTTCCTGTATTAAGGGTGAGAGCCATTTGATGCCGTACATAACAAATGAACTGACTATGACTGAGAGTATGATAAGGGACCAAATCAGTTTTCCATATGGAAGAATGTTGGTCATATAAGCAGGAGAACGCCTAAAAATATTTAAAAGTAGCAGAGTATGACCTTAATAAAGGGTCACTTACGAGGGTCCTGGTACTAAGATCGTGACGCCGGATCTGGCTACAGCTCCCGATGTCTCGAAAATGTTGTTATACCAATTGTAGTAGCAACCAATACCAAACTCAGCTTCTTTACGATAGACCGCACCAATCATTCCATTTGATGATCCATTTTCATAGATCTCACCCCAGTTATCAGTACCATCTTAAAGCCGGAAAGAATCGAAAATATTAATAAAAGAATGTAAGAGTATAATTTTATCGACGGTTACGTACAGGGCATAACTTTGACTGTGCAATTCCTTAATTCGCAAAAGGTCAACACCACTCTGGCTTCAGATCCACTGTAAATAACACTCTTAGCCGGTAGCTCTGGATCGAGTGGATCAACATCGCCTTCACCCAATGGCTAAAGATGAAATATTTAGTTTAAGTATTTGTCGAAAAACTTGGCATTCGAGATAGATTTAGAGCAAAACCGGAAAAAAAATAAAAATGAATTAAGATAAGGCTTGCGAACTATAAGACATAATGCATTTATTTGTTGGCCTGTATGCCTGTCGAAGGAAGCGACAGTCTAATGAATATTTCGCACAAACGTCACTACTTGTTTTGATTAACTATGGTTACTCTCCCTTAGGTAAAAAAATCTGTGAATAAGCAAACGTCCCAATCGGATCTCCGGGGCGGGACTGTCCAAGGTAGAGCAATTCTGAAGAAGAACAAGTACAACTTAAGGACAGCTTCGTTTAACATAGGAAACTTATAGATACCATACGCCTTCCAGATAGTACTGAACGGGAATAGTACTCGTAAGTCGCATGTGATGCCACAGCAGTAGAAGAAATTGACTGTCGACCGGAATGCTTACTATGGACGGACACACTTAGTCTGCGGAGGTACGGATACCCACATTCTTGCAGTCTTGGAGCAGGAATTCATCATCAGCAACCAAATCGGTCGAGGTTAAGGCGCAAATGGTAATAACAAAAATCCTGGTTATGTTCCTTTTGACATTCTTATCCTTCGACATAAAAACTATGCTCGAAGGAACATGATCGTAAAAACAATAATATATGACAACATATGTAAGTAAATACAAATCCACAACCAAATTGATCGTTTTAAGATACGAGGTGTGACAATTTAAGTTCTAAAATTCTGCCACAGTTCGAGAACAGAACACTGCATCGTTCGTTAACATCTCTCTAGAAAGGGGGTCCCTATCAGTTTGCTTCCAAGGCTGAAGTCGAAAAGATTGGAAATAAAAACTTGTTCAGTGCCGTAGTAAAAATGCCTGACTCATATTACAAGCAACATATTGTAATTCCATTTTTAGGGAAATCTGATGAAAAAACATCAGAAAACCTCCGAAAATTGCAGGTGGTGTATGGAGAGGAGTATATATCGAAGACATGTGTGTTTGAATGGGCAAAGCGGTTTAAGAACCGTTAATCAGTAGAAGACGATCCACGTGAAAGAGCTCTCGTCACCTCTCGTACCGCAGCATTGTTCGTCGTACATATGTTTATAACGACCAGACAATGACTGGAACATGTGCTTTCCGTGTGCGACCCAAACCTGATCAAATGGGCTGGACAATACGCCGGCCCATTCCTCCATGGTTGTGCAAGAGTTTCTGGAGTAAAAAGGCATTCCAACATTGCCGTATTAACCCTATAGCCCCAATATTTCCCTTGCGCCTTTTTTTTATTCCCAAGATTAAGTCACATCATCGTGGTGATGCAGAGAAGGCCATCGATCAAAAGAAGTTAAATTCAGAGGATTATCAAGCGTGTTCCGAATCGTGGAAGCAGCGTTGGAATCCTTGTAGGGAGTTAGATGGGGACTCTTGTAAAGGTCGTTAATAAAATGTTGCTCCGATTTAATTTGCCTGTTTTGTTTGCAAATTCCCGGAACTTGATTGGCGCTCTACGATTCTGATCATGTAGAGAGCAAACTGCATTAGAAAACAATGAACTGATCTAAGACCATCCATCGAGGAACAGGCACAATAGATCTGCAAAGGTCGCAGTGCCATATGCTAATGAGAGCACAACCCCAAACAACAAAAAATCCATCGAAGAAATAAGGAAAACTGCCCATTGCAAGGTCATAACAATCGAATAAGTACCACCGGATTTAACAAAGAATATGGTGAAGATCAACTTATACAGAATCTACATGGGATTATCTATTATCTGTATCAGTATCTCCGAAAACTGGAAAAAGATGACTGAGCACAAAAATTATTTTTAATTTAGTGGTAGACGACATCATGAGATCAACTCAATAAAGTAATAGCGACATAATACTTAATATAGACTCTCCGTGAAAACTTTGTAAGACATGCCGAAAAATGTGTGAAGTCTATGGCGAAAATGCTATGACTGGACGGATCCAGGAGTGGTTTGATCGATTCCGTTCCGGAGGTTGCAACATCAAAAATGCACCTCGCTCTGGTCTGCCAATCGTTCAAAAAGTCTATGAATTTTGCCGCTGGGGTTGGGCGCCAAATGAATTAACGCCAAGAAATTTTATTGACTGTATTACTATAAGAGAGGGCGCTGTGACGCAGTGGTTAGTGTATTGGACTTTGAAGCACGATGAGCGAGTTCGGATCCCAATAATATCAACGCCATCGAATGTTTATTTCGCGGCATCCCTCCTCGGCGGGGTATTTGCTAGATCCACCGTAGTACCACTTACCACGATTCTTCACTCACGCCATTCGGAATTAGCATTAAATCGTGTGTCCTTTCACCTGTGTAAAAAATAAATCACACACAAAATGGGCGATTGAGAGATGCTTGGCTCTGGTCCTTCATGGGCTGTAACAGCACCAAAGGAGAAGAAGCGAATCACCAGCAGTGAAGCGCTGCTGAAACGCAACGAAATCGAACAATTTTTGTAGCGAATTATTATGGACGATGAAAAATAGAATATCCAACGCAAGCAATCATGGTCAGAGGCCAAGAACCCTCCATATACGTCTTCGAAACCTGGCTTGATGGAAAGGAAGGCGGTGCTGAGTGGTGGAGTTGGGGGGAATTTTTCTTATGAGCTGTTATAACCCTCTGCTGTGCTCAACCCGACCGTTTGATCGAAGCAATCAAGATAGAGCGACCAGAATTGGCTAACAAAAAGGAATCGTGTACCATCATGACGATGCCAGGCCACACATATTTCTGCTGTCTCCGAACAAATTGACAAATCTTGGTTGGAAAATTCTGACACATCTACCCTATAGCCCAGACCATGCACTGTTGGTCTCTGCAAAACTCTCTTGATGGCGAAAGATCGGCCGGTCGACCAACCGATCACTTGGCCAAGTTTCTGCCAATAAATCAACTAAGTTCCACACCATGAGTAATAATGGACAAGACATATGTATTTGATAACATTTTTTTTTTAATAAGGAATATTTTTTGAACTAAAGTATGTACCTGAATGTAGACAATAAACGCTTCGTGAAGTTTGTGAGTTTAAATACCTTGGAACCTTTTTTGGTGATATAAAGGAATGCATATGATATCTAGCATTGTCTCCGTATCAAAATCGCGAAAGTTATGATTGACGGTAACACGTCCCTACTTTCTCCACAACCAACCCATTTCTACCGTTCAGGTTATCCGCGATCATGGCATACTATGTGACCAAGAGCTCAATTTCCGCGCACATATCGACGACATAATCCTTAAAGCAAATTCTGCACTCGGTTTCGTGAAGCGCTGGTCTAAAGAATTCTCCAATCCCTACGTGACTTGATCCCTCTATATTACCTTCGTTCGGCCCCTTCTTGAATACGCATATCAAGCGTGGTCCCCTTATCAACAAACCCACATTTCTAGATTCGAGAGCATCCAGCGTCGATTCCTACGCTTCGGTCTTCGAGGTCTGCACTGGCAAAATCCTTTATTCTTACCGCCCTATCAATACCGACTCAAACTAATAAATCTGAGTACGTTGGAGGAAAGAAGAAGGGTAGCTGACATCCTCTTCATTCATAAACTCCTAACAGGTACCACTGACTGCGCCTACCTCTACAACTCTATATTCCTTAACACTAATCCTCGAAATACTCGCAATCCTCGTCTCTTCTATCTATCCACCCACCGCACCTCATACGGCTCCAATGAACCCATTTCCCGTATGCTGGGAAGTGTTAATTCGAACACTAACTTCGATTTCAGCCTCAGCACTCCATGCCTAAAACTTCGTCTTCTCGGTAGCCTCCCCTTCTCCCTACCATAGTTCATTAATCGCGCCCCCCTTTCCCGTTCTTGTTAGTCAGTTAAGTTAGATTAATTAAGAATGCTAGTTAGTTAAGTTAGAATTAAGAATGTTAGCTTGAACTAAGCTTAATAAATGGGGGTATGGGTCCCCACGAAAATTAGAGGAACATATTGTGGAGGGGAGCGTAATATAGGTATAAAAACACACCCAAAAGTTGTACGGCACAGCAACGGTAGTTGGGGAGGTGCTGTCAACAAGGCTCTGTACTTCTGAGTTTCTAATGGCCTTTTGTAATAATAATGACAAAGAAAACCATGTCTCTACAGCCAAATTAAACGGAACATACATATCAACAGGCATGTTTTCAAGTAACCAAGGACATTGTTAACATCTTTAAGTAGGTAGATCTGGTTTAGCTGGCAAAAAGAAGAAATCACATTTCTTCGAAGGATATTTAAAAGCGACTTGTTTATATACAATGTACAGACGTAGGAAACAATTTGCTGCTCGATTACGAAGCTTGAAATGAAAAATTACGACGTCGATAATAAGGCAATTGTTATGCTTATGATGTTAACAGTTCCCAGAGGGCAGACTCATGAGTGTATACAAATGGGATTTAAGTTGTTATTGAACACATCCTCGAAGCATTTTTACTACTTTACCCCGAGGTTTTACTACCTTACCCAGTTAGCGTCTTGCTTCAAGCCTATACAAAGAAGGAAGAAGTAAAACTCTCTCTCTCATCTTTTGTTCTGCGAAAAGATCAAATGTGGCCCTAGATGGTAAACTCCGTCGTTTTTCTTCAATTATGAATTCTTATTTTGTGCTAATGGATAATTTTAAAACCTGAATTAATTAATTTCGTACTAAATTGTTTTAAATAAATATCTATTAAGTTGCTCTAATGAATTATTCTAAAATCTGAGTTAACCAATTTCCGATTGAATTGTTTTAATTGAATATCTATTAAATTGTTTCCAAGGAAAGCTTCTCAACTGAAGCCATTCGGAATCGATATTAAACTGTAGATCCCCTTCACCTGTGTAAAAAAAAAAAATAACACACAACATGGATGATTGAGAGAAGCTTGGCTCTGACCCTTCATGGGTTGTAACGCCACCAAGGCAAGCATTAAATTGTTCTAAACAAATCCATTATAAATTCTTTAAAATTGATTGATTGAAAATCACTATACACATATACATACACATACATATGTACATACATACATATGTGCCCATAAAGTTAGATAAGGTCTCACTTGCCACTACATAAGACTACATATATTACAAATACTGATTAATCGTTTTGTAATAACAGCGCCCAAACTAACAGCCGATTAAGCCATGGTGGTTTAACCCGCATTTAATGTGATACTTCATCCCTAGTACTTTCAGAGTGATTAATGCAATGAAAAACCTTGCCCATCTTCCGCATATCGACCAAAATAAATCTGAATGAAGTGTATATCTAACTTACGAGTACTTACCGCAAAGTAACTAACCACATATGGGTGGTAAGTAATTGAAGCCGCAGACAATTGTCGTCCCTGCATATTGACAAGTTTATTTGGATAAAGTTCGACGCCTTTGGCAAATGTTCCATTCCGAAAAAATGTATCCAATTGCACTGGTTCCGAATTATTCTCTGTGCCAACAAACTTTTGTGTCCACAGCTCTAAATCAGGACACTTCCTTGCGGATACAAATAGGTGGTGGGGATAAACTGTCCACAAAAGCGAGAAAATAAAACAAAAAACAAGAAAGACGAAAGAAATGCATTTTATTTCAGTTGCATCCTCATCTCCCATGCTCTTCTTTTCATTTGCTTTCTTCCTACTCGCATTAAAGTGAAGTGTGGCCATGCGATTCCATCCACTCATCCCCTATTTTCTTGCTTTACTATCATGTAAGCCAAGCTCCCCAATCAGTCAGACATCGTTTCTTTTTTTCTTTTTTTTTTTGTTTTTAGGATACTACGAGAGTAAGCCAAGTACACTTCACTTCAACCTAGGGCAATTAGTCGCAACGGATACAAGAGAGCGAGAGAACAAGAATGCAAAAAAAAAAAAAAAAAAAAAACATACACAAAAAGTATCTGAGAAATTTCAAAATTGAAATTGAAGGAGTAAGGAATTTACGCTTGAAAATATCTCGAGCAAGGACATCCTTCGGACTCTCGTTCACTGATAAAAACAGATAGTATCTGTCCTTCAACCGTAGCGACGAACGCTCCGTGGCATACAAACGAGCAGACAAAAATCCCTTCACACTTGCCAGTATTGTGATGTAGCCCTACAGCAAATAGAACAACAATTTATATGAAAGTAATTAAGACACGTCCTCTCTCGATTGCTTTTCGACGACTCGCAAGTAGAAATATCACTTCTATATGAATTTCAACCCGCACTAAGCAAACCTGTATTCCCAAGTTGACATTGTACAGCATCAGCTCGTTAAAGTCTGACTGATTTGCTAATCCGGCAACGTCTATCCAATACAAGCCGACTGGATGTCCTTGTCGAGTAAGATTTACGAAGGATTCTTCAGTTGCTTGCATGTAAACTTGATTAGTGGCTTCATTCGGTGATGATGAGTTGTGAACGATAAGAACACTTGTCAGATTAACAAAGTACTTGGAGACTGTAAACGCAAAAAAGAGCACTGTTTCAACGGTAAAGCGGTAGGGATAACGTTTCTCTAATACCCAAGAGCCAAATCAGCTCCTTTCCGCACATACTCCTACTATTTTCTAAACATTACTTCCAGTTTAATGTGTGGGAATTTGAGTTTATATATGTACTGTCAGGCGTCCTCGGCACTGTGTCAATGCAACGCTATTACACGAATTAACATTTAATTGAAGTGTCAATATTTGCCGGGACGTTAGCTACCTATATAATTGAAAATGGAAATCAATTTATGTTTGCTTGAGGGTCGGGGCGCGTGTTTATTGTTCATCATTGTTGTTACCGTCATTTTTTGAACGGCTTGAAGTAGTGGTGGAATTCTTTTGTGGCTTTGAAACTCATTCGTGCATAAATTATTAGAAGGATAATGCGGAGGAAATAATTAGGTTTAACAATAGAAATATTGACCTGTTGGCGAGTCTACTAATCTGCCTCATTATCTATTTGTCTTTATAAAACATGAATGCAAACAATTAACTCAAATGAAGAGTATACAATTTAAATTGAAATGAAATAGACATGAAATGAACCAATTTTATATCCTTGTACCTTAGCATTTAAATACTGCTGAAGCGAGGTACTTTACATAAAGCTTTTAAGCGAACTACCACCTATGAATTTTACATCAACTTTTGGAAACCAGAACTGGTTTTGTTCACAAGGACCCACAAGGACACGACTTTTCTCTTTGACCTATCCGCGCCGTGGGGCACTAAATTGAATCATGTACTGGTTTAATACGACTGTTGTTAGAACAATACAACTTTGCGACATGGTTGTACGGTGGACAGTCCTTGCAGTTCTTTGGCGTTCTGCTTAAGTCGGCCAACATAAACGAAAAAGAAATTGATAATTGATGAGTTTCAATTCGTTAGTTAGGTCACCTAAACGTTGGTGACGTTTAATCTGGTTACATAGAGCTGTGTTATTTTCCAAAAAGGCCGACTTTAGAGCACTTAGTATTCTAATGATGTGTATCAACCTTATTTACTAGTTGCAACTACCTTCCTGAAAATAAGCATTATTCATGTCGATTTCAACAAGATCCGGTAAAGTTCGTTATCAATACATGGCCGTTCTAGTGGGAACAAGATTCCGAATTATAAAAACCTTTCAGAAAAAGGAAACAACGGAGACTAAATGAGGTGGCCGCTAATATAGGGAAAGAGATTTTAGAGATATTACAGGATCCAGTGTGTTAGACGCGCGCACCTTATTAGGTACTCATGTATATGACTTATCACCAGCCATTAACCATTTCTATTTAAAAAGGTTAACAGCAAAAGAAATGAACCCTGAGTTGGATTTAGTTCCACATATGGTCTAGCATTTGCAACAATTTAAAATTGGATAAATTAACTTGAACGTGGCCGTACATAAACAGAAGACGAACATAGTTCAGGACGTCCCTTAGACGGGACGAGATAGTGCTAAGTGACTGAAGAATAAAATTGCGCGAAATAATTGAGGCCACATGTGTTTTAAAAGGTACTTATAAAGCGAGCAAAATTGAATCACTAAGTTACTAACAATGAACGCCCAAAAACTGAAAACACGCTAGAACTATTTCGATGCCTTGGTGGGGACAGTAAGGAATTCTACCCTCCGCTTTGTCTCCGCTAGTTATTGGGGTAGACACATGCATGTGCTAATAAGGCCCCTGAGAAATGAAGATATATACTCGATTGCCCATTACCGTGTTTCACGATCAAGGAGTTGGCGAAACCAGAAATTCTCACTGCTCCTAAGTTTTTTTTTTTTCGATATAAAAATATCCAAATCTCATTCAAATATGTCTGTTCATATTTTATTTTTATTTTTTATAGTTCGCGCAGGTTCAAGAGTCATACTTATGATGTTTGTCACAAAAACTGGACGTAGTGCAGTTCACTACTCTCCAGAGGTGGTTGTCCTAGATAGGATTCGAGAGGAACTCCACTGAATTTTCAAGTTGGTTGTAATTCCCAGCAAATGTTCAATATACCTTTATCAGTATTTTTGATCACTTCCCATTCACAACAGCTGTGTTGCACAATTTTACCGTATAGGATATACTTTGAACTACAGACCTTCCGCTCGATAGTCGGTGATGTTTACCACTGCATAACGGCCACCCCCAAATGCTGGCTATTCACGTATTTGAGTGGAGATATCAATCAAGCGCTAACCAGAACCAAGGTTGGGCGAATAACTCCGTCCGGGTCTATGAAAAAGATTTTACATATTCGGTTAACGTGAAAAAAAAAAAATCCTATTCACTGAACCATTATACGGGTATTCACATACATATCTGGACTTAGTTACTTACTCTTATCTCGTATTGTAAGAATGGATAGCTGCACTCAAAGACCATTCCCAGACAGTGCTCAGTACGCCCCAAAGCTTAAGATTCAGCAAATCCATATTCAAATTTCTCGTGTACACGTTTCAGATTAGAATTATGATTCACAATGGAGATCTCCTTGATAAGTGTATCTTCAGAACAAATTTCCAGGTTAACCTCGATATTGACCGCATTATATGAGTTTATTGTGTATAAATCCTCCCATTCCATTAAGGACTTCTTGTCCTATGCAACCTTAGCCAAAATACTGGTATTCATTTGGCTTGGATACATCCATTCAATCCTCATCGTGGCTTTTTTGGTTTTCCTCCATCTCTATCGTCTGCATTGCCATCCACCCATCCACCATAAGGATGGAAAGTAGACCTTTCCATTCGTTGCTCCATTCTTCTACACTCCGAAACAGATACCGACACGACATCCTCGTCGTCGGCAGTCGCTCCGTCAGTTTGCGAATTTCGTTTTCTTTGTTTCATCTCGCTTTATCCCGGTCGCAGTACCTGAAGTTCAATATCTTTATTCATATTGATTTATATATCATACATTTGCATTCTTTTACATGGAACATGCATTGCCTCCGATTGGACAGGACATTTTAAATTGGAATTGAATAAGATATCATAACTATGGGATACGCGGGGTTTTGTTTAAAATTGTGCTCGACATCTGGGAATGGGGGGATTTGTACTTTTTCTTTTGTTTCTGTGAATAATGAATGTATCCGTGTCCTTTGTAACGTATTCAATTTGCATGCAAAGACAGAGGATGTGTATGATGGGTTTTAAGCATTGCAAGCATTTAAGCAAGCGAGTTAGCTTAGTTCTCGTGCAATTAATAGACGATAGTTCATTTCTTATTTATGAATGAACAATGTGAGTGTTAAAATGCGTTTTTTCGATTTACTTAATTTTCCGAATTAGCTTCTTTTGGATTTCATTTACTTTTGTCTTTCCTGAGGATTCGATTTGAGAATTACCACCAAGTTCAGTAGGTGTACTATAATCAAAAGTAAGGATGCAGTCAGGGAATTATAAGTGATCTTCATACAGCACATTTTTTCGCCAGCGGTATCGGGTATGATATTACTCGAATTGGCCTTAACCCACAAGGTTAGTGCACCCAAGGTGTATGGAAGTGGAAGACCTATTTCTCTCTTCTGTACGACATTTTCAATAGTAAACGTACGCAAACCCTTTTATTGATAAATGCAGTTTTTCGAATAGGCATGAACTACGTGGTGCTAGATAAGGTGCATACGAAGAGTGGCTAATGCGATATTTGATCAAAAGATAAGTCACGGAATGTTGAATTTTGAGAAATTTTGTCGATTAGTTATCCTGTGTGTAGCAAAGCGTTCAGTTAAAATGCAATAAATTATTGCAAATTTCGAGCGATTTTCCATCAATTCACCACCAATTTTGATGGCATCTTCGGTTATTACAAGTATCAATTGGCGAATATCTTTAAAGCGCGTATACAACTCGTGGACTCTGATGGGATAAGCGCTCATCACCATACACTTCATTAATTAAAGCGTTGCAGTAAGAATTTTACCAAGTTTAACAATGAACTTATTATTGGCTCTTTGGTTGACACCCACAAAACAATAACTCGGCTCCCTAGTGCCCGTTGCGCATGCAGAACGTTAGTAAAGGTGCAGCAACTAGATTGTGCTATTTTGAACAGGAGTTTTTACTTTGAAACGCACCTGGCATCTATGGTAATGATTAATTTATTTTTGTTTTGTTATGTTGTCGAACTTAACACCAACAAACTAGCCCAAGGACAAGGTCGAAAAAGTGTTACGAGTAGGACTTTTTGTGTTCTCAATTTGTGTGGTTCACTTTGCTTCGCATGAGTGCAATACCCACATTCGATCAGACAAATTTCGATCCGATCAAAAACTGAGGTGTAAAATGATCCAATGTCCCAAAGATAGATAGTAAAAGTTTCTGGTAATTTGTCATAAACATTAAAAACTTTTCCTCGTCGTATATAGCACCACATATCCGCGTTAATTTCACCATGGAACAGGCTTATTTTCGTATTCGTACAGTTGCATGGGGAGGGAGGGAGCGAGCAAACAGAGCAAAGAAGTTGATCGCGTTTAACATGGCAAACGCCAGCTTCGATCTCTGTCCCTGCTCAATCCAAGTTGACACACAGCCTCCGCGTGGCCCCCCCTGGATAGCTACCCTGGCACCCGCCAGGTAGTGAACCAATGTGTGCAGCGACCCAACCCTTGTCTCTGGGGAAAGAGGAACCTGGCCCTCCAGGTTGGGGGTTGTGCTTAGGGGTAACATCCCATCAAGTACTAACGTACTTGAGAGTCTGCACCTGGAATGTGAGGTCCCTTAACAGACCGGGTGCAGGCGATCAATTGGAGCAAACCCTCAACTGCTATAAAGCAGATATAACCGCACTCCAAGAAGTGCGATGGGATGGACCAGGCAAAAAACGGATGAAAAACTGCGACATCTACTACGGGAACTGCTATAAGGAGAACAAACAGCGCCTATTCGGGTGCGGATTCGTTATTAGAGGAAGACTCCAACAAAAAGTCTTAAGCTTCCGAGATGTAAGCGAAAGCCTCATGACAATCCGCATCAAGGCTTAATTTGGAAATATTAGCTTAATATGCACTCACGCCCCAACGGAAGAAAAGGACGATCGACTCAAAGAAGAATTCTACGATCTCCTAGACAGAACATATGCCCAATGTCCCAGCTACGACACAAAAATAGTCCTAGGAAATTTCAATGCAAAACTGGGCAAGGAGGACATATTTGAGTCGATCATAGGAAAGCATAGCCTCCATAACACCACATCCGACAACGGATTAAGGCTAATCGATTTCCTAGCGGGGCGTAACCTCCTTGTAGCAAGTACGCGATTCCCCCATCTCAACATCCACAAGGGTACCTGGCGGTCTTGTGATCAATCGACCACCAACCAGATTGATCATATTGCGATCGACGCCAGACACTCCTTCTGTATTCTCGACGTACGAACCTTCCGAGGGGCCAACATCGACTCGGACCACTACCTTGTTGTAGCCAAGGTACGAATGAGGATATCAAGAATGCTTAGGAGTCGAGTAGGACTACGTAAGTTTGACGTCGGAAAGCTACAATCGCAAGAGACTACCAGAATCTTTGTCGATCGTGTCTCCTCCAAGTTCTCTCAAAATCCGTCCACAGCAGCACAAACGGAGACGCTGCCTCAGAGGTGATGGGTTTCAAACCGCCACCACCTAGAAATCCCTGGTTCGATGAACAATGCGAGCAAGCTCATGCAGCAAAACAGTAGGCATATAAAGCCATGCTGCAACGACGGACGAGAGCTGCTCGCGAAATCTATGAGAAGAAAGAAGGGAGAGCACGGAAAGCGTGAGGTCGAGGAGATGGAGAGATGCTTCCGCAGAAATGACGCCCGTAAGTTTTACAATAAGGTAAAACGAACATGCCATGGCTACAAAACCAGAGCGGCGGCCTGCAGGGATGAAAATGGAGAGCTGGTAGTATAGTCGCAGTCGATGCTGAGGATTTGGAAAGACCACTTCTGCAGACTATATAACGGCGATGATAGACAAGATACCGCTGTCAGGCAGAACGGGCCATTCGTAATGGACGACAAAGTAACAGAATTCAGTCCACCCGACCTAGACGAAGTCAAAATAGCGATATCAAGACTTAAGTCTAATAAAGCCGCGGGCGCAGACGGCCTGCCTGCTGAGCTTCTTAAGGCTGAAGATGAGCTGGTAAAGTGCATGCACCATCTCATTTGCAAGGTATGGTCGGGGGAAAGCATGCCCGACGAATGGAATCTCAGCATCGTTTGCCCGGTCCATAAGAAAGGAGACCCCTATAACTGCGCCAACTATAGGGGAATAAGTCTCCTTAACATTGCATATAAGATCTTCTCTGCCGTATTGTGTGAACGCCTGAAACCGTTTGTGGATAACCTGATCGGCTCTTATCAGTGTGGTTTCAGGCCAGGTAAATCCACAATAGACCAAACATTTACGCTACGGCAGATCTTGGAGAAGACCCAGGAATACCAAATCGACACTCACCACCTCTTCGTCGATTTCAAGGCCGCGTATGACAGCGTATATAGAGACGAGCTGTACAAAGCCATGTCTAGTTCTAACATCCCTGTCAAACTCGTCCGACTGTGCAGAATGACAATGGAGAATTCTCGCTGCTCCTTTA
Source organism: Eumerus sabulonum (assembly GCA_951905685.1). NCBI lineage: Eukaryota > Metazoa > Arthropoda > Insecta > Diptera > Syrphidae > Eumerus > Eumerus sabulonum. The sequence goes on from OX645060.1 coordinate 211,604,983, forward strand.
AGGTCGGTAATGAGCAAACCGAGACCTTTGATGTCAAAAAAGGATTTAGGCAGGGCGACGCGCTGTCGTGCAACTTTTTCAACATCGTGCTTGAAAATATCGTGCAAGAGTCACTGGCCAACACAAGAGGTACGATTTATTTCAAGTCTACGCAATTGCTTGCGTACGCCGACGATATTGACGTAATTGGACGAAAACAGCAAGACGTCAATGAGGCTTTCGTGAGCATTGAGGTAGAAGCAGCTAAGATGGGTCTCAAGGTTAATGAGGGTAAATCCAAATATCTGCTTTCATCTAAAAGAGACGGACAACACCGACGTATTGGCCAGAACGTCACCATGGGCGGATATAACTTTGAAGTGGACAAGGAATTCGTCTACCTTGGCTCACTGATGACCAGCGACAACAACACCAGCGCTGAGATAAAACGCAGAATCACTCTTGCCAACCGCTGTTTCTTTGGGCTCAAGAGGCAATTGAGAAACCAAGGTGACACTATATAAGACCTTGATCATCCCAGTCCTCCTTTACGGCGCAGAGGCTTGGACCTTAACAAAAGCGGATGAAGACGCCCTTGGTCGTTTCGAGTGGAAAATTCTGTGCACTATCTACGGTCCCGTTCGTTCAAACGGTGTATGGAGGAGAGGATATAACGAAGAACTGTACGGGTTGTACAGCGACATCGGCTTGGTACGACGTCTACGGATACAGCGTCTTATGTGGCTAGGCCATGTAGAGCGCATGGAAGATACAGCTCCGACCCGAAAAGCCTTCGAATCCACTCCGGAAGGAAGGCGCGGCAGATGACGGCCGCCTCAGCGGTGGCGCACGCAGGTGGAAGGGGACCTCAACCAACGCTTGTTGGTTGAGGCCCAGGTTCACCACGGACTGTAGCATCACCTAAGTAAGTAAGTAAGTACAGTTGCATGGGTTCTTAAACATTCCAACATACTCAGTTCCGTTGTCTAGATCTCATTCCCCCTATAGTTCTGCAGAGGTATTCTTCTACACTGGCAAAACCACTGAGTAAGCTTTTCCACCTTTCCTACCCTTCTAGAATAGATTGAAAAAGAGGCGAATTTTCTTCTCTCTTCAACTACCGATCCATTGCACAAACGTCCCTTCTCAACAAGGTCATGAAAACGCTGATCAACCAACAGTGACTGGTGACATTTCTTATCGAAAACTGAGATCGCTTACTTCACTAAGAATGTAGGTGAAAGCAAAAATGTTGCACTGATATTTCAAAAGCATTTGATAGGATTTGGCATGAATCTCTTTTGTCCAAAATGCGATCGGGTTCGAGTGGGATCGATTCATTGGATTGCCTTTCGAATCTTCCAATTCAAGTTGTTTTGGATAGATGCAAGTTCGACATCCACTTTTTAAATGTTCATTTATAAATGAGGAGGTTCTTTTCAAAACTGGATTATTCCAATTTTTGATGAATTCGATTTTTTATTTATTTTTTGTTTGGTAACATTCAAATGTACACTCCGCGAAAATAAAATTGGGCCAACACTTGATAATTACACCAGAAAAAACGATTAAAATAATCAAAAATAGATTATTCCATGTCAAAATGACATACCTACAAAACTTTTTCTCTGATTGTGGAGAAACTCAAAAAGTGTAATAGTCAAGTTTTGAAAAGAACGTCCTCAAATGACCTCTTGTCTGTCACCTTTCACCCAGTTCACTCTCCAGCTGACGACAGTACCCTTAGCTTTACACACCCGTTCACTACCTTACGACACTGCTGTTCAATTGTAAACAGTGAGCGGTGGCGTATGTTAAAGCTCATTATATTCCAACGTCGACAGCATCTATCGACAGCGCCATCTCCTGTCGTCCAATCGTATCACCAACACACAGACATTATCCATGAATGGCACTTGCAACTCAGAAACCGAAAAGCTTTTCATGCGGAATATGTGTGGCACTGGCAATCTAAGTTGGAACGACCATACATACATATGTTTGATACTGCGAAATGCCTTTGGATCAGTGTACAATTTATAATGCGTTCATTCGCTCTAGATTAGAGTTTAACGTAACGTCCTTGTCTAGGACCTCTAGGGATACTAGAAAAAATTGGCGAAAGTTCGCAATCATTGGACCGGACGGGCATCCAATAGCAGGTAAAAGTGTAGTCAAATACCTCGGAATCTGGCTGAATTAGTACCTGTATTTTAATGAAAATGTAGATGCTGCTCTGAAAAGAGCTCGGGGCGGTTTCGCTCTGACAAAATGGCTGTTTTATTGCAGCCAGCTTGATTCTAGAGTGAAGGTAATCTGCTATATGGTCTTGATCAAGCCTATGATTGCCTATGGATGTCCCGTCTAGTTTAATGTGACCGCAAGCTTAATGGAAAGGATTCTGGTGTTTGACAGACAATGTCTAAGGACTTGCCTTGGATTGCACAGAACACCAGAGTCCGCGTACATACAAGTTCTATACCAACGAGGTCCTATACAATAGAGCAAGGATTTTACGGATATACAACTTTTCGATAAAACTGATTCGAACTCACGTTGCAAGGACAATGACTTCCGTCAATGATTTGATCTTTGTTTAATGTGACCGCAAGCTTAATGGAAAAGATTCTGGTGTTTGACAGACAATGTCTAAGGACTTGCCTTGGATTGCACAGAACACCAGAGTCCGCGTACATACAAATTCTATACCAACGAGGTCCTATACAATAGAGCAAGGATTTTACGGATATACAACTTTCCGATAAAACTGATTCGAACTCACGTTGCAAGGACAATGACTTCCGTCAATGACTTGATCTCTGGGCTTACTACCCCAACATTATGTATTTTGAAAAAGTGTAGCTGAATGGCTTTGTTAACCCAGAAGCATTCCTTTATTTAGACAATTGTGGGCTGATTCATATATTGGCGGCACCGCTAATCTTCCATGTGGCCCGTAATTCTGTGGAGCGGCGAATCCTTTTACGAGCCTGATGTCGAATCAATTAGACAGCCTCTTCAAGGCAAAGCCCGTCGAGACCAATGGCGGACTTATATAGGGTAGGGTAGACTAGGGCAGATATAAAGCTTAAAAAAAAAAACAAAAAGTCAAAAAAGGATCAGTATATATGTATGTATGTACATATGTATGCATTATATATACATATATGTATTTACATCTTAGTTAAGATATATTTAGGTGGCTTTAGTTAGTTTTAAGTTTTATAGAAAAAGGGAAATTGAATAGTACGCTTAGTTTTTTTTTATTATATTTTCTGAACAGTACAAGCATAACAAATGTACAGATGTACAATTGGCTAAATATTAAGTAGTCGAAAGGCATAAGATAGGTACATATATAGTTATAGGTCATTTAGGTGTCTAAAATGTAATTATGTATGTAAGCTACTTTAAGTTATTTTGTCTATCGTAATATAGTTGTAAGACTGATAAAAATGAGTTTTTTAAATGTAAATGTAAAAAAGTTTAACGTTCGTGTCTGGTTTGATATATCTAAGACTTCATTGACTTGCTCGAAAATGGTAGGAATGTCATTTGCCTTTCCCTGTTTTATCGATATTTCCACAGGAAAAGCTTGCATTCGCCCCTACAACAATTTTCCCACAATCCAACTCCCTCTACGAATGCTCACCAATATACCTTAAAACTTAGTTTCTGATTTATCGTCAAAAGTAAGGAATATCTTTTAATCTCTTTAACCTATTCAGACGAATCTGGAATTGGTCTTCCCCCCTCAGGATAAGGCTATGGTTCATCGTTATCTCCTCTATTCTTCTTCCTCTATACCTTTAGTCTGCACTGTGTCGTTGATAGAAAGAAGTGACAAAACCTTTTGTGATTATTTACCTATTCAGATTTCAATTTATGAAGTTTTAAAAATAGATAGTTGACATAATGATGATTTGTTTCTCCTTAAACAAACCATCCATACTATAATAAACATTGTTACAAGAAAAACATAAATAATAACAACCTGTCCGATTTTTTTTTTGTATATTTTTAGTAAATAATCACTCATTAATGTGATGACGGGCGTCACACAAAGCATTATTTGACAGATTGATCAGGTCAGAGCAAAATAAATTATTTTGCGAGTAGAAGCTCCAAAAATCATTTTCTGCTTTTTTCAAATTCAAGCATCATGTCATTTTATGCATTTCTTTTTATCTACATAGATTGTTATATAACAGAAAAAATAAAAATGAAAAAACGAAATCTGCTCACTAAAACAAGATATATAGCCAAATTTAAATTTGTTGTCGGATCAATATTATCAGTATGCATATCGCAAAGTAGCGCGTGATGAAAATAATTTCACACGCAAGGAGATCGTTGTTCGAACCTTCCTCGATAGTGTAGGGCTTTTGATAATACTGGCTACGATTCAATCTCCATTGGATATGATTACAACCGCTTCGGACGCATTACCACCTACTCTCACTTTTGACAAGAGATTTGAGATACTGATCTCGAACCGCAAAGCTAGGGAAGGCGGCGATCCCTTGCTCAATGTCAAGAGCCTTATGTGGCAAGATGGGTTCCAGCGTTGGCTCTGACATCTTTGGACGAAGTCGGAAAATCTCGAAGGTTCTGGGAATGGGTTCTAGTATCCTCCAAGGCGAATTATACGTCACCATGACGTGCGTCAACTTAAACTAAGAGACTGTCAAAAGAGCCGTCACCAACGTCAACATCAATATACTTTCAGTCAGTCAAGCAGCGATCAAAGCGTTGAGCTCGTATAGCACGAACTCCAATTCCGTTAAGGATTGCCCTTTACAAAGGAAATAAGATCAAATTCTAATGGTTGCCAGGGCACAAGGGTATTAAGGGCAAGGAATTCGTCGACCAACTCGCTAGGAAAGCTTTCAGCGAAAGGTACTGAACTTTTCTGCGGCATTCCCAAGTCTAAGAATAAATTTTTCTAGACAAGTGGGAAAAATCGCAAAACCTGTCTCTTTGGAACAGCGTTCAAGGACTCCGGCAATCGAAAAGATTTAAACGGCCCTGAACAAAAACTCTATTAACATCTTTAAACTAATAGTGTCAATATCAGAAGACTGGTCAGCTACCTTACGGGACAATGTGGTTTGAGATATCATTTCAACAAAATTAACCTCTCATCTGCAATTGAGTGTCGACTCTGTCTTGAAAACGAAGAAACTGCAGAGCAAATACTATGTGAGTGTGTTGCCGACTTTAGAAAGAGTATTCTTCTCAGTGAAATTATAACTCCTGAGGGGATCATCTCAGCTCCTACGAGAGACATTCTCAACTTTATTGAGGAAGTGGAGAAACTCCTCGTGTGATCGGCTAGCAGGCAAATAGATCTGCATAGGGGTCGTAGTGTCCCATGCTTTATGTGAGCACTAGCCCCTCAAAAAAATTAAAAATAAAAAAATCGTCAATAGCGAAGAATCCTAATAGACACGACAGAAAGGAGTCTAGGGTTAACTTTGGCACCTTATAAAAGTTGATCCTTTGCGTCACCTTTAAAATCAGTCAAATCACATTGTTAGCCCTCGTGTGCACTATGTTCTACTATGCACCACGCTCTAACATGTTGTCAGTAAACTTACATTTCCATTGTACAAATACCAGACCTACTAGAAAATTAAACAAAAACTTTTGTACATTACAGCTTCTCCATAGTTCCTCACAAAACATTTCAATTCATAGAATCCATTCCTACGTTATGGTAGATTTAATTTCAACCATTTGATGGCCATTAAGCCGTCTACCGGCCGTGAACAAGAACTTCTCATCATTGGGATAATTGAATCCGTCGAATGAAAAATTCAGAATATTATACTTTTCACTGAATAATTTTCATATAAAAAAACCACACCTTCGCTATCTGAAAACCCTTTATCCGGTACAAGTGCACGTCGAACTTCCTACCATAATCGTTCAATTCCTTCTCCCTAACTAACTTCACCGTAAATTATGCGAAATGCAATTTCAGGAAACTTATTCAAACGATTAACCAGCAGACGTCATAGCCTCCACAGTCGCTATAGACATCGCAGTCGACACTAAGGAAGAGCGTTTACGTCTAGAATTCCTCTCCATATGATAGTCTCACGGCTTCTGTCAGCGGCTGATAAGGGAAGGAAGTGGCATTTGTATTGTCTCGGATATCCCTTATTAGTGAAACAATACAATGTTGATGAATTTTTCATGAGACGACTCCCTCCTGTCAAGTACGTTCATCAGTCATTCGAGTTCACCGAATCATTGCTACCGGTGCTTCAATTAAGAGCTCAATGGTTCGACAGCGAGATGGAATTTGCTATGCAGCCCCTGACACTTGTGCCGTAGAGTGGTAGAGTGTCTATCACACTCCAAAGCTCGATGATTTTTCTCTTTTTTTTTATGTCCATGCACATTTAAGCGGTGGCAGATTTAAATGGCCAAATCGATTGACCAATGCCTATTTTGTTGTTGGTTAATGAAACCGCAAACCGCGGTCGGTCAGGCGCAAATTTGGCCATCCATCCGGCAGCGGGATGCCAACTTAATGATGATTTACCATTAAATGGGCATTGAGAATGAGATTTTTAACTGGAACCTGGAACAGATGCATGGCGGTTCGAGATTACATAGTCTGGTGTCCATTGGTCGTATGATTTTTTTCTTCTCGATTAAACCACATCAGCTACATTCCATGAAATTGTCGTATTCCTGAAAGTAAGTTAATTAAAAAAACATAATTAAAATATCTTTTCTGGGATGCACATGTTATCGTCACGGGTTATAGATATGTAGAACTTCCAATTTTGAGTAATTGAAATTTTGTAGTTAGACAATGTTAGCGATTTGAGGATGAACCCGTACCATCATTCATGATGGATGAGGCTACGGTTCACCTCAAATTGATCAAACTGCAATCAGATGTAATCAAGATCCCGTGATTTATAGTACACTTTCGGGGATTTATGTTCCAAGAAATACGGAAAGGTTTCCATGTGACGGCCATGGGACTATCTAACTATGTACATACATATGTATGTACCTTTGTTGGTCGCCAATACTGTTTCTGCATTTCATCGCTGTCGCCTCCAAATGCAGACCACTGGTGCATAGCTGCAAACTTGCAATATATCTCGTCGGTGTCCTATTTATCTTAGGAGTCGGACGAATCCCCCGCTGACACGACATATCCGTGAAATAAGAATCCTTTCCAGGAAACGGATTACAAACGAATGCGAAGGAACAGAAAATGCGGGAAGAAAACTCCAAAAACAATGATATGCCTGCCTCTAGGGTGCCCTATGTGAATTTACTTTTTCCTCAATTTCTTTCGTTCAAAATTCCATTTACATTGTAATTTCAGAATAACATCGGTGTTCATGCATGTAAGACAAGAGCACCATGGTGCTTTTAGGATATGTCGACAGTTTTGTGGATGCAGATGGACTCGGTGACACATCGATGGCGAGTGAATTTATGACCGCATATGTTGATCCGCAATTTGCATTCGTCGACACTTTGACGTTTCTCGCTCATAGGCAACTGTTAGTTACCCCTGGATGTATTTGCGGATTCACTGTTTGTTGTCTTTTGGATTTTTTGTCTTAAATCATTTGAAGACGTATGTAAATGTAGACGGAAACTCTAACTCAACCTTCTGTTTCCATTTTTTTAGTTCTTGTCTACAGGTCAGTTCAGAATTGCTCTTCGGTCAATTTCTACGGAACACATCTGAACACTTTCAGTAAACAAGTGGGCAGGTCTACTTTTCAATTGGATTACCTATCTTCTGGCATTTTAATATTCCTATAGAGACGACTTACTTATATAAACAAAACCTACTTTTCCTCTCTGGTAGACTAAGTGGCAGGTTCTTCTTCTTTTAGATGCGCTAACCAGATGTAGAATCGTGTCCGAACCCATATATGTAGGTACGTACCGTAGCCGTCGTGGCCAGAGAAGATTTGCTTAAGATGTTAGTTGCAGTTTCACTGTGTTCCATTACTTCTGTGGTTTCAGTTTACCTTGATGGTTTTCTTCGATAGATTATTTTATCTCGTCAGCGAAAATGTCAATGGGGATCATCCTAGCAATGGCAAATGTGGCTTCGTCCGAAATCGTCCGGTAGCCGTTTATTATCATCGGTGCACAGAGCCGATGCAGCATACAGTATGACCAAGCCCACCACTCTTCTCAGCAGAACCCTCTTTGAATGTCCTGGTCCACTTACGCTTGGCAGTATCCTGAAGAGTGCCATTTGCAGTGAAGATCCTCTTTTGCTCACATAGTCTGTGGGTGATTTGAACAGCAGTCTATTGTCAAACATCACTCCGTCTTATGTTCTATCACTCAAGGCCTGCAGATTCGCGCCACTGCTTTATCTGGGCGACTGCTGGCCTTGCATTAGCCATGATAGCTTACTTGCTTACTTAGGTGGCGCTACAGTTCGGTGGGAACCTGGCACGGTCTTTTACCAGCTGTCTCCAGCGACGCACTCCCAGTTGTTTAAAGTCTCCTTCCACCTGTGTGTGCTACCCTAGATTCGGTCATCCTCTGCTGCGTCGTCCCTCGGGCTTGGACTCGAAGACTCTTCGGGCCGGAGCTGTGTTATCCATTCGCTCTACATTGCCTAGCCATCTTAGACTTTGGATCGGTTGATGTTGTACTAAGTCCGATGTCGCTGAACAACCCGTATAGTTCGTCATTGTATCTTCTTCTCCATTCTCCAATTATAAAACGGGACCATAGATTGAACGCAGAATGTTCCTCTCGAAACAATCAAGGGCCTCCTCACCCACTTTCGTTAAAGTCCAGGCGCCATAGCAGAGGACCGGAATTATTAAGGTTTTGTACAGCGCAACTTTGGTCTTTCGACCAATTCGAAGAGTAATTCTGCGGTAGACGAAGTCCTTGACCACTTAAAATTTGTAGCTGCTAATTGTGACGTTCTGACCGAGACGTCGGTGCTGCGCGTTCTTTTTTTGTTGACAGCATACATATGTATATTTCGTTTGACCCTCGTCAAGTGAAGGACCCGCTTCTGCTTCAATGCTTTCGAACGCATCATTGACGTCCCGCTGTGTTCGTCCAATTACGTCAATGTCATCCGCGTCCGGAAGCAGTTGTGCAGACTTGAAGTATGTGGTACCTCTTGTGTTGGCAAGTGAGTCTCGTATGATCTTTTTTATCATCAAAGATCTCTTCTCCATTGTTCCTGCATAATCTGATGAGTTTGGCAGGTATGTTAAAACCAGACTTGGCTCCGTATAGCTCGACTCTATGCACACTCTCATACGTGGCCTTGAAATCGACGAAAAGGTGATGGGTGTCGATTTGGTATTCTTGGGTCTTCTCCAAGATCTGTCGCAGTGTGATTATTTGGTATATTCTGGATTTACCTGACCTGAAAGAACCAGATTATCCACATAGGGTTTTAGGTGTTCACACAGTACGGCAGAGAATATCATGCATGCGATGTTAAGGAGACTTATTCCCTTGTAGTTGGCGCAGTTATAGGGGTCTCCTTTCTTGTGGACTAGGAACACTATGCTGAGATTCCATTCGTCGGACATGCTTTCCTCCGACCATATTTTACAAATGAGCTGGTGCATGCGCCCTACTAGCATACTAGGCTGATGGTCTCGAAGATAGCCTTGATGCGGATTGTTATGAGGCGTTCGCTCACATACCGGAAGCTTAGGAACCAAATAGGCGTTGCCTGTTCTTCTTGTAGCAATTTCTGTAGAATATGTCATAGTTTTTCATTCTTTTTTTACCAAGTCTATCCCATCACATTTCGTGGAATGCAGTAATGTCTGCTTTATAGCAGCTTAAGGCTTTTCCTAACTGTTTGGCGGCGCACGGTTTGTAAAGGGACTCAACATAGTATGCGTATACATATACGTATGCGGGGGTCATGTAGTTCATCCGTTAAATCCGAGGCTTGTGGTTGTCTCTGAATGATGATGATTTCTAGGGTTCCGTACCCAAAGGATAAACGGAACCCTATTACTATGACTTCGCTGTTCGTCCGTCCATCCGTCTGTCACCAGGCTGTATCTCCTAAACCGTGATAGTTAGACAGTTGAAATTTTCACAGATGGTGTATTTCTGTTGCCGCTATAACGACAAATACAGAACAAAATGAATATTTAAGGGGGGCTCTCATACAACAGACATGATTTTCATCCAAAAAATCCCCTTGGTCACATACTGAACTGAGGTCAGTCGACAAAAAAAAATATCCTACAACCAGTAGCAAACTTCCCAGCTTTGATCTCTTTTGTGTCTTTGATGTATTAATCCTAGCTGCAGACCTTTTGCCCATATTTCCCATTATTGTTATTCACCTTTTCACATCGTTGCTGTCTAGTAAGGTAATTGATTTGAATTCAATTGACACTTTGATGGTCAACTATATCTCATCATGAAGATTTTTGATTATCAAAGTAATATGCCGATAACCTGCCTGCAACCAAGATCTGTGAGTTCGCGGTTGTTTCTTCTTCTCCATTCACCTTCCTCACAGACAGGAGCAAATATCCGGCGCAGAATTTTTCTTTCGAAAGAACCTAAAATCAGCTCCGCTGTCCTGCTTATCGTCCAGCTTTCGGCTCCGTACAGCAAGACTGGCAGTATGAGCGTTTTGTAAAGCATGACTTTGGTCTTTCGAGTGAGCAGTTTTGACCCCAGTTGTTTGGGCAAGCCGAAGTAGAAGCGGTTGCCGAGGGCGATTCTATGCCGGATCTCCACTGTGGTGTCATTTGTGGAATTTACGTTTGCCCCGAGGTAGACAAACTCCTTAACTACCTCGAAATTGTAGCTGTCAATTGTTATATTTTGTCCCAGATGGTGAGCGACGGATTGGTTTTTGCTTGACAGCATGTATTTCGTTTTGTCCTCATTGATCTTAAGACCAACTCGTTTCGCCTGTCCTTCAATCGCCGTGAATGCTTCCACAATGCCACGGCGAGAACACGCGATGAGGTCGATATCATCCGCGTATCCTAGCAGCTGGATGGACTCGTAAAAGATAGTGCCTTCCCTGTTGACGCCTGCCCGTCGCACTATCTGCTCCAGCACCAGGTTGAAGAAGTCACATGACAGCGCATCTCCTTGCCGAAATCACGGTGCATCGCGTGTTTTTTAGCGCGGCGCGACAAAACTGGATCAGTTTTCCCGGGATCCCGAATTCGGCCATCGGCCATCGCACCAAAGAGTTCTTCGAAACTCGTTGGTCTTTTCCAGGATTTGTCGAAGTGTGAAAATTTGGTCTATAGTGGGTTTGCCGGGCCGGAAGCCGCACTGGTAGCTGCCGATTAGTGCGGTGCAAAATGGTTTTAGACGTTCACACAATACGCTGGACAGGATCTTATATGCGACATTGAGTAGGGATATACTTCTATAGTTCTTGCAAGAGGTAGGATCGCCTTTTTTGTGGATGGGGCATATAGAGCTTGTATTCCAGTCGTCGGGCATGCTTTCATCTTCCCAAATTCTGCAGATGATTTGGTGCAGGCTTCCTTCCAGAACATCGCCGCCAGCCTTGAAGAGCTCTGATGGCAAGCCATCTGAGCCTGCGGCCTTGTTGTTCTTCAGCTTCTGAATAGCTGTGCCGACTTCTTCGATGCTGGGTGGGAGGACTACTTCAGCGGCTGGAGTTGGGATTTCCTCGGTCCCTACCGCTCTTTCTTGGTCACGCTCGTTAAGCAGCTGCTGGAAATGCTGCTTAAATACATCCACTATTCCCTGCGGATCGGTGACAAGATTACTCTCACAGTTTCAAAGAGCCTGGGTGCCCTTTTTGAAGCCCCCTGCAAGGCCTTTGTCAGCCAATGTCCCAGCTATGACATTAAAATTGTACTAGGAGACTTCAATGCTAAGCTGGGTAAGGAAAGCATCTTTGAACGAGTCATCGGCAAACATAGCCTACACGACAGCACCTCCGATAACGGACACAGGCTGATTGATCTTGCTACGGGACGAGACCTCCTTCTAGCCAGTACGCGCTTCCCACACCTCGATATACACAAAGGCGCCTGGTGGTCTTTTGATCAATCGACTACCAACCAGATTGATCACATCGCGATCGACGTCAGACACTCCTCCTGTCGCAGATTGTTCCTTTGGGGTGGGAGGCTCGAAAATAATACTCGATGTGATGTTCTTGCGTGTTTTATTTCTAAGATACGAAATCACATTTTGATATACATTTTGATATACATATGTACATATATTATTTTCATACTCACCGCAGTTTGCACCTCTCCCGTTGGCTCACTTCAAAGGAATGAAACTTTAAAAATGGTGAACGGACGCGAGAGATGCCGGCTGCGGTTGTGGCGAGAACTAGAGTTGAGAGAACATTGTCGATTAGATGGCGTTGGTGGTGCAGACGACCTGTTTGTTTGTGGTACATCATCCCTACTCCTGGCGTTCTTCCACATCCCCACCCCCGTGAATCAGCCCGATTCACCCTCAACGACCACATTGAGAATGGCCAGCTTTGATACGGGACGACGAAGGACTCCGGATTTGGTTTGGACAACGGCTCGTCTCACCACCTCATCTTTACCTCTATAAACTCTTATTACTCTCCCTGGGCACCATTGCCCTCTGGGTTGGTCTTTGTCGCAGATAAATACGAGATCTCCCTCTTTGAGCGTCTTAGATGTTCGGCACCACTTGGATCGGCGTGTCAGGGTTGGCAAGTACTCTGTAATCCAGCGTATCCAGAACCTCTCTCTGAGCTGACGAGCAATTCGCCATTGTTTCCGAAGAGAACACAGCTTCTCAAATGGCTCACTTTCAGCTGGCGTCTGGGCGGTGTTGGCCGTACCTAGCAGGAAATGGTTCGGCGTGAGTGGTTCCTCCTGGTCGACTGAAATTGGCAAATGAGTCAATGGCCTCGAATTGATAATATTTTCTGCTTAGATGACCAGGCATTGGAGCGTGTACTCGCCTGGTGATACTTCCTTTAGCGTATGTCGGAGCACTTTCTTCACACACTGGACCAGTCGCTCCCAAACGCCTCCTTCGGACGGGTTATTAGGGCAATTGAAAACCCATTCGACGCCTTTGGCTGACAGCTCATCTTGGATGCGTTCGCACTCAAACACCTCGCTGAAACGTTTCGCTTGTTGATCTGCTCCGATGGAATTCTTATCATTATCGTTGCGGATCCGAACAGGCACTCCTCGAAGGTTAATGAAATTCCGGATGGTCAGAATACACGCATCCGTGGAGAGATCACAGGCAACCTCCAGGTGAACGGCTCGGACAACAAGGCACGTAAACCACGCCACCTATCTTTTCTCAACACGACGGCCAATAGAGACTGTGAGGGGTCCAAAATAATCCAGCCCGGTGTAGCTAAACGGCCTAACATACGGTGTCAAACGATCCTTTGGCAGTAGTCCCATCAATGGAGTAACAGGCTTGGCTCGTTGAATCTTACACGTCTGGCACCTAGCGATTCTATTCTATGATGGCGTTACAGCCCATGAAGGACCAAAGCTAAGCTTCTCTCAATCACCCATGTTGTGTGTGCTTTATTTTTCACACAAGTGAAAGGGACCTACAGTTTATTGCCGATTCCGAACGGCGTGAGTCAAGAAGCTTTTTCATGGCAAGTTTACTACGGGGGGTTTCGCCAGTACCCCGCCGAGGAGGAACGTCGCGAAATAGACATTCGATGGCGTTGGTGTTATCGGGATCCGAACTCGCCCATCGTGCGCCAGAGTCCAACACACTAACCACTGCGCCACGGCGCCCTAGCGGCACCTAGCGATTACTCGCCTTAGACGCGGAATCCAATATAGGTGACAAATTTCACACATGGTGGCCTCGAAGTTCTTATGTTTCATCTGGCGGTGATAATAGTAGACAATCAGTTGAGTGAGCTCATATTCAGGTGGCAAGATGATTGGTCTTCGGGCAGATACGGGAAGCCAGCTGGCAGCATCAGTTCGACCACTTACACGAAGGACGCCATCTTCGTCAATATACGGCATCAGATTGTGCAAGGAACTTCCTGGGCCAAGGCACTGACCGGTTTTAATTCGGCTGATATCGGCTGCAAAGACGTCGGTTTGTGCATGGCGGTTGAGCACAAGTTCTGCTGCTTTCAACAAGTCGACCGTCAGTCAATTGCCCGTACTTATGTTGCGCAGGGACCGAGAGTACTTTATGACATAGGCGATGGTTCGTTTGAGCTTTGAAAAACAGGAGAAGTTGAAAAATTGAATGAAAGGTTCACTTACAACAAGAAGAGTGAACTTGGATGGGAGTTCCTCGTCTTCGTTGTCTTCGTGATGGACCATATTGGCCATTTCGCGATCAGTGGGCCACAAGGCTTCTTTCCGTTTGAGGAAACTTGATCCGGTCAACCATCTCGACGAAGCGCTGAAGTCAATCGGATGGTTTGATCGAGTAGCTTCATCAGCCATGTTGTCTCGTGTTGACAGCCATCTCCAATCGGATACCTCAGTGGAAGCAAGAATCTCAGCCACCCCGTGAGCCACGAATGGTTTGTAGTGACGATTTCGTTAGCCAATCCACTTGGCGACTGTCAAGTTCAGTCCAGCAAACACAACCGCTGACTTGGAGCGTTTTGTGCTCCTCGATTATCGTCTGCATCAAGCGAGTTCCCAAGACGGCGGCCTGGAGCTCTAGGCGTGGAATGGTCATCGGTTTTAATAGTGCGCATTTTGTTTTGGCACAAACAAATGTGACGGTGGCTTCTTCATCAGATGCCTTGAATCTTCAGTATGGTACGTCAGCGAAGGCTTCCTCGCTTGCATCAACGAAGATGTGTAATTGGAGATCCGTTGACGAAGTAGTAGCGTGGGATCTGAATGTCGATCACCTTATCTAGGTTTTCACGCCAATTGATCCAGCCTGTGTTGACAGTGCTGGGTATCGCATCATCCCAAAGAAGTTGGTACCTCCAGACCTCGCGCATCCACAATTTGGCACCAATCTGGAAACTCGCCAGAAAGCCAAAGGGGTCAAAAACCGATTTGATGACGCTGAGCAGCTCTCTCTTACTTGGACACCTTTCACCAGCGATGACATCAGGGTCCACTCGGTGGAACTTCAGTTCATATCTGAAGGTGTCACTTAGGGCCTGCCAAAACATACCTAGCACCTTCTCAGTTACGAAGCTTCCAACGGTGGATTGGTCGTTCCTTACGACGACGACATCAGGCACAGCTTCATCCTGTAGGGCCATCAATACTTCTGGCGAGCTCGAACTGAAACTCCGCAATTCAAAACCGGCATGCTTATGTATTGCACGAACTTGTTTGGAAATGATGATGGCCTCATCAATCGACTCGAAACTGTCCACGAAATCATCGACATAATGGTGTTGTATGATGGATTTCACAGCTCTAGGCTTGGTGTCGAAGTGTTCCAAAGCATTTGTCGACTTCACGTATTGGGCAGAGCAAGGCGAACAGGCAGCGCCGAACGTCATGACTCGCATCTCGAATACATCAGGTGGTTCTGCTTCAGGACGTTCAAAGCGCCAGAGAACGCTTTTGGGAACTTCTATCCTCAGGTCGAATGAGCACCTGGTGGAACATTTCACGGATGTCTCCACACACACCAACAGCACCCACTCGGAAGTTGTGTAATCTTGTGGCCCTTTCAGCAAACAAGAGAAATCCCACCAACTGAGGCGGCGGCATCAAAAACCAGGCGTAGTTTGTTCGGCTTATTGGGGTTCACTACAGCAAAATGTGGAAGGTACCACGTTCTAGAACCAACTCTCGCAGCTTCGGCTATGGCCCTCCATCTCGAAGTCGAATTGTTTCACTTGGAAGGCCAAGGCGACAATGGTCCAGGCCAATGAGAATCTTCGGCGTAATATTATCGTGCGGAAAAACTGGCAATAGATCTGACCATCCAGAATCCCTTTGCAGATCATCTCCACTAAGGCTTTGCGTTGGTAGACTTAAGTTGGAGACACTATAAACGTTTCGAGGTAAGTGTTTCTTCCCATTACCCCCACTGATTTCAATATCGACCACAGCCACTGCTTCTTGCGTTGTTCTACCTCCAAACCATTGGAGATCCAGCTTGCCTTTCCCGCAATGGAAAACGGGTTCTTCAACTAGGCTGCTATCTATCATCGTGACTGAGGAACCTTCTTCC
Organism: Eumerus sabulonum; assembly: GCA_951905685.1. Taxonomy (NCBI): domain Eukaryota; kingdom Metazoa; phylum Arthropoda; class Insecta; order Diptera; family Syrphidae; genus Eumerus; species Eumerus sabulonum. The sequence goes on from OX645060.1 coordinate 211,621,114, forward strand.
AGAAGCGCATAGGCATTGACTTGCTTCAAAGGCCCGTGTAAAACGACAGGTAGTACTCGGAAGAGCAATTTGTTTTTTTTTTTTTCTTGGTTGCTTATATAGCTGAGAACTGCTTCCTTCTGGCTGTTGTTGTCGTTCTGCCGATATGGCGCTGTAGTTGGTGCGCTCTCAGAGGCGATCTGTCTTGGCTCGTGCAACAACTGGTGGAGACTTCTTTGACATCCGTCAACACCACAAAATCTTCAGCGGCGACGGCAGTTCCTTACAGAATGTCCAACCCCCAGGCACGTGAAGAATAGTCGACTTCTCTTGACTTGAGTCCATCTTTCGTTCACGTTGCAATCCAAAAACCTCTGGCAGTCATATACTTCGTGATTGCGTTGACAAATTGTCCTGTACCGCACATACCAAACTTGCCATTCCACTTAATGGGCCAGTTTCCGGATCTCCGCTGAATTGTGGTAACTCTTGGAGCTTTCGTGGCGCAGCGGCTGGCTGTTGAAAAACACCAGAATAGTTTGCGGGAATAAATGACACAGAATGTGCTGACGTCGATATCGATTGCTGGTTTACAGTTCCTGCTAACTGTGACACCTTAACTCTGTGTAACGGGTTGGAAAACGTTACTGATGGCAGTGATGTCAGCATAGCGGCACTGGTTAACGGTGATGTGAACTGCGGCATTGACGGCAAAACGCGTGACGAAATATTTGCCTGCGTTTGAATCACCTCGTTCATGGCAACGCAATGTGCGTTTTTCTCGGCCAGCTTTGATTTCGTATGGTGCAGCTCAGTTTCAATTGCTGTCAGCCTTCTCAGCAAACTTTCAAGAAGGTTTTCTGTGACTGCGGATTGGCCTGGAGCTGTAACATGTGTGGCACCAAAGACAGACGAATAAGACATGGATGCGGCGGCATTGGCATCAGACGCTGGCAGGTTAGCCATGGATGCGACGGCATTGGCATCGTTGGCTGCAAGGTCTCCTGTCAGGTCATCAATATTGGCTTCAATTGTTGGTGGTTTATCGTCTGGCAATTGCGCCTCAGCGAATAAACGCAATGCGAAATAAAAGGTTGTCGCAGATTGTTCCTTTGGGGTGGGAGGCTCGAAAATAACACCCGATGTGATGTTCTTGCGTGTTTTATTTCTAAGATACGAAATCACATTTTGATATACACTTTGATATATGTACATATATTATTTTCATACTCACCGCAGTTTGCACCTCTCCCGTTGGCTCACTTCAAAGGAATGAAACTTTGAAAATGGTGAACGGACGCGAGAGATGCCGGCTGCGGTTGTGGCGAGAACTAGAGTTGAGAGAACATTGTCGATTAGATGGCGTTGGTGGTGCAGACCTGTTTGTTTGTGGTACATCATCTCTACTCCTGGCGTTCTTCCACACCTTCACTATCCTTGATGTTCGAATTTTCCGAGGGGCTAACATCGATTCGGACCACTATCTTGTAGTAGCTAAGATGCGCTTAAGGATATCACGAATGCAGCGGAGTAGAGTAGGAATACAAAGTTATGACGTAGGAAAGCTACTATCGCCAGAAACCGCTCGTGCTTTTAATGATCGCGTCCCCCTTAAGCACTTCAATACACCTCAATTCTCTGCGCTATCAATAGAACAGCAGTGGAGCCTGTGCAAACAAGCCCTGAAAAGCTTTGCATCCGAAATTTGGGGTTTTAGGGGTCCACCGCGAAGAAACACCTGGTTCGATGACGAGTGCAGGAGGATTCACACAGCGAGGCAGGATGCATATAAGGTCTCGCTCCATAAAAGAATAAGAGCAGCTCGTAAGAAGCATGAGCTCCTTAGAAGAAAGAAGAAAGAGCACGAGAAGCGCTCATTGAGGATTTGGAGAGGTATTATTGCAGGCGTGACGTCCGAAAGTTTTATCAACAGATAAAGCGACAAGGTTATAAGGCCGGAACGGTAGCCTGCAGGGATGAGAACGGACACCTAGTAGTAGAATCACAGTCGATGCTGAGAATATGGAAAAACCACTTCTGCAGACTGTATAACGGCGGTGCTAGTCAGGCAGAATGATTCATTTCTAATCGACGAAGACCGCAGAGAATTCTGTCCCCCTGACTTCGACGAAGTTAAGATTGCCATATCGAAGCTCAGGTCGAATAAAGCTGCTGGCGCAGACGTACTGTCTGCTGAGCTCTTCAAGGCAGCTGAGGATGACCTGGTTAGGAGAATGCACCAGCTCATCCGTAAGATATGGTTAGAGGAAAGCATCCCCGAGGAATGGAGTCTCAGCATCGTACGCCCGATCCACAAGAAAGGGGACCCCTCTGACTCTCTGATTGCGCCAACTACAGAGAAATAAGTCTCCTTAACATCGCCTACAAAATCTTTTCTGCCGTTTTGTGTGAACGCCTGAAGTCTTTTGTAAATAAGCTGATAGGCCCTTATCAGTGCGGATCCAGGCCAGTGAAGTTCACCATCGACCAAATATTCACACTACGGCAGATCTTGGCAAAAACCAATGAATTTCAAGTTCACACTCACCACCTATTTGTCGACTTCAAAGCCGCATACGACAGCGTTATTAGAGACGAGCTATACAACGCTACGTCTACCTTTGACATACCTGCTAAACTCGTCAGATTATGCAGGACGACTTTGGAGAATGCTCGCTGCTCCATCCGAATCGGTGAACACCTTACCGATAGTTTTAATGTCAAAAAAGGATTTTGGCAGGGCGATGCGCTGTCGTGTGATTTCTTCAACACCATATTGGAAATGATTGTGCAAAAATCACTGGCCAATACCAGAGGCGCAACCTTGCATACGCCGACGATATTGACATAATAGGTAGATCACAGCGAAATGTCAATGAGGCGTTTGCAAGTATTGAAATGGAGGCAGCGGAAATTGGTTTGACGGTAAACGAGGGCAAAACTAAATACATATATGCTGTTATCAAAAAAAGGCGCTCACCACCGGAGTCTTGGCCAGGACGTTTGTATTGGCAGATATAAGTTCGAGGTAGTTTAGGACTTCGTCTATCTTGGCACCGCAGTGACTTGGAACAATGACATCAGTTCCGAAATCAAACGCAGAATCACTCTTGCCAATCGCTGTTTCTTTGGGCTCAGGAGGCAACTGAGTAATAGAGCCCTCTCCCGAACGACAAAGTTGACTCTATACAAGACCCTTATCATCCCGGTCCTGTTGTACGGCGCAAAAGCATGGACACTATCAAAAGGCCCTTGGTCGGTTCGAGAGAAAGATTTTGCGCGTGATTTTCGGGCCTATAAACGCAGACGGGGGAAGGAGGAAAAGATTCAACCACGAACTTTACGGGCTGTACAGCGACATGAGTCTAGTCAGGCGTCTGCGGATTCAACGCCTAAGGTGGCTGGGCCATGTAAAGCGAATGGACACCACAGCTCCAGCCTGGAGCGTATTTGAATCCAACCCCGAGGGACGAAGAAGTAGAGGATGGCCGCACTTAAGATGGCGCACACAGGTGGAAGGGCACCTCAGCCAACTGGGTGTGCGGCGATGGAAAAGGCTAGCAAAATATCGTGCTAGATGGAGGGGCATGTTGGTTGAGGTCCAGGTTCACCTCGAATTGTAGCGCCCATTAAGAAGCAGAAGTTAACGGCGGTTGATGCGTGCAAGTCACTTGTTTCGATGGCGCCTCAATCAGAGGTATCTCTCACACAAATTGTTTTATTCAATTGTGTCATACGTATATACGTCCTTTATTATAATCGGCATGATTTGCTTGAAAATGTTTTTTAATTATTGTAGAAGTAAGAAGAAGAGCAAAATGAAAACGAGTTATTGGATTTCAATTTCGAATGTTGGTGTCGTTTCACAAGTGAGGATCGGTGACAGATCCACTACCAAAAAACTCCAGCCCAAATTAATACATTGTGTCCGTTCTCTCGAAGCGAACAAAAAAGGAAATTAAAAACAACTCTTTGTCAGTTATTGTTTTCCTTTTAATTGTCGTAACACATCATATACTATACATTTGCATACCGATAGTCAAATAGGTCAGGCGCTATGGTGTCTGACTTCTGAAAAAAAAAACCCTTTCATCAATTACCTTTCTGGTTTTTTGCAGTTTTGCAACTCTGATTTTAATCATCATTTTTGCGACTCAACATTCGGTACGGTTCGGCTAAGTACTTGAGGTTTTCAATCTTCCATCATTTGTTATACTGTCAGGACTCTGATTATCGTAATAATTCACCACTTCCTGCTTACATTTTGCCGTACTGGCAGGGGAAAAACTCTCCCTCATCAACCGAAATCTCAGTAAAGAGATATCCCAGAATTATTATCATCATCGTTATCATCATTTTCCTGGTCGTCGTTTTTTGTTTCCGTCGTCATTGTCTGCCTGCATTTGATGCTAATGACAATTATTGTAACTTCAAAACTTTCCAACGGTAAAGATTTCTTTTTCGCAAAAAAAAAAAAAACAAAAAACACCCACAACCAAAGCCAGAGATATGTAGATAGAATCGAGCTGGAGAGACAACAAAACCAACAAACAAGACAATGACGACGAGTTCCAGGCTCTGGGTTATGTCGGGGTATTAAAAACTTGTGACAATCGTCTGTCATGTAATAATCAGGATAATTGGATTAATTTTCAAGATGACAATTTCACGATAAATTATGCACTTGGCTTGAAATGATAAATTTAATTGAAATTCATTGAATGAAATTGTACGCACAGCGAGAAAGCGAGGTGATGGCTTGTCCCCTCGAGCCATTGAAACTTGAGTTTCAACAAAAGAAAACAAAAATCCGAAAAGTTGGAAGCTTTTGGTATTACTAAACGTGGGTGAGATTTTGAGATTTTCAATTTAAAGCAAAGCTCAGTTGTGTCATAACTTGACCAGTTGAACCTAGTTGTAGTAATGGCATTTATTGGATTAGATTTTACAGAGTCGCACAAACGATGTCCGCAAACTAGTTTGACATTTTTAAAATTAATTTTTGTGGTTTACATTCCTCTTGAGAATAGACCCCTGTTTGCCAACCCAAGCACACGATAAACCTCGCCAGCCCGTTAAACAATTACTTCTATCTAATGTACTATTCCACATGAAAAACATTGCGATTAGAAAATTGCCCAGCAGAACTCAGACCAGTCTATTAGAATAATTGCATGCAATAAGCAACCCTCTTCAACTAATCGAATTCCGGAACACAATGCAACAAGAGGAGGCATGGACTACATAATGTTCCCTAATGGCTGCAATGTATCGTTCCAAACAATCTAATTGTAAGCCAACTTTGTGGCCTCATACCCTGGCACTTCGCCCAACAACAGCTGACAGTGTCACTCTGTGTGTGGGAAATAAAATTCAAATTCCATTTAATTTTCACACAGACGCGTTCGCTAACTGGACTTGGGGTACTCCATCATGGCACGCCGCCGTGTGTTGGGTTTGAAATTTCGATAATTGTTTCCCAAAGTAGGGCCAAAACTTTGCCTCACTTCCATTTAGCGAGAAACCACATGATGCCATCCTAACGGTAAGGAATGTGAAGATCGAAAAAAGAAAGAACCTAAAGTGCCAGCTATGTACCTGAGTCATCTCGTAAGTTGGCAGAAATATTTAATTACCTGTTAGATGCATCCATTGGCCGACGGATGGCTTCGTTCCGAAACGGACTTGATATCCGAATGAAAAATTGGTTTTAATTGGAGAGCAATTAAAATGCAATTAAGCGGAGTCAGAAGTATGGGAGGTGAACTGGCGCATTCGTTGCTTGGCTGAGATGCACATTGTAGTACAGGTGCATGCCTCAGTGTTCTTGCTTGGTAGGCATTCGACTATCATACTGGATCGGTTTCGCCACAGAGTAACCTGTATCCTCGCGATTGCGATTACATTTTTGCATGGTTTAGAAATCATTCAAATGGATAGGATGAGCGGACAATTGATTGGCGTATATAGCTTTAACATTTTTTTTTTCTTTTTTAGCAGTTAGCATTCACTGCAACTTAATCCTTCAGGTACTGACTAGAATGATTTATGTACATATATTATATAATGACCCAACAAGTTTTGCTGTGACTTCAACAAGGGCAACTTCGTTTAAGGCTGGTAAGTATGTATGAAGTTTTTTCCTTCTGCTAGTTCGCGGGCACAAATTCGACATTTCGCTGTTACCTACTCCTCCTCGTGGCGGATAGCAGCTAACAAGTTTGGGCGAGTGGATGTCTGATTTTATTATTTCAGAAAATAAACATAGTGAACTTGGTCGACAGGGCGGGCCCTATAATGATGAAGGTTTGATTTAGTTGCTCAGAAATTGTTTTCGTAGTAAGCAAGCGCCTGACGGACTGTCTACCGCGCTCGATCTTATCCTATACTACAACCCATCGGGATCATGCAAGTGTCAATGGGTGAAACTCAATGGCATTGATGTAAGTAGGCTCGTGAAACGTTTCATCGCTTACAGGCAATAACGTCGAACTAATTAACGGCTTGAGGATGCAACCAATTGGACACTTTTTCCATTGAAAGTTATAAAGCTTAATTGAATAAACAGCAGGAGAAACAGATTGCACCTCCTGCCCATTGGAATCGGTACTAATCGTAAACAGAATTGGAAGGTGTAAACTGAAGCTTAAAATATCCATCTAACTTCCGTTGAGATGTTGTACCTAGGAGTAATCTTTCTCTTAAGACGATAGTGATGGATAGGGAAGTGCCGTAGAAACTATGCCTGATTTGGAAATCTTGCTTAAGCTTTTTAGACTCTGCCAAATTTGTAACAATCTCGCCCTCAATAAGGATTGGCACTACTTTCATTCCTCCAAATTACATGGTGACAAACTAAAAAATCTGTTGCTGTCACAGACCAGCTTAGATATTTCTAATAAATACAATATGCTTAGCATTGCTTTGTTTCATTGTTTAACTTGTATTAGTCTCTGTTGAACTAATTACCAATTTAGGAATAGTGTCATGAATAAATACGCCATAAAAATCGCAATTACACCCTAACCACACACAGTATGCCAACCTTGTTACGATATCTCTCAATCTCTACCAATAAAGATCATCTGGTTTAGCAATTAACCGCACTTATTATTATTATATTCGCAACAATCACGGCCAAGTTGGAAGTCGGCCACTAAGTTGCCTAATTGCAAAAGTTTTAATTGTTAATTTCCATCCCCAAAACATGGCCATCATCAAACTCGCCCCAAACAACCAGCGCAGAAGATACCAACTCCGAAAAGAAGAAGAAACGACGTTATCGGGCATTTTGTGGTTGCTATTCGGTGCGCTATTTCCTCCGACCACAAATCGAGTTATTAATTCTTAATTCATCCTGTTTTTAGGCTAATCACCATTCTGCTGCAGCACCGCAACCATAAAGCGTAAAACGGAAAATGAGGCCAAGACAACATTAGAAGATCGCGGCCTCTACGCTGGCTCGCGTCATCATCCTTGCCCCCTTGGATGCTTCAGTCAGAACTGGTTTCTGTAGAATGAATATCTTGCAATAAGAAAGAACGTGAGAGTTGAAATATTTTGCCGTCTGATTAAAAATAAACTCGTTAAGATAAGGAACAATCTTGCAAGTGATAGTAATGGTTGTTGGATGTGGCTATTGAGCAAGGATGTTGTGGGTAAGAAATGCGCAAAGTTTTGGGTTGTTTTGTGGCATTTAACCGAATTGGGACTATTTCCTATCAGATTGTCGTTTTTGGTTTCAATTTTCGATACTATAGTGTCACTTTTTAAAGTTTTGGGGAAATGTTTATCGAAATTTCGTTGCTCTTATTCAGATTATATTGTTGTGTTAGATTGACACAACATCTGGGGTGCGCGCGTTCAGTGCGCACATGGCTAGCTCCTGGGGGATGGGTTCGGGGATTCGGTAGTCGGGATGTATAGGGCGCCACGTAGTTTTGTGAAAACTACGAAAACTAAAGGGGAAACGATCAGCTTCTTGTAGAAATGAGGGGGGACACTTTATTGGGGGTTTTATCTTTTTCCTCTTATTGACTGCGGGGTGCTCGGCATCCGTAATGGGAGACGCGATTTCCAAAACGGGGTCAGATTTTTAGGGGTTGGGGATTAGCAGGTAATTCGAGGGATAAAAAAACAAATTTAATATATGGAAGAAATACTTCCCGGGGACTAGTGAATGCTTCGGCTACTCCTCCCTTTTACACGCTTCCTGTCTATTGCCTCCGCTTCACGTCTTTTTGTGTTCCTCGTTTCTTCCCTTCCTTTTTTTATTGCTTCTGCCTTTTCCTTGTTTTCTTTTGTTCTCTCGCCTTTGTTCTTTGTCTCTCAGGTGGTGGCCACTATCCACTTACCGACCGTCTTTTCGCCTCGATAGTTCTTCTCCAATTGAATATAATCGTACGGGTTACTTTCCCGTCTACCCTTCCAACCGGTTCGCACACATGTCACACACATGCATTTGGGGCGAATTCGGCCATCTTTATTTTGGGTTAAACTCCCGGGTCTGGCGAGTTTAATCCAATCTGGTGATTTCTCTTCACACTTATTTTCTATTTAATTTTTGGGATTCTCTACTTCCCTTTTTCCTTCAATTGAAATAAATTACTGGCTTTCTCGCCGCCCTGTCCTTTTGGCGGTTGAAGCCTAAGGTGGTGTGTGAGAATTCGCCCCAGTCCATTTGGCTATCGGAACAAAAGGAATCACCTCCAGAGTTCCAATAGCCTCCACACTCACTTCATTCAGCTCCGGTTGGAAGAAGTTGTTGTCTTCGGTAACGGAAGCATTCACCACCCCGGTTGTACTAATAGTTATTAAAGTTAAAGTTAAACGTCCCCCTCGAATAACCCGGTGGTCTAGCTGCACTCAAGCACTCTTTTGTCTTCGAGGGACTTGTAATTATCGAAGCCCTTACCGAATGTCGAGCTACCCGCTCACAAGTTAAGTATTTACAATGTTTTTCTTTTTTTTCTCTTAGAACATATAGGTGCGAGACAACAATTTACTCTTTGGGTTTACAATTCTTTTGGGGTTTCAACATTCATTTGCTTTTAGACGACACTTTACTGATTGGGGGTGACATTCTTCTTTTGCTCAAACAATTATTTGGTTAGTGTGGGGCCTTCGCCCTTGTCGTGGTTGCTGGTCTCGATGGGGACCATCCGTCCCTGCTGTCCGTTTTGGGGACCGTCCGTCCCTGCTGTCAGCGTTGCGGACCGTCCGTCCCTGCTGTCGGACCGTCCGTCCGGTCTTACCTGCTTTTTTGCCTCCTCAAGAGAGTCGGACCACGATACCGCAAGATCCGCCTGATCCGCGTATGCACCGAGACCACCCTCAAAAGAGAGCAAAGGACCAAAATGACGGGTAGAAATACGGGAGAGGGAGGGATGGAGCGGAAAAGGTTTTTGGTGGGTACGCAACAATATTAATGTACATAAATGTTAAAACTATATGGATGTCACATTGGACTCATTTGTAATCACAAGGTGGTACAACTACTGCCTGCCACCACTGGCGGTCCTGGTAGAATGAAATATTAAATTATACTTTCAGTGATTTATGTTGAACTTAACATTATTACATGAATCCTTGAAAGCAGAAGACAGATTGTTTTACTGAGATGTAGGTGTTCCGCTTCAGGTAGGCTGCACTCAATTACATATCCGGGTAGACCTTATAATGGTGAAACTATTGATTATTTTCTCTTTGATGTATGTATGTTGGCGCTACAGTCCATGAAGGACCAAAGCCGAGCTTCTCTTAATCACCCATGTTGTGTGTGATTTGTTTTGTACACAGGTGAATAGGACCTACAGATTAATGCCGATTCCGAACAGCGTTAATCGAGAAGCTTTTCCGTGGCAAGCATACTACGGGGGGTTTGGCCAGTAGCCCGCCGAGGAGGGACACCGCGAAATAAATATTCGATGGCGATGGTATTTTCGGGATCCGAACTCGATCATCGTGCGGCAGAGACCAACACATTGACCACAGCGCCCTCTAGGATCGAATTTTATTAGCCAATAAAATTAACACAGATTCCATCGAAAGTGTGTATTTAATTTAGCGTACACTTTCACACTAGCTGTGGGCTCACCGATTCATTAATTTCGCGGTGTCTCCCCTCTTCAGAGTAGGGGCAAAATGGATTGATCTATGAGAAGAGTATAGAATAGCTTTACCAGGATTAATGACAGAAAAGAAAATAAAAAATGCTCACAATATTAACATCACAGAAGGACATTGGAGTATGGAGTCAATTTTATTGTACAAAATTACCTTATAATTCAAGAGCACCAAAAAAATTAAATTGTCTTGGCAGAAAGAAACACGACTCCGTGTATGAATATATAACCACTCCTCTACATGTCTTTGAACTATTTAATAAATTAAGAGCTTCCCCGAAATGTTTCCATCCTCCCACTGGTGCCTAAGTCAGAAGCAACGATTCGCATGAGACGTGATAAGAATTACGATAACAATCTCAAATAGATAATACAATTTCCTCAAGATGAAATAAGTTTTTCAATAGGTACTGTGAACAGCTTGAACATAATCTACCCGTCTTGGCGGGCGGGTATTAATCAACTTTTCCTGCCTTCATAACTTAATTGATTCGATAAACCTGCAGGTTGCCATTCCATATCATATTATTCTTGTTTTGAAATAAATTAACTTAATCCGCTCTTCGTATAACGATGAATACCTTCAATTTAGTTATAAGAATAAATGCCAGGAGGTTAGTTCCTTTGTTATTTACTTCCCGTCCACTGGTCGAAGCCTTGAACTTTGGTTACTTTGTATTTTAGTTTGTATGGCAAAGTAATCGAACTACGGTATCCCAACTTTATCAAGCTTTTGGGAGGCAAAAAATCGACCCTATGATATCTTCTAAAAGATTTTTTGCATCCAAATTCACCACCCAACAGAAAGGCAATCCTTTCTGTATGAACACATGACATGAGCCCGGAGTAGTAACCGTTCGCAAGCAAATGACACGGGACGTCTTAAAAGTTTAACGGTGAACAAATCCCCTGTCAAAAGTCGTTCGAAGTTCGTCCTTTACTCTTCGTTCTTGCTTTTATGGTTCCCTTTAGTTCATCTTCGTTTTTTTTATTTATTTAGCTAAACTTACTCCTCGTATGTCCCAAAACGAAAACGGTTGAGCTTCATGGAACGTGTTCTTGTAAAAATAATGATGCTCTTCATAGAGGTAGAGTTGCAGTCTGAAGCATGACAATAATAGTTCAACTCACCTGGAGTGTCTCATGCAATAAAGTTTCATCTTCAATTGTACAATATTGCTCCGAAGGGAAGAGTGGTAGGAATCGTAAACTGTTGCATTTCGCGAGCTTATGTCAATATGCTATAGGTTAAGCTCTTAAGGCCTTGAGAAAGAACCAACCATCGATTTTAATTGGCTTGAAGAGAAATTTAGTCATTACAGCGTGCTGAAGGAAAAACAATTGGAATGACAACATGATTATCCTGTTGTTCCGGATGACGATTTCATTTGCATATTCTAACACAACCTCTCAAATTCTGTATTCTTGTTCTATATACTTGTACTTTGCATCATTATCACACAGGACATCCGTCTAGTGATATCTCACTATACCTCTTTCACCCACTACCCATTGTGACTTGAGCCCAAATGATGGTATGATAATGATGGTATAAAAGGTGTCCAAAAGTAAAAAAGGGCATTATTTTTTTCAACCTGCCAAAATGAAAAGAAAGTTATACATGCATATATGAAAAAGAAGATAAAAACAAAAAACACTGCCAAAAGCACGTCATCCCAACAAGGGCTACGACCGACGGTCTTCGACACGAAGAGCACGGCTCAATGAAAAACAAACGACGACGAGGTAACGAAAAGTCGAATAACTTTCATTCTAATGAAGGAATATGATGCCGACACGTGACTCCCCTTTATTATGCAGCCTATTAGATCCTAATGGTGTTATAATGGTCCGAGAATGGCTTCTCGCTTGACTTATTGGAAAATCGTGATTGGCATGAGACAACACGGCAATCGATGACATCCTTCCGGGCTGTTTCATCGCGCACCTCTTATCGCTAACCACCTTAGTAACTCAACCAGGACAGTTTGCCGAAGGGATGAATAAGCAAACTGAGTAATTGCTGTTATTCTGCGGTAACAGATTGCTCATTTTCCAAGTGGATTTAACAGATTCGCATGGAAATTTTGTTGCTAATGGCGATTTATTAGTACCCCGGTGAAGGAAGAAAGAGTGTTGGATGTAGTACCGACTCAGCAAGTGGGGGACGGGAAATTGACGCACCTGATGAGAGCTTAAGTGCTGGTGCGTTTGTCTTGAATTAAATGGCATTTGAGGTGTTTATCTGGTGCTGGCTGGGTGATTAATTCCACTGCTTTTAGGAGGACTCCTGCAAATGCAGGAGCAGGACTTATAGCAGTGATTTGTATGATAACGACTTTGGAGATTTTTTAGGAATGTTCGTTTTTCGCAGATTATCTAATTTGGGTAATATTTGGCTAAGCCGACAACAAGAATAGGTCTTACCGATCCCTATAGACACTCGTAGTTATAGTGGCTTACTTCTTAAAGGGATAATTCTTCTTATCGGGTGCTACAGTTCGGGGTAAGCACGGGCCTTAACAAACATTCCCCTTCAACTAGCACGATCTTTTACTCTAGGCTTTTCTATTGCCGCAGGTCCCCTTCCTTCTGTGTGCGTCATCATCGGTGCAGACGTCCTCTGTTTCTACATCCCTCGGGGTTGGACGCAAAGGCTCTCCGGGCTGGTGATAAGACGTCGGTGGTGAGTGTTCTTCTTTGATGACAGCATATACATATTTAGATTTACCCCCGTTTACTGCCAAACCAATTTTCGCCGCCTCCGCCTTAATACTCGTAAACGCCTCATTGATAGCTCGCTGTGTTCTTGCAATTATGTCACTGTCGTCCGCCTATGCGAGGAGTTGTAAGGATTTGAAATAAATGGTGCCTCTTGTATTGGCCAGTGATTTTTGGACAAACATTTCTAATACGATGTTGATGAAATCACATGATAGCACATCACCCTGCCTAGCGAGCCTTCTCCAAAGTCATCCTGCATTATCTTACGAGTTTCGCAGGGATGTCAAAGGTTCTTGCAATTATGTCACTGTCGTCCGCTTATGCGAGGAGTTGTAAGGATTTGAAATAAATGGTTCCTCTTGTATTGGCCAGTGATTTTTGGACAATCATTTCTAATACGATGTTGATGAAATCACATGATAGCACATCACCCTGCCTAGCGAGCCTTCTCCAAAGTCGTGGACATGGCGTTGTATAGCTCATCGCTAATTACGCTGCGGCTTTGAAGTCGAAAAATTGGTGGTAAGCGTCGACTTGAAATTCATTGGCTTTTTCCAAGATCTGCCGTAGTGCAAAGATTTGGTCGATCGTGGACTTCCCTGGCCTGAAGTCACACTGATAAGGACCTATCAGCTTATTTACAAAAGACTGCAGGCGTTCACACAAAACGGCAGAAAAGATTTTGTAGGCTATCTTAAGAAGACTGTCAAAGGGATCTCCTTTCTTGTGGATCGAGCAAACGATGCTGAGACTACATTCCTCATACATGCTTTGCTCTGACCAAATCTTACGGATGAACTGGTGCATTCTCCTAACCAGGTCATCCCCAGCTGCCTTGAAGAGCACAGCAGACAGTACGTCTGCGTCAGCAGCTTTATTCGACTTGAGCTTCGAATGGCAATCTTAACTTCATCGAGGTTAGGGGGACGGAATTCTCTGCGATCTTCGTCATTAAGAAATGAATCATTCTACCTGACAGCGATTTATTGACTAACTTCACCGTTATACAGTGTGCAGGAGGTGTTGCAACTGTTGGCATCACTGTTTGAGGCTAAGGTGATGGCATCACTGCAGAACAGACAAGTGTCATCCGTCTCTCTGACATCCGGCTCTCTGACATCCTACACGCGCATTAGATACCCCGTGCATTTATATATAGGTTAAGTTTAATAAAATGAAGTTTGGTAAGGCATACGTACTGCCTTTTACGTTTTAAATTTAACATGGTGGCGACGAGGACTGTTGGATCATGGATTCAGAGGCGCTCAAACAGATGTTGGCCCAACAGCAAAGTTGGATAGAGAAAATCATTGCCTACAACAACGAGTTCATGGAGAGGTTATTAAGTGCACCAGCGGCTAGTGCAACAGCATCGATTCCATCGTTTCGCCAATTCGACGCAGAGAAAGAGAGTTGGGAAAACTACCTGTTCCAACTGCAACAACATTATGCAGCAAATTCACTAAACGATGATAATCTACGAAATGCACATTTTTTGGCAGAATGCGGCCCGGCAATTAATGAGTTGCTCAGGAAGCTTTTCGAAACGGAAATCGTAAGTACACACACTTTTAAAGAGCTTACGGAAAAACTAACTAGGCATTTTTCATCAAAAATACATGTTTTGGCATCTCGATGCAAATTTCTTCGAGCAAAGATGTCACCAGGCCAGTCGTATGCGGAGTGGATTGCTGATCTGAAAGGTTTGGCCAGGGATTGTTCATTTGTTTGCGCTAAGGAAAATTGTGGTCAGTCATATGCTGATATGATGATCAGGGATATGTTGGTTTTTCACACTCCCCATGATGCTGTTCGTAGCGCTGCCACTCAGCGTAAGAATCCCAAGTTAAGTGAAATAGAAGATATTGTTGACCTCAACGCAGTACAATTCTCTCGCAATCCCAAAAATGCAAAGGAAGGTCACGTTCGGAAGTCGTGTCCGGGATGCAACACCCATCATGACCGAAATCAGTGTCGGCACCTCCAATCTGTGTGCGACATATGCAGAAAGGTAGGTCACATAAAGAGTGTTTGTTTGTCAACGCGACAAGGTGGATCTTCGAGTAAGGACAATTGGTGCCGCAAGCGATCGAAATCGTGAAGTAGATTTGGCAGTCAGCAGGCGGGAGATAGAGGTAAAGAGAGAGCGTATTCGATCAATTGTTTGGAGCACAGGGATGCGTTTCCAGAGGTTAAAGAGAGAAATTCGTTGGCAACTCTAGAGGTAGTTTCAACGACGTGGGAACCAGAGAGAAAGGGACGCAAGTTGATGGTTACGTTGGAGATAAACAAACATTAAATGATTTTTCAAGTGGACACAGGTGCAACAACTTCGCTCCTAGGGTTGAATGGTTATCGGCAATTGAGTGAGCCCAGGTTACTCCATACTTCACGTGCTCTCAAAGCATATGGTGATATATCCATACCGGTAAAAGGGGTAATCAATGTTTCGGTGCGATGGCGAGATACGCAGCATCAACTTGACTTATTAGTAGTAGATGATGAAAGAGCCGTTAATATTATGGGGTTTGACATGTTTGATGTTTTCGGTTTCACGATCAATTATCCGGAGGAAAATATTATGCTTGTGTCAGGTGACAGTCGGAAGCAGCTAGCAATAGAGGCACAGGCCCTTTGCGAAGAATACCGATTAGTTTTTAGTTCCGAACTGGGATGTAGCACACGCTTTGTTGCTCATCTAACTCTAAAACCTGACAATTGTCCGAAATATTTAAAGTACCGCCCGGTTCCTTTCGCTCAGAAGGAACTTGAACGATTAGCAAAGTTGGGGATTATACGAGCAGTGGAAACCAGCCAATGGGCGGCCCCAGTTGTAGTAGTGTAGTGTACTTCGTCTATGCGGAGATTTCAAGGTCACAATTACTCCCCAATTGGAGATTGATCGACACCCAGTCCCAATTAATCAAGAGTTATTTGGCCAACTTCAAGGTGGTCGGTTATTCACCTCTCAGACACGTACCTGCAAGTTCCATTGGACGAGGAATCAAAGCGTCTGTGTGTCATTAATACAGAGATGGGTTTATTCCAATATCTGCGACTTCCTTTCGGGACGGCAAGTTCGACAGGAATTTTCCAGCGTTACATGGAACAGCTGATGGCTGATTTGGATTTCTGTGTGGCTTTATTTAGATGACATTATTGTGTCAGGTCGAACAAATGCTGAACACCTACGTAATTTAAAGACGTTACTTCATCGTTTAGAAGATCACGGGCTAAAATGCCGATTCGAAAAACGCCAATTTGCTGAAACAGAATCAGAATACCTGAGTCACGTAATTGATGAGAAAGTAATAAGACCATCGGAAGCGAGATTGTGGCTTCCCAGACCAAGGAATCTGAAAGAACTAGAAGCTTTTCTGGGTAAGTTAAACTACTACAGCCAATTTATAGAGAACTTTGCGCAGTTAGCTGCTCCCCTAATAAATTGAGATGCAGTGATGAACCGTTCGTGTGGGGTCAACAACAGCAGAAAGCTTATGATAAGTTTAAGCAGACCATTATGAGAGTATCTCGATTGGTTCATTTTCAAAATGAGTTGACGCTTTCTTTGGCGACAGACGCGTCCTCACATGGGATCGGTGCTGTGATCTCGCACACATATCCTGACGGAGTTGAACGGCCAATCACATTCGCCTCTAAGACGCTAAGCGAAGCTCAAAAGCGATATAGCCAGATTGAGAAGGAGGCGCTATCGATTATATATGGAATAAAGAGATTCTACCAGTACTTATATGGTCGTCCGTCCGAATTGATCATAGATCACCAATCTTTGGTCACCATTTTCAGCCCAAACAAGAAGTTACCATTAATGACCATCCAACGACTGCAAAGATGGGCGATAACCTTGATGAGCTATAAGTATACGATTCGTTACCGATTGACGAAACTGCACGAAAATGCTGACTGTTTATCGCGTTTATCTATTAGACCCGATGAAGAATTCGATAAATCCGTGGAAGATGATATCAAACTGATTAAAGATGAGTTGAAGGACTTTCCGGTGAATACCGAAATCATCGCAGCCGAGTCGAAACGTGATGAGACATTACGAAAGGTGATGTCATATGTCCTGTCTGGTTTTCCAAATTTCATGCCTGCCGCCGAAAACAAATTATTGCTTAAGAGCCAAGCGAGTCAGGTTGGCGCCTTAATTAAGTGCAAGGGAGCTGTTGCAACTGTTGGCATCACTGTTTGAGGTTTGGGTGATGGCATCACCGCAGAACAGACAAGTGTCATCCGTCTCTCTTACATCCTACACGCGCATTAGATACCCCGTGCATTTATATATAGGTTAAGTTTAATAAAATGAAGTTTGGTAAAGCATACGTACTGCCTTTCACGTTTTAAATTTAACAGGAGGGCTTTTCCATAATCTCATCATCGACTGCGATTCTACTACTCTTCTCGCGCTCTTTCCTCTTTCTCCTGAGAAGCTTATGCTCCTCCTTTCTGTTTATCTCGTATAGCTCACGATCTGCTCCTGTTCTTCTATGCAACGAGATTTTATACATATGCCTCCTGCTTCGCTATGTGAATCATCCTGCAATCTTCATGGAGCCAGGTGTTTATTCGTGGTGGAGCCTTGAGGGCTGAAACTTCAGATGCAGGGCTTTTCAGAGCTTGTATGCAAAGGTTCCACCGTTGTTCTATTGACTGCGTGGAGGGTCGAAGTGTATGAGAGGGCTTAGCGAAAATGCGATCGACAAAAGCCCAAGCGGTTCCTGGCGATAGTACATAGCTTTTCGACGTCATGACTTTGTGTTCCTACTCCGTTCCGCTGCGTTCGTGAAATCCGTGGGCACATCCGCTTTTTACCCGGTCCAATACATCGCATTTCCTCGATGGCGATTTGGTCCGCATTTATAGCGGTCTAGGGCGTCCGCATGTTGTTCGGCTACACATGGCTACAGAGCCGCGTTAAAACCAAAAAAAAAGGTTTTTCTTAGAAAAAAGTGGTTTGGGTTTTTTTTTAATTTCTCAAAAACTGCAAGACATTTTTGGATCCGGTTTTCTGTTTTGAACTAAGAACTAATAACAGAATTTAATCCTTGAAAAAAAAATAGTATTTAATCACATAAAATTTTGAAAAAAAATTAGTTCGAATTTTTTTTTCTTTTTTTTCTCAACTTTGAGTTTGAAAATTCATTTCTCAAAAACTGTTACTTAAAACAGCTTTCTTTAAAAACAAAATGAAAGAAGAGGTTACTGGCTTTACAAAAAAGTTTATCACGGTATTGTGGATGTAACCGTTGATTTTTAATATTTTTATTTCTAAATTAAGTCAATTTTTTAGAAAATTGCTCCTCCCGCCTAAACGGGGGGAATAGACCCCCCCTTTTTTTCTTGTCTTGACCAGACCTACACGCTCTAGCTTTTTGGCACACTGCTCGTGGGGCACCCTGTATACCTATGAATAATTTATAAGTAAACTAGGCACGATTACGATGTCCTTAGTGAAATAGGCACCAATTAAGTACAAATTTTCTTGTTTTCGCCCAGTTTAGAAGATATTAAGGTCTAAAAATTAATTTTTTCCTATGGATTACTCAGTAAATATTATTTTTTTAATCTGCGGCACAGAATTTTGTTTGCATACCTAGGGCGTGAAAAAATTTTGCGATGACATGATGCTGCGTAAACCTACATTAATAAAACGTATGCATTATTTATTGCCGGTTCCGAACGGCGAATTTCGAGAAGCTTTTCATGACAATTTTACTACAGGGGATTTGTCAGAACCCCTCTGAGGAGAAACACCGTGAAAAACACGTTCGATGACATGGCTGTGTCGGGATTCGATCCCGAGTCATCGGCGTCAGAGGCCAACACACTACCCACTGCGCCACGGTGCTCCAAAGACTATTCCTTCAAAATTCTCGTGGCTTTTAATATGCAAGAATCCAGTCTTTGGAAAAGATGTCCTCATGGCCACGCATCAATCGTGGATCCATGGGCTACCCTGATGTCCGCAAGCGAAACGGACTATACCACCTCACTTTCTTGCTGTGAGAGGAGATTCTCTATTAGGATTCCTTCCAGGGAGGAATGGGCCAGCGGTAAACATGGAAGAGGAACTGGTAATCTATACCGACGGATCAAAAACAGGATCAAACGGATCGAACAGTACAGGAGCCGGAGTCTAGTTCGAACCTCAGGAAGCGTGTCACTCCCACAGACTTGATGATGGCTGTCGCGTCTTCCAGGTTGAGATCTTTGATAAAAAGAGGTGCGGATCTGATTCTTAGGGAGAGTTTTTCAGGTAAGAGAGTCAAAATCTATGTTGACAGTCAGCCAGCCATTAAGGCTGTGCAAGCAACATGGATAAGATCCAAACTCGTAAAACTCTATAAAGAGAAACTAGAAGAAGTATCGGATGTCACTGAGGTAATCATCTGCTGGGCATGTGAATATTTCCGGAAATGAGAAGGCGGACGAACTAGCCAGACTGGGATCAGGTGCAGATACTTCGCAGATCACAACTGAGGCTAGAACGCCACTCAGCACACTATTCAGAGAAATAGTGGTGGAACTACTAGGAAAGGCCAACAAGCGATGGTGTCAATTAGACACATGGGCTACAGCAAGGCTAACATGGCCTGTCTATAACAAAAAAAAGGACGGAAAGTCTGCTAAATCTTGGTAGAGGGAATATACGACTGGTAGTCGGCGCCCTCACTGGGCACTGCATGATATCATAGCATGCAGCTAGACTAGGCCAGCCCTACAACGATTTCCGCAGAAGCTGTAGGGACGAAGAGGAAATAGAATCCATTCGTCACATACTGTGTGAATGCCTTGCACTGGCCCGAAAAAAGATTTACGTTCCTCGGGAACTACTTCTTCTCGGATTTAGAGGAGGTAAGAGACATTGAGCTGAATAAACTGCAGAGATTCTTAATTGAATCTGGGTGGTTCAGCTCAGCGGGCAACTAACAGGTTCCCCTCGGGTTAGTTTTTCAAAATGGGCACAATGGATTCCTCGCAGTCTAAGTGAGTCTTGACTTCATGTCAATAGGACACCCAACTAACCTAAACTAACCTATCTAGCAAATTGTAACCTGAGCTGCTTGTTTTTTGGTGTTATAGGCGTATTTTTCGGGATGAAATAGGCTTTTATTTTATTTTCTTTCAGTCTACGACGCAATGTCCTTTCACTGATACAGCTTTCTCGGCCTTCGTTTAGTTCCGCGAGTACACTTCGAACTCTTTCACATGGGTTTCTTTTGAAAGATCGAACAATCGCAGTATCCTCTCTTTTTGATGTCACCCTTTTTCTGCTCCTTCCACTTTTATTTTTTACATATCCACATTCTTTTAACTTTGAAATTTGATTGTAAATCGTTTTCCGCACACAACCATATTTTTTTGCAAGCTCCGCTGAAATACCTCTCTGAAACTCTGCCACAATGGCAGCTCTTTCCTCAAGGGAAAGTTCTAAGGTTTTTGGCATCTTGTGCACCTATTACCTTAGGAAATTAGTACTAAATTGACCACGCAAAGCATCAATTTATCAAAGAAATTTAGAACCGTTACCTTCCACATGCAGTTATTTACACTTGTGTAAATAATTTAAATAATTTTGTGTTCAATGGTTGTGTAAATAATTGTGCCTCTTATGTTCCTATGATTTTAACAGTTACTTGTTGGAGTTGAATGGGTTTTTTTTTTCTTTTTTTTTGTTTATTGTTTAAATAAAATAATAAAGAATGAAATTGAGAAATATCATGGATGACGTGTTGTTATTTTAGAAGCTCTGCAGCTTTAAGTGCTGTCTAGAAAGCAGGCATTGCAATGTGTAAATATTTTTGCCACTGACTGTATGTACATAGGTGCCTGCCTGACGAAAAGCACCTACCCCGAGCGGATACTGTTAAAATTATTACAGTGATGTGAAAAATAATAAGGACAGTTTGAAGTTAATGTTTCCGAAAATCAAAATACCGCTTGTAACAAGCATACATCTTGCATGCACACCAAAAATGCAAATAAGTTCGTCAAAAGCGGTTGGTATCAGGTGTGAAAAAAAATAAGGACAAGCTGAAGATTTTGTTTGAAAAACTTAAGTAAACTGCTTTAGCTAGATTTTGAAACAATTAATAGGTAACATACATTAAACTTCATATTTGTATTACAATATAAAAAAGACTATTTCATTAAAAAATAGTGCAAAAATATGGGGAGAAAGAAGCATTACACCCTTAAGGACAGAAATCAAATAAAGAAATTATACAATAACGGTTTTTCCTACCACTAAATAGCGGAAATTGTCGGGCGTTCAAAGCCAATGGTGGAGATAGCGGTCAGGTTTTAATCCAAAGCCAAAGCAGCTGATATCCAGAAAGAATGTAGCCAAAAGAGCATGTGAGCTGACCTGAAAGCAAATGGCGGAATATACTTTGGACGGATAAGACCAAGGTGAATTTATTGAATTCAGATAGGTTTAACCATCTTGTGCGGGGACCTTCCAATACAGCATATTGTAACAAATATACAGTAAAAACTGTTAAACATGGTGGAGAAAGTTGGATTGGGGATCATTCTCTTACCAGGTGGTAGGTCCGCTTTACAGGATTGAGGTCACATATCAACAACATAATGCTTCCCTATGCTGATGACATATCCGAAACTCTCATCAAAACAGGCAAAAAGGTGGTCCTAAGAAAATAATATTGATGTTTTAAGTTGGCCATCTCAATCGCCAGACTTAAACCCGATAGGGAATCTTTGGCCTGTGGTTAAAGTCGCAATAAGTAATCAACACTACGCTAACAATAATGAGTTGTGGTTATCTGTAAAAGCAGCGTGGGAGGGAATACCGCCAAATACTTGCCAAAAGTTGGTAGACTCGATGCCACGACGTTGCTTGGCTGTAATCTAAAATAAGGGTTATGCAACAAAGCACTAACGTAGGTATTTGATAAAGCATTTAGTTTATTAAACTTTATTATCCTTTATCTTTTGTTTCCAGCGGTTACTGTGAAGGTGTCCCTTTTTTTTTTTCACAGGCAATATAAGAGAAGCTGATGCATTTACATTTTTTTCTTTTGGTAATCTGCAGTTTGGATTTTTCTTTTATTATTATGTATAACTAAAACAACTGTCTACGAAATGATGCTGCATAAACCTACATGCATAAAACGTAGGCATACTTTTAGGAATAATCAGTAATCCAAGAGATACATACATATGTGCATAGATGTATGTATGTATATACCTAAATCTGTTTTTTCAGAGAAAAAATTCTGTTCCCGTTGATTGCGTCTGGAAGAAAAGATTCAACCATGGACTGTACGGGATATATGGCGGTATGTTTCTGGTTAAGTGTCTACAGATACAACGCTTTAAAGATGGCTAGGCGATGTAGAGCGTATGCTCCGGCCCGAAGAATCTTCGAATCCGAGCAACTGGGAAACGCAACAGAGAACGCCCTCGACTCAAATGGTGCACACAAGTGGAATAGAACCTCAACTAACTCAGCGTGCGTGACCGGAGAGATCGTGGCAAAAGATCGTGCTGCCTGTAGTCGCCTGTTGGTTGAGGCCCACAGACCACATCGGTCTGTTGCGCCACGAAGAAGAAGAAGAAGACAACTTTCTGATAATGCTGATTCACAAGGGCGACGGCTTCGGTCAATAACTTACTACCCCAACAATCTGTACCACGAGACGGTGTGCTTTAACAGCAATGCTCCGCCAAGGGTACTTCTCTATTTTTATAAATGTGGGCTGATTCACGGAACCCACAATTCCGTAGAGCGGCGATTTCTCTACGAACCTGACTTCGTGCTTTGTGAAGTTAGGTAAGAATATGTCCAATGACAAGTATGCAATTGAGTTTAAGCCTTCGATACGATTAAACGAAACTTTTTGACTTAGTACGAAAAGTTGATTTCAACAAATAAACGGTTTTATGAAAGAAACGTCAATATTTTAGACATCAAGTGTTGATATCGTGTAAGGGCAGAATGTATCACAGAATTGAATATTTCTTTGTGAACAGGAACAGGTTTCGGTTTTGAAACCTTATGTAAGCGAAACTAACTCAAAACATCTTCATTTGAATACTCATTTTCCTCATTGCCCTCGGATTGTCAAACAACAGCAATAACACACATGAAAAAACAAATTCCAAATAATCTTGTGAATAGAAACCACCTATTATAAGGAGCCCACCTACTTTTCAGAATCTGTTCCCCAAACAACTAAAGTATCGTGTCTTCCTTGCTGGCCATCGACTATAGCTCCATGGCTCCTGGTGTCTTCTTTCGTTTTATTTTATTCTCATTATACATACATATGTATGTACTCAATTAGATTGGGGAAGCCCACAAGCACGCATTGTGTGGTATACTCCTACATTCGTGGTGCCCTTTCTGCTACACGAAAGACACGATATCCATATATGTCTGTGTGTACAAAAAATAGAGAGGGAGGACGGGCAAAAGATTTCGTCTTGAGTAGTCTTGAGAATTCATTTTCGCATTGCGGAAGATTCCTCTCCTACATTGTGAAGATGAAACAGAGGATGTATTTATCCGAGGTTTATCAGGAAGTTGTGTGGGTAGGTCAAAGGAAGTGGTGTGCTTACTACCATTCTGTGGTCATTCAATCATTGTGAAGAATTGAATAAAACTGTGGGTATGGATTCGGCTTCAGCTTGCGGGAGAGGGTAAGCGTGAAATGTTTGTAAATCTTTCCCTTCGACCTTGGTTGTATTTTTATATCCCTTGGCCTTTCTAATTTTCAAATATGTATGTATATACTTGAGTGCGGCAGCAAAGACAGCAAAGATCACGAGAAGAACTTAAGTAGCATAGTCCCGATTGACATTTGGGTCAACCGAGAGTATCAACGTCATGACCATCAGCGCAACTGCGTTTTTAAGGATGTTTATTGCCAAATATTTACGGAACAACAACAAAAAATAAAAATAAAAAATGTGGTCTTGGTCCGACCCTCACGGCCCACACGACAAACTTCCCCAGTGGGAAAATGAAAACACCCATTTTTATATTTTCTTATTTTTACAAGTCTTATGCTTATGCCGATGAACTCCGATGTACTGTTTTCAAATAATCAAGATTTTTACACATACGGAAAGGTTTGATGAAGCTCAATCCCGAACAGCACTGGCTTACGTACATATAAACATTCGCGTCTACAATTACTACGGTATTTGATGAATAGTGAAATTTCTTATTTCATGTTATATTTTTTGTTTTTGACTTTCGACAACTTATTTGTTTGTGGTTTTATTTATTTGTTAAAAACTGAGGTTAAGAAAAATTAGTATTAGAAAACACTTAGAATATTATAGATATATTTTTACAACTATCTAAAACTACGCTACCTACTAATCTTAATCTAGCCTAGCCTATTTTATATACATATATACTTACATATAAATACATTGGGGGTGGCCGTGGTGCAGTGGTTAACATCATCGGCCGTCGAGCGGAAGGTCTATAGTTGGAATTCGTTCATAGCCAAGAAAAAGCAATTCCTATACGGAAAAAAGTATGCAATACAGTTGAGAATGGAAAGTGACCAAACGTACTGCTGCAGGCATAACACTCACAGTATGTGGTCAATTGAAATTCACACTCTGCGTATGCAATACTAACACCAAAATTGCATGAACGAATTACTGAGAATTATAACTAACGCTGAGAGTAGTCAACGAACATCTACGACCCAAAAACCACTGCACTCCGTTCAGGTTGTGTGTCAAAAAACATCAACCTGCGTGAAACTTTCCCTCACCCTGTTACCTTCACTCGCACAACGTTCAATACGTTATAAGGCCTTAGCCTTGAGTGCGCGTGTGACTGTAAAAAAAAATAATAATAATGTACACACAAATATATATATATATATATATATATATATATATACATATATATGCAGGTTTTAAGCAAAAGAGAACACTTTTTTATGATTTTTATTTAGAATTTCACTCAAAAGAAATAAAGTACATATTTATACTACAAAAATAATATTTAGGGTTGATTGCAAACGTAGATACTCTCTCGTGTTCTTCTCGCGCTCTCGACCTTCTCTCTCATGTGCGTCACCTCAACCACTGACTCGTCGCTGTTCTCTTCCGCGCGCCTACATATATGTACATATATACACATATGTATATAAGGTATAACTTACAGCTAACCTAACCAACTTACTACTACCTAAATTTAAAGTCAGCTATTATATTATATAAAATTTTTTGTTATGGCACTTGGCCCAAGGGATTCAGCGACGGATACTCCTCGAGCCACCAGAAACGCTGCGCTTGATTGGACGTTGCCACACTGAAACGGAGACGCTCCGGCTCACGGTGTGCAACATCGCGTTCGTAGGACAGACTCTTCTCCACAGATCTTCGGGACACGTGGAAGATTAACGGAACCGCCGATTTCTCCTATATCAGTTCGCGCCACTAATGCGCGCTCTCTCGTGGTATAGCTCATTTGGGTAATAAACCCCAAATATTAAGTTATTGTTCGAGAGCATTGCCCTCACAACATGACCCCTAATCTGCTTGATCATGAAGTTGTCTATTCTTATAATTTTAGCTCCATTGTATAGAACCTCGTTGGGATAGTATTTTATGTACTCGGATTCTGGCGTTCTGCACAATCCCAGACAGGTTCTCAGGCACTGTCACTCGAACATTCGAATTCCTTCCATCAGGCTTGCATTGAACCAAACGGGACATCCATAGGCGACCATGGTTCTGACTAAAGCCTTGTAGCAGATTATTTCCACTCTCTTATCAAGTTGGCTGCTATGAAACAGCCACCTTAACAGAGCGAAATCTCCCCGGGTCCTGGCCAAAACAGCATCGATACTGGTCCAACCAGATTCCAAGGTATCTGACTACATTTTGGTTCGCCAGTGGACGCCCGTCCGGTCCAACAATGAAACATTTTTGCCAGTTTCGCCTGGTATCCCTAGAGGCCCCAGACAATGGCGTTCTGAACAAAATGGTTTCAGATTTTTGGAAGTTGATTTTTAACTTCCAGTCATTACAAAAAGTCTGATTTTTTTCGAAATCACGTTGTCATCAATACCCTTCATCAACTTCTTCTTCTTCTTTGGTGGCGTTACAGCCCATGAAGGACCAGAGCCAAGCTTCTCGCAATCACCCATGTTGTTTGTGATTTATTTTTCACACAGGTGAAAGGGACCTACAGTTTAATGCCGATTCCGAACGGCGTGAGTCGAGAAGCTTTTTCATGGCAAGTTTACAACGGGGAGTTTTGCCAGTACCCCGCCGAGGAGGAACGTCGCGAAATAAACATTCGATGGCGTTGGTGTTATCGAGATACGAACTCGCTCATCGTGCGCCAGAGTCCAACACACTAACCACTGAGCCACGTCGCCCCCATCAAGAATGCTGAATTAACATTTCGGTAATTATATTGAGTGGGTAATGTGTTGGCCTCTGACGCCGATGACATGGGATCGAATCCCGACACAGCCATGTCATCGAACGTGTTTTCACGGTGTTTCTCCTCAGCAGGGTTATGACAAGACCCCCTGTAGTAAAATTGTCGCGAAAAGCTTCTCGAAATTGGCCGTTCGGAACCGGCAATAAAATGTAGGTCCCTTTCACCTATGGGAAAATTAAATCACACACAACATGGGTAATTGAGAGAAGCTCGGCTCTGGTCCTTCATGGGCTGTAACGCCAACATACATGCATACAATTATATTGAGACCACCGTGACGCAGTGGGTAGTGTGTTGGCCTCTGACTCCGATGACACAGGATCGAATCCCGACACAGCCATGTCATCGAACGTGTTCTCACAGTGTTTCTCCTCAGCGGGGCTCTGACAAAACCCCCTGTAGTAAAATTGTCATGAAAAGCTTCTCGAAATTCGCTGTTCGGAACCGGCAATAAGCTGTAGGTCCCTTTCACCTGTGGGAAAATTAATTCACCCACAACATGGGTGATTGAGAGAAGCTCGGCTCTGGTCCTTCATGGACTGTAACGCCAACATAATACATGAGCTTTTGAATTTCCCATACAAAATACGGATTTGGCTTGTTTTAGTTCAATTAGAGTTTTGCCTGGAACTATGCAACGAGTTTTAAATAATCAAATTTTTCACGGTTTTGTAACACATAACAGTATGCGGTTTTCAATGGTTTAGAAGACTCATATACATATACGTATATATATATATATATATATAATGTTTATCACACATCGTGGAGCCTGGACGGAGTACAGTGGTTTGAGTCGTAGATGTTCGTTCACTACTCTCCAGGGGTGGTTGTCCTAGATAGAAAGAGAAGAACCGACCGAATTTTCATGATGGTTATATGTAGTTCTCAGCAACTTTTCCATGCATTTATGGTGTTATATTAGAATTGCACACACAGAGTATGAATCTGAAGTGAACATATGTATATGTACTGTATGTAGTGTTATGCCTTCATCAGTATGTTTCGTCACTTCTCATTCACAAAGGTTGTGTTGCATAATTTTTTTGCCTTGTTTTTAGTTATTTAATTTCTAACAAAAAACGGCTGGACCGATTTTCCTAGAAGCTTAATCAGTTCTAAGTTACACAATTGTGCGTTGAATGAAATCAGTCCCATGTCAATATCATCTTTGGTTCTCGAGATATGTAAATTCGAGCGCACATACATACGCACATACGTATCTACGTACACACACATCTCTTTAAAAAACCTTGCATTTGGATTCTGGTGACCTTGAAACGTGGAGTATGTCAAAATTTGGAATTTGCAACATCTGGGAAAATTGGAATTCCCCACTGGGAAGTTAAATATGGATATTCACCAATACAAACTTGAGATCTAACAGTTGGCGGTTGGCGATGAGCATAGAAACGAAATCTGCTCTCTGTGGGTGGCCCAGCTGTATTAGGCCGCGCTTTGATATGTGCCCTTGACAATTGTTGATATTCCTTCAAATTCATGGCGGATTTATGCATGAAATTGATGATGTAATACCATTAGGCAGGATTTGAGGAAATTAATACGGCTACTGTCATTTTAATTGATAACTATCGCTCGCCGGTTCTGGTACAGCAAACATCCTATTCAAAACGCATGATACTAATATCTTTATATGCTGGTGTATAATCGTTATTGACTGATTTTGAACTATGTATGTGTTATTGAGGGATTGTCACCATTCGGTAAAACACTACCACAGGGGCGGTATGCTTTCATATTCGAGAAGATGTCTCAAATCCCAATCGACACGTCATTGGATGGTCATTATTCTCACAGATTCTATACCCTTAGGGAAATATCTAGCCTTTCGTATCGTTATTTTCATCAAAAGTTCAAAAGAAATAAAATAATTTTCATATTACGCCCGGAGCATGGCAATAAAAGTTAATAGAAAGAAAACGAAATGTAAAAAGGTCGAATAAAAACTGGCAAGTCGGTAAGCACCCTCGAAAACAGTTAACTACGGTTGCACCTTAGTAAATGCCAAATTTATCCCAATTAACCTAAAGACTTTGTGATTCTGCGAGATTTCCTATTTAACTTTCCCCATAAAAAACAAAAGCAGGAGACAACAACAACAAAAAATCATTATAACTGGTCCTGGGTGGCAGAGTAATCCAGTCGACTCGGCCGGCATATTGGTCATTGTTGTCCTTTCTTGTTTGGTTTTTGAATCTCTCTTGCGAGGAGGAGGAGAGTTTGGGTCACTCGTTGGCTTAGGAGTTGCGCCTACTCGCAGGACGAAGCACAAAATAAAACGAAAAAATTTAAATCCTATTCTCCGTTCTGTAAGGTTGTAACAACATTATTCGGTGTCTAGACAAGATGTATTCTTGGTTATTTCTTGTTTTGTTTTCTGTCAGATTTCATGTTTGGTTGGTTTTCTATATGACGCGGGTCTGAATTGGCATTTTGTGACTTAGTTCATGGGGAAGAGTTTGCTCTCTTGACTATTTTTATGACTTGAATTAGCATAGAAATGCAATTAGGTTGATGATGTTAAAGACGGTGAGCTGTGGTTATGAGAGGAATGTAAGGAAGCTTGTAATGGAAACAGTTTCTCACGCAATTATATGGAGTCTTTCTAATAGTTTGATACAATTTAAGAATTCGTTTGACATTCTTGATTTTCAGTAGTTGGGTATCACTATGGATTAGTCGATTGGTCTATATGACAATGGTATGGTTCAACTTCATTCCACTTTGCTCGATAAATCGCAAGAGGAATTATACTTTTATGCAGAATTCTAGTTATCAATTATAATTTGACATACATACATATGCAAGTCTCATCCGACATGCTTCGTTAGCCTGCTTGATCCTAAGTAAAACTTCGCCAGTAGCTTAAACAAAAACGGTTCAAACCCTTTGCTATTCGATTGCGCCGGCTTTTTTTTTACCTAAGGATTACGTTCATATTCAAGGCTTGCCACCTTATTATGTCGATGACACAGTATGGCTAAAATATGAAGAGGAAAAGGGAATAAAGGAGATGACGATGGATATTGACCTTAAATGTTTGCATATTATACTGGGGGGAAAACAGAGTCCGGCAATGAATTCCAGATTCGTGTATTTCGGTTAAAGGATGGTTTCTCCTATTTGTTGAGAAAACGGTAGCTAGAAACTACCACGTGGAAACGATGGTGGAGTTCCTAGTGGGTGCTGACAGTAGTTAAATGGAGTTCGTTCTGACTAATGTCCACTATTGTATTTTGCATTATTTAGTACTTATCATCCCTTTAATTCTAGATCAATTGCTTTACCTGTTTTATGTCCACTGTTTGCTTCTTTACTAAATTCATACAGGATGATTTGTGGCGCTATGAACTGCCTTTAATTGGAGGTTAATATCTCTGACTTTAAACTTTATGGGAAGCAAAAGGGCAAAAAGCGCTCCTCCATTCGATGGAAATGCAATCAAAGTGAGCACATCCAAATGTCTTTAGCACTATTGACAGCTAATAAAGAAAAAAGTTAAACTGTGTTGTGCGCTTTCCTACAATTTTTCATTTCATTTTCCATTTTTTCATTTTTCATCCCCGACATTATTACTCGCATAACTTAGTTCAATTGCAGATTCAGAAGGATTCAACAAATTTCGACAGAACACAGAATCTTTACTCAGATACTCGTACTCGTACGAAGAAATTTCATATGCGATTTGTAAAGACAAAATTCGAATGCAGTTCGTACCCAATCGCATCTTTGAAAACAAAGGACAAAAAAGGATTCGAAAAATATCGAATTCAATAATTGATTGGGATATATGTAGCTACATATATTTGCAGTATCATTGCTTTGCAAACCGTTTCATCCACTCTACTGTCTGACGGTGTATTCATTTATTTTCCATCATATTGCATAATGTATTTATTTATCTCTTCGCTTCACGGTAACTGGTTGAATCGGGTAGATGAGGACAAAGGTAAAGGGATAGTGCCATATGCTCTATGGTATTTTATAGCTTCTTTATTCCTTTCTGATGGTCTGAAAAGGAATATAGAAACACATTACAATTTATTGCAAATGGATAACGAAGCACATGCGAGTATTGAACGGATGTAGGATTTATGAGGATCGGAGATTTCATAACAAGGTTTTCAGCGAAAATGGAATAAAACTGTTTCACTAGTTATCCGTGTTTGGTTTTATCGAATAGGCTAATAAGCAATTGGGCTGGCTGTATATGGATATCCACCACAAACCTCCACCGGATTATAGTTGAATAATAGTGGGTCTTCCAAAAGCGACTTCCGAGTTCTGACATTTGATGGTGGCCGTATTGTTAAAGCTACATACGTCTGTCAAATTGGCTGTCGTATGTTCAGTTTACTTTGCCAAAGCACTATGGGCCGATATAGCGTTCAACAACACATGCAAATGAAAACATTGTTTTACGAAAATGGGTTTTCTGTTCGGGTGACGTTCTGCGCCCTTCGCAGATTTTATATTCGCCATAATCGTCCTACCGAGAGGACGACTCGGGTCCACTGGTTTCGTAAACGATAAACCAACACTCGTACTTCGACGAAATGCAAGATCTGCCGTAAACCTCGCCGCGGTCCGTGAGAGTATGCAGGAAAATTCGAAGCGGTCGATTTAGCGTCGATAACAAGAACTCGGTCTTTCGCAGAGCACAGCGACGAAATCGACGAAGATCTGCCGTAGTGTAAATATTTGGTCTATTGTGGACTTACCTGGCCTGAAACCACACTGATAAGAGCCGATCAGGTTATCCACA
Organism: Eumerus sabulonum; assembly: GCA_951905685.1. Lineage (NCBI taxonomy): Eukaryota > Metazoa > Arthropoda > Insecta > Diptera > Syrphidae > Eumerus > Eumerus sabulonum. The sequence continues at coordinate 211,652,198 of OX645060.1, forward strand.
AACGGTTTCACGCGTTCACACAATACGGCAGAGAAGATCTTATATGTGATGTTAAAGAGAGTTATTCCCCTATAGTTGGCGCAGTTATAGGGGTCTCCTTTCTTATGGACCGGGCAAACGATGCTGTGATTCCAGTCGTCGGGCATGCTTTCCTCCGACCATACCTTGCAAATGAGATGGTGCATGCACCTTACCAGCTCATCTCCAGCCGCCTTAAGAAGCTCAGCAGACGAGCTGTCTGCGCCCGCGGCTTTATTAGACTTTACTCTTGATATCGCTGTTTTGATTTCGTCTAGGTCGGGTGGATGGAATTCTCCTACATCGTCGTCCATTACGAATGGCTCATTCTGCCTGACAGCGGTATCTTGTCTATCATTGCCGTTATACAATCTGCATAATGGGTCTTTCCAAATCCTCAGCACCGACGGCGACTCTACTACCAGTTTTCATCCCTGCAGGCCGCCGCTCTGGCTTTGTAGCCAACTTTCGGGCGTCATTCCTGCGAAAGCATCTCTTCATCTCCTCGATCGCACGCTTTCCGTGCTCTCTCTTCTTTTTTCTAAAAAGCGTGTATTCTTCTCTTCTCTTCTGCTCATAGATTTCGCGTGCAGCTCTCGTCCGTCGTTGCAGCATGGCTTTATATGCCTCTTGTTTTGCCTCATGGGCTTGTTCGCATTGTTCATCGATCCAGAGGTTTCTAGGTGGTGGCGGTTTGAAACCCAGCACTTCTGAGGCAGCGTCTCTGACGACGCTCTGGCAATGCGCCAATTCCTGCTCTATTGTTTGTACTACTGTGGGCGGATTTTGAGAGAACTTAGAGGAGACACGATCGGAAAAGATTCTGGCAGTCTCTTGCGATTGTAGCTTTCCGACGTCAAACTTACGTAGTTTTACTCGACTTCTAAGCATTCTTGATGTCCTCATGCGTACCTAGGCTACAACAAGGTAGCGGTCCGAGTCGATGTTGGCCCCTCGGAAGGTTTGTACGTCGAGAATACTGGAGGAGTGTCTGTCGTCGATCGCAATGTGATCAATCTGGTAAGCGGTCGATTGATCAAAAGACCGCCAGGTACCCTAGTGGATGTTGAGATGGGGGAATCGCGTGCTTGCTACAAGGAGGTTATGTCCCGCTAGGAAATCGATTAGCCTAAGTCCGTTGTCGGATGTGGTGTTATGGAGGCTATGCTTTCCTATGATCCACTCAAATATGTCCTCTTTGCCCAGTTTTGCATTAAAATCTCCTAGAAACATTTTTTTGTCGTAGCTGGGACATTGGGCATAGGTTCTGTCTAGGAGATCGTAGAATTCTTCTTTGAGTCGATCGTCCTTTTCTTCCGTTGGGGCGAGAGCGCATATTAAGCTAATGTTTCCAAATTTAGCTTTGATGCGGATTGTTATGAGGCGGTCACACAACACTTAAATTCTCAACTGAGTTGTACAGACAAAGTGTGGGATAAAGGTGTGTGTAAGCAATAAAGTGAAAAGCCCAGATAATTTATTTGAGGCTGTAATAATAAATATAGCGTTTGTATTGAAAGTAGACTGCTGTAGTGTATAGCAATCCAGTGATCGAACCCTATTCAGGAACGATTGAATTTTCGTAACAGTATGTATTATTTTGCATATAGATATACATATGTATATATGCACATCTTCTAAACCATTGAAAGCCGCATACCTATTGTTTCGAGTTACAGAACGTTTACCTGAAAAATGTGATTATTTAAAACTTTTTGCATAGTCCCAGGCAAAACTATGATTGAAGTTAAACAAGCGTATTTTGTATCGGAAATTCAAAAGCTTATGTATTTGAAACTAGTAAAATCCGACCTAAAATATATATATCAAAATTGTCAGGACAAAGCCTTTGTGAGTAGGGTGAGTAGGGCCTTTTTCCGAATACATAATTACCGAAATGAGTTTTTTCATTACGATTTGGTTACGAAATTGCACACTTGCACCAGGTTTAAGAGAGCATTGGACGATGAAGAGGCAGTAAATGGTGACTGGTTTGAACTTTAAAAGGTAACGTCTTTATATATTTCAGCACCAGCGAACTATAAAGCTTTGAATAACTATTTCAATTCATTTGTTGTTCCTTTAATGAAGCACAAGCGCTCTTTTAAGCATTTTGGTATAATAAAAGGCTTATTTATTTAAGAAATGCATAGAACAAGGCATTTAAGAGGTTCAAGAAGTATAATACCAAACATTATAGGAAACAATTACGAAAAGAGTTTGATACTGTCTGCCACAAGTTTCTCATAAACAAATTGAGAGGCTTTGGATTTCACTCTACATTACTCCGGTGGATAAAAGACTTTATCTCTGATAGAAAACAGAAAGTAAAAATTAAAAACTACGGGTCCAGAGTGTTATCTGGAGTACCACAAGGTAGTCATTTGGGTCCTCTGCTCTTTAACATTTTTGTGAATGACGTTCCAAATCATATTAAAAATGCCAATTGCTTGATGTATGCTGATGATCTTAAGATCTTCATGCGCATTCAGATTCAAAATAGTTGTGAATACTTAGAATCTGATATAAACAGTATTTTAAATTGATGTAGTAAAAATGATATTTTACTTAATATCAATAAATGTCATACCTTTTCGCTATCTAGATCCAAACTCCCATTCATGTTTAATTATACTGTAGTTGGAATAAATCTACATAGGATGTCAAAAGTTAAAGACCTTGGAGTAATCGTTGATATGAAGCTTACTTTTTCTCCTCATATTGACTATATTGCTGCAAAAGCAAATTCATTGCCTACACCCTTAAATCGGTTTACATGTCAATTGTGCGACCTATTTTAGAATATTGCTCTAAAGTATGGTGATCTGAGAATACCATCTCAAAGTTGCGTTTGGAAAGAGTCCGAAAGGCTTTCACTAGATTCGTTATAAGGCAACTAAATTGGAATTTAGATGTTATGCCCCCCTACTCTGATAGATGCGCTTTAATAGGTCTAGATATGCTAGAAAAGAAAAAAAGATCTATCAACTACATAATGTTTGGTCATGATATCTTTTCCTATAGAATCATATGCCCTGAAATTCCTGAATGCTTTTTCCTTTATGCACCTGAAAGATTTATTCGTCAAAGAAATATCTTTCGTTGCCCTAGTCACATATATAATTATGCTTCTAACGAACCAATCACTAAATGTATAATGTATTGTAATACTTTTTGTACAGAAATTGATTTGTTTGATGACAGATCAAATGTTAAAAAGTATTTATTGTCAGTTGCACTTTAATTGGATGTTATATTATATGTATTATACTTGTATTCTTTTATCCATTATCTGTAAAAGTTTATACTTGGTAGATAAATAAATGAAATGAAATACAATTCCACGCACAGAATGTCTACTGATACCAAATTTTGTGGGTCCTTGCCTTGATGTTTGTGGACCATTTTGGGCGTCCACTTTTTAAGCAATCCACCACTTAGATGTCAAGTATGTTTTACGACTAGACAGAGATAGTGCATTATCCTGTAGTCAAGTAACTGCATTCATGAAATCATATCCTGTGGAAAATAGGACATTCTATTTTATATGCAGATGTGGGGTTGTGGTCGGCCAATTAATAATAAAGACTTATATTTGTGTAAAAATGGCTTACCAAATTTTAAGACCCGTTCTTCGAAGAGGACGGAGATGACCGCTCAGAAATTTGCTTGATAATCAACAGGCAGCCACTTTACAAGAACAACTAGGTTTTTTGCTTATTCCCATCAACATATGTATATAGGTATGTATGTACGTCGGCTGCCTTGACATTTTCCGATTTTGAAAGTTAAAGCATTAAAAGTATCGCATTCTCTGTGTCAAAATGACACTCTTCCATTTATCACAGCTTTAATCATGCACGTCATTGCCTTCAACACACGCAATTTTTTACATATTCAAAGTTTGAAAAGGCAGCCTCTGAGCAGCCGTCGAGCACGGAAGCAAGTGACAGCTACGGTAGCTAGTGTTTTTGCGGAACCTGTGACTGACCTTAACTTGTATGTTCAAGACCTTTGCCTCTCCTTCCTTCCTCTCTCTTCACCTTCTGACATGTTACCGACATTATAAGGTTCAGCCTAGTTATAAAAAAACAAAAGGAACAAAATTGTACAAAATGAGTTTATTGAGCATATACTTGCCTCCACATATTAAGCTTACCTGTGGTAGGGGTAGCATCCGTCCGACGGATGATGGCCTGCTAAAAAGCCAGAAGAGCGACAGCAGATGAATACCTCGCGGCACTGTTACTAAGTCTACTAAGTCCCATCGCCACATCCTCGTGGTGCCATCTGAAGATTTTCTCTGAAAATTACAGACGGGGTAGGGCGAATGGCGAATTTCCTGTGTTAAGAAACAGATTCAGTCGGTTGGTCTTAATAAGCCGTAACCGTAAAAATTTAAGAACTTAGAGACAACCACAACCCTCGGATTTAACGGACGGACTACATGTTGACAACCCCCGCAAACGTATAAAAGGACAGGAGTATCGGTTCTTTATCCGGAATGTTATGTCCTTCAACAGATTGGTTGCGGCCGAACAGTCAGAAAAAGCCCCTAGCTGCTATAAGGCGATGGGATGTACCGGGTGGAAAGAGGATGAAAAATCGTAACATATACTACAGAAACTGCAAAAAGGAGAACAACAACGCATACTTGGTTGCGGATTTGTTGTTCGAGATGGACTTAGACGCCTCATAACATCTCTCACCAAAGCTATCTTCGGGAAAATCGGCCTAATATGCATGCACGCCCCACAGAAGAAAACGATGTCATTGTCAAAGATAAACTTTTATAAGCCCCTAGATATAACATACGCTCAATGTCTCAGATAGGACACCAAGATTGTTCTGGGAGATTTCAATGCGAAGCTGGGTAAGGAGGTCATCTTTGAACGAGTGGTAGGACAGCACAGCCTACACGACACCATGTCCAAGAACCTATTCAGCCTATTAGACTTTGTGACGAGGCGTAATCTCCTAGTAGCTAGCACTCAATATCCATAAGGGGACCTGGTGTTCTCCTGATCAATTACCTGTTAATCGAATTGATCATATTGCGATCGACGCCAGACATTCCTCCACCATCTTGGATGTCCGAACTTTCCGAGAAGCTAATGTGGACTTGGATCATTACCTTGTGGCAGCCTAGGTTCGTATGCGGATATCGCGAACACTGCGGAGTCGAGAAGGACCATCAAAATTTCATGTTGTGTAGCTGCAGTCGCTAAAAACCGTCAGGAACTTTGCTGACTGTGTCCCCCTCCAGCTCTCTCTAGAGCCGATGCAGACTGCACAAACCATAGAACAGCAATGGAGACCTTTTCAAAGAGCCATCAGGGATGTTGCATCTGATGTATTTGGGCAAAGCGGTAGAAAACGATTCACATAAATGGGTTCACGTCACTTCCCGAACCGCGGCATCATTCATCCTGAATGTGTTTGTACCGACCAGACAGTGACTGGACAGTTCCATATTGGCGTCCTGTAGGGACGACGTGTTTTCCCTATACGACGACGATAAACTAACACCCGTACGTCGACGAAACGCAAGATATGCCGAATACATTGCCGCTGTCCGTGAGAGTATGCAGGAGAATCCGAGGCAGTCCATTTCGTGTCGCTCACAAGAATTCGGCCTTTCGCAGACTGCAGGTGAGCGGTGTAGGTCGATGATTCTTTTGGCCTGGATGGGATGAATGTGGACACCACCGACATATGATTTCAACAGGACAGCGCTAAGTGCCACACAGTTCAGGCCCCATTGAATTATGCATGTGGCGGTGGTGTGAACTGGCCACCGAGATCGTGCGATTTGACCCCGTTTGACTTGATGATGTCTCACACACATTTTGTTTTATTTAACTTTTAAAAACAGGAAGCGCTTTATGAGAGTCCCTGTACCTAAAAATTATTGCATTTTTTATCTGTATTGGCGCTCTGTAAAAATAATTGTTCGCACCATGGTAGCCCACCTACTACTACCTACTGGCTAGGTTGTGCAATTTGATGCTTTTCTTATGGATAAGCCAGCCTCAGTTACAGTTTTTAATTATGATATTACACGTGTTATCAATGAAACACTGGCCAATTTTCTCGAAAAAGCGATTAAGAATTGGACCCACAGTATGAACAACTTAAAACGTAGCATAGTCCATATTTATAATCACGTAAATGGAAGCATAGAACTTGTAGTATCGAAAAAACAATTCGTAGCAAGCGTGAACGTACCCAATGTCAGCGATCGTTATTAGCGCTTTCATGGAATGGAGCTACGCTTCTCGAAAAAGGGACCTTCAAATGATATACCACACCGATATCTGACATTTTGTTTTTTCATTGTTCTATTTTTTGGCTGGCACTAGTTAAGCGTTGTTACGTAGTGATACAAAAAGAATCATCAGGGAAGTTAGCTGGTAAGATATTGTACCATTCGTACTTAAAAAATACAGAATAGCAAAAAACTTATTTATTCAAAAAGAAAACCAAAAAATGTATCCGTTTATTCCCAGTAAAGAACAAGAAATGTTAGACATACGGAAACATATATTTTTGAAAAGTTCTGAAAGCAGTTTTACAATTTACACTTCTGAAAGCAGTTTACAGATTTTTTACAGAGCGGTACCTGACATTGACTCTGGTTCTCAATTGTTTCTTCCACCACTTATCGGATTTTCGTTTCCGTATTCATAAAGACCACTAATCTGGTTTGTTAAATTGACCACGCCCATTATTATCCGATAAAATTGTATGGCTTTTGGGCACTACACATTAACTCTTTCACCAGTCCTGAGTTCTTTAGTGCGGTAGCAGATGTTGGCTTATAGCAGTATTAAAACTTCCTTCGTATCTGGCCATTTTATGCAAAATGTACCAGCAGAGTTACAGTTGAACTCAGCTTCACCACTTTTAAGTTTTCTTTCAAATTCTAAAACATTTTTTCGATTGGCCATCACTGTACCAACGGCAGGGAGTCCAATAGATTGACTTCCATTTTAGCTATTAAGCTGGCTAGCTTTTGAACAACTCGTTCAACCACTTCTTTTCCACTATAAATGTGGAAGTTGTAAGTATAACCCGAGAGAGTATCGCACCTCAACGGTCACCATGGCTTATTTTAGTGGTACTCAGATGAAATAAACATCAAATATCAAAAAAACGACTTCCTTTTACACAATCTACAGCCAAACTACGCATGCAAACTTGCAAGTCTAGACACTTAAAATCATCGATCGTTAGATGAATGTCGCTGAACTATGTAGTACATTTTCAAACCAAAAGGATTTGGAATTTATGCCGCTAGGGGTGTTTAAACATTTTGCGATACTTTAATGTACCAGCCATGACAAAAGCCTTACTGCAGTGTCTCGGGCTATGCTGTAGGTGACCGCACTTTCCCGTGAAATTGTGGGACCAACATTTCTACACAAACAAATTCTGAAGGGAATGACGACTCTCAAAAGTCACCGCCTGCTAGAGCCTGTGAGTCCTTAGCGGCTCAACAAACAGAAGCGGTATCGGTATCTCTTGCCGACATTGTGTGTGTTTTCACTCTCCTTATCCGACACCTCACTGGGAGGTCATTCTGTGAGTATGCTCTCAGATTAACTCCTCACAAACGAACCCACAAACACTATAGAGATCAAGTCTCTACCATTTGGTGGTAGACCTCCAAAACGGGCCGAGTAAGTTTGAGTATTTACTTAGTATGAATCTCACTGTTGCCAATAGAGACAACAAACCTAATTGCATAAACTCAATTGGAGGCGAGGTACTTGACCACACAATTTCTAGCCCCTTTGCTTCAAATATTATTTTGACTGGCGCGTCCCCAATGAGGCCTCGCTATCTGAGCACGAACATATCAGATTTAACTCTTAAGGATGCTGAGCCTAGATATCACCCCAAACGAAGAAATTTGGCTCTTTTCCAAGCTTAACTTGCCGCTAAAGAAGATATGCTTCTTAACGATGACATCGAACAGATTATATCGAGGATGCGGCTTATCAAGTCAAGGAAGCACTTATCTCATCTTTTAGAGTCAGCACCTAGGACAAATACACACAAGCGGTGTGTACCCTGGTGGAATGCACAGGTCGAATCTCTAAGAAAACAGGTGAAATCCCTATTTAACAGAGCCAAACGAGAGAATATTTTTATTGATTATAGATGTGCTCTAACGAAATACAACCTCGAATTGAGGAAATCCAAGAGAATGTCTTGGAATGAACACTGCGAGGACATAGACTAAAGCGCTATCCCAGGAGCACACAAATGGACTCGGGGTGCTTCGTAAATCAGACGACACCTTTACGGTCAATCGCAAAGAAACACTTGAGATCTTGCTTGAGGTGCATTTCCCTGGTTCTACTACCCAGCTTATGCCTTTTGATGATTAGGCGAGCGTCATAAATAACATCGACAGTAGAACGAATAGCCTCTCTGGTAGACTTTTTAGAACCGATAGAGTTAAATGGGAAATTGGCTCCATTAAACCACGTAATACCCCAGGCAAAGACATCCTTCAAATATGAAGAGGAGTCAATCTTTTCCTCATCCCCAAGTAAACAACCTAAATCCCATCGCCCTATCAGCCTAACATCGTTCCTATTAAAAACAATGGAAAAACTGATAGAGCTCTATATTAGAGGAAATCTAGAGAATCAGATACCACTGCATCCTAATCAATATGCATATCGTAAAGAACGATCTACTAAGAATGCGCTACATCACTTAGTGGCGCGTGTTGAAAATAGTTTTACACGCAACGAGATTGCGTTTTGCGCAATGAGGGGTCTTTTGACAATACTGGCTATGACTCGACCACCCCTGCACTATCCTGCGGAGGTGTAGACCATTCCATTAATCACTGGATTAGGGCAATGCTAAATAGCCGTATTGTATCGGCCACTTCCGGACAGGTCTAGGTGACAGTATCGGCGGGTAAGGGGTGTCCACAAGGAGGAATCCTTTCACACCTTCTCTGGTCTATAGTTATTGACGGTCTATAGTCATCGGATATGCCGATGACCTTGTAGTTATTGTTACGGGCAGGTGCGAAATTTCTGCCGGTAGGCGCATGCAGCTTGCGCTTCAGTTCATCTCTGACTGGTGTCGCAGAGAGGGTTCATCGATTAACCCAAATAAGACTATCTTAGACCCGTTTACAAAGTGGAGAGGGTTGCAGCCCTGCTCCGTCTTTCTAAATTGTACAAACATAGGATTTTCAGAAGAAGTAAAGTATATAGGAATTGAGCTTGATCGCAGCATTAACTGGAACTCCAACATTAAAAACAAGCTTACAAAGGCGACTTGGGCCTTGTCGGTCTGTCGAAGCACTTACAGTAAAATGTGGCTACATTCTGCGATAGTTAGACCTATCATCACCTATGCGTCCACGATATGGTGGACAAAAGTTGAGCAAAAAATGATAATCGTTAAACTTCAACACGCTATGCCAATCTACCCTACGGCAGCTCAAAAAGCACGGATTGGACTTAATCCACTGCTCCTTTTTATTAAAAAGGTTGCATTACGTAGTGCAATCAGAATTCTTCGCTCGGGAATAGGCCTGCCATGTTCAACTATGGGTCACATGTCCATCTTACAACATCTTTCTAAACTGGATATGGTTACCACGGTCTCGGAAGCATTACCACACAGCGGCACACACCTTCATTTTTCACAAGAGATTTGAGATATTGATCCCGAACCGCACAGCTTAGGAAATCAGTGATACCTTACACAATGTGGGGGGCCCTAGGTGGTACACTGATGGATCCAAGATGGTTTCTGGCGTTGGCGCCAGCATCTTTCGACCAAATCGGAGGACTTCGAAGGCTCTACGAATGAGTCCTAGTATCTTTCAAGCTGAATTATATGCCATCCTGACATGGGTCAATCTAAACTAGAGACTGGCATAAGAGGAGTGACAATCAATATTCTCTCTAATAGCGAAGCAGCGCTTAAAGCGCTGAGTTCGTATAGAATGAACTCAAAATCCGTTAAGGAATGCCATAATGCCCAACAAGACTTTGCCAAAAGAACAAGATCAAACCCTGGTCGGTACCAGGGCACAAAGTTATTTAGGGTAATGAGATCGCCGATCAACTCGCTAGAAAAAGTTCTAGCGAAAAGTACATAGGTGCTGAAACTTTCTACGCCATTCCCAAGTCCAAGATTAATTTCGGAAAAATCGCAACATCTATCCTTTCGGAACAGCGTTCAAGAACTTCGCCAATCGAAAAGATTTATACGGCTCCTTAACAAACACTCTGTTAATCTACTCAAACTTAATAGAGTAGATACATATCAGAAGACTAGTCAGCTACCATATGGGAAGCTGTGGTCTGAGAAATCATCTCAATAAAATTAACCTGTTATCTGAAACTGAGTGTTGGCTCTGACTTGAGGAAACTGCAGAGCACAATCTATGTGAGTCTGCTGCTCTTTGGCATCTTAGAAAGCGTATCCTTCTCAGTGAAATTATGTCCCGACTTCATTAATGAAGTGGAGAAGCTCTTCGTTTAATCAACTAATAGGCACAATAGATCTCTAAATGTCGTAGTGCCTTGTGCTATTTGTTAGCACTAGTCCCTAATTTAAAAATACATATATATGTATGTACATATATGTATATACAATAGTCAAAAACTAACTGTAGAGTATTTTGTATGTTTCTCACACTTTGTTAGGGGCATTATAACGTTTAAATTAAGTGATTTGCCATCTCAGTTTTGGCACCGCTGATACCGAAGATGATTTGGTTGCTCTGCAACTATTACCTATTTTTGTATTATATAATCACTATTTATTCACTAGGCTCACTGGCAGTCAATCCCTCTAAATGGAAGCTTACACAAAAACGAAGAAAACAATACAAGTCCTTATAATAGGAAGACTATGTTATCTGATGATATATGTACATATGCCCCAATCACTTAGAATCATTCAAATATTCAAACACCAAACGAATAAAACTTCAATCTTGCCATCACCCAATTCTACTCCTGGCATCTGACAAACATTCTATCGACGTCAAGGCACCACTTAAAAACCATCACCGAAAGTTTTAGCACTCCTTCATGACTATTTTTGCATCATCAATTCCCCAGACGAGCCATCACCTGGCAATTGAATCACTTCAGTCTAGTCAAATCCACTTCGAAACGACAATTTGAAACTGACATATCTGACTGAGGCAAACCACCCAACATACGCCCTCACCTTCATTTAAATATATAAGAGAACGCACACTAACCCAGTTCCTATGGGACAGTACCTGTTAACAACTTTCAAGCAATTTAATATTTCGAATCCTTTAAAGGGAAAAGGTTCCTCCTGTCGTTACGTTGTGAATAACATTTTCGGAAAATTTCTTTTGAAGCAATACTTCCAAGAACGATTCCGTTTCATCGGTCCTCGTTTCCTGTTCCCCATTCCGTCTTCAATGCAAATTGTTTTCGTTTGTTGTGACACGACCGCCAACACCACTCGGCATTTCCGAACACTTCCGGTCCAGTGGCGAACGCTACGCTCTTTTTCTTTTGAAAATAATCAAATTACCACAAATTTAATCGGGGGATCAGGATGCTACCGGAGGACGTACATAGGTACAAAGCAAGTTCTAAGCCTGATTGAGGGGGATGAGTTCATCTGCGCACAAATTTAGTTAATTTTGTTATTTGGCCCACTCAATCCTAACTAAGAAGCCTGTTCGTTCTAATTTTGTTTTTTTTTTGGGAAGCAAAGTAGAAGTAACTTTCCGAAAGCGGAATTTTTACGGATACGAAAATGAATGGGAACAGGAAAATGGCAACGAAGGGTCGCTGTCGGTTAGGATAGTATCTATTATAGAATAGTAGGCTGATGGAGAACGCGCGGTTTGGATGCAATACAAAAGTGTCGCCCAAGCCGTTGGCGCCCACTAATGAATTGCGACAAAAGGACAAAAGCTAATTAAGTTTATGTCACAGAAAATTTGTTTCAAAAGGACTTCTGCTCTCCGAGACAATTAATATCACGGACAAACACACACACTTAGTCGTACCTATGCCACGGCTTGGGTGGGTGGCGACTATTGGATGACATTCTTTCTCCTCGGCTAGATCCTTCGAGGCAATTTGTTAGCGTGAAGGAGAGATGAGCGAACGAATAAATATATGGGGGATGGGGAAAAGACAATGACAATAGTTTGGTATCGTGGAGTGGTGGTGCTCAGTTGTCGTTGGCGCGAGGCAATTGATTGCTCTCAGAACCTTTTCGTTCTCATGTCTTCCATTTTGTCCTTTTGGGTTTTTTTTTTGTTTTCTTGTTCTTCTTTGTCTTTCTTTCCAAAGTTTCCAAGCTTCCCACCTTTATAGAGACCGTCTTCCGGCCAATACCACACGCGTATGCTCATGTGTGTTTGTACGGCTCTAACTCAGTCATTGGCAGGACGATAGTGGAGTATAATACTCTTACCTAGCGTAGAGTTGATACATCGACTGAAGTCACTCTGCCGGAGTAATTACGCTTTTGTAACTCAATTTGTTTTTATGGTAGGACTAGGAAATTTCGACTTTGGACAACTTTTCTCGAGATTCTCTGCTGCTTGCCCTCATTATTTTGCTCCGTTTCACTCGTATTGTTAAGCAAATGGATGATGCGGCAAAGCAGAGACACGAGTGTGTGGTTTCGTTCAGGTATTGTTTTGGCCCTGTTCTGCATATACTTGAGGATTAAATTAGTAGCGATTACGTTGTGGAGATATTTTTAAACTGTGTCAAGGACTTATGAAGCTAAATGTATGGGATTTATTTAAAGGGGAGGTTTGATGAAGGAGCAATCAAGTGCTCTTAAGGACTATTTGGTTTGGTGGTAAACGAGGGCAAAAATAAATATATGCTGTCATCAAAAAAGGACGCTCAACACCGACGTCTCGGCCAGAATGTTTGTATAGGCAGATATAAGTTCGAGGTAGTTAAGGACTTCGTCTACCTTGGCTCCGCAGTGACCTGGAACAACGACATCAGTTCCGAAATCAAACGCAGAATCACTCTTGCCAATCGCAGTTTCTTTGGGCTCAGGAGGCAACTGAGTAATAGAGCCCTCTCCCGAACGACAAAGTTGACTCTATATAAAACCCTTATCATCCCCCTCAATCAGGCTTATCCTGTTATGCAGATGGAGGAGAAGATTCAACCACGAACTTTACGGGCTGTACAGCGACATGAGCCTAGTCAGGCGTCTACGGATTCAACGCCTAAGATGGCTGGGCCATGTAGAGCGAATGGACACCACAGCTCCAGCCCGGAGAGTCTTTGTATCCAACCCCGAGGGACGAAGTAGCAGAGGACGGCCGCCCTTAAGATGGCGCACACAGGTGGAAGCGGACCTCAGCCAACTGGGTGTGCGGCAATGGAAAAGGCTAACGAAAGATCGTGCTAGATGGAGGGGCATGTTGGTTGAGGCCCAGGTTCACCCCGAACTGTAGCGCCCACTAAGAAGAAGAAGAAAATTCTATCTTATGTGTCCGGACTAGCTACAGCCTTGCTAGGCCGAACGCATTTATTGTCGTCTTATTCAAGCAACAGTATTATATGTAATGGCAAATCCTGGAAAAAACAAACAATTTGTAGTCATTCTCAAATTCATTAGAATGACGTTGGAGAGCTTTTAATGCTCTATAAAAGTTGGGAGTGATCTAGCAGACCATTTGCTAAAAAAAAGTACGAGGTAGTGCAAACGCTTTTTGTCCATGGAAATATCAATTCAACCGCTTGCTTACGTGGATGACATTGGTGTTATTATGAGAATTCAGTTTTACTGAAATGTTTGCGAGTTGTGAACCGGAAGCGACTAATATAAGACTGTCAATAAATGAGAGCAAAACAATATATGTACATGCTATCATACACGTGAGCATATGTAGGGCATGGGCATCAATACTCCATCCAAATTCCTTTCCCAATTTTGGTTCTAAGTTTGAAGCTAAGCATCCTAGTTTACATAGCTTCCGTGTTCCATAACACTTTAACACCCGCTTATTTCAATACTTCCGCATCTAACACCATCTCTTACTCTATCTCATTTCTCCCTACATCTACTATCAACCTTTTTTTACCCCTTCCGTCCCCTTGGGACAAAATCTGCTCAAGGTACCAGCAACCCTACATCCGTTAATCAGTAAAACGTAATATGAGGACATTATTCTCTATGCTATGAAGGTAAACAAACTCAGTACAATGTTATCCCTACAAACGTTGTTAGCCTCAACAACTTCTTCTACAAATACTACCACTTCTTCTAAAAAAGCATCAAATTAGCACGGCAAATTTTATTCATAGCAGGATTGAAAGCACAAAGGATAATATGTCGTTTGACTATAAAGAGGCTACTAGATCAAGCGAAGAAATTTTCGAATTAACATATTCTATGTATATATGTATATGTATGTATCTGCATAAGGCTAATTATTCTGAAGAAAGGTGGTTAGTGGTTAGTGTGTTGCTCGCTGACGCACGGTAAGCGAGTTCGGATCCCGATGACACCTACGCAAAGGCTCCGCAGTATATTTGCCATGAAAAAAACTCTCTGATGCACGATAAGCGAGTTCGGATCCCGATGACACCTACGCAAAGGCCCCGCAGTATATTTGCCATGAAAAAGCCTCTCGACTCACGCCGTTCGGAATCGGCATTCCCTTTCACCTGCGTAAAAAATAAATCACGAACAACATGGGTGAAGCTTGGCATTGGTCCTTCATGGGCTGTAACGGCAAAAAAGATTCTGAAGAAAGTCATATAGAAAAAATTGCAATTGTTTGGAATTTTTTCTAAATCAATAAACACTGGTCCTCGTCGTTGATACCACAACGAGATTCAAGCTGTCACTTCCTTAAACAAAGCTAACCTTCTTGCCGCGCATTTCGCAAGCAGCTCGCAGCTCTTAGGTTGCACCTTTTCTCCGCCTGTACGCCTAGACCGCCTCAATTCCACGATAAGACAAATCTACTTTCGTACTCGTAAAGTTACATGGGTTCCCAAAAAACTCGACATACTCAGATCCTGGTACAGATGAAATGTTCCCAATATTTCTGAAGAGGTGTTCGGGCGAAACTACTGCCTAAGCTTTTTTACCTTTTTGTAGCGTCACCTAAGTAAGTAGATAAGACTCCGGGATTACCAAAACATTGGACTGGTTGGGTCCCCTCAGAATTACTAAATCATTAGGTTCGCTGGAACATTGCAGAAATGTCTCTTGCCTCGCAATTTTTTATTGATATTTCCACAGAAAATGCTCTGAAGAGATGGCTGGTTGCATTCCGCCTCGCGTGCATTCTTTCCCGCAACACAGGTCTCTCTAGGAATCCTGACCAATTCGCGATACCACATTACATTACAAAAAAAAAAACACATTACAAAACAAAAATTAACGAGTAGTGTCCGTAAAAGTGACCCGGTTCCATTCGATTGGATTTGCTCAAATTCGAGGTAATTTTCACTCTCACTTCGTTCGGCTTGGGGATGAGTACCCCTTCCGCCAACCATTGACACGGCAGCTAACATATTTTTCCTTTTTTTGTTTTAATTTTTGATTGGATCTCATCCAAATCAGGTGTGAAAAGAAAAAGGTATCTGGACTTGTTTTCTAGGCTAAGGGACTTTTTCAAAAAATCGACCTCAACTGGCATCTTCAGATATGCCATAATCCTTTGAGCGACTTGGAAATTTATGCTACTCGTTTAAATATCTTGGAAAGTTCGAAAACAATCAAAATTCCAATGAGTACAGTCCATTAAACGTCTGCCTTCAAATCCAATTCGAAGGCGAAAAACAACTCAACTCAAACAAACAAAGACAAAGTATTAGAGTTAACTCTGTGCCCATTTGGCAGGACGATCAATTCTGAAGGACCAACCATTCACTAGTGGAGTATTTTGAAAAAGAACGACAGAAGTGCAAAGAAATAAAAAAGGAGAAATGGGAAAAAGGACGAACAAACTCGAATGCTTGGCTTACTGCCTAAATATGAAATGAAAAATTCAAATCTGTGCTTCCGTCTGCTGTGCGACGCTTCCAACTGATGAGCGTTTCTTCAGTGAAAATATAATGCAAATGGAATATAAAGACCTAGCCTGTGCCAAGTCAAAGATTTAAACCACACTAGACAGATACATATGTACGCCAACGAGAAGTGCACTAAAGGAGCCTCACCAGTTGAAAGGGAATATCCGAAGCTTAAAATAGGAGTCGGCCTGTTTCGGGTGATAGGAGGACAAAGACGAGGTAAATAAATTGCTCTAGAAAAAGAGAGGAAAAAAAAACTGGAGAAAGGGAAGAAGAAATTATGTTCACACTTATTTTAACAGCCGACCACAGGGAATGGCAAAGTGTTGCTATATTAGGTGGGAACTGGTTGTGGCAAAACTATGTCGTCGGTGGTTTTGCCAGCACCACCAAGTGACAATGATGAAAAGAATAAAGCGCCAACATCCGTGGATGCTAGCCAGGAAATACACACGGACGAACAAAAAAGCAACAAATAAAACATAACAAGACTGAAAAGAAGAACAAGAAGTTAGAAAGAAAAAGGTTAAGAAAAAGTAGAAGACCAAGCTTTATGCTGTGACAAATTATGTTAATGAGCAAACGTCAACGTCCTGGTGTTAGTTTATCTAGGCTGGTTGTGCTTCGAAAGAAATTTCGCATTCATGTCCATGTGAAGGCATCCGTTTACCATCCCCGTTTCTCACTCGCATTCCGATTCTGGCTCGGGTACACTCTCGTATTATTGCAACACGGAAAGAAGCTACTACTGCTTACATGGCCTTCGAGGTAGGGTACAATAACCATTGTAGATGGTATCCTCTTGGTATGACGCTGGGATTTGAATAAATGCCAGATTTTGATTTATGTGAGCAAAGCTTTTTATGGCAAGAGAAAAAAACCTAAATTTATGAATTGCATTTGGACATACTTTGGAAGACGAATAAATCACATTTGTTACATCTTCCGTTCGTGCTCACTAATCGTTTGAATTGAAGGACGCGGATTTGAATTGATGGACGATTTATTTGGTCGCAAGCCAGATAAATACTATTACTTACTTCCTTGACTGGGATTACAGATCGGGGCACGACCTTGCTTTGGATCGTCGTCGGTATTTCGTTGTGTTCTATAGTGCCTAGGGAATTCTGTAAGGTTATTTTCTAAATTATATCAAAATATGGCAATGCGATGCTCTAATTGCATTTTTTGTGTTTTTTTTTCTGACATCAGTTTCACAAAGGTAGCAAAAGTGTTTGGTCTTTCGCCAAGAACATGAAGAACTCTGTCCCGTCATCTATACGCAAGCTCATTCACAATGACATTACAGCTGTCAATCCCTCAGACAAAGCCAATCTGCTTGCTGCCCAATTCGCCGCAAGCTCGCATCTCCCAATATCATCTTTGTCACCGCCTGTTCTAGAGTAGTTACTTTAATTCCACCGTGGGACAAATTTACTTCCGTACTCGTACAGTTGCAAGGGTTCTTATTCCCAAAAAAGTCGAATCTTCTTCTCTCTCCAATTACCGACCCATTGCACTAACGGCCCTTCTTTCCAAGGTCATGGAAACGCTGATAAGTCGCCAGCTAATGAAATATGTCGATTCGTAGAAACTCCTCAATGACCGGCAGTAAGGTTACCGCAGCAACAGATCCACTGGTGATTTGATGGCATATCTCACCGAGAAGCGGAATCGTTCACTCCACCAGGCGGGTGATAGCAAAATAGTTGCACTTAATATTTCGAAAGCATTTGACAGAGTTTGGCATGTAGCTGTTTTATCGAAAATGCCTGCATTCGGGATCGGTGATTCCCTTCTTCTATGGATTAGAAGATACCTTTCGAATCGTTCAATTCAAGTTGTCTTGGTCGGATTCAAGTCTGAGACTCATTTTGTAAATGCTGGTGTTCCCCAGGGCTCCGTTTTGTCTCCGGCAATCTTTCCTATTTTTATAATTGATCTCTTATCTGTTACTTATAATTCAATTCACCCCTCGACTGACGACGGTACCCTCAGCTTTTCATATACGTGCACTTCTTCACGACCCTTCACTTCAGCTGTAGACAGTGAGCGGCAGGGTATGTTAAGCTCATTCAACTCTCATATCGAAAGTATCATCCAATGGTGTAAAAGCAATATAGTGGAATTAAATGCATCCAAAACACATTGCTGTCTTCTGTCATTAAAGCGTAACTCTGAAACCGACAGGCTTCTTATCCTGGGTATGTGCATCAGTTACAACCTTTGTTGGAACGATCACATATGTACATATTTAGTGTCGTCGTTGGAACGATCACATATGTACATATTTAGTGTCGTCATGAATGCCGCGAAATGCCTAGGCTTCCTATACAGATGCAAGGAATTTTTCCCACACTCACCGATCTGACTAAGGCGTTCACTCGTCTTAAGGCGCATCTAAGACCTCACTGCACTTACTGGATAGAATACAAAATCGCGGGATAAACTCATAGATTCCACATTACACTCGCTGGATCATCGCAGAAATGTCTTCTGCATTTCAATGTTTTATCGTTACTTTCGTCATAAGTGCTCTGATGAAATAGCTAGTTGCATTCCGCCCCTCCAAAACTTCTTCCGCGATACACTTCTCTTCCGGAATGCTCACGATTTTACTTTTAAGCCCGTTTTTGTCCGCACTGTCAAACATAGAGATTGTTTCTACCGAACGGAACCACACGAGTGTGGAACGCTCTACCTTGTTCGGTCCACCCCTCCTCAATACAATATGCAGATACTTAAGACTAATGTCGGTAGGCACCTCTTCTCCCTCTCCCTGTTACCTTCTGCTCGTGTGACTATAAACAAGAAAAAAAAAGGTCTCGTAATTTGCTATTTAACATCCTAAGCAAATGCTGTTTTTGCAAAGAAAATAATGGATTAAACAACCCTGGTTGGTTTGTTAGATACTCCTCTTCTGAGATATCACCACAATCAAAAAAAAAAAAAAAAACAGTGAAGCGGAATTCAAACTTTTCCTCCTAAGTGCTACAAGTTAGTCTAACAAAACAAAAAAAAAAAAAAAAAAATAACGAAAAACAGGCTCCGTACTGTCACGCCGAATCCCTTAAGTCTCTTACGAATTACACTGTCAACACTTGCATTCGGCATAGCAATTATTAACGAAAACAGGACGCTAGCTACTCGTAGGTACACATTCAATTTCATTTAAGGAAGAGGCCAAAGAAGTTTCCACGCCTCCAGCATGCACAACATGACACATACAAAACCACCTCTGATGGATATGGGCCGGGTGTACTCATTGTTAAACATATTTCTCTCTATTCTTTCGGTCGTTGTTATTCGTATACATATAATAAAAAGGAACTCCTATTTAAATTGGGATAACACTTCGAAGCAAAACCTACGAAGATGACTAACAGGCGGGAGTATGTCGAGAAGTAGTTGAGAATGCATGGAATTAAGACCTCGGTTTCTCCGGATTAAAGCACCTCATAATTCCTGTCTCTACATCTCCAAAGCTAAGTGCTTGTCGGAAGTGAATATAAATGTTGGAAATGTCTTCTACCATACTCGTATACTAGCAACAGACACATGCTGAGTTGCATTCATATCAACCATCACAGCGCCTAACCACCAAAGTTGTTTTGCAAGCTGAAAGCTGGTGAAGAGAATTGCATGATGTTCTAGGGTGCTCTTCAACATTAGGAAGAAAACTAGGAGGAGATATTTTAATTCTTGCGAATCTCATGAAGCTGCTGTCAAGTGGTGCATAATGTGAAAAAATACTAGAGATCAAAATAAAAAATAAAAACAAAATACAATTTGAAAAATAAATTTTTAGATTTCCGTTTCAGAAGCGACTCCATGGTCAATAGTGCTTTCTTTTCGGCAACGGAAATTCACATTTCAAAGGAACAACCTGCATTTATAATACCTACATACATAAGTATGTACTTCTTCAGTGATATTCCTTTTCATGTCGACCTTTGGCACAAACTTTGAACAAACACTATCATCCTTGCCGGTCGTCAACGAAACGTAAATGTTGATAATTTCATTTTTCTTCTCTTACTCTGAATGCAAATGTTCTCCATGCACTATTCACTTGCATGATGAGTTGATACTGAGACCACGACAAACACTAGTAAGCATCAACCCTTAAAGTCCACACATTTACAATGAAGTTTTTCTTCTGTACTTGAATACTAGAAGATTTTAAGCGGTCAAGCTGCATATTGCTATAGATACGAGTGTCACCCGATCTGATTGATTCCATTATTATAATGAGAATTTCGATTGCGATTGCTTCTATTCTACCTTTTTCGAAATGGAAAGTTTTATTTCGTGACTGATCTCGAAAAGCGTTGGACCGAATTGATTTGAACTCAGTTCTTAGAAGTTCAGGTCTGATTTGATAGCCAGATAATTTCGAAAAACATGCCCTTACTCTGTTTGTTGTTTAAATATTATTTTGGTATATGGCAAGTCATTTTGTTTTCAATTAGTCGTTGTTATGACCCTCAATACACTAACGTATTTACATTTGTTGTTTAGTTTATAAATGGATTGGGTGCAGGAACTGATAGGTACCTTTGTTAGGCAAGTAATTTACAGTCACCTTTCAGCTCAATACAATTAGTCTAGCGATATTTTAACTTTTACAAGCCATGAAACCAATATTTATTTATTTATTTATTCTCTATCAAGTACAATTTATTTCTTAGAGACTACTAATAAGTATGTTAATTAACCACAAAGATAAGTATAAGTATGTATGTATGTATGTATGTTGGCGTTACAGTCCATGAAGGACCTGAGACGAGCTTCTCTCAATCACCCATGTTGTGTGTGATTTAATTTTCCCATAGGTGAAAGTGACCTACAAAGTTTATTGCCGGTTCCAAACGGCGAATTTCGAGAAGCTTTTTATGACAATTTTACTACAGGGGGTTTCGTCAGAAACCCGCTGAGGAGAAACACCGTGAAAACACGTTCGATGACATGGCTGTGTCGGGATTCGATCCCGTGTCATCGGCGTCAGAGGCCAACACACTACCCACTGCGCCACGGTGCTCTCATAAGTATAAGTACATAAGTATAATTAGAATAAAATTCAATTTAAATTCGTAATTATATTTTTAACTCCATTTCTGCTTAAATTGAAATCAATGGCGAAATCATACGGATTGAATGTAATTTATGCTGAGGTTATTGGGGTAAACTTTGCATAAGTTGTAGAGTGAAACGGAACATGTAAAAAATTAAATTCTCTAGGACGTAGACAAAAGCAAAAGGTGCCAAATGTACACTGCATCGCTCCTCATGATGGATAATTAGAATGCGTGAACATTTTATGAAGGGCAATCTTTGTGAACCTTTTTTGAACTTTCTCTATTCGAGTAATACTAGTTTGATGATGAGGATTCCATATAATACAACAATACTCTAAAACTGGTCGCGTATAGGGGTCATTGAAAACTATAGAATTTCTCATTAAAAATCGCAGCATTTAGCTGGCCCCCGAAATCACATTATCAACATTTAGCGAAAAATCCATTTAAGAGTCAAACGTAACTCCAAGGTCCTTCTGACTAGCCGAATTCAATAATGGTACGTTGTTACTATTATACGCAAAAAGTAAAGGTTGAAAAATTTTAGCAAAAGTTATAACGCTACATTTCTGAAGGTTAAAGTTTAAGCCATTATGATTACACCAACGGACAATAGAGTTCGAATCTTTCTGAAGTTTGAGTGCATCTGATAGTGAGTTTATTGAACTAAACAGTTTTAAATCATCTGCATATAATAAACACTTTGAAAAAGTCACATGCGGTGGCAAATCATTTATAAAAAGGAGAAACAAGAGTGGTCCAATGTGACTTCCTTGAGGTGCTCCAGAAAAATTTATAATCTCAACAGACAAAGATCTGCAAATTCGGCCATATTGCCTACGACCAATGAGATAGCTTCTTAACCAGTTTAAGAGCTCAGAATAAAATCCAAGTAGCTCAAGCTTTTTTATAAGAATAATATGCTGTACATGGTCGAGCGCTTTAGAAAAATCAGTGTAGATTGTAACAACTTGTACGCGATTTTCTAAGTTACATAAGCAATAATTGGTAAAGATTGCCAAGTTGGTGGTGGTTGATCCCCCACTTACTAAGCCATGTTGGTGTTCTGATATATGATTTCGAACAATGCTATACATTTCATTTTTTACAATTGCTTCAAAGACTTTAGGTATTAACTGAAGTTTTGCAATGGGCCTATAGTTAACTATAGAGCTTCTAGACACTGATTTAACTTCCAACTATCTAAGAATATGCCCAATCTTAAAGACATGTTGAAGACAATGCAAAGCGGGCGTGACAGACTTGACATACAAGATTTAAGAAGCAATGGTGGTGTATTACCAGGACCAACACAAAAACTATTGTCAAGGGATGACAATGCAGCTAATACATTTTCTTCAGAACATCGCAAATATGTTCCCAATGGATTTTGAAGTCAACAAAATTTTATTGAAAAAATATGCAAAATTACCACATATTTGCTTAAGATTAGTTGTGGAAGCTCCATTGTAAGACATGCAACATGGAATTCCAACTGACTTACGCTTATTATTCAAAAAGGTTCAAAAAGATTTGGAATTCGTTTTAATTTTTAACTCAAGAGAGGATATGTACTGATTAATAGATGAAATCTTCGACGGAAAAGGATTGAGTTTTTACTTTTTTTATGGAACTTATTCACAACGTTTTTCAATCTAGATAAACTTTTATTAAACCAAACTGGTCTTGTAGAATTTTTAAAAATATTCATGGGCACGAAATTACATATCGCAGAATCTACAATGTTCCGAAACATAGTAAGTAAAAGCTATATCTAAATTCGATCACTTGATAAGTTGTTCCCAGTTAACTGATTCAAAAAAAGTATTCATCGAAACACAGTCAGCATTTTTAAAGTCGTAACACGGAACTTCGTTTGTTTGATTACGGTCTATTAAAAGAGACAGGTTAAAGTTAACTTCTAATGCTTTGTGGAAAACCAAATTACTTGAAAGTGGATAACTAGCTTCGCACAGCTGCACTTCTAGGTTTTGATCAGTAAAAACAAGATCTAAAATACGATTCATGGAGTTGCAAATAT
Organism: Eumerus sabulonum; assembly: GCA_951905685.1. NCBI lineage: Eukaryota > Metazoa > Arthropoda > Insecta > Diptera > Syrphidae > Eumerus > Eumerus sabulonum. The sequence goes on from OX645060.1 coordinate 211,675,381, forward strand.
CACTAGCCTGATACAAATTCCATGAGGCAAATGAGTCAATTAAATTGCCTTCAAAATCTTGAGTTACATTAGAAGGTAACAATCTCTTATCATCATCAGAAAAAATCCATTTTAGTTTTGGCAAATTAAAATCTCCTACAACATCAACGTAGCTGTTATCAACATTTAAATTTTTTACAACATTGCATACATTTGTAACATGAGAATCATAAACACATGAATTTGAAGAAGGAGGTATATAAGAAACAAAAAAGGATATATGAAGGATTCTATTGACATTGGAAATAGGCCAATCAACAGAAACACATATTTGTTCAGCCATTATTTAATAAATCTATTTCCCGTGCACCGTGGCGCAGTGGGTAGTGTGTTGGCCTCTGACGCCGATGACTCGGGATTGAATCCCGACACAGCCATGTCATCGAACGTGTTTTTCACGGTGTTTCTCCTCAGCAGGGTTCTGACAAAACCCCCTGTAGTAAAATTGTCAGTAAAAGCTTCTCGAAATTCGCCGTTCGGAACCGGCAATAAACTGTAGGTCCCTTTCACCTATGGGAAAATTAAATCACACACAACATGGGTGATTGAGAGAAGCTCGGCTCTGATCCTTCATGGGCTGTAACGCCAACATACATACATACATACATACTTCCGCTCTTCAGTTCTGTACATACGAGGAGTGGCAATTAAGTTCCGGAAATGTGTAAACAAAAAACAGGCAAATTAAGTTTGTCACAAAATATTATTATCGACCTTCATAATAGTCCACCGCTAACTCTAAACAATGATTCCAACGGTGGTCCCATGATTCAAAGCATTGAAGTTAACTCGTTTTGAACCATGTATACAGCTTCTTTAAACTTCTCTCCATCGCCGTGATGAATTTCCTTCAGGTGTGACTTCGTCTTAGGGAATAGAGGAAGTCAGAGGAGGCAATATTGGAGCTATAGGCTAGATGAGGCAACACTGGAATGCTTTTTTCGCCAAAACTTGCTTACTTACTTAGATGGCGCTACAGTTCGGGGTGAACCAGGGCCTCAACCAACAAGCCTCTCGAGCCGGCACGATCTGTGGCCAGCCGCTTCCAGTGCCGCACGCCCAATTGGTTGATGTCCCTTTCCACCTGTGCGTGCCACCTTAGATGCGCTCGTCCTCTGCTGCGTCGTCCCTCGGGGTTGGAGTCGAAGACTCTTCGGGCCGAAGCGGTGATGTCCATTCGCTCTACATGGCCCAGCCATCTTAGACGTTGGATCCGAAGACGTCTAACTAGGCCGATGTCGCTGTACAGCCCGTACAGTTCTCGGTTGAATCTCCTCCTCCACTCTCCGTTTACACAAACGGGACCAAAGATTGCACGCAGAATTTTCCTTTCGAAACGCCCAAAAGTCTCTTCATTCGCTTTTGATAACGTCCAAGCCTCAGAGGGATACCTTAGTTTTTCGAGAGAGGACTCTACTACTCAGTTGCCTCTTGAGCCCAAAGAAGCAGTGGTTGGCAAGAGTTATTCTGCGTTTTATCTGGTGGTGTCATTGCTGCTTGTCGCTATCGAGCCAAGGTAGACGAAGTCCTTGACTACTTCAAAAACATAGCTGCCGAAGGTGACGTTCTGACCATGACATCGGTGTAGCGCGTCTTTCTTTGATGACAGCATATGTTTGATCTTGTCCCCACTTACCCTTAGACCCACTTTAGCTTCTGCTTCAATGCTTGCGAAAGGCTCATTGACGTTTCGCTTTGTCCGTCCAATAACGTCAATGTCATCTGCATAGGCAAGCAATTGTGTAGGCTTGAAGTAGATCGTACCTCTCGTATTGGCCGCAGAGTCCCGCATGATCTCTTCAAGAATGATGTTAAAGAAATCATATGACGGTGCGTCGCCCTGTCTAAAACCTTTTTTAACATCGAAGGGGTCGGTTAGTTCACCTCCAACTTTAATGGAGCAGCAAGAGTTCTCCATAATGTTGAAACAAGACATGGCTCTGTATAGCTCGTCTCTAGAAACGTTGTCATATGCGGCTTTAAAGTCTACAAAAAGATGGTGCGTGTCGACCTGGAATTCGTGCGTCTTCTCCAAGATCTGCCGTAGTGTAAATGATTGGTCTATCGTGGATTTTCCTGGCCTGAACCCACACTGGTAGGAACCTATCAGATTGTCCACGAACTGTTTCAGGCGCTTACACAGTACGGCAGAGAGGATCTTGTACGCAATGTTTATGGCCTCGTTTCTTATGGACCGGGTAAACGATGCTGAGATTCCATTCTTCCGACCATATCTTGCAGATGAGTTGGTGCATGTCCCTAACCAGCTCATCGCCAACTGATCTAAACAGTTCCACGGGAAGTCCGTCTGCTCCAGCAGCTTTATAAGACTTAAGTGGACGGGATTCTTTTTCGTCTTCGTCCATTGTGAATGGTTCGCTCTGCCTGACGGGGGCATTTTGACTATCATCGCCGTTATACAGTCTGCAGAAGTGGTCCTTCCGACTGTGACTTCACTACTAATTGTCCGTGCTCATCCCTGCAGGCTTCTACTCTGGCTTTATAGCCCTGGCATGTTCGTTTTACTTTTTGGTAAAATGTTCGAACGTCGTTCTTGCAATAACATCTCTCCATTTCCTCGATCTCGCGCTTCACGTGCTCCTTCTTTTTTCTGATCAGAAGCGCATGCTCCTCTCTCCTTTTCTGTTCATAGAACTCGCGGGCAGCTGTCGTCCGTCGATGCAGTGTAGCCATGTATGCATTCTGTTTCTCTACATGGGCCTGTCTACATTCGTCATCAAACCAGGGGTTTCTCGAAGGTGGTGGCTTGAAACCGAGTACATCTGAGGCGACCTCTCTGATGGCGTTCTGCCAACGACTTCATTGCTGTTCTACGGTTTCTATAGATTTCATCGGGACTTGAGAGAGCTTGAGGGAGACTTGATCGACGAAGGTCCTGGCGGTCTCCTGCGATGGCAACTTTCCGACGTTAAATGTCGGTGTTCTTACTCGACTCCATTGATTCCGGGAAATTCGCATCCGTACGTTGGTTGCAACAAGGTAATGATCCGAGTCGATGTTGGCTCCTCGAAATGATCGGACATCTAGGTTGCTGCAGGAATGTCTACTGTCGATCGCAATGTGATCAATTTTATTGATTGTCGATTGATCGAAAGACCGCCAGGTCCCTTTATGGATGTTAAGGTGTGGGAAATATATACTTGCTACCACGCCAAAAACTCTTACAAAATCAACGATGAATGAGCCGGCGCATTGTAGTGGTGCAAGATTCAACCTTTCTTGGAGAGTTCGGGTCGCACAAGGAAATCGCTTACTCGCAGCCTATTCAGGAAGTCAACATAGATCTGTCCAGTCCCTATCTGGTTGGTACATATTCACGACGAACGATGCTGCGGTACGATAGGTGACAGGAGCTCCTTCACGTGGATTGGCTTCTCCTGATTCACGGCTCTTGCGCGTCCAAACACACTAGCTTTCGACATTCACTCATCTCCGTACGCCACCTGCAATTTTCGGAGGATTTCTGAGGGTTTTTTCCTGGACCTTAGTTACCATACCTCGTATATTTATGTCTAATATTCATCAGTATCTTCTTCCTCCTTTTGTACTTTAGTTTCTGTCAGTATCACCGACATTATGAGGTTTAACTCTGACTGCGCTTCTTATATACTTTAATATCCAATTACCTACTTTAATCAAAGTGAGAACTCTACAAAAACAATTGATAGTCAAATATATTTGCCCCAAATTTACTCGCAAATCTTTAGGGGGGAGAGGGAGTTGTTGGTCGGCTTTGAAAAAAAATGGCTGTCGATACTAAGTCAGCCAAATATCAATGGGTGGCTTACGCAAGTTAGGATAGTTGTAAGTTTATTAATTTAAGTTAAGTTCAAGTTTTCCATATTAGAATATTAGAATGCCATCAAAAACATAACTTGTAAAAAAACCAAGTCTCGCAACTCAGTTCTTCTACCATAAAAAGTTGTGAGATCCATGTAATACCAAGTCGGTTAATTTATTGCGTCCCTACTTAAAGAGACCTTCTGTCTTAAGTTACCACGTAATAAGCTAACCTAACAACATCTTTTATTGACCATATCAATATTAAAGATCTCTTATGTTTTTAATAAATAGATTGCCTTGAGGGCGCCGTGGCGCAGTTGTTAGTGTGTTGGACTCTGGCGCACGATGTGTGAGTTCGGATCCCGATGACACCAACGCCATCGAATGTTTATTTCGCGACATTCCTCCTCGGCGGGGTACTGGCAAAACCCCCCGTAGTAAACTTGCCATGAAAAAGCTTCTCGACTCACGCCGTTCGGAATCGGCATTAAACTGTAGGTCCCTTTCACCTGTGTGAAAAAGAAATCACACACAACATGGGTGATTGAGAGAAGCTCGCCACCAAAGAAGAAGAAGATTGACTTGGAACAGATTCTAATTCAAATTCGTGGATATTCATTAATTTTCTCTTATTAACTGTTGGAGAATTTTAATCAGTGATTCCAATGTCCAGTCTTTCAAGTTCTAAGTGTCTGCCTATACAAGAGTTTGAGACTTGAAGTGCTGCTATTACCGCGTTTCAGTGGTATCGTGATGCGGCTGGTGTGGAATCACCCTGCCCATCGGTTGCTTAATCAGTTCATCCTTTGGTATAAGGTTCCTCTCAATCTCGTTGTTAGACAGGTTCCTGTTAGTCGGTGGGAATTCAAATATCAAAAAGTTTTCTGCACGAGTTCAAGCGCAGACATCGACAGTCCTTCGAGCTCTGCAATGAAGATATTCGACTGAGGTGTTTCAGGTGCATAGGCGAAAACGGTCTTCCATTTCGTAGAAGAATAGGTACGCAAGCTTCTAGCACTTAGGGCCGCTGTACTTCAACGCTATACGTATATGACCTCATGCTTAATGTTCTTATGAATAAAGACAGCGACACTTTGCCACTGTGCCGAATTTCGTGCTTCTGGGTTAGCTCGGTTTTGCTAGCAATACATAAGCGCTTTCTTTCTCCAACACGATAAAAAGAACAACTGTTCGTCTGATCAGTCCAACTGATTCGTCTGGTCTTGGATCTGGTATTGGATAGCGAGCTTCAGCCTCCAATGCCATATTGATAGACACTGAGATTTCGAGAGCAGCCATAGGTAGCTGTACCGCCTGAACTTGACCTGGCATTATTAAGGTGTAATTTGGGACATGTGGGGGTGACGGCAGATTGATAACTTTGTGTAAAGTTTAAAATGACCGAATCCAACTGAAATAGTTGTTTTTTCTTAACACAGCGCATTTACAATCACAGGCAGTTATAAAGCTGCCTTCGTGTGTTTTTAATATGGTTTTTAGCATCAGATATGTAGACGTTTCCTTAAAAATACACTCAATAGGCATGATTTTTCTAAAACCTAATCCTGGGAAAAAAAAACACAGAATTACTTTGTCCTTCTGAATGGGTACTTGAATTCCATATCCTTTGGTCAGAAGTTGTTCAAATTCACATACCACGTTTTCGACCTTCTTAAGATTGTCTCAAGGGGTTCTTCCATAAATCACCACTAACCGTAGTAGGCCGCTTGAATTTCGTCATCATTCATCTCCACTAAACGTCATAAAAATCAAAACGTAAATCCTACCATTGTCATTTATTAAATTCCACCCCAAAGTCCTTTATAAAAAAAAGAAAAAATGAAAACCAGAGAAAGCCTCTCAGCTTCATCATTACAATACATGGATTTCGTACTATAGTCGAAAAGCAACCATCCTAAGGTCGACATTGCAACGAAATTATTTTTTATCTCCTCTAGGTGAGGTGAAGTACAGAAATGTGAAGAGATCATTATCTTGACTATACTTGGACTTGGATTTGTTTACATTCTTCTCGTATACTCTCGTAACCTTTGGCAGGATGGATCACTCTGGCTCCACAGCCGGGAGAATCATGAATTCTTTTATAATAGTTGAATATGTATGTGAATGCAACCAGCAGTCGTTTATCTAAAAGTAAAGACTTACCGGTAAGTTCGCAAAATGGATACTTGTACACAAATATGCAAATTAAGGTGTCTGCCCCCGTCTATTTACGAAGCGAAGGTCGGTTACTATTTCTGTTTCCAGATAAAATGAGTATAAAATGGCAGTAAGCCTACATGGGTATATTCGATGGATATCCGTGGATTTAGATAGGTCAAACAAGTAACAGAGGAACTGAATTGGTAGTTTCTGAACCTCAAAGGTTGTATTTCAAGTTGCACTCAAATGGACTGAATTCATTGCATATCGATATCACGGCTCAATTCAATTATATATATCGTATTGCTATAGAGATTTAAAATCCAAACAAACCACATCATACCCATCGGTTACGAATGCGAAAAACCGAAAGCATGCTCACACCTTTAATTGCTGGTTTCGTCCATACAACCACAGTTCAAATATGGCCAGGAGGGATAGTGGCAAATCAGATTATAACTAAATGCGCGACATTAAGTTGTTCTCATTGGGGTTCTTTCAAATATATTCATCATGCTGATTGCCATTTCTGATTTAATAACGCCGGATGTCCGGATAGTCGTATTGGATGCGAAGCCTTTACTCGTGCATGTAACGGTCATATGTATGCGAGCTTGGGAAAGTGAAATCAAACCATCAGTACTTTATTTAAATATACATATGTATGTATGTATGAAAGTAGATATTTATTTTTGCATATACACACATGCATAGAATACAGGCTCAGAGTAATTCTAAATGCAACGTATGAGGGATTTAATCCTAGCGTTCTGGCCATCGAAAGCCGGTTGTTGACTGCTGCTTCATAGAAACTGTGAGAGAATGAAAACGAAAGATAGATGGAGGGGTTATTGTGTACATCTCTTAGATTCGGTTCAGCAATTGGATTTCCAGTGAAGCGGTTTCCAGTTGAATGGGTCAATTAGTAACGTAAATACACAAATAATGCCTAATTAAGCGTATTTCGTTCCGATTGCTAATATTTGACGAGTACGCTCTGGTACGTCGTTGTAAACAGTCAATAATTCGATTAGCGAATAGCGACCACTGACTGAGTGCATTGTTCGTTTTATACCGTGGTATAGTACAAGGACACTCGTGATGGATGTGAAAGCCTAGAAAGGATGACGCAAAAAAATAAATCCGATTGCATGATATAAGCGCATATTTTGTTTTTTGAAATAGAAATTTTCGTTGAGTGGTTTTCAAGCGGATTAAATTAATATTCTTAATCAAATATACACACGATATTAATCCGATGTCAAGCGCTTTTTTTTGTTTTTTGTTTTTTAGAGACCCGCGCAGGTTCAAAAGTTTTTATATTCTCTTATTGTTGAGAAGTCTCATCACTACCCGTGACGACCAGAGGGATAAGGCAAATCGAACAGCACTAAATTTGTAAATGTCACTCAAAAACTAACTAATAAAAGTTCTTCGTACTTTAACTGCGGTTATTTCATTTTTACGTCAAACACTTATGATGTGTTGATACACACAACCTGAACGGAGTGCAGTGGTTGGGGTCGTTGATGTTCGTTCACTACTCTCAGGGGTGGTTGTCCTAGACCTACATAGGACGAGAGCCGACCAAATTCTGCTTTGGTTATAGTCCGTATAATTCGTTCAAGCACTTTAGTATTGCATACGCAGAGGATGAACTTCGGTTGACCATATACTGTGAGTGTTATGCCTGCAGCAGTACGTCTGGTCACTTTCCATCCACAACTGCCTTGCATCCTTTTTGTCCGTATAGGAATTACTTTTTCTTGGCTATGAAGCGAATTTGAACCATAAACCTTCCGCTCGGCCGTCGATGATGTTAACCACTGCACCACGGCCACCCCCGTGATTACTGCAGATTACAACAGTGTTGCATTTGACTATCATTCATTATGAGATTCATAGACATTTGGACGATCGGTTGTTTTTTAGTTGTTAAAACTGAAAGTATGATTCGTTTATCAAGGCCATTTGATACGTCTGCTAGATACTTTTTTCAAAAACTATTTAAACGCTCACAAAATACCTTTACTCTTCGGGCAACAATGTGATTGTTTCCACGGAAAACATTTGACCGTTATAATACAAACTAAATCATGTATCATTTCAGGACATCATACTTGATTCAGCAAGATTTCCAAACTAGTAAACCACAGAAAATCTGATCTTGCTAGGTGGGGACTGTATAGTCCCATGATTTTCTACGACTGTGTGGACTGTTTGAGGTGGCGGTGGTGCAATGGTAAACATCGCCGACCGTCGAGCCGAAGGTCGCTTTCGAAATGGTTTGTCCTGTCTCATCACGCTGACTTACTTACTTAAGTGACGGTACAGTTCGGCGTGAACTTGGGCCTCAACCAAGAAGTTTCTCCAGCTAGCACGATCCGTTGCTAGCTGTTTCCATCGTCGCAAGCCTAGTTGCTTGAGGTCATTTCCGTTCCTCGGGTTTGGAGTCGAAGAGACTTCGGGCGGGAGCTGTGGTGTTCCTTCGCTCTACATGACCTACGCAGCTTAGACGTTGGGTCCGTATAAGTACGTCGTATTAGACTAATGTCGCTGTACAGTCCGTACAGTTCATGGTTGAAATTTCACCTCCAGTCTTCGTCAACACAAAACATGATCGAAACAAACCAATCAAAACATTTTCGTCCATTTTTGATATAGTCCAAGCTTCTGTGCCGTGGAAAAGGGCCGGAATAATTAAGGTTTTATTGGGGTTCACCTTAGTTTTCCGTGACAGGGTCCTACTTGTCAATTGCCCCTTTAACCCGAAGAAACAGTAGAGTTATTCAGTATCTAATCTCAGTGACGGTGTCATTGCCGCTTGTTACTTGTGAGCCAAGGTAGACGAAAGTCTTGACATTATTAAAGTTATACCTGCCAATATTGACGTCGTGGCCAAAACGTCGGTGTTGTGTGCCTTTCTTTAGTTACAGCATATATTTGGTTTTGTCCTCGATTACCTTCAGACCCACCTTAGCCGCTTCTGTTTCAATCCTCACAAAAGCTTTATCGACGTCTCGCTGCGTTTCTCTAACTACGTAACATCAGCGTATGTGAGCAATTGTGCAGACTTAAAGTACATCGTGCCCCTTGTATTGGCCAGAGAATCCCGCATGATCTTTCCAAGCATGATGTTGAAAAAGTCACATGACAGTGCGTCACCCTATCTGAATGCTTTTTGATATCGAAGGTCTCGGTTAACTTCTTATCGACTTAAATGAGGCAGCAAGAATTCTCCATTGTCGTCCTGCACAACTTATAGAAACTGTCATATGCGGCATTAAAATCGACGAAAAGGTGGTGTTTGTCGACCTAATATTCATGGGTCTTCTTTAAGAACTGCTGCAGTGTGTAAATGTTAGGTTTATCGGGGATTTTCCTGGCCTAAAGCCACATTAATAGGAACCTATCACATTGTCCACGAATGGCTTCAGGCGTTCACACCGTACGGCAGAAAAGACATAATACAAGATGTTAAGGAGACTTATTCCCCTGTAGTTGGCGCAGTTCTTTTTTACGAACCGGGCAAACGATGTTGACATTCCTTTCATAGGGCATACTTTCTTCCGACCATATATACAGATGATTTGGTGCATGTTCTGCCTGACAGCAGACAGCGGAATTAGTGGTTTCATATTCTCAGCATCGACTGGGATTCAACTACGTGGTGTCCATATACATCTCTTCAGGCTTCCGCTCTGGTTTTATAACCTTGGCATGTTCATTTTACTCTTTAGTAGAACTTTTGAACGTCGTTCCTGCGATAACATCCTTCCATCCCCCCGATCGCGCGCTTCTCATGCTTTTCCTTCTGAAAAGCGCATGCTTCCTCCTTTTCGGTTCATTGCGCTCACGAGCACCTTTCGTTGGCCGATGCAACTTGGCCGTGTATGCATTCTGTTTTTCCGTATGTACTTGCCTGCACTCGTCGTCAAGCAAGAGTTTCTCCTAGGTGGTAGTTGGATACCGAATACATCAGACAACGTCCTGACGATGTCTCTACTGCTGTTATATGGTTTGTGCAGTTTGCATAAGCTCTTGAGATAGTTTAACGGAGACACGATCGGCAAAGGTCCTGGCGGTCTCCTGCGATTGCAGCTTCCCGAAGGCGAATTTTGCTGGTTCACAGTATTCTCGATATCCGCATAAGTACCCTTCCTGCAACAAGGTAATGATTCAAGTCAACATTGGCTATTTGAAAAGTTCGGATATCCAAGATGTTGGAGGAGTGTCTGGCAATATGATGGGTTTGGTTAACAGATAATTGATCAGGCGCCAGGTCGCCTTATAGATATTGAGATGTGGGAGTCGTGTGCTAGCTTAATCACGCTTAGAGAATATGTTTTTCATCAACAGTGACGATGTGTTTTAATATGAGATGACTTTCACCAGTTAGTTTGTTGGACTCTGACGCACGATGAGCGGGTTCAGATTCTGATGACACCTACGCTATCGAATGCTTATTTCGCGACGTCGCTCCTCGGCGGGGTACTGGCAAAAGCCCCCGTAGTGTATTTGCCATGAAAAAGCTTCTCGACTCACGCCGTTCGTGAGCGCGAACTTTCGCCCGCAAGAGCATTCAGTTTTCGGAACTCAATAACGAGTGATCAGTCGGTAATCAAGCGAGATGTTGGACAAACGTTGTCGTAAAGGTGAAGCGCCCAGAAAATTGATCTGAGGTGGAAGAATGAACTGTGTAAAGGTGAAGCATCCAGGTAATTGATCTGACGTGGAAGAATGAAGTGCGGAAAGGTAAAGCACCCAGATAAATGATGCGAGGTAGAAGAATGAAGTGTATAAAGATGAAGCGCCCAGATAATTGATCTGTGGTTGTAATAATAAAGAAAGTTTGTGTATTAAATAAAAAAGTAAATAGTTGTAATTGATCGCAATCCATTCGGGAACGATTTGAATTTTATTTTCGTAACAGTATGTTAGCATCCTGAAGAGGCTGAAGACCCGAACTAGCCAAGAAGGGCTGAATCTTGCACCATGACTATGCGCCGGCCTATTCCTGGTTGATGGGCGAAAAAAATATACCAACGATGCTGCATCGACACCTTAGCCCCGATATTGCCTCCTCCGACATTTATTGTATTCCCCGAATCAACGTCAAAAAGGCTGTAACCATGGCTCCGAAAGAGTTCAATCTAGAGGATAATCATGGGAGTTTTGGATCGTGGGAACAACTTCGGAATCATTACGTAGACTTAGAGGGGGACTATTGTGAAGGTCGATAGCAAAATTTTGCGACAAATATAATATTTTTGTTTTTTGCTTACAAATTACTGGAACTCTATTGCCGAACCTGGTACATTTGTCGTCAGTAGACAGCTTTATAGCGACACTGATGTAATCAATTTGACAGTTTTTGAAATTTGGCTAAGTTCATTGAATGGGGCATTTTGTTGGATTTTGACATAAGCCTAAGCCACCCACTTAAGATATACAACCACGCGCTTCAAAGAGACTTCCAAGAAGAGGTATGAAGAGGCTTCATAGTAATGTTTTCGATGAAATTAATGTCGACCAAGCGTCGTGTTATGCAACTCACCATAACACGCTCGTCTCTACAGGGCATTTTGGTGGAACCTTAACGAGGAAGTAGACAATTTTGGGCTTTAAATTATCATGAGACTAGCCACATTCATCTAAACGGACACAGAAAAAGCAAAACGTGCATTTCTAAAAAAAATGGACAATTCGTAAGATGCGTTTCTGTGTCGTCTATTGTCTGGACTTGCGCTGTCTAGTCAGATCTTCTTGTTTTACCGCTTCAAATTTTTTCCTTTGTTGGGGGTTTTTGTAGTTATGGATTTATCGTTCGAAGATCTCGCCGAAAACGTTAGAGAATGATCTTCGATTTGGCCACTGTCATCATTTAATATAAAGGAAATATTGCAAAATTTGGTATTTTAATCTTAAAGACATATTTTTGGACTATCCGGTATAGTTCCTGGTGCTGAAAGAATCTGGATTCTTAGACGATTACAAGAAAATTTAGGGGTCTCAGCGGGTTGTCCTCTACAAGATAATCAATGAAAACTGTAATTCAAACTTTATTTGTGAGTAAATTACACTTTTGTATTCATTCACGGGAATGCATATCATACAATGAAAATTATTTGAAATTGATTTCCTGGATCAAGGAATACATTCCGTATCAGGTTTACATCTAAAAAGAATAAGATATTCTAGCATGGAGCACCACAATAACATCAGAGAAGACAAGACACTTGGCCATCAAGTGAAATGCTCTTTTGACAAGAAATATGATCTAATAAGCTTCCTGTTCGTTTTGAGTAGCATATTTTTCTGAGGAGCTATTGCTATCAAATCTGTTCTACTCTACAATCAATACAAGAGTACAAAGTACATACATAGATTCCGAAAACAACAAGCACTTACATTTTGTGTAGAACTTATAGCCATTGAAGTGCCTTCAACGTTCCTTCATCCTACTCTTGGAATATTAATTGCCTCCAAGGCCATGAGGCAATTCGAAACGAATTTTCTGTGACGTAAACTTAATTAGCTCTTATCTGTCGTCCATTCTGTTCCTCATTCCTTCGAAGAGAAGATACTTGTCCAACTTCCAACGCCATGTGCTCTCGACCGTGCTTTCCTTCTCTGCATATTAAACTTCCAACCGCCGGGAACTAAGAAAAATAAAAACAGAAAAAAACTGGTGCGTTTCTTATGTCGCTAGAAGAAGACACAAATCTACACACTACTCGACTATGGAATAGATGGGGATTTCCGAGGATAAGATAGAAAACGTTTTAAGCGGTAGCACCCTATTTCCAGACATTCTGTGTCGCAAAACAAGGACGACATGGAACTGCTGTTGCCACAAGTAGCAATGTGCTCACCTTGGATTGCTTTGTTTTTTTTATCTTTCATATCTGTGTCTGTCTCCCAGGTTCGACCGATGTTTTTCGTAGATCCTCTATCCCAGAACACAAAAGACATGGGGGACCGAATGGTAAATGACGAATTGTGGATTTTCTTTTCTTTTGTCTTTCCTTTCGCTCTCATTCTCGTTTGGATACAGAGAACGATATAAATTATTCCAGCCCACTGGACATTTTTAATGTTAATAGAATAATAAACACAGACATGATTAATTGCTTTAAAATTAACATATTCACAGGCAGAGTTCTCATCCTTGGTGGATTTGGTTTCACAATGTTTTGCCGGATTGTCTTGGTTCACGTGGCGGTCGCAGACTGAGGTAAAATGATTCATTTTTGTTTTGGCAAAAGGGGGGTGGAGAAAATGTCTGTCTGGTAGAGGCTGTACTGAAGAACTGAAGACATAATGGAGTCAATGAGTATGCTATGAGCAATGGTAATGATAAACGAACCGTACTATGGGGAAAGGAGAAGACGAATATCTAACGATATAGGCATGCATACTATTCGAATCTTAACAATGTTGGTAGTTTGATATTTTTGTGAATAATCATGACCACGTACGCTTCGAAGTGTCAAGTAAGTGGCCTGATATTGGATGGCACAAAGGTTTTCGGAAAGTTTTTTTTGTAAACTTGACCACTTCTCCTGTGATTTAATGCACCTTCTATCGTTAAAGCCACACAATGCCATTATCCATGAATGGCACTTGCATCTCTGAAACCGATAAGATTTTTGTCCTAGGTATGTGCCTAGGTTTTCTATACAGATGCAAGATTTTGTTCGCACCCACCAATCTGGCTACAATTTATAAGACGTTTATTCTTCTTAAGCTGGAGTTCAACGCTCATGTCTGGTCTGGCGCATCTAAGACCTCATAGCACTACTGGACAGAATACAAAATCGCACGATAAAGCTCATAGGAGATTGCAGCATCACAAATTCTTTACACCCGCTGGATCATTGCAGAAATGTCTCCTGCCATTTCTTATTTTATCGTTAGTTTCATCATAAGTACTCAATGAAATGGCCATTAGAGTACTTATGATGATACACGCGGTACACGAATGCTCACGATTTCACTTTGAATCCCATTTTCGGTCGTACTGTCAAATATAGAGACCGAATCACAAGAATGTGGAAGGCGCTACCTCGTTCGGTCATCCTCCCTCAATACAATATGCAGATATTTAAGACCAATATCAATAAGCACCTCCTCCCTCTCCCTGTTACCTACTGCTCGCATAACCTCTGACGTCATAAGGCTTTATAAGCTCGTATAACGCTTCCCTTTCTTAATTATTAAAGAGCTATGCGTTGCAATTACACTCGAATTCAAGCTGCATTGCTGGCATATATGAATAAGGTATTGTATTGTATTGTGTATTGTGTATTGTATATTGTCATATGCATCAGCTCCTTTCCTTTCCCAACAATTTTCATTTAAGTGTTTCACTTCTTTATTGTATCTCACTTCTGTATCCTCACCTGACTTCACAAAATGCATTTGTGTTGTCCTATAAGATCATAGGCCTTCCATCCGCTTCTCTTTACAAGCAACATCCATATCGACTAGACAGTTACAGTTCTAGAACAATCCCAGCATTCTCTAGTTTTTGTAATACTCAAAGTATATCTCTTAACCCACTTGATACATAGAGATGCCAAGTTCAGGCAGTAGCGCATATCCAAGTGAGCCTTTTCCATGATTCGCACATCCCAACATCGTGTTTCGCCCCGCTTTTCTCCGTATCTTTATGAAAAATGAGGTCAAAAAGCTTTTCTCTTTATAATCTTCTCCAGCTGCAGATTGTGGATGATTTTTATTTATACTTAAATTTTGAACTATCTTAGGGGTAATCTAAAAACACGATCTTTTTTAAAAATATTAAAAAAGCATACGACAAATCTTATGTTTGCTCACTCGTGACTTGCGATATATTCAGAGTTAGGCATGCTCAGTTCAGACACCTTACGTATGTACGCATGTGGCTTTACAGCTCATGGAGAACCTAAGCCTAGCTTCCCTCAAACACCCACGTTGAGTGTCATTTTAAAAGTGGGCTACAGTTTATTGCCGATTCCGGACGGCGAATTACGAAAAGCTTTTCATGACAATTATACTACAGGGGGTTTTGTCATAACCCCGCTGGGGAGAAGAAAGTGAAAAACACATTCGATAACATGTCTGTTGTCAGTATTCCATCCCCTGTTATCGACGTTAGAGGCCAACACATATTGCGCCGTTGCGCACCTTAAGAGTATATGTTATGAGCATACGTCAAATCATGGAGACATAGACATAGAGAACAGCGACATCATCCGCATAGGCCTGGGTATAGATTCCAGACGCATTGAGAGCATCGAGCAGAGAGTCATCCACCATGCACCATAACAGCGGAGACAGGACGCCACCTCGCCAGACTTGACACAGTATCCGAGATTTGCGTCAGCGATAAATGTTCTGTGCATGAACATTGCTTTGATCTGCAAAACCAGTGATTCATCTACGCCATGTCGGTTAGCAGCACTACACATGCTGCAACAAAAGCTCCCTCAATGTCGACGAAAATGCCCAGCCGTACTATTATGTTCCTAACTGTTACATTGTCGGTAATACAGACCTGCAACCACACTAAGCGGAACCTACTATTTGTACTTTTTCAGTTAACCAAAGGCGTTCATTTTTAGAAAGCTCATATACATATGTACATACATGTTCTCAGTCAATTCATCTCTGGCTGCTGAAAATGAATCTGTCGGTGATCCGTTTGCATCCACAGTTTTGTTAGACTTTGGTCCGACATCGTTATGTTTTTTCTGAAAAGCGCTTTATTTGTTTTAGAGCTTACGAACAATTCACTTCCGTCGACAGAGTGTAGTCAGATGTACCTTCCTTGTCTATTAAATCGTCACCAAACACGGATGATGTCTTGAAACCTATTATGGTACATCATAGGCTGTATGCCTGAATATGCTTTGACAACATTCGTATTGCCATTCTATAGTTTGTGCCAATTGAGAGACATGGTTGGTGAATCGTATAGAATCTTAACGTAAAATATTGATGTTGTATGTTGGATCCTATGCGATTATTATTCGCTTCAAAATTTCGTTGATCTAAATCCGTTTTTGGACGTGATGAATAATACAGTTTTCCCAATCATCGCCTCGTTCGGGAATTGCTTCTTTAAATGCTTTGGTAAATGTAAGATTTAGGGGAAAAGGAAGCGAGCAAACAGAGCAAAGGAGTTGATCGCGTTTAACTTGGCAAACGCTAGCTTCGATCTCTGTCCCTGCTCAATCCAAGTTGACACACAGCCTCCGCGTGGCCTCCCCTGGATAGCTATACTGGCATCCACCAGGTAGTGAACCAATATGTGTAGCGACCCGACCCTTGTTCCTGGGGAAAGAGGAACCCGGCCCTCCAGGTTGGGGGTTGCGCATAGGGTTAACATCCCTAAAAAAAAAAAAAAAAAAAAAAAAAAAACCATGTCCAGATCCGTCCAGATCTGTCCCGTCCAGTCCAGATCCGTCCATTCCAGTCCCATTCAGTCCAGCCAAATCCCGTCTAGCTCAGTCCAGGCCAGCCCTCTCAAGTCCGGTCCCGTCCAGTCCAGTCCTGTCCAGTCCAGTCCAGCCCAGTCTTGTCCGCTCCAATTCTGTCGAGTCCAGTCCCACTCTGTTCAGTCCAGTCCCATCCGGCCCGATCCAGAACAGTCCCGTCCAGCCCAGTCCCGTCCAGCCCAGTCCCGTCCAGACCAACCCCGTTCAGTGCAGTCCCGTCTAGTCCAGACCCGTCCATTCCAGTCCCATCCAGTAAAACCAAAATTCCGTCCAGCCCAGTCCAGGCCAGCCCCCTCAAGTCCAGTCGCGTCCAGTCCAGTCCCGTCCCGTTCAGTCCAGTCCCGTCCAACTCAGTTTCGTCCAGTCCAGTGCCGTCCAGTCCCATCCAGTCTAGTCCCGTTCAGTCCCGTCCCGTCCAGACCCGTCCATTCCAGTCCCATCCAGTCCAGCCAAATCCCGTCCAGCTCAGTCCAGGCCAGCCCCCTAAGATCCAGTCACGTCCAGTCCAGTCCCGTCCAGTCCAGGCCCGCCCAGTCTTGTCCAGTCCAGTCCCGTCCAGTCCAGGCCCGCCCAGTCTTGTCCAGTCCAGTCCCGTCCAGTCCAGTCCTATCCGGTTCGATCCAGAACAGTCCCGTTCAGTCCAGTCCCGTCCAGCCCAGTACCGTACAGACCAGCCCCGTTCAGTGCAGTTCCGTCCATTCCAGTCCCATCCAGTCAAGCCAAATCCCGTCCAGCCCAGTCCAGGCCAGCCCCCTCAAGTCCAGTCGCGTCCAGTCCAGTCCCGTCCAGTCCAGTCCCGTCCAGTCCAGTCCCGTCCAGTCCAGTCCCGTCCAGTCCAGTCCAGCCCAGTCTGGACGCGCTATAATATGCGCGAGTATATTGCGCAGAGGAAATGTGACCCTTCATTCTATATATGAAACGATTCTAGAGGAGTAAACTCCAAAAACTTGTTCAGAAACAACCAATAGCCTCGGATACGGACGGATTACATGTTGACGACCCCCGCAAACGTCAAAGAGGAAACGAATTTCGGATCTGCACCTGGAACGTTAGGTCCCTCAACAGACCAGGTGCAGCCGAACAACTGGTCAACTCCTTGGATTGCTTTTGTTCGAGGCAGACTCAGGAAAACAGTCTTAAGCTTCCAGTATGTAAGCGAACGCCTCATAACTATCCGCATCAAGACCAGTCTCGGCAATATATTGTTATACATTACAATGTGTTACCCACTTAGCCACGCCAACGCTTCACCTTCTAATCAAAAGGTGAGGTGGGTGAGCTGAGTGTGCAAACACTGCGGACTCTCTCGCTCTGTTCTTTGACTAGAAGAGAGTTGAGAGGAGCTTGCACACGCACTTTAGTCTTGGTCGCCCAACAGAAAGGTCAGAAAAGAAAAAATAAAGAATTAAATTAAGAAGGTCTGGAGTTTTATTAAACTGGCGCAGTCGGGAAACTCGGTAGACAGCAATAAACACACGAAAACATAAAAAAAAAACAAAAACAAAAGAAATAAAACAAAAAGCAAAAATATTTATAAAAGAAAACATAGTTTCCACCAGTAAGAGTGAACACTAATATACCTATATGTACATATGTACGAGTGTATAAGCTTGTGAAAGGTGGAAATTTCGTGTAAATTAAAAAGGGGGTGCATAAACTAACAAAGAACTATCATAATTGAAATAACGGACATCAAACGGTTCAAGTAGACGCTGACGCTAACGCCATCAAGCAAACCACGTGAGTACTAAAGTACTAGATAAAATAAGATGGAGAACCTGAACATGGCTGATAAATTTAAGCTTATTTTAGATTTAATTTATAAGTTACCTACATTTAATGGAAATGAAAATTATGTACTAGATTTTTTAGAGAGAGTAGATTCCATATTACCAGCGATAGAAGTATTTGATGAGAATGCAAAAACTATACTCATCGGATATATTAGAGACAAAATAGTAGGGCACGCCAGATGTGAAATGCAAAAACATGGTCAACTTCGTACATGGCCTGAAATAAGGGAGGTTTTAAAAAATAGTTTTGGCGAAAAGCTTTCCATAGGAAATTTAATAGATAAAATCAGATGCGCTAGAATAGAGACAACGATAGAAGAATATTACAATCTAATTAACACCCTCTTATGCAGAGCCAATAATATATTTTTGCTTCAGGAAAATCAAAATTACAATTCTATAATCGAATCTAACAATAGGATAGCCTTAGAATCATTCATAAATAACTTACCTGAGCCTACAAAATCAATATTGCTCAGCCGAAATCCCTCCACATTAAACAAAGCGTACGCAATAGTAGCAGAATTAGACCATCTGTCATATGGCCCAAATCATTTTTTCTTTAGGCCTCGATTCACAAATACATATTTTCCACGACAAAATGTAAACAATAGTTTTCACGACACAAATACTAGAACTGGACTTAGATATCAAAATTCTTATTTAAGTCAACAAAATGGAAGACACAGGAATACAAATCAATTATTTCATAGTAGTAACAGTTACAATAATAGACCAAGAACCCAGTACACTAACAATATACGAGACATACACGTGCAAAGTAACCAAACTCGACAAATAAATAAAAACAGCCAAAATTACAACAACAACTATCGACTTAGAAATCAACAAGGAAATGCTGAACAAATGAGCATACATTTTGGCCAAAATAATCAACCAGATCATAATATCTATTCAAGTTGGCAAAATTTTCAGTCGGATCACCTAGGAAACTTCCCTATATAATAATACAAACCAAAATTCGACCTCTTAAATTTGTAATCGATACTGGAGCTGAATTTAGTATTATTAATAAACACCTCACTAACCCAAAATGGAGAATTAATTGTAAGAATTATGTTATTAAAGTACTAGATAGAACAATAAAAGCTAGCGTAAAATATAGGATACCTTTATTTGAAGAATTTAATGAACCAAATAATTTTGCAGATTTTCTTGAATTTCAATTCCATGATCGGTATGATGGAATAATTGGTAACAATATATTGGTACCTATCAAGTCAGTAATTGATTTCGATAATCGATGCTTAAAAACCAATAAAGCTTCTATTCGTATCTTTCTTAATGAGGATGAAGAGAAATATAATGCAATATGTACAAATAACAAATATATAAACATACTTACCAATGAATCGTCACAACCCAAAACAATAGCCAATATTTTCGCCAATCACCTAAATCCAACAGATCTATCAAATTTAAAATCACTCATAAATAGCTATAAGGATGTTTTTTTTAAAGAGGGCGACAACCTTTCGTTTACTCATGAAGTAAAACACAAAATTTTCACTAAAACAGAGATTCCGATTTATTCCAAACTTTACCGATATCCTGAAGTCCATCGCGCAGAAGTAGATAGACAAATTCAGGAAATGTTAAACCAAAAAATTATTAGGCATAGTAGCAGTCCCTACAATTCTCCCATTTGGGTTGTCCCAAAAAAGGCAAATATCAACGGTAAACGACAATGGCGAATTGTCGTTGATTATCGGAAGCTTAATGACCAAACCATAGATGATAAATTCCCCCTACCAAATATTAATGAATTGTTAGACAAACTTGGAAAATGTAACTATTTTAGTACAATTGATTTGGCTAAGGGGTTTCACCAAATTGAAGTTGCGGACGAAGATCAGCAAAAAACTGCATTTTCAACTAGGAATGGTCATTATGAGTTCATCCGAATGCCTTTCGGGCTCAAAAATGCTCCAGCAACTTTTCAACGCCTTGTTAATAACGTTCTCAAAGATTACATTAACAAGATTTGCATAGTATATCTCGACGACGTATTAATTTTTTCAACGAGTTTTCAAGAGCATTTGATATCGATAAAGAAAATTTTACAACGTCTTAGAGAAGCTATTTTAAAAATTCAAAGTGAAAAATGTCATTTTGCTGATTCAACTACGAACTTCTTAGGACATGTTGTCACAAGCAGGGGAATTAAACCAGACCCTAGTAAAATCAAAGCAATAATGGCCATGAAAATACCTACATCTGTCAAAAGTATTAGGCAATTTTTAGGAATAACCGGATACTACCGGAAATTCATTAAGGATTATGCAAGAGTTGCTTACCCGCTTATAAAATATTTGAAAAAAGATGTAAAAATAAATACTTCAGATTCTGAGTATATTGAAGCATTTAACAAACTAAAACTTTTACTTACATCCGATCCCATTTTAAAGGCTCCAGATTTTGGTAGGACATTTATTCTTACTACAGATGCATCGAAATATGCTTTAGGAGCAGTATTAAGCCAAAGTAATCACCCCATATGTTTTGCTTCACGTACATTAAACAATCACGAGCTGCAATACTCCACAATTGAAAAAGAACTTTTAGCGATAGTCTGGGCTGTAAAATACTTTAGAATTTATCTCTATGGTCGTACCTTTACAATACGGACAGATCATAAGCCGCTTGTTTGGTTAAATAATATGAAAGAGCCAAACATGAAGTTACAAAGATGGAAAATAATGTTGAACGAATACGATTTTAAAATAGAACACTTAAAAGGAAGAGAAAACAAGGTTGCTGACGGGCTCAGTAGAATAATTGATAATGTCGAAGAGGCCGATAAAGGGGAAGAATCTATACTGGGAAACTTATTCATTAACAACGCATCTGATAAATTTGAAGATATAGCTACTCGTAAGCAAGCACGGAATTGTGAAGAAGCAATGTCAACGGCTGCTACGATTCATAGTGCGCCCGAAGATCAATCTAACTATATTTTCATAACAGAGAAGCCAATTAATTTTTACAAAAACCAAATTTATCTATCGTACGGTCCAAAAACAAAATCTATCATAAAAGTCGTTCATAAAAAAGTTCATAACTATATTCAAATAAAACAGAATAGTAAGGACTTATTAGATACCATGAAAAAAGCTATAATAGATAAAGGCTTAATTTGCGTGTACTGTGAGAATAATCCCCTATATCTTGAATTTCAAAATGTTTATGTAAAATTTTTCTCTCTAAACAAAAATCTCAAAATTCTGAAGTCATCAAAAAAATTAAAGGACATTGTTGATAGGAATGAAATGTTAGATATAATTAAAAACGAACATATTGGTAAAAATCACAGAGGAATCAATGAGGTATTTCAAGAATTAAAAACACAATATTATTTTCCAAATTTACAAATACAAATTCAAAAGTTCATTAATAATTGTGATGTGTGCAATTTGACCAAACATGATCGAAAACCATTAAAATTTCCATTACACGTAACAGAATCTCCTAAATTTTTCAACGATATTGTACATATAGATATATGGTTTCCAGGAAGGAATAGAATGTATCTCACAACAATCGATAAATTTTCGAAATATGCTACGTTACACAAATTGACTGATAGGAATTGGATCGCTATTTTAGATGCGCTCAAACAAAGGATACAATTTTTAGGAAAGTAACGTAAACTTATATCAGATGGTGAAACATGCATATTACATTCAGCCGTGGAACAGTTTTTGAAGGAAAAAGGTATTACTTTCCATAAGACTACAGCTGCTTTAAAAACAGGTAACTCAGATATCGAACGTTTACATGGTACTCTGAATGAACATTTACGAATTTTGAACATAACACAAAAACAGACTGATTTGGATGAAAAGTTATTTGACATCATAACAATTTACAACACTACTATTCATTCTACAACACGACTGAGACCTATCGATTTCTTATCAAAAAATTTTACACAAGAAGATATAAGTGAACTTTCTGAAAAATTTAAACAGCAAAAGATAACGCGAATAGAAAAGCATAACAAAAAACTTAATCAATGTGCTAATATAGTTAAAAATAGGACAATAATGAAAACCAGACCTAAGTATAAAATGCTAAACAAACTCCTAAATGATGGCGAATATTTAATTGACCAGAGCACTAAAAGAAATACTAGGTACCACAAAAAACAAATAAAACGAAAATATAAATATCAGCGTAGTAATATTTGAGATAATATTTAAGTCATTATATATGTTCATGTTTATGTTATATAAGCCTAATTTATAGATACTGTTAAGACATTATCAAACAAATAAAAATATATATATCCAAATATAAATAATTTCAAATACAATATATTTAATCAACAAATTAATAACATAAAACCAGATTTAATTGTATTCAAATCCATTTTAATACCTATATTTTTAAACATTTTGTTAAAATGTAAACCAATATTCCTGTATTATCGCTCTATGTTATACATATTATTATACGTATTATTATTTATAGCAATATGAACTTTTATACTCATTGTATTTTGGGGACCAAAATCTCAGGTGGGGAGGTGTTATACATTACAATGTGTTACCCACTTAGCCACGCCAACGCTTCACCTTCTAATCAAAAGGTGAGGTGGGTGAGCTGAGTGTGCAAACACTGCGGACTCTCTCGCTCTGTTCTTTGACTAGAAGAGAGTTGAGAGGAGCTTGCACACGCACTTTAGTCTTGGTCGCCCAACAGAAAGGTCAGAAAAGAAAAAATAAAGAATTAAATTAAGAAGGTCTGGAGTTTTATTAAACTATATGTTTATTATGTGTCCACGCCCCACAGAGGAGAAAGATGAGCGACATGAAGACGACTTCTATGATTTTCTAGGCAGAACGTATGCGCAATGCCCCAGCTATGACACCAAAATCGTTCTAGGAGATTTCAATGCGAAGCTGGGTAAGGAAGCTATGTTTGAACGGGTCATTGGAAAGCACAGCCTACACAACACCACGTCAGAAAACGGACTAAGGCTAGTGGACATTATGGCGGGACATAATCTGGTACTAGCAAGTACACGATTCCCACACCTCAGCATCCATTAGGGGACCTGGCGGTCTTTCGATCAATCGACAAACAAACAAATTGATCACATTGCGAACGACGGCAGACACTCCTCCAGCATCCTATATATATGTCCGAGGAGCCAACATCGACTCGGGTCATTACCTTGTTGCAAGGTACGGATGCGAATTTCTCGGAATCAACGGAGTCGAGTAAGAACACCAACATTTAACGTCGGAAAGCTGCAATCGCAGCAGACCGCCAGGAACTACGCCGATCCAGTCTCCCTCAAGCTCTCACAAGTCCCGATACAATCTGCAGAAACCATAGAACATCAATGGAGTCGTTGTCAAAACGCCTCAGATGTACTCGGTTTCGAGCCATCACCGTCGAGAAACCCCTGGTTTGATGATGAGTGCAGACAGGCCCATCTAGAGAAACAGAATGCATACATGGCCACATTGCATCGATGGACGAGAGCTGCCCGCGAGCTCTATGAACAGAAAAGGAGGGAGGAGCATGCGCTTCTGAGAAGGAAGAAGAAGGAGCACGAGAAGCGCGTGATCGAGGAGATGGAGAGATGTTACGGCAGGAACGACGTTCGAAAATTTTACCAGAAAGTAAAACGAACATGCCACGGCTGTAAAGCCAGAGCAGAGGCCTGCAGGGATGAGCACGGACAATTAGTAGTGGAGTCACAGTCGAAAGAACCACTTCTGCAGACTGTATAACGGCGATGATAGTCAAAATGCCCCCGTCAGGCAGAGCGAACCATTCACAATGGACGAAGACGAAGGAGAATCCTGTCCAGCCGACCAAGGCGATGTTATTATAGCGATATCGAAACTTAAGTCTTATAAAGCTGCTGGAGCAGACGGACTCCCCGCGGAACTGTTTAAAGCAGCTGGCGATGATCTGGTCAGGAATATGCACCAACTCATCTGCAAGATATGGTCGGAAAAACGCACGCCCGATGAATGGAATCTCAGTATCGTTTGCCCGGTCCATAAGAAAGGAGACCCCTATGACTGCGCCAATTACAGGGGGAAAGTCTCCTAAGCATTGCGTACAAGACCCTCTCTGCCGTATTGTGTAAGCGCCTGAAACCGTTAGTGGACAAATCTACCAGTGTGGATTCAGGCCAGGGAAATCCACGATAGACCAAATATTTACACTACGGGAGATCTTGGAGAAGATCCATGAATTCCAGGTCGACACGCACCATCTTTTCGTCGACTTTAAAGCTGCGTATGATAGTGGTTATAGAGACGAGCTATACAGAGCCATGTCATGTTTTAACATTCCTGCCAAACTCGTCAGACTGTGCAGGATGACTTTGAAGAACTCTCGCTGCTCCATTAAGGTCGGAGGTGAACTAACCGACCCCTTTGATGTTAAAAAATGTTTTAGACAGGGTGACGCACTGTCATGTGATTTCTTTAACATCATACTTGAAAAGATCTTGGGGGACTCTGCGGCCAATACAAGAGGTACGATCTACTTCAAGTTCACACAATTGCTTGCCTATGCAGATGACATTGACGTTATTGGACGGACAAAGCGAGACGTCAATGAGGCGTTCGCAAACATTGAAGCAGAAGCGGCTAAAGTGGGTCTAAGGGTAAATATGGACAAGACCAAATATATGCTGTCATCCAAGAAAGACGCGCAACCCCGACGTCTTGGTCAGAACGTCACCTTCGGCAGCCATATTTTTGAAGTAGTCAAGGTCTTCGTCTACCTTGGCTCGATAGTGACAAGCAGCAATGACACCAGCGCTGAGATAAAACGCAGAATAACTCTTACCAACCGCTGCTTCTTCGGGCTCAAGAGGCAATTGAGTAGTAGAGCCCTCTCGCGAAAACTAAGGTATCCCTCTACAAAACCTTAATCATCCCGGTCCTCCTCTACGGCGCTGAGGCTTGGACGTTATCAAAAGCGGATGAAGAGGCTCTTGGGCGTTTCGAGGGGGAAATTCTGCGTGCAATCTTTGGTCCCGTTTGTGTAAACGGAGAGTGGAGGAGGAGATTCAACCAAGAATTGTAGATGATTGATTAGATGTCTTCGGATCCAACTTCTAAGATGGCTAGGCCATGTGGAGCGAATGGACAACAACGCTTCGGCCCGAAGAGTCTTCGACTCCAACCCCGAGGGACGACGCAGCAGAGGACGACCGCATTTAAGGTAGCACGCACAACCAACTGGGCGTGCGGCACTGGAAGCGGCTGGCCAAAGATCGGGCCGGCTGGAGAGGCTTTTTGGTTAAGGCCCTGGTTCACCCCGAACTGTAGCGCATCAAAGTAAGTAAGTCAATGTAAGATTGACTCAAATTCACTTAAGTGACTTATATAGAGGCCTTAAAATGCCTGCATTGCATTGCTTAGCTATGTAAGCGCAGTTACTATGGTCAGGGAGTAGTCGGGATACGTTTAATCAGACATTTTTTCACGTAAAGCGACTCGATAGTAACTTTAGAACTGAATTACAGCAGGTGCCAAAAACCATATCGCACATACTCGTATCACGTTCCTTACCCAAGGATTTTAGCCCCACTGAACGTGATCTCTAACAATATTGACCCGGAGACCTTCACCCCCGACGTCAAAAGGCAATCATTGTCACCTCATATTATGGAACTTGCCCACGCTTCAGCGTCATGTGCACCTTGCATGAACATGCACACACGTCTTTCAACTCCTTTACCACACACCAAATCTGAATTCATCACACGCTCGAATGCACTGAACCTGTATCACCTCACATGCATCCAAAAAACACTGTCCTTCACCTAAACTCCTAAAGTTCTAATTTATTTAACAAACCAGACAACTTGTCACCGCCAGTCAAGGTAGCACACAATTTAAAAAGTGATTATAATCCGAAATCCCCTTTACCCGAAACTTTATCTTTAACGAAAAAACAAATGGTGGAAAAACGAGACATGAAAAGGAAAAATTTTTCCTGCGACCCGTAAAACATAAACCTCGCAACAGAATCTGTTGCAAGGTTAGCTTCAAATTCGATACCTTCCTGTAACACCGCGCGCCGAGGCGATGATTCTTTCATTTTTATATCATTCCGCATGCAAGTTGTATCTGAAAACTTTCTCCTGCATCCCTTTTACAGGTAGAACAACCAACCGACCGACCGCTGATGGAGCACAGAAGGTCAACTCATGTTGTTACCCATCACACAAGTTTGGGTAATACTCCCGCCAACCAGAACGGTCGATCCATTTGGCCCACATTGGTACCGATAACTGAAAAGATTTGGGCGAATTTCACCATTTAACCTCTTTTACGTCTAAGTATGCATCGAAACGTCTACATATATGAACGCATGAACATATATAGTTTCTAGAAGGACATCAATCTTTTTGGGACCAGTCGCCATAAGTTCACATATGTACATATGTGATCCCGTAGCTGTTACCATGCATTTGGGTAAAGTGCTAAAATTCGGAACAGACACCAGACTCTCTGACATATTTCAGGCCAGGACATCAGCACAGACGAGAGGATATCTATGAGAGGCATGCCCTTAAGGACACTTGGCCTCATTCCTGGCATTTTATACATTCATGACCATTGCACGGTCAGAGCATCGCTCATCTCTCTTTATTATGCATTCAGCAGGGTTTTTCTTTCCCAAGTCTTTCCTTTTTTTTTTCTCCTTTTTTTGTACTTTTTTTGGCTCTTGGTTGCTGTTCGGGCGTCTCCGCTATTGCGAACAGCGCCACCGACCCATCGGAAAGATGACACACTTGGAATTTTATTCACGTCTGGCCAATTTATAAGCACATTCCAGGAACAGTGAAAAATATGAATGTGGGGGATGTGTGCGGTATAAACCGACGTGTCTCACATGGGTCGGCAAGGATATTGGTTCTGTTTCGCTGCTGTGCTCAAGGAATAAGTGGATGGTGTAATATAAAACAATAAGTGTATGAGTGACGTTTACCATATGGATGTGCTTCTGTTGAATCGATAAGGATTTAAGGGAAAAATCAATGAATGCGAACGGTTGCTTGATATATGTTTTATGACTATAGGTCATAGTATAAGTACACAGGCTTGCTTGAAAGCCGTGCCGAAACTAATTAATGTTTTAAGCATTTGCACGATTACTATAATACATGCTTTTGCATAAACCTAGTCATGAGACAAAATGGAATTCCACACGTTTCACAAGATGTAAGGATCGTACAACGCAAGGAAGGGTTATCGTTCCGATTTTTTTGGGATTTTCGTAAACTTTGGATATTTTCAGCAAGCCTTTGATTCTGTACTAATATTAGACATATTCGACTATTTCTCCCATATCTGTAAGTCCCAACAACAATGGGAATTAAACGACCTTCCCGCAAATTTATCATTCACACCCCGCTACCTTCTGACTCTGCAAGGTTCTACCCCCAAATCAGCCAGACGTTGTTCTAAGGAAAACCGAAGAAATATGTTCCTCGGATAAAATGGAAAAGGGAAACTGCAAGTATCTGGAAAATTTTACAAATCAAAATCCATTAAACCAGATAAAGGAACATTTTTCAATCCGTTCTAACGCAAGAACGTGGATATTCCTCCTTTCGAATCGAAATGCATTTCAATTTGCCTCACTTCTAGCTACCAATCATGTTCTCCTTCTTTTTCTTTATCGACGGTTTTCTTCGATTTTCTTGTCCATACCCGCGTAACGACTACTGCCTCAGTGGTCTCATACTATTTTGCATCCACTCTCATGGGATTCTCTCAAGGGAAAAACACAAACCGGATTCAAGAATCTAAATTGATTGCATGCCCATATCGGCATTCCAAAAGGAATCCTTATTGATTTTATTTTAAAGGATTTAAACGACGAGGATGTTGGGTTATTTTATGCATGATGAAAGGGGAAGGACTAGAGACAAAATAACGAACAGAATGGGAGAGGATCGAACGCAAAATATTCCTTGCAGAAAAATTCCGGGCTTGCTCTAAAGTGTGAATTATTTTTCTTTTTTCACCAAACACGGAAAAGAAAGTCGAAGGAGTTGAGGAAGATGAGATTTTCCATCATACCAGATACCGCCCAATAAATTCTTATTCTTACTTGGCATTGTCCTGCGCTTTACCTCGTTGTCGTCCTCCTTCGTTTTCAAATCGGTCGTTGGACACGCTGGGAACGTTTTCTTTTTCTTCTATTTTACTGTTTTCTTCTTCTCTTGTGAATTCATATCCACCGTCGAAAGATTTTGCCCGCTTCACTGGCACGGGTAGTAAATCAGGCGATGTTCGACGAGGGTCCATTTGAATAGAATGCTGGCAGTAAATACCACATTTTTACATATGGCACATTTTGCTTTCCCGACTTCGTTGTATTCACCACCTAACTTCAGCACTAGAGGTCGACAAGAAGCTGTGGCAGGTGTAAGATAGGTTATAAAAGACTATGAATTTAGTAAAAATGCGACATAATCGGGTAATATGACCGTTCATGAAGGATTCTACGTATGCTTCGGATAAAAGTCGAAGATGTGAAAATCATTGTCTGACTTCAGAGTTGAGGCGCGCGAGAGTGGTCCATATGTAACAGATGCGCTAGCTTGTCGGACAATGTCCTTATGCATGCTCCTATGGTAAGAAAATATATTTTTTAATATGTGAATTGGTTACTGAAATAAATTTCTTGTGTTAAAAAGGACCAAGGACCTTAGTTAGTTATTCTGTGTATCTTCGGCTTAAACACTGTCAGTGAATTCGGCATTAAAATTGTGTGTTTTGCCACACATGGGAATGATCATGGACTTCAAGGAACCATGTGACCGACTATTTCGAATTTCATTTAATTGCTACCAAACCAGTAAAGGTGAAGCAGATGCTAACAACAACGTCTTATGTTATCAAAGAGGGTTGCACCATTATACATGCACGCCTCTTTCTGCAAAACCGCAAGAGATGAGCATGGGTAAAGGAGATGGAGGACCGTCTTCTACTTCTCCTCGTCCATGAAGCCGTGAAAAAAGAAGCCCTGCGGCATGTTGAGCAAGGGTCAAACTTGCCTGGTCCTCTGTTAGGTGCCGCCCTTGGCCCGCCATTTCGTGGTGAACTGTGGTTAATATGTGGATATAATATTGAGTCTTAATTATGCCAAGACGTCCTTAATAGCTCTGGCCTGGGCCTAGTAAACACAGCAGTTATCCAATAGTCCTTAAAGAGTACACCAAGTTCCATTCTTCTCTTCATTTTGGATCCGTCAATGTGAAGGCATATCGAATTCGCCGACAATAACTTACCTTCTGGGTGGTTACGACTAACAAAGGCCTCATAGGGGTAGCATATCCGACATGCACTGGCCCGTTAAATAGCCAGTAGAAGCCACTGTAGCCGAACAGTTAGCAACTCTGTTAGTAAGTCCTATTTCCACCTCCTTGTGGTGCCACCTGGGGATTTCTATTTGAAATCGCAAACGGAAAAGAGTGAATGGCGAGTTTTTTGCGCCACAAAACAGTATAAGGGTCGGTTAGGCTATGGCCCGGCAAGCCATACCTGAAAAAAACAGCAAGCCAAGAAAAAACCGAAAAAAGCCTCGGATATAAAAACGGACGGATGAGCTGATGACGACCCAGGAAAGAACAGAAGGAAAAGAAAACATGTTATTCGGCTTTGTACATGGAATGTAAGGTTCCTCAACAGACCACGTGCAGCCAAACACCTTGCGGAGGCCCTAGACTGCTATAAGGCAGATATTACCGCAATCAAGAAGTGCGATGGGATGGACCGGCAAAGAGCAGATGAGGAGGGAAGACAACGCTTATTCGGATGCGGATTTGTTATTAGAGGTAGACTTAGGCAAAAAGTCTTAAGCTTCCGGCATGAAAGCGAACGCTTCATGACAATCCGCATCAAGGCTGAATTCCCAAACATCAGCCTAATTTGCGCTCACGCAACTACCGAGGACAAGGACGACTTCTACTACCTCGTAGATAGGACATATGCCCAATGTCCCAGTTACGATGTTAAAATCGTACTAGCAGACTTTAAAGCAAGGAAGTCGCTTTTGATAGGGTTATTGGCAAGCACAGCCTAGATCTGAAAATGGATTTAGGCTAAAAGACTTCGCAACGAAGCGAAATCTTCTAATGGCTAGCCCGCGTTTCCCACATCTCAACATCCACAAAGAGACTTGGCGATCTCCGGATCAAACAATCGTCAACAAGATTGACCACATTGCGATTGATTGCAGGCACGCATTCGATATTCTGGATATACGAACTTATTGAGGAGCCAACATCGACACGGATCACTATCTTGTGGAAGCCAGGTTACGACTGCGAATATGCCTGGCGCAGCAAAATCGAATAAGGCCAGCGGCATACAACGTCGCAATGCTACAATTGCAAGAGACTGCCGGAGCCTATGTCAATCGCGTCTCCCTCAAGCTCTCGGAAAACCCCCCTACACCTGCTGGTAAAACACCAAAGGACCCGATGTCGACAAGCCTTAGAGAGAGCTGCTTCTGTGGTACTGGGTTTCAAACCGCCACCAACAAGAAACCCATGGTTTGACGACGAGTGAAGGAGGGCACAAGCAGCCAAGCAGCAAGCCTATCAAGAGGCGCTGCATAGGAGGACGAGAGCTACTCGTGAGCATTATAAGCAGAAGAGGAGGGAGGAGCATAAGCTTCTCAAAAAACAAAAAAAAGAGCATGAGAAGCTCGCGATCGTAGAGATGGAGAGATGCTATCGCAGGAATGACGTTCGGAGGTTTTATCAACGAATAAAACAAACATGCCAGAGATATAAGGACAGAACGAGCCTGCAGGGACAAAAAATAAAAAAACCATGTAGTGGATTCACAGTCGGTACTAAGAATTTGGAAAGACTACTTCTGCAGACTGTATAACGGCGATGACGAGACAGATCCCGCTGTAAGGCAGAGTGACCCTTTCACAGCGGACGATGATAGCAGAGAATTCCGTCCCCCTGACCTGGACGAAGTTAGGAATGATTTTTGTAAGCATTCGCAGCGCAATGGGTTGAAAGGTTGTCATTTGAACGCACAAAGCCTTAGTCCAAAACTGGATGAATTCCGGCACTTATTTATAGAGTCACACATTGATATTGTTTGTGTCTCTGAGACTTGGTTTGATCCGGAGTTTTGTGACAAACCTTACCGAGTTGTTGGTTACAAATTATTTCGCGCTGACAGGAATGGACGTTTGGGTGGAGGAGTCGCGATCTATGTCAGAGATGGCATTAGATGTGACCTTATTCATAAATCCAACACTGACTGCTCCCTGCAATATCTCTTTGTGAAGATTACTTGCAGCTCATCGCAGCTGTTAACCTGCATGGTTTACAGGCCCAATAAAAATGTAGACATTGCACCACTGCTTGTTAGCTTAGAACAGCATTCCTGTACAATCTCTCAGGTTATACTCTGCGGCGATCTAAACTGCAATATACTGAACATAACCATATCTGCCCCTTTTATTGGCTTGATGAGCTCTATAAGTTTATTTCCGGTCAACTCCTCGGCACCAACTCACTTCACCAGTAGCTCTAGCACCTTACTCGATGTATTTTTTGTTAACGATCCCGGCAAGGTACTATTTTATAGCCAACTTCTCGCACCAGCTTTCTCCAAACATGACCTCATCTTCTTAATCGTTGATTTTGAATTTCAGGTAAATGTAAAACATTTCCAATATAGAGACTTCAGATCGATTAACCAATGTCATCTATTAAATGACCTTCAAGAAGTCGACTGGGCCAGAATCTATAGAATCACCTCAATAAACGACCAATTATTGTTTCTGAATAGAAGAATTAGGCAATTGTTCCATGTTCATGTTCCTTTACTCAGAAAGAAAATTACGTACGCAGTTTCCTTATGGATGAATCGTGATATAACTCAGTTGATTGTAAAAAGAAATATATGCTAAATGGAAGCGATGTAGAATCCCCGAGCTGCATGCAGTTTACTCCGCCCTTCGGAATAAAGTCGTGTATAAAGTCAAATTGGCTTAACGCAATTACTATGCGAACCAGCTTAATCCAACGGGTTCTGGAAGAAACGTCTGGAGGACCTTAAGTCATTTAGGTATCGGCAAACAAAACCACAAAGTCCCCGATAACATCGATTGTAATCTTCTAAATGCTGAATTCCAAGATTCAAATAAAACTAGTCCAAATCTACCTGTTGATTTGTTTTCTAGCCCACCCGAAGATGTTAATAGCACCTTTAGCCCTACTCTGCTTGATAATGAGGATGTTGTTGCAGCCTTGTATGTATGTATGTATGTTGGCGTTACAGTCCATGAAGAACCTGAGCCGAGCTTCTCTCAATCACCCATGTTGTGTGTGATTTCATTTTCACATAGGTGAAAGGGACCTACAGTTTATTGCCGGTTCCGAACGGCGAATTTCGAGAAGCTTTTCATGACAATTTTACTACAGGGGGTTTTGTCAGAGCCCCGCTGAGGAGAAACACCGTGAAAAACACGTTCGATGACATTGCTGTGTCGGAATTCGATCCCGAGTCATCGGGATGTTGCAGCCTTACTGTCCGTAAAATCAAGTGCCATAGGCTTGGATAACATAGACCCCAGGCTCGTTAAGCTACTCTTACCATTTATCATACCATATACCTCCGACATTTATATAATTCCATTTTAACAACATGTGGGTTTCCAGCTGACTGGAAAAATGCCAAAATTATTCCAATTCCTAAAGGGGGCATTGGTTCGGTTGATTATAGACCAATTTCTATCCTACCCTTTTTGTCAAAGGTATTTGAGAAAGCGATTTTAAGGCAGATGCAAAGGTATCTCGATGTCAATAATTTCCTCAACGGCGCTCAGTCTGGGTTTAGAGCAAATCAAAGCTGCACGACTGTACTATTAAATATAGTTGATGAGATACGTAAGGTAATAGACAAGAAAGTGGTAAGTTTACTTACCCTTTTGGACTTCTCCAAGGCTTTCGACTCAGTCGACCATGCGATCCTATGTTTAAAACTAAGAAGCTTGTTTTATTTCTCCTCAACTGCAACCAAGCTGTTTCAGTCATACCTTACAGAAAGACATCAATGTGTGCCTCCTGGGGATAAGACCTCATGCCTACTCCCAGTACGCAGCGGTGTACCACAGGGTTCAATTTTGGGCCCCCTTTTATTCGTGCTTTACATTAATGATCTCCCCCAGGCGGTAAGACACTCCACTGTTCTAATGTTTGCTGATGATGTTCAGGTGTTTATTAGTAGCCCCCTCGCAATGAAGCAATGAACGATGTTTTGTATTGCATACAGAGGTGGGCACAGAGTAATAACCTGAGTCTCAATCCAACCAAATGTAAAATAATAGCCATTAACAATACTAAACTAGATAAGTCCTTACTCCCGCCTATCAAGCTGGGTGATTCTGTGGTCACCCAAGTTGAAAAAAATTAAGAATCTTGGAATTGTCTTCAATGGCACACTTACTTGGACTGATCATGTAAATGCTACCACTGGTAAAGTCTATGCTGCCATTCGCACTTTATGGGCCTCAAAATACTTTGGCCAAAACTATTCTTCTACCTACCCTGCTGTACTGCTGCGAAGTATACTGTAACCTGTAACACCGACTCTACCTCCTTAAAAAAATTACATGTTACATTTAATAATATTACTCGATATATTTATAACCTCCGACGCTATGACCACGTATCTCCTTTGTTTTTTTTTTTTTTTGGTGGCGTTACAGCCCATGAAGGACCAGAGCCAAGCTTCTCTCAGTCACCCATGTTGTGTGTGATTTATTTTTCACATAGGTGAAAGGGACCTAAAGCTTAATGCCGATTCCGAACGGCGTGAGTTGAGAAGCTTTTTCATGGCAACTATACTACGGGGGGTTTTGCCAGTACCCCGCCGAGGAGGGACGCCGCGAAATAAACATTCGATGGCGTTGGTGTTATTGGGATCCGAACTCGCTCATCGTGCGTCAGAGTCCAACACACTAACCACTGCGCCACGGCGACCACGTATCACTCAATAAAAATCTTCGGCTGTTCTATTATATCTATTTAAAATTCGAATCATTGTGTTGCATTCATCAAGTCATGCAAACTGACCAACCAGACTATCTTTATAGGAAATTGGACTTTCCAGTTTCACAGCGATCTTATTCGCTTATTCAACCAAGATATTTGTGCACTACCTCAGAGCGCACCTTCTTTGTTTATAACACCCGTCAGTGGAATTCCCTACCATTGGAAATAAGAAGAATAGCAAACCATCGCACTTTTAAAATCTCCCTTCTAAAATACCTGTCATCACCCTAATCCGCCTCCGAATATTGTCACTCAAATTTAAATATGTACCTAAATAGAGTTTTAATTTGTTTATATATTTACCTTCAATTGTTGCCTTCTGCTTCTGTATATCTTATCTCTTCTTGAATCTTCTTTAAGCCTTACGCTTTTTATAAGATTTTAAATCTTTTTGTGTAAATGTTATTTTTCAAATAAAAAAAAATAAAAAAAAATAAATAAAAATAAAATAAAATAAGTCCAACAAAGCTGCTGGAGTAGGCGCACTACCTGCCGAGCTCTTTAAGGCAGCTGGAGATGACCTGTTTGGGAGAATGCACCAGCTCATCTGTAAGATATTGTCAGAGGAATGCATGCCCGATGAGTGGGATCTCAGTATCGTTTGCCCGATCCACAGGAAAGGAGACCTCTTTGTCAGCGTCAACTACAGAGGTATAAGTCTTCTGAACATCGCTTATAAAATCTTTTGTGCTTCACTGCGTGAACCCCTGAAACCGTTCGTTAAGAAACTGATTGGTCCATATCAGTGTGGTTTCCGGCCCGGGAAGTCCACTATAGCTCAATTATTCACACTGCGGCAGATCCTTGAAAAAACAAATGAGTTCCAGATCGGCACTCACCATCTGTTTGTCGACTTTAAGGGTGCATATGATAGCATAAATAGAGATGAGCTATACAACGCCATGCCTGCTTAACTCGTCAGATTGTGCAGGATGACATTGGAGAACTCTTCCTGCTCCAACAGGAACTCCTCTTGGGCCGGGGGCTCGTGACATTTTGTCAGCCCTGCCACCCTATAGTTACGTCACTGCTTATCATCCCGGTCCTGCTTTATGGCGCAGAGACATGGACCTTATCGAAAGCGGATGAGGAAGCCTTTGGTCGTTTTGAGAGAAAAATTCTGCGTACGATTTTCGGCCCGACCTGCATAAATGGGGAGTGGAGGAGAAGACTTAATAGTGAACTGTACGGGCTGTACAGCGACATGAACGTAGCACGGCGTCTTCAGAACCAACGCCTAAGATGGTCAAGTTGACCGCATGGAAATCACAGCTCCACAGGAAGGTCTCTGGATCCAACCCCGAGGGGCGACGTGGTCGAGGACGGCCAAGTTGAAGGTGGCGCAACAAAGTGGAAGAGGGCCTTAACCAAATAGGCATGCAGCACTGGAAACTGCTGGCAAAAGACCGGAGGTTTTTTAAGGAGGCCCAGGTTCGCCATGAACTGCTAAACCCAAAAACCCACCTGCCCAATATGACCAGGAGGGAAAAAAGGTTTCGAAATCATTTTGAAGGATTATGTAGTCCGAACAAATACTGTCGTATAAGAGTAGAGTGATCCTTTCGGAAAAGGAGTCATTACAGATCAATAGGCGGCAGAAGCGGTAAATACACTTGTAATTACTGAATAAGTCCAGGGGTAGTATGTGGAAGAGGATATTTAGGGCATGCCTTGGATGCCACTATATAGAGCTGTCCACCCTTGTACATCGCCTAATAAGAGAATGGGTCTACTGATAGTTGTATATAGGCAGTGCATCATTTGTGGTTGGACAACTAATTTCTAATCGCCAGCTTCACTGCAACAGTAAAGGCAGTGGTGACTTCCGAGACCCTTTATAAGACTTTGGGCCGCATAGAATTGGCCAGTCACAGTAGGAAGATATTCACGTGGGCAGTATGTTGTCCTCTGACGCCGATGACATGGGATCGAATCCCGACAACAGCCATGTCATCGAACCTGTTTTTCATGGTGCTTCTCCTCAGCGGGGTTCTGGCAAAACTCCCTGTAGTATAATTGTCATGAAACGCTCGGTTTTGGTCCTTCATGGACCATAACGCCACCTTACACATATATAGAAAAAAAAAATACCAATATTTACTTCAGTCATGAATTTGACATTCTCGCTTTCGTTGACCGCTCCCCACCTTTTGCCCATTCAAACACATGTATTTTCGATATAAACTCGGGGGATTTCCGAGGGTTTTTCACCAGATTTCACTAAAAATTGAATCACAACACGTTGCTTTTAATATGAGTCATTCATTCTTGCAACGCCACTAAAAAGGCTCTTTTTTCTCCAAAAATAAGCACAACACACAAGCAAAACTTACTGTCTACTTCAGCCTTGGAGGCAAACTGAAGGAAAGGGCCGCCCTTTATAGGCAGATGTTGACGAACGACTGACTGCTGCCAGTTTTCGAGTTATGACTAATTTCCCGAAACTTAATTGGAATAAAGTCCTTTTGACCATGTGGTGTAAGCTTGTATTTTGATCCTTGCATTTGTTCTATTGGATATCCGACACGAGCTTCGGCGCGGCATATATTGTATCATGTACTGCCCTAATGTTTGATACCCTCCCAGCTGTTCCAGAACTGGTTTATTTGTTTTATAATCCAATGGTATAGGTGTAGTTTTGAATCCATATTGTTGAAACCATAAAGGGGCATCTAAATTAGCTAGTACATATATCAGCCTTTTCATTGCCTTCATGGTTTTCATTTCCTGGCACCAAAATCAGCTTTAGATTGTTATTTTCTGTCAGTTTGTTCAGTATTTTGTGGCATTCCCAGACAGCCTTAGAGTTAAAGTGTAACTCTTTAGTGCTTTAAGAACCGCTTGGATATCTAAGAATATCGATATCTTGATACTGTTAGGTTTTCTGTTGCTGATGAAGTGTGCTACTTCATTGATTGCGAAAAGTTTCGCCTAAAATATTGATGGCTCACCGCAAAGAGGAATGCTTAGTCTGCACCTAGCTTCTATCACTCCAGCCCCTAATTTGCTTCCGGATTTTGACCCATCAGTGAACTATTTTTGGGCTCCATCGTTCATCCACGAGGGGTCGTTGTTACATTCGTCTCTGATTGGTATGAGTACTTCGTAGTGTTTTTTAAAGTTCAACTCAGGGGACACCAGAACTCTCACTCGGTCAGCTCCCAAATATTGTCCACAACATTTAACGTTAACATCTGCTCAATATGAGGCCGCCGTGGCACAGTGGTTTGTGTGTTGGACCCTGACGCCCGATGAGCGAGTTCGGATCCCGATAACGTCAACGCAATCGAAAGTTTATTTCGCAGCGTTCCTCCTCGGCGGGCTACTGGCAAAACCCCCCGTAGTATACTTGCCTTGAAAAAGCTTCTCGACTCACGCGCCTTTCGGAATCGGCATTAAACTGTAAGTCCCTTTCACCTGTGTGAAAAATAAATCACACACAACATGGGTGATTTAGAGAAGCTTGGCCAAGTCCTTCATGGGCTGCAACGCCACCAAAGAAGACGATCTGCTCAATATAATTATTTAAAATGTAAAAATCTTTTGCGAAACTATTTGCCACCTACCGCGAATTAATCACGGGGCTAAGTGACGACTCCTCACCAGGATTCCCTTATTACCATTTATTTTCTTAACGCCTGCCGCTAATCTTATTAATTTGTCATTTATGCTTCCCGACTTCTAATCCTAGTCATCCTCCATTCCCTCGATATCAAACTGCCGGAACTAAACGACAGTATCGTGCTATAGACGAGAGTAAAATACAAGGAGAAGGATCTCAATCATGTCTTACAATCCATAAACGAGAACTCTTCACCACCCCTGGACACGCCTTCAACAGCGCGTTCTTGCAACATCCGCACAGGAAATAGGAAAAAAAAAATAGATAGAAAGCAAAAAAGAGAAGAGGCAAAGATACACGATGAGGCGTGGTAAAGATGATGCTATACAAAACGTGTCAGAATCCTTAGGTCTATTTACACTAATTATACACTTACACTTACGCCTGGCAAATTAAGATGCAAAGTAATTGCCTGAGATTGAAGTCTCATTAAAGTCAAACAACAAGACGAAAAAGGATATTAACCAGACCTTCAAG
Organism: Eumerus sabulonum; assembly: GCA_951905685.1. Taxonomy (NCBI): domain Eukaryota; kingdom Metazoa; phylum Arthropoda; class Insecta; order Diptera; family Syrphidae; genus Eumerus; species Eumerus sabulonum. Next base: position 211,713,865 of record OX645060.1, read on the forward strand.
GGTGTCTTAACATCAGCCACAAGCTGGGAGCCCGAGGCTCAAGTGAAAACGAAAAAAAAAAACCGAAATTAAATGAGGCAATCAGCCGCCAACCGAGGCGTAGATAATTTATGTACTTAAAATATCTTGAGACGCATTTACAAAGTTGTGTTTTTTCCTTTTTTTTGTTGTTGCTTACCAATCCTGCTCCTTGTCATTCCCTCCCGATCGGTTAGGCAGGATTTGGTGTGTGAAGGATATTTATTTGGCTTCTTTTTTTTTTTTGTGTTCGACTCAAGTGGTTTTAAGATGCGTGTGAGGCACTCGTCGAACGTTAGGATAAGAACAGTCGCTCCCGATGGTAGTTAGCTATATTAGTGGTTTCGACATTCATTTCGAAGTAATATATCGGACAATCGTTTTTGACAAATCCCAAAAACCAGACAACAAGCAGAGGAATAAAAGAGGAAAATGGGATGTAAAACAAAGTGAATTAGTCAACAGAATCCACCGTACAAGTTGATTAATTTCTGAAAATGTCTGACGAATTCGTGATGGAAATTCCGATACAAAGAGGAATTAATTAAGTTCCCACATTGTCGTTTTCATCTCATTTTGGAAAAGATAACGCGGCGAAGGACATGAAATCGTCTGTATGACGTGTAGTCACAAGGATAATGAAAGGCAAACATGTACATCTTTAACGGTGCATTCCTTTTCCTGTGACTTCCCAGAGTCGTGGAATGTTTAAATTAATATCATTTAAATTCTTTTACATTTTTGTCTTATTCTAAAAAACGTAATTATCCTAATAACTGATTTTTTTTTGTATTACCACAAACTCTAAGAATTTGCTTCTATAAATTATTTTTTTTACACTGCACTGTTTAAAGCAATTACCTAAGTGAAGTTATAGTTTAATGCCGATTCCGAGCGGCGTGAGTCGAGAAGCCTTTTCATGGCAAGTTTACTAAGAGGGGTTTTGCCAGTACCCCGCCGAGGAGGAACGTCGCGAAATAAACATTCGATGGCGTTGGTGTTGTCGGGATCCGAACTCACTCATCTTGCACCAGAGTCCAATACACTAACCACAGCGCCACGGCGCAAAAATTTATTTTTTATGGCAAATTCTACTCAGGGGTCAGGGAGTTTCTTGAATGCTTCAACAAAATGATTAAACGTAGTGAAATACCAGCCAAAAGCAGAAAGTCGCGGTAGAAAGCCAGCAATATCCCCGCATTTGGTGAAGCGTAATCTCAGAATTTTGGAAAAGGACCCATTCAAGCCAGCCATCAAAATAAAAACGGAGCTGAATGTTTCGGCAAGTGTTGAAACTATTCGTCGGAGATTGAGGAAGGAAAATTGAAAAGGCTGTAGTCCATGTCATGTGACCAAGAGGTTGAAATTTGCTCGAAACTGCATCGATTGGCCAATTCAAAAGTGTCAGATGAAAGGAAAATCGTGATTTTTGGTAGTGTTGGATCTCGCTGTTATGTTCGAAGACCTCCACATATGCCATTTAAACACCATAAACACCAAGCAGTTTGAATGATAGGTACCGATCGACGACGATATACTAGATACCATTATACCCAAAATACATTGTCACAAGGCAGGGAATGGATGGTGTGCGTATCGATGATGATACTTCGTTCGTTATACGCCGTGGGTGGCCGTGGTGTAGTGGTTAAAATCATTGACCGCCGAGTGGAATATTTATAGTTCAAATTCGCTTCATAGCCAAGAAAAGTAATTCCTATACGGACAAAAAGTATGCAACGCAGTTGTGAATGGAAACTCCACTAAACCAAAGCACAGCAAGGTCTCGGTTAATACGCTACCGACCTTCATAGAGCAGGGGGAATTCTCTATTGTCATCCTGCATAATCTGACGAGTTTGAGGGGGGGCTAAAACTAGACATGGTTCCGTATATCCCGTATTCAAGCACCCTGTCATACGCGGCCTTGAAATCGACGAAAAGGTGACGGGTGTGATCTGCCGCAGGTCTATTGTGGATTTACCTTGCCTGAAACCACACTGATACGAACTTATCCACAAAAGGTTACAGGCGTTCGCACAGTACGGCAGAGAAGATCTTGTATGCGATATTAAGGGGACTTATTCCCCTGTGGGGAATATGGGTCTCCTGTCCGGGGTTAACGTGACCAAACTCATCTGCGCAGACTCCAAATAACCCAAAATAAATTGTTAAAACTGATCCATAATTTACCCTGGTTTTTCTCAACAAAGGAACTACATCAAATAGCTAATATAGAAATGGTTAAAACTAATATTGAAAAACTTAGCCATCAGTGTAATATCTCTTGCTTATCATCCGACAACGACTTGATTTCTAACTTAGTATGATTAGGAGTGCAACAAATACTTGCAATATCTGCTTGTTTTCTATTTTGTTACACACTTATTTATTTATTACATTTTCGTTTTTCCCCTTTTTGTTTTTTTTTTTTTTCATTTTTTTTTTTAATTTTATCTATTAATGAATTTATTTATTAACTTATTAATTAATTTATTTATTTATTTATCTATTTATTTATTTTATATCTATGTATTTATTATGCATTTATTCATTGGTTTTCTAATAGTTGTTAATTTATTTACATTTTGTATACCCATTTCGTTAATTACTTTCATTGTCATTGTTGTAAGTGCTCTGAAATTTGAAAATCAAGTTCAAAATTACTTCTCTCTTCCCTCTCTTTGTTTTCTTTTTTTTTTTTTTTTTCTTTAAATGAAGGTTTTAGTTATTGGCTTTTCCTTCAACTCCAAAATACTCTGTGATTCATTATTTATTTATATTTAAGGATGTGTACAAATATTTTAGTAGTAAGGCCGCAGTGCCAAATCGCTGTAATATAAGTTATAACTTAAATCTGTACAATTTCTGCAATAATAAATAAACTAAACTAAAAACTGTTACAGTTAAAGTTGATTTTGCAATGCGGATGCTGAATTTAAAATCAAAAAACTTCTTCCAGTGGCCAAAAATCTTAACGTTGCAGACAAACGTTCGTGAGGCGATATTGCGTCTCTTCGATTTTTACTCTGTCTTCTTATATGAGGGGTTATATTTTTAATAATTCCTCATACGTTGATGCATCTGTATGTATGTTGGCGTTACAGTCCATGAAGAACCTGAGCCGAGCTTCTCTCAATCACCCATGTTGCGTGTGATTTCATTTTCCCATAGGTGAAAGGGACCTACAGTTTATTGCCGGTTCCGAACGGCGAATTTCGAGAAGCTTTTCATGACAATTTTACTACAGGGGGTTTTGTCAGAACCCCGCTGAGGAGAAACACCGTGAAATACACGTTTGATGACATGGCTGTGTCGGGATACGATCCCATGTCATCGGCGTCAGAGCCCAACACACTACCCACTGCGCCACGGTGCTCTCGATGCATCTATTCGCAAGAAATAGATGTCGGTTTAACCGATACCTTTTTTTTTTTTTGTTTTTTTGTTTTCTTACATTCTCCTATTAAAAGAACAGCAGTCATCTTTGAAGTCTATCAAACATGCAGTATCATGCGAACGCTACTTACTTGTGGTTGTCAAGGAAATCGTACAGTGTGAGCCCCGCTTATCGTGGATGACTAAAATCAGAAGCTGATTCAACAAGTACAAATTTGTCGTACACCATATTTAGAAGCGCTGCTACTTAGGTTTTGTCATGGACAAGTAAAAATTTATATTTAAAAATGGCTTTTTTTCTTTCCAAAATATTTTCTATGAAGGCCATATACTTTCGCATGCTTTTGAACCAATTTGCGAAGCACTATTTCGATGTGCGATTTAAATGCATCAATCTCTTCGACAAGCTTATTTTTAAAGACCCATACGATCGGATGTTGTGTACTTTGTACTTGTACAAAATTCATGCGAGTTTAACTAATGGCCAGGAATGCTTTAATGCTTCAATATCACGGTATGTCACATGATGATCATGCAATACAAGGTGTGCATTTAAGATTCGGGAATTGAGTCACAATTAGGGAACTGGCAGCACTGTGTCATTAGTCAACATTTGTCTACAAAGGAGAGCTCTTTTCTTCAGTTTTCATCCTAGACTGAAGTGGTGTCGTAAAAATGAGTGACTCACGTTACAAGCAACGTGCTGTGATTTAATTTTTATGGCAATATGGTGAAAAACCCTTGGAAATCCTACGAAAATCACAAGTGGTGTATGGAGAGGAGTATACGTATATCGAAAACATATGTGTTTGAATTGGCAAAGTGGTTCAAGAAGGGCCGTGAATCAGCAGAAGACGATCCACGTGAAGGAGTTCCCGCCACCTTTCGTACGTTTATCGTGAATATATTTCTATCAACCAGACAGTGATTGAGCAGTTCTATGTTGGCGTCCTGAAGAAGCTGGGAGCACGTGTTTTCCGTATGCGGAACGAACTTGCCAAGAAAGGCCGAATTTCGCACAATGACAATGCGTCGACCCGCCGTTGATTGTGCAAGAGTTTTTGGTGAAAAAAAGCATCAAACGTTGCCGCGAAAACCATTAAGCCCCGACATTTCCCTCTGCGACTTTTCTGTACTTACCAAGATGAAGTAACACCTCAAGGGAACTCATCATGGTGGTGCAGAGAAGGTCAAAGAGACTGTAACCATGGTTCTGCACAAGTTAACTTCGGAGAATTATCAAGGGTGCTTCTAGTAGTGGGAGCAACTATGAAATCGTTGTGTAGAGTAGAGAGGGAGCTATTGAGAAGGTCGAAAATAACATTTTACGACAAACTTATGTATATTTCCTGATTTTCGTTTACAAATTCTCGGAACTTAATTGCCACATCTCGTATGCTTAGTCAACCTACAGCCTGGAATAACTCTCCATTTGTATCAGAGGACGTGGATGTGAGTAAACCTAGCGCAGAGTCCATTCTAGCAAAAAAAGAATTGATTTTTATCCCATCATCTGGACCGATGATGCCGCCGGCCCGCAGTTAAAAGTAATAGGCATGAATTGGCATCATCCCATATCCATTATTCTTGTTTGTTAATGTACATACGCGTTCCTCCAAAATTGCGTTCAAATTGGGGTCTGCTTCTAACTGTCCTGGAAACGAGTCAGAGAACACCCGGCAATGTCTATGCTCGCCTTCTTTTGGCTCGAGGGCCAGTTGGATTTTGAACTGATATAGGCCCTAGTCTCGCCTCTCTAAGTTGATATCTGAGGCTTATGGAATTGGGGTGGCCGTGGTGCAATGGTTAACATCATCGACCGCCGAGCGGAAGGTCTATAGTTCAAATTCGCTTAATAGCCAAGAAAAATTAATTCCTATACGGACAAAAAGTATGCAACGCAGTTGTGAATGGAAAGTGACCAGACATACTGCTGCAGACAGTATATGGTTAACTGAAATTCATCCTCTGCGTATGCGATATTAAAGTGCTTGAACGAAATACTACGGACTATAACCAACGTGGAATTTGGTCGGCTCTCGTCCTCTCTAGGACAACCACCCCTGAGAGTTAACGAACATCAACGACCCAAACCACTGCACTCCGTTCAGGTTGTGTGTATATAACACATCATAAGAGAATATAAACTCTTGAACCTGGCGCGTTTTCCGACCGATTTGCTGTTTTGGTGACGGACGAGTGTTGGCTAATTTTTCACTGAATCAATTGACTAGAATTTGGAAACTTGTCGGGGTCCGTAACTCGCAGGGTGATTTGTCTTTAGTGTCTGAAACATAGACATAAGATACAAGGCCGCCATGAACTGCATCTGTAGGCCCCGGTCAAAAACAACTTGTACTTGAAATTAATCACTAGTTATTGGTGTAAGTGGAACTTGCATTCTACCTACTTATTACCGCTAAATCTGCAAAACTAAACTCGTTATTACTTAAATCTACCTTTGGTGGCTTACCGAAATATACTGACCATATAATAGCCTAATATTGCGGTTTAGCTGCCTTTGCACTCACATGAAAACCACATGCTGGCAACTGTAATTATTTTCATATGAACATAGAACTAAAGTACGAGAACAGACTGAAAGTTAATCTTTTATAGAATCAGGGAAGGGCACCTGCGACTATTAATATAGTCCACATCAACTGAAATGAAAACATCTACCTGCCATCTACAGTTTAGCGACACGGCAGCTCGTGACTCACTTTATGTATTTATATTCCATTAAAAATGAAATATAAAAGGAAAACAATTAAAAAGTCGTATCTATAGTATCCGAGCAAATTCAATTCGAAACCGCAAAAGAAGAACAAAATACAATAAAAACACGAGAAAAGCAGGCAAGAGATATCAAACCCGAATAAAAAAAAATCATTTATAAAAAAGCAAACTCAAAGCCGCAACACAGAATGAAATCCTTGAAAATATAATTAAGTATCCTCTTCGACTAATTTATATAAATCTTTTCCCAACGGCTTCTACGTGCTTTTGTATATACACATGATACACAGCTACCGTGCGGTTCCGCACAATAACTCCACGGGAGCTTGCACTCACCCACAGTGAAACAGTTCTTGATACAGTCTTCCGGCATCCAAGAATTCAAATTAGAGGAATATCTGCCCGGGTAGGAGATGTACATGGGTAAAGAGTTTTTTTTGTATCTTTTTTGAGACGATGGTAGAAACTTATTTTTTGTGCCTCCCCCTAGCGTTACCGTGAGACCTTGGTTTAGTTGATTACGGTGGGCTATCACACGGCCGGGGTAGGTGAGGGTGCGTTATGAAATCTCCTCAAAATACTGTCGGGGTGCGAATTTATTCTTCATTCGGTTACGGTCCATTTTTGTTTTATCCGCTTTTCTTCGTCGACTTCTTATTCAAAAGTTAATTACCTTAGAGATAATTAACTTAAGCATAAGTTTCTTAGGGCGCGTTTATGCTAATAGCGGTGTAGTTCGGAGCAAACTTGAACGGTTGCCCTCACCTCAGACATCATCCTTCTGTGGTGGGGTTACTATATCTTATTTTGCTTTAGACCATTTTCTTTTTATTTATTTATTTATTTTCTTTTGCTCTTGTGTTGTGCTTTGCTTTTGCATGATAGGTAGTTGTTTGTTGTTTGATGTACGTTATGTTTTTAAAGGTAAACTGCTCCTAGGGGCTTGACCAAAGTTATCGCGTTTAATTGCAATTAGAGTAGTTGATTAAAGGTTACGAAGGGTTGAAGTGATTATGGCCACAAAGACTCCATGCCAAACGGTAGTGAAACTGGTCCCTATGATTTATACATTTGATTGTAACTAGTCTGAGATCGGTCAGGATGATTTGTGTCTTTATTGTGGAGTCCGAGAGTAACACGGTTGACGTGAAAAAACGTCCGAATAGCAATTCATTGATTCTTTACATTCACCGTACTTCATATCAGTCGGTTTTAGATGTCTTTTAAATTATCTATTGGTGAGCCAATGAGTGTATTGCTCATTTCTGTTCGAGCATTTAATTTGTAATTAAATAACATTTGTGTGATATTTCAGTAGAAAGATATGAATATATCGCGTCTCTGTAAGTTACCATGTTTTGTAAATTTTAAATGAAATAAATAAATATTTATTTTTTTTTTATTTTACTTAATTTGAGACATTTGAATTTAAACTGCGTGCGCAAACGGATTTGGGAAAACGTTTTTATTTTTATGTTGATAGGACTCTCTACATGTTGACGCCCCCCGCAAACGTGTAAAAAGACAGGAGTATCGGTTCTGCGCCTTGAATGTTAGGTCCCTCAACAGACCGGGTACGGCTGAACAGTTATAAAACGCTATAAAGCAGACATTACTGTACTCCAAGAAATGCGATGAGATGAACCGGGTAGAAAGAGGATGAAAAACTGTGACATATGCTAGGGAAACTGCTAGAAGGAGAACAAACAAAGCTTATTTGGATGCGGATTTGTTGTTCGAGGTGGATCTAGGCAAAAAGTCCTAAGCTTCCCGCATATGAGCGAACGCCTCATAAAAATCCGCATCAAAGCTATCTTTGGGAACATCAGCTTGATATGCGTCCACGCCCCCACAGAAGAAAAAGACGACAGAAGTAAAGATAACTTTAATGACTTCCTAGATAGAATATACGCTCAATGTACCAGCTATGACACCAAGATTGTCCTGGCGGATTTCAACGCGAAGCTGGGTGAGGAGGATATCTTTAAACGAGCCGTAGGAAAGCACAACCTGCACGACACCACGTCTGAAAATGGATTCAGGCTAATAGACTTTATGACGTGGCGTAATCTCCTACTAGCTAGCACACGATTCCCACATCTCGATTTCCATAATCTCTTTCTCCAGCAGGTTGGATGTCCGAACTTTCCGAGGATCCCATGTGGACTCGGATCATTATATTGTTGCAGCCAAGGTATGTATGTGGATATCGCGAACACCGCGCGAACTGGTCAAACCATAGAACAGCAATGGAGACTTCGCCATCAGGGATGCCGCCTCTGATGCATTGGTTTGATGGCGAGTGCAGACAGGTACATGCAGAAAAACAGAATGCGTACATGGTCACGTTCTATCGACGTACGGGAGCTGCTCGTCAGCACTATGAGCGGAAAAGAAGTGCTGCTCGTCAACACAACGAGCTTTTCAGAAGGAAAAAGAAAGAACAAGAGAAGCGCGCGATCGAGGAGATGGAGAGATGTTATTTCAGGAACGACGCTCGAAGGTTTTACTAAAGAGTAAAACGAACATGCCAAAGTTATACAGCCAGAGCGGAAGCCTGCAGTTGAATCACAGTCGATGTTGACTGAAAGCACCGTGGCGCAGTGGGTAGTGTGTTGGCCTCTGACGCCGATGATTCGGGATCGAATCCCGACACAGCCATGTCATCGAACGTGTTTTTCATGGTGTTTCTCCTCAGCGGGGTTCTGACAAAACCCCCTGTAGTAAAATTGTCATGAAAAGCTTCTCGAAATTCGCTGTTCGGAACCGGCAATAAAACTGTAGGTCCCTTTCACCTATGTGAAGATGAAATCACACACAACATGGGTGATTGAGAGAAGCTTGGCTCAGGTTCTTCATGGACTGTAACGCCAACATACATACATACGATGTTGAGAATATAGAAAGACTATTTCTGCAGACTGTAAGCCGCTGTCAAGTCAAATGCACCATTTACACTAGACGAAGATGAAAGAGAACTCCGTCCACCCGACTTAGACGAGGTTAAGGTAGCGATATCAAAACTGAAGTCTAACAAAGCTGCTGGCGAAGACGGCCTGTGCGCTGGGCTGTTTAAAGCAGCTGGAGATGAGTTGGCTGGGAACATGCGCCAGCTCATCTGTAAGATATGGATGGAAGAAACCATGCCCGAAGGAATAATGCTGTGTAAACGCCAGAAAACAATTCGGGGACTATTTGATAGGTTCCTATCAATGCGGCTTCCGGCCAGAAAAATTCACAAAAGACCAAATATTCATACTGTGGCAGATCTTGGAGAAGACCCACGAACTTCAGGTCGACACACATACCTTTTGGTCGATTTTAAGGCGGCATATGACAGAGTCTGTAGGGATGAACGATAGTCATGTTATCTTTTGACATCCCTGTCAAACTCGTTAGGTTGTTTAGGATGATAATGGAGAATTCTCGCTGCTCCATTAAGTTCAGTAAGAAGTTAACCGAGACCTTCGATGTCAAAAAAAGGGTTCAGACAAGGCGATCACAATAAAAGAGGGATGATATACTTCAAGTCTGCACAATTGCTCGCATATGCTGATGATGTTGACGTGATTGAGACTCGGGAGGATGCAGCGAGAAGTCAATGAAGCTTTTGTGAGCATTGAAGCAAAAGCGACTAAAGTTGGTTGAAGGTAAATGAGGGCAAACCCAATATACATATGCCGTCATCAAAGAAAGATGCGCAACACCGACGTCTTGGTCAGAACGTCACCTTCGGCAGCGATATTTTTGAAGTAGTCAAGGACTTCGTCTACCTTAGCTCGATAGTGACAAGCAGCAACGACACTAGCGCTGAGATAAGACGCAGAATAACTCTTGCCAACCGCTGCTTCTTTGGGCTCAAGAGGCAACTGAGTACTAGAGACCTCTCTCGAAAAACTAAGGTTTCACGCTACAAAACCTTAATCATCCCGGTCCTCCTCTACGGCGCTGAGGCTTGGACGTTATCAAAACGGATGAGGAGGCTCTTGGGCTTTCCAAGACGAAAATTCTGCTTGCAATCTTTGGTCCCGTTTGTGTAAACGGAGAGTGGCGTAGGAGATTCAACCAAGAACTGTACGGGCTGTACAGCGACATCAGCCTAGTATGACTTCTAGGGATCCAACGTCTAAGAGGGCTAGGCCATATAGAGTGAATGGACAGCATAGCTCCTTCCAACCGAGAGGGAAGACGTTGTACACAGGTGGAAAGGGACCTTAACTAACATCTTGCTAGCTGGAAAGGCTTGTTGGTTGAGGTCCTGGTTCACCCGAACTGTTACCATCTACGTAAGTAAGTAAGTAGGACTCTCTTTAACATCCATGCCATGTTTTACAGCCAAATATTTATTAGTCCTTGACATACGTTTCCTTTTGTGACCTGCTAAAAATGAATTTTCCGATTTTTATAATATTCAAATTTTTGAGTAAAAATGCGTAATGAATTGCATGCTGCTGATTCATTGAGGATGGTGCAGAAAGCCTTTAGTGATGAGTTTTCTTAAAAAAAAAAAAGAAAAAGGAGTTCTTGATTTCTTGATATCCTGTATCTTGTCGATTTTGCCATCTGTGGATGGGTAAATTTAAAAAATTGTTGCAGGATGTTGCCTTTGAGAAGGTTCAGCGACAGGACTGCGGATTCAGCAGGGGTGTTTGATGTGACTTCAAGCTTGGCTAGCTCGTCGGCCCTCTCATTTCTCTATATGTTGCTGTATCTTGGAAATCAAAGGAGCGTGATGTCAGTCCAACAACTGGTTTAATTTCCTTCTTACATTAATCCATCAGCTTAGGGAAGTCGGAAGCAGACGAAAGAGCTTTTATGGCGGCTTGACTGTCGTTACAAATAGCAGTGGACGTGCGATTGGGGCAGGCTGTTCTGAGTATTTGCATGGTTCCCGGAACGCTAAGATTTCAGCTTGAAAGATACTCGAGTGATCGAAGAAACGGAATGAGTTTGAGATATTCAGCTCTGTTAAGAACATTCCCGATCCTACACCGTGCTCCAATTTGGAGGCATGGATGAAAATCAGAAGTTGGAATTTCACTCCTGGGTTGCACACTTTGTATTTTTCTCGGGAAATAGTCGCGTCAGATCTCGATTAAAAAACATTGTCGCGTTGAATTGTGTGAAATCATATTTTCTCAATGTCAGCGCAAGATGAAACGCAATATTACGGAAGATGAGACATGGATTTATGCTTACGACTCGGAAACTACCAACGAATCAAGTGAGTATCGTGCAAGAGGTGAGACACGACTACAAAAATCAAGGACCTGTTGTCTCTTTGTGAATTGTCGTGGTGTTGTGCATTTTGAGTTCCTTCCTCGGAGTCAAACTGTCAAGTGTTACGCATCATTTGCGTGAAGCTATTCGCCTAAAGAGGCTGGAATTGTGGCGAGACAACTCTTAGTTTTTGTACCACGATAATGCACGGCCTCACACTGCATTGACTGATCGTGACTATTTCGCAAAAAACTCGACCCATATCGTTTCACTGTCAAAACCCCCGTAGTATACTTGCTTTGAAAAAGCTTCTCGACTCATGCCGTTCGGAATCGGCATTAAACTGTAGGTCCCAATCACCTATGTGAAAAATAAATCACACACAATATGGGTGATTGAGAAAAGTTTGGCTCTGGTCCTTAATGAGCTGTAACGTCACCAAAAGAAGAATATTGTTTCACAACCACTGTGGTCACCTGTAATTTCGCATCACGCAACTTTTTCAACATTTTTCGGACCGTAGATGCGGCCGTGCTCCGCCGCGCCTTCCTTCCGCGCTGGCCTCAAAGACTCTTCGGGCCGGAGCTGCATGTTCCATGAGCTCTACATGGCCTAGCCACCTTAGACGCTGTATCCGCAGACGTCGTACCAGCCGAACAACCCGTACAGTTTTTCTTTAAATCTTCTCCTCCATACTCCATTTGAACAAACGGGATTGTAGATAGTGCATAGAATTTTCCTTTCGAAACGACCAAGGGCATCTTCATCCGCTTTTGTTAAGGTCCAAACCTCTGCGCCATAAAGGAGAACTGGGATGATCAAGATCTTATATAGTCTCGCCTTGGTTTTACGAGAGAGGGCGCTACTTCTCAAATGCCTCTTGAGCCCAAAAAAACAGCGGTTGGCAAGAGCGATTCTGCGTCTAATCTCAGCGCTGATGTTGTTGTCGCCGGTCATCAGTGAGCCAAGGTAGACGACTTCCTTGACCACCACGAGGTTATATTCGCCCCTGGTGTGGCGTTCTGGCCAATACGTCGGTGTTGACCGTCTCTTTTGGATGAAAGCAGATATTTGGTTTTACCCTCATTAACTTTGAGACCCATCTTAGCCTCTTCTATCTCAATGCTTACAAAGGCCTCATTGACGTCTCGCTGTGTCCGTCCAATCACGTCAATGTCGTCGGCGTATGCAAGCAATTGCGTAGACTTGATATAGGACTCTTGCACGATCTTTTCAAGCACGATGTTGAAAAAAGGTGCATGACAGCGCGTCATCTTGCCTAAATCCTTTTTTAACATCAAAGGTCTCGGTTTGCTCATCACCAACCTTAATGGAGCAGCCAGAATTCTACGTTGTCATCCTGCGCAGTCGGACGAGTTTGGCAGGGATGTTAAAACTAGACATGGCTTTGTGTAGTTCAGCTTTATACACGCTGTCATATGCAGCCTTGAAATCGTCGAAAAGGTCGTGAGTGTCGATTTGGTATTCTTGGCTCTTCTCCAAGATCTGCCGTAGCGTAAATATTTGGTCTATTATGGATTTACCTGGTCTAAAACCACACTGATAAGAGCCGATCAGGCTATCCACAAACGGTTTCAGACGTTCACACAATACGGCAGAGAAGATCTTATATGCAATGTTAAGGAGACTTATTCCTCTATAGTTGGCGCAGTCTCCTTTCTTATGGACCGGGCAAACGATTGAGATTCTGCTCATCGGGCATGATTTCCTCCGACCATACCTTGCAAATGAGATGGTGCATGCACCTTGTCAGCTCATCTCCGCCCGCGGCTTTATTAGACTTATAATATAAATTAATATAATTACTTTTCTTATCCCACAAACGCCACCACTCCAGTCGTTTGAACACTCGAGAACGAGCGGAATATGTCTATGGGTATTTAATGTCACCGTTTCAGCCATTCCCAGTGGTGCAATCTTTCCTGTTGTAGCATCCCTCAATGCCACAGAAAAAATAAAATATAAAAAGTTAAAAACAACAAAATCAAAAACTCATGGTAAAACGAATCTCTAACTAAAATCCCATTTACAGCTCTGACAATGACAACAAACCCCCAAGCAGCACAGAGCCAAGTAAGTTTATTCCCTCACTCCATCAGCATTTATATAGTCGTTGTAGTAGATACATATGTATGTACGTGTTGTAGCTTGTACGGGGACCTCCTGCGGGGTTATGTTAAGTAATTACAAGAATAATTGTGATACAAGTACAGAAACAATTTTCCATTTTCTATTCTGGTAACCACGTGTAAAAATACGACTACAACCGGTAAGTATCTACAAGTTTGTCTTTTTGCTTTTTATTTCTTTTTAACTTTTTTGTTTTTTTTGCAATGTTCACCTTTCTTTCAGTATTTTGCCTTGTAATATTGTACGTTTTCCGAGATTGCTGGGCTGACGATGTATTTTTAGAGAACCCGGACCACTTGTACTACTTCGACTACTTCGGTTGTGATATCCGTTGGCCGTGCGCTGAGTGAGAGCATAAATTAATTTGTGGATAGCCGGCAAGGAGTGCAACAAGTTTGTTATTTTATCGTAATTAAAATATCCGTCATTAAATGAATTGTTTGTTGTTCCAAGTTAACGTAGATATAATGACGGTTCTGTGGTTGAATAGTTGCTCAGAAATTGGGACAGATCTTGTGTCTGTCGCGAAGTGATATAAATTGACAATTTTCTTTATGAAATTTCCTGAAGCAAACTTCGACTGCATTGTTTTATTTTTGTTAGGACGTCTAACTTAATTAATTGCAAGATAGTTACATGGTTGTTGGACATAGCACAAAGCTGATACTATAGGCTGTATAACGACAAGATACTCAAATGTATTATATTTGTTTATTTATTTTATTCTGGTAAAGGACTTGGTTTTGAGGGCGCCGTGGCGCAGCGGTTAGTGTGTTGGACTCTGACGTACGATGAGCGAGTTCGGATCCCGATAACACAAACGCCATCGAATGTTTATTTCGCTACGTCCCTCCTCGGTGGGGTACTGGCAAGACCCCCCGTTGTATACTTGCCATGAAAAAGCTTCTCGACTCACGCCGTTCGGAATCGGCATTAAACTGTAGGTCCCTTTCACCTGTGTGGAAAATAAATCACACACAACATGGGTGATTGAGAGAAGCTTGGCTCTGGCCCTTCATGGGCTGTAACGCCACCAAAGAAGAAGAGGACTGGGCTTTATGAGTGGGGTTATACAGGGTGCCCCACGAGCAGTGTGCCAAAAAACTAGAGCATGTAGGTCTGGTCAAGACAAAAAAAAAATCGTACGGGAGGGGGGGGGGGGGGGGGGTCCATTCGCCCCATTTAGCTGGAGTTTTTAATTAAAAACAGAAAACCTTATGCAAAAATGTCCTGTAATTTTTGAGAAATGAAAAACACCCAAACCACATTTTTCTAAGAAATGCCTTTTTTTTTGGTTTTAACGCGGCTATACTTGTAGGCAAATTAATGTATGAAACATTGACCTCTTTTTTATTATTTTTAAAAAATTCAGAGTTTTATGAGGATATAATAAAGTGACACAGTATTGGAATAGCACCAATCCACTCAACAAAAAACAAGATAAATAACAACACCGCTTTAGCTGTTATGTTTGGTTTGGTATAGTTGGACAAACTGTATTCGGGCCCCAGTTTTTGAATGCCGTTATTAATGGAGAATTATATCTGCCGAGACTTTTTGCCCGATTTGATGGACAAAGTTTCCTTGGCCAAAGCAGATAGTTTAATCTATCAGCCAGATGAAGCACCAGCACACTACAGCTTACATGTTAGAAACTGGCTGGATGATAATTTTAGTAACCGTTAGATCGGAAGAAGGGGCCCCACAGAATGGCCACCTAGATCACCAGATTTAACTCCTCTAGATTTTTATGTGTAGGGATTCATGAAGAATTATGTATACTAAGTGGAAATAGTATGAAATCTTTGGAACAACTTAAAGAACGGATTGTCGCTGGAGTCAAATTGCAGGAAAATGTATCAAGCATAGACTTATGTGCAGCCATTCGAAGGAGATACAATCTTTGCTTTCTGAAAAATGGGGATCATATTGAAAATTTATTATAATAATGCTCCGATTTTTTTAAAAATAACAAAAAAGAGGTCAATGTTTCATATATTAATTTGCCTAAAAGTCCAGCTGCGTTAAAACCAAAAAAAAAGGCATTTATTACAAAAACGTGCTTTGGGTTTGTTTTTAATTTCGCAAAAACTACAAGACATTTTTGCATCCGATTTTCTGTTTTTAATTAAAAACTGATAAGAGAATTGAGGGCGCCGTGGCGCAGTGGTTAGTGTGTTGGAATCTGGCGCATGATGTGCGAGATCGGATCCCGATAACACTCACGCCGTTCGGAATCGGCATTAAACTGTAGGTCCGTTTCACCTGTGTGAAAATTAAATCACACACAACACGGGTGATTGAGAGAAGCTTGGCTCTGGTCCTTCATGGGCTGTAACGCCACCAAAGAAGAAGAGAATTGAATTTTTGAAAAAAAAAAATTGGTACTTAATTACATACAATTTTGAAAAAATCAGTTCGAATTTTTTTTTTCAAAATTTTGTGTTTGAAAATTAATTTCTCAAAAACTATTCCTTAAAACCGCTTCGTTTAAAAACAGGTGAAAGAAGAGGTTTCTGGCTTTACAGAAAAGTATATCACGGCATTGTCGATGTACCCGTTGGTTTTTAATCTTTTTTTTTTTTCAAATTAAGTCAATTTCCTAGAAAATGTACCCCCCTCTCATACGATTTTTTTCTTGTCTTGGCCAGACCTACACGCTCTAGCTTTTTGGCACACTGCTCGTGAGGCACCCTGTATAAATGCTAAAGAAGAATTGTTTGTTTTAGTTGTGCATCGTCACGGAGAGTAAAAATTATAAATAAATTAAAAATTTGAGTGTAAAAAATAACAAGTTACATTTTTACTTAGGTGAGGATACAGTCCGGGGTTTGAACCAACGTGCTTCTCTAACTGGCACGATCTCTGGGCAGCTGTTTCCAGTGCCGCGAGTCCAGTTGGTTGAGGTCTTCCACTTGCGTGCACGATCTTAGATGCGGGCAAGAGCAACTGTGGTGTTCATTCGCTCTACATGGCCGTCCGGCCATCTAAAACATTTATTCGTGGCCCAGCCTATAGAGTTTGTATTAAAAATTTCTCGTCCACTCTCACTGCTAATGGTAAATGTGTTACTGCAACACACAAAAAGTGTGTTTTTATTATAGCCATTTTTTTGGCAATGGTTAACGCACTGGTAATCCAGTGATTCCTCGTGCAAGTCAGGGAACAGAAAAAAAATTCTTCTAGTCCTTTCTCTCCGAGCATTTGTCGCTTCGAAGCATATCAGCCAGAAACATTGTTCTTTACTTTTCATTATACATACGGACTGGATGTTGCAGCGCAGTCGTGGCGAGGAGTGTTTCACATTGGAGGAGTTGAGGGTAAGCCATCTACTTTTTGCAGATTACTTAGCTGTCCTCACATCTTCCCAGACGGAGCTCCAGCACGCGCTGGATAGGTTTGTGGCCGTATGTGTTAATGCTGAAATGAGGGTTGACGTGGACAAATTCGAGGTTATGGTTATTTCCAGAACACCTGTCCAATGCGCTCTACATGTTAGTGGAGTCCCATTGAAGCAGGTGGAGAAATTTAAGTATCTCGGGGTCTTCTTGACGAGTGATGGGAGGAGTAATACTGAGCTTTCCTGCAGGATTGGCCAAGCTGTGTCAATTTTGAAACAGCTTGGAAAATCTGTAATCAGGAAGACCGAACTTGGTGTTAAAGCCAAGTTAGTGCCTTTTAACTCAGTATTTGTTCCAACTCTTACCTATGGTCATGAAATTCGGGTATTGACCGAAAGAATAAGATCGCGAATACAAGCTGCCGAAATGAGATTTCTTCGTGCTGTTGTGGGAGTTACTCGCCGGGATAGGGTGAGAAACACGGCAGTGCGCGGGGAGCTCAATGTTGAGCAGTTGCTTTTCCGAATGGAAAGGGCTATGCTTCAATGGTTTGGTCACGTGAGGCGAATGTCGTCATCATCACGACTTCCGAAGCGTGCCTTGAATGCAATACCATCAGGTAGGCGACCGCTTGGCAGACGCAGGACGAGGTGGTTGGACCAAGTCCAAAAACTCGCCTGGGTGCGCTTGGGCATAGCGCCTGATTAGTTAGAGTCGATGGCGGAGGATCGAGTGGCATGGAGATCTCGCTTGCGCACATTACCCCCGCGACTCTTTTAGTGGAATATGCGGGCCACTGAAAATGGTGAAGATGATGGTGAACTGATGTTATGGAAAAGCAGATGTTGATTGTTTTGGCTTTTTGGCTTTTGGTCGAGCAAACGATGCTGATGTTCCACTCATCGGGCATTATCTCTTGCGACCTAGCTCTCTATCAACTCATCTTCAGCTGCTTTAAATAGGTCATTTGCATCAGCAGCTTTGTTAGACTTTAGATATCGCTATCTTAACTTCGTCTAGGTCGGGTGGACGGAATTCTCAGAATTGACTGTGTGTCAACTGCTAGATGTTCACTTTCATACCGGCAGGGTTCTGCTCTGGCTTTAAAATTTCCGGGCGTCATTCCTACGATAACATCTCTCCATATCCTCGAACTCACACTTCGTTTTTCTTTTGAAAAGCACGTGCTCCTTCCTTTTTTTTCGTTCGTAGAGCTCACGAGTGGCTCTTGTCCGACGATGTAACAAGGCCATGTATGCATTCTGTTTTTCAACATAAGCCTGTCCGTACGCGCTAACAGACCAATGGTCTTCAAGTTGGCGGCTGGAAACCTAATACGTCAGAGGCGGCACCCCTGACGGCGTTTTATCACCGTTCTATGGTTTGCGCAGCTTGCTACTTATCTTGGGAGGGTTTGAAGGAGAAAATGCTGGATCTTTCTTGCAACGGCAGTTTTTCCACGTAAAATGTTGCAGTATCCGGCGTCAATCGCAATATCGATCTGGTTGACGGTGGATTGACCTGGCGGTCCCCTGAAAAAAAAAAAATAGTAATAATAAAAAAAAATCTCACTCATTTTGCCACTTCTAGGCCATACCAACTATTCAACGATATGTAATTTTATTCATCCAACTTAGACGAGGTTAAGGCCCGATATATGTAGAAGATGAACCATTAAAAAAAGTGCGGATTTAGGAGGCCCGTTGGCTGATGGTAAGATTATAACTAGTTGGTAATGTCTCATTTATAAGACATGGTTAGAGGAATTCTTTAATATAAATAATTCAAAGGGAGGAGGACTAGCAGTGTTTATTAAAAATAATGTTCTATATGAGAAAGTCGAGAAAATAACTTACACATATGAAAATGTTTACATCAATGTCAAACGTGGTAACAGTTAAGGATTTCTCCTTGGAGAAATCATAAAAAAAACGCGAACGGAGAGACTTCTGTCTCTCCCCAACGGTTCGACAGGTAAAAAACTTTTATCCGTTTCATTAATAGATTTATTTTACACGTCTGAATCGTTCCACACTTGACTTAAAACTAACTTAAAATCTAATCCCAAATGCACTCGAAGCCTTCGTCCCGTTCCCAAGCTGCGGTGTCCATTTCCTGCCGATACATTGGTCGGCCGTAGTTCATGCGCGTGTCATGTGATACCCTTGCACTTGATCCATTCGATGTGTATGCGCTTCTATCGTGGGAACGCGTTCGCACCTGAATTCGTGGGAACGCGTTCGTACCCGAAAAAAGTTGACTAAGCAAATCTGGATGATTTGCTTTCACGCGTTCGGCTCGTGGCCCTAGTGCAGGGTGTTAACTCCTCCCCCCTTAAATATCTACGTCCCGTAGATTGCGTGTGACGTCACTGCCCAATGCGTGTCTTTGCGATGAGCAGGGATGCGGTATGCGATCTTCCGGGTGGACCTCATTCTCTTCCGGTTCCCTCCTTAACGATGGTACAGTTATCGGGGGGATGACGACGTCACGATTGATCTTTCGCCAGATGATGCAGGCAAGTAATATCAACAGTATCAGGGTCAAGGCGCTAGCTGCTGAAGAGGCGTTAAGTTGGTCGTCTAAGGCTTTTAGCCGCTCTATGTTCCTCATGCTAAGGTCATGGATGTATCCCACATCGATCTTCTGGTTGCGGCTGGTGATATTGACGAGGGCAGAAGGTAGGGCTTGTACCTTCGTGGACGTCATGCTAAAGAATGTTCTGTTGTTTAGTTGAATCACCTCGTTATTCAGTTGTATCACATAAGTTCCCTTCAGAGATCTAGACACATTATTTGACACTATCTTACCATCGAAGTTTGTGACGTATATTGTGTCTTCCTTTATTAACTCGATGATCTCTTGGTTATTGTTCCGGAACGTGCATGCTGCATGTCCTCCCTTTAAAAGTCTGGGTATGCAACTTTCCTCACCTAACCGCTCCAGGGCCCTTTCCTCACAGATTGTCATGTTAATCAGCGAAAGGCATTTCGTAATTACGCCAAACGTTTCATGATGATTGACCAACATCGTTCCGAAGTCTAGATCCACTTGCGTTCCGTTAATGATGGGTGAACGCGTCAACACCAGATTAAATTCTTCATTTCTCACCTTGGGCATCGAAAGAATATATAGTAAAACTGAGCCGTTAGAATATATGGTCGGCGTTCCATATTCCACGGCCTCAATTTCATTTGCGTATGGCAAGGTTTCAATTTCGTTAACAATTCTGTTAATTTCCTCACTGTCAAGAAGATTGGTATTTACCACGCCACTTCTTGCCATCTGGCACGCTCGTACGATTTCATTGACCTCCTGTTTGATTATCAGTATTTCATTCAAGATGTCCTGTAGTTGTCTGCCGGTGTTTGACGCCCTGATCTCGTTCTTAAATTGGTCTATTATCCAATTGGTTTTTTTTGTGATATCGCCTATGACTCCAAAAAGTCTGTCGTTAATCTTGTATTGGTGATTGTTATTTTCTACAATGCGCTGTTCACTTTGAAGAATTTTGCTCCAATCCGCAGCGTCCGGGTTCCCCGCGATCCACTTCCAAGCAGAACCAATCCAATCTATCGATCTTGCTTCTCGGGATCTTCCTTTAAGCAACCGGATTCGTTCTCGTATTTGATTTGAATGATATTTAATTACGGCTCGTCCTCCAGGTTCTTTCACACTCTCGTTTGCTGATTTGTTCATTGATTCAAGTAGGTCATCGAACTCCTGTAACCGGATGACGTGCACCAGTTTAAAGTATCCATTTATTATCCATGCCTTGCCTTCCTTGATTGAAACAATGGGTTCCTCGTATTTGAAGATGTTGTATCCACGCACAGCGCTTAGGAACAATAGTCTGAAATACAGTGATGTGGTTTGGGAACATACATCCGATGGGAATGAATAAAATCAATTAAAATTTACATTATAATTTACGCATTTATTTTAGAAAAGTTTAGGATATAAATCGTCAAAACATACATTAGACTACAAATAGGCTTATCTTAAATAAGAATACATGTACATATTGTTTAAGGGTTGTATACGGGGCGACACGAGAGGTGTGCGGATGTGAACTAGATATGTTTAATGTGAGCCTTATGCACTTTTCTGCCATCCGCGGTGATGACGGTTACCTTATTGTTTTTTGCCACGGTTTCTTTGCGGTAGAGTGGCTTATTTTTTGCTTTAATGCCTTTGGAAGCTGTAAAGATAATGTCTCCCGTTTTATATTTCTTTGGAGGAGACCTTTTTTTATTTCTACCGTTGTTTGTACTTCTTTGTTTTCTCAGAATCTCAGCCCTCAAGTCTTTATTCACCTTATTGCGGAAATCAGTCAGGTTCTGGTAATTGACCCTTTGAACCCGACCGAAGAATATGTCACTCGGTTTCCGTTTAGTGACCGAGTGAATCGTGTTATTGTACCTGTCTACTGCTATCCCCAGTAGCTCCCTTAGCCTTAGATCCTTATACTCAACCTTGAGGCAACGGAAGATTTCTATGATGGTCGAATGAAATCTTTCCACCTGTCCGTTGACCTCCGATCGGTGTACGGGGGTGCAGTAGAGTTGTATACCCAGCATTTTTATATAATTGACTATGATTGGGCTTAGAAAGCTGCGCTCATTGTCGGTCACCAGAATCTTCGGTACGGTAAAGTAATGAAGAATCTTAATGATTTTCTCCCTAAGGTGGAGAACAGATCTATTTTTGATATGGAACAGCTTACCAAACTTTGAAAACTTGTCAATGCAGCTAAGGAATTTCTCATTTTGGATTTCGATTATGTCTAGATGTAGGATCTCACATGGATAGGAAGGAACAGGGGTTGGTTGAAATTCGGGATGGATGGGATGTCGGTCGTATTTGTTTTCAGTACAAATTTCGCAAGTTTTCGTATATTTTTTTTTAACAAGGCTGTTCATTCGGGGGAAATAATAGTTCTCCAACAGCTGTTCTTTATTTTCCCGTGGGTTTCGGTGCGCTCTCCTGTGTTCTTGCATGATTAGCTTGCACACCCGGTCTGGATTTGTGACGTCTTCCACAATCCTTTGCGTAATTCTCAACTTGTATGCCGTAAAGTTTTCCAAGTAGGCTTGTTGCAGGGCTCCTAGACAGCCCTCTGGTATTTTGATCCCATTTATAACATTAGGCCTTAATCTGGTTTTTAGCATATCTGTGAGGTTCTCTTTGTCTGGGTTCATTATTGCCACATAGTGGCGAGAGAATCCAGGATGAGGTTCCTCATAGATTTCCAGGCCCTTACCTACCTTTCCCCCACCTGATTATCTACCTTGGCGTGGTGTGGGGGCTTTTCACCAAAGGATAATCGCCCCCGTCATCCCCTTTTCACCAATGCAAATCCCATCCCACTCCACTTATCCTATCACACTCCTATCCTGAATATCCAATCCCCATCCCCTGGGCTGGACATAAGGTGTTAATCGAACCGTGCCGAGATGTCGACCAGGCTGAGAGCCCAGACCAAAAATAGCTCAGTCGCAAACGGTGTATCCGGATACCTGGCGCCCTCCGGATCAGCTAGCCTTACCTGGGTATTGCGGATCTCTGCCCAGGTGGACATATATTTCTCCGCAACTCGTGGGTACCAAATGTACAATAACAAAAATAAAAACAATAATGAGTCCGGATCTCATAAAAAACCGGAAGGGGAGGAAATCCCCTCTACATCAAATGCGGTAAATACTCCGATCGGAGAATCGACAAACCGCTCCGTTAAGTTGACGGCAAGTAAAGCTGACAACAGAAAAATAAACCCATCGTCCAAGGCCTATAAAGACCAAAAGGCGGCCTTGAGAATCTTAAAACGATGGGGCCATAACACCGACCTAACGGAAAAAGAAAAAGAGTCGGTAGCCTGGGCTACAGGAATCCTGGCCCAGGGAAAAGCAAAGGCCAAGAGGCCCAGATCGTCCCCCGAGGAACCAAAGCGGGAGGCTAAGAAGGTCAGGCTGGGAACACTGGCCAAGCCATCAAAGCCTTTCGGTGAGGTTGCGAGGGAGTGCCTGACGGTAGCTATCATTGATGACAGCGATCCGGACGGAAAAATGACGACCGAAAAATGGAAGGATGTCGACCATGCACTATCGGCAAACTTCCTCAAAATCATGAGAAAGAACCCTGGACCACCGCCCATCTGTGATGACGCCGGATGGTATCAAGGCAGGGTTAAACTGATAAGCTGTGCCGATGAAAGATCGGTTGATCTTTTAAAGGCCACAGTTATCGAAATGGGGGAAATATGGGAGGGAGCCAGGCTCAAGGTCGTCACCAAGGACCAGATCCCGAAACGACCGAGAGCTAGATGCTGGATCCCGCTGGCACCAGACAACCCCCTCGAAATTCTTGAGACCATAAACCTCTGTAATCCCAATCTCCCAACAAGAGATTGGAGGGTCGCGAAGCTGGAGGAACCAAAGGACCGATCTAGACAGGCAGTTCTTGTGCTGAATAGTGAAGCCCTGGAACCTCTGGCCCAATGTGACCATTACATCAGGTTTGGTTTCAAGAAGATCAAACTTAATATTTACAAAAAGGATGAGGAAATGCCACCATCCGGCAACGAAACCACGGCCAACACCGAGGTCAATGTAGACAGCTCAATGGAGCAGGAATCCCCCATCCCCTCGGGGAGCAAGGGCCCCGCGCCGATTGAAGCTGAAATTACAGCAACATTCCTGGTCAACAAGGACCAAGAATCGCTGCTCGACTCCGGAAGCGAAGACTATTCTACCAGCTCGCCGATGGAAGACGATCTTCTAGACCTAAATCTAGAAGATCTCGACACCACCGTGGTGGAGGTTAATCGAATTGATAACAGCCATGATGCTGAGATTAATTCAGATTAACCTCCATCACTCGAAAGCGGCTACCGCTAACCTTCTCCTCAGGCTGGCCAAAGGGGAAGAGGACATAGCCTTAATCCAGGAACCTTGGGTTCATGAACACAAGGTTCGTGGATTGAGAAATCCAGCCTACAACATTTTTACATCACAAAAAGAAGGTAAGCCCCGGACTTGCATACTTGCAAGGAAATCCATAAACGCTTACCTTCTTCCTAATTACAGCTCCCCAGACACCACGGTGATTGCCGTAGAATCACCCGGGAACAAGCTATGGATAGCCTCTGCATACATGGCGCAAGACGAATCTATCCCATCGGACGAGATAAAAAGACTGGTGAGAGACTCGCCAAACCACCAAGCTGGGCTCCTCATTGGGGCTGACGCGAATGCGCATCACACCCTGTGGGGTAGCAGCGACATAAATGAAAGAGGTGAGTGGCTTATTGAATTCATTCTTACCTCTGATCTTAATATATGCAATAAGGGTCATGTACCCACTTTTGTTACAAAAAATCGAAGGGAGGTACTAGACATAACTCTAGCATCTCCCTCTCTCATTGACAAAATAAGAGAATGGAAAGTTTCTGAGGAACACTCCTTCTCAGACCACCGCTACTTGGTTTTCAACCTAGCCTTCATGGTCCCAACCCCAATCGACTCTTCATGTAACCCAAGAAGAATCGATTGGGAGCGCTATAGAGCCCTTGTTGGCAACTCTGTAGTAAGCAGGACCCCCGATCACCCGCGGTCCACGGTAGACATAGATAATATGGTTGACATTTTAACAACTACCTTGGGCAACGCACGGGTCAACAGCTGCGCAAGCCACAAATCGAGGAAAAACTCTTATCCCTCGTGGTGGAACGCAAACCTAAGCAAGCTCCGTAAAAACTGTCGAAAACTCTTTAACAAAGCAAAGAGTACTAGGAACGATAGTGACTGGAGCCTATATAAAGCTTCACTCAGAACTTACAAACAAACTCTGAGGAAAGAGCAAAGGCTATCCTGGAAACTTTTCTGTAACAATATGGAAAAAATTTCAGACGCCTACAGATTGAGGAAAATACTCTCGAAAGATCCACAATTCCCAAGCTACCTTACAGCTAACGGAGTCTGGACAGCATCTGAAGAAGAAACTCTAAACCTTCTTCTCAATACGCACTTCCCAGGATGCCATGAATCGCAGGTTTCACCGCAGCCGCAAGGAACCCACTTTTCATCCGCATTAATGGGAAATTTCGAACACATCATCTCCAGAGAGAAAATAATATGGGCGCTAAAAAGCTTCAAGCCCTATAAATCGCCAGGTCCGGATGGAATTTACCCGGTCGAACTTACACAAACCATGGAATGGACTATACCATGGCTAGAGATAATCTTCAAAGGATGCCTAGCTTGGAGTCACATTCCAGACAAGTGGAAGTGCGCAAAGGTGCTTTTCATTCCCAAGGCCGGCAGAAACTCTCACACTACCCCCAAGGATCTAAGGCCTATATGTCTATCATCCTTTGCACTAAAAACCTTGGAAAGGATGGTAGACCTATATATACGCCATAACTTGGATCCGCCCCTAATTTCTAGGGCACAACATGCCTACGTTAAGGGTAGATCTATCGAAACAGCCTTGCACACCCTAGTGAGGAAAATCGAAAGATCAATCCATCTTAAAGAATACACTTTAACAGCCTTCCTAGATATAGAGGGCGCCTTTAACAACGTCACTCCGGAAGCAATAACGGAAGGGTTGGAAAAGCTAAAGGTGGAGAAGACTCTCGTAGAGTGGATCAGCGAACTACTATCAACACGCAAGATTCACTCGAAATGGGGTAACCAGGCAATCACCAGAGTGGTTACCAGGGGAACCCCGCAAGGAGGGGTTCTCTCACCTCTCCTCTGGAATGTAGTTATAAATGAGCTACTAATTAAACTGGAGGAAGAAGGCCTGGACGTTACTGCCTACGCTGATGACGTTGCCATTTCAATCTCAGGTAAATACCTATCGACACTGAATGACCGTATGCAAACGGCATTCTCAATTCTTTGCAAATGGGCGCATAGCAAAGGGCTCAGGGTTAATCCCCAGAAAACGGAGCTCGTGCTATTCACCAAAAAGCATAAAATTCCGGAGCACTGCCCTATCACTTTGCTTGATACCAGATTAAACTACTCCTCCAGTGCCAAATTCCTTGGCATCATACTGGACAGGAAATTAACCTGGAAAATCAACACAATCGAAAGAGCCAAAAAAGCAACAATAGCTCTCTATTCATGCAAGAAAGCCATAGGGAAAAAATGGGGGTTCAATCCCAAGATTACTCTATGGCTCTATACCACGGTCGTTAGACCCACATTAATGTATGGAGCGACTGTCTGGTGGACAGCACTGGACAAGACAACATACCTCAAACAATTCGAGAAGGTACAAAGGCTGGCGTGTTTATGCATTACCGGGGCCCTCAGGTCCACCCCGACGGCTGCACTTAACATGATACTTGACCTTACACCACTCGATATTTTCGGCAAGCAAATTGCCACACAAACGGCCATTAGACTTAAAGCCAACTCGAACTGGAAGAGCTACGTCTTTGGCCACTCCTCGATCCTGATTAACAGGTCAACCATCGCAGAAAACCTAGACCTCACAAAGCCCACCACAGTCTTGGATAAAAACTTCATAACGTTATACCCGGACAGACAGAACTGGACTCGTCAGACTCAACCTCGTAAAGGCTGCATAGATTTCTATACTGACGGGTCTAAAACCAAGGACGGGGTGGGCAGTGGGGTATTCTGCAAACAACTTAAGCTAAACAAAGCGATAAAACTACCTAATCACTGCAGCGTTTTCCAGGCGGAACTGTTGGCAATAAAAGAGGCTCTGTCCTGGCTGAAGTGGAACGTGATATCCACCACGGATATCCGCATTCTCACGGATAGCCAAGCGGCCTTAAAGTCGCTGGAGTCCTATGTGTACACATCAAAAACCAGCCTCGACTGTCGCCTATCTCTTAATGAGATGGCTGAACAGTTCAACATACAACTTATATGGGTACCGGGACACAGCGACATCACCGGAAATGAAAGAGCCGACAGACTCGCCAAAAAAGGAACGACGCTACAAACAACTGTGGTCTGCGAGGGTATACCCTTCGCAACCATCAAATACAATCTCAATACCCTCGCCAGGGCCGAGACGAACCGGAGATGGACTCAGGGACACACCTGCCTCATCACCAGGCAAATCTGGCCCCGGCTCGATAGTCAACGGACTAGGAGTATTATCTCCCTAAATAGAACTGACATCTATAAAGTCATAGGTGTCATCACAGGACACTGCCTTATTGGCAGTCACGCGCAAAAACTAGGTATCACTCCGAATGATTTTTGTAGGAGCTGTTTAGACGAGGAGGAGGTCGAATCCATTCATCACCTTCTCTGCGCCTGCCCAGCATTCTGCACAGTCAGGAAACGATACCTAGGATCACACCTCCTCAACGATCTGACCGAAGTTCAGCAAGTGGGGATATCTAATCTTCTTAAATTCTTAAGAAGCACAAAATGGTTCCACGAATAGGGGGCTAAGCCCCCTCGTAGCTGCACAACGGGCCTCCTTGGCCTATGTGTGTTCTTCCCATCTCTGGGAAGGCTACGGTCTTACCTACCTACCTACCTACCTACCTTTACAATGATTTGATTGCGGAAAACATTGATGGGTGACTCGACATGGGGGATGAGATCAGTGCTATCCTGCTCTGCGCTGTGGGCAGTTTGCAGGGAGGAAGCGCCTTCGCTTGCCGTCTCGGTAGCATTGTCAAGATCACCTCTCGGAGTTGCCTGCTTAATGTTTTTCGTTGCTCTTTCGGCATGTTCTTCATCCGCTGATTCGGTGGCAGAATCGCTCGTACCCTCGCTCGCCGTAGCAGTGGCAGAACCATTTTCGGGTGTTTTCGAACTTGTTTCCTCCTCAAGCAACGCCGAGTCGGATAAGTGGTTCACCTCGGTTCTCAATCTTGAAAGAGCATCAGCCACAAAATTGGATTTACCTGGCTTGTAAATCAATTCGTAGTTATACTCTTCTATACGGGCTTTCCACCGCTTCAGCTTCGCGTTGAAGTTCCGATTCCCTAAAGCAAAAGTCAGCGGTTGGTGATCAGTAAAGATGCGAACCTTTTTTGCCCCATAGACATAAGAACGAAGGTTATCCAGAGCCCAGACTATTGCCAACATCTCCTTTTCATTTGTTGCGTAATTTTCCTCGGTCTTATTGAGGGAACGGGAGATGTAAGCAATTGGCCTATCCTTACCGAACTCACCCTGTGACAGTACCGCTCCTATGGCGTAATTAGACGCATCTGTTGTTAAATTGAACGGTCTTTCGAAATCAGGGAAAGCAAGTATTTCAGTTGACGTCAGCAGACACTTCAGATCATTGAAAGCTTGAAGTGCTTCTTCGTTAAGATGGATAGCAACGCGTTTAGACTGGTTTGCTTTTATCTGAGCGTTTTCACCCCTAGTCAGATTAGTCAAAGGTTTTGCAACTTTAGCGTAGTCACGTATAAATTTTCGATAGTAGGAAGTGAGGCCCAAGAAACTTTTCAGTTCCTTAAGATTTTCAGGAGGCAAGATTTTTTCTATGGCAGAAACTTTTTTGGGATCCGGCCGGATACCTTCAGAAGTAATCACATAACCCAAAAATTCCACGCTTGTTCTCAAAAAAATTGTTTTTTCTAAGTTCACTTTGAGGTTCACTTCCCTTAGTCGGGAAAACACAGTCTCTAAATTCTGGAGGCTTTCTTCAATGCTTCCACCGAATATGATGATGTCATCAATGTATACATAGCATATCTTTCCTATGTACTCTTTCAGGACATCATCGATCATTCTCTGGAAGATGGCCGGCGCGTTTTTCAGGCCGAAAGGCAGACGAAGAAACTCGTATTTCCCATTCATTGTGGAAAATGCGGTCTTGGGTATATCTGACTCCTTCATTGGCACCTGATGGAAACCGGATGTTAGATCCAAAGTAGTGAAATATTTAGCCTTGCCTAGGCTGGCAAGTGTAGAAGTTATATCTGGGATAGGGTATGCGTCAGCAACCGTGACAAGGTTTAGTCGCTTAAAGTCAATGACCATGCGATACTGTTTTTCCCCCGACGGTTTGGGCTTTTTGGGTACTACCCAGATTGGGGAATTGTAAGGACTTTTTGAGGGTCGAATGATACCCTCCGTGAGTAAAGTTTTGATCTCTTTTTCTACCTCGTCCCTCATACAAACAGGGAACGGGTAGCTTTTCGTATAAACCGGTTCATTCGTCGAGGTTCTTATTTCAGCTTTAATAGCGGTTTTAATTGGTTCTCGTACATCGATAGGTCCGAAAATGATGCTATATTTTTCAATTATGCTTCGCAATTCACTTCGGACCCCTTCGGGGAGGTCCTCGCCAAGCAAAGCATTAACTTCATTTGAAATCTTATTTTTGAGCGGAATCTTAGTTTTTCGTCCCAAAATAAGCAAATTTTCCTTCCGATCGATGACTGCCTCTAACTGTTTTAAAGTATCGTCGCCGATAATGCCGTCAAAAGAAGTGAGCCCAGGAAGTACGTAGAAGGTTGTTACAGAGTCGTTTCCGACTCCCTTAAAGAAAGCGCCAGTAATTTTTTCGGTAATTAGAATATCACCGCCCGCTGAATGGACTTTAAATGGTTTTGAAATTTTTTCAGTTTTCCCCGACACCCGTGGACTGATGAAATTTTTGTTCGTACCTGTGTCGACAAGAAAACTGAGAATGGTACCATCTGCGAGGACGTACCCTATATATGGAACGCTGGATAGGCGTTTTCCATAAAATTTACTTCCTCCGTGGCATCTTGGGCGGCTTCCTCGTACTCCCTTTCCTCCTCGTTGCTGGATGTGGTCATATTAAAAATTTTTTGTTGTTTATTTGGAAAATTTTCAGAGGCGGCTCTTCTTTTGAATGGATTAGGGTGGCCTACTGGTCGGTTCATGTAATTGACCTGTCGGGATTGAACCGAACGATCTACATCCATCTTTTCGTGGGGCTTAGGAGCACTCGGCCTTGGTGGCGGGTTATCGTTACGAGGCAGATGGTGACGATTGAAGTTGTTAGCTGGGTATTTATTAAAACGAGGAGGAGAATGGACCTCCTTCTTGAAAGTTTGGTTTATCGGAGCCGTTACCGTGTTGGAAAAATTTGTGGGATGGATCGCATGACTCCTATAATTTAAATTTTGGATTTCAAGACAGGCGGAATAAGCTTCCGGTAGGTTTTTCGGCTTTTGTATTATAAGCATACGCGATAGATCACCGTTAAGGCCTCTAATAAAGACGTCAAGGGCGCGATTCCGATAGGTTTCCACAAGAGCATTGACTGTTTCTTGTGTGTAAGACTCGGTCTTTATCTTATTAATTATTAATGAAAATTGATGGTTCACGGCAGCGTAAAATTCGTCTAATCTCGAACCCCTTTGAGTCAGTTGATTCAATTGGTGTTCGAGTGTTCTAATATCGCGCTTGTCCGCATAGTGCAACGACAAGCAGCGTTTGATTGCCGGCCAATCATCGTCAAAGATGTTGTACGATACGAGAGCCGTATCGGCACCACCTCTTATTTTCTGCCTGATGTGCTGCAGAATCGCACGATATATAGGCTTATGTCTAACTATATCGAAATCTTTTAAATTTCCCTCGACATTATGTACCCAAGATACATAATGTGTCGGGTTACCTTCGAACGTTTGTAACTCCTTAACACAGTCTGGTAGGCGGCTGATCTCACGAAGATCGGCCTCGGTTTTCGGTCCACGAAGTTCTGCGCTGACCTCGTTGTCGGTAGCAACTTCAGAGACCGATGTCTCCTCAACACGCTTAAGGCGACCTTCCAAATCCTTGAGTTGGGACAGAATTACGTTAACTGCCCCGGTTAACTCGGTTAAGGATTTCTGGACGGACTCCATATCTTTAGCTTCACAAAATTAAATGGATTTAAAAACACTCACTCACGAACTACGTTAGCTTCACTTCACTACCGCACAAACCTCCGGGGTACCCCTTTTTACACTTCAATTTCACCCTTCTAATTTATTAAATTTTTTACTTATTTCTTTTATTCTTTTCAATTTTAAAATTACTTTCACAATTCACTATATTATTTCTTATACTATTATTTATATTCTTTTTCTATGCACTTGTGAATTTATTCTCCACCAACTCTACAAGCTTAAATTTGATCTATTCGTTTGAAAATGTAGTAGCTACTATTCACTTCCTTCTGGATTTTTTTTTTTTTACGCTTCGCCTATTTGACGATTTTTCTAATTCACTAATTTAATTTCTTTCGGACTTTGGTTTTGATTTGAACTGATTCTTTCAAATTTGTGTTTTTTTTTTGTGTATGGGATTTTTTCTTTTGAGAGGTTTTGACTTGAACTGTTTCAAATTTGTGTTTTTTTGTTTCTAGTATCAGATTTTTCTTTTCGGAGCTCTGTTATCATATGTAGCTCTCACTGTTTTAAAATTTTACGAACTTTGTAATTTTTATTTATTTTATTATCTCACACTGTATTTATTACACACTGTATTAACTTAATCTCAGTATCTCTCAGTCCGATTTCCTGAAGGAGATATGAATAATTTTTTGTTAGGATTCTCGATAGTTTCCGGAGAACCGGCAATGGAAGGGTCGTATTTATCCCTTTTAGTCGCGAACGTTAATAATTGTACGCGACCTACTCGTGGTACGACGATCTTCACTATTGTATCCCTTAGCCCTCTAGGATATCCGCATGTTCCCATGGGTATGCGAAAAGTTGGTATTCAGAAATAAATGGTCCCATGGGTACAGTGACTTGCACCCGATTGGGCGTATATATTCTGTTTTCATACCGATCCACAGGCGAAAAGGATACAACGATTGCCGGTCCCTGCTCGGGCGCCAGTTAAGGATTTCTCCTTGGAGAAATCATAAAAAAAACGCGAACGGAGAGACTTCTGTCTCTCCCCAACGGTTCGACTTACAGGTAAAAAACTTTTATCCGTTTCATTAATAGATTTATTTTACACGTCTGAATCGTTCCACACTTGACTTAAAACTAACTTAAAATCTAATCCCAAATGCACTCGAAGCCTTCGTCCCGTTCCCAAGCTGCGGTGTCCATTTCCTGCCGATACATTGGTCGGCCGTAGTTCATGCGCGTGTCATGTGATACCCTTGCACTTGATCCATTCGATGTGTATGCGCTTCTATCGTGGGAACGCGTTCGCACCTGAATTCGTGGGAACGCGTTCGTACCCGAAAAAAGTTGACTAAGCAAATCTGGATGATTTGCTTTCACGCGTTCGGCTCGTGGCCCTAGTGCAGGGTGTTAACTTAACTTTGAGGCTTCAATCCTGTCTATTTACAGGCCACCAAAAACAAATGTCAAGTGTTTTATCCGTGAGCTCAGCGAATATGTTGACAGAGTTGGTACGAGGAGCAACATCAGACTAATGGGTGATGTCAACATAGACATGAAAGACAAACGCAATGAAGATGTGTGCGATTTGTGTAGCTTCAAAAGGTCTGCATAATTGCATACATACGCACCCACGGGGGTGGCCGTGGTGCAGTGGTTAACATCATCGACCGCCGAGCGGAAGGTTTATGGTTCAAATTCGCTTCATAGCCAAGAAAAAGTAGTTTCTATACCGCCAAAAAGTATGCAACGCTGTTGAGAATGGAAAGTATTCGTATTTATTCGTATTCGTATTCGTATTCGTATATTTATTTCATATAAATTCAAAAACATAAGCGATTACTTATTACTTAACTCATAGTAAGAAATAAAATAGGTGACATTTTTTATTTTATATACATAACGTATTAAAATAGTATCAAATGCCACTTCAAAAGGCTGAATTAAATTAATATAAGATAATAGAAGTATGGGTGGGTGACCCAATAATTATATACACTTTAACAATAGGAAATTCAAATTGACGTGGAGAAAATATTAACAACATACAGATCCCCAAAAAAAAGAAACAAATGAGAATTAAAAGAATAAAAAAATAAGACAAAGACAAACTCCAAGTTATATCAGAACGTTAGAGAAAAGGTTTTCGAAATGCGGTAGTGCGAAAAGTTGGAACAGATACGACATTAGAGAAGTTTCTACGTAAATTGTAATCTGAAATTAATCTACAATTAAGATTACCCGACCTTAAGAAGAAAGTTTTAAGGACTTTAAAACAATATAAATGGCGAACAGGAAGAATATTCATATCACGAAACAAAGGATAACTGGGATGACGACGATTCTTACGGCATATTTTTCTTAAAACATTTTTTTGTAGAATTAAAAGAGGCATAATTTTATTCATATTTGTACCTCCCCAACACGTAATACCATATTGGAGCTTCGAATGGAAGATCCCATAATAAATTACCTTAAGTAATTTTGTAGAGCAAACATTTTTTAGATAATAGAAGTTCCGAAGGGTGCTGCGAAGATACTTCCTTAACGACTCAGTATGGTTTATAAAGCTCATCCTAGAATCTATAATAAGGCCCAAGTATTTAAATTCGTCTACTTTCTCAACTGGAAAACACTTATTACTACAACTTGATTTACTACAGAACGTAGAGAACGGTAAGGCGGGAATACAACTACAACCTGTAAGTTTGTATCTATGACACTCAGGTGCATGAAAAACTACTTCAACGTTGTTACAGATTTTTGTAGACAGATTAAAATACATAATTTTTGTTTTGGAGCTAATATTTAATTTGTGCTCAGCAAACCAGATCCTTAATAAATTTAGATCCCAATTAATATCAGATACGAGATTTAAAGCACTGTCCGATCCGTAAGAACAGGCCACGTCATCAGCGAAAGCAGTGATTTTAGCTTTAAAGCTTAGCTTGAATAGAGAGTCGATATAGATCAGGAACAAAATAGGCCCCAAGACAGAACCTTGTGGCACTCCCGAATTAAAAAACAGCATTTCGCTCCTCGCTTCTTCGATCTTTACTCTTTGGGATCGGTCAGAGAGGTACGATCTAAACCAATCGAGTATGAATCCACGGAACCCAGCTTTTTCCAATTTAGTCAATAGGATGGCGTGGTTAACCATATCAAATGCTTTTGCAATATCTACAAAAAGGCTTGCAGTGTACTTTCTCGCGTCAAGGCTGGAAAAAATATGGGAGCAAAAATTTAGAAGAGCGTCTTCAGTTGATTTTCCCCGCTGAAAACCAAATTGCACTGAGCTGAAAAAACTAGTTTTATTTAGGAAGGACACTATCCTCTCCTTAACGATTTTTTCAAAAACTTTGCTAAAAACAGGAAGAAGAGAGATGGGCCTATAATTGCCCATATCTTCTTTTGAACCTTTTTTGAACAAAGGAACTACGTCAGCGCATTTAAGTTTATCAGGAAAAACCCCAGAGAAAATGCTGCGATTGAAAATAACAGCCAACACATCAGCTACATAGTAACCAACATGCTTTACAATCCTGTTTGAAAGGCCATCAAATCCACATGCATTTGAATTCTTAAGGGATCCAATTGCCCTTAGTACATCGAGAGAGGTTATAGGCTCAAACGCAAAACTATATCCCTGAACAGGCCCACAAGAGTTTGCAGAAAACGAACACAGGCTACAAATAGGTTGGTTGGTTGGACTTGTTGAACTGTTCACTATTGAGGCAAAGTATTTGTTGAATGCGTTCGCAATAATAAATTTATCAGAAACCACACAATCATTTACAGAAATAGCAGTCGGTATTTTGTTAACAGAGCCCTGGTTCAGAATGCTATTAACAACCTGCCATTCGCTTTTTATATTCCCATTTGCAGACATGAACCGTTCACGATAATAATTATCGCGGCAAATGCGAATATCCTTTTTAAGCTGAGAGCATAACTTCTTGTATTTACTTTTCAGATGTAGATTATTAGGATGCTTAGAACACTTAACTCTGAGCTTATTTTTGATATGTACCTTGTCAACGAGATGACCCGTTATCCAAGGCTTGAGTCTTTTTTTAGATGTTTTTAAAAAATCAGTAGAGGTACAGTTAGTTAAGTGTTTGGTGAAACAATCCATAAAGAGATTATAGCAAGCAGAGGCATCATTCTCCAAATATACAGCCTCCCAGAATTCAATCAGTAGATCATTTTTTAGCTTAACGAAATCAATTTTTGGCATAATTTTGGTAGGGTTAACATATTGATTAACTTTTTTGCTGGAATTCAAGTTTACCAATAGCCCTGTCATAGAGTGATCCGAGATATTCAGATCAAATATGCACTTCTCGCAGGAGCTTTGAGGGGAAAAGACAAAGCGACCATAAATGTGATCCAAACAGCTACTTGACAACATTCTAGTAGGTTTATTAATGAAACTGGATAAACCATGCGATGCTAAAAGAGCCAAATAGTTTGATACCAATTCAGTCTTATCCAATAAGTTAATATTAAAATCTCCCAAGATAATTAAATTTGTGGCATTCAATTTTTCTAAGAGACATGAAAACTCCTCCATGAGCGCAACAACATTAAACGTATGTAGTCTATAGACACACAAGAACACATAATCTACATGATTAATAACAATAGAAACTTTTAAAACGTCAGCACTACGAAAATCAACACACTTCTCCTCGCACACTAAGTACTCCTCTTTGATGAAGCAACCTACACCACCTGAAGCATAGTTTTCATTTGGGCTTGCAAAGAATCTAAAACCAGGCAAATGGTAATCATTAACCTCGAATTCGTAAATCCAAATTTCTGACACAAATACAATATCAGGCAGACACAAGAACGAATCGAGGTGGGCAACGAGAGAAGAAAAATTTTCTCTTAAACTTCTAACATTCTGATGGACAACAAAGAGTTTGTTATGGCAATAACTGCTATCAGTAAATACATTATCACAGTTTATACTATTGAGATCAATAACAGAAAGGTCATCGATTAGATCATTATCAAAATTCATTTTATCTCAAAAGTAATAAATTAGCACTAAATAAGTGCAAGATCATTGAACGATCTAATTGAGATGACCCTCCCACCTTCTACCTTTCTCAGTAAAATTTGATTGTTATTAAACCATACATATTTATAATTTTTCCGCTTTCTTACATCTTTGGTCTGCATGAAGAGAGCCTGGGTGTACTTGGTAAGAGCATCATTAATATATATGCTGGTTCTCTTGCTGTTGCCGCCGCTGCTGTGATTGCTGCTGTTGTTGTCGCCTTCGCTGATACCAGTCACGTTAGAGTGGAGATTTTTTCTTTTCTTATTCTTCTCGCTCATAATTTGTTTCTTGATAGAGAGGTCAGTGAACTTCACACAAATAATTGATTTGTTTGAACAGCTGTTAGTTCCCTCTTTGCTCCGTAGTTTCTTTATGTAGCAGCTCTCTATTTTGGTGTCCGGAACATCAACAGACAAAGCATCTTGGAATATTTGTTTAGCTTTGCCGATTGCGTTATTGTCATCGACATTAGGCACACCAACAATTTCAATGCAATTGGTCAGAAGTTGTTGCTGTTGCCAATTGAGTCGACTCTCCAGGGATTCAACCTTCGCCTTCAACTCAGCATTTTCAGTTCGCAGTTCGCTGAGAGATATTAAGAAACGATTATTAGTTTCCTCCAGTTTTGCGAGCTTTAGGTAAATCATCTGAAGTGTGTATTCCGATTCACCATGATCCTGTTTAGAACCCGATTCCACTGTATGTTTGCTGTTGTGTTGATCCCCTTGTCCACTATCAGTGTTAGAAGAAGAGGATCCACCTTTTCCTGCACTTATGGACTGATAGTTGTCATTGACAAGTCCTGGTCCTGACACACGCAACGATCTACGTCTAAGTACGTCGCATTTATTGCAGCGAAAAGGTTTCCCACTAGTAGCAATAAAATCTGCATCTTCTTTAGTGAGATTAACGCAAGCGAAATGGAAGAAACTTAAACAGTCGCTGCAGGAAATCTTTGTGACACAATTTCTTTCAATTTTCCCCGAACAAAGTGAACACTTCATTTTAAGATCAACGAAAAAATTAAAATAAAAATAAATAAATTTGAAAAAGTTAAACAAAATTACAATGAGATGTGCACCCCACGACACTCACTGACTGACTGACCAGTGACCAGACGTACTGCTGCAGGCATAACACTCACAGTATATGGTCAAACGAAATTCATCCTCTGCGTATGCAATACTAAAAGTGCTTGAACGAATTACTACGGACTATAACCAACGCGGAATTTGGTCGGCTCTCGTCCTATCTAGGTCTAGGACAACCACCCCTGAGAGTAGTGAACGAACATCAACGACCCCAACCACTGTACTCCGTTCAGGTTGTGTGTGTCAACACATCATAAGAGAATATAAAAACCGGCCAAGTGCGAGTCGGACTCGCGCACGAAGGGTTCCGTACTATAATGTATAAAAACGGCAAAAAAAGCATGTCTGTTGTATGGGAGCCCCATTTATACATATATTTATTATATTCTGTCAAAGTATTTGTTGTTAAAGCAGCAACAGAAATACATAATCAGTGACATTTTATTCTCACACCCTTATATATGGTCGTTCCCCAAGGAGCAGTATTGGGCCCAATCCTTTTTCTAATTTATGTTAATTCGTTTTTCTTACAACCTTTTAAAGGCAAAATAACTGCCTTTGCTGATGAAACATCTCTTTTCCACTCAAACACTAACTTAATTGATAGTTTTGCAGATGTTAATAATGACCTAGATATGTTAAGGAGATGGTTTAATTATCATAAACTAATAATTACCAACAAAACGAAGTACATGATATTTAATATCAATGGTACAGTTTTCAGAGACCTTCCCTTATATTATCATGCAACATTGTGTAATCGATTTGTTCTTGAAGATATAGTATTCAACAATCAAGAATGTTTGAAAATTGCTTCTTGATTGAACACGTGGACAGTTTTAAACATTTAGGTGTTATATTGGAGAGCACCGTGGCGCAGTGGGTAGTGTGTTGGCCTCTGACGCCGATGACACGGGATCGAATCCCGACACAGCCATGTCATCGAACGTGTTTTTCACAGTGTTTCTCCTCAGCGAGGTTCTGACAAAACCCCCTGTAGTAAAATTGTCATGAAAAGCTTCTCGAAATTCGCCGTTCGGAACCGGCAATAAAACTGTAGGTCCCTTCCACCTATGTGAAAATGAAATCACACACAACATGGGTGATTGAGAGAAGCTCGGCTCAGGTTCTTCATGGACTGTAACGCCAACATACATACATACATACATTGGACCAACAACTTTGTTGGAATGACCATTCAATATATTTGAAACAGTATCTAAATGGGGTTATAAGATAATTATTCCATCTCAGTATGCACTGCAATCTCTACCCGTTTTAAAATACTAAATGTATACTCGCACCGATATGGAACTAGCAAAAACATGTCCATGTCCGGAACTAAATGTATTATCGCACCGATATGGAACTAGCAAACCATGTCCATGTCCGGACCTGAATGCATACATACACATGTATAACATTCGTTCACGAAATGCGGTGCAGGCATTATATTCTTTCATTTCTTTTCTCCATTTCAGTTCAAGTGTGCTGTACAGTGTACACCAACTGTTCGAGATTTATCGCCACATCTCCATACTTTTGGGTTTCTTGAAAACTACGGGGTATAACTCATACCGTATGAGAAGCATGTTCGTTGCATTTATGTTTTTTTTTTGTTCGTTTTGTACATATGTGATTGATGAATAAGGGTTGAATGGAACTATGGAACTCATTTCGTTCAATTTGCGGAACGAGAGGACATGTGTCCGAGAGAGGACATAGTTCCGTGAACTATACATGTCCGGAACTACCCAACTCTACTTCGTAATGTACATATGTATGTATGTATGTATACTTATACATAGCGTACAGATGTGTGAGTGTATGCATGTATGTGATGCGTATGCACGCATGTACGTATCGGTTCGTATGTGTGCAAGATCGCTTGCTCCTCTTGCTCACTTGCTCCTCTCCACCTGCAGCGACGTCGTGCGAAAGGGATGCTAGGCCAGCTGCGAGGACTGGTCGTGAGCAATGGCGCCACGCGATTGCCCTCACGCCGACTTACCCGCAGCAAGAATCGCGAATTTGCTACGAGACTCGCGAAATATCCCACGCAAAAGAAAAATAAAACACCGTAATCGTTTCCAATTCAATATGTCACAAATTTAATGTCCTTAACCTAACTTAATCTAGGTTTACAATTATTCCTTAAAACTACCCTACACCGTATGTCAATAAAAAAAAGTCGAAATAAATAAAAAAAAAATATATGTAAAATAAAAAAAAAAGGAATTCACTGTCCAAAAAAGTAAATAAACCGCAGCATGAGTATTCGAACGGTGGTACCGAAACTCCTTTGACCAACTACTTAGCCCGCATCACCAATCACGACACGCAAGCCTGTGATTTCAATACCTTATACAAAGAACGTGATATCCGCGACCAACGTAGGCAATAGGACACACGGTACGGCCGCGTACCGGGAACTGCTTAAAACCGTACCGGATTTCTTCCCGGAAGATCACTCTCCGAGTACTTCGCCGAAGATTTCTCTCCGAGTTCTTTGCCCACTCTCCCTCATGTGCTACTAGGAACACAAAAAAAAAAAAAATTCTGACCTTCTGCGGGCTGAACTCCACTCGTTCGCGTGTCAAGCGCTGATCGTACCCTCGGGCTATCCGCCTTCTCTAAGTTTGATTTCCCAAAATGGATGACTACGCGCCGTTCACAAATGGGAACTGACCGAAAGATGACAACGAAAACCTTTCGAAACAATTTATTATTGGTAATTATGTATATGTATAATTAATTTTGTTCTGTTTTTAGTATTTGTCGTGGTAGCGGCAACAGAAATACATCATCTGTGAAAATTTCAACTGTCTAACTATCACGGTTCATGAGATACAGCCTGGTGACAGACGGACGGACGGACGGACAGCGAAGTCTTAGTAATAGGGTTCCGTTTTACCTTTGGGTACGGAACCCTAAAAACTCTTGAACCTGCGCGAGTCTCTAAAAAAAAAAAAAAAAAAAAAATAAAAAAAAAAAAAAAAAAAAAAAAAAAAAAAAAAAAAATGTGCAAAAACTCTAATCGATCACAACTTCGTAAGAGTCAACAATGCAGATATGTACATATCTATTCAGCTGTAATCAAAATGTGCGTATCATACCATTATGCTCTCTACTGCGGGATAAAAAAAAAATGATATGTACAAGCAAAATGAAACCCAACAAAGAAAGTATAATACTAGCTCATCTCTTATCACAAAAAAATCAAGATTTCAACTGGAATAATCCCAGCGTGTACACAGACGTAAATGAGATGTATCTGAATTTTAAAGAAATAACGAGTGTAACGAGATCTTTTCTCGCTTCTCCGATCTTTGGAGAAAGGGTGCTCTGATGGTAGGGTAGGGCTCTACAATCTCTTCAGTAATCCCTTCGCAGGGACAGTAAAACGCAGAAGGTTTTTGTGTTTTAATTCTTGTTTACTTATTTATTTATTGGCTTGCGCTTACGGCAAGGGTTACTGGAATTGAGGACAGTGTATATGGCGTAGTCGCAATGGCAAAGTGGCGTTGGTTCCGAACAATTGTCGAACAAACTTTTGTGCTCGTTCAAGAGTGCATTAAGTTTTTCTCTATCTGGTGCATTTAAATCGACAGCCTCATCGGTTCTTAATTCGATGTCAAGACAATTTATGGGCATAAGATCTACATAAGTCCATTTCAAAGTCCACCGGCGGACGAATACGGTCAGGAAAAAGGTTTCCCTATTCCTCTCATTTCGATCTGGAGTGACATCTGTTGCTCTAAGTGAGTCTCCAAAAATGTTCTGGATTGTATTCGGTGAGTAGTCGTTGTCAGAACTTTCCTTCGTTTCGACGTGGTGGCAGGTGCTGGAGATGAATTGGGCTCGAACCAAGACAAGAAAGCAGAAGAGCTTGCTTTATTTTTCTCTGCAGCCATAAACGTTTGATGAGATTATTGAAAAATTGGTGTCTTGACAAGTGGGGACTTGGTTTCAATGGAACGTACGGAAAGATGGAAGCAGTGCTTTCTTTGCTTTTTGTAGACAATCGTGAGATGTGTCATAAAACTCAAATGTTTTCTTCTTCTGATCAGCAAAATACCACATTCTTTGTCCGAGATCCATAACTCCATTTTGTTTCGAAAAATCGATTCCGATTAGTGTTCGATTATCTGTGGCATTTGGCAATACAATAAATTGGATGGGCCTTCACCGATTTCCAAATATGTATAATGGAAGTGTCTGCAATTAGAACATCTTGTTTTAGTCAGTTCCCATCGGTCAGTGATACTGATGTTTGCATCTTCCTAAATTGTATACGATTTCGTAGAAAATGCAAGAGTAGTTCTCTACCGGAAACGCTTGTACTAGCTGCAGTATCCGAATACGCAATACTCTTTTCAGCATGTGAGGCTATTGAAACTGTAGGTAAATCTGTACACAAGGTCGTTTTGATGCAGTTGAATGATACTGTGGCTGGTCCTTTTGGAAATTCTTTGCAACTTGGGCAGTTCGAGCGGATAAATCCTGGTGCCTTACATTTGTAGCAATGAACTTTTGCTTCTATCGTTTCTCTCTCTTTCGGCATTTGGCCATTGTGTGGCCTAAGTGCTTACAAAAGGTGCAACACTTCTTATCGGTGTCGTTTCTTCCTTTTTCTTCCTGACCAATGCTCTTTTCTGCTCGAGAAATTTCAATGGCTCTGGCTCTTTCCAGTAGATCGTGAAAAGTGCCAACACTTTCTCACGGTACACCGTCTCTGATAAGGATATTGAGTAATCCATATACAAGATCTAGCATCATTGATTCCTTTAGAACTTCAGGCAGCTTTGAAAGTATCGCTCTCTTAGCACAAATAAAATCGTCGGTTGGCTCTTTCGGCTTGTGTTTTTGATCGAACACCTCTATGTAAATGCGGTAAACAGGTTTGGCGGGAGCAAATGCATTATGTAAGAGTGTTTGTATGTCATGCCAAGCTTTTGCTTCCAATTTCACGCCTTGCCACCGAGTTATAGCATTATCCGTCAACAGAAGTGGAAAGTCTTTAATA
The DNA here is from genome assembly GCA_951905685.1 of Eumerus sabulonum. Classification (NCBI taxonomy): domain Eukaryota; kingdom Metazoa; phylum Arthropoda; class Insecta; order Diptera; family Syrphidae; genus Eumerus; species Eumerus sabulonum. The sequence goes on from OX645060.1 coordinate 211,755,754, forward strand.
GCATCAGCGTCATCTATACGCTCTATGCCTTTGTAGACGTTTATAGTGGCTATAAATGCTTCTACAACCACAGGGTCCCTTTCTCCCTTAAAACGTGCTGTGCAGTTGCTAAAACTGCCGATTCGTAACTTCCGTGTTTGAATCGCAGCAGTGAACTCCCTTAGTTGAGTGTCTGAAAAGACTGCCATTTTAATGTTTTGTTTTTAGTTGCGGCAATGCGCTTGGTACTTCTCGGTTTGGTTTCTCCGTCCGTGTTTGAGATTTTCAAAGAGTTGGGCCTCTAGTTGGGACGCCAATTTGTAACGAGATCTTTTCTCGCTTCTCCGATCTTTGGAGAAAGGGTGCTCTGATAGAGGGTAGGGCTCTCCAATCTCCTCAGTAATCCCTTTGCAAGGACAGTAAAACGCAGAAGATTTTTGTGCTTTAATTCTTATTTATTTATTTATTTATTGTTTTGCGCTTGCCGTAAGCTGGGTTACTGGAATTGAGGCAGTAAATTGTTTCACCTTATATCTATGTTTCAAACTTATATCTGCCAATATGCACGTTCTGTCCAAGACGTCGGTGGTAAATGCCCTTTTCGATGACAGCAGATATTTAGTCTTGCCCTCAAACCAATTTTTGCCGCCTCCACCTCAATACTCGCAAACGCCTCACTGACATCTCGCTGTGATCTACCTATTATGTCAGTGTCATCGGCGTATGCAAGGAGTTGCGAGGATTTGAAATAGATTGTGCCTCTTGTATTGGCCTGTGATTTTTGCACAATCATTTCGAATATGATGTTAAAAAAAATCACACGACAGCGCATCGCCCTGTCTAAATCCTTTCTTGACTTCGAAACTATCGATCAGTTCTGCACCGATTCGGATGGAGCAGCGAGCGTTCTCCGGAGTCATCCTGCAAAGTCTGACGAGCTTAGCAGGAATGTCAAAAGTAAACATGGCGTTATATAGGTCGTCTCTAATTACGCTATCGCATGCGGCCTTGAAGTCGACGAATAGATGGTGGGTGTCGAATTGAAATTCATTGGTTTTCTCCAGGATCTGCCGTAGTGTGAAGATTTGGTGGATGATGGACTTCACTGGCCTGAAGCCACCTAAGGACCTATCAGCTTATTTACGAACGTCTTCAAGCGTTCACACAAAACGACAACGAAGATCATGTATGCGACATTAAGAGACTTATTCCTCTCTAGTTGGCGCAGTCAAAGGGGTCTCTTTTTTTGTGGATCGGGCAAATAATGCTGAGACTCCATTCCTTGGGCATGCTTTCCTCTGACCATATCTTACATATGAGCCGGTGCATACTCCTAACCAGCTCACCCCCAGCCCAGAGGTCAGCAGGCAATCCATCTGCGACAGCAGCTTTATTCGACTTTAGTTTCGACATGGCAATCTCAACTTCGTCGAGGTCAGAGGGATTGAATTCTCTGCGATTTTCGTCATTGAGAAATGGGTCATTCTGACGGTGGTATGTTGGCTTTCACCGCCGTTATACAGTCTGCAGAAGTGGTCTTTCTAAATTCCAGCATCGACTGCGATTCTACTGTTAGGTGTCCGTTCTCATCCTTACATGCCTCCGTTCGGGCTTTATAGCCTTGAGACATTCGTTTTATCTGTTGATAAAATCCTTCTACACTCGTCAACGAACCAGGTGTTTCGTCGTGGTGGAGCTTTAAGGCCCAATACTTCCATTGCTTTGCTCTTCAGGGCTAGTTGGCACTGGCTCCATTGCTGCTCTATTGACTGAGTGGAGGATTGTCGTGTATCGGAGAGCTTGAGGGGACGCGTTCGGCAAAGGCACTGGCGATCTCCGGCTATAGTAGCCTTCCGACATCATAGCTTGATGTTCTTACTCTACTCCGCGGTGTTCGTGTTGTCCGTTGACGTAACTTGGCTACTACAAGATAGTGGTCTGAGTCGATGTTCGCTCCTCGAAAAGTACGAATACCAAGAATAGTGGAGCAATGTCTGACGTCGATCGCGATGTGATCAATCTGGTTGGTGGTCGATTGATCAAAACAACACCAGTCGCCTTTGTGTATATCGAGGTGCGGAAAGCGTGTGCCAGCTAAAAGAAGATTTCTCCCCGTGGCGAAGTCGATCAGCCTGTGTCCGTTATCGGATGTGGTGTCATGTAGGCTGTGTTTGCCGATGACTCGTTCAAAGATGCTTTCTTTACCCAGCTTAGTGTTAAAGTCTCCTAATATGATTTTGGTATCATAGCTGATCATAGGAATCATCTTTGATGGAGTCATCCTTGTCGTCCGTGGGGGCATGGACACATATGAGGCTGGTGTTGCCTTGTTACGAAACAACGGGACGCCGCCAAAAACGGACGACAGATCACACGATGTACTAAACATCGAACAGAAGAACGAAATGGACAAAGAACGAGGAGAACGACCGACAACGACAAACAGGCAAGAGACATTCTCCGTCAGACTAGCAGCGAGTACAAACGTGCCGACGTAGATTATTAGACAATACAAGTAAATAAAGTGTAATTTGAACTAAAACCTTGTGTGCTTAATTAAATCCTACATGTATGTAGACCCAAGGCGGCTCCTAAGAAACTCTCCTCTGAGCCCATTCTGGTGAGATTCTGGTGAATTTCCTGAGATCCCAGAATGACCTGAGACCCAAAGAAGCCTTATTGAGTTTAGTTTAACGACCTTGTTCAGGTAGGCCATAGACACTAACTTGGAGCTAACTTGGAGCTGATTTAAGGGTTGGACACAGTTTTGGGTACAGCATGGCTATACTGAAAACGCATATGTATGTTTTTACTCTTCCACCTATGCCCCACAACATAGTACATGGCCATCAGGATTGCATACATACATATATCTCGGACTGAAAAATAGACGCATATTTTCCTAACAAATAGTGTAGTCGGACGTTTTCGCGCCGGACCCCAGCCCAGACTTGGAGCCATCTGTGAAACTGTGAAGAAATACTTACCAGGACCAGTATGTGGCTGGAGCCAATTCTGACGCCATGGAAATTCGACTGTGGAGTTACATCGCAATAGGATGACAGGTGTCAGTGCGTCCGAGACCACATCCGCGCCGTAGAATAGTTCCCGCGCAAGCGCACTGTCATTTTAATACGAGTTGTACCAAAAATATTTCTCTTGAGTTCCGACACCTTAGTCGACACCACGGAGGACAACTACACTGCACCGCAGCTAGCGTGCGGTACTAAAACCGACGGATCAATAATTTTGCTCTCTGCAAAAGCTTATTGCTTGGGATTAAGTAAAATTTTGAAATCCCAATGTGTACTGAACATTGAAGCCAGGTGATTAGGCAATATATCGCAACAAAGAAGGATTGTCTGATACATATGTAAGTATTTTGATCAAGGGGTATGGTAATTCTGAAAAAGTAATCACCCACTAATTTTGTTTTTCTGTTTTTTGATGGGGGACTAGTGCTCACATCAAGCCTGGGGCGCTGCGGTCTATATATGTAGACCTACTGTGCCCGCTATCCGATCAGACGAGGTGTTTCTCCACTTAATAAAGTTGAGGATGTCTCTCGTAGGAGCTGAAATGATTCCCTCAGGAGTCACGAATTCACTGAAGTGGATACGCTTCTTAAGGTGACAAAGGACAACACACTCACAATCCTTTTCCTCAAGACTGAGTCGACACTTAGTTTCAAACTAATTCTCTTTAGTACGACGTTTTCCTGTTTAGCCGGGACATTTGAAAACCATTACCTGAAAAAAAAAAAGACCCCAAAAACTCACCTCAAATCGATCCACTATTACTGTATAATCTTCATCTTAATCTCTATCAGTATCATCATCACTGGCAACCATCATCAGCCATTAGTATCCCATTTAGGTATACCAGTGACGCAGCAAAGATACAACTTTCCACAAGCATACGGTCATATGCTTCCATCTGTACGTGCACTGATACAACTTTGCTCGTACGGCGTGCAATCCTTAAATGTGAAAAACTTCAAGTTCCAGTTCCTGCAAGCTACGGCTACGGCATGGTATACATAGTCGGTATGTTGTTGTTTCAGAAATGAGTTTGTAAACGATAGTTTATGAGCAGTTGTGAGCCGATCGGGAGTGACGGTATGGTGGTGTTGAGTCACATTCTTGCCAAAGAAGGATGTGTTTAATATACATATGTATATGCATCACCGCATGTATGTACATAGATATGTAAGAAGTCGTTTAAGGATGGTACGTTTACATACATACATACATACATACATATGTTTACGATTGGGGCATGAACGTTATTCGCACAACGGATAATGGCGAAATTGATTTTTGCTCCTTAGTGCTTAATTAAATTATACGGAATCGGTTGAAGGCAGCAATGAGTTTGGAAAGTTTTGCAGGAGATGCGAAAATTGATATCAAGTTCGGTTTGCATTATTGATTGGATGTTGAGATTGAGATTGTTCCGAGTTCTGGTTACTGCTTTCGAATTCCTTCGGGTGGAAAATGTTTCCGAGATTTTTGGCAAATATCCAATTTAGGTAAGTGAATCCTTTGGGGCTTAATGAGTATGCGCATAAGAGAGAGCGACGCTGACTATTGGCATATAGAAAAAGGCTTGATTAACCTTGAAAATTATCTGAAGTTTTTGGAAAAATTAAATCAGAAGATAGTTGACAAGGGCGACGAAACTTAACAATACGAAGTAATAGCCTTATAATTATCTTCCCAGTGGGAGATTATTATAATGGGGCCGATTTTGCGAATTCCAAATTTTGACATACAGTTGCTCTCAAAATTGAGCGTACACCACGAAAACAAACATATTTTACTTCTTTTGATATTCAAAAATTCACTTTTATATTTTTTTATTTTTGTACTTCATATTACATGTACATATTTTTCTATTAGTTATAAAGAAAAAAACAAAACAAATCTATCATTACACAAATCTTAGAACAAAAAACCCAAAAAAAAAATACTAACCTAATTTCATGACACAAAATTGAGCGTACACTACAATAAAAATAGTAAAAAAGTCCAGTATTTAATAACATTCGTAATTTTAATATTTAGTATGACCACCCTTAGCTTCTATCAACGTTTTCAAGCGGCGGGGCATGGATTCAACCAAGTTTTTGGTGAGAGTTGGAGGTATGCTTTCCCAAACATCCTTGATCCTTGTTTTTAGGTACATTTTGTTGCTGGAATTACTATTTTTTAGCCTCGTTTTAATCTCAACCCACAAATGTTCTATGGGATTAAGATCCGGTGACTGGGATAGAATTTTTAACTGGTCTTAGACATTGTACAGCAACCATTCATGTACCACGACTGAAGTGTGCTTCGGGTCTTTATCCTATTTAAAGTAGAACTCCAAAGGTAGGGCCAATTTCTTTGAGAATATCAAGGTATTTGAATTTGTCCATTGTCCATTGTCGTCTCGATAAACTCAAAATTGCCGATACCACTAGCAGCCCTTGAGCCCCACAACATACCACAACCACCTCCGTGTTTTATCGTTTGAGACAAGTTTTGTTTCTGAAGATCCGTATTTGGTTTTCTCCAGACTATTTGCCTATTATCCAAAACACTTTGGGAAAGTGGTAAAGACAGGAATCCTAGCAGGAAGCTACTTCCTACCACGACGCAACTATGAAAAGTATTTTGAAAAAACTCTGAAGGTACGTCGTGCAAATGATTTTGTTGAGGCAACAAAATGTATCTAAAAACAAAAAAGGACAAAATGTATCTAAAAACTAGGATCAAGGACGCTTGGGAGAGCATACCTCCAATTCTCACCAAAAACTTGGTTGAATCCATGCCCCGCCGTTTGAAAGCTTTGATAGATGCTAAGGGTGGTCATACTAAATATTAAAATTACGAATGTTATTAAATACTGGACTTTTTTACTATTTTTATTTTAGTGTACGCTCAATTTGAGAGCACCGTGGCGCAGTGGGTAGTGTGTTGGCCTCTGACGCCGATGACACGGGATCGAATCCCGACACAGCCATGTCATCGAACGTGTTTTCACGGTGTTTCTCCTCAGCGGAGTTCTGACAAAACCCCGTGTAGTAAAATTGTGATGAAAAGCTTCTCGAAATTCGCCGTTCGGAACCGGCAATAAACTGTAGGTCCCTTTCACCTATGGGAAAATTAAATCACACGCAACATGGGTGATTGAGAGAAGCTCGGCTCAGGTCCCTCATGGACTGTAACGTCAACATACATACACATACATAAGTACGCTCAATTTTGTGTCATGAAATTAGGTATTATTTTTGGGTTTTTTGTTCTAACATTTGTGTAATGATGAATTTGTTTTGTGTTTTTGTTTATAACTATAAGAAAATATGTATAATATGAAGTACAAAAATAAAAAATGTAAAAATAATTTTTTGGATATCAAACATGTTTATATGTTGTTTTCGTGGTTTACGCTCAATTTTGAGAACAACTGAATGTATATACACCTCCACGTTTCAAGGTCACCAGAATCTAAATGTACGTATGTGCGTCCTCGGTTATCTCGAGAACCAATGATGATATTAATATGGGACCGATTTCATTCGACGCTTAATTACGTAACTTCTTTCTTCTTTGATGGCGTTACAGCCCATGAAGGACCAGAGCCAAGCTTCTCTCAATCTCCCATGTTGGGTGTGATTTATTTTTCACATAGGTGAAAGGGATCTACAATTTAATGCCGATTCCGAACATCGTGAGTCGAGAAGCTTTTTCACGGCAAGCCGAGGAGGAACGCCGCGAAATAAACATTCGATGGCGTCGGTGTTATCGGGATCCGAACTAACTCATCGTGTCGAACACACTAACCACTGCGCCACGGTTCAGCAACCGTGTAATCTGTTATCAATATTGTTGTTTAGTTACTTGCAAGTGAAGAAATGTTAGGTCAGTATTCTTAGTTGATGAATGGTATAGATTAGATATCTCTAAATTGATGGTTTCTTGATAACTTGAAGAAGAATATTGCACTATTCATCAAATATTGTAGAAATTGCAGAAGCAAGTGTTATATATCGGGATTGAGCTTCATTAAACCTTTTCGTATGTGTAAAGATCTTGATTATTTGAAAATAGTGTATTTCGAAGTTTATCGACATAAACATAAGACTTATAAAAATGGAAAATGTTAAAGGGTGCTTTCATTATTCCCACTGGCAAGTTAGCCGTGTGGGTCTTGCGAGTCCCACCTAGACCACTTTTTTTAAGAAATTAAATTAGAATGAGTTTAAAGTTTAAAGTCTCTTTAAAAGTCTTGGAAAGCATAATTTCCATTTTTTTTTATTGTATAATTCGCGCAGGTTCAAGAGTCATCTCTTATTTTGTTTGTCACACAACCTGTGCGGAGTGCAGATGGTTTGGGTCATAGATGTTTGTTCACTACTCTCCAGGGGTGGTTGTCCAAGATAGGATTCGAGAGGAACGCGACTGAATTTTCACGTTGGTTGTAGTTCCCAGTAAATGTTCCATGCCATTATGCTGTTATATTAGAACTGCACACACTTGAAATGAGTACTTTGGAACTGCTGTATTCTGTAATTTAATTTGATCTAGAAATGTGTGCACTGTAATGAGACAAAAATTTGTAGGCTTTTTTCATGTTTAACAAGGCAAGCCAACAAATCACAAATTGTAGTTCCAGGACTCACGCAGACTTTCTCAAAAAATCCTTGCAAGTGATGTCAATTTCTTTTCAAACTTCTCGTCAAACATCCCCGTTAAAATATCCACCTGTCCCTATTCCTGTATATCACTCAAAACGTATAAGTGAAGTACGAAATAACATACACGCATATCAAGTATGTCAACACCATACCACACCGTAAGGTCGTCGCCTAACGTTTTAAAAAGCAAAGTGAATGTTATCTCATTTTGCGTTGTTGACGGCATCCAAATTGCCTCCAAGAGAATCCATTATTTGACAATTTTTCATGTAATCTACATTTCAGGCTGGATGAGCAAAATTTTCCGAATCATTGAAGTCATCTACTTGTATCTTATCCCATTCGTTCGCGATACAATGGAGCATAAACAAACACACGTACCCGAATACGATTGGGTGGATCATCCTGAGACACGGGAACACAGGGCGTCATTGCCGATGCTGTGGATTTAAATTAAGTTGGCAATGGAGTGGGCGGCAAACGGTAAGCGGTATGGATACATTATCTTAGAGTATGCAGATACAAAGTTGTCTGTGTTTCCATCCGAAAAGGGGGAAGCAATAATCTGCCTGTTTGAATTTTTGATGCAGAAAAATGAATCTGCTGTCGGACCGATGGTAGATAGGGGGAAACAGGTACGAGCTCTGCTTCGTCCTCCGTTCTCATTTTTTCCTGTTTTTTTTTTAGGGAATGAGAGTGGATGTGCAGGATTATTTATTAGGCTTTCGGTGGCAAGTGCTTTTGATTTTCCTATTCCATACCATAGGCCAACGTAGGGGGATGCGAATTTTATTTATAAATCGATGTACTATTAAATCGGTTGACATTTCTTTCCTTCCTCGATTGGATCAGGAAAGATCCAGGTCTTAAGAGAGTTAGGAATGTGAGAAGACACAGACGAGGCCTTCGTATCGCTTTCATTATTCAAATGTTAAAATCATTGAAGCAGAAAAGGAAAAACAAGAGAAAAAGGAATTTGGCAAAAGAAAAAGCGAACATGCCGAAGGAAAAGTAATTTAAAGGCATTGGGAAGGAGTGGTATGTATCCTGTGGGAGGAAGTCAGAGATGAAGAAGACGTTTTTGATTTTTCGCCTGAATGGATTCCGATAATTACATTTTGCATATCGGGAACTCACTCTTCATTGACGTCTTACTGATACCCATACTCACTTCATTTGCAGTTACTTATCTGCATTCCGGGTCAGGCGCATGGTTTTGTGTAGAAAATGCAATTTGTAAATGGCGTTAAGGAATCGATGAGGGTATTTCAAGTGGTTCACATGTGAGGAGCGATTGTTAATTTGCTCATGATCAAAGAGGACTGATGGAATAAGACCTTAATGGGCTTGCTAAAATGAAGAGCTTATTTGCTTTGCGTTAAATGTGACACGTATTACGGATTTGCTAATCAAAAGAAGTATTCGCTTCGCAGTACATTTGATTTGGATTTTGATTTTATTAAGGTGGGGAGAAAGTACTCGTCTCTCTCTTGTGTAATCTTACATATACTTTTTGATTTTCGTCCTATCTTTCCACATATCGAAATGATACGGGGTGTGGAAATTAACACTGCGCCGTTCGTCAACAGCTCTCTAGAAAGGGAAGCCCTTTTTTAAATTTTCATTGAAGGCTGAAGTCGAAAACACATCTGGTTTATGTGCTGCGTATATTCACAACAGCTTTTTTAATGAAATCTTGTGAAAAGTCCTCCGTAAATTACAGGAGGTATACAGAGGCAAGTGTACGTTGAGCACCGGCAGGAGTCCGGTGCTGGGGTCTTCTTTGAGCGACTGCATTTTTCGTTAGGATAATATTCGTCTGTCTTCCAATCAAAGATATAAGCAATCCTAATTTCCCATTCGGATGGCAAAGGACTAACAAAGGCCTCGTAGGGGTAGCATCTATCCGACGGATGCTGGCCTGCTAAAGAGCGAGAAGAGCCACCGCAGTCGAACATCTTGCGGCACTGTTAGTAAGTCCCATCCCCACCTCCTCGTGGTGCCATCTGAAGATTTCCTATGGAAATTGCAGACTAGGAAGGGCGATTGGCGAGCCTCCTGCGTCAAAAAAACAGGATTAGTCGGTTGGGCTACGGCCTAGTAAACCGTAACCGTAAAAAAAACCTCAAACTCTGAAACAACCACAAGCCTCGGATATAACGAACCTGATTTATGTTGACGACCCTTGCAAAAAACGAAAAAAGGACAATGATCTTCGGCTTTGTACGTGGAATGTTAGGTCACTAAACGGGCCACGTGCAGCCGAACAACTTGCGAATGCCCCAGACTGCTATAAAGCGGAATGGACCGGGTATAAAGCGGATGAAAAACTGCGATATTTACTACTATAGGGAGAGAGGACAAGGATTGTTTGGATGCGGATTTGATGTTCGAGGTGGACTAAGGCAAAAAGTCCTTAGCTTTCGGCATGTGAGCGAACGCCTCATAACAATCCGTATCAAGGCTACATTTTTTAAAATCAGCCTGATCTGCGTCCACGTCTCCACAGAAGACAAGGACGACTCCACCAAAGATGAGTTCTAGGTTCTCCTTGACAGAACGAATGCCCAATGTCCTGGCGCTCTTTTGATCAATCGACTACCAACCAGATTGATCACATCGCGATCGACGTCAGACACACCTCCACTATTCTTGATGTTCGAACTTTGCAAGGGGCTAACATCGACTCGGACCACTATCTTGTAGTAGCCAAGATGCACTTACGGATATCACGAACGCAGCGGAGTAGAGTAAGAATACAAAGTTATGACGACGGAAAGCTACTATCGCCAGAAACCGCTCATGCTTTTACCGATCGCGTCTCCCTTAAGCTCTCCAATACACCTCATTCCTTCACGCTGTCAATAGAACAGCAGTAGAGCCTTTGCAAACAAGCCCTGAAAAGCTCTGCATCCGAAGTTTTGGGTTTCAAGGCTCCACCACGAAGAAACACCTGGTTCGATGACGAGTGCAGGAGGATTCACACAGCGTATGGTCTTCGTAGAAACAGATCCACTGCTGACATCACCGAAAATGGAATTACTCCCTTCACTAAGGAGGTGAAAGCTAAATAGTTGCTTTGGATATTTCCAAAGTATTTGACAGTACGAAGCCTTCTTGACGAATATGCATGCTATTGAGGTCTATGAGTCTCTCTGTCAATGGATCGGAAACTGCCTTTCCAATCGTCTAACGTTCACTTTTTAAACCGCGTTCTCTGTCATTTTAATAAGTGACCACTAGTCTGGCACTTCAAATTAAATCCACTCCTCCGTTGACTACAGTGATCTCAGAATCTTATATTCATACGTACGGCGTACGGCGTCGACATATGAGAATCTATGTAGCTGCTGTGGCCGAGAGTGGAGACTTAATTCACGATCATCAACTCGCCATAGATTTCAACAGCTCAACATTTCACGCACTAGCCTGAGGAGAATTCTCCACAAAGTTCTCGGATTATTCGCTTACAATGCCCAATTGACTCAGCAATTGAAGGCGCGCGATAATCTGCTTGGGTATCGCTTCGCAGTTTGGGCCTCAAAGCAGCTTGCCGCGTTTGGAGCTTGGAAAACACGCACGTTATTGTCGAGACGCCAATGCATCGACAGAGAATAACAGTTTGGTGTGGTGTTGTTGGAGTAGTGGCATCGTTGGACCGTTTTTCTTCGAAAATGAGGCTGGGAACAACGTTTTGGTCCACGGTGGGCGTTACAGAGCCATGTTAACCGACTGAAGTTGAAGACATGGATTTGGACGACCTGAAGTTGAAGACATGGATTTGGACGACCTCTGGTTCATGCAGCATGGCGCGCCATGCCAATCGATCTTTTGCGCACCAAATTTTCAAACCGTGTTATCAGCCGTGTTGGCGATGTCAATTGGCCGCCTCGGAGCTGCGATTTGACCCCTTTGAACTATTTTTTGGAAGGGACCGTAAAGGACCGATATTATGCCAACAATTTGGAAACGATTCAAGTACCAAAGGCCAATATCGTCCAAGCAATCCGTAAGCTACAACCTGAAACCATCAACAAGGTCTTGAAAAATTGGGCTGACTGAAATGGCTACTGCGAAGCCAACCGAGGCAGCCACTTGAACGACGTTGTATCTCATAATTAATGGGAATGTTTGTTCTTAATAATAAAGCTATAATAGATGGAAGAAATTTAATTTTGTTCATTTTATTGTATTTTTAAAAAGAAACTTGTATTTGGCCCATCCTGCATAGTACATAAATGCAAAAACCGAGTTCAAATTTTACGCAGCTTTTCCGCTAAGCAGATAGTTGCTCAGTGTTGTCTCGATTTTCCGAAATTGGACCTTAACTGGATGTGCGGAAAAAAACTGCGACTAACATAATTTAAAACTCAATTGGATAACAGCGTCTTTTTCAACTAGCTTCTATCGTACCAACAAACCTATAAGTGGTGGGGTGCATTATGTTCTTTTTTTTTATATTACCTTCAGCAGTGTATTGTAACGACGATTCTTAAAGATAGGATATATGTAAGTATGCAGGTTTGGTTTTTCTAATCTTCAAATAACGATTTCAGCAAAATTCGACGAAAAAATTCTGTGTACTTTAGATGATATACTAAGAACATTACACAACATTATCACAATATCTTCACGAGGAACACGTGGATAAGGTATGGATGTAAACAAATGTACAAGTGTGTGAATCCTATTTTCACGATTATTATTTGAAGCTGATAAATTTACAGCATAATCTTGAAAAAACTATAAATTGTAGCTTGGAAAACACCTAAATTCAAATCGCACTCCAAATGGTGAGTGTGTCACTGCAACACCAAAAGGTGTCTTTTCATTGTAGGCATTTAAAATGCAATGTGCAAGTGTGGTATTACATATAAAAGCTCACAAAAAGGAAGTTCCCAACTCTATGTTACCTTGTCAGAAAGTAAATTGCGATCCCGAACCATGGTGTAATGGTTGACACGCTGGACTCTCCCATTCCAGTGATCCCTTGTTCAAATTTCAAAGTTCCCGTGAACATTTTTCGCAACGAACAAAAATCCAAAAAGGCTCATCTAGTCCTCGTTCTCCGAGCACTTGTCGCTTCGAGGCTCATCAAGCCCGAATCATTGTTCTTTGTTTGTTCAAATTGATTGTTTCATTTGTTGTGTAACGACATCATGTGATCATGCCGTTCGGCTCGAATGACCAATGTAGAATGGAAAAGGGGAGTAGTTGAGTATCTTTGTTTTTGGGTGACCGCGAGCATTCGGATTTGAACCCGGATCACTGAGTTGAGAGTCCAGTGTGTTACATTACTATCTGGCAAGGTGGCAAATAGTTTGGGAATTTTCCTTTTGTTTGATTGATCGATCCAAAGTGTGTTAATTATTAAGGGTGTCGCTGCAACACACTTAAGGTTTTATTAGAGTTTTTATTCATGACGCGCAATAGAACGTCTTATGGTTTTAACACGAATGAGTACCTCAATTTTAAAATTCAAACGAGTTAAGTGACACACTTAATCTAACAGTGCGTAGTACGACAAACTAGTTTCGTGTTGTCTAACACACTAGCATTTGCAGTGCGGCGCCTAAGCATTCGTTCGTTATCTGCGGGCATATGTTTTCCGTGTGGGACCCGAACTCGCCAAGAAAGGTTGGATCGTGCACTATGACAATGTGCAAGCCGCATCCACGCTATAGCCCCGATATTGCCCCCTGCGACTTATCTTTTATTCCCCTAGATGAGTCGCACCTCAAGGGAACTCGTAATGGTGGTGTCCAAAGGTTCAAATAGGCTTTAACCATGGTTCTAAGCAAGTTAGCTTCGAAGGATTATCAAGGCTGCTTCCTTGGATACGTTGCGTACAGTAAGATTTGTGGTACAAACTTAATTTTACAAATTTCCGGAACACCACACCACACAAAAGGAAACTACGTAGAACATTAGATCGTGGTGTTCAATTTTGGGTCGCGTTCGTACAATTTTCTTCTTGCTAATTGCGTTGTGCTTTTTTCTAAATCCATAATTATTTTCAGTAAAAAATTAATGATCTAGTTTAGGTCAGTCGTAAAATCATGTTTGCTGGCCACTAACTTTTTCTTCATTTCTCTGTTGGCATATAAATCCCAGTTCCCGACCTGGGAACACGTGTTTTAAGGCGGGGTACTGGCGAAACCCCACTTAGTATACTTGCCTTGAAAAAGCTTCTCGACTCACGTCGTTAAACTGTAGGTCCTTTTCACATGTGTAAAAAATAAATCACACACAATATGGGTGATTCAGAGAAGCTTGGCTCTGGCCCTTTATGAACTGTAATGCCACCAAAGTCAAAAGTTTCAGCTATTTTTTTTTAAATATGTAAACCAGTATTACATTCGCGCCTTGGCGCAGTCAAAAAGATTCATACGGCTCCTGAACAAACACTATTAGTATCCTAAAACTTATTAGAGTAGATATCAGAAGACCGGTCAGCTACCTTACAGGACACCGTGGTCTGAGATATCATCTGCCCCTTGCCACCTTAGGAATCATACCTATCCTCCTCAGTGGAATTATGACTCCTGAGCGGATCATCTCAGCTCCTTCGAAAGACCCTGTGAACTTTATTAAGGAAGTGGAGAAACCCCTTGTCTGATCGACTAAGAGGCAGAATGGATTTACAAGGGTTGTTAACACCAACCCCTCAAAAAAAAAAAAAAAAAAAAATAAAGTTTCCATCCTAACTTACATGCCCGTACATACGTACATCTGTATATGTATGTATGTATGCAGTTCTGGTAAAGTCGTCTATTGGGAAACATTGAGCACTTATCAAGGTCCTTTGAAGCAAGTCTATCGCTCACTTAGTATATTTGTACACTAGTACACTATTGCCAGAGAAGTTTGTAGTTGTACAATTCACAGTTCCTGAGTAAATAACCGTTCTACTCGTTCATCAGGTAGGTATCAATTCAAGATATGTACATACATACATACATATGTATGTATGTAGATACATTAGGTATGTACAGTATACAATGAATTAACAATCATGGTACATATGTAACCCTCAAAAAATTGTTTCCTTTTTTCGAAATTGAACTTCCTTTCTTGGTCTTGAACAAATAGTCAGAATACAAAAACCCCATTAAGAACGCCGCCACCCCATTAGACCACATTATCATGCTTCGAATTTACAAAATAGCAATTCACTCGCAGAAATCTGCAAAATATTTCGACAATTCACCGCAACATGCCAAAGTAAATTCCAACTAATGCAATTCGCCCAAAACAAATCCGTTTACTGATTCACTCCAAACACAAACATTTGCACAACCAATTCTAACTACTTCACACTTCTCTCCAAACAAATAGTCCACATTGGAACACATTCCTACATACATAGATATAACGACTATCTACGATGCCAACAAAATTCAGTACACGTTCTTCAATGAATTTTTTGTTTCAGCAAAGAAATACAAACAAAGAAAAAAGGATTCAGATGAGATGAAAGGAACAAAACAAATGCCAGAAAATAACAGAAAAACAAAAAAACCAAAAATAAACAACAGATGGTTCAGTACCGAAGTCACATACGTACATATGTATGTACACACATACGAATACACATTGCCAGATATGCCTGCTCGCAGGACATTGGACACGGGTCCGACTTCGAAGCACGGACATATCATTAGATGATTCATAGAAATTGCCGTCACGTCTAGACATAATTTCCTCAATCATTTATTACCTAATTAAGTGGAAGCTCTTACATAGAAGCGGCCTTAAATTGCAGAATCACTTGTATCTTTCCCACTGACGCAGCTTTGGCATGTCGGCCAGCATTGTTTGCTCCAGAGAAATGAATTGTATCCCCGAGGGTTTGTTTTACTCTTGCCCATCGGATTTTGTCTTGTTTCGGGAAGCGAGTTGAAGAGGAGAAGGTCAAAATCATTGCCTGTAATGAAGGACCTACATAGAGCGACTAAGCGACGACATGAGGCACAATTGCGAATATAAGTCGAAGTACTCCTACTGTTGGGGTGGTTATAACCGGGGCGGTTAGGGTATCTTTATAATATTTACAGCTGCACGGGTTTACATACATACATACATATGTATGTTCTTCCTGACCGTTTTGTCAGGGCAGTACCCAACCGATGGCGATGAGTATCTGTGAGATGTGTTAATGGAGCAAGTTAGTAATGAAAATTGTGGTACAAGTGGAGGTTAATTTACAGATTAATATCTTGAAGCGACGACATCGAGCACTGATAATGGGACGACCGACTTATTGTCATAAAATTACTCTCGTACTTAACCTACACATTGCCGGAGACATTTGTTTAGATTAAGTTACATGGGTTAGGACGTTTGTGCGTATTGCATGGACATGCGGAAAGATGAATCCTTTATGGAAGGTATTGAAAATAGAATAGGATCGGAAGGAAGGGTGATAATTAAGCGCTCTTTGTGACGGTACAGGTAAAATGTTTTAGATTGGTGTTGGATATGTAGTAATCAAGGGTTATGGCTTAATTGAATTCGAATGTCATGCTTGTATCTGATTTGGAAAGGGAAAAGGAATTAGGTACATAAGGATCGTATGTATGTACATGCTTCACATAGAAGTGGCGAGATTGACTTGTGACATTGCATGACTACATAAATCAACCACTTAAAGTTGAAAATCATTCCAAAAAAAGCGGAATTCGAAGAAAATATTAACTTCTCAGAAGCCTAATTCGTTTGTTATGGAGTTTCTCGCAATTGCGAAAAATTAAAATATCTGAAAAACCAAAAGTCTTTGGTAAATAAAATCCAAAAAAGGCGAAACCGGTAGTTAAAACTAGAAATGACAGCGAGAATTCGTGACGCCAAACAATGATGTTCCTTCAACCACTCTCATCACTCATAGTGCACCGAAAGTAATATTCTGAAAGGGTCTCTTATACCAAATTCTGGATACAACTATGTATGTATGTTCTCAGTTAAGTATAAACGCACCAAAAACGTGCCGCACCAAAATGTATCCATAGTAAGGTCATATACAAAGATCATATTTCATACCCATATTGTAAACCACCTAACGCAGTATAAGCAATCCCAATCCCAATGTATCACAACATTTTATATCATACTGCTCAGCTAAGCATAATGAGTGAAATATACTCAGGACAACCCACGCCACTTACATTGTATAAGCAATCCACTTGCATTTAAACACACTAAGCATAAATCCCATATTCCATCCCCAATAACTAGTAAACGTAAATACAACCCACTTTATAGTCAGCATGATCAAATCCCTATCCTAGTGTAAGCCACTTAACCAAACACAAATCCGAGCCACTTACTAAAATATATTCAGTCCAAATTCCATTCCCATCCAGTCGAACCACAAAGGAAAAACCATTTTATAAAAAGCAAAACGCGAAACGAAATGATTGTGTCGTATCCGTGGCATAGTTTAAGTAAGTTCGTTCAAAAAGATTTTTTTTTCCAAAAATAAAGAAAAAGGCTTATACTGGCGCCCGAACAGGAGGGTTCTAAGCACAAGTGACTTTAAAAAAGTCTAGAGTGAGTGAATATACAGTGCGTGACACTATCGCACCAACAATAGTGCTGCCCACATAAACACATATCGTAATTGTGCAGTGCGCGACGAAATTGCGAAACTGCGGTTCGCGTAAAACCCGTTATTGTGCAGTGCGCAATAACTAGTGTTCAAAGCAAAGTGAGTGTAACCGACCCATAGTAGGATCCAGCAATCTTAACGCTGGAATTCAAAGAGGATTAACATTGGAGCATCCTCCACCGTAAACACGTCGGTTCCTAACCCAAAAAACCTAAGCGTTAACAAGCTAATTGAGTGAAACCAAAAACTCAGAGCTGATAGGTTACCTGAGTAAAATAAGAAACCCTACTCTACCTACCCAATCCTACGAAAATAAGAAGAAAAAATTGAAAATAATAAAAATCATACGAAAAAGACGGACACCAAAAACACCATCCTACATCGAATACTGAAAACAATGGCTAACTCCATCATCGTACTCTAAGTTTTAGAAATTAGGAATTGCATAAATTGTCAAAATATTGAGAAAAAAATTAAGGAAAACGAAATTTTGTCCAAAATATTTACAAGCGAAAATTAAAAGCATTTAGAGTTACGAATCAAAGAAAAAAAATGTTTTTAGCTGAACAAATTAAAATTAAAAAAAAAGTAAGAAAAGAATTAAAAAATTAAGTAAAAAGAAAAAAGAATGTAAAGAAGGTAAAGATAAAATTAAAAGAAAAGAAGAAAGAATTAAAATTGAAAAGTAAAGTAAATACAAGAATATCTAAAATTGAAAATTATAATATTTAAAGTAGTGCACTCTAACACACACTTTTACTAACAGAACAAAAAGAAACAGCCAAAAACGAAAATTATATATTAATTTAGTTTTAAGATTATTAAATTACGGATCCGACATAATAATAAAAATGACAAAAGTACAGCAAACTATCGACGCCTTACAGGCCGAGATCGTAAACCTTAACGGTTGTTTTAACGCACAACCCCGTGTACTTAAGGACTTACAAGCACTTGTAAGCAATTCCCTAAAAATCGGTGAAACCTCGTCTGAAGACGAATCACCCTTAGCGAGACCGACAACAGAATCAGACCTTCAAACCCCAAGTAAATTACCCGACCCCATCAAAGAAATCCGTTCCTTCAACGGGAATCCCACGACTTACGTGTCCTGGATTACATACATACATACATTTTCAGTGGCCCGCATGTTCCACTAAAAGAGTCGCGGGGCTAATGCGCGCACGCGGGATCTCTAGGCCACTCGATCCTCCATCATCGACTGTAACTCATCAGGAGCGAGCGAAAACCCAGGCGAGTTTTCGGAATTGGTCCAACCACCTCGTCCTGGGTCTGCCAAGCGGTCGCCTGTCTGATGGTATTGCATCCAAGGCACGCTTCGGAAGTCGTGATGATGGCGACATTCGTCTCACGTGACTAAACCATCGAAGCATAGCCCTTTACGTTCGGAGAAGCAGCTGCTCAACATTGAGCTCCCCGTGCACTGCCGTGTTTCTCACCCTATCTCGGCGAGTAACTCCCGCAACAGCACGAAAAAATCTTATTTCGGTAGTTTGTATTCGCGATCTTGTTCTTTCGGTCAGTACCCAAATTTCATGACCATAGGTGAGAGTTGGAACAAATACTGAGTTAAAAACCGCTTACTTGGCTTTGACACAAAACTCGGTCTTCCTGATTACAGATTTTCCAGGTTGTTTCACAATTGACCCAGCTTGGCCAATCCTGCAGGAAAGCTCAGTATTAGTCCTCCCATCACTCTTGAAGAAGACCCCGAGATACATCCTCAACCAGCTCGTGATATTTCCCTGTGAGCAATGAGACGTTCCACATGCCCATCCTAAGTCGATGCCGTTGTCTGTTGCCCTTTACTCCCCGCACGCACTGGTAAGTGCATGGCGTGATAACCCCCCACCTCCGTTATGGCTCACGAGGCCACTGCCGGGTTGCTCGTGACTTCTTCGGACTAAGCCCGACCGGCTGCCTAGCGGGACAGACCGGCCACCAAACGCTCGCATACTGCCACCATTTAGGCCTGGCTCGGAATGGGGCCCTCGCACACCAGGATAGGCAATTTCCGAGGCTGCTCTTCTTTTCGTCATCCTGGTCGAAAATGTTCTCGATGATTACAAAATCATCAAAACAAAACCATTCTACACGGCAATTATTAAGTCAATACACCAGAAAATCACGAATGAAGCGGATACTGCGCTTGTCGCATATAACATCCCGGATGACGACTGGCCATCGATAAAAAAAATGCCTTTCCCTGCATTACGCTGACAAAAGAGACATTCGAACACTCGAATATCAGCTCAATCCACTGTACCAGGGTAGGAAGAGCATCGATGAGTACATCAGTGAAATAAATAATCACCTGACTCTCATCATCAATAAAGTAAAAACGGAATGCTGCAGCAGAAAAACTGCCGCATGCATGATCCAAGGACACCGAAACAGAGCTCTCGATACCTAAATTCGAGGGTTAAACGGTGATTTTTCAAAGATTATTACCGTGAAGAATCCAAAATCATTTCCCGAAGCCTACTCAACTTGCCTAGAGTTACATATAATGAACTACAGAGCAACTAACTTCATAAGTAGGTCACACACTAACTTAATAATCAGACCTCATAACTCCCTAAGCCTACCAGCGTTACCTCCCAGAAAAAACCAAAACGATTATCGCCCTCAACTAACACCCATTATCGCCCTCAACTAACACAACAAAAGAGAAACCAAATATATGCCACACAAAGAAGGAACTTCGCCCACCAAAAACCACCTTTCCAACAGCCTTTCCTCCAAAGACCAATTCCCATGGACATAGATTCAAGTATCAGAACTAGGCAGGTTAATTATATGAACAGACCGAACGCAACACCTTTTTTCCAATAACAGGTACAATATCCCGCACAATATCAAAAATGCCCCCAAGCTATCAAACGACCAAAACCACCTCAGGGAAATAACAAATAGCGTCACAACCAAAACAATAAAGACTGTTCCATACAGAAAGAGACAATGACCCAACAAGCCAAACTGAAGTCTACGAAGAAATGTACGAAGACCCCGAACAAACAGACAAATTAGAACAAGAACTCAGTGCTACACCCTATATAAAATATCACGCTCCAAACGGAAAACGTTAAACTTTTTAATCGACACAGGTGCAAACAAAAACTTTAATAACCAGAACACGTATCTTCTCCCAAACTAGTTACTAAGCCTTTTGTTGTAAATTCAGTAGGAGGTAAGGTAAAAATAAACAAATGTGCTACTGGGAAAGTCTTCTCAATCTTCGGAAACCACACCCCAGTCAAATTCTTTCTACTGCCACCACTAACATCTTTCGACGGTATAATAGGTAAACGATCATCTCGAAAGAGACCAACAAGAGTTCATTTAGATAAAATCATACAAGAATTAGCACCCGTGTTTAGTCAAGCAGATGACAAGCTTTCCCCTGAAACCAATGTAAAAGCGGAAATAAAAATGTCCAAATACAGCCCCATCTGTTCGAAATCATATCCATACCCAGTTCACATAAGAGAAGAATTAAACAAACAAATAAACCAATTACTAGCAGATAACGTCATTAGACCATCAAAGTCCCCTTTCAATGCCCCAATTTGGGTTGTCCCCAAAAAATTAAATGCTTCAGGAGAGAAAAAATAAAGGATAGTTATTGACTATAGGAAACTCAATACCGTAACCATACCAGACACATACCCAATACCCGATATCCCTGTCACCCTAGCAAATTTGGGTCAAGCCAACTATTTAAAAAAGATAGATCCGAAATCTGGATTCCACCAAATACTGACGAAAGATCAAGATATAGAAAAGACCGCTTTCTCCACCCTAAACGGAAAATTCGAATTTCTTAGACAACCTTTCGGACTGAAAAATGCCCCGCAATTTTCAAAAGAATGATCGACGACGTCTTAAGAGATATAATCGGAGCGATATGCGATGTCTACATAGATGACATCATCATATTTAGTAAGACATTAGACCAAAACTTCTAGAATCGAACTTAAGAGTAAATCTCGATAAAACAGAATTCATAACAGCAGAGAAAGAGTTTCCAGGTTCCTTAATATCACGCAACGGAATCAAAGCCTATACAAAGAAGATGCAAGCAATAACCAATACCAAGCACCCCTAAATTTAGAAGAATTGAAATCGTTCTTCGGCTTAACGTCTAATTATAGAAGATTATTAAAGATTTTGGAGGGCATGGGCTCGGACATACAGGGTAAAGTTGTTGATTGCTCTCAACCTGGCGAGATGCCAGCAACGATCCCTGTTTAAATGCCCGGGTCAAGTTGACATACGGCCTCCTCGCGGCGCCCTCTGGATAGCCTCTTCAACAACCGTTGGGAGGTGAACAAACGTATGCAGCGAAGAAAACCCCGACCAGAATGGCGGTTGTGCGGCGGGCTAACAATCCGCCCACGTAAAAAAACCCAAAGTTATGAATGAGCAAGATGCCTCGGATATACGGACGGATACTCGACGACGACAACGCACGAAAAAGGAACACGATTTGCGAGTATGCTCCTGGAATGTCAGAACCCTGTACACTCCCGGAGCTGCTCATAAACTAGAAGGAATCCTCACGCAGTACAAGGCGGATATTACTGCGGTCCAGGAAATACGCTGGATAGGAAACGGTATGATTAGGAAGAAAAATTGCGACATTTATTACAGCTGTCACAAAAGGTTGCACTTACTGGGATGCGGATTCGTCGTGGGAAAGCGGTTAAGGTCGAAGGTCATCGACTTTAAACCTATAAGTGATCGCCTGGCTGTTATCCGCATCAGAGGCAGATTTTATAACATCAGCCTTATATGTGCACACGCCCCTACCGACGAGGCTGAAGACCCTATCAAGGAGGACTTCTATGACCTCCTGGACAACGCCTACGGAGCTTGTCCGGAGTACGATGTAAAAATCGTGCTCGGGGACTTCAACGCCAAAATCGGAAAGGAAAACACCCTTGGCGGAGTGATCGGAAAGCACAGCCTCCACGATACAACAACAGATAACGGCTTCCGACTCGCTGACTTTGCGACAGCTCGTAATGCGGTGATAAGTAGCACAAGATTCCCTCGCAAGCGAATCCACACAGCAACCTGGCGATCTCCGGACGGTCGAACCGCCAACCAAATCGACCATGTGCTCATTGACGCAAGGCACGCGTCAAACATCCTGGATGTGCGAACATTCAGAGGGGCAAATGTCGACTCTGACCACTTCCTCGTAGCAGCAAGATTCAGAGCTCGACTGTCCAATGTCAGAAAGCTGCACCAGCCCATCAGGAGGAGGTTCGACATTGGGCGCCTGAGCACACCGGAGGTTGCCAGAGTCTACAGGGAGCAGCTGAGCGAAAGACTCTACGGTATGCCTACGTCGAACACAAATGCCAATAATATGTGGCTGCATTGCCGCTCAGCCATTCAGGAAGTAGCCGAAACCACCTTAGGATACCTACCACCCCCGACAAGAAACCCGTGGTATGATGGCGAGTGTGAGCAGAAAAAGGCAGCAACCGACGAGGCGTACCAAAAGGCGCTGCAGAGGAAAACCAGGGCAGCGCGAGAAGAGTACCGAGCCAGAAGAAGGGAGGAGAAGAAACTACTGCGACAAAAGAAAAGAATCTTCGCAGCCTCCCAGCTCAAGGATATCGAGGAGTCTAGGGATAGACATAAAATACGAGCCTTTTACAAGAAAGCCAAAGGCCTTGCAGGAGGCTTCAAAAAGGGCACCCTGGCTCTTCGAAACTGCGAGGGTAATCTTGTCACCGACCCGCAGGGAATAGTGGATGTATTTAAGCAGCACTTCCAGCAGCTGCTTAACGAGCATGACCAAGAGAGAGTGGTAGGGACTGAGGAAATCCCAACTCCAGCCGCTGAAGTAGTCCTCCCACCCAGCATAGAAGAAGTCGGCACAGCTATTCAGAAGCTGAAGAACAACAAGGCCGCAGGCTCAGATGGCTTGCCATCAGAGCTCTTCAAGGCTGGCGGCGATGTTCTGGTAGGGAGCATGCACCAGATCATCTGCAGAATTTGGGAAGATGAGAGCATGCCCGACGACTGGAATACCAGCTCTATATGCCCCATCCACAAAAAAGGCGATCCTACCTCTTGTAAGAACTATAGAGGTACATATATCCCTGCTCAATGTCGCATACAAGATCCTGTCCAGCGTATTGTGTGAATGTCTAAAACCATTTTGCACCGCACTAATCGGCAGCTACCAGTGCGGCTTCCGGCCCGGCAAATCAACTATAGACCAAATTTTCACACTTCGACAAATCCTGGAAAAGACCAACGAGTTTCAAATCGATACACACCATCTTTTCATCGATTTCAAAGCCGCATACGACAGCATTCATCGTGAAGCACTGTTTGGGGCGATGGCCGAATTCGGGATCCCGGTAAAACTGATCCAGTTGTGTCGCGCCACGCTAAAAAACACGCGATGCACCGTGCAACTCGGTTCTAGGACCTCGGAACCATTCGAAACATGCACCGGATTTCGGCAAGGAGATGCGCTGTCATGTGACTTCTTCAACCTGGTGCTGGAGCAGATAGTGCGACGGGCAGGTGTCAACAGGGAAGGCACTATCTTTTACAAGTCCATCCAGCTGCTAGGATACGCGGATGATATCGACATCATCGCGTGTTCTCGCCGTGGCATTGTGGAAGCATTCACGGCGATTGAAGAACAGGCGAAACGAATTGGCCTTAAGATCAATGAGGACAAAACGAAATACATGCTGTCAAGCAAAAACCAATCCGTCGCTCACCACCTGGGACAAAACATAACAATTGACAGCTACAATTTCGAGGTAGTTAAGGAGTTTGTCTACCTCGGGGCAAACGTAAATTCCACAAATGACACCACAGTGGAGATCCGGCGTAGAATCGCCCTTGGCAACCGCTGCTACTTCGGCTTGTCCAAACAACTGGGGTCAAAACTCCTCACTCGAAAGACCAAAGTCATGCTTTACAAAACGCTCATTCTGCCAGTCTTGCTGTACGGAGCCGAAAGCTGGACGATAAGCAGGACAGCGGAGCTGATTTTGGGTTCTTTCGAAAGAAAAATTCTGCGCCGGATATTTGGTCCTGTCTGTGAGGAAGGTGAATGGAGAAGAAGACACAACCGCGAACTCTACGAGCTGTACCAAGATGTGGATGTAGTCCGGAAAGCAAGGACCCGTCGACTACACTGGCTCGGCCACATCGAGCGCATGGACATCAACGCTCCAGCTAAGAGGGTCTTCGACTCCGAGCCTCCTGGTTCGAGAAGAAGAGGAAGACCGAACCTCCGGTATAAAGACCAAGTAATCGCGGATGTAAGACATCTTGGTCTTGACAACTGGAAGCAGCGTGCCCGGGACCGTCAAGGATGGAAGGCAGCTATAGCTCAGGCTCAGATCCTCCATGGATCGCAGGCCTGATAAGTAAGTAAGTAAGTATTAAAGATTTTGCGAAAATAGCTAAACCCCTAACTCAATTAACAGAAGGCAAAAATGCTCGTATAAGCAAAACCAAATCCAAACGGGTCCAAATAAAACTCAACGAAGAGCAAACCAAAGCCTTCAACCAATTAAAAGAACATCTTACATCCACAGATGTACTAATTTTCGCAGATCTCGAAAAACCATTCATCTTAACCACAGATGCCACAATCTACGCAATTGGTGCCGTATTGTCTAAATGGGAAAAATCGGCAATA
Source organism: Eumerus sabulonum (assembly GCA_951905685.1). Classification (NCBI taxonomy): domain Eukaryota; kingdom Metazoa; phylum Arthropoda; class Insecta; order Diptera; family Syrphidae; genus Eumerus; species Eumerus sabulonum. The sequence continues at coordinate 211,780,729 of OX645060.1, forward strand.
ACAGACCAATAACCTTTGTATATTTCCAGAAGCCTAAATTCCACCGAGCAAAACTATGCCACTAACGAGAAGGGCTCTAGAAAATGTACGCAATTACCTTTACGGTGCAAAAAAAGTAAAAATATTAACAGACCACCAGCCATTGACCTTCGCTTTGTATGTATGTATGTATATTGGCGTTACAGTCCATGAAGGACCTGAGCCGAGCTTCTCTCAATCACCCATGTTGTGTGTGATTTCATTTTCCCATAGGTGAAAGGGACCTACAGTTTTATTGCCGGTTCCGAACGGCGAGTTTCGAGAAGCTTTTCATGACAATTTTACTACAGGGGGAGTAAAAACACGTTCGATGACATGGCTGTGTCGGGATTCGATCCCGTGTCATCGGCGTCAGAGGCCAACACACTACCCACTGCGCCACGGTGCTCTCAATAAGCTTTAAGCAATAAAAATAATAATGCAAAACTTAAGAGATGGAAAGCAAGATTGGAAGAGTACAATTACGAGTTAATTTATAAACCAGGGAAAACCAATTTCGTTGAAGACGCATTGTCCAGAATGAAGATAAGCGAATGCAACCCAACTACCATGATCGAGCATAGTGCAGAAGAAGCCGAAATCGACTATACTTATAGCACAGAGGCCCACATTAACGTCTTCAAAAACCAAGTAATTCTCGTAGAAGGACCCGAAAAGGAAATAATATACGAACTACCACACCCCGGGTATCACAGAAAGATAACAGTCAGAAATAATTTTAATGAAGAAAACATAAGCCAAATATTAAGGGACGAAATGCGCCCCGATATCATAAACGGCCTGAGGGCCCCAGAACACATAATACAGCTGATACAAGACGTATACAAAAGTCAGTTCGGTAGGAATCCAAAAATAAGTATAACCCAAACCCAAGTCACAGATATTATTGACGAAGAACAGATCCTAGAAATCACACAGAGAAAATCATACAGCAATACTATTTCCCAATTATGACAGCAAGAATAAAAAATATCATAGGAAAATGTAGCCTCTGTAAAAGAAACAAATATGATAGACACCCAATACAAACCGAACTCCAAGAAATACCAATACCTCAATACCCGATACTTAGACATAATGGAATTGGATGGACAACTGATCTTAACCTCAATCGACAAATTTTATAAATTCGCTAAAATATTCCCTATCGAAAATAAATCTTCCATTCACTTTAAAGATAAGATATTTGAACTAATCCACTTCTATATAACTCCAAAACTGTTAGTAATGGATAGAGATAAGGCTTTCACAACCCCAATAGTAACCGAATTTCTCACCCCAGTAAGAATAAAAATATATTTAACACCATCTAGTAAACGGACAGGTAGAGAGAGTATATTTAACGATTTAACAGATAATTAGATGTTTAAGAGAAGATTTTCATAACTCAACAATCAAAGAACTAGCAATTATAGCAACCGATAGATATAACAATACAATACATTCCACAATAAAAGAAGCCCGGCTACCTTATTTTACGGTAGAAAACCCTCAAAAACTCTAGACGAACTAAAGAAATCACGAGAAGAAGCTTACATTAGAACAAAGCAATTAATAGAAAAAGTAAAAGAGCAACGTTCAGGTTTCGAAAACAAAAACCGTAGAAGTCCAAAAAATTATCGATCAGGTGACATAGTTTATGTTAAGGCACCCGGACGAATAGGTAAACTCAAACAGAAATACACTAAAGAAATAGTTAAAGATAATCATAAGGTCACAGTTACAACAATTTTAGCGAAAAGAATTCACAAAAACAATATCAAAAACCACTGAACGCTTCTCATTTTAGGTTGACTCTGCAAGTGGTATATGCCACCGTACAGATACCGTCATCCACATAAGTGAAGGCACAGCACCTATTTTCGTAAAAAAACGCCCTCCAAATAGCTTCGTATTTGAAAAAATAATAACAAAACATAATTATTTTATAGATTAGTGTATTAAGGATTGTGACTTTTACTATTTTGTTAGAAAAAATAACGGAAATATTTCAATTTTATGATGGTAAAGTAGAGAATTGGTTCCACGAAAGGGAAGGCACAGCAGGGAACAGCACATTTAAAACGGGAGTTCCGCAGTGGTCTACTTCGTGGTAGAATTCATTATTGTGTATTGCATTTCCTGCGCCTAGGCAGTGTGTTTTAGTCTCTCTAATAGAAGCTTTAATATATTAAATTTACAAATAGCTAAAAAAATGCCGCGGAAACAGCTATCTGTAGAAGAGCGTAGAATTGTTATACATAAATTTGTATGTAAAGGAAAACAAATCATATTCCGAAATTGGTGCCTTATTGTCTCGTAGCCGATATACAATACGTAATGTGATTCAGCGCTATGGAAATAACGGGTAAATAGAAAATAAACCTAGAAGTGGTAGACCCCAGAAACTTAGCCAACATGATAAGAGACTCATACAATACCTGATCAAAGGAAATCCATTTATAAGTGCAACAAAAATCAGTGATCACTTCCAGAACTACCAACAGAAAACGATCCCCCACGAAACCATAAGACGATGCAATGTAAATGCTGGATTTAAATCTTGTTCGCCAAGAAAAAAACCTTTGGTTTCACTTAAGAACAGATTGAAGAGAATTCAGTTCGCCGAAATTAATTTGAATCAATCTAGTGATTTCTGGGATAAAGTAGTTTTCCCTGGCGAATCCAAATTCAACATATTTGGATCAGATGGTCGCCTTCGTGTGTGGCGAAAGAGGGGAACTGCACTGTACCATAAACACACACTTAAAACAATTAAGCATGGATGAGGTGGTATCATGGTGTGGGGTTGCATGTCCGGTAAAAGTGTTGGTAACCTGCATTTCATAGAGGGAAGGATGGATCAATACGTATATATTGACATTAAAAAAAAAATTAAAACAAAGTCTGAAAAAACTGGGCTTGGGGAGTCGTATTATTTTGAACAAGATAACGACCCCAAGCATACGGCGCATAACGCAAAGATGTGAATTGTGATGAATGATCCTCACATGCTCACTACGCCTCCGCAAAGCCCTGACTTGAATCCAATAGAGCATAATTGGAATTATTTAGAACAAAAGATCCGCCAAAGAGAAATGCATAACAAACGAGCGGCATTAAAAGACGAATGGGAGAATATTTGTCCAGAATATACTCAGAAATAAGTCGATTCGATGAGTAGAAGGCTCCATGCAGCTCTTCAAAACAAAGGATGTGCAACTAAATATTAGAATGGTAAGGCTTCATTGAAAATTGATGAGTAATATAATAATTCTGTGTCTTTCATTTCAGCTGTGCCTTCAGTTTGTGGAATGAATTTTCTACTTTGCTACTATAAAATAAAAATATTTCCCTTATTTTTTCTAACAAAATAGTAAAAGTCACAATCCTGAATCCAAATACACTAATCTATAAAATAATTATGTTTTGTTATCATTTTTTTAAATACGAAGCTATTTGGGGGGAGATTTTTACGAAAATAGGTGCTATGCCTTCACTTTCGTGGATGACTGTATATGACTATACATAATCCGATCCCATTAACTAGGCACATCAGTACATGCATCGATTCACACACCAATCCCCGCAAAAAATCATTCCCGAGTGTGAAGTTCTTCTGCCGACAACAGAAGTGATTCTTTCCGGGTTGAAGGGGCATTAATTCACTTTTCGAGCCTTTCTCGATCAAGGGTCACAGGCGAGTTTTACCACTGTTCAACGTCTACAAATTCCTCGTATTAGAACTTTCGTCACCGTCAATGGATTAGCTGCTGGTCAAGCCACAGAAATACGACATTTTGTAAACAACCATTACATCAAAGGTAGATCATACATGCAGCTATAATGTCAGTGCTTTCGTCCTTAGGCGTATTACTGGAATTTTGCCTAAAAAAAAAAAAACGTGGGTTGAGAATTGGTCTCATGTCAAGAACTTGGATTTAGCTGATCCGAACTTTTTTATGCCAAACCAAGTCGATTTACTTATTGGCAACAATCTTTACGACTCTCCGGATCTTTATCCGGAACGCGACGTCTCTCAGATACTCTACCGATTGCACAGCTAACCCGGCTAGTATGGATTGTTTCTGGGAAAATGAGCAGCCCTGCTTCTTCTATAAGAACATCATCGTTGCACCTATCCGTAGAAACGCAAGAAATGTTTCTCTAATGAACAATCGACCTTGACGGATGACGACATAGTGTGAGCATTATTTTAGGAGGACCCATAAATGATTAGCGAATGGTCAGTATTTAGTCAATAGTTTAGGCAGGTGATAGGTCGATCGCGGCAGCGGACATTGGACCATTTTTTATCAATTGAGAGGAAGGTACAACGCGACGATGTCCTTCGTAAGACATATAATGATACCATAGAGGAGTATTTACGCCTCTTAACCAGATGCATCCAGTTGTCACCTCCGAACAGGAAAATACAAGGCCTTCTGTTGGAGGCATCAGTGTCTTATGTTGTTATCTTCCTCATCATCCTGTTATTAAGGAGCATAGTAAGACCACGAAGTTACGGGTTGTCTAAATCCCCGTCCCCGTTTGCAAAATGATCACTGGCGTATCTTTAATGTGGTCATAATAGCAGATATTTAAAAAAATGTATCGTTGCATTAAGGTTGACTATGATGACGCCCAATTTCAACGAATCTAACGGCGAACATCACCTTTAGGTAAGATCGAAGAACTGTTCTGCGATGTTCTTATGTTTGGCTCCTTCCGCTCCCTTGGCTGCCTTTAGCTCCTTTTCTTGCCAATCGCAAACTCCGCCAGCTTGCCGAGGACGAAGCTCAGAACTTTCCGTTAGCAGTCGACCTTGTTAAGCGACAGATGTACGTTGACGATCTGCTGGTCGGCAGCCATGCAGTACAAGAAATGAAAATCATTCGACAACAGGTGGGAGAAATGCAGTGGCGGATTCAACTTAAGGAAATGGGCGAGTAATAAGCCAGCTATCTTAAAGAAAATCCCAACTGAACACCGGGAGACGAAGGACTTATTGAACCTAGATAGCGATATGTCGGTTAAGACTTTAGGAGTTTTTTGGAGCCCGAAGACGGATAACTTTCAGTATCGATTCAATTTCGATAGTTCAAATTTATCAGTTACCCAGAGAGGAATGCTCTCTGATGTTGCTCGGTCATTTGATCCAGCTGGTTGGTTGGCCCCCGTTATTATCATCGCAAGGGATTTGCTGCAAAGGATATGTTCCCTTCAATTAAAACGGGATGACCCAATTCCAGATTTAAATAGGATTTGCGAAACATTTCACATCTGCAGATTCCCCAATGGTTGAACACTAAAAGGAACCATGAAAGTCTCGAACTTCCCAAAGTAGCATATTCAGCGTGTGCTTACATCAAAACTGTTGACACTGATCCCGATATATATTGTAATCTTTCAGTAGCTAAATCAAAGATGATGCCATTAAGAGCCACTTAACCACTACTCGTGCTGAGCTACTTGCCGCAGCTCTAACTACTAAACTGCTCGTAAAAATAAGGCAATTCCTTTCAGAGAATATAAAGGATCTGTATACATACTTCTGGTCCGGCTCAACGACACTCCTATGGTGGACACATGGAGATGCAGAGAGACACAAGGTGTTTGTCGCTAATAAAATTAGGAAAATTTTGGAGCATTCACACCCAAATCAATGGCGGCATGAAAGATCAATTGACAACCCCGCGGATTGTGCGAGTAGAGGCATGGCTGCCTCAAGGTTGATCAATCATGGCCTTTGGTGGAAGGGACCGGAATTTTTAATCTACAATAAGGTCGATTGGCCCCGATTTCCAATCATTACCCCACCAGTCACGTCAGCGCAGGTCTTGGAGTCAAAGAAGATACACTCACATGTAAACTCGAGCCAAAGAAAACGTACATTGTTAATCTTATCGAATACGACTGGAAACGCATAATACAGGCAGTTGAAAGGTCATCCAGTATTTTTCGCATAACTAGAGTTATTGTTTATTGCCACCGATATATATCGATTTGCAAAATTATGGAAAAATCACATCGACAAGTTGAAGTACAACGAGCCGTATTATCCATTGCTCAACTTGAATGCCTTTCGTCTGAGTTTAGTACATTAACATTGAACGGTCCCTTACAGGGCAAAAGCAGTCTATTGCCGTTGAACCCCTTCTCTGATTTTGAATTTACTATAATACGACCTGGAGGTCGGTTAAGCGATGTACAAAGAGAAGTTCCCAATCATCCTACCCCAAAAGGGTCATGTCACGGAACTAATTATTGGTAATTTTTTTTTTTTTTTAAGGCTTCTGCTATCCGCTGGAGCACTCAGACGCAAACACTGGTCCATTGTACTCCAGGCAGACACCTAACATTACTGTATTTTCCCCGTTTTCCGGAGAAAAATTTGATGGAGCTTCAGTGATGTAGAGCTAAGGGATTCGGCACACATCACGTCGGCTCCAAGGGTGCGCCACCGTGCGTGAGCAAAGGCGGGACAATCACAGAGGAAATGCTCTGCAGTATCATCCTCCTCTTCGCCACATGCGGCACAGCCAGGCGTCTCACTTATACCGAGCACGTAGAGATGCATGGCAAAAGTGTAATGGCCCGTGATAACTCCGACAAGCCTTCTGCAGTCGACTCTCCTTAAAGACAGGAGGAATGCTGCAGATTTTTTGCAGACATCAGGGCGCTTAGTCATCCTGCACCCTGGACAGTCCCTCCATATGCGGTTGTGTGTATTAAATACACAATCGTTAATGTAGGAATTTACCGTGGACGCAGGTAGACCTAGAGCGGGTGCAGGTCCTGAGAAGCTCTCCTCTGAACCCATTCTGGCGAGTTCATCAGAGATCTTATTCCCTGGGATCCCAGAGTGGCCTGGAACCCATACAAGGCTTAATGAATTTACTCTGCCGACTTTGTTCAGGAAGGACTTGAGTTCAAGCACTAATTTGGAGCTAGTTTAGGGGTTACACACAGCTTTAAGTGCAGCTTGGCTGTCACTACAGACGCATATGCTTTTCGCCTTCCACCTGTACTTCACAACGTAGTGCATGGCCATTAGGATTGCGTATATCTCTAAGTGGAAGACGGACGCATATTTTCCGAAGGAGAAGTGCAGTCGGATGTTTTCGAGCTCAAAGAAGACCCCAGCACCGGACCCCCGCCCAGACCTGGAGCCATCCGGGAAAATGCGAAGACTATCCTTTCCAGGTTCAGTATCCAGCTATAGCCAATCCGGACGCAATGGAAACTCGACTGTGAAATAAGGGCCCAGTAGAATAACGGACGTCAGTGCGTCAGAAGGCATGTCCATGAGAAATTGGTCGCAGGACAATTCTTGCGCAAGCACGTTATTCCTATGCGAGCTATACCAAAAGCCATTTCTCTTCAGACGAGACATGGCTTTCAGAGCACACCCTCTGATAAATATATCAAGAGGTGGAAGGCTCATCATAGCATCTGGAGCAGCGCCTGGCGTGATGGTGAAGGCCCCCGCGCAGCTGAGACAAACCGTTCTTTGGAGTTTGGTGAAAGAGGCCACGACGTTTTTGCGTTTTAGTCTGTTCCACCAGACAACCGATACATATGAGATTATAGGTTTGATTAAGTTTTGTTTTGGTTAAGAAGACTCGGTGAATTCTTTTAAATATCTGGGACTAACTTTGATAGCCCTTGTTTAATGTGTGCGTAACATTTATATAGCCGCGTACGCTTTAGATGCGAACGACTTTTTTGACACTACAATTATTCACGGAGTGAGATGTAGCCAACCACCAAACGTTGTGAGGTATTCGACCGCCGTGTAGATCCAGAGGACCTTTGCCGTTGATAAACCCCTGGTTTTGCCAAAAGCTCCCCTGCATTGCCAGAAAGCCGACAACGCTTTAGATGGACGTGCCTTTTAGTACCAGCTGAGTCATGTCAGTATTTTTCCTCTTTCTCGTAAAGAGAACGACATCGGTCTTAAGAGGATCGACTGACAGCCCATTTCTAGTACGCCAATCATCGATCACATTTAGCGCCGCCTGTGCTTTGAGACGGACAGTCGCTAAACATGAGCCGTCAGAAAAAATGGCGACATCATCCGCATAGGCCTGGGCATAGATTCCAGATGCATTGAGAGCATCAAGCAGAGAATCGACCACCATGCACCATAACAGCGGAGACAGGACGCCACCTTGCGGGCAGCCCCTGTTTACGCCGGATTTGACATACTGGTCGAGGCCTGCATCAGCGGTCAATGTCCTGTGCATGAGCATTTCCTTGATCCATAGAACCATTGCTTCATCTACGCCATGATGTCTGGCAGCGTTACACATGCTGTCAAAAGTTGCGTTATCAAAAGCAATGTCGATGAAAATGCCCAGCGCGTACTCTTTCCTTTCTCCCAACTAGGTTCTGAAGCGCAGTCTCGCAAGATTTTCCGCGCTGGTAAGCATGTTGCATCTTCGAAAGAGGGTGCATTCGAAGGGCAACTTTGCGCACGTGCAACTCTACCAGTCTCTCCATACTTTTCAGCAGGCAGGATGTTAGACTAATTGGTCTGAAGCTCTTGGCAAGTGAGTAGTCCTCTTTTCCTATTTTGGGAATGAAGACCACTTTCACTGTGCGCCAAGGAATGGGTATGTGAGCAAGTGCTAGACTAGCAGTGAAAATTCTTTTCAGAGTAGAAAGCAGCTGCCATTAATCGTCATAGTCACTTGACCACGCTTCATCGAGGCGTTCAATAATCCCTCAATCACAAACGCAAAATGGGCTACAACCCATTTCCTTCATCGATGCATCACTTGCTTTAAAACCAAACCAAAATTAGCTTCTCAAATGATGGCAAGTTTACCATAAAAAAGAGTTCGTCCTGCGCGTGCATTTGAGTCAGCCGGCGTTGATTACCCTGGACCGTTTTATATCACTTCGAGTAAAAGGAGAGGCATAACATCTACGAAAGGATACGTAGCGTTATTTACATGTCTTGCAACTAAGGCCATTCACCTGGAGGTATTCAGCGACTCGTCATCAGAAGCCTTCTTGGCAGCTCTGAAGAGATTTATTGGGGGACGTGGCTTCTGTAATAATCTCTATAGCGATTGCGGGACAAATTTTGTAGGAGCAAATAAACTATTACGAGCAGACCGCACAGCTTACTGCACCTTTGTTACGAGAAATATCTCGTATATCTCTAAAACCAAAGACGGGGTGGGCAGTGGGGTATTCTGCAAACAACTTAAGCTAAACAAAGCGCTAAAACTACCTAATCACTGCAGCGTTTTCCAGGCGGAACTGTTGGCAATAAAAGAGGCTCTGTCCTGGCTGAAGTGGAACGTGATATCCACCACGGATATCCGCATTCTCACGGATAGCCAAGCGGCCTTAAAGTCGCTGGAGTCCTATGTGTACACATCAAAAACTAGCCTCGACTGTCGCCTATCTCTTAATGAGATGGCTGAACAGTTCAACATACAACTTATATGGGTACCGGGACACAGCGACATCACCGAAAATGAAAGAGCCGACAGACTCGCCAAAAAAGGAACGACGCTACAAACAACTGTGGTCTGCGAGGGTATACCCTTCGCAACCATCAAACACAATCTCACTACCCTCGCCAGGGCCGAGACGAACCGGAGATGGACTCAGGGACACACCTGCCTCATCACCAGGCAAATCTGGCCCCGACTCGATAATCAACGGACTAGGAGTATTATCTCCCTAAATAGAACTGACATCTATAAAGTCATAGGTGTCATCACAGGACACTGCCTTATTGGCAGTCACGCGCAAAAACTAGGTATCACTCCGAATGATTTTTGTAGGAGCTGTCTAGACGAGGAGGAGGTCGAATCCATTCATCACCATCTCTGCGCCTGCCCGGCATTCTGCCCAGTCAGGAAACGATACCTAGGATCATACCTTCTCAACGATCTGACCGAAGTTCAGCAAGTGGGGATATCTGATCTTCTTAAATTTTTAAGAAGCACAAAATGGTTCCACGAATAGGGGGCTAAACCCCCTCGTAGCTGCACAACGGGCCTCCTAGGCCTATGTGTGTTCTTCCCATCTCTGGGAAGGCTACGGTCTTACCTACCTACCTACCTACGAGAAATATAATTCCATATTTAACCGATTTACATATTCAGTTGCACTTTATTCCCCCATCTTCACCCCATTTTGGGGGATTGTGGGAGGCGGGCGTAATGTCCTTGAAGACTCACTTACGGCGAATCATCAACAATCAAATATTTACGTATGAAGAGTTATCCACCATCATGTGCCAAATTGAATCCTGCCTCAATTCGAGATCACTCTGTCCGCTTAACGATGATCCAGATAACCTGATTGCTTAAATACCTGGACACTTTGATTGGCTATTCACTTCTTTCCCATCCAGAGCCTGAGATAGAATGGGTTTGCGTAACCAAAAGATGGCAAAAATGTCAAGGTATCGTGCAAACGTTGGAGCGGTAAATATTTATCGCGACTTCAGAACCGTACAAAGGGGTGGAGAAACAGCATGCCAAATGTTCACATCAATCAGCTTGTCCTTCTCAAGGACGAACGCCTTTCTCCTAATCAATGGAAGTTGGAACGTATCATTGATGTTCATCCTGGCTCGCATAAAAATACTGTAGATGGTAATTTTAAAAGGTCTGTATCAAAAATGGGCGTATCTCAATAAAAGATAATGAGTCAGAATCTCAAAGGCTTGACTAACGTTCTACCGTGGATATGTACTTACTTTCGTTTAGGACATACAACAAGTCCTATTCACCCAACATATGCGGAGAGGAAGCAGCCATGAACAGCAACTTACACTCATTATCTACCCTATAATAGATTATCCCGGGGAGGATGTTATAATCATCATCAATATCGCAAGTGCAAACGCACCCTAAGACCTTCCCTTACCTTACCTTTTCCCTTTTGACATTTTCCTTTTTTTTCGGTTTAACCTCACTTGCATCAACATGGTCAGCGTACAACCTGGCAATACCGTCAATTCGGTACTGTTCTGCGCACAGATTGACCGTTTGAAGAAAACAATATACAAAGGGCGACCGGGACCAGTCAACAATGTGCTTCATCTTGACAATTTCAGGCCACACATTCATATCCTTGATGTCTTGGAACGAAATATCTGACTTATTATCGTTGGTATAAAATTGGCCGGCCGAACAGCCGTTCAGCCATTGCAAATTAGCTGGGAAAGTTTTGCGCCGGTAAACCATAAAAGTCCTATACTGAGGAAGTCTTGAAGTTACCCGAACCATGTCAAAAGGACATTGTGAGGCACATCTGAAATCCCAAATATTTAATGATTTTAGCGCAGAAGTCAGGCTGTATTTGGCCAATGGCATGGGTTATGTTGAATTTGAGGGCCGCTGTGGTGTGTGGCTTATTAGCATAGACCTGCATCTTCAGAAAATCTCACAAGAACAAGTTTTTTTTTTTTTTTTTTTTTGTGTCAAATCGCACAAGTCGCAAATCGGTGACCAGTTCACATCAACTCCGTCGAATCGCTCGTGCACAATTTCCGATGTGGCGTGAGATCTATGGTGCGTACAGCCGCCGTCCTGTTGAAACCATATGTCGTTGGTGTCCAACCCGTCCAATTCAGGCCAAAAAAAGTTGGTAATCATCGACGTATAGCCCACGTCGTTAACGGTAATGGCCTGGCCAACGTCCTCTTAAAAGAAATATGGACCGATGACTTTCGGAATGCATTGGACGCTCTTGGTTCTCATGTGGGTTGGTATCCTTCCAAATTTGACAACTTTGTTTGTTTACCTCATCGCTGAAAATGATTTTTCGGTAAAAATTGAAAGAAGCGAAAACGTTGTCTATGGTAATTTACTTTAAGCTCCTGGGCCAGTTGAATTTTGTACAGGTGGAGGCCCAAATATGTATATATGTATGTATTTTTTATTCAATAGTATTTTTATTTTACGAAAACCACTTATTCTAAACTATAGTTTGTATTTAAATATACAAAATTGCAAAAGCCAGCAGAATTATACAAAATTCGGGGCAACTCGAGCAAAAGAAAACGCGTCTTCCTCCGTTGAGCGTTTGAATACAACTCTCCCTCGTCAAGCGTCGTTTCGTTCTCCCGCATTTCTCTGTCGTTTCGTTATTCGTTCTTCGTTGTGTTTGTTTCGTCACAGCGGCTCTGTTAAGGAGTCGTTCACATCCTACATGTATGTATACTGGCGTTACAGTCCAAGAACCAAAGCTGAGCTTCTCTTAATCACCGATATTGTGTGTGATTTTATTTTCTCGTTGTTGGTAGGGTCCGACAGTTTATTGTCGATTCCGAACAGCGAATTTCGAGAATCTTTTCATGACAAGCGGGCCCAAGACGCAAAATTCGCCAACAATATGACGTTCGAAAGTCCCTATTGGAAGACCCATTATAATCTATTGTGGTACTTACGCTGGCGCTTATTTTAATCTCCGAAATCCTCATTCGTTGCAAGTCCACGTCCTGTTATGGTTCTCTGCTGAATACGATGTCTGGTGCATGCTTACTCTATTGTTTTTGGCCAAAAAGTGTATGATCCTTGCTGCATTTTTTTCAAAAGATAAAAATCTGTTTAAAATAGCTGAGAATGCAAACATATTTTAGATACATGTGAATTAAATCAAAACAAAAAAAAAAAAAAAAAAGAAACCAGAAATCAAATGTTGCTCGTGAAATTCGAAAAGTTTTTTTTTTTTTTTTGAGCAGATCACGTAGACTCCAGTTTGAGTGATAGTAGTTCATATCAAATTCAATTAAATTCTCCTTCACGGTGCTACAGACCGATGTGGGCTTGGACCTCAACCAAAAAACGACTCTAACCAGTTCGATCTTTTGCCAGCCGTCTCCAGTCACGCACACCCAGTTGGTTAAGATCCTTCTCCACTTGTGTGCGCTATTTGAGTCGAGGTCGTTCTCTGTCGCATTGTCCAAATGGGTTCTCCTCCAAATACCACCAACGCAAACAGGACCAAAGGTCGCACGATGAACTTTTCTCTCGAAAAGGCCAAGAGCTTCCTCATCCGCTTTCAATAGCGTCCATGCCTCTGCACCTTAAAGCAGGACTGGGATAATTTAGGTATTATAGCTATCTTGGTTTCTCGGGAGACGGCTCTGTTACTCAATTGCCTTTTGAGCCCCGTAAAATAGAGATTGGCAGGGATTGATGTTGTTCGTATTTGTTACTGCGAATCCATGGTACATGAAGTTCTTGACTACCTCGAAGTTCTTGCTGCCCATTGTGACGCTCTGTCCGAGGCGTCGATGCTGTGCGTCCTTTCTTGTTGGCAGCATATACTCCGTTTTGCCCTTATTTACCGCCAGACCCATTTTGGCCACTTCCGTTTCAATGCCAGCAAACGCCTCATTGACGGCCCGCTGCGTTCGACCAATGATATCAATATCATCGGCTTAAGCTAGCATTTTAACGGACTTTTGGAAGATCGTGCTCTTGTGAGTTCCGCACGATCTTCTCAAAATGATGTTGAAAAAGTCACATGATAGCGCGACGCCGTATCTAAAACCTTTTGTGACATTGAAGGCCAAGCTAAGTTCGTTACCGACCTTGATGGATCAACGAGAATTTTCCATCGTCATCCTGCGCAATCTGACGAGTTTGGTAGCTCGTCTGTATGCACGCCATCATATGCGGACTGGAAATCGATAAATAGGTAGTGAGTGTCGATCTGCACTTCTTTTACAGAATTCTTTTGCTGTTAACCCTTTTAAATAAAATCACCGCTCTAAACTCATTTTTTTAATTATTTTTCTAACAGATGGCTTTAGTCCTATACATTTTCCTACCAGAGCATTGTCATATCGGAGTTAGGTTCGTAGGTGTTCGTTCACTACTCTCCAGGGGTGGTTGTCCTAGATAGGATTCGAGAAGAACCGATCGAATTTTCACGTTGGTTTTAGTTCTCAGCAACTGTTCCATACACGTATAGTGTTATGAGTAGGAATTTAAAGGGACTTATATTGTGAGTGTTCTGCCTTCATCAGTACTATGTTTGATCACTTCTCATTCACAACAGCTGTGTTGCATAATTTTTTTTTTGTATAGGAATTGTTTTTTCTTGCCTATGGAATGACTTTGAACTACAGGCCTTCCGCTCTACGGTCGGTTATATTTACCACTGCACCATGGCCACCACCACTTTCGCACGATCTTTTCAAGTACGATGGTAAAAAAGTCGCATGATAGCGCGTCGCCTTTCCGATTGTAGCTTTCCGACTTCAAACCTTGGTGTTCTTTCTCGCCTCCGTTATTTTTTCGATATCCGTGCTCTTATCTTGGCCACAACAAGGAAATTATCCGAGTGATTGTTGGCTCCTCGGAAGGTTCGAACATCAGGAATACTTGAAGAGTGTCTGACGTCGATCGCAATGTGGTCAATCTGGTTGACGGTTGATTGATCAGGGGACCGCCGGGTCCCTTTATGGATGTGGAAGTGTGGGAACCGCGTACTCACTACAGAGAGGTTCCGCTCCGAGGCGAAATCACTAGCCTGAGTCCGTCCCCGGATGTGTTTTCATTGATAGAGATCACAATTTTTCATCCTCTTTTTGTCTGTCCCACCCCACCGCACTTCCTGGATTGCGGTAACGTTTGCTTTGTAGCAGTCAAGGGCCTCCGCGAGTCCATCGGCTACACGCGGTCTGTTAAGGGACCTCACATTCCACGTGCAGAGCCGAAATTCATAGTCCTTTTTTGGTTTGCTGGGGTCGTCAACAGTAAATCCGTCCTTTTCCGAGGATTGTGGTTGCTTCCGAATCGTACTTTTTTACGTGGTAAGGGAGTTAACCCCACGCAAAACCCCCAACTGGGAGGCCATGGCACTTTTTTACCCTTGGGCGGAGGATCCGGATGTATCCGGCGTCGGTTACCTCACTGAGGTTGTGAGCGCCGCCGTTAGCTCTACTATGTAGAGCTCTTCCGCTGCTGTCGCGGTCCCGGCCCGGTCTTAGAGATCTTCTTTTGAACCTGGGCATCGAAACATGTTCGAGGCAAATGCAATAAACGGCCGCCTTGAATTTGTACTCCTGCCCTTTAGGTTTGGGTAACTTAAAAAGTAAATAAGAAAACAACGTTGTATTCATTTAAATTGACAATCAGCACTTTTATTCCAATTTAACTTCCAATATACATACATATCACATGTATCTCTTTCCATTTATTCAATTCAAGTTTCGTTTTTTTTTTTTTTTTTTGTTTTCGCTTTATTCCCTTTTTATAGTACAATATGTTGTTATCCTGTGTCAAAAACGAAAGCTGTCTTAGTGTTTTTTATTTGTATTAATGCTTTTATATATTCTTTCTTACATGCTGTAATATATTTTACATTTTACGGATATTTATATTTGTATATATTCTTTTTCAACGGTACATAACTAGCATCGCAGTCTCAGTGGACATTTAAAATAATAATCTAATTAGTTCTGCAATAAATTAACTATGTTTATATATGTATATTTGTTTTCAGTTTTTAACATATGGGTCGCCGTAATTACTTTAAAGGACCATTCCTATGAGATTTTGTGTGAAATTATTTCGATTATGAAAATAAATGTTCTTTGTTTTGTTTTTCGTTTAAACTCAAAAGAAATAATTTATAGACAGAAGAGATGCTCTTGCTTCCTTCGTTGGGAAAAATGCTGGCAGTGTTGCTAGAAGGATTAAAAAAGTACATGTATTTCTCCGATATTATTGAAGTCGAAAGGGCGATTTAAAATAGTTTTTGTTTACTACATCAGTGACAATTCATTCCGTTCTTTTGGTTGCACCTATGAAATAAGCAAATGAATAAGAACATTCCATGCGAATTTCACGAGGACATCAACACCCAACACCCAACCCCTGCAAATGACTAACGGACCTGGGAGTCTGCACCTGGATGTGACGTCCCTTAACATACTGGGTGAAGGCGATAAATTGGAGCAAACCCTTTAACCACACTCCAAGAAGTGCGATGGGATGGACCAGGCAAAAAACGGATGAAAAACTGCGGAACTGCTACAAGGAGAACAAACAGCGCCGCCTCATAACAATCCGCATCAAAAGCTAAATTTGGAAACATGAGTTTAATATGCGCTCACGCCCCAACGGAAGAAAATGACGACCGACTCAAAGAAGAATTCTACGATCTCCTAGACAGAACATATGCCCAATGCCCCAGCTACGACACAAAAATATACCTAGGAGATTTTAACGCAAAACTAGGCAAAGGGGACATATTTGAGTCGATCATAGGAAAGCATAGCCTCCATAAAACCACATCCGACAACGGATTTAGGCTAATCGATTTCCTAGCGGGGCGTAACCTCCTCGTAGGAAGCACGCGATTCCCCCATCTCAACATCCACAAGGGTACCTGGTGGTCTTTTTATCAATCGACCACCAACCAGATTGATCATATTGCGATCGACGCCAGACAGCCCTCCTGTATTCTCGACGTACGAATCTTCCGAGGGGCCAACATCGACTCGGACCACTACTTTGTTGTAGCCAAGGCACGAATGAGGATATCAAGAATGCTTAGGAGTCGAGTAGGACTACTTAAGTTTGACGTCAGAAAGCTACAATCGCAAAGACTACCAGAATCCTTGCCGATCGTGTCTCCTCCAAGATCTCTCAAAATCCACCCATTGCCAGAGGGCCGTCAGAGACGTTGCCTCAGAGGTGCTGGGTTTCAAATGGCCATCACCTAGAAACCCCTGGTTCGATGAACAAGCCCATGCAGCAAAACAGGAGGCATATAAAGCCATGCTGCAACGACGGACGAGAGCTGCTCGCGAAATCTATGAGCAGAAGAGAAGAGAGGAACACACGCTTTTCATAAGGAAGAAGAGAGAGCACGGAAAGCGTGAGATCGAGTAGATGGAGAGATGCTTCCGCAAGAATGACGCCCGTAAGTTTTACAACAAGGTAAAATGAACATGCCATGGCTACAAAGCCAGAGCGGCGGCCTGCAGGGATGAAAATGGAGAACTGGTAGTAGAGTCGCAGTCGATGATAGGCAAGATACCGCTGTCATGCAGAACGAGCCATTCGTAATGGACGACAATATAACAGAATTTAGTCCACCCGACTTAGACGAAGTCAAAATAGCGATATCAAGACGGCCTGCCTGCTGAGCTTCTTAAGGCGGCTGGAGATGAGCCGGTAAGGTGCATGCACCATCTCATTTGCAAGGTATGGTCGGAGGAAAGCATGCCCGACGAATGGAATCTCAGCATCGTTTGCCCGGTCCATAAGAAAGGAGACCCCTACATTTGCGCCAACTATAGGGGAATAAGTCTCCTTAACATCGCATGTTAGATCTTCTCTGCCGTATTATGTGAACGCCTGAAACCGTTTGTGGATAACCTGATCGGCTCTTATCAGTGTGGTTTCAGGCCAGGTAAATCCACGATATACCAAATATTTATGCTACGGCAGATCTTGGAGAAGACACAGGAATATCAAATCGACACTCACCACCTCTTCGTCGATTTCAAGGCCGCATATGACAGCGTGTATAGAGATGAGCTATACAAAGCCATGTCTAGTTTTAACATCCCTGCCAAACTCGTCCGAATGTGCAGGATGACAATGGAGAATTCTCGCTGCTCCATTAAGGTCGGTAATGAGCAAACCGGGACCTTTGATGTTAAAAAAGGATTTAGGGAAGGTGACGCGCTGTCATGCAACTTTTTCAACATCGTGCTTGAAAAGATCGTGCAAGAGTCACTAGCCAACACTAGAGGCACGATTTATGAGGCCTTCGTAAGCATTGAGGTAGAAGCGGTTAAGATGGGTCTCAATGTTAATGAGGGTAAAACCAAATATCTGCCTTCATCGACGTATTGGCCAGAACGTCACCATGGGCGGATATAACTTCGAAGTGGTCAAGGAATTCGTCTACCTTGGCTCACTGATGACCAGCGACAACAACACTAGCGCTGAGATAAAACCCAGAATCACTCTTGCCAATCGCTGTTTCTTTGGCCCCAAGAAGCAATTGAGAAGTAGAGCCCTCTCTCGGAAAACCAAGGTGACGCTATATAAACCTTAATCATCCCAGTCCTCCTTTACGGCGCAGAGGCTTGGACCTTAACAAAAGCGGATGAAGATGTCCTTGGCCGTTTCGAGAGGAAAATTCTGCGCACTATCTCCGTTTGTTCAAACGGTGTATGGAGGAGAAGATATAACGAAGAACTCTGCGGGTTCTACAGCGACATCGGCCTGGTACGACGTCTACGGATACAGCGTCTAAGGTGGCTAGGCCATGTAAAGCGCATGGAAAATAGAGCTCCGACCCGAAGAGTTTCGAGTCCACCCCGGAAGGAAGGCGCGGCAGAGGACGGCCGCATCAACGGTGGCGCACGCAGGCGGAAGGGGACCTTAACCAACTGGGCGTGCGGCGCTGGAAACAGCTGGCCAAATACCGTGCCAGCGGGAGACGCTTGTTGGTTGAGGCCCAGGTTCACCACGGACTGTAGCGCCACTAAAGTAAGTAAGTATCAACACCCAACATTCGAATAAATCTCACCAGTTAAAGTTACCTGGTCAAAGGTAGAACATTTTTTACGTTAAAAATGTCAAACCTTTGTAGAGCCAAAAAAGTTGGAAGTATCATCAGATGAAGATCTATGCCAAAGGCGCAAAAAACGAAACACAGAATCATTCGAAGTGACTTAGCAAGCAATAAGTTGGTACACCGTACTGTCGTAGCAAAATAGCTTTTCGGATTGTGTTGTAACTGACCACGAAAATTCAATTGCTTCGCTTCAAAAGCGAGAGGCAGCTGCAATACCGACATGAACACAAAAAAGTAACTATAGATGTACTATCAGTCATTACGTAGAATCAATGTTCATATAATAATATGAAAATAATTCCGGAGTTACAAATAAAATAAAATAAATATGTACATATCAAGGTACTGGAATATTTAAAATGTTTCTAGAAATTTTTTTGAAAAAAACATGTGCAAATAAAACACGATACAATTGATTTTTTATGCTTCGAAGAACCGAACGAGTGGATAAAATGTTTATGAAGCATAGATTGATTATATTTTATGTCCAATCTAGGATACCGTGATGGCGACGGAAACGAAATAATTTTACGCTAAATCCTCATAACCAAATGGGTCCATTCACACATTTGCAGTCATTTTATTTTTTTAGTTTTCCTGAATTTTTTATTTTATCTGGTTTCATCTACGATAGATGTAACACATAAATATATTAGCGTAGCGTTGTAAACCTTTTTCTCATTCCTTTTTGTTTTTTTTTTTTTTTATTTCTATATGCATATGAATATTTCTAATACATATATGTATTTGGAAATTGTATTTACAGAATTT
Source organism: Eumerus sabulonum (assembly GCA_951905685.1). NCBI lineage: Eukaryota > Metazoa > Arthropoda > Insecta > Diptera > Syrphidae > Eumerus > Eumerus sabulonum. The sequence goes on from OX645060.1 coordinate 211,800,106, forward strand.
GGGGAGTATTCACTCATTAATGTTATTCAGGAAACAGGAAATGTGTATCGAAGGACAAAGAATTGTGTATCATCGTGGTATTGAAGTTCATGCTTCACTAGTGACTACATAGCTTTCTTTTCCTCAATTTATGCATTTAACGATTTCTGTTTTCATTCTTCTAATAAGGGGTTAACTATAGTTCGTGAAGCGTACATTTGATAGTTATTTTCTTCAATAGTTTTCATTCGCCTAATACGTTCATTTATTTCTTAGTTAAAGCATTTGGGTTTTGTGTTTAATTTATGCATATTTTCATAATAGTAACGCTGTTTACTTGACGTCTCTTTTTTATTTGCTTTGTTTTTTGTTAAGGAAACAAACCAAAAAACAATACATAAATTTTGTTCAGATTTATTATTAATATTATGACTGTACAGTGCTTTTTTCAATTGCGTAACTTTTATAATAATATTTTTCTTATAATTTTTTTTTTACTTCTTTTCTATTTATTTAAGCGCAGAAAAATCAACACGGCCTATTTTAGATTAAATTCAATTTAATACACGGGCTTGAAAAATCAGCTATATAATTCACTATTATTTTGCAAGTAACACGTTTTGATTGTATGTACATTTAAATATTTGTATCTATTTTCTGTCTGTGTTTAGACTTAACTATATCTTATATCAGTTTAATATAGGCGCATATGTTATTTATGTAACTTTTTACATACATATATGGTTATTATTTTGTTTTATTGTTTTTTCTTTGTGTTTAGCTTTATATTTTATAGGGAAGACATTTTACTTGATTGTGACCATTTGCCTTAAAATAAAAAAGTTTTTTATGTTTTGTTTTTATTTATATCTTATTTACAGTTCTTTTTTATGTCAAATGGTCGAAGAAATACAATAATGTACTTAGAGCATTTCGTGTATCTTATTTAGTGTTCACCAACATACTCGTACTTCAAAGGCGAAGGAAAAACAGGAAATTAGTTAAATATTTTAACCTTCCTAAAATATGTATTTTTTGTTTTTTTTTTCGAAAACGAAGGGCATTTATTAAGTTGAACTAGAAACGAGATAGTTTAAGATTTGTTTTCTTTGTTTTAATAATATTTAGGTGTTCAATATGATATGTTTATGTTTCATGTAATCGTACGTATATTGTTAATAAAAAAATGTTTTGTAAAAATTAATATAAATTTTCAAAATTATATACAAAAAGAACTCGTGTAGAAACGGGGTCTGAAATATAATTATAATATTTTTTTCATGTCAGTATTTTATTTACTACCACCTATTTTGTATACAGTTGCTAAATATTCACTTATATGTATATGTTTGTTTTTTTTAGATTGATATATACAAATATATGCCTATGGCTAATGTAGAAAGCATAATTTCTTTATAGAAAACGAGCGAGTTTTGATTGAAAGTTTTTAATTTTTCGTGACGAGGATTATCAATAATTTAAAACGCGAAACGATTTTCGTATTTCTGTACGATTATGTAAGCACTCAAATAATATTTCCGAGACTTAAGAAATTTGATGCCAATATATTTTAACACCTGTAACAAGACGTAAGGCGGGTATTTTAAATAACTGCCCATTGAGTAGAAAAAAAAATGACTCTTCAGAAAATAATTCATTGATTTTTTAATACAGTTTACAATATAATCTAGGTCATTGCAACAATATCGTTTTATTATTGCTATTAATCCTGAAAATCCAATAAATTACCTTATTTACTTAGTTAGTTGGCTGCTCTTTTTCTCCCATCCTAATGAAAAAATACCAATGAAACTGTAGTGAAATACTTAGGTTAGGTTAGGTTATGTGCAAGTTGTTGGCATAAGCCACACGTAGGCCGGAGTCGGCCCATTGTGATAACACATGGATCATTACCCTGATCCACTACCTGAGAACCAGCCGGTGCTTCTGGTGAAGCGATGGAGTTGAGCTATTTTTAGGTTTGCTAGCTCACTTAGATTTTCATAGAAGGGCGCGCCGAGGAAGATCCTCCTACGGTTCGCAAAAGGGGGGCATGAGCATAGAAGGGGATGTATTGATATAAGCGAAATACTTAAAAGCCAATTAAAAGTTAAAAAATTAAACAAAACGAAAATATCAAAAATCCTGTGTACTAAAGTAAAAATGTTCTCGACGCATCAATGTCACTATTTCAATCAAATTCTCGCATCACTCCTATTAGTGTCCGCGGCGTTTCATTTAAATTCCCACTCTGGGAGTTACGAGTATTTACACTGCATTTATCCTACATCAATGCATTTTTCCTTTTGGTTTTATACAATAGTGGGTGTATACGTACAATATATAAATGTCATTTGTTATCTGTTGATTTATTTTTTTTACAACATGTTCACTTACCTGGCTAAAGCATTTCCTTTTTTTTTCGTATTTTCATTCTCGTTTTTCCTATTTGCAATAAATATACGAGCATTTATGGGTTTAATCCTTTAAGGCCTACCTAATGTTTTTCATATTCATTATCTTTTTATCTTCTAGGTTTGTATAAAACAATACTCTACATGTAAATTTATCAATTTGCATTTTGTTTTTGAATTACTGTTTATGTGATTAATTGTATTTTATTCCACTATCATGGATTTAGCTAACATTCATTTATCTACAGGCTTAGACTATGATTCTATTCCCTCGTGCACGCATTCGTTTAAAATTAATTTATTGCTGTTTCGGGATTTCTAAAATGGTTGTTTCTCGCATGCGGTATTTTGAATTTTGGATATCTATTGGCTTTAAGGAAAGCGGTGTGCAGGAGGTATATCACGTTTAAAAAAATTGCGAATTGTAGCTAACAGAGGACAGTACATTACTAAAGCACATAAACTATATATCCATACATGTCCCGAAAGTCAAAGGAAATTCGTGTGAGTTTGATGTAATTGTAACTTTCGTACGAGTCGCGGAAAAGACCATGTCACTTTATTTATTTTTTTCGCGGTACCCTTACTATACCGGGTACTGGCTAAACCCTTTGTCAATAAAAGCTCACCGAAATTCGCCGTTTGGAGTCAATGTTAACCTTTCAACTATGGGAAAAATCACATCTATCGTAAATGATTGAGAGAAGTTAGACTCACGTCGTCCATAGACTGCATACCCAGCATAGCAGTTGTTTACGTACTCAGGTGACTTAACATTTTTTCAAGGCAAATGGTGGATAACTTTAAATCACAAACTCCACATACTACGGTCCCTGACATTGGTTTGTTTAGGCTTCCACGAATACAAGGTTAAAATGCTTGTAAGTAAGGCAAGTCGTTTCCAAACTTTAAGCCCGACAGAGCAGTGAAAATCTGGGTGAGCCAACAGACAGTGTGGATGTTAGCTGTTACTGCCATTATTTTTTTTTGTTTTTATGCGCGCACTCAAGGTTTAATGACATTATTATGCCGGTGACACAGGGTGGGCAGAAGGTAGAAAGGAAGAGGGATAGAAGGATTGCATGTTGTACAGAGGGGGGAAGACCGAATCCAGCAGGGAATTCCAGATTCGTGTGGTTCGGTTAAAGAAAGGTCCTTTACATTTGACAGTACGTCCGAAAACGGGCTTAAGGGTATATTGGTGAGCATTCTTAGAGAGACGTGTATTGCGATAGAAATGTTGAAGGGGCGGAATGCATTTTTTTGTGGAAGTAACGATAAAATAGGGAGAGGCAGGAAGCATTCCTGCGATGTTCCAGTAGGTCTAATATTTTGGCAATGCTGGACTCTATCTAGTTGGTAAAATATTTCTTGCTCTGTATAAGAAGCCAAGGCATTTAGCAGCATTCTTGGGATACTGAATATTTGGTCGTTCCAGTTAAGATTGTCAGTTACACACGTACTTAGTATGGACAGCTTTTCGGGGTCTGAGATGCAAATGCCATTCATGGATTATGGCGGGTTACTTAGACGCTTTAACGACAGGAGACAGCATTATATTTTGGATGTATTCAATTCCACTCTATTGTTTTCACCCCATTGGATTGATCTACAGCCGAAGTGCAGGGTCGTAAAGTTGTGGACGAAGGAGTGGATTGGATTAGAAGTGGCAGACAAGAGATCATTTGGGTAACACCAGCATTTAAGAAATGGATTTCAGACTTGAATCCGTCTAAAACAACTTACTTTGAACGATTCGAAAGGTAGCTTCTAATCCATTGCAGAAGAGACTCAACGATCCCGAAAGCACGCATTTTCGACAAAAAGGCTTCATGCCAAGCCGGGCAAAACCTTTCGAAATATCGAGTGAAACTATTTTACTTCCTCCTGTTTGGTGAAGCGAGCGATTCCACTTTTCCGCGAGATATGCCCTCAAATCACCAATGGCTCTGTTGCTGCGGAAACCGAACTGACGGTCATTGAGGAGTTTTCGTGATTCAAGCTATTTCATAAGCTGATGGTTAATCAACGATCCGAAGACTTTGGAAGGAAGGGACGTTAGTGCAATGGGTCGGTAGTTGGTGGGAGAAGATGATTCGCCTTTTTCGGGGTATAGGGTGGACAAATGCTGTTTTCCACCTATTCGGAAAGAGCTCAGAAGAGTAGGAAAAGTGAAAAGCAGTTCTTTTCAGAACTATTGGGGCAATACCATCTGGGCCAGCGGATTTGTTTATGTCGAAGTCCTTAAGAACCCTTGCGATTGTACGAGTGCGTTAGTGGATTAGTCCCATGGAGGAATTGACGCACTTTAGTACAAGCGGAGACAGAATACAAACTGGCAGTTGGGAACTGGCTGCTAAGTTGTGTGTCGAGGTCCTTCCGAAGTGGAAGTGGATTAGTCCCATGGTGGAATTGACGCACTCAAGTACAAGCGGAGACAAAGTACAAGCTGGTAGCTGGCAACTGGCTGCGAAGTGTACAGTAAGTATGTTAGCTTTGTTTCAGGGGCTGAACGCTGGAACGTCATTGTGGATGAGCGTTGGTATAGACGACGTAGTTGGGTTTTTTATGATTTTTACAAACGACCATTAACTGAATACAATATGGTTAACCTTTTTAACAGGCGATAAGTCCAGTTTCTGACAATTTTAGTCACACAGTCAAAAGTCGCTGTGCGATAAAGCAACCATATTGACCACTAAAGATTAAATTGATGCCACAAAAAGGTGTTTGTTTAATTCAACGACAACTCTCATATAAGCTGTTGGCTCACCTCGAACTAAGACTACATGTTTAGGTGCTGCACTCTTGTACATATGAGACAGGAAGCAGTTGTCCAACAATGTAGCCATTTACAAAGGTTTTATAATAGAGGTTCATCCCAGAATGTTGCGCCATCTAGATATCGAGGTTTGTCGGATTTAGAAACAAATTGTTCATTGAAGGACAATTGGTATTTATTCTTGCTTTTCTTGCAGTAGAGCTTGTTTCAGTTTTCAGCCTGAAAAGACATCTTGAGATTCATTGTTCGTATGGCAAAGTACCTCTATCTTTAGCTCCATGACTTTAGCATGCGAAGCTTTAGTGTTGCTTTGTTGAGGAGTACAGTGGTCATTTCAGAAACCTATGTATCTATGTGCAAAATATTGTTTAAATTGGCTTTTACTCGCTTTGTTGTGAACGTTCATTGACGAAAAAATCGTATCTTGAATTGGAACTACTTCAATACTTTGAGGACACTTAGAAGAATCAGATTTGCAACTTGACTGAAAAAACCGTTGTTGTTTAGTTCCTTACAATATGTACGCATACGTGTAGTAGGTGCACGTATTTATATGTAGTTTAAGCTGAATTTAAAATAATTCTTCTTCACATCTTCTCCGATCTTTGGTTTAAATTTTAAATCAAAAGAGAATTTCCACTCAATTTACTGTCAAATGAAGAACTGAAATCACTTAACCTGTAAAAGCACTTTCGAACACGGATCGCGGTTTGCATTCATCTCCATTGTGCCTTCAAGCAGATGTAAAATCTCTCAAGGGTAAACACGCATCCGTATGTCCCAAGAGAAGGGAATTCTACCTCATGTTGCACACCGCCACAACCGCAAAACCAAATCTTCTTGAAATCATGTTACACGATGTGACTAACAATAGACCATTCTTCGGATACCTATGTACATACATACGTTTTTGTTTTTTTGTTTTTACACCATTCCTATACTAAAATGCGTGACGATTTCATCATTGCCTACATCTTTGTCCTCATCGCTTTAGCCTACTCTTCACTTTCTCACTTATTTGTCACCACAGTAACCGCAGCAAGTCGCCATGAATGAATGCATGGGAGTTGTGCAGTGCCACTTAAACGGATGCATTCTAACACAGTCATTACATCCAAACATTCAACATATGTATAAATGATACTTAGAGTTCTAGATACTTATCCTATGCAGTTAGTTAAGGAGCCGACCATGTCCAGTTCGGAGGGGGCTTGTTGTTGTTCTTCTTCTTCTTCAAGTTTATGTTATTATTCTGTTGGCTTGAGATTTTGAAGTGAGGACTAATTAATGTCATGTCTCCACTTGAGTGAGTTTAAGAAGGGTCCAGCTTACGAATGGCAATAGGGAAAACATAAATGACGTTAGTAGACTACAGCTACGTAGAATGGAGATCGGCGAATCGGCACTACTGCTCTCTGGCCAGATGACTTCGACATCGGACATCTTGAATATGCTTAGGAGTCGGTGGGATTGCAGTTCGCTGTGCTCGGTATTTATGTGATGACTGATGGTCTTTAGGATGTTGGTGCATTCCTCCTGAAACGACCAAGATGGCAAAGTGATTATGAGTAATTTGCTCTCATTAGGAGGGCGAGAGATAGCAGTCGGAGGATATGCTTACCTTTTCTTTACGTAGTAGGTCAATGGCTTTTAGTTTGGCATCATGCGGTAGCCTGGCAGCGATTATGATATTCTCGTCTGTCATGTTGAATAGCGTAAGGGTACACATTGTCTATAAGTAAGAGTGATTAGATGAATCTTTGTTCATAGCTCAAGAGAATAGAGTTCATTTATTGTAATCCAATAACTAAATCCTCAAATAAGCATCCAAACGTATTTAGTCTATGTGATGGTCTGAATTAATGCATTTCAATAGAAGCCATCTCACGACATTTGCGTCTTATTTCATTTCCATATGTCTGTTGTCGATCTACATTGGATTTCTCGTTTTCCTTAGATTTATGATATATGGGAACAATCGTGACATCATGCAATTAATCAAATAAATCATAAATATCTAAATTGAGCCCATTGTGTTGGAACATATCTGGCAAGAAGCCATGATGCGATTACTATTAGTTCAAGTTGGTGCCATTAAAGGTGCATGTATTTGTGTATAAGGAATTGAGGTCGAAAACATTTAGCTTGGAAGTTTGTCTATACAATAGATGTAATGGAAGCTTATGGTTAAATGTACATACATATGTATGTATGTACATATATACATAAAGAGGCTTTGAAAATATTATAGAATTTAAGGAAACGAAAGTGGAGGGCGCCGTGGCGCAGTGGTATGTGTGTTGGACCCTGACGCATGATGAGCGAGTTCGGATCCCGATAACATCAACCGCCATCGAATGTTTATTTCGCGGCGTTCCTCCTCGGCGGGGTACTGGCAAAACCCCCCGTAGTATACTTGCCTTGAAAAAGCTTCCCGACTCACGCCGTTCGAAATCGGCATTAAACTGTAGGTCCCTTTCACCTGTGTGAAAAATAAATCACACACAACATGGGTGATTGAGAGAAGCTTGGCTCTGGTCCTTCATGGGCTGTAACGCCACCAAAAGAAAGAAAGAAGGAAACGAAAGTGCTGTTGAAAAAGTTTTTGTTGAACGACGTTGTTCTTGTCGTATTTAAGGTATAAAAAATGTGGGTTCGGTGACCAAAGATATTCACTACTTCCAATAATAATGTCGATACATTGGGTAAGTAAAGCGATTTCGAAGCGCTATTGGTCAGAAATGTCTAATAGTTTCTTAGAAAAGTTGCAGACAGGGAAGGGCGAAGGGCGAGCCTCCTGCACCAAAAACAGGATTAAGCCGTAACCGTAAAAACAAAAACACAAACTCCGAAGCAACCACAAGCCTCGGATAAAACGGACCGAACAACTTGTAGACGCCCTAGACCGCTATAAAGGGACTGCTATAGGTAGAGAGGATAGTGATTGTTTGGATGCGGATTTGTTGTTCGAGGTGGACTAAGGCAAGAAGTCCTAAGCTTTCGGCATGTGAGCGAACGCCTCATAGCAACCCGTATCAAGGCTAATTTTTTTAAAGGAGACTTCAATGCTAAGCTGGGTATGGAAAGCATCTTTGAATGAGTCATCGGCAAACATAGCCTATACGATACCACATCCGGTAACGGACACAGGCTGATCGATCTCGCTACCAGGCGAAATCTCCTTCTAGACAGTACGCGCTTCCCGTACCTCAATATACACAAAGGCACCTGGCGGTCGCCAGATCAATCAATCACTTACCAGATTGATCACATCGCGATCGACGTCAGACTTACTTACTTACTTATTTATCAGGCCAGCTATCCATGGAGGATCTGAGCCTGAGCTATAGTTGCCTTCCATCCTTGACGGTCCCGGGCACGCTGCTTCCAGTTATCAAAACCAAGATGTCTTACATCCGCGGTTACTTGGCCTTTATACCGGAGGCTCGCTCTTCCTCTTCTTCTCGAATCAGGAGGCTCGGAGTCGAAGACCCTCTTAGCTGGAGCGTTGGTGTCCATGCGCTCGATGTGGCCGAGCCAGTGTGGTCGACGGATCTTTACGTTCCGGACTACATCCACATCTTTGTACAGCTCGTAGAGTTCGCGGTTGTGTCTTCTTCTCCAAACAAGACCAAATATCCGGCCCAGAATTTTTCTTTCGAAAGAACCCAAAATCAGCTCCGCCGTCCTGCTTATCGCCCAGCTTTCGGCTCCGTGCAGCAAGACTGGCAGTATGAGCGTTTTGTAAAGCATGACCTTGGTCTTTCGAGTGAGGAATTTTGACCCCAGTTGTTTGGACAAGCCAAAGTAGCAGCGGTTACCAAGTGCGATTCTATGCCGGATCTCTACTGTGGTGTCAAAATGGCTTTAGACGTTCACACAATACGCTGGACAGGATCTTGATTGCGACATTGAGCAGGGATATACCTCTATAGTTCTTGCAAGAGGTAGGATCGCCTTTTTTGCGGATGGGGCAAACAGAGCTGGTATTCCAGTCGTCGGACATGCTTTCAACTTCCCAAATTCTGCAGGTGATCTGATGCATGCTCCCTACCAGAACATCGCCTCCAGCTTTGAAGAGCTCTGATGGCAAGCCGTCTGAGCCTGCGGCCTTGTTATTCTTCAGCTTCTGAATAGCTGTGCCGACTTCTTCGATGCTGGGTGGGAGGACTACTTCAGCGGCTGGAGTTTTGATTTCCTCGGTCCCCACCTATTCCTGATGTTCGAGCTTTCGAACAGCTAACATCGACTCGGACCACTATCTTGTAGTAGCCAAGACGCTCATACGGATATCACGAACGCAGCGGAGTAGAGTAAGAATACAAAGTTATGATGTCGGAAAGCTACTATCACCAGAAACCGCTCGTACTTTTACCGATCGCGGCTCCCTTAAGCTCTCTAATACAACTAAACCCTCCACGCTGTCAATAGAACAGCACTGGAACCTTTGCAGACAAGCCCTGAAAAGCACTGCGTCTGAAAGTTTGGTCTTCAAGGCTCCACCACCCGGTTCGATGACGAGTGTTGGAGGATTAACTCAGCGAAGCAAGATGCCTATAAAGCCTTGCAGAAAAGTAAGTTTAATTCCCAAATTTGATGCTAGTTTTCGCGTTGATCTGCCGGGGCTGATCTGTACTGACTGCCTCACTCGTTCTACCATTTCTGGCGTTCGTACGGATTTTTCCGGCCACTGTTTTTTTTTTTACATGCATGACAGGCTTTCTCGAAGTTTTTTTCACGGTTGGTGGTGATGAAACCACTCCTTTTCCGTCAAGTTTAAAATATTTACGAAATGCGCGAATTGCACCATCGTATAAATCATTATTTTTGTAAATGCCTTTACGATAAATGCGTGCCGTCCACTGATCTACAGCGACAAAATCATACTGGAACAACATCCGTTGGCTACCTGGAACCGCATTTAAAATGTTCCTAGCCTGTAAATAACACAAATAAGTGGTCACCAAAATGTGAAAGGATGTTATGGGCCACCCTGTAAAACAATAGTGGCCTCAGCAGAAGCTCCGAGAGCTTGGTTGAAAGGTCCATATGCATACTCCTTATAGTCTGGACTTGACACCAGGTAATTACCACCTGTTCTTCTCCATGGTAAACTAACCTCAAAAGAGTTTTTTACCAACAAGATTTTATGCTGATAGGGTTGAGAGAGGCGTGATATCCATGCAGATTTCCATAGAAGCTACTGGTATCAATCCCCATACCAAGATTTTTCGAAAACAAATTGCCGAATTTGTGGTGTCATGTTCGTAATAGTTAACAATAATTTTCGCACACCGTTAAACCAATCTGCTTCAATTTCCGTCTGTAGAGGATTTGGCCTAATTGTAGAAAAACGACTTATTTATCGAATAACGGTACGTTTGAAAACGTAGTTTGTTCAGCCAAAAAGAAGCCAACATCGACTCGGACCACTATCATCTAACAGGTTTCGACTATGAATATGCCTGGCCCATAAAAATCGAGTAAGCCAGCGACATATAACATTGGAATGCTACAATCGCAAGAGACTGCCACAGCCTATGCCAATCTTGTCTCCCTCAAGCTCTCGAACAACCCTCCAATACCTGCTCAGCCCATACAACAGCAATGGACCCTTTGTCAACAAGCCTTAGAAAGCGCTTCTTTGAGGTGCTGGGTTTCAAAACGCCGCCATTAAAAAACTCATGGTTTGACAACGAGTGTAGGAAGGCGTACGCAGCCAAGCAGCAGGCCTATCAAGCAAGGCTATAGGGACGAAAATGGAAATTTAGTATTAGACATAGTCGTCTAAGTCTCCTAAAGTTCACTTGAAATATCTTCTCTGATGTACTCTATGAACACTTGAAATTGAAACCGTTCGTTAATAAACTGATTGGTGCTTATCAGTGGTTTTCACCCGGGAAGTCCCCTTGATCAAATACATTACAAACATTACGGCAGATGTTGAAAGAAAAAAGCAACGAGTTCCAGATCGACACGCGCCATATATTTATTGACTTTAAGGCCGTATACGATAGCATGCATACAGATGAGCTATACAACGTCATGTCTAGTTTCGACATTCCTGTTAAACTCGTTAGATTGTGCCGGATGACTTTCGAGAATTCTCGTTGCTACATTAGGATTGGAAGCGACTTAACCGAGACCTTTAATGTCACAAAGGTTTCAGACAGGGCGACACGCTATCGTGTGAAAGGATCGTGCAAAATTCACTGGTCAATACGAGGGGCACGATCTTTTTCAAGTCGGCACAACTGCTCGCATATGCCGATGACATTGGGCAGGGCAAAAAAAAATGTATCATTTAAAAAGGATACGAGCTAGCGGGGTCTTGGCCAGAGCGCACATATTGGCAGGCATAATTTTTAGGTAGTCAAGGACTTCATCTACCTTACACACAGCGATATGCAACAATTCCACCAGTGCCGAAATCAAACGTAACTCTTGCCAACTGCTTTGGGTTCGAGGGGCAATTGAGAACCAGAGCTCTTTCTCGGAAAACCAAGGTGACCGTATACAAGACCCTTATCATCGCGGTCCTGCTTTATGGCGCAGAGGCATGGACCTTATCGAAAGCGGGTGAGGAGGCACTTGTTTTTTTTTTGGCAGTAAAATTCTGCGTACGATTTTCGGCTCGATCTGCATAAATGGGAAATAGAGCAGAAGTCTTCTTCTTCTTTTGTGGCGTTACAGCCCATGAAGGACCAAAGCCAATCACCCGTGTGTGTGTGTGATTTATTTTTTGATACAAGTGGACGGGACCTACAGCTTTTTCAAGGCAAGTATACTACGGGGGTTTTGCCCGTACCCCGCCAATGAGGGACGCCGCGAAATAAACATTCGATGGCGTTGGGGTTATCGGGATCCGAACTCGCTTATCGTGCGACAGAGTCCAACACACTAACTACTGCACCACGGCGCCCTCAATAGAGCAGAAGTATTAACACTTAATTGTACGGGCTGTTCAGCGACACAAACGTTGCACGTCGTCTACGGATCCAATGTCTAAGATGGCTAAGTCATGTAGGGCGCATGGAAACTATAGCTCCGGCCCGAAAGTTCTTTGAATCCAACCCTGAGGAGTGACGCGGTCGAGGACGCCGAAATTGAAAATGGTGCACGCAAGTGTAAGGGGCTCTCAACCAATTAGATGTGCGGTATTAGGGCCCGCTGTCAAAATATCGTGCTGTCAATAATTATCAAAAACCGGCCAAGTGCGAGTCGGACTCGCGCACGAAGGGTTCCTTACCATCTGTATATATAATTATGAATGAGACTATGTATGTTACCTCATCAGTCGTCACATTAAATTACATTTTTTGTATGATGACAGATCTTGGTTGCAGGCAGGTTATCGGCATATTACTTTGATAATCAAAAATCTTCATGATGAGATATAGTTGATCATCAGAGTGTTCATTGAATTCAAATCAATTATCTTACTGGACAGCAACGATGTGAAAAGGTGAATAACAATAATGGGAAATATGGGAAAAAGGTTTGCAGCTAGGATTAATACATCAAAGACACAAAAGAGATCAAAACTGTGAAGTTTGCTCTTGGTTGTGGGATATTGTCGACTAACCTTAGTTCAGTATGTGACCAAGGGGATCTTTTGGATGAAAATCATGTCTGTTGTATGGGAGCCCCCCTTTAGTATTCATTTTGGTCTGTTTTTAGTACTTGTATTGGAAGCGGCAACAGAAATACATCATCTGTGAAAATTTCAACTCTCTAACTATCACGGTTCATGAGATACAGCCTGGTGACAGACGGACGGACGGACGGACAGCGAAGTCTTAGTAATAGGGTTCCGTTTTACCTTTGGGTACGGAACCCTAAAAATTGGTTGTTGTGGCCGAAAAAATCGATGCTGTTGTGAACTAATATTGCAATATCATCATGTGACATATCGATTCAATAGCGGTGCTTCTAAAAACTCCGAATCCTTGTTACTTAAAACTGAACTATTCACTTGCGCAATAGAGCATTTTGCTAAAAAATAAATATAGCGGTTGTGTACAGATTTTGTTTTGTTAAACGACGAGAGATGCCAATTGCCAATTCTCGGTAGCTCGCCCTGTATTTTTTGAGCGAGTCCATTGCACTGCCGGACAGACACCTAACTTTATTGTATTTTCCCCATATTCCGGAGGAAAATGGGAAGGGGCTTCAGTGATGTAGAGCTATGAGATACGGCCCCAAGGGTTCGCCACCGTGTGCAAGCAAAGGCGGGGGACAGTCCAGAGAAAGTGTTCTGCTTTGTCACCCTCTTCACAACACGCAGCACAGGTAAGCGTCTCACTGACGCCGAACATGCAGAGATGCTTGGCAAAAGTGTAATGGAACGCCAGCAGGTCTTCTGTAGTCAATTCCTTAAGGATATTATTTATTATTATTATTTATTTCATCATTATCCTCGTTTCACAATTTACAAAAGATTTCTTATTTACTTACTTACTTTGATGGCGCTACAGTTCGGAGTGAACCAGGGCCTCTCCAGCCGGCCCGATCTTTGGCCAGCCGCTTCCAGTGCCGCACGCCCAGTTGGTTGAGGTCCCATTCCACCTGTGCGCGGCACCTTAAATGCAGTCGCCCTCTGCTGCGTCGTCCCTCGGGGTTGGAGTCGAAGACTCTTCGGACCGGAGCGTTGATGTTCCTTCGCTCTACATGGCCTAGCCATCTTAGACGTTGGATCCGAAGATGTCTAACTCTCCGTTTACTCAAACGGGACCGAAGATTGCACGCAGAATTTTCCTCCCGAAACACCCAAGAGCCTCTTCATCCGCTTTTGATCCAGGCCTCAGCGCCGTAGAGGAGGACCGGGATGATTAAGGTTTTGTAAAGGGATACCTTAATTTTTCGTGAGAGGGCTCTACTACTCAATTGCCTCTTGAGCCCGAAGAAGCAGAGGTTGGCAAGAGTTATTCTGCGTTTTATCTCAGCGCTGGTGTCGTTGCTGCTTGTCACTGTCGAGCTAAGGTAGACGAAGTCCTTGACTATTTCAAAAATATAGCTGCCGAAGGTGACGTTCTGACCAAGACGTCGGTGTTGCGCGTGTTTCTTGGATGAAAGCATACATATATTTGGTCTTGTCCCCATTTACCCTTAGACCCACTTTAGCCGCTTCTGCTTCAATGCTTGCAGTCCCCTCATTGACGTCTCGCTTTGTCCGTTCAATAACCTCAATGTCATCTGCGTAGTCAAGCAATTGTGTGGACTTGAAGTAAATCGTACCTCTTGTATTGACCGCAGAGTCCCGCACGATCTTTTAAAGAAATCACATGACAGTGCGTCACCCTGTCTAAAACCTTTTTTTAACACCAAAGTGATCGGTAAGTTCACCTCCGACCTTAATGGAGCAGCGAGAGTTCTCCATATTCATCCTGCACAATCTGACGACTTTGGCAGGAATGTTAAAACATGACATGGCTCTGTATAGCTCGCCTCTATAAACACTGTCATACGCGGCCTTAAAGTCGACGAAAAGATGGTGCGTGTCGACCAGGAATTCATGAGTCTTCTTCAAGATCTGTCGTAGTGTAAATATTTGGTCTATCGCGGATTTTCCTGGCCTGAAACCACACTGGTAGGATCCTATCAGATTATCCACGAACGGCTTCAGGCACTTACACTGTACGGCACAGAGGATTAGGAGGCTTATCCCTCTGTAATTGGCGCAGTCATAGGGATCGCATTTCTTATGGACCGGGCAAACGATACTGAGATTACATTCATCGGGCATGCGTTCTTCCGACCATATCTTGCAGATGAGATGGTGCATGTTCCTGACCAGCTCATCGCCAGCTGCCTTAAGCAGTTTCGCGGGGAGTCTGTCTGCTCCAGCAGCTTTATAAGACATAAGTTTCAATATCGCTGTCTTAACATCGTCTAGGTCGGGTGGACGGGATTTTCCTTCGTCTTCGTCCATTGTGAATGGTTCGCTCTGCCTGACGGCGGCAGTTTGACCATCATCGCCGTTATACAGTCTGCAAAAGTGGTCCGTCCACAATCTCAGCATCGACTGTGACTCCACTATTAGTTGTCCGTGCTCATCCCTGCAGGCTTCTGCTCTGGCTTTATAGCCGTGGCATGTTCGTCTTACTTTCTGGTACATTTTTCGAACGTCGTTCCTGTCGTAACATCTCTTCATCTCCTCGATCTCGCGCTTCTCGTGCTCCTTCTTTCTCCTTCTCGGAAGCGCATGCTCCTCACTTCTTTTCTGTTCATAGAGCTCGTGGGCAGCTCTCGTCCGTCGATGCAGTGTTGCCATGTATGCATTCTGTTTCTCTACATGTGCCTGTCTACATTCGTCATCAAACCAGGGGTTTCTCGAAGGTGGTGGCTTAAAACCGAGTACATCTGAGGCGACCTCTCTGATGGCGTTCTGACAACGACTCCATTGCTGTTCTATGGTTTCTATAGATTGCATCGGGACTTGAGGGAGCTTGAGGGAGACTTGATCGGCGAAGGTCCTGGAGGTCTCCTGCGATTGCAACTTTCCGACGTTAAATTTTGGTGTTCTTACTCGACTCCGTTGATTCCGGGAAAATCGCATCCGTACCTTAGCTGCATCGATCCGAATCGATGTTGGCTCTGTCGGTCGCAATGTGATCAATTTGATTGATTGTCGGTTGATCGAAAGACCGCCAGGTCCCCTTATGGATGTTGAATTGTGGTAATCGTGTACTTGCTACCACGAGATTATGTCCCGCCGTAAGGTCCACTAGCCTTAGTCCGTTTTCTGACGTGGTGTTGTGTAGGCTATGCTTTCCTATGACGCGTTCAAAGATTTCTTCCTTACCCAGTTCCGCATTGAAATCTCCTAAAACTATTTTGGTGTCATATCTGGGACATTGGGCATATGTTCTGCCTAGGAGATCATAGAAGTCGTCTTTATGTCGGTCATCTTTCTGCTCTGTGGGGGCGTGGACACATAATAAACTTATATTGCTGGGCTGGGCTTGATGCGGACAGTTATGAGGCGTTCGCTTACATACTGGAAGCTTAAGACTTTTTTCCTGAGTCTGCCTCGAACAACAAATCCGCATCCGAACAAGCGTTGTTTATTTTCTCTGTAGCAGTTTCCGTAGTATATGTATATCACAGTTTTTCATCCGCTTTTTGCCTGGCCCATCCCATCGCACTTCTTGTAGCGCGGTAATGTTTGCCTTATAACAGTCCAAAGAGTTGACCAGTTGTTCGGCAGCACCTGGTCTGTTGAGGGACCTAACGTACCAGGTGCAGATCCGAAATTCGTTTCCTTTTTGACGTTTGCGGGGGTCGTCAACATGTAATCCGTCCATATCCGAGGCTATTGGTTGTTTCTGAACAAGTTTTTGTTTTAAGCGATAGAGATGTTAACCCTAACCCAACCTGGAGGGCCAGGTTCTTCTTTACCCAGGAACAAGGGTCGGGTCGCTGCACGCATTGGTTCACTACCTGGCGGGTGCCAGTATTGCTACAAAAGATTTCTAATTAGTATATATTGCAGCTAAGATACGAGAATAGTTAGTGACACTTTGTATTAACGTACAAATATAGGGGCAAATGGAGAGCGCCGTGGCGCAGTGGTTAGTGTTTTGGATTCTGACGCACGATGAGCGAGTTCGGATCCCGATAATACCAACGCCATCGAATGTTTATTTCGCGGCGCCACTCTTTGGCGGGGTACTGGCAAAACCCACCGTAGTATAACTTGCCAAGAAAAAGCTTCTTGACTCAAGCCGTTCGGAATCGGCATTAAACTGTAGGTCCCTTTCACCTGTGGGAAAAATAAATCACTCACACCATGGGTGATTGAAGAGAAGCTTGGCTCTGGTCCTTCATGGGCTGTAACGCCACCAAAAGAAGAAAGAAGAATAGGGGCAAATGTCACTTCATAACAAATTATTTATTACTAATTGAGAGCACCGTGGCGCAGTGGGTAGTGTGTTGGCCTCTGACGCCGATGACACGGGATCGAGTCCCGACACAGCCATGTCATCGAACGTGATTTTCACGGTGTTTCTCCTCAGCGGGGTCCGATATCTGATATACTAGCTTGAGGAACCGTCATCAATCTCTTGTCACCATTCCTGCCTTTCGTACCACCTGCTATTGAAACGCTTATTCGATTCTATCCTGCAAATTATTTAACAGTCTCCCTATCGATATACGAATCATAGGTAATTTATGTACCTTCCGGAAAAAAGTGAAACAATGGCTTTTTAACCACAATCACAATGAAATCGAAATTTTGCTGTATTACATTGATTTATGTATTTACATGTAATGAATTTGCCTTTATAGAATGCTTTTTTTTGGATCTTAATCAACTTCGTTGTAATTTTTCTTATTTTTATTTTTTATTTGTGTTTGTATCTTTTGTTTCCCTTCTTTGAATTGCCCACCCTACAATTGTATGTATGTATGTTGGCGTTACAGTCCATGACGGACCTGAGCCGAGCTTCTCTCAATCACCCATGTTGTGTGTGATTTCATTTTCCCATAGGTGAAAGGGACCTACAGTTTATTGCCGGTTCCGAACGGCGACTTTCGAGAAGCTTTTCATGACAATTTTACTACAGGGGGTTTTGTCAGAACCCCGCTGAGGAGAAACACCGTGAAAAACACGTTCGATGACATGGCTGTGTCGGGATTCGATCCCGTGTCATCGGCGTCAGAGGCCAACACACTACCCAGTGCGCCACGGTGTTGAGTAATGCCAAGGCAAATTTCACGTCATTTTTAATAGTTTGTTTTGTATTTGTTGTAGCTTTTTAATGTGGCACTTAGCACAGTTGCCCCAAACCTGACAGCCGTATAGCAAAATTGGTTGAAATATAGTTTTGTGAATTATTATTTTATTTTCTAATGAAAGACATGACTTTCTATTAATCAACGGATATAGTATTTTTATTCCAATGTTCACTTTATTAAATGTTTCCGTGATGTGGCTCTTAAAAGTCAATCTTGGATCAAGATATATGTCCAAGTATTTTACGGAAGATTTCCACTTTATTGCGTGACCGTTGACTAGATGGAAGAAAACAGGGTTTTCTTTTTCTAGTGAAAAAGATAGCTTGAGTTCTTTCGGTATTAATTTTAATTCTCCACTTCACATGGTATTCATTTAACCGCTCAGCTGCATGCTTTAGATTCGTCTCAATATTGAGACCAATTTCATGCGAAGCTAATATGGCGGTATCATCAGCGTAAATCGCAACTTCGCAGAGTGGAAGCCGCGGTATGTCAGACGTATATAGGTTATATAAGACGGGACCGAGGGCAGAGCCTTGAAGCACACCTACATTAAAATGAATTATATTCGACGCAAAACCATTAACAAATACTTGAAAACGACGATTTAATACAAAACTTTGAATAGTTTTACTGTGATTGTGAAATTGATTCAACTGAAACAAGCAAAGAGCAAAAATCCAAGATGGGTGCTCTACTCACCGTCGAAAAATTCTATATTTTGCTTCGTGTGCCGTTTATTAGGGCCCATCATTTCGAATGATGTTTTTGGAAGAATCGGTTTTACCGACATTCACAATATTCAGTGGGCATTCGGAATTCATGAAAATTCTCAAAGTCACATTCACAATGAATTAGCAGACAAAACACGATCGAAGGAATCAAATACGATCACGATTGATGCCAGTATTATGAATCAATCAGAAGAGGAGAGAAAATAGTGGAAATCAATTTTTAAGCGAATAGTTGCCGTAATAAAATTTCTTGGATCGAGAGGACTCGCGTTTCTGGACTGGCGCAGACCAAACATGTGGGTCAATCAGAAATGGTAATTTCTTGGGAATCCTGGATTTAATGAGTCAATTTGACCTTCTGCTTGCGTCGTACATAGCAAAATATGGGAATAAAGGAAAAGGTATATAGAGTTTAAGTAATTATGTAAGTCAATTAAATGTAAGAACATTCGATTTAACATTTTCTACAGGCCGAGCTTCTTATCTTTCCGATACAATTTGTGATGAATTTATCAATTTGATTCCATCCAAAGTAGTGAACGCAATTTTATCCGAAATATCAAAAGTAAAATATTTCTCAATCCTCGATATGAACCAATTCGCAATTTTCATCCCGTGCGCTGCACATTCCTTGAATTTAGTGGGAATAGCGGCAGTCTCAAGCAATACGCTTGCCACTTCGTTCTTCTGTTTCTTAGAGAATAGTTATTCTTTCTTTGCCAAATCAACTAACTTCACGATGGGATTTATTGTCCTCAGCTTTGAGATCGGATCAATACTTACTGAAACGAGCAACCGGTACAAGATGGTCTGCGAAAGTCAATGCAGTCAATGCGCTCAATGGAAATATAAAGGAAGTCAAAACAGTATTGCTGTGATTAATCAACGACGAAAGTCTCCAAACGACACCTGAAAATAAATCACTCACAAGCGGAAAACTTAAAGACTTGTGTAAATTCGAGAACATTCTGATGATGGCACGCCATTCTTTTAAAATTCGAGAATGTTAATAAAATGCTTAAAAGTCCAGACCTCATACAACACTGTGAAGAATTGCAAACTCGGTCTGACGATTTTTTCGAAGATGCAAGATCAATTTATTCAGACTTAGAGGCCGATGAAATGTGTCAAGGGGTGGGAGGGGTTCTAGGTTTCGGATGTCACATGTCAAAATCCTATACATCTAACAGGGGCGATTCCTCTCACCTAAGCGTCGCTAAACCAAGAATTTAAATTAATAATTTTTACGAGCGAGTTACAGTTTCAGAAATACATGGACATGACATGGATGCTATTTACATTGCAACTCATGCTCGAGGAAGAAGTGCTTTCAACAGAGTGGAACGACGAGTGGCGCCTCTTAGTCGCGAATTCACTGGCGTTATATTAAAACACGATTTTTTCGTTTCAAAACTAGATTCCAGTAATCGAACTACTGACTTGAAGTTAGAAAAACGAAACTTTGAGAGTGCAGGCAGGCATTGTGCTAGCTAATATTTTGAGCCAATTGGTAACTGATGATGGCGCCGTGGGGCAGTGGTTAGTGTGTTGGACCCTGACGTACGATGAGCGAGTTCGGATCGCGATAACACCAAAGCCATCGAATGTTTATTTCGTGGTGTCCCGCCTCGGTGGGGTACTGGCAAAACCCCCCGTAGTATACTTGCCATGAAAAAGCTTCTCGACTAACGTCGTTCGGAATCGGCATTAAACTGTAGGTCCCTTTCACCTGTATAAAAATAAATCACACACAACATGGGTGATTGAGGGAAGCTTGGTTCTGGCCCTTCATGGGCTGTAACGCCGCCAGAGAAAAAGAATTGGTAATTGATGATTTTTCAGTGGTTGCCGAATATATTGTGCATACAGATACTAGACTGGATATTGAACACGCTAAGGTATTAAAAAATGACGTGACTTGGTACGCAAATAATGTGCGTGAATCACAATATTTATTACAAATAGCAAAATGCGAAGTTGTTCCGTGTTGTGGTGTGTGACGATCCAGCCTTTCGCGAGTATTACTGGAGGGGTTTTTCCTGTTTTAGTGAAACAGACTTCTAACGGTTATGTGATCACCGAAAAAGATGCCTCCGAAGATAAGTTTTCTCCACTGTTACTTCAGCTTTCTTTGAATCTTAGAGCGTCATCACATTTGAAGCAAGTTCCGTATGATAGCTATTGCCCCAGTGTCGAGACATACTTATTTAAGCGATCGTATGGCATCTGTGGTCTATATTTTGCATCATACAAGGCCACTAACCAACAAATCACACACAACATGGGTGATTGAGAGAAGCTCGGCTCAGGTCCTTCATGGACTGTAACGCCAACATACATACATACATATTGTTTTGTTGATTTTTTCAATTGTTTGGTTTGATGTTGATAATACATACATATTAAAAAATAATTTAAATGGAAACAGTACTAATTTCGGAATTGCTAGTTATTTTATTTTAATAATTTCCAGATGTAAAATTGCAAAATATGTGACGTCACACTAGGGAGGGGGGTCTCATAAATGTGACCAACTGTGACAAGGATGGGGGTAAAAAAATCACGAAATGTATGTGACGTACTTTATGGATCGAAAGTGGTTTGGCTAAACTCTAGTTACCTGCTAAATGTTTCTCGTTACCGAATCCGAAAAAGCTTTATATTTCAGTTTCCTATTTTGCACTTTTTTGCTATTTAATAGAATTCTTAATTTATGTATAGAACCCTTCTATGACTAGATATCACTAGTATTCTTGTACCTTCGCTGTACAACGGTTTTGCTTGTTACCAAACGGCCATTATGATCATCTAATATCTTTTCAAAATGAATTATTTTGATTCCATTTTAATTAGTTCGCTATCAAAAAAATTTAATTATCAAAAGTTACAAATCTGATATGCAGCCTACCTTGGCCACTAACCAATTTAGCAAATAGAGAGAAGAAAACATGGTGGTATTCATAAACCTTTCCTTTAAAAAAGAAAATGTAACTTGGAATGATGGCTGTTGTAAGAGCCATCACAGAAGCAATAAACACCGTCCGCAGTAGATTCTGATACTAGAAACCTAAAAGTTTGCTTAGATACGAGCAAAACGGAATAGGATACCTTTGATTTGTGTTTATGATGCCAACAATTCCCACACGTTTTTACGTCACATGCTCATTTCCAGTTTCAACTTTGGTTATGTGAATGCAATAACCACAAATTGTTATTTGTTTCAGAGAACAAAACATCTTTTCAACTACCGCAAACCATAAAGGAAAGTATAACCAATTAAAATGGATAAAATATAACTCCGCTCTGTAGCTTGAATTGAAAAGTAAATAAAATTACAAAAATACAACAAGTACAACCGAAAAACAATAAACCACTCAGTTGAGATTTGTAACCGCCAAAAACTCCGCAAAAACAAAAAAACAAAACAATGATAACATTAACCCACTATTCCAGAGAGCGACTACATCCTAGTACAATATACGCTTCATAAATAGCCAAACCCATCCTCGTCTACGATTCATCATCGCTCGCGCTTCACGGCACACGGAAATCCAAGCCAATAACAATGAAAAAAAAAAGTTCGTAGGTACGTATCTATCTGTTCTCTCTTTTTGTGGCTGTCAACCAGACATCCATCACAGTTGCAACTATATCGTCGATCGTTGGTTGTTAAATATCAATAAAAAATAAAAAATACCAAAAATTCCCGCAAATCATTTTGAAAAACCAATAAATAAAACCGCACTCCATAGATTCGTGATACTACTCCAGTCAGCTGATTTCGTACAAAAGTATAGAATTCAATTTATGAATACGAGTACGTACCTGATTATCAATGTGTGTTGTGACGTACTGTTGAAGTGCCCGTACTGCATCTTGTACGCCGAGATTTGTATGCGGTCGTAGCATTGCTTCATCCGCCGAACTGTAGCCGAGCAAAAGAAATACTCCACCTGCAACGAGCAAAACGGGAGGAGTACATTGTGATGAGAATTCAAATCCAACTGCAAGGTGAGCATATGGCGGAAAGGGTGCAAGTAGGTGGGACACAATTTCATGCAAGTGACTGGAGCAATAAATTCAGTTTTTGTTTTTGGTGAAGAAACTAAATCCAATTATGTATAGAGTTCCTGGTGAAGGGATATAGAATGAATATAATCCCGAACAGGAATAGAGCCGTTGGTGTGGTGCTTGGATGCATCCTACTCCATTTCATTGCTCTTAAACTAAATTGGCACTGAAATGACGACGTGTAATGTTTGATGTTGCACACAAATTGGATACTCGAGCAGGAAATCCCACCCACAAACCTAGTCTTTGGCAACTCTCGATGGGGTGTGCTCTACGTTCTTGTATGTTATACATGCATGTCATGACGATGCAGCGCCGCAAGATAATGCATTGGAATTTGTCAACTCGCCACTGTGTCTACGGTTTATCGAAAAAATGCGCTTAGTATTGCGAGTGTTTCTTTTGGATACATATCCCTTATTTAGGGCTATCTCTGTCAAGCCATGATTTCCGCATCCTTTGATTCTAGTTAGGTCATTGAAGAGGGTCTTCTTTTTTTTCGTTGTCGTTCCGCTTCCTTATCGCATTTTAGTCAAGAGCAGACAGTGCACAGTTAAACGCTGGCAGGCCAGAACGACTTGCATTTAATGGCGCCCGGTGTTGGGTAAAAGCTCGTACATAAACCGAAAGTACCCGAGGAAACAAAGTAGAGAACTGTTATCTACTCGAACATACATACTTCCTTGCTTCGTTGCCACTCAGTCCGCCGTCATCGTCGTCTTTACAGATAGATAAACAGGATTTTATTTCCATGTACATACATATGTACGTTGCAGGGCACATGAACGACTCACTCTGTTCTTCTGTGCAGCTCATTTCATTGTCATTGGATTAGGTAGCACCACCTACCCTATGTTTTACTTGTCTCCCTCTCCTAACTTTCTATCGCATCCACGTGCTCGAACTTACCTGGTAAGGTGTATTCTCCAAGTGGTGGTTTCATACAAATAAAACGCCCCGAGTAGCAGAGGCATCTGCCCCGAAAGGCCTGATAAGCTGGCGAAGCATGGCTGTAAAATGCAAGCGCCGTTCTACACGGTGCCAACGGAACACACAGAGCATGGCATGTTAGCGTCAGTGATTCACCACAGGTACACAATTCACTGCATTCGGCGTCGTCCAACGAGTAGATCTGCAAGAATACAAAAACGTAACAAAATGAAAACGAGATACTTAGATACATTCGGGTTTTATTCTTTCACTACATATACAGGTATACGGTTATACCCTTGTGTCTATCGAGTATGGGAAGGGAGCAAACTTGAAAGTGGTAGCATGACAAGGAGATCCAACCATGGGACATGAAATTTAGTTTCAAGAACGGACTGCTGCCGCCCATTTGTGCCACCCGCCCATTCAGTGGCAAACAACAAGCCAAGCAAGAAGATTAGAATGACAGGTGACACAGAAGATGAATGGAAAGAGTCGATGAATCTCGCTGGCTGATGGTTGGTGCGCTTCAAACTCTGTGACCTTTTGGCCAATTACACGTGCTCTGTATTTCTATTCCAATCGGGTTTCTTGTTCCTCGATCCGATGGACTACATGCTTTGGAATCGAGCTCAAGCAGTTTGAATAAGAATTTATCTTTCTTCAGTTTTCTCATCTGAACGAGTAGCATATACTTACTTACTTACTTAGGTGGCGCTACAGTCCGTGGTGAACCTGGGCCTCAACTAACAAGCGTCTCCAGCCGGCACGGTCTTTGGCCAGCTGTTTCCAGTGCCGCACGCCCAGTTGGTTGAGGTCCCTTTCCACCTGCGTGCACCACCGCTGAGGCGGCCGTCCTCTGCCGCGCCTTCCTTCCGGAGTGGATTTGAAGACTTTTCGGGTCGGAGCTGTATCTTCCATGCGCTCTACATGGCCTAGCCACCTTAGACGCTGTATCCGTAGACGTCGTACCAGGCCGATGTCGCTGTACAACCCGTACAGTTCTTCGTTATATCTTCTCCTCCATACACCGTTTGAACAAACGGGACCGTAGATAGTGCGCAGAATTTTCCTCTCGAAACGACCAAGGGCATCTTCATCCGCTTTTGTTAAGGTCCAAGCCTCTGCGCCGTAAAGGAGGACTGGGATGATCAAGGTCTTATATAGTGTCACCTTGGTTTTCCGAGAGAGGGCTCTACTTCTCAATTGCCTCTTGAGCCCAAAGAAACAGCGGTTGGCAAGAGTGATTCTGCGTTTTATCTCAGCGCTGGTGTTGTTGTCGCTGGTAATCAGTGAGCCAAGGTAGACGAATTCCTTGACCACTTCAAAGTTATATCCGCCCATGGTGACGTTCTGGCCAATACGTCGGTGTTGTCCGTCTCTTTTAGATGAGAGCAGATATTTGGTTTTACCCTCATTAACCTTGAGACCCATCTTAGCCGCTTCTACCTCAATGCTCACAAAAGCCTCATTGACGTCTTGCTGTTTTCGTCCAATTACGTCAATATCGTCGGCGTACGCAAGCAATTGCGTAGACTTGAAATAGATCGTACCTCTTGTGTTGGCCAGTGACTCTTGCACAATCTTTTCAAGCACGATGTTGAAAAAGTTGCACGACAGCGCGTCGCCCTGCCTAAATCCTTTTTTAACATCAAAGGTCTCGGTATGCTCATTACCGACCTTAATGGAGCAACGAGAATTCTCCATTGTCATCCTGCACAGTCGGATGAGTTTGACAGGGATGTTAAAACTAGACATGGCTTTGTACAGCTCGTCTCTATATACGCTGTCATACGCGGCCTTGAAATCGACGAAGAGGTGGTGAGTGTCGATTTGGTATTCCTGGGTCTTCTCCAAGATCTGCCGTAGCGTAAATATTTGGTCTATTGTGGATTTACCTGGCCTGAAACCACACTGATAAGAGCCGATCAGGTTATCCACAAACGGTTTCAGGCGTTCACACAATACGGCAGAGAAGATCTTATATGCGATGTTAAGGAGACTTATTCCCCTATAGTTGGCGCAGTTATAGGGGTCTCCTTTCTTATGGACCGGGCAAACGATGCTGAGATTCCATTCGTCAGGCATGCTTTCCTCCGACCATACCTTGCAGATGAGATGGTGCATGCACCTTACCAGCTCATCTCCAGCCGCCTTAAACAGCTCACCAGACAGGCCGTCTGCGCCAGCGGCTTTATTAGACTTAAGTCTTGATATCGCTATTTTGACTTCGTCTAGGTCGGGTGGACCGAATTCTGTTACTTCGTGGTCCATTGCGAATGGCTCGTTCTGCCTGACAGCGGTATCTTGTCTATCATCGCCGTTATACAGTCTGCAGAAGTGGTCTTTCCAAATCCTCAGCATCGACTGCGACTCTACTACCAGTTCTCCATTTTCATCCCTGCAGGCCGCCACTCTGGCTTTGTAGCCATGGCATGTTCGTTTTACCTTGTTGTAAAATTTACGGGCGTCATTCCTGCGGAAGCATCTCTCCATCTCCTCGATCTCACGCTTTCCGTGCTCTCTCTTCTTTCTTCTGAAAAGCGTGTGTTCCTCTCTTCTCTTCTGCTCATAGATTTCGCGAGCAGCTCTCGTCCGTCGTTGCAGAACGACCTTATATGCCTCTTGTTTTGCTGCATGGGCTTGTTCGCATTGTTCATCGAACCAGGGGTTTCTAGGTGGTGGCTGTTTGAAACCTAGCACCTCTGAGGCAGCATCTCTGACGGCGCTCTGGCAATGAGCCCATTCCTGCTCTATTGTTTGTGCTGCTCTGGGCGGATTTTGAGAGAGCTTTGAGGAGACACGATCGGCAAAGATTCTGGCAGTCTCTTGCGATTGTAGCTTTCCAACGTCAAACTTACGTTGTCCTACTCGACTCCTAAGCATTCTTGATATCCTCATTCGTACCTTGGCTACAACAAGGTAGTGGTCCGAGTCGATGTTGGCCCCTCGGAAGGTTCGTACGTCGAGAATACAGGAGGAGTGTCTGGCGTCGATCGCAATATGATCAATCTGGTTGGTGGTCGATTGATCACAAGACCGCCAGGTACCCTTGTGGATGTTGAGATGGGGGAATCGCGTGCTTGCTACAAGGAGGTTACGCCCCGCTAGGAAATCGATTAGCCTTAATCCGTTGTCGGATGTGGTGTTATGGAGGCTATGCTTTCCTATGATCGACTCAAATATGTCCTCCTTGCCCAGTTTTGCATTAAAATCTCCTAGGACTATTTTTGTGTCGTAGCTGGGACATTGGGCATATGTTCTGTCTAGGAGATCGTAGAATTCTTCTTTGAGTCGATCGTCCTTTTCTTCCGTTGGGGCGTGAGCGCATATTAAGCTAATGTTTCCAAATTTAGCTATACATAGCTATACATAGCTTTAATTTCATTGCATAGATGGCAGTATCCAGTTGGTGGTTATGGGTATTTAAAACGAACGAGCTAGCATCTCACCAACAATGTGAATTGATAATGTAAATGCTGATGGAAGCTCACTTACATTACGAGTAGATTTTTTTTTAAATAGAAAAATAAATGTTTCAATCCATACATGTAGCTATCAGTTAAATGAAAATGACGGAGGTCACCTATATATATAGATTTGTAAAATTAGTTCTTGATAGGCGTAAAATGAAAATAATGAGTTCCAAAGGGTCTTTCATAGATCCTATAGTGTAGGCATTGGGAAAAATCTTAACAAACTCTATCAGACAACGGATAAGAGCTATAAGCCAGTGTTTACCAGCTATTCGATTTCTATATCTAATATTAAGAAGGTGCTATTTTACGGAGCGCTACTTGTAATTCGAAGCCTAGTACCGACATCAGTTTGAGAGAATCGAACTTAAGGCAGTCGCTTAAGCAGACGACGTGGTTATTCTAGTATCGGCGATGTTCCCCTCGGTAATTAAGCCTTAGTGTAAATTCGAGTAAAACGTAGAATGTTGCCCTATTGACAAAAGGTCAAGGCTCATATAGACTACGAAGAGTCCATTGTGGCCATTTAACCCGTAGAAAAATGCTCCGTTTAGCTGGAACATATCTGTTCTAGTCCCGAAGGGCTAGTGCTGGGCATTCGCACAGTAAATGACGAATGGATTCAATTTCCTCTTCATTACAGAAGTCATTGTGGTGCTGGCCTAGCCTGGCTGCACGGTAGGATATCATGGCACCTTCTGCCAATCGAATATTCCCACGACTGAACTTTAGCTGACATTTTGTCTTTTCATTTTAACATTTTATTCTATTTACAAATTAACAAATGTGTTATCGCACAATCGAGGAGATGGAGAGATGCTTCCGCAGGAATGACGCTCGTAAGTTTTACAATAAGGTAAAACGAACATGTCACGGCTACAAAGCCCGAGCAGCGGGCTGCAGGAATGAAAATGGAGAACTGGTAGTAGAGTCGCAGTCGATGCTGAGGATTTGGAAAGACCACTTCTGCAGACTGTATAACGGCGATGATAGACAAGATACCGCTGTCAAGCAGAACGAGCCATTCGTAATGGACGACGATGTAACAGGATTCCGTACAACCGAACTAGACGACGTCAAAATAGCGATATCAAGACTTAGGTCTAATAAAGCTGCTGAGCTTCTTAAGGCGTCTGGAGATGAGCTGGTAAGGTGCATGCACCATCTCATTTGCAAGGTATGGTCGGAGGAAAACATGACCGAGGAATGGAATTACAGAATCGTTTGCTCGGTCCATAAGAAAGGAGACCCCTATAACTGCGCCAACTATAGGGGAATAAGTCTCCTTAACACGCATATAAAATTTTGTCTGCCGTATTGTGTGAACGCCTGAAACCGTTTATAGATAGCCTGATCGGCTCTTATCAGTGTGGTTTCAGGCCAAGTAAATCCACAATAGTGCAGGTGTACCCCAGGGATCAATTCTTGGTCCTATCCTATATAACTTTTCTGATTTCCCGGACCTTCCGCACTGTGAAATTGCAATTAATGCTGATGACACTGCTGTTCTATCATCGCACGAATTAGGTCTTAACATTGAGACCAATTTAAAAAATGGCCTTCAATTGTTGCAAGACTATTACTCTAAATGGAAAATTAAACTGAATACTGGAAAAACTCAAGCCATCTTTCTCACTAGAAAAAGGAGGCCTTGTTTTCTTCCGACTACCCAGTTTATTTTCAACGGCCTTCTAATACCTTGGAGTTCCTCCTGAAAATACCTGGGCGTATATCTTGATCAAAGATTAACATTTAACAGGCATTTTATGGAAACACTTAACAAAGTTAATATTGCGATTCGAATATTATATCCATTTATCAACCAAAAGTCACTTCTTTCAAATTTTAACAAAATTATAGTTCATACAATATTCCAAGCCATCTTATTTCTTATTGTATGGCTTTCAAGTTTGGGGTAACAGCGCTAAAAGTCACATAAAAAAACTGCAGATAATGCAAATTAAAATACTTAAATTGATGTTAAATCACCCTTGGCATTCATTCAACGCTAGATCTACACATGCGAGTCGAATTGATTTCAATTTGAATATGCTTAATAACAATTTTAGAACAAAATGCAGTATTGCTGATAACTTCTTAATTAATCAATTATATTCGTCTCGCACGATGAGCGAGTTCGGAACCCGATAACACCAACGCCATCGAATGTTTATATCGCGGCGTCCCTCCTCGGCGGGGTACTGGCAAAACCCCCTGTAGTTTAACTTGCCTTGAAAAAGTTTCTCGACTTGCGCCGTTCGGAATCGGCATTAAACTATAGGTCCCTTTCACCTGTGTGAAAAATAAATCACTCACACCATGGGTGATTGAAGAGAAGCTTGGCTCTGGTCCTTCATGGGCTGTAACGCCATCAAAGAAGAAGAAGAATATCATCGATACCGGAGGATTTCTTTACCTTCAACTTATTTACAATGTTTTCTAAGTCGGCTACAGATACATATTCATTTACAGGAGTCTCAATGGATATCAGGTTAAAAGATTTGACAGCGTACTCCACAAGTGCAGTAGTATTTGGGGAGCCTAAGTGTTGGGATATTGTGATTTGTTTTAAAATTTGAGGCAAAAACGTTTGCATTTTCAGGGTTGGCCAAGATGATATTGGAATCGACTTGAAGACAAGGTATTTGACTGTTATCCTTTCTGA
The DNA here is from genome assembly GCA_951905685.1 of Eumerus sabulonum. Taxonomy (NCBI): domain Eukaryota; kingdom Metazoa; phylum Arthropoda; class Insecta; order Diptera; family Syrphidae; genus Eumerus; species Eumerus sabulonum. The sequence goes on from OX645060.1 coordinate 211,829,898, forward strand.
CAACTTTAGCTATATTCCAGAACCGTTTAGAAGCATTGTGTAGGCTTTTTAATTTTCTGTTCCATATTGTGTTACGATAGGTTTGGATGTTAGTAGTTATCAATTTATTAAATTGATCATCTTTCCTATGAGAGTCTCTAATTCTAATTAATTCTATAATATGATCGTAATTGAAGAGAGGTGTATCTCTTATGAACTCGGAGAATACTCTTACTCTCTATACTATTAATATGCTCTGAAAATAGTTGAAGAATAGCGTCAACGTTTGATTTATTATAGATTCTAGGTCGATGGGAATGGTTTGGAATTTGAGTTTTATTTCCTTTGGATATTTCCCCCAGTTTGCGTTTTTGAGATCGAGGAAATATTGCCTTTTTTCTACCCTCGACCAGCGAAGCTTGCAGAGCTCAGCTCATTAAAAACGAGCAGCTGGGAAATTAGATCGGAAACGTTTGTTACAAACAAGTGGAAGGGTTTCCACGCGAACTAACTGGAATAAAGGTAGGACAAGTTGGCTATAAAACCGAAAATGGAGGCATAGATAAGAAACTGGACAAAACAATCCCCCAGAAGTTCGCTCTTACGCAGCCCCAGTCACGGTGTCTGCAATTAAGATCACCTCCCAACAGAAATTCACAATTCACGCTGAGACATTTTTTTATGTCCCTTTTGAATCTTAATCTCTTTTTATCCGGTGTAAATTCCTCTGTAATTATCCCTGGAAAATAAACACAGTATGTCTTGACAGTTTTAGTATTTTTAACGATGTTTCAATGCATACATTTTCTATGAAATTAGTTTTTATACAAGCCAAGCGCTTATGTTGTATTGATCTCCTAACTAGTATAACAACACTTGGTTGTTATAAGTGTTTGGTTTTAGTCACAGGTTTTGGTCTCACTTCAATGTATCTAATTCTACTCGCGCATGTGCTATCAGTGGATTTGTGATTGCCCTTGCAGTTGGTACACTTAAACACACCCGAATTGTTGCACTCATTTGTTTTATGATTTCCAGCGCAAACGGAACAGTACGTTTTAACATGGCAATTTCGTTCGCCGTGACCAAACATCTGACAGTTCCGGCATTGTGTAACCCGATTTTTTTGTTTACGTTGACAACTCCATCTGATTTGAGTACGGAAAACTGAACGATTTATTTTTTTCAATTCACCAAGTTTGATTGTGCCACATTGAAGGGACACTGGATAGAATGCATCAGTATATTGTTCATACTGTTTAGTGATCATATTAATTTCCTTGCACTTAAGTCCAAGACTTAATAGCTCAGATTTTAATACACTAGTATCATAAACACCGAGACCAAATAAAAGAACTTTAAAAGCTCTATCGCTTTTTAATTCATGTGTAGAGCATTGGTTATTATCGGATTTAAGTTTACTGACTACCCTATGATAGGATTCCAAACTTTCACACATAGTTTTAATGTATGTATGTATGTTGGCGTTACAGTCCAATGAGGACCTGAGCCGAGCTTCTCTCAATCACCCATGTTGTGTGTGATTTCATTTTCCCATAGGTGAAAGGGACCTACAATTTATTGCCGGTTCCGAACGGCGAATTTCGAGAAGCTTTTTCATGACGATTTTACTACAGGGGGCTTTGTCAGAACCCCGCTGAGGAGAAACACCGTGAAAAACACGTTCGATGACATGGCTGTGTCGGGATTCGATCCCGTGTCATCGGCGTCAGAGGCCAACACACTTCCCACTGCGCCACGGTGCTCTCACATAGTTTTAATGCCGATCAATATTTTGTTAATACAATAATAACTCAGCTTCAAATTTTCCATTAGAGTGTGTACATAGTCACAATATTTGTAATAGGTTTACTGGAGGAACAGCTGTTTTAATTGTTTTATTTGGCAACACATGTCGTCGATATCGTCACTCTCAACGTCACTATCCGGCAAACATTGTAGCGGACTCCAATAGTTGGAGCTCTTCTTTGTTAAAACCATTTTGGGAACCGATTTAGGTTTTTTACCTGAGGACAAAAGGTTGTCCCCGGTATTTGGTGATCTCGCGCGTTAGAGAATGTTTAGATTTTGAAAATAGTATTTGAGAAACTGTAACAAGGGATACGGTTTGCAGATCGATGCGTTTGCGATTAAAACTTCGACTAGACTAGACTTCTGTTTCCTTTATCATAAACGGGCCGTGTTGATCTTACCGTTGCGGTGATCCTTATTCCCCTATTTCTATGAAGAGTGCACTGAGTGGTGTTTTAGCTCCAGTTGTGATGTGTCCGGAGTTTGCGCCTGATCTTATTCTGCCCAGATCGTCCGCGTTCTGATTTTCGGAAATGTTCACTTGGCCTGGTACTAAGCAGAGGGTCACCTTATTGACATCTGGTATCTCCTCCAGCATGCCTTTGCAGAGTTTCACGAACTTAGACATTATCCATGCAGCCTGCAGAGCCTTGATGGCTGCCTGGCTGTCAACAACAACAACAACGGAGTTTTCCGTTGACTGTCGTCGCGCGCGGACCAAATTAATCCCGTGACACGCTGAAAGTGCCCCCTTGGAAAAAACCAAAACTAAACTTAATTCATAATAAAAATCAGACAAAATCAACAAAACAGTGCAGTGCTTAAGATCACATCACCATCTGTGATCGTCGGCCAGTCCCTCCACCTCCTTCCCTCTTCCAACTCCTTCCCATCTTCCCTTTGGCACTCACTCCGTCAAATTGAGTGAGTTGAACCAATTAACTCAGCTTGTGAATGAGCCATCCCGTATCCCGGATATTGTCAGCCATACCGACAATACTCTGGAATTGTTTCTTACCTCTCAACCTGATAAATACACTTTGATGTATTATCTCCTCTAGGCTCGTCTGATCACTGTGTCATATCAGCTAAATTCCCATACTCACTCCACTCAGTTAAAGAAAAAGCTCCCAAAAGAATAATATAGGACTATAAGAAAGCTAATTGGTGCGGCCTTAACAACTTCTTTCGGAGATTTAACTGGTCATTGGGCTTCCTCGACAACGACGTGGACGCTGCGGCTGATATGATTACAAACATTATCAGCACTGGCATAAGCAATTTTATCCCTAATAGGGTAAAAAGTCTAAAGCCTGAGAATAATGCGTGCTTTGACTGGAGCTGCAAAGAGATTATCAGGTTAAGAGAGATAAGTTTTCGGAATTATAAAGCAAACACCACTGAGGAAAACCGGAAAAGAGATATATACACGATAGAAATGACTGTAGTTCCCACATTCGACGAGCCAAATTTTTACATGACCAAAAATCCTACAATGTCCCAAAGGTCGCAGAAGTTTTTGGTCTTTCGTTAAACTCCGCCTCGTCGTCTATACCCACGCTCATTCACAATGACATTCCAGCTGTCAAACCCTTAGACCAAGCTAATCTGCTTGCTGCCAGTTCTGGAGTACGTTAGTTCCATCATGGGACAAATTCACTTCCGTACTCGTACAGTTGCAAGGGTTCTCAAAGAACTTGACATACACAAATCCGCTAGTCCGGATGATATTTCCCCAATAATTCTCAAAAAGGTGTTCTTCTACGCTGGCAAAACCACTGCGTAAGCTTTTTCACCTTTCCTACTCTTCTGGGCTCTATCCGAGTAGGTGGAAAACAGTATTTCTCGAGCCTATTCCCAAAAAAAGCGAATCTTCTTCTCTCCCCAACTACCGACTCATTGCACTAACGTCCCTTTTCTCCAATGTCATGGAAACGCTGATAAATCGTCAGCTAATTAAATATCTCGAGTCGCAGAAACTCCTCAATGACCGGCAGTAAGGTTTCGGCAGCACCAGATCGACTGGTGATTTGATGTTATATCTCATCGAGAAGTTGAATCGTTCGCTCCACCAGGCGGGTGAGAGCAAAGTAGTTGCACTTGTTTTTTCGAAAGCATTTGACAGAGTTAGGCATGAAGCTCTTTTGTCGAAAATGCCTGCATTCGGGATCGACGAATTTCTTCTCCTATGGGTTAGAAGCTACCTTTCGAATCATTCAATTTACGTTGTCTTGGACGGATTCAAGTCTGACACTCACTTTGTAAATGCTGGTGTTCCCCAGGGCTCCGTTTTGTCTCCGACACTCTTCTCATTTTTATAAATGATCTCTTATCTGTTATTTCTAATCCAATTCACTCCTTTGCTGACAACAGTACCCTCAGCTCTTCACATTCGTTCACTTCTTTACGACCCGTCACTTCGGCTGTAAATAGTGAGCGGCAGCGTATGTTGAGCTCATTAAATTCCGATATCGACAGCATCATCCAATGGGGTAAAATCAACAGAGTGGAATTTAATGCTTCCAAAACACGATGCTATCTTCTGTCGTTAAAGCGTTACACTGACCCATCCATCAATGGCACCTGTATCTCGGAAACCGAAAAGCTTTCTATCCTGGGTATGTGCATCACTGACAACCTTTGTTGGAACGATCACATACTTAGTGTCGCCAAGAATGCCGCGAAATGCCTAGGTTTCCTACACAGATGCAAGAAATTCTTTGCACCAACCAATCTGGCTACAATTAATAAGACGTTCATTCGTCCTAAGTTGGAGTTCAACGCTCATCTAAGACCTCATTGCACCTACTAGACAGAGTACAAAAATTCGCGATAAAACTGATAGGTGAACCCAGCATTACCAAAATATTAGACTCGCTGGAGTATTGTAGGAATGTATCCTTGCTTTAATTGTTTTATCGTTACTTTCAACATAATGAATACACTTTGAAGCCCGTTTTCGGTCGTACTGCCAAATATAGAAATTCTTTCTTCAACCGACGCAAACGAATGTGGAACGCGCTACCTCGTTCGGTCTCCTCCCTCAATCCAATATGCAGATATTTAAGACCAATGTCAATAGGCAGCTCCTATCCCTCCCCCTGTAACCTTCTTCTCGCACAACAACTGTCGTTATAAGGCCTGAGCCTTGAGTGCGCGTGTGACTCTGACAAAAAAAAGAGACGCTGATCCTTTTACCTGAGATATTTTCTCTAAGAATCAGGTCTGCAGCTATTTAATCGCCATTTAATCCTCAGCTGGGAAAACGCTACAAACATAATCTAGTCTATAGAAGTGATTTGCTTCACGAGATTCGAAATAGACCCCACCTCTTCTACCGGTACCCATTTAGGATGCGTCGGTTTAAATTGCCATTTCATTTTCCGTACGGACCATACCACTGGTCCATTCATCTATGGAAGGAATTCTGATAGAGGATCTCCTCTCGCAGCAAGGAAGTCGGATGATATAGTCCGTTTCCGTTTTGAATCTTGAGATGACCCAAGATTGATGCGTGGCCATGAGGAATCCTTGCCCTGAGACCGGATTTTTGTATTCTTAGCGCATACCTGGCTGCGATGCTTTCGCAGTAAATGTCTAATGGTGGAAAGTTAAGCATAGTTTCAAGAGCCGCTATTAGTGTAGACTTGATAAATCCAGTCCCCGCCAGAGAACCTGCCCTCCGAACCCTTGAAATACTTTGAAGTTGGCAGACTTTTGGAAATCAGATCGATACCATTCTTACGGGGATAAGTGTACATATCTTGGTATAGATCTTCTCCTTGTGAAGGGGACTATCTTGGTTTTCGCAGGGTTTACCTCCAGGTCTCGCCCCTTGACCCAGCAGTGCATAACTTAGTCTTTCGCTGAAGACCTGGGGAAACTTTCCAGATATCAGAATGGCAATGTCGTCAGCATAGGTCGTCACGTTAAAACCATTCGCCTCTAGTATTTTAACCATTCCGTCGGCCACAAGATCATAGAACGCCACCTTGTGGTGTACCCCAACTTACCATCATCCTTCCACTAACTTCACCTAACGCCGAGTTTATTATACGGATACTCAGCATTTGCCCAATCCAAGTGCATATTCCGTAGTTTTTTTGGGCCATTTGAAAGCTGGACACTATTGCCTCAGTACTGAGGTTATTAAAGGAAGCCTCAAAACAACATTAGCAATGAAATCTAACGCAAAATGACTCTTCCAAACCGCTGCCTCTTTGGGCTCAAGAGGCAGTTGAGAAGTAGAGCCCTCTCGAGAGAGACCAAGGTTGCATTGTACAAAACCTTATTTATCCCAGCCCTCCTTTATAGCGCAGAGGCCTGGATGAGGAGGCCCTTGGTCGTTTCGAGGGGAAGATTCTGCGTTCAATCTATGGTCTCGTTTGTATATACGGAGTGTGGAGGAGAAGATACAACGACGAACTATACGGGTTGTACAGTGACATCGGCCTAGTATCGATCCAACGTCTAAGGTGACTAGGCTATGTAGAGCGAATGGATAACACAGCTCCGGTAAATTTTGGTCACTCTTCCTTGCTTGCTTCGTTTAAACAGTCGAGTTGTCACTGCATAGAACCGGATTGACTGTTTTACAGGTTGTAGTGAATCATAATGGACCAAATACTGGTTGACATCAATCCAGGCTTTCTAATCGTTTATGGGGGTTAATCTGCCTCGGACTATGATCGTTGGCATGGAATATTTTCTTATTAAACCCATTTTATATCGGCCGTAATAATTTGCATAAGAAATGGCTCGATTTCGCTGTGCTTCAGCAGGTTCTCACTGATGGTAATTCTGTCAATAAAATTTTTAATTCATGTGGTACCCTAAATATCGAGCTTGTGTATTTAGCGTTACAGCTCACAGAGAACCTAAGTCTAGCTCCTCTCAATCACCCATGTTTTATGTGATCTTATTTTCCCTACAGTTTATAGCCGATTCCGAACGGCGAATTTCGAGATGCTATTTCAATACTTCGCTTAGGAGAAGCACCGTGAAAAATACATACGATGACATGGCTGTTGTCGGGATTCGATTCCGTGTAAAAGGCGCCAGAGTCCAACACACTACCCACTGAGCTTCTTGAGCCTTTTCTTTTTAGATGATTTCAAACTGTTATGTGATTGATGCCGAACCACTTGCGGATGCCCTAGACCGCTATAAAGCGGACATAACCGCTATCCAGGAAATGCGATGGAATGGACCGGGTATAAAGCGGATGAAAAACTGCGATATTAGGGAGAGAGGGCAACGATTATTTGGATGCGGATTTGTTGTCCGAGGTGGACTAAGGCAAAAAGTCCTAAGCTTTCGGCATGTGAGCGAACGCCTCATAACAATCCGTATCAAGGCTAAATTTCTTAACATCAGCCTGATCTGCGTCGACGCCCCCACGGAAGACAAGGATGACTCCGCCAAAGATGAGTTCTACGATCTCCTAGACAGAACGTATCTCCAATGTCCCAGCCATGACATTAAAATTGTATTAGGAGACTTCAATGTTAAGCTGGGTAAGGAAAGCATCTTTGAACGAGTTATCGGCAAACATAGCCTACACGACACCACCTCCGATAACGGACACAGGCTGATGGATTTTGCTTCAGGGCGAAATCTCCTTCTAGCCAGTACGCGCCTCCCGCACCTCGATATACACAAAGGCACCTAGCGGTTTTTTGATCAATTGACTACGAACCAGATTGATCACATCGCGATCTACGTCAGACACTCCTCCACTATTCTTGATGTTCGAACTTTCCGAGGGGCTAACATCGACTCGGACCACTATCTTGTAGTAACAAAGATGCGCTTACGGATATCACGAACGCAACGGAGTAGAGTAAGAATACAAAGTTATGACGTCGGAAAGCTACTATCGCCAGAAACCGCTAGTGCTTTTATTGATCGCGTCTCCCTTAAGTTCTCCAATACACCTCAATCCTCCAAGCTGTCAATAGAACAGCAGTGGAGCCTTTGCAAACAGGCCCTGAAAAGCTCTGCATCCGAAGTTTTGGGTTTCAAGGCTCCACCACGAAGGAACACCTGGTTCGATGACGAGTGGAGGAGGATTCACACAGCGAAGCAGAATGCATATAAAGCCTCGCTGCATAAAAGAACAGGAGCATCTCGTGAGCTCTACGAGCTAAAAAGAAGGGAGGGGCATAAGCTTCTTAGAAGAAAGAAGAAAGAGTACGAGAAGCGCGAGCTACAAGCTGTAACACCCCTACTTTCCCCACACGTGTTGTTTTGTTCAGCAAAACAACAAATGTATTGTTGATCTTTGCTACGGTTTCTCTCTTCATCTCTATCTTTGAAAGAAGATAAAGCTGGAACGAATTACCAAGTAGCAAAGACAGTCTTGTTCCGTGTTTTATCTTGTGCACTTGTGTTAAGTATTAATAAAGTTCGTGTTGTACAGTTTCTTGTTTTATTGTACGACCGATGTCAAACGTATTATAACTCGCGCGATTGAGGATTTGGAGGGGTGTTACTGTAGGCGTGACGTTCGAAAGTTTTATCAACAGATAAAGCGAACATGCCAAGGTGATAAGGCCAGAACGGAAGCCTGCTGGGATGAGAACCGACACCTAGTAGTAGAATCGCAGTCGATGCTGAGAATATGGAAAAACCACTTCTGCAGACTGTATAACGGCGCTGTTAGTCAATATACCGCTGTCAGGGAGAATGATCCATTTCTAATCGACGAAGACCGCAGAGAATTCTGTCCCCCTGACCTCGACGAAGTTAAGATTGCCATATCGAAGCTCAAGTCGAATAAAGCTGCTGGCGCAGACGGACTGTCTGCTGAGCTCTTCAAGGCAGCTGGGGATGACCTGGTTAGGAGCATGCACCAGCTCATCTATAAGATATGGTCAGAGGAAAGCATGCCCGAAAAATGGAGTCTCAGCATCGTATGCCCGATCCACAAGAAAGGAGACCCCTCTGATTGTGCCAACTAAAGAGGAATAAGTTTCCTTAACATCGCCTACAAAATCTTCTCTGCCGTTTTGAAGCCTGAAGCCTTTTGTAAATAAGCTGATAGGTCCATATCAGTGCGGATTCAGGCCAGGGAAGTCCACCATCGACCAAGTCTTCACACTACGGCAGATCCTGGAAAAAAGCAATGAATTTCAAGTCGACATTCACCACCTATTTGCCGACTTCAAAGCCGCATACGACAGCGTAATTAGAGACGAGCTATACAATGCTATGTCTACCTTTGACATGCCTGCTAAACTCGTCAGACTATGCAGGATGACTTTGGAGAATGCTCGCTGCTCCATCCGAATCGGTGAACACCTTACCGATAGTTTTGATATCAAAAAAGGATTTAGGCAGGACGATGCGCTATCGTGTGATTTCCTCAACATCATATTGGAAATGATTGTGCAAAAATCACTGGCCAGTACAAGAGGCACAATCTATTTCAAAGCCTCGCAACTCCTTGCATACGCCGACGATATTGACATAATAAGTAGATCACAGCGAGATGTCAATGAAGCGTTTGCGAGTATTGAGATGGAGGCGGCGAAAATTGCTTTGGCGGTAAACGAGGGCAAAACTAAATATATGCTATCATCGAAAAAGGACGCTCACCACCGACGTCTTGGCCAGAACGTTTGTATTGGCAGATATAAGTTCGAGGTAGTTAAGGACTTCGTCTACCTTGGCTCCGCAGTGACCTGGAACAACCACATCAGTTCCGAAATCAAACGCAGAATCACTCTTGCCAATCGCTGTTTTTTTTCGCGCAGGAAGCAATTGAGTAATAGAGCCCTCTCCCGAACGACAAAGTTGACTCTATATAAGACCCTTATTATCCCGGTCCTGTTGTACGGCGCAGAGGCATGGACACTTTTAAAGAGCGGATGAGGAAGCCCTTGGTCGGTTCGAGAGAAAGATTTTGAGCATGATTTTTGGGCCTATAAACGCAGACGGGGGATGGAGAAAAAGATTCAACCACGAACTTTACGGGCTGTACTGCGACATGAGTCTAATCAGGCGTCTACGGATTCAACGTCTAAGAAGGTTGGGCCATGTAGAGCGATTGGACACCACAGCTCCAGCCCGGAGAGTCTTTGAATCCAACCCAGAGGGACGGAGACGCAGAGGACGGCTGCACAAGTGGAAGGGGACCTCAGCAAACTGGTTGTGCGGCAATGAAAAAGGCTAACAAAAGATCGTGCTGGTTGGAGGGGCATGTTGGTTGAGGCCCAGGTTCACTCCGAACTGTAGCGCCCATTAAGAAAAAGAAGAATTAGCTAACTTGCTCTAGCTGGCGAATTACAAAATTCGATTAGTGCATCAACACCGCGGGAACTTTTAAAGCTGCTTTCGAATTAATATGACCAAATTAAAAAGAAGACTTTTTATAGGAGAATAGTGCTATTTCTACTTACCCTCTTGCTTGTTCCCTCTCGTATCAGCTGATCCGATTGATGTGGTCTTTGTACAACGCAGTTTCCTGAAAGCAAATAGGTAGTATGATAAGAAGTTCAGTGTCTAAAACATAAGTAAAATTTTATGAATGTATGAGGGTGAAAAGGAGTTAATAATAAATTGTATACAGCCTGCAGGAGGACACACAAAAATTTTAATTCAAATCATATTCCACCTTAACAATTACACAAATCAATAAGCGACGAATGTTATTCTCCATACACAAGTCATTTGCATCTACAAAGGCAGATAGGTAATGAATCTGCACCACACGATTAACTCTACAATTAGTGCCAAACAGAAAATCAAGAGCTAAATTAGTCTTACGTCACTCATACATACAGTTTGATTTTAGGAACCTAGCAATATCGTAAATCCCTAAAATCTATAGCAAACTATTTGTCTATCCATGCTTACTGCATCTTCAACTGAAGTTTCCTTTATGAACCGTCGGCCTGTTGTAAGCAAATCGAAACCTCATCGGACCAAGTAAATGCATTTTTCACCACAATAATGCAGTCGACCACAAACGAGACCAAATGCACCATCATACTTAATAGTCCCTGCAGGGCAAATGCCCCATGCTAACAGTCCTCAGTTTCTTAGTAACCATAAGTATTATATCAGGCAAATTGTCCCATCGCACGATGGAACGTATCTTAATGCAGACATTCCACACAATAGTCCTAACAAACCAACCTTCAACACAATCCAAGATGCAATAATTTAATACTCGAACAATCTATGATGACAATTCATACGTTGAATTCATCGCAAACCAGGACAGAGTCATCTCTTAGGACGTCGACCCTCATTGCAATACAAATAACATCATGTGCTCGGGTCAAGCATCATCCTTATGGCCATATATCAAATCGTTGCGAAAGTCCGCTAAAATCCTTCTTCCGCTCATAACAACAACAACGACAATGACGAGACCAGTAACTGACCAACCAGGTAACCTAATATGTAGGTAGGAGGCATGTTTGTTTGGTTTGGTTTGGCTCATGACTCGGAATGACTGAATGCTTGATACCATACCGGGCATGGTAAGTGCGGCACCCACTGGGACTCAGATACGAGAATGTGTTGTGTACCAAGAGTAATGGAGTGCAATAATAAATAAAACACTGAGCAATCATTTATCACAGACGGTAGACTGGCTGCTTCATGGTGGGATGATGTGGTGATGGAGGTCGCGCTGTTGGGATGATTTCTCGTTCGTTATCGTTGACGCTACAGTGTTCGGTCGTTTCAGTTCGGTGTGATTTAATGGGATTTTATTTGAGTTATTTGCTTATTTAACGCTCTGTCGCGTTGGGTTCATCTGTCAACATTGAAGTTCTTCACCTGTCTTGGCTGCCACTGTTTGAGTGTCGCCAATGATTGAAAGATAAATGAAGCCACCTGTCAGGTTGTTACACACTTTTTACTTTGCACTTTAACTTAACTGTAACATCATCGTAGTCGTTTAGCATTTCTTTCATTTAATTTCGGTTCGTTAATCGTCCGTGGAACTTAAACCACAAATAGAAATTAGAGAATTAACAGAGGTATAGAGGGAAATCAGTAAACTGAGTTATGACCTATGAACTCAATGATTGAATAGTATTTGATTTAATATTTAACCATAACGCAGCTCAGTCTAATAAACTTAAGTATATGAGCGCAATAGAGGTACGATGGAGCAAGGTATACAGGCCCCCCAATTTTGGATACACTCCTTCCTCCCTCTGTCACTTCCAATCTAGTGGAGAAGACTCCGCCACCTTATGGTCTCGATTGCTGTTATGTTCGTCTGTACTTAGCTTACCTTCATGCTAAGCCGGATTCCGTCTGTATTGACGGTAAAACAAATACCAATGCTATGGTTTTCGTCCAACAAGAAAGTCTACCCACCGATCCAACTTCTCTGAGTAAAATCTAAATTAGAGTTTTAACATTTCTATTAGCTCTAAGCGCCTCTATTAGCTCTCAAACAAAAAAAAAAATTGGCCCGCATGGACGGCAAAATCTGTTTTCCTCCCTAACTTTCTCTTCACAACCCCCTCTCAAGTTATCCTTACTTTATATGTATTGTATGTTGCTTCTGTTCCAAAGTCTCAACGGTCTGTCTTAACTCGAAAATGTTTCCCAATGATATATTCGCCTCATTCTTTGAACTTTTCTCTTCTGACTTTGTTGTCTTTCCCTCTGACGGACGGCGTATTGACGTACTTCCAACTGATCGTGGATCCTTTTGGCCATCCATAACTTCCTTCATCGTATGTCAGATACTAGTCTCAAAAAATTATATTTTCATCCTTTGTTGTTGCATCCATCCTTCACAACATGTCCTAGTCTAACAGCTGGCTAATGATACATTCGACTGTATTTCTTATACATATTCCGATCCTGGCGATAACTTCAGTATTGTTGGGGACTTCAATCTTCCAACTCTACAACGGGCCCAATGGGTCCAGGTGATGAGTGTTTTTTCGTCCCTATTCATTTCTGCACGTGGAGTCACCCATGGTCTGGTAGAAAAAAAAAAATACCACCGTACGAATATCTCTTCTCTTCTCTAGAATGTAGTTTCAAACGAACTACTGACCAAACTGTAGATAGAAGGCGTAGATGTTATTGCCTACGCTGACGACGTTGCCATTGCTATCTCGAGCACACTGACTGGCCGTATGTGAACGACATTCTCCATACTGTGCTCGGGGTAAGCCTCCAGAAGACGGAGCTGTTCACCAAAAAGCATAAGATCTCGGAAATTTGCCCAATCATTTTACCTGGCACCACGTTACCCTTCTGGTGGCAAATACCTTGGCATTGTACTAGACAGAAAACTAACTTGGAAGGACAATACAATCGAGCGTGCAAAAAAAGCAACTATAGCTCTCTACACTTGTAAAAAGGCCTTAGAGAAAAAATGGGTATTCAACCCAAAGCTTAGTCTATGGCTATACATTACAGTCATTAGTCCTATTCTAATGTATGGATTGGTAGTCTGGTGGACAGCACTAGACAAAACAACATATCATAAGCAAATCGAGAATGTACAAAGGCTGGCATGCATGTGCATCACCGGGGCCCAAACGGCAGCGCTCACCAAGATACCCCACCTAACCCCACTCGATATACTTGGCAAGCAAATAGCCACATACACGGTAAACAGATTAAAAGCCAGCTCGAAATAGACGAGCTACATCACTGGCCACTCCTCAATCCGGAATAACAGAATAAACCCACCATAGTCTTTGAGAAGAAATTCAAGGAAACATACCCGGTCAGATGGAACTGGTCCCGCGCCAGGCGAAACCTCGCAAGAGCTGCGTAGACTTTTAAACCAATGAGTCAAAAATCAAAAAAGGGATGGGCAGTGGAGTATTCTGCAGTTAAACCTGTCTTGGCTGTAGTGGAACGTATTATCTACTACGGATATTCGAATCCTCACAGACAGCCAAGCAGCGTTGAAATCGCTGCAGTCCTATGTGTACATTTCAAAAGTAGGCCTCGATTGCAGCCTATCTCTAGGTACCAGGACAAAGTGATATCTCAGAAAATGAAACAGCCGACGCGCTCGCCTTACAGGGAACGACACAACAATCAAACATGGCAGGCGCAGGTATACCTCAAGCAGCCATTAAACTCAAACTTACAAACTTCGCCATGGCTGAGATGGGCCCAGGGGCACACCTGCTTCACCACCAGGCAAATTTGCCCTCGGCTTGACAGTCAACGCACCAAGGGACTAATCTTCCTAAAATGAACTAACATCTACAAAATTATTGGTGTCATAACCGGTCATTGTCTCATTGGCAGTCACGCACAAAAACTAGGGCAAGAGAAGCTTGAATCCATTCACCACCTACTCTGCGCCTGTCCGGCCTTCAGCGCAATCAGGAAACTCTACCAAGGATCCTACTTCCTTAACGACTTTATTGATGTTCAGCGGGTAAGGAAAACTGACCGTCTTAATTATTTAATATGCACTAATTGATTCCATGAATAGGGGGTCAACCCTCCTCGTAGGAGCACAATGTGCCTCTCTGGCCTAAGTGTAAACTCCCCATTGGGAATTCCACAGACTACCTAACCTTACCTAACCTATCGTTTAGAAAATATGCCGGGAAGTAGCCGACATCCTCTTTCTGTACCAAATGCTTAGTGAAACTATCGACTTTCCTGCCCTTTTGGAAATGATTTCACTCAACACCAAACTTCGCTTTTTCGACTGGTTATACTAAGCTAACCAATTACAAATATCCCTCGACTTTCACTCATCTATACTATACATACATATGTTAGAAAATTTCTTTACTCGTCCAAGCTATCCCGCTTTCTAATACACCATACCCGCCTCCACAGTTCATCCGCTCGGTCTCCTACCTTGTTTCTCCTAGGTTAAATTCTTATAGTCTTTAATTTAGCTAGTTTTTAAGTTTGGATTTTAAGTAGCTTGTAATGAGCTTAATAAGTATATAAAACGATTTAGAGAGTTATAAGCCGCTTAACCGATTTTTAAAGTCATTTATGGACAAACCTTCGAGGTCGTCTCGAGTAATCAAGCACTTACACTACAAAGCTCTCTGTTGTTACGGCACTCAACTCGATTAGTTATGCACTTTCCAGTTACTCGCCAATAAAATTCGAATCCATCAATTACGTTCCCAGAATCAATTGCTGCAAATCCGATTAACTGCGACTTCTCCAAAGCAAGTTCCGCACCGTCCAAAATCACTTACCGAGCCGCAAAAGTACTCGCACACGACCGCATTCCAAACCAATCGCCGAGTTCAACTTTGTACATAATTGTTGCTAACCCAGAATACAACTTCAAAGCCCTCATCATTCGTCCATTCCTTCGATTGCCAACCCCTTACCATGCAATCATGAGCAGAGACTCATGCATTCTTAGTGCAATATTTGCTTCTTTTGCTTGTTTACCCTTCGAAAGTCGTAGTACAATCTCATCCAATTGGTTCCGTTGGTTAAAATTCCATTCGCATATTTCATTGGCATCCCCCGGCCACGCGTTGTTGTTACATGACCTGTGATTGAGGTTAACAGGCCCAACAAGTGACCAAAGAAATGGAAAGTGGTTTATTGAGAGAACAGATGAGGAGGCAATGGGATCTTTCTAATTTGCGTATCTGAACCGCAGGGGGAATCCTTTGAAATTACAGACAATCTGAAGAGAGGTGAAGAAAAAAGAAGGCAAATGGGAAGTGGAGCAAAAAGGACAACGGTGACGACTATAGGGAGAAGAGGTAGATTCGAGGTACGTTGTATCGGATCAAAGTTATATTCTCGCCAATGTGTGGACAAGAAATTCGTTTTAGTGGTTGTCGCAAAGGTCATTATGTAATTACGGTCTTCTGAGGGTCTAAGCCCGGGGTTGGCGGTCGGTATAACTCAAAGGGCTGTTGTCATTCCAATTTGCTGACCGGAAAATCCTCGGAAAAGGAAAAGTCAATCTGATGCATAAGCAAGACCAAAGTCGTTACTAAAGCAGGAGACGGTTGAGGTTAATTTCGACTTTCGCTGAATTGGGATACAAAGGAAATTGAATTGGGACCGACCGACGACTGGAACGGGGATACTACCAGTTTAGTCCCGATGTGAAGGAAAGTGTTTTAATTAGGCTAATCCTTGTGAATCGTGCAGAATAACTTGAGGTTAAATTTTGCCTTTGAATCATTCATGCCATTATCTACTCCTACTGATCAGACTTCACTCTGACGACATTCCATGGCCTGCATGAATTAAAGGGAGTCCTGAATGACCACTTTAATGTGCACGTATTTCATTATCTTCTATTGCAATTAATTTAAAAATCTCCCGCAAACTAATCGACTGATGTGATTAAAACACGTTAGGCCTAAGTGGCTAAAAAGCTAATTGGCAATAATGTCCTACGTTTCAGTCGTCTGTAATTACCAAAATCGCGGGGTAGGGGGATCGTAACTCAATTAAGTCTTGAAAGTCGATGCCCCACATCAACTCATGACTGTATGTGTACGTATGTGTGTTTATTTTTCCGTTGATATTATTGTTAGTACTTACTTGGAGCTTGTGTCGTTGTGGTCGTCATAGTTGTAGTTGACGTAGTGGCCGCCTCTGTTGTGGTTATATGTTCCGTTGTGGTTGTCGGAAGGATAACTATCGCTGGTTGGTAGCCATTATTACTGCCATTGCCGTTCGATTTACTCTTACTGCCACCATTGTTACCATTCGTATTACTAATGGCACTATCGCCATTTATGCCATTCGATTCGTCAATTTCCGTATTTCCGTTCTTTCCGTTTCCGATCAACGTTTCCGGTATGGAGTCGGTCTCCTCAATTTGATTGGATTCGACTGGCGTGGACATTGATTTCGTTTTTGTCTTCATCCACCATGCAGCCAATGAAAAAATGCATTAAGATATATTTAATTGAATTATCGAAATTTTTTTTGTTACAGATTTACGTAAAGCGGGTGGGTGAGTACATACCGGAAAAGGCGGGTATATCTCGATGACGGTTGGCGGCTGTCTCGTAGTAGTAGTGGTGGTGGTAGTTGGTGCAATTGTGGTCGTCGTAGTTGTTGTCGTCGTACTCGTGACTAGAAGACCCAACTCAGCTAGACGTTTTATGTGAAAATCCTTTTGGGCTTCAACTGTAAGAAGGAAATAGGAAAATGGTTGCCTTAAGGTGAGTTAAATGTCATAGAGTCATTTCAGAAATTATTTACCGACACACGGATTCATCCAGAGCAGACGACGCCAGCCAACGCATGGATACAGATGTTGTGAGTCGGTACCTGGGCAGGAACAAGTTGTTCGCAGTGATGTTCCGAGAATGCCTAACATTGCTTGACGACAACCGCTCGGCCGGCCCGCACATTTCTTGGTAACACTATCGACCGCACAAGCTTGCTCATAATATTCTAGCTTTATTCTGTAAAAAAGCAAAATAAAAAAGAAATTGATATGAAATTTATTTTGAATATATGAAAGTAAGTACACTAAACAGCTGTGAGCAGCTAAATTGAAGAAAAAAATACAGTGAACAGTGAATCACGTGGCAGTACTGAGCCAGAGTGTAAAGTATGATATATGTACTATCTAATGTATTCTTTGAACGATCAAATACTTGAATTCAAATCGAATATTTGACGTTTTAGGTAATTATTTCATAAGACTTAGCGGTACCTTCCGGTGATGTACGTCAGTTTGCTTAGAGTTTCCCACTTCTTGGCGAATTGAGCGACCACAAGTCGCCCCATACGGACATTTAGAAACGAGGAACCTTGTAAGAATGGACGAATTGATTAAACAAACGATAGATAATGCCACGCCAATGGCATCACAATACCACCAACGTGTGCCGAAACGCGTCAATAGACGCATTTCGCAGACAGAAAAGTAGACTCCTGCCAAGACCCAAACTTTTGTACAGTCAATTTACCGACAGACAAAACTCGGAAATTAGGACACTGAAGTCACTGATTAAAAATCCCCAACAATTGATTTAAGCACATTACAGAATATCTTTAAATTTCCATTAGAGCAATAGAATTCGGGCTGTAAAACCTAGCGTCGCGAACATGTTCCCGTAAATAAATAAAATTCTTGGAGAAAATATCAGAACGACATTCAGGATCTGAAGCTTTCGAGAACGTCAGACTGTGAATCTCTATTACGTACAATCAGCATTAATCCAGATAGCGCCGTCCTAAATGACAACTGAGAAGGTGAAAACAATGGGAGCTGTCTTCCTGGAAGTGTACAAGGTGTATGAAAGCATTTATCTGCACCACCTGGAGAACAGAGCTCTGCTTTACCACTTCTACATTCGAAGCGATATCGAAAATTGGCGATCCGAGAGACTCAATTTCACCAGGTTCAGTGACAATTTTGTGGCAAACAATGCCGTCACCAATGTGGAGCTAACCCACTATTCATTTTGACGGATGATCTTCAATTTACCTTCGTGTCACTTAAATAGAAAAAAACGCGGAAAATCCAATATTGTTCTCAAGCACCTTCCACTGGTGGGTATAGAGGGGTATACATCTATTTTTACAATGTACTGAATGATGCGTTCATGCATTCTAAATCGGCGGGCCAAGACCCTTCTAACCCGACAGATCTCCGGTCGCTAAGCTTCCTTCAAAGTGTTAAGGAAGGCCTCCGAGGAGGTTCTCCACAGAGCGCTGCCTAAATGGGCTGAAATCAAAGATGCCATCCCGGATAACCAGTTCGGTTCTAGAATAGGGCATGATGCTATAGATACATGCCGTATCGAAACTCGTCTCGGATATCCAATTTAAGAAATATAAGAACCAGTGTGTATGGGGGAGGGAGCTAGCCATCCCGGATAACCAGTTCGAGCAAAGAAGTTGATCCCGTTTAACATGGCAAACTCCAGATTCGATCTCTGTCCCTGCTCATTCCAAGTTGACACACAGCCTCCGTGCCCTCTGGATAGCTATACTTTAACCCGCCAGGTAGTGAACCAATGTATGAAGCGGCCCGACCCCTTGTTCCTGGGGAAAGAGGAACCTGTCCTTCCAGGTTGGGTAAATAAATATTTGTGACAACCATCAGCTTCGGATACGTCATAGGAAAGCATAGCCTACACAACACCACATCAGAAAACGGACTAAGGCTAGTGGACTTTACGGCGGGACGTGGTAACAAGTACACGATTCCTACAATTCAACATCCATAAGGGGACCTGGCGGTCTTTTGATCAACCGACAATCAATCAAATTGATCACATTGCGATCGAAGGAGCCAAGGTACGGATGCGAATTTCCCGGAATCAACGGAGTCGAGTAAGAACACCAAAATTTAACGTCGGAAAGTTGCAATCCCAGGAGACCGCCAGGACCTTCGCCGATCAAGTTTCCCTCAAGCTCCCTCAAGTCCCATCAGAGAGGTCGCCTCAGATGTACTCGGTTTTAAGCCACCACCTTCGAGAAACCCCTGGTTTGATGACGAATGTAGACAGGCTCATGTAGAGAAACAGAACAGAAAAGGATAGAGGAGCATGCTCTTCTGAGAAGAAAAAAGAAGGAGCACGAGAAGCGCGAGATCGAGGAAATGGAGAGATGTTATTGCAGGAACGACGTTCGAAAATTTTAAAGAAAAGTAAAACGAACATGCTAAGGCTATAAAGCCAGAGCAGAAGCCTGCAGGGATGAGCACGGACAACTAGTAGTGGAATTACGGCCGATGCTGAGAGATTGTGGAAGGACCACTTCTGCAGACTGTATAACGGCGATGATAGTAAAAATGCCGCCGTCAGGCAGAACGAACCATTCACAATGGACGAAGACGAAAGAGAATCTCGTCCACCTAACCTAGACGATGTCAAGATAGTGATATCGAAATTTAAGTCTAATAAAGCTGCTGGAGCAGACGGACTTCCCGCGGAACTCTTTAAAGCAGCTAGTGATAAGCTGGTTAAGAACATGCACCAACTCATCTTCAAGATATGGTCGGAAGAATGCATGCCCGATGAATGGAATCTCAGCATCGTTTGTCCGGTCCATAAGAAAGGAGACCCCTATGACTGCGCCAATTACAGAGGGCTAAGCCTGCTAAGCATTGCGTACAAGATCCTTTCTGCCGTACTGTGTAAGCACCTGAAACCGTTCGTTGACCGTTCAGGCCAGGAAAATCGACAATAGACCAAATATTTACACTACGGCAGATCTTGGAGAAGACCCATGAATTCCAGGTCAACACGCACAATCTTTTTGTCGACTTTAATTCCGCATATGATAGCGTTTATAGAGACGAGCTATACAGAGTCATGTCTTGTTTTAACATTCCTGCCAAACTCGTCAGACTCTGCAGGATGACTATGGAGAACTCTCGCTGCTTCATTAAGGTCGGAGGTAAACTAGGCGACCCCTTCGATGTTAAAAAAGGTTTTAAACAGAGTGACGCACTGTCATGTGATTCCTTTAACATCATTCCTGAAAATATCGTGCGGGACTCTACGGACAATACAAGAGGTACGATCTACTTCAAGTCTACACAATTGCTTGCATATGCAGATGACATTGACGTTATTGGACGGACGAAGCGAGACGTCAATGAGACTTTCGCAAGCATTGAAGCAGAAGCGGCTATAAGGGTAAATGGAGAAAGAACAAATATACATATGCTGTCATCAAAGAAAGACGCGCAACACCGACGTCTTGGTCGGAACGTCACCTTCGGAAAATATATTTTTGAAGTAGTCAAGGACTTCGTCTACCTTGGCTCGATAGTGACAAGCAGCAATGACACCAGCGCGAGATAAAACGCTGAATAACTCTTGCCAACCGCTGCTTCTTTAGGCTCAAAAGGCAACTGAGTAGTAAACCCCTCCCTCGAAAAATTAAGGTATCCCTCTACAAAACCTTAATCATCCCCGTCCTCCTCTACGTCGCTGAGGCTTGGACTTTATCAAAAGCGGATGAAGAGGCTCTTGGGCGTTTCGAGAGGAAAATTCTGCGTGCAATCTTTGGTCCCGTTTGTCTAAACGGAGAGTGGAGGAGGAGATTCAACCAAGAACTGTACGAGCTGTACAGCGACATCGGCCTATTTAAACGTCTTCGGAACCAACGACGACTGGGCCATGCAGAGCGAATGGACATCACCGCTCCGGCCCGATTCATAAAAATAGTAAAAGGGCAGTACTAAAATAGTAAACAATTCGTCACCGACGAGATATATATATGCCATAAAATTGTCCCTTTTGGGAGATCTCATCAAAAGTGTTGAAATTCAATATTTTCGAAACTCTGGGCTTACAAAAGTTTAGTGAACAACACATCATTAACAGATACTTCCAGTAGCGCCCTATAAGGACAACCAACGAAAATTTGATATAAAAATTTCAAAACTAATTAACACTTTAAATGCTTCCACGAAGTTATCTGTAATTAAAATCACTCCTCCCCAATAAACGCTTTGTGATTCTCAACTACTTGCATTGCCATTATAAATCTGCAGCAACAGCAACAGGCAAGTAAACTAAAACAAACTGGAAATTGTTTGCTATTCAAGGTTTTTTTTTGGTTAGTAAATTAACTTCTGCGAATCAATAATACAAAATATAATAATAGCGCAGGACAGAATACCATAGAGTAAACAATTCATTTTTAGGGTTCCGTACCCAAAGGTAAAACGGAACCCTATTACTAAGACTTCGCTGTCCGTCCGTCCGTCCGTCCGTCTGTCACCAGGCTGTATCTCATGAACCGTAATACTTAGACAGTTGAAATTTTCTCAGATGATGTATTTCTATTGCCGCTACCACGACAAATACTAAAAACAGAACAAAATTAATTATACAAATACATAATTTAATTACAAACAACCAATAATAAATTGTTTCGAAAGGTTTTCGTTGTCATCTTTCGGCCAGTTCCCATTTGTGAGCGGCTCGTAGTCATCCATTTTGGGAAACGAAACTCAGAGAGAGCGGATAGCCCGAGGGTTCCGTCAGCACTTGACACGCGAACGAATGGAGTTCAGCCCGCAGAATGTCAGCATTTTTGTTTTTTTTTGTTCCTAGTAGCACATGAGGGAGAGAGGGCGAAGAACTCGGGGGGAAATCTTCGGCGAAGTACTCGGAGAGTGATCTTCGGGGAAGAACTCCGGTACGGTTTCAAGCAGCTCCCGGTACGCGGCCGTACCGTGTATCCTATTGCCTACGTTGGTCGCGGATATCACGTTCGTTGTATAAGGTATTGAAATCAGAAACTTGCGTGTCGCGATTGGTGACGCGGGCTAAGTCGTTGGTCAGAGGAGTTTCGGTACGACTGTTCGAATACTCAAGCTGCGGTTTATTTACTCTTTTTGACAGTGAATTCCTTTTTTTTTTATTTTACATATATTTTTTTTTTTTATTTCGACTTTTTTTATTGACATACGGTGTAGGGTAGTTTTAAGGAATAATTGTAAACCTAGATTAAGTTAGGTTAAGGAAATTAAATTTGTGACATATTGAATTGGAAACGAGTATGGTGTTTTTTTTTTCTTTTGCGTGGGATATTTCGCGAGTCTCGTAGCAAATTCGCGATTCTTGCTGCGGGTAAGTCGGCGTGAGGGCAATCGCGTGGCGCCATTGCTCATGACCAGTCCTCGCAGCTGGCCTAGCATCGCTTTCGCACGACGTCGCGGCAGGTGGAGAGGAGCAAGTGAGCAAGAGGAGCAAGCGATCTTGCACACCTACGAACCGATACGTACATACGTGCATACGCATCACATACGTGCATACACTCACACATCTGTACGCTATGTATAAGTATACATACATACATACATAAACATAAATGCAACGAACATGCTTCTCATACGGTATGAGTTATACCCCGTAGTTTTCAAGAAACCCAAAAGTATGGAGATGTGGCGATAAAGCTCGAACAGTTGGTGTACACTGTACAGCACACTTGAACTGAAATGAAGAAAAGAAATGAAAGAATATAATGCCCGCACCGCATTTCGTGAACGAATGTCATACATGTGTATGTATGCATTCAGGTCCGGACGTGGACATGGTTTGCTAGTTCCATATCGGTGCGATAATACATTTAGTTCCGGACATGGACATGTTTTTGCTAGTTCCACATCGGTGCGAGTATACATTTAGTATTTTAAATCGGGTAGAGATTGCAGTGCATACTGAGATGGAATAATTGTCTTATAACCCCATTTAGATACTGTTTTAAATATATTGAATGGTCTTTCCAACAAAGTTGTTGGTCCAATATAACACCTGAATATTTAAAACTGTCCACGTGTTCAATCAAGAAGCAATTTTCAAACATTCTTGATTGTTGAATACTATATCTTCAAGAACAAATCGATTACACAATGGTGCACGATAATGTAAGGGAAGGTCTCTGAAAACTGTACCATTGATATTAAATATCATGTACTTCGTTTTGTTGCTAATTATTAGTTTATGATAATTAAACCATCTCCTTAACATATCTAGGTCATTATTAACATCTGCAAAACTATCAATTAAGTTAGTGTTTGAGTGGAAAAGAGATGTTTCATCAGCAAAGGCAGTTATTTTGCCTTCAAAAGGTTGTAAGAAAAACGAATTAACATAAATTAGAAAAAGGATTGGGCCCAATACTGCTCCTTTGGGAACACCCATATTTGAGAAGTCTATAGAACTGTAAACATTCCTAATTTTCACAACTTGATAACGGTTGGATAAATAAGAAGAAAACCATTTATAAATGGAGCCTCTGAAACCCGCTTTATAAAGTTTATCGAGTAGCAAAGTATGATTAACCATATCAAAGACCTTACTGATATCAACAAATAATGTTGATGGTATTTGAGAAGTGTTTAGACTATTATATATTTCACCAGTTAATTTCAATAAAGCATTTTCAGTCGATTTGCCACGTCTAAACCCAAATTGGCAATCACTCAAAAAATGAGTATTTTCTAAAAATTACAACATTCTAGATTTTAACTATCCGAAAAGTGAGAATAAAATGTCACTGATTATGTATTTCTGTTGCTGCTTTGACAACAAATACTTAGACAGAATATAATAAATATATGTATAAATGGGGCTCCCATACAACAGACATGCTTTTTTTTGCCATTTTTATACATAATAGTACGGAACCCTTCGTGCGCGAGTCCGACTCGCACTTGGCCGGTTTTTCACTCTACGTCGCACACAGCACAAAATGTTGTCTCCTCTTCCCAAGGATGACAACCACTTTTGCCACTTAACAAACTAGATACATGCAAAGAAATAACTATTACCGCCACTTCATTCACTCAAGTGGTTGTGTAAAATTAATTGCTATTTAACACAATCTGAGGTCGTATGTCGCTATCCACCTTTGCACCTCGCCTCGTATCCACAACTCCCAGGCATCGCATATGCCTTTCTTATATACACACAAGACATCAACATAACCTGTCAAAAGCCGAAGCAATTAATAAACTCCAGCCGAAGACTATTAATATTATTAAGGCGCACAGACATCCCACACTTATATATGACAAAATCCGCTGCTGTACTGCCCATCCATCTTACACTTTCACGACAATGTTCGTCTACACCGTGTAACCACATGCAAACAATTCCCTTAAGAGCCATGATGAAATATTAAACTGTCATGTCGAACAGCATTAACCTGGTCGAAATGCCAGCAAGGGTTTTTGGTAAGTACTCATACTAAGCTGCCACCCCACTCCTAGAAGAAGACAGATGTGATGGCCGTGATGGCATCTTATACCGTTAAATCAGATAACATCAATCTCGGACGTGAAATAGAATGTTCAGATAAGCACAGGTGGGGAAACCTGCCGTTTATGTTCCAGCGTTTACTAGGTGTTTGTTGCCTGTTAGTTGACTAAAGATAGGAACGTCGGTCGAGTCTTTTGCATCGTAAACGATTTTCGACTCTATCACGGGAATTGTTAGAACCTCACTTCCCTCCCTCATACATAATCATCGTCCACATTCACTGAATCTCTCGTTGTATAAATTTGAATTCGATCTAATACCCTGAGTTTGTATCTCCCACTCGAACAATACTGCTTAAGCGAAAGATCCTTCGAATTTCTAATTCAGCTGTTTCGGGACTAAAGGCTCGATCGGTCAAACCAGTCGGTATACCATGATTTGACAACCGAGATTCCAAGGTTGAATATGAGTTAAGGCAATTATTGGTGGATGCACTTGTTACCAGAAATGATGACATATCAAACGAAGAACCAGACCCGGGCAAAGGCCACGTGCATTGCATACATACATATGTATGCACGTGTCAAATAGATACATAAGTAGATGCTTATCCGTTTTCCTATAGTGATACGTGCACATGTATGTATTGTCTAGACTCCAGAAATATGTTTTCAACTTACCTGCAGTCTCGGTCCTCTTTGCATAAATCAGCCACAACGTCACACGCTGGCGGTGGATGGTAGAATATTCCGTTGGAATTTTGCGGATTTATACTCTCGGCCGGTCTTTGTGCACAGACTGGATGAAGCTTTTCCTGGGCAATCATGCACATATCGTGACGATTCGTTGTTTTCCTGTGAAAGACAAACGAAAAATATGAAAGGAACAAATCAATTGAATGTACTCGTAAAATGCGGGTAAATCTGATGAAAGGAAACTTATGAGAATCCTTGGTAAATCTGCAGCAAAGAGCTTGGTATTACCTGCCCTGGGGGTGAGTGCTTTTCTTATCATTTTATGACGTGATAACTAAACGGAGAGCGATTTCCTTTCGCGGTTTAACTGAAAACCATTTTCTACATCTTAACATCAGATACATATGGTCTATAAGTGATAAGTGGGAAATCGGAAAACGGAAAGAGTAAAAGATGAAGCTTTCCTTGGTTGAATGCTCTTCAGAGGGAAGATGCTATTATCATCATATACCATCGCTTGTTGGATGATGTAGTTGTTTTTATCTGGCATGCGTTCACCTTCGATAAGATTTTAATGTTTGCCAAGGTGGAAAAAGAGCAATATTAGCCAGCGATTCGCTCCTTATTTTTCAACGAAATAACATACGCCTAGATAAGAGATAAAGATACATATATTAAAATACTTACCTATGACCCTAGGACCCATACTAAAGAAGAATACCACTGTCACATTTTGGTTGAACGGGATAAAGAAGACTTTTTCAATAACCAACGGCCAAACCGCTTTTCAGACCTAATAATCGAAAAACTCGTTAAAAATACCAACGACGACACTATGTATACTTGCAACTTAATTGCTTACAATTAGTAACCTACATACATACATAGTTATGAGAAGCGCCGCGTGAAAAAATGTAGTCTTGGGATTAAATAAAAATGATACACATATGTATGTACAGCAAACGGTCTTACTTACTTACTTTGATGGCGCTACAGTTCGGGGTGAACCAGGGCCTCAGCCAACAAGCCTCTCCAGCCATCGCGATCTTTGGCCAGCCGCTTCCAGTGCCGCAGACCCAGATGGCCTAGCCATCTTAGACGTTGGATCCGAAGACGTCTAACTAGGCCGATGTCGCTGTACAGCCCGTACAGTTATTGGTTGAATCTTCTCCTCCACTCTCCGTTTACACAAACGGGACCAAAGATTGCACGCAGAATTTTCTTCTCGAAAAGCCCAAGAGCCTCTTCATCCGCTTTTGATAACGTTCAAACTCCAGCGCCGTAGAGGAGCACCGGGATGATTAAGGTTTTGTAGGGGGATACTTTAGTTTTTCAAGAGAGGGCTTTACTACTCAATTGCCTCTGGAGCCCAAAGAAGCAGCGGTTAGCAAGAGTTATTCTGCGCTGCGTTATCTCAGCGCTGGTGTCGTTGCTGCTTGGTAGACGAAGTCCTTGTCTACTTCAAAAATATAGCTGCCGAAGGTGACGTTCTGACCAAGACGTCGGTGTTGCGCGTCTTTCTTGGATGAAAGCATACATATATTTGGTCTTGTCCCCATTTACCCTTTGACCTACTTTAGCCGCTTCTGCTTCAATGCTTGCGAAAGTCTCATTGACGTCTCGCGTTGTCCGTCCAATAACATCAATGTCATCTGAGTAGGCAAGCAATTGTGTTGACTTGAAGTGGATCCTACCTCTTGTATTGGCCGCAGAGCCCCGCACGATATTTTGGGGTCGGTTGGTTCACCTTCGACCTTAATGGAGCAGCGAGAGTTCTCCATAGTCATCCTGCACAGTCTGACGAGTTTGGCAGCAATGTTAAAATATGACATAGCTCTGTATAGCTCGTCTCTATAAACATTGTCATACGCGGCTTTAAGGTCGACAAAAAGATGGTGCTATTCTCCAAGATAGCAAATGGTCAGTCAGGGATAAAAAGAAAAGGGTGGAGGTGGTGCGTATGTACTTGAGCAATAGCATGAAAACGTTACCAGATTCTGATAAACAGGTGTAGGCGCAGCGCGCAGAGTTGAAAAACAGAACATTTTTCAAACACCCTAATTCTTAATTCCAGAGACTTCTCTTTATATGACTTCGGACTTTTAAAGCAATCAAACTAAAATGTAATTCAGTACTCAATGTACTACTTTTTGTAGTGCTCATTCATGAGCGTGAAATACATTTAATCAAAAAAACAAAAAAGCGCAAAATATACAATAGGTCAACCGTACTGCTCCCATACAGCGAGCTCTTTCAACAATGAATGTGTGTTACTGAGATAAGCATTTACATTTAATTAATAAAAACATTTGCTAACCGCCCGACTGTTTCAAATTGAATTCGTATCCATCGAACGAATTCAATTACCTATCAGATGCACGAATTTGTTCTCATAGATAACTACAGGTATGTATGTATTTATGTACATTGTAAAATCCTTTCATACGGTTGGGCAAATTCCCCTTATTGTTGCAGTCAATACTCAGCGCACAGCACAATCGCACTCAAAATCAATTGTTGACTGCACATCCCATTGACGCTGAACAAAGCTAAATAGAAGAGAAAACAGTTATCCATTGAATAGAAGTCATCAGCAAGTCGATTCCCATCCTTTTATCTGTCCCACGCACTCGCATGCATTCCCTCATCATACATCGTATGCTCAACACCCCCAGGAAGCACTTGCTTGCAGCATTAGTAAATTGAAAAATCCTAGAAAAGAGGAATAAAGTCTCTACGAAATATTACTCACTTGCAAAGGCAAAACGCAATATCGAGATTCAAATCCTCGTGAGGACCCTTGTAGAAGGCTTGCAGTGAATTCATGCACGCATTTCGATTGCATCGATGCATCTCGCAATGCATCAGCATTGGCTGCAGGGATGACAAACAGGACGGATCTTCTCTGCACATATCTAATGCCGTATGACAGGTACTCTGTGGGAAAGAACAACAAACCGATAAAAAGGTTAAATGAACATCTAAGGCCGAGTCGATTGTTCTACTGTGTAGCAGAGTACCATGACTGCTACTGATGACATTGTGTATATACATATGTATGTCCATACATACGTAATCGAGAACGATTTGTACGTTTTAAGGTGCTGCCAGCACGTAAAGCACCACAATCACGCACTTTATGGTCGCACGCAGAAACTGCTGTTTCGTGATGGTGGAGCTTAGAGATGCTTGCATCACCGAAACTCATGATTTTGCTGCATTTTCACGTTCATTGTTCACTCACCTGAAAGTGTTGCTTGATTATTTCCGTTGAAATGTCCGCTTCAACATCCTGGCCACCTGCATGCGTGTGTTTATTTTTATTTATTTGTTTTATTTTATTGTTGTTGTTGTCATTGTTCGTGTCGAGAGTAATGTGTGCGTTTTTTTTTAATTGTTTTGGTTGTTTTTTTTTTTTCGGTACAATTCAATTTTGCATTCGATTGATCGCGCAGCAAACGATGAGGGGCGAATTTCGTAAGACCAATGAAAAGATAAATACAAAAAGGCAGAATTGTTGTTTTTGTGATTGTGTTTGGTTAAGTATTTTCTTTTTTATGAACAAAAATAGGTTTACATATTACATATATTAAATAGTATTTAGTGGAAGGAATCATCATTTGATTGCTCTTAATGATGCTCATACTCACTGAGTGCGATATGAGTATCGCTGGTGGATACGAAACAAAAAAAAAAAACCAAACGGTAATATGTGTTGGTTTTCGGGCAATAAGATTAAACAATACTTTTTGTATGTATGTTGTCGCATACAATTTTCAAAGTGTATTTTGAGTACACAAAATTTAAATTTTGTTTTTTTGAAGATTTTATAATAAATATTTTATTTAAAAGGTTTTATCCACGGGGACTTTTTCTAACATTTTTCCTTTCACCAGATTCAAAAAGCGTTGGATAAATATTCTAGTATATCTTAAATGTGTTCGAATACTCAAAAGATCTGCGGGTTCTAAAAAAAATTCAATTGAACTAAATGAGCAATAATGCTGGAACTAAACGTTCAATGATCTTATATATTTCAGTCGTTCAGCTCGATCAAGTAAAAAAAAATTAGACGGTGATCCAAAATGTGCGTAAGGTTTGAATTTCGACAGATAAATATAATTATGAATGTAGCGCCACGTTTTTATTGTTGCATAATATCTTAAGAGATATGAAAATCTAACTACAGTCTGTGAAATATGACCATTTTTTAAGGAACTGATTTAAAATTTGAACAAAACGGCTGAGAGTTCAGAAATAAGAATTTGGTGTCTTCATCAATAATTTTGGTTTTTAACAAAATGCACACATTTTTACGTAAATCAATACACCGTCAACTATTTTAATTGTATTACTTAGACCTGAGAAAACAATTTCTTTTTTGACGTGATAACGTCTTATAAATCGACGAACACTGGCTGCACGTACAAAAAAGTATGACTCATTATCACGTTCCGCCTGATCTGAGCGGGCAAGCGAGAGCGCGAAACAAGCGATGGGGAGGCATCTATTTTGCCTATGGGATAGAATTTTGTTTGCATACGTGGAGGCATAAAAAAATTGTGCGATAACGTAGGCATACTTTTAGGAGTAATCAGTAATCCAGGTGATACAGGTGATACATATGTACATACATGCATACACCCTAATTCTGTTCCTAGACGACAATTACGATTCTGAAGAATTCGTGTGAAAAAGTCTGGAGTTTGTATGTTGGATGTACATACATATACATACATATGTATGAGCCCATTTCCAAATCGAAAAAAAATCTCACAGCCAACTACTCATGTACGCGTGCGTTTAATAATTGCTCGTTGGGTAGCGCACGCTCACGAGCAGCTCATGAGTGTTTGCGTTTCCTTACCAAACCACAACACTGGTCGAGCAATCTCAGATGTATCGGCTGTCATCCGAATACCGTAATCAACCAGCGTCGGGTGCGGTTAGTGCTCAGATGGTGGACAGCTTGGGAACACCGCGTGTTGTTCATTTTTCATCAATGTTTTCTAATGACGTTATGACGTTAAATAATCCTCCGTAAACCGACTTTACAGACAACCAACATTTTTATTAGGTCCTTGACAATTCTATTTAATTCACTGAATTCAAACCCCTAATCCTTTTTGCTTTCTAGGTAATTACATATACATATGTATATAAAAAAAAAAAAAATTAAAACGTTTAGCCCAGTCATAGATTTATTTGTTTGGTTCCAAGTGGCCATTAATTTAAGTGTATGAAAAAACTGACAATGTCTTTCTAATATCATCCTGAGGCAAACATAAATCATAACATATGAAAAAAAACTTAGCAAACTTTGCTATATCATGAAAAAGGCCCTGATCCCGTATCCAACAAACTAAAATAAAGAAATTGAACAGAAAAATCAGCTGAAAGCTAAGTGGAATAAAAAATCAAATAAAAAATTAAAAACAAAAGAATAGTATAAAAGGTATCGGTGCGAGTTACTAAAGCAAACAATCTGCAGTAGTCAACAATTAGAAATATCTAGCTATCAAGTATGGCAACGAAAATGAGTACCAATTGCTAGCTACATTTTGGCCAGTTATACGTCTCGTTTTCAACCTACAAAAAACCAAGGGATACTCTAATCATTTTAAAATAAAAAGAAAAAAAAAACGAAAGGTTTTTTTTTTTTTTTGTTAGATTATGTTTTACTTTAATCCTAGGTTTGGTATTTATTTTTATTTTTGCTTATTACTTTTAGCACTTTTTATATGAAAATAAGTCCATATGTATTACGCGTGTCACGGGTTTCTATTAGGATTACATTACCTGTGTATTGGACGATATTTGCCCTTATGGGAAATAAATTAATTGAAACAAATTTTTGCGGTAAATAATTATTTACTCTACTATAGCGTCACAGCTGTCGCAATGTAATTATAGAAAATAAATTAACCTCAGATGCAATGTTTTTAATTGCCTGAATTTTATTTTCCATCCTCGAAGAGATGAACTTAACAGAAAGTAATAAGAAAAAAAAAAAAAAAAAAACACAAAAACCAAAAACAAAAAACAACATAAATGAAATTGATATTAATTGGCGTTGTGCAACGTAAATGTAATAATTATAAAAATAAAAACTCAAATCTACAGCGAAAAATAAAACGAATATTGATTTATAGTTATACATTAGTGACCCATGGATTAAATGCAAACTTATCGCGAAATGAAAATCGAACATAAATGAAAGCGAAATGTTTTGCATTTTTGTAACAATTTGCATTTTCGGGGCTATTCGAAATGAAAACGGACATTTGTTTTTTTTTTTTAAATTTTGGTTTGTTTTTTTATGTTTATGTGCAAAGGGTACTAATATAAAAAGTCAGCGTGCTTATTTGGTTTTGGTTTTCTTTTTCCTCAAAATTAACAAGTGAAAGGATGTTAACTAGGCAAATTTAAATTTCATAACTTATTATCTTAAAAGTAAATTGGTTTAAAAAATCGGTCAAAACGGAACTCCAATTTAATATAGAATAGCGAACTACAAACACTCAAAGATCTGTTTTGAAAGAATTATTTAAAATTAAATATGTATATGAATTGAAATTTAAAAATTTTGAATCCAATGAAGGTAAGTGATGTTCTGTTAATATGGAATGTCTATCGATAGCCTCTTTAGGGGCAGTTAAAATATAAGCCCGAAAAGAGAATACATTCACTTTAATAAAATCGAGTTCAATTGAATAAAACAAAAAAATAAAAATAAAATTAAATGACAATTAAACGATTAAGAAACATACTTAGATAAATATTGGTGTTCCCATCAATAATTACACTATCTCCGGTCGTCGTTGGTGACGTGCTGCGATGAAAATCACTCACATTGAACGGATATGTGTTGACACTGTGATGTTGATTTGTATAATGTGTACTTGCTGGTGCTATTAGTGGTGTATCGATAAGGGCCAGATTTTCTTCGAATATACGCTGATGGTAGGTATCATCCATGCCCATTATTCTGACTGTAATAAAACATTATTCATATGCTTTTTGCTTTCTTTCGGTTTCGGTTTTGTTTTTTGATTCGTTTTCAAAATGTTTGGGTTTAACCACTTTTTTTAACGTTTTTCATTTTAAAATTATTTAATAGGTTTGCCTGAAAACTTAGATTCTATACAACGATATTAAGAAGTAGACACGTGTATTTTTAGTTGTTATTCATATACTATTTCTATAAGTTCTTTATTTCTCGATTATCTCCATTTTGCAATTCTCATTCTACGAAATCACCGTCACATTATTTGGTACATAATGGAAAGCAAAGGATATTTTATTTGTATTTGTATTTGTATTTGTATTTATTTATTTCAAGATAAGCTTACATTTAAGATAAAGTATCTTATTTATAATAAAGCTTTTAAATGCAAGACAGCTACGTTACATGATTTTCAAAGATTGTTTTATAATATTAAAGTGAAATGCAATATTCAAATTAATTCAATTTTGTGTTTAAATTAACTATAAGTTGCTAAAATATTTCTTCAATTCTTTTTCCATCTTTCTCTTGCAACTCAATCCTTTTATTTCTCGCGGAAGGGAGTTCCAAATTCGCGCGGAGCTTACAAAAAACTGGCGTTCGGATGTCGTACAACTAAAATGCGGAATTAAGACATTTAATGATCGATTAGAGTTTAAAAAATTGATTTCGTTATAAAGATCCACAGGTTGGCGGGTTATGAGTATATTAGAAAAGAAAATTACGGAACGATATTTCAAAAAGTTTTCGAAGGTCATACCAAGAAATTGTGAAACATATTGCGAAATTCTATCAAAACGACGTAGACCATAGACATAACGCACTGCACTGTTGAATACGACAGTTAGCTTTCCTTTGCTCTCGTAATTCAAATGACAAAAGATCTCGCAACCATAAGTAAGCAGAGGAAGAAACAACGTTTTCACTAAGAGAGCCCTGACTTTCATTGGAATTATGTGTTGGACAGGCCAGAGCGTTCGGAGGATACCATAAGCTTTTGCAACCGTATTATAGGCATGAGGCTCCCAAGTTAGGGTCCGGTTAAAGATTACACCTAAATTTTTGGCTGACTCAACATAAGCAATATGATTTTTCTTGAGCAGTATTTGGGGGAAGTATGATACATCCACCTTATTTTTGGAAATAACAAGACATTTCGATTTCTTTGGGTTCAACTGAAGGCTGTTTTTAATAGACCATCGATCAATCATGTCCAGGTCTTCATTCAAACACGCTACAGAATGTTCAATTAGCCCTAAGGGGCAGCTTAGGTATAGCTGTGTATCATCGGCGTACATACGAACCGAACAATGTGTGACTAACTCGGGTAGTTCGTTGACGTACATTGAAAAAAACAAAGGGCCAAGGATTGACCCTTGTGGCACACCACTCTTAACCGGCAGAAATTCTGATTTTAGTTTGTTGAATTCAACAGTTTGTTCACGATTGGTTAAATATGAGAACAGAAGTTTGACTGCAGAGCAAGAGAATTTGAACTTATGTAATAGCTTTTGGCAAAAAAAGACATGGTTTACCATATCAAAAGCTTTCGAGAAATCGAGGAGTATTAAAAACGTGATCCTATCCAAGTCAATTGCTTTTCTGATGTCCTCTGAGACACTTAATAATGCAGTCAAGCAGCTATTTTGCTTTCGAAACCCTGATTGTTTGGGTGTCAGTAATTCAAAGCGAGTAAGAAATGCGTTCAATTGTTTCTGAATTACTCTCTCGAAGACTTTAGACAAAAACGGTAGTATTGAGATTGGTCTGAATTCGTCTCCTTTTGATGTTTTTGGAATGGGAATTACCTTTGCTTATCTCGACATAAAGAAAAATTATGTTGCCTAGATTTAGCATTAAACAACATAAACTACCATACCCGCAATTGAAAATTAGCTTTCTCCTGCACAGTATGTAACGTGGGCTAAACCAAATCAAAAAGTCTTATCCAATTCAGTGCAATTAAAAATTAAAAACCAGTCAACAACAAGTCCAATTTAAAATTTCAACGTGACTGAACTTATTCCTTTCCCTCAGCAAGAACGACAGCACAACGTCCATCATCATAAGCGCGCAAAACCCAAATATTTTACTCAAAGCCTTGTTACCAAAAATATTTTTTTCTGTTCGTCTTCTAAAGAAAACGTTTAAATTGCAGTTTGTGTGAAACCACCATAGACCCATCCATCCAGCTGGCCTTGGGGTTAAGATCTTTTGAACGGGCAACTGTTGCAAATTTGACAATCTTTGAGCGGTACAAACTAAATTCATTGTCGTTTTATCTCATCTCACCTGACCAAACCCTCGCCTTGTCTACCTATGTTCTTATCAAAGAACTTTTTTTCTTTTTCTAACTGTTACCTTCGTTTATTCCCAGTTGCGAAAAGTTGTTGCTTTTCCAGCAACATTTTGGTTTACTTTAATCCCCATTTTCGTATTGTAGAAATCCTCTAGTCATAGATAGTCTGGGTGTTGTTCCTTATCGTTACAAGATAAACCAACAAGGGAGGATTACTTTGATGAGTGTTGGACAAATATTTACTCAGGAAATACACCGATAACTGAATACGGTGAAGAACAACAACACTGAGATAGAGAGTACTGACTGAATCGATAGCAATGAAAAGCGTTTAAAAAGAGGAAAATAAAGGAAAAAATAGGAAAAGAAATACAACGATGACAAAGAGCTCAACTTTTAAGCTCTTAAGTAAACAGATGATTTTTCTCATCCTTTTTCGTTGGAATCAAACTCCAACTTGTGACGTAGTCGTCACAAGAAAATGATACAGTCGTACATACATACATATATCGCCTGGCCTGCGACCTCAGGACTCAGGATGGTCCATGAGAAATCAACGAGATGTTTTTCCAACGAACAACTACTGTCGGCGCGGGAGATGAAATCGAATTGGCTGTGAATACGTGTACCTCGCGGGACACAGAGTCCTTTTTCATATACATACATATGTATATATGTACATACTTTTGTTTGCCTTCACTTCCTTTTTTTTCATGTCTTCCATCAAAGGGATTGTTATCGGTAAGTTTATTAAGCTCGTTCATGCTATTCTTCTGTTATGTATCGTGTCATATTGATGTCTGACAAATTTGAGTGGGTGGTTAACGACTTTATAGGATGTTTATATTACGTTTTTATCGGATCGCTTGGATGATTGGGATGGGATGAAGTAGTCGATTATGTTACGGGTGGGAAATCAGTCTGATGACACGGGAGCGATGGTGAAGAAGTGGATATGGATTCGGGTTTGTGAGTGTGTACCGGAATGAGTGGCGAGTTTTAAGGAATTTCGAGTATCATCTAATGAATTATATTTCATAAGTGAATAAAACACATCCGAACGTGTGCTTTTGGACATAAATGGGATAGGTATGTACATATGTACATTAGGTAAATATAACTGTTTGTTGGCTGTCCATCCACCTGCTGATATTTGTGAATCTGAAAATACGACCTACACGCAATCGGCAGAAAAATTATACATAAAAGGATCTAGTTTGGGTAATCACTTATGAAGACATATGGTATTTAACCCAGCGGATGTCCCACAAAAACGAATTTTCTGAGTGTTCAGCAAATTTCGTGACATTATATGTACATCAGGGTCTAAGTAGCATTTAGGTCGCAATTAACGAAAGTCGCAAAGACTGCGTCCGAATTTCTGGAGTCAGAAGACTCACGCATTACCGGTCAAGACGTGGAAGTGCTAGAGATAATTGAAGACGAACTGTGTACTCTGATCGCACGATTAACGGCAGTGTCCGATAGCATTAAAACCGCTGATCAGCAAGTACATAGCAAAAAACTAATCCAGGAGGAAGAAATCGCTAAAGACGCGACAGATTAAAGACCATTCAGTGTCCTAAGGAACTCACCAACCAGAATCACCCTAAGCCAACGTTAGCCGTGAAATTGCCTAAATTGGAAATAAAAAAAATTGGTGGTGAATCGAGGGATTGGCTGCCACGGAAAAAAAACTCTGACTGTTGCGAATATAAATATTCTAGGAACACACTCCCACAACCAAGAAGTATGACAAATGACTAAAGGAATCCCCCTTTAATGCACAACATTAGGAGGAAAGCTTTGAATTTGCTCCTTTCTCCTAAACATGATTGGGATAGCGTAGTATTTTCGAATGAAAGACAAAACAATTTGGATGGAGCAGGTAGACATCAGTAAACCAGTAAACCAGAGGTTAAGATGAACCAAAGTGATGGACATTGTCATACTTTCGGATGTCTCTCGCATATAAATAATATCAAAGCAGAACAATTTCTCTATTCACCAAAGAAAAATTATTTCAGGATATTTTAACAACACAAATTAAAATATTTTGCTCTGGCCGCCGTGAACCCTTTACTTGAACTCCATCGAAAACGTTTGGTAATTCCCCCAAGACGAGCTTATGACAATAGGAAATAAGGCAATTGCAGATAAGGAGTGCAGTGGTTTGGGTCGTTGATGTTCGTTCACTACTCTCAGGGGGTTGTCCTAGATAGGACGAGAGCCGACCAAATTCCGCGTTGGTTATAGTCCGCAATAGGTAATTCGTTCGAGCACTTTAATATTGCATACGCAGAGGATGAATTTCAGTTGACCATATACTCTTGAGTGTTATGCCTGCACAGTACGTCTGGTGACTTTCCATTCACAACTGCGTTGCATACTTTTTGTCCGTATAGGAATTACTTTTTCTTGGCTATGAAGGGAATTTGAACTATAGACCTTCCGCTCGGCGGTAGATTATGTTAACCACTGCACCACGACTACCACAAGTGCAAGTGTTTTTGGCGAAAGAAGCATTCCAAGGGAATATTGTCGATAATAATGTTTTGCGACAAATTTAATTTAATTGCCACACCTCGTCTTCTTCGACCATTGTATGATCATCATAATCAAGCTTCTGTAAAAGAAAATTAACACTTTTGGACATCAAGATAAGCCTTATACATAGATGGTATACAGGTGAAAATATATAAATATTAGGGACCATAATTTGCTCATTCACCTTCGCTCGCATCAAGTGGGATTGTATTCGTCTTCTATGTATGTAAAAGCTTTTACTTAAGGACTTTAGTCTCAAACCATAAAAGTAATACCTAATGGAAGAACTGAAGCCAATGGCCTGCCACAGCTTCGAATTTCCGATGAGTGGGCGATGATGTAAGGCGCCGTGGATCCCGATAACAGCAACGCCTTCGAATGTTTATTTCACGGCGCCCTTTCTAGTAACTTGCCATGGAAAAGCTTCTCGACTCATGCCGTTCGGAATCGGCATTAAAATCTGCAGGTCCCTTTCACCTGTGTGAAAAATAAATCACAAACAATACGGCTGATTGAGAGAAGAAGATTGTTAGAACAACTGGAGCGATATCCGCCTTTCAGATTGAATAGTACATAATCCAATAAGCAAGACAATACGAGAACAGAGGGTGCATTCGGAAAAATGCTCCGTTTAATGTGGTTTCAAAATTACCGTGTTATCCCTAAAACTCACTCGCTGAACCTGATCGACTTTAATAATTAAAAATGTGGTCTAGGTACCACCCATATGGCCCACACGACTAACTTCCCAGTGAGAAAAATGGAAACACCCATTTCATTTATATTTTTTCATTTTTAACCGCCGACGCAAAAAGGGGGGTGTTATAAGTTTGAGGTGTCTTTGTGTCTGTCTGTGGCATCGCAACTCCTGAACAAATGGACCAATTATAATACCTTTTTGTTTTTCTTAGACGAATAATGGGTAATGTACCGGTTCTCGTCCGATCACCGCAATCGATCAGCATCGAGTGCAGTCAGTACTTAGATGGAGGACCGCTTGGGAACATCGCGTGTTGTTAATTTTTTTGCCTGTTTTTTAGTTATTTAATTTCTTACAAAATAACAGCTACGTCGATTTTGCTGAAAACTTATTCAGTACTAAGTTACGTAGTTACGCGTGGAATGAATCCAATCTTTTGTCAATACCATTTTTGGCTCTCGAGATAATCGAGCGGGAAATTCCGAAACCTACATGCGCACATAGGTACATACACACACACACATACATCTCAATAAAAACCTTGGATTTGGATTCTGGTGAAATTGAAACGTGGAGATATGTCAACATTTGGAATTCGCAAAATCGGCCCCATTACAATAACTTCCCACTGGGAAGTTAATAATAATACAGCGTCAATTGCAGCCTTGGAAAATAACAGTCAATATGTTTGAAAATGTGGCTTGATTCTCCGTATGGAACGCTTAAAACATAGTTGAAATTAATATTTGCATTAAATAATCGTTGAACAGTAAATGGCAATCATTACTGTTTCCAACGATCTTTTTTACAATTAAAAACTATACCAGACGATACCCCTTTAATCTTCATTTCTATCTAAATTTTCCACATGCAACAAGAATCTTAATCGCCGGAGTCAGAAAAAAATAAAATTAAATATTTTAATATTATAATATCAAAAACATTTGGATTATTTATTTAAAACTAAAGGGAAAGATAACCGATGATTAAATTGCGCGAAGAAAAAAACATGTTTCACTTTTAAAAATATTTATAATTAAATCCTTTGCTTTCCACATGCTATTATTGGCTTTCCCGGGGCCCTGTCAATTCATTTTTAATTATATACTCTAAATAGAACTTTATTATACCTACAGGATTAGTAAATTAAATATCTTTCAAAGAAAGTATAAATATTGTTCAACGTATATTGCAGAAAAGATTCACTTTTGTACATCATATATATGTACACACGCATGTGAAGAAAATTAAAAAGTAATAAATGAACTTTTTTTCCAAATCTAACAAAAAAAAAAAAAAAAAAAAAACAAAAAAACAAAAATAAACTGATAGATATAGATATTTGGAAACTGAAAAGCTTATTTACGTAAAATAGTGATAATTCTAATGGACATATTCATACAGCACATTACACTCAATTTATCATTACCTGGGAGATAAGGAAGAAGACAAATGAAGAAGTAATGGAAACCAAAAGGAAACATTATGAAAATAAAAGTAAACAGTCAAGGATTAAAGATCAATCTCTAAACACTAAGGTTATACAACACAGACAATAAAAGCGGTACAATATAATAAATATTAGTTAGATTGTAATTGTTATGGATATCATCGGTTGTAGGTTCATTGAAATCATGCAATGCCTCTTGTAAGCGGATGACGCTGGTGGCGATGTACACGCCGCATTGGTAAGCGTGGTACGACTCTAGATACGTCGTATTTAATTCATCGGAACTCAGATCTCATTGGGTTTCCAGTCCACTAGCATTCAATGCCAGCTTTTATCGGCAATCAACCTCCTGTGCGAGTGGAGTGTACCATTGCTGCCTTTCTCATAAGAGTGAATCTAAACACTACAAAAGGAATTGAAATCTAGATAAAAAATTGCATCACATATACAATCACAAGTCAATTGCATTGGACAACATGGAGATTAAATATTTATACAAAAGCTTTAGGTCGGGATGGGTGCACGACAGCAGTACTACGGATATTGTATGTAGTGCAGCAGAAGTGTCGGTGCCTGATAGTAGCGAAAGGGTGTGCATTTTCACGCCAAGATATAACACACGCTCATTCATGCATGCTTTGTTGTTGTTATTATTGTTGTGTTTTCAATTTCATTCACGCTGTGTATACACTGTAGATAGATATGCATCAGGATATATTGTAGTTAGATGCAGAACTGGAAGTAGTAGTGCAGTAGGGTTAACAGAAAGGCAGTCGGGTAGATAGCTGAAGAGAGGGTCTTTGTGCGTTAAGGTGCATTGGTGCCGACATATTCTCAGGGTGATTTATCATACAACAAAAGGGGGATCAATAAAGGGAAGCACCAGTAATACTAGTACTATTAATATCGTCGGTCATTGCTCTACTATCAGTGGGGTAAAAAAACACCACTTTAACACGGTCAAGTTTGACCCTTTCTTTCTCTCATTTCGATTATTTGTGATGCACGCAAAGGATCCAAGAAATTTGCTATATTCAGCCGTTGCAGCATCAGCTCAGGTCACATTTTGATGCATAAAGACTTGTTGTAGCACTACCCGTAATCGCTGAAACCTTACAAACTATTGTTCAAAAACTGTAAATTAAAAATCGAAAAATCATCATTTGTACTATTGTGCAATTGTTTTTTGTTTGCCTCCGAGTAGGATTAATTCTTATTCGTTACCAGGAACTCAAAAAATTATATATTGTAGAGACTTACCTCGTTCGTTCATAGTGCTTCCGTCGTAGCCATCGGATGTTCTACTTTGATGTTTGCGATTTGCATTCGACCTAAGTGAGAGCGTATTCAATATTGAAAAGTTTACAATAGTATATAAATATGTAACTATATATTCAGGGGGTATTGTAGCAAGAACTGAATACAAGAGGATAGAACAGAATAGATAAAAATTGATTTCATGTATCTGTAGTGGTTTTTCTGCTTCGCATTCTCTACTTTTAGCAGTTTATCCCTATTTTGTTTACCGTATTTTCACTATTGTTTGTGTAGTGTTGTATAGTGTTGGGATTTTGTCAAATTACTTTGGGATCAATAGGTATGTTTGCGCTTATGTGTTCACATGATAAGATGGAGTCTATGCACAAAACTCTGGAAAATGTTTGAAAAGCTGGTTATCATACTTTTGGACGATAATTACGTCAATAAGTTATCACTATTTTCGTTTGTATCTTTATTTTTAGAGGACAATGACCTGAAAAAATGAAATCAAACTCTTTGAAAAACTGGAACATGGCAACTAAACACCTTTGTACTAGAATAGTCGCTACTTAAGTTTTGGGGTAGTCAAGCAAAGATTGATAATCGAAAATTACTTAATTGTTTTCCAAAATATTCTCCATGAATACACTTTTACACTTTTTGGAGGTGCCTCCAAAACATGTGACTCGACCGCATTAATAATTTTTTAAGGCTCATCTTAAAAAACCCATATAGTCGATTGTTGTTTAGTTTGGGAATTCTATGGATCAATAATTCGTTGCCTATCCTGATGTTATAGACGTCTTTTGAAGCTCCGCGAATTAATTTCTTTTAACAATATTTTGCATTAATCGATATAGGCCTTTTTTGAAACAATTGTCAACTCGTCAAACGCAGACATATCTTTTGGCCAGTTAAATGTCCATGCATTCTTGAACGTACGAGGTGTACTTAAGGTCCGGAAATTTGGTCAGAACTTGGGAACTGATAACACTGCGTCGTTCGTCAACATCTGTCTAGAAAGGCGGGCATTTTCTTTGAGTTTTCATCCAAGGTTGAAGTCGACAGCACATTTTGTTTGTGTTTTGTGAAAAAAAAACACTTATTTTAGCAACGTCGTAAAAGTGAGTGACTCACATTACAAGGAACGTGTTAGGATTCCATTTGGACGTGTGTTTAAATGGGGCAAAGCGGTTCAAGAAGGAGACGATAAACGTAAAGGAACTCCCGTGCCGCGGCAACATTCCCCATTAATATCATCCTACCGATCAGACAGTGGCCTGGCGTCGTGAAGAGACTGCGAGCATGTGTTTTCTATGTGCGACCCATATTCGCCAAGAAGCGCTGAATCTTTTACCATGACAACTCAACTCGTTGATTGTGCAAGAGCTTTTGACGAAAAAAGCATCCTAACATTGCCACATCCACCCTATAGTCCCGATATTGCCTCCTTCGACTAATTTTTATTCACTAAGATGAAGTCACACCTCAAGGGTACTCATCATGGTGGTGTAAAGGAGGTCAGAGTTAACTTCGGAGGAACATCAAGGGTGTTTCGAATGTTGGGAGCAATGTCGGAATCGTTGTGTAGAGCTAGAGGGGGCTATTGTGAAGCCCCGAAAATTGTGCATTCAATTTAATTTGCTTATTTTCGTTTTTTTTTTTTTACAGATTTCGCCCCGTAGCAAAATCAACCAGCCTGTGTCCGCTATCGGAAGTGGTGTCGGATGTGTGCCGATGACTTGTTCAAAGATCCTTTCCTTACCCAGCTTAGCACTGAAGTCTTCTAGTACAATTTTGACGTCATAGCTGGGACATTGGACATTTGTACGTTCTGTCTAGGAGATCGTAGAATTCATCTTTGGTGGAGTCATACTTGTTCTCCGTGGACGCAGATTAGGCTGATGTTAGAAAATTCTGCCTTGATACGGATCGCTATGAGGCGGTCGCTCACATGCCGAAGGTTTAGGACTTTTTGCCTTAGTCCACCTCGAACAACAAATCCGCATCCGAGCAATCGTTGTCCTCTCACCCTCTCTGTCCTTACTTACTTACTTATCAGGCCAGCGATCCATGGAGGATCTGAGCCTGAGCTATAGCTGCCTCCCATCCTTGACGGTCCCGGGCACGCTGCTTCCAGTTGTCAAGACCAAGATGTCTTACATCCGCGATTACTTGGTCTTTATACCGGAGGCTCGGTCTTCCTCTTCTACTCGAACCAGGAGGCTCGGAGTCGAAGACCCTCTCAGCTGGAGCGTTGATGTCCATGCGCTCGATGTGGCCGAGCCAGTATAGTCGACGGATCCTTGCCTTCCGGACTACATCCACTACTTGGTAAAGCTCGTAGAGTTCGCGGTTGTGTCGTCTTCTCCATTCACCTTCCTCACAGACAGGCCCAAATATCCGGCGCAGAATTTTTCTTTCGAAAGAAGCCAAAATCAGCTCCGCTGTCCTGCTTATCGTCCAGCTTTCGGCTCCGTACAACAAGCCTGGCAGAATGAGCGTTTTGTAAGGCATAACTTTGGTCTTTCGAGTGAGGAGTTTCGACCCCAGATGTTTGGATAAGCCGAAGTAGCAGCGGTTGCCAAGGGCGATTCTATGCCGGATCTCCATTGTGGTGTCATTTGTGAAATCTACGTTTGCCCCGAGGTAGACAAACTCCTTAACTACCTCGAAATTGTAGCTGTCAGTTGTTATATTTTGCCCCAGGTGGTAAGCGACGGATTGGTTTTTGCTTGACAGCATGCATTTCGTTTTGTCCTCATTGATCTTAAGACCAACTCGTTTCGCCTGTTCTTCAATCGCCGTGAATGCTTCCACAATGCCACGGCGAGAACACGCGATGATGTCGATATCATCCGCGTATCCTAGCAGCTGAATGGACTTGTAAAAGATAGTGCCTTCCCTGTTGACGCCTGCCCGTCGCATTATCTATCCCTCTCTGTCCTACTCATATAAAATATGCAATTTACCTGTATTTGCAAAATATTACGGGGTAGTTTTCATAAAAAAGAGTTCTGCGTTTAGGTCGGGTATTTATCTCCTTAAATTGTATTGCCCCTCCTTTTCCTAGTATCGCTGCAGCAAGCAACAGCTGCCTCTTGTCGTCCCTCGAGCGTGGTCTTATAATTAGTACACTTCGAGAATTAAAACTGGTTTGGAATTATTGTTTCCGGACTTATTTGGTTATTTTTTATAAGTGAGCGATTCTTTACAAATTTATAGCTAAATTTAAAATAATCTTATTACTCAGGTACGGGAAAATGTTAAAGCTGCTCCGAAGAAAAGAGGTCGCTTACAATCCAGTTTAAAACAGATGGGCTAACCGTTTCAGAAATTTCGAAATCATTAAGATGTTTCGGAAAAATGTACAAAAACTGTACCAAGGTGTCCAAAAGCTGAAATACCTCGTAAAACATTCTTCAAAAATAATGTAATTTTAATAAGAGCGGCAAAGGGCGGCTACTTTAAAACTTGGTCGTTTTCGAGAGGAAAATTCTGCGCACTATCTACAGTCCCGTTTGTTCAAACGGTGTATGGAGGAGAAGATATAACGAAGAACTGTACGGGTTGTACAGCGACATCGGCGTGGTACGACGTCTACAGATACAGCGTCTAAGGTGGCTAGGCCATGTAAAGCGCATGGGAAATACAACTCCGACCCGAAGAGTCATCGAATCCACCCCGGAAGGAAGGCGCCGCAGAGGACGGCCGCATCAACAGTGGCGCACGCAAGTGGAAGGGGACCTTAACCAACTGGGCGTGCGGCGCTGGAAACAGCTGGCCAAAGACCGTGCCAGCTGGAGACGCTTGTTGGTTAAGGCCCAGGTTCACCACGAACTGTAGCGCCACCTAAGTAAGTAAGTAAGTATTGCATCATAGGCCGCCGTGGCACAGTGGTTAGTGTGTTGGACTCTGGCGCACGATGAGCGAGCTCTCGAATCCTGATAGCACCAACGCCATCGAATGTTTTTTTCGCGGCGTCCCTCCTCGACGGGGTACTGGCAAAACTCTCCATGGTATACTTGCCTTGAAAAAGCTTCTCGACTCCCGCCGTTCGGAATCGGCATTAAACTGTAGGTCCCTTTCACCTGTGTCAAAAATAAATCATACACAACATGGGTGATTGGGGAAAGCTAGGTTTTGATCCTTCATGGGCTGTAACGCCACCAAAGAAGAAGAAGATCACATCATATTCCAGTTAATTTTATAAAATAGAACTACCTCGTAAAATCAGGAGTATTCGAAATAAGATGTCTAAATTAAGAACCAAAACCTCTTAGCAAACACGTTCCAGTACTGT
Source organism: Eumerus sabulonum (assembly GCA_951905685.1). Classification (NCBI taxonomy): domain Eukaryota; kingdom Metazoa; phylum Arthropoda; class Insecta; order Diptera; family Syrphidae; genus Eumerus; species Eumerus sabulonum. Next base: position 211,874,592 of record OX645060.1, read on the forward strand.
AGTCAGCTCTCACTGTCAAATCCTATGAAGAGCATCAATACACCTGCCCCGTGTAAACGCGGATATAGTGCAGATACACAACAAAAATGGAATAGGCACACAAAGGCTAATTAGATGAGACAATATGGTTCAAAGATTGCTGTCAGCAAATCTTCGGCAACGATAGCTCTGATTTTTTTTTATTGTTCGCGCAGGTTTAAGAGTTATACTCTTATGTTGTTTGTCACACAACCTGAACGGAATGCAGTGGTTTGAGTCATAGATGTTCGTTCACTTCTCTCCAGAGTTGGTTGTCCTACATAGAATTCGAGAAGAACCGACCGAATTTCAACGTTGGTTGTAGTTCTCAGTTACTTTTCATGCACTTATGGTGTTATATTAGAATTGCATACACAGAGTATGAGCTTAAGGTGACTACATACTGTGAGTGTTATGTCTTCATCAGTGTGTTTGATCACTTCTCATTCACAACAGCTGTATTGCATAATTTTTTTACCGTACAGGAATTGTTTTTCCTTGGCTATGGAACGGCTTTGAATTACAGACTTTCCGCTCGACGGTCAAAGTGCCACCTTAACGGAATCTCTGGTTTGGCAATGAATGCAGCAGGATAAATGCAGCGAAGTAAGAGGGGTAGAAAGCTAAGCTACATTAAAAAACGGGAGCCGCTTACAAAACCTGGGGGCAGAAAAGGAAAAATACGGAAAGCGCAAAATAGAAGAAGAATTAGAGATATATGTAATTCCGCATGTGTATCCGGAAAGTTTTATTGTAAAATAGAACAATCCTATCAGGGATTTAAGCGCAGTACGGAAATCCGCACAATCAGAAATCAAATTCAGAATTACTGTTATCAATCGTTGCTCCTTGGAGCCAGGAGGCAATTTAGGAGTAAGGCCCTCTTCCGGAAAATCAAGGTAACTTTATCATTCTCGTCTTGCTCTATGGTGCAGAAACATGAAATCTGTCAAAGGCCGATGAAGGAGCCCTTAACATAAAAACGGGAAATTAAGGAGAAGGTACAACCAAAAACTGTAGTCGAACAGATCCAATGCCCGAGATGTCTGGGCTGCGTTAAGCATATGGACAGAACTACTCCAGTCTCTAAAATCTTCGATTACGACTTAAGAGTGCGACCTTATCCAATTTGGGGTACGACAGTGGATACGGCACAGCCGAGAAAACATACGTATTTATTTGGAGCGAAATTGATAAACTTAATACGAGGTTGCCCCTATAAACAATGATTATATCATGGAAGCCTGTATAACTGCTTGTATATGCCAGGAACCATATTTATATATAAATAAAAAAATTGCACCCGAGGAACTCTAAGTAAAATATTTACAAGTTTTTTTTTTTTTTAACACAAAAGGATGTCCAGACACGTCATTTGAAATATCTTTTAGAATGACACCATTGTAGGAGCTGTGAATCACAGGCTTGATAAGCTAAAGTGAGCAAGACTTATGATATATCTTAACAAGTCGTCATACATTATGGACATGATCTTTTCTAATAATTGAGGTCTAAAATTCCAGACACTTTATTCGAATTGTCCTTATCGAATAATACACCTAAACTAATATTGCGAGGTATGTATAATCCGAAATCTATTTCCATTCCAACTCCCTATATCCAATTTCGACGGTATAATCATTGGAAGCATCGCTTGTCAAATCATTTCATTCGTTTCGAATCATATGGTAAAACTATTACACATCAAAGGAAACAAGATAATTCAGCAATCCATCCATCATCCCTACACAATAGTACAAACGTCAATATCCATAACAATCCCCTACGATACCAAGAACAAATACTCAATTCCATGTCAGTCACAAAGCTTCCGTCTGTTTGTGTAGATCTTCAGATCGTTTCACCGGAACTCCCACTGACAGGTAAATTTTCTTCGGGATTATTTATGAAATCAATAATCCCCAGCTCTCACTATGGCAACATACAACAGGATGATAGTAGTAATAACGATGACGATGAGGGTCGTAACAGACGAACAGTAAAGACAAATAATTCTCGCTATATCCCCGTGATGGCCATTCACTCGTACCCTCCTATGCATGGGTCGCCATTGCATCAGGTTAATTATCCAACTAGAGTAGCTAGAAGATACATAGTTCGAGTGATAATTATTTCGCTTGACATCATTATGCTGGGTTGAGTGTAAAATTTACGCTAATACCACTGCATGCGACCCGCCATTCTCATCCTATATATTATGTATGTGATTGTATGGATAATAGTTGCACTGTTGCATTCACTGATTGCCTGCATCGAGTAGATCAATATGAATGACACACGGTGGCATTGGCAATTATGTAGTTAGCATAAGTGCTATGCAGTCGGTGAAAATGAACGACAACGACAACGTCGGCAAATTGTTGTCGACGTTGTGGCAACAACAGTAGCGGAATTTTTCATAAAACCAGGTTAGAATGGCATGTTTGTAAACCTCTCAGACCTGGAATGATCCTATCATAGTGAATCTACTCAGTGTTGTAGTTTATGTATGTAGTGTGTAGTGTATGTACGTGTATGTGTCAGCCTTGCATATCCAATAATTCACACATTTACGTACAGCGATGGGTTTTTACGCTTCCTACTTTCAAAATACTGCTCATCAGTTTCATGTTCTAGTGGTTTAATTACATGAGTATAATCAGGTCCTTCAGGTTCATTGGCATCATCATTACTACGAGCGTCACCAGTGATCCGAGCACCAGTAGCACCAGCAACAGACTTCCCCGAAGTTTGTCTAACATCATCTTCATCAGCATTACCGACGTTAGTTGCCGTCTCACCTCGTTGCTGATGCTGGCCACCCGTCGTTTCAGTACGAGTCGCTGTACCATCATTGTGTTCATCATCTGCTTCATCATCGGTAGCAGGACTGTGTGAAGCTAATGCTAGCGGTATCTTTCGATTAAGACCCGACGACGGTGGGAATAGAAAATGCGGGAAAAGTGAAAATATCTCGGCTGTAATTAGGTTTTCTTCCTCCTCTTCCAGGTAAACACTGTTCGATGTCTCTGATGACGACGAGGATGAAGCGTGACGGGTTAAGTGCGGTGGGCCAAGGCCGCTGTAGGAATAAAAAATTATATCTGCAAAGAGATGGGAGAGATGTGTTTTTTTTTCTTTCAAAATACAATTTTAAGGTGGGCAGTTGTGACGGTAATTGGGGTCGGTGGTGGTGACGTTATGGATTTGGGAAAGCGTGGATTTAGGAGTGAATTTATTAGCTACACGGTAAGGGAGTGGGTAGTAATTATTATACATTTTTAAACTAATAACATTTTTTAGGTGCAACAACTAATTCGTGAAATTAACTTAGATACTCTAGCTATACATACATATGTACATTGTGTACGTAGAAGTCAGTGCGGTGCGAATTTAAATTAAATCTTAACTCGAGTGCGTCTTTGTTTTTTGTATATCTAGTGCAAGATTCTAATTTTTATCAAATTTTCCTTGTGCATTAGTGCAAACAAATGAAATATATTCAGAGACAGAGTAGTATCTAGTGCCGAAAGGTGAGAAAATAGTAAGTGGGTAGGTGAACAGATTAAGAACGACAAAAATACAGTTTCAGTGCGATACTTTTTGAAGCGTTACTCATGGTGATTATGCACTTGATGACGGTGCGCCAACACAAAAGCGTGCGGTTCAGAGATTTTCTGTTTTTGTTTTAACATAATTTCTTCATAATGTAAACGTAAGTATAAAATAAGATTAAAAATAAATCAAGGATGATGACAGTACTAAAATTAAAAATAAAACAAAACAATAAATAAATAAATAAAAAGAAAAACAAAAGACACTGTTGGATTGTATCGTTCGTTACCCTGTTGAGGAAATGTAGATACTCAATATACTATATTCCCTATGAAAATACATGTATTTATGTAAAACCTGGAGAATAAACAATATTCGCAAGGACATGTCAATTACGTATATTCATTTTTCTATTTTATAATACGTACATATTTCTTGATTATATATTTTCAGTTGCCCTGCATCTCTAGACTAATGATACCTTTTTATTCTTTTTAATTTACATCTTTTTCTATTCCCTTTTTTAGTTTTTTTTTTTTTGTTATTTTATTTGAATTATTACTGTTGGATTATTTTAACTCACCGACACATGGATTGTGATTGACAATATTAAATATCCGATCACAGCGTTTTTTCATATGGTTATTGGGACATATACAACCGAACATCGGGGAAAGTCGTAAGTTTGTCCATGAGTCGTGGCACGCTTCCCTGAAAAAAAGAAAAAGCATTAAATAAAGAAATCATTAGAATTGGAAATATCGCTTCCGAAAATTAAATAAAGATTATGAAGCACCAATAAAAGTAAGTTTCTTGAAAATTGTAAAATTTCATATTTTATTTTCTTCGACAAAATAGTTAAAGCCTATATAATAAATTAGCATGCCAAAGATGTAGCTTATAGGTAGGAAAGAGGAGCTTCAACATCTAAGCCTTTGTCTTCTGCTTGCAAGCCCCTTGGTGGCTCAGTACCTCAGCAAATCAAGTAATCTTTTTTTTAAAGTTATTGACGGCAGGAAGTAGGAGAGGTAAAAGTCACAGCTTTTATCAAGGCTCGCCGCTCTTTGCAAAATGGCGACGGAATTCGTAAGATGAAATCAGTAACAGTCAAACTTGGTATACGAGGTGTGGCAATTAAGTTTCGGAAATTTGTTAACAAAAAAGCAAATTAAGTTCGGCGCTAAATTTTATTATCGACCTCAATAATAGTACCCCTCTAACTCTATATAACGAATCCAACGTTGCTCCCACGATTCGAAGAACCCTTGATAATCTTTCGAAGTTTTCTCGTTCAAAACCACAGTTACAGCCTCTCTGACCTCTATCTCTATCGTAGCGGCAACTTTGGAATGCTTTTTTCGTAAAAAAAAACTCTAACTCAATCAACAGCTGCTCCATTTGAATAGTCTTCTACTGATTTACGGGCCTTTTTGAATCGCTTTGTGTATTCAAACATGCGTGTTTTCGACATACACTCAACTTGTAACTTGTTACACCACGTACAATTTTCGTAGGTTTTCGGGGGTTTTTCACCAGATTTCACTAAAATTTAAATCAAGATACGTTCTTATTTTGCTTTTTTTGAGGCTAGTGCTAACATCTAGCATTGTGAGGAAGAGTTTCTTCACTTTCGTAATGAAGTTGAGAATGTCTCTCGTAGGAGTTGAAATGATTCCGTCAGGAGTCATACTTTCACTGAGAAGGATACGTTTCCTTATATGGTAAAGGGCAACACACTCACATAATACCTACATATGTGCTCTGTTTCGTATACCTGACCACAGCGTCCGGTAAGTTAGCTGACCAATCTTCTGATATCGACACTATTCATTTTAAGGATATTAATAGAGTGTCTGTTCAGGGGCCATATGAACTTTTTCGATTGGCAGGGTCCTTCAAAGCTTTTCCATAAAGACAGGTGTTGCGATCTTTCTCACCTTTGTCTAGGAAAAAGTTAATATTGGACTCGGGAATGACGCAGAAAGGCTCGGCACCTATGTATGTACCTGCCGCTGGGACCTTTCCTAGCGAGTTGGTTTGACGATTTCATTGCCCTTAATACCCTTGTGCCTGACATCCAGGAGAGTTTGACCTTATTTCTTTTGGCTAGGATCTGTAGGGCATCATGGCATTCCTTTATCGATATAAAGGCTAGTGCTAACATCTAGAATGGGGCACTGTGATGAAGAGTTTCCCCACTTTCTTCATAAAATGGATAAAGGAAATTGAGAATGTCCTTCGTAGGAGCTGAGATGATCCCGCCAGGAGTCATAATTTCACTGAGAAGGATACGTTTCCTTATATGGCAAAGGGCAACACACTCACATAATACCTACATACCACAGTGTCCGGTAAGTTAGCTGATAAGTCTTCTGATATCGACACTATTAAGTTTAAGGATATTATTAGAGTGTCTGTTCAGGGGCCGATTGACGCATGTAATGATGGCATATAATTGCGCTTGGAAGATACTGGGACTCATTCCCAGGACCTTCGAAATCTTCCGATTTGCACCGTTTTAATAAGAAGGTGCGGTGGAGTAAGTCAAACTAGTACCTTTTGGGCTGCCGTATGGCAGGTTGGAATAGCTCCCGTAATACCGACACACGCTGGTCTCTGACGGCGTTGAAGCTTAACAATGATTATTTTTTGTTCAACCTTTTGTCCACCATACTGCAGACGCATAAGTGATGATAGCTATTATTATCGCGGTATACAGCCAGTGGATCACTTTAGGTTTTAATCCCCAGGTTTTAACGTTTTTGATGTTGGAGTTCCAGTTAAGTTTGCGATCAAGGTCAATACCTTCTTCTGAAAATCTTATATTTGTCCGTTTATAAAGACGGAGCTGGATGAGATGGTACTAGGATTATGTTAGTATCGATAAATTCTCTCCGCCACACCATTCAGAGAAGCTTTGGTGCCTATCTCTGACTGGTGTGGCAGAGAGCGCTCGCCGTTGACGGTGATGTCCTGGCCTTGTGAATCTCATGTGGGTTGTTACTGTTTCAAATTCGACAATTTTAGTTGTGGACGTACAATTTCATCCAGAAGCGAGTCTCGCTGCAGATGATTTTTCGATTAAGGTCAATTTCCAACTGCGCCAGAGCCCACTCATCGAACACACGTCGTTGTCTATGATCGTCTACATTCAACTGTTGGGTCAGTTGAATTTTGTATAGGTGCAGACCCAATTCACGATACGAAATTCGCCAAGTTGTGGACTGCAAAAGGCCGAGTTCTTGTGAGCGACGCGAAATCGAATGCCTTTGATTCTCCTAGACACTCTCACGGACAACGACGATTTTTTCGGCAGATCTTGCATTTCGTCGATATACATATGCGTATTGGTTTATCAATTACTGAACCAGTGGACTCAAATTTATTCATCACACTATGGTAGGACGGTTTAAGCGACTGTAAAATGGGCGAAGCGCGCAGAATGTTGCCCGAACTGAACACCCATTTTGATATAAAAATTCTGTCATCTGCATGTATTGTTGAACACTATATCCACACGCGGTGATTTGGGGAAATAGACTGAATAAACGACACCCAATTGGATAGATGTAGCTTGAACAGTAGGGCCGCAATCAACTGTCAAACTTCGGACCCCTATTGGAAGACCCTTTATATGGGTAGACAGCACTTATATACGAGAGCTGCTAGAACAAGAAGGATCTGAAACATACATATTTCAGGAGAGAAGAAAACCACCTTGAGCTGTAATATCAAGGAGACCGAGAAAGTTAAAGCTTTAGCAAAAGCGCATACGGGATTATAAGTGATGCAGAAACGTGACGCCCATAAGACGCCGCCGCTGTTAGGCAGAATGTATTACTTACAATGAACGAAAACGAGAAAGAATGCCATCCACTAGAGATAGATAAGGTCAAAGCGTGGATATTGGAGAAGACTTATGAAAGGGCGTTTGACATACATTATCACATATTTAAAGCTGCGCCAATACTACATCTTGATATCTAGCCAAATTCATCCAGTTGTAGTCAATGCTCCGTAAGTCGCAAAATATCGAAGTTCGGCAAGGTGTAGGAACACTCATCAATCGTCTATGTAAAATAGGTAAGACATTGGAAAGCAGTCTGGTATCTTATTTCCCAATTGGACTTTTTTTTTTGTTTTTAATTAAGGGGCCAGTGCTAACAAATAGCATGAGGCACTGCACCCTGCAACCATTATAGATCTATTGTGCCAACTAGCCGATTACACGGACGATGAGGCACTGCACCCTGCAACCTTTATAGATCTATTGTGCCTACTAGCCGATTACACGGACGAGGAGCTTCTCCACTTCCTTAATGAAGTTGAGAATGTCTCTCGTAGGAGCTGAGATGATCTCCTCAGGAGTCATAATTTCACTGAGAAGGATACGCTTCCTAACATGCAGTTTCTTCATCCTCAAGACAGAGTCGACACTCAGTTTTAGAGATTAATTTTATTGAAGTGATATCTCAGGCCACAGTGTCCCATAAGGTAGCTGACCAGTCTTCTGATATATACTTTATTAAGTTGGATATATTAATAGAGGGTTTGTTCAGGGGCCGTATAAATCGTTTCGATTGGTGAAGTCCTTTAACGCTGTTCCAAAAGGACAGGTAATCTTAGATTTGGGAGTTCCGCAAAAAGGTTCAGGACCTACATACATACCTTTCGCTGGAACCTTTTTGGTGAGTTGAACGGCGATTTCAATCCCCTTAATACCTTTGTGACCTCGCGCCCACATTGTTTCTTTTGCTAAGGTCTTGTGGTGTCAAGGCATTTCTTAACGGATTTTGAGTTCGTGGTACGCGAACTCAGCGTTTTAAGCCCAGATGGCATGTTGATGGTTACTCCACTTATGCCAGTCTCCAAGTTTAGATTGACGCATGAAATGATGGCATATAATTCCGCTTGGAAGATACTAGGACTCATTCCTAGGGCCTTCGAAATCTTCCGATTTGCACCGTTTTAATAAGAAGGTGCAGTGGAGTAAGTCTAATCAGTGCTTCTTGAGCTACCGTATGGCAGTTTGGCATAGCGCCTGTAATGCCGAGGCACGCTGGTCTCTGAAGGCGTTGAAACTTAACGGTTATCTTTTTTGTTCAACTTTTGCCCACCATACTGTGGACCCATAGGTGATGATAAGTCTTATTATCGCGGTTTATGGTCAGTGGATTATAGTCGCCTTTGTAAGTTTATTTTTAATGTTGGAGTTAAGTCTGCGATCAAGGTCAGTACCTGGATACTTAACTTCTTCTGAAAATCCTGTTTGTACCATTTAGAAAGGCGGAGCACGGCTGCAAACCTCCAGTCTCTTTGTAAACGGGACTAAATTTGTCTTATTCGGATTAATTGATAAATCCTCTCTGCTACACCAGTCAGAGATAAAATGAAGCGCGAGCTGCATGCGCTCACAGGCAGCCATTTCGCACCTGTCCTTAGCAATAATTACTAGGTCATATCGGATTACCTCGTAGCCGAGAGTGGTTAGCTTGCGGAGTAGATATCGACCAAAGAACGGGTGAAAGAATTCCTCCATGTGGACACCCCTTAACCGCCGATACTGTCACTGAGACCTCTCCGGACGTGGCCGATATAATACGGCTAATTAAGCCTTAATCCAGTGATTAGAAGGATGGTTTACACCTCAGCAGGATAGTGCAGTGCTGATCATGGCCAGCATTGTCAAGGACCTCGTCAATCTCCTCAATTCCGAGGAAAGCGCAAATCGCTTTACTAACAGCACAAAAAGGCTTAAAGAAATGTAAGGTATGTTTAGAAAGGGGGGGTCCTTTATTTTAGTTTTCATCCAAGGCTGAAGTTGACAGCACATTTTCTGCGTACTCGTACTGTTTTCGAAAACATTTTTGTTTTTTTTTTTTTTTTTTTTTAGTGAAGTCGTAAAGATGAGTGACTCACATTACCAGAAACATGTGATTCAATGTTTTTTGAAATCTGGTGGAAAAACTCTCGGAAATTCTCAGAAAATCGCAAGCGGTGTATTTCGAAACGTTTAAGTAAAAATGTGTCTCAATAGGCTTATCTTTATCAGAAATTAAAACACAATCGTGAAAAATTCAGATTTATTTGCATTAATTTGTAAAATCCTCGCGAAGGAGGTTATGGACGGATAGGCCAGAATTATACCAAGCGGAAATGGAGACAATACGTGGAAATGATCTGAATCCGGTTGCCGTCATTATGATGATAGTAGACTCGCATATCTCAAAGACAAATGTTTATCATGTACATATACACAAATACTTGTTAGTTTAACTATCGAATACTGTGTGCCAGTCGAAGGAAGTATCCACAACTTCAATGAATTGTTACAAAACAGGGAACTGAGGTTTTAAAGTAATTAAGAAATTTAAATTAATTTCGTAAACCATCGTGTGTGAAACGGTTAGTTTGTGACGTTCGTGTGTTGAGAGGGGCTGTACTGTCAACTGATCATCACCTGGTGTTGTGTAAGCTGTATCTTACTGATAGAGTACCTTGTCTGCTAAGGCGGAAAACCAAGGTGGCCTGGGAATGCGGTGAGACACCTAGGGATTGGCAAACTGGGGTGATTGTTCCTCTTTTCAAAAAGGGGGATAAAAAAGAGTGGTCAACTACCGGGGCATATCTCTTTTAAGTGTCCCCGGTAAAGTATACGCAAAGGTGTTGGAGGCGCATTCAAGAGCTATGGTCGAATCCAGGTTAGGGGATGAACAGTGCGGGTTTCGTCACGGCAGAAGTACAACCGACCAGAATTTCACTCTAAGAATGGTACTCGAGAAGGCTTGGGAGTACGCCAAACCCAACTACAGTTGCTTTGTAGATTTGGAAAAGGCGTATGACCGAGTTCCTCGAGGTAAACTCTGGAGTGTTCTGCAGGAGTATGGGATTGATGGTCCTCCGTTGTTGGCCATTCAGTCTCTATACACAAACTGTAGCAGCTGCTTTCGGGTTAACGGTAGTAAATCAACACCTTTCGCCGTGGGCATTGGACTTCGCCGAGGGTGCATCTTGTCACCTCTCCTTTTCATTATATATATGGACTGGATGTTGCAGCGCAGTCGAGGCGAGGAGTGTTTTACATTGGGAGAGTTGAGGATAAGCCATCTTCTTTTTGCAGATGACTTAGTTGTCCTCACATCCTCCCAGATGGAACTTCAGCGCGTGCTAGATAAGTTTGTGGCCGTATGTGCTGATGCTGGAATAAGGGTTAAGGTGGACAAATCCGAGGTTATGGTTTTTTCCAGGACACCTGTCCAATGCACTCTACATATTAGTGGAGTCCCATTGAAGCAGGTGGAGAAGTTTAGGTATCTCGGGGTCTTCTTCACGAGTGATGGGAGGAGTAATACTGAGCAGGATTGGTCAAACTTGGTCAATTTTGAAACAGTTTGGAAGATCTGTAATCACGAAGATCGAGCTTGGTGTCTGCCAAGTTAGCGATTTTTAACTCAGTATTTGTTCCAGCTCTCACCTATGGTCATGAAATTTGGGTATTGAGCGAAAGAATAAGATCGCGAATACAACCTACCGAAATAAGATTTTTTCGTGCGGTTGTGGGAGTTACTCGCCGGGATAGGATGAGAAACACGGCAGTGCACGGGGAGCTCAATGTTGAGCAGCTGCTTCTCCGAACGGAAAGGGCTATGCTTCGATGGTTTGGCCACGTGAGACGAATGTCGCCATCATCACGACTTCCAAAGCGTGCCTTGTATGCATTACCATCAGGCAGGCGACCGCTTGGCAGACCCAGGACGAAGTGGGTGGACCAAGTCCAAAAACTCGCCTGGGTGCGCTTGGGCTTAGCTCCTGATGAGTTAGAGTCGATGACGGAGGATCGAGTTGCCTGGAGATCCCGCGTGCGCGCATTACCCCCGCGACTCTTTTAGTGGAACATGCGGGCCACTGAAAATGTATGTGTGTATGTCGTATACTTTAACTGAATCACAGAACATAATATTTTACTTAGCTTGCTATCAGCTACTTTGCAGTTTACTTTTAAAGTAAAGTTGAAAACCTTCCTGGCCCCTACCTCTTGCATGTACATAGATAAAGTGTAGGCTTAAGGGACAATGTAAAATATACTCAATAATTCAGAACATTATCGCAAGGATAATAATTGAATTTCATTTTATGGTCCCGTGTGGATAGGAATCAATGCTCGGTAGCATCAAACACATAAAAACCAAACAAAAGACTACAATACAAGTCGATGACCCCGAAGGACCTCCAACTCTCTACTTCCACTCGGAAGTTAAGAAAACTTTTAACTTACAAGCAGAGGGCACTTCCTTTCGACACCCATCGCCTTCCGCCCATATGTTCGTACGTCTATTACATCTACACACATCCTTAATACGATCCATAAAGAAATGAAAAACGTGGTAGGTACTCTTGAAAGTTGTATCTGCAGACAAACTCTGTACTCGACAACACATTCGCACGTACTACATCCTTCGTTAAAATAAAAAAGATTGAAAGAAGAGCATACGACGACCAAAAAGAAGCAAAGCTAAAGAGAAACAGGTACAAATGGCGGAAACTACAATTGCATTGCTTGCCGCCTCTTAAGGATAAATGCAACTTTACCAAAACTAAAGTACGTTGTAACAAATAAAGAGAAATGGGGCGAGCATGTTTGAGAACGTTAGTGTGGAAGTTATAAAAAAACAAAAGCAGCATATAATGGAAGTGAACAAAGATTCTTACCTGTCATCCATCCTGCATTTATTGTCTCTCACTTTACAGTGCGCCTTAAAGTCCTCAAACAGTTTTAAGCATTTCTTCTCCTGTTGGCACACAGACAATGCATGGTTGCACGTTGGCAGTGCATCGATTGGATATGGATCTTTCTCTGCTTCGATTGTATCGCATGGTTTATGTTCACCCATTCGAATGGCAATGACAGTATTGAGTATTGACAAGAAGCGGTCCAAGGATTATTTATTTATTTATTTATTTTTTGTTAAGTTGGTATTGCATTAACAGATCATCATGGGAAAGGTTTTTTGTTTTTTTTTCATATTTATTATTATTCCAGTAGCATAGCGACGTCGACCATGAGTATATAGAAAGACAGAAAATATTATTTCAAAGAGATTATTAAATACAATGTGCCAGTAATGCTATTTGAATTGGGGATAACTTTAGAGAAGGATGATTTGGCCGGGAGTGGTGGTTGTTATATCAAGTGAAGGATGAAAACGTGTTGGAGATATGTATATGTACATATATGAATGGATGAAGGCATGTAAGTGTGTCTTGGAGATATAGGAGAGATTTGACCTAACACACTTTTTTTTTCTTTTTCGCATAAGACACTCTGTGAGAATAAGATATTTGTAATGTCATCTTTAATATACTTATACGCTAGGGATCATTTCCGTAATAAATCAAATTAGATAAGCTCAGGGGAGGGAGGGGGTCTATTGATATCGTCCGCTTATAGTTCACGTGAGCTAGCAGCGATTTCTTCTACTTCAAAATAGTACTTGCCTAAGTGACGATGACGTGTGCTCACGAGGCAGTTACAGTGGTACAGTATGTGCTCTGCTGCTTCTTCGTCTTCATTACACATTCTGTAGGTGTCATCTTGTGTAATGCCCATGATTTAAAGGCATTTGTTGACTGGGCAGTGTCCAGTGAGAAAGCTGTGACTGTGCGAAGCTGACTCCTAGAAAACGTGAGGAGCTGTTTCGCAATAAATCAATTCATATTGCCCAAAAATGTATAACTATAACGTACCCAGTACGTACGCTCAAGTTCAAGAGTCATACTCTTTTTATGTTTGCCGACACATCCTGGGAGAAATGCAGATGGTTTGGGTCGTAGATGTTCGTTCATTACTCTCCAGGGTGGTTGTCCTAGATAGGATTCGAGCTGAACTTGACTGAATTTTTAAGGTGGTTGTAGTTCTCAGCAACATAAAGTTTTGAGCCACCGCTATTGAAATTTTATTCCGACATCATTATCCATCTGCTATTTGAAAAATCATAGCGTGGATGAAAGGTGAAAACCTTCTAAAGAATGTGTTCGCATTTAGCAAGCGACATTCCAACTAAGGTTCCTGTAATTTCGGCTTCGTTCGTAAGGCTAAATTTGATCGAGCTAAGTCAAGAGGTTTTGTCCTTTGAAGACGGGGCAATATATTTTGTTCGTCAAATAATTGAAAAGAATTGCTATTTATGTGATCCTCAAGTTGACGTTTATATTTCCCTGTGAAACTTTTTGTTTCATTTTCCACAGTTACAATACTCAGATCTCGATAGATACTTCCCTTGGTGCAACCCCAGAGTTGTATATCATGAGTCCAAACTGGTTTTATCACTTGCTTGTATAAAAGCAGCTTGTTTTCAATACTGAGCTCAGAATACATCCTTAGTAACCAGTATATTTCTTTGTATTTGCATTTAAGCTCATTACGTTTTTTCTTAATTTTGATTTCGCGTCAAGAGACATCTCGTGATATTTAGCCGTATCGTTAACAAAAACAGGAAACCCATCTGCTTTTCAGCAATTAAAAACTACGTGGACAGACTTAGTGTCGTTAAATACTATTCGCCAAGTTTTTGTCCAATCATTTACACGGTCAACGTTGCAGTTTCATAGTTGATTCCTCAACCGATTCACCTGTTGCAAGAATAGTTGTATCATCGGCGAGCGTAGCTAGAATGGAATCTTGCATTTGCGGTATATCGCGAGTGTAAAGTAGATACAGGAGTGAGCCGAGTACTTTCCGAAATTATTTTAAAGCGGAGTGCGCACATGAAATAATCTATTCTCAAGACATGTACTTAAAATATTGGATAGCTTCTCTGGCAAGATTTCTCTTAATTTAGACATCCATTCTTAATGCCACACTATGTCAAAAGCTTAAGACACGTCAAGTTTATATATCAGTTTGTGCTCGAGTGTTTTTTCTTTTACATCAGTTACTCGATGTACTTGGTCAATAGTTGAATGCCTTTCTTTTGAAACCAAATTCATGATCTGGTAAGGGACGCTTTTCTTCAATGTTTTAAGCGATTACGTAAAATTCGTCAGAAAATTTTTAAAATTATCGGCAACAGTGAAACAGGCAAACGTATCGCTCACGTTAGTGATTTACCCGACCTTGGAACCATTATAACTTCTGCGGCACATATTTTAATCTAATTGCGGCATTAACAAAAAAGAGAAGTTTTAGTAAAGCCTTAGAACTTCTCCTGTAATTAGACTAGGAGCATTGTTTGCTTTAAGCTCCGATCTATTTTGTGAGTACATTGCATAATCGATTCAAATGAGTTGCCAATGTTTGCGCACTTTCGACTTCTCCGTAACTAGATCTCTAATTTAAGGTGGATAATTTACTGCGAAGTTAGCCGGCACTATTTTTTGGTAGGAAGCGTTATTCTATGCGTACCGTATGACTTCGACGAATCGGTCGACTTCGATTTCTATTTCATAAGGTGTTCTTATTGGTACTCTAAGTTGAATACCATCTTCAACCTTCCCAATTTGTTCTCCTATTAGTAAGCCTAGGTGTGTCAGGCTTTTTTATAAGAGTATCGATCGGGCGAAGGTCAAAACTTTCTTCGACTTTTATGCAGCTACCAGAAATACCCTTAGCAATAAAGAAATGGATAAGCTCATTTATTTTTGCGAGATCCGTCGGCTTTCCAATGGATGGGTTTCAGAGACCAGGCATATGAGTTGGCAAGGTTTTTGCGGAAGCCCATTGGCATTTCTTATTCTGAAGGGGATCTATTATCGAGAGAAATGATTCTCTCGAAAGCAAGTTGGTCTGTCTTACCTTCTTCATCAAGCATTTCAAGGAAAGCAGGCAAGGTCTTCATTACAATCTTAGAATAAGGTTGTATACTCTTAGGAGTATTCTTGATTCTTTCTATTGCTGTTACAACTTGGGTATATGTATTAGTGCTTCGTTTGTCTTTCAGTTCTTTCGCCTTCACTGTTGGCTTTCTAGCGCCAGGTTCCTTTTGCAAACCAAATGTTAGGGTGATTGTCCTTTAATTGATATTTTTGTCGCTAACTTTTGTCAATTTCAGATTTTTACTCTGCAGCTTATTTATTTTTTCCCGCCGATTTTGTATCGATTTAGCTACTTTACAGCCTCGGTAGTTTGCTGGATCATGAGTTTTCCTCAATACGAAAAAGGAGTTAATTTGTTGGATGATTCGCCTTATATATTTGTTGCTTGACAACACAAACAATCAGTCCATCAATAGAAGAAAAGGGAAATTCCTAACTATATGAAGCAATTTTGCAAGAAAATAAGTTTCGAGCGGGATCCATGGTGTTATTGGTTAACACAATGGACTCAACCCAGTGATCCGAGTTTAAATTTCAAGATCCCCACGTACACCTTTTCTCAGCGACCAAAAAGCGAGAACTTAACTAGACTTTTCCTATTCTACATTGCTCGGTGCTCAACTAACCCGAGCATTGGCGCTTCCAGGCTCATCAATCCCGAAACAATATTAGTTTTTGCCTTTTTTGGAGCACATTCCCCTGCAAAGTTCCACTTTTTTGATTTTTTCTTCATTTCTGCCGGAAGGCCATACAAATTTACTTCAAATTCCAAGTTATGTTTTCAGTTGTATTAGTTTTTGGTCCATCGTCATCAAACGCAGCCCATCTTGCCGATATCGTTCTCATTCCCAAACGGATATGGATTCGAATGGCGGTATTACTTAAAATTGCTACAATCTCAGCATGCCCGATGAATGGAAACTCAGCATCGCTTCCGTTTGACGAGCTATATAAAGGCATGTTATGTTTATGTTCCCTGCCAAGCTCGTCAGGTTATGCAGGATAACAATGGAGAATTCTCGCTGCCCCATTAAGGTCGGTACGGAGTTAGCCGATACCGTCGATGTCAAAAAAGAATCAGACAGGGCGACGCACAATCATGTAGTGTTTTAAATATCAGGCTTGAAAAGGTCGCGCGGGATTCACTGGCCAATAAAATAGGCACGATCTATTTCAAGTCTGCTCAATTACTCGCATACGCTGATGACATTGACCCGATTGGGAGAACGCAGTTGTCAATGAAGTTGTTTTGAACTTAATTGCCGGGCATCGTACTTTTAAATGAACTGGAAGCCCAAGCGCGAGCAAACGGGAAGAAGGTGGACTAGTACAAGTGAAATTGAATGGGAATGTCGATTTACTCTTAATGCTTTAACAGCTGACATTAAGAATATAAATTACGATTAGTTCTTGAATTCATAGCCAGTAATCACATGTCATACCGGGTTTGTTCAGTACAAATAGTTCCACCGGTATTCGAATTACGAGTGGAGAAAGGAATCATGCACTAAGTATTGGCCACATAAATATATTTGCATCGAATGAGAAAGTATGGACTGAAAGCGATCGGTCTAGTGTTCTTCGTATCTCAAAGATTACCATCAACTTGTTCTCACAGTCCAGGTGTTTAGATAAGGGACTGAAATGAATTTCCATAGTTTGCCCTGTATGTATGCATGTATACATATATGTGGCGTTACAGCTCACGGAGAACCCAGGCCTAGCTTCTCTCAATCACGCATGTTATGTCTAATTTTTTATTTTCCCATAGGTGAAAGGCACCTACAGTTTATTTCCGATTCCGAATGGTGAATTTCGAGAAGCTTTTTCACGACAATTATACTACAGGGGTTTTATCAGGACCCTAATTGAAAACACATTCGATAACATGGCTGCTGTCGGGATTCGATCCCGTGTCATCGGCGGCCAACACATTATACTGCAAATGATAAGTGTATTACTGTAACACACCAAAAGGTGTGTTTTCATTGTAGTCATTTTTATGCAATTTAAAGTATGTTACTATTAGAGCACACCAAATGGGAAATTCCCAACTATATGCAACCTTGTTAGAAATTAAATCGTGACCCCGGACCATTGGTGCAATGGTTAATACACTGGACTCCCAACCCAGTGATCCCGTGCTCAAATCTTAAGGTTCGAAGCAAGAAAAAAAAAAAAGAAACTCCTCTGGTTCTCACTCATCGAGCATTTGTCGCGTTGAAGCTCCGTCAAGCCCGAAACATTATTCTTCGTTTCTGTTTGAGTGACTTGATTGTTTCTTTTTCTTGTGAAGCAACATCATGATGATATCATACCATCCAGCTCGAAGGAAAAATGTATGTAGAATGGGAAAGGAGAGGTTGAGTGTTTTTGCATTTTAGTGGTTGCGGACATTGAGATTTAAACCCGGATCAATGAGTTTAGAGTCCAGTGTGTTAACCACTTCGCCACGGATCCAACTCGAACATCGGTCTTTGGCAAGATCATATACATGTAGTTGGGAAATTTCAGTTTTTTTTAATTGATTGATCCAAAGTGTATTAGCAATTAATAAATGTGTCTCTGCAACACATTTAAATTGTCATTAGAGTTTTTATTCAAGACACGCAATAGAACGTGCCATAGTTCTAACAGCAATACATAGATGTCTCAATTTCTAACACCAAACGTGTTAAGTGACACACTTAATCTTAAAGTGTGTCGCATGACACACTTCCTGCGCGTTGTTGAACACACTAGCATTTGCAGTGTACCCATTGCGCCACGATGCTGTACATTAGTAAACCAAGATACCGAAGGATTCTCTTTTGCTAATTTTTTAGGGTTCCGTACCCAAAGGGTAAAACGGGACCCCATTACTAAGACTTCGCTGCCCCCCGGTCCATTCGTCTGTCACCAGGCTGTATCTCATGAACCGTGATAGGTAGACATTTTAAATTTTTACAAATGATGTATTTCTGTTTCTGTTATAACAAGAAATACAAAAAACAGAACAAAATAAATATTTAAGGGGGGCTCCCATACAACAGACATCATTTTCATCCAAAAAATTCCCTTGGTCACATATCTCCTGACCTAAGGTTAGTGGACAATATCCCACAACCAGTAGAAAACTTCCCAGCTTTGATCCCTTTTGTGTCTTTGATGTACATATTATTCTTAGCTGCAACCCTTTTTTCTATGATTACGAACAACCAATTATAAATACCTCTTAAGCTTTGATGAACCTTATTGTGTCACTGCTAAATTAATAATTGCTGCAAACCCTTTCGTACAATTGCTATTCCCCCCTCCTTTTCCATCCCGATAGGTTAAGATATCGAATGTTGCAACGAATTAGAGTTTTGCAAAGACCGAAACAAATGGACGATGTAAGGTCGGAGCTATACGGTGGACGCACCATAACTTAATAACCAAGTTCCTTCTACAATCCAGGCTTTGAGTCGTTTGAGGAGTGTCACTGGCACCCACACATCGAGCTTCTTTGAGAACAGGCGGCTATTTCTGCTTAAATGATTTTAAGCTATTATGTGACTGTTTTTCATCTGTTTTTCCAGTAATTGGCCAGTCAAAGCGAGGTGCAACATTAACACCGAAATTTCCGGAATGGAATATAGCAAAACCACTTCTGGGTTTGGCGTTCACTCACAGCATTTCCATCGTGCACTTCACAAAATTTTCGGCATATAGTAAAAAAATTTCACACAGCGTATTTCACCCATTTTTATTTCAATATAACTTTTTACTCAAATGACAAATTACAAAACTGTGGAGAATGTAGTCTAAAATGTCACTTTTAAAAGAGGTGTTCGTTTGTTGGAATCAGATTAGTACTTCCCAATTTATGGGCATCAACACCATCTAGTGACTTGAACGTTGCAGGTAATTTTACATTCTACCGATATAACAATACCGAGCACACGTCGTAAGTAGCAAAGAGTTGGTTGATCTACAACTGGCCAGAATTATTACAGCCGCCTCCTCTGCATTCGTTGTTAACCATACAATGTTTTTCAAATTTCCACTTACATCTCATTCATTTATACGTTGTTTTCTAATAATGTGATATCTATCCGATTATTCATTGGAACCACTGTATTTTCTTTTGTTGCCTGCTTTACATTCCATTACTTAAATTAACTATGTCCTTATACACATGTGTGTGTTATTTGTCGTATATTTTCTGAATGGATCCATGTTGTGAGAATACTGCAGGTTAATTGGCATCGTGTCAGCATAAACAAGTAGTAGGTACTGACTGATGATGCGTAGTAGTTTGTACTAGGAAATAGAGAGAAGTCAACTCAGATGACCTGTCAATAGAATTAGCTTTATATAACCATAACCGATAAAAGCTATATGTATGTACTTTGTTTTGGTCATCGGAATAAATCTTTAATTTGCATACATACATATATGAAAGCAAGTAGTGTGCCTAATTTAACCATGTTCTATCCTATATTTGTTTAATCATGGTCGGCGACTACGAATAATTTACATGTAAAATCAAATATTGAAGCCATAGGTAGGGTAACTTATCTACATGATAAGCAAGTTATTCACATAGTGCAGCTTAAGCTTAAGTATCCATGCAACAAGCAGATACTTCAAAGTTGTTAGGTAAAACTTCGGAAGAAAAAACTCAAACTACACAACAATTTACACAGAGACGATCACCGCTGCCCTCAATAGCTATATTTAACCAAATTGACTGTGTTAATTGAATTTTTGAAAGCGACCTCGTTTCTCAGTTTACGAGTATTCTTTTCCGCAAATTTATCATTCTGCTTCCTGTCACTGTAAACGACTCCAAGACATTACTAAACTACTACTCCATGTCATAAAACTACATCATTCCGGATCCCGGATTACTTCGTTTCAATCTTTTTGCGTGCCATGTCTTCTTTTTCTATTTCCGTTTTTTTTTTTCCTTTTTGTTCTTTTTTTTCTGCCTCTTAGCCAACTTCTTCTGTCGTTACGACCACGCGGGTGTATCTAATTTTGGCTCGAGATACTTTCTTCCAGTTTTATTTTGTGACATTTTTGTTTTCGTTTGTAAGAAGTAAATTCTATTATTACATCATGTGCAACCACTTTTTCCCCGAAATAAATCTTCAAAGTTTTGCAGGAGTTCGTTTTTAAGGATTTCGTGGACCGCTTGAGAGCGCACTAAAGAACAAAGGATCACGCCCGTACCAACTACGTTGGTATAGGACAAGCACTGTATGGATTCCATAAGTGAGTGTGCGAAAGCGGAACACACTGAAGAAAAGAACGTTGTCCCCTGCAGATTGTATCTTCCAACTGATATCTTATGCATGCTATTTCCGACATGGAAACGCTGTAACATTACTACAATTTCAGCATTTAACAAATGGGATTGTTGTTACATCTTGTATTTGTGTATCTGTGTGAGATAGAAAGTGTGACAAGCTGAGGAATCCAGGTATGTACATGAATCCGGGCATATTAAAGCGGATATGAAGAAATTCGAGGAGCAGGGCAAGGATTGGAATGACTAAATGACTGAATGGAACGGATTACAGTGGGTGGTGGTTAGATGAAAGTCATATACTAAGCAATTAGGATGTGGCTGGATGGAAGTTTACCTTTCTTGAGCACAAAGCCGCATGGATGATCAAACAGAAAATCTCGGAAATGATTACAATCGGGATCAACTCCGGGCTCCTTGCAAAGGCATGTTGGACGAAAGAACTGAAATGCTTGAAGTGTCCTCAGTGCAGCTTGACATTTCGTAACCGTAACTGTACTACACGAAACTGAAAAGAGAGATAAGATTAAATTAGGTGTAGTGTGGTAGACTATGCAAGAGTTTCATCGTTTTATTATTTTATCTGAATGCATGGTATGGTTTTCGTGAATATTAATTTCGTCTCCACTTGGCAGAATTAGATTTTATATGTATAAATGGTTACATGTAGAAGAGGGAACAACTGAGTATACGGAGAGCATAATGTGGTTCTATTGAGTGGTTTACAACTATTGCACTAATGTATGTAAGTGGTACTGAAAAGGTTTGGTATTCTATTACAGACATGCTTCGACTTCCGTTGCCCGGAAACAGTATGAAGAGCTCTTTTACCTTAATTATGAACATTTTGGAAATCATAAAACCCAGACGCTCCTTATGTAGATCGAAAATGATACTATTGCGACTAAAAAAGGTTAACGAAATATTTCAGTTTAAAAGGTGCAATTTCAAATTCTTGTTTACCGAAAAAATTGTATCAGATCGGTCGTGGGTGATAAAGGTTTTCTTTGTTTTTTTTTTCTTTACATATCAAGCGCATGCTCAAGGTTTATATCCTTATTTTGTTATTTTGTTGACGACAAAGTGCGAACCGACGGCGACGGTAAAGAGGAAGAAGAATAGAGGAGATGACGTTAGACTGCTTCTGCTTTGGTGGCGTTTCAGCCCATGAAGGACCAGAGCCAAGCTTCTTTCAATCACCCATGTTGTGTGTGATTTCTTTTTGACACAGCTGAAATGGACCTACAGTAATGCCGATTCCGAACGGCGTGAGTCGAGAAGCTTTTTAAGGCAATTACACTACGGAGGGTCTTGGCAGTACCCCGCCGAGGAGGGACGCCGCGAAATAAACATTAGATGGCGTTGGTGTTATGGGGATCAGAACTCGCTCATCGTGCGTCAGAGTCCAACACACTAACCACTGCGCCACGGCGCCCGTTACAAGTTGATATTAAATGCTTGCATGTTGTACTGAAGGGGGAAGACCAAAACCAGAAAGGAATTTCAGATACTTGTGGTTAAGGTAAGATTCCTTTAATTTGACTGTACGTTCGAAAGTGGGCGAAGTGGGAAAGGTAAGTGACATTCCTTCGATGCTCCAGCAGATCCAGATGATTTGGTAAAGCTGGGGCCTCCTATCAGTTTTATTGCGCGGCTTTGAACACACCAGCACATAAGGAGTGGGTATCGGAATTTAATCCGTCCAACATATATAGCTTGAATTGAACAATTCGAAAGGCAATTTCTAATTCATTGAGGAAGGGGCTCAGCTATCCCAACAGCATGCATTTTCGACATAAAGCCTTTCTTCATAACCCTATAAAAGAGTAGAGTACCTACATATGTCGTGATCTTTGAGAATTCTTGCAACTATACAAATACGTACGTAGCTTGTCCCATGGTTGAATTGACGCGCTATAGTATAGGCGCTGACAAAGTGCAAGCTAGGAGCTGCGAGCTAGTTGCGAAGTGGGCGAGGGAGTGACTGTTGGAATGTTGTTGTGGATCAATCTCGGTATAGACGACAAATTACCATTTACGCCTTAGTTTTTTACTCGGAATGGAATTTGAGTCGTCGAATGTGAGTATTACAGTCATTTCTGGCTCGTATATATGTACTTTTTTCGGTTTTTCTTAGAATTATTTGCCTTATTGACACGAACACTTTCTTCCCTTAACCTTAGATCCTCTCTACATATGTATGTATGTATGTATCCTTCGGCCTAGTGCTTTTAGCCCTATTGGGAATATGGATAATATTTCCGATAATATCAACGGTGACGTCCACGTTGTTGTCGAAGAAACAGAACCATCAGCTAAAGCTCCGAAAGAAATTATTAAAGTCGCACCGGTCGATTTTTTTGTAAAGCCATATTGTTCTTTTTGGAGCTTTATCTATAACTGGGTGGTGGTTCTGTGGCTCACTAAATGTCAAGAAAGTAAAATTGAATGCAGAAATTCCTCATCAGCAAACGCAAAATTATTATTTTTGTAGAGAAAAATGTTTTTAATGTGTTGATGGCTGCGTGAGTGGACCATTCCGATTCCTCCACAGGGTATTTCAAGTGCAGTGTTGATCGATGACATCAACATGTAAACACATCAATGCAACTGATGCAACTGCACGCGTGAACGCATTCACTTACCGACGCAACAACGTTCCCTAAATCAGCTGTCTCTCTCTCTGTTTTTTCTTCTGTCATCTGGAACACAATAAATTATTCTTTTCCAATCTACCCAACGAAGCGGTTGTTTTCTTTGTGCCTCAATTCGAGTTATTTTTTACAGCAAGGAGCCCGTTACGAGAAGAAACATTGGTCCTTCGAGCCGGATCTGTATAATACATACATATATACTTGGCCCTTGCTTTTGCGTGCGAAAATCCAGTGTGTGTGTGCGCTTTTTCCGAAAAAAAAAAAAAACCGAAGGAACAATTTACCTCATCGGTTCTTTTTTCAAGTTGTCCGTGACACCGAAAGAAGAATTTGGAAATCTGGAAATCCCTTCATTCAGGAGCACCGCACTTTCACAAGTAAGTGATCAGTTTTCCTGTTTTTTGTGAATATTTTGCTCCCTTTTATAATGGCAACACATTTGGCACATATGCGTAAGCAGTTGGAGAAGGACATAACTAATTTTTCTAAGACCGGTTCTGCTAGACGAACAGCCAACTACATTTCCGTTAGGTTGACTGCCTTGGAAAAAACGTTGGAAGGAGCAACGGCTCAGATGGAAAAGGCACTGGGTTCTTTAGCAGAAAAGGAACTAAGTCAGGCCGAGGACACATTCGAACAAATCCGCGAGTTGTACTTCGAGCATCGCTGCGACTTGCTGGACGCCTTGGATAAGGTCCAGGCAGCTACAAGGAAGGTGGAAGACGACAAATCAGAGTCAAAGGAATCGCATGGGAAGGTAGATATTCGATTGCCCAAAATTAATTTACCTGTGTTTGCCGGGAATAATGAGTCATGGCGAGCATTCCATGATTTATTCACATCGCTCATCCACCATAATGCAGCTCTCTCTGAAACAGAGAAGATGCATTATCTAAAAACTAGCGTCTCGGGTGAAGATGGAAAACTGTTGGCTCACTTAGGAATCGATAACGGTAATTACTCGAAAGCATGGAACATCTTAAAGGACCGTTATGACCATCGTCGGTTTCTCGTAACACCCAGCTGAAATGCCTCTTCAACCAGCCTTCGATTTCCCAAGAGCGATCAGAGACCATTAAGCAATTGCTTGATACATCGACAGAGGTTATTCACAGCCTTGGGAATCTAAAGGTTCCGGTTCAGCATTGGGATGTAGTAATTATTTTCATTCTATTACAGAAACTTCCATCAAAAACACAATACCTATGGGAGGAAAGGCTTGGAAGTAAACCCAAAAGCAAGGAGCTTCCTACATTCTCCGAATTTACTCAGTTTTTGGAGATGAGATTCCGCTCATTGGAAGCTGTTATCCCACTGCAGGTGCGACCATCAACGAATCAGACCAGGAATGTGCCACAACGGAACAGCTTTCACACTACGACCAAAACTAACAAGTTTTCCTGCAAGATTTGCGACAAAGGTCAACACTCCATGCGCAAATGTGGGCGTTTCTTTAGGATGAGCACAACAGACCGATGCCAAACTATAGGTAAATTGGGAGTTTGCCGGAACTGCTTAGCATATAGCCACAGCTCTGAACAGTGTCCAAGCGCTCGTCGGTGTTACTTGTGTCAACAGCCTCACCACACATTGTTACATCTAGCAGTAACTAATACCTTTCAGCCGTCTATACATCACCAGCCTAATAACTCTGAACGTCCTCCGCAGCAGAAATCGCAGAACTACCTCAGTACAGCAATGAACACCGAAGCACCAGCCTTTTCGCCCAGTGGAGAGCTGCCCTCCTGTAGTCCTGCCATCCACAACTACCATACAGTGCCAAGCACAGCGTCGCAAGTTTTGTTAGCCACTGCAATGGTTAAGGTGAGATCGTCGTCAGGTGGGGCTTATTCACTTAGAGCCTTGCTCGACTCAGGCTCTCAAGCGATCTTTATAACAGAGTCAGCCGTACAATTGCTAGGTTTAAAGTCCACGTTCACTCATGTTGAAGTTTCCGGGTTGGGTTTAGTCAGCAGTGGCACGTGTCAAAGGGTCGTAGACATCACACTCTCGTCCCACAATTCGACCTTCGAGACTTCAACACAAGCATTTATCTTTAAGTCACTGTCTGGCCATCTTCCGGCCCGGACCATCGCCGTTGCTCATTGGGAATATCTCAACGATCTCGTTTTGGCAGACCCTTTCTTCTTTAAACCAGCTAAAATTGATCTTCTCTTAGGAAGCGATTTGCTTGCCGATGTTTTATTGCCCGAGTTGGTAAGACCAACTCAGAGTAGTTCTACAACGATCAGCTGATGATAGGACCTCCACTGCAACATAATGTAAGTGACATCATTCTTCGATGGAGGTTTTACAAGTTCACATTTACAGCGGACCTCGAGAATATGTATCGGCAGATATGGGTCAGAGATCAGGATTCCTACTACCAGATGATAATTTGGCGTAAGAATCCATTAGCAGCTCAAATGATCAACGAAGAGATGTATGTCGATGATCTCATCTCCGGCGCCGACACTTTGGATGAGGCAACAAGAAAAATAAAAGAAGTGAGGATAACACTCCAATCAGCAGGATTCAACTTAGGGAAATGGACGTCCAATAGGAAGGAGTTACTGATGGACATCCCAAATCAGGATCGTGAGACCTCGTTTTCAGTGCCCACGGAGGGTCCTGAGGGAGTGAAAACACTAGGTATTCATTGGCTTCCTGGCGTTGATGCATTTTGCTTTCGCTATATTCCGTCAAACAATCCATTGCCAACGAAAAGGTTCATACTTTCGACTATTGCACGTCTTTTCGACCCCTTAGGTTGGATCTCGCCATGCATCGTTAAGGCGAAATGTTTTATGCAACTCTTTTGGGTACGAAAGATATCATGAGACGATCCGGTCGACCCCACAATATTAAAGGAATGGAACATATTTTACAATGATTTAAATAATATAAACAACTTACGTTTTCCTAGGTGGATTCACGCGGGAGATGGGTCACAGAACATAGAACTCCATTGTTTCAGCGACGCTTCCGAAAAGGCTTACGGCGCAGCCGTATACCTGAGGATCGAAGATGAAGACCACAAAGTTCAAATGCATTTGTTGGCATCCAAATCAAAGGTCGCACCAGTGAAACCAATTAGCCTGCCAAGGTTAGAGCTATGCGGTGCAGTATTGGCTGCAAGGCTTTTATATTACGTCGGCCAAACCCTGAATCGGGACAACGTCAAGATGTACGC
Source organism: Eumerus sabulonum (assembly GCA_951905685.1). Lineage (NCBI taxonomy): Eukaryota > Metazoa > Arthropoda > Insecta > Diptera > Syrphidae > Eumerus > Eumerus sabulonum. Next base: position 211,901,098 of record OX645060.1, read on the forward strand.
CTGGACAGATTCCACCATCGCCCTGTGCTGGATATCAGCATCTCCTTCGAAATGGGAAACGTTTGTGCGCAACCGAGTAGGAGAAATTCAGCGGCTCACAGACATCAGCATTTGGAAGCACATATCAACTCTTGACAACCCAGCGGATTTAGTCTCCAGAGGTATGCAGCCATCGGCTCTTCTACAGGCAACCTTGTGGTGGAACGGTCCCACCTTCTTACATCAGAAATGGGAATTTGAGCTTCCGCAACAACCAACTAGCCAACTCGCCACCAACGAAGGATGCAGACTTGAGCAAGTTCATCACGCGAACGCAAAGAAAGGCCCGATACACGAACTACTCGAGCGATCATCCAGCTGGACGCGGTTATTAAGAATCACTGGACACTGTACGCGCTACATCAGCAACTTGAGGAAAGTCGCTCAGGGAATCACCCGGAAGACACTTGTGCCTTTTAAGCCAACGGAAGTGGAAAATGCCGTAAAGGCACTTGATCCGATTAGCCCGAAGGAACTTGAAAACGCTACTAAAATACTTGTTCGCTGCGCCCAACAGGAAATGTTTCCCGGAGATGCTTGCAAGTCAAAGGGATTGGAATCCTTAAATCCATTTCTTGACGGTGAAGGCATATTGAGAGTAGGCGGGAGGCTCAAAAATGCAAGCTTGTCATTCGACTAACGGCACCCCATCATATTAGGAACAAAGCATCATTTGACAATGCTGATCATCCGGAACGCTCACGAAAACACACTGCACGGTGGCACCAGGAATATCTGACCCGCCTACAACAGCGACCGAAGTGGCTCAAACCTCAACCGCAACTAAGTATAGGCGACTTGGTTCTCATCAAGGATGAGCGATTATCTCCAGCAAGGTGGAACCTAGGCCACATCACTGAAAGGTACCCAGGAAAGGATGGTCTGACACGCGTCGTCAAGGTCAGGACACAACAGGGAGAATACAAACGGCCAATCACAAAACTATGCCCACTTCCCATTGACGAACACGAAACGAATGGCAGCAGAACAAATAACGAGGAGAGCGACGTAACAAACTAACACCCTTCACACACACTAATTAATACTCGGCCGCGACCCCAAGCGGTGTCAACCCAAAACAAATATTCACACACACACTAATTAACACTCGGCCGCAAACCCAAGCGGTGTCAAACCAAACGAATTTACACACACAAAACGACCGAACCCAAGCTATTTAGCCCCGAAATGAATTCAAGAAACACTATTATACACAATCCCCCACCGGAGCACTGAGAATAACTTCCTTTCGTATGCGATCATTCGTCATAACACAGCATCGTGATACATCAAAGGGAGGGGAAATGAAAAATGTGCAGTCTTATGCAGATTAACGTCGGTGTGTTTGTCAACGCATGTAGAATCTTGTTGCCTATGATTCGACCCTTATGTTTATGACTTATAAATTTCTCTAACCCGTTTTCTTTACATGAGACTTCCAAAGGCGGTGAAGGAGAATAGCCAAGGGTGAGGAGAATCGAGAGTCCGACAATGCTGCTTCCATCCGTGGGGGGAGAATGTTGATCGATGACATCAACATGTAAACACATCAATGCAACTGATGCAACTGCACGCGTGAACGCATTCACTTACCGACGCAACAACGTTCCCTAAATCAGCTGTCTCTCTCTCTGTTTTTTCTTCTGTCATCTGGAACACAATAAATTATTCTTTTCCAATCTACCCAACGAAGCGGTTGTTTTCTTTGTGCCTCAATTCGAGTTATTTTTTACAGCAAGGAGCCCGTTACGAGAAGAAACAGCAGTGTAACATAGAAATCTATTTTATTTCATTTTTAAAACATGACAATCTTTTGAGTCTCGAGTGACACTCTGCGGAATATTGTTAAGCGTTTAAGGAGTTAACGCTTTCATGTCTTTGCCAGCTGCCAGCAATGGCATAGTTCATCGAGTTGATGACGAGTGCTTTTTCAAAGCCTAGCTTGAGTTGTCCTGGTTTTGTCCCTGGATGCAGAGTTTTGCTGGTAAATTCAGTGGCTTTTTTTAGTGTTTGGCTATCGACGATTTGACACAACTTAACATAACTTCTTATAACTTCTAACTTCTAACTTCTCATAACTTCTTTTTGAATGCCGAAACAAAAGCGAAAACGAATGCGTCCAGTCTCGCTCAGTCTGGCCCAAACGGAAGATGTTTTCGGACCACGAAATGCCAGCAATTGATCCAAGGTCATAGCAGAGCGGTCAGACAACCAAGCTCCGTTCTCTTGTGTGCTTACAAATTGCTGCACAATGAACAATGGAGTTCAAGTCGCTGCGGACTAGCCGCTACTTCAGCGCCTTCGATCTTTGGAGGCGTATTGCTTTTTGAGCAACTGAAAGATCTATACAATAGAAAATGCTCTCAGTGTAAAGGAGTTTGCTCTAGGTGCCTTTCTAGACATTTGTATGTATGTATGTTGGCGTTACAGTCCATGAAGGACCTGAGCCGAGCTTCTCTCAATCACCCATGTTGTGTGTGATTTCATTTTCCCATAGGTGAAAGGGACCTACAATTTATTGCCGGTTCCGAACGGCGAATTTCGAGAGGCTTTTCATGACAATTTTACTGCAGGGGGTTTTGTTAGAACCCCGCTGAGGAGAAACACCGTGAAAAACACGTTCGATGACAAGCTGTGTCAGGTTTCGATCCCGTGTCATCTGCGTCAGAGGCCAACACACTGCCCACTGCGCCAGGGTGCTCTTCGCACCCTAGACATTTAGGATGCCTTAAATAACTTCAGTACTGAAATAATAGTGTCCAGCCATCAGAAGGCCCCCATAAACTCGGAAATATACAGGTGGATTGAACAAATGCTGAGTACTAGTATAATAAATTCGTGGATAGGAGGAGTAAGCGGAAGGGTGAGGGTCAATCGGGGTACACCATTGTGTGATGCTGTTCTATCGCATCTCCTTTGGCTCCTTATATTCTTCTTCTTCTTAGTGGGCGCTACAGTTCGGGGTGAACCTGGGCCTCAACCAACATGCCCCTCCATCTAGCACGATCTTTCGCTAGCCTTTTCCATTGCCGCACACCCAGTTGGCTGAGGTCCCCTTCCACCTGTGTGCGTCTTCTTAAGTGCGGCCGTCCTCTGCTTCTTCGTCCCTCGGGGTTGGAGCCAAAGACTCTTCGGGCTGGAGCTGTGGTGTCCATTCGCTCTACATGGCCCAGCCATCTTAGGCGTTGAATCCGTAGACGCCTGATTAGACTCATGTCGCAGTACAGCCGTAAAGTTCGTGCTTGAATCTTTTGCTCCTTCCCCCGTCTGCGTTTATAGGCCCGAAAATCACGCGCAAAATCTTTCTCTCGAACCGACTAAGGGCCTCCTCATCCGCTTTTGATAGTGTCCATGCTTCTGTGCCGTACAACAGGACCGGGATGATAAGGGTCTTATATAGAGTCAACTTTGTCGTTCGGGAGAGGGCTCTATTACTCAGTTGCCTCCTGAGCCCAAAGAAACTGCGATTGGCAAGAGTGATTCTGCGTTTGATTTCGGAACTGATGTCTCTGTTACAGGTCACTGCGGAGCTAAGGTAGACGAAGTCCTCAACTGACTCGAACTTATATCTGCCTATACAAACGTTCTGGCCGAGACGTCGGTGGTGAACGTCCTTTTTTAATGATAGCATATATTTAGTTTTACCCTCGTTTACCGCCAAACCAATTTTCGCCGCCTCCATCTCAATACTCGCAAACGCCTCATTGACATCTCGCTGTGATCTACCTATTATGTCAATATCGTCGGCGTATGCAAGGAGTTACGAGGATGTGAAATAGATTGTGCCTCTTGTATTGGCCAGTGATTTTTGCACAATCATTTCCAATATGATGTTGAAGAAATCACACGACAGCGCATCGCCCTGCCTAAATCCTTTTTTGACAACGAAACTATTGTGGAGGATTCAGGTGTATTGGAGAGCTTAAGGGAGACCCGATCGGTAAAAACACGAGCGATTTCTGGCGATAGTAGCTTTCCGACGTCATAACTTTGTATTCTTACTCTACTCCGTTGCGTTCGTGATATCCGTAAGCGCATCTTGGCTACCACAAGATAGTGGTCCGAGGCGATGTGATCAATCTGGTTGGTAGTCAATTGATCAAAAGACCGCCAGGTGCCTTTGTGTATATCGAGGTGCGGGAATCGCGTACTGGCTAAAAGGAGATTTCGCCCCGTAGCAAGATCAATCAGCCTGTGTCCGTTATCGGAGGTGGTGTCGTGTAGGCTACGTATGCCGATGACTCGTTCGAAGATGCTTTCCTTACCCAGCTTAGCATTGAAGTCTCCTAGTATAATATCGATGTCATAGCTAGGACATTGGGCATACGTTCTGTCTAGGAGATCGTATAACTCATCTTTGGCGGAGTCACCCTTGTCTTCCGTTGGGGTATGGACGCAGATCAGGCTGATGTAAAAAATTTAGCCTTGATACGGATTGTTATGAGGCGTTCGCTCACATGCCGAAAGCTTAGGACTTTTTGCCTTAGTCCACCTCGAACAAAACAAATCCGCATCCAAGCAATCGTTGCCCTCTCTCCCTATAGCAGTCGCCGTAGTAAATGTCGCAGTTTTTCATCCGCTTTATACCTGGTCCATTCCATCGTATTTCCTGGATGACGGTGATGTCCCCTTTATAGCGGTCTAGGACGTCCGCAAGTTGTTCGGCTGCACGTGGCCTGTTTAGGGACCTAACATTCCACGTACAACGCCGAAGATCATTGTCCCTTTTTCGTTTTTTGCAAGGGTCATCAACATAAATTCGGTCCGTTATATCTGAGGCTTGTGGTTGTTTCGGAGTTTGTGTTTTTTTTTTTACGGTTACGACTTACTAGGCTCCTTATAGTCGACGGAATGGTAAAACTCCTAGAGGAAGATGGCTTTAACGCTACGGCCTATGCTGACGAGATTGAGAAATTTTTCGGATCCTCAGCGAAAGACTAAATTATGCACTCTTCTTCTTCGGTGGCGTTACAGCCCATGAAGAACCAGAGCCAAGCTTCTCTCAATAACCCATGTTGTGTGTGATTTATTTTTCTCACAGATGAAAGGGACCTACAGTTTAATGCCGATTCCGTACGGCGTGAGTCGAGAAGCTTTTTCATGGCAAGTTTCCTACGGGGGGTTTTGCCAGTACCCCGCCGAGGAGGAACGTCGCGAAATAAACATTGGATGGCGTTGGTGTTATCGGGATCCGAACTCGCTCATCGTGCGCCAGAGTCCAACACACTCCATGCACTGCTCCTGATTAATAACCACGTCAAGGGGCGAGACCTGTAAGTAAGCGCGGCGAAAACCGAGATAGTCTTTTTCACAAGGAGAAGATCTGTGCCAAGATATCGTATGAATGGTATCGATCTGATCCCCACGAAATCTGCCAAATATCTGCATAATCTTAGATCCCAAGCTTAGCTGGAAGGACAACATTAATGAAAGATCCAAAAATGCCTAAGTGGTACTGTATTCGCGTAGAGTAGCCTCTGGAAAGACATGGGGCTTCAAACCAAAAGTGGTTTATTGGGTGTATACTGCGGTGGTAGGACCTATGGTTCGATTGTCTGGTGGAAGGCACGTGAGGAGAAATGGCATCTGCAAAGTGTTTCAAGGATTCAGACGGCAGGTTATCTGGGGATGACTGGATCTATGAATACACACCAACGGTGGGTCTTGAAACAATGCTGAACCTTCCATCCTTAGACATTTATTGCGAAGGCATCGAAGCCACAACTGCGCTAAGAACGCAAGAATCCGTTCTCTGAGCAAAGATTCCTTTTTGGCTACGCGTCAGTCATGAATCGATGGCCCATCTCGATATTCAAACCTGAAGCGGACTATATCACCCGACTTCCTTGAGATTCTCTATCGGGATTTCTTCCAGGGAGGAAGGAACGAAAAATTTCCTGACAATCTATAATGACGGATTCAAACAGGATATCCGTGCAGAAGCCGGGGTCTGTTTCGAATGGCATGAAGCATATTACTCCTATAGACTAGATGATAGTTGTAGTGTTTTCCAACATGAGTTTTTCGCAATTAAACAGGGAGCGGACCTGATTCTTAGAGATCAGCATCTATGTTGATAGCCAGGCAACCATAAAGGCTCTACAGGCAACATGGATAAGATCCAAGCTCGTAAAACTCTGCAAAGAAAGGATAGAGGAGATATCAGATGTCAATAAGGTGACCCTCTGCTGGGTACCAGGTTATACAAATATATACGGAAGGAGAAGAGCTTGCTAGATTAGGATCTGCCGCGAACTCCATGAAGCTAACAACTGAGGCTAAAACGCCCCTAAGTAATGTTTTCACAGAAATAGAGCAACAAGCATCAGCCCAACTGCAAGATCAACACGGTCCGTTTCAGAATAAGAAAAAGACAGAAAGTCTGCCCAAGTTCAGTAGTGGGAATACTCGATTTGCAGTCGGTGTGCCCACTGGGCACTGCATGATATCCTACCATGCAGGCAGACTAGGCCAATCCCAAAATGACTTCTGCAGAAGCTACTTTGCGAATGCCCGGCACTAGACTAAAGAAGGAACATGTTCCTTGAAAGTCATTTCTAGTCGGGACTAGAAGATGTAACATTGGGCTGAACATACTGCGATTTCTCTCTACACCTGTTACAGTCGATCGGCATTCACCCTGTGTTAGCTGCTTACCGTCAGGGTATCTCGATATCGTTTTATGGTCCGATAGACGAAGATACCGCATTCTTTTTTGCCAAATAAAGTGCCATCGCTGCATTATGTACGTTTCATCCATACTGATCGCGAAATGATGTTGCAGAACTTCCAAAGGAATTTGAATCTGTCCGCTACCATTCGAGCAAGCAATTTTACACATCAGAACAGCTTTTTTGAAATATCCCCAAATTCAATTCAACAAATTTCCCACAAAAGACAAGAAAATAAGGAAAAAGGAAAAAATCGAATCGAAAAAAAAAAACAAGAAATATTCATCGATAAATTCATAAGGCCCGAATCATTTATGTGTCCCCCATTAAATGTCATGAATGGGGCAGACGTGGGCACCTCGTCCAACTTAGTATGTCACGTACACTTTGGCAAATCACTTTTCCTAACCATATTACACGTATTATCCCACTCAATGGTAATAATCTTATTTGCATTCAAAAAGTTGTCTGCTACCCAAATCATCATCTCATTCCGACCGATTTCTTCCAGTCGTCCTCGTCCTGTTTAGTTCAATTCGGTTCGATGGAGTTCCATTTTCTTTTCTTTTTTTTTGGAAACTCTTCAAAAGACAGGAAATCTTCCATTACGAAATTCATCCTTTTCAGGAAAAGGATACATTAATAGGATCCCACGGCCTACATATGTACATATATGTATGTATACATGAGGGAATATATTACATAGATCGAAGGAGATGCGTGTGGATTTATCTTTAAATCTATCTCAAAAGATTTCCAAAGAATACATATATCAATATTTTTTCAACTTCTTATTACCAATATCACTCATTCGAATCCTTCTACTTCCTATTCTGTATCCTGCGGCAGCCTGGCAAATGCCCACATGGGGATGAATACGAGCAGACGAAGTATAACCAATTCGCCTTCCATATGGCTTTCGTATAATTTGAACAAAACGGAAAAGGAAAAAAGATGAAAGGATTTTACTTCCATTCATAGGCACCGGGCTAATATTAAGAGCGGACGTAATAAATATCCGCGTTCGCTTAAATCCTTACCAGAGCAAACGCCTCTCTTCGGGCAGGGTGCGAGAAAGGGAATACACACAAATCGTTCGACAATCGGTGGAAACCTATCCTATTTCATATTCATATCCAAGTGATCCAAGATGTTGCTCGGAGGAGATTGTTATCCATCTGTTTCTACCTTAAGGGTACGACATGAGTGAAATTAATACAACCGCGGGTTGCTCCTTTTCCGAAAAAAAAAATGTGCAACCGTTTGCAGCGAAAGGTTTCCGAAACCAAAGGAAAACTACAAGAGAAGTATTATGGTATCGAGGCACCGCTTGCCCGTGGTAGTTTATTTAAAAGTCAAATAACAATGAATAATAAAAAAAAAACAAAAAGAAGAGAAAGAAAAACAAATAACAACAAACGAAGTCAAAGGAGAAGCGGAAGTTGGAAACTTCCTCTTTCGACTTTGCTTGCCGGCCAAAAATTAGTTTGTGTGCATATTGGCTTAGTACCCTGCGGATAGTTGTTTGCTGGCAGTTTTTCCCTTTCGCTGCCTTGTCCTGGCCGCTCTTGTTCGGAGTTTTTCTTTCGGGCCTTTCTTGTGTTGTTTTTTGAACGCAATTTTTATTTGCAAAATCTGTTTATGATTCAATTTTCATCCCGTCACAGGACAAACATTCAGAGAAGAAGAAGAAAAAAAATGTATGCGGCATGGATATGGGTAAAGGAGCAAATTTTCGGAAAGCCCACAGTGCATCAGAGGTCTGATTTAATTCGTTAATTTAGTTATTTACGTTTCTTTGCTGACTATTTTTCGATCCTCAACTGTCGGTTGAAAGGAAGGATGCAGAAGGACATCAGTTTCCTCCATTCTTTCGTATTTACTTTCCTTTATCGTTTTTTTTTTTTTTTTCTATTCCTTTTTATGCTAGACATTTATGAGGTACAGCCATTCGAAGCTGCTTGGCTTTTACAAGGATATAAAAATGACATATGCCTGTGAAAGGTGTCACTTGTTGCGGACAGATTGCCAGTATCATCACTGTGGGCGCACATTTAACTATGTAGACAGATATTTGTGTATGTTTCTTTGTCATAGATATGTACATAAACATACATATATCACTCCTCTCCTGTAAAAGGGGATTCAAGTTTTTTTCTAGGAGAACTTATTTTTGGGTCCATAAGAATGATCCAGTTATTGTGTTAATGGCACACAGGGCTATGTAGCCTTTTATAGAGTGACTTAGAAGAGTGTCGCTCTCCGAGTTCTGAAGATTGTTTTTGTTTGTGTTGGTTAGATTTTTGTGTGACTACGTACATAAGCACCGTGGCGCAGTGGGTAGTGTGTTGGCCTCTGACGCCGATGACACGGGATCGAATTCCGACACAGCCATGTCATCGAACGTGTTTTTCACGGTGTTTCTCCTCAGCGGGGTTCTGACAAAACCCCCTGTAGTAAAATTGTCATGAAAAGCTTCTCGAAATACGCCATTCGGAACCGGCAATAAACTGCAGGTCCCGTTCACCTATAGGGAAATGAAACCACACACAACATGGGTGATTGTGGTAGTGAACCAATGTGTGCAACGTCCCAACCCCTTGTTCCTGGGGAAAGAGGAACCTGTCCCTCCAGGTTGGGGGTTGTGCTTAGGGGTAACATCCCTATCACGTAAAAACTTGTCCGAAACGAAACGACAACAAGCCTCGGATACGGACGGATACAAAACTGACGAACCCTGCAACCGACTAACGGACTTGAGACTCTGCACCTGGAATGTGAGGTCCCTTAACAGACCGGGTGCAGGCGATCAATTGGAGCAAACCCCCAACTGCTATAAAGCAGATATAACCGCACTCCAAGAAGTGCGGTGGGATGGACTACGGGAACTGCTACAAGGAGAACAAAAAGCGCCTATTCGGGTGCGGATTCGTTATTCGAGGAAGACTCCGACAAAAAGTCCTAAGCTTCCGAGATATAAGCGAACGCTTCATAACATTCCGCATCCAAGCTAAATTTGGAAACATTAGCTTAATATGCGCTCACACCCCAACGGAAGAAAAGGACGATCGACTCAAAGAAGAATTCTACGATCTTCTAGACAGAACATATGCCCAATGCCCCAGCTACGACACAAAAATAGTCCTAGGAGATTTTAATGCAAAACTGGGCAAAGAGGACATATTTGAGTCGATCAAAGGAAAGCCTAGCCTCCATAACACCACATCCGACAACGGACTTAGGCTAATCGATTTCCTAGCGGGGCGTAACCTCCTTGTAGCAAGCACGCGATTCCCCCATCTCAACATCCACAAGGGTACCTGGCGGTCTTTTGATCAATCGACCACCAACCAGATTGATCACATTGCGATCGACGCCAACCCCAGTCACTCCTCCTGTATTCTCGACGTACGAACTTTCCGAGGGGCCAACATCGACTCGGCCCACTGCCTTTTTGTAGCCAAGGTACGAATGATGATATCAAGAATGCTTAGGAGTCGAGTAGGACTACGTAAGTTTGACGTCAGAAAGCTACAATCGCAAACGACTGCCAGAATCTTTGCCGATCGTGTCTCCTCCAAGCTCTCTCAAAATCCACCCATAGCAGCACAAACAATAGAGCAGGAATGGGCGCATTGCCAGAGGGCCGTCAGAGACGTTGCCTCAGAGGTGCACGCTTTTCATAAGAAAGAAGAGAGAGCACGGAAAGGTGAGATCGAGTAGATGGAGAGATGCTTCCGCAGGAATGACGCCCGTAAGTTTTACAACAAGGTAAAACGAACCGGCGGCCTGCAGGGATGAAAATGGAGAACTGGTAGTAGAGTCGCAGTCGATGCTGAGGATTTGGAAAGACCACTTCTGCAGACCGTATAACGGCGATGATAGACAAGATACCGCTGTCAGGCAGAACGAGCCATTCGTAATGGACGACGATGTAACAGAATTCACGACGAATGGAATCTCAGCATCCTTTGCCCGGTCCATAAGAGACCCCTATAACTGCGCCAACTATAGGGGAATAAGTCTCCTTGACATCGCATATAAGATCTTCTCTGCCATATTGTGTGAACGCCTGAAGCCGTTAGTGAATAACCTGATCGGCTCTTATCAGTGTGGTATCCATCAGTATTAACGCTCGCATCATGTGGGATTGTGATACTCGACTATGTGGAAGGGTCTATGCACAGATCATGGAGATTTCATTACAGACCGGGAAAGACGAATAGTGAGTTTCCTGCGCTACGGGCTACGGGCGCTAGTTGGGCTACGGCCAAATAAGCCGTAACCGTAATAAAAAATACTTACTCAGGGGTAAGTATTTTTTACACAGGTGATAGGGATCTACAGCTTAATACCGATTTCGAACGGCGTGAGTCGAGAAGCTTTTTCGAAGCAAGTCATACTATGGGGGGTTTTGGCAGTACTCCGTGGAGGAAGGAAACCGCGAAATAAACATTCGATGGCGTTGGTGTTATCGGGGTCTGGGGTGCGTCCAACACACTAACTACTGAGCCAGGGCGCTCCCTGTTCATCAAATCGATCATATTTCGATCGAGGATTGATACCCCTCCAGCATTTTGGACGTCCGAACCTTTCGGAAAGCCAATATTGACTCGGATCACTACCTTGTTGCAGCCATGTCCAGTAGGACCAGCAAAATTTAACTTCGAGAAGCTGCAGTCGTAAGAGACTGCCAGAACCTTCGCCGATCGTGTCTCCCCCAAGCTCCCTCAAGAGCCGGTGCAAACTGCATAAGCCATAGAACAGCAATGGAGACTTTGTCAAAGCGCCATCAGGGATACTGCCTCTGATGTCACTGCCTCAATCACCACCTAGGAGAAACACTTGGTTTGATAACGAGTGCAGAAAGGTGCATGGAGAAAAACAGAATGCATACATGGCCACGTGGAATCGACGAACAAGAGCTGGTCATGGGCTCTATGCGCGGAAGCGAAGGAAGGAGCATGCACTTTTCAGAAGGAAAAAGAAAGAGCACCAGAAGCGCACGGTCGAGGAGATAGAGAGACGTTTTCGCAGGAACGACGTTCGAAAGTTTTACCAAAGAGTAAAACGAGCATGCCAAGGTTATAAAGCCAGAGCAGAAATCTGTACGGATGAACGCGGACACCATTTACTTGAATCACAGTCGACGCTGAGAATATGGAAAGACTATTTCTGCGGACTGCATAACAGCGAAGATTGTCAGAATACCGCTGTCAGGCAGAACGCACCATTTACACTGGATGAAGATGTGAGAGAGTTCCGTCCACCCGACTTAAACGAGGTAAAGATAGCGATATCGAAACTTAAGTCTGATAAAGTTACTGGTGCAGACGACCTGCCTGCTGAGATGTTTAAAGCAGCTGGAGATGAGTTGGTAGCGAATATGTGAATGCCCGATGAATGGAATCTTAGCATCGATTGCCCGGATCATAAAAAAGGAGACCCCTATAACTATGCCAACTATATGGGAATAAGTCTCCTTAACATCGCATATAAGACCTTGTTTGCCGTGCTATGTGAATGCCTGAAACCATTCGTGGACAATTTGATAGGTTCCCATCAATATGGCTTCAGGCCAGAAAAGTCCACGATAGACCAAATATTCACACTGCAGCAGATCTTGGAAAAGATCCATGAATTTCAAGTCGACACACACCACCTTTTCGTCGATTTTAAAGCCACATGTGGCAGTGTCTATAGGGACGAGCTATATAGAGCCATGTTATATTTGGAATCCCTGCCAAACTCGTAAGGTTGTGCAAGGTGAAAATGGAGAATTCTCACTTTTCCATTAAGGTCGGTAAGAAGTTAACCGAGACCTATGATGTCAAAAAAAGATTCAGAAAGGGCGATTCACCAGCGCTGAGATTAGACGCAGTATAAGTTTTACCATCCGCTGTTTCTTCGGGCTCTAGAGGTAATTGAGTAGTGGAGCCCCTCTCGGAAAACTAAGCTGACCCTCTATAAAACCTTAACCATCCCGGTCCTTCTCGACGGAGCAGAGGCTTATATATACCTTATCAAAATTGAGGCCCTTGGTCGAGAGGAAAATTGTTCGTGCAATCTTCGGTCCAGTTTGTGTTAACGGAGAGTGGGAGAGAAGATTCTATCAAGAACTGTAGGGGCTCCATAGGGGCATCGGCCTAGTGTGACGTCTCCACAGCTGAGCTGAGCTCGGTTGAAACTAAAAACACTTTTCTTACAAATTACTTTTTAACAGGTACAAGAAAATACTCAAGGGCTTAAATTCTGAAGGTCCAATACAAAATGAATGAAATGCACTACTCTCTTAATAGACAATCCGAAAGCTTTCGTTTGCTCAATAAAACGCTCTTCATCCCAGATTCTTCGATTCACAAATACAAAGCCAAACAGCAAAATGCCATTACACAAGTCCTATCGACACCCAACCGAACAAAATAAGGTACCACCACACAATTTACCACTAAAGCTCGATACATTGATTCAGCTAACAAAGGGCGGCAAATATCAAAGGTACGCTCAACCATACCTCCGTCGATTCAGTCATTCGTATGCCTTAGTATAGTATGGAATACGTGAATTAGTTGTCGAAATATATGCCCACGTTTACATCGTCCGTCCCATTCCCTTTTGCTCGTTCTCCAGAGTGGGTACATTACAATGAACCTCTATTCCACTTGTAAATAATTAAACAAAAATCAGACCTCTTTGCCCGCTCTAGCGTGCGAAGGAAATCAGACTGGCGGCAAAGTATGCCCGGAGTAGTCGCCCTTCCATTTCCGAGTCGGATCGGATCAATAAAAAACTGTGAATAATTTATCCAAGGATTGTTTTGTCAGTGTTAGGCGGGACACGAGTGGGGGTGGTCGTTTGGATGATACCAGTTTCCAGCTTCAAAAATGGCGGCAAGGGTCGTTGCTTATTCCTTCCCTACTCAGACCACTCGACCACGTATGATGACTCCATTGCTGGTAAAGTGAATCGATCGAGGACGACGGATATTATAAATAGATATTAAAGCAGCATGAAGAACTAGATATTAAGGTAGTGTAATAGCTATTGCTCTGCCAGGCTTATATTACATTTTTTTATTTCCTTTTCGGTTTCTGTCCGGAACACGGGCCGCGTAAAAAGTTGAAACTGTCCCTATTGCTGTAAGAAATCCTGAAATATTTCTGTCTTCCGCTGCAGCTAATACGCACAAAAAAGGTCTTGCCCCGGTGGGGAAGTAAATCTGCCTCCAGCGATAGTCCTAAAAATAAAATTCAAATAAATTAACTTGGTGTCCTTGCTGCAAACGCATTTGTCGTTCCGCACCATTTATGTAGTTCGCGTACTCTCTTCCTTTCATTTCGTTCGTAACATATTGGACGTTGAGTGAGTGGGAATTCTTATCCTCCATTGTCCTAGGTCAGTAGAAGATTTTGTTTTGTAGTTTTCTTGTTCTTTGTTCGCTTTTGTGAGTTTAACGAGAGTAGCTGTCAGGCCATTAGGCTCTCGGGCTTTTACGTCCTGAAGTTCTTTCACAATGGTTCACCTGACATGTATCCTCCTCAATGATTGACTTGTTTCTTCATCCCTTATTTAGTTCGGGCATTTACTATCGTAATTACGATACTTAACGAAACAGTTGTCAGTGTGAGTGTTTGAATTTTGAGACATGGTCACGATGTAGGATATAGGGAGTGTGGTAAGCAGGAAATTGATGAATTAGTCGAGAGTTGAGGAACGAACACAGGGATTACGCTCCGACCTCTTGAATAAATCATTCTAATGAAGGGAGTAGTATTTTACTAGTATAAATGGAGTGAATGTGGATAGAAACCGAATCCCTTCGTTATTGTGAATGACGTGTGCAACTTATCTTTTTCCATTTGACTTTGCATGAAAAATATATGATGGTTAAACTCGAGCCCATTTATCGTATGTAGACTAGATAATTAGCTTTTCAGGCGACGGATGAAGTCTTTACCAAATACTTTCGAAAACACTTAATGGGCAGCTAAAGCAGTTTTGCGATATATGTATATATGATGCAAATAAGGCCATTTAGTAAAAAAAAAATTACGTATACGCCCCGTTTACAAACAGTTATGGACAATAACTGTTTGGTCGCGACCCATTTTCTAATTACACTTCAATTAGCTGTAGACATGTTCGTCTTGAATTCATAAACAACAAAATGTCGATACTTTTAGAGAAGTCCTTATCTTATTGGATCGAGAAGTCCTCAAAATCTTGTTTCATGACACCTTTACTTTGATTTTGCTTATTACTTGTCCGAAACGAAACGACAACAAGCCTCGGATACGGACGGATACAAAGCTGACGACCCCAGCAAACGACTAATGGACTTGAGAGTCTGCACCTGGAATGTGAGGTCCCAGGCGATCAATTGGAGCAAACCCTCAACTGCTATAAAGCAGATATAATCGCACTTCAAGAAGTGCGATGGGATGGACCAGGCAAAAGACGGATGAAAAACTGCGACATCTACTACGGGAACTGCTACAATGAGAACAAACAGCGCCTATTCGGGTGCGGATTCGTTATTCGAGGAAGACTCCGAAAAAAGTCGTAAGCTTCCGAGATGTAAGCGAACGCCTCATAACAATCCGCATCAAAGCTAAATTTGGAATCATTAGCTTAATATGCGCTCACGCCCCAACGGAAGAAAAGGACGATCGACTCAAAGAAGAATTCTACGATCTCCTAGTCAGAACATATGCCCAATGCCCCAGCTACGACACAAAAATAGTCCTAGGAGGTTTTAATGCAAAACTGGGCAAAGAGGACATATTTGAGTCGATCAAAGGAAAGCATACCCTCCATAACACCACATCCGACAACGGACTTAGGCTAATCGATTTCCTAGCGGGGCGTAACCTCATTGTAGCAAGGGTACCTGGCGGTCTTTTCATCAATCGACCACCAACCAGATTGATCACATTGCGATCGACGCCAAATACTCCTCCTGTATTCTCGACGTACGAACATTCCGAGGGGCCAACATCGACTCCGACCACTACCTTGTTGTAGCCAAGGTACGAATGAGGATATCAAGAATGCTTAGGGGTCGAGTAGGACTGCAGCACAAACAATAGAGCAGGAATGGGCGCATTGCCAGAGCGCCGTCAGAGACGCTGCCTCAGAGGTGCTGGGTTTCAAACCGCCACCACCTAGAAACCCCTGGTTCGATGAACAATGCGAACAAGCCCATGCAGCAAAACAAGAGGCATATAAAGCGATGCTGCAACGGCGGACGAGAGCTGCTCGCGAAACCTATGAGCAGAAGAAAAAAGAGGAACCCACGCTTTTCAGAAGAAAGAAGAGAGGCACGGAAAGCGTGAGATCGAGGAGATGGAGAGATGCTTCCGCAGGAATGACGCCCGTAAGCTTTACAATAAGGTAAAATGAACATGCCATGGCTACAAAGCCAGAGCGGCGGCCTGCAGGGATGAGAACTGGTAGTAGAGCCGCAGTCGATGCTGAGGATTTGGAAAGACCACTTCTGCAGACTGTATAACGGCGATGATAGACAAGATACCGCTGTCAGGCAGAACGAGCCATTCGTAATGGACGACGATGTAACAGAATTCAGTCCACCCGACCTAGACGAAGTCAAAATAGCGATATCAAGACTTAGGTCTAATAAAGCCGCGGGTGCAGACGGCCTGTCTGCTGAGCTTCTTAAGGCGGCTGGAGATGAGCTGGTAAGGTACATGCACCATCTCATTTGCAAGGTATGGTCGGAGGAAAGCATGCCCGACGAATGGAATCTCAGCATCGTTTGCCCGGTCCATAAGAAAGGAGACCCCTATAACTGCGCCAACTATAGGGGAATAAGTCTCCTTGACATCACATATAAGATCTTCTCTGCCGTATTGTGTGAACGCCTGAAACCGTTTGTGGATAGCCTGATCGGCTCTTATCAGGGTGGTTTCAGGCCAGGTAAATCCACAATAGACCAAATATTTACGCTACGGCATATCTTGGAGAAGACCCAGGAATACCAAATCGACACTCACCACCTCTTCGTCGATTTCAAGGCTGAATATGACAGCGTGTATAGAGATGAGCTATACAAAGCCATGTCTAGTTTTAACATCCCTACCAAACTCGTCCGACTGTGCAGGATGACAATGGAGAATTCTCGCTGCTCCATTAAGGTCGGTAATGAGCAAACCGAGACCTTTGATGTTAAAAAAGAATTTAGGGAAGGCGACGCGCTGTCATGCAACTTTTTCAACATCGTGCTTGAAAAGATCGTGCAAGAGTCACGGGCCAACGCATTTATTTCAAGTCTAAGCAATTGCTTGCGTACGCTGACGACATTGACTCGATTGGACGAACACAGCGAGACGTCAATGAGGCCTTCGTGGTAGAAGCGGCTAAGATGGATCTCAATGTTGATGAGGGTAAAACCAAATATCTGCTTTCATAAAAAAAAAAAACGGGCAACACCAAGGAATTGGCCAGAACGTCACCATGGGCGGGTATAACTTTGAAGTAGTCAAGGAATTCGTCTACCCTGGCTCACTGATGACCGGCGACAACAACACCAGCGCTGAGATAAAACGCAGAATCACTCTAGCCAACTGCTGTTTCTTTGGGCTCAAAAGGCAATTGAGAAGTAGAGCCCTCTCTCGGAAAACCAAGGTGACACTATATAAGACCTTAATCATCCCAATCCTCCTTTACGGCGCAGAGGCTTGGACCTTAACAAAAGCGAATGAAGATGCCCTTGGTCGTTTCGAGAGGAAAATTCTGCGCACTATCTACGGTCCCGATTGTTCAAACGGTGTATGGAGGAGAAGATATAAAGAAGAACTGTACGGGTTGTACAGCGACATCGGCCTGGTACGTCATCTACGGATACAGCGTCTAAGGTGGCTAGGCCATGTAGAGCGCTTGTGAAATACAGCTCCGACCCGAAGAGTCTTCGAATCCACTCCGGAAGGAAGGCGCGGCAGAGGACGGCCGCATCAACAGTGGCGCACGCAGGTGGAAGGGGACCTTAACCCACTGGGCGTGCGGCGCTGGAAACAGCTGGCCAAAGACCGTGCCATCTGGAGACGCTTGTTGGTTGAGGCCCAGGTTCACCACGGAGTGTAGCGCCACCTAAGTAAAGTAGGTAAGTAGGAGGATGAGCGAATGAACTATGGAGGCGGCCAATAGTGTAATATAATATAGTGTATGGTTAGCTAAACATAATATTCTTCAAATGGGTTTAAAGTGTGTGGTGCGCTGAAGGGGCGACGAAGGTTGGTGTTGAGTGAAAACTTTTCCAAAAGGGCAGGTGAATCGATAATTCCAGCTAACAGTTGGTACAGTTGGTCGGTTACTTTACGGCGTATTTTCAGGATTTATTAGCCGATCAACTGCAATCAATATTCATAGAAGGGGTAATTCATTTTCAACAGACTAAAATGCAAGGACCTACGTTACACAGTTTCAGTTTGTGCAGAATGGGTAACGTAGTGTGCAGACCAGATTTGAAGAGGGGAGTTCTGACATAAGGTCGTTTTATAAGGCCAAGGGAAGTATTTCCTTTGTGGATGATATGGTTGTGTAGGAGAGAAAATTGAATTAAATAAAAAGGAAACAAGGGGTATGGGTTCATGCAGGAGTATGTTCTGCGAACTGGGGGAAAGTGTTTTCGAGAAAAAGTAACAGAGTGGCATTTACCGACGTTGAGCTCCAGGAAGTTATTGTCACACAAGGTCGTTTTGGAGTGCGAGCGAGTCAGAGGGAGTTGGTATTGTCCGGCTATTGTTCGTTTGCGTAGATTAACAAATTGGGGTATTTTATGATAAAGTCGACATCATTAACCATTTGGTCAATAATTAAAGGAACAAGATAACTGCCTTGCGGGGTACTGAAAGAGGCAACAATGGGGTCAAAGATTAAGTATCTGAAAAAGACTCTGTGACAGCGATTCTCGAAGTACGATTTTAACCATGCGATAATTTAGGGCGGGATGCTTAAAGCCTCGAATTTAAAATAGATGAATATAGGGCTCATGTTATCAAATACTTAGCTACGGTCGGCAGTAATAAGATCCATTTCATTGCCTTGCTCCAATATTAACAACGTTTTGGAGATAAATTGCATACGGTTTATTGTGGTAGATCTGCCCTTAAGGAAACTGAGTTGCCGAGGGGAGAGGTAAAAGTTTAACTTCGTAAAACTTGACAAACTGTATCACTACACTTACCCACTTACTTACTCACGGTTCTGGCTCATGGCTTATGGTTTTTGTTGATTTTTTGTGTAAAATGAAAAATCGCCCTAAAACGTATCGCCGAAAGCAGTTTCTATATTCTTAGGAAAAAAGTAAACTAAATGAACTGCACAATTAGTTTCTTTTTACAGTTAGAAAGGTTATACTGCACTCTTTCCTATCTCCACAATCTTACGACACAATGTTTCCGCTAGAAGTGATGAATAGATCGGCATTTCCACATGGAACGATCTAACAGGTCTAAGTAAATAGGTCCCATACAACAACAACGACAATAAAAAATACTGCCATTATCAAAGGTGTCGCAGCTTGTCGTAAATTGGCAAGACGTACTAACCAGACATCAACTTTCAAATGTAAAATTGAAAATCCGTGGAAACAACGTAGCCAGCTTAAAAACTAAACATCTACGAGTGGAGTGTGTTGCTCTTTTCCATCTTAGGAAGCGTATCCTTCTCAGTCAAATTATGACTCCTGAGGGGATTATCTCATCTTCATTTAAGAAGTGGAGAAGCAAGCTCCTCGTCTAATCGGCTAGTAGGGACAAGAGATCTATAAAGGTCGCAATGCCCCATGCTACTTTTTTTTTTTTTTTTTTTTTTGTAGAAACTCGCTCAGGTTCAAGAGTTTTTATATTCTCTTATGATGTGTTCTAGGCAACCTGAACGGAGTGCAGTGGTTGGGGTCGTTGATGTTCGTTCACTACTCTCAGGGGTGGTTATCCTAGACCTAGATAAGACGAGAGCCCACCAAATTCCGCGTTGGTTATAGTCCGTAGTAATTCGTTCAAGCACTTTAGTACTGCATACGCAGAGGATGAATTTCAGTTGACCATATACTGTGAGTGTTATGCCTGCATTAGTATGTCTGGTCACTTTCCATTCACAACTGCGTTGCATACTTTTTGTCCGTATAGGAATTACTTTTTCTTGGCTACGAAGCGAATTTGAACTATAGACCTTCCGCTCGGCGGTCAATGATGTTAACCACTGCACCACAGCCACCCCCTTGTACAACAACTTGTAAAACACCGATGAGCATCAATAGAAACTTAAAGTCTTGAAGTGAAATTCAGTAATTTTTGTCAGTACCTATTAACTACCTTTGCAAACAAGCCCTTAAAAGCTCTGCATCCGAAGTTTTGGGCTTCGAGGGTCCACCACGAAGAAACATCTGGTTCGATGACGAGTGCAGGAGGATTCACACAACGAAGAAGAAGAAGAAGAAGAAAGAGCACGAGAAGCGCGCGATTGAGGATTTGGAGAGGTGTTACTGCAGGCGTGACGTTCGAAAGTTTTATCAACAGACAAAGCGAACATGCCCAGGTTATAAAGCCAGATCGGAGGCATGCAGGGATGAGAACGGACACCTAGTAGTAGAATCGCAGTCGATGCTGAGAATATGGAAAAACCACTTCTGCAGACTGTATAACGGCGGTGCTAGTCAGGCAGAATGATCCATTTCTAATCGACGAAGACCGCAGAGAATTCCGCCCCCCTGACTTCGACGAAGTTAAGATTGCCATATCGAAACTCAAGTCGAATAAAGCTGCTGGCGCAGACGGACTGTCTGCTGAGCTCTTCAAGGCAGCTGGGGATGACCTGGTTAGGAGCATGCACCAGCTCATCTGTAAGATACGGTCAGAATAAAGCATGCCCGAGGAATGGAGTCTCAACATCGTATGCCAGATCCACAAGAAAGGAGACTCATCTGACTGCGCCAATTACAGAGGAATAAGTCTTCTTAACATCGCCTACAAAATCTTCTCTGCCGTTTTGTGTGAACGCCTGAAGCCTTTTGTAAATAAGCTAGTAGGTCCTTATCAGTGCGGATTCAGGCCAGGGAAGTCCACCATCGACCAAATCTTCGCACTACGACAGATCCTGGAAAAAACCAATTGTAACACGACAGCAATTAATGTCTCATCCTATGTCAAAATTATATTTTATTATTTTTATTATAACGAAAAATGTTTAACTTTATTTATGTAAAAAGTTACATGGCAACCCTAAACCTACGATTTACAGGGTAACGGTCCGCACCCATGGCACAAAATGGTATAAAAGTAAAAGCCGAGCCGAAATCGGTGCAGAGACACACAGGTTTGGTACTTCACTCAAACCGGTCGGGTTATTTCCACCGAGAGAAAAGTGCCACACTTGCGTGTTAACCAAGCTGAGTTTGGTTAGTTCCATCCACACTCATGCAAAATTACCATTCCCTCTTACAAATCCGCGCATATTTTCTGGGGTTGCCATCACCTTTTTTTTTTCTTTTGAATTTCTCTTTCTATTTTTTCGATTTTGTTTTAATTTTATTTTCTTATATTTTTGAATTCTCTTTAATTTAGTTTTTCTTTATTTAATAATTTTTTTTTCTTTTTTTTGTTAATTTTCCTTTTACCTTTATTAAAATAAAGAGTAAACAAGGCAACCACGTTTTTATTTTTCTCTTTTTACTTTTCTCTCTTTTATACATTTGCCTAGCTGCCTGTTCAGCGTTTGCTGCGGTCCTCGGACAGCACGTAACGCGGCGGAGAGCTCGGCAAAGCGGCGTACGTGAACTTGTGTTCGCTGGATGTTTTGGGGTTAGAGCTGGGAAACTCACTTCTCTGAGAAGAAGATCTCATTTTACAATTGGCACCCCGCGTGTGGTGTCCACGACAGTGTCACGTCAACGTGCCACATATTACACAATGAATTTCAAGTCGACACTCACCACCTATTTGTCGACTTCAAGGCTGCATACGACAGCGTAATTAGAGACGAGCTATACAACATTATATCTACCTTTGCTAAACTCGTCGGACTATACAGCATGACTTTGGTGAATACTCGCTGCTCCATCCAAATCGGTGAACACCTTACCGATAGTTTTGATGTCAAAAAAGGATCTAGGCAGGGCGATGCGCTGTCGTGTGATTTCTCCAACACCATATTAGAAATGATTGTGCAAAATCACTGGCCAATACAAGAAGCACAATCTATTTTAAAACCTCGCAACTCCTTGCATACGCCGACGATATTGACATAATAGGTAGATCACAGCGAGATGTCAATGAGACGTTTGCGAGTATAGAGATGGAGGCGGCGAAAATTGGTTTGGCAGTAAACGAGGGCAATACTAAATACATATATCCTGCCATCAAAAAAGGACGCTCACCACCGACGTCTGGGCCAAAACGTTTGTATTGGCAGATATAAGTTCGAGGTTGTTAAGGTCTTCGTCTACCTTAGCACCGCAGTGACCTGGAACAACGAGATCAGTTCCTGCTGTGCGGCGCAGAAGCATGGACATTATCAAAAGCGGATGGGGAGGCCCTTGGTCGCTTCGAGAGAAAGATTTTGCGTGTGATTTTCGGGCCTTTACACGCAGACGGAGATCAGGCGGGAGATGGAGGAAAAGATTCAACCACGAACTTTACGGGCTGCACAGCGACATGAGTCTAGTCAGGCGTCTACAGATTCAACACCTACGATGGCTGGGCCATGTAAAGCGAATGGACACCACAGCTCCAGCCCGGAGAGTCTTTGAATCCAACCCCGAGGGACGAAGAAGGAGAGGACGGCCGCACTTAAGATGGCCCACACAGGTGGATGGAGCCCTCAGCATGTTGTTTAAGGCCCAGTTCACTCCGAACTATAGCGCCCGTTAAGAAGAAGAAGTATTAACTAACAAGAATTGTGAACTTTTTTATGGAACGCAGACGCGGTTAATGTAAATCCGAACAACTAGTGATTAACCACAAGCCCTGCTTATAAAATAAAACATAAGATTTCTCGGGAAAAGATTAGAATATCGAAATCATAGCATTTCGATTTGGGCATACATATGTATGCCTTGGAGGCTTGGAGGAAGACTGACGAAAGGTGTGTGTACAGAAGTTCTACCTTAAATCGTAATTAGCACCTGAACGAGCTACATAAAAGCAATACGCTCATTTGTGCTGTTTACGGTTGAGGAAGGATCAGGCGGATATTGAAGAAAAATTTTCCCGAATTCTGTTGCTAAAGGTCAATATGGTCTACATGCACATGTAATTGAATTTATCGCAATTGTGAAGTATTCTATGGTGACGAGAAATCAATCGATTTACGAAGAACCTCGATATTATACGATATCCTCACTTGCTATACTAAGTTGCACCATCTGTTCGAAATAGGCATTATCATCCAAAGTGATTTCATAAAGCTGGGGCAAAAACAGCCTATTATTGTTGTATCGCGTAGAATTGGTTAGTGTGTTGGACTCTGACGCACGATGAGCGAGTTCGGATCCCGCGTTCGGATTTCGCGGCGTCCCTCTTCGGTGGGTACTGGCAAAACCCCCCGTAGTATACTTGCCATGTAAAAGCTTCTCGATTCACCCCGTTCGGAATCGACATTGAATTACATGTCCCTTTCACCTGTGTGAAAAATAAAATCACACACAACACGGATGATTGAGAGAAGCTACGCTCTGGTCCTTCATGGGCTGTAAGGCCACCAAAGAAAGAAGAAAGTAAAGAATGCAATTCAGTACTATCAAGGTAATAAGACTTTAAATAACCCTTTGTGTAATTAGGCGTACAAATCCAAAATTGCTGAAGATAGACAGTTGGTCTGGTCCTTTTTGAGTGTCACCACATCTCCATTAGGATTATGATGTGAAAATATCTTCCCAGACTCTCTGAAGACGGCTGAAAGGGAACGATTTGAATGAAAGGTTACCAACGGTCGGTTCGTGTCCGCAACAATATGGTAGACCTTATATAAGGCGACCTCCATTGAAAGAATTAGATCCAAAATACGCAAAGGAAATGGTCAAACATGGTATGGTTTCCATTACAACAGATCCGCTGGTAATTTGATGGAACTTCTTACCGAAAAGTGAAAAAGCTCACATCGCCAAGCAGGTGAAGACAAAACAGTTGCACTAGATATTTTAAAAGCTTTTGACCGGATTTGGCAAAAAAACCTTTTTGTCGAAAATGCGTGCTTTTGGGATCGATAAGTCTCTTCTTCGATGAAATAGGTACTACCTTTCTAATAGTTCAATTCTAACTGTTTTGGATAAATTCAGGTCTGACATCCACTTTTTAAATGCCGATATTCCCTAGCACTCCGTTTTATCTACGACACTCTTTTTAACTTCCCAGTGGGAAGTTTTTGTAATGGAGCCGATTTTGCGACATATCTCCACCTTTCAGGGTAACCAAAATCAAATCCAAAGTTTTTATAGAGATGTCTGTGTGTTGTATGAACGTATGTGCGCATGTGCGTATGTGCGGTGGATTATCTCGAAAACCAAGAGGACGGTTGGTTCCTCTCTTTCTATCTTGGACAACCACCCCGGGAGAGTAGTGAACGAACATCTACGACCCAAACCACTGTACTCCGTTCAGGTTGTGTGACAAACATTAAAAAAAGAAAAGTTATACGTATGCATATGCAACTTCTAAGCCATCGAAAACCGCCTACTGTTAGAAATTACAAAACGTGAAAACCTGGATTATTTAATACTTGTTGCATAGTTCCAGGCAAAACTATGATTGAACTAAAACAAGCCAAATCCGTTTTTTTGTGTGAGAAATTCAAAAGCTTATGTCTGTGAAACTAGGAAAGTCTGACCTTAAATATATATATCAAAATTCTCAGAACAAAGCCTATTTTAAGATATTCGAATTGCATAAAAATCAGTGATTAGGCGCTTTTTCCAAATAATTAAACGTTAATTCAGCATTCTTAGTTGATGAATGGTATTGATAAGATATCTCCAAATTGATGCTTTCTTGATAACTTGAAAAAGATAATTTGACTATTCGTCAAGTATGTAGTAAATGTAGAAGCAAGTGTTTATATGTAAGCCGTTGGTGTTTAGGAATTAGCTTCATTAAGCCTGCCTGTAGGTGTAAAAATCTTAATCTTAAGTTCATCGACAAGACTTATAAAAAGAAAAAATGTGACATTAAATAGGTGTTTCATTGTTCCCACTGGGTTGTTAGTCGTGCGGGCCTTGCGGGTCGCATCTAGACCACATTTTTCATTTTTATAAATGACCTCTTGTATGTCACTTCTAGTGCAGTCTACGCCTTCGCTGACAACAATGCCCTCAGTTTCTCAGATTCATTCACTATCTTACGACCTTGCTCTTCGGCTGTAAATAGTGAGTGGGAGCCGACGTTAAGCTTATTAAATATCGATATCGACAGCATCATTGTAAGGGGATAAAATGAATAGGGTGAAATTGATTGTATCGGTCGCACAGTGCTGTCTTCATAGTACTGTCGTCCAATTCATACATAATGTAATATGTGAATGGCACTTGCATCTTAGGAAAGGAAAAGCTTTTCATCCTGAGTATGTGTGTCACTGTAATCTTAGTTGGAATGACCACTTATTCGGTGTCGGAAAGATTTTTGCGAGATACCTAGGCTACTCCTACGGATGCAAGAAATATTTTTCACCCATATTAGCGTTAAAGGCTCAGGTCTGGTCCAATGCATCTCAGACGTCATTGCAACTGCTAAACAGAATTCATAGTCCCCAATCATTCGATTTGTTGGAATATCGTAGAAATGTCTATTACCTTCCCTATTTTATTGATACTACCACAAAAACTGCTCTGAAGAAATAGTCAGTTGCAGTTCGCGCCTCAACAACTTTCCCGCAAGACACGTATCTCTACGAATGCTTACCAATATACCCTGAAGCCTACTGTCAGATGTACCGTCAAATGTAAGAATCTCACCTTAACCGAAACACACGAGTCTAAAATTCATTACTGGATTCGGTCTGCGCCTCTCAGTACAACATACAGGCATTATATTCTATTCTTCTTCCTTTTATACCTTCGGCGTGTAATATGTCATTGACATAATAAAGTGCTAAACCCTGAGTGCGCGCTAATCATATAAAAGAAAGCTTATTAATAAAATAGATTTTAATTCCTGCTATGCCACTTTATTTGACTCTTGGAATAATGATTTTGGATGTTCTTGGATATTCTTTTCATAATACTTAAGTCGATGTTATTATAACAGGACTTAGGTATGTATGTACATGCTGGTTAAGTGGAGAAATCAGAGCCTGGATTACACCAACAGCTATTTTAGGGATGGCTCAGGTTGTGAGATTGTTTTCATCTGTAAACCATTTTATCTTAAAGCTTACAGCTCAATTCAGTGCTACAATGTCTCTTAAAGTCTTGGAAAAAAAGATTTCCACAGCTCCATACGAGCTAAGCTAAATGATCTGGAAAGCATCCGTTATCAGTGAGGATGCATTCGTGAACAGAAAAAACTAAACCGTAGAACTTATTGCCAGCATAATTCCCACCATCATGAATCTTGCATTTTCCTTTTTATTATCCATTATTTGTTGTACATATCACTTATTCCGCCAGAGTCTGTAGACAGGAGGATAATGCGAGCAAAAAACAGTTCAGCAAAAGCCCAAGATCCAAGGAACAAAAAAATATGAACACCCTACCATGGGAGAGAGGATGATTTAAGGGCCACAAAAGCATCGCCCGTTCCCACGAACCAGCGAAAGCACTTCACGCAAAACCGCCATTCTATGAACCTACAGGCAGACAAGTGATAACACTCCATGCTGGGACGGCTTAATTACACAAAACCGGTCCCGCTCGTTG
This sequence comes from Eumerus sabulonum, assembly GCA_951905685.1. Lineage (NCBI taxonomy): Eukaryota > Metazoa > Arthropoda > Insecta > Diptera > Syrphidae > Eumerus > Eumerus sabulonum. The sequence continues at coordinate 211,927,669 of OX645060.1, forward strand.
CATTCGCCAGCGGTTTGTGGCCTGTCCGGGGTGGATAAATGCATGCGGAATATATGCACGTATGTGAACGTGGGTATATCAGAGTTACTTTACGACTGACTTGTTTTTGGATTGTTTCGCAAATCAAGAGAAAAATATGAAAATTATTTCCGCTCTATGGAATCTCTACAATACTCGTAGAGGACGATGGCGTTGTGGTGTTGTTGTCGTCGTTTTGTCACTTTTCCGCTTCTCACTTTTGGCGCCAATTTAAACAGCGTCTCATCCTACTCTGGCACTCTTAGGTAGCAAACGCATGCTGGGTGGTGGAGAAAGGTTCTCGTGACTATAAATTTCAAGCGCCGGTCTTCAGCGCCAAGTGAAAGGAAGCAAGCATGACTACAGGACGACAATGGTTGGATAATATTATGAAGTGGCGCTTAATGGCTTCATACTATCCGTATGATTTGTATGTATGTGTCATGAATCTGTGTAATTGCTGTCTGCAAGTTTGCTTTTTTGTTTGTCTTTGATTAATTATAATTCAACTTTGAGCAGCGATTTTTTACTACTGCATGGTTTTTCTTGCACTCAAATAGAAGCTCCAACGCACGAACAAGAGAAAACAATAGACTTCGCCATCCTGCTTGCTGGTGTATAATTGCAAATTTATCAGTATACATGTTATTCATGCAAACGTACCACTTCACCTAGTGCCCGGATCCATGAATCCCTGAATCCTTGAATTTTGAGTCATACTCAGCAACATTCCAATCGCCTCATATACGAGGTTATGAATAGTATATAACCCAGGGAAACCGCAAAAACTTGTAGATACATATCTACTCACTGTCGTTAAATTACATTAAATGCAAGTAAATATCGTGGGGCATATGACTACTAGTCGATTTATTGCTAACCGTTTTCTTGGATACAATTTTCCAAATGACTGCGTCGTAAAAATTAAGGTAAAGAGCATCAGTGGCATGAGCTTTACACAGTACAAGGTAAAGTTCCAGTGTATTCCCAGCTATACCCTATATGCATCTATTTGTATCGCATGCATAATGAGCGTGTTCGCCAAACAGACTTGAAGGCAACACTATGGTTGCAATAGCAGCAAATGTGATGATGATGATGATGAGGACGACGACAGGAAAGCAGGTTAGGTAGCAGTCTTTAAGTGCACCAGGATGAAAAGAAAGAAGAAAAAAGAAATTGAAAAAAAAGAAAACGGCTCCTTGCTCTCAAACTGTTGCAGCAACAGGATTACTTCACTGATGAGGTCCTCGACTAAAGTAGCAAGGAAATAGGGACAAACGAGAAAAAGGTGTAAGCTATACCCGCTTTATGAAAAGCTAAACGAAAAAAGTATTTCGTGTACTAGGAATATGCATAGCTAACCTCTAAGAGAGTATAATGAGAAAATTTAATTTTGTATGAAATTTGCAAGGAGCACAGCCAGAACAGATGACATTCGTTTACAACAACGTGAGATACACACATTGTAGATAAAGATTTTTTTACATCTTATTTTCGTAGGTACTTAAACTGCTGACACTTACCTGGAATTGGTCCACAAACTCGGGGAATAATCTCTAAAATAGCGGAACAGGATGGATCCTCGAAACATAATTGACGTGCTAGTATGCAATTTAATATTGCAATCGCTGCCTTGATGTTGGAACCTGAAATGAAAGCAAAATGACAAGATTGTTAATGAACATACGTACATAAGCATATGTATGTATGCTTTTATCGGAGTTGTTAAAGTTTTCGAAAAATTGCACTTTTTTGCAGCAATGGCGTTGGTAATGAACTACTATACCGTGGGGTGGTTGATCCATCTTTTTGGGGTTCTTTAATATGATTACTATGAAATTTGAAAGAACTTACGAAATAACAAAAAGTTTTCTAGTCAGAGTAGCGTATACGGACTTTTATCATCGTACTTGGAATAATGATTACCAAGTGGGATTTCGGTAATGAAAACTTCCATTCTTCACAAACACGCCCTTAGGGAGTTTCGATAGGGTTCAGTCGTGCATTTCTCTTAAATGCTAAACGTTCACGTCCATGTCTCGTATCGTATCGTATGCCGAAGTGGTATTCTGTGACAAAAGACTAGACAAACATTCACGTAAAATGAAAAAGACCCCTATAGAGTAAATTGCTTTGAGCAAAATCAAACTTTTCGTTAGATGTTGACAATGAGTAGAGGCACATGGTTTTTAGTAGGTTAGGTAAGGTTAGTTCTGTGCCCTATTGACATGAGGTCAAGGATCACTTAGACTACGAGGAGTCAATTGTGCCCACTTTGAAAACCTAACCCGAGGGGAACCTGTTAGTTGCCCGCTGAGCTGAACCTACCGGATTCATATAAGAATCTTAGCAGTGTGTTTAGCTTAATATCTCTTACCCCCTCTAAATCCGAGAAAAAGTAGTTCCCAAGGAACGTACATCTTTTTCGGACCAGTGCAGGGCATTTACACAGTAGGTGACGAATGGATTCTATTTCCTCTTCATCCCTACAGCTTCTGCGGAAATCGTTGTAGGGCTGTCCTAGTCTAGCTGCATGATATGATATCATGCAGTACCCAGTGAGGGCGCCGACTACCAGTCGTATATTCCCTCTACCAAGATTTAGCAGACTTTCCGTCCTTTTTTGGTCATAGACAGGCCATGTTAGCCTTGCCCCACCGCATGTGTCTAATTGACACCATCGTTTGTTGGCCTTTCTTAATAGTTCCACCCGTATTTCTCTGAATAGTGTGCTGAGTGGCGTTCTAGCCTCAGTTCTGGCGAAATGTCTGCACCTGATCCCAGTCTGGCTAGTTCGTCCACTAGTTCGTCCGCCGGAAATGAAAATTTCCGGAAATATTCACATGCCCTGGTAGCCAGCAGATGGCTACCTCATTGTCATCCGAGATTTCTTCTAGTTTCTCTTTACAGAGTTTTAGTTTAGAGTTTAATGGCTGCCTGACTGTCAACATAGATTTTGATTCTCTTACCTGAGAAATTCTCCCTAAGAATCAGATCCGCACCTTTTTTGATTACGAAGATCTCAGCCTGGAAGACGCTACAGCCATCATCAAGTCTGTAGGAATGACACGCTTCTTGAGGTTCGAAGTAGACTCGGACTCCTGTACCGGTATCCGTTTTGGATCCGTCGGTATAAATTGCCAGTTCCTCTTCCGTGCTTACCATACCACTGGCCCATTCCTCCCTGGAAGGAATCCTAATAGAGAATCTCCTCTCACAGCAAGAAATTGGGGTGGTATAGTCCGTTTCGGTTGCGGACCTCAGGGTAGCCATCTTCCAAAGATTGGATTCTTGCATCCTTAGCGCAACCCTGACTGCAATGCTTTCACAGTACATGTCTAGTGGTACATGTCAAGGGTGGACTTCACAGATCCGGTCACCGCCAAATAGCCAGCCTTCGGAATTCTTGTAAGACTTTGAAGGTTGCATTTCTTCTCAAGTGCTTTCCACCAGACAATTGATCCATCGACTAAAATAGGTCTTACCACCACAGTGTACAGCCAGTATACCACCTTGGGTGTAAAGCCCCATGCCTTTCCGAAAGCTAGTCTGCACGAATATAATGCCACGCAAGCTTTCTTGATTCTTTCATTTATATTGTCCTTCCAGCTAAGCTTGGAATCTAGGATTATGCGAAGATACCTAGCGGATTTCTTCGGAATCACGTCGATACCATGTATACCATGTGGATATGTATACCTTGATATTGATCTTTTTCTTATGAGGAGGACTATCTCAGTTTTAGTTGGGTTTACCCCTAGGCCCCGTTCCTTGACCTAGTTATTCACCAATAGCAGCACATAACTTTGTCTTTCACTGAGGACCTGAAGAGATTTCCCAGGCACCAGGGTGGTAATGCGATCGGCATAGGTCGTGACATTGAAACCCTGTGTTTCCAGGAGCTTTAGCAATTCGTCGACTACCCCCCTGTGGTGTGCTTCTGAGTTTACTTTACGAGTACTTAGCATTTGTTCAAACCCATCTACAGATTCTTGAATTTATGTGGGCCATCCATGGGTTGGACATTATTGCCTGGGTACTGACGTTATTGAAGGCACACTCAACATCTAGAAAAGCCCCCAGGGCACATTCTTTCTCATTGAGTGCCTTTTCTATCGTATAGACCACTCTGTGAAGAGCGGTATCTACCGATCTACCCTTTATGTAAGCGTTATGTGATTATGATAAGTAGCTATCACCAATCTCATCTCTTATGTATGTATTTGTCGATTAGTCGTTCCAGTATTTTCATAAGGAAGGAGGATAGGCTGATGGGTCTATACTCCTTTGCCGTGGCATGGTCGACTTTCCCTGACTTGGGTATAAACACCACCCTAACCTCCCTCCATGCTTGTGGGACATAACCCATCCTGATGCACCAGCAGTATATGCGTATAAGATAAGTTCCCCTGGTTCTTGCAGCATTTTCGGGTGTATACCGTCTATTCCTGGCGCCTTGTAGGGTTCAAAGGATTTTACCGCCAACAGAATTTTTTCTTGGGTAACGATCTTATCGATTATTTCAGGCCGCGCTTACACAGTTAGGGAAGTTACACTTTAGTAGGGCGTCAAGCATGCTTTCGTTTGAGTCTGTCCAGCTACCATCAGATTTCCTGATAGAAGAAAACTGCGTGGGAGCCTTGGCAAAGACCTTTCTCAGACGAGCCGCATCCGTACATGATTCGATAGACCCGCAGAAATTTCTCCACGAGCTCTTTTTAGCGAATCTAATTTCCTTTTTGAGTCGCCTAACGTTATCTCTGTAAGTTGACCATTCGATGGAACCTTCTTTAGCGAGGTTCCAACTATGTCTGGAGATACGTAGCCGCTCTGCTATTTTAGCGGTCCACCGCGGCGGGTGGTTCTTTTTACTTGGTTTTCTAATGGGTCAAGATCTGTCGAAGGACCGGTTTAGCTTATCGGTTAGGTTCAGTATCACCTTATCGATGTCTTTTGTGGAGTTGGGATTTCCATTCGGAGGTCGAATTAGGATTTTTCCCAATTCCGTATTGAACTTTTGCCAATTCGCCTTCCGCGGATTCCGAAAGACATTTCCATCAGTTACGCACAGATTTAGATCAAAGAGTATCCAGCAATGGTCAGGAAGTGACGCTTTGTCGGACACTCCAGTTTGAGACCTTTGCGTTACCGCTTCCATTTAGTAACTCCGGTGGATTCTCTATAACGAAAATGATAGTTTTCGTGTCATTTCCGTTGCTTTCCAAAGCGAGAACCTCCCAGCCATCTATAGGGACCGCTGGGTTTTGGGGTTTTAGAAAGCCGAGAATTTCCTCTTTCTTCATCCACATATCCGGTACATTCATCTTGGCCCTAGGGCTCTCCGGTATCTTTTCCAGGGGGACTGCCTTTAGTGCAGCTTCTTCACATGGCTTAAGACTGCGAACGACTTTTGAGGCGAAGTCATGCGAGGACTGATCTTTGCAGTCCAGTCTGCTTATGCTCCACTTCCAGTTCGTAAGGCCAAACGTTGGCGCAGGTCTCCCAGCATTCCCCCGAATGTGGTCGAAGATCGCTTTAGCCAGAGCTTTTTCGATCATCTTCCCCTGTTCGAAGGTATACTGGCCGCTCGGCTTGCCGCAATCCACTACAGCAAGCAGTAGGCATTACGGATAGCCCCGCTAAACTGCGCCGAACTATTTACCTTCGCTCTCTTCGCTGGGTTGCTGGCCTCATTCTGAGATCTCACCCTTTTTGCCACAAGCCTTTCCCGTTTCCTGTCAACGGTCTTGCTAACTGACTCGACGGCGGTGGAAGTTGCCTCACCTAGACCCGTCTTAACGACTTCGGTTTTGGTGCGCTCTTTCCACCCTTGCATCGAGCCTGGGTGCCACTGGAGCTCGCCTTATCGGCTTCAGCTCCAGTTGCCCCGGTTCGTCGTTTTCCTTTTGCTGGGGGGCTTTTCAGGATCTTTTCCATCCTTGCCCGTTTTTTCACCATTGTCCGTTGCCCCTTTGCCAATCTTTGGCTTTGTCAGGACATCCTTGGCAATGGTCTCCTCAGCCCATTTGAGTTTTCCCTTCTCCAAATCGGAGAGCAGAGGAATACCCTTTTCTTCTAATATACGCTTAAGGTGTACAGCTTTCCTGTATTCCTTAAGCCTTTGCTTTCCCTGGGAAAGTTTTTCCCCCTTTTTGGTAATCTTGCCTTTTCCTTTGCTCTGCTGGACTGTCTCTCCGGGATCGGCGAGTAATTTCTCCTCCAATTCCCTCGAGATGTCCTCATCCTGGTTAGTGGCTACGTCGTTTAGCGCGTCTGCCACTGACTCAAGAGAGAGCTCTCCTTTCTTTTCATCTTTTTGTGTGTTTTTGTTTATTTTCGAAATTTTGTTCCCACGAGTTCGAACGGAAATATGGGGTCCACTCCAACAGAGCCGCTTTTTAGTAGCTACATACCTTATTGTGAAGCGATTGGTGTGGCAATCGGCGGTGAGAAATAATTTTGCATTTGCATTCTCCAGTTAAGGAGTTGAAATGTTACCTCAAATATTGTAATAAAAACTATGTTCTGGGAAACCACCTGTTGATAGCATGCTATCTTAGTTAAAGTCTGGTAACCTGGTGATGCTGAGTGTTTGGTAGCGAAATGGTCAACTTGATCTTAGTGTTCCATCATGATAATACCAGGCCACATACGTTTGTAATGCCTCGGGACAAATTGACGGAAGTTGGATGGGAAGTTTTGATACATCTACCATATAACTCGAACCTTGCACCGTTAAGTAACTACATATTTGCTTCTGTATGCAAAATTCGAATGATAACCGAACAGGTGACCTTGATGCTTCTTCGACACTAAGAAACCAATGAAAAAAGAACGTTTTGAAAGGAATTGTAGTGGGAAGAATTGTAAAAGCTCTCCCGATCATCAAATTTGTTTTATGTTGCAGTATAGAGATACACTACCATCTGCTGAATGCCTTTAATGTGACATATGTATGTACTTCTACCAGAAGCAACAGGTTAAAAAGAACGGCGGCGCGTTATTTGATTTTAATAAGTGATTTGACATTCACTCTCTACTATAGAAGCGCTAAGGTCGACAGAATCAAATAGATCCGGCCCACTCGTTTCACCTGCTCTGTGGTTTGCTGCTGATCGACCAGCTGATCTGTCCTTGAATGACGAGCAGATTCGGTAGAAGGTCCGCATCGGCCCCTGGTGCCTTAGGAGCAGACGCTGGGGCTTTGGGTGCAGCCTTTGGTATCTGTACCGCTTTTCCCTGACATGCCACCATTCGGGCATATGATTGACCTAGAATCTGAGTTACTAGGAAAACCTCGATATTTTGCGGGGTGCCTCGAGTTCCCACAGAGCACGTATAACAGACCACCTTTGTAAGGCCAAAGGACGATTGGAAGCCGAATTATTGGTTTGTAAGTATCAGTATGGGGGAGACGGAGCCAGCAAACAGCTTCGATCTCTGTTCCTGCTCAACTCAAGTTGACATACAGCCTCCGCCTGGCCTCCACTGGCATCGGCAAGGTAGTAAACCAATGTGCGCAGCGACCCGACCCACTTGTTCCTGGGGAAAGAGGAACCCTGCCCTTAAAGTTGGGGGTTGTGACTAGGGGTAACATTCCTATCCTATAAACGAGGTGAGTCACTTTTTGAATTTTTAATAAGTAATATACTCACCGTTGCCAATAGAGGCAACAAACCCACATTCATAAACGCGGTTAGAGAAGAGGTGCTTGACGTCACCATCTCCAACCAATTTATCTCAAATATGATTAGGGACTGGCATGTCTCCAATGAAGCCTCACTGTCTGATCACCAGTATATCAGATTCAACATCTCCGGTGAGGTTAACGAGGCTGAGCCCGGATATCAGCCCAAACGAACGAATTGGGCTCTGTTCCAAGCTCAACTCGCCGCTAAAGAGGATATGCTTCTCAAGTCGATTGAATCGATATCGATGAAGAGGCTTACCAGCTCAATGAAGCACTTATCTCTTCCTTTAGGGACAGATGTACACCCAAGTCCAGTACACAAGCACTGGAGACTTTGCTCGAGGTGCACTTGCCTGGTTCTACTCCTTACTCGATGTCCTCTGACGATCAAATTAACGTCATAGATAACATCGACAGTAGAACAAATAGTCCCTCTGGTAGACTCTTCAGCCCTGACAGGGTCAAATGAGCAATTGGTTCATTCAAACCCTAAAAGGCTCCAGGCAACGACGGTGTCTTTCCTACGAACTTACAGAAAGGCTTGAATACAATTCTACCACCACTGATAGTTCTTTTTAGGTCTTGCTTCAACCTGAGATACATACCCCAAATTTGGAGAGAGGTCAATCTTGTCTTCATCCCCAAGATTGGGAAACCAAGTGAGCAACCTAAATCCTATCGCCCTATCAGTTTGACCTCGTTCTTTCTAAAAACAATGGAGAAACTGATAGAGCTCCATATTAGAGGTATCCTGGAAAATCAGATACCTCTGCATCCCAACCAGTATGCATATCGCAAAGAGCGGTCTACCGAAAATGCACTACACCACTTGGTGACGCGCATTGAAAATAGTTTCACACAAAAGAAGGTCGCAATCTGCGCCTTCTTCAATATAGAGGGATCCTTCGATATTACAGGCAATGATTCGATCACCACTGCACTATCCTGCAGGGGTGTGGACCATCCCACTAATCACTGGATTAGGGCGATGCTAAATAGCCGTATCATATCAGCCACATGCGGAGAGGTCTCAATGACAGTATCGGCGGTTAGAGGAGGCCCACAAGGGGGGAGTCCTCTCACCTCTGCTTTGGTCGATAGTCATCGACGATCTACTACGCAAGCTAACCACTTGGGGCTACGAGGTCATCGGATATGCTGATGACCTAGTAGTCATTGTTACGTTCAAGTGCGAGATCACTGCCTGTGAGCGCATACAGCTTGCGCTCCAACTTATCTCTGACTGGTGTGGCAGAGAGGGTTTATTTATTAACCCAAATAAGACAATCTTAGTCCCAATTATAAAGAGGAGAAAGGTACAACCCTGCTCAATCTTATTAAATGGCACACGCATAGGATTTTCAGAGGAAGTAAAGTATCTAGGTATTGACCTAGACCGTAGACTCAACTGGAACTCCAATATGAGAAATAAACTCATGAAAGCGGCCATGTGGGCCTATCGACGCACCTACGGTAAAACCCAGGGACTTAAGCCTAAGGTAGTCCACTGGCTATACACCGCGATAGTAAGACCTATCGTCACCTACGGGTTCACCGTATGGTGGAAAAAAGTTGAGCAAAAAACTACAATTGTTAAGCTTCAACGCCTTCAGAGACTAGCGTGTCTCCGCATCACAGGCGCTATGCCAACCTGCCCCACGGCAGCCCAAGAAGCACTCATTGGTTTCACTCCACTGCACCTTTTTATCAAAAAGGTGACATTACGCAGCGCAATCAGAATTCTCTGCTCGGGATCAAATATGCCATGTAGACCCGCAGGCCACATGTCCATATTACAACACCTTCCCGAGCTGGATATGATTACTACAGTCTGGGACGCATTGCCACACACCTTCACCTTTGACAAGAGATTTGAGATACTGATCCCAAACCGCTCAGCATGGGAGAACAGTGATCCCCTGCTAAATGTCAAAGGCCATAGGTGGTACACGGATGGCTCCAAGATGGCTTCCCGCGTTGGCGCCGGCATCTTTGGACCAAAACGCAACATCTCGAAGGCCCTGGGAATAAGCCCCAGCATCTTCCAAGCAGAGCTGCATGCCGTCCTAACATGCGCAAATCTAAATCTCGAGACTGACATCAGAGGAGTAACCATAAACGTACTCTCTGATAGCAAAACAGCGCTTAAAGCGCTGGGTTCGTACAGCACGAACTCAAAAACCGTCAAGGAGTGCCATGACGCCCTACAAGTCCTCACCAAAAGAAACCCCGTTAAACTTTGGTGGGTGCCAGGACATAAAGGTATCAAGGGCAATGAAATTGCCGACCAACTTACCAGGAAAGGTTCCACCGACAAATATATAGGTCCGGAACCATTCTGCGGCATTCCCGGGTCTAAGATAAATTACTTCTTAGACAAGTGGGAAAAATTGCAACACCTGTCCTTTTGGAACAGCGTTCGGGGACTCCGTTATTCTAAACGACTTATACGACCCCTGAACAAGCACCCTATTGACATACTCAAACTCAATAGGGTGGATATCATAAGACTAGTCAGCTATCTAACGGGACACTGCGGTCTGAGACATCATCTAAACAAAACTAGCCTCTCGTCTGAAACTGAGTGTCGGCTCTGTCTTGAGGACGAGGAGACGGCAGAACACATACTGTGTGAGTGTGCTGCTCTCTGCCATCTTAGGAAGCGTATCCTTCTCAGTGAAGTTATGACTCCTGAGGGGATCACCCTGGCTCCTACGAGAAGCATCCTCAACTTCATTATAGAAGTGGAAAGGCTACTTGGCTAATCGGCCAGGCAAAAGACGGATGAAAAACTGCGCCATCTACTACGGGAATTGCTACAATGAGAACAAACAACGCTTATTCGGATGTGGATTCGTTATTCGAGAAGGACTTCGACAAAAATTCTTAAGTTTTCGAGATGTAAGCGAACGTCTCATAACAATCTGCATTAAAGCTAATTTCGTCAACAATAGCTTGATATGCCCTCACGCCCCGACCGAAAAAAAGGACGATCGACTAAAAGACGGCTTCGACGATCTCATAGAGAGCCCAATGTCCCAGCTACGATATAAAAATAGTAATTCTTCTTTTTCTTCTTTGGTGGCGTTACAGCCCATGAAGGACCAGAGCCAAGCTTCTCTTAATCACCCATGTTGTGTGTGATTTATTTTTCACACAGGTGAAAGGGACCTACAGCAGATCCCGAACAGCGTGAGTCGAGAAGCTTTTTCATGGCAAGTCAACTAAGAGGAGTTTTGCCAGTACTCCGCCGACGAGGGACGTAGCGAAATAAACATTCGATGGCGTTGGTGTTATCGGGATCCGAACTCGCTCATCGTGCGTCAGAGTCCAACACACCATTGCGCCACGGCGCCCTCACGTATTTGATTCGACCGCGGGGAAATATAGCCAACACGACACCACGTCCGAAAACGGACATCGGCTACACACGATTGCCTCATCTCAGCATTCACAAAGGAACCTGGCAATCACCTAATCAATCGGCCATCAGCCAGATTGATCAAGTCGCGATCGACACGAGACACTCCTCCAGCATCCTAGATGTTCGAAAATTCCGAGGAGCCAACTACCTTGTTGTAGCCAATGTTTGAATGAAGACATCAAGGATGCCACGTAGTCGAGCTGGACAACGAACGTTTGACGATGGAAAGCTACAATCGCACGAGACCGCTAGGATGTTTCCCTCTCGCAAATGCCGATAACACTGGCACAATCCACAGAACAACAGTGGGAGCATTGCCAGCCCGCCACTAGAGACGTGTTGGTTTTTAAACCACTGCCAACTAGAAACCCCTGGTTTTATGAGCAAGGTTAGCAAACCCTTGTAGCAAAGTAAACTGCCCACAAAGTCATGCTGCATAGACGGACAAGAGCCGCTCATGAATACTACATGAGAGAGAAACACACGGTTTTAATAAAGAAAATAGACAGCATGGGAAGCGTGATATCGAGGAGATGGAGAAATGCTGCCACAGAAATGACGCTCGCAAGTTTTACGAGAAAGTAAAACGAACATACCAGGGCTACAAAGCCAGAGCAGAAGCCTGTAGGGATGAAGACGGACAACTAGAAGTAGAGTCACTGTCGATGCAGAGAATATGGAAGGAATACTTGTGTAGACTTGGCGCAGACAGCCTATTTGCCGAGTTATTTAAAGTGGCTGGAAATGAGCTCGTAGGGTGCATGCGTCAGTTCATTTGTAAACTATGCTCGGAGGAAAACATGCCCGACGAATGGAATCCCAGCGTCGTTTGCCCAGTCCACAAGAAAGGGGACCCCCTTTAACTGCGTCTAGTACAGTGGAATAAGTTTCCTTAACATTGCATATAAGATCTTCTCTGCCGTACTGTGCGAACTCCTGAAACCCATATAAATCCACAATAGACCAAATATTCATACTGTGGCAGATCATGGAGAAGGCCCAGGAGCATCAAATCCACACCACCCATCACATTTTCGTCGATTTCAAAGACGCGTATGTTAGTGTGCATAGAGCCGAGCTATATAGAGCCATGTTTAGTTTGAGGTAGGTAGGTAGGTTCGTAGCCTCCCCAGAATATGAAGAATACACTTAGACCAGAGAGACCCGTTGTGTTGTTACGGGGAGTTTGTCCCCCTATTCATGAAACTACTTAGTGCTTCTTAAATAATTAAGAAGGTCACTTGTCCTTATGCGCCGAACATCTGTCTGGTCGTCTAGGAAATAGGATCCCAGGTAGCGTTTCCTGATTCCGCAGAAAGCCGGGCAAGCGCAGAGTAGATAGTGAATTTGATTCGATCTTCTCTTCGTCTAGGCGATTTCTGCTGAAATCATTCGGAACTTTCCCTAGTTTTTGGGCATGATTGCCAATGAGACAGTGTTCGGTGATGACACCAATGATTTTGTAGTTGTCAGTTATTTTTAGGGAGATTATTCTCCAAGTCCGTCGACTATCGAGCCGAGACCAGATTTGCATGGTGATAAGGCAGGTGCTCCTGGGCCCACCTCAGGTTCGTCTCAGCCATAGCGAGGTTTATGAGTTTAAGTTTAATGGCTGCAAGAGGTATCCCTCGCATGCCATGATTGATTGTTGCGTCGTTCCTTGTCTGGCGAGTGTGTCGGCCCTTTCATTGCCTGAGATGTCGCTGTGTCCTGGTACCCATAGGAGTTGTACTGTTCGGCCAACTCGTTAAGAGATAGGTGACAGTCAAGGCTTGTTCTTGAGGTATACACAAAGGACTCTATCAGTTTCCAGATTGCTTGATTGTTCGTGAAAATTCGAATATCCGCAGTAGAAATTACGTTCAACTTGAGCCAAGACAGAATAGATCTAACGACTGTAATGTGGAGTTATAGGGTGAGCTTGGGGTTGCAAGTGTAGAGTTATAGTTGCTTTTTTGCTCGCTCAGTTGTGTTGTTCTTCCAGGTGAGTTTCCTATCTAGTACAATGCCAAGGTATTTGGCACAGGGGGAGTAGGTTAACCTAGTGCCAAGTAAAGTGATTGGGCAGGTTTCCGGAATTTGTACTTTCCGGTGAATGGCACAAGCTCCGTCTTCTGGGGATTTACCCTGAGCCCATTGTGTTGTGCCCATTTGCATAGTGAGGAGAATGCCGTTTGCATACGGTCATTCGGTGTGTGTAGGTCGAGTGTCGAGGTCTTCTTTCTCCAGTTTGGTCAGTAGTTAATTTGCAACTACATTCCAGAGAAGGGAAGAGAAGACCCCTTCCCCACCCCGAGTCACATCGCACATCATCTTGGCGCACTCAGGATGAAGGGGACCTTAACCAACTGGGAGTGAGTCGCTGAAAACAGCTGGCAAAGGACCGCGCCAGCTGGAGAGGCTTGTTGGTAGAGGCCCAGGTTCACAGCGGGCTGTATCGCCACCTAAGCAAGTACATAAGTAACAGTATGTTTGTTGCATCATTGAACCAATCCATCAGTGTTATTGGACTTTTTGACATGTTTTTTTAGAATATCAGATTGTTCGTGGGCCAAATTGTATTAATCTCATATTTTAGAAGAGATCACTTCTACAATGCCATGCAAGTATTTATCTGCTGCTCATTAGGCTGGGTGTTTACTAATTAAGTTTCAATAATAAAGCAACAAACACATTCTTTACAATGGCGAATCAAACAACACCACAAAGTCCATTAATGGCTTCCGGCCATTAACGTGACCCCCTTCAGCATATTGTAATTAGCCGCATCCGCCGCAGTCTTTCAATAATACACCATCAGCCACAATGCCTTTGTCTGGATGAAGCAAAATCCTTATTCAACTTGATAATTGAAAATTCAAATTTCTATTTGTCGTTCAGCACAGAACTATGCAATGCATACATATAACAATCACAGAAAAGTTCAGTGGCATCACTGTTTCCCATCACACCTGACAGTCGCAGAGTGACAGTATTGTTTATCCCTGGTGACAGTTGTTCACATTCAATGTCACTTGTGTTTCGAATTTGTGGTTTTATTTATAAATATTTTCGTGAATTCTCGATTAGAGGAAAAAGTCAATTTAAACGAAATGGAACTCGATCCCGATATTGTGCGGGATTTTGAAAACCTTTTAATTCCCATCGAGAAACTGAGCGAAAAAGAGTTGAACAAACCAATCGGAAATACAAAACCACATCCCACGTACAATACAATTCCGAAATTCTTTTACAAATCGCCCGATCCGTGTAGTAATACACTTCGTCAAAATCTCCGCAAGGAAGCACATTCGTTATTCTTGCAGAAACGCACCCAAGAGCTACTCGATAACGAAGAGTTAAACTCCCTGTGGGAAGTATTGGAGAAATGCAGTTCCCAGGTGACTCCGATGGGCCAGCAATTAATTGGCTACGATGACTATCTAAAAGTTCGCGAGTCGGTAAGTGCCAAATGCCGTAAATATCTTACAGCAATTCTATTCGCAAAGTTACAATGCTCCTCCGGCTATCCGGGCAAAGTCGAGATAACATCCGTATTCAATTACACGATGCGAAAAGTTTGGCTCCAACAGGGACGTATCGGTTTGTCTGTATACGATTACAATGGCCAGGGATACCTGAGGGAAATCGACATGGAGAACTATATCATCGATATTATACCGACACTCTCGCAGTTGAATGTCGTCGAACAGTCGTTTCACAGTTTCTACGTGTGCACCGTGGTGAAGAAGTTTTTCTTCTTTCTCGATCCATTGCACACGGGTAAGATTCGCATTCGCGATATCCTGTCATCCGGACTGTTGGCGGAGTTGCTCGAATTACGCGATGAGGATGCGCCCAAAGAGAGTCAGGAGATGAATTGGTTTTCGGCACCGTCAGCATTAACTGTCTATGGGAATTACTTGAACCTGGACAAGGATCACAATGGGATGCTGAGTCGTAGCGAATTGGCTGCATATGGATCGGGTACGTTTACCTCGGTATTTTTGGATCGTGTATTCGACGAATGTCGAACGTATGATGGCGAAATGGACTATAAGACATTTTTAGACTTTGTCCTGGCGTTGGACAACCGGCATGAACCGCAGAGTTTGCATTACTTATTCCGGATATTGGATGTACAGCATAAGGGCTATTTAACAGCGTCAACATTGCATTATTTCTTCAAGGGGATACAGGAGCAAATCCGTGCAGAGAATGCTCAGCCAGTGAATTTCGAGGATCTGAAGGATGAAATCTTTGACATGGTCAAGTCGAAGGATCCGTACAAGATAACACTGCAGGACCTGATTAATTGGTAAGTCGACAATTCATTTCTATTCATACATATATAACTATTCCTCTGATTTAGTGGTCAAGCAGAGACGGTCGTATCAATCCTGATCGAGTTCCACAAGTTCTGGGCATACGAGAATCGTGAAGTGATCGTGTTCGAGACAAATCCCGAGGACGGGGCACAAAGCGTTTAACGTAGCACTAGCATTGCATTGTACTTGCCTTTTAGCTTTAAGAACATTCCACATCGGACTCTAAGTTAAGCCCAATTATTGTTTCCGTTTACGTTTGTCTATTTGTTTCAAATATAAAAGAGTGTCGAAAGTAACTAGTTTATGCTCCATTTCATTTCAATTATCTCACACTCAAGCCCGTACGAACTAATGCAGTCAGAAAATCGATTGATGCCGTAATTGTCAATGCAGCAAAAGTCATTGCAGTTAGTCTCGGTGCTTTCGTTGGCTTCAGTGCATACAATTTCATTGCGGGTGCAATTGGGCGACCATCATCATCCAAAAGGACATCACTGCATGTAGTTTCGTCTTGAATTGTCCATCTTAACAATTTGTTCCCCACAGTGACTGCACAGCGCATAACTATAATCATTTCAGAATTTCTGCATTGTTGTGTCAAGCATGTCTGAGGCAACAGCAAAAACATCGGCAGCAATTCGAAGCGAAGAGACGCAGACATATGCAGGATGAAGTAAAATCGGAGCAAGTGTACTTGAAGAGAGCGAGAGGGCGATTGCCCTCTTGAACGACACCGACTTGTCCACTTCATATCGGTTTGCCAGTTGAGTGAATCGTCGTAGATTCCTCTCACCTACGTCCCGGTACGTTACCAGTTTCTTTTGTCACACGTAAGCACTTCAATTACGACGCGCGCCAACAAGCAACATGCTATATCCTTAGAGGACAACTACGGCTTCACAGATAGTACGAGGCGAACTGGAAAGGACAGGACAGGACATACTCGCATCGATTGAGCCGATTGTGGGCGACTAACTTATTGTTGTTCGATCATAATTTTCTACTGCATTCACAAGTGGGTCGCAATGAAGTGACATGAGACAGGATATGTGCTAGGTGAAGTCCTGGTTTGTCACTTTGTAAATTGAAAGAGGATTTGAGTGACGATAGGCGGCGATGGTGTGGTAATGTATGAATGCATGCACACAAAATGAATTATGATTCATCATGAAATGGACAGAAAATTGAGTAAATGGTGCGTGCTGTTGGCAGACATTATTCTGCGTATTATCATGTCCTATTCAGCCGTGTTTCTGGGCAAGTGAATTTAATATTACGAAGGATAAGGTAAGGAACATTCAGTCTTCAGTGCATTAAAACAAAAGACATTGGCCCCAAAAGTCAATCGCCACAATTCTACCTGAAATAACTTGAGATCAATAGTTAACTAGGTCGGTGCCGTATTTGCTTCATGTTTCCCACGAAACTTGTATCCATATTACGACTTCCCTAAGAACATGAATTTTTTCGAGGCGGTAGGCCGATGCTGTTTCATAATTGACTGTACGATTATTTAGAAGCTGAATTAAACATTTATGAAAATGAGGGCAAGAAGTTTCTTCATTTCCCGGTTGAGCGGCTGACTCTTTCCTGATGTCTCCTTTTTGCCCTTTGGCTACTAAGGGGCCTCGTTCTCACACACGGAATTCGTTGCAATAATTTTTTTATTTAGTTCTTAAACTTCCCGACTTGGGTTCTTAGTCTATTTATTTCGCGAGAGGTCACTTAAACTTCGCGACTTAGGTTCTTAGTTTATTTATTTAGCGAGAGGTCACTTAGACTTCGCGACTTGGGTTCTGGGACAGGCAACTTAATTCGGCAAAACACTGTGCGTTATTTCGTGAAACACTAAGCACTTCTTGAGGGCTTCTTCTTAAATGTTTACGCGGCACTTAGCACTACTTAAACTATTATTTATTTATTTCACTTAAAAAAATATTTTTATTTTTAACAATATTTCCATAACTTAAATCTAATTTCTTTCCCGTGCATCCAGACGCAGAGTCAGCAGCGGATGTTTATTCGTTGCTCAGGTGCGCTGGGAACTTCAGGTCGATGTCTCATGTGTCCGGTGGGAATGATGTTTTTCCCGCTTCTGCAATTCTACCCGATCACGCACGGTTTGGATGTCATCGCCCGTGGGAACAAAGTATGTTCAAATATTTTTGGCGTTAACTTATATGTACATATGTATTTCTATCCACGAGGAAACAAGATCAACGGGACTGGTTTCGATGTCACTTAAACTACAGTCGACTAGCATTAAATATTACTCCCGCTGATTATGATTCTAGATAAAGAACCTTAATTGAGAATGTAACCAATTATCACAGCGGGAATCTAAAGATATTCGGGTATCTCCAACCGATGCCATTGACACTTTTCGTTCTTTATTCTACAGCATTCCATTCACTACTTCCTTTTGTAGTGAAATGGATGCACTAACGATGTAACGGTGTCGAAGTGCAACGAATTCAATTATTCTCACCGATCTCAATGAACATCATTACTTTACCTTTGTGTGCTGCAATACGCAAAAGAGCATCAACACCGAGGGCATCTTGCTTCCTTGCTGAATGGAGTACGAACGATATGACTGAGGTAAAGGAAAAGAGAATTTTTCACAAGAAGAAAACCTTCCTCTTCCCCATACAGGAGGTGAAGAAGGACGTGGAGGAAGAAGATCATTCTCTGTGACTCGACGGGAGTGACGATGAATCCGGAAATATTCCTTGAAACTTCGTTAAAAATGAAGAACACCGCATACGCACACAATATACTGCGGTGTATGAATGCATGTGTGCGTGGAAACAGACAACAAAAGGACCTTTATCCTGTTGGAAAACTTTCATGTTTAAATCTGAAGATTTTCACTCCTTCTATGTATATACATATCTCCATACTTCCTTCCTTCATCGCGCAGTGCATTGTTGACAGAGATTCTCAAGCGTACTGTCCTTTTTCTTCCACCCACTTTTCACCCGTCTTGGGTTTATTTTGCACTCACTTCCTGATTTGACTGCATTCTTCCCGGGGCCGCACAAAGAGGTGTTTCTACAATAGTTTTGTAGTTTGTGCAATTTATTCGTTATTGGGTTTTATTTAAGTTATCCTTTTTTTTTCATCTCTCGCATCCTTTCCTGGCCGATTTTATAGCGGTGAACTGAAGTGTTCCGAGGATACTTGAGCGAACTTTCGTTACCATTATTCAAGTTGCTTCTACTCTAATGGAGTCTCTTTTTTTGTCTCATTGGGATGTGTTCAGAGGATTCTCACCTGATTTTAAATCGTGCATGGTTACACGAAGACGTTGGTAACAGAGACACGGGAGTAACAAATGAAAGGGATAGCACAGATTGTGCCATGATTGAGGTGTCCATTTGGGGTGGTTATTGTTATATTTACTGGTGTTTACTTAAAATAATTATCCTAGATATTTCAGTATACAATCAGGACTGCGTGGTGTTTAATTTGAGGTTAGATAGTTCATACAATTTTTCTCGTAACTTCTCGGTTGTTTGAGAAAAGTTTTAGAGCAAAGTGTCGCTTAGAAGTTTTGTGGTAGGGTTGGATTTGATAAAAGTTGAAAAGTTGTCGCTACGAAGTTGAAGTGCTTTTTAAGTATTTCGTAAAATATGGGAAATTAGATAAGGCCACGCTGTGCATGGCAAGTGGAGCGGTGAGTACTGCCCCTTATGTCAATTTATGGGATGAATATGATTTTCTGTTTATGGGCTTAGCGAGAAACGGCGATATACGAGTACTATACTTGAAGGGTTTGGCGTTAATCACATTCGCTCTTTTACTTATTGTCTTTACTTGACCATCTTTTTTGGGAGAGTAATCGTGGCAATTCACCGACTTTCATTACTAATAATAGAAGGGAGGTTCTAGACATAACACTCCTAACTTGAATCGGTACTGCAAAAGTCTCAAATTTAAATTCTCAGAATATAACAGAAATGTCTTTCGAAACTCATGCAAGGTGAATTGCTTACCAACTTATTTATCAGGCCACCCATTGAGAATCTGAGCCTGAGCTATAGCCGCCTTTTATCCTTGTTGTCCTACATTCACAATTACTTGGTCTTTATACCGGAGGTTCGATCTTCCTCTTCTTCTCGAACCAGGAGGCTCGGAGTCGAAGACCCTCTTAGCCGGCGCGTTGACGTTCATGCGCTCGATGTGGCCGAGCCAATGCAGCCGACGGCTTTTTGCCTTCCGGACTATATTAACATCTTGCTCGTGGAGTTCAAGGTTGTGTCTTTTCCTCCATTCACCTTCCTCAAAGATAGGATAAAATCGTGAAATTGTGGGAACTACATTTCTACACAAAAAAAAATCTGAAGAGAGTGATGCCTCTAAAATATTATCGCCTGCTAAGGCCTGTGAGTCCTCAGCGGCTAAGCAAATAAGCAATGTCGGTATCCTTTGTGATACCTATTAAATCTCGGCTATGATGTCAACGGATATGTCGACGACCTAGTAGTTATTGTTACAGGCAGATGCCAAATTTCTACCTGTTAACGCATTCGTCTTGCACTTCAGTCTATCTATGATTGGGTGTCAGAGAGGGTTTCCCGATAAACCCAAATGAGATAATCTTAGTGTTTACAAAGAGGAGAGAGAGACAGCCTTGCTCCTTCTCTCTAAAGGGTACAAACATAGAATTTTTAGAAGTTAAGTACCTGGATATTGACCTTGATCGCAAACTTAACTGGAACTTCAACATCGAAAACAAACTCACAAAGGCGACTAAGGCACTGTGGACCAGTCGACGCACTTACGGTAAAACCTGATAATTAAAACCTACTGTGATCCACTGGTTATATAGCGATATAATAAGACAAAAGTTGAACAAAAACAATAAACATTCAACTTCAATGCCTTCAGAGACTAACGTGTTTCGGCATTAGAGGCGCTATGCCAACCTGTACCACGACAACCTCAGAAGCACTGATTGGACTTACTCCACTGCACCTATTCATTAAAACGGCTGCAATACAGAATTCTCCGCTCAGATACAGGCGTACCATATAGACCATTGGGTCACATGCCCAACATCTTCCTGAGTTAGATATGATTACCACGGTCTACAACGCATTACCATACTCAATAATTCTTGACAAGAGATTTCAGAAACTGTTCCGAAACCGCACAGCTTGGGAAAGCGGCGTTCCCTTGCTCAATGCCGTGGGCCTTAAGTGGTACACAGATTGCTCCAAGATGGGTTCCGGCGTTGGCGCTTGCAACTTTGGACCACATCGAAAATCTCGAAGGCTCTGGGGATGAGTACCAGTATCTCCAGTCAAGTTGCGCTCAAAGCGTTGAGCTCGTGTAGCACAAACTCCGTTATGGAATGCCATGATACCCTACAGACCCTAGCCAAAAGAAATAAAGTCAAACTCTGGTAGGTGCCAGCGAAAGGTACATATATATGTATGCATAACCCTTCTGCGATATTAACAAGTCTAAGATTAACTTTTTCCAAGACAAGTGGGAACATCGCAACACCTTTCCCTTTGGAACAGCGTTCAAGGACTCTGGGGGTGGCCGTGGTGCAGTAGTTAACATCATCGACCGCCGAGCGGAAGGTTTATGGTTCAAATTCGCTTCATAGCCAAGAAAAACTTATTCCTATAGGAACAAAAAAAAAAAAAAAACAAAAAAAAACAAAGTACGCAACGCAGTTGTGAATGAAAAGTGGCCAGACATAACACTCACAGCATTTGGTTAACCGAAATTCATCTTCTGCGTATGCAATACTAAATTGCTTGAACGAATTACTACGGACTATAACCAACGCGGAATTCGGTCGGCTCTCGTCCTATCTAGGTGAACGAACATCAACGACCCCAACCACTGCACTCCGTTCAGGTTGTGTGTGTCATAAGAGAATATAAAAACTCGTAAACCTGCGCGAGTCTCTAAAAAAAAAAAAAAACCTTTAACAAAAACTCTATTAATATCCTTAAATTTACCTACTTACCTACCTTACGAGACACTATGGTATAATCTTAATAAAATTAACCTCTCGTCTGAAACTGAGTGTAGGCTCTGGTTTGAGGGCGAATATACTGCAGGGCTAGTGTGTTGCCCTTTGCACTAGCCCCTCAAAAAAAAATTTAAATAAATAAATAAAAAAATACTCATGAACTCAAGGTAGACGAAGTCCTTAACTACCTCGAACTTATAACTGCCAATACGAGCGTTCTGGCCAAGACGTCGGTGGTGAGCGTCCTTTTTTGATGACAGCGTATATTTAGTTTTACCCTCGTTTACCGCCAGACCAATTTTCGCCGCCATGAACTCAAAACTCGCAAACGCCTCATTGACATCTCGCTGTGATCTCCCTATTATCTACCTATTATCGTCGGCGTATGCAAGGAGGATTTGAGGATTTGAAATAGATTGTGCCTCTTGTATTGGCGAGTGATTTTTGCACAATCATTTTCAATATGATGTTGAAGAAATCACACGACAGCGTATCGCCCTGCCTAAATCCTTTCTTGACATCAAAACTATCGGTAAGGTGTTCACCGATTCGGATGGAGCAGCGAGCATTCTCCAAAGTCATTCTGCATAGTCTGACCAGTTTAGCAGGTATGTCAAATGTAGACATAGCGTTGTATAGCTCGTCTCTAATTACGCTGTCGTATGCGGCTTTGAAGTCGACAAACAGGTGGTGAGTGTCGACTTGAAATTCATTGGTTTTTTCCAGGATCTGCCGTAGTGTGAAGATTTGGTCGATGGGGGACTTCCCTGGCCTGAATCCGCACTGATAAGGACCTATCAGCTTATTTACAAAAGGCTTCAGGCGTTCACACAAAACGGCAGAGAAGGTTTTGTAGGCGATGTTAAGGAGACTTATTCCTCTGTAGTTGGCGCAATCAGAGGGGTGTCCTTTCTTGTGGATCGGGCATACGATGCTGAGACTCCATTCCTCGGGCATGCTTTCCTCAAACCATATCTTACGGATGAGCTGGTGCATGCTCCCAACCAGGTCATCCCCAGCTGCCTTGAAGACCTCAGCAGACAGTTCGTCTGCGCCAGCAGCTTTATTCGACTTAAGCTTCGATATAGCAATCTTAACTTCGTCGTGGTCAGGGGGACAGAATTCTCTGCGCCGATTAGAATTGGATCATTCTGCCTGACAGCGGTATATTGACTAACATCGCCGTTATACAGTCTGCGGAAGTGGTTTTTCTATATTCTCAGCATCGACTGCGGTTCTGCTACTAGGTGTCCGTTCTCATCCCTGCAGGCTTCCGTGGCTTTATAACCTTAGCATGTTCGCTTTATCTGTTGATAAAACTTTCGAACGTCACGCCTGCAGTAACACCTCTCCAAATTATCTCGTGTTCTTTCTTCCTTCTTCTAAGAAGCTTATGCTCATCCCTTCTTTTTAACTCGTAGAGCTTACGAGCTGCTCTTGTTCTTTTATGCAGCGAGGCCTTATATGCATCCTGCATCGCTGTATGAATCCTCCTGCACTCGTCATCGAACTAGGTGTTTCTTCGTGGTGGAGCCTTGAAACCCAAAACTTCGGATGCAAAGCTTTTCAGGGCTTGTTTGCAAAGGTTCCACTGCTGTTCTATTGATAGCGTGGAGGATTCAGGTGTATTGGAGAGTTTAAGGGAGACGCGATCGGTAAAAGCACGAGCGGTTTCTGGCGATAGTAGCTTTCTGACGTCATAACTTTGTATTCATACTCTACTCCGTTGCGTTCGTGATATCCGTAAGCGCATCTTGGCTACTACAAGATAGTGGTCCGAGTCAATGTTAGCCCGTCGGAAAGTTCGAACATCAAGAATAGTGGAGGAGTGTCTGACGTCGATCGCGATGTGATCAATCTGGTTGGTAGTCGATTGATCAAAAGACCGCCAGGTGCCTTTGTGTATATCGAGGTGCGGGAAGCGCGTACTGGGTAGGAGGAGATTTCGCCCCGTAGCAAGACCAATCAGCCTGTGTCCGTTATCGGAGGTGGTGGCGTGTAGGATATGTTTGCCTATGACTAGTTCAAAGATGCTTTCCTTACCCAACTTAGCATTGAAGTCGCCTAGTACAATTTTGATGTCATAGCTGGGACATTGGGCATACGTTCTGTCTAGGAGATCGTAGAACTCATCTTTGGCGGAGTCATCCTTGTCTTCCGTGGGGGGGTGGACGCAGATCAGGCTGATGTTAAGAAAATTAGCCTCGATATTGATTGTTATGAGGCGTTCGCTCACATGCCGAAAGCTTAGGACTTTTTGTTTTAGTCCACCTCGAACAACAAACCCGCATACAAAAAATCATTGCACTCTCTCCCTAGAGCAGTCGCCGTAGTAAATATCGCAGTTTTTCATCCGCTTTATACCCGCATTTCCTGGATGGCGGTGATGTCCGCTTTATAGCGGACTAGGGCGTCCGCAACATTCCACGTACAAAGCCGAAGATCATTGACTTTTTTTCGTTTTTTGCAAGGGTCGTCAACATAAATCCGGTCCGTTATATCCGAGGCTTTTGGTTGTTTCGGAGTTTATGGTTTTTTTACGGTTACGGCTTAGTAGGCCGTAGACCAACCGACTAATCCTGTTTTTTTGGCGCATGAGGCTCGCCATTCGCCCTTCCCCGTCTGCAATTTCCATAGGAAATGTCCAGATGGCACCACGAGGAGGTGGGGATAGGACTTACTAACAGTGCCGCAAGATGTTCGACTGCGGTGGCTCTTCTCGCTTTTTAGCAGGCCAGCATCCGTCGGATAGATGCTACCCCTACGAGGCCTTTGTTAGTCCTTTTCCATTCTTCGCTTGACTGTGATACCATATTTCATTCTAGTGCCTGTACCAAGAATTCGATTTCTGTTCACAAGTGTGATAAAATGAATTATCAAGATATAATATCGTGTGATTCAAATTGTTCTAAAATAGAAGGGGTTTAAAGCTTTAAATATTTCGGCATTCTTCTAGATAATAAGATGACATGGAAGCCACACGTGGAAAGCCTTAAAGATTATATGTTATCTGTCATTCGAAAAATGTATCTGTCCCAAAAGCACATAGTGAGAATTATTTGCAAACATAATCGATTATCTCATAGTTGGTCTCTATTTCTGACACTACGTATACTTCCAATTAATCACCTCTATATCTTTAAGGTTCTAAAAGTCTTTTATTTAAGAAGCGGGTACAGTACGACCCTCAGATGTTCAAATATATACAGTCTTAGAATAAATAATATGGTTATGTACAATACCCCACTCACAAAAAAAAACCGTTGCTTTAAGTTTTATACTACGACCTAGGCACCTAGGCTCTTTAATAAATTACCAGAACACATAAGAAAACTGTCACAACCTGCCCTATTTCTAAAGGAGCTTAAAAATATATATTTTGGTTGTCTGTAAAGTCGGTTTACAGACGATTATTTTACGTGATAAGGTCATTAGAAAACATTGATGAAAAATGAACAACACGCGGTGTTTCCAAGCGGTCCACCATCTATTATTATTATTTATTATTTATTTATTATTTATTAATGTAAGAAATACTGATGACATTCGATATTTTTTTACAAACGTAATACAATAGAGTTGAATGTCATTTCATTGGAACAATACAATAATATGGGGTGGGATACTAAGCAAAAATGAAATTACGTTTAAATTCATTACAAATTGTTGGAAGTTACATATAAGATGCAAAATTTAGTACATCAAAATATTAAATCAAAGTAACGGAAGATAATCAGATCAAAATATTAGAAGTGAGAGAGTCAAGTCTATTATAGTCAAAGAGAAACAACCAATTTTTTAAGCGCTTTAGAAATACTTTGGACGTGTGTACTTTTCTGATTCCTTCTGGTAGTAAGTTAAATAAACGGTGACATACGATGGAATAAAAATTTCTAAGAGCAGTGGTACGAAAACTTGGTATGTGTAACATGTTAAGGGCATTTTTACGCAGGTTATAGTCTGAGATGATTCTAAAATTTCGGTTACCAGACTTCATAAAAAACGCTTTTAGAACCTTAAAACAATATAAGTGACGAACAGGAAGGATTCTTAATTCACAAAACAAAGGATAACTAGGATGTCTGTTAGGTTTACGACAAATTTTCCGGACAACATTCTTTTGCAAAACTAACAATGGATGGACTTTATTCTGATAGCCACCTCCCCAGCAGCTAATACCATATTGAAGCTTTGAATGAAAAAGTCCATAATAGATTGTGGTTAATAGTTTAGTGGAACATATATTTCGTAGGTAATAGAAATGTCTAAGTGTAGAGATAAAATACTTATGCAATGCACTGGCGTGAGAAGAGAATTTCATATTAGAATCAAGTAATAGTCCTAAGTACATAAATTCATCCACATTCTCAATCAAGAAACAATCATCACTGCAGCTTTCACTAGAACAAAATAAAGGACCAAGCACACTTGCTGCACATTTACATTGATATAGTTTAAACTTTTTGCAGTTCGGTGCATGGAAATATACATTTGGTTTTGGGTTGATAGAAGAAGATAAATTGAAAAACATTAGTTTAGTTTTAGAACTTATTACAAGCTTATGTTCAGCGAACCATTGTCTTAGTGTATGTATATCGCAATTTATGTCAGAAATAAGATCTAAGGGACTCTCTAGGCCATACGTTAACCCAACATCGTCAGCAAAAGCAGTAGGTATGCCATTGAGATTAAGGTGAAAAAGTGAGTTTATATAAACTAAAAAAAGAATGGGACCTAAAACTGAGCCTTGTGGTACCCCAAGTCTATTCAATTGTACATCACTTCTTATCTCCTCCAACTTTACTCTCAGTAATCTATTTTTCAAATAAGATTCAAACCAGTTAAGCATGAAGCCACGCACACCTGCATTTTCTAGTTTTTTCAACAAAATTTGGTGGTCAACCATGTCGAAGGCTTTGGTGATATCAATAAATAGCGCAGCTGTACATTTTCTTTTATCAAGGTCACCCATTATCCGCGAACAAAATTCTAATAGTGCATCTTCGGTTGATTTACCCTTTTGAAAACCAAATTGAGCGGGGTGAAGGAATTTTACCTTGTCTAAAAAATTCACTAATCTCATTTTAATAAGTTTTTCGAAGACTTTGCTAATACTTGGCAGAAGAGATATAGGCCTATAGTTTCCAATTTCAGTCGAAGGGCCTTTTTTAAAAAGGGGTATAACATCTGCACATTTCAGAGCGTCAGGAAAAGTTCCAGAAAAAACGCTACGATTAAATAATTCAGCTAACACATCAACAATGAAACAAGCAATCTTTTTAAGGACAACATTGGAAATACCATCGGCACCACATGAATTTGAGTTATTTAAGCTGCCAATCATTCTTAAAATCTCTAAGGGATTTATATGGTCAAAAACAAAACTATTACTGTGCACAGGACTTACATCACCACTAACAGATGAACATTGGGGACACAGATTCTGAATCTGCTTAACAAATAAATTATGTCCGATGCTTGAAAAATGTTTATTAAAAACGTCAGCAATTTCGTGTTTATTTGTTATTTCCTTATTGGCGATGCATAAAACAATATTTTTTTGGATAGATGATTTTTTGTTAAGAATGGTATTTACAAGTTTCCACTCCTTCTTAAGATTAGAATTGAGCACGATAATATGAGTCCCGACAGATTGGTATTTCTTTTTTCAACTCAGCACACATCTATGTACTATCCATCTATGTACTAACCGCACCCGACGCTGGTTGATTACGGTGCTTGGACGACAGCCGATACATATGAGATTGCTCGGACAGTGTTGTGTTTCTGGTAAGGAAACGCAAACACTCATAAGCTGCTCGTGAGTGTGCGCTACCCAACGAGCAATTATTAAACGCACGCGTTCATGAGTAATTGGCTGTGATTTGGAAATGGGCGCATACGTATGTATGTATATATGCATATCCAACATACAAACTCCAGACTTTTTTACACGAATTCTTCAGAATCGTATTTGTAGTCTAAATACAGAATTAGGGTATATACAGGTATGTATGTATGTATCACCTGGGTTACTGATTACTCCTAAAAGTACGTCATCGCAACGTTTTTTCATGCCCCCAAGTATGCAAACAAAATTCTCTCCCATAGGCAAAATAGATGCCTCTCTATCGCTTGTTTCGCGCTCTCGCTTGCACGAGTTAACACCGCTCACCCGGCATTTTTCCATAAATCGTTCACCCAAATTTTCCCACCTTCTCAGCGACAACGATCATTGCACCTTCGCTGCAGTGACATACATTCATCAAATTACATCCGGCCAGCCACCAAGGGCAACACACTGGCGATCATCGCACCTCAATAAAAACATATGTATCCAGTTACTCAAGCAAGAAGAAATAGTCTAAAGAATCTAATTCCACGAAATGAAGTGCACCGCCGCAAATTGTAACGATGCACTTTCACACGGCATAGCGGCATTCGTAGGTTTTAAGTAGAATTAAGTTAGCTTGTACATTTAGTGTTACTTTTGAATGGAGTGAATAAAGTTTATTTTTTTTTTAAATAAACCCCAATAACTGGTCCATGAAGGACCTGAGCCGAGCTTCTCTCAATCACCCATGTTGTGTGTGATTTAATTTTCCCATAGGTGAAAGGGACCTACAGTTTATTGCCGGTTCCGAACGGCGAATTTCGAGAAGCTTTTCATGACAATTTTACTACAGGGGGTTTGTCAGAACCCCGCTGAGGAGAAACACCGTGAAAACTCGTTCGATGACATGGCAGTGTCGGGATTCGATCCCGTGTCATCGGCGCCAGAGGCCAACACACTACCAACTGCGCCACGGTGCTCTCAACATTCTTCGATGGTTGGAATAATATGTGTCAGACGACGAAAATATTCCAGACGATGAATGTAGCGATGTTTAGGCCGATGTAGGAATAGAAAACGTGTTAGAAGAAAGTTGCGAGTCAGACTCAGAATGCGAAGAGATAAATGAGGTAGAAAATAACGACAATGCTCCTCTCGAAATTGTTTCATCTACGACTTTACCTAGATAGCAAGAATTATCATCTGAAGATAATATGCCTTTAGCTCAACTGCGATCGAGGCCCGGGAAGAAGAATTATTTCGGCAAGAATCGTTTTCGTTGGTCATCCGTCCCACATTCCTTACGATCAAGAACACTACAGCATATTATAACGCAAGAGAGGGAAGGTATAAAACCAGATACCGCAGTGAACTAATTGCATTATCTTCTCCGCTGGATATCTGGCAGCATCTTTTTACTGACAAAACGCTTTTTTTTTTTTTTTTTGAAATTTGCGCGCACTCAAGGTCTAATAACCTTATTATGTCGGCGACACAGTGCGGGCAGAAAGTAGAGAGGAAGAGGAATAGAGGAGATGCCGATGGACATTGATCTTAAATGCTTGCATGTTGCATTGAGGGGGGAAAACCGAATACGTCCGAAAGCGGGCTTCAGAGTATATTGGTGAGCATTCCTAGAGAGACGTGTATTGCGGGAGAAATGTTGAAGGAGCGGAATTCAACTGGCTATTTCATCAAAGCATTTTTGGTGGTAGTAACGATAAAACAGGGAGAGGCAGGTAACATTCCTGCGGTGTTCCAGCGAGCCTAATGTTTTGGTAATGCTGGAGTCACCTATCAGTTTTATGGTTCGTTTTTGTATTCTGTCTAGTAGGTGCAGTGAGGTCTTGGAAGCACCGGACCAGACATGAGCGTTAAACTCTAATTTGGGGAGAATGAACGCCTTATAGATTGTAGCCAGATCTAAGGGTGAGAAATATTTCTTGCATCTGTATAAGAATCCTAGGCATTTCGCAGCATTCTTGGCGACACTGAATATATGGTCGCTCCAATTAAGATTGTGAGCAACACTCATACCCAGGATGGAAAGCTTTTCAGTTTCCGAGATGCAAGTGCCATTCATGGATAATGGCTGCGGGTTATTTATACGCTTTAACGACAAGAGACAGCATTGTGTTTTGGAAGAATTAAATTCCACTCTATTGTTTTTACACCATTGGATGATGCTGTCGATATCGGAATTTAATGAGCTTAACATACGCTGCCGCTTTATTGCATTATTTACATTGCATTATTACATTAATGTGAAGATAAGAGAAATCAGATCGAGCTACCAAATTTCAACATGTGTTCAAGATTTAGATCTTATGCAATTGAAGGCGTTTATAGGGTTCCTATTTTACAATGCTATTTTCAAAAAATCACGAGCAATATACCTCTTGGTACTGTACAGACGGCACTGGACGGGAAAAATACCGCTGTATCATGAGCAAGAACAGGTTTGAAGTGTTGATAAAAGCCTTACGTTTTGATGACTCGGCGACTAGTACAGTACGAAATGGGTGCATTTCTGAGCTTTTCAACTCCTTTATTGACCAATGCCAAGCTATTTTTGCAATCAGCAGCTGTGCATGTATTGATTAAATGTTGCTCGCATTTCGAGGAAGATGCAGGTTCAAAATGTTCATGCCAAAGAAACCGGCAAAATATGGCATCAAAGTTCAATGTCTTACAGATGCAAGATCGGGATATCTTCTTAATGCCTATATCTACCAAGGCAAAGATTCCGATGGACTGAACCTAACCCCTGAATATCAGCGACTGAGGAAACCAACTCAAGCTGTAATGCGTCTCATACGCCCAATTGAAAAATCCAATAGAAACGTTACTATTGACAATCGGTACACTTC
This sequence comes from Eumerus sabulonum, assembly GCA_951905685.1. Taxonomy (NCBI): domain Eukaryota; kingdom Metazoa; phylum Arthropoda; class Insecta; order Diptera; family Syrphidae; genus Eumerus; species Eumerus sabulonum. The sequence continues at coordinate 211,957,809 of OX645060.1, forward strand.
TATTAAGCTATTTGATGTCTTAAAAAAAAAAAAAAAAACAACTGACCGGAGTAGAAACACTGAGAAAAAATCAAAAAGAGATTCCCCCTGAATTCTTGCCAGCTCGTCACAGAAGTGTTAATTCGACGGTTTTTGGTTTTACTCAACATATCACTATATCATCATATGTACCAAGGAAGAATAAAGCAGTGATCACTCTGTCGAGTATGCATCACATGCCAAATGTTGATGAAAGTACTAAGAAACCTGGGATAATCCTCTTTTATAATCAAACCAAAATTGGAGTGGATCTACTCGACCAAAGGTGTTCAAATTACTCCACGGGTCGTCGCACTCGCAAATGGCCCTAAGCTGTATTTTACCGTTTGCTGGACATTTCTGCCTCGAATTGCTATGTCGTAAGGTCTCAAGGCCAAAAGATTGAAAGTGGATTTTCAAGCATCTAGCTGAACAGCTAACTAAATCGCAAATGGAACGCCGTGCAAATAATTTGAAATTGCAACATGACATTAAAACAGCTATTCGGCACATCCTCCACAGTAACAAGGAAACCCCTCCATCAGCAGTTCCATCTAGCAGTAGCGCTGAGGAGAGGTTAGTAGCACGTAACGACTGTTCTACTTGCGACTCTAGAAAGAAACGCAAAACACTATATATGTGTTTTGAATGCAAAGCTCCTATATGCCTGGAATGCTCACACTAACTGAGCTTTCACTGTCGTGAGAAGCTGTAAGCTGCAATTTTGTTTAAGTTTCGCTTTTATTGAGAATTTTTATTTTTACTTATGTTTTCCGGTTAGGTACTGAATATTAAAAAAAAGAGCAAAGAAGTACCCAATTTATGTGATTATTATATAGTATCTAATTTTCCAAATATCTTAGTTTATGGGTATAAAACTAAAAGTGTTGACTTCTTAACTGAGATTTAAAACAAAAATGTTGATCTTCCTGTGCCTTTCTTAGATAGATAGATTTATTTCGTATTTTAATTTACATTTGGTTTGTTACCGCACTTTTACAACACAGGGATTTGATAATACATACTATCTTTCCACTGAATAATTATTTATATCATGAAGTGAAGAACAATAATAATTAGGAACAATAAAACAGAAGGAAAATACAACAAAAACCTTCTATATAAATACAAAAATAAAAAAATAGAAAATAATAATAATAATAATAAATAAATATATGATATAAATAAATATGATATATATATAAATAAATAAATAAATAAATTAATGAACAAATAATTTAATAAATAAGAAAATAAATATACGAATATTATACATACATACAAAAACATATATTATACATACATACATACACTTAATTTGCACATAACTCATTTATGAGTGGGTTGTCGGCAAAACTACATCGATCTACAAATTCAGATTTAAGTTTTTCAATTCTTCTACAGATCAATTCAACATTCGCTTTTTCATGTAGGTCTAAGGTAGAGTGATGCCAGGGTAGGTTAAGCATCATTTTTAAAACTTTATTTTGGCATATTTGCAGCCTTAAATGGCTTTTTGCACAATTGCCCAAGCTTAGCATCCATATAAGAGGATCGCCTGAAAGATGACTTTGTAGATTATAATTTTATTTTCTGAAGAAAGAAAAGATTTTCTATTGATAAAGGGATATAACATTTTGATAGCAACTCCAACTTTTTTTATGGTTCTATTTATATGTTCATTAAATAATAATTTTATGTCGAGATAAATCCCTAGATATCTGATACAAGACTCCCATGGGATGCTTACTCCATTTGCCTGTAATTGTGTGGAGGGTAGAAAGCAACTCTTCCTTTTTCTCGTGAAAAAGATAGATTGCATTTTATGTTCATTTAACTTAATCTTCCACTTTGAATAATATTTCTGCAATATCCCCATCACATTCTCTAGATTTCTCTCAATATTTGAAGCGAATTCATGCGATGAAAATATTGCAGTATCATCAGCGAAAATGGCTGCATCGCAATTTGGTAGTAGGGGGAAATCGGAAGAATAGAAATTATATAATATTGGACCTAGCACAGACCCTTGGGGGACACCAGCATCAAACGTTATTAAATTGGAGACTCCACAATTTACGTGAACCTTAAAACGACGATCTGATAGAAAGCTTTGAATTATTTTGCTAATATAGGACGGGAAATTAAAATGAATCATTTTGTAAATCAGACCGCTGTGCCAGACAGTGTCAAATGCCTTTTCAATGTCCAATAGCACCATTCCAGTAGATTGTCCTATGGAACGATTTGTTTTGACATGCTTGCATATTCTAAGTACTTGATGCGAGGCGAAGTGGTATTGTCTGAATCCAAATTGTTCTTTAGGATATATGTATATTTTTATCACAGATATGTTTAAGCATTTTCTCCTTAAGAACACTTTCCAATATTTTGCTTACACTACTAAGCAAGCTTATTGGTCTTGTAACTTACAGGAGTTTCAGGCGGCTGACCCGCCTTTATCACCGGAACGATTTTGGCTATCTTCCAAGCATCTGGAAAATACTCCATTTTTATACAGGCATTGATTAGAAACGATAAATATTTTATTCCCGACTTCGGCAAAGCATATATTTACCAAGAAGACAGCAAATGAGCTAATTTTTTTTATAACTAATCCATTTTCATATAAATGGATTATATGACCATGGTTATGGGTTATGGTAACCCAAAACCAACAGAAATTTAACAAAACATATCCAATGCTGTTTTTTCACTGTCAAATAATTCTTTGCAAAAGTGAATAGAGTCCGAGAAATCTCTTTAATAATAATATAAGAAAAAAAGAACCCGTCACGTTAGTTATAATTTCATTGCGTTTTGGAGTTGTGTGTCTGTTTGTTAGTCGTTAAGGATTTCATAGTGTCCAGAAAATTAAAAAAAAGTAATCTTGAATATGCCAGGCAAACGGTTAAGTAATGATGTAATACAATTGGTGTATTATAACTACCACAAAGGAAAATCCGCTAGGGAATAGACTGAAATGTTTTGTATAAAATTAAGAACTGTGTACAACGTTATAAGCCGTGCAGAAAAAGAAGGCAGACTAGAACTGAACCAGTCAACAGGCAGGCCACAAAAACTAACAGCCAGGGACGAAAGAAAAATTATAAGACGTATTGAAGACAACTCTCATACCAGCACCAGAATATTAGCCGCGGACTTAAGAAATGGTTACGGATTTCAAGTGTCTCATGACACAGTTAGAAAAACTATACTCAAGCACAAGTACACATCAAGAGTCACTAGAAAAAAACCATTACTCTCACCGTTGAATATTTGCAAGAGAGTCAATTTTGCAACAAAGCACATTTGTCTTCCGGTAGAGTATTGGAACGATGTTGTGTTTTGTGACGAGTCGGCAGGACCGCCGAGAGTATGGCGAAAACCGCTTACAGCCCTCGACAACAAGAATATCATCCCAACAGTAAAATTCGGGAAATTGTCAGTGATGATATGGGGCTGTTTCTCAAGCAAAGGTGTTGGTTAGTTAAAAATTATTGATGGAAAAATGACAAAGGAAGTTTATTTGGATATTTTAAGACAATATTTGAAAAGAAGTGTTCGGAAATTTGGCTTTGTGGACCCAGAAAAGTGGTGGTTGCTTATAACTGCCAAAAAGCAATTGACACCCCTGCGCAAAGCCCCGATCTGAACCCTATTGAGAATTTTTGGGCCCATTTAAAAAAAGAAGGTGGTAAACAGAAGTCCGAAATCAAAAAATGATTTAAATAAGTTTGTCAACGAAGAATGGCTTAAGATTCCCGAGGAATATGACCTTCAGAAGCTCATTCAATCAATGCAGGGTAGATTACGGGCTGTCATTAAAGCTTAATGGTGGTCATACCAAGTATTAAAAATAAGAAAATTGGTTCTTTTGCTTGTAATTTTAGCTAATTTGGTCGGCAAACAGCATTTTGCAAAGAATTGTTTGACAGTAAATAAACTAATATTGATCGATTTTTGTTAAATTTCTCAAGTGTTTGGTTGATTGTGTGTTTTCTTTTTGTATATTACGGTAACCAATTAATACGAAAATGGAATTATGAAGAAGGTTTTAAAAAAAATCTTATTTTACTTAGTAAATATATGCTTTTAACATTATTTTCTTTTCATTTCTACGTTTTGCAAATATTTCCTTGACAAACTGTATATATTTCGGATACAATCTATACCGCCTGCTTTTCTTATTTTTGAGTCATTGACTATATATTGGACATCTTCATCACTAACAAACTCGATTGAGGTTGTTTGACGTACTCTATTTGAAAAGTATGTTTGAACTGTAGAGTTTACAATATTTTCCGTTTCTGTATCGCCTAAGGTTCTAGATTTTTTGCGAAATTCAGAACAAGTGCATTTGCTTTGCCATCATCCGTATGGTACGTGTTAATTGAGTCCTTTAAATATGCCTTTCTTATTCTAATAAATAATCTATTATGTTCCTAAACTGATTTTATTTAAAAACTTAAACTTAAATCATAACATTTAAAAAAGCGCGAATAATTTTGATCCGGGGTCTCACAGACCTATGTTAGGTGGTAGTGTGACAATAACAGGTGCTAGGTAGTTAAGGGTTAATGTGTATCTTTTTAAAATGTGTAGTATTCCCCACAAACAATTAAAAAATGTTATATGTATGTGTCGATCTCTTTGATGCATTATTCGCCTCTAGTCACTACGGACTATAGAATGATGCCCCTTCATTTCTCCTCTTGTTTGTTATTCATTTTTCACTTACTTAGGTATGTTTATAATATGTAAAAGAAATGAAACGAAAAAAAAACAAAAAAAAATCTATCCTAAACCTATTTACCTATGATAAAATAGGGATAAACTCCATGTAAACGAAGAACCCATATCAAGTTGCTGCCCTTTGAAAGATACATATACATATGTATGTATGTATGTATATATAAAGAGTGTAATCTGTCAGTTACTTGACGTTTAAGGTGTTAAAACAATTTCTTAAATCGTCTGTATGAAATATTTTTGTGTCTTACTTCCACTCCTTTGCTCTTTCTCCTTGTCGAGTTTCTCCATCAAGACGTTCTTAATTTTTATCTTTTGAGCTCTTGTCTTTTTGTTTTTTTGGATTGAGCTTTTTGTTGGTTTTTTATTTCTTGTTGTAGGTAAAACCGTGCTCGCTAAGAAGCGTAGAAACAATTTATTATTCATATCACAACAATTCAGAAAACACGTTAAGTGAATAGAACACATACGTACATATGTATGTTTGTACGTACTGATGCACATACAAACATTATGTGAGATAAAAGGTAGAGCAGCAAGAAGAGGATAAATGTGTAAACAAGAAAAGATACAGTTTGTTATATGTACATATGTATGGAAAGAAACGAAAGGAATGGTATCATAAGCAAGGCTTTTGCGTTACTTTTCCACTATCTACGGATACTCTTTGAACATTTCGCGTGTCCATGACAACATCAAGGAGCAGTCATAACGGAAGCTGAAAACGGAAAAAAGAAAGGAGTAATGAGAACGAAGTAAACCAGAGAGTTGAAAAAGACGTTTGTTGTTGGTGGCGTGGAAAAGATATAGGTAAAGGAACTCCCTTCGTCCTGATAAAATTATCAAGTTTTATTTGGCAGGCAACAAACGCCACGCAAGAGTAAAGGGAGTCCCAAGAAAGATAAGAAAACAAAACCTTGCAGGTACACAAGCTCCAATATAGGGCAATTTGATTTCAGAAACAAAGAAACAAAACTCTACCATCTTCACTTGTCATCGCCACCATAGTATGTAGTCGACAAAGTCGTTGAAGGTACCTAAGTAGGATCGTCATCATCCTTTTAGTATCATATCGATCTGGATATGGGTGTAGAACACAAATGAATGAAACGATTCCGCCGGCAGTAGCCGGGGATTATACTGCTGGGGGAAGGTTATAAGTAATCCGTATTCAGCTACAACACTTCTTTCTCCTCTCTCAAGTACTCGAATTTTATCCACATGTGTCCTATGCTCCCAGTACAACAGAGATGAAAAAACAAAATAAACAATCTGCCTTTTGGTCCTCGCATCCGTATCGTGCCTACACGAGTCTCCAGTGAAAAATGCGAACCAAAGACGACCACCTAAAGTACGAAAAGTAACTTGAAGAAAGCTTCCTCATCACATTCATGTCCTGCCGTTTTCAATTCAATTCTTTTTTTCTTTATTTTCATTCGCTCGGAAAATTGTTTTAGTTAGGTTCTCTCTTTCCTCACATGAAGCAAAAGTCTGCATATGTAAATGCAAAAAAAGGGGCATGGACGAAATTGGCCCAGCAGGATACGATATGTATGGATTCCTGCCGGAAAAAAGAACAATATAAAGGGAACAGGAAAAATGTTATTGCTGTTCTCTTTCCATCATTTCTCTGATGTCCCTTTTTTGCTTTTCATTTCTTCTTCAATTCCCTTTCGTTTGAATCAAAAAAAAAAAAAAAAAAAAAAAAACTTCCTAGTCCTGTATGAAAAGGACTTTCGTTATTACATATTCCGACGAATATGGAAATTTACGAGCGTACAATTCCCAGATACAACATACATACATACATACATAGTACATATGGATGGATCTACGACTATAGTTGAGAATGAAAGGATTCTTCGTATGCACAGGTGATGGAATAACTTTTCCAGCTTTGTCCTCAGCTGATTATAAGACAGAGGGATGCTATGATGATTATGTTCTGGAGGATGAAGGTCCTTTAGCTGTCGTTTAGCTCATTTCGTAATTTGTAAAGTAAAAATGAAAACAAACGCAAAAACAAAACAGAATACAGGAAATAGGAATTGAAAGGGATCATGGGACGGAAGAACAAAACAAAAGACTCCTGTGACTGATAACACTACTACGATTGTCGTAGAATTTTTATCCAACCGATTGGTTTTTTGTTATTTTAAGCTTTGTCGATGAGTTGACCGGTTATTGATTTTGAATTGCAGTTACTCAGAAAAATGATGATGAGTTTGTAAAGTGAAGTGGAAAGCGACAGTGCCTGCAGCCACTTGCTCGCTTTCGTTCGTTTCCTTTTGGTCCTTTTTCTTTTCTCACTCTTCACTATTTTTTTTCCCATTCTTTCGGTTCTTGTAGTGAAGGACTCACTTCCTGTACTTGTATTAGCTAACCAGACCACAATGAGTGATACTTAAACCATTCCCGACGGGCAGGTCAATTGAAAGGAGACGAGAAACTGAACAATTCTCACTTAGTAGTAGGAGTCTTCTTTTCTTTTTTTTTTTTAAGTGCCCTGAAAGGAAGAGTGAATTGGAAATGGCTTTGGTTGCAGAGTGGTACATACACATGTACATCAGTTTAGTGATGGTTTTATGCTTAATTAACTGATGCAAATTTGTAAAGCATGAAAGTTGTAGAGAATTGTTTAACCGACACTTGTGTGTAACTGACCAATGGAGTGAGATCGAGTTTATGGCTTGTTGAACCAACATTTTCTTTTCATAGTGGGTTTAGTGTGTCAATGTAGGTATGTTTCCGGCTCCACATTCTGCCAAGTGTCCTTGAGTGAGGCGTACGATCATCTAGGTTGAGCATTTCATTCTCTGATTTGATTCTCTAATTGAGCTTTTTATCCAAGGCAAAACGTCCGAACAGACAAGCGGACTCTGAGCTTTGAGTAAAGCCTCTCCGCGCACAAGAAAGACTAAAGCGGACCACAGACACGCTAAGGATTGAATGGATCGGTTGTGATTCAAACAGATCGTCGTGTGTGTAGGGCAGTTTGCTATACGACGCAATTGATCAAATATGTATGTATGTTTGATTTTCTTGCAACCGGTAGTGTGGGTGTGTGTCGCGGTTGACGATGTTATTCTAAGAATTTACGATCGGTAGCCTGTCTGTGGCCCGCTTTACTCGACGGCTAAAAGCGTGAAATGAAGAACGTATACCAATCCACAAGTAGCTATTCAATCCGTAGCCTGTCTGTGGGCAGCTTAAGACAACACAAGTTTCCCATAAAGTTACATACCTATGTATGTATGAACATATGATTGAGATGTTGAGATGTCAACTGTCACAACTAAAGGGCGCGTTCTATGTGACTGGCCCTTAATAGGGCCCATACACGACACAGACACGTCGCTGCAGACCAATATATTTTGTTGTTTTGTTGTTGCGCAGACCGTCTGTATCGTGTGTTCATGTCGACTGTATGCAGCGACCGTCTGCGTGAATTAATTTCTCTTGGCCTACAACGACATGTCTGTGTCGTGTATGGTGAATTTTGCACAGATGAACGAGAAAATTCACGGCGTAAGCATGAACAAGAGAGAGCACCGTGGCGCAATGGGTAGTGTGTTGGCGCCTGACGCCGATGATACGGAATCAAATCCCGACAACAGCCTCGTCATCGAACGTGTTTTTCACGGTGCTTCTCCTCAGCGGGGTACTGACAAAAACCCCTGTAGTATAATTGTCAAGAAAAGCTTCTCGAAATTCGCCGTTAGGATCCGGCAAAAACTGTAGGTCCCTTTCACCTAGGGGAAAATAAAATCACACACAACATGGGTGATTGAGAGAAGCTCGGCTTTGGTCCTTCATGGACTGTAACGCCAACGCATATGTACTTGTACATATATCCATACAAACATGAACAAAAATAGTGAAAGACAATTCTGGGTAGAATTTTTAGAAATTTATGAAAGTTTGTCGGTTTTGTGGCAAGTTAAAAGTGCTGATTATTATCTTCATCACAATTTTTTGCTTCAAGTTCTGTTTTTCTGATTCCTATTTTCTTTTTCATTGTGAAAGTAATGATAAGTGCAGCACAAGCAGTATCCGTCGTTTCCCAATACAAACAAATGTCTGAGCAGATTGTCTGCACCGTGTGTGGCAAAGCCATGTTTGCACAGACTTAAGGTCTGCAGCGACGTGTCTGTGTCGTGTATAGACCCTATAAGTCATTACTATTCCGGAGAAGGTGGTAAAAATCCTCCATGGTAGTCTTGGTTCATCTGGAAAGGAAAACTGTTAAACTGAATTCGAAAAATTGGTAAACGATATGACTTTCAGAGAATATGGTCACTAATTACAATTTATGACGAGAGCAGTAAGTTGTAAAAAAGACTGACCTTTAGGCTTTGATATCAAGTTTCGCCTTCTTGAGGATGAATCTTTCTTAAGCATTTTCAAAACTGATTGGACAAGGAAAGTTGTGCTATTGCGGTTACTGCATTCCTGATACACTTCAACTTTTCCTACTACATACTTACATACATATGTATGTATTTATATGGTCAAACTCTACTAATATGTAAAAAACAAAGTATAAAAGTTGATAAAACCCCAAGTCGAACGTCTGTGGTGAAAAGTAGTAACTAAATTTCAGATCATCCTATCATCCTTTTATAAATAAAACAAGTAGTTTGGCCCCCAGTTCTATAAAATACGCTTCTGACCGTATAGGAACGAAGGCTCTTAAATAAAGGAGAATTAAAAACGTAACGCCTCCATATAAGCTTCACCCAGAAGCAAAGGAAATAAACTCCTGTAAGCCTACCGTATTCCATTTGCGGCTTTACGGTCGAAAAAGTTTGTTTAAACCGTCAGCGTTCCCATGAATTTTCGACTTTCGACAACTTCTTCCACCGTTATTTTCTCCACTACTTACGGCTACTGAGTAGTTCAACGAAGTGCTCATTTTAAATGCGAAGGGCGCTTACTTCTAAGGGGACCAAGACAACGATTTGGACTTGACCAGGTGCAACGCTGGTTCCAACAATTTCAATATGGAGATGAGTCGCTCGAGCGTGGTCGTAAGACACTCATCGACAATGATCAATTAAAGGTCCCGGCGGAGGCAAATACACGCACAATAGTAAGAGAACTTGCAGGAAGGACCTAACAACAATGATCCTTATCTCGATCGAATTGTGATTTGCGATGAAAAATGGATCCTGCACGACAATCGGCGTCCCTCAGCTAAATGGTTGGATCAAGACGAAGTACCACGATACTTACCAAAGCCGGCATTGCACCAAAGAAAATAATGATGACTATTTGGTGATCTGCAGCTGGTTTGATCCATCACAGTTCTTTGAATTCTGGCGAAATCAACACGGCTGAGAAATATTGTCAAAAAATCGATGAAAAATTTGAACGCATGTAAGCGCTTTGGTCAACAGAAAAGGACCAGTCCTTCTCAATGACAATGTCCGACCATACGTCGCATAGCCGACCTCACAGAAGTTGAATGAGCTGGGCTACAATACTTTGCCAGATCCACCATACTCGCTGGAACTTTCTCCAACCGATTGACATTTGTTGCTCGCGACAACTTCGTGCGAGAGATGCTTCAAGAGATAAGACGACGCCGCAGAACTCCAGAGTTTTATGCTCAAAGAATAAATAAAATTCCCTCCCGCTGGCAAAAGTGTGTTAACCACAACGGTTGCTATTTTGGCTGATAAAGTTTTGTTTCACTTAAGATCTATGATTGTATAGTTAATGGTTAAACACCGACATTATATTTTTGAATAGCCTAATAGGTTGTAAGTAACCCATCTCTCTTTTAAAAAACATATCATTTTCTTGAAGTCTGAGAAGCAAATCATAGGCGTCAACACGATAGCGCAAGTTTCTTTTGACGTGACAACGTCTATTAAATCGGTTAGCGCTGAAATATGGGATGCCGAAACGCAAACAACGCAGAAAAATGTAGACTAACCGTGTGAGTAGGCGTGGCCTAGCGAATGTGTAGTAGTGAGCTCGCGCGAAAATGATCAACATGTCAGATAAAAAAAAATTCGGCGTCGTTTAGTGGAATTAAATCAAATAAAATCATATCATAGACCTATTGTTGATAGAATATTAGAAATAAAGAACACTTAAACGTTTGAGTATAAAATTGTCTTATTCAATTAAATACATGTATAATACTGTATTATGAAAATAAAACATTGAAATCAATAAAAAAATTATATGTAATTGTTGAATATATAATATTTATACCTCATTCATGTAGTATTTAAAGAAGCACACACGGTTTTTGGTTTCAATTACACTTTATTCGCTCGTATTTTCTCCTATTCTACGTAGGCACGTCCGCACTCGCTGCTGGTCTGACGGAGAATGTCTCTTCCTTGTTTGTCATTGTCCGTCGTTCTGCTCGTTCTTTGTCCATCTCGTTCCTCTGTTAGATGTTTAGTACATCGTGTGATCTGTCGTCCGTTTGGCGGCGTCCCGTTGCTTCGTAACAATGTCTATGTCTGTGTTGTATGTTCTGTGGCGTCTTCTTTGTCTTTCTATGTGGCTCGTTGTTCGTCTCCGTTCGATCGTATGTCTGTAAGTGTTATGTTATTCCATGTGTCTCGTCCGTTTGTTAGGCTCAATCCCACATTCGGCTATCCTGACGGATCATTCGGCCCGAATGAAGGATTCCATTTTTTCATGTTCTCCACCACAGTGCTTGTCCTCGCCGGTCCTTCTTGACTACCGACCTTCTGGACCTCATATCTTCCGTGACTCAACCTCTTAACGACCTTATAGGGTCCTAAGAACTTGGGACGCAGCCTCATCCCTGTCCCGAACTGAGTGCGCTTGATGGCGACCAACTCGTTCACATCGTAGATTTGCTCCGTTCTACGAATTTTGTCGAAGCCCCTTTTGTTCTCTTGCTGAATTTCAGCAATATTCTCTCGAGCTAGTTCTCGTGTCATTTCTCGTTCCGCATCGAACTCTTGCAGGGCAGTGTCTTCCACCCATTCACGGAGACTTGGAAAATCGGGCAATCGCATCTCCAAACCAGTCAGTATTCTGAAAGGACTGAACTTTGTGCTCCTCGGCGGTGAACTATTGATTACCTGCTGTACGCGATCCACAAACTTGTACCAGTTTTGCGAGCTCCCCTGACACGCTTTGGACAACATCGGCACTACGATTCGGTGAATTCTTTCTACCTGGCCATTTCCGCGAGGTACCCCTGTCGCGATCAGCAAATGTTGGATACCTTCCTCCCTACAGTAATCCTTGAAAACCGTTGATGTGAAAGCTGCACCTCGATCTGATATGATCCTACGCGGGTTGCCAAAAATCACAGACTGCTTCCGCAGATGATTCACCACCTCCTCTGCTCCCGTACTCTTCGTTGGATAAAGCCAGACGAATTTAGAGAATGCATCTACTATTACCAGGATGTAATTGTAATTCTTCCGTGTCTGTTCCATCGGCCCGACGTGATCTACATGGTAAGTCTCTAAGGGTCTGTCCCCCTTGTCGATGGGTCTCAGGAACCCCTCCTTTTTTCCTGCCTTGGCCTCGGTAATGAGGCATTTAACGCAGCCCCTTACTACATCTGTCACCTTCGCCGCTAACCCAGGTATGAAGAAGGTTTTCTCAACAAGATCTTGAGTCTTCTTGACGGAAAAGTGACCCTGTTGGTGCGCGAGACCGATGATTTCCTTCTCCATAACCGTCGGTATTACCATCAGTTCCTTGACTGGATCCTTAAACAATATACCTGACTTGATATAGAAGTCTTCATACTCGTTGCTTTCTAGAACCTTCCGGACGGCGCGAATCCAATCGTCCTTAAGCTGGGCTTCCTTTATCCGATGACCCAACGAATCTTCAATTAATAGGCATGACACGCGACTCAGGGCATCCACGTGCTTCATCTTAGAACCTGTTCGGTGCTCTATGTCGTATTGAAATTCCTGAAGAAACATTGCCCACCTGGACACTCTCAGTGGAACGTCATCTTTCTTCATTGTCATTGCAAACGCGTTGCAGTCGGTCACGATTTTAAATCTGACTCCTAGGACATATACTCTCCATCGCTTCAGGGCCTCAATGACTGCCATCACCTCCAGTTCGTACGAGTGGTACTTTTCTTCAACCGGGGTTGTCTTCCGACTCATGTACTGTATCGGGTGAAGCTGTTGGTCATTTGGATCTTCTTGCAGAAGCACAGCTCCATATCCGTACTTACTAGCATCAGTATGAATCTCAGTGGGCGCTTTGGGATCGAATAGTTTTAGAACCGGTGCGGTCAGGAGTGCGTTCTTCAGTCTCTGAAAAGCAGTTTGTTGTTCGACTCCCCACTCGAACCCCCTATTCTTACGAAGTAGATCGGATAACGGTTTCGCAATGACTGCAAACCCCTCGATGAAACGCCTAAAATATGACGTCAGGCCCAGAAACCGCTGAAGCGTCTTCTTACAAGCCGGAACTGGGAACTCACTTACCGCCCTTGACTTCTCGGTCGATGGGCATATCGTGTTGTTAGAGATGATGTACCCGAGGAACTCGATTTTTCTCCTAAGGAATTGACACTTATTCCAGTTTAGTTTCAGCCCGTATTCCGATGCTGTCTTTAAGACCAAGTTAAGCTTCTGTATGTTTTCTTCCTCATCCTTGGCGGGAATGATTAGATCGTCTACATACACCATCACTACTCCTTTCTGAATAAGCTCTTGAAACACCGCGAAGATGAACCTTCCAAAGACCGCAGGCGAATTCGAAATTCCGAAAGGTACATACAAGAACTCGAATTGTCCCTCTTGCGTCACAAAAGAAGTGTATTTCCGAGAGTTCGTTTCCACTGGGACGTGGAAGAACCCATTCTTCAAATCCAACGTTGTAAACACTCGGGATCCTTGCAGGCGCTCCAAGACATCGTCTATCAAGACCATTGGGAAGTTGTCCTTAATGACTTTGTGGTTTAACTTCCGGTAGTCGCAGCAAAGTCTCTTCGAGCCATCCTTCTTCGGAACCAACACGATCGGCGACGCGTACTCGGACGTACTTGGCTGTATTATCCCTTCTGCTAGCCACTTCTCGAGTTGTTCCTTTACCGTTTGTCGCTCGCTGAATGGTATGCGTCTAGGTCGATGAACTACCGGGATGTCGTCTGACAAAATCAACTTCATTTCGATGGGCGATTGTTTCGTCTTAATGGGCGTGTAATCGCTTATCATGGTCTGGACCATCCTCTGAGTTCCATAATCTAGGTGACTTAAGTCGACGTCCACCTCTGTTTGGAATACCCCGTCCTGTGCGGCTAAGCTAATTGGTTTTAGTTCGTCCGTGACCTTCTCTATCTCTTCACTCTCTTGCGCCCCGCTTACACCGGTACCCCGGCCGCTTACACTTTCTTCTCGACTGGCACTTATGCCCACGCTTTCGACCCTCTGGTCTAATTTTCCAATGCTCCGATTCACTTTTGACCTAGGAGATTCTTCTCTATCCCCTTCTGCCTTGCCACCGAGCCTTTCAGCACTTTTGCCGACTCCTATGGTTTGGTCCACTCTCATTCCACTCTTCGAACCAGGAGATTCGTCTCTATCCCCTTCTGCCTTACCATCGAGCCTTTCAGCACTTTTGCCGACTCCTATGGTTTGGTCCACTCTCATTTCACTTTTCGAACCAGGGGATTCGACTCTATCCCCTTCTGCCTTGCCACCGAGCCTTTCAGCACCTTTGCCGACTCCCATGGTTTGGTCTACACCCTTCTCACTCTTCGAACCAGGAGACCCATACCTACTCCCCTTTGGCTTAAACTCTGCCCCTTCCGTGGTTAGTGTCAAATCAGCATTGTCCAATACGTCGTTGCCCAAAATCGCTGCATAGGGCATATCGGACTCACGTACGACGTGGAATCTAAGTTTGGTGACCATTCCATCTACTATTACGTCGTCCCAAAAACTACCTAGCGTAATTAATCCGCCACTACCTATGCCAAACACCCGCCTCTTGGTTGAGTCAAGGTCAACGTACTTCAGTCTCGACAGGCTATCGTACCTTATCAGGTTCAAATCGCTCCCCGTGTCTATTAGAGCCGATAAATTAGTACCTCGCACCGAAATATCTTTAAAGATGCGATTAGTTCCGGTTGCTAAAGAGACCCTCGCTTCCGGCCAAGATTCGCTTCCGTTGCCTGATGATGCAGGTCGAACGTTGCTTCCCTCAGCCCTTAATCGCGAACTCGTCGTTGGTTCATTTCGGCAATTCACCGCACGGTGTCCTGGTCGTCCGCACCTGAAGCATTTAAGTGCCTTGGATGTGCATTCCCTAGCGAGATGGGACGTCTCTCCACACCTATAGCATTTGCGTTGTGTTGTTTCCACTTTCACTTCTCTTCCTGTAGGCTTCCACGTAGAGCATGGTGTTCTGTGATACCTTCTCAAGCTTGGTTGCTGTGAGTTGGGACCCCGTACCTTTTCGTAAATGCGCAACTGTGTCTTTAACTCTTGTATGCTTCTAGCCTGGTACAGTACAGCCTTGTTCGCTCTACTATCAGGGACACCCTCGACAAAATACTCTACGACACTTTCCTCTTCCAGACTAATAGATTTTGCCATCTCCATAAGCGCGTACAGGTATTCTATTAGCGATTCACCTGGTTGGTTTTTCCTCTCGGCTAGCGCCCGATGAATTTCAGCTGCCGACGCCCTGCCGCCAAACTCGCTTTGAAGAGCGATCTTTAATGTGGCCCAATCTTTGATGCCTGATTGACTGCGTACAAACGACTTCGCAGCTCCCTGCAGTAATTGTTTCGCGTAAATAAACTTCTGGATGCCGTTCCAATTGACTGCTACTGCGTTATCCTCGAACTCCTGAATCCATGAATCAATGCTCGGTCGACCGCTACCATCGAATGCTGTCAAGGAGTCCTGGATGTCACGAAGTGTAAAATGCGACCTCGTCTCAAGCCCTGACTCACTGCCTACCCTTTCTTCTTCCGCCGAATTAGATCCGTCATCGCCTTCTCTGGACAAACCGTAGTGTTCCATCAGCCTGTTTTGTAGTGACGTCTTAAGTCCCTGCGTCGACAAGTTTAGTTGCGTCAGTCGTTCCCTGAGTCCATCTACCGTCAAACCCAGAATAGCTTCGACGTCCATTATACTTTAACAATATTTTTTATACGTATTTTAATAATTATAAGCTACGGGTAAAAAAAAGGTATTTAGTTTTATACAGTATTAATAATAAAGTATTTATAAACTGCGCAGTGGCCACACCAAAATTCGCACACTGTATAATCCGAAACAATCTCACTCTGATATTCTCGCCGTCTTGCTCTTGACACCGCTACCGCCGCTTTCGTCTTCCTATGCACTGGACACGTGCAGGTGTTTCCTCAGCAATGGGTATGATGACGCCGCCGTCGCCCTGCACACACAAACTGTTCTGACCCTTTCCCAGTTTTTTTTTTTCTCTTCTTCCTTTATTCTGTGCTCTGTCGCGGATTTGCTGATGCCGCCACAGACACCACTACGTGCACACCACTTTGCGGTACTTCTCTTAGTTTTTTAGTTTTATTTTTTTAGTTTTAGTTTTTTGTTTTTTTTCCCGTGTGCTACTCACACACTCATATACACGCACGTTGGAGCACACAACCACGGCTCGACTTTTCACCTTTTTTGTTTCGTTTCTTTGTTTTTCGCTTACAATTGTTTGCGCACTTGGTGTGTCGACCGCTTTGGGTTGATGCCCTTTATTCGACTTTCACTTTTCACACTATCAAATCCCATCAGTTCACAATTTTTACTTTTTTTTTTTTTGTTTTTTGGTCAACGGGCATGGCGCTAATTTGACGATTGAACAACCATCCCGGACGAGTCCCCAAAATTGTAGTATTTAAAGAAGCACACACGGTTTTTGGTTTCAATTACACTTTATTCGCTCGTATTTTCTCCTATTCTACGTAGGCACGTCCGCACTCGCTGCTGGTCTGACGGAGAATGTCTCTTCCTTGTTTGTCATTGTCCGTCGTTCTGCTCGTTCTTTGTCCATCTCGTTCCTCTGTTAGATGTTTAGTACATCGTGTGATCTGTCGTCCGTTTGGCGGCGTCCCGTTGCTTCGTAACAATGTCTATGTCTGTGTTGTATGTTCTGTGGCGTCTTCTTTGTCTTTCTATGTGGCTCGTTGTTCGTCTCCGTTCGATCGTATGTCTGTAAGTGTTATGTAATTCCATGTGTCTCGTCCGTTTGTTAGGCTCAATCCCACATTCATAAAATCGTATAATAGACGTTGTCACGAAATAATGGATTTGGCTAGTAGCAGCCAATCTAATAACAGTTTTTTTATGTATTTGAATATGAGGTTGCTTTGGTTAATGCCTTTATTGTGTCTTTATCAGTTTAAAACCTCCAGAAGATAATGCATCTTCATCACCAAAATTGGCGAATAAAAATTTTGCACACAAGTTTTGACATTCCGCCAATATATATGTCTCTTCTGTATATATCGGACTATTTTTTTTCCTGCTTGAACAGCATCCAAGACTCATTTCTCAGCCGGTTAGCAAAAAAAGAAAAAAAAAAACACTGGACTGCAACCACAAAAAGTCACTACATAAATCCACTTGATTAATTCTGATTTTTTCGGCTTCTGACGTATACATATACAAAATATTTCGACAAGACGGCGGCACATCCCATGCAACACTCTTGGGCACTATGAAACTGAATATTCGTTAGGCTATATTCGGTGTTGGAGGGCATGGGCTCGGACATACAGGGTAAAATTGTTGATCGCTCTCAACCTGGCGGGATGCCAGCAACGATCCCTGTTTAAATGCCCGGGTCAAGTTGACATACGGCCTCCTCACGGCGCCCTCTGGATAGCCTCTTCAACAACCGTTGGGAGGTGAACACTAACGTATGCAGCGACAAAACCCCACCAGAATGGCGGTTGTGCGGCGGGCTAACAATCCGCAAAAAACCTATAAGTTATGAATTAGCAAGATGCCTCGGATACACGGACGGATACTCGATGACGACGACAACGCACGAAAAAGGAACACGATTTGCGAGTATGCTCCTGGAATGTCAGAACCCTGCACTCCCGGAGCTGCTCATAAACTAGAAGGAATCCTCACCTAGTACAAGGCGGATATTACTGCGGTCCACGAAATACGCTGGATAGGAAACGGTATGATGAAGAAGAAAAATTGCGACATATTACAGCTGTCACAAAAGGTTCCACATACTGGGATGCGGATTTGTCGTGGGAAAGCGGTTAAGGTCGAAGGTCATCGACTTTGCACCTATGAGTGATCGCCTGGCTGTGATCCGCATCAGAAAGAGATTTTATAACATCGGCCTTATATGTGCACACGCCCCTACCGACGAGGCTGAAGACCTTATCAAGGAGGACTTCTATGACCTCCTGGACAACGCCTACGGAGCTTGTCCGGAGTACGATGCAAAAATCGTCCTCTAGGACTTCAACGCCAAAATCGGTAAGGAGAACACCCATGGCGGAGTGATCGGAAAGCACAGCCTCCACGATACAACAACAATGAACGGCTTCCGACTCACGGACTTTGCGACAGCTCGTAATGCGGTGATAAGTAGCACAAGATTCCCTCGTAAGCGAATCCACACAGCAACCTGGCTCCGGTCGGTCGAACCACCAACCAAAGCGACCATGTGCTCATTGACGCAAGGCACTCGTCAAAGATACTGGACGTGCGAACATTCAGAGGGGCAAATGTCGACTCTGACCATTTCCTCGTAGCAGCAAGATTTAGAGCTCGACTGTCCAATGTCAGAAGGCTGCACCAGCCCATCAGGAGGAGGTTCAACATTGGGTGCCTGTGCACACCGGAGGTTACCAGAGTCTACAGAGAGCAGCTGAGCGAAAGACTCTACGGTATGCCTACGTCGAACATAAATGCCAATAATATGTGGCTGCATTGCCGCTCAGCCATTCAGGAAGTAGCCGAAACTACCTGGCTTTCAAAATTGGTATAGTACTTCATTGTAAGTGTTGCCGTTGTTTTTTCATATTAAGTACTTTTTTTCAAAAATTGCCCCTACCTCCTAATCGGGGCGAGATAGACCCCCCCCCCCTCCGATAATACAAAAAATGTTTATTTTTGACCCCTCTACAAAAAAAACGTTATACATTTTTGGCGCCAAAGTTACCGTACTCTCCCCAACTAGTCACTTGAATTGTGAATTGACCTACAAGACCATACATTTTTTGACAACTCGACTCTTTATGGTCATTTTTGTAAGACAAGATGTCTGTGATAGGGCAGCCAGCACTAAGGATCTAAAACACAACACTATTGCTTTGGTAAAGCATGGAGGGCATGGACCAGATGGCTTGTCATCAGAGCTCTTCAAGGCTGGCGGCGATGTTCTGGTAGGGAGCATGCACCAGATCATCTGTACAATTTCGGAAGGAAAAAGCATGCCCGACGACTGAAATATCAGCTCTATTTGCCCCATCTACAAAAAAGGCGATCCTACCTCCTGCAAGGACTATTGAGGTATATCCCTCTTTAATGTCGCATACAAGATCCTGTCCAGTGTATTGCGTGAACGTCTAAAGCCCTTTCGCGCCGCACTAATCGGCAGCTTCCAGTGCGGCTTCCGGCCCGGCAAATCGACTATAGACCAAATATTCACACTTCGGCAAATTCTGGAAGAGATCAACGAGTTTCTAATCGATACACACCATCTATCTCTTGATCGATTTTAAAGCCGCATACGACAGCTATCATCGCAAAGAATTGTTTGATGCGATGGCCGAATTCGGGATCCCAGGAAAACTGATCCGGCTGCGTCGCGCCACGCTAAAAAATACGCGCACCGTGCAGTTCGGTTCTAGGCCAGCTGAACCATTTGAAACATGCACCGGATTTCGGCAAGGAGATGTGCTTTCATGCGACTTCTTCAATTTAGTGCTGGAGCAGATAGTGCGAGGGGCAGGTGTCAACAGGGAAAGCACTATCTTCTACAAGTCTGTCCAGCTGCTCTCACGACGATCTTAAAGTGAACGAGGATAAGACAAAGTACATGCTGTCAAGCAAAAACCGATCCGTCGCTCGACATATAATCGCCCTTGGCAACCGCTGCTATGAACTCAATATGAGAATTAAAGGCTAGTTTACTATCCAACATAATGGCGGAGTTAGACTTCTGGTAACATAGCTATCCTCGATGTAGTTGGAAAATATGAGGTCCAGGCACCGATTTTGGTGATTTTTTATAGGACTGATTTGAAGCAAACCAAGAGATTGAAAGACGGCAATGATTTCCGCACTGATAGGCGATAACGTATTAGAGGGAGTAAGATACGTACAATCCGAGTCACCACGAATCCAATCGATCTTGCTTTGGTTAAAATCGCCAAAGATGTATAACTTATCTGAGGCAGGCAAAAGACTTTCAACATGGCGAATTGCATCCAAGTATTTAATTACAATTGACTGCGATGATTTAGGTGGTATACAAACGCAGACGATGTACGCTTTTGATGAGGCGATATCAAATTAACTGGATCAGATTTCAATATCAGAGAAAATGTCAAGGTTTTCATGTGGACTATCTCTGCGATTAACGGAGAAGTATTCCGGAAAGACAATAGAATCAGGTAAGTTTTCATCCAGTCTAGTTTCAGTGATGACGATGATAACCGATGAGGAGCTGAGCACGAAATCAGGACATTTAGTTCTTAGCCCTCTTACATTCTGATAGAAAGGGGAGAGCTTGGTCCGTTTTTTGTTTTCTTATTAATTCCAAGAGGACGGTTGATAAACAGGACGGCGGAGCTTTGGGTTTGGGTGGATTTTGTGTTCTTTCGAAAGAAAAGTTCAGCACCGGATATTTGGTCCTGTCTGTGAATAATGTTTAGTCCAGAAGGCAAGGATCCGTCGTTTACATTGGCTCGGCTAAATCGACCGCGTGAACACCAACGCTCCAGCTAAGATGGTCTTTGACTCCGAGTTTCCTGGTCAAAGAAGAAGAGGAAGACCGAACCTCTGGTATAAAGACCAAGTATTCGCGGATGCAAGACAACTTGGTCTTGATAACTGGAAGCAGCGTGCCCGGGATCGTCAAGGTGGAAGGCGGCTATAGCTCAGGCTCAGATCCTCCATTGGATTACCGGCCTGATAAGTAAGTAAGTAAGTAAATTTCATAGCGTCCTTATTTCAAACTGTAATTAAAAATGTTTGAGAGCACCGTGGCGCAGTGGGTAGTGTGTTGGCCTCTGACGCCGATGACTCGGGATCGAATCCCGACACAGCCATGTCATCGGACGTGTTTTTCACGGTGTTTCTCCTCAGCGGGGTTCTGACAAAACCCCCTGTAGTAAAATTGTCATGAAAAGCTTCTCGAAATTCGCCGTTCGGAACCGGCAATAAACTGTAGGTCCCTTTCACCTATGTGAAAATGAAATCACACACAACATGGGTGATTGAGAGAAGCTCGGCTCAGGTTCTTCATGGACTGTAACGCCAACATATATACATACATACAATTAAAAATGTTGGCCACTGGACCAACCTATGAAACCAGTCGTGGTGAATACGGTTGGGTGGGATGTAATTTCTTATTCATTTTTTTTTTTTTTTTTTGCATTTTAAATTCATTTTATTTCCAATAAAAAAAAAAATCTTATAACTATCTTACATGCTAGACAAAATGATTAAAACTAGCTTTTAATATAACTAACATTAGTGTCTTACTGACCCTAAGCGGGCACTCTAAAACAAACAATATACAACTTATTCTATGTCTTTCGACAACTTAATATTAACAGAAAATTTGTGAACTTTTATTAAATGTATGCTAAGAAAATTAAGAAAAACTTAGCGTAATATCGGGTTTCAGGGGTTAATAAATAAAACTTAATCTAGCTAAAAATCTAACTAATTCTATCTTAATCTACCTTAACTAAAATGTATATACAAAAAAAATTATATACTTAATATATAACATGTATATACATCTTTTTTTTTCTATTTTCATTTTTACGATTTTTTTTTTTTTTTTTTTTTTTTTTTTTTTTGATTTTTTATTTTAATAAAATTGCCCAACACTTATAACCTACCTTAGCCTACCCTAACCTACCCTAGCCTACCCTAGCCTACCCTACCCTATTGGAGTCCGCCAATGGCGTTCGGCGAACCTGCCTTGAAGAGGCTCTATTAAAAAATTCCACGACAGAGTCCGTTAGCCACCAAAAGCGTTGATGCTGTCGGACAACGTCTTCTCTATCTCGGCGAGAAACCGCTCTACTGAACCTGAGGCGCTCGGGCTCACAGAGCACGACGTCAGGTTCGTAAAGGAGCCGCCGCTCCACAGAATTACGGGCCACATGGAAGATTAGCGGCACCGCCAATCCATCCTGGATCAGCCCACAATTATCAAAGTAAAGAAATGCTTCCGGAGGCACAAAGCCATTCAGACGCACTTTTTCATAATACATAACATTGGGGTAGTAAGCCCCAGAGATCAAGTTATTGGTCGAAGTCATTGCCCTTGCAACGTGACCTCGAATCAGTTTAATCAGAAAGTTATCTATCCGTAAAATCCTTGCCCTATCGTATAGGACCCCGTTGGGATAGAACTTTCTGTACTCAGACTCTGGTGTTCTGTGTAATCCAAGACAAGTCCTCAGACATTGTCTCTCAAACACCCGAATCCTTTCCATTAAGCTTGCGCTCACATTAAACCAGACGGGACATCCATAGGCAATCATAGGCCTGATTAAGGCCATGTAGCAGATTACCTTCACCCTAGAATCAAGTTGGCTGCAGTGAAACAGCCATCTTGTCAGGGCGAAAGCGCCCCGGGCTCTTTCCAGAGCAGCATCTACATTTTTGTTAAAATACAGATACTGATCCAGCCAGATCCCGAGGTATCTGACTACACTTTTACTCGCCAGTGGACGCCCGTCCGGTCCGATGATTGCGAATTTTCGCCAGTGTTTTCTAGTGTCCCTAGAGGCCCTAGACAGAGGCGTTCTGAATAAAATAGTCTCTGATTTCTGGAAGTTGATTTTCAACTTCCAGTCATCACAGAACTGCTGAATTTTATCGAAGTCACGTTGCAATAAAATGCCAATGACCTCGATCGTTGGACCTGATCTGTACGCAACCAAGTCATCTGCATACGCTATTGAATGGTGAAGAGAAACTATCAAATCACTGATATAAATGCTGAAAAGGATCGGCGAATTTACCGTACCCTGTTGCAATCCGTTTTTAATTTCAAATGTTTGAGCAGAAGTTACGTTGGCAATTTTCACAACGAACTTTCTACTCGTTAACATATCATGAATTATATATAGCAATGGTTTACTTATGCCCAACCGTTGAAGCTTGTAGTAGAGTCCTTCTAACCATACGGTGTCGAAGGCCTTCTCCAAGTCAACCAGGCAGGCACCCGTGCATTGGTTCTTGCACTTATTCCATTGGATATCCGAGACGAGTTTCGACGCGGCATGTATGGTATCATGCCCCGCCCTGAAACCGAATTGGTTATCCGGAATGATATTTTTGTCCTCAGCCCATTTGGACAGGGCTCTATGGATTACCTTCTCGAAGACCTTGCTGATACTCGGAAGGAGACTTATCGACCGGAGATTTGCCGGATTAGAGGAGTCTTTGCCCCTCTTAGGGATTGGCAGGACCACCGCCGTTTTCCAATGCACCGGATAATATGCATTATTCAGTGCATTGTTGAACAGGATGGTGTACCTCTCTATAGCCAATGGTGGGAGGTGGCTGAGCACAACATTGGATATACCATCAGTACCCGCGGATTTTTTATTTTTTAATGACATGAAGATCAACTGGAGATCCTCCGTCGAAATGAACAGTGTATCAGCACCTTCATTGGCGATAGCATTGTTTGCCGTAGAGTCGTCATTGAACCTGGTGAAACCATGGTTCTCGATTCGCCAATGTTCTATATCATTTCGAAGATAGGAGTGGTGAAGCAGGGCTCTATTTTCCAGGTCGTGGTTCGGGCGAATGCTGTCGTTCACCTTATACACATCCTGGAAGACAGCCCCCACTGTCGCCACTTTCTCCTGAGGATCCTCAATCACAAAAAAGTCGTCATCTAGGACGGCGCTCTCTGGATCGATGTTGACTGTGCGTAGTATACGTTCGTTGTCCGACGTTCTCGGGAGCTTTAGATCCCGAATGTCATTCTGATCTTTTCTCCGGAATATTTTATTTATCTGCGGGAACATATTCGCGCTGTTGGATTTTACAGCGCGAATTTTGTTGCTCCAGTGCAAACTGATGGATATTTTATAATTTTCTTTAATTAATTGTCGGAGATTTTTAATCAGTGACTTCAGGGTCCTGACCTCCGAGTTTTGTCTGTCGGTAAACCGCCTGTACAAGAGTTTGAGTCTTGACAGGAGTCTACTTTTCTGTCTGTGAAGTGCGTCTATGGTCGCGTTTCGATACACGTCCGTGGTATCGTAACGCCGTTGGCGTGGTATCGTTTTGTCCATCGTTTGTTTGATAGTTTCGTCCATATGTTTTAGGTGCCTATCAATTTCGTCATTTGATAGGTTCCTATTATTCGGTGGGGATGAGGCACTCGAAGTGAGTGCTCTCGTCAGGCAGTTGGCAAAGCGTGGCCAGCGTGCCCTACTATAATCGTAGGGGTACGTGTGGACATACTCTGCCATTTCTGCGAATTCGTCCGGTATTTTAATTACGGCACTAAGTCCGCAGTGGTCACTGTCATACTCAACGGTACGTAAACAGTTAGTAGACCATTCGTTAGTGTCTGCCAGTCTCAGTCGTGAGTCAAGCAACATTAGATCCAGATAGGCACCGCTTCTAGGAAACGACGGACTATCCGTTGCGAGTAACTTGAGTTTATACTCAATATTATGCAGGGCCCACCAATGGCTTAGTAGGCTCCCTCTAGTGTTGGGTACATTATTGCCCCAATCACTATGTTTGGCATTTAAATCTCCGGCCAAAACATAAAAGTTTTCTGCCGAGTCTAGGCGCAGAAATCGAAAAAGTATTTCGAGCTCTGCAATGAAGATATTGGGCTGAGGTGCTTCAGGTGCATAGGCCGATACTATGTATATCCTCCTTCCGTTCCGAAGGGGGATACACACAACACAGGCCTCTAGCACCTGGAATCTCCGCACTTCACTGCTATATATAATTTTATATTTAATATTATTTTTAATGAAGATCGCGACACCTCCGCCTTGAGTGGCATTGGGTCGGTCTCTTCGTATTATATTGTAGGAATTGTGCCGAATTTTGTGCCTCTGGTTTAGCTTAGTTTCGCTAGCCAGAAACACATCAGGGCTGTCTTCCTGCAACAGGTTAAAAAGAACGGTGCGTCGCTCGATCCTAATCAGTGAATTTACATTCACAGCCAGGATCTTCAGGAAACTCTCTACTGGCGTATCCATTAGGACTCCAAATGCGTTAAGCGCAGAAACGAGTAGAGCCTGTCCACTCGTTCCGTCTGCTTAATGATCTGCTGCTGGATCTGGCCGATCTGCCCTTGAATGGCGAGCAGAATCGGTAGCAGTTCCGCCTCGGCCCCCGGTGCCTTAGGAACGGGCACTGGAGCTTTGGCAGCAGCCTTTGGTATTTGTGCCGCTTTTCCCTGACCTGCCGCCATTTGGGCGTAGGTCAATTGGGGTGTGACGGCTGAAGAATGAATACCCCTCGCGGGAGGTATCTTCTCGACATTCTGCCGAGCTTCTCTTAATTGCTTAATGTATTGGAACTTAGGACAGCCCCGATAATTTGCAGGGTGCCCGTTGTTCTCACATAGTGCGGATAAAAGTTGCTCTCTTTCGAGACCTGTGCCCCGGTCGCACTCGTCGTACCTGTGGTCCTGTGCGCACTTGACGCATCGATGCTGCATTTCGCAGTTCGACGCGGCGTGCCCGAACCTCTGGCAGCGGATACATTGTATCATGTTTCCGCGCCTATCTAATTTCTCCCATCGCACTCTCTGGGTGTCTAAGACTTTTATTTTCTTTAGACACTCCAGATGGCTGTCGGGTGTCAGCTGGACCAAGAAGAAGTGCAGTTGCCGCTTCTCCCGTTTGGCCGCAACTGTGGTAAACGGCTTAGCCCCCACGAACTTGAGGTCATCGCTCTCGAACTTTTTGAGCTCAGAGAGCAATTCCTCGGGGTCTGTGATCGACTCCAGGCCTTTGAGGAGCATTGTCTGCAACCTCTCGGCTTTCGGAGTAAACGTATAGTACTCCGTCGTGGAATTTTTTAATAGCGAACGCATTTTCTTATATATTTCCAGTGTTTTACACTGGAAAACATAGCGTCCTCCAATACAGTCTAAGATATAATTATTCTCACCTATCTGACTTTTGCACAAATCCACTGTCTGCCTGACAGCTAGAGTATGTGCATAGATGGGCGGCACCTTCTCCTTCTTCTTGGAGCGGCGGCTTCGCTTCCTCTTCTGTTTTTGCTGTTGTTGTTGCTGCTGCTGATCTTGCTGCTGCATTTGCTGTTGTTGCTGCTGGCTCGTTGGCTGCGGCTGTTGCTGGCTCGTTGGCTGTCTCTGCTGCTGGGGCTGCTGTTGTTGCTGCTCTCTCTGCAATTGTTGTTGTTGCTGCAGCTTCATTGGCTGCGGCTGATTTTGTTGTTGTCTCTGCTGCTGGGGTTGCTGTTGCTGCTCCCGCTGCGGTTGTTGTTGTTGCTGCTGCTTCTTCGGCTGCGGCTTTTTTTGTTGTTGTTTCTGCAGCTGGGGCTGCTGTTGCTGCTCCCGCTGCAATTCTTGTTTTCGCAGCTGCTTTGACTGCGGCTGCTTTTGCTGTTGTTGCTGTTGCAGCTTACGCTGCATCTCAGCCTCCTTTTGCTGCCGGATTTCGGACAGTTTGTCCCTCACGGCTTGGAGCTTCTCCTGGAGGATTTTCTCCTCGGTCTGGAGCTCGTCTTCTTGTTTTTCTTCCTCCGTCTCCGATGCAGATAGGAGAGCGAAGGAATTATTTTCCCCCGTGTAGCGACCCTCCCTACCTTCAGAGAGGTAGACAAAGTCCGCCTCCTCGGGGACATTCAATTGTTGTTGTTGTTGTTGTAGCTGCTGCAGAGCGGCTTTAGAAGTTGATGGCGCCCCTTCCCTCGCTTCGGCCCGCAGCTTCTCTGCCGAAGTGGAAAGGGAGGGGCGCTTCACCAGGCTAGGAGTAGGATTTAACTTCCTCCTGCGCTTAACTACCGCACTCGGTGTAGCGAAATCGGATGATTTGGTAGAATCATCCGATTCTGACGCCGTACGATATACGGGTTTCTGCCCGTCGCCTGACATTTCCTCTGTTACTTCCAATTACTTTGGAAGCAACAGAAGGAAAAAAAAGCGGAAAATTTGTTTTCCCTACCGGGAACCGAACTGCCGGTCTTTGAGTTTCGGACCGTGCACTCTACCGTCGTGCTACTAACGATTTCACGATTGGTTCGCCAAACCGCGCACTTATACTGTTTATTCACTACTAAACACTGCACTAAGTCGAAACACGTCTGACTTGCACAGCTGTCAGTGATCGACGTAATTTCTTATTCATAAATGGCATCGATGGACCTTCAATAGAGTAGGATACCATCCTACTTTTCTGCGTCGGTTTCGGTCAACCCTGTTTTTAAAAACTGAGATGACAATTGAACTTAAGCTACGCCCGCAAATGGGTTTGGAGACATTTTTTTTTTGTTTTTACGTTGATAGGACTGCACTTGACATCCGTGACATGTTTCACATCAAAATACTCATTAGTGCTTCAGATATGCTTTGTTTTATGAGCTGCTAAAAGTGCATTTTTCGATTTTAGTAATGTCTAAATTTGTTGAGTCAGTCACAATTGTTTCAAATACAATTCGTGACAGATTTAACTGAAACTCCAACATTAAAAACGAGCTTACAAAGGCGACTAAAGCCTTGTGGGTCTGTCGACGCGCTTACGATAAAACCTGGGAATTAAAACCTTGAGAGACTATTGTGTCTCGTCATTACATACTTTACTGCACCTTTTTATTAAAAAGGTTGTATACCGTAGTACAATTAGAATACTTCGCTCGGGATCCGTCCTACCATGTTGACATATGGGTCACGTGTCCAACCTATAACGTCTTTCTGAGCTGGATAGGATTACCGTGGTCTCGGACGCATTACCACACATCCTCACTCTATTATCCACTACTAATATCACTCACAAAAGATATTAGACATTGATCCCGACTGCACAGCTTGGGAACCCAATGATCCCTTGCTCAACGTTAAAAGCACTAGGTACACTAATGGCTCCAATATGATTTCTGGCGTTGGCGCCGGCATCTTTGGACCGAATTGGAAGCTTTCGAAGGCTCTAGGAATGAGTCCTAATATCTTCCAAACTGAATTATATGCCATCCTGACATGCGTCAATCTAAATTCAGAGACTGGCATAAGAAGAGTAACCATCAATATACTCTCTGATAGCCAAGCAGTACTTAAAGCGCTGAGTTCGTATAACACGAACTCAAAATCGGTTTAGGAATGCTATGATGACCTTGCCAAAAGAAATGAGGTCAAACTCTGGTGGGTGGCCAGGGCACAAGGGCAATGAAAATGGAAAGGTTGCAGCGAAAGGTAAATAGGTGTCGAACATTTCTCCGGCATTCTCAAGTCTTTGATTAATTTCTGCTTAAACAAGTGGGAAAAAAAATTAACGCGATCAAATCGACTTGGAAGGATAGTGATCGTTCAAATGAGAGAGCCAACACACTCGCCAGACAAGGAACAACGCTACATTCAATCGTGACTTGTGAGGGAGTATCCCTTGGAACCATCGAACATAATCTTAATGGACCCAGGGGCACACCTGCCTCATCACCAGGCAAATCTGGGCCGGCTCGAAAGTCAACGGACAAGGAGTATAATCTGCCTAAAAGAACTGACATCCACAAAATCATCGGTGTTATCACAGGACACTGCCTTATTGGCAGTCACGCGCAAAAACTAGGAATAGTTCCGAATGATTTCTGCAGAAGCTGTCTAGACGAGGAGGAAGTTGAGTCCATTTACCACCTTCTCTGCGCCTGCCCAGCATTCTGCACAATCAGGAAACGATACCTAGGATCTTACTTCTTTAACGACCTGACAGATGTTCAGCAAGTAGGGATATCTGATCTTCTTAACTTTTTAAGAAGCACAAAATGGTTCCACGAATAGGGGGACAAACCCCGTCGTAGTTGCACAACGGGCCTCCCTGGCCTATGTGTATTCTTCTCAATTCTGGGAAGGCTACGGACTTACCTACCTACCTACCTACCCCCCTTTACTCAGAAATAAACATTTGCTGATATAATTCGCTTTTCCTTTAATGAGAGTTTTTACGTCGACACTGTGTATGTGTATTATCTGAACCGAACTGTATCGAAATAGATAATGATACAGCGTTAAACAGATTAAAGCCCCCTACAGAATGGTTAAAATCATATGCTGGCAGCAATGCTCTAATAAGGAAATTCCATATCACACTACACGCTGGGCCGTCCAACAATACTTTCAAACATACACCTGATTCCATCTGATCCATCTCATTTAAGAGCAATTTCCCAAAACATTAATGACGCGAAAATCTAATTACACAAATGTTTACTCTCCCCATTTCCTGATATTGCTATTTTGACTCAACTACAGAATATATTTTATTCGATTCTCCATAACACAAATCGAAATAGTGTTTACACCTACGCGACACTGACACTCTCTGCCATAGCCAAACCTAAAATTTGTGTTTCGTCACATCGGTTAATTATGACAACAATATCATTACCACCCTCCCAATTTGTTTCTATTTCCAATAAACACAACAAAAACTCGATTCCATTACGCCGGCTAATTGTGATCCTCCGAGCTCGGAAGCATGTCTAAATGCGGATGTCATATGCATCCCCCTCGCGAGCTTGATATTATATGAAGAAGCGGATGAATGAGTTTTCAACGTGCATACGAAATTGCATAGACAATAATAAATATTCAATTAGTCGGCAACACCAGTGGATTGTTCGTACACTCCGCGGGCAGTGAATCAAACATCCTCTGACAGCAAATTCGTTAAGTATGCAAACAGCAAATATAGGCATCAAAACGCCGAACTTCATATCTTCAACCTGCGTTCAAACATATCAACCCACTTTGTCCATCAACTCTTTGATAAGTTTAATTCTCATTCACAGTATTGCGAGTATCAGAGCAGGTGTATCCTGGCTACAGTTGGATATCTGCAGCGTCATATGTATGTACATACATATACGGATATGGGCCCCTGTGGCATGATGCAGTAGAGGATTATTCGATCACATCATCAATAAATATTTCTTTGATTGAACTTCATTATAACCCGATTTGAAGTTATGAAAATGTTACCGCTATTCCATGGCTGCCATCATCATCTGCAGTTGGCCTCTATGGCTGCAACCCCTTCCGATGTGTGGGTGATGATTGGATCGAATTCATATGATGCGGGCCCCATAGGCAAACATTGGATTTGGATTTCAGCGGAAAGCCCCATTCGACATTTTCGATGTCATTTTTCGGGACCAACAATGACTATATTAATTGGTGGACGTGTGTACATACGGATATAGTGAAGGGTAATGTAGTGGTTTATCAAATAATCATCGGCAGCTTAGTGGACTTTGTTCGGGCACTTTGCTCTATTAGTGCAAAAGTAGAGAATAGTGTTTGAGAGTGTTACTCACTCAGGTTGGCCTTAATGTATGCGACATATGTACATATGTGTATAGTTATGTATATACATAGATAATTCAAATTTGATGTTTGAATAGATGATGCGAAAAGGGCGGTGTATCGTTTCAAACTGGTATGTAAGGGTTTATAAAAGCACAATGAGCGGCGTAGAGTTTCAAGTAGGGACTGAGAATGTTCCACTGGCACACAACCACATCCTGTTGTTGTGCTCCTTAACAGGATTTCGATGTCAAATTTTCCCGTGATAGAAAGAACGAATTCGACAGCAAGTGTGGGATATTGTACTAAAACCTACACTAGTGATTGTATGGGCTTGTAGCACATGTGTATATGTGTGTATGTTTGCTCTTCGTTCAAAGTTTAATGAGGTTATGAAAAGTTTTCATCCGTTTAATCAATACAACGGTATTTTGTACTTACTCAAACATCATGGTCGTTCATCATGATACCAGCGGCGGTGGGAGTGTTTTGTTTTTTTTTTTTCTTATTCCTTTCTGTCCATATACAACATACATATGTATGCAGAGTCATATGTCAGGGAAAATCGTCCATTGATAGGTAAAGTTTTCCAACACAATACTCTATCAAGAACTCTCCACGTACATACATATGTATGTATGTATGTGTCTGTGCTTTTGGGTAAAAGTGCGGTTTCTCAGTGTTTCGAAAAGAGGTAGTGCCGTAAAAGGAGTTTCCGGTTTGGATTCAGAAATTATTATACAAATGTTGTTGTAAAGAGTTTTGTGTTTTACGTTTTCGGTCAGACGTGTAGGCCAAGTGGATTGAGTTGGCTTCGTAACATTGCATGGCAGAAATCCAGTATAGTAGATTGCACTCGTAAAGCGATAATAATGGGGTATTAACTTTTCGGATGCGAGTTTAACGATATTACTTTAAGAGATGTATATAAAACTTTTTGTGTCCCTTAAGATGTTCTTTACCGGTAAATACTACAAAATGTGGTGGTGGCGAAACAAGCTGTTCTTCAATTCAAATTAATAAATGAGCAACAAATCCACCCGGCTGGTCTATGGTCTGGTGGTTAACCCCTTTTATTTGGTTTATCTTCCGTGAAATCCTTTTTACGGCTTTATGGATCAGACTTTTTGTCACAACATATAACTGGGCAAAAACATTCTGATGGCTAAATGCAAGTTCTTTTTGGGTTTCTATAGCCATGACGAAAATAAGCAATTAACAGCTTAGCACATAACATGCTGGAGTCCTTAAAAAAATAGCCTGCCCATCTTGGATGTCCAACACCTACCTCCTCAATCTATTCAAAGGCATCGTACCGCGGTATCGTTCATCATAAATATGTACATGCATTCATATGTTCCTATCAATCAGATATTGATTGGATAGGTTTATGTTGGCGTCCTGAAGAGGCTGCGAGCACGTATTTTCCGTGTTCGACCTGAATTCGCCGAGAAGATCATGGAGGTGTAGAAAAGGTCAAAGAGACTGTAACCATGGTTCTGAGCGAGTTAACTTCGGAAGATTGGTGCTTTGAATTGTGAGAATCGTTGGAATCGTCGTGTAAAGTTAGAGAAGGACTTTTGTGAGGGTTGATATATAATAAAATTTTGCGCCAAACTCAATTTGCTTGTTTTTCGTTCACAAATTCCAAGAACTTAATTGCCACACCTCGAGTGCTGTTGATTTAAGTATTTCTGTGTATTTATTGTTCAGAAGTTCATATTAATATATTTTTTGTGGTCTTCAATAAAGTATCAACAACTGAGGACAAAGAGCAGCTTAGCAAAGAGCTAAGCGAATATTTTAAGCAAGCCATCATACAATCTTTTTTGGTAAACACACTAAGAGCGAAAGAATTTCACAAAATCCTAACAAAATATGAGAACATCGCCAACATAGAAAATGATGACCGGTCTGGGCATCCTCGCAAATTCACTTTACAAGAAAATCGGCGTATTGCGGGGAAAGTGAAGCTGAGTCCTAAAATTGCACCAATGACATTGACCTACATAAAAAATGAAACAGGTAGGCATGTAATAGTCAAATAATTGGTCGCGTGCTTTATACAGACGAATACCATGGTCGAAATTATTTGTAAGCAAAGTCAATCGACACAAGAGACTTCAATTTATCAACATTACAAGCAGGCTTCTGGAATATTGTGAATTCTTGTGACGAGGGCAAATTAAACATTCGGGGTTGTGACAGATGTGAAAAAGTTTGGAGTAAAAAAGCATAGGGCTCAATCCTTTTAATATGTGGTGATCAGTAAAATATCGCTGCGGCATTTGGTGCCAGACATTTTTTTTTATTGAGTCTTTGATTGATAGATGTGATTATCTAAGCATTTTAAAGCACCACCTGCAGGACGGTGCGAGAATGTTGAGTATGGATATGTTATTTGTCTTCTAGGTAGACAATGACCCCAAACATACTTCCCACGTTGCAGCACAATCGCTGGATTGAAATTTAATTGAATATTTATGGGAGTACCTCGATCGAAAAATAAGATCACATGAAATTAGGACTAAATATAGTTTAAAACGTGTTCTTTCCAAGGAATGGGCTAAATAGTAGACTCAGTGCCTTTACTTATGAAGATTATTATAAAAATCAAAGAGTACTCAGTACGTTTAAAATTTGAACGTTGACTAAACTGCTTTTCCTCCCAACTGCTTAGTTGCTTTTGTAATTAACCGTATATCCTTGCTCATAAAATCATCTGCAGAAGACGTTGTATAAAAAACAAATCGAAACCAGCGTCGGGCGCAGTGAGTTCTTAGATGGGGAACCGCTTGGGAACACCGCGTGTTTTTAATTTTTTTTTTTTGCCTATTTTTTAGTTATTTAATTTCTAACAAAAAATGGCTGAACCAATTTTGCTGAAAACTTCATCAGTTCCAAGTCCCATGTCAATATCATCTTTAGTTCTCGAGATAATCGAGGCGAAAATTCCGCACGCACATACGCACATACCTACATACACCCACATACATCTCTATAAAAAGCATGGATTTGGATTCAGGTAACCATGAAACATGGAGATATGTCAAAATTTGGAATTTCCAAAAACGTCCTTTTATGGTCCACTTCATGGACTAAAATTAAAATTCGTTCGAATTAAGGACCTTAAAAGCAAACAAGTAAATTCATAAACGCAGATAAGCTAATGAAAAAACGAAACTCAATTAAATGTGTAAGTAAGCACAAAGGTATCTACACAAAAGCAATCGAAGACAGAAAGACATTCAATTTAAGGAGGTGGACGGTTTACCAATAATTTGTTGATATTCCTTTTGCCCTATTTACGGCCTACCAGCATTTTGGCACTCTGTCCATTCCTGCTTTTTGCTATTAACGTGATACCAAAGGATTTCCACCGGATTGATGTGAGGCGACTGTGAGAGAAAAACACTCCTACGTTATTAGAAATTATCCACACCTTTACGTTATGTTTTTGATCATTGCCTTGCTAGTCCCAATTTTGTGGTGCTCTGTTGTTAGTTCCTTCCTTCTGTCCTACCCCTCCAACGTTTTTTATGGTTACTTGGAGATTAATCTACTCCTAACTTGGGTTTTCGCCAACTCGTATTTGGCTATCATTATTGATAATCAAATCAAAGCGGCCAACTTCAAATGACTGAGCTCTACATATTGTTGCGGACATGAACCGACGGTTATGTTCGAATTTCGCTGTCGAAGTCTGGAATGCTCTGATGAAGCTGAAATGAAAATTATGGTAACTTTCAGCGGCATACTGCCGAATGTCAAAGCATTCTAGAGGCTTCTGAAGGGGAAAGTCTGACGGAGAACATTCGAGAAATTGGACCGAGGCATTGGAGGCATTCAGTTTTCGAGATTAAATAACAAGTGGGCAGTCGCTAATCATGCAATCTAGCGAGATGTAGAGACAAACGTTGTAATAAAGGTGAAGCGCCCAGATAATTGATATGTGGTGGATTAGTGAAGTGTGTGTAAGTAATTAAGTGTAAAGTGTGTAAAAGCTTGTATTAAAGGTGAAGCATGCAGATCTGAGGTGGAAGAATGAAATATGTAAAAATGAAGCGCCCAGATAATTGAAAGAATAAAGTATACATATAAAGGTGAAGCGCCCAGATAATTGATCTGTAATAAAAAGAAGGTAAGTGTGTATTGAAAAACAAAAGTAGACTGTTGTAGTTGATCGCAATCGATCGGACTCGATTTAATTTTCGTAACAATATTCTTTTGCAAAAGTCTTCTTGAGTGTTCCTATTACTGTTCCGATAAAGATTGTCTTATATTATATTCAACATCTCAGCGATGACGCTTCTCACTGACAGCTGCTTCGCTTAATTTCTAAACTCATTTACAATGTCTCTAACCATGGACAACACTCTAGCAAATGTCGGACATTCACTGAGAAAGTGTTCTGTTGTGTCATCGTCTTTGCAACATGCAGCACAGATAGACGTGTCACTGATGCCGAGCATACAGAGATGCTTGGCAAAAGTGTAATGGCCCGTAATGACGCCCGCAAGTCTTTTGCAGTCAATGCTCCTTAAGGATAAGAAGAATGCATCGGAATTTTTGGCAGACATCAGGGCGTACGCACTTAGTCATCCTGCATCTTGGATGTTCCCTCCATATTCGATTGTGTGCATTGAAGATCGTTGATGTGAGTATTGACCGTGGAAGCAGGTAGGCCCAATGTCTTATCTCCTCCGGAACTCTGCTCCGAACCCATTCCAGCGACTTTATCAGACATCTCATTTCCTGCGATCTCAGAATGACATGGGACCCAGGCAAGCCTTACTGAGTTTAATCTACCGATTTTGTTCAGGAAGGCCTTAAATTCATACACTAATATGGCCATGCACCCTGGCCATCAGGATTGTGAATTCTTCTGACGCAAAGACAGACGCATATTTTCCTAACGAAATGTTTAGTCAGACATTTCCGCATTCAAAGAAAACCCAAGCGCCGGATCCCAGGTCAGACATGGAGCCATCTTGGAAAATGCGACGACAATCCTTTCCAAGTTCAGTATATGGCCAGAGCCAATACTGACGCCATGGAATTTGGACTGTGAAGGTATAGCGCAATAGGAGGGCAGGTGTCACTGCGTCAGAGTGCATATCCATGAGATACGGGTCGTATAATATTTCCCTCGCAATCGCACTGTGATTGCTGTGCGAGTTGTACCAAAAACAACTCTTAAACATCTAACAACTGTCTCTTAAGACGAGACACGGCTTTCAGTGATTACCCTCTGATAAATTGATTAATATCTCAATGGATAGAAGGTTCTTCGTAGCATCTAGAGCTGCACACGGCGTGCTTGGGAAAGCCCACGTACAGCTGAGACAAACCGTTGTTTGGAGTTTCGTGAAAGAGGATATGAGGCTGAGGACTTTTGCCGGCTATAAACCCCAGGTTTCGACAAAGGCACTTTTGCATTGCCAGAACGTTAAAAGCGCCTGGTGGTTTTTCACTCAAAATGCTTGGACCAAAGAAGCTTGTTGTCTAAGGTAACTCCCAGGTATTTTTATCATCATCTGAGTCAAGCCAGTATTTTTCCTCCTTCTCGTGAAGAGAACGACATCAATCTTGAGAGAATTAACAAATAGTCCATTTCTCGTGCACCACTCATCGAACACAAGTTATGTGGGATTTATTTTTCACACAGGTGAAAGGGATCTACAGTTTAATGCCGATTCCGAACGGCGTGCGAGAAGCTTTTTCAAAGCAAGTTATACTAAGGGGGCTTTTACCAGTACCCCGTCGAGGAGGGACATCGCGAAACAAGCATTCGATTCCGTTTGTGTTCGAGCTCTCTCATCGTGTGTCAGAGTCCAACACACTAACTACTGCACCACGGCGCCCTCTGGGCTTTGAAACAGACAATCGCTAAACATGAGTCGACAGAGGATATTGCGAGATCATCCGTATAGGCCTGAGCATATATTCCGGAGCCGGAGACAGGGGGCCACCTTGAGGGCAGCCCCTTGTTTACGCCAGATTTGATGCAATGTGCGAGACAGAAGATATAAAAAGCTAAAGCCGGCTTTAGAACAGGCCCCCGGGCTCTTCGAAATTGTGAAGGTAATCTTGTCACCGACTCGCAGGAAATTGTGAATGTGTTTAAACAGCAATTCCAGCAGCTGCTTAGCGGGCATGCCAAAAAGAGAGTGATATGGTCAGTCGAGGAACTGATCCCCCTATCTAGTTTAGAGTAAGTCAGCTCAGCTATATATATTAAAAAAAAAAAAAAACAAAAAAATGCTGGCCCAGGCGGGGTTCAGGCTGAGATAGGCGTCATTTTAAAAGATCCTAAATCTTGCACCAACTACCCAGACTTTAAAGCATCATACTACAGCATTGATCGTCAAGAGCACTACAGGATGATGGCTAAGTTTGGAATCCCGGAAGAACTGATTCGGATCTGTCGCCCCACACTTGAAGACGCGCGATGCAATGTGCGCTTTTGGACCCCATATCTCCGAACCTTTCCAAACATGCACCAGGTTTCGGTGAGGAGATGCGCTGTCGTGGGATTTCTTCAATTTAGTTCTTAAAAGGATAGTGAGGCAGGCAGGTGTCAACACGGAAGACACTATCTTCTTGAAGAGTATCCAACTGCTGGGGTACGAGGGCGACATTGACATCATTGCAAGCTCTCAAGGCGCAGTAGTAAAGGCATTTACGGCAAATGAAGAAAAGGCAGGGTGTCGTTGGTTTAAATGAGGATAAAACGAAATTTATCCATCGTTGCCGCCATCGACAGGTATAATTTTGAGGTAGTTAAGGAGTCCAGAAATGACAACTTTCTGGAGATCCGACGAAGAAATTCTCCCAATCCCAGCCTCCTGGCTCGAGAAGGCAAGGGAGACCGAACCTCCGGTTCAGAGACCGACAAGTAAGTAAGTTGAATTTCTGTTACTACTTCAGGATCCAGTGATCATATGGTCGTATGTGTATATTTTTTTAGTACAAACTATTTGATGCATCTACTGGTATTCTAATTAAGAGTGGAGAAGATGGGAAAGTGTGAACAGAAAAGGCTGTGTTGAGTGTTTTCTTTTTCTCAAATACTACCCCTTATTTGTTATTACAGGCCAAGTCTTTGGACCCATCAGCTTAACGTCCGCTTTGTACGTTGAACACTGCGAAGAAAATTCTAGAGCTCATCATAGGTAACAGATTAGAAGCCGCGATTGAAGAAGCAGGCGGAGTATCAGCACATCAGTATGGTTTTCAAAAAGCACGCCTGACTGTTGATGGCATTAGGGAAATAGTTGACACAGCGTAAAGAGCCCTAGAAAGAAGACGATAGAGCAGAGGCGCAAGCATCATAACCCTGAACGTTTAAAACGCGTTTAACACGGCATGCTGGAAACATAACATTGAAGCGCTTCGGAATATGAGAGTCTTGCATCAGCGGAATTTCGAAAAACCGGTTCCGACAAAAAAAAAAAAAAAAAAGTTTCCCAGTGTTCAGTTCTGGGGCTAATACTGTGCAACCTCTTATACGATGGCGTCGTGCAACCTCTTATACGATGGCGTCGGCCTCACGCTAGCTGGACAAGAAACGGAAGCAGTCCTCATCACCAATAAAAAAGAAACGAGAAACGATCACGCTCGTGGTAGGGCATGAGATGGAATCCAAACCAGCTATTAAGTATCTTGGCGTTCTGATCAAGGCTGACATTTAAATAACACCTGGAATCCGTAAGCAACAAATCCTCTCGTGTGGGTACATCAATTGCTCGGATTGGGCCGAATTTAAGAGGACCAAGATACAGTCGTATACTACTCTTTTAACTAAGGTAGACCAATTCGTAGTGCCTTATGCATCACTAGTTTGGACCGGAGCTATGAAGGTTACTTTATACAGAAGGAAGATCATAGCAATAAATCGACTATGTGCGCTAAGGGTGAGTAGCGCCTACCACACAACCCCAAAACACGCAGCCTGCGTCATCGCAGGTATGATACCCATTGATATACTGGCGAACTACAGAAAAGGTTCGTAGAGAGCAGACAGGAAGGATGGCTAGCACACAGAGAAGCGGACATAAGAGAAAGAAGAAGAAGCCTAAATGAGTTCCAACAACGCTGGAGCCTTTCATCTAAGGGCCGTTGGACTTAACGCCTTCTTCTGAACATAGAGACTTCTACCTAACGAAACTTCTTACGGAACGTGGCTGCTTCCGGTCATACCTGTACAACTGTAGGAATTACGAATCCCCCACTTGTCCATCGTGCAGTAATATACCCGAAGATGTGGAGTACGTATACTTTAACTTCCCACGATTCCATCTACAAAGAGAAGCATTGGTAGCTGTACTGTGATGTACTGAATTCAGTACATCACATGCTGGAATCCGAAAACAAGTGGAACGCCGTGAGTGCTAATGCCAGGGAGATATGTATGTATGTATGCCAGGAGTTGGGGGAGTAGAGCGGGAAAGAAATGAGAGGAAGAGAAACACAAGAATCAACAGAGTGGAAGTGAGTGGCTACGCAGCTGTACCTACATATGTATTATGTACCTATGCAAGCGCACAGGCAAGCAGCCAATTGAATTTGAGCGCTTATTCGGCTGATCAATTTCTTACCAATTTCTTACGGTGGATGAAATGGCTTCCTTTCATATAAATCTGCAGGTCCGGATGGAATCTACTCGGTAGAGATGCAACGTGCTTATGGCATTCTCGAACCGTGACTTTTGGTAGTGTTCTCTTCCAGCCTAGACTGGGGTTACATACCATTATCCTGGAGAGAAGTAAAGGTAACATTCATATCAAAAGCGGGAAAGACCTCCCACACAACTGCCAAAGACTACATACCCATCAGACTGTTCCTTTCTTCTTAAGAAACTGGAGAGACTGGTGGACCCGTACATTCGAAAAAAAACCACCAAATAGTATGCTTTTGACATAAAGTAATAAATCCCTATAAGATGGTTTTATTCACAAGAAAACGGCAGCTAAAACCAAGTCTCTTCTCCAAAACTCAACGGGGCTTAAATTCGCTGAGCTCGCCAAATCATACCTTGCCGTAATACTCGATAGGAAGCTCAATCGGATACTGATACTGATACTGGCACAAGGAATACCATACATCGCTATAACCGCAACTCCTTTGGATGCTTTTGGCAAGGAAAAGGCAAAGAAGGAATCAGCTCATTGGATGTTCACCGAAATAGGGCACGCTGATATTCTACGCCAAAATAGTGACTTGTCTTGGTCTACTTTATCCCGATCTTGAACTTCAAGGTTCTATACAAAACAACGATTTCCCACCGACGACAATGAGAAGGGAATGAACTCCCAAGCAAGATACACGGACGGGTCCAGGACAGGCAACGGTGTAGGTGCCAGTGTTTATGCACCGACCCTCAAAATCGGTCAATTGTTTAGACTATCGACCCAATGTAGTGTATTTTCTTTGGTGGCGTTACAGCCCATGAAGGACCATGGCCAAGCTTCTGTTCAATCACCCATGTTGTGTGTGATTTTTTATTTTTCACACAGGTGAAAAGGACCTACAGTTTAATGTCGGTTCCGAACGGTGTGATTCGAGAAGCTTTCTCAAGGCTAGTTATACTACGGGGGTTTTGCCAGTACCCCGCCGAGGAATGTAGTGGACGCCAAGCTGAATTAACGGCTATTAGTGAGGCCGCCGATTGGCTGTCCTGGATATCGATGGAATACAGTGACATTGTCATCTACACAGACAGTCAAGCCCCAATAAATGGACTCGAATCACCAATAATAAAATCGAAATTGGTCAGACACTGCCGCAAATCTCTAAACGGATTATCGAGCAGCTGCACTGTCAAGAAGATGAAATAACCAAAAAGGGCACCACACTGGATACATCGACTATTAAGGGAAATATTCATCCACCAATGGAATCG
This sequence comes from Eumerus sabulonum, assembly GCA_951905685.1. NCBI lineage: Eukaryota > Metazoa > Arthropoda > Insecta > Diptera > Syrphidae > Eumerus > Eumerus sabulonum. Next base: position 211,998,187 of record OX645060.1, read on the forward strand.
CTAAAATATAAAATCTCGAAACAGATACTGCAACAGACCAATAAGAGATGGCGTGACCTGTTAACCTGGCCCAGGTACTGTCGACGTCAAACCACAAACCTTCTAAAAATACGCCGCCATTCACAAGCAGCCTAATTTAATTCCTAACAGTGCTCTTTTGAGAAACTTGCCGCTAGATTAGATGAACTGGCGGTGACCAAGCCGACCCAAGCGGTAGCATGATGGACATAGCGTGTTCTAAGTGATCCCCCCACTTTATGGGAGATGCGTCAAAACGTCTCAACCAATTCCCGTTAATTTGTTTTGAGACTTCAAAGATGTTTGTGGCCGGTCACTGTTATGGCGGAACATGACCCCTATTTCTGTTGGCCAATTCTGGCCGTTCTTTCTTGATTGCTTCGTTCAAACATTAGAGTTGTGCGCACTAAAGAACCGAATTGACCATTTCGCCAAGTTGTAGTAGCTCATAATACTGAGTATCGCTTTGTTTGGCATGAATTCAGGTTTATGAGGATCACCGTCCTATGACCATGACCACTTGAACTTCCAACGCATTTCGTTTAAACCGTTTTCCGTCGGCCATCAATTCGCCTGAAAAGTGGTTCAATTTCCATGCGTTTCAGTAGCGTTCCACCGATTGTAATTCGGTCAATCCAATTTCTTTGCGTTAGTTCATATAGCACCTAAACATAGAGTTTGCTTGCGTAGCCCATTCTTTTTAGATGATTCTATCTAAACTATCTAAACTGTCTCTTGACAGCTTGCATGTTGCTTCCGTTCTACCAGCCGACTTTTCAGTGATTGACTGACCAGTGCAAGAGACGTGCTTGACACCGATCAATCAAACCACAGCAAGTGTACAGTGACACTTCGCACATTTTTCGGCATGTTTTTGTAGTGTTTTTACCTTTCATATTTGTAAAAATAAAGCATCAGATTGCATATTTCATCAGATAGCACTCGTTATCATTTTCAGGACTGCAGAACGAGAAAAGTAGTTTTATCCGTATTCTTTGTACATTTATGTTGCCTTTAAATTTTCCAATGAGGGTCGAGTGTGTGATGACTGTTTTCTCTCGTCTCAAACACACCCATTAGTTTGGCATGAAAGGATAGCTCATTAATATAATGTGCAAGTGCGAAATCAGCTTAGAAACTAAAGAATTGCTTTTAAGGAATACCAAAACTTTTCTTGTGATACCTGTCCATATGGTAAACAGCATGAGAGCATGAGTTATTTCGACAGAGTGATTTTCAAGCATCACAACCAGATGAACAGATGAACTTGTGCATATGTGGACCAATTGAGGAGATTGCACTCGGTAGTTCCAAGTGCTTAGAGATAATTTTTCAAGTTACAAAAAGCTTTTTATTAAAAAAAAAAAACAAATCGGAAGTTTGTTCTTCAGACGAGTAGCATCTAAACAAAGTCAAGACTGAAAGTAGAAATTTGGTAGGAACACTGCGCACAGACAATGAAACAGAAGTTGTCAATGAATCTGTAGAATTGCTTTTAGTTTAAGATATTGTTCAAAGTTTTGTTTTGAATATGATGGAAATTAGAACAATAGAATGTAAAGGCCTATGCGAGATGTGGTTGGACAATGATTGTTAAGCTACCCATTTCAAAGTATTTGGAATTGAGGCACATGTCCATGTACATGTCTAAGAAGAAACATAAGAAACGTGACGTCACGTTTAAGAGATATGAACTCCGTTGCCAGCATCATTGTTTGCAAAATACTGATGTATGTATTTACCAACACCGAAGAAAGTTGACTTGGATCGCGACCAACATGGGGGATTAAATGAGTGCTTAAATGAAGTCTTGCACCAAGCTTCAGAAGATTCAACTTCAAGATGTCGATTCCGCAAGAAATGAAGTGATGAAGAGAACAGTAATCAAGTTGATGATGAGCAGATGTCGTGGAAAGACAAAGGCTACAAATATGTGAAGCTTGCAGAAAAACGCGCTTTATCGGACAGCTATGATGAAGCGATTATGAGTTTCTTATAAACTTCTAATTAAGGACATATTCATCAAAAATTAAGAATTGTTGAGAGTTGATTGGGTTTGATTGTCCTCATTACTTTGAATTGGCATTTCATTAGGTGTACCTTGACTTTTAAATAGAACAAAAAGAGTTGCATATGAACTCTGAATGACAGAATCCATTATTAAAGTATTATGTTCAAAACGATATCATTCAAATGGTCTATGGTCATTCAATTGTGATCCGAGAGGTCCTTAGTTTTTGTTGCTTATCCTCTTACATAAGTCGGGCATAATTCTCAATAATGGTTTGGAGTACGTCGTTCTCCAGTTGGTCATAGCGAGCATGATGGATTTGATTGTTCACGAGACTACTCTACCATAAATACGCTTCTATACTGGCAACGATTTTGTCGTCAAAATTGGGATCCAACTACAACTGCTTCAGAACCCCATAAGTGCGCATGGGCCGTGGAATTCCAGTTCTTTTTTTAATTAGATCTTTCACAGATGTGTGCCCAAGTTTTGAAATGCTAGGGCCATAAGCTGTCAAAGCTTGGACATAGATATTCAAAAATTCTTTATAGTCGGTACGGTAAGCACTTATAAAAAGGTTTTTGAGTGACAAATACTAGTCAAAGATATAGAATTCATTCTATCTGTTGGAAGTCTTCAATTGTACTTCCTTAATTCATGCATGTAGATTTTAGATACATACATATGTATATCACGATACCACCTACCTGATGACCACTTGCCGTCATAATTTGTATTATACTTACAATAGAGTTACAAAGGGCAACATTCGCTCGACTTACCTGGAAACAAGAAAAGAGAAAGAAAAAAAGTAAAATACCTCTCAAGACAATAATGACATTTAATGGGAAAGTGATATGTATGCCTAACCAACAAAATTAATAAGGGTAACCACCTATTCAAAATTGTAAAGCATTATTTCGGTTAGAGCATAAGACCAGGAGCACAAGCCTTACTTGATTCCCAAGGGCGGTCCCGAACAGTTCATAAAGGTCGCCGTCCAATGAATTCCTAACATATTCACCCACAACTATTCCCAACTGATAACCTCCTAGACCCCGGATAGATTTCAACTTTCCCTTATCAAAGAAGGAAATCTCCGCCCTCAATCATCCCAAAGCATACAAAAGGAACTCTCAAAGCCACGATAACAGCCCACGCCTCTCAATTCATCATTCCTTTTATGTATTTTCTATTCCATCAAATGGGCGGGGGTAGCGCATGGAAAAATAAGAGAGAAAATAGTGTCAGGGATATCTCCGCACCCGCACCAATCGTGGCGTAATGATTTCCACTTGAATGAAGAAAAGAAATCGACCGTACAAAATTGCCTCCTTATCCATTGTCCATAAACAAAATGCTAGAGCGGCCAATATCCGATTTCACTGTTCAATTGTTATCCAATTTGAGGAAATAGCTCCACGCACTCTTCTGTATACTCGCCCTGGGTTCCCTTTTCCGGATGGGTATGTGCATGAGAAGGAAATCCTTCAGTAAATATCTAGAAATCCAGACGAGAATGTTATCCTTTCTGGGTTATCACTTATCTGTAACGACATCGCTAAAGGGCACGTGAGGAAGGGATGAGTGGTATGTACTTTTTTATTTTTTTTATTTTTTCAGGAATACCACGCTGGTATCAAGTGATTGTTGGTTCTTCTTCGCGTTCTCTTGATAGACAAAGAAGCACACATACATACATACAATATAAGTTGGAATCATCATCCTGTTCGTGTCACTATAAATGTTACACGCCTTGTTTATCACTAATGTACGTACGTTTATTTGCTGTTCACATCTACGCTTCAGAGTAACTTCCCTTCAGTTGTGCTGTGAAACGTCACAACAATAAGCTGTGAATAATGTGCAATGACAGTGCGTAGGAGCTGTTGTTATTGAATATCCTGCTTCTTGTTAGATGTCGCATATATGTACATACATATAATAGCTGTTTATGTGAAATCTGTCGCTCTGGTTGATCCTCTTTTCGGATATGTGTGATTTGTTTGATAGCGACGGGATTCCGGATGCCACAGAAAACCACGTTCCCATGGAAATTATCAAAATCATAGGTGGGATCCTGAATGAATGCCGTTTAATCAATCTGTCTATGTATATAGACTTCTATTAATTCTGTATAGAAAATGAGAGGACTTCCGCCTCGACCCGGTTATCAGGTCATCTCCTAATGCTCTGAAAGGCAACTAGAGCATAAGTATGTACATACACGCAAACGCAGTCACGTCCGGTCCTTCTGTTTGGATACTTAACTTCCTCGTAACAATTCAGTACAACGTCAAAGCAACAGTCACCTCAAATCGCCAAAGTCGCCGAAACAAACTTTATATCTGCATACAGACAACTTGCACTTATCCATTCACTTTGGCGATATTAATTAGAGCGGCAGAAGTATTATACAAAGTGGAAGTCGAGGAAAGGGTTACGGAAGGATTGTAAATACAAGACCGGGTGACTTACTAGCAAGTACTTTTCATGGAAACGGTTGCAGATCGGGGCCTAAGATTAAAATGAATCAAATGTTGTTTTCTCTGCACTTACCGAGAGTATCCTTGAAATCTTTATTATTGTATTAATTATCAGTTGAGGGAGATGCATGTGGCATGCTGGTATCTTGCTAGAAGGGATATCATGCGATGGCATTGAGGTTGACACGTTTTCCCATCCATTTTGCTATGTTGCCTGACGCACGCAACATGAATTGCACTCACATTACCCATACAGATACGTATGTGCATAGATATAAGTATGTATCGTTTGTATGATTGCTGTGTGTCCTTGAGAAGGACGAGCAGTGAGCAATTCACTAGGCGGAGATTACACTTTCCCCGTTTCATATCTGTATCATTGTACGACACGTACTAGTGGAAACAAAGTGTTTGTTTATCCACAGTGTTGGGCGTTGGTTTCCAGGTCATTGAGTGACATCAAGGATAAATTGGTGCAAAGCGATGGAATGAAACTGGGATAGGTGACACGAAAACAACAACCTGTTTAAAATACATGACGTCATCGACCTGTACTGATTTCTGAATATACATAGTTTGTAGAACTCAGTATTTTGCTCAATTGATTTGTATTCACCTCACTTTGGGGTTTTCTTTATTCAGTTAGTTTATGACGTGCTTCGATTGGCTGCACGATCGAATCGCAATTATCAATTGCATTGAAATCAGCTCAAGGAATTGAAGGCGTCTAGACTAGAGCACAGATCTTCTCATCCCGTTTTTGTTTTTTTTTTTAGAGACTCGCGCAGGTTCAAGTGTTTTTATATTCTCTTATGATGTGTTGTTACACACATAACCTGAACGGAGTGCAGTGGTTTGGGTGGTTGATGTTCGTTCACTACTCTCAGGGGTGGTTGTCCTAGATAGGACAAGAGCCGACCAAATTCTGCTTTGGTTGTAGTCCGTAATGATTCGTTCGAGCACTTTTAATATTGTATACGCAGGGGATGAATTTCAGTTGACCATATACTGTGAGTGTTATGCCTGCAGCAGTACGTCTGGTCACTTTCCATTCACGACTGCGTTGCATACTTTTAGTCCGTATAGGAATTACTTTTTCTTGGCTATAAAGCGAATTTGAACTATAGACCTTCCGCTCAGTGGTCGATGATGTTAACCACTGCACCACGGCCACCCCCGTTTATATTTAAGTGAATATTTTTGCAAGAACTCAGAGGGAATAAATAGGTTTTACACCTTTTCCACATTGACAACGCGCATGGCTTTAAAAGAAGACCTTTAAGAAGAATGTACGTAAATGTGGCGGACGACTTAAAACCCAATGGTCTCCAGAACCGCAGTAACCATTAATTGTTATATAGACTACTCAACAGAAGGGGATACACTTGTACAAATTACATAGGTGAAGTAAAGAAAAATCCATTCTATTTGCATGAAATTTAAAACTCTGTTAAGAATAGTTATAACGTTCGGGCCACACACGAAAATCACGAGCTCGCAGCCATTTCAGGATGCCAATAAAGGACTGTCCAGTCACTGTCCGGTCGGCAGAAACATATCCACGATGAACGATGCCGCGATACGAGAGGTGACGGGAGCTCCTTCACGAGGATCTTCTTCTACTGATTTACGGGCCTTCTTCAACCACTTTTCCTATTCAAACACACGTGTTTTCGACATCATTTCGTCTTCATCCGAAGAATTTCCGAGGGCTTTTTTGACAGATTTCAACAACAATTGGACCACAACACGTTGCGTGTAATGCGAGTCACTCATTTTTAAGACGCCATTAAACAAGTTTTTTTTCCGAAAATGAGCACAACCTCAAAAATGAACGGCTTGGTGTGCTTTATTTGCTCCAAAATGGGTTTAAAAACGCTGCTACCGTCAATTCTATGCATTTGTTTTGTTTTTTTATTTTATTTTATTTATTAATTAAGCGCACACTCAAGGTTTACCACCCGATTATGTCGACGACATAGTGCAGACCAAAGATACAGAGGAAGAAGATTAGAGGAGATAACGATGAACGTAGCTCATTACTACATGTACATATGTACATATATTGTTCTGAAGAGGGGAAGATCGATTCCGACAAAAAATTCCAGATTCGTGTGTGTTTCGGTTAGAAAGATCTCTCACATACTAAAGGCCGAAATTTGACTTCAGTGTATATTGGTGAGCATTCCTAGAGAGACGTGTGTTGCAGGAAAATTGTTGAAAGCGCGGAATGCAACTGGCTATCTCTTCAGAACAGTTTCTTTGAAAGGAAAAGGTAAGAGACATTCCTTCGATGTCCCAGCGAATTTAATGTTTTGATGATGCTAGGATCTCCTATCAGTTTTATCACGGGATTTTGAATTCTATTTATCAGATGCAATCAAATGCACCACACATATGTAAGTGTTCATTTCTAATTTAAGACGGTTGGACCCCTTATAGATTGTAGCCAGATAAGAAGCCTAGGCGTATTAGGAAATGCCAACTGGACCAGAGGATTTGTGTATTTCGAGGTCTTCGCGGACCCTTGAAACTCCCATGGTGGAAATGACGCCCTCTAATACAGGTGGAGACAAAGTAGCTAGAAGCTGAGAGCTGGTTGTAAAATGGGCAGCAAGAAGGTTAGATTTGTCTAATAGTATGACAGATGGAATGTTATTGTGGATAAGTATGGTATAGACGACGTAAGAGCGTTGGGGCGCAGGGGGCAGTGTGTTGGCGTCCAACGCTGATGGCACGGGATTGAACCCGACAACAACCAGGTCATCGAACGTGTTTTTCACAGTACTTCTCCTAAGCGGGGTTCTGGCAAAGCCTTTCTGTAGTATAATTTTGAAGAGAAGTTTTTCGAAATACGCCGTTTGGAACCGGCAATAAACTGTAGGTCGCTTTAACTTATGACAAAATCAAATCACACAGAACATGGATGATTGACGGAAGCTCGGCTTAGATTTTCCATGAGGTTTAACGCCACATACAATACAATATACGACAAGGGCGAGTTATTAATATTTTTGACAAATGACAAGAAACTTTTGCTAACCTTGGAACATTGGAGGACTTGTTAATGGCTCGTATATACTTTTTTCTTTACTTTTTTACTTTCCTTAGCCTAATGACCTCTTTACAGCTTACGTCGAACCACTTGTTATCTTACAACCTGGTGCTTTCAATCCTACTGAGAATAAAATTGGCCATGGTAATTTGGTTAATATTTGCGATAATATCAGGGGCGGCGTTCAATGGTAATGCATTACAGTCGCCCCATCTCGATGGAATCGATTTGAATACTACAGGATGGGCCAAATACAAGAAAAAATGTTTTTTCCATGTAGATATCATGGCTTTATTAGTAAGAACAAACATTTCCATTACTTATGAAATAAAACGTTGTTCAAGTTGCTGCCTCGGCTGGCTTCGCAGTAGCGCATTCTGTCATCCCGATTTTCCAAGACCCTGTTGATGGTTTCGGGCTGTAGCTCACGGATTGCTTGAATGATATTGGCCTTAAATGCTTGAATCGTTTCCAGATTGTTGGCATAACAACGGTTCTTTACGGTTCCGCACAAAAAAAAAAATGTCCTAAGGGGTCAAAATGCACCTACGAGGCGACCAATTGACATCGCCAAGACGGCTGATAACACGATTTGGGATTTTGGTGCGCAAAAGATCGATAGATCGATCCTGCATAAACCAGAAGTCGTCCAAATCGATGTCTTCAATCTCCGTAAAAAAAAAGTCGGTTAACATGACTCTGTAACGCCCATCGTTGACCGAAAAGAAAAATGGTCCAATGATGCCACCACTCCACAATCCGCACCAAACTGTCACTATCTGTGAATGCATTGGCTTCCAGATGCGGCAATTTTGCTTGTAAACGTAGCCGCCGAGATGTAAATGCGCCTCGTCAGAAAAAAAGGTTGTTCGCCCAAAATCGTTGTCCAATTCAAGCTGCTTTCAGACTCACACTGCGAAGCGATAAAGAAGCGGATGGTCGCTTATTCTTATCTGTGTGCACCGTATGACGACCGGGACCATGAGTGTTGTTCACTAGGATACCAGTCTCACGAACTTTTTGCACAAACTTGCGTATAGCAGTCGCGGTGGGTGGGTGGTGGCACATTTTGGAAATAAGTTTTCAATATTTTCCAACGTTGTTTAAGCGTAAAGAAACTCATTTCGTTCTGCGGAGGTATGGTACTGACTTTCTGTCAAGATTTCGAGCGGGAAACAGCTGTCAGTGTCAAAATAACCTATGATTAAAAAAAAAAAAAAACACTAGATGGCCCATACTATACACTTCGCGTGAGAGTATCGACAAATTGCAAAAGTTCTTCGAAATCCCCTTAAGTTCGTCTGGCAGAAATATAAATTGGCCTGAGAGATTATGCTGTATAACAAAACAAAAATTGCTACCTTGACCTTCAAAATAATGTATTTAATTTAATTCAAGGACAAGTGTTTGTAGTTTACTTTCCTGAGCCATATTTGGTTAATCCTATACGTGTAGAAGTAAATCAACATTTTTAATTTTCCTCTGAATATATGTTGTATCAAAAATTCCGGAAGGAAGTACGTCAAATGTATTCTAAGAAGGAATTGGGAAGGAGCAACGGAAGTGTGAAAGAAATTTGCAAGAACCACTCGGAAATTATTTTGGCAAGTGAGAGAGATATTTTCCATAGAACAAGTTACTGAATAAGTAAAAGCAGTGAACAATTTGATACGGAACTGACCGTAAATTAAAAAAAAAAAATGTTTGTAAAATGGCCTATTTTGGTTTTCGAAAAGTCTTAGTATGAAGATCTACGCGCACACCAAATTTCAATGATATCCATCGTGTCATATCCGAACACGGACTGGTCAAAAAACATATTTTTCCTTTTATCATCTTCACACACAACTTACTAAAAATACTTTTTAAGTGCAGTCCTATCTGGCCTTAACGGAACAACCTGCAATTTGCATCATCACTCCGCAGAGTCGAACGAATATAGCTGGATGTATCCTTTCATGGTGCGTGCGTATATACTACTGAGTCCGAAAAGTGAGGTGAAATTTGAATTTAAACTGCGCGTGCAAATGGATTTTAGATTGATAGGACTGTCTTTGACACCCATGCCAAATTGCACATCACAATATTTATTAGTGCTTGAGATACGCTTCGTTTTGGGAGCTGCTAAAACCAAATTGGATTTTTATACTGGGGGTTCGTTGATAGTGCAGAAAGCATGGAAAAATTGTTTACAAGTAGTACGAAGAGTTCCAAGAAGACTGGAATTGGGTCCTGAACGGCCATCAACCTCAACCGATGAAGCTCACGTTTAAAGATTTAAAGATTTTGTGCTTACAAATCCATAAGCTGATAATATTGACATTTCAAGAGGAGTAGTTAATACCATTCTAAAGAATGTTTTGGACCTCAATCATATCAAATCCCATTAGGTACTGAAAACACTGAATTACGACTGGTTTCTTCGATTATCGGGTGTTGTGCATTTTGAGTTCCTTCCACCTAGTCAAACTATCAAAGAATATTATTTGCCGGTTACGTATCGTTTGCTTAAAATTATTCGCCTAAAGAGGACGGAATTGTGGCGACACAACTCTTAGTTTTTACACCACAATAGTGCACCGTGTCACACTGCACTTTGTTGAATTGTCCGAGTGGCTCCGCTTTGAAGGTTCTTTGGGCTGAAGTCATGTTGTTCATACACTCTACAGAGTCTAGCCATATTAACCGTAGTGTCCGTAGACGCTTAACTGGGCACATGCCGCCATTCTGACCGTATAGTTCGTGATTGAATTTTCTCCTCCAGATGCCATCAACGCAAACAGGATCAAAAATCGCACGCAGAACTTTTCTCTCAAGAAAACCAAGAGCTTCCTCAACCGCTTTCAAAAGCGTCCATGCCTCTGCACCGTAAAGTACGACTGGGATAATTAGGAAATTATACAATGCCAGCTTGGTTTTTCGAGAGACGCCCCTGTTACTCAATTGTATTTTGAGCCCTAAAAACAGCGATTGGCAAGAGTTCTTCTTCCTTGGTGACCGAACAGCCCATGAAGGACCAGTGCCAAGCTTCTCTCAATCACCCATGTTGTGTGTGATTTATTTTTGATACAAGTGAAAGGGACCTACAGTTTAATGCCGATTCCGAGCGGTAAGCGAGAAGCTTTTTTAAGGCAAGTTATACTACGGGGGTTTTGCCAGTACCCCACTGAGGAGGGACGTCGCGAAATAAACATTCGATGGCGTTGGTGTTATCGGGATCCGAACTCGTTCATCGTGCGTCAGAATTCAACACACTAACCACTACGCCACGGCGCCCACTACGGCAAGAGTTATTCTACTTAATCTCTATTTGATCTCGGTACTGATGTTGTTCCTATTTGCGGATCCAAGTTAGACGAAGTCCTTGACTACCTCAAAGTTCTTGCTGCCCATTGTGACGATCTGTCCGAGGCGTCAATGATGTGCGCCCTTCCTTGATGACAGCATATACTTCGATTTGCACTCATTTACCGCTAGACCCATTTTGGCCGCATCCGCTTCAATGGCAGTGAACGCCTCATCGACGTCCCGTTGCGTTCGACCAATCACGTCAATATCGTTGGCGTAGACTAGCAGTTGAACGGACTTTTGGAAGATCGTGAACCTAGTGCTGGATTGTCAGTTTCGCAAGATCTTCTCACATGGTAGCGCGTCGCCTTGTCTAACATTTTTTTGGCATTGGAGGTCTCGGTATGTTCGTTACCGACCTTGATGGAACTTCGGGAATTTTCCATCGCCATCCTTCACAATCTGACGAGTTTGGTAGGGTTGCCAAAACTAGACATGGCTCTGTATAGCTCGTCTCTATGCTAGCTATCATATGTGGCCTTGAAATTGACAAATAGGTGGTGGGTGTCGATCTGCATTTCCTGGGCCTTTTCCAGGATCTGCCGCAGTGTGAAAATTTGGACTATTGTGGACTTCCAGGGTGTCGACGACAGGTTTCAGGCATTCACACAAAACAGCAGAGAGTATTTGGTATGCGATGTTAAGGTGATTGACCCCTCTGTAATTTAGCGCAGTCAAAGGGGTCTCCTTTGGTGGTGTCGTGAAAACCAGCACATCAGTGGCAGCTTCTATTATAGCTATTCTAGAGTGCAATGGATCAGTATTTGCGTCTGAGTGCTCCAAAAGATAGCAAAAGCCTCCTCTTTAATAGCGAATTGACAACGCTTCCATTCTTCTTCTTCTTCTGCCATTAATGCAGGCGGTGTCGAACGTTCAGAGAGCTTTTGGGAGACCCGGTCGAAAAGTTCCTAGCGGTCGGATGCGATTCTAGCTTTATAGTACGCTTTAAAAATCACTTAAGAAATGTCGAGAAAACAGTGCAACTGTCATATGGTCATGTCCTGCTACTAGACTAGACTCTCAGAGCTAAGATACGTTTATTTAATGTACATACAAATTCCTCCTTTTTTCTTTTTTGTGAATCGGTGAGGAGGGAAAAAATAAACATTATCTCGACAGGATCACCACTCACTTTATTGCCACAAAGCCCTGATTTATAATTTCAAACTTAAATGCTTTTGTTGGAAGAGAGGAAAAAACATAAAAAAAACTTTTAAGTTAAATCCAAGTGCACAGATTTTATACAAATTTTCACTTCACTTCAGGCGCAAACATTTCAAATACCATCCTCTCCGACACGAAAGTTGTTCAAACGCAACAAAACACCATTTACTCTTTTGCACAACTAGATATATGTACAAACGAACCTGACTAACTTTCTCCTAGTGGAGGGAATACCCTGAGTGGCGGGCAAGGAAAAAAACAGATCGCCCTTCTCCGTATTCGTATTCGTTATACAATAACAGCTCCAACATTAAAATTCTATTTTCCCTCTAATGAGTGCATGAATTAACCACCGCCAAAGGACCAACTAAGCGAGCATTAGGGAGAAAGAGTGTACGATGAAAAGGGAGAACATTTTTCCTGGATCTACTGGATCCTTTAAAGGTATGTACATCGAGTACATCCAACTTAAGTAGGCAACAAATTAGCAGTCATGAAAGGTTAAAACTACACTGACCGCCATCGTACCTCCAGCTGACTTCCTTTGAAGTACAAACTGGTTAACTCTTTACCGCTGAACAGCACCAGCCCCCTTCCCCAATGGCCGAAAAATGTTGTAAAAGTAAGTTCGAATGCATGCAAAGGGATGGATAAAACGAAATTTCATATACTTCCGGTGTGGTGGTCAGTACCATACAGGCTGGAAGAGTCAGGACACGAACAATGTAACTCGGGCAGAAAACTTGAAAATAACGACACCAAAATGTTATAAATCCAATTCAACAACATTTATACATTTATACATATATGTACGTATACCGTCGGTCAGTAGTAGACTCGTTTTTTCTGCCTCTGTTTTTTATGAATCCTTTTTGTTCTCATTTTTTTTTGTTTTATTTAAGACTCAAATGAATTTGCAATGAACACCAATGTTAAACGAACTAACACACATTTCACTTGTCATATTCAGTGCCTGTAAATTATTCCGGAAAATTTCTTCTACACAACCCCAGGTCGAGTATGCAACTTTGGTGTACTCATCCATATGGATATGTCCATGTACATATATTAGCAGATACCCATGGTGGCCATGTGTGAACACATCTAGGTTCGTTAGTTGTTTTCACTTGGCCGTTGGATACTGGTCGTACTGCTCTAGTGCATTGTTGATCTATTCATTCACATTGTTAGCTTTCGTTTCTTGTTTCATTTTATCTTTTATTTCTTTTCTCTATTTTCCACTTTCCGTTTTTCTTCGTTTTGTTTATTTGCTTAAATAAATTATTGCCACTCAGTCACGGTTTTTCCGGGAGGCAGAAAGATTGTATAAAAATAGAATTAAACAAAAGGCAAATGGAATCCGTTCCCAGAAAATATGTTTTCATACGAGTTACTAGATACCAGTTAGGTACATGCTGAGGGTGGATATGGTATATTTCCAACATGGGATTGGCATTACTTCAAATCAGTGTTTTTAGTTAATATGTAGTGGTTTGAGGACTGTCCTAACAAACAAGGACTATTTATATTTTTTTCTTTTTTTCAGTGCAGAAAAAAACTTGTTTGTGGGAATGGACAGTGCAATGGAATGTGAAGGTAAATATATTTTTTAACTATTAATCTACTTTTAAAGGTTTACCGTGCGCAAACTGAATACCCACTGTCGATTGGCGGTTTTTGTTTTTTTTTTTTTTTTTTTGTTAAAGAAGGATCAGATTTATCATGTAAACGCGCTGATAACAGCAGGTATATAACCATTTGTGACAAGTGCATATACCATGCATATAAACAATGACTCGATGCGGCTATACTTATTTTGTGCCGCTACAACCCATGAAGGACCAGAGCCAAGCTTCTCTCAATCACACATGTTGTGATTGAGCATAGCATAGCCGAGGGCGCAGTGGTCAAAGTGTGTTGGACCCTGATGCACGTAGAGCGAGTTCGGATCCCGACAACATCATAACCATCGAATGTTTATTTCGCAGCGTCCCTCCTTAGCTTCTCGACTCACGCCGCTCGGAATCGGCATTAAACTGTAGGTCACTTTCACCTGTGCGAAAAATAAAAAATCACACACAACATGGGTAATTGAGAGAAACTTGGCTCTGGTCCTTCATGGGCTGTAACGCCACCAAAGAAGAAGATTTATGTTCTTGAAACTTAAAAAAATGTTCTTTGAGACAATCGAAACGATATATCCGTAATAAAATATTAAATCCTAATTCGTTGGTCTTTTCTTTTGTAAGTCGAATAGCTGGCGTTCGTGATTTTTTTGGATCACCCTGACGAAAACGCTTTAACTGGCGCCCGAGCAAGGACCGGTCTTCAAAATGATCCACTTTTGTCATTGGCCAATAGCCATAAGTCCTTTCATACAGGACAAAGGAATAAGTACGCTCTATTTGAGTGCAAGTCGCTGTTACCATGGGGACACAGTGGACTATTCTAATTCCAAAATGGCAAATCCGACATACCCATGAGAACGTGTAGGTGAACCACCATTTGTGAAGTGATTCGTGCCACAAGTAGGTCGCCTACAATCTCAATGTAGGTTTGTAAAAGGGACAATACGAACCTTCCATGGCCAGTGCCAAAAGCATTCCCCGGTACGGATCAATATTTGATCGATGTTTTTGTTGCAGATAGCCGTCGGTATTATTGAATAGCAGGTAACACCAAAAACAACAGCTAACACAGGGAAAACATGAACCAACATTTTTACCAAATATGACCATTCACCACTACACACATCCCTATCAAGAAGGGTAAAGCATGGATAGTCGACGGCAACCTCAACCTCGTGCACGTCATTAGTTTGAACGAATACGAACGGACATTTTGGACATTTTGGATTAGGTTCTGCTAATGAAGGAGGAAGTAAATGGAATAGTGAGAGCGTGCCAGATGGCCAGAAACGGCATCGTAAATACGAACTTACTAAATCACGATCAACTTACTGGTGAATGAACTCGAGACCCTCCCATACGAAAACCAAATTGAAGCAGTCGAATTTGGACTACCGTCCCTCTACACAGACGATTCAACTCTTTTGTAAGTAAGTCTCGTCGATGCCGAAAGTGAAAAGGGATGACTACAAGTTGTTGCTGATAAAACGAAAGACAGGCAAGTTAGCATCGAATTCGACAGAATTCTCACCAACCAGGAAAACATCTATGGAATGACTCAAAAATGCCACTCGATAGATAACACTATCGTGTGCAGAGAAGAATCCTTCCCTAAAAAACCAGGAGACAACTGCATAGCCAGACTATTGAAGGGGGGTCACGCAGCAAGCATGTATCGCACCATTCGTGAGGTTGTCCAACTACTGATCAAAGGAAACACCATCTTTGTAACGGACTTCAATGGCCAACTTATCTCAGGTAACCAACTAATCCTCATCTTATATTGATACCCCATTTTCAGGCGTAGTCGAAAGATCGAATCGAAACTGAGTTGAAATTTCGACCCAGGTTTTTCCGCAACGTAGTCAAAGATCGAAGAGTTCAAACGTAGTTGAAGTGACAGATGGTATGTACGTACGGATAAGGACCTTTTACTTTGATTGTGTTAGTCTTGTGTGGTGCCAACCAGAAAGCAAAAACAAAGAAAAGCAAAAACGTTATCTTACACATACAGAGACAAAATGTCAGTTCAACTCCTCGACCCAGGTTTACATGAATTTTTTCGACAGCTCAGCTAGCTAAATCGAGTCGAGCCAACTTTATTTCAACTCGATCAACAACGCATGTAAACGGGGGTATCAGTTGAACAACGAAACCGTTCAACTAGGAAATATGTAGAACCTTTGCGAGCTCTAGCTACACCACTTTCCACCACCACTCATCCTGACACCAGTCATGGCGAACTTCACTACCAAAGGACATGCAGTGGATATCCAATTTATCCACAGACTTAGTGTTAAAAACATCAAACGGCTTGGTATCCTGAACATCAGGATGGGACTCTCGACGGGCGTAATCGGCAATAAACTGTAGGTCCCTTTCACCTGTGTGAAAAAAAAATAACACACAACATGGGTGATTGAGTGATGCTTGGCTCTGGTACTTCATGGGCTGTAACGCCAACATACATTTCATTTTTCACTCGGAAGTTAGTCGTGTGGGCCTTGCGAGTCACACCTATACCACATTATTTTTACGTAATTGTAACAGAGTTCAAATTTATTTTTGAATAATTTTTTACAACTTAGTAGTGTCAATTTCACTACAACATGGGACGCCGTGGCGCAGTAGTTAGTGTGTTGGACTCTGACGCACGATGAGCGAGTTCGTATCCCGATAACACCAACGCCATCGAATTTTTAATTTGCGGCGTCCCTCCTTGCCTTGAAAAAGCTTCTCGCATACCGTTCGGAATCGGCATTAAGCTGTAGGTCCCTTTCAGCCTTGTGAAAAATAAATCACACACAACATGGGTGATTGAAGAGAAGCTTGGCTCTGGTCCTTCATGTGCTGTAACGTAACCAAAAGAAAAAGAAAGAAATGGGAATTGAAAGGAATTGAATTGAATGGAAAAACTCGGGGTGCGTCACATGAAGTCTACACTAACTTGGAGCTAGTCAAAGGGTCGGACACAGATTTGGGTGCAGCTTGGCTGTAACTGCAGGCTCGGAGCCATCTGTGAACATAAGAAGGCAGCCCTTTCCAAGTTCAGTATCTGGCCAGAGCCAATCCCGACGCCATGAAAATTTGACTGTGAAGTTACAGCGCAATAGGATGACAGATGTGATTGCGCCACAGGGCATATCCACGAGACACTGGTCGTAGGATATTTTCCGCGCAAGGGCACTGTAATTCCAATGCGTGTTGTACTAAAAACCTACAAACATGGCTTTCAATGCAAATCTCTGATAAATATTAATGTCACGGGGTGGAAGGTTCATCATAGCATGGAGTTTGATGAAAGAGGCGATAATGTATTTGCATGTTAGACTGCTCCACCAGACAACCGATGCATATGAGATTATTGGTGTAGATCATGAGGACCTTTGCCAGCGAAAATCCCCACGTTTTGCCAAAAGCACCTTTGCACTGCCAGAACGCTGACAGCGCTTTTGTGGTTTTTGACTCAACATCCTTTGACCAAAGAAGGTTGCTGTCTGAAAAAAACTCCCAGGTACTTAGCTTTCTTGGATATCATTGTCATGCCAGTAATTTTAATCCTTCTCGTGAAGAGAACGTCATCAGTTTAAAGAGTATTAACTGACCATTTCCCGCGCACCACTTATCGATCACATTTAGCGCCGCCTGAGTTTTGAAAGAGAGAGTCGCTAAGCATGAGTCGACAGAGCGAACGGCGGCATCATCCGTGTAGGCCTGGGCATAGGTTCCAGAGACATGGAGAGAATCGAGCGGAGAGTCGATCACCATGCACTATAATAGCGGAAACAGGAGGCCACTTTGCGGGCAGCCCCTGTTAAGCCCAGATTTGACACAATGTACTTTCGAGTGCGCATTCTATCCTCCCAACTAGGTTTCGAAGCGCAGTCTTGCATGATTTTCCGCGCTGATAAGCATGTTGCATCTACGACAGATGATGCATTCGAAGGGCAACTTTGCGCACGTGCAGCTCTACTATTCTCTCCATGCTTTTCAGCAAGAAACGTGTCCGACAAATTGGTCTAAAACCCTTAGCGAGTGAGTAATCCTTTTTCCCTTATTTTGGAATGAAAACACTTTCACCATAGAATAGGTTAATAGGCAAGTGCCAGACTAACAGTGAAAATTCTTTTCAAATTAGGAAGCAGCTACCTTATACCTTTTTGCAGCATAACATAACATAACATGGCCACCAAAGAATGCCACAACAAATTCAATGGCCTCAGTCTTTGCCACGTGAGACGCAATATAACAGCTACGCCGAGTTATTTTCATCGTTTCTTATTTCCCGAGAAAATAATCTAAAGCAGTGACCCGAGAGTTTCCGCTTTAGACTCAGAAAAGGTACCACCAGATTTTCTGAGTGCATCTTGCTAGTCACGCCTAGAGATTTGATCTCTTCGCAGAAACCCTTAGAAGAGTCATTCTTCGATTTACGAACAAGCTTCTTATATTCCTTTTGCTACGACCGATACTTTTCCATTCATGTTCCGAATTCGATTTAAGAGATCTATTCGGGAGACTTCTGGCTTTCCTGCGAAGATTTTGAAGCTCGGCGTTCTACCAGGGAACCAATTTTCTGCAAGGTGGCTTGCGGACAGGATATGGAAGTTCAAAACAATTGGTGATGACGCTACTCAGGTTGTAAACAGCATCCTCTACCAATTGCTTCGTTTTGAGTTTAGGTAGAGTTTCAAGCTCCTCTCTAAGCCATACCCAGACCGTATTCCTTGGATTTCGCTGGGGCTGCGAGGGGGGTTCCACAACTCAATTGGAATTCGATATTTCTGTGATCTGACAGCGTAGCATCTGATAAGATTCTCCAGTTAGTGATGACCTTTACATATCTATTAGATAAAGGAAGATCAATCTCCCCGTGACAAAAGTGGGTTGGAAGCCAACATTGTTGATGATAAGGTCAGATGAAAGAGTGAAGTATAAAAGACAGTCAGCATGTACTCTATAGTTTCTTTTTGTCTGCTCACATCGCCAACAGATTGCTGTGCGGTTAAGACTCAATTTATGAAGATGATAATAACATTCCCCGTGCTCTGTTAGTGCTTTACATAACACTGTAGGGTCGGCTTTGTTAAGGTCTAGAGCTTCTTTGGTTAGTTTTTGGATTGCGATTCTGTTCCATGAATGTTCTTAAGTGTTTAATACCCTCGTGGCTATTCCAAATTTGGTTGTTTTGTTTAATGATCAATTTGTGTAGATGCATGAATTGTTGTAATAATAATGGGGGACAGTCCCTGAGAAAGGTATCTGGGCACATTTATTAGCCTGTACAGGGTCTTTCACTCAGCGCTTTCTATCTTCAAATTTAAATACAAATTTTATATTCGCTTGAAAAGCCAATTGATGCTGTTACGTATGGAATATAACGTCGTTCAAATGTCACCCGCGGTTTCTCTGGGTGGCGCGTATCCGAATTTGACCGATGGCATAGGTTATGTTGGCTTTGAGGGCTGCTTTGTATGTATGTATGTACCTGTGACTTTAGAAAAACCCCACAAGAAAACGTCTAACTACGTCACATCGCACGACCTCGGTGGCCAGTTCACATTACCTCCACGTGAGATGACAATGTCCTCGAATTGCTCGTGCAGAATGTGGCGTGAGCTGTGTGGCACGTACCGCCGTCCTGTTGAAAGTACATGTCGTTGGTGTTTATATCATCTGATTCAGTCCACAAGAAGTTAGTATTCAGCGACGTTCTCAAAGAAATATGGACCGATAACGCCGCCAGCCTAAAATCCACACCAAACCGTGATTTTTTCGGTATGCATTGCTTACGATGATTTTCCTATGAAAATGAGGGTCAGTTTTTGACTGCTCCAGAGCCCAGTTGAATTTTGTACGTGTGCAGGCCCAAGTCATGACTCAAAATTCGTTGTGGTCTGCAAAAAGACGAATTCTTGTGAGCGATGCGAAATTGACTGCCTTGGATTCTCCTGCACACTCTCACGGACAGCAGCGATGTTTTCGGCAGATCTTGAGTTTCTTCGACGTACGGGTGTTGGTTTATCGTTCACTGTAGTTTTTTAGTTTTTTAGAGGAAACCAATTTTTTTTTTTGTTTTTTTTTTATTAAAATTTCATTTTTAATTTTTTATTTTTTTTTTTTATTTTAATCAAAAATTTTTCATAAGGTTTTCGTCGTTGAATAAGTGTAGGGCAAACACTGTCAGGCTGATCTGTAAAAAAGTCTGGTGTATTTATAGTATGGAGTGGGTGGCTCGCTTCGCTCGCTAACAGGACTTTAACCCTTTTTTCCGCAGGGTTTAGCGTCTCCGCTAAGGTTATATCAACAACTGTCAGGCTCGGAATTTTGATCTCAATTATTTCGAGAACAGATTGACATAGGACTGATTTCATTCGACGCGTAATAACGTAACTTAGAACTGATTAACTTCAAAAAAATCGGTACAAAATCGGTACAGCCGTTTTTCGTTAGAAATAAATAAAAGACGCAACACACAGATATTGTGAATGAGTAGTGATCAAATAAACTGATGAAGGCATAACCCTCACAGTATATGGCCACTTCAGATTCATAATTTTTGTGTGGAATTTTTATATAACAACAACAGTGCATGTAAAAGTTGCTGAGAACTACAAACAACCTAAAAATTCGGTCGGTTCCTCTCTTCCTATCTAGGACAATCACCTCTGCACCCAAACCACTGCACTCCGTTCAGGTTGTGTGATAAACATTAAAAAAAAAAAAAAAGATGTAAAACGTTGAAAACCGCATACTGTTAGGAGTTACAAAACGTGAAAAATTTGATTATTTAAAACTTCTTGCACAGTTCCAGGCAAAACTTTGAAGCAAGGAAAGTCCGACCCAAAATACACGTTCGAATTTCATCCAAATTGGTGAGTAGGGCCATTTTCCAAATAATTACCGAAACGTTAATTCAGCATTCTTAGTTGATGAATGGTATTAATGAGATATCTCCAAATTGATGTTTTCTTGTTAACTTGAAGAAAAAAATTTCACAATTCATCAAATATTGTAGTTAATGTAGAAGCAAGTGTTTATTGGTGTTCGGGATTGACCTTCAATAAACCTTTCCGTAAGTGTAAAGGTCTTGATTATTTGAAAACTATATTTCCGAGTTCATCGATAAGAAAGAGATGTACTAATTGTTGCAATGTTTTCTTATTGATCGATTGCTATACATTGAGCCATTTGACTTGTCGTGAGAAATTTTAATTCCTAGTACTGGTCAGCTTCACAGCGTTTCAAACCAAATCCTACACGAACTGAATTTAATTTTTATTCCATACTCTACTAGACTGCTTTAGGCCATATAGTGACACTCGTAGTTTACACTCCTTCCCAGTTTTATCGTCAAACTCTTTTGGTTGATTCATGCAAATTTCTTCTGTCGATTCTCCGTTGAGAAAAGCAGTGGCGGCATCTAAAATCTATGCATGTGTTTCCTTTCGGCATCGTGACCAACTCCCATGTATTATTTCTTTGCAGAGAACGGAATTTCTCTTCCATCGCCTCTCTGCATTCATAAACCGATTCTGGATTGCCGAAAAATTCTGCACTCAGACCTGTGTTATACGTTTGGATCGACGAATCTCATTTTCAGCGGTAATGGGAATTTCTTGAGACTGACCTTCATCTTCAAAGCATTGTACTTCAGAATGGGTGAAAATGAAGTTCCAATTTCAACCGGCTCCTCCTCCGCCTCCTCTCTTGTTTCAATAAATTTATCTCATTATCTGCCTTGTCATCTGCATGTATGTAACTCTGCACAATTTTTTGTATTTTTTGTTTAATCAAAACATTACTCACTTATTTAGGTGGCGCTACAGTCCGGTGTGAACCTGGGTCTCAACCAACAAATCTTCCAGCTGGCACGGTCCTTTGTCAGCTGTTTCCAGCGACGTACTCCCAGTTGGTTAAGGTCCCGTTCCACTTGTGTGCACCACCTTAGACTCGGTCATCCTTTGATGCGTCGTCCCTCGGGGTTGAACTCAAGGACAGTGCGGGCCGGAGCTGTATTATCCATTCGCTCTACATGGCCTAGCCATCTTAGACGTTGTATCCGTAGACGTCGTACTAATGTCGCTGTACAGCCCATATATTTCGTCATTGTATCTTCTCCTCCACTCTGCGTTTATACAAAGGGGACCATAGATTGAACGCAGAATTTTCCTCGCGAAACGACCAAGGGCTTCTTCATCGGCTTTCGTTAAGGTCCAGGCCTCTGCATCATAGAGGAGGACCGGGATGATTAAGGTTTTGTACAGCGTAACTTTCTTTCGAGAGAGGGCTCTATTTCCCAATTGCGTCTTATACTCAAAGAAGCAGTGGTTGGCAAAAGTAATTCTGTGTTTGATCTCAGCGCTCGTGTTGTTGTCGCTGATCACAAGTGAGCCAAGGTAGACAAAGTCCTTGACCACTTCAAATTCGCGGCTGTCAATTGTGACGTTGTGGCCGAGACCTCGTTGTTGTGCGTCTTTTTTGGATGACAGCATATATTTCGTTTTACCCTCGTTAACCGAAAAACCCATAATCGCCGCTTCTGCTTCAATGCATTGGAACGCTTCATTGACGTCCCGCTGTCCGTCCAATTACGTCAATGTCATCCGCGTACGCAAGTAGTGCAGACTTGAAATAGATCGTACGTCTTGTGTTGCCCTAGTGAGTCTCTCGTATGATCTTTTCAAACCCGATGTTGGAGAAATTACATGACAGTGCGTCACCTTGTCTAAATCCTTTTTTACCGACCTTAATGGAGTAGCGAGAGTTCTCCATTATCATTCTGCACAATCTGACGATCTAACTCGTCTCTATGCACACTGTTATACGCGGCCTAGAAATCGACCAAAAGATGATGGGTGTCGATTTGGTATTCTTGGGCCTTCTCCAAGATCTGCCGCAGTGTAAATATTTGGTCTATTATGGAATTACGTGGCCTGAAACCTCACTGATACGAACCTATCAGATTATCCACAAAGGGTTTCAGGCGTTCACACAGTATGCCAGAGAAGATCTTGTATGTGATGTTAAGGAGACTTATTCCCCTGTAGTCGGTTATAGGGGTCTCCTTTCTTGTGGACTGGGCAAACGATGCTGAGATTCTATTCATCGGGCATGCTTTCCTCCGACCATATCTTACAGATGAGCATGGTCCTGCACCTTACCAGATCATCTCCAGCCGCTTTAAATCGCTCGGCAGACAGCTCGTCTGCGCCCGCGGCTTTATTATTCTTCAGTTTTGAAATTGCTACCTTAATTTCATCTAGGTCGAGTGGACGGAATTCTCTTGCATCTTCGACCGGTGGATCATTCTGCCTGACATCGACTGTGACTCTACTACTGGTTGTCCGTCTTCATCCCTACAGGCTTCTGTTATGGCGTTATAGCCCTGGCATGTTCGTATTAGTTTTTCGTAAAATTTGCGAGCATTATTCCTGTGATAGCATCTCTCCATCTCCTCGATCTCTCGCTTTTTTTTTCTTCCTTAAAAGCGTGCGTTCCTCTCGTTCGTGATTTTCACGAGTGGCTCTCGTCCGTTTATGTACCATGGCTTCGTTGGCGCTTTGCTTGGCTACATGGGCTTGTCCGCATTGCTCGTCAAACCAAGTGTTTCTAGCTGACGGTGGCTTGAAACCCAACACATCAGAAGCAGCGTCCCTGATAGCACGCTGGCAATGCTCCCACTGTTGTTCTGTGGATTATTCCTGTATCATTGGAGTTTTCGAGAGGTTGAGGGAAACTCGATCGGCAATGTTCCTAGCGATCTCCCGCGATTGTAGCTTTCCGTCACCAAACTTTCGTTGTCCAGCTCGACTCCGTGGCTTCCTTAATACATGTATATTTTCTTTCGTACCTTGGCTACAGCAAGGTAGTGATCCGAGTCGATGTTGGCTCCTCGGAAGTTTCGTACAGCTAGGATGCTGGAGGAGTGTCTGGCGTCGATCGCAACGTCGAGATAAACACACAACTTATAAAAATGAGGAGAATAAACTGGGTATTTTAATTTTTCCCATTGGGAAGTTAGTTATGTGGTCCCTGCGGGTCACATCTGGACTACATTTTTTTTTACTAAGTTAGTCCAGCTCCTTTTTTTCCTAAAAGAAAGCAAATTGCATAAACGTTTTTCCAATGTCTTTCTTTCTGAAAAAAATGAATCACGTTGAAAATTCATTCGTTCGGATAAAATAAATTGTTTAGGCCTACGATTATAAAAACAATAAACAACATTTTTCCCATTAACATCAGGAGCATTTTCCTCTGTTTACATTTCACAAAAAGGATTTAGCACTTTATTTTCACTATTGATCCTGAATAATTTCTGCTTTTACTTGTAGCCCAACAAAGCAGGTCGTCAAACCTTATTAAGATGCCAAATAAACGTTCGCAATTTGTTTTAATGAACTTCTACACGTGTGCATTTAGAATTGTTAAGTTTGAGAAAGACCCGCAGGCAATAATAATGGATCCTTCGCACTTAACACCATTAGACGAAACTTTGCTCCGAATTGCCCTGCGACATATTCACTTTTATCATTCCATCACATTAGCACCTCAATCAACAATGCCTAAAAACCACACCCCACCCCATAAAACGGAATACAACACCTACACTTTTCCACTCATGCATTTTATTGCCATCGGAAAATGGTATACCTGAAGGACATTAACTTACGATATGTATGTTAAGTGCACCCCCAAAAACTCTATTCAATACCTCAAATATTTCAATAGCTTAGGGCCCCTACCGTCGTCGCAATCATCCGAAGTTTACTTATTTAAGTACAAGTAGTCGATAGTAATTCGGTTATTCCCTATACGAACGTATTGATACGTACAAATACACAACGGGTAATCGACGCCCTCCGTGTACACGTTAAGCATTTGTAGAATTTGAACGGTGTGGAGTGACAATGGGTGTACTCCATCCTATGCCCGACAATACCGGCAGGCTTTCTCTTGTCAAAGTGTCATTTAGATCGTAATGATTTGATACTTTGGCACCCGTAAACACTACGTGCACATTAAACAAATTTCGTGAACCATTTGCTGGTAGTACATAGCTGGTGGCGTAAAAATGCGACATATTCGACGTACGCGATGTCGATGATACAATACCAGTACTCGTACTCGTACAATCAAAGCGACATCAATCGAGCGAAGGATAAATTAGAGGAGTCATTATCAAGGAGCGTGATGGTGTAGCTGATGGCGGCAGGAAGGGCACAGGTCGGAATGAGTGTCCCACTTCAAATGAGGGCGATAATGATGATGAGGATACTAAGTATCTTCCTTTTAAAATAAAAAGTTAAACACGAAAATCTGCTGGTTCACACTTATCTATTCAAATGCACGCTGAAGGTGGCAATTAGGTTTAATTTACGTGTAGGTGGTTTCAGACGCGAAAACTGGATGTGTGAAAATCTTCTACTCAACAACTAGAGATACCATAACGATAAGTGTGTTTTGAAGGTCGCAAATACCCGTTTTTTTTTAAAAGATCGCACTAAATAAAAAACACATTCTCACAGACATCAAGCATCATTTGAAATCAGTTGAATGCCCCCGGGAAGCTGACACAAAATCGGTCAAGCATTACCATGTTTCGTGTGCCATGAGTTATGAAATAATTATGTTAATTGTAATTCCTTTTCATGTCTTGAGGACAAACAAGTGCTGTGCTATATTTGGCTCACTGGTTGCTGCAGCATTTTCTGTTTTCTCCTTCTCTGCTTCATCTCATTTGTTTGCAGTACCGTCTGACTGTTCTGTGTTGTCCTTGTGAGACATGAGTATCTTACTTTGGTCAGATAAAATTATTCCATGTTGTTCTTGTGATGAAATGTTCAAGACAAGGGTATGTGTGTTGGGAAAATCAGTGAACAGTTTTCGCCTTATATGATAATTCCTTTATCAGATTTTAATCGATACTTCTCATAATTTTGTCAAGTTTAATGATACGATTGATTAGACAATTTCTCTTTTATTTAAGGAGCTTTAAAGTGTCTTAAGATTTTAAATAAGATTTTCACTTATTTATAAACTGACGTTCGGACGATTCGTCTATGTATCTTCGGATTTAAATTTGTCGTGGTGAAGAAGCCATGACATGAATTGTTCTTTTCCTCTACTAATCTTGAGATTACGTCAGAAATAAAAAAAAATCACTTCTGAAACAATGGGATCAGTGACTGATTTATATTACGATAAGGAGGAGGTTTAAGCCTAAGTCGAAACAGAGTCCTGTTTCTATATAATCTATAAAAATAAAAAATAGAAAACGTCACCCACGTGCATCGTGATTATTCATATGAATCTACTGGTCACGGACAGGCACATTAGTAATGCGTATACGTATATCGACTTAAAAGACAGATGTGCAATGATGCTCCCAATGTTTGATGACATCGAGCTATTGCCAGAGTACCAGCAAGCCTGTTTTTTTGAAATTTCATAACTCTACTAAAGTACGAAAAGCACTTTGACTGGAATAAGATCGGAATGAAAAGGACCTTCAGGATCCCGAAAATTTAAAAATCTTATCACGGCGTCCTATTCAAGTGCTACGCAAAGGCAAGAGTGGTAGTATAGCACACATAAACTCTACTGCAGACATATGTATGTGATTACAAATTTGAGAGGCTTGGAGCTCCAGGCTTAGCTCTCAGACTCTCAACATTTTCTTCTTCAACAATCTCGTCATCATCGTTGGATTTTAATAAAAAAGTTTTGCTAGCTACTACGACCCTTAATTAAAGACTATAGGGGCCGAAATCGTAATGTCAGTTTGCTCTATCTAGTGGAATCATTTCCAATGCATAACCTGATCCAATCGATGCGCTATTCTACCGTTCTTAATCAATTTCATCGTCTTCAATGCACTTGCATTGCACTTGCACAATGCACTTATGCCAACGGATTTTCCAATCTTCTAAACAGTTGTTAAAGTCGATTTCCGAGATGGCCTTCAGCTGTCTCTTCGATGAAACTTGTATCTCCTCTATCGGTGTCCCTGGAGCGGTTTTTGAGTATGTTGAATGGCCAGAAGTCGCAACAGATGAACGATATGGGTGGATTGTTTGGCGAAATGTATTTGTCACGCAGAATCAATGCAGTAGGAGACGGTGCAGAACTCCATTGTGAGATTGGAAATCTTAGCTTATTGTATAGATAGTCAGACTCCTGTGTCGTGATAGTTATGTGAATACAAGTCAATGGGAAAAATTTTAGTACGCTTTCGAATGAGCAGCCGAATATGGTTTTTGAATACAAAGAAATATGGTTGTATGGTTCAAGGTCATAAATATAACGTGCAATATTATTGTAGACAACGCACAGTTTTCTTTTGGACCTAAGATCGAGTTTGCCAAGAACTTTAAAGCAATTGAACATAATAGGCAACAACAAGGTTTTGGCAAGCAGTATTTTGGACTGCTATAAGGCAGACATTACCGCACTCCAAGAAGTGTGATGGGATGGGCCAGGCAAAAAGCGGGTGAAAAACTGTGATATATACTACGGAAACTGCTACAGAGAAAATAAACAACGCTTATTCGGATGCGGATTCGCTGTTCGAGGCAGACTCAGTAAAAAAGAATTAAGCTTCCAGTATGTAAGCGAATGCTTCATAACTATCCGCATCAAGACCAATCTCGGCAATATAAGTTTATTATGTGTCCACGCCCCCACAGAGGAGAAAGATGACCGACATAAAGACGACTTCTATGATCTCCTAGACTGAACGTATGCGCAATGTCCCAGCTATGGCACCCAAATCGTTCTAGGAGATTTCAATGCAAAGCTAGGTAAGGAAGCTATCTTTGCATGGGTTATTGGAAAGCACAGCCTACACAACAACAAGTCAAAAAATGGACTTCGGCTAGTGGACTTTATGGCGGAACATAATCTGGTAGTAGCAAGTACACGATTCCGACAACACAACATCCATAAGGGGACCTGGCGGTCTTTCGATCAATTGACAACCAACCAAATTGATCATATTGCGATCGGCGGCAGACACTCCTCCAGCATCCTAGATGTCCGAACCTTTCGAGGAGCCAACATCGACTTGGATCATTACCTTGTTGCCAAGTCGAGTAAGATCACCAACATTTAACGTCGGAAAGCTGCAATCGCAGGAGACCGCCAGGACCGCCGATCAAGTCTCCCTCAAGCTCTCCCAAGTCCCGATGCAATCTGCAGAAACCATAGAACAGCAATGGAGTTGTTGTCAGAACGCCATTAGAGAGGCCGCCTCAGATGTACTCGGTTTCGAGCCACCACCGTCGAGAAACCCCTGGTTTGATGATGAATGCAGACAGGTCCATGTAGAGAAACAGAATGCATACATGGCCACATTGCATCGACGGACGAGAGCTGCCCGCGAGCTCTATGAACAGAAAAGGAGGGAGCATGCGACGTTCGAAAATTTTACCAGAAAGTACATCGAACATGGCACGGCTATAAAGCCAGAGCAGAAGCCTGTAGGGATGAGCACGGACAACTAGTAGTGGAGTCACGGTCGATGCTGAGATTGTAGAAGGACCACTTCTGCAGACTGTATAAGGGCGATAATAGTCAAAATGCCGCCGGCAGGCAGAGCGAACCATTCACAATGGACGAAGACGAAGGAGAGTCCCGTCCACCTGACCTAGACGATGTTAAGATAGCGATATCGAAACTTACGTCTTATAAAGCTGCTGGAGCAGACGGACTCCCCGCGGAACTGTTTAAAGCAGCTGGCGTTGAGCTGGTCAGGAACATGCACCAACTCATCTGCAAGATATGGTCGGAAGAATGCATGCCCGATGAATGGAATCTCAGTAACATTTGCCCAGTCCATAAGAAAGGAGACCCCTATGACTGCGCCAATTACGGAGGGATAAACCTCCTGAACATCGCGTACAAGATCCTCTCTGCCGTACTATGTAAGTGCCTGAAACCGTTCGTGGACAATCTGATAGCTTCCCACCAGTGTGGTTTCAAGCCAGGAAAATCCACGATAGACCAAATATTTACATTACGTCAGATCTTGGAGAAGACCCATGAATTCCAGGTCGGCACGGACCATCTTTTTGTCGACTTTAAAGCCGCGTATAACAGTGTTTATAGAGACGAGCTATACAGAGCCATGTCATGTTTTAACATTCCTGCCAAACTCATCAGGCTGTGCAGGATGACTATGGAGAGCTCTCGCTGCTCCATTAAGATCGGAGGTGAACTAATCGACCACTTTGATGTTAAAAAAGGTTTTAGACAGGGTGACGCACTGTCATGTGATTTCCTTAACATTATTCTTGAAAAGACCGTGCGGGACTCTGCGGCCAATACAAGAGGAGGTACGATCTACTTCAAGTCCACACAATTGCTTGCCTACGCAGATGATATTGACGTTATTGTACGGACAAAGCGAGACGTCAATGAGGCGTTCGGAATCATCGAAGAAGAAGCGGCTAAAGTGGGTCTAAGGGTAAATGGGGACAAGAGCAAATATATGCTGTCATCCAAGAAAGACGCGCAACACCGACGTCTTGGTCAGAACGTCACCTTCGGCAACTATATTTTTGAAATAGTCAAAGCTCGATTGTGACAAGCAGCAACGACACCAGCGCTGAAATAAAACGCAGAATAACTCTTGCCAACCGCTGCTTCTTCGGGCTCAAGAGGCAATTGAGTAGTAGAGCCCTCTCTCGAAAAACTAAGGTATCCCTCTACAAAACCTTAATCATCCCGGTCCTCCTTTACCGCGCTGAGGCTTGGACGTTATCAAAAGCGGATGAAGAGGCTCTTGGGCGTTTCGAGAGGAAACGCAATCTCTGGTCCCGTTTGTGTAAACCGAGAGTGGAGGAGGAGATTCAACCAAGAACTTTACGGGCTGTATAGCGACAGCGGCCTAGTTAGACGTCTTCGGATCAAACGTCTAAGAGGCCCGAAGAGTCTTCGACGCTGACTCCGAGGGGCGACGCAGCAGAGGACGACCACATTTAAAGTAGCGCCCACAGGTGGAAAGAGATCTCAACCAACTGGGCGTGCGGAACTGGAAGCGGCTGGCCAAAGATCGGGCCGGCTGAAGAGGCTTGCTGGTTGAGGCCATGTACATCAAAGTAAGTAGGTAAGTAAATAATGAGAGCCGTTGATTTTATCGTATTTAAACTAAGGTAGTTTGCTTGCGCCCAACTTAAAATTAATTTTAGATCTTCGTTGACTTTGTCGGCTGCTAGATCGATCGAGTTAGTAGGACAATGAACAAAAAGCGGCACATCATCGGCGTACATATTTATGGAACAGTATTTTGCTATGCTAGGAAGCTCGTTAATGTAGATCGAGAAGAGGATCGGTCCGAGTATTGATCCTTGGGGCATACCATTCAGTAAGGATAGAAATTCAGACCTTCG
The DNA here is from genome assembly GCA_951905685.1 of Eumerus sabulonum. NCBI lineage: Eukaryota > Metazoa > Arthropoda > Insecta > Diptera > Syrphidae > Eumerus > Eumerus sabulonum. The sequence goes on from OX645060.1 coordinate 212,028,288, forward strand.
TTCGCTAACGACTACCGATTGCTGTCTTCCAGTCAAATATGAGAATAAAGAACTGCGTGGTTCACCGTATCAAACGCTTTGGAAGAGTCAAGTAACCCTTCTTGACGGATGAGTTCTTTTTTGTCCAATCCGTTTCTTATTTCGTCCGCGATATGTAATAGAGCAGTTTTACACCTGCGGTTACTTCGGAAACCGGATTGACAAGTCAAGATCATCTGGCGATTTTATGTTTTGCTTACCGATGCCAATCCGCCGCAGATTTTTCCAAACATTTTTGCCCGAACTCGATGGATCAAGTTTGATGGCATAGAATCGAACTTTTGCTTTGCGAATTTCGAAGCAGTTGTTCGTTTCGAAGCGGTTGTTCGTTGTGGAGTTGTGGAATTTTAAAACGTTTCCAATATTTGTACATAGCTTCTCTGTTCTTCATAAGCCCTAATATTTTACCATTCATCCAAGAAGGAGACGTATCATTTATGATTTTAGTTTTGAGTTTTACATGTTTCTCAGAGACGCGGTTCTAATCTTGATCAAGAAAAGCAACCTGATAATTTACAGAAGACGTGTGCAGGATTCTGTCCGTTTGTGTTTTGTAGATCAAATCATAGGTTTGCCGGATCAACATTTTTAAGGTCTCTATACTGGAATGTTGTTGTCTCAGGGTGATAATCGAAATCAAATAATAAGTCGTTCTTCGAGAAACCAGGTGCTGCGTATAGAGTAGTATGGTTTCGAGGTCACTTATGAAGAATAGATCCAGCAACGTGCTAATATTGACCGAATGGTTGCGTGTGCACGGATGTATTCGAGCATATAGTCGAAGGTTTATTCCCAAAGGCAACCGCATATAAGATCTTCTCTGCCGTATTGTGTGAATGCCTGAAACCGTTTGTGGATAACCTGATCGGCCCTTATCAGTGTGGTTTCAGGCCAGGTAAATCCACAATAGACCAAATAGACCAACCAGAAATTCCACTGAAGGACAAGTGTTCTACAGCATCCCAACAATTCCCTAGGATAACTCCTTGGAATCCCCAATGTAGTTCTGTAACCAGAATGGACCTGTTGGCTGATATTTACAACGCCTGCCTGCCTGATCAGTGGAAGAAACAGCGATATCAAAACTTAAGTCTAATAAAGCTGCTGGTACAGACGGCCTCCCTGCTGAGCAACTTAAAGCGGCTAGAGATGAGTTGGTTGGAAAACTGCACCAGCTGATCTGTGAGATATGATCGAAAGAGAGCAAGCCAGATGAATGGAATCTCAGCATAAAACATGAGATCATTGTAACTGCGCAAAAATAGGGGAACAGGTCTCCTTTTTTTGTAGTTTTTTTTTTTTTTTCTTTATAATTCGCCCAGGTTCAAGAGTCATTACGTTTTTGTCATACAACCTAGGCGGAGTGTAGATGATTTGGGTCGTAGATGTTCGCTCACTACTCTCCAGGGGTGGTTGTCCTAGATGGGATTTGAGAGGTACTCGACTGAATTTTCACATTGGTTGTTATTTTTAGCAAATGTTCCATGCTCTCAAGCAGGTTGATTAATTCGAAATTCGGCTGCTACCACACCAGAAGGGCAGTAAAACGTGGCACACCACAGAGAAGAATACTATATCCGCAATTATGGGTGTTTGTTGTAAACGAAGTACTTCAATCCCTGGAGGCCAGCAGGTAAAAGGGCATTGCTTATACAGACGGTATTGCATTAGCAATTAGCGGAAAACAGTTCCCGACAATCCGAGATTTGATGGAAACAGTCCAAAAACATTAGCGTGATACTCAACACGAAGCTCAACTGGAGACTGAATGCGGAAGAAAGCTTAAAAAAGGAACACCTGTAAGAAAGCCTTGGGCACCATATCACGCATTGGTCGTATACCGCGGCTTGTTGTACGACTGCATAGTCTGGTGGATGGTACTGTGCAGATCTAACTAGGTCAAACTTTTAAGTAGGGTACAAAGGATGGCATGCACCACTATAACCGGGGCACTGCGAACAACCCCCACTAAAGCCCTCGAAACGATGCTCGACCTTCTCCTCTTGGATCTCTTTAACAAGGAAAGGCAAAGCAATCGCTGTTGTAACTTAAGGAATCAACTCACTGGAAGTTCTCCGAAATAGGACACGCTGGTATTCTACGCCAAAACAGTGATTTAAGTGAAGTGACGGACTACGTTGACTTCGTTTGCATTGCACAGGAAATATCGGTATACACGGACGGGTCGAGGATTGATAAAGGTGTGGATGCTGGTGTCAATGCACCGAGCCTTAAAATCGGCCAATACTTTAGACTATCAAACCACTGTAGTGTATTCCAAGCTAAATTAACGGCAATTCTTGAGGCCGCCGACTGGCTAACTTTGAAATCGATTGAATACAGTTACATTGTCACCTACACAGATAGCCAAGCGGCTAAAAAAGCACTCGAATCGCCAATAATAAGATCAAATTGGTCAGGCATAGCCGCAACCGTACATGGGTATATCACTATGCCCAGGTACCCGTTGTGCGGGCTTTTCCTGCTTTTACTTTAAGCAATTCTACTTATCCTATCCTACGCTATTCCCCTATCTCAATAGCCACATGGGTACCTGCCGGTCTTTTGATCAATCGACCAATCGACCTGTATTCTCGGCGTACGAATCTTCCGAGGGGCCAACATCGACTCGGACCACTACCTTGTTGCCAAGGTACGAATGAGGATATCAAGAATGCTAAGGAGTCGAGTAGGACTACGTAAGTTTGACGTCGGAAAGCTAAATCGCAAGAGACTGCCAGAATCTCTGCCGATCGTGTCTCCTCCAAGCTCGCTCAAAATCCGCCCACAGCAGTACAAACAATAGAGTAGGAATGGACGCATTGCCAGGGCGCCGTCAGAGACGCTGCCTCAGAGTTTCAAACCGCCACCACCTAGAAACCCCTCGTTCGGTGAACAATGCGAGCAAGCCCATGAGGCAAAACAAGAGGCATATAAAGCCATGCTGCAACGACGGACGAGAGCTGCTCGCGAAATCTATGAGCAGAAGAGAAGAGAGGAACACATGCTTTTCAGAAGAAAGAAGAGAGAGCACGGAAAGCATGAGATCGAGGAGATGGAGGATTTCCGTAGGAATGACGCACGTAAGTTTTACACTAAGGTAAAACGAACATGCCATGGCTGCAAAGCCAGAGCGGCGGCCTGCAGGGATGAAAATGCAGGACTGGTAGTAGAGTCGCATTCGATGCAGACTGTATATCGGCGATGATAGACAAGATACCGCTGTCAGGCAGAACGATCCATTCGTAATGGACGACGATGTAACAGATTTGAGTCCACTCGACCTAGGCGGAGTCATAATAACGATATCAATAAAGCCGCGGGCGCTGAACTTCTTAAGGCGGCTGGAGATGAGCTGGTAAGGTGCATGCACCATCTCATTTGCAAGGTATGGTCGGGGAAAAGCATGCCCGACGAATAGAATCTGAGCATCGTTTGCCCGGTCCATAAGAAAGGAGATCCCTATAACTGCGCCAACTACAGGGGAGTAAGTCTCCTTAACATCGCATATAAGATCTTCTCTGCCGTATTGTGTGAACGCCTGAAACCGATTGTGGATAACCTGATCGGCCCTTATCAGTGTGGTTTCAGGCCAGGTAAATCCACAATAGACCAAATATTTACGATACGGCAGATCTTGGAGAAGACCTCCTTGTTCGATTTCAAGGCTGCATGTGATAGCGTGTATAGAGATGAGCTGTACAAGGCCATGTCTAATTTTAACATCCCTGCCAAACTCGTCCGACTGTGCAGGATGACAATGGAGGATTCTCGTTGCTCCATTAAGGCCGGTAATATGCAAACGGAGACCTTTGACGTTAAAAAAGGAGCTGTCATGCTACTTTTTCAACATCGTGCTTGAAAGGATCGTGCAAGAGTCACTGGCCAACACAAGAGGTACGATTTATTTCAAGTGTACGCAATTGCTTGCGGAGCCGACGTGATTGGACGGACACAGCGAGACGACAATGAGGCCTTTGTAAGCATTGAGGTAGAAGCGGCTAAGATGGGTCTCAAGGTCAATGACGGTAAAACCAAATATATGCTGAGATAAAACGCAGAATCACTCTTGCCAACCGCTGTTTCTTTGGGCTCACGAGGCAATTGAGAAGTAGAGTCCTCTCTCGGAAAACCAAGGTGACACTATATATGACCTTCATCATCCCAGTCCTCCTTTACGGCGCAGAGGCTTGGACCTTAACAAAAACGGATGAAGACGCCCTTGGTCCTTTCGAGAGGAATAGAGGGGAAGATATAACGAAGAACTGTACGGGTTGTACAGCGACATCGGCCTGGTACGACGTCTACGGATACAGCGTCTAAGGTGGCTAGGCCATGTAGAGCGCATGGAAAATCCAGCTCCGACCCGAAGAGTCTTCGAATCCACCCAGGAAGGAAGGCGCGGTAGATGACGGCCGCATCAATGGTGGCGCACGCAGGTGGAAGGGGACCTCAACCAACTGGGCGTGCGGCGCTGGAAACAGCTGGCCAAAGACCATGCCAGCTGGAGACGCTGGTTGGTTGAGGCCACCACGGACTGTAGCGCCACCTAAGTAAGTAAGTATGTAAGTTCTACTTATCCTATTTAGCAGTATACCAAGATACGTATGTATGTATATAAAATAGAAGTTATTCCATCTTCAGAGCACAGTCAATGCCATACAAATTCGGACAAAAGGATTCCCTTCTACAATATTTTTATAATATTCGCATAATTTTTAATGATCCTGAACTGTGTCCAATATGGATGCATCGACACAACAATTTTTCTTCGACGGCATGTCCTTTTGTATTTCACCAACTATCCAGACTGAATGTGTTCATCCTCCTTTTCACGACGAAAAAAAAGAGAAAAGAAACTGAATAAAGTAAAATACACATAAGATACCATTCCATTGAAAATTGAAAGCAAAACAAGAACACAAAACGAAAAAAAAAAATTAAATATCAAAGAAACACTGGTTACAAAGGGGATATAGGAGCGGGAGGGTAAATAAAGTTTGCATTTAAAAGGATGTCGCGTTCGGATTGTCAAAAAAGCGCAGCCGCTATAGCTCGACCCGGCACGTCTCTTTGAATGTTTTTTTTTTTTTTTTTGTTTTACTGTCAGCCAGGAATTAATTATTACTTAACGGCTTTTCCTTTATCAACGGTACCTACCCGGGCATATGGACAATGTACAAACTACCGACATATGTACATATACATATGTAGGTATTTCCATAACAGTCCGCTATAAAATGTTAAAATTAAACACAAACTGGGCCGAGGGAAGGGACGAATTGAGGTGAGTGAGTTTCTAGGAGTTGGCAACAGTAGCAGCAGGACGATTAAGGGTGAGGAAAGGTCGAGTAGTAAGTGCAAAGTGTATTGTTATTTCGCCTAATGACGGACAACGCAAACAAATTATATTTTTAACAGACAACTAGATACTGAACAAGTACAGTGAGGCAGAGTATCCCTTTACTGTTCGGTTGCATTATTTATGCAACCCATATTCAGAGGAGGTAACGGACTAAACAAGCGAGAAGCAACAGTAGCGCAATGACAAGAGAATAGTAGAAAAGCAGAAGAGCAATGGAGCAGATAACACGAGAGGGCGGACTAGTATGAGCAGGTGGTGTGCATACCGCTGTGTCTACTGGTGAATAAATAATGAACTGAAAAGCATAACTGGGTCAGTTGGTCCTTCCACTTCAATGGAAGGTGCTCCCTAAGTACGTTGTTTGTTGCTAGAATCTTCACCTTTTCACTTGCTTCCCATTTTGATCGTGCCGGCCATACGGCGGTTTTAATTCGTCGAATTTGTTCGTTATGATTTTTTCAAATCAGCGAATTAACTGGCCGGATACCATTTGCTGGGGGGCGCTTGGGCTTTGTTGTGTGAGAGAGTAAATGTATTTTACGCAAAGTACGTAGCACTGTTGTTATGGTTATTGCTTTTCCATTGTAGCCCTATTAGTCTGTAATTAGATGCGTAGAAGTGTAATAAAAGGGACGCAGGCAAATGACCACGGGAAATGTTTCTTTGATTGTTGTAGAAGGCACAATGACATTTTAAGGTATTGCCAGCTAGGTGCCAGAACATTTTGCGGCAGTAAATGGGGCAAGTGGATGGGTAAGTGATTGTAGTTAAGTTTGGTTTTATGAGTAGAATTGGTATAATGAGGGAAAGCCAAAAAAGTAATTCAATCTGTGATTCATGTAAACCCTATGATGGGAGGGCGTAGTACGTAATTTTGTCGTCGTGTCTTGAGATGTTGGAGGAAGTACAACGCTTGTACATAGATCGTATCAGTTTTGGCCAAATTAAATGTTAGTGCCATTGGGCTTTGTGATAGTTTTTGTTCGTGATATTAATTTTCACTCTGAAACAAAAATGCCAGCGGAAAGTCTGATAGCAGATTCGGTAGAACACGTACATATATGAGTTGCATGATAACTTAAAACCACCATTTGACAACACGAATTTTAGCTCTTCGTTCAGGAGACATTTACTTGCCTTGTCCGAAAACGAAGGCAATTTTGTGAATTTTTGAATAAAGATGGAATATGCTATGAAATGTGTCTTTTGCAGATATAAGCTTGGTAGCCTTTATGCAACCACAAACGTAGAGTTAGCAACTGGCCGTTGTACTCGTACTGTAGGAGTTGTTTTAGGGAACACATAATTTGTTAGCGTTTTGTTTTATTGTTGATAATCCAATTACAAATATAAACTACATTAAATGCCGGCGACGTAGACAGAAATGTCAGTAAGAAAAGTTTTTGCCGTTCCTGCTCTAAATGCATTCAGAGTCATACTCATTTGAGTAATCTCATCGTCCTTTCCATCAACTCATTTATAGCCATTATCTGCCTGCACGAAGTGTGGCAATTATGTTCCAAGAATTCGACCATTATGTTCCAAGAATTTGACCATAACTTTTTTGTGCATTGCGCGCATTTTTCGAAAAAAAAATAATTTTTAGTGGCGTCGTAAAAAATGAGTGACTCACATTACAAGCAACGTGTTGTGATACAATTTTTAGTGAAATCTGATGAGAAACCATCGAAAATATTCCGAAAATTGCAGGTGAAGTCGAGTGTATGTCGAAAATATGTACGTGTCTTTAAGAGGTGGGAAGCGACTAACGAAAATGAGGATGTCAAAGTCGCGGCTGAAGTACCTAAATATTGATCGTTTGTTTTCGATATCCGTTGCATCATTCATCGAGAATATATGCCTACTGACTAGATAGTAACTGGACAGTTCTAAATATTTTCCGTATGCGATCCGAACTCGCCAAGAAGGGCTGGACCTTGTACCACGACAATGCGCTGGCCCATTATTCGTTGATTGTGTAAGAGTGATTCGTGAAAAATTTGCATTCCAATAATGCCGCATTCACTCTATAACCCCTTTGAAACGTTGCTGATTTTCTATCAATATAGGTGTGAGAGCGCCGTGGTGCAGTGGTAAGTGTCTCGGCCTCTGACGCTGATGACACGAGATCGAATCCCGACAACAGCCATGTCATCGACTGACAGTGGGGTTCTGACACAGCCCCTTGTAGTATAATTATCATGAAAAAGTTTCTCGAAGTTCGCCGTACGGAAACGGCAATAAACTGTAAGGCCCCTTTCACCTATGGGAAAACAAAATCACACACAACATGGGCGATTGAGAGAAGCTCGGTGTTGGTCGGCAATAGAAATGACCAATGGCATTGGTCAATTGCACATGGCTGAATTCCACTATTTGTATTTTGAATGCTATGCCTCGTAGTCCGTCGTGACAGTCTCCCATATGAATAACACAAAATCTCACAAAGATATTTCGATTCTGACATGGCCAAGAAGACGAGTTAAAAATAGAAAAAAAAAAAAAAAAAAAAAATACAACTTAATAGCAATTATGCCCGGCAAACCATTGTGACAAAAAACGGAGGTGTCCATGTTGGTGAGTACAACATTTTGTCGGATGAGCGTCTACGCATATGGGTTTTACTTGTCATATAAAAATTTCGCAAAAATATGGACCACGACTAAATTTTAAGTGCACGTAAAGTACAATTTTGAGTTCGTTTTTCGAGCATACAGGCTGGGATCTCGCTAGGGACACGCGTCATGCTGTCTTTTAAGACTGCGATTGATACAAACTTATTGACATAACACAATTGACTTGAAGTATTCCTATAAACTTAGTATAAGGGCATAAAATCGCACATTTTAGCCGGCTAATTCACTATGGATTGAGCTGCTTGTTGAGTAGGTAAATTAGCCATGATTTATTCCATAACTTTAAATGGCAATGCTAACTAAGCATGTTTGCCTCTAACTTGTGCCATAAATCATGCTTGAGCTAGCGAGAAAAAAACACCGAAAAACCAAGCCGCAAATGTATACAATTCCACAGAAATGCTCCGAGATGTAGACGAGTAGGTATGTATGTAGACGAGTAGGTATGTATGTATGTATAAATGCCTGGGTGAAAGTTGAAAAGTCAAGATTTTTCGATCACCTTAATGTATGTATGTACATATATGTAGGTGTTAGATGTGCTCGGTAATAATAAGGCATGTTGAATATAATTACCCCTCCTGTGGCTAACAAGATGTAAGCCAGTTAGCCATTTCTTAAATAAGTTCTTTTGAGCTCAAACCCCCTTGTCATGGCCCAATATTGTGCAAATTTAGATAGTCGCTCGCCTGGAACTTAACACGAAAGCGAGTACGACGTATCGAGGTTGATTTGGCCAATCGATGCCAAAAATTCGAATTGCTCAAGACTTTAACTTGGACTGCCGAAAATCTCAATTCAAATTCTATAGCGGAAAGCTAAAATCAACCTTAGAGAGATGTTTAACTCATTAGAACCTTGTAACGCATCAATTAAAAAGTATTTCTATACTAGTTTTAGTTCCGAAGTTGTTCCTATTTAGATACTTGTGTGCTTTGCCCTTCAACTCAATTAATTCAGTAATAACTCCTCTCAACTCTTTTGCACTCCGTTAACAGATTTCTATACCATTTTTCATACTCTAGTGCTGCTTGACCTTGCCATTTATTTTTCCTTAATTTGCCGTCCCGTTTTTTTTTCGACGGATAGAAAAAAAGCAAATCGGAAACAAGGACATTGGATCATCCTCTTTCCACTCGTCCGGTAGTTCTAGCATCGGATGAGCAAATTAAATGAACATTAGTCGAGACTTATTGGTTATAAAATTTAATTATAAGATTTATCGATAACACGACTGAGGGTCATTCACTACTTGCTACAATACGAGGTATGTACATATGTAGGTATCTGCACAACAGCTTTGTGCTACTTCCGCGCCAGTTGCATTTTCTGCACTTCCATTTTATCGCCGTTCACCTTTCTTGTAGTAGTCGTAGCCCTAGTCTATAGGTCGTCTTTTGTTATTCGTTGTCTCTTTTTACGGTTCAGAGGTTCATTGAATCCTTATTTATGTATTCACATTCCCGCAAAAACGATATTTATTGGATTACAAAAAAAAAAAAAATAAAAATGCAGAAAATTAAAAAATCATATAAAACGAGCAGACGGTAATTATAAGGTTGGCACCCGCGAATTGTACATGAAAGGACGAGAAGGACTTTACCACATCATCGTCGTCGCCATCGTGCAAACGTGAAAAGAAAGCATAAAACAGAATCAAAAAATTATTCTTTCCTCGTCCCATCGCCAACCCTTGTCAATAGTTCGCCAGTTGGCCTGTGGATAATAATAATGCGGATAAACAACAAACGAAGCGGGGTGATGAATGTGTGAATGTGAATGTAAACGTAAGTGGATAGACGGGTTGTGGGCATTGAAGAAGATGTACAAAACTAAGGCTCTAACACACTGTACAAACTAACCTAAGCCACAGTAGAAGCATGCAAAAAAAAAAAAAAAACAAAAAAGTAGCTCACGAGTGTGGTTTCACTCCAATTATCCGCGGCGATGGTGATGGTAGCAGGTGCTAAGATGGTAGTGGTCGTGGGAATGGTGGCATACAGGAGGAGCGAAAGGACACGCGGGAAATGAGGTCGATGCTTTCTTTTTCCTGCGGCACTGTGAAAGGGCATATGAAAGGACCAAAGCTCATACAATTCTGTTATTTTTTAATTGAACGTGTATGTTTCGCTTTCTTCCTTTCTTCTTCACTTTTCTGTTTCTGTTTTGGTTGCTGTCTCATAGCTGTTTGTCCTACTCGTGTATATGATAAGTAGAAGTAGTAACATTTGCGCTTGTGTGTTATGCAAAAGGATTGAAATGTAGGTTATCTGACAATCCGAGGACATGATTTTTTGTCGTGAACTTTTGATTTGACTTGGGTTTCGCTCCCCATCGCACTTTCAGTTTTCTTTTTATTTATTTTTTTAATCCTTTTTTCCTCTAGTTGGACGAATTGAAAAGGTCACATGGAAGTTATGGGAAGAGAGGAAATAATTGCGATATAATTATGAGGAATACGATGGAATTAGGTTGAACAAATTACGATGAGTCAGTTAAAGTATTAAAGTACATATGTAGTATGAAAGACGTAAGGAATAGTCAAAAGATGCTCCTACATTCAGGACTTTGTGCTCTGAATTTTGAAAAAAAAATCTGGTTGTACATACTTATGTACATACATATGTATGTATGTATGTAGGTGATGGAGCTGGTAGGATAAGTTAAGTGTTTTTTTTTCCTTATACATACATATGTATGTATATACAGGGTGCCAAAAAGCACCCCCGTTTGGCCGGGAAGGCAATTTGGAAAAAAATTACTTAATTTGAGAAAAAAAATATTAAAAATCAACGGTTACATCCACAATGCCGTGATATATGTACTTTTTTGTAAAGCCAGAAACTTCTTCTTCCACCTTGTGTTTAAGCAAAGCTGTTTTAAGGAACAGTTTTTGAGAAATTAATTTTCAAATTCAAAATTTTCAAAAAAAAAAATTAAAAAAAAAAGTTCGAACCAATTTTTTTCAAAATTGTATGTAATTAAGTGCCATATTTTTTCAAAATTTGAATTCTCTTATTAGTTTTTAGTTAAAAACAGAATACCGGATGCAAACATGTTTTGTAGTTTTTGAGAAATTAAAAAAAAAACCCACACGACTTTTTTCTAAGAAAAATCTTTTTTTTTTTTTCGTTTTAACGCGGCAAATTAATGTATAAAACGTTGACCTCTTTTTATTATTTTTTGAAAAAATCTGAGTTTTTTATAATAAATTTTCAATATGATCCCCAATTTTTAGAAGGCAAAGTCTATGCTTGGTAAATTTTCCTTCAATTTAACTCCAGCGACTTCAATTTCTGGCAGATTAAACTACCTGATATGGCCAAGGGAACGCTGTCCATCAAATCGGGCAAAAGGTCTCGTAGGAACTGCAGGTATGATTCTTTGTCCAACAATACCATGCCAAACATTACAGCTGAAGCGGTGTTGTGATTTATTTTGTTTTTTGTTATATGGATTGGTGCTACTTCAATGATGCATATGGTGGAAGTAGTAACCCCATCTCTGGTAAACTGTGCTTCGTCCGTCCAGAATATCCTTGCAAAATAGTTTCGTTCAGTTTCAACTCGAAGCTGTAATGATCGATAAAATTCTACTCTCAAAAACTTGTCGTTTGAGGTGAGTTCCTGACGTGGCTTAAAATGGTACGGGTATAAGTTTTGGGTATGAAGCACTCTCCATACTCCAAGCATAATAGCTATCCTCCTTGTACTAAGGGAGGGATTACGTCTGACCGAATCCAAAATTCTTTCATCTATGATTGCTGATCCATCTTTCGCTTCTTCGATGCTCTAGCACTCCGTGCTCCAGCAGACGTCGGTGGATTCTTGAGAACATGTTACGACTGGGATACCTCCGATTGGGATATCTTTCAGCGTAGAGCCTTTCGGCTTCACGATCTCGACCATTAACTAGACCGTAGCAGAAGTGCATGTCCGTTAATTCTTCTCGAGAGTATGAGCTTGACATCGTAATGTGTTGATGAATTAACTCAAATTTGGAGATGTTTTTTTATTAAAAAGCGATGCCTTTTATTTACATTTGGGTTGCAAATATTTTGTTTTTCAACAAAGAAAAATTGCGGTTTTATTGTCTTCAGGTCCTAGCGGGTAGAACCCATCCTCGGCGGGCGGACCCAGGCGAAATTGGCAGGTCAGTTTTCAGGCGTTATTAATGAAAAAAAAAAAGATTAGTCCAGGATTATTCCAATACTGTGTCACTTTACTGTATCTTAATTTACTCTATTCTTAATTAGTCTAACTTAACTGACTAAGAAGAACGGGAGAGGGGGTCGCGATTCATTATTTGGATGATTTAGGGAACTATGGTTGGGGGAAGGGGAGGCTACCGAGAAGACGAAGTTTTAGGCATGGAGTGCTGAGGTTGAAATCGAAGTTAGTGTTCGAATTAACACTTTCCAGCATACGGGAAAAGGGTTCATTGGAGCCGTAAGAGGTGCGGGGGGTGGATAGACAGAAGAGACGAGGATTGCGAGAATTGCGAGGGTTAGTGTTAAGGGACATAAAGTTGTAGAGGTCGGCGCAGTCAATGGTACCTGTTAGGAGTTTATGAATGAAGAGGATGTCAGCTACCCTTCTTCTTTCCTCCAACGTACCCAGATTTATTAATTTGAGTCGGTCTTGATAGGGCGGTAAGAACAGAGGATTTTGCCAGTGCAGACCTCGAAGAGCAAAACGAAGGCATCGACGCTGGATGCTCTCGATTCTAGAAATATGGGTTTGTTGATAAGGGGACCACGCTTTAGATGCGTATTCAAGAAGGGGGCGAACGAAGGTAATATAGAGGGATCGAGTCACGTAGGGGTTGGAGAATTTTTTAAACTAGCGCTTCACGAAACCGAGTGCAGAATTTGCTTTAAGAATTATGTCGTCGATATGTGCGCGGAAATTAAGCTCTTGGTCACATAGTATGCCAAGATCGCGGATAACCCGAAACAGTAGAAATGGGTTGGTTGTGGAGAAAGTAGAGACGAGGTAAGGATTGGACACCTTTACATGAGAAGGTGATAGATTGGCATTTGAAGATGTTAAGCTCCAAGCAATTTTTGGAACACCAGGTAGAAAAGCTATTGAGATCGGATTGAATAAGGGAAGAGTCCTGTAGCGAGGAAATAGTCTTAAAGAACTTGGTGTCGTCGGCGTACAGTGAGAGATGGGAATGTTTGATGATTATCTCAATCTCGTTTATGGTAAGAATGAAATGAAGTGGACCTAGGTGGCTACCTTGAGGAAGGCCGGAAGAGGCTAAGAAATGGTTAGAAAAGGCAGATCTAAAGCGAACACTGTAGTAACGGTTTTTTAAATATGAAGATATCCACTTCAGCGCAGTGGGTTCAAAGCCTAGGGAAGACTGTTTGAAAAGTATTAGATTGTGAGATATCTTGTCGAAGGCTTTATTGAAGTCAGTTGTAATGACGTCGACTTCGTTCCCATTCTCTAATGCTGAGAGGGTGAAGGACACGAAATCGACAAGGTTTGTGGTTGTAGACCTGGATTTGAGGAATCCATGTGGATTTGAGGAGATTAGAGATTTGCAATGGAAACTTAGAGTTTCATACAAGATGCTTTCGAAAAGTTTGGGTATATGTGAGAGTTTTGCGATGGGGCGTTAGTTGTTAACGTTGGGAGAAGGAAAGTTTCGCCCAGGTTGATGTTTTGACACACTACCTGTACGGAGTACAGGACGAGAGCCGACCAAATTTCGCGTTGGTTATAATTCTCAGTAATTCGTTCATGCACTTTTGGTGTTAGTATTGCATACGCAGAGGATGAATTTTAATTGACCATATGCTGTGAGTGTTATGCCTGCAGTAGTACGTTTGGTCGCTTTCCATTCACAACTGTGTTGCACACTTTTATCCGTATAGGAATTGCTTTTTTCTAGGCTATGAAACGAATTTGAACTATAGACCTTTCGCTAGACTGCCGATGATATTAACCACTGCACCACGGCCACCCCCTTTTGTGAATAGGAGTTATGAAAGCGGTTCTCCATACCTGGGGAAATTCTCCAAGGGACAAGGATAAGTTGAATAATTTTGAGAGCGGGACGGAGAGAATGAAGGAACATTTTTTTACTAATATGGCGGGGACACCATCGGGTCCAGTGCATATCGTCGCAATTTTTCCTACGTTCTCCATAGAAAAGTACATGTTTTAAATAAATTGAATGGGCGACCTTGGATAAGAGATACATGACTACGAAAACGACATATGAGGATATCAAAATGACCACCGTACTGCGTCCTAAATTACGATCTAGGTACATATTACTCTACAATATACTCGCATGTATACCTATACATACAGTATGGGATAGTTTTAATTTTCAAGTAGTACCCCATACTTAGAAGGACATTTGGAAAACAATCTCTCAACCATGGAGATCGTAGAATAATAATTCTCGGAGATATCAAGCATGCACTCTTCAACTTGATGTTTTTTTTTTTTTTTTTTTTGTTTCTCGGATCCATTCTACCATTTCATAACTTTTTTTTTATCTTAAACTACATTCGTTTGTATGTATGGTACATCCGCTACCACATTTCCATTAAAATAGCCAAATCAACGTTACATTTAAAACGGCTATCTCCGAAGGTCTCTGTCATTGTTCCAGCAAAGTCCTTGACAATATACATATGAGTGTTCATCGTTAGCCAAGTGTGCACGGGACAAAAAGTGAAATATGTGTACGAGGGAAGAAGAAATCACAGTAGAAGAAAAAAGAAAAAAACCTTTAACCACCTTCCAAACACATTACCACCCGTTGTGGGGTCAGAATAATAATTATGACCCACTGCCATGTGAAACAAAGCCAGAATCGTAGGACGAAAGGGAATACGATCGAAAACAATGAGCGGAATAATGACGCACCTTGATTTCTCCCCTCTCTTTCTCTGCGTGCCAATGTCGCCAGGCTTCTTTTAGTCATTCTTGTTTTCGTGCCGTTTTATTGTCCTTACAGGTTTTTAATGTGGCAAGAACCGTGTGTTACTACTGGTAGATATTGTCGGTTGAATATGACTTAAGTTCGTATGATGAGTCCTTTGCGTTTTGTAACGAAGTTTATTTTGGTGGGTACTTGGACGACACAAGGCTCGGTTGGTATTGAGCTGGTCGATAAGGCAAAGTAAAGTGGGGACTATATGGATCCAAGGAGATTGTGTATTGCGAGTGACATGCTACCGTTATTCGTTCGGTTTCGCTTCAAGTCGAGACTACATATGTGTTTGTGGTTTTTAATGAGCGTTCTAAATAACGTTGAGGTGATAGTTGCTTGTGGGCGGAATAAATAAAGAGTTGGCGAATTCCTAACGCCGTAATTTATTTCGGCTTAGCATGTTTTGCCGTGAACCCCAGTTGTTTGGAGAGTTTTCCAAGTTTCCGGCAGTTGGGCAATGGAGAAGGGCTTTTGGGATAAGGCTGATTGGCGTCTGGCCTTGGCCAATTGGCGTTTTGGTGCAGTAGTCTAGAAAGTTTGACTTTTTGCTTAGATAAACCTTATTGCTTTTCGTTTCCAATAAAAACAATGTTTGTGTACGAAAATCGATATTGTAGGTATGAGGCGGAGAAAAGCACAGGCAAGTTTTACTTACTTAAGAATGCCTGCTTCCCTAGTAAAAGTGGCGTTCATGCAATGTACTAAAAATTCACAGCACATACGAGTAATAGAAATGCAAACACTGTAATTACTACGTTTGGCAGCTCGCAGCTTGTTGAACAGCATATCTTGAAGCTATGCCCTTCTAGGCATAATCGAGCACCCATAATGACATACATACGTAAGTACATAGTTTCACCCGACCGCCTTTCTACCACTACGCAACGCATTCATAACCTTGTCATTTGCCAAAGTACACACATTCCAAGATTCCCTACTTTGCTATCATACTCTCTGCTTCTTCCCATTCTAATAGCAAAAGGATGTTGATGAATAAATTAGATGTGAACTTACTTTACCTCATCACACTGTATGTAGATATGTACATCAGTACATCAGTAACAGCACTTGTATCTGTGCATACGTTCGAGCTTGACACTTTGACTGTGTCACACCTTCTACATTTTACTTTGTACACCTTCCAATCAGGGCCACCAAACGCCTTATTGATGTCAATTGCAAGTTACTTTACCAAGGAGCGCCTTCTGCCTACCTACAACGTGTTTGCGGACGTAAGATACTATGCGCATCCTTATCGAATTTTCCGTTCGTTCCGTGGCATAACTTTAAGGCACATGTTTATATGCATCGTATCTTGTCGACGAGTATATCGTTGAAGATGAGTGTTGCAAATGTGAAATTTCCTTTCGGAACAAGCGATAGAATAGTCATATCAGTGACATCCCAAAGGTACGGTAAGCATCATACAAAAAAAAAAAAAAAAAAACGAGCCGAACCCCGACCTCATTACCCCACTCGGATGTCCTTTGTAACGCACTACACCAAGCCGAGTCAGCGAAGCTTAAATGATTTTCATTGCGAATGTGCGAACATTAACATTTAGCGATATGCGATAAAATTCTCAAAATTTATTAAGATACGAATACATACATATGTATGTACAGTTGACTCTCTGCTTTCATCCTCTTCACTTGTTCCCCGAGGACGAATATGCCGTGTCTGAATTGGGCGGCACTGAAGCCGAGCGAAACGCAAAGAAAGATGACAGATTATTTATGTGGGTCTATGTATTGAGCAAAAGCTCTCGGGGGTAATTATGTTTTGAATTGCTACTGTGACTTTTATTTCATACCCACGATCACGATGCGCCCAATGAGAGTTAACAATTTTACTAAGGACCTTTGTGTAGTGGATGTGAAGGCGGTTGTGTGTGCTTGTGTGTGTGTGCTTATTTGTGTGATTGAACTGATGTTGGATGCTGTTATGCTTCGGTTAGGGGATAATACGAGCATAACTTTCCTTTGAATGTCCTGCCACAATAAAATTATCAGACTTTGCTATATCACCGTGCTGTGGTATTTTTAATTTGCGATACTATCTCAAGGCATACATGTATGCTTTGGACACAATGCATACATCCGGAGTTAATATGATTAAATGTGATTAAACTTTTTATTTGCAGTTTAAGGCATTTTGTACACGTTGCATGTTGCTTTTAAGCAGAATTTTAAAGAAAACGTAATCCAATCAGCAAATTTAATACATCCGTGCAATGAGAAGTTGTTAAATGAGTCTATAATAATATGCCATTGTAGGGCAGATGAAATAAAACCTTTTTAGTTCATCTTACCTGAGTTTTGTGCCATAATTGGATTTATAAGCCATGGAGTATCATATATCATACCATATTTATTTACTGTCTTTTTAAAAATCAAAATTTATATTATTTATAGCGGGTCTTCTTTCCTTAAACTATTGCTCTGTCAAAAAAGCCAAATTGATGTCAGCGTTCTGTAATTTTTTTTTTTTTTTTTTTTTTGGATAAGAATCAGATTTCTAAGCGTCGACAAGTGATTCATATTCTAGTCTCTGCCAATGAACTCCTGCTCTCAACTTCATGTGGTGAAACTTGGGGGTATAGTACCTCCGACCAAAAATGGAGCCA
The DNA here is from genome assembly GCA_951905685.1 of Eumerus sabulonum. Classification (NCBI taxonomy): domain Eukaryota; kingdom Metazoa; phylum Arthropoda; class Insecta; order Diptera; family Syrphidae; genus Eumerus; species Eumerus sabulonum. The sequence goes on from OX645060.1 coordinate 212,045,914, forward strand.
TTGGGGGTTGCTAACGAGAGAGGGGGAAGTGTTAGAGTAAATCGGCTCCAGAGCTTAATTCTTCTTTAGGACGGCGGCGGATTTGCTAATCAATTCATCGGTCAACGGTGGCATCTACAGCTGCGGTTTTGGGGAACCACCTGGACAACACCCCTTTTGGAGTTGCTCGTAAATATTTCGATGCCCAGGTTCTATTGGAAATCTCCAAGGTCGGGTCGGGACACTGGAAAAGAGACAGCAGCGGATTGTAGCGTAGTAGAGCCAACGGCATCGCTCACAACTTCACTGAGATTACCAACACCGGATACAACCGGCCCCTTCGCCTCAGGGTATAAAAAGGCGCCTGGTCTCCCAGTTGGGGGTTGTGCGTGAGGCTAACTCCCTCACCACGTAAGAAAAAAAAACGGTTCAGAAACAACTACAAACCTCGGACAAGTACAGATTTACTGTGGACGAGCCCAGCAAACGAAAAAAGGACATTGAATTTCGGCTCTGCTAGGGGAATGTCAAAGCAGACGTTACCGCGCAATCCAGGAAGTGCAGGGGGATGGGCCGGGCAAACAGATGATGAAAAACTGCGACCTCTATTACGACGATCGTTACAGAGGCGGAAGGCAGCGATTATTTGGATGTGGATTTATTATTCGAGGCAGACTAAGGCGAAAATTCTTCAGCTTTAAATATATAAGCATACGCCTCATAACAATCCGCATCAAGGCTAGATTCGGCAACATTGCGCCCACGTCAAGACAGAGGACAAGGATGACAACAGCAAGGACGACTTCTATGATTTCCTAGGAAAGACATACGATAAATGCCCCAGACCGTTCTATTAAACTTCAATGCGCAGCCGTGAAAGGAAGAAATATTTGCCAGAGTCATCGGAAAACAGAGCCTACTCAACAACACATCAGGGAATGGACTCAGGCTGGTGGATTTTGCCTTAGAACGGAACGTCTCTATAGTGAGTACGCGGTACCCATAGCTCAACATCCAAAGAGGGACCTGGCGGTCTCCCAGATCAATCAATCGTCGACCAGATTGACCACATTGCGATCGACGTCAGACACCACAGAGCCAACATCGACAGGGATTATTTCCTTGTTGTGGCCAAGGTAAGAGCACGGTTATCAGAAAAATAATGGAGGCGAAAAAGAACACCAAGATTTGACGTTGGAAAGCTACAATCGCACTCGACCGCTAGGAACTTTGCCGACCGCGTCTCCCAAAAACTCTCTGAAAGTTCGATGCCGCCTGCACTAACGGTAGATGAAGAATGGAAGCGTTGTCAAAAAGCAATTAAAGAAGCTGCCACTGATGTGCTGGGTTTTACGATACCACCGCTCAGGTTTGACGACGAATGCAGGCGGCCTGCCATGCAGCTAAGCAAGATGCCTACAAGGCAATGCCTACAAGGGTTTTGCCAGTACCCCACCCCTCGGTGGGGTACTGGCAAAACCCCTCATAGTAAACTTGCCATTAAAAAGCTTCTCGACTCACGTCGTTCGGAATCGGCATTAAACTGTAGGTCCCTTTCACCTGTGTGCAAAATTAATCACACACAACATGGGTGATTGAGAGAAGCTTCGCTCTGGTCCGTCTTGGGCCGTAACGCTACCAAAGAAAGAATATGGAATTTCAAATTTAAAGTTGACGAAATGAAGAGCTGAAACTCTTTACTAAGAGTTGAAACTTCGGCATTACATTTAACAGACACGCACATTTTTTGAAACATCAAGTTTCTGTGCTGCAAATGAAATGATATTCTTCCCAGTGACGTTCATATTCAAACGAGTAAGATGACTTAGTTGTAGTTTAAACTCGTTTCGAAGACGATAATGTCTTCAAACAACCGAGGTCATTTGGTACATATCAGTCACGAAAGTTAATTTATGCACCATGGAATTGAGTCATCAAATTAGGTATGAAGGCCCAATACGGTTCACTTAAATTTAATTTTGCTTGCTATGGCCCTTTTGATTTTAGTCTATTCGAATGTAGTCTAGATCCTTTCATTATACTGCAAATAAGTGTGAAGACATAAATAAGGTGTAAAAAAGTTAAATTTTGTTAAATTAAAATCGCCGTAGACCAAAACGGTATAAAAGCCTACGTAAAAGTAACGAAGAAAAGATATTAAATGAGTCTGAAGAAAAAAGTGAAACCGAGAAGCTTTAAAACTCTTGGATATCAATATTTCACATAACCGCGCCGTCCATAACAGACATTCCTAATGTATTTTCTCCGACAACAACAACAAAATATTATTTTACTTGTTCTAGAAGAACGAAGTGAACTTTTCACGATTTCCAAGGATGGGGACGAGACTCACCCATTTTTCGTTATAATTATATCCCGAATAGCTTCTCTGGATTTGAGATTTTATTTCACTCCTCGTTTTGCTTTTTCTAAATTAAATATTCACCAGCGCACAGGCCGGCAACTGGCAACCAATAAATCTGTCCTGGTATTAGTCCTTTGATCATCTTAATAATTAAATTTCAAAAAAGCCGAGAAATATGTATTTTCTAAATTCAGATAATACATACATACATATATTCAATGCGGGCACAGATATATAGTGGCACATATATATCGATACTTAAATGTACGTTTGCAACCATCAACACGATACGTCAGTATTCACTTTTACGTTAACCTTACGAGCAACAGCAAACAAGGCATAAACCACGAGGAGCTAGGAAAGCAGACATGAGCAATATATGTCGTCGCCATCGATTTCTTGTTTAGCCTTATAGTAGTAAATCTAGCCACCCTCCACTTCACAGAAGAAGGATGACGTTCATTGAAACCTCATTCTCAGGAGCGTATGTGTCCTTTTAGAAAATCGTTACAACTATTAGCCGTTTTGTGGTTCATGCATGCACACTATGTATAATACATACATGCATATGAATACATACATACATACATACATATATTCATATGAATTTCTTACTCTGAATTGAGTACGTGGAACTGATTAAAAAATCATAAATATTGATCGATATTGATATTACATATGCCACCACATTAAAGTATTTGCCCTAATGGTGCGGAAGAGAAATGCATGAATTGCACCAAAATCCTGCCAACCCTATACACTCATATTCACAACGATTTGCGGATGAATTGCATGGGAAATTATTTTAAGTACTCTCGCTGCCAAGACACCTAAGCAACTTCTAGCAGTTCTAAGTAGTTCTGAGAATTCTCAACAAGTCTGGCGTGGAAGGATACACTGATCGTTTACGATTGAATGTGACAGAATAGGGTCGATGAGTGCACAAATATCTTCCACATATGTGTGTATAGGGTGATGGAAAGCGGAGTTAATGGGGAGCATACCATAAGTGGCAATGGTAACCCCCAATAAGTAATGCTGTGGCAATTATTATTTGAATATACATGGTAACCAACTAAACACAGGCATGTCTGTATGTCTGTATGGTATCCTGCCTCGTGTTCCTCTTTCTGAACTATCCCAGGTCGCAGAAAGTTTGTGGGCCAAGGATAATAAATTGTGAAACTTTTGCAAATATACATTTGTTGTTTCTTTTTATTTTGATTTTTATTTTTTCTCCTATGAGTCCTTTTTGTGTCCTTTTTCATGTAGAGTGGCAAATACTTCACATTTGCGGAGTAATTGTATATCATTGCCAGTTGAGTGGGTACTGGAAAATTCCCAAAAATAAGAAACAATTTACGAAATTGAAAAAGCCTGACCCACTACTATTACTACCACATATTCCAAACATCCTTTCCTGCCACACATGTACAATCATGTGGGCATACAAGTCATAGCTTGGATGCAAATGTTATATGTTAGATGGAATGAGAGGAAATGAAGTTGTGCAATTCGTTTTGTTTATAGTGATTCCATTGCAAATGGATTGTGCAGGTGATTGAGCCAAAGGCAGATCGAATTTTGTTGATGTTGTCTATGGGAACAGGTCAGGGTGTTAAGTGTTTGTTATTTTATGGCCCGATTTGGGTAGACTTTAAAGGTCATGGCTTACGTAGACCTGCTGAAGAAATCAGACATTGTGTAATCGATATTTGGGCTATGCAATGAAGGGTACAGCATATTGAAATAATTTAAAGTGAAATGTTGTGGGCAAGATGTGTATGCACATAAATTAAACGAATGACAGTGAAATGTATTTGAAAGAGGAAGTCCCACATTAAACGATAGCCTTGGAAGAGATATCCTTGAAAAGCAGGCATGTAGTGTAGTTTGAAGGCAAAAGAGATATATTACGTTGCTTAACGGACAGGGAAGGATAGGAATGTCCATATTTAGGTAAAAGTATGTAAAATAGATTTCGAAGGGTCAGACTAAATATATGTATTGCTTAAAAACCTGATCATTTTTAATTAAGTTATGGAGCTCCTAGGCAGATTTTTGTTCAAGGTTTATCGTCCCTCAAACATAAAAAAAAAAAAAAAACTTAAAATGCAAGATATATTTAGAAAACTATACTTTTCCAAAGAAGTTTTAAACTTTCGACAAGTGAGGTCAGGTCTCACAACAATCATTAATTTATTCTCCAACAAATAACCGTACGTACAGTGGGATCGAAACGGTTTCACTGTCTCAAAAATCTGTACTTCTTATGTTTTATATGGTAGGAGTCCGCTAAAAAAAGCAAGTAAGAGCCTGTGCAGTCGAACACCTTGCAGGTTTGTTAGCCAGGTCTTACTTCCACCTCTTCGTGGAACCATAACGAAATTTTCTGACATTGAAAATGACTAACGGAAAGCTCGAATGGCGAGTATCCTGCGCCATAAGACAGGATTAATGTCGGTTGGGCTATCGTCTAGCAAACAGTAACCGAAAGACCCCACAACCGAAAAAAGGACAATGATTTTTAGGCCTGTACGTGGAATTCGGACTTGCTAGACGCTATAAAGCGGACTTAAGCGCCATCTAGGGAGTGCGATAGAATGAAAAAGCTGCGACATCTACTAAGACAGGATAAACAATTGTTCGGGTGCGGACTTGTTGCTCGAGGTGGACTAAGGCAAAAAGACCTAAGCTTTCGGTATGTGAGCGAATGCCTTATAACGATCCGTATCGGACAGAGCGCATGCCCAATGTCCCAAATATGTCATCAAAATTGTACTAAAATTGTGTTAGGAGACTTCAATATTAAGCTGGGTAAGGAAAGCATCTTCGAACGAGTCATCGGGCAATAAAGGCGGGTTGAAATCTCCTTCTAGCCAGTATGCGCTTCCCGCACCTCTATATACACAAAGGCATGATCGAACTTTCCGAGGAGCCAACATCGACTCGGGTCACTATCTTGTGGTAGCCAAGATGCGCCTACGGATATCACGAACGCAGCGCAGTAGAGTAAGAATATAAAGTTATGACGTCGGAAAGCTATTATCGCCAGAAACCGCTCGCACTTTTATTGATTGCATCTCCCTTCAGCTCTCTCATACACCTCAACTCCCCACGCAGTCAATAGAACTACGGTGGAACCTTTGCAAAAAAGTTCTGAAAAGCACGAAGTTAAGATCTCCATATCGAAGCACAGATGGGATAAAGCTGCTGTCGCATGTGGGCTGTCTGCCGAACTCTTCAAAGCAGCTGGAGATGACCTGGTTATGGCCAAAGGAAAGTATGCCCGACGAATGGAATCTCAGCATCGTTTGCCTGATTCACAAGAGAGGAGACCCCTTTGACTACGTCAACTACTGTGGAATAAGTCTCGTTGACATCGCCTTCTTCTCTGCCGTTTTGTGTGAACATCTGAAGCCTTTTGTAAATATGCTTATAGGTCCTTATCAGGCATATTTAAAAAAGGCCAGGGAAGTCCACCATCGACCAAATTTTCACACTACGAAAGATCCTGGGAAAAAACCAATGAATTTCAGGTCGACACTTACCACGTTTTTGACGACTTCAAATCGTCATACGACAGTGTCATTAGAGACGATCATCCCTGCTAAACTCGTCAGAATGTGCAGGATGACTTTGAAGAATGCTCGTTGCTCCATACGAATAGGTGCAGATCTGACCGATAGGTTTGATGTCAGAAAAGGATGTAGGCAGAGCGATGCGCTGTCGCGTGATTTTTTCTACATTTTATAAGAATTGATTGTGCAAAAATCACTGGCCAACACAAGAGGCACAATTTATTTCGAATCTACTCTACCCTTCGCATACGTGGATGACATTGACATAATCAGAAGAACCCAGCGAGATGTCAATGAGGCGTTTACGAGTATTGATGCGGATGCGGCGAAAATTGGTTTAGCAGTAAATGTGGGCAAAACCAAATATATGCTATCATCAAAAAAGGACACTCAGGACCGACGTCTTGGGAAGAACGTTTGTACTGGCAGTTATAAATTTGAGATAGTTAAACACTTCGTCTATCTTAGCTTCGCAGTGATCTAGAATAACAACACCAGTTCCGAAATCAAACACAGAATCCGAAATCAAACACTCTTACCTATCGCTGTTACTTTGGGCTCAGGAGGCAATTGAGTAATAGAGCCCTCTGCCGAACGACAAAGTTGACTCTATACAAGATCCTTATTATCCCGGCCCTGCTGTACGGCGCAGAAACATGGACGGTATCAAAAGCGGATGAGCAAGTTCTTGGCCGTTTCAGAGAAATATTTTGCGTGTGGTTTTCGGACCTGTAAACGCAGACGGGGGATGGAGCAAAAGATTCAACAGCGAGCTTTACTGGCTGTACAGCGATATGAGTCCAGTCAGACGTCTTCAGATTCAACGCCCAAGATGGCTAGGCCATGGAGAGCGAATAGACATCACAGCTCCAACCCGGAAATCCTTTGATGCCAAACCCTAGGGTCCAAGAAACAGAGGACGGCCGCACCTAAGATGGTACACACAGATGGAAAAGCACCTCAACCAACTGGGCATGCGACATTGGAAACAGTTAGCAAAAGATCGTGCTAGATGGAGAGGCATGTTTTTGTACGAGCCGTAAGAAACCATAGCATGCCTAAGATTATGCTCGGAAATAAATATAGGTTTGCGGATGTGACGTATATACAACACCCATAATGGGACACGGCGGTATCTCCATTAATTAGCAGCCGGTCAATATGGTCATTCACTCCCAAACTAGGGCTTTAAACAAAAAAGGATATGGTCATAATCTGGACGACTTCTCTAAAGAAACAATTCGGATTTCATCAACCAGTGGAAACGATAAATGCAATGAATTATTTTGAGGAAATCGTATGGCCTGATCCTGGTGTATGAAAATGCTAGACCCCGTGCAAACCGCGTAAGAGTGCAAAACCTATTACAGTTACTACCACAGCTGCCGGTTTAAGCTAATTCGTTCTTGGGGACTTGGAGAAGGATGCACATAGCATATTTTGTCGAATTTAAAGTCGTATATCAATGTCTCAATACGCGCGGACTCAACAAAGCGATGACATGTTTCGACAGTCGACAAACTCGTCAGGCGGTACAAGCTTTGTATGTATGTATGTTGACGTTACAGTCCATGGAGGACCAAAGCCGAGCTTCTCTCGCACCCATATTGTGCGAGATTATATTTTTCCCATAGGCGAAAGGGACCTACAGTTTATTGCCGGTTTCGAACGGCGAGATTCGAGAAGCTTTTCTTGAAAATTACACTACAGGGAGTTTTGTCAGTACCCCGCTGAGGAGGAGCACCGTGAAAAACACGTTCGATGACATGGATGTTGCGGGATTCGATTCCGTGTCATCGGCATCAGAGGCCAACACACTACTGCGCCACGGCGCTCTCAAGCTTTAGGTCAATTTGCTCTGGCGGTTGTAGCTTTGAAGTAGTTCACGCAGTATGCACTGATATTTGTGATGGACTTGAAACCAACGTCGTACGATTACTATATAGGACAGATTGGAATACATGACCCCTATTTTTCAATAGGGAAAATTTCACTGTCCAGACAATCACGGCATGTGTTTTTTATACATTTTATGGTTTACATAGTCATCTTTCCCAGTGCGCTGTTTATCCTTTGGTGAGTAAATTCCAGTCGACTGGTTCAATGAATACTCAGTCAATATCCGTATGTCAACGAAACGGAAGATTCACTCAAAAAACAACACCACTATTGGTCAGTACAGGAGAATCTGAAGCAGTCGATCCTGGGCCAAGTTTCCGAAAGGGGTTCGGCCTGCTAACATATAAGGTCAGATTGATCCAGGATAAATCAATCCAGCCCGACAAAAGCTGGAAACAGATTCAGGAGAGAGATAATTTTCAGCGGCATGGTCTATTTATGAATCAAAATCATCAACCAAAATTACACCACCCACAATGTACATTCTGAAAAAGCGATATGAGGACATGGCTATCTCACGCAGAGGCCACATTAACTGAGCATGCAATAGGACACCACTGAACTTTTTCTTATGAGTATTTTTATAAATGACCGGAGCCCTTAAAGTCAACACAACTCGTACCATGGGTCAAGTCACAATAACAAACTTGGTGACCGGCCGTATGTACCATTTATACCATAGAATACGCACCCTAATGGTATGACACCTATCTATAGATAGGGTGGAGAACCATTGTCTCTGCTTCCTCCCCCTTCTTCTATGCAGCTGCGGCAAGAATCATCCCCGTTTTATTGAATTTGATGTGACCTGCGACAATGCCAAAGACAGAGCTAATGGCCCTCTTATCGGTCATAAACAGATCTTTTGTCCGCTTGAGGTTTAGTGAGGGAAAGATTGTTCTAACCATGTGGCAACAAGCACCCTCCACACACCATTTGTTAATGGAGTTATTGGTGTCAAGTTTTGTAGACATTTCCACTGATGCATAGATGCATAGGGGGTATAAAAACAATTTAGCATTTGGTAAGCTCGTTAGCTTCGCAATTTTCAGGAATATCCCTGTATCCGGAAACCCACATATGTTTGATGTCAATTTATCATACGTTCCTAGCCTTGCTTAGAATATTCGAACACAGCCCGGCCAGATGGGTAAGGAAGAGAAAAGGAGGAGGGTTATCAACCAGGCGGTCTCCCATTTACATATGTAGTGATCGCCCTCGTAGATAGCGGTGATCGAACGAGGAACGATACATTTAGTATGGGACTTTCTGTGCATGCAAACGGTAATATTCTTGACATCTGAACATTTAATATTCAGTATTTGCTGCCACTTCTGCTGGACCTACTCTGCAATGAAGAGGAAATACGAAAGACCGTTCTGCCCATGAAGGAAAGCTGATTTCTTCAGCCTTTAGTGAAGGTATTACATAGATAGACATAATCTATATGTTCGGTAGCTTAAATAGCTAGGATTGTGGAGTCATTCACCCCTTTGAATGCAGGGCCATCTACAAGCACTCCTTATGAGTATGACAGTTCAAGCGACAACTTGCTTATCGTGTAAAGTTAGTCAATCACTTTAGGTTAGGTAAGAAAAATCCACCCTGTGGCGTGCCTGTTTTGACCAATCTGGCGGTAGGTAGTGGAACTTCTTATTAGAAGTTGTTCAATCAAGGTCCCTAATTAGCCTTTCACCCCAGGCTGTTGAGAGTACAGGCGACTGGTGGCAGTGTAACATTGTTGAGGGCATCCTTGTTGTCAAGGAATGCCACAAGGGTGAATTCATATTGTTTCATTTTGTTTTTTCGATGGTGCTTACGAGTATAGTGAGTGAAGTCACAGTAGTAATTGTGATCTTACACACAATTTGTTTAACTCAGTTCTAACATCTTCCTACGATTAAGAAGTGTGCCAAAATCATGTTGTCAAGGGCCTCACTAGTTATCCGAATCGTAGGTCACTTCAAATAAAGTCATTTGTAAGAGTTTAAGCGAGGTACTAAGTCACGAAGGATGTTTTCACACATGACAACGACTCACTTGGTTCATTTCGTTTACTTCAAACTTCTCTATCACGCAAAGTTGGAAAGACACAACCTTGTGATAAAAAGAAAGTATTTTACAAAAATATTTCTATATTAATTAAAAAGTTTCAATGCCCTTCATGTAGAGTGCCTCAAAGCTTCAGTATGTATTACAACATCTAACACTTACCTGACCGTCCAACAGCTATCGTCTGCACTGATGAGGTGGCAACGGATTTCTCCGTCGGCATAGCCGGTGGTAGGGGCAATGGTCCCACCGTCGATGTCGTCGTCAAGTCACAACATTCGCGCTCAGGGAATTCACTGCATCGTATTAAATGTGCACCAAACAGCGCCACCCATATTAGACAGCTGGTAAGGATTTTTTGATTTTTTATTTTAAACCGCGTCATTGTCTCATCACAGTAAAATGTTTTGTATTCACAAGTATCTCATTTGTTCGTTATCTTGTATTTGAAACTGAATAGAAAGGTTAAAAAAAAGCCCTTTGACGCTTTCACTATTTCGGAGACACTTTATCCAGTAGTCGAGGGAGTAATTATTTGAAATTGTGTTTGACAGACAGACATTGCGTTTGAAATGAGCTTGGTCACCGTGGTCGCTACCGTTTACAATTTCACGACTAACCAACAATAAGAGGAAATCCCAAAGCAAAAAATCAAAATGAAAGACTCACTATGGCAACTGTGCAATTAAGCAAAAGCATCTGCCTTGCACTCGCAGATGCTATGGTTTGCCAAAGGAGGTCCATTAGAATTGCATCAGTCGCAGCTACCACGACAGTTAACCAGCCAACAAGTCAACCGTACCATCAGGATACCTAACCAACCTCTCCAACTAAGAGGTTGATATGGTTTTCGACTGTGTATCACGGAGGATAACATCGTCAGCAAAAATCATAACCACAAACTTTTAATTGAATTCATTCCTTTCAACTAACTTTCCCATTCATGAATGCATACACCTGAGTGTTTGGCATTTCCTTTTTAATATTTTATTCGCTTGTTGTTGCCGTTTTTACTCGTTTCTCTTTTACCTTCTCTGCTGTGGTATATTTATTTATTTACTTAATTTTAATCGAAACCTGCAATCAGATAGACAAAACTATGCATAGCTTAAAGCATAGAGCGCATTCCCTTTACCTAAATCTGCGGCACAATAGATACATATGTAGATATATCACTCTTGCCTCCGTCTGGGTGCCAATAAGGAAACCTGAAGTAAGTGAATTAGAATCTTTTTCCAATCTAAACACTTTTTCAAACTTTGCCATGAGATTAGATAAACAAAAGAACAAACTATGAAGTTAGTAAAAGATTTGATATTCATACATACATATCAAAACAAGTACAGCAGATAAAAGGTTTAAATTGAAATTCATTTGCGGAGAAAGATGAGAAAAGGTCGGCAGTTCGGTTAAAAAGAAGATATCTTAAGTGGGCTTCAGGGTATTTTTTTTTTTGTTTTTGAATGGGCGTTACAGCCCATGAAGGACCAGAGCCAATCCTCTCTCAATCACCCATGTTGTGTGTGATTTTATTTTTCACACAGGTGAAAGGGACCTACAATTTAATGCCGATTCCGAACGGCGAGAGTCGAGAAGCTTTTTCATGGCAAGTTTACTACGGGGGTTTTGCCAGTACCCCGCCGAGGAGGAGCGTCGCGAAATAAACATTCGATGGCGTTGGTGTTATCGGAATCCGAACTCGCTCATCGTGCGCCAGAGTCCAACACACTAACCACTGCGCCACGGCGTCTTCAGGCTTCAGGGTATAGTGGTGAAAAATCATAGAAAGACATGTGATCCGGGAAAATTGTGGAAGGGACGGAATGTAACTGGCTATTTCCTCAAATCATTTTTCTGTGGAAATATCCATAAAACAGGGAAAGGTAAGATACATTTCTGCGATATTCCCGCGATTCTAATGACTTAGTGATGCTGTTTCAGTTTTGTCGCTTGACTTTGAATTCTGTCTAGTAGGTGTAATGACCAGACATGAGCGTTAAACTCTAATTTAAGGCGAATGAACCCTTTATAGATTGTACATAATAAGATCCAAGAGTGAGTAATTGTTTTTTGTATTTGTATAAGAAGCCTGGATTTTACGCAGCATTCTTAGCCACACTGAAGATCTAGTCATTCCAGCTAAGAGTGCTAGTGACACACATACAGGATGGAAACATTTTTGATTTCTAAAACCCAAATGCCATTCTAGAGTTGGCAAAACACAGACACCACTGTGTCTTGGAAGCACTATAATAAATAATTTTGGAGGAAAATACGAAAAGAAAAAACCTCCATTTCATAAGTCATTTTTTTTATGTCTTTTAATGAGTGGAATTGCTGATCAACCAGACCCTATGCCATCGAATGGAACAAGTAATATTCGGACGGCCTAATATCTGGGGAATATAGTGAGTGTGGTAGGACTTCCTATTTGAGTATGTGTGTTATTTTGCGAATCTTGCGGAACTTTATTTGTTGAGCATTTGGTATTTATATTAAACTGTTAAATTACATATATAATCGTGTGATATTTCGTGAGTTTTTCAAAGCTTAAATATTTAATTACATACATTCAACACACGTACCACGCCCTATAAATGCTCTCTTATAATCAGTTATTTTAAATATGACATCCTTTTTTAAAAACTTCTAGTGTGCTTTTCTTAAAGTGTTAATTTTTTGTTATTTTACAAAGACGTATTTAAATGAATGAATGATTGCAATACATTCTGATTGGAGTGAGTCTTTTTTTTCTGAGGATCTGAGGAAAGTAAAAATCTATTTATGACATATCGATTTGAGTTTTTCCGTGAAAACTTTCGGCTGAAATGACTTAGCTTGCTTCCGGGCTTCTTCGAACAACTGCTCAAGTGGTAATATGCAAGCTTCAATTATTTGTGTTGAGTGTATAAGCATCTTATGTATACTTGGAGGCATATAATACCAAGAATAATAGCGAAGTGTTGTAGTGTTGCCATCATTGGTGTTTCCGACAATTTGCTTTGGCATATTAACTAAACGCCCCATTCGTTCCCGAAATTGGGATTGTAATATTTTTGTTACACGAATTCTTTTTCTAGTGGGGTCTTTGCTTACCACCTCTTCTTTATGTCCAACTTGTATAAAATTTGCGACAGACATTTAAAATCCCGTATCTACGAGTGCAATGGCGAAATGCCAAAGTTGAGCATCAGTTTTTCATCCGGCTGCCTTACTGAACTTTTTTCGGTGTTAATTTCTTTCGGAGTGGCTTCACAAATATGGCATTTTTGTGAGGAGCTATATTGCGACAACGCACTACAAACCTTGCCGTCAAGCATTGTCAACTGAAGATCGCGTGTGCAATGGACTTCAAAACCATTCAATATTAAGCTTGTTGGTTCAAGGTTATTCATTTGTTCTTGCATTTCCTGTTCTTTGGCTCTTCCAGGAGAATAATCTGTTGAAATCTTTTTTACCAGGTGATATCAAATTTAATTATTTATTTATTTTTTAGAATATTAATACAATTACTGAAAATTGTAATTAATACAGAGGTAAGAGCAACTAGCAGCATAGGCTTTCAAATCTCAAATTAATTTCAACTTCAAATGTGATTTCGATTGGAGTTTTTGAGGCAACCAGTCGTTTTATTTAACTTTGTTGGACTTTTGGATTGCATCCGTCAAATGATTTCGAAGGTCGTCCCCGATTTGCATTTAAGCTTCTTGAAGAAACACCTTCAATAGGGCCTTTTGACAGATTAACATCCCCATTCAACCACATTTGATTGGTTTTTTAAATTTCTTTAATATTCGCCGGCTTCGTTCCGAGTTATTTAGAATTTTAGAATTTAATGAGCTCACGTACATTTGAAGCACTCTTGGAACATTGTCTGTGTCCGTCAGACCAAAGTCCTGCATAATAAAAGCAGACATTTTCTTATTGCGATCCTCTTTCGTATAGATTCTCCAGATACTGAAAATGTTGAATATTTCATTTTGTTACATAATTACAGTGAGAGTCAGAAATTAGTATACAGCCAGTGCCTACCAGTACAGAACTTAAAATACGCTATGTTACAAGCGTAGTATCACTAGTACCACAAAACCTCACTTCGACCATGAAGCATGGTGGAGGTTCAGTGATGGTTTGAAGTTACATGTCGGCTTTGGAAACGGGAAATCTTATTTTTATTAATAAACAATGAACAGAAAGGGTTATCTAGCCATCTTAAAAGACAACGTACTCTCTGGTGTGGAAAAATTGGGCCTCACATCGCCTTGGACTTCCGACATGACCCAAAATATACGGCAAGAACTGTCAAAGAATGGTTGCTGTACCATACCCCCAAACAGCTTAACTCTCCTCCACAATCTCCATAAATTAATCCCATTGAACATCTGTGGGCAGTTTTGGACAGAAATATCAGAAAACGGGTCATAACGTCAAAGCAAGGCCTTCGGACGGTATTAACTAAAGAATTGGCTAAAACCTCTCCTGAAGTTACAAAAAAACTTGTTACTTCGGTTCCTAGAAGTTTGGCTAGGCCCACGGAGGTCCCATGAAGTATTAACGCTCAGCTTTTTAAGCCTATGTAAGACTATAAGTGTTTATTTCTAAAGTGTATACTAATTTTTGACAGCTGTATCCTATTTACTCTCACTGTATATAGGTTAAATGGAAAAATAAATGGTACATATGGGGTCCGCAACTAGAAGCAAAAAAAGTAAACGAATTCTGACACATAAAACATCAACCGAGATTTTAGGCACCATTACACGATGGATACATGAGGATACTTTTTTAAAAGTCTTCACAAAGTGACAAAACGCAGAAAAGAAATATCACTTTTAAGGTCTTCAAACACATCATCTTTTTTTATTAATTTGCAAGTATACAAAAGAAATTACTTACCTTGAGAACTAATAAGACATAAAAAAAAAAATTAATTAATTTAATGAGGAAAACTAAAAAATTACTTGACAACGCAATTACCAACTTGGTACAATGAATGCAATGAGGTTTACATTTTTTTCGGCTGAACCAAACTGACGTTTGTAACGCTTTCGAGCCGTAAATATAGTTGTTTTTATGTATTTGTTTTTAGCATGTTTTTGCTGGAGGTTTAACCTTTCATATGACACCAATTTTGTTTCATTTAGACGACTTTTGCGTCACCGCACCCTCATCAGACATTTTAATGTCTTAAAACGGTCTTTGACCATATGTCTAAGCTCGGTTAAGGACATTTCTTATATGTCAAAATTCCCGAGTATTAACTGCTGGAGCCATCCATTGACAAACAGCAAACTTAGTTGCGCTTCTAATATTAGCCTGTTTCAATAATGTTTATTGAATATTGGTTGGGATGACATTTATGTTTTCATTTTATTTGAATAATTCCCTACTAACTTAAGCGTATTTCGATGAAAAACTGGGCGGCCGATAATAGGGGTACAAGTGGTCCGTGCGAGATAGTGGACGGAGTTAGGGTTCTAGTCCAACAATGACAGGCGTTTTATAGGATCTTCCAATAGGGACTTCCGAATTTTGACAGTTGATAGTGGCCATACTGTTAAAGCCACATCTGTCAAATTGGCTATCGTTTATTCATGGTTGGCCAAATTATCATTAATGGACATAGCAAATGATAAAATTTTTCCATAAAAATTGGTGTTCTGTTCGGGCTACGTTCCGCGCGCTTCGCCCATTTAAAGATCGCCATAAGCGTCCTACCGAAACGACTATTCGCAATGTGGTTGATAAATTTGAGTCCACTGATTTAATTCAGAATAAACCAACACCCGTCTTTCGACGAAACGCAACGTCAGCCGAAAACAACGCCATTGTCCGTGAGAGTGTGCAGGAGAACCCGAGGCAGTCGATATCGCGTCGCTCACAAGAATTCAACCTTTCGCAGACCACAACTTGGCAAAATCGGTAACGTGACTTGAGCTTGCACCCGTACAAAATTCAACTAATCCAGTAGCTGAAGGCAAACGACCATAAACCACGACGTGTGATCGCTGAATGGGTTCTGGAGTAGTTGGAAACTGAACCAAATTTTCATGAAAAAATCATCTTGAGCGAGGCCCATTTCTGGGTGAATGGTACAGACGAAATTGTCGAATTTGGACGATACCAATCCACATGAAATCGTAAAGCGTTCAATGCAACCTTAAAAAGTCACTGTTTAGTGTGGATTTTGGGCAGGCGGCGTCCTCGGTCCATATTTCTTGGAGAACGACGTTGGCTAGGCCATCACCGTCAACGGCGAGCTGGTTGATGTAGACACCAACGACATGCGGTTTCAACAGGATGGCGCCACACAGATAATAGAAATTCTGCAGGAGGGATTCGAGGGCATGGTCAGCTCATGTGGAGGTGATGTAAACTGGCCACTGAGATCGTGCGATTTGACCCTTTAGTCTCTTTCTTCTGGGGTTTTCTGAAGTCGCAGGTGATCGGGCTTGATGTGCCTCGAAGTGAAAAATTAGTTTTTGTTTTTTTTTTTTTTTTTTGTTTATATGCTCGGAGAGCGTGGACTATGAGAGAGTCCTTGTTTGACTAGATGTTGTTGATTGATATATGTCGTTCGTTTTTTTCCGCTTGGCCTTGAGGTTTTGAACTTGGATTTGTTGTCGTTGGTTGCTGTAAATGATGTTCACTGGAGCCTTGAGATTTGAACACGGATTACTGGGGTTGAGGGTCCAGTGAGTTAACCATTACACTACGGATCCGCTCGCAACTTGCTTTTTAGCAAGGTTGTCTTAGAACTTTGAAATGGAATAAAATAAAGACGATTTTTTTAAATAAAGTAAATTTCATGTCAATTTAAGAAAACATCTTTCTTTTAATCCATTTCAAAGTTCTATATCAAAAAAAAAAAAAAAAAAACACCCTATAGCTGGGACATTTCCCTTTTGTTCGATTGGATTTGTTGTTTGGGCTTTGTTTGATTGATTTGATTGCCTTTGCTGTGAAGCAACTAAGTTGTATTGATTTTTATTTTTATTTTTTTTTGTTGTGGAGCAACAGCTGGTCTATGTGAATTAGTCACAAATCACGGCAGCCCTCAAAGGGAACATTACCCATGCCATCGGTCAAAATTCTGTCTGATTTATGCGTCAGTCATGGAAAATTTGACATTTCGGATACGCGCCACCCAGATAAGATCTTAATGAAAGACCCTTTGTTAAAAACGAATTTCAAAAATTAAAATAAACAAACCGGAATCGTTTACTATCGGTTAGAATTGTTTTCTTATATAGAAAGCACTTCTTCATCTTCTTAATGGGCGCTACAGTTCGAGGTGAACCCGGGCCTCCACCGACATGCCCTTCCAACTAGCACGATCTATTGCTAGTCTTTTCCATTGCCGCACACCCAGTTGGCTGAGGTCCCCTTCGACCTGTGTGCGCCATCTTAAGTGCGGCTGTCCTCTGTTTCTTCGTCCATCGGGGTTGGATTCAAAGACTCTCCCGGCTGGAGCTGTGGTGTTCATTCGCTCTACATGGTCCAGCCATCTTAGGCGTTGAACCCGTAGACGCCTGACTAGACTCATGTCGCTGTATAGCCCGTAAAGTTCGTGGTTCGCGTTTATAGGCCCGAAAATCACGCGCAAAATCTTACTCTCTATTACTCAGTTGCCTCCTGAGCCCACAGAAACAGCGATTGTCAAGAGTGATTCTGCGTTTGATTTCGGAACTGATGTCGTTGTTCCATGTCAAGGTAGATGAAGTCCTTAACTACCTCGAACTTATATCTGCCAATACAAACGTTCTGGCCAAGACGTCGGTGGTGAGCGTCCTTTTTTGATGACAGCATATATTTAGTTTTGCATTCGTTTACCGCCAAACCAATTTTTGCCGCCTCCATCTCAATACTCGCAAACGCCTCATTGACATCTCGCTGTGATCTACCTGTTATGTCAATATCGTCGGCGTATGCAAGGAGTTGCCAGGATTTGAAATAGATTGTGCCTCTTGTATTGGCCAGTGATTTTTGCACAATCATTTCTAATATGATGTTAAAAAAAATCACACGACAGCGCATCGCCCTGCCTAAATCCTTTTTTGACATCAAAACTATCGGAAAGATGTTCACCGATTCGTGCTGGTGCATGCTCCTAAACAGGGAACAGTCCGTCTGCGCCAGCAGCTTTATTCGACTTGAGCTTCGATATGGCAATCTTAACTTCGTCGGGGTCAGGGGGACAGAATTCTCTGCGGTCTCCGTCGATTAGAAATGGATCATTCCGCCTGACAGCGGTATATTGAAAGCACTACCATATTTAAAATAAATTGGTTAAATAGTTACGTGGATAATATGTGGGTTAGGCAAAATGCTTAAACACAAATCAGTATAATATCTTGATCGTTTTCATGTACATGTATCTATTTGCGCAAATGCAGATTGCTTATCTGTGAACATTTAAAATAAACACAAAGTGTCTTGGGTGATTTAATATTGTGAACGTGCTTTTTAGTCCTTTTTGTTTTCTCCGTCAGTTTTTTAGTGCTTTACTTGGCTCTTCTTCCAGTCTCTTTACAATGTTTACAGTCAACACTAAAGAAGGAAAATATTTTCTTATCCCACTTTCCGGTTCATTTGTATTTGCAATTCTTTCGTCATTTTTTCTCGCGTGTACGAAAGGCAAACATTTCGTTACCCGCCTTTTTTTCTAACGATTACCATTGGATATAAAATATAAATATGTATATGTATACATATTGCCGACTTGCATGCACTGTGGGTGTGATTTTGTCACCCATTCGTGTGCACATATTTGCATCCTTTCAGTTCAACTCGTTTCGTTGTGCGCGAGTATAAGAAGTGAATGCCTTTTCAGTTGCTTGAGTAAAGTGTAATCAGGAAATCTAGCATGTGATGCGAAAAAGGATTGCATATGTGAATGTATGAATGTTGTGTTTGGTAGCGAATGTGACGGTAATGACGTTTGCTTTATGGAATTAAGAAATTTAACTTTGTCCTATGCTGCCATGGCATTTTTCATGGTTCGTTAGAGAATGTGTAAGGCGTTGTGTGCCTTTGGCAAATTATTGTTGTACAACCTTGTATTTCTTTTGATAAAGTCGGTTTTGATCTCAAATTGGGTGTAGCAATGGGCACTTCATGTAAAGATGAAAAGAAAAAATACCGGTCAAGTGCGAGTCGGACTCGCGCCCGAAGGGTTCCGTACCATCAGTATATATAAAAATGAAATATACGTTGTATGTTACATCATCAGTCATCGCATTAAAACGACTAATCCGTTTGAAATGATTTTTTGAATGATGACAGATCTTGGTTGATCATCAAAGTGTCCATTGAATTCAAATCAATTATCTTACTTGGAAGCAAGTTGGTGAAAAGGTGAATAACAATAATTATAGGAAAAAGGTTTGCAGCTAGGATTAATATATCAATGACACAATAGGAATCAAAGCTCGGAGGTGTGTTATTAATGATGAGATATTGTCGAAAGTTAAGCGAGGTACACAACATCGATCAAAATTGACGATCAGAAGTGACGTCAGTTTTGAGTGAGGTGTCTCATATACATACTATAGATTTTGTTTGACACTCAAAACATTATTTAAGTATATAATTTTGCGCGGTCACCATTTGTATTTTTTCATTAAATTTAGTAATTCTTGGCAACCTTCGTCTTTTTTGTCCCATTTGTCCCATATTTTGGAAGCATAGCTTCTATAACACCACATCCGACAACGGATTTAGGTTAATCAATTTCCTAACGGGGCGTTACCTCCTTGTAGCAAGCACACGATTCCCCCATCTCGACATTCACAAGGATACCTGGCGGTCTTCTGGTCAATCGACCACCAACCAGATTGATCACATTGCGATCGACGCTAAACACTCCTTCAGTATTCTCGGCGTACGAACCTCCCGAGGGGCCAACATCGACTCCGACCACTACCTTGTTGTAGCCAAGGTACGAATGAGGATATCAAGAATGCTTAGGAGTCGAGTAGGACTACGTCAGTTTGACGTCGGAAAGCTACAGTCGCAAGAGACTGCCAGAATCTTTGCCGATCGTATCTCCTTCAACCTCTCTCAAAATCCGCCCACAGCAGAGCGCCGTCAGAGACGCTGCCTCAGAGGTGCTGGGTTTCAAACCGCCACCACCTAGAAACCCCTGGTTCGATGATCAATGCGAACAAGCACATGCAGCAAAACAAGAGGCATATTGAGCCACGCTGCAACGACGGACGAGAACTGCTCCCGAAATCTTTGAGCAGAAGAGAAGAGAGGAGCACACGCTTCTCAGAAGAAAGAAGAGAGAACACGGAAAGCGTGAAATCGAAGAGATGGATAGATGCTTCCGCAGGCATAACACCCGGAAGTTTTACAATAAGGTAAAACATGCCATGGCTACAAAGCCAGAGCGGTGGCCTGCAGGGATGAAAATGGAGAACTGGTAGTGGAATCACAGTTAATACTGAGGATTTGGCAAGACCACTTCAGCAGACTGTATAACGGCGATGACAGGCATTCGTAATGGACGACGATGTAAGAGGATTCCGTCCACCCGACCTAGACGAAGTCAAAATAGTGATATCAAGACTTAAGTCTAATAAAGTCGCGGGCGCAGACGGCCTGTCTGCTGAGCTTTTTAAGGCCGCTGGAGGAGCTGGAAAGGTGCATGCACCATCTCAATTGCAAGGCATGGTCAGAGGAAAGCATGCCCGACGAATGGAATCTCAGCATCGCTCGCCCGGTCCATAAGAAAGGAGACCCCTATAACTGCGCTAACTATAGGGGAATAAGAATATAAGATCTTCTCTGCCTTATTGTGTGAACGCCTGAAACCGTTTGTGGATAACCTGATCGGCTCTTATCCGTGTGGTTTCAGGCCAAGCAAATCCACAAGAGAACAAATATTTACGCTATGGCAGATCTTGGAGGAGACCAGATCGACACTCACCGCCTTTTCATCTTTAACATCCCTGCCAAATTCATCCGACTGTGCAGGTTGACAATGGAGAATTATAGCTGCTCCATTAAGGTCGGTTGTGAACAAACCGAGACCTTTGATCTTAAAAAAGGATTTAGACCAGCTGACGCGCTGTCGTGCAACTTTTCAACATCGTGCTTGAAAAGATCGTGCAAGAGTCGCTGGCCATTACAAGAAGTACGACTTATTTCAAGTCTATGCAATTGCTTGCGTACGCCGACGATATTGACATGATTGGACTGACACAGCGACTCGTCAATGAGGATTTTTTAAGCATTGAGGTAGAAGCGGCTAAGATGGGCCTCAAGGTTAATGAGGGTAAAACCATTCACGAGGAACTTTATGGGCTGTACAGCGACATCGGTCTGGTACGACATCTACGGATACAGCGTCTAAGGTGGCTAAGCCATGTAGAGCGCATGGAAGATACAGCTCCGACCCGAAGAGTAATCGAATCCATCCCGGCAGGATGGCGCAGCAGATGACGGCCGTATCTACGTTAGCGCACGCAGGGAGAAGGGGACCATAACCAACTGGGCGTGCGGCGCTGGAAACAGCTGGCCAAAAACCCTGCCAGCTGGAGACGCTTGTTAGTTGAGGCCCAGGTTCACCACGGACTGTAGCGCCACCTAAGTAAGTAAGTATATATTCTGGACACATTACGTCCCAGAGACAAGGGCGCGACTCGTAAATATTAATAAATTCTTCGAGAAACTGTCTGCTCTCATCCATGTTCAACGCTTGAATGACACAAATCATGTACACACTGTCGATCAAAACCAAAATGACCGCTGATGGTCACTCAGTAGCAGAAATTTATGCAACTCATCAGTTTTGATCGACAAACCATCATTCACATGTACACATTCTCAGTTTTGAGTGACATCCAACAAAACTGACACTTTTGATCGACGACGATGTGTACCTCAATTTAGTTTGACTATATTGGTCAGTATGTGACCAAGGGAGTTTTGTGAAAATTGATTACTTTTGTTTACAACAACTGAATTTGTTGCACTATTTGATATCTTTACCTATCAGAAAGGAAAATGAACGGATTAACAATTATATATCCATATGTATAATTATCTTACTTGACAGCAAGGAGGTGAAATGGTGAATAACAATAAATACAGAAAAAAGGTTTGCAGCTAAGATTAAAACAACAAAGACACAATAGGTATCAAAGCTCGGAAGTTTGCTACTGGTTGTGGGGTATTCTCGACTAACCTTAAGTCAGTATATGACTAAGGGCTTTTTTTGGATGAAAATCATGTCTGTTGTATGGGAACCCCCCTTGAATATTAATTTATTCCGTTTTTAGTATGTTTTGTTATAGCGGCCACAGAAATACATCATCTGTGAAAATTTAAAATTACTAACTATCACGGTTCATGAGATATAATTGACGGACGGACGGACGGACAGGGAAGTCCTAGTAATAGGGTACCGTTTTACCTTTTGGGTACGAAACCCCTAAAAAGACCGCAACAAAACAGTAGTTTTTTGACTTGTAATCTGTAATCTTCAGTAATCTGTATCTCGAAATCTAAGGACTAAAAGTGTAACACAAAAGGATTTTCTATGGCTAAAACTCTCAATTCGGACTTGTACTGAGTACGATTAAACTATGTGAAGAAATCAATCGCTCAGAAGTGGACAGATTTGGCCAATAGGAAAGGAGTTGTTTTCCATCAGAAAAACGTCAAGCTATACACATTGGTAGCGACTCGTCAGAAGTTTCGGCAGCAGTGCGTTGCTTGACTGAATTGATTGAATGTTCAATAAATTTTCAAGTTCGTAATACGATTCTGTCTTTTTTGAATATTTTGTAACAAATCGGGTGCTGAATTCTTGAATATACGTGACTCTCTAAATGTCTATCATTTTCATGTTTATTACTAAAAATGTTAGGCTTATCCGCTAAATATTTATTGGAATTACTCATCACTTATTTCCCATACCAACATAGGATGCCGGCGCCTCAAATTCTGGCCTAAGGTCAGACGCAGCTAGATATAAATGCACTTTTAACCGACATGATTTCTAATTATAGATGTTAACAATCTAGGTCCTATTTCATACGAGTATTTTTATACAGTGGGATTTGTGAAAATACGAGGTGTAGAAACTAAGTTCCGGGAATTTGTAAATAAAAACAAGCAAATTAAGTTCATCGCAAAATTTTGCTATCGACTATCACAAAAGTCCCCCCTCTAACTCTAAGCAGGCCCTTGAAATGAGTCATAACATTTTTCAAGCAGAATTGCATGCCTTACTAACATCTGTCAATCTAAATTTGGAGACTGGCATAAGAGGAATAACCATCAACATACTCTCTGATAGCCAAGCAGCGCTCAAAGCGCTGAGTTCGTACAGGACGAACTCAAAAACCGTCAAGGAATGACATGATGCCCTGCAGGACCTCGCCAAAAGATGGATAGAGCAACATCGGTATGGTTTTTTTTTCGCCAAAAACTCTTGCAGAATAAACCAGGAATAGGACGTCGTGGTGCAAGTTCGAGGTCTTCTTGGCGAGTGTGACTCGCACACGGATGCAGAGGCTTGTAGCCTCTTCAAAAACACAACATAGAACTGCCCAGTCTTTGTCTGGTCGGTAAGAACATATTCATGATGAGTGATGTCGCGGATATCGAGATGTGACGAAAACTTCCTCACATGGATCGTCTTCTACTGATCGACAGCCATTCTTAAGCCGCTTTGCTCATTCAAACACATCTATTTTCGACATACACTCATCTCGAAATATCACCCGCAATTTTCAGAAAGGTTTTTCACCAAATTTTACCAAAAATTTAATTCAGCGCGTTGTTTTCAATATACGTATGTAAGTCACTTTAAAAGGTTTTTTTTTTCGAATACCCACAACACACAAACAGAACGTGCTCTTGATTTGTATGTATGTATGTTGGCGTTACAGTCCATGAAGGACCTGAGCCGAGCTTCTCTCTCAATCACCCATGTTGTGTGTGGTTTAATTTTCCCATAGGTGAAAGGGACCTACGTCTTTATTGCCGGTTCCGAACGGCGAATTTCGAGAAGCTTTTCATGACAATTTTACTACAGGGGGTTTTATCACAGCCCCGCTGAGGAGTAACACCGTTTTTAATACGTTCGGTGACATTGCTGTGTCGGGATTCGATTCCGTGATTTACTTAGATAAAAACTGAAAGAAAGGAATTCTCTTTCAGGACAGATGCGAATGATCGACGCAGTAATGCTAGTACCCGAGTTATGACTAAACTGCCGGAGCTTAATTCCCACATCTCGTTTAACATTTTGTTCAGTTTTCATTGTCGTCTTGAAAAATGATTGGAAAACCTTGTAAAAAGAGTTACCGTCGAATATGAAAAACTGGTTAGAAGCTCGTAAACATGGTAGGGACAGTTGTTTTCAAAATTTTAAAGAACGAGGATAACAATTTCAAAATCACGATCCAGTCGAATTTCTGACTTACTATATAAAATTGCTCAAGTAACCGGGCTCAAAATAAAGCCGAATATTCAACTCATGTTCCAAAAAGATATAAGGACTCTTTCTGCCAGAAGAAAGTAGGCTACCATGGTTCAGTCGCTTGAAAAAATATACGGTTTTCCTTAAATAACTAAAAAAATACAGTGCCTTCGCATATGCAAATGTGAATATGCCTTCAGAGACCTGGCAAACAATTTTATTCTTTGAAGCAGCAAAGTTCTGCAAGTTCTTTTGGATCAAATGGCGAACAATTATCTGGAGAAAGTTCGGCAAGGCTTCAGTAAAGCTAGTCCCTTATCTGTTATTAAATGTGGTAATCGGGGTATGGTAGCTGGCGGAAACAGAAGTTTTGAGTTCGATGAAGCAGTTGTGGATAAGTTCGCATATTTGGAAATTTTAAAAGGCATTACACTTCTAAACGCAAAATAATAATTAATTCCAACACACGGCAACAGTTATTAGATTGTAGGTGCTATGTATATGACAGTTGGTAACATCACTACATTCACCGGACTTGAATCCGGTAGGAGACCTGTAGGTCTGATTGGGGCGTAACATACGGAAAGATTATGTTATTGATGTTAAAGTATGTTATGATAGAGGAATGATAAAAACTATGGCTGAGAGGATGTCCAGTTATTTAGTGCCATGCCAACAATCCCGGAGAGTTTTAGAGAGTCTATCAAGATACTAAAGCACCTTTATTTTTTATCATAATTAAGTTTATACTATGTACATATACGTAACTTTGCTGTTTGAATTATTTTTTATTTACGAGTGTAGCATTTTTATTCGTACATTTCTGAACTGCAAACGAAATGTAGCATCTTGTTTAATTAAAACTATACAGTAGTAAGAGTAATACAATAGCAAATACTGTTTAAACATCAATTAATTACTTATGATAAAAATAAGACTCAAAAAGAGAAAAAATTATCTAATTTGCGGCTTTTTCATATAATACGCACAAGAGCGTAGACTTATGCCATCTAGTGTATGTAATGACTTCCGAACTTTGGCAATCGATAGCGCCCATATGGTTGAAGCTACGCCTGACGAGTTGGCTGTCGTTTATTCAGTTTATGTTCCCCAATCGCCCATTTTACGGTTGCCATAATCGTCCTACCGAGACAACTATTCATCCTGTGCGTATGCAATACTAAAAAGTGCTTGAACGAATTAGTACGGACTACAACCAAAAACGCGGAATTCGGTCGGCACTCGTCCTATCTAGGACAACCACCCCTGAGAGTTAACGAACATCCACGACCCAAACCACTGCACTCCGTTCAGGTTGTGTGTATATGACACATTATAAGAAAATATAAAAACTCTTGAACCTGCGCGAGTTTCTAAAAAAAAAAAAAAAAAAAAAAAAAAGTTAATAAATTTGTCCAGTAAACGATAAACCAACACCCGCGTGAGGACGAAACGCAAGATATGCCGAAAACATCGTTGTTGTCCGTGAGGGTGTGCCGAAGCCGCCGATTTCGCGTCGTTCACAAGAACTCGGCCTTTCGTGACTTGGGCCTGCCATAAGGCCGAGAAGCGAGGGTACCGTGGCGCAGATGGTTAGTGTGTTTGACTCTGGTGCACGATGAGCCGGATGGGTCCCGATAACATCAACGCCGTCGAATGTCTTTTTCGCGGCGCCCCTTCTCGGCCGGCTACCGGTAAAACTCCGCGTAATACGCTTGCCCTGAAAAGGCTTCTCGATTCACGCCGTTCGGAATAGGCATTAAACTGTAGGTCGCTTTCATCTGTGTGAGAAATAAATCACACACAACATAGGTGATTGAGAGAAGCTTGGCTTTTAACTTCATGGGCTGTAACGCCACCAAAGAAGACTTGGGCCTGCACCCGTATAAAAATTCAACTGACTCAGAAGTTGAAGGTAAACGACCATAGACAACGACGTATGCACGCTGAATAGACTCTGGAACAGTTGGAAACTGACCCTAACTTTTATCGAAAAACCAATTTCAGCGATGAAGCCCATTTCTGGGTGATTGGGCTACTGTCACTGCTTGGTGTATATTATTTGTTTGAGAACGACGTTAGCTAGACCATCACCGTCAATAGCTAGTGTTATAGGTCGATGATTACCAATTTCATCGAGAGGCCTTTCAAACGGATAAAAAATGCCATTGATATCTCACACACACCTTGGTGCAGCAAGTAGTGTGTTGGCCTCTGATGCCACTGACACGGGATCGAATCGCGACAGCAACTATTTTATAGAACGTAGTTTTCACGGTGCTTTTCCTCATTACAGTTATATGTATGTAATGTTCTCGAAATTCGCCGTTCGTATTCGGCAATAAACTGTAGGCTCCTTTCACCTATGGGAAAATAAAGTCACACACAACATGGGTGATTGAAGAGAAGCTTGGCTTAGGTTCCCCATGAGCTGGAACGCCGCATGCATATGTATTTTATGTACATATACATACATATGTTTGCATATACGGGGTGCGCCACGAGCAGTGTGCCAAAAAGCTAGAGCGTGTGGGTCCGGTCAAGACAAGAAAAAAAAAACCGATTAGCCGGGAGGGGGGCAACTTTCTAAAAAATTGACTTAACTTGGAAAAAAAAAAAATATTTAAAATCAACGGTTACATCCACAATGCCGGGATATAATTTTTTGTAAAGCCAGAAACATATTCTTTCATATTGTTTTTAAACGAAGCTGTTTAAAGGATTGGTTTTTGAGAAATTAATTTTTAAACTCAAAATTTTGACAAAAAAAATTCGAACTAATTTTTCTTTTTCTTTCAAAATTTCAATTCTCTTATTAGATTTTAGTTTAAAACAGAAAACCGGATGCAAACATGTCTTGTAAGAACTGCAGGTATGATTCTCCATTAATAAGGACATTCAAAAACCGGGGCCCGATTACAGTTTGTCCAACAATACCAAGCCAAACATTACAGCTAAAGCGGTGTTGTGAGTTATTTTGTTTTTTGTTGTGTGGATTGGTGCAGATTGTAGAAGTTAGTAACCCCATCTCTGGTAAACTGTGCTTCTTCCGTCCAGAATAGTTTCTTCCTTGCAAAATAGTTTCGTTCGGTTTCATCTCGAAGCAGTAATGATCGGTTTTCTGTTTTAACTAAAAACTAATAAGAGAATTGATTTTTTGAAAAAACAAATTAGTACTTAATTACATACAGTTTTGAGAAAAATTTGTTCGAAACTTTTTTTTTCAAAATTTTGAGTTTGAAAATTAATTTCTCAAAAACTATTCCTTAAAAACTTCGTTTGAAAGAAGAGGTTTCTGGCTTCACAAAAAAGTAAATTACGGCATTGTGGACGTAACCGTTGATTTCTAATATTTTTTCCAAATTAAGTCATTTTTTTTAGAGAATTGTCCCTCCCGGCTAAACGGGGGGAATAAGCCCATCTCCCATACGATTTTTTTTGTCTTGACCAGACCTACACTCTCTAGCTTTTTGGCACACAGCTCGTGGGCCACCCTGTATATACAAATTTAAAGATGGGAAACGCTTAAGAAAGACCCTGTACATAACTAAATCTTGAATTCGTCTTTAACCACACTGCTTTTCGTTTCTATCCACTGAGTAAGGCAACATTTGGCAACAACTAATTCATAGATTAAATGGCTATCAAATCTCTAAAATACTCGCAATTCCCAAAGCAGCTATACATTATCTACACACATACATACATATATACATTCTATTTAGCCGCAATCAATCTTCAGATCATGCGATTTCACAACGACGATACACCAAATACAATCGAAATCCTTTATGAATAGCCTATAAATCCTCTGTAAATCGCTTCGGAGTCAATTTCAACAACCATGACGTCTTAAAATTAATTTTCAAATGACAATTACCATACAAATAAAACGCGAACAACAAAAAAATAAGCACATTTCCCAGCCACTTGAAGACATTTTCCGTGCAAAGCTCGATAGCAAACGAGTAAAAACAATAACAAAAAAAAAACACAAAAGTTACTGTTTATTCCATGAAATAAAAAATAAGTACACCTAAGTACTCACTTGAGATACAATAAAACTGATACATATTACACATGTAACCCCTCCCCAATTCCAAAGACCCATACCGACGAACAGACAGTGTCGGCAGACAGAAATACAAAAGAAACTGAAGTAAATTACTTCGGTAGATACATCCTAAATACCGTCACCGCTCGTGGCCCACTGTTGTCGCAAGCAATGCTGCGGGTAACAACGACGGCATCAAGGACAACATAACGACAAACCAGCCACCATGACAAGGAAGGGAAAAACATCAGGAATCCATCGTTCAAATAATATCTACTCTCGTGGCAGTGTAGAAAACAGCGGTATATCGCCACAGCTAGAGAGATAAAATCTCAAAATACAATTTCAAGATTTTTCTCTCTCTCTGAACACGACAAATTTAATTTGCCCGTTGTATCGTTGTTCACTTGAAATATGTACATACAATATATGTATGTACCTACATATGTGCATAGGCATAAGGCATATAAGGATTAACGTAAGAGAGTTTGGTTAGCTAGATAGAAAGCGACCTTCATATCAATCAAACAGATTGCCTGAGAATAACAGACAGATACACACGGTGAAGGAAACCAAAGCTCAGTTCTTTTTTTTTTTTTTTTTTTGATTCTACATTAATGGAAGAAGTTTGTATTTTGTGTTTTGTTTTTTTTTTTTGTGCGCTTATCCACTTGTGTCATTTTGTCTTTAGTGGAAAAACTGTAAGAGGACTCAACTGACAGGATGCAATTGGCCCATAAATTGAATAAACTTTTACAAGTACTTTCGCTTACTTCTCCCCCATGTCACAAGCCATGGAAATGTACACCTGTTCTAGTACGGTATAGTGACCAGACCTTGGGTAAACACCATCACTCTATCACCAAACGTCGTCGATTGAGTAAATATTCATTTCTCCTTATATGAAGAGCAAACATTGAGTTAATATGAAAATTGAGACATTCAACCCATGGAATTGGGGTGTGGTATTTAGATTCGTAGACATGACCTAAAATTCAGTATAATATCTTGGATACACTAAACCAGGGAGAAGGCAGCCGAATTAGCCATGGGTCAATAGAAAAGAGTTGTGTAGGTCCAGTCAATTTATTCCTTTCACCAGATTCAACACATCATCTGCAGTGAAATGGGAATAGTATACATACATATGTACATACATACATATCAGAGAGCTGAGCCATACTATCGCATAAAACTTAGATGATATATGGATGTAGGTATATACGTACACTATTCGGACGTTAAATCTAGACGTACCCTTAGATGCATATGTGCATAAGTGAAGATGAGATTGATCTGATGATTAATAATCTTATAACTAAGTAGTCTGATGGGTTAGACTTAGTTCAAAATGCATATGTATCCTAAAAAGCAACCAAAAATTGGGATTAAAATGGTAACGCAGTACACTCCTACGAAATTGAAGCTCGCCAAAGTAACACCCATACTTAAAGCTGGTAAACCTGCTGAAAATCCTGAAAGCTCCCGTCCAACTAGCCTGCTAACCAACTTAAGTAACATTTATGAGGTTGTGCTTAAAAAAAAAATCATGAAATGTATGGATGATAAACACATCTTTCTCGATCAACAGTTTGGGTTTAGACGCTATCATAGCACTTCTCATCAAGTACTGTGACTTTGCAATCACATCAAAAGATTGATGATTTAACTAGACATTAAAAAGGCGTTTGATACCGTATGGCATAACGGGCTAGTCTTTAAAATGATCAGAATGAATTTTCCTCCATATTTGTATTTTTAAGTATATGTACATAGATATGTTGATTCTGGAGGGCGTCGTGGCGTGGCGCAGTGGTAAGTATGTTGGAACCTGGCGTACGATGAGCGAGTTCGGATCCCGACAACAGCCATGTCATTGAACGTGTTTTTCACGGTGTTTCTCCTCAGCGGGGTACTTACAAAACCTCCTGTAGTATAATTGTCAGGAAAAGCTTCTCGAATTTCGCCGTTCGGAACCGGCAATAAACTGTAGGTCCCTTTCACCTATAGGAAAATAAAATCACACACAACATGGGTGATTGAGAGAAGCTCGGCTTTGGTCCTTCATGGACTTTAACGCCAACATACATACATACATGCCCCGGACTCTCCTCAGCAATATTTTTACCGCATGAACCTGCTTAATATTGAGACCAATTCTAAAAATGTGATGAAAATTGTATTAAAATTCTGCACTAAATGAAAATAAATTGCAAGCTATGCTCTTCACTCGGAAAAGAAAACTTTGTTTTATACATACAGTAAATCTAAAGGTAAATGGAATTAGTGTTGAGTGGGGCAGAACTCCGTCAAGTACCTACATAGGTATATATGTATCTCGACGAAAAAACGACATTTCCTAAACACATCACCCAGACAGTTAATCAAATTAAAGTTGCAACCAACATCCATCACCTTTTTGTTAACAAAAAATCTTTATTATCACCATCAACAATTCTTCCTTATGGATATACAGTGTGGAGAAATTCTGCACAATACCACATTAAAAAGTTGCGAGTAGCTAAAACAAAAAACGTGGATATGATGTTTGATCTCCCATGGGATTATTAGACTTCCGAACTGCATGAAAGAGCGGATGTGAAATTGGCAAATAAATTTGTTGCCTCATGGACTTTTGCTTCTAATCTAATTAATGCAGTACATTTTTTTATTTATACGACTTTCATATTTCTCTAATTATTTATCTCTTTAATTATTTACTGTTAATTATTAATCAATTTATTTATTTGTTTATTTAGTCAAATTGCTTATTTATGGAATTTATTTATTTAATTATTTTCTTTACGTATTACTATTATTATTATAATTACTTTACTATTTTATTATGTTATTTTGCTAGTCTTTAAAGTGTGTGGTAAAAATGTGAAAAAAATACTTTTTCCAGAAGAAAGATACGTCGACTGTATCAGTTCTCTGGATATGGAATTATCAATCGTAATTGTAGGTTTTCATTAACTATTCTGAGTAGTTTAATACTTATGTGAATGAATTATGGTTTTTATTTCCAACTGGCTCTTAGGGTTGAAATTTGAATTTATTTCTTGAAAGTGAGTCTTCATAGAACTGTTATCTATTTTTATTCGGTTCATATACTTTTGAAAATGCCTGACATTGTGGAGAAAAGGATCAGCTTAGTGTTACAGACTGATAACTGCAACAGGAAACTTTGAAATTTAGCAAGGTGAGACTTGCCATTAGTGGACTATGGGTTGGATCTTAAAGAAAAACTGTTGCTCACAGAGACAATAATGAACAAAGGATTACAATGCTTCAAAACGATAAGAACCCGTAGAAATATTCTACTCAGATGAGAACCACTTTAAAGACAAAAATCACCGGATAAATTATCAGGTTACATGATCTAAAACTGAACTGATGATAATGCTTCGGGATTATTTCCCACTCACTAATTCAAAAAGTTTGAAATCAATGAAAGAAATTATGAACAGGTACAAATGCGCATATGCCTTCTGCCATATGCTCATGCATCACACTCAAACCACTCACCTGTATTTTCAAATGTAGTTCTTGTTGTTGCCAGACTTTATAGAATCGTGTTTTGAAAAAACAAAATCTCAATGGGTTAGTGTACCTAACAATGTACAATGCGGCTTTTTCCAAAACTATCAGTACCCGTCGAGTAGAAAAAGAAAAACTAACAGTTGACAACTCAATCAGACGAATTTGAAGCAAAATGCACTAACGGACTTCCAAATAATTTCCAAAACGCCTCAATCATCAAGATCTTCGTATGTATGTATGTTGGCGTTACAGTCCATGAAGAACCTGAGCCGAGCTTCTTCAATCACCCATGTTGTGTGTGATTTAATTTTCCCATAGGTGAAAGGGACCTACAGTTTATTGCCGGTTTCGAACGGTGAATTTCGAGAAGCTTTTCATGACAATTTTACTACAGGGGGTTTTGTCAGAACCCCGCTGAGGAGAATCACCGTGAAAAACACGTTCGATGATCTTCGCTAGTGCAAAATTTCACTGAGATCCACCATATCATATTCGCACACGAAGTCGTAAAAATTCGCAATTTCAAAAAACTCAGTTATTTGCCGAGTAAAAAAATGATTGCAAGTAACTATTTTTTTTAGAAAAAATCAAGCTCCTTTGCAGTTCAAAATACATATACAACGGAAAGTTATCGCCTGAATGTTTTAGTTATAGTTTTATTGTGCTGGAGGTCTGTAAGGGCAATGAGTAAGATACAACGAGCCTTTGCAATTTTTTCTGTCTCCCTGAAGCGGAGGAAAGAGGAGACGACTATTTTCGGCTTTCAGCTTGTGGTACTAAACAAAATCTTAATCGCCTAAATTGGAGTTTAACTGCCTGGTGCACCTAAGACTTTTTTGTGACAGAATTTAAAGCCACGCGTTGAAGCTTATGGAGACCCTAGCATTAGTAAACCTTCATATTTCTTGAAACATCGCAGGAATCTGTCTTGCCTCTCGATATTTTATGGATATTTCCCAAAAAAAAAATGTTCTGAAGAAATAGTCAGTTGCATTTCAACCCTTGAACAATTTTCCCAGCTACACACGTCTCACCAATGTACTCTGAAGCTCAATTTTGGACGTACAGTCAAATAGAGAGGCTTCCTTCTCCTCTATTATTCATCCCCTTTATCTTCGGCTCGTATTGTGTCGTTGACATATTAAACTTCGAGAGCGTGCACTAATTACATTTAAAAGAAAAACCAAAAAACGAATAAGTATGTAAATAAATGTTGCTTGCGCGAATGCTATTACACTTTTTGGAAAATGTTGACCTTCAGCTTCGTAACTCAATAAAAATAAGTACAGGCGTGCCACAAGGTTCAGTGATTGAACTTATGCATTTATATTTTATTTTCAATCAAAACTTGGAAGCAAAATTACAGTCATGTTGAGGATTTGCGCATAATCTTTGTATCAGACAATCTACTTACCTAATATCTTATCTAATATTGGCTTACTGAGCACAGAATGGTTTTGAGTAATAAAACTAAATGTACATTATCTAACCTAGTCTCCACAATCGTCCCACCGCGAGGTATATTCGCAAAGTGGTGGATAAATTGTGTCCATTGGTTCAGTAAACGGTAAACCAACGCTCATGCGTCGACGCAACCCAAGATCTGCCGAAAACATCGCTGTTGTCTCTGAGCGTATGCAAAAGAGTCCAAAGCAGCCTATTTTCCGTCGCTCACCACAACTAAGCGAATTTGGGTCGTGACTTCGGCCTGTAACCGTACAAAATTCAACCGATCCAGGAGATGAGCGACTAGTTTTCATCGAAAGATCATCTTCAGCGATGAGGCCCATTTCTGGATGAATGGGTACATCAACAAACAAATTTGGTCAAATTTGAGACATAATCCACATAAGATCCAAGAGCGTCAATATATCACGAAAAAGTAACTGTTTGGTGTCGATTTCGGTCTGGCGGTGTCATCGGTCCACAATCCCTTGAGAACGACATTAGCCAGGCTATCAGCGTTAACCGCCTGAATGGGATGATACGGACCCCAACGACATTTGATTATAACAGGACGGCGCTACGTGCCACATAGCTCAGACCACATTAGAAATTCTGCACGAGCGATTCGAGGACATGGTCATCTGACGTGGAGGTGATGAGAACTCGCGACTGAGATCGTGCGTCAGACTGTCTCTTGTGAGGTTTTCTAAAATCACAGGTCTATGTGAATAAGCCACAAGTCCCAACGGACCTCATCGGTTCCTTGCCATCGGTCAAATTCAGCTTGATTTATGCGTCAGAGTCATGGAAAATTTGACGCAGCGAACACCCATAGGTCTTTCAAAGGAAGAAAAAGTTCCTATGATATCTCATACACAAATTGTTTTATTTAAATTTAGAGATAGAAAGCGCTTAAAGTACTGCAACAGGCGCCACGCCTCTCGTAATAACGTGTTTAAGTTACTGACTCTTTAAAAATATGTGGTAAGAAATACTGATAATAAGATCACTTCATCATTCCACGCGATTGTTTATTAACTTCAGGGATAAACAATGAGATACCAATCTTTCGTACGTTTGCCCGTTGAACCCCGCAGGGTTTGGTTGTTGCTTTTGTAATACACACCGATACTATATGTATGTACGTGTTATTCTCCGTTTAAAAACGACGCTTTTGACTAAACAATGATAGTCTCAAGACGTCGATGTGTAGAGTCAAGGCGTGGCAAAATGGTCGCAACAAGGCAGAACGGCATAGTCAAGACGCCGTCAAACCGCAACGCGTTTGTAGGTGCAAACTGTCAAAGTGCCTGTCAAAGCCAATAGATTGGTATCTCATTCTTTATCCCTGATTAACTTAAAAGTCCTGCCTGTGTGACATTTGCTGTTCCATTTATTATCATCCAGCTATCGAGGTAAGTTCTGTAGCGCCGACTTTTGGCCTTTTTTTATTTGTTCTAAGAAGGAAAACAAAATGGAAATATGGCGTACAAAGAGAAACATGCGAGAAATAAAAAGCCGGTGTTTTCGTTTACCTTACGACAAGCCCCTGGAAAAAGCCAAGGCTGTGTCTTCAGCAGACGAAAGTGCCACTTGATCAAATGACTGAGAACTTTTCCTAGGAATTAGGCCTTAAGAGTAAGATCTCCTTGACTGGATCGCAACTACTCGTCTTTTGCGCACGTCTTACACGCGCTTTTATACTCTTCATGAGCTGCCACAATAACAATTCACAATAATAATTGACCTAATTTTGTATACAGAGTAATTCACAATAGTAAAAGGTAAATTCAGGATTGAAAGAATAAAAAAAAAACATTTTGGTTGACTGTAAAGTCGGTTTACGGACGATTATTTCACGTGATAACGTCATTAGAAAACATTGATGAAAAATAAACAGCACGCGATGTTCCCAAGCGGTCCAGCATCTAAGTACCGACCCGACTCTGGTTGATTACGGTGATCGGACGACAGCCGATACATACATATGTATGTATGACATTGCTCGGACAGTGTTGTTGTTTGGTAAGGAAACGTAAACACTCATGAGCTGCTCGTGAGTGTGCGCTACCCAACGAGCAATTATTGAACGCACGCGTTCATGAGTAATTGGCTGTGAGCATTTTTACGATTTGGAAATGGGCACATACATATGTACATATGTACATATGTATATTCAACATACAAATTCTTCAGAATCGTATCTGTCGTGTAAAATCAGAATTAGGGTTTATGCATGTACATATGTATGTATCACCTGGATTACTGATTACTCCTAAAAGTATGCCTACGTCATCGAAAGCTTTTTTTTCTCGCCCCCTAATATGCAAACAAAATTCTATGCCATAGGCAGAATAGATGCCTCTCTACCGCTTGTTTCGCGCTCTCGCTTGCACGCTCAGCTCAGGCGGAACGTGACAATGAGTCATGCTTTTTCGTACGTGCAGCCGGTGTTCATCGCTTTATAAGACGTTATCACGTCAAATGAATCAACCCATGTTGATGGCCAATTCACAATAGTAATAAAGTAAAATGAAACAAAAGTAAATTCACGATAAAAAAGGGCGACAGACCACAGGTGTCTGCAGGCAGATTATTAATGATTGAGAGCAGGTCTGAAGAAAAATTCGTACAACAAGTGATCCATAAGACGTACTACAACCTTTAAATTGTTCAAATGGTTCATTAGGAAATTCAATCCTAAGCAATGGTAAAGAGTTAATTGGTGCAGGTTTTAAATACCAGAAACCATAACCGATCGCAAATAGTGCATGTATGTATGTATGTATGTTGGCGTTACAGTCCATGAAGAACCTGATCCGAGCTTCTCTCAATCACCCATGTTGTGTGTGATTTCATTTTCCCATAGCTGAAAGGGACCTACAGGTTATTGCCGGTTCCGAACGGCGAATTTCGAGAAGCTTTTCATGACAATTTTACTACAGGGGGTTTTGTCGGAACCCCGCTGAGGAGAAACACAGTGAAAAACACGTTCGATGACATGGCTGTGTCGGGATTCGATCCCGTGTCATCGGCGTCAGAGGCCAACACTCTGCGCCACGGTGCTCTCATAGTGCATGTATGGCCAAAAAATCTTTATTGAATTTTACATCAGCAGAGTAATAGTTTCCACTGTATAGAGATGTAGATTTATTTTTAACATCTTGTAACTTTTGCAATTTCTTTTGTTGTCTACTCCGACGTAATCGTCCAGCTTCTGATATTGTAGAATTGTTTTTATATCTGTTAAATCGTTCGGTATTATTGATATCATATGATTTATTATCCTTTCATTTTCTTTCCCTATATGAACGAGCACGTAATGCAGCCTCACTTGGGCTTGGATTAGATGACATTATATATCTAACTTGCTACGCTTGACATCGTATTTAATATATAAAATGAATGTTGTCCTTAAGTAGATTTTGATCATGACGTTGTACGCGACACCTCGACCAAAATTCAATCGCGTGACGTTGTACGCCCCACCTCGACCAAATATTGAATATATAAAAAAAACGTGACGTTGTACGCGAGACATGGGAGCTCGAAACGTGACGTTGTACGAATTTTTCTTCAGACCTGCTCTCAATCATTAATGAATGATAAAATTGCAGCAAAAAAGAGCACATTCGAGTAAAGTCGTTTCAGTCAGTATTTACTATACAATTTATAACTGTATAAACTTGTCCAAGCAAAGGAAAAAGGAGAGTTTTTGGAATAGCAGGACGGAAGCAAGCGGTGGAAAGTTGGCTTGTCGAAGTTTACGAAATGTTGCAATTAAGATCGAGGAATTTAGTTATAAATCGGAAAGTGGCAATACCGCTTCGTTAGTCAACATCTGCCAAGAAGGGCCCCTTTTTTAGTTTTCATCCAAGTCTGAAGTCGGCAGTACGCCTTGTTTGTGTGTTGTGCGTAATTTTCACAAAAAAAAAAAAAGCTTTTTTGTGGCATGGTAAAAATATAACAAACAACGTGCTTACTTACTTACTAAGGTGGCGCTACAATCCGTAGTGCGCCTGGGCCTCAACCAACAAGCGTCTCTAGCCAGCACAGTTTTTGGCCAGCTGTTTCCAGCGCCGCATGCCTAGTTGGTTAATGTCCCCTTCCACCTGCGTGCGCCACCATTGATGCGGTCGTCTTCTACCGCGCCTTCCTTCTGGGGTGGATTCGAAGACTCTT
This sequence comes from Eumerus sabulonum, assembly GCA_951905685.1. Lineage (NCBI taxonomy): Eukaryota > Metazoa > Arthropoda > Insecta > Diptera > Syrphidae > Eumerus > Eumerus sabulonum. The sequence continues at coordinate 212,083,452 of OX645060.1, forward strand.
CGGGTCGGAGCTGTATTTTCCATGCGCTCTACATGGCCTAGCCACCTTAGACGCTGTATCCGTAGACGTCGTACAAGGCCGATGTCGCTGTACAACCCGTACAGTTCTTCGTTATATCTTCCCCTCCATACACCGTTTGAACAAACGGGACCGTAGATAGTGCGCAGAATTTTCTTCTCGAAACGACCAAGGGCATCTTCATCCGCTTTTGTTAAGGTCCAAGCCTCTGCGCCGTAAAGGAGGACTGGGATGATTAAGGTCTTATATAGTGTCACCTTGGTTTTCCGAGAGAGGACTCTACTTCTCAATTGCCTCTTGAGCCCAAAGAAACAGCGGTTCGCAAGAGTGATTCTGCGTTTTATCTCAGCGCTGGTGTTGTTGTCGCTAGTCATCAGTGAGCCAAGGTATACGAATTCCTTAACCACTTCAAAGTTATGTCCGCCCATGGGGACGTTCTGGCCGATACGACGGTGTTGTCCGTCTCTTTCAGATGAAAGCAGATATTTGGTTTTACCCACATTAACCTTGAGACCCATCTTAGCCGGTTCTACCTCAATGCTTACAATGGCCCCATTGACGTTTCGCTGTGTCCGTCCAATCACGTCAATGTTGTCGACGTACGCAAGCATTTGCGTAGACTTGAAATAAATCGTATCTCTTATGTTGGCCAGTGACTCTTGCACGATCTTTTCAAGCACGATATTGAAAAAGTTGCATGACAGCTCGTCACCTTGCCTAAATCCTTTTTTAACATCAAAGGTCTCGGTTTGCTCATTACCGACCTTAATGGAGCAGGGAGAATTCTCCATTGTCATCCTGCACAGTCGGATAAGTCTGGCAGGGATGTTAAAACTAGACGTGGCTTTGTATAGCTCATCTCTATACACGCTGTCATATGCAGCCTTGAAATCGACGAAGAGGTGGTGAGTGTCGATTTGGTATTCCTGGGTCTTCTCCAAGATCTGCCGTAGCGTAAATATTAGGTCTATTGTGGATTTACCTGGCCTGAAACCACACTGATAAGAGCCGATCAGGTTATCCACAAACGGTTTCAGGCGTTCACACAATACGGCAGAGAAAATCTCATATGCGATGTCAAGGAGACTTATTCCCCTATAGTTGGCGCAGTTATTTGGGTCTCCTTTCTTATGGACCGGGCAAACGATGCTGAGATTTCATTCGTCGGGCATGCTGTCCTCCGACCATACCTTGCCAATGAGATGGTGCATGCACCTTCTGCGTTATTACTTAAGTTTAATAAAACAAGCAACGTGCAGTGATTCTATTTTTAGTGAAATCAGAAACCCTCCAAAAATTGCAGTTCAGTTAGTGTATGGAAACGAGTGTATGTCGACAGCATATTTGTTTGAATGGGTAAAGCAGCAGAGGACGATCCACGTTCAGAAGCTCCCGTCACCCCCATACCGTGGCATTGTTCGTCGGGAATATGTTCTATGTTGCCGTGAGCCGTGTGCTGTGAGCACATGATTTGTGTGTGCGAATCGAACTTGCTAAACAGGGCAGTATCATACACCACGACATCCAAACTTGGTAATTTCAAGTAAGCCTTTCGTTCGCAATCAGTTTTTGACATTATTACCAGATATGAATAACGACACTAAAAGCACTTTATATGGTATACCGTATACCCGATGAAGTCTTAAGTTTGGTTAGGATCGGTAATCCGTAGCCTCCCCAAGGGAAAGTACACAATTAGCCCAGAGAGGCCCGTTGTTTTGCCCCGAGGAGGCTTGACCCCCTATTCATGGAATAACTTCAAGCTTCTTCAATAATGCGTATGCAATACTAAAGTGCTCGAACGAATTACTACGGCCTATAACCAACTCGGAATTTGGTCGGCTCTCGTCCTATCTAGGACAACCACCCCTGAAAGTAGTAAACGAACATCAACGACCCTAACCACTGCACTCCGTTCAGGTCGTGTGTGTAGAACACATTATAAGACAATATACAAAAAACCCTTGAACCTGCACGAGTCTCTAAAAAAAAAAAAAAAGAAAAAAAAGAAGGTCAGTTACCCGCTGAACATCAATCAAGTCGTTAAGGAAATAGGAGCCTAGGTGACAACCAATGAGACAGTGTCCGGTGGTGACACCAATAACTTTGTAGATATCAGTTCGTTTTAGGGAGATTAATCCCTTGGTCCGTTGACTGTCAAACCGAGGCCAGACTTGCCTTGTGATGAACCAGGTGTGACCCTTGGCTGATCACAGATACCGCTGTGTCCTGGTACCCATATAAGATGTATGTTTAACTGTTCGGCCATCTCGTTAAGAGAAAGGAGGCAATCAAAGCTTACTTTTGAAGTTTACACCCACCGGTGTAGGATTCCATACAGCTCTTGCGAGGTTGCGCCTGGCGGGACTAGTTCTGTCTGTCCGGGTATGCTATTTTGAATTTCTTCTCAAAGACTGTGGTGGGCTCAATGTGGTCACAATTCTCCGCCCGGGTTATCCAGTTGTTCAGGATGAAGGAGTGGCTAGTGATGTAGCTCGTTCATTTTAAGCTGGCTTTTAATCTAGTTGCCGTGTTTATGGCTTATTGCTTGCCAAGTATATCGATCGGGGTTAGGTGAAGTATCGTGTCGAGTGCTGCCGTTGGGGTGGATCTTAGGGCCCTGGTGATGTACACGCATGCCAGCCTTTGTACCTTTTCGATTTGCTTATGGTATGTCGTTTTGTCCAGTGCAGTCCACCAGACCACCACTCCATATATTAAAATAGGTCTAATAACTGTAATGTATTACCATAGGGTAAGCTTAAGGTTGAATCACCATTTATTCCCTAAGATTTTTTTTACAAGTCCTTCATAGTAAGTTTCCTATCTAGTACAATGCCAATGTATTTGGCACTAGAAAAGTAGGCTAACCTGATGTCAAGTAGAGTGATTGGGCATGTTGCTGGTGATCAGCACAAGGTCCGTTTTCTGAGGGTTTGCTTCGTGCCCATTGTATTGTGCCCATTTGCACAGTATGGAGAACACCATACCCATATGATCATTGAGTGTAGAAAGATACTTGCTCGATATGGCAACAGCAACGTCGTCAGCGTAGGCAATAACATCGAGGCCTTCTTTCTCCATTCTGGTCAATAGTTCGTCTGCAACTATGTTCCAGAGAAGAGGAGAGATAGTTATATCTGTTAACTGAATGTTGCTTAGCTGCCCCATTTAGAGTCGATTTTGCGTGTTGAAAGTAACTAAAGAAGTCTTAGATTATACTTTATTGTGACCGATTGAACAGTTTGGTATTAATGTTATCTAAAAATTACCTTACAAGAAGTTGGCTTCTTATTCAGACATCAAGTAGTTCATTACACTTTGATCCTATTAGGTCAGGTTCAGGGAATTGGAATTACATAATGGAGAATCAGGTTAGTTGGCACTTTCCCGTTTAGCTTAACCTTCGTTTAACCCATAAGTAAAGTGATACCCTTCACTAATCCTATCCTATGATATTCCATATTTCCCTTTTACACTTTCAATCAACTGCACATCCATGCCAACATCAGATTCACTGCTACCGACAATGTGATTTCTATAAAATTGTCAATCTACATACATATGTATACGAAACTGACAAACTACCAAGATCTCGAGGTAACTCAAGACAGTGTCATCTCAATTCAAACCACAGGCAGGAGTTGTAAAGCAATTTGAAGGTGTAAAACAATGTAATTATCCTGGATGCCCAAAAGCTGTTAGGAGGTGATTCTATTTATATTTGCTTACCCTTTAAAATTGAAAAACATACACAAACTAAAACGTAAACGTAAACAGAAGACCTACAGACATACACGTGCGTCGAGAGTTAGTCGGATAGAACTACGTACATACATACAGGCCCCCATAGCTCCATTGAAATAGATACGAGCATCTGGAGGCTATAAGCGCTCGTTTGTTGAATAACCTTCAAAAACCAAGTAAGTGTTGTCTTGCCTTCCGTTGAAGTTGATTAAAAATTCATTTCTGTTTGTTGATGTAATTAGGATCAAGGATGACTGGAATGTTGTGCCGGTGGCAGACTCGAAACAGGCCACGAAAGAGAAGGAATAAAAATCAACATTCCCGCGAACGGATTGAGTTCGTGGTATGCACGAGTTGAGTAAATACTCGAGGTAATATTCATAGACACGACCATGTTGTTTCTAGTTTTCCCCCGATCCACAATGAAGAAGATGGAAGGAGAAGTATGCGCCACGCTTCCTTTCCTATCATTTCCCAAGCAGATTGTTTCATCATCCGAATCAAATCTGTACTTCATCCCTCATTCTTTGCGTGTACTTCGCACATTCACAGAAAGGAAAGGCATATCCTTCTAATCCTCGCTGGCGTCTTTTTATATTATAAGCTCCCCTTTCCAATTACGAGTACCATCGGGAGGGGTGTAACCCTTACAGCAGCCGGCAGGTACAAGCATTGTGACTTTTGTGAAAATAATAATGTTTATCCTTAAGCTTGACTGTAAGGCATGATACGATACATAGACGTACTCGTATCGAAACGTTGACTAACGAGAGACAAAGATGTATGTACGAGTAGAAATCTTATCCCTGAAAATGAGCACTTTTCCAGTCAATTCACTTCAGGATCAGTGAAGCAGAGGCTGTGACTACGGCACTGTTTGTTATCGTCATAGCCTCACGGTTTGGCAGGACCCACATCTTTGTGCCATACAACTCTGTTCGCTGTATCTTTGGGGTTTTCTTCGTCATTTTCATGTGTGGTAACTTGTTTTTGTTTTTGTGGCTTGGTATTTACATATCGTTTTATTACCAGGATACGCACATTTTCGCCCTTCGGTGTGCTAATATCCTAATTAGAGACGCAGACAGGCGCTTTCAAGTACGAGACATGTATGTACGTATTTATGATTAAAAGGAACGCCTCATTAAAAGGAGCTTCCGCATACTAACTAATTGTCGTAGGTGCTCGTTTCGTTCATACGAGCATTTGTTATTGAATTAAGAACTTCTCCAGTGGGTAGATGTGGCACGATGGCCCATCGTCGCGGCAAGGTGTAATCCTCTTTCAAGGATAAGAGAATATGTATGTTTGTTGAGTATATTGTGACAAGATAATTGGTTGTAGGTGCTGTTTGAGAGATTGTTTGAATACACTTCGCGGGGGGCGTCTGAAAAGGTAGACGAATGTCATGAGGTTTTATTCAGTGTAACGAAATTAATCGATATCGAAACGCGCCTTTAAGTCTTCTAAACTCGGGCTTAAAAGATCAATATCAGCTATAGATCAGTAACTCAAAACGTATGACCCACAAGAACTCAACGTATGATCTAATTCAGTCGTGAAAATATTAGATAGAGTCTTTGTATGACGTTACATACTCGTATAAGTATAAGTACTTAACCACGTAATCAAAACCACCACTGTTTGGTTTCGCTCGCTTTTCGTGCCATACCTGCATAGAGTTTCATTTCCATATGTGGCTTCCTGTTGCGTTGGTTCCCCACTGAATGAAAAACTGTCCGAATCTGAGTTGAGTTAAAATGCAAATTAATGAATGCTTTTGACAATTAAAATATTGCGTGTGCTATAGACTGCATCACGCAACATTTTACATAAATCAGCTTACTATAGTGGGACAATAATGCAAGGCAATTGCAGGAGCATGGTCCTCGGGCAGTGCAATTGCGCCCATGTAGGTTAACGCTATATCTTGATGGACTCCATCCTTTCTTAAGTTGTTTAAAATTTATTAAAAAAGGAAATTGATATTGAAGCTATGTACGGAAATGCGGAAATATCGCATAAACATTTTTAGTACAGAAGTCGTTTTTAGAGTTCCGTACCCAAAGGCAAAACGGAACCTATTACTAAGACGTCGCTGTCCGTCCGTCCGTCGGTCTAAAAACAGAATAAAATTAATATTTAAGGGGGCTCCCATCCAACAGACATGATTTTTATCTAAAAAATCACCTTGGTCACATACTGACCTAAGGTTAGTCGACACAACTAGTCCCACAATCAGTAGCAAACTTCCCAGCTTTGATCCCTTTTGTGTCTTTGATGTATTAGTCCTAGCCGTTACCCTTTTTTCTATAATTACGAACAACCAATGATAGATACCCTTTAAGCATTGATGATCCCTATTGTGCCACTGCTAAATTAATCTTTGCTGCGAACCCTTTCGTACAATTCCTTTCCCATTCTGATAGGTTAGGATATCAAATGTTGCAACAAATTCAATTGTTGTGAAATTAACTTTCGATCATATCCCACAACCAATAAGACACTTCCAAGCATTTATCCCTGTTGTGTCCCTGATAAATTAATCCTAGCTGCAAACCATTTTCCCATAATTATTGTTATTCACTTTTTCACCTACTTGCTGTCAAGAAAGATAATTGATTAACTATCTCATTATGGAGATTTTTTATCATCAAACTAATATACCTATAACCAGCCTGCAACCTGTCATCATGCAAAAAATCATTTCAACGGATTAGCCGTTTTAATGTGATCACTGATGAGGTAACATACAATGTCTCTTTCATATTTTTATATACAGATGTTACGGAACCCTTCGTGCCAGCTAAACTAACTTAATTACATTATAAATAACTTACTGACCCCCTGCGTTGTGAGGTATTTGTGATCCAAAGGTGTAGTTCGTTAAGTGTTACACCAAATACATATGGAGCTATGGAGCAGAGTATTTCTGTAGTGTAGCACTGGGATTTTTCTATGTTTTTGTTCAATTTTGGTCTTACTATTGGCTTGATTATGAATCACTCCCTGAAGCTTCTGAAAACTGTCAAACCAAAGGTACTTTTTAAAATACATGTTTGTAGGTAATACAGGATGAATCACTCATGACAGTGTGATGCTTAGAGGGCAACAATCGAAGCTTGCTTGAAAGACACACACGTAAGGTATTTAGGCTACTACCTCATGGCTAAGCGCTTAGCTCTGAAGTCCAAAGAGGTGAATTGCTAAACGAGGAACGGCTAGAATCGGTTAAGGTAAAAAGCATTGTTTTTCATTCCCACGACTCATGGTATGGTGGAGTATTGATATACATATATTGTCTAAAATGTGATTATGATGACTAAAGAAAATAATCCTTGCGGCCTCCCAGCTCAAGGATATCGAGGAGTTCAAGGGCAAACATAAAATCCGCGCCTTCTATAGGAAGGCTAAAAGCCTTGCAGGAGGCTTCAAGAAAGGCACCCAGGCTCTTCGAAATGTTGAGGATAATCTTGTCACCGACCCGCAGGGAATAGTAGATGTATTTAAGGAGCATTTCCAGCAGCTACTTAAGAAGCATAACAATGAGAGAGTGGCAAGGACTGAGGAAATACCAACTTCAGCCGCTGAAGTAGTCCCCCCACCCAACATCGAAGTAGTCGGCACAGCTATTTAAAAGCTAAAGAACAACAAGGCCGCAGGCTCAGATGGCGGTGATGTTCTGGTAGGGAGCAAGCACCAGATCATCTGTAGAATTTCGGAAGATGAAAGCATGCCCGACGACTGCCTCCTACAAAAAAGGTGATCCTACCTCTTGCAAGCACTATAGAGGTATATCATTGCTCAAGTTCGCATACGAGATCCTGTCCAGCGTACTGTGTGAATGCCTAAAACCCTTTTGCACCGCTTTAGTTGGCAGCTACCAGTGCGATTTCCGGCCCGGCAAATCGACTAATCCCACATACAAAAGACCAGCGGGTTTCAAATCGATACACACCATCTCTTTATCGATCTTAAAGCCGCATACGACAGCATTCATCGCAAAGAATTGTTTGATGTGATGGCCGAATTAGCGATCCTAGTAAAACTGATCCCGCTGTGTTGTGCCATGCTAAAAAATACGCAATGCCTCATGCAATTCGGTTCTAGGACATCTGAACCGATTGAAACATACACCGGATTTCGGCAAGGAGATGCACGGATGATATTGATATCATCGCGCGGTCTCAGCGTGACGTTGTAGAAGCTTTCACGGTGATTGAAGAAGAGACGAAACGAGTTGGTCTTAAAGTTAATGAGGATCAGACACAGTACATGCTGTCAAGCAAATGACAGCCATGATTTCGAGGTGGTAAAAGAGTTTGTCTACCTCGTCTCGGGGCAAATGTAAACTTCCCAAACAACACCACAGTGGAGCTCCGGCATAGAGTCGATCTTATCAAACGCTGCTGCTTCAGTTTGTCCAAGCAACTTGGGTCAAAACTTCTCAGTCGAAGAACCACAGCTTTGATTTACAAAACGCCAGCCTTGCTGTACGAGCACAGAGTTGGACGATAAGCAGGAGGGCAAAGTTGATTTCGAGCCGACCGCTATAACCGCGTTGGTTATAGTCCGTAGTAATTCGTTCAAGCACTTTTTAGTATTGCATACGCAGAGGATAAATTTCTGTTGACCATATACTGTGAGCGTTATGCCTGCAGCAGGACGTCTGGTCACTATCCATTCACAACTGCATTGCATACTTTTGTCCGTATAGGAATTACTTTTTCTTGGCTATGAAGCGAATTTGAACCAAAGACCTTCCGCTCGGCGGTCGATGATGTTAACCACTGCACCACGGCCACCCCCAAATACAGTTCACAGCGTGTATAGTGTCAATTTCCTAGTTCTAGTCTTTGCTTCAGTTAGGAAGGTAGATAGGAGTGGTCGTCTGGTATGAGAGATTCCACGGTCCAATAAGCACGTGTGTGCCGTTTTGATTGACCTAGAGTGTCAATTTGTGTTTAAAATCCATGCTGAGGAGTTGAGAAATTGAATGATATTGCAGAATTCTTTGTTACTGAATTCTAATAGTTGACGACCTATCAGAGGGCTGAGTGTGCGCTGGGGCATTCGCAAAAGTTATCGCTAAGGGCTTCCTATTCGACTCCTTACTATGACCCTAGGGTTTAGATGACCAGAACCTGGATCCTCCTTGTTGAGCCGCAAGATACGGGATATTTCCTTGAGCTAATAAGATATGAATTTCCAGGATGTGTTTATTAATATTAAATACAATTAGGGTAGTGACTGACATGCTGCAAAGCGATAAATTAATTAAATCAGCACAATGTATGCATACCACCTCAACACAATAAGGAAACAAACTATTCTCCGTTTAATTATGACTTGTTTTTTCATTTGCTGGGAATCATAAGAGGGTTGTCATCTGTTTGAGTCGGATGCGTTATTTGTCCTTCGAAAATGGAAATAAATCTACAAAGACATCATTAGAAGTTTGATTCTGAAGCTGGAAAAATGGCCAAAACATTGGGCCGAGTATCTTACATTTTAAGAAATGCTAGCCGAGAAATGGACGAATTCGTAACATTCACATTTTTAATTTCGTTGTGAAAATAACTGCAAACATAATCATAAATGGCGTCTAAATATCGCTTCATCCAGAAGAAGATTAATAAAATCATACAACCATAGTCGCATCTCTAAAAAAAAAAGTTTTCCATTGGTTTAACTAATAAGAAAAAAATAACGAATTTATTGAAAGTCAAAGCTTGGAGAAAACAATTAAGTACATATCTTTCGGGTTATAATACGCTCCTTTTTACAAAAAAATACTTTCATTTTAGATGCGTCTTTTGGTTCGAATGTCCATGAATGAGGTACGTCCAGAATGACAATAATAGTTTAGGCGATAGTACCGAGAGTGAAGACGAACTAGTACGCGTATGTGAGCAATAGGTTAGGCTAGATAAGCGGGTGGCCTATAGACGAAACGTCAAGGCTAATTTAGACTACAAGGGGTCCATTGTGCCCAATGTGTGAGCAATTGGATGTTTTTCTAAAAATCATCTTTAAAATTTGAGGTTCGTCTTATCGCCCGATGCATCCTGTAGTCCGAAAATAAGACAAAGAAGAAGAATTTTAAAATACTGAGGAGGATCTGCCAACCTTGGAACTAATTATATCGAAAAATTAGAAAGATAAAGATTAATACTAAGAAGAAGAATAGCCATTTCCAAATAATAAGGACCAGTTCAATTTACTCATTCATTTGAAACTACATTTTTCGTATTCCCCTTTAATGTCCCCCAGACATTTTGAAGATGGGTATGTATATTTATTTGAGCCATTGGGATTACCACAATTGCCTTTTTTATGGTTCCGTACCCAAAGGTAAAACGGAACCCTATTACTAAGACTTTGCTGTCCGTCCGTCCGTCTGTCACTAGGCTGCATCTCATGAACCGTGATAGTTAGACAGTTGAAATTTTCACAAATGATGTATTTCTGTTGCTGCTACCATGACAAATACTAAAAACAGAACAAAATGAATATTTAAAGGGAGCTCCCATACAACAAAAAAAGGTTAGTCGACAATATCCCACAACCAGTTGCAAACTTCCCAGTTTTGATCTCTTTTGTGTCTTTGATGTATTAATCCTAGCTGCAAACCTTTTTCCCATCTTTCCCATTATTGTTATTCACCTTTTCACATCCTTGCTGTCAAGTAAAATAATTGATTTGAATTCAATGGACACTTTGATGATCAACTATCTCATCATGGAGATTTTTGATTATCAAAGTAATATGCCTATAACCTGCCTGCAACCAAGATCTGTCATCATACAAAAAATGTGATTTAATGTGATGACTGATGAGGTAACATACATAGTCTCTTTCATAGTTATATATACAGATGGTACGGAACCCTTTGTGGGCGAGTCCGACTCGCACTTGACTACAACCTTCCATTGAGTGTCTTTAGAGCCTAAGCTTTATTTTACTTATCCAAGTGCCCCTTGGAAATAATCACAATAACAATTTCTTGTAATATTTTTAAGTTGACGGAGAACATTTAAATTTGTGTTTAGCCGCCTTTGCCAATCAAAAATGATTGCAAACCTTATCACTTCTTGAGTGTACGTAAAGCTGCTAGTCGATTCAAATAAATCTAGAGTCAACTTTGATTATCTGTTCTCGAGATAATTCAGTCGATTTTCAGTTGTTCTTAAGATATCATTGGCAAAAGAAAGACTTACAAATGGGAGTATAAGTATAGGGACTTAAGGTACCATGAAATGTAACGATATGCTCATCTACCCGTCCCAATGTTGTCGTTTTAAAATAGATATCCATTTAATGTGTGTATTTTTTCGTTTCTACTCCAGTTCAATGTTATTTGACGCAAGGTTACATACAAGACCTGGTAACATATGTGGGTAATACCAGTTAGCGAGTTTTGTGGCCTAAATTAGATAAATTTCAAGAAATGTTGGCTTATTTTCAATACGGATAGTTAAACTGAAATCACTTTTTATATTTGATTGCCTATATTAATTCAACGCCTACATAGATTAGCATGTCTCAGCATTACAGGCGCTATGCCAACCTGCCCTACGACATTACCCAGTGTAATCAGAATTCTAAGTTCGGGAACAAGCCCACGATGTAGACCATTGAATCCCAAGTCCATTCTGCGAGATCTTCCTGAGCTGAATATCATTACCACGATATCGGACAGACACATACTCACTTTTGACAAGAGATCTGAGATTCTGATCCAAATCACACAGCTCGCGAAAGCGCTGATCCCTTGTTCAATGTCAAGGGCCTTAGGTGGCTCACAGATCGGTTTCGGTGTTGACGCTGGTAACTTTGGACCAATCGGAGACTGGCGTAATATGTGTAACCATCAATATACTCGTACTCTCTGATAGTCAAGCAGCGATCAAAGCATTGAAATCGTATACATAGCTCGAGCTTAAAGTCCCTTGAGGAATGCCATGATGCCCCACAGGACCTAGTCAAAAGACATAGGGTCAAATACTGGTGGATACCATGGCACAAAGGCATTAAGGGCAAGGAAATCGTCAATCAACTCGTTAGGAAAGGTTCCAGCGAAAGTTCATATGGAGGTGCTGAACCTTTCTGCGGCATTCCCAAGTCTTAGGTTTACTTTTCCTTAGACAAGAAGAAAAAATCGCAACATCTATCCTTTTAGAATAGCGTACAAGGACTCCGCCAATCGTAAGGAACAAACACTCTATTAAGATCGTTAAACTTAATGGAGTAGATAGCAGAAAACTGGTCAGCTAACTTACGGGACATTTTCTTCTTTGGTTGCTTTACAGCCCATGTTGTGTGTGATTGATTCTACATACAGGTGGAAGGGACCTACAGTTTAATGCCGATTCCGAACGGCGTGAGTCGAGAAGCTTTTAGATGGCAAGTATACTACGGGGGGTTTTGCCAGCACCCCCCCGAGGGCAAACGTCGCGAAATAAATATTCGATGGCATTAGTGTTAGCGGAATCCGAACTCGCTCATTGTGCGTCCAACACATTAACCACTGCGCCACGACGGACACCCTCTGCGAGACACTGTACTCTGAGATATTACTTCAACAAAATTAACCTCTCGTCTGAAACTGAGTTTTGATTCTGTCTTGAGGGCAAAGAAACTGCAAAGCATATACTATGTGAGTGTGTTGCCCTTTGCCAACTTATCAAGCGTGTCCCTCTCAGTGAAATTATGACTCCTTAAAGGATCATCACAGCTCCGACGAGAAACATTCTCAACTTTATTAAGAAAGTGCAAGAACTCCTCGTCTGATCGGATAGAACGCACAATAGATCTACACATATCCCAGTGCCCCATGCTATATGTCAATTTCGTGACTTATGCTTGAGTTTAAATACTATATTCAAATCTGCATTTAGAGGATTAAAAGCTCAACCACTGTTCACCAGCAAATAGTGCAAATCACTTCGTTAAAAAGAAAATGTACCATTTAACAGGGACCAGCTACCAGCTACATGCCATCATCGTCATACATATATATTATTTATTTAATATTCTTTTTATAAGGCGTATGCGATCCGTTGGAACTCTACTAAGCGGACAAACCACTAAGGAGAAACGGAGGTACGCCGGACAGTCCATATTTGACGCAATTATTTAGCAAAAAAAAAAAAAAACACAGAAAAACAAATACACAAGAACTAATCCTGTTTGAAAAGGCGCTTATTGGAATAAATTTCACAGTTTTTCAGTCACTCTTCCTCTTTTCACTCGGTGCATCCCATCGCACTTCTTGGAGTGCGGAAAGGTCTGCTTTATAGCAGCGGTCTGTTGAGGGTCCTAGCATTCCAGGTGGAGAGCCGATACTCTTGTCCGTTGCATACGTTTGCGGGGGTCATCAAAATGCAGTCCGTCCGTTAAATCCGAGGGTTGTGGTTGCCTCTGAGCTTATGATTTTTTTTCGGTTACGGCCTACTACGCCGTAGCCCATTCTACTAAATTCGCCCTTACCAGAGGAAATCTCCAGATGGTACCACGAAGAGGCGGGGATAGAACTTACTAAGAGTGCAGCAAGGAGCTCGTCTGCGGTAGCTCCTCTCCCTTATTAGTAGGTCCGCACCTGTAGCGTGATCGAGGGGAGGAAGAGATATTATCGCAGGAACGATGTTCGAAAGTTTTACCAAAGAGTAAAACGAACATGGCAATGTTATAAAGCCAGAGCGGAAACCTGCGGGGATGAACACGGACACCCCGTAGTTGAATCACAGTCCATGCTTAAAATATGGAAAGACCATTCACACCAGACGAAGACGAGAGAGAATTCAGTCCACCCGACTTAGACGAGGTTAAGATATCGATATCAAAAGTGAAGTCTAACAAAGCTACTGGCCCGGACGGCCTACCTGCTGATCATGGTTGGGATCATACACCAGCTCATCTGTAAGATATGGTCGAAGGAAAGCATAACTATTTGCGCCAACTATAAGCGAATAAGTCTCCTTAATATCGCGTGAAAATCTACTCTGCTGTGCTGTATGAACGCCTGAAACCATTCGTGGACAATTTGATAGGTTCTTCAGGCCACGTGGCTTCAGGCCACGATAGACCAAATATTCACACTTAGGCTGATCTTGGAGAAGACAAATGAATTTCAGCTCGACACACACCGCATTTTCGCTGATTTTAAAGCCGTATATGACATCGCCGTGGCGCAGTGGGTAGTGTGTTGGCCTCTGACGCCGATGACATGGGATTGAATACCGACAACAGCTATGTCGTCGAATGTGTTTTTACGCTGCTTCTCCTCAGCGGCGTACTGACAAAACCTCCTGTAGTATAATTGTCAAGAAAAGCTTTTCGAAAGCCGTTCGAAACCGGCATTAAACTGTAGGTCCCTTTCACCTGCGTGAAAAATAAATCACACACAACATGGGTGATTGAGAGAAGCTCGGCTTTGGTCCATCATGGACTGTAACAACAATATAACATACACATACATACATATGACAGTGTCTATAGGAACGAGCTATATAGAGCCAAGTTATATTTTGACAATTCTGAAAATTCTGCGTACAATCTACCATCCCGTTTATCCTGACGGAGGGTGGAGGGGAAGATTTAACCAAGAACTGTACGGGCTGTACAGCGAAATAGGCCTTACACGACGTCTAAGAATTCAACGTCTTAGATGTAGACGCTCTAGGACATGTAAGGCGAATGAATAGCACAGCTCCGGCTTCCATCCCAATCCTGAGGGACGACGTTCTAGAGGGCGGTCGCATCTAAGGTGGCGACACAAGTGGAAAAGGACCTCAACCAACTGGGCTTGCAACACTAGAAACAGCTAGCAAAAGATCGTGCTAGCTGGAAAGGATTATTGGTTGAGGCCCAGGTTCACCTCAAAATGTAGCGCCACCTTAGTAAGGAAGTAAGCTCGAGGAGCCTAACGCTACCTACATATGTGTATGTGATATTATTTCAACATATGTACATATGTGGATATATTTAAATAACAGATTAGTCCAGTCCTTAAAGCAACCAGTAAATTCAGCAAAATCAACTTTGTGACCATTTTTTTTGGTGTTCATTAAATTGTTTTGTTACAATGACGATTTCGTCACATCATGTAGCAAGTCCATTAACGTTTTGATATCAATTCAAAAGTCATTTCAGTGGGCTATGTGCATTTAAACATTTATTGGATTGAAATTTTCTATAGCCAATTGATATGTAAATACCCATAAACAGTTAAGTTTTAAATATTGTCCTTTTTCCGAATTTATTTAACGCTTCATTAAAGCGAAAAAAGTCAGATATGTAATTGTATAGTAAGTAAATTCCAGGAAAGATCCACACTGGAAATCTATTTCGAGAGATTACCCAATTCAATTATGGTCTTTCCATTTAAAGTTTAACCTAATTTCTGTGGTCAGATTCACGTCTATTTCAATAGAATTACGTACGTTTATTTTAGATATTATATTATACACAGAGCAGTTCCCCAATTAATTACTCTTACTTGTAATCCTTCGCGTCCTGTCTTCATTATTTCAGCTAATAACACTTCCGCTAATGAATGGCATCTTATCTACTGACTTTTAATTAACTTTCGTAAATCAGAAATTCTTACAAAAAATCAGTTCCTTCAAAGGCTACATATAAAGAGTCTCTCAAACAAATCGTCCTACGAGTATGTAACATCAATTTCATTGATGGAGTGCTCGTACATCATAAAGCATCGGCATTTGTATGTGAAACATATTTTAATGGAATTAAATTTGTCACCACCATCGTAAAGAGCTGTGACCAACATGTATGTTGGCTTTCTGTGAAACCTTTTGAATCTATTCGAAATTTGGAGCACGGAGGCGTATGAATGTTTGTTTTAGACTCACTGAGAAGTGATTGCCTTAGAAATGAATTGAATTTCCTATGTAGACAGGAATGATATTTTATTTAATGTGGTTAATACGACCTATTTGGTATGGATACCCATATCAGATTTAGGTGTTCATGTACATATCATTTTCAGCCTAAATAAGGAAGGCAAGCCGTTGTCTGTGGTACATGTCAAAGGAGTTTTTTGATGGCTGTACATATCTCAATTAGTGGGGAACATTTTCATGAGTCTTTTGGAGACTAACATTTTATTGTAAGAATTAAAATAGTTTTATATCCGAATGGGGACAACAAAAAACATGAGGAAAATAATTGTGGCTTTATTGGGCGGACTTTATGGCGGGACATAATCTGGTAGTAGCAAGTGAACGATTCCCACACCTCAACATCCATAAGGGGACCTGGCGGTCTTTCGATCAATCGACAACCAACCAAATTGATCATATTGCGTTCGACGGCAGACACCCCTCAAGCATCCTAGATGTCCGAACCTTTCGAGGAGCCAACATCGACTCGGATCATTACCTTGTTGCAGCCAAGGTACGTATGCGAATTTCTCGGAATCAAGGGAGTCGAGTAAGGACACCAATTTAACGTCGGAAAACTGCAATCGCAGGAGACCGCCAGGAACTTCGCCGATCAAGTCTCCCTCAAGCTCTCTCAAGTCCCGATGCAATCTGCAGAAACCATAGAACAGCAATGGAGTCGTTGTAAGAACGCCATTACAGAGGCCGCCTCAGATGTACTCGGTTTCGAGCCACCACCGTCGAGGAACCCCTGTTTTGATGATGGCCCATGTAGAGAAACAGAATGCAGACATGGCCACATCGCATTGACGGACGATGCACAGTAGATGCTGAGATTGTGGAAGGACCACTTCTGCAGACTGTATAACGGCAGACTATAAAATGCCGCCATCAGGCAGAGCGAACCACTCACAATGGACGTAGCGATATCGAAACTTAAGTCTTATAAAGCTGCTGGAGCAGACGGACTCCCCGCGGTACTGTTTAAAGCAGCTGGCGATGAACTGGTCAGGAACATGCACCAACTCTCCTGCAGGATATGGTCGGAAGAACGCATGCCCGATGAATGGTATCTAAGTATCGTTTGCCCGGTCCATAAGAAAGGAGACCCCTATCACTGCGCCAATTACAGAGGGATAAGCCTCCTGAACATCGCGTACAAGATCCTCTCCGCCGTACTGTGTAAGTACCTAAAGCCATTTGTGGACAATCTGATAGGTTCCTATCAGTGTGGTTTCAGGCCAGGAAAATCCACGATAGACCAAATATCTGGGGGCACGGCAGTGCCCCTGCCAAGTCGATTTACTTTACGGCAGATCTTGGAGAAGACCCATGAATTCCAGGTCGACACGCACCATCTTTTCGTCGACTTTAAAGCCGCGTACGACAGTGTTTATAGACACGAGCTATACAGAGCCATGTCATGTTTTAACATTCCTGCCAAACTCATCAGCCTGTGCAGGATGACTATGGAGAGCCTCGCTGCTCCATTAAGGTCGGAGGTGAACCAATCGACCACTTTGATGTTAAAAAAGGTTTTAGACAGGGTGACGCACTTTCATGTGATTTCTTTAACATTATTCTTAAAGAGATCGTGCAGGACTCTGCGGCCAATACAAGAGGAGGTACGATCTACTTCAAGTCCACACAATTGCTTGCCTACGCAGATGATATTGACGTTATTGGACGGACAAAGCGAGACGTCAATGAGGTGTTCGCAAGCATTGAAGCAGGTAGACTTAGTCTACCTTGGCTCGATAGTGACAAGCAGCAACGACACCAGCGCTGAGATAAAACGCAGAATAACTCTTGCCAACCGCTGCTTCTTTGGGCTCAAGAGGCAACTGAGTAGTAGAGCCCTCTCTCGAAAAACTAAGGTATCCCTCTACAAAACCTTAATCATCCCGGTCCTCCTCTACGGCGCTGAGGCTTGGACGTTATCAAAAGCGTTTGAAGAGGCTCTTGGGCGTTTCGAGAGGAAAATTCTACGTGCAATCTTTGGTCCCGTTTGTGTAAGCGGAGAGTGGAGGAAGAGATTCAACCAAGAACTGTACGGGCTGTACAGCGACATCAGCCTAGTTAGACGTCTTCGGATCCAACGTCTAAGATGGCTAGGCCATGTAGAGCGAATGGACATCAACGCTCCCGCCCGAAGAGTCTTAGACTCAAACTCCGAGGAACGATGCAGCAGAGGACGACCGCATTTAAGGTGGCGCGCACAGGTGGAAAGGGACCTCAACCAACTGGGCGTGCGGCACTGGAAGCGGCTGGCCAAAGATCGGGCCAACTGGAGAGGCTTGTGGGTTGAGGCCCTGGTTCACCCCGAACTGTAGCGCCATCAAAGTAAGTAAGTAAGTTTATTGGGTAAAATGAACTGCTTGCTACGACAATCAAACAAAGGGTGGCGTCCTATTCCATTTTAAAGATCTAGCTCTCCACTTTCGTCTTCTCAGAAGACGAGAGTGCTTCTTGGAAAAGACAGTTACGCTCGTGGTTTTCACCAAACCACAAGCGTGGCTGTGCACAGTATGTGTACTAATATTAATATTAGTACTAACTAAGATAATATGTATAAGGTGTGCAAAATAGTTTGTAATTATTTTTATTGATAAAAAAAATAGCAATAGCGAGCTCTAAACACTACAATATGTATATTTTTATAAACAAGTTATCCAAGCTGATTAAATATCGCAGTAGGGACCGGAAACAATGTGCTTCGGATTGCATTTAGCACCATCTTTCTCACAGGCTATTTTGGAGCTAAGTAACTGTAAAGCTTGATGTATAAGGGCCCGAAAATGCTGTATAAGCCAAAAACGTTCATTAATGGGAGCATTCTCTACTATATGTATTCCTTAAAAAAAAAAAAAAACTAAATTCAATTAAATGACTACAGAAGTTTTCAGAAACGGACACTTCCTAATATACAGAGACAGAAGAAGTTCAACATTAAGGAGGAATAAGCACTCCTGAGTCATTGGCGGTTTTACTTAATAATATACATTGGTGGCGCCGTAGCGCAGTGATCAGTCTGTTGGACTCTGACGCACGATGAGCGAGTTCGGATCCCGATAGCACCAACGCCATCGCAGCGTTTATTTTGCAGCGTCCTTCCTCGGCGGGGTATACTTGCCATGACAGAGTTTCTTCATTCACGCTATTCGAGATCGGCATTAAACTGTATGTCCCCTTCACCTGTGTGAAAAATCAGGCTCTGGTTCTTCATGGGCTGTAACGCCAACAAAAAAGAAGAACGTAGGTTGACGTAAGATAAAACGTTGTTCTTAAGACCCTTTCTTCTTCTTCTTAACGGGAGCTACAGTTCGGGGTGAACCTGGGCCTCAACCAACATGCCCCTCCAACTAGCACGATCTTTTGCTATCATCGTTTCCCACTGCCGCACACCCAGTTGGCTGAGGTCCCCTTCCACCTGTGTGCGCCATCTAAAGTGCGGCCGCTCTCTGCTTCTTCGTCCCTCGGGGTTGGATTCAAAGACTCTCCGGGCTGGAGCTGTGGTGTCCATTCGCTCTACATGGCCTTGCCATCTGAGGCGTTGAATCCGTAGACGCCTGACTAGATTCATGCCGCTTTACAGCCTGTAATGTTCGTAGTTAAATCTTTTCCTCCATCCCCGTCTGTATTTATAGGCCCGTAAATTACGCGCAAAATCTTTCTCTCGAAACGACCAAGGCCCCCCTCATCCGCTTTTGATAGTTTCCATGCTACTGCGCCATACAACAGGACCGGGATGATAAGGGTCTTATATAGGGTCAACTTTGTCGTTCGGGAGAGGGCTCTATTACTCAATTGCCTCCTGAGCCCAAAGAAACAGCGATTGGCAAGAGTGATTCTGCGTTTGATTTCGGAACTGATGTCGTTGTTCCAAGTCGCTGCGGAGCCAAGGTAGACGAGGTCCCTAACTACCTCGAACTTATATCTGCCAATACAAACGTTCTGGCCAAGATGTCGGTGGTGAGCGTCCTTTTTTGATGACAGCATATGTATATTTAGTTTTGCCCTCGTTTACCGCCAAACCAATTTTTGCCACTTCCATCTCTATACTCGCAAATGCCTCATTGACATCTCGCTGTGATCTACCTATTATGTCAATATCGTCGACGTATGCAAGGAGTTGCGAGGATTTGAAATAGATTGTGCCTCTTGTATTGGCCAGTGATTTTTGCACAATAATTTCCAATATGATGTTGAAGAAATCACACGACAGCGCATCGCCCTGCCTAAATCCTTTTTTGACCTCAAAACTATCGGTAAGGTGTTCACCGATTCGGATGGAGCATTCGAGCATTCTCCAAAGCCATCCTGCATAGTCTGATCAGTTTAGCGGGTATGTCAAAGGTAGACATAGCGTTGTATAGCTCGTCTCTTATTACGCTGTTGAATGCGGCTTTGAAGTCCACAAATAGGTGGTGAGTGTCGACTTGAAATTCATTGGTTTTTTCCAGGATCTGCCGTAGTGTGAAGATTTGGTCGATGGAGGACTTCCCCGGCCTGAATCCACACTGATGAGGACCTATTAGCTTATCTACAAAAGGCTTCAGGCTAGAGGCTTACGCAAACGGCAGATTATCTGTAATTGACGCAATCAGAGAGGGTATCCTTTCTTGTGGATCGGGCATACGATGCTGAGACTCCATTCCTCGGGCAAGCTTTCCTCTGACCATATCTAACAGATGAGCTGGTGTATGCTCCCAACCAGGTCATCCCCAGCTGCCTTGAAGACCTCAGCAGACAGTCCGTCTGCGCGAGCAGCTTTATTCGACTTGAGCTTCGAAATTGCAATCTTAACTAGGTCTAGGTCAGGGGGATGGAAGACCCTTTAATGAATTAAATTGCCCAAATACTGCGCTGGAAGGTTGACGCAACCTTTACTTATTTTGAAGGCCCATTAATATTATTTATGCTTGCAAAATAAAAGATACCATTTATATGTTCAATACGACTGGATTTAAGAGTGTTTCGATGGCATTTTTTGCGGTAGTGGTGTCGTTTCCAGACATTAAATGGTGGCCTGGTCTATCGACGTTTACCTTACTTTTCAAAAATCGCAATAAAGTCAAGCGCTGTTAAATCGCATAGCCATACTGGCCAATCCAACCGACTTTCTAAGAATCCTTGCAAATCTCACGCAGTAAGGGCGCTTTTAACACATTCAGAAGGATTCTTGTTGGCTCAAAAGTGGCAGTTTTGGTTGTTCGTTGCACCATTCGATGTGAAATGCGCCTTATAGCTGATGATGATTTTTGAAGGTTGGTAAGCAATTGCCGGGCTCTAAGAATCATTCCGTAAACACACAATGCAAATGATGATTAGTTAGACTGAGCTCTTGTGTTAATTGAATATTGTACGTGTGTAAATGTTAACCCTTGTGCATAATTCATAACAGACTGATCCTTGAAGTGTCCTATTCAAGTTATCAACGCGTTATCGATTCTCCTGGATCATCTTTCATAGACTAAAGAAGTTTTTGAAAACTGTTGGAGGTTTTTGTCGCCAAACACAATGCTCAATGTTTTGAATTTTTACTATTTTCCCAGAAGAGAACAAGAGCAGTATCAGCTGATGGTTTTATTTCAGCGTGAGGAGATTAAGGAACATTTGTATGCTACCTGTACTAGTTTTGTCATCTCTAGGTTCAATGCTTCAATAGTGAGTTTCTGCACCGAAGACTATAACATCAGTGGAGACCGATTAACTTAAATATTACCTTTTTGCTGAACTGTAAGCTCTTATTAAAAATTTGGCCTTATCGTCGAAAATCCTGGTTTAAAAATATCCATTTTACATAAGTTATTGTTGAACTGGTCTCCTTCGAGTTTTTTTGTTTTCAAATATGAGAGTTCGAGAGCTAAAACCATGTAGTCAACTACGACGTCAAGTCAGGTAATAATATCATTGAACGACGGTGTGGCAATTAAATTCCGTGAATTACGTCACAACTTACGAACTGGCTATACTGCGTCGTTCGCCAATATCTGTCTAGAAACACAAGGCTGAAGTCGATAACACGTTTTATTTGTGTGTTGTGAAAACGAGTGATTTATATTACAAGCAACGTGTGAAATCGGCTGAAAACCGTCCGGAAATCCTCCGAAAATTGCAGGTGGTGTATGAAGACGAGTGTATGTCGAAAACACGTGTGTTTGAATGGACAAATCGGTTCAAGAAGGACGGAGGTGGGGGAACTGCCAACATCTCTCGTACCGCGGCATCGTACATCGCGAATATGTATGTTCGGCCAGACAGTGACTGGACAGTTATATGTTGGCGTTCCGAAGAGGCTACGAGCACGCAATTGCCGTGTGCAACCTGAACTCGCTGAAAAGGGCTGGATCTTGCACAACGACAATGCGCCGGCAATTCTTCGTTGATTGTGCAAAAATTTTTGGCGGAAAAGAAAAAACATTCCAACGCATTGATTAGCAGCACTCACCCCATATTGCCCGCTTGCGACTTTTATCACCATGTTGAATTCAACGGAATTCAACATGGCTGTGTAGAGAAGGTCAAAGATCTTGTACAGGTTCCGGACGAGTTAACTTCAAGGGCTTATCAGAGTTAGAGGGGACTGGTATGGTAATATACACATGTTGTTTCATACAGTAATAACAATATACCCCCTTTTGTTGAATTAGAGAAAAAGGAGCGTTATATAGCCTATACCGCCACTATAGCGAAAAACTGGCATTTTCTAGATTATAAAAGATTCATGATGGTAAGTAAATGATAATTCCGTTCAAAGGGTAAGGGAAACATTATAGTGGGAGAATCCACCCTCAAAGGATAAAGGCAATTGAATGAATCTTAAAAATGTAATAGAAATATGCTTTAAAAAAGTTTAACTTCTGAGCCTTAAAAAACTGGGATACGTGTCAAAGTAATTTTTTTAAAAATACATATGACAAAAACAGGTATCATATAAAGTACGTGTCCTGGTTGTTCGATGAAAATGTATTATTCCCTAGAAACTCCGGAGTATCGCCGCAAATTCGATTACCACAGACTATCATCAATTACACTTCACATATCAATTTTAATTTCTCAAATCTGATGTTCTTTTCACCGCACGCACATAATTATTTTTTATTGCCAAACACGCGTCACTTAAAAAAAAACAACAACAAATATCCCCGACAGGAAACCCGATAGGCAATGGCTCATTAATATTTATTGAGTTGTCGACCCCGAGGAATATATGTACATAGATACTCGGATATACAATATAAACATCCGGAACGTGTCCAAATGTGGTCGAAGATCACTTGAAATTTATTTTTTAAAGGATACGAGAAGCTTAAGCACACAAAACCCGCACACGTATGTATGTTAATAACACCGATAAACACATGTTTGCTGGTTTTACGGTCAACCCTAATTCGAGACGCGTAGAGTTATGATTAGCTTGATAAGCACAACCACACAAGCTCACATGGAAACGAATTTGTCGCAGATTCCCCGTATCCGCAAGTGTCAGCAAGAATGTGTCCATTCTGATGGAAGAAGAAGGTTGTTAGCAGGTGCATAGAATAAAAATACAACAATGCGTGTATAGGAAATGACCAAGCATCATGGTGTCAAGGACGAATGACAGAGATCAAAATGCCTCCAGGATGTTGGGATGGTGAAGTTCTATATCGTGCAAGAGTCAATTGGTAAGTTTTCTTTCCTTCCTCTTCGGGCTCTTTGTAATTTTATGTCCAGGATAACTCAATTCGCTTCGCTGGTCTATTGTACTGAGCGGCTGAATGAAGGCAAAAGTGCTTCGAGCAACAAAGAACAACAGAAGAGCAACAAGAAAAATGAAAGGATACAAGATGAAGGTCGTCATGTATGTAATTCGAATTATTCCCTCAAAGCAGGACATGGTAGTGTCAGAATAGCTTAGATAAAACAAAACAAAAAGAAAAAAAGTTTCGCGTTGTGTTTCGAAAAGTCAAGGCCAAACACGAGATGGCAGATACGATATCCTTTTTGATCTATGTACATACATGTGACACCGTGACACACAGATTAGTCAGCTCGCATGAAATCGTTGAATAAAAACAGAAAACCGTAATTATCACGTGTATATTGTGCCCGTAGAGGACATATGTATATATGTACATATGTGTATTTATCTACTCGTAGTCCTCGCAATCCTTTATCACACGCGAAAAAGGCTCATCACCGTGCCATAGGACACCGGGGCATACAATCAGGCTTGTTGCTAACCCTTGAACCACTCACGGTCTAGCGAGCAAAATAAATTAAACGATATTCTTTCGTGTTTTCATTTACATTCTCGTTTTGTTTTGTTCTTCCCCCGGATCCTTAAACAGGGTAACATTAACTATGTATAAACCATTCTAACAAGATCGCATAAACGTTACGTAGATCCTTGTTCACCTGATCACAACAACGGCACACAATCCCGTACCCGAAACTTAGCCAGATCGAACAGCAAAAGGCCATTGACGAGTCCATGTATAAAGCCTGCTCATTCGTTTAATCCAAGCTCTTGGGTTAAAAAAAAAAAATCAAAAGAAACCAAGAGAACGAAAAATTCAGAACCACATACAGTATAAACCAAATGGAACACAAACGGAACGTAGCCGAACGAGATTTCGTACCCGGTACCACTGTTACGAGAATCCGTTTACAACTGACGAGAGTAAAATCAAAACGTTGGAATATAAAATCATTTCGCCCATATCGAAAAGGAAAACACGCCGCACGAAGTAGCAAGGACTCCCATAGAACTCGTACTCTTAGCCAATACTCGCTCGTCGCCGCTACAACACGAGCCGAGCCGACAATACGATACGATTGCACAAGTGGGCAATATCCGTATGTGTGAATGGAGCATGCCTTGTGCAGGACCCGCCAAAACATGTACCCGCTTATGCTGCTTCCAGGGCATCTCAAATTGTCGGCGAAAGGAAACAGAGAATAAATCGAACATCTGCTTCACCATTTCCACGGCGAATTCGCTCCAACACTGAGAAAAGCTCTCTCCCTCTTTTCCTGACTCTTTTTCACGGGTGTATCAGGTCCTTGCCGAAAGCTCTCGTTGAACAGGTGAATTGCTAGGTATTCACCACTACCAGCAATCCACATGAAATAATAACAAGGATAGAAACTGCTCAGCTGGGAATTGTAATTGACTTTCGAGCACTCGTTGTTTGTCGGTGTGCAGCAGGAGGATGGTGTGGAGCCGAAAAAAGGCGGGAAAAAGTTCCACGGAACGGACGTACATACATACATATGCAGTCATTGTGTTAGTTGTCTATGAAGTTTCTATGGTACCTTTTTCCTCGTACCTAGTTCTGGACAGGCTCTGTTATTATGCAATAGCCATTGATTTTCTATCTTTCATCTGTGTCATCGGTGGAACGGTGTGCATTGTGTTTATTGACAGACAAAATGAAATTGTATTTTTTTTTTGTTTTTTTGTCGATTAATATACGATTGGATAATTACAGACATGGTATGTGAATAAAGGACTCTGCAGTGGACGAGAGCTTGGGCAAACATTTAGGGTATTTTCAAGTTGATTGCCTGAGATTTATTTAATTAACAGGTGATTAGTTGACGATTACGGACGGGTATCGAACAAGCCTTTTCGTTAGTTTGAGTGAATCTTCTAGTATGTGTATCTGTGGTATCTGTGACGGAAATGCGCAGCTTTGATTGGATTGAATTTCGGCTTAAACGATAATTTGATAATGATAATTGTGTTAACCTGTGCGGACACAACGACGACGACGTCTTGTAATTGGGGAAGGACAATGGATTTTCGTTTATGCAATTGTGGTTAAAAATATTCCGAATAAATATCTTGAACTGATTAAGGGAGTGAGAAACGATGACGCTTAATTTAACAGGGATAACACGGAAGGAATATACCGGTTTCTTTTTTAGATATTAAAATCTGACATAAACCAACATATGTACATACATATTTATGTGCGAGCAGTTTTTTGACCATTTTTTTAAAAAAAAATTCGAATGAAAGAGTTCGAGATTCGACTAAATGAGTCTGCTAACTAGGGACACTGAAGCCAAGTCAAGAAAAGGATAGAAGAAAGTATTTGACAAAAATTGATATATGTACATACTGTAGTGGACAAATAAAGGTACCACCAGAAAATTTTAACTAAACTTCGCTGAAACTCTCTGGATTCCAATAGTTATTAAATTAAGAAAGTGGTACTGGTAGTAAATATTTTCAGACATTGTCAACAAATAATCTAAGACTAAAATGTTCAAGTTGGGAAAGTCTTTTCGTTTATTTTTTGTCCTTAAAACAGTTATGGGATGAAAACTTAGTTTAACAGATTTTCATTTTAAGCAGATGTAATAAAGATGAAATAAAATTTGTTGGACTATTTTACATTTCATCCCATTTCATTACTTCTTTAATTGGAGTATAATAAAGAAGATTAATACTTCGTATGATCACCGCGGACCTTGATAACGGCTTGAACTCTGTGAGTGATGCCATTTTTCCAAGCTTCCTGGATTGCTTTTTAAATGCTTGTTTATTCTTTGGATTTCTCGCAGCTTTTTGGCCATTAAGAGAGCCCAACAATTCTCAATGGGATTTAAATCTGGGCTGTTGCCAGGCCAGTCCAATGTTTTTAACCCAATACTTGGTACCATCTCCTTTACCTATCAAACGCATTATTCCAAATTATGGCTTACATCATACCATTTTGTTTGTAAGATTTAAGAGCAGAGTCATCCTGAAAGACGGGGTCAATAATGACCGGAAACAGGGTTTCTATTGAAGGCATTAAATGGTCCCTTATGATCCCAATGTAACTGTCTCCATTCATTGAACCGGTGCAGAACACTAATTCCCTTTGACCAAAAAATTAAATGCAACCCCAAAGCATACAACTAAAGGGAAATTCGTTTCTGGTTAAAAAAACATTCCTTGTTTAAATCTTCTCCGGTTCTTCGTCGGATGTACTGGATACAATCTGATAAATTAAGTCTGCATTTGGTTTCGTCGGTGAAGATTACAGCCTTCCAATCATTTTGAGGCCAATTCTGATGAGCTTTGGCAAAGTTCAACCCTGCAATTCTCATTCTTGGAGTCAAAGAGGTGTTTGTTCCAAAGAGTCTAAATTTACTTGCCTTGCTGTCTTTTTGCGATTACCACATGAAATCTTTTTGAAATTCAATCCTCCCTGCAAGTTGTCTACTTGTTTCCTTTACCGATACCAGTTTTGCGTTTGGTCGTACCAAGCAACTTAATTTTTTTAACAATCTTATTACTGTCACATGGCTGTATCCAATCCCTTGATGACAAACCTTCCTTACGTAAAAACTTTACAGCCGTCTTTAACTCCCTGGTAAGCTGTTTACCCATTTTACGTACTCTGAAGCAGAAACGAAACTGAGCTTCGCCTCTTGCAAATAACAACCAAAATGTCACGAATGTTACCGTTCTATTTTTTTTGAAGAGAAGAAAAATAAAAAAAAAAAAACCGGCCAAGTGCGAGTCGGACTCGCCCACAAAGGGTTCCGTACCATCTGTATATATAAATATGAAAGAGACTATGTATGTTACCTCATCAGTCATCACATTAAATCACGTTTTTTGTATGATGACATATTGGTTGCAGGCAGGTTATAGGCATATTACTTTGTTAATCAAAAATCTTCATGATGAGATATAGTTGATCATCAAAGTGTCCATTGAATTCAAATCAATTGTCTTACTTTACAGCAACGATGTGAAAAGGTGAATAACAATAATGGGAAATATGGGGAAAAGGTTTGCAGCTAGGATTAATTCAGCGAAGACACAAAAGAGATCAAAACTGGGAAGTTTGCTACTGGTTGTGGGATATTGTCGACTAACCTTAGTTCAGTATGTGACCAAGGGGATTTTTTGGATGAAAATCATGTCTGTTGTATGGGAGCCCCCTTTGTTCTGGTTTTAGTATTTATCGTGGTAGTGGCAACAGAAATACATCACCTGTGAAAATTTCAACTGTCTAACTATCACGGCTCATGAGATACAGCCTGGTGACAGACGGACGGACGGACAGACGGACAGTAATAGGGTTCCGTTTTACCATTGGGTACGGAACCCTTAAGACCATCGTAGTTCACTTCTGGGACAAATCAGAGCTGCAATTTTAGTTTTTTGTGAAATAGTGTGGTGGTAACTTTTATTTGTCCATAACAGTTTGAATGTATTCTCCTTCGGAAAATCCGCTATATATACTTTTGGTACTACATGAAAGCTGATTAAGCATTCTCAGAATGAAGTCTTTATAAACGATCTGTTAAATGGTCGAATTACTTTTTTCAATTACCTGACTTTCAAATAAAAAGACAAGGTCTCAGACAGTCCACAAAAAAAATTCGTAATAAACCTGGGACTTCGATCAACCAAAACAAGAATTACCTTGGCATATACATATGTATGTACTACTTGGGCCAAAAGTGTTTCTACGAAACATTAATTTGAAAAATGCACATTCGTACTAATTTCCTTCTTCTTCTTCTTGGCTCTACAGACCGGTGTGATCTTGGGCCTCAACCAACAGACGACTCCAGCCAGCACGATCTCTTGTCAGCCGACTCCAGTCATGCACACCAAGTTGGTTGAGGTCCTTCTCCATTTGTGTGCTTCATTTGATTCAAGGGCCGGAGCTATGTTGTCCATACGCTGTACATGGCCTAGCCATCTTAAGCGTTGGATTTGTAGTCGCTTAACCAGGCACGTGCCGCCGGACAGCCCGTATAGTTCGTAGTTTAACTTTCTCCTCCAGATACCATCAGCGGAAACAGGACCAAAGATCGTATACGGAACTTTTCTCTCGAAAGGGCCAAGAGCTTACTCATCCGCTTTTAATAGCGTTCATGCCTCTGCACCATAAAGCAGCGCGTTACAGCCCATGACGGACCAGGCCAGGCTTCTCTCAATTACACACGTTGTGGATGATATATTTTTCACACAGGTGAAAGGGACCTGCAGTTGCCGATTCCTATCGGCCTGAGTCACAGCGCCCTCGTCGCCGCGTCGCCTTGCCTAAAACGTCTCAATAACTTCGTTACCATTGTTAATGTACCAGCGAACGTTTTCTGTCGTCATCCTACACAATCTGACGAGTTAGATAGGGATGCCAAAACTCAACACGGCTCTGTAAAGCTCATCTCTAAGCACGCTATCCTATACGGCCTTGAAATCGACAAATAGGTGGTTAGGGTCGATCTGAATTTCTTGGGTCTTTTCAGGAATTTTCCGCAGTGGGAAAATTTGATCTATTGTCGTCTCCCCTGCCCTGAAACCACACTAACAAAGACCTATCAGGGTCCTGACGTTCACACAAAACAGTAAAGAAGACTTTGTGTCCGATGTTAAGGAAATTGATCCCCCTGGGCGCAGTCAAAGAGGTTTCCTTTCTTGTGGTTCGGGCAGACGACACTTAGATTCCACTTGTCGGGCATGCAATCCTCCGATCCTATCTTACAGATGAGCTGGTGCATGCGAGTTAATATCATAGAGCATTGATTTGATCCGTAAGCGATGTAAACAAGCTGCGGTCAAATCACATGCAGCATATAGTCAATAACATAAACCATTGATTTGATCCGTAAGTAATGTAAACAATCTGAGGTCAAATCACATGCCACATATTAGCATATTAGGGAGACCAGGAAGTGCGATCGCTTTTTGTTGACACAGCTGCGACTTAATGGCAAAATGCTTTTAGTCGAAGTCAAGTGGTTGCAGCTGCGTCAGCATATTCTTCGTGATCTGTATTAGAGGTCCAAGGTCAAGCAAAAATAATTTATGGTCTAAGTCCAAAGTCCAGCAAAGGGACGCTGCCGTAGAGCAGCATAACGCTTAGTATATAAGTTAATCTAAGTTCAGCCCAACTTCAGTTCATCAACATCAGAGGACTCAGCAGTTCATCAACATCAGAGGACTTAGCAGTTCATCAACATCAGAGGACCCAGCAGTTCAGTTCATCAACATCAGAGGACCCAGCAGTTCATCATCAACATCAGAGGACGCAACAAGGTTCGACAGCAGCACTGAGATCGAGTGGACTCCGCGGCTTGGGTGTTTAAATAAAGTAAAATTAGCTTAGTAAAATAGTGTATTGAAAGTGAATTGAAATAATAAAAGCATAGCTAGTTATATCTTTTTAAAAACTACCCGTGTCGCGTAAAAAAATTAATTTGCGCCCTGCCAAATCATCACCAGCTGCTTTAAAAAGTTCCCCAGACAATCCGTCCGCTCCAGCAGCTTTGTTTGATTTCAGGCTTGATATTGCTATATTTACCACGTCAAAGTCGAGGGGACGAAATTCTTGTGAAACATTCTGCCTAACAGCGGAATTTGGATCTTCCTCGCCGTTTAACTGTGGCCTGAAATGATCATCCAAATTCTCATTATCGACTGCGACTCTACTACTTGTCCAATTTCGCCCCGGCAGGCTTCGTTCCGAAATTTATATCCACTTGATATCTGTCTTACTTTCTGGTAAAACTTCCAGTCTTCATTCCTGCTCAACTGCTCCTCACACCCCCCCAGTTCATGTACTCATTTTAAGTCATTTTTAATGTTTGCTCATAAAGCATCTGGCTCAAAATTGGTGACTTTTTCTTCAATGTTAACCTTAAAGTCTTGCAAAACGTGTGACTGTTTGTGGTAAATACTAAAACCGAAAGAAGGCAGTCTGTCGGCAGATCACCAGACGAGGGTAAAACTGTATGTCCTGCCTTACGACAAGTTTCAATTTGTTCTCTAAAGTAGTTTGTTTACACGGTTTGTTGCAGTAGATGTCTTGCATAAGATGAATGAGCTACATCTGAGGCCGCGGGGATTTGATTCAAAAGGTATCCGACCGGTTTTGTGTGGCGATTTGTCGCCAGACACGGGTCCACCACTGCACGCCCCACCTTGGAGATGGCAAACGAATTACAGACCAATATTTCTTCAACATTCTTAGAAAGCTGGACGTTTAAATACGCGAAAAGCGTCGTTCGCCAGGGCAAAGAGCCTATACAAGGGTGCGTCGGTGATGGAAAAACTGTGGGTCATCCTCCTTATTTTCCTGATTTGGCACATTCAAACTTTCATATGCTCCTATAGTGGAGAACATTTATTTCTGGGAAACCCCTCGCATCCAATAAAGAAGTTGAGAGAGTCGTAGGTGAATATGTACTTTCACAGCCTTTCAGAATCTCACGTCTGGGAAGGAAGGATGAGAAGATTTCGCCTCGAATTTATAATGATCGAAACCCGATTTAGCAATTTACTCAAAAAAGCATCTGTCTGTAACGCTCACCATTTACGGTAATGCGTTCTAAAAACCAAAATGCAACTCTTTATGCGTTTTATGGTGGTTCTTCGTGCCTTACACAGGGGCACGACAAAATGCACGTTACGTCAAAACAACAGAAATTAGTCACAAAAGCAATAACAATAGTTCCCCGTTGTTCATCTCTGTTGCAGAAAACACCTCGACAAAGCCAATATCGCGGAATACTCACGGCTAATTGTTTGCTGTCACATAAATTGCACATTCTGGGGTGCAGATTTGTCATGGGAAAGCGGTTAAATTCGAAGGCTATCGACTTTAAGTCTATAAGTGACCTGCACCAAAGGCAGATTTTACAATATCAGCCTCATATTTATACACGCCCCTACCCAAGAGGCTGAAGACCCCATCAAAAAGGACTTCTATGGTCTCTTGGACTGCGTCTACGGAGCTTGTCCGGAGTACGATGTTAAAATAGTACTCGGGGACTTCATTGCCAAAATTGGTAAGGAGAACACGCTTCGTAGAGTGATCGGAAAGCACAGCCTCCACAATGCAACAACGGATAACGGTTTCCTACCCACGGACTTTGCGGCAGCTTGATATGCGGTAATAAGTAGCACAAGACTTCCCCAGAAGCGAATCCTTACAGCACTCTGGCGATCTCCGGACGGTCGAACCGCCGACCAAATCGACCATGTGCTCATTTGCCCAAGACACTCGACAAACGTCCTGGATGTGCGAACATTCAGGGGGTAACGTCGACTCTGACCATTTCCTCGAAGCAGCAAGATTCAGAGCTCGAATGTCCAATGCTAGAAAGCTGCACCAGCCCACAATGAGGCGGTACAACATTGGAGGCTCACCGGTATGCCTACGTCGAGGACAAATGTCAAAAATATGTGGCTGCATTGCCGCATTGCCATTTAGGCAGTAGCCGAGAACACCTTAGGCTACCCAACACCCCCGATAAGAAAACCGTAGCATGATGGCGAATGTGAGCTGAAAAAGGCAACAACTGACGAGGTCTACCAAAAGGCACTGCATCGAAAAACCATGGCACCGCGAGAGCCGTACCGAGCCAGAGGAAAAGAGGAGAAAAAACTGGTGCGACTAAAGCTCTTCTTCGCCGCCTCCCAGCTCACGGATATCGAGGAGTCTAGGGATAAGCAAAAAATACGGGCCTTTTATAAGAAAGCAAAATGCCTTGCAGGAAGCTTCAAGAAAGGCACCCAAGTTCTTCAAAATTTTGAGGGTAATCTTTTCACCGATCAAGGGAAGGCACTATCTTCTGCAAGTCTGTCCAGCTACTAGGATACGCGGATGATATTGACATAATTGCACGGTCTCAGCGTGACGTTGTAGAAGCTCTCACTGAAGAAAGTGAATGGAGGAGAAGACATAACCGCGAACCCTACGAGCTGTACAAATATGTTGATATAGTCCGGAAGGCAAAGATCCGTCGACTAAATTGGCTCGAGCACATCGAGCGGCCACCAACACTCCAGTTAAGTTAGGTTGGTCGACTTCGAGCAACCTGGTTGGAGAAGAAAAGGAAGACCGAACCTCCGGTATAAAAACCAAGTAATCGCGGATATAAGACAGTTTGGTCTTGATAACTGGAGATAGCGTGTCTGTCAGGATAGAAGGCAGCTATAGCTCAGGCTCAGGTCCTCCATAGATTGCTGGCCCGATAAACAAAATAAACAAACAAACAAGTTTTTTTTATTTAGCAGAGCGTACATTTCGGTGCATATTTTATAGTTATTCTATGCCAACAGGTCAGTAAGGTTTTTAACTGAAAAGACATAAGCAATACGTGACAGAAGAGCCATTGGATAACGGTCATTGTTAGGACGGAAATATTACTGCTCTGGCCGTAGACGCAAGATATGAGCCACCAACGCCGACTAGACGACGCACCTCAACTACCACTAGACGCTATTCCCTGCAGCGTATTTTGGCGAAAGACCTGAGGATACTTCTTCGCACTGGTCGCTTCTAAGCTTCGATCACTTATTCCTGAACCTCAGCGGCAAAGTGGGCGCGCGGTGGAACCATTACAATTCAAGCAGATACGTAACGAACGAATTCGGGGGATGGGTTTCCAGGTCTTCTGATATCTTATTTCGACTGCTCAATACAATCTTCGTTGGATTTTGAAGTCACAGGTCTATTAGTTCAAGTCACAGAATCTGGAAGGTCTAGGAAGGAATATCCGAAGTTGCAAAGTACTGTACATTATTTGAAAATGTCTTAGGCCTTAAATTGAACGTATATACACTGCAAATTCCAGTGTGTTAAACAACACGCAGCAAGTGTGTCATTCGAGACATTTTAGGATTAAGTGTGTCACTTTACACGTTTAATCTTTAAAATTGAGACACTTATTCGTGTGGATTCTCACTGGATTCTCAACCAAGCAATCCAAGTTCAATTCTTAATCTCCGCAGCCACCCAAAAAGCAACGACACTCAAGATCTTGCTTCAAATTTTACATTTGTCCTTCTAGCCATCATGATGTTGCTAAATTACATCAATCAAAAAACAAACAACAACGCTTCGAGCTTAATGAGCCTCGAAGCGACAAATGCTTGGGAAGCGAGGACTAGATGAGTATTTTTTTTTTTTTGCATGCAGCGAAAAATGTTCACAGGAACCTTAAGATTTGAACACGGGATCTGGGTTGGAAGTCCAGTGTGTTAACCATTCGCAATTTGCTTGCATATAATTGGAAATTTCCCTTTTGTGTGTTTGGTTGAGAAATGTCCCTTTTGTGTGCTTTTACTACTAATAACTACAATGAAAGCACTCACTTTGGCGTGTTACGGAAACACACTTACCAGTATACAGTGGGAAGATATTTTTCTTTTAATCTAATATTTTCCATATATTTAAATAAACGTCTAGAATGTGTCTATGCTTCCTCATATTGAAGGCTTTATCGTTTTTTCCTTCAAAACGTCTATTCCCAGTCACTTAAGATTATAAAAAAATTTCGCAACAAATGTCTCTTTTCGGAAGAAAGATACGTAGATTGTATTAAATCTCTGTATTATATCTTCTACGATAACTATATCATTGTAAACATTTTTGAACATTTTCGATTTTATTAAAAATTGTTATATGACAGACCCTAAGGAATTTAACGGTTTTCTCTTAAGTTTCTACTAGTTACCTGCCATGTGTAGATGTATACCTATATTTTTTTTTATTTAATTATGAATTTGGTGACATCCTGTAGTCAATTACATGAATCAAATAGTGTCGAATGCCACTTTTCACAGTGTAGTGCAATAATGCGGGGTGATAAAATATAAAATATTAAATTATTAAAATGTGTACATTGGCACAGTCAGTAAAATAGTATAAATAAATATTTTGTAAAAAATGGCTGCCTCCTGGGTCTTGAGATAACTTGAATAACTAAAATATAATACAAGAAAAAGCAACAAACAAAAACACTGAATTGCAAAACTTAGTAAAGGAATTCTGAAAACACCAAATTTGTGAATAATTATACCATTACATCAGTGAGTGAGAGAAAAATGTGAAGCCTGTAATAAGGGATTCTATGCTCGCATAGTTTTTTTTTTTTTAGAAACTCGCGCAGGTTCAAGAGTTTTTATTTATATATTCTCTTATGATGTGCTACAGGCACACAACCTGCACAACCTGAACGGAGTGCAGTGGTTTGGGTCGTTGATGTTCGTTAACTCTCAGGGGTGGTTGTCCTAGATAGAACGAGAGCCGACCAAATTCCACGTTGGTTATGGTCCGTGGTAATTCGTTCGGGCAATTTGATATTGCATATGCAGAGGATGAATTTCAGTTGACCATATACTGTGAGTGTTATGCCTGCAGCAGTCTGGTCACTTACCATTGACAACTGCGTTGCATACTTTTTGTCCGTATAGGAATTACTTTTCCTTGGCTATGAAGCGAATTTGAACTATAGACCTTTCGCTCGGCCGTCGATGATGTTAACCACTGCACCACGGCCACCCAGTTATAATTAGTAAGTTTAGTTTATTACATTTCAATTCAATTTTACAATAATTTAAAATGTTCATTAATTCGGAATGAATTTAAATAATGTATGTATGTATGTTGGCGTTACAGTCCATGAAGGACCTGAGCCGAGCTTCTCTCAATCACCCATGTTGTGTGTGATTTCGTTTTCCCATAGTTATAAGGGACCTACAGTTTATTGCCGGTTCCGAACGGCGAATTTCGAGAAGCTCTTTATGACAATTTTACTACAGGGGGTTTTGTCAGAACCCCGCTGAGGAGAAACGCCGTGGAAAACACGTTCGATGACATGGCTGTGTCAGGATTCGATCCCGTGTCATCGACGTCAGAGGCCAACACACTACCCACTGCGCCACGGTGCTCTCACCGTGCTCTTATTATTAAGAGCGGAAGCTTAAATCAGTAAAGGCAAACGAACAATTATAAAGGGTACATCTGGAAAGCCATGCTGCAAGGACGGACTAGAGCTGCTCGCGAAATCTATGAGCAGAAGACAAGAGAGGAACACACGCTTTTCAGAAGAAAGAAGAGGGAGCACGGAAAGCGTGAGATCGAGGAGATGGAGAGACGCTTC
The DNA here is from genome assembly GCA_951905685.1 of Eumerus sabulonum. Taxonomy (NCBI): domain Eukaryota; kingdom Metazoa; phylum Arthropoda; class Insecta; order Diptera; family Syrphidae; genus Eumerus; species Eumerus sabulonum. The sequence goes on from OX645060.1 coordinate 212,119,019, forward strand.
CGCAGGAATGACGCCCGTAAGTTTTACAAAAAGGTAAAACGAACATGTCATGGCTATAAAGCCAGAGCGGCGGCCTGCAGGAATAAAAATGGAGAACTGGTAGTAGAGTCGCGGTCGATGCTGAGAATTTGGAAAGACCACTTCTGCAGACTGTATAACGGCGACTATAGACAAGATACCGCTGTCAGGCAGAACGAGCCATTCATAATGGACGACGATCTAACAGAATTCCGTACACCCGACCTAGACGAAGTCAAAATAGCTATATTAAGACTTAAGTCTAATAAAGCCGCAGGCGCAGACGGCCTGTCTGCTGAACTTCTTAAGGCGGCTGGAGATGAGCTGGTAAGGTGCATGCACCATCTCATTTGCAAGGTATGGTCGAAGGAACGCATGCCCGACGAATGGAAGCTCAGCATCGTTTGCCCGGTCCATAAGAAAGGAGACTCCCATAACTGCGTCAACTATAGGCGAATGAGTCTCCTTACCATCGCATACAAAATCTTCTCTGCTGTATTGTGTGAACGCCTGAAAACGTTTGTGGATAACCTGATCGGCTCTTATCAGTGTAGTTTCAGGCCAGGTAAATCCACAATAGACCAAATGTTTACGCTACGGCAGATCTTGGAGAAGACCCAGGAACACCAAATCGACACTCACCACCTCTTCGTCGATTTCAAGGCCGCATATGACAGCGTGTATAGGGATGAGCTATACAAAGCCATGTCTAGTTTTAACATCCCTGCCAAACTCATCCGACTGTGCAGGATGACAATGGAGATTTCTCCATTGAGATTGCTTCTCCGTGATTGGACGGACGGAGACGTCAATGAGGCCTTTGTAAGCCTTGAGGTAGAAGCGGCTAAGATGGGTCCATCCAAAAGAGACGGGCAACACCGACGTATTGGCATGAAAGTCACCATGGGCGTATATAAGTTTGAAGTGGTCAAATAATTCGTCTACCTTGGCTCACTGATGACCAGCGACAACAACACCAGCGCTGAGATAAAACGCAGAATCACTCTTGCCAAACGCTGTTTCTTTGGGCTCAAGAGGCAATTGAGAAGTAGAGCCCTCTCTCGGAAAATCAAGGGGACACTATATGAGACCTTAATCATCCCAGTCCTCCTTTACGGCGCAGAGGCTTGGACCATATCAAAAGCGGATGAAGATGCCCTTGGTCGTTTCGAGAGGAAAATTCTGCGCACTATCTACTGTCCCATTTGTTCAAACGGTGTATGGAGGAAAAGTTATAACGGAGAACTGTACGGGTTGTACAGCGACATCGCCCTGGTACGACGTCTACGGATACAGCGTCTAAGGTGGCTAGTCCATGAAGAGCGCATGGAAAATACAGCTCCGACCCGTAGAGTCTTCGAATCCACCCCGGAAGGAAAGTGCGGTAGAGGACGGCCGCATCAACGGTGGCGCACGTAGGTGGAAGGGGACCTTATCCAACTGGGCGTGCGGCGCTGGAAACAGCTGGCCAAAGACCGTGCCAGCTGGAGACGCTTTTTGGTTGAGACCCAGGTTCACCACGGACTGTAGCGCCGCCTAAGTAAGTAAGTAATGTATGTATCTTGAACTTAGAATTGAACCTAGATGCACCTTGTGGTTAAGAAACAAGTAGCAAGTGCATTAGCTACATTTGAAATATGTACATATATGGAAGAAAGCCGTAAAGAGAAAGACGAGAAGTGTATAGCAAGCAGAAGTAACCGTATGTAAACAAGTATCGTGTGTCAGTAAGGTAATGAGAGATAGTTGCCAAAAGTGACCATACTGCGTAGTTCGACAGGTAGTTTGTTGAATATATACGGTGCAATATTAATAAGGAACCGTCTACTGTGCTCTTTTTTAACAGTTGGAACCGTAACTATAAAATTATATATCAGCGTGCGTTATATTTCATATCTTCAAAAGTTGATCTTTCCGCTTCTAACAAAGATTTTTCGGACGTTGTATATGTAAATGTATCTTAGGGAAAGTATCATGGATTGGAAAAGTGGTAGGAACGGTTCTAATCTCTTTTCATATGAAATAACTCTTGCCATTTTTTTCTGCGCTACTGTGGTAGGCAGTAGGTCACTGATGTATGCATTACCGCAGCAACCTTTACCATATTCTAATCTAGAATTTACCAATGCATAGTATATATTGATGAACAGCTTGTTTGGAACTAATTTTCGTAAGTAATAAATCTTATTTGGGTGATTCCATGGTAACTCGCATTACGTTCGGAACGATTCATATCTAATGAATTGAGCTATGTGAACTTTGAACAGAGTAATCTGCGGCTGCATCCAATGGAAGCTTTGAATTTCATCTTGAGCTATACATGTGTAATTCTCTGAATGGTCCACTTGCACTAACGCAATAGCTGGACCATATGTTTTGGACGATATAGCAAGTTTGTCTTTTTGTTATGATTCGGCCTGGCACCTTTTGAAGCAGGCGTGCTCGAGAAAACTTGAGGTCATACTCAAAACATATTTAATCAGTTCATTGACTGTACCAGTTTCTTGAACCTTGTTCAGTTTGCCATCAAAATCTCTTCACACATATGTATCAAGTAACTTCCGCAGGCAAATTATCAGATGCTTATACACATATCTTAAAAACAGAATTTTCTAAAGATTGTTTGCAGGAATTACAAGTATTCAACCAGCATTTTTTTCTTGGATTGTCACAAATGATAGCACCAATGAAACAGTGATCATACCTTACACTTTTAATTACATTATGAAGTGAGTCTAATGCTAGAGCATAGTTCTCATGATGTTTGCAAAGGCATACGTTGTGAGGAAGTTTATTTGAAAGGTAGACATGTTTAGGTCTTAATTCTGAAAACTTGCTCTTCCCCACAATCATACCATGTTCTTTTATGAACAAGGCATGCGTTTCAGATAGAGAAGCGTATAGATGCCGAATTTGAACCTTTTCCTTTGATTTCTTTTCGCGGCGAATGGTGACGAAATCTTTCAAACCTGGAGCCTGTCGGCTTATATCATCGCGTTGAGAGAACTCCTCGATTTTTGCAACAACATCTTCACTCAAAGCTAGTGCATGTTTTTTTGGAATGCAATTAGAGCAAGAGGGCACTGCAACATTGGTATCCTTCAAAAGTTTTTCTAATACTAGCTTTTACTTCATTGGGCATTTCGGTAAAGCTTTTCGAGAGCGTGAGGTCGCCTTTCCTAAAGACTGAGGAGTGATATTGGTTGAAACGTCTGAGTCGAGTTGAGGAAGTTGCTTACTTAAAGCGGCCTACACACACGCTACGGATCGAATGGATCGGTTGCGATTCAAACAGATCGTCGTGTGTGTGGGGTAGTTTGCTACAGATCGCAAATTTTCAAATGAGTTTAATATTCTTGCATTCGGTAGTGTGTGTGTGGCGCGGTTTGAAAATGTTGCGATTCAAACAGATCGTCGTGTGTGTGGCACAGTCTGCTACAGATCGCAAGTTATCAAATGAGTTTGATATTCTTGCGATCGGTAGCGTGTGTGTGGCGCGGTTGACGATGCCTAGGAAACGTCCATCCGAAGTTGTTAAAGTGCATCCATGCAGTCTGTTTATATGTTTATGATTGTATTTATGATTCGTATGTGCACAAATGTATGTTATAAAACTGTGAACATCGAATCATAAAATGAAACAAGCAATAAACACTCGCAGGCAATAGACAATAGAATTATGAGACCCTCATTCACATATTTGTGAATGCATGTATCTATATATGAATAAGTTATTAGGATCAGAAACCACTCCTGCATCCGCAGTGAACGTTTCTTTTTCATTATCCCTTCTTTTCTTTTTCCACACAAATAAACACCACACAACAAAATTATTTTTTCTCCGCGATCCATCCTTACTCGACGGCGAACAGCGTGAAATGAAGAACGTAAACCGATCCACAAGTGTGTGGCGAAATGAGTTCAAACAGATCCATTCGATCCGTAGCGTGTGTGTAGGCCGCTTAATCGAAATTTAGCTACACGTTCTCTCGTCTTCTTTCTTTCGCCCCTGATTATTCGTTTCTGTTCAGATTTTGAAAGCTTTGCAGTTTCGGTTTTCTTCTTTATACGACTATTTCTACATGTTTCCCGATGTTTCTTCTTGTGTTCTTCATATTTACCTTCCCTTTTTAATTTTGCCCTCACCTTTTCATCTCCTCAGCGGCTGAAAGTGGCATTTTACCTAGAAATACCCGAATTAGAAAGAAATGCAAAGGGAATAAGGTTTTAAGTGACCCTTACACGATCAGTCAGTCGACATCATGCATCGTGTCTATGTGGATTGACTCTATCTCTTACACGGCTCAATCGACTAAAGCAAATTTCTAGTGAAATTTAGTGAATTTCGATCGTGTACGGACGGCGATGAGTGATTCGGACAACTGTATTGCGTACGTTGTTCTGGTACTTTGTGTAAAGCAGAAGAAGAATAGAATGGCGAAAAAGAAGAGAATTTGGTTGAAACAGTGGTTAGAAAAAAGGAATCAGTTCACTTTTGAAAACCTTTTAAGGGAATTAAAAATATCTGCATCTCCCGTTTTTCATCCTCCTTCAATTTAAATTTTCCGCTCCCAACAGACAGTACATTCCACGCTCGCGACACCCACCACCGCACCTGCACCGACACACAATAAGCTTATTTGGTCAATCCAACCCTTACACACATCAATCAGCATGATAATGGTCATGCAATATCAAAAATGTTTTAATTTTTGTCAATCGGCCACCAACGAATGTGTGTGACGCACACAGACGCATTTTCACAACAATCGCGATACAAATCGGTTACGCGAGTTACTGGTAACTCACGTTACAAAAAATTAAACGAAAATTCTTATGAAAGTAATGTGCAACAGAGAAACTTTTGTTTGTTTATCGATATAGAATAACACGAGTTAACACTATAGGCCGTCCACCTGCCGATGAAATTGAAGCACACGTCTCCGTGTGCATGGGAGAATACAGAATGCATGCTTGCAGTTCACACACGCGTATCCGGTGGACTTTGTGATTGCGATGGGTCTGCGTGGGAACTGCAATTCAGCAGTTTAGGCTTAAGATATGGAATTTATTGTTAGAATAGAGGCAGTCGATATTGTGACTTGAAGCGGTGCGGTCGCTCGATTAAACGTTATTATTGTAACCTCAATTCTTGTGTTTCCTTGTTCAGAGCCTGTGGTCGGCTCTTAGTCAAATTTTTTTGAACGGGAACAGAGTATTTAATTAATTTGGATAATTAAAACCAAAATACAGCAAAAAATCGCACACTTTCCATTTATTATTTTACACATTAAATCTTATTCTAAAGAACTATTTTGACATAGTATCGATCGCTTGAAATAGTATAAAACTAGTCACCTTAACTCACTACAAACTTTAATAAAACAGTCACGATAATTTACTTTCTTTCCAGTTGTCAAGACCAAGATGTCTTACATCCGCGATTACTTGGCCTTTATACCGGAGGTTCGGTCTTCCTCTTCTTCTCGAACCAGGAGGCTCGGAGTCGAAGACCCTCTTAGCTGGAGCGTTGATGTCCATGCGCTCGATGTGGCCGAGCCAGTGTAGTCGACGGATCCTTGCCTTCCGGACTTCATCCACATCTTGGTACAGCTCGTAGAGTTCGCGGTTGTGCCTTCTTCTCCATTCACCTTCCTCACAGACAGGACCAAATATCCGGCGCAGAATTTTTCTTTCGAAAGAACCCAAAATCAGCTCCCCTGTCCTGCTTATCGTCCACCTTTCGGCTCCGTACAGCAAGACTGGCAGAATGAGCGTTTTGTAAAGCATGACTTTGGTCTTTCGAGTGAGGAGTTTTGACCCCAGTTGTTTGGACAATCCGAAGTAGCAGCGGTTGCCAAGGGCGATTCTATTCCGGACCTCCACTGTGGTGTCATTTATGGAATTTACGTTTGCCCCGAGGTAGACAAACTCCTTAACTACCTCGAAATTGTAGCTGTCAATTGTTATATTTTGTCCCAGGTGGTGAGCGACGGATTGGTTTTTGCTTGACAGCATGTATTTCGTTTTGTCCTCATTGATCTTAAGACCAACTCATTTCGCCTGTTCTTCAATCGCCGTGAATGCTTCCACAATGCCACGTATCCTAGCAGCTGGATGGACTTGTGAAGGATAGTGCCTTCCCTGTTGACGCCTGCCCGTTGTCTATTATAACACCGAGATATTTAAACTCCCTTACAAAATCTATATTATACTACTTTTGCTATGTGTATTTCGATCACCTAATATTTCATGATATTCTACCTTTCCAATCATGATATCTGCGACACAGTAGGAAAAATAGATTGCTTTTGATTTCGTGCTCAGTACAATTTGATGGTAATTAAACCACGTACTGCAGGTGCACAGATCCACTTTCATTTTATTTTCTATAGCAGTGAGAGTTTTTTCTGCATAGAGCTAAGTCATCTGCGTTGGCCGTCATTTGTCCATTTAAAGGTAAGCTAGAAATTGAATTTATGTACACTAAAAACAGTATTGGTCCAATTACCGAGCATTGTGGGACGCTCCTGTTTGGTGATATTATCACGTCGCTTAAGACTCCATTTACTCTCACGCGCTGTTTCCGACTAAAACCAGCCCCTAAAACCAGCCTTATTAAATTTTCGAAGTAATACCCCATGATTAACTAAATCAAAAGCTTTAGTTAGGTCCAAAAATAGACCCACTGCTTTAAGATTTGTGTCTAGTGCTCCGTATATTTTAGTGAGAAAGGCCAGTATTACATCCTCAGTACACCTATTCTTTACAAATCCAAATTGTGAGGTATTGAGAAATTTGGTTAGTGGAAAATAACTTATCAATTAAGACACAATGTTTTTTTCATAGATTTCGCTTGATAAACAAATCGGGTGCCGAAATTGTCTTGAATGATCGAAGAAGTTTGCTAAATAGTCGAACTGATAAAATGGAATAAAAATGAGGGTAGGAAATGGTATGAATTATTGGAACTACTAACAAATGAGATACATTTCCACGCAAGTTATGGGACCAGATCAGACGAAAATTACGGTTTCCAGACCTCACAAAGAAAGTCTTTAGTACTTTGAAATAGTATAAATGATGGACAGGAAGAATTTTCAAATCATAGAACAAGGAGTAACAAGGATATCTACTTGGTTCCCAACATGTTTTTCTCAATACATTTTTCTGCAATATTAAAAGACTTTGGATTCTGTTAGAGTGTACGCCACCCTAGGATTCCATATTGCTGCTTAGATGTTACAGTTGTAACCACAACAACCCCATCCATATCGGTGATATAAACAAAAATGCATTTGTAATGCACAGGCGATCGACCTAACTCAACGTTCAATGACCAACGATCATTGACCGATGAATATCCGGCAATATCGTAAACCGAACCGATCGCCTGTGCAAGCATATTAATGTCAACTAGGTTAGATATATGTAATGCGCGAGCGATCGATCGAATTTCCAAAGGGTCATAATAAACCGAATCGACCGCTTGCGCAATCATATTTTTTTGGAACGACAATTAAGTCGTATACATATGTAGGAACACTTGCAGTGCGCGAGCGACCAATCGAATTTCCAAAGGTCTTCGATCGATCGTGCAAGCAAAGCACTTAAAACATTTAAACGTCGAGTGGTCATTTTCCGAAACGATTAAGTAAGAAGAAAGGAAAAAGAAAAGAAAAAGCAATTAAGCGAGGAAAATGACGACGGGCGTTTAAATAGAAGAATTTTTTTTAGTTTAAGTTAGTTCTAAGAAGAAACTCAATTTTGAATGGTCGCTTTCAGACCACGGAATAAGGCCGTCAATATTAAGGAATATTTTTGTGTTTTATTTTGGTTTCAAAAAAAATTTAAAGTAAAATTGGCGCAGTCGGTAGGATTGGTCAAAACGCGAAAAGTATAAGTTTTCGAGTGTTCGTTTTAACGATTAATTGACCAATCAATCTCGCGCTTCGTATTTCGTCGCGAGTGAATAGCAGTTACTTAAAGATAAGTAACTCCAAAAACAAAACGAAATGAATAGTCACTAAAAGTGTATTAACGAATCAAGTGCATTAACTCCAACAGTGTATTTAAAAACATATTGACTCTAACTCTAACTGTGTATCTAAGAATGTGTGAACTATAACTCTAACTCTAACAGTACTTAAAAATATATTGACTCCAACAGTGTATTTAAAAACATATTGACTCTAACTCTAACAGTGTATCTAAAAATGTGTGAACTATAACTCTAACTCTAACAGTACTTAAAAATATATTGACTCTAACAGTGTATTTAAAAACATATTGACTCTAACTCTAACAGTGTATCTAAAAATGTGTGAACTATAACTCTAACTCTAACAGTGTACTTAAAAATACATTGACTCTAACTCTAACTCCAATAGTGCATTTGAAAGAGTATTAATTACAGTGTGTTTAAAAGTGTGTTAACGATTAGACCAGAAGCATCCCTGGCTAATTTTTTTTCCTTTCGAAAACCCACCAACAACTGCGACTGAGAAGGAAGCAGCCAACAATCTCCCAAGACGAGGAAGAAGACATCAACCAAGCCTCAAGAAATAACTCAAGGTGCGTTCCTGTACACATTTTTTTTTTTTCCTTCTCTTTTTTTCTCTTTCTCTTCCTCTTCATTTGTTTATGTATCTAGATAGACATAAGTATTAAGACACTGAACATAATCGATAAGTTAATGGAAGATAATTTAAATACACGAATAGAAGAGGTTAGGCAAAAAAGCAACCAATTATCAGAAGTTATCCATAACTTCTTTGACACAAACATGCTAACACTAAGCATAGACCCCCTCAAGTACCTTTCCAAAATCCCAGATTTCAATGGAGATTATAGAGAACTCCAGAATTTCATCGACCTTATAGACAAAATCCACCCGACACTTGTAAAATATGACTCATTGGCGCAGAGTATCTTCTCTGACTATATCAAGGCCAAGTTGAAAGGCAAGGCCCGAGAGATAGTCGAAATAAATGCGCACATAACCAGTTGGACTGACATCAAAACTACCCTCATTAATAACTTTGGCGATAGACTAAGCATCGAAGAACTCTTTGATGAACTTAGATCGATCAAATTTAAAACAAATAGCGTAGACTTCTACAATGAAATGAAAACTATCCTACGCCGTCTTAACTTAAAGACAAAACAAATAGCAGAAAATAATGAAACAGCAACGAGCAATATAAAAAATAATAAAGTTTCAGCCCTAGTCCTTTTCAAAAATAAAATACCAGAACCGATGAGATCTCTTCTACACTGTAGAAACCCTTCGAGCTTGGAACAAGCAATAAATATTCTTCACGAATCAGGTTATGCATACTTTAATAATAGGAATAATCATACTAGACCCCGACAAAATAACAATTATACTAGACTATCATTTAATCAGACCGAAACAAGACCCAACTATTACAATAACGCTCAACCATATCGATACAATCCACCCTTAAACGCTAGCCCCTATTACCAACCACCGCAAGAACCCATGGAAATCGGCTTAATGGAAAGAAACCGAAATCAGCGGAATAACCAAGTTACGAACATTTCATATTCACAGCCCAGACATCACCAACAAAGACAAACCGAACAATACTCTCGAAATAGACAACAAAACTACCAAAGTACAAACGAAAGACACCAACCCTCGAGAAACCGACTTAACCAAAACACAAGAACAACTCAACCTAACAGTAATGCGACTAACGAAAATTTTCTTTTAGAGGCCTCACCTCTGAATTACCATATATAACAGTACAGGGAAAAATAAGACCACTTACGTTTTTAATAGACACTGGCGCTACGCACTCCATTATTAACCCAGGACTCTGTTCCCCAGATAAAATAAAACCCATCCAAAACCCAATAAAAATTAAAACACTTAGCAAGGACGTGGAAATTAGAGAAAAAGCAATAATACCATTATTCAAAGAATTGGGAGATCCACAAACCCAATTCGAGGTATATATATACCCTTTTCATAATCAATTCGACGGTCTTATAGGAAACAACATCCTTATACCGTGGAAATCTAAAATTGACTTAGGAAACAATATCCTAACACTAAATAATAATAAACAAATTAGAATCCATTTCAAACATAATAAACAAACAAAAGTAATACCTCCTAACGAAATTACTCTACCTATTGCTCAACGCGAATGTCTCGCCTATTTGCCAGAGCAGAAGTCGACAGACGGTATCGCAACTATCGAAGAAGATATACATTCAGTAATAGACCACGAGGTATCAGCTGAATTAGATTCCAATAAAAGTGACATTGGAAATCAAACCCCTAAATTCAATAGGTTCCCAACCCCTTCTATCGATTATGAGAATTTTAATATTATAGAAATCCCTAAAACTCCACCGTTGTTAGAACAACTGAGACTTGACCACCTAAACAGCGAAGAAAAATCAAGAATAAAAAAAGTTGTAAGTAAATTCAAGCATGTGTTCTATCAAGAAAATATAGATCTTACTTTCACAAACGCCATTAAACACGAAATAAGAACGACCAACGATATTCCTATACATTCAAAAAACTACAGATATCCCTATATACATAAGAAAGAAGTCGAAGACCAGATTCAAGAAATGTTAAGAAACAAAATTATAAGACACAGTAATTCTCCTTACTCTGCACCAATTTGGATCGTGCCAAAGAAGGCCGATGCAAGCGGTAAGACCAAATGGAGACTCGTAGTGGATTACCGTAAACTAAACGAGGTAACCATTGATGACAGATACCCCATTCCGTGTATAGACGAGATCCTCGATAAGTTGGGAAGGTGTCAATATTTCACCACCCTAGATTTGGCTAAGGGATTTCATCAGATTGAAATCCACGAGAAGGATATCCATAAGACTGCTTTTAACGTGGAAAACGGACACTATGAATTCATTCGCATGCCGTTTGGACTGAAGACAGCCCCGGCAACGTTCCAACGTCTTATGAATAACGTACTGAAGGAGTATATTAACGTCATCTGCCTAGTTTACACGGACGACATTATTGTGTTCTCCACTTCGTTGCAAGAGCATATAGATTCACTCACAAAAATCTTTAAGAGACTTGATGAAGTGAATTTGAAGGTACAATTGGACAAATCCGAATTTCTTAAGAAAGAAACGGAATTTCTTGGCCATATTGTTACACCGGAAGGCATAAAGCCAAACCCGAGGAAAATAGAGTGTATAAAAAATTACCAAATACCAAAAACAGCGAAAAAAATCAAACAATTTTTAGGTCTCACGGGATATTATCGCAAATTTATCCAAGATTATTCTAAAATTGCAAAACCTATGACAAGATTTCTTAAAAAGGATACCAAAATTAATACACAAGATTCAGAATATGTACGATCCTTTAATACTCTAAAAACCCTTCTAATGAATGATCCTATACTAACTTATCCGAATTTCAACAAAACTTTTGTTTTGACTACGGATGCCAGCCAATACGCTCTGGGAGCAGTCTTGTCTCAAGACGACCACCCACTGTGCTACGCAAGTCGTACATTAAATACACATGAAATAAACTATAGTACAATTGAAAAAGAATTATTGGCTGTAGTATGGGCAACTAAGTATTACCGCCCATACCTTTTTGGACGAAAATTTATTATAGAAACCGACCATAAACCATTAACATGGCTTTTCTCTATTAAAGAACCGAATTCGAGATTAGTTCGCTGGAGACTAAAACTATCTGAGTTCGATTACAAAATAAAATACAAAAAAGGTACAAAAAATATGAACGCAGACGCCCTTTCTCGCATATCAAACCCCGAAATAAACCTAGCCGAGAACGAAAATATTCCAGTCAGTAAATCATGTATAAATGTCTTTAAAACGCAAATTGTTATTCAAAGATCCCACTCAGGCTCAGTCAGAATAAAAAAGACAAAAATCTTCAACAGAAATCGTACAACAATATGTGCAAAAAGATTAGACGAACAAACCACTATAACCCTCCTAAAAACACATTTCAATCCTAATTCGCTGAACGCAATTCTAGTGGAAGATGAAGAATTCTTCAAAACAATCAAAGACGTCTTCACCAAATACTTTATGAACAACGGCAAATTCAAAATCATCAGATGTCTTAAGCTGTTAAAAGACATATCAGATGAAGAAGAATTGGCCTCGTTGATAGAAAAAGAACACTACAAAAACAACCATAGAGGAATAGACGAAGTTTATAAGGAATTAACACTAAATTACTTTAGCCCAAACATAAGGGATCGCATTACTAAATTCATTAATAATTGCCATATATGCAACTCTGAAAAATACGTTAGGAACCCACCAAAACCACCCTTCAAATTAACTGAGACCCCTTTCAAACCCCGAGAAACTGTTCATATTGATGTTTTTTATAGCTTGGAAAAATCTTTATTCCTTACCTTCATAGACAAATTTTCAAAACACGCATGCGCGATCAAAATTTCAAACAGAAATTGGTTAGAATTCAAGAGAGCACTTTCTTACTATATAAGCCAGTTCGGCACTATAAATAGAATAATAGTTGACAATGAACTAGGATTTAAAGCAATACCTCTCAAGCAATTCCTAATAGATTCGAACATCCAAATACATTATACCTCCAATAGTAATCATACTTCTAATTCCGACGTAGAAAGACTCCACAATACTATAAACGAACATATTAGATTACTTAAACATGACAAAATAAATAACCAAGGGAATATAGAAGATAAAATCCTACGAATAATAACATATTATAACAACACAATACATTCCACAACAAATAAAAAACCAATCGATTTCATCAATGGTAAGATCCATGAGAGCGAATATCAGGAAATCCACAATGCAATACTGAGGAAAAAACAGAATACACTCAACAAACTCAATCAGAATAGGAAAAGCGAACCCTTAGAAATAGGTCCAAATTATATAAAAGAAGTCAGAGGAGGCAAAAACCACTCAAAATACAGGCAAATCTTAGCTGAAAAAATAGATGAGGATCACTTAAAAGACACTAAGAACCAAAACATTTATTATAGGACACACGTCAAAACTAGAAAGAAACATCAAATTAATAAATCAACGTAAAATATATTCTATTCCAGATGACACTGTTTTTAAGAATGCTTCTATTCACAATCGCTGTGTCACCAACCAGAGCAAACGAACTAAGTGTACAAGATGTTACCAACAACCACGGTTACGTCCTTATAAAACTAGGAACGACAAAACTAATTAAACACAACACGAAGATTATTCATTTAATTAACACAACAGAATACGAACAATCTATAGAAATTATTAAGGAAAATATAAATATCTTGCATACTTCAAATACTAACTCAAAGACACTTCTAAATTCTATAAACAATAACTTCCTTTCACTCAAAACAAAACTAGAAAACTTAATCCCAAGACACAAACAAAAACGAGGTTTAGTAAATATGATAGGCAAAGGCTTAAAATTCATTGCTGGCACAATGGACAGCGACGACGAGATACAAGTAACGAACGCTATTGATAATTTGACAAACAATCAACGAATATTAACAGCTAAATCGAATAAACTTATACTAATCAGTAATACTATTTCTTTACAAATCCAAAATATCACTAACCATATCAACACACAACAAAAAACAGTAGAAGACTACTTAAACAAATTTAAGAATTCCGTACAAGGTAGAATCAATACTATGGAAGATGAGATAGAATTCCTAAAACATATCTACCAAATCAATAACGACATAACTTCACTACAGACTCATGTTGACAACATCGGACAAATAATTTTTTCAGGAAAGTTAGGAATTATCCCGAGCGATATCCTATCATCCAAAGAGCTAGGATTAATTCAAGACCTAGATACTTATACACACATAAAAGTGGCTGTCACACTCCAAGACCAAAACATTTTCATTATCCTATTAATACCTCAATACTCGAATCGAACCCTATCCAGAGTCCTTATTGAACCAGTCCCAAACCAAGAAAACAATTACCTATATACTAACATTCAAGAAATATTGCATGACGAAAATAATAACATATACGACATTTCTGTAAAAGATAATTTAGAGAAAAACCTCAAAAGATTGTACAACAATTGTTTACAAAATATATTTTTATCTGAAGAAGCTAATTGTGATGTCAAACCATTTTCTGGTAAAGAAATAAAAGAAATCGCACAAGGTCTAATAATATGTAAGAATTGTAAAAACGAAACAATAAAGCATAACTGTAACAGGCTCAAAATTAAAAACGAAGGAACATTCATTGTAAAATTCCGAAATTGTATTATAGAAATAGACAGTAAAAAATATGTAAACCCTTATATAAATATCCACGGTAAACTTATATTACCAAACTATATGACTAATATTAAAAACAATATATCACCTGAGGATATAAAACTAGAAACATTGTTATTAAAACAAATAGAACTCGAAGAAAATGTAAACGAATTCTCTTACAAAAACAAAAATACAAACATATTCAGTCTTAGCACCGATATTATAATTGTTATTATTATCGTCATATTCATGATAATTTTTGTAAACCGCAAATTAAAAACTAAAACTTTACTGATTTCGTCGGAGCCTCAAACTGGCGATGGGGGTGTTACAGTTGTAACCACTACAACCCCATCCACATCGGTGATATAAACAAAAATGCATTTGTAATGCACAGGCGATCGACCTAACTCAACGTTCAATGACCAACGATCATTGACCGATGAATATCCGGCAATATCGTAAACCGAACCGATCGCCTGTGCAAGCATATTAATGTCAACTAGGTTAGATATATGTAATGCGCGAGCGATCGATCGAATTTCCAAAGGGTCATAATAAACCGAATCGACCGCTTGCGCAATCATATTTTTTTGGAACGACAATTAAGTCGTATACATATGTAGGAACACTTGCAGTGCGCGAGCAACCGATCGAATTTCCAAAGGTCTTCGATCGATCGTGCAAGCAAAGCACTTAAAACATTTAAACGTCGAGTGGTCATTTTCCGAAACGATTAAGTAAGAAGAAAGGAAAAAGAAAAGAAAAAGCAATTAAGCGAGGAAAATGACGACGGGCGTTTAAATAGAAGAATTTTGTTAGTTTAAGTTAGTTCTAAGAAGAAACTCAATTTTGAATGGTCGCTTTCAGACCACGGAATAAGGCCGTCAATATTAAGGAATATTTTTGTGTTTTATTTTGTTTTCAAAAAAAATTTAAAGTAAAATTCTTAGACTCAAAAATGCTATGATACACTATTTTCAGAAATTCTTTAGAACAAATCTTACTCAAATAGAAGAAATATCTAAGTGTGGTCCGAAAATATCTTTTTAAGGAATCTTTGTGATTTGAACAAGTCATTGTATGGTCAATAGTAAGTCCGAGCTTAGCTACAGCTTAAGCCATTACAAAAAGAGGGACCAGACAGGACGAATGCACAATTGCAGATATACAACAAATATTTTTGGCAGTCAGGTGCATGGAAATAGACGTTTGCATCGAAGTTTAATGCTAACAAACTGAAGTGCATTATTCCAGTTTTTTGTTTTTTTCTTTTAACCAGGTTATGTTCACCAAACCAGTTTCGCAGTAAATTAAGATCACAACTAATGTCAGAGATCAGATTCAAAGGACTGTTGCAAATACAGTAAACATACCTTTAACATCAAGTAAAAATAAAGAATTTATATAAATTAGAAACAAGATTGGTCCCAGCACCGAACCTTGGGGAACACCCAAATTGTAGAGGTAAGACTTAAACTATTCAAGCGTGAAGCCACGAAAACCTGCTTATTTCAACTTCCTTATTAAAACATTATGGCTAACCATGTCAAAAGCCTTAGTAATGTAGATTAATAACCATGCTGTACACTTTTTCCGATCTAGCTTTGTCATTATTTAGGAGCGAAATTGTAAAAGTGCACCCTCAGTTGATTTTCCTTTTTGCAAACAAAATTGAAGAGGACTCAAGAATTTAGTCGAAATAAGAAAGCTGACTATTCTATTTCTTTTTTTGAAGAGTTTACTAAAATTGGCATGTAGCTGGAGATTTCCGTGTCAGCACCATTTTTGTGCAGGGTATATCATCTGCACATTTAAAAGCTTCCAAAAAGACACCTTCAAGGATGCAGTTGTTGAAAATATCTGCCAACACATTTATCACAAAACAAGTGAGACGGTTGCGATAAAAAAAAATGAAAGGAGCTTAAATTAGGAGGTCGGGAGCTGTTTTTGAAACTTACAAAGAGTTAAATTGTGAACAAAAGTCATTATGCGGACTAGCTGAATAGTAGTGAATAAATCAACATCTACATCGTCTTAAGGAAAGCTAAAAAGTGCAATACAATTTCCTTTCGGGAAAAATCCGGTAATATTCGAAAATATATGTAGTTCAAAATGACATCCGTATATCGTTTCATCGTTTTTTTCTCCTTCTTATCGGGCGCTACAGTTCCGGGTGAACCTGGGCCTCAACCAATATGCCCCTCCAACTAGCATGATCTTTTGCTAGCCTTTTCCATTGCCGCACACCCAGTTGGCTGAGGTGCCATTCCACCTTTGTGCGCCATCTTAAGTGCGGCCGTCCTCTGTTTCTTCGCCCGTCGGGATCAGATTCAAATACTCTCCGGGCTGGAGCTGTGGTGTTCATTCGCTCTGAATGGTATAGGTAGCCATCTTAGGCGTTGAATCCGTAGACGCCTGACCAGACCCATGTCGCTGTATAGCCGGTAAAACTCGTGGTTGAATCTTTTGCTCCATCCCCTGTCTGCGTTTACAGGTCCGAAAATCAAACGCAAAATCTTTCTCTCGAAACGGCCAAGGACTTGCTCATCCGCTTTTGATAGTACCCGTGCCTCTGCGCCGTACAACAGGACCGGTATGATAAGGGTCTTGTATAGAGTCAACTTCGTCATTCGGGAGAGGGCTCTATTACTCAATTGCCTCCTGAGCCCTATAAACAGTGAGAGGAAAGGGTGATTCTGCGTTTGATTTCGGAACTGATGTCGTTTCTCCAGGTCACTACGGAGCCAAGGTGGGCGAAGTCCTTAACAACCTCAAACTTATATCTGCCAATATGAACGTTCTGGCCAAGGCGTCGGTGGTGACCGTCCTTTTTTGATGACAGCATATATTTAGTTTTGCCTTCGTTTACTGCCCAACCAAATTTGGCCGCCTTCACCCCAATACTCGTGAACGCCTCATTGACATCTCGCTGTATGCGAGGAGTTGTGAAGATTTGAAATAAATTGTGCCTCTTGTGTTGGCCAGTGATTTTTGCACAATCATTTCTAATACGATCACACGACAGCGCATCGCCCTGCCTAAATCGTTTTTTGACATCAAAACTATCGGTCAGGTGTCCACCGATTCGGATGGAACAGCGAGCATTCTCCAGGGTCATCCTGCATACTCGTACTCTGACGAGTTTAGCAGGGATGTCAAAGGTAAACATAGCGTTGCTTAGCTCGTCTCTAATTACGCTGTCGTATGCGGCTTTGAAGTCGACAAATGGGTAGTGAGTGTCGACTTGTTTTTTTCCAGGATCTGCCATAGTGTGAAGAGTTGGTCGATGGTGAACTTCCCACAAAACGGCAGAGAAGATTTGGTAGACGATGTTAAGGAGAGTTATTCCTCTTTAATTGGTGCAGTCAGAGGGGTCTACTTTTTTGTGGATCGGGTATACGATGCTGAGACTCCTTTTCTCGGGCATGCTTTCCTCTGACCATATCTTACAAATGAGGTGGTACATGCTTCATCCTTGAAGAGCCCAGTAGAAAGTCCGTCTGCGCCAGCAGCTTTATTCGACTTGAGTTTCTATATGGCGATCTCAACTTCGTCGTGGTCAGGGGGACGGAATTCTCTGCGATCTTCGTTGTTAAGAAATGGATCATTCTGCCTGACAGCGGCATATTGACTAACATCGCCGTTATTCCGTCTGCAGAAGTGGTTTTTCCATATTCTCAGCATCGACTTCGATTCTACCACTAGGTGTCCGTTCTCATTCCTGCAGGCTTCAATTCCGGACTAACCCTGTTTTTTGGCGAAGGAAACTCGCCATTCGCCCTTACCCGTCTGTAATTTCTGTAAGAAATCTCCAGATGGCACCACGAGGGGATGGGTATGGAACTTACTAACAGTGCCGCAAGATTTTCGTCTGCGGTGGCTCTTCTCGCTTTTTACCAATGTGGATATGAAAGTATAAATACTGGAAAGTAATTTGTATGCCAAAGCATACTGTAGAAGTTGTTCCAGCTTATAATATTTCCAACCGCGTCGGTTAAATTAGTTAAACTGCATTTGGCATCTTTGGTAAGAGTTAAAACGAAGACTTAGAAAACGGGAAATGAGTACTAAGATCGATCTAAAAAATGCTCCTCCTAAAAAGTACTTCAAGATATCAGCAGAAATCGCAAGGACACTAATAATAAGTACATCTATTCTGATCTTGTTCTTCCGGCCTCTTTGTTTCTTTCAAGGTTCCGTGCGTCCGAAAAAAAACGGAACCCTTATAGGATCACTCGTGTTTCCGTCTGTCCGTCGCTCACAGTCAATTATCTCCGAATCGACTGGACCGATTAAGTTGAAATTTGGTACACATATCAATTTCTGTGACCCAAAGGCAGAGATGTGACGTGAATAGATGAAATCTGTAAATGGGAGGTAATTTTTGGAGGGAAGGTGGAAAATTAAAAAAAAAAATTGAAAACTGCATCGTGGGATATATCAAATGGAAGGTCTTAAGGAGTCCATGATATTAAATTAATATGGTAAATCACTCAATATTGTGCTACCAACTTACATTTGCAGGTGGAATGTGTGGAAAAACGTATTTTTCAACTCAAATGTTAAGTTTTGTCGAATCGGTTTGTAGATAAATATTTAAAGAAAAAAATAAGCCCACAATAAGGATACTACGAACAACATTTTTGGAGATATTGATTTTTCAATTTATGCCGCCCGCGGCATAAAAAAATAAAAATTCTTAGTAAGGCGTAGGCCCTTACTACGGCATTGCGAGTCATGCTTGTGAGACGTTCACGTTGCTCTACTTGAGACCGATTTGTGCGCTAGTGTCTTGTTATAGATAATGGCACGGAACCCTTTGTGCGCGAGTCCGACTCGCACTTGCCCGGTTTTTTGCTATCGTTATCATTCACATTCCTCTGGGGTAGCTATCTGTACTTATTTGGGCCGCTCTATATAATCAGGCAAAGAAGTTATGCCGTCGCATTTTTACAGCTTAAATATATAATTTTACTGCAACTGCTTTGCTACAAAATGTGGATTAAAGATATAGTAATTTCGTTTCTCGTTATAATAACAACATAACCTATGTTTTATTTTGAGTAATAAATAAATCCGTAAATGTATGTATCTTGGCGTTACAGTCCATGAAGGACCAATGCCGAGCTTCTCTCAATCACACATGTTGTGTATGATTTCATTTTCCCATAGGTGAAAGGGACCTGCAGTTTATTGCCGGATCCGAACGGCGAATTTTGAGAAGCTTTTCTTGACAATTATATTACAGGGGGTTTTGTCAGTACCCCGCTGAGGAGAAGCACCATGGAAAACTCGTTTGATCACGAGGGTGTTGTCGGGATTCGATCCCGTGTCATCGGCGTCAGGGGCCAACCCGCTACCCACTGCGCCCCGGCGCTCTCAATTCCGTAAATAGTTGACGGAAGTTTCTCAAAATTCCACGAACTGCATTATAGAAAAAAGGTTCAGAAATGCCTCGATTGGCCCTTAACCATACTATAAAGGTTTTGTTGAATCCAACCGATTGCTCTGACCATATAGAAAAATTTTAATAGTGCATTACCATGAACTTGTGACAAATTCCAAGCTCATTATGCCCCGAAAAATTGCTTTAAGTGACAATAGCCTTGACTTCTCTTACCTCAAACTAATATATCACTCATTAATATTGTCATGTTGTAGTGTGTCCGTGAAAGGCATTGATGCTGGAGCAAAAGCACTCAGGAACTAAACCGACTTGAAGGCTAAGTCATTACAAGTACTCAAAATAAATTATAACGAATCAGAGGCATAAGCCATAGTTTCAATCAAAATTGTCACAAATTGTCCTCCTTCCTAGCATAGCCACTTGCTAAACCCTCTTTGGTAAATCAACTCCTAATTTAATGACTTCTCAAGTCCTTCTAAAGACCACATTTGGTGTGTAAATTATGCCATATGTTTGGCTGGCAAGAATGAGTTAAAATTATTCCCAGCCGCATGGGTTTGCTGGTTTAACCCACTTTCAGTCTGCATGACTCCCTCTCTCACATACATAGTACATATCGGCAAGAACTGAGGGAAAAGAATATGTAAGTGTACGTACATATGAGGGTATGTGAAGTAGCAAGTGGCTACTAAAACTAATTCCGTCTGCCTAAAGCTATAGTCGTAGCAGACATTTTAGGTGGATGCACTATAGAATGGGATAAGACTCCGTTTCCGGACTCAGAATGCCTCTTGGCTTCCATGTCATGAGATTCAAAACACATGTGCCCGTACCTTTTGCTATAACTCCCACTCTCACTCACCCGATTACCCAAATTCTCATCCCAACCTGTTTTTGATTATTTTGAAGGATATCACATCACCGAGAAACAGAACTTGTTCGTGTAAGATGCAAAGTGGTTTGTCTCTTACAACCAATAACACGCATTAAAATGCAGAACCCTTGACAGGACCGAACCGAAGGAGACAACTGGCCGATCGATGTTCATGTACATGAACACCGTTTCGGTCATAAACAATTTTGGTTGAAAGACCTTCGTTCCTCGGTCCTTAATCAGAGATAGTTAAATTTAAGTTCAAATTAACTTTCGGAAGTCGTTACGAAGTGAATGTCAAAGGACATGGGATTATGGATCCTTACTGATGGCAAGTGTGACGACAAGTGACTGAGTATGATTTCATAAGTCGACACTGTTCTGTGCTGTTCCTGAAATCACACGGAACACAGAGATTGCACTTGGTGGAAGGCAAGAAAAATAGAAACAACATGTAACCAGTGAATTGAACTCAATCTGGGAATAACAATTCTCCCAAGGAGCAGTAGACACTTAATGCCTGTCGGCTGAGTTGACAGAAAAGTCCCGCAATAATGCCTCGAGGACATACACTCGGTATATTTCTGTATATATGTATCTACTTGTCGGGTATCTGCTTCTTTGACTTGGGCAATTGTGAAAGTTCTCTTCAAGAGCTGTACTCCCTCTTGAGGAATCCTTACTCCCGGCGACAGAGCCGAAACAGTGTTGTAATAATAACTTTATTCCATATACACTCGACACAATGGTAAGTGATGAAGGAATGAACGGCGACAAGCCTAGCGGAAGGAGCGTGAAAGTGTGAAAAGCCGGCGAACTGCTGAACTGGTGAGTTGCCAAAGTATACAAGGAGCCGTGGAAAATTATGATTCGGTCTGGTTTGAGTGATGTGTGTCGTAAATGACTGGTTGGGGCTGTGGCTATAGCTGTGGTACGAATTTTGTTTTGGGTCGGTCGGTGGTGATGATTCTGATTCTTGGGGGTTGAATGCGGTTATGATGGGCGGTGCTGCAACAATTAGGCGATGATAAATGGCTTTTAAAATAACTGACAGCTTGATGACAGACTGCGTCGTCCTGAGGCTGTGTTATTTAATTTAATAGAGTGTGATGGGAACTGAGAGTTATGGTGGGTTGAGAGGTCGCTGATCCTTCAAATTGTTGTCGTTTTCTTTGTGAATGAATAAATTACCTCGTGGATGAAGTCACACTTATTGGCATAAACTGACAACAAATTTTAGAACATAATTACATAGTACCTACGTGTCCATGGTTCTTTAGCTATTTAGTTTATTCTTAAAAACAATTAAAAGGTTCTTTTGCGAATGTGGGATATACCCAAAGAAGCTTCATCCCTTTGTTCCACTCTACTACCCAGAGGGCCTTCATTCCAGTGGTCAGTATCGTGTTAATATGTATATCATTTAAATATGTCTATCAGAAACAACAATCTTGGTAACTAAAGTAAATTATGACTGCAGGCAGATGTAGAGATTCTAGAGTCGCCAATATTCATTTTCAAACCACATGTAGGTCATGGGTGCATTGTAGATTCCTTCGGATCATTGTCTGAGCATGGGTACAACCGACGACTGATCGAATGAGTACCTGAGACGGGATGTGATAATGCCTCCACGCTAGTCCAGGAAAGCAGAGGACCAATCAAGTTCGAGATAAAAATCTAAAGCTCACCCAGCAAGCACATGCATTCAGGCTGAAAAATCCGCACTTACGAAAGGTAGATTTCTGTCATAGAAAGCGCTACCTATTAGGTAGTCTGCTTGCTTTCATGGAAACTAAAGAGCAAGAAGGATGTGCAGAATTTCTAGAAAAAGTGGCGCAGTGGGTAGTGTGTTGGCCTCTGACGCCGATGACACGGGATCGAATCCCGACACATCTATGTCATCGAACGTGTTTTTTACGGTGTTTCTCCTCAGCGGGGTTCTGACAAAACCCCTTTAGTAAAATTGTCATGAACAGTTTCTCGAAATTCGCCGTTCGAAATCGGCAATAAACTGTAGGTCCCTTTCACCTATGGGAATTAAACCACACACAACATGGGTGATTGAGAGAAGCTCGGCTTAGGTCCTTCATGGACTGTGTCGCCAACATACATACATACATTCTGCTTACTTCCCCTATACCTCAATACAGCCTTTTCTACTAACGGCAGTTGTTGAGCGCGTTGATTACTGCGTAGAGAGAAAACTCGATTTGATCTTTGTAATGATGCTAGTGACCAAAACACAGTTTGGGACAACAGAAAAATGCCAGTTGCAACAACAGACATATTAAGTCCATCATTAACTGATACATCACTCTAAAAGCCGCTTTGTCATACCACAGATATACTGAATTCCAAATGAACCGAAAGAGCTCTTTCTCACATCCTAGCGGTAATACAACAAAAACTAACTGTGAAACTTGTCATGGCCCACCTAATGGGCGGCGTAATCCGAGTTGTCATGTTCTGTTGCAAAACGCCTTGCGAGTGATTCGTCTTCTGGTTGAGTGCTGGACTTCTACTCTGCGAAGCTTCTGAATAGACGATTAAAATCGAGACTACGAAGCACTACTGGTGGGATATACGCCGGTATGCGTATATAGACCTCTTTCTACAATTTTCGCACTTCACTTCGTCAAGCGTCTAATTGTTAAATAGTCTCCTATCACTAAACTCTCCGAGTCCATTGTGTATGACCTAATGTCCTTCCCTAAAGGGTAGGTCCACCACAACCAATGATGTTATTACTGCGGACTTTAGCAAAGCATTTGATAAGATCAGTCATCCATTAATCTATTTTTAGCTCGAGGCTTTAAACTGCACGTGCCAAATAATCGTATGGCTTAAGTCGTACCTTGAGAATTCTATTTCAGATTATTTTTCAGAATCTCATTCCCTGGCCCGTTGTAGCTTCGTCCGGTGTTTCGCAAGGCAGTCATCCTGGTCCCCTAATTTTTATCATAACCGTTAATGATGACTAATGTGTTGTGTGCCCAATCGTTTTACTTTACTTCCCTAGAGTCCCTTCCGATTTTTCTCCGAGAAATGGGGAAATTAGTATACAGTAAGGTGTCCCGATGACGCGGGATCGAATCAGCCCTGTCATCGAATGTGTTTTAACGGTGCGTCTCCTCAGCGGATTTCTGACACAACCCCCTGTAGTACGCTTGTCATGAAAAGCTTTTCGAAATTCGCCGTTCGGAATCGACAATACATTGTAGATCCCTCTCACCTAAGGGAAAATAGAATCACACACAATATGGGGGATTGAGAGAAACTCGGCTTTGGTCCTTCATGAACTGTAACGCCAACATACATACATATGTGTGTATGTACACACAAGGTGTCAATTTTTAAAACCGACGAATACTGAGATAGTCCTTTCACGCGGAGAAGATCCATAGACATGGGACACCAAAAGTGGTATATTGGATGTACGCTGCGGTTGTACGATCTATTTCAGTCTATGGTTCGATTCTCTGGTGAAAGCCACTTGAGAAGAAATGCCATCTTCAACGCGTTTCAAGGATTCAGAGGGCAGGTTGTCTGGCGGTGACTGGTTTTATGTAATTCATACCAACCGCTGCTCTTGAAACAATGCTGAACTTTCCACTCATAGACATAAACTGTGAAAGCATCGCAGCCAGGGCTGCGCTAAGAATGCAAGAATCCAGTCTCTGTGCAAGGATCCCTCATGGCCACGTATCAGATATCAATAAATTGACCCTCTGCCGGGTACCAGGTCATATGAATATTTTCGGAAATGAGAAGGCGAACGAACTTGCTAGATTAGGATCAGGCGCAAACTCCACGCAGATCACAACTGAGGCTAGAACGCCCCTCAGTACACTTTTCAGATTAATAGAGGTGGAGCTAATAAAGAAAGGCCAATAATCAATGGTAGCAATTAGATACATACGCAACGGCAAGATTGGCCCGTCTATGATAAGAAAAAACAGAAGGTCTGCTAAAGTTCAGTGGTGGAAATATTCGATGGGCAGTCGGAGACCTCACTGGGCACGGCATGATATCCTACAATGCAGCCAGACTGGGCCAGCTCCACAATGACTTCTGCAGAGGCTGCAGGGAAGCAGAGGAAATTGAATCCATTCATCATAACTGTGCGAATGCCCGGCACCAGCCCAAAAAAAGGAGCATATCCCTTGGAAGTCACTTCCTGTCGGGACTAGAAGAGGTAAGTAATATTGAGCTGAACAGACTACTGGGATTTCTGTCCGCATCTAGGTGGTTAAGCTCAACTCCTCGGCAACTTCTCGTAGTCTAAGTGAGCCCTGATCTCTCGTCAATAGGGCACCCATCTACCTATCCTAACCTAAGGTTCTAATTTAGCAGTACAATGGACCAGTAGCGGTTTCCGAATGCACCAGAAATAACATTCTTGTTATTACTCAGCCAAATTTATTTAGGCTGTATGGTGGCTGTAACTGAGGACAGAACATATTTTGGAAATCCGACATCTGCTTAGCTTTGCCTGTATTTGTGTACATTCATTCTGATGGACTAAACAAGGACTATTTACCGACGACGATTTGACACGCATGTAACATGATAAAAGTGTTAAACCTACAGACAGATACACTACAGTAGAATTGAAACCCCCGTTCGGATGTTGTCAGTTCTTTGCAACTCTGTAGAGTACCAATCTCTGTTTCCAGTCCAGAAAACTTTTCTTTTTAGCCAAATCTGGCTTACTCCATCTTGCGTGTCCTACTAACCAACATTGTAGTAATCTCATAAATCTTTCATTGCCTTCTGTAGAACCAAATCCTCCATGCAATTCTTCTTCTCTCTCTCTCCCTCTCTCTTAAATTTTGAAACGCATTCACCGAGAAAAACCAAAGAAAATGGAAAAGGATTGGATACATTTAGCCTTAGTAAAGATGAAGAGTTTATTCCAATTTTTCCGCTGACATGCAAAATAGCGACAAAACCTCAAGGGTCCATCAAGAACAGTTCCTACTGATGATGTTTAAAGAGAGAAGCAAAAGCAAAAAATAGAATTGCGAAGTTGATCCTTTTCGTTTTATTCGTTTCTCGTTGCCTGCACATCCTCGCATTTGTTTAACATTTCACCATCACAGCCAACATCAACATCATATCACATCACAAAGCCATTTTATACCATCGGTACTCGTACACATGCTTGTCGTACGTTTCCCACCGTGGATACAAGGCCCGGTCCTTTCATCTCCCTGTCCGCGATACTATACGGCGAGTATATAAATTTTCATTTCTGCAAAAAGGACATTTTGTGCATGTTAAACGAACTTTCGTCGGTTCATTTCTAACACAAACCGCCGGCAAAACGTTGTGGTAAGAGCTGGTATCGTATCCCTGTTCTCAACCCCAGTGCAACTCCAGTTCCATGGAAGCATAAGCGATGGAGGAAGAAAAAAAAACTATAGCAGAATGCCTGCCAGTGATGTTGCATTATGCATGCGACCGGCGGGAGGCCTTGGAATGAACATACAAACCTCCTACCCAAAAACTAATGCGAGACCGTCCTTTTTCCAGGAGCGAAAAGAGAAGAGAATGAAAGAAAGAAATATTATAACAGCTTCCGAATGGAACATATCCTGCGATGCACAAAAAAGAAGTAAGCAAGCCCCCTTTCTCTGTGTCTCCTTCGAAACCAGCCAAGGATGTACGTATGTGTGATTTGGTGTATTCGAGACGCGAAGGATAAAAGTTTATTGATTCACTCTAAATGATCCGTGGCATAAACGACAAACACAATAGCAGAACTATGACCTCTTTGCGCAAAAAAGTCGTCATTATATCCATGCGCTCATTGGCTCTTCTTGCCACTGTACCGATTTATAGTATTTTTCTACCAAAACCAGTTTCCCTCCCGTGCATCTTACAACATACTCGTACTCTCGTGTTGTTGTCGTTTTGACAAAAGACGGACGGAAGACGGAAGAGTTACAAGCAAGCTATGCTTCTTATCTTTCATTTATGGCAATATGCGACTTATTGTTATTTTCCAATCTGCATGTGCTGTAACTCGAACAAAACTAGCTTTCGGCTTATCCTACTCCATGTATGGGGTCCATTGTTATTCTTAAGATGACGCTATTGCTGAACGCAGCCGAAGAAGCATCATCATTTGCCATTATTCGGCAGATTGCTGCTACTGCTGCTGCTGTTGCCAGAACTTGTATTTATGCGATTTAAAGATTCATATCCGTTGGATGGATGCTTATATCGTATGCGACGTTTCAATGGACCATACCCCTGGCGGCGTGGCGTGCAGCCTACTACAAACCGATTGCTATGACAAGTGAAATTCATTCTTCGTTGAATAGTTACTCGGTATTGCATTTATGCATGGGATTGCTGAACTACTACAGGATGAGGGAATAAATAATGGATAGATGAAGGATGTAAGAAGAGTAGAAGAAGAAGGACATACATATGATATGTATTACAAATGCTGAGTAGATACATAGGTATGACTGACTATATGAAGTTATGGTTCGGGGTCGTGTGCAGCCTTTGATGACTTCTCCATCACAATCCGGGTGCAATCACATATTTATTTGTTGAGCACATTCGTTGTGGTACCGATGCGTACGAACGCAGATTAGCATTTATATAGAATTTATTATTCAATTTCTTGCAGATGAGCTTATGACTTAAGGCATTAGACTCTGCTGATGCAATTCGTCAACCAGTTCCGAGTCCTCTTTTCTTTCAAATGAATGCTATTGATAACAGCATGGTATTGAGATTCGAGATGGTTACAAGTGTGTTCCTTTTGCAATCAGCGTAATTTGTGGAATTTTTGGAATCCAATTATTGACGATTAGAAGATGTTCGACGTTTGCAATACTTGTTTAGCTAACACTCTGTCAGCCTGTAACCTGATTTAACGAGGATAGGATCCAGAGCAACATACATGTAGTTATGGTTTAATTTGTTTATTTTTTCTATTTTTCTATTGTAAAGTAATTTTGCAAATAATGGAGTATAAAGTTAATTCGTCAGGTTAAAGCCCCTGGTTTTAAATTTATCAGAGAGTATAAGAGAGTTGTAGGAATTAAAAGAGAAAAAGAAAAGTAGCAGTTAGCCAACTAGAAAAGAAGAGATAAGTAATCAGACAGTAGTCAGAGTTAAGTCAAGACGGTTAAATCGCGAAGGAAATTATTTTTGTTAACGAGAAGAAGAAAAAGAAAAGACAAGTTGTGTGACGTAAAGATTGTGCATTGAGTTTTTTTAATTTGAATTTTTCCCTATTTTTTATTATGTAAATGAAATAAATGTGTTTTCATAAATTTTGTACAAAATAAATTTGAATTTTGTTTAAAAAAAAAAAACGAAACTATATGGTGTCAGAAATGGGATTTCGGTCAAATATAGAATCCCAAACTCGCGTGGAAAAAACATAAAATATATAAGACTTTATCAGAAAACGGACCTTGTACAAAAAAAAAAAAAACAACCGTTTCTAAAGTGCATATTGTATATAGCCGACAATCAGACAATAATCGGGTGAGCGCTATCCATATATGATTTGCATGATAGTTTAAAGTTTAAGCGTAGTTTGAGCTTTGAGCCGAGCTTTGGTTTAGACAAGCCCCAACTTATGAAAATTTAACGTTTTAAACGCAAGGGACATAACAGGAAAAGTTATACATCGAGAAGAAGAGGTAGCCGACGAAGGTGTGCAATCAGGTTTGGTTCTAAGTGGTGAGGAATCTACTGACGAGGATTCGGAAGATTGCCTAGAGAACATAGATAGGTGCAAAGTTAAGTTACCAACAATGCCGAGTGACTCAGATAATGACAACAAAACCGTACAAAACAATATTCAGTTGAAGGATGTTGAGGAATCGCTAGAGAAGTTTAATGGCGAATCAAGCAAAGGGGTTGTGGAATTTTTAGAGTATTTGGAAGGTATTTCTGAAGTGTGCCGATGGAACGATGTATAAAAATTCTTATACGGTAGGCGCTTGTTAAGCGGTGCGGCCAAGCTTGCCGTTGAAGCGGAATCGGGTATCAATAGTTGGACCAAATTGAAGTCGGTGTTAAAATCAGAGTTCGGTACGAGAGATCTGGAAAATGTACACCGAATTTTAGATACTTCTAAGAAATCGCCAAACGAGTCCCTATTGGAATTCTTATACAGAATGAAAAAAATCTCACAACGAGGAAAAGTAGAGACTCAACATTTGATCGCGTACATAATAGCCGGAATTCCAGACGATACTCTTAACAAATCTGTGCTTTACCAGTCGAGAAATTTAGAAGAGCTAAAACAAAATTTTAAAGCATACGAACGGCTTAAGAGCGACCAAATTAAAGAAAGAAAAAGAGCAAACGCGGGTTCCACTCCTTTTCCAAGGGACAAAGACAACAATAGCAAGGTTCGTTCCAAGCGGTGTAACAATTGTGGCGGGTTATCTCACATGGCTAGCGAATGTCCGGATAAAGCTAAAGGCGCGAGTTATGAATAGTCCGAAGACTATCCAATTAAAATAATAAAAAGGACAAAGCGTAGTTTGACATATTTAAACATTTATTGAAACATATATGAAACGCGAACTTAACGACACGAGACTTAAACAATGACTAACCTTTGACTGACTTTTCTACTTGGTAATTCGCTCCAGCTTTATCTTCTTTCAAAGATAGAGCTGGAGAGAGAAACCGTATCAAAGATCAACAATACACTTGTTGTTTTGCTGAACAAAACACCAAGTGTGGGGAAAGACGGGTGTAGGGGTGTTACAGCATGTAACTTCTCCCCCCTTAAAGTTTTTGGTCCCCAAAAACAAACTATTTACTATAAAATGTGACATAAAACAAAAAGGTTCCAAAAACTGTACATATAATAACTTAAGATTATATTCTTCTTATACTAACATTTTTTTTTTTTTTTTGCTATGATTTCAGTTTGTTATTGTTTTTCTTTGTTTTTTCTTTATATTTATATAATCATTTTGTTTTTCCACATAATATACATACCTATGTGGTAATGTAATAAACTTACAATCATTTATTAATTTCTGTTTATTTATAACTTTAAACTTAACTTTTCTCTATATTTTATAGCTTGTTTCGTGTATATATACTTGTATTTATAATGTCATGTCGAATAATTTTACGTATTTATTTCTAACCTATTATTTTCCTATTTCTAATAATGGAACTTTATCCTGATATTCCCTCAGGATGGTACTTCTTCATTAGGGTTAAGATGACGGCATTACTTTGGATATATCTTGATATGCCTTCAAGTTGATTCCTGTGAGGGAAGGTTCAAAGAGCTACTAACCGATTTCACTTTTTGTACTTCCCCTTCACCGCCTCTTTGTTTCCCCTTCATTAATTTTATGAAATTTTATATTATTGTTTGTTACGTGATATGCTTTGACTTTTTATTTTTTATTATTATTACTATTATTTTATTTTACTTTTTTTATTACTTGTATATACATACATATGTGTATATAAAAAAAGTTGCATAAAATTAAAATAAGAAAAGGAAAATTAGTAATTAGATACACAAATCAATTTACACGAGTTTCTGCTTTATAATAGTTTAGTTAAATAAATGTATAATTAATTGTTTTTAATCATTTCATAAATGATGCAATGCTATTTATTATTTATTTTCTTTTGCATAGGTGTTGCAATGTTTATATGGTTTCGTTTTGCGTTGCTTGTTAGTGTTATAATTGGTTGGTTCTTAATAACATTGTTTTTTTTTTTTTGTTTTTAATTGGGCGAAGAAACAAAGGGAGAAAGAAACGAAAGAAGACGAGGAATGTAGCTATAAGAGAGCACGTTGTGGTATGTGTAATTGATTTATTGTGTCTGTCTCACTGCGTCACGGCGATTAGTAACGATTTCATGTTCCTCGTACACTCTTCTTCGACATCATGTTTATGATAATTATTTGATTTTGTATTTCCTTTTATTATCTTCTTATTTATTTATTTATGCTTATTTTTTATTGATTTTTTTACTCATTAAATAATTTTATATATTGTTGTTATTGTTATATGCTTTGTTGTTTCCTTTTTTTTTTTTTTTTTTTTTGGGATAAATAAAGTTTTATTCAGGTTTTCTGTTTTTGTTTTGTTTAATGTAAATGTGTTATGTTTTTTTTACAAGTCATTAATTGAGTCACTGTAGTTGTACATTTTCTGGTTTTGCACATGTTTTTAGTACATTTTTATTAATTCTGTATTTATTTTATTTCTTTTTGGCACATAAGTC
Source organism: Eumerus sabulonum (assembly GCA_951905685.1). Classification (NCBI taxonomy): domain Eukaryota; kingdom Metazoa; phylum Arthropoda; class Insecta; order Diptera; family Syrphidae; genus Eumerus; species Eumerus sabulonum. The sequence continues at coordinate 212,149,875 of OX645060.1, forward strand.
TTCTTTGTGCGATATTTCTTTTTTTTTTTTTTTTTTTGCATTCATTTTCTTTTCGTTTTTATTATTTTTTTTTTCAAGTTATTGATAATTACTTCTTTTTCCTGTTTTTTTTTTTTTTGTTTTGAATTTACAGTTGTAGCACATTTTTCACAGAGCACGTGGCAGTCAAACACTCACAGCAGATTTGATTTTTTTTTTTTTTTGTTTCATATGGAACACGTGATACTCAATACGCTCACCACAGTACATTATATTTTTAGGTTATTTTTCGGTTTTTTTTTTTTTTTTTTTACGAGAGCTAAGCCCGATTGCTCGACTGCGCCAGTTATGAATAGTCCGAAGACTATCCAATTAAAATAATAAAAAGGCACAAAGCGTAGTTTGACATATTTAAACATTTATTGAAACATATATGAAACGCGAACTTAACGACACGAGACTTAAACAATGACTAACCTTTGACTGACTTTTCTACTTGGTAATTCGCTCCAGCTTTATCTTCTTTCAAAGATAGAGCTGGAGAGAGAAACCGTATCAAAGATCAACAATACACTTGTTGTTTTGCTGAACAAAACACCAAGTGTGGGGAAAGACGGGTGTAGGGGTGTTACAGCATGTAACTCGCGCGATGTTTTAAATGCAATGAATTTGGACATATTGCACCAAACTGTACTTCAGCTTCAAAGTATCGAAGTGGCAATTCAAGTTCTAACCAACCAGCAGCGCATGTAAATTGGGTCAAGGTACCAGATCTGACATTTGAAATGGTTCTAAAGGGAACTAAGTTTATGGCACATCTAGATACTGGAAGTGATATAACTATAATGAGAAGATCAGTAAGTAACGACCTAAAGATAGAACATTTTGATGGGCCGGGAATTGTTGTATCTAATTTTGGAAACGATGAAAAAAAAAACACTTGGGTTCACGAACCTAGTTGCTATTGTTGATTCAGAACCCTTTTTGCTAAGCTTCCATGTGGTTCCCGACTTTATGAGCGAGGATATTTTAGTTGGGAAAAATTTCTTAAATGTGGCATCTGTTTTTATCGACAGAGGAAAAGTCATCACATATAAAGCTGAACCTGACAATGCAAGGCTATTTTTGGTGAGAGTCAACTTGGTGCGCTATTGTGAGTCCACATCAGTGTTGGATGATCTTTACCATTTAGAAAGCGCGATAAAGAAACAGGTAATCAACCTTGTCCAGTCGTAAAGATCAATTAAACCAGAGTCTTCATGTATCAAAATGCATATTTGCTTGGAGGATGATAAGCCAATTCATCAGCGACCAAGGCGATTGGCACCGAAAGAGAGAGAGTTTGTTAATCAGCAGATACAGGAATGGATGGATGAGGGCATCGTCCAAGAGAGCAGCTCGAATTACGCGAGTCCCGTAGTATTGGCTCAGAAGAAAGATGGAAACTATAGGCTTTGCGTTGACTTTCGAAAATTAAACGCTAAGGTGATAAGAGATAGGTATCCTTTACCCAATATTGAGGAGATTCTAGAAAGCTTATATAACGCAAACATTTTTACAACGCTTGACCTCCGTAATGGCTTCTTTCATGTAGATGTGGATGAGTCTTCCAGGAGATTTACCTCGTTCGTGACACCAGATGGTCAATTCGAGTTTCTTAAAGCACCCTTCGGTTTGTGCAATTCGCCAGCGGCTTTCCAGGGTTACATCAACACAGTTTTTAAAAGCCTTATTATGAAGAAGATGGTTCTAGTTTATATGGATGATTTAATCATACCGACGAAAAACAATGAAGAGAGTGTTGAAAAGCTGCAAAGTGTGCTTTCTGTTTGTGAGACCAATGGTTTGATGATAAACTGGGAAAAGTGTAGATTCCTAAAGACGACGGTAGAGTTCCTAGGACATGTTGTTGAGAACGGGACCATAAGGCCATCTGAAGGAAAAGTTTTAGCCGTTCGAAAATTTCCTAAACCTGAGAACGTCCAACACGTAATGAGTTTTTTGGGACTAACCGGTTTTTTCAGGAAGTTCGTTAGGAACTATGCGCTAGTAGCGAAATCGTTATCAGATTTGACCAAACGCAGTCAAAAGTTCACATGGGGGGAGAGCCAGGAGAGTGCCTTTAACCAATTAAAGGAAATCCTATGCAACGAGCCAGTGCTTAAGCTATTTAACCCGGCGTTACCTACCCAGTTGCATACTGACGCAAGCAAAGAAGGGCTTGGTGCGATGTTAATGCAAAAGCATGAAGATAATCACTTTCATCCGGTCTTCTATTTAAGCTATAAAACCAGCGCTGTGGAAAGGAATTATTCTAGCTACGATCTCGAGGTGCTAGCTGTCGTAAAGGCTCTTAAACGTTTAAGAATCTACTTGTTAGGACTTTCTTTTGAAATTTACACCGACTGCGAAGCATTTAAACTCACTATGGCGAAAAAAACATTGAACAGCAAGGTAGCTCATTGGGCTATGCAGATCGAAGAGTTTGACTGTAGAATCCAACATCGTTCTGGGAGTGCGATGCGACATGTTGACGCACTTAGCAGATACCCCGTAGTTTTAAAGGTGGAAGATGGTATTTTTCAAGCGGTTCGGAGGGCTCAGTTGAAAGACGACAACTGCATTATAATATTAAAGTTGCTAGAGAAGCAACAGTATGAGAACTTCGAAAATCGGAACGGCGTTTTACATAAGTTTGAAAATGGTTTACAATTGTTGGTTGTACCGAAAAGCATGAGAAGGGAGTTAATAAGGAGTGTCCACGAAAAGGGCCACATCGGTGCCCAAAAGGTTGAGGCGATTCTTCGTAATGATTTTTATATTCAAGACCTAAAAAAACATGTGGAGGAAGTGATAAAGAATTGCATTGCATGTATCGTAACGTCCAAGAAACAAGGAAAAGCCGAGGGTCTACTTAATCCCATCGAGAAACCCGATATACCTCTACATACCTATCACTTAGACCACTTGGGCCCACTACCTTCAACGGCAAAGTCCTATAAGTACCTACTCGTAATTGTGGACGCGTTTTCAAAATTTTCTTGGATTTACCCAGTTAAAAGCTGCAATACTGAAGAGGTTATAAAGAAAATGGAAATGCAAAGTGAAACCTTCGGATATCCTACGCGAATCATAACAGACAAGGGGACCGCTTTCTCATCCAACGACTTCAACGACTACTGTGGAGACCGAGGCATAACTCATCATATGATCACTACCGGAGTACCTAGGGGCAATGGGCAAGTCGAAAGAATCAATAAAATAATTATCGGAATGCTTGCTAAACTTTCATTGGAGGAGCCTATGAGATGGTACAAATACGTAGGCCGTGTGCAAAGAGCCATTAATTCGACTGTGTCAAGGAGCACACAAAAAACACCATTTGAATTATTGATTGGGGTTCCTATGAATGCTCCGGAAGATCTAAAGCTCAAAGATCTTTTTGAGGAGGAAATCCTTTGGCAGTTTGAAGAAGGAAGGAGGGTAACTCGTCGCCAAGCAAAAGAGCAGATCGAAAAAGTTCAGGCTGAGAACAAAAGAGAGTTCGATAAGAAAAGAAGAGCGTCAACAAAATACAAGCCGGGTGACCTAGTCGCCATCTCACCTACCCAGTTCGGCGCAGGATTGAAGCTGTACCCGAAGTACTTAGGTCCGTACGAGGTTGTCAAAGTCCAGAGAAACGACAGGTATGATGTCAAAAAGGTAGGCGTGCATGAAACTCCAAATCTAACATCAACATCCGTTGATAATATGAAACCCTGGAAGTGCTACGATGCCGAGAGTGAAGACGAAATCGTCTGAGGCAGACGATATGCAGGATGGCCGTGTAGTTATGGTTTAATTTGTTTATTTTTTCTATTTTTCTATTGTAAAGTAATTTTGCAAATAATGGAGTATAAAGTTAATTCGTCAGGTTAAAGCCCCTGGTTTTAAATTTATCAGAGAGTATAAGAGAGTTGTAGGAATTAAAAGAGAAAAAGAAAGGTAGCAGTTAGCCAACTAGAAAAGAAGAGATAAGTAATCAGACAGTAGTCAGAGTTAAGTCAAGACGGTTAAATCGCGAAGGAAATTATTTTTGTTAACGAGAAGAAGAAAAAGAAAAGACAAGTTGTGTGACGTAAAGATTGTGCATTGAGTTTTTTTAATTTTAATTTTTCCCTATTTTTTATTATGCAAATGAAATAAATGTGTTTTCTTAAATATTGTACAAAATAAATTTGAATTTTGTTTTATAAAAAAAAAAAACGAAACTATATACATATGAACCAACCGTAGACCAGAGAGTGCCATAGAGCCGCAAGATTCTTCCAAGTTTCGAGGGGACTACATTTTCATCCGGAATCATTGATAAAAAACAAAAGTTGATCCAGGGTACTGAAATTAGCACTCGGAGAAGCAAGATCACAGAACTTTACGACCAAGTTGATGTAAATCCATGGAATACAGTGTATAGGACAGCCATAGTAATACCAACATACCCTCTTTTGACGAACAAGATATTGTCAGGACAGTGTCCTTAGCAAGCGCCAATAGAGCGCCGATGAAATAATGACGGTAAATTTTCCTAAACCCTTTAAAGACAGCTTTTTAACCTGATATCCGAAAAATTCAAATTTGTATTAGACATTATTTTCTGTGGCTAAATAAGTTATTTTTAAAATTTTATAACTGTATGTCCTTCCTGGAAGGTCATGTGAAAAGTTTCTTATAAGCAACAATTGTCCATGATGGTACTAAACAAGGACGCACAATTAAACAACGATAGCATCTTATTTCATAAAATGTAGGTAAAAATGTTATTGTTTACTTGTGGTATGAAAGGAAACAATTTTTATTTGGATTAGAGCACAAGCGTACTTCACATTTTATGCAATTGCTAAGTGGAGTTCCTGTTTTGCAAAGACTGCAGCGACCTTTCTGACCCCAAAAAACCCAATGCCCATGATCATCGTATCTCAATGCCTTTGGTGGATCGGCGGCGTACTTCCGGTTCAATGAGCTACAAGAACTCATCCCTAATGATGACGACGGTGATTGGATGGATGAAGACGGGGATTGTTGAGTTTGCAGGCTTCCTGCAGCAGGACGACCCCTTGATCGTTTTATGTTAGTGAATATAGGCATACTGCTTAGTAGTGTATCCGCTATTTCTATTTGGAAGAATATAAGGCTCATCGGTTTGCCAAGAGCAGTTGAAGATTTAAACTACTTACGATAAAGAAGCCAAGCGTTTACCATAGCTGCTCCAATACGCCAGTAGACAATGCGAATGTAGAACGTTTTTGACTTGTGGTTAATTTTATACAACTCCATAAGCATATCACATAAATCAACGCCCCCCATATGATGATTATAATCTTCTACTATAGCTGGTCGTGGAATATTTATAAATTATTTTTCTGTACCACTCCAACCTTGACATGATCCAGTGGGCTGTCAGACATATGGGTGGACAAAAGTGTCACAGTTTTATCATCGTACCAGCTAATCGAAGCTATGTTGTTAGTAGTCTCGCATTTCATAACATATGAACCTCTACCTCTTTTTTTTAACTCTGATTCTGAGAGGAGATCACATTTCATCATTCTATTTCGTCGGACGGTACCAGTAGAAAATATTCCCATTTCTTTAAGAGCAATCATGAGGCTTATCGAAGGAAACCAATTATCGAAGTAGAGTTCAAAATTTTGGTTCTTCGGCATGGTAGAGGACAAATATAACACTATGTCTGACGATATTCCCAACCCGTAATTTGGACAAGTTCCATCGCCCACATATAATGCAAAATCTTAAATTATACCTGAAGCGCTAGCTCTAGTAAACACCTTCATTCCCCATTTATTCGGCTTTGCTGGATTGTATTGCTTTATGCTCGATCTGCCCTTGAATGCTATAATTTGTTCATCCACGCACTGGAACTCTTCTTGGGGCAAGGTGTTGAATCCTCTTCTTCTTCTTAGTGGGCGCTACAGTTCGGGGTGAACCTGGGCCTCGACCAACATGCCCCTCCATCTAGCACGATCTTTCGCTAGCCTTTTCCATGGTCGCACACCCAGTTGGCTGAGGTCCCCTTCCACCTGTGTCCGCCATCTTAAGGGCGGCCGTCCTCTGCTTCTTCGTCCCTCGGGGTTGGATTCAAAGACTCTACGGGCTGGAGCTGTGGTGTCCATTCGCTCTACATGGCCCAGCCATCTTAGGCGTTGAATCCGTATACGCCTGACTAGGCTCATGTCACTGTACAGCCCGTAAAGTACGTGGTTGAATCTTCTCCTCCATCCCCCGTCTGCATTTATAGGCCCAAAAATCACGCGCAAAATCTTTCTCTCGAACCGACCAAGGGCCTCTTCATCCGCTTTTGATAGTGTCCAAGCTTCTGCGCCGTACAACAGGACCAGGTGTTGAATCTATATTTTAATAATTTCAACAATGGGTGCACTTTATACACTTTGTCATAATTTGGTTCACGTTTTTTTGGCTCTTTGGAATTATCCTTCAGGTGAAAACAAGAATGAAGTTTTTCAAATCTTGCTCGGCTCATGGTGTCAGTTATAAAATTGGATTTCAATTTTTTTGACCAAATCATTCTTATTTGTGGTATTTCTATAATACCCATATAAAGCAGTACACCGAAATAACGTCTCATTTCAAAAGGCGTGCATTTTAGTTCTATACCCTTTTTCTCCATCGCACATAAATTACTTTGCGATACAATGTGGTCGAAAACAACGTCGACAAAAAACATTTCGAAATAATCTATAGGTTTTTCTATCTGACAGCCAATATCGGTTACGGCAATTCCCTTCCACTCCACATCGATGGCCTCCATTTCCCGTCTTCTCCACTTCAATTTAGATGCGTCCACTTTTGCAAAACAAATTTCATCACTACCGTTTTTATCATCAACATCATCATCATTTTCTATCAAGTTTACTAATAAATCCGTTTCTACTCCCCTCCTCTTTCTAAAATTTCTTCAACGGCTTCTTCCAAAAAATCGTATTCATCATTACTATCATCACTATCTTCGTCAGATGACAGATTCCAATCACAATTCAAAAAAGCTTCGATGTCAACACTAGTCAACCTTTTGTCCCGTACAGGCTTTCCTGAAAATAGTTTTGTGATTTTATGTACACTATGGACTGATGTTGCTTATAAGCAACTTTCAAATTCAAAAAATTCTAGCTCGCCAAAGGCGCAACTCCGACTCCAAACTAATACATAACTAGGTCGCCGCAGTCTCAAAGGTGGAACCTATGTTCGCAGCATAATTGGAGCGAAGCTTTAGTCTTAGATCATTAAATGCAAAATATTTTATTTGTTTACTGATAGAAATTTATAATTGATTCAATGATAATAATCTTTCTAATTCAACGCGTTTTTCTGTTAAGCCTTTTTTGTTGTTGATTTTCAAAAGCCTCTCAAAGGGAAAAGACGGAGAGATGAATAAACCATGGATACTCCCTACTCTCGAAAAAGCAACATATGACAACCCTAATGCAAATTCAATGTCACCAATATCTACAATAGCTTGATCTAAAGTTAAACCTTGTGATCGGTGAATGCTGATTGCATATGCCAGTTGAAGGGGAAACTGTTTTCTTGTGAAAGTAGAAGTTCCATGCCTGAAGGATACAGTGACTGGAGGGATTGGCAGAACGTTTGTGCCGTTGAATTTCGGACCAGTGTAGCTGGGAAATTCAACCATTACACACACTGGAAACTGGTCAATAGTAGAATCGTTGTCTGCGTATATAACATCCACGACTTTTCCTATTGAGCCATTACAAAGTCCAGCAGCTGTAAACAAATTCTGCCGCAGAATCACTTGAGCACCTTTCGACACATAAAGCTGACTACTGAGCCCTCTTGCCTCATCTGATGTTACCGATGCAGCCCGAGAATCATTGTGCTTAGCCTTGATCAACACAACAGCATTTCCATTTCGACGTACTTTTTCGTGGTTGTATGATTGGGTTTCAGCATTTCTAGAAATCAATCTAATGACATCTTCTGTATTTCGAACACTACGCTGATCATTTGATAGAAATCGAGATTTGAGTAGCTCGTAGTCTTCAGCAATGATATCTCCCGTCGCAATTCTAGATAGTGAATCCTTGAATTGCTCTGATCTGGGCCAGTTTGACGCATTATTGTCTTCAAATGGAAGACACGAGTAATGTGTCGATATACAAACTGACCTTGTGTTGAGATCAACTCAGTCAACGGTCGTTGATCGTACAGAGGTTTGTCGCCCACAGGTTGAAGCTGATTGAAGTCTCCAAATAGCACTACTATGTAGCCGCCCATAATTTCGTGAGACGGCTTAGCTTTTTTGAGCTGCTGATCGACTTTTCCAAGTAACTTGAGTCCAATCATTGAACTCATGTCATCTTGAAATTGTCGCAGCTTTTCATCAGACATGTACTCAAGTGGTTGAGTACCGGGTTGCATGTTATTTTGTTCACTGAACTATACAGTATGTTTGCGGCAGATTGAACAAATACCTGTGAAAGAAGTTCCTTCCAAACTTGTCGCATTGCATACGTTGCAACACTTGTACTCAATGTTTGAAAGTGTGTCGTAAAATTCATTGAGCAGGCATTAATCTTGAGATGGTGCCGTATTTCTATCTTCGTCGTGATCGACGAATGGGTGGCATTATTTTATTGTTTCAAAGCTAATCAATATCAATATAAAAAAGTCACAAAAATCGCAACGACTGACGTGACATTCGTGCATCTGGAGATCATTCTTCTTCACAATTACCGAAAACGTACCTTTCTTATTGTTCTAAATATTTTTTACTATGATAGTTTGACTTGTATTAATTGTTTTTAATGGTTTAAGTATAAAAATTGTAAGAAGAATTAATTGATTTGTTTTTTTAATCCAGAAAAATAGTTTAAATCTGCGCGTGACCCAATTTATTACATATTTTGCTATTGTTATGCTTGATTTCAGACTTAGTTTTCACTATGATGGAGTAATGTGACATTCCTCGGCATAAATTTAAAAGAAACTTAGAAGTTTGAATTTTTTTAAGTCCTAAATACTCAAAATCGTCTCCCTGGAACTTATTTTGCCATAAGTCAAACATTGACTAACTGAAATTTTTATTATTAAATATTAAATTTCCTGCTGCATGCAAAAGCGCGCGATTTTGATTTCAATGTATTTTCCCATAGACAACATGTTTTTTGGCTACAGTTTTTTAATTTCATCAAAAATAAAAATTCTGGCTTCGTCACGACACGGAGAAGAGATTTGATTTGTTATCTCCCAAAAAAGTGGAAACACTCGCTTCATCAAGCAGGTGAAAGCAAAATTGTTGTACTGGATATTTCGAAAGCATTTGACAGGGTTTGGCATAAAGCCCATTTGTCGAAAATGCGTTCTTCTGGGATCGAAGAGTCTCTTTTTCAATGGACTAGAAGCTACCTTTCGAATCGTTCAATTCAAGTTGTTTTGGACGGATTCAAGTCTGATACTCACTTTGTAAATGCTGGTGTTCCCCAGGGCTCCGTTTTGTCTCCGACACTCTTTCTTATTTTTATAAATTATGTCTTGTCTGTTACTTCTAATCCAATTCACTCATTCGCTGACGACAGTACCCTCAGCTTCTTATATTCGTTCACCAGTTTACGACCCTGCACTTCGGTTGTAGATAATGAGCGGCAGCGTATGTTAAGCTCATTAAATTCCGATATCGACAGCATCATCCAATGGGGTAAAAACGATAGAGTTGAATTTAGTGCATCCAAAACGCAATGCTGTCTCTTGTCGTTAAAACGTATAACTAACTAACAGAAACTGAAAAGCTTTCCATCCTGGGTATGAGTGTTGCTCACAATCTAAATTGGAACGACCATATATTCAGTGTCGCCAAGTGTATTGCTGTGAAATACCTAGGCTTCTTATACAGATGCAAGAAATATTTCTCACCCTTAGATCTGGCTACAATCTATAAGGCGTTCATTCGCTCCAAACTAGGGCTTAACGCTCATGTCTGGTCCGGTGCTTCCAAGACCTAATTGCACCTACTAGACGGAATAAAAAAACGAGCCATAAAACTGATAGGTGACTCCAGCATTACCAAAACATTAGACTCGCTGGAACACCGCAGAAATGTTGCCTGCCTCTCCCTGTTTTGTCGTTACTACCACCAAAAATGCTCTGCTGAAATAGCCAGTTGCATTTCGCCCCTTCAACATTTCTCCCGCAATACACGCCTCTCTAGGAGTGCTCACCAATATACCATGAAGCAGGGATAAAGAATGAGATACCAATCTATTGGCTTTGACAGGCAATCTGACAGTTTGTACCTACAAACGCGTTGAGGTTTAACGGCGTCTTGACTATGTCATTCTGCTTGTTCCGACGTCTTGACTCTAAGTCAAAAGCGTCGTTTTTAAAGCAGCCCCTAGACGTTCAATATTTTTGTACAATATATTGCACAATTTTATTGGCTTGCTGCCCCCGGCGGTTGAATATTTTTCCCGATAATTTAGTTGACCGCTCATATTTTTAATAAAAGTCAAAAGCGTTTCGATTTTCCGCAATATACCGCACAATCTTGCAATATTATCTACAGACGAAGAATGATATTGTGCAATATCAAATATTGCACAATATTATTAAGCGTCTAGGGGCCGCTTTATATTACAATATTACAAAAGCAACAACAATCCCCTGCGGGGATCAACAGGCAGGCGTACGAAAGATTGGTATCTCATTCATTATCCCTGCCCTGAAGCCCACTTTCGGACGTACTGTCAAATATAGAGAATCTTTCATTAACCGAACCACACGAATCTGGAACTCCCTGCCGGATTCGGTTTTCCCCCCTCAATCCAACATACAAGCATTTAAGATCAATGTCCATCGGCATCTCCTCTATCCCTCTTCCTTTCCACCTTCTGCCCGCAATGTGTCGCGGACATAATAAGGTTATTAGACCTTGAGTGCGCGAGTTATGTATTCACACACAACCTATGTATACACCCTATATGTACATAATATTATATTATTCAAATAATTTACCTACAACATGTTCCTAACCTTAAATGTAGCTTAGCATATAAATATGTATATAAACATTCATTAGCAACGTAATATGTACTATGTAAGAGAGGTTTGACTCTCTAAAAACAATGATGCGCAAGTCACTTTTGTAAAAGCCTTTGAAGAGTGAACAATAAAATTCAAAATTCAACTAAAGATTAGGACATTACTAAAGTTTCTAAGTGATTATTAGAAACATAACTCGCGCAAATTATTTAAAAAAAAAATACCGATGACTGCATACGACTGTATCAGTTGTATCGACTGTATACGGGAGTTCTCTGATAATTAACCGTGTTAGTTATTTTTCGGAAGCATGCACCGGATTTCGGCAAGGAGATGCGCTGTCATGTGACTTCTTCAACCTGGTGCTGGTGCAGATAGTGCGACGGGCAGGCGTCAACAGGGAAGGCACTATCTTTTACAAGTCCATCCAGCTGCTAGGATACGCGGATGATATCGACATCATCGCGTGTTCTCGCCGTGGCATTGTGGAAGCATTCACGGCGATTGAAGAACAGGCGAAACGAATTGGCCTTAAGATCAATGAGGACAAAACGAAATACATGGTGTCAAGCAAAAACCAATCCGTCGCTCACCACCTGGGACAAAATATAACAATTGACAGCTACAATTTCGAGGTAGTTAAGGAGTTTGTCTACCTCGGGGCAAACGTAAATTCCACAAATGACACCACAGTGGAGATCCGGCGTAGAATCGCCCTTGGCAACCGCTGCTACTTCGGCTTGTCCAAACAACTGGGGTCAAAACTCCTCACTCGAAAGACCAAAGTCATGCTTTACAAATCGCTCATTCTGCCAGTCTTGCTGTACGGAGCCGAAAGCTGGACGATAAGCAGGACAGCGGAGCTGATTTTGGGTTCTTTCGAAAGAAAAATTCTGCGCCGGATATTTGGTCCTGTCTGTGAGGAAGGTGAATGGAGAAGAAGACACAACCGCGAACTCTACGAGCTGTACCAAGATGTGGATGTAGTCCGGAAGGCAAGGAGCCGTCGACTACACTGGCTCGGCCACATCGAGCGCATGGACATCAACGCTCCAGCTAAGAGGGTCTTCGACTCCGAGCCTCCTGGTTCGAGAAGAAGAGGAAGACCGAACCTCCGGTATAAAGACCAAGTAATCGCGGATGTAAGACATCTTGGTCTTGACAACTGGAAGCAGCGTGCCCGGGACCGTCAAGGATGGAAGGCAGCTATAGCTCAGGCTCAGATCCTCCATGGATCGCAGGCCTGATAAATAAGTAAGTAAGTTATTTTTCCGAGAGCACCTTGGCGCAGTGGGTAGTGTGTTGGCCTCTGACGCCGATGACAGGGGATCGAATCCCGACACAGCCATATCATTGAATGTGTTTTTCACGGTGTTTCTCCTCAGCGTGGTTCAGACAAAACCCCCTGTAGTAAAATTGTCATGAACAGCTTCTCGAAATTCGCCGTTCGGAACCGGCAATAAACTGTAGGTCCCTTTCACCTATGGGAAAAATGAAATCACACACAACATGGGTGATTGAGAAAAGCTCGGCTCAGGTTCTTCATGGACTGTAACGCCAACATACATACATACAGTTATTTTTCCTGCTTTTTTATGACTTCTTAGGTTCAAAATTCCGGCCTTAATATAACCTTTTCAACCTTTTCAAAAAGAAAGAACAAGGGCATAGTAGTCCTATGATGTAGCGATGATTTCTTCATTCCACGTGAATCGCCCTCCGCCAAACTAGTGTTTGATGTTTGGAAGTGAACTAAAATCGCCTGGGACCAAACTTAAAAAATAAAATGGACTACGCAGCAATTTGTAGCCTAATTCAGCCCCTTTTGGCCGATTGTGGAAGAATAAGAATAGGTAAAAAAGTCATTACAGTACTGCCTTATTTTAATAATCAGTGAAGGTAGTATTGCGATTTCCATAAGTGGCCAAAAGTGGTCCTGACAAATAGGATTTCTACGACCACTTGGAGGACGCCTACGAAGCTTGTCCAGACTATGACATCAAAGTAGTACTCGGGGACTTCAACGCCAAAATCGGTAAGGAGAATATCTTTGGCGGAGTAGTCGAAAAGCACATCCTCAACGATACGACAGCAGGCAACAGCTTTCTACGGACTTTGCGGTAGCTCGTAATATAGGAATAAGTAGCGCAAGATTTTCTCGCAAGAAGATCCACGCAGCAGTCTACAGGTGGTCTACAAGTGGTCGAACTGCCAACCCAATTGACGCAAGATATGCGTCAAACATCCTGTATGTTAGAACGTTCACAGGGCCAAATGTCGGCTCTGACCATATCCTAGTTGTAGCAAGACTCAGAGCCCGACTTTCCAATGTTAGAAAACTGCATCAGCCCACCAAAGGAGGTTCAACATTGGAAGCCTGAGTACCTCAGAAATCGCCAGAGAATACGAAGAGCAACTGAGCAGACGGGGCTAGCAACAACATGTGGCTCCATCGCCGCTCAGTCATCAAGGAAGCAGCTGAAACTATGATAGAATACGCACCACCACCGACAAGAAACCCGTTTTACGATTGTGAGTGTGAGCAGAAAAGCGAGCGACCGACAAGGCGTAGCAAAAGGTGCTGCAAAGGAGAACACGAGCCGAACGCGAGAAGGAGGAAGGAAAAAAAGAGGCTATGTCGAAAGAAGAGAATTTTTGGCAGCCTCCCAGCTCAAGGATATCGAAAAGTTCAGGGAAAAAAACGCCATAAAAGTCTTTTACAAAAAATCTTGTTACCGACCCACAGGGAATAGGAGATGTTTCCAAGCAACATTTTCAGCGGCTGCTTAATGAGCATGGAGAAGAGAGAGTGGTAGTGGACGAAGAGATCCCGCCTCCAGTCGACAAAGTTGTTCTCCCTCCCAGTATTGAAGAAGTAGGCATAGATATTAAAATTCTGAAGAACAACAAGGCCTCAGGCTCGGATAGATTACAATCAGAGTTCTTTAAGGCTGAAGGCGATGTTCGGCACAAACCAGTGCGGCTTCCGGTCAGGCAAATCGACCATTGAAGATCAGACGAAACGAGCTGGTCATCACGTCAATGAGGAGAAGACGGAATATACATATGTGTGCTGTCAACAAAAAAAAACAGTCCGTCGCCCTTAACCTAGGACGAAATATAAATATCGGCAGCTGTAATTTCAAGGTGGTGAAGGAGTTCACATACCTCGGGACAAACATAAGCTCCGCGAATGACATCATAGTGGAGATCCGCCGCAGAATCACCATCAGCAACCGCTGCCGAGCGGCTTGTCAAAACAGCTAGGATCCAAACTCCTGTTCCAAAGAACCAAGGTTATGCTCCACAAAACTTTTATCCTGCCTTCACCGTGAATGTTTTTACTTTACGATAATCAGCACCTATGTATTTCGCCAACAGATTGTCTTTGCGAGTCCATTGATAGCATCGATATCTTCGCTTTTATCCTGAAACCTTTTCCAGTTCAAAAGTACAATGTGAGTTACCAACCTATACTGCTCTTTTTCTACCATGGGAAAAATTCAAAACACATCAATTGCAAATCGCGATTGTTCTGTTGATTGATTTTCTAGTGCTTTATTTTTAACAACACATTTAAGTGCACCGTGGCGCAGTGGGTAGTGTGTTGGCCTCTGACGCCGATGACACGGGATCGAATACCGACACAGCCATGTCATCGAACGTGTTTTCACGGTGTTTCTCCTCAGCGGGGTTCTGACAAAACTCCCTGTAGTAAATTGTCATGAAAAGCTTCTCGAAATTCGCCGTTCGGAACCGGCAATAAACTGTAGGTCCCTTTCACCTATGGGAAGATTAAATCACACACAACATGGGTGATTGAGAGAAGCTCGGCTCTGGTCCTTCATGGGCTGTAACGCCAACATACACACATACATACATTTTTAACAACTAACGCAACTAATCATCATAGAATGAATTCAACTCAAACGACGCTTTTAAATTATTGAATTTTGTATCAAGATTTGTGATCTGTGAAAAATGCTTTTCGCCCGCTTTGACCATTTTGAGGATATCATAAATCGATCTACTGAGCACGCAATTCGAGCCTTAGAGGAATGATTGGCGGGAGTGTGTAACATCGAACTATGTATTTTTTTTTTTTTTTTTTTTTTCATGGGTAAAAGTCAGCATCAACTACTTCATTTCGAGCCAACGTTACATGTGGTACTAGCGAGCGAACAGTCAATATGCTCGAAAAATGACTAACAATTGATTCGCTGTATGGACCACTTAGAACATCGTCGAAGCTTATGTTTATACGAAGTCATCCCTAAAATTTAATTGGGAAGTATTCATTTATTAGCTTAAATAAAAGTTAAATCACTTTTGCAGTTTCATCAAACGCTTGAAAATGTGTGTCTTTGTCAATTTTTAGTAGCAATCATTCGTAGAAAATCTCTTTTGTGAATTTCAGTATTATTTCGTCGCTCTACCTACGTGAACATGTCAACTGTTCTGGTCGACTCTCAAAATCGGTTCGCTCGTCTACAAATCTACTTTACAACGCAGTACTAATTCCTACACTCATCCGCAATCGGTGATATCGATGGATTGCTATCAGCACGGCAACGAAACCAGCAAACTAACCAAACGTACTAACCAGGTGTCACCACACGATTACACCCTCGCCTAGACTTAATGGTACGATCATCGGATTAAGTCAGGGTACCTGAGCATAACCTCTGCGATTGACGTTGTACTCAACTTCATTCATTTGAAATGTGCCGTTTTTCCGTAAATTGACAGTTGCAAAAAAAAAAAACACGCATGTCCTTCAACCTGCTGTCAATTTATTCGCGGAAGGATTGTGTGTCAATGCGACAAACAACTGCGATGCTCACAGGATACGATGATGTATGAGTACTTCAATAAATTTTGTTTTTTTTTTTTTTTTGTTTCGACGAACGCTACTCGTACAAAGCATGTAAAAAGAACTCAGCTTCCTGTATCTATATTCTAATTTCATCTGCCTTCATCCACGCATTCGAAAGATTTTGACTAAAATACGCCACAGGATAGTCAGAATGTTGTCCTTAAATACAAACAAGTGCACAAGTTGGGTGGGGACGAAAACAAAGTCGTTTGGCAAGGGCAAAAGGGAGCTCTTTGTCAATTCAAATATTGAAAGACTACATATTTCAAAAAGAACCCTTTCATATCCTCTTTGTGATGAAGTATATCCCTTGTACATACATATCTATGTACGAATTATATGCTTAATCTTAGTGGAAAGGAGATTAAGGGGACGTTTTGATTTAAATACGGCATCCGACCTAACCATCATTATTCCTTTTTGGTTCTGCTAGTTGCTTTCTCGGAATACTTGATTACATATCCCGTGCACATCCATCCTTCACGGACATATTTGTACAAGCCATAAAATTTATGGATAGGTTGTGAGATTTAAGGTATGTACATACGTATATACATGCATATGTAAAACAGCAGCTACGATGAGGACATGTGATTAATTCTGGCTCAATTCATGTTTGGCGAATGTGGGAGGATTTCGCCAGAACCGAATGTCAAATGACAGAATGACCTTTGATGGAAAACTTTGAATCAATTTTACTTGGAACATCGCTGAAGTAAAGAACAATTGAAGCGACAACTTTTCTACGAACTGGGCTAGATATCTGTCACTTGAAAGAATGGGAGTTTGGTAAAAAGGACACTTTTTGAATATTTTATTTCAAGATAACGGCGGCATTAAGGGAGCTTGGATTGAGCTTTCAGGAAGAAAGGCCAGAAAAGGATATATTGATTGTGAGTAAGTTACTTGAATTGGTTGAGTTAAATCGATTGCATCGCCTGAATTAAGAAGTCTCCAACTGTAATTGCAACTTGTGTAAAGTAGCTTATGGTTGTTTGTGAATTTTTGAACACTTTGGTGGTTATTCTCCTAACTATGTACATATTTTGATAAAATACAGGACATGGAAATAAGGATTACATGAACGACTAGCATGATGGAGTTTTGGGAAAACATAATGTTTTCTACCATAAATTGTTTAGTTCAGCCTTAAGCGAATGGTCATACATATGTATGTACCTTTACCGACCTGTTTCATAACTTTTGCTATCCAATGGACCACACAGAAACCACAATTTGACCATTTATTTATAATTGAGAGAAGCTTGGCTCTGGTCCTTCATGGTCTGTAACGCCACCAAAGAAGAAATGAGCCAATACTTCTAAGGTTTGAAAATATTTAAAAAGCTGGTTCTGTCGAGGATCAAAAAAGTCTTTGTATAGCGCGAGAAGGGCTCTAATTTTCAAATGCCTCTTGAGCCCAAAGAAGCAGCCGTTGGCAAAAGTATTCTACGTTTGATTTCAGCGCTGGTTTTGTTGTCACTGGTTACTAATGGGCCAAGGTAGACGAAGTCCTTGACAACTTTGAAATTGTTACTGCCAATTTTGACGTTCTGGCTAAGACGTCGGTGTTGTGCGGTTTTTTTGGATGACACCATATATTTTATTTTACCCTTATTTACCAAAGACCCTTTTTAGCCACTTCTGCTTTAATACTCATTGACGTCTAGCTGTGCTCGTCCAACTACGTCAATGTTATCCGCGAAGGCAGGTAATTGCGCAGATTTGAAGTAGATCGTAAATCCTGTGTTGGCCAGTGATTCTCGTATGATCTTTTCAAATACGATGTTGAAAAAGTTACATTACCGTGCAACACCCTGTCTAAATCCTTTTTTAAAATCAAAGGTAAAAACTAGACATGCGCTGTACAGCTTTCTCTCTGCACACTGTCATACGCGGCCATGAAATCGAAGAAATGTGATGGATGTCGATTAGTGTCGATTTGGTATTCTTGGGTCAAGATCTGCCACTATGTGAATATTTGGTCTATTATGGATTCACCTGGCCAGAAATCAAACTGATAAAAACCTATCTGATTATCCTCAAAGGGTTTCAAGCATTCACACAATACGGCAGAGAAGAAGATCTTATATGCGGCGCCAAGGAGACTTATTCCTCTCTGGTTCACGCAGTTATAGGGGTCTTATGGACCGGGCAAACGATGCTGAGGTTCGTCGGGCATGCCTTCCTTCGACCACATTTTACAGACGAGCTTGTGTATGCGCCTTACCAGTTCAACTTCAGCCGTTTTAAATAGGTCAGCGGCCTGTCTACTGTTATAAGCTTCGAAATTGCTAGCTTGTTTTATCTAGGTCAGATGGACGGAATTCTCTTGCATCTTCGTCAGTTAGGAATGGATCACTCATGGGCTTATTCACATTGCTTACCAAACAAGGGGTTTCTGGTAGGCGGCGGTTTGAAACCTAGAAAATCAGAAGCAGCATCTCTGATGGCACGCTGACAAGGCTTACACTGTTGTTTTGTGTATTGTGCCGGTATCAACGGATTTTGCGAGAGAGTGAGCGAAACTCGTTTGGCAAAGATCCTAATGGTCTCTTGCTATTCCAGCTTCCGACGTCAAATTTTCTTTGGCTAGCTCAACTCCTTGGTGTTATTGTCATAAGTGTTATAACACTTAGAATATATTGTATAACAACTTGATACTATGCCTACGGGCAGTTGGTTGTCAGTCGTCTACGAGTTAAGATATATATAATAATAAAATACAGTCCAACCAGTAATTAGTCTTTTTATTATAATATTGATATCCATATTCGTATCCTGCCTACAACAAGGTAGTGATTCGAGTCGATGATGACTCCTCGGAAGGTTCGTACTCCTAGGTGCTGGAAGAGTATTTGGCGTCGATCGCAATGTGATCAATCTGATTGGTGGTCGACTGATCAGGTGATCGCCGGGTTCCTTTGTGGATGTTAAGATGCGAGAATCTTATGCTTACCAGAAGGAGATTACCGCCCACCAGGAAGCCCAGTAGCCTATGTCCTTTCTCGGACGTGGTGTCGCGTACGCTATACTTCCCAGTGATCGACTTAAATATGTCATCTTTGTCCAGTTTTGCATTAAAATCTCCTAGTAATGTGCCCGAATTTAGCTTTGATGCGGACTGTTATGAGGGGTTCCCTTACATGCCGAAAGCTTAAGACTTTTTCGAATAACGAGTCTGCATCCGAATAAGCGTTGTTTGTTCTCCTTGTAGTAATTTCCGTAACGCCATAACCGCGAAAATGGAACGGACGTAGATGTAGATTCGGGGTTACGGTTAGGCGGGAGATGCGCCATAGTCAGTTAGGCCAGATATGGGTCGTACGCCGTATAGTATCAGCGATGTGAAGCAAGGTGTAAGAGGCGATCCAAAACAATCAGACGTTTACCATTTGAATTAAATATTTCAAGTACCAGCGGGTTATGTAGAGAAATTTGAATTTACACGCATACAAGATTGAAAAAAATCATCTGTAGGGAGGGCGCCGTGGCACAGTGGTTATTGTATTGGACTCTGACGCACGATGAGCGAGTTCGGATCCCGATAACACCAACGCCATCGAATGTTTATTTCGCGGCGTCCCTCCTCGGCGGGGTACTGGCAAAACCCCCCGTAGTATACCTGCCATGAAAAAGCTTCTCGACTCACGCCGTTCGGAATCGGCATTAAACTCTAGGTCCCTTTCACCTGAGTGAAAAATAAATCACACACAACATGGGTGATTGAGAGAAGCTTGGCTCTGGTCCTTCATGGGCTGTAACGCCACCAAAGAAGAAATAAGGGATAGGGCGCACTTCACTTTGAACACGATGGCGAACAAGGTGTATACAAAGTGCATGAACGAATATACAAACAAAGAATAGACTGTCTGATGGAACAAACCGTTTGGCAACTGCTTAATGATGAAACAACCTTAAGCGCACTTACAGCAAACTTGTGGACGAATTTTATCTCATGCTCGTATATGAGGTGTTGGAATTAAGGTCCGGGAACTTGGTCATTACCCGGGAACTAATAACACTGCGTCGTTCGTCAACATCTGTCTAGAAAGGGTGAACCTTTCCTTCATCAAAGGCTGAAGTTGGTTATTGTATTGTATTGTAATGTATTGGTGCGCGTTTTTCAAAAGTCCTTTTTTAGAGGCGTCGTAAAAATGAGTGACTCACATTACAAGCAACTTATTGTTATTCAATGTTTAATGGCATCTGGTGAAAAACTGTCGGAAACCAATCCGAATGTTGGTGTACGGAGACGAGTGTATGTCGAAAACACGTGTGTTTGAATGAGCAAAGCGGTTAAGGAAGGGCCTTGAACCAGTAGAGGACTATCCAAGTGGAGAAGCACCCATCACCTCTCGTACTACGGCATTATTCATCGTGATCAGATATTCACTAGACAGTTCTATGTTGGCGTCCTGAAGAAGCTGCGAGCATATGTTTTCCGTGTGCGATCCGAATTCGCAAAGAAGGGCTTGGTCTTGCACTACGACAACGCGTCGACCCTTGTAGATTGCGCAAGAGTTTTACCCTAAAGCTCCAAAATTGCCTCATGGGACATCACCTACTGGAATTTATAAATAAGCACAAAGTTTTGCAACATAATCAACACGCGTTTCAATGAGGAGTGGGCACTGAAAGACTGACGGGAGAGATGTTATCAACACCGGTTTGAAAAAAGGCCATTATGTGCTAGGTATACACATGTATACGTGGATTTTAGTAAAGCATTCGGTTCTCGCCGTTCGGAATTGTCAACAAATAGTAGGCCCCATTTGTCTGTCTGAAGAACAAATAGCATACAACATATGTGAATGAGAGAAAATAGGCTCTGGCTCTACGATATTCGATACGCTAGTGGACGAGAAAGCAAAGGACCTAACAAAGGCCTCGTAGGGAAGCATCTATCCGACGGATGCTGGCCTGCTAAAAAGCGAGAAGAGCCACCGCAGTCGAACATTTTGCGGCACTGTTAGTAAGTCCTATCCCCACCTCCTCGTGGTGCCATCTGGAGATTTCTCATGGAAACTGCAGACGGAAAAGGGCGAATAGTGAGCCTTCTGCGCCAAAAACAGGATTAGTCGGTTGGGCTACGGCCTAGTAAGCCGTTACCGTAAAAAAAAAAAAACACAAACTCCGAAACAACGACAAGCCTCGGATAAAACGGACCGTATTAATGTTGACGACCCTTGCAAAAAACGAAAAAAGTACAATGATCTTCGGCTCTGTACGTGGAATGTTAGGTCCCTAAACGGAAGGCGGACATTCTAGACCGCTATAAAGCGGACATAACCGCCATCCAGGAGATGCGATGGAATGGACCGGGTATAAAACGGATAAAAAACTGCGATATTTACAACGGCGACTGCTATAGGGAGAGAAGGCAACGATTGTTCGGATGCGGATTTGTTGTTCGAGGTGGACTAAGGCAAAAAGTCCTAAGCTTTCAGCATGTGAGCGAACGCCTCATATCGATCCGTATCAAGGCTACATTTTTTAATATCAGCCTGATCTGCGTCCACGCCCCCACGGAAGACAAGGATGACTTCACCAAAGATGAGCTCTACGATCTTCCAGACAGAACGTATGCCCAATGTCCCAGCTATGACATACAAATTGTGAGTGTTATGCCTGCAGCAGTACGTTTGGTCACTTCCATTCACAACTGTGTTGCACTTTTTTTCCGTGTAGGAATTGCTTTTTCTAGGCTATGAAACGAATTTGAACTATAGACCTTCCGCTCGACGGTCGATGATGTTAACCACTGCACCACGGCCACCCCCTTGTTGAAAAAAATCAGGTCTCGCTCACTAGGTAAACAGTTTGATCGCCATAATCATACAAATGAAAGAATCACGGCTTGTTTTGTTCGTACATTCAAGCTTCTAAGGTAAGCCAAAAACTGTATGTTCACAGATTGGCTCGAAGAGCAACGGGTACTTGAACATCAAGAGCGGCCGATGCAAGTGACTGTTAGGTGTGCTTTTTAGTCAAATCATCGCTAGACCGAATTTTCCCCAAATTGAGGACAAAACGCCGTGTGCGTTGGTAAGCCAGCCACCTATCGATGCCTTAAAAGGAACATAACTGCCGACATAAATGTCATGTCGTTATTGGAAGATGTCGTCAACATTTTTGGCAATCGGATTGACGCCTAAAAAACGAACCGTGGTGAACAAAGACAACTGATTTGATTGCATGAGAACAGATGATTGATTGATGGTTTGGTGTCCACAGCATAAATGTCACGGCTGTGGCAAGGTGTTTTGATGTGGTCGTTTAACTCAGTATTTAATAAGTCCTTCGATAACATCCATACATCAGATGTCGTGTTCTTCCTTGTTTGAGGAATGATGGGTATGTCGAGTCCTCTTGTAAACGATATTGCAGCAACTATTTGTTTCTTTTTTTCATACGCAAATACTGGCCCCTTGTACTCCAGACTGACAGCTCACATTAATGTATTTTCCCATTTTCCGAGGAAAAAAAAAGAATGACCTTACGTGATGTAGAGCTAGGAGATTCGGCTCGTAATGACTCCCACAAGTCTTCTGCAGCCAATTCTCCTTAAGGACAGGAGGACTGCTGCGGATTTCTTGCGGACTACAGGGCGTATGCGCTTAGTCATCCTGCATGCTGAATAATCACTCCATCTACGGTTGTGTGTATTAAACACCAAAATGTTAATGTAGGAGTTAACCGTAGCCGCAGGTAGACCTGGAGCGGGTTCAGGTCCTGAGAAGCTCTCCTCTTAAAACATTCTGGCGATCTCAAAAAGACCTGTAACCCATGCAAACATAAGTAAATTTAATCTACCTCTCTGTTCAAGAAGGTCTTGTGTTCATGCACTAATTTGAAGCTAGTTAAAGGGTTGGACACAGCTTTAGGTGCAGCTTGGTTGCCACTGCTGAGGCACATACTTTTTCCCCTCCGCCTGTGTTTCACAACATAGTGCATGGTCATTAGGATTGTGTATATCTCTGATTGAAAGACAGACGCATTATTTTACTAACGAGAAGTGCAGTTGGATATTTTCGCGCTCAAAAAAGACCCCAGCTTCGGATCCCCGCCCAGACCTAGAGCCATACGTGAAAATGAGTAAACATCCTTTCCAGGTTGGTCATCCAGCCAGAGCCAGTCTTGACGCCATAGAAACCCGACTGTGAGATTACAGCGCTGCAGGATGACGGGGTTGCAGGACATTTCTTGCGCAAGCACACTGTTATTCCTGTGCGAGTTGTACTCAAAGTAATTTCTCTTGAAACGAGAGATGGCTTCCAGAGCACACTTTCTGATAAATATATCAAGTGGTGGAAAGTTCGTCATAACATTTAAAGCAGCGCCCAGCGTGGCGGAAGCCCCCATGTAGCTGAGAAAAACCGTTCTTTGGAGTTTGGTGAAAGAGGCTACGACGTGTTTGCCTGTTCCACCAGACAACCAATGCGTATGTATGTGCTTTGAGACGTACAGTCAATAAGCATGAGCCGACAGAGAGAACGGTGACATCATCCACATAGGCTTGGGCATAGATTCCAGAGGCATTGAGAGCATCAAGCAGAGAGTCGACCACCATGCGTCATAGTAGCGGAGGCAGGACGCCTTGTCTTGCGGGCAGTCCCTGTTTACGCCGTATTCGACACACTGGTCGAAGTCTGCATTAACGGCCAATGTCCTGTGCATAAGCGTTGCTTTGATCCACAAAACTAGTGCTTCGTCTGCGCCATGCCGTCTGGCAGCGTTACACATGCTGTCGAAAGTTGCGTTTATAAAAGCTCCCCCGATGTCGGTGAAAGTGTCAAGCGCGTACTGTTTTCCTTTCGAGCGTCCATTAAATTCTTCCAACTTGGGTTTCAAGACCAGTCTCGCAGGATTTTCCGCGCTGATAAGCATTTTGCATCTCCGAAAGAGGATGCATTCGAAGGGCGATTTTGCGCCTGCGAATCTCTACAAGTATCTCCATGCTTTTCAGCAGGGAGTATCCCCTTTTCCTATTTTGGGAATAAAGACTACTTTCACCGTTCGCCAAGGAACGGGTATGTGGGCAAGTTCTAGGCTAGCAGTGAAAATTCTTTTCAAAGTAGAAAGCAGCTGCCTTATGCCCTTTTGCAGCATAACAGGACATATCCCGTCGGTGCCTGGCGATTTGAAGCCATCGAAGGATGCCACAGCAAATTCGATGCCTTCAGTAGTAACCACGCGCGACGCAATATACCAGCTACGCCAAGTTGTTTTCGTCGTTTCAGTTTCAGTCCCTTGAAGGAGAATGATTTTTTCGATTTATAAATAAGCTTCTTATATTTCTTCTGCTTTAACCGATACTTGTTCGAGTCTTCTTCCAAATTCGATTTCGATCATGAGGCTTCTAACTTTCCTGCGAAGACATTGGAGCACGGCTTGCGACCAGGGAACTAATTTTCAAAACGTTTGGTGATGACGCTATTCGGGTTATAAACGGTATTCTACCAATCGTTTCGTTCGAAGTATAGGCAGAGCCTGAGTGGATTTCTCAAGCTCCTCGCTAAACTGTACCCAGTCCGTCCCTTTCAGATTCCGTCTATGTTGCAAGACACAGATCCCGCAACTTAATCGGAATTCAATATATATATGGTCCGGCAGCGTTGCATCAAGACTCTCCAGTTAGTGACGTGCTTTACATACCTGCTGCAGAGGGTCAGGTCAATCACCTCCTGTCGTGTGGCCATAACAAACGTTGGGTTAGAGCTAACATTGTTGATGGTAGGGTAAGACGATGGAGTTAAGTCTAAAAGTCGGTCCCCTACTTGTATTGCATTTGCTGCTGCCGCAAGTAGTGCTTTGGGTATTAGCATCGCAACACAAGATGAGACAAATTCTAGTAGCTTCACAGTACGCTACGAGTTCAGAAACAGCCTTCGGTGGTGGAGGTAGTGCCGAGTTGCAGGGAAAGTAGGCAGACACAACGCATAGTGTTTACGTCACAATTATTGTTATTATTTTTAAATAAAGATATTTAATTGAATTAAAGCTGGAAGATCAGCGAATAAATTCGAAAAGCTTCTGTCAAGACTGGATAATACAAGTTTGACATCGGGTACTTTTCATCGGCTTACGTCTAGCTCCAGTTTCGGCTTCGGACAAATTTCTACTTTTTAGTATTAAGGTCGAAACCCATGTTATGAGTGGTTGTACGTTCCCATTTGTAAAAATGACCCACAATTTATTGCCGATTCTGAACGGCGAATTTCGAGAAGTTTTTCTTGATAATTATACCTACAGGGGATTTTGTCAGGACTCCGCTAAGGAGAAGCATCGTGAAAAATACATTCGATCCGGTGTCATTGGCGTTAGGGTTCAACGCACTGCCCACTGCGCACGTTCAACACTATAAATAGGGTGCCATTGACAAATTGAAAAATTAATACATTTTTGTCCCACAGTTTGTTTGTTTTGTTTGTTAAGCCCAGTGCGTCTGGTACTACCATATGCAAGTTTTTTTCAATTCTTGTTCCATATTCAATCTTGGAGGCTGCATAGTGGTTTATCCTTCAGGGGATATGTTTTATAAACAGGTTAGGTTAGGTTAGGTGAGTGGGTGCCCTATTGACAAAATGTCAAGAGTCACTTTTTTTTTTGTTTTATAGCCACACCCGCACTCAAGGCTAAGGCCTTATAACGTCGAAAGTTGTGCGAGCGAAGGTAACAGGGAAAGGGAGAGTTTGGCGCAGGTTCAAGACTTATATACCCTTATGGTGTTTTTGATGTTTGACACACAACCTGAACGGAGTACAATGGTTTGGGTCGTAGATGTTCGTTCACCACTCTCAGGGGTGGTTGTCCTAGATAGGATGAGAGCCGACCAAATTTCGCATTTGTTATAATTCTCAGCAATTGTTTCATGCACTTTTGGAATTATGTTGCATAAGCAGGGAATGAATTTGAATTGACCATATACTGTGAGTGTTATGCCTGCAGCAGTACGCGTTTGATCACTTCCTATTCACAACTGTATTGCATAGTTTTTTCCCTATAGGAATTGCTTTTCTTGGCTATGAAACCACTTTGAACTATGGACCTTCCACTAGACGGTCGATGATGTTAACCACTGCACCACTAAGGGTCCATTGTGCCCAGTTAACGCTTAACCCGTAGCAACCTAAAAATTTCCCGTTTAGCTAAACCACTTTGATGCAGATAGAGATTCTAGTAGTCTGTTCATACCAATGCTACTTACCTCTTCTAGTCCTGAAACATCCAATATGTTTCTTTTTGGGCTAGCGCTGGGCAATCGCCCAGTATGTGAGGAATTGATTCCATTTCCTCTTCGTCCCTTCAGCTTCTGCAGAAGTCATTGTGGGGTTGGCCTAGTCTGGCTGGTTGGTAGGATATCATTCCTATTCCCACTACTGTCCTTTTTTTATCATAAACAGGCCAAGTTGATCCTGCCATTGCGCATGTATCTAATTGATGCCGTCGATTATTGGTTTTCACTATTAGATCCGAGTCTGTTTCTCTGTAGAGCGTATTGCGTGGCGTTTTACCTTCAGTCGTCGCGGAGTTTGTGCTTCACCTTATTGGCGTCTGATATCTCCTCCAGCCCCTCTTTGCAGAGTTTGACGATGCTGAATCTTATCCATGTTGCCTACAGAGCCTTAATGGCTTCCTGGCTGTCAACATAGATGTTGATCCTTTTTCCTGAGAGGTTTTCTCTAAGAATCAGGTCCGCAGTCTGTTTTATTACGAAGATTTCAGCCTGGAAAACGCTAGAGCCATCATGAAGACTATAGGAGCAATTTATTCAACTAGATTCGAAATAGACCCCGGCTCCTGTACCGGTATCCATTTTGAATCCGCCAGTATAGATTGCCACTTCATTTTCCGTAAGTACCATATCAATGGTCAATTCCTTCATGGAATGAATTCTGATAGAGAATCTTTTTTCGCAGCAAGCAATCCGGGTGATATAGTCCATTTCGGTTTTGAATCTCGTGATGGCCCATCGATCCAAGGCTGACGTGGCCATGAGAACTCCTTGCGCAGAGACTGGATTCGTGTATTGTTAGGGCAGTCCTGGCTGCGATGCTCTAGCAATATATGTCCAAGGGTGGAAGGTCCAGTATTGTTTCAAGAGCCGCCGTTGGTGTGGATTTCATAGATCCAGGCACCGCCAGACAACCAGCCGCCTGAACCCTTGAAACACTTTGGAGAAGTGCAAAAGACAAGGGTCTTTCATTAACGCTGTCCTTCCAGCTATTTTTTAGAAATAATTTTCATATGCGTGAAAGCGTGCGACAAGCCAAAACTCGAGAATTAGTTGGCTTATTAGAAAGAACTACATATACGAACGATTCTGTTTTCCACTTAATTGTAAGTCAGTCTTGTCCACCTCTTGGTAAACAATCAGCCGTCTCATACTAAAGTTTAATCTTACGCCATAGACCTCTTATAAATAAACAACATATTACCGCACATCACATGTAGTATAAACATGCATGTCCACTGCTGGCCAATGAACAGGTCATTGATTGCAAACGGTATCGATCTTCTACCATCGGCCTTATGACTGCTTTATCAAATCCTGTATCCATATTTGTTTTGACTTTGAATCAGCTGCCACCTCCACCCCTACATTCACAGCGTGAATGCAGCAAAAATTATAAATTACTAACACAAGTACCCAACAAAATAAAACAAAACACACCCCGACGCCGCATCGAATCTAGCGTGTCAGCTATGAATAGAAACAAAAACCAACCCCCACTCGAGCAGTCAGTCGTCGCCCACCTAACTGTCGGTCATCATAACTCCTCGATATTGCTGTACTCCTTCTTAGGACCTAAGAACAACACTTCACTAACGACAGTCCATCGAAAGCGTGCACAGTGGCCACTCATAACACACGCCAACCAATGTGTGGCACAAGCACAAAAAGCAAACATAGAACCAAAGAAAAAGCAACAACAACAATCAGTAGAAGCTTAGAATTCATTTAAACATCCACTGTTTAACGTCAGAGAGCCTGTAATAAATGTAAGCTATTCTTTGTGTAAAAACAAACTGCGAAGCAAAATGCAACTGTAGCAGTAGTCGGTCTGAACTCGCCTACAGCAGCTACTAGCTTTAACACTTACTCCACTTGCACTGGCTAACTTGCCG
The DNA here is from genome assembly GCA_951905685.1 of Eumerus sabulonum. Lineage (NCBI taxonomy): Eukaryota > Metazoa > Arthropoda > Insecta > Diptera > Syrphidae > Eumerus > Eumerus sabulonum. The sequence continues at coordinate 212,177,932 of OX645060.1, forward strand.
ACCTTTAAAATTATCCCGGCCTGTGTCGCCAAATTATCAAGGAGCGAGGCCATTCAGTTCTGCCAGGCACAGAATCGTTCTTTTCTTCTTCTGTTCTTCGTCTTTCGACTCAGTCCTCCCTACATCGGGCTTTAAATTGTTTCTCGTCCTACCATATTTCGTTGGTTTAGATTGCGCAGTAACAAAAAATGGAAAACAGATAATTAAATTTAATTAATCCTGTCAGCCATAACTTTAGCTTTGTTTTTTCTACATTAAGTTGTTATTGTTTTTCCACAGCCTTACGTTACGTCATCATTGCTCGTTCGGTCATGTGGGTGGCAAGGACTTAACTGCCGCTTCTCGCATTTCAATATGGAATTATTTAATTTGTATCTTTCTCAACCGAGTTTTTCGTCTCATACATCTTTTTATATCGTATCCTTATTCGCTTCATTTTTTTTATAGCGATTTAGCAAATGCACAATTTGGTAGGTTGTCTGATTTCGATGTGGTGTTTGGCTGTGTACATGTGGCGCTAAGGAATCCCGACGGAATCACCACCTCGACAACGAAGCCCGACGACGACGTGAAGAAAATTCACTTCACCTACACATGCACAGTCTTATCCTGATTCTATGCCAACGTAGACAACCAGTTGGTTGAATGGGGCGAGGGAGGTAAAAGACATTACTCACCATCGAACACGAAGGAGCAGCGGAAAAGTAAGAAAATCAACTACTGCCATTTGAAGTGTACAATGTGCATGTGGAAGGTTCGTTCGGCTTTGGAGCCTTTCGACCCCATAACTCTTTCGCTTAGGTTAGAGCATTCTACTTCTTCCTGTGCTCGACCGTGCTCTGTCGTAGGATAATGCTTCTTACAATTAAAGTGCGGTGCTCGTATTATTCTCGTGTACCGAATGCTCCGCACTCAATTTCACTTCTTCGAATAGCTACTCTGACTGTGTCCTATTACACCGAGACGGAGAGCTGCTGGTGACGAGGGTTCGGGTGAATTGGGCAAGAGGATAGGAATTCACGTAGGACTCCTTACGTCGTGCCTTGCGTTCGCTGAGGAGTATTTAAAGGCAAGCTATATGGGAGGTGAGATTGCAATATAGTGTACGAGGTGTCAGGCTGGGTCGAGGGGACTATGCAATTGACATTCTTTCCCTCTTCTTTGAACTACTTGGAGGGGAAGCAGAGGATATTTCTTTATGGAGAACATTCATTTTTCTATTGTCCTTATTGGGGTAGATTGCATATCGGTACCTTATTCTGCAGCAAACCTGAGAATGGGGTTGTGGGTATGCGTGTATGTCGGGGGAGTTATATCCTGTGTGCATGCAGTGGCCGGATGATTCTTCTGATTTGCAATTTTTATTGGATTGTAGTCGGCGATTATGTTTCCTTTTTTTATTTAAATAAAGGATACGCTCCGTTACAGGGGAGGATGAGAACAATGGTATTATGTTTACTCAATTACGGGTAAATCTACTTCATCAATGACTGATGGTGAGGTTCTTATGGGACACGTAGACCAGATCCACTGTATTACAGCGACCGATATGAATCCTTTTTGCGATGTCTTATAAAAAAAATACATTTTACTAAAGTCGAATCCGAGGAAGTTATGTAAAATACTGTTTTCGATGTATACTTATTACTTGTATGTATGTATGTTGGCGTTACAGTCCATGAAGAACCTGAGCCGAGCTTCTCTCAATCACCCATGTTGTGTGTGATTTAATTTTCCCATAGGTGAAAGGGACCTACAGTTTATTACCGGTTCCGAACGGCGAGTTTCGAGAAGCGGGGGTTTTGTCAGAACCCCGCTGAGGAGAAACACCGTGAAAAACACGTTCGATGACATGGCTGTGTCGGGATTCGATCTCGTGTCATCGGCGTCAGAGGCCTACACACTACCCACTGCGCCACGGTGCTCTCATACTTATTACTTGGAATTGTTTTTATTATCGCAGCTCCCAGTGTCCCCTCATAAAACACCTTCGGTGCACGAGCACTTCAGTGCAAGCTGTTATGTACATATAGTCAGATGGTTATAAACCATCAGCCTGCCACTCATTAATTAAGCATATTCCTCAATCATGCCGCGATAAAGGATTCTCGACATATCGTCGTTACGCTTGCCCCGATGAGAAAAATTGATTCGCACAAAAAAAAAAAAAAAAAAACATACCCCAAATGGGTATGGGCAAAAAATCCTTTTCGCATTCAGCTACTACCTCTCGCATACAATGAAAGCATTAATTCAATCGCATTATAATTAAATTCAAATCGAATTCATGCGATTTTTATTTTCATTGCATACATTTATTTGCTCCCGGCGCGACTACGTGACGTGTCGTCCTTAAAGTGGAGTTCAAATACGCCTACCTGTACACCGTTCCCATTCGGAATGACTGTTTCTACATGTATTTCTTTTTCGTCTTTTTTTATGTTGTTCCATTATTTCGGTGAATTGAAAAGGACTCGATTCGAATAGAATGGAGTTTGGGCAAAGTGTGAACAAATTCATTAGTGTGAGTGGGAGTGAATCCAAAGGAAAAAAAATAGAAAAAAAGAATCTGTTTCCGGATAAGGGAAATTTGTTTATTGAATTATTCAATTTCAGTACTTTGGACCGGCAACAACAGCGATAGAAAAACTTAACAAATCGAATAATATTGGTCCATATTTGTTGGCATAACTTTAGTGCTAATTTTTTTTGCTCCTGCTGAAGCTGGACGATTTTTATTGAAATCTTCTTTCTTGTTTTGTTTTTTAATGGAGAATGTAAGGTGAGATTTTTGTAACAATTAAGAGAAATACATATATTGACGTAATGGACTCATTTCATTAACACTACGTTAGTAAATACGTATCTACTGATGTTTATTTTCATTTATCATTTTACATTTGAAGGACACCTACAGTACTGCTGAGATGCCTGTATTATTTCAAAAACTGTTTTCAAGGAAGCCTCCAAAATAATATTTACTTATATCTTTTTTTGTATTTGTATATGGGTATAATAAGGGAATTAGATAAACACATATTACTTACTTACTTACTTACTTTGATGGCGCTACATTCGAGGTGAACCAAGGCCTCAACCAACAAGCCTCTCCAGCCGGCCCGATCTTTGGCCAGCCGATTCCAGTGCCGCACGCCCAGTTGGCTGAGGTCCCTTTCCACCTGTGCGCGCCACCTTAGATGTGGTCGTCCTCTGCTGCGTCGCCCCTCGCGGTTGGTATCCAGGACTTTTTGGGCCGGAGCGTTGATGTCCATTCGCTCTACATGGCCTAGCCATCTTGGATCCGAAGACGTCTAACCAGGCCGATGTCGCTGTACAGCCCGTACAATTCTTGGTTGAATCTCCACCTCCACTCTCCGTTTACACAAACGGGACCAAAGTTTGCACGCAGAATTTTCCTCTCGAAACGGCCAAGAGCCTCTTCAAACGCTTTTGATAACGCCCAAGCCTCAGCGCCGTAGAGGAGGACCGGGATGATTAAGGTTTTGTAGAGGGATACCTTAGTTTTTCGAGAGAGGGCTCGACTATTCAGTTGCCTCCTGAGCCCAAAGAAGCAGCGGTTGGCAAGAGGTATTCTGCATTTTATCTCAACGCTGGTGTCGTTGCTGCTTGTCGAGCCAAGGCAGGCGAAGTCCTTGGCGAAGGTGACGTTCTGACCAAGACGTCGGTGTTGCGCGTCTTTCTTGGATGAGAGCATATATTTGGTCTTGTCCCCATTTACCCACCTTAGCCGCTTCTGCTTCAATGCTTTCAATGCCTCATTGACGTCTCGCTTTTTCCGTCCAATAACGTCAATGTCATCTGCGTAGGCAAGCAATTGTGTGGACTTAAAGTAGATCCTTCCTCTTGTATTGGCCGCAGAGTCCCGCACGATATTTTCAAGTATAATGTCACCTGTCTAAAACCTTTTTTAACATCAAAGGGGTCGGTTAGTTCACCTCCGACCTTAATGGAGCAGCGAGAGTTCTCCATAGTCATCCTGCACAGTCTGACGAGTTTGGCAGGAATGTTAAAATATGACATGGCTCTGTACAGTTCATCTCTATAAACACTGTCATACGCGGCTTTAAAGTCGACAAAAGAGATGGTGCGTGTCGACCTGGAATTCATGGGTCTTCTCCAAGATTTGCCGTAGTGTAAATATTTGGTCTATAGTAAATTTTTCTGGCCTGAAACCACACTGGTAGGAACCCATCAGATTGTCCACGAACGGTTTCAGGCACTTACACAGTACGGCAGAGAGGACCTTGTACGCGATGTTCAGGAAGCTTATCCCACTGTAATTGGCGCAGTCATAGGGGTCTCCTTTCTTATGGACCGGGCAAACGATACTGAGATTCCATTCATCGGGCATTCGTTCTTCCGACCATATCATGCAGATGAGGTGGTGCATGTTCCTGACCAGCTCATCGCCAGCTGCTTTAAACAGTTCCGCGGGGAGTCCGTCTGCTCCAGCAGCTTTATAAGACTTAATTTTCGATATCGCTATCTTAACATCGTCTAGGTCGGTCGGACAGGATTCTCCTTCGTCTTCGTCCATTGTGAATGGTTCGCTCTGCCTGACGGCGGCATTTTGACTATAATCGCCGTTATACAGTCTGCAGAAGTGGTCCTTCCACAATCTCAGCATCGACTGTGACAGCATCGACTGTGACTCCACTACTAGGTGTCCGTGCTCATCCCTGCAGGCTTCTGCTCTGGCTTTAAAGCCTTGGCATGTTCGTTTTACTTTCTGGTAACATTTTCGAACTTCGTTCCTCCAGTAACATCTCTCCATCTCCTCGATCTTGCGCTTCTCGTGCTCCTTCTTTTTCCTTTTCAGAAGCGCATGCTTCTCCCTCCTTTTTTGTTCATAGAGCTCGCGAGCAGCTCTCGTCCGTCGATTCAATGTGGCCATGTATGCATTCTGTTTCTCTACATGGGCCTGTCTGCACTCATCATCAAACCAGGGGTTTCTCGACGGTGGTGGCTCGAAACCGAGTGCATCTGAGGCGACCTCTCTAATGGCGTTCTTACAACGGCTCCATTGCTGTTCTATGGTTCCTGCAGATTGCATCGGGACTTGAGAGAGCTTGAGGGTGACTTGATCGGCGATTGCGATTGCAGCTTTCCGACATTAATTTTTGGTGTTCTTACTCGACTCCGTTGATTCCGAGAAATTCGCATCCGTACCTTGGCTGCAACAAGGTAATGATCCGAGTCGATGTTGGCTCCTCGAAAGGTTCGGACATCTAGGATGCTGGAGGAGTGTCTGCCGTGGATCGCAATATGATCAATTTGGTTGGTTGTCGATTGATCGAAAGATCGCCAGGTCGCCTTATGGATGTTGAGTCCAGATTAAGTCCCGCCATAAAGTCCACTAGCCTTAGTCTGTTTTCTGACGTGGTATTGTGTAGGATGTGCTTTCCAATGACCCGTTCAAAGATAGCTTCCTTACCCAGCTTCGCATTGAAATCTCCTAGAACGATTTTGGTGTCGAAGCTGGGACGTTGCGCATACGTTCTGCCTAGGAGATCACAGAACTCTTCTTTATGTCGGTCATCTTTTCCTCAGTGGGGGCGTGGAAACATAATAAACTTATAATGCCGAGATTGGTCATGATGCGGATAGTTATGAGGCGTTCGCTTACATACATACTGGAAGCTTAAGACTTTTTTCCTAAGTCTGCCTCGAACAACAAATCCGCATCCGAATAAGCGTTGTTTATTTTCTCTGTATAAGTTTCCGTAGTACATATCACAGTTTTTCTTCCGCTTTTGGCTTAGCCCATTTAATGTTTGATAATAATAATAGCAGGTCCTGCAATAGGGTCTTTTTAAACATGACAGTTCGTTAAAGCTACATCTGTCCAGTTGGCTGTCGTTTATTCAGTCTCTTTTGCCAAATCACCATGGATGGACATAGTATTCAACAACACGTGCAAATAATAAAATTGTTTTATCAAAATCGGTGTTGTGTTAGGCAACGTTCCGAGCGCTTCGGGTATTTTACGGTCGCCAGAATCGTGCTACCGGGAGGACTATTCGCAGTATGGCGGATAAATTTGAGTCCACTGGTTCAGTAAATGATAAACCAACACCCGTGTCTGGGCGAAATGCAATATCTGCCAAAAACAATGCCGCTGTCCATGAAAGTGTGCAGGAAAATCCGCGGCAATCGATTTTGCGTCACTCACAAGAACACGACCTTCATCAAAATTATCATCTTCAGCGATGAGGCGCATTTCTGGATGAATAAGTATGCTAATAAACAAAATTGTCAAATTTTGGATGATACCAACCCACATGAGATCCATGGACGTCCACAGCATCCCGAAAAGGTTACTGGTTGTTGTGAATTTTCGGCTGGCGAGGTCATCGGTCCTCATTTCTTTGAGAGCGACGTTGGCCAGGCCGTCCTTTCTTTCTGTTGGTCTGAAATGGATGATATGGACACCAACGATATTTGATTTGAACAGCACGGCGCTACGTACCACACAGCTCACGCCACATTGCGAATTCTGCACGAGCGGTTCGAGCGCACCTTACGCGGAGGTGATGTGAACAGGCCACCGAGATCGTGCGATTTGACCCCGTTAGACTTTGTCTTGTGGGTTTTCTGAAGTCGCAGGTCTATGCGAATGAGCCACAAGCCACAGCGTACCTCAAATCCAACGTAACCCATGCCATCGGTCAAATTTAGCCTGATTTATGCGCCAGAGTCATGGAAAATTGGATATTTCGGATGCGCACCACTTAAAGGAGCCGCGGCTGACTTTTGAGCGAAGATATATTTCATATACAATTGTACCGATAGGCCTTTCAAATGAATAAAAAAATGATGTCTCACACGCACTTTGATTTATTAAAATTTAAAAATCCCGCCAGGAGTCATAATTTCACTGAGAAGAATACGCTTCCTAAGACGGCAAAGGGCAGCGCACTCACATAGTTTAAGATGAAAGGTTAATTTTGTTGAGATGATATCTCAGACCACAATGTCCTGTAAGGTGACTGACCAGTCTTCTGGTATCTACTCTATTAAGTCTAAAGATATTAATAGAGTGTTTTATCAGGAGCCGTATATATATTTTCAATTGGCGGAATTCTTGGTCGCTGTTCCAAAAGGATGGGTGTTGCGATTTTTCCCAACTGTCTATGAAAAAGTTAAACTTAGACTTAGGAATGCCGCAAAAAGGTTCAGCACTTATGTACCTTTCACTGGAACCTTTTATTTCTTTTAGCTAAGTCTTGTAGGTCATCATGGCATTCCCTAACGAACTTTGAGTTCTTGACGCAGTGGGTAGTGTGTTGGCCTCTGACGCCGATGAAACGGCATCGAATCCCGACACAGCCATGTCATCGGACGTGTTTTCACGGTGTTTTTCCTCAGCGGGGTACTGACAAAACCTCCTGTAGTAAAATTGTCTTGAAAAGCTTCTCGAAATTCGCCGTTTGGAACCGACAGGTCCCTTTCACCTATGGGAAAATGAAATCACACACAACATGGGTGATTGAGAGAAGCTCGGCTTTGGTCCTTCATGGACTGTAACGCCAACATACCTACATATATGTATACTCATCTTATGCCAGATTAGTTTGACGCGCGTCAGGATGGCATATAATTTAGTTTGGAAAATACTTGGACTTATTCTTAGAGCCATCGAGATTTTCCGATTGGGTCCATAGATGCCAGCGCCAACGCCAATACCAATCCTGGATCCATATGTATACCATCTAAGGAATATGACATTGAGCAGGGGATCGTCGCTTTCCCAAGCTGTGCGGTTTGGGATCTGTATCTCAAATCTTTTGTCAAAAGTAAGGGTGTTAGATAATGCGTCAGATGCAGTGGAGAATGTCCAATCAGTGCTTCTTGGGCTGCCGAGGGGCAGGTGATATATGTATAGTGCCGATACACTCTTATCTTTGAAGGCTTTGAAGTTTAACGATTATCGTTTTTAGTCGCCTTTTTAAGTTTATTTTTTATGTAAGAGTTCCACTTAAGTTTGCGGTCAAGGTCAATACCTAGAGACTTAACTTCTTCTGAAAATTCTAGGTTTGTACATCTCTTTGTAAACAGCTGTACGAGTATGATTATCTTATTTGGTTTAATCGATGAACCCTCTAGGCTACACCAATCAGAGATGGACTGAAGTGCAGGTTGCATGCGTTCACAGGCAAACATTTCGCATCAGCTTGTAACAATAACTACTAGGTCATCGGCGTATCCAAAACCCTCGTAGCCGAGATTGTTTAGCTTATAAAGTAGGTCGTCGATGATTATCGATCATAGAAGGGGTGAAGAGACACCTCTAGCTGTCGATACGCTAAATAATACGGCTATTTAGCATCGCCCTAATCTAGTGGTTAGTGGGATGATCTACGCCTCTGCGGGATAGTGCAGTGGTGATTGAGCTATAGCCAGTATTATCAAAAGCCCCCTCAATAACGAGTAAGGCGCTAATTGCGATCTCCTTGCATGTGAAACTATTTTCAACCCACCCTACTAAATAGTGCAATGCATGTTCTGTATATCGTTCTTTGCGATATGCTTATTGGTTTGGATACAGTGTTATCTGTCTGTCTAGGATACCTCTAATATGGTGCTCTATCAGTTGTCCCATTGTTTGAAGTATAAATGATGCTGATAATGCAATAGGATTTGGGTTGTTCGCTAAAGCCTTGTCGCATTCAAACGCCCGTTTGGTTATCGAAAGGCATTCTTTGAGGAGTAGAACCAGGGAAGTCTACCTCAAGCAAGGTCTCCAGAGTTTCAATGCGATTGACAGTAAAGTTACCGTCTGATTTGCGAAGCACCCCGAATCCATTTGTATGTTCCTGGGACATTTGAATGTTATGCGTCGTTTGTGGTTTTTGGCATTCGTTGGGTGGTAGAACCATGGAAGTGTACCTCAAGCGAGGTCACCAGGGTTTGCCTGCGATTGACAGTAAAGGTACCCTCTGATGTGCGAAGCACTCCGAATACATTTGTATGTCCCTGGGACATTTGAAGGTTATGCGTCGTTTGCGAGATTTGGCACAGTGCGACTTCCGGCTATTCATTCAACTCAAAGATCGCTCCGGAGACATCGTTTTCAGTTGATAGAGAAGGTACAGGCCGCATCGAGGGTTGAACTGAAGGCCATCCCAGAAATCGACTTTAGCAACGGTTTCGATTATTGAAAAATCCATTGGCATAAATGTATTATATCATTGGGGGGTTACTTTGAAGGCGATGAAATGGAGTTGGGGGAATAAATAAAGATTTTTCAAAATCAATGCAATGTCAGTGCTTCGCGGGCAATGGACTTATTGTATACTCTTTAGCCCCTGTGAGCAATTCACATAAAGTCTCAGTTACATTCCATATGAAGTTTAAACCTCAGGTTCCAAGCCTTTTATAGCACTGCTAGAATTAAGTTTTCAGGACTATAGGAGTTTTAACTCAGCGCTGATGAAAACATTAATATTAGTAGACTAAGGCCAAGTTTTTTTTTTTTTTTTGTTTTTAGAGACTCGTGCAGGTTCAAGAGTTTTTATATTCTCTTATGATGTGTTGTTACACACACAAGCTAAACGGAGTGCAGTGGTTTGGGTCGTTGATGTTCGTTTACTACTTTCAGGTTTGGTTGGTTATAGTCCGTACTAATTCGTTCGAGCACTTTAATATTGCATACGCAGAGGATGACCACTGCACCACGGCCCTGGTGCAGTGGTTAACATTATCGACCGTCGAGCGGAAGGTCTATACTTCAAATTCGTTTCATAGCCAAGAAAAAACAATTCCTATACGGAAAAAAGTATGCAACACAGTATATGGCCAATTGAAATTCATCCTCTGCGTATGCAATATTAACACCAAAAAAAAGCATGAACGAAATACTGTGAATTATAACCCGCGCGAAATTTGGTCGGCTCTCTTCCTATCTAGGACAAACCACCCCTGAGAGTAGTGAACGAACATCTACGACCCAAAACCACTGCCACTCCAATCAGGTTGTGTGTGACAGTATAAGAGTATAATAGTGGAGATACACTGCTAGTATCGATACCATGGTATGAATACCATGGTAAAGTGAATACCATATACCCCGACAGGCAGCATTTCATAGTATACGCATTATGTACTATTCTTTGTCATTTGTGTGATGTGTACAAGCAAATGTGCATATAGAGGAAGAAAATATTTCGCAGTGTTTGGTCTGTTTACTTGGTTTGAATTGTGAAAGAACTTTCAAGGATTCGGAAATAGAGAGAAAGTGGCGCTGCAATCAGTAAGTTGATGGTATACTACTAAAAATGTACGAATCTCAATACCAGCTATGTTTCGTGGTATACTAGCTTTAAACGTGGTATTGGGGTGACAGACATGTGGTATAGAACGTAGTATTGCTATACCATGGTATCAATACCAGCAGTGGGTCTCCACTATAAGAGCGCGAAATAAAAAACACAAAAAAAAAAAAACAACAAAAACGGCAAACAGCAGCTTCGATCTCTGTCCCTGCTCAATCCAAGTTGACACACAGCCTCCGAGTGGCCCCTCTTGGATAGCTGCCCCGCCACCTGCCGGACAGTGAACTAATGTGTGCAGCGACCAAGCCGTTGTTCCTGGGGTAAAAGGAACATGGCCCTCCAGGTTGGGGGTTGTGCTTAGGGTTTACAGCCCAATCACGGAAAAACCATCTTGTTACGAAACAACAACAAGCCTCGGATACGGACGATTCCCACGCTGACGACCCCTGTAGTTGTAATAAGGATCTACGAGTCTGAACCTGGAATGTGAAGTCCCTCAACAGGCCAAGTGCAGGCAATCCATTGGAAAAAACCCTGCGATCGACGCCAGACACTCCTCCAGTGTTCTCGACTTAGGAACCCTCCTAGAAGCCAACATCGGCTCGGACCACTACCTTGTTATAGCCAAGGTACGAATGAGGATATGAAGAATGCTGAGGAGTCGAGTAGGACAATGCAAGTTTGACGTCGGAGAGCTACAATCGCAAGAGACTGTCAGAATCTTTGCCTATCGTGTCTCCTTCAAACTCTCTCAAAATCCGCCCACAGCAGCGCAAGCAATAGAGCAGGAATGGGCGCATTGCCAGAGCACCGTCAGAGATGCTGCCTTAGAGGTGATGGGTTTCAAACCGCCACCACTTAGAAACCCCTGGTTCGATAAACAATGCGAACGAGCAGATGCAGCAAAACAAGCGGCATATAAAGCCACGCTGCAACGACGGACGAGAGCTGCTTGCGAAATCTGGCAGCAGAAGAGAAAAGAGAAACACACGCTTCTCAGAAGAAACAAAAGAGAATACGGAAAGCGTGAGATCGAGGAGATGGAGAAATGCTCTCGCAGGAATGACGCCCGGAATATTTGCAATAAGGTAAAATGAACATGCAATGGCTACAAAGCCAGAGCGGAGGCCTGCAGGGATGAAAATGGAGAACTGGTACTGGAATCACAGTCGTTGCTAAGGATTTAGCAAGACCACTTCTGCAGGCAGAACGATCCCTTCGTAATGGATGACGATGTAAGAGAATTTCGTCCGCCCGACCTAGACGACATCCATCACCTTCATGGCCGCGTATGACAGTGTGCATAGAGACAACTGTACAGCGCATATCTAGTTCTTACCTTTAATTTTAAAAAAGGATTTAGATAGGGTGTCTGTAATGTAACTTTTTCAACATCGTATTTGAAAAGAGGGCGCCATGGCGCAGTGGTTAGGGTGTTGGACCCTGACGCACGATGAGCGAGTTCGGATCCCGATAACATTAACGCCATCGAATGTTTATTTCGCGGCTTTCCTCCTCGGCGGGGTACTGGCACAACCCCCCGTAGCATACTTGCCTTGAGAAAGCTTCTCGACGCACGCCGTTCGGAATCGGCACAGTTGTAGGTAACTTTCACTCGTGTGAAAAATAAATCACACACAACATGAGTGATTGAGAGGAGCTTGGCTCTGGTCCTTCAAGGGCTGTAACGCCATCAAAGATTTGAAAAGATATTGAAATATTTACGCAATCGCGGAACTTGGAAAGGACCCAGGAATACCAAATCGACACTCACCACCTTTTCGTTGACTTCAAGGCCGCGTATGACAGCGTGTACAGAGGCGAGCTATACAAAGCTCGTTTTAAAATCCCTGCCAAATTCGTCCGACTGTGCAGGATTACAATGGAGAACTCTCGCTGCTCCACTAAGGTCGGTAAGACAAGGTGGCGCACTGTCATGCAACTTTTTTAACTTCGTATTTGAAAATATCGTGCAAGAGTCGCTGGCCAACACAACAGGTACGATTTATTTCAAGTCTGCGCAATTGCTTGCGTACGCCGACGATATTGACGTGATCTGATGGACACAGCGAGACGTCAATGAGGCCTTTGTAAGCATTGAGGTAGAAGCCGCTAGGATGGGTCGAAAGGTTAATGAGGTTAATATCTGCTTACATTAAAAAGAGACGGGCAACACTGACGTATTGGCCAGAACGTCACCATGACCAGATATAACTTAGAAGTGGTCAAGGAATTCGTCTACCGTGGCTCACTGATGACCGGCGACAACAACACCAGCGCTGAGATAAAACGTAGAAACGCTCTTGCCAACCGCTGTTTCCTTGGGCTCAAGAAGTAATTGAGAAGTAAAGCCCTCTCTCGGAAAACCAAGGTGACACTATATAAGACCTTGGTCATCCAAGCCTCCTTTACGGCGAAGAGGCTTGGACCTTAACAAAAGCGGATGAAGATCCCTTTGTCGTTTCGAGAGGAAAATTCTGCGCTCTATATACGATCCAGTTTGTTCAAACGGAGTATGGAGGACACGATTTAATGATGAATTGTACAGGTTGTACAGCGACATCGGCCGGGTACGACGTTTACGGATACAGCGCCTAAGGTGGCTAGGCCATGTAGAGCGCATGGAAAATACAGCTGCAATGGGGACCTTAACCAATTGGGCGTGCGGCGCTGAAAACAGCTCGCCAAAGACAGTGCCAGTTGGAGACGTTTGTTGGTTGAGGCCCAGGTTCATCACGGACTGTAGCGTCACCTAAGTAAGAAAGCATCTTACTCGTACAGGAACTTAATAATTTATTTCCTTTCTAAGCCTATTTGTCTTTACTTTGGAAAAAAACTCGAATTTGAAAAATTATTCTACTGACCATCGATAAAACTGAGAAGCGAAATATTGTCACAGAGCGTTTATTAAATACTTACTCTCCTCACTGTTCATCGTCATCTTTACGACCGACTTACCTGTAAGAAAGGAGAAACAGAAAAAGCATTTTATATTCATTCAGAGAACAATAAAGTTTAAAGCACAACTTAAGAGTATTAAGAAGAAAAATTAACAAGGATTACAAACCCGCACACAAATTTACTACCCGGTAAGTACTAAAGGCAACCACCACCCATCAAATCGTACGCCTTGCCTTGAATAGAACAAATAACAAGCGAAACCCTCGCCGACTTACAATTTTGTGGAACATTTGCAGCAAATTGCTCCTAACGGCATAAATAACGCCAGTCAAGACGAAGAACCGAAATCACTGAAAACGCCGAACCAGAAGAAGCGCACAAAGTAGTCTAAACGAGATGAGAAGGAGCAGCAAACGGAAGAAATTCAAAAAAGTCAAAACAAACAAAAAAAGAAAAAGAAAACAAAATTGTTCACAAATCCCAGCCAATTTGGAATTTCCGGTTGACTTTTCGGCTTTTCGCGAAAGTGATGAAAATGAACCGCACTTCACCAACAGCTTCTACATATAATACCTCTTTTAACTAGCGGTTATGCGCGCCGAAAGAACGGGTGCAAATGTACGGAGGTAGGATCCTTGGAAATGCCACAAATGCGAATAAGATCACACGAGCCATGAACCCTTTTCTTATTCACTTAACAAATGTTCGAGTTGTGTTTTTCGTTTTGCAAAAAAACAGGCAGGAAAACAGTGGAAACAGATTTGAAACCGGAAACTCCATTGGTTCGGCTGGTTGTTGAGAGAATGGGTGACGGCGACGATAGAGGAAATTACACTTGTGGTGAAGGAGCTTGAGCGGAATGAAAAAGTTTAGGAAATGCGGAGGAGGTGTTATGTAATTGTAGCGGACGTCCGTTCTATTGTCGGAAGGCGTCTGGTTATGAATGTGCAAAGTCAAAAACACACATACCTTCAGGGATGGGGCGAGTTTAGCGTTTTGTTTTACGTTTGATTCATTAGCCATGAAAATGTGCAAAGTGGTTTTGGTAAGGTAGACTTATATATGTACATGCTCGGCATCGGTTTTGCGCCCTTTAGAAGGCGGTTTGACTGATCTTAACATGAAACGTATGTATTTTTCGTAACTTTTATGACCGATTTTGCTTTTATCTGTTGCCTATCTTGCGCAACATTAAATATAGTATAAAAGCAAAGATAACAGCGACTATCAGATCATCATTTTTGAAATGGAAATAAATAACCTAATACCCGAAAATAAAAAGCCAACAATCTTAGGACAATCTATTCGAGAGAGATGCACTCAAGATGCACATTTAACAACGCGACTAAGGCTAAAGAAGTAATTCATGGACGCGGAGGCCAAAAGTAGATCGCTATACGGTCAAACTGTCTGACCCAGGACCCGGTGACAATGGGAGGGGAATGAATTTCCAAGCAATGGCGCTGAACTGGATATACAGAGACGGGTCCAGGACAGATAATGTTGTGTATGTGTCTAAAATGACAGACAATCCTTTAGAGTTTAGACTACCGAACCACTGAAGTACGTATATTGCAAGCTAAAATTAAGTCAATTTGTTAGGTCGCCGACTGGCTCTCTGTAAGATCGATGAAAACTAGTGACATGGTCATCTACACCAACAGCAATGTGCCAATAAAAGCACTCGAATCGCCATTCATAAGATCAAAATTGGTGAGGCACTACCGCAACCGTGCCTGGGTATATTACTATGCATAGGTACTCGTTGTGCTGGCTACCTGTGGATAGAGATATAACTTGTTTAAAAAACGAATTTTATTTTTGCGCTACTTCATAACTCAATGATAGCTTAGAACTCACTTAAAATCTAACATGCACTTATAGTCTAAAATGGTGCGACCAAGCGATGGGCAATGTAAAGCGCAGCTCGGGTGACAGCATGCTGGACGTTTATCGTTGCAGGTGAACAGTTGGCGAATTTCTGCTGCACGTACGGGAAATGTTGTTTCCTGTTGACTCGGATGACATTTGGCTGGGATAACGTTGCACTTGATGCTGGGGTGTTGTGGTACTGCAGGTGTTGGCAAATTCCTTCACGTACGAGAAACTGCTTGTGGGTGCTTGATATTGACTTGTGGCAGAGCTAGTTGTTAACTTATACCCCGGGACTCGTTGTGCTGGCTACCTGGGCATGATGAATCTCCATCTCCTCCTACGCAATTGCCCTGTCTTAGTCTCCCCAAGATGATGATTTCTGAGAGAATACTTTTTGATAAGCTGGCGGATCTATCCCAAACGGAGATCAACAAACTATCGAATTTTATTCAAAGCATAAAATAGTTCTAGGAGTAACGGTTACCAAGCCGGCTCGAGTGGTAGCACAATGGACCGATCTTGGTCTAAGTGGGACAACACGACAAAAGGCCGATGAACCTACACGCTGATCCCTACGATCGTGGTTTGGGGAAAAGGAGCACAGCGATTACAATTACCACCTTACGCAATTCCTGTCAAGTCACGCCGGCTATAGAAAATATCCCCACAGTTTTGGACACGTTAACTCGCCCTTCTGCCCAAAATGTCCAAAGGAATAAGAAGACGCCATATTCCACTGCAGCTGCTTTGCAGAGGCAAGAATGAGCCTGCCGATCACAGAACTTCTAATAAGTCGTATGATAAACTCAAAGGAGCACTGGCTACAGATCTGCTCATGTATAACGAGCGTGCAAAGCGAGGTAAGAAGTCTGGAGCGCAAAGCATAAGTTGCTAACTAGCCCCGCGAAGTAAAACCTAATGGCAGTCCCGTGGAGAGAGTGGTTGATGATCACAGGTGTAGTTTAGTATGTAGGCGCACTCAGTATTCGGATTAGCGTATCGCACATATCAGTAGGCCGGGCTACAAGCATTTTTCGAGGATTACACAGCCTTCGGCGCAACCAGCAGAAAAAAAGGTGGTGGTGGAACGTTGGAATGCTTTTTTCGCCAGAAATCCGGCCTCTTCAGGATCTCAATATAGAAAGAATTGTCCAGGTACCGTCTGGTTGATAGAAACAAATTCACGATGAACGGAAGCTCTTTAATGTGGATCGTCTTCTACTGATTCACAGCCCTTCTTGAGCCACATTGCACATTCAAACAAACGTGTTTTCGACATAAACTCGTGTCCAAACACCCCTTACAATTTTCGAAGGATTTTGGAGGATTTTTCACCATATTTCACTAAGAATAGAATCACAAGACGTTTGTAATGTAAGTCACCCACAAATAAAACGTGCTATAGACTTTAATCTTAAATGAAAACTGAAAGAAAGGGCCCCCCTCTGATGAACGATGCAGTGTTGCCAGTTTCCGAGTAATGAGCAAATTTTCGGACCTTAATTGTCACACCTTGTTTATTGACCAATCGCCCCAAAGCAGCCAGAATTGGCCAATAAGAGATAAACTGTGTTCCAACAAGACAACGCCAGGCCACACACATTGATAGTGACTTGTCAGAAGCTCTAGGTGATTGGCATCCACCCTATAGTTTGCCTTGATTTGATTACTTGATTTTGCTGATAAAAAACTCACCTCAAGAGAGGTTTGTAATGTGCAAACATGAGGATTCAGGATAACCAAGGCTTGTTTGCTTTATACCAAAGTATTCTAAGACGAGGTTTCCGGCGTTATGAGTGTGATTAAAGCCAAATTTCTTATTACAAATGAAGAATATAACAAGATTTAGCATCTTATAGGCAATCACCTAAACGCAAACGTGCTAAGACATAATTCTTCTTCAATAAGTTCGATTCTCTAAACCCTATTCTCCAACCTTCTCTTCGTTCTACGACAGGTCGACTGGTATGAACCTCTTCTAAAGACGAAAATCGTGTGCGTGATCCGCCATCTCACACAGTGTGATTGCCTCAATCCATTCACGTTCCAAGAACACCATCTTCACGTTCAGCCCCTGTCAATCCCACAATCTTTCCAGTTACATTCGTTTTGCATGTCATTTGAATGCAAAAAGAGGATTTGCTTTTCTTCTTCTTTTTTTTTTCATTACTTCTCCGAAGATAGTAGTAATAGTCGAGTGTGGAATTTGGGACGACAAAGCGGGGAAAAAATAATTTCACAAAAGCCATCTCACCCTAAGCATTCGTGTATATACATATACATATGTACGTGTGTGTGGCAAGTTAAAGGACCCCATCGTACGTACAGGGTTCACAGGACCAAATTGAATGACAACATCATTGAAAGGGATGTGTTATTTAAAGCTGTAAATGAAACAATTTAGCCACACGATGACAGCGTTGAGGACTAAAATCTGACGACAACCAAGAGAGAATTAAAGGCGTTTCAGTAGACCTACCGAATTTTCCCTGCCAACAACAAAACCAAGCGAAGGTACGTATCCCCCACACGCATAATATGTGCCGACTTTGAATTGGTTAAGATTTTATATTTCCTTTTTCGCAGGGTCGAAAGGAATTTTTCGTTTCTTATCCGCAGGGTATCTCTTTAACTTTTTTTCGTTCCATCCTTTTGTATCTTTCCGGTGGTTGTGTGCTTTTTTTTATGCCTTTTAAAATGTTTCACAAAGGGATGATGGCAATAGAAAGGGGAATGAGATGGTGTACATCACTAGTATGGGTAGTGTAAGGACACTTAGGGAATTTATTTTGCAATGTGCTACTTTCATTTGTTTTATTTCTTCCCTTCGATTTGCCTGCCACCGTATATGTACAGGCATGTGTATATCGAAACAATTGCCGAACTCCTTATGCAAAGGATCGGGTATCTTTTGATACATCTACCACGGCGACGACGGCCAACGACTCGATAACAAGGCCTGGAAATCCTTTTTTTTTCTCTTCAGTTTACTTATTTTCACGGTAAATCTCAAATGAATTGAAATTTTATTCGTACGCCGTTGAATGCGGCAGTCATCGTGGCGTTTTTCCTTTCCATATCGTATCTTTTTATATTGTTCAGTAAAAATTCTCGGCATAACTTAGAGGAAATAGTTCCGTAGTGGATAATTCAAGTGGAACTACATACAATCGACTTGAGTAGCGCACGTACGGGTAGGCTTATGCCTAGGTGTACGTGGTGTAATGGCATAAATTTGCAAATTTTTCTTTTTTATGGCGTTCCTATCAAATTGTTTTTCATAAATATTTTCTTTATATATTCTTGAGATGTAAAAAGGTAATTTGGATGAAGGACGACTGCTTTGTTCGAAAAAATTCCTCTCACTGCCATAAAGATACATCTAACTAAAATCGTTCAACCAATAAAACTATAAAAAGCTTGTATACAATACAATAAGAGACATTTTTGTTGGAGGCCTTATTTGCGACAAATTTCACACAACGTTAACACGCGCTTTATGCAGGCTCAAGAACTACCTATTTTTGGTGCTCTCTCTTCGTTATCATTCCAACTACAGCTAGTGCGACCTTACCCGACATCATCTGATAATACTGGTTCTTCTTAGTATATTAAGCTCACATATTTAAAGTTCCTGATTTTGAAGAATGCCTGGTCGGTATTTAGTTGGACCTCTTCTTGAAACCAAAACTAATAAGAAAATTCTGAATGCAGTTCTGTAACATTCGTCAATTAAGAACGAAATTCTTAATCGCTGCCGCTAATATCATGCCAAACATTATCCGAATAGGCGCGACTAAGGGATGACCAGTGGTTTGACATAAGCTGTAGGTTATTTCGAATCCGGCCAAAAACTTCCTTCAATATCCCAAAGATAGCAAACGTTTCTGGTTATTTGTAAAAAATACTAAAAATTCGTTTTTGTCATCGATATATGTCCATGAATACTTATCCACAGCAACATTTTCCAGCTATCACTCCCTTACACAAAGCTAATCTTCTCATCCTACTCAGTCGGTATCCAGCTTCGAGCTTACACTTTGTCTCCGCCTGCACAAGGACGCGTCCACCATCTACTTTCGTGCTCGTGCTGTCGATGTCGGACTAGAATTCATGTTTGTACTGGTGTTCCCCAAGGCTCCGGTTTGTTTCCGGCACACTTTACAATTTTTATAAATGACTTCATGTCCATCTCTTCTAATCCTAACCACTCCTTTGCTGGCGGCATTACACTTAACTTCAAATATTCTTTGTCTACATTACAACATTGCTCTTCGGCTGTAAATAGTGAGTGGCAGCGTCTGTTAAGCTCATTAAATTCCGACTTCGACAGCTTAATTGCATGGGAAAAACGAATATAGTGGATTTTAAGCTCCCAAAAAAAAAAGGGTACCATCGACTCGCAACCATTATCCTTGAATGGCACTTGTTTCCTAGAAACCGTAAAGCTTTTCATTTTGAGTATATGTACCACCAGCAATCTTAGATGATACATATTCAGTGTTACCAAGAATGCTGCGGAAAGTCTAGGCTTCTTATACAAACGCAAACATTTTCCTCATCTTTGAATCTGGCTACAATCCATAAGCCGTTCAATCGTCCTTAATTGGAATTTGCCTTTCTTGCCTTTCTTTGATTTGTCAATACTTCAACAGAAAATGCTCTGAAGAGATACATATCTAGTTACTTTCAGCCATATCAATAATTTTCCCGCGGCACATGTCACTCTAGAAATGTTTGCCAATATACCCGGTCTTCCCCTCTTAGCTCAACATACACGCACTTAGGAGCAACGTCCATCGTTATCCCCTCTATTCTTTCTCACCTGCGGCCCGCACTGTGTCGTTGGCATAATAAGGTGGTAAACCTTGAGTGCGTGCTCACCACACAAAAAAATCACCTTATTTACCCTTAATTCAAGCTATGAAGTCCTTGGCCATTTGCGGCGTTGGTTATTTTCGCCCTAGTAATTCGCTTGCAAAATGATTCAATTTCGTTGCATTTCAGAAAGATTCCACTAATGGTAATTCAGTAAATCATATTTGTTTGCGTTAACTCATTTTCAACTTCAAAACTTCATCCATTTCTTTAGTGATGTCCGTCCAGAGTGAAGAGCACGTTTGATACTGAAATTGCTGGAGTCGAACCGACAAAACTACTCCTGTCAGGCGTTCACTAACAGTATTCTCACTGAACACTTTAAAAATTTTCCGACATGTTTTTGTAGCGATAAAGGACAAACAAAGGTCTCGTAGAAGTAGCATCCGCCGACTGGTGCTGGTCCACCAAAAAAACACCTTGCAGCTGTTAGCCAGGTCCTACTTCTACCTCCTCGTGATACCATCTGGAACTTTGCTGACCAAGGAAATTACTAATGGAAGATATTGGGCCATGAGCGAACGCCTCATAACGACCCGTATTAAGGCTAAAGTTTCTAACATCAACTTGATCTGCGTCCACACCCTGATCTCCTAGATGGGCATATTTTCCTCAATGTGCCAGCTATGACAATAAAATTGTACTAGGGGACTTCAACGCTAAGCTGGGTAATGAATGCAACTTTGAACGAGTCATCGGCAAACACAGCCTACACGACACCACATCCGATAATTGACGTGGTATTGGGCGAAATCTCCTTTTAGCCAATACGCGCTTCACGAACCTCGATATACACAAAAGCTCCTTGCGGTCGCCAGAACAATCAATCACTAACCAGATTGATCACATCGCAACCGACGTCAGACGCTCCTCCACTATTTTTGATGTTGAAACTCTCCGATGAGATAACATCGAGTCGTACCACTATCTTGTAGTAACCAAAAAGAGCCTGCGGATATCACGAGCACAGCTGGGTTAAGTAAGAACACAAAGCTATGATGTCGTCGAGACCGCTCGTGTTTTTCCCGACCGCGTCTTCCTTAAACTCTCTCATACACCTCCATAGAACAACAGTCGAGCCTTTGCAAAAGCACTGCATCTGAAGTTCTGGGCTTCAAGGCTCCACCACGAAGAGCAGGAGGATTCACACAGCGAAACAGGAGACTATGATGCCTGATCCACAATACTGCGTTAGTGCTAGCCGAGACATCCTACACAAGCAATTCAATGGGGTAGTCCAAAATACTGCGTTTGCGTTGGCGAGCTTACGATCATTAAAAAATGAGAGTAAATAAGAAAAAATGAGAGCGAGAGAAAACGTAAGCTCACGTAACCAAAAGTCAAACACGTCGGAAACTTCTGTGCGTTTGAACGACTGTTGCTGTGTATTGATGTGTATGCTGTATCTGTGTATTTCTTGGTTTGTGTTGTGTACGTTTACGTCAGTGTCTTGACATGGAGCAGCTAATAAAATTGAAGTAAGCATGCGTCGAAGCATTTCTCGTAACACGTAAAGTGCCTCGCACCAACGCAGTATTGTGGATCAGGCATAAAGCCTCGCTGCATAGAAGAACAAGAGCAGCTTGTGAGCTCTACGACTAAAAAACGAAAAAAAGGGTGAAACACAAGCTTTTCGGTAGAAAGAAGAAACGGAACAGAAGCATGGTAGTAGAATCCCGGTCGATACTGAGAATATGGAATAACCCTTTCTGCAGAATGATCTATTTCTTAATGACAAGGATCGAAGAGAATATCTTCCCCCTGACCTCGACGAAGTTAAGATTGTCAAATCGAAACTCAAGTCGAATAAAGCTGCTGGCGCAGACGGACTGCCTGCGGAGCTCTTCAAAGCAGCTGGAGATGACCTAGATAGGAGCATACACCAGCTCATCTGTAAGATACGGTCAGAGGAAAGCATGCCAGAGGAATGGCCATTGGCATAATCGGAAGAACACAGCGAGATGTCAATGAGGCGTTTCCGAGTATTGAGGCGGAGTTGGCGAAAATTGGTTTGGCAGTAAATAAGGGCAAAACTAAATATATGCGGTCATCAAAAAAGGGCGCTCACCACCGACGTCTTGGCCAGAACTTTTATATACTTATTTACTTAGAAGGTGCTACAGTTCGGGGTGAACCAGGGCCTCAACCAACAACCCTCTCCGCCGCTTCCAGTGCCGCACGGCCAGTTGGTTGAGGTCCCTTTCCACCTGTGCGCGCTACCTTAGATACGGTCGTCCTCTGCAGCGTCGTCCTTCGGGGTTGGTATCGAAGACTCTTTGGGACGGAGCGGTGATGTCCATTCGCTGCAAATGGCCCAGCCATCTTAGACGTTCGACCCGAAGACGTCTAACTAAGCCGATGTCGCTGTACAGCCCGTAGAATTCTTGGTTGAATCTCCTTCTTAGGCCCACTTTAGCCGCTTTTCTTCAATGCTTGCGAACGAATCATTGACGTCTCACTTTGTCCGTCCGATAAAGTCAATGTCATCTGCATAGGTAAGCAATTGTGTAGACTTGAAGTAGATCGTACCTCTTGTATTGGCCGCAGAATCCCGCACGATCTTTTCAAGTATGATGTTAAAGAAATCACATGACAGTGCGTCACCCTGTCTAAAACCATTTTTAACATCGAAGACCAGACGTACTGCTGCAGGCATAACACTCACAGTATATGGTCAACCGAAATTCATCCTCTGCGTATGCAATACCAAAGTGCTTGAACGAATTACTACGGACTATAACCAACGCGGAATTTGGTCGGCTCTCGTCCTATCTAGGTCTAGGACAACCACCCCTGAGAGTAGTGAACGAACATCAACGACCCCAACCACTGCACTCCGTTCAGGTTGTGTGTGTCAACACATAATAAGAGAATATAAAAAAAGAACTCTTGAACCTGCGCGAGTTAAAAAAAAAAAAAAAAACAAAAGAGGTCTCGGTTAGTCCACCTCCGACCTTACTGGAGCAGCGGGAATTCTCCATAGTCATCCTGCACAGTCTGACGAGGTTTGGCAGAGGAATGTTAAAACATGACATTGCTCTGTATAGCTCGTCTCCGTCATATGCGGCTTTAAAGATGGTGCGTGTCGACCTGGAATTCATGTGTCTTCTCCAAGATCTGCCGTAGTGTAAATATTTGGTCTATCGTGGATTTTCCTGGCCTACCACACTAGTAGGAACCTATCAGATTGTCCACGAACGGCGCTTACACAGTACGGCAGAGAGTATCTTGTACGCAATGTTCAGGAGATGTATCCCTCTGTAATTGGCGTAGTCATAGGGGTCTCCTTTCCTAAGGACATTGCAAAATATGCTGAGATTCCATTCATCGGGCATTCATTCTTCCGACCATATATTGCAGATGAGTTGGTGGATGTTCCTAACCAGCGCGCCAGCTGATTTAAACAGTTCTCCGGGAAATCCGTCTGCTCCAGCAGCTTTATAAAACTTAAGTTTCGATGTCGATATCTTAACATCGCCTAGGTCGGGTGAACGGGATTCTCTTTCGTTTTCGTCCATTGTGGATGGTTCGTCCTGCCTGACGGCGGCTTTTTTGACTATCATCACCGTTATGCCGTCTGCAGAAGTGGTCCTTCCACAATCTCAGCATCGACTTTGACTCCACTATTAGTTGTCCGTGCTCATCCCTGCAGGTTTCTGCTCGGGCTTTATAGCCTTAGCATGTTCGTTTTGCTTTTTGGTAAAACCTTGGAACGTCATTCCTGTATAATATAATATACAGGATAAATAATAACATCTCCTCGATCTCGCGCTTCTTGTGCTCCTTCTTTTTTCTTCGCAGAAGCGTATGCTCCTCTCTCCTTTTCTGTTCATAGAGCTCGCGGGCAGCTCTCGTCAGTCGATACAGTGTAGTCATGTATGCTTTCTGTTTCTCTACATGGGCCTGTCTGCATTGGTCATCAAACCAGGGGTTGTATGGACAGATAAAAATGTGAGGTAGTTAGGGACATCGTCTACCTTGGCTCCGCAGTGACCTAGAACATTGACATCAGTTCCGAAATCAAACTCAGAATCACTCTTGCCAATCGCTGTTTCCCTCTCCCGTACGATCAAGTTGACTCTATACAAGACCCTTCTTATCACAATCCTTCTGCACAGCGCGGATGTATATGGAGAGGATAAAATAAGCGCTAGGTATTTTCGTCGTTATAAAGGGAGCTTTTATCACGCAAATTTTGACAGCCTTTGACGACTTGGCGTAGATGAAGGACTGGTGCACTCGTGCACAGGACACTGATCGCTGATTCAGGTTTCGGACATTGTGTCAAACCTGTCATAAACAGAGGTTGCCCGCAAGGTGGCTTCCTGCCTCCGCTATTATGGTGCATGGTAGTTGATTCTTTGCATTCTTTGCTTGATACTCGATGATTTCGCCATTCTTTCTGTCGACTAATGCTTAGCGACTGTCTGTGTGGACGAGAAACTTACTGTCATTTAATCCTCTCAAGACTTATGTCGTTCACTTCACGAGAAGGAGGAAGAATACTTAGCTGAGTATTCAGAGTATTCCCATTATGATATCCAAGGAAGCTAAGTAGCTGGGAGTTATCTTAGACAGCAAGCATCTTTGATCAAATCATGTTGATTCAAAAACCACCATAGTGCTGTCAGCGTTCTGGCAAAACATGGGGTTTATCGCCGGCAATGGTCCTCTGGACCTACAGTGCAATGACAAGACCCATAATCTCATACATATGCATCGGTTGTCTGGTGAAATAGGCTAACACACAAACACGTTGTAGCCTCTTTCACCAAACTCGAAAGAACAATTTTACTCAGCTGTACGAAGGTTTTCATTAGCACGCCGGGCGCTGCTCTAGATGCTATGATAAACCTTCTACCCCTTGACGTATTTTTCAGAAGGTGCACACTGAGAACCATGTCTCGTTTTTGATACAGCTCGCATTGCAATGATAGTGCGCTGCGCGGGAAATATCCTATGACCCATGTCTCATGGATAGGCTCTTTGACGCAATGACACCTGTCATCCTAGTGCGCTATAACTTCACACTCGACTTGCAATGGCGTCAGGTTCGGCTCTGGGTACATACTGAACCTGGAAGGGATTGTCCTCGCATTTTCGCAGATGGCTCCAAGTCTGGGCTGGGATCCGGCACTGGGGTTTTCTTTGAATGCGAAAAGGTCCCACTGCAGTTTCGTCGGGAAAATATACGTTTTCAGTGATAGCCACAGTGCACTCAAAGCTGTGTCCAAACCTTTAACCAGCTCCAAGTTAGTGTTTTACTGAACAAAGTCGGAAGACTAAACTTGCTATGACTTGTTTGGGTCCTAGTTCATTCTGGGATCCCAGGAAACGAGATCTCTGATGAACCCGCCAAAATAGGCTCAGAGAAGAGTTTCCCAGGACCTCAACCCATCTTCGGTCTACCTGCTTCCTGCTAAGGCAATATCCAGGATGCAGGATAACTAAGTGCGTATGCCCTGATGTCTGCAGGAAATCCACAGCGTTCTTCTTATCCGTAAGGAGAATTGACTGCAGAAGACTTGCAAACGTCATTACAGACCATTCAATCATATCTACGCGCTTGGCATCAATGAAACACCTACCTATCCTGCACGTTGCGAAGAGGACGACACAGCACAACACTTTCTCTGCGGCGCACCCATGAGGCTGAAGTGGTGTGTGCCGAATCCCTCAGCTTTACAGCCTTAAAGCTCTTTCTCTTGTTTCTCCGAAAAACGGGGATAATACAGTAAAGGTAGGTGTCTGTCTGGCTGTACAATGGACCGGTATTTGCGTCTAAAGCGCGGTTCACATTGAACGACTTATCGAGCGATTTGCTTGACAATCGTGGTTGGACGACAAATTGTGTAAAACCAATGTGAACGCTCTAGCTACAAGTCGGTACGATTTGTAGTCAGGAAGTTGAAAATTTCCAACTTTTTGTTTGACAGCCGTGGTTGAACGATTTATCGTTAAGTGTGAACAGTTGTCATACAACTTCAGAGCATTTTTTCACTTTCGCTTGTGCGTTCAGAGAAACAACACCAACTTTGAGCGGAATGAACGATATGACTTCAAACAAAGAAAAATAATTTTGGTTTGATTTTTTCATATGAGGAATTATTTCTCTCAGTAACTCATCATACGTTCCTAACAATTCGCAAATAATTACGAAAATCCTCTGGCAAATATTGGTGAAATTCTCTTAACAGTTACCGATGAGAAATTATTACGTTTTCCGACCCATGGTTTAATCCACATTCGCTTTTTTTTTTTTTCTTCATTTTCGAGTATTTCATCAATAATCATCCCTGTAACCAGAGCATGCGCCGCCATGTTAATACTTCGAAATTTCTATCGCAAGTGAAGTCGGTCAACAAGTCGTTTGGTGTGAACGCTACGCATTATTTGGTCCTCAAGCAAATCGCTTGATAAATCGTTCAATGTGAACCGCGCTTAAGTGCTCTAGCAAATAGCAGAAGTCTACAACAACAAAATGTTAACGAAAAACACCTTCCTGCTAATATTAAATGTTAATTAGCTGTTTGGATTCAATCAAAGGAAGTAAATCAGAACCTAATTCCTCTTGATGAATGGCTGGTACATTCTATTACGAGGTTAAAACGACTTCTGACCTCTCCAGCTGCTGCTGCCCTAAATTTGTTTTGCCAATATTACTAATTTCATTTTCGGAGCAATTTACTTCACTTCAGTATCCACTCAACCAGTAATAGCTCTCGAATTGCACCATTCAAATTTATCTCACCCATTTCGAATGCAATTTAATATTATTTGAAATTTACATGCGTGCGTGCACGCGACCCACATCGTTCACCAGGAAATCAAATTAATGTACACCCGCTTGTTTAAAACACTTAATTTAAAAATCTATGTATGTATTATACATATTTAATGTATGTACGTGTATGTGTTTGTTTTTTTTTTTTTTTTGTTTTCGCGTGTATTGAGTGACGTAGCAGACTGGCGCGTCGGGTCGCGCGATTAAGTGAAAAACACAAATTTTGCGTAAATTCAATGTAATCCTGTGGAATTCCTTATTTAAATTTAAATTATCCAATAACACGACGCTATAAATCTCACATAGTCGGGCGGGCGTCACATGATTTTTATTTAAATCGTAATTACCAAGTGAATGTAAAATAGAAGCCACCATTATAGGCAGTCAAACAGGCGTGTAGATACATATTCGCCCAATCCATAGGATCATATGTAGGTACATGGATATGCTTGTATGAATTGGGCGATAAAGCGGCATGCGCTCGGAACTTGATCGGTTAAATGCGGGTGCGGCAGAGTTTTGTCACCGCGAACTCGATTGTATCCGCGTGTGTAAACATACAGCCCAGTCTATACAGATGTATGTACATATGTACGTGTACACGTTGTGGATATTGCAATTTGGTGTTAGTTCGAGAAATTTATGGGATAAACATTTATCCTGGATCCTGTGTATGGTATTTCGATAATTCTTCTTTTTTTCCGTTTTTTCCTTTACCGTTTCACTTTTTTTTTTCGCGTCTCCCTCTCCAAATTGTAGGCGATTTGGCCACACCATGCCTTCTTATTTTTATTTTCATTCTGGAGGCTGTTAGGAGAAGTGGGAGGCTATTTATTTAAAGATTTTTTTCCCGTCCGTCTGTCGCTGTTTGTGGAAAAAAAGGATTTTATGTTTCGTTACAGATCCTGATAGGAGAGAAAGTGGATGTCCTGAAAGGCAGTGCGATGAATGCCAGGAAGGCTTTTAACTCGATGAAATTCTCGAGTTATCCCTTAAATGTTCGCGCTGCAAACAGCCATACATACATACGTATGTATGTAGGCATTTGTACATATGTACGTTGGCATTTGCTATATGCGTGCTATTAAACGGATGTTATTGCATGGGATCCTGAGAGTAGGAACAAAACGAATAGAACAGAGGAAACATAAGATTGAAGGAACGATTCAAGTCTTTGGCATGGCTTTAATCTAGTAAATGATGACAGGATATATAACATGAAAAACGTTTTTTTATTCGTTTGTTTGAGATTTCTGGCATTAATTTTTCACATGCGGCACAGTGCTTATGCTCTGACTTTAACATACCTATACAATTCCAACAGAAACTGGCTGGCTGGGTATACTTCTGGGAAGACAGCCTTAGTACTGCCCAGCTTTATAGTCAAGATCTCGTCGAATGTTATTCTCAACCTTATTACACGTTACATTTGTGTAGGTTATGTCGGTCACAGAATTTAAAGGCAGATAAGGTCAGAGAGATTTTTTGGAGGCATCGCCTCGATTGTTATTATTATTAACTTCTCAGTGGGAAGTTATTCTAATGGGGCCGATTTTGCGAATTCCAAATTTTGACATACATATGTACATACACACATATGTATCTCGACGTTTGTGGAGATTGTCTCGAGAACCAAAGACGATTTTGACATGCAAGTTAATATCATAGAGCATTGATTTGATCCCTAAGCAATGTAAACAAGCTGCGGTCAAATCACATGCCACATATTAGGGAGACCAGGAAGTGCGATCGATTTTTGTTGACACAGCTGAGGCTTAATAGCAAAATGCTTTTAGTCGAAGTCAAGTGGTTGCAGCTGCGTCGGTAGATTCGTGCGTGATTTATGGTCTTAGTCCAAAGTCCGGCAAAGGGACGCTGCCGTAGAGCAGCATAACGATTAGTATATAAGTTAATCTAAGTTCAGCCCAACTCCAGTTCATCATCAACATCAGAGGACTCAGGTCGAGTTCATCATCAACATCAGAGGACTCAGCAGAGTTCGATAGCAGCACTGAGATCGAGTGGACTCCGCGGCTTGGGTGCTTAAGTAAATTTACCTAAGTAAAGTAGTGTATTGAAAGTGAATTAATAAAACCATAGCTAAACATATGTATCTTTTAAAAAAAAACTCCCGTTCCGCGTAAAAAAATTAATTTGCATGGGACTGACTTCGTTCGCCGCGTAATTACGTAACTTGGAACTGATGACGTTTTTAGCAAAATCAGTTCAGCCGTTTTTTGTTAGAAATTAAACAACTAAAAAAAAAACAAAAAAACTATGCAACACAGCTGTTGTAAATGAGAAGTGATCAAACATACTGATGAAGGCATAACACTTACCGTTTATGGTCGCTTCAGATTCATACTCTGTGCGTGCAATTATAATATAACACCATAAGTGCATGGAAAGTGCCGTGGCGCAGTAGGTGGTGTATTGGCCTCTGACGCCGATGACACGGGATCGAATCCCGACAACAGCCATGTCATCGAACGTGTTTTTCACTGTGCTTACCGTCAGCGGGGTACTGACAAAACCCCCTGTAGTATAGTTGTCAAGAAAAGTTTCTCGAATTTCGCCGCTCGGAACCGGCAATAATCTGTAGGTCCCTTTCACCTATAGGAAGATAAAATCACACACAACATGGGCGATTGAGAGAAGCTCGGCTTTGGTTCTTCATGGACTGAGACGCAAACATACATACATACATATGTACATACAAGTGCATGGAAAAGTTGCTGAGAACTACAGCCAACGTGAAAGCTTTGTCGGAGTTAGTTTGTTAGGAGTTACAAAATGTGAAAAATTTGGTTATTTAAAACCTGTTGCATAGTTTCACGCAAAACTATGATTAAACTAAGACAAGCCAGATCCGTATTTTGTACGAGAAATTCAAAAGCTAATACCTACATACATACATACATACATATGTAGGTATAAGTTCTGTACTGACTGCCAAACCTTTCGGACGTGTATTGCTTTCGTTCTGGGCTTACCCTTACGTTCTTTTCCCACATCTCTTCGTAAACGTAGAAACAATATAAGCCACCTGCTTTTCCGCGTGTGCTAATTTTGCTGTTGTGACATTATTGTGCCGACCACTGTTTTTTTTTTTTAAGTGACATTTTTTTCGTTAATCATGCCGCTTTGTGCTTCATCTGCTTCCACCACTTCCTCCAGCGAAACCCTTATCCGGTGTAGCGGTATATGTGGCAAAGCTTTCCATCCTATTTGCATTGGGATGAGTACAAGCACCAAACCACATCTTCAAGAAATCCTCAACATTTTTCAGTTTACATGCGAAGATTGTAAGCCCAGCTCTTCAGCCCTCTTACTTGCATCACTAAAAGCAGACAATCTTCTGCTCGCCACCATTTCGGACTCATTGACCGAATTTAAGTCTGAGTTCCGACATGGCACTAAACGTCAGGCCGAGTCACTCTCTAACATCTGCGACTCGATAACTATGGCCACCGACGCCCTAGCCCAGGACACAAGGAGAGCCCTCAATTCGAATGCTGAGCACTCCTCCAAGGCCAGTAACTATCTCGAGCAACTTCAACACCATCAACAATGCCATTGAAAGAATCGTGGCGAGCTCAGAAAAAATTGTCAAAGATCGCTTTTCCCCTCTACCGTCTGCACCATGGTCCGCGCCTGACCTGTTCACCATCACCAGCTCTTTTACTGGTCTCATTAGCTCCGTCAAAGCCATGGATGATCTTGTCCGCTTCCAACTGGTCGCTACCAAGAGCATAAACTGAACGCTGGATGATCTGAAATTGATATTAAAGTCGATATCCATTTACCGAATCATCGAGGAATTTCATTCCTTTGCCTGCAAATTGGACCCAACTCCTTAAACCACATCTCCTAACAACGACTTACAGGCACTTATTATTCAGTGCCTAAGTTCCGCTGTCGACAAAGAGACTTGTCTTGAAAATTCTCAACCTTCATCCATCCTGCCTTCCCTTGGACCGACCCCTCCTTCGTCTAGAACATCATGTTCATGTTCATGTCCAGACATCACCTTGTCATACCACAGAAGACAAACCAGGATCTGCCTCCGGTGCCCCTTCTATCAATCGCTTCGGTACAACCTGGACCAAAATAGAATGGGATCAGCGTATTAAAAAAACTCCAGGAACTCAATACAACGAAGTCCTCATCAGTCTTCATCCTCCATAATGCTCCGCGGAAAGCTGGTACTCCTTGGGTCAATAAACTCTTTTCCCAACGTTACTTTTAAAGTAAAACTTCCATCCAAATATAGCTGGCTGTTCACCAACCCCTTCGGTAGAGATTGTACTATAGGCAGCCTATTTTTAAGAAAACCTAATTCTAAGTCTAACTCTGTATCAAAATCTAAGACCAATCCTAAGTATCACTTGTCAAACCCCAGTCAAGAACATTCCCCAAGTCCTCCTAATCCCGATCCGAACTGGAGCTTCAAGACGGGAATATTTCCCCTATTCTCTCCCAAGCTGCACTATACCCCCTTTTTTATCCCGGGAACTGCTTCCCTCCATAATATCTCTTCCAATTCCTGTATTTACAACAGTAAGGCTAACCCCCACAATCGAGTTTCCTTCAACCTCCCCACCCAGTCTAATATTCCCTCGACCGCCAAATACCCTAATTTCATTCACTCCCACACCTTCAACCAAATCCGCGAATATCCTTCCGCTTCCTCCTCACAAAATGACCGCCCCCCTTTTTTGGATCCACTCCTCCCTCCTTCCGTTAAACTCACCTCTAAACTAGTTGAGAAGTGCTCGCCGCCTAACGATCTGGATGGCCGTAATATAATATCCAAACTGCGTGATCATCGTCTTTACGAAAATATTCGCCTGTACCTTGCTTACCTTCACGATAAGCCGGATTCAGTCTGTATTGACGGCAAAACCAAGACCAATGTTATGGTTTCAATCCAAATAGAAGGCCTGCCTACCGACTCGACAGCACTGAGAAAAATATACGACCGTTTCCATGAGTGCATTAACGTGTCGGTTAAAGGCGACCTCTCTAGTCTCGCCACTCATACTAGCTCTAAGCGCCTTGCCTACCTCCAAAAAGCTCGCAGGGATGCCAATAACTATTATCGTCCCTAAATCTCTCGTCACAATAGACTCTACCAGCTAGCTGTTGACAATAGACTTTCTCAGACGCCGATCCACTTCATCGTCGTGGGAGATTTCAATCTTCCATTCTTGCAATGGGCCCTTTCAGATGACGAGTGTTTCCTTGTCCCTATTAATGCTTCCTCTGACAAGGAAATTCTTTTTACTGACCATCTTGTAGAGTCTAACCTATTTCAAATCAGCAGTGTCACCAACAATCTTGGAAGACAACTAGACCTCATATTTTCTTCCGATGCCTACAACTCTGTTGTTACCGCAAGCAACCGTCTACTGTCCACTCTGGACCAATATCATCCTCCCTTATCCCTTAAGTTTTCCTCAAAATAAACCAAACTTCCACACGAAACTGCGAACTCTGCGTAATACGAGAAATAAACTTTGGAAAAAGTTTTTTAACGTCGAATTCCCCCTCTGATTGTGCGGAGTACCAACAAGCCTCCCAACGCTATCCCCTGTGACACTCCCTGCAACTCATATCTTCAAAGAATGCAGACGTCCCTTATTACCGATCCTAGACGCTTCTACCAATTCATCAACCTCAAAAAACAAATCAGATGAGGTCCCTTCCACTCTCAAATGGAACAACACTACCTCTAACGACCCCAAAATCATCGCGAACCTTTTTGCCTCCTTCTTTAGCCTATCATTTAGCGACCGCAGTTATAAACCCGACCCTGTATTTTTCAGCTATATGAATAACTGCTCTCAGACATCGCTCTCCGTAATTGATATCAGTGAGCACTTGGTTCACCACAAGATAAACCAACTTAAAGATGACTTCTCTCCGGGTCCCGATGGTCTCCCAGCCATTCTCCTCAAGAAATGTATCGCTTCCCTCTGCAAACCTCTCTCCATTCTCTTTTGCCTTTCACTTCGTCAAGCTTCCTTTCCAACCATTTGGAATAATTCTTACATCTTCTCCACAAACAAAAAAGGTCCCAAGATGGATATTTCTAACTACAGACCGATTGCTAAATTGTCCGCTATCCCTAAGCTCTTCGAGTCCGTCGTGTATGATTCAATGTTCTTCCACTGCAAATCCATCTTTTCCTCCCGGCAGCATGGTTTCTTAAATGGTAGGTCTACCACAACCAACCTTACCGAATTTACCTCCAAAATACTTCTAACTCTGGAGCAAGGCAACGAGGTTGATGGTTATCACTACTGACTTTAGTAAAGCATTCGATAAGTTAAGCCATACATTAATTTATTTTAAATTAGAGGCTTTAGGCTTCCCGCCCCAAATCATATCATGGCTTAAATCGTACCTTGAGAATTGCCAATATAGAGTTTTTTTAAGAAACTGTATCTCTGACCCCACCATTGCCTCTTCCGGTGTTCCGCAAGGTTGTCAAATCGGCCCTTTAATATTTGTCCTCGCTGTCGACCTTATATTAAAAGATTCCCATTTGTCAATATATGCAGACGACATGAAAATCAGCAAGACAATATCAACTCCTGCAGACTCACTAGCACTCCAAAGCGACCTTGTATCCTTCAGTAATTGGTGTTATAACAACAACCTGGAACTCAGCATCGGTAAATGCAAGTTCGTTACATTCTCTCGGAAACGCTTTCCCTCAGCTCCTAGAACATATTATCTACTTAACGAGCCGGTACCCCACGTCTCCTTCATACGCGACCTAGGTATCATATGCGACAGAGAGCTTAACTTTATCTCCCACATCAATCATATCATACTCAAAGCTAATTCTGCCCTTGGTTTTATAAAACGTTGGTCTAAGGAATTCTCGAATCCCTCTACATACGTCAGACCTGTCCTGGAATAAGCCAGTCACGCCTGGTTTCCTTACTACGTTAGCCATTCTGCACGAATTGAAGCTGTGCAACGCAGATTTCTGCGTTTTGCCTTAAGAGGTCTCCCATGGTCTGACAGGACTGTATTACCACCCTACGTAGACCGTCTACAATTGATCGGCTTACAAACCCTGAAAGCACGCCGTGAGGCAGCTGACATTCTCTTCATTTACCAGTTCATAGCTGGAATCATCGACTCTCCTGCCCTCCTTAAAATGATTTCGCTCAATACCAACCCTCGTCGCCTAAGATCAAGTCCACTTTTCAGACTCCCTCTTCATCGTACTAACCATGGCTACAGCGAACCAATTTGTAGAACGTTACGTTTAGCCAACCATTCTCAAACATCCATTGACTTTCATTTATCTCTACCATCCATTGAAAAATCTCTCCTAGGGTCCAATTCAAAAAAAAAAACAAAACGAGTCAGTGCAGAGGGGCATGCGCTGATCCCACATCGGAGTGCCCCAGCATCCTCATGTCCCGAATCTCTAGGGGTGTAACCAGCCTAGTGGTGGAAGGAACAATGGACGAGCAACGGTTTCTACTGACTTTGGATACGGCGCAACTCATTCAGTCACTCGAAGTGGATTGGTTTCTGACATCGAACCATTTACCGGAGTAAGGTTTCGTACAGTAACTGGTGAGAAGGCGGAAGTTAAGGGTAAGGTCCAGAAGAGAATTACGGTGGGTACTGTCGAGTTCCAGCATGATTCCATCGTTGCGGACATTACTGATAACATTATAATCGGCGTCGACTTCATGATTAGGCATGGCTTCACATTGGACCTCAGCCAATAAGTAACGAAGTAGCTCCCATTAATAATAGATAATGAACAGGGTAACAAGATCCGGCAAATAGTCGTGCAAGAGCGCCAAACAGTTCCTCCGAATGCAGAAGCTGTGGTTTGGACAAATATAGAAGAGGATGCGGGGACAAGCCGAATGTGGGTGGTCGAACCCGACAAACGACTTCGACCCGTCGATATCTTTGTTTGAAGGGCTCTCGTGGAACTCCGACAAGGCCAATTGGTTCCAGTAATAGTCCTGAATTGAGCCAGTACACCTGAGACTGCACAAAAGGGAACACCGATCGCTCAATGCCAAGAAGCTGCCGCCATTATGAACTGCGAGGATCGGAAACACCAGGAAATCCAGACCAACAAAGCGTTCTTGAAAACAATGGCCAGAGAGTGGACGCAACATCTAGTGGAGAAGCAGAAAAGTAAGGCACTCTTTCGTACGTATTGGACAGTTTTTGCAGGACTTCAATGGAGGGCTTGCCTTGTTTATTTGGATGACACAATTGTCATGGGCAAGGATTTCGACGATCATCTTAAGAAGCTTGAAGAGGTACTGGAACGTATTCAAGCAGCCGGACTGACATTGAGCCCGAAGAAATGTTCACTCTTCCAAAACGAAGTTAAGAACTTGGGACATGTTGTGACTGCGGAAGGAGTCCATACAGATGAAGACAAAATCTCGGCAGTTAAGAAATGGCCACGGCCGAAGAATCTTCACATATTACAGGCGATTTGTCCCATGATTTGCAAACGTTGCCAGCAGTCTGCACGAGCGCACCAAAAACAATTGGCCATTTAAGTGGGAGAAGCCACAGGAGGAAGCGTTCATTTACTTGAAGGAATTGCTCTGCAGTGCGCAGATTTTTGCATTATCCTGTCCCGGGAGAAAAGTTTATTTTGGATACCGATGCAAGCGGACATAGAATCGAAGGAGTACTCTCTCAAATGATTGACGGGCGATAATGGGTCATCGCTTACTACAGTAGGATCCTGTCGAAACCGGAGAGAAACTACTATGTAACTGGGAGGGAGCTATTAGCCGTGGTCGACTGTGCTAAGCATTCCCACAAATATCTCTATGGCCAAGTTTTCCATCTTAGGACGGACTCCGAAGCGTTGAGGTGGCTGCTGCAGTTCAAAAACCCGGAAGGCCAACTTGCTAGATGGATGGAGAGGATCCAGAGTTATGACTTCAGTATCGAACACCGGAAGGGAAACAGTCATGGAAACGCGGTTGCCTTATCGAAATGACCTTGCGACGTTGAATGCAAGCATTGTTCACATGCGGAAACCAAGGAACAAGTCGGAACGAAGCAGCGAGAAGATACCGATCTCGCAGTCATCATCGATCACCAAGAACGGGGTTTTCGGCCAACGTGCGAACGTATTGCCATGGAAATACTGGACCATTTCCAATGAGCAACGCTGGAAACAAATACGCGCTGGTGATCGACAACTTCAGCAAATGGCCTGGTGAGGCAAATTTAAATGAAAACAAAAATGCTTCTAAATGTTACAATTTGCCTATCGTTTGTGAATTTTTTTTTTTTTTGTTTTCCGCCGATCAATTAACCGACAAATTTGCATGTATTTGAAGTTTGTTTGTTGTAAACTTTTAGTTCAATTAAGCGGGACTCAATTTACGATACAAATTTGTGTATACTTTATATAGGTAGTATTCAAGCCCACTTTTTCGTTCAATTAGGCGGGTAAATCAATTAAGCGAGCGTCAACTAAGCGGGGAATACTGTATCTTAAAATTCATTGTTTCTTGATAACACGAAGAAGAAAATTTCATTGTTCATAAAACATTATAGTAAATGGAGGCTATTGGTGTTCGGGCCAACTTATAAAGATATGTATGAAACTAAATGGGTCTTTTAATTTTTTTTTTTAAGGGCATACTCAATATTTATCACCTTAATACGTCGACGACAGAGTGGGAGCCGAGGGGAAAGAGGAAGAAGTATAGAGTCGATTGCCGGGTAAACTCGAGCTTCTCAGGCAACCCGGCGCGTCCCCAGGTGGCGGATAGGGGAAGGCCACGTAATGTGGTAGGGGTCACTGCACCCCCGCGGACCAAGAGCACTTACATTCCCAAGTCAAGGTGGTTGGAATACGTGCCGAGGACTGAATGATGCAGGGAATACAAAAATGTGCATCGCAAACGTACGGTCCCTATGTGATACCGGGCGCCCTCACATAGTAACTAGCCTTACATCTACATGGGAGCTCTGTAGATGGTTGACCATCAATTCTCGCCATACTCGTGGGATCAACATATGAACAACAAACACAAAAAAAACAAAAACAAAACACCAACAGAGTCGGAGGAAGAATCTCTCCTCCGCTCACCAGTACATGAAATGGAGACAGAAGTCACAGAACCATCTCCAAACTCTGCAACCACATTCCCGTCCAACAAGATGGACAACCAAAACGC
This sequence comes from Eumerus sabulonum, assembly GCA_951905685.1. NCBI lineage: Eukaryota > Metazoa > Arthropoda > Insecta > Diptera > Syrphidae > Eumerus > Eumerus sabulonum. The sequence goes on from OX645060.1 coordinate 212,214,870, forward strand.
TCAGGTACCTAAAGGTCCAAGCGCCGAGGTTGTAGTGGTTAACGACGCCAGAAAACCTCGGCAGAAACAAGAGCATTTCACCGGGGCACAAAGGCGACGAATCGCCGCTCTAATCCGGGACGGGATGGAGCCCGAAGAGGCGAAACAAAAAGAAAGAGCAAGATATGCTCTCGTGCTAGCGGAAAGGGAAGCTCAAAAAAATACCGATGCATCAAATCCCAAACGCAGCCGATCTAACGACAACTCCATTGTGGAGAATATCCGCAAGAAGAGTCGACCACACACAGAAGCACCTAGTAGCTCATGTGCTGGTAATAAAAATGATCGTCCTGGGTGCGAAAATAAAATAAAACCCACTAAGGGAAATAGTGGAGGTGCACGAGAGCGCACGGATGCACCCGAGCCATCCTACCGGGATGCCATTGCTCGGTGCAAAGTCGCCATCATGCACTCGCAACACCCGCAAGAGACCCTAACGGACGAACAGATGAAGTTAGTGAGGAAGAGCCTGTTAGTGGAAATGGACAAGGCAGACAAAGATTGTCCTGCACTCCGATTCGAGGCCACCTCAGCCAGAAATGGATGGCTTTCCATCACCTGTCACGACATAGAAACAAAAAATTGGCTCATGTCGTCGATAGAGAAGATCAAGCCATGGAAGAACGCAGATTTGTGTGCAACTCAGGGCAATGACATACCCAAGTTATACACCTGCGTAACATTCGTCCCCGAAGCCGATGACCTTACCAAGGACACCTTCCTTATGCGCATAATGAGGCAGAATGCGAACATTAGCACAAAAGGATGGAGAGTCCTCAGGATTGCTAAGGAAAAAAGCGGTGGGGATCAAGTAACCTTTGCCATCGATGAGGCTTCTAAAGACGCCATTGTGAAGCAAAGGTTTAAACTATTCCTCAACTTCTCCCAGATCCTTATTAGGATCAAGGGAGTTCCCAAGCAGGCAAAGGTAACTGCGGACAACAAAACTAAGGACAGGGCACTAGCCCATCCGAAGTGCAATGCCCAAGGTATACTGGCCATGCCTAAGAAAGCGAGTGAGGAACTCGGCGCGCATAAGCCAAACCAGAGAGCAACAGCCATTGCATCTGGCGTTGGTGCACCAACCATAGAAACAACGAAAGTACCCCAAACGTCAGGGCTACCTGAAGAAACTACTCGGGCAGCCAAGACTTCAGGGGTCAGTCCTATGGTTGGGACAAGTACTAACACTGGCAGCCCTGCCAGTACCTCACTGAATCCATCATGTCGGGATTGAGGTGCATCCAAGTAAATCTACAGCATGCAAAGGCCGCGTCCGCGGTACTGAGCCATAGATTTAACAAGGAGCACCTCGATATAGCCTTTATCCAGGAACCGTACACCATTAAAGACCAGATCAAAGGACTATCAGGTGAGCTGCTCTACGACTCCACAAATGAAGGACGACCTAGAGCCTGCTTAATGTTCAATAACAATATTAAAGCCATTCCCATTCCAGGATTCACGAATAAGGACATGGCAGCTGCCATCATCCAGCTATCCACTGCGGAAGGTAGGTCAGAAGCTGTAATCTGCTCAGCCTACCTTGCGGGCGACTCCACGGACCTGGGCTTCACACCACTGCAGGATCTTCTCGACCACTTTGGAAGAAGAGGCTCACACACCATCATATGCTGTGACGCAAACGCACACCACACAGCATGGGGAAGCTCGGACATCAACAAAAGAGGTGAGTACCTATTTGAATTCATATTTAGGAACAACCTCAATATCATAAACCGTGGAAATAATCCCACCTTTATGAATAGAATTAGAGAAGAGGTATTAGACCTCACCCTAACTACCCCGTTCATAGGTAATTCGATTCAAAACTGGCATGTCTCAACAGAAACATCGATGTCAGACCATCGACAGATCTGTTTTGACATAAAAGCGGGAGATAGAATTACTAGAACATATAGACAACCGAGAGCGACAGACTGGGACACTTATAGCCTAGAAATCGCACAAACGATCGGAAACTGTCCAAACAGCATCAGAGACATAGACAGCCTCGAACTCTGCTGCGACAGTCTCAATGCTACCATCTTATCTGCTTTTCACAACGCTTGCCCGGAGAAAGTTAAGCCAGGCAACCGTACCACTCCGTGGTGGAACAACAATCTGGCCAAGCTAAGAGCACTGACCAGAAAACTGTTCAACAGGGCTAAACGGACTGGTGACTAGACGCAGTATCGTGCCTCACTCACCAACTACAACCAAGAGATTAGAAGAGCCAAAAGAGACTCATGGAAAAAGTTCTGCAGCAGTCTTTCAGACATTCAGAGCAGCGCTCGCATCCACAGAGTTCTCGCTAAAGAGCACACTAACCAAATTGGTTTGTTGAGGAGAGCAGATGGCACCTACGCGGAAAATGGTACGGAAGTACTCAAAATTCTGACCAGTACGCACTTCCCGGACTCTAACATCATTCCCTCTGATCTCTCTAACATACCTCCGCAGATCAGGGCAGCTAGACCAAACAGGGAGGATTGGAAGAGAGCACGAACGATATTTCACGAGGGAAGCATAAAATGGGCCATCAATTCTTTTGACCCATACAAATCCCCGGGGGAAGATGGCATCTTCCCAGCACTTCTTCAGAAGGGGAGTGCGCAAATTAGCCCCATGCTCATTAACATCTTTAGAACCAGCTATGCATGGGGACACATACCAACAAGCTGGACAGAGGTAAAGGTAAAATTCATTCCCAAAGTAGGCCGTAGACCCACAGACCTGCCTAAGTCCTACAGACCGATAAGCCTTACCTCTTTCTTCCTAAAAACAATGGAAAAAATCTTGGATAGGCATATCAGGGACGGTGCACTGAGAAGATCACCACTTCACAAAAACCAATATGCCTACCAGCCTGGGAAATCGACCACGCATGCTCTTCAGGAACTAACGGCCCGGATTAATAAATCCCTGAGCGACAAAGAAATTGCGATAGGTTGCTTTCTCGATATTGAGGGTGCCTTCGATAACACCGAATACACCCAAATAAAACGTTGCATCCTCAGCACAGGGGTGGACAACACCACATGCAATTGGATCCAACATATGCTTAGCAACAGGAAAATAAACACCTCGCTAGGCAATGACAAAATCAGCGTTAACGCCGCGAAAGGATGCCCTCAAGGCGGGGTTCTCTCACCACTCCTGTGGTCCATCGTGGTCAACGAACTGATAAGCATACTCAGCAACAATGGCTTCTATGTCCAAGGCTACGCTGACGACATAGTGATCCTGATCAGAGGCAAATTCGAAGACACAGTCTCGGAACGGGCACTAAACCTTGTTGCTAACTGGTGCATAAAGGTTGCACTAAATGTAAATCCTAGAAAAAGCACCATAGTCGCCTTCACCAAAAGAAGGAACAGGCACAAACTTACTAAGCCTACCCTCTTTGGTGAAGAGATAGAGTTCTCAAAAGAAGTCAAATATCTAGGGATAACTCTAGACGAAAAGCTCACTTGGAACTCTCACATTACAAAAACCATTGAGAAAGCCAGGATCTCCTTATGGACCAGCAAAAGTCTCACTGGCAAATACTGGGGCACAAATCCCAAAATGTCCCGCTGGCTATATACAGCAATCACCAGACCAATCCTTACATATGCTGCGCCCGTCTGGTGGCACAAAACAAAACAAGTATCAGTGCAAGCCAAGCTCAACAAATTGCAAAGACTAGCTTGCATCTGTATCACTGGGGCCATGAGAACAACCCCCACAGCAGCACTAGAAGTCATCACAGACCTGCCACCTCTTCATCTCCAACTGAAGAAAGAAGCAATGGTCTTCGCCCACAGGATGATCATGGAGGATGACTCTAACCGTAGGCTCTTTCACCCTGACATCCTTACAGAAATAAACAGGCATGAAATCCTAAAGATATCTCTTACAGACAACTGTCTCCCCAGATATAACTTCAGCCAAAACTACAAGGTCACATTCCCTAACCGACAAAACTGGGAACAGGATAGACCCTCCTTCAACCGTGGATCCTACGTGTGGTACACAGATGGCTCCAAAACGGACGAAGGCGTTGGGGCTGGAGTATACGGAGCAAATACAGGCACATGCATTTACGTCAGCATGGACAGTTATAACTCCGTTTTTCAAGCAGAGATATTTGCTATAGAACTCTGCCTCAGAGAAAATATAAACAGAAATATACTTAACAAAAACATTTATATTCTCTCTGACAGCAAAGCTGCACTTCAAGCCCTAAAGAGCTTTGAAATAACCTCCAAGCTGGTATGGGACTGCCTACAGCTACTTCATCAGCTGGCCAGTACAAACAGAGTTCATCTCATTTGGATACCTGGACACAGCGGCCATACAGGCAACGAAAAGGCGGACCTACTAGCAAGGAAAGGCTCTGCATCACCATTTATGATACCACGGCCTTTCTGCGGCATACCTACTAGCACCACCAAATGCTGCATAAAAAATTGGTTAAGGAACACGACGGATCACTACTGGTCACAAACGAAAGGTAGCAGACAAGCCAAGCTGTTCCTCCCAACTACATCCCTCAAAAGAACGAAACAACTTCTCATGCTTTCGAGGAGTCAGATTCGTTTAATCACAGGTTTCCTTACTGGACACTGCCCAGTTAATAAACACCTCAAAACAATGGGCATCATACAAGATGACACTTGCCGTATGTGTAATGAAGACGAAGAAACAGCAGAGCACATACTATGCCACTGTAACTGCCTGGTCAGTACACGTCTTCGTCACCTAGGCAAGCATTATCTTGAAGCAGATGAAATTGCTGCCAGTTCACTCAAAAGCATACTAAGCTTTATTACGAACTCAGGTTTTCTGAGTGAACTGTAAGTGGGGGACATCACAATAGGCCCAATCGTGGCCGCAGTGATCAGGCGACTCTGTCCCACCCCCCAAGCCCTATCTATCTATCTATAGAGTCGATGACGATGGACGTTGTTCTCAAATGCCTGTATGTTTAACTGAAGGGGGAGATGGAATCTGGTAAGGAGTTCCAGTTTCGTGGGGTTCGGTTAAAGAAAGATTCATTATACTCGCGACGGTAGAAAGAAGTGTGTTGCAGGAAAATTGTTGAAGTAGCGGAATGCCACACTAATTTAGGGTGAATGGACGCTTTATAGATTGCAGTCTGATCCTGGGGTTAGAACTATTTCTTGCATCTGTACAAGAAGCCTAGACTTTTCGCAGCATACTTGGCGACTCCAAATAGTCGCATGTAATTGTTCCAGGTAAGAATCGATGACATGCTTGAACGACGAACACCGCAATGTGTTTTGGTAGTTTTTAACTTCCACTGAATCCTTTTTCTCCCATACAATTATGCCGTCGATGTCGAAAAAATGATAAAGAGTCCTAAACGACGCCCTCAGGAAGACCAGCATTTAAAAAGTGAATGTGGTGGAGTGGTGGAAATCATCGACCGTCGAGCGGAAGGTCTTTAGTTTGAATTCGTTCCATAGCCAAGAAAAAGCAATTCCTATAAGGAAAAACGTATGCAACACAGTTGTGAATGGAAAGTGACCAAACGCACTGCTGCAGGCATAACACTTACATACAGTATGTGGTCAATTGAAATGTATCCTCTGTGTATGCAATATAAACACCAAAAATGCATGAACGAATTACTGAGTATTATAACCAACGAGAAATTTGTTCGGCTCCCGTTCTATCTAGGACAAACCACCCTCTCCCTGTTACCTTCGCTCGAGTAAACTACGAATAAAACAATTAATTTATCCACAATTCCGTCTTTATTCACCGCACAGTTGACTTAAGACTACCTTAAAATCTAACTATTCTACCTTAAACATACACAAACTAGTCAAATTGTCACCGTCCACCAGCACGAGCATCTTACCATATATGGTCATTGGGTTTGCCGTTGACCGCCGTTCGCTTTGTGCGGCAACGGGACAAGGACAGCCGATTTTGACTTGGCTTCTCTGCAGTGCCAAGCCAAGCCAAGCCGTTGGCACCGTACGATGTTCCCTCGTACGTCTCTTGACTATGAGTGGTGGTTAACCTGCCTGGCCGCTTCCACATCAATATCAAAAGGTGCATGTGCACCTGTGATTATTGTGAGCATACGGGCTATGAAATGCAGCCTGTATGTAACTCTCGCACAACGTTCAATACGTTATAAGGCCTTAACCTTGAATGCGCGTATGACAATAAAAAAAAAAAAAAAACAGACTCATCTATCCCAAAAGCACACTTTTTTTAAAACAGGGCTTCGTTCCGAACCCTGTCAATTGCTTTCGAAATATCCAGTGTAACTATTTTCCTTTCAGCAGTTTGGTGAAGCGAGCGATTTTACTTTTTGTTAAGATATGCCATCGAATCACCAGTGCATGTGTTGCAATCGAAACCATACTGTCGATCATTGAGGAGTAACCGTGATTCAAGATACATACATACATATGTACATACATAGCCATCAAAAACATAACTTGTAAAAAAACCAAGTCTCGCAACTCAGTTCTTCCACCGTATAAGGTTGTGAGATCCATGTAATACCAAGTTAATGTACTCAGTCCCTACTTAAAGAGACCTTCTGTCTTAAGTTATTACGTAATTAGCTAACCAAACAACATCTTGTAGTGACCATATCAATATTAAAAATCTTCCATGTTTTTAATAAATAGATTGACCTGGCCATCGCATGAAAACACAATGTATCCCACAAGTAATACATATTATACTAAATTAGATTGTTTAGTGCGATTTCTAAGTCAATCTATTTATTTGAGGTCCCTTTCCACCTGTGCGCGCCACCTTAGATGCGGTCGTCCTCTGCTGCGTCGCCCCTCGAGGTTGGGGTCGAGGACTCTTCGGGCCGGAGTGGTGATGTTCATTCGTTCGTTGGATCCGAAGATGTCTAACTAGGCCGATGTCGCTGTACAGCCCGTACAGTTCTTGGCTGAATCTCCTCCTCCACTCTCAGTTTGCACAAACGGGACCAAAGACTGCACGCCGAAATTTTCTCTTGAAACGTCCAAGAGCCTCTTCATCCGCTTTTGATAAGGTCCAAACCTCAGCGCAGAAGGACCGGGATGATTAAGGTTTTGTAGAGGGATACCTTCATTTTTCGGGAGAGGGCTATACTACTCAGTTGCCTCTTGAGTCCAAAGAAGCAGCGGGTTGCAAGAGTTATTCTGCGTTTTATTCCAGCGCTGGTGTCGTTGCTGCTTGTCACTATCGAGCCAAGGTAGACGAAGTCCTTGACTACTTCAAAAATATAGCTGCCGAAGGTGACGTTCTGACCAAAACGTCGGTGTTGCCCGTTTTTCTTTGATGGCAGCATATATTTGGTCTTGTCCCCATTTACCCTTAGACTCACTTTAGCCGCTTCTGCTTCAATGCTTGCGAAACCCTCATTGACGTCTCGCTTTGTCCGCCCAATAACGTCAATGTCATCTGCGTAGGCAAGCAATTGTCTAGACTTGAAGTAGATCGTACCTCTTGTATTGGCCGCAGAGTCCCGCACGATCTTTTCAAGAATGATGTTAAGGAGGTCACATGACCGCGCGTCACCCTGTCTAAAAACTTTTTTAACATCAAAAGGGTCGGTTAGTGCAACTCCGACCTTAATGGAGCAGCGAGAGTTCTCCATAGTCATCCTGAACAGTCTGACGAGTTTGGCAGGAATGTTAAAACATGACATGGCTCTGTATAGCTCATCTCTATAAACGCTGTCATAGTCGACAAAACGATGGTGCGTGTCGACCTGGGATTCATGGATCTTCTCCAAGATCTGCCGTAGTGTAAATATTTGGTTTATCGTGGATTTTCCTGGCCTGAAACCATACTGGTTGGAATCAGTCCAGATTGTCCACGAACGGTTTCAGGCGCTTATACAGTACGGCAGAAAGGATCAATGTTCAGTATACTTTTCCCTCTGTAATTGGCGCAGTTATAGGGGTCACCTTTCTTATGGACCGGCCAAACGATGCTGAGATTCCATTCATCGGGCATGCATTCTTCCGACCATATCTTGCAGATGTTTTGGGGCATGTTCCTAACCAGCTCATCGTCAGCTGCTTTAAACAGTTCCGCGGGAAGCCCGTCTGTTCTAGCAGCTTTATAAGACTTAAGCATCGTCTAGGTCGGGTGCACGGGATTCTCTTTCGTTTTCGTCCATTGTGAATGGTTCGTTCTGCCTGACGGCAGCATTTTGACTATCATCGGCGTTATACAGTCTGCAGAAGTGGTCCTTCCACAATTTGCGCATCGTCCGTGCTCATCCCTGCAGGCTTTTGCTCTGGCTTTACAGCATGTTCGTTTTAATTTCAGCTAACATTTTCGATCGTCGCTACTGCAATAACATCTCTCCATTTCCTCGATCTCGCGCTTCTTGTGCTCCTTCTTTTTTTTTTCTTAGAAGTGCCTGCTCCTCTCTCCTTTTCTGTTAATAGAGCTCGCGGGGAGCTCTCGTCCGTCGATGCAGTGTAGCCATGTATGCATTCTGTTTCTCTACATGGGCCTGTCTGCATTCGTCATTAAACCAGGGGTTTCGCGAAGGTGGTGGCTTGAAACCGAGTACATCTGAGGCGGATTCTCTGATGGCGTTCTAACAACGACTCCATTGCTGTTCTATGGTTTGCATAGATTTTTTTTTTTTTTTTACAGTCACACGCGCACTCAAGGCTTATAACAGGGTGAGGGAAAGTTTCGCCCAGGTTTTTGGCCGTGTTTTGGCACACAACCTGAACGGAGTGCAGTGGTTTTTGGGTCGTAGATGTTCGTTGACTACTCGCAGGGGTGGTTTGTCCTACATAGGACGAGAACCGACCAAATTTCGCGTTGGTTATAATTCTCAGTAATTCGTTCATGCACATGCATTGCATCGGGACTTGAGAGAGCTTGAGGGAGACTTGATCGGCGAAGGTCCTCGCGGTCTCTTGCGATTACACCTTCCGACGTTAAATTTTGGTGTTCTTACTCGATTCCCAGAAATACGCATCCGTACCTTGGTTGCAACAACGTAGTGATCCGAGTCTATGTCGGCTCCTCGAAAGGTTCGGGCATCTAGGATGCAGGAGGAATGTCTGCTGTCTATCGCAGTGTGATCAATTTGATTGATTGTCGATTGATAGAAAGACCGCCAGGTCCCCTTATGGATGTTGAGGTGCGGGAATCGTGTACTTGCTACTACGAGATTATGTCTCGCCATAAAGTCCACAAGTCTTAGTCCGTTAGTGACGTGGTGTTGTGTAGGCTATGCTCTCCTATAACTAGTTCAAAGATAGCTTCCTTACCCAGCTTTGCATTGAAATCTCCTAGAATGAATTGGGTGTCATAGCTGCGACATTGGGCATATGTTCTGCCTAGAAGATCATAGAAGTTATTTATGTCGGTCACCTTTCTCCTCTGTGGGGCGTGAACACATGCTTCCTTTGGTGGCGTTACAGCCCATGAAGGGACAGAGCCAAGCTTCTCTCAATCTCCCATGCTGTGTGCGATTTATTTTTTACACCGGTGAAAGGGACTTTTTTAATTGAGTCGAGAAGCATTTTCATGGCAAATTTACTACGAGGAGTTTTGCCAGTACCCCGCCGAGGAGGGACGACGTGAAATAAACATTCGATGGCGTTGGTGTTATCGGAATCCGAACTCCGAACGCTCATCGTGCGTCAGAGTCCGGCACACTAACTACTGCACCACGGCATGGACACATATTAAGCTTATATTGCCGAGATTGGCCTTGATGCGGATAGTTACATGTTGGAAGTTTAAGACTTTTTTCCTGAGTCTGTATCGAATAACCAATCCGCATCCGAATAAGCGTTGTTTATTTTCTCTGTAACAGTTTCCGTAGTATATATCTCAGTTTTTCATCCGCTTTTTGCTTGGCCAATCTCTTGCCTGTCTGCCTTATAGCAGTCCAAGGAGTTGCCCAGCTGTCCCAGTTTATTTATTAAAGTAGTATTAGACAATTTTTTTGTTGTCTGCTTAATTTCGAGTCTACGGCGCATATAATGGTCACGCGGCTAGATCTTATAAGCCTTCAAGCTAATATCTTTCGGTAAAATCTTCCACAAAGCGGATGGGCATAGCTCCAATTCCTGTGCACGACGATTCGACTCATTCGGATTCTCCTCAACACTGTGCTCCACAACGTTTTTTCGTCGTTTGGGATGCGTATTATACACCAGAGTGTACGTGGTGTGAAATAAATTCATTGTGGTCGGAGTAAGTTGCTCAGATAGACGATTATGTCGACGGTAAACTGGACGGAGCGCCCGCAAAGTTTGGCGAACTAAACCGTGGTTTTCAAAATAACTTTTTACAATTAGCACGCGCTGTACTGGCGTTAATCTATTCATAAAATGGCAAGACGTCTTAACCACAAACTAACTTTTAACTGTCAAATGAAATAGTTAACAATGTGTAGCGTAGCTTATGCTGTACTTCCCTGAACACATATGTATGTAGAATCGATCACGATTTGTTTAAAAAATAATTTGTAATTTGAACTAAAGTTGGGTTGATGGTTTTAGCAAACATGCTGTCGAGGGAACTGTCCTCTATATCTTCAGACACCTGAATGGTTACACATTATTTATACATAATGAAAAAACGACGTTATTGACTTATGTATATTCAGCAAATACGATACCCTGTGGGTGTTTACTATCCATACGACTTTTAAGCACAAAGATTAAGAGGCCTGTGAAGCTCTTCACACTCCTTCAAACTTAACTCCACAGCCTCCCACTTAATATGACGGGCTGTTTCCGTCGTTGCTACTATTTTTTTCCTTCCACCAATATGAAACAGTATTTTCGTCACACGTACGAATCTAAATTACAACGCCCATATACTTCAACTTATGTACCTACGGATAAGCTCGTACCACGACGATTTCGTCATCCGCAATCTGAGACTACAACCAGCTGTAGCCTGCGCTTTATATCCTCCCCCCAATAAAAAAGCATTATGCAAGCACACGCAAAACTAATTAAAAAACTCGCAAACAAAATGAAATGTTAGCACGAAGTCTCGTCCACCCATCCCAGACTACACTCCTTGAGTTCTAAGACTTACCAACCACCGATGTAGGGTAAGAAAAAAAGAATCTTTGGTAATTCAAGCACCTCGGCAACTAGCGCGCCGCCGACCGGTCGTAATCGATGTTGGGCATCAACTTGTAGCAAATGTATTCACATGAACGTTTGCGACAGTGTTCATACAAAAACTGACCCCCAAAAGGACGGCAACATTAAAAATCCATCAGAACTATGTACATATGTATGTACGTTAGTGAGGCCAAATCTTAAGTGGACTGCAGTGTGTACATAAGGACTTATTTGAATAGAGGAGTGAGTGAGTGTGTGCAGTAGTACATTGATATACCCCCTTTCCACGTTTGCGGGGGCGTTACTATTTTTTATTATGTCCATGTAGCTACGGATATGCGAGACGAATTCCAAGCAAACATGAAATAAGTTCTACCTACTCGTAAGGTTGACGGATTGTTAAAGGATTGCAAGGATTTCGTGAACACAACTAAGTGGGGTTGATTCTGAAGGTAGCGCACTTGAGCTACGTGCCTTTCGGCTTATGAACTTTGTTACGACGAGCTATGTTCGCCTGTGGCTGATGGTTGGGAGAGGTGTTCTGGCACATACATATGTATGAACATACATATGTATGTTCGAATACCACAGGCGTAGGTGCCACAAATCGATTTGTGAGGAGCAATTATGAATATTGCTGTACTCGGGGGTGCCTAGAGAGCATAATTGTTGCAATTTACTTGGTGATAGGTGGTACTATACATGTGAGTTTAAAGGACACACAGTCACACGGAAGTAAGTATTGTTAAGCACCGGGCTTCCTGATAGAAGGTCGCTGCAATATGCGCGCCTTTGTTACATACAGTGACTCAACTTTTTGATCACATGATCAGAGTAAAGCATAGTTTTTAGTTATAACTCTTCAAGTTTAACAGTTAGAGCAATTATGTTTTCACTCAAAACAAATGGAGTGATCATATAGCCAGGCACTATCTTCTACAAGTCCGTCCAGCTGCTAGGATACGCGGATGATATCGACATCATCGTGTGTTCCCGCCGTGGCATTGTGGAAGCATTCACCGCGATTGAAGAACAGACGAAACGAGTTGGTCTTAAGGTCAATGAGGACAAAACGAAGTACATGCTGTCAAGCAAAAACCAATCCGTCGCTCACCACCTGGGACAAAATATAACAATTGACAGCTACAATTTCGAGGTAGTTAAGGAGTTTGTCTACCTCGGGGCAAACGTAAATTCCACAAATGACACCACAGTGGAGATCCGTTTGCCCACAGTTTACTGGAATATACTTATGCCCGGGAACCCACAGTACGTTTATGTTGAACTGTTCAGCAATCTCGTTTAGAGGCGACAGTTGAAAGCTGTTTTATGGGTTACCGCTACCAGGGATTTTATCGCAACATTGATTCTGAGCCATGTAAAGGCCTCCGTTATCCCTGTCATTTTCACTTTGTACGCACTGCAGTGGTTCGGGAGTCTCAATAATCTATTGGTTTAGTTCCTTGGACTAGACACCCCCATGGGGCTTGATCTAAACGCACCACTAATGCAAATGCTGGCCGACATTTGCCAGATGGTTGCGATAGACTGCCCTGTCAAGAGCAGTTCACCAACTACGACGCCGCATAGAAGGATAGGTCTTCTGACTGCTTTATAAAGCCAGTGCATAATGCTAGGTTGGATACCCCACATTTTGCCCACCATTTTCTTGCAACTGTGCAGGGTGGTGGTTGCTTTCTTGATACGATCAAGAATGTCGGGTTTGCAATTTAGTCTCCTGGCAAGGATTAGGCCAAGGTATTTGGTTTGATCTTTAATTACTAGTTGGGCTCCTCCCAGGGCTGAAGGGTGGGATTTTATATTTATTGGTAAACAGTATTAGATCTGGCTTCTTGGGGTTCACCCCAATTTATTACTGTTTGTAAGGCTTCCTGCATAAGGTAACTTAGTGTGCTGGGATACCCTCCCCATACGGCTATAGCAATATTGTCCCCATAGGCGGTCACAGCATCCCGTCCTGTTCTTGCAAAAGTAGCAATTCATTTACTACCACTTTCCGATGAAGGGAGGATACTGGTGTGGGGGATGGTGTGCCTCTGCTAACCATTCTAATTGAAACAGCACCAGCGAAGTTGGCATTGTCGTCGCAGATGTTGTACCAGCTCTATCATTGATTTCGTTTCACCTAGGTCAATCAGCGCTTTGGTGACGGATCAAGGTTCAACATTGTTAAAGGCACCATCAATATCGGGAAAGGCCAATAGGATAGAGTCCTTGTGTTCCAATGACCTTTCTATGATACTGACTAGTGAGTGGAGTGCTGTTTCTACTGAACTGCCTTTGTTGTAGGCATGTTAGTTCCCCGACAGCTTTCCTATGCGGATGTGTGCATCTAGAATTTTGTCCAGAGTTTTTAGGAGAAAAGATGTACTGCTATAGGTCTCAAGTCTTTTGCATAAGTGTGGGAGCTGCCTACCTTAGACATTGCTTTCTTTCCACTTGCTTGGGATGTTGGATAGTGAGAGGCGACCTTTAAAAATAACTGCAGGCCAGAGAAGGATGAGATCTGCCACCCTTTGGAGATTTGTAAGGTCCAAAGCTTTTTAAAGCCAAAAAGACTATATGGCAAGTTGGCTCGAGGAAACTCCTGGTTGGATGTCTTGTAGAAGTGTCGTAGCCGATACACTACTGCCCGGAAAGTGTGTGTTTAGGTGGAGTTCCAGGCTTTCGCACTGGAAGTCGCCCAGGAAGCGTCATTCCACATTAAGTGGTTAGGATTATACGCGGCCGTAACCAGCACTTTCTTTATTCTTGAGGCTTCAGAGACCACTTTGTTATTGTCGCAGTAGTTCCTCCTAGATTGCCCTTTGGCTTTTCTGGCCCCTGTTTAAAGGGGCCCAATCCTCTTGCAAGCGAGTAAATTTTGCTTGGTTAAAGAGCTTTTTTGACTCTTTATTAAGGGAGACTATCTCTTTATTCCACCAAGGGGGTTTGGTTTTTTCTCTGGGGGTGCTAGTCGCACATGATTTCGATAGAGTAGAAGAGTTGTTGTCAGTTCATGAACTGATATGTAAGTCTAATTCCACAGAGTTACGCGGTGTGATAGGGTGTTTGGCCCTAAGTGGGGCTCAACTGTTTCAAAGATGGTTGAACATTTTGCCGCACACCTAGTTAGGTTAGGTCCCTTCCACCTGTATGCGCTATCATAGGTGCGGCTTTCCTCTGTTCCTTCGTCCCTCGGAGTTGGATTCAAAGACTCTCCGGGCTGGAGCTGTTGCCTCTATTCGCTCTACAAGGCATAGCCATCTTAGGCGTTGAATCCGTAGACGCCTGACTAAAATCATGTCACTGTACAGCCCGTAAAGCTAAATCTTTTCATCCATTCCCTGTGTGCCTCTAAGGGTCCGAAAATCAAACGAAAACTCTTTCTTTCGCAACGGCCAAGGACTTCCTTATCCGCTTTTGATATTGCCCATGCTTCTACGTCGTACTGCAGGACCGGATGATAAAGAACTTGTATAGAGTCAATTTTGTTGTTCGGAATAGCGCTCTCAGTTACCCCTGAGCCCAGAGAAACAGCGATTGGCAAGAGCGGTTCTGCGTTTGATTTCGGAGCTGATGTCGTTTTTCCAGGTCACTGCGGAGCCAAGGTAGACGAATTGCTTAACTACCTCTAACCCATAGCCGCCATTTCAAACGTTCTGACCAAGATGTCGGTGATGAGCGTCTTTTTTTGATGACAGCATATGTATGAATGTATGGAGAATTCTGCGCACTATCTACGGGTTGTACAGCGACATCGGCCTGGTACGACGGCTAAGGATACAGCGTCTAAGGTGGCTAGGCCATGTAGAGCGCATGAAAAATACAGCTCCGACCCGAAGAGTCTTCGAATCCACCCCAGACGGAAGGCGCGGCAGAGGACGGCCGGATCAACGGTGGCACACGCAGGTGGAAGGGAACCTTAACCAACTGGGCGTGCGGCGCTGGAAACAGCTGGCCAAAGACCGTGCCAGCTGGAGACGCTTGTTGGTTGAGGCCCAGGTTCACCACGGACTGTAACACCACCTAAGTATATGAACATATGTATGTATAATCAGGTTTGCTCTCATTTGCTGCCAAACGAAATTTCGCCGCCTCCATCTCAATACTCGTAAATGCCCCATATCTCACTGTGGGCTTCTAATTATGTCATTGTCCATTATTTGGGTATACTTTTCTCTGACCGTATCTTACAGTTGAGTTGGTGCTTGCCCCTAACTAGGTCATCCCTAGCTGCTTTGAAGAGCTCAGCAGATAGCCCGTCTGTACCAGCAACTTTATTCGACTTGAGTTTCGAGATGGCGATCTCAGCCTCGTCGAGGTCAGGGGGATGGAATTTTCTGCGATTTTCGTAGTTAAGAAATGGGTCATTCTGTCTGACAGCATTATATTGACTAACATCGCCGCTATACGGCCTGAAGAAGTGGTTTTTCCATATTGTCAACATCGATTGGCTTTATCTGTCATGCCTGCAGTAACCCCTCTCCAAGTTCTTAATCGCTCTTTCTTCTTTTTCCTAGAAGCTTCTGCCCCTCCCTTCTTTTTAACTCGCAGCTCACCAACTGCTATTGCTCTTCTATGCAGCTAGGTTTTATATGCCTCCCGCTCCGCTGTGTGAATCCTCCTGCAATCGTCATCGAACCATGTGGTGGAGCCTTGAAGCCAAAAACTTTCGAAGCATTGCTTTTCAAGGGCTGTTTGCAAAGGTTCCACTGTTCTTCTATTGGCTGTGTGGAGGGTTGAGGTGTATGAGAGAGCTTAAGGGAGACGCGATCGATAAAAGCGCGAGCTGTTTCTGGCGATAGTAGCTTTCCGACGTCATAACTTTGTATTCTTACTCTCCTCCTTTACGTTTGTTATATCCGTAGGTGTATCATAGCCACTACAAGATATTGGTCCAAGTTGGTGTTAGTTCCTCGGAATGGTTCGAACATCAAGAATAGTGGAGGAGTGTCTGGCGTCGATCCCGATGTGATCAGTCTGGTTAGTGATTGATTCATCTGGCGACCGAGGTGCCTTTGTGTATGTCGAAGTGCGGGAAGCGCGTACTGGCTAGAAGGAGATTTCGCCCGTTATCGGATGTGGTGTTGTATAGGCTGTGCTTGCCGATGACTCGTTCAAAGATGCTTTCCATACCCAGCTTAGCATTGAAGTCTCCTAGTACAATTTTGATGTCACAGCTGGGGCATTGGGCAAACATCCTCTCTAGAACTAATCTTTGTTGGAGTCATCCTTGTCTTCCGTGGGAGCGTGGACGCAGACCATTTATCAAATAAATAATGTGTTTGTATACGTTTTATTAATTTGTTCACTAACTTTTATGTATTACTTTGCTATTTAAGGTTGCAGTCTTAGTTCATGTTTAAGGCTACAATCGACTTTCTTGTTTCCTTGCAACTACAACAAGGACGGGAGTAATCGATTCATTCTTGTGGCCACAAATTGTACAAAACAGTTTTCTATAGTTCTTTCCCTACTATACTTACCTAGCCACTTGACTGAGTAGAAAGCTTATTTCTTTTGATTACCGCTATTAAATGTATCTAATGCATAACAATGACGTCTACCCGAGCCGGCCGTCAGAAAGAGTCGATCCTTCCTATCTGTGCACAAGCAAATAACGATGAAACAATTGTTATCGTTGCATAAAACTCTCCGCCAATCAATTTGAAATCATAACGAAAATTGATGATTTGATTGAAGGCAAAATACAGGTCAATAGATGGAATATACCTAAGAGCGTAGTAGATATGTAAGATAAAACCGCATTTCATCGTGTCTGTCTATTGGCCCTTCTGACTGTTTGCTTGTTTCCCGGTTCGTTGATTTGCTTGTGCGCCTACCATGAGATTGTTCTCACTAATAGTCCCTGGGGATATCGCATCCAATGGTTGTACCTATACCTGTGGGAGATGATTATTTCAAAATTTTCGACCAACATTCCACCGGGAAACTCGATATAGATCTTTTACTTTTCGCTTCCTTCCTTCCTCGGTGTTTTCCGACTTCTTTATGAATCTATTAAAAGTATCGAAAATGTTCATGGATTCTCAAATACCGGTGAGAACTGAGCACTGCACGTTGGAGGCAGGCTGAGGACCGTTGATTGAAAAGTTTGCACAGACCATAGACCAACGGGATGAGACTGCTGTGGCTAGAGCTCATCATTTCTGTTATTTTGCCATCCAATTTGTTATTTGTATCTATGGGGTTTGTTTTTCTCCATCTACCCTTTTTCTTTTTCAGATTTATGTTGAGTATTGAAAAGAGAGTAACCTGCAATTGAATAAGAATCGATGGGGGGGCATGTGCTATGTCAAGCTATCGATCGAGTTGTTGTTAGCGATAATGGAACTCCTAAAGGCAAAAATACAGTGTGAGCTTGTGAGTTGGTTGTGGTACGGTGGTCACGACGATTGTCGAGACTACTGCGCTGATTCTAATTGTTGGTTGTTTTGGAGCAGATCCCCATATTCAAGGACTTCTTTCGATGGGGCAAAAAAAAAAAAACACTCGAGCAACGACGACGGTGTTGGTTTTCTGTCGCTCCAATTGGGATTGACTTGGCTTCATTTTCCCAATGAGGTTTAGTTTAATGTCAAATACAAAAGACCAAAAAATGGAGATCATTGTTGTAAAAGGCCCTGTGCAACTTTACCTTTTATTTTACCAAAAAGTGAATTCAAGAAAAAGCCTTCTATTATGTATCGGTGCCGAAAGGAAAGAATGGGAACGGGTCACATCTAGTCTAGTATATCTACAATCGATTCCTATTCAATGGCAATGGTGAATTAAAGCAAATGAAATCCATCCAATCTCAACAGAAGAAAAAAAAACAAAGCGAACAAAGTATCCATATCCCTTAGATTGCATAATTATTTGTACAGTGTCCTTACAGTCCCTTTTTGCTGTGATATTGCATATGATTTTCTGCATGTGAAAAGCTTTTCACTTCACCAGTCAACAGTTTTGCCATACACTAGCTAATTTACACCGTCCCAACAACATCGATATACGAAATGTGTACACGGATAGTGGAGGAAAATCTGCGTATGTTTGCAAAAAAAACCCTATTGGCCAGCCGAACACGTTGAAGTACTTGGCACGTGGAATAAGTGAGCCGGTGGAAGAAGAGCAAATCGATATCATATGAGTACCATATCACAGAAGCTGTTGCCGTATAAGTGTCCTTAGACAGCCTTAAGAGTAGCTATTCAATTGGACAGGGATCAACCAGGTAATGATTGCTTTGCAAAATCGTTTTCGGGAGTTTAGGTATGTTTAAGCAATCGGTTGCTACTCGTAGGTTGTAAGTGAAAAAACTGCTCACCAAATTCATTGCGTAGCAGGGGGAGCTATAATGAACAAGAAATAGAGGCTCATGATTTAGTAAAACATATTTTTTTCTTTTTGTATTGGAATGCCCAAAAAATACGCATTGTATTTATTCAAGTAAAGCATTGAACAATGGACAAAAGTTATCTTTTCCAGTAAGGTTTTTACCAGATATTCCAGGAAAATTTGCGTCAATTTTTAATGACAAATACGAATCCAACAGAAATCACGTAGGAAAGTTTCGAAATGGACTTTTTAATAGTTATAATATCAAGGATAATAAGGGATCTGCATCAAAAAATTGCACTTACAGTGGGTACTTTGGCGCATAGAAGCATTTATGTATTTTCAAAAAGAACATAAACTAATAGAAAATTATAATAAATATTATACATTGGACTGTTATGCAAAGAAGTAGTTAATTTTTAGGGTTCCGTACCCAAAGGTAAAACGGAATCCTATTACTAAGACTTCGCTGTCCGTCCTGTATCTCATGAACCGTGATAGTTAGACAGTTGAAATTTTCACAGATGATGTATTTCTGTTGCCGCTACCACGACAAATACTAAAAACAGAACAAAATGAATATTTAAGGGGGGATCCTATACAACAGACATGATTTTCATCCAAAAAATCCCCTTGGTCTCCATACTGAACTAAGGTTAGTCGACAATATCCCACAATCAGTAGCAAACTTCCCAGCTTTTATCCCTTTTGTGTCTTTGCAAACCTTTTTCCCATATTGCCCATTATTGTTATTCACCTTTGCACATCGTTGCTGTCAAGTAAGATAATTGATTTGAATTCAATGGACACTTTGATGATCAACTATCTCATCATGGAGATTTTTGATTATCAAAGTAATATGCCTATAACCTGCCTGCAACCAAGATCGGTCATCATACAAAATATGTGATTTAATGTGATGACTGATGAGGTAACATACATAGTCTCTTTCATATTTATATATACAGATGGAACCCTTCGTGCGCGAGTCCGACTCGCACTTGGCCGGTTTTTTTATTCTAATATTTCACGTACAGACAAACAATCGAAAAATAAGAAATATTTCCTTAAAGATACATCAAAAAATTTCACATGCAGTACGCGTAAATATATTTGTAGGCCCTTCTTCGGAAAATTAATAGGACGTTTGGTATCCTTTGGCTAAAATTACTTCCCTTTAAAGATTTTTCATTGATTTAACCAACTTGTTGGTTTCGTCAGGGGTCATAATGACCTGTTTTAGCTGCTGCTTGATGGTAATACTATGTTTTCGTGTCTTTCGTTCCAGTAAATCCCACAAATGCTCAATCGGATTGAGATCAGGAGATTGAGGTGGGTGTGGAAGAACTGACTTGCAATTATAGATCAACCAAGTTTGAATTAATTCGGAGTTGTGCTTGGGATCATTATCTTGCACCAGTAGACATTTACCCCGTTTACATGCGTAGTCGAAAGATCGAGTCGAAACTAAGTTGAAATTTCGACCCAGGTTTTTCCGCAACGTAGTCGAAAGATCGAAGAGTTCAAACGTAGTTTGATTGTGTTAGTCCTGCGTTGTGCCAGCCAGCAAGCGAAAAGAAAGAGAAGCAAAAGGGATATCCCACACATACAGAGATAAAATGTCAGTTCGACTCCTCGACCCAGGTTTACATGCATTTTTTCAACTCGATCCAGCTCTGCTACCTGTATCGAGTCAAGTCAACTCTATTTCAACTCGATCCGCGTTTATATGAATTTCGATCCTAGTTGAATCCGGATTCAACTACGCATGTAAACGGGGTAATTGGTCTCCTAAGCCTAACTTTTGCGGGCTGGGTTTCAGATTTTCTTTTAAAATCGACAGGTATTGAAATCTGTCCATATAAGATGTTGTTAGGTTAGCTAATTACGTAATAAATCAAGGCAGAAGGTCCCTTAAGTAGGGATTGAATAAATTAACTGACCTGGTAATACATGGACTTTACAACTTTTTACGGTAGAAGATCTGAGTTGCGAGACTTGGTTTTTTTACAAGTTATGTTTTTCATGGCATTGGGCTTAAGCCAAACACAACGCCGGCCATCCGAACCAAATATGTTATATTTACTCAACAAAAATGACTTGTTCCCAGAACTCATCTGGCTTGTTGACATACAGCTGCGAACATAAAAATAGTAGCACCACATACATATGTATAATTGTTTTTAAATGTCGCTTGAATTCGTATCTGAATTCAACCATCGAAATGAATGCCTTCAGAACAAACTTACATATTGTAGATAACATAATGCAAGGGATGAACAAGATCACCTGTCAAAGAAAAGGCTAACTATAACACTTTATCCTTGAAGTGGTTTTTCATCACGAACAATAAATGCATTATTTCTGCCTTATTAGGAAAAAAAAATGTGAAGTCAAATTAGGCAAAATAGAAATGGAAGTGAACTGTTTAATGTTATAAGCACAACATTTTAATCACAGTGGGCCGTGGTAAGCACTTTAGCGCTGAGGAGATTAAGATAATTCTTCAAATGCGCAATGAGGGAAAATCTTATAGTGGAATTCATCGCATTTTATCATGCTCAGCTCCGAAGATATTCAATGCGTTAAACTATCAAGAAAAACCGGAGAAAAGAGGAGCAATAAGGAAAACTACGCCACAAGACGATCGTAACACTGTTATCTTAAGCAAAAAGGATCCTTCGAAGACAGCCGTGCAGATAAGAAACGAAATGAACCTTTCTGTAAGTGCGATGACGATACGTAGGCGACTGCTGGAAGCTGATTTATCTGCACGTAGTCCGCGAAAAAAGCCACTTCTATCGAAAAGACACATGACAAAATGGCTTGCATTTGCAAGAAAGTATGCTGATTGGCCAGCTTGCAATGGCGAAATATTCTGTGGACTGACGAGTCTTTTTAGTGGAACTGGTTCTCGCCAGTACGTTAGACGTCCTCCCAACACAGAAGTGCTGCCCAGGTCGTATACCACAAAAACCATTAAACATGGAGGTTCCAGAATAATAATACAGTCCCATATCATTACTTTTCCTACCATGGTGTCGGCCCGATTTACAGAATTGATGGAACAATGGACCAACATATTTATGTGGGTAACCTGCAAAATATAATGCTGCCGTATGCGGAGTGGGAAATGCCTTTAAAATAGGTCCTACAGCGGGATAACGACCCTAAACATACCAGCAGGCGAGCGACAGAGTGGTTCCGCGACAATGGAATTCAAGTTTTGGAATGGCCAGCCCAATCTCCTGACTTGAATCCCATTGAAAATCTTTGGGCCGACATTAAAAAGGCTGTACTTAACAATAAGCCCATGAGCAACAACCAATTGTGGGAAGATGTTCGAAATGCACGGTATGGCATATCACCAGACCGCTGTAAGCGCCTCGTTTTTTTCGGGCTATACAACCTTTTTATCCTTTAGCATGCAGTCGATTCCGGATGGTTTGAGGATTCACTGCTGGTCCTCCGGACTCTTGAAGGCTTGCAGCAATTTGAGGTGCTCCAACTTTTTGATCAGCCCTGACCATTCTTTCAACCACTAGCTCATCTCGCGCAGTTAATATTTTTTTTCTACCTCGGCCCACCGCAACTTCGTACGAGTTATTTTTTTCGAAATTTTTTACAACGGATTGAATAATCGCTCGAGGTCTATTAACTGTTTTGTTAATTTCCGTGTAACTGTTCCCCTAATTCTTTAATTTCACATTTTTTTTTTTCGTATCTATAGGCACTTTTTTGTGATTACTATCCATTTTTTCTATTTTACTTAATCGTACCCCAACGGATGAAATAAAATAACACTGCATTAGACTGTATGTATGTTGGCGCTACAGTCCATGAAGGACCTGAGCCGAGCTTCTCTCAATCACCCATGTTGTGTGTGATTTCATTTTCCCATGGATGAAAGGGACCTATAGTTTGTTGCCGGTTCCGAACGGCGAATTTCGAGAAGCTTTTCATGACAATTTTACTACAGTGGGTTTTGTCAGAACCCCGCTGAGGAGAAACACCGTGAAAACACGTTCGATGACATGGCTGGGTCGGGATTCGATCCCGTGTCATCGGCGTCAGAGGCCAACACAACACAGTACCCACTGCGCCACGGTGCTCTGCAAGACTATTTATTAATAAATGCTTGACACTTCTGTTGAATGCAAGGTGAAACACACGCATTTACAGTTAAGTAATTATTTACAGGAAAGGAACATGGTATATGTGCAATTTTCTGAGGTAGAATTTAAGGGTGCAAACAAAGTGGTTCGTTGTGTTCGTTAAATATACTATTTTTTATCTTGGACATACGTACCATGAGAGAAGGGAGCGAGAAAACAGAGCAAAGAAGTGGATCGCGTTTAACTTGGCAAACGTCAGCTTCGATCTCTGTCCCTGCTCAATCCAAGTTGACACACAGCCTCCGCGTGGCCTCCCCTGGATAGCTATACTGGCACCCGCCAGGTAGTGAACCAATTTGTGCAGCAACCCGACCCTTGTTCCTAGGGAAAGAGGAACCTGGCCCTCCAGGTTGGGGGTTGCGCTTAGGGTTAACATCTCTATCGCGTAAAACAAATCTTGTTCAGAAACAACCTATAGCCTCGGATACGGACGGATTACATGTTGACGACCCCCGCAAACGTGAAAAAGGAAACGAATTTCGGATCTGCACCTGGAACGTTAGGTCCAGGTGCAGCCGAACAACTGATCAACTCTTTGGACTGCTATAAGGCAGACAATACCGCGCTCCAAGAAGTGCGATGGGATGGGCCAGGCAAAAAGCGGATGAAAAACTGTGATATATACTACGGAAATTATTACAGAGAAAATAAACAACCCTTATTCGGATGCGGATTTGTTGTTCGAGGCAGACTCAGGAAAAAAGTCTTAAGCTTCCAGTATGCAAGCGAACGCCTCAAAACTATCCGCATCAAGACCAGTCTCGGCAATATAAGTTTATTATGTGTCCACGCGCCCACAGAGGAGAAAGATGACCGACATAAAGACGACTTCTATGATCTCCTAATCAGAACGTATGCGCAATGCCCCAGCTATGACACCAAAATCGTTCTAGGAGATTTCAATGCGAAGCTGGGTAAGGAAGCTATCTTTGAACGGGTCATTTGAAAGCACAGCCTACACAACTCCACGTCAGAAAGCAGACTAAGGCTAGTAGACTTTACTGCGGGACATAATCTGGTAGTAGCAAGTACACGATTCCCACACCTCAACATCCATAAGGGGACCTGGCATTCTCTCGATCAATCGACAACCAACCAAATTGATCATATTGCGATCGACGGCAGACACTCCTCCAGCATCCTAGATGTCCGAACCTTTCGACGAGCCAACATCGACTCGGCTCGTTACCTTGTTGCAGCCAAGGTACGGATGCGAATTTCTCGGAATCAACGGAGTCCAGCAAGAACACCAAAATTTAACGTCGGAAAGCTGCAATCACAGGAGACCGCCAGGACCTTCGCCGACCAAGTCTCGGCCTGGTTAGACGTCATCGGATCCCACGTCTAAGATGGCTAGGCCATGTAGAGCGAATGGACATCAACGTTCCGGTCCGAAGAGTCTTCGACTCCAACCCTGAGGGACGACTCAGCAGAGGACGACCGCATTTAAGGTGGCGCGCACAGGTGGAAAGGGACCTCAACCAACTGGGCGTGCGGCACTGGAAGCGGCTGGCTAAAGATCGGGCCGGCTGGAGAGGCTTGTTGGTTGAGGCCCTGGTTCGCCCCGAACTGTAGCGCCATCAAAGTAAGTAAGTAAGTACGTACCATGATAAGGTAAAATACTACAATTTTGTTTTTTCAATATATGTACTTTGTATTTCGAAAAAAATAACGTGTCTTTGATAAATGAGTTGGTGTTTGTGCAATTTTTTGACGCAGTGTATGCCATAACTATTAAATCGAACAAAAGGTGTGGATTAAGAATTAAGGTACATATGTATATACGTTGAATACCATTGGAAGTTGAGAATAGCATCATTCAAATGGCCCTCATTTATCATCGACTCAATATTGAGCCTGCTGTATCAGCAGCAGGTCAGTCAATAATAAAGACTATGTATTGTAAGCCGCTTGCCGTCCCATTCAGGATCCTCGATCAATATTTGTTGAATTGTTGCACCCATTCCAAATCATCTCTTAAGGAAATAACGCGTTCCGGGAACTTTTCCTGCTATAACTCTTTGGACTGCATGTCGTCCAAGTCCATGTCATCCAAGTGTTGCAACAAAAAGTCAGTTATCATGGGCCGTTCAGCATTAACATTTACCGTTTGATTGAATTAAGGTAGGCATATGACTTTCCAAGGAGGGAGCGAGCAAACAGAACAAAGAAGTTGATCGCGTTTAACGTGGCAAACGCCAGCTACGATCTCTGTCCCTGCTCAGCTCAAGTTGACACACATCTCTGAGTGGCATCCGCTGAACAGCTGTCTTGGCATACGCCAGGTAGTGAATCAATGTGTGCACCGACCCGACCCCCTTGATCCTGGGGAAAGAGGAACCTGCCCCTTCAGGTTGGGGGTTGTGTTTAGGTGTAACATCCCTATCACGGAAAAAATAAATTGTTGCAAAGCAACAACAAGCCTCGCATATGGACGGATACAAAACTGACGACGCCTCCAAATGACTCAATGACTTGCGAGTATGCACCTGGAATGTGAGGTCGCTTAACAGACCGAATGCAGGCAATCAATTGGAGCAAGCCCTCAACTGCTATAAGGCAGATATAACCGCTCTCCATGAAGTGCGATGGGATGGACAATGCTACAAGGAGAACAAACAACGCTTATTCGGATGCGGATTTCGGCTATTCGGTCCTTAGCAACCTTAGCTGAAACGACCACATATTCGCTGTCGCCAAAAATACTGCGAAATGCGTAGGCTTATACAGATTCAAGAAATATTTCTCCCCCCCTACATCAGGCTACAATCTGAAAGCCGTTCATTTGCCCCAAATCAATGTTTAACGCTGTTTTCTGCTCCGGATAAAACTAATAGGAGATCCCAGAATCACCAAATCATTAGATTGATTTTGTGGAACATTACAGGATACTCCCACAGAATATGCTTTGAGGAAATAGCCAACAGCGTTTCGCCCCTTCAACAATTTTCCCGGAACACACGTCTCTACGACGGCTCACCAATATGCCCCGATGTGCACTTTCGGACGTATCGTCAAATATAAGGAACCGTTTCTTAACGTCTGTCACAAAAACTCGGGTCGCAGCAACCGACCCATCACCATGTGAATTGACGGTGACACAATCACTAGACAAATAGGAACCGATTTTTGTGGTCCCAAATCGAAGACATGCGTGTTCAATAATGTTGATACGTCGCATACAACACGACCAGTTGATCCATCAACATTAATTAGTACACATCAACAGGAATTTTATGTCAAGTAGTTTGTAAGAATAGGCATCGAATCCCATCTATTACTTGGCATAGGGTGACCAAGTTTCGTCGTATTCAAAGATGACAATCTTTATCTGAGTAATAAGAAGCGAGAATTTTGATCCTTAGACCACTATGGACAAGGTCCACACAAAAACACCTTCTGAACAACTGGGTGTTACTTAACCAGGCATGCGTCTACACGGTTCAAAATCTCCCTGCATCGGACTGTGAAAAGGCAATATATTTCGAAAATCCTAACCGCGGTGAACCGTGGGTCGATCTCGGCCAATAATTCACATCTTCGCCGGGACTAAATCGCTTTTTATGAAAGATGATGCTGTGTGGTTGATGGAATCACCAGGATATGACCTACTATGAACTATTGAGATCTAGTGAAACTGTCTATGACTACTCTACTACCATCGATTGGTCGAATTGCAACGTGCATTGCGTAACAAGGACTGATTTTAGCCTATGACGGCATACCATTGTACAGGTCTGAAACTACATGAGGACTCTCAGTTGGGAAGTGTTCCCCCATGACGCCTATTATCACCTGTTTTCCTTGATGAGCCGATGTTTTGATAATGACATTGCTATGCTTAAGGCCGTTGATAATATTAAAACCAAAAACACTATCTGAAACAACAAAATGCGCAAGCATACAGAATTAGAATTACAATGCCAGGTAACACGGATAGAAAAGCAGGAAAGGAAGGATTCGTTGATCTTCAACTGATAGTCCATAATACTGCAAAGTCATTCACCAAAATATTCAAACCATCAACAGCCCCTGCATAACATGCATTCAACCTAGGACGTATCCGAATTTGTCAGTCATGAATCACTACATACCATCACCTCATCCATGGCCAATGTAAATGTCTGCATAGCCTAAAGGATGTAACACACAGCACACGGAGCATAACAAAAAACAAAAACCAACACATTCCTGGGGGCAACTAATATGCAAGCTTTCACGAAAATCTAACCGAAGGGTCATAATTTGCCTTTCGAAAATTGTCCGAAAATGTCAACAACGTACAGTTCCTGCTGTGTCCTTCACAGATATGGAGACAAAGGGCTAGAGAGGAGGAAAAAGTCAGAGTGAAAGAAATTGAAAAATGAAATAACAAAACCAGGACGAAAAAAGTTTTAATCTTTACATGCGACAATCGTTCAAGAACGCCGAATGGCCACTCTCCCGTCGCCATTATGTAGCCATAACGCCAGTTCCACCCATTGGCTAATTTCAAAATGATTCATTTATACAAAAAGGACTTCGCCTCCTTACCATGCATGCATGTATCAACGTCGGCCAAGACGTCGGTAGTTTGTCGTTTCGTCAACACAACCGTATAGGCATGGCAGGAGCTGCCGCGTCATTGATGGCTATGACGGTCGCAGTGGTTGCGATGGTTACAGTGACGGCAACGGTTACTGACCAACATGATGGGGCTATGTCCTACGACCTAAGCAAACAGTAATACAACAGCGATAGCAATCGCCTTCCAAACATGTTCACAGTGTGGGGTGGCTTCGTGTTTCGTGCTTTCACGTTGATGAACGGCAAGCACTCGGCCAATGGTGGTGGCATTGGAGGAAACCTCTTCACATTGACTATGTGTGTACGGATATGGTAGGAGAAAGTGGATGGGGAATGTGGATAAATCTGTACTGCACATCCACAAACAGTGTCGCCGCGGAGTGTTAAGTTCGCTAAGTACAAACGTACGAGCTGAGTGAGTTTTAAATGATGGCAAACTGTAAGCAGCGCGCCAGTATGAAAACCCTCAGGTTGCGGTCATGGTTTAATCAATCCCCTAGATGCCTATACATATGTATGTATGTAGATGTCAACGGATTTCAGGCCGTGAGGTTATCGATCAACCTTGTCTAATAAATTTCATTCGAACTCAGTGAATGTTTTTGACAACCCATGGTCTATTGGAAGAAAATCTCACGAGCAGAACCGAGGAAAACATGTACATACATACAATAAAAACGCAGGGATGCGTGGTAAACAATCACAGATTTCGAAGAAGAGTAAACAAAGAGGTTTACCTGGTTCGTCTTTTCCTGTCTGTTACAAGGAAAGCACATCCACAGGCGATTTACTGCTGCAGTGTGACAAATGGCTTTGTTATGTCTATCTGTATCTGATATTTGTTATTCACTATGGCACTCAAACACTTCTGGAAATTTGGAAAATAGAGCAAATGGGTAATATTGGATCTGTAACTACGTCAGTAAAGCGACGATAATGGTTTGCTCACGTCATCGTTTCTTGTGAATTAACATGCGTTTGACAATAGACATTCCGTAATCTATAAATATGTAGATGATTACAGTGTTCATTGTCAGCCCACTATTTTCAAAATTTGGTCGATGTTTTTGGAGTAATAAGAACAGAGCGTAGTATACCTTTGGTAATAAGAATGAAATACATATTCCCGTGTAAGCGGCGTTTTTCCTAA
Organism: Eumerus sabulonum; assembly: GCA_951905685.1. Classification (NCBI taxonomy): domain Eukaryota; kingdom Metazoa; phylum Arthropoda; class Insecta; order Diptera; family Syrphidae; genus Eumerus; species Eumerus sabulonum. The sequence goes on from OX645060.1 coordinate 212,243,237, forward strand.
GTCCTAAGCTTTCGGCATGTCAGCGAACGCCTCATAACAATCCGTACCAAGGCAATTTTTTTTAAAATCAGCCTGATCTGCGTCCACGCCCCCACGGAAGAGAAGGATGACTCCGCCAAAGATAAGTTCTACGATCTCCTAGACAGAACGTATGCCCAATGTCCCAGCTATGACATCAAAATTGTACTAGAAGACTTCGGTGCTCAGCTGGGTAAGGAAAGCATCTTTGAACGAGTCATGGGCAAACATACAAAGTCTACACGACACCACCTCCGATAACGGAGACAGGCTGATTGATCTTGCTACGGGGCGAAATCTCCTTCTCGATATACACAAAGGCACCTGGCGGTCTTTTGATCAATCGACCACCAACCAGATTGATCACATCGCGATCGACGCAGACACTCCTCAACTATTCTTGATGTTCGAACTTTCCGAGGGGCTAACATCGACTCGGACCACTATCTTGTAGTAGCCAAGATGAGCTTACGGATATCACGAACGCAGCGGAGTGAGTAAGAATACAAAGTTATGACGTCGGAAAGCTACTATCGCCAGAAACCGCTCGTGCTTCTACCGATCGCGTCTCCCTTAAGCACTCCAATAAACCCCAATTCTCCACGCTATCAATAGAACAGCAATGGAGCCCTTGCAAACAAGCCCTGAAAAGCTCTGCATCCGAAGTTTTGGGTTTCAAGGCTCCACCACGTAGAAACACCTGGTTCGATGATGAGTGCAGGAGGATTCACACAGCGAAGCAGGATGCATATAAGGCCTCGCTGCATGAAAGAACAAGAGCAGCTCGTGACCTCTGCGAGTTAAAAAGAAGGGAGGAGCATAAGCTTCTTAGAAGAAAGAGCACAAGAAACGCGCGACATTACTGCAGGCGTGACGTTGGAAAGGCACTCACATTGAACCAAACGGGACATTCGCAGATAATCATGGGCCTAATTAAAGCATTTTAGCAGATTATCTTCACTCTGGAATCAAGTTGGCTGCTATAAAACAGCCATCTTGTCAGGGCCAAAGCGTCCTGAGCCCTTACTAAAGCAGCTGCCACATTTTAATCAAAATATAGATACCGATCCAGCCAGATCCCAAGGTAACTGACTAGACTTCTATTTGTTAGTGGACGGCCGTCCGGTACAAGGATTGATAACCTTCGCCAGTGCTTTCTAGTGTACCTACAGCCCCCGGAGAGCGGCTTTCTGAATAACATGGTCTCTGATTTCTGGAAGTTGATTCTTAACTTCCAGTCATCACAGAACTGCTGATTTTTATCGAAGTCACATTGCAATAAAATAGCAATTACGTCGATCGCTGCACGCAAATAAATCGTCCGCGTACGCTATCGATTGGCGAAGGGAAACTATCAGATCGCTGATGTAAATGCTGAAAAGGATCGGCGAGTGCCTGAGCACAACATCGGTATACCTATCGTTCCCATATTTGTTTCGCTGAAATACAGGATAAATTAGAAAAATATATGTACATACATATGTTATTCACCCACCACTTTCTTACTTTGGTGGCGCTACAGCCCGTGATGAAACTGGGCCTTAATCAAAAAGCGCTCCAGCTGGCACAGTCTTTGGCTACCTGTTTCCAGCGCCACACGCGCAGTTGGTTAAGGTCCCCTTCCACCTGCGTGCGCCACCGTAGATGCGGCCGTCCTCTGCTGGGACATCCTTCCGGGGTGGATTCGAAGACTCTTCGGGTCGGAGCTGTATTTTCCATGCGCTCTACATGGCCTAGCCACCTTAGGCGCTGTATCCGTAGACGTCGTACCAGGCCGATGTCGCTGTACAACCCGTACAGTTCTTCGGTAAATCTTCTCCTCCGTACACCGTTTGAACAAACGGGACCGTAGGTAGTGCGCAGAATTTTCCTCTCGAAACGACCAAGGGCATCTTCATCCGCTTTTGTTAAGGTCCAAGCCTCTGCGCCGTAAAGGAGGACTGGGATGATCAAGGTCTTATACAGTGTTACCTTGGTTTTCCGAGAGAGGGCTCTACTTCTCAATTGCCTCTTTAGCCCAAAGCAACAGAGGGTGGCAAAAGTGATTCTGCGTTCTATCTCAGCGCTAGTGTTGTTGTCGCTGGTAGACGCCAAGGTAGACGAATCCCTTGACCACTTAAAAGTTATATCTGCCCATGGTGACGTTCTGGCCAATACGGCGGTGTTGCCCGTCTATTTTTGATGAAAACAGATATTTGGTTTTACCCTCATTAACCTTGAGATCCATCTAACCCGCTTCTACCTCCATGCTAACAAAGACCTCATTGACGTCTCGCTGTGTCCGTCCAATCACGTCAATGTCGTCAGCGTACGCAAGCAATTGCGTAGACTTGAAATAAATCGTACCTCTTGTGTTGGACAACGACTCTTGCACGATCTTTTCAAGCACGATGTTGAAAAAGTTACATGACAACGCGTCATCTTGCCGAAATCCTTTTTTAACGTCAAATGTCTCGGTTTGCTCATTACCGACCTTAATGGAGCAGCGAGAATTCTCCATTGTCATCCTGCACAGTCGAACGAGTTTGGCAGGGATGTTAAAACTAGACATGGCTTTGTATAGCTCATCTCTATACACGCTGTCATATGCAGCCTTGAAATCGACGGCAAGATCTGCCGTAGCGTAAATATTTGGTCTAATGTGAATTTACCTGGTCTGAAACCACACTGATAAGAGTCGATCAGGTTATCCACACACGGTTTCAGGCGTTCACACAATACGGCAGAGAAGATCTTATATGCGATGTTAAGGCGGCTTATTCCCCTATAGTTGGCGCATTTATAGGGGTCTCCTTTCTTATGAACCGGAAAAACGATACTGAGAATCCATTCGTTGGGCATGCTTTAATCCGACCATACCTTGCAAATGAGATGATACATGCACCTTACCAGCTCATCTCCAGCCGCCTTAAAAAGCTCGGCAGACAGGCCGTCTGTGCCGCGGTTTTATTAGACTGAAGTCTTGATATTGCTATTTTGAGTTCGTCTAGGTCGGGTGGACGGAGTTCACTTACATCGTCGTCCATTAGGAATGGATCGTTTTGCCTGGCAACGGTTTCTTTTCTGTTATTGCCGTTATACAGTCTGCAGAAGTGGTCTTTCCAAGTTCTTAGAATTTACTGTGATTCCATTACCAGTTCTCCATTGTCCTCCCTGCAGGCCACCGCTCTGGCTTTGTAGCCATGGCGTGTTCACTTTACCTTATTCTAAAACTTCTGGACGTCATTCCTGAAGAAGCATCTTTCCATCTCCTCGATCTCACGCTTTCTGTGTTCTCTCTTCTTTCTTTCTGAGAAGCACCTCTGGGCTGGGCGCTGGGCTAGCGGCGCTCTGGCAATGCGCCCATTCCTGCTCTATTGTTTGTGCTGCTGTGGGCGGATTTTGAGAGAGGTTGAAGGAGATACGATCGGCAAAGATTCTAGCAGTCTCTTGTATTGTAGCTTTTCGACGTCTAACTGACGTTATTCTACTCGACTCCTAAGCATTCTTGATATCTTCATTCGTACCTTGGCTACAATAAGGTAGTGGTCCGAGTCGATGTTGGCTCCTTGGAAGGTTCGGACTTCAAGAATACTGGAAGAGTATCTGGCGTCGATAGCAATGTGATCAATCTGGTTGGTGGTCGATTGACCAGGGGACCGCCAGGTACCCTTGTGGACGTCGAGATGGAGGAATCGTGTGCTTCCTAACGCCCCGTTAGGAAATCGATTAGCCTAAATCCGTTGTCAAATGTAGTGTTATGGAGGCTATGTTTTCCTATGATCGATCCAAATATGTCTTCTTTGCCCAGCTTTGCGTTGAAATCTCCTAGTACGATTTTGGTGTCATAACTGGGGCATACGCAAAGGCACGTACACGTATGTATGTGCGGAAAAGCACAATCGCTCAAGGACACAAAATTTAAAACAATTAAAGTTTTTAAATCTTAGTAAGAAAGATCCTTGGTGATGAGTGTAATGGTAAAGGTAATGAGATGAACATAAAATAATTTTAAACTCTGTGAATCTTGAATAGGAACTTGTGAGTTGTAAAGATGCTTGCATTGGATTACAGGTTTTACTTAGGAAAATACAGGAATGGTATACTGGCATTAGAAAACAGGATAATCCTGCGAAATACAGGATAGATGGGAGCGTTAGGTATATCATCAGTAGGTACCCGCGGTCTTTTTCTTTTTGAGTGACATGAAGACCAACTGGAGATTCTCCATCGAAATGAATAGTGGGTTAGTCACTGAACCTGGTGAAACCAAGGTGCTTGGATCGCGAATGTTCGACATCGTCTCTGTTCTCCAAGTCGTGGTTCGGACGAATGCTTGCATTCACCTGTGCACTTCCTGGAAGACAGCTCCCACGGTAACCACTCTTCAGGATCACAAAGGAATCGTCGTCTAAGATGGCGCTTTCCGATCAATGCTGACTGTACGTAGAAGACGTTCGTTGTCTGACGTTCTCGGAAGCTTGAGATTCTGAGTGTCATTCTGATTTTTTCTTCGAAATATTTTATTTATCTGCGGGAACATTTATTCGGATTGTTGGATTTTACAGCGCGAATTTTGTTGTTCTAGTGCAGACTTACAGATATTTTGAAATTTTCTTTAATTAGTTGATGGAGACTCTTAATCAGTGACTTCAGTGTGCTGACCTCCGGGTTTTCTCTGTCGTTAAAATGACCTGTACCAGAGCTTGAGTCTTGAGAGGAGTCTAGTTTTCTGTCTGTGGCATCGTGATGCCGTTGGCGTGATATCGTTTTCTTCATCGTTTGTTCCTGCCGGTTTCGTCGTTTGACAGGTTCCTGTTGGTCGGTGGGAAGGAATCGGTCGAAGTAAGTGAATTCGCCAGGCAGTTGGCAAAGCGTGGCCAACGTGCCCTACTATAATCGTAGTTGTCATTACTGCCAACTCGTTCGGTATTTGGATTACGGCATCAAGTCCGCAATGGTCATGCCTGTGTCACAATGCTACTACACGGCGCGGCGACAGCGCAACTACAAACGCTGCCGTTTGCTGTGGTTGTAAAGTAGTTCAGTCAACACACAATGGAGCGACTTTCATCGGCGTTTTTTTTGACAGCAGGGTACTTCTGTGAGTGAAGTTGGTGGTGAATTCTATAGAGTGAAATTGGCATCAGTAAAAAATTCGAAGATTGAAACTGAATTTAGTTCATAAATGGATCAAAATAATTTGAAAAAAAACATTATTGCTAACATGTGCGGCTGCTTTAGCCTATAAAGAGTTAAAAGCGAAAACAAAAGTCAGAAGAAGGTGGTGGATTAGACCAAGTTATCAAACGTATTCCTCCAATGTCGAATTCGAAATGGCAAAACGCCGTGTAGTCGCGACAGTTTTCCAAATTTTCGAAATTACAGCGCTGCGACACGACTACATACGTGCCTATGTGACTTACTCCATATAATTCCATTGAATGAATATGGATTTGACAGCTACGGCGTTTGTAGTTGCGCTGTCGCCGCGCCGTGTAGTTGCATTGTGACACAGGCATCACTGTCGTATTCAACGGAACGTAAACAGTTCGCAGACCATTCGTTCGTGTCAGCCAGTCGCAGTCATGAATCAAGTAGCATAAGATCCAGATAGGAGCCGCTTCTAGCAAACGACGGACTATCCGTTGGGAGCAGCTTGATTTTGTACTCAATGTTACGCAGGTTCCACCATTGGCTCACTAGGCTCTCTCTGGTGTTGAGAACATTATTTCCCCAATCACCATGTTCGGCATTTTCTGCCGAGCTCAAGCGCAGAGATCGCAGGAGCATTTTAAGTTCTGCAATAAAGATATTAGGTTGAGGAGCTTCAGGGGCTTCAGGTATCCATTTTCGAAGAGGGATACACACAATACAAGCACCTGGAACCGCCATACTTCATAGCTTCATCCTATGTCTTATATGAATGAAGCGACACCTCCGCATTGTGTGGCGTTGGGTCATGGCTTACAAATCTTAGAATCTAAGTGTTCTAAAAATCAAACTCGGCTGTCTTACAATAAATCAGAGAATGTTCCTACAGTGTTCAAAGAAATTTTTGTAAAAAAATACTCCTAATTCGCCGAAAGAATATATGTACATATAGTCCCATGAGCCATTTTCTCACGTCATCGGAAATCATCTATTTGAGAGTCGTGTCTTGTAAACACGGCCATGAACATTTACTTAAGTACTCCAAAGGTAAAAGCATTCTTAAGTCCTAACCAACTGTCATTAAATTTAATGAATCTAAATTCGAATATTCAATACTGAAAGCTTCAATCCATAAAAGGCTAATTGCAGCACTACCCAGCAATATAAACGTCGTCCTTTCATGCATAATTCAAAACCCGTTCATTAACTCATTCCTTTGATGGACAAAAAATGGAACAACTACTACTCATACCCAATACTGTTCCACATAAACGCATTGCAACTTCCACCAACAAAGCACGTACCAAACGTCAAACAAAAATACCAATCAGGGTCATACTATCTACCGAATGTGGCTCGGGAAATATGGGAATTATTAAATAGATATTCATATAACTAGTATAATTACTCTTAACAATATAAGTACAACCATGTATGTACATATCTGATGGATATTTAGTCTTAATGGATATGATCACACCACACTTAATCACAGTATGCCAATAGCCCTCATTTGGCGGTCGGGCAAAAGCATACTTCGTGATTTTAGCGAAAAGGATTGGGCCTAGAATCCTTAATTTAATTGCATGCTATGGCAATGAGGTAAGACCCATTCTTCCGGTCTACCATGGCATGTGTGAATTATAATTAAAACGAAAAGATAAAAAACAATAAACGTATGAAAGGATTCAGTACAATTCCCTTAAGCGGGTCAATTGACTCATCCGAAATTCGAATGTTTCTGCAAAATTGGTTTTCCGCTTCCGGCATGATAAGATGAGTCCTGATTAATTTTTGCTTTTGTTTTTCCTTTCGGTTCAAAATTGATTTCATTCCGAAGTGGGGAGGAGCATGTTAACCAGCGTTCCACAATCAGTGGGTAAAAACCATCAAGTAGTGGAGTTATACGTATATTACGTGCGTGGCGTGTTGCGGTTGTGCATACATACATATAGGTACTTCTCATTTCGTATGTAATTCTATTTGGCTTATTTATTTATGATATAAAAGAACTTATGGCTGGAGGCCGTTTCGACGGTGGAGCCGAGTGGAGCTGCCTTGAGCCGAGATGAATGGCGCTTCTACATTGTTTGATGGAACGAGTGGCGCTTGTCGGTTGGAGTGGAGAAAATCAATTTGGTGTTCGTTGTAAGGATACGCCAAGCAAGTCAATTGTGTTCCACTTACTTACTGGCTCATTTGTTCGGCCTGCGGCCGGATTACTGTAATGTTATGATACAAAAGTCGTTTTTATCTTTTGTACTTATACGTATGTATACATATGTATGTACGTCGTTTTTTTGCGATTTCTCTTCGTCGGGATTTTTTGAACAGTAACTATACACCTGGAGGTTGTTTAGCTTCGGCAAATTAGATTTAGTGAAAGTAATACGCATGTATGTATATGAAAGTAGCAATGATAGTGTCAACGCAAGCCTAATGGTTCGTTTGGCTGGGTGTTGCAAATAACTAGGAATTCGTATATGGATGTAGCAGTAAAGGAGCTACTTTGATTTGTTTACCTACGTAGAAGCAAGCTAGACAGGCTACCATTTATCCATAAAACTTACTGGGATAGCTACGAAAGTAGTGATTCATAACCAGGTTAGAGCAGTGGTTCCCAATATTCGTCACGGCGCCCTACTTTTGCTATTTGAAAAAGATACTTACTTACTTAACGGTCGCCACAGTTCGGGGTGGACCTGAGCCTCAACCAACATGCCTCTGCGGTTTATACCTCTTTGTTCAACAAACGCTTTCTTGAGCACAGAATTTGAGATTTGGAAAAAAACGCGTTGTGCAGGTCGCAGGTTGGACATTTTATTATTTACCTCGTTCTCGCTGGACTGTTGTGTCAAAAGAGGCAAAGTGAGGTATGTTTAAAAATTCAGTTTACGCGCGAAGCTTATTTTATCCCTAATATAATTATTATTATATTTTAATCTACCTAACTCATGGCGCGGCGCCCTTCTTTACTTTCTACGGCGCTCCACGGCGCCGCGGTGCACACTTTGGAAACCCCTGGGTTAGAGGAAGTTTTTTGAACCCAATAGATCAGTTCAACAAGTGAGCGGTGACTGACATACCACCGTATCTAAAAAGTAAAGTGACTTTTATTTTTAAGTTAGTAGTTAAGATAGCGATATCGAAACTTAAGTCTTATAAAGCTGCTGGTGCAGACGGACTTCCCGTAGAACTGTTTAAAGCAGCTCGCGATGAGCTGTTCAGGAACATGCGTCAACTCATCTGCAAGATATGGTCGGAAGAATGCATGCCCGATGAATGGAATCTTAGCATCTTTTGCAAGGTCCTTAAGAAAGGTGACCCCTATGACTACGCCAATTACAGAGGGATAAGTCACCTGAACATTGCGTACAAGATACTCTCTGCCGTACTGCGAAAGCGCCTGAAACCGTTCGTGGACAACCTACCAATGTGGTTTCAGGCCAGGGAAATCCACGATAGACCAAATATTTACACTACGGCAGGTCTTGGAGAAGACCCATGAATTCTAGGTCGACACACACCATCTTTTTGTCAACTTTAACCCTAGAAGGGTAACCTTCGTCGATTCGACGAACATGAATTTTATTTTTTTAGTTTTCTCCTTAGTCCTCTTACTGATAGGATCCTCTTTTCATGTAACCCTAGCCATCTCTAAGTGCTTTTAGTGTGTGGACATACGGTAGTGTACCTGCTTGGGTAAGTGCACGACCAGATTTTTAGATTTTCAGATTTTTAATAAGCAAGTTAACGCCATCACTGGCGATGACCGGGTTGGTTGTCGCGGCCGCCTTCCGGATCGCCGTTTATTTGCAACATTGCGTTGATAATGCTATATCCTGCACATTGTGTTTTTTGCAAGAGTATCATATAATGGCGAAGATCGGGGCGAACTGGCTTACTATGCGAAACGGGCAGTGGAGTTATGACTATTTTTTAGCATTTAATTTCATTCGCATTTGGAAAGGCACCGAAACAAAGCGAAGGTATTTCCGTAAATATAATAAATATAATAGAGGGAAAACTCGTAGTACCATGGATGAAGGAACGGTTAGAAGGGCCAATTTTACCCACTAATATTAGATCGTGCTCGATGCCCCGTTGGTTGAGGCCAAGGTTCACCCCGAACTGTAGTGCCCGCTAAGAAGAAGAAGAAGGATATCCTCGAAAATAAAGAACCGAAGGGAGCACAATATTAGTAAAAAAAAAAAAAGGAAAATTTGCAAATATTATCCATACACACAAGGACGCATGTCTAAGTCAACGTGCAATAAATGTGATGTACAAGCAAATGTAGAGAGCATAAAGTTGAACTCTGCAGTGGGGGTGGCCGTGGTGCAGTGGTTAACATCATCGACCGCCGAGCGCAAGGTCTATAGTTCAAATTCGCTTCATAGCCAAGAAAAAGTAATTCCTATAAGGACAAAAAGTTTGCAACGCAGTTGTAAATGGAAAGTGACCAGACGTATTGCTGCAGGCATAACACTCACAGTATATGGTCAACTGGGGTGGCCGTGGTGCAGTGGTTAACATCATCGACCGCCGATCGGAAGGTCGATAGTTCAAATTCGCTTCATAGCCAAGAAAAAGTAGGTCCTATACGGACAAAAAGTATGCAACGCAGTTGTGAATGGAAAGTGACCAGACGTACTGCTGCAGGCATAACACTCACAGTATATGGTCAACTGAAACTCATGCTCTGCGTATGCAATACCAAAGTGCTCGAATGAATTACTACGGACTACAACCAACGCGGAATTTGGTCGGCTCTCATCCTATCTAGGACAACCATCCCTGAGAGTAGTGAACGAACATCAACGACACAAACAACTGCAATCCGTTCAGGTTGTGTGTGTAAAGCATATAAAATCTATTGAACCTGCGCGAGTCTCTAAAAAAAAAAAAAAAAAAATGCTCGAAATAAATTTGTTTATTTGTTATTTTTATTATGTTTTGTTATACCAACAATTATCTGTTAAGTTACTACTTGTTTTTATTAAAAAATATATTTATAATAAAACAAAGAAAAAAAAAAAAAGAAAACAAGCCATCTCAAAAATGCAAGCTCATGTGAAGAGCATAAAGTTGACCTCTGGCAACAAATGACCAAATATTTTATTATCGTTTTTTTATTTTTAATGTGTTCTGTTAACTAGTGAATAAACTTTTGAGTTTCCACTTCTTTTTACAAAAAAAAAAAACAAAAACACATCTCTAAAACCATGGCTCCAAAGAAAATAAAATCTCAAGAATTAAAAAAAAGACAATTTTTTTTTACGTTTTTTTAATAAACAAAAAATATATTACTTCACAGGAATTACTTAATAACTTTTCTTTAAAAACGAAATTGACAGCCCTATTCTGGCTGTGATGTGGTCACAACTCACAAACCTCTGTGATGCTAAAATTGTGATGTCTCTCTTGTGAGGTTTCTTGTGAGTAATCAGCTGTTTGGTATCACTTTCAATCAATCGAGCAGTCAGTAAAGAACAAACAAAAAAAAAAAAAAAAAAACAAAAGGAAAACGAAATTGTTACCTTTGTACAAGGTAAACAATAAACAATAGTAATAACAACAAGTATCTGAAACGAGATTTCAAGACAAACAATTTTTCTGAAACAGCTATCATGAAAATGGGTTATTTCTTTCCCGTTGTTGTTGTATTCTTAAAACCAAAAGAAATATTTATAAATTTGTATATTGTCCAACAAGACATAAATATAAGAAGCAAAAGCAAAAATTCTTCCTCCATCTTATCTCTTGTGATCGACTTGTGAGCTGCTCAATCGGACATCACAATTTTGACAGTTACTGTGATGCTCACAACTTGTGAGGTTTTGGTTAGAATACGAAAACCTCACAAGTTGTGACTCACCACACTCTTGTGAGGTTGTTGTGACTTATGAGGCATCACTGAGGTATGCCAGAATACGGGCGTGAATATCACTTCGTCGAATCGACGAATGGCTTCCTGTAACGTACTAAAAAATGAGGTTACCTTTCTAGGGTTAAAGCCACATATGACAGTGTTTATAGAGACGAGCTATGTCATGTTTTAACATTCCTGCCAAACTTGTCTGACTGCGCTGGATGACTACGGAGAATTCCCGCTGCTCCATTGAGGTCGGTGGTGAACTAACCGAGACCTTTGATGTTAAAAAAGGTTTTAGACAGGGTGATGCACTGTCATTTGATTTCATTAACATCATACTTGAAACTGACGCTAGATCAAATAAGCTGTTACCCACGGTATGTACAATCGTTTGTATGTACATATGTATATCGAAAATGCGGTCAATCGTGCTCGTGTGGATCAGTTTAAGCAGTCAAAAATAACTGACTTCTATAACACATTATATTTTATGTGTGTACATACTTTTGGTGGAAATAGGACGTTAATAAATATGTATGTATACACATGCTGTACATATATACATACATAAGATTGGAGGGCGTCGTGGCGCAGTGGTAAGTGTGTGGACTCTGACGCACGATGAGCGACTTCGGATCACGATAACACCAACGCCATCGAATGTTTATTTCGCGGCGTCCCTCCTCGGCGGGGTACTGGCAAAACCCTCCGTAGTATACTTGCCTTGAAAAAGCTTCTCGACTCACGCCGTTCGGTATCGGCATTAAACTGTAGGTCCCTTTCACCTGTGTCAAAAATAAATCACACAACATGGGTGGTTGAGAGAGCTTGGCTCTGGTCCTTCATGGGCTGTAACGCCACCAAAGAAGAAGAAGAAGTATGTAACGTATTCTCATGTAAAAATACACAACATTCCATAATTTGTAGCTTCGATAACTCGTTTCCTTCAGTAATTTGAATAACCAAAGTTCTACTGTAAAGATCTTTAGCAGTGAGCCTTCCCAGGCATCAGAATAATTCAGGCTACGAATGGCAACTAATTAAACAAAAAAAAAAATTACAGAAATTCTCAATACCGTCAACATGAGAATACATGGGGCGTACACTTGCTTACTCTCCGCTCTTCGTTTGCAGTAAGGGGGGTCACGACAATTGCTATTTTAATTAAAAATTTAAAAGATTGACCACCAGAGATATTGTCTCCGTCCATATGGATGTTTCCAGTCCGACCAAATCGATCCCTAACAACAGATACATACCTACATATACAGTGGTGTTCTCATAAATAGCACACCTTTATTCAAATGTGTAGTTGCTTGCAATACACACTGTACTTACAAGCTGCACAGGAGAAAAGCCATAGCATCCTAAGGTAGTGCCGTTATGAATATGAAAACATACTGCAAAGAAGATCCCGTTAGGTTTTCCTGGTTTTGAAATCGCTGGAGTTGGTGATCATTGCAAATTGGGTGTTCATATAAATAGCACATATCATGGTGTGTCAGAAAAAAAATATTTTTTAGTGATTTAAGTGAGGTTAGTGTGAATCTTTTTTAAGGATAGCCATAATTTCACTAATTTTTTACACAAATATGGGCAGAGAAAAGCATTGCACGGCAGAAAGGAGGCAAATAGTCGATACCATGATACAGGATGGAAAGACTATTTCAGGGGTGGCAAGGACATTAAGGTGCTCTAGAAAGCTTGTTCAAAATGCAATGAAGGTCATACGGTGCAGCCAAACTTCCGAAAATCCCGTAAAGAAAAACAAAAAAAGAAAAACGACAGAAGTAACTGACAGAATTATCCACAAAATCAGTAGCAGCGACCTCTTTATAATTTCCCGGGAGATAAAGCAACAACTACCTGACCAACACAATGTCCAAATATCAGCCGTCACTGTAAGTTGCCGGTTAATTGAATTCCAGTTTATGGAAGAATCACCAGAAAAAAAAAAAACACTTGTCTCAAAAAAAAAAAAAAAAAACAAAAACCGGAAGAGAAGACTTATCTTCGCAAAACACTGACAAGACCAAACCTTTGTCCTTTTGGAAAAATATCTTGTGGAGCGACGAAAATAAGTTCAACAGGTTGGGATCAGATGAAAAAAAAGTATGTACGAAGGCCAACGAACCGAGAGTATGGCGGCGGGAGCATAATGGTGTGGGCGGCGATGCCATGGCATGGCGTTGGACCAATTGTAAAAATAAATGGCATTATAATTCAGCATCAGTATAAGCTAATCCTGGAGAACCAAATGGAGTCATATACCGACGACTCTATGCCTTTATCATGGATTTTTATGCATGACAATTAACGAAAGAATACTTCGCGGATAGTGAAGAATTGACTTTCGGAGCGACAAATTTCCCTGCTTGATTGGCCGGCCCAAAGTCCCGATCTAATTCCTATTGAGAATCTTTAGAATGATGTTGACTCCCTTGTTAAAGACTCCAGCTCAAAAAATCTAGAAGATTTTAGACAAACCATAAAGGCTGTTTGGGAAGCTAAACTTGCTCAGAAATTTAAGCGCTTGGTAGAGAGTTTGCAAAAACGTTACCAGGAGTGATGAGGAACAGGGAATATCCTACAAACTATTAATAATATATTTACTTATACATTCGTTTTTTTAGATTATTCATTAATTTTTTAAGTATTCCGTTGACTGTGCTATTTAAATGAACAACTACTTTTTTATTTTTTTTTCCCATTTTGAATTATTATTTTTGAGTTGGTTTAAAGGAATTATGTGTTTTTTTAATAAAGTGTATATAAACGCACATCAGTTATAAAACAAAAAAAGCTGAACCTCTTATTAGACATTTGGCACATCATAATGTATGAGAACTTACGGGTGTGCTATTTATCTGAACACCACTGTACATATATACATACTTGTCCGAGAACCCGCTCAAAACCGAATCAAGATTCCAACCATCCATAAAGTGTACGCAAGGACATGCGACGACAATGGCAATGACATTCCCCTTATCGCCATATCGTAGTAAAGTGATTTTCTTCCCCGGATTGATATCCTGCCGTTGTTTAGCCCACAATTTGTTTTGTAACACCTCCTGATACCGCTCCATCACTTCATTGCGTTTTGTAATTTGAATTTTAAACTCGAAAATTCCAATGAACAACTCACTCGGATATGTACACATATGTACGTCCTAACAAGAAGATCTCGCTCTTCTGCTGGTTCGCTTTGCAGTAATGAAGGCCCGGATAACGTTTGTGGGTGGCGTTATTTTATTTCCACATTTGAACACTTTTTTTCTCGTGCTCGTCGACCTCCTTTCCAGATATGTATGTAGGTATGTTACAAATCTTTTAGGTGTCAAGGTGTTGACAGAGTGGTAAATTCGGTTTTACAATACATACTTTGCTTTGAGTACATACATACCTATATATGTAGGATATATGGGTGCATCGAATGTAGACGACAAGAAATTAGAAGGTAATTTGAAGAAAATTTCGAAATTTCGAAATCTCGTTTCAGAGAATTGGTGAAGCGGGTTGACGATGTGATGCCGGTGGAAATTGATGGTTAAATTGAAGAGTTTCCTTTCGTGATGGAAAAGGAATCGGGGGAATTGAAAATCATTGTCACTCTTACACATTCTGCTAAGGCGAAGGATATCAAGTGCAGGGACCGATGTTGATTGATGGGTAGAGGTATACGCTTGAGGTGTTTTTTTATACGGTATAGACATTCGGATAGGGACACTTTCACTGACGGGGTCAGTAGATAAATTGATCGGTTTTATGTATGTAGGTATAGGATAGTGATTGATAGCTTCCTAGCTGGTGACTGGTGGTTAAGGCTGTACATTTTTCTGTTTGGTTGATGTCTTGATGGGTACATAATCCGGGTTAGTGGACCTTAATTCACTACTCAAAAAGTACTTAGACAAAGCCTGGTTATGGTGGAAACATTGTCCATTTTAAGGGCCATGTGTGAGTTTTTTAGTCTTAGCCTTAGCAGTCAAAATCGGTTACAACGACATCGGTTATTGCGAACCTTTGCCGGTTCATGCTAATTGTACTAACCAAATAGCGGTTTTGACCATAGATAAATACATAGAGATGGCAATCCAATGGCTTTGACAGGCACTTTGACAGACAGCCCCTACAAACGCGTTGCGGTTTGACGGCGTCGTAACTATGTCATTCTGCCTTGTTCCGACCTGGTTCCAGACGTCTTAACTCTACACATCGATGTCTTGAGACTATCATTGTGTTAGTCAAAAGCGTCGTTTTTAAACGGAGAATAACACGCATAGTGTCGGTAGTATTTTCTCAAAAACTAGAAGACAATAAAACCATCCGGTCTCTTGTGTTCGATTCAGAATTGATATAAGCATTGACCACAAAAGTCCAATTTAGCACTTCATTTGAAAATTTTGAGATAAATTGGTCTAAACTTTTTTTTTTCATTTTTTTTTATCAATATTTTGAGTTTGGATGCGAATTTTATAAATAAATAATAAATAATTTAACTTAAATTTTGTATTAAAGAACAGGTTCCTGGCTTTCAAATCTGGTACAGTACTGTATTGGGGTGTTGCCGTTGTTTTCTAAAAAAAAATGTTCCCTATCTAAGTCATTTTTTTTTAAATTGCCCCTACCTCCTAAACGGGACGTCCCGTAGTAAAAAATGCTTGTTTTTGATCCCTCTATAAAAAACCGTTATCAATTTTTGGCGCCAAAGTTATCGTACTCGTGCCAACATTTATTTTCATAAAGGACATTTATGTATTACAGTTTTTGTGGCATTTGATTTGTAATACAAGCTGTATCGGTATTGGTTTACAAATGATATTAATTTTGACGGTGAGTCAAAAGTCCTTTCATTTTTGAAAAGTAAAACTTTAGAGAAAAGTAGGTTGTTTACTGCTTTTGCATTTAAATTAATTCTTAATTTAGTCTTTACGTTGTTAACAGAGAAAATTAACAACGCTATACGGATGCGGATTTGTTATTCGAGGCAGGCTCAGGAAAAAAAGTCTTTAGCTTTCTGTATGTAAGCGAACGCCTCATAACTATCCGCATTAAGGCCAATCTCGACAATATAAGCCGAATTTGTGTCCACGCTTCCAAAGAGTAGAAAGATGACCGACATAAAGATGACTTCTATCTCCTAGGCAGAACATATGCCCAATGTCTCAACGATGACACCAAAATCGTTTTAGGAGATTTCAATACGAAGCTGGGTAAGGAAGCTATCTTTGAAAGAGTCATAGGAAAGCACGGCCTACACAACACCACGTCAGAAAACGGACTTAGGCTAGTGGACTTTATGGCGGGACATACCACACCTCAACATCCATAAGGGGACCTGGCGGTCTTCCGATCAATCGACAATCAATCAAATTGATCATGTTGCGATCGACGGCAGACACTCCTCCAGCACCCTAGATGTCCGAACCTTTCGAGGAGCCAACATCGACCCGGATCATTACTTTGATGCAGACAAGATAAGGATGCGAATTTCTCGGAATCAACGGAGTCGAGTAAGAAAACCAAAATTTAACGCCGGAAAGCTGCAATCGCAGGAGACCGCCAGGACCGTGGCCGATCAAGTCTCCCTCAAGCTCTTTCTAGTCCCGAAGAAATCTGCACAAACCATCGAACAGCAATGAAGTCGTTGTCAGAACCCCATCAAAGAGGCCGGCTCTAATGTATACGGTTTCAAGCCACCACCTTTGAGAAACCCCTGGTTTGATAACGAATGTAGACAGACCCATGTAGAGAAAAAGAATTCATACATGGCTACACAAACATGGCTCTATGAGCAGAAAAGGAGGGAGAAGCATGCGCTTCTGAAAGAGAAAAAAGGAGAACGAGAAGCGCGAGATCGAGGAGATGGAGAGATGCTATTGCAGGAACGATGTTCGAAAGTTCTACCAAAAAGTAAAGCTAACATGCCAAGGCTATAAAGCAAGAGCAGAAGCCTGCAGGGATGAGCACGGACAATAAATAGTGGAGTCACAGTCGATGCTGAGATTGTGGAAGGACCACTTCTTCAGACTGTATAGCGGCGGTGATAGTCAAATTGCCGCCGTAAGGCAGAGCGAACCATTCACAATGGACGACGACGATGTTAAGATAGCGATATCAAAATTGAAGTCTTATGAAGCTGCTGGTGCAGACGGATTTCCCGCGGAACTATTTAAAGCGGCTGGAGATGAGTTGGTTGGGAGTATGTATGCACCAGCTCATCTCTAAGATAAGGAACCTCAGCATCGTTCGCCCAGTTCATAAGAATGGTTAGTATCGCGTATAAGATCTTTTCTGCCGTCTTTTCACAATAGACCAAATATTCACCCGGCGGCAGGTCTTGGAGAAGACCCATTCATTTAAGGTCGATTTTAGGGCCTAGGGATACTGCATTACTGATTTTAGGGCCTAGGGATACTGCATTGTCCTTATGGACGAACTATATAAAGCCATGTTATATTTGTACATTTCTGGCAACTTTGTCAGGTTGTGGAGGATGACAATGGAAAATTCTCGCTGCTCCATTAAGGTCGGAGGTGAACTAACCGACCCATTCGATATTAAAAAAGGTTTAGACAGGGTGACGCACTGTCATGTGATTTCTTTAACATAATTCTTGAAAAGATCGTGCGGAGCTCTGAGACCAATACAAGAGGTACGATATATTTCAAGTCTACACAATTGCTTGCCTACGCAGATGACATTGATGTTATTGGACGGACAAAGCGAGACGTCAATGAGGCGTTTGCAAGCATTGATGCAGAAGCGGCTAAAGTGGGTCTAAGGGTAAATGGAGACAGGACCCAATATATTCTGTCATCAAAGTAAGACGCGCAACACCGACGTCGTGGTCAGAACGTCACCTTCGGCAGCTATATTTTTCAAGTTGTCAAGGACTTCGTTTACTTTGGCTCGATGGTGACAAGCAGCAAATACACCAGCACTGAAATAAACCGCAGAATAACTCTTGCCAACCGCTGCTTCTTTGAGCTCAAGAGGCAACTGAGTAGTAGAGCCCACTCTCGAAAAATTAAGGGGTCCCTATTCAAAACCTTAATCATCCCGGTCCTCCTCTATGGTGCTGAGGGTTGGACGTTATCAAAAGCGGATGAAGAGGCGCTTGGACATTTCGAGAGAAAAAATCTGCGCGCAATATTTGGTCCCGTTTGTGCAAACGGAGAGTGGCGGAGAAGATTCAACCAAGAACTGTACGGGCTCGACATATTTTTTTCTTAAAGCGTAGTGTTTTGGAATTTTTCGTAGTGGCGGCGTAGTGAAAATGTTAAAAAGTAGAAAAAGTGAAATGAAACACTTCAATTCTAGTGTAAGTGGGGACGCTAAGTGCGATATTCGTTCTTATTTCTGTGGCAAACGTTAAACAAATTTCCTCTCTTTATCTCAATTTTTTCGATGAATTCGAATTTAGGTTTGTCTCGACTCTAATTTTCTGCAAACGTAAGGAACGGTAGCACGACGCAATATTTCAGAGACTCCCAGTGAAAAAAGTTTGTCCACTTTTTAATAAAGAACAAAAAGTGAAAAATCGGTTATAACGAAACACCGGATATAACGAACAAATTTCTCCAGTCCCGTCAAGTTCGTTATAACCGATTTTGACTGTACTAATAAACTAATAAACGAATTCCACAATAAATAGAATAGACGTCGAAAGACAAAAATAAAAATGTTCAGTATGCTTAGAGTGTACGTTTAGGTCCAGTATGTATGTATGTATGTATGTTGGCGTTACAGTCCATGAAGGACCTGAGCCGAGCTTCTCTCAATCATCCATGTTGTGTGTGATTTCATTTTCCCATAGGTGAAAGGGACCTACAGTTTATTGCCGGTTGCGAACGGCGATTTTTGAGAAGCTTTTCATGACAATTTTACTACAGGGGGTTTTGTCCGAACCCCGCTGAGGAGAAACACCGTGAAAAACACGTTCGAGGACATGGCTTTGTCGGGATTCGATCCCGTGTCATCGGCGTCAGAGGCCAACACACTACCCACTGTGCCACGGTGCTCTCGTTTAGGTCCAGTATGCTACTTTAAATAGGTATGACATTTAAGATAGGTTTAAGCGTTTAGAAAAAATTAACAAAATTGCTTTTAAAATGCAGAAAAATGTTGGGTTTTTTGGGACAAACAAGTCATCCGTCACCTGTACGAAGTTTAGGGACTGTCTAGTATAAGAAGTCTAACAGAAGTAATGTGATATGACTATAACGGTGAACATTTTTTGTCGCAGCTGCTGCACCTGGGTGAAATGCAGTTGCAGACCAGAACTTTCTTATGCGGTGGTTCTAATTACTCTCCAATAGTGGTGAGATCTTATAGTGCAAGAACAACACCTTGCACAGTTAAACGTAGTCACTTTATGTAGTCGTATAAACTGCTGCATCATAGCAATTGCCTGATCAACAACAGCGCTTAGAGCTGTTGGCTTAGATAAAGGAAACCTCAAAGGGCTATGTGATGTGAGTGTACGCTGTGTGGTTCTAGCTAGAGCAGGACATTCGCAAAGCAAATGGTTAAGGGTTTCCTTTGCCAGCGGTTTCTTGCAACTTCGGCGATGTTTATTAAATGGGATGCCTAACTTGGCAGCGAGAGTGCCAAGTTGTCATTGGCCAGTACTGATAGTTACAATTCTAGTATACTCCTGTCGAGATCTGTTAGTTATGTCTTGAGTTTTTTTTTGTGTTGTAGGAAGGCCATACCCTTCTTGGTATGCCACAGTTACTCGGAGTGCACCATCTGGAGTTCGTCCTTCAGAGGACATGTTGCAAAACTTGTCCTTTGACCAGTCCTATGGGAGGGGATACTGCCTCGGCCAGTTAACTATCGAAGGTAGAGTCGTGCCTTGCCAGCTCACCAGTTTTTTGGTTGCCCTCAATGCTGCTATGGCCAGGAACCCAGAAGAGAGTGATGTTGAAATAATCGTCTATGCGTCTTTGCACTGTGCGACTAGTCTGGATGTTATGGTGTGTGAATCGAGAGCTCCGGTGGCTGACTGGTTGTTAGTACTAATCGCTAGTACTTCCGCCTGGGACACATTAGCGGAGTTCGGAAATCGAAATGATTTGGAGATATTTAATTCCGGCTTTGCTTAGGTGATCAAGAGGGCGGAGATTTAGGAGTACATATAATGAGTGCTTCGGTCAGGCTGGACCGAAGGGTCCCTCTTACGCCAATGCGGGCCGACCTCTGGACTCGGTTTAGTTTGGAAATGTTGTATACTTTGCTTAATGCAAGCCACTATAAAAGTGATCCATAAGATATGGCGTACAACTGCTACGTACATCCACAGCATCGTTTTGGACCGGAGTCCCCACCTCTTTCCAAAAGTTCTGCTACAGGCGTAGAAAGCCACGCATGCTTTCCGTGACCCGATGTTCTACATTTAGCATCCAATTGAGATTTGGATCTAAGATAACTCCTAGATATCTAGCCTCGGAAGGCAGAGAGATTGTCTGGTTGTTGGATCGAAGGATATTAAAGGGATTTTATACTTAGCAGTAAACAACATTAGTTCCATTTTACCCGGACTTACGCTAAGGCCATATCCTGTGGCTCAAGCGCTTAGCGTAACTAGAGTCCTCTCCGTGATTTCCCTAATTACCGAGGGGAACATCAGCGATAGCAGAATAACCACGTCGTCGGCATAAGCGCCTGTCTTAATTCCGACTCTCTCAAGTACTCTCAAGATTCTGTCTAAAACTATGGGGTGTTCCTCTTTCTACAGTCTAGGCTACAATGGTGCTTCGCATCTGGTCCTGAATGGTGCTGGTTTTGAGCATGGATATGATCCATCTGCTAACAAAACCCTCTGCGCCTGTCGTGATGACGCCTTCTTCGATCGATTCAGTATGGACCTTGCTAAAAGCTTGTTTCCGAGAGTGTCTCGGATGTGCCTGTCAAATTATATAGTGCCAGATGCGAAATAATCTTCTCAACAACCAAATTTTAATGCAATATCGAATGTATCCAAGTGGAGCTAATGCCCAAGCATAACTGGATTTTTTTTTCCGACAAAACGATCGATCTTTTATGATTTATACAAAATTCGTCCTGTAGCGGAGTGCGACCACAATTGAATTCGGAGAACCAGCAAACTCTGGTATCTTCAAATAGTGCTTCATTATTAAATTTCGTAGCGAGTTGTTGGGGCCGTTGTTGGCCTGATCTATATAAAGGCTCATAGAACATCCTGCACGAAAACAGTTGCGATTTAATCCGATCTTTTTACTAAGATAAACATTTCGAGTACCTTTAACCAACACAAATAGCACTGGTATGAAAAACGTTCTGAACAGAATAACTATTAAAACGACAATGTTAGAGTTGACATATTCATCCTGGGGTTGTCATATCTCAGTCGATCACTGAGAGCTCTACAAGTCAGACGTGTTTCGGCTTAGTGCACTGAATAGTAGTGAATAGCCAGTTTAAGTGCGCGGTTTGGCGAGTGATTCGTGAAATTGTTACTAGCACGACGGTAGAGTGCACGATATGAACAACAAAGACCGGCAATTCGGTACCCGTTTGGGAAAACAAATTTTCCGCTTTTTTCTCCTTCTGTTGCTTCGTAGGTAATTGGAAGTAACAGAGTAAATGTCAGGCGACGGGCAGAAGCCCATATATCGTACGGCGTCAGAATCGGATGATTACACCAAATCATCCCATTTCGCTACACCGAGTGCTGTAGTAAAGCGCAGGAGGAGGTTAAACCCCACTCCTAACCTGGTGAAGCGTCCCTCCCTTTCCACTTCGGCGGAGAAGCTGCGGGCCGAAGCGAGGGAAGGGGCGCCATCAACCTTTAAAGCCGCTCTGCAGCAGCAACAACAACAACAAACAACAGATGTCCCCGATGAGGCGGACTTTGCCTACCTTTCCCATGGTAGGACCCTCCCTACCACACGGGGGACAATAATTCCTTCGCTCTCCTCTCTACCTCGGAGACGGAGGAAGAACAGCAAAAAGAGGTGCAATTGGAGGTCGAGGAGAAGATCCTCCAAGAAAAGCTCCGAGCCGTGAGTGACAAATTGTCCGAAATCCGGCAGCAAAGGGAGGCCGAAGAGCAGCGTAAGCTGCAACAGCAACAACAACAAAAGCAGCCGCAGCCAAAGCAGCCGCAACTACAACAATCGCAGCGGGAGCAGCAACAGCAGCCCCAGTAGCAGAATCAACAACAAAAACAACTGACATTCAGGATCTAAACCACCACCTGGAAAATAGAGCCCTGCTTTACCACTTCTACCTTCGAAATCATAACGAACAATGGCGAATCGAGAACCATGGTTTCACCAGGTTCAATGACGACTTTATGGCAAACAATGCCATGGCCTATGTACATAGGTGCTAATACACTGTTCATTTCGACGGAGGATCTCCAGTTGATCTTCATGTCATTAAAAAATAAAAAATCCGCGGGCACAGATGGTATACCCAATGTTGTGCTCAGGCACCTTCCACCAGTGGCTATCCTGTTCAACAATGCACTGAATAATGCATATTATCCGGTGCATTGGAAAACGGAGGTGGTCCAACCAATCACTAAAAGGGGCAAAGATCCCTCTAATCCGGCAAATCTCCGGTTGGTAAGTCTCCTTCCGAGTATCAGCAAGGTCTTCGTGAGGGTAATCCATAGAGTCCTGTCCAAATGGGCTGAGGACAAAAATATCATTCCAGATAACCAATTCGGTTTCAGGGTGGGGCATGATACTATACATGCCGTGTCGAAACTCGTCTCGAATATCCAATGGAATAAATGCAAGAACCAATGCACGGGTGCCTGCCTGGTTGACTTGGAAAAAGCCTTCGACACCGTATGATAAGAAGGACTCTACTAAAAACTCAAACGGTTGGGCATAAGTAAACCATTGCTATATATAATTCATGATATGTAGAGTAGAAAGTTCGTTGTGAAAATTGCCAACGTAACTTCTGCTCAAACATTTGAAATTTAAAACGGATTGCAACTACGGTCAACTCGCCGATCCTTTTCAGCATTTATATCAGTGATTTGACAGCTTCTCTTCACCACTCAATAACGTATGCAGACGACTTGATTGTGTACAGATCAGGTCCAACGATCGATGTAATTGGCATTTTGTTGCAACGTGACTTCGAGAAAATTTAGCAGTTCTGTGATGACTAGAAGTCATCTTCCAACTTCCAGAAATCAGAGACTATTATATTCAAAACGCCTTTGTCTAGGCCCTCTAGGGATACTAGAAAACATTGGCGAAAGTTCGCAATCATTGGGCCGGAGGGCGTCCACTGGCGAGTAAAAGTGTATTCAGGTACCTCGGGATCTGGCTGGATCAGAATCTGTACTTTGGTAAAAGTCTAGATGCTGTTCTGGGAAGAGCCCGAGGCGGCTTCGCCCTGACAAGATAGTTGATTCACTGCAGCCAGTTTGATTCTAGGGTGAAGATAATCTGCTACATGGCCTTAATCAGGCCTATGATTGCCTATGGATGTCCTGTCTGGTTTAGAGACAACGTCTGAGAAATATCTATCCCATCGAGGTCCTGTACGATAGGGCAGGAACTTTACGGATAGGCAACTTTCTGATTAAACTGATTCGAGGTCACGTTGCAGGGGCAATGAATTCGATCAATAACCTGATCACTGAGGCTTACTACCCCAACTCAATGTATTATGAAAAAGTGCGTCTGAATGGCTTTGTGCCTCCGGAAGCATTTCTACATTTTGATAATTGTGGGCTGATCCAGAATAGATTGGCGGTACCGCTAATCTACCACGTGGCCCGAAACTCTGTGGTACGGCGACTCCTTTACGGACCTGATGTCGTCCTCTGTAAGCCCGCCTCAGGTTCAGTAGAGCAGTTTCTCGACGAGATAGAGAATACGTTGTCCGACAGCATTAACGCTTTTGGTGGATGGAACGGACTCCGTAGTGGATTCTTTTAATATAACCTCTTTATGGCGAAACCCGCCTCCACCAATGGCGGACTTGCATAGGGTAGGCTAAGGTAGGTTTATGATTTTACAAAAAGGTAAAATCATAAAATAACAAAAAAAAAAAAAAAAAAAAAGCATAAAGTTTAAAAACGAAAAAAAAAAAAGATGTACATACAAGTTAGATATGCATGTAATGTACATTATTGAGGGCGCCGTGGCGCAGTGGTTAGTGTGTTGGACTCTAGCGCACGATGAGCGAGTTCGGATCCCGATAACACCAACGCCATCGAATGTTTATTTCGCGGCGTCCCTCCTCGGCGGGGTACTGGCAAAACCCCCCGTAGTATAACTTGCCTGGAAAAAGCTTCTCGACCCACGCCGTTCGGAATCGGCATTAAACTGTAGGTCCCTTTCACCTGTGTGAAAAATAAATCACACACAAGAGATTGAGAGAAGCTTGGTTCTGGTCCTTCATGGGCTGTAACGCCACCAAAGAAGAATGTACATAATTGTACATATTAAACGGCAGGGATTCATTAGGATCGGCAAAAACTTTTGAATGCTTTTGAATCAATGAAGAAAATCTGTCACTTAAATCGAACGGGATGTCCTTCTTATCATAAAAAATGCTATTTACGTCATTACAATAGAAGTAAAGTAATTTTTCTTCTCCAGTACAGTAAGTCAGAACTCCTTTTGATAAGTTCCTCTTTTTCTTTTAAAAAATCAAATCCTATGATGCCGTCAAAAGTTTTGAGATTAGGCAGTAGGAAAAATGAGGTATCTTTATCAAAAATATTAATGGTGTATTTGAACCTAGTTTTATTGATTCCGTTAATGGACTTGACAGAAAAGGGTACGTCAACTGACTTAACGCCCTTAAGCGAATCGATGCTTCTAATGTAATTCTTCGCCGAGCCTGTATCCACCAATAGTTTTATATCCCTTCCCGCCAGTGTTCGGCTGAGGTATGGCAGGAGGGATCTTGACCTAAAAAATTGACTTCATCAAACATTTCCGGGATATCAATATGTTCCGCATTTTCATATCCGGTATCATATCTAATGTTATTTACATATTCTGCCCTATCTTCAAAGTGCTGACTCCCTCATTGTTCACCATATGAATAGTGCGGTTCAACAACACTAGAACTGGGTTTTGCCTTTTCTTGATCCAAGTAATTTATTCTTTGATGCTTTGGAAAAGTTGATCTATCCGATTCGCGAGACCTCTTTAGCTGATTTTGAGGTATTAAATGCCTAGGGAAGCTATTATGATTTGATACATATCTGTTGGAGAAATCAGATTTACCTATAGGTCTTTGGAACGAAATGGGATTTCTATAATCGGAAGTGGTAGGATCAACTTCCATTGGAACAAGTTTGGGTCGGTATTGGCCTGAGGACACCTGTTTATAATGAGGTGAGTGATACGAATTGTATTGATTGGGCACCTGAGGTTGTCGTGGTGTGAAGTTGGTTAGATATTCGTTTCTAGCTGAAAACGAGTTTGCAAAGAGAGATCGCTCTTGATTAGCCTCTAGCTCCTGTGCGAGAGCTAGCGCGCTGGGCATATCCGTAGGTCGTGATGAAAGTAGGATATCGCACATTGGTTTCCGTAAGCCGGAAATGAAAACTCTCAATGAATCCTCTCTATATTTTTGACAAAGTGAATTAATTAAATCATTATTGCCTCCGTGAAGCATAATTGTTTTGTTGACAATCAATGTTAGTTTTTTCTCCACTTCGTCGTAAAAATCTACAATAGAAAGTTTTCCTTGACGGAGAGTCAACATCTCTTGCTCAATGAGATACACTGGCCTCTTATCAGCATATGTAAAATCCAGTCTCGCAATTATGGCCTTAAAATTGAGGACTGTGTTAAATGAAGCCAAGACTTGATCTGCATTTCCTATGACCTTGTTTCTTATGATAGCGACCGCTTGGTAGTGTTTTGAACTACCATCATAAGCTTCATACAGCTTGTATGCAGCAAAAGCAGCCTGACGCCAAGAAACATATCGAGTCTGATCACCATTGAATTCAGGAAGAGTCTTTACTAAGTCAAGAGATTCCTCACACGTTTTTCCAGGCCTAATCGATACTGGTTTGTAAACCTCAACAACCGTAGGAGATTCCAGTGCTTTTAGTCGAGTCGTTAGTTGGTCAATCGTCGTCTCAAAAGATTGCCTAGTTCTGTATGTTGCAACTTGTATTGCAGCGGTGAAAAAAGTCTTTAACTGGTCCGCATCCAATATTTAAAAACAAAGTGTTGCACGAGTAATTAAGAATACAACTGTACAAAAAGAATATATCAAACGGAAATTGTTTCATTCACTTATGTAACACTGTATTAGTAGTATAACGTAATTATATATGCACTTATTTCTGTGTATTGTATATTTAACGGAAAAATTGAACAACTTATCTTATTTATCACTTACGCACATACCAATTCGTCAACGTAAATAGGTTTCTTTTATAATGATAGAAAAAAAAATAAATATAATTCAATGATTCTTCATATACATACATATGTATACTAAGCTTAATTAATCTTACTTACTATCAAATTATAACAACATGTAAAAGATTTTTTCGGCTTTGTCCTATTTCCTGTTCTTCTCCTTCTCTCCCGCTCTCCTTACTACAACTTTTTAATTAAGTCTCTTTTATTGGATATATTCTTGTTTTTTTGCGGGAATGGGTAATCGAATTTGGAGTACAGTTAAAAACACTTTTTATTCTATTGTTCAATTGATAATCTGCGATCATGCATGTGAATTTAAATTTGTTTAGTCTTAGTACGATTAGGATTGGATTGTTTGTTCCAGTACTTATAAAAAAAAGTTTTTTTCACCTTAACGATTTGGTTAATTTAATGTTGCACCAGTTGAGATTCCAAATTATTTGCACATTGCGTGTGCTTCAGTTACATGTGATTTCTCTATTAAAACTAGGTTCTTATCACTGATCTTTATTTTATGAATATGGTTTTGGAATTAAGTTCAGGGTCCTTAATTGATTTAGAGTTCACACGACGGTTTCTCACTTTACACATTTATTCCAATAATTACGTATGTAAAGAACGCGTCGCCACGTGAGTTGGGCGCCAATTATAGTTTTTTGGAGGAAACAACCAAGTCGAATTTATATAAAACTTTATTTATTTCTTCCTCTATGAGAAAGCAACCTCGCAGCCTTACAAATCACGATCGACTGTACACCAAAGGGAAAAATGAAGCTCTTTGCTTAACATTGCATTTACATGCAATACATATTCTTTATAGTAAGCGATGAGAACAACGATCTCTTTCGGTACAAGAGCACTTGTCGCTTTCGTTGCTATGCAGACTTCTCTATCCCAGATATGTTCTCATAACTTACATTATATGTGTATATAGCTTTGGAGGCCAATGCTGAGGTCATTTTGTTTGCTTTGAAAATCTTGCGGTAGAATTAATGTCCAAACTAATTGATCAGACAAATCTCTCACTTTTACCAAAAAGTTGTTGAAGATACCAATAGTGAAAGAATTTACTCAAATTATTTAACACCTATTTGGTTTCCCTGGAACCCTGAATAGCATTCGCCTATTTTTTTTTTTTAAACAGTACCACAATTTATTGGCATAATTCAAATTACAGTCCACATCCATGCACAATCACATTTTACCAACAGACAGACTGATTTTAAACACGATGGCTTCCCAAAGGAATCCACACACGCCGAAATCAAGATACATATATATGTATGTACATACATGTGTGTACATATGCATGTACATAAGTCCACATTAAGTCCATCTGTATCCACTACCGAGACTGTTGTTCTCACCTCGTCATTTATTATTGATGTCCCGCAAGGACTAATCAATCACTCCATCCAACAAAACTTTTGTTGTCGAAGTAGGCTTTTCAACTTTGCCATTGAACTGAACAGTTGAAAACCTCTAAATTCCCAACACAAATACTGAGAATCTCACCTCACTCAGCTCAGCTCTATAGTACAGCCCATCAGGCGGTGTCTCCGAAATTATTCCGTTCTGTCGTTAGACGAACGAACACAAATGGAAGCTATCAATTCTAGGCTTACTATCTGTCGAATGACGAACTGACACAACTCTTTCCCTCAAAAGACCGCTGTTCACGCGTTCGCATCTCAATCTAATCATCCATCCATCTATCACGAGATAAATGGTTCAATGGTTCACCTTAAAATTCATCATTTATCTCCTTACACGAAAAACTTTTACGTCGGCATTTGTCTACAATCCATTATTCTCTCAGGCCTCTTTCACTATTTTCATATCCTATCGAATGGCATCCAATGCCTTCTTCCTCTATTCTTTTCTTTTGATTACGCCAGCACAGAGGTATAGATCGAAAACAAACAATTCGACTACGGATCAATGAGAATAGATACATACATATGTATGGATACGAACACGACGACTGTGTGTCAGGACGGAAAGATATTCCTCGGTTAACATTCGTAAGCTGCAAGAAGAAAGGAATGGATTCAAATGAAGGTAAATCGGCAAATGCCTCAGCTAAGTATACCGAATGATTGAATTCGTAATGATAGAGGGTAGAAGTGGCACGGATATCTTCGCATGTATCTGCAGGTGTTTGCCGTATTACTTTTCTCTGCTCGTTACCTTTATTTTGCTGGATTGCTATTCATGACTTTTCCTGGTTGCTATCCACGGACGATATCGGTTTGAATTTGATTAATCGTGAAGAATTGTTATTGCCACTTTGATTCATTTATAATTTTATTGGCGATGGTTTTATTGGATGTTATTTGGGAAACTGACATCTTCAGATCGACTGTGTTGAGAATATAGGTTGGAATGGATTAGTCTTAAAACGTTGTAGTTCTCTATCATTGACAAATTCGAAGACTACGACTTTGGTGGACATAAGATCGCAGAATAGATTATAATAATTATCAATCATTTCATCATATTTTTTTACCAAGTGTTGCCTTTTAGTAGCACTTAAGACGATCCTTCTGAATTATGACGAAAACGTTAAAAAAAAAAAGGTCTTGGCTCACTACTTACCTTTGCTTTGGTGGGTGCGCATGAAGGATCAGAGCCAAGCTTCTCTCAGTCACCCATGTTGTGTATGGTTTTATGTTCTCATAAGTGAAAGGGACCTACAGTCTATTGCCGTTTCCGAACGGTGAATTTCGAGAAGTTTTTCTTGACAATTATACTACAGCGGATTTTGTCAGTACTCCGCTGGTTCGATGACATGGCAGTTGTAGGGATTCGATCCAGTGTCATCGGCGTCAGAAGCCAATACATTACCCACTGCGCCACGGCGCTCTATTTGTTTTACAAATTTGCTTGAATTTTGGAAAACTATGTATTTAAATCCGGAAATGAGCTCTTTTCGTAGGGCAGTCGGGGTTTGCAACCGACAAGCAGCGCGCGAGGAATACCAAGCGAGAAGAAGGGAAGAAAACAAGACGCTGCGGCGAAAGAAGAGGATCTTCGCAGACTCCCAGCTCAGGGATATCAAAGAGCCCAGGGAAAAAAATCCGATAAGAAGCTTTTAAAAAAAAGCCAAGAGCCTCGCAGCGGGCCTTAGAAACAGTACCCAGGCTCTTCAAGATTGCGAGAACAATTTTGTTACCGATCCGCAGGGAAAAGTGCTTGTGCTAAAGCAACATTTGGTAGTGGACAAAGAGATCCCGACCTAGTCGATGAGGGACGACCCAACCACCACCCCCTCCCCACCAGCATTGAAGAAGTAGGCATAGCTATTAGAAAGATGAAGAACAACAATCCCGCAGGCTCGGATGGAGTACCATCAGAGCTCTTCAAAGTTGGAGGCGATGTTCTAATAGGAATTTGGGAGGACGAATGCATGGGCGAATACGGAAATACCGGCTCTTCTTGCCCCATCCACTAAAGAAGGCGATCCCACCTCTTGCAAAAACTACTGAGGTATATCCCTGCTCAGTGTCGCTTACAAGATCCTAACTAGTGTATTCTGTGAACGTCTAAAGCCGTTTTGCGTCGCACTAATCGGCACATACAAATGCGGCTTCCGGGCCAGGCAAATCGACTATAGACCAAATATACACCCTGTGATTAATCCTGGAGAAGACCAACGAGTCGATACCCACCACTTCTTTAGCGATTCTAATGCCGGATTCACAACACTGCGTTGGTGCGAGGCACTTTACGTGTTACGAGAAATGCCTCGACGCATGCTTTGAAAATGACAATTCAATTTTTTCGGCTGCTCCATGTCAAAGTAAACGCACACAACACAAACCACAAAATACACAGATATAGCATACACATCAATACACAGCAACAGTCGTTCAAACGCACAGAAATTTTCGACGTGTTTGACTTTTGTATGTTTGGTTACGTGAGTTTACGTTTTCTCTCGCTCTCATTTTTTCTTATTTCCTCTCATTTTTTCTTATTTCCTCTCATTTTTCAATGAACGTAAGCTCGCCAACGCAAACGCAGTATTTATGACTACCCCATTGAATTGCTTGTGTTGGATGTCTCAGCTAGCACTAACGCAGTATTGTGAATCAGGCATAAGGCCGCATATGCCAGCATACATCGCAAAGTCTTATCTAACGCGATTGTCGAATTCGGGATCGCGGGAAAACTGATCCGGATTTGTTGAACCACGCTAACAAATACTCGATACAGCGTGTAGTTCGACTTCTTCAATTTTGTATTGGAACAAGTAATGCAGCGGGTCGACACGGTAGGCACTAGTTGCTGGGCTACCCATACCATATTGATATTCTCGTAAGTTTCCAGCACACCATTGTGGAAGCGTTCACGGCAATTGATGATTAGGCGAAATGAGCTGGTCTTCACATCAATGAGAAGAAGACGAAATATATACTGTCAACAAAAAGCGGGCCGTCACCCATCACCTAGAACAAAATCGGAAGCTATAATTTCGAGGAGGTGAAGGGGTTAACATAGTTCGGCTCAGGTCCTTCATAGGGTTTAACGCCACCAAAGAAGAAAGAAGGGGCAAATATAAACTCCACGAATGACATCATTGTGGCATCATCGGCTGAGCGAGCAAACAGAGAAAAGAAGTTGATTGCGCTTAACATGGCAAACGCCAGCTTCGATCTCTGTCCCTGCTCAATCCAAGTTGACACACAGCCTCCGCGTGGCTCCCAATATCGGGCCAATATCGACTCGGACCACTACCTTGTTGTAGCCAAGGTACGCGTGAGGATATCAAGATTGCTTAGCAGTCGAGTAGAACTAGTAAGTCAGTCGTCGGAATGCATGCCCGACGAATGGAATCTCAGCATCGTTTGCCCGGTCCATAAGAAAGGAGACCCCTTTAACTGCGCCAACTATAGGGGAATAAGTCTCCTTAACATCGCATATAAGATCCTCTCTGCCGTATTGTGTGAGCGTCTGAAAACTTTTGTGGGTAACCTGATCGGCTCTTATCAGTGTGGTTTGTATGTATGTATGTATGTTGTCGTTACAGTCCATGAAGGACCTGAGCCGAGCTTCTCTCTCAATCATCCATGTTGTGTGTGATTTAATTTTCCCATAGGTGAAAGGGACCTACAGTTTATTGCCGGTTCCGAACGGCGAATTTCGAGAAGCTTTTCATGACAATTTTACTACAGGGGGTTTTGTCAGAGCCCCGCTGAGGAGATACACCGTGAAAAACACGTTCGATGGCATGGCTGTGTCGGGATTCGATCCCGTGTCATCGGCGTCAGAGGCCAACACACTACCCACTGCGCCACGGTGCTCTCAGTGTGGTTTAAGGCCAGGTAAATCCACAATAGACCAAATATAAGACAGCGTGTATAGAGATGAGCTATACAAAGCCATGTATAGTTTTAACATCCCTGTCAAACTCGTTCGACTGTGCAGGATGGCAATGGAGAATTCTCGCTGCTCCGTTAAGGTCGGTAATGAGCAAACTGAGACCTTTGATGTTAAAAAAGGATTTAGGCAAGGTGACGCGCTGTCATGTATTTTTTTCAACATTATGCTTGAAAAGATCGTGCAAGAGTCACTGGCCAACACAAGAGGTACGATTTATTTCAAGTCGACGCAATTGCTTTCGTGCGCCGACGACATTGGTGTGATTGGACGGACACAGCGGGATGTCAATGAGGCCTTTGTAAGCATTGAGGTAGAAGCGGCTAAGATGGGTCTCAAGGTTAATGAGGGTAAAGCCAAATATCTGCTTTCATCTAAAAAAAACAGGCAACACCGACGTTTTGGCCAGAACGTCACTATGGGCGGATATAACTTTGAAGTGGTCAGCGCTAAGATAAAACGCAGAATCACTCTCGCCAACCGCTGTTTCTTTGGGCTCAAGAGGCAATTGATAGTTAGATTTCGGATAACCAGAGGCTTGGACCTTAACAAAAGCGGGTGAAGATGCCCTTGGTCGTTTCGAGAGGAAAATTCTACGCACTATCTACGGTCCCGTTTGTTCAAACGGTGTATGGAGGAGAAGATATAACGAAGAACTGTACGGGTTGTACAGCGACGTCGGCCTGGTAGGACGTCTACGGATACAACGTCTAAGGTGGCTAGGCCATGTAGAGCGCGTGGAAAATACAGCTCCGACCCGAAGAGTCTTCGAACCAACCCCGAAGGAAGGCGCGGCAGAGGACGGCTGCATCAACGGTGGCGCACGCAGGTGGAAGGGGACCTTAGCCATCTAGGCGTGCGGCACTGAAAACAGCTGGCCAAAGACCGTGCAAGCGGGAGACGCTTGTTGGTTAAGGACCAGGTCCGCCACGGACTGTAGCGCCATCTAAGTAAGCAAGGTCGGACATAAGTGTTTCATTTCGACATCCTATTCCTTCAACGAGTACGTACGACACACACCCACTACGATGATCCCTTCTTTCAGTCTTACATATAAAAATAAAATAAAAATATAAAAATTCATCCGTGTCCTTCCACACGTGTCATGCAGGGACATCATTAGTTAAGACTTTTAGCATATCAATTCAATTATTTCAATAAAATTTAATTTGCCTACTGTATCGAACCAAATTAAGTAATAAGCGGATTTGTTAATAGTTCAATAACCCGTCCAACGTCTGTTCTGCGGTGGAACTTACCGTAATTTTTGTTTTTCGTTTTCTTTCCGCCGTAATATGTATGTAGTTGTGGCGGCTAAGTTTCAGTTTCATGCATTGCATTAGTTGCTTAATAACGATAACCGAAAGAAAAGAAATCCGAAATTGCGTGACACTACTTTCGTTCGCAATCAAAACCAAAAAAAACTGGAACGAAACTCAATCAACGTTGCCAAACGTAGCCAAAGGTGCTCAAGCCCGAGAAAAAATGTCCTTTTCTCCTGTAAACGAAAAATTACGCATTCAAAATAACCACAAGCGCGTATGCCCATACACCAGCAATAGCAACACATCACCGCCACCTTCACCCGGAACAGACGCAAAGAAATACCGCGAAGCGTGAGCGTAGCTGATGGTGCTGCCGGTCATTTTCAAATGATGAATTCAAATTACGTCATGACTACATTACGATAAGAAAGGATGAAGAAAGGACGAAGAAAGCATAAATCTACGCAGCATATAACGAAGCATAGGGAAAATATGATTAATTAGTGATTAAGGTTTAAGGATTTTTTATTAAGTCGCGAGGCGATGGTGTGAGATCATGTGACCACAGTCGTAAATCGTTGGGTACTTAACTTGGCTTGTTGTCAAGGGTTAATCTGCAATGGTGTGATGGTAAGCTTTTGGTATAGGATTCAGTCCAACAATTATGGAGTATGTATATCGATCCAAACACAAGTACATAGGTACATAAATAAAGATGTCTGACGCGCAAGAGAAGCAAAAGTTTCTAAAAGGAAATTTAATCTCTGAACGCGGTTGGTAAAATTGGATAAATTCAAAATGTCCCACGGTATCTCCACCGCTCTTAAGATAGAAACTGTCATTTCAGTGCTTTAGATTAACCTTTTACACTTTCGGTCACTGCAGACTCTGCCATAGAAGATGTGAATAAAATTATGAAATAAGCCCAGCGTAGTTGGCAAAGGACTAACAGAGGCCTCGTAGGGGTAGCATCTATCCGACGGATTCTGCTGCTCCTGCAAAAGAGCGAGCAGAGCCACCGCAGTCGAACATCTTGCGGCACTGTTAGTAAGTCCCGTCTCCACCTCCTCGTGGTGCCATCAGGAGATTTCCAATGCAAATTACAGGAGGGGAGTGGCGAATGGCGAGCCTCCTGTGCCAAAAAAACAGGATTAGTCGGTTGGGCTACGGCCTAGTAAGCCGTAACCGTAAAAAAACCACAAACTCCGAAACAACTACAAGCCTCGGATATAACAGACCGGATTAATGTTGACGACCCTTACAAAAAACGAAAAAATGACCATGATCTTCGGCTCTGTACTTGGAATGTTAGATCCCTAAAGAGGCCACGTGCAGCCGAACAACTTGCGGACGCTCTAGACCTCTATAAAGTGGACATAACCCCCATCTAGGAAACGCGATGGAATGGACCCGGTATAAAGCGGATGAAAAACTGCGATACTTACTACGGCGACTGCTATAGGGAGAGAGAACAACGATTGTTCGGATGTGGATTTGCTGTTCGAGGAGGACTAATTCAAAAAGTCCTAAGCTTTCGGCGTATGAGCGAACGCCTCATAACGATCCGTATCGAGGCAACATTTTTTAACATCAGCCGGATCTGCGTCCACGCCCCCACCGTAGACAAGGATTACTCCGCCAAAGATGAGTTCTACGATCTCCTAGACAGAATGTCCCAGCTATGACATCAAGGTTGTACTAGGAGACTTCAATGCTAAGCTGGGTAAGGAAAGCATCTTTGAACAAGTCATCGGCAAACATAGCCTACACGATACTACATCCGATAATGGACACAGGCTGATTGATCTTGCTACGGGGCGAAATCTCCTTCTAGCTAGTACGCGCTTCGCGCACCACCAACCAGATTGATCACATCACGATCGGCGTCAGACACTCCTCCACTATTCTTGATGTTCGAACTTTCCGAGGGGCTAACATCGACTCGGACCACTATCGTGTAGTAGCCTAGATGCGCCTACGGATATCACGAACGCAGCGCAGTAAAGTAAGAATAAAAAGTAATGACGTCGGAAAGCTTCCATCGCCAGAAACCGCTCGTGCTTTTACCGATCGCGTCTCCCTAAAGCTCGCCAATACACCTCAATCCTACATGCTATCAATAGAACAGCAATGGAGCCTATGCAAACAAGCCCTGAAAAGCTCTGCATCCGAAGTTTTGGGTTTCAAGGCTCCACCATGAAGAAACACCTGGTTCGATGACGAGTGCAGGAGGATTCACACAGCGAAGCAGGATGCATAAAAGAACAAGAGCAGCTCGTGAGCTCTACGAGCTAAAAAGAAGGGAGGAGCAAAAGCTTCTCAGAAGAAAGAGGACGAGAAGCGCGCGATTGGGAATTTGGAGAGGTGTTACTGCAGGCGTGACGTTCGAAAGTTTTATCAACATATAAAGCGAACACGCCAAGGTTATAAGGCCAGAACGGAAGCCTGCAGGGATGAGAACGGACACCTAGTAGTAGAATCGCAGTCAGTGCTGAGAATATGGAAAAAAACATTTCTACAGACTGTATAACGGCGTTTTTAGTCAATATACCGCTGTCAGGCAGAATTATCCATTTCTAATCGACGAGGACCGCAGAGAATTCCGTCCTCCTGTCCTCGACGAAGTTAAGGTTGCGATATCGAAACTCAAGTCGAATAAAGCTACTGGCGCAGACGGACTGTCTGCTGAGCTCTTCAAGGCAGCTGGGGATGACATGGTTAGGAGCATGCACCAGCTCACCTGTAAAATATGGCCAGAGGAAAGCATGCCCGATGAATGGAGTCTCAGCGTCGTATGCCCGATCCACAAGAAAGGAGACCCCTCTGACTGCGCCAACTACAGAGGAATAAGTCTCCTTAACATCGCCTACAAAATCTTCTCTGCCGTTTTGTGTGAACACCTGACGCCTTTTGCAAATAAGCTGATAGGTCCTTACCAGTGCGGATTCAGGACAGGGAACTCCACCATCGACCAAATCTTCACACTACGGCAGATCCTGAAAAAAAAACCAATGAATTTGAAGTCGGCACTCACCACCTATTTGTCGACTTCAAAGTCGCATACGACAGCGTAATTAGAGACGAGCTATATAACGCTATGTCTACCTTTCCCATACCTGCTAATCTCATCATACTATGCAGGATGACTTTGGAGAATGCTCGCTGCTCCGTCCGAATCGGTGAACACCTTACCGATAGTTTTGATGTCAAAAAAGGATTTAGGCAGGGCGATACGCTGTCGTGTGATTTTTTCAACATCACCACACCGACGCCTTGGCCGGAACGTTTGTATTGGCAGGTATAAGTTTGAGGTAGTTAAGGACTTCGTCTACCTTGGCTCCGCAGTGACCTGGAAAGTCGACATCAGTTCCGAAATCAAACGCAGAATCACTCTTGCCAATCGCTATTTCTTCGGGCTCAGGAGGCAATTGAGTAATAGAGCCCGCTCCAGCCCGGAGAGTCTTTGAATCCAACCCCGAGGAACGAAGAAGCAGAGGACGGCCGCACTTAAGATGGCGCGCACAGGGGGAAGGAGAGCTCAGCCAACTGTAGCGCCCGCTAAGAAGAAGAAGGAAGGAAATTTCGAGTATGGTGTCGCACTTCGAGACTGCCATAGTTAGTACGAGTATGTTGGATTCTGACGCACGATGACCGAGTTCGTTGAATGTTTATTTCGCAGCATCCCTCCTCGGGACCTACAATTTGATGCCGATTCCGAACGGCGTGAGTCGAGAAGCTTTTCCACGGCAAGTATACTACGGGGGGTTTTGCCAGTACACCGCCGAGGAGGAACGCCACGAAATAAATATTCGACGACGTCTATGTTATCGGGATCCGAACTCGCTCATCGTGCGTCAGAGTCCAACACACTAACCACTGCGCCACGGCGTGCCGATTAGGGCGGTGCAAAACGGCTTTAGACTTTCACACAATACACTAGATAGGATCTTATAAGCGACATTGACCAGGGATATATGTACCTCTATAGTTCTTGCAAGAGGTCGTATCGCCTTTTTTGTGGATGGGGCAATCGTCCTTACAAATTCTACAGATGATCTGGTGCACGCTATCAGAACATCACCTCCAGTTTTAAGCTCTGATGGTAATCCATCCGAGCCTGCGGCCTTGATGTTCTTCAGCTTTTTAATAGCTATACCTACTTCCTTAGCGCTGGAAGGGGGGACAACTTAGTGGACTTGAGGCATTGCCACAGCTTCGGTTCGTTAAACAGCCGCGGAGAAATGTTGCTTGAAAACATGCACCATTTTCTGCGAGTCGGTAATAATAATGTTCTCGCAATTTCGAGGAGTTTGGGTGCCGTTTTTAAAGCCTGCTGCGAGACTTTTGGCTTTTTTGTAAAAGGTCCTTATCGCGTTTTTGTCCCTGGTCTCTACGATATCCTTGAGCTGAAAGTCTGCGAGGATTCTCTTTCTTCGCCGCAGCGTCTTTTTCCCTCCCGCCTTCTGGTTCGGTATTCCTTACGCGCTGCTTGTGTTTTCCTTTGCAGCATCTTTTGGTATGCCTCGCTTTTTTTTGCTGACACTAGCCATCATATCACTGTCTGTGGAGACGCGTAGCCAATTGTAATTTCAGCTGCTTCCTTGATGGCTGAGCGGCAATGGACCCATATATTACTGGCGTTTGTGCCCGGCGTAGGCATACTTGCGAGTCGTCTACTCAGATGCTCTCTGTATTCTCTGGAGATATCAGGCTCAGGCTTCCAATGTTGAACCTCCTCTTGTTGGGTTGATGTAGCTTTCTTATATTGGAAATTGGGGTTCTTAGTCTTGCTGCCCTTAGGAAATAGTCAGTGCCGACGTTTGCCCCTCTAAACGTTCAAACATCCAGGATGTTTGACACATGTCTTGCGTCTATTAGGACACGGTCAATTTGTTTGGCAGTTCGACCATCTGGAGACCACCAAGTTGCTGTGTGGATCTGTGTAGAGAGAGGTCTTGTTATGAATATGGCCTCAGATGCAAGGACGGATAACCAACATTGCAAGTATATTGCATTAAAATGGATGGCAAACAATCTCCAGCTCTACATTCAAAAGAGAACGGATATAGTCCAATAGACATCTTAATAAATTCTTATTACTTATCTACCTAACAAGTGTGTTTTCACCTACAAAAGATCGTAAAGTAAAAATACAAAAAAGCGTTAAAGAAATTCGCTAGAAAAAGCATAAAAAAGCATAACCGGCAACTCCGATTTCATAGTTTGTCCCCTTGGGTTCATAGCAAAGATATCACCTACGTATCTTCTTGACGCAAACCATATTT
Source organism: Eumerus sabulonum (assembly GCA_951905685.1). Taxonomy (NCBI): domain Eukaryota; kingdom Metazoa; phylum Arthropoda; class Insecta; order Diptera; family Syrphidae; genus Eumerus; species Eumerus sabulonum. Next base: position 212,281,593 of record OX645060.1, read on the forward strand.
TAGTATCCTAAAAGTTTAAATAGCTTATGCTCCAACCCCAAAGAATCGAGCTTTTTAGTACTCCCTTTCAGATTCAAATATCTAATTTCCAACTTAACATTTAATGGAATCTCGGACCTTGGCTTAGGCTATATAGCTAAAAGCTTTCTGTTAACTTAACTGGTATAACAGTTATAATACGATACCTTATCCAATATAAGAACTACCAGTTAGCTTTAGTGGTACTTACCTAAAATAAGAAAAACGAAAATCATTCCAAATTGATTCAACATCCTGGCAGCAGTGGGTTTCTGAAAGAAATCAAGAAAAGCTATGAAACTTTTGTGACGGGGACACTATAGCAAGTTTAAAAGTTGTCAAGCTTTAAGTTTGAGTGAAAATTATAGCGAAAAAGGACACATTCTTGGAGAAGGTATTTATATTCGAATGGTAAGCTAAGGTCGACGCCAAAACTTTGAAACAAGTTTGACGAGCTTTTTATGGGAGGACGACAGCTGTGCGAGGTACTATTTCTGATTACCTAAAAGGGGCCTCTGCTCTTCTAACGTAATTCTAATGTCATCCATTCGAATAAGAGTCTTATGGCGCTCCTTAAGATTTGAGATATGAATATACAAACATATATCAAATCTGACGTTATCCACAAGTTTGACAGTTTTATTGTTAATCGTACTCCGAACGTTTTTTTGTACCAGTGGTATACGTGTTATGTGCAGGTACTTGAAACCCACATCTTGATAAAAACAATTGATCTAAATTTCGAACATGTTCTGTGATTTTGGACATGTATTAATTCCATGAGAGTAATGAAGCACAATCATTAACCACCCTATTCAATGGCGGGCGCTCTTCGCTACAGGATGAATTTTGTGAAAGTTGTTCAAAATCGGTGGATAGATTTTGCAAAATGTTTGGGCAATAGTTCAACTCACACACTACTGTGTTCAAAAACTAAAGTGACATTTGAATTTAGTCTGCACGCGCAAATAAACTTGAAGAGATGCTTTTACTTTTACAATAAATTTTTATTAGCGTTTGAAATACGCATCATTTTGTGAGCTCTAAGAGGATTCAAAAATCATGGCTTAACCGCTAACAGGAAATAAAATTACTCCATCTGGAAAGCTATTAAGGGAAATAAAAAACCTAAACTGCAGGCAACGCCAATAAGGAAAAATCAAAATAACTGGGCAAAAGGCGAAGAAGAAAAGGCTGAAGTTTTTGCTGAATATCTTGCCAAAACGTTCAAGCTATTCAGAGGAAACCGCACCTGACAATGGCAATACTCTGGAAACGACCGTGGAATTCAGAATGACTTTCTGAACTGGAAAATATCATTAAATTCCTCAAGCCAAGTAAAGCAGAAGGTTACTAATTAATTACAGAAAATGTCCTTAAAAATTTTCCGAGAAATGCTCTGCTCAAACTTTTATATCTTGTAAACAGTTAGGTAGAACACATACCGAGCCAATAGAAGGTCGCCGAAATTATTATGGTTCTAATGCCCGGAAAGCCACCGACGGATAAAAAACCTTGCTGCCCAATATTATAGTTGCCGATAGTTTCAAAAGCCTTCGAAAGAATTGTAATCAGTAAAAGTAAAGGGGAGGAGGGAGCGAGCAGCTTCGCCAGCTTCGATCTCTGTCCCTGCTCAATCCAAGTTGACACACAGCCACCGCGTGGCCTCTCCTGGATAGCTATACTGGCACCCGCCAGGTAGTGAACCAATGTGTGCAGCAACCCGACCCCTTGTTTCTGAGGAAAGAGGAACCCCAGGTTGGAGGTTGCGCTTAGGATTAACATCCCTATCGCATAAAACCAAAGCTTGTTCCAAGACAACTAACAGCAACAGGATACGGATATATTACATGTTGACAACCCCCGCAAACGTCGAAAAGGAAACGAATTTCGGGTCTGAACCTGGAACGTTAGGTCCCTCAACAGACCAGATGCAGCCGAACAACTGGTCAACTCTTTGGACTGCTATAAGGCAGACATTACCGCGCTCCAAGAAGTGCGATGGGATGGTCCAGGCAAAAAGCGGACGAAAAACTGTGATATATACTACGGAACTGCTACAGAGAAAATAAACAACGCTTATTCGGATGCGGATTTGTTGTTCGAGGCAGAATCAGGAAAAAAGTCTTAAGCTTCCAGTATTTTAGCGAACGCCTCATAACTATCCACATCAAGACCAGTCTCGGCAATATAAGTTTATTATGTGTCCACGCCCCCACAGAGGAGAAAGATGACCGACACAAAGACTACCTCTTTGATCTCCTAGGCAGGACGCATGAGCAAAGCCCCAGCTATGACACCAAAATCGTTCTAGGAGATTTCAATGCGAAGCTGGGTAAGGAAGCTATCTTTGAAAGAGTCATAAGAAAGCACGGCCTACACAACACCACGTCAGAAAACGGACTAAGGCTAAGGCAAGTACACGATTCCCACACCTCAGCATCCATAAGGGGACCTAGCGGTATTTCGATCAATCGACAACCAACCAAATTGATCATATTGCGATCGACGGCAGACACTCCTCCAGCATCCTAGATGTCCGAAACTTTCGAGGAGCCAACATCGACTCGGATCATTACCTTGTTGCAGCCAAGGTACGGATGCGAATTTCTCGGAATCAACGCAGTCGAGTAAGAACACCAAACTTTAACGTCGGATAGCTGCAGTCGCAGGAGACCGCCAGGAACTTCGCCGATCAAGTCTCCCTCAGGCTCTCTCACGTCCCGATTCAATCTGCAGAAACCATAGAAGGCCATAGAGGCCACCTCAGATGTACTCTGTTTCGAGCCACTACCGTCGAGAGACCCCTGATTTGATGATGAGTGCAGACAGGCCCATGTAGAGAAACAGAATGCATACACCGCCACATTGCATCGACGGACGAGGGCTGCCCGCGAGCTCTATGAACAGAAAAGGAGGGAGGAGCATGCGCTTCTGAGAAGGAAAAAGAAGGAGCACGACGAAGACGAAGGAGAATCCCGTCTACCCGACCTAGACGACGTTAAGATAGCGATATCGAAACTTAAGTCTTATAAAGCTGCTGGAGCAGGCGGACGTTTAAAGCAGCTGGCGATGAGCTGGTCAGGAACATGCACCAACTCATCTGCAAGATATGGTCGGAAGAACAAATGCCCGATGAATGGAATCTCAGTATCGTTTGCCCGGTCCATAAGAAAGGAGACCCCTATGACCGCGCCAATTATAGAGGGATAAGCCTCCTGAACATCGCGTACAAGATCCTCTCTGCCTTACTGTGTAAGTGCCTGAAGCCGATCGTGGACAATCTGATTCCTACCTGTGTGGTTTCAGGCCAGGAAAATTCACGATAGACCAAATACTTACACTACGGAAGATTTTGGAGAAGACCCATGAATTCCAGGTCGACACTCACCATCTTTTTGTCGACTTTAAAGCCGCGTATGACAGTGTTTATAGAGTCGAGCTATACAGAGCCATGTCATGTTTTAACATTCCTGCCAAACTCGTCAGACTGTGCAGGATGATTATGGAGAACTCTCGCTGCTCCAATAAGGTCGGAGGTGAACTAAACGACTCCTTTGATGTTAGAAAGGGTTTTAGACAGGGTGGCGCACTGTCATGTGATTTCTTTAACATTATACTTGAAAATATTGTGCGGTACTCTGCGGCCAATACAAGAGGTACGATCTATTTCAAGTCAACACAATTACTTGCCTACGCAGATGACATTGACGTTATTGGACGGACAAAGCGAGACGACAATGAGGCATTTGCAAGCATTGCAGCAGAAGCGGCTAGAGTGGGTCTAAGAGTAAATGGGGACAAGAACAAATATATGCTGTCATCCAAGAAAGACGCGCAACACCGACGTCTTGGTCAGAACGTCACCTTCGGCAGCTATATTTTGGAAGTAGTCAAGGACATCGTCTACCTTGGCTCGATAGTGACAACAGCAACGACACCAGCGCTGAGATAAAACGCAGAATAACTCTTGCCAACCGCTGCTTCTTCGGGCTCAAAAGGCAATTTAGTAGTAGAGCCCTCTCTCGAAAAACTAAGGTATCCATCTACACAACTTTAATCATCCCGGTCCTCCAGGCCACGGAAAAATCAGTCGAAGAATCAACGACTAAATTGCAAAAAGCCGTATAAGCGATTGGACAAAGATTTGAGAGAGAAGATTGTCTCACATCTCGTGCCGATTCTCATCAGGTTCGTTTAGACGATATTAATTCTGAGTTCAGCTTTTGAAACGTTGATGTTGAGCACCAAGTTTTGTTGGCAGTGAACGAATTAGACATCAGACAGGTGTCGTCCGTGTAGTCTAAGTTACGGCGTTTATAGGTCAGAGACCACTGGATTCCATTAGGAGCTGCCGAGTTGGTGCGCATGAGGACAACGATGAAAAGGAAGGGAGATGTAACGCACCCTTGATGAAGACTGTCCTCTCTTTGCTTATGAAGCGCACCGTGCATGGAGTCTCTCGTTCGCGTACGAGGTTGATTATAGTTTTGGGGATTGCAATGTTCTCTTAGTCGTTCCAAATGGAATCTCTGAGGACATGTCGAAGGCTCTTTCGAAGTGAGCGAACAGGAGGAACAAACAAAAAAACAAAAACAGTAGCATCTGTGACGATGCAACGCAGGATCAGGGCCATTTGTGACGCAGCTGTTCTAAATAGTTCCGCAGACTGAAGAGTTGTCTGCGAATCGCGGCTTCATTTCAGGAACTGTTAGAAGCATCGTTTGGGTCGTTCTTCGTGGATTTCTGCGTACAGAAGGAGAGAATGGGATGTATGCTTCACCATCAATTGGGAGTGACACTGCGAAGAATTCCTTCCAGCAATCAAGTTGCTGCTGATCTGATGTGAGCGGGTTTCCGTCTCTGTCTCTCAGGAGAGGAGCGGTAGACATACTACCTACACAGAGCTTCCTCCTTTCAAACACCTTTCATGTTGCCACAGTGAGTTGCAACCTCTGCTTCACTTGCCAAGTTCTTGAACAAGTTCCGTTTATCCTCTGGCCCCCATTGTATAGGATTGGCCAAATGAGATCGACCAATAATCTACATATCCGTAAATCTAATTCGGTACTTTATTTTGAAGATTCATCGACGAAATGACGTCGCGTCTGTCCGATGGTCAGCGACAGGTTTTTCAATATTCATACAAAGGCGATTAGTAGCCTTAAGTCGCATGATCTGCAGGTCGATTCACATTTCTTCGAGGTGAACTTCAAAGAACCCCTGCAATTCGTCAATATTCTCACACATAATGTGGCAAGTTTCATTTTCCTATTTGAAAACAAACATCACCCAAGTCGATTCCATCAGACTGGGATAGAATGATAGAATACCTCTCAAGATTAATGTCGTTCTCTTTATGAGAAGGAGGAAAAATATTGATATGAAGCTAAGTACCTGGGAATTATTTTAGGCAGCGAGTTCTTTCGTCAGAGCGTGTTGAGTCAGAAACCACCAAAGCGCTGTCAGCGTTTTGGCAGAACATGGGGTTTATCGCCGGCAAAGGTCCTCTGGATCTGCACGGCAATGATAAGACCGATAACCTCATAAGCATCGGTTGTCTGGTGGAACAGGCTAACACGCAAATACGTCGTAGCTTCTTTCACAAACTCCAAAGAACGGTTTGTCTTAGCTGTACGAGAGTTTTCCTCATCATGCCGGGGCTGCTCTAGATGCTATGATGAACCTTCCACACATTGACATATTTATTAGAGGGTGTGCACTGATAGCCATATCTCGCCTCAAGAGAAATGGTTTTGAATACAACTCACGTTGGAGTGACAGTGCGCTTGTGCGAAAAATAACCTACGACCCGTGTCTTATGGATATGCCCTTTGAAGCAATACCACCTGTTATCCTACTGCATTGTAACTTCACAGTCGAATTTCCATGACCCTGGCCATACACTGAACCTAGAAAGAAGTGTTTTCGCAAGAAATGAGATACATATCTGATGAACTCGCTAGAGTGGGCTCAGAGGAACTTTTCTCAAGACCTGAACCCACCTTGGGCTACCTGCTTCCATGTTCACTACCAACATCAAAGATTGGGTCTTGAATGCACACAGTTGTAGATGGAGCGAATATCCACGATGCAGGATGCCCAAGCGCGTACGCCCTTATATCTGCAATAAATTCGCAGCATTCTTCTTATCCTTAAGGAGTTGACTGCAGAAGACCTACGGGCGTCATTACGGGCCATTACACTTGTGCCAGCATCTCTTCATGCCAGCATCTCGGCATCAGTGAGACGTATACCTGTGCTGCATGTTGCGAAGAGGACGACGCAGCAGAACAATTTCTCTGTGACTTTCCCGCCTTTGCCCGCACACGGCGGCCCACTTTTGGGGGCGACGTGATGTGTGTCGAATCTCTGACCTCTACATCACTGAAGCTGCTTCTAAATTTTCTGGAAAACGGTGAAAATACAGGGCAAGGTTAGGTGTCTGTCTGTTAGTGCAATGGTGTCAATGGTGTCAATAGCGTACATTGGCGTCTGAATATTCCAACAGATAGCAGAAGCCTACAGCTAAAACCAAAGAAAAAAAACCCAACAAGTGGTTGGTAGGGATCAGAATGCTCAGAGTTTTTTTTTTAGTAGTTTCACTTTTTTGTAGTAACTTTATAAAACTCTACTGATGAGGTGATCTAGAGATGGGGGAAAGAAAAGTGTCCCTCATTTGGAGAACCCTCTATAGGGTTGGACGAATGCAAGTCCTATTAGACTTGTTAGACTTTACTTTTAAATGTTTGTCTTATTCTCGTTTTACCTCCAGATTAGATGTTTAAATATGATTTCCGAAGCTCGCGATATCATCTTAATGTGTCCTTCATCGTCCTTTTGCTTTCTGCAGTGAAGTTTTTATCATATTTTCGTTAATGCCTTGATATATGGATGTATATGGATATGTTGGTTTTAAAGACCAAAGCCAAGGTTCTCTCAATCACCCACATTGTGCGTGATTTTATTTTCCCATAACTGAAAGGGACCTACGGCGAATTGCGAGAAGCTTTTCATAATAATTATTCTTTGTCAGAAGTCCACTGAATGGTGTTAATGGTGACTTTGACTGTGTCTGACTGACTACGTGTTGAAAACCTTTCAATTTCTTACAAATGATAAGAGGGTGTCTGACGTTCATTTAACGAATATGCCGACAGACGTATACGTTAGTAGTTGATAAACTATTAAGAATTAAGAAAATTCAAAGAAAACAAAGAGCTAACATCAAATTCATATCATATCATAAACAATTATTTCGATTAGAATATGAATCTAGATACATATGACAATATAATAGAAAACAATTGCATGCATGCAGTTCTGGTTTAATTACGAGTATATGTAGTATAGCACGAGTATAGTTGTTCCTCGTTTCCATACTATCACGCCAACTAATTAACAGAACGAAGGATACCAATGTACCGAGTGAGATACAAAACAATTTGCCCACCACAATTTTCGAAAGATATGCAATAATAACGAATTTGCTAAAGTCCGCCACAGAAAACCGGTAGTTTGCTCTAAAGCAGCAAGCGACATCGTCGTTTTGTTCCAGCTCTAAGCCATGCACAGTTGAAGTACCTTTATTGCCGATCGCACGCTAACAGCTATAAAAATATAAAAATAAAACTAAACTAAAAGGAGGAAAAAACAGGACAATCACAATGAAATGGAACTCGGCACTTGTGTTTCCGACATAAAACAAGGAGAAGCAATTTGAAAAACGGAATACCATTCTGCCGAACCAGCACCAAGTCGAGCAAGGATTGTCCCACCGGAAATTCGCCACAACTGTAAAAATGTGAAATTGAGGAACTAATTTGCATTGCGTGGTGTTGCGCTGGCTCTGCAGATAAGTCGAGACTCCGGACATAAGTTTTCAATGCATTGCTGTGTACTGTATCTTCTTGGAGAACATTCGATTGTCCGTGATAATGTCCTGAGACCGATCGAGGTGTCTCCGATAGGGAAAAGAAAAGTTTCCCGTGAATTATTTGACATTTTATTAAGTGCCCATTCACACATAAACACCCTTGTGTCGGGTTCGGTGTGATTTGGACAGGTAATATGAAGGAAAGGAAATCACCATCGGATTATATTCAGTGTGAGCTGGCATGACCCCAATTTCGGAATTGGGTAGAATTTATTGCATATTGGTCTGTAGACGTTTCCAATCTGATTTGTTTGGAATGCTCCCTCGGGGAGTGTGCTTGGTGTGGATGTTGTTAGTACTGGGAGCTTTGTGGGTTTTCGGGACGATAGATGTTGCTTTTCCCACTTTACATTGTTGGTCAGTTGACGTATTCATGGCGAATGAAGATTGTACAATGATTTTAGGATGAGAAATTGATGTGTGAGTGTTTTTTGCCATCCGGGCATGGTTTTTTGGGTAGTGTCCTGGGAGTACACTTTTCGATTATGGGTTCCGATACAATTCGCTTTCGGCAAATTTCCTAAACTTGAATTGAAAAGGGGATTTCTTGATAGAAATAAAATGAATTTCAGATAGTGTGAAAGAAAAGATGCTATTCTTGAAATTGATTCTGTCCGTCCGTTATCAATCTGCTTTTACGTGTAATCTTTACGTATAAGTTGGGTTTAGGATGTTGTGTTAGTGAGGTGAATAACAGTGACCGACATTAATTGAGAACTAGAAGAAAGTGCTTTCTTTGAACTTGGTGCCTAAGTTTAGTAGGGTCTCAAAACAGCTCAGATGTAAGCGAGTTCTCCGAGTATTGCGAATTTACAAACAGACCTGATTTATGTATATTCTAAAATCTAGGGAGCTGTTCATAGACATGCCTTTAATCCGTAGATAGGTAAGATTAGATTATCTGTAGCATTCAAGGGGAGACCCTTTGTGTTGCTACGAATGGTCCACCTCTTATTCGTGGAACCATTTTGCGCTTCTTACGTATTTAAGAAGGTCAGTTTTCCTTAACCGTTTAACATCAGTCAGGTCGTTAAGGAAGTAGGATCCTAGGTATCGTTTTCGGCTTTGGCGTAAGGCCTGACGGGCGAAAAGCAGGCGCTGAATGGATTCATCCTTCTTTTCGTCTTCACAGCTTCTGCAAAAAATGTTCGAAACTTGCCCTATCCGGTTGTTTCAGGGCCTAACTTAGGTTTAGTTCTTTACAAAATACTCCGCTTCCCACCCCGTTTTTTGACCCATCAGTGAAAAAGTGCAAACAATCTTCGAGAGATTGCGCTTTGTTATCTTGTTATGTTGAAAGACTGTGGTGGGTTAAATGTGGTCGGAGTTTTCTGCTAAAATTAACCTGTTTTCAGGATAGAGAAATAGCCAGTAATATAGCTCGTCAATTTTGAGCTGCTTACCGTAGATATCGAGTGGGGTTAGCTGGAATAGCATGTTGACAGCCGCCTTTGGAGTAGACCTTAGGGCCCCGGTGTTGCACATTCATACATATGTACATGCTATCTTCTGTCCCTTCTCGATTTGTAGTCCATCGGACTACCACACCATACATTAGAACAGGTCTCACAACTATGATGTACACCAATAGGGTTCGTTTGGGGTTAAAACTCAATATTTCCCTGAGGCTCTCTTTCAAGTATATAGGCTATGGATGCTCTACACTTGGCACTGAAGAATAGGTCAGCCTGGTACCGAGTAGATTAATTGGACATACATACATACGTATGTCCGGGATCTTGTGTTTTTTAGTGAAGAGCACAAGTTCCGTTTGTTAGAGGTTTATCCCGAGTCCATTGTTTTGTGCTAACTTGCACAGTATGGAGAATGCCGTACGCACGGTCATTCATCAGCGGTAGATTTTTGCCCTCGATGGCAATAGCAACGTCATTAGCGTAAGCAATAAGCTCGAGGCCTCCTTTCTCCAGTTTAGTCAGTAGTTTGTTTGCAACTACGTGGAGCTGACATCGGACAAGAAAGAGACCACCAATTTATCCTAGCTCATACACGGCTTTATAAGCTGGTTATAAAGCTGCTGGAGCAGACGAACTCCCCGCGGAACTGTTAAAAGCAGCTGGCGATGAGCTGGTCAGGAATATGCACCAACTTATCTGCAAGAGATGGTCGGAAGACCGCATGTCCAATGAATGGAATCTCAGTACCGTTTGCCCGGTCCAAAAGAAAGGAGACCCCTATGACTGCGCCAATTAGAGAGGGATAAGCTTCCTGAACATCGCGTACAAGATCCTCTCTGCCGTACTGTGTAAGTGCCTGAAGCCGTTCGTGGACACTCTGATAGGTTCCTACCGGTGTAGTTTCAGGTCAGGAAAATCCACGATGGACCAAATATTTACACTACGGCAGATCTTGGAGGAGATCCATGAATTCCAGGTCGACACGCACCATCTTTTTGTCGACTTTAAAGTCGCTGCTCCATTAAGGTCCGAGGTGAACTAACTGACCCCTTTGATGTTAAAAAAGGTTTTAGACAGGGTGACACACTGTCATGTGATTTCTTTAACATTATACTTGAAAATACCGTGCGGGACTCTGCGGCCAATACAGGAGGTACGATCTACTTCAAGTCCACATGATTGCTTGCCTACGCAGATGACATTGACGTTATTGGACGGACAAAGCAAGACGTCAATGAGGCGTTCGCATGCATTGAAGCAGAAGCGGCTAAAGTGGGTCTAAGGGTAAATCGGGACAAGACCAAATATATGCTGTCATCCAAGAAAGACTCGCAACACCGACGTCTTGGTCAGAACGTCACCTTCGGCAGCTATAATTTTGAAGTAGTCAAGAACTTCGTCTACCTTGGCTCGATAATGACAAGCAGCAACGACACCAGCGCTGAGATAAAACGCAGAATAACTCTTGCCAACCGCTGCTTCTTTCGGCTCAAGAGGCAATTGAGTAGTAGAGCACTCTCTTGAAAAACTAAGGTATACCTTTACAAAACCTTAATGATTCCGGTCCTCCTGTACGGCGCTGAGGATTGGACGTTATCAAACGCGGATAAAGAGGCTCTTGGGCGTTTCGAGAGGAAAATTGTCCGTGCAATCTTTGGTCCCTTTTGTGTAAACGGAGAGTGAAGGAGGATATTCAACCAAGAACTGTACGGGCTGCACAGCGACATCAGCCTCGTTAGACGTCTTCGGATCCAACGTCTAAGATGGCTAGGCCATGTAGAGCGAATGAACATCAACGCTCCGGCCCGAAGAGTCTTCGACTCCAACCCCGAGGGACGACGCAGCAGAGGACGAACGCATTTAAGGTGGCGCGCACAGGTGGAAAGGGACCTCAACCAACTGGGCGTGCGGCACTGGAACCGGCTGGCCAAAGATCGGGCCGGCTGGGGAGGCCTGTCGGTTGAGGCCCTGGCTCACCCCGAACTGTAGCGCCCTTAAAGTAAGTAAGTCATATACGGCTTCGTACTGCATCCGCCAACAACAACCGCTCAAATTTTCTGAACATTCCCAGGTTCAAAACCGACAGGCTCGATGTTTCCCAAATGCGACAACAGCTTGAGAACCACGTTACCTTAAAACCCTTCAGACGGATCGATGAGCGTATAGCGATCAAAGCTCGGATGGCAGCCGCCTCGGAAGCGAAAATGGAGCTAGAAGCCCAATATCGTGCGAAGAAGAAAGAAGTGCAGCGTAGTTTGAGATGTGACATCAGTATATCAATACACTGACTTTAAAGCCTGAGGAGACAGCAAGCAGGTGCGACAAGAGGGCTGGGAACTCCAAGCTATACTCGGTGGAAAGTCTGGACGGCAAAATTCTTGTCTCAAATGAGGATCTCAAACTCAAATGACGATTTTGCAGCAACAAACTCCCGAATACGCCCGGCACGCCCCAGCAAAACAGAAATTATAGTTGCAGTCAAGTCAAGGTGTTGATGCATCCCTGCTGAACTATTTCAAGCCGCGCCAAACATATCAGCAAATTTGCTGCATCCGCTAAGGAGGGGTATATGCCTATATATGTTATGGCATGTGCGTTATCCCAGCCCGTAGATGTTACTCTTGATGTCGAATAGGCAGGCTTTCGCATCCTCTTGCATCGACCATCGGGCAATGCGTTGACTCGCAACATCTTCTATTCTACTTCGAGGCTTTCGACAGTTTGAACTATATACATATATGGTTGGCCTTGCCCAGGAGAGGCACATCAGACAAACATATTGCTGTTATCAAGACTACATATGGGGGCGGTAAGTGATACGTCTCACATAATGGTAAGGTGTCAAAGGAATTTAATGTCCAAAGTGGAGTACGTCAAATATGCATACTGTCGCCACTATTGTTCTTGGTGGTTATTAGTGACGTACTCCGTGCAGTGCACAGACTATGGTGACGATACCTGCCTACTTTCATTTTCACATGAGGCAAACAAATTAGGGCTCAAAATAAACACGCTGGCACCCAACTCAGTATTGCCGGACAGGAAGTCGAAAAAGTTGACAACTTTCTATATCTAGTATGGTATCTTCCAAGCAATCGAATCGAATTCCGATTAGGTTGTGGGATATCTTCCTTGCAACCTAGACGGAATCCGAGAAGGACGGACTGGGTACGGTTTAGAGAGGAGCTTGAGAAATCCACACAGGCCCTGCCTAAACTTAGAACGAAACAATTGGTAGCGAACGCTATTCATAACCTGAATAGCGTCATCACCAGTGGTTTTGAACTCGCATGTCCTGTCAGCAAATCTCCCTGCAGGAAATTGGTCCTCTGGTAGAATGCCGAGCTCCAAAGTCTTCGCAGGGAAGCCAGAAATCTTCTGAATAGATCGCTCAAATCGAATTCGGAAGATGACTGGAACAAGTATCGGTCGAAGCAGAAAGAATATAAGAAACTTATTCGTAAATCGGAGAACGATTCATATAGGACCTTCTGCGAAGAGATCAAGTCTCTGAGTGCGACTAGCAAGTTGCTTAAAGTCCTCAAACGGGGAAAACCGACAAAGCTAGATACACTCAGAAAATCTGATGGTACCCTTACTGAGTCTAAAGCGGAAACTCTTAGTTTACTGTTTGGGACTCATCGACTCGTTGCACACTCCTTCAAGGGAAACTGTAACTGAAACGATGAAAACAACTCGGCGTAGCTGGTATATTGCGTCACGCGTGGTTACGACTGAAGCTATTGAATTTGCTGTGGCAACCTTCGATGGCTTCAAATCGCCGGGCACCGACGGAATATATCCCGTTATGCTGCAGAAAGGTATAAGGCAGCTGCTTCCTACTCTGAAAAGAATTTTTACTGCTAGTCTAGCACTTGGTCACATACCAATTCCTTGGCGCACAGTGAACGTGGTCTTCATTCCCAAAATAAGAAAAGAGGACTACTCACTTGCCAAGAGCTTCAGACCAATTAGTCTAACATCCTTCCTGCTGGAAAGCATGGAGAGACTGGTAGAGTTGCACGTGCGCAAAGTTGCCCCTCGAATGCACCCTCTTTCGGAGATGCAACATGCTTACCAGCGCGGAAAATCCTGCGAGACTGCGCTTCAGAACCTAGTTGGGAGAATAGAATGCGCGCTCGAAAGGAAAGAGTACGTGCTCAGCATTTTCATCGACATTGAGGTAGCTTTTGATAACGCAACTTTTGACAGCATGTGCAACGCTTCCAGACATCATGGCGTAGATGAAGCAATGGTCCTATGGATCAAGGCAATGCTCATGCACAGGACATTGACCACTGATGCAGGCCTCGACCAGTATGTCAAATCCGGCGTAAACAGGGGCTGCCCGCAAGGTGGCGTCCTGTCTCCGCTGTTATGGTGCATGGTAGTCGATTCTCTGCTTGATGCTCTCAATGCCTCTGGAATCTATGCCCAGGCCTATGCGGATGACGTCGCCATTCTTTCTGTCGGCTCATGTTTAGCGACTGTCCGTCTCAAAGCACAGGCGGCGCTAAATGTGATCGATGATTGGTGTACTAGAAATGGGCTGTCAGTCAATCCTCTTAAAACCGATGTCGTTCTCTTTACGAGAAGGAGGAAAAATACTGACATGACTCAGCTGGTACTAAAAGGCACTTCCATCCCGATATCCAAGGAGGCTAAGTTTCTAGGAGTCGTCTTAGAAAGCAAGCTTCTTTGGTCAAAGCATGTTGAGTCAAAAACCGCCAAAGCGTTGTCAGCTTACTGGCAATGCAAAGGAGGTTTTGGCAAAGCATGGGGTTTATCACCGGCAAAGGGCCTCTGGATCTACACGGCAATGATAAGACCTATAATCTCATATGCATCGGTTGTCTGGTGGAACAGACTAAAACGCAAACACGTCGTGGCCTCTTTCACCAAACTCCAAAGAACGGTTTGTCTCAGCCGCACGGGGGCCTTCCCCAGCACGCCGGGCGCTGCTCTAGATGCTATGATGAGCCTTCCACCTCTTGATATATTTACGAGAGGGTGTACTCTGAAAGCACAGAGAAATAGCTTTTGGTATAGCTCGCATAGGAATAGCGCCGTGCTTGCGCAAGGATTGTCCTGCGACCCCTGTCTCATGGACATGCCTTCTGACGCACTGACGCCCGTTATTCTACTGCGCCGTAATTTCACGGTCGAGTTTCCATGGCGTCAGGATTGGCTATGGCTGGATACTGAACCTGGAAAGGATAGTCTTCGCATTTTCACGGATGGCTCCAGATCTGGGCGGGGGTCCGGTGCTGGGGTCTTCTTTGAGCACGAAAACATCCGACTGCACTTCTCCTTAGGAAAATATGCGTCTGTCTTCCAATCAAAGATATACGCAGTTCTAATGGCCATGCACTACATTGTGAAGCACAGGTGGAAGGGGGAAAGCATATGCGTCTGTAGTGACAGCCAAGCTGCACTAAAAGCTGTGTGTAACCCCTTAACTAGCTCCAAATTTGTGCTTGAACTCAAGTCCTTCCTGAACAAGTTGGCAGACTAAATTCATTAAGGCTTCTATGGGTTCCAGGCCACTCTGGGATCCCAGGGAATGAGATCTCTGATGAACTCGCCAGAATGGGTTCAGAAGAGAGCTTCTCAGGACCTGAACCCGCTCTAGGTCTACCTAGAGCGGACACCTGTAAGGTGTCTGTCTGGAGTACAATGGACCAGTGTTTGCGTCTGACTGCTCCAGCGGATAGCAGAAGCCTTCAACCAAAAAAAAAAAAAATGGTATCGTCTAACCGTCGTGGCATCGAACTGGATACACCCAATAGAATCGGGAAGGCTAAAAAGTTCAGAATGCTTAAGAACGACGCTGCGACTGTTCCGCTCCAATGTAGAATCGGTACGGTTTAATGGCTGCAGTACCTAGACGGTCGACACCATTAGCGCGCGCAAGCTATAAATCTTCGAAAATAAATGTTTAAGACCAATCTTGTTTAGCCAGGAACATCTAACCATTATTAAAGAACAAGAAAGTGGCAGTGGATTGGTGACACCATCCATTGCGAAATACGCGATGTAGTGGAACGCATTCACTCAAGCAGGCAGAATAGCGGACCGTCCGTCCCAAGGCACAGAACCGTTGAGGGGGAATCGAGATCTTTAAGATTGAGTTGGAGGCAGCTCAAACGCGTTGCAGAAGTCCGAACTAGATGGCGCGCAGATGTGGTTCATGCCTTGAGGAGTTTAAGGATCTAGAGAGAACCCAAATTGGTTAGGTGTAACAGATCTGCTTCCGATACCAACTTCTCCTTGGGTGCTCTTAGAGATTGGACTTTCTTGCTCCAATATTATCACATGGTCAATTATGTATGTACTAACTGTGCCCGCGACTTCTTCGTCCGCGTGGAACAGTGACTTTCGGCAGGTTTCTTTAATTTCTTAAGCTAATTATTTTGCAAATAAAACACATACATACGTTAAAATAAGCTATTTCCAGTAATTTACTGCAAATAGCTTATTTAAGTACATTTTTATACACGACGTTTTTAGTTTTTCCACCTTTTGCCAAAACACGAAGATTTTTTCAGGTTTGATACACGTGAGCATGCCACATAGAGTTGCCTACGCGAAAAAACATTTTTTTTTAAATGAACACCTGCAAATTTGAGCTTCTCTCCTTCGACTTTATTTTTTATTTATATCTCGCCCCGGTTAAGAGGCAGGGGCAATTTTAGAAAAAAATTACTTCGTATGAAAAAAAATTTAAGAAACAACGGCGACACTTACAATGAAGTACTATACTAGTTTTCAAAGCCAGATACCTGTTCTTTAATGCTAAATTTAAACCAAATTATTTGTATAAATAGTTTTTGAAAAATTCGCATGCACACTCAGAATTGTGATAAAAAAATTAAAAAAAAAATGTTCAGACCAATTTTTCTCAAAATTTTGAAATGAAGTGCCGTATTGGCTTTGGTAAGTGTGGAGAGCACGATATCCGTGGTAGCGCGATTGGATGATGGATTTAGTTAAATCGACCCAAAATGAATTGAAAATGATAAATAAAATTATTCGAAGTAGTGGGGCAGACTATTTGGAACTTTATCCAAAAATAATTTCAAATATCGATATCTCGAAAACGAAGCGGGATGTCGAAAAATGTTATTTCTCAGGCTCTAGACTATCTCTGTACCAAATTTCATTTATATCGGTTCAGTAGTTTAGGCGTGATCGTGTAACACACAGACAGACAGAGTTACTTTCGCATTTATAATGTTAGTATAGATATCGATTTATGTTGGCGTTACAGTCCATGAAGGACCTAGGCCGAGCTTCTCTAAATCACCCATGTTGTGCGTGATTTTATTTTCCAATAGGTGAAAGGGACCTACAGTTTTATTGCCGATTCCGAACGCGTGATTCGAGAAGCTTGTCTTGACAATTATAATACAGGGGGTTTTGTCAGTACCCCACTTACGAGAAGTACCGTGAAAAACACGTTCGATAACATGACTGTTGTCGGGATTCCATCCCGTGTCATCGGCGCCAGAGGCCAACACACTACCCACTGCGCCACGGTGCTGAAGTGTGATATGTTCTGTTGAAATATAACCAAAACGGACCATTCATACAGCATATGTAAACAGTTTCTCATACCAAGCACGAATACAAGTAAGCCTAATCGCGGTGGCAAGGCTGAGTATGCTTGACTTGGCGCAAATTATGAGTAAGCTGACTAAAATAGAATCCTGCAAAACCAAACAGCAAGGAAATCACCAATTATTCCTCTACAAGAAGTAGAGGAAACAGACACAAAATTGAGTTTCTCGAGCACTGCTGTGTTTCTCACCCTGTCCCGGCGAGTAACTCCCACAACGGTTTAATGCCGATTCCGAATGGCGTGAGTTGAAATTCTTTTCCATGGCAAATTTTGCCAATACCCCGCCGAGGAGGGACGTCGCGAAATAAACATTCGATGGCGTTAACGTTATCGGGACGCGAACTCGCTCATCGTGCGTCAGGGTCCTACACACTAACCACTGCACCACGGCACCTTCTGATTTGGAACGAATACTGTGGTGAAAACCACTAACGTGGTTCTGACACCAAGCTCGGCCTTCCTGATTACAGATCTCCCAAGCTGTTTCAAAATTTATCAAGCTTAGCCGACTCTGCAGGAAAGCCCAGCATTACTCCATGCATCACTCGTGAAGACGACCTCAAGATATTTAAGGTTCTCCACCTACTTCAATTGATCACCGTTAACATGTAGATTGTATTTCACAGAAGTTCTGGAAATAACCATAATCTCGTATTTGTCCACGTTAACCTTCATATTTAGCTCGCGTTAGTAGTCGGCTTGGGAGGACGTGAGGATAACTAAGTCATCAGCAAAAGGAAGGTTGCTTACCCTCAACTCTACCAATGTTAAACATTCCTCGCCTCGACCGCGCTGCAATATCCAGTCCATGTACATGTGTAATGAGAAGGAGAAGTGACGAGACGCACCCTTGACGAATCTCAACACCTTAGCATATACTTCACCAAGGAGACTCGAAAGAGATACATATGCCCCTGTAGTTGTCCCCCTTTTTCAAAAGAGGGACAATCACCCTAGTCTGCCAACCACTAGATGTCTCACCGCGTACCCAGGCCACCTTAATGATACGAGAGAGCCATAAGACTCCCTCTTTACCCATTGCCTTGAACATTTCGGGCCGAATTTCAGCCACACCGGTGGATTTACCAACTTTTAGCGATTTAATCTGAGATTTATGGTTGCTTCCCAACTTCTCGTCGAACTCCTTCCAGAACTGCTCTTTAGCTGCTCGCACAGCCCACTTGCAAGTACTTCGCGCCACAGTGTATTGGTCACGGGACGCAAAGTCCCCCAAGAGGATCCAGTCACTGTAGGTCTTCTTTTTTTTCTGATGGCTTCTTGAACTCCGGGTGTTTTAAACCACACAGTTATTTTTCCACCGCCAGCCCCTACACCAGGCCGCTTCACTGCACAAACATTACGTGCAGAGGCAGTGACAGTTATTGAAAACATTTTTCCTTTACATGCGTTCTGTTGAAGCCTCCGATGGCACCACGTGGAAGGAAAGTGTCCATCATGGACATGCTATTTGCACAGCAAAAATCCAACAGCCTTTCTCGGTTCGCGTCAACTTCATCCAGGAAATCCGCATACTCTGACGGCCAGCCTAGGACTAGCTCACTCCCGCCTGTGCAGACATTTGAGGTGCAACTCCCGATAGGAAGAGTTTCTATCCGCTCGAAAGGTCCACGGTTCTACATCCTCCTTGATTCGTCGAAGAGCTACCTACGATATCTAACCGATACCTGGTAGCTTCCTCAACCAGCTCAAGTTAGATTCCTGTGAGCGATAAGACGTTACATGTGCCCATCCTACATACATATGTCGATACAGTTGTCCGTTCCATTTTACTCCCCGCGACCACTGGTTACCATGGTGTCTCATTGGCAATACTCTGCTCACTAGAAAGCATCCAGCATAGATTAGACCAAAACCCATGTTGTGAGCAACACGCCACATCTTTAACTTTCTGAAGAAGTCGTATAAAGATTGGTTGAGTGAAAAAAATTAAAGTGGTAGCCACCAGCTTGTTATACATATATGTTCCCCAACCGTTCTCTGCTTATCTTCAAAAGTTAATTATAAAGGCATTACACCATCTCTGGCTACATATACATAATTGGACATATCATCAAGAGCAAAATAAAAATAATCCACGAAAAGATAAAGCATTTCATAGCAGAGCGCACTTTCATTCAAGGCAACCTTTTCTTCAAAGTCTACGTCTTTTCATCCACTCTCCACAGCGGCTAAGCATACTTTCGTAATAAATATAAGAAACCGTCAAGACTTTTCATAACGACTTTCTAAGGAAATAGGAAAGGAAGGGAAAGCAAAAAGTTGGCCGAGAGAATAGAAAATCCGTACAATATATGTATGGATAAACGAAAAGAAAAAAAAAGTGAAAATCGAGTATAAAAGAAACAAAACTTTATCCACAAGGCACTTGTCCTGCTTTTCATAAATTTATGGCCATGCCCCCCATTCTACCATTGCTTCGGCTTCCGCTTTTCTAATGGTCGTGGGTAATATATTTTCTGCTTCTGTTTTCATCCTTTTTCTTACTCGTAATCATCACGACAGTTTGTCAAGCGCTCAAGACCCCGACGTGAAAACGTTGGCCCAAGGAATGCCCGTGCTTCAATCTCGTTCTATAGAATGCGTGCGCTTTTCCTGTTCCGTTTCATTCACAATTCTTTCTGCGGAACGCTATTTTCAGCACTCCATTCCCTCAAGGACAATAGAAAACAAAAAACTTTTCTCCCCAAGCCACGGTACTCGGTCCAGGAGAACAAAACAATAATAACCACAACAACAAAAAAACATATCCCTAGCGCTGCGTTTATGGCGCTGTTGGCTTTAATGTCATTTTAATTTCTTTTGTCCTGTGAGAAAGGGTTTTTCACAGGCTTGAGTAATTGTGTTTAACCAAGTGCTATTAACGGCATGGTAATCGCTGTGTTTAGGTCGTCAACGAGATGAACACTGCTTGGACAAGGACTACGCAAAAGGACAAAGGAATGAGAGAAAGATTAGAGGCTCAGGATTAGAGCCTCTAGGCCTGTAGCTGGAGTTCGGGAAGTGAAATTCAATTGACACTTACCAGTAAGCCAGCAGCAACAACGCCAACAGGACATTTCCAATTAATCCTAAAGCCGATGTGTCGTATGGCGTCATGTTAGCCGTGCAATACCCGTATGCAGGTTCGGTTAGTTTCGCAGCACGTTACATTGAATAATGACATTCATTAGGATTCGTACCACCCAGGAATATCACCCGTCACTGCCGGAATCAATGACACGAAACCAATTACACATCCAAGATACACTCCCGAACGGAGAGCATTGATAGCATATGGTGACCTCCAGCTGTCAAAGACAAGCTTCTAATTAATTTGACATAGTAGCTGTCATGACATCGTGCCGTGATTCTCGAGCGGAATGTGAGTCGTATGGCGTTCATGTGCATTTTTTCTGAAAACCATGTATTTACCTGTTCCTCTAATTAAGTTCCTTTTTATTGTATCTCAACGTATTCATAGTTGGCCATTGACTTAGGACAACCAAATTGACTGTCGGATGTCAGGAGTTGACCCCTTATGCTCCCAAAGGTCCTTGTTGTCCAATTTGCATACGTCGAGCAAATAGATTTGCTAATCAATTTAGAACAGTTGGTAGGAATGTTCCAATGTTAGTTTAGAGCGACATTGCAATTGTTTGTTTCCGTTTCCATCGGTTTGTAGCATCTGTACCCGAGGGACAGTGGCTGCTTGTTTCAATGTTTGCCAGTGCTATATGACCAGTGGGCGATGCTGACGTATGGGTGATGGCTGACGCATGTCCAACTGGTAGGTACATATCCATCAGAGCGATGCTTGGATAAGGTAAATGACTTTATTGTAGCTACGAAGTGTTAACGATGGTAGTAAAATTTGTTTCATTTAGGAGCGTATAGTGACATTTGTCTGTTCTTGAAGCTTTACAACATACCAAAAGGACTATTGGTTAGAGGATGTGGTTAAATTCTATGCCTATCGTATGAAATACAATCTCGTTATAGGATTTACTTGACTCAAACAAGTGTTAAGTGTCAGCAACGTTCGTTTAACTATATGTTAAAGTTAATTGAAATGTATCAGTAGCGTGAAAGGAAGGAACTGAACGAAGTTGTGGAAGTCGACTTTATCTCCAACTTGTGATATATACAGTCCAAGCTGCCGCCAAAGTTCAGGGTGGCGGTAAAAATTAATAAGCAGAACTTCTAAGTGAACACCATATATGACCTACCATTTAGCTCAGTTTTAGTACAATTCAAGACTAGGCCTGTAGGTTTACGGTCCCGCTTGTGAGTATTATTGTAGAAAGCGACACTTATTGAAAGACAATCAGATTGGTTTCCATCGCAAACGTCTAGTTTTGTACGTGTAATGTTAAGAAGCTGGGTGTGAGAGAAATATTATCCAAAGCTACAGGCTGCCAGAAATACTTTGGTAAATAATCCTAAGCGAATATCTCACCGCAATCCGTTTTGAAGCTGCTTCGGGAGATAATTACATCCATCGACTTGGATCATAACCTTACTGCAGGCACAATGCCACACTGCACCGACGAGTAGGACTAACAGTAACAGAACTTAACGTCTAGACCGCTACACTTCTTCTTTTTCTTCTTTTCAGGCCAGCAACCTATGGAGGATCTGGGCCCGAGTTATTACAGCCTTTCATCCTTGGCGGTTCCGGGCCAGTCGGAAAGGCCAAGTTGCCTTACGTCGGCGATCACTTGGTCTTTATACCGGAGGTTCGGTCTACCCCTTCTTCTCGAACCAATATAACATCTTCTTAGCTGGAGCGTTGGCGTTCATGCGTTCGATGTGGCCGAGGAATTATAGGTGACAAATTTTTGCCTTCCGGACTATATCCACCACTTTGTACTGCTCATAGAGTTCGCGGTCATGAAGGAGATTTCGCCCAGATGTGGTGTCATATAGGCTATGTTTGCCGATGACTCGTTTAAAGATGCTTTCCTTACCCAGCTTTGCATTGAAGTTTCCTAGTATAATTTTGATGTCATAGCTGGGACATTTTGCATGCGCTCTCTCTAGGAGATCGTAGAACTCATCTTTGACGGAGTCATCCTTGTCTTCCGTGGGGGCGTGGACGCAGATCAGGCTGATGTTAAAAAATGTAGCCTTGATACCGATCGATATGAGGCATTCGCTCACATGCCGGGACATAATCTGGTAGTAGCAAGTACACGAATCCCACACCTCAACATCCATAAGAGGACCTGGCGATCTTTCGATCAATCGACAACCAACCAAATTAATCATATCAATGCCGATCGACGGTAGACAGTCTTCCAGCATCCTCCAGCAACCTTTCGAGGAGCCAACATCGATTCGGATCAATTCCTTGTTGCAGCCAAGCTACGGATGCGAATTTCTCGGAATCAACGGAATTGAGTAAGAACACTAAAATTTAACGTCGGAAAGCTGCAATCGCAGGAGACCGCCAGGACCTTCGCCGATCAAGTCTCCCTCAAGCTCTCTCAAGTCTCGATGCAATCTGCAGAAACCATAGAACAGCAATGGAGTCGTTGTCAGAACGCCATTAGAGAGGCCGCCTCAGATGTACTCGGTATCGAGCCACCATCGTCGAGAAAGCCCTGGTTTGATGATGAGTACAGACAGGCCCATTTAGAGAAACAGAATGCATACATGGCCACATTGCATTGACGGACGAGAGCTGCCCGCGAGCTCTATGAACAGAAAAGGAGAGAGGGGCATGCGCTTCTGAGAAGGAAAAAGAAGGAGCACGAGAAGCGCGAGATCGAGAAGATGGAGAGATGTTACTGCAGGAACGACGTTCGAAAATTTTACCAGAAAGTAAAACGAACATGCCAAGGCTATAAAGCCAGAGCAGAAGCCTGCAGGGATGAGCACGGACAACTAGTAGTGGAGTCACAGTCGATGCCGAGATTGTGGAAGGACCACTTCTGCAGACTGTATAACGGCGATGATAGTCAAAATGCCGCCATCAGGCAGAGCGAACCATTCACAATAGACGGCGCCAAAGGAGGATCCCGTCCACCCGACCTAGACGATGTTAAGATAGCGATATCGAAACTTAAGTCTTATAAAGCTGCTGGAGCAGACGGACTCCCCGCGGAACTGTTTAAAGCAGCTGGCGATGAGTTGGTCAGGAACATGCACCAACTCATCTGCAAGATATGGTCGGAAGAACGCATGCCCGATGAATGGAATCTCAGTATTGTTTGCCCGGTCCAAAAGAAAGGAGACCCCTATGACTGCGCCAATTACAGAGGGATAAGCCTCTTGAACATCGCGTACAAGATCCTCTCTGCCGTACTGTCTAAGTGCCTGAAGCCGTTCGTGGACAATCTAATAGGTTCCTACCAGTGTGGTTTCAGGCCAGGAAAATCCGAGATAGACACTACGGCAGATCTTGGAGAAGACCCATGAATTCCAGGTCGACCCGCACCATCTTTTTGTCGACTTTAAGGCCGCGTATGACAGTGTTTGTAGAGACGAGCTGTACAGGGCCATGTCATATTTTAACATTCCTGCCAAACTCGTCAGACTGTACAGGATGACTATGGAGAACTCTCGCTGCTCCATTAAGGTCGGAGGTGAACTAACCGACCCCTTTGATGTTAAAAAAGGTTTTAGACAGGTGACGCACTGTCATGTGATTTCTTTAACATCATACTTGAAAATAACGTGTGGGACTCTGCGGCCAATACAAGAGGTAAGATCTACTTCAAGTCTACGCAATGCTTGCCTACGCAGATGACGTTGACGTTATTGGACGGATAAAGCGAGACGTTAGTGAGGCGTTCGCAAGCATTGAAGCAGAAGCGGCTAAAGTGGGTCTAAGGGTAAATGGGGACAAGACCAACTATATGCTGTCATCCAAGAAAGACGCGCAACACCGACGTCTTGGTCAGAACGTCAACTTCGGCAGCTATATTTTTGAAGTAGTCAAGGACTTCGTTTACCTTGGCTCGATAGTGACAAGCAGTAACGACACCAGCGCTGGAATAAAACGCAGAATAACTCTTGCCAACCGCTGCTTCTTTGAGCTCGGGAGGCAACTGTGTAGTAGAGCCCTCTCTCGAAAAACTAAGGTAACCCTCTACAAAACCTTCATCATCCCGGTCCTCCTCTACGGCGCTGAGGTTTGGACGTTATCAAAAGCGGATGAAGAGGCTCTTGGGCGTTTCGAGAGGAAAATTATGCGTGCCATCTTTGGTCCCTTTTGTGTTAACGGAGAGTGGAGGAGGAGATTCAACCAGGAGCTGTACGGGCTGTACAGCGATATCGGCCTAGTTAGACGTCTTCGGATCTAATGTCTAAGATGGCTAGGCCATGTAGAGCGAATGGACATCAACGCTCCGGCCCGAAGAGTCTTCGACTCAAACCCCGAGGGATGACGCAGCAGAGGACGACCGCATTTAAGGTGGCGCGCACAGGTGGAAAGGGACCTCAACTAACTGGGCGTGCGGCACTGGAAGCGGCTGGCCAAAGATCGGGCCGGCTGGAGAGGTTTGTTGTTAGAGGCCCTGGTTCACCCCGGACTGTAGCGCCATCAAAGTAAGTAAGTAAATATTCACACAGTTCGGCAACAATGGAGATCTTGAATGATCCATTTTAAGGTTATCACCAGATCTGATCACACCAGCCTTCTTACTGTGAAATTTTCAAAAAAGCAGTGTTTTACTTTACAAGCCATAAGCAAAAGGATAAGATTGCACCTTTTCGCGAATTGCTAATTTAACACTTATAATTCTCCCAACAAATTGTGGTTAATTCTACATCTTTACCCAAATTTTTCGTGAAAACTGAATGCCATTTTTTGCATTTTTGAAGAAATGATAGATTTTATACATTGTAACATTACTTAGAGCCTACTTTAAACACATGCCATAAAAGGTTCGGGCGAAGCCACAATTTTAACTAAACACTTTCACAGTGCAGTTCTGAAGACAGACAGCCATAATCTGGTCACCTTTTCATAAGTTAGCAACCGCCTTGTAAACAATGCTGGCTTTTGAAATATTAGACTCGCCTTGGTAAAAAAAAACCGATGGAATCAGAAACGTTTCCTTGGTCTGGTATTAAATCCATATTGACAGTGAAGGTTTGCACAAAAAAAGACCTACGTACGAGGAAGACATGATTCATTAACAATCTAGTAAACTTTGTCAACGAATATTAGACTTTCCTTCGACGCACCTGGTCAAAAGGGACCTCTTATGTAAACCGCTAACCATTGGATCACTCCACCAGGTTTAGTTATTTCTCCCCTGTAAGCCAGTGATGGTGGCTGTTGTTGCCTTTAAGAGGTTTAACTATGTTAAGACGCCACCTGCGGAGTCAATTCTAGCCCCAAAAAGCGTTGATGCTGCCGGTCTTTCCGATCTCGGTTTGAAACGCGCTCGTTTCACAGAGCAATACATCAAGCTTTAGAGGAATCACCGCTCCTCCTAATTACGGGCCACATGAAAGATTAGCGGCACCACTAATCTATCCTGAATCAGCCCATAATGAATAAATAATAGAAATGTTTCTATTGTGACAAAGCTGTTAAGTCGCACTTGCTCGTCATACATATTGTTGGGAAAGTAAACGCTAGAGATCCAGTTATTGACCATTGTGATTTCCTTTGCAATGTGACCTCGAATCAGCCTTATCAGAAAGCTGTCTATTCGTAAAATCCTTGCCCTATTGTATAGGACCTCCTTCGGATAGAATTTCCTGTACTCAGAGTCTGGTGTTCGGTGTAAGTCGAGACAAGTCCTTAGGCATTGTCTCTCAAACACTCGAGTTTTTCCATCAAACCGGCACTCACATTAGACCAGACAGGACACTCATGTTGCTAGAACAACATCCACATTTTAATCAAAGTATATGTGCTTATCCAGCCAAGTCCCAAGGACTCTGACTACACTTCTACAGGGTCTCTCCTTAGGCGCGTTTGAAAGACCTATCGATGCCATTATGTATGGAATATAACATCGTTCGAATGTACGCCGCGGTTTCTCTGAATGGCGCGTACCATGCAATTTGTGCAATGTGCAATGTGCGATTTTCCATGACTCCGGCGCATACATCAGGCTGAATTCTATCGATGGCATGGGTTATGTTGGCTTTCAGGGCCACTGTAGTTTGGGCCTTATTCGCGTATACATGCGACTTCACAAAACCCCACCAGGAAAGGTCTATCGGGGTGAAATCGCACGATTTCGGTGGCCAGTTCACATCACGTGAAAAGACTGTGCTCTCGAATCGTTCGTGCAGAATTTCCATTGTGGCGTGAGCTGTGCGGCATGTGGCGCTATTCTGTTGAAACCACATTTCGTCGGTCTCTATATCATCCAATTCAGGCCAAAAGAAGTTGGTAATCATCGACCTATAGCGCTCGCCGTTGACGGTGACGGACTGGCCAAGGCCGTTCTCAAAGAAATATTCCCCGATGACGCCGCCAGCCCAAAATGCGCACAAACAAAGACTTTTTCGGGTTTACCGTTTACCTTCAGTTCAAGGATCAGTTGAATTTCATACGGGCGCAGGCCTAAATCATGACGCTATGTTCGCCAAGTTGTGGTCTGCGTAATGCCGAGTTCTTGTGAGCGACACGAAATCGACTGCCTCGGATTCTCCTGCACATTCTTACAGATAGCGGCGATGTTTTCGGCAAATTTTGCGTTTCATCAATGCAAGGGTGTTGGTTTATTGTTTACTGAACCAGTGGACTCAAATTTATCCACCACACTGCGAATAGTCCTCGTAAAATGGGCGAAGCGCGCGGAAGGTTGCTCAAACAGAACACCCACTTTGATAAAACAATTTTATCATTTATACTTACTATTGAGCGCTATTTCTTTCGGTGGTAATTTGGGAGGACAGACTAAATTAACGACACCCAATTTGATAGAGGTGGCTTCAAAAATATGGCCGCCATCTACTGTCTAAGTTGGGAAGTCCCTATTTGGCCAAAACCTGATAGCCTTCGCCAGTGATTTCCATTGTCCCTAGAGGCCTTAGATAGAGTTGTTTTTAATAATATAGTCTCTGATTTCTGGAAGTTTCCACTTCCAGTCATCTCAGTACTACTGAATATTATGGAAGTCGCTCTGCTGAAAGGTAACAATAACGTCGATCGTTCGACCTCACCATACATATACGCGATTACGTCGTCTGCGTACGTATCGATTTAGCGAAGAGGAACTATCAGGTCTGAAGGATGAAAAGGATCGGTGAGTTCACAACGGTGAGCCTACAACGAACCTTCTACTCATCATCATGTCAGTTATAGAATAGCTCAGCTTGTAATAAAGTCTAACCATACGGTGTCGAAGGTTTTTTCCAAGTCAATAAGACAGGCACCCGAACATTGATTCTTGCATTTGTTCCATTTCATAGCCGAGACGAATTTCAACGCTGAGAGCACCGTGGCGCAGTGGGTAGTGTGCTGGCCTCTGACGCCGATGACACGGCGTTATGACAAAACCCCCTGTAGTAAAAATTGTTATGAAAAGCTTTTCGAAATTTGCCGTTCGGAACCGCCAATAAACTGTAGGTCCCTTTCACCTATGGGAAAATGAAATCACACACAACATGGGTGATTGAGAGAAGCTCGGCTCAAGTTCTTCATGGACTGTAACGCCAACATACATACATACATACATACATGTATAGTATCCTACCTTGCCCTGAAACCGAACTAATTTTCCAGAGTGATGTTCTGGTCCTCAAACCAATTAGACGGGGCTCTGTGGACCACCTTCTCGAAGACTTTGCTAATACTCGGAAGAAAGCTTATCGATTAGAGTACGGACGCTTATTCTCGATAAAAAGCCCGCATTTGATACAAACACACACAAACTCGGTACTTTTTTTTTGTTTACGAATAGTTGCACAGTGGACACTTTCTTGTCAACGCCTATGAAATTTAATCTTTTGTGAGATGCATTTCGCTCCAATTGCTTCTTACTGATATTGCAGTCGCTCGACTTCCACCACCGTATTTATTGTTTACTGTGCCGGTTCCGCCACTGAATCAATTGCAAGTCCATAGCGTCGGTGGTTATCTAAATCGAATAAACGGTGAAGAAGAACTCTGACACAAGCCATATGATCGGCCTATCGAACTAACCTATCCTAGTTAAACTGTAAAATAATGACGATTCATGCATGTATTTGATATCCAAGGAATCATAAAAGGAATTAAAATTAAAGGGATCGATATTGCTGATGGTGATTATGCATTTAATTAATTTTAATACATATTAATAATATGCTAATTGAATTTTGATATTATGGATGAAATTCGTGGAAAAATGATACACGAAATTCAGTATGCAGCGACCCACCAATAATACATGGAAACTAGAATTAATTGGTTTGTGGCGTTTTTCACTTTGTTTTAAACAATAGATTTTATTGACGATTTTTTGATAACTGCCCTATTTAAAGCTAACAGATGCGTATATAGACCCTACTTTAATTCTCTAACTTATCCACGAGTCCCCTCCTCACCTCCGCATGGTGCCATCTGGAGATTTGATTCGGAAATTACAGGCGGAGAAGGGCGAATGGCTAATTTTCTGCACCAAAAAATACGTTTAGTCGGTTGTGCTGCGAACTAGCAGCACGTAACCGTATAAAAATCATAAAAGGACAAGGGTATCGGTTCTGCACGTGTAGTGTTAGGTCCTTTAACAGACCGAATGCGGCGCCGAGCAGTTAGTAAAAGTTCGAAGCTATAAAGCAGACATTACCGCACTTCGAGAAGTGTGTTGGGATGCACCGGGTAAAAGGAGGATGAAAAAGTGTGACATGTGTATACTGCAGAAATTGCTGCAAGAAGAACAAACGAGTTGTTCGGGGTGGACTTAGGCAAAAAGTCCTAAGCTTTCGGCATGTGAGTGAAAGCCTCATAACAATCCGTAACAAAGCTATCTTCGGGAACATCAGCTTGATTTTCGTTCACGCCCCCAAAGAAGAATAAGACGACGAAGTCAAAATTTATTGACTTCTATGACCTAATGGATACGACATACGCTCAGTTTCAGCTTAGACACTAAGATTGTTCTAGAAGATTTCATCGCGAAGCTGGGTAGAGAGGACATCTTCGAAAGATTCGTAAGAAAACAGAGCCTACACGACACTCTGTCCAAAAATTGATTCAGGCCAACAGAATTTGTGACGGAAGTGGTTTCCTAGTAGCTAGCATCCGATTTCTACACCTTAATATTCACAAGAAGAGGGCATGGGCTCGGATATACAGGGTAAAGTTGTTGATCGCTCTCAATCTGGCGAGATGCCAGCAACGATCCCTGTTTAAATGCCCGGGTCAAGTTGACATACGGCCTCCTCGCGGCGCCCTCCGGATAGCCTATTCAACAACCGTTGGGTGGTGAATAAACGTATGCAGCGACAAAACCCCGGCCAGAATGGCGGTTGTGCGGGAGGATAACAATCCGCCCACGTAAAAAACATAAAAGTTATGAATGAGCAAGATGCCTCGGATACACGGACGGATACTCGACGACGACGACAACGCACGAAAAAGGAACACGATTTGCGAGTATGCTGCTGGAATGTCAGAACCCTATACACTTCCAGAGCTGCTTTTAAACTAGAAGGGATCCTCACGCAGTACAAGGCGGATATTACTCCGGTCCAGCAGATACGCTGGATAGGAAACGGTATGATGAGGAAGAAATTTGTACGACATTTATTACAGCTGTCACAAAAGATTGTACTTACTGGGATGCGGATTTGTCGTGGGAAAGCGGTTAAGGTCGAAGGTCATCGACTTTAAACCTATAAGTAATCGCCTGGCTGTGATCCCCATCAGAGGCAGATTTTATAACATCAGTCTTATATGTGCACACGCCCCTACCGACGAGGCTGAAGACCCTATCAAGGAGGACTTCTATGACCTCCTGGACAACGCCTACGGAGCTTGTCCGGAGTACGACGGAGGTGGCGGTGGTGCAGTGGTTAACATCATCGACCGTCGAGCCGAAGGTCCATAGTTCAAATTCGTTTCATAGCCAAAAAAAAGTAATTCCTAAACGGAAAAAAGTATGTAACACAGTTGTGAATGGAAAGCGACCAAACGTACTGCTGCAGGCTTAACACTCACAGTATGTGGTTAATTGGAATTCATCCTCTGCGTATGCAATATTAACACCAAAAGTGCACGAACGAATTACCGTGAATTATAACCAACGCGAAATTTCGTCGACTCTCGTCCTATGTAGGACAAACCACCCCTGAGAGTAGTGAACGAACATCTACGACCCAAAAACCAGGGCAGCGCAAGAAGAGTACCGAGCCAGAAGAAGGGAGGAGAAAAAACTACTGCGACAAAAGAAAATAATCTTCGCAGCCTCCCAGCTCAAGGGTATCGAGGAGTCTAGGGATAAGCATAAGACACGAGCCTTTTACAAGTAAGCCAAAGGTCTTGCAGGAGGCTTCAAAAAGGGCACCCAGGCTCATCGAAACTGCGAGGGTATTCTTGTCACTGACCCGCAGGGAATAGTGGATGTACTTAAGCAGCATTTCCAGCAGCTGCTTAACGACCAAGACCAAGAGAGAGTGGTGGGGACCGAGGAAATCCCAACTCCAGACGGTGAAGTAGTGCTCCCACCCAGCATCGAAACAGTCGGCACAACTATTCAGAAGCTGAAGAATAACAAGGCCGCAGACTCAGATGGCTTTCCATCAGAGCTCTTCAAGGCTGGCGCCGATGTTCTGGTAGGGAGCATGCACCAGATCATCTGCAGACTTTTGGAAGATGAAAGCATGCCCGACGACTGGAATGCCAGCTCTATTTGCCCCATCCACAAAAATGGGCGATCCTACGTCTTGCAAGAACTATAGAGGTATATCGCTGCTCAATGTCGCATACAAGATCCTGTCCAACGTATTGTGTGAACGTCTAAAACCATTTTGCACCGCACCCGGCAAATTAACTATAGACCAAATTTTCACACTTCGACAAATCCTGGAAAAGACCAACGAGTTTCGAATCGATACACACCATCTTTTCATCGATTTCAAAGCCGCATACGACAGCATCCATTGTAAAGAACTTTTTGGCACGATGGCCGAATTCGGGATCCCGGTAAAACTGGTCCAGTTGTGTCGCGCCACGCTACGCAACTCGGTTCTAGGACTTCGGAACCGTTTGAAACGTGCACTGGATTTCGGCAAGGAGATGCGCTGTCATGTGACTTCTTCAATCTGGTACTGAAGCAGAAAGTGCGACGGGCAGGCGTCAACAGGGAAGGCACTATATTTTACAAGTCCATCCAGCTGCTAAGATACGCGGATGATATCGACATCATCGCGTGTTCTCGGCGTGGCATTGTGGAATCATTCACGGCGATTGAAGAACCGGCGAAACGAGTTGATCTTAAGATCAATGAGGACAAAACGAAATACATGCAGTCAAGCAAAAACCAATCCGTCGCTCACCACCTGGGACAAAATGTAACAATTGACAGCTACAAATTCTAGGTAGTTAAGGAGTTTGTCTACCTCGGGGCAAACGTAAATTACACAAATGACACCACAGTGGAGATCCGGCATAGAATCGGCCTCGGAAACTGCTGCTACTTCGGCTTATCCAAACAACTGGTATCAAAACTCCTCACTCGAATGACCAAAGTCATGCTTTACAAAACGCTCATACTGCCAGTCTTGCTGTACGGAGCGGAAAGCTGGACGATAAGCAGGACAGCGGAGCTGATTTTGGGTTCTTTCGAAAGAAAAATTCTGCGCCGGATATTTGGTACTGTCTGTGAGGAAAATGAATAGAGAAGAAGACACAACCGCGAACTCTACGAGCTGTACAATGATGTGGATGTAGTCCGGAAGGCAAAGATCCGTCGACTACACTGGCTCGGCCACATCGAGCGCTTGGACATCAATGCTCCAGCTAAGAGGGTCTTCGACTCCGAGCCTCCTGGTTCGAGAAGAAGAGGAAGACCGAACCTCTGGTATAAAGACCAAGTAATCGCGGATGTAAGGCATCTTGGTATTGATAACTGGAAGCAGCGTGCCTAGGACCGTCAAGGATGGAAGGCAGCTATAGCTTAGGCCCAGATGGTTCGCTGGCCTGATAAGTAAGTAAGTAATATTCACAAGAGAATCTGGAGGTTTCTTAATCAATTACCTGTCCTCCGTGAAAATTGCTCAACTTGCCGTGGTGCGGAGGCTCAGTACAGGTGACGACTCTTGAGAAACCATCTCTAGAGGGACCCGAAGCTAATAAGCAGTTATTGACCCTTCCCGACCTCTCTGCTTAATTTGTACCCATCACTCCATCACTCCTCTAACTCCAAGGTGGAACAGCATACGCCGACAGATGTATGGCTAAGAGCGTTTTTAGCTACTAGTATGCGAACGTCGGATACCGGGCGACCTCCAATTTCAATAAAGCCTTCCTGCAGTGTCTCGGGCTCCACTGCAGGTGACCGTATTTTCCCGTGTCCTCGTGGGAACAATTGCAGATATAAATATTTTTGAAGACAATGATGACTCCCAAATGTCATTGCCTGCTAAGGCTTGTGAGCCCTTAGCGGCTCAACAAACAGGAGCGATGTTGGTATCTTCTGCCGACATTGTGGCCGGACGGAAAGCAGAAGATGTGTCTTCACTCTCCGATTCCAACACCACACTCGGTGCGGAATCTGTGAGTATGATCTAAAATGAAATCCCAGGTGTGACAGGAAACAGAACCACCAAACATGTAGAGAACAAGTCTCTACCATCTGGTGGATTCTTGAAATTAAAGCCGTCCTAGCAGAGACGTTTTAGACCTGCAATTAAGCAGGGCAAAACTCGAAATTAGGCTTTAGTTGCCACCAAAGGTCCAGAACTGAAACGGGATCGTTCCGCTGACAATACTCCGCCGAATCTGGCTGCCAAACGCGGCAAGATCAGCAATCCTCAATACGACAAATAGAGCTACAGCAGTGTAGCTGGAAGGATCCGACTCGGCATCGTTTCCAAGGATTTGGGAGCAAACCCCTTTACCACAGCGCAAATGGCAGCCGTTCAGGAGGCTGTAATTGATACCTTCGTCGAACTGTTGGGTAAGGCGCCCAAACCTCAACTCAGGAGATCGACGTATAAGTCGTGCTTGAGGTGCACTTCTCTGGTTTAACTCCCCAATTGATGCTTTCTGACGACCAGACGGACGTCATTAAAAGTATCGTCAGTAGAATGAATAGCCTACCTGGCAGATTTTTCAGCCCCGGTAGAGCTAAATGGGCAAGTGGTTCATTTAAACCCTATAAGGCACGGGGCAAAGACGGTGTCTTTCCTGTTATCTTACAGAGAGGCCTGCACTATTCTGCATCCCACTTATCACTGGATTAGGGCGATGCTAAATAGCCGTATAATATCGGCCAGATCTGGTGTCCACAAGGAGAACTCCCTTTCCCCTTCTCTGGTCGACAGTTATAGACGAACTAATGCGCAAGCTAACCCTTCATGTCTACGAGGTCATCGGATATGCTGATGATCTAGTAGTTATTGTTATGGGCAAGTGCGAAACTGCTGCCTGTGAGCGCATGCAGCTTACGCTTCAGTTTATCTCTGATTGGTGTGGCAGAGATGGTTTATCGGTCAACCTAAATAAGACAATCTCAGTCCCGTTTACAAGGAGGAGAAGGGTACAGCCCTGCTCCGTCTTTCTAAATGGCACAGACATAGGATTGTCAGAAAAAGTTAAGTATTTAGGTATTGATCTTGGCGGACTCATCGGGGATGGCCGTGGTGCAGTGGTTAACATCATCGACCGCCGAGCCGAAGGTCTATAGTTCAAATTCGCTTCTTAGCCAAGAAAAAGTAATTTCTATACGGACAAAAAGTATGCAACGCAGTTGTGAATGGAAGTGACCAGACGTACTGCTGCAGGCATAACACTCACAGTATGTATATGGTCAACTGAAATTCATTCTCTGCGTATGCAATATTAAAGTGCTCGAACGAATTAGTACGGACTATAACCAACTCGGGAATTTGGCCGGCTCTCGTCCTAACTAGGACAACCACCCCTGAGAGAAGTGAATAAACATCAACGACCCAAACACTGCACCCCGTTCAGGTTGTGTGTCTAAAGGCACATCATAAGATGTTTTTATAAATAAAAACTGTTGAACCTGCGCGAGTTTCTAAAAAAAAAAAAAACAAAACAAAAAAAAAAACTGGAATTCCAATTATAAAACAAACTTACAAAAGCTACTATGGCTTTGTGGGCCTCTGTCGACACACTTACGGTAAAACCTGGAGACTGGAACCTAAAGTAATCCACTGGCTATATTCCGCGATAGTAAGACCTATCAACACCTATGTGTCCACGGTACGGTGGACAGAAGTTGAGCAAAAAACGATAATCGTTAAGCTTCAACGCCTCCAGAGACTAGCGTGTCACGGCATTACAAGCGCTATGCCAACCTGCCCCACGGAAGCCCAAGAAGCAATGATTGGACTTTCTTTACTGCACCTTTTTATTTAAAAGGAAGCATTACGCAGTGTAATCAGGATTCTCCGCTCGGGTATACGCTTGCCATGTAGACTCGGGTCACATGTCCATCTTGCAACATCTTCCTGAGCTGGATATGATTACCACGGTTTAGGATGCACTACCACACGATTTCATTTTTGACAAGAGATTTGAGATACTGATCCCAAAGCGCTCAGATTGGTGGTACACTGATGGATCCAAGACGGTTTCTGGCGTTGGCGCCGGCATCATTGGACCAAATCGGAAGAAATCGAAGGCCCTGGGAATGAGTCCTAGTATCTTCCAGGTAAATGGAAACGGTAACGCAAAGGTCTCAGACTGGGTACTCTTTGATCTGAATCTTTGTGCGACGTATGGCAATGTTTTTCGGAATCCGCGGAAGGCGAATTGGCAAAAGTTCAGCACGGAATTAGGAAAAACCCTAGTTCGGCCTCCGAATGGAAATCCCAACTCCACAAAAGACATCCATAAGATGATACTGAACCTAACCGATAAGCTAAACCGGTCCTTCGAGAGATCTTGCCCTATCAAAAACCAAGCAAAAAAAGCACCCGCCGCAAATTAGATTCGCAATAAAGAGCTCGTGGAGAAATTTCTGCGGGTCTATCGAATAATGTACGGATGCGGCTCGTCTGAGAAAGTTTTTGCCTGGGGTCCCAGGCAGGTTTCTTCAATCGGGAAATCTGATGGTAACTGGACAGACTCAAACGAAAGCATGCTTGACGCCCTACTAAAGTGTCACTTCCCTAACTGTGTAAACGCGGGAATATTCGAGAAGGCAAATACACTGGTAAGGGAACAGACTGAGAAAGAAAAGAAAAGAAAGAAAAAATCCTGTGGGCGGTAAAATCATTCGAACCCTACAAGGCGCCAGGAATAGACGGTATATACCCGAAAATGCTGAAAGAACTAGGGGAACTTATCACCCTCTGGCTAGAACGCATATACTGCTGGTGCCTCAGGATGGGTTATGTCCCACAAGCATGCAGGGAGGTTAGGGTGGTGTTTATACCCCAGTCAGAGAAGGTCAACGATGCCATGGCAAAGGAGTATAGACCTATCAGCCTATCCTACTTACTTATGAAAACACTGGAACGACTAATCGACAAATACATAAAAGATGAGATTGTAGGTAGCTACTTATCACAATCAGACAACGCATACACAAAGGGTAGATCGGTAGATACCGTTCTTCACAGGGTGGTCTGTACGATAGAAAAGGCACACAATGCTAAGGAATATGCCCTGGTGGCCTTTCTAGATGTTGAGGGTGCCTTCAATAACGTCAGTACCGAGGCAATAATGTCCAGCCTACGGATGGCCCACATAAATTCGGGAATCTGTAGATGGGTTGAACAAACGCTAAGTACTCGTATAGTAAACTCGTCGATAGGAGGAGCAAATGGAAGGGTGAGAGTCAATCGAGGCACACCACAGGGGGGTGTTCTATCGCCTCTCCTGTGGCTCCTCGTAGTCGACGAATTGCTAAAGCTCCTAGAGACACAGGGTTTCAACGTCACGGCCTATGCCGATGACATTACCATCCTGGTACCCGGGAAATTTCCTCTGGTCTTCAGTGAAAGACTAAGTTATGCGCTACTATTGGTGAATAGCTAGGTCAAGGAACGGGGCCTAGGGGTAAATCCAACTAAAACTGAGATTGTCCTCTTCACACGAAAAGGATCAATACCTAAGTACACATATCCACGTATAAATGGTATCGACCTGACCCCGAAGAAATCCGCTAGGTATCTTGGAATAATTCTAGATTAGAAGCTTAGCTGGAAGGACAACGTAAATGAAAGAACCAAGAAAGCTTACGTGGCACTATATTCGTGCAGAGTAGCTTTCGGAAGCTTTAAACCAAAGGTGGTATACTGGCTATACACCGCGGAAGGAAGACCTATTTTAGTCTATGGATCACATGTCTGGTGGAAAGCACTTGAGAAGAAATGCAACCTTCAAAGTCTTACAGGGGTTCAGAGGGCTGGTGACCGGATCTATGAAATCCACACCAACGGCGGCCCTTGAAGCAATGCTGAACCTTCCACCACTAGACATGTATTGTTAAAGCATTGCAGCCAGGGCTGCGCTAAGGATGCAAGAATCCAGTCTTTGGAAAAGATGTCTTTATGGCCACGCATCAATCCTGGATCGGTGGGCTATCCTGAGGTCCGCAACCGAAACGGACTATACCACCCCACTTCCTTGCTGTGAGAGGAGATTCTCTATTAGGATTCCCTCCAGGGAGGAATGGGCCAGTGGTATGGTAAACACGGAAGATGTGGCAATCTATACCGACGGATCCAAAATGGATACCCGTACATGAGCCGGAGTCTACTTCGAATCTCAGGAAGCGTGTCACTCCTACAGACTTGATGATGGCTGTAGCGTCTTCCAGGCTGAGATATTCGCCATCAAAAAAGGCGCGGATCTGATTCTTAGGGAGAATTTTTCAGGTGAGAGCATCAAAATCTATGTTGACAGTCAGGCAGCCATTAAGGCTCTGCAAGCAACATGGAAAAGATCCAAGCTCGTAAAACTCTGTAAAGAGAAACTAGAAGAAATATCGGATGTCAATGAGGTATGCATCTGCTGCGTACCAGGGCATGTGAATATTTGCGGAAATGAGAAGGCGGACGAACTAGCCAGACTGGGATCAGGCGCAGATACTTCGTGAATCACAACTGAGGCTAGAACGCCACCCAGCACACTATTCAGTTAAATAGGGGTGGATGATGTCAATTAGATACATGCGCTACGGCAAGGGTAACATGGCCTGTCTATGATAAAAAATGGACGGAAAGTCTGCTAAATATTGGTAGAGGGAATATACGACTGGTAGTCAGTCGGTGCTCTCATTGTGCACTGCATGATATCACATCATGCAGCTAGACTAGGCCAGCCCTACAGCGATTTTTGCAGAAGCTTTAGGGACGAAGAGGAAATAGATTCCCTTCGTCACCTACTCTGTGAATGTTCTGCACTGGCCCGAAAAAGATTTATGTACCTCGGGAACTATTTCTTTTCGGGTTTAGAAGAGGCAAGAGACATTAAGCTGAACAAACTGCTAGGGTTCTTAATTGAATATGGATGGTTCAGCTCAGCGGGCAACTAACAGGTTCCCCCTCGGGTTAGTTTTTAAAAATGGGCACAATGGACTTTTAGTAGTCTAAGTGAGCTGTGACTTCATGTCAATAGGGCACCCAACTAACCTAACCTAACCTATCTTCCAGGCAGAATTACATGCCATCCTAACATGCGTCAACCTAAACTTAGAGACTGGCATAAGAGAAGTAACCATCAACATACTCTGTGATAGCCAAGCAGCGCTTAAAGCGCTGAGTTCGTACGGCACGAACTCAAAAACCGTTAAGGAATGCCATGATGCCCTACAAGATCTTGCCAAAAGAAACAACGTTAAGCTCTGGTGGGTGCCAGGGTACGAGGTATTAACGGCAATGGAAGATCAACTAATTCTTAGACAAGTGGGAAAAGTCGCAACACCTGTCCTTTTGGAACAGCGTTCAGGGGCTTCACCAATTAAAACCATTTTTACGGCCCCTGAACAAACACTCAATTAGCATACCCAAACTTAGCAGAGTAGATATCAGAGGACTAGTCAGCTACCTGTCGGGACATTGCGGTGCGGCTCTCTGCCATCTCAGGAAGCGTATCCTTCTCAGAGAAATGATGACTCCTGAAGGGATCATCTCGGCTCCTACGAAAAGCATTTCCAAAGCACTTCCAGCAAGCACAATAGATCTGTAAAGGTAGCAGTACCTCATGCAATTTGGTAGCACTAGCCCCTTAAAAAAAAAATCAATTATCAGTTAATTAAGTCGATCATAATGCGATCGACGCCAAACATCTTGCCAATGTTGACTAGGATCATTACCTTGTTGCAGCCAAAGTACATATGCAGATATCGCAAACTCTGCGGAGTCGAGTTGGACGATCGTGTCTGTCTCAAGAGCCGATCCAAACTGCATAAACCACAGTAAGGAGACGCTGACAGCGCACCATCAGGCATGTTGCCTCTGATGTATTAGATTTCCAGCTACCACTTAGCAGAAAGCCTTGGTTTCGGACGATTCTCGATGCTAAGAATATGGACAGGTTATTTCCGGGGAGTATATAAGGGCGAAGATGGTAAAGATATCGCGGTCAGGCAGAAAGCACTATTCACACTGGACGAAGATGAGAGAGAATTGTATCCACTCGACGAGGTTAAGATAACGATATCGAAAGTTTAGCGAGATTGGTAGCGGAGACGGCCTACCTACTCAGTAATTTAAAGTGGCTGGAGATGAGTTGAGAGACCCCTGTAACTGTGCCAATTATAGGGGAATAAGTCTTCTTAACATCACGTATGAGATCTTTTCTACCATGCTGTGTGAACGCCTGAAACCATTCGTGGACAATTTGGTAGGTTCCTATCAATGTGGCTGCAGGCCAGGAAAGTCAACGATGGACCAAATATTTACCCTGCAGCAGACCTTGGAGAAGACCCACTAATTTTAGGTCGACACACAACCCGTCAGGTTGTGCAGGATGACAATGGAGAATTCTCGCTGCTCTATAAAGGTCGGTAAAGAGTTAACCGAGACCTCCAATGTCAAAAAAGGATTCAGACAGGGCGACGCATTGTCATGTGATTTTTTCAACAACATGCTTCAAAATATCGTGCGGGATTCACTGGCCAATACAAGTCTGCACAATTGCTCACATACGCTGATGACTTTGACGTGATTGGGAGAAGCCAGCGAGCCATCAATGAAGCTTTTGTGAGCATTAAAGCTAAAGTGGGCCTGAAGGTAAACTAGGGCAAAACCTGTCGTCAAAAAAAAGACGCACAACGCCGATGTCTTGGCCTGAACGACACTATTGGTAGCTACAACTTTGATCTTTGATGTAGTCAAGGATTGCGGCAACTGCACCAGCGCTGGGCTTAGACGTTAGACGCAAATAACTCTTGCCAACTGCTGTTTCTTCGGACCCAAGAGGCGATTGAGTAGTAGAGCCCTCTCTCGGAAAACAAGGAAGACCCTTTATGAAGCCTTATTAAAAATGGATGAAGAGACCCTCGGTCGTTTTTGAGAGGAAAATTCTGTGTTTATGGAGAGTGGAGGGGAAGTTTCAATCAAGAACTCTACATGCTACACGGCGACATCCGCCTAGTACGACGTCTACGAATCCAACGTCTAAGATGGCTAGACTTCGAACCTGATAGACGGCGTTGCAGGGGAATGCCGCATCCAAGGTAGTGCACACTGATGGTTAAGGCCCAGGTTTACCCCGAACTGTAGGGCCACCTACGTACTAACTTAAGTAACAACAACTGAAATGAGCACCCTTTGGTCGACTTTGATCTGAAATCCATAGAATTCAAAAAGATATACAATCGTTCATGTCCATCCTAGAACGTAGGCAAGCAGTTCCCTATCAAAATACAACCCGACTTTCTCTCAGCCTTCTGTTGCGGTTACTTTTACGTAGCAAGGACCGCAATAATTCACTGTTATAACTATCGGACAGTAATGATGCCACTTTCGTACCAACTAGGGTCTGACACAACGCCCATTTTCCATTCCTGACTTACAGGTAAGCCGTTTTGAAATTATTCTTGCAATGAAATGATTCCCCCTATCCTTCAATTAATATTCAGATACGTGGCACCCACCTCCAGAAACCCTTCCGGAATGTAACTCAAACATGCTTGTAACACATCCACATTTTCCCATACACTTTTGTGCAAATAACATCTAGCTAACTGCAGTCACATTCATACTAACGACGACCTATATCCTGGTCGCGCACAAAGTCAGTTGGCCACAAGCTTTTAGGAAAATATGTTTGCCATGCAATAAACGAGACATTCCGATGGGATTCCGAGATTTCGTGCCTTGGTTATTGCTCTAGAATTTTTGACGTTTGCATCTAAAAAGATACAAACATTCTGACTCTTCCCGAACGAAGGAAAGCCTTGTTCCATTTCAACGTCTGTGCGAATAGCACAGATACACAGTTAATGCGCCATAAAGTTAATTAGTATTCGCTGTACTCACCGTCGTATAGTAGTCGTATTTGGTCCGTTTTCTGTTTTTCTACTTCTCTACTGTGGCCTAATGACCACATCTCTCCGTGGAGATTCCTACTGAGGATATCTTAATGCGGACTTTTTGTAGTTTAGCATGTGGTTGCCTTGGGTTGAGATTTAAGTATAAAGTGGTAAATTTTATATATTCATATGGTCCGACTGAGGAGCAATGGGAAATTATGAAACTGAAGGGCAGTTGGACGGTTTTAATTAACTACGAGAGTAAATGGCCAACAGGACGTGCTCATGCAAGGTATAGGGCACAGTTTGTAATGATTCCATCGTGTCAAAGCTTCTCTCACGTGTGTGCAAATGGACTCCGTTTGGTTAAAACAGTGACGTCAGTTGTAGCTGTCATTTGGTGTTATTATCAAAATTAATGTTTTCGAAAGGTGTCGCCGTACATAAGCAGATATGCATACTTGGGTTGGTGCAGATAAATTTTTAAAGTGGTCGAGATGAGGCAGATAGTTTTCATAAATTACTTCGTGCTGGTTGATGTCGAGGGGGGTTAATGGGATTCTTTGACATCTCCACTTGGATGCTCCTCCGCGCTGGAACATGAACTGTGTCGAATGTAAAATCCACATTGATTATCAGAACTACCCATGCCACCATAATGTAGCTCCATAATGAGGCTTCATTAAAAATGGTGTACGCAGTTTCAGCCATAGTACACCTCATTTCTGGCAACGAAATACTTTTACACATTTTTTTTGTTTATCTTCAAAAAGCGTACAACAAACAAAAAGAACAATTTGTTTTCGTTTTCGTATTTAGATACCTTCTATGATAGTAAAAAACGTCATAACATCATTATGCTGCCGGTAGCGGTTTTCAGTTTTCAGTTTTGTTTGTTCCATTCGCAACAACTTTGGGTTTTGTTTCCGAAGCAACCTCGAATGAGCGCCAAGGTGGTTGATATGGATGGGGTGTATACACAAATATGCAAGAGATATGACTAAGAGCGCGAAACATAATAGCTGCGAGGAATGTGCGGAGATTCGCGGTATACTCTTACGGGTAGTGGCAATATATGGTTTCTGGTAATGATTCGGAGCATCGTTGGAAATAAGAATTTACAATGTTTGATATTTAAAACACAAAATGAGGGGAAGCTGATCGCGTTTAACATGGCAAACGCCAGCTTCGATCTCTGTCCCTGCTCAATCCAAGTTGACACACAGCCTCCGCATGGCTGATCGACTCAAAGAGGAATTCTACGATCTCCTAGATAGAACCTATGTATGCCCAATGTCCCAGCTACGACACAAAAATAGTTTTAGGAGATTTTAATGCAAAACTTGGCAAAGAGGACATATTTGAGTTTATCATAGGAAAGCATAGCCTCCATAACACCACATCCGACAACGGACATAGGCTAGTCCATTTCCTAACGGGGCTTAACCTCCTTGTAGCAAGCACGCGATTCCCCCATCCCAACGTCCACAAGGGTACCTGGCGGTCTTTTGATGAATCGACCACAAGCCAGATTGATCACATTGCGATTGACGCTAGACACTCCTCCAGTATTCTCGACGTACGAACCTTCCGAGGGGCCAACATCGACGCGGACCACTACCTTGTTGTAGCCAAGGTACGCATGAGGATATCAAGAATGCTTAGGAGTCGAGTAGAACTACGTAAGTTTGACGTCGGAAATCTGCAAGCGCAAGAGACCAGAATCTTTGCCGATCGGGTCTCCTCCAAGCTCTCTCATAATCCTCCTACAGCAGCACAAACAATAGAGCAGGAATGGGCGCATTGCCAGAGGGCCGTCAGAGACGCTGCCTCAGAGGTGCTGGGTTTCAAACCGCCACCACCTAGAAACCCCTGGTTCGATGAACAATATGAACAAGCCCATGCAGCAAAACAAGAGGCATATAAAGCCATGCTGCAACGACGGACGAGAGCTGCTCGCAAAATCTATGAACAGAAGAGAAGAGAGGAACACACGCTTTTCAGAATAAAGAAGAGAGAGCACGAAAAGCGTGAGATCGAGGAAATGGAGAGATGCTTCCGCAGGAATGACGCACGTAAGTTTTAGAATTAGGTAAAACGAACATGCCATGGCTACAAAACAAGAGCGGCGGCCTGCATGGATGAAAATGAAGAACTGGTAGTAGAGTCGCAGTGGATGCTGAGGATTTGGAAAGACCACTTCTGCAGACTGTGAAACGGCGATGATAGACAAGATCCGCTGTCAGGCAGAATGAGCCATTCGTAATGGGCGACGATGTAGGAGAATTCCATCCACCCGACCTAGACGAAATCAAAACAGCTATATCAAGACTTAAGTCTAATAAAGCCGTGAGCGCAGACTGCCTGGCTGCTTAGTTTCTTAAGGCGGCTGGAGATGAGCTGGTTAGGTGCATGCACCATCTCATTTGCAAGGTATGGTCGGAGGAAAGCATGCCCGAAGAATTGAATCTCAGCATCATTTGCCCGGTCCATAAGAAAGGAGACCCCTATACTACGCCAATTATAGGGGAATAAGTCTCCTTAACAGCGCATATAAGATCTTCTCTGCCGTATTGTGTGAACGCCTGAAACCGTTTGCGGATAAACAGATCGGCTCTTATCAGTGTGGTTTCAGGCCAGGTAAGTCCACAATATACCAAGTATTTACGCTACGGCAGATCTTGGACACAGGAATAACAAATCGACGCTCACTACCTTTTCGTCGATTTCAAGGCTGCATATGACTGCTGACAGGGTTTGACCCATACAGAGCCATAGTGTTATCATCCCTGCCAAACTCGTCCGATTGTGCAGGATGACAATGGAGAATTCTCGCTGCTCCATTAAGGTCGTTAATGAGCAAACCGAGACCTTCGATGTTAAAAAAGAATTTAGGCAATGTGACGCGCTGTCATGCAACTTTTTCAACATCGTGCTTGAAACGATCGTGTAAGAGTCACTGGCCAACAGAAGAGGTCCGATTTATTTCAAGTCTACGCAACTGCTTGCGTACGCCGACGACATTGACGTGATTGGACGGACACAGCGGGACGTCAATGAGGCCTTTGTAAGCATTGAGGTGGATGCAGCTAAGATGGGTCTCAAGATTAATGAGGGTAAAACCAAATATGTTCTTTAATCTAAAAGAGACGGACAACACCGG
Source organism: Eumerus sabulonum (assembly GCA_951905685.1). NCBI lineage: Eukaryota > Metazoa > Arthropoda > Insecta > Diptera > Syrphidae > Eumerus > Eumerus sabulonum. Next base: position 212,325,316 of record OX645060.1, read on the forward strand.
CGTATTGGGCAGAACGTCACCATGGGCGGATATTACTTTGAAGTGGACAAGGAATTCGTCTACCTTGGCTCACTGATGACCAGCGACAACAGCACCAGCGCTGAGATAAAACGTAGAATCACACTTGCCAACCGCTGTTTCTTTGGGCTCAAGAGGCAATTGAGAAGCAGAGCCTCTCTCGAAAAACCAAGGTGACACTATATAAAACCTTGATCATCCCAGTCCTCCTTTACGGCGCAGAGGCTTGGACCTTAACAAAAGCGGATAAAGATGCCCTTGGTCGTTTCGAGAGGAAAATTCTGCGCACTATCTACGGTCCCGTTGGTTCAAAGGAGGAGGAGATATAACGAAGAACTGTACGGGTTGTACAGCGACATCGGCCTGGTTCGATGTCTACGGATACAGCGTCTAAGGTGGCTAGGCCATGTAGAGCGCATGGAAAATACATCTCCGGCCCGAAGAGTTTTCGAATCCACACCGGAAGGAAGGCGCCGCAGAGGACGGCCGCATCAACGGCGGCGCACGCAGGTGGAAGGGGACCTTAACAACTAGGCGTGCGGCTTGGTTGTTGGTTGAGGTCCAGGTTCACCAGGGATTGTAGCGCCACCTAAGAAGAAGAAGGATGGCGTGTAACATTTGCTAGAAACTACAACCGACGTTAAAATTCAGTCGAGTTCCTCTCAAATTATATCTAGGACAACATGAGTAGTCGAAAGACTTGTAAGATATAAATAAAAATGCACGAGTAATTGTTTACATTAGAAAATAATGAAAAAAAAAAAAAACGAAAAAGTACCAAATCAGCCGTAACATTCCCATACAAACTCCATATTTTGTATGTATGTATGTTGGCGTTACAGTCCATGAAGGACCTGAGCCGAGCTTCTCCCTCAATCACCCATGTTGTATGTGGTATCATCTTCCCATAGGTGAAAGGGACCTACAGTTTATTGCCGGTTCCGAACAGCGAATTTCGAGAAGCTTTTCATGACAATTTTACTACAGGGGTTTTTTTGTCAGAGCCCCGCTGAGGAGAAACACCGTGAAAAACACGTTCGATGACATGGCTGTGTCGGGATTCGATCGCGTGTCATCGGCGTCAGAGGCCAACACACTACCCACTGCGCCACGGTGCGCTCCATATTTTACACCATTTAATAATACTTGAAAGAATGATGACTTATCCACAAACAATTTAGTGGTCGGTAATATGTATCCCACTTGCTTTCATGGTCCTACCACGGAAACCCATACTTTACAAGTATGTGGGGAAAATTTAAAAAATATTTGTTGGGAAGGAAAAAAAATCAATAAAAAACAAGTGAGAAGGATAAAAACGAGATAAATCTCACTTTAATCCTTGAGATATTTATGAAAATGCCTTTTATGTTTGCTTGTTAAATTTTTGATGATCATTACGTACCGGCAGTGGATATATAGCCCAGGGATACCGTGGCAAGACTACAGCACTCTCGCTGTTCGTACATTCGTGGGCATTGCGGCGCATCAATGAGATGCAAATTGCAACTGAAATATAAAACATTGCTCCCAGTTTAATCTCTGAAAACATTCATTCCACCATTATATATTTCATATTCAACCTTTTACATATCTTTTTTTTATGCTGCCTGCTGCTGGTGCCATGATGCTGCCTATATCGAATCAAATATACTGACTCAAGGGCAACAGACAGTCAGGACATTACCCATGAGAGAAACACGTTCGTAAAACATATTTCCGAAACAACCTTTTTCCATGGAAAAAATCATTTTTCAAATCAGACACATGCTCTCTAGTGTCCAGTCGATTAGAAAACGAGATAGAAAGGATGCGAGAAGGAAAAATGAAAAAAATAGAATGATATCAAACCACCAACACCATTAGTACCAGTTACCAGTAACATGGATAAAAAATGATCACCGATGTGTCCACCATCTACCTCGCCGTTCATACGGTGAACGGATTGAACTACCAGCTGACAGGCAGAAGGATAAGATACAAACATGTGAACTAGGGATTTCGAAATTCACAGTCATCTTGCCAATGTGCAATTCTTTAAAAATTCAACTCTTCAAGCTTGAATGGGCAACACCCATACTCGTATAACTCATTTTCACCTGTGAGCTGAAATCACTTCTCATGTGCTCTGTCACATGTCGCAGAGCCCAAGTGTCTAATGGACTCACAAGGACGAACAACATACACGTGGCTTTGTATATCTTTGGGCACAGGCAGGTGGATAGAATTGAAGGAAAGGTTGTTCGTGCGACTGCAGAATGGAATCCTTTCAAGACATAACGTTTAATTAGGTAATCTACAAGTATCGTATCTTCGTTGTACTCATTGTATCCTGTCATCTTGACAGTTAAATGTAACACGTATGACTTTAAAAATTTTATAACACCTTACACCTTCTCCGGTTAATTAAAACGTACCGAGAAGTGTCCTTCGAAACCCACATGAACTAACGAAACCTCTGGTACTTGAGTGCGGCAGGCATACGGAACGAATAAATTTATCTTTTCAATTCAAGTTCTTTAAAATGGAAAAAGACAGAAATAAGGAATGAGTAAGGAAAGAGGACTTTCGTTTATATTCGCTGCTTGTGCATGTTAACAAGTTGTGTGCCCGTTAGCGTCACTTGCGTAGGGATCCTGTACCACTGACATGACATCCTGACTTTAGATGTTGGCTCCTGGCTTTTGGCTTCTAGCTTAAGCTCTTAAATAGATATTTATGTTTTATGCACGCTAGTTACCTACAGTACCTACGTACGTAGACAGACATATACATATATAGGTATACCTATTGGCAACTGGAATGTACTCGAACAATGCGGCTATAAATTTCATGAATATTAATTCAATTTATGGCGCATTAAAGTCGGATGGTGGCACTGCGTTCGGTAGCGGTTTTTGTTAGCTACACCGGTGGTATACCGATGGATCTGTGTACATTTCCACGAATGAATAAGTATCCGTATTCAAAAGTGTGGCAGAGAGAGGTTAAGAGATGCGTTGCAGATGAGGTAGGTGGCAAATGCGCTGCCAGCAAAATGAAGCGATTTTTGTTTTTTGCCTTATGTTTACATTTTATGCTTTTACGTTCGTTTTATTACCAAAAGATATCAAGGTCGGTTGGGGAAGCTAAACTGAGAGATACTCGTACGTGGAATGTGCGAGAATGTGGGTCATGGCTGTTGCGTTATACATATACATACATATACCTTGTTGTTTCCATGGATTTCCATTCAAATGGGTTTTGATTCAATGTGGTTCTGATTTGTTTTTCGGTTCCTGCTTTCTTCTTTTTGTTTCGGTTTACGAAGTTTGGTAGGACGTGGAAGTTTTGTTTGAGCTTCGAGAGTAAGTTCCAAAGCAAAATAATGTGTAAATGAAAGCATGAAGTTTGGCTGGGTTTTTACTGGTAAGGAGACTGGGTACCCGGTCCAATAGAGCAACGTGCCTTATGAAGTTTGTTATATTTCGGGGAGTTAAATCGGACTTTGAGTGTTTTCTGGAAGATTTATTGGGGTTTTTTCGTGGAAGATGATGTCCATAAAGTGCTTTAGGTACTATTGGAATGAGGAAGCGTATATATATAGATGGGCACAACATGGGATGGTAGTAGTTAACTTAAAAGTTATTAGATCCGCTGTTCCTGGATTGATGGTAAGCGGCAACAATGCTTGAAGCCAACCTCAGTAGTATCCCAAGTTTAATCCAATTTTTCATCATTTATGGGAAAATATAATTTCACTTACCATAGAGGAACTTAGCAAAATCATTTACATTCTCTCTGACAGCAAGGCTGCATTTCTAGCCCTAAAGAGCTATGAAATCACCTCCAAACTGGTATGGGACTGCCTACAGCTACTTCACCAGCTGGCCAGCACAAACAGAGTTCATCTCATTTGGATACCTGGACACAGCGGCCATACAGGCAACGAAAAGGCGGACATCCCACTCGTGGCCGCAGTGATCAGGCGACTTTGTCCCACCCCCGTACCCTCTCTAACTCTAACTCTACCATGGAGGAAGACAATATGATACGCCGATAATTCAGACTTATTGAAAATGTATTATAATCGGCAATGCCCATTCGCAATGAAGAGAACCAAAGAAAAGGTGAATGAAGAAAACTACTACTAACTACTACTTGAGAGTTTGAGTAACAAGATGATCAAGATAGTTAGACTGGTACAACCGGCGTTTCCAAATCCGAATGCCGATCCCCAATCCCTTTACAGCCGATCAAGCTCTTCCTCAATTAACGGACGAATCGTATATGGAATGGCTCATGGCTTGATAAATGTTGGCGTAGCTCCTTGACGAAGTTTTATTATGCCTTTTACGTTCGGAAGACGTAAGTATAGTCGTTAAAAAATGTTTGTCTGATGCTTTCAATTCTATCTTCTGTTATTGTAACAGACATTAGTGAATTAGAATTTATTTTAAGTAAATCCAATATTTTTCCACAATCACTTCCGATTAGTTTATCAAAATTTCCTTTTACTTGGTATATGTATGTAGGAATTAGCTTCCTGATTACCATACTCAGCCTTTACTTGTGACTTGCTTACCACCGGGATAATATGTTGTTTTACGTTTGCGACATCACCCCCGTAGAAATGTGCGTTGTTTTCGGCCAATTCTTCGTAAGGGCATCAACGTTCATTACCGAGACTGCTGCTCCAGTGTCTTGTTCCATTTTGGTGGGCCGACCGTCTATCTTAACCTCAATGTAATACTTTTTCTGATCTGGTATGGATGCTGACTTAAAATTATTTATTTCGTAAGAAGCCTCTTCTGATTTTTGTACTAAATCTAATGTATTTGCCCCCTTTGAAGATTTCATGCACACTGTCGCCACGTGTCCCTTCATCCGGAATTTTTGCTCGGCACCTGTTTGCCACGTGATTGCTGTCACCGCACCTGTAACACGAACATTTCTTTTTGCACCTTTGGAACTTTTTCCTATGCAGAGTTTCCTTCTTCTTTTGTATTTCTGCAGTACCTTGAATCTGATAAAGAGTTTTTATGCTGCGGTTTTCAAACTAAGAAGACTCCAAGACGAGTGCTAGCTCTACTGCTTTTTCTAATTTAATGTCGACCTCCCTTAGAAGCCTCTCTTTGATATCGGCATCCCCAAGCCTCCTGATAAACTGCGATTTTGCAAGATACGCACGAAAAGTTGCAGTAAGTGCTGAGTTGTTTTAATTCTGCGATATATGTTGCTATTGATTCGCCCTCTTGTTGCAAACGAAGAAGAAACTTGTGTTAATCCGTTATCTCGATCGGCTTGGGGCTGAGCCTTGAGCTCAATCAAGGTGTCGTATGATTTTGCCTCTGGTTCTTCTAGCGCTGTAAAGTTCGGTAAGAGTTGGTAGTATTTTGCACAAATGCAATTAATTATAACTTGCCTTTTCCTTATGGATTCGCAGAGATTACGTAATGCAAATAGACGCCTTGGCGCAATGGTTAGTGTGTTGGACTCTGACGCACGATGAGCGAGTTCGGGTCCGGATAACACCAATGCGATTGAATGTTTATTTCGCAGCGGGTACTGGCACAACCTTCTGTAGTATACTTGCCTTGGAAAAGCTTCTTACGCCGTTCCGAATCGGTATTAAACTGTAGGTCCCTTTCACCTGTGTCAAAAATAAATCACACACAACATGAATAATTGAGAGAAGCTTCTTGGCTCAAGAAATAAATAGTTTTCTAGTCGCCTAATGTAATTTGGGAATATTTCTTCGGCTTCGACAAATGGCTCGAAATGTAAATATATTTGGCGCATTTGCAGTTGGTTGTAGGCCCTGGATTGCTGCGTAAGAGCTTGAGAAAGATCGACTTGCTGCCCTTATAAGTCCTCATCGCCAATATTGTATCACAGCTCAGGGAAACAGGAAACCTCAGAGAATTGTAGGTCTCCGTCTGACACTTCTTATTGAATGAATTCACAATAGTTGTACTCTAATTAGTATTCATAAGATAATTCACAATATAACAAAATAAATTTGTAAATAAAAGTAGTCCATTTACATATAATGGGAAAGGGATCCCAGAATTCAGAAGAGTTGACAGATTTAAGCCAATTAACTACGTAAAATGAATAGATTATGGGATAACAACAACGAACTGATGTTGATTTTAAAGCCTAGAATCAGCCTGTGCATGAGGTGCACAGTCAAAAGATTGACAGTTACAATCTTAATATCAAAAGTCGTTATTTCTCGTCTCATTACTTTTAGTATCTTCTCTTGTATTTCATTTGTGAATGTTCGTCTGTGCATTTTCGATGAACGATGCCGCGGTGCGATAGGTGATGGGAGCACCTTCATATGGATCATCTTCTACTGATTCACGACCCTTCTTAAACCGCTTTGGCTATTCAAATACACGTGTTTTCGACATACACTTGTCTTCATACATCACCTGCAATTTTCGGAGGATTTCTGAGAGTTTTTCACCAGATTTAACTATAAATTCACTCACTTTTGGGGCGCCACTAAAAAAGCTTTTTTTTTTGGAAAAATACGCACAACACAGACAACGTGCTGTCGACTTTGATGAAATCTGAAGGAAAGGGCCCTCTTTCTAATCAGGTGTTGATGGACGACACAGTGTCGCCAGCTCCCGAGCTATGATTAGATTCCCGGAATTTAATTGCCATACCTCGTATTAGTTAGTATTAGTTGAGAGCACCGTGGCGCAGTGGGTAGTGTGTTGGCCTCCGACGATGATGACACGGGATCGAATCCCGACACAGCCATGTCATCGAACGTGTTTTTCACGTTGTTTCTCCTCAGCGGGGTTATGACGAAACCCCCTGTAGTAAACATTGTCATGAAAAGCTTCTCGAAATTCGCCGTTCGGAACCGGCAATAAACTGTAGGTCCCTTTCACCTATGGGAAAATGAAATCACACACAACATGGGTGATTGAGAGAAGCTCGGCTTAGGTCCTTCATGGACTGTATCGCCAACATACATACATACATTCGAGTAAGATAAATCTAATTGAAATATAGTTTCGTTTTATGCTATTAGTGTAAATAACTAATATTATCGTGTAAACACGATTCGCTTAAGTCTTTAATTACCATTTTCAACCTCGCACTTGAAGAAGCGGCTTAAATGGGTCTGAAGGTAAACGAGGGCAAAATTAAATATATGTTGTCCTAAAATAAGGAGGCACCATACGGACGTCATGGCCAGAGCGTCACTATTGGCAACTACAACTTTGATGTGGTCAAGGATTTTGTCTGCCATGGCTCACTGGTAATAAGCCGCATTGACACCAGCGTTAAGAATAGACACATAATCACTCTTGGCAACTCCTGTTTCTTCGGGACCAAGAGGTAATTAAAAAGAAGGACCCTCTCTCGAAAAACTAAGGTGACCCCCTATAAAGCATTAATTACCGCGGTCGTCCTCTACGACATAGAGGCTTGGATCTAATAAAATAATGGATGAATAGGCTCTTGGTCGTTTCGTGGGGAAAATTCTGCTTTCAATCTTCGGTTTCGTTTGTGTTGAAGGAGAGCTGACGAGACGTCTTCGGATCCAACGTCTAAAATGGCTAGACCATATAGAGCGAATGGACACCACAGCTCCGGCCCGAAGAGTCTTCGACTCCAACTCCGAGGGACGACGTTGCATCTAAGGTGGCGCACACAGGTGGAAGGGGACCTTAACCAACTGGGCATGCGGCGCTGGAGGCAGCTGGCAAAAGATCGTGCATATTATTTGAGACCCAGGTTCACACTGAACTGTAGCGCCACCAAAGTAAGTATGTAAGTAAGCACGATAGGCTGTAAATGATTTTGTGAAAGACATTTTTTAAATGTAGTTTGTCGTTGTCACCAATCATCTTTGAACTGTGTATCGAAAATATAGAATCAGGACAAGTTAGGAAAAGCATAAAAATGGTACCAATATGAATCTTTTACAAAAAAATCTAAAGATACAGATATCACTGCATTGATTTTTTTTCCAGATTCAAGTATCAGGTTCTCTGCGAATACGTATCCAATATTTATTACTTGTCCGGGATATTTGCCTAGAGGGAAAATTAAGCGATTATCTGTGGAGAAACAAGGTAATCCTTAACGAACTACGTTCATATTACATTTTTCTATAATAACAAGAAGGGTTCAACAAGTTTAAAAATATAACATGTCGAATACCTTCTATCTGCGCTTTATATTTCCCATAGCTCTCACTTCAATTTTAATCGTATATCGAATAGCTATACATATTTCACTCCCCATCATTTTCTGGATCTTTTGGAAAATTGCAGACATTGTCTCTATTTCAAAGACTTGCGACGTGGCGCAGTGGTTACTGTGTTGGACTCTGATGCACGATGAACGAGTTCGGTCCCGATAACACCAAAGCCATCGAATGTTCATTTCGTGGCATCACTCTTCGGCCGGGTGCTGATAAGACCCCCCGTAGTATGCTCGCATTAGCATTAAATTGTAGGCCCCTTTCACCTGTGTGAAAAATAAATCGCATACAACATAGGTGATTGAGAAAAGCGTGGCTCTGGTCTTTCATGGGCTGTTACGCCACCAAAAAAGTTTCTATTTCAGTGGGGATTTTTAGTTATATGCTTTATGTATTAGCTTTGTTCTTTCTAAATCATAGTATTGTTATGGACACGAACCGATATTTATGTTCAAATTTCGCTGTGGAATTTTGGAATGCTCTGGTGAAGCTGAAATGGAAATTGTGGTAACTTTCAGCGGCATTCTAGAGACTTCCGAAGGGGAAAGTGTGACGGTGAACATTCGAGAAAATGGACCGAGGGCTATTCAAGCGTGGAAGTATAGAAGCCATCTAGAGAGATGTAGAGACCAGCATTGTAATAAAGGTGAAGCGCCCAGATAATTGATCTGAGGTTGCAATAATAAATAAAGTGTGTGTATGGAATAAAAAAAGTAAACGGTTGCAGCTTATCGCAATCCAGTGATCGAACCATATATTGAACGATTTAAATGTTATGTCCCACTTCAACCGACAGAGTGGTTCGTCTGGGCATTTTTAATTTGTCATAAGATGAAACAACTTTTTAGTCAGACTTCACAAGGAATCCTGTATTGATATTGTAAGACTGGAATTGAAGCAGGTTTATTAAAAAAGATGCGTGATTTAACTTCTCCCTCCTCTAATCTTCTTCTAACCGGGCGATACAATTCAACCATGTCCCTCCAACTAGTCCGATCTTTTGCTAGCCTTTTCCATTGCCACATACCCAGGTGGCTGAGGTCCCCTTCCACCTGTGTGCGGCATCTTAGATGCGCCCGTCCTCTATTTCTTCATCGCTCGCGGTCGGATTCAAAGACTCTACATGGCCTACCCGTCTGAGGCGTTGAATTCGTAGAAGTCTGACTAGATTGAGTTTAATTTTTTTCCTCTTTTTTTTATTATTCGCGCAGGTGCAAGAGTCATACTCTTGTCATACTATATTTGTCACACAGCCTGGGCAGAGTGCAGATGGTTTGGGTTTAGATGTTCGTTCGCTATTCACCAGAGGCGGCTGTCCTAGATAGGATTCGAGAGGAACTCGACTGAATTTTCACGTTGATTGTAGTTCTCGGCAAATGTTCCATTCCATTATGGTGTTATATTTGCACTGCACATAGATAGAGATGCGCAAAATAGTTCCAACCGCGGAACGAACATGGAACCGTTCTTATCCTGATCGGAACTACAATACGTATGTATGTACATATGTATTTAAACTTTTTTGTTACTGAATTCAATGGCAAAATGAAAAGTTACGATAGATTTTTTAAAAACATGTTTTATTATCATTTCAAACCAAAAGCAACCATAAAAAATTAGTTTAGTTTATTTCATTTATTCAGTTTATTTATTAGTTTCAGAAACTGAGAAAATAACAAATAAAATATGTACATAAATCATGCATGCATACTCGCACCGATATGGAACTAGCAAACCATGTCCATGTCCGGACCTGAATGCATACTCATTACTCGCACCGATTTGGAACTAGCAAAAACATGTCCATGTCCGGAACTAAATGTATACTCGGACCTATCGGAACTATCAAAAACATGTCCATGTCCGGAACTAAATGTATACTCGGACCGATATGGAACTAGCAAAAACATGTCCATGTCCGGAACTAAATGTATACTCGGACCGATATGGAACTAGCAAAAACATGTCCATGTCCGGAACTTAATGTATACTCGGACCTAGGTTGACGTGGTAGGCGTAAGCCACACTTAGGCCGAAACCGGCCCATTGTGATATACTCGGACCTAACAGAACTATCAAAAACATGTCCATGTCCGGAACTAAATGTATTATCGCACCGATATGGAACTAGCAAACCATGTCCATGTCCGAACCTGTATGCGTACTCGCACCGATATTGAACTAGCAAATCATGTCCATGTCCGGACCTGAATGCATACATACATGTATGACATTCGTTCACGAAATGCGGTGCGGGCATTATATTCTTTCATTTCTTTTCTTAATTTCAGTTCCAGTGTGATGTACAGTGTACACCAACGGTTCCAGCTTTATCGCTACATCTCCATACTTTTGGGTTTCGTGAAAACTACGGGGTATAACTCATACCGTATGAGAAGCATGTTCGTTGCATTTATGTTTTTTTTTCGCCTTGTACATATGTGATTGATGAATAAGGGTTGAATGGAACTATGGAACTATTTTCGTTCAATTTGCGGAACGAGAGGACATGTGTCCGAGAGAGGACATAGTTCCGTGAACTATACATACATGTCCGGAACTACCCAACTCTACACATAGAGGGTATGAATTCGAAGTGACCATATACTGCGAGTGCTATGCCTTCATCGGTATCTTGGTCACTTCCCAATCGCAATAACTGTATTGCGTAATTTTTACATAACTTTAGACCTTCTGCTCGAGAGTCGCTGATATTTACCACACCCTACAGCGACTCATGTCGCTGTACTGACTGTAAAGCTCTTTTCCCCCATCTTTCGTGTGCGTATATAGGATCAAAAATCACACCCAACATTTCTCTTTCGAAACGGCTTCCTCATCTGCTTTTGATAGTGTCCATGCTTCTGCGCTGTACAACAGGACCGGGATAATAAGGTTATTGTGTAGAGTTAACTCTGTCGTTCGAGAGAGGGCTCTTTTACTCAATCGCCTCCTGAGCACAAAGAAACGGCGATTGACAAGAGTGATTTTTGTGCTTGACTTCGGAACTGATGTCGTTGTTTCAGGTCACTGCGAAATAACGGTAGGCGAAGTCCTTAATTACATCAAACTTATATCTGCCAATTTGGGGTGGCCGTGGTGCAGTGGTTAACATCATCGACCGCCGAGCGGAAGGTTTATGGTTCAAATTCGCTTCATAGCCAAGAAAAAGTAGTTCCTAAACGGACAAAAAAAAAAAAAAAAAGGTATGCAACGCTGTTGAGAACGGAAATTGACCAGACGTACTGCTGCAGGCATAACACTCACAGTATATGGTCAGCCGAAATTCATCCTCTGCGTATGCAATACCAAAGTGCTCGAACGAATTACTACGAACTATAACCAACGCGGAATTTGGTCGGCTCTTGTCCTATGTAGGTCTAGGACAACCACCCCTGAGAGTAGTGAACGAACATCAACGACCCCAACCACTGTACTCCGTTCAGGTTGTGTGTGTCAACACATCATAAGAGAATATAAAAACTCTTGAACCTGCGCGAGTCTCTAAAAAAAAAAAAAAAAAAAAAAATATTATCGTTCTGGCCAAAATATCGGTGGAAAGCATCCTTTTTGGTGACAGCATTTATTTAGTTTTGCCCTCATTTACTGCCAAACCAATTTTGTTCACATCATCACATGACATCCCTCTGCCTAAATCCTGTTTTGACATCAAAACTATCGGTCAGGTCTTTACCGATCCGGAGGGAGCAGAGAGCACTCTCTACTGTCAACCAGCATGGTCCGAAGAGTTTAGCTGGGATGTCAAAGGTAGACATGTCCTTGTATAGCTCGTCTCTAATTACGATGTCTTATGCGGCTTTGAAGTCCACAATTAGGTTGTATCTGTCGACTCGAAATTCATTTGTTTTTTCCAGGATCTGCCGAAGTGTGATGATTTGGTCGACGGTCAGCTTATTTTAAAAATGCTTCAGGCGCTCACACAAAATGGCAGAGAAGATTTTGTAGGCGACGTTAAGGAGATTTATTCCTTCGCAGTTGGCGCCGTGGCGCAGTAATTTGTTTGTTGGACTCTGACGCACGATGAGCGAGTTCGGATCCCGATAACACCAACGCCATCGAATGTTTATTTCGCGACGTCCCTCCTTGGCGGGGTACTGGCAAAACCCTCCGTAGTATAACTTGCCTGGAAAAAGCTTCTCGACTCACGCCGTTCGGAAACGGCATTAAACTGTAGGTCCCTTTCACCTGTGTGAAAAATAGAATCACACACAACATGGGTGATTGAAGGGAAGCTTGGCTCTGGTCCTTCGTGGGCTGTAACGCCACCAAAGAAGAAGAAGAAGAAGTTGGCGTAGTCCAATGGGTCTCTTTCTTGCAGATCGGGCGAACGTTGTTAAGACTCCATTCCTCGGGTATGCTTTCCTCTGACAGATGAGCTGGTGCAAGCTCCTAACCAGGTCATCTCCAGCTACTTTAAAGAGCTTAGTTATTCGTATTGAGTTTTGATATGGCTATCTAAACTTCTAGACTTCGAGGTTATGTGAACGAAGTTCTCTGCGGTCTTCATCATTAAGAAATGGATCATTCTACATTGCAGTGGTATATTGACTAACATCGCCCTTATACAGTCTGATGGTAAGAGGCGAACGAATGCCTCGTAGGAGTAGCATCTGCCAACGCGAGTAAGAGCCTGTGCAGCCGAACACCTTCTAGCCCTGTTAGCCAGGTCCTACATATACTTCCTCGTAGTACCATCTGGAAATTTCCTGACCAAGGAAATTACCAACGAAAGAGGACCTATGGCAAGTATCCTGCGCCACAAAACAGAAATAATTTCGACTATGGTCTGGTCTATGTTCAAATAAACCGTAATCGGAAAACCCTACGATGCTCATTGACAACAACAACGGCAAACCTCGCATAAAACCAATCGGACGACCCTTGCAAGAAACGAAAAAAGCGCTTTTACTTATCCCCACGAAAATCGTCCAATCGTACAGTTTGTCTGGTTAGCTCACTATAGCTTGAATTGCTTGCCCAATAGATCGAACGTAAAAGTATCGAAAAATATTTTTTATAAAGCATGAAGTTCAATATTAAAATTAGAAAAGTGCTCCTTTTGAAATTCGTTTTAGAGAAGGTGTTCACCGAAAATGACCAGAATTGTGGTAGAGGTTACGATTTTGCATCACCAGAATACACCATCAAACAAATCTCTCCTTGTAAGCGACTTTTTGACCAAAAACGATCTTAGCGATTTTCCCCTACTGAGTTTTAAAAAATGCTGAAAGATCTGAACGCGATCCCGGAACACGAGGTATGGCAGCTAAGTTTCGGGAGTTTAGTCGTAACTGGGAAACTGGGAACTCCACATCGTTCGTCAACATCTGTCTATCAATTTGACTTTTCTATCAATTTATGTACATATATCCAAGACTTTCCAAGGAACGTACTGTGATTCAACTTTTAGAGAAATCTGATGAAAAACCCTCGGAAGTCCTCAGAAAATTACAGTTGGTATACGGAAGCAAGTGTACATCTATCGAAAACACGCGTGTTTGAATGATCAAAGTGGTTCAAGCCAGTCTTTAATCAATTGAAGGTGATCTACGTCACCTCTCTTACCACGACATCGCTCATCGTGACTGGACTGTTCTATGTCGGCGTCCTGTACAAGCTGCGAGCTGGTATTTCCTGTGTAAGCCCGGAATCACTACAATGCGCCGTCCCATTCCTCGTTGATTGCGCAATAGTTTTTGTCGAAAAATAATATTCTAACAATGCCGCATCTGCTATAGCCCCGATATTGCCCCTTACGACATTATTTGTATCCCCCAGGACGAAGTCACACCTCAAGGGAGCTTATCACGGCAGTGTAGAGAAGGTGAAGGAGAAGCCACGACAATGGTTCTGAACGTCTTAACTTCGGAGGATAATGTAGGGTGCTTGGAATCGGGGAGCAATGTTGGGACCATTGTGCAGAGCTAGATGGGGACTTAATTTGCTAGTTTTTGTTTAAAAATTCCCGGAGCTTATTTGTCACACCTAGTATGATAATAAGGCCCTCCGGCCAGTCTACATAAAAACCTTCAGATCAATTGCAGACGTGTGTTGCTGAACAGCTGGCTGTATAAACCAGCAACCCCAGCCACATCCAAAGCAATGCTTTTGGCATTACTGCCAAAAGCTGATTAGTAATCGGCGGTCGTGGTGGCCAATTGTCATTTGACACTTGTCAACTGATGAACTCCCTCAATTTCAATTAATAATAATCGCCCACATTACTTTCCCAAAACAATATCTTCGCGATTCACTGCACGTACCAATTAAGCTCCAAGTTTATAACCAGTCAAAACCAAATCAATTCTATCCACCCCAGACCGCGATCCATGCAATTCATTCGTAACCAATGGCTACTGAAACCCATAATCAGAGTCACAACTATCTGCAAAGTTAGCATTAAATTATCGCACCGCCTGCGCAGCCATAATGCATGCATATCTCGAATGTAATTTTTGGATAATTTTATTTGGCGGCAAACCGCGGCATAACGCCCTCACACACCCCCGCAGGAAATCGGTTAACCAAGCTGACTATTTGATTTTAAACGTTATTGTTACTGGCATCCCTGTTCATCGCATCGGCTGCACGGTAACCAGTTTGCAGTCATTACCATGCCACACAATTGAATTTCAATTTCGTGGACGTTCGTGTGTTATCCGGTTGGATAAAAACACGCAAACACCTCATTCTGCACGTTTCGTACGCTCCGCAATGCTTACGCAACGCAAACCAAATCCGGATTTATCCCCGTTGCCCTGCATCTACCACCAACGGCCATCTGGACGCGTTTGGTGAGGGATAAGTTAATTTTGCAACACAGCATGTTTTGCTAGAGCTACACGAGTTCGGACTGGACGGTTGGGTTACTTCCCGATCGGATCGGAATGACTCTACTCAGTGTTAGAGTTAACGTACATCAATTTAGTGATGTACCTGCAGGATGGAATGCTGCTGTCAAAATAGCTAGAGTTAGATAGCGTTAGAAATGAATTTTGATCCTATCATACGGGGAATCAAGCCCTTATTGGATTAGGCTGCAGTTGGCATTGCTTTGAGCGAATGTTGCCGGATGAGGGAGTGATTGTTTGTACAGGACGATGGGGTTTATAATTAGAAAAAGTCCATTACATCGTTTTGCCTAATTGAATTCTGCTCGAATAGTTGTAATTATTTGGCCTGCTTCGGTTGGGATGCTAATTGAAATTCGTGAAAGGGAGGACTGCGTTGTAGTGCTACAAATCGAACAGTTTCTATGCAAATGGCGGGCTGAGTAACGGCTAATTGATGTTGCAACTAAAGTCGGATGAAATTGGAAAAGGCTTTTATGGTTAACGGTTTATATGGGGCGTAATGGTTTTTTGGACATGGGCATGGGTTCAAAGGATGAGATTCTTGTTGCTGCCTAGTGTTGCCATGGTAATGTCAGTTGCAGAACTGGGAGAGCATTTCGAATGGGAGATATGCAAGGAAAATGTAATTGGAACCTAAGAATAAGCTTTAGTGCAAGTTCTGCCATAAGGAAAAGACGAAATTGGTCTGTTGCTATTACTGTCGAATTTTCAAACATAGACTTTTCACTTTATCTTCAATCACAGCTGTTACAATTTATTTCGTACAGATTCGATGTTTTTGAAAATCGTATTCATGCATCACGGATGGCAAAGGATTAACAAAGTCCTCGTAGGGGTAGCAACAATCCGACGGATGCTGGCCTGCTAAAAAGCGAGAAGAGCCACCGCAGTCGAACTTCTTGCGGCACTGTCAGTAAGTCCTATCCCCACCTCCTCGTGGTGCCATCTGGAGATTTTCTATGGAAATTGCAGACGAGGAAGGGCGAATGGCGAGCCTCCTGCGCCAAAAAAAACAAGATTAGTCGGTTGGGCTACGGCCTAGTAAGCCGTAACTGTAAAAAAGCCACAACCTCCGAAACAACCACAAGCCTCGGATATAACAGACCGGATTCATGTTGACGACCCTTGCCAAAAACAAAAAAGGACAATGATCTTCGGCTAAACAGGCCACGTGCAGCCGAACAACTTGCGGACGCCCAGACCACTATAAAGCGGACATAACCGCCATCCAGGAAATGCGATGGAATGGACCGGGTATAAAACGGATGAAAAACTGCGATATTTACTACGACGACTGCTATAGGGAGAGAGGGCAACGATTGTTCGGATGCGGATTTGTTGTTCGAGGTGGACTAAGGCAAAAGGTCCTATGCTTTCGGCATGGCAAACATAGCCTACACGACACCACCTCCGCTAACGGACGCAGGCTGATTGATCATGCTACTGGGCGAGTACGTGCTTCCGGAACCTCGATATACACAAAGGCGCATGGCGGTCTTTTGATCAATCGACTACCAACCAGATCGATCACATCGCGATCGACGTCAGACACTCCTCCACTATTCTTGATGTTCGAACTTTCCGAGGGGTTAACATCGACTCGGACCACTATCTTGTAGTAGCCAAGAAGCGCTTACGGATATCACGAACGCAACGGAGTAGAGTAAGAAAACAAAGTTATGACGTCGGAAAGCTACTATCGCCAGAAACCGCTCATGCTTTTACTGATCGCGTCTCCCTAAAGCTCTCCAATACACCTCAATCCTACACGCTATCAATAGAACAGCAGTGGAGCCTTTGAAACAAGCCCTGAAAGGCTCTGCATTCGAAGTTTTGGGTTTCAAGGCTCCGCCACGAAGAAACACCTGGTTCGATGACGAGTGCAGGAGGATTCATACAGCGAAGCAGGATGCATATAAGGCCTCGCTGCATAAAAGAACAAGAGCAGCTCGTGAGCTCTACGAGTTAAAAAGAAGGGAAGAGCATAAGCTTCTCAGGAGAAAGAAGAAAGAGCACGAGAAGCGCGCGATTGGGGATTTGGAGAGGTGTTACTGCAGGCGTGACGTTCGTAAGTTTGATCAACAGATAAAGTGAACATGCCAAGGTTATAAAGCCGGAACGGAAGCCTGCAGAGACGAGAACGGACACCTAGTAGTAGAATCGCAGTCGATGCTGAGAATATGGAAAAACCACTACTGCAGACTGTATAACGGCGATGTTAGTCAATATACCGCTGTCAGGCAGAATGATCCATTTCTAATTGACGAAAACCGCAGACAACTCCGTTCCCCTGACCTCGACGAAGTTAGGATTGCCATATCGAAGCTCAAGTCGAATAAAGTCTGCTGAGCTCTTCAAGGCAGCTGGGGATGACCTGGTTAGGAGCATGTACCAGCTCATCTGTAAAATATGGTCAGAGGAAAGCATGCCCGAGGAATGGAGTCTCAGCATCGTATGCCCGATCCACAAGAATGGAGACCCCTCAGATTGCGCCAACTACAGAGAAATAAGTCTCCTTAACATCGCCTACAAAATCTTCTCTGCCTTTTTGTGTGATCACCTGAAGCCTTTTGTAAATAGGCTGATAGGTCCTTATCAGTGCGGATTCAGGCCGGGGAAGTCCACCATCGACCAAATCTTCACACTACGGCAGATCCTGGAACAAAACCAATGAATTTCTAGTCGACACTTACCACCTATTTGTTGACTTCAAAGCCGCATACGACAGCGTAATTAGAGGCGAGCTATACAACGCTATGTTTACCTTTGCCATACCTGCTAAACTCATCAGACTATGCAGGATGACTTTGGAGAATGCTCGCTGCTCCATCCGAATCGGTGAACACCTTACCGATAGTTTTGATGTCAAAAAAGGATTTAGGCCGGGCGATGCGCTGTCGTATTGGAAATGATTGTACAAAAATCACTGGCCAAGACAAGAGGCACAATCTATTTCAAATCCTCGCAACTCCTTGCATACGCCGACGATATTGACATAATTGGTAGATCACAGGGAGATGTCAATGAGGCGTTTGCGCGTATTGAGTTCGAGGCGGCGAAAGTTGGTCTGGCGGTATACGAGGCCAAAACTAAATATACGTTGTTATCAAAACAGGACGCTCACCACCGACGTCTTGGCAAGAACGTTCGTGTTGGCAATTATAAGTTTGAGGTAGTTAAGGACTTCGTCTACCTTGGCTCCGCAGTGACCTGGAACAACGACATCAGTTCCGAAATCAAACGCAGAATCACTCTTGCTAATCGCTGTGGGTTCAGGAGGCAATTGAGTAATAGCGCCCACTCCCGAACGACAAAGTTGACTTTATATAAGACCCTTATCATCCCGGTATCATCAAAAGCGGATGAGGAGGCCCTTGGTCGGTTCGAGAGAAAGATTTTGTTCATTTTGTTCGTGATTTTCGGGTCTATAAACGCAGACGGGGATGGAGGAGAAGATTAAACCACGAACTTTACGGGCTGTACAGCGACATGAGCCTAGTTAGGCGACTACGGATTCAACGCCTAAGATGGCTGGGCCATGTAGAGCGAATGGACACCACAGCTCCAGCCCTGAGAGTCTTTGAATCCAATCCCGAGGGACGAAGAAGCAGAGGACGGCCGCACTTAAGATGGCGCACACAGGTGGAAGGGGACCTCAGCCAACTGGGTGTGCGGCAATGGAAAAGGCTAGCAAAAGATCGTTCTAGATGATGGGGCATGTTGGTTGAGGCCCAGGTTCACCCCGAACTGTAGCGCCCGCTAAGAAGAAGATTCATGCGTCATGGATTTGGTGTTATGTGGGTTGTAGGTGGAAACAACAATGTGAAGAAGAGTGATCTCGGTTACGAATGGAAGACGGTTTATCAAAATACATTACTTAGAATAGTATGAAAGTAGCTTTCGTCGAGAGTCTACTATGGGTAATTGATTGGATGTGTTACTAATAAAGAGCTTCAGGACCTCCAGAAGCGTGTAACGAGGCGTGCTACACCCATGCGACAAGAAAATTAAACCGGATGCTCTTGCGCGATAGGTACATAAATGCCTAAAACCAATTTCAGGTGTTCTGTCAAATTTATAGAGAAGATGAGCAATCTTGATAAAACCAAACGGTTTTCCAAGACAAGAAAAAGGCCTTCAGGAGATTTTGAACAATATTTAGCAGGAAATTACAGTAATCATTTTCGAAAGTTAGCTTTTTAGATTTTAATCGTGAACTTCGTCGCTCGAAGTCGATAGGCGTCCGGGACGCTCTTCGCCTTCGATACGTTTTCGGCTTTCTTGGAACTCTTATACCAGTTCTCGCCAAAACCTTATCACCTCATCAAAGGGTTTCTGTGCCATTGTAACTGAATTCGCTCGGAAAATTTAAACATAGAAATCGAAAAATTCACTTTTAACAGCACACCAAATAAAGCGTATTTCAAACACTAATTAAGATTTTGATGTGAAACTTGTTCAAAAAGAGTCCTGCCATCGAAAAAATAAAAGCGTTTCTTCAAATTCGTTTGTGCTCGAATTTTTTGGACAAAGTAGCATATGTGCTAAATCGAGGCAGACACAGGGCTTGAATCAAGTCAGAAATGTTCAATGCGAAGACCTTGCGCCGACATTAAATCATTGCGCATTACCTTGCTTCTGACTGAGGAGGAAGAGTTTTGGTGTTCGCATACGAGGTGTGGTAATTAAGTTGTGGGAATTTGTAAACAAAAAACAGGTAAATTTAGTTTTTCGCGAAATTTCAATGTGAAGCTTTCTTACAGCTGTAGAATGTTGGGTTTCCAATTTAGCCTCCTGTCAAGGACTAGGCCTAGATATTTGGCCTGATCTTTGATTATTAGTTAGGTTCCATCCGAGCTCGGTGGGTTGAAGGGCGGGCATTTTTATTAATTATTAGTAAACAGTACTAGGTCGGTCTTCTTAGGATTGACCTCAAGTCCACAGTACTGCGTCCAGGTTTCTACTGTAAGTAATGCACCCTGCATTAGGTCGCTTAAAGTGCTGGGAAATTTTCCTGTAGCGGCAATAACAATGTCATCTGCATAGGCGGTCACAGCGTACCCTTCCTGTTCTAGCAACAGTAGTAGTTCGTTGACCACCACGTTCCAGAGGAGAGAGGGGAGTACTCCACCCTGTGGTGTACCTCTGCCGACCATTCTAGTTGAGACGGCAAGAGCGAAGCTGGCTTGGATTACTCTTTGCGTTAGCAGTTGTCGTACCAGTTCTATCTCTAATCTTATAACACACAGCACAGACAGCGCTTTGGGGACGGCCTATGGTTCAACATTGCTAAAGGCGCCCTCAATATCGAGAAAGACGACTAGAGTGTATTCCTTACGTTCCAGTGAGCTTTCTATTTTGCTGACCAGTGAGTGGAGTGCTGTTTCCACCGATTTTCTTTTGTTGTAGGCATGTTGGTTATTCGATAGCCTTCCTAAGATACAGCTGTGACGAATGTGTGCGTCTAAAATCTTCTGTAGAGTTTTTAATAGAAAAGAAGTAAGACTAATAGGCCTCAAGTCATTTGCATTCAATTATTAAAGAAGAATATTATTTGAGCGTTTTGCGGCTGTCGGAATTTTCATGTTTGCAATACGATAATACACCGTCTTAAACTGCATTCGTGACTCGAGGAGCGTGACTCTTCCAAAACCGTGCGACTACTGATTATTCAACAAACTCAAAAGACTGCTTTGGGCACACCGTTTTGAGTCGAATACTAACCACTGCGCCGTGGCGCAGAACCACAATAGCACAATGGGCTCTGACGCACGATGAGCGAGTTTGGATCCCGATAACACCAACGGTCTTTTCTCCGTGGGATACGAGCAAAACCCACGCCATTCAGAATTTGTCTTAAACTGTGGGTCCCTTTCACCTGTGTAAAAAATAAATCACACCCAACATGGGCGATTGAGAGAAATGTATGGACTGTAACGCCACCAAGGAAGAAAACGAAGAGGAGATCCAGGGTGCACCTAAGAGAGAGCTGAAGACTTTCTTGGAAATCAACTTAAACAACTCTACCAATAAGAAAAAGTCTAAATGAATTAACGAAGGGAGATAAGGAAAGTTTGGTTTCAGAAGCAATCATTCAACTCTTGACCATGTACATCGAATAACTGGTGTAAGGAACAAGCAATCGAACACAAACTGATATGTAAGAGTGTATTCCTTGACAAAGTGTGGCACAAAGGCTTGATGTCTAAACTAAGACAAAATCTTCTCATTAGATTATTTCAAAATCTCAAAATCTTACGTATTAGATTATTTTGCGTTAAATACGGAAGCGCGTACTCCGACTTTAAAGTGATTTCGGCTGGTATTCCACAGGAATCTACTCCGGTATCAACTACTACACTCGCGATATACCGCAGACGCAAGATGTAATTCTAGATACGTTCGCTGACGATACAGTTATTCTTGCAAGGGGCAAAACGGCTGAGGAATCAAATATGAAACTGCACTGTGATGGCTAGCCATCTGAGCCTGCGGTCTTGTTGTTCTTCAGCTTTTGAACAGCTGTGCCGTCTTTTCGATTCTAGGTAGGAGGATTACTCCAGCGGCGGGAGTTGGGATTCCCCATAGTCCCCAAAGAAGTCCTCTTTGATGGGAGGCGTAGAGGCGTGTGCACATATGAGGCTGATGTTGGAAAATCTGCCTTTGATGTGGATCACAGGCAGGCGATCACTTATAGGCATAAAGTCGATTGCCTTCGACTTTAACCGCTTTTCTATGATAAATCCGCGTCTCGCGATCTTTTTCCCTCATCGTACCGTTTTCTATCCAGCGTATATCCTGAATCGTAGTATTATCCGCCTTTTACTGCATGATGATCGTTTTCAGTTTATGAGCAGCTCCAGGAGTGTCGTCTTTGAGTATCTGCCCATGTATCCGAATGATTTTGCTATTTCATAACTTGCTTCTCTTGTTTTTTTACAGGGGTGGAGGAAGCGAGCAAACAGAGCAAAGAAGTTGATCGCATTTAACATGACAAACGACAGCTTCGATCTCTGTCCCTGCTCATACCAAGTTGTCATACAGCCTCCGCGTGGCCTCCCCTAGATAGCTATACTGGCACCCGCCATGTAGTGAACCCATGTGCGCATCGACCCGACTCCTTGTTCCTGGGGAAAGAGGAACCTGGCCCTCCAGGTTGGGGGTTGCGCTTGGGGAAACCATCCCTATCTCGTAAAACAAAAATTTGTTCAGAGACAACCAATAGCCTCGGATACGGAAGGATTACATGTTGACGACCCCCGCAAACGACAAAAGGGAAACGAATTTCGGATCTGCACCTGGAAGGTTAGGTCCCTCAACAGACCAGGTGCAGCCGAACAACTGATCAATTCTTTGGACTGCTATAAGGCAGACATTACTGCGCTCCAAGAAGTGCGATGGGATGGGCCAGGCAAAAAGCGGATGAAAAACTGTAATATATACTACGGAAGCTGCTACAGAGAAAATAAACAACGCTTATTCGGATGCGGATTTGTTTATCGAGGCAGACACAGGAAAAACGTCTTAGGCTTCCGTGAACGCCTCATAACTATTCGCATCAAGGCCAATTTCGGCAATATAAGCTTAACATGTATCTACGCCCCCACAGAGGAGAGAGATGACCGACATAAAGACGACTTCTATGATCTCCGAGGCAGAACATATGCCCAGTGTCCCAGCTATGCCACCAAAATCGTTCTAGGAGATTTGAATGGGTAGCTGGGTTAGAAAGTTATCTTTGAACGAGTCATAGGAAAGCACAGCCTACACAACACCACGTCAAAAAACGGACTAAGGCTAGTGGACTTTATGGCGGGACATAATCTCGTAGTAGAAAGTACAAGATTCCCACACCTCAACATCCATAAGGGGACCTGGCGGTCTTTCGATCAATCGACAATCAATCAAATTGATCATGTTGCGTTCGACGGCAGACACTCCTCCAGCATCCTACGAGTAAATGTCCGAACCTTTCGAGGAGCTAACAACGACTCGGATCAATACGTTGTTGCAGCCAAGGTACGAATGCGAATTTCTCGGAATCAACGGAGTCGAGTAAAAACACCAAAATTTAACGTCGGAAAGCTGCAATCGCAGGAGACCGCCAGAACCTTCGTCGATCAAGTCTCCCTCATGTTCTCTCAAATCCCGATGCAATCTGCACAAACCATAGAACAAACAAAGTAAAGCGAACATGTCAAGGCTATGAAGCCAGATCAGAAGCCTGCAGGGATGGAGTCACAGTCGATGTTGAGATTGAGGAAGGACCACTTCTGCAGACTGTATAACGGCGATGATAGTCAAAATGCCGCCGTCAGGCAGAAAGAACCATTCACAATGGAAAGGATATCGAAACCTAAGTCTTATAAAGTTGCTGGAGCTGACCGACCTCGAGCGGAACTGTCTAATGCAGCTGGCGATGAGTTGGTTAGGAACCTGCATCAACTCATCGGAGAAGAATGCATGCCCGATGAATGGAATCTCAGCATCGTTTACCTGTTCCATAAGAAAGGAGACCCCTATGACTGCGCCAATTACAGAGGGATAAGTCTCCTGAACATTACAAACAAGATCCTCTCTGCCGTACTGTGTAAACGCCTGAAACCGTTCGTGGACACTCTGATAGGTTCCTACCAGTGTGGTTTCAGGCCAGGATAATCCACGATAGACCAAACATTTACACTACGGCAGATCTTGGAGAAGACCATTGAATTCCAAGATGACGCGAACCATCTTTTTGTCAACTTTAAAGCCGCATATGACACTGTTTATAGAGACAAGCTATACAGAGCCATGTCATGTTTTAACATTCCTGCCAAACTCGTCAGACTGTGCTGGATGATTATTGAGAACTCTCGCTGCTCCATTAAAAAAGGTTTTAGACAGGGTGACGCACTGTCATGTGATTTCTTTAACATCATACTTGAAAATAACGTGCGGGACTCTGCGGCCAATACACGAGGGAAGATCTACTTCAAGTCTACCCAATGCTTGCCTACGCAGATGACATTGACGTTATCGGACGGATAAAGCGAGACGTCAATGAGGCAACCGCAGGCATTAAAGTTGAACCGGTCAAAGTGGGTCTAAGGGTAAATGGAGACAAGACCAAATATATGCTGCCATCAAAGAAAGACGCGCAACACCGACACCTTGGTCAGAACGTCACCTTCGGCAGCTATATTTTTGTAGTAGTCAAGAACTTTGTCTACATCGGCTCGATAGTGACAAGCACCAAAGACACCAGCGTTGAAATAAAACGCAGAATAACTCTTGCCAACCGCTGCTTCTTTGGGCTCAAGAAGCAACTGAGTAGTAGAGGGATACCTCTACTACTTACTTACTTAGGTGGCGCTACAGTCCGTGGTGAACCTGGGCCTCACCCAACAAGCGTCTCCAGCTGGCACGGTCTTTGGCAAGCTGTTTCCAGCGCCGCACGCCCAGTTGGTTAAGGTCCCCTTCCACCTGCGTTCGCCACCGATGATGCGGCCGTCCTCTGCCGCGCCTTCCTTCCGGAGTGGATTCGAAGAATCTTCGGGCCGGAGCTGTGTTTTCCATGCGCTCTACATGGCCTAGCCACCTTAGACACTGTATCCGTAGACGTCGTACCAGGCCGATGTCGCTGTACAACCCGTACAATTCTTCGTTATATCTTCTCCTCCATACACCGTTTGAACAAACGGGACCGTAGATAGTGCGCAGAATTTTCCTCTCGAAACGACCAAGGGCATCTTTATCCGCTTTTGTTAAGGTCCAAGCCTCTGCGCCGTAAAGGAGGACTGGGATGATTTAGGTCTTTATACTGTCACCTTGGATTTCCGAGAGAGGACTCTACTTCTCAATTGCCTCTTGAGCCCAAAGAAACAGCGGTTGGCAGGAGTGATTCTGCGTTTTATCTCAGCGCTGATGTTGTTGTCACTGGTCATCAGTGAGCCAAGGTAGACGAATTTCTTGGTGACGTTCTGGCCAATACGTCGGTGTTATCCGTCTCTTTTAGATGAAAGCAGATATTTTGCTTTACCCTCATTAACCTTGAGACCCGTCTTAGCCGCTTCTACCTCAATGCTTACAAAGGCCTCATTGACGTCTCGCTGTGTCCGTCCAATCACGTCAATGTCGTCGGCGTACGCAAGCAATTGCGTAGACTTGGAATAAATCGTACCTCTTGTGTTGGCCAGTGACTCTTGCACGATCTTTTCAAGCACGATTTTGAAAAAGTTACATGACAACAAAGGTCTCGGTTTGCTCATTACGGAACTTAATGGAGCAGCGAGAATTCTCCATTGTCATCCTGCACAATCGAACGAGTTTGGCAGGGATGTTAAAACTAGACATGGCTTTGTATAGCTCATCTCTATACACGCTGTCATATGCAGCCTTGAAATCGACGAAGAGGTCTTCTCCAAGATCTGCCGTAGCGTAAAATATTTGGTCTATTGTGGATTTACCTGGCCTGAAACCACACTGATAAGAGCCGATCAGGTTATCCACAAACGGTTTCAGGCGTTCACACAATACGGCATAGAAGATCTTATATGCGATGCTAAGGAGACTTATTCCCCTATAGTTGGCGCAGTTATAAGGGTCTCCTTTCTTATGGACCGGGCAAACGATGCTGAGGTTCCATTCGTCGGGCATGCTTTCCTCCGACCATACCTTGCAAATGAGATGGTGCATACACCTTACCAGCTCATCTCCAGCCGCATTAAGAAGCTCAGCAGACAGGCCGTCAGCGCCGGGGGCTTTATTAGACTTAAGTCTTGATATCCCTATTTTGACTTCGTCTAGGTCGGGTGGACTGAATTCTGTGTCATTGTCGTCCATTACGAATGGCTCGTTCTGCCTGACAGCGGTATCTTGTCTATCACCGCCGTTATACAGTCTGCAGAAGTGGTCTTTCCAAATCCTCAGCATCGACTGCGACTCTACTACCAGTTCTCCATTTTCATCCCTGCAGGCTGCCGCTCTGGCTCTGTAGCCATGGCATGTTCGTTTTACCTTGTTGTAAAACTTACGGGCGTCATTCCTGCAAAAGCATCTCTCCATCTCCTCGATCTCACGCTTTCCGTGCTCTCTCTTCTTTCTTCTAAAAAGCGTGTGTTCCTCTCTTCTCTTCTGCTCATAGATTTCGCGAGCAGCTCTCGTCCGTCATTGCAGCATGGCTTTATATGTCTTTCTTTTGCTGCGTGGGCTTGTTCGCATTGTTCATCGAACCAGGGGTTTCTAGGTGGTGGCCGTTTTAAACCCAGCACCTCTGAGGCAGCGTCTCTGACGGCGCTCTGGCAATGCGACCATTCCTGCTCTATTGTTTGTGCTGCTGTGGGTGGATTTTGAGAGAGCTTGGAGGAGACATGATCGGCAAAGATTCTAGCAGTCTCTTGCGATTGTAGCTTTCCAACGTCAAACTTACGTAGTCCTACTCGACTCCTAAGCATTCTTGTTATCCTCATTCATACCTTGGCTACAACATGGCAGTGGTCCGAGTCGATGTTGGCCCCTCGGAAGGTTCGAACGTCGAGAATACAGGAGGAGTGTCTGGCGTCGATCGCAATATGATCAATCTGGTTGGTGGTCGATTGATCACAAGACCGCCAGGTACCCTTGTGGATGTTGAGATGGGGGAATCGCGTGCTTGCTACAAGGAGGTTACACCCCGGTAGGAAATCAATTAGCCTTAGTCCGTTGTCGGATGTGGTATTATGGAGGCTATGCTTTCCTATGATCGACTCAAATATGTCCTCTTTTCCCAGTTTTGCATTAAAATCTCCTAGGACTATTTTTGTGTCTTAGCTGGGGCATTGGGCATATGTTCTGTCTAGGAGATCGTAGAGTTCTTCTTTGAGTCGATCGTCCTTTTCTTCCGTTGGGGCGTGAGCGCATATTAAGCTAATGTTTCCAAATTTAGCTTTGATGCGGATTGTTATGAGGCGTTTGCTTATGTCTCGGAAGCTTAAGACTTTTTGTCGGAGTCTTCCTCGAATGACGAATCCGCACCCGAATAGGCGCTGTTTGTTCTCCTTGTAGCAGTTCCCGTAATAGATGTCGCAGTTTTTCATCCGTTTTTTGCCTGGTCCATCCCATTGCACTTCCTGGAGTGCGGTTGTATCTGCTTTATAGCAGTTGAGGGTTTGCTTCAATTGATCGCCCGCACCCGGTCTGTTAAGGGACCTAACATTCCAAGTGCAGACTCTCAAGTCCATTAGTCGTTTTCAGGGGTCGTCAGCATTGTATCCGTCCGTATCCGAGGCTTGTTGTTGTTTCGGAACAAGTAGGTTTTTACGTGATAGGGATGTTACCCTTAAGCACAACCCCCAACCTGGAGGGCCAGGTTCCTCTTTCCCCAGGAAGAAGGGGTTGGGTCGCTGCACACATTGGTTCACTACCTGGCGGGTGTCAGGGTAGCTATCCAGGGGGGGCCACGCGGAGGCTGTGTGTCAACTTGGATTGAGCAGGGACAGAGATCGAAGCTGGCGTTTGCCATGTTAAACGCGATCAACTTCTTCTTTGCTCTATTTGCCGCCCCCTAGAGGTATCCCTCTACAAAACCTTAATCATCCCGGTCCTCCTCTACGGCGCTGAGGCTTGAATTTTATCAAAAGCTGATAAAGAGGCTCTTGAACGTTCCAAGAGGAAAATTCTGCGTGCAATCTTTTGTCCCGTTTGTGTAAACGGAGAGTGGAGGAGGAGATTCAACCAAGAACTGTACGGCTGGACATCACCGCTCCGGCCCGAAGAGTCTTCGACGCCAACCCCGAGGGACGACCGCAACTAAGGTGGCGCGCACAGGTGGAAAGTTACCTCAACCAACTGGGCGGGGGCACTCGAAGCGGTTGGCCAAAGATCATGCCGGCTGGAGAGGCTTGTGGGTTGAGGCCCTGGTCCACCCCGAAACGTAGCGCCATCTTAGTAAGTAAGTTAGTTCCTTTTTTGCATTGGCGGGTTGTTGGGCTGCCGCCTAAACGGCGGCACATTTGTACGAGGAGGCAGTATGTCAACTTGGTCTGGGCATTGTTATTCGATAGGTACCCTTATTTTCGTCGTTTGGATGCCTCATTATAATGCTGTCGAAGTTATATCAGAAAACGTGTTTCTCCCTTTGTACAATGACAATATATAAGTCGCGAGAAAGTAATTTACATAATTATGTAAATCTAATGCAGATGTTAAATGATAGTTTGTCTCATGTTTGTCTTTAAGGATTGAATATATTCATTTAAAAATCACTAGTTTCTTAAGCACGAACGTTTACTATGTGCAGAAGAATAAAAAACATTGTTTGAACTGAAGTGTAGTTAACACAACGATTGTGACCACATTACCCCTAGCCAAGATTCGCAAATATCGTAAACTACAGTCCCAAGTGAAAGACCCTTTATCTTCTACTCTGGCTTTAATTGACGGAAAACAAACAGAGATTATCCCACACTATTCCACGATGTGTTAACATTCCCACACCGCAGTAGTGTATATTTCGCTCAGACAAAACTCTTAGTCCCACAGCGCTAGAAATCATAGTAGCAAAATGCCATTTACCTAGAACTTCCCTAAGTATAGTACTTTAAAGAAGTACCAAAAATACGCCGGGGACATCAAAGTTTGTCTTACCCTCCTTCCTTTCTCTCATCTTCTCATTGCAGAAAGACTTTTTCATATAAACTTTCACAACAATTGCAATACCTTGTAACTTCCATCGTAAGAAAAAGGGTAGAACCAATCATCCTATTCCAAGATTTGCAGTAGCAATCTCGAATAAATCCTCTTTATACCTCTCATACAAACTTTCGACCGAACAACAAGCTGGCCACTATCCATTGGGCAAATCGAATTTCCAACTATTGTACTTGAAAGTACAGAGTCGAAAGATATCCGACAGCGAGTCCCAAAATCTAAGTTTAAATATTAAACGAAATCTTAAGACGAAATAGGTTTTTAATTACTGCATCTGTGGATGGGGTTTGATTTAATATTTAATGGCCTCCATAAAATACAATTCGCACGTACATACCGATGAATCTCAACCCGGAAACTTCAAGTGAGTATTGCAAAATTAAGTTGTTCGGTTTAATGAAGTATAAAACACTTAACACCTTGCGGCTGCTGGCTGGTTGCTACCGCTTACTGCTCGGATTTCCGTGAATCTAGTGCAAACATGGGCGCGACGTACTGAGATTGAGAACTCTCTCGGATTAGAAGATTAAATCGTTAAATTAAAAAACCGCTTAGTCCTCCATTGAAAATCCAATTAAGTGATTTTCCGGAGCGAGCAAATTCATGTGCGTGTGAATGACGCGGCACAGCCACACAGGCATTGGAAGTGTGTTAAGTCTGCAGCACTTATCATCATCTCCCCTCGGCCATTTTCGACGCGATTTAATTGTTTTGTTTTCGATTTTTTTTTCTCGTCATACGACGCTTTGCGAACCTTAATGCGATGATGTATGGGAGAACACGAAAATTTGCCTCTGCACTAAGCACCGCATCGCAGCTAACTACGCCGGGTTTTGAGTAGACAATTGCTGCATTCAATCGTGCTAGATCGCGCGTTACTTTTTTGGCGGTTTTTTCTCGATGCCTGGTTTCGGGTCCTCGTTTTGGCATTTTTTTTTTTCTTGGAGGGCCATAACTTGCTTGATTTATTTTTGAAAGTTTTTCCATTATGGCGTCAAAAGAATAACGTGACCAACGACGACAGCGAAGAGTTTGATATGCTCCTCTTCCGTTGGGTCTGTGGCGGGAGTGGGCAGCCATTGGAGTGGAAATTTACGAGCGGTATAAATAAATTTATTAGACCACTTGTGAAAGTTTTGCGCCAAAAAATGGCGTTGACCGGAAGTTTACTTGTTTTTTTTTTGTATCTTTGTTTATGGAGCAATGGAACATGCTTTTTCTTGGTTTTGTCGTGAAACATGTTTTTCTTTTTCGGAAGAATTAGCGAAAAGCCAGAGATCAGGGCAGTGGCTTGGGGTAGGAGAGTGATTAATCGTGGGTCTTTAAATCCACTTGGCTGTGAAGTTGCTTCTGGAGAATGTGTAAATCCGGATTTTGTGGCAACTGTTAATCCTAATGTTGGTCGGGGAATTTGCCTCTACCAATGTTTTTTGGAATATTTTGCTGATAGCTGGTGTGATGCAGTGAGACTTCTTAATCGCAGATATTACTCATTGTGCTCTAATCCTATTGCGGCATGGGAGATAATAATGAAACCACCTATAAAGGTTAAATTAACTTATAGTCAGCCATCAGGCTGGATAAATAGACCCATTTAAATAATGCTGTTAACGAATAAGTTATGAGTCGACTTTAAAAAACGAATAACTCTCAAGTTATAATTACTGTCACGACCAAATACGTATTAAACGTAATAAACGAAACAATATCTCTAGGGAGCTCTTCATATTTTGACACGCTCCCATTTTTCACAAAAGAGATGTGTACGTTGTACATATTACACTACTCCGGCTTACGTCGGAGCCCCCTTAAATGCTAAATGTCCCAAAACAGCTGAAGCATCCTTACACTGTAGATTAAGAATATCCTTCGCGGCACTTATTGCTTACTGTTTTCGATGCAAATTTCGCATTATTTGTCTTGTTGTTCATTCCGAGAAATATAATGCGAAAACATGGCCACCAGATATAAACTATGCAAAAACAGAAAAATAGAAAAATAAACATACCTATGTATATGGAAGAGAATCAACACAAACCTGTTATGAAAACACCTTGACAAATGTGCTCTTTATGGAAATTTATTGTTACACCACTTAAGGGGCTTGAGGTGGAACAAAACCCACACGTAGAGAGGAAAAACAAAGCCCGTACAACATCATATGGCTATAGTACAGATTACAATGAAACTGGAACAATAGAAACCGACTATAAGCCTGAAGGTATTCAGTCTTTACGGTGGCAGCGAAGCGCCTCCTGAACACACAGCACGGCCATGTGGTGGAAGATGACAATTGGAAACTGTAAAGGAACACTTTGTTTCCGTTATTTTCTTTTTTTTCTCCTCTTCCTACTGTCAGCCGGCGTTGAGTACTTTATTTAGTTGCGTTGTGTCCTTTGGCATTAATTACTTCTAATCGTAGTAGCCATGCTTGCTACACATGCTCATAAAATGCTTTGAATCGTTTCTTGTGCAACAGAGCCTGATAAATCAGCATTATTATGCGGCGGTGGTGGTAATTATGGCTGTAATAAGTCAGTGTATGTATAAAGATAAACAATAACGTGGGGATTAAGTTCAGAGATAGAGAGATGCTTTTGTGAAGTTGCCCATAACTCTGGGCCTAAAGCTCACCACAGACACTGTCGGAATATGCTTACATATTCCATATTACATATACATGATACATTTGAGGCTTAATAACAAGAAGGAGACTAATGATAAGCTTACCTTCTAGTTGAGGGATGTAATCTAATATGGGCTAAATGAGCACTGCTTTAGAAAATGCTCTGCATCGATATGTCAGTTTGCTTTTGGAACAGTCTTTGTGCTCACGGGTTGTGCACTCTAAAATCAGTCATTCAAGTTAAAACCATTTATTCTGAAAATAGAAGTGTTCTGAGTCAATAAAGATAATTATTGGTTTATGTACGTATATGATTATTAAAAACAATCTTGTTCTGTTCGTTAAAAAAAAAGGATTCAAAATGTTGGGTTGTCGCAAAAGACATGACACGTGGTACATGCACCTCAAAGTTGAAACAAATAATTTGAAGAGAATAGTCAAAACGTATTTTACACATATGTATGTATGTATTTCCACAAGCTTTGCTCGTATGTATTTGTCTCTTTATGGAAATGAAAAACCGGCCAAGTGCGAGTCGGGCTCGCGCACAAAGGGTTCCGAACCATCTGTATATATAAATATGAAAGAGGCGTCGTATGTTACTTCATCAGTCATCACATAAGATCACATTTTTTTTTACTATGACAGATCTTGGTTGCAGGCAGGTTACAGGCATATTACTTTCATAATCAAAAATCTCCATGATGAGATAGTTGATCATTAAAGTGTCCATTGAATTCAAATCAATTATCTTTCTTGACAGCAATGAAGTGAAAATGTGAATAACAATAATGAATGGGAAATATGGGAATAAGGTTTGCAGCTAGGACTAATATATTGTTACGAAATATTCAATCCCACACCGAATAGGGTTCGCACCACTGGATTGCGATAAACTACAATTGTCTTACTATCCGAATTAAAATACACACACTTTTCTTTAATTCACCACAGATCAATTATCTGTGCAGCTTCACCACTTTTCTTTATTATCCAATACTATCCACTTTAAACTTTATTACACAAACAAACCTTTATTGAGAGCTTTTATTTTCACACTGTTTGATCACACTGACTTGTCACACGCTGTTCAATACCACAAACTGAGTGAATGTCGAGGGCAAGTGTTCGCGCTTATATAGCTCTCGGTGCACCTTCTCGAATATTCGCCGTTGGAAGTTCCCCTTCGGAAATCTCTAGAATGCTCTGACGATTAGCATTACGCCGTTGACAGTTGACATCATTGCAATCTCCGCTTCGAGAGAGCTTTCGAACTTCGACAGCGAAATTCGAACTTAACCGTCGGTTTGTGTCTCAGCAACACTGCCCTCCTCCTAAAGTTGTTCGTCCTCGAACAAGCGATTGGATCCTTCTCCGTAATATGGCGCTAACCTCTCTACGTGGACAATCTTATACTTCGCCCGTCTGTTTCCCATCTGCTGTATTCGGTATACCACGTCATTGATCTTCTTGATGACCTCCTATGGCCCGTCCCAGGCTGATTGCAATTCGGAGCACAAGCCTTTTTTTCGTTGTGGGTTGTACAGCAATACCAATTGTCCTGTCTCGAATTCAGTTCGCC
The DNA here is from genome assembly GCA_951905685.1 of Eumerus sabulonum. Taxonomy (NCBI): domain Eukaryota; kingdom Metazoa; phylum Arthropoda; class Insecta; order Diptera; family Syrphidae; genus Eumerus; species Eumerus sabulonum. Next base: position 212,358,300 of record OX645060.1, read on the forward strand.
CTTAAGTCGTATCTCGCCTTCATTTTATCGCTGACCAAGTTCAGTCGCTCCCGGATGAATTGATGGATGGAGTTCAGCTGCTCCTTCTTTTCGGTTACGAAGTCCTCCCTGCCGCTAGTTGTCGGTAGTACCACGCCGAAATTCAAGTCCGCTGGAAGTCGAAGTTCAGATCCAAAAATGGCTTCAACTGGTGTTGTTGCCGTTGAATTGTGCTGTGCCGAACGGTACGACATTAAGAGAAGGGGAAGATGTTCATCCCAGTCCTTCTGATCTCCAACGACGACTTTTCTCAAGTATCCCTCCATCGTCCGGTCGAACCTTTCGACCATGCCATCAGATTGTGGGTGTAATGGTGTTGTCCGTGTCTTTCTGATACCTAGCATGTCGCAGAGTTCTTTGAACACCGACGACTCGAAGATCCTTCCTTGGTCTGAGTGCTGTTCCAGCGGTACTCCGTAACGCGCAACCCAGTCGTTCACGAATGCATCCGAAATGGTTTTGGCTTCCTGGTTTGGGATGCAAAACACCTCAGGCCACTTGCTGAAGTAATCAATCACCACCAGCGCGTATTTGTTTCCAGCGTTGCTCGTTTCGAATGGGCCTGCGATGTCCATGGCGATACGTTCGAACGGTGCTCCAACAATGTACTGCTGCATATTTCCTCTAGTTTTCCTAACTGGACCCTTTGCCTTCGCACACTGTTCACACTTGCGAATAAAATTTGTGACCGACTCATGGCATCCTGCCCAGTAGAAACGTCTCTTGATCTTCTCTGCAGTCTTGTTAACACCAAGATGACCCCCGCTTGGTCCCTCGTGGTATTCTCGGATGACCTCGTCGACATATCCTTTGGAATTACCAGCAGATCGTTTACAATGTGCCAGTCCTAACTTTCCCAACTGCGGTAGAGGCAACCGTTCTTCACCTTCAAACTCTGCCATTGAGCCCAGTAAGCTTTCACGATTGGGCTTTCACTGGATATATCCGCGTAGGCTAGATGAGACAGCCTCTCGATGTCGGCAGCATACTGTTGGATGGCCTCGTTTCCATGCTGCTTGCGTCCTTTAAGTTCTAGCTTGTGCATCTCCTGCATGAGTTCACTCCCGTATCTTCTATGAAGAGCTTCCCACATGGCTGTGTAGTTCTTTCTTCAGGATCTCCGGGATGGTCTGTAGTACATAAGCTGCTTTAAGCGAAATGACTAGGGCGGTCACACGGTCTTCTTCTCCCCATTGATTCCGTTCCGCTGTTGTCTCAAATTGGAGCTTAAAGATATTACACGCACTCGTGCCGTCAAAGTTGGGAGCTGTGAATTTCGATGCTGCAGTCGGTACAACGATTCCTTGATGCTGAACGTTCTGGAGAGTTTTCTCGAGTTCCAGAACCTTCTTGTCGAACCCCGATTCCAGTGTCTCGATTATCTTTTCTTGATTATTTTCGAGATCTAGTACCTTCTTCTCGAACCTCGACTCCAGTGTCTCGATTCTCTTTTCTTGGTTATTCTCGAGATCTAGAAACTTCTTGTCGAACCGCGATTCTAATGTCTCGATTTTTTCTTCGACGTCCTGGAATCGATCGTTGACTGTCTGCTGGATGTTTCTTAGGCTTTCTCGATTGTTCTCTAGCATCCCTTCTAACGTCTCCAGCTTCTAGCCCAGGGAAGTGGAGTTTTCCTCCAACTTTAGATGTACGGTCGCCTCCAGTTTCTGACTTATGGAAGTTGAATTTTCCTCTAACTTTCTACTTACAGCAGCAGAATTTTCCTCCAGTTCTTTATCTAATTTCTGACTCAGGGAAGCACTCGTAGCATTTGTTGCATATCGAATGCTGGCTGTAATATTTTATTATTTTATGATATATGGTCTGCGGGGTGATAATGATGCGTCTATGTCGGGCTATGTTTGTGAGTGAGTGCAGGTTCGTAACAAAAAAGCTAAGTTCATATGTACATACATATGTATTGTAGTTCCGAGGAACTAGTTCCAGGAACTAGTTCCGATCAGGAAAAGAACGGTTCCATGTTCGTTCCGCGGTTAGAACTATTTTGCGCAACTCTAGTTCAATTCCACATCATGAATGAATGAGGGGAGTGTTCGCGCTTATATAGCTCTCGGTCCACCTTCTCGAATGTTCGCCGTCGGAGGTTCCCCTTCGGAAATCTCTAGAATGTCGGAGTCTACAAGAGGGCTTTTTTTTGCGCCTATTTCTTTTAAACCTACGTTCCAATTTGAAGACACGTCCACACGGAGCTTTTCTGCGCGTGCCTGTTTTTTGACATTTCGCTTCACATTTCATTTTCGTTAGCCTGTGGTGATGTTTGAAAAGTAAGAATGGTATCCAAACGTACACTTCCAAGTCAGAAACAGGAGTCAAGCGACATCGCAAAACAAGGAAAAGGAGATAAGGAAATGTCAAAAAAACCCACGAAGTAGCTACCCACGCGTGATGCCTGTTTCACAATGCTGCTACACGGCGACGCGACAGCGCAACTACAAACGCTGCCGTTTGGTGTGGTTGTAAAGTCGTTCAGTCAATACACAATGGAGCTACATTCATCGGCGTTTTTTTTGACAGCGCGGTTACTTCTGTGAGTGAAGTTGGAGGTGAATTCTATAGAGTGAAGTTGGCATCAGTAAAAAATTCGAACATTGAAACTGAATTTAGTTCATAAATGGATCAAAATAGTTTGAAAAAAACATTATTGCTAACATGTGCGGCTGCTTTAGCCCATAAAAAGTTAAAAGCGAAAACAAAAGTCAGAAGAAGGTGGTGGGTTAGACCAAGTTATCAAACGTATTCCTCCAATGTCGAATTCGAAATGGCACAACGCCGTGTAGTTGCGACAGTTTTTCAAATTTTCGAAATTACAGCGCTGCGACACGACTACATACGTGCCTATGTGACTTACTCCATATAATTCCATTGAATGAATATGGATTTCACAGCTACGGCGTTTGTAGTTGCGCTGTCGCGTCGCCGTGTAGAAGCATTGTGAAACAGACATGACTGTGCCAATGTATTTCTGTTTCACTTACCCTCTCTCTTGCACTTATTACAGCCCTCGTCAAATAGCCCTCGTGTAGACTCCGACAATGCTCTGACAATTAGCATTACGCCGTTGACAGTTGACATCATCGCAATCTCCGCTTCAAGAGAGCTTTCGAACTTCGACTGCGAAATTCCAACTGAACCGTCGGTTTGTGTCTCCGCAACAATATCAAGGACACAATAGGGATCAATGCTTGGAAGTGTTTTATTGGTTGTGGGTTATGATCAAAAGTTAATTTCACAACAATTGAATTTGTTGCAACATTTGATATCTTAACCAGGATGGAAAAGGAGGGGAATAGCAATTGTACGAAAGAGTTTGCAGCAGTGACACAATAGGGATCATCAAAGTCAAAAGGGTATTTAATATTGGTTGTTCGTAATTACAGAAAAAAAGGGTTGCAGCTAGGATTAATACATCAAAGACACAAAAGGGATCAAAGCTGGGAAGTTTGCTACTGGTTGTGGGATATTGTCGACTAACATTAGGTCAGTATGTGACCAAGGGGATTTTTTAAATGAAAACCATGTCTCTTGTATGGGAGCCCCCCTTAAATATTCATTTTATTCTGTTTTTAGTATTTGTCGTTATAGCGGCAACAGAAATATGTACATCATCTGTGAACATTTCAACTGTCTAACTATCACGGTTCATGAGATACAGCCTAGTGACAGACGGACGGACAGCGAAGTCTTAGTAATAGGCTCCCGTTTTATCTTTGGGTACGGAACCCTAAAAAAAATACAAAAGGGAATAAGGTTTTAACTATCAGTAATCAAATAGCTCCGTGTTAGTATTGGCAAATTGACAACACACTCTTTAGCAAGTACAATTGTCAGGGCAAGCTTTTCGTTAGTCCATTTTAAGCAAATCACACGCAACGTGAACGATTAAGGGAAGATAAGCTATGATCCTCGATGGACTGTAACGTCAATGTACGTCCATACATATACACGAGGGGTAGCAATTAAATTTCGGAATTTATTAAACGAAAAACGCGCAAATTGAGTATGTCGCAAAATTTTATTTTCGACCGTCACAATAGTTCCATTCTGACTCTACACAACGCTTTAGTCCTCCGAAGTTAACTCGTTCAGAATCATGGTTGCACCCTCTTTGACCCTTCTCTACACCACCATGATGAGTTCCCTTGAGGTGTGACATCATCTTGAGAAGTTAAAAAAAATCGCAGAAGCAATGCTTTTAGGGTGGGTGTGTTAACGTTGGAATGCTTGTTGTCGCCAAAAACTCTTGCGCAACCAACGAGGAATGAACTGGGCTTTTATCGCGGATGCTAGATTCAACCCTTCTAGGCGAGTTCGGGCTACACACGGTAAACATGTGCTCGTATCTCCCTCAGGACACCAATATAGATACATATATCCAGTCACCGTCTGGTCGGTAAGTTTACGATGAGGTGACGATGCGCTACTATAGTACGCGAGAGTGGTGGTGTTCCTCAAGGGTATTTTGGACTTTTACTTTTCAGTTACAGACCGAAATACGGAACGATATCAACGTTTTGCTATGTAGTAGAGTGTAGACATAAAGGGTGTTTTTTAGAGGTACACAAATTCAATACGGAATAAAATACTCGCATCTCATGTTAATGTCTATGATATTAGCTAAATTTATTAGAATATTTGATGTCTTTAGTATTAAAATATGTAGCTCGAATGAAGCGCAATCGCGAAGTCCAATTTTCAACCACTTTATCGTATATATCAGCAATAACACGACGAATGTTAGCTTGCAAATCGTCCAACATCTCTGGTTTATCGGCATAGACTAGTGGCTTCATATATCCCCAAAGAAAGCAATCTAAAGGGGTGAGAACACAGGATCGCGGAGCAAAGTTCACAGGTCCATTACACGAAATGATGTCCTCAGCAAATGTTTCCAGCGTGTGTGGCATATTGCGCCATCTTATTGAAACCAAAGCTCTGTTACATCAATGCCATTCAACTGAGGTAACAGTCTTGCTGGCGTCGATTCCACCAGCCCATAGAGCACACCACACAGTGAGTTAATAAGGGCGTCTCGAAAAGGCTTCTGGGCTTTCTTCACTTCGAATTTGGTAAAAATGGGCCAAATCGGAGAACAAAATTTTGCGTTCAAAATGAGGATCAAGCTGATTTGTGTTTTCGGTCCATTAAACGAACTTGCGACGCGTACAATGGTCACGCGGTTTCAACTCTTGTTCAAGCCCTATCTGATAGGCCAAAAGACGTTCGACTTTTTTTTTGTGGGGTTTTCTGAATTCGCAAATCTATGCGAATAAGCCACAAACCTCATTACCCATACCATCGGTCAAATTCAGCCTAATCTATGAGTCAGAGTCATGGAGAAGCCGTGGCGGATATTTGAACGATGTTGTATTTCGTACATGATGACATCGAAGGGCCTGTCAAACGAATAAACAATTTCGATGATATCGTACAAGTACTTGGTTTAATTTAAATTGAAATAAATGAAGCACTTAATGAAATACCCTGTATATTCATTGTAAAATCGCAAAACGTTGCCTTGAAACAATGTTGCCAGTCTAAAAACCGAACCAGAGGCACCTAACCACAACTCAAAAACCTATTGCTTTCCAGATTAGAATATGTGGCTCAAGTTTGATGTAAAATTGTACTCATAAGTCGACAAGGAAGACTACAGCCTCATCCAACCAACAACCTCATCCATACAAGACGCTACTTATGCAGTTTCTAGATGTAAATGCTTGTTCTTTACTAAACACATTGTCGAGAACTATGCTGGAACATTATTGAATAGCACGAACGATTGGAAAAAAATGTTTACTGAAGAACCGCTCTTCCATATTACTAATAGGAACGTGAGATGTTGATCTACTAATCAAGTCCTACAGGAAACTATTGATCGTGAAGCTATCGCCATTGAACATCTGTTTGTGTGGAGATCCATTGAAATGTCTTCATTTGATAACGTACAATACAATCAAACAATTTGCAGCTTAAGCACTTTGTAAGCGCAGATTGATGAGAAATCCGATCCTTCGGATTCTAATTTTTCTAGATATAGCTTAGTGGCATTAAGCTAGTGACATTGCTTACCAACTTAATTTTATTTATTTATTTGTATAATTCATCTCTGTACAGATAAGTTTTAAGCTTTTCAGTTTGCACAGGCAAATAAGTACTAGAATTTTATAATGGTACAATTTCTATTGATAAAAATATAAAAAAAAAAAAAAAATATCTAAGAGAAAATTCTAAAAACAAAAGAAAAAAAAAAATTCTAAGAGAAAAGGAAAGGATGGGACAGAAAATAGGAAAATATGGATATCATTTCAAATGTTGTTGTTTGCAAGAAAATTAAAAAGATGATTTTTAAATTGCTGTACTGTGTTCATTGTTCTTAGATGTCGGGGAAGACGGTTCCACAATTGAACAGCATGCACAAAAAATTGTCGACTTGTCACTGAATATTTATGTCTTGGAGGAACTAATTGGAAAGATCTTTGGGAGCGTACTAATTGGATCTTACTTTTCAAATAATTGGGTGATTTGTTGTGAATGATCATAAAAAGTTTTAGAAGCGTCCTATAGTTTAAATAAGACTGTAGCGTGCAACCAACTATCTTTTTTGTAAAAGCAGATATGTGATCAAATCTGCCTAAATTAAATACATATCTAGCACAGCTGTTAAAGGCGACATTAAGTTTTCTAGCCAAGTCCGACTCTAAATCTGAGAAGATTTCACACCCATATATAATTAAGGGTAAAACATACGCTTTAATAAGTTTCTTCTTAATCTCTGGAGGTAGATATCGTCTGGTTGGACTTAAGCCACGAAGAATACCATAGATCTTAGACACAATGTGATTCACGTGATCACGCCAACTTAGCTGCCCATTGAAATAAATACCCAAGTTTTTAAACTTTTTTACGACTTCAACTGGACAATTATTAATATCTACCACTGAAGTACTCTCTATTTTTCGTAAATGTCTGTCGAATTTAAGAGCTTTTGTTTTTGAAGAGTTTAGCTTCAGTTGGTTTTGTTGTGACCAGGTGAAAATAGCATTCAAATCATTATTTACCGCTGCAATTCCAACTTTTTCATTAGACTGCGAAAATGTATGATATATCTGGACATCGTCCGCATAGATGTGGTATTTGCACTTTGAAATACATTTCGAAATGTCATTGATAAAAAGTGAAAACAGAAGAGGACCCAAAACAGAACCTTGAGGTACGCCCGAGGGAACGACTAAGCTGTGCGAAGACTTAGATCCACAGTATACAGTTTGCATACGATTGCAAAGGTATGATGTTATTAGCTTACACACAGAATCTTGGAAACCGAATTGACGTTTTAGTTTGTGCAATAAGATTGAGTGATTTACTGAGTCAAATGCTTTCGAAAAATCTAAGAATACAGCTTCTCAACTTCTCACTCAATACAGCCAACAGTCCCCCACGGAATTAAATTTCATATGGCTGAAACTCATTCTCCATTATCTATCTATTCACTGCGGTTTTCTTTACAAAATCTCTAATATAGAGAGGAAGACAATTAGCTCCATCCAAAAAATTGTTTTCCTGTTCCCTTGCACTAAAATCTATTTAGTGGGCGAAGCCTGTTTGTCGAAAATGGGTGCTTTTGGTATCGATAAGTCTCTTCCTTGTTTTAGATGGAGTCAAAGCTGACATCCACTTTGTAAATGATTGTGTTCCCAAGGATCCCGTTTCGCCTCCGACACTCCATCTCATTTTTATAAATTAGCTCTTGTCTGTTACTTCTTATCGAATTCACTCCTTCCTTGACCATCAGCTTCACATACATATTGCGGACACGAACCGACGATTACGTTCGAATTTCGCTGTCGAAGTGTGAGCATGCGAATACCGGATGGGAAGCAGTCATGGAAACGCGACTGCGACGTTGAATGGAGACATTGTTCATGTGCGGAAACCAAGGAACAGGTCCCCGACATCCGTCGTTTACATGTGCTACCAGAAAATTCCTGGACTGTCGGGAAGATCGGAAGAAAGCAGCAAGAAGACGCCGATCTGGCAGTCATCATCGATCACCAAGTACGAGATTTTCGACCAACTTGGCAGCAAATATCCAGTGAAAGCCTAATCGTAAAAGCTTACTGGGCACAATGCAGAGTGCCCGCTGGAGCTGCACTCAGACCAAGGAAGGTACTTCGAGTCGTCGGTGTGCAAGTAACTCTGTGAAATGCTAGATATCAGAAAAACGCGGACAATACCATTATACTCACAATCTGATGGCATGGTCGAAAGGTTCAACCGGACGATGGAGGAATACTTGCGAAAAGTCGTCGTCGGAGATCAGAAGAATTGGGATAAACGTCTTCCCCTTTTCTTAATTGCATATCGATCGACGGAGCACAACAATTCAACGGCGAGAACACCATCTGAAGCCATTTTTAGAACTGATCTCCGACGTCTATGGGTTCTTAAGTTCGGTGTGGTACAACCGACAACTAGCGGCAGGGTGGACTTCGTAAACGAAAAGAAGGAGTAACTGAACTCTATCCATCAGTTCATCCGGGAGCTACTGAACTTGGTCAATGATAAAATGAGGGCGTGATACGACTTAAGGGCGCACACTTCTGGATTCGAGACAGGACAATTGGTATTGCTTTACAATCCACCACAAAAAAAAGCTTGTGCCGCAAGATACAATCGGCATGGGCCGGGCCCTATGAGGTCAACAAGAAAATTAACGATGTGGTAGATAGAATACAGCAGAAGGGAAACAGAGGAGCGAAGTGTAAGATTGTCAACTTGGAGAGGTTAGCGCCATGCTACGGAGAAGCATCAAAGCGCTTGTTCAAGACGAAAAAGATAAGGAGGAGGGCAGTGTTGCGGACACGAACCGACGGTTATGTTCGAGCATTTTAGAGACTTCCGAAGGGGAACGTCTGACGGCGCACATTCGAGAAAGTGGACCGAGGGCTATATAAGCGCGAACACTCGCGACCCTAGTAGGCTCTACCGAAAAAACAGCTCCTGAATGCAAGACAAGCAAAGAGCGTTTCAGTTTCCTTGTCTGTACGAGTACTAAGTCAACAGTTCAAAGAAGTCACGTTAATTTGGTGCAGCAAATTTGCCTGTGGAATATGATTCCACTGTAAGTGCCTGGGTGACATCCACAGTTTTTAAAAAGTGCTCCTTCAATGCGTTTGTGCTTCAAATTATGTGTTCAAATGCACCTCCTGAAGACGCGTGGCTTATTGGACAATGACGGCATGATAAGGACACTCTTTTTAACACCAAACTGTACGTGTCTAATCCAACTAATGGATCAGAATGTCATAAGAATTACGAAGCTGAACTGCGAAAAAAGTTCACTAGCTCACGTTATAAACCAAAATGCAGATATAACGACTACTTTACGAGACGCAGTTTTCTTTTTGGTAGTTAATGCCTGGAAGGGGCTGTCACAGGAAATGATTAAAAATTGCTGGAAAGTCTTGATATATTTCACTAAGTCAGGAGAGTGGGATGTTAAGGACGGCATGCCGCCAGCCTGACTCATGGATCAATCAAACGGGTTTTCAAATTCTGAAAACGCAAATTTCGAACTATCGGAGGTATGTATGTCTGGAATTCAATTGTGTGCTAATGAACTTATCGATTGACTGAACGAGGATAATATCCAGGACAGCACACATGCAGAAAGCGAAGAAGAAGAGTTAGTACAAGAGCATTAAGATAAGACTAAGCATGAATGTGCAATCACAGCTTTAGCTTAAGCTATTTCTACAAAATGGGCTTTGGAGAATGAAGGTTATGTTTCAGGTAAACATACATATTGGCTCTGCAAAATCTCAAGCGAAAGGCACTTTAGAAAAGCAAAAGACAAACAAACATGTAGAACTGATTTTGCGAGTAAAAATACATAAGCAGTGTAATCTGTAAGCGTATGCAACGCAGTTGTGAATGGAAAGTGACCAGACGTACTGATACAGGCATAATACCCACAGTATATGGTCAACTGAAATTCATCCTCTCCGTATGCAATATTAAAGTGCTTGAACGAATTACTACGGACTATAACCAACGTCGAATTTGGTCAGCTCTCGTCCTATCTAGGACAACCACCCCTGAGAGTTAACGAACATCAACGACCCAAACCACTGCATTCCGTTCAGATTGTATGTATATAACAGCAGTCATAAGGCCTATCCTCCTGTATGGCGTCGTAGTCTGGTGGACTGCTCTGGACAAAGCAGTCAATCGAAACCTTCTGGGGAAGGTACAAAGATCGGCCAGCTTATGTATAAGCGGAGTGATCAGATCAACCCCCACGGAGGCCTTAAATGTTATACTACATCTTCCACCATTAAACCTTTTAAGCAAGCAAGTTGCTGCGTGCGCGGCCCTAAGGATGAGGAGCATAAGAAAATGGCCCACATCTCAAAAAGGCCACACCTCTATTCCAAAACACTTCAAAGTACCCATGGACACTGACTACATCAACCCGCAGAATGTGTTCACCAGGAACTTCGAAGTTGTCTTTCCATCCAGGGAGGAATGGTCTGAAGGGAAAGTCATACCAAAGGACTCGATCTCCCTCTATACCGATGGCTCTAAGATGGAGTCGGGTGTGGGCAGTGGGGTCTACTCCAAGGAATTTAACCTCAACCTATCATTTAGACTCCCAAATTGCTGTAGTGTGTTTCAGGCAGAAGTAACTGCGATAACGGAGGCCCTGGCATGGCTCAGGATCAATGTAATATCCACAAAGGATATTATCATTTGCACGGATAGCCAATCTGCGATAAAATCCCTGGAAGCGGTAACCCACAAATCAAATCCATTAACTGTAGCCTATCGCTAGATGAGATGGCTGAACAGTTCAACATTAAAATAATGTGGGTTCCCGGGCATAGGGATATTCCAGGAAACTGCGCGGCCGACGAACTCGCAAAATTAGGGTCAAGCACACTCAGCCTACCTACCCTCGGGTACCCAGAAACACCAATAAGTACAGTAAAGCACATGATAAAGCTTCAAACTATAGAGGAGACCAATCTCCAATGGAATGAGAGCAATATCGGCTTTAACACCAAACAATTGTGGCATAAGTTAAACTTAGGACGAACCAGGGACCTGGTGGCAACCAAAAGGGCAACCTTAAGCACTCTAGTGGGTGTCATTACAGATCACTGCACCATTGGAAAACACGCCGCCAGACTGGGGCTACTTCTGTCGCGGCTGCATGGACGAGGAGGAGGAGGAATCAATACACCACCTCCTCTGCTCTTGTCCCTCTTTTGCGAATCGCCGGAGGATTTACCTCGGCGCGCCCTTCTTCGACAATCTGAGCTCAACTCCACCGCTTTATTAGAAGCACCGGTTGGTTCCCAGGTAGCGGATCAGGGTAACCTGGTCCAGGTGGTATCACAATGGGCCGGTTTCGGCCTAAGTGTGGCTTACGCCTACCACGTCAACCTAACCTAACCTAACACACCATAAGAGAATATAAACTCTTGAACCTGCGCGAGTTTCTAAACAAAAAGTCTTACATATGCAAAATATGTATCGATTTTATGAATTTCATTTAAACTTTCCCATAAGGGTTTTGTTTTTGTGATTACGTTTAAGGTTATCGTTATGTCTGTGAACTGAATTTCAGCTTTGATCTGTATAGAGATTGTTTTGTCAAATAACCAATTTTTTCTGTTCCAGTCCTATAATTGTTAGTCTGAATAATTCGATAACTCGAATGCCCCCTTGCAATAATTGATTCAGATTAGCGAGACATTACTGTATGTATTTGGTGTTGCCAAGAACGCTGCAAGATGCCTAGGCTTCTTATACAAATGCATGAATTTTGCTTCACCCTTGGGTCTTTAAGGCGTTAATTCGCCCCAATTGAGAGTTTAGCACCAAGTTTCAAAATCGTTTCAAAAATTCATTAGATTCACTGGAACACCGCAGGAATGTCTCTTGCCACTCCCTGCTTTATCGATACTTCCACAGAAAATACTATAAAGAGATAACCAGTTGCATTCGGCTCCCCAGCCAGGCCAGGCCAGCCAGTCCAGGCCAGCCAGTCCAGCCAGCCAGTCCAGCCAGCCAGTCCAGCCAGCCAGGCCAGGCCAGCCAGGCCAGCCAGCCAGGCCAGCCAGCCAGGCCAGGCCAGGCCAGCCAGCCAGGCCAGGCCAGGCCAGCCAGCCAGGCCAGGCCAGGCCAGCCAGCCAGGCCAGCCAGCCAGCCAGTCTAGCCAGGCCAGCCAGCCAGTCCAGCCAGCCAGGCCAGGCCAGCCAGGTCAGCCAGGCGAGCCAGCCAGGCCAGCCAGCCAGGCCAGCCAGGCCAGGCCAGGCCAGCCAGCCAGCCAGGCCAGGCCAGGCCAGCCAGCCAGGCCAGGCCAGGCCAGCCAGCCAGGCCAGGCCAGGCCAGCCAGCCAGGCCAGGCCAGGCCAGCCAGCCAGGCCAGGCCAGGCCAGCCAGCCAGGCCAGGCCAGGCCAGCCAGCCAGGCCAGGCCAGGCCAGCCAGCCAGGCCAGGCCAGGCCAGCCAGCCAGGCCAGCCAGCCAGCCAGTCTAGCCAGGCCAGCCAGCCAGTCCAGCCAGCCAGGCCAGGCCAGCCAGGTCAGCCAGGCGAGCCAGCCAGGCCAGCCAGCCAGGCCAGCCAGGCCAGGCCAGGCCAGCCAGCCAGGCCAGGCCAGGCCAGCCAGCCAGGCCAGGCCAGGCCAGCCAGCCAGGCCAGGCCAGGCCAGCCAGCCAGGCCAGGCCAGGCCAGCCAGCCAGGCCAGGCCAGGCCAGCCAGCCAGGCCAGCCAGCCAGCCAGCCAGTCCAGCCAGCCAGGCCAGGCCAGCCAGGTCAGCCAGGCCAGGCCAGGCCAGCCAGCCAGGCCAGGCCAGGCCAGCCAGCCAGGCCAGCCAGCCAGCCAGTCCAGCCAGGCCAGCCAGCCAGTCCAGCCAGCCAGGCCAGGCCAGCCAGGTCAGCCAGCCAGGCCAGGCCAGCCAGGTCAGCCAGGCGAGCCAGCCAGGCCAGCCAGCCAGGCCAGCCAGTCCAGCCAGCCAGTCCAGCCAGCCAGTCCAGCCAGCCAGGCCAGGCCAGCCAGGCCAGCCAGCCAGGCCAGCCAGCCAGGCCAGGCCAGGCCAGCCAGCCAGGCCAGGCCAGGCCAGCCAGCCAGGCCAGGCCAGGCCAGCCAGCCAGGCCAGCCAGCCAGCCAGTCTAGCCAGGCCAGCCAGCCAGTCCAGCCAGCCAGGCCAGGCCAGCCAGGTCAGCCAGGCGAGCCAGCCAGGCCAGCCAGCCAGGCCAGCCAGGCCAGGCCAGGCCAGCCAGCCAGGCCAGGCCAGGCCAGCCAGCCAGGCCAGGCCAGGCCAGCCAGCCAGGCCAGGCCAGGCCAGCCAGCCAGGCCAGGCCAGGCCAGCCAGCCAGGCCAGGCCAGGCCAGCCAGCCAGGCCAGGCCAGGCCAGCCAGCCAGGCCAGCCAGCCAGCCAGCCAGTCCAGCCAGCCAGGCCAGGCCAGCCAGGTCAGCCAGGCCAGGCCAGGCCAGCCAGCCAGGCCAGGCCAGGCCAGCCAGCCAGGCCAGCCAGCCAGCCAGTCCAGCCAGGCCAGCCAGCCAGTCCAGCCAGCCAGGCCAGGCCAGCCAGGTCAGCCAGCCAGGCCAGGCCAGCCAGGTCAGCCAGGCGAGCCAGCCAGGCCAGCCAGCCAGGCCAGGCCAGGCCAGCCAGCCAGGCCAGCCAGCCAGCCAGTCCAGCCAGGCCGTCCAGCCAGCCAGGCCAGGCCAGCCAGGCCAGCCAGGCCAGCCAGGCCAGCCAGCCAGGCCAGCCAGCCAGGCCAGCCAGCCAGGCCAGCCAGCCAGGCCAGCCAGCCAGGCCAGCCAGCCAGGCCAGCCAGCCAGGCCAGCCAGCCAGGCCAGCCAGCCAGGCCAGCCAGCCAGGCCAGCCAGCCAGGCCAGCCAGCCAGGCCAGCCAGCCAGGCCAGCCAGCCAGGCCAGCCAGCCAGGCCAGCCAGCCAGGCCAGCCAGTCAGGCCAGCCAGCCAGGCCAGCCAGCCAGGCCAGCCAGCCAGGCCAGCCAGCCAGGCCAGCCAGCCAGGCCAGCCAGCCAGGCCAGCCAGCCAGCCAGTCCAACCAGGCCAGCCAGCCAGTCCAGCCAGCCAGGCCAGCCAGGCCAGCCAGCCAGTCCAGCCAGTCCAGGCCAGCCAGGCCAGCCAGGCAGGCCAGCCAGGCAGGCCAGCCAGGCCAGGCCAGCCAGTCCAGCCCAGCCAGTCCAGGCCAGCCAGTCCAGCAAGCCAGTCCAGCCAGCCAGTCCAGGCCAGCCTGCCAGTCCAGCCAGCCAGTCCAGCCAGCCAGGCCAGGCCAGCCACGCCAGCCAGCCAGCCAGTCCAGCCAGGCCGTCCAGCCAGCCAGGCCAGGCCAGCCAGGCCAGCCAGGCCAGCCAGCCAGGCCAGCCAGCCAGGCCAGCCAGCCAGGCCAGCCAGCCAGGCCAGCCAGCCAGGCCAGCCAGCCAGGCCAGCCAGCCAGGCCAGCCAGCCAGGCCAGCCAGCCAGGCCAGCCAGCCAGGCCAGCCAGCCAGGCCAGCCAGCCAGGCCAGCCAGCCAGGCCAGCCAGCCAGGCCAGCCAGCCAGGCCAGCCAGCCAGCCAGTCCAACCAGGCCAGCCAGCCAGTCCAGCCAGCCAGGCCAGCCAGGCCAGCCAGCCAGTCCAGCCAGTCCAGGCCAGCCAGGCCAGCCAGGCAGGCCAGCCAGGCAGGCCAGCCAGGCCAGGCCAGCCAGTCCAGGCCAGCCAGTCCAGGCCAGCCAGTCCAGCCAGCCAGTCCAGCCAGCCAGTCCAGGCCAGCCTGCCAGTCCAGCCAGCCAGTCCAGCCAGCCAGGTCAGGCCAGCCACGCCAGCCATTCCAGGCCAGCCAGTCCAGGCCAGCCAGTCCAGGCCAGCCAGTCCAGGCCAGCCAGTCCAGGCCAGCCAGTCCAGGCCAGCCAGCCAGCCAGTCCAGCCAGCCAGGCCAGCCAGGCCAGGCCAGGCCAGGCCAGCCAGTCCAGGCCAGCCAGTCCAGCCAGTCCAGCCAGGCCATGCCAGCCAGCCAGGCCAGCCAGCCAGTCCAGCTTGTCCAGGCCAGCCAGCCAGGCCAGGCCAGCCAGTCCAGCCAGGCCAAGCCAGCCAGTCCAGCCAGCCAGGCCAGCCAGCCAGCCAGGCCAGGCCAGCCAGTCCAGGCCAGCCAGGCCAGGCCAGCCAGGCCAGGCCAGCCAGTCCAGGCTAGCCAGTCCAGGCCAGCCAGTCCAGGCCAGCCAGTCCAGGCCAGCCAGCCAGTCCAGCCAGCCAGTCCAGCCAGTCCAGGCCAGCCAGCCAGTCCAGCCAGCCAGTCCAGCCAGCCAGTCCAGCCAGCCAGGCAGGCCAGCCAGGCCAGGCCAGCCAGTCCAGGCCAGCCAGTCCAGCCAGCCAGTCCAGCCAGCCAGTCCAGGCCAGCCTGCCAGTCCAGCCAGCCAGTCCAGCCAGCCAGGCCAGGCCAGCCACGCCAGCCAGTCCAGGCCAGCCAGTCCAGGCCAGCCAGTCCAGGCCAGCCAGTCCAGGCCAGCCAGGCAGCCAGTCCAGCCAGCCAAGCCAGCCAGGCCAGGCCAGGCCAGGCCAGCCAGTCCAGCCAGTCCAGCCAGGCCATGCCAGCCAGCCAGGCCAGCCAGCCAGTCCAGCTTGTCCAGGCCAGCCAGCCAGGCCAGGCCAGCCAGTCCAGCCAGGCCAAGCCAGCCAGTCCAGCCAGCCAGGCCAGCCAGCCAGGCCAGCCAGCCAGGCCAGCCAGCCAGCCAGGCCAGCCAGCCAGCCAGGCCAGGCCAGCCAGGCCAGGCCAGCCAGGCCAGGCCAGCCAGTACAGGCTAGCCAGTCCAGGCCAGCCAGTCCAGGCCAGCCAGTCCAGGCCAGCCAGCCAGTCCAGCCAGCCAGTCCAGGCCAGCCAGCCAGTCCAGCCAGGCCAGGCCAGCCAGCCAGGCCAGCCAGCCAGCCAGCCAGTCCAGCCAGCCAGGCCAGGCCAGCCAGGTCAGCCAGGCCAGGCCAGGCCAGCCAGCCAGGCCAGGCCAGGCCAGCCAGCCAGGCCAGCCAGCCAGCCAGTCCAGCCAGGCCAGCCAGCAAGTCCAGCCAGCCAGGCCAGGCCAGCCAGGTCAGCCAGCCAGGCCAGGCCAGCCAGGTCAGCCAGGCGAGCCAGCCAGGCCAGCCAGCCAGGCCAGCCAGCCAGCCAGTCCAGCCAGGCCGTCCAGCCAGCCAGGCCAGGCCAGCCAGGCCAGCCAGGCCAGCCAGCCAGGCCAGCCAGCCAGTCCAGCTTGTCCAGGCCAGCCAGCCAGGCCAGGCCAGCCAGTCCAGCCAGGCCAAGCCAGCCAGGCCAAGCCAGCCAGTCCAGCCAGCCAGGCCAGTCAGCCAGCCAGGCCAGGCCAGCCAGGCCAGGCCAGCCAGGCCAGGCCAGCCAGTCCAGGCTAGCCAGTCCAGGCCAGCCAGTCCAGGCCAGCCAGTCCAGGCCAGCCAGCCAGTCCAGCCAGCCAGTCCAGCCAGTCCAGGCCAGCCAGGCCAGGCCAGCCAGTCCAGGCCAGCCAGTCCAGCCAGCCAGTCCAGCCAGCCAGTCCAGGCCAGCCTGCCAGTCCAGCCAGCCAGTCCAGCCAGCCAGGCCAGGCCAGCCACGCCAGCCAGTCCAGGCCTGCCAGTCCAGCCAGCCAGTCCAGCCAGCCAGGTCAGGCCAGCCACGCCAGCCATTCCAGGCCAGCCAGTCCAGGCCAGCCAGTCCAGGCCAGCCAGTCCAGGCCAGCCAGTCCAGGCCAGCCAGTCCAGGCCAGCCAGTCCAGGCCAGCCAGCCAGCCAGTCCAGCCAGCCAGGCCAGCCAGGCCAGGCCAGGCCAGGCCAGCCAGTCCAGGCCAGCCAGTCCAGCCAGTCCAGCCAGGCCATGCCAGCCAGCCAGGCCAGCCAGCCAGTCCAGCTTGTCCAGGCCAGCCAGCCAGGCCAAGCCAGCCAGTCCAGCCAGCCAGGCCAGCCAGCCAGCCAGGCCAGGCCAGCCAGTCCAGGCCAGCCAGGCCAGGCCAGCCAGGCCAGGCCAGCCAGTCCAGGCTAGCCAGTCCAGGCCAGCCAGTCCAGGCCAGCCAGTCCAGGCCAGCCAGCCAGTCCAGCCAGCCAGTCCAGCCAGTCCAGGCCAGCCAGCCAGTCCAGCCAGCCAGTCCAGCCAGCCAGTCCAGCCAGCCAGGCAGGCCAGCCAGGCCAGGCCAGCCAGTCCAGGCCAGCCAGTCCAGCCAGCCAGTCCAGCCAGCCAGTCCAGGCCAGCCTGCCAGTCCAGCCAGCCAGTCCAGCCAGCCAGGCCAGGCCAGCCACGCCAGCCAGTCCAGGCCAGCCAGTCCAGGCCAGCCAGTCCAGGCCAGCCAGTCCAGGCCAGCCAGGCAGCCAGTCCAGCCAGCCAGGCCAGCCAGGCCAGGCCAGGCCAGGCCAGCCAGTCCAGCCAGTCCAGCCAGGCCATGCCAGCCAGCCAGGCCAGCCAGCCAGTCCAGCTTGTCCAGGCCAGCCAGCCAGGCCAGGCCAGCCAGTCCAGCCAGGCCAAGCCAGCCAGTCCAGCCAGCCAGGCCAGCCAGCCAGGCCAGCCAGCCAGGCCAGCCAGCCAGCCAGGCCAGCCAGCCAGCCAGGCCAGGCCAGCCAGGCCAGGCCAGCCAGGCCAGGCCAGCCAGTACAGGCTAGCCAGTCCAGGCCAGCCAGTCCAGGCCAGCCAGTCCAGGCCAGCCAGCCAGTCCAGCCAGCCAGTCCAGGCCAGCCAGCCAGTCCAGCCAGGCCAGGCCAGCCAGCCAGGCCAGCCAGCCAGCCAGCCAGTCCAGCCAGCCAGGCCAGGCCAGCCAGGTCAGCCAGGCCAGGCCAGGCCAGCCAGCCAGGCCAGGCCAGGCCAGCCAGCCAGGCCAGCCAGCCAGCCAGTCCAGCCAGGCCAGCCAGCAAGTCCAGCCAGCCAGGCCAGGCCAGCCAGGTCAGCCAGCCAGGCCAGGCCAGCCAGGTCAGCCAGGCGAGCCAGCCAGGCCAGCCAGCCAGGCCAGCCAGCCAGCCAGTCCAGCCAGGCCGTCCAGCCAGCCAGGCCAGGCCAGCCAGGCCAGCCAGGCCAGCCAGCCAGGCCAGCCAGCCAGTCCAGCTTGTCCAGGCCAGCCAGCCAGGCCAGGCCAGCCAGTCCAGCCAGGCCAAGCCAGCCAGGCCAAGCCAGCCAGTCCAGCCAGCCAGGCCAGTCAGCCAGCCAGGCCAGGCCAGCCAGGCCAGGCCAGCCAGGCCAGGCCAGCCAGTCCAGGCTAGCCAGTCCAGGCCAGCCAGTCCAGGCCAGCCAGTCCAGGCCAGCCAGCCAGTCCAGCCAGCCAGTCCAGCCAGTCCAGGCCAGCCAGGCCAGGCCAGCCAGTCCAGGCCAGCCAGTCCAGCCAGCCAGTCCAGCCAGCCAGTCCAGGCCAGCCTGCCAGTCCAGCCAGCCAGTCCAGCCAGCCAGGCCAGGCCAGCCACGCCAGCCAGTCCAGGCCAGCCAGTCCAGGCCAGCCAGTATAGGCCAGCCAGTCCAGGCCAGCCAGTCCAGGCCAGCCAGTCCAGGCCAGCCAGCCAGCCAGTCCAGCCAGCCAGGCCAGCCAGGCCAGGCCAGGCCAGGCCAGCCAGGCCAGGCCAGGCCAGGCCAGCCAGTCCAGGCCAGCCAGTCCAGCCAGTCCAGCCAGGCCATGCCAGCCAGCCAGGCCAGCCAGGCAGGCCAGCCAGCCAGGTAGGCCAGCCAGGCCAGGCCAGCCAGTCCAGGCCAGCCAGCCAGTCCAGCCAGTCCAGCCAGCCAGGCCAGGCCAGCCACGCCAGCCAGTCCAGGCCAGCCAGTCCAGGCCAGCCAGTCCAGCCAGCCAGTCCAGGCCAGCCAGCCAGTCCAGCCAGCCAGTCCAGCCAGCCAGTCCAGCCAGTCCAGCCAGCCAGGCCAGGCCAGGCCAGCCACGCCAGCCAGCCAGGCCAGGCCAGCCACGCCAGCCAGTCCAGGCCAGCCAGTCCAGGCCAGCCAGTCCAGGCCAGCCAGTCCAGGGCAGCCAGCCAGGCCAGCCAGGCCAGGCCAGGCCAGCCAGTCCAGGCCAGCCAGTCCAGGCCAGCCAGTCCAGGCCGGCTAGTCCAGGCCAGCCACCCAGTCCAGCCAGGCCAGGCCAGCCAGCCAGGCCAGCCAGCCAGTCCAGGCCAGCCAGCCAGTCCAGCCAGCCAGCCAGTCCAGCCAGGCCAGGCCAGGCCAGCCACGCCAGCCAGTCCAGGCCAGCCAGTCCAGGCCAGCCAGTCCAGGCCAGCCAGTCCAGGCCAGCCAGTCCAGGCCAGCCAGCCAGTCCAGCCAGCCAGGCCAGGCCAGCCAGTCCAGCCAGCCAGGCCAGGCCAGCCAGTCCAGCCAGGCCAGGCCAGGCCAGGCCAGCCAGTCCAGCCAGCCAGTCCAGCCAGCCAGGCCAGGCCAGGCCAGCCAGCCAGACCAGGCCAGCCAGCCAGGTCAGCCAGGCCAGCCAGCCAGGTCAGCCAAGCCAGCCAGCCAGGCAGGCCAGCCAGTCCAGGCCAGCCAGTCCAGGCCAGGCCAGGCCAGCCAGGCCAGTCCAGGCCAGCCAGGCCAGTCCAGGCAAGTCCAGGCCAGCCCGCCAGGCCAGCCAGGCCAGGCCAGGCCAGCCAGTCCAGGCCAGCCAGGCCAGGCCAGCCAGGCCAGGCCAGGCCAGCCAGTCCAGGCCAGCCCAGCCAGTCCAGGCCAGCCAGTCCAGGCCAGCCACCCAGTCCAGCCAGGCCAGTTCAGCCAGGCCAGGCCAGGCCAGCCAGCCAGCCAGCCAGTCCAGCCAGGCCAGGCCAGGCCAGCCAGTCCAGGCCAGGCCAGCCAGTCCAGCCAGACCAGGCCAGGCCAGCCAGGCCAGCCAGGCCAGCCAGCCAAGTAGGCCAGCCAGGCCAGGCCAGGCCAGCCAGGCCAGCCAGGCCAGCCAGGCAGGCCAGCCAGCCAGGTAGGCCAGCCAGGCCAGGCCAGCCAGTCCAGGCCATCCAGCCAGTCCAGCCAGTCCAGCCAGCCAGGCCAGGCCAGCCACGCCAGCCAGTCCAGGCCAGCCAGTCCAGGCCCGCCAGTCCAGCCAGCCAGTCCAGGCCAGCCAGCCAGTCCAGCCAGCCAGACCAGCCAGCCAGTCCAGCCAGTCCAGCCAGCCAGTCCAGGCCAGCCAGCCAGTCCAGCCAGCCAGTCCAGCCAGCCAGTCCAGCCAGTCCAGCCAGTCCAGCCAGCCAGGCCAGGCCAGGCCAGCCACGCCAGCCAGCCACGCCAGCCAGTCCAGGCCAGCCAGACCAGGCCAGCCAGTCCAGGCCAGCCAGTCCAGGGCAGCCAGCCAGGCCAGCCAGGCCAGGCCAGGCCAGCCAGTCCAGGCCAGCCAGTCCAGGCCAGCCAGTCCAGGCCAGCCAGTCCAGGCCAGCCAGTCCAGGCCAGCCAGTCCAGGCCAGCCAGTCCAGGCCAGCCAGTCCAGGCCAGCCAGCCAGTCCAGCCAGCCAGGCCAGGCCAGCCAGTCCAGCCAGCCAGGCCAGGCCAGCCAGTCCAGCCAGGCCAGCCCAGGCCAGGCCAGCCAGTCCAGCCAGCCAGTCCAGCCAGCCAGGCCAGGCCAGGCCAGCCAGCCAGGCCAGGCCAGCCAGCCAGGTCAGCCAGGCCAGCCAGCCAGGTCAGCCAGGCCAGCCAGCCAGGCAGGCCAGCCAGTCCAGGCCAGCCAGTCCAGGCCAGGCCGGGCCAGCCAGGCCAGTCCAGGCCAGCCAGGCCAGTCCAGGCCAGTCCAGGCCAGCCCGCCAGGCCAGGCCAGCCAGCCAGGCCAGGCCAGCCAGCCAGGCCAGGCCAGCCAGCCAGGCCAGGCCAGCCAGGCCAGCCAGTCCAGGCCAGCCAGTCCAGGCCAGGCAGGCCAGTCCAGGCCAGCCAGTCCAGGCCAGCCAGCCAGCCAGCCAGCCAGGCAGGCCAGGCAGGCAGGCCAGCCAGGCCAGCCAGGCAGGCCAGCCAGTCCAGGCCAGCCAGGCAGGCCAGCCAGCCCAGGCAGGCCAGCCAGCCAGGCCAGGCCAGGCCAGCCAGCCAGGCCAGCCAGCCAGGCCAGCCAGCCAGGCCAGCCAGCCAGGCCAGCCAGCCAGGCCAGCCAGCCAGGCCAGCCAGCCAGCCAGTCTAGCCAGGCCAGCCAGCCAGTCCAGCCAGCCAGGCCAGGCCAGCCAGCCAGTCCAGCCAGCCAGGCCAGGCCAGCCAGGTCAGCCAGGCGAGTCAGCCAGGCCAGCCAGCCAGGCCAGCCAGGCCAGGCCAGGCCAGCCAGCCAGGCCAGGCCAGGCCAGCCAGCCAGGCCAGCCAGCCAGGCCAGGCCAGCCAGGTCAGCCAGGCCAGGCCAGGCCAGCCAGCCAGCCAGCCAGGCCAGGCCAGGCCAGCCAGCCAGGCCAGCCAGCCAGCCAGTCCAGCCAGGCCAGCCAGCCAGTCCAGCCAGCCAGACCAGGCCAGCCAGGTCAGCCAGCCAGGCCAGGCCAGCCAGGTCAGCAAGGCGAGCCAGCCAGGCCAGCCAGCCAGGCCAGGCCAGGCCAGCCAGCCAGGCCAGCCAGCCAGCCAGTCCAGCCAGGCCGTCCAGCCAGCCAGGCCAGCCAGTCCAGCCAGTCCAGCCAGGCCATGCCAGCCAGCCAGGCCAGCCAGCCAGTCCAGGCCAGCCAGTCCAGGGCAGCCAGCCAGGCCAGCCAGGCCAGGCCAGGCCAGCCAGTCCAGGCCAGCCAGTCCAGGCCAGCCAGTCCAGGCCGGCTAGTCCAGGCCAGCCACCCAGTCCAGCCAGGCCAGGCCAGGCCAGCCAGCCAGGCCAGCCAGCCAGTCCAGGCCAGCCAGCCAGTCCAGCCAGCCAGCCAGTCCAGCCAGGCCAGGCCAGCCACGCCAGCCAGTCCAGGCCTGCCAGTCCAGGCCAGCCAGTCCAGGCCAGCCAGTCCAGGCCAGCCAGTCCAGGCCAGCCAGCCAGTCCAGCCAGCCAGGCCAGGCCAGCCAGTCCAGCCAGGCCAGGCCAGGCCAGGCCAGCCAGTCCAGCCAGCCAGGTCAGCCAGGCCAGCCAGCCAGGTCAGCCAGGCCAGCCAGCCAGGCAGGCCAGCCAGTCCAGGCCAGCCAGGCCAGTCCAGGCCAGCCAGGCCAGTATTTTTGTATTTGTATTTGTATTTTATTTATTGCCTCTATTGTTTAGTTACAGAGATATTTTATAGGTGTATGTCGGCTTATTATATCCCCATGGAGTTATCTCTTCAATGCTGGATAAACCTTGAAGCGGTAGGAGAGAGTCCATGTGAGATATAGGTCCACCTTACATGATTTGCTGAATACAGAAGTAACAATATTATTTAATATAAAGAGAACAGAGTAGGCAATATTTGATATGAAGATCTGCGAAGCCCTAAGGGCTTTTCTGCAGAAGGTTATACATATTAAGTTGATCCTACTTCCCGTGCAGTGAATTTTTTTTTTTTTTTTTTTTGTTTTTTTTTTTTTTTTTTTTTTTTTTTTTTTTTTTTTTTTTTTGAATGGGTGAGTCTAATGTACATGTATTGGATTACATAAGATGTACTGTTTTAATTTCCGTTTCCTAGCCTGAATTGATTGTATGTTCCATAAATGCCTTGGCAGTTGATTGAAGACTACGGGAACCACATAAGCAAGCTGCTGTCTTCCATACGAGTTGTGGGTCCATGGTATCTTGAGCACACCGTCCGTCCTTTGCCTCGTATTGATGTTGTGGTCAGTTGGATGTTTAAACCGACCATCGGTGTATGAGTCCATAGCCATGTTAAAGACAAAAAGTTTTTGTACAGTTAATAAGTTTAAGTCCAGGCCAGTCCAGGCCAGCCCGCCAGGCCAGGCCAGCCAGCCAGGCCAGGCCAGCCAGCCAGGCCAGGCCAGCCAGCCAGGCCAGGCCAGCCAGCCAGGCCAGGCCAGCCAGCCAGGCCAGGCCAGCCAGCCAGGCCAGGCCAGCCAGTCCAGGCCAGCCAGTCCAGGCCAGCCAGTCCAGCCAGCCAGTCCAGCCAGCCAGTCCAGGCCAGCCTGCCAGTCCAGCCAGCCAGTCCAGCCAGCCAGGCCAGGCCAGCCACGCCAGCCAGTCCAGGCCAGCCAGTCCAGGCCAGCCAGTCCAGGCCAGCCAGTCCAGGCCAGCCAGTCCAGGCCAGCCAGCCAGCCAGTCCAGCCAGCCAGTCCAGGCCAGCCAGCCAGCCAGTCCAGCCAGCCAGGCAAGCCAGGCCAGGCCAGCCAGGCCAGGCCAGCCAGGCCAGGCCAGCCAGGCCAGGCCAGGCCAGTCCAGGCCAGCCAGTCCAGCCAGTCCAGCCAGGCCATGCCAGCCAGCCAGGCCAGCCAGCCAGTCCAGGCCAGCCAGTCCAGGGCAGCCAGCCAGGCCAGCCAGGCCAGGCCAGGCCAGCCAGTCCAGGCCAGCCAGTCCAGGCCAGCCAGTCCAGGCCGGCTAGTCCAGGCCAGCCACCCAGTCCAGCCAGGCCAGGCCAGCCAGCCAGGCCAGCCAGCCAGTCCAGGCCAGCCAGCCAGTCCAGCCAGCCAGCCAGTCCAGCCAGGCCAGGCCAGGCCAGCCACGCCAGCCAGTCCAGGCCAGCCAGTCCAGGCCAGCCAGTCCAGGCCAGCCAGTCCAGGCCAGCCAGTCCAGGCCAGCCAGTCCAGGCCAGCCAGTCCAGGCCAGCCAGCCAGTCCAGCCAGCCAGGCCAGGCCAGCCAGTCCAGCCAGGCCAGGCCAGGCCAGGCCAGCCAGTCCAGCCAGGCCAGCCAGCCAGGTCAGCCAGGCCAGCCAGCCAGGCAGGCCAGCCAGTCCAGGCCAGCCAGTCCAGGCCAGGCCAGGCCAGCCAGGCCAGTCCAGGCCAGCCAGGCCAGTCCAGGCCAGCCAGGCCAGTCCAGGCCAGTCCAGGCCAGCCCGCCAGGCCAGGCCAGCCAGCCAGGCCAGGCCAGCCAGCCAGGCCAGGCCAGCCAGCCAGGCCAGGCCAGCCAGGCCAGCCAGGGCAGGCCAGGCCAGCCAGGCCAGCCAGTCCAGGCCAGGCAGGCCAGTCCAGGCCAGCCAGTCCAGGCCAGCCAGCCAGCCAGGCAGGCCAGCCAGGCAGGCCAGCCAGGCAGGCCAGCCAGTCCAGGCCAGCCAGGCAGGCCAGCCAGTCCAGGCCAGCCAGGCAGGCCAGCCAGTCCAGGCCAGCCAGGCAGGCCAGCCAGTCCAGGCAGGCCAGCCAGCCAGTCCAGGCAGGCCAGCCAGCCAGGCCAGGCCAGGCCAGCCAGCCAGGCCAGCCAGCCAGCCAGTCTAGCCAGGCCAGCCAGCCAGTCCAGCCAGCCAGGCCAGGCCAGCCAGGTCAGCCAGGCGAGCCAGCCAGGCCAGCCAGCCAGGCCAGCCGGGCCAGCCAGCCAGGCCAGCCAGGCCAGGCCAGGCCAGCCAGCCAGGCCAGCCAGCCAGCCAGCCAGTCCAGCCAGCCAGGCCAGGCCAGCCAGGTCAGCCAGCCAGCCAGCCAGGCCAGGCCAGGCCAGCCAGCCAGGCCAGCCAGCCAGCCAGTCCAGCCAAGCCAGCCAGCCAGTCCAGCCAGCCAGGCCAGGCCAGCCAGGTCAGCCAGCCAGGCCAGGCCAGCCAGGTCAGCCAGGCGAGCCAGCCAGGCCAGCCAGCCAGGCCAGCCAGCCAGCCAGTCCAGCCAGGCCGTCCAGCCAGCCAGGCCAGGCCAGCCAGCCAGGCCAGCCAGCCAGGCCAGCCAGCCAGGCCAGCCAGCCAGGCCAGCCAGCCAGGCCAGCCAGCCAGCCAGTCCAACCAGGCCAGCCAGCCAGTCCAGCCAGGCAGGCCAGCCAGGCCAGCCAGCCAGTCCAGCCAGTCCAGGCCAGCCAGGCCAGCCAGGCAGGCCAGCCAGGCAGGCCAGCCAGGCCAGGCCAGCCAGTCCAGGCCAGCCAGTCCAGCCAGCCAGTCCAGGCCAGCCTGCCAGTCCAGCCAGCCAGTCCAGCCAGCCAGGCCAGGCCAGCCACGCCAGCCAGTCCAGGCCAGCCAGTCCAGGCCAGCCAGTCCAGGCCAGCCAGTCCAGGCCAGCCAGTCCAGGCCAGCCAGACCAGGCCAGCCAGTCCAGGCCAGCCAGTCCAGGCCAGCCAGTCCAGGCCAGCCAGCCAGCCAGTCCAGCCAGCCAGGCCAGCCAGGCCAGGCCAAGCCAGGCCAGCCAGTCCAGGCCAGCCAGTCCAGCCAGCCCAGCCAGGCCATGCCAGCCAGCCAGGCCAGCCAGCCAGTCCAGCTTGTCCAGGCCAGCCAGCCAGGCCAGGCCAGGCCAGCCAGTCCAGCCAGGCCATGCCAGCCAGCCAGGCCAGCCAGCCAGTCCAGCTTGTCCAGGCCAGCCAGCCAGGCCAGGCCAGCCAGTCCAGCCAGGCCAAGCCAGCCAGTCCAGCCAGCCAGTCCAGCCAGCCAGGCCAGCCAGCCAGCCAGCCCAGCCAGCCAGCCAGGCCAGGCCAGCCAGGCCAGGCCAGCCAGTCCAGGCTAGCCAGTCCAGGCCAGCCAGTCAGTCCAGCCAGCCAGTCCAGCCAGTCCAGGCCAGCCAGTCAGTCCAGCCAGCCAGGCAGGCCAGCCAGGCCAGGCCAGCCAGTCCAGGCCAGCCAGTCCAGCCAGCCACCCAGGCCAGCCAGCCAGCCAGCCAGTCCAGCCAGGCCAGCCAGCCAGCCAGCCAGTGGCCTGGCTGGCTGGACTGGCTGGCTGGACTGGCTGGCCTGGACTGGCTGGCCTGGCCTGGCTGGCCTGCCTGGCTGGCTGGACTGACTGGCTGGCCTGGACTGGCTGGACTGGCTGGCTGGACTGACTGGCTGGCCTGGACTGGCTAGCCTGGACTGGCTGGCCTGGCCTGGCTGGCCTGGCCTGGCTGGCTGGCTGGGCTGGCTGGCTGGCTGGCCTGGCTGGCTGGACTGGCTGGCTGGACTGGCTGGCTTGGCCTGGCTGGACTGGCTGGCCTGGCCTGGCTGGCTGGCCTGGACAAGCTGGACTGGCTGGCTGGCCTGGCTGGCTGGCATGGCCTGGCTGGACTGGCTGGCCTGGCCTGGCCTGGCTGGCTGGCCTGGACAAGCTGGACTGGCTGGCTGGCCTGGCTGGCTGGCATGGCCTGGCTGGGCTGGCTGGACTGGCTGGCCTGGACTGGCTGGCCTGGCTTGGCCTGGCCTGGCTGGCCTGGCTGGCTGGACTGGCTGGCCTGGCTGGCTGGACTGGCTGGCTGGCTGGCCTGGACTGGCTGGCCTGGACTGGCTGGCCTGGACTGGCTGGCCTGGTCTGGCTGGCCTGGACTGGCTGGCCTGGACTGGCTGGCCTGGACTGGCTGGCCTGGACTGGCTGGCCTGGACTGGCTGGCGTGGCTGGCCTGGCCTGGCTGGCTGGACTGGCTGGCTGGCCTGGCTTGCCTGGCTGGCTGGCTGGCCTGGACTGGCTGGCCTGGACTGGCCTGCCTGGCCTGGCCTGGACTGGCTGGCCTGGCTGGCCTGGCCTGCCCTGGCTGGCCTGGCCTGCCCTGGCTGGCCAGGCCAGCCAGTCCAGCCAGGCCAAGCCAGCCAGTCCAGCCAGCCAGTCCAGGCTAGCCAGTCCAGGCCAGCCAGTCCAGGCCAGCCAGTCCAGGCCAGCCAGCCAGTCCAGCCAGCCAGTCCAGGCCAGCCAGCCAGTCCAGCCAGGCCAGGCCAGGCCAGCCAGTCCAGGCCAGCCAGGCCAGCCAGGCCAGGCCAGGCCAGCCAGTCCAGGCCAGCCCAGCCAGTCCAGGCCAGCCAGTCCAGGCCAGCCACCCAGGCCAGCCAGCCAGCCAGCCAGTCCAGCCAGGCCAGCCAGCCAGCCAGCCAGTCCAGCCAGGCCAGGCCAGGCCAGGCCAGTCCAGCCAGACCAGGCCAGACCAGGCCAGGCCAGCCAGGCCAGCCAGGCCAGCCAGGCCAGCCAGGCCAGCCAGGCCAGCCAGGCCAGCCAGGCCAGCCAGGCCAGCCAGGCCAGCCAGGCCAGCCAGGCCAGGCCAGGCCAGCCAGTCCAGGCCAGCCAGGCCAGCCAGGCAGGCCAGCCAGCCAGGTAGGCCAGCCAGGCCAGGCCAGGCCAGCCAGTCCAGGCCAGCCAGCCAGTCCAGCCAGTCCAGCCAGCCAGGCCAGGCCAGCCACGCCAGCCAGTCCAGGCCAGCCAGCCAGTCCAGCCAGCCAGTCCAGCCAGCCAGTCCAGGCCAGCCAGTCCAGGCCAGCCAGTCCAGGCCAGCCAGCCAGGCCAGCCAGTCCAGGCCAGCCAGTCCAGGCCAGCCAGTCCAGGCCAGCCAGTCCAGGCAAGCCAGTCCAGGCCAGCCAGCCAGGCCAGCCAGGCCAGCCAGGCCAGGCCAGGCCAGGCCAGCCAGTCCAGGCCAGCCAGTCCAGGCCAGCCAGTCCAGGCCAGCCAGCCCAGGCCAGCTAGTCCAGGCCAGCCAGCCAGTCCAGGCCAGCCAGCCAGTCCAGCCAGCCAGCCAGTCCAGCCAGGCCAGCCACGCCAGCCAGTCCAGGCCAGCCAGTCCAGGCCAGCCAGTCCAGGCCAGCAAGCCAGTCCAGCCAGCCAGGCCAGGCCAGCCAGTCCAGCCAGGCCAGGCCAGGCCAGGCCAGGCCAGGCCAGCCAGTCCCAGCCAGCCAGTCCAGCCAGCCAGGCCAGGCCAGCCAGCCAGGTCAGCCAGGCCAGCCAGCCAGGCAGGCCAGCCAGTCCAGGCCAGCCAGTCCAGGCCAGGCCAGGCCAGCCAGGCCAGGCCAGCCAGTCCAGGCCAGCCAGGCCAGCCAGGCCAGTCCAGGCCAGTCCAGGCCAGTCCAGGCCAGTCCAGGCCAGCCCGCCCGCCAGGCCAGCCAGCCAGGCCAGGCCAGGCCAGGCCAGCCAGCCAGGCCAGGCCAGCCAGGCCAGCCAGGGCAGGCCAGGCCAGCCAGTCCAGGCCAGGCCAGGCAGGCCAGTCCAGGCCAGCCAGTCCAGGCCAGCCAGCCAGCCAGGCAAGCCAGGCAGGCCAGCCAGGCCAGCCAGGCAGGCCAGCCAGTCCAGGCCAGCCAGGCCAGCCAGGCCAGTCCAGGCCAGTCCAGGCCAGTCCAGGCCAGTCCAGGCCAGCCCGCCCGCCAGGTCAGCCAGCCAGGCCAGGCCAGGCCAGCCAGGGCAGGCCAGGCCAGCCAGTCCAAGCCAGGCCAGGCAGGCCAGTCCAGGCCAGCCAGTCCAGGCCAGCCAGCCAGCCAGGCAAGCCAGGCAGGCCAGCCAGGCCAGCCAGGCAGGCCAGCCAGTCCAGGCAGGCCAGGCCAGCCAGGCCAGCCAGGCCAGCCAGGCCAGCCAGTCCAGCCAGGCCAGCCAGTCCAGGCCAGCCAGGCCAGCCAGTCCAGCCAGTCCAGGCCAGCCAGTCCAGGCCAGTCCAGGCCAGCCAGGCCAGTCCAGGCCAGCCAGTCCAGGCCAGCCAGCCAGCCAGTCCAGCCAGGCCAGCCAGGCCAGCCAGTCCAGGCCAGCCAGGCCAGCCAGTCCAGGCCAGTCCAGGCCAGCCAGGCCAGCCAGCCAGCCAGTCCAGCCAGGCCGTCCAGCCAGCCAGGCCAGGCCAGCCAGCCAGGCCAGCCAGCCAGGCCAGCCAGCCAGGCCAGCCAGCCAGGCCAGCCAGACAGGCCGCCAGCCAGGCCAGCCAGTCCAACCAGGCCAGCCAGCCAGTCCAACCAGGCCAGCCAGCCAGTCCAGCCAGGCAGGCCAGCCAGGCCAGCCAGCCAGTCCAGCCAGTCCAGGCCAGCCAGTCCAGGCCAGCCAGTCCAGCCAGCCAGTCCAGGCCAGCCTGCCAGTCCAGCCAGCCAGCCAGTCCAGGCCAGCCAGTCCAGGCCAGCCAGTCCAGGCCAGCCAGACCAGGCCAGCCAGTCCAGGCCAGCCAGTCCAGGCCAGCCAGTCCAGGCCAGCCAGTCCAGGCCAGCCAGCCAGCCAGTCCAGCCAGCCAGGCCAGCCAGGCCAGGCCAAGCCAGGCCAGCCAGTCCAGGCCAGCCAGTCCAGCCAGCCCAGCCAGCCCAGCCAGGCCATGCCAGCCAGCCAGGCCAGCCAGCCAGTCCAGCTTGTCCAGGCCAGCCAGCCAGGCCAGGCCAGGCCAGCCAGTCCAGCCAGGCCATGCCAGCCAGCCAGGCCAGCCAGCCAGCCAGCCAGGCCAGCCAGCCAGTCCAGCTTGTCCAGGCCAGCCAGCCAGGCCAGGCCAGCCAGTCCAGCCAGGCCAAGCCAGCCAGTCCAGCCAGCCAGGCCAGCCAGCCAGCCAGCCCAGCCAGCCAGCCAGGCCAGGCCAGCCAGGCCAGGCCAGCCAGTCCAGGCTAGCCAGTCCAGGCCAGCCAGTCCAGGCCAGCCAGTCCAGGCCAGCCAGCCAGTCCAGCCAGCCAGTCCAGCCAGTCCAGGCCAGCCAGTCAGTCCAGCCAGCCAGGCAGGCCAGCCAGGCCAGGCCAGCCAGCCAGCCAGCCAGTCCAGCTTGTCCAGGCCAGCCAGCCAGGCCAGGCCAGCCAGTCCAGCCAGGCCAAGCCAGCCAGTCCAGCCAGCCAGGCCAGCCAGCCAGCCAGCCCAGCCAGCCAGCCAGGCCAGGCCAGCCAGGCCAGGTCAGCCAGTCCAGCCAGCCAGTCAGTCCAGCCAGCCAGGCAGGCCAGCCAGGCCAGGCCAGCCAGTCCAGGCCAGCCAGTCCAGCCAGCCAGTCCAGCCAGCCAGTCCAGCCAGCCAGGCCAGGCCAGCCGCGCCAGCCAGTCCAGGCCAGCCAGTCCAGGCCAGCCAGCCAGCCAGCCAGTCCAGCCAGCCAGGCCAGCCAGGCCAGGCCAGGCCAGGTCAGCCAGTCCAGGCCAGCCAGTCCAGCCAGGCCATGCCAGCCAGCCAGGCCAGCCAGCCAGTCCAGCTTGTCCAGGCCAGCCAGCCAGGCCAGGCCAGCCAGTCCAGGCCAGGCCAGCCAGTCCAGCCAGGCCAAGCCAGCCAAGCCAGTCCAGGCCAGCCAGTCCAGGCCAGCCAGCCAGTCCAGCCAGCCAGTCCAGGCCAGCCAGCCAGTCCAGCCAGGCCAGGCCAGGCCAGCCAGTCCAGGCCAGCCAGGCCAGCCAGGCCAGCCAGGCCAGGCCAGGCCAGCCAGTCCAGGCCAGCCCAGCCAGTCCAGGCCAGCCCAGCCAGTCCAGGCCAGCCAGTCCAGGCCAGCCACCCAGTCCAGCCAGGCCAGTCCAGCCAGGCCAGGCCAGGCCAGCCAGCCAGCCAGCCAGCCAGTCCAGCCAGGCCAGGCCAGGCCAGGCCAGTCCAGCCAGACCAGGCCAGGCCAGCCAGGCCAGCCAGGCCAGCCAGGCCAGCCAGGCCAGCCAGGCCAGGCCAGTCCAGCCAGACCAGGCCAGACCAGGCCAGGCCAGCCAGGCCAGCCAGGCCAGCCAGGCCAGGCCAGGCCAGCCAGTCCAGGCCAGCCAGGCCAGCCAGGCCAGCCAGGCCAGCCAGGCAGGCCAGGCCAGGCCATCCAGCCGAATCACGTCCGACTGGTTAGCCGGTCCGCGATCGACTGCACTAAAATCGTTTTACGGCCGAACTTTTATTTAATTTTTTTCGATTTTTTATTTTTTTGTTATTTTTTTTTTTATTTATTTATTTATTTTCTAATCAATAATACATTAAAAATCTGACTGGGTGGTCTGGCTGAGCGGTCTGGCTAGGAGGTTTGGCTGAGCGGTCTGGCTGGGTGATCTGGCTGGGTGGTCGAATTGGGTGGTCTCCCTGGGCAGTTTGACTGAGCGATCTAACTGGGTGGGCACGCTGTTTCCAGTTATCAAGGCCAAGTTGCCTTACATCCGCAATAAACTGGTCTTTGGGTGGATGGACTGGCTAGCCGGGCTGGGCGGTCTGGTTGGGCGGTTTGGCTGAGCGGGCTGGCGTTGGTGGTCTGGCTGGGTGGACGGACTGGCTGGCCTGGCTGGGCGGTCTGGCTGAGTGGTCCGGCTGGGCGGTCTTGGCTGGTTGGTCTGGCTGGGTGGTCTGGCGTTGGTGGTCTGGCTGGGTGGACGGTCTGGCTGACCTGGCTCTGGCTGGGTGGACTGACTGGGCGGTCTCGCTAGGAGGTCTGGCTGAGCAGGCTGGCTGGGTGGTCTGGCGTTAGTGGTCTGGCTGGGTGGTCGGACTGGGTGGTCAGGCTGGGTGGTCGGATTGGGTGGTCTCCCTGGGCAGTTTGACTGAGCGATCTAACTGGGTGGGCACGCTGTTTCCAGTTATCAAGGCCAAGTTGCCTTACATCCGCAATAAACTGGTCTTTATACCGGAGGTTCGATTTTCCTCTTCTTCTCCAAGGCTCGGAGTCGAAGACCCTCCCAACTGGAGCGTTGATGCTTATGAGCTCGATGTGGCCGAGCCAATGTAGTCGACAGGTCATAGAGTTCGCGGTTATGTCTCTTCCTCCATTCACCTTCTTCACAGACAGGGCCAAATATCCGGCGCAGAATTTTTCTTCCGAAAAAAAACCAAAATCAGCCCCGCCGTCCTGCCTATCGTCCAGCTTTCAGCTCCGTACAGCAAGACTGGCAGTATAAGCGTTTTGTAATGCACGACTTTGGTACTTCGAGTGAGGAGTTTTGACTTAAGTTGTTCTGACAAACTGAAGTAGCAGCGGTTGCCAAGGGCGATTCTATGCCGGATCTCCACTGTGGTGTCCGTCGTGGAGTTTACGTTTGCACAGAGGTAGATAAGCTCCTTAACCGCCTCGAAATTATGGCTTTATATTTTTTCCCAGGTGGTGAGCGACGGACCGGTTTTTGCTTGAAAGCATGAACTTTGTCTCATCCTCGTTGACCTTAAGACCAACTCGATTCGCCTGTTCTTGAATCGACGTGAAAGCTTCTGCAACGTCACGTTGAAACCACGCGATGTTCTCAATATCATCTGTGTATCCTAGCAGCTGGATAATCTTGTAGAAGATAATGCATTACCTGTTGACGCCTGCCCGTTGCACTATGTGCTCCAGCACCAAATCGAAGAAGTCACACGACAGCGCGTCTCCTTGTCGAATTCCGGTGCATTTTTTCAGATGCCCTAGAACCGAACTGCACGGTGCATCACGTATATTTTAGAGTGGCGTGACACAACCGTAGGATCCCGAATTGGGCCAATGCTTTCGTTTGCGGCTTTAAAACCGATAAAGAGATGGTGTGTATCCATTTGAAACTCACTGGTCTTTTCCAGGATATGTCGAAGTGTGAAGCCGCACTGGTAGCTGCCGATTAGTGGTGTGCAAAAGGGCTTTAGACGTTCACACAGCACGCTGGAGAGGGTCTTGCATGCGACATTAAGCAGTGATACACCTCTATAGTTCTTGCAAGAGATATCATCGCCTTTTTGTCGATGGGGCAAATAGGGCTCATATTCCAGTCATCTTCCCAAATTTTGCAGATGATCTGGTGCATGCTCCCTACCGTTTCCTATCCACCGTATTTCCCGGATCGTAGTAATGTCCGCTTTGTACTGAACATACAGTCATTTAAGAGAAACGTTGAAATTACATCTAAATACGTGTGAAATTGTGTGATATGAGCGCACATTCTCATTCCGGTATCAAGAACATGGTAAATCGCGTGCCATAAGTAAAATGTAAATAAAGAAGAGCCTTAATAGTGCAGTCTTCGATTGATCTCTCTAAGAAGGAAGTTTTCAGTTTGAACATTTCCGCAAATTCGGTAAGAAAGCAAGTTCTTGACCCAAGGAATGTACATAGATTTATACCAATGACACTCAACTTCTAACACCTACGCCAACGATGGCGGAAATAAAAATAAGGATCCGCTGACGTTTGTGTCTGCAGAACCCTCAACAGATTTACGAGTGTACTCCCCCGCAAATAAAACAAACGCGCTTGACTCATTCATACGCATCAATCTTCCCTTTAACGACTCTAACAGCAGGGCACGCATTCGATGTCCACGTCGCCAGAGCACGTGGACGTTCTTTTGTTTCCATCCGATAGATCCATCTTCATATGTACATATGTACGTATGGCAACACAATTCACTTGCATTCATTGTATCATTACTCCAACACTACTTGATAAGACCATAGTTTCATTCCACTCAGTCTTGTTGATTTCGTTCTGCTATTTGATACACTTGACCTAACTGCGTACTTAAGCGTCCGATCGAAACAAGGAAGTGCTTTCCATTCACCTTTCCAAGCCCTAGGCTTCGTGTCCCCACGTTTCTAAGTCAATTCGTTTTTATTTCATTTTCTTGCAATATGGGACGTTTCCCGGCAAGGTGTGCACGTAATAACAAACAAACATCGACAGAGATGTGACGAATTAAGGAACACATTCGTATACATATTATGATAAATATGACGAAATCGAGGAGAACGTTTGCTATTATTCTTACCTTCTGTGCTTGTCTCCTTAATAGAATTCCATTTTATCAGGACATGAGTTGGAATTTTTCAAGTGTTTGAGTGAAACAGTTTTACGAGCGGAACCACGATACAATAGTGGTCATTGCCGGTCGTGTCATGTGTCGGTGTTTATATTTCTTGGCACGGTGTGGCCTCCAGTTCGGGGAGATAATAGCGAGTGATGGTAATGAGTTTTCCAAGGTTTCACCAGCTGGACATGATTACTTTTTTGATTTCAGCTGGTCGTAAACGTTAATGACCAAGCGTGAAATGGCATATTCGTGGTACCTCGTGGTACCATTTTGCTCGCAGAGTTTGGACGTACACATACGAGTAGGCCGTAGCTTTTCATTAATGGGTAATTATCGTGAATATTGAATTCATGTGTAAAGTGTAAAGTTTATGTGGTCATTTGGGTACAAATCGCTATTTAATTTTCTTCTGTTTTTTTTTGTAAGTCAGAGAGGCGTTAAAGTGTACATACATATGTAGTTATGTATGTAGGTTGAACTCAAACTCAGTCCGACGGTCGGAACTACCATGGTCTCGCCTCGCATTTAATTGCTGCAAATATTTGTATGTGGGAACACCACAAACCCTGATATTCGATTGTAAAATATCAAGAAAAACAAGTCGTCTCCAGACCGTTCTAATGACTTCATACAATGACCAAATCGATTTAATACGTTAACGATGTATAGAGACCATTTCTATCGTTAATTCGTTTGACCTTTGCTTATCGCCCAAAAGGCGCCAGTTAGGATAACTCTCCAGCATGCTTCTCCATGGTATCATGTCACGACCCATGACACATTCACATCCCGGGTCCTTGTTGAAAAATATTTCCAATTAAATTCCACAAATACATTCCCTGATCCCAGTTATCGACTACCACTAAAATCAATTTTCTCTTAACAACCATAACACATGTCATCACACATGACCCCCAGCTACTTCAGCTCACTTGATCCGGCTTCCTTCCTTTATCCTACCAAATATGCTCGCCTAATTAATATTCCAACACATCTATTGTATCTACATATTTATAGCTCAATTTTAACTGGCTTATTTCGAATCCTCGCACACTTCCTTTAGTATCAACTACGAGTTCTATATGAATATGGATGTATCATGTGTTCGAAAGCTAACACATCATTGTTGTCCTGTACAAATGCATTGGTCCAGAAGGGAAACCAAGTAATCAGCTCAAGAGCCGGCAAAAGGTCGCAACCGAAAAACACAAATATCGCCACCCTGGGTGCAATTTATTTTGCCTTTGAGATTGTCGGCAAACCTATAGACCCGGTGGGGCTCGGCACCTGGACGCTCGAAGGAGATTGACATATAAAACTTTGTATTTGGAATTAAATCGAATTGGGCCTGGACAGGAGACGAAACTGGAAGAAAACAACACAAACCGAACAAAAGGGGCAGGTAGGCCGTGCTGTCTAGGGACATGAAAGTCCTATTTATTGAGAGTATAATTTGACTTGAGTTGTCGCTTGTTATAGCGCCGTTGCTAAGGTGTGATGTTGCCTATGTTGTGATGTTTCTTGTTGACCGACTTGGAAACGTATTCCATCGGGACTTGGTTTGAGGTAGCGAATCGATGGACTAGACACGATACACTTTGTTAATTAATTAGAAACCGTATGTTTGTTTAGTGTTGGTATGGCCAAGGTAAACGGCACAGGAATGAATTGTTGAGGTCGCGAAATGTGGCGTCATAATTGCAATAGCCCTCCTTTGGCGCCTGTCTTATATAAGAGTATATAAGTACATTTATCGATTTATTCGGATGATATGGTGGTTAGTGAGGACTGGTATTGAGGTGGGGAATACCCATGGGGAAATAGAACATTCCTTGTATTCAATAATTGGAAGCCTTATATAGATAAAATGTATTTATTTAAGTTAAGGGTTCGTGACATGTATATCGCAGATATGCGACTTCCGCTATTGGTTTTGCTACATATCATACATATAACGATTGGAATCGAAGTTCATCCCGCTCTAGAATTTCGTTCTTTCCTGCTATGAGATAAGACAACTGCTTGCTGCATCTGACTTTTTCTACATAATTTCCTTTAATTCCAATATACTTAGCCCAGAGTTACTCTAACATCTATGGGGCGGCAGCAAAAGCTACCTAAGACCGTCCTTTAGATTTCACGATTCCTTCTGAGCTTTCTTTCAGCAAAGTTGGGTCTCAACTAACGTTTGTCACGGCGAGACGACAGAAGGTGATTGACCTTATCCTATCTAACAGATATGTGAAGGTCATCAGTAATTGGATAGTGATAGATAGATCACAGATATATCGAATTCCAATTAAGTCGTGGTATCTCCTCCTCGCAAAAGGAACAGACTTCGAAGAAGACGGATTGGGTACGGTTTAGAGAGGAGCTTGAGAAAACTACTGAAACCCTACCTAAACTCAGGACGAAACAATTGGCAGAGGAAGCTGTTCACAACCTGAGCAGCGTCATCACCAACTGTTTTGAAGGAATATAAGAAGCTTATTCGTAAATCGAAGAATGTTTCTTATAAGACCTTCTGCGAAGAGATTAAATCACTAAGCGCAACTGGCAAGTTGGCCAAATTCCCCAAACGGGGAAAATCGACAAAGCTGGATGTAATAAGAAAATCTGACGGTACCTTTACTAAGTCTAAAGCCCATCTCTCGCGAAATCATACTATCATCGGTTCGGTGCCGGAGCCTTCAACTACCGTTGAAACGGTGACTGAAACGGTGAAAACATCTCGACATAGCTAGTATATTGCGTCGCGCGTGGCAACGGCTGAGGTTATTGAACTTGTTGTGGTATCTTTTGATGGCTTTAAATCGCTGTTATGCTGCAAAAAGGTATAATGCAACTGCTTCCTGCTCTGCAAAGAATTTTTACTACTAGCCTAGCTCTTGCCTGTATACCTATTCCATGGCGGTCGGAATACGTAGTCTTTATACCCAAACTAGGGAAAGATAGCTGGTAACAGGGAGCTTTTGATAACGCACATTTCGATGGCTGCTAGTCTACATGGCGTAGATGAAGCACTGGTTTTCTGGATCTTGTGCACAGAACATGCATGTCCCGGGCACTGTGTCAAATCTGGAGTAAACACGTACTGCAAGGTGGCACCCTGTCTCCGCTGTTCTGGTGAGTAGTGATCGACTCTCTGCTCGACGACATCAATCCCTGGGGATTCTATGCCCAGGCCTATGCGAATGATGATGTCGTTCTCTTTCTCGACTTATTTTTAGCGACTGTCTCTCTCAAGGCACAGGCGGTGCTAAATGTGATCGACGATTGGTGCACTGTCGGCTAATAGTCTCAAGACTGATGTCGTTCTGTTAATGAGACGGCATTCTCATCCCGATATCAATGGGAGCTAAGTACCTGAGAGTTATCTTAGACAGTAAGCTTCTTTAGTAAAAGCGTGTTGAGTCAAAAACCACTAAAGTGCTTCAGCGTTCTGGCAATGCAAAGATGCCTTTGGCAAAACATGGATTTATTGCAGCAGTGATAAGACCTATAATCTCATATGCATCGGTTGCCTGGTGGAACAGGCTAACACGCGCGTAGCCTGTTTCATCAAACTCCAAAGAACAGTTTGCCTCAGCTGTACGGCGCATTTCCCCAGCACTCCAGACGCCATTTAGATGATGATGGACCTTCCACCCCTGATATATTTATTAGGTTTATTTAATGGTTTTGAGAACAACTCGCATTGGAATGACAAGCGCTTGCGCGGGAAAGACTTGTGTCTCATTGATATGCCCTCACACACCTGTCATCCTTCTGCGCTATAACTTCATAGTTCATGACTATGGCGTTAGATTTGGCGCTGGACACATACTGAACTTGAAAAAGAGTGCCTTTGGATTCTCATATATGGCTGAAAGTCTGGGCTGGGGTTTTCTTTGAATGTGAAAACGTCCAACTGCACTCCTCGTTAGGAAAATATCGCAATCTTAATGGCCATGCAATATCTGGTGAAGTACAGGTGGAAGTGAAAAAGCATATGCATCTGCAGTGATAGCCAAGCTGCACTTAAAGCTGTGTCCAACCCCTTAACCAGCTCCAAGTTAGTGCATGAGTTTAAAGCCTTCCTAAACTAAGATCATACTGGAATCCCAGGAAATGAGATCTTTAATGAACTCGCTCGAGTGGGCTCACAGGAGAGCTTTTAAGGGCATGAACCCACCTTCGGGTGCAGGATGACTAATCTCGTACTCCCTGATGTCTGCGGGAAATCCGCAGCATTTTTCTTACCCTTAAAGAGAATTGACTGCAAAAGACTAATGGGCGCCACTACGGCCCATTACACATTTGCCCTTGGGCCGATTCTCTAAGCTCTACCTCACTGAAGCCCCTTCTCATTTTCATCCTAAAAATGGGCGAAAAAACAATAAAAGTAGGTTTCATTCTGGTCGTACAATGGACAAGTATTGGCGTCTTAGTGCCCCAACAGATAGCAGAAGCCTGCAACTCAACTCATTCGAAGCCTGAGGCTATCAAATCAGGAGAATAGGGGAAATAGCCGAGTAAATCGTGCCTCAAATCCCGGTGGCCAGACTTCTTCCCACAAATTTTGACATCGTTGGGTGGAGTTATATTAGTCTATATTTATTTTGCATTTTGATGGAGCAGATGGAGCGAGCTGCTCAATCCCGAACAGGGAACTGAGGGGGACAGACCTATAGTCTTGAGTGTGGCGGAGAATAGTCCAACGGTGGTGGAAGTCATTTTAACGATTGTATCACTAAAAGTTGGCAAATCCGCCGGTGTGGATGAAGTTCGGCCAGAAATGCTTAAGGCAATGGGTAAAGAGGGAGTATTACGGCTCCCGTGCCACTTAGGTGGCCTGGGAATGCGGTAAGACACCTAGCGATTGGCAGACTGGGGTGATTGTTCCTCTTTTCCAAAAAGGGGATTAAAAAGAGTGCTCCAACTATAGGGCCATATCTCCTTTAAGTCTCCCCGGTAAAGTCTACGCTAAGGTGCTGGAGGCGCGTTCTAGAGCTTTGGTCGAATCCAGGATAGGGGATGAACAGTGCGGGTTTCGTCAAGGCAGAAGTACAACCGACCAGCTTTTCACTCTAAGAATGGTACTCGAGAAGGCTTGGGAGTACGCCAAATCAATCAGCAGCTGCTTTGTAGATTTGGAAAAGGCGTATGACCAAGTTCCTCGAGGTAAACTGTGTAGTGTTCTGTAGGAGTATTGGATTGATGGTCCTCTGTTGAGGGCCATTCAGTCTCTATACACAAACTGTACGATTATGTCTTTGGCATCGCCATCAATGGAGATGCCAACGATCGATTTCATCAATTCCTTTATGCCAAACTGGATGATATGTGTCTGATTTCAATAAGACGGTCATGCACGGGATGCTACGAAGGATTTCAGCAGTTCAAATTGGTCATCGAGATCGGACGATTTTATCTCTTTCTCCTTCCAAATGAAACCCGATATTTGCCAATAACTCATATTTACCTGTCCCTATACATAGAGCCTTTATAGCTGATGCAGTCATCTATCACTATTCACCAGTAAACCAACATCCATTTCGTCACCTTATTCATAAGCAAGAAAACTAACCAATACTGGCTGTTCTGCCCTACACCACACAAAAGCACTGTAAAACCCCGTTTTACCCTATATCGCCAAAGTTTCTCGCCTTAAAGGGTTTCCGTGGTCGAAATGCAAAAACTTTTCGTCTCTCCATCAGATCTATGCGCTTCAGCAAGGATAGTGGGTGCATTGATACCCTGGATCTGTGTCTAGTCGTGGCAGTAGTTTCCTCAATTTGCATTATCGCATTTCAAGATAAATCCATCGTTCGGATCAATTCCAATACGTGACACATTTTCGTAGCAAAACAACCTGAAACTAAATTCATTTCTTTTAAAATCACGTATCCTTGAACGAGACCGCTCGTCTTCCAATCTAGCTTTGGTACGATGTCATCCACTAAGAGGAGCACTAATTCACACTAGTGCTGCAACGGAAAGTCGACGATGTTGCCATCGACACATGACTTCTTCCGTTTTCTTTTCTTATTTCTCCGTTCCTTCAGAGGATGTTCTCAGTAAGGATGGCTAGAGTTGATTTAATATACAAGATAAACAGGATGCAGAGCAGCCAACACTTTTTATCCTGTCTGAGACTGACATATGTGCATTGAGTTATGAGATCTGTTCATATTATCCTTTGCTACATTGTAAACTTCTCAAGGTGTACAGTAGGTATCAAATCGGGTCTTTATGCAAATATGTTCATTGTCTGATATCTGGCTTCTTGGAATCAAAGTGGTTGTTACTTTATTCGGCTACTATCGCGAAATGCAACCTTATCTGGCGAATAGCAATGAAAGTTTTCGAAATTTGCAAACTCTCTGCATAAATATTTGTTTGCACAGCAATTTTTGCCATCTATGAAGGTGAACCACAGGACGATGGATGGTTATAAATATTCTAAGAAGAAATGTTGCAGTTTGGGGTATTACATAAGCAACCTTAATAGCTGATGGTCCTATCACAGCAGGGCACAATATGACTGTTATATATTATAAGTACATCTGCTATTAATAGTGTTACGTAAGGGAAGAATCCTATTTACATCCGAATGGATATTTAACTGAATTTTTCGAAACTAACCACTATACGTTGTGCTGGCTTAATCAGCGATTGCTACCAGTAGAGCTGTCAATGCTTAAAAAAAAAAAAAAAATTGTATCACTGGGTCCTTTAGGTTTTTGGGGTTTGTGAGATGCTGCAGTGAAAACCGAACATTTTAGCTATTCGATCTTACCGGATGTACACAATATGCCGCTGGTAAGATGAGATTTTTCTTTCAGATTGCTCAGAAAGTAAATTAAGACTGATTACAGAAATGATCCTGTGGAGTATAGTCGAGGGCGCCGTGGCGCAGTAGTTAATGTGTTGGACTCTGACGTACGATGAGCACCATAACACCAACGCCATCGAATGTTTATCTCGCGGCGTCCCTTCTTGGCGGGGTACTGGCAAAACCCCCCGTAGTATACTTGCTATGAAAAAGCTTCTCGACTCACGCCGTTCGGAATCGGTATTAAACTGTAGGTCCCTTTCACCTGTGGGAAAAATAAATCACATACACCATGGGTGATTGAAGAGAAGCTTGGCTCTGGCTCACCAAAAGAAAAAAGAAAAAACCGGCCAATTGCGAGTCGGACTCTCGCACAAAGGGTTTCGTACCATCTGTATATATAAATATGAAAGAGACGTCGTATGTTACTTCATCAGTCATCACACTAAATCACATTTTTCGAATGATGACAAATCTTGGTTGCAGGCAGGTTATAGGCATATTACTTTGATAATCAAAAATCTCCATGATGAGATAGTTGATTATCAAAGTGTCCATTGAATTCAAATCAATTATCTTACTGGACAGCAAGGATGTGAAAAGGTGATAACAGTAATGGGATATATGGGAAAAAGGTTTGCAGTTAGGAGTAATATATCAAGGACACAATAGGGATCAATGTTTGGAAGGATGGAAAAGGAGGGGATCATCAAAGTTAAAAGGGTATTTATTATTGGTTGTTCGTAATGACAGAAAAAAGGGTTGCAGCTAGGATTAATACATCAAATACACAAAAGGGATCAAAGCTGGGAAGTTTGCTTCTGGTTGTGGGACATTGTCGACTAACCTTAGTTCAGTATGTGCCCATGTTGTATGGGAGCCCCCCTTAAATATCAATTTTGTTCTGTTTTTAGTATTTGTCGTGGTAGTGAAAATTTTAACTGTCTAACTATCACGGTTTATGAGATACCGCCTGGTGACAGACGGACGGACGGACAGCGAAGTCTTAGTAATAGGGTCCCATCTTATCTTTGGGTACGGAACCCTAAAAAATGAGATTTTGTGCTGAAAACGTCCCTGAAAAATTTGTGATTAGTTTACTCAAACAAATTTGATGGGGCGTCAAAAACAAACACTAGCAAGGTGTCGATAAGAACCAGCGAAAATAAAAATGGCTAAAAACGTAAATAGTTTTAATGGTGATGGTACGATAACAGAATTGTACGCAGTTTTGGTTTAGTCGATTGCAGCACGGTCTTGAAGACCATTCGTCGAACCGGACTGTCACATATGCACTCTTTCGATTCAATCGAAAAAGCGATCGTTGTCGAACCGTGCTGAGGTGGCGAAAGCGGTGGTCAAGCCAGAAATGGTGGCCAGATAAAGCGAAAATGCCAAGGTTATAAAGCCAGAACGGAAGCCTGCAGGGATGAGAACGGACACCTAGTAGTAGAATCGCAGTCGATGCTGAGAATATGGAAAAACAACTTCTGCAGACTGTATAACGGCGATGTTAGTCAATATACCGCTGTCAGGCAGAATGATCCATTTCTAATCGACGAAGACCGCTGAGAATTCCGTCCCCCTGACCTCGACGAAGTTAAGATTACTTACTTACTTACTTATCAGGCCTGCGATCCATGGAGGATCTGAGCCTGAGCTTTAGCTGCCTTCCATCCTTGACGGTCCCGGGCACGCTGCTTCCAGTTGTCAAGACCAAGATGTCTTACATCCGCGATTACTTGGTCTTTATACCGGAGGTTCGGTCTTCCTCTTCTTCTCGAACCAGGAGGCTCGGAGTCGAAGACCCTCTTAGCTGGAGCGTTGATGTCCATGCGCTCGATGTGGCCGAGCCAGTGTAGTCGACGGCTCCTTGCCTTCCGGACTACATCCACATCTTGGTACAGCTCGTAGAGTTCGCGGTTGTGTCTTCTCCTCCATTCACCTTCCTCACAGACGGGACCAAATATCCGGCGCAGAATTTTTCTTTCGAAAGAACCCAAAATCAGCTCCGCTGTCCTGCTTATCGTCCAGCTTTCGGCTCCGTACAGCAAGACTGGCAGAATGAGCGTTTTGTAAAGCATGACTTTGGTCTTTCGAGTGAGGAGTTTTGACCCCAGTTGTTTGGACAAGCCGAAGTAGCAGCGGTTGCCAGGGGCGATTCTACGCCGGATCTCCACTGTGGTGTCATTTGTGGAATTTACGTTTGCCCCGAGGTAGACAAACTCCTTAACTACCTCGAAATTGTAGCTGTCAATTGTTATGTTTTGTCCCAGGTGGTGAGCGACGGATTGGTTTTTGCTTGACAGCATGTATTTCGTTTTGTCCTCATTGATCTTAAGGCCAATTCGTTTCGCCTGTTCTTCAATCGCCGTGAATGCTTCCACAATGCCACGGCGAGAACACGGGATGATGTCGATATCATCCGCGTATCCTAGCAGCTGGATGGACTTGTAAAAGATAGTGCCTTCCCTGTTGACGCCTGCCCGTCGCACTATCTGCTCCAGCACCAGGTTGAAGAAGTCACATGACAGCGCATCTCCTTGCCGAAATCCGGTGCATGTTTCGAATGGTTCCGAGGTCCTAGAACTGAGTTGCACGGTGCATCGCGTGTTTTTTAGCGTGGCGCGACACAACTGGATCAGTTTTACCGGGATCCCGAATTCGGCCATCGCCCCAAACAGTGCTTCACGATGAATGCTGTCGTATGCGGCTTTGAAATCGATGAAAAGATGGTGTGTATCGATTTGAAACTCGTTGGTCTTTTCCAGGATTTGTCGAAGTGTGAAAATTTGGTCTATAGTTGATTTGCCGGGCCGGAAGCCGCACTGGTAGCTGCCGATTAGTGCGGTGCAAAATGGTTTTAGACGTTCACACAATACGCTGGACAGGATCTTGTATGCGACATTGAGCAGGGATATACCTCTATAGTTCTTACAAGAAGTAGGATCGCTTTTTTTGTGGACGGGGCATATAGAGCTGGTATTCCAGTCGTCGGGCATGCTCTCATCTTCCCAAATTCTGCAGATGATCTGGTGCATGCTCCCTACCAGAGCATCGCCGCCAGCCTTGAAGAGCTCTGATGGCAAGCCATCTGAGCCTGCGGCCTTGTTGTTCTTCAGCTTCTGAATAGCTGTGCCGACTTCTTCTATGCTGGGTGGAAGGACTACTTCAGCGGCTGGAGTTGGGATTTCCTCAGTCCCTACCACTCTCTCTTGGTCAT
The DNA here is from genome assembly GCA_951905685.1 of Eumerus sabulonum. Classification (NCBI taxonomy): domain Eukaryota; kingdom Metazoa; phylum Arthropoda; class Insecta; order Diptera; family Syrphidae; genus Eumerus; species Eumerus sabulonum. The sequence goes on from OX645060.1 coordinate 212,401,669, forward strand.
GCTCGTTAAGCAGCTGCTGGAAGTGCTGCTTAAATACATCCACTATTCCCTGCGGGTCGGTGACAAAATTACCCTCGCAGTTTCGAAGAGCCAGGGTGCCCTTTTTGAAGCCTCCTGCAAGGCCTTTGGCTTTCTTGTAAAAGGCTCGTATTTTTTGTCTATCCCTAGACTCCTCGATATCCTTGAGCTGGGAGGCTGCGAAGATTCTTTTCTTTTGCCGCAGTAGTTTCTTCTCCTCCCTTCTTCTGGCTCGGTACTCTTCTCGCGCTGCCCTGGTTTTCCTCTGCAGCGCCTTTTGGTACGCCTCGTCGGTTGCTGCCTTTTTCTGCTCACACTCGCCATCGTACCACGGGTTTCTTGTCGGGGGTGGTAGGTATCCTAAGGTGGTTTCGGCTACTTCCTGAATGGCTGAGCGGCAATGCAGCCACATATTATTGGCATTTGTGTTTGACGTAGGCATACCGTAGAGTTTTTCGCTCAGCTGCTCCCTGTAGACTCTGGCAACCTCCGGTGTGCTCAGGCGCCCAATGTCGAACCTCCTCCTGATGGGCTGGTGCAGCTTTCTGACATTGGACAGTCGAGCTCTGAATCTTGCTGCTACGAGGAAGTGGTCAGAGTCGACATTTGCCCCTCTGAATGTTCGCACATCCAGGATGTTTGACGCGTGCCTTGCGTCAATGAGCACATGGTCGATTTGGTTGGCGGTTCGACCGTCCGGAGATCGCCAGGTTGCTGTGTGGATTCGCTTGCGAGGGAATCTTGTGCTACTTATCACCGCATTACGAGCTGTCGCAAAGTCAGCGAGTCGGAAGCCGTTATCTGTTGTTGTATCGTGGAGGCTGTGCTTTCCGATCACTCCGCCAAGGGTGTTTTCCTTTCCGATCGTACTCCGGACAAGCTCCGTAGGCGTTGTCCAGGAGGTCATAGAAGTCCTTCTTGATAGGGTCTTCAGCCTCGTCGGTAGGGGCATGTGCACATATAAGGCTGATGTTATAAAATCTGCTTCTGATGCGGATCACAGCCAGGTGATCACTTATAGGTTTAAAGTCGATGACCTTCGACCTTAACCGCTTTCCCACGACAAATCCGCATCCCAGTAAGTGCAACCTTTTGTGACAGCTGTAATAAATGTCGCAATTTTTCTTCCTAATCATACCGTTTCCTATCCAGCGTATTTCCTGGACCGCAGTAATATCCGCCTTGTACTGCGTGAGGATTCCTTCTAGTTTATGAGCAGCTCCGGGAGTGTACAGGGTTCTGACATTCCAGGAGCATACTCGCAAATCGTGTTCCTTTTTCGTGCGTTGTCGTCGTCGAGTATCCGTCCGTGTTTCCGAGGCATCTTGCTCATTCATAACTTTGGGTTTTTTTACGTGGGCGGATTGTTAGCCCGCCGCACAACCGCCATTCTGGTCGGGGTTTTATTCGCTGCATACGTTTGTTCACCTCCCAACGGTTGTTGAAGAGGCTATCCAGAGGGCGCCGCGAGGAGGCCGTATGTCAACGACGAAGTTAAGATTGCCATACCGAAACTCACGTCGAATAAAGTTGCTGGCGCAGACGGACTGTCTGCTGAGTTCTTCAAGGCAGCTGGGGATGACCTGGTTGGGAGCATGCACCAGCTCATCCGTAAGATATGGTTAGAGGAAAGCATGCCCGAGGAATGGAGTCTCTGCATCGTATGCCCGATCCACAAGAAAGGAGACCCCTCTGATTGCGCCAACTATAGAGGAATAAGTCTCCTTAACATCGCCTACAAAATCTTCTATGCCGTTTTGTGTGAACGCCTGAAGCCTTTTGTAAATAAGCTGATAGGTCCTTATCAGTGCGGATTCAGGTCAGGGAAGTCCACCAACAACCAAATCTTCACACTACGGCAGATCCTGCAAAAAACCAATGAATTCCAAGTCGACACTCACAAGCATAAGACAGCGTAATTAGAGACGAGCTATGTCTACCTTTGACATACCTGCTAAACTCGTCAGACTATGCAGGATGACTTTGAAGAATGCTCGCTGCTCCATCCGAATCGGTGAACACCTTACCGATAGTTTTGATGTCAAAAAAGAATTTAGGCAGGGCGATGCGCTGTCGTGTGATTTCTTCAACATCATATTGGAAATGACTGTGCAAAAATCACTGGCCAATACAAGAGGCACAATCTATTTCAAATCCTCGCAACTCCTTGCATACGCCGACGATATTGACATAATAGGTAGATCACAGCGAGATGTCAATGAGGCGTTTGCGAGTATTGAGATGGAGGCGGCGAAAATTGGTTTGGCGGTAGACGAGGGCAAAACTAAATATATGCTGTCATCAAAACAGGACGCTCACCACCGACGTCTTGGCCAGAACGTTCGTGTTGGCAGTTATAAGTTCGAGGTAGTTAAGGTCTTCGTCTACCTTGGCTCCGCAGTGACCTGGAATAACGACATCAGTTCCGAAATCAAACTAAGAATCACTCTTGCCAATCGCTGTTTCTTTGGGCTCAGGAGGCAACTGAGTAATAGAGCCCTCTCCCGAATGACAAAGTTGACTCTATATAAGACCCTTATCATCCCGGTCCTGTTGTACGGCGCAGAAGCATGGACACTATCAAAAGCGGATGAGGAGGCCCTTGGTCGGTTCGAGAGAAAGATTTTGCGCGTGATTTTCGGGCCTATAAACGCAGACGTGGGATGGAGGAGAAGATTCAACCACGAACTTTAGGGGCTGTACAGCGACATGAGCCTAGTCAGGCGTCTACGGATTCAACGCCTAAGATGGATGGGCCATGTAGAGCCCAGCCACAGCTGAGAGACACCACAGCTCCAGCCCGGAGAGTCTTTGAATCCAACCCCGAGGGACGAAGAAGCAGAGCACGGTCGCCCTTAAGATGGCGCACACAGGTGGAAGGGGGTCTCAGCCAACTGGGTGTGTGGCAATGGAAAAGGCTAGCGAAAGATCGTGTTAGATGGAGGGGCATGTTGGTTGAGGCCCAGGTTCACCCCGAACTGTAGCGCCCACTAAGAAGAAGAATTTGTTGCCTGAAAGAGCCTTGCTTTAAGGCCCGCGGAGTCCATTCTAAGCACCAAAAGCGTGGGTGTTGCCGCACAACGTCTCTCCGATCGCGGTCTGAAACTGCTATGCTGGACCTGAGGCGCTCCGGCTCACAGAGTTCGACCTCTGCCCCGTAGACGAATCGCCATTCCACGTAATTACGTGCTACATGGAAGATTGGCGGTACCGCTAATCTATCCGGGATCAGCCCACAATGATCTAAATAGAGAAATGCTTCAAGAGGGTCAAAGCCGTTAGGTCCCACACACTCATGGTACATACTGTTGGGGTAGTAACCCCAGAGGTCAAGTTATTGACCGAAGTAATTGCCCTCGCAACGTGACATCGAATCAGCTTTATCAGATATTGAGTTCAGTGTATTAATCATTACACCATGGGTCAGGGTCGCAATTTCCTTTTAGACAAGGTTGCATATAGTTGGGAATTTCCTTTTTGAGTGTGCAATTGGAATATTTCCTTTTTTGTGTTACCGTAAAAACACACTTTATATTGCACTAAAAATTAGCACAATGAAAACGCAAACTTCGGTGTGTTTTTTTTTAGTTTTTTAATGTGGGGCTAGTGCCAAAAATTAGCATTTGGCACTGCGACCTTTTGCAGATCTATTGTGCCTGCCATCCGATTAGCCGAGGAAGCATTCCATAATGAAGTTGAGAATGCTTTTCGTAGGAGCCGAGGTGATCCCCACAGGAGTCATAACTTCGCTGAGAAGGGTAGGTACGCTTCCTAAGACGGCAGAGAGCCATCACATAGTATGTGCTCCGCCGACTCTTCGTCCTCGAGACAGAGTCGACACTCAGTTTCAGACGAGAGGCTAATTTTGTTAAGATGATATCCCAGACCGCAGTGTCCTGTCAGATAGCTGACCAGTCTTCTGAAACCCACCCTATTGAGTTTGAGAAATGTCAAAAGAGTTTTTGTTCAGGGGCCGTATAGGTCGTTTTGATTGACAGTGTCTCCGAACGCTGTTCCAGAAGGCCAGGTGTGCGATTTTTCCTACTTGTCTAAGAAGAAATTGATCTTAGTCTAAGGAGTGCCGCAGAATGGTTCAGGGCCAACATATTTATCGCTTGAACCTTTGCTGGCGAGTTGGTCGACAATTCCATTGCCCTTAATACCCTTGTGCCCCGGAATCCACCAAAGTTTGACATTGTTTCTTATGGCGAGGTCTTGTAGGGCATCATGGCATTCCTTGACGGTTTTTGAGTTCGTGTTGTACGAACTCAGCGCTTTGAGCGCTGCTTGGTTGGTATCAGAGAGTATGTTGATGGTTACTCCTTTAATGCCAGTCTCAAGACTTAGATTGACGTATGTTAGGATGGCATGCAACTCTGCTTGAAAGATGCTGAGACTCGTTTCCATGGCCTTCGAGATCTTGCGATTTGGTCCAAAGATGCCGGCGCCAACGCCAGAAGCCATCTTGGAGTCATCCGTATAACACCTAAGGCCCTTGACATTGTGCAAGTGGTCACTGTTTTCCCATGCTTAGCGATTTAGGATCAATATCTCAATTCTCTTGTCAAAAGTGAAGGTGTATGGCAATGGGTCCGAGATCGTGGTAATCATATCCAGCTCGGGAAGGTGTTGTTATATGGACATGTGACCTTCGGGTCTACATGGCACATTTGTTCGCGAACTGATTGCACTGCGTAATGCCACCTTTTTGATAAAAGCGCCTGTAATGCCGAGACACGCTAGTCTCTGAAGGCGTTAAAGCTTAACAATTGTAGCTTTTTGTTCAACTTTTGTCCACCATACGGTGGACCCGTAGGTAACGATATGTCTTACTATCGCGGACTTTAGGTTTAAGTCCCCAGGTTTTACCGTAAGTGCGTCGATAGGCCCACATGGCCTTAGTCGCTTTCGTAAGTTTAGTTTTCATATTAGAGTTCCATTCGAGTCTGCGGTCAATACCTAGATACTTTACTTCCTCTGAAAATCCTATTTATGTTCCACTAAGAAAGATTGAGCAGGGCTGTACCTTTCTCCTCTTTGTAAACAGGACTAAGATTTTCTTATTTGGGTTAATCGATAAACCCTCTCTGCCACACCAGTCAGAGACAAATTGAAGCGCAAGCTGCATGCGTTCATAGGCAGCAGTTTCACACCCGCCCGTAACAATGACTACTAGGTCATCAGCATATCCGTTGACCTCGTAGCCCCGAATGGTACGCTTTTCGTAGTAGGTCATCGATGACATCTTCTAGCCGCCGATACTGTCACTGAGACCTCTCCGCATGTGGCTGATATGTATAATACGGCTTTCAAGCATCGCCCTAATCCAGTGATTAGTGGGATGCTCTACACCCATGCAGGATGGTGGTAATTGAATCATAGCCAGTATTATCGAAGGCCCCATCTATATCAAGGAGAGCGCAAGCAAAGTCTCCAGGGTTTCCCTGGGATTGACGGTAAATGTGCCGTCTGATTTGCGAAGCAGCCAAAGTCCATTTGTGTGCTCTTGAGATAGCGCTTTATGGAGTCGGGCCGCAGTTGGAAGCGAGTTTATGTTCTCGCAGTGTTTTCTCCAAGATATTCTCTTGGATTTCCTCAGTTCGAGGTTGTATTTAGTTAGAGCAGATCTATAATCAGTCCAACTTTTATTCCGTTTAGCTCTGTTAAACAGAGATCTCACCTATTTCCTTAGGGATTCAAGCTGTTTATTCCACCAGGGCAAACACCGCTTGTGTGCACTTGTCCTGGGTGTACGCTTCATCGATATCATCTGTCGATTCAGTCGACTTGAGAAGCATATCTTCTTTAGCGGCGAGTAGCTTTGTTGCGTCTATTGGCAACGGTGAAATTGCAACTTATTACGCCATTTACAGTGTATGGCAAGATGCCATCTGCTTTGTATAAAATCCCCAACGACTAGCGTTAGGAACATGCTTTCCAGCCATATGAAGTGCCCGTGCCTTTTTGCATTGATTCAATGTCATTTGCAAACTAGGTCGCTCCGAATTCGACGGTTATTATTTGAGATACATATTTCACAATACCGAATAGGTACAGGAAAAATGAACCACTAAAAAGGATAGTCAGAGTTTTTAGCATATATTCTTATTTCTTGAAATTGTCTTATAACAGACTTCGTTTTAAAAGCACATAATTACGCCTTTTTACAGTTCAGGAATTTTCCGTATAAAAAGTGTTATTTTCTATAAAAATCTGTAAGTACTAAATTAGCTTGTAGATTAAACACAATAATAAATAATGCACTTCTCTCTATACGAAGAAATCTGGTTTTCATTCAAATAATTCCAGGAAGACAACTGTTTGCCAACTTTTGTTATCGTTGTTCTGAATCGTGTAATTTGTTATCCAGGTTTGTATACCTGATGTTTATCCTACCTTTCCGCATGTCGTTTATTAAAAATTGTGACGCATTAAGGAACATTCATATATGTACAAGAGAACCTACTGCATCAAAAGCCGCAAACCTCCATAACCTCTGCACAATACGAAGCAGCATACCCAGTTAGCTTTTCCATTAATTAATCCAAACAAATCCACTTTCTCAAACTAATGACCAAAGATTTAGTTTACAGCTTAGGTACAAAGCAAATAACCTATAAAATATTCACCATTGTACCAAACACCATGTGCAGACCCTTCCAAAAGTCATAAACTTACAACATTTTAAAGACCACTTTCCAATCTCCAACGTGCATCTGTCATTTTCTATCCCCATAGTAGCAAGAGCAAATACAACTGCTCCCCAAGAGGACAGTATTTGCATACAAGTAGTCCATTCACTCAATGAAGGGAAGAATATTTACAGTGTTTCCAAGGACCAGCGAAAGGAGTGTAAACACTACAATTTTGAATGGTTTTTCCCTCCGGCCACACCCAACACCCACTCAAGTTCTTGAATATATGCTTTCCACAGCCATTCGGTACAGTTCCAATTCATTTGGCAGTTGTTGAACAGGTCGGCAAATTCAAATTAAATATTTAAGATGGAAACCTGAGAGCTGAAAGATTTGCCTGTTTAGTGGGCGAATAATTTACGATTGCTACCGTTAGAGAAGAAAATTGTCGATTGTCTGAAAGTTGTCACATTAAGCTTTGAGAATTCCTATTTTGTTTGGTCGATGGTCTTTTATTACAGACGGTCGGCAATCGGTGACGGAGTGAATTGTTAACAGTCAGTTCGTAATAAATGTCGATCTAATTTGGTTGCAACTCAATTGTGTGTTTTAAAGACGTAACACAGTTACGCTGAAAATTGTTCTTCAAACTTATGTATGAATCGACAATCCAGCAGATTGTCTATGACTTCGACTATTACACGTTATTCTGCCGTCCTCTTGCTTACCGTAATTACCACTCAATTTGTCGTTCGAAGGATACAACAGAAACTTGTATTTGGTTTCATAACATTCATAGAATGCAAATTTCATAGAAGATCCTCATCCAGTTGGGTAAATATTCATACAACTTTTCGTGGCTGTAATTTAGCAGAAGTGGGGCAAGCGAGGGTTGTACAATCAATCTTTCTGTAAGTGTTGCATAGTTCCAAGGTTGGTTCGTTTCGCTACATCTTCGAGAAGTTTCTTGCTAAAGGGTTTCAATTATCATGAATATTCTAACAATCAGTTCGATTACAATTTATTCTGCTGTTGTTGTGAAGGGCTATTCAAAGTTTTTGGAATGTTACGTGCGTATCTTTTACAGTTTGAGAGAAGAGGGTGAGAAGATTCTTTGCGAACAAACAAAAAACTTGGAAATTGATACGCGAACAAAGTTGGATGTAAAGTATGAAGGTTTCAAATTTATGTTGATGGATGGGCTTGTTCGCGGAAAGAAATATTTGTAGAGATGAACTGGAGTCGAGAGATCCCTCGGCGGAACAACAAAAAAGGCCAAGCGGCGAATTAGTTGCGCCGCAGCAAGTTTCTGTTTAGGGGTTTTTATTTACTTTTCGTTGTATATCTTGAAAAGCTTAAATGAAATTTTTTAGTGGATTTTCCTTAAAAAACAAAGCAATTCTGTGATATGGTATTTAGACCTTTGTACATTTTGTAGTAGTAAGCTACTGATTTTGATTTACTAATTTTGCCAATAAAAATAAATAAAACAATTAAACAAATCTTGAAAAGCTATCAAAAATTGGGATTAAGGTAGTAACGCATATCACGAATGCCTGTCTAAAAACGCAGTACTTTCTTGCTAAATGAAAGCTTGCCGAATTATCACCCATACTTAAAGCTGGTAAGCCTGCCAGAAATCCTGAAAGCTACGGTCCAATTAGTCCGCTGAGCAACTTATGAATGTTGACGAAATTTCTAGATGACAAATATATCCTTCCTAATCAATAGTTGGGGTTAAGACGAATTCATAGTATTTTTCATCAAGTACTGCGACTTTGCAATCATGATAAAAGTAACTATTTAAATGGAAAACAACCCATTTGGCACAACGGGCTAGTCCTTTAAATGACCAGAATTAATTTTCCTCCATATTTGTGCAATATACATACACAGCTGTAAGTTTTCTGTACGATTGATATTTTTAAGTATATGCTAATGCTTAATAAAGCAGGAGTACCTCAGGGTTCTGTTTTGAGAGCAATTTTATATAACTTGTACGAGTATACTTACTTCTGATTTTCCTGAGTTACCTGAATGTGAAACATTTATGGTTGTTGATGAATCAGAAATATTTCATCGCATGAGCTTGCTCTCAGTATTGAGACCAATCTTGAAAATGTAATGAAAATTATGTTACTTTTCTGCAATAAATGGAAAACAAAACTAAGTGAAAATAAATTGTTGCCAGGCAGAATGATTTATTTCTTAATGGCAAATATCGATTCGCGGTGTCCCTCCTCGGTGGGGTACTGGCAAAACCCCCCGTAGTATAACTTGCCTTGAAAAAGCTTCTCGACTCACGCCGTTCGGAATCGGCTTTAAAACTGTAGATCCCTTTCACCTATGTGAAAAATAAATCACACACATCACATGCCGTAAATATGTGTAAAAACATATTTTTCAGACTAAAGCTAGGTAGACTGTATCAAGCCTCTATATTATATATTGTGGGATAACTATATAAACGTAAGCATGTTTTTTTAATACGAAATTGTAAATGTATATACATATCTATGTATCTAACTACATTTATAGCTTTTTGTTTAGCAACCCCATTCGATATTGGGTTTTCGTAGACTCTGGTTTTAAAGGGGCTCAGTATCATTTATCTTTTACCGCTGTGTTTTCGGTGGTGGTATGCAGGATGATAAACTCCTACTAAGAAAACAATAGCTGGTTTAACTAAGCCATATTTTTCTTTATTATTGAATAAAGTTGAATGCCATATGTTTGGCTAATAGGATTTGGGTCAAGTATGCGCACAATTTCTCTCCTATTGGCTAAAGCTGTCGGCTTCACGGTGATTGCTTTCTTCAGACGCTCAAACTGTTGGCAGGTCAGAATTAGGAGTTTTCTCGTAGAGCAACAGCTCATAGTAAATGATTCCCTGCCAATTCTGGCTTAATCCAACGTTTACGCCGGCTCACAGCAACTCACAACTGCTTTAATTTAAGGTTATCTTCAATGATCCATTTTTGGTCAACCGTCACCATCCGCTGTAGAAATGGGATGGCGATTTTGGGATTAACTTTTGTGGCACTTTTTTCAATCGAAAACTGCTTATATATAGTATATATGGGGATTAGAAGACCTATCGCGAAATAATTATAAATTAACGATTAAAAAAAAAATTGAATAATTGCGAAATCGTGCTGATAAGTGCGTTTTAAGAGTCCGTGATCCAATAAGAACCGAGTAAGTCCTAGCAGTTAAGACATTTTACCACAAAGGTCAAATTTAAAGCTAATGAGCAAAAGAGGACTGCAAGAGACTTCCCCCGATCAACATAACTCTGTTAAAAAACGACCCACTGAAAGTTCAGGCGACATGGCTACGGAGAATTTATCGGGCATCAGTATAGACCAACTGAGAGCGATTCTGGACGAAAAAAACAGCGAACTCAAGAAAGAGCTTGTGTCGAAGTCAGATTTCCAGCAGCTGTTTTGCGAACTGACAAGACTGCAAGCAAACATAAACAAGATTTCGGAAAAAGTTTTGCACTTAGAAGCTCGTAACAAACTCCTTGAAGCGCAGGTTGATAAACTAATGCAGAAAAGCACTGAAGCCAACGTTGTCGTGCACCTTCCGGCTGATCCAAATGTTGATATGGTAGAGAAAGCTAAGTCCGTTTGCGCAGGATTGCTGGGCAAAGACAATGCAGAAACCGACATAGAAACGGCATACACTAGTAGCAAGCAAGGTCAGCGTACTGCAACTTTGGTAGTCAAAATGAAGTCCAGAAAATCCGCTATTGAGGTGCTTAAGAATGCGAACAAATTAAAAAACACCAAAATCAGCATACGCAAGGACTTGCCGTACAATGTACGCCAGCGAAAGGCCAAACTACTACCCCTAATGAAATTCCTGCGCACAAAGCATCCGGAATCGAATATTAAACTCAGAGACGATAAACTATGCGTTGCCGACAAAATTTTCACCTGGGATCTATCGGAGGGACTGCAGTATGGCAACGAAGATGGAACAAAAAAATTAAAAGATATATTTGGTGAAATTCCCGCATATTTATTAAATCCAATGAACGGGGTACAGAATGTAAACAACTTGAATGAAACGTCATCGTTGACTGGGACTGACAGTTCAAATAAACCATCGTTCAGTAATAGAGCAAGCGCCACTAGAAACAAAGCAGCCGCTATACAAGATTTGGGTGCACGCACAAGTAGATGCTTAAATAAAACGTCCAACTGAGGGTTACCCGTCTACCTGAACAACGACAAATTACGTGATTTAAAAATTTTAAGTTATAATGTAGCAGGATTGAGTAGTAAACTTATTTTTTTGGAGTTTTTTAATTATATAAAGCAATTTGATGTATTTTTATTATTCGAAACACATTTAGTAAGCTATGAAAAACTTAGACTTAAGAACATTTTTAACGATTACGAGCTGGAATGCGTGCCCGCGGTAAAATCAAGCATGTTTGGAAGGGCGAGCGGTGGTGAAATATTTGGTTATCGGAAGAAGTCTGCAGAAGTATCTGTAGAATTTAAGAGGTTAGAAGAAGCATGTGTACTAAAACTTAAGATGGATGCCAACTCCTTGTATATAGTCCCAGTATATTTAAATTGCAACCACTGGCTACGTGATTTTGATAAATTAAGGGACGTACTAATAAACCTAGCTTCGACAGAATTATTGCTTATCGGAGACTTTAATGCCAGAATAGGTTTGTCCCAAAATAACTTCATGAATGCACCCAGTTCGTCTTCTATGTTTAGGAAGCGTAGCTCTAAAGACGTAATTTGCGATGCAAAAGGCGTGAAACTTCTAGAACTAGCAGATGCTTGGGACTGCAAAGTTTTAAATGGAAGCAGCGAGGGGGACAGCAAAGGCGAATTTACGTTTTTGCGGGGTTCTGCATGCTCAGTCATAGATTACGGTTTTATATCGGGAGGTTGGAACAAGTACTTTGGGGAATTTCGAGTGGGAATGAAAACGTTTTCAGACCACATGCCCTTGGAAGCCACGTTTATTGTTAGCGGTAGTGCGACTCCAGCAAATAATACCCCACTTGAACTATTACCCATGCTACGATGGAAAGAAGAACTGCAGGACCTATATAAAGCTAAACTTAATATAGAACTCGCAAAATTAAGAGAAGCTGCTATACCACCACGAATGGAGAACCTAGCAATGGTAGTCAGGAAAGCCGCCCCACCGAACCCACTTTCTAGACCAAGCATCAAAAGGAGCAAGCAAAAATGGTTTGACAACGAATGTATGAGGGCTAGGGACATGTCTTTTGCTTTTCTCAGGCTATTAAGGAAGACCGACAACAATTCATTCAAAATTCTTTACTCAGAGGCAAATAAAAATTTCAAAATCATCTGCCGTGCTAAAAAGCTAGCTTTTGACAATCATAACATAACCCTACTAAACAGAGCAAGGACATCAACAGATTTCTGGAAAGCAGCTAAAGTAATAATTGGGAAAAGAAATGCAATCGCCCCAGGTCTTCAAGCTGAACAGCTAAAAGAACACTTCGAAACCCTTCTCAATGCAGAGCAAATAGCATCACCTTTCCATTACGCAGCCCCTATGTATGTTGATGAATTTCTTGATATGGATTTTACTGAAGCTGAAATTAAAATGGTCATTGAGAACTCCAAGAAAAATAAAGCCCCTGGAACCGACCGGATTCCTTTCGAATTTTATAAAAACTGCACGCCCGAATTTCTTTCAGTCCTTACTCAGGAGTTTAACCGAATTTACAAAACAGCCGATGTTCCACAATGTTTCCAAAACTCGATAATTTATCCCTTGCACAAAAAAGGAGACCTCAACAATCCAGCCAATTACCGAGGAATATCCTTTTTAAATACGTCAACCAAGTTGTTTGCTGGTGTTCTATTTAATAAAATTACACAGTGGGTAGAAAACAAGAAGATCTTACATAAATTCCAGGCGGGCTTCCGGAAAAACCACTCAACTATAGATCAAATATTCGTGCTTGTGAACATAGCGGAAACCTACAAGAGAAAGCATAAGAAGCTTTATGCCTTTTTCGTTGACTTTCGCGCGGCTTTTGACTCTATACCTCGTGAAGCGCTTTTTTATAAACTTTACATGTATGGAATCTCAACCAAGGTGATTAATGTATTGAGAGCCATGTACAAAAATAACGTAGCTTGTGTTTGGGATGGAAACAATCTGTCGGAGGAGTTTAGTACAACAATGGGGGTGAAGCAGGGATGCGTGCTGAGTACGCTTTTATTCATCCTGTATATAAATGATATAACTGAACACGTTAGAGGTGGGATCGAGTTAAATCAAGTCAAGATACCAGCTCTTTTGTTTGCAGATGACATTGTTTTCCTCGCGGAGTCGGTGGACTCAATGCAGTCAATGATAAACAGGCTGGATGAATACTGCAAAACTTCAAATCTCACGGTCAACTTAGCGAAATCAAAGATGATGATATTCAGAGATGGTGGAGGTAGATACTCCCGGAGTGAAAAGTGGAAGTTTCAGGGCGAGCTTATTGAAATTGTGAGGGAATATAAGTATCTTGGTGTCTTGATCACGCCTAATTTGAATATGAACAAACACCTGCAATGTAAATTAGCAGAAGCGAAAAGAGCTATATGTTCCGTTTGGGGTAGTTGTACCAACAATAAAAACATCAGCCACTACTCGAAACAGAAAATATTTCGCGCCACCGCAGTATCCATCCTCTTTTACGCTGCACAAGTATGGGGATATTCTTCATTTGAAGCAGTAGAAAAATTTCTTCGCTACTTCCTCAAACGAGCTCTAAAACTACCGAGTGCTTCGCCCAACTACATGCTTCACCTGGAAACTGGAGTAGCGCCCCTTTTTTTGGAAACCCTCAAACTCCATTTTGACTATGTGGTAAGAGTCATGGGAATGAATCAAGAAAGGTTACCAAAGCTAGTGCTTTCCGAAATGCTGCTCCATGGAGGAAAATGTGTCCAAGAATGGGAAAACCTAGCAGCGCAATGTGACTTTAACCTTACAGTTATGCTAAACGATCAGCAGACCCACCTAAGACATAAGTTCTACGCACTGTTGGAGAAAACAGGGCACAAAATCTACAAGCAATTTGTGGATGAAGCCCAGTCATCGCAATACAGGGCATACTACAGCAAATTGAACTACAGTTTAGGAGACAGAACGTATTTCATGGCAGGCTACTCAACGGATATGATAAGCAACATCTTTAAAATCAGAGGCGAGCTGATAAGTTTAAACTTTAGACCGCACCGCCCAGAACTACCTCTTTTGTGTAACCTTTGCAAAAAAAATGTATACTTTAAATGTCAATCTGGTAGACGGCCTAAGCCAAACCATATAGACTAAGAATTACCTAATGTTACAATACTTTTTCTGTCAAATAAATAGTCAACTAAACTAAAAACTAAACTATAGTAGTGTTATCGACATTTTCAATAATGCTAACTACTCAAACGGAATTGATGAAACCCAAATTCCGCTTAACTGACTGTCACATTATCGGGACCATGAAAACTATTCACATTGTCAAACTGCTTTTACGCGTCTTCGCCTTTTCGAAGGAAACCCGTATTTTTTCTTTGCTGCTCTCAATCTAATTAAAGAAGACGAGACCAAATATTGTACTTGCGTGAAATGAGACGGCATGGAACTTCTCAAACCAAAAATTTTTGATTCGTCATTTGCGTAAAAAGTTATATTGATTTGAAAATAGGTGAAAATGTTGGTACATATACATTTAGAAATACGCTACGTAATGCATTTTTATTATAAAAATAGAAACACAAAAAAAAAAAAAAAAAAAAAACTCCAAAAACATGCCTAAAAATGTGTGAAGTATACGGTAAAAAGTCTCTGAGTGAGGTTTGCTAGATTCCGTTTCAGAAACTTGAGTGAGGTTTGCTAGATTCCGTTTCAGAAACTTGAGTGATCTTCCTGTGGTACACAAGGAAATTTCGTTTCTGACTTCCACATGAACTAAGGCAAAGAAATATGCGTATGCAGTGACAGCCAAGTTGCACTCAAAGCTGTGTGCAACCCTCTAACTAGCTCCAAACTAGCGCATGAACTCAAGTCCTTCTTAACTTAACTCAAGTCCTTCTTAAACAGAGTCGGTAGGCTAAATTCACTAAGGCTTGTATGGGTTTCATACTGGGATCCCAGGAAATTATCTCCGATGAACTCACCGAAATGGGTTCAGGACCTGAACCCGCTCTAGGTCTACTTGCGTCCACGGTTTATTCCCACATTAATGACTGGGTGCTTAATACACACAACCGTAAATGGAAGAATTATCCAGGATGCAGGATGACAAAGCGCGTATGTCCTGATATCTGCAAGAAATCCGCAGCATTCCTGTTGTCTTTAAGGAGAATCGACTGCAGAAGACTTGTGGTAGTCATTACGGGCCTTTACATTTTTGCTAAGCATCTCTGCGTGCTTGGCATAAGTGAGACGTCTATCTGTGCTGTATGTTGCGATGAGGATGACATTTTTCTGTGTCGCCTTTGCTCTCGTACGGTGGCGCATATTTGGGGCCGACGTGGTGTGTGCCGAATCTCTTGGCTCTACATCACTGAAGCTTCTTCTCATTTTTCTCCGGAAAACGGGGAAAATACAGTAATGTAAGGTGCCTGTCTGGAGTACAATGGACCAGTGTTTGCGACTGGGTGCCCAACAGATAGATGAAGCTTTAAAAAAAAAGGGTCGAATGGAATGCTTTTTTTCGCCAAAAACTCTTGCAAAATTAACGAGGCCGGCGCATTGAGTAGGGCAAACTCCAATCCTTCTTAGCGAGTTCAGGTCGCACACCGAAAACACGTGCTCGCAGCCTATTCAGGACTCCGACATAGAATTGTTCACTCACTGTCTGGTCGGCAGGACTATAGTCACGATCGTCTTCTACTGATTCTTGAACCCCCATTCCTCTATTAAAACACACCCGTTTTCGACATATACTCGTCCTCATACACCACTTGTAATTTTCGGAGGATTTCCGCGGGCTTTTAACCAAATTCCACTTTTCGTCTTGAAACCTAACACGCTGCTTGTAATTGCAAGTCATACATGTTCTCTTTTTAGGGTTCCGTACCCAAAGGTAAAACGGAACCCTATTACTAAGACTTCGCTGTCCGTCCGTCCGTCCGTCCGTCCGTCCGTCTGTCACCAGGCTGTATCTCATGAACCGCGATAGTTAGACAGTTGAAATTTTCACAGATGATGTATTTCTGTTGCCGCTACCACGACAAATACTAAAAACAAAACAAAATTAATTATACATATACATAATTACAAACAACCAATAATAAATTGTTACGCAAGGTTTTCGTTGTCATCTTTCGGTCAGTTCCCATTTGTGAGCGGCTCGTAGTCATCCATTTTGGGAAACCAAACTCAGAGAAAGCGGATAGCCCGAGGGTACGATCAGCGCTTGACACGCGAACGAGTGGAGTTCAGCCCGCAGAAGGTTAGCACTTTTGTTTTTTTTTTTGTTCCTAGTAGCACATGAGGGAGAGTGGGCGAAGAACTCCGGGAGAAATCTTCGGCGAAGTACTCGGGGAGGGATCTTCGGGGAAGAACTCCGGTACGGTTTTAAGCAGTTCCCGGTACGCGGCCGTACCGTGTGTCCTATTGCCTACGTTGGTCGCGGATATCACGTTCGTTGTATAAGGTATTGAAATCACAAATTTGTGTGTCGCGATTGGTGATGCGGGCTAAGTCGTTGGTCAGAGGAGTTTCGGTACGACTGTTCGAATACTCTAGCTGCGGTTTATTTACTTTTTTGGACAGTGAATTCCTTTTTTTGTTTTTTTTTACATATTTTTTTTTTTTTATTTATTTCGACTTTTTTTATTGACATACGGTGTAGGGTAGTTTTAAGGAATAATTGTAAACCTAGATTAAGTTAGGTTAAGGAAATTAAATTTGTGACATATTGAATTGGAAACGATTAAGGATTTTTTTTTTTCTTTTGCGTGGGATACTTGCTGCGGGTAAGTCGGTGTGAGGGCAATCGCGTGGCGCCATTGCTCACGACCAGTCCTCGCAGCTGGCCTAGCATCCCTTTCGCACGACGTCGCGGCAGGTGGAGAGGAGCAAGTGAGCAAGAGGAGCAAGCGATCTTGCACACATACGAACCGATACGTACATACGCATCACATACGTGCATGCAGTCACACATCTGTACGCTATGTATAAGTATACATATGTACATTACGAAGTAGAGTTGGGTAGTTCCGGACATGTATAGTTCACGGAACTATGTCCTCTCTCGGACACATGTCCTCTCGTTCGCAAATTGAACGAAAATAGTTCCATAGTTCCATTCAACCCTTATTCATCAATCACATATGTACAAAACGATAAAAAAAAACATAAATGCAACGAACGTGCTTCTCATACGGTATGAGTGATACCCCGTAGTTTTCAAGAAATCCAAAAGTATGGAGATGTGGCGATAAAGCTCGAACAGTTGGTGTACACTGTACAGCACACTTGAACTGAAATGAAGAAAAGAAACGAAAGAATATACCTAATGCCCGCACCGCATTTCGTGAACGAATGTCATACATGTGTATGTATGCATTCAGGTCCGGACATGGACATGGTTTGCTAGTTCCATATCGGTGCGATAATACATTTAGTTCCGGACATGGACATGTTTTTGCTAGTTCCATATCGGTGCGAGTATACATTTAGTATTTTAAAACGGGTAGAGATTGCAGTGCATACTGAGATGGAATAATTATCTTATAACCCCATTTAGATACTGTTTCAAATATATTGAATGGTCTTTCCAACAAAGTCGTTGGTCCAATATAACACCTAAATATTTAAAACTGTCCACGTGTTCAATCAAAAAGCAATTTTCAAACATTCTTGATTGTTGAATACTATATCTTCAAGAACAAATCGATTACACAATGGTGCATGATAATATAAGGGAAGGTCTCTGAAAACTCTACCGTTGATTATTATTGTATGTATGTATGTATGTTGGCGTTACAGTCCATGAAGAACCTGAGCCGAGCTTCTCTCAATCACCCATGTTGTGTGCGATTTCATTTTCCCATAGGTGAAAGGGACCTACAGTTTATTGCCGGTTCCGAACGGCGAATTTCGAGAAGCTTTTTCATGACAATTTTACTACAGGGGGTTTTGTCAGAACCCCGCTGAGGAGAAACACCGTGAAAAACACGTTCGATGACATGGCTGTGTCGAGATTCGATCCCGTGTCATCGGCGTCAGAGGCCAACACACTACCCACTGCGCCACGGTGCCCTTCGTGCGCGAGTCCGACTCGCACTTGGCCGGTTTTTTTTTATTTCTTAT
The DNA here is from genome assembly GCA_951905685.1 of Eumerus sabulonum. Classification (NCBI taxonomy): domain Eukaryota; kingdom Metazoa; phylum Arthropoda; class Insecta; order Diptera; family Syrphidae; genus Eumerus; species Eumerus sabulonum. The sequence goes on from OX645060.1 coordinate 212,419,650, forward strand.
TCCGAAAAGTACGCATAACACACAAAAAAAAACGTGCTATCGACTTTAGCCTTAGACGGAAACTTCAAAAAACCGGCCAAGTGTAAGTCGGACTCGCGCACGGAGGGTTCCGTACCATCTGTACATATAAATATGAAAGAGACTATGTATGTTACCTCATCAGTCATCACACTAAATCACATTTTTTGTATGATTACAGATCTTGGTTGCAGGCAGGATATCGGCATATTACTTTGATAATCAAAAATCTTCATGATGAGATATAGTTGATAATCAAAGTGTCCATTGAATTCAAATTAATTATCTTACTTGACAGCAACGAAGTGAAAAAGTGAATAACAATAATGGGAAATATGGGAAAGAGGTTTGCAGCTAGGATTAATTCATCAAAGACACAAAAGAAATCAAAACTGGGAAGTTTGCTACTGGTTGCGGAATATTGTCGACTAACCTTAGTTCAGTATTTGACCAAGGGGATTTTCTGGATGAAAATCATGTCTGTTGTATGGGAACCCCCCTTAAATATTCATTTTGTTCATCTGTGAAAGTTTCAACTGTCTAACTATCACGGTTCATGAGATACAGCCTGGTGAGAGACGGACGGACGGACAGCGAAGTCTTAGTAATAGGGTTCCGTTTTACCTTTGGGTACGGAACCATAAAAAGAGCCCCCCGTTTCTTGACAGATGTTGACGAACAACGCATTTTTGTCAGCACTCAATTAATGACTGAATTCCTGATCCGTGGTCAGCTCTGGCCCCTGCTTGTTGATAACCTGCTTTAAACGATCGAGTTGCGCACAGTAGATGGCCGAATTGGATGTCAGGCGATACGGCAGCAGTTCATAGCGGATAGTTCCCTTCCGGTCTCACAAAAGGTATAGGAAATTCAATTTGCTCATCAATCTTGACTTTAAAATGGTCTAAACTTCTAACTTGTATGCATCATAACTCGAGACTGGTTCGACTAGTGAATCAGCTTCTAAAATAATTTTTTTTAATACTCATTTACACGTCTTTGAATAAGCTGGTTGAAACGCGAAGCATATAACATTAATAACATCTACGAAGCTCATAAATGCGAACATTTTTATTCAATCTCATAACTAAGAAAACAACACACTTACAGTTTGAAAATATATTTTTTCTCCCCATAATTCCACCTGACATACCTGAAACACCTTGTTTGATTTCAAGGTAAAACCAACTTATAGACGAGCCAAGTAGTGATACCCAGAAACAATGGAAAACCAACAATCTAAATAAATATTTAACTCCCACTTAATGGAAGCTCTCTGTCACAAAAGTTACCCTCTCATACCCCATGTACCTTCTTCACATGAACCTAACCAATATGTCAAAACATCGACATACCTCCATAACTCACAATACCACCTGTATATATGCCAGCCCGCAAGGGTAATCCCACCCTCCTACTACATATTTCTGCCACAAACACAAGTCGAACACAACTTTTCTTCAGACTCCTCGAATTTTATTTCCACTCCGTCATCTGAAGATGGAAAGCAGGGTCACTGCATGAATATATAAAAAGTTTTCTTTATTATACTCTCGACATGTGAGGTTTTTATTGTTGACAGTTTTAGTTAGTCCCGTACCCCGAATATATGAGACCGTTACGTACAAAGAAAAAAGGAGATATTTGTATTTGCCTACCACTGTGAGGACTATGTGGTCATTAAATATTTATCCAAACCTTCGTTGTACTGAGAGCCTAAGCTCTTCTTCTAGTAAATATTTCATGTATTGCCTGTAAGGCTAAGGCACGACTGAGTTTTACCAAAACTCTTTCGAGGTGTTTCAGAAATGGATTCAAACTTCCTTTTGTCCCGGCATTTAAAGTGTCACTTGCTGTTTGTCAATTGCTCAATTTGCTTAGTAGAAATGTGAAAGCTTTAGATGGGCGGGGAGTACATTAAAGTTTTTATCGACATGCTGAGCTATATCTGGGATTTGCCTAAAAAAAAATGTTGTGGATACGTATCCTCTTCTCATATTATAAATAGTTTTCTACTCGTTAGTTGCTAGAACAGCTTGAACTATATACTAATACAACCACTCTCCTAGTCCTAATTACACATTTTCCAATTATACCTTGGAATTACCGCATTTTCTTCAGTTTTCCCTCCCAACAAACTGCTAAACGAAATTAAGTAGCTATTTGAGACTAACAAAAACCTTACAAATAAACTGCTCCTTAACCGCAACGTGAACACTAATCAGCACTGTTTGTTTTTCTTGTTTTTTTTCTTCGACACAATACCACCTCCTAACGACAGCTGAAGGATAAGAAGTCTTGGTAAAGTAGAGTGGAGTGAATAAAACTGTAGAAGAACAAAATCGAGAAGAGTGCATGCATAGTTGAATGGGAATTTTACTACAATTCACATAGGGCCTTTGAACAATCCTCTTGACACAGTGCGCTTTAACGACTGGCATTTGTTTCGGAACGACTGATGGTTTTGAGAATAGAAGAGCAATCGCTAAGAATTTGTGGCGAAGGAAATAAAAGGGCTGCCATTCACCTAGAAAGAATTATGGCAAGCATTGTTTTCGTTTTTATAGGTGTGCATTGTATTTGAAACTTCAGCATCTAGGTCCATTGTCTGAAGTATCAAATTTAGTTTCTTGGGTGAGTAGATGTCGGTTGGAAAGGTGTAAACTCGATGAATGACATATGAGAGAAAAAAATAACCCATTCATATGCTCACGGATCCTTTACTAAGGACGAGACTTGATGTTTCCTGATTCTTCCGTATAGTAAGGTGCTTCTTTTGAAGTGACCAACTGCTTTTATCCTCCGTGACAATTACTCACCTTGCCATGGTACGGTTGCTCAGTACAGGTAGTGACTCTCGAAAGTCCATCTCTAGAGGAACCCGAAGCTAAGAAGCAATTACGGACCCCCCTACCTCTTCGCTTCCTCTGTACCCATCACTCCCTTACTCCCCTAGCTCCAAGGTAGAACAGCCTACCCCGATGGATGCATGGTTAAGAGGGTGCTTAGCTACTAGTATGCGAACCTCCGATTTCAATATACCCTTCCTGCAGTGTCTCGGGCTCCGCTGCAGTTGACCGTACTTTCCCGTGTCCTCGTGGGAACAATTGATAATCAATACATTTTTCAAGAGAATGATGACTCTCAAATAACATCGCCTGCTAGGGCCTGTGAGCCCTCAGGGGCTCAAAACCGCAAGTGATGCCGGCATCTTTTGCCGACATTTCAGCCGTACGGAAAGCAGAAGATGCGTCATCACTCTCCGATTTCGACACCACACTCGGTGGGGATTCTGTGCGTATGCTCTCAGATGAGCTCCCAAGTGTAACACGGAACCAAAGCTCCAAGCGTATAGAGGATAAGCCTCTACCACCTGGTGGCTTCGTCGAGCTCAAATCGTCGGAGCAGCGACGTTTTAAGGCTGCTATAATGCAGGGCAAAACTAGAGATGAGGCTATAGTTTATGCAAAATCTACCCCTGCAACCAAAGGTCCGGAACTGAAACGTGATCGTTCCGCTAACAACCCCCAAGTCTATAAAAAGAGCTACGGTAGCGTAGCTGAGAGGATCCGACTCGGCATCGTCCCCAAGGACTTGGGACCGAACCCCCTTCAGGAGGCTGTAATTGACGCCTCCATCGAGCTGCTGGATAGGGCTCCCAAACGTCGCTTCAGGGGATCGACTTACAAGTCAGAGTGGTTATACTTTGTGTGTGACAACCCAGCTACGGCCGATTGGATGAAAACCAACTTTACGGCCATCGAGAACCAGAGTGGAGTTGATATTTTGCTTGTGGAAAGAAAGCTTTCCCGAAACCACACATCGTTCAGAGCTACTTCCCACAAGCACCGGCTTACCCATCACAAAGGTGTTGGCGACGGGGACTCCCGACGTGGACTCCTAAAATGACGGCTTATATGCACAGAACTGGAGAGTCATGCAGTGCACGTCAAATAAGGAGAAAGAACGCCAGCACTTGGTTCTGGCAGTCAGCGACAAGTCTCTGGTAAGATGGTCATCAAGATCCAAATGAAAACATCCGTAGATGTAGAACCAATCGCTGTAGGAAACCTGCAGCCAGCAGTATGGTGGTTGCACCTACTGCCGTAGTAAATAAACCTACAGCTAGCAGTGTGGTGGTTGCACCTACTGCTCTAGTAGAGACGCAAAGATGTGACGAACTAAAACCCGCAGCCACATCTGGGCCAACGACCACTAAGGGTCGTCCAAATAAAAGAACAAAACGTCCCCCAACCAAAAAAGGGGAATCCTCCATGGGAAGCAAATCAGAAGATCACTTCCATTGGGCGTGGCAACAACAAACCATACCGAATGATGGACCCGGCCTATCGTCGCAAGTAATGGGTGGGCTGCGTGTGCTGCAGGGCAACCTGTACTATGCCCAATGGACCTCGGACACCTGCGACTCTATCGCGACGGGATCAGCATCGGGCTAATCCAAGAGCCATGCGTCCACAAGGGTTAGATTTTGGGCCTGCAAATCAGGTTGGCCCTCCTAGGGCCGCTTGTGTGATCGGCACTAATTTCCTCCCCTTTCCAGAATTAATCACAAGGAACCTGGCAATGCCATTGTGGAAGGCTCTACCGATGGAAGAGTAAGGGAGATTATATCCGCCTCCGCTTACTTTCCTGGAGACGGCCAACAAAGCCCTCCCACCGAAGTACAGGATCTGGTTAGGTATTGCAACCAGAAGAAACATCAGCTGGTCATTGAATGCGATGCTAACGCGCATCATATGGAATGGAGCAGCAATAATACAAATAAACGAGGTGAGTCACTCTTTGAATTTTTAAACCTCCATTTATAAATGCGGTCAGAGAAGAGGTGCTTGACCCCACTATCTCCAGCCCATTTATTTCAAACGCTATTGGTGACTGGCACGTCTCCAATGAAGCCTCACTCTCTGATCACCGGCATATCAGACTTAACATCTCCGGTGATGTTAAAGAGGCTGAGCCTCGATATCAGCCCAAACGAACGAATTGGGCTCTGTTTCAGGCTCAACTCGCCACTAAAGAGAATATGCTTCTCAAGTCGAATGAATCGATATCGATGAAGCGGCTTACCAGCTCAATGAAGCACTTATCTCTTCCTTTAGGGACAGCTGTACACCCAAGTCCAGTACACAAGCGGTGCGTGCCTCCCTAAGGAAACAGGTGAAATCGCTGTTTAAGAGAGCTAAACGGTATAATAGTTGGACTGATTATAGATCTGCTCTAACTAAATACAATCTCGAACTGAGGAAATCCAAGAGAACATCTTGAAGGAAACACTGCGAGAACATAGACTCGCTTCCAAATGCGGCCCGACTCCATAAAGCCCTATCTCGAGAGCACATTCATGGATTTGTTCTGCTTCGCAAATCAGACGGCACCTTTACCGTCAATCGCAGGGAAACCCTGGAGACTTTGCTCGAGGTGCACTTCGCTGGTTCTACTTCTCACTCGATGTCCTCTGACGACCAAACGAACGTCACAAATAGCATCGGCAGCAGAACAAATAGCCTTTCTGGTAGACTTTTCAGCCCTGATAAGGTTAAATGGGCAATTGGTTCATTTAAACCCTATAAGGCTCCAGGCAGAGACGGTGTCTTTAATGCTATCTTACAGAAGGGCTTGAACACAATTTTATCACCACTGATAGTTCTGTTTAGGTCTTGCTTCAACCTGGGATACATACCCCAAATTCGGAGAGAGGTCAATCTTATCTTCATCCCCAATATTGGGAAACCAAGTAAGCAACTTAAATCCTATCGCCCTATCAGTTTGACTTCCTTCTTTCTAGAAACAATGCAGAAACTGATAGAGGTTCATATTACAGGTATCTTGGAAAATCGGACACCTCTGCATCCCAACCAGTACGCATATCGTAAAGAGCGATCTACTGAGAATGCGTTACACCATTTGTTGACGTGTGTTGAAAACAGCTTCACACAAAAGAAGATCGCAACATTCGCCTTTCCCGATGTAGAGGGAGCCTTCGATAATACTGGCTATGATTCGATCACACTGCACTATCCTGCAGGCCTGTGGACCATCCCACTAATCACTGGATTAGGGCGATGCTGGTGACAGTATCGGCGGCTAGAGGATGTCCACATGGAGGAGTCTTTTCACCATTGCTTTGGTCGATGGTCATAGATGACCTACTACCCAAGCTTACCTTGGGTAGTCTTTGGTCTTTCTAAATGGCACACGCATAGGATTTTCAGAGGAAGTAATATGAACTCCAATATGAAAACTAAACTTACGAAAGCAACTAAGGCCATGTGGGCCTGTCGACGCACTTACGGTAAAACCTGGAGACTTTAACCTAAAGTCCACTGGTTATACAACATATTACAATACCTTCCCGAGCTCGATATGATTACCATGGTCACGGACACATTGCCACACACCTCCACTTTTGACAAGAGATTTGAGATATTGATCCCAAATCGCTCAGTATGGCAAAACAGTGATCCATTGCTAAATGTCAAAGGCGTCAGTTGGTATACGGATGGCTCCAAGATGGCTTCTGGCTTCTTTGGACCAAATCGCGAGACCTCGAAGGCCCTGGGAATGAGTCCCAGCATCTTTCAAGCAGAATTGCATGTGGCATTAGAGGAGTAACCATCATCAAACTCTCTGATAGCCAAGCAGCGCTAAAAAAGCTGGGTTCGTACAGCACGAACTCAAAAACCGTCAGGGAATGCCATGACGCCCTACGAGACCTAGCCAAAAGAAACAATGTTAAACTTTGCTGGGTGCCAGGGCACAAAGGAATCGAGGGCAACGAAATTGCCGACCAACTTGCCAAGAAAGGTTCAAACGATAAATATATAGGTCCAAAGCCATTATGTGGCACTCCCGAGAGTTGAACTCGGAACACACTGGGCTGATAGCCCAGTGTGTTAACCTCTCCAAACATTTATCGCAGCGTGCCTCATCAAGCCCGAAATATTGTTCTTTGTTTTTGTTTGATGAGTTGAAAGTTTCTTTTTGTTGTGAAGCAACATCATGGTGAGTATACCATCCGGCTCGAGTGATCAAAGTAAAATGGAAAGATTGAGTGTCTTGGTTTTTTGTAGCTGCGGATCTTGAGATTTGAACTAAAAACACATTGGGCTGAGAGTCCAGTGTGTTAACCATTACATCATGGATCCAACTAGCAAATTGATTTCTGGCAAGGTTGCATATACATGTTTGATTGATTGATCTGTACGTATGTTGGCGTTACAGTCCATGAAGGACCAGAGCCGTGTTTCTCTCAATCACCCATGTTGTGTGTGATTTAATTTTCCCATAGGTGAAAGGGACCTACAGTTTATTGCCGGTTCCGAACGGCGAATTTCGAGAAGCTTTTCATGACAATTTTAGTACAGTGGGTTTTGTCAGAACCCCGCTGAGGAGAAACACCGTGAAAACACGTTCGATGACATGGCTGTGTCAGGATTCGATCCCGTGTCATCGGCGTCAGAGGCCAACACACTACCCACTGCGCCACGGTGCTCTCTGATTGATTGATCTATGGTGAGTTAATTATTAATAGATGTGTCTTCGCAGCACACGTAAGGTGTTATTAGAGTATTTGTTTATGACACGCAATAGAACGTGTCAGTGATCAAACGTGTTAAGTGACACACTTAATCTTAACCCTTCTGTTCTGTTAGAAAAAAATCACACATGTTACGTTTCGGGTCATAAATGACCCAAATTTTAATTTCAAATATATTTTTATAAAATAACTTCGAAAAAAGGAACAAAAAGGAACGAGGGATACATGTTATTAATTTGGAGCGTGTTCTTGGCAATATGTTGTTGTAATTGTATGGCGATGGGTGGGACACACTGGTTTGCTGCAAACTGTGCAACAGGCGAAGGTCTTTTTCTCGTTACTCGGAGGACAAAACTTGCAGCGCTTACGGTCACTTGGCTTAATTTTTTTAGCGGGTGGTAATGATGTTGATGCTATTGATGTTGAAGCAATACTATTAGCTTGAGTATTGCGAACGATATATGCAGAAGCTTCAGATCTTGGAAGACGATTCCGTCGAACAATATACGGCCGAACTAAGTGTTCTCCTAGCTCATGTAAAAAAATCCTGCGCTTGAACAATTTGTTTTGATTCCAGTTCGGGTGAATTTCTGTCCATTATATGAAAGCATTTAGCGCAGAAATGTCTATAAAATTGGCAAATAGAGCTACTGGCCATCGGTTAGTTTGTCGCTTGCATGAATATGTACATACTAACTGGTCCATAGTGTCAACGCCTCCCTTAGTCGAATTATAATATTCTATAATCTCGGGAATCTTTTTTGAATGTTCTTCTATCACTTTACCGTCACGATGCATTGTACTTAGCAAGGTGACCAACTTATACTTCTTTGGTACATATTGCACAAGTGTTTCTTTCTCATGAAAGAAGAATTTGCTGGACAACACTGGAAGCTTTCTGAGCTGCTTAGCTGTAGCGTGCACCGGTAGAAACCTCTTATTCTTTCGAACTGTCCCAACTATAGTAATTCTTTTTTTTAACAGCTCCAAAGCTGACGAGTGGCTAGTAAAAAAATTGTCAGTTGTTACATTTCTTCCTTGGTACTCTGACACTAAGTCCAGAACGACTCGTTCTCCCTGATTTCTTTCCGATGCACCTCCAACTCGTCCAAGATAAATTTGAAAGTTTAGACAAAAGGAAGTCGCAGAATCAGCAGCTATCCATGCCTTCATTCCGTATTTACCTGGTTTACTGGGCATGTAAACTTTGAAGGGACATCTACCACGGAATGGAATCAGTTGTTCATCTACAGTCACGTTTTCCTTTGGCACATACAGTAACTTTAGATTATGCGTCCACTCTTCATATAATTTACGTATGGGTGCAAGCTTATCTCCACGAACTTCTGACCTTCGACTTAGTCTGTCATCGAAAGCAAGCATTCGTGAGATTTCGAAAAATCGTTCAAGAGACATAACAGCTCTTAGCATTGGGCGACCGTGATTCTCATCCCATAAGAATTTCATGCTTTCACCATATGAGCGATAAACACCTACACAATAAGAGTAATAAATGAGAGAGGTATGTTAGAATGTTAAGTGGATATAACGTACCAGTAAGCAACAAAACTCCTAAATATGCGTCGAACTCAACTTCGTCTATCATCTGAAAACGCTCTGATACTCTGACTCCCTGCATATTTGTAAAGCGGATAACATTTCTGATTGATTACAACGGAAATAATTTTAATGAACAGTGGTTTTGTAATTTTAATTTGTTTTAAGTTAAATAAATGTACATTGCAAGTGGTTAGTTTTCGTATTTCTGTTTAATATCAGCGGACTGTATAAGAGTAAACTGCTTCAACGTTCTGCTTCGCTTGAGGATTCTGGTCACAGTGCCTGATGCCTCCAAAGATATTTTGCTTGCCAGTGAGCGAAGGAAGACACAAAGGAAGAGTGAAAATAGTTTAGCACTTGCACGTGCGAGCAACTATACATTTAGTACTTGCAGGTGTTAAAGAAATGTACGTTAAAGTTTAGTACTTGCAGGTGTTAAAGTTGTTTTACGTTATAGTTTAAATGTGGATGTTTAGTTCTGAACATCCCGGCCCCCCTGGAACTAGTTTCAGGACATGGGTAGTTTCGCAAGTTTAGTGATTGGACGAACAAATGTTCCACCGCTCGTCTTTACTGTTGCAACTCGTACTCGACCATCAGTTCCTTGGGCTGTTGTTTCGATCTTGCCAAGAAGCCACTTTGTTGGTGGAAGATTTGGCTCCTTTATTATTACGAGGTCCCCTGGCTCAAGATTGGGAGTTGTCCGCTTCCATTTTGGTCGCTCTTGAAGCGTGGTGATGTATTCCACATGCCACCGTGGAGAACATAGACTCGCTTCCAAATGCGGCCCGACTCCATAAAGCCCTATCTCGAGAGCACATTCATGGATTTGTTCTGCTTCGCAAATCAGACGGCACCTTTACCGTCAATCGCAGGGAAACCCTGGAGACTTTGCTCGAGGTGCACTTCGCTGGTTCTACTTCTCACTCGATGTCCTCTGACGACCAAACGAACGTCACAAATAGCATCGGCAGCAGAACAAATAGCCTTTCTGGTAGACTTTTCAGCCCTGATAAGGTTAAATGGGCAATTGGTTCATTTAAACCCTATAAGGCTCCAGGCAGAGACGGTGTCTTTAATGCTATCTTACAGAAGGGCTTGAACACAATTTTATCACCACTGATAGTTCTGTTTAGGTCTTGCTTCAACCTGGGATACATACCCCAAATTCGGAGAGAGGTCAATCTTATCTTCATCCCCAATATTGGGAAACCAAGTAAGCAACTTAAATCCTATCGCCCTATCAGTTTGACTTCCTTCTTTCTAGAAACAATGCAGAAACTGATAGAGGTTCATATTACAGGTATCTTGGAAAATCGGACACCTCTGCATCCCAACCAGTACGCATATCGTAAAGAGCGATCTACTGAGAATGCGTTACACCATTTGTTGACGTGTGTTGAAAACAGCTTCACACAAAAGAAGATCGCAACATTCGCCTTTCCCGATGTAGAGGGAGCCTTCGATAATACTGGCTATGATTCGATCACACTGCACTATCCTGCAGGCCTGTGGACCATCCCACTAATCACTGGATTAGGGCGATGCTGGTGACAGTATCGGCGGCTAGAGGATGTCCACATGGAGGAGTCTTTTCACCATTGCTTTGGTCGATGGTCATAGATGACCTACTACCCAAGCTTACCTTGGGTAGTCTTTGGTCTTTCTAAATGGCACACGCATAGGATTTTCAGAGGAAGTAATATGAACTCCAATATGAAAACTAAACTTACGAAAGCAACTAAGGCCATGTGGGCCTGTCGACGCACTTACGGTAAAACCTGGAGACTTTAACCTAAAGTCCACTGGTTATACAACATATTACAATACCTTCCCGAGCTCGATATGATTACCATGGTCACGGACACATTGCCACACACCTCCACTTTTGACAAGAGATTTGAGATATTGATCCCAAATCGCTCAGTATGGCAAAACAGTGATCCATTGCTAAATGTCAAAGGCGTCAGTTGGTATACGGATGGCTCCAAGATGGCTTCTGGCTTCTTTGGACCAAATCGCGAGACCTCGAAGGCCCTGGGAATGAGTCCCAGCATCTTTCAAGCAGAATTGCATGTGGCATTAGAGGAGTAACCATCATCAAACTCTCTGATAGCCAAGCAGCGCTAAAAAAGCTGGGTTCGTACAGCACGAACTCAAAAACCGTCAGGGAATGCCATGACGCCCTACGAGACCTAGCCAAAAGAAACAATGTTAAACTTTGCTGGGTGCCAGGGCACAAAGGAATCGAGGGCAACGAAATTGCCGACCAACTTGCCAAGAAAGGTTCAAACGATAAATATATAGGTCCAAAGCCATTATGTGGCACTCCCGAGAGTTGAACTCGGAACACACTGGGCTGATAGCCCAGTGTGTTAACCTCTCCAAACATTTATCGCAGCGTGCCTCATCAAGCCCGAAATATTGTTCTTTGTTTTTGTTTGATGAGTTGAAAGTTTCTTTTTGTTGTGAAGCAACATCATGGTGAGTATACCATCCGGCTCGAGTGATCAAAGTAAAATGGAAAGATTGAGTGTCTTGGTTTTTTGTAGCTGCGGATCTTGAGATTTGAACTAAAAACACATTGGGCTGAGAGTCCAGTGTGTTAACCATTACATCATGGATCCAACTAGCAAATTGATTTCTGGCAAGGTTGCATATACATGTTTGATTGATTGATCTGTACGTATGTTGGCGTTACAGTCCATGAAGGACCAGAGCCGTGTTTCTCTCAATCACCCATGTTGTGTGTGATTTAATTTTCCCATAGGTGAAAGGGACCTACAGTTTATTGCCGGTTCCGAACGGCGAATTTCGAGAAGCTTTTCATGACAATTTTAGTACAGTGGGTTTTGTCAGAACCCCGCTGAGGAGAAACACCGTGAAAACACGTTCGATGACATGGCTGTGTCAGGATTCGATCCCGTGTCATCGGCGTCAGAGGCCAACACACTACCCACTGCGCCACGGTGCTCTCTGATTGATTGATCTATGGTGAGTTAATTATTAATAGATGTGTCTTCGCAGCACACGTAAGGTGTTATTAGAGTATTTGTTTATGACACGCAATAGAACGTGTCAGTGATCAAACGTGTTAAGTGACACACTTAATCTTAACCCTTCTGTTCTGTTAGAAAAAAATCACACATGTTACGTTTCGGGTCATAAATGACCCAAATTTTAATTTCAAATATATTTTTATAAAATAACTTCGAAAAAAGGAACAAAAAGGAACGAGGGATACATGTTATTAATTTGGAGCGTGTTCTTGGCAATATGTTGTTGTAATTGTATGGCGATGGGTGGGACACACTGGTTTGCTGCAAACTGTGCAACAGGCGAAGGTCTTTTTCTCGTTACTCGGAGGACAAAACTTGCAGCGCTTACGGTCACTTGGCTTAATTTTTTTAGCGGGTGGTAATGATGTTGATGCTATTGATGTTGAAGCAATACTATTAGCTTGAGTATTGCGAACGATATATGCAGAAGCTTCAGATCTTGGAAGACGATTCCGTCGAACAATATACGGCCGAACTAAGTGTTCTCCTAGCTCATGTAAAAAAATCCTGCGCTTGAACAATTTGTTTTGATTCCAGTTCGGGTGAATTTCTGTCCATTATATGAAAGCATTTAGCGCAGAAATGTCTATAAAATTGGCAAATAGAGCTACTGGCCATCGGTTAGTTTGTCGCTTGCATGAATATGTACATACTAACTGGTCCATAGTGTCAACGCCTCCCTTAGTCGAATTATAATATTCTATAATCTCGGGAATCTTTTTTGAATGTTCTTCTATCACTTTACCGTCACGATGCATTGTACTTAGCAAGGTGACCAACTTATACTTCTTTGGTACATATTGCACAAGTGTTTCTTTCTCATGAAAGAAGAATTTGCTGGACAACACTGGAAGCTTTCTGAGCTGCTTAGCTGTAGCGTGCACCGGTAGAAACCTCTTATTCTTTCGAACTGTCCCAACTATAGTAATTCTTTTTTTTAACAGCTCCAAAGCTGACGAGTGGCTAGTAAAAAAATTGTCAGTTGTTACATTTCTTCCTTGGTACTCTGACACTAAGTCCAGAACGACTCGTTCTCCCTGATTTCTTTCCGATGCACCTCCAACTCGTCCAAGATAAATTTGAAAGTTTAGACAAAAGGAAGTCGCAGAATCAGCAGCTATCCATGCCTTCATTCCGTATTTACCTGGTTTACTGGGCATGTAAACTTTGAAGGGACATCTACCACGGAATGGAATCAGTTGTTCATCTACAGTCACGTTTTCCTTTGGCACATACAGTAACTTTAGATTATGCGTCCACTCTTCATATAATTTACGTATGGGTGCAAGCTTATCTCCACGAACTTCTGACCTTCGACTTAGTCTGTCATCGAAAGCAAGCATTCGTGAGATTTCGAAAAATCGTTCAAGAGACATAACAGCTCTTAGCATTGGGCGACCGTGATTCTCATCCCATAAGAATTTCATGCTTTCACCATATGAGCGATAAACACCTACACAATAAGAGTAATAAATGAGAGAGGTATGTTAGAATGTTAAGTGGATATAACGTACCAGTAAGCAACAAAACTCCTAAATATGCGTCGAACTCAACTTCGTCTATCATCTGAAAACGCTCTGATACTCTGACTCCCTGCATATTTGTAAAGCGGATAACATTTCTGATTGATTACAACGGAAATAATTTTAATGAACAGTGGTTTTGTAATTTTAATTTGTTTTAAGTTAAATAAATGTACATTGCAAGTGGTTAGTTTTCGTATTTCTGTTTAATATCAGCGGACTGTATAAGAGTAAACTGCTTCAACGTTCTGCTTCGCTTGAGGATTCTGGTCACAGTGCCTGATGCCTCCAAAGATATTTTGCTTGCCAGTGAGCGAAGGAAGACACAAAGGAAGAGTGAAAATAGTTTAGCACTTGCACGTGCGAGCAACTATACATTTAGTACTTGCAGGTGTTAAAGAAATGTACGTTAAAGTTTAGTACTTGCAGGTGTTAAAGTTGTTTTACGTTATAGTTTAAATGTGGATGTTTAGTTCTGAACATCCCGGCCCCCCTGGAACTAGTTTCAGGACATGGGTAGTTTCGCAAGTTTAGTGATTGGACGAACAAATGTTCCACCGCTCGTCTTTACTGTTGCAACTCGTACTCGACCATCAGTTCCTTGGGCTGTTGTTTCGATCTTGCCAAGAAGCCACTTTGTTGGTGGAAGATTTGGCTCCTTTATTATTACGAGGTCCCCTGGCTCAAGATTGGGAGTTGTCCGCTTCCATTTTGGTCGCTCTTGAAGCGTGGTGATGTATTCCACATGCCACCGTTTCCAGAATCCTTGTACCATATTTTGTAGGTGGTTCCAGTGCTTTAGGCGATTCAAAGGCGTGGACAGGGTTGTTGGTTCTGGGACAGCAGTAAGTGGCTCACCTATAAGAAAATGGGCTGGTGTTAAGGGATTTAAATCATTATCTGAGATAACACAGATAGGACGAGAATTCAAAACAGCTTCGATTTGAGCTAAGACAGTATACATTTCTTCGAATGTAAGGATTGATGCTCCAATCACTCGTCGCAGGTGAAACTTAACGGACTTGACACCAGCCTCCCACAACCCACCAAAATGTGGGGACGATGGGGGGATAAAGTGCCAGGTGACATTGTCCTTTGCCAGAGATGTAGCGACAGCCTCGTTGTATGCTTCTGAGATAACCAACTTGTGCATCTCGTTGAGACATCGACGTGCTCCTTGGAAGTTGGTTCCATTGTCTGAATACACGTTCGAACAAAGTCCACGTCGAGAAACAAATCGACGAAAAGCGGCTAGGAATGCGTCTGAGGTAAGGTCACTCACAAGCTCGAGATGTAAAGCTTTGGTAGCCATACATACAAACAAGCATATGTATGCTTTTGATGTTTTTGGATTGCGACCTTTGGAAACATTAATACAAAATGGCCCAGCATAATCACAACCAGTATGCGAAAATGGACGGCTCTGTGAAATTCGTTGCGATGGTAAATCTCCCATTAGCTGCGAAGTGGTGGTTTTTCTCAGTTTAAAGCATGTTGTGCACTTAAAGACAATCTTTCGAATAAGATTTCGAGAGCCTAGGATCCAATACTGCTGTCTTACGATGGCGAACGTTGCGGAGACTCCAGGATGTAGATAATTCTTGTGAGTGGCTTCTACAATAAGAGAAGACAGATTAATATTTGGAAGAATATAAGGATGTTTTATATTAAAAGATATGTTTGCATTTCTTATTCTTCCTCCTACTCTCAGGAGACCGTTTTTGTCAAGAAATGGAGTATATTTTAGAAGTTTGGATTTCAGGGGCAATTGATTTTTATTTTTAAGGGCACGAATATCTTCACTGAATGATTTTAGTTGGACGGATTTAATGAGGGTTGTTTTAGCGATAAATATTTCCTTAGTTGTTAGGTATGAAGTACGACGATTAGGTTTTTCACTCAGATAGTTGAATATGAATCGAATAACGTAAGCGAGTGTTCTTTGCATGCGGACCCACGACGAAGTTTTGCTGATTATGTGATCGATAACATCAAAATTGGTTGGTTCCGTTAGAAGCACTTGACGAGGACAGTGTCTTGTTTCGAACAGGAGTTCATTATCGTCCGGTTTAAATGTCGTGAATTTGGACTTAGGCCATTTGCTTTCTTCGAGCGATAACCATGATGGACCAGTCCACCAAAGATGATGATTTGGCAGATTGGATGGCAGTATACCGCGCGAAGCACAATCTGCTGGATTTGATTCTGATGAAATGTGACGCCAGCAACTTCTTGGAGTGGTTTCAAGAATAGCTGCAGTTCTGTTGGCCACGAATGTAGTCCAACGACGAGGATGTGATGAGAGCCAGTGGAGTACAATCTCAGAATCGCACCAAGCTATAGTTCGTGTGAATTGATACGGAACCGATGATTTTATAAGGCTAAACAAACGATTTAACAGCAAGGCCCCACACAGCTCTAGACGTGGAATCGATACAGGTTTTAACGGAGCAACTTTGGTCTTAGCTGCGACAATTATTATGTTGTACCTTCCTTCAGCGATCTTACAGCGAGTGTATAAGACAGCTCCATAAGCGAGAGTTGATGCATCGCAGAAACCATGAAGCTCAATGTCTTCGCACGAAGATGCAAACAAGTTTCTCGGAATTTGAATCTGTTCAAAAAATCGCAGCTCATTTCTATAATTTTCCCATCTTTCAGCCAACTCAGACGGCAGTGGATCGTCCCATCCTAAGTTTAAATTCGATGACCAGAGTTCCTGAAAGAGCATTTTGAAGAGTACTACCGATGGTGCTAAGAGTCCTAAGGGATCGAATATGCGCGACACTTCTGACAATAACGAGCGCCTAGTTACCGAACTGGGTGGAAGAGACTTCGACATGCGAAACGAATATTCGTCGGTTGATGGATTCCAATGCATACCAAGTACCTTTACACATGAGTTAGAGCGTTCGGTGTCAAAAAAAGAATACTCACAGTCTTCTTTTGGAAGAGAAGCGAGGAGTGGCCAACAATTAGAGCTCCATTTTCGCAACTCAAGTTTGGCCATGGAAAGAAGAATAACGAGTTCTGATTGCAACTCAATGAGTTCCTTGGTCGATTTTGCCCCTGTCATCACGTCATCCACGTAGACGTCTTCCAATAGAACACGGGCTGCATTTGGGTAGTCTGATTTGTAGTCTTCCGCGAGTTGTTTTAAAACGCGAACTGACAAGAACGGAGCGGAAGCTGTACCGTACGTCACGGTATGTAAACGAAAATGTTCGATTTCTTTAAACGATGAGTCGCGCCAAACAATACGTTGGTAGTCACAATCCGAATCCTCGACCCAAATTTGTCGGAACATCTTTACAACGTCGGCGGTAAAAACGAAAGGATGTTGTCGAAACCGTAAGCAAACACCGATCAAATCGCGTTGAATAGGAGGGCCTATTAATAACATAGTGTTCAATGATTTCCCAGTGGAGTCCTTGGCAGAACCATCAAAAAACAACACGTAATTTTGTAGACGAACTGTCCGGTTTTAGCACTGCGTGATGAGGAAGATAAAAACACCTGCCATTGGGACTCTCAATTTCTTCACGAGGAATACGAGTCATGTGGCCTAAGTCGATATACTCTTGCATAAAACCGGAATACAAATCTCGCAATTTCGAATTTTGAGAAAACCGACGTTCCATTGCGAATAAACGAGAAACGGCGAGAGAAAGAGTATTTTCAAACGATGGATTCGGAGTTTTAAAAGGAAGATGAACAACATACTTCCTGTCAGGAGAGCGAGAAAATGTCTTTAGAAAATGTTCTTCGGCTTGGTCGAAAGCAACTGAATTGTTTGCTGGAAAAACCTCCTCAATTTCCCAGAAACGTTGTAACAAGGCATCCGTGTCGAGGAGCGAGTGAAACGTAGTAAAATGGTTCGATTCTTTTGGTTCAAAATACTGTCCGGTTATAACCCATCCAAATGAAGTGCTTTGCGCGATTGGGCATCCATTAGGTCCTTGAATTTGACCGTCTTTAATAATGCTCCAAAGCTTATCACCACCAAGAAGAATATCGATTGGGGCAGCGACGTTGAAATTTGGATCAGCGAATTCAAGATTTCGAATATGAGACCAGGAAGAAACATCAATAGATTTAGTTGGTAAATTCGATGTTAATTTATCGAGTATAAAGGCATCAATGAATAAATAAGAAGAATTGACACGGGACCGAAGAGTTAACGAGATGAATCCTTTTGTATATCCTACTTCCGTAGATGATAAACCGAGAATAGGGATTCTTGAATGTTTCCGTTGGTAACCGAGCCTTTGAGCGAAGGATTCAACCACGAATGTAGACTGTGACCCGGAATCTAGAAGCACTCGACAGTCTATAAGATTCCCTTGAATGTCTTGAATTTTAGCTAAGATGGTTGGTAGAAGAGTTTTCTTGCGACAGCTTAATTCAAACGAATGATTATTCACGAGCGGAACCGTGGAGTTGGATTGAGCGAGATTTGATAACGAAGATTGAGAGTGATTCGAAGAACCCGACGAAGAAGGTTGAGTATTCTTGGCTGCATTATTGGAATGCACAAGCGAATGATGGCGAGATCTGCACACCCGACAACGAAACGGAGAATAACATTTTTGTGATGAATGTCCAGCTCGAAGACAGTTAAAACATAATAAATTTGTCTTGGCAAAGCTTCGACGAGATTCAGTGTCTAACGCGGCGAATTTGGCACACTGGGCAAGGACGTGATTTTCTTGACACATTGGACATTTAGATTTCGAAGTTGAATCAGAAGGCGCAGCTAGATACGCTCTAATGTTTTTTGATTGCTTTGAACGCGATGTACCCGCACGATTACTGAAAGATTGGCACGCCTCAAGAGCATCGCACCGCTCTTCTAAGAATTCTAAAAATTCTACGATAGTACAGTCTTCCCGAGACCCGATATGCTCTGCCCAAGATTGTTGTGTGTCCGAATCAAGTTTATTTACCAATAAATAAATGAGCCAAGGGTCACGACCCGATTTACCCAACGCACTAAGACCGCGCACAACTTCATCGGCACCATCAGAAATGTTCCTTAACGATTGCACATTACCAATATTGGCAGTAGGAAGGGACAAAAATGTTTCAATAAACGACTGAACTATTAATTGGCTACGATCGTATCGCTTTTCCAACCGATCCCAAGCTTCCGAATAATTTGCCTCATTTACCTTGAGATGCTTTATGAGGTTAGCTGCATCACCACGCAGGTACGATTTCAAGTAATGAAACTTATGGGTTGCATTGAGATTCACCTTAGTGTCAACTGAACCCAGAAAAATGTCCCGAAACGATGGCCAGTCTTTGTAACTTCCACTGAATGGTGGCACAACGATAGTCGGAAGTTTAGAAGTGCTGGTATTATTAGACGGCGGGGTGGACAAGTTCAGTTTTTCTAGAAAAACTGCTTGCTGCTCAGTTAAGCGATTTATAGCTGAAGAGTTATCGGAAATTTCCGAAGACTTGGGGGAAGATTTTGATCTATCGCGAATGGCCTTAACGAGCTTGGAATTTGAAATAAAATACTTGGATTCGTACTCCGAAAATTCAGTTTCAAGTTCATCAATTTCTTCTTTTTCCGAAATTTCGAGAATCTCGCTATGAAGAGATGAAAATTCAGACCATGTGGTCTCAAGTTTAGCCAACCGAATCTCAAGCATTTCGATGGATGTAGATTCATCAATTGTCTCTACAAATGCTGCCGCCCGAGTTAAGCGCCCTTTTGCATTACCGCACTTTGTTTTTAATGCACCTGCCATGGCAATTAATTAAGATTTGATTTGATTAAAATATGAAAAAGGAGAAAATACGTTCGTTTCTATACTGTACCGATGTTAATTCGATAACCGAAATTCACAATTAAAAGCATATGTATACGTAAGCACTTTCTTAATTTAAGATTGAATACATTGGATTTGATACACTCAATATATATCTACCCGATTGTCACGATAATTGTTCTTTAAATTCGGCTTGGAAGGACCATTTAATGATTGATTACAACGGAAATAATTTTAATGAACAGTGGTTTTGTAATTTTAACTTGTTTTAAGTTAAATAAATGTACATTGCAAGTGGTTAGTTTTCGTATTTCTGTTTAATATCAGCGGACTGTATAAGAGTAAACTGCTTCAACGTTCTGCTTCGCTTGAGGATTCTGGTCACAGTGCCTGATGCCTCCAAAGATATTTTGCTTGCCAGTGAGCGAAGGAAGACACAAAGGAAGAGTGAAAATAGTTTAGCACTTGCACGTGCGAGCAACTATACATTTAGTACTTGCAGGTGTTAAAGAAATGTACGTTAAAGTTTAGTACTTGCAGGTGTTAAAGTTGTTTTACGTTATAGTTTAAATGTGGATGTTTAGTTCTGAACAATTTCTTTTTATACCGGGAGTCATACACATATCAAAAGCCTCCCCAATATTAGAAATGCGATGAATCGCATAAGAAGTGACACCTGCTCGTTGATGAATAACATTTTCAATAGATGCCCGTGCCAATTGATTTCCGAGAGGTGTTGTTGTCCACTTTATATTCCGGTCCTTATTCCAATATTCAGTTGGGTTGTCAGATGTCACTATCGGATCTTCTAAGTCGCTACTTATATCATCTTCGGAAGTAATGTCATCTTCCACCTCTATATCACAACTTTCATCGCCATCAATACTAGCCTCATCTTGAAAATCGTCATCATTTTCCCCAGGGCAGCTAAGCAGAGCTTCTATTTCTTGTTCACTAACATAGCGATTCTTTGAAAATGATGTGGAATGTAAAAAAACCCACGATAAAAATAAAAATGCCTACTCTTATTTCCATTTCTTCAGACATAATTCCTTTGTCTTTTCTTATTTCAATGTCAACTATTTGCAAAACTAACCTTCCCGTCAAACACGACACAAAACAATGCGAAATAAAAACACTATCCTTACAAAATACGATTCCAACAGAAAAAAATATACGGTACTTCCACAAAAAAAAAAAAAAAAAAAAAATACGGTTATTTCAGCAAAGAAATAGAACGAGCAACGTAGCTGTAATCCATTTTTAGTGCCTGGGTCATAAATGACCCGAACGTAACACGTGCGTACACATACTTTAAATCGCATATTGGACGTAACTGTAATTAATCCGATTTTATTTTTCGAAAATATTCTCAATTGCATGCACTGACTAGAAAGGAAATTGAAATCAAATGAATATTAGAAGAGATATTAAGCATTAAAGTCGTTTTTGGTCATGAAATGACCCCAACAGAACAGAAGGGTTAAAGTGTGTCGATTGACACACTTGCTGCGTGTTGTTTAACACACAAGTATTTGCAGTGTATCAATGGCTTTATTGCCATGAAGTTACAACTCTAAGGAACTCATCGAGGAACTCTAAGGAACGTTCCATCGAACATATTTTCACGATGCGTCTCCTCAGCGGGGTTCTGACAAAACCCCGTGTAGTAAAATTGTCATGAAACGAAATTCGCCGTTCAGAATCAGCAATGAATTGTAGGTCCCTTTCACCAATGCTGAAATAAAATCACACACAACATGGGTGATTGAGAGAAGCTCGGCTTTGGTCTTTCATATGACCTTTATATATGTATGTACATATATATGCATATATGTGTGAATCAATCCATACAAAAAAGTGATTTAACGAAAGGGATCAAAAATTCTTCAAAGCAAGGAGACACCGACGGACGTTAATCTTGAACGTATAGCACCAACCTGCAGAGTCGCGGAACGCCTATAGCTATTTTTTTTATTAGACTAAATACCGTGGGTATCATGTCCTCAAGATAGCATAGTTCGTTTCTCCTCGTGGTTTGCTTTCCTTATCTCATAATTGGGCCCGTGCACGTTGGCTATTTTTGATCTGTTATCCATAAAAATCCTATAGAAAATCGTCAAAGAAAATATTGGAAACAGCAGAGCAAGCTGTACTTTTCCAATTGTCTTTTTAATATAATCATTCTTAAAAATTGTTTAATCAAATCTTTTCCGCTGCCTTTCCTTGGATATAAAGAAATAGAGTTTTGCAATGGTTAGACCTAGACCTAGACTGGAATACCAGCTCTATATGCCCCATCCACAAAAAAGGCGATCCTACTTCTTGCAAGAACTATAGAGGTATATCCCTGCTCAATGTCGCATACAAGATCCTGTCCAGCGTATTGTGTGAACGTCTAAAACCATTTTGCACCGTACTAATCGGCAGCTACCAGTGCGGCTTCCGGCCCGGCAAATCAACTGTAGACCAAATGTTCACACTTCGACAAATCCTGGAAAAGACCAACGAGTTTCGAATCGATACACACCATCTTTTCATCGATTTCAAAGCCGCATACAACAGCATTCATCGTGAAGAACTGTTTGGTGCGATGGCCGAATTCGGGATCCCGGTAAGACTGATCCAGTTGTGTCGCGCTACGCTAAAAAACACGCGATGCACCGTGCAATTCGGTTCTAGGACCTCGGAACCATTCGAAAAATGCACCGGATTTCGGCAAGGAGATGCGCTGTCATGTAACTTCTTCAACCTGGTGCTGGAGCAGATAGTGCGACGGGCAGGCGTCAACAGGGAAGGCACTATATTTTACAAGTCCATCCAGTTGCTAGGATACGCGGATGATATCGACATCATCGCGTGTTCTCGCCGTGGCATTGTGGAAGCATTCACGGCGATTGAAGAACAGGTGAAACGAGTTGGTCTTAAGATCAATGAGGACAAAACGAAATACATGCTGTCAAGCTAAAACCAATCCGTCGCTCACCACCTGGCACAAAATATAACAATTGACAGCTACAATTTCGAGGTAGTTAAGGATTTTGTCTACCTCGGGCAAACGTAAATTCCACAAATGACACCACAGTGGAGATCCGGCATAGAATCGCTTTTGGCAACCGCTGCTACTTCGGCTTGTCCAAACAACTGGGGTCAAAACTCCCCACTCGAAAGACCAAAGTCATGCTTTACAAAACGCTCATACTGCCAGTCTTGCTGTACGGTGATCTTGGGTTCTTTCGAAAGAAAAATTCTGCGCCGGATATTTGATCCTGTCTGTGAGGTAGGTGAATGGAGAAGAAGACACAACCGCGAACTCTACGAGCTGTACCAAGATGTGGATGTAGTCCGGAAGGCAAGGATCCGTCGACTACACTGGCTCGGCCACATCGAGCGCATGGACATCAACGCTCCAGCTAAGAGGGTTCTCGACTCCGAGCCTCCTGGTTCGAGAAGAAGGGGAAGACCGAACCTCCGGTATAAAGACCAAGTAATCGATGTAAGACATCTTGGTCTTGACAACTGGAAGCAGCGTGCCTGGGACCGTCAAGGATGGAAGGCAGCTATAGCTCAGGCTCAGATTCTCCATGGATCGCTGGCCTGATAACTAAGTAAGTAGAACCTAGAAACAAGTTATTTCTTCCGCCATATTTTGTAAATCCTTTGGAATTGCATTGCATTACGTCTGCGTTTTTCATTAAATCTCTCATCCAGTCCCGAATTCAATATATTTTTAACAAGTGAGGTTTAAATTAAAAAAAGCAAAACAAGTGGATTTATTCTTCTTGTACAACTACTCCTATATGCTATCAACATAAATATTGTTACCCTCAATCTGTACATCTGTCTATACTAACTGTGGTGCCGTCTTTACGTCCGTATGTATAATTTCTACCCCGTGCACGGATAACGAAAAAATCGAAAACCCCACAAACATAGACTCGTGAATGAAATCCACGAGCAGCGCGCAAAAAGTCTCCATCAACCTCACAGCTCTGCCAATTCAGCACCATTCTCTTCACTGAGAGAAATTGCTTTTCAGCCCTCCATACACAACTATTAATTCCCACTCCATTTAATCATTTTGAACGCTTCGGATGTTGTTCGTTTACAAAAGCCAAAGACATTCCAATAGACTATACGTTAGAACCTCAATCCTACGCACTCTACCCTACCTCAGCGCTGCACTTTGTTCGCCCTTCGAACGTAATGGTTGCTGCAACGGAATCAGGCCAAAGCAAACTAAAGTCATTCGGCACGACAGGACTCTGTGTTTGCAGTTTTTCTTTTCCTCGCTTTCACGAATTACTAGGGAGGAATAGAGTTACAGCAATGTGCTGCTCCAGTGGTTCGTGGGAACGACCCCGATTCGGCTTTGCTGCAGAGTGCTTCTTAGGGGAATCGGATTCGAGCGGCTATGAAGATGGAAAATGGCCAAGTGCTGCGACATATCCCTTAGACTTTTCCGGGAAACCCGTATACAAATGCATTCTTATTCCTGTTTACTTGTTTTTCTTTTTCTTTCTGATCCTTGTTGCTGAATGCGGTGGTAAGTGTTTTTGCTTCATGTAGAGGCGGTTCGTATGACTGTCCGTCTGACTGGCCTTGTGCCGATTTTGCCTGACTCGATAGTCTAGTGCCATTACTGTGTTATTACAACATTCGGGATCGCAAATAGAATAAGGACTCAGATAGAAACACACACGGGCGGCAAGTGCTATTACTTACACTCACACCCATCACATGCGCCTTCACACAAAACAATCTGCAATGCAGCATACGAGTAGTTCCAAACGTCCTCCGTGGAAGGACGCAGTCCTATATCCCATTCTTTTTTTCCATGCTCTTGTCGTGCCCTCGCTCATGGAGAGATATCTCAACGGGTAATCCGCAGAGTAAAGCGGCGACTACATGCATCGAACCATATCCTATCAAGTCGATAGCTAGGGGCACATTAGCTTGATGCGAGTGGGAGACTAGAGGGTGGATGCTCTTAAATGTATCTCATGGAATGATTTAAGTTCGACCGCCTTTAGAAATCCATTGTTGCCTCGTTAGAAGAGCCATTGGTTTGGTGGGCCAACTAGGACTACAATAACTGTCATACAAAATCTATTGTTCATTGCTTCCTTCCCAGTAGGATGGAATTGTCGTTCAACGATATTGAGAAATAGCAGGCAGATCTATGAATCTTAAATACGGAGAAGGATTACACAAGTTAATAGTGGTTATTCTTGGAGCAGGCGTCGATGGCGATGAAGAAACGATATTGGGAGTGAAACGTTTCATCCCAAAGGAGGTTTACTCAATGAAAAGGACATCAATGACAACTATGAAGCTATTGTTTAGGCCATGAGGTGAGGATGGGTGACAAGGACCTGAGCCGATATCAATAGCTACAACAGGGTGCGGGTAATTTGAAAATAGGTTCTTTAACACACACAGCATATTTGGGTCGTAATGTACAAGTCGTGATGCTTTTGTGGTTTTGGGAAATGTATGTAAAGCATGTTCCGGATCGGTGAGCTAAAATTGAAAGTTATTCATTAGTTATTCATTCAGAGTTTACTGCCCATTCACTTCATACAGCATTGTATGCAAGGTATCTTCAAGGGGGAATGAAGCCTATATTGGAATATATGCCTATAGTTTTGGGTCTCGGAACCATTCGAAACATGCACCGGATTTCGGCAAGGAGATGCGCTGTCATGTGACTTCTTCAACCTGGTGCTGGAGCAGATAGTGCGACGGGCAGGCGCCAACAGGGAAGGCACTATCTTTTACAAGTCCATCCAGCTGCTAGGATACGCGGATGATATCGACATCATCGCCTGTTCTCGCCGCGGCATTGTGGAAGCATTCACGGCGATTGAAGAACGAGTTGGTCTTAAGATCAATGAGGACAAAACGAAATACATGCTGTCAAGCAAAAACCAATCCGTCGCTCACCACCTGGGACAAAATATAACAATTGACAGCTACAATTTCGAGGTAGTTGAGGAGTTTGTCTACCTCGGGGCAAACGTAAATTCCACAAATGACACCACAATGGAGATCCGGCATAGAATCGCCCTTGGCAACCGTTGCTACTTCGGCTTGTCCAAACAACTGGGGTCAAAACTCCTCACTCGAAAGACCAAAATCATGCTTTACAAAACGCTCATTCTGCCAGTCTTGTTGTACGAAAAGCAGGACAGGGGAGCTGATTTTGGGTTCTTTCGAAAGAAAAATTCTGCGCCAGATATTTGGTCCTGTCTGTGAGGAAGGTGAATGGAGAAGAAGACACAACCGCGAACTCTACGAGCTGTACCAAGATGTGGATGTAGTCCGGAAGGCAAGTATCCGTCGACTACACTTGCTCGGCCACATCGAGCGAATGGACATCAACGCTCCAGCTAAGAGGGTCTTCGACTCCGAGCCTCCTGGTTCGAGAAGAAGAGGAAGACCGAACCTCCGGTATAAAGACCAAGTAATCGATGTAAGACATCTTGGTCTTGACAACTGGAAGCAGCGTGCCCGGGACCGTCAAGGATGGAAGGCAGCTATAGCTCAGGCTCAGATCCTCCATGGATCGCTGGCCTGATAAGTAAGTTTTGGGTGAAGCATATGCACAAGCAAGACACATTATGCTCCTCGATTGAGCTGTGATGGAAATTGACATACATTTACCGCAGAGAAACTCATAAAGTTCCGTCACTATGGGATTTGGATTAAACGGAAAAAAAGCACTCTCTGGACCGTAACTTTTTCTCCAAAATACATCCGATAAGTTATAGAGTCGTGGAGTATAGTGAAATGAAAACTAATTACTAGAACAGCTCCTATCAGGTTGACAATCTTACGTGTGTTAGCTTTCAAATTATTTCCATGTGATACACTTGCCGTCTGGTGTGTAACACGTGCATTATTTTGACAGTCTACAGATATGGCTTTAATAATGGTTCGCAGTTGAGTTACTGCGGATTTCTGCTACTAGATGGAGTCGCTACCCATATGATAATACACATCTGGCTATACGGCCTAAAAGTTTGGGAAACCCCAAGAACCTCAAAAATTTTAGTAATACAAGGCTCACAAAACAGGACTGTGAAAACTATAGTCAACGCCGAGTAGTAGCTACCAAATAAGGAAATACACAAAGTTGTTCATGAAATTAAAAAGTCTCGCGACAAATACCAACCAGGCATCTTACAACATACAAATGACAAAGTCTTAAGCGATACACACCAACAGACCAAGTCGGAAGGTTTGGGTAAGTGTGTGGGAAAATATTCTAGTCTAACAACAAGCGATAAGGAACGTTGGGTGAAAAATCCCCAACGCCATGGTGGATTAATTCCCGTTTAAGGGACAATGGTTCGACTTTGTATTCAATCCTAAACAATTTTATAATCATTAACTACGTAATTGTCATTTGACAGGAAAAAATTTGAAGTTTGAAGGAGCAGGACCGGCACACAAACTTTCAGGGGATAGCAGAAGTACATCAATATCAATCACATGACAGTTGGGAATCATCTAAAAAGAGAAGGCTACGCAAAGAACTCGATGTTTGGATGCCACAAGAAAAAATTGGTTGACGGCTTATCATCAGTGAAAGTGAAACGCAACAAAATCGAGCAATTTTTTATGCGATCTAACAACGAACGTTAATTTCCAAAGCAGAAGATCCTGATGTAAGGCCCACTCCCCAGCCTATTAAATAATTGCACCGCAAACGGAAGGCAGAACGCACTTGCACTCTCGCAAAGAAAACTTGAAATGTTTACTTTCTCTCAAACTCGCCTGACACAACGATGATCGTAATAGAATCACCTGGAGACAAACTCTGGATAGTTTCAATATATGTAAGTACATATACGGCCCAGGAGGATGTCATCCCGCAAGACAATGTCAGATGATTAGTCGAGGACGCGTCCAGGTAACACTGAGCTCCTAATTGGCGCATACGGAGATGTGCATCCCACGATTTGGAGCAACAATGACATAAACCGCCACTTAAATTAATTTAACTTTAAATTTATTTACATACATATGTATATGCAACATCACTCTAGCATCTCCATCGCTCATCAACAGGATCAGCGAATGGATGGTCTCCGTTCTTTCTGGGATCACCGCTACCCGTTCTACCATTTAACAACAACAGAACAGAACAGATTCTGTGCAAAGAATCACTGAGAGAATACCAGCAATCCCTAAGGAAGGATCAGAGGAAATCATGGAGGCTTTTCTGCAGCAGTCTGGAAAATATCTTACACGACTAAGGAAAATCATCTCAAAATATCCTTCAACTCCTAGCTGACTTTTTTTCTATGGAGTATGGATAAAGTCGCAAGAAGGAACCAGGTTTCTTGGAAATGCGATACTCAGAGCAAACATGGAGAATTCAAAATTTTCCTATAACAGAGGAACACTACCATCACATCTCTAAGGATAAAGTCACTCTACCCCATCGAACCGCCCAAACCATGGAGCGTTTAATGGCTAATAGCTAAAAGTTATCTTCAAAGGCTGCCTAGTCTGAAGACATATTCCAGAAAAGTGGAAGTTTGCAAGAGTACTTCAATCCCCAAGGTTGACGGAATTTCCCACACTATACCCAAGGCTCTTAGGCCTATCTGTCTATCATCCTTTGCACTAAATACTATAAAAAGGCTGAGAGACATACATATACTCCATAATTTGAATCCATCCCTAATTTCTAAGGCACGACACGCCCCCTGTAAAGGTAATTCTGTTGAAACGGCTTTGCATAGACTGGTGAGAAAAATCGAAAGATCAATCCCACACGAAGAGTACATCTTAGTAGCCTTCATAGAAATAGGAGGCGCCTTAAACAACGTCATTTCGAAAGCAATAATAGAAGGGCTAGCAAATCTAAAAGTGGAGAGGGCTCTTATACTCTACATGGAGAAGCGAAGTAACTTTTAGATCAGTTACTAGAAGCATCCTAAAAGAGGTGGTCCTGCCTCTTTTTATCTGGTACGTAGTTGCAAACGAACTCCTGACTAAACTGAAGAAATTAGGCCTCGAGGTTATTGCCTACACTGATGAAGTCACAATTTCCATCTCGGGCAAATATCTACCTACACTGAATAACCATATGCGTCCGGCATGCTACATACTGTGCAAGTGGGCACAAAATAATAGACTTGAGATAAACCCCCAGAAAAAAGAACTTGTGCTCTTCACTAGAAAACAGAAGATCCCGGACATATGTCCAATTACTCTACTTTATGTTTCTTTTACCAGGCTAACCTACTGCCAAATATCTTGTCACTAAGCTAGATAGGAAACCAAAGCTCTCTACACTTGCAAGATAGTCTTAAGGAAAATATGGTCGACAGTGGACAAAACGACATACCACAAACAAACCGATAAAGTGCAGAGGTTAGCATGTACTTATGTGCATCCCCGAGGCCATAATATCTAGTCCAACGGCGGAGCTTGACAGGTTACACCACCTAAGTCCTCTCGATATCTATGGCAAGCAGCTAACCACATAGAACGGCAGCCAGAATAAAGGCCAGCTCGATATGGACGAGCTATGACCATTCCAGAACAACAGGATAACTTTGGCAGAAAACTCCGACCACATTGAGCCCACCACTATTTTCGAGAAAAGATTCAGGATAACATGCCCTGAAATACAGAACTGACTACGCGGACTTTTCCACAGATGGGTCAAAAACCATGAACGGGGTGGGTAGCGGAGTTTTTTGTAATCAATTAAACCATAGTCAGGCCCTAAAACTACCGGACTATTGCAGCGTCTTTCAGGTGGAGCTGTTAGCAATTAAGAAAGACCTGTCTTCCCGGAAGTGGAACGTGATATTTCCCATAGATATTCGAATCCTTACTGATAGCCAAGCTGCCCTGAAATCCCTGGAGTCTTATGTCTACACTTCTAAAGCAACCTTCCACTGCCACCTACCTCTTAACGAGACGGCCGAAGAGTATAACATCGCAATCAACCAGCGTCGGATGCGGTTAGTACTTAGATGAAGAACCGCTTGGGAACACCGCGTGCTGTTTTTTTTTTTTTTGCCCATTTTTAAGTTATTTAATTTGTAACAAAAAACGGCTAGACCGATTTCGCTTAAAACTTACTCAGTTCTAAGTTGCGTATTATGTCAATATCAGCTTTGGTTCTCGAGATAATCGAGATAATTCCGATACACACACATACGTACATACGCACGAATGCATCTCTATAAAAACCTTGGATTTTGATTCTGGTGACCTTGAAACGTGGAGATATGTCAATATTTGGGAAAAAAACTTCCCTACTTAGTTAAAACAAAATCTACGGCCTTTAGCGCTCGCCGCTGACTGTGATGGTCTGGCCACCGTTCTCCAAGAAATATGGACTGATGACGCCGCCAGCTCAGAGAACAACACCAAACAGTGATTTTTTTGGGATGCATTGGATGCTCTTGAATCTCATGTGGATTTGTATCATCTTAAAATTGAGTAAAGTTACAGTCAGTTTCCAACTGCTCCAGAGCCCATTGTCTATGGTGGTTTATATGTATTCAGCTCCTGGGCCAGTTTAATTTTGTACAGGTGAATTTGGTACGAGGACGCAAAATTCGCCAAATTGTGGTCCGCGAAAGGCCGAGTTCTTATCAGCGACACGAAATCGACTGCATCGGGTTTTCCTGTGCACTCTCACGAAAAGCAGCGATGTTTTCGCAGATCTTGCGTTTCGTCTACGTACTGGTATTGGCTAATCATCTGCTGAACCAGTGGACTCAAATTTATTCATCACGCTGGGAGAAGTCCTCTTGTTAGTACGATTATGGTACCTGGGAAATTTCCCCAGTGAAAGACTAAGTTATGCGCTGCTATTGGTGAATAACTGGGTCAAGGAACAGGGCCTAGGGGTAAGTCCAACTAAAACTGAGATTGTTCTCTTCACACGGAAAAGATCAATACCTAAGTACACATATCCACGGATAAATGGTATCGATCTGATTCCGAAGAAATCCGCTAGGTATCTTGGAATAATTCTAGATTCCAAGCTTAGCTGGAATGACAAGATAAATGAAAGAACCAAGAAAGCTTACGTGGCACTATATTCGTGCAGGGTAGCTTTCGGAAGGATATGGGGCTTTAAACCAAAGGTGGTATACTGGCTGTATACCGCGGTGGTAAGACCTATTTTGGTCTATGAATCAATTGTCTGGTGGAAAGCACTTGAGAAGAAATGCAACCTTCAAAGTCTTACAAGGATTCAGAGGGCTGGCTGTCTGGCGGTGACCGGATCTATGAAATCCACACCAACGGCGGCCCTTGAAGCAATGCTGAACCTTCCACCACTAGACATGTATTGTGAAAGCATTGCAGCCAGGGCTGCGCTAAGGATGCATGAATCCAGTCTTTGGAAAAGATGTCGTTATGGCCACGCATTAGTCCTGGATCGATGGGCTATCCTGAGGTCCGCAACCGAAACGGACTATACCACCCCACTTTCTTAAGTCTTATAAAGCTGCTGGAGCAGACGGACTCCTCGCGGAGCTGTTTAAAGCAGCTGGCGATGAGCTAGTTAGGAACATGCACCAACTCATTTGCAAGATATGGTCGGAAGAACGCATGCCCGATGAATGGAATCTCATTATCGTCGGTCCGGTCCATAAGAAAGGAGACACCTATGACTGCGCCAATTACAGAGGGATAAGCCTCCTGAACATCGCGTACAAGAACCTCTCTGCCGTACTGTGTAAATGCCTGAAGCCGTTCGTGGACAATCTGATAGATTCCTACCAGTGTGGTTTCAGGCCACGAAAATCCACGATAGACCAAATATTAACACTACGGCAGATCTTGGAGAAGACCCATGAATTCCAGGTCGACACGCACCATCTTTTCGTCGACTTTAAAGCCGCGTATGACAGTGTTTATAGAGACGAGCTATACAGAGCCATGTCATGTTTTAACATTCCTGCCAAACTCGTCAGACTATGCAGGATGACTATGGAGAACTCTCGCTGCTCCATGAAGGTCGGAGGTGAACTAACCGACCCCTTTGATGTTAAAAAAGGTTTTAGACAGGGTGACGCACTGTCATGTGATTTCTTCAACATTATTCTTGAAAAGATCGTGCGGGACTCTGCGGCCAATGCAAGAGGTACGATCTACTTCAAGTCCACACAATTGCTTGCCTACGCAGATGACATTGACGTTATTGGACGAACAAGGCGAGACGTCAATGAGGCGTTCACAAGCATTGAAGCAGAAGCGGCGAAAGTGGCTCTAAGGGTAAATGGGGACAAGATCAAATATATGCTGTCATCCAAGAAAGACGCACAACACCGACGTCTAGGTCAGAACGTCACCTTCGGCAGCTATATTTTTGAGTTAGTCGAGGACTTCGTCTACCTTGGCTCGATAGTGACAAACAGTAACGACACCAGCGCTGGAATAAAATGCAAAATAACTCTTGCCAACCGCTGCTTCTTCGGGCTCAAGAGGCAATTGAGTAGTAGAGCCCTCTCTCGAAAAACTAAGGTTTCCCTCTACAAAACCTTAATCATCCCGGTCCTCTTCTACGGCGCTGAGGCTTGGACGTTGTCAAAAGCGGATGAAGAGGCTCTTGGGCGTTTCGAGAGGAAAATTCTGCGTGCAATCTTTGGTCCCGTTTGTGTAAACGGAGAATGGAGGAGGAGATTCAACCAAGAACTGTACGGGCTGTACAGCGACATCGGCCTGGTTAGACGTCTTCGGATCCAACGTCTAAGATGGCTAGGCCATGTAGAGCGAATGGACATCAACGCTCCGGCCCGAAGAGTCTTCGACTCCAACCCCGAGGAACGACGCAGCAGAGGACGACCGCATTTAAGGTGGCGCGCACAGGTGGAAGGGGACCTCAACCAACTGGGCGTGCGGCACTGGAAGCGGCTGGTCGAAGATCGGGCCGGCTGGAGAGGCTTGTTGGTTGAGGCCCTGGTTCACCCCGAACTGTAGCGCCATCAAAGTAAGTAAGTAAGTTTTTTGCTGTGAGAGGAGATTCTCTATTAGGATTCCCTCCAGGGAGGAATGGGCCAGTGGTATAGTAAACACGGAAGAGGAACTGGCAATCTATACTGACGGATCCAGAACGGATACCGGTACATGAGACGGAGTCTACTTCGAATCTCAGGAAGCGTGTCACTCCTACAGACTTGATGATGGCTGTAGTGTCTTGCAGGCTGAGATCTTCGCCATCAAAAGAGGCGCGGATCTGATTCGTAGGGAGAATTTCTCAGGTAAGAGAATCAAAATCTATGTTGACAGTCAGGCAGCCATTAAGGCTCTGCAAGCTCGTAAAACTCTGTAAAGAGAAACTAGAAGAAATATAGGATGTCAATGAGGTAACCTTCTGCTGGGTACCAGGGCATGTGAATATTTCCGGAAATGAGAAGGCGGACGATCTAGCCAGACTGGGATCAGGCGCAGATACTTCGCAAATCACAACTGAGGCTAGGACGCCACTCAGCACACTATTCAGTTAAATAGGGGTGGAACTAATAGGAAAGGCCAACAAGCGATGATTAGATACATGCGCTACGGCAAGGGTAACATGGCCTGTCTATGACAAAAAAAGGACGGAAAGTCTGCTAAATCTTGGTAGAGGGAATATACGACAATTAGATACATGCGCTACGGCAAGGGTAACATGGCCTGTCTATGACAAAAAAAGGACGGAAAGTCTGCTAAATCTTGGTAGAGAGAATATACGACTGGTAGTCAGTTGGTGCTCTCATTGTGCACTGCATGATATCATATCATGCAGCTAGACTAGGCCAGCCCTACAACGATTTTTGCAGAAGCTGTAGGGACGAAGAGGAAATAGAATCCATTTGTCACCTACTGTGTGAATGCCCTGCACTGGCCCGAAAAAGATTTATGTACCTCGGGAACTGTTTCTGTTCGGGTTTAGAGGAGGCAAGAGCCATTAAGCTGAACAAACTGATAAGGTTCTTAATTGAATGTGGGTGGTTCAGCTCAGCGGGCAACTAACAGGTTTCCCTCGGCTTAGCTTTCAAAAATGGGCACAATGGACTCTTAGTAGTCTAAGTGAGCCGTGACCTCATGTCAATAGGGCACTCAACTAACCTAACCTAATTTAGTACGATTATGGCGACCGTAAAATGGGCGCGGAACGTTTCCTGAATAGAACACCTAGTTTGATAAAGGAATTCTATAATTTGAACGTGCTATTGTGTCTATTCACGGTAATCTGGCAAAGGAGGCTGAATAAACGACAGCCGACTTGATTGTAGTAGTTTCATAGTGTAGCCGCTATCAACTGCTAAAATTCGGAAGTCCCTATTGGAAGACCATATATATGTAATAGTAATTGACACCGTCATTGGGCTTTTAATTGTTTCTGCACACTTTTCTGCCATTTAATTAGGATTATCAAGGACTCGCAGGAGGCGATCTCAAATGATATAATACTGGTGACATATGCGATTGCAGTATGGTGGAGCAAAAAAATGTTTTCGAGTCCGCTTGAACATGCATAGAAGCGGACATTTCAATTCCCGGCTTTACACGTCGAATAAGATACTATAGGTATAGAATGCGTCCAATGTGTCCAGAATATTAAGAAAATTAATATAAACGGAAAATGCATTAACTATAAACTACAGACCCACAGAGTCTATTGCCGACACTATCTGAAATAACAGGGACGCAAACGTTCAATCATTGAACAAATTCACCTAATAAAGAGTAGAGCTTTGAGGGACTTCCTTCCTTCCTTCGTTTGGTGGCGATACAGCCCATGAAGGACCAGAGCCAAGCTTCTCTTCAATCATCCATGGTGTGTGTGATTTATCTTTCTCACAGGTTAATGCCGATTCCGAACGGCGTGAGTCGAGAAGCTTTTTCCAAGCAAGTTATACTACGGGGAGTTTTGCCAGTACCCCGCCGAGGAGGGACGCCGCGAAGTAAACATTCGATGGCGTTGGTGTTATCGGGATCCGAAATCACTCATCGTGCGTCGGAGTACAACACACTAACTACTGCACCACGGCGCCCTCGTTTGAGGGACTTAGACGATTCCTAAGGGTTGACCATAATAGACTTAAGCGAGCGTACGCCAGCTTACGGAAATGTCTTATAAGCTTTGCATGTAAGCTTATGCCCATAATGGGAATATGCGCAGTTTCGTTAAATGGAGCGAGCTTCTTTGACCTCTGATATATTTCACTAACACATCTGATATACTAACGCCTTGGATAAGAAGCTCAGTGATTGCAACTTTTGCAGATATGTAATACAATTAATCTCTTCTTGTACAAAAAATTAGATGACGATATAAGCGATCTCGAGATGGAACATCAAGGACTGGACCATACTAATAAAAGAATATAACACAAAATGTGTAGTCTACATGACAAGTTAAAATAATAAGTCAGCCAATCCTAAAAATAAATGGGGAGCAACTAATTTCGCCAAAGCAAACTGACTATCTACGTAAGATTGTGTAGATAGATCATTGCTATCACGAAAACAACACGTTCTCAAAAAAAAGGAAATTAATTCACAAGAATATAATACACATGCCATACCACGACACAACGTCCGCAGACGGATACAGGCTATTTGACTTCCTGGGGGGGCGTATTCTCGTTCTAGATAGCACACGATTCGCATATGTCAACATTCACAATCACCTGATCAGTCGACCACCAGCCAGACTGATCACGTTGCGATCAATGCCAGATGCTCATCCAGCGTCCTAGACTCGGATCAACACCTCACTGTAGTCAAGTTACAAAGATTGTTTATGTCGGAAAGAAAGAAGGAAGACCGCCGATCTAGTTTCCTTTAACCTTTCGCAAGATCCGATGACAACGGCACAATCCACAGAACAAGAGTGGGAGCGTTACCAGCGCGCCTCTGGTGTACTGGGTTTTAAGCCACCGCCAGCCAATCCTAAAAATAAATGGGGAGCAACTAATTTCGCCAAAGCTAACTGACTATCTGCGTAAGATTGTGTAGATATATCATTGCTATCACGAAAACAACACGTTCTCAAAAAAAGGAAATGAATTCACAAGAATTCACACATACCATACCACGACACTACGTCCGCAGACGGATACAGGCTACTTGACTTCGTTCTAGATAGCACATGATTCGCATATGTCAACATTCACAATTACCTGATCAGTCGACCACCAGCCAGACTGATCACGTTGCGATCAATGCCAGATGCTCCTCCAGCGTCCTAGACTCGGATCAACACCTCACTGTAGCCAAGTTACAAAGATTGTTTACGTCGGAAAGAAAGAAAGAAGACCGCTGATCTAGTTTCCTTTAGCCTTTCGCAAAATCCGATAACAACGGCACAATCCACAAGTGACAAAACCATGTAGCAAAGCAAACTGCCTATAAAGCAATGTTACGTAATAGGACGAGAGCCGTCCTACGAGCAGAAAAGGAGAAAGGAACACACGCCTAAAAGGAAGAAAAAAAATGCATAAAAAGGCTGAGACCGAGGAGATGGAGAGATGCAACCACAGGAAGACGCTCACACGTTTTACGAAAAAGTAAACATGCCAGGGCTATAAAGCCAGAGCAGAAGCCGCTAGGGACGAAGACGGACAACTACATAGTAGTAGAGTCATAGTCGATGCTCAAAATATGGAAAGAATGTGACAGATCCGATACCGCTGTCAGGCAGAATGATCCATTCGCCATTGACGAAGATGCAAGAGAATTCCATCCACCCACCTGGATGAAATTAAGCTAATAATTTCGGCGCTTAAAACGAATAAAGCGTGGATGGCCTGTCTGTATGTATGTATGTTGGCGTTACAGTCCATGAACGACCAAAGCCGAGCTTCTTTCAATCACCCATGTTGTGAGAGATTTTATTTTCCCATTAGTGGAAAGGAACTACCGTTTATTGCCGATTCCGAACGGCGAGTTTCGAGACTTTTTTCATGACAAATGTACCAAGCACAGTGAGTTTTGAACGAACCTCGCTAAGGAGAAGCACCGTGAAAACATGTTCGATGGCATGCCTGTTGTCGAAATTCAATTCCGTGTCATCGGCGTCTGAGGCCAACACATTACCCACTGCACCACGGCGCCGACGGCCTGTCTGATGAGCTATTTAAAGCAGCTGGAGATGAGCTGGTAGGACGCATGCACCAGCTTATCTGCAAAATATGGTCGAAGGAAACTCTATAACTGTGCCAACTAACTGGGGATAAGTCTCCTTAAAATCGCTTATAAAATCTTCTCTGACGTATAGTATGAACGCCTGTAACCCTTGTGCTCTTATCAGTGTGGTTTCTGACCAGGTAAATCCACAATGGACCAACTATTTGCACTGCAATAGATCTTAATTAGGACCCAAAAATACCAAATCGAGACCCATCACCTTTTCGATTTCAAGGCCGCGTATGACAGTGTGCAAAGAGACGACTTATATAGCGCCATGCATAGTTTTTGAGGTCGCTGCCAAACTCGTCAGATTGTGCAGGATGACAGTGGAAAACTCTCGGTGCTTCATTAAGGTCCGTAGCGAATCAACCGAGGTGTTAGAAATGGATTTAAACAAAGTGACGCACTGTCATGTAACTTTTTCTACAACGTCCTTGAAATTATCATACGAGACTCAATGGCCAACACATGAAGTACGATATATTTCAAGTCCCCACAATTGCCTGCGTACGCGGATGACATTGTCGTAATTGGACAAACGCAGCGAGACGTCATTGAGGCGTTTGAAAGCATTGAGGCAGAAGCGCCTAAAATGGGTCTTCCTGTAAATGAGGGTAAAACCAAATACATATATGCTATCATCCAAAAAAGGCGTCTTGGACAGAACGTCACAAGCGGCGGCTACAATTTTGAAGTGGACTTCGTCTGCGTTCAGTACATTGTCCCGTTTGTATAAATGGAGAGTTGAGGACAAGACACGACGACGAACTGTACGGGTTGTACCATGACATCGGACTAGTCAACATCTTCGGGTCCTACGTCTAAGATGACTAGGCCATATAGAGCGAATGGGCAACACACCTCCCGTCCGAAGAGTCTTCGAATTCAACCCCAAGGGACGACGCAGCAGAGGGCGACCGAATCTAAGGTGGCGCACACAAGTGGAAGGGGACCCTAAGCAACTGGGCGTGCGGCGCTGGCAAAAGATCGTACCAGCTTGAGAAGCTTGTTGGTTGAGGCCGGACTGTAGCGCCACCAGAGTAAGTAATCAACATAAGAGCACCTGATAAGAACTTTAACTTAATATTCAACAGTTAAGTCCAGTAGACCACATGAGAGGGAACTATAAGTATTCAAAACTGTTACAAGACGTTTTTTTTTTTTTTGTTTGTTTTTTTTTCCGATAGTTGGCGCAAGTTCAAGAGCTTATACTCTTAGTATGTTTATCACAAGGAGATGCGCTGTATGTGACTTGCTCATCCTGGTGCTGGAGCAGATAGTGCGACGGGTAGGCGTCAACAGGGAAGGTACTATCTCTTACAAGTCCATCCAGCTGCTAGGATACGCGGATGATATCGACATCATCGCGTGCTCTCGCCGTGGCATTGTGGAAGCATTCACGGCGATTGAAGAACAGGCGAAACGAGATGGTCCTAAGATCAATGAGGACAAAACGAAATACATGCTGTCAAGCAAAAACCAATCCGTCGCTCACCACCTGGGACAAAATATAACAATTGACAGCTACAATTTCGAGGTAGTTTAGGAGTTTTGTCTACCTCGGGGCAAACGTAAATTCCACAATTGACACCATAGCGGAGATACGGCATAGAATCGCCCTTGGCAACCTCTGCTACTTCGGCTTGTCCAAACAACTGGGGTCAAAACTCCTCACTCGAAAGACCAAAGTCATGCTTTACAAAACGCTCATTCTGCCAGTCTTGCTGTACGGAGCCGAAAGCTGGACGATAAGCAGGACAGCGGAGCTGATTTTCGCCCTTTCGAAAGAAAAATTCTGCGCCAGATATTTGGTCCTGTCTGTGAGGAAGGTGAAGGGAGAAGAAGACACAACCGCAAACTCTACGAGCTGTACAAAGATGTGCATGTAGTCCGGAAGGGAAAGATCCGTCGACTACATTGGCTTGGCCACATCGAGCGCATGGACGTCAACGCTCCAGCTAAGAGGGTCTTCGACTCCGAGCCTCCTGGTTCGAGAAGGAGAGGAAGACCGAACCTCCGGTATAAAGACCAAGTAATCGCGGATGTAAGACCGTCAATGATGGAAGGCAGCTATAGCTTAGGCTCAGATCCTCCATGGATCGCTGGCCTGATAAGTAAGTAAGGTAGTAAGTCATCGACAACGATGACATTAATCGACTGCAAGGCGGGAAGACTCTTTCGCGTCAAATTAAGCTGTTCTTGGATGAGAATGGTTTACTTAGGGTAAACCATGTCCTTGCATGCAGGCTCTCAAACAATGCTGGCCATACTACAAGGACGTTACTGAATAGTCAGTGGACGAAGACGTCTGCGAAAAATCTACAAATCTTGTGTGAAATGTCGGAGATACGAGCGTTCAACACAGCATCAACTAATGAGCGATTTGCCTAGACCAAGGGTAGAATCCTGTCGCCCCTTTATTCGAAGTGGCGTGGATTTCGCTGGATCAGTACTGCTTCGGTTCTCCAAGGGTTAAGGTTCCAAGGCAGTCAAGGGCTACATATCGATCATTATATGTATGTCAACTGGAGTTATGCATCTAGAGCTTGCTGGTGATTTATCCTCCGCCACCTTTATAACAGTTTTTAAACGGTTTGCTTCTCGTCGTAGCCATTGCAGAGAATTGTTCAGCGACAACGGGACGAACTTTGTCGGCACCTCATTAATGATGGCACAATCTGGCATTTTAATCCGCTGGCAGCACCCCACATGGGTGGGTGCTGGGAGGCTGCAGTAAAGCGCGTTAAATTTGCGACGCACTTTGGGTGAGAACCCTCTGACACTCGAAGAATTTTCGACCATCTTAGCAGAAATAGAGGCTTGTGTCAA
The DNA here is from genome assembly GCA_951905685.1 of Eumerus sabulonum. NCBI lineage: Eukaryota > Metazoa > Arthropoda > Insecta > Diptera > Syrphidae > Eumerus > Eumerus sabulonum. Next base: position 212,459,143 of record OX645060.1, read on the forward strand.
CTCCAGGCCATTATGTTCACTATCTTCAGATGTTGACGATCTTTAAACTATAATGCCAGGGCACTTCCTGATATGTGAGCCGCTTAAAATCGTTCCAGAGTCAGACGTCATCGATGTTAGAGTCAGCCTAAGGTGGAGTAAGGAGTATTTAGTTCAGCTACAGCAGCATGAGAGCACCGTGGGGCAGTGGGTAGTGTGATGGCCTCTGACGCCGATGACACGGGATCGAATTCCGACACAGCCATGTCATCGGACGTGTTTTTCGCGGTGTTTCTCCTCAGCGGGGTTCTGACAAATTGTAGTAAGATTGTCACGAAAAGCTTCTCGAAATTCGCCGTTCGGATCCGGCAATAAACTGTAGGTCCCTTTCTCCTATTGGAAAATTAAATCACACACAACATGGGCGATTGAGAGAAGCTCGGCTTAGGTCCTTCATGGGCTGTAACGCCAACATACATACATACATGGCACGACGTTGAAGTACAGACTTTTCGCTCAACAATCAGTGATGCTGCTGCTTCTATAAGAAAGCTAAATAGGGCAGCAGGCTTCTAATGTAATGTATATTGTAAATGTTGTAACAATTACTTAATGTCCATCATAGGCAAATGTAGCTATGCCTTACAATTTGGCATCGACATTTTTGGGGCCTAGGAAAGGCGAATTAATTAGGCGCAGAAGTTAAAGTGGAAGTCGAAGTGGAGGTGTATATCTGAATTAAGTCTTAATACACATAACTTCACATGAACCATATACATTAACATATCAGCTTTCGGCATCCTCAGAAGTAAAACAAGCGTCACGTCTTCTAAGATTACAGTATCATTATCCTTCGAAAGCCGGTTTTATTCAGCTCTTATCTCAAATGCACATTCTCACCAAACGCGTCGGCATCTAAAATTGTCTACTTCCAATAACCATTCGACGGAAATGCGCGCTAAGCCCTTTCCAAAGTGTACACGGCTTCGGCAGCTAAGCGCTTAGATCCACCCATGAAAATTCTAGACTCCGCGAAGCATCGTAAATACCTGTCGTCAATGTTGTCGCCAAAAATCCCTGAAATCCTCGCCTCCGCGAAATCCGGTGCACGCAGGCCTGCCCATGGTTTCATATCTTCGCTTTCAAGCACTACATTTGCACGTATGGGACGCAGAAGAGCACAGGAAGAATGGCCGCAGGGATAGAGATATGATAAAACCTGGTGTGGCGTTGCTCCAGCGAATATTCAATTATTCCCTTTTTGCATACTATCAGAGGACCTAAAGCCCGGAATTGACACCGTCACTGCCTACGGATTCTGTGTCATATGTGTATCTATATAAAACACAATACGGCGCAGGATGGAATTCATTCATATTTTATCCTGGTTGCACAAGCAACCGCATCTGTATTGCAGGACCACTCGAGTTTGTCGCCCTGAGGCAATTTTCCATTCTGTCATTTCGTCCTCTTTTTAAATTCTAACTATTTTGTTGTCTTTTCATTCACTCTTTTCGTTTTTTTTTTTTCGTAAACTAAAACGTTGATTAAGTATTTATTTAGAACGAGGACTAGGAGAGACAAAAGAACGTTTCCTTCCACTTGGATGTACTTAACCCACAGTCGTAGTGGTAATGGTTCAATTGGTGCTTCGTTTATGATTCATTCCAGTGGCACAATGCTAAAAAGTAAGAAATTCAAATACCTAGAAAGCACGTAGATACATACATTCGTATTATAAGGATCCATGCCTATGGATAGAGAGGAGCCTGGAGCAGTCTCCTGTTTCAGGTTGACTGACATTAAAATGCAGCCATGTGGAATGCAGGAATTAATACATATTTTACTCTCTGACGCTGCCGGGTGGACAGTATGACGATAACGATGAAGTTCTGGGACAGGGGATTGGCATGTAGCAAATCGGATTTTATTCTTTTGCCTCAGAACTTAAGCATGGTTGGCTGGTTGTTTAATTTTAGACCGAACGGTGGATTGTGCATGTGCTTCTGGATAAAATTGAAGGGTTGGCAGGTTGACTGGTCTTAATGACAAGTGGAAGAAAAGGGAGTCAAGTGAGAAGTAGTTTTGTTTATTGTTTGCATGAGCGATGAAGGAGCAATAACTACAAGTGAACGTTTGAGCAGCAATTGAGTGAAGAGTTATTCCGAGTTGCATTCATTATGCAAGTGATTAGTCATCTTGACTATTGTTAGGAGCAGATGATCTTTAGGGAATATCTAATTATACTGGCGTGCATGTTTGGGGTACTTGCAGGACCTCAAAGAAGGATACAGTTGGTAAACATACATAGAATGAGTAGTGAATATCAGAATAAAAATCCCGGTTACGTATGTACGTATATTCGAAAAATGTCTCTCCTTTCAGTCATTGGAAGAAACTTGACAGAAATCAAATCTATCTATCATTCCTTGTACTATAAACTGGGACGGAAAGAAGTGTGCAGTATCGGACCAGACCGGGTGAATACGGTGGATCAGTATTCAGTTCAAACTTTAATTCCTCAATTTAAGCCATTGAAAATGCACACGTACCACTCGTGCATTATCCTGGAGAAAGATTACTTTTTTTTTTCTCCAAATCAGGGCGGTTTTCTAATAATGACGCATAATGTCGTCTAGTTAATGAAGATGTCATGTAGTAGATATAACCTTTCCAGCTGATTTCACCGTCTTTGCCTTCCTTGAAGCCCGTTCACCTTGAAGAATCCACTGTTTTGACTGTTCTTTCGCCTCGAAGGTGTAATGGTACTTGGATACTTCTTTTACAAAGAGCCTAAGAAGAGAGACCACGCGGATACGTTTATTCTCAGCTCAGACCAAATGCGGTACACATCCCGGAAATCTTGTTTTTATACCCAATTTATGATGCAAAATGACGGTAACTTTTGAAACCCCTGTGCTCTGTGGCAAGTTGACACAAGGCGGATTCAGGTCCTCTGAGCCAATTCTGGCGAGTTCATAAGAGATCTCATTTCCTGGGATTCCAGAATGACTGGGGACCCAAACAAGCCTTAGTGAACTTATAGGAAGGCATTAAGTTCATATAAAAAGTTGGACTTGGTTATAGGGTTGGACATAGATTTGGATTCCTTGGCTGTCACTGCAAACCCTTATGTTTTTACCCTTCCAGAGCCAATCCTGACCCACGGGAATTCCACTGTGAAGTTATAGCTCAATAGGATGACAGGTGTTATTGCGTCAAAGGGTATATCCGTAAAGCAAGGGCGGTAGGATATTTCTGGCGCAACCTCACACTCATTCCAAAAAACATTTCTCTTGAGACGGTGCATACCCTCTGATAAATATGATATAGTATATGCCAAGGGGTGGAAAGTTTATGACAGCATTTATAGCAATACTCGGCGTGCTGGGGAAGCCCCCGTACAGCTGAGACTAACCGACCTTTGGAGTTTGGTGAAAGAGGCGACGACATGTTTGCGTGTTAGCCTGTTCCACCAGACAACCAATGCATATGAAATTGTCGGTCTTATCAATGCCGTGTAGATCCAGAGGATCGTTTCCAACGATAGAACACATTTTTTGGCTAAGGCACCTATGCATTGCCAGAACTCTAACAATGCTTTGGTGGATTTTGACTCAACATGATTTAACCAAATATGCTTGCCGTCTTAAATAACGCCCAGGTACTTAGCTTCATTTAGTATTAGGATAGGAAATCCTTTTAGCACCAGCTGAGTCATGGCAGTATTTTTCCTCCTTCTCGTGAAGAGAACCGCTCAGTATTAAGAGGATTAACCGACAGCCCATTTCCCGAGTACCAATCGTCGATCACATTTATTACTGCCTGGGTTTAGAGACAGGCAGTCGCTAAACATGAGTCGACAGGGAGAACGGCGACATCATCATAGATCTGGGCATAAAATCCACAGGCATTGAAGGCATCGAGCAGAAAGTCAATCAGCATGCACCATAACAGGGGAGACAAAACGCAAACTTGCTGGCAGTCTCTGTTTACGCCGGATTTGACACATTGTCGGAGGCCTGAATTAATGACCAATGCCCTGTGCACAAGCATTGCTTTGATCCACAAAACCAGTGCTTCATCTACGCTAAGTCGACTAGCAGCGTTATACATGCTGTCGAAAGTTGCCTTATCAAAAGCGCCCTCAATGTCCACGAAAATGTCCTGCGCGTACTCTTTCCTTTGGAGTGCGCATTCAACTCTCCGAACTAAGTTTTGAAGCGCAGCCTAGCAGGATTTTCCGCTCTGTAAAGCATGTTGCACCTCGGAAAGAGGATGCATTCAAAAGACAACTTTACTCGCGTGCAGCTATACTGTTCTGTAGTTAGTATGTTAGACTAATTGGTCTGAAGGTAGGAAGCTTTATACCGTAATATTTCGCAGTGTAACAGGGTATATCCCGTCAGATGCCACAGTAAATCCAATGGCCTCAGTCGTTGCCACGGGAGTTACACAAATGCAAGTCAACAAACTTGCTGACGGCACATTTACATATGTTGCTTCGCAACCAATTACTATGTGTCAATATAGCATGCTTGCCTTCCTACTACTCGAAACCCAGCGGAAACTGAGTGCGTTAACCCTTAATAATTTAAGAAATAATTAATATGTAAATAACAAAAATGGAGAGTCTGAATTGAGACCTCGAACAAAACGGTTGTGTTTTTGGCTGCAGGTTTGTCGTATACATAGTTCTTACTAAAAACAGATCGTTTCTGATGCTACAAGTGCCCCAGTAGTATGTAAACGCTCATGCCGCTCAAATCTGCAATGCGGTATAATATCGTATTCCGGTGGCTGCTGGAATACATTCTATCAGCTTCATCAACACCTCATTTGGTTGCATTCAATAAAGAATCATTTCAGGCTTTTCAGTATCTTTCGCAACCCTGTTATTGTGATGAATTGAGGACACAAGTATCACAGCTCCATTCTCTCTAGGCACGTATGAGCATATAGCTTTTTGGTTCGGAAAACCACACAAAGTAGACTGGATTTCTCGATTCTTTATACAGTCGATATTCGCTAGGTATTTTGCGTTTATTGTTTTTTATAGTACCCATATAAGTAAGCTTTCTTTTTTCCAGTTTATTAATGAGTTCTGTAGGGGGGAGGGAGCGAGCAAACAGAGCAAAGAAGTTAATCGCGTTTAACATGGTAAACGCCAGCTTCGATCTCTGTCCCTGCTCAATCCAAGTTGACACACAACCTTCGCATACCGTAGCTACCCTTGCACCCGCCAGGTAGTGTACCAATGTGTGCAGCGACCCAATCCTTTGTTCCTGGGGAAAGAAAACCTGACCCTCCAGGTTGGGGGTTGTGTTTATGGGTAACATTCTTATCACGTAAGAACCTACTTGTTCCGAAACGACAACAAACCTCTGATACGGACGGATACAAAGCCGACGACCCCTGCAAACAACTAACGGACTTGAGAGTCTGCACCTGGAATGTGAGGTCCCTTAACAGACCGGGTGCAGGCGATCAATCGGAGCAAACCTTGAACTGCTCTAAAGCAGATATAACTACACTCCAAGAAGTGGGATGGGATGGACCAGGTAAAGGACGGATGAAAAACTGCGACATCTACTACGGGAACTGCTTCAGGTGCGGATTCGTTATTAGGGGAAGACTCCAACAAAAAGTCTTAAGCTTCCGGGATATAAGCGACCGCCTCATAACAATCCGCATCAAAGCTAAATTTGGAAACAATAGCTCAATTTGCGCTCATGCCGCAACGGAAGATAAGGACGATCGACTCAAAGAAGAATTCTACGATCTCCTACACAGAACATATGCCCAATGCCCCAGCTAGGACACAGAAATAGTCCTAGGAGATTTTAATCCAAAACTGGGCAAAGAGGACATATTTGAGTCGATCATAGGAAAACATAGCCTACATAACACCACATCCGACAACGGACTTAGGCTAATCGATTTCCAAGCGGCAAGCACGATTTCCTCCTTGTAGCAAGCACGCGATTCCCCCATCTCAACATCCACAAGGGTACCTGGCAGTCTTTTGATCAATCGACCACCAACCAGACTGATCACATTGCGATCGACGCACGACACTCCTCCTGTATTCTCGACGTACGAACCTTCCGAGGGGCCAACATCGACTCGGACCAATATCTTGTTGTAGCCTTGGTACGAATGAGGATGTCAAGAATGCTGAATGCCAACGAGTCGAGTAGGACTACGTAAGTTTGACGTCGGAAAGCTACAATCTCCTGAGACTGCCAGAATCTTTGCCGAACGTGTCTCATCCAAGCTCTCTCACAATCCAGCCACAAGCTCATGCAGCAAAACAGGAGGCATATAAACCAATGCTGCACCGACGGACGAGAGCTGCTCGCGAAATTTTTGAGCAGAAAAGAAGAGAGGAACACACGCTTTTCAGAAGCAGAAAGAAGAGAGAGCACGGAAAGCATGAGATCGAGGAGATGCTTCCGCAAGAATGACGCCCGTAAGTTTTACAATAAGGTAAAACGAACATGCCATGGCTACAAAGCCAGAGCGGCGGCCTGCAGGGATAAAAATGGAGAACTGGCAGTAGAGCCGCAGTCTATGTTGAGGATTTGGAAACACCACTTCTGCAGACTGTATAACGGCGATAATAGATAAGATACCGCTGTCAGGCAGAACGAGCCATTCGTAATGGACGACGATGTAACAGAATTCAGTCGACCTAGACGAAGTCAAAATAGCGATATCAAGACTTAAGACTAATAAGCCGCGGGCGCAGACGGCCTGTCTGCTGAGTTTCTTAAGGCGGCTGGAGATGAGCTGGTAAGGTGCATGCCCCATCTCATTTGCAAGGTATGGTGGGAGGAAAGCATGCCCGACGAATGGAAGCTTAGCATCGTTTGCCCGGGCCATAAGAAAGGAGACCCACATAAGGGAATAAGTCTCCTTAACATCACATATAAGATCTTCTCTGCCGTATTGTGTGAACGCCTGAAACCGTTTGTGGATAACCTTATCGGCTCTTATCAGGGTGGTTTCAGGCCAGGTAAATCCACAATAGACCAAATATTTACGCTACGGCAGATCTTGGAGAAGACCCAGGGATACCAAATCGACACACACCACCTCTTCGTCGATTTCAAGGCTGCATAGGTCTAGTTTTAACATCCCTGCCAAACTCGTCCGACTGTGCAGGATGACAATGGAGAATTCTCGCTGCTCCATTACGGTCGGTAATGAGCAAACCGAGACCTTTGATGTTAAAAACGGATTTAGGCAGGGTGACGCGCTGTCATGCAACTTTTTCAACATCGTGCTTGAAAATATCGTGCAAGTTAGAAATGAGTTGATTGGGAACATGCACCTGCATCCGTAAGATATGGTCGGAAGAAAGCATTCCCGTTGAATGAAATCTCAGCATCGTTTTCCCGGTCCATAAAAAAAGGAGACCCCTATAGCTGCGCCAATTTTAGGGGAATAGGTCTCCTTAACATCGGGTGTAAGATCTTCATGCCGTGATGTGTAAACGCCTGAAACCATTTGTTAGGTTAGGCAGATTTTGGAGAAGACCCATGGATTTCAGGTAGACGCACACCACCCCAAAGTGGGTGATCCAAAGTCTAGGAAGGCTAGGTCATGTAGGGCAAATGGATAGCACAGCTCCGGCCCGAATGGATGACGAACTCGCCCATCGTGCATCAGACTCCAACACACTAACCTTTGCGCCACGGCGCCCTTATATTGAATATGTCCTTAGCTATATACACCACACGATATGATACACAAGCCTATCGGCACCTCCGGGTATCCATAACGAAAGCACACCGCCCTCTAGCATGGTTTTCGAGTCAAGTTCTAATTTCCTCTCATTCCGAGATAGCACGAAAGAGCAATTTATGTCTTTCATTTAAAGTTTCACTCACAAAAGTCGTACAAACTAATCTCACGTCGTTCAATGCAGAGCTTCAACATAGCCTTTTCGCTCTTGTATGGCTCACCTACACACTCTTCTATGGATGTCCTTTCGTTCATTCACTATGAGCAGCAGTAGTAGCACTATGTTCAGTCAGTGTAAATTCCTTCTGCACTAAATATCCTTTTGATTGTGACGAAAAGCAATGCAACATAAAACAGCAGCATCCACAAGCACGTATCTATGCATAGGTATAAGTACCCGAGTACCATTCCGCGCCTTCTATGAGCACATTCTTGCAACATAAAGCGAGGCAACGCAGCAGAACTAATTCCTCCCATCAACCAATCCGTTGAAGAAGACAAACTAAAGTCTAGAGAAGCACACGCCATGTGGCCGATATACGAGTAGTACGAGTAGGTCGCGCGGGAAACTAGAATCAAGTGCCTTCTCACCATGCCACCGATACTCATTAGATATTTATACAATTTCTCGTGTTTTATTCATCTTGTACTAGTGCCAGTACAATTGCTTCTTACAAGTACATACATATACCCATCCACGACTGTATGCGCATCCAGAGCATACGTACACGTTCCTTAAGCGTTCTGCAACCGAACTGCAAATTCTGAAGGAAGCATAAAAAAAGTGGGTAAACCGGAGCAGAGTACTAAAATGCTTTGTGTTCAGGTTGCCATTCACGCCCTACGGCTGGAAATCGCTTGATAGTATAATGGCGGTGCGCCGTTCTTGGCACTCTGAGAAATAGTTTCGAACCGTAGGGTATGTCGTGCTAGATATCGTTGGGGATGGAACGAACCGAAAGGTGGAAAATAAAGGCGGCAAATCCACGCTAGTTACGTTTTTGTAGTTACTTCGTTTTAGTATTTTTCAATTTTCCCAATTTCTTGTTTCTCTTCCATATTCACTGTTCTTGGTAGTGTTCGCGTTGGATGGATTAATCTTCGATATGATGCAATTCAATTTAGCATACGTTTCGTTTTAGCTGAGGGAAAATAACTTTTCTCCGCTGATCTGCAATTGCTGTAGAAATTGAAAGATACATACATTGTTCAATTGATTTTAAAGACGGCAACATGAAATTGTCTCAACTTTGAATCCATTTGTCTAGTGTCTTAACGAGGTCTTACGTCAATATTTATTTGAATGCCACCCACGGGAGAGAACAGTCAAAATGAACAGTCTACCTGTCGATAGTATATTTTCCAATGTAATGTCGGCATTACAGCAAGTCTTCGGTTTACATACCGAATTTATCGAAGGTCCATTGAACTGAATGAGAAAACAAATTTTAAATTAATACGAAGCCACTTTGGACCGGATACAACTGTGCCGATAGAGCGGAATGCGAACGATTCTTTTCTTCGGAAACAAACAAAAAAAAAAAGGAATTTAGTTAATGGATCCCGAGTCAAAACGAGGTTTCCTACCTGTTCCACAAAATCTCTTCAAGGAAGAACAACATTGTCCCACAGTTGCACACATACATATGTGCGCTTCAGTCAGGATGCCTTCAAGATTAATTTCGTCGTAGATATCTCGAGTGACAAGAAAGGGGAATAACTTCAGGATTCAATTATTTATTTACCACAAACTCCAGAGAAATCTTGCTGTTGAATGCAATGCTTGAAACTGAAATCCAATTTACCATCAGTTTTGTATTCGATATTCGGATGCATCCCAAGAGTGGAAAGCAACCAATAACTGGCAAATAAGGGAAAAAATCATAAAAACAAAAGAAAAAGTAGATAACGAATGAAATGCGAACGCAAATATCGACCTGACGAACTTCATGGAAATGGTTCAGAGCTCATGCTGTCGAGGTGCCTCGAACAGTCATGGTGCGAAAGTGCTTTTAGTCGAAATGTGAATACAAGACAAGATATCTCCTGTGCCGCCTTGATTGCTTCGCATATTCAATTAGCTGGAAATTCAATAGATTGAACAAATTGTATTCAATTTTCTGTTTCAGTTCTGTACAGTCAAGTGTCTGCAGGAGGACACAACTGACAAATGTCAGTTGTGGAATAAACGTGCAGAATGTGCGCGTTGAACGATTGGCACTGTGCCAACAAGAGACTAGGTTGTGTTGTTTTAAATAACTAAAGCCACCTGATTCGGTTAGCATGGATGGTAATGGGCAGCAAAGGGCAACAGCTGGAATCCATACGGCCGAGTTTATTAATGGGGTTTGATTGGTTTATGTATGTATATCGTGGAGGTTACAGTCGTACTTTTGTGATGTGTATCCATAGTGCTTGGGTACATATTTAAGAGATGGCTGAATGAATATTTTATTTATGTACATTTATGTACACAGAAATGTAATTGTTAGTATGTGGTGTATGTTGTAAAGCAGCTAAAGTTAGTGATGGGGCCAAGACCAAATATTTTTTTAATCCTTTTCAGCTAAGAAAATTTGCTGTAATTATCTTGTGAATTGCTACATTTTGTTGCAGTGCAAACTGTCAGTAATAAATGTCCGCCAGAGAGAATGAAACCATTTGATATGAGCATCGCTAAACCACAATATCTTCATTTAAATTATATTAGGCATTTCTATTTTGTCAATTTTTCTTATGCTCTTGCATCAATGCGTAGCCATCTACTCGTATGACTGTCTGAAGAATATTCTGGCAATTTAACCACTTTTACGGGTACTTAAGAAAAATAATGTATGAGACATGACAGATCTTTATTTTTTTTAAGTGAAAACTTCTTTAGCCGCGTTGGGCACTTTTTGGTAGGGAAAATTCTTATGGGCTCGCGTCACCGACATGCTCACATATACTATACATGTGTGCGTTAGACGCTTTTTGGATAGGTGAAATCTCGTGGGTTCGCGTCACAGACATGCTTATAGCAGTATATCTGTAGCTATACATCTGATGTATTCTGCAACAATACGGTAGACGAAAAGCGTATGGGTTCGCGTCACCGACATGCTAATGTTAATAGTACAGTAGAGCGTCGATTATCCGAACGTCAATTAACCGAAACGTCAATTATCCGAACGCAACATCGGAAGCAAATGGACGTCAGTTACCCGATCGGTAGTTAGCTGCAAAGTGAATTATCGAACTAACCTTTAAAAAGTACTTAACTTGTGTCTGCGCAACAGTATGTTGGCGTTACAGTCCATGAAGAACCAAAGCCGAGCTTCTCTCTCAATCACCCATGTTGTCTGTGATTTTATTTTCCCTTAGGTGAAAGGGACCTACAGTTCCTCGCTGAGGAGAAGCACCGTAAAAAGCGCGTTCGACAACATAGCTATTGTCGGGATTCTATCCAGTCCCATCCGCGTCTGAGGCCACACTACCTACTGCGCCACGGCGCTCTCGAAACATTGAATGATTTGAATCACTTTAAAATCTTCGTCAACATTGAATGCGGTCGACGAAAATTTTAAAGTGATTTTTTTACCACCAAACGTCACAGCAATCCTACAACCAATGGATCAGGGAGTTATAGAAAAACTTAAGGAGGTATACAGAAAGCAAGTGCTACGTCGTTTGCTGTTGTCAGAAGATGAGGAAAGAATGGTAACCTTTTTAAAGAAACTTAATCTTAAGGAGAATCTGAGGAAGGCTTGGAAAAAATTACAACCTGCAAAGGGAGAACAAAATGCAGAACGAAGGTTCAAATGAAATCGTTGATATGTTCCAGGAAACCCCAGGATGTCGTGGCTTAAAGATGATAATGATCCGGGTTATCAAATTTTGAGCGACAATGAAATTTTGTCCACGGTGGAGGAAGAACAACCGGCAGTGATCGATGGCGAAGACATTTGGGATGAAGACGAGGAAGATGGCAAAAGACCGAGCCATGCAGAAACTTTCTTAGCGTTGGAAACTGCAATGTCCTGGTACGAACAACCACATGAAAGCTGCCCCACTCCTGCTGTTGAAAGGAATTCGTGACTAAGCTGCAAAGAAAAGACAACGAAAACCTATTCAAAAAAAATGTGATTATTTTTACCTGTAACTTTGCCGTAAATGTATACCACTTCTTTTTGAATACATATACATGAAATCCTTTTAGTTCATGTATATATTTTTCTCTGGTTTCAGATACATGGCATTTGAAAAGCGATAAACATCTGATTTTTATTCGATTCGCTTATGTGTTCGATTATCCGAATTTTTTTACCAAATTTGATTATCCGAACCACACTTGGTCCCAGCTAGTTCAGATAATCGACGCTCTACTGTATGTCTATAGCTATGAGTACGATTTGTTGCGCTTGGTCAGCACTGGAGGCATATCGATACACATACATATAATATATAACTAATACTGCTCAAACACCAGCTACTGCATGCAAAACGCCCTGTATACACATATGTCCATACTTATACTCACGCAATTCGTTCTAAGTATGTACTACAAAAACAGCATGTCGAACGAAAGAAGCCTAAATTGATATGTCCTCGCAATTATGAATGACTGTTGTTTTTATTGAATATAAGAAAGAAATGGCGTTATCTTGTAAAAATGAAATTCATTAAATTGTAGATCTAATATTACAGAAAAGGAAAGAGTTTGAGTCCAACAGGACGTTGCGATGAAAGAACATTACAATTTTGTCGAGAATTATGACGTGAAGAAGTTCCAGTGATAATGAAAAAATAAAAGATGTTGTTGGTCGACTTCCAGATCAAAATCCATTTCAAGAATGATATTATCATCGGAAATCAAAGATAAATTATGATTTACAACTTGCAATGTTAAATAAACTTGGGGCTATAGCCAAAAAGAAATAAAACATAATGTCTTATAATTATTCTTTATTGTCTTATGCGCCGAGCCAATGAAGAGCAGCTAGAAATTCTGTTTCATTTTTCATACAATGCATAACCTAATATTGCTGGTGTATTTAACTTGACCAGCTGATCATGGCAAGGTAGTTGTAATAAAAGAAATAATGAAAACATACCTACAATAGATTTTCGGATGCTGGAATTTTCAATGTTTAACATGTGCTCAGTATAGGTCAGCGAATTTTTTTCTCATCATTGAGTAGCGCCGTGGCGCAGGGGGTCGTGTGTTGACCTCTGACGCCAATGACACGGGATCGAATCCGGACAACAGCCGGTGCCTCTACTCAGTGGGGTTCAGATAAAACTCCCTGTAGTATAATTGTCATGAAGAGCTTATTGAATTTCGGCTTTCGGAATCGGCAATAAACTGTAGTTCCCTTCCACCTATAGAAAACTAAAGTCACACACAACATGGGTGATTGAGAGAAGCCCGAGGTTGGTCCTTCGAGCATGTGCATCAACTGTAAAGGCTGCTGTAGCTATAGATGGTTCAACAATTCATAGTGCATTGAGCATATCACGGCCCAGGCTGTTGTCATTTACTCGTAATGTTGAAAAAGCTGTTTAATATAGAAACCTTCTTGCTATCATATTTGATTATGATATATATGATATGATATGATATGATCTTCAAATCCGGATCTAAAATGGAAGTTATAAAATGTAGGCCTATCTGTAAACTATCACTCATACCCTAAATCTTCGAGTAAATTATATACGATCAATAGGTTTTTATATCTCTATGCATATTTCATCTCTTCAACATGGATTTACATCCGACAGGTCTACTGCTACAAATTTGTCTATCATTGTAAATTATCTTAACTCCAACCAGGAGAAAAATCGTGAAACCGACATTATATACACGGACTTTGCCAAAGCCTTTGATACGGTAAACCACAAAATTCTGATTCTAAAACTATCTTACCTTGGATTTCATTCCTAACTTTTAAAATGGATTGGATCTTATTTAACAAAGCGAACTCAGAGAGTAAAAATTAAGAATTATTTCTCTGAAAGTATTTCCGTACCGTCAGGTTTCCCACAAGGCAGTCATTTAGATCCATTGCCATTTCTTTTCAACGTTCAAGTCTTCAAATTGCTTGCTGTATGCTGATGACCTCAAGATCTATAAAACATTTTCATCTAAAGCGGACAGTCTGCATTTACAAGACGACCTCACTCGTCTATCCTACTGATGTCATTTAAATTCGGTGCATCTGAATATCTCCAAATGTGTTCTTTTTTCTTGTTATAGAAGCAGAGATCATATACAATTCCCATACAACTTGAACGGTGTTAATCTGAAAACAGTCACTCAAATAATGGATCTCTTCGTTATTTTAGATTTCAGATTGAATTGTGCTCCCCACGTTGACTACATTGTTACAAAGGCGAACTTGTTGCTTGGTTTTATAAAACGTAACACAAAGGAGGTCTCGGACTATAATGCCTATATTTTGCTCTAGTTAAATCAGCTCTTGAATATTGCTGTGTCGTTTGGAACTCCTTCTATACCGATGGATAGAGGAAAAGATATTTATTTTCGTATAAAAATTACAAAAGATTTGCTACGGCACATTATATATAATACAGGGATTTGATACTTAAGTTATATCTTTCCACTGAAATTTTGATATTTTTATTCAGAAACTGAGTAGGGATAAAATTATTTAGAAGGAAAATACGACAAAAACCTTCTACACAAACAAAACAACAAAAAAAAAAAAAAAAAACACAAAAAGGAAAAAAAAAAATTAATAGATAAATAAATAAATAAATTAAACAAATAAATTAATTGATGTATTAATAAATAAATAAACAAATCAAGAATAATAAATAAATGTATAAAAAATAAATAAACAAATCATAATAAATAAATAAATAGGTGAGTAAATAAATAAATAAACATAACATTTGGAGTAATAAATAGGTGTATATAAATAATAACAGAGGAAGTTACAAAACAGTTTGACTATCACATATTTCTTTTACAAGCGGGTTGTGAGCAAAATTACGTCGCTCCACGAATCTTGCTCTTAGTTTTTCAATCCTTTTATAGATCAATTCAACATTCACTTTTTCATGTAAGTCTAAGGTAGAGTGATGCCATGACAAGTTAAGCATCATTTTTAAAACCTTATTTTGGCATATTTGCAATTTCTTTATATGGCATTTCGCACAATCACCCCAGACTTGGCAACCATATAGAAGAATCGCTTGAAAAATGACTTTGTAGATTATTATCTTGTTATCTATTGATAATGACGATTTTCTACAAATAAAAGGGTACAACATTTTAATGGCAATTTCTGCTTTCTTAACCGTTCTATTTACGTGGTCATTAAAAATTAATTTTGTGTAGAGAAAGATTCCTAGATATTTAACACAGGGCTCCCATGGGATCCTTACCCCATTAAATTGTAATTGAGTGGAAGGTAGAAGGCAGTGTTTTCTTTTTCTTGTAAAAAAGATAGCTTGCATTTTGTTTTCGTTTAATTTTATTTTCCACTTTGAATAGCATGACCTAAGTATTCCCATCGCCTTTTGTAGATCGCTCTCAATGGTTGAAGCGAACGTATGCGATGAAAAAATAGCAGTATCATCGGCAAAAATAGCAGCATTACAGTTTGGTAATTGAGGGAAGTATAAATGTTGTATAAGATTGGACCAATCACAGAACCTTGGGGGACACCACTACTGTACGTTATTATGCTGGAAACACCACAATTAACATGAACCTTAATACGACGATTGGATAAAAAGCTTCTAACTATATCACAGATATGGGACGGAAAATTGAAGTTAATCATTTTGTATATCAGACCGTTGTGCCAAACAGAATCCAAGGCTTTCTCGATGTTCAATAGTACCATTTCAGTTGATTTTCCAACAGTACGGTTTGCTTTCACATGATTGCATATTCTTAACACCTGATGAGAGGTATTATGGTGTTGTCTAAAGCCAAATTATTCTTTAGGATATATGTTGTTATCACAGATATGGTTAAGCATTTGTTCCTTAAGAACTTTTAGCAGCATTGAAAATGGTTGACGAGAAATGATTCAATAATAAATCGATATTTTCCTTACTGGATATATTTTCTCCTTCTACTGGGAAATAACGCAACATAGTATTGATTTCCGAACGAAAACGAGACCAATTGGTCCTGTTCAAATCTTGAATGTATTGTTGTTGTTTTTCCCCTGACCAGGGAAGTTCACAAAGAACGGGCATGTGATCAGAACTAAGGTCATTCATAGCAACTGGTTGGGTTATACGGCCAATAGCATTAGTAACGAACAAGTCGAGGACAGATGGTTGACCACGAGTACTTGGAGGAGGAAATCTGCTTGACGTAAATAAATAAATAATTTTTTTTTCAGTAGTAGTTGTATTTATTTATTCCATTCAATTGATCCAATTACATATATTAATATATACATTATATAAACATACGTGTCTTAGAAACTAGTTATATAAATGTCCTTCATAGTGAGATCAATGATGAATATTAAAAACATCCTTTAATAATATATAACTAGTGTCGGATGTAGTATGTAAATTAAAAGCAGACAAAAAAATAAAACTCAGGATCAATCAACTTGGTAGTGGATAATGATTTAAGAGTGAATAGGTTCAATATAAATCAATACTCAGTTTATTTAATAATAATTCTGAATAAATTTTCTACTTGCCTGAAATCGAAGATAAACAGCCATTTTTTAACTTTACTGTTGAACATGTAAGTAGTTCGTACGTTAGGAATCTCGAGAGGCAACCGATTATAAAGCTTTGGTGGTACTGAGCTATAAAACTTTAAGAAGCGATGATTATTGTGAGGTGGAAAACATGTCGTTACTGCGAAGTTCATATTCAGAGGAATTTCGATAAGATAAGTTACCACTTCTTATGTAAAATATCTTCAGAACCTTATAAAAGTAGAGATGCTTTAGTGGAAGGATTTTTGAATAACAGAAAAG
The DNA here is from genome assembly GCA_951905685.1 of Eumerus sabulonum. NCBI lineage: Eukaryota > Metazoa > Arthropoda > Insecta > Diptera > Syrphidae > Eumerus > Eumerus sabulonum. The sequence continues at coordinate 212,475,831 of OX645060.1, forward strand.
GTCAAAGCTATGCTCATGCCGCCTTTTTTTTCCAAATTATTCTGAGAATATGCTTCTGAATCACAATTAAGGGCTTTAGGGTAGTATTACTAGTGCCACCCCAACATGAGAGACCATATTGTAACTTGGAATTTACCAGACTTGGAATTTCAAGGAGCTTTCGTGAGCAAAATTGTTTTAAATGATAAATAACATATGTAACTTTCAAAAGATAATTTTTTAGTAAGGATGTATGTGCAGTCCACTTCATCATGCTATCGATGTTTAAATCCAGGTATTTGAATGTATACAAGCCCAACATTTTGTTGAGCAGTTTTTGCTGGCATCATACGTTGTGAAATTCCCGTTCTTGCTACAAATATCAAGACTAACATATAGATTTTTTCCAACAGTGCTATGAAATATTAATTCCGGGAAGTTAATAATAAACGAGGGAAGATTGAAAATCACAAGTTTAGTTTTATCGCTTATGACTAGCTTATGCATGCTAATCCAATGTCTTAAGACTTCTAAATCATAGTTGATGTCTAGCACAGAAGAATTGGCATACGCACAAGCTTTATCATCTGCAAACCCTGTTTTTTCCCTTTCAAGTTCAAGTTGAAGATCGAGTTAATGAAAACCAGAAATAAGGCAGGGCCAAGAACGGAGCCTTGGGGAACGCCTCTTCCAATATCCAGGTTCTTACTGAACACATCTCCTATCTTTACGTATTGCTTCCTATTCTTAAGATATGAGGCGAACCATTCAAGCATAAGGTCTCTGAAGCCAGCATTTTCCAACTTACTCAAAAGAAGTTCATGATCAACTGTATCAAAAGCCTTTGTAATATCAATGAAAAGTTCTGCACTCATTTTGTTGTCATTTTGGCTATCATAAATGTACATAATAAATGTACTTATAAAAGTTTAGGAGAGCATCCTCTGTTGATCTTCCAACTCTAAAACCATATTGGCAATCATTAAAAAAATAACTTTGATCGAGAAATGTGATTATCCTGATCCAAATCACTTTTTCAAAGATTGTTCCTGACAGGGCAGTCTATGGCAACCTTCTGGGGAAGGTGCAAAGATCGGCCAGAATTTACATTAGTGGTGCGATTAAATCGACCCCCACGGAGGCCCAAAGCATTCTACTACATTTTCCACCACTGGACCTTTTCAGCAAACAGGTTGCTGCCTGCGCGGCCCTACGTATCAGGAGCAAAGAAAAATGTCCTACACTTAACAAAGGCCATTATCAACATTTTCAACCATTTCGAAGTGGTTAAGTTATCTTTCCATCCCGAAGTGGCTCTAAGTTATCTTTCCATCCAGGGGGGAATACTTACTTACTTATGTAGATGGCGCTACAGTTCGGGGTGAACCAGAGGCTCAACCAACAAGCCTGTCCATCCGGCGCGATCTTGGGCCAGCCGCCTCCAATGCCGCACGCCCAGTTGGTTGAGGTGCCTTTCCACTTGTGCGCGCCACCTTAAATGCGCTCGTCCTCTGCTGTGTCGTCCCTCGGGGTTGGTGTCAAAGACTCTTCGGGCTGGCAAGTTGGCAAGAGTTATTCTGTGTCTTATCTCAGCGCTCGTGTCGTTGCTGGTTGTCACTATCGAACCAAGGTAGACCAAGTCCATGACAACTTCAAAAATATGTATAGCTGCCGAAGGTGACGTTCTGACCAAGACGTCGGTGTTGCGCGTCGTTCTTTGATGACAGGATATATTTGGTCTTGTCCCCATTTACCCTTAGACCCACTTTAGCCGCTTCTGCTTCAATGCTTGCGAACGCCTCATTGACGTCCCGCTTTGTCCGTCCGATAACGTCAGTGTCATCTGCGTAGACAAGCGATTGTGTAGACTTGAAGTAGATCGTACCTCTTGTATTGGTCGCAGAGTCCCGCACGATATTTTCAAGTATGATGTTAAAGAAATCACATGACAGTGCGTCACCCCGTCTAAAACCTTTTTAACATCGAAGGTCTCGGTTCACCTCTGACCTTAATGGAGCAGCGGGAATTCTTCATAGTCGTCTTGCGCATTCTGACGAGTTTGGCAGGAATGTTAAAACGTGACATGGCTGTGTATAACTCGTCTCTATAAACACTGTCGTATGCGGCTTCAAAGTCTACAAAAGATGGTGCGTGTCGACCTGTAATTCTCCAAGATCTGCCGTAGTGTAAATATTTGGTCTATCGCGGATTTTCCTGGCCTGAAACTACGGCAGAGTGGATCTTGTACGCAATGTTCAGGAGACCTATCCCTCTGTAATAGGGGTCTCCTTTCATATGGACCGGGCAAACGATGCTGAGATTCCATTCATCGGGCATGCATTCTTCCGAGCATATCTTGCAGATGAGTTGGTGCATGTTCCTAACCAGCTCATCGCCAGCTATTTTAAACAGTTCCGCGGGAAATCCGTCTGCTCCAGCAGACGGATACCGCTATCTTAACATCCTCTAGGTCGGGTGGGCGGGATTCCCTTTCGTCTTCGTTAATTGTGAATGGTTCGTTCTGTCCGACGGCGGCCTTTTGACTATCATCGCCGTTATACAATATGCAAAAGTGGTCCTTCTCGGGGAGTATGGGTTTAAGGAAAAGCCGTACCGAAGGACTCGATATCCCTCTATACCGACGGCTCTAAGATAGAGACGGATGTAGTAAGTGAAGTCTCCTACAAAGAACTTAACCTCAACCTTTCATAAAGTCTCCAAAACCACTGCAGTGTGTACTAATCAGAAATAACAGGAATAACGGAAGCCCTTGCGTGGCTTAGTAGTACGATAAAATTCTTGGCAGCGGTAATCCACACTTCAAAGACAGCTCTCATCTGCCATCTATCTCTATACAAAATGGCTGAACAGTTTAATATAAAACTACTGTGGGTTCCCGGGCATAGCGATATTCCAGGAAACTGCGCGGCCGATTAACTCACAATGTTAGGGTCGAGCACATTCAGTCCTCCAACCCTTAGGGATTTAAAAATCCCAAAAACCTCGATAAAGCACTTGGTAAAACTTCGAACCATAGAAGCTACCAACCTTTAATCGAACCAAAGTAATATCGGCTTTTTCACGAAGGAATCTGGCCTAAGCTAAACTTAGGACGGACTATAGACCAATGGACCAATGGATTCCGGCCTACGTCTGGCGTATGCCAAGCACGACGACCTAACCTAACCTAACTGTGGAAAATGAATCGAACCATTTTGCAGGGAAACATAAATGTCGGCTCGAGGATTACGTATATACATACATTCTTTTCATTTACTCGACAAACAAAAGGGAATTGCTCCATCCTCAGAGGACAAAACCCCTTGACTTAAATTGTAATCGCACAAAACGGAAATTGCAGGAACCTTCGTTCATATGTCGCCTGCCAAATGCGATTACATGCGAATACAGATACATATTAGTGGAATGACTTAGTTGCAATATAAACTCGTTTCGAAGGGAGATGTTTTTAGTGTAGAAATCTCACGCTACTATGAGTACGCACCTATGATTCTGATAGTGTCTTTTGAAGATTTTTTCGGGACCATTAAAATATTTGTTTTATCGAATAATTGGAAACTGAATGATTTTGACGAACGACGCAGTGTTGTGTGTTACCCGGAATACTGTTGTGTGTTGAGTGTTCCCGAAATTTAACTGCAACATGCCATATAATCATTAAAAAATCATCTAACCCTTCACTGGGGGTCAGTAGTGCTCTCTTTTCACAACTGGCAATACAGCACAGTTTATTCTATGCACCGACCAATGTTATGGTTTTTTACCATTTGTTTTTACACTGTTCTATTTTACACATGTGAACTGTCAAATTTGGCAAAGTGAGTCATACTTAGTTAGGAATACCACTTCACCGAGGGGAGACTTGTGGCTGAAAAATGTTAATAAATTATTGATTTTTTTATATCAATGTTCGTGTTCTCTAAATCATTCTACCATTTTACGGTCAATGTAATTGACCAACTGCTCAAGTAATTCAAGCAGTTGCTTCTATAGTCGCCAGTGTTACTGAAGATCTCGACTGTATGAAAGACTTTACCTTAGGATCTTGATCTTTTAGAACTGGAAGAAAGTCTGTTTTTTATCAAAAAATTGTCCTTACCGACGCTGCTTGTTTCTGGTGAATGAGAATGCATGAGGTAGGGATGAGCAAGGAAAGAGTCGAGTTTATGATCCGGCTTAACTCCTAGTCCGTTTTTTTTTTAAGTTACTGGGGAAGGATTTCGAACTTTTCTTTGCCCGCAATGCAAATGTTGATCTTGGAACGACCGACCAATTTAGAAGGAAGTTTGATGAGTAACTTATATTTCGTTTTGAATAAGCGAATTAACCATTTAGAAAGTGTGATTTGATGCTTTGGGAATACTTCACTCGGTAACATCTGACTCCAAAGGGAAGCCGACAGCACGGTTTGTTTGTGTGTTCTGCATATTTTTCGAATCACATTACAAGTAACGTGTTGTGATTTAATTTTTAGTTAAACCTGGTAAAAAGCCTTCGGAAATTCTCCGATAATTGTATGTGTGTATGTATGTACTGAGAGAGCACCGTGGCGCAGTGGGTAGTGTGTTGGCCTCTGACGCCGATGACACGGGATCGAATCCCGACACAGCCATGTCATCGAACGTGTTTTTCACGGTGTTTCTCCCCAGCGGGGTTCTGACAAAACCCTCTGTAGTAAAATTGTCATGAAAAGCTTCTCGGAATTCGCCGTTTGGAACCGGCAATAAACTGTAGGTCCCTGGCACCTATGGGAAAATGAAACCACACACAACATGGGTGATTGAAAGAGAAGCTCGGCTCAGGTCCTTCATGGACTGTAACGCCAACATACATACACACATGTACTCGTATATGGTGCTACAGTCCATGAAAGACCAAAGCCGAGCTCCTCTTAACCCATGTTCTGTGAAATTTTATTTTCCCATAGGTGGAAGGGACCTACACTTTTGCTGTGCTGCAGAGTGAATTTCGTCATATTTCTCATCGACTCGGAAATAACTAAGTATGTACATATGTAGCTGAGAGTCTCATCCACTAGAGTCCACTAGATATATTACAAGAATTTGCTAGGAGAGAGGGCCCACAAATAGTGTTAGTGAACGATTTACGAAATGTGGTGGACATTCGTTACGTCGAATTTGGTAGAAGAAAACCTTTCAACAATCGATGCTGTCTGACTGTCAGACGAGGTTAACTTACATCCATGCTGTGTAAATTATGTGAATGAACAAAATATGCGTTTCTGGGAAAAGGATAATAATGCACATCGAATGCACAAGGAGCCATCACATCGCCTCAAAGTTGCGGAATTCACAGTAAAAAAATGGTTGGCATCTATATTTTTTTTAAGGATGCCGACGTCTTTACCGTAACCTTAACTGGTAAGTGCAATAGAAAAATATTATACATATGATGGGCGATTTTGTTTTTTTGCTGCAAGTGTTTGAATGGGAGAAACCGAAGTCATTGAAAACCAATGAAACAAGGTTGCCAGATCAGATGGCCCCAGACATAAATATTTCTGTGGAGCTCATTTAATATCTCAAACCTCAAACTCCTCACATCTTGAGAGCCAACGTTGTTAAAAAAAAATCACCAATCTGAGGGCGGCGTGGCACAGTGGTAAGTGTGTTGGACTCTGGCGCACGATGAGCGAGTTCAGATTCCGATAACACCAACGCCATCGAATGTTTATTTCGCGACGTTCCTCCGCGGCGGGGTACTGGTAAAACCCCCCGTAGTAAACTTGCCATGAAAAAACTTCTCGACTCACGCCGTTCCGAATCGGCATTAAATTGTAGGTCCCTTTCACCTGTGTGAAAAATAAATCACACACAACATGGGTGATTGAGAGAAGCTTGTCTCTGGTGCTTCATGGGCTGTAACGCAACCAAAGAAGAGGAAGAGAATCTGTTGATAAATGCCGTAAAACAATTACAAAGAACAATTTTCTTAAAAGGCTTCATTCAACCAAAATACATTTTTGAACGTGAACGGGAAATACTAATTTATGTAAGGTGGTAAGACTGTCTTTGATATCTTTGCCAAGTTTCACAACAATATGTTCATTAGTGTTTGAGACACGTTCCGTTTGGCGAGCTACTTAAATTGAATTCTTCGACTTTTGAAATGCATTCTTTTGCTGAACAAAGAAATTTTGTTGTGGGTTGAATGTTCTGCTCTTGGCATAATCGTACAGTCCAAGCCATGCCTGAAGAACAACATTAAAGAAAGGATCAAAAAGCCTACGTGACAGTGTTTTCGTGCAGAGTAGCGGTATATTGGTTGTACACTGCAGTGCTAAGACTTATTTTAGTCTATGGTTCGATGTCTGGTGAAAGACGCTTGAGAAGAAATGCCATCTTCAAAGTGGTTCAAGGATTCGGAGGGCAGGTTGTCTAGCGGTGACTTGATCTATGAAAAATCTTCCACCGTTAGATATACACTGCGAAAGCATCGCAGCCAGGAGTCCTCATGATCACGCATCAGTCTTTGATCGATTGGCCGTTTTGAGATTCAAAACAGAAACGGACTATAACATCCGACTTCCTTGCTGCGAGAGGAGATTCTCTATTATAATTCCTTCCAGGGAGGAATAGACCAGTAGTATGGTACATACGGAAAATGAAATAGCAATCTATATAGAAGGATCCAAAATGGGCACCGGTACAGGAGCCGGGGTTTCTTCGAATCTCGTGAAGCAAATCACAGACTTGATGAAGGCTGTATCGTTTTCCAAGCTGTGGTCTTCGCAATTAAACAGGCTGCGGACCTGATTTTTGGAGAAAACTTCTCAGGTAAAAGGATCAACATCTACGTATGTTGACAGCCAGGCAGCCATCAAGGCTCTGCAGGCAACATGGATAAGATCCAGGCTCTGCTGGGTACAAGATCATACGAATATTTTCGGAAATGAGAAGGCATGCTAGCTAAATCAGGATCAGGCGCAAACTACATGCGGAATACAACTGAGGTTAAAACGCCGATCAGTTTTCAGAGATATAAAGACGGAGCTATTAGTAAAAGACAATACACGATGGTGTCAGCTACATATGTACGTGCGCAAGAAAAAGACAGAAAGCCTGCTTAAATTCAGTCTTGGAAATATTTCATTGCCCGTGGTTGCCTTAATTGGGCACTGCCCAGGGACTAGAAAAAGTAAAAAAAAAAACATTGGGTTGAACAGACTACTGGGATTTCTATCTGCATCTAGGTGGTGCAGGACGCCATGGCGCAGTGGTAAGTGTGTTGACTCTGACGCACGATGAGCCAGTTCGGATCCCGATAACAGCAACGTCCACGAATGTTTATCTCGCGGTGTTGCTCCTCGGCGGAGTACTGGCAAAACCCCCCCGTAGAATACTGGCCATGAAAAAGCTTCTCGACTCACGCCGTTCGGAATCGGCATTAAACTGTGGGCCTTTTTCACCTGTGTGGTAAATAAATCACACGCAACATGGGTGATTGAGAGAAGCTTGGCTCCGGTCTTTCGTGGACTGTAATGCCATCAAAGAAGAAAGAAGAAGGATAAGATCTAGGCAGTTCAGCTCAACGGGTAACCTTTAGCTTTCTATGGGTTAAACGTTAACTGGGCACAATATAATCCTCATTGTCTAAGTGAGCCTCTCGTCAATAGGGCACCCATTTACCAAATCTTACTGTTTTCTTCTTATAGTAGTGTTGTGCCTATCGAGTACCTTCTGTTGGGTCAACTGGCCACAAAGGACATTATTTGAGCGCCATTTGTCTGAAGCTGTTCGCCTAAGGAAATCGGAATTGTGGCGAAACAACTCCTAGTTTTTACACCACGATGATCTACCATCTCACACTGCATTGATTATCATTCCACAACCACTGTGTTAACCTAATTTATCCCCATGCGACTTTTGGCTATTCAACAAACTCAAAAATACAAAAGATGCAGCTGGAACGAAGAGAGAGAGCTGAAGGACATTCCGGAAATCGACTTTAACAACTATTTCGAAGATTAGAAAATCCATTAACATTAGTGCATTGTATCCATTTGAAGACGATAAGATTCATTTGAAAGAATAAGAATGCGTATTCATAGACTAAGAAGGCATGCGCTCGGACATACAGGGTAAAGTTGTTGATCGCTCTCAACCTGGCGAGATGCCAGCAACGATCCCTTTTTAAATGCCCGGGTCAAGTTGACATACGGCCTCCTCGCGGCGCCCCCTGGATAGCCTCTTCAACAACCGTTGGGAGGTGAACAAACGTATGCAACGACAAAACCCCGACCAGAATGGCGGTTGTGCGGCGGGCTAACAATCCGCCGACGTAAAAAACCTAAAAGTTATGAATGAGCAAGATGCCTGGGATACACGGGCGGATACCCGACGGCGACAACGCACGAAAAAGGAGCACGATCTGCGAGTATGCTCCTGGAATGTCAGAACCCTGTACACTCCCGGAGCTGCTCATAAACTAGAAGGAATCCTCACGCAGTACAAGGCGGATATGACTGCGGTCCAGGAAATACGCTGGATAGGAAATGGTATGATTAGGAAGAAAAATTGCGACATTTATTACAGCTGTCACAAAAGGTTGCACTTACTGGGATGCGGATTTGTCGTGGGAAAGCGGTTAAGGTCGAAGGTCATCGACTTTCAACCCATAAGTGATCGCCTGGCTGTGATCCGCATCAGAGGCAGATTTTTATAACATCAGCCTTTTATGTGCACACGCCCCTACCGACGAGGCTGAAGACCCTATCAAGGATGACTTCTATGACCTCCTGGACAACGCCTACGGAGCTTGTCCGGAATACGAAGTAAAAATCGTGCTCGGGGACTTCAGCGCCCAAATCGGTAAGGAGAACACCCTTGGCGGAGTGATCGGAAAGCACAGCCTCCACGATACAACAACAGATAACGGCTTCCGACTCGCTGACCTTGCGACAGCTCGTAATGCGGTGATAAGTAGCACAAGATTCCCTCGCAAGCGAATCCACACAGCAACCTGGCGATCTCCGGACGGTCGAACCGCCAACCAAATCGACCATGTGCTCATTGACGCAAGGCACTCGTCAAACATCCTGGATGTGCGAACATTCAGAGGGGCAATGACGACTCTGACCACTTCCTCGTAGCAGCAAGATTCAGGGCTCGACGGTCCAATGTCAGAAAGCTGCACCAGCCCATCAGGAGAAGGTTCGACATTGGGCGCCTGAGCTCACCGGAGGTTGCCAGAGTCTACAGCGAGCAGATGAGCGAAAGACTCTACGGTATGCTTACGTCGAACACAAAAGCCAATAATATGTGGCTGCATTGCCACTCAGCCATTCAGGAAGTAGCCGAAACCACATTAGGATACCTACCACCCCCGACAAGAAACCCGTGGTACGATGGCGAGTGTGAGCAGAAAAAGGCAGCAACCGACGAGGCGTACCAAAAGGCGCTGCGGAGGAAAACCAGGGCAGCCCAAGAAGAGTACCGAGCCAGAAGAAGGGAGGAGAAAAAACTACTGCGACAAAAGAAAAGAATCTTCGCAGCCTCCCAGCTCAAGGATATCGGGGAGTCTAGGGATAAACATAAAACACGAGCCTTTTATAAGAAAGCCAAAGGCCTTGCAGGAGTCTTCAAAAAGGGCACCCAGGCTCTTCGAAACTGCGAGGGTAATCTTGTCACCGACCTGCAGGGAATAGGGGATGTATTTAAGCAGCATTTCCAGCAGCTGCTTAACGAGCATGAGCAAGAGAGAGTGGTAGGGACCGAGGAAATCCCCACTCCATCCGCTGAAGTATTCCTCCCACCCAGCATCGAAGAAGTCGGCACAGCAATTCAGAAACTGAAGAACAACAAGGCCACAGGCCTAGATGGCTTACCATCAGAGCTCTTCAAGGCTGGCGGCGATGTTCTCGCAGGGAGCATGCACCAGATCAACTGCAGAATTTGGAAAGATGAAAGCATGCCCGACGACTGGAATACCAGCTCTATATGCCCCATCTACAAAAAAGGCGATCCTACCTCTTGCAAGAACTATAGAGGTATATCCCTGCTCAATGTCGCATACAAGATCCTGTCTAGCGTATTGTGTGAACTTCTAAAACCATTTTGCACAGCACTAATCGGCAGCTACCAGTGCGGCTTCCGGCCCGGCAAATCTATAGACCAAATTTTCACACTTCGACAAATCCTGGAAAATACCAACGAGTTTCGAATCGATACACACCATCTTTTCATCGATTTCAAAGCCGCATACGACAGTATTCATCGTGAAGAACTGTTTGGTGCGATGGCCGAATTCGGGATCCCGGTAAAACTGATCCAGTTGTGTCGCGCCACGCTAAAATACAAGCGATGCACCGTGCAATTCGGTTCTAGGACCTCGGAACCATTCGAAACATGCACCGGATTGCGCTGTCATGTGACTTCTTCATCCTGGTGCTGGAGCAGATAGTGCGACGGGCAGGCGTCAACAGGGAAGGCACTATCTTTTACAAGTCCATCCAGCTGCTAGGATACGCGGGTGATATCGACATCATCGCGTGTTCTCGCCGTGGCATCGTGGAAGCATTCACGGCGATTGAAGAACAGGCGAAACGAGTTGGCCTTAAGATCAATGATGACAAAACGAAATACATGCTGTCAAGCAAAAACCAATCCGTCGCTCACCACCTGGGACAAAATATAACAATTGACAGCTACAATTTCCAGGTAGTTAAGGAGTTTGTCTACCTCGGAGGCAAACGTAAATTCCATAAATGACAACACAGTGGAGATCCGGCATAGAATCGCCCTTGGCAACCGATGCTACTTCGGCTTGTCTAAACAACTGGGGTCAAAACACCTCACTCGAAAGACCAAAGTCATGCTTTACAAAACGCTCATTCTGGTAGTCTTGCTAGACGGAGCCGAAAGCTGGACGATAAGCAGGACAGCGGAGCTGATTTTTGGTTCTTTCGAAAGAAAAATTCTGCGCCGGATATTTGGTCCTGTCTGTGAGGAAGGTGAATGGAGAAGAAGACACAACCGCCAACTCTACGAGCTGTACCAAGATGTGGATGTAGTCCGGAAGGCAAGGACCCTTCGACCACACTGGCTCGGCCACATCGAGCGCATGGACATCAACGCTCCAGCTAAGAGGGTCTTCTACTCCGAGCCTCCTGGTTCGAGAAGAAGAGGAAGACCGAACCTCCAGTATAAAGACCAAGTAATCGCGGATGTAAGACATCCTGGTCTTGACAACTCGAAGCAGCGTGCCCGGGAGCGTCAAGGATGGAAGGCAGCTATAGCTCAGGCTCAGATCCTCCATGGATCGCTGGCCTGATAAGAAAAAGATTTCATGGTCATTTAATTTTGTGGACACAGTGGTATATTGTGAACATTATCATCCAGCCTTAGGTGATTGTGGTAAAATTCTTCCTCACTTAATCAATTTACACATATTCATACTTACGGTTATCCTCTCCATTGATGGATAAGAACATCTCACTTATTTCGAGCCTCTATATACATGAAATCAGCCGTGACTTTATACTACCAAAGAATGTATGTAACTCAAAGCGGAAAATAATTCCAAAACCATACACTTCACTAGGTTGATCCTTGACACAGCGACTGGCTGACGAAAGAATGCAGTGCAATTAAAGAAATCTCACATTTTTCACCTTCCTCATTTTGACATTACCTTCACCTACATGAGCAAATAAAAGTGTGTGTATACAAAAAAAGAAGAAAAAAATTTTGAATAAACAGAAGAATACGTAGAGAAAAACAGCAGGGCTCTTACACCGTCTGTGAGTTGTGCCTCCCCTAGTTAACTCCTTTCTACAACATCCTGACATCAAAACTTAATGAATAAAAGTCGACCGAACGAACAAGGGAGCAGCATTTTAATTGCCTTGAACCTTTAGCGTTTGAGCAAGGACTTCTGCTAATTAAACAGCAGCACACAGCACGCCCGATCCAACTCGATTCTGAATAAATTATATTCTAAAGTGAAAGAAATAAAATATCCTTAGCAGTTGCAGATTTACGGAATATCCATAATGGACAATACAGCGATTAAGGAGAAAGAGGAAAATGCAATCTTGACCTGAAAGTCAGGACGTAACGACACGGCAAAAGTCGAAAGCCTACCAACAACGTGGGTAGAAAAAAATCTCCTTTCGGTCTTTCGGTTGACTGTAAATAGATGTGAAGGATTTGAAGTGTTTTTCAATTTACCAGAATATGAATGAAACCGCGGTTGGATTTAGCCTTGGATTTAAGGATTTTTGCTTTCAAGGGATAAGTGTGAATCTTGTTGGTTCGAAGGTGAAAACTCTTGATCGCTGTCTGTCAAATAGCACTCTTATCTTCCCATTCCCTTTTCGTTATAATTTTCTTTTAATTTTCTTGTCGTTTGATGTTTTTCTTTATTGCCGATGTGTCCTCTTCGTAACATTGGGATTTGGGTGTGGTGAATTTCGGGTAAAGATTTTGTCTGCCATCTTCACGGCAGCTTAATCCTTCTGATTCTTTTTTAGAGCTTACAGATATAGGCATTTAAGTTGTTGACATTTCTAAGTTTTCTGATGCCACATGTCGAGTTTTTAGGTATCTTTCGTTTCATGTGGAAATATAGAATTTTCTTAGAATAATTGATACCCAATGCCATACGTTGCGCACTACTTAAATGGATACATGTAACTCGGTTTACTTCTTTAGGTCATAGGGGTTTCGTACGTGATGCCCATCGGTGGTATAGTAGTAATATAAGCCATAATGCCGAATGTTTCAATTTTATCAAATAGGCAGGACTACAGCTAAGTGCTTTGAGGGTTCCTGAATAATTTGAAAAGTCCATTACCATCTTGCTCTTCATATGGAAATGGAATCCACATTTACCTTATTTGACTACGTGACAACAACGATATGCAAATATCCCATTTGTCAGACTCAGGTATGTTTGAAAACCATCTTAACCACAATATTAGTAGGATTATCATTAAATGAATGAAATCGCCAAGACAACTATTTACTATCACGTAAGGTTAGTACCACCACTTCCACTTCCACTCCCTTCCGGAGTGGATTCGAAGACTCTGCGGGTCGGAGCTGTATTTTACATGCGCTCCACATGGCCTAGCCACCTTAGACGCTGTATCCGTAGACGTCGTACCAGGCCGATGTCGCTGTACAACCCGTACAGTTCTTCGTTATGTCTTCTCTTCCATACACTGTTTGAGCAAACGGGACCGTAGATAGTACGCAGAATTTTCCTCTCGAAACGACCAAGGGCATCTTCATCCGCTTTTGTTAAGGTCCAAGCCTCTGCGCCGTAAAGGACGACTGGGATGATTAAGGTCTTATATAGTGTCACCTTGGTTTTCCGAGAGAGGGCTCTACTTCTCAATTGCCTCTTGAGCCCAAAGAAACAGCGGTTGGCAAGAGTGATTCTGCGTTTTATCTCAGCGCTGGTGTTGTTGTGGCTGGTCATCAGTGAGCCAAGGTAGACAAATTCCTTGACCACTTCAAAATTATATCCGCCCATGGTGACGTTCTGGCGCCGGTGTTGTCCGTCTCTTTTAGATGAATTCAGATATTTGGTTTTACCCTCATTAACCTTGAGCCCCATCTTAGCCGCTTCTATCTCAATGCTTACAAAGGCCTCATTGACGTCTCGCTGTGTCCGTCCAATCACGTCAATGTCGTCGGCGTACGCAAGCAATTGCGTAGACCTGAAATAAATCGTACCTCTTGTGTTGGCCAGTGACTCTTGCACGATCTTTTCAAGCACGATGTTGAAAAAGTTACATGACAGCAAAGATCTCGGTTTGCTCATTACCGACCTTAATGGAGCAGCGAGAATTCTCCATTGTCATCCTGCACAGTCGGACGAGTTTGGCAGGGATGTTAAAACTAGACATGGCTTTGTATAGCTCATCCCTATACATGCTGTCATATGCAGCCTTGAAATCGACGAAGAGGTGGTGAGTGTCGATTTGGTATTTCTGGGTCTTCTCCAAAATCTGCAGTAGCGTAAATATTTGATCTATTGTGGATTTACCTGGCCTGAAACCACACTGATAAGAGCCGATCAGGTTATCCACAAACGGTTTCAGGCGTTCACACAATACGGCAGAGAAGATCTTATATGCGATGTTAAGGAGGCATATTCCCCTATAGTTGGCGCAGTTATAGGGGTCTCCTTCCTTATGGACCGGGCAAACGATGCTGAGAGGCATGCTTTCCTCCGACCATACCTTGCAAATGAGATGGTGCATGCACCTTACCAGCTCATCTCCAGCCGCCTTAAGAAGCTCAGCAGACAGGCCGTCTGCGCCCGCGGCTTTATTAGACTTAAGTCTTGATATCGCTATTTTGACTTCGTCTAGGTCGGGTGGACTGTATTCTGTTACATTGTCGTCCATAACGAATGGCGCGTTCTGCCTGACAGCGGTATCTTGTCTATCATCGCCGTTATACAGTCTGCAGAAGTGGTCTTTCCAAATCCTCAGCATCGACTGCGACTCTACTACCAGTTCTCCATTGTCATCCCTGCAGGCCGCCGCTCTGGCTTTGTAGCCATGGCATGTTCGTTTTACCTTATTGTAAAACTTACGGGTGTCATTCCTGCGGAGGCATCTCTCCATCTCCTCGATCTCACGTTTTCCGTGCTCTCTCTTCTTTCTTCTGAAAAGCGTGTGTTTCTCTCATCTCTTCTGCTCATAGATTTCGCGAGTAGCTCTCGCATGGACTTATTCGCATTGTTCATCGAACCAGGGGTTTCTAGGTGGTGGCGGTTTGAAACCCAGCACCTCTGAGGCAGCGTCTCTGACGGCGCTCTGGCAATGCGCCCATTCCTGCTCTATTGTTTGTGCTGTGTGGGTGGATTTTGTGAGAGTTTGAAGGAGACACGATCGGCAAAGATTCTGGCTTGCTACAAGGAGGTTACGCCCCGCTAGGAAATCGATTAGCCTTAGTCCGTTGTCGGATGTGTTGTTATGGGGGCTATGCTTTCCTATGATCGACTCAAATATGTCCTTTTGCCCAGTTTTGCATTCAAATCTTCTAGGACTAATTTCGTTTCGTAGCTGGGGCATTGGGCATACGTTCTGTCTAGGAGATCGTAGAAATCTTCTTTGAGTCGATCGTCCTTTTCTTACATTGGAGCGTGAGCGCATATTAAGCTAATGTTTCCAAGTTTAACTCTGATGCGGATTGTTATGAGGCGTTCGGTTATGTCTCGGAAGCTTAAGACTTTTTGTCGGAGTCTTCCCCGAATAACGAATCCGCACCCGAATAGGCGCTGTTTGTTCTCCTTGTAGCAGTTCCCGTAGTAGATGTCGCAGGTTTTCATCCGTTTTCTGCCTGGTCCATCCCATCGCACTTCTTGGAGTGCGGTTATATCTGCTTTATAGCATTTGAGGGTTTGCTCCTATTGATCGCCCTACGCACAATCCCCAACCTGGAGGGCCAGGTTCCTCTTTCCCCAGGAACAAGGGGTTGGGTCGCTGCACACATTGGTTCACTACCTGGTGGGTGTAGGGTAGCTATCTAGGGGGCGCCACACGGAGGGTGTGTGTCAACTTGGATTGAGCAGGGACAGAGATCGAAGCTGGCGTTTGCCATGTTAAACGCGATCAACTTCTTTGCTCTGTTTGCTCGCTCCCTCCCCCCTACGTGGTATGTTGATGCCTACAATTACACACCGAACGTAATTCGAATATTATCAGGTCATCACCCTTCCTTTTTTTAACATTCCACCGGACTTTCAAAATCCATTTAATTACAAAACAGAAAAGCAAAAAACATCCACTCACTCGAACCACAAGCACTCAGTGGCAGTCAGTCCTTAACTCGACGTCGGTAACATCAATCGTACCGTCTGCGGCTCTAGCTATATCCTAATACATATTACAAGAGGTATCTATGTGTGAATCTACACTTCACTTAGCACACAATGTTGTTGTGCCATCGACATTTTGCGGTTCAATGAGTCCTTTCAAAGACCAATTTACTTCCGAAGCACACCTTATAACCATAGGTGTGCAACTCCGCCTAGTCACCAACCACCCATCCACCATATCCCCTTGTATTTTACCGTTTAAGCCTGTATGTTCCTTTTTTGGGTCACTGGCACCGGGTGAACATGTAGTAACAAAAGGACCCTTTTCCCTACATCGTTGTATCGATGCCGTAGGACGATAGGTAGTAGAGAAGCCAATGAATGGCAAAACCCATTGAAACCATCCGTTTTTTCTTCTTTTTCTGTTCTTCTTTTCTGATTTTTTTTTTTTTTTTTGAATTATTGATTGACTGTGTCGAGGATAAAGGATTGTTGCATTAACCTTTAAAGAAAATTTGTTGTTTTTCCTTATCTGCTCGCTGGGATGTGTAAATTGGTTATTATGTATTAAGTGGGTTAGGAAATCATGTTTTTTTCTTCTTTTTTTGCGTAGTGAATAGCGATTAAATGAACCGATAAGGAAGCAAACTGATCTGTAAATTGTTAAATGCCTAGCCGATATAGACCAAATGGTAATATGTGATTTTACTATCGAAAGGCCTGTTTGGTGGGTTTCGATAAGACCAGGAATGTGAGTGCGGGTTTTCAAATGACACCTTTCAGTCGTCATTTGGGATTTAAACTGCAAACTCGATAAAAAAAAAAAAAAGAAACAAGCACAAAACAAACAAAAAAACAAAAATTGGATGATAACCGCGGGCAGTTTCCACTGCACTTTGTTTTCTTACAGTTTTCCTATCTATATCAGAAAATGCTGTACCTCCCCAATCGGCATTACATGCATTACTCGTCGGCAACCCCAATAATTCCCAATAGATGATAGCTCGAAGTCAGGCGCTTCCGAGTTCCTGATGGTTTAAGTTTATTAAGGCTTCATGGCTTGCGCAGATTGCATTGCAAATATTGATAAACGTAGTGGGTATAGGTCCCAGAAGAACCTTATCTTGGAATTGCAGTTTCCTGATGCACGTGGTATCCGGGTCCACTCCTAATGAGTTAATATCTCAAGGTTAGATACCGGAACGTTTAGTTAGCAATGCTGCAGCCACTGCCGTTGGGAAGGGGAAGTGCCTATTTTCTATCGCCATTTTGCTTTGAGAAGGGAAGACGAAACGTGGTAGCGCGTTCCACATTTCTGTGGTTCGGTTGACGAAAGAATTTCTATATTTGACAGTATGGCCGAAAACGGGCTTCAAAGTGAAATCGTGAGCCTTCGGAGAGAGATGTGTATCGCCAGAGAAGTTTTGAAGGGGCGGAATGCAACTTGCTATTTCATCAGAGCACTAATGATGAAAGTAACGATAATACAATGAAAGGCAAGAGATATTCCTGCGATAATCCAGCGATGAAATGAATTTGTAGTCCTGGAATCTCCTATGAGTTTTATCGCGCGGTCTTGAACTCTGTTTAGTAAGTGCAGTGAGACCTTAGATGCGCCAGACCAGATATGAGCGTTGAACTCCAACTTTGGACGAATTAGCACTTTATAAAGTAAAGCCAGATCGCTGGATGCGAAGAATTCCTTGCATTTGTATAGGAAACCTAGCTATCTCGCAGCAATCTTGGCGACACTAAATATGTGATTCCAACAAAGGTTGTCACTGATGCACATACCCAGGATTAAAAGCTCATCGGTCTCAGAGATACAAGTGCCATTCATAGAAAATGGCATCGGGCCAGTGTTACGTTTTAACGACAGAATGAATGAATGAATTTTTATTGCGAATCGTTTAAAAGTTACATTGGCTATCGCACAATTTAAATAATTTAGTCAGAGATATGAGTTACATGAGAAATCTTACTACTGAGAAATATCTTATACAATCATTAATATACAATTTATATGAAGCAAACATTCTTGGAAAACAACAAAAAAAAAAAAAAAAAAGAACGACACTCTATTCTTTTTGCCCCATGCCACGATGTTGTCGATATAGGAATTAAATAAGCTTAACATACGCTGCTACTTACTGTCTGCAGCCGAATTGCAGTAAAGAAGTGAACGAATATGAGAAGCTGAGGGTACTGTCGTCAGCGAAGGAGTGAATTGGATTAGAAGTAACAGATAAGAGATCATTTGCAAAAATGAGAAAGAGTGTCAGAGACAAAACGGAGCCCTGGGGAGCACCAGCATTCACAAAGTGAGTGTCAGACTTGAATCCGTCCCAGACAACTTGAATTGAACTATTCGAATGGTAGTTTCTAATCCATAGAAGAAGGGAGTCTTCGATCCCAAATGCATGCATTTTCGACAAAAGAGCATCATGCCAAGCTCTGTCAAATGCTTTCGAAATATCAAGCAACTATTTTGCTTTTGCCCGTCTGGTGGAGCGAACTATTCCACTTCTCGGTGGGATAAGCCATCAAAACACCAGTGGGTCTGTTGCTGCGGAAGCCATACTGCCCGTAGATGACGAGTTTCTGCGACTCGAGATATATCATTAGTTTACAATCTATAGGTGAAAAAGCTTACGCAATGGTTTTGCCAGAACACTCCTTCAGAATTATTGGGGATATACCATCTGGACCAGTAGAATTGTGTATGTCAAAATCTTTAAGAACCCTCGCAACTGTACGAGTATGGAAGTAAATTTATCCCATAATGGAATAAAGGTACTCCAGAACAAGCGGTGACAGAGATGATATAAGGTTTTGCGAGTTTGCTGCGAAGCGTGCAGCGAGCAGATTGTAAGAGGGTTTGACAGCCGGAGTGTCGTTGGGAATGAGCGTGGGTATAGACGACGATACTGAGATCTTGATGTTTATGGCGAAAGGCCAAAAATTTCTGCTACCTTTGGGACATTGTAGAATCTTTGCATCTCAATTTTTGGCCTTGTAAGAATTTGGCTCGTCGAATGTGGGAGTTGCAGTTAATTCTGGCTTATATACTTATGTCTTTTTCGGTTTCCTCAGTGGTGTTTGCCTTATAATTCAAGTCAAACCGCGCTTATCCTTCGGCTTAGCACTTTTTATCCAAACGACCAGTTAAAGCTCCAAAAGTAGTTGTTAAGGCAGCACCAATTGGCTTCCTTCTAATAACCCATGTTATTCTTTTCGGATATTTTTCTTAAGCTGTGTGAAGTGAATATGGGATTTTAGCTTATAGTGATCAGACGATCCTTGAGGAGATAATACATACATCCAAAATGTATTTGTCCGGTTGAGAGGTAAGAAACAAATCCAGGGTGTTGGCAGTATGACTGGCAACATCCGAGAAACAAGATGGCTAATTCGTAAGCTGAGTTAATTGGTTCAACTCAGCGAAAATTTCGACATACCAATCCCCAGACTTCTTCGCTCAGGAGCACGCTCATTTTTAACAAGAGATTTGAGATACTGATCTGGGTATCAAGGGCCTTAGGTGATAGGATGTGCTGGCATCCTTGCACCAAATCAGAAATCTGCTGGCCAAGGCCAGGCGCTGAGCGGCAAGCGGCAGGGCGGCAAATAGCTGAGCGGCAAAAAAAATTTAAAACGTATGAAATTGTATGGTTGCAGCCACACGGCCGCTGAGCGGCAAGCGACGTTTCTGAGCGGCAGTGCGGCGCTGCTTAGTTTTCAATTCTGTTCTATTATTTTAGTGTAGTGCTGAGCGGCAAAAAATAATTATGTAGAAATAGGTTAATTTCGTTTTGTAACTTTAGAACGAACTTACGGGACATCTCTTGTCTGAAGGTGAGTGTCGGTTCTGTCTTGATGACGGACACTGCAGGGGAAATACTATGTCAGTGTACTGCACTTTACGTATCCTTCTCAGAAAAATGATGACTCCTGAGAGAATCTATTTATTTATTTATTTATTTATTTATTTATTTATTTCATCTACTAGCTAGGCTATACAGATTACAACGGATGGAAAAAAAAAATATATATATATAAATGTATACTTATTAACTAAGAGAAAGCCAAGAGATTAAGTAAAATCCTTTTGAAGCGCTCTCGAGAAAAATGTAAATCAATATAGTTATAAACATCGTTGAAAGAAACTGTAGCTCTCGACATAGGCTCATTTTGGCCGTAGTTAGTTCTATGAACAGGTCGAAGAAGAAGGTATCTCTCCCTCAGAGGTCTACACGGAGCATAGATCGGTACTAGGGCTAAAAGAGATGGACATTTAATGTGGTAATTTAACACATCCCTTACAAACATGATGTCATGGGCTTTTCTTCTTGAGCTTAGAGATGAGATCCCTAGCAGTAGACATCGAGTCCGGTAAGGAATTTCGAAATCCCACCTCATTTTCCGGAAAACATATTTTGTGAAGCGCCTTTGGATTTTCTCAAGGCGATCAGAATGAGTTTTGTAAGACGGGTTCCATATTACATCAGCATATTCAAGCAAAGATCGTACAAACGCAATAAAAAGTGAGATAAGGGTGTAAGGGTCCGAAAATTGTGTGCTGTTTCGTTTTAAAAAACCAGAGACTTTATTTGCTTTAGCAATAATATGATCTACGTGAGATGTAAAGGTGAATTTCGAATCAATAACAATACCGAGATCTTTGACTTCTTTAACGCTGTTAAGAACAGAACTATCTATTTCATATTGAAACACAAGACGAGAAGAGCTTCGATAAAAAGATATTATGAACCATTTTCTAGTGTTCAAGCGTAGGCAATTTTTGACGCACCAACCAGATAGATTTCTTAGATCTGACTGTAAAAGTTCGCAATCCAGTGAGGAGTTGATTTTAAGAAACAGCTTCAAGTCATCAGCGTACATCAGAACGAGGCTGTGTTTTAATGCAAGCGGTAAGTCGTTGATGAAAATGATAAAGAGTAGCGGACCCAAATGACTGCCCTGGGGTACGCCGGAGCTGCACCCAGAAGATCTTGAAAGGTTTTCCTCAATTTTGACCATTTGAATCCTACCAGTCAAATAAGATGCTATCCACTTAAGGATCGCTGAATGAAACCCAAAGCTTTCAAGTTTTTTAAGTAAAATATGATGGTTGACGGAATCAAAAGCCTTACTGAAGTCGGTGTAGGCACAGTCAACTTGATGACCATCCTCAATAGCATTAATGGTATAATTCGAGAAGCAAGTTAGATTAGAGGTAGTGGACCTCCCAGAGACGAATCCATGCTATGAATCACAAATATATTCCTTTATGGAGAATTCAACTTTGGATTTAACAATGCTTTCGAAAAGCTTAGGCAAAGCAGATAATTTACAAATTCCTCTATAATTTTCAATGTCGTTCTTTGATCCAGACTTAAAAATTGGAATAAGAAAAGATGATTTCCATTCTTCAAGAAAGATACCGGAGGAGAGCGACAGGTTGAAAATTTGCAGAAGAGGTTTACAAATAGCTTGAGAACACATTTTAAGAATAATCGCGGGAATGTCATCGGGGCCAGGCTTTGAATTGGGTTTGGGTCCATTAAGAGCCAATGTTATGTCGAGAAGGCTTATTTGGATGAGGCCAATATCAATTCTACATTCAGCAGCTGATACATCATCTCAGCTCCTACGAGAGACACTCTCAGCTTTATTAAGAATGTGGAGAAACTCCTCCTCTGATCGGCTAGCAGGTACAATAGATCTACACAGGTCGCAGTACCCCATACCTCATGTTAGCAATCGCTAGATCACATGACGCCGATGATGGTCAGTCGGCTTATG
The DNA here is from genome assembly GCA_951905685.1 of Eumerus sabulonum. NCBI lineage: Eukaryota > Metazoa > Arthropoda > Insecta > Diptera > Syrphidae > Eumerus > Eumerus sabulonum. Next base: position 212,497,434 of record OX645060.1, read on the forward strand.
AATTAAGAATTATGAATTATAAATTATGAACGACGATTATAGAGTTTTCAACGTGTCAGGCTTTGGTGCATCTTTTACAGAACCCATAAAATAGCAAAACAAAAAACAACAACAAAAATCTAAAGTCAAATGTACTGAACTTTTTCAAATGTATTTTCATATTTTTTGAACATATGTAGCATAGACCATGGCAAAACTTACATTTTCAAAATTCTAGTTTCCCTGAATGTATAAATCATATACAGTTTGTAGGTCAAGGACCATAAATCATGTAACAAAGTGATATTGAAAACCCAGGATTGAAATCCTGTCCCAAATCTAACCCCTAACCTGACCTTCCATTACCACCTGCCTATGATTTACAATCTTTGCCATATATAATGCAGTGCCATGACCTACTTACTATCCAGTATATCTGTATTCCGAACGTGAATCATTTGTCCCCAGAGATACCGGCGATTACCACCATCCTTCACATTGTGTAATAAAATCCAACAATAACGCAGCATGACACATTACGTATACGCCCCCATAAGCTGTATGAGAGTGGGGCGGGTATATTCGCTCCAGGCGTCCCGGAAACAAACAAGTAAATTTTAATCCCTCTCAGGGGTTAGAGGTTTATTTGTTTCCAAAATAGAAAATTATTTATGAGCGGAACGAAGCAATACAGGATGAACTGTTTAAAAACCGTTTCCGAATTGATATTCAAATATTGTGGTTTAAACAAATGATTCACTTTGAATTTAAACGAATTACAATTGGAGTAGAGGATTTTTTGGGGTGTGGGTGGATTACATTTTTGATTTGTTTCAGATCTATACCAAATTGTGTACCATAAGCATGTGTACATTTGGTTAGGTTGTTTTATTTTGAAATATATCTGATATCCACTCTGAGTAAATGATTGTTTTACATCCGCAAAACCATTTGGCTTAATTGGATGTATTTAAAATTGTGTGTTATATCACTTTTATCTTATTTACTTATTTGCTTATAATAGTGATTTCACAAGTACTCGAAGACTGAGATAATGTATTGTACATATTTGCTCGTTGGAATTTGCTAGCAGTGTGTCATTGGACTAGATTACTGCATAAGTTAGTTCATAGTAAAAGTCGATACCTCATGACCATGGCATTTCTCATGTGTACTTTAATTCAATTTGTTCATTTCGAAGGCTTTGAAATGAAAAAGCGAGAGCCAGGTAATACGGGGAAAGGACATACATGTTGGGTTGTTGACTGGAAGCACTTGTGGAATTGAATTGTTCAGCAAACCTTTTTGAAGAAGTGTATTGAGGGACTTGCAAAAAAAGACGATTAGGATTGAATTAGGGTTAAACTAACCGATTCTCTGTGCGCCTTTAACTAAAAAGAAAAACAGCGAATAAAAACATAGCAAAACAAAATGGTTGGTGATAGAGACAAACAATTGGTATTGATATACATACATAGGTCGAGCTGAGCGCCTTTTGTGAAAAAAAGTCTGAAAGAACTTATAAGGATGTAGTCTGTTAAACGAATTTTTTGGAATATGCTCATATTTCTATTGTTTTGAGTCGGGAGTATATGAATTCTAAACCAGTTGACCAGGCTGATCAGGCCTAGTAAATTCAGTTTCTAAGTGTCTCATTGATGTTTAATGACAGTTCATCACACTCTTGCCATTATAAGTGCTTTTTGGTCAGCCCAGTCAACGTCTCAGTCAATATCTTTCTAATCCTGTACATATGTACATACAAACATACAAACAAAGAAGAGTGTGTATTTAGAGCACTACATACCTAAGAGAACGATAGTACCAAATTTCATGGCGTGCGATTCGTTGTAAGAATTATCAGGAATTGCTAGCCAACGAGCCTTGAGCTTTCGTAGCATTTTCTGTGGAAGTATCGATAAGACAGAGAGAAGCAAGACAGATTCCTGCGATGTTTCAACAAATACAAAGTGCTTTTTAGGGATTTGGTTTTTAGGTTGGCAGCACTGTTTTCCCGGATTGCCAATTTGACAGTTAAAAGTTGATTCGTCGTTTGTGTTTCTTGCCATTTGAATATACGTATTAAAAAAACTTGTTTTGGAAACCATGGTTCGGTTCGCCAAACTTATCGTGCGCTACATCCATTTTACGGTCGATATAACCGTCCATCCGAGCAAGTTATTCGGAATACGATGAATCGTTTTCGCACCACGTACACTCTAGTGGATAATAGGCAACAACAACAACAACAAAGAATGCGAACAGTGCGAACATTGCCTTTGTGGAGCGCAATGTTGAGGAGAATCCGAATGAGTCGATTCGCCAGCTTTTGCAAGAGTTAAAACCACATGGCCATGGTACGCGTCGTAGGTTCAGTGAATGGACTGAAAACGTGATTTAGCTTGATGCTAATTTTAAATTTTTTAGTTAAATCAATATGTAAACTAGCAATATTGCCGAATTTGGAGTGGAGAAAACCTAGAAGCTTTTGTCGAGACGCCGTTAATACTCACTGTCTGGTATGCTTTATGGGCTGGTGAAATCATCAACCTATATGCCGTCCAGAATGATACCGTCAACGGAGAGCGCTATAGAAACAGGATTTCTGACTTGCACCTGCACTGGATTTCGGCAAAGGAGATGCGCTTTCATGCGAATTCCTCAATCTGGTGTTGGAAAAAATAGTGCAGCGGTCAAAGTCAACATGGAAAGAACTATCTTCCAAAAGTCGATCCAGTAGCTGGGCTAACCAGCCGATATTGATATTGTCACAAGTTCCCAGCGCACCATTGTGGAATCATTCTCGGCGATTGAAGATCAGGCCAAACGAGCTGGTCTTCACATCAATGAGGTGAGGACGAAATATATGCTGTCAACAAAAAAGCGGCCTGTCATCCATCACCTAAGGGAAAACATAACGATCGGCAGCTTTAACTTCGTGGCGGTGAAGGAGTTCACACCCGTCGGAGCAAACATAAACTCCCCGAATGACATTATAGTGAAGATCCGGCGCAGAATCATCCTCGCTGCTACTTCGGCTTTTCATAACTGCTAATCCTAGGCTCCTCCGCAAGAAAGTAGGCGAATGAAGGAGAAGACATAACCGCGAACTCTATGAGCTATACAAAGGTGTGGATGTAGTCCAGAAAGTAAAATTCCGTCGACTACATCGGCCGCGTCCAGCGCATGGACATCAATGCGGTTCGCGAAGAAGGAGGAGCCGACCCTTCAAGTGATCGCGGACGTAAGACAGCTTAATCTTTCCGACTGAAAGCAGCGTGCCAAAGATGGAAGGCTGTATATACTCAGGCTCTGACCCTCCATGGGTTTAATCTGAGATCTACCATCATGCAAGCCGGTAGAAACTGCACTTCACTCACTTACAATGAATGAATTCCACAAGGAATTCATCATTGTGGCGTCCCTTAATATGGAAACTGAATTCCATAATAGGTACTTTTGAGGACCTGGGACTACACCAGTAAGGGACTCGAATAAGCTAATCCAGACAAGGAAGGCCATTACGGTCAGTTTTGCGGGTTTTATCATCACCTTTTCGAATTATTATTATGGAAAATATCCCGAAAGGCTCTTCAGGACTTTATGTGCTTTTTGTAAACGATCTGATACTGCCGTAGTGACAATTCGTAGAAAACGTAAGAGCGGAAGGCAAAACTTCAATTTCAGCCTTTCGGTGTCAAAAAGCACCAAGTCAATCCCACCGGAACAAGCTAGTTACCTTAGTCTGATTCCGAATAGCAAGCTCGAGTGGAAATTCAGCATTCTTGGAGAGGAAAATATTGCCACCATTGTTATCTTTCTGAAGCACAAGACCACTCACCGCCTAAAATGTAATTTTTTAACTCCCACCTTTGGACGTGTTGAGCCTGTTTATATTGTCGCCTGCACAGCAATACGAATTAGTAATGTTCATGTCTGCAAGGGAGTCAAACTATCAAAGCATTCCAGAAATATCATTCTTCTACTAAACAGCAATTGTGGAAGCTTTAGTGTGGCTCGAGACCAATGAAACACAAATCAAAGATATTATAATTTAAACAGGCAGCCAAGCAACGATCAAATTTCTTATTGCGATCACTTACAAATGAAAAATAAACCTTCGTTGCCGCCTGCCTTGGCACAACTAAGCAATCTGTTATCAAACTTGTGTTACTTCCCAGTGGGTGATATCCCAGGAAACTGCGAGGCTGAGGAATTATCTCCAAAAAAAGTCATCACTCCTATCGCTAGAGGTTGGAATATTGTCATAACGAAGACGTAGTATTAGTATTTTAATTTTGACGAAAATCTATATAACAATGAGCTTGGACATCGGAGAATACAGGAAGCTTCATTACCATCCTGAATGTGTGATTCCCCAAGAGGCTCACATTATTTGTATATGAGATGGCATTAAGCTGCTGGAAATATAGAATTAAAGACTATTGAAATGTTTGCGATTAAATTTCTGCATCGCATCTAAGGCAGACAGTCATATAGAAATTTGAAAAGGTTCAAATGGGTCTGAAAGGTAGGATTAACAGCCATAGCCAAAGCCCAACATTGTCTTCAATATCTAAGTGGCATGCACTGAGCCTTCGTATCGAAGAGAGAAAAGGAGAGAGAACATAAAGAAACCCGTTGTTTATTGTCGACTCCGAGTAGCAAGTTCGGCAAAGTTTTGATTGAGAGCACCCTACAGACTGCTTTGTCAGTACGCCATAGAGACAAAATATCACGAAATTTCCATTTTGTAGCTATCACGATTGGATACGTGATATCGCTGTCAAATACTGATGCCACCCACTGGGCCCATGGTGTTTACAATAAAATCTAACAGTCGTACGTTTGAGAAGCCTTACCGCTACCAAATTGCAGTGTGTTCTTTCTCATGTACAACGATTGAAATCGGACAGATGGTTTTTTGGGTAAAAAAAGATATTCTACACTGTCGTATCAGAGACACGACCATTTAATTATAAAAATCATCCGCAGTTATTCTGTGCCACTTGTGCGCCCCGCGACTAAGAACAATATTCTAATCTCATTTTCATAAACCAATTTATCATCTTTCTCAGAAAGCCCTTAAGTGGTCCTTTGCCAAGACAATGTATTCATAATTTAGGTTCACCACCAAACCCATTTTACCAACATATATAATCCTCCATAACTCCCACGTGCTTTCACTATATTAATAAGCCCGCCACAGCCATTTCAACCATCGTTAAAATGAAGCAAAGGCCATCTACTTAGAGCCTATGCCTTCGAAAATCTCATCAAACTATTTAACATGCAAATTCTCTCAAGAAACGCCCCGAACCCAACGTAATGATAATTCCGAGACCAACAAAAGCTACACGGGCTCATTAATTAATTGTTCAAAAATTAATAGTACTTACTACATAGTACAATGAGAACACTAGAACTGTGTGTCTAATCGGAAAGTCCTCGATTTTGCCTCCTTTTCTCCCTTCGATACGAAGTTCTCTCGCCGCCGCTTAGCTCAAGTGTCCTTGAAACGTATAATACATATATCCACAGACACCGGTGACGGCAATTAGTAATCCAATATATCCGTGGGGTTTCTTCTTCTTTTGCTTTCTTTGCTGCTGAGACGACCTATCTAGACAGTTTATCCTTTTTTCTTGCTTTCGAAGGCTATGAATCGAATTCACTTAAAATTCTCACACTTAATTTATTGCACATATAAGAAATTTATTGGCAAAGGCAAGCTCATCATAGCACTGATATCACAAATTAGGGGAAGCGAAGTAAATTAAAATAAATATAGATACACATGGGCACGACGTCCTTGATTCTGATTGACAACAAATTAGTGCCTAAGTCGACTGTGACACAGCTACCGATAGGGGAAAAATTCGGCACCAAAAACTATCCTGCTCTATTCTATTCTATTGATATGTATTTGCGTATCGAGGACTAAATATTGGCACGCGATTTCGTTAGTACACACGTCATTACCATCGAACCAAACAGAACAGCTGAACCACTTTTACTATTGCGATAGCGAAATATAAATATCCATGGACGTTCGACGTTTTGACGTAAAATTTAATGAAATCGATAGTTTAATAGATAGATATTTGGCGAGGGCCGAAATCAATTTGTTACGTTCCACTAACCAACAAAGGCTGCTTGTAGTCCTTGCAGAATGACGGGTACGGGTATCTACTACGCCGCGTGCCGATGCCTATATAGCCAAACTTAATTAATCGTTTTGCACATGAAATTCACACGCACTTGCCCGGCTTACGTCGCGTAACTATTTACGGTTTCTGTCAGAATAAAGTCGACTTTAATAAATTCGCAAATTGATATGTATGCTTATGTTGAGAGTGGACAAGAGTGTGTTTTTACGACGACCAGTAATATGATTTCATGCGTCCTACTCCCGATCGTCTCGATATGCATTAGAACTCATCCGTGCGGCTGCAGATAAAGTTGCCGGAGCTCAATAAACCGGATATACTATTTGCAAAGCAATAAAAAAAAATGCGCATCACACACGAACACGAGTATAGAGGTTAACAAGCTGAACGAGGACTTTTCATCACACCATGTGTACACACCACAGATACTTCAATTCGAACTCGTACAAGCATATCCTTTCATCAACCGAATATAGGTCAGTCTGTCAAAGGATGTCATCTATGATCAATCCAGTGTACGATGTCATTCGATACTTGTCGACGATACGATTCACACTCTGCACCTAACTTGAAGCCGATATACTCATTCAACCGTACGTTATTTTTTTCGCGCTCGAGTGTACGAGTGATAACTACTAAAAAGCAAAAAAAAACAAAAGAATGAAAAGCGACTACGAGCAAGACAGTATATAGATCGTCGATGCTTAGCTAGATATCTGACTGGGGATAGTGCCGCGATGCCAACACACCTAATGTATCGGAAGCTACCGTTGGTGGTAAACTGAAATTTGTTAGGAAAAATTGTCGAAAGTCCTTTCGGGATGTTTCATGAGTTTGTTCTTCACTCAGCTGTGTGCGCTGTTTGTATGACAGTATGCGGATAAGCTTTTATGCTCGCGCTGGGAATGCGATGCAGCATGGCCTTCACGTGTATGGTAGTGGAAGGATCTGTTGTTGGTTTTTCGTTTCGTTGTTGAGTCATGTGCAGACACAACACTAACAAAGAGCTTTTAAGAGTACGGGAAAATTAAAATTGGAAGAGATGATGCATTTGATTTTGTCCTTACATTTAGGGATAAGGAAATTATGATCTGCTGCTTAGCATACGACAGCGGTGTGATGCAATTGCTCGAGCAGTTACGGCCGTTGGGGATGGTTATTTAGAGATAGCCGAGACGGATTTAAATAACAAAAGCTCCTGTGGGTCAAGAGAGAGAGAGAGAGAGAGGGACGTTGGATTTAGATAAATGGGCTTGGGACTAAGTTCATAACATCTCCTTTGGCGTAAGTGTTAAGTGGTGAGAGGTAAGTGTTATATAACTGATGCGAACGATTAGGCTTTGGGTAGAAGCAAAATAAGAGGAAAAATAATATCAATTAAATATTACATCCGTTGATAGTAAGAGTTGTCATTTTGAGTATGTAGGGAAAGATTGCAATTTACGCTGGAGCTATAGGATATAAAATGCGTTCACAAATGGTTGCTTTGTTATATGTAAATGTCAGCACCTGAACTAGATTCGGAGAAAATGGAAACCTTTTTTTAGAAAAGCACACAATGACTACCGATTTTTTCACGATTTGGAAGCGAGTAAACTAGATACAGCTTTGTGCAAATTAATTAAGGTAACGACTTTTTAGAGGGAGCGAGCAAACAGAGCAAAGAAGTTGATCGCGTTTAACATGGCAAACGCCAGCTTCGATCTCTGTCCCTGTTCAATCCAAGTTGACACACAGCCTCCGCGTGGCCCCCCTGGATAGCTACCCTGGCACCCGCCAGGTAGTGAACCAATGTGTGCAGCGACCCAACCCTTGTTCCTGGGGAAACAGGAACCTGGCCCTCCAGGTTGGGGGTTGTGCTTAGGGGTAACATCCCTATCACGTAAAAACCCACTTGTTCCGAAACGACAACAAGCCTCGGATACGGACGGATACAAAGCTGACGACCCCTGCAAACGACTAACGGACTTGAGGGTCTGCACCTGGAATGTGAAGTCCCTTAACAGACCGGGTGCAGGCGATCAATTGGAGCAAACCCTCAACTGCTATAAAGCAGATATAACCGCACTCCAAGAAGTGCGATGGGATGGACCAGGCAAAAAACGGATGAAAAACTGCGACATCTAATACGGGAACTGCTACAAGGAGAACAAACAGCGCCTATTCGGGTGCGGATTCGTTATTAGAGGAAGACTCCGACAAAAAGTCTTAAGCTTCCGAGATGTAAGCGAACGCCTCATAACAAAGCTAAATTTGGAAATATTAGCTTAATATGCGCTCACGCCCCAACGGAAGAAAAGGACGATCGACTCAAAGAAGAATTCTACGATCTCCTAGACAGAACATATGCCCAATGTCCCAGCTACGACACAAAAATAGTCCTAGGAGATTTTAATGCAAAACTGGGCAAGGAGGACATATTTGAGTCGATCATAGGAAAGCATAGCCTCCATAACACCACATCCGACAATGGGTTAAGGCTAATCGATTTCCTAGCGGGGCGTAACCTCCTTGTAGCAAGCACGCGATTCCCCCATCTCAACATCCACAAGGGTACCTGGCGGTCTTGTGATCAATCGACCACCAACCAGATTGATCATATTGCGATCGACGCCAGACACTCCTCCTGTATTCTCGACGTACGAACCTTCCGAGGGGCCAACATCGACTCGGACCACTACCTTGTTGTAGCCAAGGTACGAATGAGGATATCAAGAATGCTTAGGAGTCGAGTAGGACAACGTAAGTTTGACGTTGGAAAGCTACAATCGCAAGAGACTGCCAGAATCTTTGCCGATCGTGTCTCCTCAAAGCTCTCTCAAAATCCGCCCAGAGCAGCACAAACAATAGAGCAGGAATGGGCTCATTGCCAGAGCGCCGTCAGAGATGCTGCCTCAGAGGTGCTGGGTTTCAAACAGGCACCACCTAGAAACCCCTGGTTCGATGAACAATGCGAACAAGCCCATGCAGCAAAACAAGAGGCATATAAGGCCGTGCTGCAACGACGGACGAGAGCTGCTCGCGAAATCTATGAGCAGAAGAGAAGAGAGGAACACACGCTTTTCAGAAGAAAGAAGAGAGGGCACGGAAAGCGTGAGATCAAGGAGATGGAGAGATGCTTCCGTAGGAATGACGCCCGTAAATTTTACAACAAGGTAAAACGAACATGCCATGGCTACAAAGCCAGAGTGGCGGCCTGCAGGGATGAAAATGGAGAACTGGTAGTAGAGTCGCAGTCGATGCTGAGGATTTGGAAAGACCACTTCTGCAGACTGTATAACGGCGATGATAGACAAGATACCGCTGTCAGGCAGAACGAGCCATTCGCAATGGACCACGAAGTAACAGAATTCGGTCCACCCGACCTAGACGAAGTCAAGATAGCGATATCAAGACTTAAGTCTAATAAAGCCGCTGGCGCAGACGGCCTGTCTGCTGAGCTTTTTAAGGCGGCTGGAGATGAGCTGGTAAGGTGCATGCACCATCTCATCTGCAAGGTAAGGTCGAAGGAAAGCATGCCCGACGAATGGAATCTCAGCATCGTTTGCCCGGTCCATAAGAAAGGAGACCCCTATAACTGCGCCAACTATAGGGGAATAAGTCTCCTTAACATCGCATATAAGATCTTCTCTGCCGTATTGTGTGAACGCCTGAAACCGTTTGTGGATAACCTGATCGGCTCTTATCAGTGTGGTTTCAGGCCAGATAAATCCACAATAGACCAAATATTTACGCTACGGCAGATCTTGGAGAAGATCCAGGAATACCAAATCGACACTCACCACCTCTTCGTCTATTTCAAGGCCGCGTACGACAGCGTATATAGAGACGAGCTGTACAAAGCCATGTCTAATTTTAACATCCCTGTCAAACTCGTCCGACTGTGCAGGATGACAATGGAGAATTCTCGTTGCTCCATTAAGGTCGGTAATGAGCATACCGAGACCTTTGATGTTAATAAAGGATTTAGGCAGGGCGACGCGCTGTCGTGCAACTTTTTCAACATCGTGCTTGAAAAGATTGTGCAAGAGTCACTGGCCAACACAAGAGGTACGATCTATTTCAAGTCTACGCAATTGCTTGCGTACGCCGACGATATTGATGTAATTGGACGAAAACAGCAAGACGTCAATGAGGCTTTCGTGAGCATTGAGGTAGAAGCGGCTAAGATGGGTCTCAAGGTTAATGAGGGTAAAACCAAATATCTGCTCTCATCTAAAAGAGACGGACAACACCGACGTATTGGCCAGAACGTCACCATGGGCGGATGTAACTTTGAAGTGGTCAAGGAATTCGTCTACCTTGGCTCACTGATTACCAGCGACAACAACACCAGCGCTGAGATAAAACGCAGAATCACTCTTGCCAACCGCTGTTTCTTTGGGCTCAAGAGGCAATTGAGAAGTAGAGCCCTCTCTCGGAAAACCAAGGTGACACTATATAGGACCTTGATCATCCCAGTCCTCCTTTACGGCGCAGAGGCTTGGACCTTAACAAAAGCGGATGAAGATGCCCTTGGTCGTTTCGAGAGGAAAATTCTGCGCACTATCTACGGTCCCGTTTGTTCAAACGGTGTATGGAGGAGAAGATATAACGAAGAACTGTACGGGTTGTACAGCGACATCGGCCTGGTACGACGTCTACGGATGCAGCGTCTAAGGTGGCTAGGCCATGTAGAGCGCATGGAAGATAGAGCTCCGACCCGAAAAGTCTTCGAATCCACTCCGGAAGGAAGGCGCGGCAGAGGACGGCCGCCTCAGCGGTGGTGCACGCAGGTGGAAAGGGACCTCAACCAACTGGGCGTGCGGCACTGGAAACAGCTGGCCAAAGACCGTGCCGGCTGGAGACGCTTGTTGGTTGAGGCCCAGGTTCACCACGGACTGTAGCGCCACCTAAGTAAGTAAGTAACGACTTTATAATTATACTCTTAAAGATAGTGTTGGTGCCCATTTATTGGTTAGCACTAATCAATAGCAATATATGGTGCTATTTTACTTAAAAAAAAAAGGTAACAATCCTGAGAACTTGTCGAAAAATTTGTGAAGTGTACCTTGGGAATGCTGTGATTGAACGCCGGAACAGGAGTAGTTTTCTCAAGTTTCATCTCGCCTTGGTCAGCTAATTACCAAAAAAGTCGATGAAATTCGCTTCTCGTGGAGCAGGTTGCCGCTAGGCTAACAAGAAAGTATCATCAGAATTCGCCAACAAGAAGTTATGTTCCATCATGACAATGCCAAGCTACGCACATTCGTAATGTTTTGGAGCAAATTGGCGGAACCTTGTTAGCAAGTCTTGATGCATCCATCGTATAGATCCAACTTTGCGCGGTCTGATAACAATTTGTTTTGGTTTCTACCAGACTCTCCTGACGGTAAAAAACTGGTTAGGCTAACAACCGCTGAAAATTATTTGGACAAGTTATTTCCCGATAAACCAAAGATGTTCCACCGAAAAATAACAAAAAATCATATTAACTGGTCGTTGTATTTCCTCGACGATGGGTAGTGTGTTGGGAGACTAAAATCATACACATCATTGGTGATTGAGGGAAGCTAGGCTCAGGTTCCCAGTGAGCAGTAATGCCACATATGTATGTGGGATTGAGCCTAACAAACGGACGAGACACAGGGAATTACATAACACTTACAGACATACCCTATTTACATACGATCGAACGGAGACGAACAACGAGCCACATAGAAAGACAAAGAAGACGCCACAGAACATACAACACAGACATAGACATTGTTACGAAGTAACGGGACGCCGCCAAACGGACGACAGATCACACGATGTACTAAACATCTAACAGAGGAACGAGATGGACAAAGAACGAGCAGAACGACGTACAATGACAAACAAGGAAGAGACATTCTCCGTCAGACCAGCAGCAAGTGCGGACGTGCCTACGTAGAATAGGAGACAATACAAGTGAATAAAGTGTAATTGGAACCAAAAACCGTGTGTGCTTCTTTAAATCCTACAATTTTGGGGGCTCAACCGGGATGGTTGTTCAATGGTCAAATTAGCGCCATGCCCGTTGACCAAAAACAAAACAAAAAGTAAAGTAAAAATTGTGAACTGATGTGATTTGATAGTGCGAAAAGTGAAAGACGAAAAAAGGGCATCAAAGATTGGGCCGCATTAAAGATCGCTCTTCAAAGCGAGTTTGGCGGCAGGGCGTCGGCAGCCGAAATTCATCGGGCGCTAGCCGAGAGGAAAAACCAACCAGGTGAATCGCTAATAGAATACCTGTACGCGCTAATGGAGATGGCAAAACCTATTAGTCTGGAAGAGGAAAGTGTCGTAGAGTATTTTGTCGAGGGTGTCCCTGATAGTAGAGCGAACAAGGCTGTACTGTACCAGGCTAGAAGCATACAAGAGTTAAAGACACAGTTACGCATTTACGAAAAGGTACGGGGTCCCAGCTCACAGCAACCAAGCTTGAGAAGGTATCACAGAACACCATGCTCTACATGGAAGCCTACAGGAAGAGAAGTGAAAGTGGAAACAACACAACGCAAATGCTATAGGTGTGGAGAGACGTCCCATCTTTCTAGGGAATGCACATCCAAGGCACTTAAATGCTTCAGGTGCGGACGACCAGGACACCGTGCGGTGAATTGCCGAAATGAACCAACGACGAGTTCGCGATTAAGGGCTGAGGGAAGCAACGTTCGACCTGCATCATCAGGCAACGGAAGCGAATCTTGGCCGGAAGCGAGGGTCTCTTTAGCAACCGGAACTAATCGCATCTTTAAAGATATTTCGGTGCGAGGTACTAATTTATCGGCTCTAATAGACACGGGGAGTGATTTGAACCTGATAAGGTACGATAGCCTGTCGAGAATGAAGTACGTTGACCTTGACTCAACCAAGAGGCGGGTGTTTGGGATAGGCAGTGGCGGATTAATTACGCTAGGTAGTTTTTGGGACGACGTTATAGTAGATGGAATGGTCACCAAACTTAGATTCCACGTTGTACGTGAGTCCGATATGCCCTATGCGGCGATCTTGGGCAACGACGTATTGGACAATGCTGATTTGACACTAACCACGGAAGGGGCAGAGTTTAAGCCAAAAGGGAGTAGATATGGGTCTCCTGGTTCGAAAAGTGAGGTGAGAGTGGACCAAACCATGGGAGTCGGCAAAAGTGCTGAAAGGCTCGATGGTAAGGCAGAAGGGGATAGAGACGAATCTCCTAGGCCAAAAGTGAATCGGAGCATTGGAAAATTAGACCAGAGGGTCGAAAGCGTAGGCATAAGTGTCAGTCGAGAAGAAAGTGTAAGCGGCCCTGGTACCGGTGTAAGCGGGGCGCAAGAGAGCGAAGAGATAGAGAGTGTCACGGACGAACTAAAACCAATTAGTTTAGCCGCACAAGACAGGGATGAGGCTGCGTCCCAAGTTCTTAGGACCCTATTAGGTCGTTAAGAGGTTGAGTCACGGAAGATATGAGGTCCAGAAAGTCGGTAGTCAAGAAGGACCGGCGAGGACAAGCACTGTGGTGGAGTACATGAAAAAATGGAATCCTTCATTCGGGCCGAATGATCCGTCAGGATAGCCGAATGTGGGATTGAGCCTAACAAACGGACGAGACACAGGGAATTACATAACACTTACAGACATACCCTATTTACATACGATCGAACGGAGACGAACAACGAGCCACATAGAAAGACAAAGAAGACGCCACAGAACATACAACACAGACATAGACATTGTTACGAACGGGACGCCGCCAAACGGACGACAGATCACAAGATGTACTAAACATCTAACAGAGGAACGAGATGGACAAAGAACGAGCAGAACGACGGACAATGACAAACAAGGAAGAGACATTCTCCGTCAGACCAGCAGCGAGTGCGGACGTGCCTACGTAGAATAGGAGACAATACAAGTGAATAAAGTGTAATTGGAACCAAAAACCGTGTGTGCTTCTTTAAATCCTACATGTATGTATGTATGTATGTTGGCGTTACAGTCCATGAAGAACCTGAGCCGTGCTTCTCTCAATCCCCCATGTTGTGTGTGATTTCATTTTCACATAGGTGAAGGGGACCTACAGTTTTATTGCCGGTTCCGAACGGCGAATTTCGAGAAGCTTTTCATGACAATTTTACTACAGGGGGTTTTATCAGAACCCCGCTGAGGAGAAACACCGTGAAAAACACGTTCGATGACATGGCTGTGTCGGGATTCGATCCCGAGTCATCGGCGTCAGAGGCCAACACACTACCCACTGCGCCACGGTGCTCTCACATGAACATACTCAAATACACATAGAACCAAAAGCACAAGTTCAATTGATTAGAAGTGGTTTAACATAAGCTACAAACAAGCCATTAGGCTAAGGAAAGTGAGTTTTCGGGCCTTCAAGGCAAACAATTCTGAGGAAAACCGGAAAAACTTACAAGGTCGCGGTTACCCACATCAGACGAGCCAAATTCTAATCCAACCAAAAATTAGGCCGTAAGGTCCTTTAATGTTCTAAAGTTAGCGAAAGCTTCTGCTAACTTTTCTATTCCCACTGTCAGTTACTTACGGAAAGCAAACCTTCTTGCGGCCCACTTCTCAGCCAGCTCGCAGCTCCCACCTTGCACTTTGCCTTCGCCTGTATTAGAACGCGTCTATTCCACCATGGAACAAATTAACTTTCGTAGTCATACAGTTGCAAGGGTTCTTAATGAGTTTAACAGGTGTTCTTCGAGGCTGGCAAGACCACCGGGTACATTTTCAGCTTTCGCAAGTTCGTTCAGTACCTTAGGCCCCGGCTCTTCGGGTGTAAACAATGAACGGCAGTGTATGCTAAGCTTATTAGGTTCCGATTATAACAGTTCCGATTTTCATTTTATGGTGAAAAAAGAGTAGAGTGGACTTTGATGCTCTCAAAACATTTGCCTTCAGTCGACCAAACGTACCATCGACCCGTAGCTATTATACATCAATGGCATCGGATCAGCGCCAATCTCAAGGTTGCTAGGAATACTGTGATAAGCCTGGGCGTCTTGCTTGAAATGCTAACTCTTAAGCCCACTTTCGGACGTGTCGCCAATCATAAGGAATCTCTCTTTAACTGAGCCGCACGAATGTAAAATTCTTTGCTGGATCCCATCATCCCCCTTCAGTACAACATACAGTCCTTTCAGGCAAATGTCCATCGTTATCTCCTCTATTATACTTCCTATTTACCTCGGACCCACGCTGTATCCTTGACATACGGCACCTGGCGGTCGCCAGATCAATCAGTCACCAACCAGATTGATCAAATCGCGATTGACGTCAGACACTCCTCCACTATTCTTGATGTCCGTACTTTCCGAGGAGCGAACATCGACTCTGACTACTATCTTTAAGTAGCCAAGATACGTCAGCGGATAACACGAACACCGCGGTAGAGTTAGAACACCAAGCTATGACGTCGGAAAGCTACTATCACCGGAGATCGCCAGTGCGTTTGCCAACCGCGTTTCCCCTAAGCTCTCCTATACACCTTAATCCTCCACTCAGTCAGTAGAGCAACAACGGAGCCTGTGCAAATAAGCCCTAAAAAGCACAGCAACGGAAGTGCTGGGCCTTAAAGCTCCACCATGACGAAACACCTGGTTCGATGACGAATGTAGAAGGATTCATTCAGAAAAGCAGGAGACATACAAAGTCTCACTTCACAAAAAAAAAACAAGATCGGCTCGTGAGCTCTACGAGCTTAAAAGAAGGGAGGAATATAAGCTTTTCCGGGAAGCAGGCGATTAAAAAGTTGGAGAGTGCTACTGCAGGCACGACGTTCGAAGATTTTATCAACGGATAAAATGAATGTCTCAAGGCTATAAAAGCCGAACGGAGACCTGTAAGGATGAGAACAGACACCTAGTAGTAGAATCATAGTCGATGCTGAGAATTTGAAGAAACCAATTCTGCGGACTGTATAACGGCGATGACAGCCAACATTCAGGCAGAATGATCCATTTCGACCTCGACGAAGTTGAGATTGCCATGTCGAAACTCAAGTCGAGTGAAGCTGCTTGCTCAGATGGATTGTCTGCTGAGCTCTTCAAAGCAGCTGGGGGTGAGCTGGTTAGCAGCATGCACCGGCTCACCTGTAAGATATGGTCAGAGGAAAGCATGCCCGAGGAATGGAGTCTCAGCATTGCTTGCCCGATCCACAAAACAGAAGACCCCTTTGACTGCGCCAACTACAGAGGAATAAGTCTCCTTAATGTCGCATACAAGATTTTCGCTGCCGTTTCATGTGAACGCCTGAAACCGATCGTAAATAAGCTGATAGGTGGCTTCAGGCAAGGGAAGTCCACCATCAATCAAATCTTCACACTATGGAACTCACCATCTTCAAGGCCGCATACGACAGCGTAATTAGAGACGAGCTATATAACGATAACGATCGCCATTAACTGTAATGGCCCAATGATGCCTCTGGACCAAAGTCCGCACCAAACAGTGGCTCGTTTTGGGTGCACCGGCTTTTCAATGTATGCGTGCGGGTTTTCTGTGCCCCAAATGCGACAATTTTGCTTGTTTACATACCCGCCAAGATCAAAATGAGCTTCATTTGAAAAGATGATTTTTTTTGGCAAAATCGGCATCTTCTGTAAGTCGATCGCAGGCCCACTTAGCGAAGCGAAAACGCATTGGATGGTCAGTTGGCTTCAACTTCTGAACCAATTGGACCTTGTATGGCGTCATACCAAGGTCTTTAAGCAAAATTCGTCTCAATGATGTCTCCGAAATGTTCAATTGTTGAGAACGACGGTAAATTGATGTTGATGGCGCTTCACGCACACTTTCTGCCGCAGCTGCAATATTCTCGGGTGTACGCACTGTTTTTGGCTTTTCACGCTTTGGTTTATCGATGAGGATGCCAGTTTCTTTCACTTTTTTCACAAGATAACGAACATACGGAGCTGACGGTGCTTCTCTTCTTCCAAAATCCGTACGCAATTTTCGCACACATTCTGCAACATTACCATGATTTTCAATGTAATGTCGCAATATTTCCCAGCGTTGTTCAAGCGTATACACAACCATATTCGTTGAGCGGAAGGATGAAACTAATTATCTGTCAAATCAGACATCAGCTAAGTGTTACCATCCACGAAGTAAGCACTACTTGAAAAAAAAAAAAAACGTTTTATGGCGGACCCTTTACATATATAAGTATAAGTAGGCATCAAACGCACCTCTTCATTTAGGATCTATCTATCATTAGTCGGTTAATAATTTGTCACTTCCTAAGTATAGGTATATTTCACAAGCTTTATCCCTAGAAAATTGACTATAAATACTAAGACTTGCTTTCATATATGTATGTACATACATATATCACGTCCACTAATCCACTAATATGTATGTATCTCGAATTTCCAATCTGGGATGGTCTCATGAAGATTTGGAATTTATACATCGACTTTAAGAGATTCATATACCACACGACATGTTGCCACTTTTGTTGGCATTTACATCATTACAATTTGTAATGCATTCAAGCTATCCGATGCAAGTCACGAGCCCGAAAAGTACATCCCCAGAGCAAAGTAAGAAGATGAGCACTACCTATCATCATCTCGATGGTACAGTTGCTTTCATATCCATAACGAATGAATGTTCCGGTGAATACTTGTATCCCATGGTTACATACCACAAGGATGTGCACTCATAAGCTCAAGTGTGTGTATCTGAACAGTGTATGCTTAACAAATCCAATACCAGAATGCCATGAATCCGCATTTTTCACGAAACATGGAACAATACCTCTTCCACCCCTGGTTGAACAAACAACGCGTCGTAAAACTTCGAAGTCTTCCCCACGTGTGAACAAGCTCGTGATCCTGAATGCTATTGTTATTGTTGTCGTACTATCTTCAGTCAAAAGTTTCATTTGATTTGATTAGAGTCTCTTGCTGTTGGCTGCAGTTTCACGCTTTGCTGACGGAAAACTTCTCCCTTTTCTTCCATCTGTCACTGTGGTGTATCTACCATACCTGTTCGCGCACCTAGCATTGTTTCCCTTTTGTCGCCGAATAAGGTGATGTGTCATCGTTAAATTGAGTCACGCCTCATTGCTGACGTTGAGGTGGTAATTTTCGTTTTACTTGTTTTCTGCCTTCCGGCTTGTACACATATGATATTCTTGGCTGACGACTGTCGGCAAGTTGTGTTTTGGTTGGTTCCTTCTTTGGTGTGACTTTCGAATAATTTTACGGAAATCAATCACTTGACTATGGATAAAGGTGCGAGCGATCCACACTTCTCATAGCTGAATTAAGAAATAAGATGAAAAAGGTGCAATGCTGTCGCTCCATTATTTTCAAAGGCAAGCCCAGTTCATCTGGAAATCGGTAATCTCCAAAAACCATCGGGTTGTTCAAAGGAAAACCATTTCGTTTCCCGAAATATCCTTTGAAATTAAATTAAATGTTCAACATCCATTTCCAGAGACTTCTCTGTTGAGCTATAAAAAGGATTGGAAAAAAACTTTAGGAAAAGTTAAAAGAAAAAAAGCAAAACGAAGCAAACAACATGTCGACGTCCGTTATTATCTGTCAAGAGATGAAAACCGACGACGGACGGTCAGCAAATGGATGCAGAAAGCTGTTTTCCAGTTTTCATCGGATATCCATTAGATCACAGCAGATAAGCCGTGTGTCTATAGCTCTGGCATCTAAGTGACATTCGTCTGGCCCTTCAGTCGACCCAAAAAGCAACGAGAAACGACCACAATGGACGTGATAATCTGACAGAAGAAAGAAGTCGAACCAGCAAAATTGATGGCTTTGTCCAGACACAGATGTGCCTAATAGCCGAATGAAAAAGAGAAAAACAAAAACGCACACTTTAAAAGGAATAAAAACGGACAAGTGCATGTCCTGGTGCGATTCGAAAACAGGACCTCATTGTTTTCCTGTTTTTCCACTCTTTCTATGGCCTCATGTCCGGTGGTTGCCTCGGCGTACATGTGTATATGTACATGCCTACGTCGATACACCTGGGATCGTGGTCTGTTCGGCCGTCGTTTCTCTGAGAGATTATATCTGCATTTTTGCACATATTCCACAACACTTGCCATTAACAGTTGAGCCGGCCTTAAAGAGTCATTTGCATGCATTTGCGTTATTTATTTTTTATTTTTTTTGTTTTGATACTTCAGTGAACTCCCTCCCTCTCTCTTGGCTAAGGTTATGGTAATGTACATGTTAAAGTAAGTCATTTTGAACGCTTACTTCTGAGTGTAAGATGTCAAGCTTGAGCCAGGTTCCGTGGCGATTCTTCCCTTCCCTTTCCACACAAACCTAATCCGAGAAATGCAAACGCGAATATTAACTTTGCAAGACGACGCGACGTAGCAGCGGCAATAAACCCGAGAAGTGGAATGAAGTGTATGTACTCATTCGTAAGTTGCCATTTGTGAGATTGCTTTTCGTCGTCGGTCGACATTCGTCCTCGGAATCGCTGCTGTTTCCCTGCTGAAATTTTCATTTTACTGTTTTTCCTGTTTTTCCTGTTTTTCCTGTTTTTTGTTAATTTTCTTCCACACTTTTTAACTCTTTTTCCCCCCCATTTATTAAGGCAAGTGGCTTGTGAATTATAGTATGAGCTGTAAAACGCATTTTAATTAGCCAATGCAGGTTCTCACGGGCGGACTCACTTCACTAATTAATGCTCGTGCTGAAGCTGGTGATTCTTGACAAGGTTGGATGGGGTGGGACGAATGGTTTTTTAAATCTGTAAGCCGGTCATTTGGGTAGTCAAATTGGATTAAGTGCTGATGAGGAATATTCAAAAAGCCGACAGCGGTACGGTGTAGGATGTTTAAGTACTCGGGTATGCGTAGTGAATGGTTGGGGCCGTAAATTGAAATAAATTCTTTTGAGAGTCCTCGAAGAGGATACGTTGACGTCGGCTCATCTGGGGGCACTTGATGATAATATTTAAAATGGCGCTTCTGTACTGGGTTAAGTGCATTTCTTTCTGAAGGGTCATAAATAGCTTTGGTGGTTTTTCGTTTTCAATACAGGCAATTGTATATCATTTAGCGTTGAGCTATGGCGATTCTATTAATAAAGATGATATGAGTATGCAGCAAACGTAAATATTTTAATAAATTATCGTGCGCTTCTTACCTTCCTTTATTGAGCAAAATAAATTCCACGCAAACTTTACTAGTCCTGAATAAGAACTATCTTACTTATATTACACCGCTACACTCCGGTGTGAACTTAGGCCTCAACTACAAGGTTCTCAAGCTGGCACGGTCTTTTGCCAGCTGTTTCCGGTAACGCATTGTTGCCTTCCACCTGTCTGCGCTACCTTAGATCCGGTCGTCTTCTGCTGCGACGCTCCTCGGGCTTGGACTCGAAGACTCTTCGGGCCGGAGCTGTGTTATCCATTCGCTCTACATGGCTAAGCCATCCTAGAAATTAGATCCGAAGACGTCGTACTAGGCCGATGTCACTGCACAGCCCGTAAAGTTCGTTGTTGTATCTTCCCCTCCACTGTTTGTTTATACAAACATAGATTAACTATAGATACAGATTAGATATAGATTAAACGCAGACTATTCGAAACGTCTAAGGGTAAGGGATTTCTCATTCGCTTTCGTTAGAGTCTAGTTCTTTGCGCCGTAGAGGAGAATCGGGAAAATTAAGGTTTAATATAGCGCAACCTTGGTCTTTCGAGAGAAGTCTCTACTTCTCAATTGCAATTCTGAATTTGATCTCAGCGCTGGTTTTGTTGTCCTTTGTCACTAGTGAGTCAAGTTAGATGAAGTCTCTGACCACTTCGAAATTGTAGCTGCCAATAGTGACGTTTTTTTTTTTTTAGATGACAGCATATATGTGGTCTTGAGGGCGCCGTGGCGCAGTAGTTGGTGTGTTGGACTCTGACAATGAACGAGTTCAGATCCCGATAACACCAACGCCATCGAATGTTTATTTCGCGGCGTCCCTCGGCGGGGTACTGACAAAACCCCCCGTAGTATAACTTGCCTAGAAAAAGCTTCTCGACTCACGCCGTTCGGAATCGGCATTAAACTGTAGGTCCCTTTCACCTGTGCGAAAAATAGAATCATACACAACATGGGTGATTGAAGGGAAGCTTGGCTCTGGTCCTTCATGGGGTGTAACGCCACCAAAAGAAAAAGAAAGAATATGTGTGGTCTTACCCTCATTTGATAAAAGACCCATTTTAGCCAATTACGTCAATATCATCCGCGTATGCAAGCAGTTGCGCAGACTTGAAATAGGTCGTACCTCTTGCATTGACCAGTGAGTCTCGTATGATCTTTTTAAGTACGATGTTGAAAAAAACTACATGACAGCGCGTCACCAGCTCATTTCCAGCCGCTGTAAATAGCTCAGGAAACAGGCCGTCCGCGCCCGCGGTTTTATTAGTTTTAAGCTTGGAAATTGCTAGACTAATTTCATTTAGGTCGGGTGGACGGAATTTTCTTGCATCTTCGCCAGTTGCGAATGGATCATTCTGCTTGATAGCGGTATCGGATCTATCATCGCCGCAAAACAGTCCACAGAAGTGTTCCTTCTCAGCATCGACTGTGACTCTACTACTTGTTGTTCGTCTTCATCCCTACAGGCTTCTGCTCTGGGTTTATAGCCCTGCCATGTTCGTTTCACTTTTCCGTAAAACTTGCGAGCGTCTTCCTATGGTAGCATCTCTCCATCTCCTCGGACTCATCTTTTCCATGCTTTTTTTTTTTTCTTCCTTTCAATCGTGTGCTGCTTTCTCCGTTTACGGACGGCTCTTGTCGGTCTATGTAGCATGGCTTTGTATATAGTTTGCTTTACTACATGGGCTTGCTCACATTGCTCATCAAGCCAGGGGTTTCCGGCTGGTGGCGGTTTGAAACCCAGTACATCAGAGGCAGCGTCTCTGATGGCGCGCTGTTAATGCTCACACTACCAGGTTAGCCTACTCCCCCAGTGCCAAGTTCCTTGGCATTATGCTCGATAGGAAATTAACTTGGAAGAGCAACACAACTGAAAGAGCAGAAAAAGGAACAATAACTCTCTACACATGTAAGAAAGCCCTAGGAAAAAAATGGGGATTCAACCCCAAGATTACCCTATGGCTCTACATCACGGTCGTTAGACCCATACTAATGTATGGAGTGATAGTCTGGTGGACTGCACTAGACAAGACAACATACCACAAACAACTCGAAAAGGTGCAAAGGATGGCATGTATGTGCATTACCGGGTCCGTCAGGTCCACACTAACGGCTGCGCTTAACATGATACTAGACCTTACACCACTCGATATTTTCGGCAAGCAAATTGCCACACACACGGCCATAAGACTAAAAACCAACTCGAAATTGGTGAGCTATGTCACTGGCCACTCCTCCATCCTGCAAAACAGGATAACTATGACAGAAAATCTAGACCACACAGAACCCACCATAGTCTGGGACAAGAACTTTACGATGATTTATCCGGACAGGAAGAACTGGACCCGCCAAACTCAACCGCGCAGAAACTGTGTGGATTTCTACACTGACGGGTCTAAAACCAAAGACGGGTTGGGCAGTGGAGTTTTCTGCAAACAACTCAAGCTACATAAAGCTCTAAAATTACCAGATCACTGCAGCGTGTTCCAGGCGGTACTGTTGGCAATAAAAGAGGCTTTGTCTTGGCTGAAGTGGAACGTAATATCCACCACGGATATTCGCATTCTCACAGACAGTCAAGCAGCCTTAAAGTCGCTTGAGTCCTATGTGTACACATCAAAATCTAGCCTCGACTGTCGCAGATCTCTTAACGAGATGGCAGAAAGTTCAACATACAACTTATCTGGGTACCAGGACACAGCGACATTACAGGTAATGAAAAAGCCGACACACTCGCTAAACTAGGAACGACGCTACAATCAATCGTGGCTTGTGAGGGAGTACCCCTTACAACCATTAAACATAATCTGACCAATCTCGCCAGGGCCGAGACGAACCTGAGATGGACACAGGGACATACCTGCGTCATCACTAGGCAAATCTGGCCTCGGCTGGACAGTCAACGCACAAGGAGTATAATCTCCCTAAAAACAACTGACATCTACAAAGTCATCGGTGTCATCACAGGACACTGCCTCATTGGCAGTCACGTACAAATACTATGAATAGTTCCAAATGATTTCTGCAGAAGCTGTCAGGACGAGGAGGAGGTTGAATCCATTCACCACCTCCTCTGCGCCTGTCCAGCTCTCTGCAATTTCAGGAAACGTTACCTAGGCTCTTACTTCCTTAACGACCTGACAGATGTTCAGAAAGTAGGGATACTTGATCTTCTTAACTTCTTAAGAAGCACAAAATGGTTCCACGAATAGGATGGTAAAACCCCCTCGTAGCTGCACAACGGGCCTCCTTGGCCTATGTGCATTCTTCTCAACTCTGGGAAGGCTACGACCCTACCTACCTACCTACCTAACGCTCACACTATTGTTCTGTGGAGGGCGCCGTGGTGTAGTGGTTAGCAGGTTGAACTCTGGAGCATGATGAGCGATTGTGACGTAAATGCATATCAAGCTTATGTTCCCGATATTAGTTTTGATGTGGATTATTATGAGGCATTCGCTTACATACTCGAATAACGAATCCGCATCCGAATAACCGTTGTTTGTTCTCCTTTTAGTAATTCCCGTAGTAGATGTCCCAGGTTTTCATCAGTCTTTTGCCTGGTCCGTCCATCGCACTTGTTGGAGTGCGGTTATATCTGCTTTATAGCAGTTGAGGGTTTACTCCAATTGATCGCCCACACCTAGTCTGTTAAGGAACCTCACATTCCTGGTGCAGACTCGCAAGTCAGTTAGTGGTTTTGAGGGATCGCTTCGTATCCGTCCTTATCCGAGGCTTGCGGTTTTTTTTTTTATAGAGCCACATGCGCGTTCAATGCTAAGGCCTTGTAAAGTCAGACGTTGTGCGAGGAGAGGATTTGCCTATTGACATTGGTCTTAAATATCTGGATGTTGTTTTGAGGAGGGAAGACCGAACGAGGTGGCGCATAATGGCATTGGGTCAGTGCTACGCTTTAACGACGGAAGCATTGTGTTATGGAACAGCCATGTCATCGAATGCGGTTTCACGGTGCTTCTCCTCAGCGGGGTTCTGACGAACCCCGGAATGCTTCTCGATATTCGCAACAGGCAATAAATGTGTAGGTCCCTATCATCTATGGGAAAATGAAATCACACACAACCTGTGTGATTGAGAGAAGCTCGGCTTTGGTCTTTCATGGACTGTAACGCCAGCATATGTAAGTATGTAAGTTGCATGTTTCAAGGTCATGCCATCTCTCATTGGCCTGTCACAGTGCCTGTTTTTGCGTTTCCATTGGAGGATGGATATCCCCTTTAGCATTCGAGAGCTCAACTGTGGTGCCTATTTTGGCTAGGTGTTACCTAGTATATCACTATGCCCAGGTACCCAGCACAACGCAACAGCACATCTGATCGATAAACCATTTAGAGATTTGCTGCAGTGCATGACCCATTTGGATCTTACTATTGGTGATTTGAAGGGTTTTATTGCCGGTGAGTTATCTGTGTAAATGGCGATGCCACCAGTGTCCATCGATCTCCCGAAGAGCCACTCGGCGGCTTCACGAATTGCCGTTAAATTAGTTTGGAATATACTGCAACGGTTCGGTATTCTAAAGGATTGGACACCAGCACCCACATCACGTGATTGAACTATTGAGTAGGTCGATAATAAACTTTATTTAGTTGTTCAGTGTTGACGGATTCCCGAAACTTAATTGCTACACCCCAGATACTGGGCTGTGTACTTTAACATTTACAAGTGGTTGCAGATCTATTCGACTATTTTTCGTAACTATAAACCAAATCTTAGCAAAACCTATAATCAAATAGACAAAAATGACCAACGTTTGCAAGGGGTATACGAATTGAAATACTCCCCAACTTACATATATCCATGCCAACTACAACCGAAGGGCATAAATTGCATAACTTCACTTCTATTCTGATTATTTATATAACTTTTCAGAAATGAACTTTTCAAATTTACAAAACAAAACAAAAGTGGAAGAAAAATCAAACAACGAAATAACGAAAACTAGCCCAACGAGGCTTTAATAAACCTGTTCACGGCTGCTTAAATCACAAATCACTACCCCTCAGCAGTCTTAAATCTCATCCAACACACTAACTCAATGACCTCAAAATATCCATACCACCTCAATCCGCTTCACATAATCTGTATTCGTTACGGATTCTGTGATTTTCATTCGCGCCAGTAATGCTCATTCGCTTTAGTGGATTAACCCCCCGAGTTAATTTAAAATTCTTGTCAAGGTCGATGGGTCCACCGGTCGGTCGGTTGAGTTCTCTGGATGCAATAGCAAAACAACAACGAAAAAAAAAAAAACGAAAATCAATCCACTTGAGAGAGCATTAAATACAAGATTGATGGTATTGTCGAAGTGTAGGCTATATGGAGTAGTTGAAGAGTTTTCAGTGTTTGAAAAGTTTAGGCGGAGAGTGTACGTTATGAATTTTGTTTGAATTTCCCGACAGCCAATATCAATAGGTTGTGGTGGTGGTTAGCTCTGTATATGCACATAAGTCTAAAAAAGAGAAGTTACTTGGAACAGGAATTGATTGACAGCTATAGGTAAATCAGTGAATCATAAAGGATAGAAAACGACTTTAATGATAAATTGCATGTTTTTGACATTTATGAAATAGATTTGTACCAGCTTCTAAACATGTTCAATTGAAGCTTTGAAACCATCACATTTCCTCGCCGACGATAAAGCTAATTTGTCATTTAATCTAAATCGGTTTTCGCAAAAAGCGCACATCGATCTGTTATTAGCTTGTCACAGACTGGATGCCATTAAGCAAATTAAGCAAACATTTTCCTATCCATTGTATGACCTAAGCGGTTAGACATAAAGTGCTGCCAAGCAAAATCCATTAATCCGCTATTGCCGCTGCCGTAAGTAGAGGTCAATCTCCCAAACGAGCTCAACAAATCAAACCTCTTCATCCTACTCTTCTTTCAGTCAAGTTCTTCTTTACCTTTAGTCGCATTTGACACAGACAATTTTAAAGTCCTTTTTCCATCATACCCCAAGTGTCCCATATGTTCGTTAGGAAGGTGGTTTAAAAGCTAACAACCCCGTTCAACAGCTCGATGTCCTGGTCTCGTACACATCAGCCGTTGTGTATTTCAGACATCAGCATAATTCCCGTAAGAGAGTTTCGAAATCTTGGAAATGATAACGTGTAACTCGGTGGAACAATGCATGACAGGGGACCATAATCAGAATTTCAAGCAGACGTGTCTAGATTGACCCGGGTCTCCGTCTAACGACTTATCAACTTAATTGATTTTTAATGTTTTACAAGTTGGTTGTAAGGATTTCTTGTAGGGTTTTAAAGTACCAAACTGGGAAATGGTTGCGCTTGCGATAGTGAACTTTTGAATCAGTTGGATAGTTTTTAATTAAAAGGTGTAACGTGAATGGAATTTTTAATTTCGTTAAATATGAGAGACTTTGACGGTGGTCTGGTCTGGAAAGTGATGTTCTTAGTAGATTAATCTGAATCCTTAGGGAGGCTTTTAGTTATTTTTTGCGCTTTACTTTTTTTTTTATAGCCAGCACGCGAATCCCCCATCTCAACATCCACAAGGGTACCTGGCGGTCTTTTGACCAATCGACCGACAACCAGATTAATCACATTGCGATCGACGCCAGACACTCCTTCTGTATTCTCGACCTACGAATCTTCCGAGGGGCCAACATCGACTCGGACCACTACCTTGTTGTAGCCAAGGTACGAATGAGAATATCAAGAAGGCTTAGGACTCGAGTAGGACTACGACTACGTCGGAAAGCTACAATCACAAGAGACTGCCAGAATCTTTGCTGATCGTATATCCCCCAAGCTCCCTCAAAATCCGCCCACAGCAGCACAAGCAATAGAGCAGGAATGGGCGCATTGCCAGAGCGCCATCAGAGGCGCTGCCTCAGAGGTGCTGGGTTTCAAACCGCCACCACCTAGAAGCCCCTGGTTCGATGAACAATGCGAACAAGCTTATGCAGCAAAACAAGAGGCATATAAACCAATGCTGCAACGACGGACGAGAGCTGCTCGCGAAATTTTTGAGCAGAAAAGAACAGGGGAACACACGCTTTTCAGAAGAAAGAAGAGACAGCAGGGAAAGCATGAGATCGAGGGAATGGAGAGATGCTTCCGCAGGAATGACGCCCGTAAGTTTTACAATAAGGTGAAACGAACATGCCATGACTAAAACCAGAGCGGCGGCCTGCAGGGATGAAAATGGTTAACTGGTAGTAGAGCCGCAGTCTATGCTGAGGATTTGGAAACACCACTTCTGCAGACTGAATAACGGCAATGATAGACAAGATACCGCTGTCAGGCAGAACGAGCTATTCGTAATGGACGACGATGTAACAGAATTTAGTCTACCCGACCTAGACGAAGTCAAAATAGCGATATCAAGACTTAAGACTAATAAAGCCGCGGGCGCAGACGGCCTGTCTGCTGAGCTTCTTAAGGCGGCTGGAGATGAGCTTGTAAGGTGCATACACCATCTCATTGGCAAGGTATGGTCGGAGGAAAGCATGCCCGATCGGCGTTTGCCCGGTCCATAAGAAAGGAGACCCCTATAACTGCGCCAACTATAGGGGAATAAGTCTCCTTAACATCGCATATATGATCTTCTCTGCCGTATTGTGTGAACGCCTGAAACCGTTTGTGGATAACCTGATCGGCTCTTATCAGTGTGGTTTCAGGCCAGGTAAATCCACAAAAGACCAAATATTAACGCTACAGCAGATCTTGGAGAAGACTCAGGAATACCAAATCGACACCACCTCTTCGTCGATTTCAAGGCTGCATATGACAGCGTGTATAGAGGTGAGCTATACAAAGCCATGTCTAGTTTTAACACCCCTGCCAAACTCGTTCGACTGTGCAGGATTTAGGCAAGGTGACGCGCTGTCATGCAACTTTTTCAACACCGTGCTTGAAAATATCGTGCAAGAGTCACTGGCCGACACAAGAGGTACGATTTATTTCAAGTCTACTCAATTGCTTGCGTACGCCGACGACATTGACGTGAGCAATGTAAGCATAAGCCCTTTGTGAGCATTGGGGTAGAAGCGACTAAGATGGATCTCAAGGTTAATGAGGGTAAAACCAAATATCTGATTTCATCTAAAAGGGACGGACAACACCGACGTATTGGCCAGAACGTCACCATGGGCGGATATAACTTTGAAGTGGTCAAGGAATTCGTCTACCTTGGCTCACTGATAACCAGCGACAACAACACCAGCGCTGAGATAAAACGCAGAATCACTCTTGCCAACCGCTGTTTCTTTGAGCTCAAGAGGCAATTGAGAAGTAGAGCCCTCCCTTGGAAAACCAAGTTGACACTATATAAGACCTTAATCATCCCAGTGCTTCTTTACGGCGCAGAGGTTTGGACCTTAACAAAAGCGGATAAGGATGCCCTTGGTCGTTTCGAGAGGAAAATTATGTGCACTATCTACGGTCCCGTTTGTTCATACGGTATATGGAGGAGAAGATATAACGAAGAACTGTACGGGTTGTACAGCGACATCGGCCTGGTATGACGTCTACGGATACAACGCCTAAGGTGGCTAGGCCATGTAGAGCGCATGGAGAATACATCTCAGACCCGAAGAGTCTTCGAGTCCACCCCGGAAGGAAGGCGCGGCAGAGGACGGCCGCAACATCGGTGGCGCACGCAGGTGGAAGGGGACAGCTGGCCAAAGAGCGTGCCAGCTGGAGACGCTTGTTGGTTGAGGCCCAGGTTCACCACGGACTGTAGCGCCACCTAAGTAAGTAAGTAAGTAAGTATCAGGGCATACATCGTTGTGTGTATTAAAGACCCAATCGTTGATGCAGGAACTCACCGTGGACGCTGGTAAATCTACAGCGGGTACAGGCCCTGAGAAACTCCCTTCTAAACCCATTTTGATGAGTTCATAAGAGATCTCATTTCCTGGGATCCCAGAGGAACCCATAAAAGCCTCAGTGAATTTAGTCTACCGACTCTGTTCAAAAGGTCTTCATGCACTCATTTGGAATTAGTTGAAGGGTGGACAGCTTTGAGTGCAGCTTGGCTCCCACTGCAGACGCATATACTTTTTCCCCTCCACCTGTGCTTCACAAAATAGTGCATGACCATTAGGCTTGCGTATATCTTTTATTGAAAGGGGGACGCATATTTTCCAAACGAGAAGTGCAGGCGGATATTTTCGTGCTCAAAGAAGGCCCTAGCTCCGGACCCCCACCCAGACTTGGAGCCATGCGTGAAAATGCGACGACTATCATTTCAGGGTTCAGTATCCAGTCAGAGCCAGTCATGCTAGCATGGAAACTCGACAGCGAAATTATATCTTATTAGGATAACGGTGGCCGCAGGATATTTCTTACGCAAGCACACTGTTATGCCTGTGCGAGTTGTAGCAAAAGCCATTTCTCTTGAGACAAAACATGACTTTCAGAGTACATCCTCGGATAAATATATCAAGGGGTGAAAGATTCATCGGGGAATGCCCCTTTACAGATGAGACAAGCCGTTCTTTGGTGTCTGGTGAAAGTGACTACGACGTCTTTGCGTGCTAGCCTGTTCCACCAGACAACCGATGTATATGAGATTATGGGCCTCATCATTGCTTTGTAGATCCAGAGGAAAGTCCCATGTAGATCCATTCTGCAGCGCTGACAGCAATTTGGTGGTTTATGACTCAACATGCTTTGACCAAAGCTTACACCGATCATCGATCACATGTATAGTCGCCTGGTCTTTGGGACGGACAGTCGGTATGCATGAGCTGAAAGAAAGAACGGCGAAATCATCCGCATAGGCCTTGGCATAGATTCCGGAAGCATTGAGTGAATGTCCTACGTACAAGCATTGCCCTGACCCGCAAGGCCAGTGCTTCGTCTAGGCCATGCTATCTGGCAGTGTTACACATGCTGTCGAAAATTGCGTTTCCTCTTTCGGGAATAAGAGACTACTTTCACCCCGCGCCAAGGAATAGATATGTATGTAGGCAAGTGCCAGACTAGCAGGGAAAGTTCTTTTCAAAGCAGGAAGCAGCTGCCTTATACCTTTTTGCAGCATAACAGGATATGTCCGGACTTTGCCTGGCGACTTAAAGACATCAAAAGACGCCACAGCAAATGGCTTCAGTCGTTCATCGTTTCAGTTGTAGTTTCCATTGAAGGAGTGGGCAACGAGCCGATGGTGATCTGATTTTCCGGGAAATGAGTCTGAAAGCAGTTTCCACTTTAGACTCAGTAAATTTACCATCAGATTTTCTGAGTGCATCCATCCCTGTCGACTTTCCTCGTTTGGAGGATTTAACCAACTTGCTAGTCGCACTTAGAGATTTAATATCTACGCGAAACATCTTATAATAATCACTTTTCGATTTTTGCTTCTTTTTGCTTCGACCTATACTTGTTCTAGTCATCTTCCGAATTCGATTTGACCCATCTATTCAGGAGACTTCTGGGCTTCTTCTCCACGTAGACTTTGGAACTTGGCATTGGGGGGTTTTCTGACAGGACATGAGAGTTCAAAACAATTGGTGATGCTCCCTGTTCAGATTATGAACGGCGTTCTTTAACAACTGTTCCGTTCTATATTTAGGTAGGACCTGAGTGGATTTCTCAAACTCGTCTCTAAACCGCACCCAGTCTGTCTTTCTCGAATTCCGTCTGGGTTGCAAGAAATAGTACCCACAACTTAATCTACAGCGTAGCATCAGGCAAGGCTCTCCAGTGATTTTCTTCACGTATCTCTTGCATAGGGTCGGGTCAATCACCTCCTGTCGTCTCGTCGTTATAAACGTTGGTTGAGAGCCAACATTGTTGTTGGTAAGGTCAGACGAAAGAGTGAAGTCTAAAAGACGGTCCCCTCTTTCTGACTTCACAGTACACTACGAGTTCTGCCTTCTGTGGTGGAGGCAGCACCGAGTTGTAGGGAAAGTAAGCAACGAAGATGTGTTCAATTACTCCGTGCGCATTGTAGCTTACTCTGGCATCCACCAGATCCTGTCCATAAAAGTGCCCAAGTTTGGATGCCGATAGTGAGTTCGATGTGATGATATACCACCAAGGCCACATAGGCTTTTATTCCACACCCACGGTCCTTAAAAGAATACAATGCGATTATGTGTCCTACTGCATGCAGAGCGGTAAGCAGATTTGCAATGCTGTAGAATAAGATCCTACCAAGGCCGAATTAGAGGCGTGAATCGTGCGCAGAGTGTCGACAGAGGAGTCACCTATCCCTAGAACCCTCTTTTTTTAGAGAGCCCTTGTTTTGCTTGTACTTACTTACTTACTTACTTAGGTGGTGCTACAGTTCGGGGTTAACCTCGGCCTCAACTAACAAGCCTTTCCAGCTAGCACAATTTTTTGCTGGCTGTTTCCAGTGTCGCACGCCCAGTTGGATAAGGTCCCTCGTACAGTGCGTGGTTGAATTTTTTCCTCCGCTCTCCTTCATCACAAACAGGATCGAAGATTGTACGCAGAATTTTCCTCTTAAAACGTCCAAGGGCTACTTCATCCACTTTTGACAAGGTCTAGGCCTCTGCGCCGTGGAGGAGGACTGGGATGATTAAGGTTTTATAGGTTTACCTTTGTTTTCCAAGAGAGGGCCCTACTACTCAATTGCCTCTTGAGCCCAAAGAACCAGCGGTTGGTAAGAGCTATTCTGCGTCTAATCTCAGCACTGGTGTCGTTGCCGCTTGTGAGGCAAGGTAGACAAAATCAAATACATACAAAGTTACAGCTGCAAATAGTGACGTCCTGGCCAAGGCCAAGGCTGTTGTGCATCTGTTGTGCAGTGTCCTGCTTGCAGAAATATATAACCCAAGCGTTCGTGTCAAGACCTGGATGTTGCGAGCGTATACGCGTTAGCATATCCAACTTATTTTCAGTTTTCACCGGAATCCGGTGCCATTCATCAGAGCAGACTTCTCTGCCTGAATACAGAAAACCGTTGCTGAAGCTAGCTCCAGTAGATGATCCTCGCAGTTACTGTTACTGCCAGCTTTCCCTATCCTGATCACTTCGGAGGAGATGGTCGCCTCTCTATAAGAGGGCTGCTTTTCTCGACTCCTTAATATCCTTAGTATCTCCTTTCCGGAGGAGGGGAGTTTGCTGTGTGATGTGTGCGCCTCCGAGAAGCGGTTTTTGGCGCTTTACTTAACTTGTTGATGCCCTCGTTATAAAAGGGATTTTAACCATATCCGATAAGTAAATCATCTTATGAGCAGGAAATCACTTCGCATCACCTCGTTTGAGGTGCATCACGCAAATCAATTTCTTTGACAACCTGATAATTTACATATATAGGTACAAAACTCATGTCTACAAAGGGAATATTGCACATGCAGCACTATCAATCACATACCATAAAATAGTACTTCATACTCGTATTTGCCCACCAGAGTCCTTTCCTTGATGCGATGCACTCAATTACATCATCAACTTCATCCCCCCGTCATCAAAGACATGTCATGTCATCAGCCATCTCCCATATTGCTTCGACACAGGATACATGTGTACTCCATTATCTCATTTTCAATAACACCATTAACACGTTCAAGTGCTCAAGAACATTTCAACTCTGATGAAAAGCAATTCACTTCATAAAAGAACAAAAAGAAAAATTGCATTCGAGTAGTACCTGAAGCGTAATTCATATCCAGATGCAAATAATTATTACACCGTGGTCTATCAAAGGACACACCACTAATGACGCCGAGAAAAAGGATTTCATTTCACGCCTTATTCAGCACTCAATGAAGATTGCAATTAACCAACACTCGCTTGGGCGCGTACAGGACAACCGGATATAGGTACGTTCATACGAGTATTCCATCATTCGCATTTGTTGATATGAGATCTCAGAATGTATGTAATGTCGCACTTAATGGTTCAAACAGCCACGCCGTCAAGTAGCACGCCGCGCTACTTAATGGCGTAAATCAAAAATTGTCTCCTAGTCCTCTATCTGCCACCACATTTCCAGAATATTGCGAAATGTGGATATTTTGATGGAGATTTGGTCTTTCGAATGATGCAGAGTAGGGTAAACCACGAGTATTCAGATGTAAATTGTACCCCATTCGGAATATATATTAACGTACGGTCTGGCGGACGGCTTTGTGCAGATCTAACTATGCCAAGGAATGGCATGCAACGCTATAGCCGGGGCCTTGCGAGCAACCCACACTGCAGTCCTCGAAACGATGCTTCACCTACTCCTTTCAGATCTTTTTGGCAAGGAAAGGGCAAAGAAATCGGCGTTGCAACTTAAGGGATCAGCTCATTTTAAGTTCTCCGAAATAGGGCACGCTGGTATTCTACATCAAATTAGTCATCAAAGGATTACTTAATCCCGATCCTGGACCTCAGGATTACATACAAAATAAAAATTCTCAACCGACTCTAATGGGAGTGGAATGAATTTATAAGTAAAGGCACTATAGTGGAAGTATATACAGACGGGGCCAGGAAAGGAATGGGTGCCGGTATTTATGCACCGCCCCTAAAAATCAGCAAATCCTTAGTATATTCCAAGCGGTATTTCGTCAGGCCGCCGGCTAGCTGTCTTTCAGATTGATGAACAATAGTGTCATCGTCATCTACACAGATAGCAATGCGGCAATAAAAGCGCCCGAATCACCAATAATAAAATCGAAATTGGTTTGGCACTGCCGTAAATCCCTAAATAATTTATCCAGTAGATGCGCTGTTACGTTGTGCTGGTTAGTTATATACCAGGAAACTGTGAAGCAGACGAACTAGCCAAAATAGGCACCACAATCGAGCTCTCGACTATTTAGAGGAAATCAATCCACCAATGGAAACACAAAAATATAAATTCTCGAGACGGACAGTGCAACAGGCCAATGAGAGATAGCATGACCTTGAAACATGCAACTACGCGAGACAAACAAGGCTTAGGTACTGTCAACATAGCCTGCTAAGAATACGGTGTAGGTGTAAAAGCATCTTAACAGTACATTGTTGCTATATAACGACTATTGCAGTAGGTGTCATGATGAGGAGGAGGAAGAATCTCCATCCCATTTCTCATGCAATTACCATGCCCTGTCTCCTTAAGAGACGATTTCTGGGACAGTACTTCCTTGATGAACCAGCGGATCTATTTGAAACGGAGATCAACAAACTATCGAATTTTGTTTTATGGTAAAATGGATCCAAGAGTAGCGATGATCAAGCCGAGTGTTAACTCAATGGACCGATCTTGGTTTAAGTGCTCCCCACCATTTTACGGAGGGCAGTCGCCTAGCTTAGCCTAACCTAACCTACAGCAATCGCAAACTTCCAAGGAAGGTGCGCTCATTCAGATGAACCATGGTCGTAATCATTTTGGTTTCATTCTCGAAGATGCTTTGGTGGATCCTCATGAAAATAGACACCCATAAATTTAGACCTAGATTGGAACTATCAATTCTACGAACAAAATTAAAGATTTTTGAGAAGCCAATGTCTCCAAGACGTATGTAAGAGCGCCGACGCGGCCTCTAACGCCGACGACACGGGATTGAATCCTAACAACAGCCATGTATACGAATGTGTTTTCATGGAGTTTGTGTTTTCATGGTGTTTCTCCTCAGGGGATACTGACGCAAGCCTCCTGTAGTATAATTTTCATAAAAAGCTTTTCGGAATTCGCAATCGGTGGTCCCCCTCATCTAGGTAGGTAGGTTCGTAGCCTCCACAGAATAGGAAGGAAACACTTAAGCCAGAGAGACCCGTTGTGTTGCTACGAGGTTGTTAGGGGGTTTATCCCCCTATTCATAGGGCTTCCCTCACCCATGGGAAACTAAGATCACACACAACATGGGTGAATGAGAGATTTAGGTTTAGGTTCTCCATGAGCTATAACGCATATACATACTGTTACGAAAATTACATGTCCCAGAATAGGGTTCAGCTAGTGGACTTCAATAAGCTACAACTTTTTACTTGTTTATTCAACACACCCACTTTATTATTCCAATTATCTGGACACTTTACCTTTACACACTTTATTATTCCACCTCAGATCTTGGCACCTTGGTCTTGGCACTTCGCCTTTACACACGTTGTCTCTACAACGTTAGTAAAAGATCCACTAACCCACTAAATAGCTTGACTACTTTCTCGTTGGATTACCAACTGATCAGTGGTTACTGAATCAATGAATACTGAACGAATACCGAATACTGAATGCCCCCGAGGGCGAGTGTTCCCGCTTATATACCCTCGGTCCAATCTCTCGAATGGTAGGCGTCAGACTTTTCCCTTCAGAAGTCTCTAGAATGCTCCGTGCCATCATTTCCTTTTTAAACGGCATCAGAGCATTCCAAACTTTGATAGCGAAATTCAAATATTACCGTCGGTTCGTGACCGTAACTATACATTCAAAGACAAGGCACTTGAGCTTCCAGATTACGACATCAAGCTCATACGGGCTCAGAATCAACGCTCCATGGAATTGCGGGCCACATAGAAGATTAACGGTGCCGCTAGTATATCCTAGATCAGCCCAAAATACTCAAAATAGGCGAATGCCTCTGGAGGGACAAAGCCGTTAAGGCACACCCTCTAAATTGTACATGTTGCTGGAGGAATAAGACACGGTCACCTTTTCAGACCGAAAGCACCCTACATCCTCAGCAACTTGCGGAGGCTATAAAGTATTACCGCAGTTCAGGAAGTGTGATGGGATGAACCGGGCAAAAAAAAAAAACGGATGAAGAACCGCGCCATCTACTACAGCGACTTCTGTCAAGGACAGAAGGCAATTCTTATTCGGAAGCGGGCTGGTGTGGTATTAGAGGTAGAGTTGGACAACAATCGCCGTCAAGGCTTAATTCGCCAACATTAGCCCAATTTGCGCATACGCCTCCACCGAGAAAAAAGATGACGCCACAAAAGACGACTTCCTCGACCTCCTTAATCGAACATACGCCCAATGTCCAAACTACGATGTTAAAATCATGCTAGGACATCTTAACGACGAGGGAGACCTTTTGTCTACGCCAATTACAGAGGTATGTATAAGTCTTCTGAACCTCGCTTACAAAATCTTCTCTGCTGCACTGTGTGAACGCCTGAAACCGTTCGTTAATAAACTGATTGGTCCATATCACTACAGCAGATCCTGGAAAAACCCAACGAGTTCCAAATCGACAATCACTATCTATTTGTCGAGTTTAAGGCCGCGTACGATGGCGTGCAAAACGATTAGCTTTACAGCACCATGCTAATTTTGACATCCCTGCCAAGTTCGTGGGATTGTGCAGGATGACATCGGAGAATTCGCTCTGCCCATCAGAGCTAGAAGGGACTTAACCGGAACCTATATTGTCAAAAAGGGTTTTAAACAGGATCACACGCTTGCATCCTACTTTTTCAACATAGTTCTTGAAGGATGCAAAATTCACTGGTCAGTACTAGGGGCACGATATTTTTCCGTACAACTGCTCCCTAATGCCGATGACACTGGCATAATTAGACAAATCCAGCGAGATGTTATAGAGGCCCTTACGAGGCCTTTTCGTTGGAAGCGGCCAAAATGGAACGGGCGGTTAATCAGGGCAAAACGAATTCGGCGTCTTAGCCTGAGCACGTTTGGCAAACAATAATTTGGAGGTATTCAGGCACCTCTTCTGTGTACCTTGGCAATAACATCAGCGAAGAAATCAAACACAGAATATATTTGCCAACCGCTGTTCCTTTAGGCTCGGAGCAATTGCAATACCTTACCATCTCGGTCTTGCTTTATGGCGCGGAAACATGGACACCACAGCTTCGGCCCGAGAGTTTGTAAGTTCAACCCTGAGGGCGGCCAAATTTAAAGCGGCGCACGGAGGTGGTAGGGGACCTCACGGAGTTTGAAGGGGTCACAGGCTCGCCATGGGCCTTAGCGCTGAAAATTAAGAAAAAGAAGGTTTTTGAGTTTGCAGCAAACATCATCTTAACCATACGGTGTCGAATGCTCTTTCCAAGCTAATCAGCCAAGCAATCGTTCATTGGTTCTTGAGTTTGATCAATTGAGATCTATAGTATTACATCCTAGGCAAGGTGCCCATGCACAATATTGGATATTTAATCAGTAGGCGGATTTTTCTTTTTAAGTGAAACGAGGACCTACGTCGAAATAAATAGTGTTAGTCCCTTCATTGATTTGCCATAAAATTGTCACTGAACCTAGTGAAACCAAGGTACACGGATCACAAATGTTCGATATTATTTCGAAGATAACGGGTCTTGACAGCTGACAGCGGCCATATTGTTAAAGCTACAGCTGTTCAATTTGTCATTTATTAGTCATATTCGTCCTACCGCGGCCGATTATTCGCGGCCCCTGGTTTAGTAAACGCGTCGCTCACAAGAACTCGGCATTTCGCAGCACACAACTGGGCGAATTTTGAGTCGCAACTTAGGTTAGCACCCGCACAAAATTCAACTGACCCAGGAACTCAAGGTAAACGGTAAGATAATGACGTGTCTTCGCTGAATGGGCTCCGGAGCAACTGGAAACTGATCCTAATATTCATCGAAAAATTGTTTTCAGCAATGAGGCTCATTTCTGGATGAATGGGTACGTCAACAAACGAAATTGCCGAACTTGGTACGATACCGATCCACATGAGATCCAAGAGCGTGTGTGGATTTTGGGCTGGCAGAATCATCGGTCCATCTTTCTTTGAGAACGACGTTTGCCAAGCCAACACCGTCAACGGCGAGCCCTATAGGTCGATCATTACCAAGATCTTTCGCCTGAATTGGATCATATAGACACCAACGACATGTGGTTTCAACACAAAAGCGCTACGTACTACACAGCTCACGCCACATTGGAAATTCCGCACGAGCGATTCGAGGGCAGGGTCATATCACGAGGAGATGATATGAACTGGCCACCGAAATCGTACGATTTGACCCCTTTCGACTTTTTTTTGTGGGGTTTTCTGAAGCCGCAGGTCTATGTGAATAAGCCACAGCGGCCCTTAAAGCCAACATAACCATACCCATCGGTCAAATTCAGCCAGATATATGCGCCAGAGTAACAGAACATAAGGAGGTAGCACCTTGACCGAGGTTATATTCGATCCATGATGGCACCGATAGGCCACACAGGCTCTGTTTTATTAACATCCCAGTGGGAAGTTATTGTAATGGGGCCGATTTTGCGAATTCCAAATTTTGGCATTTCTTCACGTTTCAAGATTACCAGAATTCAAATCCAAGGTTTATATAGAGATGTCTGTGTCTGTATGTACGTATGTGTGTGCGTATGCACGTATGTACGTATGCTCGTATGTACATATGTGCGTACCGCTTCGATTACCTGGAGAACCAAAAATGACATTGACATGAGGTTGGATTCATTGCACGCGTAATTAAGCACCTTAGAACTGACTAAGTTTTTGGCAAAATCGGTTTAGCCGTTCTTTGTTAGAAATTAAATAGCTGAGAAAAAGGCAAAAAAAGAAATAACACGCGGTGTCCCAAGCAGTCCCCTACCTAAGTACTAACCCCGCCCGATGCTGGTTGCTTGCGGTGATTGGACGAGAACCGATAGAAATGAGATTGCTCAGAAAGTGCTGTGGTTGGGTAAGGAAACGCACACTCATGAGTTGCTCGTGAGTGTGCACTATCCAACGAGAAATTATTAAACGCATGCGCTCGTGAGTAATTGGCTTTGAGTATTTTCATTTTTGCTCACGAACACGAGTGTGTGTCCATTTATGGAAACTCATCCATGTGCGCACTTCATATGTTCGTTAAAGAGAACGTACACATATGTGCACTCTATAGGTTGGGTTCCGTTTAACGCATATGTGCGCACACTCACGTTCATGAGCCAAAATGAGTTGATTCACTGCTCGGGAGTTGTTTACAGAATGGTAAAACATGGAAAAATTTCGCTTGAGCATTTTTTTTTACTTTCCGTTTTTATAATATTTTCGTTTAAGATGGCTTCATTTTCTATAAGGCCTAATTAAGAAACTTTCAGC
Organism: Eumerus sabulonum; assembly: GCA_951905685.1. Classification (NCBI taxonomy): domain Eukaryota; kingdom Metazoa; phylum Arthropoda; class Insecta; order Diptera; family Syrphidae; genus Eumerus; species Eumerus sabulonum. Next base: position 212,536,687 of record OX645060.1, read on the forward strand.
AATTGATATTGACTACGCACGTGAGCAGTTTACGAACAATGGATTGTTGAATGTGCGCACATGAATGTGCGTTTCCTTATCCTGGATTACATGGAGCAACACCAAATAGGCGGCTTGATGCCAACAACACGCGGTGTTTCCAAGCGGTTCCCCATCTAAGTACTAACCGCACCCAATGCTGGTTGATTGCGGTGATCGGACGAGAACCGATACATTACCCATTATTAGTCTGAGCTAACAAAATGAGCTTGACCTTGAAACACCTGAACAGATCTTCACAAAAAGTAGCTAAAGACCAAGAACCATTTCGATCACATAAGCTTTCAAAAAAAAAGGACATCATAATCCCTCCAATCTTTCAGGAGTTACGATGCCACAGACAGACACACAGACACACACCTCAGACTTATAATACCCCTCCTTTTGCGTCGGCGGTTTAAAATGAAAATATATGAGTGGTCCGAGCGAATGCTTATATTCACCTTGTGCACTTCCTTAAAGACATTCAAATCGGATTAAGTATTCGATTCAACAAGCCTTAGCATACGAGATGAAGGTTCATTAAGGCCACAGGAGGTAAATGGGGAGGCTAGAAAGAAAAGACGAGAACAAAAAGGTTTAGAGAGCCCAAGACTAACATATTTACGTTAGTAAGCTTGAGATGGTCTTAATAGGATGGTAGTTACAAACAAATGTAAACCATAAAAAGCTAAATGAAGGAAGTGACGATAAAGCCTTGGTTCTAGAAATGTGTGAGGTGACCTTACTAGAAAACTCATTCAAAAAGGAAGTTGATATATGTGTAAATTCTGTGGAGCGGTCGTCAGATCGCGCAGGGTTTCGAATTTCGGGTCTTTTACTAGGACTGGTTGCTTACACTCCCTTGTACGATTTTTGCATCTTCTCGAACGAAGGCGCTACTTACGGTCTTCTGACTTTAAACGACACTTGAGTCCATCTACCAAAATCTTGCTAGGAAGGTTAAAATAATTTTTAGGTTCATTTGACATGCATATGCTTCCAGCTGGAAATGTGATCAGTGTATATCCTGATATTGTAAGAGCCAGTCGTACGCAATTTTGGCCACATCAATTCCGTAATTTCGATACCAAAGGTACACACATTCTTAAACACCAATTGCCGAAAATGTAGATACAATCGACTAGGAACATTTTGCTGTGCGTTTTTAATGGGATTCGTAAGAAACCCTCTACTATGAACTGCTCCCCTACACTAAAACTCTCTTTTCGAACCTCGCCTGTCAACGACTGGACCGGCTGAATTAAGCATTCGCCCAGAAGCGGCCAGCTTTGGCCAATAGTAGAGCAACTGTATTACAACCGGACCGCGTCAGGTCACACTCGTCGATAGTAATACTACAGAAACTCCGAGACCTTAGTTGTTCGCCTTATAGTCTTACTTGTACTCGTATTTAACATTATTTTATAACTCTGTTTTGTGGATTAGGGGGCTGGGACTGTCTTCGAATTGGCCTTCTGTCTCCTTCAATACCCCTGTCTAAATTCAGGCGCTATATTTAATCAATAATTGGTGGGCGAATATTTGGATTCGGGTTTATTCTATAAAAGTAAAGTTGGGCTCTTTACGAGAAACCAAAAATCAATGGACTTGTCGCAGTTGATGTTTAAATAAATTAATAATGTCGTACGTCGCTGTCAGGTGAGATGGGCACTGAAACATTTCAAGTCACAATGCACTCAATGTCTGGGATGTAAGCTGACAAAGCGCATACACAAAAAAATCACGTCGAGCACCTTTACTGGGAACTAAAAGCACTTTAGGGCACGGCAGAGGAACCGTTCCTTTGCGATCATTTCCATTTCCTTCCCGATCCGATCACCAATCAATATGTAAGTACATAGTTAATTCCTTCGTTATATGCAGAAAATTAAAATTTACTCGATTTTCATTTAATCCTGTTCTACTTTTCAATACGTATATCAGAATAAGTATGGACGACATACTTGCAGTACACACTGTTTGTATTAAGTTAGCATAGGTTAGTACGTAAGAAAATGGGAAATAAAAGTTAGTCTTAAGCTGACCTTCACGTGTTTCATTTGGGTTCCCGCTTACATACATATTACAAGTATGTCAAAAACTTTATCATAAATCATGAAACACACTGAGCCGCCTGCTCCACTAATTGTACACTAGATTCAATCCTTGGATATACCACTAATTCTTGCTACCCTAAATCCAATAAAGAATAAAGAAATGGGATTAAAGAAAAACTTTTCCATTATTACAGACAATTACAGCATAACGTAACTCAATTACAACAAGATTCACCGTCTGAGTTGAGTACAATATCCTTTCTGCCTTCTTGACGTCATTACGAACAAGTGTATCCGTATCCTTGATGTGCGAAATTATGGAAAATCGTTCTGTATATGCCATTCATACTGGGTGGTGCAAGCTGTCCTCATGCATCATATAGGAGGTAATCAAGGGGCTTTCGAGTTGTATGCAAATCCGGTTTGTGCCTCTCGATATGCAAACGTTTCACAGATACACTAGTGTACGTTTCAATGTTTTTTTTTTGTTGTTTGCATGATAGAATCTTACTGTTTTGGTGGTAATATAGTAATGGAATTGCTATTGTAGCCCTGATGGTGTCTAGTGAGCGGTGGATATCAAAGTGACATGCAGGCTCTTGCGTCTCAGTCATAGGACATGCAATTAGAATGACACTCGACACGAAGAGGCACCAACACGATGGTGGTTCTAATGATTACAACAGGAAGTAGCTTAACGGCTTGGGTGTGAACACTATTGCTACCTACTGCAGTTGGGGTGTTTTATTTGCGGATAATATTTAGGACACCGACGGTAATGATGATGGGAGGAGGTTGGTTGTTTGTCATGATGACAGGCAAGTCGGGTTGGAATGGACACTTAAGTCAATAGGGTAAATGTCAAGCCATATCACCTTAGGAGTATGGTTTCAGATAGATAAATCGACCGCAATATGCAAAATGGTGCTGATAAACCAGCCACATATACTGCAGAAAAGACACTCTGTTAGTTACCCGCATACAATTGATTCCACGTAGCTTCACACTAACAATCTTCGATAACAGCAACTTGACTCCCACCAATGTCAGCAGTTTCAAAATGCATGCACCTTACTTCTCATGTATCTGAAAAATAACATTCTACAAATATCAATATCTCAATCGTGAACAACATAAATGTAAACATTTCAACACCCAACGGATGCAAATCAATTCAACCTTCCTTACTTGGTGACTGCGGCATGCATCACGATGGCAACAATAGAAAGGAAAATTTGATACAAATTTGAATCCAATCCAAATGCATCTTGTACCGGATTTTCTGAATTCATGACGATCCTCAGACAGAACTACGTTCGCTCGTACGTCTTGTAATGTTATTCCAAGTTCGAAGGATTCACTTTAGACCTTTATCCGCAACTCGACGGGGCAGGATATTGGAAATCCCGCACAAATAAAAATGTCAAACACAAGGAACATCAAATAAATAAAATTTCACCTTTCCCTTCCTACGGGCGACTGTGGTGGTCGTCCTTGAATATGGATGTGTTGTCGCCTTCTTGTCGGTTTTGTAAATTGTTTTGGGAAATACTCGTACCCATGTTGAGGTGGAGGGTTGGATGCTTGGCGCTTGATGTTGAATGTTGAGAGATTCATGGTGACCCGTGTCATAGAAAATCGATACGTTTAGTGGTTTTACGTTTTGTGGATGTGTGTATTTGTAAAATGGCATGGTTGAAAGGATGTGATGGGAGCGTGAAGCAGTGTTGAATACTTTAACAGAATTTAATGCAGTGCTGGGAAGTATCTTGATCTTGATTAAAGATTATTTGAGTGCCATTAGATAAATTGCTGTGGCAGAGAGGTTATGGTGTTTATTGACTTGGAGCACCTCAATCTTGTGGTACGATATTGGGTTGAGCTATTTTGTATTACTTCGAAGTACTTTTAATCTGACGGGAGTGTATACCATGGGTTACCGATTTTGATCTGAGGTAATGGATTCATGAATAGCTGTCGACAAATTTGAATAAAATGCCAATACGAAGAGCTGGGTTTGGGGTACTTTCGAACTTTCAATTTTGTAAATTCGAACAAATTCTCAGCTTTGGAAAGTAGATTTCTAAATGGCGGCAATTGGCTAGTTTTTGATGTTGGTATCTGATTACCAGCAATAACAGGTTCAGATCCGACTCAGTGCATGAGATTACGAAGCAAAAGATTGCTACCGAGATATTCAAAATTGGATTGTGTTACGCTGACGTTTTTTTTTTTTTTTCTGTTTCCAAATATACGTATTATACGAGTAGTTCAATATACACTGTCCAAAGCAACAATAATCGAATCATCACCGAGAAGAATTTGGGGACGTGACTACACCATAGGAAGATCTACTAAGAGACAGCTCGATAGTGCACCCGTACGTAGAAAAATACTCGTAAAAGAAACAGCGACGAAAACACTCGCAGGACTTTCTAGCGCCGTCGTCCCAACTACTTATGTGATAAGCGCACAGGACTGACGGAGCACCAATGTGACTGCTTAATAATGACGTTCCTTCAAGTTCTCAACCTAACTGGACCGGTATAGTGGTGAGTACAGTCTATACTAATACCAGATATGAAGAGCGCCGCAGTGCAGTAGATAGTGTGTTGGCCTCTGATGTCGGTGACACGGAATCGAATCCCGTCGATCGTGTTTTTCACGGTACTTCTCCTCAGCGGGGTTCTGACAAAAAACCTTGTATTGCAGTTGTCACCATTTTCTCTGCGAATAACCTTATGGAAAACATCGAGAGATAAGACAAATAAAATATAACATCATCCTCCAATAAAAAAACAATCTGGAAAGGGCTACAAATTTAGCAAATAAGTTTGAGTCTATTTTGATAAACCTCGATGGCGACAAGGACTCAGCACCGCACCCTTCCCGAAACATAAAATATACCGCACCCATAAGTAAAATGACATTGAAAAAGAAACAAAAAGTAAGAAAGAATCCGGTTAGACCTCCTGACTGGCAAATTATTAAAAGAACTTCCGCACTTAGCGTTCATCTTCCTTCGAAACCTTTTCAGTATAACATATACGACTAAAATACTACCCAAAATTATGGAAGCAGAAATAACAGCAATACTTAAGCTAGGAACAAACGCCACAATAACAACCTCATAGAGACCCATAAGCTTACTTCCACTCCTATCAACGATATTTGAAAAGCCCATATTGAGTAAATTTGGCTAACCGTAACCATCAGTTCGGATTAAGAAGACATAGAATAAATAATTAGTTACTAACTGCTTTAGCAGTGTACCTCAAAGTAGCAAAAGCTTTTGACTCAGTCTGGCACAAAGGACATTTGGTCAAGGTTAGGTTGACGTGGTGGACATAAGCCACACTTAGGCCGAAGCTGACCCATTGTGATACCACCTGGATCAGGGTACTCTAATCCGCTACCTCGGAACCAATCGGTGCTTCTAATAAAGGGGTGGAGTTGATCTATTTTTTGATTTGCTAGTTCACTTAGATTGTCGAAGAAGGTCGCGTCGAGGTAAATCCTCCTGCGATTCGCAAAAGTGGGACATAAGCAGAGGAGGTGGTGTATTGATTCCACTAGAGTACTTAAGGTTGCCCTTTTGGTTGCCACCAGGTCCCTGGGTCGTCCTAAGCTTGACTTAGGCCAAAATTGTCTGGTGATAAAGCCGATATTGCTCTCATTCCATTGGAGGTTTTAATGAAGAACTGTTCAGCCATCTCATCTAGAGATAGGCGACAGTTAATGTGCCTTTGATTTGTGGGTTACCGCTGCCAGGGATTTTGTCGCAGATTGGCTATCCGTGCAAATGATAATATCACTTGTGAATATTACATTGATCCTGAGCCATGCCAGGGTCTCCGTTATCGCTGTTATTTCTGCCTGATACGCAGTAATTTGGGAGTCTAAATGATAGGTTGAGGTTAAGCCAGATATACACTGTTCAAATGCATGACATGCAAGTGTATTAGTGAACAATTCACAAGTATAGATTGGGTGTATGCTTGAAGTAAAATCAAATCTTTTCGATTTTCCTTCAATCAAGCGTAATGAATTGAACTTCAATCAGAATTTACTAATACACTTGCACGTGCATGTCATGCATTTGAACAGTGTATATCTGGCTTTAAGTTCCTTGGAGAAGACCCCACTGCCTACACCCGACTCCATCTTAGAGCCATCGGTATAGAGGGAGATCGAGTCCTTTGGTATAACTTTCCCTTCAGCCCATTCCTCCCTGGATGGAAAGACAACTTCGAAGTTCCTGGTGAACACATTCTGCGGGGTGATGTAGTCAGTGTCCATGGGTACTTTAAAGTGTTTTAGAATAGTGGTGTGGCCTTTTTGAGATGTGGGCCATTTTCTTATGCTCCTCATCCTTATGGCCGCGCATGCAGCAACTTGCTTGCTGAAAAGGTTTAATGGTGGAAGATGTAGTAGAACATTTAAGGCCTCTGTGGGGGCTGATCTGATCGCTCCGCTTATATATAAGCTGGCCGATCTTTGTACCTTCTCGAGAAGATTTCGATTGACTGCTTTGTCTAGAGCAGTCCACCAGACTACGACGCCATACAGGAGGATAGGCCTTATGACTGATGTATAGAGCCAGTACATAATGCTTGGTTGGAGACCCCACCTCCTGCCCACTACTTTCTTACAGCTGTAGAAGGCATCAGTTGGTTTCTTGACCCGATCAAGAATGCTGGGTTTCCAATTCAGCCTCCTGTCAAGGACTAGGCCTAGATATTTAGCCTGTTCTTTGATTGTTAGTTGAGTTCCACCCAGCCTCGGGGGATTGAGGGGCGGAATTTTATATTTGTTAGTGAACAGTACTAGATCGGTCTTCTTTAGGTTCACCCCAAGTCTACAGTACCGTGTCCAGGTTTCTACTGTATGTAGTGCACTCTACATAAGGTCGCATAGAGTGCTGGGAAATTTTCCTGTGACGGCAATAGCAATGTCATCCGCATAGGCGACCATAGCGTACCCTTCCTGCTCAAGCAACAGCAGTAGTTCGTTGACCACCACGTACCAGAGGAGAGGGAAGAGTACTCCACCCTGTGGTGTACCTTTGCTGACCATTCTGGTTGAGACGGCACCTGCGAAGTTGGCTTTGACAACTCTTTGTATTAGCAGCTGTCGTACGCGTTATATCACTGATCCCGTAACACCCAGATCAGATAGCGCCTTGATGACGGCCCATGGTTCAACATTATTAAAGGCGCCCTCAATGTCGAGAAAGGCGACCAGATTGTATTGTTTACTTTCCAGTGACCTTTCTTTTTTACTGACCAGTGAGTGGAGTGCTGTTTCCACCGATTTGCCTTTGTTGTAGGCATGTTGGTTATCCGACAGCCTTCAGCCTGGGATGCAGCTGTACCGGATGTGTGCGTCTTAAATCTTCTCTAGAGTTTTTAATAGAAAAGAAGTGAGACTAATAGGTCTTAGGTCATTTACATTCGTGTGGGAGCTTTTGCCTGCCTTGGGTATGAAAATGACTTTGGCTACCTTCCACTTACTGGGGATGTAGGAATGGGAGAGGCAACTATTGTTTATAACCACAAGCCAGGAGAGGATGATATCTGCTACCTGCTGGAGCTCAGCTGGTATGATCCCATCCGGTCCCGGAGACTTGTAGGGTTCAAAGCTCTTTATGCCCCAAAGGACGTTGTTGTAGTTGACCAGGTCAGGAGCACGCTCGAAGGAGGGTGTCGTCGGCTGATTGACCCGAGGAGATGTCATATCCGAGTCACTACTGCCTGGGAAGTGTGCGCTTAGGAGAAGTTCCAGGGCTTCCTCTCTAGTGGTTGTCCAGGAGCCGTCATTACGCATCAGGTGGCTTGGATTATACGGAACTGAGGCCAGAATCTTCCTTATTCTTGAGGCTTCGGAAACCGTGCTTATATTGTCGCAGTAGTCCCTCCAGGATTGTCTCTTTGCCTTCCTAGTCGCTGCTTGGAAAGATTTGAGTGCCTCCTTGTAGAGCTCCCAGTCCTCTTGCAAGCGGGCATATTAAGCTTTGTTGAAGAGCTTTCTGCTCTCCTTCCTTAGGGAGACTATCTCTTTATTCCACCAGGGGGCTTTTGGTTTGCCTCTGGGGGTGCTGACTGCACAAGATTGAGACAGTGCTCTATTGAGGGTTTCTGTCAGCTCATTTACTAAGCTGTCTAATTCCGCTGAGTTTAGCGGATAGATAGGGTGTCTTGTCCCTAGGTGGGGTTCAACATAGGTTCTATATTTTTGCGAGTCAGTTCTTCTATAGTTCCTGAAAGGAGCTGGGGCACTGACGTGGTTGACTATGCTGAATTGAATGTAACGATGATCAGAGAGGGAGCGTTCTTTTAGGACTTTCCAATCCCTGACTTTGTCGACAATGTCCTGCGATGCAAAAGTTACATCCAGGACCTCCTGTCTGTTTTTGGTAATAAAAGTTGGTTCACAGCCGTTGTTGCAAACGGTGAGGTTAGTATGTAATACATAGCTATACAAAGACTCACCTCGCTCGTTTATGTTGTTGCTTCCCCAAATCGTATGGTGTGCATTCGCATCACATCCTATGATCAGTCCGGCATTGGTCTGCTCCGCATCCTTGACCAGGTTTACCAAGTTGGCCCGAGGGGGAGGACTTGGGTGGTCATGGGCTAAATAGGCCGAGGCAATCCAGATCTTGAGGGAACTGCCCCGACACTAATAGCCGTGATGTCCTGGTCGCTGTAGGATGAGACTAGAAGGGTTTTTATGTGTGATTTAGTTAGGATACAAGCTCTTGGCTTACCTGCATCGCCCAGGTAGGTGAGCTTATATTCGGATGTTCCGAGTCCACGTACCATGTTATTTATTATTCATGGTTCCTGGATCAGAACGACGTCTCCTCCGCTTTTGGTGAGGCGGAGCATTAGGGCGGCCGAGGCCGCAATGGAATGATAGAGATTAATTTGGAGAATCCGCAGCATGATGGCCGCAGTCTTTAACCTCCACCGCTGTGACGTTGGCAGACTCTTCATCAGATTCCAGCTCGAAATCTGACATAGTCTCGCCAAGGTCTACCTCGGGAAAGTCCAGGTCGGTCAGTAGATTACTGTCTTCCCCGGTATACTCGTTCACTACATTGGAGGGGGTCCCAGTCAAGAGAGTCTCCTCAGTGATCAACGGCTCCATGGTAGGGAGTTGCTCTGGGTTCGTCGATACCATGGATTCGGCTGATGCAGCACAGGAGGCTATCTTAGCTGAGTCCTCCCCGTCTTTTTTGTATACTCTGAGCTTCGCAGAGTCAAAGCGCAGAGAGATCATGTTGTTGACCAGAGCTAAAGGTGCCAGGGAATCCTGATTGATTACGATGGTAATCAATCTTGAGGGTCCCTTAACATCCTCTAGCTTGACTACTTTGCAATTCTGCGGATTGCCAAAATCTCCTTAGGGTTCTCGGGATAGGCCGGTATAATGGCTCTAGTCATAGGTCTATTCGGGATTTGGTTCAAGGGTACAGCCTCAAGTTGAGCTCCCTCCCAGACCTCGCCGGCTCTGCTGAGTGCGAGCTTAAAGAGGTCCATAGACCTTTGGTCTACGAAGGAGATCAGCTTGGTTCTGCCTTGATAGTACCCTGCATGATGGGTAATAGGGAAGGGTCCAGGGTGTTCCTTGAGTATCGGGAAGTAGCTTTTGAGCAGCACATTGCTAATCAAAGTCCACTTAACCGGAGGAACATTCCCATCCACATTACCCCTATCGACAACAGCCAAGGTGGTCGAGACCTTCAGCACGTCGCGATAGGAGAGTTGTGTTTGGGATCCAGGGGAGATACTTTGAGACCGCGCTTTCTTAGAGGTGGAGGGGAGTTCCTCAGCCGACCTCTGGCGCTTGCCATCCTGCTCTTTAACGGATGAGTTACCAAAGCTCTTGATTGTGCATTCCGCTCAGTCAAGAGCCTTTTTTCTCCTTTCCGAGAGCTGATCTTTTGATATGTCACGCAATTTTTCCACTAGCTTACTAGCCGCGCGACGTTGTTTGTAGCTTGTCTTGGGGGCACTCTGGGTCGCAAGGAGCATTCCTCCCCCTGTTAACACCTGAGGGTGCTGGACCAGGCTTCTGTTTGTCGGCCACTCTCCTGGCACCTTGCCTTTCATCTGTATTGTGACTGCTCCTTTAGAGAGCTGGACCAGGCTTTTGTACAAGGGCCGATGTCGTTGCACCTTGTCGGATAGCGGCATTTCTGCTGCTTCCTGAGGGTGTTGGACCCTCATATGCCTTGTACATATGCCAGTGTCTTAGCTCCTTGTAGAGCGACTGTCAGAACCACTATCAGAGGATGCTGGACCAGGCTTTGTGGGGGCCCCTGTCACAGCACCTCGCCGAGACTGGGCAGTTGTACTTGTTTCTGTACATTCTGCCGGTTTCTTGTTTAATTTTTTGTTGTTGTCGTCGTTATTGATGTCATTATTATTGTTATTGTTTTTCTCATTGTTTTTGTTCATACTAATCCCACGACTATCGGAGAAAGGGAATACCACCCCTGCGCAGAGATCCGCATTACGCAGGGGGGGGGGGGGGGGGGGGGCTAAGTAATCCTAAGTGCGCCTGGTGCTCAGGATACTCCGTTAGCGACCGGGTTTTTTTTGGGATGGGCCCCCAGCCAGGCTGATCTTCGGCACGGGTCGTATAACTCGTTGATCCGGTCCATTTGACCACATCTTAGCTTCATGTCTCCTCTGGGGTTGCCCCGAGAGTCATTGACCTTGACTGGGCCCTTGCATCGCGTCGAGGTGTGTAGTCACGCAAGAGCTTTTGGTCATACTCAGTAGCGTTTTCTCCAAAGATTATTTTATTAATACATTTCATTAATTGCTAAAAACCTACTAATAGCAAGGATTTTTTGATGTAAGGGTTGAAGACGAGTGCTCAAATACCTATCCAGTTAAAGCGTGCGATTTCTAGGCTTTACGTGTCCCAGTCTGTCGCTCTCGGTTGTCTGTATGTTCTGGTAGTTCTATCTCCTACTTTTATGCCAAAACAGATCTGTCGATGGTCTGACATCGATGTTTCTGCTGAGACATGCCAGTCCAGGAAAGAGTTGCCTATGAACGGAGTGGTTAGGGTGAGGTCTAGTAACTCTTCTCTAATTCTATTCATAAAGTTGGGACTATTTCCCCGGCTTATGATATTGAGGGTGTTCTTGCAAATAAATTCTAACAAGTACTCACCTCTTTTGTTAATGCCCGAGCTTCCCCATGCTGTGTGGTGGGCGTTGGCGTCACAGCATATGATGATTTGTGAGCCTCTTCTTCCAAAGTAGTCTAGGAGATCCTGCAGTGATGTGAAGCTGAGATCGGTGGAGTCGCCCGCTAGGTAGGCTGAGCAATTTACGACATCTGACCTACCTTCAGCAGTGGACAGCTGAATAATGGCAGCTGCCAGGTCCTTATTCGTATATTCTGAAATGGGAATGGCTTTAATGGTGTTATTAATCATTATGCAAGCTCTGGGTTGTCCATCATTTGTGGAGTCGTAGAGCAGCTCACCTGATAGTGCTTTGATCTGGTCTTTGACCGTATAAGGTTCCTGGATAAAGGCTATATCGAAGTGCTCCTTGTTAAATCTATGGCTCAATACCGCAGATGCGGCCTTTGCATGCTGTCGATTTATTTGGATGCACTTTAATCCAGACATGGTGGATTAAGCGAGATACTGGCAGGACCGCCAGTGATAGTGACTGGTAGAACCATAGGGCTGTCCCCTGAAGTCTTGATTGCCCGATTAGTTTCTTCTGGCGGCCTTGACGTTTGGGGTACTTTCGTTGCCTCTGTGGCTGATTCACTATCACCAGATGCAATAGTTATTGCTCTCTGGCTTGGTTTATGCACGCCGAGTTCCTCACTTCCTTTCCTGGGCATGGCTAGTGTACTTTGGGCATCGCACTTCGGATGGACTTGTGCCCTGTCCTTGGTTTTGTTGTCCGCAGCTATTTTTGCCTGCTTGGGAATTCCATTGATCCTGATTAGGATCTGGGAGAAGTTGCCAACAGAGAAATCTTCAGTCACTGTCTGAGCGGTAGGAAAATATTCGCTGTGCAAGAGGTGACGAGGTGGATCGTTTTCTACTGAATCACAAAGTTTGACTTGTATTCGTCTTTATTCACTACCTGCAATTTTCAGAGGACTTCTGAGGATTTTTCACCAGATTTCACTAAAATTCAATCACAACACGTTGCTTGTAATGTGAATCACTCAATTTTACGACGCCACTAAAAATGTTTTTTTCTAAAACTACGTAGAATACACAAACAAAACGTGATGTCGGCTTCAGGCTTGGATGAAAGCTAAAAGAAAGAGCCCCCCTTTCTAGACAGATGCTAGTGAATGACGCAGTGTCGTCAATTCTCGAGTCATTACTGAATTGCCACACCTAGTGTTCTTCTATTTATTTCAGACGAAATCAAGATGTGAGTGGTTTTGGGGAAAACTAAAAATGCGCTTAAGAGAAATTCCTGCAATATTACAGGTTTTCAAAGACAACAGTGTCAAGGTCTATCGATTTGGCAGATAAATAACCACAACACACTTACATTTGATGGGTATGTAGCGATATGGTAAGCCGTAAATGTATGTCTAAATACTGGCTCAAGTTAAATTAGCAGTTCCGGGTCGTATGTTCTTGTTTTCAAGCGCAGACATGCGGAGCAAAAAGTCATCCATCATTTCTTGATTGACATTCATTTCTCCTTAACGTGTGCCATTCACAGTTGGTTGCTTTCGTTATACTCCCTGACGTTATACCGTCGTGAGTTTGTTAATTGCTCAATCAACCAATTTGAAATTTCTGTTTCAAATTTTGCTTTTATATGTATATTCCCATGACCATTCGAATCTGCGCGTCACGACGACGTCTCTTAAAATAATGAAATCACATAATAACGAAAACTCAAGGAAGAAGTATTTAACTCTGTTTCTATGATGGGAATAACTTATATAAACATAAATGGGAATTCCACTTTTCCATCTAATCCTCAAACATTCGACGAGCAATTTCTAAGGAAGTTTCCGATAGTACTCTCTGGGGAATATTTATATAAATAGGATTCCTGTTAATGGCCAATCTCCGTAAATCCAGGCTAAACTTTTGTAACAAATCCATCATTTCAGCTGTTACGTTTGGACGTTGTTATGAATAGCCACTGGAGATGTTAATTCTACTTTGTTATTCTATCGAACTGCATATTGTATTGAAGTGATTTCCCATGTTCTATGTCCCGTGTGCTGAGAGATACCCATGAGAAGCATGTAGCAAAAAGGAACTGAAGAACCAAACTCACAGTTTTCCTAGTGCTGTGTGTTATAGTTCCCTACTAAGCCCTCAACGTCTAGAAATTAATAGCACGCAAATGAGTTAAGAAAACTTTCACTACCGTAACTGAACGTTAATTTTATTAAACCAAATTACCCTATGAATAGTAATGAGCTGGCAGGGATATACCAGACATGCTCCGGATACAGGGTAATGTACGACAGAACGTCGTGACACCAAACAGTAGATTTTGATGACTGCTCTGTAATGAGTACGCGCCTTACCGCTTGACAAACTAACGCGTCGTCATCACCAATCTGTCATGCCTTGTGATTTATTTAAAGCAAACTGTGTGGAGTGCAAGTATTGTGGGTACCATTTGGTTTGGCCATCTTACGCCGCGGAAGAGTGTGTTAGATCTTAGAGACCCGTCTCGCTACGGCTTGTCGTTATCTCGAAATAGCGAATGACAGACAGCGTTGCGTACAATGGTGATGGACTAATGGCTTTTGAGATACAGGGTAAAAAGCAAAGCGCAATTTCTCGGTCGTGATCGTTTCGAATTTGTAGAGTAAAAAGTTTGAAAATGAGAGCATAAAGTCTAAGGATGGGATAAAACTAGATAAAGAGAAACAAAGTTTTTACGAAGATATTGCGGATTGTACCAATATGTTGGATCATACGTGTAATATTTCAGTGAGCTGCTAGAATTGCACTTATAGCGAAAGTTGGCTTTACGTTTTAATGCATTTCGCTTTCTTTTGAGACAATGGCAATTGTTTGTGGCCGAAAAGCGTGTAGCGAAACCGTTCGTCGTTGTACGTGATGTAAAGGGATCCACGTAGGTGTCGTCTAGTCTATTGTTGGTTCATCGCTCTATATACTGGCTCCTACATTCGGTCATCCTGCGCTTCATTCGACCCGAATGAAGGGTTCCACCCCTACTGTGTTGGTTAAATTCAGTTCCTCCGTATTACCCACCTTCTCCACCTCGTACTGCCCGTGATTTAACCATTTGACAAATTTGTATGGTTGTAAGAATTTTGGCCTCAGTTTCTCACAGTACCGTATTGCGTTCGCTTAATGACTCCTAACTCGTTCAGGTCATATTTCTTCTCGGGAATTCTTGTTTTGTACCTCTTCTTGGCCTCTTCTCGCATCTCCTCTCGCTCGCCATTCTGTTCTTCTGCAATCACCTCTCTAGCAATTAACAAAGTTTCTGGCGCATCTCCAAACCTGTTAAAACCCTAAAGGGTGAATGCCGTGTTTATCGGGGAAGACGCTACTCTGCTTCTTTTACCATTCGTCACCAGTACCCGTATTCTTAGTTGGTTAGAGCCAGACAACTTTTGAGAATGTCCCTACGACCACTAACAGACAATTGTATTTCTTATGCATCTGCTAAGATAGAATGTATTTTCGAACATATCTCTTTGCTGAGAAGTCTCCCGGCTGATGTGCTATATTGATTACGTCCAGCATCATCGCCGTAGGTACGACTATCAACTCCTTTGCAGGGTCTTTGTACAATCTTCGGTAGAAATCTTCATATTCGACCTTCTCTAGGACCTTCCTTACCGCTCGAATCTAAACGTCAATCTAAACGTCACGTCGTGTCCCTCTACGATACGTAGCAGCTTCCCTCGAGCTTAGCTTCTAAATGGGTCCTAAACGCTCCTTCTTTCAAAGATAAACAACCCATTCCAAATTCCTCAGTCAACTCGAGTACTTCTCATTCGTGGCTACCTATGCTACAATCAGCAGTGTACGTGTGGCCTCCGCTAAACTCGACATCCTTCATGTCCTTCTCTTCACCCCTCGTTGGGTGTCACTCCCAAAATCCTTGTTGGGTGCAACATTTTCATCCTCTACCGAAATCTGCACATCTTGCCTGCTCCTAAACTCCACGCCTTCATCGGTGATCTTCATGTTCATTCTCTCAAGAATATTGTTCCCGATGATAATTGCGTACTGCATGTCTTGCTCCCTTACAACATTCAAGTTGAATTCCATCCTTGTGCCATCCACCTCAACCTCTGTTTCGAACTTCCCTAGAGTTGTCACCCTATTCTGCCTCACCTAATCCATCATCACCAACCTATCTTGTCAACACTCCAGCCCTCAGTACGGGATCTGCCTCATCACCTGTTGATGCAGTGTGAACGTTGCCATCCTCTGCTCCTCCTTTTTGTCGCGTAGCTTGAACTCCCACCCTGCAGTTAAATGATCGGTGTCGCTGTTGACCACATCGAAGCACTTCTACGTTCTCATCTGACACCCACCCACTAGATGTGTTGTCTCCCCGTATTTAAAACCTCTCCTTTCTTTCCCCTCTTTTACTACCCTATGTGAGCTCGATGCTGCCTACTGGACGACATTATGGCTCTCTACCGCGTACCTTCTCGTCCAATCGCATTTGTTCCTTCAATTCGTCCAGTTTAGCTTGGCAAGCATTGATTTATTCTAGGGGGAATTCGAAATACCCTCGGCGAAGTGCTTGATCAGACTCTGCTGATCGAGCGCGATTGGCTTCGCGATTTACATCAGGAAGTATAAGTACTCTTGCAGCGACTCAATATGCTTCTTGCGGCGAACCTTCAGTAACGTATGAATTTCAGCCGATTACATCCAACTTGGAAACTCCTTCTGAAGCGCGCACTTTATGGTCTTCCAATATTTAACCCCGGACAAACTAATTACGTAAAGCTTTGCAGCTCCCTTGATCAGTTGTTTCCCGTAAATGAATTTTTGCAGTTCATTCCACCCCACCATGACTGAATTTTCCTCGAAGTCCTTGATCCGTGGATGGATGTCGGAGTATTCAGAACCATCAGTAGATGGGAGCGAGTCTTTTATGTACACTCCCATATGGAAAAATTGTGCAACTCAGCAGTTGTGAACGGAAAGTGATCAAAAATACTGCTGAAGGCATAACACTCACAGTATATGGTCATTTCAAATAATTAATCTGTACGTGCAGCTGAATTGAGGGCGCCGTGGTGCAGTGGTTAGTGTGTTGGACTCTGACGCACGATGAGCGTGTTCGGATCCCGTCCTTTTCACCAGTATGAAAAATAAATAACACACAACATGGGTGAATGAGAGAAGCTTGGGTCTGGTCCTTCATGGGCTGTAACGCCACCAAAACAACCGTGCAGTTCTAGTAACACCGTACTGACATGGTACATTTGCTGGGAATAACCGAATAACTTGTGAATGCTTTAGACCGCTATACACCGAACTTAACCGCCATCCAGGAAATGCAATAGAATGGACTGGGTAAAAAGCGGATGAAAAACTGTGACATCTATTAGGGAGAGAGGACAACGATTGTTCGGATGAGGATTCGTTGTTCGAGGTGGACTAAGGCAAAAATTCCTAAGCCTTCGGAATGTGAGAGAATGTTTCATAACGATCTGTATCAAGGCAAAATTTTCTAACATCAGCCTGATCTACGTTCACGCTAGCACGGAACACAGGGATGATTCCACCAAAGATGAGTTCTAGGTCTCCTTGGTAGAACGTATGCCGAATTTCCCAGTTATTGCATAAATATGGTACTATTAGACTTCAATACTAAGCTGGGGAGGGAAAGCATCTTTGAACGAGTCATCGGCAAACACAGCTTATACGACACCACATCCGATAAGGGACACAGGCTGATTGATCTTGCTACGGGGCAAGATCGCAGAGAATTCCGTCCTCTTGACCTCGACGAAGTTAAAATCCAAACTCAATTCTAATAAAGCTGCTGGCGTAAAGGAGCCGGCTACTGAGCTCTTCAAAGCAGCTGGAGATGAAATCGTTTGGAGCACGCACCAGATCATCTGTAAGGTATCAACAGAGGAAAGCATGCCCGCGGAATGGAGTCTCAAGATCGTTTGCCCGATCGACCAAATCACCCACCAGGTATTTGTCGACTTCAAACCGCATACGACAGCGTAATTAGACATCTCTAATTACTCATCAGCCAGGTCCACCTTTGATCCCTGTTAAACTCGTCAGACTATCCTGGATGACTGCGTAGAATGCTCACTGCTCCATTCGAATGAGTGCAGACCTGATCGATAGTTTTGATGTCGGAAAAGGACTTATGCAGGGCAATGCGTTGTATTTTGATTTCTTCGACATCGTATTAGGAACAATTGTGTCAAATCCTCACAACTCGGATGAGATTGACATAATCGAAAGAACACAGCGAGATATCAGAGTATTGAGGCGGAGGCGGCGAAAATTGGTTTGGCAGTAAAAGGGAGCAAAACTGAATATATGCTTTCATCAAAGAAGGATGCTCACCACCGACGTCTCGGCCAGAACGTTTCTATTGGCAGATATGAGTTTGAGGTAGTCAAGGCCTTTGTCTACCTTGGCTTCGCAGTGAACAGAAACAACGACATCAGTTCCGAAATCAAACGCACCATCACTCTTGCCAATCGCTGTTTCTTTGGGCTCAGGACGCAATTGAGTAATAGAGCCCTCTCCCGAAAACTAAGTTGACTCTATACAAGACCCTTATCATCCCGGTTCTGCTGTGCGGCGCAAAAGTATGGACACTATCAAAATCGGATGAGGAAGTCCTTGGTCGTTTCGAGAGAAAGATTTTGCGTGTGATTTTCGGTCCTATATACGCAGACGGGGGATGGAGCAAAAGATTCAACCGTGAACTTTACGGGCTGTACAGCGATTTGAGTCTTGTCAGGCGTCTACGGATTTGACGCCTAAGATATCTAGGCCATGTAGAGCGAATGGTCAACACAGCTTTGAATCCAATCCCGAAGAAACAGAGGACGGCTGTACTTAAGATGGCGCACACAGTTTTTTTTTTTTTTTGTTTTCTTAGAGACTCGCGCAGGTTCAAGAGTTTTTTTTTATATTCTCTTATGATGTGTTGACACACACAACCTGAACGGAGTGCAGTAGTTGGCGTCGTTGATGTTCGTTTACTACTCTCAGGAGTGGTTGTCCTATATCTAGATAGGACGAGAGCCGACCAAATTCCGCGTTGGTTATAGTCCATAGTAATTCGTTCGAGCACTTTTTAGTACTGCATACGCAGAGGATGAATTTCGGTTGACCATATACTGTGAGTTTTATGCCTGCAGCTGTACGTCCGGTCACTTTCCATTCACAACTGCGTTGCATACTTTTGTCCGTATAGGAATTACTTTTTCTTGGCTATGAAGCGAATTTGAAACATAGACCTTCCGCTCGGCGGTCGATGATGTTAACCACTGCCCCACGGCCACCCCCAAGTGGAAGGGAAAGGCATCTCAGCCAACTGGGTGTGCGGCAATAGAAAAGGCTGGGAAAAGTTGATGCTAGTTGGAGGGGCACTTTCGTTGAGGACCAGGCTCAACCCAAACTGCATTGCCATGCAGTGCCTTCCCGTTGTTGTCCTTTGTTCTATTTTTCCGTTCACTGGTCGGCGACGGGGTTGCTTTCGCCGGTTTTATTTTTTTTATTTTTTCTTCTCAGTATTCAGCTTTTACCCGTTAATTGCTGATATGTATATGCGCAAAGGAGCAAAAGGAAATAAATTATTGTAAAGCAACCAATTTGCAAGGAAATCAATCTAGCAACCGCCCTCTTGCACAGTCTTGAAGTACAATATCGCCATGATTTAGCATGCATTTTGAGATTTTGCTTTAAGCTGCTTGCAACTTAGTAATGTAGCTTTGGTTTCGTGGCGTTACAGTTCATGAAGAGCCAGAGCCAAGCTTCTTTCAACCACGCATGTTGTGTGTGATTTATTTTTTACACAGGGAGAAGACAGCGACCCACCACCAGACACAATCAAAGACCTGGTACAATTTTGCCAGCGAAAAGATTTAAATATCGTTATCGACTGCGACGCCAGTGCTCACAGTACAATGTGGGGTAGCAGCGACAATAATGCAAGAGGTGAGTCCCTAGTAGAATTTCTAGTAGACACTAACCTAGAAGTAGCCAATAGAGGCAAGGAACCTACTTTCCAAAGCTCTATTAGAAGAAAAGTTCTGGACCTCACACTAGTTACTAACAATATATCTCATTTCATTTCATTCATTAGGGCAGCCTCCTTTTCAGACCACAACCATATCAAATTTAAGCTAACAATGGGTCCCTGGGTAGAGCTCTAGAGAGACACAGATCACCTAAATCCACAAATTGGGAGGTGTTTAAATCCCTGCTTGATAGAAAACTATCAGGTCTACATATAAGTAACAATACTCCTGAGGAACTAGACAATTCTGTCGAATTCCTTACTGATGCAATTGTATTTGCATATCATGACAGCTGCCCTTTGAAAGAAAAGAATACCACAAAGTCTGCGCTCTAGTGGAACTCTAAACTTAGTAGACTATGAGAGTCAACAAGGCAAGAGTTTAAGAGGGCAAACAAGACGGTTAACTGGCAGCGTCATAAAGAGTCTCTTACTAATTTCAATAAAGAAATCAGAACATCCATAAGGAGATCGTGGAAAAATTACTGCAAGAACCTAAAAAACTCATCGGAAACGGCAAGAGTTCACAAGACGCTCTCCAGAGGCAACCACGACTCACTTGGTCTTCTTAAAGACCAAAATGGAAATGTGACACACAATTTTACTGACACCATAGAGTTGCTCTTAAGAACTCACTTTCCGGGATGTATCGTAAAAACCGATAACAATGACGATCCCCAAGTGAACGCCTTGGTCATAAACCCAATGTTAGCATACATAACGTATAGTTTTAAACCATTCAGGGCCCCTGGGTTGGATGGGATCCGCCCTGTACTTCCAGCACACTCCCCTAAAAGACTGAAGGCTATTCTAGTCTTCCCAGGAAGTGGAGAACGGTTAGGGTAATATTTATACCCAAAGGTGTAATTAACCCCCTGACTACCACAAATTCTACAGACCAATCTCTCTCCTCATAGATAGAACTAGTCATAAGATCAATACTGGAAAAAGTTCCACTTCATAAATTACAAGTTTTTCAAAAAGGAAAATCTACAGTAACTGCACCTCATAAGGTCACGATCATTGTAGAAAAGTCCTTGAAAACAAAGGAGGTTGCCCATCATTAAACAATGCGCTTCATAAGAAAAAGTTGACCCCACAATCATTAAATGGATAAACGTCATGCTAAAAGAGAGGCATACAACAGCCAAATTATGTACATCTGAGACAGTGATCAAAATCATTAGAGGTTGCCCACAAGGGGGTGTACTATTCCCACTTTTATGGTCAATCGTAGTAGACGCACTCCTCTATGTACTTAGTAACAATGGCTTTACTGCCTTCGGTTATGCTGACGATAATGTTTGTTTGATTTGGTGGCGTTACAGCCCGTGAAGGGCCAAAGCCAAGCTTCTGTCAATCACCCATGGTTTGTGTGATTTATTTTTTATACAGGTGAAGGGAACTTACAGTTCAATGCCGATTCCAAGCGGCGTGAGTCGGGAAGCTTTCTCATGGCAAGTATACAACCGGGGGGTAGTACTCTGCCGAAGAGGGATGATGGCGTTGGGGTTATCGGGATCCGAACTCGCTCATCGTGCTTTAGAGTCATACACAGGCCTTCAAGGCCTTCTGGTCCCTAAAACAACTCGTTGGAAAAACATGGCGACTTATCCCACAGATGAGTCTTTGGATCTACAATCAAATGATTAACAAACCATTTGTTTTTTTTTTTTTTTTTTTTGTTTTTAATGTGGGGCTAGTGCTATCAAATAGCATTTGGCACTGCGAACTTTTGGAGATCTATTGTGTCTGCTATGCGATTAGCAAATTAGGTTCTCCACCTCCATAATGAAGTTGAGAATGCTTCTCGTGGCAGCCGAGGTGCTCCCCTTAGGAGTTATAACTTCTCTGAGAAGGATACGCTTCCTAAGAAGGCAAGAGCAGCACACTCACACAGTATGTGTTTTGCCGTCTCTTCGTCCTTAAGAGAGAATGGACAATCGACACTAGTTTCAGACGAGAGGCTTATTTGGTTAAGTCAATAGCTCAGACCGAAGTGTCCCGTCAGATAGCTGACTTCTATTAAGTTTGAGTATGTTAATAGAGTGTTTGTTCAGGGGCTGTATAAGTCGCTTCGATTGACGAAGTCCCCGAACGCAGTTCCAAAAGGACAGGTGTTACGATTTTTCCCACTTGTTGAAGAAGAAATTGATTTTAGACTTGAGAGTGCCGCAGAATGGTTCTGGACCTATATATTTATCACTGGAACCTTTGCTGACAAGTTAATCGGCAATTTCACTACCCTTTACCCTTGTGTACACACCAGAGTTTGACGTTGATTCTTTTGGTGACGTCTTGTGGGGTAACACGACATTTACTGACGGTTTTTGAGTTCGTATTGTACGAACTCAGCGCTTTGAGCGCTGCTTGGCTATCAGAGCATATTGATGGTTACTCCTCCTATGCCAGTCTCCAGATTTAGATTGACGCACGTTAGGATGGCATGCAATTCTGTTCGCAAAATACTAGGACTCATTCCCAGGGCCCTCGAGATTTGACGATTTAGTCCAAAAATGCCGGCGGCAACGCCAGAAGCCATTTTGGAGCCATCAGTGTAATACTTAAGGCCTTTGACATTAAGCAAGGGGTCACTGGTTTCCCATGCTGAGAGATTTGAGATCAAAGTCTCAAATCTCTCGTCGAAAGTGAAAGTGTGTGACAATGCATCCGAGACCGTGTTGATCATATCCAGGTGTTGTAAGATTGACATATGACCCTCGGGTATACACGCCAGATTTGCTCCCGAGCACCTTTTTGATAAAAAGGTGCAGTGGAGTGAGTCCAATGCGTGCTTCTTGGGCTGCCGTGGGGCAGGTTGGCATAGCGCCTGTAATGCCGAGACACGCTAGTCTCTGAAGGCGTTAAAGCTCAACAATTAATGTTTTTTGCTCAACTTTTGTCCACCGTACAGTGGAGGCATAGGTGGCGATAGGTCTTACTGTCGCGTGGACTGCCTTAGGCTTAAGTCCACAGGTTTTAGCGTAAGTGCGTCGAGAGGCTCACATGGCTTTAGTCGCTTTTGTGAGTTTAGTTTTAATATTGGAGCTCCAGTTGAGTCCGCGGTCTAGGTCAATACCTATATACCTTACTTCCTCCGAAAATCGTATATTTGTGCCATTTAGAAAGAGTGAGCAATCGGGGACGCCGTAGCGCAGTGGTTAGTGTGTTGGACTTTGACGCACGATGAGCGAGTTTGAATCCCGATAACACCAACGCCATCGAATGCTTATTTCGCAGCGTTCCTCCTCGGCGGGGTACTGGCAAAACCCGACGTAGTATACTTGCCATGAAAAAGCTTTTCGACTCATGCCGTTCGGAGTCGGCATTAAACTGTAGGTCCCATCCACCTGTGTGAAAAACAGAATCACACACAACATGGGCGATCTGATCCTTCATGCCCTGTAACGCCACAAAATAAAGAATAGAAGGACAGAGCAGGGCTGTACCTTTCTCCTCTTTGTAATCAGGACAAAGATTTTCTTATTTGGGTTCATCGATAAACACTCTCTGCCACACTAGTCAGAGATAAACTGAAGCGCAACCTGCATGCGCTCACAGGCAGCAGTTTCACCCTTGCCCGTAACAATGACTACCCGAGTGGTTTGCTTGCAATGACCTACTGGTCATCGATGACTATCAACCAGAGAAGTGGTGAACCCACTCCTTCTTGTTGACATCCTCTAGCGCCGATAATATCACTGAGACCTCTCCGCATGTGGCTGATATAATACGGCTATTTAGCATCGCCCTAATCCAGTGATTAGTGGGATGGTCTACACCTCTGCAGGATAGTGCAGTGGTGATCAAATCATAGCCAGTATTAACCAGAGCCCCGTCTATATCGAGGAAGACGCAAATTGCAATCTCCACGCGTCACCAGGTGGTGTAGCACATTCACAGTACATCGTTCTTTGACATATGCATACTGATTGGGATGCAGTGGTATCTGATTCTCCCTGACACCTCTAATATGGAGCTCTATCAGTTTTTCCATTGTTTTTAGAAGGAACGATGTCAAGCTGATCAGAGCCAAGCTTCTCTCAATCACCCATGTTATGTGTGATTTATTTTTCACATAGTTGAAAGGGCTCTGGTTCTTCATGGGCTATAACGCCACCAAAGAAGAAGATGTCAAGCTGATAGGGCGATAGATTCAAGCTGTGCAGGTAGCTCACTTGACTTTCCAATCTGAATGAAGACAAGATTGTCCTCCCTCCAGATTTGGGGTATATATCCCAGCTTGAAGTAGGACCAAAAAAGAACTATCAGTGGTGATAAAATGGTGTTCAGGCCTTTCTGTAAGATAACAGGAAAGACACCGTCTTCACCTGATGCCTTATAGGGCTTAAATTAACCATTTGCCCATTTAACCCTATCAGGGCTTAAAAGCCTGCCAGAGAGGCTATTCATCCTACTGTCGATGCTGTTTATGACGTTCGTCTGATTGTCAGAGGGCATCGAATGGGGAGTAGATTAAGGATATCAATATTCTCAGATTATCAAGTGGTTCTCAAAACACCAAAGAGTTACAGTTTTAACTCTAAGGATGTCTGGGAATGCCACAAAATACTGAATAAACTGGCAGAAAACACAGAAAACACAGAAAACGACAGTCTAAAGCTGATTTGGGTGCCAGGTTATGACAACGACGAAGGCAATGAAAAGGCTGAAACACTAACTAAGATTGTTGCTCAAGCACAGGGCCCTCTCCTCTTTATAGTTTCAACAATGTGGATACAAAACTACACTTACCCAAATGGACTCTAAGACAAATGAACAGCTTGGAGGCTGTTCAAAGAAGCTCAAAAAAGTTAATGGAACAAAATTACATCCCAAAAAGCGCTAAAGAAGCTCAAAAACTAAACATAGAAGTGAAGCACCACCAAGACACGGGGTAGCAATTACCACTTTAACAAATTAGGTCTCAGCAGCACGAATATCTGCAGGCAATGCAATAATGCCAAGGATACCATGGAACATATACTGACTATCTGCACAAGCACCGCCGCAGAAGGACTTAGAGTGACAAACAACGCAACAGTTACAGTGAAAGACTTTCAAGAAATCCTATTTAGAGATGTTGTCAAATTTTTGATTTGATTTATTTAAAAAATGGTACGTACTAGTTCCCATGCTTTTTTAGAAATGCCTTTGACTTCACGAAATTTGTTCAGATAGTAGTTTGTTTTACACAGCGAGACATCTTTACAAATAACCTTGCATATTTGCTTGTAGGCTGCAGTAATGTTACTATTATTAGGATACTTTCGCTTCTTTTTAGACAATTTGGTTTTTAGCTTTTTTTTTTGTTTTAATAATTTGCGCGCACACCAGGTCTATTAACCTTATTATGTCGGCGACACGGTGCGGCAGAAGGTAGAAAGGAAGAGGAATAGAGGAGATGCCGATGGACATTGATCTTAAATGTTTGCATGTTGCATTGAGGGGGGAAAACCGAAGCCGGCAGGGAGTTCCAGATTCGTGTGGTTCGATTTATGAAGGATTGTCTATATTTGACAGTATGTTCGAAAGCGGGCTTCAGGGTATATTGGTGAGCATTCCTAGAGAGACGTGTATTGCGGGAGAAATGTTAAAGGGGCGGAACGCAACTGGCTATTTCATCAAAGCATTTTTGGTGGTAGTAACGATAAAACAGGGAGAGGCAGGTAACATTCCTGCGGTGTTCCAGCGAGTCTAGTGTTTTGGTAATGCTGGAGTCACCTATCAGTTTTATGGCTCGTTTTTGTATTCTGTCTAGCAGTTGCAATGAGGTCTTGGAAGCACCGGACCAGACATGAGCGTTAAACTCTAATTTGGGGCGAATGAACGCCTTATAGATTGTAGCCAGATCTAAGGGTGGGAAATATTTTTTGCATCTGTATAAGAAGCCTAGGTATTTCGCAGCATTCTTGGCGACACTGAATATATGGTCGTTCTAATTAAGATTGTGAGCAACACTCATACCCAGAATGGGAAGCTTTTCAGTTTCTGAGAAGCAAGTGCCATTCATGTATAATGGCTGCGGGTTAGTTATACGCTTTAACGACAAGAGACAGCAGTGAGTTTTGGATGCATTAAATTTCACTCTATTGTTTTTACCCCATTGGATGATGCTGTCGATATCGGAATTTAATGAGCTTAACATACGCTGCCGCTCATTATCTACAACCGAAGTGCAGGGTCGTAAACTGGTGAACGAATATGAGAAGCTGAGGGTACTGTCGTCAGCGAAGGAGTGAATTGGATTTGAAGTAACAGACAAGAGATCATTTATAAAAATAAGAAAGAGTGTCGGAGACAAAACGGAGCCCTGGGGAACACCAGCATTTACAAAGTACTTATCAGAATTGAATCCGTCCAAAACAACTTGAATTGAACGATTCGGAAGATAGCTTCTAATTCATTGAAAAAGGGACTCATCGATCCCAAAAGCACGCATTTTCGACAAAAGGGCTTCATGCCAAACCCTGTCAAATGCTTTCGAAATATCCAGTGCAACAATTTTGCTTTCACCTGCTTGGTGAAGCGAGTGATTCCAATTTTCAGCGAGATATGCCATCAAATCGCCAGTGGATCTGTTGCTGCGGAAACCGTATTGGCGGTCATTGAGGAGTTTCCGTGATTCAAGATATTTCATAAGCTGACGGTTAATCAAGGTTTCCATGACCTTCCACGGCCCTTGGGGGTGGCCGTGGTGCAGTGGTTAACATCATCGACCGCCGAGCGAAAGGTCTGTGGTTCAAATTCGCTTCGTAGCCAAGAAAAAGTAATTCCTATACGGACAAAAAGTATGCAACGCAGCTGTGAATGGAAAGTGACCAGACGTACTGCTGCAGGCATAACACTCACAGTATATGGTCAACCCAAATTCATCCTCTGCGTATGCAATACAAAAGTGCGAACGAATTACTACGGACTATAACCAACGCGGAATTTGGTCGGCTCTCGTCCCATCTAGGTCTAGGACAACCACCCCTGAGAGTAGTGAACGAACATCAACGACCCCAACCACTGCACTCCGTTCAGGTTGTGTGAGTAAACACATCATAAGAGAATATAAAAAACTCTTGAACCTGCGCGAGTCTCTAAAAAAAAAAAAAAAAAAAAAAAAGGGACGTTAGTGCAATGGGTCGGTAGTTGTAGGGAGAAGATGATTCGCCTTTTTTGGGTATAGGCTGGACAAGTGCTTTTTTCCACCTACTCGGAAAGAGCCCAGAGGTGTAGGAAAGGTGAAAAAGCTTACGCAGTGGTTTTGCCAGCGTAGAGGAACGCCTCTTCAGAACTATTGAGGCAAATTTAGCTTGATTTTCTTTATATACATATATCAAAAGATATCCAAGGTTTCAACTGTTTCCATTTAGTTTTTCCTTTAGATATTTTTTCCGACCATTGTAAGACATAGTTCTGAATTACCTTAACGAATTTTGAGAATTCTAACGAAGAATTGCTTTCATTACACACGCTTTCCCAACATTCGAGACGAAGGTAACTATATAGTTATGTAAAGTCAGTATTGGGTGAAGAAACACTATGTGCTTCCAGTTTAGCGGAATGATCATAGTAATATGTTAAGCTAAGGCACGTCAGGCCTGGTGGCCGTGGTGCAGTGGTTAACATCATCGACCGCCGAGCGGAAGGTTTATATTTCAAATTCGCTTCTGGCCAAGAAAAAGTAATTCCTATACGGACAAAAAGTATGCAACGCAGTTGTGAATGGAAAGTGACCAGACGTACTGCTGCAGGCATAACACTCACAGTATACGGTCAACCGAAATTGATCCTCGGCGTATGCAATACTAAAGTGCTTGAACGAATTACTACGGACTATAACCAACGCGGAATTTGGTCGGCTCTAGTCCTATCTAGGTATAGGACAACCACCCCTGAGAGTAGTGTACGAACATCAACGACCCCGACCGCTGCACACCGTTCAGGTTGTGTGTGTCAACACATCATAAGAGAATATAAAAACTCTTGAACCTGCGCGAGTCTCTAAAAAAAAAAAAATTAAAACGAACCATGATCAAGACAGGTATGATCGTATTTATTGGAAGCTGAAATACGAGTTAGTTTATTTACCCATAACTCAAAACCAAAAGAAGAAAATAGAGGCAGATAATTATCAACAAAAGTAGATATCCTTGTCTGTAGGACATCTATGCTGAAATCTCCCAAAAGAATAATGTCATTTGGCTCACTTGGTAACAAATCCTCCAAATCCTCACAAAAAATCAAGAAATGGAATTCGATTAAGTCCATAAATGCAGAATAAAATCAACTTCAAATTATTCATTTTAACTTTTAAAACCTCACAACTTTGCCAGTTCAGACTGTAAGATTCAATATGAAATGTGGCTTTGATAAAGGCAGCCGCACCACCAGATGCATATTAGTTGCTACATGTATGTTGGCGTTACAGTCCATGAAGAACCTGAGCCGAGCTTCTCTCAATCACTCATGTTGTGTGTGATTTAATTTTCCCATAGGTAAAAGGGACCTATAGTTTATTGCCAGTTCCGAACGGCGAATTTCGAGAAGCTTTTCATTACAATTTTACTACAGGGGTTTTGTCAGAACCCCGCTGAGGAGAAACACCGTGAAAACACGTTCGATGACATGGCTGTGTCGGGATTCGATTCCGTGTCATCGGCATCATTGGCCAATACACTACCCACTGCGCCACGGAGCAAGCAAGTTATCAACATTTTGGCGCAACCTTCTTATGTTTTGATGGATACAACGTAAATTTGGTAAATGGGTTTGATTAAAAAGGAGATCAGGAGCGTGAACGTTGGTACAGTTGACAGAGGGAGTAAACTGCGGTCTAATATGCATTTTGGATCCCTTTTAGTAGAGAGCATGAGCATTTTCTGTTCTAACTGCAACAATTTCGATATAAATTTTTTCTAGTGTTATTGTATTCTGCTCGATTTGTTGATTCTATTTGATTGAAACAGCTGCTGGAACTGCTTGCATTTGATGGAGGGAACATTCTTGTTGTTGTTACTGTTGATCTTCTTCTTAACATGCGCTACAGTTCGGGGTGAACCTGGGCCTCAACCAACATGCCCCTCCATCTAGCACGATCTTTTGCTAGCCTTTTTCATTGCCGCACACCCAGTTGGCTGAGGTCCCCTTCCACCTGTGTGTGCCATCTTAATTGCGGGCGTCCTCTGTTTCTACGTCCATAGGCGTTGTATCCTTAGACGCCTGACTAGACTCATGTGGCTGTACAGCCCGTAAAGTTCGTGATTGAATCTTTTTTTCCATCCCCCGTCTGCGTTTATAGGCCCGAAAATCACGCACAAAATCTTTCTCTCGCACCGACCAAGGATTTCCTCATCCGCTTTTGGCAGTGTCCATGCTTCTGCGCCGTACAGCAGGACCGGGGCGATAAGGGTCTTATATAGTGTCAACTTTGTCGTTCGGGAGGGGGCTCTATTACTTAATTGCGTCCTGAGCCCAAAGAAACAGCGATTGGCAAGAGTGATTCTGCGTTTGATTTCGGAACTGATGTCGTTGTTCCAGGTCACTGCGGAGCCAAGGTAGACGAAGTCCCTAACTACCTGCAACACATATCTGCCAATTCAAACGTTCTGGCCAAGACGTCGGTGGTAAGTGTCGGTGTATGCAAGGCGTTGCGAGGATTTGAAATAGATTGTGCCTCGTGTATTGGCCAGTGATTCTTGGACAATCATTTCTAACATGATGTTGAGGAAATCACGCTACAACGCATCGCCCGTTCGTATCGTAAGGTGTTCACCGATTCGGATGGAGCTGCGAGCATTCTCGAAAGTCATCCTGCATAGTCTGACGAATTTAGCAGGTATGTCGAAGGTAGACATAGCGTTGTATAGCTCGTCTCTAATTACGCTGTCGTATGCGGCTTTGAAGTCGACAAATAGGTGGTGAGTGTCGACTTGAAATTCATTGGTTTTTTCTGCCGTAGTGTGAAGATTTGGTCGATGGTGAACTTCCCTGGCCTGAATCCGCACTGATAAGGGAATATCAGCTTATTTACAAAAGGCTTCAGGCGTTCACACAAAACGGCAGAGAAGATTTTGTAGGCGATGTTAAGAAGACTTATTCTTCTGTAGTTAGCGCAGTCAAAGGGGTCCCCTTTCTTGTGAATCGGGCATACGATGCTGAGACTCAATTCCTCAATTCCTATCTTACAGATGAGCTGGTGCATGCTCCTATCTAGGTCATCCCCAGCTGCCTTGAAGAGCTTAGCAGACAGTCCGTCTGCGCCAGCAGCTTTATTCGTCTTGGGTTTCGATATGGCAATCTTAACTTCGTCGAGGTCAGTGGGACGAAATTCTCTGCGGTCTTCGTCATTAAGAAATGCATCGTTCTGCCTGACAGCGGCATATTGACTAACATCGCCGTTATACAGTCTGCAGAAGTGGTTTTTCATATTCTCAGCATGGATTGCGATTCTACTACTAGGTGTCCGTTCTCATCCATGCAGGCTTCCGTTCTGGCTTTATAACCTTGGCATGTTCACTTTATCTGCTGATAAAACTTCCGAACGTCACACCTGCAGTAACACCTCTCCAAATCCTCAATCGCGCGATTCTCATGATGTTTCTTCTTTCTCTGAGAAGCTTATGCTCCTCCCTTCATTTTAACTCCTTTTTAACCCTTCTAATGCTCACGAGCTGCCCTTGTTCTTTTATGCAGCGAGGCTTTATATGTATCCTGCTTCGCTGTGTGAATCCTCCCGCACTCGTCATCGAACTGCTGGAGGGTTGGGGTGTATTGGAGAGCTTAACGGAGATGCGATCGGTAAAAGCACTAGCGGTTTCTGGCGATAAAAGCTTTCCGACGACATAACTTTTTGTTTTTATTCTACTCCGCTGCGTTCGTGATTTCCGTAGACGCATCTTGGCTACTACATACAAGATAGTGCTCCGAGTCGATGTTAGCTCCTCGGAAAGTTCGAACGTCAAGAATAGTGGAGGGGTGTCTGACGTCGATCGCGATGTGATCAATCTGGTTAGTGATTGATTGATCTTGCGACCGCCAAGTGCCTTTGTGTATATCGGGGTGTGGAAAGCGCGTACTGGCTAGAAGGAGATTTCGCCCAGTAGCAAGATCAATCAGCCTGTTTCCGTCGCATTTCCGGGATGGCGGTTATGTCCGCTTTTTAGCGGTCTAGGGCGTCCGCAAGTTATTCGGCTGCACGTGGCCTGTTTGGGGACCTAACATTCCACCTATAGAGCCGAAGATCATTGTCCTTTCTTCGTTTTTTGCTAGGGTCGTCAACATTAATCCGGTCCGTTTTATCCGAGGCTTGTGGTTGTTTCGGAATTTGTGTGTTTTTTTTTTTTACGGTTACGGCTTACTAGGCCGTATCCCAACCGACCAATCCTGTTTTTTGGCGCAGGGGCTCGCCATTCGCCCTTCCCCAACTGCAATTTCCATAGGAAATCTCCAGATTGCACCACGAGGAGGTGGCGATGGGACTTACTAACAGTGCCGTAAGATGTTCGACTGCGGTGGCTCTTCTCTTCTTTTTAGCAGGCCAGCATCCGTCGGATAGATGCTACCCTTACGAGGCTTTTGTTAGTACTTTGCCATCCATCTTTGTTGCTATTGTTAGTTAGTAAGTATAAATCCCGCCTTAGCACTTCCTATAAAAATCGCTGTGCCTCTAGTGTTCACGTATGAAAACAATGAACCGTAACAGCGGAAAAAAATACGACACAAAAGCAAATTTTTGATGACAGAAATGGTATTGTCTTCTGAAAAAGTATAAAAATAAAATAATAAAATATTTATATGTGACACGGGCTTTCATATCCTGCTCTTAGATTACTTTAGAAAAAAACGTGGTTCTGGATCCCAATTTGTTTACTAAAGTAAAATAAGAAGATATTGTTATAAAAAAACCTGCCGTTTAACACGCCGCTCTCATTTTTGTAATGTAATCACATTTTTTACTCAACCACTCCATTGGAACTCTATTTGCAGCACGAAAGGTATTTATTATTTATACCTCAGCCCGACTGATATGTGCAGATATGTACACTCAAACTGCTAGTTTTACTGACCAATTCGCTCGGGGTAGTATAAAAGTGTGTTTATGTCTAGCGATATTATTCGACGTCCTTACATGCAGTCATGGTGTTTGGTTTATCACCCCACTCTTGGGTTCCTACTTCAGTTTCACAATAATGAATTATCCAGCAAATGGGATGAATAATTTATGAAATCAAGGCTGAGTGATAGCAGTGAATGCGGTTGGAATTTGATATCCTTTCTACTTGTGGTGAGATAAAAAATGTATAGTTATTGCATGCGAAAGCGTAAGGGGTAGGGTATATTTCAAAATTGGTCAGGTGGTTTGTTAGATGTTTTGTAATAGATATGACTGGTGGTGCTATAACTATTTTACCAAAATTCCATATATCAAAATAGAATTCTCTCAGGTTCCCCTATAATGTTCTTGCAATAACTCCATAAACATAATTCCAACCGGATGTTGTGGTTCAACTTTGTTTGTTAATTTTACAAATATTTGTAGTTATTCTACGCAATTCATATCACCTAATTTGGTTAAATGTTTCCCAATTGCATTACACGGTGCCACAAGTAATCAAACAACAAGCAAATTTTAGAAACTACGGAGCAAAACAAATGCAAACTTCAGAGATGTGAAACTACATATCCTGTGGAGGAATGTATTTTACGGGCACATGCGAATTCAACGCAAATTTGAAAACAAAGAGTTTTGGGAAAAACTGAAAACTTGATGGTTGGGATATTTTTAAAGAGAGGTACGTCTGAGGCAGAATTATGCGATTTTGATATTACAAACTAAAGAAAGTGGACAGAGTAACACTATCGGGTAAAAAGATGTTTTAGAATATTTACTTATTTAGGTGGCGCTACAGTTCGGGCGAACCTGGGCCTCAACCAACAAGCCTTTCTCACTCGCACGCCCAGTTGGTGAAGGTCCTTTTCAACCTGTGTGCGTCACTTCACATGCGGCCGTCCTATGCAACGTCGTCCCTCGCGGTTGGAATCGGACACTTTCGAGACGGAGCTGTTTTCTTTTTTTTATGGACCGCGCAAACGATGCTGAGATTCCATTCATCGGGCATGCTTTCTTCCGACCATATCTTACAGATGAGCTGGTACATGTTCCCAGCCAACTCATCTAAAGCTGCTTTAAATAGCTTAGCAGGCAAACCGTCTGCGACAGCAGCTTTATTTGACTTCGGTTTTGATATATCGCTATATTAACCTCCTCTAAGTCGGGTAGAAGTAATTTTCTTTCATCTGCGTCCACCCTGAGAGCGGTATCTTGGCCATCTTTGCTGTTAAACAGTCCGCATAAATAGTCTTTCCATATTCTCAGCATCGACTGTGTATTAACTACGAGGTGTTCGTGGTCATCCCGATAGGCTTCTGCTCTGACTTTATAAGCTTGGCATGTTTGCCTTACTCTTTGGTAAAACTTTCGAACGTCGTTCCTTCATAACATCTCTCCATCTCTTCGATCGCGCGCTTCTCGTGCTCTTCCTTTTCCCTCTGAAAATCGCGTGCTTCTTCCTTTTTTTCCGGTCAGAGAGCTAACGAGCAGCTCTCGTTCGTCGATGCAACGTGGCCTTGTATGGATTCTGTTTTTCCGTATGTCGTCAAGCCAACAACTGATTTGGTTAACAGTTAATTGGTCACGAGACCGGCAGGTCCCTTTATGGATATTAAAATGTGGGTATCGTGTGCTTGCTTCTAATAGTTATGCCCGTTACAAAATCTGTTAGTCTGAGTCCGTTTCCGGACGCTGTGTCGTATAGGCTGTGCTTCATTACGATTCGTTCAAAGATGTATTCTTTACCTAGCTTCGGGTTGAGGTCTCCTAGAACAATCTTGGTGCCATAACTAGGACATTGGGCATATGTTCTATCTAGGAGGTCATAGAAGTCATCTTTGACTCTGCCATATGTTTCTTTTATAGGGGCGTGGACGCATATGTATTGAGCTCATTTTCCCGAAGATAGCTTTGGTGCGGATTGTTATGAGGCATTTGCTCACGTGCCGAAAGTTTAGGGCTTTTTGTCTAAGTCCGTCTTGAACAACAAATCCGCATCCAAATAGGCCTTGTTTGTTCTCCTTGTAGCAGTTTCCGTAGTATATGTCACAGTTTTTCATCCTCTTTTTACCCGGTCAATCCCATCGCACTTCTTAGAGTGAGGTAATGTCTACTTTTTAGCAGCTTAGGGCTTTTTCTAATTGCTCGGCCGCGCCCTGTCTGCTTGTGGTTGTTGAGTTTATGATTTTTTAAGGTTACGGCTTACCAGGCCGTAGCCCAGTCTGAAATTTCGAGATTGCACCAAGAGGAGGTGGGAAAAAGGGCTACTAACGGTTGTATTATATTCACCAAATATCGACAAAGCTGGATGCACTCAGAAGATCTGACGGTACCTTTACTGCGTTTAAAGGGAAGACTGTTACCTAGGTTTCTGCTTCAAACCCGTTTCCCGGGAAATCAGACTGCTATTGGCTCGTTGCATACGCCATTAACGGTAATTGCGATCGAAAAGATGAAAACACATCGGCGTAGCTGGTATATAGCGGTGCGCCTGGCAATGACTGAAGCGATTGACTTTGTTGTTGCATCTTTTGATGGCTTTAAATCGCAAGGCACTGACGGGAAATACCCGTCATGGTGCAAGAAGGAATAAGGCAGTTGCTTTCTACCTTGGAAAGAATTTACACTTACCTAAATACCTATTCCGTGACGCACGTTCAAAGTAGGGGATTACTCACTCGCCAAGAGTTTGAGCAGCGCGTACGCAAATTTGTCCTTCGAATGGATCTTCTTTCGGAGATGCAACATGCTTATCAATGCGGAAAATTTTGCGAGACTACGCTTCAAAAACTTGTTGGAAGGATAGAATGCACACTCGAAAGGAAAGCGTGCACGTTGGGCATTTTCGTCGACATTGACAGCAAGTGTAACGCTGCTAGACGACATGGCGTGGATGAAGCACTAGTTTTGTGGATCAAAGCAATGCTCGTGCACAGGACATTGATGACTGATGCAGGTCTCGGACATTGTGTAAAATCTGGCGTAAACAGGAGCTGCTCCCAACGTAGCGTCCTGCCTCCGCTGCTATGGTGCATGGTTGTTGACTCTCTGCTCGGTGCTCTAAATGTCTATGCCTGGGCCTATGCGGGCAAAAATCTTCTGAATCTACACGGCAACGATAAGACCGATAATCTCATATGCATCGGTTATCTGGTGGAACAGGCTAACATATAAACACGTCTAGTAGTCTCTTTCACCAAACTCCATGGAACTGAAAACTGCACTGAAAGGGAGAAATGGTTTCTGATGTAACTCGCATTAGAATGACAGTGGCTTTCGAAGGAAATACCATATGCGTTTGCAGTGACAGCCAAGAATCATTCAAAGCTATGTCCAACCCTTTAACCAGCTCCAAGTTAATGTAGGCCTTAAGGCCTTCTTGGACAAAGTCGACAGACCCAAATCGCTAAGGCTTGTTTTTGTCCCAAGTAGGGATTATTAGTAGTGGGCTCAGAGGAAAGTTTCTCATGACCTGAACCCGCCTTGGGTCTAACTGCTTCCACAGCAGCATTCTTCTTATCCTTAAGGAGAATTGACTGCCGAAGACTTACGGGCGTCATTATTAGAAATTACATTTTTGCCACACCTCTCTGCATACTCGACATCAATGAGACGCCTAACTGTGCTGGGAAGCGGACGACACAGCAGAACACTTTCGCTTGGCGCACCCTTGGCGTCGACGTGGTGTCTGCCGAATCTCTTAGCTCCATATCACTAAATCTCCTTCTTATTTTTCTTCGAAAATCGGGGAAAATAATAGAAGGTGTCTCTCCGGCAGTAGAATCTACCAGTATTTGTACTCCAACAGATAGCAGAAGCCCAAGAAAATTAAAAAAACAGGAAAAATAGAAACTCTTCAGAACGCCAGCATGGAACTTCCATTTACTGTCTGGTCGGTAGGAGCATATTCGCGATGAACGATGCCACAGTACGAGAGGTGACGGATCCTCTTTCACGTAGATCTTCCTCTACTGATTCACAGCCCTTCTTGAACTGCTCCGTCCATTCAAGCCCCCGTGTTTTCGACATGCAAACGTCTTCATACACCACCCGCAATTTTTGAAGCATTTCCGAGAGTTTTCGACTAAAAATTTGATCGCAAAAATTTTACGACTACACTAAAAGGTTTTTTTTTTCCACAAGTTCGCACTACAGAAACAAAAAACGTGCTGTGGACTTCAGCATGATAAAAATTAGAAGAAACAGCCCCTGTCTACGCAGATGTTGGCGAACGATGCAGTATTGCCAGGACCCGAGTTATGACTAAATTCTCGGACTTTAATTGGCACATCTCGTATACAGGACTCATATATTATTTGAGGAAATTCAGATCAGTGACATTCTTTTTTTTTTGTTTCACTTCTTTTTAGATCTTCGATAGGCGGCTATATCCTAACGCAAGAAATATATGCTGTTATGGGCACATTCATATGTATAGCGGAACACACCGATTTAAAAAATCCTATTTTCTGAATGGCGCCCGATCATTCGTCCATATGTTTCCCCATGAATTGGAAGCGTAAGCTCTCGATAAAGAATCTATTGCAAAGGGTGAAAAACATAACTAACCCTTAGATACTAATTCAGCTGTGCAGTTTATTCAACAAGAAGAATAAAGCACTGCCGAAAACACTTCAAAGTCAATAAGGGACCGGACAAGGGACCTTCAAATATCAGAGAAACAAATTCGTTAAGTATAAAATTTCTGCGGGGCGTTGTTGAGCGTGAGACCAATAAACATACTTATAATTCCATTTCTTCATTGAAGTATACTATAATCGTCAGAATGGCCAATACAAATAGAGCACGGTAAGCGCCTAATTTTGTGAATTTGAGAACAAGCTCCATTCTCCTGCAAATATCCCGCAGCATACAGTACATACAGGAAAGCTGAATAGTGAATGATTATGAAAGGATCAGCAATTTCATAAATCGACAAAAAAAATCACAGAGGAAGCGCTTCTACCAAAAACACATTCATACAAGCGCGTTTCTTGTAATACAAAAAACCTCCATATGCCTCCATATATCCTTGCAGGATTTCCTCAATCAATATTTATAGCAAATGCCACAAAACCATAATATTCAGATCTATAGATGCACTCTATAGGCAGCGGGAATTCAAATACCTACACCAGTCGATTGAACACTCAATTACTGTTTATATGGAATGCAATAGAAGTCGGGGGCGAAGGTCAAAATCGCAAAAATAAAAATCGAATCGAGATCAATTTTGGCCCGTCAAATCCAATCCGATGCGAATGAATATTCAGTCAGTCAGATGGTGTATCATGACCACCACTAAACCTATGCAGCGAGCACGATTGCAACAAGCTTCGATTATATAATAACTTGACAGCAAGATTGTATAGTAGAAGGATTTATTGGGGCGAGTCGAGAGCCTAGTGAAAACTGAGGCTATTAAGCGCAATGTACCCATACTCTGATCTACTTATTCATTAAGTTCGTGACTGAAAAAAACTGCTTCCGGCAGTGAGAAGGAAAACAAATTGTCACAGTTGAATTCAAGACCAAGAGCACAGTGCGATGACCTGACCTGGGCCTGAATAACTAGGCACTTGACAAGTGACTGGTTATGCCTTCACTTCTCTCTTGGTAATAATTAATTTTTCTAACTGAAGAAGACACTTTTATCAGCATTTGCTGCTGTTGACTTTCGTCTCATGGATAAGTCAGCTTTCCAAGCCTCGACATTGCATCCCGTAGATCCGTAGATATGTAAATATACAATAGAAACATTTGTTCCATTCGCACTGTCAAGATTCTATTCTTCTCCTTGCCCTGGTAATGGTGATTTAAACTAATTGAAAAGGCAAAAACTACCAAAAAAAAGAAAGTAACAGAATGACAGAAACAAAATAAACGGAAAAAGTTTTTGTAATGGAAATTGTGGCGAATGATAAATGGCTCAGAAAAGGGAGAATGACGAAAAAAGGAACAAAAAGCTTCCGAGAGCGAAAAGGTCTCTTCCGCCGCAGGCAAGGATGTACAACGTGATGCAGAGCGAAAACAAACAAGGATAATTCAAATGTTGTGATGTAGATATCACTCGTCTGGGTGATGGATAACCAGACTTTAGTGTTCTTGTGATGTATTGTATACGGATGCGGATTCTTCCTGCAGAGATTAGATGCCGCACGGATGTCTGCTTTAGGGCACTGTGATTGTAGTTACGCTGGTCCTAGCTGTGATTAGATGCTGGAAGGTGTTTTCATACTAGTAACTGGATTAAAAAAATAAGCTGATGTAGTCAAAATGTATGCATAGAAGACTGTTTGGCAGACCAGACTGTACCTCTCTGCTTTCCGAAGTAGTCCTCAACATTTCCCTAGATCAACAACTGTAGAAGGAAGCCTGATTTCCTTCTGATGACTTCGAATGAAACTATAATGTCGTCTGTTGTAACAACTTCTTTCAATGGATCGCGTCCCAAGTTTTTGCTCGAAAATATAATTAGTAGTAGCTGTGTGTGTCGGTGTGTGTGATGAGGAGTAGGATGCTCCTGCATATTTACCGAAATATTGGGAAGCGAAACATTATTTGTTTTTACATATGACTTTCCGCTGCTTCTTAATTGTATGCGACTAGTTGTTGAAACGTCGCCACGTACGTCCACGCTTCCCTCCATAAGCCGGCTGTTTTTGAACTATGTGGAACACAAGTCGATCTCGCAGTTTACGTTCGTCGTGACACTGCTTACCAACTTCTATGACAATATAGCCATTTGTCCTCCACGGAATTTAATGCCATATAGCTAAAATTCACACTCCGTCCAATACCCTCTTCTTTATAGAAGCCCAATATAGACAGGAATGCAACATTTGATGCATTTGATGCACTGTCTGATTCCATTCAAAGAATTGTTTCCCTGTTTCCTCACACTGAAATCGTTTTGGCGGACGATGTCGATGTATAGACTTCTCGGTGGGTTCGACATTCTAGACAGGCAACACCTGAAGGTATGTTGAAATTTTTGCTGAGTTAAATCAATTACCTCAACTTCTGAATGAGCCGTCGCGTATCCCCGATGTTGCTGGTATACCGCTAATACACTGGACTTGTTTCTTATTTCCCAGCCTACTAAATATACGATTGATGTGTTATCGCCCCTAGGCTCGTCCAACCACTGTGTGATAACAGCTCAATTCACGAAATTCCACCACCCAGTTAAAGAAAAAGCTCCTAAAATGATAATATGGCTATACGAGGAAGCCAACTGATATTATCGCAAATATTATTAAAATCATCATGTATCAAGTATCAGGCCATAAGATAATAAGTGGCTTGGCTTGAGATGTAATATTAGGCTAAGCGAGCTACATTTTCGGGCCTATAAGGCAAACAGGTTGAATTCCAATCCGACAAAAAATTAAGGCGTAAAATCCTTCAATGTCCAAAGGTAGAAAACGTTCCTGGTAGTTTGTGAAAACCATAAAAATCTCAAACATGTCGTCCATACTAACGCTGCCAACTTCGCAGCCAGTTCACAGCATCCAGCTGGTACTTTGTCTCCGCCTGTACTAGAGTGCGTTAATTCCTCCAAGGGACAATCCACTTCCGCACTTGTACAGTCGCAAGGGTTATCAGTAGGGTGTTATAGCCGGTTCAAGCGCTTTTGGGTTTTGGTTTTGAGCACACTCATTTCAATGGGTGACTTCAGATATGCTCGTCGCTTTTTGGGTTGTGGTTTTGAACACACTCATTTCAATGGGTGACTTCAGATATGGTCGTAAGAAATAATTTAAAATGATTACTTGAGGTCCAAGGGTCATACTCTTAGATATTATGTTTTGGATGGTTCAAGCGCTTTTAGCGGTGCGGTTTTGAACACACTCATTTCAATGGGTGACTTCAGATATGCTCGTCGCTTTTTGGGTTGTGGTTTTGAACACACTCATTTCAATGGGTGACTTCAGATATGGTCGTAAGAAATAATTTAAAATGATTACTTGAGGTCCAAGGGTCATACTCTTAGATATTATGTTTTGGATGGTTCAAGCGCTTTTTGGGTTGTGGTTTTGAATATACTAATTTCAATGTCGTAAGAAATAATTTAAAATGATTACTTGAGGTCCAAGGGTCATACTCTTAGATATTATGTTTTGTCACATAACCTGGACGGAGTGCAGGTGGTTTGGGTCGTAAATGTTCGTTCAGTACTCTCCAGGCATTAGCATAAATAGGATTCGAGAGGAATACGACTGACTTTTCACGTTGATTGTACTTCTCAGTAAAATGTTCCAAGCCGTTATTGTATTATATATATATATATATAATAGAACTGCACACACAGAGTATGAATTTAAAGTGACCATATAGTGTGAGTGTTAGGTTAGGTTAGGTTAACGTGGTAGACATAAGCCACACGTAGGTCGAAGTCGGCCCATTGTGATACCACCTGGATCAAGTTACCCTGATCCGCTACCTGAGAACCAACCGGTGCTTTTAATGATGCGATGGAGTTGAGCTATCTTTTGTTTTGCTAGCTCACTTAGATTGTCAGAGAAGGGCGCGCCGAGGTGAATCCTGTGTGTGAATCAACGTGGAAATACTTTCGCATATTAAAAAGTGGATGTGATTGTTTCATTCTTGACAGTATATGTTACATATCTATGTATCTATAAATATTTCTTAGCGTTTCAAATACATATGCATACATACATACACACGCACATATATATATATAAATATTACTGGAATAGTATAAACAAATGACCCATTACATTAAAATGGTTCCGGAAGCAACAATTAATCAGTGCGAACAGCGCTATTTAATTTGTTTATTTAAGTTGTTTTTTGCGGGAATATATGGGGATTCTGGCGCTATCTGTGTTG
The DNA here is from genome assembly GCA_951905685.1 of Eumerus sabulonum. NCBI lineage: Eukaryota > Metazoa > Arthropoda > Insecta > Diptera > Syrphidae > Eumerus > Eumerus sabulonum. The sequence continues at coordinate 212,576,978 of OX645060.1, forward strand.
TGGTTTTGTGTGCATGCAAGGTCGTTATCATGTGACGTATTTAGAATAGTTGGTATGAAGCGGTTCAAGCGCTTTTTGGTATGAAGCGATGGTATGAAGGTGTTCTGGCGCTATTTAATTTGTTTATTTAAGTTGTTTTGCGTAACACATAGCATTCAATTTTAAAGGGGAACAGATAAACTATATACATATCTATGTATTAGCAATAGATATGTGATGGTATGAAGGGTTTTGGTATGAAGTGATTCAGGCGCTTTTTGGTATGAAGGTGTTCTGGCGCTATTAATTTGTTTACTTAAGTTGTTTTTGCGGAAATATATGGGGATTCTGGCGCTATCTGTGTTGTGGTTTTGTGTGCGTGCAAGGTCGTTATCATGTAGTATGTTATGGCCGGAGCAATAGATATGTACATATTCTTACGCCTTAAAGAGATAGGTATAGAAGTATTTACTACAAGACAATATAAATATGTATATTTTTGCGGAAATATATGGGGGGTTCTGGCCCTATGTAATTTGTTTATTTAAGTTGTGAATTTGCGTTGGGGTTAGGAAATGTATGGCGGTTCTGTCGCTATCTATGTTGTGGTTTTGTGTGCGTGCAAGGTCGTTATCATGTGACGTATTTAGAATAGCAATAGATATATACATATTATTACGCGCAAAGCGTGCCGAGTAGCGTGGGCCGAGTTTGGATTCACTCTTCTCTCTCTCTCTCTCTCCCTATGCTTCGCTGATTTCATGGGGGGACAAGTTTAATCATGTTCTGCGTTTTTGTTTTTTTTAGTTCCCGGTGTAAACATATTTTCGGGACAAGACGGAAGATCATTATGTATATCGTTATGCGTTAGATCTTCGTAAGAGAAGGAAAACACACACATCGATTCCGAGTAAATCGATCTGTTGGATAAACCATCGCTTTAGCAGCATCCCCATATATATATAAATAGGGGAAGTTCCTGTTCAATGTGACATTGCGATAGTAATAACGAACCCGATTTAAGATACGGCATATAATTTATTAGTGCATGTAGTTCCAATTGTGTGTGGAATAGTATAAACAAATGACCCATTACATTAAATTGTTCTGTAAGCAACAATTAATCAGTGCGAAGAGACGTCGAAGACAATGGATCCTCAAAAAGAATTAAATCAGCTTGAAAACTTTGCTTATAAGCAAACCGTAAGATTTCCAGCTTTGACTATCGGCCTACCATATAATATCGAAGGATTAAAGGTTTGCAGTACTATGTATGGAAATGCAGTTCTATGCTATCTGGAAAATTTTAAAGTAAGTTTTTTTTTTTAAAGTAAGTAAATTACAAACATATTTATTTATTTGTCTTTTCTTATGTGTACAGGTTTTCCTTCCATCTCGATATTCTAAAATGTCTGAGACAACAATTCAAGCAATCAACAAAAAGGGATATACATTGACATACCATGGACCTGTAAATAAAACTTCTCACATAGAGATTTCCAAGAAAAATGTCCACACACCCAGATAATCAATAAATAGAAAAAAAAATGTTATTCTGAAGAAAAATCAAGTGTTTTTATTTGTATTATATTTTGATTTGTTTACAACATGTCTTCCGCATTCAACATTGAATGATGCGTTAGTTCGATTACATTTTTAAATATAATTTTATACTAAACAACTCTTCTAATCTCGCCCGTAAGTGGAATATATTCTACGAGTCGGTCGTGTATCAGAACGCAATATGCTGAGGTGTTTGGAGGCAAATTTTTGTTGGTAGTAAGTTCTATTTTTATATCGATGGGTCCGGCTTTTACAGATTCATTCTGATGCATCACATCGACCACAATAATTGGAGCTACTTTTGAAAATTCCTCGCGTGATAGTAGAGGCTGAGGTTCTCGCATGTAATAGCTCTGTTGAAATTTAGCATACATATCATAGAGAAGGGCATAACGATTTCGAGTAAAGTTTATCTTCAGATCATCATATGGATATGTATCGGAATTAAGATGTACTTTTACATCTGACAAATCACAGTGCTGCAATCCGGTTGGTGTTTGAAAAATGATTAAGATAAGCCGAGGTCTTTCGCTCTGCGGTGAAAGTTTCACCATCCATAAGTTTTGAACGCCTTGCGATAGAACCGGATTAAAATGACAATCCCAGCTTCGAAATGGCATTTTTAAACTCTGTCCCGAGCTTATTGTTTTGAGAATTTCCAATTTCGAAAAATCTGCCAATTGTATGTGAGGAACTTTCCAGGTGATATTCAAAATGTTTAGCTGAACCTTTTCTTTCTCCACAGTTGAGTAGACAGCATTTGCATCCGACTTCGAACGTAATAATATAAGCTCATGCTTGGAGTTCAAAACCACTTTATTAAAGTCTTCAGCAAAACCAAGAAGCATTTTAAGTGGTACGCAAAAATTAAAATAACCATTTTCAATGAATTGATCCTCCGTTGCAAACCATCCAGCATTTTTTAACATTGTACTCTCGTTATGGTTAAGCGATACAAAATTCTTAATCATCGATGTTATTCCTGCGTATCGTGTGCGGTCTACTTCGGTTGCATTGATTTCATAGCGGATTTCATCAAACAAGAACGCTACGCAGTTGTTTTTCAGTTTAACATTAGTTGATGTTGTTCCATTTTCGAGTGTTACAAATCCCTCGATATAAATGTAACTCTCACAAGGCAGCAGATAGAGGTCTTGATTCTGTATTGATATTCTAATTTCATCGTCATTTTTGTATGATTGTAAGTATGGTATGTAGCTGTGATATTCTTTCTTTATAATGCTTTCATCGTAGATAGGTTCTTGTAGAACATTTAGAACGTCATTCATGATTATTTTTTATTTTTTTTCCTTTCACTTGATCCGAAATCCTAGTGATTTTAGAAAATTTTTATTGGCTATTGTCAATTTTTTAGCAGTAGTTGCTGTTGTTGTTGTTGTTACTGTTGACGACGACGGTTTCCTTCTTGGTACTGTCTCTTTGTTGAATGACAACGAGGAAGTGATAGGAGGTCCGAAATTCGTATAGCTTTTATTGTAAATAATCATTTATCCTTTGGTCTTAAATGTAATCTGACGGTAATTGTTTCTCCACGAAAATTTATAAGATTATTGTCCTGATCGACAACTTTAACTGTAATTGAACCTATCTGTCTGACGGTCACAGGTAAATAGATTACATTTCTAGGAATTTCATCTAATTTATGCCCGGGACTAACGTGAAGGGAAAATTCATGAAGTGTGTGTGCGCTTGAACTATTTATATATGATCCGCCCACAATGTTACATTCCACACGTATTACATTAACATTTGTAATGTGAATAGGTCTGTCTGATTCATAATCAGTTTCTGCTTTTAATATTTTCTTGCTAAAGCCAAGTATTGAACCAATAGTTCGATTTTGAGTAAAATCAATAGCGTCACTAGAATAAATTTCCGTTTTGAATGTATTGTAATTGGCATCAATGAAAATAGTCCCCGATTCGTTTATACTCTCATATTTTTTTTGTATATACCTAACGATATCTTCGAATTCATATGAGCCTACAGGAACTTCAATGATTTGATTGCGTATGTGAAATAAATTATTATTCAAGTCAATGTTGGGCACTGAATTATATGTATGGAAGTCTATTAGTCCACACTCATAATCGCAGTCTAAATCGATTGGCGGAAAGTAATCCGTAGTGAGACTCGATGAATTTCCCGTTAAAGTTAATGTTATTGACATTCTCACGATCAACTATATAATGAAATGGAAAATTAAAATACAACGCTTTTTTAAACAACATATATATTTTTTTCTATTTTTCATTGAATACAAAGGTATGTATATATGTACATATGTATGTGTATATGTAGATATTTAATACAGGATATTATTTTTACTAATCCAAGAGTTGTGGTCGTTTGAAAAACCCAACCATTTCACGAAAACTCGATCACCCTTTGTGAATAGGATTTTTTCAACAAGATAATTATTTAAATATTGTGTTTTCATCAGTTCATATTCATAGAATCCTCCTCGGATCGCATTCCCCTGATAATCCTCTAATATATATGTAGCCGGATACGTATGTTTAATTGTTTTAATTTTAAAAATTTCCGTTGTCCAATTTGGTGTGTAGCCCTTCTCAAACGTATGTTTATATTTACTGATACGCACGTGATCGCCAACAAGAAATTTTGGTTTGCAATAGGTTTTCACATTGTTGTAGGCAGAGTTCAATATCAGCTTTTCATTCGAAGAATTTACATTACTTGGTCGCATTCCAATAGTCCGATGCTTTGTATTATTGTATTTCATAATTAATTCTTTGTATTCATCAAGCCACTTGTATGAACCATTATAGCTAAACTGCTTCCACATTAAACTCTTTAGGGTTCTATTAAATCGTTCGATAATTGATGCCTTTACAATGCTATACGTTGAATAGTGATTAACGCCATAATTTGTCATTAGATTTTGAAAATGTTTATTGAAGAACTCCTTTCCGTCATCGGTGTGTAAATTTGTTGGCGATCGTTTCTCCCCCACAAATATACTTCTCATAGCTATGGTGACGTCAGAAGCATTTTTCGTTTTAAGTGGAACAGCCCAAGCATATTTGGAGAAGGTATCTATGACTGTTAAAAGAAAGCGATAGTCTCTGTTAAATTTTGAAAATGCACCCATCTCAACTAAATCTGCTTGCCAGAGATCGTCTATTCCTTTCATAATTACTCGTCGTCTTTTGAAATTTCTACGAGCCTGTCTATGAAGTTCATCTACAATACGTCTCTTTTCATCGTTTTTCATATTCTATCAACGTTTTATTTTTCTATAAATTTGTTTTCTTATTATGTTTATCCTCCAACAACTTTGTAAATTTTGGACTGCTTAATTGTTGGAAAATATAATTGTCTATTCCACTAAATCTTGTTTCAGTATATTTTATATGTGATTCTAAAGCTTTTTCGGTATCCTCCTTCAACGTGTTAATCGATTTCGTATGTGCTTCTCTCTCACTTTGAAGTTTCGCAGCTAATTTTTCAATTTCTTCAGTAAATTTATTCTTCAATAGTGTGTTATCTTTTTGAGCTCTCAAGGTCATGTGATTCACTCTATCGTTAACAAATACCTTAGAGGCTGCATCATTGTCGGCAAGGGGTAAACCTACGTTTTTTAATCGTTTAGAAAAAAAATTAATGTTCCTATCGCGATCCAAATGAAAGCCTAAGGCACTTCTCAGACGTCTATCTTGATAATGTGTTGAACTACCAAACTTGTCAACAACCATCTTTGAAATGAATGGGTTTACATACAGATCTATGCAATTATATTGCTTTCTCTCAATTCCTCAATGATGGATACAATTTCATTGTTATGATTCGTATGACCAGCTGATTGTGATGAGATCAAAAGTCGTAATCTGTCAACTAATTCATTAGGATTATCCCAGTATATGTAATTCGGTTTCTGTGTATTTACTGTCATTAGACCAGCGCCCCTTTTTTTCCCACTGTTGAATAATGATTTTATAATCTTTGTGTATTTGATTGCTTTAGTGCCCTTGATTCGTTCGTTTTTATCATGCTTACGCTTATGAGCATTTGTTTCAACTAAAATTTCCCTATACTCTTGCAAGTCATGATCCGTATAGTGCTTTGGCGATTTGTGAAAGAGCAATTCAAAGAGACCCGGTGTAATCGACCAGGTTTTATCATTGATGACAATCCCATTTGTGTCTAAGTCAAATTCAGCATTACCCAATTTCCATTTATCATTTCGATCTTTATATGGTCCATATACTTTATCTAATTTGTTGACCCGATCCAACGCAGTCAGATTCATTAACAATGTGTTATTTTCGTCGTTTCTATTGCTTAAAGTGCTGTTGCTATTACCACCGTCATCGTCGTCGTCGTCGTCATCATCGTTGCCGCTTTCATTCCGTTGTGTAGGGAAAGTGGATTCTTTACTCCTATCAAACAACTTTTCTTGTTTTTGTTTTGCTTTGGGAGTACTTGTATTAGTTTTTAATGGAATTTTTTTTAAAAATTCTGTGTCGAAATCTATATTAGTTTCAGGGTTTTTTTGCTTAACACCTTCGACTAATTCCCTGAGGGGTTTAGTGATTGGCTTAAAAGTATCCTCCAATAGGTCTGCTTTTACTAAACCATGATTTTTGATACTTTTAAATTTCTCTTTTAAAACACTCTCCTAGTATTTATGACGTCCATCAGTATTTGTTCTTTTTTCTTATTCATTATCAATGCACGGGGATGTGATTAGCTGCGTTCTTATCAATGTATTATCACTACTTGAAACCAACTTATATACTAACTACAAAAGCCTTAGGGCGTAATCGTTTATAGTTGAATAAAAACATCAAATCCTTTTCTATAACGTCCGCCATCTTTAGGATCATCTTTGCATATGACAAGGAAACCATAATTATCCGTCCAACATTCACGGCAAATATTTGAAAATTCTTTGAAATTCATATCCGTACCCACATGATCATTGTACACATGTCTCATATTCATTTCATCTTGTTTAAACATTATAATCAAATTTGCATTGTCGCGTATCAGATGCTTTGGAATTCGTGTGTAAGACTGACACAAGTAAAAAGTATCAATGTTTTTGTGACGTCCCATACAAAAATGTAGTCTTATATTATTTTGCTTCTCACATGCCACATCATCGAAAATCATAATAGAATCAGGTTTAGCTGCATCTGGTGCCAGAACTTGATCATTCTCAGAGAATGTATAATATCCCATACCCTTAATGGGTTGTATTAATTCTTGTAGATACTTATATTTCGGTTGGTACAACGATTTCGAATAAATGTATACATTTTTAAACTTTAACCCGTTTGGACTCTCTATTAAACTCAACATTACATTTGTTTTACCACAGTTCGATGGACCAACTAATAGGGCTCTAATTGTATTTGGTAAAAGAGAACTATGCCTCCTTTTTTCCGATAAGCTATTTGTGGTGAAATCGATATTTCGCACCATCAATCCTTTATGTTGTCTCACGAAACGCATACTAACGACTAATTCAAACATTCGACACACATCTGTGTATAAAAGCATGTGCTGTTGATAATTTTATTTCAGTGTTAATCGTACTTTTATTTAATAAAAATGGTGCTGATTTATCGAAGATCAATCAGTCATAATAGAAACGCAATCGGAAGAGGTTTGGTGGATAAAATAATCAATAGTCTACCAATAGAACTTCATCTTCCCGGCTATCAATTTTGTGGACCAGGCACTAAACTCAAAAAACGTCTAGCCAGAGGTGATACAGGAATTAACCCATTGGATGAGGCATGTAAACAACACGATATTGCTTATTCTCAATCAAAAGATATTAATAAGCGACACGAAGCCGATCAAATATTAGCTAACAGCGCGTGGAAAAGAGTTAAGTCTAAAGACAGTAATATAGGAGAACGTGCAAACGCATGGTTTGTGACCAATGCTATGAAAACTAAAGTCAAATTCGGTATGGGTAATAATAATAATATGAGTGAAATGAGGAAGAGCAAATGCGGTGGCGCCGGGAAGAATCTCTTCAATGAAGCTATAAGAAAAACTAAAAAAATTTTACGTGAGAAGAAACCGAAAGATATGGAAAATGCAATACAAATTGCACGAAAAACTGTAAATAATGTCTTTAGGAAAAAAAAGAAATCTTCAATTCAAATTCCACGTGTAATACCAATTCCCAAAATTGGCGGTTTTCTCCCTCTCCTACCAATCCTATCCGCTCTCGGAGCAGTTGGAGCCTTGGCAACGGGTGGAAGCTCCATTTATAAGGCAATCAATGAAACCAAATCTGCTAAGAAACAACTTGATGAAGCAAATCGTCATAATAAAACTATGGAATCCATTGCTATGGGTAAGGGGTTATACCTTAAGCCATACAAAAAGGGTTATGGCTTATTTTATAGTCCGACAGCGATGTCAAAAAACTATTAAGGAACCTACCCAAGCGGGCACTTACCGATAGAGATTTGATGAAGTACTCCAAGTTGTTGCCACATTTCAGAGATGTATTCATGCTTGATACTCTACCGAAACGCGTACATCAAAGGGAATGCGGCATCGTTAATTTGGATTATTCTCACGGTCCCGGAACCCATTGGGTAGCAGATGATAGGATTAAGAATCGCACAGAATATTTCGATAGTTTTGGAAATCTGCAACCACCAAGAGAGATTATTAAATATCTGGGCGGCGGCGGCGACGGAAAAAATATTCAATACAACTATAGTCAATATCAAAACTATGAATCCTTCAATTGCGGACATCTTTGTTTGAAATTTCTGTACAACTTAAATAATACAAATAAAAACACTTGATTTTTCTTCAGAATAACATTTTTTTTTCTATTTATTGATTATCTGGGTGTGTGGACATTTTTCTTGGAAATCTCTATGTGAGAAGTTTTATTTACAGGTCCATGGTATGTCAATGTATATCCCTTTTTGTTGATTGCTTGAATTGTTGTCTCAGACATTTTAGAATATCGAGATGGAAGGAAAACCTGTACACATAAGAAAAGACAAATAAATAAATATGTTTGTAATTTACTTACTTTAAAAAAAAAAACTTACTTTAAAATTTTCCAGATAGCATAGAACTGCATTTCCATACATAGTACTGCAAACCTTTAATCCTTCGATATTATATGGTAGGCCGATAGTCAAAGCTGGAAATCTTACGGTTTGCTTATAAGCAAAGTTTTCAAGCTGATTTAATTCTTTTTGAGGATCCATTGTCTTCGACGTCTCTTCGCACTGATTAATTGTTGCTTACAGAACAATTTAATGTAATGGGTCATTTGTTTATACTATTCCACACACAATTGGAACTACATGCACTAATAAATTATATGCCGTATCTTAAATCGGGTTCGTTATTACTATCGCAATGTCACATTGAACAGGAACTTCCCCTATTTATATATATGAGGATGCTGCTAAAGCGATGGTTTATCCAACAGATCGATTTACTCGGAATCGATGTGTGTGTTTTCCTTCTCTTACGAAGATCTAACGCATAACGATATACATAATGATCTTCCGTCTTGTCCCGAAAATATGTTTACACCGGGAACTAAAAAAAACAAAAACGCAGAACATGATTAAACTTGTCCCCCCATGAAATCAGCGAAGCATAGGGAGAGAGAGAGAGAGAGAAGAGTGAATCCAAACTCGGCCCACGCTACTCGGCATAGTGAAACTCGGCACACGCTACTCGGCACGCTTTGCGCGTAATAATATGTATATATCTATTGCTATTCTAAATACGTCACATGATAACGACCTTGCACGCACACAAAACCACAACATAGATAGCGACAGAACCGCCATACATTTCCTAACCCCAACGCAAATTCACAACTTAAATAAACAAATTACATAGGGCCAGAACCCCCCATATATTTCCGCAAAAATATACATATTTATATTGTCTTGTAGTAAATACTTCTATACCTATCTCTTTAAGGCGTAAGAATATGTACATATCTATTGCTCCGGCCATAACATACTACATGATAACGACCTTGCACGCACACAAAACCACAACACAGATAGCGCCAGAATCCCCATATATTTCCGCAAAAACAACTTAAGTAAACAAATTAATAGCGCCAGAACACCTTCATACCAAAAAGCGCCTGAATCACTTCATACCAAAACCCTTCATACCATCACATATCTATTGCTAATACATAGATATGTATATAGTTTATCTGTTCCCCTTTAAAATTGAATGCTATGTGTTACGCAAAACAACTTAAATAAACAAATTAAATAGCGCCAGAACACCTTCATACCATCGCTTCATACCAAAAAGCGCTTGAACCGCTTCATACCAACTATTCTAAATACGTCACATGATAACGACCTTGCATGCACACAAAACCACAACACAGATAGCGCCAGAATCCCCATATATTCCCGCAAAAAACAACTTAAATAAACAAATTAAATAGCGCTGTTCGCACTGATTAATTGTTGCTTCCGGAACCATTTTAATGTAATGGGTCATTTGTTTATACTATTCCAGTAATATTTATATATATATATGTGCGTGTGTATGTATGTATGCATATGTATTTGAAACGCTAAGAAATATTTATAGATACATAGATATGTAACATATACTGTCAAGAATGAAACAATCACATCCACTTTTTAATATGCGAAAGTATTTCCACGTTGATTCACACACAGGATTCACCTCGGCGCGCCCTTCTCTGACAATCTAAGTGAGCTAGCAAAACAAAAGATAGCTCAACTCCATCGCATCATTAAAAGCACCGGTTGGTTCTCAGGTAGCGGATCAGGGTAACTTGATCCAGGTGGTATCACAATGGGCCGACTTCGACCTACGTGTGGCTTATGTCTACCACGTTAACCTAACCTAACCTAACACTCACACTATATGGTCACTTTAAATTCATACTCTGTGTGTGCAGTTCTATTATATATATATATATATAATACAATAACGGCTTGGAACATTTTACTGAGAAGTACAATCAACGTGAAAAGTCAGTCGTATTCCTCTCGAATCCTATTTATGCTAATGCCTGGAGAGTACTGAACGAACATTTACGACCCAAACCACCTGCACTCCGTCCAGGTTATGTGACAAAACATAATATCTAAGAGTATGACCCTTGGACCTCAAGTAATCATTTTAAATTATTTCTTACGACCATATCTGAAGTCACCCATTGAAATGAGTGTGTTCAAAACCACAACCCAAAAAGCGACGAGCATATCTGAAGTCACCCATTGAAATGAGTGTGTTCAAAACCGCAACGCAAAAAGCGCTTGAACCATCCAAAACATAATATCTAAGAGTATGACCCTTGGACCTCAAGTAATCATTTTAAATTATTTCTTACGACCATATCTGAAGTCACCCATTGAAATGAGTGTGTTCAAAACCACAACCCAAAAAGCGACGAGCATATCTGAAGTCACCCATTGAAATGAGTGTGTTCAAAACCAAAACCCAAAAGCGCTTGAACCGGCTATAACACCCTACTGTTATCAAAGGCATACACAAATCCGCTGGCCCAGATGGTATTGCCCCAATAGTTCTGAAGAGGTGTTCGTTTACGTCTGTCACCTATAATCCAATCCAATACTTAATACCCTCAGCTTCTCATATTTATTCACTACTTTACGACCCTGCTCTTGGGCTGTAAACAGTGAGCAGCAAGAATAAAGTGGAATTTAATGCATACAGAACACATTGCTCTCTCCTGTGGTTAAATCGTATCACCAACCCGCAGCCATGACACTTGCACCTCAGAAACCGAACAATTTTCCTGACATCTTTCAGTGTCGGCAAGAATGCTTCGAAATGCCCAGGCTTCTTATACTGATGCAAGGAATATTTCGCACCCTTAGATCTGGCCCTAAATAAGTATTTAATGCTCATGTCTGGTCCGGTGCATCCAAGACCTCATTATACCTACTAGACAGCATACAAATTCGCGCGATAAAACTGATAGGTGACTCCAACATTATCAAAACATGAGACCCACTGAATCATCGCAGAAGGTCTCCTGTCTTTCACTGGTTTATCATTATTTCCACAAAAATGTTCTGAGGAAATATCCAGTTGTATTCCGCCCCCTCAACATTTTTTCCCGCAACAGACGTCTCTCTAGGAATGCTCATCAATATATTCTGAAGCGCGCTTTCGGACGTACCGTCAAATACAGAGAATCTTTTATTAACCGAACCACATGAATCTGGAACTCCCGACGTATTCGGTCTTCCCCCTTCAGTTCAACATGCTAGCATATCATTCGGCATCTCCTCTATCCGTCGTCCATTTTATCTTCTGCCGCACCATGTCGCATATTATAAAAAAAAAAAAAAAATGGAAAGGCAGCAGACGAATATCTTGGACACCATGAGGACCTTATCGATACATTAGTCATATAAAAGTCACACATGAAAATTCAGTTGACTGTTGAAGACCTTGCTGACCACTTTTTAACTAAGATGATAATACCCAAACTTAAACTAAACAAGGAGGTCGAATTTGCTTTGGCTTGTTTTCAGATATACAGGTCCATAAAGGTGAAGTCACTCTTCTTGTATTTGGAACAATTATGCTTAGATCCATAGTTCGTTGCTTCCTACGATCTTGCAGACGTTTTTTTAAAGCACCCCGATTAATCAACTAACAATCATCCAATAGCAACCTATTCTGGGCGACCTTCCCAAAATTCGTCCTCCAGTGAAATGCAGTCAGCGAACCAGAGTGACTGAAATAGTGCTTCAGTATCAAAAGTCTGTTGTTTGTTAATTCACATCGAAAGTCATAGAAAATCACCACATGAAAATGTCTAATTCCATAACCTAGGCAAATCTGGCTTCATAACTTTGGCATGTTCGTTTTATCGTTTTATGCAGCGAGGTTTTTTATGCCTCCTGCACTCGCCAACGAACCAGGTGTTGCTTCGTGGTGGAGCCTTGAAGCCGGAAACTTCTGATGTAGCGCTTTTAAGGGCTTGTTTACAAAAGTTCCACCCTTGTTCTATTGACTGCGTTGAGGTATAAGAAAGCTTAAGGGAGGCGCTATCGGAAAAGGCACGAGCGGAATCTGGCGATAGTAGCTTTCCGATGTCATAACGTTGTATTTTTACTCTTCTCCACTGCGTTAGTTATAACTCTATACAGGTATAATTATGTATATAATGATTAAAAAGCAACACTACAGGTCTTTATTCTCACAAGATCGGCTTTAGACTAACTTAAAACTTTTGGCGCAAAAGTTATTCCCAATCATAATTGATTGGCGCCAACGTTGTTCCCAAGATGATTAGCTGGAATGGTTGTTGCATTGGGAAAGATGTTAGTGATGTGCCCATTCGGGTAGGTGTGCACATAACTCCCCCCACCCCAAAACGAACATTATATCGCTAAGGGATCTTGGAGCTAGAGTACAATGGACCAGTAATTGTGTCTGAGTGCTCCAGCGGATAACAGAAGCCTACAACAAAAAAGGGATGTTGCTTACATTGTATATGTTTTATCGGTATAAGGCAATGGGGATAGAACTTGTTGCTATGAATGATAAAGTATAAATACATATATTCTTTTACTAAAACAAAACAATTCGAGTGCGGTATCAATTCAATAAATCAAGCAAGTCTTTTTGTTTTGGTTTGATATTTTGTTTATGTACTTTGTTGCATTGTGTTTTAAGGGTTATTTTATTATCTTTTGTAACCGTATGCTGTAAAAAACGTGGTTCCAGTCTATTCCTTCGATCATTCTTAACAAAAACAATTTCATTTTCGCTGTACGTAGAAGGGTCTTTTCTCTGTTCGTTCCTCTTATCAACCGTCCTTTGTTTATAGACAAAATTTCTATTTAGAACAATTTTTCTTAGCAATTCGTAATTTTTAATATGTTCAAGAAGATATTCTTATGTGACCGGTTAACAATTCAAACGGAGAAATTTTAGTCGCCGAATGAATAGAATGATTATACATATGTTATTACGGCCTCATTCATTATTTCATCTATAGAAGTATTTGCTGATTTTGACTCAATTATTTTTATTGGCTCCAGAAGAGTGGAATGGAGTCGCTCAACAGGTGCATTTCTTGTACAGCTTTTTACACACGTCTTGTGATGATTTTTTTGATACATATCTAAGAAATTTTTAAGTAGGGTAGATGCATACAAGCCACTAGACCATATGGGAGTGCGCCGTGGCGCAGTGGTTAGTGTGTTGGACTCTAGTGCACGATGAGCGATTTCGGATCCCGATAACACCAACGCCATCGAATGTTTATTTTGCGACGTTCCTCCTCGGCGGGTACTGGCAAAACTCCCCGTAGTAAACTTGACATGAAAAGGCTTCTCGACTCACGCCGCTCGGAATCGGCATTAAACTGTAGGTCCCTTTTACCTGTGCGAAAAATAAATCACACACAACATGGGTGATTGAGAGAAGCTTGGCTCTGGTCCTCCATGGGCTGTAGCGCCACCAAAGACGAGTAAGATACATACGAATTCAGTTCCGCTGTCACTGATAACTTTGGTTGGTATACCGTGATGAGAGAAAAAATGTTTGAAAGACTTTATGATGTGAATGCTGTTCCGAGATGCTTAATGATAGGCACTGGCAAACTTGCTAAATTTATCCAAAACAGTTGAGAAGTATTGCTTTTGAACATGAAAAATGTCTACGTGTACAATAGCTAGTGGGGACGCATAGGCGTCTCCGATATCTCAAATTCGAGAGGTTGCATATTCCGCTCATATTTCAGTTTTTTACAAATTTCGCAATTATTTATGATACGAGTAACTACATTTCCTAAGTTTGGGAAATAGAATTGCCTTTTAATATGTTCCAGGGTTTCTGTTATTCCTGTTATGTTCTAACAATGTCTTCTTGTTCGTCTGGCTCAAAAATATCTTTAAGAAAGGTGAAACATCCAACCACCTTAATCATAGATGTATTGAAGTATTTTGAATTAACAGATTGAATCACGCATCGTCCGCGAAAACAGCAGTTAGTCTTTCCGTATTGATGAATTTTTTAAAAATTTGTATGAATGTCGCTCGTCAGATATATTTCGGCATTCTAATTCATATCGTTTTTTCCTTCTAAACAGAATACGAAAAGTGGAATGTAAAGCTTTACGGTTAGGATTTCCAACAATAATTAACTGGCTTGAAAACTCATTCAATGGTCTCTCAGATATAGGAATGCCGTCACCTATATTTTCCTCAGCGGAATGTATAGTATTAGCATAGTCGCGTTCGTCGATATTACATATTTGCTATTGGCGTGTAGTCTATATCCCTAATTGATGTTTCTTTGATGTTTATTTCGACTCGAGATAACGCATCCGCATTTGAGTTTAATACTCCTTTTTGTACATGATGGAATAGTCAAACAGCTCTAGACTCAAACGCCAGCGCACTAGTTTTGAGCTCGGATCCTTGAGGGGAAAAAACCATGTCAGAGGATTGTGATCTGTAACGATTGAAAACTTTCTACCATAGAGGTATGGCCGGAAGTATTTTGTGACCCATCCGATAGCCAGAAGTTCCCTTTCAATGGTGCTATAGTTTTGTTCAGATCGCGAAGCAAACTGGTTTATCAGAACCTATTGATCCTTGAGACAAAACAGCGCCAATCGCAACATTACTTGCGTCAGTGGTAACATTGAATGGTCGTGTAAAGTCTGGGTATTGTAAAATAGGATCGTTGCATAGTTTGAAACAATTTACGTATTTTGAATCAATTACAATCTTGTTCCCTTTTGCTGGCTTGGTCAAGGCAGCAAAATCCCTTATAAACTTCCGGTGATATCCAAGTAAACCTAAGAATGATTTTATCTGTTTAGCTGTTTTCGGTATAGGAAATTCTTCAATAGCTCTAATTTTATCCGGATTCGGTTTCACTCCTTCAGATGTCACTAAATGAACCAAAAAGGCTACTTCTTTCCGAAGAAACTCTGATTTATTCAGTTGAACCTTGAAGTTGGCATCCTGAAGTTTCTTAAACATCTTTTCTAAATTTTCTATATGTTCTTGTAGGAACGCGGAGAAGACAATAATATCTTTCATGTATACAAGACATATTTGTCCCTGCAAGTCATGTAGCACGTTATCCATTACACGTTGAAATGTGGATGGAGCATTTTTAAGGCCGAATGGCACTCGTACGAACTCTAAGTATCCATTATTAACGGAAAAAGCTGTCTTGGGAACATCTTCTTCATTTACCTGAATTAGGTGAAATCCTGAGGCTAAGTCCAGTCTGCTAAAGTACATACATACATTTCCCAAGCTTGTCTAGGATATCAAGAATGTTTGGTATTGGGTACTTATCGTCAATCGCTTTCTCATTTAACTTGCAGCAGTCAATTAATAACCGCCATTTTTGTTTTCCACTGGAATCCTTTCTCTTGGGAACTAACCAAATTGGCGAAGACCAGGGAGAATAATTTGGACGAATAATACCTTCTACTAACATATTTGAAATCTGTTTTTTAATTTCATCTTTGTGTACTTGTGGGTGACGATAAGACTTTGTATAGATGGGTATATCGTCTCTGGTTTTTATATTTTTAATATGATGTATCTCGTTAGAGAAAGACAAATGCTGCCCGTCCTGAAAGAAAATATGTTCATACTGCATAAGAACGTAACGAAGGCACAACTATTACGAGTAATTTAAGATATTCACTTTATTACAATTCAGTAAATGCAAATCAATTACAATTACGACGACTCGACCGTCTGGTTTGTATGTATGTATGTATGTTGGCGTTACAGTCCATGAAGGACCTGAGTCAAGCTTCTCTCAATCACCCGTGTTGTGTGTGATTTCATTTTCCCATAAGTGAAAGGGACCTACAGATTATTGCCGGTTCCGAACGGCGAATTTCGAGAAGCTTTTCATGACAATTTTACTGCAGGGGGTTTTGTCAGAAACACCGTGAAAAACACGTTCGATGACATGGCTGTGTCGGAATTCGATCCCGTCTCATCGGCGTCAGCGGCCGACACACTACCCACTGCGCCACGGTGCTCTCCGTCCGTCTGGTTTGGTGGTTGCTAAAAAAGTATTGTTTTTCCGCTTACGCAGCTGTACAGAAATCAGCCATACACACTTATTGAGACAACGGCGAAAACCCAGTTTTCTCCTGTTACGCAAGCTATCGTGCAATGCTCCATAACTGGTTTTTCGCCGCTGTCTCAAAAAGTGTATGGGTGGGCTGGACAGTGACCGCTGGGCCAAGCCAACCAACACAAAGAATTGTCGAGTCACAGGGTGTTGACAAATAATAATTCGTTTATATTATTTGTTTTTTTTTTTTTTCTTAATTTAAAATAAATGCTAAATAGAGTGCGTAAACACACACTTTCGGCAAAGTTTCTTGATAGCCTTTTGTTCCTCTATATTAAGATGTTCTACATGAAGCAAGTCAGAAATTTTAGAATCCTTCAGGTTTTCCGTATTTCTAATCGATAAATTATGAAATTCGACTATGTTATTAGGGTTAAGTAATTGTGTTTTTAATGGTAACTCTAAAATGAAAGTTCGTGGTGAGTTTGAAAAATGTATGAATGCCAGTTATTTGCAAGATAGATGCTTTTGGAAATATTAAGACCTTCCTCGATTGTCATTGGTCTTATGAAGATGGTACCTACTTCAATATCAACAGGGAGGTGGCAAATGACCTTGGTATGCTCAGGAATGGTATGGATCTTTGATATTAAATTGCTTTTAAGTTTAAGCGGCACACTACAATGCTGGTTCCTTAGCCGAAAAATTTTAAGGTCAACATCCATTTCGAGCTCTTTCATTATGTCCATACCAATTAACGCATCAAAACTGTCATGAAATCTAAAAACTAAAAATGAATTCCGATAGATGGCTTTATCATTAGTTCCTTATTGGCGTACTGTTTATTAACGGTTCTGATTTATTTTGGATCTATTGTATTTACTTGGAATCTACTTGCTATTTGTTGACTCACGAAAGATTTGTTACTTCCGGTATCCACAAGAAATTTTAGTTCAAACGGGCCAATGCTTTTTATTGTAATATAAGGTATTGAGGATGAGTTGTAATTATTAATGTCTAGGTACCCGATTGGAAGTCGGAGGCTAGTATTAGAAAATCTGGATCGTCAATTTCACTTTCTTGTACCTAATCTAGCGGACAAGAATTATCTAAATTTTGATAGTATTTTTCTGGCTCATTTTGATTATTTCTAGTAATATTGACGCTTCTATTATCTTTATTGGAACACATTTCAACATTGTTTAAATAGTTTTCTCTGAACGCTGTAGATTTATCCGATGAAGTTGGAGCGACTTTTGTACTGCTGCTTACTACATTCATGGGTTGTGGGAGTGAACTTCGATTTGAATAATAAGAGGGTGGTTTAGGTCGGGTTTTGTAAGATTGAAGCAAGTTACGTGGCTTATTAATTGATTGAGCGAGAGGGGTAATTTTGTCAAGGTAAGAAGAAGATGGTTGGGAATAATTTGTAATGTTCACGTGTCTTATCGGGGGTTTATTTTTGTTTGGGCTGTTTCTTACTGTTTTTATTATTTGTTTAAAGTTCTGTTTTTCTTTTATTTGCAAATGTACATTATATGTATGTATTACGTATGTAAATGCACTTTTGATGATTCTTTGCCTCTGCCGAATAAGTTTCGATGAGGCAGTGAGGCAATAAAGGTTATTATTAAGCTACTAACTATTTCACTTCTATTGCACTTGCACTTCACTATTACCGACTGCGCCAGTTATAACCCTATACAGGTATAATTATGTATATAATGATTAAAAAGCAACACTACAGGTCTTTATTCTCACAAAATCGGCTTAAGACTAACTTTAAACTAGAAGAACTTAACAGAGCAACAAAGATGATTGTTGTTTTTATATATTTATTCCCTAGCGCTTTTCGGCGCAAAAGTTATTCCCAATCATAATTGATTGGCGCCAACGTCGTTCCCAAGATGATAGCTTCTTGATTAGCTGGAATGGTTGTTGCCTTGGGAAAGATGTTAGTGATGTATCCATTCGGATAGGTGTGCACATAACTCGTTCGTGATATCTATAGGCGCATCTTGGCTATTGCACGATAGCGATCTCCTAGTACAATTTTTAAATCATAGCTGCGAAATTGGGCGTACGTTCTACCTAGAAGTTCGTAGAGCTTATCTTTGTTGGAGTTTTTCTTGTCTTCCGTGAGCAGCGTGGACGCAAGTCAGGCTGATGTGAGAAAATTAAGCCTTGATGCGGATCGCTATGAGATGTTCGCTCACATGTTGAAAGCTTAGAAGATGTCGTAGTTTACATCTGCTTTATACCTGGTCCATCCATTCCGGGTGGCGGTTAATCCATCTTATAGCGGTCTAGAGCGTCTGGAAGCTGTTTGGCTTCACGTGGTCTAACATTCCATGTACAGAAGCGAAGACCACTCTCCACTTTTCGGTTTTTGCAAGGGTCGTCAAATTTAATTCGGTCCGTTTTATCCGAGGCTTGTAGTTGTTTCTGAGCAATTGTGGGATTCTCCGGTTACGGTTTGCTAGACCATAGCCCAACCGACATCAATCCTGTTTTGTGGCGTGGGATTTCCGCCATTCGTCCTCTTCCATTAGTAACTTCCATGGTCAGGAATTTTCTAGATGGTACCACGAGGAGGTGGAAGCCGGACCTGGCTAACAGGGCTGCAAGGTGTTCGGCCCCAGAGAATCTAAATTGCTTTTTTTAGCGGACCAACACCAGTCGGCAGATGCCATTCCTACGAGTCCTTTGTTAGTTTTTTACCATTGACAACCCCATACAAAAGGAAAACTCTTAGTTCGGAATGGCACCATTGGGAAGTAATCGACCAGAAATGGCCAGCTTTTACCAATTGAAATGAAGTTACTTTTCATCAAGATAACGTACGTAAAGATCCGAGAGCTAGGTTGGAAGGTTCTCATGCATCCACTTGCTCGTGTTTATGGCGAACGAATTTGCTTGAAAAAAAATCAAGAGAGGCTTGTGGATTGGGCCTTATATTAAAAAGGCGCGTGGAATAGCCTTCAAAATGGCAACGGCGTACCTATATTTGACCTAAATCAAATAATTGGTCGAAAACAGGCGATCAGCGGATCGGTCTTTTCAGGAGAACAATTTTTCATGATTTTTAATGACTCTGTTGACGTAAAGGAGGACATTTAGTACAGGATCGAATGCATTATATCTGGGTATAATATAACCATAATGGAACCAGTCAAATGGCTTACGGTAATAGTTTGTATTTTGACCATTAATTCTTTTGACTTCACTAATTCCCTTGAATTGATTTTTCTTCGAAGTTAGACTTCAAAGTCAATTTTGGACTACCGTCTGCAGCCAAAATTTCCGTCAGAAACATCAAAAGTGCACAGTGAATCACAAAAAATTTCAAATTGCAACAGAAGCAGTTTTATCACATCACCATTATGCGTGATGTACTCTCACGCAATAGAATCGAACATTGCCAGCAAAGATTGCTTTTCGGTTGATGTTGATTTCCAAATAATATCTGACTGCACTTATTGGAATGAAAATTTACTAGTTTTTCCGATGTTCGGAGTGTCTGAAAAACTAGTTTGGATGAGTATCCTGATTTTCTTCAGTACCCAACCATAGTCCAGGTCGTTTAAGGTTGATGTATAAAATCCGCATTTAATCATAAGTGATTATACAGTGCAAAAGCGGTTCATTTTGTTTTTTAATAATTTAGAGATCAAGGACTGTTTCAAAATAAATATCTCCAGAATGGAACCGAGCAAACCATTGCCGGGTGATCTTTTTTTCTTGTTTGTTTGTTTTTGTAGTTCGCACAGGTTCTAAAAGTATAAACTCTTGTAATGTTTATCACACAACCTGAACGGGGTGCATTGGTTTGGGTCGCAGATGTTCGTTCACTACTCTCCAGGTGTAATTGTCTTAGGTAGGATTCGAGCGCAACCGATCGAATTTTCATATTGGTTGTAGTTCTCAGCAACTGTTCCATTGTGGTGTTATAAAAGAATTGCACATACAGAGCATGAATTTACTGTGACCAAATGTGGGTGTTTTTAATACCGATATCAAGACTTAAGTCTACTAGAACCGCGGCCGCAGACGGCCTGGTATACCCAGGTACACCAAATCGACGCTCACCACCTCTACGTCGATTTCGAGGCTGCATATGACAGCGTGTATAGAGATGAGCTATACAAAGCCATGTCCCTACCAAACTCGTCCGATTGTGCAGGATGACAATGGAGAATCCTTGCTGCTCCATTAAGATCGGTAATGAACAAACCGAGACCGTTGATGTTACAAGCCTGCGCTGTTATCCAGCTTTTTCAACATCGTGCTTGAAAAGATCGTGCAAGAGTCACTGGCCAACACAAGAGGTACGATTTATTTCAAGTCTACGCAATTGCTTGCGTACGCCGATGACATTGACGTGATTGGACGGACACAGCGAGACGTCAATGAGGCCTTTGTAAGCACTGAGGTAGAGGCGGCTAAGATGGGTATCAAGGTTAATGAGGGTAAAACCAAATATCTGCTTTCATCGAAAAGAGACGGACAACACCGACGTATTCGCCAGAACGTCACCATAGGCGTATATAATTTGAAGTGGTCAAGAAATTCGTCTACCTTGGCTCACTGACGACTAGCGACAACAACACCAGCGCTCAGATAAAACCCAGAATCACTCTTGCCAACCGCTGTTTCTTTGGGCTCAAGAGGCGACTGAGAAGTAGAGCCCTCTCTCGGAAAACCAAGGTGACACAAGGTAAGACCTTAATCATCCCAGCCTTCCTTTACGGCGCAAACAAACGCGGATGAAGATGCCCTTGGTCGTTTCGAGAGGAAAATTCTGCGCACTAGCTACGGTCCCGTTTGTTCAAACGGTGTATGGTGTGAGAAGATATAACGAAGAACTGTAAGGGGACAAGGCCATGTAGAGCGCATGGAAAATAAAGCTCTGACCCGAAGAGTCTTCGAATCCACCCGGAAGGAAGGCGCGGCAGAGGACGGCCGCATCAACGGAGGCGCACGCAGGTGGAAAGGGACCTTAACCAACTGGGCGTGCGGCGCTGGAAACAGCTGGCCAAAGACCGTGCCAGCTGGAGACGCTTGTTGGTTGAGGCCCAGGTTCACCATGGACTGTAGCGCCACCTAAGTAAGTAAGTAAATGTGAGTGTTTTCAGTATTTTTGATCACTTCTCATTCACAACAGCTGTGTTGCATAATTTTTTTCAGTATAGGAATTGTTTTTTCTTGGCTGTGGAACGACTTTAAACTTCATGCCTTCCGCTCGACGGTCGTTAATATTTACCACTGCACCACGGCCGCCCTTTGTTTATTTTACTTTTGATTTACTTAAAACTAAAAATATAATATTTTTAGTATTACTAGTAAATCGTGCAAAAATAATAGATTTGTGGTGGAGAAAACTCTTCAACTTGCACCACGATTATCGCTAATCCATCCCTGTGGACGACCTTCATTGCAGTTTCTTAATGATATTATAGTCCCAAGCTGTTGCGCCAAAAAAAGCAAAAGAAGAAGTCTCTTAAGTGCATATGCTAAAATGATGTTCCACCCAAAGAATAAATAAAAATAGACACGAACGTGGCAAACACATGTGCTGCAACTTACTGCATCATCACGTCCGTGTCTGGTTGCTAAATCTCCAGCCCACTAACGAAGATCCCTTGAAACAATGCGAGCAAGCGATTCATCCCACTCGTCCTTGCCGCACACTCGTAGATTCGCAACTGAAGGGACTCGAGAATTACCTAAAATTAATCCATTTCCGCGAAATTTATAATCCAAATAATTACGAAAACATTGCGTCCACCTCCACTAGTGCCAATTAAATTGCTTGCTTACTCAACATCACACAGAGCCGTCAGGAAGGACTGCAAATAAACATTAGTCTCTGCAATTGCAATATGCTTTGCTCGCATTTCCTACCGGTGTGTGGCCGTATCGTCGTATCGACAGAAACGAGGAATAGTCGTCGCAACATCAACAAACGCCGACAAGCGTGTACAAATGCACGTACATGTACCCAAGGATTCACGTTTATGAGCGTGGGTTATGTGTGCGGCGTGTATAGTTGCATGACCTGTATCCTTTGCAAGGACTACATGCTGGATGTTTTCATTTATTTTCGTTTGGGTTCTCTTTGCAAATTCACTTGGTAAATTGCCAGCAAGTGGTGAGGTTATATGTATATGCCATGCCTAAAGGATAAAAGTTCAACGTTCTACGGCCGTGCTCGGCTGAAATAAAAAAGTATCTTAAAATAAACAAAAATATTGTGGATATTTTTTAATGCTCGGCCGAACGTGAGGACATTCGGTTATGGGATGAGTTGGACGGTGTTAAAGGTGGCAATGGGTAATGGAACTGGGCGGTGATAGAGGAAAATCGGTTGTACGAGTTTCACTTCTTACCGAAAGAGGACGAGAGGTCAACCGGTTTGGAAGTGAAAAATGCGAACAGAAGTTAAACTTTGTTATACACGTACATACATATACTCGTATGTGCACGTGTATGAATGTTTCCACGCATATAGTGATATTCATTTATTTATCGTAGTTATTCCGTCATGCGTTTGTTTCGAGGCGAATACGGTGCAAATGTCGTGAACATAGTCGGTCTGATGTGCAGCAGATTATCTCGAACGAACCACTGAACTGAATTTAATGAATTTCGGAATTCGGGCGGTATCGCGGTCAACGTACAGAGTCGTTGCTTGTTTTCTTTAAGGCAGGATTACATGTAGTTGCTGATGCGAAAGCAAACGCATCTGGCATTCTATACAGATGTAATTTTCTTGTACTGAAGTCTTATGCATCCATTTTCGTTTCATGTGGATATATGATCCTTAAACGACTGCGACTGGTATGAAGCGTAGCAAGCCATTCAAACGTATGAGTTGCGTTTGTCATCTTTTTTTTGGAGTTATATTTGCGAGTAACGTGAGATCATGTCAACCATTTCAATCAGACCTCGAAACTTTCAAACTGTCTGTTAATATTTAAACCGGTCCTTTAAAGAACAATTTGCAAATGTTGCACATACGCCCTAGTGTATTGCTTCGTACAAATACTCTTCTATAAATCCGTTGCTCTCATTTGAAATGCAGAATAGATTGAGCAGAAACAGAACAGAATACATACATAGTACATATGTAGTTTCCTGTATCTGCTCAGCGAGGCAGATCGAATGGGTGAAAGGTTTCCGTACAGTGCTAGTAGTTCTCTTACCACAATTTCTTATTAAACTGTGTCCTATTCAGGACTAACTTACTGACAAGCAAATAGTTCTGTAGTGCCATATGAACCGACTGTTTTCAACTCTGACTGTCCATTTGCCAACGATGGTCTCGACCTTCTTGGCTTCCTCCACCCGCCGACTCCAACACAACCATAACGAATACATATACCACAAGGCGAATTGCCTGCCCAAGTACCATTTACGTAGTAACTATGGAATATATTGTCTGCGTGGGATCGGGACGATATATTTATTTGTTGGAAAGTTAAATGCCATGGTTGTCCTTGATCTTTTGAAGTTGGCACCAATCTTCGAAAAGATAGTCGACTCGGCTACTTACAATGAATAATTTTCGAGAATATTGTCCAAGCAGCAGTTGGTGAGGTATTGACTATCCCTCTCTTTTTATATTTACTTCCCTTCGAGCATGGTATTCTGTCTCTAAACGTGCGCTTTATGGTCGATTTTAAATGCATTTCCTAACGCTTTAACCTGAACGCTGCATGAATATTTTATCGGACAACAAGACAGACCGTTTGCAAGCAATACCCTGTGAAGCAGTCGAGTGTATCTGTCGTCATATCCTCTAGTTTCCTCCTTTTGTATAATGTACACTTTTTTGTGTTGGGCGGCATTTTAGTGAATTTGCCTTTATGAATTACTTTACAGTTCCTTACAATTCGCAATGAATGAATATTTGCGAAGAAGTCGACGAACTTGGCGGTGTCCTTTTGAAAGTGGACAAGAAAGAAATAGTTTGCATGGAAAGGCTACAGGCGCAAGTTTTGATCTGTTTAAAGTCGCACACCAACAAAAGACCATTGATACTTTGATCCTACCATATCCTACAGATGACCTGGAGTATAGACCTATAAGCCTAACCTCCTTCATTATGAAAACACTCGAACGACTAATCGACAAATACATAAGAGATGAGATTAGTGATAGCTATTTATCACAATCACATAACGCATACTGCTGCAGGCATAACACTTCGTACTTATGCTTGAACGAATAAGTACGGACTTCAACCAAAAACGCGGAATTCGGTCGGCTCTCGTCGACAACCACCCCTGAGAGTTAACGAACATCAACGACCCAAACCACTGCACTCCGTTCAGGTTGTGCGTCTATCACATCATAAGAGAATATAAAAACTCTTGAACCTGCGCGAGTTTCTAAAAAAAAAAAAAAAAAAAAAAAAAAAAAAAAAAAAAAAAAAAAAAAAAAATAAAAATAAAGGGTAGATCGGTAGATACTGCTCTTCACAGGATGATCTATACGATAGAAAAGGCACTCAATGCTAAGAAATATGCCCTGGGGGTCTTTCTAGATGTTGAGGGTGCCCTCAATAACGTCAGTACCGAGGCAATAATATCCAGCCTACGGATGGCCCACATAAATTCGGGAATCTGTAGATGGGTTGAACAAGTCGATAGGAGGAGCAAATGGAAGGGTGAGAGTCAGCCGTGGCACACCACAGGGGGGTGTTCTATCGCCTCTCCTGTGGCTCCTCGTAGTCGACGAATTGCTAAAGCTCCTAGAGACACAGGGTTTTAACGTCACGGCCTATGCCGATGACATTACCATCCTGATATCTGGGCAATTTCCTCAGGTCCTCAGTGAAAGACTAAGTTATGCGCTGCTATTGGTGAATAACCAAGGAACGGGGCCTAGGGGTAAATCCAACAAAAACTGAGATTGTCCTCTTCACACGAAAAAGATCAATACCTAATTACATATATCCACGTATAAATGGTATCGACCTGATTCCGAAAAATTCCGCTAGGTATCTTCGAATAATTCTAGATTCCAAGCTTAGCTGGAAGGACAACATAAATGAAAGAACCAAAAAAGCTTACGTGGCACTATACTCGTGCAGGGTACCTTTCGGAAGGACATGGGGCTTTAAACCAAAGGTGGTATACTGGCTATACACCGCGGTGGTAAGACCTATTTTAGTCTATGGATCAATTGTCTGGTGGAAAGCACTTGAGAAGAAATGCAACCTTCAAAGTCTTACAAGGATTCAGAGGGCTGGCTGTCTGGCGGTGACCGGATCTATGAAATCCACACCAACGGCGGCCCTTGATGCAATGCTGAATCTTCCACCACTAGACGTGTATTGTGAAAGCATTGCAGCCAGGGCTGCGCTAAGGATGCAAGAATCCAGTCTTTGGAAAAGATGTCCTTATGGCCACGCATCAATCCTGGATCGATGGGCTATCCTGAGGTCCGCAAACGAAACGGACTATACCACCCCACTTTCTTGCTATGAGAGGAGATTCTCTATTAGGATTCCCTCCAGGGAGGAGTGGGCCAGTGGTATGGTAAGCACGGAAGAGGAACTGGAAATCTATACCGCCCGATCCAAAACGTATACCGGTACAGGAGCCGGGGTCCACTTCGAATCTCAGGAAGCGCGTCACTCCTACAGACTTGATGATGGCTGTAGCGTCTTCCAGACTGAGATCTTCGCAATCAAAAAAGGCGCGGATCTGATTCTTAGGGAGAATTTCTCGGGTAAGAGAATCAAAATCTATGTTGACAGCCAGGCAGCCATTAAGGCTCTACAAGCAACATGAATAAGATCCAAGCTCGTAAAACTCTGTAAAGAGAAACTAGAAAAAATATCGGATGTCAATGAATGTGAATATTTCCGGAAATGAGAAGGCGGACGGACTAGCCAGACTGGGATCAGGCGCAAATACTTCGCAGATCACAACTGAGGCTAAAACGCCACTCAGCACACTATTCAGAGAAATAGGGGTGGAACTACTAGGAAAGGCCAACAAGCGATGGTGTCAATTAGATACACGCGCTACGGCAAGGCTAACATGGCCCGTCTATGACAAAAAAAGGACGGAAAGTCTGCTAAATCTTGGTAGAGAGAATATACGACTGGTAGTCGGTGCCCTCACTGGGCACTGCATGATATCATATCATGCAGCTAGACTAGGCCAGCCCTACAACGATTTTTGCAGAAGCTGTAGGGACGAAAAGAAAATAGAATCCATTCGTCACCTACTGTGTGAATGCCCTGCACTGGCCCGAAAAAGACTTACGTATCTCGGGAACTATTTCTTTTTGGGTTTAGAGGACGTAAGAGACATTAAGCTGAGCAAACTGCTAAGGTTCTTAATTGAATGTGGATGGTTCAGCTCAGCGGGTAACTAACAGGTTCCCCTCGGGTTAGACTTCAAAATGGGCACAATGGACTCTTAGTAGTCTAAGTGAGCCGTGACATCATGTCAATAGGGCACCCAACTAACCTAACCTAACCTAACCTATCCCTCAAGGAAAAGAAACTAGCAGCCAGGTAGATGAATCTCAGACTGAGACCTGTAATGACGAACCTCGTCGCCAAAAATACTTCTATGGTAAAAGACGTTGCATGAAGTGGTCCGCAAAAGGGCCAACAAGAACCACTCGAACTCCTGCGCACAACATTGTAGTTCCATCGGCCGCAACTGAATTCCCACCTGATAGCTCTTCATCTCAATTATTTGGGTTGCTGATGTCTGGAAGTATCAAAAAAAAAAATTATGAGCTTCACTAACCAACGATTGCAATTAACAAGAGAAAAACATAAACGTGCCAAAATAAGCCTGAACTGAAAGACATTGATAGTGTGGAGTTTGATGCATTCATTGGCCTATTGATTTTTAGTGCAGTGTTCAAATCAAACGATGAAGACATGAATGCAATGTTTGCTACAGATGAAACCGGAAGAGATATTTTTAGAGGAGTTATGTCTAAAGAAGGATTTGCAATAATTCTTCTAAGTATGAGGTTTGATGATGCATCTACTAGATACCAAACAAAACAGACTGACGTTGCTGCCGCTATTTCTGACATATTTGATGAATTTATGGCAAAGTGCCAAAAGTACTACAAAATTGGGGAAACTGCAACAAATGCTAGTGTCTTTTAGAGGAAAATGTAGATGGAAGAAATATATGCCAAATAAGCCGTGTAAGTGTCTAAGCCGTGTCTAACTGATGGTGCTACTAGCTACTTATACAACGCGTACCTATATACAGGAAAGAACAGTTACGGAAAAGGGCTTACTGATGAAAAAAAGAAGTTATTATTGCCCATACAGTGTGTCTTGCGATTGGCAAAACCAATAATGAAAACAAATCGAAATATCACTACAGGCAACTACTTTTCGTCAGTTGAAGGCTGTTTAGAATTGACAAAAAAAAGGCTTAAAAAAATATGATAAAAAACGGGAAGTTCATTAAACTATGTACGGTTTCACGAAAGAACTTACGTTGCTGTCTTATGTGCCAAAAAAGAAGAAGACTGTCGTGATGATCTCATCAATGCACAACGAAAAGAGAGTTGACTCTACAAAAGGAATCCCCGAAATAATATCATTTATAATGCAACAAAAGGGGGAGTGGATTCTTTAGACGAAAAGTGTCTAGAGGGGTCTAGACGATGGCCATATTCTACAGAATGTGGATGTCGCCGCTGCCAATTCCTTTATAATATCTAATAATGACTCCTCAAAACGCATGGAATTTATGAAAGGCTTTGGAAGGCGTTTGGTTACGCCACACCTAGAGCGCAGGCATACTATAGCACAACTTTCGCACGAGCTTGAGAGTCTTATGAAGCGTATCTTGGGGAAAGATATGCCTACTGAATCTTCGAGTTTGAGACTTTGAAGAATTGTTACATGTGTTTCCAAGCAGAAACGACGTAGAACCCATTACGGGTGTCTGACGTGCGGTCAGCCGATCGGCTTGCAGTGTTCAGAACCTACCTGTAATATGTATGTATGTATGTTGGCGTTACAGTCCATGAAGAACCTGAGCCGAGCTTCTCTCAATCACCCATGTTGTGTGTGATTTCATTTTCACATAGGTGAAAGGGACCTGCATTTTATTGCCGGTTCCGAACGGCGAATTTCGAGAAGCTTTTCATGACAATTTTACTACAGGGGGTTTTGTCAGAACTCCGCTGAGGAGAAACACCGTGAAATACACGTTCGATGACATGGCTGTGTCGGGATTCGATCCCGAGTCATCGGCGTCAGAGGCCAACACACTACCCACTGCGCCACGGTGCTCTCTACCTGTAATACCTGCCGTTAAAAAATGCCTAAGTAATTGATTAGCTCCTAATGTAATTTTGATCTCATAAAACCCTTCTTAGTAAAGTACAAAAACAAGATAAAAAGTTCTTTATAGAACCTACGTTTTTTTTTTTGTTGATTTTTTAAAGAATGTTGTGATTTTTCCAGTACTACTAAGCATGTTGGTTAATAAATATTTTTCCTATGGGTATTCCTATTGTTTTATTTATCTTAGCGGCCTTAAAAAAACATAGACGAAACTCATTCGTACGTCAGTGGTAGTGTAACAAGACGACACGTCACGGTTAAGGGTTTTAAAGGCAATTGGTGACTGACATGTCTCCAATGAAGCCTCACTATCTGATCACCAACATATCAGATTCAACATCTCCGGTGAGGTTAAAGAGGTTGAGCCTGGATATCAGCCCAAACTAACAAATACTAATAATAGTATAATAGTTGGATTGATTATAGATCTGCTCTCACTAAACACAACCTCGAACTGAGGAAATCCAAAAGAAAGCCTTGGAGAAAACACTGCGAGAACAGAGACTCACTTCCAACTGCGGCCCGACTCCAGAGCACACAAATGGACCCGGGCTGCTTCGCAAATCAGACGGCACCTTTACCGTCAATCGCAGTGAAACCCTCCCCACTCGATGTCTTCTGACGATCAAACAAACGTCATAAATAGCATCGACAGACAAATTGCCTTTCTGGCAGACTTTTTAGCCCTGACAGGGTTAAATGAGCAATTGGTTAACGGTGTATTTCCTGCCTCGGATATACGGACAGATACTCGACGACGACAACGCACGAAAAAGGAACACGATTTGCGAGTATACTCCTGGAATGTCAGAACTCTGTACACTCCCGAAGCTACTCATAAACTGGAAAAAATCCTCACGCAGTACAAGGCGGATATTACTGCGGTCCAGGAAATACGGTGGATAGGAACGGTATGATGAGAAAAAAAAATTGGGACATTTATTACAGCTGTCACAAAAGATTGCACTTACTGGGATGCGGATTTGTCATGGGAAAGCGGTTAAGGTCGAAGGTCATTGGCATTAAACCCATAAGGGATCATCAGCCTTGTATGTGCACACGCCCCTATCGAAGAGGCTGAAGACCCTACAAGGAGGACTTCTATGACCTCCTGAACAACGCCTACGGAGCTTGTCTGGAGTACGACGTTAAAATCTTACTCGGGGACTTCAACGCTAAAATCGGTAAGGAGAAAACCCTTGGTGGAGTGATCAGAAAGCACAGCCTCCACGAGACAACAACAGACTACGGCTTCCGACTCCCGGACTTTGCGACAGCTCATTATGCGTTGATAAGTAGTACAGGATTCCCTCGTAAGCGAATCCACACAGCAACCCGGCGATCTCCGGAAGGAGAAAAAACTACTGTGACAAAAGAAAAGAATCTTCGCAGCCTCCCAGCTCAGGGATATCGAGGAGTCTAGGGATAAGCATAAGACAGGAGCCTTTTACAAGAAAGCCAAAGGCCTTGCAGGAGGCTACACAAAAGGCACCCAGGCTCTTCGAAACTGCGAGGGTAATCTTGTCGCCGACTCGCAAGGAATAGTGGATGTATTTAAGCAGCATTTCCAGCAGCTGCTTAACGAGCATGACCAAAAGTGAGAGTGGTCGGGACCGAGGAAATCCCAACTCCAGCCGCTGAAGTAGTCCTCCCACCCAGCATCGAAGAATTCGGCACAGCTATTCAGAAGCTGAAGATTAACAAGGCCGCAGGCTCAGATGACTTGCCATCAGAGCTCTTCAAGGCTGGCGGCGATGTTCTGGTAGGGAGCATGCACCGTATCATCTGCAGAATTTGGGAAGATGAAAGCATGCCCCACGACTGGAATACCAGCTCTATTTGCCCCATCCACAAAAACGCCAATCCTCTCTCTTGCAAGAAATATAGAGGTATATCCCTGCTCAGTGTCGCATACAAAATCCTGTCAAACGTATTGTGTGAACGTCTAAAGCCATTTTGCACCGCACTAATAGGCAGCTACCAGTGCAGCTTCCGGCCCGGCAAATAGATTATAGACCAAATTTTCACACTTCGACAAATCCGGAGCACTTACTGTGTGAGTGTGCTGCTCTCTGCCATTTTAGGAAGCGTATCCTTTGTTAAAAACCAATTGAAAAATGTAAACTATTTATGTATATGTAATGTCATAATGAAATATCTACTTTGCTGTAGTTTACTTTGCATAACTTTATTATGAAAAACATACTATGCTATGATTTGTTACTGTCATCAAATAATAAATATAAATTCTTATTCCTTTTTGAACTGTCACCGAGTGCGTTTCTTTTTAACTTCTGCTCCCAGTACGTTTCTTTAACATCCTTCTCAGTCAAATGGTAATTGATAGCACTAGCCCCATATTAAAAGAAAAAAAAAACAAAAATACAGAAAAGATTCTAAGGCCGATTGATAATAAATTGTTTTCAATCGCTAAACTTTTAAAGTCGATTGGGTATGAATTAAAATCTTTTCACTGCATGCCCATTTCTTCACCACGGCAGCATGTTCTCCTTAGAGGTAGGTCCACCATAACCAAATTTATCGAGTTTGTCTCTAAAACATTTTCAACATTGGAGCGAGCAATAAATGAATGAACATATATGTTATTACTACAGACTTCAGAAAACTATTTGATACGCCTTCCATTAATCTATCTTAAGCTTGGAGTTTTAGGCTTCCCGTCGTCTTAAGCCATACCTTGAGAATCGCTATTACAGAGTACTTTTCAGAGGCTTGATCTCTGGCCTCATTAAAGCCTCTTCCGGTGATAAGCAAAGCAGTTATCTCGGTCCTCTAATTTTTGTCCCAACTGTTGGTGTTGGTATGTATGTTGGCGTTACAGCCCATGAAGGACCAGAGACGAGCTTCTCTCAATCACCCATGTTGTGTGTGATTTAATTTTCCCATAGGTGAAAGGGACGTACAATTTTATTTCCGGATCCGAACGGCGAATTTCGAGAAGCTTTCCTTTACAATTAATATTATACTACAGGGGGTTTTGTCAGTACCCCGCTGAGGAGAAAAACCGCGAAAACCGTGTTCAATGACATGGCTGTTGTCGGGATTCGATCCCGTGTCATCGGCGACAAAGGCCAACACACTACCTACTGCGCCACGGCGCTCTCATAATTGGATAAATTAATGTACTTACTTACTTAGGTGGCGCTACAGTCCGTGGTGAACCTGGGCCTCAACCAACAAGCGTCTCCAGCTGGCACAGTCTTTGGCCAGCTGTTTCCAGTGCCGCACGCCCAGTTGGTTAAGGTCCTCTTCCACCTGCTCGCGCCACCGATGATGCGGCCGTCTTCTGCCGCGCCTTCCTTCCGGAGTGGATTCGAAGACTCTCCGGGTCGGAGCTGTATTTTCCATGCGCTCTACTGGGCCTAGCCACCTTAGACACTGTATCCGTAGACGTCGTACCAGGCCGATGTCGCTGTACAACCCATACAGCTCTTCGTTATATCTTCTCCTCCATACACCGTTTGAACAAACGGGACCGTAGATGGTACGCAGAATTTTCCCCTCGAAACGACCAAGGGCATCTTCATCCGCCTTTGTTAAGGTCCAAGCCTCTGCGCCGTAAAGGAAGACCGGGATGATCAAGATCTTATATAGCGTCACCTTGGTTTTCCGAGAGGGGGCTCTACTTCTCAATTGCCTCCTGAGCCCAAAGAAACAGCGGTTTGCAAAGGTGATTCTGCGTTTTATCTCAGCTCTGGTGCTGTTGTCGCTGATCATCAGTGAGCCAAGGTAGACGAATTCCTTGACCACTTTAAAGTTATATCCGCCCATGGCGACGTTCTGGCCAATATGTCGGTGTTGTCCGTCTCTTTTAGATGAAAGCTGATATTTGGTATTACCCTCATTAACCTTGATACCCATCTTAGCCGCCTCTACCTCAATGCTTACAAAGGCCTCATTAACGTCTCGCTGTGTCGGCCCAATCACGTCGATGTCGTCGGCATACGCAAGCAATTGCGTAGACTTGAAATGAATCGTACCTCTTGTGTTGGCCGGTGACTCTTGCACAATATTTTCAAGCACGATGTTGAAAATGTTGCATGACAGCGCGTCACCTTGCCTAAATCCTTTTTTAACATCAAAGGTCTCGGTTTGCTCATTACCGACCTTAATGAAGCAGCAAGAATTCTCCGTTGTCATCATGCACAGTCGGATGAGTTTGGCAGGGATGTTAAAACTAGACATGGCTTTGTATAGCTCATCTCTATACACGCTGTCATATGCAGCCTTGAAATCGACGAAGAGGTGGTGAGTGTCGATTTGGTACTCCTGGGTCTTCTCCAAGATCTGCCGTAGCATAAATATTTGGTCTATTGTGGACTTACCTGGCGTGAAACCACACTGATAAGAGCCGATCAGGTTATCCACAAACGGTTTCAGGCGTTCACACAATACGGCAGAGAATATCTTATATGCGATGTTAAGGAGACTTATTCCCCTATAGTTGGCGCAGTTATAGGGGTCTCCTTTCTTATGGACCGGGCAAACGCTGATCGGGCATGCTTTCCTCCGACCATACCTTGCAAATGAGATGATGTATGCACCTTACAAGCTCATCTCCAGCCGCCTTAAGAAGCTCAGCAGACAGGCTGTCTGCGCCCGCGGCTTTATTAGACTTAAGTCTTGATATTGCTATTTTGACTTCGTCTAGGTCGGGTGGACTGAATTCTGTTTCATTGTCGTCCATTACGAATGGCTCGTTCTGCCTCCCAGCGGTATCTTGTCTACCGTCGTCGTTATACAGTCTGCCGAAGTGGTCTTTCCAAATCCTAAGCATCGACTGCGACTCTA
This sequence comes from Eumerus sabulonum, assembly GCA_951905685.1. NCBI lineage: Eukaryota > Metazoa > Arthropoda > Insecta > Diptera > Syrphidae > Eumerus > Eumerus sabulonum. The sequence goes on from OX645060.1 coordinate 212,610,777, forward strand.
CTACCAGTGCTCCATTTTCATCCCTGCAGGCCGCCGCTCTGGCTTTGTAGCCATGGCATGTTCATTTTACCTTATTGTAAAACTTACGGGCGTCATTCCTGCGGAAGCATCTCTCCATCTCCTCGATCTCACGCTTTCCGTGCTCTCTCTTCATTCTTCTGAAAAGCGTGTCTTCCTCTCTTCTCCTCTGCTCATAGATTTCGCGAGCGGCTCTCGTCCGTCGTTGCAACATGGCTTTATATGCCTCTTATTTTGCTGCATGGGCTTGTTCGCATTGTTCATCGAACCAGGGGTTTCTAGGTGGTGGCGGTTTGAAACCCAGCACCTCTGAGGCAGCGTCTCTGACGGCGCTTTGGCAATGCGCCCATTCCTGCTCTATTGTTTGTGCTGCTGTGGGCGGATTTTGAGAGAGCTTGTAGTCGACATGACATGATAGGATAGGTAATAAAAGGGATTTAACAATTAACATCTTAGTTTTAGTGGTTAAGGAACCTTGTGTGGACCATAGAAGTCGGATACCACTATATACCTTTCCGATTGTAGCTGCAACACGATTGTTCCATGTGAGTGTGTCATTGAAGACTATCCCCAGATTTCTGGCCTTGTGGACATATTCAATTGTTCACTATCCTAACAAAATCGGCTAAAAATTAGATATATCTAAGTGGTGAGGGCGCCGCCGTGGCGCAGTGATTAGTGTGTTAGACTCTGGCGCACGATGAGCGAGTTCGGATCCCGAGAGCACCAACGCCATCGAATGTTTATTTCGCGACGTTCCTTCTCGGCGGGGTACTGGCAAAACCTCCCGTAGTAAACTTTCCATGAAAAAGCTTCTCGACTCACGCCGTTCGGAATCGGCATTAAACTGTAGGTCCCTCTCACCTGTGTGAAAAATAAATCACACACAACATGGGTGATTGAGATAAGCTTGGCTCTGGTCCTTCATGGGCTGTAACGCCACCAAAGCAGAAGTGATGATTACAGATACAAAGAGTAATTGACTTTGAAGGGTTCAGCGAGAAGTTGTGTGTAAGAGCCAACTGCTGATTGACTTCTTTTTTCCAATTAAAAAAAAAAAAAAATGGCTCAGCGGACAACGGTTTACGTCGAATGAGGAGGTCATAGCCCACACAAATGCTTGTTTTGAGGGACTGCCACAAAAGTTTGAGGGATGTCTATCGAAGTGTTTTGAACTAGAAAGAGGTTATGTTGAAAACTGTACCCAAAAAAACAATTGTTTCACTATCTTTTTCAAAAGACTTATTGACCCACCCTTAAAATGATAGTGTAGAAAAATTCTCGAAACCCTAAGTTACCAAATCGTTCTATATCACTTACGTCAGAAGTCTGCTCGAATACGCTATTTAAGTCTGGTCTCTATACAACATTAGACATTCTGTACGAACTGAAGCTCAATGTAGGTTCTTGCGTTTTGCCTCAAGGAATCTTCCATGGTCTAAAAGATTTGGATCACCACGCCGGGACGTAGTCGACATCCTCCTTGTGTGCCAACTTTTAGCTGGAACTACCGACTTTCTTGTCCTTTTGGAAACGACTTCACTAAACACCCTTGTCGCTTTTAGTCTATACTGCTTTTTCGACTTCTCTTTCATCTCACCAACTATGGCCACTTTTAGCCCAATTGTAGAATGTTGCGTTTGACCAACCAGTCACCATTATCCTCAGATCATGGGATGAACTTCTATAAAAGCGTTTATGGGAAACATTTGAGTGGTATCATTTTTAGTCCAACAATGTCATCGGTGAGCCTCCAACAGAAGTACCCAATTTGATTCAAGAATAAGTATTTCTAGTTTTAATTCGCATTTAGCATCCATAAAGGTGTATTTCTAGATGCACTTAAACTAGCCATTGTCATCCCACTGTTCAAAAAAGGAGAAACCACGAGTCTTAACAACTATCGTCCTATCTCTCTTCTTTCTGTTTTTGCCAAAGTTTTTGAGAAAGCCATGAAAACAAGGATGTCGTCCTTTTTGAACAAAATTAATTTCCTAAGCGATTCTCAATATGGTTTCAGAAAAGGGAGGTCGACTGAAGACGCCGTTTTGAAACTTTGTAGCGAGTTATATCAAACTTTAAACAACTCCGGAACAGCGGCTGCTTTATTTATTGATATAACTAAAGCATTTGATTTGGTGGATCATACCAAACTACTTCAAAAATTATATAGAATTGGTTTCAGGGGCTTTGTATACAATTGGTTTGCTTCTTATTTAAGAGATCGTAGACAGATGGTGAAAATTAAAAATAGTTGGAGCTCGGAAAAAGTTATAAATTTAGGTGTTCCACAGGGGTCTGTCCTGGGTCCGATCCTATTTCTTATTTATGTTAATTCCCTTTTTATCCAACCTTTTAAAGGCATTGTAACAGCTTTTGCTGATGATACATCTTTGTCGTATTCTGAATTAAACTATTTTAATATGTATACATCGGTTAACTATGATCTAGCAATCCTTCGTAAATGGTATTGTTCTCATAAGCTTATTATAAGTGAAAAAACCAAGTTTATGATCTTCAACATTTCAGGTGTCGCATCTGAAGACATATAGTTGATATATCATTCGCCTAGTTGCACTAAGTACAGTCTGTATACTTGTCTTCATCAACTTAATAAGTCCTCTTTCAATGCTGGTAATAACTGCTCGGGTGGTTGCTTTAATATAGAAAAAGTTGAAAGTTTCAAATATCTGGGGATAATTTTGGATTGCAAATTAAGTTGGAAGGATCATACCTCACACCTATCCAAATACCTAAATAATGTTCTACGCCAAATTTACCATCTTAGTCTATATTGCACGTTACCCATCTTAAAGCTTGTTTATAATGGATTATTTAAATCTAACCTGCAATATGGGCTAACTTGTTGGGGTGGTACTCACTCTAATAAAATAGATCCCTTAACTGTTAAACAAAAGCATGCGATTCGTATCTTGTTCAAAGTTAATCGCAGGACTCACTGTTTTGAGTTGTTCCTTTAAAACATTTATATTTTTATAAGGTTCTTGAAGTATTTTTCAATAGATCTGGTTATTACCCTTCAAGATGGTGCGTTTCCCATAATTTACGTGTCAATAACCAATTCTTAGTGAACATACCTATAGTAAGAAAATCACATTTTTCACATTTTTATAATGTTACTGCGCCCCGCTTGTTCAATAACCTACCTTTTAATCTGAGAAGTGAGATGACTGAAGTGCTATTCTTGAAAAAACTGAAACTGTTTCTATTTACATTTAATTTTAAGCAAATAGATCCATTACTAAATGTTATAGTCTAAACGTATGTTTTGGTGTATCTCTTTTCTTTAATTGAATTTTTCATTTAACAATATTGTAATCAAAGAACTTGAATTGAATTTGATTTTTTGCACTAAATGACCCCACAACCTACATTAATGTCCAATTTATTCTGATGGTTCATTCGCCACTTGTCTTTCGACAATAGAATGTTTCTAATTATTTCATAAAAATCTTTTGTTATTCTTTAGTTATATGTATATAATAGATTGTTCATAATGTTTTTCATGAAATATGTAAATAATAATAAAAAAAAAAAAAAAAATGTATGTTCCTGTGCCACATTTGATCAACCCCTTAAATCGGGTACTTGAGAAAAGTTTAGACAGCTTGCGTCACATAGCAGACTTTCTCGAAATGAGGATGTAGACTTACTAATTTAACAAGGTCTTATTAAGACTCTATACAGCGACTTGCACAATTGAGAAACATGTCGAATAAGTGTTTTATGTCGTCTATAGGGACGGTCTGGAGTATGTCTGTACCCTTTCTTTTCTTCGACAGTTTTTTCCGGGATGGTAAAACCCACACGGTGCTAGATCAAGCAATGTACCTCTCAACTTAGGCAGCCATCAATAGGTGCCGTCACTAGAATATTTTAGGAAGGACCTTGTAAAAAAAAACAGTTCAATATCCACGACTACGTCATAGATCGGTGTGCATTGCCATCAATAGCAAGTATGCGGTCCAATCGTATGTCGCTGGAAAATATTGCTTTTTTCCCAGTGTAAGCGCCCCGTCACCGATACACCAACACCAAGTACGAGTATTACAAGCAGCCGATTACACTGTTTTCTAGTTTTCCTCGTTTAGTTTTCATTTTTTATTTGCGTTTTCAATTTCACTTTTATCCCACCGTGGGTAGTTGGCCGATCCATAGAGTGCATACCTCCACAACTGCACTACTAAAGCATAGCCCGACTCGACAAATAAAGTTTCGATTAAAGAAAAAAGGAAACAGTTTGCATGGATTTTTTCCAGGTTTCTTCCTGAGTATAAATGCTTTTCTTCTTGTCGGCAATGGGGGAGCGAAAAGAATGGCGTGTATAAAGCAAATGAAACTAAAATAGAAAAACTTGAAATTGCACCTGTAACTCTCTTCAAATAGTTTTTCAATGATTTTCTACCATTTAGCTAAACATGATAGAAAACAAATAAAAGAAAAACTATGAAAACGCCATTCAAGGGAATCGATATACAGCAAGAAGATGGTAAAGGGAGCTTAGGATCATCTAAGCTAGAATGTTTCATTTATTCGGTCGAGATATTAAATTTCTCAAATATTTACAAACTCGGATTGAAGCTGATTGATAGAACTTTGAAACTAATTTGGCGATACGAGATGACTTGCCTTGAATAGCTACTCAGGGACATCGGAAACTGTTTGGATTCATTGAATGTATGTATGTACATCGAACGATGCACCTTCGTATCATTGGTCCGCAGAGTGGCTATTTGCAATTCCGAATAAATACATGATATGCTGCACACTGGTTACGATAGATGAAATGTTGCCCTTTCAATGGAACCAAACGAGTGTTACGCATATGTATTTCACCATGCCCCATAAGTCCTTTTGACAGGACGAACACGCAAACGAACTCAAATTTGAGAGACATGCTACTTGCTCATGTATATGAATCGAATGATGCGAAATCCCCTCTGACATTCCGGGGGGCACTTTAGCTCGCGATAATATTCTGCTTTTACCGTTAGCACACACATGCCACCATCGAACTAGCCGGGTACATAAAGACATAAATAAAAGGGATCTTTTAGTACTTGGCGTCCTTGTGCTCGTCTAGTTTTCGGTTGCCTCATCGCCCACATCAGCTGGGGTTACTCTCGACTCCTGTAGCGTTCGTATTATCCGCATTGCAGTACAGAAATTGCTTCGTAGTTACGCCGCTCTCTCTCTTTTTCATCTCCATTTCAAGTTGGTGGAATATCTGTACATGCGAATACAGGAGTAATAGAAAGCTTCAAGTTCTTACTACCTATGAGCATATGTATGTATATGACGAGGCGAATGGAGATGCTTAGAGTCGAGCTGTGAGCTATGTTGCATGCAGCATGCATGCATGCTTCAGTTGAAATACTTGTGGCAGTCGAGTGGCAGAATGGTAACGCTGAACCAGATGGCAGCAGATGGTTGTGGGTGTTGAGTGTTTTTTCGTGAATAACTTTGAAGAAATATCTGAGGCAGGTTGTATCTGAATGGGTTCGTTAAAGTGCTTTAAGTGTTGGCTTGCACGAAAATGTAGGGTCGCATTTGGGTATAGCGTCTAAGGGCGGGAAGTTTTTCAAATTATCATAAATATAGTGGCAGGAGGGTATTAGCCGTCTCAAAGTAGAATAACGATCGTTTAGGAAATGCGCTAAAATGGATGCAAGGGCCAAGGTGGATATAGTATGGCTTTTTTAGGACTTAAAGAGTCAGGTAGTCAAGCGCTCATGCGGTGGTATTTTAAGTTTTTGCAAAATGATAGCCGACATTACACACAGCTTCTTAGAAGCATCGCAAGTATTTTGAAGTTATTTTCATTATGCCCTCATATACCTACATAGAAGCTCTATATGCGGCTGTCTTTTGCAGTGGGGCTTGAGCTGTGGTGTCCATTCACTCTACATGACCTAGTCATCTTAGACGTTGTACCTGCAGATGTCTGATCAGACCAATGTCGCTGTCCCAGAGACTTCGTCGTTGGATTATCACAAACTGGTCCGAAAAAATGTTTGTTCCTCTCGAAGCGTTGAAATGCCTCCTCATCTATTTTTGTCAAGATCCAAGCCTCTCCGTCATTAAAGAAGGCCGGTATGCTGAAGGTTCTGTAGAGTGCGCCATCGCGCAGTAGTCAGTCTGTTGGAATCTAACGTACGATGAGCGAGTTTGGATCCCGATGACACCAACGCCCTGGAATTTTTATCTGACATCATCCCTTTTTGGTAGGTTCTGGTAAAACCCCCCATAGTGTACTTCTTGCCATAAAAAATCTTCTCGACTCAAACCGGCCGGAATAGGCATTAAACTGTAGATCCCTTTCATTTGTGCGAAAAATAAATCACACACGGAAAATGTTGGCTCTAGCCCTGCACGGGCTGTAACGCCACAAAGGAGAAGAAGAAGGAAAGGATCACCTCTGTTTTTCGAGAGAGGACTCTATTTCTCAATTGCCTCTTAAGCCCAAAGAAAGAGTGAATGGCATGAGCTATTCTGCGTCTCATCCCAGCGCTGGTGTTGTTACCGCTTGACATTAACGGTTCAAGGTAGACGATATCTTTTCCCACCTCAAATTTCTTTATTAAAGCATACATATGTATATTTGTTTTTGCCTTTATTTACCTTCAGACCCACTAAAGCAGTGAAGCTTTTATGAGCACTGAAGCATAACTAGCCGCTTCACTCACGTCTGGCTATACAAAAAAAAAAATCATTAGCATACGCAGATCTTGTCTCTTTTATTGGCCAGTGTGCTTTGTACAATCTTCTCAAGAATGGTTTAGAAAAAGTCGCTTGACAATACGCCGCCCTGCCTGAATCCTTTTTTAGTGTCCAAGGCCGCTTCGCTATGATAACCTTGTTTAAGTCGGGTGAACGGAATTCTCTTTCGTCTTCATCTGGAATGAATGGTTCATTCCGCCCGATAACGGTAATTTGACTATCATCGCCGATATACGGCCAGCATCGTCTACGAGTCGAGGCGCCGTGGCGCAGAAGTTAGTGTGTTGGACTCCGGCGCACGATGAGCGAGTTTCGGATCCTGATAACACCAACGCCATCGAATGTTTATTTTGCGGCGTCCATCCTCGGCGGGGTACTGTATACCTCCCCGTAGTATACTTGCCTTGAAAAGGCTTTTCGACTCACGCCGTTCAGAACCGGCATTAAACTGTAGGTCCCTTTCACCTGTGTGAAAAATAAATCACACATAACATGGGTGATTGAAGAGAAGCTTGGTTTTGGTCCTTCATGGGCTGCAACGCCACCAAAAAAAAAAAAAGAGGAAAAATCGACTGCGAGTCAGCTACTAGATGTCCGTTTTCATTCGGGCAAGCTTCTGCTCTAGCTTTATACCCTTGGTGTGTTCATTTTATTTTATTCCTTCGATAACATCTCTCCATCTCCTCGACCTCGCGTTTCTCGTACTCCTTCATTTTCCTTTGAAGACCGCGTGCTCCTCCCTTATTTTCCGTTCGTAGAGCTCACGAGTGGCTCTCGTCCGTCGACGTGGATTTGGAGAAATGTTTTTGTGTTTAGATTGGTAAGACTGTGTTTGAAACAAGTTTCACTACAAAATATTTATTCGCTTTTGAGATACGCTTCGTTTTGTGACTTAGTTAAAGTGGATTTTTCGGTTATTGGTGGTATGAGGAGTTCCAAGAAGGCGAAGAACGCCAGTACCCCGCCGAGGAGGGACACCGCAAAATAAACATTCGATGGTGTTGGTGTTATCGGGATTCGAATTCGCTCATCGTGCGTCAGAGTCCAACACACTAACCACTGCGCCACGACGCCCTCAACAACATCAAACTGTCAACTTATTATTTGAGAGTTATGCGCCGTTTGCATGATGCTGTTCTCCTAGAGATGCCCGAATTCTTGCGAGACAATTCGTGGTTTTTGCTTATAGCTCGACATATATCGTTGTTTCACCATAACGTATTCACGTGGTTTAGCACTATGCGACATCGTTTTGAGACGATAGAGGAGATACAAACCGCAACGAAGAGATAGCTGAAGGCCATCTCGAAAACTGACTGTTCGAGATTTGAAAATGCGTTGGCAGAAGTGCATAGTATCAGACGAGTTTACTTTGAAGGCAATCAAATTGATTTAGAATAAAAAATAAAGATTTTTCAAAATAAATGTCACCGTACCGTTTGGACACAGAAATGTGACGTGTTTTGGAATTACTGGAGTTACAATTTGACACGCACTCAAACTGAGCGATCCAATCACAAAACTCTGCACTCTGCTCTCACCCTTATTTTTGGAAAAAGAAATATGCATGCAAATTCCTAAATCCTAATTGACTCCACCTAATGTAGCTATCCAAACCTTAGTCAAAAAACTTAGCTACTCAGTACTGCAGAACGCCATGATTAATCTGAATAAATATATTGAACCCGTCTGTCAATGTAATCACTTTATCCATCTACAACTCCCTTTCATTTGATTTTATCTAAAACTCAGTTCCACAAAAATGTGTTTACATTTGTGGAAATGGGACTATTTCCTGCCACCACGAAACCAAATTTCAAATCACTCTTCTGCAAACATGTAACTGAAAGAGAAATTAACCTCGGCAATTTCAAAAGTTAAGTGATCAATTGATTTAGTCACTTCAGCGGATTTAACATCATCGAAAAGTCAATCCATCACTCTGTCTGTCTTTCTATCATCCGCCCTGCCATACATTTCGAACTGCATTAAGGGTATTTGTGTGAGGGCGTTTGGTCGTTGATTGTGTTTTGTATATAGATTGAACCTATTTCCAGTTTATTTCCGAACCAATTTCCACCAAATACCGGAAAGTGGGATTCAAACTGACTTTCATTCGCGTTAAAAACGAGCTTAGACTAAATGTACACACGTGAGCGATATAATACAATCTCGGTTTAATAATTAAGAGGTATTGAGGTACAATATAGAGACCTTTACCTGCGTGCTGAGTGGATCGGAAGGCCAGTCAATAGACGGCACCGCGAGGAGGTACGGGTGGGACTTACTAACAGCGCCGCAAGATGTTCTTCTGTTGCTTTAGTCGGCCAGGACCCGCCAGATAGAGACCTTTGTTAGTCATTTGCTATCGCAAAAGACCGTCAAGACCTTCGCAGATTCTGTCCCCCTCAAACTCTCTCAAAAGCCGATGCAAACTACACAAACCATAGAACAGCAAGGAGACGTTGTCAAAGCGCCATCAGGAATGTTGCCTGTGATGTATTAGGTTTGATGACGAGTGCAGACAAGTACATGCAGAAAAACAGACCGCATAATGGCCACTTTGCATAGACGAACGAGAGCTGCTCGTTAGCTCTCTAAGCGGAAAAGTAGGGGGAACGTTCATAAGGAAAAAGAATGAGAACGATGGTGCGCGATCGAGGAGAAGGAGAAATGATATCGCAGGAACGGCGCTCGAAAGTTTTACCAAAAAGTAAAATGAACACGCCAAGGCTATATAGCAAAGCGGAAGCCTCCATGGATGAACATTGACACGTAGTTGAATCACAGTCGATGATGAGAATATGAAACGACTATTTCAGTGGACTGTAGGCAGAAGGAACCATTCACACTGGACGAAGAGGAGGAAGCATTCCGTCCACCCGAATTGGACGAAGTTAAGATAGTGACATTGAAACTGAAGCCTAATTAAGCTGCTGGTAGCCTGCCTGCTGAGCAACTTAAAGCAGCTGAAGATAAGTTGTTTGGGAGCAGACACCAACTCGTCTGTTTTAAATGGTCGGAAGAATGCCCAACTATAGCATCGTTTGCCCGGTCCATAGGAAAGAGGAATAATCCTTCTTAATATCTGTTTAATCTTAAAATGTGCTCTCGGGTAGTCCGAGATCTGTGCCCTACCGCCACTCGGTGCACATCAAATTGTCTTTCTGTTTTGTCTCATATGTAATAATAATAAAGGAACCTTTGAGCAGAGCGGACGTGAGTTTTACAATCAAGGAATAAAGGAAAAGGTACATAGTATATATTCAAAGGCAGTAAGGTGTCCTAGGTGCTGGACAATTATTGAGTTAATACAAAGTGGGTGAAAAGGCGCACATAGGTGCAAGAAAAGTGAAAAACATTGGTCCTTCGAGGCGAATAAGGAAGAAAAAATGCACATACAATATATAGATACATAACTAATCAATAGTGAACAATAGATCAGTAGTTACAATCAATCACTAGTGAACAATAAATCAATAGTTACAATCATATCAATAGTGAACATTAATGCCATAGTGAACAATTAAACAATAGATAAATAGTGTCGCGCGTTATACATACATACATTTTGAACAATTATCGGGAACAAGCTTGGGTGAAATTTCAACCAAGTGTAGGTACCGAAGCCAGTAGTCGGAATTAAAAAGAAAGGGTAGTGGTGATCAATTTTCGGGAACACGCTCGGTTCAAATTCCACGAATTTAAGGTACCGAAGTCAGAAGTTGGAATTAAGGCGAAAAAGTCGGTGAGTACATATCACACTTACTTATACGTATACTCGCATATTTCTACATATCTACATAACCATATTATCACGAATTCGTCAGGACAGTAAATACATACATACGTATCGTAAAATGGAAGCGTTACGGAAAAAACGAAGTTCAATAAAAGGGAGTATTACGAGAATCGATCGATATAGGATGGATCATGACGGGGAAAGATTGTCGATTATAGATGCTCAAACGAGGTTAGATAGACTGGAGAGCTTATTGCAGGCATTTGAACAGGTTCAAGGGGAAATTGAGTTTTTGTTGTCCGAGGAGGAAATTGAGGAAGAGGCCGCGATAAGAGATGATATCGAGAGTAGATATTATACAATAAAGGGTTGGTTTTTAACCAAAATAAGGGAGGTGTCAGTTTCCAGTCCACCGGAATCAACTACATTCGCACATGCATCAACACCAGCACGTCCGTCCGAGGAATTAAACGACACGTTAAGGCAACTGGCGGGTACTCAATCAAACATCGCGGCGGTTCTAACGTCTCTATCGGAAATAAATCAATTAAGTAGAAGCTCACATACTCAAGAAATTAAATTACCTCCGATCTCTTTACCATCGTTTAATGGAGATTATAAGGAATGGCCTACCTTCAAGGACTTATTCAGCACTATAGTGCATCAATCAACCAGTTTATCGGGGGCGCAAAAACTACAATATTTAAAATTGTCGCTAAAGGGAGATGCCGCATCTATACTAAAGCATATCAATATATCCGATGCTAATTATCAGCAAGCTTGGACCGATTTAAAGGGCATGTACGACAAAGAAAAAATAATCATCGAATCGCACATTAAAACATTAATGGAGCAACCTAGTATCGGCAACCAGCCTAATGCTTCCGGTATAAGACGTCTCTTTAGTAGTTTCAAAGAATCAGTCTCAGCTCTGAAATCATTAGGTACCCCTGTCGAACATTGGGATGCATGGCTTATATTTGTACTCGCGTCCAAACTTGATCCAGAATCGAAACAGCTGTGGGCTCGTCAATCGGCATGGAATTTTTAACAGCAAGGCAGTTTGAGTTGGAATCGGTTTCAACAAGTAAACGCAATCAGGGATTAGGCAACAAATTCAGTCGGCAGGCAGTATTCGCAGCGGTATCATTGGCGTGTACGTTATGCAAAGAAAATCACTATCTAGGCGCTTGTCCTCAATTTATTAACTTGCGCTTAACTGACAAAAGACATTTCATAGCACAAAATGGAATTTGTTATAACTGTCTTAACGTAGGGCACTCAGTAGCATTTTGCAAATCCCAATCTTGCAGGAGATGTAAAGGAAAACACCACACGCTTATTCATGATGAAGGCAGGCATGGAACAAAAAACGTTGCTGCAACAGTTAACGAGAATTCATCGCGAAACAGGATTCAAGGCCAGATTACGGAAAATGTGGATGGGGAACGTAGCCCCCACGCACTAGCAGCAAGTAAGAAGGCTCATGCATCAGCTTTGACAACCAGAATAGAAGGCAGTGGTAACGGCTACAAGAAATTTAACTTGCTACCAACAGCTGTAGTGCCGGTAAGGGATCAGTGGGGTGTATTTAAACCATGCAGAGTGCTGCTGGATTCTGGTTCACAGGTCTCTCTTATGACGGAATCTTGCGCCCAGTATTTAAGACTGCGTAAAGACAAGTGTAATGTAATCATCGACACTGTGGGAGAAAACGAATCTAAGGCACGCGGATCAGCTTTATTGAGCATAAAATCAAGAGTTTCGAACTTCTCTATTTCGACGAATGCAGTGATTTTGCGCAACATCACTAAGCAATTACCTCAACATAAGGTAGCATACGGCATACAATCGCAGTTAGGCGACATCGAGTTAGCTGACCCAGAGTTCTTCAAACCAAATACTGTCGACATTCTGTTAAATGCAAGTGTGTTTCTAAGGTCACTGAAAGGGGACAAGAGGTATGACAGCGAAAATAATATGATTGCCCAAAACACGGAGTTTGGATGGGTTTTGGCCAGCGAGGACGAAAATATGAAAGGTAGCCGTCAATCAACGTTCCATACATCTGCAGACTTGGGGCATATGGTAGAACGGTTTTGGGAAATGGAGGAGTCGAGGCCAAGTAATCGGCAATTACATGACGATCATCCATGTGAGATACATTTTAGACAAAACTTCAAAAGGGCAGACAATGGGCGCTTTATCGTAAAACTTCCATTCAAGGAGCAGGTGGAATTAAAGAAGACACATGGCGAACAGCTGAGCAACGGCTTTTATCAATGGAGCGAAGATTTGCGAAGGATAAGGATTTAAGAGAGCAATATGTTGATTTTATGGACGAGTACCAGCGATTGGGTCATATGACGGAGATTATAAGGCAGGAAAATGACAAACGGGAACAGTGTTATTACTTACCTCATCATGCCGTAATTAAGCCTGAAAGCAGTACAACACGATTAAGGGTAGTTTTTGATGCATCGTGCAGCCCGCCCGGGGGTCAGTCGTTAAACTCACAACTGTTAACGGGACCCGTTCTGCAAAGGGATCTTACACACATTCTATTACAGTTTACCATTAATCCGATAGCACTGAGCGCCGATATAGCTAAAATGTACAGGCAAGTCCTAGTAGAAGAAGGAGATAGGCGGTTTCAACAAATCTTATGGAGGACAAATCCCACACAACCTATTAAGGTGTTTCAGTTAAACACTATCACCTATGGTACCGCACCGGCATCCTTTTTAGCTACTAGGGTATTATTACAACTCGCGGAGGATGATGGTAAGGAATATCCCGAGGCATCAAGGATGATAACGAATCATTTCCACATGGACGACTTTCTAGCGAGTTGTACTAGCGAGGATTCAGCTAGAACTTTAGTTAGGGATTTATGCACGCTACTTCAAAGAGGAGGATTTAATTTGCGAAAATGGGCCTCCAACTGCAAGGATCTATTGGACGAAATACCAGCTGAAAAAAGGGAACCTACTTGGACGTGGTCATTAGAGGCCGACCAACCGCTTAAGACTTTGGGACTTCGCTGGCATCCCGTAACAGATTCCTTTAGTTTTAAAGTGGACATACGGGACTTTTCTTGTTACACCAAACGTAATCTATTGTCTGAAACAGCCAGGATCTTTGACCCCTTAGTGTACTTATCACCATATCTTATAAATTATAGGATTTTATTGCAAAGGTTGTGGCAAGAAGGAGTGGATTGGGATGATCAAATTCCTGTTAGATATATTCAACGATGGGATAGTATACGAGGTGGCCTTGACGAAATAGGAAAATTGGAGATATCAAGATATAGTCCACATAACAAAGCAACGCTAGAGATACATGGTTTCTCAGATGCTTCGGAAAACGCGTACGCAGCCGTGGTCTATCTGCGAAGTGTAACTGAAGAGGGACAGGTGGTTAGTAGTTTTGTCATGGCAAAGACAAAGGTTACGCCTTTAAACCCAGTTATCGTTATAGCTCGGTTGGAGTTATGTGCAGCACATTTGCTTGCAAAGCTTGTAAGTAAGCTACGTGAAATACCTGAATATACGAATACACCTGTTCAAGGATGGACAGACTCCGAAATTGTTTTGCATTGGCTAAGAGGCCATCCTCGAAGGTTTGCCAATTTTATTGGTAACAGGGTATCCGCTATAACTACAATAATTCCTTCAGAAAATTGGCATCACATCAGAGGAGACCTAAATCCAGCGGATTGCGCATCAAGAGGGATCACGGCTAATCAACTGCGAAATTACGAGCTTTGGTGGAAGGGACCAGATCTTCTACGAACTAATTCTATAAATTACAATACCCTACCTGGTTAGGTTAGGTTAGTTGGGTGCCCTATTGACATGAGGTCACGGCTCACTTAGACTACTAAGAGTCCATTGTGCCCATTTTGAAAACTAACCCGAGGGGAACCTGTTAGTTACCCGCTGAGCTAAACCACCCACATTCAGTTAAGAATCTTAGCAGTTTGTTCAGCTTAATGTCTCTTGCCTCCTCTAAACCCGAAAAGAAATAGTTCCCGAGGTATGTAAATCTTTTTCGGGCCAGTGCAGGGCATTCACACAGTAGGTGACGAATGGATTCTATTTCCTCTTCGTCCCTACAGCTTCTGCAAAAATCGTTGTAGGGCTGGCCTAGTCTAGCTGCATGATATGATATCATGCAGTGCTCAGTGAGAGCACCGACTACCAGTCGTATATTCCCTCTACCAAGATTTAGCAGACTTTCCGTCCTTTTTTTGTCATAGACAGGCCATGTTAGCCTTGCCGTAGCGCATGTGTCTAATTGACACCATCGCTTGTTGGCCTTTCCCAGCAGTTCCACCCCTATTTCTCTGAATAGTGTGCTGAGTGGCGTTCTAGCCTCAGTTGTGATCTGCGAGGTATCTGCGCCTGATCCCAGTCTGGCTAGTTCGTCCGCCTTCTCATTTCCGGAAATATTCACATGTCCTGGTACCCAGCAGATGGTTACCTCATTGACATCCGATATTTCTTCTAGTTTCTCTTTGCAGAGTTTTACGAGCTTGGATCTTATCCATGTTGCTTGCAGAGCCTTAATGGCTGCCTGACTGTCAACATAGATTTTGATTCTCTTACCTGAGAAATTCTCCCTAAGAATCAGATCCGCACCTTTTTTGATTGCAAAGATCTCAGCCTGGAAGACGCTACAGCCATCATCAAGTCTGTAGGAGTGACCCGCTTCCTGAGATTCGAAGTAGACTCCGGCTCCTGTACCGGTATCCGTTTTGGATCCGTCGGTATAGACTGCCAGTTCCTCTTCCGTGTTTACCATACCACTGGCCCATTCCTCCCTGGAGGGAATCCTAGTAGAGAATCTCCTCTCACAGCAAGAAAGTGCATCGATCCAGGATTGATGCGTGGCCATGAGGACATCTTTTCCAGAGACTGGATTCTTGCATCCTTAACGCAGCCCTGGCTGCAATGCTTTCGCAATACATGTCTAGTGGTGGTAGGTTCAACATTGCCTCAAGGGCCGCCGTTGGTGTGGATTTCATAGATCCGGTCACCGCCAGGCAGCCAGCCCTCTGAATCCTTGTAAGACTTTGAAGGTTGCATTTCTTTTCAAGTGCTTTCCACCAGACAATTGATCCATAGACTAAAATAGGTCTTACCACCGCGGTGTATAGCCAGTATACCACCTTTGGTTTAAAGCCCCATGTCTTTCCGAAAGCTACCCTGCACGAATATAGTGCCACGTAAGCTTTCTTGGTCCTTTCGTTTATGTTGTCCTTCCAGCTAAGCTTGGAATCTAGAATTATGCCAAGATACCTAGCGGATTTCTTCGGAATCAGGTCGATGCCATTTATACGTGGATATGTATAACTAGGTATTGATCTTTTTCATGTGAAGAGGACAATCTCAGTTTTGGTTGGATTTACCCCTAGGCCCCGTTCCTTGACCCAGTTATTCACCAATAGCAGCGCATAACTTAGTCTTTCACTAAGGACCTGAGGAAATTTCCCAGGTATCAGGATGGTAATGTCATCAGCATAGGCCGTGACATTGAAACCCTGTGTCTCTAGGAGCTTTAGCAATTCATCGACTACGAGGAGCCACAGGAGAGGCGATAGGACACCCCCCTGTGGTGTGCCTTGGTTGACTCTCACCCTTCCGTTTGCTCCTCCTATCGACGAGTTTACTATGCGAGTACTTAGCATTTGTTCAATCCATCTACAGATTCCCGAGTTTATGTGGGCCATCCGTAGACTGGACATTATTGCCTCGGTACTGACGTTATTGAAGGCACCCTCAACATCTAGAAAGGCCCCCAGGGCATATTCCTTAGCATTGAGTGCCTTTTCTATCGTATAGACCACCCTGTGAAGAGCGGTGTCTACCGATCTTCCCTTTATGTATGCGTTGTGTGATTGTGATAAGTAGCTATCACCAATCTCATCTCTTATGTATTTGTCGATTAGTCGTTCCAGTGTTTTCATAAGGAAGGAGGATAGGCTGATAGGTCTATACTCCGTTGCTGTGGCATGGTTGACCTTTCCTGATTTGGGTATAAACACCACCCTAACCTCTCTCCATGCTTGTGGGACATGCCCCATCCTGAGGCACCAGCAGTATATGCGTTCTAGCCAGGGGATGATAAGTTCCCCTGGTTCTTGCAGCATTTTCGGATATATACCGTCTATTCCTGGCGCCTTGTATGGGTCGAATGATTTTACCGCCCACAAAATTTTTTCTTTGGTAACGATCTTATCGATTATTTCAGGCCCAGTCTGTTCCCTTACCAGTGTATTCGCCGTCTCGAATGTTCCCGCGTTTACACAGTTAGGGAAGTGACATTTTAGTAGGGCGTCAAGCATGCTTTCGTTTGAGTCTGTCCAGCTACCATCAGATTTCCTGATTGAAGAAACCTGCGTGGGAGCCTTGGCAAGGACCTTTCTCAGACGAGCCGCATCCGTACATGATTCGATAGACCCGCAGAAATTTCTCCACGAGCTCTTTTTAGCGAATCTAATTTCCTTTTTGAGTCGCTTAACATTATCTCTATAAGTTGACCATTCGATGGAGCCCTCTTTAGCGAGGTTCCAACTATGTCTGGAGATACGTAGCCGCTCTGCTATTTTTGCGTTCCACCACGGTGGGTGGTTCTTTTTACCTGGATTTTTGATAGGGCAAGATCTCTCGAAGGACCGGTTTAGCTTATCGGTTAGGTTCAGTATCATCTTATCGATGTCTTTTGTGGAGTTGGGATTTCCATTCGGAGGTCGAACTAAGGTTTTTCCCAATTCCATGTTGAACTTTTGCCAATTCGCCTTCCGCGGATTCCGAAAGACATTGCCATCCGTTACACAGAGATTCAGATCAAAGAGTATCCAGCAATGGTCAGAAAGTGACGCTTTGTCGGACACTCTCCAGTCTGAGACCTTTGCATTACCGTTTCCATTTACTAAAGTAACGTCTATAACCTCCCTTCTATTTCTAGTGATAAAGGTTGGTGAATTACCACGGTTACATATAGTTAGATTAGTATTTAGGACATAACTGAACAGAGTCTCACCTCTACTATTTGTGTTAGTGCTACCCCAAATGGTATGATGGGCGTTAGCATCACACCCTAAGACTAAGTTCTTCTTACCTTGTTTGGTCATAGAGACCAGTTTCCTTACTCCTTCCGAGGGGACTTCCGTGCCTTCGTCATATGGTAGGTAAACCGACGCCATCGTGAAAGTGCCGTCTTTTCCTTTGACTTCCACAACCGTCTGATCACCCGAGCTGAAATTGGTTAGCATTAGTGTGTGGAGTTCTTTCCTGGCAACAATACAGGTCCTTACCTTGCCTTCGTTACCGTTATAAATTATTTTGTATTTTGATGACCCTAGTCCTTTTACCCGATTGTGGAGAATCCATGGTTCCTGGACTAGGGCCAAGTCAAGCTGTTCCTTGTTGAGGAGCAGCATGAGGTTTACCGAGGCGGCTTTACTGTGGTGGAGGTTTATTTGTACTACCTTCATTGTCTGTAGTATCCTTTTCCACCTCCACCAGTACCACCTCGCCAGGCCGCGCCTTCTTCGTGAGTCTCAATAGAAACTCACCAGCTCCGAAGAACAAGCGCATAGCCTTTTTTCCCTTAGAATTTCCGGTGGATTCTCTATAACGAAGATGATACTTTTCGTATCATTTCCGTTGTTTTCCAAAGCCACAACCTCCCAGTCATCCATAGGGACCGCTGGGTTTTGTGCCCTTAGAAAGCCGAGAATCTCCTCTTTCTTCATCCCCATATCCGGTACATTCATTTTGGCCCTAGGGCTCTCCGGTATCTTATCCAGGGGGACTGCCTTTAGTGCAGCTCCTTCCCATGGCTTAAGACTGGGAATGACTTTTGAGGCGAAGTCATGCGAGAGCTGGTCTTTGCAGTCCAGTCTGCTTATGCCCCGCTTCCAGTTCGTGAGGCCAAACGTTGGCGCAGGTTTCCCAGCGTTCCCCCGAATGTGGTCGAAGATCGCTTTAGCCAGAGCCTTTTCGATCATCTTCCCCTGTTCGAAGGTATACTGGCCACTTGGCTTGCCGCAATCCACTACAGCAAGCTGTAGAGCATTACGGATAGCCCCGCTAAACTGCGCCGCACTGTTGACCTTCGCTCTCTTCGCTGGGTTGTTGGCCTCTTCCTGGGATCTCACCCTTTTTGCCATAAACCCTTCCCTTTTCTTGGTAGCGGTCTTGCCAGTTGCATCGATCGCCGTGGAAGTTGCCTTGCCTAGACCCGTCTTAGCGACTTCGGTCTTTGGTGCATCGATCGCCGTGGAAGTTGCCTCACCTAGACCCGTCTTAGCGACTTCGGCCTTTGGTGCGCTCTTTCCACCCTTACGTCGAGCCCAGGTGCCACTGGTGCCCGCCTTATCGGCTTCGGCTCCAGTTGCCCCGGTTCGCCGCTTTCCTTTTTCTGGCGGCTTTTCAGGATCTTTCTCATCCTTGCACTTTTTTCCACCATTGTCCGTTGCCTATTTGTCATTCTTTGGCTTTATCAGGGCATCTTTGGCAATGGTTTCCTCAGCCCATCTGAGTTTTCCCTTCTCCAAATCGGAGAGCAGAGGAATACCCTTTTCTTCCAGTATACGCTTAAGGTGTACAGCTTTCCTGTACTCCCTAAGCCTTTGCTTTCCCTTGGAAAGTTTTTCCTCCTTTTTGGCAGTCTTGCCTTTTCCTTCGCTCTTCTGGACTGTCTCTTCGGGATCGGCGAGTAGTTTCTCCTCCAATTCCCTCGAGATGTCCTCATCCTGGCTAGTGGCTACGTCGTTTAGCGCGTCTGCCACTGACTCAAGAGAGAGCTCTCCTTTCTCTTCATCCTTTTTTTTTGTTTTTGTTTATTTCAGAAATTTTGTTCCCACGAGTTCGGACGGAAGTATGGGGTCCACTCCGACAGAGCCGCCGATTATCGGAGTAAGGCATTTGATACCTTAGGCCTCGCCTGGGCACCTAAGGGAGCTCGTTAACGGTTGGAAATAAGCCCTCCAACCTTTCATCCTTGGGCACGGTTTCAATAAGCTCACACCACCACTGGAATAGGGCTGACTACCTCTTAGTCACTAGCATTGAGAGACCATGTTGATTCAACATTGTATCCCAGGCTAGTTTAAGCCCCAGCACCGCGTCAAGGTGGATAGTCACGCCAGGGATACCCTACCTGAGTATGCTGGGAACCAAAAGGACTTAGAAGAAAGGAACATTACAATGATAGCAGCCTTGAATGACGAAGAAGAGGCCTTCGATCTTCTGGCCAGATTTTCATCGCTTACGCGGCTAAAACGAGTAATGGCTTGGATGTTACGTTTCAAAAAAAACTGCCAATTAGCAAAGGATGATCGAGCTACTGAGATGCTGACTACCACTGAACTAAGGAATGCGCTGGTGAACTTCGTGAAGTTTGTTCAAGGGAAATATTTTCAAGAAGAGATATTATGCTTGCGAAAGCAACGTCAATTATCTGCTCATAACAAATTAATAAGGCTCAATCCCTTTTTGGATCAAGATGAAGTGTTGCGGGTTGGTAGGCGGTTGTAGGAAGCCGCACTCGGATTCGAACAATAGCATCCTGCTATTATTCCCAATACAGGACCATTTACTGATTTAATTCTAAGGGATATGCATCTAAGATACCTTCATGCAGGTCCTCAGTTAATGTTGGGTTTGATACGGCAACAGTTTTGGTTTCCAGGGGGGAGAAACGCTGTACGAAAGATTATTAATCGCTGTGTAGTCTGTCAACGCTTTAAGGCTAAGCCGTTGCAGCAATTAATGGGAAGTCTACCTTCGCCTAGGCTTGAAGTGGGAAGGCCTTTTTTGAATGTGGGGGTAGATTATGCCGGCCCATTTCTAGCAGCGCCGCGTAGAACCAGAGGCTGTAAGGGGCAGAAGGTTTATATGTCACTATTTGTCTGCATGAGTACCAAGGCGGTGCATTTGGAAATGGCATCCGATTTGTCGACAGAGGCTTTTTTATCAGCCTTACAGAGGTTTGTAGCTAGGAGAGGGAAATGTATAAACATATATAGCGACAATGGAACGAACTTCGACGGAGCCAGGAATGTCCTAGGTGAATTAAAGGATTTTTTATTAAATGGGAAAACCCAACGGCAATTAAGCAGGGCCGCAAGTAACGAAGGAATAAGTTGGCATTTTATACCACCAGCAGCGCCGAATTTCGGGGGACTGTGGGAGGCGGGAGTGAAGTCGGCTAAGTTTCACTTACGAAGAGCTGTCGGGAACTCATTGCTGTCGTTTGACGAGTTTAACACCTTGCTGTGTCGCATTGAGCTATGCTTAAACTCTAGACCTTTGGTGCCGTTATCAAACTCTCCTGATGACTTCGAAGTCTTGACGCCGGCACACTTTTTAGTTGGGGGTCCTCTTTCCGCTATTTATGAACCGGATTATACAGAAGCCAATGTTAATCGCTTGTCTCGTTTTCAGTTTATTAGCAGATTGCAACAGTCTTTTTGGAAGCGCTGGCAAATTTTTGAAATTGTATTCAATATTTCAAGGTGGGCGGTATGTTTAATCTTAAAATGTGCTCTCGGGTAGTCCGAGATCTGTGCCCTACCGCCACTCGGTGCACATCAAATTGTCTTTCTGTTTTGTCTCATATGTAATAATAATAAAGGAACCTTTGAGCAGAGCGGACGTGAGTTTTACAATCAAGGAATAAAGGAAAAGGTACATAGTATATATTCAAAGGCAGTAAGGTGTCCTAGGTGCTGGACAATTATTGAGTTAATACAAAGTGGGTGAAAAGGCGCACATAGGTGCAAGGAAAGTGAGAAACAATATCAGCTATGAGATCTTCTCTGTCGTATTGTGTGAACGGCTAAAATCAGTCGTGAACAATTTGATATGTCCTCAGGCCAGAAGAATCCACGGTATACCAAATATTCACACTGGGGTAGGTAGACCTCAGAGAAAACCAACGAATTTCAGGTGGACGCACACCACCTTTTCGTCGATTTTAAAACTGAATATAACAGTGTCTCTGACGCCGATGACACGGGATCGAATCCCGATAACAGTTTTCACGGTGCTTCTCCTGTAATGGAATGATCATGAAAAGCTCCTCGAAATTCGCCCATCGGAATCGGCAATAAACTGCAGGAAAACAAAATCACACACAACATGGGTGATTGAGAAAAGCTTGGCTTTGGTCCTTCATGGACTGTAACGCCAACATACATACATATGACAGTGTCTTTAGGGACAAGCTATCTAGAGTCGTTATGCTTTGACATCCCTGCCAACCTCGTCAGGTTGTGCAGGATAGCAAAGAAGAATTCTCGCTGTCGCTAAGGAGTTACGAGTATCCGAAGCCTTCGATGTCAAAGACGGATCCAGGCCGGGTAACGCATTGTCATATGACTTTTTCAATATCGTTTTTGAAAAGATTGTGCGGAGCTTACTGCCAAATACAAGAGGCACGATCAACTTCAAGTCTGCACAATTCCTCGCATACGCTGATGACATTAACGTGATCAAGAGAACGCAGCGAGATGCCAATAAAGCGATTGTGAGCATTGAAGCAGAAGCGGCTAAAGTGGGTCTGAAGGTAAACGTCACAACACTGTCGTCTTGGCCAGAATGCCACTATTGGCAGCTATAACTCAAAGATTTTATCTACCTTGGCTCACTGGTAACAAGCGGCACATACACCAGCGCTGAGACTAGACGCAAAAGAATTTTTGCCATTGTGGCATGTATGCGTTCTGTTTTGCTGCATGTACCTATCAGCTCTCGTCATCAAACCAAGGGTTTCTCTCAGGTGGTGGGTGGCAACCTAATACATCAGAGTTAACATTGTTGACGCCGCTTTGGCAATGTCTCTATTGATATCCTATGGTTTGTGTAGTTTGCATCGGCTTTTGAGATAGCTTGAGGGAGACACGATCGATGAAGATCCTGGCGGTCTTTTGCAATCGCAGCTTCCCGATGTCGAATTTAGCTGGTCCTATTGGACTCAACCTATCATTTAGACTCCCAAATTACTGTAGTGTGTATCAGGCAGAAATAACAGCGATAACGGAGGCCCCGGCTCAGGCTCAGGATCAATTTAATATCCACAAAGGATATTATCATTTGCACGGATAGCCAATCTGCGATAAAATCCCTGGCAGCGGTAGCCCACAAATCAAAGGCATCTCTTAACTGTCGCCTATCTCTATATGAGATGGCTGAACAGTTTAACATTATAATACTGTGGGTTCCCGGGCATATGGATATTCCAGGAAACTGCGCGGCCGACGAACTCGCAAAGTTAGGGTCAAGCACACTCAGCCTACCTACCCTCGGGTACCTAGAAACACCAATAAGTACGGTAAAGCACATGATGAAACTTCAAACCATAAAGGAGACAAATCTCCAATGGAATGAGAGCAATATCGGCTTTATCAACAAACAAATGTAGCCTAAGTTAAACTTAGGACGAACCAGGGATCTGGTGGCAACCAAAAGGGCAACCTTAAGCACTCTAGTGGGTGTCATTACAGGTCACTGCACCATTGGAAAACACGCCGCCAGACTGGGGCTACCCTAAAATGACTTCTGTCGCGACTGCATGGACGAGGAGGAGGAGGAATTAATACACCATCTCCTCTGCACATGTCCCTCTTTTGCGAATCGCAGGAGGATTTACCTCGGCGCGCCCTTCTTTGACAACCTAAGTGAGCTAGCAAACCAAAAAATAGCTCAACTCCATCGCTTTATTAGAAGCACCGGATGGTTCCCAGGTAGCGGATCAGGGTAACCTGATCCAGGTGGTATCCCAATGGGCCGGCTTCGACCTAGGTGTGGCTTATGCCTACCACGTCAACCTAACCTAACCTAACCTATTGGACTCCTCAGTGTTCCCGACATTAGCATACTTACCTTCGTTGCAACAAGGTAATGATCCGAGTCAACTTTGGCTCCTGGCGCCTTTTCTTTTTTCGCGCAATTACTTCAACATCATTTAATATTAGTTAAGTGGCATTTAATAAAGTAGCCTCAGCTTTTCTAGACCTGGCAAATGCAGCAGCATTTTTTCCTTGTGTTTATACTCTACATATACGGGTAGGGGAAATTTGTGCGACATTTGATCAGCATGCTTGAATTGTTTGCTTAACAAATTTATGATGCTGACCGTAAAATAACGGTAATATGCTAAGAGGAAGAAGGCGTTGTTTTGGTATGTCTGAAAATGTCTGTACTTGTTACGAATGATACGTGTGCTGTCTAAAAGGGAAGTCTGAACACAGTCAAAAAATGTCCCTTCACTTACTTAACTTAATTTGGTGGTGCCATAGTCCAGTATGAACCTGGGCCACAATCAACAAGCTTCTCTAGCAGGTACGATTTCCAGCTGCTTGAAATAGCTCAGCAAGTAGGCTGTCCGTGTCCGCAGCTTTATTAGTTTTAAGCTCAGAAATTGTTAGCTGAATTCTGTTGCATCCTCGTCTATAGCGAGGGAATATATCATTCTGCCTGACAGCGGTATGGGACTATCATCGCCGTTAACAATCTACAGAGAATTGCTTTCCGTATTTTTAGCATCGACTATGACTCTACTACTAGTTGTCTGTTTTTGTCTCTACGGGCAACCCCCGCCTGTCAATTTTACCGTACAACCTGCGGGCATTATTTCTGTGATAGCATCTCTCCATCCCCACGATCTCACGCTTTAAATGTTCCCCATTTTTTTTCTTTAAAAGCGTGTATTCCTCTCTCCATTTTTGCTCGCAATATTCACAAGCGGCTCTCGTCGATCTATGTAGCATGGCTTTGTAGGCGGTTTGCTTTGCTACATGAGCCTGTTCGCACTGCTCATCAAAACAGGGGTTTCTAACTGACTGCGGTTCATCAGAGCTAGCGTCTCTGATGGCACTCTGCCAATGCTCCGGTTGTTGTTCTGTTCTGATTATGCCGGTGTCATCGGAATTTGCGAGAGATTGAGGGAAACTCGATCGACAAAAATCCCAGTGGTATCCGGCGATTGTAGCTTTCTGGCATCCAGCTCGACTCCGTAGCATCCTTGATATCCTCATTCTACAACAAGATCCTCCTTGGATCCCTGGAAGTTTCGTGTATATAGGGTGCTGGAGGAGTATCTGGCAACGATCGCAACTTGATCAATATGGTGATGGCCAGTTTCCTTTCTGGATGTTGACATACGCGAATCGCGTGTTAGCTAGAGAAGGTTACGCCCCGGTAGGAAGTCAAGTAGCCGGTTTACGTTTTAAGACGGATTGCCGTGTAGGCTATAATTCCCAATGATCGATTCAAACATGTCCCCTTTGCCCATTTTCGCGTTAAAACCTCCTAGTACTAGGAAATCTGAAGGCCCCGTGGCGCAGTGATTAGAGACGGGTGTAGGTAGTGGAGCCTTCTCCAAGGGGCTTCACCTCAATAGAAATAACAACGATAAGGGAGACCCTTGTTTGGCTTAGGATCAATGTAATATCCGTTGAGGGTATTAATATTTGCACGGATAGCCAATATGCGATAAGATCCCTGGCTGTGTTAACCCGCAAATCAAAGACATCCCTTAACTGCCGCCTATGTCTAGACGAGATAGCTAAACTGTTCAACATAAAACTACTAAAGGTTCCCGGGCATAGGGATATTCCAGGAAACTACGCGGCTGCCGAACTCGCAAAGTGAGGGTCAAGCACACTAAGTCTTCTAACCCTCGGGTAACTAAAAGCACCAATAGCATGATAAAGCACATGATAAAACTTCGAACCATAGTGGCTACCAATCAATTTGTTGAAAATAGGCTTTTCCAGATCTTGAATAGCTTTCGATTTTTTTTGCTCGACGAATAAGAGCAAATTTCTCTTTAAGAGAATTTTACAGAGTGCGAGTATCATGTATGAGTCCTGTCACCTTTTTTGATCTATCAGGATTAAACGAAACTGACTTTCCATCGAACAGGGTTTTATTTTGTAAAACTTTCTCCATTTTATTTTATTTCGAAAAACCGTCTGCACTCAATAGACAACAAGGAACATAAAGACATAAATAGATAGAGATTTCGTTAAATCTCCAATATTGCTTTCTTAAAACGTAGGTCCTTATCATTGACCTCAACGCAATCAGGGTTAGTTCGATTGACATAAATTCAAACTTATTACTGGCCGCAAATTTGGTAATAACTCATGACTTATGTCCATCCCCCCTCTTAATACGTTGCAATAATTGACCGTTTTTATTACTTTACTGACACCTTTTGGAGTCCATTCGTATGGTATGCGTGACCGGTCGGTCTTCCTCAACAATATCTTAATTAGAAAACTTTATTTAAACATTGCGTGACCGGAGCGCGCCCATTAACTTGCTCGTCATTTTACAATCAGGATAAACTATTTTTCCCACTTGAAAAGGATATGCGTGCCGCATTTTTCCATGTCAGCCATTTGATCTTACGCAACCGTATTTCCCACAAATTACCGGCAACGGCAGTCAGCAGTAGCGCCTCTCCATTCAATCGCACTGTGCAGAGGCCATCGGTACCTACACAAAGTGTACACACGAGCTTTATGATTGTGTAAACAAACCGACAACCTGGGCGGTAATTAAGCGACCTCCTGCAATGAAAATAATTAAAATGTTTCCTTTTGGGGGAGAAATTGATGATCATGGTCATGATGCAGGAGCCTTAGTCGCCAATCCAATGACTAGAAAAACAATTGTAGCCCTTTGTGACACTACGTTCCTTTGTTGCTATTTACTGCGATAAATTTACACCTTGTTGTGCCTTAATTCTTATTAGAAGACTAAAGAGTCGACAAATACCAGCGGGAGATGGCGAAGCTAGAAAAACGCCAGGAGGGGAAAGCGCTATGAAATGAACCAGAAATGTGGTATTGGCATTGTGCTCTGTTGGCAAGCAACTGATGGTGAACAATTTGGCTGCCGACATTGTTCTCCAAAACAACATCATGACTGCTGAGTTTGCTAAATAGCGAAATTTTGAAAGGCACTGGGTTACCTGGAAACGAAGGAAAATTTACTTTAAATGGCATAAAAATGGCGATGGAAATGGTTGAATAAACACATTTCTATTTTGGTAAATTTCTATTTTCATCTTTCCTTTAAGTGGTTGTAAAGGTCCTTGACATAGTCACTAATGGGGAAGCACAATTTCGCTGAGAAAATGAGGCACCACTGTTTTGGATTGAAAGGCTATTTTAATGAAAATAGAACACGAACTGTACTATTTTGTAAGAGTTGAAGCAAGGAGGTGTTAAAGGTATTCGTTACCCTTTAAGGGAAGAACACTTCGCTTGGCTTGTTTGAGATACTTGCGCAACCTTTTAACTATGATACACTCCAACGAATCAAGGTGACTTCCGACTGTCAAATACTTGACACGCCCATAGGCTTGTGTTTCCTAAGCGAAGATTAAAATCTGAAGGAGAGAAGACAACGCTTATTAGGTGGCGGGTATGTTATTAGAGGAAGACTTAGGCAAAAAGTCTTGAGTTCCAGGCATGTAAGCGAACGCCTCATGGCAATCCGCATCAAGGCTAAATTCGCAAACATCAGCCTAATTTGCGCTCATGCCCCTACCGAGGACAAGGATGACGCTATAAAAGACGACTTCTACGACCTGCTAGATAGGACATACATATGTATGCCCAATGTCCCAGCTACGATGTTAGAATCGTACTGGAAGACTTTAACGCAAAACTGGGCAAGGAAGTCGCCTTTGATAGGGTTATTGACAAGCACAGCCTACACAACACCACATCCGAAAATGGATTTAGGCTGATAGACTTCGCAACGGGGTGAAATCTTCTAGTTGCTAGCACGCGTTTCCCACATCTCAACATCCACAAAGGGACCTAGCGATCTCCAGATCTCAACCAGATTGCGATTGATGGCAGACACGCATCCGACATTCTGGATGTGCGAAGCCAACATCGACTTGGACCACTATCTTGTGGCAGCCAGGTTGCGACTTCGAATATGCCTCGCGCAGAAAAATCGACAAAGGCCATCGCCAGAGCCTATGCCAATCGTGTCTCCCTTCAGCTCTCGGAATACCCTCCAACACCTGCTCAGACCGTTCAACACCAATGGACCCGCTGTCAACAAGCCTTAGAAAGTGCTGCTTCTGAGGTACTGGGTTTCAAACTGCCACCAACAAGAAACCCATGGTTTGAGGATAAGTGTAGAAGGGCACACGTAGCAAAACAGCAAGCTTATTAAGAGGCGCTTCATAGAAGGACGAGAGCTACTCGTAAGTAGTATGAGCAGAAGAGGAGGGAGAAACATAAGCTTCTCCAAACAAAAAAAAGGGAGCATGAGAAGCTCGCGATCGTGGAGATGGATAGATGCTATTGCAGGAATGACGTTCGGAGATTTTATCAACGAATGAAACAAACATACCAGGGATATAAGACCAGAACGGAAGCCTGCAGGGACGAAAATGGAAACCTAGTAGAGGATACACAGTCGGTACTAAGAATCTGGAAAGACTGCTTCTGCAGACTGTATAATGGCGATGACGGAACAGATCCCGCTGTCCTTTCACAACGGACGATGATAGCAGAGAATTCCGTTCCCCTGACCTGGACGAAGTTAGGAATGCTTTTTCTAAACTTAAGTCCAACAAAGCTGCTGGAGTAGACGGACTACCTGCCGAGCTCTTTAAGGCAGCTGGAGATGACCCAGTTGGGAATAAACACTAGCTCATCCATAAGATATGGTCAGAGGAATGCATGCCCGATGAATGGAATCTTAGTATCGTTTGCCCGATCCACAAGAAAGGAGACCCTTTGTCTGCGCCCACTACAGAGGAATAAGTCTTCTGAACATCGCATATAAAAACTTCTCTGCTGTTCTGTGTGAACGCTTGAAATCGTTCGTTAATAAACTGATTGGTCCATATCAGTGTGGGAAGGGAAGTCCACTTCTTCTTCTTCTTAGTGGCCGCTACAGTTCGGGGTGAACCTGGGCCTCAATCAACATGCCCCTCCATCTAGCACGATCTTTTGCCAGCCTTTTCCATTGCCGCACACCCAGTTGGCTGAGGTCCCCTTCCACTTGTGTGCGCCATCTTAAGTGCGGCCGTCCTCTGCTTCTTCGTCAAAGACTCTCCGGGCTGGAGCTGTGGTGTCCATTCGCTCTACATGGCCCAACCATCTTAGGCGTTGAATCCGTAGACGCCTGACTAGGCTCATGTCGCTGTACAGTCCGTAAAGTTCGGTGTTGAATCTTTTCCTCCATCCCCCGTCTGCGTTTATAGGCCCAAGAATAACGCGCAAAATCTTTCTCTCGAACCAACCAAGGGCTTCCTCATCCGCTTTTGATAGTGTCCATGCTTCTGCGCCGTACAACAGGACCGGGATGATAAGGGTCTTATATAGAGTCAACTTTGTCGTTCAGTTGCCTCCTGAGCCCAAAGAAAGAGCGATTGGCAAGAGTGATTCTGCGTTTGATTTCGGAACTGATGTCGTTGTTCCGGGTCACTGCAGAGAGAAGGTAGACGAGGTCCTTAACTACCTCGATCTTATATCTGCCAATACAAACGTTCTGGCCAAGAAGTCGGTGGTGAGCGTCCTTTTTTGATAATAGCATATATTTAGTTTTGCCCTCGTTTACCGCCAGACCAACTTTCGCCGCCTCGAGCTCAATAATCGCAAACGCCTCATTGACGTCTCGCTGTGATCTACCTATTATGTCAATATCGTCGGCGTATGCAAGGAGTTGCGAGGATTTGAAATAGATTGTGCCTCTTGTATTGGCCAGTAATTTTTGCACAATCATTTCCAATATGATGTTGAAGAAACCACACGACAGCGCATCGCCCTGCCTAAATCCTTTTTTGACATCAAAACTATCTGTAAGAAGTTCACCGATTCGGATGGAGCAGCGAGCATTCTCCAAAGTCATCCTGCATAGTCTAACGAGTTTAGCAGGTATGTCAAAGGTAGACATAGCTCGTCTCTAATTACGCTGTCGTATGTGGCTTTGAAGTCGACAAAAATGTGGTGAGCGTCGATTTGAAATTCATTGGTTTTTTCCAGGATCTACCGTAGTGTGAAGATTTGGTCTATGGTGGACTTCCCTGGCCTGAATCCGCACTAATAAGGACCTATCAGCTTATTTACAAAAGGCTTAGCATTGAAGTCCCCTAGTGAAATTTTGATGTCATAGCTGGGACATTGGCCATGCGTTCTGTCTAGGAGATCGTAGAACTCATCTTTGACGGTGTCATCCTTGTCTTCCGTGGGGGCGTGAACGCAGATCAAGCTGATGTTAAAAAATGTAGCCTTGTCATGAGGCGTTCGCTTACATGCCGAAAGCTTAGGACTTTTTGCCTTAGTCCACCTCGAACAACAAATCCGCATCCAAATAATCGTTGCCCTCTCTTCCTATAGCAGTCGCCGTAGTAAATATCGCAGTTTTTCCTCCGCTTTATACGCGGTCCATTCCATCGCAATTCCTGGATGATTTATAGCTTTATAGCGGTCTAAGGCATCCGCAAGTTGTTCGGCTGCACGTGGCCTGTTTAGGGACCTAACATTCCACGTACAAAGCCAAAGATCATTGTGCTTTTTTCGTTTTCTTGCAGGGGTCGTCAACATAAATCCGGTCCGTTATATCCGAGGCTTGTGGTTGTTTCGAAGTTTGTGGTTTTTTTACGGTTACGGCTTACTAGGCCGTAGCCCAACCAACTAATCCTGTTTTTTGGCGCAGGAGGCTCGCCATTTACCCTTCCCCATCTGCAATTTCCATAGGAAATCTCCAGATGGCACCACGAGGAGGTGGGGATAGGACTTACTAACAGTGCCGCAGGATGTTCGACTGCGGTGGCTCTTCTCGCTTTTTAGCAGACCAGCATCCGTCGGATAAATGCTACCCCTACGAGGCCTTTGTTAGTCCTCGTTCCCCCGGGAAGTCCACTATAGATCAATTATTCACACTGCGGCAGATCCTGGAAAAAACAAACGAGTTCCAGATCGACACCCACCACCTGTTTGTCGACTTTAAGGCTTCATACGATATTATCAATAGAGACGAGCTATACAACTCCATGTCTAGTTTTGACATCCCTGCCAAACTCGTCAGATTGTGCAGGATAACTTTGGAGAACTCTCGCTGCTCCATCAGGGTCGGCAGCGACCTATCACAGCGGCAGCGTTATCACTTTTAACTTTTACACGATTCGAAATCAAAATAAATTACCCTTCGGATGAAATTGTATCAGATATTGTACCAGTTTTTGTAGCATAGATCTATTACATTACGTTCCGTGAGCAATCGAATGCCATGATCTCAATATATTCGATACGATCGTTCGTATCGTAATTAATTACGAAACGGAAGACTGCTCGACCACGGAAGAGACGATTTGCCCTCAGGAAAGTCCACCATCGACCAAATCTTTACACTACGGCAGATTCTGAAAAAAATCAAACAATTTCAATTCAACACTCACCACCCATTTGTCGACTTCAAAGCCGCATACGACATTGCTATGTCTACCTTACGGTGAACACCTTACCGTTGCTTTTGATGTCGAAAAAGGATGTAGGCAGGGCGATGCGCTGTAGTGTGATTACTTCAACATCGTATTAGAAATGATTGTGCAAAAATCACTGGCCAATACAGGAGGCACAATTCAAATCCTCGCAACTCCTTGCATACACCGACGACATTGACATATAGTAGGGCGGCGAAAATTGGTTTGGCAGTAAATGAGGGCAAAACTAAATTATATGCTATCAACAAAAAAGGACGCTCACCACCGACGTCTTGTATTGGCAGATATAAGTTTGAGGGAGTTAAGGACTTCGTCTACCTTGGATCCGCAGTGACCTGGAACAACGACCAGTTCCGAAATCAGACGCAGAATCACTCTTGCCAATCACTGTTTCTTTGGGCTCAGGAGGCAATTGAGTAATAGAGCTCTCTCCCGAACGACAAAATTGACTCTATATAAGACCTTTATCATCCCGGTCCTCCTGTACGGCGCAGAAGCATGAACACTATCAAAAGCGGATGAGGAGGACCTTGGTCGTTTCGAGAGAAAGATTTTGCTCGTGATTTTCGGGCCTATAAGCGCAGACGTGGGATGGAGGAAAAACTTCAACCACGAACTTTAAAATTTCTACAGTGACATGAGTCTAGTCAGGCGTTTACGGATTCAACGCCTAAGATGGCTAGGCTATGTAGACTGAATGGACACCATAGCTCCATCCCGCAGAATCTTTGAATCCAAAACCGAGGGGACGAAGAAACAGAGGAAGGCCGGATTTAAGATGGCGCATACATGTGTATGGGGACCTCAGTCAGCTGGGTGTGCGGCAATGGAAAAGGCTAGCAAAAGATCATGCTAGTTGGAGGGGTATGATGGTTGAGGCCCAGGTTCACCTCGAACTGTAGCGCCCGTTTAGAAGAAGAAGAAGAAAATAGTTTTTTTTTTTTTTTGTAATGTGAAATGTCACCAAAAAATTTAATTTTAAATGAATCCGATTCGCTAGAGCAAGCAAATAGCGCCTTAAGAACCACCCCGTTCCTGTGACCTATATTTTATATTCAACAGACGTCCCGAATATTCCGTCACAAAACACGACGTGTG
The DNA here is from genome assembly GCA_951905685.1 of Eumerus sabulonum. Taxonomy (NCBI): domain Eukaryota; kingdom Metazoa; phylum Arthropoda; class Insecta; order Diptera; family Syrphidae; genus Eumerus; species Eumerus sabulonum. The sequence goes on from OX645060.1 coordinate 212,642,878, forward strand.
AACACTGCGAGAAATCCGTATGGATTTTTAGGATTATTTTTCAGGGCAAATCGCCAAATCCAATATTAATGCAGGTCCATTGGGTGCTTTACGTGCGATCTGTAAAACCGTCAACGTGACCTGACTCTGTGACTCTTAATATGTCCCACTGAGAATTACTTTAAATTTTATGCTAAAGACTTTAAACGCTGATGACTCACGTTTACAAATTGAACTGTCGGGGGGACGCATTTTGCAGGATGTCTACATAAACAAAAAGAATTTCAGGTGTGAATGGATACCTCCTAGTTGACCATATTGACCCGAAATTGTTGGTTAAGGATTAAAATGAACTCGCAAGGGTTTAAAAGCCAGAAGCATAAGTCAATAGGGACAAAAACAGGTAATTCATAATTGAATCACCGTCCTTGCCGAGAATTTGGAAAGAGCAATTCTGCGGGCTATATAACACCAAAGTTGAAATACTTCTGTCAGGCAGAGTGAACCATACACTCGATTTCCTCCACACGTTCAATTGGCTTTGAAAGATATGGTCGGAAGAAAGTATTCCCGGTGAATGTGATCATTTGCCCAGTACACAGGAAAGCTGATCCCTATAAATATGCCAATTGTAGGGAAAAAAATCTCCCTAACACCTCATATAATAACATGCATGAATTTTAAGTTAGCACACACCATCCCTTGTGGACAGTGTAGATATGTAAATACGAGCAGGGTGACAATGAAAAACTCTATCTTCCCTATTAAAAAAATGAGGACAAAGCGATGCATTATGGTATGGTCCAACAACAAAATGCTGCGATTTTTGGTTAATCTAACTTTACGTATCTCCAGCATCAATATTCCTTCCCAGAAGTGAGAGTCTGAAAGCATATTGTTATATAAACTCATGCACACCCTATACATATTATCTACTAAGTTAGTACTAATATTAATATTAGTACACATACTGTACACAGCCACGCTTGTAATTTGGAGAAAACCACGAGCGTAACTGTCTTTTCCAAATAGCACTCTCCTACTCTCGTCTTCTGAGAAGACGAAAGTGGAGAGCTAGATCTATAAACTGGAATAGGACGCCACGCACTCTTTGTTCGGCAGTCATAGAAAGCAGTTGACTATATTCAATAAAGCCGCAAAGATTTTTCTCGTGTTTTTTATTTTCCCGTTCAGATATAAAATTATATGAAAATAATAATCTACGGCCCTTCCAACTCTTTTATGAGATGCAAACCGCTTCGCAGAAACAAACTTGCTCAAACATGGCAACAGATGTTGATATAACCAAGCCAAACCAGGAAAATAAGGGGGTTGGCTGAGCAGATCATACCCCAGTTTCTCCATTGCCAAAATTCTTGCGAATTTTGGCGTCCAGCTGGTCAAGAGTGATGGTGAGTCTCCTGTAAATTGTAGCGTCACCTGCGAGCATGTAAGCTCGTACCATTCCTCATTTAAGGTGTAACAAAATACAACAAGGTATCAATTAACAAAAAACTTGTTAATTGATACCCTGCAAATATAGGTGAATATAATTTTCTGACCAATTCGATGCCAAAATTCATTAAGAAGAGGACTGACTTGAAGAAGAATAAAATCCACTTTCGCCAGAACAATATGCACATGGGTAAGCTACAGGATTTGTGGGTACGATTTGTTCGACGACCTCCCTATTCTCCTAATTGGGCACCTTCCCACCACTATCTACTCCCAAACTTAAGAAAAATGTATTTTTGGCACTTCGCATCCATTGAAGATATGAGAGGGCCGTAGGTGAGTATTTTCACAGCCTTGCAGTAACGAATACTGATGGAGAAATGCTGGGCCAACCATTTCTTATATAGTCTGGCCAAGAACTTTTCACCATATTCTTGCATAGCGTTCAAGAAACCACATGTTCGCGACGATGCTCCACTTTGTCTGGATCCTTTCGAATAACTCGACACTGACCATAATGGAGCAACTATAGTTCTTCAATGCTACCCCGCACAATAGTATTGGCAAGAATGCTTAGGACATTGCTCCATTTAGCTGTTACATGCGACTTTAAAGGCGACAAAATGGCAGTATGTGTAGACTTCAGATTTATAAGACTTCTGCAGGTTCTGTGTGTGAATATATAGTCTATAGTGGATTCTTTTCGCTTGGGACGACATGGAATAGCCCAAGCAGGCAAGTTATCTGGGTCAGCACCCTTGTCAGACTTCAGCTTAGAAATCACTATCTTATTTTCCGCACTCATGGAATTCATGAGCAGCTTTCGTCCGTCGATACAAAATGAGGGTTTTTCCAGGTGTTGTCTCGAAAGCTAATGCATCACCTGCATCCTGCCGGTCTCTTGTATCTTCGACTTTCTGCGTAAATTTATGCAGATTTTACTCAACCCCGCAGTATCCGCAATATCTGTAGCTAAGCCTAGGCTGCGACAAGTTTGTAATCCGAAACAATATTTATTCTTTAGAATTCTCGGACATTATGTTAACTACTAAAAGTTTAAGCCCCGAAGGTAAGTCGGCTGTGCTGTGATGGCTGCACAGCCATCGGGAAATGGTAACACTACATCGTTCATCAACATCCGTCGAGAGAGGAGGGCCCTTTCTTTTGATTACATCCAAGATTGAAGTCGGCAGCACGTTTTGTTTGTGTACTGTGCGTACTTTTTGAAAAAAAAAAAGCTTTTTTAGTGGTGTCGTAACAATGTTTGACTCACATTACAAGCAACATGCCGTGATTGAATTTTTAGTGAAATCTGGTAAAGAACCCTCGAAAAATTTCCGAAAATTGTCGTTAAGTGCTATTCGCTAAGGTTTTGTCCAGTCATTTACACGGCCAAGGACATGCTGCAGTTTTGTATTCGATTCCTCAACCAATTTACTCGTTGTATGAATAGCTGTATCGTCGGCCAAGGCAGCTGGAATGGAATCTGCCATTTGCGGTATATCGCGAGTGTATAGTAGACATAGGAGTGGGCCGCGTACACTTCCCTGAGGAACGTCAGGAGAAATCACTCTGAGTATGCACTGACGTATTTAATGTTTAATAATCTATCCGCAAGATAAGTAATTGAGATGTTGGATAGCTTCTCTGGTAAGATTTGTCTTAGTTTAGACATCAAGCCTTCGTGCCGCACTTTGTCAAATGCTTGAGACACGTCAAGGGATACCCTCGAGCATATCAGTTTGTGATCAAGTGCTTTTTCTATTACATCAGTTATTCAACGTACTTGGTCAGTAGTTGAATGCTTGCTTCTGAAACCAAACTGATGACCTGGTAAGAGACGCCTCCCTTCAATCATTGGTTTTGAGCGATACGGGCTTTTTGAGACCTTCCTAGAGATTAATTTAATACTCTTCCTGCCGTCAAATTTTCTTAGTATGAGCCTAGAATTTTGGTTTTAAAATCTCTGTTCGATTTTTTAGTACATTGCATAATCGATTTAGAGGGGTTTTATGATGCGGTGCTCGACTTTGTTGCCAACGTTTACGCGCTTTCCGCTTCTCCCCAACTTACTTACTTACTTACTTAGGTGGCTCTACAGTCCGTGGTGAACCTGGGCCTCAACCAACAAGCGTCACCAGCTGGCACGCTCTTTGGCCAGCTGTTTCCAGCGCCGCACGCCCAGAGGACGGCCCAGTTGGCCGTCCTCTGCCGCGCCTTCCTTCCGCGGTGGATTCGAAGACTCTTCGGGTCGGAGCTATATTTTCCATGCGTTCTATATGGCCTTGCCCCCTTAGACGCTGTATCCGTAGATATCCGTGTGTCTACTAGGCCGATGTCGCTGTACAACGCGTACAATTCTTCATTATATCTTCTCCCCCATACACCGTTTGAACAAACGGGACCGTAGATAGTGCACAGAATTTTCCTCTCGAAACGACCAAGGGCATCTTCACCCGCGTTTGTTAAGATCGAAGCCCCTGCGTCGTAAAGGAAGACTGGGATGATTAAGGTGTTATATAGTGTCACTCTGGTTTTCCGAGAGAGAGCTCTACTTCTCAATCGCCTCTTGAGCCCAAAGAAACAGCGGTTGGCAAGAGTGATTCTGGGTTTTATCTCAGCGCTGGTGTTGTTGTCGCTAGTCATCAGTGAGCCAAGGTAGACGAATTCCTTGACCACTTCAAAGTTATGTCCGCCAATGGCGACGTTCTGGTGAATACGCCGGTGTTGTCCGTCTCTTTTAGATGAAAGCAGATATTTGGTTTTACCCTCATTAACCTTGATACCCATCTTAGCCGTTTCTACCTCAATGCTTACAAAGGCTTCATTGACAGACGTCTCGCTGTGACCGTCTAATCAAGTCAATGTCGTCGGCGTACGCAGGCAATTGCGTAGACTTGAAATAAATCGTACCTATGGTGTTGGCCAGTGACTCTTGCATGATCTTTTCAAACACGATGTTGAAAAAGTATCATGACAGCGCGTCACCTTGCCTAAATCATTTTCTAACATCAAAGGTGTCGGATTGCTCATTACCGACCTTAATGGAGCAGCTAGAATTCTCCATTGTCATCCTGCCCAGTCAAATGAGTTTGGCAGGGATGTTAAAACTAGACTAGGCTTTGTATAGCTCATCTCTATACACGCTGTCATATGCAGCCTTGAAATAGACGAAGAGGTGGAGAGTCTCGATTTGGTATTCCTGGGTCTTCTCCACGATCTGCCGTATCGTAAATATTTGGTCTATTGTGGATTTACCTGGCCTGAAACCCCACTGATAAGGGCCGACCAGGTTATCCACAAACGGTTTCAGGCGTTCGCACAATACGGCAGAGAAGATCTTATATGCGATGTTAAGGAGACTTATTCCCCTAAAGTTGGCGCAGTTATAGGGGTCTCCTTTCTTATGGACCGGGCAAACGACGCTGAGATTCCATTCGCCGGGCACGCTTTCCTCCGACCATACTTTACAAATGAGATGGTGCATGCACCTTACCAGCTCATTTCCAGCCGCCTTAAGAAGCTCAGCAGACAGGCCGTCTGTGCCCGCGGCTTTATTAGACTTAAGTCTTGATATCGCTATTTTGACTTCGCCTAGGTCGGGTGGACTGAATTCTGTTACATCGTCGTCCATTACGAATGGCTCGTTCTGCCTCCCAGCGGGATCTTGTTTATCGTCGCCGTTGTACAGTCTGCAGAAGTGGTCTTTCCAAATCCTCAGCATCGACTGCGACTCTACTACCAGTTCTCCATTTTCATCCCTGCAGGCCGCCGCTCTGGCTTTGTAGCCATGGCATGTTCGTTTTACCTTATTGTAAAACTTACGGGCGCCATTTCTGGGGAAGCATCTCTCCATCTCCTCGATCTCACGCTTTCAGTCCTCTCTCTTCTTTCTTCTGAAAAGCGTGTGTTCCTCTGCTCATAGATTTCGCGAGCGGCTGTCGTCCGTCGTTGTAGCATGGCTTTATATGCCTCTTGTTTTGCTGCATGGGCTCTTCCGCATTGTTCATCGAACCAGGAGTTTCTAGGTAGTGGCGGTATGAAACCCAGCACCTCTGAGGCAGCGTCTCTGACGCCGCTCTGGCAATGCGCCCATTCCTGCTCTATTCTGCGTGCTGCTGTAGGCGGATTTTGAGAGAGCTTGGAGGAAACACGATCGGCAAAGATTCTGGCAGTCTCTTGCGATTCTAGCTTTCCGACGTCAAACTTACGTAGTCCTACTCGACTCCTAAGCATTCTTGATTTCCTCCTTCGTACCTTGGCTACAACAAGGTAGTGGTCCGAGTCGATGTTGTACCCTCGGAAGGTTCGTACGTCAAGAACAAAGGAGGAGTGTCTGACCTCGATCGCAATGTGATCAATCTGGTTGGTGGTCGATTGATCAAGAGACCACCAGGTACCCTTGTGGATGTTAAGATGGGGGAATCGCGTGCTTGCTACAAGGAGGTTACGCCCCGCTAGGAAATCGATTAGCCTAAGTCCGTTGTCGGATACGGTGTTATGGAGGCTATGCTTTCCTATGATCGACTCAAATATGTACTCTTTACTCAGTTTTGCATTAAAATCTCCTAGAACTATTTTTGTGTCGAAGCTGGGACATTGGGCATATGTTCTATCTAGGAGATCGTAGAATTCTTCTTTGAGTCGATCGTCCTTTTTTTCCGTTGGGGCGTGAGCACATATTAAGCTAACGTTTCCAAATTTAGCTTCGATGCGGATTGTTATGAGGCGTTCGCTTATATCTCGGAAACTTAGGACTTTTTGTCGGAGTCTTCCTCGAATAACGAATCCGCACCCGAATAAGCGCTGGATTTTAGTCGCCTCTTTACGAGAGGCATGCTTTACATCGTGTATATTCTGACCCCAAGGTAAAGATTATCAAGAATGCTTGTGTAGAGTTAGAGAGGGACCATTTTGAAGGTCGATATAACATTGCGAGGAACTTTATTTGCTTGGTTTTTGTTTACAAATTCTCGGAACTTAGTTTCCACGCCTCGTATAGTGAAATTTTCTATAATTTCAATGTTATCGTATTTTATATTAAAGCTTTTAATCGATAGCCCACAGTCATTAATACAACCAGCTATCTTAATTATTTGATTTCCTTTCATTCATCGTCAGACACGCCATAAGCTTTTTCCAGAACCATACTTTATCGTCTTAATTGATAGCTTCTTATAACGTGAAAAGTTAGTTTTAGAATCAGGCTTTCAACAAGCAGGCCACCATAAAAAATATCTTCCCCTAAAATGAAATTAACATTGTATTTAAGCATATTAATGTCATCCACTTCGGGAATGCTGTAAAAAAAATTGCATAGATACAACACTCGCACTGATACCAGTTCACGACAAAAATGTTCGAATGAAATTGTGTGCGACAAAAAACAGAAGAAAAATAAGAATGAAAAGCCTTGCTGCGCGCGTGATGCGATTAAAAGATGCTTACATAGCGGAAAGGATATTTTTATCGCTGCGCTTTTTTATTATCATTCACACTCAGGTAAGCACAATAGGGGATTCGTTTAATCTTCTCTTTATTTTTGCTCCCATACGCCTCTAGTGCGGCATTCTGCTCGAATGCTCTTCACAAATCGTAAAATTTGTTGCACATGTTACCATTTTTCCTTTCAACATCTCCTGTGCGGACAATGTGTCTATATTAACTGTGGTGATACATAAAGCCCTAGCGAAGAGGTCAGCATTCTATGGATTTATCCAGCCATGCGATTTTCATCTGAGGACAGGTGAAGAACGGTAACTCAATGACAACCATACGTACTGTGGAACAAGAGGGTTAGACGGTTTTCAAGTGATGTCGCCTCCTTTGAAATGGCAGCATTAAGGGTATTTAAATTTGTTAATCAACAGAAGCTATTCATTCAGAGGGTGTTATTGGTATAAACGGCTGCGTAAAATACGAAACCTACCTGTGAACGTTACTAATTAAACAGCACAACGTGGCAATAAAATGACAAGGCACGACCTTGTAAGCTTAACTGTACTCCAATGCACTATAACTTAATCAGCCTCATTTAACCGCCAGTAATGATAAAAATGCTCATTAACTTCTGCTCTACATTTTTCTATTCACATTCAATGACAAGGCACGACCTTGTAAGCTTGGCTGTACTCCAATGCACTATAACTTAATCAGCCTCATTTAACCGTCAGTAATGACAAATGCTCATTAACTTCTACTCTATATTTTTCTATCCACATTCAATTACCGCTAAGTGCCGTGCTGACAATGTTGTCCTGAAATGTTCCACCTATGCGTGACTGACATACTTCTGGGCCATTGTAATTGCAATGGAATTGCACTCGACTCTGGACGTTCTGCTGAGTTGTGTGCTGATTCTGGACGAGCGGATGGATTAGGCGGTGTTCTTTTTTATTCTGTTTGGCGAGTAGCAATTGTCGAATTGCTGCATATGCATGCGACTGCTCTTCGCGCTCGACCCGATCTGTATCTGTATGACATTTTCCCTTTAATATCACAGAAGGTTTCTGCTGAGCTGCTCTTTAGCAATAGTTCGGAAAAGGCAGCTAGCAGCGATAATCATCTTTTCTAAGTCGGGCTAATTGAATCCTAGGGCAAAATGTGCCCGCGCTGAATAACAACTGTCACGACAGAATACCGAAAACGACACCAACTATATGAATCTAAATCAAAAGTCAGAAAGTCAGAAGTCTTGCCCACGATTCGACGCCCATCACCACCTACCAATTGCGCTTGACTCTGAAGAATGTCATCCTGTCGTCTTGCGACACTCGACTAATGAATTATTAATTGCCGGGAAGTGCCTGTTGACTAAATGTCGACAGTTGACGAATGAGTAGGTAGGATTACATAACTATACGTGAGACTAATCGTTTATCAAGGCACAGTTGCTCGGGGGAGTGTTTATATGGGAAGTCGTGCCAACAGTAGTTGCTGGGTCACGTGATTCGTATGAAATTTTACGACTTTCGGTTTTATTTGTTTATTAATAGATGACGCATTAGCAGACGCATTCGTTTAATTAGGTGCGAAGCGGGAATTAATATATGTAAATGTGGTGAATTTGTCATATCGGAAATGTTTGGCGGACATAGCTGGATTGTATGCTTATTGATATAGGCTTTACAGGCGTGTAGGTATGTAGTCAACACCGGAAGTAGATACATGTTTAGGATGCTCTTGCTGTAAATCAAAACTAAAGTAATTCCCAGATATTTAGCTTCATTAGTGCTTTAGACCTTAAAGTGTATAACTGCCTTCAATATTGGTGGCTAGTATAAATGTGGTTATGCGAGAGTTACTGCTTAAATTTTATATTTGTTTCCTTTTTTCTTTCTTATAGGCTTTCTTATGTGGCTTAGTTAAAACACAACACGGACAGAAGAGATTTAGAAGGAGGAAAAGACGAAAACCCAATGATCATTGGTCATAAACGTTAGCGGGTTGTAATGGTTGGGAAACATAGGCTCCCTATATTTAACAGTACGCCCAAAGAGGGGATTTGCATTCCATGCTTGGCAAATATTGCTGGTAAAGTCCTAAATGGGTGGAATGCAACTGGCTAATTCGCTAGTAAACTTATTATGGAAAATACTCGAGAAAAGCCGGAACAATCCTATGGTGGTTAAGTGAAACTAATGATTTCGAAATGTTGCTATCACCGATTAGTTTCACCGCACAATTTTGAATCGTGCTCAGAAGGTGCAGAGAAGTTTTGGGAGCATCAGACCAGATATGGGTATTCTACTCAAGCGTCGGGCAAATAAGTGCATTATATATTGTAGCCTGATCAGAGGGGGAGAAGAATTTTTTACACTGCTCAAGTGCGATTCATAGACGGTGGCAGCATCGTAAAGTTTTGCTTTACAGACAGAAGACATCATTGTGTCTTAGAAGCATTCAATTCCTCATGGTTAAGATTTCCCCACTTTACTATGCTGTCGTGATCGGAATTAAGTGAGCCTATCATATGCAACTGCTCTAAGTCAATCGCCGAGGAGCAGAACCGTGAATATGAGAACGAATATGAAAAGCTAAGAGTACTATCCCCGACGAAGGAATGATTTGGACAGGGATAATGATATTGTTTATCCGTGGAATTAGACTAGAAGTAACAGACGTGAGGTCGTTGATACAGAGAACAGGTCGTTGAACAGATACAGGGGGCCAACAGAGACAAATACTGACACACCGGTTTTGAGATAGGTATTAAACGTGTAAAGAAAAATAGGATTGTTGCTTGTCGTAACATTCTCTATCTTTTAGCAAGTACCCGAAATACTTCCAAAACGTGTGATTTTAATGCGTCAATCTATTTTCCAAGCTCGTCTTGAGAAGATCCGTACATCCGATTATTGTTAGGTTTTGGGTTCACATGCATAAATCGACACATGTCGTGATCTTATAAGCGTCTTTTGAAATACTGCGATGCAGGCTATGAATTCCAATAGAAAATAAACACTGTTGCTTTGTCTACCTTCACATTAAAGTCGACGTCTGGTTGTAGAATTCGTTGTTGATGCCTGAAAAGGTGTGAGACAAGCTTAAGCAAATATTAGCATAATTTGTTTCTATGGAGACAAAACTCTAATAACAAAACCGCGGGTAAAGCGCCATCATTATTTCTTGTAGTCGTAACCACAGTTTTTGTTTTTGTCACAGTTTTCCATCTCGTCTATATCGTCATGCTTTTTGGATGGCAGTGCTATATGCCTTAGTTCTTCCACTAGCTATCCCGTTGCACGTAGTCTCTTTCGAGACCAGAGTCAAATAAATTCCTTTAAATGGATGGTTGTCAACAACATCAAAAGTCGTAGAACGAGAAATAATAAATCTGTAACAATTAAGACAGGGTGCATTAACCCCAAGGTCTTTGCAGTCATAAAACTAGCGTCTGTTTTGAACTGATTACTGATTTCGAGTTCAAAACAGTGCCCTTTGTGAAGTTTCCCTGAACTGCAAAAATCTGCAATGCCTCAGTACGAAAGAGCAGGAAAAATAGACCAATTATGGACAACATTTCTTACTTTTCTCAATACCTAAGATATTCGAGAAGAATATTAAGGTATTTTCCTTCCAAATTAACTATCGGAATCTATTGTGTCTAGAATTCTGGTAGCATTCCTGCTACGGGAGTAAGGTCTTAAGGACTAATACTCAACAAGACAAATTATCACCAAACTGGGACATGTTAAGCGTACTGCAACGTACTAAGGCCATTCATTTACCAATCTGCATCATAGCAGATCTTCTCCGTGTTGATCCTAAATTGAGTATCACGCCCATTATGGGGCTGTCAACACTTTACTACAGTCTATTGAGAAAACGAGCAAAAACTCCAGCTTAACACCAAATCCTCTACAGACTGAGCTTATCACTGTACATACACATTCATAAGTAGCCTCTTACGTAATAAACACGATGGCGTGCAAAAAGCGAATTGTGCACTTGGTTTACCCAGAACATGCTAATTAGCAGCACATGAAAGTACCTAATCCCCTATTACCGCAGTGCTCCTTGCACGCTGTACTCAGTGAAGTAGATTGAATTGAACAGAATGGAAATACACGTATACTTCCGAATGAACAGTATGCGCTAAACTGCGCTATGTACCATGTGTGGCGTTTAGATTATGGCATCAAAATTCAATGGAAGGCGATGGGTGGTGAAGTTGCTCTCAAGCGTGTAAAGTGGTGTTACGTAAGCAGGTAATTTCGGTTAGCATTAGAATCGAACTTCCAATTGAAGGAGCGGAATTAGAGTAGCGATTTGGAATGATGAATTCAATCAGCTTATGGCAAAGGCAACATCTCAGAATATGAAATATATTATTTCACTTAAATTTATTGTATTATTGATCTTAGCAGCCTACAGAATGGAAGTGAAGCCACTAGAAAAATCCAAAATGTGTATGGAGGGGGTGTCCTCAGCGGGTTCAAGTGTCGGCTTTGGTTTGCGAAGTAAGAATAGGCCAGAAGATCTAGACGATGAGATCCTGAAATCGAAAAACCTGAATGTTAGGGTAGGCCAACTACGACATATGACCTACGACCGATGCATAACAAAAACGGGAGAAGTCGTCAAGCTAGGAAAATGGGTACACACCACTTATCGCAAAATAATCTTCAGCGAAGATTCAAAGCTTGAACTGTGCATCAGTTCGTTATCGAAGATGAGAAACGGGTTATATTCAATTACAATGAAGATCACCATCAACGGTTTAGCGTAAAAAAGACTGCCTGAACACTTTCAGAGACACTGACAACAGTTTCTGAAGCGGTCACTTGAATTTGACCACCAAATCATAAATAGCGCTTACACCCCGTTCATTTCGTTCATTTGGTATTGACGGAATATTTAATGTTGTGCTCAGGCACCTTCCACCAAAAGCTATACAAAGGTGCGCCATCCTATTCAACATTGCACTGAATAATGCATAATATCCGGTGCGTTGGAAAAAGTCGGTGGTGAAACCAATTCCTAAAAGTGGCACAGACACCTCCAAACCGGCAAATCCTTCCCTTTCAAGTACCAGCAAGGTCTTCGAGAAGGTGATCCATGGGAGCCCTGTCTAAATGGGTTAAGGACAAGATCATCTTTCCGGATAACCAATCCAAATAGCTGGTCATAGGTAAACTATTGCTAGACATGTGTTATCATCTGTGACATATTGACGGGTAGAAAGTTTGTTGTCAAGAAAGCCAACTGCAACATTTGACAAACTTGACGACTACAAGACATGGCCAACATAACTATCCTTTTTAGCACTTACGTCAGTGATTTGATAGTTCCTCTTTAGCATTCGACGACCTACTCGCGTACAGGTCGGGCCCAACGATGCCTCTATTTAGGACCTCTAGGAGCACCTTTTTTTTTTATAGTTATACGCGTACTCAAGGCTAAGGCTTTATAACGCCAGCGGTATATTGTGCAAGCAGAAGGTAACAGGGAGAGGGAGAGGAGGTGCCTATTGACATTGGTTTTAAATATCTGCATGTTGTATTGAGGGGGGTACACCGAACGAGATATCGCTTTTCACATTCGTGCGGGAGAAGTTTTGAAGGGGTGAAATGCAACTGGCTATTTCATCAGAGCACTCATGATGAAAGTAACGATAAAACAAATGAAAGGCCGGAAACATTCCTGCGATGATCCAGCGAGTGTAATGGATTTGTGATGCTGGAATCTCCTATGAGTCTTATCGCGGGGTTTTCTATTCTGTCCAGTAAGTGCAGTGAGGTCTTAATGCGCCAGACCAGAAACGAGGGTTGAACTTTACTTTACTTAGAACGAATGAACGCCTTATAAATTATAGCCGGATCGATTGGCGCGAAGAATATCTTTCATCCGTACTCGTATAGGAAACCCTAGGCGACACTAAATCTGCGATTGTTCCAAACAAAGGTTGTCACTGACACACACGATAAGGAGCTTGTCTGTTTAAGAGATACAAGTGCCATTCATGGATAATGGCATTGGGTGAATGTTAAGCTTTGAGTGCTTAAAATCCACACAACTGTTTTTACCCCATTGGATGATGCTGTCGAGAAGTCAATGAATATGAGAAGCTGAGAGTACTGTCGTCAGCTAACGAGTGAATAGGAATAGAAGTAACAGACGGAGCCAAACCTGGGGAACACCAGCATTTACAAAATGAGTACCAGATTTGCATCCGTCCAAGACTATTTGAATTTAACGATTCGAAGTGTAGTTTCTAATCCATAGAAGAAGGGAGTCATCGATCCAGAATGCACGCATTTTCGACAAAAGAACTTCATGCCAGACACTGTCAAATGCCTTCGAAATATCAAATGCAACTATTTTACTCTCACCCGCCTGTTGGAGCGAACGATTCCTCTTCTCGGTGAGATATGCCATCAAATCACCAGTCGACCTGATGCTGCGGAAACTATACTGCCTCTCATTGAGGAGTTTTTGCGACTCGAGATATTTCATTAGATGGTGATTTATCAAGGTTTCCATGACCTAGGAAAAAAGGGATGTTAGCGCAATTAGCTGGTAATTGTGGAGAGATGAAGACTCGCGTTATTTGGGAATGGGCTGGACAATTGCTATTTTTCACATACTCAAATAAAGCCCAGAAGAGTTGGAAAGGGGAAAATGCTTACGCAGTGGTTTTACCAGCGTAGAAGAACAATTCTTCAGAACTGTTGGGGAAATATCATCTAGACTAGCGGATTTGTGTATGCCAAGTTCTTTGAAAACCCTTGCAACTATAAGAATAGGAATAAGGAAATAAATCTGTCCTTTGCCCTATGGTGGAATTAACGACCTCCAGAACAGACGCTGACACAAAACGAGTTTCGGAGCTGCGCGTTTGTTGTGAAGTGGGCGGCAAGCAGATTGGCTTTGTTGAAGGTTTAGACGACGAGATGGAGTTCCTAATGTTCTTGACAAAAGATCAACAACTTCTGCTACCTTTGGGACATTGTAGGATTTCACGTCGTGTAAAAATTTGGTTCGCCGAATTGCAGTCATTTCTGGCTTGCATGTATACAAATATCTTTTTTGGTTTTCCTCAGTGGAGTTTGCCTTATAATTTCGAAAGCTAATCTCTCTCGACCTGATAACCCCTTTGCATCTAAAGTCAAACCACGCATTATCCGCCAGCCTAAGACTATTTACCCTGTCGGAGATAAAAGTAGAGCTCAGTATGGACAATGTTCAATGATCATATCAGCTCCGACGTCCACGTCGTTGTCGAGGAAGCACAACGACCAGTTAGGGTTCCGAAAGCAGTTGTTAAGGCCGCACCATTTATCTTTCTTATATACCCATATTATTCTCGTAAGAGCATTTTCTTTAACTGAGTGGAGTAAATATACATAGGAATTCAGCTGATATAACACAATGGTCAGACGAGTCTAGATGAGTTAATACATATATCCAAAGTGTATTTATCAGGTTGAGGAGTAAGAAACACGTCCAGGGTGTTGGCGGTATGACTAGCAACATCCTGGATACGGGGTGGGTCATTTACAAGATGAGTTAATTGGTTCAGCAACAATTTGGACACACCTTACTTCGGGTGTTGTCTGTCCAGAATGTTGAAACCACTGAGAATTGTGAATATTAAAATCACCCGCTATAACGATTTCAGGGCAAGGAAACACTTCTTTGGGCGGAGTCGGATAGTACATCAGCAACGTCGAACGTGTCGTCTCTGCCCAGGTTTTGGTTTCTATAAAGAAAAACAGTAGTGAGTTGTGTGCATACGAAGAATGAATTTAAGCCATAAGAAAGTAAATTGCGAGGTGGATGTTTGGCTAAGCTGCGTACTCACTAGGAACATAGATGGCGAGACCGCGGTGAGAAACTTTTTATCAACCTGTGTTTAAGGAAGTTCCAGAACAACCGATTTGGGGAGAGAGTTATGGGCATAAGTGGCAAAGAATTCCTCCATAAATACAGGACATTAACGGACGCAACACCAACTAAACAGAGCCGTGATTATGCCGTAGGTATTATGCCCTTACAGTAGTAAGCCTTGCTTCACCAACAAGAATCAACACTCACGACCAGCATGCGTCAGTAGTGTTAGCAATCTAGCACTGCACTGCACTCTGATTATGTTTTATTAATTTTTTCCAACACAGCACAGCAGGTTTTTGTTTTCCTTGTTTTTTCAGTTTTCTAGTTTTTCCCTTTTGAACAATGGGGCTTCGTCCGCGTACGATACGGCAGTCAACGGAAACTCAGTAGAACACAGGCGAGGGTTCTCAATCCTTGGCCCAGACAGGAGTCCACTAGGAAATACATATAAGGGTTATCGGGTACTTTTGTATCTCGCTGGATCAGTATTTCTATTTTAACAAAAATACAGACGCTGCTCTGAAATAGCTTGAGACGATTTCGCTCTGACGACATTTTTTATAGATGCCAGCTTGCCAGCTTGACGGAAGGGATTCGGGTGCATATAACGCCAGAATCCACTTACACGTTGCAAGGCCAATGACTTCGGTCAATAACTTAATCTTTGGGGCTTACTACTCCTCTAATATGTACCATAAAAGAACCTCCCAGAAGCGTTCCTCTATTTGAACCGCCAATCTTCCACATTTTACCATCCATAGTTCTGTAGTGCGGCGACTTCTTTACGAGCCTGCGAGCAGCTCAAGTTCAGCCGGACGATTCACTCCGAGTTCGGGGAGGTATTGCCGGGGAGATCCAACTATGACGGCAATAGCGGGCTTCATAAGGAGGTTTCCATCAGATAGCCTCATCAAGGCAAATCTTTGTAGGCTAAGGTAGCCTGGAGGGGAATGATTGCTTGCCTGAAATAAATGCACTTTATTTATATTGACCATGCTGGTTTACTGGACTAAACTACGCCGCATACATAATAATCAAGGAGATTAAGGTCTGGGAAACTAGGGGGCCATACTGTCATTCAATCTGTACACACCCAATTTCGTGTCAACATCGCTTTGTGTGAAGGAGCAGACCACACATTATTCAGTCCGCCCCCAAGTAAACAACGTTTTCTTAAGAGTAAATGTAGTCAGTAGCATGAACCCGAAGTCCTTGAGGAAAGTAGTGGGTATCTTATGTTGCTAACAACTTTTGAAACCTTGATAGTACCCGGACATCTCGTGTGTATATTATCGGGAACCTCTGTAGCATATGAATATAGCAATCTCTAACTTTTGCCGTTGGTAATTTTTTTTCATGACCAATTTTTCTTTCGTCGGAGAAAATCGACATCCACAACCGCAACATCTCCTACAGTAATTCAACCAGATTTACTATGACGATTGCCGACAATTGGAATCGCTTTCTCATTAAATCAATAACGAAACGGTCCAATAAATGAACATAGTAAGTACATCGGTGAAAATGATACTTCGCGGAGCCTAAAAAAATTGGAGGCCTTGACATTTCCGGCCAGTGGACTGGGATTCTTTGGAACAGGTTCGGCGAGAGAAGTTCATTGTTTTGCTTGTTAATGATGGATTCACATTTCGTCGATATGACATTCGTCACAGTGCCCTGAAGTTGTAATGTAATTCCGTGGGACCCATATCTTCTCAAGCCCATTTGTTAGTTTGATATTTGGTTGAGATGTCTATAAAAGAGGTAATCTGTCTCGGTATCAATGGTATCAACGATTTTCTTAACCATATACATATGAACTCAGTAGTTGCCTCAAGTGGACGGCTGGGGTTCTGTCCATGGAAAATTAACATTTAGCCTTGCTTGAGTCGATTAAACAAGCAACTGAATGTTGTCATCGAACGTTCATACTTACTTACTTTGATGGCGCTAAAGTTCGGGGTGAACCAGGGCCTCAACTAATAAGCCTCTCCAGCCGGGCCGATTTTTGGCCAGCCGCTTCCAGTGCCGCACGCCCAGTTGGTTGAGGTCCCTTTCCACCTGTGCGCGCCACCTTAAATGCGGTCGTCCTCTGCTGCGTCGTTTCTCGGATTGGAGTCGAAGACTCTTCGGGCCGGAGCGTTGATGTCAATTCGCACTACATGGCCTAGCCATCTTAGACGTTGGACCCGAAGACGTCTAACTAAGCCGATGTCGCTGTATAGCTCGTACAGTTCTTGGTTGAATCTCCCCCTCCACTCTCCGTTTACCGTTTACACAAACAGGACCAAAGATTGCACGCAGAATTTTCCTCTCGAAACGCCCAAGAGCGTTCATCCGCTTTTGATAACGTCCAAGCCTCAGCGCCGTAGAGGAGGATCGGGATGATTAAGGTTTTGTAGAGGGATAACTTAGTTTTTCGAGAGAGGGCTCTACTACTCAATTGCCTCTTGAGCCCGAAGAAACAGCAGTTGGCAAAAGTTATTCTGCGTTTTATATCAGCGCTGGTGTCGTTGCTGCTTGTCACTATCGAGCCAAGGTAGACGAAGTCCTTGACTACTTCAAAAATATAGCTGCCGAAGGTGACGTTCTGACCAAGACGTCGGTGTTGCGCGGTGTTGGTCTTGTCCGCATTTACCCTTAGACCCACTTTAGCCGCTTCTGCTTCAATGCTTGCGGACGCCTCATTGACGTCTCGCTCTATCCGTCCAATAGCGTCAATGTCATCTGCGTAGGCAAGCAATTGTGTGGACTTGAAGTAGATCGTACCATTTGTATTGGCTGCAGAGTCCCGCACGATATTTTCAAGTATGATGTTAAAGAAATAACATGACAGTGCGTCACCCGGTCTAAAACATTTTTTAACATCAAACGGGTCGGTTAGTTCACCTACGGCCTTAATGGAGCAGCGAAAGTTCTCCATAGTCATCCTGCACAGTCTGACGAGTTTGGCAGGAATGTTAAAACATGACATGGCTCTGTATAGCTCGTCTCTTTAAACACTGTCATACGCGGCTTTAAAGTCGACGAAAGGATGGTGCGTGTCGACCTGGAATTCATGGGTCTTCTCCAAGATCTGCCGTAGTGTAAATATTTGGTCTATCGTAGATTTTCCTGGCCTGAAACCACACTGGTAGGAACCTATCAGATTGTCCACGAACGGCTTCAGGCACTTACACAGTACGGCAGAGAGGTTCTTGTACGCGATGTTCAGGAGGCTTATCCCTCTGTAATTGGCGCAGTCATAGGGGTCTCCTTTTTCTATCAAAGTTTCATGGTCTCTATAAATCCGATGCAATCTTATTTTGATTTTCTCACTCATCTTCTCGTCCAAATGAAAGAAACAAATATGAAGCAGACGACTATCAAAAGCTATCAAGCCAAAATTACTCAAAATTTTTACAGAATTTATTCAATGGAGTCTTATTATTTCGCATCAGTGATACCGTCCGTCGCCAAATGTGGCTGCTTATCAGACAGCTCACATATAGAGTTGTATATTTACGAGTGTGGAGTTCCTTCTTTTTTCCGTTTTAGGCTTAGATGCTTAGATATCATGTATGGGAGTGCTGTTATAAAACTGTTTCGATAACTTTCCTGAATGCTCTGATCATGAGTAATAAGAGATGGGTAGCCTTGATAGTACCAAATTTGCATGAAAGGCATAAACTACCATAAAATCGCCTTTCATATTTGCCTCTTTCGCTGTACAATTTATGCGCATCTACAGAAACGACTAGCATATGTGCAAATATGTTCTCAAATATTAATTTCCCTTTGCAGACGTACCTTTCACTAGGTGCATATCAACTACTGATTACTTTATCATAGCACTGGTTAGTGGTTCATTACATACCATAGGCACCACAGGTCCATCGCCTTTGTACATAATCAGCCAGAGAAACTTCAACCGTTTATCCTCAAATTTGCTCTAATTATCTCTCTCGTTGCGAAACTACCTCATTCCATCCAACTATAGATACTAACCACTAATCCAAATCCCTGTGTACAGAAAATTAACCAAAATTCAATTAGAAATTAAATCTAAGTACACGTGATTCTAACCGCACTCTGCTAGAGACTATCTAGCACCGGCACCGACCCCGGCACCATCGCCTGCTACAAATCATCATGTCCCTACACACGTATTCAATGTCGCAGCTCTCGTGTAAACAACAAAAATCAAACATTTTACTCGTTTTGGTTCGGCTTCGTGACCTGAATCGGGACACAATTGCCAGTAATAAGGACTACTCATTCGTGGTCGTGCTCTGCGCTACTCGTAACCGAATGCCCTGATTATAGGGAGCTGATTTTTGCCTCAGGATCTTACCTCCAACTATCTATATTATGTACGTACCTTTCAACCGGGGGCACAACAACCACTTGGTAATTTAGTCACTTGTCGGGGCAGGTAATTAAATTTGTTAAATGGCAGAATGACACTGACTGGAATCCACAATTAACTTTACGTCCTCGAAATATGTATCGAAAGTTTCTCAATGATGAACAAGTTTCTCGTGAACTGATTGGCTTGCATTGAACCTAAGTTCAGTCATTCAGTTTGTTGTATTTTTTTGTGGTTGATGCTTGGCAAATGGCCGAGTTTTCAGATACTCTTACCAAGATTGTATGGTGCTAAGGGGTGCAGTAATGTTAACAAACCCTTAGGAGGAGAATTGTCGAATGGTGGGAGGTGGTGATTGGGATAAGTTGGCGTTCATTTTGTTCTATGAAATAACTTCTTGAATTGTATTGTGTCGGTTGGCGATTCTTATTTATTCTGTTGTAGCGCAAGGCATAGCAAGGCACAATTAGAACCATCATTTCACACATAAAGTAAGTTGACCGATATTGCTGTCTTTTCAGAGAAATTGGGTGTATTACTTACCTAGGTTGCGCTATAGTCCGGAGTGGGGCTGGGCCTCAACTTTCATTAAGCGCTTTCTGCCTTTAAATTTAAATAGCGCAATGCATATGTAAGACATCATCGACATTTTTTATTCGTTCGTAAGGCCTATCGATGCAATTATGAAATGTGTGTTCTAATATCCGCCTCGACTTCTCTGGAAACGTTAAATTTTCCATGACTCATAAGCACACTTCAGCGTAGGTGAGAGGGAGCGAGCAAACAGAGCAAAGAAGTTGATCGCGTTTGACGTGGCAAACGCCAACATCAATCTCTGTCCCTGCGCAATCCAAGTTGACACCCAGCCTCCGCGTGGCCTCCCCTGGGCATCTGCCCCGGCGTCCACCTGCCAGCGAATCAATGTGTGCAGCGACTCGACTCCTTGGGAAAAAGGAACCTGGACCGCCAAGTTGAGGGTTGTGCTTAGGGGTAACATCCCTAACACGGAAAAAATAATTTTTACGAAACAACCACAGTGTCTCGGATACGGACGGATACAAAGCTGACGATCCTTGCAAACGATTAGAGTACTTACGATTCTGCACCCTTAACAGACTGGGGGCAGGCAATCAATTAGAGCAAACACTCAGCTGCTATAAAGCAGACATAACCGCAATCCAAGAACTGCGGTAGGATGAAAAACTGCGAAATCTACTACGGGAATTGCTACAAGGAGAAAAACCAGCGCTTATTCGGATGCGGATTCATTATTCAAGGAAGACTCCGACAAAAAGTCTTAAGCTTTCGGGATGTTTACGAAAGCCTCATAATATTCCGTATCAAAGCTAATTTCGGAAACATTCGTTTGATGTGCGCTCAGGCTCCAACCGAAGCAAAGGACGATCGACTCAAAGAAGGACTCTTCGACCTGCTAGACAGAACCTATGCCCCATGTCCCAGCTACGGCACAAAAATAGTTATATGAGATTTTAATGCGAAATTGGCAAAGAGGAAATATTTGAGTAGATCACGGGGAAATATACAATACACGACACCACTTCCGAAAACGGACGTAATCTCCTTCTGGCTAGCACACTATTCTCGAGATCTGCCTGATCACCACCAATCAGATTAATCACGTTGCGATTGACGCCATACACTCCTCCAGCATCCTAGATGTATGAACCTTTCGAGGAGCCAACATCGACTCGGATCATTACCTTGTTGTGGCCAAGGTACGAATGAAGATATCAAGTATGCCACAAGATACTTGATATTGTCGAGATGGACAACGAAAGTTTAACGTCGGAAATCTACAATCGCAGGAGACCGCTAGGACCTTCGCCGATAGAGTTTCCCTAAACCTCTCGCAAACTCCGATGACACCGGAACAATCCACAGAGCAACAGTGGGAGCATTGCCCGCGTGCAATGCCTCTAAGTTTGGTCGTAAACAACCGACAACTGGAAGCCATGTAGCAAAGCAAAACGCCTACAAGGTCATGATACATAGACAGACGAGAGCCGCTCGTGAACATTACAAAGGAAGAGAGCAAAGCAAAAAAGGAGAGCAATTAAAACGTGAGATCGAGGAGATGGAGAGATACTACCACAGAAATGATGCTCGCAAGTTGTACGAAAAAGTAAAATAGACAGGCGAGGGTTGTAAAGCTAGAGCAGAAGCCCGTAGAGACGAAGACAGACAACTAGTAGTAGAGTCATAGTCGATTCTAAAAATATGGAAAGAAATTCTCTTTTTAACGGCGACGATAAATCCGATACCGCTGTCAGGCAGAATGATCTGTTTGCTCGCTACGGACTAGGATACAAAAGAGTTCAGTCCACCCCACCTAGATGAAGTTAAGTTTACAATTTCTGAGCTTAAAACTAATAAAGCTGCGGATGAAGATGGCCTGTTTGCTAAGCTATTTCAAGTAACTGGGGATAAGCTGGTAGGGAGCATGCTCCAGCTCATCTGTAAAATATGGTCGGCGGAAAGCATGCCCGACGAATGAAATATCAGCATCGTATGCCCGGTCCACAGGAAAGGAGACTCCTGCAGGGGAAGAAGTCTCCATAACATCGCATATAAGATCTTCTCTGCCGTACTGTGTGATCGCCTGAAACGCTTTATGAATAAACTAATAGGTTCTTATCAGTGTGGCTTGAGGCCATGTAAATCCACAATAGACAGATATTGGAGAAGACCCAACAATACCAAATCGACACCAATCACCTAGACAGCGCCATGTATATTTATTTATTTATTTTTTTAAGTATTCATCAATTGATATTCATCTTTTGACGACAGTTAATTAAATCATTTACAATTATAAAATCTGTTCATTTGAAAGTTGACTTCATTGCAAATTGAATTAAAAAGTGATAAAGAACGGGTTACGGGTTCATTTTGCCCATAGTTCGTCCTATGACTAGGAGTCAAAAAGAGAACGTCCCTGTTTCTTAGATTTCCCTCAGGAACAAAAAAAGGGTTTAACAGCCAGCAATTCTGAAGAATTAATTCTACCATCAATAATGTCCTTTACGAAAAGTACTCCAAGGGTTGCTCTACGACTTTTCAAAGATTTTAAATCTACTAAAGAACACCTAGACTTATACGAAGGGAAATCTCAAGACCACCCCAAATCTCTCAAAGCAAAACGTGTAAATCTTTCCTGAACACTTTTAATCTTTTCAGAAGAGTTTACATAAAAAGGACACAAGATAGGTAGGTAAGTAGGTAGGACCGTAGCCTTCTCAAAAAGAAAATAAGACGAACACACATAGGCCAGGGAGGCCCGTTGTGCAGCTACGAGGGGGTTTAGCCCTCTATTCGTGGAACCATTTTGTGCTTCTTAAGAAGTTAAGAAAATCAGATATCGCTACTTGCTGAACTTCGGTCAGATCGTTAAGGAAGTAAGATCCTAGGTATCGCTTCCTGATTGTGCAGAATGCCGGGCAGGTGCAGAGAAGGTGATGAATGGATTCGACCTCCTCCCCGTCTAGACAGCTCCTGCAAAAATCATTCGGAGTTATACCTAGTTTTTGCGCGTGACTGCCAATAAGGCAGTGCCCAGTGATGACACCGATGACCTTATGGATGTCAGTTCTTTTTAGAGAGATAATACTCTTAGTCCGTTGACTGTTGAGCCAGGGCCAGATTTGCCTGGTGATAAGGCAGGTATGTCCCTGAGTCCATCTCCGGTTCGTCTCGGCCCTGGCGAGATTTATAAGATTGTGTTTAATGGTTGCAAAGGGTATACCCTCATAAGCCACGATTGATTGTACCGTCGTTCCTTGTTTGGCGAGTGTGTCGGCTCTTTCGTTTCCTGAAATGTCGCTGTGTCCCGGTACCCAGATAAGTTGTATGTTGAACTGTTCGGCCATCTCGTTAAGAGATAGGCGACAGTCGAGACTAGTTTTTGATGTGTACACATAGGACTCCAACGACTTTAAGGCTGCTTAGCTATCCGTGAGAATGCGGATATTCCTGGTGGATATCGCGTTCCACTTCAGCCAAAACAAAACCTCTTTTATTGCCAATAGTTCCGCCTGGAAAACGCTGCAGTGATTTGGTAATTTTAGAGCTTTTTTCAACTTAAGTTGTTTGCAGAATACTCCACTACCCACCCCGTCTTTGGTTTTAGACCCGTCAGTATAGAAGTCTACGCAGTTTCTGCGAGGTTGAGTCTGGCGAGTCCAGTTTCGTCTTTCCGGGTAGGTCGTTGTAAAGTTTTTTTCCAAGACTGTGGTGGGTTCTGTGAGATCCAGGTTTTCGGCCAAAGTTGACCTGTTATTCAGGATGGAGGAGTGGCCAGTGACATAGCTTGACCAGTTCGAGTTGGCTTTAAGTCTAATGGACGTTTGTGTAGCGATTTGCTTGCCGAAAATATCGAGTGGTGTAAGGTCGAGTATCATGTTAAGCGCAGCCGTTGAGGTGGACCTGAGGGCCCCGGTAATGCATATTCACGCCAACCTTTGTACCTTCTCGAATTGCTTGAGGTATGTTTGCTTGTCCAGTGCTGTCCACCAGACTGTTACTCCATACATTAGTATGGGTCTGACGACCGTGATATAGAGCCATAGGGTGATCTTGGGGTTGAATCCCCATTTTTTTCCTATGGCTTTCTTGCATGTGTAGAGAGCTATAGTTGCTTTTTTAGCTCTTTCGATTGTGTTACTCTTCCAGATTAATTTCCTATCTAGTATAATGCCAAGGTATTTGGCATTGGAGGAATAGTTTAATCTGGTACCAAGCAAAGTAATAGGGCAGTGTTCCGGGATTTTGTGCTTTTTGGTGAATAGCACGAGCTTCGTTTTCTGGGGATTCACCCTGAGCCCATTGCTATGCGCCCACTTGCAAAGAATTGAGAATGCCGTTTGCATACGGTCATTCAGTGTGCATAGGTATTTACCTGAGATTGAAATGGCAACGTCATCAGCGTAGGCAATTACGTCCAGGCCTTTTTTCTCCAGTTTAATTATTAGCTCGTTTATGACTACATTCCAGAGAAGAGGTGAGTGGACCCCTCCTTGCGGTTTTCCCATGGTAACCACTCTGGTGGTTACATGGTTTCCCCATTTGGACTGAATCCTGCGCGTTAATAATAGCTCGCGGATCAGTTCTGTCAGAGTCCTCTCTACCTTTAGCTTTTTTAGCCCTTCTATTATTGCTTTGGGAGTGACGTTGTTGAAAGCGCCCTCTATGTCTAGGAAGGCTCTTAGAGTATATTCTTTAAGGTGGATTGATCTTTCGATTTTCCTCACCAGTGTGTGCAAGGCTGTTTCGACAGATCTACAGTAGGCATGCTGTGCCTAAGAAATTAGGGACGGATCCAAATTGTGGCGTATGTGTAAGTCTATCAGCCTTTCCAAAGTTTTTAGTACAAAGGATGATAGACAGATAGGCCTTAGATCCTTGAGAGAAGTGTGGGAGTTTTTGCCGGCTTTGGGGATGAAACGTGCCCTTGCGCACTTCCACTTTTCTGGAATGTGACTCCAAGCTAGGCATCATTTAAAGAAAATCTCTAGCCATGATATAGTCCATTCCATAGTTTGTGTGAGTTCGATAAGGTAAATTTCATCCGGACCTGGCGATTTGTAGGGCTTGAAGCTTTTTAACGCCCATATGATTTTCTCTCTAGAGATAATGTGGTCGTACTTTCCCTCTATCGCGGAGGAGAAGTGAGTTCCTCGCGAGTGTACTGAGTTTTGCTGTTCATAGCAGCCTGGGAAGTGAGTATTGAGGAGAAGATTTAGAGTTTCGTCCTCAGACGTTGTCCAAACTCCGTTTGCTGTGAGGCAGCTCGGAGATTGTTGATCTTTCGAGAGTATTTTTCTCAATCTGTAGGCGTCTGAAATTTTCTCCATACTGTTGCAGAAGAGTTTCCAAGACAGCCTTTGTTCTTTCCTCAGGGTTTGTTTGTACACTCTGAGTGAATCTTTATGTAGGCTCCAGTCTCTGTCGTTACTTGTACTCTTTGCTTTATTGAAGAGTTTTCGAAAGTCCTCGCGGAGCTTACTTAGTTCTGCGTTCCACCAAGAAGGGTATGAGTTCTTTCTTGATTTGTGGGTTGCGCAGCTGTTGACCCGTGCGTTGCCCAAAGTAGTTGTTAGAATATCAACCGTTTTGTCTATATCTAACGTGGACCGCGGGGTATCAAGAGTTAAGTCTGGTACCTCCCTTCGATTTTTAGTAATAAATGTGGGTGTTTGACCCTTGTTACAAATGTGAAGGTTATAGGTTAGAATGAATTCAATGAGACACTCACCTCTTTCGTTTATATCGCTGCTGCTCCAAATCGTGTGATGCGCATTCGCATCCGCACCGATGAGGAGCCCAGCTTGGTGTTCCGATGAGTCACTGACCAGTCTTTTAATTTCGTCCGATGGAATGGACTCTTCCTGCGCCATGTACGTGGAGGCTATCCGTAGCTTATACCCTGGTGATTCAATGGCAATCACAGTGGTGTCAGGGCAGCTGTAATTTTGGAGAAGGTAAGCGTTAAGGGATTTCTTAGCGAGTATGCAAGTACGGGGCTTACCTTCTTTATGTGGTGTGAATAAGTTGTAGGCTGGAATTCTTAATCCAAGAACCTTGTGTTCATGTACCCAAGGTTCTTGGATTGAGGCTATGTCCTCTTCTCCTTTAGCCAGCCTGAGAAGAAGATTCGCGATTGCCGCTTTAGAGTGATGGAGGTTAATCTGAATTAATCTCAGCATCATGGCTGTTATTAATTCGATTAATCTCCACCACGGTGGTGTTGAGGTCTTCCAGATCTGAGTCTAGAAGATCGTCTTCCATCGGCGAGCTAGTAGAATAGTCTTCGCTTCCGGAGTCGAGCAATGACTCCTGGTCTTTACTCACCAGAGATATTGCTGGGGTTTCAGCTTCGACCGTCGCAGGGCCCTTGCTCCCCGAGGGGATTGGGGGTTCCTGCTCCTTCGAGCTTTCGTTTTCTACCTCGGTTCTAGTCGTGTTTTCGTTGCCAGATGGTGGCACATTCTCATCCTTTTTATATATAGTTAGTTTGACTTTCTTGAAGCCAAACCTAATATAGTGGTCGCATTGGGCCAGAGGTACCAGGGCTTCACAGTTCAATACAATGATTGCCTGTCTTGATTGGCCCTTTGATTCCTCCAGCTTCGCGACTCTCGAATCTCTTGTTGGGAGATTGGGATTACAATAGTTGATTGTCTCAACAATTTCGAGGGGGTTATCTGGTGCCAGCGGGAGCCAGCATCTAGCTCGCGGTCATTTAGGGATTTGTTCCCTGGTTACGACCTTGAGCCTAGCTCCCTCCCAAATTTCCCCTATTTCATTTACTGTAGCCTTCAGAGGATCAACTGATCTTTCGTCGGCACAGCTTAATAGTTTGACCCTGCCCTGATGCCATCCAGCGTCATCGCAGATGGGCGGTGGTCCAGGGTTCTTCCTAGCAATTTATGGGAAGTTAGCCAATAACGCATGGTCGACCTTCTTCCATTTTTCTGTCGTCAGTTTGCCGTCTGGGTCGCTATCATCTATGATTGCGACGGTCAGGCACTCCCGCGCAACCTCACCGAAGGGCTTTAATAGCTTGGCCGGTGCTCCCAGCCTAGCCTTCTTAGCCTCTCGCTTTGGTTCCTCGGGGGACGATCTAGGCCTCTTGGTTTTTTCATTATCCTGGGCTAAGAATCCTGTCGCCCAGGCGACCGACTCTTTAGCCTTATCCGTTAAGTCGGTTATATGGCCCCATCGATTCACAATTCTCAAGGCCGCCTTTCGGTCTCTTTAGGCCTTGGTCGATGGGTTTTGCCACTTGTTGTCGGTTTTGTCTTCTGACAACTTTTTGGAGCGGCTTTTTGATACTCCTGCCGGAGTTATTTCTGCCTTAGAGGTAGAGGGGATTTCATCCCCTTCCGGTTTTTTATGAGATCCGGACTCATTGTTTGTTGTGTTTGGATTGTTCATAGGATTCCCCCGAGATGCGGAGAATTAAACGTCCACCTGAGCAGAGATCCGCAATACCCAGGTAAGGCTAGCTGACCCGGAGGGCGCCAGGTATCCGGATACACCGTTTACGACTGAGCTATTTTTGAACTGGGCTCTCAGTCTGGTCGAAATCTCGGCACGGTTCGGTTGACACCTTATGTCCAGCCCAGGGGGTGTGGAGTGGATAGGTGGTGTGGGAGTGTGGCGGGGAGTGATCGAAAGGGATAGGAATCGGATTGGTGAGGGGGAATGACGGGGTCGATTATCCTTTGGTGTGAAGCCCCCACGCCACGTCAAGGTAGATAATCAGGTGGGGGAGGAGACAAGATAACGCAACAGTATTCCAGTAGAGGTGTAATCAAAAACGTATAAGCCGTTATGAGGGTATAACAATCCCTGAGTAATAACGTGTTACGCTTTAGAAAACCCAGCAACGAATTTACCAAACTCGTCAGATTGAGCTGGATAACAATGGAGAACTGTCGCTGTTGCGTTAAGGTCAGTAGCGAATTAACCGAAACCTTTGATGTAATAAAAGGATTTAGACAAGATGGCGCAGTGTCATACAACTTTCTAATATCGTACTTTCTAGCATACGTGGATGACATTTGATGTAATTGGACGAACACAGCGAGACGTCAAGGAAGCGTTCGAAAGAATTAAAACAAAAGCGGCTAAAATGGGTAACTGAGTGTAAAACGAAATATATGCTGACATCCAAAAAGGACGCGCAACACCGACGTCTTGGCCAAAACGACACAATTGGCAGCTACAAATTCGAAGTGGTCAAGGACATCGTCTGCCTTGGCTCACAAGTGACCAGCGGCAACAACACCAGCGCTGAGATACAAACGGCAATCGAGGAGTAGATCAAACAAAACCTTAATCATCCCGGCCCTCCTCTATAGCGGAGAGGCCTGGACTTTAACGAAAGCCGAAGAGGATGCCATTGGTCATTTCGAGAATAAAACTCTGCGTTTAATCTATGGTTCCGTTTTTGTATAAGCGATGAATGGAGGAGAAGAAACAACGACGAACTATGCGGGCTAGACAACGACATTGGCTAGGCCATGTAGAGTGAATGGATAACACAGCTCAACACGAGGAACGACCGAATCTAGGGTGGCATACACAGGTGGAAGGGGACCTTAACCAACTATGAGCGCGTCGCTGGAAACGACGCAAAATGCAAAGAGTTGCGAGGATTCGAAATAGATTGTGCCTCTTGTATTGGCCAGTGATTTTTGCACAATCATTTCCAATATTATGTTGAAGAAATCACACGACAGGGCATCGCCCTGCCTAAATCCTTTTTTGACATCAAAACTATCGGTAAGATGTTCACCGATTCGGATGCAGCAGCGAGCATTCCCTAAAGTCATCCTGCATAGTCTGACGAGTTTAGCAGGTATGTCAAAGGTATGTCGTTGTATGGCTCGTCTCTAATTACGCTGCCGTATGTGACTTTGAAGTCGATAAATAGGTGGTGAGTGTGGTGGACTTGAAACTCATTCCAGGATCCGCCGTAGTGTGAAGATCTGGTCGATGGTGGACTTGCCTGGCCTGAATCCGCACTGATAAGGACCTATCAGAGAAGATCAGAGAAGGCATAGAAGATTTTGTAGGCGATGTTAAGGAGACTTATTCCTCTATAGTTGGCGCAATCAGAGGGGTTCACTTGAGACAACTGAATTGCAGTAAAATTCAGAATTGTTTTTACCCCATATTGCCAAGAGGAAATATCAGCGCAAACAGGCCGATATTAATATTGAAACCCATTTCTAATGGAACATTTTTTTAAGAGACTCGCGCACTACTCACTACTCTCATGGGTGGTTGTCCTAGATAGGACGAGAGCCGACCAAATTCCGCGTTGGTTATAGTCCGTACTAATTCGTTCGAGCACCATATACTGTGAGTGTTATGCCCGATGCAGTACGTCTGGTCACTTTCCACTCACCACTGTGTTGCATACTTTTTGTCCGTATGGGAATTACTTTTTCTTGCCTATGAAACCGAATTTGATCTATAGACCTTCCGCTCGGCGGCCGATGATGTTAACCACTGCACCCCAGCCACCCCGTGTATGTACATATGTAAAAGCACAATTTTTTATCGAATTATAACTTCCTTTGCTTATAATAATACACACATTATTCTTGAATTATTGATTTATAATATCATAAGATTCAGTAATATCTTAAATTCTTAATTGTGTACAAGTAGAAACAGGTATTTCAAAAAAAAAAAACAAATGGAAATAAAGCGAAAATCCATTTTGCAGCTTCAATAGAATTCATTACGCATTTGCGGCGTATTGTCCTTTAAACTGATTAAAACATTGGATTTTAATTTCATATTTCCTTTAATTCGTTATTCGTGAATTGGCATAAGTCAATTAAATGCTGGCGAGAAATGAATTAAATACGGTGGCGACCAGTGTTTACGTATATTGTTTTAAATCTGAAATCGTATGTTACAGATTCAACTGCTGAAAAATAAGGTTTGTGTTAATTTAAAACGAATCGGGTTACTAATTTATTTATAAGGGAATGATTTTTCAAGTTGCGATAGCAATTACCCTGTAACCTGATTTGGGGAGACTTGTACATATATCTTAAGTAGCAACAGCCAACCATGTTACCTCAATGTGGCCACATTGGGCAATAAAATTAGTAACATGTTCTACACTAATGGGAATAAAACTTTCTAATGACATGAATAATTATTAGGAAATTCCATAAAGTTTCCGAGGAGGTAAGCAATATTAGTCGTGAAACTTTTGCCAGAGTATCCTTTAAGTATCTATATACATATCTACTTTGGGATATGGAAGAGAGGGATGTGAGGAATATAATTTGCAGCTTAATGTAGACATGAATAAATCAATTGTTCTTATGCAGCCACTATTTGTGAGCTTAAAATTTGAATGAGATACTTAAGAGAAGTAATCTATATCAGGAAATATATAAGCCTACTAAGCATCTGAACAGCTTTTGCAGAGGACTAGGGGAATGAACTTATTTATTCATCAAACCGCCCCGAATTGTTAGACACAAAGCTCACGAGAGTAAAAAACATCAAGCTAGAGCAGTCTACCCTGGTAATTCAAATCCTCATTTGGCATGAAGAGGTTTAGTGATGGATTCGTGAGCAGTTATCATCACCAGTGTAATACACACTATGTAGAAATAGAAGTATAAGGGATTAACAGGTAAAAAGAATGGCTCTTATTAAAATAATATGGAAAAGTGATTGTTGATCGAGTGATAGAACCAAGGAAGTGTTACCGTTTTGTTAAGAAAGACTTTAACAAATTCCTGTTAATTCATAAAAAAAATGTTATATGTTAATAAGTGACCAGAGACTCACATACTAGGCGGGAATAAATTCCCCAAAACAAAGCGAACCTCTAACTTCACGAACTAAATGGTGTGACAACTTTTGGCGCTAAAGTATGGAAATTGTGCAGAAAATTGTGTAGAAAATCATTTTATTTGAATTGTTTTTTTTTTTTTTTCACACAGATTTATTGCATACTATTCAGTGTTTCGAGTTCAGCCCGCTTTAGTTAGAACACTGGCTTGGAGTTGATTCCCAATAACCTTTCGGATGGAAAACTTGGATCGAAGAGGATTCCATCAATTTTCTTGACCCTCGAACACGCAACGTAGGCCAACCCGGCACTAAATTCACTTATCCCTAAGTCTACAACTGCTTTGTCCAATGTAATTCCTTGCGACCTGTGAATTAGTATTCACATGCCGTAAGATAGCGATAACAGAAATTGCTTCCTCGTGCCATTAACTGCTTCTTTTTTGAATGACTTTACGACCTGCGTTATAGGAATAGCGCCTGAAGCGAAAGTCTGTCCCGTGAAAGTTTCAAACTTGACCATGATGCAGATAGCAGCTTCGCTTGGTATGGAGTTCTCAACTCTGTTTTCGGTCGGACCATAAATAATGTCAATGACTGTGTCCATCGAACCATTGCACAGTTCGTAAGAGGTCCACAGATTCTGGCGTAACATCACTTTAGCGCCAACGCAGAGTAACAGTTCTGCGCTCAGTCCTTGAGCTTCGTCATATGAAGCTTGAGCGGCTGTTGCATTATTGTTTGAGGCATTTGAGGCTTTGACGATGTATCCAACAGTCGTGAATTCGTTTACCGGATTTGCTGAAGCTGCGGGCCAATCGATTACATCACGAACAACCTCGATTTGTCTCATACCACTTGACATGGGAAGCGCATTAATAACCACATTGTCACGCTTCTGTCTTCTGGTAGTGCCGCCAAGGCGGACATATCGATTTGCAAGTCAGCATAGAAGCGATTATGTTACTTTAGAAACACCATAATATCGAGTACCACCTGTCGTCTGACCCTGAAGTCTTTGTAACCTTGGGCTCTCTGCTTCCTAACCAGCAAGATGTTGACTGTATTAGGAACTCTAGGCAACTCGTTTGCAATCGGTTGGCGATCTTGCTCGACGTTCAGCATGTTTCCTTTGTAACGGAATTGACCATTGACACCTTGACTGCGGAGCTGATAGACGCTGAGAACGGGTTGAGTCCATGCTACCAACATCTGCTCGACGACAATGTCTGACAATGTCTTCATAACCTCTGGAACATCTCCTGGATCCATATTATTTTGAGCAGTGTACTTGACAGGGTTTTTAGTGCAGTAATGGCAGATGACTTCATGGTGGCTGAGGTGTAGATGTGAGCAGTTGTCGCAGAGTCTGAACACGTGCTTGTCGAGATTCCGGGTGAATGTTCTGATTAACTCTTACTTACTTACTTATCAGGCCAGCGATCCATGGAGGATCTGAGCCTGAGCTAGAGCTGCCTTCCATCCTTAACGGCCCCGGGCACGCTGCTTCCAGTTATCAAGACCAAGATGTCTCACATCCGCGATTACTTGGTCTTTGTACCGGAGGTTCGGTGTTCCTCTTCTCGGAGTCGAAGACCCTCTTAGCTGGAGCGTTGGTGTCCATGCGGTCGATGTGGCCGAGCCAGTGCAGTCGACGGATCCTTACCTTCCGGACTACATCCACATCTTTGTACAGCTCGTAGAGTTCGCGGTTGTGTCTTCTTCTTTCGAAAGAACCCAAAATCAGCTCCGCCGTCCTGCTTATTGTCCAGCTTTCGGCTCCGTACAGCAAGACTGGCGGTATGAGCGTTTTGTAAAGCAGGACTCTGGTCTTTCGAGTGAGGAGTTTTGACCCCAGTTGCTTGGACAAGCCGAGTTAGCAACGGTTGCCAAGGGCGATTCTATGCCGGATCTCCACTGTGGTGTCATTTGTGGAATTTACATTTGCCCCCAGGTAGACAAACTCCTCAACTACCTCGAAATTGTAGCTGTCAATTGTTATATTTTGTCCCAGGTAGTGAGCGACGGATTGGTTTTTGCTAGACAGCACCGTGGCGCAGTGGGTAGTGTGTTGGCCTCTGACGCCGATGACTCGGGAACGAATCCCGACACAGCCATGTCATCGAACGTGTTTTTCACGGTGTTTCTCCTCAGCGGGGTTCTGACAAAACCCCCTGTAGTAAAATTGTCATGAAAAGCTTCTCGAAATTCGCCGTTCGGAACCGGCAATAAAACTGTAGGTCCCTTTCACCTATGTGAAAATGAAATCACACACAACATGGGTGATTGAGAGAAGCTCGGCTCAGGTTCTTCATGGACTGTAACGCCAACATACATAAATACATGTACTTCGTTTTGTCCTTATTGACCTTAAGACCAACTCGTTTCGCCTGTTCTTCAATCGCCGTGAATGCTTCTACGATGCCACGGCGAGAACACGCGATGATGTCGATATCATCCGCGTATCCTAGCAGCTTAACGGACTTGTAGAAGGTAGTGCCTTCCCTGTTGACGCCTGCCCGTCGCACTATCTGCTCCAGTAACAGGTTGAAGAAGTCACATAACAGCGCCTCTCCTTGCCGAAATCCGGTGCATGTTTCAAACGGTTCCGAAGTCCTGGAACCGAGTTGCACGGTGCATCGCGTAATTTTTGGCGTGGCGCGACACAACTGGATCAGTTTTCCCAGGATCCCGAATTCGGCCATCGCACCAAACAGTCCTGCACGATGAATGCTGTCAAATGCGGCTTTGAAAAAAGGTGGTGTGTATCGATTCGAAACTCGTTGGTCTTTTCCAGGATTTGTCGGAGTGTGAAAATTTGGTCTATAGTCGATTTGCCGGGCCGGAAGCTGCACTGGTAGCTGCCGATTAGTGCGGTGCAAAATGGCTTCTGACTTTCACACAATACGCTGGACAGGATCTTGTATGCGACATTGAGCAGGGATATACCTCTATAGTTCTTGCAAGAGGTATGATCGCTTTTTTTGTTGATGGGGCAAATAGAGCTGGTATTCCAGTCGTCGGGCATGCTTTCATCTTCCCAAATTCTGCAGATGATCCGGTGCATGCTCCCTACCAGAACATCACCGCCAGCCTTGAAGAGCTCTGATGGCAAGCCATCTGAGCCTGCGGCCTTGTTATTCTTCTGCACTTCTATTACTGTACTCTGCCTCTACACTTTTGCTTTTATTTTTCTTTTGCAATTTGTTTTTTCTTTTTTCCCGCAGCCAGACCCACCCAGTGTCTCGATCCGTATACTGTACTTAATCCTTTCTAAGCTTTGATCAGGATTGAACGCGGGTTTTTTACCATCACAGCTTGCATACTTTCCGATCGTTTCGCACATTCCCCTTTTGGGAATAAATTCAACCATTCTTATAATGTAATGTAATGGTCGGGTTTTTATTTAAAAGCTTGATAAATTGTCCCACTTACTATTT
The DNA here is from genome assembly GCA_951905685.1 of Eumerus sabulonum. Lineage (NCBI taxonomy): Eukaryota > Metazoa > Arthropoda > Insecta > Diptera > Syrphidae > Eumerus > Eumerus sabulonum. The sequence continues at coordinate 212,676,784 of OX645060.1, forward strand.
TTTTAAATGTTGGTATCCAACCAATTCTATTTTCATATCACATATTTAAAACTAATTTTCCTCTTGATTTGCACGACCTGCCGACTAAAGTCCTATTCGACATTGCCTGGAAACCTACTCTAGAATACTGTTACGGACACGAATCGACGGTTATGTATGAAATTCGCTGTCGAAGTTTGGAATGCTCTGGTGAAAGTGAAATGGAAGTGTGAACGCTCGCCCTCGGGATCATTCAGTTTACGGAATTTAATAACTTGTGAATAGTCGGTATACAATGTGATCAGTCGATAAACCAGTGTGATAGTAAAAGCTTTTAATAAAAGTTTGCGTAAACAGTAAAGTCTAAAGTGTTGAAAAGGTTGTAACAATAAATAAAAGTGGTGCAGCGCTCAGATAATTTATTGTAGTTTATCGCAATCCAGTGACACGAACACTATTCGAAGTGGGATTGATTTCGTAACAATATTATAAGTAAAATCACCAGTTCTCTAACTTTAGCCCCTGTCTATATTAAGAAAAAGGGAAATGGATGATGCTGATACGGGGGAGCGAGAACCAGACTTTAAAAAAGAAGATGTTGGGGGTGGCCATGGTGCAGTGGTTAACATCGTCGGCCGTCGAGCGGAAGGTCTATAGTTCAAATTCGTTTCATAGCCAAGAAAAAGCAATTCCTATACGGAAAAAAGTATGCAACACAGTTGTGAAGGAAAAGTGATCAAACGAATTACTGTGAATTATAACTAACGCGAAATTTGGTCGGCTCTCGTCCTATGTAGGACAAACCACCCCTGAAAGTAGTCAACGAGCATCTACGACCCAAAAACCACTGCACTCCGTTTAGGTTGTGTGTTAAAAACATCAGCCTGCGCGAAACTCTCCGTCACCCTGTTACCTTCGCTCGCACAACGTTCAATACGTTATAAGGCCTTAGCCTTGAGTGCGCGTGTGACTGTAAAAAAAAAAAAAAAAAGGTTAATTTTTTTGGATCCACTCATAAAGTGGTTTTTAACGACAGTGAAACTTACTTGATTGTTGCTCTTTATCTGCATCACTCAAATGCAGCCTCGGCTGCACTAATACTCCGCCTTACCAAAAGCGAAGAAGATATAGTTCAGATCCAGGAATCGTGGACTGTTAATACTCTGGTACGTGAAATCGGAACATAAAACTACAATCTCATCTACGTGCGTGAGGCAGAACTTGTTTCTTAATTAAATACAGCATAAAAACCCTCCTACTCTCATCCTACAATGATCAAGATATAACAGCAATAAGCATCGAGGGCAACTCTTCTAAGCTTTATATTGCCTCAGCCTATCTGGCCCACTACCACCCAAATCCATCCCCCTCCGGTCAACTTAGTGAGTTTGATCACGAATGCGAAGATAGCACATGCTGGCCTCATTGTAGGGTGTGACGCAAATGCACACCACATAACATGGGAAAACAGCAACATAAAAGAACGAGGTGAGTCACTGTTGAATTATCTTTTAAATACAAACCTCAACGTATGTAACACTGGCTGTGAACCAAATTTCATCACCAAAAAAAGACAGAAAGTTCTAGGTGTTACCTTTGCATCACAGACATTGTCGGTAAAATCGGAGAATGGATAGTCCTAAAAGAGCACTCCTTCTCTGACCATCGATACATTCAATTCAGCCTAGCCGGCCACGCCCAAGATATTTTTACGAACTACAGGAAAACTAATTGGCACAAATACAAAGATGGGCCCCAAAGATGGAGCCCAAGCACCCTTCCTATCCGCGTAACTCTGCGGAATTAGACAACTTAGTTAATGAGCTGACGATCAGGACCCCAAGAGGAAAATCCAACGCGCCCTGGTGGAGTACAGAGATAGTCTCCATTAAGAAACAGAGCAGAAAGCTCTTTAATAAAGCAAAATTTGCTTGCAAGAGGACTGGGACTCCTATAAGGAAGACCTCATGTCCTTCAAAGCTGCGACCAGAAGGGCCAAAAGGCAATCTTAGAGAATATCAAAGCGGCCTCCGCTGCCTCAGATATTAGAAAGATTCTGGCTATGGCCCCTTACAATCGAAGCCACCTAATGCAGAAAGACGGTTCCTGGACGACCTTCTGTTAGGAAGCCCGGAAACTCCTTCTGTCCTTGTCCTTTGGACTCTAAAAAGCTTTGAATCATACAATTCTCCAGGCTCGGGTGGAATCATACTAGCGGAGCTCCAGCCGTCATCTCTAAAATCTGCCTCTCCTTATCCTAAATCCCAAGCAAGTGGAAGGAAACCAAAGTCATTTTCATACCCAAGGCAGGCAAAAGCTCCCACAGTATGCAAAGGTATTGAGACCTATAAGCCTTACTTCTTTTCTTCTAAAAACTCTGAAGAAGATTATAGATGCACAGATTAGACACAGCTACAGCTTAGGAAGGCTGTCGGAGAACCAACATGCCTACAATAGTTTTCGAGTCCGCACTTTTTTTGCCTGGTGTTGTGCTTCAATCGTCATTGGTCTTTCAAGCAGTGAACATCGGAAAAAAACAAAGGGACATTTTAGTGCGTGGTTGCACTTAATATCTCTGTCAAAGGGAATATCTCTTTCAAATGAAATGTCAAAAAGACAGAAACACTAACACAATTGAACAAGGTTCACATATACAATTTTTTCTTCTAGAAAAATGAATCCCGTGTATGCTTCAGTGTAGAGCATCAAACCGGTCTTCCTGCTGCTAGCGATATTCTCGTGTATACAGGCCCATTGAGAATAAATGTCTGATACTAACGTTGATAGATAGATAGTTGATGATAGATTTCTAGATATACAAAATGCGAAGAGACTACTCATAGTAAGTGAGAGTGAAAACATGTCGGTTCGTTTGATAATAATAAAAAGCGAAGACCGGTGAAGATTATATTTATTAGCGTGTAGATGGCAGCAATCGCCAGTGAAACCTAAAATAAAGATACTCATCAAAATGTTAGCCATTTGAATGAGCAGTTGTTTAACAATCGCTTAAGTAAGTGATGTAAGTGTATTGAGTATTTAGCATCGATAAGTCGTTTAATATTCGGTTTTTGAATGTCATTGCACCTAGACGAACCAAGATGAGCTGGACACTGTGCACCGGGAATGGTACTGCCCGTGAAATATTGGAATTTAGTTGCAGCTATACCAGCTTTGGAGACAGTGAACATTCGGCTCGTCTAAAAACTGCAACCATCAATGATAACATCTCTTGTTATCTTGAAATAGTCCTAGACCACCGTCGAATTTAAGTCGGAGAGATAACAGAGGGCTATGAATATGTGTTTATCACATAGAGGATCAAGACCTAACCACAACAAAGGCTGCCGCGCGTTAGGAGTCACGTGGCGCAGTTAAGGCGCAGAATAATTCAGACACTTGGCACAGGTTAATACTGTAACTGAAACCTGGATACATCCTTATACGCCTGAAAAATGCAGTCAATCACCTTCGAAAAAAAGCAAGAATTGTTTTTTCGACTGAGAATGTGATGACAAGTTTTTTTGGGATAGACATGGAATTATCTTACCCGATTGTCCTTAAGCAAGCAAACCCATTACAGACGCATAATTACATGACAATTAAGGGAAGAATCACGGGTACTATGGTTTGTCCACTCTCCTTACTCACCAGATTTAACCTCAAGCGACTTCTCCTTGATCTCGAATCCAAAAACTGCGCTTAAACGTAACCTTCATAAACAATAATTACGCAGAGGAATCGCCAAGATGTGATTACCATGGTGTAAAGTATGTATGTATGTATATATGTACGTAGACTTACAAGGAAAGAAGAGAAGAACCTATGGAAACTTTCAGACCGTAGTAAGTTTTGACTTGCAATATCGCTTAAAGGATTGTTTCAAGCCTCATAGTTCTTTTTGAGTGCACATGAAAGTCTCAGATATTCTACGTAAACGATCAACATTTGTTTTTTCTTTTTTTTTTTTTTTGCATTAAATTCCTTTATTAAGAAAGAAAATTCATCAAAATAAATATTGTACGAGCTCCTAAATGTAGTTGCCATCTTAGCAGGAATTTTATATTCATATACTATTAACCCCTAAAGAGAGCAATCATAACTCAAACGAACAGCTGGAATCATTCAATCGCAGTTAATCGTTCTTCGAATAACTCTTCGGTATACCTTGGAAATTCGAAAATCTCAGGAAATGCAAATTTCGTCCCAATTCTAAAGAAACTCAAACTAACTTTCGTTTATCATTCCCTGCCCGAAGCTATTCACTTGCAAACCATTCCTTCTCAGATCGAATGGGACAATCGACTCTGGAATTTCACTTCATTCAATTAAGATTTACATAAGCTATTATGCACACATTAACATGCAATATCTACACCAAGTGTTTCAATGTCCTAGCCTTCGACTTAATGGGATTTAAAAGGTTCTATGAATAATTTTATCTCGACAGGATGTACAATGTCTCAAGGGCTATCCTGACATATGAGAAGAACATGCTTCGAATGTACATATGTATATACCAAGAACATAATCACTATTCGTGGACTATCTTCATAGATTTCTGAGGCTTACAGGTGTTTCCTTTACGAAGAAAATTGGTTGATCAACTTCCAATTGCATAAGCAAATAGACTTCAGTTCATTTCACCTAACTACATTATCTTGTCAGCCAAATACAAAAAATACACACACATGTGTACATAAGTATGTATATGTAGGTACATTCTTAAACAACTATTCCAACACGATGTACGATGCTCCTAAATGCAAAAATAAAATAACAAGAAAATAATATACGACTGGCGACGGCGTGGAATAGAGGGTGAACGAGACATTCAGCTGCATCCGGCAGACATCACCAAGTTAGCAGCGAAATTTCACTTAAATTGTCATCTGCAATTTGTGAGATTCAATTATTTTCCTGCAGTTAGTTGTCGAAATTAAGTTTGGAACCATGGAGTTTGGACAGAGTTGATTTCATCATTGCTGCTTTGCTGCTCTTTTCTGTTTGGCTTCAGCTACTGCTGCAGTGCAAGCTCATTTATGCGCATCACGAACTACGATTGGCGAACAGAACAGAAATGGGACGCAGATTGAGCGAAATGAAGAATCAGTTGCCTGCTGTGTTATTACTTTTTTGCTCGTGTGTCCTGGTGGTGAGAAATAGAATCGGATGGGCGATAAAAGATGCTGGCCATAGTGACGAGTTGGACGGGTTTGATAATTGTGTTAGACATTGCAAACGGAAATAACAAATATCTGGCGTTATATAAAAGAGAAAGAGAGAGTGAGGGCCAGACAGCGGAAATGAAGATTCCATCTGTAAGAGCGATTCAGTCAGTCCTTTTTGATTTACTTTTCGAAACGAGACTGGAAATACGCGTACGTATGCACGAACCTATAACAAAACTTGGGTATGGATTTGGGAAAGGGACTAAAGGATTCCGTTCATTGAAGTTGGGTTCAATTTCCATCTAAGCAACTGAAGTGAGAGAGAAGATACGACTATTGTCATCCTGTAAATGAGATTGGTTCTTATGAAATCTAGAACTCGTGAAGAGCTTCTGATGCAAAGCATCTATTGGCGCACCTTAGCAGTAAAATCGACTCGTATGTCGTGGCGGAAAACGGAATTTCTGGGCTCCATCGTTCATCCACGTGGGGTTGTTGTTCAATTATTCTCAGCTTGGTACGAGTACTTCGTAGTGTACCTTAAAGTTCAACTCAAGGGGTGTGAGATCACTTACTCGGGCCAGCTTCCAAACATTGTCCACCGTTTTAAGAATCTCTAAATGTCCAAACAGGTCACCTTCTTTATAATTATGATTCTCTTCAAAGCTAACGCTTAGTTCACACAGGTTTAAGAGTCATACTCTTGTTTGTCGCACAGCCTGGACAGAGTGCAGATGGTTTGGGTCGTAGATGTTCGTTCACTACTCTCGTTCACTACTACTGGTTGTCCTAGACAGAATTCGAGAGAAACTCGACTGAAATTTCCCGTTGGTTGTAGTTCCCAGCCAATGTTCCATGCCATTATGGTATTATATAAGAACTGCACACACAGAGTACGAGTTTGAAGTGACCATATACTATGAGTGTTATGCCCTCAACAGTACTTTTGATCAGTATTTGATAAAATGTCCGTATAGGAGTTGCGTTTATTGGCTATGGACATACTTTGAACTAAAGAACTTCCGCTCGACAGTGGGTGGTGGTTACCACGGGCAGTGCAGTATGTATGTAAATGTGGAACGTTCAGTATTACTTACATCCCTGCAGTCGGAGTAGTTCTCTTTGATCCAGCTGTGGAGATACACGCTAGCCTTTATATTTTGTTCTGTTTGTCAATGGCATATCTTTGTACACATTTTTATCCACCATAAAACAGCACGAGAGCGCGGTGGCGCAGTGGTTAGTGTGTAAGACCCTGACGCACGATGAGTGAGTTCGGATCCCGATAACACCAACGCCATCTCAATGTTCATTTCGCGGTGTTCAATCCTCGGCGGGGTACTGGCAAAACCCCTCGTAGTAAGATTAACATTGCTACGAAAGAGCTCCTCGACTAACGCCGTTCGGATTCGGCATTCAACTGTAGGTCCCTTTCACATGTGTAAAAAATAAATCGCACACACCATGGGCGATTGAGAGAAGCTTGGCTCTGGCCCTTCATGAGCTGTAACGCCACCAAAGAAGAAGATACAACAGTGCCATATAGTATGGTTGGTTTAGTCATTTGATTGTAGATCCACAGATTCATTTTTGGATTTAGTCCTCATGTTTTAGGGACCTAAGGACCTTGATGGCCTGTCAGTATGTATTGTTAATGTGTGCATTACAAGAGAGTTTTTAGGGAATTCTCTACAATGTTCTTGACCTTATGAGGGGCGGTAACAGTGATTTACCACTTTGATATGCAAATTGTAATTTGTGGAGTGGTGCTTTCTCCAGTGTTGACCTTTTCTGTCATCTATATAAATAAAACTCGAATGTCTGTCTGTCTGTTCCGGGTAATCTCCAGAACGGCTTAACCGATTCCGATGAAACTTTTTTATCACGAAGAGGAGGTTGTTGTTACTGTTGTTTGTGTATGTATGTATGTGGGCGTTACAGTCCATGGAGGACCAAAGCCGAGCTTCTCTCAATCATTTTGATTTTGTTTTTACAATTATACTACAGGGGGTTTTGTCAGTACCCCGCTGAGGAGAAGCACCGTGAAAAACACGTTCGAGGACGAGGCTGTTGTCGGAAATCGATCCCGTGTCATCGGCTGTTATTGTTTATAACAATCGAAATTATTATTTATCTTACTTGATAGCAAGGAGGTGATAAGGTGAATAACAATAATTATGAAAAAAAGGTTTGCAGCTAAGATAATTACAACAAGGACACAATAGGGATCAAAGCTCGGAAGTTTGCTATTGGTTGTGGGATATCGTCGACTAACCTAAGGTCAGTATGTGATCAGGGAAACTTTTTGAAAATAGAATGTTTATTTTATAACAAGCGGATATCGATTAATGATTAGAAAAAACTCATACAATCTCTTGAGTTACTACGGACAATTGTTGATGTGTATGCAAAAATTTAAACGAAAAGAGATATCTTTATACGCTCTAATCAGAAAAAGCTGAAAGTTGAAAATTATATTCACCTGCGAGACGCGTCAAGAATATTTCAACAAAAATTGAACAAAATGATGGATCTATTGGTAGTTGGGACTGCACACTGTTCCATTTACAGTGTTGAATGTTAAAAATGTGGTTTACCTCATGCTCATATTTTGTAATGGTTAAACACAAAAATAGCAGCAGAGCAAATTGATGGACTGCTTAATAATGAAGCAGATTCTGAATTATTTGAAATTCTAAAAAAGCACAACGTCCACGCGATATGTGGTGCCCACAATCCAGAGTCGAGGGGTGAAGATGGGTATCCACTTTACAGATGTCGATCTTATGAAATTGGCGGTAGACGAGGAACAATTCAATCCCGAACAGACAATGGATTATTCCATTTTCCAATGCTTGTAACGAACAAGCATTTATGACGACATTGAAAATCTCACGCCTAAAGGGGATTCGTGGTTATGCAAGAGATCAATTTTAGCGCCAAGAAATGATCAAGCATGGCCACTGAATAACCGCATAATGGAAAAAATTCTTGGCAATTCAGCAACGTTCTTATACATAAATACGATACGTCAAACAAAACAAGCTGTGCACTATCGAGATGAATTTTTGAATAGCATAAAAAAGCCTTCCACTTCATAAAATAGACTTAACAGGTGGTATTCCCATTATGCCGCTTCGCAATTTGAACTCCCCGAGACTCTCTAACGGTACTAGATTACGTATCGTTTCTCTGCAAAAAATATAATCGAAGCGGTAATCAAATCCGGTTTTTAATTTTATGATGAAACAAATGGTACCTTGCCTTGATCCATTTGAAGCATATAATTATTATTAAAGGCTTAACGAAATGTTCAAGCAATTTTGACGCGAACGAAGTTGCGGGTACACGCGTCAATCAAAGGAGAGAGGAGTGATCAAAGTTCTCTTCCACTTTAATGTAGCGGTCAGCCTTTTCCAACGAACGGCACTTAAATTGAAGACCAACTAAATTCTGATTGATGTATTTGTGAAATTTCAAATCAAAATGCTAAATGATCTTCAGAGTTTGTTTCCCAATCAGTTCTCTATCAAACGCAAGTAGCCTAGACGCTATGTGGTTGCACTTTATTGGAAAAACAAACCAAAACAGAAAAAGTTTTCGTAAGTAGTGGGGTATCTAAACGTGTGTTGGGGGGGGGGGGGGGGGGTCTATCTCATGCCGTTTAGGAGGTAGAGGCAATTTTAGAAAAAAATTACTTAGATTGAAGAAAAATTAGTAAAAAGTTACAGTGACACAAACTGACGGCTATGTTCGAATTTCGCTGTCGAAGTGCGAATACTCTGGTGAAGCTGAAATTGAAATGATGGTAACTTTTAGCGGCATACTGCCGACTGCTAGAGCATCTTAGAAACTTCCGAAAGCGAACGTCTGACGGCGAACATTCGAGAAGGTGGACCGAGAGCTACATAAGCGCGAACGCTAGCCCTTGGATCAATTCAATTTATGGAATTGAATAACGTGCGACAAGTCGGTATACAGTGTGATCCATCGATGTGTGAAAATAAAAGATTTTATTAAGGCTTGCGTGTGTAATAAAGTGTAAAAAGTTCAATAGGTTGTAACAATAAATAAAGTGGTAATGTACTCAGATAATTGATCTGTGGTCGATTAAATATAAGTGTATTTAATTCGAGTAACAAGTAGACAGTTGTAGTTTATCGCAATCCAGTGTTTCGAACCCTATTCCAAGTGGGATCAATTTCATAACAATACCAACGTCAAGAACCTGTTCTTCTACCCAAAATTTAAATTAAATTATTTGTGTTAATAGCTTTTGAAAAATTCGTATGCAAACTCAAAACTTTGATAAAAAAAAAAAAAATTAAAAAAAAAGTTTAGACCAAGTTTTCTCAAAATTTTGAAATGAAGTGCTAAATTGGATTTTTGTGGTCAATGCTTATATCAATTCTGAATCGAACACAATAAACCGGATGGTTTCATGTACTCTGCTTTTTGAGAAAATTGAAAACTACAATTTTTATTTTGTTTTTTGGCATTTCCGTGGTCTATTGAGTTAAGTGGGGAGAGTACGTTTTCCCTGCATATTTGAAATTATTTTTGTATTTAAATTCCGAATAATCCTCATCTCACCGTTTTTATAAGTAAATTGCAATGAAATACGTATGGGGGGAATGCTGCCCCCCTGCGAACCTCCTGCTTAGACTCACTGTAGGATTGGAGTAGGTGCAATGTTGGGTATATGCAAAGAATAAACTCCCAAGCTGGTTGAATTTCACTTCTAAATAAAAAATGTGCCCTAGATGCGACCCGCAAGGCCCACACGACTAACTCCCCAGTGGGAAAAATTAAAACACCCATTCAATTTCATGTTTTTTAATTCTTAACCACCGACGCAAAAAGAGGGGTATTATATGTAATTTGGAGGTGTCTGTGTGTCTGTCTGTGGCATCGTAACTCCTGAACGAATGGATCGATAATGACGCCTTTTCGCTTTTTTGTTGTGAAAGCTAACGTGATCGAAATGGTTCTAATCTACAATTTGTGAAGATCTGTTCAGGTGTGGTTGCGGTAGGACTCATAGACGAATAATGGGTAATGTATCGGTTCTCTTCCGATCACCGCAATCAAGCAGCGTCGGGCGCGGTAGTACTTAGATGGGGTTCCGCTTGGGAACACCGCGTGTTGTTAATTTTTTTTTGCCTATTTTTTAGTTATTTAATTTCTAAGAAAAAACGGCTGGACCGATTTTGCTAAAAACTCACTCAGTTCTAAATTGCGTAATTGCGCGTGGAAAGAATCTGATCTCATGGCAATGCCATCTTCAGTTCTCGAGATAATCGATTTCCAATATGCACATACGTATATACAAACACATACATCTCTATAAAGACCTTGGAATTGGATTCTGGTGACCTTGACACGTGGAGATGTGTCAAAATTTGGAATTCGCAAAATCTGCCCCATTACAATAACTTCCCACTGGGAAGTTAAAAAATAAATAAATCGGAAATGAGGACTATTCGGAACTTTGTCCAAAAATAAATTCAAATATCGATATCTCGAAAACGAAGCGAGATATCGGGAAATTTTATTCCTAATTTTCGATTAATTTTGGGCCGATTTAGCTTAATCCATCGTCGGATCGTGGTGCCACGGAAATCGTACTCTCTCCATTTACCTCAAAAGGAGACCACGTAAATGCCGAAAAACAAAACAAAAATAGTAACTTTCAATTTTCTGAAAAACTGGAAGACATAAACTATTCGGTTTTTTGTGTTCGATTCGGAATATAAGCATTGACCACGAAAAGTCAATTTAGCACTTCATATCACAATTTTGACAAAAATTGGTCTAAACTATTTTTATTTATTTTTTTTAATCAAAAATGTTGAGTTTGCACGCGAAGTTTTCAAAAACGATTAATACAAATAATTCATTTGAAATTTAGGATTAAAGAACAGGTTTCTGGCTTTCAAAACTGGTATAGCACTTCATTGTAAGTGTTGCCGTTGTTCATTTTAAGTCGCTTTTTTCGAAAATTTCCCTTATCTCCTAAACGGGGCGAGATAGATCCCCTCCTTCCATTGTAAAAAGTGTGTACAAGTGTACATTATTGACACCAAAGTTATCGTATTTTTTTCAAAGCATTTTTTAATTGAAATGTCCCATATTATATAAAAACCCTTATGTTGAAAAGACATTCCCCATTATAAAGTGTTTCTCAGTGTCGTGAAATTAAACTTTTGTTCTAATTATGCCCTCAATTCAAGCAAGGACATTTACAAAGCACTGCTGAAAGCAATAAATATACCTGCCACAGTGTTTACTTACACCTCCTTACAAACAGCATTGTCTCAATGAAAACCCACACAAACCCAATTGCAATGAAAATCAACATTAAAAAATAAGACAAACAAACATGTTACAACCGCAACCTTTAATTCGCTTCCGAAATGTTCGTAATAACATTTCGTAGGTCGATTTTCCAATTTCCCATTTTCCACATGTCCATAAGCAATGATATTAAAAACAAACAAAATGTGACAAGCCATCGTGACGACAACAGGAGTGCAGTAAAATGCCAAACGTGTCCTTCTCCCGCTACAATTGAAACAGACAGTGATAGTGACCAACACCTGATTCAACGCCTGAATGATTGGTGTCCACATACAAAAAAAAAATTAAATTGTTTCCAGGCTTAATCGATAAGCCAGGTGCAGTGCTGAGAGGAGTGTAAATGGAATCCGCTTACAATGGAATTCTGCTCTTAGCCTGCATGCCTATCAGTCCTGAATACTAAACGAAACTCGACGTTGTTGTTTTTTGTTACACTAGTTTTTCAGTTTTTCATTTTCCACTTTGTTACTTTGCCGGATTATGTGGTTCTTGTTGAAAACGAGGATACTCCTTCGCCGAGGTTAGATATAGAAGTGAGTATCAAAATAGTTGTTGTGATCGAAATGAATAGAGACGAACGAGCTTCCAACGATTGGACGAAAATATAGTATTTTTCGCGCTCGTCGAAATATTAGACTTACTTACTTACTCATCAGGCCAGCGATCCATGGAGGATTTGAGCCTGAGCTATAGCTGCCTTCCATCCTTGACGGTCCCGGGCACGCTGCTTCCAGTTTTCAAGACCAAGATGTCTTACATCCGCGATTACTTGGTCTTTATACCGGAGGTTCGGCCTTCCTCTTCCTCTCGAACCAGGAGGCTCGGAGTCGAATACCCTCTTAGCTGGTGCGTTGATGTCCATGCGCTCGATGTGGCCCAGCCAGTGTAGTCGACGGATCCTTGCCTTCCGGACTACATCCACATCTTGGTACAGCTCGTAGAGTTCGTGGTTGTGTCTTTTTCTCCATTCACCTTCCTTACAGACAGGACCAAATATCCGGCGCAGAATTTTTCTTTCGAAAGAACCCAAAATCAGCTCCGCTGTCCGTTACAGCTTTCGGCTCCGTACAGCAAGACTGCCAGAATGAGCGTTTTGTAAAGCATGACCTTGGTCTTTCGAGTGAGGAGTTTTGGACAAGCCGAAGTAGCAGCGTTTGCCAAGGGCGACTCTATGCCGGATCTCCACTGTGGTGTCATTTGTGGAATTTACATTTACCTCCGAGGTAGACAAACTTCTTAACTACCTCGAAATCGTAGCTGTCAATTGTTATATTTTGTCCCAGGTGGTGAGCGACGGATTGGTTTTTGCTTGACAGCATGTATTTCGTTTTGTCCTCATTGATCTTAAGACCAACTCGTTTCGCCTGTTCTTCAATCGCCGTGAATGCTTCCACAATGCCACGGCGAGAACACGCGATGATGTCGATATCATCCGCGTATCCTTGCAGCTGGATGGACTTGTAAAAGATAGTGCCTTCCCTATTGACGCCTGCCCGTCGCACTATCTGCTCCAGCACCAGGTTGAAGAAGTCACATGACAGCGCATCTCCTTGCCGAAATCCGGTGCATGTTTCGAATGGTTCCGAGGTCCTAGAACCGAATTGCACGGTGCATCGCGTGTTTTTTAGCGTGGCGCGACATAACTGGATCAGTTTTACCGGAATCCCGAATTCGGCCATCGCACCAAACAGTTCTTCACGATGAATGCTGTCGCATGCGGCTTTGAAATCGATGAAAAGATGGTGTGTATCGATTCGAAACTCGTTGGTCTTTTCCAGGATTTGTCGAAGTGTGAAATTTTGGTCTATAGTTGATTTGCCGGGCCGGAAGCCGCACTGGTAGCTTCCGATTAGTGCGGTGCAAAATGGCTTCTGACGTTCACACAATACGCTGGACAGGATATACCTCTAAAGTTCTTGCAAGAGATAGGATCGCCTTTTTTGTGGATGGGGCATATAGAGCTGGTATTCCAGTCGCCGGGCATGCTTTCATCTGCAAAATTCTGCAGATGATCTGGTGCATGCTCCCTACCAGAACATCGCCACCAGCCTTGTAGAGCTCTGATGGCAAGCCATGTCAGCCTGCGGCCTTGATATTCTTCAGCTTCTGAATAGCAGTGCCGACTTCTTCGATGCTGGGTGGGAGGACTACTTCAGCGGCTGGAGTTGGGATTTCCTCGGTCCCTTCCTCTCTCTCTTGGTCATGCTCGTTAAGCAGCTGCTGGAAATGCTGCTTAAATACATCGACTATTCCCTGCGGGTTGGTGATAAGATTACCCTCGCAGTTTCGAAGAGCGTGGGTGCCCTTTTTGAAGCCTGCTGCAAGGCTTTTGGCTTTCTTTTTTTTTTTTTTTTTTTTTTTTTTGTTTTAGAGACTCGCGCAGGTTCAAGAGTTTTTCATATTCTCTTATGATGTGTTGACACACACAACCTGAACGGAGTACAGTGGTTGGGGTCGTTCACTACTCTCAGGGGTGGTTGTCCTAGACCTAGATAGGACGAGAGCCGACCAAATTCCGCGTTGGTTATAGTCCGTAGTAATTCGTTCAAGCACTTTTTAGTATTGCATACGCAGAGGATGAATTTCAGTTGACCATATACTGTGAGTGTTATGCCTGCAGCCGTACGTCTGGTCACTTTCCATTCTCAACAGCGTTGCATACTTCTTGGCGGTATAGAAACTACTTTTTCTTGGCTATGAAGCGAATTTGAACCATAAACCTTCCGCTCGGCGGTCGATGATGTTAACCACTGCACCACGGCCACCCCTTGTAAAAGGCTCGTGTTTTATGTTTATCCCTAGACTCCTCGATATCCTTGAGCTGGGAGGCTGCGAAGCTTCTTTTCTTTTGTCGCAGTAGTTTTTTCTCCTCCCTTCTTCTGGCTCGGTACTCTTCTTGCGCTGCCCTGGTTTTCCTCTGCAGCGCCTTTTGGTACGCCTCGTCGGTTGCTGCCTTTTTCTGCTCACACTCGCCATCATACCACGGGTTCCTTGTCGGGGGTGGTAGGTATCCTAAGGTGGTTTCGGCTACTTCCTGAATAGCTGAGCGGCAATGCAGCCACATATTATTGGCATTTGTGTTCGACGTAGGCATACCGTAGAGTCTATCGCTCAGCTGCTCCCTGTAGACTCTGGCAACCTCCGGTGTGCTCAGGCTCCCAATGTCGAACCTCCTCCTGATGGGCTGGTGTAGCTTTCTGACATTGGACAGTCGAGCTCTGAATCTTGCTGCTACGAGGAAGTGGTCAGAGTCGACATTTGCCCCTCTGAATGTTCGCACATCCAGGATGTTTGACGAGTGCCTTGCGTCAAGCACATGGTCGATTTGGTTGGCGGTTCGACCGTCCGGAGATCGCCAGGTTGTTGTGTGGATTCGCTTGCTCATTCATAATTTGGGTTTTTTTACGTGGGCGGATTGTTAGCCCGCCGCACAACCGCCATTCTGGTCGGGGTTTTTTTCGCTGCATACGTTTGTTCACCTCCCAACGGTTGTTGAAGAGGCTATCCAGAGGGCGCCGCGAGGAGGCCGTATGTCAACTTGACCCGGGCATTTAAACAGGGATCGTTGCTGGCATCTCGCCAGGTTGAGAGCAATCAACAACTTTACCCTGTATGTCCGAGCCCATGCCCTCTCAAAATAATAGAAGGTAATAACAATATCTAATTCGAACTATTTTGGGTTACAAATTTAAGCGAAATACCTACTAAATACTATTTGACCATTTATGTATGTCTAGAGGCATAATAATACTGATCATATTAAGTAGTGCAGAAGCAAAGGTCTCAAAACCCTAACTGGCGCCCGACCAATAAGTGAACCGAGCGATAACTGATCCAAACAATAGGTGATTCTGATCAATAAGTTACGAACAAGTAGTGATCCCGAATAAAAAGTGACCCCAAACTACAAGTCGGGATTAAGCAATGACTGATAAGATATATATAATTCCATTTAAAAAGAAAAAAATATGGTCTAGGTGTGACCCGCAAGGCTCACACTACTAATTTCCCAGTGGGGAAAATGAAAACACCTATTTGATCTCATTTTTTGATTTTTATAAGTCGTATGTTTATGTCGATGAACTTCGAAATACTGTTTTCAATAAACCAAGATCTTTACACATGCGGAAAGGTTTAATGAAGCTCAATCCTGAACACCAATGGCCTACATATTGTTACGAAAATGAATTGTCGCCGACAAGGTTCGATCACTGGACTGCGATAGGATACACACACTTTATTATTCCACCTAAGATCAATTATCTGGGCGTTTCCACTTCCCGAATATTGAATACCGAATGGATACTGAATGCCCCTGAAGGCGAGTGTATTCGGTATACTACGTCATTAAGTTTCTTGATGGCCTCATACGGCCCATCTCAGGCTGATTGCAACTTGCGGCACAAGCCTTTTTTTCGTTCCTTCTCTTCGGTCACGAAGTCCACCCTGCCGCTAGTTTTCTGTACTACCACGCCGAACTTTAGATCCGATGGAAGTCGGAGATCGGTTCCAAAAATTGCTTCAGCTGGCGTTGTCGCCGTTGAATAGTGCTGCGCCGATCGATACGCCATTAAGAAAAGGGGTAGATGTTCATCCCAGTCCTTCTGGCGTTGACTTTTCCCAGGTTCAAGAGTTTTTATATTCCCTTATGATGTGATACACACATCGTCCGTCCGGTTGAACCTTTTGACCATGCCATTAGATTGTAAATGTAATGGCTTTGTCCGTGTCTTTCTGATACCTAGCATGTCGCAGAGCTCTTTGAACACCGACGACTCAAAGTTCCTTCCTTGGTGTGAGAGCAGTTTCAGCGGTACTCCATAACGCGCAACCCAGTTATTCACGAATGTATCCGAAATTGTTTTGGCTTCTGGTTCGCTATGCAAAAGACTTCAGGCCATTTGCTGAAGAAGTCGATCAGCGCGTATTTGTTTCCAGCGTTGCTCGTTTCGGGACAGTGTGCGCACTTGCGCATAAACTACTCTATCTCTAACTACTCTAACTCTGCATTTGGTAGATCAAGGGGGCCTTGGTACGCTAGAGTACCAAATGACGTCACTTATCCAAGGCAATAACTGCGTGCAAGAGTTTTACCAGAAAGTCTATTCGCATCTATCCCTAATTTTAAATAAAATACTGTACGTATTAGCCAACAACTATAAAGATAAAGCACTCGGTGCGTGCATCCGAGGCTTAAATGGTGAACTAGGCTTTATAGTAGGGGAGCCCAAGCGGGGACTCTGCGCGTCACTCGAGCGCGTCAGAAAATCATATGGGGAGAAAGCTTGCACCCTGTAATGTACCCCTACCAAATATGAACCCTTAATTTAGGGTGGTGCGTTGAGGGCAGCCCGTCAGATTAGTAAAAAAAAACTCGATCCTCGGAAAAACTCGAGCGCGTCAGATTAAGAACAGGTAAGTTAATTACATCCTGAAAGGTGTATATTTCAATAATCTGACAATTTGGGCGTGGCATAAGGAAGTGGGGGAGTCGCAAAGTTGTAAAAAAAAAAAAGGTCAACTCCGAATACTCGAGCGCGATAAATTTTTTTTTTATTTTGAAGGGAATTCTATCAGGATTACGAAAAACATATAATCTGACGGTTTTCATGGGGCGATATAGCTAAAACCATCGATAAAGCATGAGCGTACGGATGCTGATATCTATGTATTCCCCACTCCACGCCTCTCGTTCCTTCTCACTCTTTCCCAGTGTCTCACATTCAAAGTTTTTAAATTGTCAGATTAACCATACTCCTTCACATAATTGTCAGGTTATCATTTAGGGTGGCTCTGACATCGAGTTGAACCCACAACAGAAAAATCTGACGCGCTCGAGTATTTCAAGTTAAGGATTTTTTTTAACATTTTCAAAAATCAGTCATGGCCACGTCTAAATCGTCAGTTATTTAAATCGAACAATGTTTTTAGTTCACTAAACGCCCCCTTTCAATATCTGACACGCTCGAATAACTTTTTTTTTGTTTTGCTTTCTTACCGCTCTTCTCAGCCACCCACCACTATCTGACGATTAGATATCTATCGGTTATCGGATAGACGAAGCGAGTATACTCTATTAATATCTCGCGCTCGAGTATTTCCATGTGACTGTTTTTCTTTACATTTTTAGGGTTCCGTACCCAAAGGTAAAACGGAACCCTATTACTAAGACTTCGCTGTCCGTCCGTCCGTCCGTCCGTCCGTCCGTCTGTCACCAGGCTGTATCTCATGGACCGTGATAGTTAGACAGTTGAAATTTTCACAGATGATGTATTTCTGTTGCCGCTACCACGACAAATACTAAAAACAGAACAAAATTAATTATACATATACATAATTACAAACAACCAATAATAAATTGTTTCGAAAGGTTTTCGTTGTCATCTTTCGGTCAGTTCCCATTTGTGAACGGCTTGTAGTGATCCATTTTGGGAAACCGAACTCAGAGAGAGCGGATAGCCCGAGGGTACGATCAGCACTTGACACGCGAACGAGTGGAGTTCAGCCCGCAGAAGGTCAGAATTTTTTTCTTTTTTTTTGTGTTCCTAGTAGCATATGAGGGAGAGTGGGCAAAGAACTCGGAGAGAAATCTTCGGCGAAGTACTCGGAGAGTGATATTCGGGGAAGAACTCCGGTACGGTTTTAAGCAGTTCCCGGTACGCGGCCGTACCGTGTGTCCTATTGCCTACGTTGGTCGCGGATATCACGTTCGTTGTATAAGGTATTGAAATCACGAATTTGCGTGTCGCGATTGGTGATGCGGGCTAAGTCGTTGGTCAGACGAGTTTCGGTACGACTGTTCGAATACTTAAGCTGCGGTTTATTTACTTTCTTGGACAGTGAATTCCTTTTTTTTTTTTTTTTATTTTACATATATTTTTTTTATTTATTTCGACTTTTTTATTGACATACGGTATAGGGTAGTTTTAAGGAATAATTGTAAACCTAGATTAAGTTAGGTTAATGAAATTAAATTTGTGACATATTGAATTGGAAACGATTACGGTGTTTTTTTTTCTTTTGCGTGGGATATTTCGCGAGTCTCGTAGCAAATTCGCGATTCTTGCTGCGGGTAAGTCGGCGTGAGGGCAATCGCGTGGCGCCATTGCTCACGCCCAGTACTCGCAGCTGGCCTAGCATCCCTTTCGCACGACGTCGCGGCAGGTGGAGAGGAGCAAGTGAGCAAGTGGAGCAAGCGATCTTGCACACATACGAACCGATACGTACATAGGTGCATACGCATCACATACGTGCATACACTCACACATCTGTACGCTATGTATAAGTATACATGCATACATACATATGTACATTACGAAGTAGAGTTGGGTAGTTCCGGACATGTATAGTTCACGGAACTATGTCCTCTCTCGGACACATGTCCTCTCGTTCCGCAAATTGAACGAAAATAGTTCCATAGTTCCATTCAACCCTTATTCATCAATCACATATGTACAAGACGAAAAAAAAAAAAACATAAATGCAACGAACATGCTTCTCATACGGTATGAGTTATACCCCGTAGTTTTCAAGAAAGCCAAAAGTATGGAGATGTGGCGATAAAGCTCGAACAGTTGGTGTACACTGTACAGCACACTTGAACTGAAATGAAGAAAAGAAATGAAGGAATATAATGCCCGCACCGCATTTCGTGAACGAATGTCATACATGTGTATGTATGCATTCAGGTCCGGACATGGACATGGTTTGCTAGTTCCATATCGGTGCGATAATACATTTGGTTCCGGACATGGACATGTTTTTGCTAGTTCCATATCAGTGCGAGTATACATTTAGTATTTTAAAACGGGTAGAGATTGCAGTGCATACTGAGATGGAATAATTATCTTATAACCCCATTTAGATACTGTTTCAAATATATTGAATGGTCTTTCCAACAAAGTTGTTGGTCCAATGTAACACCTAAATATTTAAAACTGTCCACGTGTTCAATCAAGAAGCAATTTTCAAACATTCTTGATTGTTGAATACTATATCTTCAAGAACAAATCGATTACACAATGGTGCATGATAATATAGGGGAAGGTCTCTGAAAACTCTACCATTGATATTAAATATAATGTACTTCGTTTCGTTGCTAGTTATTAGTTTATGATAATTAAACCATCTCCTTAACATATCTAGGTCATAATTAACATCTGCAAAACTATCAATTAAGTTAGTGTTGGAGTGGAAAAGAGATGTTTCATCAGCAAAGGCAGTTATTTTGCCTTTAAAAGGTTGTAAGAATAACGAATTAACATAAATTAGAAAAAGGATTGGGCCCAATACTGCTCCTTGGGGAACACCCATATTTAAGGGTGTGAGAATAAAATGTCACTGATTATGTATTTCTGTTGCTGCTTTAACAACTAATACTTTAACAGAATATAATAAATACATGTATAATTGGGTTCCCATACAACAGACATGCTTTTTTTGCCGTTTTTATACATAATAGTACGGAACCCTTCGTGCGCGAGTCCGACTCGCACTTGGCCGGTTTTTTTTAAAAAATTTTACACGCTCTTTTCCCCACTAAAACGGAAAACTTAACGTAAATTTGTTCATTTGAGAACCTAATCTTCACAATCCAATAGGTCCCCATGACGCTCTAGTAACTGCAAATTCAGCATCCCGGGCTCCCCAACTGTTAAGTACGCGTGAGCTGACAGACCTCCCGTTTGCGTTGCGTTTGAGTTTAGAAAACCAAAGATTCAGGTCCAATTATGCAAATAATAAAAACTCGCTTACCCAACGGTTCAATCAAACAAATTCATCGCTACATCATATCAATAGAATGAATAAGCAACCCTTTTTTCTCCAGATAGCTTTGCTTCGTGTCCTCAACAAATTCACTTCTCTCACATAGTTATCCACAAGCAAGTTTTAACGCGCAGCGAGTAATAACATCTATCTACCCCCTCCAAGGCCAACTGCTCCTAAATCACAACCTAAACCAGAGCCAATGAAAACGTCCACGATTATATCGTCAGCGGTAAATTATCAAGACCGTCCTCAACCATTTAAATATGCAGAAAAGGGCCTTTACTTCAAACATCATTAAGGAACCAAGTTCCACCAAAAGTCTAAAGAAACTTTCACATAAAACTTGGAGATTCACCTAATACTCAAGGTAGTAGTCTCAAAAAGAAAAAATATCTCTTTTTCATTTCCGCGTAAAAAACCCCTAACTTATATAAAAAAAGATACATATCGCACGGATGCAACGCCTGTCAATGCGATTCATATCGATATTTAAATCGCAAACCTTGTTGATTGGTTTCCACTATCACCAGAGAGCCTGGCCATCAAATGTCAAATATAATTTTAAATAAAAACGTTGATATTAAATTAGAATTGCCATTGATACATATGTATGCATGTCATCAGCCGGGAGAGGAATTTAATTTTAAAACACGGTCTAGATGTGCATGTTTCACTGAGTGGTTGTATGGTTTCCATAGAACTCTCTTTGTGTCAGTTGCAGGATAGTGACAAATCAAATTTTGAATCTATTCGGCATTGTATAGCTCGAACAACTTCAATTTAGAGCGGTTATTTTTGAGTGACAGGCAACATAATATTCATGGGTTATCAGGAAATATCATCCTAACTACGAAATTAATTTAGTTGAATCTGTTGTAATAAAATTAAATCCATTTTTGGTTCATTAGAACGCTGTATAGTCGACATGACTATTTCGAAACCAAATTGCGAAATTTAAGTTTCGCATTAATCTAAGTGTCCCCGGACATGTGACTGTTGTAAATATAATTGATATTATATTCAGTCCGGAAAAGATTTCCAAATTACAAATTCAGCATTGATTATGCTTGCATTCGGTATACATGTATTGTCCATCACTGTCGATAATCGGCCTGCGATATACTGGTGAGTAAGGCGGAGGAGGCAGAATATATAACCCAACCCCAAGAACTTCAGGAATGTTGATTGACCTACATCATGCAGCTGTACGGTTCATGTTTATATGTTTGTAATTACCACTGCCGACTATTTTTGGCGTACATTTTTGCGCCCGCCATACTGCCACCTATACCTTTTGAAGGTGTAAATCTGGCTTAAAAATCTGAAATGTCCACTCGCGCCTCCTTTCTCCGCATCCCTTTCGACTATGGTATTAGACAAGCGTCCACAGTATGGTGGGCAAAAGTTGAGCAAAAAACGATCATCGTTAAGCTTCAACGCCTCCAGAGACTAGCGTGTCTCGGCATTACAGACTCTATGCCAACCTGCCCTACGGCAGCTCAAGAAGCACTGATTGGACTTACTTCACTGCATCTTTGAACTATGAAGGTTATATTACCTAGTACAATTAGAATTCTTCACTCGGGAACAGGCCTGCCTATGGGTCACATGTCCATTGTCCACCCTGCAACATCTTCCTGAGCTGGATATGATTACCACGGTCTCGGACGCATTACCACACACCTTCACTTTCAACAAGAGATTTCAGATATTGATCCCAAACCGCATAGCTTGGGAAACTAGTAATCCCTTGCTCAACGTCAAAGGCCTTAGGAGGTACACTGATGGCTCCAAGATGGTCTCTGGGATTGGTGCCGCAGATTTTCAATTTTCTCTAAAACATGAAATAATTTGGTTTTTTGTGTTCGATTCAGAACTGATATAAGCAGTGGCCGTAAAAATTTAATCTAGCACTTTAATTGAAAATTTTAAGAAAAATTGGTCTAAACTTTTTTTTTAACTTTTTTTATCAAAATTTTGAGTTTGAATGCGAATTTTTCAAAAACTGTTAACATTTATAATTTAATTTGAAATTAGTATTAAAGAACAGGCTTCTGGCTCTACAAATTAGCATAGTACTTCATTGTAGGTGCTGCCCTTCTAATAATTTTTTTCATATTAAGTCATTTACACGGGGCGAGATAGACCCTCCTTGTAGGTGGTAGGTGCAAATGCAAATGCTTGTTTTTGACCACTCTACAAAAAAACCGTTATCCATTTTTTGGGCAAAAGTTATCGTACTCTCCCCAAAGAGGCACCGCACCAACAAATCAGGAGCAACGTTGCCCAGTAAGAGAAAATCTGACGTTACGTACAAGGAGAGGTATATGGGCACCAAAATGGCTATTCCAGGCAAAGATTACCCTAACGCCAGTCTCACAATCTCACAACGACACAGATGACATCCCTACAAGAGACCATGCTTGAAAGAGTCCTGGGACAAACGGACATTAGCATTAAATCTTAGTTCCCTAGCTGTACCCTTAAAGCAGGATTCAAAGCCCTGCACTGCATGACAGAATTTACGGCAGAGTGGCTGAAAACCACAGTACTTCTGCTGAGATCATGGGAAGGAGCTGAGCTGCAAAAAGGAAATCCATTCCTCCACCATGTACCCTAGTCGGTTACCAATGCTGCCGGCACAACCACCGAATAAATACTTGACCTCGGACAATCAGAGAATGTAGGTATAAAAGCAAACTCGTAGCGACCCCTAAAAGAGTCAACAAGCCAGGTTGGTCCAACATATCAATAGACCAGACAATCATTAAGGTACTAGAGTAGAGGGAAGCAATAAAATACGTTTCAGGTTTGGAAAAATCAACCTCCGCAGGATAGCGCGGAACGATAAGTCCAATGAGGACTTAGCAACCCTTGACTTGGCTGAAACGTCCAAACGTCCAAATATACAAAGGAAACGTTGAAAGTGGGTTTAATCTTTGGCTATAGCTATTTCAAGAACCCTGGATAAACAAGAATAAAACACCAAAACTAAATACCAAAAACTGTAAGCTCGTATATGACAGATCGGCGAACGCACCGAGAGCTGTCACTTTAATTGACAATGACACTAAGCTACTTCTCGTTTCAGAATTCAAAGATGGGGGCACGAGGTCAATAATCGTCAGCACAGCGGAGACAGAGGTAATTATTACCCCAACCTACTTTCAGGGAAGATAGTGAGGCACCATCATAAATTATCAAGGAACTTGTAAAATTTTGCCAGCAAAGACACAAAACTCACAGGATAGCAGAGAAGGTTTTATAAGCGATGTTCAGAAGACTTATTCCTCTGAAGTTGGCGCAGATAAAGGGGTCTCCTTTCTTGTGCATCGGGCAAACGATACTAAGATTCCATTCATCGGGCATCCATTCCTCTGACCATATCTTACGGATGAGCTGGTGCATACTCCCAACCAGGTCATCTCCAGCTGTCTTAAAGAGCTCGGCAGGTAGTCCGTCTACTCCAGCAGCTTTGTTGTACTTAAACTTAGAAAAAGCATTCCTAACTTCGTCCTGGTCAGGGGGACGGAATTCTCTGCTATCCTCGTCCGTTGTGAAATGGTTATTCTGCCTGACAGCGGGATCTGTTTCGTAATCGCCGTTATACAGTCTGCAGAAGTAGTCTTTCTAGATTCTTAGTACCGACTGTGAATCCACTACTACGTTTCCATTTTCGTCCCTGCAGGCTTCCGTTCTGGTCTTTTATCCCTGACATGTTTATTTTATTCGTTTATAAAACCTCCGAACGACATTCCTGCGATAGCATCTCTCCATCTCTACGATCGCGAGCTTCTCATGCTCACCTTTTTTTTTTTTGTTTTGAGAGGCTTATGCTCCTCCCTCCTCTTCTGCTCATAATGCTCACAAACAACTCTCGTCCTTCTATGTAGCGCCTCTTGATAGGCTTGCTGCTTTGCTGCGTGTGCCCTCCTACACTCGTCGTCAAACCATGGGTTTTTTGTTGATGGCGGTTTGAAACCCACTACCTCAAAAGCAGCACTTTCTAAGGCTTGTTGACAACGGGTCCATTGGTGTTGTACGTTCTGAGCAGGTGTTGGAGGGCTTTCGGAGAGCTTAAGGGAGACGCGATTGGCATAGGCTCTCTTGCGATTATAGCATTGCGACGTTGTACGCCGATGGCCTTAGTCGATTGTTCTGGGCCAGGCATATTCGAAGTCGCACCCTGGCTGCCACAAGATAGTGGTCCGATTCGATGTTGGCTCCACATGACACTAAATCTGTCCATGTTAATTTTACACACAAAAAAGCAGTTGGCTTCCCATTTTTGTTAATGAAGCGAGAATTCCGTTCACGAATGAGGCTACATATCTCGGAATGTCTCTCGAACTCTAAACTCAGTATTGAAAACAACTCTGAGGTTGCACCAAGAAAAGTAATTCTAACGACATACAGACATTTTAAAATAACGTACTATGAGCTGTTGATGTTGATGATGCACCGTGAAAGAACTTAATTTGGTTACTTTTTGCTTAGAATCTCCGAGAACTTAATTGCCACACCTTGTATACCCGCGTAAGAATTAAAGTCACGAGAGTACTAAGCTAGTCGTACGACAGAAATACGTTCGCTGATTGGACTCTGAACCAATTGGATCAAATGGATCAAAATGTTAGCGAAAAACAATCTTCTCCATTCCATGTTTTTGTACTTGTACTTTACTGCCTATTCAAAGACAGTTGTTTTAGAATAGCTGTTGGAAACTTAATTCATTCAATTCTTTTCTAAGACATTTTAATTCATTACGTACTGTGTCATCACTAATATTTCCCTTGTTACCACAAATACCCATCTTCATCACCAAAAGTGTACGGCTCTAGTCAAATATTCCCTTTTCTCAATAACACTAGACTAACAATGACTTAACACTAATTACTAGATACATATGTAATATCCAACGATAGACGGCGTACAAAGTAAACATATTTGGATAGCGTTTGTAGCTCTGGGTGATTGATTACATTGGGTCACGTCGTTGTAGGATTAATTGACTGAGTCAACTATTAATATTGGACAGAATAATCATCATTATAATGATTGTGTCTGATATTAATTGGTAGGACACAGCACTAACCGATGGATCATTCGCGACTCTATTGAATGCCAGTTAACAAAGATTTATAGTCTACCATTCAGTATTGTAATTAGTACTGATGCCTGATGGAATCCAAAACAATTGCGAATGGAAAAGATGGGGAATTCGAAAATTAATCATTCGGCAATTTATCGAAATTATTGGGGAAAGTTGGTAAATGATTTCTAGAGAAGCACCATGGGTTCTTGGCATCGTGTTTGAGCATTTGGGCTTAGGAAATAATTAATACAATAAATATCAAGAAATAGTCGTTCACACAATCAAGAAAAAATAATAACTTTGAAGAGAGTTCGGGCATTCATTCATTACTTCCTCCAGTATGAAGCCTTTTTAAATTACATACCAACATTCCACACACATTCCATAAATTCCCCTTGAAAATAAAACGAAAAAACAAATCAACCTTATCCTATCTATCATGGGGCTACGACCTCAGTAACTCGCCCTGCAACCTCATGAAACCATAGCCGAATCGAAATTACTGTAGCGCGATAAGCACGCCATAAGGTCGAATATTATTATGTGCAAACGAATTCTTTGCCCTCGCACTGGGACAAGCGTATTTCACTCTAGTTACTGATTTCAGAAACAACCTCCTGCGACTGGATCATGGCATGATACGTGTAATAACTACCTATCCCCCAAACGTCCTTATTTCAAGTACTTTTTGACGTTAGATATGAGTATCGATTCGTAAAGCCACGCCAGCCCTTACCGAATTCGAAACAACCCACTGTACACATTAGTAGCATCGAAGCGTAGACGATTCGTTCAGAACTTACTATCCTCCGAGGACCACCTCGCATACAAGCACTTCGCATATCAAATTATTTGGCACTGTGGCGCGTTGTCGCTAGATTCGTAGTCATCCTGTGGATATTTATGCGATTGTTCTTCTCCCAACACATTCATTCCATTTCGTGTGTGCAGTTGATGTCCCACTGGAAATTAGACAACCGCTTGAGAGGTGAGTCGGTACATTGGAATTCAAGACCCGGGAGACCGGGACACGGCTGTAGCTTGGAAGCAATAAATTGGACATTGGTAAGCAAGAAGGAAATCCATTGAAAGTGTTATGCTCAGTTTTTATTACTATAACGTGATCGGCATGGTCGAGAGCATTTTGCATTCACGTATATGCTATGGGGACAAAAGCAACTAGGCGAACAATATCGGATGAGAATTCCTTTATTGTATAGCTTTGCTTACTTGTACTCTGTTGATTCCACTTGTGTGACAGCTTTCATTCCAAGTACCTTCTCGGACAGAAGAGATTTGATGGTGGGTAGCATATCAAAGTCCGTTTAATCGCATCACGCACGAACCATTTTGTGGCGAACTCGTGGTCTTTTATAATAGTGGTTTGTTTACTTCGACATATGACTGTTACGGATGATGGGCGTTGATGTTGTGCCTTGAAAAGGATTGCGAGACGTGTTTTCGTTGGAAGTGCTTTCAAATTAATTTGTTGGTTGTAAAGACGGTAATGTTTCTCTTAGAACTACTTCTCGAATTTTTCCTTAATTGAAACTATAACTCGTTTCTGTTGAGAAACTAAACGATCCAAGTTTTTCTGGTACAGTCGACTTGTAGATTTATACTTTGACCTGCTCGCATATAAGATTGCTTTAAGCAACACTCTCTTTACCAGTTGGGATCGGCTATATACAAAACAAAAAAGAGTACAAAGTTCGCCGCGTTTTCTCTGGATAGCGCGCATCCAAAATGTCCAACTTTCCATGACTCTGGCGCATAAATTAGGCTGAATTTTACCGATGGCATAGGTTACGTTGGCTTTGAAGGCCGCTGTGGTTGTTGCTTATTCGCATAGACTTCATAAAACCCCACAAGAAAAAGTCCAACGGTCGAATCGTTAGCGCAGAATTTCCAATGTGACGTGAGCTGTGTGGCACGTAGCGCCTTCCTGCTAAAACCACATGCCGTTGGTGTCCATATCATCCAATTCAGACCAAAATAATTTGGTTATCATCGACCCATAGCGCTCGCCGTTGACGGTGATGGCCAAGGTCGTTTTCAAACAAATAAGGACCAATGAATCCACCAGCCAAATTCAACACCAAACAGTGACTTTTTCAAGATGCGTAGGACGCTCTTGGATCTCGTGTGGATTGGTATCGTTCTAAATTCGGTAGTTTTGTTTGTTGACGTACCAGTTCATCCGAAAATGGGCCCGATAGCTGAAAATGATTTTTCGGTAAAAATTAGGGTCAGTTTCCAACTGCTCCAGAGCCCATCCAGTGAGCACCCGTTGATGTCTATGGTCGTTTGCCTTCAATTCCTGAATCAGTTGAATTTTGTCATGACGCAAAATTCGCCGAGTTGTGGTCTGCGAAAGGCCGAATTTTTGTGAGCGACAGTTTTCAGTTGATCTTGTGTTTCGTCACTTACCGTTATTGGTTTATCGTTTACTGAACCAGTGGACTCAAAACTATCCAGCTAACAACTATTTATGACGACCATAAAATGGGCGAAGCGCGGAAAGTTACCCGAACAGAACACCCATTGTTGAACGCGATAACCATCTACAGTGATTTGGCAAAATAATTTGACAGAAGTAGCTTTAGTAGTGTGGACGCTATCAACTCGCAAAGTTCAGAAGACCCTACAGGAAAATTTGTTGAAAATAAACAACAGAATGCGTTGCAGTTATACCACGCACAAAATCTATTCCTTCATCCCTCTCCGTCGTAGGTTTTGACCCGTCATTTTTAGTACGTCGTTCTCACTGAAGGATGTGCGAACGTCTCTTGACGGAACAACAATAGCTGACGCCCGGGCGGACGGTCTGGTATGAAGAACGGAAGATCCATGAGACCCTGACTTGAGGTCCAAGATTAAGATAAGGTATGGACGATCTCCAACACTGCACGACTCGAGGAAAGGGCAGGGAGGGGACCTAGTATAATAAAAAGAAAAAAAAAAATTACTAGTAGAATGCAGAGTATTGTCCCAAAAGCACTATACATACGTGTAAACCCCAATGGGTAATATGTCGTTTTACCTCTAAATTTCACTGAAAAAAATTATACACAAAGGTATTCTAAGTGGGCCGCTCGTTACGCATTAAGAACTTACGAGTGATACGTGAACAAAGGTTATATTATTTTTCTTTAGTTTTTACAGCCTTCATCTAAGACAACAACCTGTTCCAATTGTAGCTGGATGGATTGAGTGTGGTGGTTATTGGACTTCTGGTTATGATTCGCCTTGTACCTTTAACCAAAGAGAATAGGGCGAATTCACCACCGACCATTACAGACATGATAGAATCTACCTCAAGAGTGAGCGTGTGATGCTCGTGTGAAATTATTGTAGGGGGAGAAACGTTGGAAATCGAGAGACAGGAAGCCAAGGTAAGCCGCAACGAGCAAGGACATGGACATTATTCACCAACCAAAGGAGATCCTCAAGGACGAAGAAACAAAAAGAAAATAGTGGGAGAAAAAAATTCAACGAAAATCAAAAGGAAGTCAGAAAAAGGATATTGGAGAAACCATTTATCACACCTCGGGAAGCATTTAATTTTAGTATATTCGCGTAATATCAATTCCTAGTGCCTATTATACCGAACGGTTTTGGTAGCCGCTTCGTCCCGAACCCACTCCTAAGAATCTATTCCAGTAGGCCCGCTATTTGCAGAGGCCCGCTGCAGTCATTCGATCATTACTCGCTCATGTTTTTGTCTCATCCTCTTGGATACTTTCAAAATATTGTTGAACATTTTCGGTGCAGGAGTGGACTACATCAACAAGTCGGCAATTGGCTAACGCTGGAATTTTTCTTTATAATACTTCTTTCAAAGCGTATGCCATTCAAAGTGTGGAAAAATATCCTCAACTCTCTTATGTTAGTTAATCCTTGAGACAGCTCTAAATTCCAGACGTGTGCATAACAGTGGACAAATACTGCTTTGGGACAATTATTCTTCACTTTCATTTGAAGTCCATTCAAATGACCACTCATAACGGAAGCCCCGTCGTAAGTCTGTGCCACAAGTTTAGCTTTAATATCATATTTTTCCAAAAGAGCTGTAACTATTTGAAACCAATCTTTTGCGGTCCGTCCAGAGCTTACATCGATAAGTCCAATCAAAGTTTCATGAATTTGTTTATTTTTAGGTAATATCGGAATACAACGGATAACTGAGAATTCTTTGAATGTTAGAAGTCTCGTCAAACATAATTGCGACAAACTCTGATTGTCTAATTTTATTGCAAATTCGGGTGTTTAAAAGCTCAGCAACAGCTTTGATCAAATCATTTTGGATAGCCATGGAGGTAACTTTAAAAACCGTTGCCGTGTCAAAGTGCTGAAATAAAATTGTTGGGTCGTATTGCTTTAATAAATTGAGCAATTCAATATTGTTTCCTCGATTTAAAGATGAATCTGATTCGTTGTGGCCTCTAAACGATAACTCCTGGTTTCCAAGATAACATGCTATAGCTATTAGACCTGGATGCTATGTTGTGTATAAGCACTTTTTACCTGGGAACTTAAAGGTTGGTCTATTCTATTCTGATCAAATGTAGCTAATTTAATCACAGATTGCAAATGGGACGCACTTTGTTTGTGTTTTTTTTTTTTTTTTGAAGTGTGATAAGTGTGCTAAGACCCGATGAACTCCAAACAGAAGAGATATCAGAGAATAGTAAACAAGGCCAATAAAACAGTTTCTTTTTATGATCACATCTAGTCAACCATGGAGGGCATGGGCTCGGACATACAGGGTAAAGTTGTTGATTGCTCTCAACCTGGCGAGATGCCAGCAACGATCCCTGTTTAAATGCCCGGGTCAAGTTGACATACGGCCTCCTCGCGGCGCCCCCTGGATAGCCTCTTCAACAACCGTTGGGAGGTGAACAAACGTATGCAGCGAAAAAAACCCCGACCAGAATGGCGGTTGTGCGGCGGGCTAACAATCCGCCCACGTAAAAAAACCCAAAGTTATGAATGAGCAAGATTTTTTTTTTTTTTTTAGAGACTCGCGCAGGTTCAAGAGTTTTTTTTATATTCTCTTATGATGTGTTGACACACACACAAGATGCCTCGGATACACGGACGGATACTCGACGACGACAACGCACGAAAAAGGAACACGATTTGCGAGTATGCTCCTGGAATGTCAGAAACCTGTACACTCCCGGAGCTGCTCATGATTTGATTTGATTTCTTTTATTGTAGCTAAAATGTCAGATTTTCCTTAAAAAATACATTGCACAATTTACAGAGATGTGGTATGGACTACCTGGAGCTGCTCATAAACTAGAAGGAATCCTCACGCAGTACAAGGCGGATATTATTGCGGTCCAGGAAATACGCTGGATAGGAAACGGTATGATTAGGAAGAAAAATTGCGACATTTATTACAGCTGTCACAAAAGGTTGCACTTACTGGGATGCGGATTTGTCGTGGGAAAGCGGTTAAGGTCGAAGGTCATCGACACAGCCTCCACGATACAACAACAGATAACGGCTTCCGACTCGCTGACTTTGCGACAGCTCGTAATGCGGTGATAAGTAGCACAAGATTCCCTCGCAAGCGAATCCACACAGCAACCTGGCGATCTCCGGACGGTCGAACCGCCAACCAAATCGACCATGTGCTCATTGACGCAAGGCACGCGTCAAACATCCTGGATGTGCGAACATTCAGAGGAGCAAATGTCGACTCTGACCACTTCCTCGTAGCAGCAAGATTCAGAGCTCGACTGTCCAATGTCAGAAAGCTGCACCAGTCCATCAGGAGGAGGTTCGACATTGGGCGCCTGAGCACACCGGAGGTTGCCAGAGTCTACAGGAAGCAGCTGAGCGAAAGACTCTACGGTATGCCTACGTCGAACACAAAGGCCAATAATATGTGGCTTCATTGCCGCTCAGCCATTCAGGAAGTAGCCGAAACCACCTTAGGATACCTACCACCCCCGACAAGAAACCCGTGGTATGATGGCGAGTGTGAGCAGAAAAAGGCAGCAACCGACGAGGCGTACCAAAAGGCGCTGCAGAGGAAAACCAGGGCAGCGCGAGAAGAGTACCGAGCCAGAAGAAGGGAGGAGAAGAAACTACTGCGACAAAAGAAACGAATCTTCGCAGACTCCCAGCTCAAGGATATCGAGGAGTCTAGGGATAGACATAAAATACGAGCCTTTTACAAGAAAGCCAAAGGCCTTGCAGGAGGCTTCAAAAAGGGCACCCTGGCTCTTCGAAACTGCGAGGGTAATCTTGTCACCGACCCGCAGGGAATAGTAGATGTATTTAAGCAGCACTTCCAGCAGCTGCTTAACGAGCATGACCAAGAGAGAGTGGTAGGGACTGAAGAAATCCCAACTCCAGCCGCTGAAGTAGTCCTCCCACCCAGCATAGAAGAAGTCGGCACAGCTATTCAGAAGCTGAAGAACAACAAGGCCGCAGGCTCAGATGGCTTGCCATCAGAGCTCTTCAAGGCTGGCGGCGATTTTCTGGTAGGGAGCATGCACCAGATCATCTGCAGAATTTGGGAAGATGAGAGCATGCCCGACGACTGGAATACCAGCTCTATATGCCCCATCCACAAAAAAGGCGATCCTACCTCTTGTAAGAACTATAGAGGTATATCCCTGCTCAATGTCGCATACAAGATCCTGTCCAGCGTATTGTGTGAATGTCTAAAACCATTTTGCACCGCACTAATCGGCAGCTACCAGTGCGGCGCCCGGCCCGGCAAATCAACTTTAGACCAAATTTTCGAACTTCGACAAATCCTGGAAAAGGCCAACGAGTTTCGAATCGATACACACCATCTTTTCATCGATTTCAAAGCCGCATAGACAGCATTCATCGTGAAGAACTGTTTGGTGCGATGGCTGAATTCGGGATCCCGGTAAAACTGATCCAGTTGTGTCGCGCCACGCTAAAAAACACGCGATGCACCGTGCAACTCGGTTCTAGGACCTCGGAACCATTCGAAACATGCACCGGATTTCGGCAAGGAGATGCGCTGTCATGTGACTTCTTCAACCTGGTGCTGGAGCAGATAGTGCGACGGGCAGGCGTCAACAGGGAAGGCACTATCTTTTACAAGTCCATCCAGCTGCTAGGATACGCGGATGATATCGACATCATCGCGTGTTCTCGCCGTGGCATTGTGGAAGCATTCACGGCGATTGAAGAACAGGCGAAACGAATTGGCCTTAAGATCAATGAGGACAAAACGAAATACATACTGTCAAGCAAAAACCAATCCGTCGCTCACCACCTGGGACAAAACATAACAATTGACAGCTACAATTTCGAGGTAGTTAAGGAGTTTGTCTACCTCGGGGCAAACGTAAATTCCACAAATGACACCATAGTGGAGATCCGGCGTAGAATCGCCCTTGGCAACCGCTGCTACTTCGGCTTGTCCACACAACTGGGGTCAAGACTCCTCACTCGAAAGACCAAAGTCATGCTTTACAAAACGCTCATTCTCCCAGTCTTGCTGTACGGAGCCGAAAGCTGGACGATAAGCAGGACAGCGGAGCTGATTTTGGGTTCTTTCGAAAGAAAAATTCTGCGCCGGATATTTGGTCCTGTCTGTGAGGAAGGTGAATGGAAAAGAAGACACAACCGCGAACTCTACGAGCTGTACCAAGATGTGGATGTAGTCCGGAAGGCAAGGAGCCGTCGACTACACTGGCTCGGCCACATCGAGCGCATGGACGTCAACGCTCCAGCTAAGAGGGTCTTCGACTCCGAGCCTCCTGGTTCGAGAAGAAGAGGAAGACCGAACCTCCGGTATAAAGACCAAGTAATCGCGGATGTAAGACATCTTGGTCTTGACAACTGGAAGCAGCGTGCCCGGGACCGTCAAGGATGGAAGGCAGCTATAGCTCAGGCTCAGATCCTCCATGGATCGCAGGCCTGATAAGTAAGTAAGTAAGTCTAGTCAACCATGGGTAAAGGGAATATTGATTTTCATTAAAGTTTCGAGTATACTCCCTGTTCCGCTCCTTGTGTGTTGATTTCAAATCCTATAGTTTTGGACATGCACGCCTATTTAGAATAATTAAAAGCTTCGCTGAATACGATCTCACTCTAAATGGTTTTTCTAATACATAATTGTTCAATTATGGATTTTGTTTGAGAAGTTGTAGGTTCCAATCCGTAAAATCTCATACGATTATTATATATGTAACAATTTACTCACAATTAAACTCCACCGAAAGTAATTATTATTTTTAAGCAAAACTAACACTCAACAATCACGACACTTCTAAAGAATTCGGCTGAACTGCTTTCCTTTACTTTACCTTTTTCTTAAAAACATAAAAGTAAACAACGAACAATACACCTTCTTCTTTCTTCGTCAACTGAGTTATGTTATTGTTAATAAAACAAAATGGTATTTTACACCTAATCTATTTTGTTTTTTGACATGTCCTTTTATACACTTTTCTTATCCTAACTACGTACTTATTCATATATTGATACATACATGCATTCACAAGTATGTATGTATGTGAATGAGGGTCTTATAATCTTAACGCCTATTGCCTGTAAGGGTTTAAGGCTTGTTTCATTTTATGATTCAATGTTTAGAGTTTTAGAGTAAGAATACAAAGTTATGACTTCGAAAAGCTACTATCGCCAGAAACCGCTCGTGCTTTTACCGATCGCGTCTCCCTTAAGCTCTCAAATACACCTGAATCCTCCGCACTATCAATAGAACAGCAGAGGAGCCTTTGCAAACAAGCCCTAAAAAAGCTCTGCTCTTGCATCCGAAGTTTTGGGTTTCAAGGCTCCACCACGAAGAAACAACTGATTCGATGACGAGTGCAGATGGATTCATACAGCGAAGCAGGATACATATAAGGCCTCGCTGCATAAAAGAACAAGAGTAGCTCGTGAGCTCTACGAGTTAAAAAGAAAGGAGGAGCATAAGCTTCTAGAAGAAAGAAGAAAGAGCATGAAAGCGCGCGATTGAGGATTTGGAGAGGTGTTGCTGCAGGCGTGACGATCGAAAGTTTTATCAACAGATAAAGCGAACATGCCAAGGTTATAAAGCCAGAACGGAAGCCTACAGGGATGAGAACGGACACCTAGTAGTAGAACCGCAGTCGCTGCTGAGAATATGGAAAAACCACTTCTGCAGACTGCATAACGGCGATGTTAGTCAATATACCGCTGTCAGGCAGAATGATCCATTTCTAATCGATGGAGAGCGCAGAGAATTCTGTCCCCCTGACCTCGACGAAGTGAAGATTGCCATATCGAAGCTCAAGTCGAATAAAGCTGCTGGCGCAGACAGACGGTCTGCTGAGCTCTTCAAGGCAGCTGGGGATGGTTGGGAGCATGCACCAGCTCATCCGTAAGATATGGTTAGAGGAAAGCATGCCCGAGGAATGGAGTCTCAGCATCGTATGGGTTGGGAGCATGCACCAGCTCATCCGTAAGATATGGTTAGAGGAAAGCATGCCCGAGGAATGGAGTCTCAGCATCGTATGCCCGATCCACAAGAAAGGAGACCCCTCCGATTGCGCCAACTATAGAGGAATAAGTCTCCTTAACATCGCCTACAAAATCTTCTCTGCTATTTTGTGTGAACGCCTGAAGCATTTTGTAAATAAGCTGATAGGTCCTTATCAGTGCGGATTCAGGCCAGGGAAGTCCACCATCGACCAAATCTTCACACTACGGCAGATACTGGAAAAAACCAATGAATTTCAAGTCGACACTCACCACCTGTTTGTCGACTTCAAAGCCGCATACGACAGCGTGATAAGAGACGAGCTGTACAACGCTATGTTTACTTTTGACATCCCTGCTAAGCTCGTCAGACTATGCAGGATGACCCTGGAAAATGCTCGCTGCTCAAGCCGAATCGGTGCACACCTTACCGATAGTTTTGATGTCAAAAAAGGTTTTAGGCAGGTCGATGCGCTGTCGTGTGATTTCTTCAACATCATATTGGAAATGATTGTGCAAAAATCACTGGCCAATACAAGAGGCACAATCTATTTCAAATCCTCGCAACTCCTTGCATACGCCGACGATATTGACATAATAGGTAGATCACAGCGAGATGTCAATGAGGCGTTTGCGAGTATTGAGATAGAGGCGGCGAAAATTGGTTTGGCGGTAAACGAGGGCAAAACTAAATATATGCACTCATCAAAAAAGGACGCTCA
Organism: Eumerus sabulonum; assembly: GCA_951905685.1. NCBI lineage: Eukaryota > Metazoa > Arthropoda > Insecta > Diptera > Syrphidae > Eumerus > Eumerus sabulonum. Next base: position 212,712,345 of record OX645060.1, read on the forward strand.
CCACCGACGTCTCGGCCAGAACTTTTGTATAGGCAGATATAAGTTCAAGGTAGTTAAGGACTTCGTCTACCTTGGCTCCGCAGTGACCTGGAACAGCGGCATCAGTTCCGAAATCAAATGCAGAATCACTCTTGCCAATCGCTGTTTCTTTGGACTCAGGAGGCAAATGAGTAACAGAGCCCTCTCCCGAACGACACTCGGCACACACACACTACCGATTGCAAGAAAATCAATCATACATATTTGATAACTTGCGATCTGTAGCAAACTGCTACACACACACAACTATCTGTTTGAATCGTAACCGATCCATTCAATCCGTAGCGTAGCGGGCCTTTACGTTAAAGCAAGCAAACAAAAATGTTTAGGTGTGTGCGACTGTGTGTGTACCAACACATTACACTCCACGTTCCCGTTCCATATTAGCGCTTTTTTTTGCGCTTACAATTCTGTTCATTTATGCAGCCTTTTACTTGTATGCGTCTATCTGGTACATATAAAGATTGTATGAAATTTGGAAGCGCAAATTCTTGCGCTAACAATGTTTCATGAGAGACTTTGGTATGGGAGTTTGTTTCGTATACAAAGAATAAGATTCGTAGAAAGATATTTTGGGGCTATCCATAAAGTACGTCACACGTTAAGAGGGGGGAGGGGGTCGACGAAATGTGACATTGTTTGACAAGGAGTGGGAGGGGTCGTGATGTCACATGTCAAAATCCTATACATCTAACAGGGGCGATTCCTCTCAGCTAAGCGTCGCTAAACCAAGAATTTAAATTAATAATTTGTATGAAAATCCACGATACGAGCGAGTTATAGTTTCAGAAATACATGGACATGACATGGATGCTATTTACATTGCAACTCACGCTCGAGGACGACAGAGTGGAACGACGAGTGGCGCCTCTTAGTCGCGAATTTACTGGCGTTATATTAAAACACGATTATTTCGGTTCAAATCTAGAATCCAGTAATCGAACTATTGACTTGAAGTTATCCAAACGAAACTTTGGGAGTGCAGGCAGGCATTGTGCTAGCTAATATTTTGAGCCAATTGATAATTGATGAGGGCGCCGTGGCGCAGTGGTTAGTGTGGGGAGAGTACGATAACTTTGGCGCCAAAAATTGATATTGAATTGATTGAAAGTGTGTTGAACCCTGACGTGCGATGAGCGAGTTCAGATCCCGTAAACACCAAGGCCATCGAATGTTTATTTCGAGGTGTCCCTCCTCGACTGGCAAAACCCCCCGTAGTATACTTGCCATGAAAAAGCTTCTCGACTAACGTCGTTCGGAATCGGCATTAAACTGTAGGTCCCTTTCACCTGTGTAAAAAATAAATCTCACACAACATGGGTGATCACCGAAAAAGATGGCTCCGAAGATAAATTTTCTCCACTGTTACTTCAGCTTTCTTTGAATCTTCGAGCGTCATCACATTTGAAGCAAGTTCCGTATGATAGCTATTGCCCCAGTGTCGAGGCATACTTATTTAAGCGATCGTGTGGCATCTGTGATCTATATTTTGCATCATACAAAGCCACTAACCAACACAAGGAATCAAACAAGCGGCCATAAGAAGTTTTGCGCATCGCAAAGATTCGTCCTCAAAGAATTGCTGCTAGACGTGACAGACAAATTATTTGTTTGGATTATGACGATGTTGCTACATGATTCGATGAAAACGATGTTGACACATCGAATGTTCCTGACATTAACAACCCAAACGAGAACGAAGTAACTGCTTTGCCGGTTATAAATAATTTGAAGGAGTGGGTTCAAAGTCCATGGGCCCAAGATGATTAAGTTTGTAACTTTCATGAATATAATAATTATTTATAGTTTACTGTTTTGTTGATTTTTTTTTCAATTGTTTGATTTGATGTTGATAATATTAAAAAATAATTTAAATGGAAACAGTACTAATTTCAGAATTACTATGTATTTTATTTTAATAATTTCCAGATGTAAAATTGCAAAATATGTGACGTCACACTAGGGAGGGGGTCTCATAAATGTGACCAACTGTGACAAGGACGGGGGAGGGGTAAAAAATCACGAAATTTGTGTGACGTACTTTATGGATGACCCCTTTGTTACAAAGTATTATATTTAGATTTCTTTAACCTCGTCTGACATTAAATTTTGCGTAATAATGTACATATTGCAGCTAAACTAGCTAACTATGAGAAATCGCGCCTGCCTCAAACAAATAGATCTACATTTTCTTCATATTTAACAAAATGACAGCTGTCAAATAACATTTGAACTTAGAGCGTTCTATCAAGATCTCTTAAGTGCACAATAACTTGTGGCCTCTATGTCACTAGCTCCCTTAAAGACAAGTCCGTTCTGTCGTAGAAGTTTACTATCGAACTTCACAATAAACCCCGTCTAACTCTACACATCGATTCCAACGCTGCTCCCAGCATTCGAAGCACCCTTGATAATCTTTCGAAGTTATCTCGTTCTGAACCATGGTTACAGCCGCTGTGATCAGCTTCCTTGAGGTCTGACTTTAATAACAAGTCGGATGTGGCAATTTTGAAATGCCAAATGTCAAATTTCTTCCACAATTAACGAGGAATGAGCCAAAGCATTGTCGTTGTTCAAAATTCAGCCCTTCTTGGCGAATTCGGCCGCACACAAATAACCCGTGCCCGCAGCCTCTTCAGGACGCCAACATAGAACTGTCCAGTCACTGTGTAGTGGGTAAGAACATATTCACGATTAACGATGCCGCGGTAAAATTGGTGACCTCAAAGCTGTGTCCAACCTTTTAACTAGCTCCAAATTAATGCATGAATTCAAGACCTTCTTGGCTTCATGGGTTCCAGGTCACCATGGGATCCCAGGATATGAGATCGCTGATGAGCTCGCGATGTTTCCAGGGATAATCAGCCTTGTATCCGTGCGTATCCGTCGGCATTATGATCGTCTCTGAACAATTTGCTTTTCGATGACAGGGGCAGGGGCAGCAATGGAAGCATTGCTAGAATGCCATAAAAGACACTGCCCCGTTATGCTGGGTTTCAAACTGTCGCCAGCTAGAAACCCCCTTTTGATGAGCAGTGCTAACAAACCCATGTACAATAGCAAAGAAAAACGACGTACAAAGGCGAGAGCCATTCGTGAACACTACGAACGGAGAAGGAGAGAGGAACACATGCTTTAAAGAAAGTAAAGCGTTAGATCTAGGAGATGGAGAGAACAATTAAAACGAACATGCCAGTGCTATAAAGTAAGTACAGAAACCTGTAGGAATGAAGATAGACAACTAGTAGTAGAGTCACATTCGATGCTGTGAATATGGAAAGAACCTTTCTATAGACTGTATAACGGCGATGATACATCTGATACCGCTATCGGGCGAAATGATCAATCATGTCCACTCGACCTAGTTGAAATTAAAGTGGTCAATTCGAAGCATACAATCAAAAAAGCAGCAGGCGCAGACGGCCTGTCTGCTGAAATATTTAAAGCGGCTGGAGATGAGCTGGTAGGGAGCATGCTGGGAGGAAAGCATGCTCGACCAATGGAATATCAGCATCGTTTTCCCAGTCCAAAAGATACGAGACCCCTATACCTGCGCAAACTATAGGGGTATAAGACTCCTTAGCATCGCATATAAGATCTTCTCGGCCCTACTATTTGAGCGCCTAAAACAATTTATGAATATGCTGATAGGTTCTTGTCAGTATGGTTTCAGGCCAAATAAATCCACAATAGATCAAATATTCCCGTTGCGATAGATCTTGGAAGATACCCAAAAATTCCAAGTTGACACACACCATATGTGTCGACTTTAAAGCCGCATATGGCAGTGTGCGTAGGGACATGCTAGACCGAGTCATGTCTAGTTTCAACATCCCTGCCAAATGCAGGATTTTCGCTGCTTCATTAACCTCGCCAGCGAATAAACCGAAACCGAAACTGATTTGTTAGAAAAGCATTTGGAAAAGGCAAAGCACTGTCATGTAACCATTTCAACATCGTGCCTGAAAATAACATACGAGACTTACTGACCAACACAAGGGGTATGTATGTGTATATGCTGTCCACCAACGTCACAACCAGAATGTCACAATTGCCAGCTACAAATTCGAAGTGGCTCACTAGTGACCAGCGACAACAACACCCACGCTGAGATCAAATGCAGAATCACTCTTGCCAACCTTGCATTCAAGAGGCAATTGAGAAATGCCTCGAAAGACCAAGTTTGCGCCATGCAAAATCTTAGTTAACGAAAGCAGATGAGGAGACCCTTGGTCGCTTCTATGGTTACGATTTTATAAGCGGAGAGTGGAGGAGAAGAGACAACTACGAACTGTACAGCATCACGGGCCTAGTACGACGTCTTCGGATCCAACGTCTAGGTGGCTAGGCCGTGTAGAGCAAATGAACAACATAGCTCCGGCACGAAGAATCTTCGAGTCCAATCCCGAGGGACGACGAAGCAGAGGACGACCGAATCTAAGGTGGCACACATAGTAGGAAGCCACCTTAGCCAACTTATAGTGCGTCGCTGGAAGAAGCTTGCAAAAGATCGTGCCAGCTGGAGAAGCTTGTTGGTTAAGGCCCTGGTTTACACCGGACTCTAGCGCCACGAAAATAAGTAGGTACCTTTCTTAAATGTTTGCTTAATGGAATATCTAATAACATTTCAACATAGGAACTGCATTTATACATTATCCTCTATATAAAGTAGGATGCCCGGTTGATTCGGTTAGGATTTGATTTCACAGAAATTCCGTAGGACGTGCACGATATAGGCAGAGGAACACCTACATATGCTAAGCACTGCACGATTTTGAATTTGAAATGTATACTGCTGCGTTGGCAGCACTCTTACATTTGTAGTTTATTATATTAAGAGTATTGACAATAAAATGACACTGCTTGTTTGGATCTCAAGAATACAACATGGTGGCAGCGACGGAAAAATACTAACCTCGTGGTAAAAAAAAACAAAAAAAAAAAAAATTAAATTGGATGGGACACAAAGCAAAAAGGGAAGTAAACGAAATACATATTAACGCCTCATATTTAAAAGAGAAAAAAAAAAAAAAAAAAAACAAAAACCCGACCGCAGGTAAAAGTAATTCTACGGAGTTTTGCACGTGGGAGCGACACGTGAGAAGGAGGATTTCATAATGCCTGCTGATGGGAAAAAACTTGAAGAATAAGGCCTCCACGTCCGACACCATACCTCATCCAAACCCAAAAATGATGCAGATGACCCTAAGTCCTCCAGAGGAATTTTCATTTGTGCCTTCAGACTGGGAGAAATGGTCGAAACGTTTTAAGAGATTCCGCATAGGAAACGGCCTACACACGGCTGATGACATATACCAGGTAAATGTTTTAATTTAATCCATGGGCGAAAGAGCCGAGGAAATGCATGCTTTAAAAAATTTGAGAACTATTTTATTCCGAAAGGAAATTTAATTTACGAGCGTGCAAAATTCCTTAAGAGAAGACAGGGTGATGACTCATCACTGATGAGACGGGGGAAGAATTTATTACGGCTTTGGATGCGCTGTCAAAATATTGCGATTGGGGAAATTTGCATGATGACACGATTTTATTAACATTGATTGTAGGTATGAAAGACTCAGCTTTGAGCGACAGGTTGCAATTAGATTCAAACCTCTCATTAGAAAAAGCGATCACATCCATTCGCCAGGTAGAAAAAAGAACTTTCTTCGTCATCACCAACTGTTTATAGAGTTAAGCGTTTCGCTAATAGGAAAAGCGGAAATCATAAACAAAATATTATGCAAGGAAGGAGCATAAAAAATTATAGGAGGAAAACATTTTCGAAGGGGAAATGCATGCGGTGTGGGTACGAGAAACATGGATACGAAAAGTGTCCAGCTAAAAACATCTGCTGTAATAAGTGCAAAAGAATCGGACACTTTGCAGAACAAAAAAGTAAGTGAGGTTAGAGAGGAGGAGAAAGACGAGTATCATCTCAGGAGTGGTCCATCGATTTATGACTAAATAGAAAACGCGTTTCCTTCAAAGTGGATACAGGAGCTGATGTTACTTTAGTACCTTGGAGTGCCATCATAAATAAAGAGGGGCTATGCATTGAAAAAACTGGAGCCAAATTATATGGTGTTAATCAAGCAATTAGTAAAGTATGAAAAAAAAAAATATTGAAGAAGTAATTTATACAACAAAAGAGAAAATAATGCCATTACTAGGAAAAACGGGAATAGAGAAACTGGGGATTATTAAGAGGCTATTCAAAATTACATCAAAAAATTGGTTTGAGGAAGTGTTTGAAGGTCTTGGGACATTTAAGGAGAAGTACAATATTGAATTAAAGCCAAACACTATACCTTACTCTATTTCGCCTCCCAGGCCTGTACCCATTCATTTAAGAGCAAAGGTGGAGACAGAATTAGAAAAGATGGTTAGAACGGGTGTAATGGCACCTGTTGAAAATGCGTCGGATTGGTGCGCACCCATGGTGGTTGTTCCCAAGAAAGAGGGTATTAGAATCCAATTTTTGGTGTGTCGCAACTGACTAGAGCAAAATTTCTTACTAAACTCGATGCAAATTGTGGATTTTGGCAGGTTCCCTTGTCAAAAGCATCCCAAGATCTGACCACATTTTTAACTCCATTTTGCCGGTTCAAATGTCTTAGATTACCCTTCGGAATTACATCGGCATCTGAGTTCTTTCAAGAAAAGATGACAAAGATTTTAGCAGGAATGAAAAACTGCATCGCCTACATGGATGACATTCTCATATGGGGACAGGCTATTGAAGAACATGATAAATGTGTCGAAGCTGTACTTACAAAAATAAGAGATACTGGGATGACACTAAACAAGCAAAAATCTGAGTTCGGAAAAACTAATATCTGTTTCTTGGGACACACTATTTCCGAAGGAGAAATAAGAATTGATGAAGAAAAGACGAGAGCAGTCAGGGAAATGAAAGCACCAACTAATGTTGGTGTTCGTTTCTTAGGTTTCTTAGGAATGGTAAACTTCATAGGGAAGTACATCCCAAATAAATCCTCTAATATCGAACCAATTACAAGCTTACTAAGAAATAATAATGAATATTTGTGGAAATATGCTCAAGAAAAAGCGTTTGAGGAAATCAAGCAAAAATTATCCTCAGCTCCTAACCTCAAAATGTATAATCCATCGAAGGATACAGCTATCTCATGTGATGCTTCTCAACTAGGATTAGGCGCAGTTTTATTACAATCTCACGGAAAAGAAAGGTGTCCGGTCGCATACATTTCGAGAAGCTTAACAGCAGCTGAAAAAAAATATGCGATCATCGAAAGAGAGGCACTGGCTATATCTTGGGCTTGTGAAAAACTTAAGAACTATCTCATTGGGAAGCGTATTGATATACAAACAGATCATAAACCCCTCTTGCAAATTCTACAAACTAAAAACCTAGATGATTTGTCACCAAGGCTACAACGGATTCGGATGAGAGTGTTAAGGTACGATTATTCAATATCTTACATACCAGGGAAGAATTTGGTAGTTGCAGATCAACTCTCAAGAGCACCGTTGGAAACTGATGTGGAACCGGAACGATTAGAGGAGGAGATAAGCGCTTACGTTCATCAGATAGCACTCCAAAATATACGCATGAAAGACCATAATATAATTGAAATTGTAAGGGCACAAATGGTTGATCCCGAATGTCAAAAACTTAAGGTATATGTTAAACAAGAATGGCCAGCCAAAAATGAAATAAGTTCGGAGTTAAGAGACTACTACTCAGTGAGGAATGAGCTAACGTTCATTGATAATATGCTTTTACGGAACAACCGGATAATAATTCCCAAAATGTTAAGAAATATGATGTTGGCTAAGCTGCATGAGGGACATTTAGGCATCACAAAAACGAGAATAAGAGCTCAAAGAACTATGTGGTGGCCTGGATTTTCAAAGGAAATTGAGAAGAAAATCAATTGTTGTCCAATATGTGTTCAGCACAAAAGCAATAAACATGAGCCACTTTTAGTCTCTGATTTTCCAGACTACCCGTGGCAAAAAGTTGCAATGGACCTGTTTAAACTAGAAAATAAATGGTACATGGTGATTACGGACTGTTATTCTAGGTTTTTTGAAATTGGAGAACCAATTCGCATGCGGATGAAGCATATAATAAAACTCTGCAAGTTAACATGTAGTCGCTACGGAATACCGCAGGTGGTCTACACCGATAGTGGAACTCAATTTCAAAACTTAAGTTCATCAGAGTATCGACGATTCGCCAAGGACTGGTCGTCACAAGCAGTCCACACCACCATCAGGCCAATGGGGCAGCAGAAGCGGCGGTGAAAAAAGCAAAAGCCCTCTTAAAGAAAAACAAAGAAAACATTGAAATGGCATTGTTAGCGTATCGTAATACACCAACAGCATCCAATAGATATAGCCCTGCGGAGCTCAATTTCGGAAGGAAGCTGCGAGAAACCTTACCTGTTATAAATTTAACGGAAAAGCCCAACCTACCTCCTATGACAGGAGACATAGAGTAGGGGAATTAAGCGAATTAGAATCCGGAGATTTTGTGTGGATAACGGATCTAAGGCGACATGGAAGGGTTCTAAAGAAAGTTTAGAATAGGTCTTATATTGTTGAAACAGATAAAAGGATTGTTCGAAGAAATAGGTTCCATTTAATTAAGGTCTCGTATTTAGACTCGTTCCAGGCACAACCCATTGATGAAGTACCCGTGAGCGAGGAAGGTGAAAGCTGCCCAGTGATATCCACAGAGTTTCAAGACAAAGCAACATAGGAAGATGAGACACCTAGACGAGATATTGACAATAAAATGACACTGCTTGTTTGGATCTCGAGAATAAAACATATATTTACTAGTCCTTAGGCACGTACGAGCTTTTAAACAAAACGCCGTCGGTCATACATCCAACCTTATTTTTTACGCAAAGTATTCTAATTTACTTCACCGGCAGTGGCAGGCATTAGCAACATTTACCGTGACGTTAATAAGAAAAGATATACGAGTATCTGATGTATTTTCTACCTTCATCTGAAACATAGCGCCATCAGCGTTATCCCCCTTTAGTCCCAAAAATCTTTCCACCACAACGGAGTTCAACTTACACTTTTCACGAGTGAATGCCTAATTTCAGTGCTGCCTACACAATATCTTATTATCCTGCTACTGAATTTCACTAACTTAAATACCAGTTTCCTTTCCCTGGCTTATCAATAAGCCATTCCACCAATGTGGCATAGGTGAGTGTGGAATACAAATGGATGCGATAGTTTAAGTAAAATGGATCTGTATTGAAATGTAACACGAAAGTGTATCTTGTCGTGCTTTCTGCTTTCGGTCATGGAGCGCTGAATTCCATCAAAATGGAATTTCATCCGGCTAGAGGAGGGCTTGATTATAATTCACTTATGGATGACTAAGTGCATGTTTATGGAGGCGGTAGTAAAATATTGCCATTTATCGAGAGATTGAATATTGAGTGAGGAAGGAGAGGTCCAATTTTTTGTAGGTGTGACCTGATGGGTTATTTTTGTCACGTAGAGGCATATGGAATGGGCTAAATGGAGAGGAATATGGGTGCTCATGTAGGTCAGAAAAATCAATTTTCGAAGCACTTCGTATGCTTTTCAGACCTGTTTACGTTGTGAGTTTGCGAGAGTTTGAGGAAGTGAAAACGTGTCCTACATACGAGTTGGGCAAAACCATATTCGTGATTTGTGTGGGGCGGATACTGAATAAAGTAAGGACTACTTTTGTAATAGTGATATAGCCAGCGACCGTATGTTGATTTGTCGAGCCTAGGGGGCAATCGGTGTGTCGGTTATAACAATGTTTTGTGATTAAATAGACTCATATCAGTAGAAAACAAGTCAGTTAAGATACTTAGTTTATTTGATTCTTTTTATTTGAAATAACTACAACAGGACATAAAAAGTAATCTAATGACAGCCTTACTTACTTACTTACTGCGCCGTAAAGGAGAACCGGGGTGATCGGTGACTTACATAGTGCTGCCATGGTCTTTCGAAAGAGGACTCTACTTTTCCATTGCCTCTTTAGCCCAAAGAAGCAGCAGTTGGCAAGAGTGATTTTGTGCCTGATCTCAGCGCTGATGTTGTCGGTTAGTCACTAGTGAGACGAGATAGACGAAGTCCCTTACCATTTCGATATTGTAGGTGCGAATTGTGACATTCTAGCCAAAACGTCAGTAGTGCGAATCTTATTCGGATGACAGCATACATATGTATGTATGTATATATGTGTGATTTTACCCTCATTTACCGAAAGATCCATTTTAGCAGCTTCTGCTTGCGCTCGAACGCCCCACTGACGCCTCGCTGTGTTCGTCCAATTACGTTTATATCATCCGCATACGCAAGCAATTGCCCAGACTTGATATACATAGATCGTACCTCTTGTGTTGGCCAGTGAGTCTCGTATGATCACTTTAAGCACGATATTGAAAAAGTTACATGACAGTGCGTCAACCTGTCTAAATCCTTTTTAACATCAAAGGTCACGGTTAATTCGCTACTGACTTTAATGGAGCACCTAGAGTTATCCATTGTCATCCCGCACAATCTGACGAGTTTGACAGGGATGTCAAAACTAGACATGAGGCTTTATAGCTCATAGAGATACTATTACACACGGCCTTGAAATCAACGATAAGGTGATGGGTGTCGGTAATAGGCCTTCACACATTACGCCAGGGAAAATCTTGTATGCGATATTAAGGAGACCTATTCCTCTGCAGTTAGCGCAGCTATAATGTTTTTTATCTTATGGACTGGACAAACGATGCTGAGGTTCCATTCGTTGGGGCATGCTTTTACACCGTTCATGGTGAGCTGATGCATGCGCATTACCCGCTCATCTACAGCCGCCTTAAACAACTCAGCAGACAGGCCGTCCGCGTCCGCGGCTTTTCTTAGTTTCCGTTTCCGGGGAAGAGGGAGCGAGCAAGCGGAACAGAGATCCCGTTAAACATGGCAAATGCCAGCTTCCATATCTCAATTTAAGTTGATAACCAGTATCCGCGTGGCCTCCACTGGATATCTGCCCGGCGTCCGTCCGGTAGTGAACCAATGCAATGAGTGCAGCGACCCGACCCTGGTGAAGGAGGAGGCTGGGCTTCCAGATTCGGGGTTGTGCCTAGGGGTAACGTCCCTATTACAGAAAAAAATAATTCTTGCGAAGCAATCACAAGCGCCTTGCGACCTCTGCAAACGATTAAATGACTTGCGCGTCTTCACCTGGAATGTGAGGTCCCTTAACAGACCGGGTGCAGGCAATTTGCACTGCGACATTTACTACGGGAATTGCTAGAAGGGGAATGAAGGGTTATTCGAGGACGACTCCGACAAAAAGTTTTAAGCTTTCGGGATGTAATCGAACGCCTCATAACAATCCGCATTAAAGCAAAATTCAGGAACATTAGCTTAATATGCGTTCAGGCCCCAACCGAAGAAAAGGACAATCGACTTGAAGATGACTTCTACGTTCACCTAGACAGAACCAATGCTCAATGTCAACCTATGCTACGATACAAAAATAGTACAAGAAGATTTTAATGAGAAACTGGGTAAAGAACGCATTTAGTATAGCCTACACGATACCATATCCGAAAACGGACAGCGGCTACTTGTCTTCCTGGCGGGGCGTATTCTCCTTTTAGATAGCACACTATTCAGGCATCTCAACACCCACAAAGGAACCTGACGATCATTTGATCAGTCTACCACCAATCAGAAGCCAAACACTCCTCTAGCATCCTTGATGTACGAACCTTCGGAAGAGCCACCATACTCTCGCATCACTGACTTGTTGTAGTCAAGGTATGAATATCAAGGATACCACGGAGTCGAGTTGGATAATGAAAGTTTAAGGTTGGAGAAAACTACAATCGCAAGAAATCGCTAGGATCTCTTCCAACCGCGAACAAAACCTTTTCTAAACTGTTTAACTGTGATGATAGGTCCGATACCGCTGTCAGGCAGAATGATTCATTCGCAGCTGATGAAGATGCAAAAGAATTCCGTCCACCCGACCTGGATGAAATTAAGCTAGTAATTTCGAAGCTGATGGCAACGAACTAATTATTAATCCCAGGCGCAAAAAAGGACGATGAGCCCCCTTTTACTGGCATCCAACTCATTCATTCTTAATGGATTCCTTATTTGTGGTGCTCCTATGAATTACTCCCAGTTTTCATTTCATCCATATCCTCCTACCGCATCTCTATGAAAATATCAAATTCTCTCAGTCTGTCACCCCCACAAAATACTTCATACTTAGAAGCTCCTAACGAGGATGACAATAACGGTCCTCAATTTTTCCCAAGGCCTTCATGGTTCTTGCACGCAGCATTTTTATTTGCACACTCCTCTTCGAACAAGCAACATCTTGGCATTGTGGTATCGTGTGTCTAGGAGAAAGAAGAAACACAGAATCGAAAATATCATTGTATACAAGCACATTTTCCTACATGGCCCCAGGGTCGGTTTTCCTTTTTATTCACTAAGGCTTCCTCGCTACACCTGGCACCATGGAAGTATAAATGAAAATCGTTAGGGAAATATTGAAATGTATCACCGACCGTGAATGTAAACGGTCTCTTGCTGGGATTCTGGTTGGATTTTTTAGACCAGCTTTGCTGTTGGGCTTATTGGCCTTGAATTTAATTATGTAAATTGCTTCAATTAGAGTAACTGCGAGCAGTACGTTCTATCATCGCGGAAATTAATTAGTAAAATTAAGTTGGAAAACGTCACTCGGTGACCAGGGGACACTTGTCTTTCTACAAAATTCGTCGAAACCACTTTCTGGATATAAAAACACGAATATTTGTAATAACGCTTTGGGCAAACAGATTCAGCTGTAAGTTATTTAAAGGACCATGAACCAGGTCTATTGGGGACAAGACCATCTAATTGAACATTTCACATATTTTCCCTTCACTTTCTGAGCGACACAAAAATATTTTCACAACCCTAATCCGATTTTATTTAAAAGTGTTCTCAAGAGATTTATGAACTGATGGATTAGCACCAATTTCTATTCCAAAATTTCATGCATAAAAGCATACGCCCATATGTATGTATGTGTTTGCTGCAGCAAAATCCTCCTCATCCACGCAACAAAAGAAGAAAAGGATTGAAAGGACAAACCCCGAAGAGAAGAGATCTGCATTTCTAACCACATGCGAACGATCCAACTTACGAGTACATTGTATAGCATTCCCCGCATACGTACACGAGTACAGCGTCACTAACAAGGGTAGTTACCCTGACCTACATTACACCCGAGTCACGTAAATTTCGCTGATTATCTTCTCGACCTTGATATTTGCTTAAATTCATGAATAACAGCTAACTGCATACATACATAGTTAGATAGACAGCTCCATGTGCAGATACGTATTCATGCGGGTAACTACTGCTACGACAAGTATAAAGACTTATGAGGTGCCACTGAACCAGTGCATCTGTGGCATTATCCTTCCCGACCTCTAGGTCCAATTTGCACTCGATTAAAATTCATGACACTTTGCGCTTTCATTGTGACGAACGATGCTTCCAGCTAGATGTATTTACACATCTAAAGATTGAGAACGGAAAATACGAGTTAGAAGAACGTAGAAATTGTAAAGAAGTAGAGATGCTATTTCAATGAGTAAACAAGAGGATAAGTAAGAATAATTTTATAATTAGGTTCGTGTGACATTTGCTGAGGAGCTAGTGTCTGACATACAAACAAAAGCAGAGTGCGGGGACTTACCCGTAAAAGTATCAAAGAACAAACTGAAGAATTAGATATTTTAATGAATTTTATATAAGCGGGGGTTGTACGAAAAGGATAAAGTTTTATGCAACGACACGAAGTCACAGGGTGAATAATAGGCATCACAAGAGCTGTGCATATCTTTACACTACAAAGAAATTTACAAAAAAACAGAAACAAGACGGAGAGACGTAGGAGAGGGAAGAAGTTCTCTCACCCTTTACAGTCTAAATTATAAGGTGTGCAACAAAGAAAATTTAAGACTTAAAAGAAGAAGAAAAATACAGATCTTTAGACAGCATATAAGAAGAGCAGTTGAATTTTGTCTGCCAATTGCTTACTACATAGTAACTAATTTATTACAAGCATAGTCCCAAACCTAGTAGTTGCTGAAGTTCATTGACATTACATATATACATTGTCACGGAATCTGGCAAGTGTCACAAGCAGCTGAGGAACCGCGTTGCATTCTGTTGAAAACGAGTGTCAAACGTGTATATATACATAAATAACGTCGTCAGGAGTCCAGATTTTTTCCTGAGAATACGATGCTCATCAGTTCTTTCGTATCCGGAAAGAATGTGCATTCTATTTGAAAGTCAGAATTCTATTTGTAGAGATGGTAGCTCAGATCGCACCGAGTCTTTTTTGGCGTGTCTTCTTACAGAGTTTTCTCAGAAAAAGGATTGGACTTCTTTTAAATTGACGTTGATCTCTTGAATTCGGGTTAAATATTTTATGTTTCAGAATGTCAAAAAGAGTGTTCGTTATAGTTTGAAGAATTCCACAGGAAAGTTCAGCTCCGATACCCCTTTCGAGGAAAACCCATCTTGCCACGTTGTTGTATTTGACAGCCTGTTTCCTCGGTTAAGTGTGTTTGGCATTATAGTTCTTCAATGAGGGCTTCTGGACTGCCAAAGGGCAAAATTACATGGCCCATGTGATGCGAACGCTTGCCAGCCATAAGAGGTGCTCCTTTTTTTTTCGTGTTTCTCGTAGTCACGTTTGACCCGCTATACGACATAGGTGTAAAAGTTTATAGGTCTTACCCTGGTAGCATACAAGATGTCCTCCAAAGAAAACAGGATTACAGGTCTGTTCAAGCTTTGTTCGGCTCGAATTGACTGACAAACAAACATTGCGCAGGATTCATTGCACTCACTGACTTTTTGACCAAAACTCACTTCTTCACCTATAATCACTCACCATATTTACCTCATCTAGCACCATGTGGTTTTACGCTGATGTGAATAGCAAGCTTGCTCCGAATTCTCATGGAAATAGTCGAGTATAATAAATATATGGCATGTCAGTTTCACTAACACGTAAGAACGAATAAACAATATAAGGGCCCATTTAGACGATCCTCTCAATTTCAGTTCCACTTGAGCAATCAGTTAAGCTTTCAGTTAAGCTGATGTCTAAATGCAAAAACTGAAGCGTTTAACTGAAACTGAAATGGATGGAATTCCCATAAGTTGCCAGTTCAGTTTTCTGTTAAACTGTTGTGTTAATACGTTTCAGTTCAGTTGTCAGTTAAGTCGTCATTTCAATTGCAGTTGGCGGTGAACCAACATTTTCGAGTTCCTGTTTTTTTTTTCAATATGTCAAAACGGAGTGATAATCTGATCGATATCATTGAAATTTATGGCGCGTGTCCATGTTTGTGGAAAAAAGTGACCCTTTTTATCCAAATTCCGTGAAAAGAGAAGCAGCAAAAACTAAAAACTATAGCTATTGCAATAAGGCCTTCTTCGTCCATTACGCAATGTATTCTTCTGACTTTCGACTGCTCACAAGTAAAATGAAAGCTCAACTGAACACTAGAATGGCGTTTTAATACACTGCCTGTTTTGACTGAACTGAAAACTGGACTGATGGCTGAACTTACAACTGATCGTCTAAAAGAGGCTTAATACTATATGCCAGTGGCTTGAAAATACTAGAAGATATACAAATCAATCTTGAAACAAAATTCGGCGCTGCAGACATACCGCTCATACATACACTTTGCGGATAGCAGGAACTCTCACTGGAAAGCTGCCTGCTAAATGTGATTACCTCGAGAACGGAAAATCGCTGGATAAGTAAATTAAGGACGCTGTCGGCCCTCATAGTGTCCTTTGAAGATTTTCACCAATCTTCGCAATAAAAAACTTCTGCAGAGAAGAACATGAATACCTATGCTGGTTCAAAGGCTAAATCTATATTACTACTTCTACTTACTACTTAGGTGGCGCTACAGTCCGTGGTGAACCTGAGCCTCAACCAACAAGTGTCTCCAGCTGGCACGGTCTTTGGCCAGCTGTTTCCAGCGCCGCACGCCCAGTTGGTTAAGGTCCCCTTCCACCTGCGCGCGCCACCGATGATGCGGCCGTCTTCTGCTGCGCCTTCCTTCCGGAGTGGTTTCGAAGACTCTTCGGATCGGAGCTGTATTTTCCATGGGCTCTATATGGCCAAGCTACCTTAGACGCTGTATCCGTAGATGTCGTACCAGGCCGATGTCGCTGTACAACCCGTACAGTTATTCGTTAAATCTTCTCCTCCATACATAGTTTGAACAAACGGGAGATAGTGCGCAGAATTTTGCCCTCGAAACGACCAAGGGCAAAAGTTAAAAGTTTTGGGTCCAGCGAATATAGAGCGCCGAAGGAGGAATTTGTTGCCTCTGTTTTCGTACACACTTTGCTACTAGTTGTCGACAAAGATTCATTTGCACCTTAACCAATGCAACAGTTTTCAACATTCTTACAAGAAGGAACTCGACTGAACTTCTACGGTTACATTTTGGCAATGGTATAAAATTTAGATAAGTAACTGCTTCCGATGGCGTCGTGGCGCAGCGGTTAATGTGTTAGACTCTGACGCACGATGAGCGAGTTCGAATCCCGATAGCACCAACGCCATCGAATGTTTATTTCGCGGCGTCCCTCCTCGGCAGGGTACTGGCAAAACCCCCCGTAGTATAACTTGCCTGGAAAAACCTTCTCGACTCACGCCGTTCGGAATCGGCATTAAACTGTAGGTCCCTTTCACCTGTGGGAAAAATAAATCACACACACCATGGGTGATTGAAGAGAAGCTTGGCTCTGGTCCTTCATTGGCTGTAACGCCACCAAAAGAAAAGAAAGAACTGCTTCCGACGGAGACAGCGCGGTTAAATTGACTTTTCCTCGTCTTCGTCTTCGTACATCTTCTGACGCGCCATTAACTCCATGATTTGAATTAATGATCTGCATTGCAGTAAACGAAAGGGTATCCCCATGGAGCATAAGGATGTGCCGCAGTCAACTGCCGAATGGTAAATATGGATTTTTTATATAAAACGCCTCAAAGAACGGGAAGTGAATGGGGGAAATCCATTTCATTTATACTGGGTTTGTCATTTTATATTGGGAGGCTAAAAGTTAATACTAATTATCAAGGTTCGCACGAGATTTCTTAACCTTAAGGGACAATATTCCGTTTAAAGAATTTTAAAGCATCTCGAATTGAATGACTTTTTCCTCTACAATAGTAAATGATTGATGGGTGAATTCTTTCGAAGAAAAAAAACAATTTTACTGCAAATCGGTGACTTTCATTATTCCAACTATCAAACCACAAACCCTTCCCACGGCTAACTAGTTGCCTTCGTCAATTACCCACATCATTCCTTCAACTAGCAAAACCCAACTCCATTCAGTAATTTCCTCTTCCAACAAATTGTGGTTATGGTCAGCATAAATTTCGTGCTAACTACCGAAGTGATAGAACAAAAGCAGATGACAACTGAATTTCAACAAGGAGCTGAACCTTTACGTACCCATATCCTGCATTATCATGGAAAAGAGATATTTTTCACAACTTCAATACGTACAGCATCTAGCTGACAAGAACTATGTAGAAAGGAAGACAAAAAAAAACAAAAACAGAAAAAAAGACGGCAACTTTCCTGGACTTCGTTCGGGTCATTGCTGAATAGTAAAGTTTTCATCGCAGCTCCAAGCGCCATGATGCATTTACTTAACTTGCTAGCATACAATCCAGTTCAGGGCAATGAATTAAAAATTCGAAATGGTACTCGTGTTATCTTTCTGACTCGGTGCGTTTGCAATCAGGGATTCAATGGAAGGAGCCATGTAAGAGGGTGATGGAAATTTCCGGTTGAAAAGTATATGGAAGAAAAGTCGATTGTGGCAAGCTATCTGCCCTGTCTTGCTTGAAAATACCATCATTCAGACCAGCAGCCAAGTGTCAATTCACCCGATGGGTAAAGTTGAAATGACATGAGAAGGAGTAGCGCCCGTTTTGTCCAGTATGCGTTGCTCGCTCAAGAAAATAAGATGACGACAAGTTTTGCTTGGAACTTTTCGAATGAGTTGCAGCTGCAATTTAAAGTTTTACTTTATTGATATCTAATACTGATGGTACTCGTAGAGAGCAAAGAAATCCTTCTATCCGTTCCATATATTGTCATTGCCGATATCGTAAGGACGAAAATCATTGCATCGAAGCAAAACGTTGCAGAGTGAATACTACTGGTCAATGCGATATATTTCCAAAATGTCGACAATTGTCCAGCGTCCAAGTGGCGTATCTGTTTGAAAGGAATTAATACTGTTCCCTTAGGGATTCTTTCTCACATTTCCTGCTTAAGCGAAAACAGAAAGGGTACATGAAAAGTTGTTCAATTGTCATTAAGAACGTCAATATACGGATGATCTATATCAATCTACGTCTTTGTCTGCGAATTTGTATCCGAATTGATTATACATTTCAAAAAAGGGTCAGCAAGTAGACGAAGTAGATGAAGATCGGCAAGGGTTACATAGTGACATATCAAATTCCAATGAAAGGAAACGGAATCAAAATGGTTTTCATACAATTATGGGCAAAATCCTGACAAGCGTATTTCTTTGTGGGATTTATTGTAAAGTTGTCATTAGGTATTTCAAGATTCGCATAATCCCTTACTGCTAACATCAAAGAACCAAGACTTTACATAAATTAGTTAACCATTTTGACAGCAAGATGCACTGAGTAGAATTTAGGGTTTGAGGTTTAATTTTATGAATACTGAAAATGGTACTACTCTGCAGAAATCCAATTTAAGCCTGAGAGATATATATGTATATTGAAATAGATACATACATATATCACGATTCTATTTTAGCTGTGCCAAAATTGCTTATGAAATCTGAAAGCTGTCAGCTTTCTGGCAATGCAAAAGAGCTTTTGGCAAAACATGGGGTTTATCGCCGGCAAAGGTCCTCTGGACATACACGGCAATGATAAGACCTATAATCTCATATGCATCGGTTGTCTGGTGCAACAGACTAAAATGCAAACACGTCGTAGCCTCTTTCACCAAACTCCAAAGAACGGTTTGTCTCAGCTGCACGAGGGCTTTCCCCAGCACGTCGGGCGCTGCTCTAGATGTTATGATGAACCTTCCACCTCTTGATATATTTATCAGAGGGTTTGCTCTGAATGCCATGTCTCGTCTGAAGAGAAATGGCTTTTGGTACAACTCGCATAGGAATAACGGTATGCTTGCGCAATAATTGTGCTGCGACCCTTGTCTCATGGACATGCCTTCTGACGCACTGACGCCCGTTATCCTCTTGCGTCGTAATTTCACAGTCGAGTTTCCATGGCGTCAGGATTGGCTATGGCTGATTCCTGAACCTGGAGAGGATGGTCTTCGTATTTTCACGGATGGTTCCAGGTTTGGGCGGGGGTCCGGTGCTGGAGTCTTCTTTGAGCGCGAAAAAATCCGACTGCACTTCTCGTTAGGAAAGTATGCGTCTGTATTCCAATCAGAGATATACGCAGTCCTAATGGCCATGCACTATGTTGTGAAGCACAGGTGGAAGGGGGAAGGCATATGCGTCTGTAGTGACAGCCAAGCTGTACTAAAAGCTGTGTGTAACCCCTTAACTAGCTCCAAATTAGTGCTTGAACTCAAGTCCTTCTTGAACAGAGTCGGCAGGCTAAATTCATCAAGGCTTGTATGGGTTCCAGGCCATTCTGGGATCCCAGAAAATGAGATCTCTGATGAACTCGCTAAAATGGGTTCAGAGGAGAGCTTCTCAGGACCTGAACCCGTTCTAGGTCAACCTGCGTCCACGGTAAATTCCTACATTAACGATTGTGTATTTAATACACACAACCGTAGATGGAGGGATTGTCCGGGTTGCAGGATGACTAAGCGCATATGCCCTGATGTCTGCCAAGAATCTGCAGCATTCCTCCTGTCTTTAAGGAGAATCGACTGCAGAAGGCTTGTGGGAGTAACCACGGGCCATTACACTTTTGCCAAGCATCTCTACGTGCTTGGCATCAGTGAAACGCCCACCTATGCTGCATGTTTCGAGGAGGAGGATGACACTGAGGGACATTTCCTCTGTGATTGTCCGCCTTTGCTCGCGCACGGTGGCGCACCCTTGGAGCCGACTTGGTGTGTGCCGAATCCCTTAGCTCTACATCACTGAAGCTCCATCAAATTTTTCTCCAGAAAACGGAAAAATACAGTAATGTAAGGTGACTGTCTGGAGTACAATGAGTGAGTGCTCCAGCGGATAGCAGAAGCCTTCAACAAAAAAAAAAAAAAAAAAAACAAAAAATCAATTTTAACAATCCTACCTATGGGCTTAAGCTGTTTCAAAAATTGGTAAGACTCATTAACTTCTTATATGTTTTGATGGGAATTCGGTAACAAATTAACCTAGAGAAATGCTAAGCCCTTTTGGAAACTAACCGGAATTTTTCAAAGCTTGATCCTTCATCTTCTTTGATGGCGTTACAGCCCATGAAGGACCAGAGCCAAGCTTCTCTCAATCACCCATGTTGTGTGTGATTTATTTTTCACATAGGTGAAAGAGACATACAGTTTAATGCCGATTCCGAACGGCGTGAGTCGAGAAGCTTTTTCACGGCAAGTATAGGTACTATGGGGGGTTTTGCCAGTAACCCGCCGAGGAGGAACGCCGCGAAATAAACATTCGATGGCGTTGGTGTTATCGGGATCCGAACTCGCTCATTGTGCGTCAGAGTCCGACACACTAACCACTGCGCCACGGCGTAAGATTGATCCTTACCCGTACTAAAATTATGGGAAAAAAATATCAGAACACACATTTAGAGTTATGAAGATATTTTTCCGGTTATTTTTGATCTGTCTATGTCACTCCTCTTCTCTTGTGCGGTAATATTCTCTGTTTACAAAAATTGAAAGCCTGTTTTCGACTGCCTTGTAAGTGCTCACTTTTTAGCATGTGTCTTTAAAATTATGGTTAATTAGCCCCTTCAATAAAGGCAAACTCCACCGAGGAAAACTGAAAAAGGTATCTACAAGCCAGAAATGACTGCAACTCCCATATTCGACGAGCCAACTTTTTACACGACCAAAAACTGAGGCGTAAAATCCTACAACATCCCAAAGGTAGCATAAGTATTTGGTCTTCCATCAAAAACATCAAAAAGCCCGTCTCGTTGTCTTTACCCACGCTATAAAGCCAATCTGTTTTTTTTTTTTTTTTTATATATATAGAGTCACACCCACACTCAAGGCTAGCGCTTAGGTCTTATAACGTTGAACGTTGTGCGAGCGAAGGTAACAGGGACAGTGCGAGTTTCGCGGAGATATATACTCTTTTGGTGTTTTGACGCACAACCTGAACGGAGTGCGACCGAATTTCGCGTTGGTTTTGATTTGCAGCAATTGTTTCATGCACTTTTGGCGTTATATTGCATATGCAGAAGATGAATTTGAATTGACCATATAATGTGGGTGTTATACCTGCAGCAGTGCGTTTGATCACTTCCTATTCACAACTTTGTTGCATAGATTTTTCCTTATAGGAATTGCATTTTCTTGGCTATGGAACGACTTGGAACTATAGATCTTCCGCTCGATAGTCAATGATGTTAACCACTCTACCACGGCTTGCTGCCCACTTCGCAGCAAACTTGCAGATCCCAAAATCATCTTCTTCTTCGGTGGCGTTGCAGAATATTGAGGCCCATAACCAAGCTTCCCTCGATCACCCATATTGTATACGATTTTTTTTTTACGCAAGTGAAAGGGACTTACAGTTCAATGCCGATTCCGAACGGCGTGGGTCGATAAGTTTTTTTAATGGCAAGTGTACTACGGGGGGTTGTGCCAGTACCCTGACGAGGAGGGACGCCGTCGAAAACATTCGATGGCGCTGGTGTTATTGGGATCCGGACTCGCTCATCGTGCGTCAGAGGCCAACACACTAACCAATTCGCCACGATGCCCTCTGCTGCGCCCTCACGGCGATTTTTCTGCATCGAGATTTAACGTATATGGCGGCATCATAAATGGCCTATCCTTGCTAGTAGGTTTGCCTTTTCGTTTTCTATATGGCCATTGTGCCCAGGTATCCCAGTGAAGTGAACTTTGTTTGAATTGGCCAGCTGATGTAATAGCTGTAGGCAGTCCCATGCATATTTGGAGGAGACTTCGTAGCTCTTGAGGGCCAGAAGTGCAGCCTTACTACTATAGAGAATGTAAATGTTTTTGCTGGTTATGTTTGTGTTTATATTTTCTCTGAGGCAGAGTTCGATTGCGAATATCTCTGCTTGAAATTAGGAGCTGTACCTGTCAATGCTGTGATAGATGTGTGTTTCGGTATTGGCTCCGTATAATCCAACCCCAACTCCTTTGTTCGTTTTGGAGCCGTCTCGATTCACGATTGAAGGAGGGTCTATTCCGTTCCCAGGTATGTCGAGAGGGAATTGTGACCTTAACGTTTTGGCTGAAGATATATCTGGGGAGACAACTGTCTATGTGTAATAGTTTTAGTATTTCATGCCTGTTCAGTTCAGTGAGAATGTAGGTTGAAAAAGTCTAAGATTAGAGTCACCATTTGCAATGAGCCTTTGAGCGAAGACGATGGCTTCTTTCTTCAGTTGGAGATGGAGGGATAGTAGGTCCGTGATGACTTCTAGTTCTGCTATGGGGGTTATTCTGATAGCATCTGTAATGCAGATACAAGCTAGTCTTTGCAATTTGTGGAGTTTGGCTTGTACTGATATTTGTTTTGTTTTGTGTCACCAGACGGGCGCAGGGTATTAGAGAATTAGTATGGTGATGGTCTGGCTTTCTCAATGGTCTTTGCAATATGAGGGTCCGAAATAAGCTTTTTGTCGAATTTGCAACTAGTTTAAACATAGAAGCCATTGTTACTGAGTATAATAATCAGTTCTTGGACAATGATGGACCATAGAAGGGGAGAGAGAACCCCGCCTTGAGAGCAGCTTTCGTAGCTTTCATATGTATTTTATCATGGTATAGTGAACTGTTTATTTTCCTGTTACTAAGCATATGTTAGATCCTGATGCCTGTGGTGCTATCTACCCCTGTGCTACAGCATTGTATTTGGGCGTAGTTGGTATTATCGAAGGCACCCTCAATGTCAAGAAAGCAAATTGTCGCAATTTCTTTATCGCTGAGCAATTTATTGATCCGAGCTGCTAGCTCCTGAAGAACATGCGTGGCTGATTTCTTAGGCTGGTAGGTGAACTTTTCTGAGGACTGTGCCTTAAATATAATTACGGTATGCCGTCGGTCCATTTAGGCGTCTAACGGATCTAACGACTTAAGTTGCTGAGCATTTGGACAGGATATTGTACGAGTAAAAAGGATGACAACCTCTAAAGTAAAAGTGGAAAAAGGCTTACAACACCAAGACACCTAGCAGACACAATTTTACAAAGTTTTACTCCAAGAACGGCTTAAATTTTAAATCTTACGTCGATTTTAGGAGACACTTAAATTCGTTATCTCGAAGATAGTTACTCGAAATCCAAACCAAAGATTTCGCTATAGTGTGCTGGCTTATAATCATATCACTACCCATCGATAACATATCCCACATTTTTCGTATGTACCTCTTAATACCAAAGCATGACGAGAACCTAAAAATATTTTTCTTCAGTCCCGACCATATCCCAATGCAGATTTTTTTTAAAAGAACCTGGCCAACTTTCACCATTCGTGCGATAAAAACAGGTCTTAAATGGATGTGTTCCAATACTGTATTTTTGCCACCTAATCACACGTTAAAGTTGGTATATTCAACAATCCAAATATCACTAAAATAATCTGCATGTAATGTTTATGTTGATTTTTTTCTTGACCAGCCTTCCCACAGTAACCCACGCACCTTAAAGGCTGACTTTAATTAAAGTAGCATTCTGTTACTTTCTCTTTCACATAAACAAAAACACAGAGTTGTTTAAAAATGTATATGCAATCAATTCATTCGATGTCCTTATATACATATGTATATGCAAGACCTTCAACAAAGTGGGCCAAGAACCCCGAACCTCAGTATACCCCGTGCGTTTGTATTTAAATATTCTCTATGATAGAGCACCATCCTGACAGGTTCATCAAATTTAAACACGAAACTCCGTCTAAAACGTGTCCACCCTCACTCCAGCACTTAAACACAAATCCATGTGTCACAAGGCCAACAGGCACTTAAGCATACATAGATACCGTATGAGATCAAACGAACTAATTATTGCATTGACTACCTACGATCCCAAATGTCAAGTAAACCTACATACATGGAAACAAGCAATTTAATTAGAACAACGAGTATACACCACTGTCCTAGACTGTCCTAGGTGCATAGCTCACAACTAGCGGCTATGGCCGTACACGCAGTTACTATACGTTTCCGTTGGTTTATTTGTTGTTGACCACAAATGAGTACGGGAAACAAAGTCTATCTTCCACGTCCATCGGCTATTTCTAATTAACATTAGTGAATACCAAATGAAGGGGAACTTCAATCACGACGAACGTCTAATTCCTGATACACCCCTCTAGGCAGTTGTGTGCCCTTAATGTGGTTCGTCCGTGTCTGTGCATTCATTCGACGAAGTGTGGAAATCGTGTATGGATATCATTCTGTATGCATGATACAGTTATAGCTCGCAGTTAATCAGCACTTTTCCATTGTTTTATCGATTCGACAGATATCGATCTATCTAAACTACTATACATCAAACAGTGTCCAGAGTGTATCCAATTATTCATCCCCAATACAGCGTCTCTTCCTTGGTGGCGTTACAGCCCATGAAGGGCCAGAGCTAAGCTTCTCTCAATCACCCATGTTGTGTGTGATTTATTTTTCACACAAGTGAGGGGACCTACAGTTTAATGCCGATTCCGAACGGCAGCTTTTTCATGAAAAGTATACTACGGGGGGTTTTGCCAGTACTCCGCTGAGGAGGGACGCCGAGAAATCATTCGATGGCGTTGGCGTTATTGGGATCCGAATTCGCTTATCGTGCGTAAGATCTCAGCACACTAACCACTGCGCCACGGCGCCCTCCAATACAGCATCTGTGTGATGCAATATCTCCGTAAGGTCATAATCAACAAAAGTTTTCTCTAACTGCCCTATAGTTAAGAGCAAACTGCAGTGCGGCACGAATACCAGTGTGCGACTCAACTTCCGCGATAGGGAAGCCCAGCAAAATCCTCAAGCGATACATTGCAGATCGCAAATGGTGGCCAGCAACAAAGTTGAAAAGTTTTCGGCATGAAACCAGACTGTTGACACAGTGAATGACTTTAATCAAATCCAACTAGAAGCAAAAACAGAAAGTTAAAAATTCCACGGGAACGACTTTTGAAATGAAAATACATATAAAGCCAATGTTCAGAGTTATTGTACCGGAGAAATGTACACAAAGCTTTTTGAAGGGCCGGGATCTTTGAAACAGATACGGTGAAAGGATGCTTCTGATTATTTGTTCAAAACCAGGGTTCATTAGTGTGTGTAGCTTATAATTAATGTCTTATATATTTTTAATATCTTTTTCTTTCATTCGCATCGGGTATTTGAGTATATCTGCTCCTATTCTATATGTTAGCACTACTAAAAAGTAAGGTGACAAGTTTCGAATCAAAATACTCATTTGTCATTTTCGTAACGTCTGAATTTGTTGAGCAAAGAATTTGCATTCGATTTTGTTTGCGGTTTCATTGAGGACGGTGCGGAAAGCCTTTGGAGGCTAGGCCTTGTCAAAAACACAAAAACTGTTTTCCACGAAGGCTGAGAACATGTCGAAGAAGAAGTGCATCCCGAACGAAAATCAACTTCAAACAATGAAGCTCTTCTTCTTCTTCTTATTTGGTGGCGTTACAGCCCATGAAGGACCAGAGCCAAGCTTCCCTTCAATCCCCCATGTTGTGTGTGATTCCATTTTTCACACAGCTGAAAGGGACCTACAGTTTAATGCCGATTCCGAACGGCGTGAGTCGAGAAGCTTTTTCTTGGCAAGCTATACTACGGGGGGTTTTGCCAATACCCCGCCGAGGAGGACATCGCGAAATAAACATTCGATGGCGTTGGTGTTATCGGGATCCGAACTCGCTCATCGTGCATCAGAGTCCAACACACTAACTACTGCGTCACGGCGCCCTCAGTTTCAGTAAATCAAGGAATTGGGTTCTTGCAAACCGTTGATTAGCAATCGAAGTTCATGCTGATGATGTTGATATTTTAAAAGAAGCAATCGGGCTCAGACTCGGAGAATCTCGATTGGTACCGAGAACATAGAACATAGAAACAACATTCTAGGCCTGAATTTATGCTTACGACCCGGAAACAATCGATAAATCAGGTGAATCTGATATACCCACTTCTACCGAACCTAGCGCTTCTACGGTATTAATTTGTACGCAAGTAGAGAATGCACTGCTTTTTACTTCTTTCAGAGTGAAAGCCTTGATGTGCATCTGGCTGGCGAAACTAAGCTAACCACAGTTCATACACATAGTTAGAAGAGACCCTCCCAACGCCATATCCACCTAAAGAAACAAACACCACACCTCGAAAAACTTTTCCAATTTCTGCGATTAAACTAGGCAGAAAGTTTGTATGTTTTGGCCGATGATTTAAACGCCAAACATGGTAATTCAGAAAATAATGTACGAGCTTAATAAATTCTTAATAAGCCCTATGCAAATAGGGCTGCTAGCTACGGACAGTTCATCGTTCCTTACAAACGACTTCTATTTGCATAGGTCTATCTAGGCTGTTTGACTGTGGGTTGAGACTGTCTGTCGGATGAACGGTCTACTAATTGTATATGACAGTGAACATTGCAGACTTGGTGACGAGAATAAAATACTTGCCGAGTTCGCGGAGTTCTATATGATTGTACAACAATAGGGCGCGAGAACTGGCAACACTGCGCCGTTCGTCAAGAATAAGTGACTCAAATTACAAGCAACGTGTTGTGACTCAATTTTTAATGAAATCTAATGTAAAATCCTTGGAAACTCACCGAAAATGGCAGTACATGTCCAAAACATGTGTGTTTAAATGGGCAAAGTGATTCAAGAATGGCCGTGAATCAGTAAAAGACGACCCACATAAAGAAGTTCCTCCCGTCACCTCTCGTACCGCAGCACCTCTAATCGGCAGGGTTAACTTGGCGCCCTAGAGAGGCTTCTAGCATGTATTTTATGCGACTCAAATTCACCGAGAAGAATCTTTCATCGTGGTCCAATCCCTATACGGAAAAATTGTGCAACACATTGATCAAAATACTGATGAAGGCATAACACTCACAGTATATGGCAACATGGCCGTGGTGCAGTGGGTAACATCATCGACCGCCGAGCGGAAGGTCTATAGTTCAAATTCGCTTCATAACCAAGAACGAAGTAATTCAGTTGTGAATGGAAAGTGACCAGACGTACTGCCGCAGGCATAACACTCACAGTATATGGTCAACTGAAATTCATCCACTGCGTATGCAATACTAAAGTGCTCGAACGAATTACTGCGGACTATAACCAACGCGGAATTTGGTCGGCTCTCGTCCTATCTAGGGCAACCACCCCTGAGAGTAGTGAACGAACATTAACGACCCAAACCACTGCACTCCATTCAGGTTGTGTGCCAAGCATCATAAGAGTATAACTCTTGAACATGCGCGAACTATAAAAAAAGAAAAACAAAA
Organism: Eumerus sabulonum; assembly: GCA_951905685.1. Classification (NCBI taxonomy): domain Eukaryota; kingdom Metazoa; phylum Arthropoda; class Insecta; order Diptera; family Syrphidae; genus Eumerus; species Eumerus sabulonum. Next base: position 212,740,144 of record OX645060.1, read on the forward strand.
AAAAAAAAAAACTTTAAATCCATGCTCTGTGTGTGCGATTCTAATATAACACCATAATGGCACAGAACATTTGCTGAGAGCTACAACCGAAGTCGAAAATCAGTCGAGTTCCTCTCGAATCCTATTTAAGACAACCACCCCTGGAGACTAGTGTACGAACACTTACGGCCCAAACCATTTGTATTCATAATAAGAGCATGACTCTTGGACCCGCACGAATTATAAAAAAAAAAAAAACACAATAATGCGCCATTAACAATTCTTGGTTAATTTACCAATAGTTTTTCCCGAAAAAAACATTTCAACCATGTCGCATCTACCCCATAGCCCCGATATTGCTCTCTGCCGCTTTTTAGGGTTCCGTACCCAAAGGTAAAACGGAACCCTATTACTAAGACTTCGCTGTCCGTCCGTCCGTCCGTCCGTCCGTCCGTCTGTCACCAGGCTGTATCTCATGAACCGTGATAGTTAGACAGTTGAAATTTTCACAGAATGATGTATTTCTGTTGCCGCTACCACGACAAATACTAAAAACAGAACAAAATTAATTATACATATACATAATTACAAACAACCAATAATAAATTGTTTCGAAAGGTTTTCGTTGTCATCTTTCGGTCAGTTCCCATTTGTGAGCGGCTCGTAGTCATCCATTTTGGGAAACCAAACTCAGAGAAAGCGGATAGCCCGAGGGTGCGATCAGCGCTTGACACGCGAACGAGTGGAGTTCAACCCGCAGAAGGTCGGCATTTCTGTTTTTTTTTTTTTGTTCCTAGTAGCACATGAGGGTGAGTGGGCGAAGAACTCGGGGAGAAATCTTCGGCGAAGTACTCGGAGAGTGATCTTCGGGGAAGAACTCCGGTACGGTTTTAAGCAGTTCCCGGTACGCGGCCGTACCGTGTGTCCTATTGCCTACGTTGGTCGCGGATATCACGTTCATTGTATAAGGTATTGAAATCACAAAATTGCGTGTCGCGATTGGTGATGCGGGCTAAGTCGTTGGTTAGAGGAGTTTCGGTACGACTGTTCGAATACTCAAGCTGCGGTTTGTTTACTTTTTTGAACAGTGAATTCCTTTTTTTTTTTATTTTACATATATTTTTCTTACTTATTTCGACTTTTTTTATTGACATACGGTGTAGGGTAGTTTTAAGGATTAATTGTAAACCTAGATTAAGTTAGGTTAAGGAAATTAAATTTGTGACATATTGAATTGGAAACGATGACGGTGTTTTTTTTTTCTTTTGCGTGGGATATTTCGCGAGTCTCGTAGCAAATTCGCGATTCTTGCTGCGGGTAAGTCGGCGTGAGGGCAATCGCGTGGCGCCATTGCTCACGACCAGTCCTCGCAGCTGGCCTAGCATCCCTTTCGCACGACGTCGCGGCAGGTGGGAGGAGCAAGTGAGCAAGAGGAGCAAGCGATCTTGCACACATACGAACCGATACGTACATACGTGCATACGCATCACATACGTGCATACACTTACACATCTCTACGCTATGTATAAGTATACATACATATATACATACATATGTACATTACGAAGTAGAGTTGGGTAGTTCCGGACCTGTATAGTTCACGGAACTATGTCCTCTCTCGGACACATGTCCTCTCGCTCCGCAAATTGAACGAAAAGAGTTCCATAGTTCCATTCAACCCTTATTCATCAAGCACATATGTACAAAACGAAAAAAAAAAAACATAAATGCAACGAACATGCTTCTCATACGGTATGACTTATACCCTGTGGTTTTTAAGAAACCCAAAAGTATGGAGATGTGGCGATAAAGCTCGAACAGTTGGTGTACACTGTACAGCACACTTGAACTGAAATGAAGAAAAGAAATGAAAGAATATAATGCCCGCACCGCATTTCGTGAACGAATGTCATACATGTGTATGTATGCATTCAGGTCCGGACATGGACATGGTTTGCTAGTTCCATATCGGTGCGATAATACATTTAGTTCCGGACATGGACATGTTTTTGCTAGTTCCATATCGGTGCGAGTATACATTTAGTATTTTAAAACGGGTAGAGATTAAAGTGCATACTGAGATGGAATAATTATCTTATAACCCCATTTAGATAATGCTTCAAATATATTGATTGGTCTTTCCAACAAAGTTGTTGGTCCAATGTAACACCTAAATATTTAAAACTGTCCACGTGTTCAATCAAGAAGCAATTTTCAAACATTCTTGATTGTTGAATACTATATCTTCAAGAACAAATCGATTACACAATGGTGCATGATAATATAAGGGAAGGTCTCTGAAAACTCTACCATTGATATTAAATATCATGTACTTCGTTTTGTTGCTAATTATTAGTTTATGATAATTAAACCATCTCCTTAACATATCTAGGTCACAGTTAACATCTGCAAAACTGTCAATTAAGTTAGTGTTTGAGTGGAAAAGAGATGTTTCATCAGCAAAGGCAGTTATTTTGCCTTTAAAAGGTTGTAAGAAAAACGAATTAACATAAATTAGAAAAAGGATTGGGCCCAATACTGCTCCTTGGGGAACACCCATATTTAAGAAGTCTATAGAACTGTAAACATTCCTAATTTTCACAACTTGATAACGGTTGAATAAATAAGAAGAAAACCATTTATAAATGGAGCCTCTGAAACCCGCTTTGTAAAGTTTATCGAGTAGCAAAGTATGATTAACCATATCAAAGACCTTACTGATATCAACAAATAATGTTGATGGTGTTTGAGAAGTGTTTAGACTATTATATATTTCACCAGTTAATTTCAATAAAGCAGTTTCAGTCGATTTGCCACGTCTAAACCCAAATTGGCAATCACTCAAAAAATGAGTATTTTCTAAAAATTACAACATTCTAGATTTTAACTATCCGAAAAGTGAGAATAAAATGTCACTGATTATGTATTTCTGTATATACTTAGACAGAATATAATAAATATATGTATAAATGGGGCTCCCATTCAACAGACATGCTTTTTTCGGAGTTTTTATACATAATAGCACGGAACCCTTCGTGCGCGAGTCCGACTCGCACTTGGCCGGTTTTTTTATTCCCCGAGATAAAGTCTCACCACAAGGGAACTCATCATGGCGGTGTAGGAAAGGCAAAAGAGATAATCGGAAGATGATCCAGGGTATTTCTAATCGTTAAGAGTTAAAGGGGAAGATTGACAATTCAATATTGCGGCATACTCGATTTGTTTTTTTTTTTTTTTTGCTTATAAATTAATTTCTCTACACCGCCATGATGATTTCCCCTGGGGGGCGAATTTATCTTGTCGAATACGAAAAAGTCACAGTGGAATACGAAAAAGTCACAGGGGCAATATTTCTACAAGATTCAGCCCTTCTTGGTGAGTTTGTGTTGCACACGGAAAACTGTCTACTTCTTCTTCTTTGGAGGCGTTACAGCCCGTGAAAGGCCAAAGCCAAGTTTCTCTCAATAACCCATGTTGTGTGCGATTTTATTTTTTACACAGGTGAAAGGGGCACATAGTTTAATGCCGATTCCGAATGGCGTGGCGTTAGTCGAGAAGCTTTTTCATGGCAAGGTTACTACGGAGGGTTTTGCAAGTACCTCGCCGAGGAGGGATACCGCGAAATAAACATTCGATGGTGTTGGTGTTATCGGGATCCGAACTCGCTCATCGTGCGTCAGGGCCAAACACACTAACAGTAACTGTCTGGCCGGTAGAAATATACTCACGATGAACGATGCCGCGTTATGAGAGCTCCTTTACGTATATCGTTTCCTACTGACTCACGGCCCCTCTTGAACCACTTTTTTTTTCTTTTGTTTAGAGACTCCCGCAAGTTCAAGAGTTTTTATATTCTTTTATGATGTGATACACACACAACCTGCACGGACTGCTGTGGTTAGGGTCGTTGATGTTCGGTCACTACTCTCAAGGGTGATTGTCCTAGATAGGACGAAAGCCGAATAAAATCCGTGTTGGTTATAGTCTCTAGAAATTCGTTCGAGCACTTTAGTATTGCATACGCAGAAGATGAATTTTGAGTTGACCATATACTGTGAGTGTTATGCCTGTAGCAATACGTCTGCCCACTTTCCATTCACCTCTGTGTTGTATACTTTTTGTCCGTATGGAATTACTTTTTCTTGTGTATGAAACTAGTTTGGACTGTAGACCTTCCGCTCTGCTGTCGATGATGTTAACCACTGCACCACGGCCACCCCTCTGCCCATTCAAACACATGGGTTTTCAACATGCGCCCCTCTCCATATACCACCTGCAATTTTCCGAGGATTTCCGAGGGTTTTTCACCTTTTCACAAGTTACTTGTAATGTAAGTCACTTAATTTTTTGTTGAAATATGCACACAACGCAAACAAAACGTGCTATCCACTTCAGTATTGAACGAAAACTGACAGATGTTGGCGAGCAACGCTGTGTTGCCAGTTCCCAAGTTATTGGAGTTATGACTACATATTTGGTCACATTAGCCATTTACTCCCGGAACCTAATTGCTACCCCTCGTACTCTTTTTGGTAAACTTAATAGGTGCCCAATAAGAGAGGACAACGTTTCATAAGATAAATATTTGCGTGTAGTGCTGCTGATCTCATACCACAATATAGAGATATATGAGCCTGAGAAAATCAGTATGAAGTTGGTGCGTTCAGATAAGGAGGCAGAAGTGGAAGAGTATGATCTAAAAATCGTGCTCGGGGACTTCAACGCCAAAATCGGTAAGGAGAACACCCTTGGCGGAGTGATCGGAAAGCACAGCCTCCACGATACAATAACAGATAACGGCTTCCGACTCGCTGACTTTGCGACAGCTCGTAATGCGGTGATAAGTAGCACAAGATTCTCTCGCAAGCGAATCCACACAGCAACCTGGCGATCTCCGGACTGTCGAACCGCCAACCAAATCGACCATGTGCTCATTCACGCAAGGCACTCGTCAAACATCCTGGATGTGCGAACATTCAGAGGGGCAAATGTCGACTCTGACCACTTCCTCGTAGCAGCAAGATTCAGAGCTCGACTGTCCAATGTCAGAAAGCTGCACCAACCCATCAGGAGGAGGTTCGACATTGAGCGCCTGAGCACACCGGAGGTTGCCAGAGTCTACAGGGAGCAGCTGAGCGAAAGATTCTACGGTATGCCTACGTCGAACACAAATGCCAATAATATGTGGCTGCATTGCCGCTCAGCCATTCAGGAAGTAGCCGAAACCACCTTAGGTTACCTACCGCCCCCGACAAGAAACCCGTGGTATGATGGCGAGTGTGAGCAGAAAAAAGCAGCAACCGACGAGGCGTACCAAAAGGCGCTGCAGAGGAAAACCAGGGCAGCGCAAGAAGAGTACCGAGCCAGAAGAAGGGAGGAGAAAAAACTACTGCGACAAAAGAAGAGAATCTTCGCAGCCTCCCAGCTCAGGGATATCGAGGAGTCTAGGGATAAACATAAAATACGAGCCGTTTACAAGAAAGCCAAAGGCCTTGCAGGAGGCTTCAAAAAGGGCACCCTGGCTCTTCGAAACTGCGAGGGTAATCCTGTCACCGACCCGCAGGGAATAGTGGATGTATTTAAGCAGCACTTCCAGCAGCTGCTTAACGAGCATGACCAAGAGAGAGTGGTAGGGACTGAGGAAATCCCAACTCCAGCCGCTGAAGTAGTCCTCCCACTCAGCATTGAAGAAGTCGGCACAGCTATTCAGAAGCTGAAGAACAACAAGTCCGCAGGCTCAGATGGCTTGCCATCAGAGCTCTTCAAGGCTGGCGGCGATGCTCTGGTAGGGAGCACGCACCAGATTATCTGCAGAATTTGGGAAGATGAAAGCATGCCCGACGACTGGAATACCAGCTCTATATGCCCCATCCACAAAAGAGGCGATCCTACCTCTTGCAAGAGCTATAGAGGTATCTCCCTGCCCAATGTCGCATACAAGATCCTGTCCAGCGTATTGTGTGAACGTCTAAAACCATTTTGCACCGCACTAATCGGCAGCTACCAGTGCGGCTTCCGGCCCGGCAAATCAACTTTAGACCAAATTTTCGAACTTCGACATATCCTGGAAAAGGCCAACGAGTTTCGAATCGATACACACCATCTTTTCATCGATTTCAAAGCCGCATAGACAGCATTCATCGTGAAGAACTGTTTGGTGCGATGGCCGAATTCGGGATCCCGGTAAAACTGATCCAGTTGTGTCGCGCCACGCTAAAAAACACGCGATGCACCGTGCAACTCGGTTCTAGGACCTCGGAACCATTCGAAACATGCACCGGATTTCGGCAAAGAGATGCGCTGTCATGTGACTTCTTCAACCTGATGCTGGAGCAGATAGTGCGACGGGCAGGCGTCAACAGGGAAGGCACTATCTTCTACAAGTCCATCCAGCTGCTAGGATACGCTAGGATCGCGTGTTCTCGCCGTGACAATGTGGTAGCATTCACGGCGACTGAAAAACAGGCGAAACGTGTTGGTCTTAAGGTCAATGAGGACAAAACGAAGTATATGCCGTTAAGCAAAAACCAATCCATCGCTCACCAATTGACAGCTACAATTTCGAGGTAGTTAAGGAGTTTGTCTACCTCGGGGCAAACGTAAATTCCACAAATGACACCACAGTGGAGATCCGGCATAGAATCGCCCTTGGCAACCGCTGCTATTTCGGTTTGTCCAAACAACTGGGGTCAAAACTCCTCACTCGAAAGACCAAAGTCATGCTTTACAAAACGGTCATTCTGCCAGTCTTGCTGTACGGAGCCGAAAGCTGGACGATAAGCAGGACAGCGGAGCTGATTTTCGGTTCTTTCGAAAGAAAAATTCTGCGCCAGATATTTGGTCCTGTCTGTGAGGAAGGTGAATGGAGAAGAAGACACAGCCGCAAACTCTACGAGCTGTACCAAGATGTGGATGTAGTCCGGAAGGCAAGTATCCGTCCACTATATTGGCTCGGCCACATCGAGCTCATGGACATCAACGCTCCAGCTAAGAGGGTCTTCGAATCCGAGCCTCCTGGTTCGAGAAGAAGAGGAAACCCGAACATCCGGTATAAATACCAAGTAATCGCGGATGTAAGACATCTTGGTCTTGACAACTGGAAGCAGCGTGCCCGGGACCGTCAAGGATGCAAGGCAGCTATAGCTCAGGATCAGATCCTCCATGGATCGCTGGCCTGATAAGCATGTAAGTAAGTAATTCTGCTTCTACAGATTGTCAATTTTACAGTTGAAAGTGATGGTCAATACGTAGGTATGTAGGTGTTTAGCGCTCATATGTTCAATTCATGAAATACTTGTGAGATGAGAATTACGGTCGCCCAATGCTAAGAGTTGTTATGTCTCTTGAACGCTTTTTCGAAATTTCACGAATGCTTGCTTTTGGCACACTAAGTCAAAGGTCAGAAGTTCGTGGAGATAAAATTGTACCTATCCGTTAATTATATGAAAAGTGGACCCAGAATCTAAAGTTACTGTATGTGCTAAAGGAAAACGTGACTGTATTTGAACAACTGATTTCCTTCCGTGGTGTCCCTTCGAATTGTGCATGCCCATAAACTAAGTCAATAGGGAATGAAGGCATGGATAGCTGGTGATTCTGCGACTTCCTTTTGTCTACATTTTCAAATTTATCTTGAGTTGGAACTGGACTTAGTGTCAGAGTACCAAGGAAGAAATAGAACAACTGACAATGTTTTAACTACCCATTCATTAGCCTGGGAACTGCTAATAAAAAGAATTACTCTAGTTGGAACGGTTCCACAGAATAAGAGGTTTCTACCTGTGCACAGCTAAGCAGCTCAGAAAAGAAACACTTATGCAGTATGTACCAAAATATAAGTCACCTTGCTAAGTACCATGCACCGTGATGGTAAAATGTTGTAAGAACATTCAAAAAAGATTCCCGAGATTACAGAATTTTACAATACGACTAAGGGAGGCGTTAACACCATGGACCAGTTAGTACCTACATATTCATAAAAGCGACAAACTAACCGGTGGCCAGTAGCTCTATTTGCCAATTTTATAGACATTTCTGCGCTAAATGCTTATACATTATGAACAGAAATTCACCCGAACTGGAATCAAAACAAATTGTTCAAATGCAAGATTTTTTTACATGAGCTATGAGAACGCTTAGTTCGGCCGTATATTGTTCGAGGGAATCGTCTGCATCCATCGCTCGCAATACTCAAACTAATAGTATTAAGTTAGCATCAACATTACCACCCGCTAAAAAACTTATGCCAAGTGAAGTTTGCGGTGTACCAAATTCTCACTAATATCAATTACAGAGAGAGAAGTCCAAGTGCAGGTATTCATATAGCTGAAAAATAAAGGGTCATGGTTGTGACCGCAGTCGTTAACTGGTTAGCTAAAGAGTGAGGCAAAGGGAGGAGGGAGCGAGCAAACAGAGCAAAGAAGTTGATCGCGTTTAACATGGCAAACGCCAGCTTCGATCTCTGTCCTTGCTTAACCCAAGTTGACACACAGCCTCCGCACCCGCCTGGCACCCGCTACGTAGGGAACCCATTTGTGCAGCGACCCAACCCCTTGTTCCTGGGGGAAGAGGAGCCTGGCCCTCCAGGTTGGGGGTTGTGCTTAGAGGTAACATCCCTATAACGTAAAAACTTAATTGTTCCGAAACTACAAAGCTGATGACCCCTGCAAACGACTAACGGACTTGAGAGTCTGCACCTGGAATATGAGGTGCTTAACAGATCGGGTGCAGGCGATCAATTGGAGCAAAGCCTAAGCTGCTAGAAAATAATATAACCGCACTCCAAGAAGTGCAATGGGATGGACCAGGCAAAAGACAGATGAAAAACTGCGACAACTATTACGGGAACTGCTACAAGGAGAACAAACAGCGCCTACTCGGGTGCGGATTCGTTATTCGAGGAAGACTCCGACAAAAGTCTTAAGCTTTCGAGATGTAAGCGAACGCCTCAAAACAATCCGCATCAAAGCTAAATTTGGAAATATTAGCTTAATATGCGCTCACGCCCCAACGGAAGAAAGGCACGTTCGACTCAAAAAAGAATTCTACGATCTCCTAGACAGAACCTATGCCCGATGCCCCAGCTACGATGGACATATTTGAGTCGATCATAGGAAAGCATAGCCTCCATAGCACCACATCCGACAACGGACTCAGACTAATCGATTTCGCAGCGGGGCATAACCTCCTTGTAGCAAGCACGCGATTCCCTCATCTCAACATCCACAAGGGTACCTGGTGGTATTTGATCAATCGACCGCCAACCAGATTGATCACATTGCGATCGACGCAAGACACTCCTCCAGTATTCTCGACGTACGAACCTTTCGAGGGGCCAACATCGACTCGGACCACCACCTTGTTGTAGCCAAGATAGGAATGAGGATATCAAGAATGCTTAGGAGCCGAGTAGGACTACGTAAGTTTGACGTCGGAAAGCTAGAATCGCAAGAGACTGCCAGAATCTTTGCCGATCGTGTCTCCTCCAAGCTCCTTCAAAATGCGCCCAAAGCAGCAAAAACAATAGAGCTGCCTCAGAGATGCTGGGTTTCATACCGCCACCACCTAGGAACCCCTGGTTCGACGAACAATGCGAACAAGCCATGCAGCAAAACAAGAGGCATGCTGCAACGACGGACGAGAGCTGCTCGCGAAATCTTTGAGCAGAAGAGAAGAGAGGAACACGCGCTTTTCAGAAGAAAGAAGAGAGAGCACGGAAAGCGTGAGATCGAGGAGATGGAGAGATGCTTCCGCAGGAATGACCCCCGTAAGTCTTACAATAAGGTACAATGAACATGCCATGGCTACAAAGCCAGAGCGGCGGCCTGCAGGGACAAAAATGGAGAACTGGTAGTAGAGTTGCAGTCGATGCTGAGGATTTGGAAAGTCCACTTCTGCAGACTGTCGGGCAGAACGAGCCATTCGTAGTGGACGACGATGTAACAGAATTTCGTTCACCCAGCCTAGACGAAGTCAAAAAAACAATATCAATACTTAATTCTAATAAAGCCGCGGGCGCAGACGGCCTGTCTGTTGAGTTTCTTAAGGCGGCTGGATATGAGCTGGTAAGGTGCATGCACCATCTCATTTGCAAGGTATGGTCGGAGGAAAACATGCTCGACGAATGGAATTTCAGCATCGTTTGCCCGGTCCATAAGAAAGGGGACCCCTATAATTGCGCCAACTATAGGGGAACAAGTCTTCTTAACATCCCATATAAGATCTTCTCTGCCGTATTGTGTAAACGCCTGAAACTGTTTGTGGATAACCTGATCGGCTCTTATCAGTGTGGCTTCAGGCCAGGTAAATTCACAATAGACCAAATATTTACGCTACGGCAGATCTTGGAGAAGACAATATACCAAATCGACACTCATTTCCTCTTCGTCGATTTCAAGGCTGTATATGACAGCGTGTATAGAGATGAGCTACACAAAGCCATGTATAGTTTTAACATCCCTGCCAAACTCGTCCGACTGTGTAGGATGACAATTGAGAATTCTCGCTGCTCTATTAAGGTCGGTAATGAGCACGCCGAGACCTTTGATGTTAGAAAAAGATTTAGGCAAGGTGACGTGCTGTCATGCTACTTTTTCAACATCGTGCTTGAAAAGATCGTGCAAGAGTCACTGAACAACACAAGAGGTACGATTTAATTCAAGTCTACGACGGACACAGCGAAACGTCAATGAGGCCTTTGTAAGCATTGAGGTAGAAGCGGCTAAGATGGGTCTCAAGGTTAATACGGGTAAAAGCAAATATGTATGTATGTATCTGCTGTCATCTAAAAGAGACGGGCAACACCGACGAATTGGCCAGAACGTCACCATGGGCGGATATAACTTTGAAGTGGTCAAGGAATTCGTCTACCTTGGCTCACTGATGACCGGCGACAACAACACCAGCGCTGAGATAAAACAAAGTAGAGCCCTCTCTCGGAAAACCAAGGTGACACTATATGAGACCTTAATCATCACAGTCCTCCTTTACGGCGCAGAGGCTTGGACCTTAACAAAAGCGGATGAAGATGCCCTTGGTCGTTTCGAGAGGAAAATTCTGCGCACTATCTACGGTCCCGTTTGTTCAAACGATGTATGGAGGAGAAGATATAACGAAGAACTGTATGCGTTGTACAGCGACATCGGCCTGGTACGACGTCTACGGATACAGCGTCTAAGGTGGCTAGGCCATGTTGAGCGCATGTTGGACCTTAACCAACTGGGCGCGCGGCGCTGGAAACAGCTGTCCAGAGACCGTACCGTCGCTCGGTTTTTTTTTGATGTTGATGAATTGGCAGAAGCGTCGAGGATCTGTAATGAGAGATGTCTGCATTCTTTGATTACTTATGTATATCACAATATGTCACAATAATGTGATAGTGGCGAGGATTTCGAAAGGGGCGTTCACGAGAGCAAAATGCCTAATTCTGCGAATTCCCTTGACGTCAGCCAATTTGCCGTTCCAACTCAAAGGCATTTAGTTACCAGTGAAACATGCATTTGCGATGACCATAAACAAGTCACAAGGGCAGTCGCCTCTGGGGTCGCTGGCGATTTTTGCGCATTTCGCCCAGCATGTTTTTTATTAAGGTTTGTGTGTTTACCATTATTGTTTACAGGTTTGTGTGGCTCTAGCTACGAGTACGTCTCAGCGAGTTCCCAGTTGATTGAAAAGTATGTATGTTGTGTTGTTCCTGTTATATACGTACCCAAACGCAAAATAGTTGGCCCACTCTTTTATCGACGCAAAAAAGTTGGCCCAATACAAATATCTGGCCTTCACCACTGAGTGAAGTCACCTTTGTTTTTGATAGCGGCCGTGATTCGACTGGGGAGTGTTTCCACTTAATTAAGACAACATTCAGGGGTCGTGCCATCCCAAACTTCTTGAATTTTTTCCTTTAGTTCATTTAAGTTCTTAGCCGGGTTTTTTTGTTTGAACTTTTTTTTAATTTTTCCCCACAAGTTCTCAATTGGAGACAGGTCGGGGCTATTTGTAGGCCACATTATAGGTGGGATGTTGTGTTCTTGAAGCCAGTTCATATTTCGCTTGGCTGTATGACATGATGCCCCATCTTGCTGATATGTAAAGCTGCCATCTTCTTTTTGGACTATTTGGAGCCTTTGAATTGGGGGTAAGAGTTGGTGCACTAAGATGTCTTGATATCTACTGGCATTCACATTGCCATCGATAAAGCAAAGGTTTCCCACACCTTGTGCTGACATACATCCCCAGACCATAACTGAAGCCGTAGATTTTGTTTTTCTGCGAAAACAATCTGCATGAAATGCTTCAGCTGGAGTTTGTAAGACTCTTGATCGCGAGTCTCCAATACAAAGCTCGTATCGGGACTCATCGCTCCATATTACACTCCTCCATTGCCCCAAGGTCCAGCTTTGATGATCACGGACCCACCTTAAGCGTTTCTTTTTTTGCAAAGGAGTTAAAAGTGGTTTTTCTTTTGCCTAAGTAACGGTTTGTAACAAACATTTACATTTAATGGTAACAAAATAAAAGTAAAAATAGTAGAAACTTCCTTATAAAATCTGTATCCCATTGTCTTAATTTTTCGAATGCAGGAGTCTCTTGAAACCTGCTTTTTAATAGCATTTTTCCACTCTTACGTGACATTTGCCCTCCTGTCACGACCAGTAGCAATTTTTGGCCTTCCGGGTTTCTTCAGTGGGTTCACATTACCAGTCTTCTTGAATAAGTTAACAATATTTCGCACTGAAGACGGTGATATTTTCTGCGATATCATATGCCGAAAGGTTTATTTTTATATTCTTTTATATTATCATGTTACGCATGTCTTTCGGCAAACACTTGCCGCGTGCCATAGTGAACTTTGATAGCGACTGAGGTCAATGCATGCTTCACTTGAGACACCCAAGTTCAATTAACGTAACAATAAATGATAAATATCAATAGAAAGAAACATTATCTGGCGTAGGCCAACTATTTTGCAATGGGAAACTAGCGGGTCAACTATTTCGCAATAAAAAAAAAATAGGTTTACATTTACAAATTGTGACAAAATACATTCATTGTTCATGTTCAGGACGACCTCTTCTTCTGATTGGATGCTTAATTTTCGTTGCTGTTATTTTTAAAATGTGTTATTATTTTTTTGTTTACATGGAAAAAAATTATCAGGATTTATTTCAAAGGTGCCAAAAATTAAGATCACGTGTTTTGCTTTTAACAGCAAATAGCAGAAACCAAAGGCAAAAATACATATGTATGTACATATGTTGGCATTACAGTCCATGAAGGACCAGAGCTGAGCTTCTCTCAATCGCCCATGTTGTGTGTTATTTAATTCACACAGGTGAAAGGGACCTACACTTTATCGCGGGTTCCGAACGGCGAATTTTGAGAAGCTTTTCATGACAATTTTACTACAGTGGGTTTTGTCAGAACCCCGTTGAGGAGAAACACCATGAAAACACGTTCGATGACATGGCTGTGTCGGGATTCGATCCCGTGTCATCGGCGTCAGAGGCCAACACACTACCCACTGCGCCACGGTGCTCAAAAAAACATATACATGATCTTAAATGTTGGCACTTGTGACATAAATCTTTTTTTTAGATTAGTACTTGATTTTGTTCTACATATGGCGAAATGTATATGTATGTACAAATTGGACGGGACCAAGCCCCTCTCGCCAGCTAGTATTAAATAAAACTTAATGCCATGAACACGTCCATTTTAACTCAACAGTCGATGAAATTTCAATTAAACCAGTCAAAAATTATAGTGTTCTCGTGTACGTTCAATTCTAAGAAGGAAAGAAAAAGGAGAAAGACGCATATGTTTTCCCAAATATCCTTTTTCCCTGCAATCCCTCTGCATACTTGTCCCTATTTAACATTCATTCTTTGTAAACATTTCTTCAAAAACAACAATCAAACAGCAAACAAGAAAGACAAAAAGAATAAAAACCTAACAAGCAAGAAAAAATGGTCTCAACGGAATGTCCTTCGCATTATCCGCCCCGAGCGTAATGTCGACTTTGTTCTATCCATGTCCATCTATTCCCGTTAGGGGATGAATTAGAAAAAAAAAATCCTTCCTCATATTCTTATGAGCTTCTTCCGTGTATACACCTACTTAGACAACAATCAGGGGGGCGAACAATATCCCGTGTAAACTGAACAACGAAGCTGAATACATTCTGTTATTCTCGAAGAGTAAAACGTCCCCAAGGATACAGATCTACAAATTTAATTCACTTCATAAGGACTTCCGGACGAAACTGTTTTTTTTTCCCTTCTATAGGAGTACTGGTACAAGTAGGTGCACGGCTACATACATACATATCTGAGGTATCCCTTGTATCTCGAACCTTGTATGCCTATTTCACATTTTATCACGATGTTCATACTTATAATCGCACATCATCGCAAGGACGGATTGTCCGTACATGGAAATTCATGTTTCTCGTCCTTTCTGCACCTGAAGGCTACATTTTTGTTCAGGATTTATTTTTACTTTCCACAAAACAATAATCCTTGCTTAATGCTTGCTTTCATATTATAATTGTTTAAGCGGACGAATTTCAGTTTAAAGTGGGTAAGCTAAAGAATTTTCTAATTACCACCGCCAAATGGAATACTATGGTATCCTCATCAAGTCCTTTTTTATCCAGATTGTCTTGCATGTTGTTCCGCTTCACGAATTGGATGCGTCTAAAAGATAAACAGCCTGCAAGGCCACAACTTAAAGCTTACATCACTTTCCTCTCAAAAATTCTCTTAAAGTATCTGCGCATGACTCAACAACGACCAAAGAGAATGTCACCTGCATCGTCAACTTTCGAAGTCTATACACAAAAGTAAACATTTGAACAGGATGCGTATAAAAAAATGTAAACAACATTCAGTTTATCTTCGACAGCGGATTTTGCTGCTACACATTGAAACCGGACCAGGAAAAAAGTTTGAAGTATGTACTGGATGAGTTTTCGTAAACGATTCTCCTTAACTTTCGGATGCAGCATGGGAATAATTGATTACCGCTCACCCTATGACCTTCCCTAAAGTAGAATCGATCGAACTCTTGTTCCAAATGTCAATTCTTTTTCTCATTATTACTGTTATGTTTAACAAATGACAAAGTGGGTGGAATGAAAATAGTCAAAGTTAAGTATGCATGCACGTGATGACTTGAGGACGTGTGGTGAAGGATTTGTCTGTCGTTGTTACTCGTAGATACAGGAAGACAAGTTTGAAAACTTGGGCACTAGTAAATGAGAATATCTTATGAAAACAGATGGCATGTGCGTGGTCGCCGGGAGATAATACTTTCTCTTAGGGTTTTCTCCGTTGTTGTTATTGTTTTTTTTCGTGTTATTTGCGTTGGAAGGACTCGCGATGGTTTGGTTGGTCGGTTGGTTGGTAAATATCCATTCGGTTCCTGAATATATGTATAGAGGCGATACAATAGAGAAAACGTTTCTATCATACTTGTCATCCTCAAGGACATTAGGATAAAATGATACCAGAAAGAAAATACAACGATGGGAAGACAGGTGATAACGAAGAATGTTTACCAGATACAAGATGGAGAGAAAAAAATTCGTTTGAAAAGGAGACCATTAATCTTAAAACACATTTTGGACAGATTTATGAACTGGCTGGACGACGTGGGTAAATAAAACGGATATTTGGGGGGAGTTGGTATTGAAAAAGGCGCAGCACTTACCCACTATGCTTGGGGTGATAGAATGTTGTATTCCCAATAGTGTATCCTATGGTGTATGTACATATACACTTCCATACATTAGGAAACAAAAACGCAGATACACTGAGTACTCTATTTCAAATAACTGGTACCTAATTTCTTATTTTATTTTCTTATTTGCTTGCTGCGGTGGAAGCAGTTACCTAATACCATTAACTTCAAAAAAATTTGAATAAAAAAGACGAGCGATTTTGGGTGGTCAAGTTCGAAAAGTTCGTCGTGGTATTTTCTCCTTCACCCTCGCTTCACCCCCCTTGCCGCTTCAAAAGTAGTGTAATAGATATCTACAATACCTATAGTGTTAAGCATGAAATAGGTAATAGATTTCTTTGATAGATTTGTCTTTGTTCAGACATTCCTTATTCGTTGGATAAAGAAACCATTGTCCTTTTGTCCGTTCATTCTGTTCGCCTTTTTTGTGTGATCGTCGTCGTGAATAATTGTTCTCAAAAATAAAATACTTGGTCTTTCAAGAGAGGGCTTTACTTTTCAATTGCCTCTTGAGCCCAAAGAAGAAGTGGTTGGCGAGAGCAATTCAGCGTTTCACGAGAAAGCGAAATAGATGCAGTACCTAACCAAAATTGCAGGTACTAATTGTAACTTTCTTGCCGCGATGGGGGAGAGGGACCGAGCAAACAGAGCAAAGAAGTTAATCACGTTTAACATGGCAAACGCCAGCTTCGATCTCTGGCCCTGCTCACCGAGTGGAATCCGCTGAACAGCTGCCCTAGCATAAGCCAGGTAGTGAATCAATGTGTGCAGCAACCTGACCCCCTTGATCCTGGGAAAAAGGAACCTGGCCCTCCAGGTTGGGGGTTGTGCTTAGGGGTAACATCCCTATCACGGAAGAAACCGATTGTTCCAAAACAACCACAAACCTCCGATACGGACGAATACAAAGCTGACGACCCCCGCAAACGACTAAGAGACTTGAGAGTCTGCACCTGGAAAATGAGGTCCCTTAACAGACCGGGTGCAGGCGATCAATTGGAGCAAACCCGAAGCTGCTACAATACAGATATAATACAATACAGATATAACCGCAAGAAAAGGACGATCGACTCAAAGAAGAATTCTACGATCTCCTAGATAGAACCCATGCCCAATGTCCAAGCTATGACACAAAAACAGTTCTAGGAGATTCTAATGCGAAATTCGTCAAAGAGGACATATGTATTTGAGTCGATCATGTGAAAATATAGCCTACACGAAACCACGTCCGAAAACAGACATCGGCTACTCGACTTCTTGGAGGGGCGCAATCTCCTTGTGGCCAGCACACGATTCCCGCATCTCAATATTCACAAAGGAACCTGGCGATCACCTGATCAGTTTACCATCAATCAGATTGATTACGTGGACAGACACTCCAGGTACGAATGAAGATAGCAAGGATGCCACGGAGTCGAGCTGGACAACGAACATTTTACGACGGAAAGTTACAATCGCAGCAGATCGCTAGGACCTTTGCCGATCGAGTTTCCCTTAACCTCTCGCAAACTGCAATGGTACCGAAACAACCCACAGAACAACAGTGGGAGCATAGCCAGCGTGCCATCAGAGACGCTGCCTCTGCCACTGTCAGCTAGAAGCACCTGGTTTGATGGGCAATTCGGAAAAGCCCATGATGCAAAGCAAAACGCCTACAAAGCCATGCTACCTAGACGAGCAAAAGCCTCTCGTGAATGTTACGAGCAGAAACGTAGAGAGGAACATACCCTTTTAAGATATAAAAAAGGCAGCCTGAAAAGCTTGAGATCGAGGAGATGGAGAGATGCTATCATAATGCTCGCAAATTTTACGAAAAAGTAAAACGAACATGCCAGGGCTATAAGCCAAAGCGGAACTAGTAGTAGAGTCAGAGTCGATGCTAAGAATATGGAAGAACACTTCTCTAGACTGTATAACGGCGATGAAAGATCTAATACCGCTGTTAGGCACAATGATCCATTCGCAACGGATGAATATGCAGAGATTCCGTCTACCCGAACAAGATAAATTTAAGTTAGTTATTTCAAAGCTGAAGAATAATAAGGCCGCGGGCGCAGACGGGATGTCTGCCGAGCTATTTTAAATGGTTGGCCATGATCTGGTAAAGCGCACGCACCAGCTCATCTGTAAAATAGGGTCGGAGGAAAGCATGCCCGACTACTTTATATCGCATACAAGATCTTCGCTGCCGTACTGTGTGAACATCTGGAACCATTTGTGGATAATCTGATAGGTTCGTATTGGTGTGGTTTCCACAACAGACCAAATATTTATACAGTGGTAGATCTTGGAGAAGACCAAAGAATGCTTAATCGACACCCATCACCTTTTCGTCGATTTCAAGGCTGCGTTAGACAGTTTGCATAGTGACGAGGTATACAACGCCATGTCTAGTTTCGACATCCCTGCCAAACTCGTCAGATTGTACAGAATAACAATGGCGCTGCTCCATTAAGGTCGGTAGCGAATTAGCCGAGAGCTTCGATGTTAAAAAAGGCACGAGTACGATAACTTTGGCGCCAAAAATTGAAAACAAGTTTTTGTAGAAGGGTCATAAACAAGTATTTTTACTATGGGAGGGGGGTCTATCTCGCCCCGTTTAGAAGGTAGGGGCAATTTAAGAAAAAATGACTTAAAATGAAAAAAGAAATTACAAGAAAACAACGGCAATACCTACAATGAATTACCACGGGGTGGCCGTGGTGCAGTGGTTAACATCATCGACCGCCGAGCGGAAGGTCAGTAGTTCAAATTCGCTTCTTAGCCAAGAAAAAGTAATTCCTATACGGACAAAAAGTATGCAACGCAGTTGTGAATGGAAAGTGACCAGACGTACTGCTTGCAGGCATAACACTCACAGTATATGGTCAACCGAAATTCATCCTCTGCGTATGCAATACTAAATTGCTTGAACGAATTACTTCGGACTATAACCAACGCGCAATTTGGTCGGCTCTCGTCCTATCTAGGTCTAGGACAACCACCCCTGGGAGTAGTGAACGAACATCAACGACCCCAACCACTGCACTCCGTTCAGGTTGTGTGTGTCAACACATCATAAGAGGATATAAAAACTCTTGAACCTGCGCGAGTCTCTAAAAAAAAAAAAATATGAAAGCCAGAGATCTGTTCTTTTCAAAATATAAATTAAATTACCTGTAGCGTAACGGATACAATTGTTGGCACCTCTAGGAAAATTTTGAGTTCAAATGCGTGTACGTTTTTCATTGCCATGTAGAACTAATTTCAATTGCAATTTTATTTCGATTTATTACAAATTAAAGGTACGCTAAGACATGGGTCTTTTATAGTACTAATAGTTAACAATGGACCAGTGATTGCGTCTGAGTGCTCCAGCGGATAGCAGAAGCCTTCAACAAACAAAACAAACAATAGTTAACAAATTCAGCGCGATTTACAAATAGTTTAAATAGTTTACATTGTAAAATAGATAGCTAAATAAGGAAAGACAGAAGGTAAGCGCAAAGAGGAATAAGATTAAGAGGAAAAGAAAAGAGTTAGGAGGGATGAAAAGTAGAGCAAAACAGCAAGTTTAAAGCGTTTGGCATTAACAATAGTTCTTAAACGTATAGGAAGGGAATTCCATAGTTTGATGGCATAAATAAAGAATAAACGCGATGAATTAGTATGACGATGACGAGATGGGATTAGAGCCGGCAAAAGTTAGCTTATCAAACAGATACATTGGAGTCTTATTCACTATATAACTGTGTAGGAAAATACAATTTCTTGCATCGATGAGAAGTTTCTAGCAAGTCTCTAGCAAAATGCGAAATCATATCTGCGTAACCTATGGATGTATCTCATAGCATCGTTGAAAGCTATTTGGAGCTTACGTTGAGATAGGGAATCATCCTTACTATATACAACTTCCGCATATGTAATGAGAGGCAGGATAAGAGTTGTAACAAGTTTCCGTCTGGTATCGAGATGAGTGTACTTTGAAGACGACCAAAGCTTACGAAAACATGCATAGATACGTCTAATCACATTGTTAGTGTGGTCGTAACCTGACAATTTACTATTTATGACAAAGCCAAGACTGGTGACAGTATCAACAATTTTTGTTTTTCTCCGGACAGTACGATATCTAGTAGGGAGTTGTAAGACGGACTTTTAGTTGTTATTGGTATGACCTGAGACTTTATTGGGTTCAAGTGCAATCCATTTAAAGTTTACCAAGAGTAGATATTAGCCAAATCAATATTAATTTCATCGATTAGTTCAGGTACTTTATCGGCTTGTTTGGCTGTATACAGTTGGACATCATCAGTCATTAATAAAAAGGCAAAATAAAATCGGTCCTAGTATTGCGCCCTGCTTTACTGGTAAGAGTGCTGAGAGCGTATTAGAACATACAACCGTTTGATATCCGTAAGAAAACTGTTAAATAGTCTAACTGCACTGTTACCAAACGAGTATAGATTTTTTAGCTTCCAGCAAAGAATTCTATGATTGACACTGTCAAAAGCCTTAGAAAAATCAAGTAAACAGAGTAAGGTGACGTATCCTCTGTCGAAATCTTGTCCTCTACATCTAACATTTTAACCATAGCCATGGCAGTACTGTGTTTGGCTCCAAAACCAGACTGAGCCTCGTATAGTAAGTTATTATTAGAGAAGTGCTTAATAAGTTGCTTGGCTATAATCTTCTCAAAAACTTTTGATAAAAATGGGAGGATACTAATAGGTCTAAAATCCGCAGCAAACTTTGGGTTGTTTTTTTCTGAATAGGTATTACGCGTCCAATTTTCCATAAGCGCGGAAAAGTTGAACTAGTTATGCAGTGGTTCAAAATATGAGTTAGGTGAGGTAAAATATAAGGCAAGATTAGCCTTATAAAACGCAAAGATATCCCGTCTTCACCGACGGCGCTAGATTTAATATACTTGACTGCATAAATTATTTCAGTTTCACTAATTGTGCGAAGTTATCATCACAATTAAAATTAGTTTTCCCTGATTTGGTGTTGAAAAAAAAATTATCAAGGACATCGGGACTTATTTCACATTTAGCACTACTTTAAAATCCGTGATTTGTAACTGACGCAAATTTTTCCAAAGTTTCTTGGGAGGGAGCGAAGTACACAACTTAGATGCATAAAAGTTCCTTTTAGCATTTCGAACAACAGCAGCCGAACGATTTCGCATTGCTTTTTAGGCATTCCAATTGAAATTAGAATGATTACTTTTCCATCTACTTTTCTTCAAGGGCATTGAAGAAAGGATGAGGAGAACAGCTACGGTCAGGGATATAAGTGCATGCGATAAGACAATTGGTTGACCCGCCACGTATTTCTGCAATTAGAAATTCAGAATCCAATTTGACCGATTTGGTAATAATAGTACACTTAAGTGAAGATTTGCAGTATATAGCGATTCCACCTCCCCTGGTGAGTGTTTCTAGACACTTCTGTACATTGAATAGTTCTTTATTATATATCGCATATCGGGAATATCTCTCTTAAACCACACACAAATATCATCGACGCAAGAATTGGAAAATATGTACTTCAAGTAGTCTAATTTGTGTTGACTAAGACTACGTGCATTTAAGTAACAAACCCTAAAACCATCTCGATACTTAGAAAGTATATTAATCATGGTGTGCGTTGATTTTTCGTTAAAACTGTAGCTATTTCGAATTCTATCCATATTTCTCTCGACGACACTTACTTGTTGTTTAAGAGCATTTACTTCGGCGCTGAGCATTTGAGAAGCGATGGAGGTTGTTTTCTCAATTTCGTCAACATGAGCGTTTAAATTTGAAATCGCAGTGTTGATATCCTCAAAACGTTTAGGCCATATGGTCCTGATTTCCTCGATTTTGTTGAGAAATTCATTGCGCATCTTTTTGATTTCCTCGACAAAGCTGCACTGTATAGATGCCGAATGCTTTAGTAATTGTTCTTCTAGTGTTTACACGGTAATAGTTCCAATGTCAGTATTTGGTGAAGGGGAGAGAGATCTTGCATTAGAAGAGAGAGTCTCTTTAAGAAGTTTGTAGCAGGGCGATATACCGGATGAAGATGACATGGTAGAAAGAAAAAGTTAATACAACTTTGAAAACAAAACAAGAATATAATCGACCGTGTAGTTAGAAAAAGAATAAATGCTTAAGGTAGAACTGCGTAGTTATCGCGACTAAAACTTTGGCTTGAGAAATACGAATAATAAGGCTTTAAAAGCGTAATTAGCTGGAGCGACTACAAAGGCACGTCTCTTCACTCGCGTAACATTCGTTTCTTGGCTGTGGTAAATAGCCAAAATAAAATTAGGATTTTTTTTTATTTAGAAATATATTTTATTTTCTATTTTATAGTTAAAAAAAATGAAAATGGGATATTAAAAAAAGCTTACCAAATACTACAATTATTGGCACCTTGAATTTAAAGATAAATAAGTGCTAGCTAGCTAGCTATCAAAAAATAAATAAAAAAGCCAATTCTATAACAAAAAGAAAGGAATCAATACAAATTCGTACATATTTTTAAATAAAAACTTCAAATCTACTCATTTAGTAAACTTAGTAATACACAGCGAACAGATAAAAGTTGGAGGAAAGATGTATTAAAGTATATTTAAACCACAATTTTCAGTCCCAACTTTTTTGGTCACAAAATTTGTACAGGTAAAGCACATCTGTCCACTATACATTTTTTTTTTCTTCAATTTCTTAGACTGGATTCGAAATTAAGTTTCTGATATGACTTTGAGCCTTTAGCACGGGCTGAGAAATAACATCCTCCTGACTGACTTTGTTGTATATTTCGAGCAACATCTGTTTTTCGGGAGAGCTTCGGGGCAAGATTCGTTTTTCGGGAGAGTTTTCAAATAATGCCAATGCAGTAGAGGTTTTTGTGTGTAAAATAGGTTTTGGAGGAGGAAGCTTTTTTGCGATTGTATATTTTCTTGGATTCTTTGGAACCTCTTCTTCTTCTTTGGTGGCGTTACAGCCCATGAAGGACCAGAGCCAAGCTTCTCTCACCTCTTTTTTCCTTTCAACTGCCTTAGCTTTTCTGTCTTCTATTTGTTTTTCAAGTTTTTGCCTTTCTTCTTTTGTTCTTTTTCAATCCATCTAGAATTAGTGATAACAAAGCTTCCATTTTGTTTTTGAGGTTTGATACCTTTACGTAGGGGTGTTTCAGGCCAGTCTAATAAATCGCTCACTCTAAGGACAGGGGCATTATCCGTTGATTTATTTGTGGGTCTGTGCCATTGGTATTTAAAATTTCGATTTCGTCTTCAGCATACAAAAAATCGTTAATTGCACTTACATATGTCTATCAAATCGGTTGAGTCCAAATTTTTGGGATCAGTTTGTGTAACACTGCTTGCAAATATTTTTCCTTCTACAACTCGTTTAAATTCATTCGTCTTAAAAAAAATTGTATAGTATATGCATCTGTGCTAAGTCATCGCTATTTTCGTAATCCAAACTGTAACTTTCCAGCTCTTCTGTTTTCTGTTGTCCAACTATATTGCAAAAACTTTCAAATGCATCGTTTTGGTCCTGTACATGTTGAAGTTCGGCAGCATAGCTGTATTTGGATCATCCCAGACATTTGGAGAAATTAATGGAGTTTTTGTCCCAAGGAAACAGTCCACAAGCCTTAAAACCTTTAATAATGGTGCATGGAGAAATACTCTTGTCTACAATTTCTTTCAAAAGAGGAGCAAACATCTCTTTCCTTAGATTCACTCCTGAATTTTTTCGCCGCCAATCGGCAACTCCATTATTCCAAGCGTTTTTAAGGGATTTAACAGCGGTAACATCTGCTGGTTGCAAAATTCGGGTAGAGTTGGGATAAAGGGCTAGCAGAATGATTCCGAGGTTAACACACAGCTGGCTCACTTGGAGTGTAAGATGTGTGCTATGTCCATCAACAATTAATATTATTGATATTTCTATTTTTTTGTCGGGTAAAAAAGGGGTAAAACACCTTTGAAATAATCGTAAAATGTTTGTTTGGTCTAATCAAATAGTCCTGTATGGAGTCAAACCAGCCAAAAATATCTGTTACCGCTACATTTGCGCTTGCTGATGAAACTGGATCAACTGCTCTAAAAGTCAAAGAGGTAGGACTCTTCAAAAAAGATCTAAACTATCCTTTTCCTGGTATTGCCTCGCTATCGAATGGGTGCTCCCTCTTACTTTGCTTTAGAAATTCCTGGACATAAAAAAGGACATCTTCTTTTCTTTTTGGAAATCCTTTCTCTTGCGAAACTTTAGCCATTCAACATTAGTCGACACTTCCTCTTCAGTTAAAGCTTTTGTAAAATCTCGACTCAATCGGAACTGCAGAGAAGAACGCAGTATTTTGTAATTTCTGGAAGCTACCTTTTTAGACATTTGTCCATTTTTTATGGCCAGTAGAGCTTCTTGAACATCTTAAGATAAGTCTTTCTTGTTTTCAGTATTTTTTCAATCTCTAAAAAGTAACAATTTAATTCTATAATTATTGGCAGTCCTAAAAGTATATTTATTGGCAGTGCCAATAGTTGTAGTTCAATGGAACTAATTATTGGCACTAGGGTGCCACGTGGCGCCGCGTTCTAACGATGGATTTAGCTAAATTGACCTAAAAAGAGGACTAACATTTTTCGATAGCTCACTTCGTTTTCGAGATATCGATATTTGAAGTTATTTTCAGTGCTTTCCAACGCATCACTGACTTCCCGCTGTGTTCGTCCAATTACGTCAATGTCACCCGCGTCCGCAAACTGTTAGGCAGACTTGAAATAGATCGTACCTCTTGTGTTGCCAGTAAGTCTGGTGTGATCCTTTCAGGCGCGATCTTGAAAAAATTACATGACAGTGCGTCACCTTGTCTAAATCCATTTTTTACATCAAAGGTCTCGGCTAATTCGCTGCCGACCTTCCTCGAGAATTCTCCATTATCATCCTGCATAACCTGATGAGTTTGGCAGGGATGTCAAAACCAGACAGGGCTCCGTATAAAACGTCCCTATGCACACTTTCATACGTGGCTATGAAATCGACCACACGATGATGGGTGTCGATTTGGCTTCTTGGGGTCCTTGGTCTATTGTGGATTTACTTGGCCTGAACCACACTAATACAAACCTATCAGATTATCTACAAAGGATTTCAGGCGTTTACACAGGACGGCAGAGAAAATCTTATATGCGATGTTCTTCTTCTTCTTTGGTGGCGTTGGTCCATGAAGGACCAGAGCCAAGCTTCCCTTCAATCACCCATGTTGTGTGTGATTCTATTTTTCACACAGGTGAAAGGGACCTACAGTTTAATGTCGATTCCGAATGGCGTGAATCGAGAAGATTTTTCTAGACAAGTTATACTACGGGGATTTTGCCAATACCCCGCCGAGAAGGGACACCGCGAAATAAACATTCGATGGAGTTGGTGTTATCGGGATCCGAACTCGAATCGTGCGCCAGAGTTAAGTAGACTTATTTCCCTGTAGTTGGCGCAGGTATAAAGGCCTCCTATCTGATGGACTGTAGAGATGCGCAAAATAGTTCCAACCGCGGAACGAACATGGAACCGTTCTTTTCCTGATCGGAACTACAATAGTTACGATAGGTTACGATAGATTTTTTAAAAACATGTTTTATTATCATTTCAAACCAAAAGCAACCATAAAAAATTAGTTTAGTTTATTTCATTTATTCATTTTATTTATTTGTTTCAGAAACTGAGAAAATAACAAATAAAATATGTACATAAATCATGCATGCATACTCGCACCGATATGGAACTAGCAAACCATGTCCATGTCCGGACCTGAATGCATACTCATTACTCGCACCGATATGGAACTAGCAAAAACATGTCCATGTCCGGAACTAAATGTATACTCGGACCTATCGGAACTATCAAAAACATGTCCATGTCCGGAACTAAATGTATACTCGGACCGATATGGAACTAGCAAAAACATGTCCATGTCCGGAACTAAATGTATACTCGGACCTATCGGAACTATCAAAAACATGTCCATGTCCGGAACTAAATGTATACTCGGACCGATATGGAACTAGCAAAAACATGTCCATGTCCGGAACTAAATGTATTATCGCACCGATATGGAACTAGTAAACCATGTCCATGTCCGAACCTGTATGCGTACTCGCACCGATATTGAACTAGCAAACCATGTCCATGTCCGGACCTGAATGCATACATACATGTATGACATTCGTTCACGAACGAAATGCGGTGCGGGCATTATATTCTTTCATTTCTTTTCTTCATTTCAGTTCCAGTGTGCTGTACAGTGTACACCAACTGTTCGAGCTTTATCGCCACATCTCCATACTTTTGGGTTTCGTGAAAACTACGGGGTATAACTCATACCGTATGAGAAGCATGTTCGTTGCATTTATGTTTTTTTTTTCGTCTTGTACATATGTGATTGATGAATAAGGGTTGAATGGAACTATGGAACTATTTTCGTTCAATTTGCGGAACGAGAGGACATGTGTCCGAGAGAGGACATAGTTCCGTGAACTATACATGTCCGGAACTACCCAACTCTCTGGGCACATGAGCTCGGCGGACAGGCCATCTGCGCCCCCGGCTTTAAATATTTTAAGCTTCGAAATAACAAGCTTAATTTCATCTAAGTCGAGTGGACTGAATTCTTTTGCATCTTCGTCCCTTGCGAGTGGATCGTTCTGCTTGACAGCGGTATTAGATCTTTCATCGCCGTTAAACAGTCTACAGAAGTGTTCCTTCCATATTCCAAGTATCGACTGTGACTCTGCTACTAGTTGTCCGTCTTAATCCCTACTGGCTACCGCTCCGGTTGTATGTATAGCTCTGGCATGTTCGGTTTACTTTTTCGTGAAACTTGCGACCATCGTTCCTGTGGTAGCATCTCTCCATCTCCTCGATCTCACGCTTTTTATGCTCTCTTTTTCCTCCTCCCTCCCTCCTTTTCTGCTCGTAATGTTCAAGAGCGGCTTTTCGTTCGTCCATGTAGCATGGCTTTGTAGACGGTCTGCTTTGCTACATTGGCTTGCCCGCATTGCTTATCAAAGCAGGGGTTTCTAGTTAGCGGTACTTTGAAACCCACTACATCAAGGGCAGAGGGAGGTTGAGGGAAACTCGTTCGGTAAAGATCGTAGCGATTGCTTGAATCCCGCGATATCCGTATTCGTACGTTGACTGCATCAAGACAATGATCCGAGTCAATATTGGGTCCAACATAGAATGTGATGGAGGAGTGTCTGGTGTTCATCGCAATATGATTGATCTGGTTGACGGAGGCCAGGTCTCATCGCGCAAAGTCGCTTTTCGACGATTTGTCCAGGGATGCTTTCTTTAGCCAGTCTCGCATTGAAGTCTCCTAGAATAATCTTGGTGTCGTAGCTGGGACATTGTGTTTAAGTTCTGTCTAGGAGGTCGTAGAAGTCATCTTCCGGTTCAGCACATAATGTACATAACTTACTCAGTTTTTTGTCAACATTAGTCTTACTTCTTTAGAAGTACTAGATCTCTGATTCTGTGTTTAATCGAACACTAGCAAAAGTTGAAGTCGGCTTGCTGTCAAAGTGACAAACTTCACTTCAATAATTTTCCTTTTCTTATGCTGCTTCATCGAATGTAAAAGAGATTCAGCAGAGATCCAGCGTTTCTTTCTGAGTATTCTAACTTCATGTTCCAGTACGAGCAATTATGATACATAAAACAAAACGACCTCCTACTCCATCCGATGAAAATTTTGACCAACTTTCTATCTCCCTCACCATGGCGTTTCACGTCAGAGCAGCTCTACAACTCGATCGTTTTTTAACGGATCCTCAAAAACTGAGAATGGAAAGTCGCTCAACGACTTTTTTATGAAGGTCAAAAAGTACAAGTTGATCCCTCTCATATTTTATTGAACCCCAAAAATGGGCGGCTAATGATGAGGCACTTCTCGACAATATTCCTAAAGAATATCGAGACACATCTTCATCGCCATTACATATCGAAGAAGATCACATACGTCGCACTTTGAGTCACAATTGGCAACCTAAACTAGACTGCTTCATCTTTATTTCAGCTCAGCGCCAAGATCCTGGTGTCTACACTAAGCGGTTAGTTCTGTCTCGTGCCGCCCAACTCTTCAACCCCTTAGCCTGGCTGTCTACGGTAGTCTTAAGAGCCAAAATGTTTATTCAGGAATTGTGGCGAGCCGATCTCGACTGGAATCAACCAATATTTCCACCACTTGAAGTCCGGTGGAAAAATTATATACGTCAACTTCAGGATTGACTTAAATGAGGGGAGTCCAGCAGTGTGCCAACACGCGAGAAGAGCACAGGAAAAGCGCAAAATATATCTGATTTTGTTGCTGCTTGGATTACACTAATAGCGACAGCTCCTGCGTGGTTTCTTTCATCTACTGCAGAAGGAAACTGTGCTTATAAAGGCCTCTAAGAAACCAAATCGTTTTATTCTGACGGTAAAGTTGATACAGTTGATTTTAATGACTTTACACCGCACACGGGGACGTATACGAAACATTTTTCCAGGCTCAACATCGATAAGTTTTCAGCGTCATTCGCTGGCTGCTGAGTGACCATTATGCGTTCTCTTGATGAGAAAGAATGCATTTTAGAATAGGGGATACAAGCATCCAGCCGTGTGTATATACGTTTTTGCCAACACGCGAGGAAGGCACACGAAATGCACAAAAATGTCTGATTTTGTTACTGCATGGTTTTTCACCGTCCTATTACCGACATCTCCTGCGTGGTTTCTTTCATGTACTGCAGGTGGAAATAGTGCGTATAAAGGCCTTTAAGAAACGAAAGCAATTTATTCTGGGAGTGGCTTGATACAGTTCATTTAAGTGACTTTAGACTGCACACGGGGGCGTCCACGTAACATTTTTTTCTTAGTCCGATATCGATGCGTTTCCGTCGTTGTCCACAGGCTGCTGAATGATCATTATGCCTTCTCTGGATGAGGAAAAATGCATTTAAGATTACGAGACACAAGCGTCCAGGCGTGCGTACGTACATTTTTTCAAAAAGGCGAGGAGAGCACATACATATGATTTTGTTGCCGCTTAGTTTTTCACTGTTCTATTACCTACAACTCCTGCGTGGTCTCTTTCAGGTACTGCAGGAATAAACTGTGCTCATAAAGGCCTTTAAGAAGGAAAAGCGTTTCATTTTTAGGGTGGCTTAAGTTGATTTCAGTGACTTTACACCGCCCACGGTGGCGTATACGTACAACTTTTTCCTGGTTCGCTATCGATGCTTTTTCAGCGATCTCCACTGGCTTCTGAGTGACCATTATGCGTTTTCTTGATGAGCAAAAATGCATTTTAGATGGGGGGACACAAGTGTCCGTGTACATATATTTTTGGCAACAGGCGAGAAGAACACAGGAAAAGCGTAAATACATGTGATCTTGTTGCTGCTTGGTTTTCACTGTTCTAATACCGACAGCTCCTGCGTGGTTTCTTTCATGTACTGTAGGCTGAAATAGTGTTTACTGTAATGTATTTGCCCAAGAAAAAAAGGTCTGATCTCTTTCAAGTCCGTGAGTAGAACGAATTTTATTGAAATAGATTTGTTAAAGCTAAGTTAAAAGTAAGGTAATAGATTTCTTGTTTCGAATGAAAAACTTACATGAATATGACACTTATAAAGGTCTTTAAGAAACGAAAGCATTTTATTCAGGAAGTGCCTTGCTACAATTAATTTTAGTGACTTTAAGCCGCATATGGGGGCGTACACGTAACACTTTTTTTTTTGGCTCGACATCGATGCGTTTTCGTCGTTGTCCACTGGCTGCTTAATGATCATTATGCATTCTCTTGATGAAGAAAAATGCATTTTGAATTACGGGAGACAAACATCCAGCCATGTCTACATACATGATTGCCAACGGGCGAGGAGAGCACACGAAATGCATAAAGAATATCTGATTTTATTGCACCTCGGTTTTTCACTGTTCTATTACCGACAGCTGTTGCGTGGTGACTGTCATATACTGCAAGGACAAATAGTGCTTATAAAGGCCCTTAAGAAATTAGAGCGTTTTATTCTGACGGTGGCTTGTCATACTTGATTTTAGTCACCTTACACCGCACATGGGGGCGTATACGTAACACTTTTTCCTGGCTCGACATCGATGCGGTTCCAGCGTTATCCACTGGCTGCTGAATGATCATTATGCGTTTTCTTGATGGAAAAGAATGCACTTTAAATTAGGGGACACAAGCGCCCAGCCGTGTGTGCATACATTTTTACCAGCA
Organism: Eumerus sabulonum; assembly: GCA_951905685.1. Taxonomy (NCBI): domain Eukaryota; kingdom Metazoa; phylum Arthropoda; class Insecta; order Diptera; family Syrphidae; genus Eumerus; species Eumerus sabulonum. The sequence goes on from OX645060.1 coordinate 212,770,123, forward strand.
GGCGAGGTGAGCACACGAAATGCATTAAAAGCATCTGATTTTGTTGCTGGGCAAGAAATAAAACCTTATTCATCCCAGTTCTACTCTACGGCGCAGAGGCTTGGAACTTATCAAAAATGGATGAAGAGACCCTCGGTCGTTCCCAGAGAAAAATTCTGTGTACAATCTTCGGTCCCGTTAACGGAGAGTGGAGGAGAAGTTTCAACTGTCCGGACTGTACAGCGACATCGGCTTAGAACGACGGACGGCCGCATCTAAGGTGGCGCACACAGGTGCAAAGGGGCCTTAACCAACTGGGCGTGCGATGCAGGAAACAGGTAGCAAAAGTTCGTACTAGCTAGTTTGTCCCGAACTACAGCGCCACCTAAGTAAGTAAGTTATGAAATTTGACCAGAAATATTGTTTTCGCACCAATATATTGAGATATGTTTCTTCATTTTAAACATAGTCCACATATCCTCAGCTTTGCTACAGAATACTATGAAAACTATCCGTCCCTCTCCTGCATGAAACTTGCTCATCCATACGGTTCGACTCGACACCCATTCAATTCATAGCATAAATTGCTTCCTCGCACTAAAATTTAATTGCTCAGTTCAGAAACTGTGCAAAAGTTTCTCCCTATTTACTCCGCACTATTACCAAATTCCGGGCTAAAACGTAAAATGTAAGGAAAGTGATCAAATTGCTGTAACCATGGTATTTATTTAATTACCGTTTCCTTAATAGAACTAAACTGAAAACACCTATGCTTACACGTTCGTTTTTTAAGCAACTCTAACTCGGCGAGCTCTAAGAAGAATTTTTTTTGTATCCTAAAACTGAGAAAATAATGTAAACAACTATCTCTCTTTTGCCACCTATCACACCAGTAGGAACCCTTCTACCCCCCATGCACTGTCTACATTTGGTGTTGTGTTTGGTTAAGAAATACTTGTGAAGGAGAGTAACTCTAAACCAATTAATTTACAAAAGTCCTTCGCAAGACCACAGTAATCGTCCTTCCTAGTTTAGCAGCGCGTGTCCGCCACACAACTGTCAATATTGCTCGCGCCGTCAAAAGTCTCTTTTTCACCGAGTCTTTATCGAAAAAAAAAAGACAGAACATTCTGCGCTGTCACCGCCGATTTAATATTAGATACTTTCCTCAAAACCCTTGTCAAACACAAAAACACATCCAGCCAAGATAATCGACTGAGCCGTCACGTCTCATCGAACAACATTAGTCCCAAGTGCACCGTCCGCGCCGGTTGGTTCCGGCTTAATTACCGCATTCTTCCTTGTCACGGATACAATTGTCCGAAATTGAATCTAAAAGATTTCTTCCACAATATTTAATAAAGCGATTAAAATTCTCCAACGTAGAATGAAATTTGCAATTCAGATTCAACGAATTCAGCAAATTTACACGTTCGCTATATTGAACCTGCGCCCACTGCCGCCGCCCCCACCGCCACAAGAATGTCTTTCTTGAAGATGGTGTGTCATGGCAGTGAGATGTGGCCGCTACTCGCAGAAAGGTAACTCAAATCGAAACCCCAATGTCATTCCATTCGCGCTCGCGAGTAACAGAGCAATTAAATTTTAATGTGCTTCGCTTAACGCTCACGTTTCTTTTCGTTTGGCAAAACAAGGCATTGCGGTCTTTACGTGGAAACAATTCCATTTCATCCCTGTCGGGCGGATATTACGAGTGTTTGAAACCGAGGAGCCAACGAGGCCCCTCAAGTGAAGTGAAAGAAAAAGGCTCGACGGGATTATTGTATCCATTTGAAATGAATAGCTCTTGTGGATGTTTTGCCCGCTTCGTTTCGTGAATCGCGGATCGGCTCAACTGGGAATTTACTATATGGGCAAAAGGAGTCATCGTCGAGTTGAGGTCGAGGTGGTGCGGTCCGACCTATGGTAGTCGGGACAATCTGAAGATACTGTAAGGGGATAATGATGGTATTAAGAGCTCAAAGTGTGGACGGAAGGCTAACTTATAGGTGATTAGTCGTAAGCTCTGAAAGCTCGGCAGAGAAGGAAAAACACGAAGAGGCCGACAAGCAGAAAACGTAATAAATCGTTGATTCGTTTCCAGTCGGCCGGAGTCGTATACAACTGTTGGGGTTTCATATTTTAAAGCAATTTAATTGGAACGGTGTCATGCGGCTGCAGATGGGGCAGTATTGTTGGTTGTAGCTTCTCAGGATTCGCGCCGTTGTGGGTATTTCTTGTTACGGATTTTATTGCGTAATTATTTACGCCCGATGTGCTTGTTATTTGTTTCTGTTGTTTGCTGATGGCTTTTGCAGACGTTTACGGCACACTTAAATTCCGGCTCGATGCCGGTGTATGTGGTCGATGTTGGGAAAATAAAATGAAAGTAAACAAATTAGGTGGCCGTAGAGTAAAGCTGACGGATGAAGAAAGGATAGCATGCACAGAAGGCATGAAGGGAATGTGCCAAATTGTAATCAAAATTTGTTTTAAAAATGGTCGTAAACATCGAGTTGGAGACAAGCTGGGAGGGAATTGTCCAATGTATTTCTATCTTGTATATCAAACTAAGTCTGGGGAATTGGGAATATTGAATCTCTGTCTATCAATGCCTTTTAATGTACCAAATTTGACACTTAAATTTACTCCGATATTTTTGTGATTGACGTCTAATTTACTTAAAATACAAAAATGAGACAGTCATTGCCACTAAGTTAAACCTGAAATAAGTCCACCATTATGTAAGATATCGATAATAAATTGCAGCTTTACCTATATTTTATTTAAATTTTAGCGACACTATTTTAGTTTAGCATTCTTTTCAAGTCATCTTTAAAAGCTATGTTGAACAACAACTATTCTATGTTAGATACAAGGACGAATGCTCTAACTGTTCACAGTCCAAGCAGGCGTTCCCCAGGGAAGTATCCTAGGCCCACTACTATGTATACCTATTATACACATCAGATATACCAAACTCGACTTTACAACACAACATGTTAGCTACATTCGCTGATGATACCATTATCCTTCAAGCCAGTAAAACCCTAACAGACGCGAATGACAAACTCCAAAGACATCTAAACAATACTATCGACTGGTTAGCAAAATGGGGCATTCGAATAAACGAGGAGAAGACTGTACAGGTAATCTACACTACAAAAAGGATCGACAACACACCCGCATTAACAATTAATGGCAAGCCCATACAAACTAGCGACTGCGCCAAATATCTCGGAATGTTTATTGACAGTAAATAAAAGATAAATTCCGAAAATATTTCTGGATGCTCGGCAGAAATTCAAGACTACCAATGGACAACAAACTGCTTATATACAAGACAATGATAAGACCAATATGGACATACGGATTACAACTATGGGGTACAGCAAGGATATCTAATATCCAAATAATACAACGTACACAGAACAAAATACTCCGGACCATTGTTGACACAGCGTGGTATGCACCAAATGATGAAATTCATAAAGACCTTCACATAGCAACCGTTGCAGAAGAAGCAAAAAATTGTTGCAAGAAATACAGACTTCAAATCCTACAGCGCACTAACGATGAAATACGAACAATCCCAAGTGACAAGCAAACACAGACCAGACGATTAAAGCGATTTCGACCGACTGACTTGGTTTATAGGTTTTCCTAAAATCTGGGTAGGTCTCAAAAGGAATCTATAGGAAATAAAATTCTCTAGGCGACAACAACGAGCGATAAGGGTCGCTCGGAGTCAGTATAACCCCCAACGCTTCGGGTGGATTAAAACAAAACAATAAAACAAAAGTTAAACATCAAACAATTGTAAAGGACATTGGTCCTACATTGTACAGATACCACATAATTTTTGTTATTACACTAACTAGATGTCAAAAAGACATATGTTAAAATAAAAAAAAAAAATTATTTTCAAAAGGATGGCAAAGGACTAACAAAGGCGTCGCAGGGTAGGGGATAGATATCCGTCGGATGCTGGCCTGCCAAAAAGCGAGAAGAGCCACCGCAGTCGAACATCTTGCGGCACTGTTAGTAAGTCCCATCCCCACCTCCTCGTGGTGCCATCTGGGGATTTCCTATGGAAATTGCAGACGGGGAAGGGCGAATGGCGAGCCTCCTGCGCCAAAAAAACAGGATTAGTCGGTTGGGCTACGGCCTAGTAAGCTGTGACCGTAAAAAAACCACAAACTCCGAAACAACCAGAAATCTCGGATATAACGGACCGGATTTATGTTGACGACCGTTGCAAAAAACGAAAAAAGGACGATGATCTTCTGCTCTGTACGTGGAATGTTAGGTCCCTAAGCAGGCCACGTGCAGCCGCACAACTTGCGGACGCCCTAGACCGCTACAAAGCGCAAAGATGGAATGGACCGGGTATAAAGCGGATGAAAAACTGCGATATTTACTACGGCGACTGCTATAGGGAGAGAGGACAACGATTGTTTGGATGCGGATTTGTTGTTCGAGGTGGACTAAGGCAAAAAGTCCTAAGCTTTCGGCATGTGAGCGAACGCCTCATAACAATCCGTATCAAGGCTAAATTTTTTAACATCAGCCTGATCTGCGTCCACGCCCCCACGGAAGACAAGGATGACACCGTCAAAGATGAGTTCTACGATCTCCTAGACAGAACGTATGGCCAATGTCCCAGCTATGACATCAAAATTTCACTAGGGGACTTCAATGCTAAGCTGAGTCAGGAAAGCATCTTTGAACGAGTCATCGGCAAAAATAGCCTACACGACACCACCTCCGATAACGGACACAGGCTGATTGATCTTGCTTAGGGGCGAAATCTCCTTCTAGCCAGTACGCACTTCCTGCACCTCGATGTACACAAAGGCAGGGGCTAACATCGACTCGGACCACTATCTTGTAGTAGCCAGGATGCGCTTACGAATATCACGAATGCAACGGAGTAGAGTAAGAATACAAAGTTATGACGTCGGAAAGCTAATGTCGCCAGAAACCGCTCGTGTTTTTACCGATCGCGTCTTCCTTAAGCTCTCCAATACACCTCAATCCTCCACCCTATCAATAGAACAGCAGTGGAGCCTCTGCAAGCAAGCCCTGAAAAACTCTGCATCCGAAGTTTTGGGTTTCAAGGCTCCACCACGAAGAAACACCTGGTTCGATGACGACTACAGGAGGATTCACACAGCGAAGCAGGACGCATATAAGGCCTCGCTGCATAAAAGAACAAGAGCAGCTCGTGAGCTGTACGAGTTAAAAAGAAGGGAAGAGCATAAGCTTCTCAGGAGAAAGAAGAAAGAGCACGAGAAATGCGCGGTGGAGGATTTGGAGAGGTGTTACCGCAGGCGTGACGTCCGAAAGTTTTATCAACAGATAAAGCGAACATGCCAAGGTTATAAAGCCAGAACGGAAGCCTGCAGGGATGAGAACGGAAAAACCACTTCTGCAGACTGTATAACGGCGATGTTAGTCAATATACCGCTGTCAGGCAGAATGATCCATTTCTAATCGACGGAGACCGCAGAGAATTCTGTCCCCCTGGCCTCGACGAAGTTAAGATTGCTATATCGAAGCTCAAGTCGAATAAAGCTGCTGGCGCAGACGGACTGTCTGCTGAGCTCTTCACGGTAGCTGGGGATGACCTGGTTGGGAGCATGCACCAGCTCATCTGTAATATATGGTTAGAAGAAAGTATGGCCGAGGAATGGAGTCTCAGCATCGTATGCCTGATCCACAAGAAAGGCGACCCCGCTGATTGCGCCAACTATAGGGGAATCTACAAAATCTTCTCTGCCGTTTTGTGTGAACGCCTGAAACCTTTTGTAAATAAGCTGATAGGTCCTTATCAGTGCGGATTCAAGCCAGGGAAGTCCACAATCGACCAAATCTTCACACTACGGCAGATCCTGGAAGAAACCAATGAATTTCAAGTCGACACTCACCACCTATTTGTCGACTTCAAAGCCGCATACGACAGCGTAATTAGAGACGAGCTATACAACGCTATGCTACCTTTGACATACCTGCTAAGCTCGTCAGACTATGCAGGATGACTTTGGAGAATGCTCGCTGCTCCATCCGAATCGGTGAACACCTTACCTATAGTCTTGATGTCAAAAAAGAATTTAGGCAGGGCGATGCGCTGTCGTGTGATTTCTTCAACATCATATTGGAAACGATTGTGCAAAAATCACTGGCCAATACAAGAGGTACAATCTATTTCAAATCCTCGCAACTCCTTGCATACGCCGACGATATTGACATAATAGGTAGATCACAGCAAGATGTCAATGAGGCGTTTGCGAGTATTGAGATAGAGGCGGCGAAAATTGGTTTGGCGGTAAACGAGGGCAAAACTAAATATATGCACTCATCATCAAAGGACGCTCACCATCGACGTCTCGGCCAGAACGTTTGTATAGGCAGATATAAGTTCGAGGTAGTTATGGAATCGTCTACCTTGGCTCCGCAGTTACCTGGAACAACGACATCAGTTCCGAAATCAAACCCAGAATCACTCTTGCCAATCGCTGTTTCTTTGGGCTCAGGAGGCAACTGAGTAATAGAGCCCTCTCCCGAACGACGAAGTTGACTCTATATAAGACCCTTATCATCCCGGTCCTGTTGTACGGCGCAGAAGCATGGACACTATCAAAAGCGGATGAGGAGGGCCTTGGTGGTTTCGTGAGAAAGATTTTGCGCGTAATTTTTGGGCCTATAAACGCACACGGGGAATGGAGGAAAAGATTCAACCACGAACATTACGGGCTGTACAGCGACATGAGCCTAGTCAGGCGTCTACGGATTCAACGCCTATGATGGCTGGGCCATGTAGAGCGAATGGACACCATAGCTCTAGCCCGGAGAGTCCTTGAATCCAACCCCGAGGGACGAAAAAGCAGAGGACGGCCGCACTTAAGATGGCGCACACAGGTGGAAGGGGACCTCAGACCCAAGTGCGGCAATGGAAAAGGCTGGCAAAAGATCGTGCGAGATGGTGGGGCATGTTGGTTGAGGCCCAGGTTCACCCCGAACTGTAGCGCCCGCTAATAAAAAGAAGTTTGTTCTTAGTAATAAAGCCATAATGTATGTATGTATGTTGGCGTTACAGTCCATGAAGAACCTGAGCCGAGCTTCTCTCAATCACCCATGTTGTGTGTGATTTCATTTTCACATAGGTGAAAGGGACCTACTGTTTTATTGCCGGTTCCGAACGGCGAATTTCGAGAAGCTTTTCATGACAATTTTACTACAGGGGGTTTTGTCAGAACCCCGCTGAGGAGAAACACCGTGAAAAACACGTTCGATGACATGGCTGTGTCGGGATTCGATCCCGAGTCATCGGCGTCAGAGGCCAACACACTACCCACTGCGCCACGGTGCTCTCTGATGCACATACCCAGGATAAAAAGTTTGTCGGTTCCAAAGATACAAGTGCAATTCATGGCATTGGGTCAGTGTTACGCTTTAGCGACAGACGACAGCATTGTGTTTTGGATGGATTAAATTCCACTCTATTTGATTTGCCCCATTGGATGATGCTGTCGATTTCAGAATTTAATGAGCCCAACATACGCTGCCGTGGCGCAGTGGTTAGTATGTCGGACTCTGACGCACGTAAGCGAGTTTGGATCCCGATAACACCGACGCCATCGAATGTTTATTTCGCGGCGTTCCTCCTCGGCGGGGTACTGGCAAAACCCCCCGTAGTATAAATTAAACCAACTGTGGTGTTTGTATATAATTTTCTTTATTATTTAATTCCTTTTTCTTAAATTATATCTAACGGTTTGTTTAAATAAAATTTTAATTCTTCTTTTGTATGTGCGCTTCTACTTCTCGGACTTCCACTGAGAGGGTGACTGCTTTCTAGAAAAAGAACTCCACCAAAGCGTCCGCACAAACGATTGCGAAACTCACCACTCCGGCAACTAACGGACCATGCAGCCAAGCGCTTTGGAGTAAACAAGCTTGTTTACAAGCCAAATTGTAGCGGACAGTGCAGCTAATCGACATGAAGCAAATAAGCTGGTTTCCAAGCCAGGGCACCGTAGATCTTGCCGTTGTGGCGCTGTGGGTTCTTGTTGTTGCAATCGTATATGCCGACGATTGTGTGTTAGCTTATACATACCGTGAAAAAGCTTCTCGACTCACGCCGTTCGGAATCGGCATTAAACTGTAGATCCCTTTCACCAATGTGAAAAATAAATCACACACAACATGTGTGATTGAGAGAAGCTTGGCTCTGGTCCTTCATGGGCTGTAACACCATCAAAGAAGAAGAAGAACATACGCTGCCGCTCAGTATTAACAGCCGAAGTGCAGGGTCGTACAGAAGTGAACGAATATAAAAAGCTGAGGATACTGTCGTCAGCGAAGGAGTGAATTGGATTAGAAGTAACAGACAAGAGATCATTTATAAAATTAAAAAAGAGTATCGGGGACAAAACGGAACCCTGGGGAACACCAGCATTTACAAAGTAAGTACCAGACGTGGAAGACAACCTGAGGTGAACGATTCGAAGGGTGGCTTCTAATTCATAGTAGGAGAAGTCATCCACCCGAATGCACGCATTTTCGGCACAAGAGCTTCATGCCAAAACTCTGTCAATTGCTTTCGAAATATCAAGTGCAACTATTTTGCTTTCACTCGTCTGGTGGAGTGAACAATTCCACTTCTCGGTGAGATTGCCAACAAACCACCAGTGGATTTGTTGCTGCGGAGACCATACTGCCGGCCATTGAAGAGTTTTTGCGATTCAACATTGTAATATTTACAAACAACAAAAACTACTTCGCGTTGTTAAGCGTCAATTGGTTTATTTCAATTTTAAATATTAAGTAAAAAAAAAAGGAATGGAGGAAAAAAGATGGAGGCTTTAAAACGCTTTTTTTGCCGTGCGTTCGGAAACGTGCTGTCCTCTCAATGTTGCCGGAAAAAGTCCTTTATCTCCGCCATTATTCATTTCAACTCGGTGCTGCCATTGCCAATTTGCCCTTGTCCATCTACTTTGGTGGTGCCAAGTTCGTAACACTCCCCCCGGTGGATAGGGTTGGCGACCTTGTCCACCTCCCCATTAACGGACTGTTGGAGATCTAGCACCGCCAGCTTTGCTGCCGGGCGGGTGTATATCCCGGTTGATGTTTGTACCACTGCGCTTCTTACAGCTCCATCTCTACTTTTTATAGCTTTAATTACCTTCCCCATGGGCCATCTACCTTTTGGATTGTTCGCATCAACTACGATTACCACATCGCCTTGCTTGATTGGACCGGGCGATCTAAACCATTTAGTCCGGCGTGTTAAATCTGGCAAGTATTCACGGATCCAGCGACGCCAGAAATTGTTCGCGTACATTTCGCTTAAGAGCCAGTTCCTTTTGAGCATAACACCATCACAGAAAATGTCGGCGTTTACTTTGAATCCATTAGAAGACCCCAATAGGAAGTGGTTTGGTGTAAGAGCCTCCTGTCCACCGACTTCGATCGGCACATACGTAAGTGGGCGTGAGTTTACTATATTCTCCACTTCGGCCATCATACTAAGCAAGAGCTCGTCACTTGGATTGTGTGTTGGCGCTATTTCGCTCAGTGTAGTCTTAACCGAGCGTATTAAACGTTCCCAGCTTCCTCCCATATGAGGTGACTGTGGCGGTATAAAATTCCACTTGAGTTGCATCTCAAAATCCTCCGCCATGGTTCTAGTGTTCAACCCCTTCATTGCCTCTTTCAGCTCCTCGCTGGCTCCCCGAAGGTTCGTCCCATTGTCCGAGAATATCTCTCTTGGCATACCTCTTCTCGCTGCAAAGCGCTTAATTGCCAAAATACATGAGTCACTTGTGAGACTATGCGTGATCTCTACGTGGACGGCTCGGACTGTTAAGCAGGTGATCAACGTTCCCCATCTCTTTTCCCTGCGCCGTCCCACCTTAACATAAAGTGGACCAAAGAAATCAATGCCGACGTATGAGAACGGTCGCGTATATGACATGAGTCTGGCTGCTGGGAGCTGAGCCATCATCGGAGGTTTTGGCTCTGCCCGTTTTCTTTCGCAGTGTCTACAGCTTCTTCGTAACTTCTTTAGAACGGCTCTTAAATTCGGTATGTAATAAGTTTGTCGTATCTCGTTTATGACGGTTTCATTATTTGCGTGGTAGAAACGAACGTGGAAATTCTGTACGATAAGGTAAGTTATATAGTGTGATCTCGGAAGAATTATAGGTCGCTTGACTTGTTGATCTGCATTGGGCGCAGCATCTATGCGTCCTCTGATACGGATGACCGAATCCTGATCCATGTATGGTGATAGCTTATATAGGACGCTCGCCTTACTCAACTCAGTACATCCACCCCGAAGCAACCGATACTCCTTGCCGAAACCTTCTTTCTGGCACACACTATACAAATAGTTTTCCGATCGGAGACGTTCTGCCTCTGAAAACAAGTCCGAGTTCCTCGTTACGCTCCTTTTGCCTTTGATATCAATAAATCGGAATACAAACATGGTTGTACGTAGAAGACGATTCCATTTCGAGAAACGTTTATAGTCGATCACAGAGCTATCCTCAACGTTTTCTTGTATAACACAACAAATTTTTACCTCGTGTTCTTCTATTGTCTGTTGGCATTTCTCCTTACAAGCTTGTGGCCACTCATGCTCAGGCTTCTGGAGAAAGTCAGGCCCCTTGAACCATCTGTTATTTAGACGAAAATCGTCGCTATTCTTTTGCTTGGTAGCATCGTCAGCTACGTTGTCCTTGGTGGGAACCCACCTCCAGCTCCTTTCACTCGTGCGCTCGAGGATCTCGCCAATTCGATGAGCCACAAATTGTTTATATTTTCTATGCGGTGATGTTATCCAGCACAAAACTATTTTAGAGTCGGTCCAGAAGTATGTCTCGTTGATGGTGATCGAGTGACTCTCAGCTATTGTTTTTGCGAACCTGGTTCCCAAGACAGCTGCTTCAAGCTCCATACGCGGTATCGACATACCTATAATTGGGCCTACTCTAGTTTTAGCACCGACCAAGGTACATTCTGTGTACGTTTCTGACGAGGCTCGCAAGTACGCGACCGCAGCGAAGGCATACTCTCCAGCATCAACGAAAATATGCAGTTGCACTCGTGTCTTGGTAGTAAATAACAATTGTGAGAGGTAGGGTCTTCCAACATTTATTTCGCGCATTATTGGGATAAGCTTAAGCCATTTCAGCCATGTTTCAAAATGCGAATCAAGAATTTTCTGGTCCCACTCAATTGATGAGCGCCATATGTCCTGGACTAGAATCTTCAAGATTATTGTAAAATTTGCTATCAAGCCCAGTGGATCGAAAATGCTCATTAGGACCTTTAGAACCTCTCTTTTGGTGGGGACAGTGTCTCCTAACATAATACCCTGCTTCACCCTGGTTTGCTTGAACTTAAATACAAACCTATCTGCTTTGGGCGACCACCACATACCGAGCAGCTTCTCTTCATTGTCTGTGAGATTCAATCCTGTGAGATGATTACTAGTGCCAGATGATCCTTTTTCTAGAGCATTCAGTACTCTTGAGGAATTTGAAAGAAAATTCCGGATCTCGAAACCACCTTGTTTATGTACGTATATTACGTCTTTTGCTAGTTTTATGGCCTCATCTTCGTTATCAACACTGTCAAGGTAATCGTCCACGTAATGATTATTAATAATTGCATCAGCTGCTCTAGGATATTCGCCGGCAAATCGTTTGGCATTCTCGTTCTTTACGTATTGTGCGCAGTAAGGGGAGCATGTGGCACCGAAAGTCATCACCTTCATTTTAAACTCCTCTATTTCCCTGGTGCTCTTGTTGCGCCATAAGAACCTTTGAGAATCTTGATCCTTCTCGATGATTTTAATTTGGTGGAACATTTCTCGGATGTCCGCTACGAGGGTGACTCTTCTTTGCCTGAACCGAAATAATATCGCTATCAGCGCTGGCACTTCGTCCGGGCCTGTAATAAGGACTGAATTAAGCGACACCCCTTCCACTTTCGCAGCTGCATCCCAAACAATACGAACTTTATTCGGTTTGTTTGGATTGCAAACTGGGAATATCGGCAAATACCAAGTTCGACTATTCGTTGTTGAGGCTTCTGCTGCGCTGAGCTTTACAGCATAGTCTTTTTCTACGTATTCCTCAATTTGTTTAGCGACCCTCGTTAGCATTTCAGGATCACGAGACAGTTTCTTTTCGAGGCATACTAGTCTCTTCTCGGCCATCTGTCTGCTTTTGGGAAGTGTTACCTCATTATACTTCCATAGAAGAGGCACTGCATATCTTCCCTTGCTGTATGCTGATTTGGTTTCGAGCATCTGTTTCGCTCTAGTATCGATAGTGGAGACTGGGCTTTGGGATTTTGTAGTACCTGCTATATCAATTGCAAAGAAACTCTTCATTAGATCGTACATTTTCTCATTGATATTCTCCTGACACTCGCAAATGTGGTAGTTGTGGCTTACTTTAGGTGCTGAGGTGCTCGCTCCGTTCAGCGTTGGTCCGAAGACCGTCCAGCCTAGCCTTGTTTTTATGGCGACCGGTTGGCTCGCAGTTCCTTCTACGGATTTAAGCGGGATCCCCAGCCTCCAGTGCTGTAATCCTATAAGTAAGCGTGGCCTAGCATTCTCGTATGATGTTAAGGGTACATTTTTTAGATGTTTGTATTTGGTGAGGAGTTTCATTACGCTGACCGACTGTTTTGGAAGCTCCAATGCATTCACTGTATGAACGTTCGGTAGAGGGAATCTCTTGACGGCTCCTGGGGCCGAAACCTCGAGGTTGAGTTTCCTTGAAGACTCTTCACTCCTCTGAGTGTTCCCAGTCCACTTAAGGCATAGGGGTTCGGGTTCACCGTCGGCGTTCAAATTTTGCGCAAGCTCCTCATCGATTAGTGTAACTGACGAACCATCATCTAGGAACGCATATGTCTCTACTTTGTTCCCTTTACAGTATAAAGAAACGGGGAGAATCTTAAACAAGAGCGAGCCCTTTCCTTGACGGTTCACGGTGCAGCTCAACTGGGATCCTTTAACCGCGTTATCGCTACTACCATCATTAGCCGGCTGTTGAGATGTTGATATTTGTGATGGCTTATGCAAAAGCATGTGATGTCTGTATGTGCACCCGTTAAATCCACAGAGCTGGTTAGATGGACACCTTTGTTTCCCGTGGTGACGCAAACACGTACGGCAGAGTGAGTATCGCTTTACGACCGCCCATCTCTCTTGCACGGTCATTCCCCGAAAACGTTGGCATAATGGAAGCTCTTGACGACACTTGTCGCCGGTCGGGCATCTCTGTTCCTGAATTTGGAAACTTTCTTTTTTCTCGTGGATGTTAACGACTCCCTTTGGTTTCCTTATCGCTCTATTTTGTGAGTGATCCCAAGGTGGTACGGTAGTTGTAACTTCGGCGGCAGCGTTGGCTATTAGCGAAAGCCATTTACTGAATGTGTCCAAGGTTGTGCTACTAATTCGCTGTTTGTATATACCCCAGTCTAACTTTAATTGCGTTGGCAGTTTATCGACAAGCTCCTGAATCAGGCAAGGATTATTTAGGTGCGCAAGAAGACCGGCCGATTTGATGGTGCTACACACGTTAGCGACGGAGATGGCAAAGTTGATGATCGTGTGAAGTTTGTCAGGCTTAGGTGATGGCTCATTTCTGATTCTATCTAAGATCGTCTGTATAATGATTTCTGGGCGGCCATATAACATTTGTAGGGTTGAAATGGCATTACGAACCTGATCGGGGTGCATTAGCTGGTACCGGACCTTTTCCAGTGCTTCTCCGGTAAGGCACCGTTGCAAACGATGGAGATTTTCACAGGGACTATATGCGCACATCTTCGTGGAATTCTCAAACCAACTTATGAAGAGCGGCCATTCTTCTGGTCGACCAGAGAATTTTACGCACTCTTTTGACATTATCTGTCTTGTGGCTAGTTGATTTTTAGTCAGCTTTGGTAGCGGTGACGGATTTGATGATGTTTTTGGATTCGCATCAAGAACCTTATGGTCCTGCACGTCCGAGTGTAGCAAGGGATGTTCGAATGCCAGCTTTGATCTGACGTCTGCGTTAGGCATTTCCTTACAGCGTACCTTTTGACTGAGGGGTATTGATTTGCTAACCCAGTCTTCAACACGAATGTCTTGCGACGACTCGTCGCTCTCGGAATCCTCTTCATCATTGGAGAAAGCCTGTTCAAGTATTTCATACTTCCTACTGAGGTAGTCTCTTTCTCGTTGCTCACGGAATTTCATCTCTTCCTCCAGCTTTTTCATTTGCAGGTCTACGTTTTTATAACTCGACTTCGACGAACTGGTTTTTGTATTGGACTTGCGAGAGGACTTATCGTCAACTAATTTTGCTGCAGCCTTAGCAGAAGGATGGTCGGAGGTTAGCCTTATAGGTGTTTTGGGGTTTTTTTCGGTGGATTCGTTTATAGGCGGTCGTTGAGACAGAGAAAGATGGGTAGGGTTTGCTTCCTGATGTGACTTCGTAGTAGATGGAGCTGCAACCGAGCATGACTCGCATATCCACGTGTCACGTGTTTTGATGGTTTCGTCCACCTTCGCGCAGGCGTAGTGGAACCATCTTTCACATACGTCGCACGATACCATGTTGTCGTAGGCGTCGGATTCGGGGCATTGGGCACAGTTAAATAAAGTAGATGGGCTAGCACTAGATAAATGCAACATCTTCACTTACCTGAATGTTCGAGTTGCGGGCTTGAAAGGCAACACGTGGGGTTGGTGAGCAATGGCAGCCGAGTTGCAGGGATGGATGGTCCGTTGGTCGCCGTCGACTCTTCGTTGGTCGCTTCAGGCGATGACGTCCCGCGTTGGTCGCTTCGGGCGAAACGTGGATGACAAAAACGAGCGACGATTAATCCCACGTTGATCGCCGTCGACTCTTCGTTGGTCGCTTCAGGCGATGACGTCCCGCGTTGGTCGCTTCGGGCGAAACGTGGATGACAAAAACGAGCGACGATTAATCCCACGTTGATCGCCGTCGACTCTTCGTTGGTCGCTTCAGGCGATGACGTCCCGCGTTGGTCGCTTCGGGCGAAACGTGGATGACAAAAACGAGCGACGATTAATCCCACGTTGATCGTCGCCGACTCTTCGTTGGTCGCTTCAGGCGATGACGTTCCGTGGCGGCGTCCCACGTTGGTCGCTTCGGGCGAAACGTGGATGACAAAAACGAGCGACGATTATCCCACGTTGATCGCCGCCGACTCTTCGTTGGTCGCTTCAGGCGATGACGTTCCGTGGCGGCGTCCCACGTTGGTCGCTTCGGGCGAAACGTGGATGACAAAAACGAGCGACGATTATCCCACGTTGATCGCCGCCGACTCTTCGTTGGTCGCTTCAGGCGAAACGCACAACACAGAGGTGACGATTAATCGGCTTCTCGGACTTCTAGTTTGCCGATCGCACAACGTTTTAAAGATTTGTAATATTTACAAACAACAAAAACTACTTCGCGTTGTTAAGCGTCAATTGGTTTATTTCAATTTTAAATATTAAGTAAAAAAAAAAGGAATGGAGGAAAAAAGATGGAGGCTTTAAAACGCTTTTTTTGCCGTGCGTTCGGAAACGTGCTGTCCTCTCAATGTTGCCGGAAAAAGTCCTTTATCTCCGCCATTATTCATTTCAACTCGGTGCTGCCATTGCCAATTTGCCCTTGCCCATCTACTTTGGTGGTGCCAAGTTCGTAACAAACATATTTCATTAGCTGACGATTTATCAAGGTTTCCATGACTTTGGAAGGAAGAGACCTTAGTGCGATCGGTTGGTAATTGAAGGGAAAATAAGATTCGTCTTTTTTGGGAATAGGCCAGCCAAATGCTGCTTCTCACCTACTCGGATAGAGCCCTGGAGAGTAGGAAAGGCGAAAAGTTACGCCAGCGTCGAAGAATACCCCTACAGAGTATGGTTGAGTGAACGTACAGGCAGTGACAAAGATGATTTTGGGACATGCAAGTTTGCTGGGAAGAGGGCATGGGCTCGGACATACACGGTAAAGTTGTGGATTACTCTCAACCTGGCGAAATGCCAGCAACGATCCATGTTTAAATGCCCGGGTCAAGTTGACATACGGATTCCTCGCGGCGCCCTCTGGACAGCCTCTTCTTCAACCGTTGGGAGATGAACAAACGTATGCAGGGACTAAGCCCCGACCAGAATGACGGTTGTGCGGCGGACCAACAATGCGCCTACGTAAAAAACATAAAAGTTATGAATGAGCAAGATGCCTCAGATACACGGACGGATACTAGACGACGACAACGCACGAAAAAGGGACAAGATTTGCGAGTATGCTCCTGGAATGTCAGAACCCTGTACACTCCGGGGCTGATCATAAACTAGAAAGAATCAACCCGCAGTACAAGGCGGATATTACTGCGGTCCAGGAAATATGATGGATAGAAAACGGTATGATGAGGAAGAAAAATTGCGACATTTATTACAGCTGTCACAAGAGATTGCACTTACTGGGATGCGGATTTGTCGTGAGAAAGCGGTTAAGGTCGAAGGTCATCGACTTTAAACCTATAAGTGATCGCCTGGCTGTGATTCGCATCAGAGGCAGATTTTATAACATCAGCCTTATATGTGCACACGCCCCTACCGACGAGGCTGAAGACCCTACCATGGAGGAATTCTATGACTTCTTGGACAACGCCTACGGAGCTTGTCCAGAGTACAATGTCAAAATCGTGCTCGGGGACTTCAACGCAAAAATCGATAAGGAGAACACCCTAGGCGGAGTGATAGGAAAGCACAGCCTCCACGATACAACAACAGATAACGGCGTCCGAATCACGGACTTTGCGACAGATCGTAATGCGGTGATAAGTAGCACAAGATTCCCTCGTAAGCGAATCCACACAGCAACCTGGCGATCTCCTGACGGTCGAACCGCCAACTAAATCGACCATGTGCTCATTGACGCAAGGCACTCTTCAAACATCCTGGATCTGCGAACATTCAGAGGGGCAAATGTCGACTCTGACCACTTCCTCGTAGCAGCAAGATTCAGAGCTCGACTGTCCAATGTCAGAAAGCTGCACCAGCCGAACAGAAGGAGGTTCGACATTGGGCGTCTGAGTACACCGGAGGTTACCAGCGAAAGACTCTACGGTATGCCTACGTCGAACACAAATGCCAATAATATGTGGCTGCATTGCCGCTCAGTCATTCAGGAAGTAGCCGAAACCACCTTAGGTTACCTACCACCCCCGACAAGAAATCCGCGGTATGATGGCGAGTGTGAGCAGGAAAAGGCAGCAACCGACGAGGCGTACCAAAAGGCGCTGCAGAGGAAAACCAGGGCAGCGCAAGAAACTGCGAGGGTAATTTTGTCTACGACCCGCAGGGAATAGTGGATGTTTTAAGCGGCATTTCCACCAGCTGCTTAACGAGCATGACCAAGAGTGAGCGGTAGGTACCGAGAAAATCCCAACTCCAGCCGCTGAAGTAGTCCTCCCACCTAGCATCGAACAAGTCGGTACAGCTAATCAGAACCTGAAGAATAACAAGGCCGCAGGCTCACATGGCTTGCCATCAGAGCTCTACAAGGCTGGCGGCGATGTTCTGGTAGGGAGCATGCACCAGATCATCAGCAGAACTTGGGAAGATGAAAGCATGCCCGACGACTGGAATACCAGCTCTATATGCCCCATCCACAAAAAAAGCGATCATACCTCTAGCAAAAACTATAAAGGTATATCCCTGCTCAATGTCGCATACAAGATCCTGTCCAGCGTATTGTCTAAAGCCATTTAGCACCGCACTAATCGGCAGCTACCAATGCGGCTTCCGGCCCGGCAAATCGACTATAGACCACATTTTCACACTTCGACAAATCCTGGATAAGACCAACGAGTTTAGAATCGATACACACCATCTTTTCATCTATTTCAAAGCCGCATACGACAGCATTTATCGTGACGAACTGTTTGGTGCAATGGATCCCGGGAAAACTGATCCAGTTGTGTCGCGCCACGCTAAAAAATACACGATGCACCGTGCAACTCGGTTCTAGGATCTCGGAACCGTTTGAAACATGTGCCGGATTTCGGCGAGGAGATGCGCTGTCATGTGACTTCTTCAACCTGGAGCTGGAGCAGATAGTGCGACGGGCAGGCGTCAACAGGGAAGGCACTATCTTCTACAAGTCCGTCCAGCTGCTAAGATACGCGGATGATATCTACATCATCGCGTGTTCTCGCCGTGACATTGTGGAAGCATTCACGGCGATTACAAAACAGGCGAAACGAGTTGGTCTTAAAGTCAATGAGGACAAAACGAGGTACATGCTGTCAAGCAAAAATCAATCCGTCGCCCACCACCTGGGACAAAACATAACAATTGACAGCTACAATTTCGAGGTAGTTAAGGAGTTTGTCTACCTCAGGGGAAAACGTAAATTCTACAAATGACTCCACAGTGGAGAACCGGCACAGAATCGCCCCTTGCAACCGCTGCTACTTCGGCTTGTCCAAACAACTGGGGTCAAAACTCCTCACTCGAAAGACAAAGGTCATGCTTTACAAAAGGCTCATACTGCCAGTCTTGCTGTACGGAGCCGAAAGCTGGACGATAAGCAGGACAGCGGAGCTGATTTTAGCTTCTTTAGAAAGGAAAATTCTTTGAAAATGGCTCGTCTAGTGTGGGAGTTGCAGTCATTTCTGGCTTTCATATATCTTTTTTGGTTTTCCTCGGTGGTGTTTGCTTTATAATCTCGAAAACTTATTTCTCTCAACCTGATAACCTCTTTGCAGCTAAGGTCAAACCACGCATTATCCTTCGGCATAAGACTTTTTACCCTGTTTAGGATAGAATTAATTGTGCCATTGTTGATAATATTTGTGAGAATATCAGCTACGGCGCCCACGTCGCTGTCGAGGAAGCATAGCGACTGGTTAAAGCTCCGAAAGAAGTTCTTAAAGCCACAACAGTTAGCTTTCTTAAATACCCATCTTATTCTTTTGGGACCTTTTTCTTTAGTTGAGTGGAATGAATATGGGAATTGAACTGATATAACACAGTGATCTAACGAGCCTAGAGGGTAAAATGCATCCAAACTCTATTTATCAGGTTGAGAGGTAAGAATCAAGTCCGGGGTGTTGGCGGTGTGACTGGCAATATCTGGGATAAGGGGAGGCCCATTCACAAGCCGAGTTAGTTAGTTGAATAACTATTTCAGTGTGAGGAAACAGGGAAACAAACCTTTGGATGGAGTCGGTTAATACATAAGACTAAAATCCGAAAGATCAGACTTTTCGTCATCAGGTTAGGCTGCCATGTGCTCGAGATCGTTGTCATGTTGGAAGACTTAAGGCTGATCTAACCCCAATTTTGCAACACATGATGGTAAATATTCTCTGAAAATATTAGGTAATCGGCTTTTTCATTGTGATATCAATAAAAACCAGGTCTGCAGATATGATGCTGCAGCCCCAGACCATAACCGAACCCTCGCCGTACTAAACTGTTCTTCAAACTCATTATTATTGACTCTCCATATGATGATGACTTTTTTTTTATCCTGAAATTAGAGATTTTCTCTCATCAGCAAAGAGAATATTATTTCGGTATGGAAAACCTTCATTTCTATATTTTTTATGTTAATATTTTGTTTATGTATGTATGTATGTTGGCGTTACAGTCCATGAAGGACCTGAGCCGAGCTTCTCTCAATCATCCATGTTGTGTGTGATTTAATTTTCCCATGACCTACGTGAAGGGGACCTACAGTTTTATGGCCGGTTCCGGACGGCGAATTCCGAGAAGCTTTTCATGACAATTTTACTACAGGGGGTTTTGTCAGAACCCCGCTGAGGAGAAACACCGTGAAAAACACGTTCGATGACATGGCTGTGTCGGGATTCGATCCCATGTCATCGGCGTCAGAGGCCAACACACTACCCACTGCGCCACGGTGCTCTCAAAAAGCTTAGACTTAAAGGTACTTTTTTTTGAATTTCTCCCGCTTACTTGACAACAATCTATCCGGCCTGCTGGTATGAGGTTGGCCTTCCACGTTTTTTAACTCCGCAAATTTATCTATATTTTTTGCACGATGCTATGGTGTCCTACAACTATTTCTGTTTCAATGAAAACGTTGTTTTCCATTAAATCTAGTTTTAACGTTATGATAGCATGAACTTCTGCTGCACACTTTTCTTGTCGCGTAAAATATGACCCATTTTTGGATATTTTATTACTACCATCTTATTATTACCTTTTATTGTTTACTAGCGTTCTAAAGCTATGGTCGAATCCAGGATAGGGGATGAACAGGGCGGTTTCGTCACGGCAGATGTACAACCGACCAGCTTTTCACTCTAAAAATGGTACTCGAGAAGGCTTGAGAGTACGCGAAACCAATCTACAGCTGCTTTGTAGATTTGGAAAAGGCATATGACCGAGTTCCTCGAAGTAAACTCTGGAGTGTTTTGCAGGAATATGGGATTGATGGTCCTCTGTTGAGGGCCATTCAGCCTCTATACACACACTGTAGCAGTTGCGTTGGGGTTAACGGTAGTAAATCAACACCTTTCACCGTGGGCGTTGGACTTCGCCAAGGGTGTGCCTTGTCACCTCTCCTTTTCATTATATATATGGACTGGATGTAGCAGCGCAGTCGACAAACTATCTTCTTTTTGCAGATGTCTTAGTTGTCCTCACATCCTCCCAGATGGAACTTCAGCGCGCGCTAAATAGGTTTGTATCCGAATGTGCTGATGCTGGAATGAGGGTTAACGTGGACAATTCCGAGGTTATGGTTATTTCCAGAACACCTGTCCAATACACTCTACATGTTAGTGGAGTCCCATTGAAGCAGGTGGAGAAGTTTAAGTATCTCGGGGTCTTCTTCACGAGTGATGGGAGGAGTAATACTGAGCTTTCCTGCAAAATTGGCCAAGCTGGGTCAACAGCTTGGAAGATCTGTAATCAGGAAGACCGAGCTTGGTGTCAAAGCCAAGTTAGCGGTTTTTAACTCAGTATTTGTTCCAACTCTCACCTATGGTCATGAAATTTGGGTATTGACCGAAAGAATAAGATCGCGAATACAAGCTGCCGAAATGGGATTTCTTCGTGCTGTTGTGGGAGTGACTCGCCGGGATAGGGTGATAAACACGGCAGTGCGCGGGGAGCTCAATGTTGAACGGCTGCTTCTCCGAACGGAAAGGGCTATGCTTCGATGGTTTGGTCACGTGAGACGAATGTCGCGATCATCACGACTTCCGAAGCGTGCCTTGGATGCAATACCATCAGGCAGGCGACCGCTTGGCAGACCCAGGACGAGGTGGTTGGACCAAGTCCAAAAACTCCCCTGGGTGCGATTAGGCATAGCTCCTGATGAGTTAGAGTCGATGACGGAGGGTCGAGTGGCCTGAAGATCCGGCGTGCGTGCATTACCCCCGCGACTCTTTTAATGGAGCATGCGGGCCACTGGAAATGTATGTATGTTGTGTACTTTTTAGAGAGATTGCTGTTTGTAGAAATAAAGTACAAACTAATGCAATGTGAAAGTGTACACTTTTTTTCGACGCCCCCCGTAAATTAATATTTGGATTCGTCTGGAGTCAGCAAAACAACGTTATCACTCATTCCTTACCTCGGTCAAGCGGATACCACGCTCTGCTTGTAATAGGGATTTAGATCATATGCATATGCACTTAAAAAGCACGAATTGCATGTGAAGGGCTATATATCTTAATTATCACATATTTTTGGATTTGGTTGATTTACAACAATGGTTCTTAACCATGCATGTCCTATAATATTAAATACCATTGAATCCTTTGTCACACACGAACTCTATGATTCTCAATAGTAAGAGTGCCAATTAAAATGATTGTCGTACATGAACTCGATCCCTACGCTTGTCATTGTCGCATTTTTTAATTAGTCCACCCACAGTACTTGGTGTTTGTGAACCAAATTGCAATTTTTATAACGATTTTGTTACATGGACGTGTATGACTTTCAATTGCCAATTGTGATGGCAAAATAATTTTATTGGACGGAACAATGTTAATTTTGAATTTTTGCTATTTCACTTTATTGAAAATTTTTCATTTTGAAATGAACATAACAAAAATCATGTTCAATCTGATAAATATCCCCATACATCCGCGTTAATTAAGGTTTAAGCATGTTGATGATCCTCTGTGGGTATCTAATCTATTATCTACATATATAAATGTAGGAGGTAGCTTGTTGCTTTATTTCTTAGTGGATGAATTTTACAAATATTGAACAAAAATTGATAAAACAATCCAAATTTGACAAAACAATACAAATTGACAAATTAGTGAATTCTCCCCCGAAGCTCTAAACCACCTGAAGCGCACTTACGCACTGACCGCGAGACCAAACTAAAATGTCCATTTATACTCATAACCCGATCCAACGGCAACCCAGTCAATCCATCAGTTTAACCAGTTCCAAAGTCTAAAAGAGCCACAGTTTCAACGCGAAAGGCAACACCGTCCATCCAATACATAATCCGATCGCAACAATTATTAACGGACTCCTGGTATCACAAAGACAACACTGCCTACATCGCCTCGGCTTTTATGTTTCCCAATGTATCCATTTATGACGAATGCAAACACTGCCTTCCATGACTCCACGATAGTAAACAAACCCCGTCCATCTGGGTCAACAAACGAGCGGATGACGATTCATAGTACCGAAATTGGAGATCGAGACATTATTGGATCAATATCATTAAATTGGTCGAAGCATTATCGAGTGCAGCTGGTGGTCGTCGATCCGGAATGAATCGTCAATCAATCGTTTCCCCTGATTTTGGTTACTTCGTAGGCACCAAACTGTGCAACAAGACTGTGTACTTGGTAACATCTGAGTGCTTCCTGTTGCGATTGAACGTCCTCTTATTCTCCTTCTGTCGCGGCTGTTCTCGAAGTCATCCAGTATTGCCTCCTCTAACAGTTCTCGTAGCTGCCTGTTATCTTAGCATTTCATAACAGTACCAAACATACATAAGTTGAAATGGGCTTCGCTTGGTACTCCGTGATATCGTAGAATAAATCATCCGTTGAACATTAGTAACGTGTTTGAACCACTTTGTAGGATCCTCCACTGACACCTTGGTAAGTACCTCTATTATGATGCGATTCATCCTCTCCACTTGTCCGTTTCCACTTGGCATCGCCGTTTTCGTTAGGATGTGGTGAATGCCGTTTCGCTCACAATATTCCTTGATTATGTTAGCGGTGAACGCCGTCCCTCTGTCTGATATAATGCATGCTGGGCTTCTGGAATCTTCGCATTGCTGTTGCAACTTCTTATCTACCACCTCGTTTTTTGTAGTCTTTACTGAGTATATCCAGACGAATTTGATAAAAACATCAACCACAACAAATAGATAATTGTAAGTTTTGTTAGTTGAGGGAAGCGGACCCAAATGGTATGTACGAAGGTACGTCGCTTTTTTCAATAGGGTGTAGAAATCCCTCTGTTTTCCCATCGAGCCAAGGTAGACGAAGTCCTTGACTACTTCAAAAATATAGCTGCCGAAGGTGATGTTCTGACCAAGACGTCGGTGTTGCGCGTCTTTCTTGATGACAGCATATATTTGGTCTTGGCCCCATTTACCCTTAGACCCACTTTAGCCGCTTCTGCCTCAATGCTTACGAACGCCTCATTGATGTCTCGCTCTGTCCGTCCAATAACGTCAATATCATCTGCGTAGGCAAGCAATTGTGTGACCTTAAAGTAGATCGTACCTCTTGTATTGACCGCAGAGTCCCGCACGGTCTTTTTAAGTATGATGTTAAAGAAATCACATGACAGTGCGTCACCCTGTCTAAAACCTTTTTTAACATTAAAGGGGTCGGTTAGTTCACCTCCGACCTTAATGGAGCAGCGAGAGTCCTCACAGTCATCCTGCACAGTCTGACGAGTTTGGTAGGAATGTTAAATCATGACATGGCTCTGAATAGCTCGTCTCCATGATCTGCCGTAGTGTAAATATTTGGTCTGTCGTGTTTTTTCCTGGCCTGAAACCACACTGGTAGAAACCTATCAGATTGTCCACGGATGGTTTCAGGCGCTTACACAGTACGGCAGAGAGGATCTTGTACGCGATGTTCAGGAGGCTTATCCCTCTCTAATTGGCGCAGTCATAGGGGTCTCCTTTCTTATGGACCGGGCAAACGATACTCAGATTCCATTGATCGGCCATGTGTTCTTCCGACCATATCTTGCAGTTGCTGCATGTTCCTGATCAGCTCATCGCCAGCTGCATTAAACAGTTCCGCGGGGAGTCCGTCTGCTCCAGCAGCTTTATAAGACTTAAGTTTCGATATCGCTATCTTAACATCGTCTAGGTCGGGTGGACGGGATTCTCCTTCGTCTTCGTCCATTGTGAATGGTTCGCTCTGCCTGACGGCGGCATTTTGACCATCATCGACGTTATACAGTTTGCAGAATCTTCCACAATCTCAGCATCGACTGTGACTCCACTACTAGTTGTCCGTACTCATCCCCCGCTCTGGCTTTATAGCCTTGGCATGTTCGTTTTACTTTCTGATAAAATTTTCGAACGTCGTTCCTGCAGTAACATCTCACCAACTCCTCGATCTCGCGCTTATCATGCTCCTTCTTTTTCCTTCTCAGAAGCGCATGCTCCTCCCTCCTTTTCTGTTCGTAGAGCTCGCGGGCAGCTCTCGTCCGTCGATGCAATGTGGCCATGAATACATTCTGTTTCTCTACACGGGCCTGTCTGCATTCATCATCAAACCAGGGGTTTCTCGACGGTAGTGGCTCGAAACCGAGTACATCTGAGGCGGCCTCTCTAATGGCGTTCTGACAACGACTCCATTGCTGTTCTGTGGTTTCTGCAGATTGCATGGGGACTTGAGAGAGCTTGAGGGAGACTTGATCGGCGAAGGTCCTGGCGATCTCCTGCGATTGCAGTTTTCCGACGATAAATTTTGGTATTCCCTCAGAATCTGCTTCTGCATATGCTTAGACACCACGAGCAAATGGGTGCCCTCTACAAGCTTGTACAGCAGTCCGTGTCTCATTTCGTAATTCTTGTAAGTTCCTGTTGTCGAAAGAACTTCTGTGATTAACTGACAGGATTCATCCTTACTCTGTGACCATTTAATTCTCTTATCGATGCCTTCAACTTACCTACTTATCAGGCCAGCGATCCAAGACCAAGGTGTCTTACATCCGCGATTACTTGGTCTTTATACCGGAGGTTCGGTCTTCCTCTTCTTCACGAACCAGGAGGATCGGAGTCGAAGACCCTCTTAGGTGGAGTGTTGACGTCCATGCGCTCGATGTGGCCGAGCCAATGTAGTCGACGGATCCTTGCCTTCCGGACTACATCCACATCTTGGTACAGCTCGTAGAGTTCGCAGTTGTGTCTTCTTCTCCATTCACCATCCTCACAGACATATCCGGCGCAGAATTTTTCTTTCGAAAGAACCCGAAATCAGTTCCGCTGTCCTGCTTGTCGTCCAGCTTTCGGCTCCGTATAGCAAGACTGGCAGAATGAGCGTTTTGTAAAGCATGACTTTGGTCTTTCGAGTGAGGACAAGCCGAAGTAGCAGCAGTTGCCAAGGGCGATTCTATGCCGGATCTCCACTGTGGTGTCATTTGTGGAATTTACGTTTGCCCCGAGGTGGACAAACTCCTTAACTACCTTAACTAACGTGGCGCGACACAACTAGATCAGTTTTCCCGGTATCCCGAATTCGGCCATCGCACCAGACAGTCTCTCACGATGAATGCTGTCGTATGCGGCATTGAAATCGATGAAAAGATGGAGTGTATCGATTCGAAACTCGTTGGTCTTTTCCAGGATTTGTCGAAGTGTGAAAATTTGGTCTATAGTTGATTTGCCGGGCCGGAAGCCGCACTGGTAGCTGCCGATTAGTGCGGTGCAAAATGGTTTTAGACGTTCACACAATAAGCTGGACAGGATCTTGTATGCGACATTGAGCAGGGATATACCTCTATAGTTCTTGCAAGAGGTAGGACCGCCTTTTTTGTGGATGGGGCATATAGAGCTGGTATTCCAGTCGTCGGGCATGCTCTCATCTTCCCAAATTCTGCAGATGATCTGGTGCCTGCTCCCTACCAGAACATCGCCGCCAGCCTTGTAGAGCTCTGATGGCAAGCCATGTGAGCCTGCGGCCTTGTTATTCTTCAGGTTCTGATTAGCTTTACCGACTTGTTCGATGCTAGGTGGGAGGACTACTTCAGCGGCTGGAGTTGGGATTTCCTCGGTCCCTACCGCTCACTCTTGGTCAAGCTCGTTAAGCAGCTGCTGGAAATGCCGCTTAAAACATCCACTATTCCCTGCGGGTCGGTGACAAGATTACCCTCGCAGTTTCGAAGAGCCTGGGTGCCCTTTTTGAAGCTGGGAGGCTGCGAGGATTATTTTCTTTTGTCGTGGTAGTTTTTTCGCCTCCCTTCTTCTGGCTCGGTACTCTTCTTGCGCTGCCTGGTTTTCCTCTGCAGCGCCTTTTGGTACGCCTCGTCGGCTGCTGCCTTTTTCTGCTCACACTCGCCATCATACCGCGGGTTTCTTGTCGGGGGCCGTAGGTAACCTAAGGTGGTTTCGGCTACTTCCTGAATGGCTGAGCGGCAATGCAGCCACATATTATTGGCATTTATGTTCGACGTAGGCATACCGTAGAGTCTTTCGCTCAGCTGCCTGTAGACTCTGGCAACCTCCGGTGTGCTCAGGCGTCCAATGTCGAACCTCCTCCTGATGGGCTGGTGCAGCTTTCTGACCTTGGACAGTCGAGCTATGAATCTTGCTGCTACGAGGAAAGAGTCAGAGTCGACATTTGCCCCTCTGAATGTTCGCAGATCCAGGATGTTCGACGTGTGCCTTGCGTCAATGAGCACATGATCGATTTGGTTGGCGGTTCGACCGTCCGGAGATCGCCAGGTTGCTGTGTGGATTCGCTTACGAGGGAATCTTGTGCTACTTATCACCGCATTACGAGCTGTCGCAAAGTCCGTGAGTCGGACGCCATTATCTGTTGTTTTATCCTGGAGGCTGTGTTTTCCTATCGCTCCGCCAAGGGTGATTTCCTTACCGATTTTAGCGTTGAAGTCCCCGAGCACGATTTTGACATCGTACTCCGGACAAGCTCCGTAAGCGTTGTACAGGAGGTCATGGAAGTCCTCCTTGATAGGGTCTTCAGCCTCGTCGGTAGGGGCGTGTGCACATGTAAGGCTGATGTTATAAAATCTGCTCTGATGCGAATCACAGCCAGGCGATCACTTATAGGTTTAAAGTCGATGACCTTCGTCCTTAACCACCGCTTTCCCACGACAAATCCGCATCCCAGTAAGTGCAATCTTTTGTGACAGCTGTAATACATATATGTCGCAATTTTTCTTCCTCATCATACCGTTTCCTATCCAGCGTTTTTCCTGGACCGCAGTAATATCCGCCTTGTACTGCGTGAGGATTCCTTCTAGTTTATGAGCAGCTCCGATAGTGTACAGGGTTCTGAGATTCCAGGAGCATACTCGCAAATCGTGTTCCTTTTTCGTGCGTTGTCGTCGTCGTCGAGTGTCTGTCCGTGTATCCGAGGTATCTTGCTCATTCGTAACTTTGTTTTTTTTTTTACGTGGGCGGATTGTTAGCCCGCCACAAAACCGCCATTCTGGTGGGGTCTTGCCGCTGCATACATTAGTTCACCTCCCAACGGTTGTTGAAGAGGCTATCCAGAAGGCGGCGCGAGGAGGCCGTATGTCAACTTGACCCGGGCATTTAAACAGGGATCGTTGCTGGCATCTCGCCAGGTTGAGAGCGATCAACGTAAAGTTGTATGTCCGAGCCCATACCCTCTGATTCCATCAACACAGGAGATATATTTTAGGTCTACAGAAGCTATATGCTCGTATTAACCAGATCATGCTACATGCTCGTATTAACCAGATCAGATTCATTGACAAATACAAATTGTAGGTAAAAATATGCCATCCCTAATAACAACCACATCCCAAAAGGGCGATTTCGTCATACTAGAATCAACCTCTTTTGGTAATGTCGAATGAAATAACATTAGACTCTGTATGAACTATATCCAGTGAAATAGTGGAATGGACCTTAAGAAGAGACTCAATTTATAGAAGTACACTAGAGCTTACTTCTACTGTCTTCGATAAAAACTACAATGGTACGATCAACTAGTTAGAAAAGTCAATCGCATACAAAACCGTTAGCTCTCTCCTTTCCAAGAATACAGTAAAACAGCTTAACAGACTTGAGATCCCTAATATCCGTCAGAACTGATCTTTAAGACCCATTTGATTGATGGCGTATTTTCAAACAACAATTACGGCAAACGATATCATCCACCGCAGCATTTTCTCCCTATTATTCTCTCTTAATCAAACCGTCAAATCTTAAACATCCTTCGTTCACTAAACTGAACCTGTCCACACGATTCTTGCTCTTCCGAGTCATATAAATTTAATTAAACTTGATCCACTTCCACAATAAATCAATTTATATAATTCTCGATTCCAGCCGTTCATGGTCTGGTCAGGTAAATGGATTCATTACAATCTCCCTCGGGTATGAACCTTATAATTACGGTTCAAATGCTGTATAAAGAGTTCCGGGATGAAGGAAGGTTTCTGCTTGACACAGTCTTTTGTTGGAGATTTAATGAAGTTGCTCAGCTGGCAGTGCAGGAACTTAATGGTATCATCCTTTCACCCTTGAAATTTAGACTATAATTAACTTGGTACTTTAATGCCATTATATAGACACTGGATGGTAATGGATGTCTGATAGTTGCAAGTCATTATACAGTGTTAGGTTACGGATAATAATATCGATGGATGATACGGATCAGATCGATGGATGATACATTGGCTTGAAATCAACTAACCTCCATTGTGGCTACATCTAAAACTATAGTAGGAGAGGGTGTCATAGTTCCAGTTCAGTTATTGTATTTTATGTGCAAATTGAAATGATAACAAGTCAATAAGATTAAAAGGCTTGTTATGCCAGGTCCCAGCACATTTCCAATTATGAGAAACTATCGGTTGCTCGATTCTTGTATTATGTGAATTTGTATCGAACTTCCTTATGTAGAAGTTAATTGGGTTCTTGACAGAAGGGTATCTTCTAAAAAGAACTATAAAATAGCTACCTTTGCTCAGTAGCATCGCATTTTTAAGGTTATAGGAATAAGCTTTTAAAACAAGTTCCAAATTCCATTCGAGTTCATAAAAATGTTGGTAACAAGATTGTCTAAAATGTAGATTTGTCGGGTATTTCAATTGAAGTGTAACCCAATTCAGACGCCGAAATGCTATTCAGCAACACAAATCGACCCTATGGACTTCAAAATGAAACAGATTCAGTGATTCAGACAACAAGGCGAAGAGATTGGTTCAGCGATGGTAATTTCGATCTGAGTGACAAGAAACGTGAAAAGTCGTAGAGCAAAAAGTGCAGGTTTTTTTGGACGAGAGAAAATACTGTGCGTTTGAAGCCTAAAAAGATTTTGAAAAACCACCGCTACCACAAACAATTAAATTATACAATGTTCTACACGAAAAAAACCTGAATTATCCATCAAGATATGACTAGCTAATTTCCCTCCACGGCAATGCTCCACAGGATACGCCAAAAATGGTCGGAAACAATTTTGAGGCACTCAAGCGGGAGGTATAACCTTAAGACGATTATTCACAAGACACTGATTGTTGATAGCACCATTTAAACCTTAAGTCCTCTACCGATTCTCGCGTCCTAAATTGGAATGCAGACTCAGCAAATTTATTCGATCTGCTAATCCGTTCCATTAGTCAGTAGCTTTTATAGACTTTTATCCGGTTTGGGGCAATTAAGTTTCGGAAATTTGTATTTAAAAAACAAGCAAATTAAGTTTATTGTAAAATGTTATTAACCACCACCACAATAGTCGCCCTCAAAACCTAAATAACTATTTCAACGTTGCTTCCACGGTTCGAAGCATCCATGCAGCCTTTTTACCTTCTCTACACCTTCATAATGAGTTGCCTTTAGGTGTGGCTTCATCTAAATAAAAAAAGTCGCAGGGGGCAATATCGTGGCTACTGGAGTGCGTAGTAATATTAAAATGCATTTTCGCCAAAAACTATTGCACATCAAACGAAAATGCAGGATCCAGACCTTTTTGGCGAGCCCGGGTGAATTGGTGGTGGTGTGAAGTGGTGTCATTGCGCACTATTTTTTTTTTTTTTTTTCATGAGTTCAAACTGTGCCACAGATGAACGGAGGCCAGCCATAATTAAAAGCACCTTCGGCGATGAAACGAATAACGAACGTATGCTGCAACGCTGGTTTCAAAAATTTCGAAATGGAGACGAATCGCTCGAAGATGAGGAGGGATGTGTGAGTAAGGCACTCATCGACAATGGTCAATTAAAGGTTCTGGTGGAGAAAAATCTACGTGCAAATAGTAAGGGAACTTGCAGGAGAACTAGTCGTGGCAATTAGAATGATATCTGTCCACCTATGAGAAATTGAGAAATCAAAGAAGCTCGATAAGTGGATTCAGCATGAATTGAACGATAGCCAAAATAATCATTCATTCATTTCATTCATTCATCTTTATTCATATTCTCGACTAATTAAAATTAACAATGTATTTTTTTTTTTAACAATTCAAATGATATTCTGGAGAATAGAAGTGACATTTTGTATTTAAAAAAATAGTATTAAATGCCACATCATTAGATAGGAAAAACATGGTTTGGGGTGATAAATAATAATACAATCCAAAAATTACAAACATAGGAAGATTATATTCAGGTTAAGAACAAATTAATTATTTGGTATTTCAGTGAGTGAGCACCAATAAACCAGAAACCCGATTAGATGATGGGATCCAAAAGATATTCGATCTGATTGTGGTCAAATTCAAAGAGCCATGACTTAGTCTTATTCATGAACATTTTTATTGATCTTATCGATTTAAGTGCAGCCGGAAGTTTGTTAAATAATCTATATGATGCAATGAAGCAAGAATTCCTATAAATCGTAGTGCGAAATGATGGAGTATTGACAACAGAGCCCTGATTGTTTCTGAGGTTATAGCGATCTGAGTGTCTACTATTCAGGTAACCACATCTTAAGAAGAAAATTTTCAAGACTTTATAATAGAACAAGTGCCTTAAGGGAAGTATCTTCAAGCTAATAAACAGTGGCATGGAATGATGCAAACGGCTCTTATTACACATTTTTCTTATTACACATTTTTGAAGAGTCAGTAACTTACACATTTTGTTGCGGGGAGCACCACCCCAGCAGCAAAGTCCATATTGTAGTTTGGAATGGAATATACCAAAGTATATCCGTTTCAAGACATGCAGAGAGCACGTTTTCTTTAGATAGTAAAAGATACGCAACGTTGAGTAAAAATACTGCTTCAATGATGAGATTTGATCAGACCAACACAATTTATTGTCGATAATAATCCCTAGATACTTAAATTGGCTTACTACCTCGATTTTAAAACAATCATTGTCACAAGACAAATCTTTAAGATATAATTCACTATCCATCTTGAGGCATACATTATCAATTGGTTTTAGTTTTTTACATTTAGCGGAATGAAAGTAAATATCAATATCCGGTGGTAGTTTGGGACTGAGACTAGGAAACATTAGCTTAGTTTTATTACTAACAAGCATTCTGTGTTCGGTGAACCAGCTTCGCAAAATATCCACATCCTGGTTTATATCCGCAATAATATTGATTGTGCTGTTCGACACATAGGTAATGCCTAAATCGTCAGCAAATGCTGTAATGTTGCCTTTCAAGTTTTGAGTGAAAAGAGAGTTGATATAAATAAGAAAAAGGATAGGCCCGAGGACTGAACCTTGGGGCACACCAATACTTATATTGACTGAGTTACTGAAAGTCTCGGAAACCTTTACTTTTTGGATTCTTCCCCTTAAATACGATTCAAACCATTGAAATATAAAATTTCTGAAACCAATTTTGGACAATTTGTCCAAGAGGATAGTATGATCAACCATATCGAAAGCCTTAGTGATATCAACGAAAAGATTTGCACAGACTTTATTGTCGTCAAGCCCTTTAAGGATGGTGGAGCAGAAATCGTACAAAGCATCTTCAGTCGATAAACCATGTCTGAATCCAAACTGTTTAGGGCTAAAGAAGTTATTTTTATCTAAAAAGTTCAGCATCCGCCTTTTTATCGCTTTTTCGAACACTTTAGAAATAGTCGGTAAGAGCGAAATAGGTCTATAATTACTTTTATCCTTAGGATTACTCTTCTTAAAAAGTGGAATGACAATAGCGCATTTTAAGCCATTTGGGAAGATTCCTGAAAGCACACTTGTGTTAAATATATGCGCTAAAATGTCAACAACATTGAAAGAGATTTTCTTTAGGATGTGATTAGATAGACCATCTACACCGCGAGAGTGTGTATTCTTTAGGGACCTTATTATTTTCAAAATCTCAAGTGGAGATATCTGATCAAAATAAAAGCTATTACTGCAAACAGAGACATCCAGAATTCTTCTCCAGCTAGCGCAACATTGGCAAGAATTAGAGTTTTTAGGTGGAACAGATGTTAATGCAACTGAAGCAAAATAATTGTTGAATTCGTTAGCAATGGTGTAAGGGTCTGAAGTTTCAGATGAATCGATTTTAAGAGTAATGGGTTTGTTCCTTTTTACACGTCGACTAAACATATCATTAATCAATTCCCATTCCTTTCTTAGATTCCCTCTACATTTGTCGAATTCACATCGATAGTAATGGTCGCGACAATCTTTTATGTCTTTGTTGAGTTTCTTGCCAATATTTTTATATCGTTTTATCAAAGAGGTGTTCTGAGGATGTTTCGAGCATTTAACTCCAAGTTTATTCTTTAACTTAACCTTCCTTAAAATATTTCTGTTCAACCAAGGTTTTAATCGAATATCAGATTTTTTCGGTTTAATGGTCCTACTGGAATCTCTGACATGGTTATTCAGAATTGTTAAAAACTTTTCGTATGCTTGGTTAACATCAGTCTCATTATATACTTCCTCCCAACTTTCAAAAAGAAGTCTGTGATTCAGATGGTTAAATTCAATTATGGTTTTTGATGGAAGGGAAAAACTATTGTCTTTGCAATGAGTTCTGCTTCTGAGATTATTAATCAAAATACCTGTCATGCAATGATCTGTAATCTGTAAATCAAGGTTTATACCGGCACAAGTATTAGGTGAAAAATTGGAGAAGCGAGCAAACACATGATCTAAACAGGATACAGAACAGGGCCGCGTGATATCATTCACAAGAGAAAACAAACCAAACTCAGCTAAGACTGTGCAATACAAATCGGTAATATCATTGTTAGATGACAAATCGAGATTAAAATCGCCTAGCAATATAAGATCCGCAGCTTTATTATGGCTTAAAAAACTTGAAAGTTCTTCAATGAAACATTCTAAGGTATAAGAATGTAGCCTGTACAGACACACTAAAGTGAGGGCTACGTTGTCAATACTACAGCATATTTTTAAAACATCTGCACTTTCAAAATTGCAATTTATGAAATTCAAATTGAATGCATCTTTAGCAAATACTCCAACACCACCTGCCGCATAAGACTCATTAGGGATTGCAAAGAAATTATAGCCAGGAATAATGAAATCGTCAATTTCAGATGCAAAAATCCAAATTTCAGAAACAAAAACAAAGTCAGGCTTTCTGTCAAAAGAATCAAGATTAGCGACTAAGGAATTAAAATTTCTTCTCAGGCTTCGGATGTTTTGATGCACTATCAGTATGGAATCAGTATTAAATTTAAAACCAAAAAAGTTAATATTGCTAAGGGTATCAAAGACAGGATTAATGTTATTGTGAACTACATAGGTGTCGGACATCATTTGCTTAAATTCTTTGATAGATCTTTAGAAAAATTTTCAAGATCATCAAGCGATCTTATCACAGTAATCCTGCCTTTTTCAACTTTCCTTAACAAAATAAGACCATTCTTAACCCAAACATATTTACATTTTTTTTCAATTTTTAACTTTTTCGCTGCTGTATACAATGATCTATTATGTTTTGTAAGACTCTCATTTATGTATATATTATCATCATTTTTATCATTAAAGAGAGTATTTTTTAGAACATTTCTCTTTGTTTTCTTACTCTGCATTAGTTTGTCTTTCAAAACAGTAGAAGAGAGACGGACAGAAATGATCGTCGTTTTGAAGTTGCCTCTTCGCTCATTTTGCCAACAACAATGATCCGGATTAGGACGTGCGATGAAAAATGGATCGTGTACGAAAACCGCAGTGGCGAAAACCTATTGACATTAGTCTTAAATATCTGCATATTGCATTGAGGGAGGAAGACCGAACGAGATAGCGCTTTCCTCATTGCGGGAGAAGTTTTGAAGGGGCGGAGTGCAACTGACTATTTCATCAAAACAATGGAAGACAGGAGACATTCCTGCGATCACCCAGCGAGTGTAATGAGTTTGTGAGGTCTTAGATGCGCCAGACCAAACATGAGCGTTGAACTCCAACTCAGGACGAATTAACGATTTATAAATTGTAGCCAGATCGGTGGGTGTGAAGAATTTCTTGCATGTGTATCGGAAACCTAGGCTATTCGCAGCATTCCTAGTGACACTAAATATGTGACCGTTCCAACAAAAGTTGTCACTGATGCACACACCGAGGATAGAAAGCTTGTCGGTTTCAGAGATACAAGTGCCATTCATGGATAATGGCATTGGGTCAGTGTTACACTTTAACGACAGAAGACAGCATTGTGTTTTGGAAGCGTTGAATTACACTCTATTGTTTTTACCCCATTGGCTGATGCTGTCGATGTCGGAATTTAATGAGCTTAACATATACTCACTATTTACAGCCGAAGTGCAACGTCGTAAAAAAGTGAACGAATATGAAAAGCTGAGGGTACTGTCGTCAGCGAAGGAGTAAGTTGGATTGGAAGTAACAGACAAGAGATCATTTATAAAAATGAGAATGAATGTCGGAGACAAAACGGAGCCCTGGGGAACACCAGCACTTACAGAGTGAGTGTCAGACTTGAATCCGTCCAAGACAACTTGAATTTAACGATTCGAAAAGTAGCTTCTTAATCATAGAGGAAGAGAGTCGTCGATCCCGAACGCACGCATTTTCGATAAAAGAGTTTCATGCCAAACTCCGTCAAATGCTTTCGAAATATGAAGTGCAACTACTTTGCTCTCACCCTCCTGGTGGAGCGAACGATTTTACTTCTCGGTGGGATATACCATCAAATCGCCAGTGGATCTGTTGCCGCGGAAACCATACTGCCGGCACTGAGGAGTTTCTGCGACTCAACATATTTCATTATCTGACGATTTACCAGCGTCAGATGGGACATTAGTGCAATGGGTCGGTAATTTGAGAGAGAAGAAGATTCGGTAGAAGAACACCTCTTCAGAATCATTGGGGAAATACCATCTGGACCAGCGGATTTGTGTATTAAGAACCCTTGCAACTGTAAGAACCCTTGCAACTGTAAGAGTATGGAGGTATATTGTCCCATCGGAGAATTAACGTACTCCAGAACAGGCGGTGACAAAAATGATCTGGGGAGCTGCGAGTTTGCTGCGAAGTGGACAGCAAGCAGATCGGCTTTGTCTAAGGGTTTGACAGCTGGAATGTCATTATGAATGAGCTTGGGTATAGACGACGAGACGGAGCTCTTGACGTTTCGGAACGAAGCTCTTCGCCTCTTCGAAGGAAAAGTTCTGCGTGCTATCTTTGGTTCTGTTTGCACTATTGGCATCTGGAGGAGATGATTCAACCACAAACTATACGGGCTGTACGGCTTCTACGGATACAACGCTTCAAATGGCTAGGCCATGTAGGGCGTATGGACAACATAGCTCTGGTCAAAAGAATCCTCGAATTCGAGCCATTCGCACAACGCAACAGAGGATACCCTCGACTCAAATGGCGACACAAGTGGAGAAAGACCTCAACCACTTTGGTATGCGTGACTGGAGGCGGCTGGCAAGATATCGTGCTGGCTGGAGTCGCTTGTTGGTTGAGGCCCACACCGGTCTGTAGCATCACGAAGAAGAAGAAAAAGAAACCAATTAAAAATCGAACACACAGACTTCGGCCATAGTAATAGGTAATTTTTTTAGGGCAAGCAAGCCTGTTTCAACAGATTGTCAATTTCAAAGGTGAAAGTTGATTTGTAGTGAGTACGTTTTGCCATTTTATATTGAATATATTGATGCCAGAACAACGCGTGCAAATTGTGGAAAGTTATTTTGAAAACCATGGTTCGGTTCGCGCTAAGCTTGTCGTGCACTTCATCCAATTTATCATCGATATAATGGGCCATCTGAGCAAGTTATTCAGATCACGATGAATTGTTTTCGCACCAAGTACAGTGCGATCAGAAGAAGATATAACCGTTGTGGAGCGTAGTGTTGAGGAGAATTCAAGTGAGTCGATTCGCCAGCGTGCTATCCCCATCCACTTTGTGGAAGATTCTACGAAAAGACCTTGGCTTAAAAGCTTATGAGATTTAGCTTGTGCAAGAGTTGAAATGCGCGACACCATCAATTTATTGCCGGAAACAATTTCGGGTAATGGATCTGTGAACTGGCTTTCTCGATTCTGTGAACTAACACCTTTAGATTACTTTCTTTGGGGACATGTGAGGCCGCTAGTGTATGCCGATAAACCAGAGAAGTTTGGTAATTTGGAAGTCCACATTCGCCTTGTTATAGCTTATATATGGCCCCAGTGTGCTCGATAAAATTGCCTGAAATTGGACTACGGGATTGGGCTTCATTCGACCCGTGGCACGCATTACATTTAAGCTCAAAATCTTTAAGCATCAAATGGCATACAATTATCTATTAAATGAAGATAGTATCATAGACATTAACGAATTTCAAGGGCTCTATTTAACATAAAATTTGTAAACGTCTGAAAAAAACAATGTTAATTGAATCGTATCTTCGGCCGTACGTCTAACGGCTGTGGGATTAGCTGAGAAAGTGAAAAAGATGAGAAACAAAGTAGTAGCGGAAACACAATCGCAAAAGAGTTAGGTATGTCTTTCGCAAGAATCGCATTTTATAGAATAAGCTTATGGCCAAGCCTTCCAAAATACAAAAGGTTAAAGACCTTACAGTTGCTCAGAAAGCAATGCGGGCCCAATGATCGAAGGCATTGAAGTAGAGGCTTGACTTAAAAAAATTCTTTTAAAGTTAAGAATGTTTTTTTATGTCCGATTGAAATACTCTTTAGATAGATGAGCCATGGGTTGGAAAAGTCTTGAAAATGCCCTTTACGTTAGCCCTACGTAAAACAGTTCAATACTGTCGAGTCTGTCGATACTGTCAATGCAAGTAACCGGTTTTTGGTTTCCAAATCCTCTTAATAATTACTTTTCCTTCAAATATACCTATGTTCGAAATCATTTAAACGTTGCATCCTAAAAAAACTAAGAAAGCAATCGCAAATATGTACTTCAAAATCGGACTTAATCTAATTAAACACTTGTGTAATTAGTAACAGAATAATGCATTTAACGAACTCTTTCGCTTTTCCTATTAGCAATTAAATTGGAGAAGTCCGCCTTGCAGTTAACAACTATGACCAGGACGGCGCCGACAACGACAAAAACTCCGATGGTAATCAGTTAAACACACAAAGGAAATGCCCCAAAGAAGAATCAGAAAACGTAATCAATCCTCTTTTTTACAAATACCTTTCTTTCTCAATTAACTTTCTACGTGATTCCCCAGTGAAAACAAAAAACAAAAACAAAAAGTAATAAAACCGAGAGAACAAGCAAAACTCTTGGAAAATCCTGTTTCCATGAGAGTAGACGAATGTGGTCACGTCCATATTCTTTAGAGGAAACGTGGAAAAAATGGTAGCAAATGGCATCCGATTCCAATCAAAACAAACTGTTTTCAGTTTGTGGCTTCTGTACAATAATATTCAGGAGAAGAGCTTCCATTTTATCAAACTGAAACGTCTAGAAATCGGTCATCAGATCCATGACGTGTGGGTATTCTTAGTACAGGACTTGTATGCTATGCAAGTTCCCATGTACGCAATTTATCATTCATATATAAGTTACACTCAAAAGCACCTCTTGAAAACATTTTAAATGGTATGAATATCCTGACTTTGTATTTCCAGTTTATTCCCGGTACGACATACTAAACATCCGCTGCTCTGCAACTATGTAAATGAATTCAGCCTCATAATCAAATGCATTCCGTCCTGCTTATGGCAAACAAAACAATTCTAGTAGCCCACATTATCAAAGTAGCAGCCACAACCGTCATGTGAAGCATCTGGTCGGTAGAAGAGTAGGAATATTTAAATAAATTATTCTGCTTCCAGTGGCCGCTGGTGATTTCGAATTTTAAAATTGCTCTGAATATTCATACGAATTCCGAATTGCAATGTCTGAGAATATTACAATCCTAAATAGCTGCAGGTGATCCTAGCTCTGCATATTTACGTTAACGGATTTCATATTCAATGAAATAATAAACAATGTGTGGGTCGGATACTATTTCTGGATGGATTAAGAAAACTCGTTTACACCGTATGTCCTGTGGAATGGGACGAGAATAATAATGGCTTCTAATTGCTTTTGCATAGCATTAAACGAGCGAAGTTGATGAATTTAATTAATGGTATCCCGAGAAGGAACCAAAATATTAGTTGAGGACAAAGTCTTTTGAACCCCGGTGGAGAGAAAATGACATCAGGCTCATATTGGTTAACAATACTTATGCACAGACAGCTAGCTCCAGTAGTAGCTGTCTGGGGACAAGTGAACTAACGGTTTTAGTTCAGCGATATCATAAGGGGCATTTTACCCAAGTTCTTCAAATAAGCTTATGGACAAGTTTAGGGCCAAGAAAAGCCCGAGTATGACTAGCGACTGATCTACCTTAAGACATACCGTTATTCGTTGCATCAAAACTTCAACAAAAATACAAAGTATCTTAAAAGAAGGTGGATGGATTCAACTGTATTTGATGGACCGATTAAAACAGATATGTTATCTCTTGGAAAAAAAAATCTGAATGACACCCTCAATGATTACTACCGTTCCTAATGAACTTGGTTATCTGGACTTTGAATGTAATAGTATCTTCAAACTTTTTGACCTATTTTCGGATGGGAACTGGGAATATAACTAGGTTTACGACCTAAATCGGATCATTCCAGTTATACTCAATAAAGCCTTGGTTCTCATACCAAAAATTCTTTTTACTATGCCGGATATAAGCTGTCTTTTGAAACACCCTGAAATGTATGTTATAAGTTATAGATAAACGGACCACAGGCATGTGTTAGATCACTCTTATAGACCACTAGAAATTATCCAACGATGCCCTACCGAGCCGAACGATCTTGGCAAGGCTGCCAAAACATGATATGGCCCTGAGCAGCTCGTCTTTTAAACGCTAAAATCGACAAATAGATGGTGAACTTTCCGGGTCTGAAACCGCACTAATATGCACCAATCAGTTTATTTACGAACGCTTTCAGATGCTAACACAAATTGGCGGAACAGATTTTATACGCGATGTCAGGACTAATGCTTCTGTTATTTGCGCATTTTTCTATCCTTCGAATTGGCATGTTTCCTGTGACCATATCCAACAGTTGAACTGGTGCATGCTCTCTACCAAGTCATCTTCGGCTGCCTCGAAGGCTTAGTGGATGGAACGTTACACCAACAGCTTTTTTGAGCTCATGCTCATGTTTTCTTTTCTGCTCGTAGGTTTCGCATTTAACTACTTCAAATCACAGCACGTCAGAGGCGGAGTTGCTGATGGCCGCTGTTGGCAGTGGTTCTATTGATGTTCTTTGGATTGTTTCCGCGAAACACGATCAACGAAGGTTGGTGATCTCTTGCGATTTCAGCTTTTGAACAATAAACGTTGATGATTTGGTTCAACTCCACTGTGTCCGATATATCCTCAGTCGTATCTTGACGGCAACAAGATAGTGACCCGAGTCGTAGTTGGCTTATAGAGAAGTTCGGACATCCCGAACACCGGAAAAGTGTCTCGAGTACATCGAAAAGTCTGAATCCATTTTTGATGTAGCGTCGTGCTGGCTATGACTTCCAAAGACACACTCAAAAATGGCTTTTTGGAAAGCTTCCATTGAAATTTGAAATTAAAATTTCCCATTATAATTTGGGCATAAAAACTAGGGTACTAAACAAAAGTTGAGGCATCTACACACCTAAGATGTTTGGTATACTTTGCTCGTATGCTGATAATTATGAGGTCTTCGCCCACATGCCTAAAGGTAAGAATTGACCGCAACTTATAATTCACAAAACCACAGCCACACTGTCTTCTTTCAGTAACAAATTTCGCAGTTGATCATCCGCTCGTAGCCCATCCGACCGATCCTGTTTTCTGGTGCAGAAAGCTCGCCATTCGCCCTTCCCGTTGTTAAATTCCGACGGAAATCTACAAATGGTGCCACGTGGAGGTGGGGATAGGACTTACTCACAAACCGCGAGGTGTTCATCTGCCGTGGCTCTTTCCTTGCTTTTTAGTAAACCAACATCTGTCAGACATATGTTGCCCTTACAAGCCAATTATTCGTTGTTCACCATCAATACTATTACTAACTTACTTACTTATCAGGCCAGCGATCCAACGAGGATCTGAGCCTGAGATATAGCTGCCTTCCATCCTTGACGTTCCAAGATGTCTTACATCCGCGATTACTTGGTCTTTATAACGGAGGTTCGGTCTTTCTCTTCTTCTCGAACCAGGAGGCTCAGAGTCGAGGACCCTCTTAGCTGGAGCGTTGATGCCCATGCGCTCGATGTGGCCGAGCCAGTGTAGTCGACGGATACTTGCCTTCCGGACTACATCCACATCTTGGTACAGCTCGTAGAGTTCGCGGTTGTGTCTTCTTCTCCATTCACCTTCCTCACAGACAGGACCAAATAACCGGCGCAGAATTTTTCTTTCGAAAGAACCCAAAATCAGCTCCGCTGTCAGCTTTCGGCTCCGTACAGCAAGACTGACAGAATGAGCGTTTTGTAAAGCATGACTTTGGTCTTTCGAGTGAGGAGTTTTGACCCCAGTTGTTTGGACAAGCCGAAGTAGCAGCGGTTGCAAAGGGCAATTCTATGCCGGATCTCCACTGCGGTGTGATTTGTGGAATTTACGTTTGCCCCGAGGTAGACAAACTCCTTAACTACCTCGAAATTGTAGCTGTCAATTGGTGAGCGACGGATTGGTTTTTGCTTGACAGTATATACTTCGTTTTGTCCTCATTAACCTTAAGACCAACACGTTTCGCCTGTTCTTCAATCGCTGTGAATGCTTCCACAATGTCACGGCGAGAACACGCGATGATGTCGATATCATCCGCGTATCCTAGCAGCTGGACGGACTTGCAGAAGATAGTGCCTTCCCTGTTGACACCTGCCCATCGCACTATCTGCTCCAGCACCAGGTTGAAGAAGTCATATGACAGCGCATCTCCTTGCCGAAATCCGGTGCATGTTTCGAATGGTTCCGAGGTCCTAGAACCGAATTGCACGGTGCATCGCGTGTTTTTTAGCGTGGCGCGACACAACTGGATCGGTTTTACCGGGATCCCGAACTCGGCCATCGCACCAAACAGTTCTTCACGATGAATGCTGTCGTATGCGGCTTTGAAATCGATGAAAAGATGGTGTGTATCGATTCGAAACTCATTGGTCTTTTCCAGGATTTGTCGAAGTGTGAAAATTTGGTCTATAGTTGATCTGCCGGGCCGTAGCTGCCGATTAGTGCGGTGCAAAATGGTTTTAGACGTTCACACAATAAGCTGGACAGGATCTTGTATTTGACTTTGAGCAGGGATATACCTCTATAGTTCTTGCAAGAG
This sequence comes from Eumerus sabulonum, assembly GCA_951905685.1. Taxonomy (NCBI): domain Eukaryota; kingdom Metazoa; phylum Arthropoda; class Insecta; order Diptera; family Syrphidae; genus Eumerus; species Eumerus sabulonum. Next base: position 212,812,067 of record OX645060.1, read on the forward strand.
GTAGGATCGCCTTTTTTGTGGATGGGGCATATAGAGCTGGTATTCCAGTCGTCGGGCATGCTTTCATCTTCCCAAATTCTGCAGATGATCTGGTGCATGCTCCCTACCAGAACATCGTCGCCAGCTTGTTGTTCTTCAGCTTGCGGCCTTGTTGTTCTTCAGCTTCTGAATAGCTGTGCCGACATCTTCGATGCTGGGTGGGGGGACTACTTCAGCGGCTGGAGTTGGGATTTCCTCGGTCCCGACCACTCTCTCTTGGTCATGCTCGTTAAGCAGCTGCTGGAAATGCTGCTTAAATACATGCACTATTCCCTGCGGTTCGGTGACAAGATTACCCTCGCAGTTTTGAAGAGCCTGGGTGCCCTTTTGAAGCCTCCTGCAAGGCCTTTGGCTTTCTTGTAAAAGGCTCGTGTTTTATGTTTATCCCTAGACTCCTCGATATCCTTGAGCTGGGAGGCTGCGAAGATTCTTTTCTTTTGCCGCAGTAGCTTTTTCTCCTCCCTTCTTCTGGCTCGGTACTGTTCTTGCGCTGCCCTGGTTTTCCTCTGCAGCGCCTTTTGGTACGCCTCGTCGGTTGCTGCCTATTTCTGCTCACACTCGCCATCATACCACGGGTTTCTTGTCGGGGGTGGTAGGTATCCTAAGGTGGTTTCGGCTACTTCCTGAATGGCTGAGCGGCAATGCAGCCACATATTATTGGCATTTGTGTTCGACATAGGCATACTGTAGAGTCTTTCGCTCAGCTGCTCCCTGTAGACTCTGGCAACTTCCGGTGTGCTCAGGCGCCCAATGTCGAACCTCCTCCTGATGGGCTGGTGCAGCTTTCTGACATTGGACAGTCGTGCTCTGAATCTTGCTGCTACGAGGAAATAGTCAGAGTCGACATTTGCCCCTCCGAATGTTCGCAGATCCAGGATGTTTGACGAATGCCTTGCGTCAATGAGCACATGGTCGATTTGGTTGGCGGTTCGACCGTCCAGAGATCGCCAGGTTGTTGTGTGGATTCGCTTGCGAGAGAATTTTGTGCTACTTATCACCGCATTACGAGCTGTCGCCAAAGTCAGCGAGTCGGAAGCCGTTATCTGTTGTTGTGCTTTCCGATCACTCCGCCAAGGGTGTTCTCCTTACCGATTTTGGCGTTGAAGTCCCCGAGCACGATTTTTACATCGTACTCCGGACAAGCTCCGTAGGCGTTGTCCAGAAGGTCATAGAAGTCCTCCTTGATAGGGTCTTCAGCCTCGTCGGTAGGGGCGTGTGCACATATAAGGCTGATGTTATAAAATGTGCCTCTGATGCGGATCACAGCCAGGCGATCAGTTATAGGTTTAAAGTCGATGACCTTCGCATCCCAGTAAGTGCAACCTTTTGTGACAGCTGTAATAAATGTCGCAATTTTTCTTCCTAATCATACCGTTTCCTATTCAAAATGGACCGCAGTAATATCCGCCTTGTACTGCGTGAGGATTCCTTCTAGTTTATGAGCAGCTCCGGGAGTGTACAGGCTTCTGACATTCCAGGAGCATACTCGCAAATCGTGTTCGTTTTTCGTGCGTTGTCGTCGTCGAATATCCGCCCGTGTATCCGAGGCATCTTGCTCATTCATAACTTTTCTTTTTTTACGTGGGTGGATTGTAAGCCCGCCGCACAACCGCCATTCTGGTCGGGGTTTTGTCGCTGCATACGTTTGTTCACCTCCCAACGGTTGTTGAAGAGGCCATCCAGAGGGCGCCGCGAGGAGGCCGTATGTCAACTTGACCCGGGCATTTAAGCAGGGATCCTTGCTGGCATCCCGCCAGGTTGAGAGCGATCAACAACTTTACCCTGTATGTCCGAGCCCATGCCCTCTGTGATACTATTACATTTAGAAAATGATGTTATTTAAAAAGCTAACGAAACTTTGCTTAGAACCTGTTGCGTAGGCTGTTCTGTATCTGAATGATATATTGATGCCTGTCTCGCTTGACTGAATACACGTTGTGTCATCCACTAAAGAAAAAAAGATAAACGGTATTTTAAATGTGATGCCAAACATCGGGCTTTCCTTCTGGAGCTATCTTCTGAAAGGTATGTCAAAGCGCTCGAATCCATCCTCTCTAACCGACCTCTACTTTTTCGCTAAACTTCTACACAAACACAACTTATTTGAAAAATGTGTATAGAAACATTTCTATAAGCTTTTCTGAGTTCCAAAAGAACTTTAATTCCATTTTCCGTTCCGCCCTAATTATTTGGTACGAAATGAATCTCCCTATTGCTCACAAAGGACTAAAGGACTGACTGGAATGTGAAAAATCACGAAAGGCATTAGCATTACAGGTGTCTTTCGACAAGTTACCCCACATTATTTATCTCCTTTTTATTTCTCCTTTCACTCGAGTGTGCTTTTTTATTCAAGGATACATTAAAATCACATTTCCACCACCACCCTTTCAACCTATCCCATTCTATGGCAGTGAAATAAACCCTCTCAGCCAGATTACTGTCGCTAAATTGAATTTCCTCGCAATGTTTCGCACCTAATTACATTAAAATGGATTTCATATGTTTTTCATATGACATAGTACTCGTACACGTAACGGCGAATAGCTAAAGTATCTCGAATGATTAATATGAATTTAATAGGAGTGGGGACGGATTCGTATGGTGATGCTTCTGTTTTTTTCTAAGTGAGTTTGAAGGAATGTTGACAAATAATTTACCGACGATGACAAAGCGTGAATGTTATCCTAATTAGACTTATGTGACAAAATGCGCCAGTCGGTTCCAAAGTTAATAAATTAAAAACACCGTAGTTCCATTCACTGAATGTACATACAGCTTTATGCAATCCCTCCTTAACACTTGATATAAGCATACGCAATGGCCTCAGCTCCAGGACTTGGAGTTTAAATTAAATAATTTTAATTGAATTTCATATTTGAACATATCTGCCAACAAAATATATATTCCACCAGTAAAATGACAAAAGATGACCCTTCTAGGCAGAAGAAAAATACATACAGTACGCAGTATTACTTGATCATTGCATGTAGTACTACTTGTGCAGGATGCATCGGTTCTCCCGCATTCAGCGAAATACATTATTTAATGTTCTCTTCTTGAATTGATTGGTTCCATTACAAGTAGAATCGAGAGCGTAAGCGTTTTTATTTCTCAGTTTACAGCGAAAGTGGTTTTGCGACATAAATTTGTATCTGCAACCATGGGTGGGTGTTAAAAAAAAAAAGATTAAGAGCACTGTAAGTGCGTTGGATATTGGATGTCGGATCAAGAGATGTTTTTTAATTAGTCCTTTTGATTACATATAAATCATCACTCTTCATGTCAGAAATAAAATTTTCAAATTAAAGCCTACACTTGCTCCCGAAATTATCCGCACAAGGGATTTACAATTGCATAAACGTCGCTATGAAAAAAAATTTCTTGTTTTTACCCTCTTTGTTGTATCTTATGAAGTAGCATACGCCCACATATTTCCAGCACCCGAACCTTAAAAATATACACTAAAAGGCAGACAAATAATTATCTGCACAAGCAAAAGGGTTTGTTTTTGTTCGGAGGCTTCTGCTATCTGTTGGAGCACTCAGACGCAGATACTGGTCGAATGTACAACGTCGGCCCCAATGGGGTACGCCACCGTGCGCGAGCAAAGGCGAGCTAGTCGCAGACCAAATGTTCAGCTAGTTTATCCTCCTCGCAATATGCAGGACAAGTAGGCGTCTTACTGATGCCAAATATGCAAAGATGCTTAGCAAAATTGTAATGGCCCGTAATGACTCACTGCCACAAGTCTTCTGCAGTCAATTCTCTTCAAGAACAGGAGGAATGCTGCGGATTTCTTGCAGGCTGCAGACATCAGTGCATACGTGTTTAGTCATCCTGCATCCTGGATAATCCCTCCATCTACGGTTGTGTGGAACATTAATGCAGGAATTTACAGTGGACGCAGGGAGACCTATACCGGGTTAAAAAAAAAATTTCCACTGAACCATTCAATTCCTGGGATCCACGAGTGATCTGGGACCCATGCAAGCCTTAATGAATTTAGTCTATCGACTCTGTTCAAGACGGTCTTAAGTTAATGCATTAATTTGGAGCTAGCTAGAAGGGTTAGACACAGCTTTGAGTGCAGCTTGCCTGTCACTGGAGACGCATTTGCTTTTTCCCCTCTAGCTGTGCTTCACAACATAGTGCATGGCAATTTGGATTGCGTATATCTTTTATTGAAAGAGAGACGCATATTTTCCTAACGAGAAATGCAGTCGGATGTTTTTGCGCTCAAAGAAGTCACCAGCTGCGAAGACCCACCCAGACTTGGAGCCATCCGTGAAAATGCGAAGACAATCTTTCCGGGTTCAGTATCCAGTCAGAGCCAGTCATGCTGGCATGGAAACTCGACTGTGAAATTACAGCGCAGTAGGATAACGGCTGTCAATGCGTCAGAAGGTATGTCCATGAGACAGGGGTCGCAGGACATTTCTTGCGCAAGCACACTACTATTCCCGTGCTCGTTTTCTTTTAAGACGAGACATGGCTTTCAGAGTACACCCTCTAATAGATATATTAAGGGGTGAAAGGTTCATCATTGCATCTAAAACAGCGCCCGGCGTGCTGGAGAAAGCCCCCGTACTGCTACGTTAAACCGTTATTTGGAGTTTGGTGAAAAAGGCTACGACGTGTTTGTGTTTTAGCCTGTTCCACTAGACAAATGATGCCTATGAGATTACAGGTCTTATCATTACCATGTAGATCCAGATGACTTTTGCCGGCGATAAGCCCCATGTTTTGCCAAAAGCTTCTTTGCATTACCAGAAGGTTGACAGCGCTTAGATGGTTTTTGACTCAAAATGCTTTGACCAAAGAAGCTTGCTCTCTAAGATGACTCCCAGATACTTAGCTTCCTTGGATACCGGTATGGGAGTGCCTTTTAGTACCAGCTAAGTCATGTCAGTCTTTTTCCTCCTTCTCGTGTTAAGAGGATTAACCGAGAGCCCGTTTACTGTACATGAATCATCGATCACATTGAGCGCCGCCAGTGCTTTGAAATGGACAGTCGCTAAGCATGAGCCGACAGAAAGGATTACGACATCATCCTCGTAGGCCTGGGAATAGATTCCCAATAGAGACATTGAGAGCATTAAGTAGAGAGTCGACCACCACGCACCATGACAGCAGAGACAAGACGCCGCCTTGCGGGTAGCCTCTGTTTACGCCAGATTTGACACACTGGTCGTTGTCTGCATCAGCGGACAATGCCCTGTGCACGAGCATTACTTTGATCCACAAGACCAGTGCTTCATCTATGCCATGTCGCCTAGCAGCGTTACATATGCTGTCAGAAGTTGCATTACCAAAAGCTATCTCAATGTCGACAAAAATGCCTAGCGCGTACTCTTTTCTTTGGAGTTCGCATTGTATCCTCCCAACTAGGTTTTGAAGAGCAGTCTCGCAGGATATTTCGCGCCGATAAGCATACGCAACATGCTCCGAATGAGGATGCATTCAAAGGGCAACTTTGCACACGTGCAGCCCTACTATTCTCTCCATGGTAGGTAGGTAGGTAGGTAGGGTCGTAGCCTTCCCAGAATTGAGAAGAATGCACATAGGCCAGCGAGGCCCGTTGTGCAGCTACGAGGGGGTTTTACCCCCCCTATTCGTGGAACCATTTTGTGCTTCTTAAGAAGTTAAGAAGATCAGGTATCCCTACTTTCTGAACATCTGTCAGACCGTTAAGGAAGTAAGAGCCTAGGTAACGTTTCCTGATATTGCAAAGAGCTGGACAGGCACAGAGAAGGTGGTGAATGGATTCGACCTCCTCCTCGTCCTGACAGCTTCTGCAGAAATCATTCGGAACTATTCCTAGTTTTTGTGCTTGACCGCCAATGAGGCAGTGTCCTGTGATGACACCGATGACCTTGTAGATGTCGGTTCTTTTTAGGGAGATTATACTCCTTGTGCGTTGAGGCCAGATTTGCCTGGTGATGACGCAGGTATGTCCCTGTGTCCATCACAGGTTCGTCTCGGCCCTGGCGAGATTGGTCAGATTATGTTTAATGGTTGTAAGGGGTACTCCCTCACACGTCACGATTGAATATAGCCTCGTTCCTTGTTTGGCGAGTGGGTCGGCTTTTTCATTACCTGTAATGTCGCTGTGTCCCGGTACCCAGATAAGCTGTATGTTGAACTGTTCTGCCATCTCGTTTAGAGATCTAAGACAGTCGAGACTAGATTTTGATGTGTACACATAGGACTCCAACGACTTTAAGGCTGCTTGACTGTCTGTGAGAATGCGAATATCCGTGGTGGATATTACGTTCCACTTCAACCAAGACAAAACCTCTTTTATTGCCAACAGTTCCGCCTGGAAAACGCTGCAGTGATCTGGTAATTTTAGAGCTTTATATAGCTTGAGTTGTTTGCAGAAAACTCCACTGCGCACCCCGTCTTTGGTTTTAGACCCGTCAGTGTAGAAATCCACGCAATTTCTGCGTGGTTGAGTTTGGCGGGTCGAGTTCTTCCTGTCCGGATAGATCATCGTAAAGTTTTTGTCCAAGACTATGGTGGGTTCTGTGTGGTCCAGGTTTTCTGTCATAGTTATCCTGTTTTGCAGGATGGAGGAGTGGCCAGTGACATAGCTCGCCCATTTCAAGTTGGCTTTTAGTCTTATGGCCGTGTGGGTGGGACAATTTGCTTTCCGAAAATATCGAGTGGTGTAAGGTCTAATATCATGTTAAACGCAGCCGTTGGTGTGGACCTGAGGGCACCGGTAATGCACATACATACATGCCATCCTTTGTACCTTCTCGGGTTGTATGTGGTATGTTGTCTTGTCCAGTGCAGTCCACCAGACTATCTCTCCATACATTAGTATGGGTCTAACGACCGTGATGTAGAGCCATGTGTAGAGAGCTATAGTTGCTTTTTTTGCTCTTTCAATTGTATTGCTCTTCCAAGTTAATTTCCTATCGAATGCCAAGGAATTTGGCACTAGGGGAGTAGGCTAACCTGGTATCGAGCAGAGTGATAGGGCAGTTTTCCGGGATTTTGTGCTTTTTGGTAAATAGCACGAGCTCCGTTTTCTGGCGGTTAATCCTGAACCCGTAACTATGCGCCCATTTGCACAGAAATGAGAATGCCGTTTGCATGCGGTCATTCAGTGTAGATAGGTATTTACCTGAGATTGTGATGGCAACGTCATCGGCGTAGGCAACACATCAGGCCTTCTTTCTCCAGTTTGATTAGTAGTTCGTTTACAACTACATTCCAGAGAAGGGGTGAGAGGACCCCACCTTGCGAGGTTCCCTTGGTAACTACTCTGGTACTACTCTTGCGCGTTAATAACAACTCGCTGATCAGCTCTATCAGAGTCCTCTCCACTTTTAGCTTCTCTAGCCCTTCTATTATTGCTTTCGGAGTGACGTTGTTAAAGGCGCCCTCTACGTCTAGGAAGGCTGTTAGAGTGTATTCTTTGAGATGAATTGATCTTTCGATTTTCCTCACTAATGTGTGAAGAGCTGTTTTGACCGATCCACCTTTACAGTAGGCGTGCTGTGCCTTAGAAATTAGGGAGGGATCCAAGCTGTGCCATATGTGTAGGTCTATCAGCCTTTCTTAAGTTTTTAGAGCGAAGGATGATAGACAGATAGGCCTTAGATCCTTGGGGGAAGTGTGAGAAATCCTGCCGGCTTTGGGGATGAAAATTACCTTTGCGCACTTCCACTCTTCTGAAATATGACTCGAAGCTAGGCATCCTTTAAAGATTATCTCTAGCCATGGTATAGTCCATTCCATAGTTTGTGATAGTTCGATGGGGTAAATTTTATCCGGACCCGGCGATTTATAGGGCTTGAAACTTTTTAATGCCCATAAAATCTTCTATCTAGAGATAATGTGTTCGTACTGCCCTTCTACCGCAGAGGAGATATGAGTCCCTTGCGAGTGCACTGGGTCTTGCGATTCAGAGCAGCCAGGGAAGTGTGTGTTGAGGAGAAGATTTAGAGTTTCTTCCTCAGATGCTGTCCAAACTCCATTTGCTGTGAGGCAGTTAGGAGATTGTGGATCTTTCGAGAGCATTTTCCTCAGTCTATAGGCGTCTGATATTTTCTCCATGTTATTGCAGAAGATTTTCCGAGAGAGCCTTTGTTCTTTCCTCAGGTTTTGATTGTACGCCTTGAGTGAATTTTTGTATAGGCTCCAGTCTTTATCGTTCTCTCCATACTTGAAAGAAAATGTTAGACTAGTTGGTCTAAAACTCTTAGCAAGTGAGTAATCCTATTCTCCTATTTTTTGAATAAGGACTACTTTCACCGTGCGCTAAGGAATAGGTAGGTATGCAGGAAGCAGCTGCCTTATACCTTTTTTGCAGAGTAACAGGATATACATATGTGTGCAGAATAACAAGATATACATATATGCATATATCGCGGTCCTTGCGATCTAAAGCTATCGAAGGATGCTACAGCAAATTCAATGGCTTCAGTCGTTACCAAGCGCGACGCAATATACCAGCTACGCCGACTTTGTTTTCATCGTTTCAGTTGCAGTTTCCCTCGAAGGAGTGTGCAACGAGCCAATGGCGATCTGATTTCCCGGGAAATGAGTCAATGAGTCTGAAGCAGTAACCTAAGAATTTCCGCTTTAGACTCAGTAAAGGTAACCAACTTGCAACTTGAAAACGAGGAAAATTCAGTAAAGGAAGATGTCTGTCTGGCAATACAATGAACCAGACGTTGCGTCTGAGCGCCCCAATAGATACAACAAAAAACGAAATAAGAGCAAAATGGTGCCCTTATATAATAGCCAGTATTTTACTACGTGGAAAGTATGCTTAGGAACATTGTCCTGCTCGAAAAAACATGAACCCTCCATACCTAACTTTCTGTCACTTCCCTTCAAATTATTCTATAAGATATGAGCCGTGGCAAAGTGGTTTATATGTTGGACTCTGACGTACGATGAGCAGGTTCGGATCCCGATAACACCAACGCCATTTTTTTTCGCGACGTCCCTCCTCGGCGGGGTACCGGCTTCTTGACTCACGCCGTTCGGAATCGGCATTAAACTGTAGGTCCCTTTCACCTGTGTGAAAAAATAAATCACACACAACATGGGTGATTGTGAGAGGCTTGGCCCTGGTCCATCTGGGCTGTAACTCCACTGAAGAAAAAGTCGTACCGATTCGTACTAAAACCCATGAACCCTAAATCCCCGACATCGAGGCTTCGAAAGATCGAACTCTTTTTGTTCTTTTTCTCTTTCTCTAAACTTTATCTCCCGTGTGTGAGGCATAGATACTAAACTTGTCCTCATCCGGAAAAGTCACAGCACTCCAGAAATCTACTTGACAATCTCGGTGTTTTTCTTGCAAATTTAAGTCGCTTCTATCGATTAACCTTGCTCAATTAGATTTTTTTTTTTTAACTTCATGGTTTGGAGGTTGCATTACTTTCGTTTCGTTGGTGCACTTATTTTGGGATTCTGTTTATTCTTTCGGACTACAAACGGTTTTTCCTATGCCATGTGAGCATTGAGAGTACTTCGATCGTCGTGCATTTCTACCTTAGCGGTGTACTTCTGTTAACATTTCGACATGTTTCTCTTGTCAACTTTTTTTCCCAAAAAGTATCTAATCATCACTTTCATCAGGTTACCGTTCGTCTCTATTTTCATCGGTTCCATTTTCTTGAATAACAAAAAGTAATGCTCAACAAAAGAAATCTATCCTTTGTGATATGAAAACGCATGTTGTTGCGAAAACTGTAATCTGTGCGGATGCACATTCGGATCCAATTCTTCTTATCCTTCATAATTCAATCAAGGAAAAAAAGTTTCAGTAGGAAGTTATAAGACGCCATATATCACATCTCTGTGCAATGTGCGACGTCAACTTACTTAGGTGGCGCTACAGTCCGTGGTGAACCTGGGCGTCAACCAATAAGCGTCTCCAGCTGGCACGGTCTTTGGCCAGCGGTTTCCAGCGCCGCACGCCCAGTTGGTTAAAGTCCTCTTCCACCTGCGTGCGCCACCGTAGAAGCAGCCGTCCTCTGCCGCGCCTTCCTTCCGGGGTGGATTCGAAAACTCTTCGGGTTGGAGCTGTATTTTCCATGCGCTCTACATGGCCTAGCCACCTTAAACGCTGTATTCGTAGACGTCGTACCAGGCCGATGTCGCTGTACAACCCGTACAGTTCTTCGTTAAATCTTTCCCTCCATACACCGCTTGAACAAACGGGACCATAGATAGTGCGCAGAATTTTCCTCTCGAAACGACCAAGCGCACCTTCATCCGCTTTTGTTAAGGTACAAGCCACTGCGCCGTAAAGGAGGACTGGGATGATCAAGGTCTTATATAGTGTCACCTTGGTTTTCCGAGAGAGGGCTCTACTTCTCAATTGCCTCTTGAGCCCAAAAAAACAGCGGTTGGCAAGAGTGATTCTGCGTTTTACCTCAGCGCTGGTGTTGTTGTCGCCGGTCATCAGTGAGCCAAAGTAGACCAATTCCTTGACCACTTCAAAGTTATATCCTCCCATGGTGGCGTTTTGGCCAATACGTCGGGGTCCCTTCTAGATGAAAGCGGATATTTGGTTTTGCCCTCATTAACCTTGAAACCCATCTTAGCCGCTTCTACCTCAATGCTTACAAAGGCCTCATTGACGTCTCGCTGTGTCCGTCCAATCACGTCAATGTCGTCGGCGTACGCAAGCAATTGCGTAGACCTGAAATAAATCGTACCTCTTGTGTCGGCCAGTGACACTTGCACAATATTTTCAAGCACGATGTTGAAAAAGTTGCATTACAGTGCGTCACCTTGCCTAGATCCTTTTTTGACATCAAAGGTCTCGGTTTGCTCATTACCGACCTTAATGGAGCAGCGAGAATCCTCCATCGTCATCCTGCACAGTCGGACGAGTTTGGCAAGGTTGTTAATGCTGGACATGGCTTTGTATAGCTCATATTTATACACGTTGTCATATGCAGCCTTGAAATCGACAAAAAGGTGGTGAGTGTCGATTTGGTATTCCGAGCGTAAATATTTTGTCTATTGTGAATTTACCTGGCCTGAAGCCACATAAGCCACACTGATAAGAGCCGATTAGGTTATCCACAAACGGCTTCAGGCGTTCACACAATACGGCAGAGAAGATCTTATATGCAATTTTAAGGAGACTTATTCCCCTATAGTTGGCGCATTTATAGGGGTCTCCTTTCTTATGGACTGGGTAAACGATGCTGAGATTTCATTCGTCGGGCATGCTTTCCTCCGACCATACCTTGCAAATGAGATGATGCATGCACCTTACCAGCTCATCTCCAGCCGCCTTAAGAAGCTCAGCAGACAGACCGTCTGTGCCCGCGGCATTATTAGACTTAAGTCTTGATATCGCTATTTTGACTTCGTCTAGATCGGGTGGACGGTATTCTCTTACATCGTCGTCCATTACGAACGGATCGTTCTTCCTGATAGCGGTATCTTTCCAAATCCTCAGCATCCATTTTCATCCCTGCAGGTCGCCGCTCTAGCATTGTAGCCATGGCATGTTCGTTTTACCTTATTGTAAAACTTCAGGACGTCATTCCTGCGGAAGCATGTCAATTCATTTCCACCAAGAAAAAAGTGCCACACTTACGTTCTTAGCGGGTTTAAGCTAAGCTAATAGTATTTTCTTTTAATTTTGATTTTGCCATCACGCTTTCTTTTTCTTTGAATTTCGTCTTTTTCCCTTTTGTTTAATAATTATTTTGTTAATTTTTTTTCTTTGAACTTTTTTATTTATTTTTCGTCCCGTTTGTTTCCTTTTTAAACATTTGCCTGGCTGGCTGTTCAGCGTTTACGTTTTTTGGACAGCACAAAACGCAGCAGAAAGCTCAGCAAAGCGGCGTTGTCGCAAACCAGTGTTTGCTGGGTTGTTTTTGGGTGAGGTCTGGTTAACCCATACCCTTTGAGTTAGTTAGTCTCCGTTTACAAAGTTAATTTATTTGAGATGATATCTCAGATCACAATGATCCGTAAGATAGCTGACCAGTCTTCTCATATCGACTCTATTAAGTTTAAAGATATTAATAGAGTGTTGGTTCGGGGGCCATATAAAACTTTTCGATTGGTGGAGTCCTTGAACACTGTTCCGAAAGTATAGGTGCGGCGATTTTTCCCACTTCTCCAGGAAAGAGTTACTCTTAGAATTAGGAATGCCGCAGAAAGGTTTGTCACCTATGTACCTTTCGCTGGAACCTTTCCTAGCAAGACCGATATTAGTTCTCACTAACACACGTAATGTTGTCTTCCAGCGCAGCAGTTGAAGTAGAACTTACGGGCATTGACGAGTGATTTGATGTACCACCATAAAACGTAAGTCTAAAGACACATGATCTAACTGACATACACAACCGTAGATGGAGGCATTGTCCAAGTTGCACGATGACTAAGCGCGTATGCCCTGATGTCTGCAAGAACTCCGCAGCATTCCTCCTGCTTTTAAGGAGAATCGACCCCAGAATCGACTGGGAGTCATCACGAGCCATTACACTTTTGGGAAGCATCTCCACGTGCTTGGCATCAGTGAGACGCCTACCTCTGCTGCATGTTGCGAGGAGGATAACACTGCAGAGCATTTCCTCTGTTTTTGTCCCGCCTTTGCTCACGCACGGTGACAGATTTTTCTTCGGAAAACGGGGAAAATATAGTAATGTAAGGTGTCTGTCTGGAGTACAATGGACCAGTGTTTGCGTCTGGGTGCTCCAACGGATAGCAGAAGCCTTCAACAAAATTAAAAATAAAAATAGAAAAAAAGTAGGTCGACTATGACGATTGTAAAATGGCCAAGGAGCACGTAAAATCGGTCTTATTCGGCAATGCTAAGTGAGTGTGGATGACCCGATGACCTAGAAACCAAATTGCAAGAAAATCATCCATTATTATTGTTTGACGTTTTCTTGTACTATAAAATAATGGAGAAGATGTGAATCGGAGCGTTAGCTCTATCCTGAATCGAAACGATTTGGGAAACATTTAGCTTAAAATCAAACCGAGGATACAATGCACACGCCCTAAGTGTTGAAAATAAAACTCCAATTTGTTGTCTCGTAAACTAGTTCAATTTGTTCAGCAAAAACAAACCAACAGATATAAAAAGAAAATACCACACAAAAATAAGAAAGTTTTTCCTTGGAAAGTGTTTCGAATCGTTTAGAGTATGTACGTATGTAGGTATTATAAAAGTTCGAAACTCGAGTAGGTGAACCTCCCCCTCCTTCACGAAAGTGGTTGTTAGTAAGTTCAATGATAGCAAAATGGTATTCTCCCGAGAGCACAAATACAAAAGGTAATATCAGAAGAGTAGAAGACATCAAATAATGAATTCGGGAAATGATGATAAAATAAAGCATCTTTTGAAAGTGCGTGTCAATTTTCATCCATTTGTAATTTGTCCTCATGCCTCGGATGATAGACAAAAGTCTTTCAACACAACTGCACTTAGATCTCTTACATGCTGCAACTCCAATTTCACTTTAATTCAATACATAATTGCAATTAACAATAATTTCAGCAACACTCGAGTACGTCCACTCAGAAACAGACCCAAACTTATGCTCTCACCAGCAAACCCATTCGCCGACACAGTCTTCTGCTCTACTTCAGCCCCAACTTAAGCTTCACTCAATCTTACTTATAGTACAACTTAGAACTATTCATTTAACTTTACAAGTGCCTAAGTATTCTGTATTTCGCAGCAACACAAAGTGTCGAGCACCTTTCCATTTACATCTGAATTTCCATAAAGTGAGCATTTTACAACGACCAACCTATACAACAGAGAATAGAATTACACTATTACCCGAATGGAGTACGAGTCAAAAGCCCATAAACCATCATCAAAAAATTACAGGACTTCCTCGTTGCTGAACTGTAGAAACTTTCAACTCTCAACATCATAATTAGAACAAAATACTTTGTCACCACAAGCTCTTGTGCCTTTTGGTTGGTTTTGGTCCTGGAACGAAACACTATTGCAACAAAAGTTGTGCAATACTAACATTTCGGGAAGAGAAAGCCGAGGGAAGGGAACAAGTTGGAAAAGAGAAAAGCTGAAAAGACATTTAATTTTTGTGCTTTGGTTTTACGGGCTTATGAAGATGTAGATTGCATGGAATGGCCAATGGCAAAAATTCGGTTCCTCTTTTTTTTTTTGTTTTGTTGAATTCCTTGATCACAAGCGGATAAAAAGTTATTCCACTTGAGGAAGGATATCGTTGCTTGATTTTAAAGTAATATTTTTTCGTATTATAACCCTCGTAGGACCATAAAGTAGTTAGCACAGATGTGAGTCCAAGGTTATAACCGGTTTACCGGTGGTAAACGTTTTTTTATAAATATGCATGTACATAAACATTAAACTTAAAACTTCAACTTAACTTACCGGTAATCTCCTAAAGCCACCATCTGTGCAACACGTCAAGTACTTTTAAGACTGTCCGGCATAAAATATCCTCAAGTTAACTGATGAGGGAAGTTTGACGTTTCCTAGACACAAAAGATGTAATAGAGGTCGAAGCCTGTAAGTCCCCTCTTTCTCTCTTCCATGGCAAATGTCTTCCTTAATATTTCCAGTAACCTCATTTTAATAGTATGAGAAAACGCACGTGGAGCCTGTCAAACTTAATGACTAATTGTCAAAAAGCATAGTCGCTGTTGTCAGTCTTCTCTCTAGAATAAATTAATTCAGCCAAGTTGTCCCCAAAGTTCCACTGTCAGTGCTAGAGTGAATGCACCCTACCGGTATAACAACTATCCCCCGAGTAAGTAGTAAGTGAATGTGCGTGCCAGTCGCTCGTACTTGCCACCAATTAATCCTTAATCCTTTAATTCGATAAAAATAAAAACGAACAAAAGCATTCCACCTCGAACCCATAGCTCACCCGGCACCCCAAACCACATCCATTTCGACAATTCATTCATAAAATATTCTGCCAACGCTATGATACATACATACATATGTAGGTAAAGGTAAAGCTATGTACAAGGATGCCAAGGTATAAGCACACACTTTCTACACATTCTTTTGTAGTTTCGTTTAATCAAAAGCAAACCTGCGGAAAAATACTCCCCCCTTCATTATTAATTGAGACTCTTCGGTTTCCCTACACGCATCCGTTGCGTGCCTACTCTGAACGGCATAGACATGGAATAACCTTCGAAGGCCCATGGTGACCCGATGTACATATACGACGTGTCTGGCGTTCCTTATTTCGTCGCTCATAAGTAGGCAATGCTCATTGGGGTTCGAGGTACACAAGGATATGAGGATACTGTTACTGTATATGGACCCTTTATCTTCTTTGTTGTTATTCTTGTTTTGTTGTCAGTTTTAATTGTACCTTAAGTAGACGGGAAACTTAAAATTTGCACGTCCTTGTCGTCTCATCGCTATGTACTCGTATGACGGTAGTCTGACTAGCAAGGACGGGACATCAAAATTCTTTTGCCACTCACCGGTATTTATTCTTAATTTTTCCTTTTATTTCAGCAAACATACATACGAAACCTTTCCTGGCAGATGTGCCAAGTGCAAAAGTCAGACAAGACCCATTCGTGTAAGGTAATTCCTGTGCCGATGATGTTAGGGATGGTGAATGACGTGAACACAGAATGTGCTGGGAATATTTCTTATTTACGGAATGACAGAATGGAACTTTTTAAAATGAAAGTTCATGCGAATAATGCACGTAATTACAGTGATACATCCGAAAAGGTAGAAATGCGCTAAACACGGACAGTGACAGGCAAGTGTTCTTTGAAATTTTATTTCAAAGTGGGTGGATTCGGTCAAGGTCCTCACATAGAAAACCCGGATATTTGCGTGAAATTTAAAACGTATTAGTTGCCCTCAAATTTAAATATTTTTCAATAGCGCCCATCTGTGAGTAATTTAAATGAACAGCTTCAATCATCTACCTCCTTTTCCCCATCACCTTGGCCTTTTTCCAGGATTCTGTGCAATCGGACAGCTTTAACCGTTTGCCTTAAGGAGCTGGAAATTGCGGTGTTGAATTCCTCTTCGATTGTTATCTGACATTCCAATTTGTTTCGGAAATTCGGATAAGATGTGAAAAAGGACATCGAACTATATAAGCTCTTGTGGGAGCTGCCTTGATCGGATGTGATTTTGGGGTTAATAGTGTTGAAGAAATCCTCAACGCTTCCGTAGGTGTTCCCTCATGGGCATATGTAGATTAACCTTAGCATGTGGTGAGCAGGGAATGATTTGTACATTTATATGGACAAAGTGAAGCGAATGACCAATGCAAGTCGTTCATTGAAAGCTTTAAGAAACAATAATCATAAGCAATACACCTTTTGTTTTCATGTTTAAAGCTAAGGCAACCCAATCACGAGTTTGGTTGGCTGAATATTTTGGAATTGTTCTGCCAGCGTAAACTTTTTAACCTTTCCTATTCTCTTTCGGATAGGTGGAAAGAAGCTTTTGTGCAGCCCGTCCTTAAAAAAAGGCGAATCTTCTCCTCCCCCGACCTGTCGACCCATTCCTTTAACTTCCCTTCTCTCCAACGTCTTGGAAATGCCGATCAACGAAAATTCCTCAATGATCGACAGTACAGTTTCCGTAACAACAGATCCACTGGTGATTTGAAGGCACATCACTTTACAGGGATCGGCACGAATCCTTTTGTGGAAAATGTGTGCTTTCGGGATCGATTAATCTTTTCCTAACTGGATTAAAAACTCCCAATTTTGACATCCACATTTTATATTCTGGGGTTCCTCAGGGCTCCGTTTTGTCTCCGACGCTCTTTTGCATTTTTATAAATGACCTGTGATCCGGCAGATTATGTTAAGCTCGTTCATTTCAGATATTCACAGCATAATTTTATGCGCCATGGCGCAGTGGTTAGTGTGTCGGATCCCGAAAACACCAGCCCCATCGTATGTTTATTTCGCAGCGT
This sequence comes from Eumerus sabulonum, assembly GCA_951905685.1. NCBI lineage: Eukaryota > Metazoa > Arthropoda > Insecta > Diptera > Syrphidae > Eumerus > Eumerus sabulonum. The sequence goes on from OX645060.1 coordinate 212,829,022, forward strand.
CCCTCCTCGGTGGGGTACTGGCCGAATCTCCACTAGTATACTTACCATGAAAAAGCTCCCCAATTTACGCCGTTCGGAATCGGCATTAAATTGTACGTACCTCTTAAATACATACATACATATGTATGTTTATGAAAAATAAATCACACACAACATGGGTGATTGAGAGAAACCTGGTTCCGCTCCTTCATTGCCTCTAGCGCCACCGAAGAAGGAAGAAGAAACACAGTGGTGTCTTCTGTCGTCCAAGCATGGCACCGACTCGCAGCCATTACCGACTGGCAGCCATGCTTGGCACCTACATCTTAAAGTCTAAAAAACTCTCAATTATGAATGCATGTATGACTAGCAATCTCAGTTTGAACGACCACATATTCGGTGTCGCCAAGAATACTCTGAAATAATGAGGTTTCTTATACCGATGCAAGAAATGTTATATATTGTAACATATAAGGCATCCCTTCGCCCTATATTAGAGTTGAATGCCCCTGCCTATACCGGTGCATCTAAAACTTCATTGCAGTTGCTAGACAGAATACAAAATCGCGCGTTACAACTGATAGGAGGCTCCAGCACCACCAAAGCATTATACTCGCTGGAATGTCGTAGAAATGTCCTTCCCTTTCCCTGATTTATCGATACTTCCTCTTTCACTTTGGCCCGCACTGTGTCCTTGACACAACAAGGTGGTAAAGCTTGAGTACGCGTTTACCCATATAAAACAAAAATCTCTGGCCTTTGACCATGATCGCTTGAGCTAAATATTTTCGTATTGACTCATCGCCGATAGTAGCTCACTTTAATAATTGTTCTATTTCGTTGCGTTCTGACAGAGCAATTCTGTGATGCAATACAATTTACTTATTTAGGTAGCGCTACCTAAGTAAACCTGAGCCTCAACCAACAAGACTTTCCAGCTAGCATGATCTTTTGCTAGTTGTTTCCAGTTGGTTAAGGTTTCCTTCCACCTGTGCGCGCCATGTTAGATGCGGCGGTCTTCATCCAACGGGATGATTAAGGTTTTATAGAGGGTCACCTTAGTTTTCCGACAGAGAGATCTACTACTTAATTGCCTCTTGAGCCCGAAGAAACGGCGGTTGGCATGAGTTATTCTGCGTCTAATCTCAGTCCGGGTGTCGTTGCCACTTGTGACCAGTGAACCAAGGTAGTTAACATCCTTGACTACATCAAAGTTATAGCTGCCAATAATGACGTTCTGGTCAAGGCGTTGGTGTTGTCCATCTTTCTTTGACGACAATTAAGTCAATGTCATCAGCGCATACGAGCAATTGTGCAGACTTGATATAGTTCGTGCCTCTTGTATTGGCCAATGAATCCCGCACGATATTTTTAAGGATGATGTTGAAAAAATTACACGACAGTGTGTCGCCCTGTCTGAATCTTTTTCGACAACAGCGAGAACTCTCCATTGTCATCCTACACAGCCTGACGAGCTTGGCGGGGATGTCAAAACATAACATGGCTTAATATAGCACGTCCCTATAAACACTGTCATATGTATGTATGTATGTTGGCGTTACAGTCCATGAAGAACCTGAGCCGAGCTTCTCTCAATTACCCATGTTGTGTGCGATTTCATTTTCCCATAGGTGAAAGGGACCTACAGTTTATTGCCGGTTCCGAACGGCGAATTTCGAGAAGCTTTTTCATGACAATTTTACTACAGGGGGTTTTGTCAGAACCCCGCTGAGGAGAAACACCGTGAAAAACACGTTCGATGACATGGCTGTGTCGGGATTCGATCCCGTGTCATCGGCGTCAGAGGCCAACACACTACCCACTGCGCCACGGTGCTGTCATATGCGACCTTAAAATAGACGAAAAGGTGGTGTGTGTCGACCTGAAATTCATGGGTCTTCTCCAACATCTTGCGCAGTGTGAATATTTGGTCTATCGTGGATTTTCCGGGCCTGAATCCACATTGATAGGAACCTATCAAATTGTCCACGATGGTTTTAGACGTTCACACAGCACGGCAGAAAAGATCTAATACGCGATGTTAAGGAGATATGGGGCCCTTTTTTTATGAACCGGGCAATCGGTGCTGAGATTCCATTCATCGAGCATACTTTCTTACGACCATATCTTACAGATGAGCTGGTGCATGTTCCCATCCAGCTCATCCCCAGCCGCATTAAATAGCTCAGCAGGCAGTCGGCTTGCGCCAGCAGCTTTTTTAGACTTCAGTTTTAATATCTCTATCTTAACCTCATCTAAGTCGAGTGGACAGAAATCTCTCTCATCTTCGTTAAGTGTGAATGGTGCGTTCTGCCTGACAGCGGCATCTTGACCGTCTTCGCCATTATACAGTCCGCATAAAGAGTCTTTTCACATTCTCAGCATCGACTGTGATTCAACTACGAGGTGTCCGTGTTCATCGCTGCAATCTTCCGCTCTGTCCTTATAACCATGGCTTGTTCGTTTTACTCATTGGTAAAACTTTCGAACTTCGTTCCTGCGATAACATCTCTCCATCTCCTCGATCGCGCGCTTTTCGTGCTCCTTCTCTATTCTTCTGAAAAGCCCTTCATCCTCCCTCATGTGAGTAAAATGAATGCTCAGGCATGCCATACGATGATCCTGCAATATCAGTTCGTACATTGATGATTTAACCTGGCACAGAAGCTATTTTGGACGATTTTCTCGAAATTCTTCCTTGTTCCTGGGGAAAGAGGAACCTGGCCCACTTGGTTTGGGGGTTGCGCTTAGGGTTAACATCCCTATCGCATAACACCAAAGCTTGTTCAGAGACAACTAACAGCCTCGGATACGGACGGATTACATGTTGACGACCCCCCGCAAACGTCTAAAAGGAAACGAATTCCAGATCTGCACCTGGAACGTTAGGTCCCTCAACAGACCAGGTGCAGCCGGATAACTGGTCAACTCTTTAAACTGCTATAAGGCAGACATTACCGCGCTCCAAGAAGTGCGATGGGATGGGCCAGGCAAAAAGCGGATGATAAACTGTGATATCTACTACGGAAACTGCTACAGAGAAAATAAACAACGCTTATTCGGATGCGAATTTTTTATTCAAGGCAGACTCAGGAAAAAAGTCTTAAGCTTCCAGTATGTAAGCGAACGCCTCATAACTATCCGCATCAAGGCCAATCTGGGCAATATAAGCTTATTATGTGTCCACGCCCACACAGAGGAGAAAGATGACCGACAAAAAGACGACTTCTTTGATCTCCTAGGCAGAACGTATGCGCAATGTCCCAGCTATGACACCAAAATCGTTCTAGGAGATTTCAGTGCGAAGCTGGGTAAAGAAGCTATCTTCGAACGGGTTATTGGAAAGCACAGCCTACACAACACCACGTCAGAAAACGGACTAAGGCTAGTGGACTTTATGGCGGGACATAATCTGGTAGTAGCAAGTACACGATTCCCACACCTCAACATCCATAAGGGGATCTGGCGGTCTTTCGATCAATCGACAACCAACCAAATTTATCATATTGCGATCGACGGCAGACACTCCTTCAGCATCCTAGATGTCGGAACCTTTCGAGAAGTCAACATCGACTCGGATCATTACCTTGTTGCAGCCAAGGTACGGATGCGAATTTCTCGGAATCAACGGAGTCGAGTAAGAACACCAACATTTAACGTCGGAAAGCTGCAATTGCAGACGACTACCAGGACCTTCGCCGATCAAGTCTGCCTCAAGCTCTCTCAAGTCCCAATGCAATCTGCAGAAACCATAGAATAGCAATGGAGTCGTTGTCAGAACGCCATTAGAGAGGCCGCCTCAGATGTACTCGGTTTCGAGCCACCACCGTCGAGAAACAGAATGCATACATGGCCATATTGCATCGACGGACGAGAGCTGCCCGCGAACTCTATGAACCAAAAAGGAGGGAGGAGCATGCCCTTCTGAGAAGGAAAAAGAAGGAGTACGAGAAGCGCGAGATCGGGGAGATGGAGAGATGTTACTGCAGGAACGACATTCGTAAATTTTACCAGAAAGTAAAACGAACATGCCAAGGCTATAAAGCCAGAGCAGAAGCCTGCAGGGATGAGCACGGACAACTAGTAGTGGAGTCACAGTCGATGCTGAGATTGTGGAAGGACCACTACTGCAAACTACATAACGGCGATGATAGTCAAAATGTCGCCGTCAGACAGAGCGAACCATTCCCAATGGACGAAGGCGAAGGAGAATGCCGTCCACCCAACCTAGACGATGTTAAGATAGCGAAATCGAAACGTAAGTCTTATAAAGCTGCTGTAGCAAACGAACTCCCCGCGGAACTATTTAAAGAAGCTGGAGATGAGCTGGTCAGGAACATGCACCAACTTATCTGCAAGATATGGTCGGAAGAACGCATGCCTGATGAATGGAATCTCAGTATCGTTTGCCCGATCCATAAGAAAGGAGACCCCTATAACTGCGCCAACTATAGGGGAATAAGTCTCCTTAACACCGCATATAAGATCTTCTCTGCCGTATTGTGTGAACGTCTGAAACCGTTTGTGGATAACCTGATCGGCTCTTCTCAGTGTGGTTTCAGGCCTGGTAAATCCACAATAGACCAAATATTTACGCTACGGTAGATCTTGGAGAAGACCCAGGAATACCAAATCGACACCCACCACCTCTTCGTCGATTTCAAGGCTGCATATGACTGCGTGTATAGAGATGAGACGGCCGCATCAACGGTGGCGCACGCAGGTAGAAGGGGACCTTAACCAACTGGGCGTGCGGCGCTGGAAAGAGCTGGCCAAAGGGCGTGCCAGCTGGAGACGCTTGTTGGTTGAGGGCCAGGTTCACCACAGACTGTAGCGCCACCTAAGTAAGTAAGTAAGTAATTATTCAATAATTAGGTATCGTCGAGTCTAAACACGAACATAGAAAAGTAGTCTGAAATTGGGGGGGAATCATTTTTCGGTATTCACTTTAATAGTTTTGTCACATTCCTTAAGACTTTAATTTCAAAACTCACTACTGTTTGGTAGCCAAGCAGGAACGCTACAACACTGCACATCTATTATATATTCCTATATTAGATGAGATTCCCTTCAAACAAGTTGTCTATAAAGTTTCCTAATTGTAACGTTTTCACATGTTTTTTTAATTCTTTTTCTTCAATATGCATAGATGCTGCACATAACCCCTAGAGAATATGCAGATCCTTGCCGGTCGCATGACCATGTAAACAATGTGTGTGTCTACAGCCCCTCACATCCATCTACAGACAGAACAGAATGAAAGTTTTTAATAAATAACAAATCGTTGGGCAAGTATTGGTCACATGTGGTTCTAACGAGCACTAAATGGCATCTGTTCGAAGGATTATTTCGGCCTTCACTATCGAAGGACCAACTTTTTCTAGTCGTTTCTGTCATCTCTAATACCATATTGTTGCGACTATATGTTCAGAAAAAGTTTCATTTCTATTTGCAAAACCTTAACTTTAAACTTTCATATAATCCTCATATGTCCATGCGGGCTCATGTGCTCCTACTGTCTTCATCTGTTTTGTCGTTTTTTCGTTTTTCTAGTGCATGGACAGAAAGCTGGCTGAAGCCATCGATTTGGTTTGCTTTTTTGTGAAATATTTTTTTTAATTGAAAATAGTTTTTGAGCGGAAAGTTTTCACAACGCAAAATCCTAACCTAGGGGCATACATACATCGTAGATTTGTTTTGTTTTCATTTGCAATTGCCCTCAAGCGGATTAAATGTTTAGCTAATTATCTGCTATAAAAATAAATAAGCGGGCACCACAACAGCAATTGCTGGTGTTTTATTGTATCTCTGGATTTATGAAGCTATTAATTGAATTCACGAGTGAAAAAGGGGTGGAAGTGGAGCGGATTTTACTGTGATGAATGTGGGCTGGTCCATACAGAATTGGATTTGTTGTTATGGGATTGAACAAAGGAGTTCGTTGGCTGCCAAGCGTTTTGAATGGAAGATTGAATTTTTTCGAAGGTCATCAGGCAGCTTAGCATCTGGAAAATTCTATATGTATATTTGGATATAAACAAAAAGGCAAAATATTAACATGCAGGCGACAACTGAAGTGTAGCATGGAAAAATGTTCTAACCTTAAAAATTGTGACTAGCTATTTTTGATTTCAATTTTTTTTAGAAAATCGGCAAAGAATTAGCTGCAACATTTTTTCCCTTAATTCAGTCTCATTATGATCAGTTTTGAAGAGAATAACACTGTTAAATCTGCCATCGAACACATTGCATGAGTCTCGAATGACATTCTGCAATATATTGTTCCATTCGCGGACTAGTCCACCTTTCCAGGGTTCAATAGTTTGGTATCGTTAATTGCTAACTTTGCTCTTCAATATACTCCATGTTGTGAACCCAATCTGGTTGAGGCCGGATGAACATTTTTTTGAAGCCAAGTCTGGTTTTGCGACTGGGTGTACGGGATGTGGCAATTAAATTCCTCGAATTTGTATACAAAAAAAAAAGCATTTCATTTTCGACAACATTTAATTTTCGACCTCTAGCCCTACAAAATGGTTCCAACGTTGCCCCTACGATTCGAAGCACCCCTGATGTGACTTCATCTTAGGGAAGTCGCAGGGGGCAATATCGGGGCTATGGGGTTGCGGCACTGTTGCAATGCTTCTTTTTCGCTAAAAATTCTTGCACAATTAACGAGGAATGAACCAGCGCAGTGTCGTGGTACAAGATCCAGCCTTTCACAGTGAGTTCGGGTCGTGCACGAAAAATACGTGCTCGCAGCCTCTTCAGAATGCCAACATGGAACTGCCCGGTCACTGTCTGGTTGGTAGGAATATGTTCACGAAGAACGATGTCGCGGTATGAGAGGTAACGCGAGCTCGTATACGTTTTCTATTGATTCATGGCCTTTATGCCAATTCAGTGGCTGTCGACTTCAGCTTTAGATAAATGCCGAAAGAAAGGGTCCTCCTTCCTAGACAGATGTTAATAAATAATGTTTTTGTTTTATATGATAATAGCGCACTCGCGAAACTTGGCCTATCTTAAAGGAGATAACGATGGACGTTGCTCTTAAATTTTTGTATGTTGAACTCAGGGGCGAAGACCGAGTCCGAAAAGAAATCCCAAATTCATGTGATTCGGTTAAAGAATTATTGTTTACCTTTGACGGTACGTCCGAAAGTGGGCTTCAGGCCATATTCGTAAGCATTCATAGAGAGACGAGGGAGGGAGAGAGAGAGAGAGATGTTGCGAAAAAAATATCTGCAAGGGGCGGAATTCAACTGACTATCCCTTCAGAGTATTTTCTATCGAAGTATCGATAAATCAAAGGAAAGGGACATTTCTACGACATTCCAGCGAGTTTAACGCTTTTGTGATACTGGGGCCTGCTATAAGTTTTGTAATGCGATTTTGTATTCTGTCTAGCAACTGGAACGAAGTCTTAGATGCACCGAACTAGGTAGGGGCATTCAGCTCTAATTTGGGGCAAATGGGTGGCTTATATATTATAATATATAACATTTCTTGCATCGGTGTAAAAGACCTCATGATTTCAAACTGAGTTCAAACTGAGATTGCTAGTCATACATATATTCATAATTGAGAGCTTTTGGGATTCTATGATGCAAGCGCCATGCACGGATAATGGCTGCGAGTCGGTGGTATGCTTGGACGAGAGACCACTGTGTTTGGAAGCATTCATTCCAACTCTTTTTTTTTCCATAAAATGATGTTGTCGATATCTGAATTTAATGAGCTTAACATACGCCTCCGCTCACTATTTCTTGCAGGTACGTAGAATAGTGAACGAATATGAGAAACTGAAGATACTGCCATCAGATAAGGAGTGGATTGGATTAGAAGGGTCATACAAGAGGTCATTTATAAAAATGAAAAAGAGTGTCGGAGACAAAGTGGAGCCCTGGTGAACACCAGCATTTAAACAGTGAAGGAAGAGATTTGTCGACCCCGAAAGTGGTAATATTCGACAAACGGGATTTGTTCCAAACCCTGTCAAATGACTTCGACGTATTCAGTGCAACTAGTTTGCTTTCATCTCCTTGGTGATGCGAACGATTTCGCTTTTTGGTGAGATATGCTATAAAACACCAGTGGATCTGTTGCTACGAAAACCATACTGTCGAACATTGAAGAGTTTTCACAAATCAAGATATTTCAATAACTGACGGTTGATCAGCATTTCAAAAACTTTGCTAATAGGGACGTTAGTTCAATGGGGTCGGTAGTTGGAGGATGAAGAAGATTCGCCTTGTTTTAGAGATTGGCAGCACAAAAGCTATTTTTCGCCTACTTGGAAAGAGCCCAGAAGAGTAGAAAAGATGAAAAAACGTACGCAGTAATTTTGGTGGCATAGAGGAGCACCTCTTCAGAGCTATTGGGGAACTGCCATCTGGACCAGAGGGTTTGTGTATATCGAAATATTTAAGAACCCTTTCAACTATACGAGTACGAAAGTGGATATGTCGCTCTAGTACAGGCGGAGACAAAGTGCAAGCTGGAAGCTGGTAGCTAGCTGCGAAGTGGGTGGCAAGAACATTTTTTTCACCAAACGGAGTGATAGTTGAAAAATCGTTGTTTTTTTCAGGATTATTTGCCTTATAGGCCCGAAAACTTATTTCCCTTAGTCGAATGGTATCTTTTCAGCTTATATCGAAGCATTTATTATCCCTTGGTCTAGTGCTTTCATTCCTAGTAGAATTAGGAATGAAATTAACTACGCCAATTAATATTAGCCGCGGCATTCACATTGTAGCCGGGGAAACACAACGAACAGTTAAAACCCCAAAAGAGGCTGTTAGGGCCATATGACCTTAATGTAAAGCCATATTGTTCTTTTCGGAGCTTTCGCAACTTAGGTGGTGGAAGTATAAGAATTTGGCTGATATTACACAGCGATCGAATGAGCCAAGAGGTGATAATACATCAATATTTTATTCTTCAGGTTGGGAAGGAAGGAACAAGTCCAGTGTATTGCCGGTGTGACTAGGAATATCGGGGATACGGCTTATCCACGAGTTGAGATAGATGATTCAACTGAGAAAATTACCAAAGTGTTGAAGCCACGAAGAATTATGTACATTGAAATCACTCCCTTAAACGATTTCAGTGCGAGGAGACAGGGAAACAATTCTTTGGATTTAGTCAGACAGTGCTACGATTTGGGTTCCTGTAAAGAAAACAGCTGTGAATAGAGTACTTACGGAGAATGAGTTTCTGCTCTATGAAACACATTTCGAAACAACTGAACGAAATTGGTTGGGCAGTTTTGATGCATCCACCATATAGCTCGAACAGTCTGATTACCATTCGGTTCAGTCTCTGCAAATCTCCTTGGCCAGCCGAAAAGCCTCTGAAAATAACTTGGCCAAGTTATTCGCTGATAAACCAAAGAAGTCCCACACCCATAAAACTATGAAGCTACGAAGAGCATATTATACGAGGCCCAGGTCAATTCAGAAAAGTAATACATAGCTTCCTAGCCCAGTTTCTCCCAATCAACTAGTTAATCTTCTCCTCCAGAAATACGAGTTCGATGGCAACTATTATCCATATTCGGCACCAGTGTCATCAACCTCAGCGGCCATTATTCTAATCACTACGCCACGATGCTCTATATCATTCATAAAATATATTTCATTAATGAAAACTATTTCACTCTTAAACTCATTCCTAAGATAAAAGCAAAATCGTTTCGTTTGTCGCATGAATCTATTTGAACTTTTTGTTTCTACAAAGAAATTCCGTCAAAATCTCTTTTCGCTCCTTTGATATCCTTGATCTAGAGATACATTTTTTTATTATTAATCATTACTCTACAACTCTTCTCATAGATAGACATGAAAAATTAATGCGACGTTTAAGGAACTTTGAAAGAAAATAGTTAAAGAAAGAAAAAAAAAAAAAAAACTCTTACCAAAGAACCAGATGCTGTATCTGGCCATGTAACGTTTTCATCGCTCTATTTCTGCAACAGAACGAATTCAGTACCACTTATGGATGCTTTGCAATTCAAGTGAGCATTAAAATTCGGTTACACTTTCTGGGTACCTAAGCCAAGAAGGAAATTAGGCCAAGGAACAGGAACGACGGATATTCACGTGTGTCGAAAAGAATAAAACCGAAAAACTATGTGCATTTTTCCCTTAATTGGTTTCAATGGTTTCGGTATTTATGAGATTATTTTACGGCCACTTTTATCCAACCCTATAATTTGTATGCAAGTTCATTTCATCCGTCTTTTTTCGGTTTTTATCTCGCTTCCTCTGTAAATGCAAAACTTCGCCTGGATCAAGTGCAATTTGAATATATAAACCGCAGGTGATGGGACTTGCCACAAGTCCACAAAGATAGTTTTCGGGTTTGAAAGCGAAACACTTGCACCGGGTGTTGGTGAATGACACGCCATGTTAGTGTAGGCGATTGGCAGCTCGAAGTGTATCTAAATTGCTTGGCAACATTTGTTTTTGTTCCAATTTAGATGCGGTTATTTTGGCAGAAAGTTTGTTTGGCAAACAAAAACTTCGTGATGAGATGTACAAACATCAACAGAACGTTAGTCAGACTTAAATATACGAATCATTTATCTGCAAGTGATGGATAGTGTGATAAAGTGTCTCTTCCAAAGCTAAGCAATTCATGTCGTGAATCCCTTCAAGTGATTAAATAAAAAGAGTGACGGTAGACTTTCCTGATTGTTTGAGAACTCTTTTACATACGGATACATTCCAGTCTGCCAAATTCTAAACTTAATTTAATTTAATTCCATACGTGTGACTGTTTAATTAAATTAAACGAAGAATACGATGCGTGATAATAAATTAAACACCGAAGCGGTAGTTAGATGAAAAATAACAAACTTTCTTTTGCACATAGTTTTCGGGTACGTGTCAAACTAAGTAGTTTGATTAAAATTTGGTTATAAGTAGTTGTAGGTTTTATTGTACTTGTGGTTGGCGTTTGCTTAGGCATTGTTTAAACTTTCACGTGGCAGAAATGAAGTTTGCCAAAAATGTAATTAATTTTCTGAAGATAGATGGAACGGAAATCACTTGAACCCAAGAGACACAATAAATTTGCCATTCACATACTGGTTTACTAAAGAAATTAAGTTTAAAAGAAAAACGATTTTGTGTATCTAGCTATCCCTCTTTCAAATGGATCTAACCTCTCACATGTTAACATATTTTTGATACTTATCCTCGAATCTCTAAACAGCTTCCACAACTTATTCTTTTAGCTGTCACTCAACCCGATTACCCAGATAAACACAATTGCCGAGCACACAACTCAACATTGACATCCTGTATGGTATTGTCCCGCTTCACATCTTGGCAATTCAACTTAAAATTTGACAGAACCATAAAATTATGGAACAATGTCAACTGCTCATCAAAATGTCCATAAACATAAAGAAAAATGTCCTTACTACATACCATTACCGCACGGCAGGAAGACAAAGTGTGCTCCACAGCGGTTGGTATGATAACGTCGCGTGAACAATTGCCACACGCTATTGTTGTTACTACTCTCTACTCTGCTATTTGCCTTTCATATTTTACTTGCTTGCTGCTTACTTGCCTGATACGAGTATCTTGAGCTCTTTGACGCATCTACTGGTTCCTTCGTTGTTATTCATTGGATTATGCGGTTGAAGGAGGAGAGAAGAGGGAAAAAAATGCGTAAGGATATTTAAATGAGGTAAGATCTGGTTAACATTAAGCTATCTATAAGCACACTCATCTTGGATAAAGATTTTGAGTCGGTATCACAACTACAATGTTCATTGGATGGTAGCGACCCAAACGACCTTACCGAGATGACAAATTCTGATATGCTCTAAGAAATTCGAGGTAATTTTATTCAAGCCATCGGGGAATGATTTCTGAAATGTGCTATTTTTGTTTTGTGAGGATTTTCCTCAAGGACATTCATAGGAATATCGTAGAACATGCTATCGTATCAATCAGAAGGAATGTCTGAGAAAATTCACATTCAAATGACAATTGTCAGTCAAACGACATTATTGCTTTTTTTCCTTCGTCCTTGTAGTTCAGTTGTAGCGTCAGAATCTTATTACATTTTTCCCGATTACATGTTACAGAAATTATGTGACAGTTGCTTGACATTGACATTGAGGCTTTCGCTTACGACCTTATTCAATCAGCAAACATTTGCCATTGGCATCATATCATATGATTTTTTAAGCATTTGGTTTTTGGTAAACCTCAAAAATATGAAGAAAAATGACTGAAATGTATAAAATGTTTATTCGAATTGATAAACCATACTTGCCATTGACTGGTAGTTTTCCCTTTACAGATGGTGGCTTTGGTCACTACGCCTTGAATTGAATTGATCGAAGTACGCAAATAACTTTTTTTAATAGAGTATGAATCCACAATGAGAGCACCGTGGCGCAGTGGGTAGTGTGTTGGCCTCTGACGCCGATGACTCGGTATCGAATCCCGACACAGCCATGTCATCGAACGTGTTTTTCACGGTGTTTCTCCTCAGCGGGGTTCTGACAAACCCCCTGTAGTAAAACTGTCATGAAAAGCTTCTCGAAATTCGCCGTTCGGAACCGGCAATAAAACTGTAGGTCCCCTTTCACCTATGTGAAAATGAAATCACACACAACATGGGTGATTGAGAGAAGCTCGGCTCAGGTTCTTCATGGACTGTAACGCCAACATACATACATACATGAATCCACAATAAACATTTTTGAACATTGTTTGTTCTTTAACTATAAAATGGCAATACTTTCTGAGCGCGTTTGACTTTACTGTGTTATTTTGTTGTTTTTTTTTTTTTTTTGGTTGCGCCCATGGATGTGGAATCTTCATAGATACTGGTAACCCGACGCCAGTAAGCACGATTCGCGGGATATTATTCTCCTTTGTACACGCGCCTACGTACTAAACCACACCTCTGCACACTTCAACCACTCGGCAGTCCCGCCGTTAGGTATTACTTCTCGGGGCTGGTTAGCGATGTACGCTGTATCTCGAGTATAAGCCTCTTGGGTTCTTCTTTCTGCTTCGGCGTGCCACAGCTTTGTTTGTACTGATGCAGTGTACGAGCATGTTTCATTACAATTTTCCACCGAGTTCATCATATAGGGGACCAGGTTTTCAGTACTTGGTACATTTAGCCTTTGCCTGTCCTGCATAAAGCGACTGCAGTAGAAAACTATGTGTTCTGAGTCCTCCTCGGAGTTTGGGCATTGTGAATATTTGTGAATATTTATGAATATTTGAATATGAATATTTTTGGATGGCAAATGACTAACAAAGGCCTCGTAGGGGTAGCATCTATCCGACGGATGCTGGCCTGCTAAAAAGTGAGAAGAGCCACCGCAGTCGAACATCTTGCGGCACTGTGAGTAAGTCATAACCCCACCTCCTCGTGGTGCCATCTGGAGATTTCCTATGGAAATTGCAGACGGGGAAGGGCGAATGGCGAGCCTCCTGCGCCAAAAAAAAACAGGATTAGTCGGTTGGGCTACGGCCTAGTAAGCCGTAACCGTAAAAAAAAACACAAACTCCGAAACAACCACAAGCCTCGGATATAACGGACCGGATTTATGTTGACGACCCTTGCAAAAAACGAAAAAAGGACAATGATCTTCGGCTTTGTATATGGAATGTTAGGTCCCTAAACAGGCCACGTGCAGCCAAACAACTTGCGGACGCCCTAGACCGCTATAAAGCGGACATCACCGCCATCCAGGAAATGCGATGGAATGGACCGGGTATAAAGCGGATGGAAAACTGCGATATTTACTACGGCGACAGCTATAGGGAGAGAGGGCAACGATTGTTTGGATTCGGATTTGTTGTTCGAGGTGGACTAAGGCAAAAAGTCCTAAGCTTTCGGCATGTGAGCGAACGCCTCATAACAATCCGTATCAAGGCAAAATTTTTTAACATCAGCCTGATCTGCGTCCACGCCCCCACGGAAGACAAGGATGACTCAGCCAAAGATGAGTTCTACGATCTCCCAATGTCCCAGCTATGACATCAAAATTGTACTAGGAGACTTCAAGGCTAAGCTGGGTAAGGAAAGCATATCTGAACGAATCATCGGCAAACCTAGCCTACACGACACCACCTCCGATAACGGACACAGGCTGATTGATCTTGCTATGGGGCGAAATCTCCTTCTAGCCAGTGCGCGCTTCCCGCACCTCGATATACACAAAGGCATCTGGCGGTCTTTTGATCAATCGACTACCAGCCAGATTGATCACATTGCGATCGACGTCAGACACTCCTCCTCTATTCTTGATGTTCGAACTTTCCGAGGGGCTAACATCGACTCGGACCACTATCTTGTTGTAGCCAAGATGCGCTTACGGATATCACGAACGCAACGGAGTGGAGTAAGAATACAAAGTTATGACGTCGGAAACCTACTATCGCCAGAATCCGCTCGTGCTTTCACCGATCGCGTCTCCCTTAAGCACTCCAATACACCTCAATCCTCCACGCTATCAATAGAACAGCAGTGGAGCCTTTGCAAACAAGCCCTGAGAAGTTCTGCATCCGAAGTTTTGGGTTTCAAGGCTCCACCACGAAGAAATACCTGGTTCGATACAGCGAAGCAGGATGCATATAAGGCCTCGCTGCATAAAAGAACAAGAGCAGCTCGTGAGCTCTACGAGTTAAAAAGAAGGGAGGAGCATAAGCTTCTCAGGAGAAAGAAAAAAGAGCACGAGAAGCGCGCGATTGAGGATTTGGAGAGGTGCTACTGCAGGCGTGACGTTCGAAAGTTTTATCAACAGATAAAGCGAACATGCCAAGGTTATAAAGCCAGAACGGAAGCCTGCAGGGATGAGAACGGACACCTAGTAGTAGAACCGCAGTCGATGCTGAAAATATGGAAAAATATGGAAAATATGGATTATATGGAAAATATGGAAATATGGAAAATACTTCTGCTGACTGTATAACGGCGATGTTAGTCAATATACCGCTGTCAGGCAGAATGATCCATTTCTAATCGACGGAGACCGCAGAGAATTCCGTCCCCCTGACCTCGACGAAGTTAAGATTGCCACATTGAAGCTCAAGTCGAATAAAGCTGCTGGTGCAGACGGACTGTCTGCTGAGCTCTTCAAGACAGCTAGGGATGATCTGGTTGGGAGCATGCACCAGCTCATCCGTAAGATATGGTTAGAGGGAAGCATGCCCGAGGAATGGAGTCTCAGCATCGTATGCCCGATCCACAAGAAAGGAGACCCCTCTGATTGCGCCAACTATAGAGGAATAAGTCTCCTTAACATCGCCTACAAGATCTTCTCTGCCGTTTTGTGTGAACGCCTGAAGCCTTTTGTAAATAAGCTGACAGGTCCTTATCAGTGCGGATTCAGGCCAGGGAAGTCCACCATCGACCAAATCTTCACACTACGGCAGATACTGGAAAAAACCAATGAATTTCAAGTCGACAGTCACCACCTATTTGTTGACTTCAAAGCCGCATACGACAGCGTAATTAGAGACGAGCTATACAACGCTATGTCCACCTTTGACATACCTGCTAAACTCGTCAGACTATGCACGATGACTTTGGAGAATGCTCGCTGCTCCATCCGAATCGGTGAACACCTTACCGATAGTTTTGATGTCAAAAAAGGATTTAGGCAGGGCGATGCGCTGTCCTGTGATTTCTTCAACATCGTATTGAAAATGATTGTGCAAAAATCACTGACCAATACAAGAGGCACAATCTATTTCAAATCCTCGCAACTCCTTGCATACGCCGTCGATATGGACATAATAGGTAGATCACAGCGAGATATCAATGAGGCGTTTGCGAGTATTGAGATGGAGGCGGCGAAAATTGGTTTTGCGGTAAACGAGGGCAAAACTAAATATATGCTGTCATCAAAAAAGGACGCTCAACACCGACGTCTTGGCCAAAACGTTTGTATAGGCAGATATAAGTTCGAGGTAGTTAAGGACTTCATCTACCTTGGCTCCGCAGTGACCTGGAACAACGACATCAGTTCCGAAATCAAACGCAGAATCACTCTTGCCAACCGCTGTTTCTTTGGGCCCAGGAGGCAACTGAGTAATAGAGCCCTCTCCCGAACGACAAAGTTGACTCTTTATAAGACCCTTATCATCCCGGTCCTGTTGTATGGCGCAGAAGCATGGACACTATCAAAAGCGGATGAGGAGGCCCTTGGTCGGTTCGAGAGAGAGATTTTGCGCATGATTTTTGGGCCTATAAACGCAGACGGGGGATGGGGGAGAAGATTCAACCACGAACTTTACGGGCTGTACAGCGACATGAGCCTAGTCAGGCGTCTACGGATTCAACGCCTAAGATGGCTGGGCCATGTAGAGCGAATGGACACCACAGCTCCAGCCCGGAGAGTCTTTGAATCCAACCCCGAGGGACGAAGAAGCAGAGGACGGCCGCCCTCAAGATGGCGCACACAGGTGGAAGGGGACTTTAGCCAACTGGGTGTGCGGCAATGGAAAAGCCTAGCGAAAGATCGTGCTAGAAGGAGGGGCATGTTGGTTGAGGCCCAGGTTCACCCCGAACTCAAGCGCCCACTAAGTAGAAGAAGAAGAAGAATTCATGAATTTTTATTTTTTTACTCATCAATGGATATTCATCTTTTGACTACAATTAATCACAATCATTCACAATTATTAATCATTAAAAAGATTCAATACAATACTCTTAAATATGAATCTGTTCATTTGAAAGTCGACTTCATTGCAAATTGAATTAAGGAGTGTTAAAGAGCGGGTAACGGGTTCATTATGCCCATAGCTCGTCCTATGACTAGGAATCAAAAAGATAACGTCCCTTTTTCTTAGATTTCTCTTAGGAACATAAAAGGGTATAAGAGCCAGCAATTCTGAAGAGTTAATTCTACCATCAATAATGTCCTTTACGAAAAGTACACCTAGACTTATATGAAGGGAAATCTCCAGACCACCCCACATTTCTCAAAGCAAAACGTGTAAATCTTTTCTGAATATTTTCAATACTTTCAGAAGAGCTTACATAAAAAGGAGACCAGATAACGCAACAGTATTCCAGTATAGGTATAATCAAAGATGTACAAATCGTTTTGAGAGTATAGCAATCCCTAGGGGTGGCCGTGGTGCAGTGGTTAACATCATCGACCGGCGAGCGGGGAAGGTTCATGGTTCAAATTCGCTTCATAGCCAAGAAAAAGTAGTTTCTATACCGCCAAAAAGTATGCAACGCTGTTGAGAATGGAAAGTGACCAGACGTACTGCTGCAGGCATAACACTCACAGTATATGGTCAAACGAAATTCATCCTCTGCGTATGCAATACTAAAAGTGCTTGAACGAATTACTACGGACTATAACCAACGCGGAATTTGGTCGGCTCTCGTCCTATCTAGGTCTAGGACAACCACCCCTGAGAGTAGTGAACGAACATCAACGACCCCAACCACTGTACTCCGTTCAGGTTGTGTGTGTCAACACATCATAAGAGAATATAAAAACACTTGAACCTGCGCGAGTCTCTAAAAAAAAAAAAAAAAAAAAAAAATCCCTGAATACTACCGTGTTACGCCTTAGAAAACCCAGCTTTGGATATAACGTAATTAATATGTGCTGAAAAGGATAACCTAGTATCAAAAATAACACCAAGGTCCTTTACTTCACTAACAATTGATAGACTTTCATTACCAAGACTGTAAGTAAACAGCATCCTAGGTGTTGACCGAAAACCTCTAAAAATCTTACACTTAGAGATATTTAACTCAAGATGATTGTACTTACACCAAAGAAAAAGCTTTTCTATGTTAAGGCAATCTTCTAACGAGGATATTTGAACATATAATTTCAGATCGTCTGCAAACATTAGACAGTTGGCAAACTGTAATGCGTCCGGAATGTCATTAACGAAAAGATTGAAAAGAAGAGGTCCCAGATGGCTGCCCTGGGGGAGGTTTGATAAGACATCTATAGGGAATGATTGATCATTTTCAATTTTAACAATTTGTTTCCGATTCGATAAATACTATTCTAACCATTTAAGAAAACCAAACTTAAATCCCATCCTGTTAAGTTTCTTAATAAGAAGTTTATGGTGGACTCTATCGAAAGCTTTCGCGAAATCAGTATATAAAACATCAACCTGCATTTTATTTTCCAAGGAACAGAGACAAAAATTTGCGAAAAGACACAGATTAGTTGTAGTAGACCGTCCACTACAAAAGCCATATTGTTTCGATGTTATAATACCTTTTTCTGCAAAATTAAGCCTATTGAATACCAATTTTTCAAGAAGTTTTGGAATAACTGATAGTTTCGATACTGGCCTATAATTCTTTATTAAGTGTTTGAAACCACTTTTATAAATAGGGCTTATGGAGGATAATTTCCATTCATCAAGGAAATCACCAGTGTTAAGCGATTTATTAAAAATTATTTGTAATCCTTTAAAAAGTGAAACTGCACATTTTGATAGCAAGAGGAGAGGAATTAAATCCACTCCAGGATTTTTATTTGATTCAAGATGAGCCATCAAATACTTCTTGATCTGTTGACGAAAATCAGTCAAAATCCACTTGGCAATTGATATCATTATAGAGATTCTCACAATTTAGTACGATGTCTGAACTATAATTAGATTTCCCCACCTGATTATCTACCTTGGCGTGGTGTGGGGGCTTTTCACCAAAGGATAATCGCCCCCGTCATCCCCTTTTCACCAACCCAAATCCCATCCCACTCCACTTATCCTATCACACTCCTATCCTGAATATCCAATCCCCATCCCCTGGGCTGGACATAAGGTGTTAATCGAACCGTGCCGAGATGTCGACCAGGCTGGGAGCCCAGACCAAAAATAGCTCAGTCGCAAACGGTGTATCCGGATACCTGGCGCCCTCCGGATCATCTAGCCTTACCTGGGTATTGCGGATCTCTGCCCAGGTGGACATATATTTCTCCGCAACTCGTGGGTACCAAATGTACAATAATAATAATAAAAACAATAATGAGTCCGGATCTCATAAAAAAACGGAAGGGGAGGAAATCCCCTCTACATCAAAAGCGGTAAAGACTCCGATCGGAGAATCGACAAACCGCTCCGTTAAGTTGTCGGCAAGTAAAGCTGACAACAGAAAAATAAACCCATCGTCCAAGGCCTATAAAGACCAAAAGGCGGCCTTGAGAATCTTAAAACGATGGGGCCATAACACCGACCTAACAGAAAAAGAAAAAGAGTCGGTAGCCTGGGCGACAGGAATCCTGGCCCAGGGAAAAGCAAAAGCCAAGAGGCCCAGATCGTCCCCCGAGGAACCAAAGCGGGAGGCTAAGAAGGTCAGGCTGGGAACACTGGCTAAGCCATCAAAGCCTTTCGGTGAGGTTGCGAGGGAGTGCCTGACGGTAGCTATCATTGATGACAGCGACCCGGACGGAAAAATTACGACCGAAAAATGGAAGGATGTCGACCATGCACTATCCGCAAACTTCCTCAAAATCATGAGAAAGAACCCTGGACCACCGCCCATCTGTGATGACGCCGGATGGTATCAAGGCAGGGTTAAACTGATAAGCTGTGCCGATGAAAGATCGGTTGATCTTTTAAGGGCCACAGTTATCGAAATGGGGGAAATATGGGAGGGAGCCAGGCTCAAGGTCGTCACCAAGGACCAGATCCCGAAACGACCGAGAGCTAGATGCTGGATCCCGCTGGCACCAGACAACCCCCTCGAAATTCTTGAGACCATAAACCTCTGTAATCCCAATCTCCCAACAAGAGATTGGAGGGTCGCGAAGCTGGAGGAACCAAAGGACCGATCTAGACAGGCAGTTCTTGTGCTGAATAGTGAGGCCCTGGAACCTCTGGCCCAATGTGACCATTACATCAGGTTTGGTTTCAAGAAGATCAAACTTAATATTTATAAAAAGGATGAGGAAATGCCACCATCCGGCAACAAAACCACGGCCAACACCGAGGTCAATGTAGACAGCTCAATGGAGCAGGAATCCCCCATGCCCTCGGGGAGCAAGGGCCCCGCGCCGATTGAAGCTGAAATTACAGCAACGTTCCTGGTCAACAAGGACCAAGAATCGCTGCTCGACTCCGGAAGCGAAGACTATTCTACCAGCTCGCCGATGGAAGACGATCTTCTAGACCTAAATCTAGAAGATCTCGACACCACCGTGGTGGAGGTCAATCGAATTGATAACAGCCATGATGCTGAGATTAATTCAGATTAACCTCCATCACTCGAAAGCGGCTACCGCTAACCTTCTCCTCAGGCTGGCCAAAGGGGAAGAGGACATAGCCTTAATCCAGGAACATTGGGTTCATGAACACAAGGTTCGTGGATTGAGAAATCCAGCCTACAACATATTTACATCACAAAAAGAAGGTAAGCCCCGGACTTGCATACTCGCAAAGAAATCCATAAACGCTTACCTTCTTCCTAATTACAGTTCCCCAGACACCACAGTGATTGCCTTAGAATCACCCGGGAACAAGCTATGGATAGCCTCTACCTACATGGCGCAAGAACAATCCATCCCATCGAACGAGATAAAAAGACTGGTGAGGGACTCGTCAAACCACCAAGCTGGGCTCCTCATTGGGGCTGATGCGAATGCGCATCACACCCTGTGGGGTAGCAGCGACATAAATGAAAGAGGTGAGTGGCTTATTGAATTTTTTCTTACCTCTGATCTTAATATATGCAATAAGGGTCATGTACCCACTTTTGTTACAAAAAATCGAAGGGAGGTACTAGACATAACTCTAGCATCTCCCTCTCTCATTGACAAAATAAGAGAATGGAAAGTTTCTGAGGAACACTCCTTCTCAGACCACCGCTACTTGGTTTTCATGTAACCCAAGAAGAATTGATTGGGAGCGCTATAGAGCCCTTGTTGGCAACTCTGTAGTAAGCAGGACCCCCGATCACCCGCGGTCCACGGTAGACATAGATAATATGGTTGATATTTTAACAACTACCTTGGGCAACGCACGGGTCAACAGCTGCGCAAGCCACAAATCGAGGAAAAACTCTTATCCCTCGTGGTGGAACGCAAACCTAAGCAAGCTCCGTAAAAACTGTCGAAAACTCTTTAACAAAGCAAAGAGTACTAGGAACAATAGTGACTGGAGCCTATATAAAGCTTCACTCAGAACTTACAAACAAACTCTGAGGAAAGAGCAAAGGCTATCCTGGAAACTTTTCTGTAACATTATGGAAAAAATTTCAGACGCCTACAGATTGAGGAAAATACTCTCGAAAGATCCACAATTCCCAAGCTACCTTACAGCTAACGGAGTCTGGACAACATCTGAAGAAGAAACTCTAAACCTTCTTCTCAATACGCACTTCCCAGGATGCCATTAATCGCAGGTTTCACCGCAGCCGCGAGGAACCCACTTTTCATCCGCATTAATGGGGAATTTCGAACACATCATCTCCAGAGAGAAAATAACATGGGCGCTAAAAAGCTTCAAGCCCTATAAATCGCCAGGTCCGGATGGAATTCACCCGGTCGAACTTACACAAACCATGGAATGGACTATACCATGGCTAGAGATAATCTTCAAAGGATGCCTAGCTTGGAGTCACATTCCAGACAAGTGGAAGTGCGCAAAGGTGCTTTTCATTCCCAAGGCCGGCAGAAACTCTCACACTACCCCCAAGGATCTAAGGCCTATATGTCTATCATCCTTTGCACTAAAAACCTTGGAAAGGATGGTAGACCTATATATACGCCATAACTTGGATCCGCTCCTAATTCCTAAGGCACAGCATGCCTACGTTAAGGGTAGATCTATCGAAACAGCCTTGCACACCCTAGTGAGGAAAATCGAAAGATCAATCCATCTTAAAGAATACACTTTAACAGCCTTCCTAGATATAGAGGGCGCCTTTAACAACGTCACTCCGGAAGCAATAACGGAAGGGTTGGAAAAGCTAAAGGTGGAGAAGACTCTCGTAGAGTGGATCAGCGAACTACTATCAACACGCAAGATTCACTCGAAATGGGGAAGCCAGGCAATCACCAGAGTGGTTACCAGGGGAACCCCGCAAGGAGGGGTTCTCTCACCTCTCCTCTGGAATGTAGTTACTGTAGAGCTACTAATTAAACTGGAGGAAGAAGGCCTGGACGTTACTGCCTACGCTGATGACGTTGCCATTTCAATCTCAGGTAAATACCTATCGACACTGAATGACCGTATGCAAACGGCATTCTCAATTCTTTGCAAATGGGCGCATAGCAAAGGGCTCAGGGTTAATCCCCAAAAAACGGAGCTCGTGCTATTCACCAAAAAGCATAAAATCCCGGAACACTGCCCTATCACTTTGCTTGATACCAGATTAAACTACTCCTCCAGTGCCAAATTCCTTGGCATCATACTGGACAGGAAATTAACCTGGAAAATCAACGCAATCGAAAGAGCCAAAAAAGCAACAATACCTCTCTATTCATGCAAGAAAGCCATAGGGAAAAAATGGGGGTTCAATCCCAAGATTACTCTATGGCTCTATACCACGGTCGTTAGACCCACATTAATGTATGGAGCGACTGTCTGGTGGACAGCACTGGACAAGACAACATACCTCAAACAATTCGAGAAGGTATAAAGGCTGGCGTATTTATGCATTACCGGGGCCCTCAGGTCCACCCCAACGGCTGCACTTAACATGATACTCGACCTTACACCACTCGATATTTTCGGCAAGCAAATTGCCACACAAACGGCCATTAGACTTAAAGCCAACTCGAACTGGAAGAGCTACGTCTTTGGCCACTCCTCGATACTGATTAACAGGTCAACCATGGCAGAAAACCTAGACCCCACAAAGCCCACCACAGTCTTGGATAAAAACTTCACAACGTTATACCCGGACAGACAAAACTGGACTCGCCAGACTCAACCTCGCAAAGGCTGCATAGATTTCTATACTGACGGGCGCTAAAACTACCTAATCACTGCAGCGTTTTCCAGGCGGAACTGTTGGCAATAAAAGAGGTTCTGTCGTGGCTGAAGTGGAACGTGATATCCACCACGGATATCCGCATTCTCACGGATAGCCAAGCGGCCTTAAAGTCGCTGGAGTCCTATGTGTACACATCAAAAACTAGCCTCGACTGTCGCCTATCTCTTAATGAGATGGCTGAACAGTTCAACATACAACTTATATGGGTACCGGGACACAGCGACATCACCGGAAATGAAAGAGCCGACAGACTCGCCAAAAAAGGAACGACGCTACAAACAACTGTGGTCTGCGAGGGTATACCCTTCGCAACCATCAAACACAATCTCACTACCCTCGCCAGGGCCGAGACGAACCGGAGATGGACTCAGGGACACACCTGCCTCATCACCAGGCAAATCTGGCCCCGGCTCGATAGTCAACGGACTAGGAGTATTATCTCCCTAAATAGAACTGACATCTATAAAGTCATAGGTGTCATCACAGGACACTGCCTTATTGGCAGTCACGCGCAAAAACTAGGTATCACTCCGAATGATTTTTGTAGGAGCTGTCTAGACGAGGAGGAGGTCGAATCCATTCATCACCTTCTCTGCGCCTGCCCGGCATTCTGCACAGTCAGGAAACGATACCTAGGATCATACCTCCTCAACGATCTGACCGAAGTTCAGCAAGTGGGGATATCTGATCTTCTTAAATTCTTAAGAAGCACAAAATGGTTCCACGAATAGGGGGCTAAACCCCCTCGTAGCTGCACAACGGGCCTCCTTGGCCTATGTGTGTTCTTCCCATCTCTGGGAAGGCTACGGTCTTACCTACCTACCTACCTAATTAGATTTAAAAAGTTAGCAAAAAGATTATACGTGGTTTTGTTATCATAAGAGCTCTCACCGTCTAGTTCCATAGAATTAGGAAAGGCAGAAATTCAGGAAAACCCAAAAAGAAATAGAATTGTATTTTATATTCCTTTCAACTGTACTTATATATTGTGAATAAAGAAATCTGCTTAAAAAGTCAAATTCCCTTCTCAGTTGCATAAAACGAGTTCTGTCTTCAGAATTCGCCGATGTCTTACATTTCTTGAAAGCCTTGTTTTTAACATTTTCTAAGTTGTTAAGCCTTTTATTGAACCAGGGATACTTAAAGGACGCTCTCTTTCGAACGAACTTCCGAACACCCTCAAATAGAAGTGTTTTAAAAATGGAATACATCTGATCTAGCGATTTATCTGCTATACTATATTCCCAATTTATTGAATTGTAATAACTGTTCAAAGAAATGAAGTCAGCCTTCTTGTAGGTAAAAGCATAACAGTGATCTGTACTTATAGGTTGAAAGTCATAAAATTCAAATATAACAAATATAGCTTTATGATGAATTTGATTTTTTACTAGAGGAAAATCTGACTCGTAGATTATAAATTTAACATCTCTAAAAATGAATACATGATCTAGGAATCTATTCAAACTATTTTTTACATAATTAATTTCAATTAAACCAAACGAAAAAAAATTGTCTACCAATTCAATTTCCACATCCCTAGAAACATCAAATGGGACAAGCATCTGCTCGTCCTCTTGATAACGCCAATCAATGTCAATAACAAAAAGGCGAACTATCATATCCAAATCTATGCAGATACTTTCGGTAGCCACCATGTCCAGACAATAACTGCGAAAGATGGTAATTGCAGTCGCCTGCCGGTCTTGATGTCCAGGTTTCGATGACGGGAATGAGCCTGTGCGTCCATCTTCCTTTTGTGGAAGTGTCCCATCTGACTTGCCACATTGTCATGGATTCTGCCCGTTCTTCTGCTTTTATAAGCCTGGTCTGTTGCCGGTCTGGTGTTTGCCTGCGGTATACCCTTTTGAGCTCGTCCGCCAATATATCTATGGGTAGCATTCCTGCTATCACGGACGCTGCGTCATCTGATATGGTTCTGAACCCGCAGATTACTCTTATTGCGCACAGTCGATAGACTGAATTCAATTTCCGCTTTAGTCCTTTTACTGCAAGGGCTTCCGCCCAAATTGGAGCAGCGTAGAGTAGGACTGAGCTGACTACCCGTGAGAGTAGCACTCTGCGTGCATATCCGGGACCGCCTATATTCGGAAGCATTCGCGAAAGAGCTCGTTGTGCGTGTGATGCCTTCTTGCTGGCATACAGTATGTGTTCACTGAAAGAAAGCCTGTTGTCTAGGATGACTCCTAGATACTTGACTGCTTTCTTGGACCTTATCGCCCGATCTCCGACTAAGAAGCTCGCATATTCCACCTTTTTACGACTGGTTATAAGCACAGCCTCCGTTTTTTGGACTGCTAGTTCCAGACCGGCAATTGAGAGCCAATCTTTCACTTTAGCGATAGCTGCGTTCGCAGTAGCCTCTACTTCTTCTATGTGCTTAGCCACTGTGACGATGGCAATATTGTCGGCGAAGCCGATGATTCGTACTCCTTCGGGAAGCGCTAGTCGTAGAACGCCATCGTACATGATGTTCCACAGGAGAGGTCCAAGGACTGATCCTTGAGGGACACCCGCCGTTACTTGGTAGACTTTACTCTGTGTCGCGAGCCATTCGCGACCTGTCAAGAATAGAACACCACAAAACCAAACAGTAAAAAAACCACAGGAAGGATATTAGACAAAATATTGAAGATGATTTTAAGGTCAAAAAAGATGTGTAGGTAGGAAGCTTTTTCACACAAATGGGTAAGTGAAAATCAGATATGAAAATTGAGGCGAAAAGATAAGCCATGCTTAAGTACGCTAGCCCGCGCATAATGGGTCTTCCAATAGGGTCTTCCGAAATCTGACAGTACATAGAGGCCATATTGTTAAAGTTACATCTGTCGAATTGGCTGCCATTTATTTGGTCTATTTTGTCAAATAACTTTGGATGGACGTGGTGTTCAAGAGCATGTGCAAATGGTCTTATTAAAGTGGATGTTCTGTTCGGGCAACGTTCCGCGAGTTATATTTCAATTAAACACTCTTTAGAATGTTTACAGATTTATTTATTACGACTCTTCGGGTCGGCTGCTCGTTA
This sequence comes from Eumerus sabulonum, assembly GCA_951905685.1. Taxonomy (NCBI): domain Eukaryota; kingdom Metazoa; phylum Arthropoda; class Insecta; order Diptera; family Syrphidae; genus Eumerus; species Eumerus sabulonum. The sequence goes on from OX645060.1 coordinate 212,855,024, forward strand.
CAAAGTAAAACTTATTGCTATGATTATTCTAAGATTGTGTGTCGGATAGAGTGACGACACCACAGACAATCACTCTGTGTTCTCACGGTTAAGCAGACAGGTATGTGCTGACAGCGTACTTTTGCTTCAGCAGATCAAATTCGGTTATCTCACCCGAGTCGGATGCTACAGCATTCCGGACGACGCTGTTTGGCATATCTGCATTTTCCCGTGGAGTAAGGTGAGAATCTATTGATATCGTAACTCCTCCCTCCCTAGATTTTTGATTCTCCCGAATCTTTCTTATTTTTCAACATTTAATTAGGAGTATTACAACTGTGATTATAATTAATGAGCTTAATCCTATAGTGTATTGAACTATATTATGATATTTTAGTTCGCTTATTTCCTTTATATTTTGTTCATACTTTAATTTAATTTCATCAAAATTTAACAACAATTCATCATGAAAGCTTTCGTTATCATTATGTGGTATGACAAATCGTTCTACGAATTCAAATACATTATTACTAAAGTCTCTATTACAGAATCTAAGTGTACAATTTGCAAAACTTATAATATAGTTACCAGAAAGGACAAGTTTCCTTTCGTCACAAGTGCTTTTGAATGTCTTATTTTTAATATTGTTCAGGACGAGAAAGTCATTTTCAATTGTAATTACTTCCTCTTCAGGACTATCAATTAGTTTACAATTCATTTTAAATATACAATTATTACTTGATTGTAACTCTTGTAAATTCAAATTATTTTGGAAAGTTAAAGTTTTATTGTTCATGCGAATAACATATTCAATATCTTGATCAATTTGTTTATTATTTAGATTGGAAAGAGGAACAATAAGTTTTTTGTCAGCTTTGGTGAACTCTGTGGGAATTCTAATTACAAAAACTATTGCATCATTTATATACCTAGCTAAGCCTATTCTTATGTTGCTCAATTTTTCTAAATCTAGCTTATAAACATTTATTTCTTCATTACTGAAAATATTAGGATGTATAATTCCTAATCTAACTGAAATAATATTGTCTTGAATTTGGCCTATTTTTTCTCTTAATGCATTAATCCTAAGTTGCTGTTCTAGAAAAATTTCTTTTTCGACCAACTGTGCCTCCAACATTTGCATATCTTTAAGTTTCTTTATAATAATATTTCTGTCTGACTCTATAATATCTTTAAGAAAGGTAATAGAATCATTAAAGTTTTTATTGATCTTTATTTGTTGATTTATCGCTTTTATTGTGTTGTGGTTGTTTTCCTCCCTCACTTTTAATTCTTGCTCAATTTCAATCCTATCATTTTCGTTAAGAGTACCAAAAAGCCATTTCAAACCGTTTCCAACAACATTCAAAAGACCTCTTTTATTTCTGTGTGGGAGCAAGGTCATCACTTGGTTTTTCAGAGAAAGGGTTTGTTCTGTCAGGGAATTCTCGTTAGAAAGGTTAAACTTTTTAATGTTTTGTTCTAATTTTAGAACAATGTTAAACAACTCTTGAGGATGAATAATATGTAAAATAGTGTCGAACTTATTGGCTATTAGAACTTCGTCTACCTTAATATCAGCAAAGCCCATTTTTGCGTCGATTTTATCAATGGTAAGTCTTGCTTGTACTAATTGTAGCATGGCTACAATAAGGCTGATTAGTAGTAAGTTCATCTGTAAATTTAAAAGGACGTTTTATGTTACTTTCATGAACATTTTCTAATTTGAATTTTCTAAATTTAGGTTCATTTTTATGCCGAAGAGCTTTATAATGTTTAATAAAACCAGTTGTAGGAGTTTCTACATAGTTTTCCCTATATTTATTCCTGTTACTAATGATCCTCTCCTTTTTATCTTCTATTCTCTGTTTTATTAGTTTCAAATCCACTTTATTATTAATTACGTCGGATGGACTACATTTAATTGTACTATGATATGAATTGTTATATAGAATTATAGCATTTAATATTTGTATTCTAATTGGTTGTTTATCTTCTAAGTTCAGGGCTCTTAACTTCTCTGTAATAGTATTATTCAGTCTTTCTACATCTGCATTTCCTGTATGACTATTCGGTTTCGTCAGGTGAAATGCAATGTTTTCTTTGTCGCAAAATTCTCTGATATTATTGCAATAGAACTCGTTATCAAAGATGAACCGTTTAACTTTTCCTTTAATGGAAATAAATAATTTAAATTTTTCGACTAACGTACGACTATTCTTATCTTCTAGATGAAAGCAAGTAGCAAATTTTGAAAACGTATCGATAAAGAGTATGAAATTTTGTTTACTGTTTACATAAGTGTCAATGTGAACAATCTCATTTACTGTGGATGGAGTTTCGCTTAAAGAGAACTTATTTTTTATTGGCCGTCTATCGTACTTTGCAGAAGAACATATATCACAATTGTTAATGATTTGCCAAATGAATGTTTTTAACTGGGGGTGGTATACCTTTTTCTTCATTCCTTCGTATGTAGGAATAATACCTGAGTGGCCAGTTTCATGTTTATGAAACAATGCTATTTGCTTTTTTAACCTTCCCTCATCTTCTATATCAGAGGCGAAAAAGGTACATTTAATAAACTTATAACTAGAGCGATTGGGAAACAACTTTCTTAATTCTTGTTGCAGTTTATTATACTCATGATCACTCAGATCGGTATGGATCGCTACTCGTCCACCATCAAAATGCCTTCTTATCATATCAAAAATACAGTTACTTTCCATATCTCTCCTATCAATGTATATTCTTTTATGACCAAAGACAGCTTCGTGTTCTTTTCCCTTTCTTTCTACGAAGATTATTTGATTCTGGAATCTATTAACTATGGTGTCCAAAATGGAAATGTGGTCGTCAAAATTTTCTTCTTGTGAATGAGCAGTTTGAACGGTCACAGATCCATGGGAGGCACTCTGTGTCTCAGATCCGCATGGAAAATTATTTTTTGCTTTTTCTATAATGTTCGGATTATCCAATGTATTAATTTCTTTGTTTTCTACATTGATCCGGCTTAAGAAATCTGCAATTCTATTCTCTTTGCCCTTTATATAGCCTATTTTAATATTATATTCACTTAATTGAATCAACCATCTTTGCAACCTGGGATTAATATCTTTCCCGGAATATTTTGCATAAAGCCATTTGATGGGCTGGTGGTCAGTTTGTAATTCGAACTCTCGACCAAAAAGATAAGGACGAAAATATGATACACCCCAAACTACAGCTAGTAGTTCTTTCTCAATTGTTGGGTAGTTTGATTCGTGATTATTTAATGTACGAGATGCGTATGAAATAGGATGTCCATCTTGAGTTAAAACAGCTCCGATGACAAAATCACTTGCATCAGTAATAAGTTTAAATAGTTTTGAGAAATTAGGATATCTTAAGATAGGATGATGAGTAATAAGCTCCTTCAATTTTTCAAAGGCTGCTATAAAACAAGAGTCGTTAGCATTAACCTTAGTATTTTTCTTTAAATATTTCGTTAGAGGCTTAGCAATACTTGCGTAGTTTCTTATGAATTTTCTGTAGTATCCCGTAACTCACAAAAATGATTTAATTTGTTTTGGCGTCTTGGGGAGTTTTAAATTCTGAATGACCTTTGACCTCTATATTACTTGGATTAGGACGTACACCTTCAGGCGTAAGAATATGTCCTAAGTATTCCGTTTCCTTGACGAGAAAACTGCATTTGTCTACCTGTATTTTTAACTTCGCTTCCCGTAATTTATCGAAAATTTTTCTTATGCTTAAAAGATGTTCTTCCAGAGAGGTACTGAATATCAATATGTCATCAAGGTAGACTACACATATTTTATTAATGTAGTCTCTGAGGACGGAGTTCATCAGTCTCTGGAAAGTCGCAGGAGCATTCTTTAAACCAAATGGCATTCTGACATATTCAAAATGTCCATTAGGAGTAGAAAACGCCGTTTTCCTCCTGTCAGCTGCTTTTAATAAAATTTGGTGAAAACCCTTCGCCAAGTCAATCGTAGTAAAATACTGGGCCTTCCCTAATTTATCCAATATATTTTCTATATTGGGAATAGGGAATTTGTCGCTGATAGTGACATCATTCAAACGACGATAGTCGATTACTATGCGCCATTTTTCCCGGTTTGAATGGTCTCTTTTCTTTGGCACTATCCACAGGGGTGAATTATAAGGAGAATTACTCTCTGTTATAATTCCTTGCGAAAGCATTTCGGAAATTTGGTGTTCAATTTCTTTTTCGTGTATTTGGGGATAACGATATATTTTTGAATAAATTGGACTGTTCGTAGTGGTAACAATCTCATGTTGAATTTCGTGTGTAAATGATAGTCTATCTCCTTCCCTAAAGAACAGTTCTTGGTTATTTTTTAGCAGGTTAGTAATTGAAGCGAATTCTTCAGAGTTCAAGTGATCAAGCTTTAGTTTATCAATAACATTGCCTGCATTGGCTTCCAAGGTTACTATTTCACTAATATCGTATGGGCTGGAGTTTTGAGTATCTCGAAAAACTAAAATGTGTTTACCTATTTCTAGCTGTCCTTCCTTCAAATTAACTATTGCCTTAAATGGATTTAATATGTTTAAGCCCAAAATAGCATCATAATTTCTACCACATAAATTCATGACTCTCCACGTCATAGTTCCTACAGTATGAAATTCTACTGGGATGGGGGTAATTAATTTGCATCCCACTTTTACAATCCCCGAAATAGTGGAAAAAAATTCTGCCATTTCTAGAGGAATGTATTTATATTCACTTAAAATATCGGGTCGGATTATACTTGTGCTAGATCCCGTATCTATAAGGCACTTGATTTTATTTGTACCTATAGTTAAATAGATCATTGGTAATGGAATTCCCGAGGCCCTTTTTGAAAATTTATGGGGGCCTGCTCAATGTTGCCAACCGACATCATTTCTACCGTGTTGTTACTCGTATTAGTGTTTCTCGATATTCTTGAATTGCGGGGTCCATCATTATACTTATTATATTTCAAATGATCCTGCCTAGAGTTTTGTTTTGAAATAAAGGGGGTCGAATATTGATTTTGAGTGGGAGTGGTTACATTTGAATTGGGAAAGCGCAAAGTTGGAGACAAATATTTATTTAGGGATTTAAAAGGTTTAGCCTTCCTATGTTGAAAATCTATGCACCTAAAATCATCTAACAATCTAAGTCTAGCATATTTATTATATATGTCGACCATAGTTGCCGATTCACCGATATGAGCCCTAATATTACCGTCTATTTTTTCGATTAGTATTTCTATAAGGTCCCTATCTACATTTTGTGGTCTATAAATTTCTGGTTTTCTACTATCGAATTCCCACAATTCACTTAATTCATAACTTAATTTTCTAAATTCTTCAAATAGTTCTCGTAAATTACTAACCTTAATTGATCGACCATAATTAAATAATTCTGCATAACTTTTGTTCGGTTGAAAATGTTGCTTAAGCCTGGTTGTGATGGTGTTCCAGTCGGGGTCATCCCCAAGTTGCCGTATGCATTTTCGAGCCTCTCCCTGCAGTTTCTCGTTCATTATAATTTGACGACCGTAGTAAAGCAGCTCTTCGTCATTGTTGCACAATTTCGATGTGACTTCTATTGACTTTAGAAAACACGAAAGGGAATAATCTCCACTTCCATTAAATGATTTCAGTTGTCTAAACTGACTCAAAACACTTTCTGCACTTAATTTTAAACATGTTGGCTCTTGTTCTTGCTGCGGAACTGGTTGCTGATGCTGCTGGGGTAGTTGCTGTTGCTGCTGTTGCAGTTGACCTTGGCACTGTATTAGTTGCTGTTGCTGTTGTTGCAGTTGACCTTGGCACTGTATAAATTGCGGCTGTTGCAGTTGCTCTTGACACTGTACTAGTTGCTGCTCTTGCCGCACAACTATTTGTTGCAATTCACGCAATAATCTAGTCATGTCTTCCATTTCACTGTATTATCACAATTATTTGTGGCCGGGGAGTGGTTCGTTTTTTTTTTTTTGTTCTTTGTTTTCTTTTGCTTTTGCAAAACACTTAGTTTTCCACTTTGTTCTTTTTTTTTCACTCTACTCTTCACTTTTTTTTCCACTTTTATTCTTCACTCTATTTTCTTAATTTCTCTTTTCTTTAGAAAAGATTCCGTTTGACTGCGCCAGTTATATTTCAATTAAACACTCTTTAGAATGTTTACAGATTTATTTATTACGACTCTTCAGGTCGGCTGCTCGTTACAAAGTAAAACTTATTCCTATGATTATTCTAAGATTGTGTGTCGGATAGAGTGACGACACCACAGACAATCACTCTGTGTTCTCACGGTTAAGCAGACAGGTATGTGCTGACAGCGTACTTTTGCTTCAGCAGATCAAATTCGGTTATCTCACCCGAGTCGGATGCTACAGCATTCCGGACGACGCTGTTTGGCATATCTGCATTTTCCCGTGGAGTAAGGTGAGAATCTATTGATATCGTAACTCGCGCGGTTGGCCCATTTTAAGGTTGCCCTAATCCGCCTACCTAGAGGACTATTCGCAGTATGGTGGATAAATTTGAGTTCACTGGTTCAGTAAATAATAACGCACGTCGACGAAATGCAAGATCTGCAGAAAATATCGCCGCTGCCCATGAGAGTGTGCAGGAGAATCCGAGGCAGTCGATTTCGCGTTGCTCACAAGGACTCGGCCTTTCGCAGACCACACACTTGGCGAGTTTCGCGTCGTGACTTGGGCTTGCACCGTACAAAATCCGACTGGCCCAGGAGCTGAAGGTAAACAGCCATAGAAAACGACCTGTGTTTGCATGGATGGTATCTATAACAGTTGGAAACTGACCCTAATTTTCATAGAAATCATCTTCAGAGATGAGGCCCATTTCTGGATGAATGTGTACGTCAACGAACAAAATTGTCGAATTTGGGACAATACCAATCCACATGACATCCAAAAGCGTTCAATGCATTTCGAGAAAGCCATTGTTTGGAGTGGGTTTTGGGCTGGTGGCGTCATCGGTCCATATTTCTTTCAGAATGACGTTGGCCAGACCAGCACCGTCAACGGCGAGTGCCATAAGTCGTTGATTACCAACTTATTTTGGCCTGAATTGGATGATATGTAACCAACGTCATGTGGTTTCAACAGGACGGCGCTACGTGCCATACAGCTCACGCCACATTGGAAATTCTGCACGAGCGATTCAAGGGCATTGACATCTCACGTGAAGGTGATGTCGAGCGATTAGACTTTTCCGTGTGGGATTTTCTGAAGTCGCAGGTCTATGCGAATGAGCCACAAACCACAGCGTCGCTTAAAGCCATATATATTGGCCTCGATAGGCCTTTTAAATTAATGTTTGATGATGTCTCACAAAGAATTTGTTTTATTTAAATTTAGAGATAGGAAGTGCTCAATGAAAGATCCTGCCATATCGAAAAAAAATACCACGAAATGCCCGAAGGTGTTTGAATAATTTTAATTTTCGTGGTGGCAGACACCCCCATTTATTGGGCTTAATTCAAGCCAACTTAAATCTGACTTAATCTAACTTAGAAACTAAGGATGGTGGGGGAGGGGGGCGTGATTAAGAAACGAGTTTTTAAGCATGGAGTGCTGAGGTTGAAGTCGAACTAAGGATTTGAGTTAACACTTCCCGGCATACGAGAAATGGGTTCATTGGAGCCATAGGCGGTGCGGGGGGTGGGTAGCTAGAAGAGGCGGGATTGCGTACATTGCGAGGGTTAGTGTTGATAGAGACAGAGTCATAGAGGGTCGCGCAATCAATGGTACCTGAAAGGAGTCGATGGATGAAGAGAATGTCAGATACAGTTCTTCTTTCCTCCAACGTGTTCATGTTGATTAATTTAAGACGGTCTTGATAGGGTGGTAGGAGCAAAGGATTATTCCAGGGGAGACCTCGAAGTGCAATACGAAGGAATCGGCATTGGATGCTCTCGATTCTAGAAATGTGGTTTTGATGGTAAGGAGACCATACTTGACAGGCGTATTCAAGAAGGGGCCGGACAAAGGTTGTGTAGAGAGATCGGGTAACGTAGGGGTTGGAGAATTCTTTAGACTTACGCTTTACGAAGCCGAGTGCTGAATTAGCTTTAAGGATTATCTCGTAGATATGTGTCCGATAATTTAACTCCTGGTCAAATAATATGCCAAGATCCCGGATAGCCTGAGCGGTGGCTATGGGCTGATTATTTAGAAAGTAGAGACGGGAGGGGGTTTGATTCGTTTACGTGAAACAGTAATGGATTGGCATTTGGGAATGTTGAGTTCCAAGCAGTTTTTGGAACACCAGGTGGAAAAACTATTGAGATCTAATTGGATTAGGGAAGAATCCTGACTGGAGGAAATACTCCTGAAGAACTTGGTATCATCGGCATATAGTGAGATATGGGAATGTTTGATCAGCATTTCAATATCGTTAATGGTAAGAACGAAAAGAAGTGGACCTAAGTGGCTACCTTGGGGGACCCCGGAGGAAGCTAGAAAAGGTTTAGAAAAGGCAGTTCTGAAGCAAACACTGTAATAGCGATTGTTCAAGTAAGAAGATATCCACTTCACGGAAATGGGATCGAAACCAAGGGAAGACAGTTTGACAGTACAAAATGCTCTCGAAGAGTTTGGGTATATGTGACAGTTTGGCAATAGGACGATAATTGTTGATATCGTTCTTCGGCCCTTTTTTGTGTATAGGGGTTATATATGAGGTTTTCCATAACTGCGGGAATTCGCTCAAACATAGGGATAAAGTGAAGATTTTCGAGAGGGGGAAAGAGAGGGTTGAGGAGCATTTTTTTAGGAATATAGCAGGGAGACCGTCAGGTCCAGGAGTGAACTCATCTTTAAGTTGATTTAATTTGTTTTCGATGTCACAGGGGTCGACTGTACGAGGAAGAAAAGGTCCAAGGGAGAAATTCGGTAAATAATCGAAGTAAGCGGGATCCGGAACAAAGGAGTCGTCGGCGAAAGATTGTTTGAAATAGGTGGCGGAAAAATTGTCGATAATGTTAGGGTCATTTGAGGTTTGATCATTGAAGGAGAAAGAGGTGGGGTACCCATCCAATTTTCTTTTGTAGCTAACAAACTTAAAGAAGGATTTTGGATCGCTTATAAGATTGACTTGCGTTTCAGCTATATAGCGTTGATAGAGAGAGTTGTGAAGGGCGGTAAAGTGAAGATAGCTACCCATGTAGTTAGAGAAGTCCTTAGGGGATTGAGTACGAAGGAATATTCACCACTGTTTATTTCTTTTGTGTCTTGGGGAACGGAAGTGGTGAAACAATTCTTTCATCTCCTCTTCAATGCAAATTTTACAGAAGTCGATAGCAAGTAAATAGAGTAATTCAGCATGTTCATCGATAGTAGTGTCTCTAATAGAGCTGGTTTGTATTTATCGACCACTTGCCTAACCTAAGCTCAACTTAACAGCCACTCAGCGCCTATCGTGACCTTATCTTTCTCGCATAAGCAAGAGCAATCCTGACATTTTATAGGAGTTCAAAGTTAATATAGCCAAATCAGGCCTAATGATTTTATTAGGATGGAAATGGCTGTTTTCCTATTCTGACCGGTCGGTTCCAATACAGAGAATTCACACAGCTCAGTCCATCTTGAAGGGACAGTACAAATGTAGTAGACAACAAATGTAGTTAATTTCATTCCTTAGGAAAGTTTGAGGAATTTAGAATGATAGGATGATAGGATGTGTTTTTCATTTGTAAATACATTTCGGCGGTAAAGGACTGTCAACGGAAAGGATTCAAACTCGCCTGACACCATTTTCAACTTGATTTTTAGCTCAGCTCTCTTTTACTTCTTAATTAGTACTTGGTTTATTCGGTAACCACACACCTAAAAATAAAATCAATTAACCAGTGATCGCCAATCTATATGAAGTATCGACAAAGTTTTCTTCTCTTAAAGCCAAAAAATAATCAAGTCCAAACTGCTTTACCCTCTACACGAGGATTGCATCATTATATGCAATATAAGTCATATCTCCTTTTAATAGCGATAAAATGAATTAATTAAAACGAGCAATTTGGGTAGACTTCCTTAAGCACGATAAAACGCCAGAAGTCGTATTCAATTTGATGAACACGAAAAAGTTACGACCATAATAGCACGAGAAAAATGTGCGCCACGTGCTAATTAAAAATGGACTGCTCGTTATTGTACGTTACAAGTTATTAAAGCGCGAAATGTGGGCTTATTCACATTTATGTGAACCACGTGCTTGAGAACTATGTACCTAAACGTACGTATTTAGTATTCCCAGGGCTACAGTACTCGGAGATTTTTGTTCTTTGGTTTTGTTTTTATTTTTTCGTTCGGTTTTCCAATTTAGTTATCGATTGCTGTTCAACTTTTTTGCCTTTTAGTTTTATCTCCGATATTGTCTTAAGAATTACCGCATTTTTTCTGAACATAACAATGCCGGGGATTCCCCTTTTTCTGGTACTGATCACCATGTTTTTAAACTATATCCAACCCTTAGATGCATGATTTTTACAAATTTGGATTAAAAATTATACCGACTAAATATTGACTAAAGAAACACGTCCTCATCAATCATTTTTAGTTTTGTCAAATTATACGTTTATAATTTGCTAAAGAGGGCGCCGTGGTGCAGTGGTTAGTGTGTTGAACTCTGGCGCACGATGAGCGAGTTCGGATCCCGGTAACACTAACGCCATCGAATGTTTATTTCGCGGCCTTCCTCCTCGGCGGGGGGCAAAACCCCACGTGGTATACTTGCCGTGAAAAAGCTTCTCGACTCTCGCCGTTCGGAATCGGCATTAAACTGTAGGTCCTTTTCACCTGTGTGAAAAATAAATAACACACAACATGGGTGATTGAGAGAATCTTGGCTCTGGTCCTTCATGGGCTATAACGCCGCCTCTAACGATTTTGGTGCTGGTTAGGAACATGCACCAACTCATCTGCAAGATATGGTGGGAAGAACGCATGCCCGATGAATGGAATCTCAGTATCGTTTGCCCGGTCCATAAGAAAGGAGACCCCTATGACTGCGCCAATTACAGAGGGATAAGCCTCCTGAACATCGCGTACAAGGTCCACTCTGCCGTACTGTGTAAGTACCTGAAACCGTTTGTGGATAATCTGATAGGTTCCTACCAGTGTGGTTTCAGGCCAGGAAAATCCACGATAGACCAAATATTTACACTGCGGCAGATCTTGGAGAAGACCCATGAATTCCAGGTCGACACGCACTATCTTTTCGTCGACTTTAAAACCGCGTATGACAGTGTTTATAGAGACGAGCTATACAAAGCCATGTCATGTTTTAACATTCCTGCCAAACTCGTCAGACTATGCAGGATGACTATGGAGAACTCTCGCTGCTCCATTAAGGTTGGAGGTGAACTAACCGACCCCTTTAATGTTAAAAAATGTTTTAGACAGTGTGACGCACTGTCATGTGATTTCTTCAACATTATTCTTGAAAAGATCGTGCGGGACTCTGCGACCAATACAACAGGTACGATCTACTTCAAGTCCACACAATTGCTTGCCTACGCAGATGACATTGACGTTATTGGACGAACAAAGCGAGACGAGCAGAAGCGGCGAAAGTGGGTCTAAGGGTAAATGGGGACAAGACCAAATATATGCTGTCATCCAAGAAAGACGCACAACACCGACGTCTTGGTCAGAACGTCACCTTCGGCAGCTATATTTTTGAAGTAGTCAAGGACTTCGTCTACCTTGGCTCGATAGTGACAAGCAACAACGACACCAGCGCTGAGATAAAACGCAGAATAACTCTTGCCAATCGCTGCTTCTTCGGGCTCAAGAGGCAATTGAGTAGTAGAGCCCTCTCTCGAAAAACTAAGGTTTCCCTCTACAAAACCTTAATCATCCCGGTCCTCCTCTACGGTGCTGAGGCTTGGACGTTATCAAAAGCGGATGAAGAGGCTCTTGTACGTTTCGAGAGGAAAATTCTGCGTGCAATCTTTGGTCCCGTTTGTGTAAACGGAGCATGGAGGAGGAGATTCAACCAAGAACTGTACGGGCTGTACAGCGACATCGGCCTGGTTAGACGTCTTCGGATCCAATGTCTAAGATGGCTAGGCCATGTAGAGTGAATGGACATCAACGCTCCGGCCCGAAGAGTCTTCGACTCCAACCCCGAGGGACGACGCAGCAGAGGACGACCGCATTTAAGGTGGCACTCACAGGTGAAAGGGGACCTCAACCAACTAGGCGTGCGGCACTGGACGCGGCTGGCCGAAGATCGGGCCGGCTGGAGAGGCTTGTTGGTTGAGGCCCTGGTTCACCCCGAAATGTAGCGCCATCAAAGTAAGTAAGTAATTTATCAAAATGCTCTGCTGCTACTTTTGTTTCTAACCATATCCAAATATGAGCATGAGGTAAACCACGACATTGCCATTCAACACTGTACATGAACAGTGTATAGTCCAGCACTGTTTTCTTTAACTAATAGATCCGTAATTTTGTTAAATTTTTTGTTTAAATACTCTTGATGCTGTATCGTGTCGATCAGAAAATATCTGCACAGCGGAAAGTTCATTTGTAATTTCACCCCATTTGGGATTAGTTGTAAATGTTATAAATAGATCAGGATGTCCACCTTGAATTCAATGGAAACTTTGATGATCAACCATCTCATCATGGAGATTTTTGATCATCAAAGTAAAATGCCTGTCACTTGCCTGTAACCAAGATCTGTCATCATGCAAAAAATAATTTCAAACAGATTAACCGTTTTATGTGATAAGGTAACATACAACGTCTCTTTGATTTTTAGGGTTCCGTGGCGTAAAACGGGACCATTCGCTCTACATGGGCCAGCCATCTTAGGCGTTGAATCCGTTGAAGCCTGACTAGACTCATGTCGACTAGACACTTTACAGCCCGTAAAGTTCTTGGTTGAATCTTTTCCTCCATCCCCCGTCTGCGTTTATAGGCCCGAAAAATCACGCGCAAAATCTTTCTCTCGAACCGACAAAGGGCCTCCTTATCCGCTTTTGATAGTGTCCATACTTCTGCGCCATACAGCAGGACCGGGATAATAAGGTTCTTATATATAGTCAACTTTGACAATCGGGAGAGGGCTCTAATACTCAATTGCCTCCCGAGCCCAAAGAAACAGCGATTGGCAAGAGTGATTCTGCGTTTGATTTCGGAACTGATGTCTTTGTACCAGGTCACTGCGGAGCCAAGGTAGACGGTCCTTGACTACCTCGAACTTATACATATCTACCAATACAAACGTTCTGGCCAAGACGTGGGTGGTGAGCGCCCTTTTTATGATGACAGCATATATATTATTTAGTTTTGCCCTCGTTTACTGCCAAACCAGTTTTCGCCGCCTCCATCTCAATACTCGCAAACGCCTCATTGACATCTCGCTGTGGTCTACCTATTATGTCAATTTCGTCGGCGTATGCAAGGAGTTGCGAGGATTTGTAATAGATTGTGCCTCTTGTATTGGCTAGTGATTTTTGCACAATCATTTCCAATATGAAGCTGAAAAAATCACACTACAGCGCATCGCCCTGCCTAAATCCTTTTTTGGCACCAAAACTATCGGTAAGGTGTTCACCGCTTCGGATGGAGCAGCGAGCATTCTTCAAATTCATCCTGCATAGTCGAGTTTACCAGGTATGTCAAAGGTAGACATAGCGTTGTATAGCTCGTCTCTAATTACGCTGTCGTATGCGGCTTTGTCGATAAGTAGGAGGTGAGTGTCGACTTAAAATTCATTGGTTTTTTCCAGGATCTGCCGTAGTGTGAAGATTTGGTCGATGGTGGATTTCCCTGGCCTGAGTCTGCACTGATAAGGACCTATCAGCTTATTTACAAAAGGCTTCAGGCGTTCACACAAAAGGGCAGAGAAGATTTTGTAGGCGATGTTAAGAAGACTTATTTCTCTGTAGTTGACACAGTCAGAGAAGTCTCCTTTCTTGTGGATCGGGCATACGATGCTGAGACTCCATTCCTCGCACATGCTTTCCTCTGACCATATCTTACAGAATAGCTGGTGCATGCTCATAACCAGATCATCCCCAGCTGCCTTTAAGAGCTCAGCAGACAGTCCGTCTGCGCTAGCAGCTTTATTCGACTTGAGTTTCGATATCTTCTTTGGTGGCGTTACAGCCCATGAAGGACCAGAGCCAAGCTTCTCTCAATCACCCAGGTTGTGTGTGATTAATTTTCGCACAGGTGAAAGGGACCTACAGTTTAATGCCGATTCCGAACGGCGTGAGTCGAGAAGCTTTTTCATGGCAAGTTTACTACGGGGGGTTTTGCCAGTACTCCGCCGAGGAGGAACGTCGTGAAATAAACATTCGATGGCGTTGGTGTTATCGGGATTCGAACTCGCTCATCGTGCGCCAGTGTCCAACACACTAACCACTACGCCACGGCGCCCTCTGATTCACATATGTTAGACTTATGAGTTTCGATATGGTGATATTAAATTTGTCGAGGTTGGGGGGACGGAATTCTCTGCGGTCTTTGTCATTCTGCCTCATGGCGGTATATTGACTAACATCGCCGTTATACAGTCTGCAGAAGTGTTTTTTCCATATTCTCAGCATCGACTGCTATTATGCTACTATATAGGCTTCCGCTCTGGCCTTATAGCCTTGGCATTCCTAAATCATGCGCTTCTTGTACTCTTACTTCTTTCTCCTGCTGCTTTTTAACTCGTAGGGCTCACGATATGTTCTTATTCTTCCATGCAGCGAGGCTTTATATGCCTCCCGCTTCACTGTGTGAATCCTCCTGCACTCGTCATCTCGAACCAGGTGTTTCTTCGTGGTGGGGTCTTGAAGCCTGCAACTTCAGATGCAGTGCTTTTTAGGGCTTGTTTGCGAAGGTTCCACTGTTTTTCTATCGGCTGCGTGGACGGTTGAGATGTATGAGAAAGCTTAAGGAGGACTCGAAGAGTAGAGCAAGAACTCAAAGTTCTGTGTTCATGATATACGTAGGCGCGTCTTGGCTACTACAAGATAGTTGTCCGAGTCGATGTTAGCTCCTCGGAAAGTTCGAACAACGAGAATAGTGCAGGAGTGTCTGACGTCGATCGCGATGTGATCAATCTGGTTAGTGATTGATTGATATGGCGACCGCCAGGTGCCTTTGTGTATATCGAGGTGCAGGAAGTGCGTACTGGCTAGAAGGGGATTTCGCCCCATGGCAAGATCAATCCGCCTGTGACCGTTATCGGATGTGGTGTCGTGTAGGCTATGTTTGCCGATGACTCGTTCAAAGATGCTTTCCTTGCCCAGCTTAGCATTGAAGTACAATTTTGATGTCATAGCTGGGACATTGGGCATACGTTCTGTCTAGGAGATCGTAGAACTCATCTTTGGCGGAGTCATCCTTGTCTTTCATGGGGGCGTGGACGCAGATAAGGCTGACTGTCAAAAATGTAGCCTTGATACGGATTGTTATGAGGCGTTCGCTCACATGCCGAATGCTTAGGACTTTTTGCCTTAGTCCACCTCGAACAACAAAGCCGCATCCGAACACTCGTTGTCCTCTCTCCCTCTAGCAGTCGCCGTAGTAAATATCGCAGTTTTTCATCCACTTTTTACCCGGTCCATTCCATCCAATTTCCTGGATGGCGGTTATGTCCACTTTATAGCGGTCTAGGGCGTCCGCGAGTTGTTCGGCTGCACTTGGCCTGTTTAGGGACCTAACATTCCACGTACAGAGCCTTAGATCATTGTCCTTTTTTCGTTTTTTGCAAGGGTCGTCAACATGAATCCGGTCCGTTATATCCGAGCCTTGTGGTTGTTTCGGATTTTTTGTTTTTTTTTTACGGTTACGGCTTACTAGGCCGTAGCCCAACCAACCAATCCTGTTTTTTGGCGCAGGAGGCTCGCCATTCGCCCTTGCCCGTCTGCAATTTCCATAGGAAATCTCCCGATGGTACCACGAGGAGGTGGGGATAGGACTTACTAACAGTGCCGCAAGATGTTCGACTGCGATGGCTCTTCCCGCTTTTTAGCAGGCCAGCATCCGTCGGATGGATGCTACCCCTACGAGGCCTTTGTTAGTCCTTTGCCATCTAAGGCGTTTATAGCAGTTGAGGGCTTGCATCAATTTATTGCCTGCACCTGGTATCTTAAGAGACCTCTCACTCCAGGAGCAGGCTCGCAAGCCATTTAACCGTTTGCAGGGGTCGTCAGCTTTGTATGCGTCGTATCCGCGGGTTGTGGTTGCTTCGCAACAATTAATTTTTTTTCCGTTATAGGGATGTTACCTCTAAGCACAACCTCCAACCTAGAGGGCCAGGTTCCTCCTTCCCCAAGAGCAAGGGGGTGAGTCGCTGCACGGATTGGTTCACTACCTGGCGGATGCCAGGGCAGCTATCCAGAGAGGTCACACATGACCTGCTTTACACAGAGGCTATGTGTCAACTTGAGCTAAGCAGGGATTGAAATCGAAGCTGGCATTTGCGACGTTAAACGCGATCAACTTCTTTGCTCTGTTTTCTCGCTCCCTCTCCCTAGGTCAATTGACTTAGTTGTAGTAAAAAAAAAGAAAAAAAAAAAAAGAGAATTAGCTAGAAGTGTGGTGTAGTAGTCTCATACTACTATGAGCACACGCTATTAGCGGCGTTCACACTGTACGATTTGTCTGTACGATTTGCTTCATGACTCGTGTCTGTACTGCCAATCGTCAATGTGAACGCTCCAAACTGCAAGTCGATACGATTTGTAGTATGATGCCTGTGTCACAATGCTACTACACGGCGCGGCGACAGCGCAACTACAAACGCCGTAGCTGTCAAATCCATATTCATTCAATGGAATTATATGGAGTAAGTCACATATGCACGTATGTAGTCGTGTCGCAGCGCTGTAATTTCGAAAATTTGAAAAACTGTCGCAACTACCCGGCGTTTTGCCATTTCGAATTCGACATTGGAGGAATACGTTTGATAACATGGTCTAACCCACCACCTTCTTCTGACTTTCGTTTTCGCTTTTAACTTTTTATAGGCTAAAGCAACCGCACATGTTAGCAATAATGTTTTTTTTCAAATTATTTTGATCCATTTATAACCTAAAATCAGTTTCAATCTTCGAATTTTTTACTGATGCCAACTTCACTCTATAGAATTCACCACCAACTTCACTCACAGAAGTAACCGCGCTGTCAAAAAAAACGCCGATGAAAGTAGCTCCATTGTGTATTGACTGAACTACTTTACAACCACAGCAAAAGGCAGCGTTTGTAGTTGCGCTGTCGCCGCGCCGTGTAGTAGCATTGTGACACAGGCATGAAGTTCAGAATTTTCGACTTTTTGCCTTGCTTGTGTGGGTGCCCGTGTATGTGTAAAAGTCAGAAACTTTACTTCTATACGTTTTTCACTTTTTTTGTGATTTCAAAGGGTGAACATCAGCGGACAAAGGCGATATGACGACGAATTTAGTGACAAGTTATGGCATTTCCAAGCTTGTAGATGTAATAATAGACTAATGTTGTGGAAATAATCCCAAAAATATTTTCTACTACACGCCACCATGATACTTCCACCAGGGGACCGACGTCAGGCACCGACATACCGACCGCCAGTTGCGGGAGCTCCTGTTACTCGTGGTACCAGATTATAGCTACCGGTGAAGCTTCGCGACCGCAAGGTCACTTCCAGATGAGTCCCGCAAAGCTCGAGGTCTCGCACCTCACCCTAGAAAAACTCCCAACTTTCGAGCAAGGCAGTACTCCAGCGCCTCGCCTCTTACGACAGGCATGCCTTTCATTCTCCCCATTTTGTAACAACTCAGATGTACATTTAAAAAAAAAAACAGGGGTAATGATATTCACGACACAAATTCTCTCTCACTAATGAAGTCTATCAAACATGCAGTATAGTGTGAATGCTACGTACTTTTGGTTGTCAGAAAAATCGTACAGACAAATCGTACAGTGTGAACGCCGCTATTGGTCCTCATTGTGTCTTTTTATGATTTTCACCAACTCTCGAAAATAAAAAAATTTCTAAGTCGGATATTATACGATTCAATTCTTTGATTCAATTCTTGTTTATTCTCTTTTGTGTTTTCTGGAAAACAGTTTAAATGTTTCTCACTCTAATCTTGCATGCTTTGAAACAATCTGAAAACAGTAAGCAAGGCAACGTGTCATGTGAGTTTAAAAAATTTTGATATTTCAAGACTCTTTGATCTTGTTTTTTTGTCGTGCTCTTATTTTGAAATTCTAAATTTTCCAAATTTTCTTATAAATAGAAAAAAAAGCGAAATTGCAGAATGATAACACTGATGATAATTACCCTCTCTGTTCTACTTCGTAGTCTTTACGCTTTGTAAATTTATATTATATGTACAATATCCTTCTTGACGTTTTCTGATCTCATCCTTCGTTTCATTTCAGTTATAAGAAAAATTGCTATTCATCGCAATAAAATATTAGCGGCAATAAAAAGGTTCTTGTTATTAATTAGCCAATCATCGACTTGGCAGCACTGCGACCATGTTACACTGTCAAAATTGTCAACGGAATTCCGCCGCAAAAATTTCACAACAAAGTTTCGGCGACTTTTCGTGGTTCTTGTTTGAAAAGAAGAAAAGAAGGAAAACACTCCGTTACTCATTTGTTTCCAACTAACTAAAAGGAACGAAAAGATCCGCTTCGCAAATAAACAATGACTCCGGAAGACTCGCAATCATCGGAAGAACTTGTTAATAGCGAAGGAAGTCACACTGCCTCACCGTCAACGTCTTCGAATACAGATCCGCCAATTCGTGTACGAAATGTAGCCGAAATAAATTCCACCGAAGGCGATGGCCTATTGGGACAAACGAGTAAGAGTAAACAGCCTTCATGGATGTTTGTAGCATCGCAACGGGAGTGTAGCAGTCCTAAGCGACGAAAGCAAGCAAATAGTTATGACGATGATGCACCTTGTGCGTCAACAAGTCGAGCGGCGCTTAATAGTCTGGAGGTATGTGTAACACATTCAACATCAAGCGATGAGGTTCAAGAGGACACACGACAAACCGCGTCCACAAGTGATACAAGACCCGAATCGAATCATGACGAAGAGGAGGCTAGTACGAGTTGTGAAATTGATGAGAATGAAGCTGAAGCTGAGATTAAATTCGAACCCGAAATGGAATCCGAGCCGATTCCATCGACTTCGAGAGGCTATTCGACGCCATCAAGAAGCCGACGAGATGACGTCGCCGAAGATGGCGTTCGAGTTGTTGGTGAAATCTTACCACCATCGCCAGATATTAAACCGGCTAAAGAGGTACAAAAAGAGGAGGCAACTTCTAGCACGGCGCGCCCGACGTGTCCGTTTGGCATTCGTTGCATCAGGTATAGGAATGTGTTTTCGTATACATTCTGGTTAGTTCAATATCAACTTCTCTTTTTCATTGATGTACATACGTAGGCAGAAGCCCACTCATAGGCACGAAGAAGCACATCCCGGTGATCCGGACTATCGGAGACCAGATTATCCGCCAGCTCCAGACGGTGCGCCCGATTGCCCCTTCGGACTGAATTGCTATCGCCGCAATCCGGTTCATTTTCAACAGTACAAACATCCTCCGACAAGTTAGTTAAACCAATTGTCGCGTGGAATCGTTGACGATGGTGAAATCGATTTGATACTGTCACACCTGCGCCGGTAGTCTTGAGCGTTCACCGTTGTGCGAACTGTGCAGACTTACCATTGTATTTTCTACCCATTTTCTCACAATAAATTCCCTTTTTTCTCGCTTACAATGAAAATTCTACTCATTCGATAAGACGTGCAACGTTACGACTGGTTCGAGAGGAAATGCAAGCGACAGGTCTGTGGGCAGTTCATTTTTTTTGCCCCACGCAAATTCAAATCGGGTTCACCACACCATTAACGTGCAGTGTTTAATGTTCGTGTTGATCGTATTACGTGACTTTTGCTTCTTTTAGCTGACTTTGATCAAAACTGGAGGAATTACAAAATGCGTTTAAGGACACGTAGACAACGAGAAGATCCCAATGCTAATCATCCGTCATCCTCATCGATGCAGGAATCGAGTGCTGAGAGTGAGGAGGATCAATTCGCCAATGATGAGTCCGAGGAATTTGTGCCAAATGAGGACGATGAAGACGAGGAGGATGAGGATGATGAATATGTGTAAATATTGTATGTAAAGAAAGAAACTAGCAACAAGGAGGGAGAAAACTTAAATCTCAATTGAAGTGTGTTACTATTGTTATACGTTTTTACCGTCAAAATATATATATTTTTTAAAACACTAAAAAACTGAATTTTGCTATCACATAGTAGATCCCAACGGGCAAGTGATCATTTTGTCACCTAACACCATGGATCATGTACTGGTTTCACTTGTCTTTCGTCGTCATTTGCCTCAAACTTGCATTAAACTGATCAACAATATTGCAATTATTGTTTCGACTTAAAACGAGAACATTTCGACGACAGCCGTTACTATTTTGCACATTTAAATTCAAATTTAAAGAACCAGAAAACGTACTAGAGCGTAAGATCACTTCCAACTGTCACACAATTTGACAAACTATCGTGGAAGTTATATTGACACATGACCTCAGGGGATGATAGTACGCTGCGCAGCAAATTAATTTCACAACGGAACAAAAATGGACAGGAACCAATTCAGTAATGAAATGAATCAAAGTTCATGTTGGTTCAGATATTGAGCATAGATAAATATTACAATATTGAGGATGGTAAGACCTGCATATGTATTTATATTCCATTAAATATCCAAAAGTTCTCCAGTTTTACAGGGCAATATTTCGTCGCCGAGCTCCAATCACAACATCATGGACACATCATGGAATCTCCCCTCAAATGTCGACATCTGTCACAGAAAACGATCCCGTTCTGGTCGACGAAATCGCTGACAAAGTGATAATCACATACAATCGTCCAAAGACCTTGAACGCCATGGACCGGAACATGGCTGCAATATCCCTGAAACTACTGAGACAGTTCGAAAACATCAAGAGTCTAGTGATTTTGAAAGGCGCGGGAAATCAAAGTTTCTCTGCCGGCGGTGACATTCGCTCAATTGCCAATTCCGAGATTTCATTGGCAAAGGATATGTTTAGAATAGTGTACACAATGAGTTATTACGTTCGGAATTATAAGATTCCCGTGGTGTCTCTGGCCGATGGCGTAATGATAGGTGGTGTGGCAAGTTTAGCGATTCATGGGAAATATAGTGTCGTAACAGAGCGAACTATTTTCTCTTTGCCCGAAGTAGGAATTGGTTTATTCCCCGACGTGGGAAGTTCGTATTACCTTCCTCGTCTAAATGGACAGTTAGGTATTTTCCTTGGAATGACCGCGCAACGTTTGCGGGGTGAAGATGTTGTCAAAGCTGGCCTTGCGACACATTACTGCGAGAGTAATAAAATTAAGGATATTGAGGCAGCATTACTTGAAAGCAAAAACTCCACAGATGTGGCAAACATCTTAGACAGTTTCGCAACGAAAACCTCAAACGAATTCAGTCTGAACCCATACATGGAAAAGATCAACAAATATTTCGCTCAAAACACTGTTGAGGAGATTGTCCAAAGTCTCGAGCGTGATAGAAGTAAATGGGCACAAAGCGCTCTTGCCGTGAGTATTGATTAAAATATATATGTTCGCTCACATTCCTCATATTGCATTATAGGATTTGCGGCGGATGTCGCCACTCTCACTAAAAATTACACTCAAAGAACTAAAAGGAGCAGCGAATTTATCATTAGCCGAAGCGCTTAGAACGGAGTTTCGTATAGTGAGTCGTTGCATGGAGAAAAGTGATTATCACGAAGGTGTTCGTGCTTTGATTATTGAAAAGGACAAGAAACCAAAGTGGAATCCACCGACTCTCCAAGAAGTAACTGACGAACGTGTGGCCGAGTTCTTTGCCAAATTGCCGGAGGAGGAAGAGCTAAAGCTATAACCTCTCTCCTCGTAATTAGGAAACCAAATTCATGTGCTATATCTCGCATTTAATGTCTTCTAAGCTATAAGGAATATTTTTGATTAAAACCAATGGGAGTGTACATAAATAAAGGTCTTGTTTTGGCCAAAACATTTCAACATTGACCCTCAACACAGATTCAGTACGTCATGATGAGAAATGCTTTTATTAGGACCTTATTAGTTCTGAGTATTGCATAATCAACTAGCAGTCTAGAAAGCAGTCACATGAGAAGGGCTCTCTTATCTGCCAATTTGAAGGTTGTTTGTCATAGCGTGCATTGAAGAATATTACGAGTATACTGAGCCAAATCAAGTTAGAGACTAAGGCCTACTTTAGAGAGGGCCGTGGATATTGTCTCGACCTCTGACACCAATGACGATGGGTGTCATCCCTCCCGTGTCTGTTCATAGTAAGTTGCCCGGTTATTGGTACAATATTCCATTAGCTATGGAAAGTAGAGGTTCCAAAACTAAAAGGTTTAGACGTTTTACTGTATTTATCCAATGACGCCATTGTTTATGAAAATCTTGTAAGCAATGTTAACGATAATAAGATTGTCGCTATTGTAGGGCTTCCTCAACTTCTTGACAGCGCAAACGCTACTGTGTTGTTGGCATACTTTCTACTCAATTTATGTTCCCACCCCATTCATGTTTCTGTTAATAGCTCAGCAGATAATTCGTCCGACATGGGCGGCTTTGTAAAACTCCCGCCTTGTAAGACTTGCATTTTCTAAAACTTGGGCTTCGTAAGACTTTTGCCTGATAAGACTTCTAACCTGAACTACCTCATGCTTTGTAAAACTTCTGCTTTTTAATCTTCCCAATTTATAAGACTTCTGTACAACTTCTGTTGTATAAGACTTCTGCTTTGAAAGACTTCTTTTAGACTTCTGCTTTGTAAGACTTCTGCTCTGCACGACTTCTGTTTTGTCAGACTTTTGATTTGAAAAACTTCTACTTCGTAAGACTTCTGTTTTGAAAGGCATCTGCTTTGTAAGCCTGTCGATTTATAATACTTCTACTTTGTAAACCTCCAGCTTTATAAGATTTCTGTCTCGTACGACTTCTGATCTGTACGACTTCTGTTTTGTAAGACATGCTTCGTAAAACTTCTGTTTTGTAAGGCTTCTGCTTTGCAAGATATCTGCTTTGCAAGATGTCTGCTTTGTAAGACATTCTGCTTTGTAAGACTTCTGCTTTGTAAGACTTCTGCTTCGTGAGACTTTTGCTTCGTTAGCCTGCCGCTTACGTTTGCTTTGTTAGCCTCCAGCTCCTCCTCGCGGCGCCCTCTGGATAGCCTCTTCAACAACCGTTGGGAGGTGAACAAACGTATGCAGCGAAAAAAACCCCGACCAGAATGGCGGTTGTGTGGCGGGCTTACAATCCGCCCACGTAAAAAAAACCTAAAGTTATGAATGAGCAAGATGCCTCGGATACACGGACGGATACTCGACGACGACAACGCACGAAAAAGGAACACGATTTGCGAGTATGCTCCTGGAATGTCAGAACCCTGTACACTCCCGGAGCTGCTCATAAACTAGAAGGAAACCTCACGCAGTACAAGGCGGATATTACTGCGGTCCAGGAAATACGCTGGATAGGAAACGGTATGATTAGGAAGAAAAATTGCGACATTTATTACAGCTGTCACAAAAGGTTGCACTTACTGGGATGCGGATTTGTCGTGGGAAAGCGGTTAAGGTCGAAGGTCATCGACTTTAAACCTATAAGTGATCGCCTGGCTGTGATCCGCATCAGAGGCAGATTTTATAACATCAGCCTTATATGTGCACACGCCCCTAACGACGAGGCTGAAGACCCTATCAAGGAGGACTTCTATGACCTCCTGGACAACGCCTACGGAGCTTGTCCGGAGTACGATGTAAAAATCGTGCTCGGGGACTTCAACGCCAAAATCGGAAAGGAAAACACCCTTGGCGGAGTGATCGGAAAGCACAGCCTCCACGATACAACAACAGATAACGGCTTCCGACTCGCTGACTTTGCGACAGCTCGTAATGCGGTGATAAGTAGCAAAAGATTCCCTCGCAAGCGAATCCACACAGCAACCTGGCGATCTCCGGACGGTCGAACCGCCAACCAAATCGACCATGTGCTCATTGACGCAAGGCACGCGTCAAACATCCTGGATGTGCGAACATTCAGAGGGGCAAATGTCGACTCTGACCACTTCCTCGTAGCAGCAAGATTCAGAGCTCGACTGTCCAATGTCAGAAAGCTGCACCAGCCCATCAGGAGGAGGTTCGACATTGGGCGCCTGAGCACACCGGAGGTTGCCAGAGTCTACAGGGAGCAGCTAAGCGAAAGACTCTACGGTATGCCTACGTCGAACACAAATGCCAATAATATGTGGCTGCATTGCCGCTCAGCCATTCAGGAAGTAGCCGAAACCACCTTAGGGTACCTACCACCCCCGACAAGAAACCCGTGGTATGATGGCGAGTGTGAGCAAAAAAAGGCAGCAACCGACGAGGCGTACAGAGGAAAACCAGGGCAGCGCGAGAAGAGTACCGAGCCAGAAGAAGGGAGGAGAAGAAACTACTGCGACAAAAGAAAAGAATCTTCGCAGCCTCCCAGCTCAAGGACATCGAGGAGTCTAGGGATAAACATAAAATACGAGCCTTTTACAAGGAAGCCAAAGGCCTTGCAGGAGGCTTCAAAAAGGGCACCCTGGCTCTTCGAAACTGCGAGGGTAATCTTGTCACCGACCCGCAGGGGATAGTGTATGTATTTAAGCAGCACTTCCAGCAGCTGCTTAACGAGCATGACCAAGAGAGAGTGGTAGGGACCGAGGAAATCCCAACTCCAGCCGCTGAAGTAGTCCTCCCACCCAGCATAGAAGAAGTCGGCACAGCTATTCCGAAGCTGAAGAAAAACAAGGCCGCAGGCTCAGATGGCTTGCCATCAGAGCTCTTCAAGGCTGGCGGCGATGTTCTGGTAGGGAGCATGCCCAGATCAACTGCAGAATTTGGGAAGATGAGAGCATGCCCGACGACTGGAACACCAGCTCTATATGCCCCATCCACAAAAAAGGCGATCCTACCTCTTGCAAGAACTATATGGGTATATCCCTGCTCAATGTCGCATACAAGATCCTGTCCAGCGTATTGTGTGAACGTCTAAAACCATTTTGCACCGCACTAATCGGCAGCTACCAGTGCGGCTTCATGCCCGGAAAATCAACTATAGACCAAATTTTTACACTTCGACAAATCCTGGAAAAGACCAACGAGTTTCGAATCGATACACACCATCTTTTCATCGATTTCAAAGCCGCATACGACAGCATTCATCGTGAAGCACTGTTTGGGGCGATGGCCGAATTCGGGATCCCGGTAAAACTGATCCAGTTGTGTCGCGCCACGCTAAAAAACACGCGATGCACCGTGCAACTCGGTTCTAGGACCTCTGGACCATTCGAAACATGCACCGGATTTCGGCAAGGAGACGCGCTGTCATGTGACTTCTTCAACCTCGTGCTGGAGCAGATAGTGCGACGGGCAGGCGTCAACAGGGAAGGCACTATCTTTTACAAGTCCATCCAGCTGCTAGGATACGCGGATGATATCGACATCATCGCGTGTTCTCGCCGTGGCATTGTAGAAGCATTCACGGCGATTGAAGAACAGGCGAAACGAATTGGTCTTAAGATCAATGAGGACAAAACGAAATACATGCTGTCAAGCAAAAACCAATCCGTCGCTCACCACCTGGGACAAAACATAACAATTAACAGCTACAATTTCGAGGTAGTTAAGGAGTTTGTCTACCTCGGGGCAAACGTAAATTCCACAAATGACACCACAGTGGAGATCCGGCGTAGAATCGCCCTTGGCAACCGCTGCTACTTCGGCTTGTCCAAACAACTGGGGTCAAAACTCCTCACTCGAAAGACCAAAGTCATGCTTTACAAAACGCTCATTCTGCCAGTCTTGCTGTACGGAGCCGAAAGCTGGACGATAAGCAGGACAGCGGAGCTGATTTTGGGTTGTTTCGAAAGTAAAATTCTGCGCCGGATATTTGGTCCTGTCTGTGAGAAAGGTGAATGGAGAAGAAGACACAACCGCGAACTCTACGAGCTGTACCAAGATGTGGATGTAGTCCGGAAGGCAAGGATCCGTCGACTACACTGGCTCGGCCACATCGAGCGCATGGACATCAACGCTCCAGCTAAGAGGGTCTTCGCCTCCGAGCCTCCTGGTTCGAGAAGAAGAGGAAGACCGAACCTCCGGTATAAAGACCGAGTAATCGCGGATGTAAGACATCTTGGTCTTGACAACTGGAAGCAGCGTGCCCGGGACCGTCAAGGATGGAAGGCAGCTATAGCTCAGGCTCAGATCCTCCATGGATCGCAGGCCTGATAAGTAAGTAAGTAAGTAAAGTTCTTGTTCGATAACCAGCATCCTGTTTCTCGTTACATCACAAAGTTGAGTGCGTGAAAGCGGTCACAAGCTGAAGGACTGGAAAGGCGTACCGAACTGCTTAGTCTGTAGAGCCAAGAGCGCTGAGTCCGATCATATAACCGGTAGCATTAGATGCCTAGAATACAAACACGCGTTAGAAGCTATTTTGAAAAAAACATTCCTTTATCCAGTCTCAATTTAAAGTCTTCTATAACAATGTTAGTCTTAGACCTATGCAAAGCGAAATATTGCTTCGGCAGGGAAACAGAGGAGGGCCTTTAAGTCGAATTGAAATGTGTTCTGAGGATAACCAAATCCAACATGACGAATTTTAATTCGACTAAAAACTGAAACAGAAAATGTTCAATGTCCCTAAGACAGAAGTGGCTAATAACATCAACGCTTTAGTTTGGTTACGTACTTTTACAATCATAAAACAGTAGTCAGTGTTTGGACAAATTGATTTAAGCAACCTGCTCCAGGCTATCAATTTCTTCTCTGTTTTTAAGTGTCCTTAAGAGTGCATTAATGTTAACGTAGGGCCAATCCAATATCACACTCGTAAAGTTACTATTCTGAAAGACCTCAACAACACAAATTTATTGGTCTAGATGTCATATTTCACGCAATTTGGAAGTAGTGTTGCTATACGCTGCGACAAAACTAATGTGTAAGCTTTTCCATTTATCTTACACTTCCGGACCTTTTCTAAGCACTTGGAAAACAGAGTGTATCCAATCTGCTTTAAAAAAGACGAATCATCTTTTCCCTCGAACTACCGATATATTACGCTAACTTATGCTAAGTCATATGAACAATTTCTTAATGTGTGTGCTTCCCAGACTCCGTATTGCCTCCGAAACTTTCTCATCAGTCATCACATTAAATCACATTTTTTGTATGATGACAGATCTTGGTTGCAGGCAGGTTATCGGCATATTACTTTGATAATCAATAATCTCCATGATGAGATATAGTTGATCATCAAAGTGTCCATTGAATTCAAATCAATTATCTTACTTGTCTTACAGCAACGATGTGAAAAGGTAAATAACAATAATGGAAAATATGGGAAAAAGGTTTGCAGCTAGGATTAATTCATCAAAGACACAAAAGAGATCAAAACTGGGAATATTGTCGACTAACCTTAGTTCATTATGTGACCAAGGCGATTTTTTGGGTGAAAATCATGTCTGTTGTATGGGAGCCCCCCTTAAATATTCATTTTGTTCTGTATTTGTCGTGGTAGCGGCAACAGAAATACATCATCTGTGAGAATTTCAACTGTCCAACTATCACGGTTCATGAGATACAGCCTGGTGACAGACGGACGGACGGACAGCGAAGTCTTAGTAATAGGGTTCCGTTTTACCTTTGGGTACGGAACCCTAAAAAAAGAAGTTGTATGCTTGGGTTCAATTTTTTTTTTAATCTTAGCAGGTGATTTATTGAAAAAGCACTGAAACAAGTAGGACGCCTAATTAGAAACGTTGGAAAAAATTATATTAAATATGGATTCAGTTAATGTGTTATCATTAGTATTTCGTAGCAAAACCTTGCTGCTTCAATACTGCGAGACATGGCTTAGTCATTGAGCTGATTAAACTTTCGACTGGGATGGATTCCCATATTACCTACCCTTACTTTTTCAAAGAGCTCGTCAAAGTTGGCAATATTTTGCGCGCTAGCAGCTTTCTTAACACCGCCCCATAAACAGTCGATTGGATTCAAGTCTGCACTACACGACGGCCAATCAAGAACTGTAATTGAGTTGTCTTCGAAAAACTTTTTGTGAGCTTTGCGGTATTATCCAATTATATTTTTTGCTATCATACATTCCACCGGGCTCTGCTAATGAAATTTACCAAGCTCATACTTCAAATATAAAACATGTTGTAAACAGTTGCGATGATAAGTCTTATATAATAGTGTTAGGTGATTTTAATTTATCTGCTGTAAAATGGATATATTGCGAAGAAGAAAAATGTATTATGCCTATTAATGTAATACGAAGCTTTGAATGTGAACTTATTGATAGTTTGCTGGCTATGAATTTATGCCAACGTAATTTAATTTATAATTCTATTGGAAAAATTTTAGATTTAGTTTTCATTGAAAGTGAGCTTGAAGCTTTGGTTAGTGAAGCTACTTTTTTACTTGACAATAATAGCGTTCATCATAAAGCTTTAGAAATCTCTTTTGATCTCTCGGTTCTTACTCCGTCTAATTTGAGTCGTAATATGGACAGTTTTAAATTAGACTTTCGTAATGCTAATTATATTCAGATAAATGATTATTTGTCCGTGGTAAATTGGGATTTAATGAATGATTTGACTTTAGTCAACGTGAACGTGAACGTGAACGTGAACGGACGTGTTAACTTTGAGTGCTGTGGGGTGCACACTTATTGTTTAAAAAAAAAAAGTCTTATTTGATTTAAAATCAGTTTTCTGAAATGCATTGTTCGTTGTGCAATAAAAAAATAGAGCGCAGCTGCGATTCTAAGATCAATTGCGCGGATTGTAGCATGTATTTTCATTGTTCGTGCGTTAATATCAACCCAGCCGACCTTGAGTACATGCTCACACACGAAGTGAACTATCGATGTGACAAGTGCAGCGCTCTTCGTCGGAAATCTTTACACTTACAAAGTGCACCAATTTCACCGACTCTCACAACAACAAAATCTCCCCCCGAACTGCATTCTCCAATAAAGAGAAAAGCGGCAACAACAGCAACGACTAAACATCGGCCAAAGCGCAACCAGCAAACAACACCTACGCTACGGAATGATTGCGAACCGGTAGAAGTCCAGCAAGCGGTCATAAATAAAGCTGATCGCCAACAGTCAAGCAGCTCAATAACCTTGCAAATGCTCTACGAAGAAATTCTCTGCCTGAAGAAAATCAACAGTGATTTCTTCAGCACAGTCCAACAGCTGAGAGAAGCAAACGAAGCACTGCAACTCAAGGTTACTTCTCTTGAGTGCAAACTCAACTGGAGAGAGCAGAAACAATTGGAGAATGTTATAGAGATCGTTGGTGTACCTGGTGTCAACAATGTGAATGCAGAAGAGTGTTTGCAGAAAATTCTCTGTGACGCATTGGATGTCTCTATTCCGGCCTCTGATGTCCAAAAATGCTATGTCAAACGCATCTCTAAAGGGAACTCTAGCAACAATGTTACTAACAACACTCAACCCAGCGACGTATTACGCGTTCACCTCTCTTCACAAGATGTCAAAAGAAAGGTAATGAAAAGTAAGAAGAATGCGACTAAAAAATTAAACTCGTCGTTATTTGTTGCGGGTACCAAGAGTAGAATCTTTATTAACGATTGTTTCACTAGACACACAAGAGCTCTATTCATGGCAGCAAAAAAATGTAAAAATGAAAAAAAGTACAAATACCTTTGGTTTCAGAACTCCCAAATTTTAATGAGAAAGGTAGATAGGGGTAGGGTTGCGGTTATAAGATCGTTTGACGATCTGCAGGCCTTGGAAGACTAATTGTCTTTCGTATAATATTCATTTTTGTAATTACCTACATATGTTTGATTTGAACGACCGTCTCGATTTTATCAGCAACAACCCTACAACTACTACCACACGGAACATTAACGATAGTATTTTTAATTTAATTTCTTTTTTTGCTGTACATCAAAATATACGTAGTCTACGGCAAAACTTTGATTCGTTAGTGTGTAACCTTGAAACGTTTATGTACCTGCCGGATTTGATTTTTGTCACTGAAATATGGATTTTTTCATTTGAAGCTGACGATTATCATATTCCTGGTTATACATTTTACTCAAGTACTAATGAATCGTATGCTGCAGGTGGAGTCGGAGTTTTTGTGCAAGATTCGTATGAGTGTGAAGCAATATCTTATAGGTGGGCGAGTGCGGATGTATTAAAGATCTCTATTAACATTAATAACACGCGTTTTAGTTTTGTTTGCGTCTATAGGTTTCACTCCCTACCTCCTCAATCATTTTTGGACGAATTTTATATGTTTCTTATTGAGGAGAAAACACCAAATCTCGTCATTTTAGGTGACTTCAATTTAGATTTGTTAACGTCTAGCGTTCCTATAGACTCGTTCCTATCGATTATAGCTGAGCACGGGTTAACATCTTTCATCAATGAATCTACTAGGCCAATATCCAATACATGCCTTGATCATGTTTTTGGGCGTTTTATGAAAATTCCATTGAATCAATGCTCAGGGGTTAACTTTGATCTTCGAATCACTGATCACTGCATGACGGGTATTGTGCTTGGTAGTTTAAAAGAAATGAAGTGCGTTAGACAGTGTCTTACGTCCAATGTGACCAAGATTAGGTATGATATTTTGAATGATCTACTGCGTTTTGAGAATTGGGATGAAGTCTACTCTAACACAAATGCGTCCAGCGCGTATGAATTATTTATAAAGACTCTAACTGATCATGTCAAAACTTCCAGCATTACAGTGACTCAAAAGAAATCTTTTATGCGACTCAAGCCTTGGATAACCAATACAATCCTTAAAAAAATAAAACTTAAAAACAAACTCCGTAGAAAGTGTTACAAACATCCACTGAATTCTAGACTTAAACGTCGTTTTAAAAAAATGAGCCAGAAAGTCAACAGGGAAATTCGAATGTGCCGCGATGGTTATTTTCGCTCTAAAATGATTAGTTCACAAGGTAATCCTAGAAAAGAATGGCAAGTGATAAATAACTTTATTAGTGGCAGCTTTACAAATCGGCTTAGGCCAATCGCCTTGAGAAATGAAGGTGTCGAAATGACTGATCCAACCACAATAGCTAATACATTCAATGAATTTTTCTCAACAATTGGGCATAAGTCATTTGATGGTGATTGTCCTTCATATTGCCAACATTGTATTGGAACAGTGGAAGGAGCATCATGTAGAAACAGTTTCTTTTTTGAACGAATTACAGGGTTCGAATTATTAAGTATGATAAAGTCTCTTAGTAATACGAAATCGTGTGGTAATGATGGCATTTCTAACATAACTCTTAAGAATATCGCCTATAATGTTGTTGACATTTTAGCCCATCTTTTTAATTTGAGCATTTATACTGGAAACTTTCCCGAAAAATTAAAATGCGCTTACGTGGTACCACTTTTCAAAAAAGGTGATAAAATGGATAAGAATAATTATAGACCGATATCTTTGTTACCGTCCATTTCTAAAATTTTTGAAAAGGCTGTCAAAAAGAGAATTTGCAGCTATTTAAATAGTTTAAACTTTTTTAGTCCAGCACAATTTGGCTTTAGAGAGGGCCTTTCCACTGAAGATGCTCTCCTGACTTTTTGCTCCCTTATAAACAAAGGTCTTGATGACAAAAAATATTGCGCCGGTCTTTTCGTGGATATTACAAAGGCATTCGACATGGTTAGTCACAGCATTCTTTTAGATAAGCTTTATGGTGTTGGCTTTCGAGGTTTTATGCACAAATGGTTTGTTTCTTATCTTAAAGACAGGACACAAAAAGTAAGAGTGGACGATTGTCTTAGCGACCCCAAAGTAATTTCATTGGGTGTACCGCAAGGGTCTGTCCTTGGCCCCATCTTGTTTTTGATCTACATCAACTCTTTGTTTGATCAACCATTTGTAGGAAAAGTCACCGCTTTTGCAGATGATCTTGGCATTGCCTATGATAAAAATAATAACCCTTTGGATTTGGCTGCTGACATAAACCATGATATAGATTTGCTAAGAATCTGGTTTGCGAAGCACAGATTAATTGTCAGTAACAAAACCAAACTTATGTATTTCAGCCTAAGCATGCAAGAGTCTCCTGACTTCGAAATATATTTTCATGCACTCGGTTGCTGTCGGCAAAGAATGATAAACTGTACCTGTACTGCGGAAGCCTGTAAAATCATGTATAATGACAGCGTAACTTGCAAGGTAAACTGTTTTAAAGTGGAAGTTGTAAAAAAGTTCAGGTACTTAGGTGTTGTTATAGATGAAAATCTGAGTTGGGGTGAACACATCGCGGTCTTAAAAAACAGTCTGCGTTCGGCTATTCGTAGTCTTTATCGACTCAGAAAATATTGTACAAATTCAATTTTAAAAACTGTTTACTACGCGATTTTTCATTCGAAGTTGCAATATGGTATAAACTGTTGGGGGGGTACATACATTACCAATCTCCAACCACTTATTGTGTTGCAAAAGTGTGCCGTCCGAAAAATATGTAACGCTCCCCGCTTATCCCACTCTATGGTGTTGTTTAGGAATTTAAAAATCCTGCCTGTTAGGCATTTATACTATTATAAAGTTTCAAAGATTTTCTTTATAAGAGGTGGATATATGCAAAGCCCAATCTCTGACACTTACAATTTAAGAAGTAATTCCCGTTCTGTTGTCGAAATACCTCCTTTTCGTACCACCCATTATAGAAACTTCTTTTGTGTGGTATCTTGCAAGTTGTTCAACAGACTCCCTATTTACATACGACGCATTAGAACATTAAACGCCTTCTTAAAAAAAATAAAAATGTGGCTCCTTGATTTTAATCATAATAATATTGAAGTTTTGCTCTCCTACGTTGTTTGATTTTAAATTTTTTGTATATGATCTCAAGCTCCCTGTTCCGTTTATTTATTTACTTTTTTTCATTTTGTATTTAATTGAATTATTGTACACCCCACAATAAATAATTTTAGTTTTGAAGTGGCATCTATATCTATTTATATTGTTTAATATTCAATGCCACTAACTATTCTCTTCTGTGAAGCAATTTTGTAATGTCATAGTAAGCTCGAAATTTTATAAAAAAAGAGAGAATAAAGATAAAGATAAAAGAAAAAAGAAAAAAGTTAATGCGTATGATTTCTTCAGAAATACAATCGAATCGGTCATTTCCAAATTCGTTCCATTCAAAAAATTAAAATATTCCAATAAGCCAATCTGGTTCAACAGAAGCTTATTGAGGTTAAGAAATGCTATGCTAAAAACTCTTAAGAAGAGCAAATCTAATTTATCTCTCAAAAACAGGTTTCTTCAATTGCGAAACGAGTATCAAGTTTTAAAAAAATTTGTCTATAAGCAATATATTTGGTCTACTGAATCTAAGCTTAAGCATGATTCACGGAAATTTTGGTCTTTTATTAATAATAAAAGAAAATCTCTTGGTTTCCCATCTCGTATGAACTATGACGGTGTATCCAGTAATAATTTGCAGGAAGTTTGTGACATGTTCGCTGCTTTTTTCCAAGCAAATTTCGTTCAGGAACAACTGAACTGCCGATTTACTGCTCCGACTAATCCAGTCACGGATTTAGGTTCTCTGACTATAACGGAGAATGAAGTTCTTGCAGAGCTTTCTTCTCTATGTTCAAGTGAAAGCATTCCACCGGACAACTTTCCTTCTATATTCTTTAAATCATGCCGGATATCCATAGTCATACCCCTATGCCATTTATTCAATCTTTCTCTACATCGGGGTGAATTTCTAGATTGCTGGAAGAGTTCTTACATCACTCCTATTTTTAAATCTGGTTCAAAATCAGCCATAGAAAACTACAGGCCTATCGCTATGCTACAGGTAATTCCCAAAATCTTTGAGGCTATTGTAAAAAACAAACTTTATTTTACCGTCCAGAATCATATTTCTGAATTCCAACATGGATTTGTCCGTGGCAGATCCACTGCTACCAACCTAGCTATTTTCACTAATTATTGTTTATGCAACTTAGAAAAGCGGATTCAAGTAGATTCGATTTACACCGATTTCGCCAAGGCGTTCGACCGTGTGCAGCATAATGTTCTTGTAAGCAAGCTAGAGCAAATCGGTTTTCATTCTGCTATTCTAAACTGGATTCGGAACTATCTAACTAATCGCAAACAGTACGTCAAAATTGGAACGTTGCATTCTAAAGTTATTTTCAATTACTCTGGTGTACCGCAAGGTAGCCACTTAGGCCCATTACTATTTCTTCTTTTTTCAATGACTTACCTTCATGCGTTTCCAATTCAAAATGTTTATTATTTGCAGACGACTTGAAATTATACAAGTCAGTAGCAACTGTATCCGATGCATTATGCTTGCAAGAAGATCTGAATAATGTTGTTAAGTGGTGTTCTGCAAATGGTCTTAACTTCAATGTAAAAAAGTGTTCCACAGTAACTTTTTCAAGAATAGTGAATCCAATTCAGTTCAGATACCGGATCCTAGATGACGATCTAGAAAAAGTCACTAGACAGAAAGATTTAGGAGTGATTTTTGATTCTCAAATTAATTTCTCCTTGCACATCGATTATATTATATCGAAGGCCAACGCCATGTTAGGCTTTGTTCTCCGAAACTCCTTAGAGTTTCGTGACCCATACACTCTCAAATCGTTGTATGTATCTCTAGTTCGCCCCACTCTTGAATATTGTTGTGTAGTTTGGAATCCTCACTACAACAATAGTTCTAATCGTATTGAGAGGATCCAAAGTCGTTTTACTAGATTTGCTTTAAGAAGGTTACGATGGGATGTCAATAATTACCCTAATTATAATGCTAGATGTGCTTTAATTAATCTTAAGGCCCTCTTTAAAAGAAGAATTTTTTATTCGACCATCTTTGCTTATGACATTATTACAGGGCACATTGATTGCCCTTATCTACTGTCCTTGTTAAATATTTATGCTCCCGCTCGCAGTTTAAGACCTAGAGATCACGACTTCTTTTGTGTTTCAAGGCATGTTACAAATTATGGTCAAAATGACCCTATAACCTCAGCTTGTGCTCATTTCAATGATTATGAACTATTGATTGATTTTAATGATAATAGAATAACCTGTAAGAATATTATTATGAACTCTTTATAATTTTTATTTATGAATTTTCTGTAGTCTAGAGGAAATTGTATTTTGGTAGACGAATAAATAAATAAATAAATAAATAATTGTCTTGTTGAAACCTCCAAACAAATGGACATTTTTTTCAGGCCCAAGGTTGCAAAACATTTTGCAGAATGTCGACATACCTTTCTTTTGTTAGCAAGCCGTTAATACGGTGAATTGGCTCAACTCCTCTCCAAAAAAAAAACATCCCCACACATTAATCGATCCTCCACGGTGCTTGACTGACAACCATCAGAACATTCTTCGGATCAGTAGCAGCATTTTTTGGACGTCATCCGAACCTATACAATTGATCTTTGTTTCGTCGGACCAAAGTATTATGTAAGTATTTCCAGTTCTTCATCGTCCATGAGGCAGGTGCTTTGGCGAATTCGACTCGTCGTTTTCTTCGCCTTTTTGTTACAAAAGGCTTCTTGCGTGAAATTCGGCCATGACGTCCAGCCTCAACTAAGCGAAGTGCAATCGTGGGGCTGGATATTGTGTTATCAGTTCTAGTACAAACTTCGTACAACGTCAGCAGCACTTTTTCTCGGATCTGCTTTTGCCAATCGAACGATTTTATCTATTTTTTGCGATGTTTTTCGAGGCCATTTTTTGCGTGGGATGTTCTCAGTGGTCTAATACTTACGGAAATGTTCCAGCGCATTAAAAACCATCTTCTTGGAGCATTGCAATTATATCCCTTTTTTTATACGAAAGGTCAATTGAATGCAACTCTACAATGGCCTTTCGTACAGCTGAAGTACAACCTAATTAGTTGTCCTGCCTAGTTAGGTAGGTACCAACAGCAACTATGTATGTACTAATTTCGAATGAATATTTTTCTTATTATTACTTCTTTGTTATCTTAAGACCAACAATGTACAAGACATAGTATCGTTTCTAATTAGTTGGCAACAGTTATGTATATATTTCTCAGGATTTTCGCGGGAGACTGTACACGGTTTGGGTCATCCGCTGTATTTCTGCCAAGTCAATTAGACTATGCTAAGATCCGATTCTCCAAGAAGACTCTGCAGCAACATTATAGCGTCATCGACAAACAACTTAAGAAAAATGCAAGAATGGACAAAATAATGTGGAGTAACAACCTAGCCAGCAAGGCACAGGCAGGTGCGGAAATTCACTGCCTACTACAAAACACGCGTCTTAACAAACCTCTCCAAACCGCTAAAAGATGAAAATGGCGAAATAACGGCACCTAAAGACAAGCAAATTTCAATGTGGGAGAGGTATTACGAGAAGCTGCTGAAGCCCATTCAGCAATTTGACTGTCCACTTCCACCTCATGCCCAGATGAACGTGAGACATTAAGCGCGATAAAAGCTTAAAATCAATAAAAATCAATAAAACTCCCGGACCAGACAACATAAATCGGAAAGCTGACCCCCTGATGAGTGCCCGAGTCCGTATGAGCTGAAAGAAATCATAGCTCATATAATCAATCAAAGATTATCTAATCCATTGACGGCCGGCCAAATGAAAGAACAAGCCGGTCTCTGTCCACGCTACTCATGCATCGATCATATCAACAACACTTTCAGAACAATCGTGGAACAGTTTATCGAGTGGCGCACACCACTCTACCTTTGTTTTATCGACTTCGAGAAGGCGTTTGATACTCTTAGGCATAACGCAATATGAAGAGCTCTAGCATGCAAAGGAGTACTTGAGTGTGCGAGACGCGACAAAATGTAATGCAATGTAAATGCAACGGTATTCAAGTGCAGACTGGAGTTATGTGACAAGCATCTGCGGAAAACAGAGGCATATCCTGGGGCATGGCTGTCAGCCTTGAGGATATTGACTATGCAGACGACATCTGCCTACTGTCTGACTGACAAATATTCACATACAATGTTAATAACGGACAGGCAGGACTAAAAATCATCGTCGCAAAAACGAAGATAATGAGCATCAACACCAACGAATCGCACAACTTTCAGATCTGTGACTCTAACGTCGAAGTAGTGGACGAATCCTGTTACATCGGCAGCATCATTCCTGGAAATGGCGGCTCAACAGCTGACATATGAAACCGAATATAAGGAGGACGCTTCGCCTTCGGTATACTGGACAAAGTATCGAAATCATCTCGCATATCCAAACGCACGAAGCCGGACATTTTCGAATCAAACATGAAATCAGTTCTTCCGGATGGCTACGAATGCGCGTTTTCTTTCCCAACACCACAAATGTCGACCTCTGGGATTCGTCAAAGCAGATATCCATCCACCTGGAAACTCGCCGTCACAAATGGTAGTGGACGACATGACGACATTACAAGACGAGCCCTAGACTGGAGCCCACAAGGCAGCCGCAAGCCAGCAGCCCCGCTAACACGTGGAAGCGATCATTCGAAGCAGAAACTTTAAAGCTATGTTCAGACGATTGCCTGATCTGTAAATATTGTCAGTGGCTCGAGCCACTTTAAAAATGTATGTATGTTGGCGTTACAGTCCATGAAGAACCTGAGCCGAGCTCCTCTCAATCACCCATGTTGTGTGTCATTTTTCCCATAGGTGAAAGGGACCTACAGTTTATTGCCGATTCCGAACGGCAAATTGCGAGAAGCTTTTCATGACAATTTTACCACAGGGGATTTTGTCAGAACCCCGCTGAGGAGAAACACCGTGAAAAACACGTTCAATGACATGGCTGTGTCGGGATTCGATCCCGTGTCATCGGCGTCAGAGGCCAACACACTACCCACTGCGCCACGGTGCTCTCATATAAAAATAAATTTCGAAAACCTCACTAAACAAAAATGCTAATAAAACACAAAACAAAAAAATTAAATGATAAGAGCATGTAAGGCAACGTAATCACGTTCACAACGCTTTAAATGAATAATAATGAAAATGCCTTCAACCGTTTCCTCTTCTATTAAAATTCAACGATAGCTACAGCTCATTAAAGGACAAAACAGCAAACAATATCCGCGTTGTGTTTGCCAACAAAAAAGTCAGCGATAAAGCCAGCCCATTATCTCATCATAACAGATGGACGAGCAGATTTTCCCAACAAACTCAATCTAATCAAGAAAGCAAAACTGTAAAGTGTTCGCAAACAAACCACAATAGCACCCGTTGGTACTAATAACACTGCCAACAGCTCCATCAGTCCTGGGAACATTGTTAACACTTATTGCTACTACGCTTAGGTAAGATATTCCTAAATGAGACGGGAGAGATTTGCTCAGAATCACGTCTATCCGCAGTCATTGCCATTTCTAAGCACGAACTTGACGACTGGCATACACCGAGTCGATGGATGGCTGTGGATTTAAATTGTTAGTTATTAGATCACTAACGTGAATTACGTACTTGTTTATGACATTCGATCCCAATATAGGTAGTAAGCGACTGAGGCGATAAGAGTTTTGTAAACAAATATGTATCTTCGTTCAAGAATAATGCAATTCGCGCTCAATATTTATATAAACGTTTGGAGGCAAGCGATTCGTTTGTTTTGACCGACATCTGTATTGATATCACACCCGGGTGTGAGTCGCATATACTGTTCAGTATATCATCAGGTCAGGGATTCTAATGTAGATTTAACGACGATTAAAGGCTTGAACTCCATTCATCGTGATACAGTATTTTGCTTACTTTCTTACTCATCAGGGTAGCAACCCATGGAGGATCTGACCCTGAGCTATAACAGCCTTCCATCTTTGACGATCCCAGGCAGTTATCTTACCTACATCCACAAGTACCTTATCTTTATATTGGAGGTTTGGTCTCCTCTCCTCGTCGAACCAGGAGGCTCGAATTCCAAGACAATGGGAACGAGCTGGTATAGTCGACGGATCTTTACCTTCCGAACTGTGTTCACATCTTTTTACAGTTCGTAGAGTTCGCGGTTATGACTTCTTCTCCATTTGCCTTCCTTACAGACAGGACTAAATATCCGACGCAGAATTTTTCTATCGAAAGAACCCAAAATCCTTTCCGCCGTCCTGCTTATCGCCCAGCCTTCGGCTCTATACAGCAAGACTGGCAGTATAAGCGTTTCACTTTAGTGAGGAGTTTCGACTCAAGTTGCTTGGACAGACCGAAGTAGCAGCGGTTTTCATGGGCGATTCTACCTCGGATCTCCACTGTGGATATCCGTTTGTGGAGTCTACATTTGCCCCCTTTCCTTTGATCGTCAAGCTTCTCTCAATCACCCATGTTGTGTGTGATTTTTTTTTTTTTTTTTTTTACCCAGGTGAAAGGAACCTACAGTTTAATGCCGATAGCGATCGGTGTGGGTTGAGAAGCCTTTTCATGGCAAGTATACTACGGGGGGTTTTGTCAAAACCCCTCCGAGGAGGGACGCCGCGAAATAAACATTCGATAGCATTGTTGTTATCGGGATTCGAGCTCGATCACACGCTGAGACCTCGCGATGATGTTAATATCGTTTGCGTATCCCAGCAGCTTGCGGGACTTGTAGAAGATAATGCCCTCCGTGTTGACGCAACCGCGCCAGTTTTCCCGGGATCTCGAATTTGGCCATTGCATCAAACAATTCTTTACGATGAGGAATGTGAGGGAAAGGATTGTGTATATCGATTTGACACTCGAAGGTCTTTTCTAGGATTTGTCGAAATGTATATAGTCGATTTGCCGGACAGGAAGCCGTACTGGTACATGCCGATTGAAAAAGGGCTTTAGACGTTCATACAGTACGCTGGATAGGATCTTGTATGCAACATTGAGCAGGGATATACCTTTATAGTTTTTGCAAGAGTTAGAATCGCCTTTTTTGTGGTTGGGGCGAATAGAGCTGATATTCCAGTCGTTGGGCATGCTTTCATCTTCCCAAATGTTATAGATGATCTGGTTCATGCTCCCTACCAGGACCTCGCTTTCAGAGCTCTGATGGCAAGCCATCTGATCCTGAGGCCTTTCTGTCCTTCTGCTTTTGAATAGCTGTACCCACTTCTTCGATGCTGGGTGGGAGGACTACTTCATCGACGTTAAGCAGCTGCTGGAAATGCTGCTTGAATACATCCACTATGGGTGCCTTTCTTGAAGCCTCCTAT
Source organism: Eumerus sabulonum (assembly GCA_951905685.1). Taxonomy (NCBI): domain Eukaryota; kingdom Metazoa; phylum Arthropoda; class Insecta; order Diptera; family Syrphidae; genus Eumerus; species Eumerus sabulonum. The sequence goes on from OX645060.1 coordinate 212,895,316, forward strand.
AAGGCATTTAGATTTTTTTTATATGAGTCCCGTATTTTATGTTTGACTCTAGATTCCTCGATATCCTTGAGCTGAGAGGACGGGAATATCCTTTTCTTCAGTTGTATGAGTTTGCCTTCTTCCCTTCTTCTAGCTCAGTACTCCTTTTTCGTTGCCCTGGTTTTTCGCTGCAGCGCTTTTTTGGGACGCCTCGTCGGTTGCTGCCTTTTTCTGCAAACTCACACTCACCATTATATCCCGGGTTTCTCGTCGGGGGTGTCAGGTAGCCTAATGTGGTCTCGACTGCTTTCTGAATGGCTGAGCGGCCATGAAGCCACATACATATTGTTGACATTTGTGCTCGACGTAGGCATACCGGAAAGTCTTTAGCTCAGTTGTTCCCTGTAAACTTTGGTGCCCCCCGATGTGTTCAGGCGTCCATGTCGAACCTCCTCACAAGTCGACACTGGACGCCTGGTGCGGCTTTCTGACATTGGATATTGGAATCTTGCTGCTACGAGGAAATGCTCAGGGTCGACGTTTGCCCCCCTGAATGTTCACACATCCAGGATGTTTGACGAATGTATTGCGTCAATAAGCACCTGGGCGATTTGGTTGTCGGTCCGACCATTTGGAGGTTGTCAGGCTTCTGTATGGATACTCTTGCGAGGAAATCTTGTGCTACTTATCACTGTATTACGAACTGACGCAACAACTGCTGTTGTATCGTGGAGGCTGTGCTTTCCGATCACTTCGCCAAAGTTGTTCTCCTTACTGATTTTGGCGTTGGAGTCACCGAGTACGATTTCAACGTCGTACTGCGGACAGGCTCCGTAGGCGTTTTCCAAGAGATCATAGAAGTAGTCTTTGAGTCCTCAGCCTCTTCGATAGGTGCATATCCACATATGAGGCTGATGTAAAATCTGCCTTTGATTCTGATCACAGCCAGGCTATCACTTATAGGCTTAAAGTAGATGACCTACAACCTTAGCCGCTTTCCAACGACAAATCCGCACCCCAACATGTGCAATCTTTTGTGATAGCTGCAACATGTCGCAATCCGTTTTCCTCATTATCCCGTTTCCTATCCAGCGTACTTTCTACATCGCAGTAATATCCGCCTTGTATTGTGCGAGGATGCTTTCAAGTTCATGATCTGCTCCGGAAGTGTACAGAGTTATGACATTCCAGGAGCGCATTCGGAAATCTCGGTTTTTTTTTTTGGGCCTAGACATTTTGCTCGTTCATAACGGTATTTTTTTTTTTTTACATGGGCGGGTTGTTGGCCTGCCGCACAGCCGCCAGTATGGTCGGGATATTTTAGCGCAGCCTAGTTTACCCCTCACCTGGGTTGGAGACATTATCCAAAGGACGCCACAAGGAGGCTGTGGCGGGCATTGAAACAGGAATCGTTGCCGGCACCCCGCCAGGTTGAGAGCAAACAACAACTTAACCCTATATGACAAAGTCCATGCCCTCCCACAGTATTTTAAGATTTTCGATGAGAGTTAGAGGCATGTTTCCATAGTAAAAAGAGGCACACTCAACAATAGAAGATACCCAAAAGGCCAAAGTACATGCCATACTCAGCTGATAGCCACCGAAATACCGGCATCGGTACCGTAAACACATTACTTTCCAGTCACGCGTTTGTGCTATGAAGCATTCCTTATCAGCTGGGAAATGCCCCATAGATAAACGGAATGTGAAAGTGTTTTCCCTCTAGGCGCGTTCCTTAACACCACATATCTCGACTAATCAGACTGCCATCAAACAAACTACGAACAAACATTACAATAATACGGTTTTATTCATTGTAGAAAAATATATGTATATCAGTTAGATTCTCACAACAAATAGTAATTTCAATAGAAATCGCTAGCAACCTGTTGTTCACGTAGTACTTAATTCTAAATGTATGCATGTGCTGAAATGTATCTAAATGCAAAGGTTTCTCATCTCCTTAAACTTACCTTCTAACATGCATATACACTAGTACATATGTATATTAATATTTATATGTGAAAGACTAAACGCTTTTCGACCTGTTTTTTTCATATCTATTTCGATTCGCTTATCAAATCGAATGTTTAAGACAGTTGCGCGTGTAAAGAATCTGAATGAATCTGTTGTCAAGGCAGCATTTTATCTCATTGTACTCTAGGACGATCCTCTGGAAAATAAGAAAATCGCAGTAAGTACATTCGAAGCGTAGAAATAAGACTTGGAAGCATTTAAGGCGAGTAGTTAGGCGGAAAACAAAAAATACGAAACCATTTGTTAGCAAAAAGTAGATGCAAAATAGTGCAAGGAAACTTAAGGATACACTTAAAAGAAAAAGATTTAAAAACTCTTGGCTTAGGCAACTAGTAAATGCAGTCAAGCTTAGCAAGGCACGCGGAGAAAAATTAAAATCAAACAAAACGAAATAAAAAAAAAATAAAAACAGCCACTGTGAGCGGAAGTGGAACGTGGGGAAACATTTACAATTTCAACTCTTCGGTATCGGACAAATTGGCAAAGAATCGTGCCACTTGTTCTTCAGTCACAGCTTCAACAGTTTTCGGATTCCATTTGGCCTTTTGATCCTTGTCGATGAGTAGAGCACGAACGCCCTCTTTGAAGTCACTGTTTTCTAAAAATCGAACTACCATACGGTATTCCATGATAAGGCACTGAGTTAGGGACAAGTTAGCTCCGTGCTCGAGCTGTCGATGGGTAACTTTAAGCGACAACGGAGACATCTTCCTCAGTACCTGAAATAAGAGAAATAAAATTCACAATAAACAGGTCACCAGTAAACAAACAAATAGAAAATCATACTTCGAGAGTATTTAACGCCCATTCGCTACCGTCACGGGCTAAGTTTCTAAAAATCTCCTCCACCGATCCTGCCTTGAAGCACTTGTTAATTGTCTCCATATGTGGTGCCAGGACAAATTCCGTTGTCGGTTTCTCCGAGAAGCTATTCAGAATATCATCAATATCGTCCGGATCAGTGCAACTGAGTAAAGCACCTTGCAGGTCATTCAACTTGTTGCTCGGTGTATAATGTGTGGCTATACCGGCACTCACGACATCCTGTGCCTTCAGACGGAATCCCGTCAAACCCAAATACATGCCCAGATTACCGGACAAGCGCGGCAGAAAATACGATCCACCGACATCGGGAAACAGACCGATAGCTGTCTCGGGCATAGCAAACAACGTACGCTCCGTAGCCACACGATACTTTCCGTGAACCGACAATCCGACACCGCCACCCATAGTAATACCATCCATAAGGGCAATATATGGGATTCTATAGTTTCCAATCAAATGATTCAATGTGTACTCCTCCCTGAAGAAATTCTTCGATTCGATTGACGGTCCCGATTCGACAACAGCTCGGACATCGCCTCCGGCGCAGAAACTCTTATCACCTGTTCCTTTAATAATAACCAGCACCTTTGACTTCTCGCACTTTTTCAAATGCCTATAGATCTTTCGAACCATCTCCAGATTGATGGAATTCAACGTCTTCGGACGGTTAATAATCACTAATCCCGCCGATGAGCTTTCTGTAGCCAATACAGTGTCAATCACCGACGATTTAGACATCGCACGCAGTCCGTTTAATCTGGTGCCACTGCCACAGGCGGCCGGGATCAAGGTACGTGTTAACAAGTTGTACAGCTGGAGAGTGTAAAACAGTTCAAAAACATGTTTGAAGATCAAATGCACGATAAAAGAATAGATTGTTTTTTTTTTTAAACTGTCTAACATACATTGGTTGAGATACATATCTATGTATATTATAAAGCTTAATTGAGATACATTACCATTTTGATTTCCTTATTTTAACGTCGTCGAACTAAGTGCAGTGAGTTGCGCAATCAAAGAGTAAATTTGACTTCAGAAGAGGAGAACAAGTGTATGGTTTATCTGCGAGGCGTACTTTATTCTGTATAGGTCTGGCTCTATTATTCAGTTTCTAATGCTGCTTGTCGTGTGCGTCGTGTGACGGACCTGGATTTCGAGGACGCAGTGGTGTTGATAAAAACGCATTGTTTGTTAATCCATAGCAGCTGTCAATGTGATAAGGTAAAGGGCCGATTACATTGCATTTCACTCAAGAATTTCGGTTTAAACACATTTTGCGCTCTATTTTATTAGTATTTTGTGTAAAATTCTAGTGGGAGCTTAGAAAAAGTAACTTATCCCGAAAGTTTGGTCAAAATTACTAAGCAAAAAGTCAGGGAAACACTGTGCTACTATTTCCATTGTTCACATATGTCAAACATAAGAACTTTTATAAACATCGCGGCATGAGTAAAAGAAAGATTTCGATTCGTATTACGTACACATTTTAACTATTTTGACTATTTTTGTTTCAATCCAGTTTATAAAGGTAAATATACAACTTTTCATTGTAGTTAGTTAGTGTGTTGGACTCTGACGCATGGTGAGCGAGTTCGGATCCCCATAACACCAACGCCATCGAACGTTTGTTTGGCAGCGTCCCTCCTCGGCGGGGTACTAGCAAAACCCCCGTAGTATACTTGCCATGAAAAAGCTTCTCGACTCAAGCCGTTCGGAATCGGCATTAAAACTGTAGGTCCCTTTCCGCTATGTAAAAAATAAATCACTCAGCATGGGTGATTGAGAACGCCACCAAAGCAAAGCCACATTGCCGATTACCATTGTAGCAAGTAGTGAATATACGTTGTCTATTCAAACAGTAAAGCGACTACTTGTTATTCTCGAACATTTTTTATTTATTCATCAATACATATTTTATCCAATCCAAAGTCATCCTATATTGGAGACATCCTTCAAGTACTTCCAACTGTACATATGTTCTTTATATCCTTATTTGTGGCGAACCTCCGACCTTGCATGGGTCTTTTCAGTTATGCATTAAAACTCGCAGGGAGTCAAGTCCGGTAAATACGGTAGTTGAGGCAAGATTGTGATATTGTCTTAGGACAAGAAATGTTGACCTTTGATCCGTTTTAATCAATGGAAAAGAAATGCCAAACACACCAAAATATGTACGTCTTACCTTCATATCCCTCAAAAACAAAGGGACTGCTGACAGTGCCAGCATATGTTAGGGACATGCGTATGAACATTATTTCTTCTTCTTTGGTGGCGTTACAGCCCATGAACGACCAGAGCCAAGCTTCTCTCAATCACCCATGTTGTTAGTGCGAATCCGAACGACGTGAGTCGAGAAGCTATTTCATGTCAAGTTTACTACGGGAGGTTTTGCCAGTACCCCGCCGAGGAGGAACGTCGTGAAATAAACATTCGATGGCGTTAGTGTTATCGGGATCCGAACTCGCTCATCGTGCGCCAGAGTCCAACACACTAACCACTGCGCCGTCTACATAATTTAGCTCGCGAAAATCCTTATTTTTGAAAAAGCCTGAGCCTGGGCGCCTCAAATTCAACAGAACGCCTCAAATTCACAATAAGATCGAGAATACGTTGTACGACAGCATCAAGGCTTTGGGTGGCTTGAATGGACTCCGTCAATGGTATGAATTCCCTTTTAGACAGCGTCTGTTAGGCAACGACCGCCGAAGGCTATTAAGTATCCGCATGGGGTCAGTGAGATGTTTTTTTTTTTTTTTTGGTAATTAACTTAAATTGTAAACTATCAGGTAATCATCAACAAAATCGATGACGAAACGGTTGGTACTTTTTCTTCAATGCGTTGTAAGTCAGACCTTATACGATGTTCTGCTCGAGCAGGGCAATTTGATTCCCAGTATCTCTAAACATTTAAGGACTTTAATTTAAATTTCTGTTTTAATGATCTTACCCCGATGGATCAGACCCTAACTTCGGAAAAATCCGGTAGATGTTCTGTCAAGGAATTGCATTTTTCGGCGTACGTGACTTTTCGTCATAGAACGTAACAAGTAAAAAGAGAAGAACAAGAATGCTGTTGTGCTTACCATAGATAAATTAACAAAGATGGAAAACTTTCGTACGTCTGCCCTGTGATCACCGCAAGGATTGGTTGTTGTATTTGTAATTAAAGCGGCCCCTAGACGCCTAATAGCATTGTGCAATATTTGATATTGCACAATATTATTGTTCGTCTGTAGATAATATTGCAAGATTGTGCGATATATTGCGGAAAATCACAACGCTTTTGACTTTTAATACAAATATGACCGGTCAACTAAATTATTGGGAAAAATATTGAACCGTCTGGGGCAGCAAGCCAATAAAATTGTGCAATATTTCACACAATAATATTGAGCGTCTAGAGGCCGCTTTAAAAACGACGCTTTTGACTTAGAGTCAAGACGTCGGAGCAAGGCAGAATGACATAGTCAAGACGCCGTCAAATCGAAACGAGTTTGTAGGGGCTAGTTGTCAAAATGCCTGTCAAAGCCATCGAGATTGCCATCTTGTTAATTTATCTATGGTGTTTACAAACTAATGTTTTTTTTTTTGGCATTTGTTATTTTTTGTTGATGTTTCCTCACAAAGGCGAATGTACTAACATTACCTGAAATACTTCTGGCTTATGGTAAGCCTGCATCAAAGTACGTGTCATTAACAACTTTTTTGATGAGAGATTGCATTTTTCCAAGTGAAAAGGAATAATGGGGATTTGCTTTGTATTAGGATTTGGCGAAGCTTTCTGTGCTGAACTATGTATATATAACTTAACTTATCAGGCCAGCGATCCATGGAGGATCTGAGTCTGAGCTATAGCTGCCTTCCATCCTTGACGGTCCCGGGCACGCTGCTTCCAGTTGTCAAGACCAAGATGTCTTAAATCCGCGATTACTTGGTCTTTATACCGGAGCTTCGGTCTTCCTCTTCTTCTCGAACCAGGAGGGTCGGAGTCGAAGACCCTCTTAGCTGGAGCGTTGATGTCCATGCGCTCGATGTGGCCGAGCCAGTGTAGTCGACGGATCCTTGCCTTCCGGACTACATCCACATCTTGGTACAGCTCGTAGAGTTCGCGGTTGTGTCTTCTTTCCCATTCACCTTCCTCACAGACAGGACCAAATATCCGGCGCAGAATTTTTCTTTCGAAAGAACCCAAAATCAGCTCCGCTGTTCTGCTTATCGTCCAGCTTTCGGCTCCGTATAGCAAGACTGGCAGAATGAGCGTTTTGTAAAGCATGACTTTGGTCTTTCGAGTGCGGAGTTTTGACCCCAGTTGTTTGGACAAGCCGAAGTAGCAGCGGTTGCCAAGGGCGATTCTATGCCGGATCTCCACTGTGGTGACATTTGTGGAATTTACGTTTGCCCTGAGGTTAACTACCTCGAAATAGTATGTAGCTGTCAATTGTTATATTTTGTCCCAGGTGGTGAGCGACGGATTGGTTTTTGCTTGACAGCATGTATTTCGTTTTGTCCTCATTGATCTTAAGACCAACTCGTTTCGCCTGTTCTTCAATCGCCGTGAATGCTTCCACAATGCTACGGCGAGAACACGCGATGATGTCGATATCATCCGCGTATCCTAGCAGCTGGATGCACTTGTAAAAGATAGTGCCCGTCGCACTATCTTCTCCAGCACCAGGTTGAAGAAGTCACATGACAGCACATCTCCTTGCCGAAATCCGGTGCATGTTTCGAATGGTTCCGAGGTCCTAGAACCGAGTTGCACGGTGCATCGCGTGTTTTTTAGCGTGGCGCGACACAACTGGATCAGTTTTACCGGGATCCCGAATTCGGCCATCGCACCAAACAGTTCTTCACGATGAATGTTGTCGTATGCGGCTTTGAAATCGATGAAAAGATGGTGTGTATCGATTCGAAACTCGTTGGTCTTTTCCAGGATTTGTCGAAGTGTGAACATTTGGTCTATAGTTGATTTGCCGGGCCGGAAGCCGCACTGGTAGCTGCCGATAAGTGCGGTGCAAAATGGTTTTAAACGTTCACACAATACGCTGGACAGGATCTTGTATGCGACATTGAGCAGGGATGTACCTCTATAGTTCTTGCAAGAGGTAGGATCGCCTTTTTTGTGGATGGGGCATATAGAGCTGGTATTCCAGTCATCGGGCATGCTTTCATCTTCCCAAATTCTGCAGATGATCTGGTGCATGCTCCCTACTAGAACATCACCGCCAGCCTTGAAGAGCTCTGATGGCAAGCCACCTGAGCCTGCGGCCTTGTTGTTCTTCAGCTTCTGAATAGCTGTGCCGACTTCTTCGATGCTGGGTGGGAAGACTACTTCAGCGGCTGGAGTTGGGATTTCCTTGGTCCCTACCACTCTCTCTTGGTCATGCTCGTTAAGTAGCTGCTGAAAATGCTGCTTAAATACATCCACTATTCCCTGCGGGTCGGTGACAAGATTACCCTCGCAGTTTTGTAGGGCCTGGGTGCCCTGTTTGAAGCCTCCTGCAAGGCCTTTGGCTTTCTTATAAAAGGCTCGTGTTTTATGTTTATCCCTAGACTCCTCGATATCATTGAGCTGGGAGGCTGCGAGGATTCTTTTCTTTTGTCGCAGTAGTTTTTTCTCCTCCCTTCTTCTGGCTCGGTACCTTCTCGCGCTGCCCTGGTTTTCCTCTGTACGCCTCGTCGGTTGCTGCCTTTTTCTGCTCACACTCGCCATCATACCACGGGTTTCTTGTCGGGGGTGGTAGGTATCCTAAGGTGGTTTCGGCTACTTCCTGAATGGCTGAGCGGCAATGCAGCCACATATTATTGGCATTTGTGTTCGACGTAGGCATACCGTAGAGTCTTTCGCTCAGCTGCTCCCTGTAGACTTTGGCAACCTCCGGTGTGCTCAGGCGCCCAATGTCGAACCTCATCCTGATGGGCTGGTGCAGCTTTCTGACATTGGACAGTCGAGCTCTGAATCTTGCTGCTACGAGGAAACGCTCAGAGTCGACATTTGCCCCTCTGAATGTTCACACATCCAGGATGTTTGACGAGTGCCTTGCGTCAATGAGCACATGGTCGATTTGGTTGGCGGTTCGACCGTCCGGGGATCGCCAGGTTGCTGTGTGGATTCGCTTTCGAGGGAATCTTGTGCTACTTATCACCGCATTACGAGCTGTCGCAAAGTCCGTGAGTCGGAAGCCGTTATCTGTTGTTGTATCGTGGAGGCTGTGCTTTCCGATCACTCCGCCAAGTGTTCTCCTTACCGATTTTGGCGTTGAAGTCTCCGAGCACGATTTTTACATCGTACTCCGGACAAGCTCGGTAGGCGGAGGTCATAGAAGTCCTCTTTGATAGAGTCTTCAGCCTCGTCGGTAGGGGTGTGTGCACATATAAGGCTGATGTTATAAAATCTGCCTCTGATGCGGATCATAGCCAGGCGATCACTTATAGGTTTAAAGTCGATGACCTTCGACCTTAACAGCTGTAATAAATGTCGCAATTTTTCTTCCTATTCATACCGTTTCCTATCCAGCGTATTTCCTGGACCGCAGTAATATCCGCCTTGTACTGCGTGAGGATTCCTTCTAGTTTATGAGCAGATCCGGGAGTGTACAGGCTTCTGATATTCCAGGAGCATACTCGCAAATCGTGTTAGTTTTTCGTGCGTTGTCGTCGTCGAATATCCGTCCGTGTATCCGAGGCATCTTGCTCATTCATAACTTTTCTTTTTTTACGTGGGCGGATTGTTAACCCCCGCCGCACAACCGCCATTCTGGTCGGGGTTTTGTCGCTGCATACGTTTGTTCACCTCCCAACGGTTGTTGATGAGGCTATCCAGAGGGCGCCGCGAGGAGGCCATATGTCAACTTGACCCGGGCATTTAAACAGGGATCGTTGCTGGCATCTCGCCAGGTTGAGAGCGATCAACAACTTTACCCTGTATGTCCGAGCCCATGTATATATAAAATGTAATAATAGAACCGGCGCTACGCGTGTATCGTAAACGTATGTATTTTACCCTCACTTACCGAAAGACTGAGGTTGCAGTGGTCAGCGACGCCAAAAAACCTCGGCAGTAATATGACTAAAAAGCGACGAATCGTCGCACTAATCCGGGACGGGATAGAGCCTAAAGAAGCGAGAGGAAAAGAAACGCAACCGATCTAACGACAATTCCCTTGTGGAGAATACTTCGAAGAAGAGTCGACCACACACAGAGACACCAAGTAGCTCATGTGCCGGTAAACGAAATTATCGCCCTGGATCCGCTGGTGAAGCTAAAACAAAACCCACTAAAAAAACTAGTGGAGGTGCACGAGAGCGTACGGAAGCACCCGAGCCATCCTACCGGGATGCCATTGCTCGGTGCAAAGTCGCTAAGTCATGCACTCGCAACACGCGCAAGAGACCCGAACTGATCAACAAATAAAATTAGTGAGGAAGAGCCTGCTAGAGGAAATGGACAAGGCAGATAAGAATTGTCCTGCCCTCAGATTCGAGGCCACCTCAGCCAGAAACGGATGGCTATATATCACCAAACCAAAAATTGGCTCATGTCGTCGATAGAGAAGATTAAGCCATGGAAAAATGCAGATCTGTGTGCAACTCAGGGCAATGACATTCCCAAGTTATACACATGCGTAACGTTCGTCCCCGAAGCCGATGACCTTAGCAAGGACACCTTCCTTATGCGCATAATTAGGCAAAATGCGAACATTAGCACTAAAGGATGGAGAGTCCTCAGGATCGCCAAGGAAAAAAGCGGTGGGGACCAAGTAACCTTTGCCATTGATGAAGCATCCAAAGACACCATCGTGAAGCAAAGGTTCGTTCCTTCGTGTTCCTCAACTTCGTGTTCGTGTTCCTCAACTTCTCCCAGATCCTGATTAGGATCACCACACACATCACCAGATCTGTGTGCAACTCAGGGCAATGACATTCCCAAGTTATACACATGCGTAACGTTCGTCCCCGAAGCCGATGACCTTAGCAAGGACACCTTCCTTATGCGCATAATTAGGCAAAATGCGAACATTAGCACTAAGGATGGAGAGTCCTCAGGATCGCCAAGGAAAAAAGCGGTGGGGACCAAGTAACCTTTGCCATTGATGAAGCATCCAAAGACACCATCGTGAAGCAAAGGTTCGTTCCTTCGTGTTCCTCAACTTCTCCCAGATCCTAATCAGGATCAAGAGAATTCCCAAGCAGGCAAAGGTAACTGCGGACAACAAAACCAAGGACAGGGCACAAGCCCATCCGAAGTGCGATGCCCAAAGTACACTTGCCATGCCTAGGAAAGGAAGTGAGGAACTCGGCGTGCAAAAGCCAAGCTAGAGAGCAACAACCATTGCATCTGGTGCTTGTGAATCAGCCACAGAGGCAACGAAAGAACCCCAAACGTTAAGGCTGCCTGAAGAAACTACTCGGGCAACCAAGACTTCAGGGGTCAGCCCTATGGTTGTACCAGTCACTAACACTGGCGGCCCTGCCAGTATCTCACTTAATCCACCATGTCGGGATTAAAGTGCATCCAAATAAATCTACAGCATGCAAGGACCGCGTCTGCGGTACTGAGCCATAGATTTAACAAGGAGCACTTCGATATAGCCTTTATCCAGGAACCGTATACGATCAAAGACCAGATCAAAGGACTATCAGGTGAGCTGCTCTACGACTCCACAAATGGTGGACGACCCAGAGCCTGAATAATGATAAATAACATAATTAAAGCCATTCCCATTTCAGAATATACGAATAAGGACCTGGCAGCTGCCGTTATTCAGCTATCCACTGCGGAAGGTAGGTTAGATGCCGTTATTTGCTCAGCCTACCTAGCGGGCGACTCCACCGATCTCAGCTTCACACCACTGCAGGTTCTCCTAGACTACTGTGGAGGAAGAGACTTACAAATCATCATATGCTGTGACGCCAACGCCCACCACACAGCATGGGGAAGCTCGGGCATTAACAAAACAGGTGAGTACCTGTTAGAATTTATCTACAAGAACAACCATCGATGTCAGATCCACGACAGATCTGTTTTTGACATAAAAGTAGGACATAGAATTACCAGAACATAAAGACAACCGAGAGCGACAGACTGGGACACATATAGCCTAGAAATCGCACAATCGATCGGAAACTGCCCAATAGCATCAGAGACATAGACAGCCTCGAACACAGCTGTGACAGCCTTAATGCTACCATCCTATCTGCCTTTCACAACGTTTGCCCAGAGAAAGTCAAGTCAGGCAATCGTACCACTCCATGGTGGAACAGCAATCTGGCCAAGCTAAGAGCACTGACCAGGAAACTGTTCAACAGAGCTAAACGGACTGGTGACTGGACACAGTACCGTGCCTCACTCACCAACTACAACCAAGAGATTAGAAGAGCCAAAAGAGACTCATGGAAAAAGTTCTGCAGTAGTCTATCAGACATACAGAGCAGCGCTCGCATACACACAGTTCTCGCCAAAGAGCACACTAACCAAATTGGACTGTTGCGGAGAGCAGATGGCACTTACGCGGAGAATGGTACAGAAGTACTAAACCAGTACGCACTTCCCAGACTCCAACATCATTCCCTCTAATATCTCTAACATACCTCCGCAGATCAGGGCAACTAGACCCAACAGGGAGGTCTGTAAGAGAGCACAAAAAAATTTTCCACGACGGAAGCATAAAATGGGCCACTAATTCTTTTGACCCATACAAATCCCCTGGGGAGGATGGCATCTTCCCAGCCCTCCTTCAGAAAGGAAGTGCGCAAATTAGCCCCATGCTTATCAAGATCTTTAGAACCAGCTATGCATGGCGATACATACCAACGAGCTGGACAGTGGTAAAGGTAAAATTCATTCCCAAAGTAGGCCGTAGACCCACAGACCTGTCTAAGTCCTACAGACCGATAAGCCTTACCTCTTTCTTCCTAAAAACAATGGAAAAAATTCTGGATAGGCATATTAGGGACGGTGCCCTGAAAAGATCACCACTTCACAAAAACCAATATGCCTACCAGCCTGGGAAATCGACCACGCATGCTCTTCAGGAGCTAACAGCTCGGATCAACAAATCTCTGAGCGACAAAGAAATTGCGATAGGTTGCTTTCTCGATATTGAGGGTGCTTTCGACAACACCGACTACACCCAAATAAAAGGTTGCATCCTCAGCACAGGGGTGGATAGCACCACATGCAATTGGATCCAACACATGCTTAGCAATAGGAAAATAAACACCTCACTAGGCAATGATAAAATCAGTGTAAATGCCGCTAATGGATGCCCTCAAGGTGGGGTTCTCTCACCTCTCCTGTGGTCCATCGTAGTAAATGAACTGATTAACATACTCAGCAACAATGGTTTCTATGGCCAAGGCTATGCTGACGATATAGTGATCCTGATTAGAGGCAAATTCGAAAATACAGTCTCGGAACTCCTCCAACGTGCACTAAGCCTTGTTGCAAACTGGTGCATAAAGGTTGCACTAAAGGTCAACCCTGGCAAAAGCACTATAGTCGCCTTCACCAAAAGGAGGAATAGGCACACACTTACCAAACCTTCCCTCTTTGGTGAAGAGATGGAGTTCTCAAGAGAAGTCAAATATCTAGGGATAACTCTAGACGAAAAACTCACTTGGAACTCTCACATTACAAAGACCATAGAGAAAGTCAGGATCTCATTATGGACCAGCAAAAGTCTCACTGGCAAAAATTGGGGCACACACCCCAAAATGTCCCGCTGGCTATATACAGCAATCACCAGACTAATTCTTACATATGCTGCGCCCGTCTGGTGGCTCCAAAACAAAACAAGTATCAGTGCAAGCCAAGCTCAACAAACTGCAAAGACTAGCTTCAATCTGTATCACTGGGGCCATGAGAACAACCCCCACAGCAGCACTAGAAGCCAACACTGACCTACCACCTCTTCAACTCCAACTGAAGAAAGAAGCAATGGTCTTCGCCCATAGACTGATCGTGGAGGATGACTCTAACCGTAGGCTCTTTCACCCTGATATCCTTACCGAAATAAACAGGCATGAAATCCTAAAGATATCTCTCACAGACAACTGTCTCCCCAGATACAACTTCAGCCAAAACTACAAGGCCACATTCCCCAACCGACAAAACTGGAAACAGGATAGACCCTCCTTCAATCCTGATCCTACGTGTGGTACACAGATGGCTCCAAAACGAACGAAGGCGTTGGGGCTGGAGTATACGCAGCAAATATAGGCACATGCATCTACGTCAGCATGGACAGATATAACTCCGTTTTTCAAGCAGAGATATTTGCTATAGAACTCTGCCTCAGAGAAAACATAAACAGAAATATATTCAACAAAAAACATTTACATTCTCTCTGACAGAAAGGCTGCACTTCTGGCCCTAAAGAGCTATGAAATCACCTCCAAACTGGTATGGGACTGCCTACAGCTACTTCACCAGCTGGCCAGAACAAACAGAGTTCATCTCATTTGGATACCTGGACACAGCGGCCATACAGGCAACGAAAAGGCGGATCCACTAGCAAGGAAAGGCTCTGCATCACAATTTATGATGCCACAGCCTTCCTGCGGCATACCCATCAGCACCACCAAATGCTGCATAAACAATTGGTTAAGGAACACGACGGATCACTACTGGTTACAAACGAAAGGTAGCAGACAAGCCAAGTTGTTCCTTCCAACTACATCTCTCAGTGGAACGAAACAACTCCTCATGCTTTCGAGGAGTCAGATTCGCTTAATCACAGGTTTCCTTTCTGGACACTGCCCAGTCAACAAACACCTCAAAACGATGGGCATTATACAAGATGACACTTGCAGAATGTGTAATCAAGACGATGAAACAGCAGAGCACATACTGTGCCACTGTAACTGCCTTGTCAGTACACGTCATCGTCACTTAGGCAAGTATTATCTTGCCTATTATCGCTGCTAGCTCACTCAAAAGCATACTAAGTTTTATCACGAACTCAGGATTTTTGAGTGAACTGTAAGTGGGGGACATCACAATAGGCCCACTCGTGGCCGCAGTGATCAGGCGACTTTGTCCCTCCCCCGTACCCTCTCTAACTCTAACTCTACCGAAAGACCCATTGCTTCTGTTTTAATTATTTCTAACACTTCATTGACGTCTCACTGTATTCATCCAATTACGTCAATATCATCCGCGTACGCAAGCAATTGCGCAGACTTGGAATAGATCGTACCTCTGGTGTTGGTCAGTAAGTTTCGTGTGATATTTTTAAGTTCGATGTTAAAAAGTTACATGACAGTGCGTCACTTTTTTCAAATCCTTTTTCAACATTAAAGGTCTCTGTTAATTCGTTACCGATCTTAATGGAGCAGCGGGAATTCTCCATTGTCATTCTGCACAATCTGACGAGCTTGGCAAGAATGTTAAAACTTGACATGGCTCCCCCTCTTGCACACTGTCATATGTATGCGGTTTGGATGGTGTGTATTGATTTGGAATTGTTGGATCTTATTTTGAATATTGTGGATTTACCAGACCTGAAACCACACTGATGAGAACCTATCAAATTATCAACTAAGGGTTTCAGGCGCTCCCACAGTACGGCAGAGAGGATCTTATATGCGGTGCTAAGGAGACTTATTCCTCTTTAGTTGGCGCAGTTATAGAGGTCTCCTTTCTCATGGACTGGGCAATCTGAGATTCCATTCGTCGGACATGCCTTCCTTCGACCATATTTTACAGCTGCTGTAAATAGCTCATTTTAAGCTTCGAAAAGACCAGCTTAACTTCATCTAGGTGGAGAGGACGGAATTCTCTTGCATCTTCGTCCGTTGCGGATGGATAATTTTGCCTGACAGGGGTATCAGATCTATCATTGCCGTTAAACAGTCTACAAAAGTGTTCTTTCCATATTTTCAGCATCGACTGTGACTCTCCATCTCCTCAATCTCACACTGTTCATGCTATATTTTTTTCTTCCCTAAAAGCGTGTGTCTTCTCTCCTCTTCTGCTCGTAGTGTTCACGAGCGGCTCTCGTTCGAACGGTTTCTAGCTGGCGGCCGTTTGAAACCCACCGCGTCAAAGGCAGCATCTCTGATAGCGCGCTGGCAATGCACCCGCTATTGTTTTGTGGATTGTGCCGGTGTCATTGGATTTTGCGAGAGGTTGAGGGCAATTCGATCGGCAAAGATCCTATCGGTTTCCTGCGAATGTAGTTTTCCGACGTCAAACTTTCGTTGTCCTGTTCGACTTTATATCATCCTTGATATCCTTGGAGGACTGTCTGGCGTCGTGATCGCCAGGTTCCTTTGTGAATGTTGAGATGCGGAAATCGTGTGTTAGCCAGAACGAGATTACGCCGCGCCAGGAAGTCTAGTAGCCGATGTCCGTTTTCGGACGTGGTAGGCTATATTTCAGCGTGATCAACCCAAATATGTCCTCTTTGCCCATTTTCGCACTAAAGTCTCCTACAACTATTTTTGTATCGTAGCTGGGACATTGGGCATAGGTTCTGTCTAGGAGATCATTGAACTCTTCTTTGAGTCAATCATCCTTTTCTTCGGTTGGGGCCTGTGCGCATATTAAGCCAATGCTTCCGAAATTAGCGTTGATGCGGATTGTTATGAGGCGATCGCTTACATCCCGAAAGCTTAACACTTTTTGTCGGAATCTTCCTCGATTAACGAATCCGCATCCCTATAAACGTTGTTTGTTCTCTTGTAGCAGCTCCCGTAGTAGATGTCGCAGTTTTTCATCCGTATTTTGTCTGGTTCATCCCATCGCACTTCTTGGAATGCGGTTATATCTGCATTATAGCAGCTGAGGGTTTGTTCCAATTGATTTGTTTTTTTTTTGTTTTTAGAGACTCGCGCAGGTTCAAGAGTATTTTTATATTCAATTATAATGTGATACACACACAACCTGAACGGAGTGCAGTGGTTTGGATCATTGATGTTCGTTCACTACTCTCAGGGGTGGTTGTCCTCGATAGGACGAGAGCCGACCAAATTCCGCATTGGTTATGGTCCGTAGTAATTCGTTCGAGCACTTTAGTATTGCATACGCAGAGGATGAATTTTCAGTTGACCATATGTGAGTGTTATGCCTGCAGCAGTACGTCTGGTCATTTTCCATTCACCTCTGTGTTGCATACTTTTTGTCCGTATAGGAATTACTTTTTCTTTGCTATGAAACGAATTTGAACTATAGAAATCCCGCTCGGAGGTCGATGATGATAACCACTGCACCACGGCTACCCCTTAGTTAAGGGTCTGTAAAGGGACTTCACATTTCATTCTTGCAGACTCGCAAGACATTTGATCGTTTGCAGGGTCGTCAGCTATTTTTCCATGATAGGGATTTTACCCTTAAGCACAACTCCCAACCTGAAGAGCCAGGTTCCTCTTTTCCCAAGAACAAGGGGTAGGGTCGCCGCCTACATTGGATCATCAGGATCAATTATGTAAGCAGAAACTGTAACAGGATCAACTATGTGAGCGGTAACTGTGAAGACAGAACTGGTCGGATCTGGCTAAATATTATACATGGGCCTAAGTGTATTAAAAAAAAAACCCAACTGGAAACCTAATATTCTTGAACGGATCAAGAAGACAACCACTACCCTTTTACTATTACAGGAGTGATACACTAGCTATATGAGTATACAGCTATCACCAGTCCCATCCTCCTATACAACGGAACGGAAGCCTGCAGGATGAAAAACTGTTTCCGCGTACTGTATAATGAAAAAGATGGTCAAGATACCGCTGTCAGGAAGAGCGCACCATTCACATTGGACGAAGATGAGAGGGAATTTCGTCCACCCGACTTAGACGAGGTTAAGATAGCGATATCAAAACTAAGGTCTAATAAAGCTGCTGCCGCAGATGGCCTACCTGCTAAGCTTTTTAAAAGCAGCTGGAGATCAGTTGGTCGAAACATGCACCAACTGATCTGTAAGATATGATCAGAAGACAGCATGCCCTATTAAGGGAATCTCAGCATCGTTCGCCCGGTCCATAAAACAGAGATCCCTATAACTGCGCCAACTATAGGGCAATAGGTCTCCTTAACATCGCGTGTAAGATCTTCTCTGGCGTGCTGGAGAAGACCCATGAATTTCGGGTCGACACACACCAACTTTTCGTCGATTTTAAAGCCGCATATGACAGCCTCTATAGGGACGAGCTATATGGAGTCATGTTATGTTTTGACATCCCTTCTAAGCTCGTCGGGTTGTGCATGATAGCAATGAAGAATTCTTGCTGCTCCACTAAGGTCGCTAAGGAGTTAACCGAGCCCTTCGATGTCAAAAAAGATTCAGACAGTCCGACGCACTATCATGTGATTATTTTAACATCATCCTTGAAAAGATCGTGCGGGAATCACTGGCCAATACAATAGGCAATCTACTTCAATCTGCACAATTGCTCGTATACGCTGATGACATTGACGTGATTGGAAGAATGTAGCCAGACTTCAACGAAGCTTTTTTGAACATTGAAGCAGAAGCGGCTAAAGTGGGTCTGAAGGTAAACAATGTCAAAACCAAATATATGCTGTCGTGAATGAAAGACGCACAACACCGACGTCTTGGCCAGAATGTCACTATTGGCAACTATAACTTTGATGTAGTCAAGAATTTTGTCTACCTTGGCTCACTAGTAACTAGCGGCAAAGACACCAGCGCTGAGATTAGACGCAGAATAACTCTTGCCAACCGCTGTTTCCTCGGGCTCAAGAGGCAATTGAGTAGTAGAGCCCTCTCTCGGAAAACTAAGGTGGCCCTCGACAAAAATTTAATCATCCCGGTCCATTTCTACGGCGCCGAGGCTTGGACCTGAGAGAAATTCTGAGTAAAACCTTCAGTCCCGTTTGTGTTGACGGAGAGTGGAGGAGGAGGTTCAATCTTCGCAACGGGCTGTACAGCGAAATGAGTACGACTTCTACGGATCCAATGTCTAGGATCGTCAGGCCATGTAGAGCGATTGGACAGCTCCGGCTGGAAGAGTCTTCGACTCCAACCTCCAGGGACAACGTAGAAGAGGACGGCCGCTTCTAAGGTGGTGCACACAGGCGGAAAGGGACCTCAATAACTGGAAACACCCGAACTGTAGCGCCACCTAAGTAAGTTTGAAAATATTCGATCTAAACTTCCCCAGATCGAGACTCATATTTTTAGAGTAGCACATACATACTATCTATATATACTAGTAAACCACAACCACTTATTCGACTCAAAAGAATAGAAAAATTGTATCAATCGCAAATTACACAGACGCGATTGTTGTTTGATTCATTTTCAGAAATACTAATGACTGGGATAAAACAAAGGCTATTTCACAAGACTTTGAATACTACTTGGCACGTCATGTTTAGCAAAACTAAGAGCTGCTTATATGGCCGGCGATCCATGGAGGATCTGAACCTGAACTATAGCTCCGGGCTTTATACCGGAGGTTCGGTCTTTCTCTTCTTCCCGAACCAGGAGGTTCGGAGTCGAATACTCTCTTAGCTGGAGCGTTGGTGTTCATGCGCTCGATGTGGCCGAACCAATGTAGTCGACGGATCCTTGCCTTTCGGACTATATCCACATCTTTGTACAGCTCGTAGAGTTCGCGGTTCCGTCTTCTCAAATATTCAGCGCAGAACTTTTCTTTCGAAAGACTGACAACTCCATTCACCTGTTGCTCAATCGCCGTGAAAGCTTCTACAACGTCACGCCGAGACTGCGCGATGATGTCAATATCATCCGCGTATCCTTGCAGCTGGACAGACTTGTAGAAGATAGTGCCTTCCCTGTTGACGCCTGCCCGTCGCACTATCTGCTTCAGCACTAAATTGAAGTCGCATGACAGCGCATCTCCTTGCCGAAATCCGGTGCATATTTCAAAGGGTTCAGATGTCCTAGAACCGAACCGCACGGTGCATCGCGTATTTTTGAGCGTCGCGCGACACATCCGCATCAGTTTTCCTGGGATCCAGAATTCGGCCATCGCATCAAACAATCCTTTGCTGTCGTATGCGGCTTTAAAATCGATAAAGAGATGGTGGGTATTGATTTGAAACTCGTTGGTCTTTTCCAGGATTTTCCCAGCCGGAAGCCGCACTGGTAGCTGCCGATTAGTGCGGTGCAAAATGGCTATAGACGTTCACACAGTACGCTGGACAGGATCTTGTATGTGACATTGAGCAGGGATATACCTCTATAGTTCTTGCAAGAGGTAGGATCGACTTTTTTGTGTATGGGGCAAATAGAGCTGGTATTCCAATCGTCGGGCATGCCTTCGTCTTCCCAAATTCTGCAGATGATCTGGTGCATGCTCCCTACCAGAACACCGCCGCCAGCCTTGAAGAGCTCTGATGGCAAGCCATCTGAGCTTGCGGCCTTGTTGTTCTTCAGCTTTTGAATGTGCCGACTTCTTCGATGCTGGGTGCGAGGACTACTTCAGCGGCTAGAGTGGGGATTTCTTCAGTCCCTACCACTCTCTCTTGGTCATGCTCGTTAAGCAGCTGCTGCAAATGCTGCTTAAACACATCCACTATTCCCTGCGGGTCGGTGACAAGATTGCCTTCGCAATTTTGAAGAGCCTGGGTGCCTTTCTTAAAGCATCCTGCAAGGCTTTTAGCTTTCTTATAAAAGGCATGTATTTTATATTTGTCCCTAGACTCCTCGATATCCTTGAGATGGGAGGCTGCGAAGATTCTTTTCTTTAGTCGCAGTTGTTCCTCCTCCCTTCTTCTGGCTCGGTACTCCTCTCGTGCTGCCCTGGTTTTTTGCTGCAGCGCCTTTTGGTACGCCTCGTCGGTTGCTGTGTTTTTCTGTTCACATACGCCATCATACCATAGGTTTCTTGTCGTCGGTGGTAGGTAACCTAGAATGTTCTCGGCTACTTCCTGAATGGCTGAGCGGCAATGCAGCCAAATACCGTTTACATTTGTGCTCGACGTAGACATACCGGACAGCCTTTCGCTTAGCTGCTCCCTGTCGACTCTGGTAATCGCCGGTGTGCTCAGGCATCCGATGTCGAACCTCCTCAGGGTGGTCCGGTTCAGCTTTCTGAGATTGGACAGTTGAGCTCTGAATTTTGCTGCTACGAGGAAATGGTCAGGATCGACGTTTGCCCCCCTAAATGTTCGCACATCCAGGATGTTTGAAGAGTATCTTGCGTCAATGAGCACATGGTTGATTTGGTTGGCAGTTCGACCATCCGGAGATTGCCAGGTTGCTGTGTGGAATCACTTGCGGGGAAATCTTGTGCTACTTATCACAGCATTACGAGCTGTCGCAAAGACCGTGAGTCGGAGGCTGTGTTTTCCGACCACTCCGCCAAAGGTGTTCTCTTACCGATTTTGGCATTGAAGTCCCCGAGTACGATTTTGACATCGTACTCCGGTCAAGTTCCGTAGGCGTTGTCCAAGAGATCATAGAAGTCGTTTTTGATGGGATCTTCAGCCTCTTCGGTAGGGGCGTGTGCACATATGAAGCTGATGCTGTAGAATCTGCCTTTGATCACTTATAGGTTTAAAGTCGATGACCTTCGACCTTAACCGCTTTCCCACGACAAATCCGCATCCCAGTAAGTGCAATCTTTTGTGACAGCTGTAATAAATGTCGCAATTTTTCCTTCTCATCATACCGTTTCCTATCCAGCGTATTTCCTGGACCGCAGTAATATCCGCCTTATACTGCGTGAGGATTCTTTCCAGTTTATGAGCAGCTCCAGGAGTGTACAGGGTTCTGACTTTCCAGGAGCCAGCTAGCAAATCGTGTTCCTTTTTCGCGCCATGTCGTCTTTGAGAGGCATCCGAGGCATTTGCGGGTTGTTAGCCCGCCGCACAACCGCCAGTCTGTTCGGGGTATGTACATTTGATTTTCGATTTTTGGCACACATGTCCCTAACATATGTATGTTTGCATTGACAACAATTTCGGATATTCTGTTTGTTTTTCATGGATTTAAAGATAATGGGTCTTCCAAGGGCGACTTCAGAGCTTTGAGAGTTGATAGCGGCCATACTGTTTATTTAATCTGTTTTGCCAAATCACCGTGGACGGACAAAGTGTTCAACAACACGTGCAAATTATAAAATTGTTTTATCAAAATGGGTTTTCTGCTCGGGTCCTACCGAGAGGACTATTCGCAGTCCGCTGGTTCAGTAAACGATAAACCAACACCCTTACGTTGACGAAACGCAAGATCTGCCGAAAAAATATGGTCGCTGCCCCAGAGAGTGTGCAGGAGGGTCCAAGGCAATCAATTTTGCGTCGCTCACAAGAACTCGGCTTTTCACAGACCACTACTTTGCGAATTTTGCGTCGTGACTTGAGTCTGCACCCGTGCTTAATTTAAATAGCCCGCCCAAGAGCTGGACGTAAACGACAATACACTACGACGTGTGTTTACTGAATGGGTTCTGTATCAGTTGGGAACTGTCCCTAATTCTTATCAAAAAATCATCTTCAGCGGTGAGGCCCATTTCTGTATGAATGGGTACGTCGTTGCGTGTGTTTTATGGCAGCCCGAGTGAAATGAGGGGAATGTCAGAAATCTTTAGAACCGGAAAGCAAATGGTAGTGATTATACTATAGCCTTACTGGGCAGTGAATGGCCCATTACAAGAATCGGTTAGCTCATTTAGTCTACCTAGCGCTCCGCAGAAGTTTGGTAAATGAAAATAACCCTTTATCGACATCTATACTACCTAAGAGTTCATTGTCTATTACGATCATAATACAAATAAAAGGAGGGAGTAGACCACCCTGCGAAGTGCTTTTTCTGGCATATCCGCAAGTAGTGATATTGGCGAATTTGAATCTGATAACTCTGTTTTGTAACTCACCGTCAGTCCCAAACCTATAAGTGCTCTAGAAGTTTCTCCAAAATTTTATAAAAAAATGATAATAATAAAAAATACTGCGGGCTAATGGGCTCCAATGACATCGGAAAAATTATCAGTAACTCAGGAAGAATAAGGGCTGCCATATATATTAAGCTTAAAATTGCCAGCGTAAAAAAAAAATGTTCTCAATGGCTCGTGTGTGCCTCAGGAATCATTACTTTAGTTGTTTGCAAGGTAAGAGGCGTTATTCAGGAATGATTTTTTTTTAATTAGTAAGTCTTCAGACGTTTTGGACTTCTTCAATTAACCCGTGATGATTTTCATAATTGCCTATGACCCTCCATATATTTAACGTTGGCCCTCTGAGCCTTGTAGTAACTTAATTCTTTGGCCTGGCGTGAGCTGTAGGCTCAGAAAGAGATTTCATCGCATTTTCGTCGTCTTTTAAAGAGGTTTACGAGTAGATATATGTATGTATATTCATTAAGCTCGGCTCGACGCTTACCCCATAGTTGCCAGTTGTTGTGATAAAACAAAAATTAACTCCAGATCTTGGTGTTTACATTTATTAAGAGCAAAAGAAAATGCAAAAAAAAACAACAAAATACAACTCGTCGCTTTAGAGGGAAAAATCAAAAGGTGACGCTATTTGACATATTGGTTTTCAGCCGTTACAAACTCCATTTTAACAAGGATATTAGGGTTGCTTATTTTTATAATCCAACGTGTCCAAAATGTTCCGATTTGTTCAACGCCAGTCTTCTTTCGATTTTGTTTTAATTGGTTGGGAGAGCATTTTACGAGCAGGTGCCTCTGTAAGCATGTTGTGAAGAGTATAAGCTTTAATGGAAATGGCCTGTAACCTAAGGCAATCAAAATCAGTCCATAATCCTCTTACGGCTTGGACGGATTAAATTAGTACACAGGGGATTAAGTGCATTCAGCGTAAACAATTACATACGTACCCAGCTATCTTTAAACGCAGCCGGTGTAGGGATGGCGACTGAACTCGTTCATTGACTTGTCACAACAAAAAATTCGCAAAAATCAACATTTCTTTCCGCTCAGGTCACTGTTGCCCAACAAATCCAAACAGTCGTGCAAGGACCACGACCATCTTTTCGTTTTATTAAAAACACAAAATGTCTTCTAAGCAGAATTATAACCGACAGCGTAACAGAAATAGCAAGCAGCAGCACAAGTCCAACGAACCAGTCGACGATTCGAACCCAATCATCGTTGCCTTCAAGCAATACGCCTTGGAGTTGGACGATAAACACGATCGATATGAGCGAATCGTAAAAATAAGCCGTGACATTACCATTGAATCCAAGCGAATCATTTTCTTGCTTCACACTAGCGATCCAGCGTAAGTAAATTTCCAAAGACCTTGTCCACTTACGGATATTGTACCTTACAGTAAGAACAACAAAGAAAAGGTACTTCTCGAAGCCAAGAACCGTTTGAACAACGTTATCTCGAATAAATTCTGTGAAATTGCCAAAGAGCTGGAGAATCGTGATCCGTACCAATACTTGCGGGCATATTGTGCTGGTCTACAGGAATTCATTGAAGCATACAGTTACTATGAGTATCTTAATGGATCGGAACTATCTGACTGGAAGATTTTGCAAGAGAAAATGATTTTCACTGTGCCCAACGGGCAACCGGATGGAGATGGTGCTGAAAGTCTCGATCACGGCGAACGGAGGGTGTCGTGTTTTGTCGAGCCCACTGAATATATTTTGGGTTTAGGCGATCTTACTGGTGAGCTGATGCGGCGATGCATTAATTCTTTAAACAGCGGTGACACCGAAACATGTGTGGATAGTTGTAAGATCTTGCAAAACTTCTATAAGGGGTAAGTGGTAATAATTGATTTCAGTGTACACGACTTCAGTATTTCTTTAGATTTCTAGGTATGAACGGAGTAAGGAATCGTGAGTTTAGCAGGAAGCTCTACACACTGCACCAAAGTGTTTTGAAATGTGAGAACGTTTGTTACAATGTAAAGGTTCGTGGAGGAGAGGCAGCACGACGAGGAGCGATTGTAGATGACAAGCCCGAGGATTTCGATGAAGGATTTTTCTAGAATTAAAGTCTTATTTTTTATCCAAATCTTGTTTCTCTCTATTCTTCTTGGTAACAGGTGTGAATGGAGGAGGAAAAACAATCCGATTTTATGACTTTTATTGGTAACAGATATTCATAACAATAAATACTCTGCGGGAGCTTCCCACTAGCTCTGTGTATCTCTCGTTCTGACCGCTTCTTCAACCGTATTGTTCAATTCAAGCAGTTTATCGATTTCTGTTGGTTTAAAGCCGAGTTTAGATAACTCGGTCGTCCACGCTGCTACGTCAACTCGAAGTTGTAGTCGAATCTTGTCATCGTCGGTCATGGCACCCGTCGTCGCTTGTATTTGACTGCCGCTTTTCTCTTTCAGATTTCTTAAACGTCTCAATGACTCCTCGGTCTTTTGAACGGAAGTGAGAACATCCGTCACCGACGCATAATACCTGAAAGTTGATTTCGTAACGAAAAATCTGTGAATCGAATGCCTTTTTACTTACTCTTTTGTAATTCTAGCAAAGACACGTGCAAGGATACCTTGAACAATAGTCTTTTCGAGCTTCCCTCCGAAGCCATCTTGAAACACCCTCACCGGTTTTAGCATTTGCTCCACATAGCCCGAACCTCGTGTTGGAATCTCACGATTCGTCTTCCTATACAAACGAGGCAAATCGTTTACTTGCTGGATGGCATCGATACTCTCTGTCGTCAGAATATCAGATAGGGTCGTTTCGATCGACTTCAAATGGTGTTCGAACGCGAGTTTTATGTCCCCCATTGAGTCGTTAAGTATTTCGTTGCTATCGTGAATGTTTGCCGAGAGAAGAATCAACACATCCGGGAGCTGGTCTATAAATTTGGTCGTGTCTGCATAGAAGAACACTAACAAATTCGTTTTCGACACTTTCAGTGAGAAATCTTTCCGCTTTAATGCGTCCAAAGCGTCGCTGATCCAGTGTGATAGTCTCAACATAATTTGAAGAGTTAATTTGAAAAATTTCGGAAATACCTCTACCAGGAAGACACCATCAGACCAGCAGCGACCAATTGCCTTGAGGGCAGCTTGAAATGGTACCAAATGATAGTCGTCTGTTTTCGAGAGCTTTGTTTCATCTAGTACAGGCTCCAATACTGTCTCAAATTGTCCAGCGATTTCCTGAAAGCAAATCTGGAAGTAAACCGGCAAGTTCCATCGAGAGTAAAAGCTTTTGGTCTGTTGGTGACAGCGGAAATACCGAATTGACTCCTCGCTCTGTAGAATCTCTTCAATTTTCTGCAAAAAATCCCTACTACACTTGTACTTGACATAGAATACTTCCGAATTTCCAGGGGCAAAAATGGAAGACATGCGTGTTTCAAGGTGCTGCTCTACATCACACCAGAAACTATTGACCAAGAAGTTGAATCCTTTCATTTTATCCCCGTACTGGGTTATCCTTAGCAAATCGGTCATGTGTAGGGAAATAAAGTTCAGAACTTTGTTGTAGATACCTGCTAGACCTTGTGGAGAATTCTGAAGATATTGCTCCGAGATGGTGTTGCTCATGTATGGCGCTACAACGTCTTCTTTAAATACCTTTTCTGCTTCTGCGCAGTCGTCTAATGTTATATAAATCCGGAGGCATTTCTCCAGTCCCTCACTAGCAGTGCTTGTGGATGTTTTTAAGACCGAATTGAAAAGCAATCTTAGTTTCTTTAGAACATCATCGTTAATGGTTGCAATCTTCTTCACTTGCTCCTCTTTTAAGTATTGTTCGCAGAACTTCTTGTTAAACCTCAACTGAATCAATTCCAGTGCAGCTCGTTCAAGATCCGTAGCGGTAACCGTATCACCATTCAATTTGTTCAACAGAAGTTCGTTCAACTTCTCCATGGTCTCGTAGACTTTTTTCAAACTTTGAAGATTCCTCTTCAAAATCCTCAGATCATTTTTCTGTTTAAGATACCCACTCACTTCGTGCTCATTTTCGTTTATGAGCTCCTTTATACTAAGAATCTCCTCTCGAAAAACCTCCAACGGCTTACGAATAGTCTCGATAGACTGATCGAGACCAACTAAATTTGCTGATAGACTCACAAAATCCGCATAATCCTCGTTAATGAGATCGATCATTGAGGCACGGAGCACCTTTAAATACACCCCGAGATTATCGCGCAGTAATTCCAAGCTCGGTACATTGCGATTACGATGAAGAAATTCATCAACCGAGAAATTCGTCTGATGGAGATAGGAGTGATAGGAATTTGTCATCTTTGATAGGGGAATTATGGAATTACCTTCATAAATTCATTTTTATCGAAACAGAGTTCTGTGGAGGCGGACACTGGTTCAAGGATGTCGTTGTGAGATTGCATTTTGTGGTTTTCTCTCCAGAATCATTCGAGAATCAACATTAATCACAACAAAACACGAAAACTGCCAGGGTGTCGCTGTCAAGTGTTTGGGTGCTGTGTCAAAAACCATTGACGTTTCGTCGAAGTAAGGGTGCGGTTACATTTGTTAATTCAAATCAATAAAAAAAACGAATAGTATAAGCTCTGACTTTGATACATGTAACATTATGGCTGAATCATAATGTCGCGTTCGAGCGGCCGGCCTTTTGACGGGCGTTATACCGACTTACAGGGGAGAAGGGAGCGAGCAAACAGAGCAAAGAAGTTGATCGCGTTTAACTTGGCAATCGCCAGCTTCGATCTCTGTCCCTGCTCAATCCAAGTTGACACACAGCCTCCGCGTGGTCTCCCCTGGATAGCTATACTGGCACCCGCCAGGTAGTGAACCAATGTGTGCAGCGACCCGACCCCTTGATCCCGGGGAAAGAGGAACCTGGGCCCCCAGGTTGGGGGTTGTTCTTAGGGGTAACATCCCTATCATGTAAAAACCTACGTGCCCAGAAGCAACCAGCAGCCTCGGATACGGACGGATATAAAACTGTCGACCCCTGCAAACGACTAACGGACTTGAGAGTCTGCACCTGTGAGGTCCCTTAACAGACCGGGTGCAGGCGATCAATTGGAGCAAACACTTAACTGTCATAAAGCAGATATAACCGCGCTTCAAGAAGTGCGATGGGATGGACCAGGCAAAAGACGGTTGAAAGCTGTGACATCTACTACGGGAACTGCTACAAGGAGAACAAACAGCGCCTATTCGGGCGCGGATTCGTTATTCGAGGAAGACTCCTACAAAAAGTCTTGGAGATTTTAATGCAAAACTGGGCAAAGAGGACATATTTGAGTCGATCATAGGAAAGCCTAGCCTCTTTAACACCACATACGACACCGGACTTAGGCTAATCGGTTTCTCAACGGGGCGTAACCTCCTTGTAGCAAGCACGCGATTCCCCCATCTCAACATCCAAAGGTATCTGGTGGTCTTTTGATCAATCGACCACCAACCAGATTGATCACATTGCGATCGACGCCAGACACGCCTCCAATATTCTCGACGTACGAACCTTCCCAGGTGCCAACATCGACTCGAACCGCTACCTTGTTGTAGCCAAGGTACGCATCAAGAACGCTTAAGAGTCGAGTAGAACTACGTAAGTTTGACGTCGGAAAGCTACAATCGCAAGAGACTGCCAGAATCTTTGCCGATCGTGTCTCCTCCAAGCTCTCTCGAAATCCGCCCACAGCAGCACAAACAATAGAGCTTGGATGGGCGCGTTGCCAGAGCGCCGTCAGAGACGCCGCCTCAGAGGTGCGAGGTTTCAAACCGCCACCACGAAGAAACCCCTGGGTCGATGAACAATGCGAACAAGCCCATGAGGCAAAGCAAGAGGCATATAAAGCCATGCTGCAACGACGGACGAGAGCTGCTCGGGAAGTCTATGAGCAGAAGAGAAGAGAGGAATACATGCTTTTCAGAAAAAAGAAGAGAGAGTACGGAAAGCGTGAGATCGAGGAGATAGAGAGATGCTTCCGCAGGAATGACACGCGTAAGTTTACAATAAGGTAAAACGAACATGCCATGGCTACAAAGCGAGAACGACGGCATGCAGGGATGAAAATGGAGAACTGGTAGTAGAGTCGCAGTCGATGCTGAGTATTTGGAAAGACCACTTTGCAGACTGTATAACGGGGATGACAGACAAGATACCGCTGTCAGGCAGAATGAGCCACTCGCAACGGACGACGATGTAGAAGAATCCCATCCACCCGACCTAGACGGAATCAAAACAGCGATATCAAGACTTAAGTCTAATAAAGCCGTTGGCGCAGACGCCTTATCTGCTGAGCTTCTTAAGGCGGCTGGAGCTGAGCTGGTAAGGTGCATGCACCATCTCATTGGCAAGGTATGGTCGGAGGAAAGCATGCCCGACGAATGGAATCTCAGCATCGTTTGCCCGGTCCATAAGAAAGGAGACCCCTATAACTGCGCCAACTATAGGGGAATAAGTCTCCTTAACATCACATATAGGATCTTCTCTGCCGTATTGTGTGAACGCCTGAAACCGTTTGTGGATAACCTGATCGGCTCTTATCAGTGTGGTTTCAGGCCAGGTAAATCCACAATAGACCAAATATTTACTCTACGGCAGATCTTGGAGAAGACCCAGGAATACCAAATCGACACTCACTACCTCTTCGTCGATTTCAAGGCTGCATATGACAGCGTGTATAGAGATGAGCTATACAAAGCCATGTCTAGTTTTAACATCCCTGCCAAACTTGTCCGACTGTGCGGGATGACAATGGAGAATTCTCGCTGCTCCATTAAGGCCGGTAATGAGCAAACCGAGACATTTGATGTTAAAAAAGGATTTAGGCAAGGTGATGCGCTGTCATGCACCTTTTTCAACATCCTGCTTGAAAAGATCGTGCAAAAGTCACTGACCAACAGCAGAGGTACGATTTATTTCAAGTCGACGCAATTGCCTGCGTACGCCGACGACATTGACGTGATTGGACGGACACAGCGAGACGTCAATGAGGCCTTTGTAAGCATTGAGATAGAAGCGGCTCAGATGGGTCTCAAGGATAATGAGGGCAAAACCAAATATCTGCTTTCATCTAAAAGAGACGGTCAACACCGACATATTGGCAAAAAACGTCATTATGGGCGGATACAACTTTGAAGTGGTCAAGGAATTCGTCTACCTTGGCGCACAACCGCTATTTTTTTGAAGTTTTATAGTTTAGTATTAGAAGTTGCTTGTTTTTTGATTCACTAATGTCAAACCAAGATAGTAGTTTAACTCCTTTGCTATATTTCGCTATATCTAAGAAAATTAACAACACGCGGTGTTCCCAAGCGGTCCTCCATCTAAGTACTGACCGCGTCCGACGCTGGTTGATCGGACGAAAACCGATACATATGAGATTGCTCGGACAGTGTTGTGGTTGCATGGAGCGACAGAAAAAAGGCACCTTGCTGCCAACAACACGCGGTATTCCCAAGGGGTCCTCAATCTAATTAATGACCGCGCCCGATGCTGGTTGGTTGCGGTGACCGGATGAGAACCGATACATTACCCATTATTCGTATAAGAACCCTACCGCAGCTAACGAAAGAGCTTATGATCTTGAAACACCTGAACAGATCTTCACAAATTGTAGCCTAGAACCATCTCGATCACGTTAGCTTTAAATAAAAACAAAAAAACATCATAATCGGTACATTTGTTCAGCAGCTACGATGCCACAGACAGACATACAGACACCTCAAACTTATAACACCCCTCTTTTTGCATCGGGGGTTAAAAATCATGGCATCCTGTAATCAAGTTGCTATGAAACAGCCATCTTGTCAGAATGTAATGTATCCATGTATGAATATACATGATCCAGCCAGATTCCAAGGTATCTGGATCAGCGTTTCCACTTAATTTTTTCGAAATTGTAATGAACAGCTCCAAAAATTCTAAGGTTCCCCAGTAAATTGAAGTAGTAAGCGAAAACATTTTTTTTTTCAAAAACGACGTATTATCCATTGGGCTGGTGCTTTGAATCCTACAAGGAATAAGATTTACCATGCCGATTTGGAATACATATATTTGCGATATCAGTTGCGGTGTTCACGTCGTTGCCGATGAAGCACAACGACCAGTTAAGGAACCGAAAGAAGTTAAAGCCGCACCAGGTGACTATTGCGTATAGCTATATTATTCTTTTAGGAGTTTTTTCTTTAACTGGGTGGTGGGAGTTCGAAAATTTAGCTGATATCATGCAATGGTCGGACGAGCCTAGAAGCGAAAAACATAATACATCAAGAGTGTATTTGGTAGGCTGGGAGGTATAATCCGTTTAACTCAGCGAAAATGTCAGTATACCTTTCTTTGGGTGTTGCCTGTCCAGAATGTCGAAGTCACAGAGAATTATGTATATTGAAATCGAATGCTAAAACAATTTTGATGGGGGGGAATAGGGAACAATTGTTTAGATGGAGTTAGCGGATGTTGCATTGGGGCTTCTATACAGAAAACAGTAGTGAACGGAGTGTGAATTTTAGCCATATGGCATTAAATTTCGTGATAAGCGATGTCGCTACGGACGTAAACGGCGAGACCCCGATTGAGTATAAATAATGGCCTGATGGTACGATGGAGTACGGCCCAGCGCTGCTGTCGAGGTTTTATTCCTTTTTTTATAATTCGCCCAGCTTCAAAAGCCATACTCTTATTATGTTTGTCACACAACCTGGGCGGAGTGCAGATAGGTTTGGGTCGTAGATGTTCGTTTACTACTCTCCAGGAGTGGTTGTCCTAAATAGGATTCGAGAGGAACTCGACGGGATTTTCACGTTGGTTGTAGTTTTCAGGGATTGTTCCATGATATTAGGTGTTTTTTATTATGCATCCGTATCACTATCCGGATCACGATTTACATGCATTACAATAACAAAACGTGATCCAAATTTTATCTGGATCAACTTTTGTGATCCGAAAATTAGTTCACACTATTTCCCATTGGGTTCGCATTAAAATTAGGAAGGTCATTGCCTGATGAACATATAAAATTGTGACCCTGATTTGATTAAAAAGTTTTCCCTTCAGTATGAACTAATTGCACTCATAACACTATAAAATGTGTGTATTAATTTAAATTTGTAAAACCCTTCAGTGAATTGGAGATATATTACCCTCAATTAGTGTATATCGATAAAAATTATCATCAGCATTTAAGTCAATCGTATCAAATTTGTATGAAAAGAAAAATGTTCTTTGGCATGGCAATTCCGCACTTAAATGTCAAAAAATATTTGTGGAAATGGAGCAGCCGGGAAAAATAATGTATGTAAACAAATGAATTTTAACACAATTCAAATTGACTGCCACATGACCCACCGGTGGTCATGTTTCAAAAACCAGGGATAAACAATGAGATGCCAAGGCTTCGTACGTCTGCCCTGTGAACCCCGGAAGGGGTCTGTGTTTTTTTTGTAACACCGACACGTTGCGTGTTTTATCCATGTGTTCCCATTTAAAAACGACGCGGTGGAATTTCACAGCTGTTCAATCGATTTTTGGCGAGTTTCGCTCGCAAGAAACAGATTTGACATTTGGTCTGTTTATTTTGTTTTGTTGTTTTGCGCTGTGCATATGACAGGAAAATAGATGTAATTCAATTTGTACTTGATTTATAAATAAATTCCTAGATAAATAAATAACAAATAAATAACACAGCTTTTATGTTCTATGAACTTTGCAGGTGAAGTTCCTCGTATATTTAATGAGGTGTGGAGGATTGAAAAAAAAAGAATATTTTTTCATCGTCTACTCTAAAAAACGGTTTGTCGGAACTAATTTCCAGAATGCGATGCAGACCTCGGAATTTCGATCCTTGCTCAGAAACAAATTGGACCGGGAATAGTTCACTAAATCTAAGAAAGCGGATAGCTTCAAATAAAAGGCTTTTGAGCTTTGATGGGGGGCAACGAGTACGAACGAAATAATAGGCGAGAGGATGTTCCCATGCTCGCTTAATTCCCTGAACATGAAGCACTAAAACATTTCGGGCTGGCCATTTCGAATATAATAAAATAATATCATACCATATCGAGAGCACCGTGGCGCAGTGGGTAGTGTGTTGGCCTCTGACGCCGATGACACGGGATCGAATCCCGACACAGCCATGTCATCGAACGTGTTTTTCGCGGTGTTTCTACTCAGTGGGGCTCTGACAAAACCCCCTGTAGTAAAATTGTCATGAAAAGCTTCTCGAAATTCGCCGTTCGGAACCGGCAATAAATTGTAGGTCCCTTTCACCTATGGGAAAAATTAAATCACACACAACATGGGTGATTGAGAGAAGCTCGGCTCAGGTTCTTCATGGACTGTAACGCCAACATACATACATACAATATCATATCTCCTACAATTGTCTATATGGGACTTAAGTGACATTTCGTCAGCTGAAATTGAGCAGTAATTGTAGATACTGGGTAGCTGACTTACTTTTAATTCTAAGCTCTTTATGTTAAACTGAATGTTGCCAGGAGATTTCGGCCAGGAAGATATAAAGGAACGTAAAGTCCCAACAGACGGCAGATTTAAAGTATGCCAGATGATTCCCTACCAAAATGTTTGTCGCAAACCCTGCTTCTATTTTTTAGAGCTGGAAAGCTTAAAACCTTTCGCCATTTATTGCACCTGCTCAAAAAAAAAAAACATGAAATTATTAATATTAAAGAAAAAACCCTATCAACCCCTAACCCCTTCGCCTACACGCACACACACACACATATGCACACCGCTCAACTCCCACGACCCCATTCATGCACACCACCCAACTCCCACGACCCCATTCATGCACACCACCCAACTCCCTAATTAAGCAAGTACTCACATTTCCGAAGTATACCCGCAAAAGGTTGTTTTTATATTCCTACAACCAAACACACATATTTTCGTATCCATTCTTTTTTGAGATCAATATTTTCTTTTAGCTTGATCGACAATATTCTTTTACTGGTAATTTTATAATCAAACATAGCGGGTTTTTTTCACCATTTCCGCCATTCGTGTTCAAAAGATAACCCAATATTAATAGGTGAATACAAAGTGGAATCCGAAAAAAAGATGAAACGGAACCTTAATTGCGACAACAAAATTGCTCGTATTTCACTTTTTTTTCTGGAAATTAACGTAGTCCCAAGGAGAAAACGTTAAGTAATGACTCACAAAAATAAAATGTTAGTAAAATCAGCAAAACCAAAATAAAAAATAAATGTTCCACTCGAAATAATGAGTAAATATGCGAATAAATCTTTATCTGGCTGTAATTGCTTTTATTGATCATGTTTCCCTTATAAATTACTCATAATTATTTAAATATTTCCTATTTTTCTGAGTTTGATATCTATGTAACGTATGTTATAACCGTCGTTAAATTCAAATTCAAAAAAACAAGCGAACACGTCTCTCCCCACAATGGTTTCACGTGCTTTGGACTATAGTAGTGTGCGTCAAATCGTTCCAAGATTGGCCTTCCACACACGAATTCCACACACGAATTTCCAGTTTTTTCCAGATAGAGAGCTTGTAGGCAAATTAGTCAAAAATGAATGCAAACCATCAGAGCCTTGGTATCTTTATCATTATCCCTGTCAAAAACACTGAAACACTAACATATAAACACGCGGGCAACAGGGATAAAGAATGAGATACCAAACTTTCGTACGTCTGCCCGTTGATCCCCGCAGGGGTTGGTTGTTGCTTTTGTAATTAAAGCGGCCCCTAGACGCCTAATAATATTGTGCAATATTTGATATTGCACAATATTATTGTTCGTCTGTAGATAATATTGCAAGATTGTGCGATATATTGCGGAAAATCAAAACGCTTTTGACTTTTAATACAAATATGAGCGGTCAACTAAATTATTGGGAAAAATATTGAACCGTCTGGGGCTGCAAGCCAATAAAATTGTGCAATATTTTGCACAATAATATTGAGCGTCTAGAGGCCGCTTTAAGAACAACGCTTTTGACTTAAGAGTCAAGACGTAGAATGACATAGTCAAGACGTCGAATGACATAGTCAAGACGCCGTCAAACCGCAACGCGTTTGTAGGGGCTAGTTGTCAAAATGGCTGTCAAAGCCAAAAGATTGGTATCTCATTCTTTATCCCTGGTGGGCAATCAACGTGTTCATTTCCAATTTGTGTATTTTCTGTTTATTTTATTTTCAAATGTCAGATCTTTGACAGAACTGACTGATATGAAATGTCAAGAACGCTACTCGTTGATCTGCTACTCAATGATCCGGACTGTTTTATTTTGCCCATGATCCGGATACTGATACGGATGCATAATAAAAAAACACCTATTGTATGTGTATGTATGGGTTTTTTTCCTAAATGCAGAACTGCCTGCATTGTGAATCAGCAAACATTCCCAAATGCTTACACAAATTGTGACAGACCGCATTGCGTTCCGAAATGCATCGTGAATGATTATACTGCGCAAACAAAAGCAAACAGCGCATCGTGAACTAGCACGCTGCTTCGTTATAACTAACGTTATAAATTACTTTTTTGTGAATCGTGAAGGATGGAGAACGCTTTTTTTATTTTTAACATATACTTTATAAATATTTGGTTGCCCCCTGCACTATAATTGTTTAACAAATTATTAATTATTTGAGTTGCTATTAATTTTTTATCAGACCTAGTTACAAATTAGCAGAAAAAACGTGTGGGCACCGTATGACATTCCAAAAAGTCATCGTTTAATACGTATGTGTAACGCATCGTGAAAGCATCGTGTGACTGTATGAGTATAATGAGTATTTTGTTTTGGATTTAGGAAAGCACCCTATGTTGGCGTTACAGTCCATGAAGGACCTAAGCCGAGCTTCTCTCAATCGCCCATGTTGTGTGTGATCTTATTTTCCCATAGGTGAAAGGGATCTACAGTTCATTGCCGGTTCCGAACGGCGAACTTCGAGAAGCTTTTTATGACAATTTTACTTCAGGGGGTTTTGCCAGAAGGATGCTGAGGAGAAACACCGTGAAAAACACGTTCGATGACATGGCTGTGTCGGGATTCGATGCCGTGTCATCGGCGTCAGAGGCCAACACACTAGCCACTACGCCACGGTGCTCTCATTAGATGACATTATAGTGTTATAGTAGGGGAGCCCGGGATGCTGAATTTGCAGTTACTAGAGCATCGTGGGGACCTATTGGATTGTGAAGATTAGGTTCTAAAACGAAAAAAAGTTTATGTTAAGTTTCCCATTTTAGTGGGAATG
This sequence comes from Eumerus sabulonum, assembly GCA_951905685.1. Lineage (NCBI taxonomy): Eukaryota > Metazoa > Arthropoda > Insecta > Diptera > Syrphidae > Eumerus > Eumerus sabulonum. The sequence continues at coordinate 212,931,237 of OX645060.1, forward strand.
CTTCGACCTTCTGATTTTTTTTTATTGGGAAACTCGCGCAGGTTCAAGAGTTTATATTCTCTTATGATGTGCCTATAGACACACAACCTGAACGGAGTGCAGTGGTTGGGTCGTTGATGTTCGTTCACTACTCTCAGGGGTGGTTGTCCTAGATAGGACGAGAGCCGACCAAATTCCGGGTTGGTTATAGTCCGTACTAATTCGTTCGAGGATGAATTTCTGATAACCGATAGATATTAATCTGACAATAAGATAGAGGGGGGTGGCTGAGAAGAGCGGTAAAAAAGCAACATGGCGATTTAAATTACTGACGATTTGGACGTGGCCTACACTCATGACATGAAATAGTCGAGCGCGTCAGATTTTTCTACTGTGGGTTCAACTCGATGTCAGAGTCACCTTAAATGATAATCTGACAATTATGTAAAGGAATATTGGTAATCTGACAATTTAAAAAACTTTGAATGTGAGACACCGGGAAAGAGTGAGAAGGAACGGGGGCGTGGAGTGGTTTTATCGATGGTTTTAGCTATATCGCCCCACGAAAATCGTCAGATTATATGTTTTTCGTAATCCTGATAAAATTTCCTTCAAAACAAAAAAAAATTTAATCGCGCTCGAGTATTTGGAGATGACTTTTTTTTTTTTTGTGCAACTGAGCGAACGCCTCATAACAATCCGTATCAAGGCTACATTTTTTAGCATCAGCCTGATCTGCGTCCACGCCCCCACGGAAGACAAGGATGACTCCGCCAAAGATGAGTTCTACGATCTCCCAGACAGAACGAATGCCCAATGTCCCAGCCATGATATCAAAATTGTACTAGGAGACTTCAATGCTAAGCTGGGTAAGGAAAGCAGCTTTGAACGAGTTATCAGTAAAAGGCACCTGGCGGACTTTTGATCAATCGACTACCAACCAGATTTATCACATTGCGATCGACGTCAGACACCCCTCCACTATTCGTGATGTTCGTACTTTCCGAGGGGCTAACATCGACTCGGACCACTATCTTGTAGTAGCCAAGATGCGCTTACGGATATCACGAACGCAGCGGAGTAGAGTAAGAATACAAAGTTATGACGTCGGAAAGGTACTATCGCCAGAAACCGCTCGTGCTTTTACCGATCGCGTCTCCCTTAACCTCTCCAATACACCTCAATCCTCCACGCTATCAATAGAACAGCAGTGGAGCTTCTGCAAACAAGCCCTGAAAAGCTCTGCATCCGAAGTTTTGGGTTTCAAGACTCCACCACGAAGAAACACCTGGTTCAATCACGAGTGCAGGAGGATTCACACAGCGAAGCAGGATGCATATAAGTCCTCGCTGCATAAAAGAACAAGAGCAGCTCGTGAGCTCTATGAGTTAAAAAAAAAGGGAAGAGCATAAGCTTTTCACGAGAAAGAAGAAAGAGCACGAGAAGAGCGCGGTGGAGGATTTGGAGAGGTGTTACCGCACGCGTGACGTTCGAAAGTTTTATCAACAGATAAAGCGAACATGCCAAGGTTATAAAGCCAGAACGGAAGCCTGCAGGGATGAGAACGGACACCTAGTAGTAGAACCGCGGTCGATGCTGAGAATATGGAAAAACCACTTCTGCAGACTGTATAACGGCGGTGTTAGTCAATATACCGCTGTCAGGCAGAATGATCCATTTCTAATCGACGGAGACCGCAGAGATTTCTGTCCCCCTGACCTCGACGAAGCTAAGATTGCCATATCGAAGCTCAAGTCGAATAAAGCTGCCGGCGCAGACGGACTGTCTGCTGAGCTCTTCAAGGTAGCTGGGGATGACCTGGTTAGGAGCATGCACCAACTCATCTGTAAGATATGGTCAGAGGAAAGCATGCCCGAGAAATGGAGTCTCAGCATCGTATGCCCGATCCACAAGAAAGGAGACCCATCTGATTGCGCCAACTATAGAGGAATAAGTTCTCTGCCGTTTTGTGTGAACGCCTGAAGCCTTTTGTAAATAAACTGATAGGTCCTTATCAGTGCGGATTCAGGCCAGGGAAGTCCACCATCGACCAAATCTTCACACTACGGCAGATCCTGGAAAAAACCAATGAAAACCAATGAATTTAAAGTCGAGACTCACCACCTATTTGTCGACTTCAAAGCATTATACGACAACGTAATTAGAGACGAGCTATACAACGCTATGTCTACCTTAGACATACCTGCTAAACTCGTCAGACTATGCAGGATTGCTTTGGAGAATGCTCGCTGCTCCATCCGAATCGGTGAACACCTTACCAATAGTTTTGATGTCAAAAAAGGACAAATCAGGGCGATGCGCTGTCGTGTGATTTCTTCAACATCATATTGGAAATGATTGTGCAAAAATCACTGGCCAATACAAGAGGCACAATCTATTTCAAATCCTCGCAACTCCTTGCATACGCCGACGATATTAACATAATGGGTAGATCACAGCGAGATGTCAATGAGGCGTTTGCGAGTATTGAGTTCGAGGCGGCGAAAGTTGGTTTGGCGGTAAACGAGGGCAAAACTAAATATATGCTGTCATCAAAAAAGGACGCTCACCACCGACGTCTTGGCCAGAACGTTTGTATTGCCAGATATAAGTTCGAGGTAGTTAAGGACTTCGTCTACCTTGGCTCCGCAGACCTGGAACAAAGACATCAGTTCCGAAATCAAACGCAGAATCACTCTTGCCAATCGCTGTTTCTTTGGGTTCAGGATTCAACCACGAACTTTACAGGCTGTACAGCGACATGAGCCTAGTCAGGCGTCTACGGATTCAACGCCTAAGATGGCTGGGCCTTGTAGAGCGAATGGACACCACAGCTCCAGTCCGGAGAGTCTTTGAATCCAACCCCGAGGGACGAAGAAGCAGAGGACGGCCGCACTTAAGATGGCGCACACAGGTGGAAGGGGACCTCAGCCAACTGGGTGTGCGGCAATGGAAAAGGCTAGTAAAAGATCGTGCTAGATGGAGGGGCATGTTGGTTGAGGCCCAGGTTCACCCCAAACTGTAGCGCCAGCTAAGAAGAAGAAGCTTTCTTTGGCTTGATTATTACACGCTCGCCGTAAGACTGCTACCTCGATGTTGCTCGCCTACGTTTGTCGCCTCGCAAAACCTCGTTCCCACGCTGACACAGGTGTTCCCGTTGCATTCCAGTAGTTCCCATGCTCGTGTTCGGTGCATAAGCCGCGGCTCATATTCGGATATATTCACTGAGCGCTGTTGTCTGGTCGGAAGCGCATACATGTTGTGTCAGCTCAGCATATCTGCCGACACATTGGCTGATGCAATTCACGGTCAAGGTCGGGTATCTGCAGGTCGTTGTCGTTGGCGATGTGTTAACTTGTGTTTATTTTATTTATTTATTTATTATTTTGCCGCACCCGTACTACACGGCACTATTGTTTTTATTTCCTGACGATGCGCAATGGCAAAACATGGATACACCACTACATTTCCGAGACGAAAGCAGACGGTGAAATCAACTTCAGACTTATTGAACCGCCCCTGGTAATATTGAATAGAAGCATCATTCGCCTCTAGTTCACTTAATGATACTTCTCTCTTCCACCATTGGCAATATTTTGTTGTTTATTTATTTATTCATTTACAAAACCTAACTACGATAATTATAAATTAGAGGCTAGGATACAAAAAGAGCTGTAGCAACAGAGGCTTTCCGCTCAGGGGTGGCGATTAATTTTTTTTTTTTTTTTAGACTCGCGCAGATTCAAGAGTTTATATTCTCTTATGATATGATAGACACACAACCTGAACGGAGTGCAGTGGTTTCGGTCGTTGATGTTCGTTCACTACTCTCAGGGGTGGTTGTCCTAGATAGGACGAGCGCCGACCAAATTCCGCGTTGGTTATAGTCAGTAGTAATTCGTTCGAACACTTTAGTATTGCATAAGCAGGGGATGAATTTTCAGTTGACCCTATACTGTGAGTGTTATGCCTGCAGCAGTACGTCTGGCTACATTCCATTCACCTTTGTGTTGCATACTTTTTGTCCGTATAGGAATTATTGTACTTTTTCTTGCCTATGAACGGAATTTGAACTATAGACCTTCCGCTCGATGATGTTAACCACTGCGCCACGGCCACTCCCGTGGTCTTATATTGAAATGTTTAAGGATACGGTCGATTGTTTCGATGTTGGTGTATTTAAGGATGTCGCGAGTGGAGGAGTTTGGCAGCTGGGAGTCTAGATGAAATAGAAGATGCTGGAAGTTGAAGACATGGTTGCAATTCGGGCAGGTAGGTGGGTTGCCTCTTGTTAATAAGTGTTGGTGTGTCAAGCCGGTGTGCCCCAAACGAAGACGCACAAAGTTAATGATCGTATTTTTCGATTTAGTTGAAGGGTATGTAGGATGGGTTTTCGTTGGGTTGATTAAGCTGTATGGTGCCTGTAAGTTAGCCAATCGTTTAATTCATTTGATTAATTTTAAATAGTCGGATCTGTTGAAGGTGTTAAATGTAAGGGTGGGAAAATTGATGACGGACTTAGCCGCTGTATCAGAGTGATCGTTTCCTACATATAATGCCTGGAACCCACATGATTTTTAGCCTTTTTGGTGTCCTGGTTATGACATCTCTCAGCTTTGATAAAACAGGCGAGGTGTTGTTTGGGTTTTTGGTAGCTCTAATAACCGAGAGGCTGTCTGTGCAGACGATCCAGCGACCTTTGAATTTATTGGCATAATTAATAGCTTCTCAAATGCCAAGAGCTTCTGCGGTGAAGAATGAGGCGTAGTCAGGCAGGAGTCCTTGTTTGATAAGTTTACCGTCTATTCCGTGTTTTCGATGCATCGGAGAAGATGAAATTCCAGTTATTAAACTTATATTACCTTTCGAGACTTTTAAAAATGCAGCGAAATACAGATGGAGCTGTGTGTTCTTTTGGGTAGTTCGTCAAGAAAAGTTCGAACGGCTCATGTTTAACCAGCGATGAAGGGAGAAGGGATCATGGTGGGTTAAGTATTTTGTTGGGATATCGAAATTCTGCAAGCAAGTCCAGATGCAAAATATGGCCAAGGGGTTTTTGTGTTGACGTCTATGACTGAGTGATTTGGTGGCGTTTCCAGCAGTAAGGGATTTGTAGGAGAAGAGCAGTTTTACTCCAACTTTCAGCATTGTTTCCTTATATCTCACTTCAAGCGATGGCAGGCCAGCATCTGCTGAAATGTTCCTGATTGGAGTTGTCGGGAAGGCGAATACTGATCTTCGTGCGGCTTGATGGTAGTTCGGTTTCAGGATGTTGAGGGTAGACTTTGAACAATTGCCATAGATACTTAAAATAAAACAGCAACATATAGAAAAGAAACAAAATTTTATTTTTCTCTTTTTGTTTTTTTCTTGTATCTTTGTCACCGACTTTTTAAGTTCTCCCAGAAAACCTTTCTCTCATTTTTAATTTCATACTTAAATACAAGCCCATCGAAAACCACTTGTTTTCACTCCAAATTGCTTTACATAAAAACAAAAACTTTAACAACCACCTATGTGTTGTTGTTTTTCACCACGCCCTTGCATCTTTTACTGAATTAACTTTAGAGAAAAAAATTACAATAACTAAATCTAATGTAACAAAATAAAAATAAAAAATCAATGCAAACAAATTGTATAATTAGAGGGGTCTGTCTGCTCGCCGTATCAGACTGGATTGGATTTGTTCAATATAATTTTACAAATGAGTAAAATGTTAAGCAATAAAAACAAAAAGCAAATCACAGCAAACGTCTTGGTTTGATGCGGGTTTTCAAAGCTTTCGATATATATAATTGTTTATTTGTCAATAAAATGCGTTTTCAGGAGATAATAAATAATATATTTAAATCAGGAGTTTTCCGTTTAGATTTTGCTATTTTTTTTGTTTTTATTTGTTTATTTTAAGTTTTACTTATTGACGCGCCTTGTTCTTAATCCTTGTTTGTTATTCTTTTTATCTATTATAGTTTGCTGTCTTTGTGGAATTGAAAATCACTTGTAAAGGAAATTTGTATATATTGTATTTAATAATGCAAAATAACGAGGTTTCTAATGAGGTTTCGACCTTAAAGATCCCCAATCTGCGTCTTTGCGTTGTTTTGCTTTCTTTTGCTGTTTAGTTTATGGCCTTTAATCGATGTACTGCGCTAACCAACGGAAACCTTCGCCGTAACCTTGTCTTTTTAACACAGAGCACATAAATAGTTCTAATGGACGACCGGGCAGATCTGATCGGGCTACTTTACCCTGTACACAAATAAATCAAATAGTAAAAAAATGCATTCATTTAGATATAAAATATCACCGGGACTGGGTCGATCATTAAAGGGTCCTACAGCGGTACAATTGCCATCTATTTTGACGCTAAGTATAGACACTTTACATACATACATATGTCAATGTCGGGATCAGGAACGTGTCCAAACTTAGCGCCAAAATAAGTGACAGTTGTACCAATACAGGAGCATTTGACGAACGATTCAGTCCCGGTTACATTTTAAATTTATGTCTCGTTGAGAGATAAAATAATTTGGAAGCTTTCGAATTTACCTTTCCAGTGGTGAGCTGGTAGAGACCAAAGAAATTCCTAAGCTCATCTTCACTAGCAGCACCAGGCTTATCGATTTTATTACCAAGAATCAGAACAGGACAGTTTGATAGAGCCTCATCTGTGAGCAAGGAGTCGAGTTCAGTTTTGCTCTCTTCGAAACGACCACGATCCCAGGCGTCTATTAAAAAAACGATGGCATCTACTGCTGGGAAATAGTCCTTCCACACGCGACGCGCTGTAAATAAGAATTAATCAATGATGTTGCAATTTGATAGGCAAACATGAGGATGGTGTAATCGAAATACGTTCAGCGGAAGGTAGTCAATGGTATTTGAATTTATTGTAGACCAATATGAGAGACCGGTATTTTAAATGTGTTCCTCTCAAAGACACTGCGAGACAAGAACCATACAAACGCAACAAAAAACGTTTTCATGCTTAGTCATCATTTTCACTGTCATGAAGCTTGGGTGAAGCAACAATTGACCCTAAAAAATCATGTCACGGTTGGTTACTTCACAAGATTATAAGGGTCTGGGTACGGAGACCCTCACAACGATGGATTGATCTAGTTATGCTTGATTGACTTAACGCTACTATTGCTAATACTATTGCTATTGCTAATACGTGCTACACAGCAAGGTATGTATAGTGTGTATTAGGTGTGCTATGATCTGCCCTTTTATGGTGCATATCAATCCGACTGCATAACCAAATTGCAGGCTCATTACATAATGATATTTATTAATTCATTCTTTGTGATCATTTTCATAATAATTGCAGGCGACTGAGATGAGTGAAGAAGCTTTTGTTGTAGAGAGTCGAAAAGTTTTTTTTTTTTTTTTTTTTGGTGTATTTTTTCTATCCGCTTTAGATAAAGTCCATGTTTCTGTGCCGTATAACAGGACTGGGATAATTAAGGTCTCATATAAGGTCAACTTCTCAGTTGCCTCTTCAGCCCAAAGAAGCAATGTTTGGCAAGAGTAATTCTGCGCTTGATTTCGAAACTGGTGTCGTTGTTCCAAGTCACTGCGGAACCGAGGTAGTCCTTAACTACCTCAAACTTATATCTGCCAATATGAACGTTCTGGCCAAGACGTCGGTGGTAAATGTCCTTTTTCGATGACAGCAGATATTTAGTCTTGCCCTCATTAACTGCCAAACCAATTTTTGCCGCCTCCCAATACTCGCAAACGCCTCATTGACATCTCGCTGCGATCTACCTATTATGACAATGTCGTCGGCGTATACAAGTACTTGCGAGGATTTGAAATAGATTGTGCCTCTTGTATTGGCCTGTGATTTTTGCACAATCATTTCTAATATGATGTTAAAAAAAAATCACACGACAGCGCATCGCCCTGTCTAAATCCTTTTTTGACTTCGAAGCTATCGGTCAGTTCTGCACCGATTCGGATGGAGCAGCGAGCATTTTCCAGAGTCATCCTGCATAGTCTAACGAGCTTAGCAGGGATGTCAAAAGTAAACATGGCGTTATTAGCTCGTTTCTAATTACGCTGTCGTATGCGGCCTTGAAGTCGATGAATGGTGATGGTGAGTGTCGACTTGAAATTCATTGGTTTTCTCCAGGATCTGCCGTGAAGATTTGATCGATGGTGGACTTCCCTGGCCTGAGCCACACTGATAAGGCCTATCAGCTTTTTTACGAATGGCTTCAGGCGTTTACACAAAACGGCAGCGAAGATCTTGTATGCGACATTAAGGAGACTTATTCCTCTGTAGTTGGCGCAGTCCAAGGGGTCTCCTTTTTTGTGGATCGGGCAAATAATGCTGAGACTCAATTCCTCGGGCATGCTTTCCCCTGACCATATCTTACAGATGAGCCGGTGCATGCTCCTAACCAGCTCACCCCCAGCCACTTTGAAGGGTTCAGCAGACAGTCCATCTGCGCCAGCAGCTTTATTCGATTTGAGTTTCGACACGTTAATCTCAACTTCGTCGAGGTCAGGGAGACGGAATTCTCTGCGATTTTCGTCGTTAAGAAATGGATCATTCTGCCTGACGGCGGTATGTTTGACGCGTATACTATGGTTCATTTGCCATCTGAACCTGCGTCAAGGTGGAAGCGAGTTTGAAGGTATTTTCAATATTCTTTGAACATTTTTTATGAGCCTTTTGCTAACACCAGGACGGCTGGGCTTTTTTATAAACTATACAGTGTAGACTCGCGACAATATGAACAGTCAAGTGCAGAGCGATAGTGTCTACATAGTACTGAAAAAGGCCGTCATCGTCGTTATACAGTCTGCAGAAGTGGTTTTATAAATTTTCAGCATCGACTGCGATTCTACTACTAGGTGTCCGTTCTCATCCTTACAGGCCTCCGTTCGGGCTGAGACATTCGTTTTATCCGTTGATAAAATCTTCGAACGTCGTGGCTGCAATAGCACCTCTCCAAGTTTTTAATCGCCCGCTTTTCGTGCTCTTTCTTTTTTCTCTTGAGAAGCTTATGTTCCTCCTTTCTTTTAAGCTCACGAGTCGCTCTTGTTTTGTTGTGTAGTGAGGCTTTGTATGGCTCCTGCTTTTCTGCATGAATCGTTCTACACTCGTCATCGAACCAGATGTTTCGTCGTGATGGAGCTTTAAGGCCCAGCACTTCCGATGCTGTGTGAAAAATAAATCACACACAACATGGGTGATTGAGAGAAGCTTGGCTCTGGTCCTTCATGGTCTGTAACGCCACCAAAGAAAAGAAGACTTCCGTTGCTGTGCTCTTCAGGGCTTGTTTGCACAGGCTCCATTGTTGCTCTACTGACTGAGTGAAGGATTGAAATATATCGGAGAGCTTAAGTGAGACGCGGTTGGCAAAGTCACTGGCGATCTCCGGCGTCATAGCTTGGTGTTCTAACTCTACTCTGCGGTGTTCGTGTTATGCATTGACGTATCTTGGTTACTACAAGATTGTGGTCTGAGTCGATGTTCGCTCCTCGGAAAGTGCGAACATAAAGAATAGTGGAGGAGTGTCTGACGTCAATCGCGATATGATCAATCTAGTTGGTTACTGATTGATCTGGCGACCGCCAGGTGCCTTTATGTATATCGAGGTGGCGAAATCGTGTGCTGGCTAAAATAAGATTTCGCCCCGTGGCAAAGACGATCGGAATGTGTCCGTTATCAGATGTGGTGTCATGTAGGCTGTGTTTGCCGATGACAATGAAATCCTTGGTCGTTTCGAGAGAAAGATTCTGCGTGCGATTTTCGGTCCTATAAACACAGGCGGGTTGGAGGAGAAGATTCAATCACGAACTGTACGGGTTGTGCGATATGAGTCTAGTCAGGCGTCTACGGATCCAACATCTAAGATGGCTAGGCCATGTAGAGCGAATGGACACCACAGCTCCACGGCCGCACTTAAGGTGGCGCGCACAGGTGGAAAGGGACCTCAACCAACTGGGCGTGCGGCATTGGAGAAGACTAGCGAAAGATCGTGTTAGGTGGATAGGCATGTTGGTTGAGGCCCAGGTTCCCCCCGAACTAAGCGCCCGTTAAGTCAGTATTTTTTCTATCCTTTGAGTAGGAATTCCGGCGACTAGGAGTCCAAACGCATTAGCATTTGTTTTGAAGAAACTTTATTTCTTTTTCCAAATCGATTACCTCGCCTTCAAAGTAATCCCCCTCTGATACAATGCACTCACGCCGACGGGTTTTCCAATCTTCGAAACAGTTGTTGAAGTCGATTTCCGTGATGGCCATCGATGCGACTTGTATCTCCATCGACTCAAAACGGCGTCCCCGAAGCGGTCTCTTGAAGTTATTGAATAGCCAGAAGCTATTCACTCTTAGCAGCTCGGAAAATCAAGCGAATCTCAACATTGATGAATGTTATGATGTAAAACTTGGCATGGATGTCAATGAGAGTACTACCAACCTAAAAATAAATTCTTCAAATCCAGTTGCGCGCGCAGTTTAAATTCAAATGTCACCTTTCTTCTTGGACATAGTAGCATGTTATAGAGTTAAAACACAGCGTCGACAAAAGGGGCTTAGGAAAAAAAAATAAGAAGAAACCGAGGACCATTGGTTTTAGATTTCTGCGACAAATGTTGTTTTCCATTTACTGGTGGTTTCACCAGTGTGGAAGAACAGCACCTCAGAAGTGTAAAGGAAAACCATCTAGACCAGCGGGTTTGTGATTATTTAGAAATTGAAGTACTCTTTCCACTGTACGAGTGCGGAAATGGACTTGTCGCATGGAGTATTCGACGCTCTTAAGTTGGGGCCAAGTTGGAAAGTGGAAGCGTAGAGCTGGCTGTCAAATGTGCAACTAACAGATTATACGAGTATTAGGTTGTTGACTATGAAAGTAGCGATCTACCGATGCTTGCTAAAGTGATCTTTGTGAAATAAGAATTAGTGCTTGGGAACATTAAATTCCCAATTCAAGAAAGGTATTGCTTTCGGAACCGATTGCTGGCAACATCTGGTGTACGAATGAAGTTGTAGCGTTCTTAAGGTTGTGACTTTCAAATTATTGCTCTGGTTGCTTAGAACTTTGGTATTAATGTATTTTTTCGTGTAACAAATAGCCACGGACCTTCTTGAAATTCTGTCTTGATGAATAACGGTACTTGACACTTTATTTAGGGAAATGATTGAACAATCATTTCGAACTTAATTGTACTTTTTCACGGAAAAATTCACTTAGGTTCCAGAGTATACAACTCTTATAATGTTTATCATACAACCTGAACGGAGTGCAGTGGTTTGGGTCGTAGATGTTCGTTCTCTACTCTCCAGGGGTGGTTGTCCTAGATAGGAGGAAAGGAAGCGACTGAATTTTCACGTTGGTTGTAGTTCTCAGCAACTGTTCCCTGCACTTATGGTGTTGTTATATCAGAATTGCATACACAGAATATGAATTTAAAGTGGCCATATACTGTGAGTGAGAACGCCGTGGCGCAGTGGGTAGCCATGTCATCGAACGTGTTTTTCACGGTGCTTCTCCTCAGCGGGGTACTGACAAAACCCCCTGTAGTATAATTGTCAAAAAAAGCTTCTCGAATTTCGTCGTTTGGAACCGGTAATAAACTATAGGTCCCTTTCACCTATGGAAAAATAAAATCACACACAAATTGGGTGATTGAGAAAAGTTCGGCTTTGGTCTTTCATGGACTGTAACGCCATACATATACTGGGAGTGTTATGCCTTCAGCAGTATGTTTGATCACTTCTCATGCACGACAGCTGTGTTGCATCATTTTTTTCCGTAGAATGGGAAATCCCACTATTATCCTAACAGTTAACATACTTAAATGGCGTAATTTCTTACTAAACCAAAACAAAAAAAACTTTTGACAATTTTGTGAATGGTACTCAGTTTTGTTTGAACGCGCGTCAAAAATGGACACCAGCAAAAAGTCGATAATGTCGTCGAAACTGACCATCATATACATATGCATTGTCAAGCTAAGCATTGCACATAAAAGCGAACACGTTCATGGTCGAATCGCCAGAATTGACTACCAAGAAGGTATTGTTGTGTGTTTGGTTTGATTGGCATGGAATCATCAATGAGCTGCTCTCCTACCGCAAAACTGTCAAATGGTCAACTTTGTTTAATCGGAAAGGACAATTCTAGGCCACACACATCGATAATGACTCGCCAGAAATTCCGTGAGCTTAGTTGCTGAGATTATTATCAATCCACTTTATAGTTCGGAACTGGCACCAAGTGATTATTATCTTGTTCCTGTTCATAACATACGATTTTACCCAATAGGGACGAGGACTTTTTTGAGAGGGACATTATGGAATTACCTTTAAAATGGCAACAAGTTATCGAACGAAAAGGCGCATATTTCATCCAACTATGTTAAATAAAGTCTTAAAAAACAATAGATGGCCACATAGAGTATATCACTTCTCATTGACAGGCGTTTTTCGAAAGACTCTCCGGCATGCCTACGTCAAGCACAAACGCCAACAATATGTGGTTTCATTGCCGCTCAGCCATCAAGGATGCAGCTGAAATTACAATAGACTACGCGCCACCACCGGTAAGAAACCCGTGGTATGACGACGAGTGTGAGCAGAAAAAGGCAGGTACCGGGTGTACCAAAAGGCGCTCTAGCGGAAAATCAGGACAGCGCGAAAGGTATGCCGAGCCAGAAGAAGCGAGCCTCCCAGCTCAAGTATATCGAGGAGTTTAACAGCAAACATAAAATGCTTTTTTATAAAAAAAAAAAAGGCTAAAAGCCTTACAGGAGGCTTCTAGAAAGCCACCCACCCTCTTCGAAATTTCGAAGGTAATCTTGTCACCCACCCGCAGGGAATAGTGGATGTATGCAAGCAGAATTTCCAGCAGCTGCTTAACGAGCATGGGACTAAACAAATCCTAACTCCAGCCGATGAAGTTGTCTTCCCACCCAGCATCGAAGAAGTGGGCACAGCTATTCAAAAGCTGAAGGCCGCAGGCTTAGATGGCGCAGTGGTTAGTGTGTTGGACTCTGGCGCACGATGAGCGAGTTCGGATCCCGATAACACCAATGCCATCGAATGTTTATTTCGCGACGTTCCTCCTCGGCGGGGTATTGGCAAAACCCCCCGTAGTAAACTTGTCATGAAAAAGCTTTTCATAACCAAAGAAGAAGATGTTCTGGTAGGAAGCATGCACCAGATGATCTGTAGAATTTGGGAATAAGAAAGTATGCCCGACAACTGGAATATCAGCTCTATTTGCCCCATCCACATAAAAGGCGATCCTACCTCTTGTAAAAACTGCTCCCACTTGTTCGATGTTGCATACAAGACCCTGTCTAGCGTATTGTGTGAACGTCTAAGTCCCTTTTGCGCCGCACTAATTGGCAGCTACCTGTGCGGCTTCACACTTCGACAAAATCATCTCTTTATCGATTTTAAAGCCGCATAAAACAGCATTCAAGGCAAAGAATTGTTTGATGCGATGGCCGAATTCAGGATCAAAGGAAAACTGATCCCGCTGTGTCGCGCCACGCTAAAAAATATGTGATGCACCGTGCAGTTCGGTTCCAGGATCTCTGACCCGTTTGAAACATGCACTGGAAACATAGTACTAAAGTCATACAGTCTTGCTGTACGGAGTCGAAAGCTAGACAAGTAGGACGGCGGAACTGATTTTGTGTTCTTTCGAACGAAAAATTCTGCGTCGGATATTTGGTACAGTCTGTGAGGAAGGCAAAATGGAGGAGAAGACATAACCGCGAACTCTAGTCCGGAAAGCAAAAATCCGTCGAATACACTAGCTCGATTACATCGAGCGCATGAATACCAACGCTCCAGCTAAGAGGGTCTTCGAAACCGAGCCTCCTGCTTCGAAAAAAAAAGAGGAATAAGATACATAGATCCAGTCACCGCAGATACAGACAACTTGGCCTTGACAACTGGAAACAGCGCGCCCGGGACTGTCAAGGACGGATCCTCAATGGATCGCTGGCCTGATAAGTAACGTGACTTTATAGATTCTTCTACAGGCAATTTAATCAATAAAACAAGGTGTGTGTGCGATATCATCGCATTTTCATTCGTTTGAAAGGCTATCAATGCCATTATGTGAAATAAAACATCGTTCAAATGTCCGCCACGGATTTCCAATGTGGCATGAGTTGTGTGGCCGTCCTGTTGAAACCACATGTCGTTGGTGTCCATATCATTTAATTTAGGCTAAAACTTGGTAATCATCGACTAATAGAGCTCGCCGTTGACCGTGATGGCCTGGCCAAGGTTGTTCTCAAAGAAATATGCACCAGCCCAAAATCCACACCAAACAGTGGCTTTTTCGGCATGCACTGGACGCTCTACGATCTCATGTTGATTGGTATCATTCCAATTCATCCAGAAATGAGCCTCATCATTAGGGTCAGTTTCCAACTGCTGCAGATCCCATTTAGCGAACACATGTCGTTTTTTTTTGGTCGTTTACCTTCAGCTCCTGGGGCAGTTGAATTTTGTACGAGTACAGGCCCAAGTCACGACGCAAAATACGCTAAGTTGTGGTCTTAGAAAGGTCGAGTTCTTATGAGCGACGCAGGATTCTCCTGCAAACTCCAACGGACAGCAACGATGTTTTGGCAGATCTTGTGCTTCGTCGACATAAGGGTATTAGTTTATCGTTTACTGAACCAAGGGATTTAAATTTATGAAGTGCGCGGAACGTTGCCACAGAACATTAAATTTGATAAAACAATTTTACCATTGCACGTGTTGTTGAACGCTATGCCCGCCCATGTTGATTTGGCAAAACAGACTGGCTAAGTGACAGTCAATTCGACAGATGTAGCTTCATCGATATGGCCGCTGTCAGAAGTCCCTATTGGAAGGTGCTATATTACGGAGAGTACGTGGTTCCCTGTTATACCAAGGTGATGAGTAATAATTTCTTCAAGAAAAGCGTGGAACGGATTGAATTATACAGTTAAAGAGAGTGGTGTAGAAATAATTCCAGTGCAAAGGCAGCAGTGAAAAGGCTAAAATCTATAAAGTTAACCGAATTGTTAAGCGTGGCGAAATTGGCCTTCAGAAGGTTGAAAGGGAAAGAGTTTTCAGGAGTGGTGAACGTTTGATATTTTTCATACAAAAACTTAAGAGATAAGGGGGGCAAGATATTTATCGAGAGTAGGTAGCAAAATGTTGTTCGCAGGTTAGACTTTACAAGACTCGGAAAAATGGTTTCCTTGTCAGAGGAGACACTGATGGAACCTGTTGCAGACATGGAAGAATGCGATCCCTAACTATGATAGTCATATCGCTGGAATCAGATTCTGAGAAACGGGAGTCGACAGTATACACAGCTAGCTGGTAGACATAGGTCAACCAACCAAAGCGAAACTTCGACTGTATTGCAATGTATTTATTTAAAATAGGTACTCAGCGCCAACTAAAATGTAAATAATTCACTCGATCTGTATACAAACATCATTAACTAGGGTGTGGCGTAGAACAAGATATTGTTTAGATCGAGTTCAACCAGAAAGAATAACATCCTAACCCAAGCTATACAAACTGTATAGATAGGCTTATATGAATGAATTGACAAAAAGTGCAACTTGTGGAAAAGTGGCGCATACGAGTATCAGATTTAACCGATGATGGTGACTTCCGTCACCATTAAATTCATTTTTAATAATACCCGGCGACTCACGATACCGAATTGGAGTTCTATTTTCTTCTTTTGCATTTTGTTTGCTTAAAAATTGCGATAAGACTGTATAGCAGCATGTGCTCATGCTCGGGATCTTGCACTTATATTGCCTTACGGGCTTATCTCCGACAGGTTTCTATTGTTTTAGATTACCAGCGATAAGACTGTATAGCAGCATGTGCTCATGCTCGGGATCTTGTACTTATATTGCCTTACGGGCTTATCTCCGACAGGTTTCTATTGTTCTATTGCTATCGCCACTGATCACGCCAAAACTGAAATAATGTGAATCATATGCTGGCGAAACACGTGCCGGAAAACTTGCTTTCTCTCAGACCCTCCGCTCAACATGATTGTATTCTATCATGCTGTTGCAGCAGTGTTGGCATAAAGTTAATCTGATTAACGATTAAAAATTAATGATTAAAATCGTAATCAAAAATGTTGATTAAGATTAATTAATCAAAATCAATTTTAAAATGATTATGATTATTAATCATAATCATTAATCGTTAATTTGATTATTAGATTAACTCTGTATGTCCAAATTAAATGTAAGTTTAAATTTGATTGATTTAAAAGGCTGATCAATTCATCGTGAAGAACTGTTTGGGGCGATGGCCGAATTCGGGATCCCGGTAAAACTGATCCAGTTGTGTCGCGCCACGCTAAAAAACACGCGATGCACCGTGCAACTCGGTTCTAGGACCTCGGAACCATTCGAAACATGCACACGACTTCGGCAAGGAGATGCGCTGTCATGTGACTTCTTCAACCTGGTGCTGGAGCAGATAGTGCAACGGGCAGGCGTCAACAGGGAAGGCACTATCTTTTACAAGTCCATCTAGCTGCTAGGATACGCGGATGATGTCGACATCATCGCGTGTTCTCGCCGTGGCATTGTGGAAGCATTCACGGCGATTGAAGAACAGGCGAAACGAATTGGTCTTAAGATCAATGAGGACAAAACGAAATACATGCTGTCAAGCAAAAACCAATCCGTCGCTCACCACCTGGGACAAAACATAACAATTGACAGCTACAATTTCGAGGTAGTTAAGGAGTTTGTTTACCTCGGGGCAAACGTAAATTCCACAAATGACACCACAGTGGAGATCCGGCGTAGAATCGCCCTTGGCAACCGCTGCTACTTCGGCTTGTCCAAACAACTGGGGTCAAAACTCCTCAATCGAAAGACCAAAGGCATGCTTTACAAAGCGCTCATTCTGCCAGTCTTGCTGTACGGAGCCGAAAGCTGGACGATAAGCAGAACAGCGGAGCTGATTTTGGGTTCTTTCGAAAGAAAAATTCTGCGCCGGATATTTGGTCCTGTCTGTGAGGAAGGTGAATGGAGAAGAAGACACAACCGCGAACTCTACGAGCTGTACCAGGATGTGGATGTAGTCCGGAAGGCAAGGATCCGTCGACTACACTGGCTCGGCCACGTCAACGCTCCAGCTAAGAAGGTCTTCGACTCCGAGCCTCCTGGTTCGAGAAGAAGAGGAAGACTGGGCCTCCGGTATAAAGACCAAGTAATCGCGGATGTAAGACATCTTGGTCTTGACAACTGGATGCAGCGTGCCCGGGACCGTCAAGGATGGAAGGCAGCTATAGCTCAGGCTCAGATCCTCCATGGATCGCAGGCCTGATAAGTAAATAAGTAAGTACATATGTTTCAAGAAATAATCGTAATCAAATTAATCAATTAATGAATATTGATTAATGATTAACTCCAATAATCATGATTAAGACTACTTTTTTAATCACGATTATTTCAATCATGATTAATTTAATCTGATTAAAATTAATCAAATTAAGCAGTTGATTAAAAAATTAATCGATTAATGCCAACACTGTGTTGCAGTTTAGATCAACACATACCCATTGGCTTCACATAAGCATGCTAATCAATCTACCACATTATGTAAACAACACAATCTAACGTGATTGTAAAACATCCACACATGTTGTGTGTTCGTCTTAGGCGATAGCCGATTCTATTTTACCGATTTCGCCAGGAAACAGGTGTTTAACAGCATCGCAGATCATAAACAATATCAAATTAGCAAATCAAAACAGCAGAGAGAAATTTAATCATCTGCATCAGTTTTGCGCCCATCACTCCACCGCCGATCGTGTCATTTTACGAGGACAAAAACACTTTCTAGTGCGTGCGGTAATGGCTTGTACCATTGTGGACATTGCTTTCCGAATGTGATTGTGATAGATAAGCTAATACTCGAGTTATTATCACGCAAAATAGCAATGTCACTGTCTGCTAATCTTTTGCATGTGACGAAATGATCACATATGCGACAGACATATGTAATATTAAATCAAAACACTTTTTGGTATGGAGTATGAAATTCAGTTGCCGACCTTCCACTTGCGACCCAGAAACCCATATGTATGGAGAGCAAAGTCATACCGATACTCACACGATTGGGTGAATCCGAAGAAGAGCGAGAGAAATAGTAAGTCAAGTCGTTTGCTTTACACTTACCTTGAGTGTGACCTCCCAAATCGAATGTTGTGAAGCGCATATTACCAATGGACAACTCCTCAGAAGCTACAAGAATACAAGGAATAACGAATTAAGTTGGTGGTTCATAAGCGTTATATGTATACTTACTAGGATGCAGTGTGGGTACGTGCTGTGCTAGCTTATCATCTTTGAGCATATGCAAGAGAGTTGTCTTTCCAGCATTATCTAATCCGAGGAACAACAGCTTCCCCGATTTCTTCCATAGACCTATTTGCAAGAAAACAGAAATTAGTACTTGTTACTAAACGCATTCGATGCAGACAGACAATGAACTTGAAATGTCCAAAAGTCTTTTGCTTTGTTGGCAAAATATCAAGTTCGAATTGCAGGCAGACGTATGTAGATATACACACGCGCTCCTTTGTCACTCATTTTTCTTTTTTTGTTTGGCTACTAATAAATAGAAATATGCACACTTGCCCTAGGTCTACAGACTAGTTATTAATAACCCCCAATTTCGATTATTTAACTCACCCAAGTATCCCAGAACACCAGTGAACCAATCCCAGATGAACATGTTTAATAAGTCTTAACTGAAACAATACAAAAAAACGAAAACAAACGTCGTTTTAGTATTCAGGAAATGATTTAGACTAGGCGATAGATAGGGCGAAAAGTGTCACTGTCATGCTTGATTGCTGATTACTAGCCACCCAGCGCCTCGACTAGGGCTTGAATCTCTGCCACTCTCATCGAATACAATCGTCGCACATTACAATTGCAAATATCAACAAAGGCAATCGCCTTCAAATTCACGAAACAATGAATTTTTCAACAATTGCACTTTGATCACTTTCTTTTTCTTATTAACAAAATCGGTGAGAAAAAAATTGAAAAAAAAAAATCAAATTTGTGTTTTGTCATGACCAATTCACTACGGGGCCGCCGTGGCGCGATGGGTCTTTGCTTTTCGGATTTTCTTTCAAATTCAATTACCTAATTATTGTAAATGTATTGTAAATAAAAATTACAAATAACAGCCGTGGAGACGGTACGACGTATAAAATTAGAGCGGAAAGAAATGTATTTGAAAAAATGAAAATCGTGTGTGGTGCCGAGTTCTTTTTCGCACTTTAGTTGGTTGGTGTGGGAAATAAATTGAAATTCAACGAAATTTGACACAAAACGTCATCTGTGGGTTTCGTTCAGTTGTGGCAGGGCTACGTCATTCTTCCGGTTGTTCGGTCAGATCGATACTGGGGCCATCTGTCAAGTTGTTATGGAATGTATGTTACTTCCTACCAGTTTGTCGTTATTTATTTAAAAAAAAAAATATAATTTTTTGATTATTACAAGATGGAATATGGACTTACAAATCGAATTTTGTTCAACCACTTTCAACAGTTACACCAATATCTCATTAATTTCTTGCTTCTGTGTGGGGAGATGAGCAAACTAACTGCCAAGAAACAGTGAGCACACTGGCTCTGAGGTCGAAATTGACCATCAACCAGCCAAGTCATAACGATTACTAACGTGGCAGTAACAACTACAAATGTGAATCAAATCGCGTCATTCATATGAATGTCATCGATAACTCAATTATGCAAAACGTGGTCTAGGTGCGACCCGTTAGGCGCACACGACTAACTTCCCGGTGGGAAAAATTAAAACTCATTTAATTTCATATTTTTTTAATTTTTAACCCCCGACGCAAAAGAGGGGTGTTATAAGTTCGAGGTTCCTGTTTTTCTGTGTGTCTGTCTGTGTCAGATGTTCGAGGTCTTAGGCGAATAATGGGTAATGTATCGGTTCTCGTCCGATCACCGCAAACAACCAGCATCGGGCGCGGTCGGTACTTAGATGGGGAATCGCTCGGGAACACCGTGTGTTGTTGGCATCAAGCCGTTTTTGCGCTGTAGCTCCATGTAACCCAGGGTAAGGAAACACGCACTCATGTGCGCATTAAACAATCTATTGCTCATAAACTACTCACATGCGTGTGCAATTTCGATTGCCCAAAGTTTCTAAATTAGACTTTATAGAAAATTAAGCCATCTTAGACTAAAATATTATAAAAATGCAAAATAAAAAAAATGTTCAAGTAAAATGTTTCCATGTTTTATCATTCTGCAAATCCCCGGGGGAGGATGGCATCTTCCCAGCCCTTCTTCAAAACGGGAGTTGCACAATCAGCCCCATGCCCCATGACATCTTTAGAACCAGCTATGCATGGGGACACATACCAACAAGCTGGACAGAGGTAACTGTAAAATTCATTCCCAAAGTAGGCCGTAGACCCACAGACTTGCCTAAGTCCTACAGACCGATAAGCCTTACCTCTTTCTTCCTAAAAACAATGGAAAAAATCGTGGATAGGCATATCAGGGAAGGTGTACTGAAAAGATCACCAATTCACAAAAACCAATATGCCTACCAGCCGGGGAAATCGACCACGCATGCTCTTCAGGAACTAACGGCCCGGATCAACAAATCCCTGAGCGACAAAGAAATTGCGATAGGTTGCTTTCTCGATATTGAGGTGCTTTCGATAACACTGAATACACCCAAATAAAACGTTGCATCCTCAGCACAGGGGTGGATAGCACCACATGCAATTGGATCCAACACATGCTTAGCAACAGGAAATTAAACACCTCACTAGGCAATGATAAAATCAGGGTAAACGCGGCGAAAGGATACCCTCAAGGCGAGAATCTCTCACCTCTCCTGTGGTCCATCGTGGTTAATGAACTGATCAGCATACTCAACAACAATGGCTTCTATGTCCAAGTCTATGCTGACGACATAGTGAGGCAAATTCGAAGACACAGTCTCGGAACTCCTCCAACGGGCACTAAACCTTGTTGCAAACTGGTGCAAAGGTTGGACTAAAAAGTCAATCCTAGGAAAAGCACCATAGTCGCCTTCACCAAAAGGAGGAATAGGCACAAACTTACCTAACCTACCCTCTTTGGTGAAGCGATAGAGTTCTCAAAAGAAGGCAAATATCTAGGGATAACTCTAGACGAAAAGCTCACTTGGAACTCTCACACTACAAAGACCACTGAGAAACACCAACGCCATCGAATGTTTATTTCGCGGCGTCCCTGCTCGTCGGGATACTGGCAAAACCCCCCGTAGTACAACTTGCCTGGAAAAAGCTTTCCGACTCACGCCGTTCGGAATCGGCATTAAACTGTAGGTCCCTTTCACTTGTGTACAAAATAAATCCCACACACCATGGGTGATTGAAGAGAAGCTTGGCCCTGGTCCTTCATGGGCTGTAACGCCACCAAAAGAAGAAGAAGCTTGCATCTGTATCACCGGGGCCATGAAAACAGCCCCACAGCAGCACTAGAAGTCATCACAGACCTGCCACCTCTTCATCTCCAACTGAAGAAAGAAGCAATGATCTTCGTCCATAGACTGATCTTGGAGAATGACTCTAACATTAGGCTCTTTCACCCTGATATCCTTATCGAAATAAACAGGCATGAAATCCTAAAGATATCTCTTACAGACAACTGTCTCCCCAGATACAACTTCAGCCAAAACTACAAGGTCACATTCCTCAACCGACAAAACTGGGAACAGGATAGACCCTCCTTCAATCGTCGATCCTACGTGTGGTACACAGATGGCTCCAAAGCGAACGAAGGCATTGGGGCTGGAGTATACGGAGCAAATTCAGTCACATGCATCTACTTCAGCAGATATAACTCCGTTTTTCAAGCAGAGATATTTGCTATAGAACTCTGCCTCAGAGAAAATATAAACAGAAATATATTCAACAAAATACATTTACATTCTCTCTGACAGAAAGGCTGCACTTCTGGCCCTAAAGAGCTATGAAATCACCTCCAAACTGGTATGGGACTGCCTACAGCTACTTCACCAGCTGGCCAGCACAAACAGAGTTCATCTCATTTGGATACCTGGACACAGCGGCCATACAGGCAACGAAAAGGCGGACCTACTAGTAAGGAAAGGCTCTGCATCACCATTTATGATGCCACGGCCCTTTTGCGGCATACATATCAGCACCACCAAATGCTGCATAAACAATAGGTTAAGGAACACGATGGATCACTACTGGTTACAAACAAAAGGTAGAAGACAAGCCAATTTGTTCCTCCCAACTACATCCCTCAGAATGAAGCAACTTCTCATACTTTCGAGGAGTCAGATTCGTTTAATCAAAGGTTTCCTGACTGGACACTGCCCAGTTAACAAACACCTCAAAACAATGGGCATCATGCAAGATAATACTTGCCGAATATGTAATGAAGACGAAGAATCAGCAGAGCACATACTATGCCACTGTAACTGCCTGGTCAGTACACGTCATCGTCACCTAGGCAAGTATTATCCTGAAGCAGAAGAAATCGCTGCTAGCTCACTCAAAAGCGTACTACGTTTTATCACGAACTCAGGGTTTTTGAGTGAACTGTAAATGGGGGACATCACAATAGGCCCACTTGTAGCCGCAGTGGGCAGGCGACTCTGTCCCACCCCCTTATCCTATCTATCTATCTATCATTCTGCAAATAAATCCCGAGCAGTAAATCAACTCATTTTGGCTCACGAACGTGAGTTTGTGCATTTATAGAAACTCACCCCATGTGCGCACCTTACATGTATGTTAAACAGAACCCATCCTACAGAGTGCACATAAGTATGCGTTCTCTTTAACGAACATATGAAGTGCGCACAGGGGTGAGCTTCTATTAATGCACATACTCATGTTCGTGAGCGAAAATAAAAATGCTCACAGCCAATTACTCATGAGCGTTTAATAATTGCTCATTTTGGTAGTGCTCATTCATGAGCAACACTGTCCGAGCAATCTCATATGTATCGATTGTCGTCCGATCACCGCAGCCAACCAGAGTCGGGCGCGGTTAGATCTTGGATGATCTATATAGATCAAGGGCAAAATAAAACAGTACGGATCAACGAATAGCAGAATCAACGAGTGGCATTCTTGACATTTCGAATTAGTCAGTTCTCCCAAGGATCTTCGCCAGCTGTTTAAAACAGTTCCGCGGGAAGTCCGTCTGCTCCAGCAGCTTCATAAGACTTAAGTCTCGATATCGCTATCTTAACATCGTCTAGGTCGGGTGGATGGGATTCTCTTTCGTCTTCGTCCATTGTGAATGGTTCGTTCTGCCTGAGGACGGCATTTTGACTATCATCGACTGTGACTCCACTCCGCGCTCATCCCTGCAGGCTTCTGCTCTGGTTTTATAGCCTTGGCATGTTCGCTTTAATTTTTGGTAAAACTTTCGAACGTCGTTCCTGCAATAACATCTTTCCGTGTCCTTGATCTCGCGCTTCTCGTGCTCCTTCTTTTTTCTTTTCAGAAGCACAGGCTCCTCTCTCCTTTTCTGTTCATAGAACTCGCGGGCAGCTCTCTTTCGTCGATGCAGTGTAGCCATGTATGCATTCTGTTTCTCTACATGGGCATTCGTCATCAAACCAAGTGGCTTGAACCGAGTACATCTGAGGCGGCCTCTCTGATGGTGTTCTGACAACGACTCCATTGCTGTTCTATGGTTTGTGCAGATTGCATCGGCACTTGAGAGAGCTTGAGGGAGACTTGATCGGCGAAGGTCCTGGTGGTCTCCTGCGATTGCAGCTTTCCGATGAATACATCAAATGGCCAAATGCACATGAAATGTTAAATAATGCGACCTTGTTTGAAGCTAAAACGAAAATTCCGGGAATCTTGGGTTGCATCGACGGGTCGCATATAAGGATCAAGACCCCCGTTACCAATAAGGAAAGCTATTTCAATAGGAAATGTTTCTATAGCATTTCAATTCAGGGTGTAGTCGATGCAAAGAAAAAGTTTATCAACGTCTTTTGTGGTGAAACAGGTAGCTTGCACGATGCCGGATTCTACGAAGATCCGAGCTATATGAAAATGCTTACCAAAATTGCAACGAACTTTTCCCTTATAACTATTTTTTGCTTGGCAATACTGCTTACCCAGCTTTGGACTGGCTAGTTCCACCATTTAAAGGCAATGGAATGTTGACAAATGCCCAATGAATGTGATCCATGCTAATGGACGAGTCGTCGTGGAACATGCGTTTGGTCTTCTGAAAACTCGTTTTCGAAGATTGATGTGTTCTACTGAACAAAGGAACATAAACTTTGTGGTCAATTTAGTGTTAAGTGTATGTATGGATAACAACGATGAAATAGATGATTCGATCTCCATCGATCCCGATAATTTTCCTATATGTACCTGAGGTGAACGCAGCAGGTGAGGCAGCAAGCAGCTCAAGATGATAACTTCTATTAGATGATTTGATAAATAGGAACATAATAATTATATGAAATTCATTTTTTTGTATTAAAATTAATCAACAAAACTACAAATCAATATTTTTTTTTTGTTTCCGCCGCCAACTTCCGCTTCAGCTTGAACCGTTTAATGACGAGTTTCGCTTTGAGCGACTCTCTTTGTCCTACTCGATGATGGCTTTAAAATGAAACACTGCTATTGTTTTATTCGAAAAGAATGCCTACTTGGACTACTGCTGAAAGCGATCGGTAACGCCTCTATTACCTTTCCCGATAAATTCAATGTGTGGCTGTTCCGAATTGCAGGCTAAGTCCCCAAAATGGCCTCCATCTCCTCTTCCAATGGAGCTTTGGTGGCTGCATCTCCATTTCTTTTGCTAGCCCCTATCGGCGGAGCTGAAGAACCCGTCAAAGATGATTCCTACGACCTCTTGGACGACGCCTAGGTAGAGCGTCCGGAGTATGACATCCAAATCGTACTCGGGGACTTCAACGCCAAAATCGGTAAGGAGAACATCTTTGGCGGAGTAGTCGGAATGCACAGCCTCCACGATACAACAGACAACGGCTTTCGACTTACCTACTTTGCAGCCATTCGTAATATGGTAATAAGTATGAGTAGCACAAGATTTTCTCACAAAAAGATCCACACAGCAACCTGACGGTCTCCAGATGGTCATCTTGACCATGTGCTCGTAGACGAAAGACGTGCGTCAAACATCCTGGATGTTAGAACTTTCAGAGTAGGGGCAAACGTCGGCCCTGACCATTTCCTAGCGGTAGCAAGAATTAGAGCTCGACGTTTCAATGTTAGAAAGCTACGTCAGCCCACCAAGAGGAGGTTCAACATTGAAAACATGAGCTCCTCAAAGATCACCAGAGAGTATAGAGAGCAACTGAGTGGACGACTTGCAAGTATATCAATATGTGGCTCCATTGCCTCTCAGCCATTAAGGATGCAAAATAAATTACAATAGGCTACGCACCACCGACAAAAAACCTGTGGTATTATGGCGAGTGTGAGCAGAAAAAGTGAGCGACCGACGAGACGTACGAAAATATGCTGTAAAGGAGAACACGAGTAGCGCGCGATGAATATTGAGCCAGAAGGAAGGAGGAAAAGACGCTACGGCGAAAGAACAGAATCTACGCTCAAGGATATTGAAGAGACTAGGGACAAAAACGCGATAATAACTTTTACAAGAAAGGTAAAAGCTTGTTGCCGACAATCTTGTTAGCGACCCGCAGAAAATAGTGGACGCTTTTAAGTAAAATCTCCTGCGGCTGTTTAATGAGCATGGAGAAGAGAGAGTGGTAGTGGACGAAGAGATCCCGCCTCCAATCGACGAAGTTATCCCCCTCCCAGCATTGAAGAAGTTGGCACAGTTATTAAAAAGCTCAAGAACTACAATAGCGCAGGGTTGGATGGATATCTGTAGGATTTGGGAGGACAAATGCATGCGCCAACCACAAAATAGGCGATTCTACCTCTTGCAAAAGCTACAGAGGTATATCCTTGCTCAATGTCGCTTACAAGGTCCTATCCACGGTATTATGTGAACGTCTAAAGCAGTTTCAGCAAAGAGAGGCGCTGTCATGCGACTTATTTAATTTCCTGTTGGGCCAACATCAACACGGAAGGTACTATCTTCCACAAATTGGTCCAGTTGCAGCGCTACGCAGTCGATATTGATAGGTGTATTATCGCAAATTCCCAGCGCATCATTGTGGAAACGTTCACGGCGATTGAAGATCAGGCGAAACGAGCTGGTCCTCACATCAATGAGGAGAGGAAGAAATATGTATATGCTGCCAACAAAAAAAGCGATCAAAATATAAAGATCGACAGCTTTAATTTCTAGGTGGCCAACGAGTTCACATACTTCGGGGAAAACATAAACTCCACGAATGAGATCATAGTGGAGATCCGGCAACCGCTGTTACTTCGGTTTGACAAACAACTTAGGTTAAAACTCCACACTCGAAGAACCAAAGTCATACTTTACAAAATGCTTATACTGCCAATCTTGCTATACGGAGCCAAAAGCTGGATGATAAGTAGGACGGCGGAACTGATTTTGGGTTCTTTCGAAAAAAAAAAAAAAAAAAAAAATCGCCGTTGGATATTTGGTTCTGTCTGTAAGAATGACGAATGGAGAAGAAGACATAACCGCGAACTCTACGAGCTGTACAAAGATGTGGATATAGTCCGGAAGGCAAAGATCCGTCGTCTACATTGGTTCGGCCACATCGAACGTATGAATACCAATGCTCCAGCTAAGAGGGTCTTCGAATCCGAGCTTCCCGGCTCGAGAACAAGGGGGAGACCGAACCTCCACTTCAAGACCCAAGTAATCGCGGACACAAGACAACTTGGCAAGATCAAGCCCTTCTTGGCAAGTTCGGGTCGCACACGGGAACCTCGTGCTCGCAGCCTATTCTGGACGACAACATAGAACTCTGCAGTCACTAAGTCACTATCTAGTCGGTAGGAACATATTTACGAAGAACGATGTCGCAGTACGAGAGGGGGCGGGACTCCTTCACGTGGATTGTCTTCATCTGATTCACGACCCTTCTTGAACCGCTTTACCCATTCAAAAAAAATGAGTCAGAACAGGTTTCTTGTAATGTGAGTCACTCATGTTTATGACGTCATTAAAAAAAGTTTTTTTTTTTCTCGAAAAATGCGCACAACACACAAACAAAACGTGCTATCGACCTCAGCCTTAGATGAAAACTAAAAAAAGGACCTCCTTTCAAGGCAGATGTTAACGAATGACGCAGTGTTGCCCGTTCCCAAGTTACGACTAAATTCCTGGAACTTAATTGTCACACTTCGTATATAACATCCCGTTTCTTGAATACTATTGAAAAATCTTCTATAAGAATTGGAGGTTTGTCTAACTTACATGAGCATTGACGCCCTTCACAGTCCTAAGGTATCATAATATCAAAACTCCCGAAGTTGCTACACAGCATTGTCTTTCTCTGAAACGCGAACATTTCTTGGAACGTTGTAAGTAGTCCAAATATTGCATGGAAAGAGAGAAAGAAGTGTTGGTATTTGAGCTTTTTCTTAATCAAGATTTCGTCTGCTGCGTCTTACTTTATTCGCTTTAGACACAGTATTGTCTCCTCTAATTGGTGTCGCATGAGCCGACAAGTAAAGTACTACGATTTTCCTTTAGAATTAATTAAAATGAAATGCTGAATTCCTTTCCTTTTTATCTTTTGACATCAGTACTTGACAATGGACATAAATCCCAGCATTCGATTACTTATTGCCGTTCAAGGACTCAAAAGATTTCTGTCTTGCCTTCTGAATCCTGTCCACAACACTTAAACGGATTGTCCCTCACGCCTTTTTACAATCCTACCGAACGTTCGAGAATGACCGTCATCGGGTGTCATCGCTCGTGGTGGCTTGTTAGTCCCCAACCGGCATCGTACAAACAATCAGCTAAGGAATATCTCCACTTTATCACACACAATCGATGAATGCCATATGCTTTTCAACCGGCTTGTACTCGTATTCGTTATATGTATTGTGATTGTCTATGCCAGGGATAACGACACTCTTTGCAGCAGATTGTGTGCCTGACTTTGTTCTGAGCGTTGTCAAAAAGTTTTTTGGCATCGATGTACATCGATGTAATGTCGTCATATGATGATTTCAAGTTCATGATAAGGATCCTGTTTTTCTGCTCCTTATATTTCTACTAGCTTTGGCAGTGAGTTGCAGGATGTTATGGAATTTGATTCATCCAATGGAGAAAGCGATAGGTACCAGTCGTATAATGTTCCCAGAGATGACGATGAGTCGGAGGAGGTAGAAGTCGATTCGTAATGGTGTTTTTATATTTTTGTATCGACCTCCTCTTTAGTCCATATATGGGGGTCTCTGGTGTTGGCTTGAATGGAGATACGAATTAAGTTTGAAGTGACTCGAAGTACTATTAGACATGCTGTTGACATGTGTTGTTGACGGAATCCGATAGATAGTGTGGGCTAGGGTGGCAAAGGGTGTAGGTAAAGGATTGTGAAGATTATTTCGGATGAGGTACCGCACATTGAAGAGCCACTGCTGGTCGAAGGGGTATGGATGAAAATGAAATCCCGCATCTTCAACAAATGAATTACGATATAATCGAACGAATTGACCAGATGACCACTTGAGAGTGTAAGTGCTGATTGAGAATAATCTTGACATAGATTTCTTATGAAGTAATGACAAAAATAAGCAGTATAATAGGTTGCCTATAGGGCACCAGTAAGCTTGACGTAATATAATAAATAAATCTGGACAACACAATTTTTCTTGTTGTTGAGGGCTTCTGCTATCTGTTGGAGCACTCAGACGCAAGCGTGCAGAGATGCTTGGCAAAAGTGATGCCCAAAAGTCTTCTGCAGTCAATTCTCCTTAAGGATAAGAAGAATGCTGCGGGTTTCTTGCATCGTGGATCTTCCCTCTTTCTACGATTGTGTGATCGTGGAAGCAGGTAGACCCAAGATGGGTTCAGGTCCTGAGAAACTCCTTTGAGCCTATTCTAGCGAGTTCATCAGATATCTCATTTCCTGGAATCGCAGAATGATCTGGGTGAGCTTAGTCTACCGGCTAAACTAACTTGGAGCTGGTTAGACCGTTTGACACAGCTATAAGTGCAGCTTGGCTGTCACTGCAGACGCATACGTTTTTACCCTTCCACCTATACCCTTTTCAGCAAGAAGGATGTTAGATGGATGACTGGTGGAAAACCCTTGGTGAGTGAGTAATCAATCCTCTTTCCATATTTTGAAAATAAAGACTACTTTCACCTTGCGCCATGGAGTAAGTATATGTATATGCAAGTATCAGGCAGGCAGGGAAAATTCTTTTCAGAGTAGGAAGCAGCTGCGTTATATCTTTTTTTCAGCATGCCTGGCGATTTAAAGCCACCAAAAGATGCCACAGCAAATTCAATGGCCTCCGTCGTTTCCACGCGCGATCCAATATACCACCTACGCCGAGTTGTTTCAGTCTCAGTTACTGTTGAAGTCGTATGCAACGGACCGATGAGAGTCTGACTTCCCGGGAAATGGGTCTGAAGCAGTAAACTGAGAGTTTAACTTTAGACCTAGTAAAGGTACCATCAGATTTTCTGAGTGCATCCAGCTTTGTCAATTTTGCCCGATTAAGGACTTTAACCAACTTGCTAGTCGCGCTTAGAGATTTGATCTACTCGCAAAAGGCGTTATACGAATCATTTTTTGATTTACGAATAAGCTTCTTATATTTCTTTTGCCTCGACCGATACTTATTCCAGTCATCTTCCGAATTTGATTTGAGTGATATATTTAGGAGACTTCTGGCTTCCCTCCGAAAACTTTGGAGGTCGAAATTTCACCAGGGAACTCATTTTCTGCAGGGAGGTTTGCTGACAGGACATGCGAGCTCAAAAACTTTGTTCTGAGTTTAGGTAGGGTTTGAGTGGATTTCTCAAGCTCCTCTCTAAATCGTACCCATTCCGTCTTCGTCGAATTCTGCTTGGGTTGCGAGGGGGAGATCCCACAACTCAATTGGAATTCGATATATCTGTGACCTGCCGATGTAGCATCTGGTAGGACTCTCCGGTTAGTGATGGCCTTTACATATCTGTTAGATAGGGTTACATCTACCACCTCTTGTCTTTTCGGCGTGATAAACGTTGGTTAATCTTAGTGGATCGCCGCTTCTACTTTTAGACTCCGCCCCGCCAGAGGAGGAGACATTACCCATTCTCTCCACAGCGCAGTGCGGTTGTCCTTAGCGGCCGTCTTCCGTTTGCGGGCGCTCATACCTTTTTCGGTTGGAGCTCCTGCTCCCTCCGAAAACTGCACTGGGACCGCTTTACCGGTTTGAGAGTCATTGGAATTCGAAACGGCTTTGCCCTCTGCGTTCAGAAACTACCTGTCAGCATCACTACTTTTTTCGGCGACAGTGTCGGCCATAGCAGGACCCTCGACGCTTCCATCTCCGCCAGTTCGAGTAGTTGGTACTCCGCAGTAAGAGGAAGGAAATTGGAGGGGCATGCCGAAAGTGCTTCCATGCTTGTGCCTCCTAAAGCAGTCTTCACTAACCGCCGACGCTTACTGCGCTGCAAATCGCTGAGAAGGGAGGGGACCTCGGATGAGAGGGTGGGATCGGCTTCGGTAGGAGATACCTCCATCGACCGAACCCTCTTTCCTGATTTCTCCAAGGTTTAACCTCGTCTATCGTGCTTTCGGCTTTTTGAGCCTCTTTGCACAATTTTCGGCGGCGCCCCTTTCCCCTTATTTTTTAGGACTTAGCAGTACACTTAATAGTATGAGCCAACTCTGGCGTTCGGTTTTCCGTGCCACGCCATCATCGTTGTCGCATTTGCTGGATGCATCACGCATGCTCAGTCCAACAAGGCGGTCGGACAGTGAGCCCCAGGAGTCGTTGTCTTACGAACTGCCGTTGTGTTCGCAATGAATGGTGGGGCCTGCCAAATGCTTGCCCCGACCGGGGTCAAAGAGAGTGTGGTGGGAGTTTCCGCAATCGCGGGTGTCACTGGAGTACTACTATTCATTGAGTTATCTATTCACTTAGTTCTTCGAGTCTCCGTTCAAGGTGCATGAACTCTTAAGCCTCTCGCCACGACAAGGCGCCCGAAAAAGGGAGCTTATGTGGTCTAAGTTAGTTTCAACATTACGAAGTTACTGGGTTATCTTAGCTCTATAATATGTACTCGGGCGCCATGGCGCAGTAGTTAGTGTGTTGAACTCTGACGCACGATGAGCGAGTTCGGATCCCGATAACACCAACGCCATCGAATGTTTATTTCGCGGGGTCCCTCCTCGGCGGGGTACTGGCAAAACCCCCCGTAGTATAACTTGTCTAAAAAAAGCTTCTCGGCTCACGCCGTTCGGAATCGGCATTAAACTGTAGGTCCCTTTCATCTGTGCGAAAAATAGAATCATACACAACATGGGTGATTGAAGGGAAGCTCGTCTCTAGTACTTCATGGGCTGTAACGCCACCAAAGAAGAAGAATATGTACTCGTATAACCTATCTTGTTTCTAATTTATATAAACTCATTGTTTTCACTTAATTTTAAAGGAAAGCTTACCGCTTTCGCCGACGACGTCGGTTTTTCCTATGGCTGCAGTAGTCCTTTGAATCTGGTCTCTGACATTAATTGGGACCTAGACTTATTGAGAAAGTGGTTTGCACATCATAATTTGATAATAAGTTCCAAAACTAAAATAATGTTCTACAGTCTGTCAGCAATTAACTTTGATCCCCATATTTATTTCCATGCGCCTGAGTGTCAAAGATATAAATTATCCTTTTGTAACTGTACTGATTCTTACCCATCCTATTGCAGTGACGCAAATTGTAACCAACATTGTTTCTTAATCGAAAGAGTTGATAAGTTTAAATATCTAGGACTTATTATTGACCAAAGAATGAGTTTCATTAACCATGTTGATTCCCTAAGAAAGTATCTTCGAAACACTCTCAGACACTTCTTTTACCTCAGCAAGTTCTGCTCTAAACAACTCCTTAGAACGATATACTATGGAATCTTCGATTCTAAGCTACAATACGGTATCGCGTGTTGGGGAGGTGTTTATTTTCATAGAATACAACCGCTACTATATTTGCAAAAAAATGTGTTAAGAAAAATTTGTCGGAAACCCAGTAGACACCCTAGTTATTCATTGTTTTGTGACATAAAAATTCTTCCTGTTCGTCATTTATATTGTTTTAAGGTCTTAAGAACCTTCTTTATGAGGTCGGGAAATCGCAATTACCGTTTAATTTCGGCTTATAATTTACGTGGAAATTACACTTATATGTTACCTGTACCTACTTTTCATACCACTGCTTTTCGTAATTTTTACTCCATTTCATCTTATCGGTTATTTAATAAACTCCCTCAGTCACTCAGGGCAATTTCAATGTCTGGTTTGTTTTTAAAAAGAGTAAAATGTTGGCTATTTAGCTTTAACTACACCAGGCTAGAATCATTAATGTCATGTTCACTCCTTTAATTTTAACTATTGACGACCTATGAGATAACCGTTTATCTAAAAATTGTTGCTTATTTAATATTTCATTTCTTACAATGTACATTTCTTTCTTTCTTTTATGTAATTTTACCGTATTATAATTCAATCGTGCTATTATTTATTTCAAAATATTTACTATTTAATTTTTATTCTATTTTTATTTGATGTAAGCTCTAGTTTTAAATGATGATAGTTCAATATATGTATATCTATTTTATGTGTTTTCTTTAATGTTACCCCACAAGTTTAATTACCTTTTAGTTTAGTTTTAAGTACCATGAAGTGGCATTCGACACTATTTTTAATTACTTGTAATCAAAATACAGAATGTCACCAAATTTCTTTATTCTTATGTAATTGTAAATTATTGTAATTCTTTATTAAAGCTGCTAAATACAAATACAATACAATACAATACAAAATACAAAATAACATAGAATTTGAATATATATTTCCCCAGACCAAATAAGCATGCCAAATGCTGAGTTATGGCTTGAATTCAGTTCGTTAAATACCCAAATCTACCTGTCTTTTGAGTGCATATTTTAGCAAAATTAAGTCTGCTTCATATGAATTTAGAAGGATGACCCACTGTTTGGCGGTACAAAGCTTGCAGTGTGCTTTAATATTTTAAATTACGTCAGAGCAAAATCTGGATGTCGACCACTCTTGTCTAGGTCTTTTGAGTTATGCCGAGCTGTAGTTGCAAGGTTGCTGAGTGCACTCAACATGCGAGCAATGATCCCTGCTAATGCTCAGGTCAAGTGGATGTATGCAGCTATCGCCCTTGGTAAGAGGGCCTAACCCGACCAAGATCGAGGTTATGCGGAGGACTATGAGCCCGCCCATGTAAAAAGAAAACTTATTATGTCCTCGGATACGAAGACGGATAGCCAATGACGACATAGAGAGAAAAAGGACCCCTGATTTGCGAATATGCGAATAAGCAGTATAAGGCGGATATTACTGCGATCCAGGAAGTACGCTGTATAGGAAACGGGATGATGAGGAAAAAGGATTGCGACATTTATTAAAGTTGCCACAAAATGCTGCACTTATTGGGATGTGATTTCGTCGTGGGGAAAAGGCTAAGGACGGAAGTCATCGATTTTAAGCCAATAAGCGATCGCCTAGCTGTGATCCACATCCAAGAGGATTTCTACGATCTCTTGGATGACGCCCACGGAGCTTGTCCGGAGTACGACATCAAAATCGTTCTCGGGGATTTCAATGCCAAAATCGGTAAGGAGAATATCTTTGGCAGAGTAATCAGAAAGCATAGCCTCTACCATACGACAATAGACAACGGCTTCCGTTGCTTACGGTAATAAGAAGCACAAGATTTCCTCGCAAGGAGATCCACACAGCAATATGGCGGTCTCCAGATGATCGAACTTCCAACCAAATGAACCATGTGTTCATAAACGCAAGACATGTGTCTAGGATCCTGAATGTTAGAACCTTCAGAGGGGCAAACGTCGGATCTGACCATTCCCTAGTGGCAGTAAGACTCGAGCCTGACATTCCAATGTTAGAAAGCTGCATCAGCCCACCAAAAGGAGGTTGAACATTGGAAGCCTGAGCATCTCAGAGATCGTCAGACATTACTGAGAGCATATGAGAGGATGACTCTCCAGTATGCCTACATCGGAAGCAACTAAAATTACAAGAGGCTACGCGCCACCACCGACAAGTAACCCGTGGTATGATGGCGAGTGTGAGCAGAAAAGCGAGCGAGCGACGAGGCGTACCAAAAGACGCTACAAAGGAAAACACGAGCAGCGTGCGAGGAATACCGATCCAAAAGGAGGGAGAAAAAGAGACGCAGCGGCGAAAGAAGCGAATCTTCGCAGCCTCCCAGCGCAACGATATCGAAGCGTCTAGGGACAAAAATGCGATAAGGACCTTATACAAAAAAGGCAAAAGTTTCATAGTGGGCTTTAAGAATTGCACCTAGGCTCTTCGAAAGCAATCTTGTTACCGACCGGCAGGAAATAGTGGATGTTTTCAAGCAACACTTCTAGCGGCTGCTTAACGGGCTTGGAGAAAAGAGAATGGTAGTGGACGAAGAGATCCTGCCTTCAGCCGATGAAGTTGTCACCCCTCCTAGTATTGAAGAAGTTGACATAGCTATTGAAAAGCTGTAGAACAGCAAGGGTGCAGGCTCGGATGGATTACCATCAGAGCTCTTCAAAGCTGGAGACTATATTTTGGTAGGGAGCATGCACCCGATCATCTGTATGAATTTAAGAGGATGAATGCATGCCTCATCCACAAAAAAGACGATCCTACCTCTTGCAAAAACTACAGAGGTATATCCTTGCTCAATGTCACTTATAATGTCCTATATAGAGTATTGTGTGAACGTCTAAAGCCGTTTTTCACCGCACCAGCGATTTTAAAACCGATAACCACCAGCTCTTTATCGATTTTAAAGCCGCATCTGACAGCATTCATCGCAAAGTCTTTTTTAAAGCGAAGGCTGAATCCGGGATCCCGGGAAAACTGATCCGGATGTGTCGAGTTCGTCTCCAGAACTTCCGAGCCTTTGAAAACTTACACCGGATTTCAGCAAGTAGACGCGCTGTCATGCTACTTCTTCAATCTTGTGTTGCAACAAATAGTGCGGCGGACCGACCGTCAACACGAAAGGCACTATCTTCCACAAATCGGTTGAGTTGCTGGGCTGCGCAGATGATATTGATATTGTCGCAAGTTCCCAGCGCACCATTGTGAAAGCGTTTACGGCGATTGAAGATCAGGCGAAATGAGCTGGTTTTCATATCAATGAGGAGAAGATGAAATATATGCTGTCAAAAGCGGTCTCCCATCACCTAGGACAAAATATAACGATCGGCAGCTATAATTTCGAGGTGGTGAAAGAGTTCACATACCTCAGGGCAAACATAAACTGCACAAATGACAGTAGCCACTGCTACTTCGGCTTGTCAAATCACCTAGGGTCAAAGCTCTAGTCCAGAAGAACCAAGGTTATGCTCTACAAGACTCTTATTCTACCAGTCCTGCTATATGGAGCCGAAAGCTGGACGATAAGCAGGACAGCAGAGTTGATCCTTGGCTCCTTCGAAAGAACAACTCTGCGACGGATGCTCGGTCCTGTCTGTCAGGAAGGCGAATTGAGGAGAAAATATAACCGCAAACTGTATAAGCTGTACAAATATGTGGATATAGCCCGGAAGGCAAAAATCCGTTGACCACAATGGCTTAGCCACATCGAGCGGGTGGCCATCAACGCTCCAGCTAAGAGGGTCTTCGAATTCGAGCGTACTGGTTCGAGAAAAAGGGGAGACCGAACCTCCGGTATAAAGACCAAGTGATCGCGGACAAAAGACAACTTATTCTTTCAAACTGGAAGCACCGGGCATGCCAAGGATGGAAGGCTGTATTAACTTAGGCCCATACACTTAATGGTTTGCTGTCCTGAAAACTAACTTACAAGCTGTAGTTCAAATTATATAATTTATCCAAAAAAGTTAATGTACCAGCTGTATAAGTCTAGGTCCGTTTTTAAATTACTTGCTCTCGTTTGTGAATAGTACGTCAAAAAAATCATTAGATTTTTAAGCAAACCACTTATCAAAAAGATCGAAAGCGTCTTCGTAAAAATTGAAGTGCCCGGTGAGCGGGCGCCCTGAAAATAAGTGGTCGAATGGTGGCCGGACTAGTGAATAAGCACAGTTCTTCCCAATTGAGTCTAATCAAGTGGTTTCGGACCATTTTTGACGTATACGATGGTGCGTTGTTGTGGAAAAGAATCAGATTTTAATGATGAGCTTTGATAAGATTTGGAACGAAGGTTTGGATATTCAAGCGAAACCATTACTTGTCATTTTAATGGTAAACATAACAGCACCTCTCGAATAAAAGCAGGAAATTGTTAAATTCGAGTTAAGGCCTCCACTAACCATTAATTTCCCAAATATGGAGAGTACAAGTGGTTAACATCGCAGCGTTGGCTGTACAATCTAGAATTTCGTGATATATGTAGTTATGCTCTTTCACCCGTGCGCTGATAAGATGCAAGTCGAAAAGTGCCTGTTTGTACCGCCCCATTATCACGCCGTCCACCATTGCTACTTTTCGAACGTCCACTGTCACTACTGGTATGGAGCGAAAGTTTTGAAATGTCGGCTGTGGTGAATTTTATCAAGGAAAAATGGAAGAAGGGTCCTAGGAAAAAGTGACGATGTGTTTCAAGGCTTTGATATGGAATTGTTAATTGAAGCTAAGCTTGCCACGGCTGAACATGACACCGAACTATGTGATGTGCAAATATTGTTTCCTCTTAAAAAATTAATTATTTTGTAAAGGCTCTTTAATTGTCCTAATATAACATACATATGTACAAATACCATTTTTAAAATGTGTTTAGTTATAAACAATATTTAAAAATACGTAAAATGTCTATGAAAGCGATTGGCGGAGGGGTGTGTTCCAGATCTCTTTGCAAGCCGGGCATTTAGACACCCTTAATAAATACCTCCGAATGCATCCCGTATGAAATTGTGTATTACAATTTTGGCACAGAGGTTGCTAAATATACACAGGTATCTGCATTAGACAACATTGAGATAAAACAAAAGTATTATACTTACCCAAATTACGAGCTTTTGACACAATTGACAATTTGTAAAAACATCTGGAAAACATTCTAGGAAAACATTTTCGAACTCTACCACCGTCCTAGGGCCAAGAAATAGCGTTCCGTCCAACTCCATAAAATACCCAGTTGATTTCCAGTTTTGAAGGAGTTGTTCAGTCTGATGTTTGCTGAACATCTTGTCTTCAAATTGGTTAGTCAAATTGATTGCCTGAATTTCAGGTATGCCATAGTTGTCCGCTGTCGCTATGGCGGTAAGCAATCGATGAAAATACTTCCTATCTTGCTCTGCCAGAAAACTCAATGAACGCATTTCATTATAGTGAAGTGTTCGAAAGACTATAAACTCTTGTTTAGTGAGAGGGTATTTAACAATTACTATGTCATGGTCGTATTCGTTGAGATGTCTATTAATGTCTTCAATGAAGTCCTTTAGTTTAGATCCACCAGGAACATCAGCTGAAGCTGCGAAAGAAAGCAGAAACAACTATGTAACCGTTTTTGAAATAATATTTTTTAGTATATAGTACATTGGCTGCAAATTAATCTCAAAATTTCGATCGCATCAGTAACGAGAAGACTACCACTTGATGCACATTTTTGTGCGAAACGCTTTTGAACCTTATTCATGTTGTTAAACGCCGGCTGATTAAAACCAGTGACTCTGAATTAGATGGCAATCCGCTGGCTCTGACAGGCACTTTTGACATATTGTTCCTTCAAACCCCTGACTTGAACAACCCAAACATTAATTGTTTTTAAATTTTGACTGAAGTGACAATTTGGTTCGTAAATACAGAGGGACCACTGTAGAAAATAATAGCTTTGTCCGCGAGAAATACCAGATCACGTTAGAGCAAAATAGTGCAAACTCCATATCTGTCAAAGCTTTGTAATTTGTCAGTTTTGTGTTGTGGAAATTTGAGATCCATAATGTATACAAATAAAATGTCTGCAATTACAGATTCAAGCGATTAAGATGTTTTAAGGAAGAATGTGTCTTTTTCTGTGGTTAAAGATGAACTACGTTGATAGTAGAACAAATTGCCTCTCTGGCAGACTTATCAGTTCTAATAGAGTTAAATGGGCAAGGGGTTCATGTAAACCCTACAAAGCTTCAGGTAAAGGCGGTGTACTTCCTGCTATTCTCCAGAAAGGCCTAGACATCATACTGCCACCACTGATAACTCTCGTTAGATCCTGGTTCAACTTGGAATCTGGAGAGAAGTCAACTTTGTCTTCAACACCCTAAATTCCATCGCCGAATCAGCATTACATTTTTCCTACTATAAAAAAGGGAAGAACAGATGGAGCTCCATACTGAAGTTATACTAGGGAATCAAATACCACTGCAATCAAATAAGTGTGCATATCGCAAAGAACGATCTACTGGGCATGCGCTACATCACTTAGTAGCGCGTGTTGAAAATATGTAGTTTCATACGGAAGGAGATCGCAATATCGGACTTTCTCGATATTGACTCGGCTTTTGACAATTCTCTACTCTACTTCTCTACTCTACTTCTCTACTCTACTCCTCTACTCTACTTCTCTACTCTAAAAGTTAACCAATCTCGGTTACGAAATCATCGGATACGTCGAAATTTCTGCCTGCGAACGCATGCAACTTGTGCTTCAGTATACCTCTGACTGGTCTAGCAGAGAGGACCCATCGATAAACCAAAATAAGACAATCTTAGTTCCGTTCATAAGCAGGAGAAAGATACAGCCTAAATCCTTCTCCCTAAATGGTACAAACATAGGTTTTTCACAAGAAGTCAAGTATGTAGGTATTTACCTTGATTGTAAACTTAACTGGAACTCTAATATTAAAAACAAACACACAAAGTCGACTAAGGCACCGTGGGCCTGTTGACGCACTTACGATAAAATCTGGGGATTAATACCAAAAGTGATCCACTCGCTATTTACCACGATAGTAAGATGTATCATCACTTATGCGTCTGCCGTATGGTGGACAAAAGTTTAACGAAAAACAGTAATTGCTAAACTTCAACGCCTTTAGTGACTAATATGTCTGGGCATTACAGGTGCTATGTACTGCCAAACGGCAGCCCAAGAGGCACTGGCTAGACTCACTCCCCTTATTAAAAAGTTAAAAAAGAAAGAGACCCACCATGGAGACCATTGGGTCACATGTCCATCTTGCAACAACTTCCTGAGGTGGATATCATTGCCATAGTTTCGGACGTATTACCACACACGTTCACTTTTGCCAAGAGATTTGAGATACTGATCCCAAGCCGCGCAGTTTGGGAAAGCGGCGATCCCTTGCTCAATGTCAAAGGCTTCAGGTGGTACATAGATGATTTCAAGATGTATTCCAAGGTTGGCGCTGGCATCCTTGGACCAATTCGTAAGATCACGAAGGCTCTGGGAATAAGTCCTAATATCTTCCAGGCCGAATCGTACGCTATCTTGAAGTGCGTCAACCTAAACTTAGAGACTAGCATGCGAGGTGTAACCATTAATATACTCTCAGACAGTCAAGCAGGGCTCAAAGCGTTGAGCTCGTATAGCACGAAATCGAATTCTGTCAAGGAATGCCACGATGCCCTGCAGGACCTAACCAAAAGAAATACGGTCAAAATCTGGTGGGTGCCAAGCTACAAGTGCATTAAGGCCAATGAAATCTCCGACCAATCCGCTAGGAACATTTTTAGCGAAAGGTGCATACATAAATACCAAGCCTTTCTGCGGTTTTCCCAAGTCTAGGATTAACTTCCTCTGAGGCAAGTGGAAAAAATCGCAACACTTGTCCTTTTGGAACAGCGTTCAAGGACTCCCCCAATCGTGTCATTGAGTGTCCTTGCGGGACACATGTGAGTGTGCTGCTCTTTGCCACCTTAGGAAGAGTATCCTCCTCATTGAAACTATGACTCCTGAAGGGATAATCTTCGCCCCTACGAGAGACATCCTCCACTTTATGAAGAAATTGGAGAAACTGCTCGCCTGATCGGCTAGCATGCTCTAGTCCCATATCAAAAAAGCAAAAAATCTGGGTTCATTTATTTTATTTGCTGAAGAACAGCAACCTTTGCGAACCAATCATTCGATGACCTACCCAAGAAAAGGAAATGGAAGGACGATTACATTGATAGGAAGACCGTGACGATTCTATGTCTACAAATGACAGCTTCTCCCGTTTGGCCCACACCGTGGTAAACGGCTTGACCCCCACGAACCTGAAGTCATCGCTCTCGAACTTTTTGAGCTCTAAGAGCGATTCCTCGAGGCTAGTTATGTACTCCACGCCTTTGAGAAGTATTGTCTGCAGCCCCTAGACTTTTGGAGTGAACGTACAATATTCCGTAGTGAAATCTTTAAGCAAAGGCCTCATTTGCTTATGCTTATCTAGTGTTTTACTGGATGACATAGCGGGGTCCTAAGCAATTTAATTTAAAATGATCAATTCCAATGGCATACTGACACATGTCCACTGTTTGATTAACGGCTAGGGTATGCGCGTAAATGGGAGGCACCTTCTTATTCTTGGAGCGGCGTCTTCGCTTCCGTATCTGCTGCTGCTTCTGTTGTTGTTGCTGCTGTTCATGCGGCTGCTCTTGTTGCTGCTGCGGCTGTTGTTGTTGCTGCTTTTCCTGCAGCTGTTGTTGTTGCTGCTGTCTCTTCGGCAGCGGCTGCATTCGTTGTCGCTGACTTGAATGCGTCAGCTTCGTAGTCAATTTATTTTGTTGCTGGTGGTGTTGCTACTTTTTGGTCTTCTCCGCTTTCTCCAAATGCCGGATTTCGAACAACTTGTCTCCCACGGCTTGAATTTTCTCCTCGACCTCGAGTTCGTGACGTTCCTCCTCCGTCAACGAAATTTATTTTCGCCCATGTAGCCCATGTAGCGACCCCCCCTACCTTCAGCGAGGTAGGCAAAGTCCACTTCAGGAGGAACGTCTAATTGCTGTTGTTGTTGTTGATGCTGCTCGTCTGATCTCGATGTTGATGGCGCCCCTTCTTTTGCTTCGACTCGTAGCTTCTCTGCCGAAGTAGAAAGAGAGGGGCGCTTAACCAAGTCCAATCAGATGATTTTATAGAATCATCCGATTCTTAAGCCGTACGACCCGGCTCTCCGCCCGCCGTCTGCCGACATTTACTCTGTTGCTTCTTAGGTCATTGGGAAGGAAAGAACGAAAAAAGTTGGATACTATATTCCCCGACCGGAAATCGAAACTGTACCACTACGGTACTCAGAACGGTTTCGCGGAATCCACATCAAACCACGCACTTTTACTGTTTTCTCACTTTGTTTTCCTCCACTTAGTCGAAACACGTGTGACCATAGATAAATGAACAAGATGGCAATCCGCTAGCTCTGACACGCACTTTGACAGATAGTCATTCTGCCTTGTTCCGGCCTGGTTCCGACGTCTTGACTCTACACATCGACTTCTTGAGACTATCATTGTGTTAGTCAAAAGCGTCGTTTTTAAACGGAGTGTAACACGTATAGTATCGGTGTATATTACAAAAGCAGCAACCAACCCCACAGGGCAGACGTACGAAGGTTTTCCATCTTGTTTATTGAGGCGAAGCGTAAGCGAAGCCTCTCTCTACTCGACTCCAAGGAAAAAGCGTTCGTCCGCGAACTGTTCGAAAGCGTGATGTCCGATTGTAATGAAATTTTGCACCCTAACATATCTTAGCATTGCGCAGGTACATTGATTGTGGATAAGGCCAAATTTTGCGTCGGTCACGAACGATGGTCACAAATGTCCAAACTTTCGAGCGCGCGCCGATTTTTCATTGAGTTTTTGAAAAATTTTTACTTTTTGCACGCCCCCTATATTTTGAGATTCTTCAACGCCGTCCCACGTCCGACGATAGAGCAATGAGTGAATTTTATAAACGATTTAAAGAAATGTGGAGTAGTTAGAGAGGTTTCTTGTACGCTTCGCCTTACTATGTTGGTGTAGGAGCGAATAACCAGCTCCGTCCACCGCCCTAGTTTATCTATGCGTGTGACTAGCTGAGCGGTCAGTGATCGACTGTAAAGGTAAACGACCTGAATTGGATGTTATATGCACCGACGACATGTGGTGTCAGGAGGATGCCACACAGCTCACGCCACATTGGAAATTCGGCACAAGCCGAATTGAAGGCGAAGATCTATTCGCATAATCCACAAATCAAAGCGCCCTCAAGGCCAACATAACATACCTAAGTCTTCAGTCAAATTCAGCCTAATTTATTCCATACATAATGGCATCAATAGGCCTTTCAAACGAATAAAAAGTTTCGATGATACATATGTATGTATCTCAAACTTTGTTTTATTTAAACTTAAATATATGTAGGAAGCGCTTAATGTAGGACCCTGTACACAGGTAGGTAGGTAGGACCGTAGCCTTACCAAAAAGAAAACGAGAAGAACACACATAGGCCAGGGAGACCCGTTGTGCAGCTACGAGGGGGTTTAGCCCCCTATTCGTGGAACCATTTTGTGCTTCTTAAGAAGTTAAGAAGATCAGATATCCCTACTTGCTGAGCTTCGGTCAGATCGTTAAGGAAGTAAGATCCTCGGTATCGTTTCCTGAGTGTGCAGAATGCCGGGCAGGCGCAGAGAAGGTGATGAATGGATTGGACCTCTTCCTCGTCCAGACAGCTCCTGCAAAAATCATTCGGAGTTATACCTAGTTTTTGCGCGTGACTTTGTGGATGTCAGTTCTTTGTAGGGAGATAATACTCCCAGTCCGTTGACTGTTGAGCCACGGCCAGATTTGCCTGGTGATGAGGCCGGTATGTCCCTGAGTCCATTTATAAGATTGTGTTTAATGGTTGCTAAGGGTATACCCTCACAAGCCACGATTGATTGTAGCGTCGTTCCTGGTTTGGCGAGTGTGTCGGTTCTTTCGTTTCCTGGAATGTCGCTGTGTCCCGGTACCCAGATAAGTTGTATGTTGAACTGTTCGGCCAACTCGTTAAGAGATAGGCGACAGTCGAGACTAGTTTTTGATGTGTACACATAGGACTCCAACGACTTTAAGGCTGCTTGGCTATCCGTGAGAATGCGGATATCCGTTGGTGGATATCACGTTCCACTTCAGCCAAGACAAAGCCTCTTTTATTGCCAACAGTTCCGCCTGGAAAACGCTGCAGTGATTTGGTAGTTTTAGAGCCTTGTTCAGCTTAAGTTGTTTGCAGAATACTCCACTACCCACCCCGTCTTTGGTTTTAGACCCGTCAGTATAGAAGTCTACGCAGTTTCTGCGAGGTTGAGTCTGGCGAGTCCAGTTTTGTCTGTCCGGGTAGGTCGTTGTAAACCCTGTACATAGATGTGATCGTTTTTTTTTGAGAAACTCGCGCTGGTTCAACATTTTTTTTCGTTTATTATATTCTCTTATGATGTGTTATATACACACAACCTGAACGGAGTGCAGTGGTTCGGGTCGTTGATGTTCGTTAGCTTTCAGGGGTGATTGTCCTAGATAGGACAAGAGCCGACAAAATTCCGCGTTGATTATAGTCCGTAGTAGTTCGTTCAAGCACTTTAATATTGCATACGCAGAGGACGAATTTCAGTTGACCATATACTGAGAGTGTTAGGCCTGCAGCAGTACGTCTAGCCACTTTCCATTCACAACTGCGTTGCATACTTTTTGTCCGTATAGGAATTACTTTTTCTTGACTATGAAGCGAATTTCAACTATAGACCTTCCGCTCGACGGTCGATGATGTTAATCACTGCACCACGGCCACCCCTTAGGGTGGGTGAATATCAGAGTCAGTACTTAATTGTACACTTTCTACCTCTCCAGGAGTTGAATTTGTATAAAAAATCAATAAGATGCGTGAATTCGGAATACTCTTATCTCAAAAACTTGGTAACAAATATTCAACCACCTCCTCCACGCAACACATGCCGCTGCTATCCATAACGGACTATCCACAAAAAGCCCTTTAGCCCACGAACCTGCAAAAAATTAATTCAAAATGGTGGAACTTCAAAACTGGATCTTTATTCAGCGGAAGAGAGAGAGGCGGAAAATAGATATACAAGTAATTGATAATTAATGGAATTCACTTTCTGAATTGCCGAGTCCCAAGGATATTCAGTAGTCCTCGACACCACTATTCCTTGCCTCAAGATTGGTTCCGATTGCGATTGTGAATACGAATCTAGGTGCGGATGCAAAAACTTTCTAATTGACGCATAATCATTTTTGCCTATATAAAGTCCTTTTTGCATCACAGACCGACTACTTCCCCATACCGAATTCTTCTTAAGATTGTGTTCATTTCCGGCGAAATTGTTTCTGAATAACTTTTTCCGAAATACATAAAAGTT
This sequence comes from Eumerus sabulonum, assembly GCA_951905685.1. Taxonomy (NCBI): domain Eukaryota; kingdom Metazoa; phylum Arthropoda; class Insecta; order Diptera; family Syrphidae; genus Eumerus; species Eumerus sabulonum. The sequence continues at coordinate 212,975,700 of OX645060.1, forward strand.
ATCAAAGAAACCAAAGGAGTTGAAGTAACAAACCGAATACGGTTGGTGGAGCTAAAAGATACCGAGTGGAATGGATAAAAATGAATTGTGAAGAAGATGCAATTCGAGATAGAAATTGCACTTAGATGGAAAAGTCACAGTTAGCTGATTTTCGATGGTCGTTTCGTACTTTGAAGGCGTCATTTGATTAGAGGTCGGTAGTGCTATTCCAGACGATGCCACAAGATAGTAACATACTATATCTAGATAGACTCTGTGCACTGTCATGACGTAGAAGACGAAGGAGTTCTTACGAGGATATTCACTTGGTTATTCCTTTTGGCCGACGGGAGCTGTAATTCTTAATTAGTTTTTCATACCCGAAAGCTTTGTGGGGAAATAAATGCAACGCCATGTGGTCCGATAAGATGTCGAGTGGTAGGGAGTTTAGATTTCGTTGGCTTTTCAAAATTCGTCACAATGCATGACGGAAAGTTACTCTTTGGACTTTTCGCTAAGTAAAGATTGCATTTTAAATAAGTTGGTTTGGTAGATTGTAGCCGCTCGACTCCAGGTCATAGGGCATAACTAGACTTTGGTTCTTTTAAGCCTTAGAAAGAAGATTATAAATAAGTTATGAAAAAGTCAATGGCGTTTGCTCTTCCGTATCTCGCATTGTGCGAGGTGAGAATGACTGCACTAGTGGTCAAGCTTTTCAAATATTCTCACGACGAGAATGCAACTACTCTTAAGCTATAGCTACTTAGGTATTCTAATGCCGCCCACGCTGTTGGTATGATTCTCACGTTTTTATATATATTATAAGTAGATAATGATGTAGATTTTCTCTATCTGATTTATAGAAGAAATCATAACATTACTTTCTTCAAGAAGCCTTCCATTAGGAGCGGATGGACGGATGGATATGTATATATGTATGTTGGCGTTACAGTCCATGAAGGACCAAACCCGAGTTTCTCCCAATCACTCATGTTGTGTGTGATTTAATTTCCCCATAGGTGAAAGGGCGTCGTGGCGCAGTGGTTAGTGTGTTGGACTCTGGCGCACGATGAGCGAGTTCGGATCCCGATAACACCAACGCCATCGAATGTTTATTTCGCGGCGTCCCTCCTCTGAGGGGTACTGGAAAAAGCTTCTCGACTCACGCCGTTCGGAATCGGAATTAAAACTGTAGGTCCCTTTCACCTGTAGGAAAAATAGATCACACACACCATGGGTGATTGAAGAGAAGCTTGGCTCTGGCCCTTTATGGGCTGTAACGCCACCAAAAGAAAAAGAAGATAGGTGAAAGGGACCTACAGTTTATTGCCGGTTTCGAACGGCGAATTTCGAGAAGCTTTTCATGGAGAAACACCGTGAAAACAGGTTCGATGACATGGCTGTGTCAGGATTCGATCCCTTGTCATCGGCGTCAGAGGCCAACACACTAACCACTGCGCCACGGTGGATATGTAAATATACAAAATTATCGCACAAAGCTGTCAGAAAATTCACATGAAAATCACGAAAAGCCAGTGCATCCCGGTGACTATATGGTGCGGATTATGGGCAAGCGGTCGATTGTTAAGCGCCACAACGTTAAATTTCGCACAACTTTATTTATTAGTTTACACTTAGTCGACATTTGTGTTAGCAATTGATATAAGATCACGCATCATGTTTGTAGACCACCAAACTAAATTAACTACAATGCTGAAGGTAGGAATTCTTGCTAAAAAGTGATAAAACTTTGGTTCATAACTAAACACCAGAGACCAGCAAGCAGTTAAAGCGGTTTTGTGAAGTCAAAAACAGTCGCATCGGTCTGAACATTCACGGCCAGCAAAAACTGAGTCGTAACATCCTTCAATCCTTCATCTATACCAAAACTTGTCCACACGACATTCCAGCTGTTACTCCCTTATGCAAAGCTAACCTTCGCAGAACCCAGTTTGCATTTCATCTACGCCTGTACTATAGCGCGTCAGTTTCACCATGGGATAATTCTACCTTCGTACCGGTATAATTGTAAGGGTTCTTAAAGATCGCGACATTAATAAATCTACTGCTTTAGATGGCATTTCCCCAATAGTGCTATAGACGAGTTTTTCTACTTTGGGAAAATCATTACGTAAGCTTTGTCACCCTTCCTACACTTTTGAGCTCTTTCTGAGTGGATGAAAACCAACATTTGTGCAGCCCATCCCCAAAAAGGGCCAATCTTTTTCTCCCTCCAACTACCGACCTATGGCACAAACCATCCTATGGCCATGGAAGCGCTGTTTGACCATCAGTTACTGAAATACATTTAACCGCGAAAACTCCTTCTCCTTTGTGCTAGGCTTATGCTATCTCTTGAAGCAGTCGGATGCAAATACTGCTCCATTGTACTACCAGACAGACACCTACTTTTACTGTATTTTCCCCGCTTCACAGAGAAAATAAAAAGGATCTTCAGTGATGTAGAGCTAAGAGATTCGGCACACACCACGTTGGCCCCAAGAGTGCGCCACCCTTTCAGTCGCAGAGAAAGTAATCTGCTCTGTCGTTCTCTTCACAACATGCAGGGATGCTTAACAAAAGTGTAATGGCCCATAATAACGCCCGCAAGTGTTCTGCAGTCAATTCTCCTTAAGCAAAAAAGAAGAATGCTGCGGATTTCTTGCAGACATCAAGGCGTACGCGCTTAATCATCCTGCATCCTGGATGTTCCCTGTAAACACTATTGCGTGCATCGAAGATCCAATCGTTGATGTGGGTTTTGGTCGTGGAAGCAGGTAGACCCAAGGCGGGTTCAGTTCCTGAGAATCTCTCTCTCCATTCTAGTGAGTTCATCAGAAATCTCATTTCCTGGATCCTAGAATGACTTGGGACCCAAGCAAACCTTAGTGAGCTTAGTCTACCGACTTGGTTCAGAAAGGTCTTAAGTTCATACACTAACTTGGAGCTAGTTAAATGGTAAGACACAGCTTTGAGTACAGTTTGGCTGCCACTGCAAACGCATATGATTTTACCCATCCACCTATGCTTCACAACATAGTACCATAGTATACGGCAATCACAGCTGCTTATATGTACATATCTCTGACTGAAAAACAGACGCATGTTTTCCTAACGAAAAGTGCAGTCGAATGTTTTCGCGTTCAAAGAAAGCCCCAGCACAGGACCCCGGTCCAGACTTGGAGCCACCTGTGAAAATACGAAGACAATCCTTTCCAAGCTAAGTATGTGGCCAGAGCAAATCCTGACGCCATGGAAATTCGACTGTGAAGTTAGATCCAGAGGACCTTTGCTGGCGATAAAGCCCATGTTTCGCAAAAAGCACCTTTGCATTGCCCGGACGCTGACAGCGCTTTGATGGTTATTGACTCAACATGCTCTGATCAAAGAAGCTTGCTGTCTAGGATCGCATATCTTACCGAAAAAAGGAATCGGTTGCTTCACCAAGCTGGTAAAAGCAATTTACTGGATATGTCGAAAGCATTTGACAAAGTTTGGCGCGAAGCCCTTTTTCTGACTTCGAAGAGTCTCTTCTTCAACAGATTATAAACTGCCGTTTGAACTGTTCAATTCAAGTTGTTTTGGATGAATTCAAGTCTAACATCCACTTTTTAAGTGCTGGTGTACCTTAGGGCTGTTAAGCAAAAACCGGTCCGTCGCTCACCACCTGGGACAAAATATAACGGCTGACAGTTATCATTTTGAGGTGGTTAAGGAGTTTTTCTACCTCGGGGCAAACGTAAACTCCACAAACCACACCACAGTGGAGACCGCTGAAACCCCTGCTACTTCGGTTTGTCCAAACAACTTGGGGGTCAAAACTCCTTACTCGAAGAACCAAAGTCATGCTTTACAAAACGCTTAAACTGCCAGTCTTGCTGTACGGAGCGGAAAGGTGGATGATAAGCAGGACGGTGGAGCTGATTTTGGGTTTATGAGGAAGGTGAATGGAGGAGAAGACATAACCGCGAACTCTATGAGCTGTACAATGATATGGATACAGTCCAGAAGGCAAAGATCTGTCGACTACATTGGCTCGGCCACATCGAGCGCATGGACATCAACGCTCCAGCTAAGAGGGTCTTCGACTCCGAACCTCCTGGTTCGAGAAGAAGAGGAAGATCGAACCTCCGGTATAAAGACCAATAATCGCCAATGTAAGAAAACATGGTCTTGATAACTGGAAACAGCGTGCCCGGGACCGCCTAGGATGGAAGGCAACTATAGGTCAGGGTTATATACTTCATGGGTTGCTGGCCTGGTAAGTAAGTAAGTTAGTATCTTAAGGCTCAATTTTGTTTCCCACACTCTTTCTCTTCTTCTGATTTAATCCACTTCTTTCCTGACGACAGTACCCTCCCATATTCGTCACGACCCTGCTCTTCGGCCGTAAAAAGTGAGCGGCAGCGTATGTTAAGCTCATTCAATTTCGATATCCAAAGTGAATTGAATGCTTCCAAAAAAACAGTGCACTCTTCTGTCGGTCAAGCGTGCTACCGACTTGCTTCTTAAAAACTAAAAAGCTCTCCATCCTACGTATGTGTGTCACTAGCAATGTAAGTAGGAATGACCACATATTCGGTGAATGCTGTCAATTGCCTGCACAGATGCAAGAAATATTTCTCACCCTTGGATCTGACTGCAATCTATAAAGCGTTTATTCGCATGAAATCAAAATTTAACGCTCATGTCTGGTCCGGTCCATCCAAGACCTCATTGCACCTGCTAGACAAAAAAAAAAACTGATAGAAGACCCCAGCATCACTAAATCATTCGCCAGAATATCGCAGGAACAGCTCTTGCCTTTACCTGCTTTGTTGACACTTTAACAGAAAATGCTCTGAACAAATATGTTGTCAGGATACAAAGCCCTATTTTATGAAAAATGCTCTGTGCCACTAACGACCAATGCGTCTGCGCATTACAGAAATTGCGCCACAAACTTTGGCTTTCTGACACTTGCTTTTGCACTCAAAAATGAACAAAAAAATGGATCGCCGGGAGGAAAAGCATTAATGAAAACCTCCTCCAAGTCCCTGATGGACATACTATGTACTTTAAAAGCTTTAGCCTCTTTCAGTCGCAAGCAGAAGTATTATAAAACCTGTTTGAATATCCTTATAAATAAGTACTCTCTCCCGTGCCACTCATAGGCAGCATAGACACAAGGAGCCGGCGTTGAGAACTAGCCCAGACAATAGCCTATTAAAGAAGGATAAATAAGGCCAAGCCATTGCCAAACGTACACCCACTCGACATGCCGCCACTGTCCCGACATAAATCACATTCTGCCATATACAGAGTAATTTAGTATCAAGCAACTGAATCCACTGTTCGCTGGTTTCTTCGCATCGTTCTGCGCCTTGACGTTCGTTGTTCCCTGTCGCATTTACGAGTATCCTTTTTCCAAGGCAAAGCACAAGTGCAAAGGACCTCTAGGTCATCACGTATTGCTACTATAACTTGACTTAACTGCGTACTGCGGGACGCGTCGACGGGGACCAAACAAGAGGATTATTATGTCTTGAGTTGTTGCCAATTCCTTGCTGGAGAAGATTTCTTAGAGTTATCATGTCGCCGTTTTGAGGCGAACCGAAACAGAAAACAAACCCAGTCGGGCATCGAGGAAGCCCTTGTATGTGTCGTTTTTTGGTTTTTTTTTTAGAATGTTGCATCAACAAAGTTTAGTCCCTGGCAATGGTAGGGTTAGTGTTTGCTGTTTCTCATTTGTAGAACTTACATAGTAGTAAGTTGCAGCGATTTAACAGCGGAAGTATGTGGTATCCTTGTACATAGTACTCGTCGTCTTTGTCCTTGTTGTCGGCCCTATGGCAGTGTCATTGGAGTCATTCCTGATTGTTGGCTGTTGCTTCAGCAGCGCTATCCTTTATTTCTATTCTGGTCGGGCATTTTTCCATCTTGTTGGGCAGAGCAATTGAATTAAATATTTTGCCTTATTCTTCGGGGGTATTTTGCAATGCGATTTAGTGGATGTGCAACAATCCAGAAGAACGATAGTCATCGGATTTCTTGTCCTTGCGGCATGGTAAGTGATATGTGAATGGATTGAAGTGGAGGGAAAATTTGTATTGACTATCTTGGCAGCAATTTGTTTCTTCGGCCTTTTGATTTCATTATGACGATGATGTGGTAGCCAGGGACGGAAGATTATGTTGGACAATTTATTATAACTGGCTGCTAAGTGGACGAATAATGAAGTTGTTAGTTGTACATATGTCAATGAGAGTTGCTCGTGAAGTTTTGAGTTTTGGGTTTTAGAACTTTTCTGTCTTTTGTTCTGTAGAATAGGGAACCCAGAGGAGAATGTCATGAAACGAACTTATTACTCGCGAGATTTTGTCTTGTGGCAAGTAGACTTACCTTCATGCCTACCTCTTTGAAAACTGCTATTTCTGTTAGAAATATAATGGGAATATTCGACATGTACTACGAATTGAAAATCGTGCACATTCTATTTTGAAGCCATCGCCGAATATTGAAACGGTAAGTTGAACACAATGTTCGCTACTCGTATTGGGCTTAAGCTCACTGTGGCTGTGGATTGTAATCCGATATCATACTAACTTAGTTCCGACTCACTTAAGTAGTATTTACTTTAGAGGTAATCAATATTAAAGTCAGCCGTAGTGTAGTACTCGTTGTGGTAGAATGAGTCAGCGCCACATAAAGATTTTCTTATAGCCAAGCCAAAGTACCTACTTACTTACTTAGGTGGCGCTACAGTTCGGGATGAACCTGGGTCTCAACCAACAAGCCCTTCCAGCTAGATGATCCTTTGCTAACTGTTTCCAATGTCGCACGCCCGACCTAGACGAGATTAAGATAGCGATATCGAAACTAAAATCGAATAAAGCTGTGGCTTGCCTGCTGCGCTATTTAAAGCAGCTGGATATGAGTTGGTTGGGAACATGCACCAGCTCATCTGTAAGATATGGTCGAAGGAATGCATGCCCGACGAGTGGAATCTCAGTGCGTTTGCCCGGTCTACAAAAAAGGAAACTACTTTTCCCCGGCCAATTACAGAACACTTGAATCTCTTCTTCCACTCTCCGTTTACACAAACGGGACCAAAGATTGCACACAGAATTATCCTCTTGAAACGTCCAAGCCTTAGCGCCGCAGAGGAGGACCGGGATGATTAAGGTTTTGTAGAGGGATACCTTCGTTTTCGAGAAAGGGGTCTACTACTCAATTGCCTCTTGAGCCCGAAGAAGCAGCGGTTGGCAAAAGTTATTCTGCATTTTATCTCAGCGCTGGTGTCGATGCCGCTTGTCACCATCGAGTAAAGGTAGACGAAGTCCTTGACTACTTCAAAAATATAGCTGCCGAAGGTGACGTTCTGACCAAGACGTCGGTGTTGCGTGTCTTTCTTTGATGACAGCCGCTTCTGCCTCAATGCTTGCGAACGCCTCATTGACGTCTCGCTTTGTCCGTCCAATAACGTCAATGTCATCTGCGTAGGTAAGCAATTGTGTGGACTTGAAATAGATTGTACCTCTTGTATTGGTCGAAGAGTCCCGCATGACCTTTTCAAGAATAATATTAAAGAAATCACATGACAGTGCGTCACCCTGTCTAAAACCTTTTCTAACATCAAAGGGGTCGATTAGTTAACCTCCGACCTTAATGGAACAGCGAGAGTTCTCCATAGTCATCCTGCACAGTCTGACGAGTTTGGTAGTAATGTTAAAACATGACATGGCTCTGTATAGCTCGTCTCTATGAACACTGTCATACGCGGCTTTAAAGTCGACGAAAAGATGGTGCGTGTCGACCTGGAATTCATGGGTCTTCTCCAAGATCTGCCGTACTGTAAATATTTTATCTATCGTGGATTTTCCTGGCCTGAAACCACACTGGTAGGAACCTATCAGATTGTCCGCGAATGGTTTCAGGCGCTTACACAGTACGGAGAGAGGACATTTTACGCGATGTTCAGGAGGCTTATCCCTCTGTAATTGGTGCAGTCATAGGGGCCTCCTTTCGTATGGACCGGGCAAACGATACTGAGATTCCATTCATCGGGCATGCCTTCTTCCGACCATATCTTACAGATGAGTTGGTGCATGTTCCTGACCAGCTGCTTTAAACAATTACGCGGGGAGTCCGTCTGCTCCAGGAGCTTTATAAGACTTAAGTTTCGATATCGCTATCTTAACATCGTCTAGCGTCTAGGTCGGGTGGACGGGATTCTCGTTCGTCTTCGTCCATTGTGAATGGTTCGCTCTGCCTGACGGCGGCATTTAGGCTATCATCGCCATTATACAGTCTGCAGAAGTGGTTCTTCCACAATCTCAGAATCGGCTGTGACTCCACTAGTTGACCCTGCTCATCCCTGCAGGCTTCTGTTTTGGCTTTATAGCCTTGGCAACTTTGTTTTACTTTCTGGTAAAATTTTCGAACGTCGTCCCTGCAGTAACATCTCTCCATCTCCTTGATCTCGTGCTTCTCGTGCTCCTTCTTTTTCCTTCTCAGAAGCGCATGCCTCTCCCTCCTTTTCTGTTCATAGAGCTCACGGGCAGCTCTCGTCCCTCGATGCAATGTGGCCATGTATGCATTCTGTTTCTCTACATGGGCCTGTCTGCATTCATCATCAAACCAGGGTTTTCTCGACGGTGGTGGCCCGACACCGAAAACATCTGAGGCGGCCTCTCTAATGGTGTTCTGACAATGACTCCATTGCTGTTCTATGGTTTCTGCAGATTGCATCGGGACTTGAGAGAGCTTGAGGGAGACTTGATCGGCGTAGGTCCTAGCGGCCTCCTGCGATTGCAGCTTCCCGACATTAAATTTTGAAGTTCTTAGTCGACTCCGTTGATTCCGCATCCGTACCTTGGCTGCAACAAGGTAATGATCCGAGTCGATGTTGGCTCCTCGAAAGGTTCGGATATCTAGGATGTTGGAGGACTGTCTGCCGTTGATCACAATATGATCATTTTGATTGGTTGTCGATTGATCGAAAGACCGCCAGGTCCCCTTATGGATGTTGAGGTACGGGAGTCGTGTACTTGCTACTACCAAATTATGTCCCGCCATAAAGTCCACTAGCTTTAATCCGTTTTCTGACGTGGTGTTGTATAGGCTGTGCTTTCCAATGAACTGTTGAAAGATAGCTTCCTTACCCAGCTTCCCATACCCAGCTGGGACATTACGCATACGTTCTGCCTAGGAGATCTTGAAGTCGTCTTTATGTGGTTCATCTTTCTCCTCTGTGGGGGCGTGGACACATAATAAGCTTATATTGCGGAGACTGGCGTTAATGCGGATAGTTATGAGGCGTTCGCTTAAATTTTTTTTTTTTTTTTTAGAGACTCGCGCAGCTGCAAGAGTTTTTATATTCGCTTATGATGTGCTTTAGACACACAACCTGAACGGAGTGCAGTGGTTTGGGTCGTTGATGTTCGCTGATGTTCACTAATCTCAGGGGTGGTTATCCTCTGTGCGAAACTCATAAGTCAGCACTACGGGCATAAGTCCGTTCAACTACTATCTTACGCCGATGATATGGACGTGATTGTTCGAACGTAGCGGGCTGTCAATGAGGCGTTTGTTGGCATTAAAGTTAAGGCGGCCACAATGGGCCTGGCGGTAAATGAGGGCAATACGAAGTATTTGCTGTCAGCAAGAGAGGACGCACCGTGGCGCAGTGGGTAGTGTGTTGGCCTCTGACGCCGATGACATGGGATCGAATCCCGACACAGCCATGTCATCGAACGTGTTTTTCACGCTGTTTCTCCTCAGCGGGATGCTGACAAAACCCCCTGTAGTAAAATTGTCATGAAAAGCTTCTCGAAACTAGCCGTTCGGAACTGGCAATAAACTATAGGTCCCTTTCGCCTATGGGAAAATTAAATCACACACAAAATGGGTGATTGAGAGAAGCTCGGCTCAGGTCGTTCATGGACTGTAACGCCAATATACGTACATACAAGAAAGGACGCACAACGTCGACGCCTCGTACAGAGCCTCACAATGGGCAGCAAGAATTTCGAGGTAGTCAAGGACTTCGTCTACCTTGGATCCGTAGTAACAAATACTCACAACGTCAGTACCGGGATTAAACGAAGAATAACTCTTGCCAATCGGTGTTTTTTTTTTTGGCTCAAAAAGCAAAAAGCAAGAGTAACAGAGCCGGCTCTCGGAAAAACAAAGCTGGTTATATAAAGCCAGCCATATATTCCAGTCCTGCTTCATGGTGAAGAGGCATGGGAGCGCATATCAGATATGCTTCGATGATACTGAGAGATAATATATGCATTGTAGATGTGAAACGTATAATTCAAAATTGTAAAAGTGTACGAGGTGTGTCAATTAAGTTCCGGAAATTTTGTCAAAACTCTCGAAATGACAACAATGCGTCATTCGTAAACATTTTGTCTAGAAAGGGGAAGTTCCCTTTCTTTCAGTTTTCATTCAAAGCAGGAGTCGGCAGCACGTTTTCAAAAAAAATGCTTTTCAGTGGGGTTCAAATTTGCTTGTTTTTTGTTTACAAGTTCTCGGAACTTAACTGCCAAGCCTGGTAAAAAATGTTTATTTGAGCTGATAAATCAATTCTTTCCATTCGAATAAATGTTGACCATAACTACGCTTTAAGTGGTCGGTGCAGGGAATCTGTACTCCTAAAAGTAGTTGAGGTGGTTTCCCGACTATGCACGTCAGGGTACAATTAGTGCTTAGATGCTGTTTTGATGTCATAAAACTCGTAAGAGATGTAAAGTTATATCTTCGTTTAAATCCAGCCTGTGGAGGAGCCCTTAAGAGATCGTCGAGGTAGTATTTGCCAAAGGCGCAGAAACTGCGACTTGCCAGTGCTGGGTATTCGCAGAGTAAATTATGACAATTACACTACAGAGGATTTTGAAGAACCCCACTAAGGAGAAGCACTGTGAAAAACTCGTTCAATAACATGGCTGTTGTCGAGATTCGATTCCATGTCATCGGCGTAAGAGGTCCACTGTGCCACGGCGATCCTCAAGCTTCTGAAAAGTATGATGTAATCTTCATTGCTGTGAATTATTTTTTCACAATATCTAAGTTATATACCCGCAGGTAGTTGCTCCTGCGGCCCAAACCATCAACTATGATAACGGTGACATACAGTTTTTCAATCAAAAATCTCAAATTTGCTTTCATCACATTATCCCAAGTTGTTTGAGGAGTTTTCAAATAAGTTTTGACAAAATTGCGACTTTTAAGGCAATTAAGACTGTACGAATTGTTGACGTACTCACTGGTTCAATACGCTTTTGGGGCATATATGCGCCCTCTAAAAACACAGAGCAACAAGATCTTTAAACATTGTACCGATTTATGATTTCTTGAACGTTGGTACACAGTTTTAATGACCCTGTCAAGAGATGTGCCTTCTTTCCTAAGGCAAAATTCCATGTTTCTAGTGGTAGACCTTTTCCGCAACCTTCCAAAATTTGAAATGGTAATCATTTCACTCTACGAGTAGTAAGTTTACATTTAATTGAAAAAAAAATTGCATTGCGTTCGTATAGGTTTTGAACAGGTTTCCCAAATGCCAACTCTTAGGTGGCATCAGGTTGGAATGTCATTATCAACTACAAAGTTAATTCTTAATGTCTTTTATATTTATGTTCAATTCTAATGATTTTCTAACTAGGTCAAATTAATTCGGTGCATCTGAAAAAAAGCGTTTGCATATCTATCGTTTCCAAATACCATGCCTCACCATTTGTTGTTTATACAGAGATAACGCAATGCATTCCCAGTGCAAAATAACGATTAAACTGAATAGCTGCAGATATCATCCCAATTTTATATAAATTTCTGTCGTCAATTTCAGTCACCATTTCGATTTTCCACTTATCTGCCACCGATCCTACCGAATTGAAAATGAAAGAATGGTTACCAACAGCGAGATAAAACCACAGCCCATAACACGTACAACCCACGACCGATAGGTCACTGATAAACTCATTGTGTTACCCAATACGGCTGCCGAAGCTAGATTCGCCGCATTAAATTTGATATTAAATTCACCGCGACAATGATGTCCTCCTAACCGCACTAATTGCAATTTTCCCTGCCCATGCCCATTACTGTCACTGAATGGAACACACCCAAATACCCCCAATTGTTGCCCACACATAGTCATGATCGCGCTCATTCTATTAATTTTGATAAAACCCACTTTCCGCCCGTATTCTCCAATCGACACGCTAGAACAAGAGGAGGAAGCGGCTCTGTATTCATAGCTTGCGGTTGCTGGTGAAGGTGGTTTCTAAATTACAGCTCGTCGCTCAGTAGCAAGGAGGTTTAAACGGTTGCTGGGGAAAATTTAATGCAAGCAACGACCGTCTGAATGCATTTTTATCGTGCAACAGTTGCTTCTTTCCCATGCAGTAATTCCACTCAACCCTTACACGAATTCACCCTTTAAGACCACCCGCGCAGAGTTATATTCGCCTTGGCGACCTGGCGAAGGTGCTGTTGGCATTCAACTGTATGTTTAACTATGTGAATCCGACAACAGTGGCAAGAGCAAAAAAGGATTGGCAAATAAGATGCAATGAACGTGGTGCTGTAGCGTGGCAACCACATCTTTGGGGCTCGCGCACAGGGTATGGGGCAAAACTTCTTAATATAAACTTTCTTGCAGCAATTTCGGTTGTTTTTCGTTTATTTTCCTCGACTGCATCATACCGCACCACATCGCGCGCTACAGTTAGCAAATGGCATCAGAAGCATGAGCACGAGCGTCAGCTTGGAAGCCTGCCTTTAGATTTCATAGCTCATTATTATTTATGAATTCCACAAAAATAAAAAATAAAAATGAAAGAGAGGATATATCTAATGTATTGCTGCTCGAACGCCGAGGGAGCAGTTCTTAGAAGTTGTTCCTGAAAAGAAGAGATTGCTTCTGAGGGTCACATAACCTGGAGGGAACCAAACTGAGGCTGGAGCTCGAAAACTAATATTAATTACTGCAATGATAATGCGATTCGTTTGGTGCACGGAACAAGTAGTCGGTATTCTGGGGTCCAGCAGGCGGATGGAAACAGGACAATAACGAAATTGCAATGGTGTTCTTTGTTGCACGATAGATAAGGGCAATTATGGGGCAAGTGGTTGTGGCAAAAAAGAGAGGATGACTGCAGCGAGTGGGAAGAAAATCCCCAGCAACTAGCTAGTGCTGTATAGTATTGATTTGTGGATGCTTTTGGAGATACGATGATTGTATTTCTTCTTGAAATGCCTAGCGAAGCGGAATAATGCGAGCATTTGAAATTTTAAAGCGCACCGGAAGATGGGACATTGGTGAATAAATTATTGAAAAGTCGACGGACAAGTAAATAGATGTGGTGCTTCGTACACCGTGGACTATACACGTTAGGTTAGATTAGGTTAGAAGAAGGGGTGCCCTATTGAAGATGGGTCAGTGCTCACTTAGACTACGAGGAGTCCATTGTGCCCAGTTAGCTTTTAACCCTTATAAACCTACCAGCTGCTGAAAGACTTGAATGCATATATAAATCTTAGTAGTCTGTACAGATTTCAAAATTGTACTAGGAGGCTTCAAATCTAAGCTGGGAAAGGGAAGCATCCTTGAACAAGTCATCGGCAAACATAGCCTATACGACACCACATCCGATACACACAGGCTGATTGATCTTGCTAAGGGGCGAAATCTCCTTCTAGCCAGTACGCGCTTCCCGTACCTCGATAACAACCAGATTGATCACAGCGCGATCGACGTCAGACACTCCTCAACTATTCTTGTTGTCCGAGCTTTCCGAGGGGCTAACATCGACTCGGACCACTATCTTGTAGTAGCCAACTATGCGCTTACGGATATCACGAACGCAGCGGAGTAGAGTAAGAATACAAGGTTATGACGTCGGAAAGCTACTATCCGCTCGTGCCTTTACTGATCGCGTCTCCCTTAAGCTCTTCAATACACCTCAATCCTCCACGCTATCAACAGAACAGCAGTGGAGTCTTTGCAAACAAGCCCTGAAAAGCTCTGCATCCGAAGTCTTGGGTTTCAAGGTCCCACCACGAAGGTTCACACAGCGAAGAAGGATGCATATAAGGCCTTGCTGCATAAAAGAACAAGAGCAGCTCGTGAGCTCTACGAGTTAAAAATAAGGGAGAAACATAAGCTTCTCAGAAGAAAGAAGAAAGAGCACGAGAAGCGCGCGAGTGAGGATTTGGAGAGGTGTCTACTGTAGGAGTGACGTTCGAAAGTTTTATTAACAGATAAAGCGAACATGCCAAGGTTATAAAGCCAGAACGGAAGCCTGCAGTGATGAGAACAGACACCTAGTAGTAGAATCGCAGTCGATGCTAAGAATATGTAAAAACCACTGTATAACGGCGATGTTGGTCAATATACCGCTGTCAGGCAGAATGATCCATTTCTAATCGAAGAAGACCAGACCAGGCGGACTGTCTGCTGAGCTCTTCAAGGCAGCTGGGGATGACCTGGTTAGGAGCATGTACCAGCTCATCTGTAAGATATGGTCAGAGGAAAGCATGCCCGAGGAATGGAGTCTCAGCATCGTATGCCCGATTCACAAGAAAGGAGACCCCTCTGATTGCGCCAACTACAGAGGAATAAGTCTCCTTAACATCGCCTACAAAATCTTCTCTGCCGTTTTGTGTGAACGCCTGAAGCCTTTTGTAAATAAGCTGATAGGTTCTTCCCAGTGCGGCATGTTGGTTGGGGCCCAGGTTCACCCCGAACTGTAGCGCCCGTTAAGAAGAAGAAGAAGTCCGTTCAGCCCAATATTACTTACCTTTTTACCTTTTGTAGTGCGGAAAGGAAGTGTCTTCCAAGGAATATGTTCCCTTTTTGTTTTTTTTTTTTTTATCTTTATTTCTTGACAATTTATATAACAGGTATAATTAGCAAAAAGCAGAACACAAAATAGTTTGACAAGAAATAGCTTAATACAATCTATTGCCATATGGCAAGCGGCGAAAGTATCTATCAATTGTGCAAGTACTAAACAATAATATAAATAGAAAAATATTGATGGGGAATCTAATGAAATTTTTTGTTAAATTTAATCAAAAAAAAAAAAAAAAAAACAGTGGTTTATGACAACGGAACGAAATGTATCAATAAAATGATGGTCAAAAGAGAAAAGCCATTTTTTTATATTATTTAAATATGCAGTTTTCTTTCTCTCACACCTGCAGATTTCTGGTAACAAATTAAACAAATCTTTAGTACCTTATAGCAATACAAATGTCTTAATGGAAGAATTTCTAATGATTTAAACAATGGAAGGCTAGGTGTTCTCCGATTTGCTTTAGCAATAATTCTAATTACATGTATGTATGTATGTTGGCGTTACAGTCCATGAAGAACCTGAGCGGAGCTTCTCTCAATCACCCATGTTGTGTGTGATTTCATTTTCAAATAGGTGAAAGGGACCTACAGTTTTATTGCCAGTTCCGAACGGCGAATTTCGAGAAGCTTTTCATGACAATTTTACTACAGGGGGTTTTGTCAGAACCCCGCTGAGGAGAAACACCGTGAAAAACACGTTCGATGACATGGCTGTGTCGGGATTCGATCCCGAGTCATCGGCGTCAGAGGCCAACACACTACCCACTGCGCCACGGTGCTGTCGTTCTAATTACATGCTTCTGTTTAAATAATAAGGTCTGTATTTTATTAAAGTACGCTCCACCCCAGCAAGAGATTCCATACTGCAATTTAGATTTAAATAAGCCGTTGTACACCATTTTTATAACATGGTTATTGCAATAGAGACTCAGGTGATACGTATATCTGACTATTTTATTAATATGATGTTTAAGATGTACACAGTGATCGTCCCAGTTTAGCTTATTGTCCAATATAATACCTAAATATTGATAACGATTGACACATTCAATTTGAAAGCACTCTTTAGTGCAGACTGCGCTATCATTAAAAGGAACAAGACCAGACGTAACTGGGTCGGCCAAACAAAAACGTAAACAACTTGGACTGTGGTAATACAAGGGAGTCTTTACATATTAAACCCTTGATATTGAGTTCCATAAATTTAGTCTTAGTACTTATTATCAATTCATGTTTTTTAAACCATTTGCGTAGTAGGTCTAAGTCGTTATTTACATCAATATATAAATTAAAATGACTGTTACTGGAGTACGAGAGAGCAGTATCATCAGCAAAGGAAGTAATTTTACCTTTAAAAGGTTGACTGAACAAGGAATTTACATAAATAAGAAACAAAATTGGACCCAAAACAGAACCTTGGGGAACACCTATATTAGAGTATTTCACAGAACTGAAGGAACGTTTAGCTTTTACTATCTGTTGCCTATTCTTGAGATATGAAATAAACCATTCGTCTATGAAGCCTCTAAAACCTGCATTCAAGAGTTTGTCTAAAAGTAAGCAATGATTCACCATGTCAAATGCTTTGGTTATGTCTATAATTAGACAGGACGAAATTTGGGAGTTGTTAAGACTTGTATATAATTCTCCAACCAGTTTTAGTAGCGCATCTTCCGTAGATTTCCCGTTCCTAAAACCGAACTGATATTCACTAAAGAACTTAGTCCTATTCAAAAAAGAAATCATTCTCGATATTATACCTCTTTCAAAAATTTTACAGAAAACTGATAACAAGGAAATAGGACGGTAATTGTTTAATAACATCGGGTCACCCTTTTTAAGAAGTGGTATTACAAGGGCTGATTTTATGGAAGTGGGGAACATACCTTTATACCTTTTAGACTAGTGTCGGGCATTTGCACAGTAGGTGACGAATTAATTCAATTTGTTCTTCGTCCCTGCAGCTTTTGCAGAAGTCATTGTAGGGCTGGCCTAGCCTGGCTGTATGGTAGAATATCATGCAGTGCCCAGTGACGGCACCGACTGCCAATCGAGTATTCCCACTACTGAACATTAGCAGACTTTCTATCCTTTTCTTATCATAGATGGGCCATATTGATCTTGCCGCTGCGACTGTATCTTATTGATACCACGGTTTATTGGCTTTTACTATTAGCTCCGTCTCTATTTCTCTGAAAAGTGTACTGAGTGTCGTTTGAAAATCAGTTGTGATCTCGGCGGAGTTTGCGTCTAATCCTAATCTAGCTAGCTCGTCCGCTTTCTCATTCCCGGAAATATTTATATGATCTGGTACCCAGCAGAGGGTCAGCTTATTAATATTTGATATCTCCTCCAGCCTCCCTTTGCCGAGTTTTCGAGCTTGGATCTTATCCATGTTGCCTGCCAGCCATCAAAGCTGTCAATATATATACATATGTTAATCCTTTTTTCTGAGAGGTTTTCTCTATCAGGTCCGCAGCCTGTTTGATTGCGAAGACCTCAGCTTGAAAACCGCTATAGTCATCATTAGGTCTATGTATGAATGTATGTTGGCGTGACAGTCCATGAAGGATAAAAGCCGAGCTTCTCTCAATGTTGTGTGTGTGATTTCATTTTCTCAGAGGTGAAAAGAATTTACAGTTTACCTACAGGCCGGTTCCGAACGGCGAAATTTGAGAAGCTTTTCTTGACAATTATACTACAGGGGGTTTTGTCACCAGGTCTATAGGAATAATTTATTTACCCCGGCTCCATTTCGATTGCCAGTTCATTTTCGGTACGTACCGTACCACTGGTCCATTCCTCCCTGGAAGGAATTCTGATAGCGAAACGTTTCGGTTTTGAATTTCGATATGACCCATCGACCCAAGACTGATGCGTCGTCATGAGGACTCCTTGCCCAACGGCCGGATTTTTGCATTCTTAGTGCAGTCCTGGCTGCGATGCTTCCGGAATATACATATGTCTAAGGGTGGAAGGTTCAGTATTGTTTCAAGAGCCGCCGTTGGTGCGGATTTCATAGATCCAGTCATCGCCAGACTACCTGACCTCTGAACTCCTGCAACACTTTGAAGATGGCATTTCTTCTCAAGTGCCTTTCACCAGACAGTATACGTTAAATAAGCAAGCAGAACAGACAAGGCAGATCCGATTTAATTATTTAAATGCAAGTAAATCATCATACTCGACTGTAAGTCTATTTAAAACAACTGAAAAAGCGTATGCGAGCACTACGGAGAGATTTCTGTTGCGATTTTATATCCCACCACCTCCCTCACGGTCCAATTAATTTTTTTTTCTTCCCCTTAGTGGGAGATAAATTATTCCCAGATGATTGTCCCCATAGAGATTACTAGATACCGATAGTTTCAACATTCGTGTTCGCAAACAACTTTATTGTTCAGAATTAATTCTCCTTCTTGCATGAATTTAATAGTTGCGGCCCATCCTGGACAAGAGTAAATTGGGCTTTGAACACGGTCGAACACTAACGTCCTTAATATTATTTGGAAATTTCTTTTCACATGGTCACCTAGGTAAACAGCAAATTCTTGGGTACAATATAAATACAGAGCAATCGATCCTCTATTACATACTTCGTTCATTTGGATGTGGAAACCTATTTACATATGTATGTACATACGTGTGGCATATTAAGCAAACACAGAAAACGAGAGAGAATCAAAAGGTTCTCGTAAATTGGGGGAGATACATTTACTTTTGCAATATTTGCCTTTAACAGAACATGTATTTGATTTTCATTTCGTTTCTCAAAAATTTGTTACGATTACCAGGGAAGATACTCATGGCAGTTGTGCCTGGTATACTAGGAATCATGTGTTAAATGCTATTTAGATCCTGAAGTATGAGGTAAGCCCTTAAGCGAAATAACATTCGGAAAGGATGGAAGGCAATTAAAATGGAATTATTGGGCTGTCCCATATCAATTTGGAACATGTGTAAACACTTATCTTTATTGCGGATAAATTGGTACATATTGATTCAGGTGTTGACCTGGGGATATACATGCATACATATGTATGTAAGATATCCAGGTGAAAATATTCGTAGAAGTTTCGAAAACGCGCTCTTTTATGACGTATACTGTGCAAGGAGCTAAAATAATATAAAAATTGTAAGCTTTCCGCATATGAATAAGCGCCTCAAGAGGGAGTTAAAAACTCTAAGAGCACGGTCGGAGACCGTAGCCGAATCACAACTTTACCGTCCGGATAATTAGTACATTATCATCACACCGACGAAGAAGAATTGAGTCACGAAACGAACCGGTAAAAAAACGCAAAGCTATTTTGTCACCCGAGATCATAGACGCCAAAGAAAACAAGGTGTCCGTAATACATATGTACGTGAAGCAATAAAGTACAAAAATACAAGGAGGAGCGAACGCCGTCGCCGTAGAACAAAGGTACGCGACAAAACAAGCCGCAACAACCACCGCCGATAAATATCATCGGAATTGTGAACATTTTACTGGGAACTGCTTATAAATTTAAATTGCGAAGTAAGACGACGCCCCCCCGGCAGCTGACCTCCTCGTGGTGGGGGACGGGCAACAGATTTGGGGTGTTAGAATTAATGTTCGTACGGACCAAACATGCCTAACGAAGCGCAAGCCCCCATGATGACGAAAAGAAGAGCAGCCTCGGAAATTGCCTACCCTGGTGTGCCAGGGCCCGATTCGGAGCCAGGCCTAAATGGTGGCAGTATGCGAGCGTCTGCTGGCCGGTCTGTCCCGCTCGCCAGCCGGTCGGGCTTAGCCCGAAGAAGTCACGAGTAACCCGGCAGTGGCCTCGTGGGCCGTAACGGAGGTGTGGGGGAGGTATCACGCCATGCACTAACCAGTGCGTGAGTTACGTTTCGCAACATGTTGCCTTATGTTTTGTATGCCGTAACTTTGCATCTATGCACTTAGTTTTCCTTGATACTTATTTGTTTATTTGCCTACGATCATGCGATTTATTTTTACTACTCTACCTATTTACGTACGCGTCTCTTTTCCCAATTTCTTTCCCACCTATTTGTTTATGATATGTTAACCACACCAACTACCTAGTTACGCGTCCCTTTTTCCAATTTCGCTTCCACCCACATATTTGTTTACGTGTCGATGATCGTGCGATTGGTTAACTCGATAAAAGACCACCGACCGGGCAAGTCGTAAAAACAAAAACTTGTAAATCTGAAATTTTAAGACCACCGACCGGGCAAGTCGTAAAAACCAAAACTTGTAAATCCGAAATTTTGATAAATTAAATTTAAAGTGAAAAAAAAAATATTAAGTGTTTTTTTTTTTTTTTTCTAAACCCATAATTGGCGCAGTCACAATCGTGTTTTCTACCAGTTTCTACCAGTGGTGAATTATAGTAGCCTTTATTTTACTGGACAGAAAACAGAGACCTACGCGTGTTTTCCAAATACAAAAAGGAAATGTTAAAGAAAAGCCGGAAAAAACACAAGTGAATGAAAACAATAGTTGATGGAACACAAGAAAAAAAATTTATAACAATAGTTAATATACATTTATAAGAACATAGAATTTAACATACATACATATATACACATACTCATATATTTGAAAAGAAAGTGCACAACGGATCAAGAAACACCAAATAGCAAGAAAAGGAAAATCGAAGATCTCGACCTATTTAAGTTCAGTTTTATTCAATGAATTGTTAATATTTAGTTTAAATATGTTTGTTACGAGATTAGGTTATTAGTTATTAGTGCTATTAAAATTATATCGAAATTATATATTTTTTTTTTTGAGTGAAAAAGAAAGAAACAAAAAAAAAAGCAATAACAAACATATCATATCACCAAAGATTATAGAGGTAAGTCCTAGTTTAAGTTTTGCCATTGGGTTCCATGCCTCCATTTAAAAAAATAATAAAAGGTGGTCGTTCAAAAAGATATTGTCCCTACACAATAAATTTAGTTAATACTAGCAATAACATTTCTTGTTCGTGGTAAACATCGAAAATAGTAAAGTGCCTTTTACGAAAGAAATAGAAACCTCGTCAAATAAAAACATGGCTATAAATGCTAGCATCACCATGTTAAGGTCCACGAAGCAAACAATGTCGTAATTGAGGCTAAAAGGTCACTCTACCAAGAGATGTGCCTTAACACATTCCTGGCAGGATTAAGGGAACCGTTGGGATCAAACATTAGGGCTATGAGACCCTCCAACTTCTGCTTGGGGGAACAAATCCGTTTCTATTTCCAAGGCTCTCGAAACTCTCAAAACCATCACGTTACCATAAATCCACCAAACTTTACGAGGGCAACTTTTCAGCATCCTCAAGCAAACATTCGTAATCCCCAATATTATTATCGACCTGAATTAAGGCATTTTCATCCACATTCCAAAAACTCAAACCCATCAAACTTACATTATACACCATCAAATAGACCACAGTTTAGGAATAAATTCTCTTATAATTTCAATAGTAAAAATGATTATGAACCTCCATTTCCGCATACGAATAGTAACTCAAATGTTTATAGGAGAATACAGCCCGAACCGATGGATATTTCAAGTGGTAATACAACCAGAAAAACAGCAAACAATTCTCAAGCTTATAGTAAACCACAATTATTCAATGTAGAGTCTCATGATCCTAGTCGTAGTAACGAATATTTTTCTCCACAAAATCTAAATGAAATCCACTCTCAATACCGCTCCCACAATCATAATCCTTCGAATAATTTAGATCCATCCAGTAATGTTGAAATTGATGATGAAAATTTTCTTTTACAAGCCTCGGACAATCAATAGGATACGTAGGTATTAATAATCATAACTCAAATTTGTTGCCATATATAAACATTTACAGCTTTAATAACACAAAACTAAAATTCTTAATAGATACTGGAAGTAATAGATCCTTCATAAGTCCACATTCGAGTAAGAATCCTTATAAAAGAAAAATAATACCACAGGAAATTAAAACAATTTTCGGCACCCAATGTGTCGACCAAGAAATTATTTTGGAGGGTCTACCGGAACTCCAAACGAAATGTAATCTACATTTCCTGGTATTTAAGTTCCATAACTACTTTGATGGTTTAGTTGGAGTTGATATTATGAAGGAACTAGGAATAATTATCGATATCAAGAACTCTGTTCTTGTAAGAAACAACATCCAGATTCCCTTGAGCTTTAAACCAAATCTTACTTGGCAAACATTTTCAGTTCCAAGTTTTACTAAAAAGGTCTGTCTCTTACCAATCGACGTTGAATCTGGAAGTGTTCATATAAAACCTACATATATCACACCTAACTTACTGATTCCAGAGGGCCTATACAAAGCTCAAAATTGGTATTGCTTTGTTGAGGTAATAAACAAATCAGATTCTTCTCAAATCTTTGTAATAGAGCAACCAATTAGTGGTCAACTCATAGACAATTTTATAGAGTTTCACAACTATTCTATAAAAAATAATCAGAGCACGGAGGCTGTAAACATGAGTAAAATGGTTAGAACTAGCCATCTAAATTGTGAGGAAGAACAAGCAATACGGCATCTGTGTTATCAGTTCAAAGATATCTTCTTTTAAGAAGGTCAAAACTTAACGTTTTCCAACAAAATAAAACATGAAATCAAAACCACAGACCGAATTCCGATTTATTGTAAGTCTTATCGATACCCGTACGTCCATAAGGAGGAAATACACCGACAAATAAGTGATCTACTTAATCAAGGTATCATCCGTCCAAGTTTTTCCCCTTGGTCTTCTCCTGTTTCGATAGTTCCAAAAAAAAGAGATGCAAGCGGAAAGGAAAAATGGAGATTGGTAATTGATTACCGAAAATTAAGTGAAAAAACTATTGATGATCGCTATCCTATTCCCAACATTACGGACATTTTGGATAAGTTAGGTAGGTGCGTATACTTCAGCACTTTAGATCTGGCATCTGGATTTCACCAGATTGAAATCAAAGCCGAAGATGTTCCTAGGACAGCCTTTTCCATCCAGAATGGACATTATGAGTTTGTCCGAATGCCCTTTGGCCTGAAAAACGCACATTCGACCTTCCAACGCGTCATGGACAATGTTTTAAGAGACCTCCAAGGTAAAATATGTCTAGTATACATGGACGATATCGTAGTGTACTCCACCTCACTGCAAGAACATCTTCAAAACCTAAATGCTGTTTTTCAAAAACTCCAGGATGCCAACTTAAAAATACAGATCGATAAGTCAGAATTTTTACGTAAAGAGGTATCGTTCTTAGGTCATATTATAACACCGGACGGAATCAAACCCAATCCCGATAAAGTAAGTGCAGTTAAGAGGTTTCCAATCCCAACAACTCCGAAACAAATCAAGTCTTTTCTCGGCCTTCTTGGGTATTATAGAAAATTTATTAAAGATTTTGCCAACTTAACGAAACCACTAACTGAATGTCTTCGTAAGGGAAAAAAGATAAACCTGGATAATCGGTACATAAACTGTTTTGAACATTGTAAGACTCTCCTCTGCAACGATCCGATTCTGCAGTATCCGGACTTCCATAAACCTTTCATCGTTACTACTGACGCTAGTAATGTTGCTATAGGTGCAGTGCTTTCTCAAGGTGCTTTGGGCTCCGATAAACCGATTTGTTTTGCAAGTCGAACCTTATCAAAGAGCGAACAGAACTACAGTACTATAGAGAAGGAGCTTTTAGCCATAGTATGGGCAACCAAATATTTTCGCCCATACATATATGGAAGAAAGTTCAAAATAGTCACGGACCATAAACCTCTCGTCTGGCTTTTTTCTTTAAAAGAGCCCAACTCTAAGCTTGTACGATGGAAACTTAGGCTCGAAGAATATGATTATGAGATTGTTTATAGAAACTTACTTACTTACTTATCAGGCCTGCGATCCATGGAGGATCTGAGCCTGAGCTATAGCTGCCTTCCATCCTTGACGGTCCCGGGCACGCTGCTTCCAGTTGTCAAGACCAAGATGTCTTACATCCGCGATTACTTGGTCTTTATACCGGAGGTTCGGTCTTCCTCTTCTTCTCGAACCAGGAGGCTCGGAGTCGAAGACCCTCTTAGCTGGAGCGTTGATGTCCATGCGCTCGATGTGGCCGAGCCAGTGCAGTCGACGGGTCCTTGCCTTCCGGACTACATCCACATCTTGGTACAGCTCGTAGAGTTCGCGGTTGTGTCTTCTTCTCCATTCACCTTCCTCACAGATAGGACCAAATATCCGGCGCAGAATTTTTCTTTCGAAAGAACCCAAAATCAGCTCCGCTGTCCTGCCTATCGTCCAGCTTTCGGCTCCGTACAGCAAGACTGGCAGAATGAGCGTTTTGTAAAGCATGACTTTGGTCTTTCGAGTGAGGAGTTTTGACCCCAGTTGTTTGGACAAGCCGAAGTAGCAGCGGTTGCCAAGGGCGATTCTACGCCGGATCTCCACTGTGGTGTCATTTGTGGAGTTTACGTTTGCCCCGAGGTAGACAAACTCCTTAACTACCTCGAAATTGTAGCTGTCAATTGTTATGTTTTGTCCCAGGTGGTGAGCGACGGATTGGTTTTTGCTTGACAGCATGTATTTCGTTTTGTCCTCATTGATCTTAAGACCAATTCGTTTCGCCTGTTCTTCAATCGCCGTGAATGCTTCCACAATGCCACGGCGAGAACACGCGATGATGTCGATATCATCCGCGTATCCTAGCAGCTGGATGGACTTGTAAAAGATAGTGCCTTCCCTGTTGACGCCTGCCCGTCGCACTATCTGCTCCAGCACCAGGTTGAAGAAGTCACATGACAGCGCATCTCCTTGCCGAAATCCGGTGCATGTTTCGAATGGTTCCGAGGTCCTAGAACCGAGTTGCACGGTGCATCGCGTGTTTTTTAGAGTGGCGCGACACAACTGGATCAGTTTTACCGGGATCCCGAATTCGGCCATCGCCCCAAACAGTGCTTCACGATGAATGCTGTCGTATGCGGCTTTGAAATCGATGAAAAGATGGTGTGTATCGATTTGAAACTCGTTGGTCTTTTCCAGGATCTGTCGAAGTGTGAAAATTTGGTCTATAGTTGATTTGCCGGGCCGGAAGCCGCACTGGTAGCTGCCGATTAGTGCGGTGCAAAATGGTTTTAGACGTTCACACAATACGCTGGACAGGATCTTGTGTGCGACATTGAGCAGGGATATACCTCTATAGTTCTTGCAAGAGGTAGGATCGCCTTTTTTGTGGATGGGGCATATAGAGCTGGTATTCCAGTCGTCGGGCATGCTCTCATCTTCCCAAATTCTGCAGATGATCTGGTGCATGCTCCCTACCAGAACATCGCCGCCAGCCTTGAAGAGCTCTGATGGCAAGCCATCTGAGCCTGCGGCCTTGTTGTTCTTCAGCTTCTGAATAGCTGTGCCGACTTCTTCTATGCTGGGTGGGAGGACTACTTCAGCGGCTGGAGTTGGGATTTCCTCGGTCCCTACCACTCTCTCTTGGTCATGCTCGTTAAGCAGCTGCTGGAAGTGCTGCTTAAATACATCCACTATTCCCTGCGGGTCGGTGACAAGATTACCCTCGCAGTTTCGAAGAGCCAGGGTGCCCTTTTTGAAGCCTCCTGCAAGGCCTTTGGCTTTCTTGTAAAAGGCTCGTATTTTATGTTTATCCCTAGACTCCTCGATGTCCTTGAGCTGGGAGGCTGCGAAGATTCTTTTCTTTTGTCGCAGTAGTTTCTTCTCCTCCCTTCTTCTGGCTCGGTACTCTTCTCGCGCTGCCCTGGTTTTCCTCTGCAGCGCCTTTTGGTACGCCTCGTCGGTTGCTGCCTTTTTCTGCTCACACTCGCCATCATACCACGGGTTTCTTGTCGGGGGTGGTAGGTATCCTAGGGTGGTTTCGGCTACTTCCTGAATGGCTGAGCGGCAATGCAGCCACATATTGTTTATAGAAAAGGCAAGCAAAATTCCAACGCTGACGCACTTTCACGTATCGAGCTTAACAGTAATGAGATAACTGAACCTGAAATAAACCCGGAAAACTTAGATATGACTTCCGTGCAAAATAATATCGATATCTCTGAGGATTTGTCTACAGTCCATTCAGGACAAGAAAACTTGGATGATGCTATACCCATATCAGAGCGTCCTATCCATGAGTTTTCTAACCAAATAATAATCAAACAAAATCCCTCTAGAAAATAACTATTCTCCAAAATGCATATATTGTTCCAAAGAAAAAAAAGGCACATCATAGAATGCCGAGATCCTAAAAATGAAACTATTTTAATCTCTATTTTAAAAGATTTCGCTAATACCAAAAGGACTACGGCTATATTAACCGATGATGAAACATTTAGAACATTGCAGTATGTTTACGCAACATTTTTCCACCGATCACGTATTAAATTAGTTAGATCTACTATCTTACTAAAAGATATAACGGAAAGAGAAGAACAAGAATATTTACAAGATCATATAGAAAATTTTCAAAAATTAACTAAAATTATTCAAGAACAAAGTTTTAACAAGAAACAAAATTATATAAACAAATGCAACCGATTACGTAAAGATCCTCCAAGTTACAATCAGGACGATATAATCTATGAACTAGAAGGCAGGCGTAATAAATTAGCACCTAGGTTTAATAAACATATAGTAACAAAAAACGGAGAAATTACAATAGAGACAGAAAATTAGGAAAAATACAAACTAAACTATGATTACAGTACTATACTATATACTATACTCTTAACCTAAATCATTTATTTTTGTGCAGAATTCGTAGATCATTTGTTTTATTTTTTTTTCTCTCCTTTCATTCAAAGAAAAAATATAAATAGATGTATAACAATAAACATATCCAGAACCCAATATAAAGCAAAACTTAAATTAAGGATGTTACTATGTATGCTAATCGTAACATGGAAATTACATTACAATATAATTACATAAACGTAGCTATCTTAAGCATTGTCGAACTTCATCCTCCTGTTTCAGTTCAAACTTAGGGGGGAGGAGTTACGTTTCGCAGCATGTTGCCTTATGTTTTGTATGCCGTAACTTTGCATCTATGCACTTAGTTTTCCTTGATACTTATTTGTTTATTTGCCTACGATCATGCGATTTATTTTTACTACTCTACCTATTTACTTACGCGTCTCTTTTCCCAATTTCTTTCCCACCTATTTGTTTATGATATGTTAACCACACCAACTACCTAGTTACGCGTCCCTTTTTCCAATTTCGCTTCCACCCACATATTTGTTTACGTGTCGATGATCGTGCGATTGGTTAACTCGATAAAATACCACCGACCGGGCAAGTCGCAAAAACCAAAACTTGTAAATCCGAAATTTTGATAAATAAAATTTAAAGTGAAAAAAAAAAATATTAAGTGTTTTTTTTTTTCTAAACCCATAATTCGTGCGGGGAGTAAAGGGCAACAGACAACGGCATCGACTTAGGATGGGCACGTGGAACGTCTCATAGCTCACAGGAAAGTATCACGAGCTGGTTGAGGAAGCTGCCAGGTCTCGGTTAGATATCGTAGGTATCTCTTCGACAAAGCAAAGAGGATATAAAACTGTGGACCTTTCGGACGGGTGGAAACTCTTCCTGTGGGGAGTTGCACCTCAAATGCTGCACAGGCGGGAGTGGGGATACTCATAAGTCCCAGGCTGGCAGACAGGGTATTGGAGTGGATACCATTAGGAGGGAGACTCGCGATCTTAAGACTCAAGTTTCAAATATCAACTATGGCTCTGGTGCAGGTATATGCACCGAATCTAGAGTCTGAGTATGCGACTTACCTGGATGAAATTGATACGGCCCTTGATAGGGTGGTTGAGATGGATTCCTATATCCTGATGGGTGACTTCAACGCCCACGTGGGTGTGGATGTAACGACACGGAGGAGTGTGATTGGAAGGAACGCCGATCCTCATCAAAACGCGAACGGAGAGAGGTTGTTGGATTTTTGCTGTGCAAATGGCATGTCCATTATGAACACCCTCTTTCCGCACAAAGCCATTCATAAATATTCGTGGTATCGTCGGAGTCTTGAACAGAAATCGTTGATACATTTCTTTGTGGTACCATCGTGTGTGAAACGGATGGTTTGTAACGTTCGTGTGTTGAGAGGGGCTGAACTGTCAACTGATCATCACCTGGTGTTGTGTATGCTGTATCTTACTGATGGAGTACCTCGTCTGCCAAGGCGGAAACCAAGAGTGGTTACACGCATACGGTGGGAGAAACTACAGAGCAGTGAGTGCGGCAACATTCCGCACGACACATATCCGAAAGGTTTGAGCAATTCCAACTGTTCCATCGCATGTAGAGGAAGAATGGCGACTATTTTCAACAGCTGTCATTGCCTCTGCACGTGATGTTTGTGGAGAGAAGCGGCTTGGTGTGGCGGCTGATGGTGAGAAAACAACTGCGTGGTTTAAAACACCCGGAGTTCAAGAAGCCATCAGAGAGAAGAAAAAGGCCTACAGAGACTGGATTCTCTTGGGGGACTCTGCCTCTCGTGACCAATACACTGTGGGGCGAAGAACTTGCAAATTTGCTGTACGAGCAGCGGAAGAGCAGTCCTGGAAGCAGTTCGGCGAGAAGTTGGAAGCCGACCATAGATCTGCGAAAAAGGTGTTCTGGCAAACCATTCGCCGGCTCAGAGAAAAGGAAATTCAACATCATCGAAGGAGTTAAGTCCAAAGATGGTGTGTTCCTTTCCAATGAGATGGACATCTTACGCAGACGGAGCGAGCACTTTTCGGAGCTGCTCAATCCCGAACAGGGCACTGAGGGGGACAGGCCTATAGTCTTGCGTGTGGCGGAGAATAGTTCAACGGTGGAGGAAGTCATTTTAGCGATTGAATCGCTAAAAGTTGGCAAATCCGCCGGTGTGGACGAAATTCTGAAATTCGGCCAGAAATGCTTAAGGCAATGGGTAAAGAGGGAGTATTATGGCTCTCTCGTGTCATTTAGGTGATCTGGGAATGCGGTGAGACACCTGGCGACTGGCAAACTGAGGTGATTGTTCCTCTTTTCAAAAAGGGGGATAAAAAAGAGTGCTCCAACTATAGGAGCATATCTCTTTTAAGTGTCCCCGGTAAGGTCTACGCTAAGGTGTTGGATGCGCGTTCTAGAGCTATGGTCGTATCCAGAATAGGGGATGAACAGTGCGGGTTTCGTCACGGCAGAAGTACAACCGACCAGCTTTTCACTCTAAGAATGGTACCCGAGAAGGCTTGGGAGTACGCCAAACCAATCTACAGCTGCTTTGTAGATTTGAAAAAAGGCGTATGACCGAGTTCGGTAAACTCTGGAGTGTTCTGCAGGAGTATGGGATTGATAGTCCTCTGTTGAGGGCCATTCAGTCTCTATACACAAACTGTAGCAGCTGCGTTCGGGTTAACGGTAGTAAATCAACACCTTTCACCGTAGGCGTTGGACTTCGCCAAGGGTGCGTCTTGTCACCTCTCCTTTTCATTATATATATGGACTGGATAATGCAGCGCGGTCGAGGCGAGGAGTGTTTTACATTGGGAGAGTTGAGGATAAGTCATCCTCTTTTTGCAGATGACTTAGTTGTCCTCACATCCTCTCAGATGGAACTTCAGCGCGCGCTAGAAAGGTTTGTGGCCGTATGTGCTGATGCTGGAATGAGGGTTAACGTGGGCAAATCCGGGTCTATGGTTATTTCCAGAACACCTGTCCAATGCACTCTACATGTTAGTGGAGTCCCATTGAAGCAGGTGGAGAAGTTTAAGTATCTCGGGGTCTTCTTCATGAGTGATGGGAGGAGTAATACTGAGCTTTCCTGCGGGATTGGTCAAGCTGGGTCAATTTTGAAACAGCTTGGAAGATCTGCAATTAGGAATACCGAGCTTGGTGTCAAAACCAAGTTAGCGGTTTTTAACTCAGTATTTGTTCCAACTCTCACCTATGGTCATGAAATTTGGGTATTGACCGAAAGAATAAAATCGCGAATACAAGCTGCCGAAATGAGATTTATTCGTGCTGTTGTGGGAGTTACTCGCCGGTATAGGGTGAGAAACACGGCAGTGCGCGGGGAGCTTAATGTTAAACAGCTGCTTCTCCGAACGGAATGGGCTATGCTTCGATGGCTTGGTCACGTGAGACGAATGTCGCCATCATCACGACTTCCGAAGCGTGCCTTGGATGCAATACCATCAGGCAGGCGACCGCTTGACAGACCCAGGACGAGGTGGTTGGACCAAGTCCAAAAACTCGCTTGGGTGCGCTTGGGCATAGCTCCTGATGAGTTAGAGTCGATGACGGAGGATCGAGTGGCCTGGAGATCCCGCGTGCTCGCATTACCCCCGCGACTCTTTTAGTAGAACATGCGGGCCCCTGAAAATGATGATGATGATGAAGTAAGTCGACTGGACGGTACAAGTATCAGACCCCGAAAGCTATCAGTTGGTATCTCAAAAGCTTACCAATAAAAAAATTCAATCGTATACTTATGAAAATTAGGCCGAAACCTATCAGAGTGATAGCTAAGGGCTTTCGCGCCTCCTGCCCAAAAGAAAAGATTATCTCCGATCTAAAAAATAAAGGCATCAGAATAATTGACGTCGGCGTCGTTAATACCCGTGCCCGTGTAAAAAAGGAAGTCGATAGCGATGAAGTCATAACAAGACGCGATCTACCCGTTTTTACGCTTACATTCGATAAAAACGAGAACAAGGAAAAAGAACAAGGCTAGTTCCTCAATGCAAACGCTACCAGGAATTCATCCATATGCAGGCATATTGTCAAAAAGAACCGGGTTGTATTAAGTGTGCCTAACCACACCTAATGAAGAAATGTCTTCTTTCAAAGCACTCCCCTGCAGCTTGCGCCAACTGCAAGGGAAAACATCCAGCAAACTACAAACAAAACAAGAGAAAATCAAAATTTGCGAAAACAGGCCTTCTTCGCGTCCAATATGAAATTTCTAAAAATACTCGCTTGGAATGGGCTTCCACAAAAACCTAACGAATTAGAAATGTTCACAAAAACAAAAAAAGATTGACATAAGTATGTCAATGTTAATGTATCTTCAGTAAATTACCAACTTTGCTGTGGCAAGGCGGCCCAATTCACCAATCTTTTTAACGACCTTGGACCGAGTTTTCTTATGGGTGGTGACTTTGATGCCAAACACACATTTTAAGATCCAAGATGTATTGCACAGAGAGGCAAACTGATTTGATTTGCCTGCTGTAAACCAGAGACATACCACAAACGGATGGCACTGTGCTGGCCACATTCGCCGACGATATTTCAATTTTGGCCTCAGGAAAATCAGTCCAAGAATTAATGACTAAATTGCAATATCCCCTGAACCATATAAACGACTGGACGAAAACTAGGCGGATCGCGCTTAACGAAACCAAATCTGTCTACGTACATTTTATTTATAGAAAAGTACATATGTAAGTGCACTACCTCTCTTTGTAAATGAACTTCAGATTTCATTCGCGAACGAGGCAAAATACCTAGGCATGACATTTGGAAATGTACTGGATACTAGGAGTATTCCCAGCTTAGTACTGAAGACTAGCTGCTGCTCTGCAAACAAGTGCTTAAACCTACTTAGGCTTACGGTAAACAACTCTGGGGTTGTACCAAACGTTTCAAAATAAAGAACCTAAACCGAACGACTCTCCAGTTTGCAGGAACTCTCACTGGAAAGCTGCCTGCTAAGGGTGGTTACCTCGAAATCGGAAACTAATAGATAAGTCAATTGACTTAGTTGTAGAAGAAAAACCAAAAACAACTAACTTGAAGAGTGGTGTTTTTAGTGAGTCAAAGCTCACACTACTATGAGCACGCGCTTTTCACCAACCCTCGTGAAACAAAAAAAAAATCCTCTATTTGGGGAATCAAAAACATACGAGCACTTTGGCAAACGAGCGATCAGATTCAGTAGTCAATCAAATTGGCATCGTGAAAAACAACGTTTTAGATGTTTAAAGTTTGTGAGAAGCCATAAAAAAAGTCTAATGGCGTTGAATCCCATGATCCAGCCGGTCACCCATTGGTGTTGGCTTTTATTTTGTAATTGTGTGATTTGCTCTCACTTACATGGACTTTGCATATAATGTATAAAGCAAAACTATCATTACAGTGAAGTCTTTGTAATACAGTTCTTGAGAAAGCGTTGCTGTTATCGCTCCAATAGTCCTAACAATCGGATCAAAGCGATAAATAAATTACTCATCGAACTCATTTCTTAAGTATCCTATCCATTCGCGTGCTCGAACCACATGTTGACCTGGTTCAGCTCATGCATTTGGGCATTCGGCTAGGCGACTTGATCCAACAGCGTGAATTGCTTGGCCGTATACACAGAGAGCACAGAGCAAGTATTTTGATCTGACGACTTAAACAAAATATCCTAGCGCTGAAAGACTGACGAATAAAACGAATAAAGAGCTGAGTTTGTTTGGTGCTAATAGGGTTAACAGAGAAGTAATCTTGAAGGACCTTGAAGCCTTGAAGAGCTCTGATGGCAAGCCATCTGAGCCTGCGGCCTTGTTGTTCTTCAGCTTCTGAATAGCTGTGCCGACTTCTTCGATGCTGGATGGGAGGACTACTTCAGCGGCGGGTGTTGGGATTTCCTCGGTCCCTACCACTCTCTCTTGGTCATAAATACATCCACTATTCCCTGCGGGTCGGTGACGAGATTACCCTAGCAGTTTCGAAGAGCCTGGGTGTCCTTTTTGAAGCCTCCTGCAAGGCCTTTGGCTTTCTTGTAAAAGGCTCGTGTTTTATGTTTATCCCTAGACTCCTCGATATCCTTGAGCTGGGAGGCTGCGAAGATTCTTTTCTTTTGTCGCAGTAGTTTTTTCTCCTCCCATCTTCTGGCTCGGTACTCTTCTTGTGCTGCCCTGGTTTTCCTCTGCAGCGCCTTGTGGTACGCCTCGTCGGTTGCTGCCTTTTTCTGCTCACACCCGCCATCATACCACGGGTTTCTTGTCGGGGGTGGTAGGTATTCTAAGGTGGTTTTAGCTACTTCCTGAATGGCTGAGCGGCAATGCAGCCACATGTTATTGGCATTTGTGTTCTACGTAGGTATACCGTATAATCTTTCGCTCAGCTGCTCCCTGTAGACTCTGGCAACCTTCGGTGTGCTCAGGCGCCCAATGTTGAACCTCCTCCTGATGGGCTGGTGCAGCTTTCTGACATTGGACAGTCGAGCTCTGAGTCTTGCTGCTACGAGGAAGTGGTCAGAGTCGACATTTGCCTCTCTGAATGTTCGCACATCCAGGATGTTTGACGAGTGCCTTGCGTCAATGAGCACGTGGTCGATTTGGTTGGCGGTTCGACCGTCCGGAGATCGCCAGGTTGCTTGCGAGGGAATCTTGTGCTACTTATCACCGCATTACGAGCTGTCGCAAAGTCAGCGAGTCGGAAGCCGTTATCTGTTGTTGTATCGTGGAGGCTGTGCTTTCCGATCACTCCGCCAAGGGTGTTCTCCTTACCGATCATGGCGTTGAAGTCCCCGAGCACGATTTTTACATCGTACTCCGGACAAGCTTCGTAGGTGTTGTCCAGGAGGTCATAGAAGTCTTCCTTGATAGGGTCTTCAGCCTCGTCGTTAGGGGCGTGTGCACATAAGGCTGATGTTATAAAATCTGCCTCTGATACGGATCACAGCCAGGCGATCACTTATAGGTTTAAAGTCGATGACCTTCGACCTTAACCGCTTTCCCACGACAAATCCGCATCCCAGTAAGTGCAACCTTTTGTGACAGCTGTAATAAATGTCGCAATTTTTCTTCCTAATCATACCAGCGTATTTCCTGGACCGCAGTAATATCCGCCTTGTACTGCGTAAGGATTCCTTCTAGTTTATGAGCAGCTCCGGGAGTGTACAGGGTTCTGGCATTCCAGGAGCATACTCGCAAATCGTGTTCCTTTTTCGTGCGTTGTCGTCGTCGAGTATCCGTCCGTGTATCCGAGGCATCTTGCTCATTCATAACTTTGTTTTTTTTTTTTTCGTGGGCGGATTGTTAGCCCGCCGCACAACCGCCATTCTGGTCGGGGTTTTGTCGCTGCATACGTTTGTTCACCTCCCAACGGTTGTTGAAGACGCTATCCAGAGGGCGCCGCGAGGTGGCCGTATGTCAACTTGACCCGGGCATTTAAACAGGGATCGTTGCTGGCATCTCGCCAGGTTGAGAGCGATCAACAACTTTACCCTGTATGTCCGAGCCCATGCCCTCTCTTGTCTTCATACACCAATTCCAATTTTCGGAAGACTTCCGAGAATTTTTTACCAGATTTCACTAAAAAATTTAATCACAACACGTTGCTTGTAATGTGAGTCACTCATTTTAACTACGTCACTAAAAAGGTTTCTGACGAACGACGCAGTGTTGCCAGTTCCCGAGTTATGACTAAATTCACGGACCTTAATTGCAACACCTCGTGGGCGTCTTCAACTGCCATCAAAAAAAGGCTCATACCTTTTAACATCTTGACAGAAAGACATTAGACCAGCTAGGTGACGACGGATCTATCGCCTGAGATAGTTGCCCAGTTTTAAACAGCATGGCCTTCGGGCTTTAATTTTCAATGCCACATCAAGTAAAAAGGTCGTTCACTAACCAGGGTTCAAAACTGTGGGAAGTTTTCAAAAGACCTGGATTGATTTGAAGTGGTATATACATAGTTGAGGTCTACGTTCACATTGAACTGTAGCGCCCACCTAAGAAATAAGCAAGAAGTGATGTGAAATTATATTCAAACTGGGAATTTACTTCTAGGTGATAAGTGCAATCATCAGGTGATAATAGTGTTTTATAAATTATTCCGTCATGTTTATGCTACATTCAATTGCGATGACATGATTGCCCCTATGGGGAAATATGGACATTTATGCATTGATAACGCACTCGTTATCTCATTTTATGTAACATGTTTTCTTTTGTTTGTAGATACAATATAGAATCTTGTTTACAATACCCGACCAAGCCTTTAGACGTAATTTACACAGATATACAACATACTGAAATACTAATTAGACAACACGCTGCATTGAGCATTATGAATTAAGTGCAGTGGGCGAGTCAATTAACTGAAAATGTTTACTTTTCAACTTAAGTTTTGAGGAAAAACCTGCTGCTGATGCATAACATAAAAAATTTTGAAAACGGCAAAGGTCTTAATGTGTGAAGACGTTTGCTGAAGCTTGACCAACGCGATATAAATATTGGACCATTATCGTTAGTTATTAATTCAGCGATTCTATTTGATCGAAAAACCAAACAACAATACCGCGAAAGATAGAAAATTCAAAATATATAACCATAGAGTTGAACTTAGGGCGCCGTGGCGCAGTGGTTAGTGTCTGGGACTCTGGCGCAAGATGAGCGAGTTCGGATCCCGATAACACCAACGCCATCGAATGTTTATTTCACGGCGTCCCTCCTCGGCGGGGTACTGCCAAACCCCCCGTAGTACATATATACTTGCCATGAAAAAGCTTCTCGATTCACGCCGTTCGGAATCGGCATTAAACTGTAGGTCCCTTTCACCTGTGTGAAAAATAAATCACACACAACATGGGTGATTGGGAGAAGCTTGGCTCTGGTCCTTCATGGGCTGTAACGCCACCAAAGAAGAATACCGCGAAAGATAGAGAGTTCAAAATATATAACCATAGAGTTGGACTTAAAGACTTACTATAAACATGTACATACGTATGTATGTATGTATGTATTACATTTTAAGGGTCATCTATTTTGTGCAAAGCATAACAACCACTTATCGGCTCAGGTCTCAAGCGTTTCAATGCAAATCAGCTATAGACGGCGACCTTAATATATCAGATACAGATTGTCTTTTCTTTTTCGATTTCCTCCTTCCCTGCCTTGCATAACCAACAGAGCGACAGTTGACTTGCGGTCAAAAGACAATCTAATCTGATAGTAGGCTTGAATGCACACATCGCTCTACTTAAGCTATACCAGATCCCAACCACTACTATTCGCGTATCTGTTGCTACGGGTATCTCTACGAATGAGCAGACAACTCGCGTATGCTCACTCGTTCGTATGTACTATCTTCAATATAACCACGGAAACTTTATCGCGGCACTGTAACGTCGTGGTGAGTGAACTCATAAGCACATTTTCATTTCTCTTCATACATAAGGGCTCGTTACATATACGGCCTTTCATTCGTGAACGGTACGCGAACGTATAAGTAGCTAATTGAAACAATCTATCGTTTGTTTAAATTTGATTCCGATCGCATCGATAATTGTCTGATATTAAGTCATGGCTGAATACTGGCAACATCGTGTGGCCGTCGTTACCGGTGCTAGTGTCGGGATAGGAGCTGAGATTTGTGTTGCATTAGCCAATGAATCTATGGTCGTCGTCGGCTTAGCCAGACGCACTCACCTGGTCGAAGTGAGCATCTTGTCCACCTGTGTATTTAGCAATGAAAAATTGAATGCTGTAGTATATTGGTTTTGTGTATTTCAGGACTTGAATTCACGGGTCACCGGGAAAGGAAAGATATTCGCTGTCGAGTGCGATCTTATGGATACAGATAGCATTACAAAAGCATTTGAGCATATAAAGGAAAAGTTCCATGTTGTCCATATGCTAGTGAATGGCGCTGGGAAAACAGTTGCCAACTTTTTACTCGGTAAGTTTGATTTAACTCAAATCATTAGTGTACTTACATACATATGTCCATATGTGTAAAATTGGCTGTGAGATAACATGATGATCTTCCAAAAAATTGTCTTACCCATTGTTTACGATCATTATAGGTTGTCCAGTAAACACTGATAACACTATCCGAACAGACGGTAAGATGCCGTTGTCGTCTTAGATGCTTTCAATAACTTATTAATAAATTTCTGAAGAGATATTTTTAAACAATTTCAACATCGTTCTATACTCTGTCAATGTTTTCAACTTCGAGACATTTTTATCTATACAGCCCCTGCTTTATACCAGGCATGCGTAGTGGCTGAATGCTTGTACTATATCTTTCCACGTGTGGACGCTTAGATTTTAATCGAGATTCGCAATAATCTATTTATCAGTAGTGATAATTGCTATAGCAATTTTATCTGTTGCTGCTATTTCTTCATTTTATTTGTCATACAAATTCCACTAATTTGCGCTTTCGGAAGTAAATTTAAATGAGACACAATTTTGATTCAGGTTTCGATCAAACTTTTATTTTCGATTACGCCTCGCCATTATAATTGGCATATATCGTCATTCAAACTCTTCCACGGGATAGTCATTAAGACAATTTCTTTCTTTGACTGTAATCTGAATGTAATGCCTTACTTACTACAAAGTCCCAATTTTTGTAGTAAGCTTCCGCAATTTCGACACATTCAGTGATATTTAAACGGCCTATATTGTACGTAAAACGGCAAAACTTAACCTACCTTACTTACTTACTTATCAGGCCTGCGATCTATGGAGGATCTGAGCCTGAGCTATAGCTGCCTTCCATCCTTGACGGTCCCGGGCACGCTGCTTCCAGTTGTCAAGACCAAGATGTCTCACATCCGCGATTACTTGGTCTTTATACCGGAGCTTCGGTCTTCCTCTTCTTCTCGAACCAGGAGGGTCGGAGTCGAAGACCCTCTTAGCTGGGGCGTTGATGTCCATGCGCTCGATGTGGCCGAGCCAGTATAGTCGACAGATCCTTGCCTTCCGGACTTAATCCACATCTTGGTACAGCTCGTAGAGTTCGCGGTTGTGTCTTCATCTCCATTCACCGTCCTCACAGACAGGACCAAATATCCGGCGCAGAATTTTTCTTTCGAAAGAACCCAAAATCAGCTCCGCTGTCCTGCTTATCGTCCAGCTTTCGGCTCCGTACAGCAAGACTGGCAGAATGAGCGTTTTGTAAAGCATGACTTTGGTCTTTCGAGTGAGGAGTTTTGACCCCAGTTGTTTGGCAGCGGTTGCCAAGGGCGATTCTACGCCGGATCTCCACTATGGTGTCATTTGTGGAATTTACGTTTGCCCCGAGGTACACAAACTCCTTAACTACCTCGAAATTGTAGCTGTCAATTGTTATGTTTTATCCCAGGTGGTGAGCGACGGATTGGTTTTTGCTTGACAGCATGTATTTCGTTTTGTCCTCATTGATCTTAAGATCAATTCGTTTCGCCTGTTCTTCAATCGCCGTGAATGCTTCCACAATGCCACGGCGAGAACACGCGATGATGTCGATCCGCGTATCCTAGCAGCTGGATGGACTTGTAAAAGATAGTGCTTTCCCTGTTGGCGCCTGCCCGTCGCACTATCTGCTCCAGCACCAGGTTGAAGAAGTCACATGACAGCGCATCTCCTTGTCGAAATCCGGTGCATGTTTCGAATGGTTCCGAGGTCCTAGAACCGAGTTGCACGGTGCATCGCTTGTTTTTTAGCGTGGCGTGACACAACTGGATCAGTTTTCCCTTCCCGGGATCCCAAATTCGGCCATCGCACGAAACAGTCCTTCACGATGAATGCTGTCGTATGCGGCTTTGAAATCGATGAAAAGATGGTGTGTATCGATTCGAAACTCGTTGGTCTTTTCCAGGATTTGTCGAAGTGTGAAAATTTGTTCTATAGTTGACTTGCCGGGCCGGAAGCCGCACTGGTAGCTGCCGATTAGTGCGGTGCAAAATGGTATTAGACGTTCACGCAATACGCTGGACAGGATCTTGTATGCGACATTGAACAGGGATATACCTCTATAGTTCTTGCAAGAGGTAGGATCGCCTTTTTTGTGGATGGGGCATATAGAGCTGGTATTCCAGTCGTCGGGCATGCTTTCATCTTCTCAAATTCTGCAGATGATCTGGTGCATGCTCCCTACCAGAACATCGCCGCCAGCCTTGAAGAGCTCTGATGGCAAGCCATCTGAGCCTGCGGCCTTGTTGTTCTTCAGCTTCTGAATAGCTATGCCGACTTCTTCGATGCTGGGTGGGAGGACTACTTCAGCGGCTGGAGTTGGGATTTCCTCGGTCCCTACCACTCTCTCTTGGTCATGCTCGTTAAGCAGCTGCTGGAAGTGCTGCTTAAATACATTCACTATTCCCTGCGGGTCGGTGACAAGATTACCCTCGCAGTTTCGAAGAGCCAGGGTGCCCTTTTTGAAGCCTCCTGCAAGGCCTTTGGCTTTCTTGTAAAAGGCTAGTATTTTATGTTTATCCTTAGACTCCTCGATATCCTTGAGCTGGGAGGCTGCGAAGATTCTTTTCTTTTGTCGCAGTAGTTTCTTCTCCTCCCTTCTTCTGGCTCGGTACTCTTCTTTCGCTGCCCTGGTTTTCCTCTGCAGCGCCTTTTGGTACGCCTCCTCGGTTGCTGCCTTTTTCTGCTCACACTCGCCATTTCTTGTCGGGGGTGGTAGGTATCCTAAGGTGGTTTCGGCTACTTCCTGAATGGCTGAGCGGCAATGCAGCCACATATTATTGGCATTTGTGTTCGACGTAGGCATACCGTAGAGTCTTTCGCTCAGCTGCTCCCTGTAGACTCTGGCAACCTCCGGTGTGCTCAGGCGCCCAATGTCGAACCTCCTCCTGATGGGCTGGTGCAGCTTTCTGACATTGGACAGTCGAGCTCTGAATCTTGCTGCTACGAGGAAGTGGTCAGAGTCGACATTTCGCACATCCAAGATGTTTGACGAGTGCCTTGCGTCAAAGAGCACATGGTCGATTTGGTTGGCGGTTCGACCGTCCGGAGATCGCCAGGTTGCTGTGTGGATTCGCTTGCGAGGGAATCTTGTGCTACTTATCACCGCATTACGAGCTGTCGCAAAGTCAGCGAGTCGGAAGCCGTTATCTGTTGTTGTATCGTGGAGGCTGTGCTTTCCGATCACTCCGCCAAGGGTGTTTTCCTTACCGATTTTAGCGTTGAAGTCCCCGAGCAGGATTTTTACATCGTACTCCGGACAAGCTCCGTAGGCGTTGTCCAGGAGGTCATAGAAGTCCTCCTTGATAGGGTCTTCAGCCTCGTCGGTAGGGGCGTGTGCACATATAAGACTGATGTTATAAAATCTGCCTCTGATGCGGATCATAGCCAGGCGATCACTTATAGGTTTAAAGTCGATGACCTTCGACCTTAACCGCTTTCCCACGACAAATCCGCATCCCAGTAAGTGCAACCTTTTGTGACAGCTGTAATAAATGTCGCAATTTTTCTTCCTAATCATACCGTTTCCTATCCAGCGTATTTCCTGGACCGCAGTAATATCCGCCTTGTTCTGCATGAGGATTCCTTCTAGTTTATGAGCAGCTCCGGGGGTGTACAGGGTTCTGACATTCCAGGAGCATACTCGCAAATCGTGTTCCTTTTTCGTGCGTTGTCGTCGTCGAGTATTCGTCCGTGTATCCGAGGCATCTTGCTCATTCATAACTTTAGGTTTTTTTTACGTGGGCGGATTGTTAGCCCGCCGCACAATCGCCATTCTGGTCGGGGTTTTTTTCGCTGCATACGTTTGTTCACCTCCCAACGGTTGTTGAAGAGGCTATCCAGAGGACGCCGCGAGGAGGCCGTATGTCAACTTGACCCGGGCATTTAAACAGGGATCGTTGCTAGCATCTCGCCAGGTTGAGAGCAATCAACAACTTTACCCTGTATGTCCGAGCCCATGCCCTCCGGACATACGGACATAGGAATTTGAAAGTAAAATTTGAATATGAATTGAAAGTAAAAAACAAGCAAATTAAGTTTGTAGTAAAATTTTACAATCAACCTTCACAATAGTCACCTTCTAACTTTACACAGCGACTGAAAGATTGCTCCCACGATTCGAAGCATCCTTGATAATCCTCTGAAGCTAACTCGTTCAGAACCATGGTTATAGCGTCTTTGACATTTTATACACCGCCATGAAGAGTTCCCTTGAGGTGTAACCTCATCTTCGGGTATACAAAAAAAAAAAGTTGGGCCATTTCGGGATTACAGCTCGGATACGGTTACGTTAAATAGCTTTTCTTCTCCAAAAACTCTTGCACAATCAACGGGGATGGGCTGGCGCATTGTCATGGTGCAAGATACAGTCCTCTTGGCGAGTTTGGGTCGCACACGGAAAACACGTCCAGTCACTGTCCGGTCGATAGAAACATATGTACGATGAACGATGCCGCGAAAGGAGAGATGGCGGGAGCTCCTTTACGTGGATTGCCTTCTACTGACTCACGGCCTTTCTTAAACAGCTTTGCCCATTCAAGCATTCGGGTTTTCGACATTGCAAATGGAAATTGGATCACACAAAAAGCTGTGTTTTTATTGTAGTCATTTTTTATGCAATTTAAAGTGTCT
Organism: Eumerus sabulonum; assembly: GCA_951905685.1. Classification (NCBI taxonomy): domain Eukaryota; kingdom Metazoa; phylum Arthropoda; class Insecta; order Diptera; family Syrphidae; genus Eumerus; species Eumerus sabulonum. The sequence goes on from OX645060.1 coordinate 213,016,815, forward strand.
TATTCACCACGAACAAAAAAAAAGACTCATCTGGTCCACGCTTTCCGAGCATTTGTCACTTCGAGGCTCATCTTTGTTTTTTGTTTGATTGAATTGACTGTTTCTTGTTTGTTCTGAAGCAACTTCATGATGATCATGCCATCCGGCTCGAAGGACCAATGTAGAATGGAAAAGGAAAGGTTGAGTGTCTTTGCTTTTTGGTGGTTGTGGATATTGAGATTTGAACTCGGAACACTGGGTTTAGAATTCAGTGTGTTACATTTTACATTACATTCAAAAAATCATTTTTATTACTATTAATCTTACAACTATCTTATGCTAGACAAAATGACCTAAGCTAGCTTAACTAAATTAATTACATTATATTATAAATATCCACCTTACTGGCCCCATGCGGACACTCTAAGATAACCTTTATTTCATTTTTAAAAATGTCTTTCGACTTACATATGTATATATTTCCTTAAAGTTGAATTTAAAATATTTATTAAAGTGTGTTAACCATAACACCATGGGTCCGGCTCGTAAATTACTTTCTGGCAAGGTTACCTATAGTTGCGAAATTGCCCTTTTGTTGGATTGATTGATTTAAAGTGTGCTAATTTTTAGGGTTCCGTACCCAAAGGTAAAACGGAACCCTATTACTAAGACTTCGCTGTCCGTCCGTCTGTCACCAGGCTGTATCTCATGAACCGTGATAGTTAGACAGTTGAAATTTTCACAGATGATGTATTTCTGTTGCCGCTACCAAAACTTAATGAATATTTCAGGGGGGCTCCCATACAACAGACATGATTTTCATCCAAAAAATCCCCTTGGTCACATACTGAACTAAGGTTAGTCGACAATATCCCACAACCAGTAGCAAACTTCCCAGCTTTCATCTCTTTTGTGTCTTTGATGTATTAATCCTAACTGCAAACCTTTTTCTCATATTTCCCATTATTGTTATTCACCTTTTCACATCCCTGCTGTCAAGTAAGATAATTGATTTGAATTCAATGGACACTTTGATGATCAACTATATCTCATCATGCAGATTTTTGATTATCAAAGTAATATGCCTATAACCTGCCTGCAACCAAGATCTGTCATCATACCAAGAATGTGATTTAATGTGATGACTGATGAGGCAACATACATAGTCTCTTTCATATTTATATAAACAGATGGTACGGAACCCTTTGTGGGCGAGTCCGACTCGCACTTGGCCGGTTTTTAATAACTATGTCGCTGTAACACACTTAAGGTGTCATTAGAGTTTGTATTCATGACACGCACTAGAAAGTTTTATAGTCTTAACATGAATAAGTGTCTTAATTTCAAAGATCAAACGTGTTAAGTGACACACTTAATCTTAAAGTGTGTCGAATGACACACTTGATGTGTGTTGCTTAACACACTAACATTTGCAGTGTACTCACCCCTTCCACCACCTGCAATTATCGGAGGACTTCCGAGGATTTTTAACCAGATTGCATTTAAAATAGAATCACAATACGTTGTTTGTACTGTGAGTCAGTCATTTTACGTCACCACTGAAAAAGTTTTTGTTAAAAAAAAAAAAAAAAAAATACATGAACGAAACATGCTATCGACTTCAGCCTTGGGTGAAAACTGAAAGAAAGGAGACCCTGCCTTTCTAGACAGATGTTGGCGAACGTGGTAGTGTTGACAGTTCCCGATTTATGGTTCATTTCTGGAACTTAATTGCCACACCTCGTAAGCATGAGAGTTTGACTTATGCTTAATCGCATCATATTGACTATTTCATACTTCCAAGATTTAACCTTTAACTCTCATGGAGCTACTAACCGCATACATAGGTTCCTTTCTGTGAACAGGTCTCAAAAGAAGATAGTTAGGGTTCATACTATTTGGTGGCATAAAAAAAAATCCATTATTTTTCCACATAATTTTCCTTGGTGTTTCTCCAACATTAGTATTCCTTCTCGGATGCGAGAGTCTGGAAGGCTGTGGAAATATATATCTACGGCCCTTTCTACTTTTTTTGCATGCAAAGCGCTTCCCAGAAACAAATTTGGAACAAAATTCCATTGCGGATGGTGATTGGTGAAGGAAATTACGACAAACACAGAAAAAAATGATCGTGGTCGAATCAGGGTGAACCAAAATTGATTTGATGGGATTGGCAGGGAATCATTTACTCTGATCTGCTCTCCTACGGCAAAACTTCTAATTCGTACCTGTACTACTTACTTACTTATCAGACGAGCAATACATGGAGGATCTGAGCCTGAGCTATAGGTGCCTTCCATCTTTGACGGTCCCGGGAGCGCTCCTTCCAGTTATCAAGACGAAGTTATCTTACATACGCGATTATTTGGTCTTTATACCGCAGGTTCCGTCTTCCTCCTCTCTTCGAACCAGGAGTTTCGAAGGCGAGGACCCTCTTAGCTGGAGCATTGGTGTTTATACGCTCGATCTAGCCGAACCAATGTTGTCGACGGATCTTTGCCTTCCGGACTATATCCCCATCTTTGTACAGCTCGTAGAGTTCGCGGCTGTGTCTTGTTCTCCATTCACCTTCCTCACAGACAGGACCAAATATCCGGCGCAGAATTTTTCTTTCGAAAGAACCCAGAATCAGCTCGGCTGTCCTGCTTATCTTCAAGCTTTCGGCTTCGTACAGTTTGTAAAGCATGACTTTGGTTCTTCGAGTGAGGAGTTTTGACCCAAGATATTGCCTTTCCTTTTGATGCCTAACCGTCGCACTATCTGCCCCAGCACCAAATTGAAGAAGTCATACGACAGCGCATCTCCTTGCCTTCAGAGGTCTTACAACCGGATTAGTTTTAATGGAATCCCGAATTCGGCCATCGCATAAAGCAATTGTTTGCGATGAATGCTGCCGTATGCTTTGCTTTGTTAGCGTTACAGCCCATGAAGGGCCAGGGCCAAGCTTCTCTTTATCACCCATGTTGTGTGTGATATTTTTTTTTTTTTACACCGGTGAAAGAGATCTACAGTCCGATTCCGATTCCGAACGGCTTGAGTCGAGTAGCTTTTTCTTGGCAAGTATACTACGGGGGGTTTGCCAGTACCCCACTGAGGAGGGACGCCGCGAAATAAACATTCGATGGCGTTGCTGTTATCGGGATACGAACTCGCTCATCGTGCGCCAGAGTCCAACACACTAACCACTGGGTCACGACGCAATTGTACCGATTTAAAACTCGCTGGTCTTTTCCATATTTTGTCGAAGTGTGAATATTTGGTCTATAATCAATTTGCTGGGCCGAAAGCCGCACTGGTAGCTGCCGATTAGTGTGGTGCAAAAGGACTTTAGAGGTAGGATTGTCTTTTTGGCTAATATTCCAGTCGTCGGGGTGATTTCATCTTTCCAAAATCTACTGATGATCCGGAGTATACTCCCTATCAGAACTTCGCCGCCAGCCTAGACGAGCTCTGATGGCAAGCCACCTGAGCCTGCAGCCTACTTGTTCTTCAGCATTACGAACTGTTACAGTCCTTGAGTTGGAAGCCGTTATCCGTTATTATCCGTTATTCTTACCGGTTTTAGCATTGAAGTCCCCGACTACGGCACTTATGAGGTTGATGTTGTAATATCTGCCTTTCATGCGGATCGCAGCCAGGCGATCACTTAAAGGCTTAAAGTCTATGACCTTCGACCTTAACCGTTTTCCCACGACAAATGCGCACGCCAACATATGCAAACTTTTGTGAGAGCTGTAATAGATGTCGCAATGTTTTCTTCCCCATCATACCGTTTCCCATTCAGCGTATTTTCTGGATGGCGGTAATATTCGCTTTGTACTGAGTGAGGAGAGCACCGTGGCGCAGTGGGTAGTGTGTTGGCCTCTGACGCTGATGACACGGGATCGAATCCCGACACAGTCATGTCATCGAACGTGTTTTCACGGTGTTTCTCCTCAGCGGGGTTCTGACAAAACCCCCTGTAGTAAAATTGTCATGAAAAGCTTCAAATTAATTTCAGAGATCAGATTTAAGGGACTATTGCAGCCGTAGGAAAAACCAACGTCGTCAGCAAAAGCAGTAAGCTTACCTTTAAAATTAAGTGAAAACAATGAGTTTGTATAAATTAAAAACAAGATGGGTCCCAGCACAGAACCCTGGGGCACTCCTAAATTGAAATATTTACTTTCACTCCTTATAACCATATCAAAGGCTTTGGTGATGTCTATAAATAAATTCGCAGTACATTTTTTTTGGTCTAAGTTTGATATTAAATGTGAATAAAATTGTAAAAGTGCTTCCTCTGTTGATTTTCATTTTTGGGATCCAATTTGAGAATAAATGAAGAACTTGGTAGAGTTGAGAAAGCTTGCTTTTCTATTTTTCAAAAACTTGCTCAGCGAAATTGGCCCATAGTTAGATATTTCAGTATCAGTGCTTTTCTTAAGCAGTGGTATTTCAACACATCCAAGACAGAGCAAGCAATTTTTCTGACAACAATACTGGTAATACTACCTAGACCACAAGAATTGGATTTTTTTAAAGTGTCAATCGCTTTAAGGCCTTACGAAGGCCTTATAGGCGTTATAGGTTTGAAGACAAAACCATTACTTTAGGACTGTTCAGGACGACTTTTCAGACTTAAGAAAATTATATTCCAGACGCAATTCATTTTTTAAATCACCCTTAACATACATTTTTTGCGGTCACGGAAGTTGTACAATTGGAGACATGTTTTCTTGGAGAATCAAAACGTAAAGACAGTAGAGGCATCACCACAAGAAAAAAACGTTTTCCCAACATTCAAACCTTAAACAGGTATTTAATTTCCTAAAGTTGACTTTAATTTTTTTAGTATTCGACCTCGTAATTGTAATAATTGACTAACTAAAAGTCCTACCATTGAATGATCAGTAATCTTTAGGTTAAGAATACAATTTTCACAATTGCTCAAATAAATATTTTTGGATCGAGCAAAAATATGGTAAAGGCATTTAATAGAAACAGGCCTAGTAGGTTTATTGATAAGGCTGTGTCTAGTCACAACTCAAAAGTGAACTTTTTTGCACTTTTCTAAGTAAACAACATTTTCTCATTTCAATCAGCTCCCTGGTGAGTAATGATGCTTACAAAACACAGACCTTTTGCGATACTATGAGCGTTGTCTTCTAGATTTTCGAAGTACTTAATGGACGTCTCTCGCATCCTAAACAAATTTTTTTTATATATCCATTTTTTTTTTTTCAGATAGCTCAGCTGGCGAAGTTAAAGAAGTATTCGATTTAAACGTTGTTGCTGCTTGTACATGCATTATGCGAGCTGTGGAATTAATGAAAATCCATGGAGTTAGATCTCATATCTTCATAATAAATAGGTAAATTATTATTACTTCTTTTGGTTAGAAAGTATTCTTAAGCAAGTTAAAAAAAGCCTTGAAACTTGAAAAGTAGATTACCCCTTTGGTAGCGTTACAGCCCGTAAAGGACCAGAACTACACTTCTCTCAATCACCCATGCTGTTTTGGATTTATCTTTCACACAGGTGAAAGTGACCTACAGTTTAATGCCGATTCCGAACGGTGTGAGTCGAGAAGCTTGTTCCAGGTAAGTATACTACGGGGGGTTTTGCTATTACCCCGATGAGGAGGGACGCCGCAAGTATACATTCCATGGCGTTGGTGTTATCGGATGTTATCGGGAGTCCAACACAATAACCACCTATGAAAGAAGTCTGCTCTCACACACAACGATAACAACTAAATTTTATCGGGGCTTGTGTCTGGAGAAAGAGGAACCTGGCTCCCCAGGTTGGGGGTTCTTCTTCTTCTTTGGTGGCGTTACAGCCCATGAAGGACCAGAGCCAAGCTTCTCTCAATCACCCATGTTGTGTGTGATTTATTTTTCACACAGGTGAAAGGGGCCTACAGTTTAATGCCGATTCCGAACGGCGTGAGTCGAGAAGCTTTTCCCAGGCAAGTTATACTACGGGGGGTTTTGCCAGTACCCCGCCGAGGAGGGACGTCACGAAATAAACATTCGATGGCGTTGGTGTTATCGGGATCCGAACTCGCTCATCGTGCGCCAGAGTCCAACACACTAACCACTGCGCCACGGCGCCCTCGCATAGGGAATAAAAGCCCCCGAAAAAAATGAAATATTTAGCGGCAACCACAAACCTCGGATACCGATGGTTACAAAACTGACGACCACTGCAAACACCTAAATGATTTGCGCGTTTACACCTGCGGAGTTTACAGACCGGAGCAAACCCTCAACTTCTATAAAGCAAACCTCTACTTCTATAAATCACACTTCAAGGAGTGCGGTAGAATGAACCAGGCAAAATACAGATGAAAAACTGCGACACCTACTACGGGAATCGCTACAAGCAGAACAAACCACGCTTGATCGGATGCAGATTCGTTATTCGCCTCAAAAATAATTTCGGGAAAATTAACTTAATATGCGTTCACGCTCCAACCAAAGAAAAGGACGATCAACTCAAAGATGGCTACTACGATGTGCTAGGCGGAACCTATGCCCAATATCCCGGCTACAATATAAAAATAGTATTATGAGATCTTAATGCGAAACTGGGCAAAGAAGACACCGGTTATTTGACTTCCTGGTGGGTCATCATCTCCTTCTAGCTAACACACGGTTCCCGCATCTCAACATCAACAAAGGAACCTGGCGATCACATGATCAAACGACCTTCCGAGGTGCCAACATCGACTCGGATAACTATCATGTTGTAGCCAAGGTACGAATGAGGATATCAAGGATGGCACTGAGTCGAGCTGAACAACGAAAGTTCGATGTCAGAAAGCTACAATCGCAGAAGACCGTTAGGATCTTTGCCGAGCCTGGGAGCATTGCCAGCGTGCCATCAGAGACGCTGATGGCATGATTCCATTATTTTCCGGAAGACAGGCGCAGCTAGGAGAACGAGCAACTACTTCAATTGTCGTCTTGAGATTTTAGAGGAAACTTACAAGAAGGGGATAGTCCAGAATAAAAACGCAACCAGCACATCCGACAGCGAGCAGTAACGAGGCACTGTTTGATCAAATTCGAGAGGTCTGTCTCGACTACTGACCTGCTGGATTGTCTTGATGAGCTGCGTTTGCCAACAATAAACATGCCGACCTTCGCGTCAAGTATGAACATGGGCGAGTCTACTACGACATGTTTTAGGCCATCGAAATGAGCCGCTCTCCGTGGCTCAAAAATGTCATTATGTGAAGTCGAGTCTATCAGGAGATGCAGAAGGGTTATTAAAAAATCTGAACATTGATGGAGGAAATAAGGAAGGCCTGGCCCATCCTAACTTCTCTATACGACCACAAGCGCATGTTGGTAAACGCATAGCTTAAGTGCTTCTTTGGCCAATCAATAGTACAAGTTGAACGTGCTTCGGGACTGAAAAGGCTTCTGGACACCTCCTCAGAATGCCTGAATCCTCTAGAAAACCTCGGTGTTTCTGATGGTTTCGAGATGCCGGCCACCCACAGTGGCCTGGTGAGCTGTGGTGCTACCGGCCACCTATAGTGGCCTGGTGAGCTGTCGTTCTGCCGGCCACCTCCAACACGAACGTTCTTCGGAGAAGGACACTTCCAAGACTCAAACTATGCGCTGCAGTCATCCTAGCCAAGCTGTTGGAGTATGTCATCAAAACCCTGGATTTGGAAAACTCCATGAACTAATTCTATGGCAAATTTAGCCTGGATATCGTCACACCCAACAAAGTGGAGACCTTTCGTTAGTAACCGAGTTGCGGAAATTCAGTGGCGTACCAATTGTACCTGCTAATTTGTTGTCAAAGGGGAGTTATGCCTTCGGATTTAGTGTCGAAGTCGTTCTAGTGGAACGGCCCAGAATTCCTCATAGGTACCTGGAAATTCGTAGAACCAAGACAACCAGTGGAATTCAAAGGAGATGAGGAGTTACGCCCAATTCGCGTGCATCACGGTGTAGCGAAGTGGGAAGACCTAGACGAATTGGTGTCGACATATACGTGTCTGAAGAAACTATTGCGAGTCCTCGCGTACTGCAGCAAGTTAATTTGTCGTAAATTGTCGTACTTAAAACGAACTTCGGATTACGGATTCCCTAAACCCTGCAGAAATTCAAGCAGCAGGTGTTCTCATCATCCGTTCAACGCAATTCATCATGTTTGGTGACAGCGAGGCGAAAGGATTTAAGAGTTTGAAGAGTTTACACGGGGGTAGTTTATGCTGGTTCAATTGATTTGAAGACATGAAAGAACTGAGGGTCGAAAATCAAAAAGGCTTATTTTGCCTTGTTTTTATTTGTTTGGCTACCAAGATTATTCACATGGAATTGGTAAGCGACATGACAGCACAAGCCTTTCTGGCAGAATTCAGGCGTTTTAAATCGAGAAGAGGTATATGCAAGGAGATCTTCAGCACCTGCGTTACGGCGTTCGTAGGCGCAAAGACCAAACTCAAGAAGTTTAGTTTAGTTTAGTTTATTTATTCACATCTACCGAGTTCGACTCTAACAGATTGCAGATATATGTATAAGTATAATATTTTTATAGTAAATTTAACATTTTTTGGTTTACAATTAGTATTAATAGATATAGATAATTCAAATAACTGCAAAAAAAAAACTCAAACAATGTATTTACATAAGGAAAACATGAAATTTTATCACAGATTTAAGATTGATTCTTTAAATCTCATTCTATCATCACTTAGCTCTATTTCAGAACAAACCAAATTAAAATTAAGAATGCATTTTGTAAGTGGTTCACTAAAACCATAATTTTACAAGTGTCTTGGTTGGAATAAGAGGTTTCTTGGTCTAAGATTTCTCTCTGGTGCATACAGTTTAACAGATTCAAGTATTTCCGAGCAATTTATACGATACGAAAAAATATCATTGATGAGCATTATAGATTGAATACTTCGACTTTTTTCTGAGGTATCTAGTCCTATCAAGGCTCATCTTGTTTGATATGCAGGTATATAATCAAGATTCCAATTCATTCGTTTCATAACGAATCTTGTAAAGGACTTTTGAACCCTCTCCAGACGTGAAACATACTTTATGTAGACATGTAGACTGCTTTAAGTGCATACGGACTATAAGAAACCCAAGCATTGAGTTTGCTTTAGCGACAACATAATCAATGTGAAGCGAAAACGTCAATTTCGAATCAAAAAATACGCCAAGATCTTTGATTTCAGTTTTACTTAAAAGAGTTGTCCCATATATAGTTTAGTCAAAGACAGTAGGCAAGAAAACATGGAAAACAGAAAACGAATCACATTTATTTACATTTAACCCGAGATGATTGATATCACACCATTAAACCAGTTCATTTAAGTCATCCTGGGCGCCGTGGCGCAGTAGTTAGTGTGTTGGACTCTGACGCACGATGAGCGAGTTCGGATCCCGATAACACCAACGCCATCGAATGTTTATTTCGCGACGTCCCTCCTCGGCGGGGTACTGGCAAAACACTCCGTAGTATAACTTGCCTAGAAAAAGCTTCTCGACTCACGCCGTTCGGAATCGGTATTAAACTGTAGGTCCCTTTCACCTGTGTGAAAAATAGAATCACACACAACACGGGTGATTGAAGGGAAGCTTGGCTCTGGTCCTTCATGGGCTGTAACGCCACCAAAGAAGAAGAAGGATTAATTTACAGTCTCGGATACTTCGAATGCGTAGAAATATTTTAAGGTCGTCTGCATACATCTAACAGTTAACGTAATCAAAAATTGACGGAATATCATTAACAAACATAGTAAATAACAGTGGCCCTAGGTGACTACCTTGGGGAACCCCGGATAACACCTTAATAGTTCTTGACTGACACATATCAATTTTAATAATTTGAGTTCTATTTTAGAGGAAACTCATTATTCAATTAAGTAGTATTGAATGAATACCAAACAACTTTAGTTTGTTTATCAGAACAGATTGGCATACTGTATCGAAAGCTTTTTTGAAGTCTGTCAGAATCACATCAACTTGATATGCTATATGCGATATGATTCTACTGAATCGGAAAGATATCTGGTGAATAACGTTAAGGTGGTTAAGGTTTATCTTCCAGATATAAATCCATGTTGTTGTGCGCATATTTGTTCTTTAAATGCAAAGTAAAGTTTTTTTTTTGTAATAATTAATTCAAACAAATTGGGTATAGCAGATAGTTTTGAGATTCCTCTATAGTTCTCAACGTTTCGTCGAGAGCCAGCTTTGAATATAGGGGTTATAAAAGAGGTTTTGCATTCTTCTAGGAACATGCTAGAGGACAACGATAAATTAAACATTAGTTTCAATGGTAAAGACAAGGATACGTTAAATTGTTTAAGAATGACAGACGGCACATTGTCCGGACCAGGATTTTGACAAGACCTTAGAGATTGTTATCCTTGTATTATATCGTCCATAGATAAGCAAACACTCATATTATAAACATCATCTTTGAGAGCAGGCGTGATAATATTCGAGTGAGCAACATACACTTCTTTTTCTTCTTTGGCGCTACAGTTCATGGCGAACCTGGGCCTCCTTCAAAAAACCTCTCCAACTGGCACGGTCTTTCGCCAGCAGTCTTCAGTGCCGCACGCCTAGTTGGTTAAGATCCTCTTCCAATTGGTTGCGCCACCTTAAGTTTGGCCGTGCTCGACCGCGTCGCCCCTCAGGGTTGGATTCAAAGCACTTCCGGATCGGAGCTGTGATTTCCATGCGCTCGACATGACCCAGCCGTCTTAGGCGTTGGATCCACAGACGCCAAGCCACGTTCATGTCGCTGCACAGCCCGTACAATTCATTATTAAGCCTTCTCCTCCAATCCGCATTTAAGCAGGTCAAGTCGAAAATCGTACGCAGAATTTTTCTCTCAAAACGATCAAGGGCCTCCTCATTCGTTTTCGATAAGGTCCATGTTTCTGCGCCATAGAGCAGGACCGGGATGATAAGGGTCTTGTATATGCTCACCTTGGTATCTCGAGAGAGGGCTCTGCTTTTCAATTGCCTCTCGAGCCCAAAGAAGCAGCGGTTGGCAAGAGTTATTCTGCGTTTGATTTCGGCACTGATGTCATTTCTGCATGTCACTGCGGAGCCTAGGTAGACGAAGTCCTTGACTACCTCGAAATTATACGTGCCAATATGTGCACCCTGGCCAAGACGCCGGTGGTTCGTGTCCTTTTTCGACGATAGCATATATTTCGTTTTGCCCTCTTTTACCGCCAGTCCCATTTTAGCCGCTTCCGTCTCAATGCTCGTAAAGGCCTCAATGACATTTCGCCGACTTCGTCCAATTATGTCAATGTCATCGGCATATGCGAGCAGTTGTATGGACTTGAAAAAGATGGTGCCATTCGTATTGACCAGTGAGTTTTGCACTATCCTTTCAAGGACGATGTTGAAAAAGTCACACGATAGCGTGTCGCCCTGTCTAAAACCTTTTTTGTCATAAAAGCTATCGGTTAGGTCGCTTCCGACCCTGATGAAGCAGCGAGAGTTCTCCAAAGTCATCCTGCACAATCTGACGAGTTTGGCAGGGATATCAAAAATAGACAGGGCGTTGTATTCTCTAGGTGTCGATCTGAAACTCGTTGGTTTTTTTCCAGGATCTGCCGCAATGTGAATAATTGATCGATAGTGGACTTTCCAGGCCTGAAACCACACTGATATTGACCAATCAGTTTATTAACCAACAGTTTCAGGCTTTCACGTAGTGTAGCAGAGGAGATTTTTTAGTGATGTTTAGGAGACTTATACCCCTGTAATTGGCGCAGACAAAGGGGTCTCCTTTCTTGTGGATCGAGCAAACGATGCATACATTTCTCTGACCATATCTTACAGATGAGCTTGTGCATACTCCCAACCAGGTCATATCCAGCTGCCTTAAAGGGCTCGGCAGGTAGCCTGTCTACTCCAGCAGCTTTGTTGGACTTAAGCTTAGAAAAAGCATTCCTAACTTCGTCTAAGTCAGGGGGACGGAATTCTCTGCTATCATCGTCCGTTGTGAAAGGATTATTCTGCCTGACAGCGGGAGCTGTTTACAGTCTGCAGAAGTGGTTTTTCTAGATTCTTAGTACCGACTGTGAATCCACTACTAGGTTTCCATTTTCGTCCCTGCAGGCTTCCGTTCAGGTCTTTTATCCCTGGCATGTTTGTTTTATTCGTTGATAAAACCTCCGAACGTCATTCCTGCGATAGCATCTCCCCATCTCTACGATCGCGAGCTTCTCATGCTCCCTTTTTTTTGTTTGGAGAAGCTTATGTTCCTCCCTCCTCTTCTGCTCCTAATATTCACGAGTAGCTCTCGTCCTTCTATGCAGCGCCTCTTGATAAGCTTGCTGCTTTGCTGCGTGTGCCCTCCTACCCTCGTCATCAAACCATGGGTTTCTTGTTGGTGGCGGTTTGAAACCCAGTACCTCAGAAGCAGCACATTCTGAGGCATCTTGACAACGGGTCCATTGGTGTTGTATGGTCTGAGCAGGTGTTGGAGGGTTATCCGAGAGCTTAAGGGAGACGCGATTGGCATAGGCTGTGGCGGTCTCTTGCGATTGTAGCATTGCGACGTTGTATTCCGATGGCCTTAGTCGATTTTTCTGGGCCAGGCATATTCGAAGTCGCAACCTGGCTGCCACAAGATAGTGACCCGAGTCGATGTTGGCTCCTCTAAAAGTTCGCACATCCAGAATGTCGGATGTGTGTCTGCCATCAATCGCAATGTGGTCAATCTGATTGACGGTTGATTGATCCGGAGATCGCCAGGTATCTTTGTGGATGTTGAGATGTGGGAAACTCGCGTTGGCAACTAGAAGATTTCGCCTCCTTGCGAAGTCTATCAGTCTAAATTCATTTTCGGATTTTGTGTTGTGTAGGCTGTGGTTGCCAATAACCCTATCAAAGGCGACTTCCTTGCCCAGTTTTGCGTTAAAGTCTCCCAGTACGATTTTAACATCGTAGCTGGGACATTGGGCATATGTCCTGTCTAATAGGTCGTAGAAGTCGTCTTTTGTAGCGTCATCCTTGTCCTCGGTAGGGGCATGAGCACAAATTAGGTTGATGTTTGCGAATTTAGCCTTGATGTCTACTTCTAATAACAAATCCGCATCCGAATAAGCGTTGTCTTCTCTCCTTGTAGCAGTCGCCGTAGTTGATATCACAGCTTTTCATCCTTTGGTTGTTTCCTGGGTCGTCATCGGTTAATCCGTCCGTTTTTATGTATCCGAGGCTTTTTTTGGGTTTTTTGACTTGTTGGTTTTTTTCAAGGTATGGCTTGCCGGGCCATAGCCTAACCGACACTTATCCTGTTTTGTGGCGCAATAAACTCGCCATTCGCCCTTTTCCGTTCGCGATTGCAAAATAGAAATCCCCAGGTGGCACCACGAGGAGGTGGAAATAGGGCCTACTAACAGAGCTGCTAGATGTTCAGCTGCAGTGGCTTCTGCTCGCTATTTTACGGGCCAGCGCATGTCGTATACGCTACCCATACGAGGCCTTTGTTAGTCGTTTACCACCAACATACACTGTTTCAAAGAATTTAGCAAACAGCTCGCAGGTTGTCTTAATGTTATGAGATATAATACCTTTGAACTCCATATTTTGGGAAACATCCTTTACCTGTCTCTTACTATTTAAAAATAACCAGAAACATTTAGGACTGAAATTTTTGACTCTGTATTCAATATATAATTTTTAAATAGAAATTTATTCAACAGTTCATATTCCTGATGTGTATGTATGTATATTGGCGTTACAGTCCATGAAGGACCTGAGCCGAGCTTCTCTCAATCACCCATGTTGTGTGTGATTTCATTTTCCCATAGGTGAAAGGGACCTACAGTTTATTGCCGGTTCCGAACGGCGAATTTCGAGAAGCTTTTCATGACAATTTTACTACAGGGGGCTTTGTCAGAACCCCGCTGAGGAGAAACACCGTGAAAACACGTTCGATGACATATTCCTGATGTAGTTGGCAAAATCGCTTTTTGTAAAGTTCTGAACTTGAGTTTTTCCATCGTTTGAAGGCTTCGTTTTTCGCATTTTTTAGATTAATTAATTTTTTTATTATGCCACGGCAGTTTGATTATTGTAAATTTAGATCGGAAAAAATATTCAACCAATCAACGAACATTTAATAATTATTTAAGCCGCCATAATTGGCTTTGGCAAAATCAATGAGTTAGATTTGGATTTGACACTAAAAGAACGCTATAGTCGACATTCAAACATAAAGCTACGTGATGAATAGAGTTATTCATTAAGGGACATATGACTTCTCTAACTAAGCAATTTAAGGAATTGCTTGCAAATATTAAATCAATAATCCTATTAATAGAATTTTGGCAATAATTCATTTGGGATAAATTAGAAGAAAACATAGGATCAATAAATAAAAATTCACAGTCAGTTTTCAAATTAAAAGGGATTAAACACTTATCTTCAGTTGAATAAGACCAAGATCACCAAGATTAAAATCCCCCATGACGACGAGATGATCTGCAATGAAGACAATCTTGGCAACATGTCACTCGTACACACATAATGGGCTACCAGGAGGAATGTAGCTTACAACAAAGACAATTTTCTCTCGCTACTCAGCCAAGTTTCCGTGAGTTCTATGAAGTCCATGACCGGTGCCAACTTAAATGGGAACGAGTTTGCCGATTCTTTAGCCAGCAACGGTACCAAATGGAACTTCACTCCACCCGTGTCGCCACACTTCGGAGGTCTTTAGATAGCAGGTGTAAAATCGGTCAAGTATCGTCTTAAAAGGAATGTTGATAATGAGTCGCTAACGTTTAAGGAGTTCTATACGCTTCTGACTCAAATAGAGGGATGTTTGAATTCTCGGCCACTTACACCTCTGTGGGATAATTCAGATGACTACACTGTGGTAACTCGAACATATATCCTCCTCGGAGAGCCAACGAGGAGCTTACCGCAACCGCACATGTATGTATGTATGTATGTTTGTATGTATGTTGGCGTTACAGTCCATGAAGAACCTGAGCCGAGCTTCTCTCAATCACCCATGTTGTGATTTCATTTTCACATAGGTAAAAGGGACCTGAGAGCACCGTGGCGCAGTGGGTAGTGTGTTGGCCTCTGACGCCGATGACTCGGGATCGAATCCCGACACAGCCATGTCATCGAACGTGTTTTTCACGGTGTTTCTCCTCTGTGGGGTTCTGACAAAACCCCCTGTAGTACAATTGTCATGAAAAGCTTCTCGAAATTCGCCGTTCGGAACCGGCAATAAACTGTAGGTCCCTCTCACCTATGTGAAAATGAAATCACACACAACATGGGTGATTGAGAGAAGCTCGGCTCAGGTTCTTCATGGACTGTAACGCCAACATACATACATACAAAAGGGACCTACAGTTTTATTGCCGGTTCCGAACGGCGAATTTCGAGAAGCTTTTCATGACAATTTTACTACAGGGGGTTTTGTCAGAACCCCGCTGAGGAGAAACACCGTGAAAAACACGTTCGATGACATGGCTGTGTCGGGATTCGATCCCGAGTCCCGAGTCAACCGCGCATAGCAGAACAAAACATCAGTCATGTTGATGGGTGGCAGAGAATTCAACGGATGTTTCACTCCTCCTGGAAACAATGGAGCTCCGAATATCTCGCGCGACTTCAACAACGTCCCAAGTGGCTTACTAAGGAGGCACAACCACAAGTCGGGAATCCTGTACACCTAAAGGATGAACGCCCTACCGCCTTCAAAATGGATGCTTGCCCGTATCACATACAGTGAGCGTCAAAAATGAGTAAACAGCAGTTTTGCTAAAGTTCATGCCCTTACTAAAATGTACTCACATGAGTTACAGCAAAGCCTCATACATCAAATTAAGGCCCCAAAATCGTACTATAAAATACACTATATTTTCTCTTATAAAACACAAACATAAAGTAACAAATTCATTTCATAAGAAGAATGGTTTAAAAATACCCGTCAAAAGTAAGTAAACAACATGCAAGTATCTCATGTTTAGTTGCATCAGTTATGTTTTACTGTTCGAATTGCTCAAAGATTTGATTGCGAATACTAAAAGCTACTTCCAATTTAGTGCAATGTGTACTCTGGTTGCTTTTAAAGCGTTAATTCCTCTTCGGTATATTGATTCCCATAATGGGTGAAATTTCTTTGGAAACACGGAAAATTATAGTGGACTTGAGAAAAAAAGGAAAATCGTACCGGGAAAATTGGTGAAATTGTTAACAGAAACCATGTTTCTGTAAAAAAAATCATAGACAAATATGATCAATTTAAAGTGCTGGAAAATCTCAAACGCACGGGTAGACCGAAAAACTAAATTCAAGAGAAGAAAGGCGAATTGTGGCTGAAGTAAAAAAAAAAAAAATCCCAGTTCAAGTGCAGTGAAAATTGCAAAAAGAATTTCAACAAAATCAGAAAAAGCAGTTAGCGCTAGTACCGTGCGAAGAACACTGCACAAATCGGGATTGCATGGCAGAACAGCTAGAAAAAAGCCTTTTATTTCAAAAGTGAATAAAGTGATACGTTTGAATATCGCTAAAAATATCAAAACTATGGCATTTCTTTCTGGGAAAATGTATTATTTACAGATGAAAGAAAATTCGAAGTTTTAAAAAGCCATACGAATAAAAAAATTTGGAGGGAAAATAACAAAGAGTTCAGTGAACAGAACATAAGGAGCACTGTAAAGCATGGCGGGGGTTCGGTGATGGTGTGGGGGGTTCTTCATTGAAAGCACAATGAAGAAAGAAGATTATCTGAACATTCTCAAGACAAATTTGCAGCCGAGTGTAGATAAATTAAATATGCCTGGGAATTGGATCTTTCAGCAAGACAATGATCCTAAGCATACCGCGCGGCTTGTTAAGGAATGGCTCCTTTATAGGACGCCAAAACAACTCGATCACCCTCCCCAATCACCGGCCTTAAATCCAATTGAGCATTTATGGGATCACTTGGACCGCCAAATTCGGAAAAGGGACATAAAGAGCAAGGAAGACCTAAAAGGGGTTTTAACTGAAGAATGTTTCAGGATATCATCCGATGTGACACATAAACTTGTAGCCTCTATGCCACGTAGACTTAGGTTAGGTTAGGTATATGGGTGCCCTATTGACGTAAAGTCAAGGCTCACGTAGACTACGTTGAGTCCATTGTGCCCACCTGTTTTGTTTAACCCGTTGATACCTATACATTTACTGTCGAGCTGAACCAGCCAGACGAGGATAAAAATCCTAGTATTCTGTTCAGCCCGATATTACCTACCTCTTCTAGTCCCGAAAGGAAGTATCTTCCCAGGAAAATATTCCTTTTTTGGGCTAGCGCCGGGCATTCGCACAGCAGGTGACGAACGGACTCAATTTCCTCTTCGTCCCTGCAGCTTCTACAGAAGTCATTGTAGGGCTGGCCTAGTCGAGCTGCATGATAAGATAGCATGCAATGCCCGGTGAGGGCACCGACTGCCAGTCGAATGTTCCCACGATTGAACTTCAGCAGATTTTCCGTTCTTTTCTTATCATAGACGGGCCAGGTCAATTTCGCCGTTGCGCATGTATCTAAGCGACACCATCGCTTATTGGCTTTCGCCAATAGCTCCGTCTGTATCTCCCTGTAGAGCGCACTGAGTGGTGTTTTGGCATCAGCTGAGATCTGCGCAATATTAGCACCTGATCCCACCCTAGCCAACTCGTCCGCCCTCTCGTTTCCGGAGATATTCATATGACCAGGTACCCAGCAAAGGGTCACCTCATTTACATTGGATATCTCTTCTAACTTCTCCTTACAGATTTTGACGAGTTTGGATCTTATCCATGCTGCCTGCAGAGCCTTAATGGCTGCCTGGCTGTCAACATAGATGCTGATCCTTTTTCCTGTGATATTCTCTTTGCTGATCAGGTCCGCCGCTTGCTTGATAGCGAAGACCTCAGCTTGGAAGACACTGCATCCATCATCTAGCCTGTAGGAGCGATGCATATCCCGAGACTCAAAGTAGACTCCGGCACCTGTGCCAACATCCATTTTGGATCCGTCGGTGTAGAGTGCCAGTTCACTTTCCGTGCGTACCATGTCACCGGTCCATTCCTCCCTGGAGGGAATTCTAATAGAGAATCTCCTCTCCCAGGAAGGAAGTCGGGTGACATAGTCCGTTACGGTTCTGAATCTCGAGACGGCCCATCGATCCAAGACTGATGCATGTCCATGAGGACTCTTTTTCCAGAGACCTAATTCCTGTAATCTTAGCGCAGTTCTGGTTGCGACGCTCTCGCAGTACAAGTCCAGGGGTGGGAGGCTCAGCATGACTTCAAGGGCCGCCGTTGGTGTGGACTTCATAGATCCCGTCACCGCCAGACAGCCCGCCCTTTGAACCTTTGACACACTCTGAAGATGACACTTTTTCTCAAGCGCTTTCCACCAGACAACCGAGCCATAGACTAGGATAGGTCTTACTACCGCAGTGTATAACCAATGTACTAACCTCGGTTTGAGGCCCCATGTCTTTCCAAAGGCTACCTTGCACGAATATAGTGCCACATAGGCCTTTTTGATTCTTTCCTCAATATTTTCTCTCCAACTAAGTTTGGAGTCCAGGATTGTGCCCAGATATTTCGCAGATTGTCCAGGGATCAGATCTATACCATTCATACGGGGGTAGGTGTATCTTGGTACAGATCTTCTCCTTGTAAAGAGTACTACCTCTGTTTTCGCCGGATTTACTCCCAGGCCTCGCCCCTTGACCCAGCTATCCACTAACATCAGTGCATAGCTTAGTCTATCGCTGAGGACCTGCGTAAATTTTCCAGAGACTAAAATGGCAATGTCATCGGCGTAGGCCGTAACATTAAAACCCTCCGTCTCCAGAATCTTGACCATTCCGTCGACCACAAGGAGCCATAGGAGGGGTGACAGAACGCCACCTTGTGGTGTGCCTTTATTTACCCTCACCCTTCCGCATGCTCCCCCTATCGTCGAATTTACTATACGAGTACCCAGCATTTGCCCAATCCACCTGCATACACCCGGGTTTATTTGGGCCATATGAAGGCTGGACACTATTGCCTCGGTACTCACGTTGTTAAAGGCACCCTCAATGTCCAGGAAAGCACCTAGAGTGAATTCCTTGATACTGAGCGATTTTTCTATCGCAGAGACTACCCTATGCAGAGCAGTATCCACCGACTTTCCCCTTATGTACGCATTATGTGATTGTGACAGATAACCGTCCCCAATCTCTTCTCTTACGTACAAATCTATTATTCGCTCCAGCGTTTTCATCAGGAAGGACGACAGACTAATAGGCCTGAAGTCCTTTGCAGTAGTGTGGCTGACTTTACCCGATTTGGGTATGAAAACCACCCTAACTTCCCTCCACGCTTGAGGAACATATCCCATCCTGAGGCACCAGGAGTAGATGCGCTCCAGCCATGGAAGAATGACTTCGCATGACTCCTGCAACATGATCGGAAAGATCCCATCCATTCCCGGTGCCTTGTAGGGGTCAAAAGATTTGATTGCCCACAGGATCTTATTCCCCGTAACAATCTTATCGACTGTCTCATGCTCAATACATTCCCTTGGCAACGTGTCCGCTGAATTGAAGATTCCTGCATCCTCGCAGCCAGGGAAATGACCTTTCAATAGTGAATCAAGCACGCTCTCGTTTGAGTCTGTCCAGCTACCATCAGATCTCTTTATAGAGGACATCTGTGTGGGAGCTTTTGCAAGGACCTTCCTCAGACGAGCTGCACCCGTACATGATTCAATAGAGCCGCAGAAGCTTCTCCAAGAGTCCTTCTTGGCGAATCTAATTTCTTTTTTGAGTCGCTTAACATTATCTCTATAGGTTGACCATTCAATGGCCCCCTCCTTTGCCAGGTTCCAACTGAGCCTAGAGATACGAAGCCGCTCTGCTATTTTAGCATTCCACCATGGTGGGTGGTTTCTTTTACTGGGTCGTCTGGTAGGACATGCCTTCTCAAATGACCGATTTAGCTTGCTGGTAAGGTTCAGTACCATCTCATCGATGTCTTCCGTGGAGTCGGGGTTCCCATCCGGAAGCCGGTTGAGGGTCCCACCCAGCTCCGCGTTAAACCTCTGCCAGTTCGCCTTCCGGGGATTCCGAAACACTTTCCTATCCGGCTTACGGACATTCAAGTCGAAGAGGATCCAACAGTGATCAGAAAGTGATGCTTTGTCAGATACTCTCCAGTTCGAGATCTCCGCAGTACCATTATCATTTATAAGCGTTATGTCTAAGACTTCCCTTCTGTTACTAGTAATAAATGTTGGTGAATCACCCCTATTACATATAACTAGGTTAGTACTAAGGACAAAACTGAACAAAGCCTCACCCCTACTATTGGTATTAGAGCTACCCCAAGTAGTGTGATGGGCGTTAGCATCACACCCTACGACTAAGTTCTTCTTACCTTGTTCGGCCATTGCGATCAATGACCTTGTTTCTCTAGAGGGGACGTCCGTGCCTTCGTCGTACGGTAGGTAAACCGAAGCCATCGTTAGTTCACCCTCCTTTCCCGTAACCTCCACCACCGTCTGGTCACCCGAGCTGAAATTAGTTAACATTAGTACGTGGAGATCTTTGCTAGCAACGATACAAGTTCTAACCTTGCCTTCGCTGCTGTTATAAAAGAGGCTGTATTTCGATGACCCTAATCCCTTAACCCGATTATGGAGGATCCATGGTTCTTGGATCAGGGCCACATCAAGCTGCTCCTTGTTCATGAGCAGCATAAGATTGGCTGATGCGGCCTTACTGTGATGCAGGTTTATTTGCACTACTTTCATTTTTAGTAGCACTTTCCTTCACCACAGCTGCCGTACCGCCAGGCTGCGCCTTCTTCATGAGTCTCACAGGAAACTCACCAGCCCCGAAGAATAGGCGCATATGCCTCTCTTTTTTCATCGCTTCCGGCGGATCCTCGATAACAAAGATTATGCTTTTTGTGCCGTCTTCGTTGCTCTCAATTGCTACTACTTCCCAGTCATCCATAGGGACCGCTGGGTTTTGTGCCTTTAGAAAGCCGAGGATCTCGCTTTTCTCAAATTCCATTTCCGGTACGCTCATCTTGGCTTTAGGCCTCTCTGGTACCTCGTCCAAGGGGACTGCCTTTAGTGCAGCCCCCTCCCACAGTTTGAAGGTGGGTACAACCTTCTTCGCAAAGTCATGTGATAGCTGGTCCTTGCAGTCCAGCCTACTCACACCTCGCCTCCAGTTAGTGAGACCAAACGTTGGCGCAGTTTTCCCAGCATTCCCTCGAATGTGGTCGAAGATCGCTCTAGCCAAAGCCTTCTCGATCATCTTCCCCTGTTCGAAGGTATACTGGCCACTCGGCCTGCCGGAATCTATCACAGCTAGCTGTAAAGCATTCCGAGCAGCCCCTCCGAACTGCACTGCCGTGTTGACCTTCACTCTTTTTGATGGATTTCCGGCTTCCTCTTGGGATCTTACCCTCTTCGCCTTGAAATCCTCTCTTTTCTTGGGAGCTGGCACGTTTTCTGGTTTGCCCTTACCAGTCTTATCGACCGCGTTAGGGGCCACCTTAGTAGAACCTGCCTTAGCGGCTACAGTCCTTCCCGTGCCCTTGGTTTTCAGGTTCTCACCTTCGCCTAGGGTCTGGGTGCAGCTAGAACCCGCCTTATCGGCTTCGGTTCCACCTGGCCCAGCCCTCCGCTCCCTTTTCTTGGGGGGATTTATGGTCTTTTTATCCCCCTTGCCTTCTCTGGCTTTTTTGCCGGATGTGCCCTTGTCAGCCCTTGGTCTCGTTAGGACATCCTTGGCAATCACCTCTTCTGCCCAAGCGAGCTTCTCCTTCTCCATATCGGAGAGCAGGGGTCTGCCCTTTTCCTCAAGCAAGCGCTTAAGGTGTACAGCTTTTTTGTACTCCTTAAGCCTCAGCTTTCCTTGGGTTAATTTCTTAGGTTTCTTGGCATCCTTTCTCCGTGTTAAACCTTCTTGGGCTGTCTCTTCAGAATCAGCGAGTAATTCCTCCTCTAATTCCTTGGAGATGACCTCGTCTAACACGCTGGATCCCCTAGGTTTGGCTTCTTCCTCTCTGTCACTGACCACAGCAAGTAGTGCGTCTGCCACCGACTCGAGAGAGAGCTCTTCCTCTTTACTTTCTTTTTGTGTTTTTGTTTTGTTTAAATTTGAAATTTTGTACCCACGAGTACGGCCGGAAATATGGGTCCACTCCGACAGAGCCGCCGAATATCGGAGTAAGGCATTTGAATACCTTAGGCCTCGCCTGTGCACCTAAGGGAGCTCGTTAGCGGTTGGAAATAAACCCTCCAACCTTTCATCCTTCGGCACGGTTTTAAGAAGCTCACACCACCACTGGAGTAGGGTTGACTATCTCTTGGTTCCCGGCCCGGAACCCATGTCGTTGACAAGGCTTCCCTGGCCAGTGTAAGCCCCAGCACCACGGCAAGGTGGATAGTCCCGCTGGGGAACGTAGACTTAAAGAAGTAATAAAATCGAAAGGTGGACAAACAAAGTACTGATTTCTTTTTTTCATGTTGTTTTGATTATTATTTCATTAAAATTAATCGTTTGACGCGTGTTTTTAAACCATTCTTCTTATAAAATGAATTTGTTACTTTATGTTTGTGTTTTATAGAAGAAAACATAGTGTATTTTATAGTACGATTTTGGGGCTTTAATTTGATGTATGAGGCCTTGCTGTAACTCATGTGAGTAACTTTTAATAAGGGCATGAACTTTAGCAAAACTGCTGTTTACTCATTTTTGACGCTCACTGTACGTACTCAGGGGCGGACAACTCAATCCGAGTCATAAGTGTAAAAACACAAAACGGAGAATTTATACGGCGCATTACGAACATTTGTTTACCCCCGGATAACAACGCCAAGACGGATCTTATGAACTTAAACACTGCACCATACTATAACTGCCCATTGATCGTATGTCAAGTTGCGGACAATGTTGGCGATGAAAAATATTTTGAAAATAATAATGAAAAAACTGAAATAAATCAATAAAAAAACACAAAATAAAAGAAAAATTGAAATTATTTAAAAAAAAAAAATGAAAAAATAAAAATAGATAGGTAATTTAGATTACAAGATTTTTATTTCGTTTATAAATTTACAATGAGGTTGTCACACAATTTACATACAGGGATTCGATAACTAGCTGTATATCTTCCAACAGAAGTATTATCTTTGAAGTTTTAAATTAAGATGAAGGAAGGAAATAATGGTTTTTAAGGAAATTACGAAGAGAAAAACCTACAATACAAGTGGGAGAAAAAAAAATCTAAATAAATAAATATATCAATAAAAAATAAATAAATAAATAGCTGGTAGCAAAAATAAATCAGCCTCATATGCGTCCATGCCCCCACGGAAGACAAGGATGACTCAATCAAGGATGATTTCTTTGATCTCCTAGACAGAACATATACCAAATGCCCCAGCTATGATACCAAAATCATACTAGGAGATTTTAACGCTAAGCTGGGTAAAGAAAGCATCTTTGAGCGGGTCATCGGCAAACACAGCCTACATGACACCACATCCGATAACGGACATAGGCTGATCGACCTTGCAACGGGGCGAAATCTTCTTGTAGCCAGCACACGATTTTCCCACCTCGATATACACAAAGGCACCTGGCGGTCGCCAGATCAATCAGTCACCAACCAGATTGACCACATCGCGATTGACGTCAGACACTCCTCCACTATCCTTGATGTTCGCACTTTCCGAGGAGCGAACATCGATTCAGACCACTATCTTGTAGTAGCCAAGATACGTCAGCGCATAACACGAACACCGCGGAGTAGAGTTAGAACACCAAGCTATGACGTCGGAAAGCTACTATCGCCGGAGATCGCCAGTGCTTTTGCCAACCGCGTCTCCCTTAAGCTCTCCGATACACCGCAATCCTCCACTCAGTCAGTAGAGCAACAATGGAGCCTGTGCAAACAAGCCCTGAAGAGCACAGCAACGGAAGTGCTGGGCCTTAAAGCTCCACCACGACGAAACACCTGGTTCGATGACGAGTGTAGAAGGATTCATGCGGAAAAGCAGGAGGCATACAAAGCCTCACTACACAAAAAAACAAGAGCGGCTCGTGAGCTCTACGAGCTTAAGAGAAGGGAGGAACATAAGCTTCTCAAGAGAAAAAAGAAAGAGCACGAGAAGCGGGCGATTGAAAACTTGGAGAGGTGCTATTGCAGGCACGACGTTCGAAGATTTTATCAGCGGATAAAACGAATGTCTCAAGGCTTTAAAGCCCGAACGG
This sequence comes from Eumerus sabulonum, assembly GCA_951905685.1. Taxonomy (NCBI): domain Eukaryota; kingdom Metazoa; phylum Arthropoda; class Insecta; order Diptera; family Syrphidae; genus Eumerus; species Eumerus sabulonum. Next base: position 213,041,065 of record OX645060.1, read on the forward strand.
AGGCCTGTAAGGATGAGAACGGACACCTAGTAGTAGAATCGCAGTCGATGCTGAGAATTTGGAAAAACCACTTCTGCAGACTGTATAACGGCGATGACAACCAACATACCGCCGTCAGGCAGAATGATCCATTTTTTAACGACGAAGATCGCAGAGAATTCCGTCTCCCTGACCTCGACGAAGTTGAGATTGCCATGTCGAAACTCAAGTCGAATAAAGCTGCTGGCGCAGATGGACTGTCTGCTGAGCTCTTCAAAGCGGCTGGGGGTGAGCTGGTTAGGAGCATGCACCGGCTCATCTGTAAGATATGGTCAGAGGAAAGCATGCCCGAGGAATGGAGTCTCAGCATTGTTTGCCCGATCCACAAAAAAGGAGATCCCTTTGACTGCGTCAACTATAGCGGAATAAGTCTCCTTAATGTCGCATACAAGATCTTCGCTGCCGTTTTGTGTGAACGCCTGAAGCCATTCGTAAACAAGCTGATAGGTCCTTATCAGTGTGGCTTCAGGCCAGGGAAGTCCACCATCGATCAAATCTTCACACTACGGCAGATCCTGGAGAAAACCAATGAGTTTCAAGTCGATACGCACCATCTATTCGTCGACTTCAAGGCCGCATACGACAGCGTAATTAGAGACGAGCTATATAACGCCATGTTTACTTTTGACATCCCTGCGAAGCTCGTCAGACTATGCAGGATGACCTTGGAAAATGCTCGCTGCTCCATCCGAATCGGTGAGCACATTACCGATAGTTTTGATGTCAAAAAAGGATTTAGGCAGGGCGATGCGCTGTCGTGTGATTTCTTCAACATCGTATTGGAAATGATTGTGCAAAAATCACAGGCCAATACAAGAGGCACAATCTTCTTCAAATCCTCGCAACTCCTTGCATACGCCGACGACATTGACATAATAGGTAGATCGCAGCGAGATGTCAATGAGGCGTTTGCGAGTATTGAGATGGAGGCGGCAAAAATTGGTTTGGCAGTTAATGAGGGCAAGACTAAATATCTGCTGTCATCGAAAAAGGACATTTACCACCGACGTCTTGGACAGAACGTGCATATTGGCAGATATAAGTTTGAGGTAGTTAAGGACTTCATATACCTCGGCTCCGCGGTGACTTGGAACAACGACACCAGTTTCGAAATCAAGCGCAGAATTACTCTTGCCAACCGCTGCTTCTTTGGGCTCAAGAGGCAACTGAGAAGTAGAGCCCTCTCTCGTACGACCAAGTTGACCTTATATAAGACCTTAATTATCCCGGTCCTGTTATACGGCGCAGAAACATGGACTTTATCTTGACTTGACCTTATATAAGACCTTAATTATCCCGGTCCTGTTATACGGCGCAGAAACATGGACTTTATCTAAAGCGGATGAGGAAATCCTTGGTCGTTTCGAGAGAAAGATTCTGCGTTCGATTTTCGGTCCCATAAACACAGAGGAGGGTTGGAGGAGAAGATTCAATCACGAACTGTACGGGTTGTACAGCCCACTGCAGGATTGGAAGATTGAAAAGAGAGTCGATTGTATCTACAGCCAGCCGGTACAGGTATCACCACTGTTTTATGGTGAATATCAGCATTCGAGCAGGTTTTGAGCAGGTTAGTATTTTATTCCATGATCTTTTGCGTTTCACATTATTGTAGACAACCTATTTTTCGAAATTGCTTTCCAAACAATCCAACTTTGTGATGATATACCTTAAAAAAAACATCCTGAAAAGTCAATTGCTCGGAATTCAGTTTCTTAGCGACCGTGCTTAATCAACTACTCCGCCCGACACCAACACATCCATGTGATGTATCGGCCAGAGATACAAAAGTCCACTTCAACCACCAATTCAGCTCCCACAAAATAAATATGGCTACCTGCCAACAGCCTTATTCAACTTCACTCGCAAATATATTACATTTAATCCATAAATCTGTCTGCATACATACAACCACCTCGTCCATCGTCCTTTCGGCCAGCGAACTCCTTCGCATTTACTCCTTCAACAGAAAACAACAGCACAACGACAATTAAACAAAAGCAGAATTTACATTTATTTATCGCAAATTCGCCACTTGCTAGTGTTTAATTTTTAATGTACACATAACTGCGAGAAATAAATTTATATTACGTCGCAGCAATTAATAATTACAATTAAATTGCCCGCGCATTCTCGTATGAGAACGAGTTCGAGTACAAGCGCCAGGAGGACATGTGTGTTTTGTGCGAACTCAAAAGTGCAATGACCGACTTCACTCGTGAGATACTTTACATCTGATGTTGGTTAAATAAAATTTAATAAACCGTAAAATACGCAGTCTACGCGTGCAAGTGGCCGAATGTCCGAATATACTACTATTCTGGTCCGCAGGGACTTGTACTATCCCAGTCGAACTGCTAAGGGAATTAAGTTAACATGAATAATGCCGTGTAATTACATTGGACCGTAATAAAATTAAAACTTAATCAATTAAACGCAACATTTTCGTATTGCATAGCAAATATTTGGTGGCGTTGTCCTAGCCGAGGCTTATATGCATGTATTCGCACATATGAATGTTCTCTTACGAGAGCCTGTCTTTTGGAAATGTTTCTTGGATAACTGGTTGTTCTTTTTTTTTTTGTTTTTCGTTTACAGTATTTTGGGACACCGCGTCTTGGAGGTACCAAAACCAGCATTTAATGTGTATCCTGCGACGAAGCACGCCTTGACAGCACTTTGCCAAACCGTCCGTCAGGAAATTCGATATAACAAATTGAACATTAAGCTAACAGTAAGTACATATATATATTTATATACATAGATACCCGAAATAAATATTTGATTGGCGATGGATGAGCAACTGGTATTAAAATATAAACCTGAACCGAGCTTTTGACCCGTGTTCAGTGTAGAATGTATTTTAATTGATTAGGTACATGTTATACTGGTAGTTACTTGTTTGAGGTTTACAAATAAGAAACTGAAGGTGTTTTTTGAAATTTTGAAGTTTTATTCAGAGTAATTGGTACAATGGTTATTCAAAGCATTGCCCATTGCTTTCTAATGCGTCTTCCAATAGGATCTTCCCAACTTTGACATTCGATAGCGGCCATGTTGTTGAATGTACATCTGTCAAATTACTTACTTACCTATCAGGCCAGCAATCCATGGAGGACCTGAGCCTGAGCTATGGCTACCTTCCTCCGTCCCTCCTCGGCGGGGTACTGGCAAAACCCCCTGGAGTATAACTTGCCTTGAAAAAGCTCTCGACTCACGCCTTTCAGAATCGACATTAAACTGTGGGTCCCTGTCACCTGTGGGGAAAATAAATCACACAAAACATGGGTTATTGAAGAGAAGCTTCGTGGGCTGTAACGCCACCAAAAGAAAAGAAAAGAAGAACCATATCCACCTCTTTGTACAGCTCGTAGAATTCGCGGTTATCTCTTCTCCTCCATTCACCTTCCTCACAGACAGGACCAAATATCCGATGCAGAATTTTTCTTTCGAAAGAAATCAAAATCAGCTCCGCCGTTCTGCTTATCGTCCAGCTTCGGCCCCGTACAGCAAGACTGGCAGTATAAGTCTACTGTAAAACATAACTTTGGTTCTTCGATTGAGGAGTTTTGACCCAAGTTGCTTGGACAAACCGAAGTAGCAACGGTTGCTAAGCGCGATTCTATGGCGGATCTCCACTGTGTGTCATTTGTGGAGTTTACGTTTGCTCCGAGTTATATAAACTCCTTAACTACCTCGAAATGATAGATGTCAATCGTTATATTTTGACCCAGGAGATGAGCGACGGATCGGTTCTTGCGGCGCTTTTGGTACGCCTCGTCGGTTACTGCTTTTTTCTGCTCACACTTGCCATCATACCACGGGTTTTTTGTCGGGAGTGTTAGGTAGCCTAATGAGGTCTCGGCTGATTCCTGAATGGCTGAGCGGCAATGCAGCCAATTATTGTTGACATTTGTGCTCGACATAGGCATACCGGAGAACCTTTCGCTCAGTTGCTCCCTGTAGACTCTGGTAACCTCCGGTGTGCTCAGGCGTCCAATGTCGAACCTCTTCATGGCTGGTGCAGCCTTCTGCCATTGGACAGTCGAGCTCTCAATATTGCTGCTACGAGTAAATGATCAAAGTCGACGTTTGCCCCCTGAATGTTCGCACATCCAGAATGTTTGACCAGTGTCTTGCGTCAATGAGCACATCGTCGATTTGGTTGGCGGTTCGACCATCCGGAGATCGCCAGGTTGCTGTGTGGATCCGCTTGCGGGGGGATCTTGCGCTTTTTACCACCGCATTACGAGCTGTGGCAAAGTCCTTGAGTCGCAAGCCGTTATCCGTTTGACCAGTGTCTTGCGTCAATGAGCACATCGTCGATTTGGTTGGCGGTTCGACCATCCGGAGATCGCCAGGTTGCTGTGTGGATCCGCTTGCGGGGGGATCTTGCGCTTTTTACCACCGCATTACGAGCTGTGGCAAAGTCCTTGAGTCGCAAGCCGTTATCCGGTGTTGTATAGCGGAGACCGTGCTTTCTGATCACTCCGTCAAGTCCCCGAGACAAGCTCCATAGGCGTTGTCCAAGAGATCATAGAAGTCCTCTTTGTTAGGGTATTCACCCTGTTCGGTATGGGCTTGTACACATATGAGGCTGATGTTGTAAAATCTACCTTTAATGGCTAACTTGTAGGTATGTATGCTGGCGTTCCAGTCCGTGAAGGACTAAAGCCGAGCTTCTCTCAATCACCCATGTTGTTTGTGATTTTACTTTCTCATGAGTGAAAAGGGACCTACAGTTCATTGCCGTGTCCCGAACGGCGAAATCTGAGAAGCTTTTCTTGACAGTTATACATACTACAGTTGGTTTTGTCAGTACATACCTCGCTGAGAAGATGCACTGTGAAAAACGCGTTCGATGACATGGCTGTTGTCGGATTCGATCCCGTGTCATCGGTGTCAGAGGCCAACGCCCTCGACCTTAACCGTTTATCAACGACAAATCCGCACCCCAACATGTGCATTCTTTTGTAACAGCTGTAGAAGACGTCACAATTTTTTTTCCTCGTCATACCGTTTCCTATCCATCGTATTTCCTGGATCATAGTATAATCCTTTCCGATTGGCTTTTCGAAAAGGACAGGTGTTGCGATTTTTCCACTTATCTAGGAGCAAGTTAACCTTAGACTTTTGAATGCCACAGAAAGGAACCTTTCCTAGCGAGTTGGTCAGCGATTTCATTGCCCTTAATGCCCTTGTGCCCTGGTACCCACCAGAGTTCGACCTTATTTCTTTTGGCTAGGTCCTGTAGGGCATCATGGCATTCCTTAACGGACTTTACGAGCTCAACACTTAGAGCGTTGCTTGACTATCAGAAAGCATGTTGATGGCTACACCTCTTACGACAGTCTTGAAGTTTAGGTTGACGCACGGCAGGATGGCACATAATTCAGCTTGGAATATTTGGTCCAAAGATGCTTACGCCAACGCCGGATCCCAACTTGGAGCCATCTGTGTGCCACCTTAGGCCCTTGACATTGAGCAAGAAATCGCCGTTTTTGCAAGCTGTGTGGTTTGAGATCAGTATCTCAAATCTCTTGTCAAAATTGAGCGTATGTGGTAATGCCTCCGAGATCGTAATAATATCAAGCTCAGGAAGATGTTGCAAAATAGACATGTGACCCAATGATTTACATGGTAGGCTTGTTTCTGAGAGGAGGATTCTGAGTAGACTGTGTATGGCAATTTTTTTAATAAAAGAGTGCAGTGGACTAAGTCTAATCAGTGTTTCTTAGAGTGCCAGCGGGTAAGTTAGCATAGCGCCTGTAATGCCGAGACACGGTTTTGATGATTAACAATTATTGTTTCTTGTTCAAGTTTTGTCCACCATACTGCAGACGCATTAGTGATGATAGGTCTTACCATCGCGGTATATAACTAGTCGATCACCTTAGGTTTTAATCCTCAGGTTTTACCGTAAGTGGATCGACAAGCCCAGAGTTCCTTAGCCGCCCTTGTGAGTTTATTTTTAATGTTAGAGTTCCGGTTAAGTTTACGATAAAAGTCAATACTATACTTGACGTCTTCTGAAAATCCTATGTTTGTGCCGCGTAAACGGGTCTAAGGTCCCAAGCATCTGCTTGGAACAATATCTACTACGTCATCGGCGTATCCGATGACTTTGTTACCGAGATTGGCTAACTTATAGAGAAGTTCGTCGAATATTATTGACCAGAGAAGGGGTAAAACGACTCCACCTTGTGGACACCCTTAGCCGCCGATACTGTCACCGATACGTCTCCGGATGTAGCTAATATAGTAAAGCTAGCATCGCCCAAATCCATTGGTTAGTGCGATGGTCTATACCTCTGCAGGATAGTGCAGTGGTAATTGAATTGTGGTCAGTATTATCGAAAGCCCTCTTAATATCGAGGAAGGCCGAAATTGCGATCTCCTTGCGTGTGAAACTATTTTCAACCGGCGCTACTAAGCTCCTGGAATGTCAGAACTCTGTACACTACCGGAGCTGCTCATAAACTAGAAGGAATCCTCATACAGTACAAGGCGCATATTACTGCGGTCCAGGAAATACGAAACGGTATGATAAGGAAGAAAAATTGCGACATTTATTACAGCTGTCACAAAAGATTGCACTTACTGGGATGCGGATTTGTCGTGGGAAAGCGGTTAAGGCCGAAGGTCATCGACTTTAAACCTATAAGTGTAGCTGTGATCCGCATCATAGGCAGATTTTATAACATCAGTCTTATATGTGCACACGCCCCTACCGACGAGGCTGAAGACCCTAACAAGGAGGACTTCTATGACCTCCTGGACAACGCCTACGGAGCTTGTCCGAAGTACGATGTAAAAATCCTGCTCGGGGACTTCAACGCTAAAATCGGTAAGGAAAACACCCTTGGCGGAGTGATCGGAAAGCACAGCCTCCACGATACAACAACAGATAAGCGAATCCACACAGCAACCTGACGATCTCCGGACGGTCGAACCGCCAACCAAATCGACCATGTGCTCATTAACGCAAGGCACTCGTCAAACATCCTGGATGTGCGAACATTCAGAGGGGCAAATGTCGACTCTGACCACTTCCTCGTAGCAGCAAGATTCAGAGCTCGACCGTCCAATGTCAGAAAGCTGCACCAGCCCATCAGGAGGAGGTTCGACATTGGGCGCCCGAGCACACCGGAGGCTACCAGAGTCTACAGGGAGCAGCTGAGCGAAAGACTCTACGGTATGCCTACGTCGAACACAAATGCCAATAACATGTGGCTACATTGCCGCTCAGCCATTCAGGAAGTAGCCGAAACCACCTTAGGATGCCTACCACCCCCGACAAGAAACCGGTGGTATTGTGGCGAGTGTGAGCAGGAAAAGGCAGCAACCGACGAGGCGTACCAACAGCCGCTGCAGAGGAAAAGAAGGGCAGCGCAAGAAGAGTACTAAGCCAGAAGAAGAGAGGAGAAAAAACTACTGCGACAAAAAAAAAAAGGATCTTCGCAGCCTCCCAGCTCAAGAATATCGAGGAGTCTGGGGATAATAATAAAACATGAGCCTTTTACAAGAAAAGCAAAGGCCTTGCAGGAGGCTTCAAAAAGGGCACCCAGGCTCTTCGAAACTGCGAGGGTAATCTTGTCACCCACCCGCAGGGAATAGTGGATGTATTTAAGCACCATTTCCAGCAGCTGCTTAACAAGCATGACCAAGAAAGAGTGTTAGGGACCGAGGAAATCCCAACTCCAGCCGCTGAAGTAGTCCTCCCACCCAGCATCGAAGAAGTCGGCACTGCTATTCAGAAGCTGAAGAATATCAAGGCCGCAGGCTGACATGGCTTGCCATCAGAGCTCTACAAGGCTGGCGGCGATGTTCTGGTAGGGAGCACGCACCAGATCATCTGCAGAATTTTGCAAATGAAAGCATGCCCGACGACTGGAATACCAGCTCTATATGCCCCATCCACAAAAAAGGCGATCCTATTTCTTGGAAGAACTTTAGAGGTATATCCTGTCCAGCGTATTGTGTGAACGTCTAAAACCATATTGCACCGCACTAATCGGAAGCTACCAGTGCGGCTTCCGGCCCGGCAAATCAACTATAGACCAAATTTTCACACTTCGACAAATCCTGGAAAAGACCAACGAGTTTCGAATCGATACACACCATCTTTTCATCGATTTCAAAGCCGCATACGACAGCATTCATCGTGAAGGACTGTTTCGTGCGATGGCCGAATTCGTGATCCCGGGAAAACTGATCCAGTTGTGTCGCGCCACGCTAAAAAGTACGCGATGCACCGCGCAACTCGGTTCTAGGACTTCGGAACCGTTTGAAACATGCACCGGATTCCGGCAAGGAGATGCGCTGTCATGTGACTACTTCAACCTGGTGCTGGAGCAGATAGTGCGACAGGCAGGCGTCAACAGGGAAGGCACTATCTTCTACAAGTCCGTTCAGCTGCTAGGGTACGCGGATTATATCGACATCATCGCGTGTTCTCGCCGTGGCATCGTGGAAGCATTCACGGCGATTGAAGAACAGACGAAACGTGTTGGTCTTAAGGTCAATGAGGACCAAAAGAAGTACATGCTGTCAAGCAAAAACCAATCCGTCGCTCACCATCTGGGACAAACTATAACAATTGACAGCTACAATTTCGAGGTAGTTAAGGAGTTTGTCTACCTCGGAGCAAAGGTAAATTCCACAAATGACACCACAGTGGAGATCCGGCATAGAATCGCCCTTGGCAACCGCTGCTACTTCGGCTTGTCCACACAATCGGGGTCAAAACTCCTCACTCGAAAGACCAATGTCGTGCTTTACAAAACGCTCATACTGCCAGTCTTGCTGCACGGAGCCGAAAGCTGGACGATAAGCAGGACGGCGGAACTGATGTTGGATTCTTTCGAAAGAAAAATTCTTCGTCGGATAGTTGGTCCTGTCTTTGAGGAAGGTGAATGGAGGTGAATGTACCGCGAACTCTACGAGCTGTACAAAGATGTGGATGTAGTCCGGAAGGTAAAGATCCGTCGACTACACTGACTCGGCCACAACGAGCGCATGTACACCAACGCTCCAGCTAAGAGGGTCTTCGACTCCGAACCTCCTGGTTCGAGAAGAAGAGGAAGACCGAACCTCTGGTATAAAGACCAAATAATCGCGGATGTAAGACATTTTGGTCTTGATAACTGGAAGCAACGTGCCCGGGACCGTCAAGGATGGAAGGCAGCTATAGCTCAGGCTCAGATCCTCCATGGATCGCTGGCCTGATAAGTAAGTAAGTAAGTATCCCAAGTTGAAACAGAATCTAAAAAGAGCTACCAATGGTGTTAAAATGATGTCTAGGTCTTTCTGGAGAAAAGCACTTTGTAGGGTTTAAATGAACCAATTGCCGATCTAACTCTATCAGGGCTGAAAAGTCTGCCAGGCTATTTGTTCTACTATCGCTCGGTTGATCGTCAGAGGACATTCGTTGGAGAGTTTAAGGATTTAAAGTTGGGATGAGTGCTTCATTAAGTTTATAAGCCACTTCTTCCATGTCATCTGTCCATGCAATCGCTTTTAGGGGCAAGTTGAGCTAGGAAAATAGCCCGTACATACATACTCACAAACGTGTAAAGAGACTATGTTTATTTCCTTTTAGTCCAAATTGCCCTTAATATTACATCATTTGAAAAAATAAGCCATATTATAAAACGTTTCTAATTTGAATTTGAGTTTTCATCGTTTTCTTTGTTGTTTTGCAGAGCATCAGTCCAGGTATGGTTGAAACAGACTTCTTAAAGGTCTACAATCCGGCATCACTGTCGTCCTTGCCAAAGCTACAGCCCAAAGACGTAGCTGACGCTGTATTGTATGCATTGCATACACCACCAAATGTTCAGGTAAGTTTCAAAAACAATTGTTTAATTTTGATCAATAACTATGTATTCTATATTCCTTGATAGATTGAAGAGATCATTCTCCAAGCAGTACCTGTGCATGAATCTCTTAAGGATGACGAGGAGTAAACATCTACGATCTGTTGAAAGTTAAAATATAATACTCTAATTCATCTGTATTGAAAGAAAGTTTAATAAAAATATCGCTATTTTAAAACTGATGCTTTGTTTTGCCTTGGTGGCGTTACAGCCCGTGAAGGGCCAGAGCCAAAAAATCAAAAACAAAAAAACCGGCCAAGTGCGAGTCGGACTCGCGCACAAAGGGTTCCGTACCATGTGTATATACATATTAATATGAAAGAGACTATGTATGTATGTTACCTCATCAGTCATCACATTAAATCACATTTTTTGTATGATGACAGATCTTGGTTGCAGGCAGGTTGTCGGCATATTACTTTGATAATCACCATTGAATTCAAATCAATTATCTTACTTGACAGCAACGATGTGAAAAGGTGAATAACAATAAATATGGGGAAAAGGCTTGCAGCTAGGATTAATTCATCAAAGACACAAATATATTGTCGACTAACCTTAGTTCAGTATGTGACCAAGGGGATTTTTTGGATGAAAATCATGTCTGTTGTATGGGAGCCCCCCTTAAATATTAATTTTGTTCTGTATTTGTCGTGGTAGCGGCAACAGAAATACATCATCTGTGAAAATTTCAACTGTCTAACTATCACGGTTCATGAGATACAGCCTGGTGACAGACGGACGGACGGACGGACAGCGAGGTCTTAGTAATAGGGTTCCGTTTTACCTTTGGGTACGGAACCCTAAAAAACAACAAAATATAAATACACCAGGTCGGCAAACCTTAGTACATTGCTCCAAGGCGAGTCCATAAAAGGTTTACCATCATGTATGCAGATGACAACATTAGTTGCCCACACTCCCAAATATTTGCTAACGATACTTTACATGCATTCGTAATAATAAAACAAACACTGCTGTTCTTGTCACGCCACCGCCTTTCTAACTGAGGTTTTTGGCCTCGGGAATTGTGAATTCGGTCTTCTGGTGGAATTTTTTCTTCCCTCCCACAACTCCACCGCGTCTTTAGCCGTTCGTCCACAGGATTTGAGTGAATGCCTTTGGGCTTCCATGACAAAAAAAAAAAAAACCTCATTTTCGTTTCGTTGTCATCGCCAACGTTGAAACGTTATTGATTTTAAATATTCATTCGGGAGAGGAGAAAGTTGCATTCATTTCAGGCAAATGTTTTCCAAAAGGGGTCACGACTACTATGTATACTCAACCAAGGATGAAAGCACAAAGGGAAGCGGTGAATTTGTGACAAAACGTATAAATGAAGGACTTTATAGCTTTGTTGCTTTGGCGCGTTATTTTTGATCCTTGTGACATTTTCACTTAACCTTTGTATTCTTGTAGATGATTGTTTCCTTCCTTACGAGAACGATAACCGTTGAGAGAAAGTCGCTGATCAGACAGCATTTAATAATATATTTAGTGGTTGGAGAGGAAGCGTATTTTGTTCTAGATAAATAGTACTTTTGGTTTTAGTTTCCGATGGCACTTCAGATGGTTATTTGGAACATTTTCAAAGGCTACACCTAAGATGTCTGCAATGGTGGGAGAAGAATTACTCATACATATGTGCTAGGCTGCCGAACTTGAGGGAAAGCCAATAACAAAAAAAAAAAAATAATCTATTTGAATTTCAAGCACTCTGCACAATAAAAGTGGTAGGCAGGGTTGGGTATCCTCTAACGAGTATGTTGGCCTTAGTGTAATGTGATGAGCTGATCTATCAAGTGATTGCCGTTGATGCTGGGGGAATTGTTTTTTAGAGGTATGAAAATTCAATATAAAATAAAACATTTAAAGCTAATATTAATGTCTATGATAATAGTCCTATTTAATAGGTAGATAATTGTATGCTATTACTTACCATGGTTAGCTCGAATGAAGCGCAATTGTGAAGTCCAATTTTCCACAAATCTATCTGGCCATACATCAGCATCAACTCGGCGAATGTTGACTTCCAAATTGTCCAACGTCTCTGATTTATCGACATAGACTAGTGACAGGACATAGACAGCCACAGGATCGTAGACGCCAGTCCACAGGTCCATTACGCGAAATGATGCGCTCACATCAATGCCATTCAACAGAAACCATGTTTCTATATCGCTCTCTATTGACGGTAACATTCTAGCCGATCCTTAAAGAAATATGGACCGACGATTCCACCAGCCTATAAGACACACCAAACAATGAGCATTAATGGTTGTAAGAGCATCTCGACAAAGGCTTTTAGGTTATCTCCACTCCGAATTGGGCAATTTTGCCTGTTTACATATCCATTTAACCAAAAACCGGTCTCATCGGAGAACAACGTTTTGCGTTGAAAACGAAGATCAAGCTGAATCATGTTTCCTCCCCATTCACTGAACCAACGACGCATATAATGGCCATGCGGTTTCAACTCTTGCACAAGCTGGACCTTATAAGCTTTTAAGCAAAGACCTCGGAAAATAAGACGTCATCAGAGAAAAGTATGAAAAAAATCTAAAATCATCTATTCAAGCAACAAAAAAGCATGCTTGAAAGAACTTCGCCACGAAACCTAAAAGTGACTAATGAACAGCGAATAGGCAAAGCTGATAAATCATCAACTGACTCAGTGGGGACAAGAGTACGTTTTTCTCTATATTTTTGGCAATAAATATTCGTTGATTGAAAAATCTGCCCAGAACTAGGCTTACCAAGGATATAGCAAACACCCAATAATTTGCAGCCTGGGAAGTCTGCACTCGGTTGTTGGAGTGCCAGGATCGGGTCGTAATTTGGGAACATTTAAAATGGCGTAAAGTATTTGGTGGCAGCGCTGCGATTTTTTGACGTTTGTGATCTGCTATTCTTGAACGTCAAAATATTTAAAATGACCCATCAAACGAACAAGAAATTTAACGAATTATCGCGAACGTCTTGGGAAACGATTTGGCTGTTGATCGAGTGGAACGCGTGGTCAAGGGTAATTATTGATGCTATTACTGAAGGTGTGGCTAGAATTCTGATTACTCGTCGTATCTAAGGAAGAATCATTTCTGAAAAGGTTAATTGACCATATTTATGGCTCTAGCATCTCCTTAGTACAAAACAAATCACAAGTAAGACTTAAACACTGGATTACTAATTCACTGCTCAAACAAATTAAACTGAAACACAATCTCCATTGTAAGATCTGCAAACACCCCCTAAATTGTACCTTAAAATACCGTTACACCAACTTATGTAAAAAAATTAGTAAGGAAATCAAGTTTTGTCGTAACAGATACTATACAAACAAATTACGAAGTGCTCAAGGGAATATAAAAAAAGAATGGGAAGTAGTGAACTGCATAATCAATCGTAAAACTAAAATAAATAACGTATCCATTATCCTTGAAAAAGATAACACTATCGTAACAGATCCTGTAGTTGTTGCAAATGAATTCAATGAATATTTCGCCTCAGTGTCGCAGAAGTCTTCCTCTTGTGACTTTTTATTGTCTTGTGGTAGTTGTTCCGGGCCTCTACTCTTTGATCGTACATCTACTAGTAACAGCTTCGTCTCTAATCCCATTTCGGGCCTAGAATTATTAAACTTGATCAACTCGCTAAATAGCTCAAACTCCTGTGGTGAAGATGGTATTTCCAATTCCACCCTAAAAAGAATTGCGTTTAACTTGGTCGATATTTTGGCTCACTTGTTCAATTTAAGCATCTTCTCAGGAACTTTCCCTGAATTGTTGAAAAGAGCGTACGTGATTCCAATCTACAAAAGGGGTAATAGAAAAGATAAATTGAACTATAGACCGATTTCCTTACTGTAGAAGGTGTAGAATTTTAAAATTCCTCACTAATATTAACTTTATCAGCGAAAATCAATTTGGTTTTAGAGTAAATCTTTCCACTGAAGATGCTCTACTAGATTTTTGTCAGTTCATCTACAAGGGTCTAGACGAAAAGAAAACTTGCGCCGGTCTCTTCGTAGATATAACCAAAGCGTTTGACATGGTGGATAATGAAATTCTTTTGGGTAAACTGCACCGTGCAGGATTTCGAGGCTTTGTCATAGATTGGTTTGCCTCGTACCTAAAGAATAGGACGCAGAAAGTCAAAATAGGGAACAATGTTAGCGATTCTAAGTTGATTAACCTCGGTGTTCCGCGAGGATCTGTCCTTGGTCCGTTATTGTTTTTAATATATGTAACTCAGTATTCAGTCTTCCCTTTGCAGGTAGGCTGAAGGCTTTTGCTGACGACTTCGCGTTCGCGTATTGCTCAAACAATTTATTCAACCTATATACTGAAATTAACCATGATGTGCATCTGTTACGACTATGGTTGGTGCAACATAGGTTAATAGCAAGCAGTAAAACGAAGCTTATGTTCTTCAGCCTTACTGTCAAGGAACCTCCTGTAGTCAATATTGTGTTTCATGCAGCCAGTTGCTGTAGGTTTAGCTTACTGAATTGTGGATGCAGTGTCCCATATAATGAAAATATTGGCTGTTCTTCTAACTGTTTTACCATTGAAATAGTGAAGAACTATAAGTACTTAGGTGTCATAATTGACCAAAACCTGAGCTGGTGCGATCACATTTCTATACTAAAACAATATTTACTATCCACCCTACGAAATTTCTTGCAGCTTCAAAAATTCCTCCCCACAAGCACCTTAAAAAATATTTACTTTGGAATCTTCCACTCTAGATTACAATATGGTATAATCTGCTGGGGTGGTACTCATTTTAATAAAATCCAACAACTAGCTGTACTGCGAAAATATGTTGTCAGAAAAATATGCTTTTCATCCCGCTTAGCCAACACGTCTTCTCTCTTTAATAAACTGAGAATTTTGCCGGTCCGACACTTGTACTATTTTAAAGTTTTAAAGATTTTTTTTATTAGAGGAGGGTACTTACAGAGCCCCATCTATGATAACCACAACCTTCGAAGCATTTCTAGGTCTATAGTTAACATACCAGCTTTTCGCACTTCTAATTTACGCAGCTTTTACTCAATTGTAGCTCCTAAATTATTTACCAAGCTCCCTCCAGACATCCGAGTCATTAGAACATTAAGGATCTTTTTATGTAAAGTGAAACATTGGCTTTTGAAAATCAACCATAATGAAATCGAAATCCTGTTGAACTTCATCACCTAATGAACCTTAAATTGTTTGAACCAAAAAATTTGTATTATTTTCTTTCTCCTCTCTCTTCTATGGCATTTAGAGTGCTTACTGTTCATCCCACACTGAATTAATTAATATAAAGTGACATTACCACTACTTTTTATTTTAATATTAATGTCACTAACTATTCGCAAACAATAAACATTTACTACTTTATGTTGAATTTTGAGAATAAAGAATTAAATAAAAAAAAAAAAAAAAAAAGACCAATCCTTCTCCATGACAACGCCCGACCACACATCGCACAGTCGACCTTACAGAATTTGAACGAGCTGTGCTACGAAACCTTGCCCCATCTACCATACTCGCCGGACCTTTCTTCAACCGGCTACCACTTGTTCAATCATCTCGACACCTTCTTGCGTAAGAAATGCTTCAAGAGCCAAGACGACGCCCAAACTGCACACAACGAGTTCATAACTCCCAGACCTCCAGAGTTGTATGCTTAAGGAATAAATAAACCTCCTTCCCGTTGGCAAAGGTATATTGATCACAACGGTTGCTATTTTAATTAATAAAGTTTTGTCTCACTTAAGATCCATACTTTTAAAGTCAAAGGTTAAGACCCGACATTATTTTTTGAACAATCTAACATGAACGCCGAGGGCGCTGTGGCTCAGTGGTTAGTGTGTTGGCCTCTGACGCACGATGAGCAAGTTCGGATTCCAATAACACCAACGCCATCGAATGTTTATTTCGCGGTGTCTCTCCTCGGCAAGTTATAATCCCTCGTAGTATAACTTGCCTTAAAAAAAGCTTCTCGACTGACGCCGTTCGGAATCGGCATTAAAACTGTAGGTCCCTTTCACCTATGTGAAAAATAAATCACACACAACATGGCTCTGGTTCTTAATGGGATGTAACGCCACCAAAAAAAAGAATATGAACGAAGCCATATAGTTGTTAACATTTCGAAAAATTAATGATTATGGACATTGCTTAATTATCTGTCAGGCTATTGACCCGTGGAGGGTCTAAACGTGAACGAAAGCCTACTTCTACTCATACAGGTCCCGAGCACGCTGCTTCCAATTGGAAAGTCCAAGTTTTCTAATGTCCGCGATCACTTGGTCTCTGAACCTGAGGCTCGGTCTTCCTTGCCTTCTCGAACCGGGTGGCTGAGATTGGAAGACCCTCTTTGCTGGAACGCGGACGACGCGCTCGATATGGCTAAGTCAATGTAGTCGAGGGATTTTTGCTTTCCGGACTACATCCACATCATTATATTCGCAGTTGTGTCTTCTCCGCAGAGGGACCATATGTATATCCGACGGAGAATTTTTCTTTTAAAAGAGCCCAAAATTATCTCCACTTTCTTGCGTATGGTCCTGAATTCGGCTCCGTAAAGCAGGACTAGAGTTTTGACATTAGATGTTTTCACAAACCGAAGTAGCACCGGTTGTCCATGGTGATTCTTCGTCGTATATCCAAAGTCGTCATTTGTGAATTTAATATATGTATGCCATGAGGTAGACAAACTCCTTAACTGCATCAAAATTATACCTGTCGATGGTTATGTTCTGCCCTAGGCGGTGTCCACCGGTGCGGTTCTTAATCGACAGCATATATGTATTCTGTTTTATTCTCATTTACTTTTAAACCAATGAGGTCGGCCTTTTCTTCAATTGCCGTGAATGCCTCTATTACGGCTCGCTAGGGCAATGATGTTAATGTCATCCGCGTACGCCAGCAGTTCGGACGCCCTCTTGAAGCGAAGCAGAGAGGCCTTCCTTGTGGACATCTGCCTTCCTCATTAACTTTTCAAGGACTAAAGTGAAGAAATCACACGACAACGCGTCTCCTTGCCTTGAGGTTCAAACTGTACAGTGCATCCTGAGTCTTCCAGTATGGCGCGGAACATCCGAATCAATTTCTCCGGGATTCCAAAATTGGCCATCGTAAGGCTCTTGACGATGAATGCTGTCGGCTTTAAAATCGATAAAAGGGTGGTGAATATCGACCTGAAACTCGTTGGTTTTTTCCAGGATCGGGCGTGATATGATGATGTGGTTTATAGTCGATTTGCCAGTACAAAACAGCATAAGACGTTCACAAATGGTACAAAACCGCATAAGACGTTCACAAATGGACATACTCGTACATTACTCACTAAGGAACATTTTACTCATGCTCCGTAACCAACTATGTTTAATAAATTTAAAATCGAAAAGAAGCTTTGCAGTTACTTTCTCGCGAAATGTTCCAGTATTCATGCAACTGAATAGTTAAGACAGCCATGATAAAGACATAGATGCATAATTAAACAAGGGCATTATCCCAATGTAATCCTAATAATAAGACATATAGGAACTCAATCAAGGTTTCTACTAGGTTCAAACCAAAGAGGCAGTAGTGTACCTCCGTCAATGGGAACTCAATCAAAACTCGGGCTTCTCGTTGAAAGAGCTTCAGTACCAAATGGCAGTAGTATACCGGCGAAATGGTTGCGAAGCGATCTCAAAAGAATTGAGCCCTATTCCAAATTTGCGCGGCCTTTTATACTCATCATTCCAGAGTTTTTTCCCCCGGCTTACATAGGTAGGTAGGTAGGGTCGTAGCCTTCCCAGAGTTGAGAAGAATGCGCATAGGCCAGGGAGGCCCGTTGTGCAGCTACGAGGGGGTTTTACCCCCCTATTCGTGGAACCATTTTGTGCTTCTTAAGAAGTTAAGAAGATCAAGTATCCCTACTTTCTGAACATCTGTCAGACCGTTAAGGAAGTAAGAGCCTAGGTAACGTTTCCTGAAATTGCAGAGAGCTGGACAGGCGCAGAGAAGGTGGTGAATGGATTCAACCTCCTCCGCGTCCTGACAGCTTCTGCAAAAATCATTCGGAACTATTCCTAGTTTTTGTGCGTGGCTGCCAATGAGGCAGTGTCCTGTGATGACACCGATGACTTTGTAGATGTCAGTTCCTTTTAGGGAGATTATACTTCTTGTGCGTTGACTGTCAAGCCGAGGCCATATTTGCCTGGTGATGGCGCAGGTATGTCCCTGTGTCCATCTTTAATGGTTGTAAGGGGTACTCCCTCACAAGCCACGATTGATTGTAGCGTTGTTCCTAGTTTGGCGTGTGTGTGGGCTTTTTCATTACCTGTAATGTCGCTGTGTCCTGGTACCCAGATAAGCTGTATGTTGAACTGTGCTGCCATCTCGTTAAGAGATCTGCGACAGTCGAGACAAGATTTTGATGTGTACACATAGGACTCCAGCGACTTTAAGGCTTCTTGACTGTCTGTGAGAATGCGAATATCCGTGGTGGATATTACGTTCCACTTCAGCCAAGACAAAACCTCTTTTATTGCCAACAGTTTCGCCTGGAAAACGCTGCAGTGATCTGGTAATTTTAGAGCTTTATGTAGCTTGAGTTGTTTGCAGAAAACACCACTGCCCACCCCGTCTTTGGTTTTAGACCCGTCAGTGTAGAAATCCACACAGTTTCTGCGCGGTTGAGTTTGGCGGGTCCAGTTCTTCCTATCCGGATAGATCATCGTAAAGTTTTTGTCCAAGACTATGGTGGGTTCTGTGTGGTCTAGGTTTTCTGTCATAGTTATCCTGTTTTGCAGGATGGAGGAGTGGCCAGTGA
The DNA here is from genome assembly GCA_951905685.1 of Eumerus sabulonum. Taxonomy (NCBI): domain Eukaryota; kingdom Metazoa; phylum Arthropoda; class Insecta; order Diptera; family Syrphidae; genus Eumerus; species Eumerus sabulonum. The sequence continues at coordinate 213,059,796 of OX645060.1, forward strand.
CATAGCTTGCCCATTTCGAGTTGGCTTTTAGTCTTATGGCAATTTGCTTACCGAAAATGTCGAGTGGTGTAAGGTCTAGTATCATGTTAAGCGCAGCCGTTGGTAATGCACATACATGCCATCCTTTGTACCTTCTCGAGTTGTTTGTGTTACATTAGTATGGGTCTAACGACCGTGATGTAGAGCCATAGGGTAATCTTGGGGTTGCATCCCCATTTTTTTTCCTAGGGCTTTCTTACATGTGTAGAGATCTATTGTTGCTTTTTTTGCTCTTTCAATTGTGTTGCTCTTCCAAGTTAATTTCCTATCGAGTATAATGCTAAGGAATTTGGCACTAGGCGAGTAGGCTAACCTGGTATCGAGCAGAGTGATAGGGCAGTTTTCCGGGATTTTGTGCTTTTTGGTAAAAAGCACGAGCTCCGTTTTCTGTGGGTTAATCCTGAGCCCGTTACTATGCGCCCATTTGCACAGAAGTGAGAATGCCGTTTGCACGCGGTCATTCAGTGTAGATAGGTATTTACCTGAGATTGTGATTGCAACGTCATCGGCGTAGGCAACAACGTCCAGGCCTTCTTTCTCCAGTTTGATTAGTAGTTCGTTTACAACTACATTCCAGAGAAGAGGTGAGAGGGCCCCACCTTGCGGGGTTCCCTTGGTAACTACTCTGGTAGTTACAAGGCTTCCCCACTTAGAGTAAATCTTGCGTGTTAATAACAACTCGTTGATCAGCTCTATCAGAGTCCTCTCCGCCTTTAGCTTTTCTAGCCCTTCTATTATTGCTTTCGGGGTGACGTTGTTAAAAGCGCCCTCTATGTCTAGGAAGGCTGTTAGAGTATATTCTTTAAGTTGGATTGATCTTTCGATTTTCCTCACTATTGTGTGAAAAGCTGTTTCGACCGATCTACCTTTACAGTAGGCGTGCTGTGCTTTAGAAATTAGGGAGGGATCCAAGCTGTGCCGTATGTGTAGGTCTATCAGCCTTTCTAAAGTTTCTAGAGCGAAGGATGATAGACAGATAAGCCTTAGATCCTTGGGGGAAGTGTGAGAATTCCTGCCGGCTTTGGGGATGAAAATTACCTTTGCGCACTTCCACTTTTCTGGAATGTGACTCCAAGCTAGGCATCCTTTAAAGATTATCTCTAGCCATGGTATAGTCCATTCCATAGTTTGTGTTAGTTCGATGGGGTAAATTTCATCTGGACCCGGCGATTTATAGGGCTTGATGCTTTTTAATGCCCGGCTTACATGGTTACTATTACTATATAATTTCATACATATACTTTACATTATTGAACACCTGGTGTCACCACACCTTCCGTGTACATTTAGTATTGCTATATTTGTATACGTATACATTTTGGGGATGGCAACAGTGTTGCTTACAAGTAACATTTATTTTATTTATTTTGGACATAATGAAAGGAAAAAAGAATTTAGAGTGGCATAATTGTTTGGTGTTACAAACATTGAAATCAATAAAAAAATTATATGTAATTGTTAAATATATAATATTTATAACTCATTCATAAAACCGTGTGATAGACGTTGTCACGAAATAATGGATTTGGCTAATAACAGCCAATCTAATAACAGACCGAAAGGTCGGGTGCGCGAAGTTTTTTTTAACGTGGTTTCCCCGGTAGGCCTATTCCACGATCTATTGTGATCCTATTGAATTCAAATTGAGTATTGAAAATGACGAAAGTTGTGTAAATTATGTAACATATAAATGAAAAAATAATTTGGAAAAAAAAAATCCTCGGATTCATAATAATCCAATGGAACTTCTAATGTAATGTCTTCATTTTCTGCTTCTTCTTTTTCTTCATTTTCCTGCTGGATCTAAAAGTGATACATCATACATATATCTCATCACTGATATCGTAATTATCCTCATCTAGTATCGATTCAACATTGGAGCACGACTGTCCTTGACAATTGGTACATGCTAAAGAACAAAACAGTCCAACCTTTTTGAAGTCGCATTTAACTATGCAACCTTCTTTGCAATTGCAAAAGATGGTGTTACGGAGTTTTTTAGTGCAGGTGGGAGTAACGAATGAATTGGTTCCAGTGCATTGTCAACTCACTTCCAACCCCAGTCTTCTGCATCCATTTTATTATCAAGCCACACTTGAACTTGATAATATACCCGGAATAGATGTTGTTGAGCAGCAGCAGAGGTTGGGGGAAGACAAGCTTATTGCACTAGTTTTTCATTATAGGTTTTTTTTGCAAAAGATAATTATCGGAGTTTATCCAAGCAGGTAACTTTTTTTGGAGCTCCGTACATAGAAAGAGAGAGCACCGTGGCGCAGTGGGTAGTGTGTTGGCCTCTGATGCCGATGACACGGTATCGAATCCCGACACAGCCATGTCATCGAACGTGTTTTCACGGTGTTTCTCCTCAGCGGGGTTCTGACAAAACCCCCTGTAGTAAAATTGTCATGAAAAGCTTCTCGAACTTCGCCGTTCGGAACCGGCAATAAACTGTAGGTCCCTTTCACTTATGTGAGAAATAAATCACACACAACATGGGCGATTGAGAGAAGCTCGGCTCAGGTCCTTCATGGACTGTAACGCCAACATACTTACATACATAGAAAGAAGAAAGCGAATTTCGTTAGTGATTATAACTTCTGAAGTAGAGCTACTATCTTTAAAAACTTCAGCACAATTAATTAAATTTTGTTTCTCGGACAATTTCAAAACCGTTGTTTTGCCCCTCTTGAAAAATGCTGATGTTGTATCGCAGCCAGTTATTGCGTGTAGGAAAAGTATATGATTTTGGCATTTTGGAAAAGCACAGAAATGAATATATTTCCGATTGCTGCTGAGTGTTCCCCGGTTTAAAAAAAAAAATATTTGGAGTTCGAGCAGTAAGAAATACTAATAAATCGACATCTTCACCAACAACAATAGTTGTATTTGTTGAGTATGAGATCTTTGAAACGGAGCAGGTATGTGAGCATCGCCACGCTGACAATTGAATGGAAGACAGATGTTACTCAAGGCCATGCGACTAAGTGAAAATAGGGGCGGAGTTTTTGACGTTCATTTATATTCTAAGAGAGACATAGGGACTCATATGTTTACTCATATAACGGTTAAAAAATCTATATAAAAGTACATTAACGTGCATATTACGAATAAAATATTTTTTTCAATTCTTTCAACCGCTATATCACGGAAATGGCAATACTTATGAAAGAAACCGGGCAAGTGCGAGTCGGACTCGCGCACAAAGGGTTCCGTGCCATTATCTATAACAAGACAATAGCGCACAAATCGGTCTCAAGTAGAGTGAATCAATCAATTTTCGTCTATTTTCTTGAATAACTTGGAAACCATTTATTCTAAAATTACAGAAAAAATACATTTAAGATCATATCAATAAGACCTTCCATTTGATATATCACACGATGCAGTTTTCAATTTTTTTTTTTTTTTAATTTTCCACCTTCCCCCCAAAAATGTCCTCCCATTTACAGATTTCACATCACACCTCTGCCTTTGGGTCACAGAAATTGATTTGTGTACCAAATTTCAACTTAATCTGTCCAGTAGATTCGGAGATAATTGACTGTGAGCGACGGACAGACGGAAACACGAGTGATCCTATAAGGGTTCCGTTTTTTTTTCGGACGCACGGAGCCCTAAAAACGTGTGCAAGCATTTTTTGTAGAGAATCGGATGATCTACAATGTTTGTCTGAACTACTTTTGCTGTAAAACTCACCGTTTAGCTGAAAAACGCGAAAAACTTATTTTTGCAAACTTTCACCATCAATAAAATTGTTTGCTCAAGGGGGACTGATGGGGGTAGTGGTGTTTTCTGAACGTTCATACCAATTTTTAGTTCTATGGGAATTTTTGTAACCTTACTCTATTTTAAGGACTAATTTGATTGGACTACAGTAAGAGTGGCTGAATGATCAAAACCAAAATGTAATCGAATGAATGTCCCCAGAATCTCTCTGCACTAATGCGCTTAAGCAAGTAGTGTAGCCTAACTGTGACAACCGAATGCCCCTTTATTCCGAAATAAAAGTAGCTCTTCACGCGTCTACGATGAGATAGTTTTCTTGTTGTTTTCCCAGAACTGGTCAGTTCAATCTAAGTCACTATGACCTATCTTAGTAATATTGGGATCATCATCTTAATTCTCTGAAACCGCATTAAGCTTAAAAGATTCACTTTTTAATTGTTTTCATAATCCTTTCCAATTCACACCACCCACGCTCATAAGTGCTAGCGTGAGAAATGTCTAATCACCAATTAATACCTCTTCTTTACTATCTTTCTTTCTTAACACCTTTTTACATCATTAATCGTAAGTATATACATTTTGAATGGCAATAATTGTAAGTGTAACTATAACTAATTAACAGAAAATCGAAAGTTTACTTTTCTGACTTATGCAATGTCTGATGCCCTGGTTTTTCTTCCTCTTCGTCTCTTTTCTCGTTTGATCTACCATTGGTAATTGTGAACAAATCTACTATCTAGACTGTGAAGAAGAAAAGTATAAAAGAAAATCATTTTGTAATCTTCATTAGTCAAGATTTTGACTTACCACAGTGCAGCTGAGATAAATTATAAAATTATGGTTCCGGAAAGGTTAAACTTATTATTTGCGGTTTTGTTTCTAATTCTAATTGTGGGATGTCTGTCGGCGGGAAAAGATCGGTGGTTGATTATAGTCCCAGATGTGGAGAGTACAACTGGATTCTTGGATCAAAATTCTTCTTCAACTAGAGCTGTAGTGAAATCAAAAAGGGCTCATGTCACGGATCTGTTTTAAATTAGTTTAAATAAATCTGAAAAAAAGTTTAGAAAGAAATGTGTGGTTATTGAAAACTTATATTATTGAAAAAATAGTTTTTTTTTTTTTCTTGAACTGTGCCGGACAGTTGGCAAATATGTAATACCATAAGATAATCCGCTAAGTTGGAGTTATTGAAAGATCTTATGTAATCTCACGTTGACACAAAAAATAAAATCAGAGGCGAGATGTAAACATGACTGAAGTTCATGGTCGCAATTTCATAGCGGCCATTAGCAGCTACACCAAAAACAAGTTGGTAGTGTTCATGGTTAGACATGAGGTAAGCTGCATACTGCTGACCCGATTGGGAAAAACTTGTTATCGCATAGATAGAAGAAACTCCGGAAATTACCCAACTCCGGACAAAATCGATGTACACTTTATACATATGTATGTATGTACTGTGAGGTTGCCATTATAGTCCGTTGGACGCTTCGCCCAAGTACTCAAAAACGAAAGGAATTCATTGAACGCATTATATGGGAACTGGCACTGTTAATGTCTATCTGCATGGTTTATTTGGTGACCTTTTAAGTTGTGTACTTATGACTTCATGTATACAAATGACAAAGATGATTCTTATGATAGTTGCACATGGTTATGTTGAATCAATGAACGACAGCTGCTTGTGAGTTCTGGGAACAGAAAACAAAAAAGAATCTGAAACAGTTCGAGGAAAGCAAGATTAAGAATGAAGAGATGCCATCACCATAGCATGTCAAAGCTACAATAGTAAAGCGGAAACTTGCGCAAAACAACAACACAAACAACTTGTGGTGTCCGAACTATGGAGTCAGTCAAAACGCCATTCGGATCGAACGAACGAATCGACTAGGGTAAGACAGCAGTATCTATCGAGTGAGGAATCTACTATTTAACCCTTTAATGCGTACTGTTGCATATCTACATCTTACTTGAATATGTGCTCTCGTAAGAGATTATTAACCACTATCTTATATTTTTTTTTTGCCCTGTTACCTCCTTGACTGTTTCTACGATCCGTTTCTATTCCTGGAACTAGTTTGAGTTTAAGTTTTAGTGCGTAAATCACACCCAAACATCATAAAACGGAGTGTGGTTACAGTGAGCAGATCATCTGAGTTTTGTTTATAAAAAAGTGCAATAATTAAGTGTTTTAGTAAATGTAAGTATATTTTTTAATGTTTTCTATATACTCAGTTTAACATCTGCATTCAAATTATAGACATAGAACGGTTGAAGGTAGACTTTAACTTGTATTTTCCGTATGATGCATATCTGCAACATTATGCATTTAGCGTATCTAAAACATGGTCTTTGGACATGTGAACTACATGCTACATACAAAAATTTTGGATGAATGGGTGGAAAGCCAGGATGATTTTGAGAGTAATGGACCTTTGGTGCATACGTTAAGCCCAGAAGATTTTGTAACATGCACAGGGCGGGACGCTATAGAAGAAGACGCACCTAATGAATTGTTGGACTTTGATAGTTTGCCTGTTCATACTTTGCAGGATAAGCAGAGCAATCCACTGCATCAACATGCCAACGGGATTTCAAAAGCGAAATAAAAAAGCTAAAGGAAAAATATAAAGGAATTACATGGGAGCGTAAGAATTTCCAGTTTGATGAAGGACTATATTCGCAAATGTCCAAGGAACTTCGAGGAAAATCGTTTGAATTTTTCGCAAACGTCGAATTAAAATGAAATCTCGCAAATGGTACATTCGCATCTTTTACCATTTGGTCGATATCACTGGATGGATATTATATAAACAAAATTGTCAGATTCGCAATGAAGTCCCAATGAGTTTATCCGAATTTCGGGTGGATTTAGGCGAATCTCTTTGCCGAAGTGGAACTCCGCTTTCAAAAGTAAGAGGAAGGCCATTCGGCTCACCATCAGCTCTTCTTCAAGAACGCAAAAGAAAGTTTCCAAAGTCACATGTTCCATCGACTAATGTTAGAAAAGATGAAATCTCGCATTGGCCAGTGTTTTTGGAAAAAAAGCTTCGACGCAAGCCACCTAATTGTAGTGGATACACATTTGGGAAGTGTCAAAAATGTGACACAGCTCCCAGCGATATCATTGTTGGAAGGACTCTCGTGGAACCCCGACAAGACCAACTGGTTCCAGTAAAAGGCCTGAATCCAGCCAGTACACCTAAGACTGTACACAAGGGAACAACGATCGCTCAATGCCAAGAAGCTGCCGCAATTATGAACTGCGAGGATCAGAAACACCGGGAAATCCAGACCAACAAAGCCTACTTGAAAACAATGGTCAGAGAGTGAACGCAATATCTAGTGAAGAAGCAGAAAAGTAAAGCACTGTCTCTACTTCGTAAATATAGGACAGTTTTTGCAAATGGTAAGAACTGTGGAGAACATCAATTGTGAAGCACAGAATCGACACAGGGGACACTAGACCGATCCGGTAACCACCGAGCAGGGTACCTTTGGCGAAAGAAGGAGAGGTAATCAAACTAATCGACGAAATGTAAAAGGAGGGTGTGATCGAATCATCTGCAGGCCCATGGAGTTCGCCAGTAGTGCTAGTTAAGAAAAAGGATGGAAACACCCTATTCTGCGTGGACTATAGGAAGCTGAACGACGTCACGAAGAAGGACAGCTATCCTTTACCGAGAATCGACGACACTTTGGACACACTATCTGGTGCAAAGTGGTTCTCGACGCTGGATTTGCAAAGTGGATACTGGCAATAGAGCTCGACCAGCAAGAAAAGGAAAAAACCGCGTTCACCGCCGGGGGAGAGTTGTGGCAATTCTCTGTGATGCCCTTCGGTCTTTGCAATGCGCTAGCCACATTCCAAAGACTTATGAACTGGGTGCTAAGAGGACTTCACTGGAGGACTTGCTTTGTCTATCTGGATGACATAATTGTCATGGGCAAGGATTTCTCGACGATCACCTTAAGAAGCTTGAAGAGGTACTGGAACGTATTCATGCAGCCGGACTGAAATTCAGACCGAAGAAATATGGGCTCTTCCAGAACGAGGTGAAGTACTTGGGACTGCAGAAGGAGTCCATACAGATGAAGACAAGAACTCGGCGGTCAAGGAATGGCCACGGCCGAAGAATCTTCATGAGCTAAGGTCATTCCTGGGACTTTGCACATATTACAGGCGATTCGTCCCAGGATTCGCAAACGTTGCCAGCAGTTTACACGAGCTCACCAAAAAGAATCGGCCATTCAAGTGGGATAAGCCGCAGGAAGAAGCGTTCATTCACTTGAAGGAATTGCTCTGCAGTGCGCAGATTCTTGCATATCCTGTCCCGGGAGAAAAGTTTATTTTGGACACCGATGCGAGCGGACATGGAATCGGAGGAGTACTCTCTCAAGTGATTGACGGGTAAGAACGGGCCATAGCTTACTACAGTAGGAGCCTATCGAAGCCGGAGAGGAACTACTGTGTAACTAGGAGGGAGCTTTTAGCCGTGGTTGACTGTGTCAAGCATTTCCACAAATATCTCTATGGCCAAGCTTTTCATCTTAGGATGGACCACGCAGCGTTGAGGTGGCTGCTGCAGTTAAAAAAGCCGGAAGGCCAGCTTGCTAGATGGATAGAGAGAGTCCAGAGTTATGACTTCAGTATCGAACACCGGAAGGGAAGCAGTCATTGAAATGCGGATGCATTATCGAGGCGACCATGCGATATTGAATGCAAACATTGTTCACGTGCCGAAACCAAGGAACAGATCACCGACATCCGTCGATTCAATGTGCTGCCAGAATCTTCCTGGACTGGAGAAGGTCGGAAGAAAGCAGCGAGAAGATGCCGATCTGGCAGTCATCATCGACTACCAAGAACGAGGTTTTCGACCAACTTGGCAGCAAATATCCAGTGAAAGCCCAAAAGTGAAAGCTTACTGGGCTCAATGGCAGAGTTTGAAGCTGGTGAACGGTTGCCTCGACCGCAGTTGGGAAAGTGAGGACGGGAACATTGTAAGCGATCTGCTGGTAATTCTAAAGGGACAAATCGACGAGGTCATCCGAGAATACCACGAGGGACCAAGCGGGGGTCATCTTGGTGTTAACAAGACTGTAGAAAAGATCAAGAGACGTTTCTACTGGGTATGATGCCATGAGTCGGTCACAAATTTCATTCGCAAGTGTGAACAGTGTGCGAAGGCAAAGGGTCCAGTTAGGAAAACTCGAGGAAACATGCAACAGTACAATGTTGGAGCACCGTTCGAACGTATCGCCATGGACATCGCAGGCGCATTCCCAGCGAGCATCGCTGGAAACAAATACGCGCTGGTGGTGATCGATTACTTCAGCAAGTGTCCTGAGGTGTTTTGCATCCCGAATCAAGAAGCCAAAACTATTTCGGATGCATTCGTGAATAACTGGGTTGCGCGTTACGGAGTACCGCTAGAACTGAACTCAGACCAAGGAAGAAACTTCGAGTCGTCGGTGTTCAAAGAACTCTGCGACATGCTAGGTATCAGAAAGACACGGACAACACCATTACACCCACAATCTGATGGCATGGTCGAAAGGTTCAACCGGACGATGGAGGAATACCTGAGAAAAGTCGTCGTCGGAGATCAGAAGGACTGGGATGAACATCTACCCCTTTTCTTAATGGCGTACCGTTCGGCACAGCACAATTCAACAGCAATAACACCAGCTGAAGCCCTTTTTGGAACTGATCTTCGACTTCCATCGGACTTGAAGTTCGGCGTGGTACTACCGACAACTAGCGGCAGGGAGGATTTCGTAACCGAAAAGAAAGAACAGCTGAACTCCATCCGGGAGCGACTGAACTTGGTCAGCGATAAAATGAAGGCTCGATACCACTTGAGGGCGAACATTTCTGGATTCGAGACAGGACAATTGGTATTGCTGTACAACCCATAACGAAAAAAAGGCTTGTGCCCCAAATTGCAATCAGCCTGGGTTGGGCCATATGAGGTCATCAAGAAGCTCAATGACGTGGTATACCGAATACAGCAGACGGGAAACAGATGGGCGAAGTATAAGATTGTCCACGTAGAGAGGTTAGTGCCATATTACCGAGACGGATCCAATCGCTTGTTCGAGGACGAACAAGGTCAGGAGGAGAGCAGTGTTGCGGAGACATAAACCGACGGTTAAGTTCGAATTTCGCTGTCGAAGTTCGAAAGCTCTGCTGAAGCGGAAATTGCGGTGTGATCAATCGATAAAACAGTGGGAAAATAAAAGCTTTCAATAAAGGTTTGTGTGTGTAATCAAGTTTAACGTGTTCAATAGGTTTTGGATAGTAAAAAAAAGTGGTGAGTCTGCACAGATAATTGATCTGTGGTGAAACAAGAACAGTGTGATTGTTTTAATTTGAATTAAACCTAGACAATTGCAGTTCTTCGCAATCCAGTGGTACGAACCCTATTTGGTGTGGGATTCAATTTCGTAACAATATATTAATCCTAACTGCAAACCTTGTTCCCATATTTTTTCCCATTATTCTCTTTTCCAACTACATGCTTGCTGTCAAGTAAGATAATTGACTTGATTCAATGGCCACTTTGATGGTCAACTATCTCATCACGGAGACTTTTGATCATCAAAGTTATATGCCTATAACCTGCCTGCAACCAAGATCTGTCATCATCCAAAAAATTATTTCAAACGGATTAGCCGTTTTAATGTGATCACTGATGAGGTAACATACAACGTCTCTTTCATATTTTTATATACAGATGGTACGGAACCCTTCGTGCGCGAGTCCGACTCGCACTTGGCCGGTTTTTTTTTAGCTTCTCTAAAGGTGAATCATTGGAAGCGGCTGGCCAATGATCGTGCCGGCTGGAGAGGCTTGTTGGTTGAGGCCCTGGTTCACCCCGAACTATAGCGCCATCAAAGTACATAAGTAAGTAAGTAAGTAAGAGGTGAATCAGCAGCAAAATCACTCGACATGGAGAGAAACAAGTGGTAGTCTCTCGGCGTCAGGTCTGGACTATAAGGTGGGTGCTTAAAAATCTTCCAACCAAGCGCCTGATACTTCTTGCAAATTATTTTGATATGCATAGCCTGGCGTTATCCTGACCGCTTTTTTCAGACTGTCCAGCTTTTGACAGTACACGTCCGAATCAAGAATTTTGCCAAATGGCTCATATTAAACGATTGCTTACCAAAATCACTAAACGCACAATAAAACCTGATCGTTAATCGCGCCTTGACTATTGTTTAAGCCGGGATTCGACTGCGAATATTTTCACTTGAGGTTGTATATGTCATCCAAGTTTCATTACCAGTGACCATGGTTCCCAACAGTTTTTTGCACAAGGTTTAGCTGCTGGACGATCGAAACAGTGGTATTATAGCAGTAAGGCTCGAAAATGTCCATGATCTTATCCAGAGCGTGATGCATTTCTGACTTTGAAATAACCGCCTTGCGTTGAAAACTAATAGATTTCTTTTTATTACAACCGATATAATAACTTACTTACTTAGGTGGCGCTACAGTCGGGTGTGAACCTGGGGCTCAACCAATAAACTTCTCCAGCTTGCACGGTATTTTGCCAGCTGTTTCCAGCGACGCACTCCCAGTTGGTTAAGGTCCCCTTCCACCTGTGTGCTCCACCTTCGATTCAGTCGTCCTTCGTCGTCTCTCGGGACTGGACTCGAAGGCTCTTCGGACCGGAGCTGTGTTATCCATTCGCTCTACATGGGATAGCCTTCTAAGACTTTGGATCCGTAGGTGTCGTACTAGGCCGATGTCGCTGTACAGCCCGTATAGTTCGTCCTTTTAACTTCTCCTCCACTCTCCGTTTATACAAACGGGACTATGGATTGAACGCTTTTGTTAAAGACCTCTGCCATAGAGGAGGACCGGGATGATTAAGGTTTTGTATAGCGCAACTTTGGTCTTTCGGGAGAGTGCTCTACTTCTCATTTGCCTCTTGAGAAGCAACAGTTGGCAAGAGTAATTCTGCGTTTGATCTCAGCACTGGTGTTGTTGTCGCTGGTCACTAGTGAGCCAAGGTAAACGAAGTCCTTGACCACTTCGAATTTATAGCTGCCAATTGTTACGCTCTGGCCGAGGCGTCGGTGTCTTGCGTCTTTATTGGATGACAGCATATATGTCGTTTTGCCATTGTTAACCGAAAGACCCATTTTAGTCGCTTCTGCTTAAATGCTTTCAAACGCTTTATTGACGTCCCGCTTTGTTCGTCTAATTACGTCAATGTCATCCGCGTACACAAGCAAATGCGCACACTTGAAATAGATCGTAACTCTTATGTTGGCCAGTGAGTCTCGTATGATCTCTTTAAGCACGATGTTGAAAAAATTACACGACAGCGCGTCAGCTTATCTTAATACTTTTTTAACAACAAAGGCCTCGATTAATTCGCTACCGACCTTAATGGAGCAGTGAGAGTTCTCTATTGTCGTTCTGCATAATCTGATGAGTTTGGCAGGGATGTCAAAACTAGACATGGCGTTGTATAGCCCGTCTTTATGCACTCTGTCATACGCGTCCTTGAAATCGACGAAAAGGTGATGGGTGTCGATTTGGTATTCCGTGAGAGAATATTTGGTCTATTGTGGATCTACCTTGCCTGAAATCCCACTGATACGAACCTATCAGATTATCCACAAAGGGTTTCAGGTGCTCACACAGTACAGCAGAGAAAATCTTGTATGCGATAGCAAGGGGACTTAGATAGATAGATAGATAGGGGGGGGTGGGACAGAGTCGCCTGATCACTGCGGCCACGATTGGGCCTATTGTGATGTCCCCCACTTACAGTTCACTCAGAAAACCTGAGTTCGTAATAAAGCTTAGTATGCTTTTGAGTGAACTGGCAGCAATTTCATCTGCTTCAAGATAATGCTTGCCTAGGTGACGAAGACGTGTACTGACCAGGCAGTTACAGTGGCATAGTATGTGCTCTGCTGTTTCTTCGTCTTCATTACACATACGGCAAGTGTCATCTTGTATGATGCCCATTGTTTTGAGGTGTTTATTAACTGAGCAGTGTCCAGTAAGGAAACCTGTGATTAAACGAATCTGACTCCTCGAAAGCATGAGAAGTTGTTTCGTTCTTTTGAGGGATGTAGTTGGGAGGAACAGCTTGGCTTGTCTGCTACCTTTCGTTTGTGACCAGTAGTGATCCGTCGTGTTCCTTAACCAATTTTTTATGCAGCATTTGGTGGTGCTAGTAGGTATGCCGCAGAAAGGCCGTGGCATCATAAATGGTGATGCAGAGCCTTTCCTTGCTAGTAGGTCCGCCTTTTCGTTGCCTGTATGGCCGCTGTGTCCAGGTATCCAAATGAGATGAACTCTGTTTGTACTGGCCAGCTGATGAAGTAGCTGTAGGCAGTCCCATACCAGCTTGGAGGTTATTTCAAAGCTCTTTAGGGCTTGAAGTGCAGCTTTGCTGTCAGAGAGAATATAAATGTTTTTGTTAAGTAAATTTCTGTTTATATTTTCTCTGAGGCAGAGTTCTATAGCAAATATCTCTGCTTGAAAAACGGAGTTATAACTGTCCATGCTGACGTAAATGCATGTGCCTGTATTTGCTCCGTATACTCCAGCCCCAACGCCTTCGTCCGTTTTGGAGCCATCTGTGTACCACACGTAGGATCCACGGTTGAAGGAGGGTCTATCCTGTTCCCAGTTTTGTCGGTTAGGGAATGTGACCTTGTAGTTTTGGCTGAAGTTATATCTGGGGAGACAGTTGTCTGTAAGAGATATCTTTAGGATTTCATGCCTGTTTATTTCTGTAAGGATGTCAGGGTGAAAGAGCCTACGGTTAGAGTCATCCTCCATGATCATCCTGTGGGCGAAGACCATTGCTTCTTTCTTCAGTTGGAGATGAAGAGGTGGCAGGTCTGTGATGACTTCTAGTGCTGCTGTGGGGGTTGTTCTCATGGCCCCAGTGATACAGATGCAAGCTAGTCTTTGCAATTTGTTGAGCTTGGCTTGCACTGATACTTGTTTTGTTTTGTGCCACCAGACGGGCGCAGCATATGTAAGGATTGGTCTGGTGATTGCTGTATATAGCCAGCGGGACATTTTGGGGTTTGTGCCCCAGTATTTGCCAGTGAGACTTTTGCTGGTCCATAAGGAGATCCTGGCTTTCTCAATGGTTTTTGTAATGTGAGAGTTCCAAGTGAGCTTTTCGTCTAGAGTTATCCCTAGATATTTGACTTCTTTTGAGAACTCTATCTCTTCACCAAAGAGGGTAGGCTTAGTAAGTTTGTGCCTGTTCCTTCTTTTGGTGAAGGCGACTATGGTGCTTTTTCTAGGATTTACATTTAGTGCAACCTTTATGCACCAGTTAGCAACAAGGTTTAGTGCCCGTTGGAGGAGTTCCGAGACTGTGTCTTCGAATTTGCCTCTGATCAGGATCACTATGTCGTCAGCGTAGCCTTGGACATAGAAGCCATTGTTGCTGAGTATGCTTATCAGTTCGTTGACCACGATGGACCACAGGAGTGGTGAGAGAACCCCGCCTTGAGGGCATCCTTTCGCGGCGTTAACGCTGATTTTGTCATTGCCTAGCGAGGTGTTTATTTTCCTGTTGCTAAGCATATGTTGGATCCAATTGCATGTGGTGTTGTCCACCCCTGTGCTGAGGATGCAACGTTTTATTTGGGTGTATTCGGTGTTATCGAAGGCACCCTCAATATCGAGAAAGCAACCTATCGCAATTTCTTTGTCGCTCAGGGATTTATTAATCCGGGCCGTTAGTTCCTGAAGAGCATGCGTGGTCGATTTCCCAGGCTGGTAGGCATATTGGTTTTTGTGAAGTGGTGATCTTCTCAGTGCACCGTCCCTGATATGCCTGTCCAAGATTTTTTCCATTGTTTTTAGGAAGAAAGAGGTAAGGCTTATCGGTCTGTAGGACTTAGGCAGGTCTGTGGGTCTACGGCCTACTTTGGGAATGAATTTTACCTTTACCTCTGTCCAGCTTGTTGGTATGTGTCCCCATGCATAGCTGGTTCTAAAGATGTTAATGAGCATGGGGCTAATTTGCGCACTCCCCTTCTGAAGAAGTGCTGGGAAGATGCCATCCTCCCCCGGGGATTTGTATGGGTCAAAAGAATTGATGGCCCATTTTATGCTTCCCTCGTGAAATATCGTTCGTGCTCTCTTCCAATCCTCCCTGTTTGGTCTAGCTGCCCTGATCTGCGGAGGTATGTTAGAGAGATCAGAGGGAATGATGTTAGAGTCCGGGAAGTGCGTGCTGGTCAGAATTTTGAGTACTTCCGTACCATTTTCCGCGTAGGTGCCATCTGCTCTCCTCAACAAACCAATTTGGTTAGTGTGCTCTTTAGCGAGAACTCTGTGGATGCGAGCGCTGCTCTGAATGTCTGAAAGACTGCTGCAGAACTTTTTCCATGAGTCTCTTTTGGCTCTTCTAATCTCTTGGTTGTAGTTGGTGAGTGAGGCACGATACTGCGTCCAGTCACCAGTCCGTTTAGCCCTGTTGAACAGTTTTCTGGTCAGTGCTCTTAGCTTGGCCAGATTGTTGTTCCACCACGGAGTGGTACGGTTGCCTGGCTTAACTTTCTCCGGGCAAGCGTTGTGAAAAGCAGATAAGATGGTAGCATTGAGACTGTCGCAGCAGAGTTCGAGGCTGTCTATGTCTCTGATGCTGTTTGGACAGTTTCCGATCGTTTGTGCGATTTCTAGGCTATAAGTGTCCCAGTCTGTCGCTCTCGGTTGTCTATATGTTCTAGTAATTCTATCTCCCGCTTTTATGTCAAAACAGATCTGTCGATGGTCTGACATCGATGTTTCTGTTGAGACATGCCAGTTTTGAATCGAATTACATATGAACGGGGTAGTTAGGGTGAGGTCTAATACCTCTTCTCTAATTCTATTCATAAAGGTGGGATTATTTCCACGGTTTATGATATTGAGGTTGTTCCTAAATATGAATTCAAATAGGTACTCACCTCTTTTGTTGATGTCCGAGCTTCCCCATGCTGTGTGGTGTGCGTTTGCGTCACAGCATATGATGGTGTGTGAGCCTCTTCTTCCAAAGTGGTCGAGAAGATCCTGCAGTGGTATGAAGCCCAGGTCCGTGGAGTCGCCCGCAAGGTAGGCTGAGCAGATTACAGCTTCTGACCTACCTTCCGCAGTGGATAGCTGGATGATGGCAGCTGCCATGTCCTTATTCGTGAATTCTGGAATGGGAATGGCTTTAATATTGTTACTGAACATTAAGCAGGCTCTAGGTCGTCCTTCATTTGTGGAGTCGTAGAGCAGCTCACCTGATAGTCCTTTGATCTGGTCTTTAATGGTGTACGGTTCCTGGATAAAGGCTATATCGAGGTGCTCCTTGTTAAATCTATGGCTCAGTACCGCGGACGCGGCCTTTGCATGCTGTAGATTTACTTGGATGCACCTTAATCCCGACATGATGGATTCAGTGAGGTACTGGCAGGGCTGCCAGTGTTAGTAATTGTCCCAACCATAGGACTGACCCCTGAAGTCTTGGCTGCCCGAGTAGTTTCTTCAGGTAGCCCTGACGTTTGGGGTACTTTCGTTGTTTCTATGGTTGGTGCACCAACGCCAGATGCAATGGTTGTTGCTCTCTGGTTTGGCTTATGCGCGCCGAGTTCCTCACTCGCTTTCTTAGGCATGGCCGGTATACCTTGGGCATCGCACTTCGGATGGGCTAGTGCCCTGTCCTTAGTTTTGTTGTCCGCAGTTACCTTTGCCTGCTTGGGAACTCCCTTGATCCTAATAAGGATCTGGGAGAAGTTGAGGAATAGTTTAAACCTTTGCTTCACAATGGCGTCTTTAGAAGCCTCATCGATGGCAAAGGTTACTTGATCCCCACCGCTTTTTTCCTTAGCAATCCTGAGGACTCTCCATCCTTTTGTGCTAATGTTCGCATTCTGCCTCATTATGCGCATAAGGAAGGTGTCCTTGGTAAGGTCATCGGCTTCGGGGACGAATGTTACGCAGGTGTATAACTTGGGTATGTCATTGCCCTGAGTTGCACACAAATCTGCGTTCTTCCATGGCTTGATCTTCTCTATCGACGACATGAGCCAATTTTTTGTTTCTATGTCGTGACAGGTGATGGAAAGCCATCCATTTCTGGCTGAGGTGGCCTCGAATCGGAGTGCAGGACAATCTTTGTCTGCCTTGTCCATTTCCACTAACAGGCTCTTCCTCACTAACTTCATCTGTTCGTCCGTTAGGGTCTCTTGCGGGTGTTGCGAGTGCATGATGGCGACTTTGCACCGAGCAATGGCATCCCGGTAGGATGGCTCGGGTGCATCCGTGCGCTCTCGTGCACCTCCACTATTTCCCTTAGTGGGTTTTATTTTATTTTCGCACCCAGGACGATCATTTTTATTACCAGCACATGAGCTACTAGGTGCTTCTGTGTGTGGTCGACTCTTCTTGCGGATATTCTCCACAATGGAGTTGTCGTTAGAACGGCTGCGTTTGGGATTTGATGCATCGGTATTTTTTTGAGCTTCCCTTTCCGCTAGCACGAGAGCATATCTTGCTCTTTCTTTTTGTTTCGCCTCTTCGGGCTCCATCCCGTCCCGGATTAGAGCGGCGATTCGTCGCCTTTGTGCCCCGGTGAAATGCTCTTGTTTCTGCCGAGGTTTTCTGGCGTCGTTAACCACTACAACCTCGGCGCTTGGACCTTTAGGTACCTGAGCGTTTTGGTTGTCCATCTTGTTGGACGGGAATGTGGTTGCAGAGTTTGGAGATGGTTCTGTGACTTCTGTCTCCATTTCATGTACTGGTGAGCGGAGGAGAGATTCTTCCTCCGACTCTGTTGGTGTTTTGTTTTTGTTTTTTTTGTGTTTGTTATTCATATGTTGATCCCACGAGTATGGCGAGAATTGATGGTCAACCATCTACAGAGCTCCCATGTAGATGTAAGGCTAGTTACTATGTGAGGGCGCCCGGTATCACATAGGGACCGTACGTTTGCGATGCACATTTTTGTATTCCCTGCATCATTCAGTCCTCGGCACGTATTCCAACCACCTTGACTTGGGAATGTAAGTGCTCTTGGTCCGCGGGGGTGCAGTGACCCCTACCACATTACGTGGCCTTCCCCTATCCGCCACCTGGGGACGCGCCGGGTTGCCTGAGAAGCTCGAGTTTACCCGGAGCAAGGGGACTTATTCCCCTGTAGTCGACGCAGTGATAAGGGTCTTTGATCGCCGTTATATGGTCTACAGAAGTGTTCCTTTTATATTCTCAGCATCGATTGTGACTCTACTACTAGTTTTACGTCTTCATCCCTACAGGCTTCCGCTCTGGCTTTATAGCCCAGGCATGTTCGTTTGCCTTTTTCGTAAAATTTCCGAGCATTATTCCTGTGATAGCATCTCTCCATCTCCTCGATCTCACGCTTTTCATGCTGCCTTTTTTCTTTCTTAATAGCGTTTGTTTGTTTGCGATTGTAGATTTCCGACGTCAAACGTTCATTGTCCAGCTCCGTGGCATTTTTGATATCTTCATTCGTACATATTCGTACAATATTAAAAAGTGCTTGAACGAATTAGTACGGACTACAACCAAAAAGGCGGAATTCGCTCTCGTCCTATCTAGGACAACCACTCCTGAGAGTTAACGAACATCAACGACCCAAACCACTGCACTCCGTTCAGGTTGTGTGTATATGACACATTAAAAGAAAATATAAAAACTCTTGAACCTGCGCGAGTTTCTAAAAAAAAAAAAAAAAAAAAAAAAAAAAATAGGCTACAACAAGGTGGTGGTCCGAATTGAAGTTGGCTCCTCGGAAGGTTCGTACATCTAGGATGCTGGAGGAGTGTCTGGCGTCGATCGCAACGTGATCAATCTGATTGATGGTAGGCTGAACAGGTGATCGCCAGATTTCTTTGTGAATATTGAGATGAGATGAGGGAATCGTGTGCTAGACAGAAGGAGGTTGCACCCCGCCAGGAAGTCGAGTAGCCAATGTCCGTTGTGGTGTCGTTTAGGCTATATTTTCCGACTGATCGACTCAAATATGTCCTCTTTGCTCGATTTCGCACTAAAATCTCCTATAACTATTTTTATTTCGTAACTGGGATATTGGGCATAGGTTCTGTCTGAGAGATTGTAGAATTCTTCTTTGAGTCTTCTCGGTTGGGGCGTGAGCGCACATCAAGCTAATGTTTCCAAAATTTTCTTTGATGCGGATTGTTATGAGGCGTTCGCTTACATCCCGGAAGCTTAAGATTTTTTTGGATTCTTCCTTAAATAACGAATAAGCATCCAAATAAGCGCTGTTCTCAATTTTACATCCGTATTTTGCTTGGTCCATACCATCGCATTTCTGGGAATGCGGTTATATCTGCTTTGAGCAGCTTAGAGTTTGCTCCAATTGATCGCCTGCACCGATCTGTTAAGGTACCTAAAATTCCAGGTGCAGACTCTGAAGTCCTTTAGTCGTTTGCAGGGATCGTCAGTTTTGTATCCGTCCGTATCCGAGGCTTGTGGTTGTTTCGAAACAATTCGTTTTTTCCGTGATAGGGATGTTACCCTTAAGCACAACCCCCAACCAGGAGGGCCAGATTCGTCCTTCCCCACATATTGCACATATGGGTTTAATACCTGGCGGGTGCCAGGACAACTATTACAACACAGCTATTACAAGCTATGAGACACATATTGTCTCAAATTTGTTTGTTCCTACATATTACGCTATTGCTACTTCAACCATTCTCTGTTTAACTTTTTCCTCAATAAATTGTGTAAATTTAGTCTTAAAGCGACTATCCATCCTTTTAATATTCTCTTCAGTTTCAGAGGAAAACGCAATATAGTATGCCGCCCATCTCCATATCCAAAAAGTTAAGTTCCATCCCGGCACGAATTGAAAAGTCAAACAATTCCATGCAATAGCAACAAAGAAATCAACCTAATAAGCAAGATTCTAACTTTCAAATGTCAACATAGAATTCAGCATCAGTCCACCCCACTTAACTACCCAAAAGATCAAATACACAGAATTATTTCAGGAAACATGTTCACAATACGCAACAAATTTAAGAACAAATCCTCATCGCTGCTACTGTTTTATTCCTTCGCTGACAACAGCAACAGAGTAAAGAGTAGTCAGGGATTGCTATGAAGAAGAAACTTTTTAATTAAATATAAAACTTGACAGCCCTGAAACTGGACACTCTGGGAGTTTGGAAGCATCGGAACATGGGAGCATGAGAGCATTGCAGCAGCAATAACTCAAACAAGCTCCCTTCGAGACATGATGGAAAGTTTTTCAGTTTCACAATCAGCATCTCAGCAATTCCACTTCTCCTCTCTTACATGTAATAGATAATCCTGGACAAAAAGCCAAAAGTCCCAAGCACGACATGAAAATGCATCAATTGTTGAAAAACAGATGAAGTTGTCAACGAAAAGTAAACTTTCAACGTTGTACATATACGTGGTCAGTATCTGGTTACGAGTCTAAGCACATATGGTCTTTTTTTTTTTTTTTCAATTAGGCAAAGAGGGAAAAGAAAATTTGAGAAGCAAGGAATTAGTCAACAAAATTGGAATATTTTCCTGTGACACCTCGTCACCTAAGTGTCCTTTTTCTTTATCTCGAAAAAATGCGATTCCAAGTTGAGAGAAATCCACGAGTACGAATAGCAGCACATCCATGTGTGCCTGCAATGAGCGCAGAACTAAAACTGGAAAACTTTAACTATAACCTTATAGAGTTGGAACACTTTAGGGGTGGTGACACAACCAAGTCTGGGACGTTGCAGAGGTGACGGGTATACCAGTACTTTTTTGAGTTATTAGCATAGTTTTGCACCGTGCCATATGCGCCACTAGAGCTTAGTTCGTGAATAGATAGAAAAGAAAATGACGTTCTAGTTCGAAAATGTGTGTCAAATTATATTTAGGAAGGAAAGGAGTGGTGAGGCATACGAACTCTGGAAGGGTCCTAAGTTTGAGTTTTCTTTTAGCAAATTTTCGATCCTTAAACTTTCCTCTTCATGCGAGAAGTCATGAAAGGCGTGGTTCAAGAAGGACTTCAAGATATTTCTGGTTCCGTACTACGTACTTTTAGTTATACATAGAAGCTTAGTATTATAAGGGTTTAATTGTAATTAAATTGAAAATGTTAACCCTCGACATATTCACGGCGAAAATTGGGCCACGAGTTGAAAGAACACTTACTCGCGACAACTTGGTATTGAAGACAGAAAGGCATTAACGTACCTTGTATGTTTTTATACAAGAAACTGAAATTTTAAAGAAAGAAAGCCATGCTTGCAATTAGAAAATATTACTTGTCTCTAAATAGAACGTCAGCCGAACGGCCGAAAGCGGTAACTTTTGTCTTCGCCCATGACACCAGTCGAAAAATAGAGTATAGGGCCACCTGTGCAAAATGAGAGAAAAGAAGAAGCATATTGACTTTAGGAAACTTTATTTAACTTTTAGTTGAATACCTGACTTTAAATGCCTCAAAGGCAAGTCCACTGAGGCCGGTCTGCATTAAGTTGTGCACCGAAAAATCCATCCACTTCAAGCATTTCACTCTAATTGCATTTTTTACCGACGTCGCCAACGAATTGCTTTGGTTAGCAGATGGATCATATCCATGCTCAAAACCAGGATCATTCAGTCTCGGATAGGAAACACTATTATAACTAAGACTGTAGACAGAGGTACAACCCAAGGGGGTCATATCGCCTCTACTTTGGTCCATGGTTATAGGTAACATCCTGAAAGAGTTTGAGCGAATCAGAATCAGATAGGTTATGCAGATGACTTGTTTATTTTACTTTTGGGAATGTTTTCCTCGGTAAATAGCGAAATTCAAAGAGAGGACTCTGTTTAAGCTAAGCGCCTGGGCCATAGGATGTGGCCTTAAATTACGACTTTTAATCTCGTTCTGGTCATCAAAAGCCTACGATCATAGTAAGGTGCTGGATCTGTTAACTGGAGAGCTGCTTACGACTTCAACCAACTTTAGGACACCCAAACACTACTTTAACAAAGTCACCCAAGTTCAGAATGGTATGGAAAAATGGATTGTACTTCACGAACCATCAGGTAGCATTTTTTACCGACGGTTCGAAGATGGAGTGCGACGTCAGATCGTGTATCTTCTCAGCGGAACTAAATATCACCAAATCATTTCGACTTCCGGACTTCGCTAGTGTGTTCCAAGTGGAAGTACTACTAAGTAAGGAAGTTTGCGAAATTCTCGCCGTCACCCCATCACTAAAAGACACGTTGCCATTTGTATTGACAGCCAGTCAGCCATCAAAGCATTCAAACATTCAAACTAATCGCACAGTGTTAAGATGAAATCATTTGTGTAGGCGATTATTTCAATATCAGTTTTTCTGGGTTCCTGGCCATAGTAATATAGAAGGAAACGAAATAGGTGATCCGCTGGCAAAGTCCCGCCTCTACGACTCGATAGTTCCCTGGCAGAGGTAGTATCCCCTCCCATTCAAGGGACAAATCTTTCAACATTTCCATTCGAGGGCGAACTCCAGATGAAACACTCTGAGTAACTACATATGTCAAATCAAGAAAACTATGGCATTCCTACAACACAAGAAGAACTCACGACCTAACTACAGAACTCGACCGGAGATCACCAGAATTGTAGCTATCGGTACTGGCCATTGACCTGCCGGCACTCATGTTGCAAAGTTAGGCAGGTCATCTAATACACACTGCCGAAGTTGCAAAAACCCACGAATGCTCGGCTCTAGCTATGTATAACCAGACAGCGCACACTCGGCAAAGCCTTCTTCGGCGACCAGTTACATGGAATTCTGCGACATCATTAAATTTTTCAACTCCACAGGATTGATTTGAAATTGAAACACAAATCGACACAATAGGTCACTTGAGTGAGAGTGGTCTCTCTAAAACAAGGCGGCCACACCCACCTACCTACCTACCTGACTTTAAACAGCAGTATGGTATTAACTTAATACTGATTCTGTTTATAAAGGTTTCTCCAAGTAAGATGATGAGTACGTCGTTTCATAAGCTATATATTTGCCAGTATCGCTATGGAACCGTATTTGATTAACAACGGAACAACAACAAAAAAAAAAAAAACACGTTTCGAGACATAATCGTCCAAGTGAAATAATCACAGACCATTTGGCTGGTAAGTTCAAGACTACGGCTTCTGTGCGAGATGCATCAAAGTCTGGCAGGCCCAAATCTCTTCGCACACCAATCCAATCAGATGAATTGGGACTTTTCAAGGACCAGTTGGTTGTGATTTAGACACTAGGGCTTGAATTTACACTCATATGAGATTAAATTAATAGTACAAGGCTCAACCAAGCTGATCATCATTTACCTCGTGTATTCACCATCAAAAATCATTCTTATCGAATGTGCGCATTCCACGTCAAATGGGACATAGGTGTGGTAATCAAGATCCTGTCCCTGGTGCGTCTTGTGTTGAACAATTGTCACACTGACTGTGGGCAAACAGCGAGTCGTGAGTGTTGCTCTTTATTGGTGGAGTGAATCACGATTACGTAAGCATCTACGGTAGCTTCACCTCACCGCTCTGCTTGTCGGCGCTGTTCATCCATTTTTAAGACCAATACTCAGTGGTCTCTCGTTTCTACGTCAAAAATTTTCTTTGGACCTTCACAACATTCCCCCTATAGCTTTGCACAATGTTTCCAACGTTGCTCCCATGGTTCGAGGCACTCTTAATAATTCTACGAAGTTAACTCATTCAGAACCATGGTTATAGCCCCTTTGAATTTCCTTACACCGCCATGATGAGTTCCCCTGAAGTGTGACTTCATCTTGAGGAATAAAAAAATGATACAGTTGATAGCTAAGAACTCTTGCACAATTAGCGAGGATGGACCCTTCTTGGCTGGTAACAACTTGCGGACGGTTTCTTTGTTGATATTTAACTCGTCAGGCAACGCACGAATGCTTTGACGCCGGTCCGATGTGATCAGCGCATGCACACGTCTGATATTTACGTCGGTAAAAGAGGTGAGCTCCTTCAAGTGGATAATTTTTAACTGATTCTCGGTCTTTCTTGAGCCGCTTTCACACTTGCCTTCATAATTCTTTCTTCTTTTGATCGCGGTACAGCCCATGTAGGACTAGAGCCAGGTTTCTCTTTAATCACCCATGTTGTGAGTGATTTATTTTTCACACAGGTGAAGGGGACCTACAGTTTAAGGCCGATTCCGAACAGCATGCGAGAAGCTTTTTCAAGACAGATCATACTACGGAGGGTTTTGTCCGTACCCCGTCGAGGAGGGACGCCGCGAAATAAACATTCGATGGCGTTGGTGTAATCGAGATCCGAACTCGCTCATCGTGCGTCAGAGTCCAACACACTAACTACTGCGCCACGGTAACCTCTACCTTGTCTTCATACACCATATTTCATCAGATTTCACTAAGAATTTAATCACATGTTGCTTGTAATATGAGTCACGCATTTCAATGACGCCACCAAATAAGGGTTCTTTTCGAAGATTACGAAAAATACACAAAATGCACTGTCGACCTCAGCCTTGGATAGCAATAGAAAGAAGGGCCCAGCCTTTATAGACAAGACAGATGTTAACGAATGAAAGACAGTGTTGCCATTCGCCGAGCTGTGACCAAATTCCTGGAACTTAATTGCCCAACCTCGTACAGTACGTCATGTGACCCTTTCCCGAATTATGCAAAAACTTGTCCCCGGAAAGTTCAACTATGTGGACTCTAATGTTTACAAAACATTTTTCATCCGAACAGGAATGAAATGTTGCTCCGCCATCAAGGATCCATGTGCCTTTGTCTGGCACGGCACGGCTACTTCGTGCATCTTTTTGACATTTCCTTATCTCCTTTCCTTTGTTTTGCGATGTTGCTTCATATTTTAAGTGTGAGCTCATAAGCAATTATGAGACGCATACAATTTTTATAATCCAGGTCATGTCCATATTTCCACATACTACCTACCATATTTATTTCATATCCAAAAAACCTCCACCAAACGTCGAAACTGAATGACGCAGATCGAGTAAAAATGAAATGTCAAATAGAAGCACAACACTACGAAATAGAGAGATGCTCAATGTAATAACTCTTGCAACTCGGAGTGTCAGTTCAAATGGAAATCACCAAGATTTGCACGTCAAAAAGATGCGAAATGTAATACCTGACATACGACTTAGGTAAACTTGGCAAAAGAGTAATACATATGTATAAGTTCCTCTTTGAGATCAATGCTGTTTCTTTAAATTTTCTACCAATTTTTCCAGGAATGCGTCCATGTGGTCCCACCGCCAATTCAATGACAAAAGCTTTCGGTATTCCGGTTTCTTCGGTATTTCGGTTTCTTGCTGGTGCGACGTTTCTTTCATCCTTTGAAGTTAGTATCCAACGTGCTTTTTCCATTGGCATATGACCAGACCATTTTGAATGAGCACACTTCGCATTTGGATCTTTCGTGCATACATATCTGAAACTACATAGTTTAACACACGAGCTGATCTAGCAGAATTCTCAAATATTAAGGTACAATCCAGGGAGTTTAATTAATTCTCAACTCCCCTTACAAAAAGACACCTACAGAATCAACTCGTAATTCTGAAATTCCGTAAAAAAGTAGTACATTTTATTTTAGCTAATATCTCGCTCTTAATGAACCTTCACCGCATGCATATGTAAACCTGCAGATCTCGTCCCATGCATTAATGGAGCAACAACTTTCCGGTGTCCACGCCACGAATAACAATTTAGTCAGCGCGGTGAATAAAAATCCATTTTCCTTTCATCTACTCCCAACATTTGCAACCGACAAAAAGGGCTCAACAACTGTATGAATACCACTGGCAGCAGTAGCTACACCATCAGTTCCAGCTTCAGCAAGTCGCCAAGTCAACTATACGTTCACTTATCCTTTTCGAATCTGTTTCCACTTTTTCTGGTCCATTGCATTGTTGTTTTGTCACAATGAATGCACGTGGATGGAGCGGCATCCCGATACAAAGTTGCAATTTAAAGGTTTCGGGTGCTTTATGCATTGGTGCCATTCCATTCTAGCAATCGCATACCCTGTAGCTTGCTGGCAAATATTCATAACACTGAAGCGAGTAAGGATTCTTTTAGTTCCAGCTATTCGGTGTTATTTTCGTTCGCCCCCCACAATACTCGTACCAGAAGACGTTCGTTCTAATGGGACCGCAGCGCGGGAATGTGAGTTGCTTGTAAAAAGCTCTACCCTTTATACATATGAATGTATATGCTTCTATCTAACTCAAAAAACCACACTACTCTGCGCTTACTTTTATTTGTCTCTGTTTTCGTTGCTTTCCCGCCCAAGTGTCCTTTGTTGGCGGGAGTTATTCTTCATGCATTTTCGAATAAATGTTAAAATAAATGTCCTCACTTCGAAACAAAAAAAAGAGAAAAAAGAATAGGACAAAGGATACCCAATGGGTATGGTTGGTTAGAGAAACAAAATGCCACCGAACTTGATTCCGCCTCCATTTGCCACATGCTGCAATATAAACTCATATACTCGTCCTGTCGAGTAGCTTCACAAATTCAAATGCATGGGCAAGTGGTTCTCGGGGGTAATGATTTATATGTATATTGTGATACAATCCAGGCAGTGCGATCATGTGGGTGGTGAATTAATGACTGGAATTTATGAAGCTAGAGGCAACTATGTACATAATTATGTATGAGTGAACGGAATGAATTGTCGAAAATTGATGGTCTAATTATTTCTGCGAGGCAGTGTACTCGTAGTCGCAGATACTTTATTTCATAACTGCGGTTTGTTGGACTCATTGTGGTTACACATACGTACGAATAGGTTAGGGGATAATGGATGCCATTGTGGTGATGAATTACTTTCTGAAATTAAGGTGACAGGAAGGAAGCAGCGATTTTAAAGGTAAAAGCTACGGGGAGGAAAACTGAGTTAAAATTCATTTATAGAAAAAAGGTGAAGACTGAACGAGATGATACAGCGTAGTCACTTAAAGCTGGTAGACACAAACAAATTAAATGCTCTAATTCAGCAGAGAGGGAACATTTTGTTTCGAAAAATACAAGACGACCTTAAGTAGGATTTCTTTTGAATGAATATGTAGAGTCTAAAATACTGGTACTTGTCTAAGATAAAATCCCGCGACTAAGTTTGTAGAACATACCCTCTTCCTGTAGAAATTCAAAAAGCAGATAAGGTACTGTGAACTTGTAGTGGAGTCGAATGTATGTATGTATGTTGGCGTTACAGCCCATGAAGGACCAGAGTCGAGCTTCTCTTAATCCCCCATGTTGTGCGTGATTTGATTTTCCCATAGGTGAAAGGGACCTACAGTTTATTGCCGGTTCCGAACGGCGAATTTCGAGAAGCTTTTCATGACAATTTTACTACAGGGGATTTTGTCAGAACCCCGCTGAGGAGAAACACCGTGAACCACAACCACAATTAGGAATATAGGAATATATATTAAATAGGAACTCTTGACATTTTTTACATTAGAAAGCTGTAAGGGACCGAACACCATGATCATCTCTCTCAACAACATGATTGCGTGTTCTGTTCAAAAAGTAAAGTGGATTTTGTATTTATGTTTTATTTTATTTAATCGAAAGCATCTATATCTATTTTGCCCTATATGTGTAACACTCCTACCATCTCTAGTCACGGTGTTTCGCTGACTCGATCGAGTCCTATTACTGTCGTTATTGGTTATAATTGAATTAAATGATATTAAATACTGTTCCATGCTTTGGCTTTCATTCATTTTATAATTAACCAACTTACGAAATTCTTCGACTTTCTGTCTGGTTCCTTTTCTGTCATAAGTGTTTTCCTAAATTCCCACAGATCTTTCGAAGTTTTTAATGACCTCACCAATGATACTTGAGCGGGTTCCATTGCTATGATTAATTCACATCTAGCGTCCATATCTTTATTAGTCCACTCTTCCAGTTTGCCGGGATCCGTTGGTTTTTGATCTTGCCCTTGTACTATTTTGAGCTGCCGATTTTCGATCTGAGGCTTCCAAGTCAAATAATTATCTCCATTAAATAATGGAATTTTTCCGCTAAAAGCAGCCATTTCTGCTAAATAGTTATTCGTATGTTGGAAGCTTCTGGGCCCACAACCTATTGGTTATAATTGAATTAAATGATATTAAATACTGTACCATGCTTTGACTTTCATTCATTTTATAATTAACCAACTTACGAAATTCTTCGACTTTCAAAAAATGGATACAGTTTTTCATATACTAATAGAAAAGGAGAGAATACAATTCAATAAAGGATAACAACATAAGCAATAAATACAGGGTGTTTCTTATAATAATGTGTATGGAATTCTGTATGGAATGTGTAAATCGATGTTGTCAATTAACAGTCGTACTTCGCTATAGGACGAATTTCGTAAAGGTCGTTGAAAATCGATTGTGCCAAGAAAAAAAATAGTTGAAGTTGAAAATTAACTGATACCGCAAGATCGTCATGTGCTCAAATAAAGGTGTAGTGGCTGTGGCTGTGGCTAGTCCTTACGTACTAGTGGCGCTACAGTCCGGTATGAATCTGGACCTCAACCAACAAACTTCTCCAGCTGGCAGGATCATTTGCCAGCTGCTTCCGAGGCCGCACGCCCAGTTGGTTAAGGTCCCCTTCCACCTGTGTGAACCACCTTAGATTCGATCGTCCTCTAAGTTTGCACTGGAGCAACAAAATTAGCGCTGTAAAATCCGACAAGGCAAATATATGTTCCTGCAGATAAATAATATGTTTCGGAGAAATGTTCTTTAAATGTTGAAAAATCTGAGCTGCCAATGTTTCGGAGTTCCGTTTTTCATTGCGGCATTTTTGCCAAACTAGATATATATCATTACTCAAATACACATAAGTTAAGTTCCAAACTCGAATATAAGTATTATTACCAAAGAGCAAATTATGACGGCCTCAATTGTTATTTAAATGAACATGATTGGAAGGATATCGTCAACTAACCCAACTTAATAGAGGCTTACAAGTTCTTTAGCAACGTTTTAAATTCCGGCGTTGAGCGATTTGTTCCTAAAAAATTGATTCGGAAGAACTCCAACCCAATTTGGTTCAATAAAAAACTATCTCGTCTTAAAAACCAAAAAAATAAAGCTTTTAAAAGATTTAAAAAGAAATCGAATGATCCTGAGCTTCGTCTTTTATATATGAAGCTTCAGAAAGAATTCGATTACCTCAATCGTTTCCTGTATCGTATATATATTCTCTCAATACAGTCTAATATAAAGCAAAATAATAAAATTCAAGGCGAAAATCAAATGGAATTCCCAATCGCATGAATTATTTAGGTGTGACATCCAATAATATAAAATCTATGAGCAGAAGAGAAGAGAGGAACACACGCTTTTCAGAAGAAAGAAGAGAGAGCACGGAAAGCGTGAGATCGAGGAGATGGAGAGATGCTTCCCCAGGAATGACGCCCGTAAGTTTTACAACAAGATAAAACGACCATGCCATGGCTACGAAGCCAGAGTGGCGGCCTGCAGGAATGAAAATGGAGAACTGGTAGTAGAGTCGCAGTCGATGCAGAGGATTTGGAAAGACCACTTCTGTAGACTGATAACGGCGATGATAGACAAGATACCGCTGTCAGGCAGAACGAGCCATTCGCAATGGACCACGAAGTAACAGAATTCAGTCCACCCGACCTAGACGAAGTCAAAATAGCGATATCAAGACTTAAGTCTAATAAAGCCGCTGGCGCAGTCGGCCTGTCTGCTGAGCTTTTTAAGGCGGCTGGAGATGAGCTGGTAAGGTGCATGCACCATCTCATCTGCAAGGTATGGTCGGAGGAAAGCATGCCCGACGAATGGAATCTCAGCATCGTTTGCCCGGTCCATAAGAAAGGAGACCCATATAACTGCGCCAACTATAGGGAATAAGTCTCCTTAACATCGCATATAAGATCTTCTCTGCCGTATTGTGTGAACGCCTGAAACCGTTTGTTGATAACCTGATCGGCTCTTATCAGTGTGGTTTCAGGCCAGGTAAATCCACAATAGACCAAATATTTACGCTACGGCAGATCTTGGAGAAGACCCAGGAATACCAAATCGACACTCACCACCTCTTCGTCGATTTCAAGGCCGCGTATGACAGCGTATATAGAGACGAGCTGTACAAAGCTATGTCTAGTTTTAACATCCCTGTCAAACTCGTCCGACTGTGCAGGATGACAATGGAGAATTCTCGCTGCTCGTGAGCATTGAGGTAGAAGCGGCTAAGATGGGTCTCAAGGTTAATGAGGGTAAAACCAAATATCTGCTTTCATCTAAAAGAGACGGACAACACCGACGCATTGGCCAGAACGTCACCATGGGCGGATATAACTTTGAAGTGGTCAAGGAATTCGTCTACCTTGTCTCACTGATGACCAGCGACAACAACACCAGCGCTGAGATAAAACGCAGAATCACTCTTGCCAACCGCTGTTTCTTTGGGCTCAACAGGCAATTGAGAAGTAGAGCCCTCTCTCGGAAAACCAAGGTGACACTATATAAGACCTTGATCATCCCAGACCTCTTTTACGGCGCAGAGGCTTGGACCTTATCAAAAGCGGATGAAGATGCCCTTGGTCGTTTCGAGAGGAAAATTCTGCGCACTATCTACGGTCCCGTTTGTTCAAACGGTGTATGGAGGAGAAGATATAACGAAGAACTGTACGGGTTGTACAGCGACATCGGCCTGGTACGACGTCTACGGATACAGCGTCTAAAGTGGCTAGGCCATGTAGAGCGCATGGAAGATACAGCTCCGACCCGAAAAGTCTCCGAATCCACTCCGAAGGAAGGCGCGGCAGAGGACGGCCGCCTCAGCGGTGGCGCCTGCAGGTGGAAGGGGACCTCAGCCAACTGGGCGTGCGGCACTGGAAACAGCTGGCCAAAGACCGGGCCGGCTGGAGACGCTTGTTGGTTGAGGCCCAGGTTCACCACGGACTGTAGCGCCACCTAAGTAAGTAAGTAAGTATCCAATAATATATCAACGACTTGCAAAATGTTGGCGGACTACTTTAAATCAGTGTATTCTCATGATACTCCATGTCAAGATTTACCTACGATCCCAGAATTGTTTCAAATTGGAACCCTTCAATTAGAATTAATTGAAGTTTTTAATGCTCAAGTTCAAATTGATACTGCAATTTCAGCCAGTCCTGATGGATTGTCTCCTCTTCTTTTAAAAAACTGTGCAGCTTCGTTAGAGGAGCTATTAACCTATATTTACAATTTATCTCTTAAGACACCGATTTTCAAATCAGGATCCAAACTGAAAATTCAAAATTACAGGCCTATATGTAAGCTTTCACACATTCCTAAAATATTTGAGAGAATTGTATATGATAGATGATATTTTAAGATTTCGAGGCATATATCTCCATTTCAACATGGCTTTGTTTTCGGTAAATCTGCTACCACCAATCTCTCAGTTTTCGTAAATTTTTTGAATTCTAACCTTGAGGTGAAATTGCCAAACTGATGTTATATACACAGACTTTGCCAAAGCCGTATTAGGGTAAACCATAATACCTTACTTCTAAAATTGTCTTACTTAGGTTTTCGTTTTTGTCTTTTGAAATGGATTAATTCTTATTTAACAAACAGAACTCAAAGAGTTATCAGATAACTTCTCTACACCATCAGGGGTTCCACAAGGCAGTCATTTAGGTCCATTATTATTCCTTTTATTTATTAATGACATTCCCTCTACGTTCCTTTTTTCCAAATGCCTTCTTTAGGCAGATGATCTTAAAATTTATAAAAAAAATTGTGTCTTTAACGGATTGTATGAAACTGCAAGACAACATTACCCGTTTGTCCCATTGGTGTCATTTGAACTCGCTGCATCTAAATGTTTCGAAATGTGTACATTTTGCCTGTTACAGAATGAGAAATGTAATACAGTTTCAATATAGTCTGAATGGTCTGCAGTTGACAAAGGTCTCTCAAATTATGGATCTAGGTGTAATGTTAGATACCAAACTGAGCTTTACTGCTCACATTGATTATGTGACAACAAAAGCTAATTTGATGTTTGGATTTATTAAGAGGAACACAAAGGAGTTTTCCGACTTTTTTGCACTGAAAAGCCTTTACTTTGGACTGTTGTATTGCTTGGAATCCTTTCTACACAAATGCCGTTGAAAGTATAGAAAAAAATCTGCGTAAATTTTATAGATACTTGTTTCTTAAACTTAATTGGAATATAGAAACACCATTTTATAGAACGAGGTGCCAACTATTAAATGTCGTCCCCCCTCATATACGTCGCAGATATTTCTCGTTAATGTTCATACGAGACATTCTAACTTCTCGAATTGATTGTCCACCTCTTTTAAGTTTGATAGACTTCCATGTTCATCCTTCAAATACCCGGCATCGTATGCCCTTCCGTACTAGCTTCCATCGCACTAATTATGGTATAAATTAACCATTATCGCGTTGCTTTCGAGAGGCTAACTTAGCTCATAGAAGTATAGATTTGTTTGAACATTGCTCAAGAGATGTTTTTAAAAATAAAATTCTTTCATATCTTGTAAGACTTAATTCTTAACTAAACTAAAAAAAAAAGTTAATTGAATATATGTATATTTACTTTTACTTTTTAAGTCTCGAAGAGAAAATCGACTCTATGTAAATAAATAAATAAAAATTAATTCAGGATCTACAGCTTCCGAGAACGTCAGATAACGAACGTTTATTACGCACAGTCAACATCGATCCAAAGAGCGCCGTCCTAGATGACGACTTCTTTGTGATTGAGGATCCTCAGGAGAACGTGGCGACAGTGGGGACTGTCTTCCAGGAAGTGTACAAGGTGAATGAAAGCATTCGCCTGAACCATGACCTGGAAAATAGAGTCCTGCTTCACCAATTCTACCTTCGAAATGATATCAAACATTGGCCAATCAAGAACCATGGTTTCGCCAGGTTCAATGACGACCTTACGGCAAACAATGCCATCGGCAATGAAGGTGCTAATACACTGTTCATTTCGACGAGGGAGGACCTCCAGTTGATCTTCATGTCACGCGGATACTGACGGTATATCCAATGTTGTGCTCAGGCACCTTCCATCAGCAGCTATAGAGAGGTTCACCATCCTGATCAGCAATGCAAATCTCCCATCAGTAAGTCTCCTTCCGAGTATCAGCAAGGTCTTCGAGAAGGTCTAAATGGGCTGAGGTTGATAAAAATATCATTCCGGATAACCAATTCGGTTTCAGGGCGAGGCATGATACTATACATGCCGCGTCGATACTCGTCTCGGATATCCAATGGAATAAATGCAAGAACCAATGCACGGGTGACGTCTGACTAGACTCATGTCGCTGTACAGCCCATAAAGTTCGTGGTTGAATCTTTTCCTCCATCCCCCGTCTGCGTTTATAGGCCCGAAAATCACCCGCAAAATCTTTCTCTCGAACCGACCAAGGGCCTCCTCATCCGCTTTTGATAGTGTCCATGCTTCTGCGCCGTACATACGCATACGCCTCGGCGTATACAAGGAGTTGCAAGGATTTGAAATTGATTGTGCCTCTTGTATTGGCTAGTGATTTTTGCACAATCATTTCCAATATGATGTTGAAGAAATCACACGACAGCGCATCGCCCTTCCTAAATCCTTTTTTGACTTCAAAACTATCGGTAAGGTGTTCACCGATTCGGATGGAGCAGCGGGCATTCTCCAATTTGTTTGGCTCCTTCGTAACATCAAAAAACTTTTAGTTAAAAAAAAAAATTCAATAAAAAAAAATTGGAAAAAAGGTATGATTACCTGGCACCTATGTAAAAAAAAAAAAAAGTCATCCTGCATAGTCTGACGAGCTTAGCATGTATGTCAAAGGTAGACATAGCGTTGTATAGGTGGTGAGCTTATTTACAAAAGGCTTCAGGCGTTCACACAAAACAGCAGAGAAGATTTTGTAGGCGATGTTAAGGAGACTTATTCCTCTATAGTTGGCGTAATCAGAGGGGTCTCCTTTCTTGTGGATCGGGCATACGATGCTGAGACTCCTTTCTTCGGACATGCTTTCCTCTGACCATATCTTACAGATGAGCTGGTGCATTCTCCTCACTAGGTCATCCCCAGCTGCCTTGAAGAGCTCAGCAGACAGCCCGTCTGCACCAGCAGCTTTATTCGACTTAGCTTCGATATGGCAATCGTAGCTTCGTCGAGGTCAGGGGGACAGATTTCAGTGCGGTCTTCGTCGATTAGAAATGGATCATTCTACCTGACAGTGGTATATTGACTACCATCGCCGTTATATAGTCTGCAGAAGTGGTTTTTCCATATTCTCAACATC
This sequence comes from Eumerus sabulonum, assembly GCA_951905685.1. Taxonomy (NCBI): domain Eukaryota; kingdom Metazoa; phylum Arthropoda; class Insecta; order Diptera; family Syrphidae; genus Eumerus; species Eumerus sabulonum. Next base: position 213,093,917 of record OX645060.1, read on the forward strand.
GACTGCGATTCTACTACTAGGTGTCCGTTCTCATCCCTGCAGGCTTCCGTTCTGGCTTTATAAGTTTAGCATGTTCGCTTTATCTGTTGATAAAACATTCGAACGTCACGCCTACAGTAACATCACTCCAAATCGTCAATCGCGCGCTTCTCGTGCTCTTTCTTCTTTCTTCTAAGAAGCTTATGTTCCTCCCTTCTTTTTAACTCGTAGAGCTCACGAGCTGCTCTTGTTCTTTTATGCAGCTAGGCCTTATATGCATCCTGCTTCGCTGTCATCGAACCAGGTGTTTCTTTGTGGTGGGGCCTTGAAACCCAAAACTTCGGATGTAGAGCTTTTCAGGGCTTGTTTGCAAGGGCTCCACTGCTGTTCTATTGATAGCGTGGAGGATCGAGGTGTATTGAAGAGCTTAAGAGAGACGCGATCGGTAGAGTCACGAGCGGTTTCTGGCGATAGTGGCCTTCCGACGTCATAACTTTGTATTCTTACTCTACTCCGCTGCGTTCTTGATATCCGTAGGCGCATCTTGGCTACTACAAAATAGTGGTCCGAGTCGATGTTAGCCCTTCGGAAAGTTTTATCAATTTGGTTGGTAGTCGATTGACCGCCAGGTGCCGTTGTGTATATCGAGGTGTGGGAAGCGCGTACTGGCTAGAAGGAGATTTCGCCCCGTAGCAGGATCAATCAGCCTGTGTCCGTTATCGGATGTGGTGTCGTGTAGGCTATGTTTGCCGATGGCTCGTTCAAAGACGCTTTCCTTACCCAGCTTAGCATTGAGATCTCCTAGTACAATTTTGATGTCATAACTGGGACACTGGGCATACGTTCTGTCTAGGAGATCGTAGAACTCATCTTTGGCGGAGTCATCCTTGTCTTCCGATCGACGTCATTGCTATTTTATTGCAACGTGACTTCGATAAAATTCAGCAGTTCTGTGATGACTGAAGAAATCAGAGACTATTTCATTCAGATCGCCTTTGTCTAGGGCCTCTAGGGACACTAGAAAACATTGGCGAAAAATCCCAATCGTTGGACCGGACGGGCGTTCACTGGCAGGTAAAAGTGTAGTCAGGTACCTCGGGATCTGGCTGGATCAGTATCTGTATTTTGACAAAAGTGTTGATGCTGCTCTGGAAAGAGTCCGGAGCGCTTTCGCCCTGACAAGATGGCTGTTTCACTGCAGCCAACTTGATTCTAGGGTGAATCAGGCTTATGATTGCCTATGAATGTCCCGTCTGGTTTAATGTGAGCGCAAGCAAGTAAATAAATAAATATCTTTACAAATATTCAAAAGCTTCGGGGCGGTTCACAGAGTTTCTCTATTCTTTTGGAGATTTACTCAACATTAGTTCTGTTCTTCGCTGGCAGGGGCTCAAATCGCAGTGCTTCAAAAACGTCTATGAACTCGAAGCTAAGCAACGGTTGATGTGTTCAAATCTCATGTTTTGGAGGTAAGTGTTCATGCTACCTCGAAAGTGATTTCTGCGATCTTAGAGATAAAATACGGTCGATTTTGGCACTAAAATCATTTGAAGTGACGTCATTATTTGATAAAGTAAAGGGCGTCGTGGCGCAGTGGTTAGTGTGTTGGACTCTGGCGCATGATGACCGAGTTCGGATCCCGATAACACTAACGCCATGGAATGTCTATTTCGCGGCGTCCCTCCTCGGCGGGGTACTGGCAAAACCCCCCGTAGTATAAATTGCCTGGAAAAAGCTTCTCGACTCACGCCATTCGGAATCAGTATTAAAACTGTAGGTCCTTTTCACCTGTGGGAAAAAGAAATCACACACGCCATGGGTGATTGAAGAGAAGCTTGGCTCTGGTCCTCCATGGGCTGTAATGCCACCAAAAGAAAGAAGAAAAGAAAATCAAAATATGTTTCAACATGAGTACGAACGAAGTGATAGAGAAGCTTCCCATACGACCACCGTGTGGCACCCTCAGTCCTCTGATTACATCTTTTTGCAGTACTTTCGAATCTCTCTCAGTCGGAGAGAAGGCTTTGTCGACGTAGCAAAATACGTTTTCTGAGGCAACATTTACATCATTTGAAGGATTTTGATTTTGGAATGGAGGTAGGGGTATTTAAGTGGCACCCGTGTTTTGTATGAGGTGACAAAAAATCGAGTTTTCACACAAGAAATTCACCAACGCCAATTTTAAACTGAGGGTGATTTCACGTGAAATATGAAAATAGTGTATTTGGATTCGATTTAAGAGGACTGAAGTTCCGGCTTTCTGGAGCGCATTAAAGGGTTATAGTGACATTAACTAAAGTGCAACTATTTTTGCTAATTTTGTAGCACAACGGATCGATAATATTTAAAATATTTAGTAAGATCCTAAAGGGCTTCATTTTACAAAACGCTTTAATAGAACTTCCTCAAATTATCAATTTTCATACCAAGATTTTTTGAAAATTGAGAACTTTTTCAATAGCGGAATTGAAACCACCAGTAAGCCAATTCGCTTCAATCTAAGTATTGACCGCGCCGGGCGCTGGTTGATTGCTTCGATCGGACGAGAACCGATACATATGAGATTGCTTGACCGATTTTGCTGGAAACTACATCAGTTCTTCTTCTTCTTTCTTTCTTCTTTTGGTGGCGTTACAGACCACCCATGTTGTGTGTGATTGATTTTTCACATTGGTGGAAAGGACCTACAAATTAATGCCGATTCCGAACGGCGTGATTCGAGAAGGCGAGTATACTACGGGAGATTTGGCCAGTAGGAGGGACACCGCGAAATGAACACTCGATTTTTATTTTTTTTTTATAGTTACACCCGCACTCAAGGCTAACGCCTTATAATGTTTTGAACGTTGTGCGAGCGAAGATAACAGGAAGAGGGAGAGTTTCGCGCAGGTTGATGTTATTGACACACAACCTGAACGGAGTGCAGTGGTTTTTTGGGTCGTAGATGTTCGTTCACTACTCTCAGGGGTGGTTTGTCCTAGATAGGACGAAAGCCGACCAAATTTCGCGTTGGTTATAATTCACAGCAATTCGTTCATGTACTTTTGGTGTTTATATTGCATACGCAGGGGATGAATTTTAATTGACCATATACTGTGAGTGTTATGCCTGCAGTAGTACGTTTGGTCGCATTCCATTCACAACTGTGTTGCATACTTTTTTCCGTATAGGAATTGGCTTTTCTTGGCTATGAAGCGAATTTGAACTATAGACCTTCCGCTCGACGGTCGATGAAGTTAACCACTGCACCACGGCCACCCCCGTTGGTGTTATCGGTATCCGTACTCACTCATCGTGCGTCAGAGTCCAACAGACTAACCACTGCGCCACGTCGCCCACTTTTATCAGTTCTAAGTTACATAATTACGCGTGGAATGAAACTAGTCCCACGTGAAAACCCTTTTTGATTCTCGATATAATCGAGTTCAAATATTCGACACGCACATACGCACATACATACATACACACACGATCCTTGAAACGTCGAGATATGTCAAAATATGGAGTTCGTGAAATCCCCCATCACAGTAATTGAAATTAATAATTAATAAAGTAAACAACTTAACAAACACTACACTGTGACATCTGTCGTACTTCTCCAAGGCAGCTGTCAACTACATTCTCCAAGCAATTTATCTCCAAAACAACATGGCCACACAAAAGGAAGATCTCCCAATGAGACTTGTCATCAGGCAAGTTGCAGCCACATTTAGTTTATATAGAAGCACATCAACCCAATCCAACTACATACCATGCACTTTATGCGTATACAACATGTATCGTATAAGCTGTAAAGCAGTTGACCAAGGGCTTCGCGTCAAGAACCCGAGGTACAATAACACAATAAATAAGGCCGTCCACGAGATCGGACGATTATAACCTGAAGTACAGCACGGGTTTCATTCATTTTCTTTTTCCTTTTAACAATAAAGTCTTTGTCAGTGTGGCTCCATTACACCACAGCGGCCTAGTCTACAAGTTAACCAATTTCGGCTACGAGGTCATCGGATACGCCGACATTCTTCTCCAAAGATCTTGACTCTAAATAGACCTCAAAAGACTTGTTGCGAATTTATTACTACACGGTATTACCTAACCCATAATGTCCTGTCCACAAAGCAAACGTGAAAGGATATCGATAAATATCGACTTCTTGACACAAGGACGAGATTGTGAAAAGTCATTCATAGGGAAAACTTAAATAGGAAAATATGCAATCTCAAAGATGCAATCTATGGTTACAGAAGTATTTATCAAAGCTTTCCGGATATGTTGTTAAAAACTGAGATATTGTTTACGTTTAGGGAAAATTTCGAATCGAGTTCCGAAATCAAAACAAGAGAACAAGGCGAGCCTCGCACTACTATGGCTTACCCTACACATTTCGTGTCAAATTTGATTTGACAACTCATGCTAGACTTCCTCTCGCTCTCGCTCCTGTCCCATCGTTATATGACATTGTAAGCCGGGCATGAGCCACATTTTTATCAGTTGCCCGTCAAAAGTCTATAAGCCTTAACCTAAGAGGACACATAAAACGAGTTGCCCTTCTTCAGTGCATCATTAAAACGAAAAATTCGAGAAATTCGAGTTTTCTCCGCAATCAATTATGACACATAAGCACGCTCCTCCGTCAGAACACTTATGTATAGACAGCACTATCAGGTATTTATAGCTCAGTTTAAGTTTTACAATTAATCATGCCGGTCATGAACTGCTTTGTTACCAAACCCCAAACTACACACCATTGTTTTTAATGGAGCCCTTAATTCTTATGTAGTAAGGGATGTGGTAAAGATACTTGTTTACACAAGTATGTATCTTCGAGTTGAAATTAAGCTCTACAATCAGTTAATGAATGCGTAAGGCATATTTATTCACACTACGTTGACAACAATTTCGGGCTTGCTGGAAAATAATTAACATTTTGGTATTGTTTTTGTTGTTTGTGTGCTAACGGGGTAACGCGTATAGCGGATGCGAATGGAAATGTTTTTGAGTTGTACCATATCCCGGGCAGATTTTAATTACTCTGCGTGTCACCTTTTGAATCCTGTCGCCCTGTCAGGATATTGTGTGGTTATGTCAAGCGGCGCGACGACGATTACGGTCATGATTTTAATTAAAACATTCTTTGCGGCTTAATTTTTTTGTTTTTTGATCGAGTGGACGGGAGTGTATGTTGTGCAAACAGAATGAGCCACAAGCGTCGTTGTGAAGAAAGAAAGCGTATATAAATGAATTGTTCGACACTTGGATGAGAGATATGTGTACGAGTAGATTGGCTCCTGGGAAAAGTAATGGATCCATGGAGGTACAAGTACTTATGCATTCATCAGTTACTGCGAGTTGGAGAATTGTTACATTTCTTTCGTAAATTGTTACTTCTGTTAAGTGCTGTGCAAACTACAAATGTATGAAGTTGGTAGATTAATTGGTTTCATTGAGTGAATTAAGGAAAGCTCACCTTACCTTTATGCCTAAAAAATGCAAGCTTTCGGGGCAAGCGTTGTTGCATCCAGGTAAGCAAGCTTCCCATCAGTAGCATTTGGTCAGGATAAGGTGCAGGGTCTTACTGTTAGGGCTCTGGGAGTACTGGTTTCAAGGCAATGTCGTCTCTTTTATGATTAACAAGCGATTTCCCTATTATATTTCATATTTGACTGAACCAGGCTGTCCAACTATCAGCGATGGCTTACCAATTTCAGCTTATGATACATCTTTTAGTTCCAGGCATTTTTCTTTGATATTTTGTCTGCCTGTAAGGGGAAGCCGATTAGGTCCTTTTAGGATACTTATGAAAATTTGTTTCTTGAGATGACAGAGAGACATTTCGAATATGCACGTTCAAACATCAAAATGTTTCAGTTTCTTTCTAACTCTAAACAATGTTTTTTTTTCTCCGACAAGATCAGATTAAGTTGAAAACAATAAAATGCGCCATTGTCAGAAAAAGTTTTGTAAGTAGTACATTCTTGTAGTAGTAGGGGAGCCCGGGATTCTAAATTTTCAGTTACTAGAGCGTCATGGGGACCTATTGGATTGTGAAGATTAGGTTCTCAAACGAAAAATTGTATATTAAGTTTTCCATTTTATTGGGGAAAGGAGCGTGTAAAATTTTTTAAAAATTTAAAAAAAAAAAACAGTCACTTGAGCGCGTCAGATATTAATGGAGTATACTCGCTTAGTCTTTCTGATAACCTATAGATATTATTTTGAGGATTAGATAGTGGTGGGTGGCTGAGAAAAGCAGTAAAAAAGCGAAAAAAAAAAGGTTATTCGAGCGTGTCAGATATTGATTCGATTCGATTCGATTCGACTTAAATAACTGACGATTTGGACGTGACCTACACTCTTGACTGATTTTTGAAAATGTTAAAAAAAATCGTTAACTTGAAATACTCGAGCGCGTCAGATTTTTTTACTGTGCGTTTAACTCGATGTCAGAGTCACCCTAAATAATAATCTGACAATTATGTAAATGAGTATTGGTAATTTGACAATTTAAAAAAAACTTTGAATATGAGACACTGGAAAAGGGTGAGATGGAACGAGAGGCGTGGAGTGGGGAATACATAGATATCAGCATCTGTACGCTCATGCTTTATCGATGGTTTTAGCTTATCGCCCCATGAAAACCGTCAGATTATATGTAATTCTGATAGAATTTCCTTCAAAATAAAAAAAAAATTTAATTGCGCTCGAGTATTTCGAGGTGACGTGTTTTTTTTACAACTTTGCGACTCCCCCATTTCCTTATGGCACGCTTAAATTGTCAGATTATTGAAATATACACTTTTCAGGATGTACTTAACTTACCTGTTCTTAATCTGACGCGCTCGAGTTTTTCTGAGGATCGGTTTTTTTTTACTAATCTGACGGGCTGCCGTCAACGCACCCCCCTATATTAAGGGTTCATATTTGGTAGGGGTACATTACAGGGTGCAAGGTTTCTCCCCATATGATTTTCTGACGCGCTCGAGTAACGCGCAAAATCCCCGCTTGGACTCCCCTTCTACAGCACAACATATTGATGGCTACCTGAGTTGGGAGATATACCCTTCACTGACTTTCTGATTCAACCTTCGCTCAAGGAACTAAACTTCATACTGAAGCTGGATATTTCAGACTGATTAGAAAGTTTTGAATTATCTCTATAACGGGCAACCGAATTTGATGAGTCTGATTAGTTCGTAAGCCCCGAAGACTCAATAATGTAACGGTCGACCGTTTTTCGTTTAAGTTTTGTGTAATTTGCGTACAAATTCTTAAAGGTTAATGAAAAGTGCTTGGAAATTCTCGGTAACTTGGTGCAAAAAGTTATTGGATCCCACAATAGCCTCAAGTTCTTTTCTTTTTTTTTTTGTTTGTTTTCATTCCCATTAAGTAATTGTTTTTAGATTTTAGTGAGTGTTGTAGATGTAACACATATGTACAAGCAATTCATGAATAGCATAGGTAGATTTAGTGTCACTATTTCTTACATACTCCTTTCCGAAAAAAGTAACCACCAGAAATTAAAGAGCTGGTCGAGCGCCACAGCATAAAATATATTTAAACCGACTTTGTGACCTGCTGCGGCAATCTCTCAGAGAATTAAACAATCATGGGGTTGTTCGTACTTAGAAGCCACAACCGCTGACAAGGAATGAAATTACTCCCTTTGTAAAGCTATTAAGGGCATTAAAAAGCCTAAACTGCAAACACCACCAATAAGGAAAAATCAAAATGAATGGGTGAAAGGCGATTAAGAGAAGGCTGAAGTTTTTGCTGAATATCTTACTGAAACCTTTAAGCCATTAAGAGGACAATGGCTACCTAACAGTAGCAATACTCTGGATATGATCATAGAATACAGAATGACGCAAGCTACTCCTTCCGAACTGGGAAATATCATAAAATCCCTCAAGTCAAATAAAGCATCAGGCTACGACTAAGTTACAAGAGATATTTTTAAAAATTTGCCGAGAAAAGCTCTGCTCAAGGTTTCATATCTTATTAACGCAGCGCTTACGCTTAGGTTACAACACGTACCGACCCAATGAAAGGTCGCCGAATTTATTATGGTTCTAAAACCCGGAAAGACACCGCCGGATAAAAAATCTTGCCCAATATCATTGCTGCCGATAATTTCGAAAGTCTTCGAAAACATCAGTCGCATAAAGCCGATTGTCGAAGAAAAGCGTATTTTGTCGGATCATCAGTTTGGTTTCAGAAGCAAGCATTCCACTTCAGATCAAGTGCATCGAATAACCGATGTGGTTGAAAAAGTACTAGAACTTAAGCTACTCGTAATATGATAAAGTGTGGCACGAAGGTTTGGGATTTGAGATATAAACTGCGACAAGTTGTTCCCGAAGAACTATCCAACGTACTGGAAAATTACTTAGCTAATAGACCCTTTCGTGTTAAAGCCAATACTCACATTTTAGAGCAATAACGTCTGGCATTCCGCAGGGAAGCATACTTAGTCCGCTGCTTTACCTGCTGTATGCCAGAGACATACCACAAGCGGATGGCATTGTGCTAGCCATATTCGCCGATGATACTGCAGTCTTAGCCACAGGAAAATCAGTTGAAAAATCAATGACTAAATTGCAATATGGCCTAAGCCGCATAACCGGATCGCGCTTAACGAAACCAAATATGTCCACGGAAATTATACTTATAGTAAAATAACTTCAATACCTCTCTTTGGAAATGAAGTTCTGGTCCTGGCCTTCTTCATTTAAGTTGTCCTTCTGTGGTAGCCTTCTGGTGGAGTAAATATTGCATCTCGTTTTGGTGATTTGAGATTCGAGATGTGAGGAAAGTATAACTGTGTCGTTTGCGAATGTTGCTAGCATGGAATCAGGTGTCAATGGCATAGGTATATATGTCTGCTGTACACAGTAGATATGTATCAAATAGGGCCTCGCAAACTACCTTGGGGAACACCTGCGTCAATTTCATATAATTTTGAGTATTCGTCTTTGTATTGCACATAGAAATGCCGATCACTCAGGTAACTTCTGATGAGTAAGTAATAGTCCGGTAGGATAGCTTTAAGTTTAAATAAGAGTTCTTTGTGCCATACACTGTCGAAAGCTTTTACAACGTCAAGGTAAAGTGCGACGCTGTATTTTTGCTCGTCGAAATCGTTAAGGATTATGTTTATTACTCTGTGCACCTATTGGATTGTAGAATGGTTGTGTCCAAAACCGAACTAGTAGTCCGGAAAAAACGAATGTGCCCAAAAACGCATGTGCCCATGCGTTCTAGAAGTAATTCTTTGAACAATTTGTAGATGATTGGTAAAGTACTTATTGGCCTGTATGATGAAGACCTTGTAGCGTCTTTGCCAGATATCGGTATTGTTATTATTTTAGAAACTTTCCAAACTTTTGGGCGGTAATGGAGTCCTAAATTATAGCTTTGTAAAGTGTTTTAAAATTTGTCCTCTTATCAGGTCATATCCGGGATTTTTGTTCTTTTAATCTGCTTCGTATGTAGTGAGTTATTTCATTGCTTATTATAGTACCGGTATTCGGGAGTGGGATGTGTTTCTGCCTTATCAACCAAGTACCGTTCAAGTTCTCGGCCAAGTACCGTCAGTTTTCATTAGAGACTATTTCTATTTCTATTTATTTATTTGAATCGGTGTTAACACGTAGATACAAAATCCTTAAATTGTGTAACAGTTGTCATGGAATTACAATTATTAAATTGTATGTATGTATGTTGGCGTTACAGTCCATGAAGAACCTGAGCCGAGCTTCTCTCTCAATCACCCATGTTGTGTGTGGTTTCATTTTCCCATAGGTGAAAGGGACCTACAGTTTATTGCCGGTTCCGAACGGCGAATTTTGAGAAGCTTTTCTTGACAATTTTACTACAGGGGGTTTTGTCAGAGCCCCGCTGAGGAGAAACACCGTGAAAAACACATTCGATGACATGGCTGTATCGGGATTCGATCCCGTATCATCGGCGTCAGAGACCAACACACCACCCACTGCGCCACGGTGCTCTCCCAATTATTAAATTAAACACAATAATAATAATTATTATACTGTTGGTCTTACTGGGCTGTTGGTGATTACCTTTTTGAGACCTTTGTTTTTGAGCTCCTTGTTCAGTTTCCACAGTAAGTAGTTTGTAGCTTTGGTTGCTAAAATGTTTGTCAAAAATGTGCTAAGGCGATGTATTTGTGGCTTACTCAACTATAAGGAGAGAATGATCAGGTGAGAGGTCAAGGCAATGAAATGACCATGGTCGACCAAGTATAAGAGATCTGTTTCTTTCCTGGTATCAGTAGGCCAATATGTGGGCCCTCCAGTGCTCATAAATTTACAACTGTAGGCAATTATTTCTAACTGAACGTTTCATTTTTAACACGAGCGTAAATAGCTAGCCATTAGCCATTCCTATGTACATAACATCTGTCCCATCCAATCGTATGATATATCCGAACGGTGATATTCCAATGTTAAAAGCATATAAAAAACACGAATTCTGTTAACCCATGCATTCAGTTCTGTTAATAAAGCCAGCTAACACAAGAGTTCGGTAGTTTTTTCTGTTTCTTCTTCCGTCAGTGCCCACAGACTTCAGAAGTGGAATTGCGGGCTAAGCAGAAAACATAATCCGTTCATGCAATAATAGCTGCAGGCAGTCGATTTCGATAAGAAGTGTCAAGTGGCGAGTCATATATCGATGAAGAGGATGCACTGGATGAAGAGCTGGAGAAACTACAGGGGGTATGTAAAAAAAGGGAGGAGATAGCAAAACTTAAGCGGCGACTTAGTGAGTTAAATCTGGAGGAAGAAGGATTGTATAAGTTAAACGACTATTTCTGTCGGGAGTTTACTATGAACTGATTTTATTATTTCATTTCAGCTTACATCTAATCTACCCTACTTAAGATTAAGTTCTTATTATCTAGAGGCATCTGTTCCTACTGAAATGCAAAATAATACCATAGCATTAAAAGCCCATGTATAGCTACCCTAACATTTGTATTCAATAGTATCATAGCACTAACCTAATACTTGTAGGTACTAAGAAAAATTTGTCGATTGTACTAAAGGGTTAAAAACCGGCCAAGTGCGAGTCGGACTCGCTCACGAAGGGTTCCGTACCATCTGTATATATAAATATGAAAGAGACTATGTATGTATGTTACCTCATCAGTCATCACATTAAATCACATTTTTCGTATGATAACAGATCCTGGTTGCAGGCAGGTTATCGGCATATTACTTTGATAATCAAAAATCTTCATGATGAGATATATGTAGTTGATCATCAAAGTGTCCATTGAATTCAAATCAATTATCTTACTTGACAGCAACGATGTGAAAAGGTGAATAACAATAAATATGGGGAAAAGGTTTGCAACTAGGATTTATTCATCAAAGACACAAACATATTGTCGACTAACCTTAGTTCAGTATGTGACCAAGGGGATTTTTTGGATGAAAATCATGTCTGTTGTATGGGCACCCCCCTTAAATATTTCAACTGTCTAACTATCACGGTTCATGAGATACAGCCTGGTGACAGGCGGACGGACAGCGAAGTTTTAGCAATAGGGTTCCGTTTTACCTTTGGGTACGGAACCCTAAAAAAGGCACATGGTTTCGGCCATTCCTTCGCCGTAACCCAAAGAGTCAACAAGGTTAAAGTCAAAGTTTAAACTAATAAATAATGACATGAAAAACATAACTTGTAAAAAAAATCAAGTCTCGCAACTCAGATCTTCTACCGTAAAAAGTTGTAAGATCCATGTATCACCAAGTCAATTAATGTATTCAGTCCCTACTTAAGGGACCTTCTGCCTTGATTTATTACGAAATAAGCTAACCTAACAACATCTTATAGTGACCATACCAATATCAAAATCTTTTATGTTTTAAGTAAATAGATTGACCTGGCCATCGCATGAAAACACAATATATCTCACAAGTAATCTATATATATAAAAGAGTTCCGTGACTGATTGACTGACAGACAACGCACCGGCCAAACCGCTGAACCTATAAGGCTGAAATTTTGACAGTGTATTCTTATCGTGACATAGATATCCGCTAAGAAAGGATTTTTCAAAATTCCACTCCTAAGTCAGGTATTATTTGATTCAATTATTTGAGTCAATTTTTGTTTCTTCTCTTTTGGGCTCTCTGTTCGTATTCGATGAATCATTACACGATTCAATAGGGAGCTCACCACAAAGTGTCTTTGTGTTTGTGGATTTTACGTTATGCTGAGAGACACCGCACAAACACTCGCAAAAAAAGAGAAAAAGAAAATGAGAAATGTGAAAGTATTGAATCAAATTCCCAGTATAGGCAATGCAATATAGAGATGCGCAAAATAGTTCCAACCGCGGAACGAACATGGAACCGTTCTTTTCCTGATCGGAACTACAATACATATGTATGTATGTACATATGCATTTAGCTTTTTTGTTACTGAATTCAATGGCAAAATGAAAAGTTACGATAGATTTTTTAAAAACATGTTTTATTATCATTTCAAACCAAAAGCAACCATAAAAAATTAGTTTAGTTTATTTCATTTATTCGTTTTATTTATTTGTTTCAGAAACTGAGAAAATAACAAATAAAATATGTACATAAATCATGCATGCATACTCGCACCGATATGGAACTAGCAAACCATGTCCATGTCCGGACCTGAATGCATACTCATTACTCGCACCGATATGGAACTAGCAAAAACATGTCCATGTCCGGAACTAAATGTATACTCGGACCTATCGGAACTATCAAAAACATGTCCATGTCCGGAACTAAATGTATACTCGGACCGATATGGAACTAGCAAAAACATGTCCATGTCCGGTACTAAATGTATACTCGGACCGATATGGAACTAGCAAAAACGTGTCCATGTCCGGAACTAAATGTATACTCGGACCTATCGGAACTATCAAAAACATGTCTATGTCCGGTACTAAATGTATTATCGCACCGATATGGAACTAGCAAACCATGTCCATGTCCGAACCTGTATGCGTACTCGCACCGATATTGAACTAGCAAACCATGTCCATGTCCGGACCTGAATGCATACATACATGTATGACATTCGTTCACGAAATGCGGTGCGGGCATTATATTCTTTCATTTCCTTTCTTCATTTCAGTTCCAGTGTGATGTACAGTGTACACCAACTGTTCGAGCTTTATCGCCACATCTCCATACTTTTGGGTTTCGTGAAAACTACGGGGTATAACTCATACCGTATGAGAAGCATGTTCGTCGCATTTATGTTTTTTTTTTTCGTCTTGTACATATGTGATTGATGAATAAGGGTTGAATGGAACTATGGAACTATTTTCGTTCAATTTGCGGAACGAGAGGACATGTGTCCGAGAGAGGACATAGTTCCGTGAACTATACATGTCCGGAACTACCCAACTCTACAATGCAACCTACCCCGGACGCTTCTCACTTCTCTATCCAAATGTTCCTGTTTCGGGAGAGAGAATTTAATCGTATAATATCCGACTAAGGGGGTAAAATGAGATGTAAATGTTCATATGAAAAATCGTATTCGCTGCGACTATTCTCAGCGTCTCCTCCTTATGCGGATCTTCGTATACTTTGGGAGTGACCATTGTTTAATTGGGTTAGTGTTTTCATTTTTCTGACGTTTCATTTGATAGAGATATGGCCAGGTGTCAAAAAAGACCACGCTTTAGGTAGAGTTTACACGGTGCATCCCAATAATACAGAGTGTTATTATCTCCGTATGTTGCTTCATGAAGTACGTGGCCCAACTTCTTTTGAAGCATTAAGAACGGTAAATTATGTGGTATATCCGACTTTTCAATCTGCTTGCAAGAGTTTAGGCTTGCTTGAAGACGATCAGCACTGGTATGCCACTCTGGAAGAGGCCGTACTTTGTAAATCACCATTTAGGATTCGCGAACTGTTTACAATAATTTTAGTGTTTTGTCAAGTATCAGATCCACTAAGCTTATGGGAGAAATTCAAAGAATATTTATCTGAGGATTTCAAACGGCAAGTAGAAAGACAAATTAGAGATAATATTGAGCAGTTTTCTGATGAAGTGTACAATAAATGCTTATATGTTATTGAAGAAGTTGTCTTGGCATTAGGTGGACGTGCCCTCAAAGAATATGGCTTGCCGCAGCCAAACAGACCACAAGATTTAGGCAATGTACAATACTTGAGGGAAACTAACTATGACGTTGAAGCTCTGGACCGGTTTGTCATGGAAAATCAGGGTACATTAACCGCAGAACAAAAGTTAGCGTATGATGAAATTATAACCAGTGTTGAGAAAAATGAGGGACGACTTTTCTTTCTAGACGCTCCGGCTGGCACTGGAAAAACCTACCTTATTAACTTGATCTTAGCAAAAGTAAGGAGTGGTCGTAGCATCGCCTTAGCTGTCGCGTCTTCCGGAATCGCTGCCACGCTTCTAGAGGGTGGTCGAACTGCGCATGCCGCTTTTAAGTTGCCACTTGACCTTACACGTGTAGAGACGCCCATATCAAAACAAAGCAATCTGGCCGAGGTATTAAAAAATACTAAAATAATTGTCTGGGATGAAATTACAATGGCACACAAGAGAAGCGTTGAGGCTATCAATAGGTCTCTACAGGATATTCGTAGTAATAAGAACCTGATGGGTGGTGTGACAGTACTATTGGCAGGAGATTTTCGTCAAACATTACCTGTGGTACCTAAAGGAACCCGAGCTGATGAAATTAAAGCCTGTCTGAAAAAATCTGTTTTATGGCCGTCAGTAGAAATCCTCAAGCCTACCAAAAATATGAGAGTATATCTGAAAGACGATATATCAGCTGCTAATTTTTCAGATATTTTAATGAAAATAGGGAATGGTGATTATCCATCAACAGATAACATGATTGTTGTCCCGGATGAGTTGTGTACATTCGTAACTACTTCTCAAGAACTGATAGATCGCATTTAACCAGGAATTGCTCAAATACAGGAGAAAAGTATCGAATGGTTTTGTGAGCGGGCAATTTTAACTCCAAAAAACGATCAAGCCGCGCTTATTAATGACATGTTACTGAAGTTCTTTGACGCGGAAGAAATGGTCTACAGGTCGATAGATACTGTGTGTAACGCAGATGAACCTGTAAATTATCCGGTAGAATTTTTGAATTCGCTTAAACCACCGGGAATTCCATACCACAGGCTTATTTTGCGGAAGGGCACACCGGTAATGCTACTTCGAAACCTACAGCCACCGAAACTGTGTAATGGTACTAGGTTACAAGTCAAAGCAATGCATAAAAATTTAATCGAAGCCATTTTTCTGACCGGATGTGCTCGAGGAGATACAGTGTTAATTCCACGTATTCCTTTAATACCCAATGATCTTCCATTCGACTTCAAAAGACTACAGTTCCCCCTGAAAATGTGCTTCGCCATGACGATTAATAAATCGCAGGGCCAAACTTTGAAATACGCTGGCATATATTTAAGGGAAGGTTGTTTTTCCCACTGACAGTTTTACGTAGCTTGCTCGCGTATAAGTTTACCTAAGAACTTGGTGATGTTGGTGCCACCCAATAAAGAAACAAAAAATATAGTTTATAAGCAAATACTTTGAAAAGATCGAAATACGACCCTACTGGAGTTAGACCCTAATCAATGCCCGATACCGTGACCAATGTCTTGGACCCTAGCCAATGCCCCGCGAGCAAAGCCGCGGGTAAGGAAGCTATATATATATGCCAGAGTGTTTTTTATTCATGATCTTTCGAGACGCAAGAAAATTTTTACTTCAATCAGATACGATTTGAAAGACAGTACAATAAGATCGGGAGTTAATTTGAACGGTTTCAGTTGAGCAAAAAAGAAAAAGGAAGTAAATAGTATTGATGTTGTGTTTTTTATTTCACATAATTAAAATTATAATTATAGGGGAAATTTTACCTCTAAGTATGCAAACGCGGACGAAGTCGCGGGTAAAAGCTAGTCTATATATATAAAAGAGTTCCGTGACTGATTGACTGACAGACAACGCACCGGCCAAACCGCTGAACCTATAAGGCTGAAATTTTGACAGTGTATTCTTATCGTGACATAGATATCCGCTAAGAAAGGATTTTTCAAAATTCCACTCCTAAGTCAGGTATTATTTGATTCAATTATTTGAGTCAATTTTTGTTTCTTCTCTTTTGGGCTCTCTGTTCGTATTCGATGAATCATTACACGATTCAATAGGGAGCTCACCACAAAGTGACACTTAGCCCGCATTTTGTCTTTGTGTTTGTGGATTTTACGTTATGCTGAGAGACACCGCACAAACACTCGCAAAAAAAGAGAAAAAGAAAATGAGAAATGTCAAAGTATTGAATCAAATTCCCAGTATAGGCAATGCAATATAGAGATGCGCAAAATAGTTCCAACCGCGGAACGAACATGGAACCGATCTTTTCCTGATCGGAACTACAATACATATGTATGTACATACATATGTGTTTAGCTTTTTTGTTACTGAATTCAATGGCAAAATGAAAAGTTACGATAGTTTTTTTAAAAACATGTTTTATTATCATTTCAAACCAAAAGCAACCATAAAAAATTAGTTTAGTTTATTTCATTTATTCATTTTATTTATTTGTTTCAGAAACTGAGAAAATAAAAAATAAAATATGTACATAAATCAAGCATGCATACTCGCACCGATATGGAACTAGCAAACCATGTCCATGTCCGAACCTGTATGCGTACTCGCACCGATATTGAACTAGCAAACCATGTCCATGTCAGGACCTGAATGCATACATACATGTATGACATTCGTTCACGAAATGCGGTGCGGGCATTATATTCTTTCATTTCTTTTCTTCATTTCAGTTCCAGTGTGATGTACAGTGTACACCAACTGTTCGAGCTTTATCGCCACATCTCCATACTTTTGGGTTTCGTGAAAACTACGGGGTATAACTCATACCGTATGAGAAGCATGTTCGTTGCATTTATGTTTTTTTTTTCGTCTTGTACATATGTGATTGATGAATAAGGGTTGAATGGAACTATGGAACTATTTTCGTTCAATTTGCGGAACGAGAGGACATGTGTCCGAGAGAGGACATAGTTCCGTGAACTATACATGTCCGGAACTACCCAACTCTACAATGCAACCTACCCCGGACGCTTCTCACTTCTCTATCCAAATGTTCCTGTTTCGGGAGAGAGTATTTAATCGTATAATATCCGACTAAGGGGGTAAAATGAGATGTAAATGTTCATATGAAAAATCGTATTCGCTGCGACTATTCTCAGCGTCTCCTCCTTATACGGATCTTCGTATACTTTGGGAGTGACCATTGTTTAATTGGGTTAGTGTTTTCATTTTTCTGACGTTTCATTTGATAGAGATATGGCCAGGTGTCAAAAAAGACCACGCTTTAGGTAGAGTTTACACGGTGCATCCCAATAATACAGAGTGTTATTATCTCCGTATGTTGCTTCATGAAGTACGTGGCCCAACTTCTTTTGAAGCATTAAGAACGGTAAATTATGTGGTATATCCGACTTTTCAATCTGCTTGCAAGAGTTTAGGCTTGCTTGAAGACGATCAGCACTGGTATGCCACTCTGGAAGAGGCCGTACTTTGTAAATCACCATTTAGGATTCGCGAACTGTTTACAATAATTTTAGTGTTTTGTCAAGTATCAGATCCACTAAGCTTATGGGAGAAATTCAAAGAATATTTATCTGAGGATTTCAAACGGCAAGTAGAAAGACAAATTAGAGATAATATTGAGCAGTTTTCTGATGAAGTGTACAATAAATGCTTATATGTTATTGAAGAAGTTGTCTTGGCATTAGGTGGACGTGCCCTCAAAGAATATGGCTTGCCGCAGCCAAACAGACCACAAGATTTAGGCAATGTACAATACTTGAGGGAAACTAACTATGACGTTGAAGCTCTGGACCGGTTTGTCATGGAAAATCAGGGTACATTAACCGCAGAACAAAAGTTAGCGTATGATGAAATTATAACCAGTGTTGAGAAAAATGAGGGACGACTTTTCTTTCTAGACGCTCCGGCTGGCACTGGAAAAACCTACCTTATTAACTTGATCTTAGCAAAAGTAAGGAGTGGTCGTAGCATCGCCTTAGCTGTCGCGTCTTCCGGAATCGCTGCCACGCTTCTAGAGGGTGGTCGAACTGCGCATGCCGCTTTTAAGTTGCCACTTGACCTTACACGTGTAGAGACGCCCATATCAAAACAAAGCAATCTGGCCGAGGTATTAAAAAATACTAAAATAATTGTCTGGGATGAAATTACAATGGCACACAAGAGAAGCGTTGAGGCTATCAATAGGTCTCTACAGGATATTCGTAGTAATAAGAACCTGATGGGTGGTGTGACAGTACTATTGGCAGGAGATTTTCGTCAAACATTACCTGTGGTACCTAAAGGAACCCGAGCTGATGAAATTAAAGCCTGTCTGAAAAAATCTGTTTTATGGCCGTCAGTAGAAATCCTCAAGCCTACCAAAAATATGAGAGTATATCTGAAAGACGATATATCAGCTGCTAATTTTTCAGATATTTTAATGAAAATAGGGAATGGTGATTATCCATCAACAGATAACATGATTGTTGTCCCGGATGAGTTGTGTACATTCGTAACTACTTCTCAAGAACTGATAGATCGCATTTAACCAGGAATTGCTCAAATACAGGAGAAAAGTATCGAATGGTTTTGTGAGCGGGCAATTTTAACTCCAAAAAACGATCAAGCCGCGCTTATTAATGACATGTTACTGAAGTTCTTTGACGCGGAAGAAATGGTCTACAGGTCGATAGATACTGTGTGTAACGCAGATGAAGCTGTAAATTATCCGGTAGAATTTTTGAATTCGCTTAAACCACCGGGAATTCCATACCACAGGCTTATTTTGCGGAAGGGCACACCGGTAATGCTACTTCGAAACCTACAGCCACCGAAACTGTGTAATGGTACTAGGTTACAAGTCAAAGCAATGCATAAAAATTTAATCGAAGCCATTTTTCTGACCGGATGTGCTCGAGGAGATACAGTGTTAATTCCACGTATTCCTTTAATACCCAATGATCTTCCATTCGACTTCAAAAGACTACAGTTCCCCCTGAAAATGTGCTTCGCCATGACGATTAATAAATCGCAGGGCCAAACTTTGAAATACGCTGGCATATATTTAAGGGAAGGTTGTTTTTCCCACTGACAGTTTTACGTAGCTTGCTCGCGTATAAGTTTACCTAAGAACTTGGTGATGTTGGTGCCACCCAATAAAGAAACAAAAAATATAGTTTATAAGCAAATACTTTGAAAAGATCGAAATACGACCCTACTGGAGTTAGACCCTAATCAATGCCCGATACCGTGACCAATGTCTTGGACCCTAGCCAATGCCCCGCGAGCAAAGCCGCGGGTAAGGAAGCTATATATATATGCCAGAGTGTTTTTTATTCATGATCTTTCGAGACGCAAGAAAATTTTTACTTCAATCAGATACGATTTGAAAGACAGTACAATAAGATCGGGAGTTAATTTGAACGGTTTCAGTTGAGCAAAAAAGAAAAAGGAAGTAAATAGTATTGATGTTGTGTTTTTTATTTCACATAATTAAAATTATAATTATAGGGGAAATTTTACCTCTAAGTATGCAAACGCGGACGAAGTCGCGGGTAAAAGCTAGTACATACGTATAATATTAAATTAGATTATTAAGTGCGATAATAAAGTGCGGTGATAAAGTTAACCTTCTGCTTTAAATTTGTCTAATCTCCCATTTCTCCCCCGTCCTATGTATCCCTCATACAGTTATGTATGTACATACATATGTATTTTTCAGCGTAAGTACAATTTCGCTGATACCAATGCCTAAGCCAGATATACACCGTTCAAATTCACGCAATGCACGTGCAAGTGTATTAGTGAACAAATCACACCACGTATAGATGCGGTATATGCTTGAAGTAAAATCAAATCTTTCTGATGCGTAAATACATACATATGTATATACTCGCCGATACCGAATACAGTAAGCCTACCTACCCCTATTATTCCATTGTTTATACATATGTATACAGGCAAACAGATTTATTCACTGATGTATGTATACGTTTGTAATCTGTATATATAAAAGAGTTCCGTGACTGATTGACTGACAGACAACGCACCGGCCAAACCGCTGAACCTATAAGGCTGAAATTTTGACAGTGTATTGTTATAGTGACATAGATATCCGCTAAGAAAGGATTTTTCAAAATTCCACTCCTAAGTCAGGTATTATTTGATTCAATTATTTGAGTCAATTTTTGTTTCTTCTCTTTTGGGCTCTCTGTTCGTATTCGATGAATCATTACACGATTCAATAGGGAGCTCACCACAAAGTGTCTTTGTGTTTGTGGATTTTACGTTATGCTGAGAGACACCGCACAAACACTCGCAAAAAAAGAGAAAAAGAAAATGAGAAATGTGAAAGTATTGAATCAAATTCCCAGTATAGGCAATGCAATATAGAGATGCGCAAAATAGTTCCAACCGCGGAACGAACATGGAACCATTCTTTTCCTGATCGGAACTACAATACATATGTATGTATGTACATATGTATTTAGCTTTTTTGTTACTGAATTCAATGGCAAAATGAAAAGTTACGATAGATTTTTTAAAAACATGTTTTATTATCATTTCAAACCAAAAGCAACCATAAAAAATTAGTTTAGTTTATTTCATTTATTCGTTTTATTTATTTGTTTCAGAAACTGAGAAAATAACAAATAAAATATGTACATAAATCATGCATGCATACTCGCACCGATATGGAACTAGCAAACCATGTCCATGTCCGGACCTGAATGCATACTCATTACTCGCACCGAGATGGAACTAGCAAAAACATGTCCATGTCCGGAACTAAATGTATACTCGGACCTATCGGAACTATCAAAAACATGTCCATGTCCGGAACTAAATGTATACTCGGACCGATATGGAACTAGCAAAAACATGTCCATGTCCGGTACTAAATGTATACTCGGACCGATATGGAACTAGCAAAAACGTGTCCATGTCCGGAACTAAATGTATTATCGCACCGATATGGAACTAGCAAACCATGTCCATGTCCGAACCTGTATGCGTACTCGCACCGATATTGAACTAGCAAACCATGTCCATGTCCGGACCTGAATGCATACATACATGTATGACATTCGTTCACGAAATGCGGTGCGGGCATTATATTCTTTCATTTCTTTTCTTCATTTCAGTTCCAGTGTGATGTACAGTGTACACCAACTGTTCGAGCTTTATCGCCACATCTCCATACTTTTGGGTTTCGTGAAAACTACGGGGTATAACTCATACCGTATGAGAAGCATGTTCGTTGCATTTATGTTTTTTTTTCGTCTTGTACATATGTGATATATGAATAAGGGTTGAATGGAACTATGGAACTATTTTCGTTCAATTTGCGGAACGAGAGGACATGTGTCCGAGAGAGGACATAGTTCCGTGAACTATACATGTCCGGAACTACCCAACTCTACAATGCAACCTACCCCGGACGCTTCTCACTTCTGTATCCAAATGTTCCTGTTTCGGGAGAGAGAATTGAATCGTATAATATCCGACTAAGGGGGTAAAATGAGATGTAAATGTTCATATGAAAAATCGTATTCGCTGCGACTATTCTCAGCGTCTCCTCTTTATGCGGATCTTCGTATACTTTGGGAGTGACCATTGTTTAATTGGGTTAGTGTTTTCATTTTTCTGACGTTTCATTTGATAGAGATATGGCCAGGTGTCAAAAAAGACCACGCTTTAGGTAGAGTTTACACGGTGCATCCCAATAATACAGAGTGTTATTATCTCCGTATGTTGCTTCATGAAGTACGTGGCCCAACTTCTTTTGAAGCATTAAGAACGGTAAATAATGTGGTATATCCGACTTTTCAATCTGCTTGCAAGAGTTTAGGCTTGCTTGAAGACGATCAGCACTGGTATGCCACTCTGGAAGAGGCCGTACTTTGTAAATCACCATTTAGGATTCGCGAACTGTTTACAATAATGTTAGTGTTTTGTCAAGTATCAGATCCACTAAGCTTATGGGAGGAATTCAAAGAATATTTATCTGAGGATTTCAAACGACAAGTAGAAAGACAAATTAAAGATAATATTGAGCAGTTTTCTGATGAGGTGTGTAATAAATGCTTATATGTTATTGAAGAAATTGTCTTGGCATTAGGTGGACGTGCCCTCAAAGAATATGGCTTGCCGCAGCCAAACAGAACACAAGATTTAGGCAGTGTACAATGCTTAAGGGAAACTAATTATGACGTTGAAGCTCTGGACCGGTTTGTCATGGAAAATCAGGGTACATTAACCGCAGAACAAAAGTTAGCGTATGATGAAATTATAACCAGTGTTGAGAAAAATGAGCGACGACTTTTTTTTCTAGACGCTCCGGCTGGCACTGGAAAACCCTACCTTATTAACTTGATCTTAGCAAAAGTAAGGAGTGGTCGTATCATCGCCTTAGCTGTCGCGTCTTCCGGAATCGCTGCCACGCTTCTAGAGGGTGGTCGAACTGCGCATGCCGCTTTTAAGTTGCCACTTGACCTTACACGTGTAGAGACGCCTATATGCAGTATATCAAAACAAAGCAATCTGGCCGAGGTATTAAAAAATACTAAAATAATTGTCTGGGATGAAATTACAATGGCACACAAGAGAAGCGTTGAGGCTATCAATAGGTCTCTACAGGATATTCTTAGTAATAAGAACCTGATGGGTGGTGTGACAGTACTATTGGAGATTTTCGTCAAACATTACCTATGGTACCTAAAGGAACCCGAGCTGATGAAATTAAAGCCTGTCTGAAAAAATCAGTTTTATGGCCGCCAGTAGAAATCCTCAAGCTAACCAAAAATATGAGAGTATATCTGAAAGACGATATATCAGCTGCTAAATTTTCAGATATTTTAATGAAAATAGGGAACGGTGATTATCCATCAACGGATAACATGATTGTTGTCCCGGATGAGTTGTGTACATTCGTAACTACTTCTCAAGAACTAATAGATCGCATTTATCCAGGAATTGCTCAAATACAGGAGAAAAGTATCGAATGGTTTTGTGAGCGGGCAATTTTAACTCCAAAAAACGATCAAGCCGCGCTTATTAATGACATGTTACTGAAGTTCTTTGACGCGGAAGAAATGGTCTACAGGTCGATAGATACTGTGTGTAACGCAGATGAAGCTGTAAATTATCCGGTAGAATTTTTGAATTCGCTTAAACCACCGGGAATTCCATACCACAGGCATATTTTGCGGAAGGGCACAACGGTAATGCTACTTCGAAACCTACAGCCACCGAAACTGTGTAATGGTACTAGGTTACAAGTCAAAGCAATGCATAAAAATTTAATCGAAGCTATTATTCTGACCGGAAGTGCTCGAGGAGATACAGTGTTAATTCCATGTAATCCTTTAATACCCAATGATCTTCCATTCGACTTCGAATGACGATTATATGCTTCGCCATGACGATTAATAAATCGCAGGGCCAAACTTTGAAATACGCTGGCATATATTTAAGGGAAGGTTGTTTTTCCCACAGACAGTTCTACGTAGCTTGCTCGCGTATAAGTTTGCCTAAGAACTTGGTGATGTTGGTGCCACCCAATAAAGAAACAAAAAATATAGTTTATAAGGAAATACATTGAAAAGATCAAAATACGACCCTACTGGAGTTAGACCCTAACCAATGCCCGATACCGTGACCAATGTCTTGGACCCTAGCCAATGCCCCGCGAGCCAAGCCGCGGGTAAAGAAGCTATATATTTATGCCAGAGTATTTTTTATTCATGATCTTTCGCGACGCAAGAAAATTTTTACTTCAATCAGATACGATTTGAAAGACAATAAGATCGGGAGTTAATTTGAACGGGTTCAGTTGAGCAAAAATGAAAAAGGAAGTAAATAGTATTGATGTTGTGTTTTTTATTACACATAATTAAAATTATAATTATACCATGGAAATTTGACCTCTAAGTATGCAAACGCGGACGAAGTCGCGGGTAAAAGCTAGTCTATATATATAAAAGAGTTCCGTGACTGATTGACTGACAGACAACGCACCGGCCAAACCGCTGAACCTATAAGGCTGAAATTTTGACAGTGTATTCTTATAGTGACATAGATATCCGCTAAGAAAGGATTTTTCAAAATTCCACTCCTAAGTCAGGTATTATTTGATTCAATTATTTGAGTCAATTTTTGTTTCTTCTCTTTTGGGCTCTCTGTTCGTATTCGATGAATCATTACACGATTCAATAGGGAGCTCACCACAAAGAGACACTTAGCCCGCATTTTGTCTTTGTGTTTGTGGATTTTACGTTATGCTGAGAGACACCGCACAAACACTCGCAAAAAAAGAGAAAAAGAAAATGAGAAATGTCAAAGTATTGAATCAAATTCCCAGTATAGGCAATACAACCTACCCCGGACGCTTCTCACTTCTCTATCCAAATGTTCCTGTTTCGGGAGAGAGAATTGAATCGTATAATATCCGACTAAGGGGGTAAAATGAGATGTAAATTTGAAAAACGAGACATTGTATTAGAAAGCAACAATAGCACTTTGCGTCGCATTAGTGAGATTCATAGGTCGTATGATGCCTTACAATATCCTTTGTTATTTTGTCGTGGTGAGGATGGATACTCCATTAATTTGCCACAACGCGATCCAACAAAAAATATTGCTCTGAAAAAAAATGTCTGCAGCGAGCTTCTACGCTTATCGCATAATGGTTAGGGAGGGAAATCATCTTATCTATTTTCGTTCCCTATTCAATCAATTTTTGGTTGACCAATACGCTAAGATAGAAACTGAAAGACTTAACTTCATTAGAAGTAATCAGTCGAAATTGCGCTCTGAAAATTATATTCATCTGAAAGATGCGGTAGATAGGCAAGACGCTAATCCTGAGAATCTCGGTCAAATGGTGGTGCTGCCATCGTCTTTTACAGGTGGGTACGGGTACATGCATGAACGTACTCAAGACGCGATGACATATGTACGATGCTATGGTCGCCCCGATCTTTTCATTACTTTTACCTGCAACCCTCGCTGGGACGACATTACAAGAAATTTGCTTTCCGGTCAAACTTCACATGATCGTCACGATTTAATTGCTAGGGTGTTCCATCTTAAAGTTAAAAAAATGATGAATCTGTTGACCAAAGGTAAGATATTCGGTGAAGTAAGATGCTTCATGTACTCTGTTGAATGGCAGAAACCTGGTCTCCCACACATTCATATACTACTATGGCTTATTAATCGGATCTCTACAGACATTATTGATAAAGTTATTTGCGCTGAAATACCTGATCCAGAGAAAGACCCTAAATTGTACGAAATAGTAGAATCTAACATGGTACATGGTCCTTGTGGAGATTTCAATTACCTTGCATGAAAAATAACGAATGCAGTAAGAATTTTCCGAAACTATTTATTAGTGAAACTCAAACTAGCGACGAAGGCTATCCACAGTATAGACGGCGTTCCCCAGATGATGGCGGCTTTACCGTGAACGTAAAAGGAGTACGTATGGACAACCGTTGGATAGTTCCTTATAATCCAGTTCTTTCAAGAACTTTTAACGCACATATAAATGTTGAATATTGCAATTCGGTAAAATCGATAAAATATGTTTGTAAGTATGTAAATAAAGGGTCAGATCAGGCTACGTTCGCTCTCAAAAATAAAAAAGACGAAGTAAAAATGTATGAAAGTGGAAGATATATAAGCAGCTCAGAAGCCGTGTGGCGGATTCTCGGATTCCCTATTCATGAACGTTTTCCCACAGTTTTTCATCTTGCGGTACATTTAGAAAATGGTCAAAGGGTATATTTTCACCAACAAAATCTCATCGACATAGTCAACAATCCATCGACAACTACACTTTTAGCTTTTTTTAAACTATGTTAAATAGATGACTTCGCAAAAACTATAATATATCCAGATGTACCTAAATATTATGTTTGGCACAAAAATTCTAAATTTGAACGAAGAAAAAGGGGATGTGACGTTGACGGATGGCCAGGTGTCAAAAAAGACCACGCTTTAGGTAGAGTGTACACGGTGCATCCCAATAATACAGAGTGTTATTATCTCCGTATGTTGCTTCATGAAGTACGTGGCCCAACTTCTTTTGAAGCATTAAGAACGGTAAATAATGTGGTATATCCGACTTTTCAATCTGCTTGCAAGAGTTTAGGCTTGCTTGAAGACGATCAGCACTGGTATGCCACTCTGGAAGAGGCCGTACTTTGTAAATCACCATTTAGGATTCGCGAACTGTTTACAATAATGTTAGTGTTTTGTCAAGTATCAGATCCACTAAGCTTATGGGAGAAATTCAAAGAATATTTATCTGAGAATTTCAAAAGACAAGTAGAAAGACAAATTAAAGATAATATTGAGCAGTTTTCTGATGAAGTGTACAATAAATGCTTATATGTTATTGAAGAAATTGTCTTGGCATTAGGTGGACGTGCCCTCAAAAAATATGGCTTGCCGCAGCCAAACTGACCACAAGATTTAGGCAATGTACAATACTTGAGGGAAACTAACTATGACGTTGAAGCTCTGGACCGGTTTGTCATGGAAAATCAGGGTACATTAACCGCAGAACAAAAGTTAGCGTATGATGAAATTATAACCAGTGTTGAGAAAAATGAGGGACGACTTTTCTTTCTAGACGCTCCGGCTGGCACTGGAAAAACCTACCTTATTAACTTGATCTTAGCTAAAGTAAGGAGTGGTCGTAGCATCGCCTTAGCTGTCGCGTCTTCCGGAATCGCTGCCACGCTTCTAGAGGGTGGTCGAACTGCGCATGCCGCTTTTAAGTTGCCACTTGACCTTACACGTGTAGAGACGCCCATATCAAAACAAAGCAATCTGGCCGAGGTATTAAAAAATACTAAAATAATTGTCTGGGATGAAATTACAATGGCACACAAGAGAAGCGTTGAGGCTATCAATAGGTCTCTACAGGATATTCGTAGTAATAAGAACCTGATGGGTGGTGTGACAGTACTATTGGCAGGAGATTTTCGTCAAACATTACCTGTGGTACCTAAAGGAACCCGAGCTGATGAAATTAAAGCCTGTCTGAAAAAATCTGTTTTATGGCCGTCAGTAGAAATCCTCAAGCCTAACAAAAATATGAGAGTATATCTGAAAGACGATATATCAGCTGCTAATTTTTCAGATATTTTAATGAAAATAGGGAATGGTGATTATCCATCAACAGATAACATGATTGTTGTCCCGGATGAGTTGTGTACATTCGTAACTACTTCTCAAGAACTGATAGATCGCATTTAACCAGGAATTGCTCAAATACAGGAGAAAAGTATCGAATGGTTTTGTGAGCGGGCAATTTTAACTCCAAAAAACGATCAAGCCGCGCTTATTAATGACATGTTACTGAAGTTCTTTGACGCGGAAGAAATGGTCTACAGGTCGATAGATACTGTGTGTAACGCAGATGAAGCTGTAAATTATCCGGTAGAATTTTTGAATTCGCTTAAACCACCGGGAATTCCATACCACAGGCTTATTTTGCGGAAGGGCACACCGGTAATGCTACTTCGAAACCTACAGCCACCGAAACTGTGTAATGGTACTAGGTTACAAGTCAAAGCAATGCATAAAAATTTAATCGAAGCCATTTTTCTGACCGGATGTGCTCGAGGAGATACAGTGTTAATTCCACGTATTCCTTTAATACCCAATGATCTTCCATTCGACTTCAAAAGACTACAGTTCCCCCTGAAAATGTGCTTCGCCATGACGATTAATAAATCGCAGGGCCAAACTTTGAAATACGCTGGCATATATTTAAGGGAAGGTTGTTTTTCCCACTGACAGTTTTACGTAGCTTGCTCGCGTAAAAGTTTACCTAAGAACTTGGTGATGTTGGTGCCACCCAATAAAGAAACAAAAAATATAGTTTATAAGCAAATACTTTGAAAAGATCGAAATACGACCCTACTGGAGTTAGACCCTAATCAATGCCCGATACCGTGACCAATGTCTTGGACCCTAGCCAATGCCCCGCGAGCAAAGCCGCGGGTAAGGAAGCTATATATATATGCCAGAGTGTTTTTTATTCATGATCTTTCGAGACGCAAGAAAATTTTTACTTCAATCAGATACGATTTGAAAGACAGTACAATAAGATCGGGAGTTAATTTGAACGGTTTCAGTTGAGCAAAAAAGAAAAAGGAAGTAAATAGTATTGATGTTGTGTTTTTTATTTCACATAATTAAAATTATAATTATAGGGGAAATTTTAGTTCCGTGACTGATTGACTGACAGACAACGCACCGGCCAAACCGCTGAACCTATAAGGCTGAAATTTTGACAGTGTATTCTTATCGTGACATAGATATCCGCTAAGAAAGGATTTTTCAAAATTCCACTCCTAAGTCAGGTATTATTTGATTCAATTATTTGAGTCAATTTTTGTTTCTTCTCTTTTGGGCTCTCTGTTCGTATTCGATGAATCATTACACGATTCAATAGGGAGCTCACCACAAAGTGACACTTAGCCCGCATTTTGTCTTTGTGTTTGTGGATTTTACGTTATGCTGAGAGACACCGCACAAACACTCGCAAAAAAAGAGAAAAAGAAAATGAGAAATGTCAAAGTATTGAATCAAATTCCCAGTATAGGCAATGCAATATAGAGATGCGCAAAATAGTTCCAACCGCGGAACGAACATGGAACCGATCTTTTCCTGATCGGAACTACAATACATATGTATGTACATACATATGTGTTTAGCTTTTTTGTTACTGAATTCAATGGCAAAATGAAAAGTTACGATAGTTTTTTTAAAAACATGTTTTATTATCATTTCAAACCAAAAGCAACCATAAAAAATTAGTTTAGTTTATTTCATTTATTCATTTTATTTATTTGTTTCAGAAACTGAGAAAATAAAAAATAAAATATGTACATAAATCAAGCATGCATACTCGCACCGATATGGAACTAGCAAACCATGTCCATGTCCGAACCTGTATGCGTACTCGCACCGATATTGAACTAGCAAACCATGTCCATGTCAGGACCTGAATGCATACATACATGTATGACATTCGTTCACGAAATGCGGTGCGGGCATTATATTCTTTCATTTCTTTTCTTCATTTCAGTTCCAGTGTGATGTACAGTGTACACCAACTGTTCGAGCTTTATCGCCACATCTCCATACTTTTGGGTTTCGTGAAAACTACGGGGTATAACTCATACCGTATGAGAAGCATGTTCGTTGCATTTATGTTTTTTCTTTCGTCTTGTACATATGTGATTGATGAATAAGGGTTGAATGGAACTATGGAACTCTTTTCGTTCAATTTGCGGAGCGAGAGGACATGTGTCCGAGACATGACATAGTTCCGTGAACTATACATGTCCGGAACTACCCAACTCTACAATGCAACCTACCCCGGACGCTTCTCACTTCTCTATCCAAATGTTCCTGTTTCGGGAGAGAGAATTTAATCGTATAATATCCGACTAAGGGGGTAAAATGAGATGTAAATGTTCATATGAAAAATCGTATTCGCTGCGACTATTCTCAGCGTCTCCTCCTTATGCGGATCTTCGTATACTTTGGGAGTGACCATTGTTTAATTGGGTTAGTGTTTTCATTTTTCTGACGTTTCATTTGATAGAGATATGGCCAGGTGTCAAAAAAGACCACGCTTTAGGTAGAGTTTACACGGTGCATCCCAATAATACAGAGTGTTATTATCTCCGTATGTTGCTTCATGAAGTACGTGGCCCAACTTCTTTTGAAGCATTAAGAACGGTAAATAATGTGGTATATCCGACTTTTCAATCTGCTTGCAAGAGTTTAGGCTTGCTTGAAGACGATCAGCACTGGTATGCCACTCTGGAAGAGGCCGTACTTTGTAAATCACCATTTAGGATTCGCGAACTGTTTACAATAATGTTAGTGTTTTGTCAAGTATCAGATCCACTAAGCTTATGGGAGAAATTCAAAGAATATTTATCTGAGGATTTCAAACGACAAGTAGAAAGACAAATTAAAGATAATATTGAGCAGTTTTCTGATGAGGTGTACAATAAATGCTTATATGTTATTAAAGAAATTGTCTTGGCATTAGGTGGACGTGCCCTCAAAGAATATGGCTTGCCGCAGCCAAACAGACCACAAGATTTAGGCAATGTACAATACTTAAGGGAAACTAACTATGACGTTGAAGCTCTGGACCGGTTTGTCATGGAAAATCAGGGTACATTAACCGCAGAACAAAAGTTAGCGTATGATGAAATTATAACCAGTGTTGAGAAAAATGAGGGACGACTTTTTTTTCTAGACGCTCCGGCTGGCACTGGAAAAACCTACCTTATTAACTTGATCTTAGCAAAAGTAAGGAGTGGTCGTATCATCGCCTTAGCTGTCGCGTCTTCCGGAATCGCTGCCACGCTTCTAGAGGGTGGTCGAACTGCGCATGCCGCTTTTAAGTTGCCACTTGACCTTACACGTGTAGAGACGCCTATATGCAGTATATCAAAACAAAGCAATCTGGCCGAGGTATTAAAAAATGCTAAAATAATTGTCTGGGATGAAATTACAATGGCACATAAGAGAAGCGTTGAGGCTATCAATAGGTCTCTACAGGATATTCGTAGTAATAAGAACCTGATGGGTGGTGTGACAGTACTATTGGCAGGAGATTTTCGTCAAACATTACCTATGGTACCTAAAGGAACCCGAGCTGATGAAATTAAAGCCTGTCTGAAAAAATCAGTTTTATGGCCGCCAGTAGAAATCCTCACGCTAACCAAAAATATGAGAGTATATCTGAAAGACGATATATCAGCTGCTAAATTTTCAGATATTTTAATGAAAATAGGGAACGGTGATTATCCATCAACGGATAACATGATTGTTGTCCCGGATGAGTTGTGTACATTCGTAACTACTTCTCAAGAACTGATAGATCGCATTTATCCAGGAATTGCTCAAATACAGGAGAAAAGTATCGAATGGTTTTGTGAGCGGGCAATTTTAACTCCAAAAAACGATCAAGCCGCGCCTGAAGTTCTTTGACGCGGAAGAAATGCTCTACAGGTCGATAGATACTGTGTGTAACGCAGATGAAGCTGTAAATTATCCGGTAGAATTTTTGAATTCGCTCAAACCACCGGGAATTCCATACCACAGGCTTATTTTGCGGAAGGGCACACCGGTAATGCTACTTCGAAACCTACAGCCACCGAAACTGTGTAATGGTACTAGGTTACAAGTCAAAGCAATGCATAAAAATTTAATCGAAGCTATTATTCTGACCGGATGTGCTCGAGGAGATACAGTGTTAATTCCACGTAATCCTTTAATACCCAATGATCTTCCATTCGACTTCAAAAGACTACAGTTCCCCCTGAAAAATGCTTCGCCATGACGATTATATGCTTCGCCATGACGATTAGTAAATCGCAGGGCCAAACTTTGAAATACGCTGGCATATATATAAGGGAAGGTTGTTTTTCCCACGGACAGTTCTACGTAGCTTGCTCGCGTATAAGTTTGCCTAAGAACTTGGTGATGTTGGTGCCACCCAATAAAGAAACAAAAAATATAGTTTATAAGGAAATACATTGAAAAGATCAAAATACGACCCTACTGGAGTTAGACCCTAACCAATGCCCGATACCGTGACCAATGTCTTGGACCCTAGCCAATGCCCCGCGAGCCAAGCCGCGGGTAAGGAAGCTATATATTTATGCCAGAGTATTTTTTATTCATGATCTTTCGAGACGCAAGAAAATTTTTACTTCAATCAGATACGATTTGAAAGACAGTACAATAAGATCGGGAGTTAATTTGAACGGTTTCAGTTGAGCAAAAAAGAAAAAGGAAGTAAATAGTATTGATGTTGTGTTTTTTATTACACATAATTAAAATTATAATTATACCATGGAAATTTGACCTCTAAGTATGCAAACGCGGACGAAGTCGCGGGTAAAAGCTAGTCTATATATATAAAAGAGTTCCGTGACTGATTGACTGACAGACAACGCACCGGCCAAACCGCTGAACCTATAAGGCTGAAATTTTGACAGTGTATTCTTATAGTGACATAGATATCCGCTAAGAAAGGATTTTTCAAAATTCCACTCCTAAGTCAGGTATTATTTGATTCAATTATTTGAATCAATTTTTGTTTCTTCTCTTTTGGGCTCTCTGTTCGTATTCGATGAATCATTACACGATTCAATAGGGAGCTCACCACAAAGAGACACTTAGCCCGCATTTTGTCTTTGTGTTTGTGGATTTTACGTTATGCTGAGAGACACCGCACAAACACTCGCAAAAAAAGAGAAAAAGAAAATGAGAAATGTCAAAGTATTGAATCAAATTCCCAGTATAGGCAATACAACCTACCCCGGACGCTTCTCACTTCTCTATCCAAATGTTCCTGTTTCGGGAGAGAGAATTGAATCGTATAATATCCGACTAAGGGGGTAAAATGAGATGTAAATTTGAAAAACGAGACATTGTATTAGAAAGCAACAATAGCACTTTGCGTCGCATTAGTGAGATTCATAGGTCGTATGATGCCTTACAATATCCTTTGTTATTTTGTCGTGGTGAGGATGGATACTCCATTAATTTGCCACAACGCGATCCAACAAAAAATATTGCTCTGAAAAAAAATGTCTGCAGCGAGCTTCTACGCTTATCGCATAATGGTTAGGGAGGGAAATCATCTTATCTATTTTCGTTCCCTATTCAATCAATTTTTGGTTGACCAATACGCTAAGTTAGAAACTGAAAGACTTAACTTCATTAGAAGTAATCAGTCGAAATTGCGCTCTGAAAATTATATTCATCTGAAAGATGCGGTAGATAGGCAAGACGCTAATCCTGAGAATCTCGGTCAAATGGTGGTGCTGCCATCGTCTTTTACAGGTGGGTACGGGTACATGCATGAACGTACTCAAGACGCGATGAGATATGTACGATGCTATGGTCGCCCCGATCTTTTCATTACTTTTACCTGCAACCCTCGCTGGGACGACATTACAAGAAATTTGCTTTCCGGTCAAACTTCACATGATCGTCACGATTTAATTGCTAGGGTGTTCCATCTTAAAGTTAAAAAAATGATGAATCTGTTGACCAAAGGTAAGATATTCGGTGAAGTAAGATGCTTCATGTACTCTGTTGAATGGCAGAAACCTGGTCTCCCACACATTCATATACTACTATGGCTTATTAATCGGATCTCTACAGACATTATTGATAAAGTTATTTGCGCTGAAATACCTGATCCAGAGAAAGACCCTAAATTGTACGAAATAGTAGAATCTAACATGGTACATGGTCCTTGTGGAGATTTCAATTACCTTGCATGAAAAATAACGAATGCAGTAAGAATTTTCCGAAACTATTTATTAGTGAAACTCAAACTAGCGACGAAGGCTATCCACAGTATAGACGGCGTTCCCCAGATGATGGCGGCTTTACCGTGAACGTAAAAGGAGTACGTATGGACAACCGTTGGATAGTTCCTTATAATCCAGTTCTTTCAAGAACTTTTAACGCACATATAAATGTTGAATATTGCAATTCGGTAAAATCGATAAAATATGTTTGTAAGTATGTAAATAAAGGGTCAGATCAGGCTACGTTCGCTCTCAAAAATAAAAAAGACGAAGTAAAAATGTATGAAAGTGGAAGATATATAAGCAGCTCAGAAGCCGTGTGGCGGATTCTCGGATTCCCTATTCATGAACGTTTTCCCACAGTTTTTCATCTTGCGGTACATTTAGAAAATGGTCAAAGGGTATATTTTCACCAACAAAATCTCATCGACATAGTCAACAATCCATCGACAACTACACTTTTAGCTTTTTTTAAACTATGTTAAATAGATGACTTCGCAAAAACTATAATATATCCAGATGTACCTAAATATTATGTTTGGCACAAAAATTCTAAATTTGAACGAAGAAAAAGGGGATGTGACGTTGACGGATGGCCAGGTGTCAAAAAAGACCACGCTTTAGGTAGAGTGTACACGGTGCATCCCAATAATACAGAGTGTTATTATCTCCGTATGTTGCTTCATGAAGTACGTGGCCCAACTTCTTTTCAAGCATTAAGAACGGTAAATAATGTGGTATATCCGACTTTTCAATCTGCTTGCAAGAGTTTAGGCTTGCTTGAAGACGATCAGCACTGGTATGCCACTCTGGAAGAGGCCGTACTTTGTAAATCACCATTTAGGATTCGCGAACTGTTTACAATAATGT
The DNA here is from genome assembly GCA_951905685.1 of Eumerus sabulonum. Classification (NCBI taxonomy): domain Eukaryota; kingdom Metazoa; phylum Arthropoda; class Insecta; order Diptera; family Syrphidae; genus Eumerus; species Eumerus sabulonum. Next base: position 213,128,284 of record OX645060.1, read on the forward strand.
TAGTGTTTTGTCAAGTATCAGATCCACTAAGCTTATGGGAGAAATTCAAAGAATATTTATCTGAGAATTTCAAAAGACAAGTAGAAAGACAAATTAAAGATAATATTGAGCAGTTTTCTGATGAAGTGTACAATAAATGCTTATATGTTATTGAAGAAATTGTCTTGGCATTAGGTGGACGTGCCCTCAAAAAATATGGCTTGCCGCAGCCAAACTGACCACAAGATTTAGGCAATGTACAATACTTGAGGGAAACTAACTATGACGTTGAAGCTCTGGACCGGTTTGTCATGGAAAATCAGGGTACATTAACCGCAGAACAAAAGTTAGCGTATGATGAAATTATAACCAGTGTTGAGAAAAATGAGGGACGACTTTTCTTTCTAGACGCTCCGGCTGGCACTGGAAAAACCTACCTTATTAACTTGATCTTAGCAAAAGTAAGGAGTGGTCGTAGCATCGCCTTAGCTGTCGCGTCTTCCGGAATCGCTGCCACGCTTCTAGAGGGTGGTCGAACTGCGCATGCCGCTTTTAAGTTGCCACTTGACCTTACACGTGTAGAGACGCCCATATCAAAACAAAGCAATCTGGCCGAGGTATTAAAAAATACTAAAATAATTGTCTGGGATGAAATTACAATGGCACACAAGAGAAGCGTTGAGGCTATCAATAGGTCTCTACAGGATATTCGTAGTAATAAGAACCTGATGGGTGGTGTGACAGTACTATTGGCAGGAGATTTTCGTCAAACATTACCTGTGGTACCTAAAGGAACCCGAGCTGATGAAATTAAAGCCTGTCTGAAAAAATCAGTTTTATGGCCGTCAGTAGAAATCCTCAAGCTTACCAAAAATATGAGAGCATATCTGAAAGACGATATATCAGCTGCTAAATTTTCAGATATTTTAATGAAAATAGGGAATGGTGATTATCCATCAACAGATAACATGATTGTTGTCCCGGATGAGTTGCGTACATTCGTAACTACTTCTCAAGAACTGATAGATCGCATTTATCCAGGAATTGCTCAAATACAGGAGAAAAGTATCGAATGGTTTTGTGAGCGGGCATATTTAACTCCAAAAAACGATCAAGCCGCGCTTATTAATGACATGTTACTGAAGTTCTTTGACGCGGAAGAAATGGTCTACAGGTCGATAGATACTGTGTGTAACGCAGATGAAGCTGTAAATTATCCGGTAGAATTTTTGAATTCGCTTAAACCACCGGGAATTCCATACCACAGGCTTATTTTGCGGAAGGGCATACCGGTAATGCTACTTCGAAACCTACAGCCACCGAAACTGTGTAATGGTACTAGGTTACAAGTCAAAGCAATGCATAAAAATATAATCGAAGCTATTATTCTGACCGGATGTGCTCGAGGAGATACAGTGTTAATTCCACGTAATCCTTTAATACCCAATGATCTTCCATTCGACTTCAAAAGACTACAGTTCCCCCTGAAAATATGCTTCGCCATGACGATGAATAAATCGCAGGGCCAAACTTTGAAATACGCTCTGATATATATAAGGGAAGGTTGTTTTTCCCACGGACAGTTTTACGTAGCTTGCTCGCGTATAAGTTTGCCTAAGAACTTGGTGATGTTGGTGCCACCCAATAAAGAAGCAAAAAATATTGTTTATAAGGAAATACATTGAAAAGATCAAAATACGACCCTACTGGAGTTAGACCCTAACCAATGCCCGATACCGTGACCAATGTCTTGGACCCTAGCCAATGCCCCGCGAGCCAAGCCGCGGGTAAGGAAGCTATATATATATGCCAGAGTATTTTTTATTCATGATCTTTCGAGACGCAAGAAAATTTTTACTTCAATCAGATACGATTTGAAAGACAGTACAATAAGATCGGGAGTTAATTTGAACGGTTTCAGTTGAGCAAAAAAGAAAAAGGAAGTAAACAGTATTGATGTTGCGTTTTTTATTACACATAATTAAAATTATAATTATGCCATGGAAATTTAACCTCTAAGTATGCAAACGCGGACGAAGTCGCGGGTAAGAGCTAGTCTCATATATTTATATGGGATTATTTATGCAGTTGGTGTATCTAGAAAACTTAAAATTGGTGTATCTAGAAAACTGAACCGAATTTGCAAAATATTTTAGTTTTTCCTTGATTTATACACTTAACACTAGTTGTGTTCCAAATTTGAAGCTTCGTCGTCTGCTTCAGTCGGTCAGTCAGTCAGTGAGTCCGTCAGTGAGTGACAAAATTAAGAAACTTTGACTAGTTATAATTCTTAAACTACTGGTTCAAATTGAATGAAATTTGAAATATACCGTGTCTATGCAATGCTTGCTTGGTCACTGAAAATTCAGACTTCTAGTTTTATCCACAACGAAGTTATAGGGGGTCGAAAATGGCCTATTATGTTACGGGAAAAGGATGGTACGGCCGTGCCGCTTTTTTGCTCGACTTGGCAGGGGCACTGCCGCGCCCCCAGATAAAATATTTTCTTGTATCAAGTAATCGTTTTTGTTTCTAAGAACTTAAGCTTAATCAAAAACGCTTGATTAAGAATTTACATTCATTCAACTTACACGATGACCGACAACGGGAAGGATGAAGAAGGTGGCCCCAGTTCTGCTACATCCAAAGATGTGAAGAAATTGGATAACCTCAAAACTCGTGGCCTTGTCTGCACCAAACAAATGGATCGCATCAGCGATTTTTTCTCCAACATTTCGTCGGAAACACTTCTCACGGAATTTGAAGTAAGACTCGATGCTTTGGAATCGGGATTCAAGGCTCACAAATCGCTATCAAGAATACTGCATGAAATCCAGATTCGGAAGGGCACGTTACTCACGGAAAATGTTGTATCTGTCCCAAGCAAATCATCCAATCAGTTAAAACTTTCGAAACTCAATATTCCTATCTTTTCAGGTGAAGTTACCCAGTGGCTATCCTTCCAAGAAATCTTTAATTCCCTAATCCACAACAATCCCACATTGAGCAACGTATCCAAGTTGCATTACCTCATTTCATCTCTATCCGGTCAAGCTGCTCGCACTGTACAATCGCTAGTGATTACTGACGACAATTATGAAGTGTCACTCAAGCTTCTCATCGAAAATTACGACAACAAACGACTAATTGCTACTGAACATATTAAGAAAATTATGCTGTATCTATCTATACGAAAATCTTCATCGACAAATCTTCGTCAATTTTGTGATGAGATCAATGGTCATCTCCGTGCCCTAACAACTATTGAACGTCCAGTAAGTCAATGGGATGATTTACTCATTCAAATACTTCTGCCCAAGCTCGACTCTGTGACTCTCAGTAAATGGAACGAAGAAGGACCAACCGAAAGAATGCCCAGTTATCAGGAACTGCTAAAATTTCTCATCAAGCAAAGCCAAATCATCAACGATGACAATTCACAGGCAAGTACATCACTTCACGTCAAAAACAATAAAATTTCTCACCGGAAAACCTTCTCAATTTAACGATCAAATACGATCAATTTGTTTATTTTGTAAAAAACATAACCATTGTATCTACAAATGCTATCAATTTCTCAACTTGCCTTTACCTGAAAAACAATCACCTACGTTTCAATTGTCTGAAACACGATCCTGATACAAATCATTGCCAATCCTCCAAATGCCGTAAATGCAACAATTCGCATCATATTTTGCTCCACGTCGATACTTTTACGCATAACTCTCCGGATATTACACAATACGCCTCTCATAAGATCGCACATCAGCCTCACGCTATGAATAATATGGCTTGTTCTGCCAATATCCAACACCCAGAAATATTACCGAAAGGTCGCCAAAGCTACCATTTACATGAGCACCCATCTTCAGAACTACATAATTTACAAAATACTCCCGTGCATGCAATTCTTGCCACAGCCATTGAGGCTGTATACACGAGAATATATCATCCGAAAAAAAACCGGTTTTGTGGAAGAGGGAGCTGAAGGTTGCGGTACAAAACGGAATGCCATTTTCTTCCGCAAATTTAGTGGTTGAACAGAAGTGGACAACTAATACATATACAACTCTTCAGTTTTCGGGTCCGCACTTTTTTTGCGTGGTGTTGCGCTTCATTCGTCATTGGTCTGTCAAGCAGTGAACACCGAAAAAAACAAAGGGACATTTTAGTGCGTGGTTGCACTTAATATCTCTGTCAAAGGAAACGTCTCTTTCAAATGAAATGTCAAAAGACAGAAACACTACCACAATTAAACAAGGTTCACATATACAATTTTTTCTTTTAGAAAAATGAATCCTGTGTATGCTTCAGTGTAGAGCATCAAACCGGTCTTCCTGCTGCTAGCGATATTCTCGTGTATACAGGCCCATTGTGTTTTCTCGCTTTGCACATAGCAAATTTGCAAAGCGCTCAGTTAGCAGGCTGGCCTAAACGTGAAATTCCCTGGACACAAACACATTTTTTTCACATCTATGGAAGGGCAGCATTATTAGTAGTTGATGCCGCCTCCAAATGGATCATGAAAAATACATCAGCGCAGGAAGTCATTTCTTTTTTGAAAAATTGTTTGCAACCTTCGGTTTACCCGAAGGCAGTAGTGATAGATTAGATAATGGCCCGCCTTTCGGCAGCACCCAGTTCATTAGTTTTCTGGCTCGTCTGGAAGTTGAGATCAATGATGAGATCGATGCCTGATCAGTGTCGATGATCGAGTGAGAAGGTTGTCAAACATAAACATTGAGGAGAAAAAGTAACAGGCAAGATAGAAAGGCAACCATGCAAGATATTCTGACGCATCCACTAGACGAGGATTACTAGGCACACTTCTACCGACTCAAGAAACACTTCACTAGACGTTCCAGTGCCTCAGAAAGATAACATATTAGCACCTGAAACCGAGTCTTGAAATACTGAGTCCGAAAGAAGAAGCCAGCCAACCGGGGGATACCACAGCGACTTAATTACACAAAGTTAGGTGGCGCCACGAATTGGACAAGGAAATGTTTAATGCATGTCATCTACAATTACATGGGTAGGTGTATGTATCACTTATATTACATTTATACATGTAAATACTCATATATAACAAATACAACTAAAACACATATTCTGTAAATACATAGGATTGTTAAGCCTTAAATTGCACACATATGTACCTATATATATATAATGAATAAAGCAGTCTGGTGTAAGCGCTGTTGTGAGTCGATATCTTGGAACATTAATATTCATGTGGAATCTCGTTGGTCCAAGTGGGGCACTTTCACAAATTTACCATCTCATTCAATGTAAAATGTGCCTCACCGCTGAAGGTAATTTTTGATGAAAATTGGTGATCTAATGTACGGTGTTGTAATAGCTAATTAGTGAACACACAACGTCAATGATGAACAGTTCGCTAGAGCTCTTGAATTAATTAATTCCTGCATACGTGTAAATTCAAGTCCTTGGGCATAATTCAAGGCGTTGTTGATTATTCCGGATTAGCTTTCACACTTTTCTTGATAACAACGATGTTATGCAGTTTGCGAACAGTGTTCAGAATTTGTTGTATCTCCCGCCGAGCTCGTAGACTCGAATTTACGTCCGAAACTTATCGTCGACTCATTTGGATAGCTATGGAAGTCGACAAAAATGTTCACGAATTGCGCAAAACGTTCACCATTTTTGTAGTGCTATTAAATAACTTTAATGCGGTCTTCAATCGAATACAACTCCATTAATGGCAAGCATTTAGAGAGCACCGTGGTGCAGTGGGTAGTGTGTTGGCCTCTGACGCCGATGACACGGGATCGAATCCCGACACAGCCATGTCATCGAACGTGTTTTTCACGGTGTTTCTCCTCAGCGGGGTTCTGACAAAACCCCCTGTAGTAAAATTGTCATGAAAAGCTTCTCGAAACTCGCCGTTCGGAACCGGCAATAAACTGAAGGTCCCTTTCACCTATGGGAAAATGAAATCCCACACAACATGGGTGATTGAGAGAAGCGCGGCTCAGGTTCTTCATGGACTGTAACGCCAACATACATGCATTTCGCTAATGAAATTACATCACATATGTATGTATAGATGAAAGAAAAACAAATACAGAGAGTTTATAAGATGTACGTTTACGTTTAGGCAGCTCACTTGGATAACCCAAGTGCGTGTGGCTTTGACCAAGCAATTGAATTGAAGGCTGTTGGCCTCTCGATCTGTTTCCCGTTCGAACAAACGGGACCGTAGATAGTTCGCATGATTTTCCCCTCAAAACGAACAAGGGCATCTTCATCCGCTTTTGTTAAGGTCCAAGCCTCTGCGCCGTAAAGGAGTACTGGGATGATGATATAGTATCACCTTGGTTTTCCGAGAGAGAGCTCTACTTCTCAATTGCCTCTTGAGCCCAAAGAAACAGCGGTTGGCAAGAGTGATTCTGAGTGATTTTTATCTCAGCGCTGGTGTTGTAGTCGCTGGTCATCAGTGAGCCGAGGTAGACAAATTCCTTGACCACTTCACAGTTATATCCGCCCATGGTGACGTTCTGGCTAATACGTCGGTGTTGTCCGTCTCTTTTAGATGAAAGCAGATATTTGGTTTTACCCTCATCAACTTGGAGACCCATCTTTTACCACTTTTACCTCAATGCTTACAAAGGCCTCATTGACGTCTCGCTGTGTCCGTCCAATCACGTCAATGTCGTCGGCGTACGCAAGCGATTGCGTAGACTTGAAATAAATCATGCACGATGTTGCAACATCAAAGGTCTCGGTTTGCTCATTACCGACCTTAATGGAGCAACGAGAACTCTCCAATGTCATCCTGAACAGTCGGACTAGTTTAGCAGGGATGTTAAAACTAGACATGGCATACACGCTGTCATATGCAGCCTTGAAATCGACGAAGAGGTGGTGAGTGTCGATTTGGTATTCTTGGGTCTCCTCCAAGATCTGCCGCAGCGTAAATATTTTGTCTATTGTGGATTTACCTGGCCTGAAACCACCCTGATAATAGCCGATCAGGTTATCCACGGCAGAGAAGATCTTATATGCGATGTTAAGGAGACTTATTCCCCTATAGTTGGCGCAGTTGTAGGGGTCTCCTTTCTTATGGACCGGGCAAACGATGCTCAGATTCCATTCGTCGGGCATACTTTCCTCCGACCATATCTTGCAAATGAGATGCACGCACCTTACCAGCTCACCTCCAGCCGCCTTAAGAAGCTCAGCAGACAGGCCGTCTGCGCCCGCGGCTTTATTAGACTTAAGTCTTGATATCGCTATTTTGACTTCGTCTAGGTCGGGTGGACTAAATTCTGTTACATCGTCGTCCATTACGAATGGCTCGTTCTGCCTGACAGTGGTATCTTGTCTATCATCGCCGTTATATAGTCTACAGAAGTGGTCTTTCCAAATTCTCAGCATCGACTGCGACTCTACTACCAGTTCTCCATTTTCATCCTTGCAGGCCGCCGCTCTGGCTTTGTAGCCATGGCATGTTCGTTTTACCTTATTGTAAAACTTACCGCATCATTCCTGCGGAAGCATCTCTCCATCTCCTCGATCTCACGCTTTCCGTGCTCTCTCTTCTTTCTTCTGAAAAGCGTGTGTTCCTCTCTTCTCTTCTGCTCATATGTAGATTTCACGAGCAGTTCTCCTCCGTCGTTGCAGCATGGCTTTATATGCCTCTTGTTTTGCTGCATGGGCTTGTTCGCGTTGTTCATCGAACCAGGGGTTTCTAGGTGGTGGCGGTTTGAAACCCAGCACCTCTGAGGCAGCGTCTTTGACGGCGCTCTGGCAATGCGCCCATTCCTGCTCTATTGTTTGTGCCGCTGGGGGCGGATTTTGAGAGAGCTTGGAGGTACACGATCGGCAAAGATTCTGGCAGTCTCTTGCGATTGTAGCTTTCCGACGTCAAACTTACGTAGTCCTACTCGACTACTAAACATTCTTGATATCCTCGTTCGTACCTTGGCTACAATAAGGTAGTGGTCCGAGTCGATGTTGGCCCCTCGGAAGGTTCGTAAGTCGAGAATACAGGAGAAGTGTCTGGCGTCGATCGCAATGTTATCAATCTGGTTGGTGGTCGATTGATCAAAAGACCGCCAAGTACCCTTGTGGATGTTGAGATGGGGGAATCGCGTGCTTGCTATAAGGAGGTTACGGACCGCTAGGAAAACGATTAACCTAAGTCCGTTGTCGGATGTGGTGTTATGGAGGCTATGCTTTCCTATGATCGACTCAAATATGTCCTCTTTGCCCAGTTTTGCATTAAAATTTCCTAGGACTATTTTTGTGTCGTAGCTGGGGCATTGGGCATATGTTCTGTCTAGGAGATCGTAGAATTCTTTTTTGAGTCGATCGTCCTTTTCTTCCGTTGGGGCGTGAGCGCATATTAAGCTAATGTTTCCAAATTTAACTTTGATGAGAATTGTTATGAGGCGTTCGCTTATATCTCGGAAGCTTAAGACTTTTTGTCGGAGTCTTCCTCGAATAACGAATCCGCACCCCAATAGGCGCTGGTTGGTCTCCTTGTAGCAGTTCCCGTAGTAGACGTCGCAGTTTTTCATCCGTCTTTTGCCTGGTCGATCCCACCGCACTTCTTGGAGTGCGGTTATATCTGCTTTATAGCAGTTGAGGGTTTGCTCCAATTGATCGCCTGCACCTGGTCTGTTAAGGGACCTCACATTCTAAGTGTAGACTCCCAAGTCCGTTAGTCGTTTGCAGGGGTCGTCAGCTTTGTGTCCGTCCGATTCCGAGGCTTGTTGTCGTTTCGGAATAAGTAGGTTCTTACGTGATAGGGATGTTACCCCTAAGCACAACCCCCAACCTGGAGGGGAGGAGGTTCCTCTTTCCGCAGGAACAAGGAGTTGGGTCGCTGCACACATTTGTTCACTACCTGGCGTGTGCCAGGGTAGCTATCCAGGGCGGCCACGCGGAGGCTGTGTGTCAACTTGGATTGAGCAAGGACAGAGATCGAAGCTGGCGTTTGCTCCCTCCCCCCTCATCACTGTGTCAAAAAAGTAAGATTACGTTGAATTTATGTACATACATATGTATATATGTAATTGTATACTGAATGGGGAAATAGGAAAAACACGAGTTAATAATTGTGGCTTTATTGATTAATATGAACTGCTTGCTACGACAATCGAACAAAGAGTGGCGTCCTCTTCCATTTTAAAGATCTAGCTCTCCACTTTCGTCTTCCCAGAAGACGAGAGTAGGAGAGTGCTTCATGGAAAAGACAGTTACGCTCGTGGTTTTCTCCAAACCACAAGCGTGGCTGTGACCTCAAAAAGCATTAAGTGTAACAACGCGATTATGTTTTTTCAGAGTTGTTTGTTTAGGTTCAAATCGAGATTTGACGACATTTGACGCGCCTGAGGCCAAAAACACCTCTTAAAAAGGTATTGACTGATACTTTTGATATGTCAATATCACCCGCAAGATCTCTAATAAAATTATTAATCTACGGTTTGCAAGCGAAAAATCTTTGATTTTTTGGACGTGAGCTTCACAGGTTGATGGTCATCCGGGACACTTTTTATCTTCGACACGTTCTCGGACTTCTTGCAACTTTTTATCCCACTTACAAACATATTTTTTCGACAAAGCCTTATCACCAACGGTTTTCTGTACCACCCTCAACGAATCGGTAGAAGAAAATTCGTCACAGCTCACAAAACAAATCGTATCTCAAACACTAATGATATTTGTGTTTGAGATAGAAATTTGGCACAAATGTCAGAGGCAGTACTTTTAGCCTAAAACTAAAAACTTTTCCCCAAATCCATTTGCGCGCCCAGTTTAAATTCAAATATCCCCTTACTTTTTGGACACAGTAATATGCAATATAATGTGGAATAAACGCAAGTTCTATGCCGTTAAGCTGCGTACTAAAATGGGAATCCTGAGTCAGAAAATGTGGGTTGCCGTGACGAAGTTGATGCTGCTCTAGAACCCCAGTCCAGATTTGGAGCTATCTGACAATCCTTTCTAGGTTCAGTATGTGGCCAGAGCCAATCCTGATGCCATGGAGATTTGACTGTGAACTTATAGCGCAGTGGGTGTCATTGCGTCAGAGGGCATATCCATGAGACACTGGTCGTAGAATATTTCTCGCGTAAGCGAGTTGTACCAAAAACTATTTTTCTTAGAACGGGATGTTTTTTCCAGTGCACACCCCCTGATAAATATGTCAAGGGATGGGGGGTTCATCATTGCCTCTATAGCAGCGCTCGGCGTGCTGAGAAAGGACCCCATATAGCTGAGACAAACCGTTCTTCGGAGTATGGTGAAAGAGACTACGACGTGTTTGCGTGTTAGCCTGTTCCTCCAGACAACCGATGCTTCTAAGATTATCGGTCTTATCATTGTCGTGTAGATCCAGAAGACCTATGCCATCGATAGAACTCATAGTTTGCCAAAAGCACCTTTGCATTGCAAGAAAGCGGACAGCGCTTTGAGCAAAGAAGCTTGCTGCTTAAGAGAGGTTTAACTTCTCGTGAAGAGAGGTTTAACTGACAGCCGATTTCTCGTGCACCATTCAACGATCACATTTAGCACCGTCTGTACTTTGAGACTGACAGACACTAAACATGAGTTGACAGAGAGAACGGCGACATCATCGACATGGGCCTGGGCATAGAGCAGGGAGTCGATCACCATGTACAATAACGCCATCTTACACCCCTGTTTACGTTAGATTTTACAAAATGTCCGAAAACTGCGTCAGCGATCTATGTCCTGTGCACAATCATTGCTTCGATCCACAAAACCAGTGCTATATCTACGCTATGTCGTCTAGCAGCGTTGTCTTTTTCTTCTTTTGGTGGCGTTGCAACCCATGAGGGACCAGAGGCAAGCTTCTCTCAATCACCCATGTTGTGTGTGATTTATTTTTCACGTAGGTGAAAGGGACCTACAGTTTAATGCCGATTCCGAATGGCGTGAGTCGAGAAGTTTTTTCAAGGCAAGTATACTACGGGGGGTTAGCCAGCACCCCGCCAACGAGGGACGCCGCGAAATAAACATTCGATGGCGTTGGTGATATCGGGGTCCGAACTCGCTCATCGTGCGTCAGAGTCCAACGCACTGACCACAGCGACACGGCGCCCTCAGCGTTATACAATTTGGACGTAAGTACCTAGCACGTTCTTTCTACTCAGCTTACAATTCCGAAGGGGTGCTTATTAACATTAAGGTAAAGGGGAAAACTGAATTTTTTACTGGTCACTAATGAGTTCTTGGAAGCGCAGATCGAAGCAGCATACACAACACGGTTTTTAATGAATGCCAGACTGTTTTCAACAGTTATCATCAAACCTACATAAAGTAAAGTAATCTTGCTCAGACCAAGTGAGCACTTAACTAAATTGCTGTATTGTGGACAATGTATTGAAGAAAACTGAATATGTTACAAATCGATAAATTGGGGTCTATAAAACCCCGCTTATACTCCAGGTATAAGATTACAAGAACTGTGGCTCTCTGATGTAACTAAAGTAACTTGATGAATGCGAAGAAACCAGGGCAAACACCACCGAAGAACACCGAAAAAGATAGGTACAAGCCGGAAATGACTGCAACTCCCACATGCGACGATCAAAAAATGTCCCGAAGGTAGCAGAAGGTTTTGGTCTTAAGTCAAAAACATCAAGAACTCAAGAACTCATTCACAATGACACTGTCAAACCCTTAGATAAAGCCAATCTGTTTGCTAGCTTCTGCTGCTATCCACTTCGCTGTAAACTCGCAGATCCCAAAATCATGCTTGCCATCTGTTCTGTTCTGGAGTACGTTAATTCCACCATGGGACAAATATATCTCCGTACTTGTACAGTTGCAAGGGTTCTTAAAGAACTTGACATACACAAATCCGCTGGTCCAGATGGCATTACCCAAATCATTCTGAAGAGGTGTTTTTCTACGCTGGCAAAACCGTTGGGTAAGCTTTTTCACTTTTCCTATTCTTCTGGGCTCCATCCCAGGTGAAAAACAGCATTTGTCCAGGTCATTCCCAAAAAAGACGAATCATCTTCTCTCTTCAATTACCGACCCATTTCAATAACGTCCCTTCTTTCCTAGGTCATGGAAATCCGATAAATCGACAGCTAATGAAATATCTCGAGTCGCAGAAACACCTCATTGATACGCAGTACGGTTTCCGCCGCAGCAGATCCACTGGTGATTTGATGGCATATCTCACCGAGAAGTGGAAAGCGTTCGTTCCACCAGGCGGGTGAAAGTAAAATAGTAGCACTTGATATTTCGAAAGCTCTATTGTTGAAAATGCGTGCATTCGGGATCGACGAATCCCTTCTTCTATGGATCAGAAACTACCTTTCGAAATCAAGTTGTCTTGGACAGATTCAAGTCTGATAATCACTTTGTGAATGCTCTATACTCTATCTCATTTTTATATATGATCTCCTGTCTGTTACTTCTGATCCAATTCACTCCTTCACTGACGACAGTACCCTCAGCTACTCATATTCGTTTATTTCTTTATGACCCTGCACTTCGGCTGTAGATAGTGAGAGGCAGTGTATGTTAACCTCATTAAATTCCGATATCGACAGTATAATCTACTGGGGTAAAAACAAAAGTGTGGAGTTGAATGCATCCAAAACACCATGCTGTCTTTTGTCGTTAAAACGTAACACTGACTCAATGCCACTATGGCCAATGAATGACACTTGCATCTCTGAGACCGACAAGCTTTCTATTCTGGGTATGTGCATCAGTGACAACATTTGTTGGAACGATCACATAATTAGTGTCGCCAAGAAAGTCGCGAAATGAATAGGTTTCCTATAAGATGCAAGAAATTCTTCACATCTACCCATCTGGCTACTACTCCTAATTTGGAGTTCAACGCTTGTGCCTGGTCGGGCGCCTAAGACCTCACGCCACCTATCGGGCAGAATACAAAATCGCGCGATAAGAATCATAGGAGATTCCAGCATCATAAATTCATTACACTCTCGGGATCACCGCAGGAATGTCTCATTGTTTTATCGTTACTTTCATCATAAGTGCTTTGAAGAAATAGCCAGTTGCATTCTGCGCCTTTAAAACTCCTCCCGCGATACACGTCTCTCCCAGAATGCTCACAAATTCACTTTGAAGTCCGTTTTCGGGTGCAACGAATGTGGAACGCGCTACCTCGTTCAGTCTTCCGCCTTCAATACAGCATGCAGATATTTAAGACCAATGCCAATAGGCACGTCCTCTTCCTCTCCCTGTTACCCTCTACCATAACGTGCTTGAATACGTGCGTACGTGAACGCGTGCAAATATACATATATACAAAAAAAAAAAAGAAGCAAAATTACCACTTGTGGAACCAACGAAATTTTGTGAGTTCATCCCGGAGAAAATCGATAATCATATCAACGTCAAGATGTTAGCTTCATAGCACGAAAGAGTTTAAAAGTTTGGGGGTGGCCGTGGTGCAGTGGTTAACATCATCGACCGCCGAGCGGAAGGTTTATTGTTCAAATTCTCTTCATAGCCAAGAAAAAGTAATTCCTATACCGACAAAAAGTATGCAACGCAGTTGTGAATGTAAAGTGACCAGACGTACTGCTGCAGGCATAACACTCACAGTATATGGTCAACCGAAATTCATTCTCTGCGTATGCAATACCAAAGTGCTCGAACGAATTACTACGGACTATAACCAAGGCGGAATTTGGTCGGCTCTCGTCCTATCTAGGTCTAGGACAACCACCCCTGAGAGTAGTGTACGAACATCAACGACCCCAACCACTGCACCCCGTTCAGGTTGTGTGTGTCAACACATCATAAGAGAATATAAAAAAAAAAACTCTTAAACCTGCGCGTCTCTAAAAAAAAAAAAAAAAAAAGACGCATGTGAAACATCTATGCACACATATCTCCGAACGGAGATGGCTATATTTGTTCATTACCAACAAAATTAAACCTGTTGTCGTCTGGTTTAGATCAGTACGCCAGACGGAAGTAGTTGAACACAGTCTTTAAACTAGTGCGCATCGGTTGTCTAAAATGTTCCTTCTAATCGTGCTGGGCTTGGTTACAGTGTTGGTATTTTACATTCGTCACCGGTACAGCTATTGGCAGAGAAAAGGCTTCCCATCGGATAGTACGAAAATTCCCTTTGGATGTTTGGAATCGGTGGTGAAACGTCAACGGTCAATAGGAATGGCCATATACGATGTGTACAAGAAGAGTTCGGAGAAATTCATTGGGATCTACTTGCTGCACAGACCGGCGATTCTGATCCGAGATGCCGAATTGGCTAGAAATGTATTGGTTCAGGACTTTGCTAGCTTTCATGATCGTGGCGTTTACGTTGATGAGGAGAACGATCCGTTTTCAGCAAATATCTTCGCTTTGCGTGGGGAACGCTGGCGTACACTGAGGAATAAATTAACGCCACTGTTTTCGTCGGGCAAGCTAAAGGCAATGTTTGGCACGATTGAGGAAGTGGGTAGCAGAATGATAGAGTATCTGGACAAAAAGGTGCCCGAAGGAGAAGGTTTCACAATCGAAGTCAATCAATTGTTTGAAACGTAAAGCAACCGAATGACATTTCCCATTAAGATTAGTGCTGATGTATTATTTATTTTTAATTCTAGATATGCAATTGATATTGTTGGATCGGTTATCTTTGGATTAGATATTGACAGTTTCAAGCATCCAGATAATGATTTCCGTACTATAAGTAAACGAGTTAATATGCCAACGTTGTCAAATGTGCTTAAGGGAGTGGCAACATTTCTATGCCCAGCGTAAGTAAAAGCAAAAGGAAAATGATCTATTGTGTTATCACACTCTCAAGTGGTTATCATGACCAGATATTTTTAGACATTAAAAAAAGAATTGTTTTTGCTTTGTTATTAGCTTCAATAAGTGGTTTGTCAAGTTTGGAATCGAAGATGAACCATCTATTCTAATGAAGGGCATTGTTCGACAGACAGTCGAGTTTCGGGAGAAGGACAACTACTCTCGACGGGATCTCATGCAATTGTTGATTCAACTTCGTAATACCGGCAAAATCAACTTGGACGACAATATATGGAGCGTCGAGTCCGTAGCTGGTAACTACTTAAATAGCTACATGTACTAGATACACTTTTACCTAAATTCCTTTTTGGTTTGTATTTTAGATGACTTCGTATCGATGTCAATTGAATGCATTGCCGGGCAAGCGTTCTTGTTCTACGTTGCCGGTTACGAAACATCAGCCGGAACAGCAGCCTTCACACTATATGAATTAGGTCAGAATCCAGAGATCTTAGAAAAAGCACAAAAAGATATTGATAAAGCTATTGCTAATAATGGTGGTAAAATCACATATGACGCCATCCAGGATATGAAATATCTCGACCTTTGTGTAATGGGTATGTTATCTTTTTCCTGAACGTTCATAGTTTAACTATTCTCTATTGCATAGAAGCCATCCGCAAATATCCCGCCTTGCCGATCCTTAATCGGGAATGTACCAAGAATTACACTATTCCCGGCACTGATAAAGTGATCGAAAAGGGCACACCGATCATCATCTCACTTTTCGGCATTCAGAGAGATGAAGAATACTTTCCTGATCCATTAAAATACGATCCCGAACGATATGTTGATTCAAACAAGAACTACAATCCCGCCGCATATATGCCTTTCGGTGAAGGACCTCGCCATTGCATTGGTATGGTATTATATCCCCTTTTAAGCGACACATATTGTACTCATGCTTATTTATTTTAGCTGCACGTTTGGGAAAGATAAACGTTAAAGTTGCTCTGGCTAAGATTCTAGCCTCCTATGATGTCGAGGCAATCGAGAAGGGAGAACTAGAGATGGGCAATTTCTCTATAACTATCGCACCAAAAGAAGGCGTCAAACTGATGCTAAAAAGGAAAGGGAGAACTACAACTTAAAGCATTGTACAACTTATAAAGTGATTGGTTGAAATAATTCAATAAAATACAAAAATATGTTTTAAGAATTGGTAGTATTTGCCCATCGGGACCTTCCGGTTTTGGAAATTGTGGTAATTGATTATATACTTCAAAGGTGTATTGAAAGGCAAACAAATGCTACCTTGTATTAGGAACTTTTTTTTCAGATGGAGCAGATAGAATATAATTCTGCTTACACTCCCAACTACTGGAGAACAATGGAGCAGTATTTGCGTCTGAGTGCTCCAACAGATAGCAGAAGCCTTGAACTGTGTCCGCGGTTAAGTCTCCGCGGTTATTTATCACTCCATGGTGTTGATGCCCATACATTTGTTAGTACAATTCTGATTCTGTCTGATGAACATGCGCTTGAAAGGCTACAATTCAGACAACATTTTTTGTGTACATTGAATTGGAAAAGCTAAAAACGTTGCAGAAATATGGAGAAAGTTGTGAAATGTACAGTGAGAATGCTGCAATTGAACGCCGAACGCAGAAGTGGTTTTCTCGGTTCTATTCCGGAAACTGGTCGCCAATCGCTGGAGAAATCCTGGCTACAAGGTGATGGTGAGCGTTTGGTGGGATTGGAGGGGAATTGCCTAATATGAGCTCCTATGGGGGTGGCCGCTGTCGAGCGGAAGGTCTGTAGTTCAAAGTATGTCCATAGCCAAAGAAATGCAACTGCTATACGGAATAATTATGCAACACAGCTGTTGTCAATGGAAAATGATAAAAAAATAGTGATGAAGGCATAACACTCACAGTATATGGTCACTTCAAATTCATGCTCCGTGTGTGCAGTTCTAATATAACCATAATGGCATGGAACATTTGCTGGGAACTACAACCAGCATGAAAATACAGTCGAGTTCCTCTCCTCCTATCTAGGACAACCACCTTGGAGAGTAGTGAACGAACATCTACGACCCAAACCATCTGCACTCCGTCCAGGGTGTGAGACAAACTTCATAAGAATATATCTCTTGAACCTTTGCGTACTATAAGAAAAACCAAAAATAACCTGGCGAAGCGGTCAATTCGTTTCTCTACTGGACACAACTAGACCGTTTTAAGGAAGCAATTAAGAAAGTGCGACAATGCCGGGCCACACGTATATTTAATACCCCGGAACAATTTGACGGAACTTGGTAGGAAAGTTTTGATGCATCTACCATACAACCCGGACCTTGCACCGATACAAATTGTAGTGTTTCGGTCTTTGCATCACAAAGTTTTACGCCGAATAATTACAGATGTTCTACACAGAAGCTGCCCGGAAAATTTAGTTTTAATAAGGATACAGATTTTTTTAAAAAATTTACAGACAAAAAAAAAAATCGTGGAGACTTCTTACATGTTCTTTCTTCTTTTGGTGGCGTTACAGCCCATGAAAGACCAGAGCCAAACTTCTCTTCAATCACCCATGGCCTGTGTGATTTATTTTTCCCACAAGTGAAAGGGACCTACAGTTTAAACCGATTACAAACGACGTGAGTCGAGATGCTTTTTCCAGGCAAGTTATACTACGGGGGGTTTTGCCAGTATCCCGCCGAGGAGGGACGCCGCGAAATAAAAATTGAATGGCGTTGGTGTTATCGGGATCCAAACTCGCTCATCGTGCGTGAGAGTCCAACACACTGACCACCGCCACGGCGTCCTCTTACATATATGCCCTATTATAAAAGGGGAAATCATACCTTACAGCTCGTAATTAAAGAAAATACCCAACATTTCTTGGTTATAGTAATAAGCCTTCCAATAGGGACTTCCGAAATTTGACAGTTGAAAGCGCCCATATTGTTGAAGCCATATCCGTCAAGTTGATTTGCCATTTATTCAACTGTTTTGATTGTAGGATGGACATAGCGTTCAACAATACGTGCAAATTATAAAATTATAAATGTTCTGTTCGAGCTTCGTTCCGCCCGCTTCGCCTATTTTACGGTCGGGATAATTGTCCTACCGAGAAGACTATTCGCAGTGTGGTGAATAAATTTGAGTCCACTGGTTCAGAAAAGGATAAATCAACACCCGTACGTCTGCGAAATGCAAGATCTGCCCAAAAAACATCGCCGCTGTCCGTGAGAGTGTGCAGGAGAATCTGAGGTAGTCGATTTCGCGCCGCTTACAGGAACTCGGCCTTTCACAGAAAACAACTTGGCGAATTTCGCATCGTGAATGGGCTAGCAATTGGATACTGACCCCAACTTCCATCGACAAATCATCTTCAGCGATGAGGCCCATTTCTGGATGAATTGGTATGTCAATAAACAAAATTATCCAATTCGGGACCTCCACCTGTGACCCAGGAACGTCACTGTTTGGTGTATATATTGGGCTGGTGTCATCAACGGTCCATATTACCTACAGCCTGGTGACAGACGGGCGGACGGACAATGAAGTCTTAGTAATAGGGTTCCGTTTTACTCTTTGGGTACGGAACCCTAAAAACGACGATACCCGCACATACTTTGT
Organism: Eumerus sabulonum; assembly: GCA_951905685.1. Taxonomy (NCBI): domain Eukaryota; kingdom Metazoa; phylum Arthropoda; class Insecta; order Diptera; family Syrphidae; genus Eumerus; species Eumerus sabulonum. The sequence continues at coordinate 213,146,664 of OX645060.1, forward strand.
TTTATTTATATTTAAAGATAGGAAGCACTTAATGAAACACTCTATATTTAAAAAAAATGTCATTCCCAATGGTAAACAAATCAAAAAACCAGAAAAAAAAAAATGCTTCCACTCTTAAGAGAGACGATCGCGTTTCCCCTCTCGTTTAATCTAGAATCCGTGTTCTGTCTTCTGTGCTAACTTAACTTAACCTTCACCAACATTGCTAAGCACTTCTTCTTCTTATCGGGCGCTACAGTTCGGGTTGAACCAAGGCCTCAACCAACATGCCCCTCAAACTAGCACTATCTTCCCTTCCACCGTGTGCGCCATCTTAAGTGCGGCCGTCCTCTGTTTCTTCGTTCCTCGGGGTTGGATTCAAAGACTCTCCGGACTAGAGCTGTGGTGTCCATTCGATCTACATGGTGTTGCGTGCAAATACCCACCAAAAACCTTTTCCGCTCCATTCCTCCCTCTCCCGTATTTGTACCCGTCATTTTGCTCTCTTTTGAGGGTGGCCTCGGTGCATACGCGGATCAGGAGGATCTTGCGGTATTGTGGTCCTCTCTCTTGAGGGGGCAACAATGCAAGTAAGACCGGACGGACGGTCCGACAGCAGGGACGGACGGTTCCAAACGCCGACAGCAGGGACGGACGGTTCCAAACGCCGACAGCAGGGACGGACGGTTCCAAACGCCGACAGCAGGGACGGACGGTCCCCAACACTGACACCGGGTTATTCGAGGGAGACGTTTAGCTTTAACTTTAATAACTTTTAGTACAACCGGGGTGGTGAATGCTTCCGTTACCAAGGACAACAACCTCTTCCAACCGGAGCTGAATGAAGTGAGTGTGGAGGCTATTGGAACTCTAGAGGTGATTCCCTTTATTCCGATAGCCAAATGGACTGGGGCGAATTCTCACACACCACCTTAGGCTTCAACCGCCAAAAGGACAGGGCGGCGAGAAAGCCAGTAATTTATTTCAATTGAAGAAAAAAGGGAAACAGAGAATCCCAAAAATTAAATAGAAAATAAGTGTGAAGAGAAATCACCAGATTGGATTAAACTCGCCGGACCCGGGAGTTCAACCCAAAATAAAGATGGCCGAATTCGCCCCAAATGTGTGTGTGTGTGGCGTGTGTGCGAACCGGTTGGAGGGGTAGACGGGAAGGTAACCAGTACGAACATATTCAATTGGAGAAGAACTATCAAGGCAAAAAGACGGTCGGTGAGTGGATAGTGGCCACCACCTGAGAGACAAAGAACAGAGGAGAGAGAACAAAATAAAACAAGGAAAAGGCAGAGGCAATAAAGGGAGGAGTAGCCGAAGCATTCACTAGTCCCCGGGAAGTATTTCTTTCATATTTTAAATTTGTTTTTTTTATCCCTCGAATTATCTGCTAATCCCCAACCCCTAAAAATCTGACCCCGTTTTGGGAATCGCGTCTCCCATTACGGATGTCGAGCACCCCGCAGTCAATAAGAGGAAAAAGATAAAACCCCCAATAAAGTGTCCCCCCTCATTTCCAAAAGACCAGCTCGACCAGCTCGTTTCCCTTATAGTCTTCGTAGTTTTCACAAAGTAGTGAACAAACATCTACGACCCAAAACCAATGCACTCCGTTCAGGTTGTGTGTCAAAACATCAACCTGCGCGAAACTCTCCCTCTCCCTGTTGCCCTCGCTCGCACAACGTTCAATACGTTATAAGGCCCTAGCCTTGATTGCGGGTGTGACTATAAAAAAAAAAAAAAGGTGCTTCTGCGCCGTACAGCAGGACCAGGATGATAAGGGTCTCGTATAGAGCCAACTTGTTCATTCGGGCGAGGGCTTTATTACTCAATTGCTTCCTGAGCCCAAAGAAACAGCGATTGGTAAGAGTGATTCGGAACTGATAACCTGGAATAACGGTCACTGCGGAGCCAAGGTAGACGAAGTCCTTAACTACCTCAAGCTTATATCTGCCAAAAGTTTTGGTGGTGAGCGTCCTTTCTTGAGGATAACATATATGTATTTAGTTTTGCCCTCGTTTACTTCCAAAACAATTTTTCCGCCTCTGCCTCAATACTCGTGAACGCCTCATTGACATCTCGCCGTGTTCTTCAGATTATGTCAATGTCATCCGCGTATGCGAGGAGTTGTGAGGATTTGAAATAAACTGTGCTTCTTATGTTGGCCAGTGATTTTTGCATAACCGTTTCTAATACAATGCTCAAGATATCACAGACAGCGCATCGCCCTGCCTAAATCCTTTTTTCACATCAAAACTACCGGTCAGGTATTTACCGATTCGGATGGAGCCGCGAGTATTCTCCAAAGTCAACATGCATAGATTGACGAGTTTAGCAGAGACGTCAAAGGTAGACATAGCGTTATATAGCTCGTTTCTAATCACGCTGTCGTATGCGGCTTTGAAGTCGACAAATAGGTGGTGAGTGTCGACTTGAAATTCAATGGTTTCTTCCAGGATCTGTGAATATTTGGTCGATGGTGGGCTTCCCTGGCCTGAATCCACATGTCTTGGATCGTTGGCCCACTGTGTTGCGTCTCATTGAGTGATACACCGTTGCCTGACTTCGCTGACGCGTTAAACTCGAAATTTAGTTGTGACTGCATGATGTGAAATATAATACGCCTGGGAGCCTTCACGTACCTCTTCTTCGCTTAGTACCATGTGACCCAATGCCTTGTAGTCATTCATGAATGCTACGTATTTTGACAATAGTCCAGGATCAGGGTGGATTCGCCTTTCGTTCCGATAAAATTGCTGCATTGCCATCCGTCGTGAATCGCCAAGCCTCGGCTCACCCTGTAGGAATGGTATGGATACTACATACCTGCCATCTTGCTGTCGTTGCACCGTAGCTGTATAATGCTGTTCACATTCATTCGTTAACTGTCTGCCTTCCTCTGATTGGTTAGGTTCTTCTAGTTGCCAAAACCGTGTAAGTGCCTCCTCCAAGTTCTCGCCTTCGTGATTGTGTAACCCGTGTGCCAGATTGCAACGAATTACATCAACTGGTCCTGATATTACCCAGCCCAGATGTGTGTTTTGAGCGTGTGGTTAATTTGGCTTGCCATTGATGAGTCCGTCATTAATAAGTAGGCCCCATACATCTGCGCCTAGCAGCAGATCAATCTCGCCTGGATTTCCGAAATTTGGGTCAGCCAGCTGCAAGCCTTGTAAATGATGCCATCGGTCCATTTGTATGCGATGGGTCGGTAAATCCGCTGTAATCCTTGTGAGAACAAATGCATTTATTTGTCTAGCATAATCCGCCTCGTAACTTTGATCGCAATTGTAATATCGCCACGCCTCGTGTTGTAGGTCCTCGAACATCTCCTGCACCAGCGACTACCATGTCGAACTTCTGCCTCTTAAGCCTCAACCGTTGCATACACCGTTCCGTGATGAAGGTGATCTGTGAGCCTGTATCACATAGCGCTCGTTCTGTAACTCGATTGTCTAGTAGAACTGCCTGTGCTGTTGCCAATAACGTGGTGTAGCCATTATAAACAAATGACGCCACAGCTGGTGCTTTATCTGTGTTGCCTAGTCATGCTGGAGCCTGGTCTCGTGGTGATGATGTCGTAGTAACAGTCGTACCTCGTGGTGTCTCAGCCGCCTTGGTGGTCGGAGTGCGACACAGAATGGTGTGGTGTGCGCCTTCACACTTACCACACCGCTTCTTCGATTGACACGTTCGTGTTGCGTGCCATAGTGTAAGGCAATTGCAGCACAAATTAGAGTCCTTCACATTGCCAAAACGTTCTGATGGGCTTAATGCCTCCAATGCTGGACAACGTCCAATAGTTTCGAGACCAGAATGTGGACCAAGATGTCATCCCACGTATCGACCGGTCATTTCTTCGCCGCCAATGACCGAGTCGTTTCGTTCGTCAAATCGATCATCCGACGCAAGCCTGTATTCGACTCCTTGTCTAAAGCCTCCATGTTTAAGAACACATTCAGATTGGCCGAAACAATCAGCCTAGCGTTGTCGTAACGTGCCTTGAGGGTTTGCCAAGCCGATTCATAGTTGTCATCCGTTGGCAGGAACCCAGCTACCACCTGCACAGCTGTGCCTTTTAGCGCTTTCATTTGCCGCTGTCGATAGATGCTCTTGAGAATGCACCATTGCCTCGAACATGTCGCGAAACATTCATTCATTCATTTATTTATTTATTCAATTACATCTTACATTTGTATTGTCTTATCTGCAAAGCCCTTTGGGCTTGTCTGCAGAAGATCGTTCTTTTAAGTTATTTACAGAAAAGGATAAGTTATATGTATATCTAGCTACTGTGATAATTTACTGTTCTATACATTCGAGTTTAAGTACATTCTCTTTACAGTTTTCAAAAACATTTTTTTGGGAAGGTTATTTAAAGTTGAATTTGTGGGAAGCTCGTTAAATGTTGCTGGAACAGCCACTGCATATTTTCTACGCCCGTACTCGTTCCAGAATCTTGGAACCAAAAATTTGTTTTGCTGTCGCCTACGTGTGTTTACTGCCTGTTGGGTTGGTATCTCGTATGTGTTGTCTTCTCTGAAAGTTGACAGTATCTCCATTTTGTACAGCTGATGTATTGTTAGGAACTGTCTGCCGTTTTCACCATGTTGACGTTGCGACCTCTTTATCATCTTTTGGATGCTAGCATGCAGGGAATTTAGCTGTTGTAGTTGCGGCGCGTTACCCCATGCTAGAATGCCGTACCTCAAGTGAGACTCAACCAAGCTGAAGTAACATTGCTAAAGCACGGCTGCTGGCATCGGTTGCAACGCAACCCACCGGTTGAATTCCCCATGGAACTCCGGACTCACAACCTTCTCCAAGCGTATGTCGTCGTTCCCGACACGTTGGCCTCGTACGGTGCGCGCCACGCTTATAATGGATCCTTGCCGTTCCTGCATCACGGTTGTATCAATTGCACTTGCCAGCATGGCATTTACGTTGGAATACTTGTCCTCCACCTCCTCGAACAGCGTCGTCTGAGCATCTAGCTCGCCTGCCTCTCCATGACTCACCAACGTCATGTGAGTCTCCATGAATCTCGAATAATGGCCTTCCAAATTCTCCAATGTTACACGTTGCATCGCCACGTCCATTTCGGCCAATTTGCCAGCCTCCAGCCTTGCCATTAGTTTTGTAATCGATGCCGAAGCACTTGCACGCACCCTTAATTCCGCCATCGCCTACGTGTTAATATGCCTTTGTTCGCGAGTTTCGTCGTAATAAATTGACCACTGTCACTTATTCATTCCTCACAGGAGGCACCAAAAAATGTTTAGAAAACAAGAAATATTAAAAATGCGTCCACCTCGTTCGGATGACAAACCACTTCTACTCAATTTTTATTTTATAAAGGCTGAGATCGTTTACATTCACATATATAATACACCACATACATCTGCCTGTTTCACCCGTTCATCGTTATGTACATCGCCTTTGTTTGCCCGCATAGATGTGCGCGTGTATGTGCTGTCGCCTGATCATTCTCGTTGTTGCTGCTTGCCGTTGCTTCCTTTGTACATGCAACCTTTGCCTGAGTGTGCTATCGCCTGATCGTCGGCGTCGGTGCTGCGTTGTGTATATGCCCGCGCCTGATCGTCGTTTGCTTGATTAAGCCGTTGCTTGTGTTACGTTGTTTGTATATGCTTTCGCCTGGTCGTCGTCATCATCGTAGCCTATCTGTGGGTTTTCCATATAAGCGCATATGCTCATTGAATGGTTTTCGTATGAAGGTTTGACTGCCTGCCGTTGTTATGCGAAGTAACCGATACGGTTGTTTCCTCAGCCTAATGCGTTTACTGCCTCTCGTACAATCTCCGACACCCGTGATTGACTCAAATATGTCCTCCTTTCTCAATTTCGCATTAAAATCTCCTAAAACTATTTTTGTTTCGTAGCTGGAACATTGCGCATAGGTTCTGTCTTAGAGATCGTAGAATTCTTCTTGAATCGATCGTCCTTTTTTCCGGTTGGGGCGTGAGCACATACATATCAAGCTGATATTTCCAAAATTAGCTTTAAAGCGGATTGTTATGGGGCGTTCGCTTACATCCCGAAAGCTTAAGACTTTTTTTCGGAGTCTTCCTCGAATAATGAATCCGCAACCGAATACGCGCTGTTTGTTCTCCTTGTAGCAGTTCCCGTAGTAGATGTATTTGTATAGTTATATCTGCGTTATAGTAACTGAGGGTTTGCTGCAATTAATCGCCTACACCCGGTCTGTTAAGGACCTCACATTCCAGGTGCAGACTCTTATGTCCTCTAGTCGTTCGCAGAGGCCGTCAGCTTTGTATCCGGCTTGTGTTTGTTTTGGAACATTTGATTTTTTCGAGGCACCGGTACCCGTGTACCAGGGCAGCTATCTAGGGGAGGCTATGCGGAGGCTGTATGTCAACTTGGATTGGGCAGTGATGGAGATCGAAGCTGGCGTTGCCATGTAAAACGCGATAAACTTCCTTGCTCGCACCCCATCAGATAGATGCTACCCCAACGAGGCCTTTGTCAATCCTTTGCCATCCAAATTTAGTGTGACAGTTGTTATTGTAAGTGTCCACTTAGGTCTAGATTGAAAATTTGTTAATTTTTCTTTAATACTTGCCAACTTTTATGCCTCACCTTCCTAACGAGTAATACAAGAATGTAGAACGAACAACTACAATAATCAGGTTAGGATATTAGGTTAATAGAGTCAATGCAGAGTTTCCTGATTTCATTTACTTCCTAGACGCTCCTAATTACTTTATTTACGACATTCCTAGCGTATACACCATCAAGCCCGCACAACTGCTCGAAAGCTTAGATGCAATTTCGAGATGAAGTGAATATCCAAATTGCACTCTTTCCTAATTAGCAAAATCGGAAATCAATTTCACTCATCTTCCTTCCATATTCTTCGTCTCACATTTAATCTTAAACGTTCAAGTAGCGAGTTCAACACATGAATCTTATGCTGGGACCACACTACGTATAGGAGGATATGGCAGTCATTTAAGAGTATCTGGTTGATGACCGCGTCATCAATTTCTCGTCTCCATACCCATCCTGTCCTGTCGCTTTGGTCTCGTCGTTACAGTAGACAGAAGGCAACTGGGCTGGATCCTTGCAGGAGGATTGGAATTTCTTAATTGAAATTTCCACATGAAGAATTTTGATTTTATTATGAATCCACAATGTTGTACGGTATGTAGCCGGGGCAGCTGAAGAGCTAGAACGACGTGGAAGTATCCTTGAAAGTACAACAATGGCTTAAGATGATTTAAGAACACATACAGCGGATATAAAATGAAAAAACAAAGTTAAAGGGCTTGGGCTACTAGAGAGACACGAATATCATGTACCATGTCGGGAGTTGTGAGGGGTTGGGTGTAAGTCGTTTGCTACAAACGAGGTCACTTTGTCAAAAATTCGCTAAAGTGCCAGTGGAACTTTGTCCTAAAAATAAGTTTCTTTCCTTTTTTTCGTTTCATTGAGTGCGGCATTTGGAAGGCATTGCACAAGGTAGTCTGCGTGTGTGCTTGGGAGGCCGGAAGCAAATTTTTTTTAGAAAGAAAGTTACTTGACCAAGAGACCTGCTGCTGTAGGAAACTTCACTATGCGCTTCCTTACTTCCTGTTACACTTTGTCCTTTTATAATGGATTTAAAAGGATGTGTAAGTTGGCGATTTCTAGTGCTTTTTTCGTTTAATACAACAGCAAAGCGGCGGTGGTAAGTACGAAACTTTCTCTTTTTATTCATATCAAACATTTGCCTCTGCTGCCCATTCCGGTTATTAAAAGTAAATTAAGGCGACTGTGAACGGTATATTGAAGGTTCAGGAGAGTTTATATTCAACGATGAAGTCTAGAAATTTTATTATAGAGTTGAGGGGAATCGCTACATTCATTGAAAACCTCGAGGTAGTTTTCGGGAAAATAAGAATTATTTCCTCGAGCGACGAAGACATTTCGTCAAGAAATATCTTTTATATATGGGCGTGAACTACCTGGCTCCGTTCAACGTAATTAATACTCAGTTAAGAAAACCCATATTCTACCTCGTTCTTTAAGAAGCTCCATTGCCGCAGAATAAGTACTTTATTGCTTAAATTATTTGATTCTTTTTAACGGGCGCTACAGTTCGGTGGGAACCTGGGCCTCAACCAACATGCCCCTCCAACTAGTACGATCTTTTGCTAGCCTTTTCCATTGCCGCAGACCCAGTTGACTGAAGTCGCCTTCCACCTGTGTGCGCCATCTTAAGTGCGGCCGTCTTCTGCTTCTTCGTCCCTCGGAGTTGGACTCAAAGACTCTCCGTGCTGGAGCTGTGGTGTCCATTCGCTCAACATGGCCCAGCCATCTTAAGCGTTGAATCCGTAGACACCTGACTAGAATCATGTCGCTGTATAGCCCGTAAAGTATTTGATTTTTCTTCCTTGGTGGCGTTACAGCCCATGAAGGAACAGAGCCAAGCTTCTCCCAATCACCCATGTTGTGTGTGATTTATTTTTCACACAGGTGAAAGGGACCTGCAGTTTAATGCCGATTCCCAACGGCGTGAGTCGAGAAGCTTTTTTCATGCCAAGTTTACTACGGGGGGTTTTGCCAGTACCCCGCCGAGGAGGAACGTCGCGAAATAAACATTCGATGGCGTTGGTGTTATCGGGATCCGAGCTCGCTCATCGTGCGCCAGAGTCCAACACATTAACCACTGCGCCACGGCGCCCTCGTATTTGATTACTCATATAAATCTTCGCTCCTATATACTCTATTAGCTTAAGAACCAGTGAAGGTTCTATACTAGGTTCGCTGCGAAAAGTGTTTGCAGGAACTTTGGGGTTTAAACTCGGAACTCGCATTGAAAATCAGTTTTTATCTAATTGACACACATTAAGTGGTTTGCTAGGTAGATAGCAACGTTTTCTTTTCCTACTGAAAAAGAAGGAGATGATATTGAGATAGTAACCCCTTTGGATAGGATTCGGAACATAGACGAGGTAAGGCATTCTTGTCGTAAGAAGCGACTAAAATCCATCGTTAGTTCTACTAACATCACCCTCTCTTAGGCCAACGTGTTGAGGTACCCGTGCCGAGGACTGGTCAGTTAGTGGTTACAGAGAACTGGCCGTTAACGGTCCCCTCCGTTGCTCGGACAAGGTCGGTTGTACGAAGTGCCTTATCCCAGAGACAGTCTAACTTTTCCGGACTTGTACTCGTGGGTCCAAAATAAACAAAATGAATAAGATAAAACAAACCAAAAATTAAAAAAAGATGGAAGAAAATAACAAGAAATGTTGTCTAGGTGCGACCCGCAAGGCCCACACGACTAACTTCCCACTGGGAACAATTTAAACACCCGTTTCATTTAATTTTTAACCCCCGACGCATAAAAGGGAGTGTTATAAGTTTGAGGTGTCTGTGTTTCTGTCTGCAGCGTCGTAACTCCTGAAAGAATGGGCCGATTAGTATGGCTTTGTTTTTTTTTTTGGTGGCCTGCTAACGTGATCGAAATGGTTCTTAGCTACAATTTGTGAAGATCTGTTCAGGTGTTTCAAGGCCATTAGCTCTTTTTGTTAGCTGCGGATTTTTCAACGAATAATGGGTTTATATCGGTTCTCGTCCGATCACCGCAATCAACCAGCATCGGGTGCGGTCAGTACTTAGATGGGGAACCGCTTGGAACACCGCGTGTTGTTGGCATCAAGCCGCCTAATTGCTGTCGCTCCTTGTAACCCAGGGTAAGATATCGCACAATCATGTGCGCACATTAAAAAATCTATTGCTGATAAGCTGCTCACGTGCATGTGCAATTTCGATTGCTGAAATTTTCTAATCTAGACATAGAAAATGAAGCCACCTAGACTAAAATATTAAAAAAAATTAAAAAAAAAGGGTTCAAGTGAAACTCCCGAGCAGTAAATCAACTAATTTTAGCTCACAAATGCGAGTGTGTGCATTCATGGAAACTCACCCCATGTGCGTTAAACAGATCCCACCCTATTGACTGCACCTACATAAGTGTGCGTTCTCTTTAACGAACATATGAAGTGCGCACAGGAATGCACACACATTCGTCTTCGCGAGCGAAAATAAAAATGCTCCTCACAACCAATTACTCATGAGCGCGTTTCTTTAATAATTGCTCGTTGCTCACGAGCAGCTCATGAGTGTGCGTTTCCTTACCCAACCACAACTCTGTCCGAACAATGTCATATGTATCGATTGTCGTTATATTTTGTTAAAAGTGTAGATGCTGGTCTGGAAAGAGCCCGGGACGCTTTTGCCCTGACAAGATGGCTGTAACCATTGTAATTTGCTACATTGCCTTAATCAGGCCTATGATTGCCTATGGATGTCCCGTCTGGTATAATGTGAATGCAAGCTTAATGGAAAGGATTTGGGTGTTTGAGAGACAACGTCTGAGGACTTGTCTTGGATTGCACAGAACACCAGAGTCTAAGTACAGAAATATAACTTTCTGTTCTGTTCTAACGATAGCGCAGGAATTTTACGGATGGACAACTTTCTGATTAAACCGATTCGAGGTCACGTTGCAGGGGAAATAACTTCGATCAATAACTTGATCTCTGGGGCTTACTACCCCAACTCTATGTATTACGAAAAGTGCGTCTGAATGGCGTTGAGCCTCCGGAAGCATTTCTTCATTTCGATAATTGTGGGCTGATCTAGGATAGATTGGCGGTACCGCTTATACTCTGTCCCGGAATTCTGTGGAACGGCGACTCCTTTACGAACCTGACAGGGGGCTCTGTGAACCTGAGCGGCTCAGGTTTAGTAGAGCCGTTTTTTCGCCGATATAGAGAGGACTTTATCCGATAGCCAATACTTTTGGTAGCTGGAACGGACTCCATAGTGGAATTTTCTAACATAGCCTCTTCAAGGCGAAGCCCGCCGACACCAATGTCGGACTTGCATAGGGTAGGCTAGGCTAGGATAGGCTAGGATAGGCTAGGGTAGGCTATGGTAGGTATTAAGTAAGTGCAGGGCTCGTTTTAAGAAAAATGAAAAAAAGAAAAAAAAAGAAAGTGAAATCATAAAATAACAAAAAAAAAGACTCATAAAATTAAAAATTAAAAAAAGGAGATGTATATACACATTATATGTATACATTATTATATATTGTTTATCGGTAAAATATGTACATACATATGTACATGATGGGCCGCGCAAGTCCTGGACAAAACATAAATACAACTTATTTGAAATAATAATTAATATGTATGCATGTGTGTATGCTGGTGTTACAGCCCATGAAGGACCTAAGCCGAGCTTCTCTCAATCACTCATGTTGTGTGTGACTTAATTTTCCCATAGGTGAAAGGGACCTACAGCTTACTGCCGGATCCGAACGGCGAATTTCAAGAAGCTTTTCGTGACAATTTTACTACAGGGGGTTTTGTCAGAACCCCGCTGAGGAGAAACACCGTGAAAAATACGTTCGATGACATGGCTGTGTCGGGATTCGATTCCGTGTCACCGGCGTCAGAGGCCACCACACTACCCACAGCGCCACGGCGCTCTTATATATTTATATATACTGTTTACATAGGTAGGTAGGATCGTAGCCTACGAAGAACACACATAGGCCAGGGAGGCCCGTTGTGCAGCTACGAGGGGGCTGAGTCCCCTATTCGTGGACCCATTTTGTGCTTCTTAAGAAGTTAAGAAGATAAGGTATCCCTTCTTGCTGAACCTCTGTTAAGGAAGTAAGAGCCTAGGCGTCGTTTCCTGATTGTGCAGAATGCCGGGCCAGTGGAGAAAAGTTGGAGAGAAGAAGGTGGCTTCTGCAGAAATCATCCGCAACTATACCAAGTTTTTGCGCGTGACTGCCGATAAGGCAGTGTCCGGTGATGACACCTATAACTTTGTAGATGTTAGTTCTTTTTAGGGAGAATAAGCTCCTTGTCCGTTGACTGTCAAGCCGGGGCCAGATTTACTTGGTGATGAAGCAGGTATGTCCCTGAGTCCATCTCCTTTTCGTCTCAGCCCTGGCGAGATTAGTAAGATTAAGTTTAATGGTTGCAAGGGGTATTCCCTCACAAGCCGCGATTGATTGTAGCGTTGTTCACTGTGTGGCGAGTGTGTCGGCTCTTTCATTCCCTGGAATGTCGCTGTGTCGTGGTACAGCCCCATGCTCATTAACATCTTTAGAACCAGCATGGGCATACATACCAACAAGCTGGACAGAGGTAAAGGTAAAATCCATTCCCCAAGTAGGCCGTAGACCCACAGACCTGCCTAAGTCCTACAGACCGATAAGCCTTACCTCTTTCTTCCTAAAATCAATGGAAAAAATCCTGGATAGGCATATCAGGGACGGTGCACTGAAAAGATCACCACTTCACAAAAACCAATATGCCTACCAGCCTGGGAAATCGACTACGCATGCTCTTCAGGAACTAACGGTCCGGATCAACAAATCCCTGAGCGACAATGAAATTGCGATAGGGTGCTTTCGATAACACCGAATACACCCAAATAAAACGTTGAATCCTCAGCACAGGGTTGGACAATACCACATGCAATTGGATCCAACACAACAGGAAAATAAACACCTCACTAGGCAATGACAAAATCAGCGTAAACGCTGATCAGCGGATGCCCTCAAGGCGGGGTTCTCTCACCACTCCTGTGGTCCATCGTGGTTAATGAACTGATAAGCACACTTAGCAGCAATGGCTTCTATGTCCAAGGCTACGCTGACGACATAGTGATTCCGATTAGAGGCAAATTCGAAGACACAGTCTCGGAACTCCTCCAACTGCTCACAATCTTAATTGGAGCGACCATATATTCAGTGTCGCCAAGAATGCTGCGAAATGCCTAGGATTCTTATACAGATGCAAGAAATATTTCTCACCCTTAGATCTGGCTACAATCTATAAGGCGTTCATTCGCCCCAAATTAGAGTTAAACGCTCATGTCTGGTCCGGTGCTTCCAAGACCTCACTGCACCTACTAGACAGAATACAAAAACGAGCCATAAAACTGATAGGTGACTCCAGCATTACCAAAACATTAGAATCGCTGGAACACCGCAGGAATGTTACCTGCCTCTCCCTGTTTTATCGTTACTACCACCAAAAATGCTCTGATGAAATAGCCAGTTGCATTCCGCGCCTTCAACATTTCTCCCGCAATACACGTCTCTCTAGGAATGCTCACCAATATACTCTGAAGCCCGCTTTCGGACGTACTGTCAAATATAAAGAATCTTTCATTAACCGAACCACACGAATCTGGAACTCCCTGCCGGATTCGGTTTTCCCCCCTCAATGCAACATGCAAGCATTTAAGATCAATGTCCATCGGCATCTCCTCTATTCCTCTTCCTCTCTATCTTCTGCCCGCACTGTGACGCCGACATAATAAGGTTATTGGACCTTGAGTGCGCGCAAATTATTAAAAAAAAAAAAAAAAAAAAAACTGGCACTAAACCTTGTTGCAAACTGGTGCATAAAGGTTCCACAAAATGTCAATCCTAGGAAAAGCACCATAGTCGCCTTCACCAAAAGAAGGAATAGGCACAAACTTCCTAAACCTACCCTCTTTGGTGAAGCGATAGAGTTCTCAAAAGAAGTCTTATATCTACGGATAACTCTAGACGAAAAGCTCACATGGAACTCTCACATTACAAAGACCATTGAGAAAGCCAGGATTTCTTTATGGACCAGCAAAAGTCTTACTGGCAAAAACTGGGGCACAAACCCCAAAATGTCCCGCTGGCTATATACAGCAATCACCAGACCAATTCTTACATATGCTGCGCCCGTCTGGTGGCCAAGCTCAACAAATTGCAAAGACTAGCTTGTCTGTATCATTGGGGCCATGAGAACAACCTCCACAGCAGCACTAGAAGTCATCACAGACCTGCCACCTCTTCATCTCCAACTGAAGAAAGAAGCAATGATCTTCGCCCATAGACTGATCGTGGAGGATGACTCTAACCGTAGGCTCTTTCACCCTAATATCCTTACCGAAATAAACAGGCATGAAATCCTAAAGATATCTCTCACAGACAACTGTCTCCCCAGGTACAACTTCAAAACTGGGAACAGGATAGACCCTCCTTTAATCGTGGATCCTACGTGTGGTACACAGATGGCTCCAAAACGGACGAAGGCGTTGGGGCTGGAGTATACGGAGCAAATACAGGCACATGCATCTACGTCAGCATGGACAGATATAACTCCGTGGGACTCTGTCCCACCCCCTCATCCTATCTATCTATCTGGTACCCAGATGAGTTGTATGTTGAACTGTCTGGCCATCTCGTTAAAAGATAGGCGACAGTCGAGACTAGTTTTTGATGTGTACACATGGGATTCCAACGACTTTAAGGCTGCTTGGCTATCCGTTAGAATGCGGATATTCGTAGTGAATATCACGTTCCACTTCAGCCAGGACAAGGCCTCTTGTATTGCCAACAGTTCCGTCTGGAAAACGCTGCAGTGATTTGGTATTTTTAGAGCTTTATTCAGCTTAAGTTGCTTGCAGAAGACTCCACTACCTTTGGTTTTAGACCGGTCAGAAGTATACGCAGTATCTGCGGGGTTGAGTATGGCGGGTCCAGTTTTGTCTGTCATGAAGTTTTTTTCCAAGAGCTTGGTGGGTTCTGTGAGGTCCAAGTTTACTGCCATGGTTGACCTGTTGTTCAGGATGGAGGAGTGGCCAGTGACATAGCTCGTGGTGTAAGGTCGAGTATCGTGTTAAGCGCAGCCGTTGGAGTGGACCTGAGGGCCCCGGTAATGCACATACACGCCAACCTTTGTACCTTCTCGAGTTGTTTGTGGTATGTTGTCCTGTTCAGTGCAATCCACCAGACTATCACTCCATCCATACATTAGTATGGGTCTAACGACCGTGATGTGGAGCCATAGGGTGATCTTGGAGTTGTATCCCCATTTTTTCCCTATAGCCTTCTTGCATGTGTAGAGAGCCATTGTTGCTTTTTTAACTCTTTCGCTTGTGTTGCTCTTCCAGGTTGGTTTCCTATCTAGTATAATGCCAAGGAATTGGGCATTGGAGGCATTGGAGGCAGTGTTCCGGAATTGTATGCTTTTTGGTGAATAGCACGAGCTCCGTTTTCTGGGGATTCACCCTGAGCCCGTTGCTATGCGCCCATTTGCAAAGGATTGAGAATGCCATTTGCATACGGTCATTCAAAGTGGATAGGTATTTACCTGAAATTGAAATGGCAACGTCATCATCGTAGGCAATAACGTCCAGGCGTTCTTTCTCCGGTCTAATTAGTAGTATTACATATAGTGTTTACATATATTTACATACATTTTAATGAATTCAATTATCAGTATACTTTTCATTATTTGCATTATTATTGTCATTTATTTCAACAAACCTCGACTTATCTGTACATTCAATTAATTCATGGTAGTCTAAAATGGATGAGTCCCTGAAAAGTGTAATATCTGATCTTCCAAAATCTGTCGTATACAAGCCAGTAATTTGTTTCAGGCGTGTAATAATATGTTCAAATAATTCAGCAGAAACCATGCTTTCTTTGTCAATAATAAAGACTTAAATATACTTACTATGTATCTATTTGAATAGATTTCTATATTGATTCTTCTTCTTCTTTTTTTTTTTGCGCTAGAGTTAATGGCGAACCTGGGCCTCCTTTAAAAAACCTCCAGTGCCGCACGCCTGGTTGGTTAAGATCCTCTTCCACTTGTTTGCGCCACCTCGACCGCGTCGCCCCTCGGGGTTGGCGGTTGGATTCAAGGATCTTCCGGGCCGGAGCTGTGTTTTTCCATATGCTCAACATGACCTAGCCATCTTAGGCGTTGGATCCGAAGACGCCGTGCTACGTCCATGTCGCTGTACAGCCCGTACAGTTCACTATTAAGTCTTTCCCCATTTATGCAGGTCGGGCCGAAAATTGTACGCATCCATAAAGAAAGACCGGGATGATAACGGTCTTGTATATGGTCACCTAGGTTTTTCGAGAGAGCCTCCCGAGCCCAAAGAAACAGCGGTTGGCAAGAGTTATTCTGCGTTTGATGTCGGAACTGATGTCATTTCTGCATGTAACTGCGGAGTCTAGGTAGTCAAAGTCCTTGACTACCTCGAAATTATACGTGCCAATATGTGCGCCCTGGCCAAGACGCCGGTGGTTCGTGTCCCTTTTCGACGACAGCATATATTTCGTTTTGCCCTCATTTACCGCTCGTAAAGGTTTCAATGACATCTCGCGGACTTCGTCCAATTATGTCAATACCATCGGCATATGCGAGCACTTGTACGGGCTTGAAAAAGTGGTGCCCTCGTATTGACCAGTAAGTTTTGCACGATCCTTTCAAGGACGATGTTAAAAATGTCACACGATAGCGTGTCGTCCTGATGAAGCCTTTTTTGACATAAAAGGTATCGGTTAGGTCGCTTTCGACCCTGATGCAGCAGCGAGAGTTATTCAATGTCATCCTGCACAATCTGACGGGTTTGGCATGGATGTCAAAACTAGACATGGCGTTGTATAGCTCGTCTTTATTTATGCTATCCTATGCAGCCTTAAAGTCGACAAACATGTGGTGGGTGTCGATCTGGAACTTGTTTGTTTTTTCCAGGATCTGCCGCAGTGGACTTCCCTAGCCTGAAACTACACTGATATGGACCAATCAGTTTAATAACGAACGGTTTCAGGCGTTCACACAGTACAGCAGAGAAGATTTTAAAAGCGATGTTCAGAAGAATTATACCTCTGTAGTTGACGCAGACAAAGGGGTCTCCTTTCTTGTGGATCGGGAAAACGATACTAAGATTTCATTCATCGGGTTTGCATTCCTATGACCATATCTTACAGATGAGCTGGGCATACTCCTAACCGGGTCATCGCCAGCTGCCTTAAAGAGCTCAGCAGGTAGTCCGCTTACTCCAGCAGCTTAGTTGGAATAAGCTTAGAAAAAGCATTCCTAACTTCGTCCAGGTCAGGGGGACGGAATTCTCTGCTATCATCGTCTGCTGTGAAAGTGTCATTCTGCCTGACAGCGGGATCTGTTTTGTAATGGCCATTATACAGTCTGCAGAAGTAGTAATTCCAGATTCTTAGTACCGTCTGTGAAGCCACTACTGGGTTTCCATTTTCGCCCCTGCAGGCTTCCGTTCTGGCCTTATATCCCTGGCATGTTTGTTTTATTCGTTGATGAAACCTCCGAACGCCATTCCTTCGATAGCATCTCTCCATCTCTAGGATCGCGAGCTTCTCATGCTCCCTTTTTTTTGTTTAGAGAAGCTTATGCTCCCCCTCCTCTTCTGTTCATAATGCTCACGAGCAGATCTCGTCCTTCTATGCAGCGCCTCTTGATATGCTTGCGGCTTGGCTGCGTGTGCCCCCCTGCACTCGTCTACACTGGGTTTCTCGTTGGTAGCGGTTTGAAACCCAGTACCTCAGAAGCAGCACTCTCTAAGGCCTGATGACAACGGGTCCATTGATGTTGTACGGTCTGAGCAAGTGATGGAGGGTTTTCCGATAGCTTGAGGGAGACGCGATCGGAATAGGCTCTGGCAGTCTCTTGCGATTGTAGCACTGCGACGTTGTATTCCGCTGGCCTTACTCTATTTTTCTGGGCCAGGCATATTCGCAGTCGCAAACTGGCTGCCACATGATAGTGGTCCGAGTTGGCTCCTCTAAAAGTTCGTTTATCCAAAATGTCGGATTCGTGCCTGCTATCAATCGCAATGTGGTCAATCTGGTTGACGGTTGATTGATCCGAAGATTGCAAAGTCCCTTTGTGGATGCTGAGATGTGGGAACCGCGTGCTAGCATGCATTTTCGGATTTGGTGTTGTGTTTGTGTAGGCTGTGCTTGCCAATAACCCTATCAAAGGCGACTTCCTTGCCCAGTTTTGGGTTAAAGTTTCCCAGTACGATTTTAACATGGTAACTGGGACATTGAGCAAATGTCCTATCTAGAAGGCCGTAAAAGTCGTCTTTTGTAGCGTCATCCTTGTCCTCGGTAGGTTCGTAAGCGCAAATTAGGCTGACGTTTGCGAATTTAGCCTTGATGCGGATTATCACGAGGCATTCGCTTACATCCCTGAAGCTCAAAACTTTTTACCTAAGTCTGTCTCTAATAACAAATCAATAACCTATATGGACTAGCTTTTTCAACATTACGAGTAAATGACAATAGCCTGGACCGTGATATGCTCAATGCACTGCTCTTCATTGGCTCGGCGCATAAGTCAATAAAAAATAATTATAAGACATTATATTTTAATTCTCTTTGGCTATAGCCCTGAGTTTATTTAACATTGCAAGTTGTAAATCATAATTTATATTTGCATCGGAGGGCATGGGCTCGGACATACAGGGTAAAGTTGTTGATCGCTCTCAACCTGGCGTGATGCCAGCAAACGATCCCTCTTCAACAACCGTTGGGAGGTGAACAAACGTATGCAGCGATAAAACCCCGACCAGTATGGCGGTTGTGCGGCGGGCTTACTATCCGCCCACGTAATAAAAAACGAAAATTATGAATGAGCAAAAAGACTCGGATACACGGACGGATACTCGACGACGACGACAACGCACGAAAAAGGAACACGATTTGCGAGTATGCTCCTGGAATGTCAGAACCCTGTACACTCCCGGAGCTGCTCATAAACTAGAAAGAATCCTCACGCAGTACAAGGCGGATATTACTGCGGTCCAGGAAATACGCTGGATAGGCAACGGTATGATTAGGAAGAAAAATTGCGACATTTATTACAGCTGTCACAAAAGGTTGTTTTTCGTGGGAAAGCGGTTAAGGTCGAAGGTTATCGACTTTAAACCTATAAGTGATCGCCTGGCTGTGATCCGCATCAGAGGCAGATTTTATAACATCAGCCTCCGACGAGGC
Source organism: Eumerus sabulonum (assembly GCA_951905685.1). Lineage (NCBI taxonomy): Eukaryota > Metazoa > Arthropoda > Insecta > Diptera > Syrphidae > Eumerus > Eumerus sabulonum. Next base: position 213,165,514 of record OX645060.1, read on the forward strand.
TGAAGACCCTATCAAGGAGGACTTCTATGACCTCCTGGACAACGCCTACGGAGCTTGTCCGGAGTACGATGTAAAAATCGTGCTCGGGGACTTCAACGCCAAAATCGGTAAGGAGAACACCCTTGGCGGAGTGACCGGAAAGCACAGCCTCCACGATGCAACAACAGATAACGGCTTCCGACTCACGGACTTTGCGACAGCTCGTAATGCGGTGATAAGTAGCACAAGATTTCCGGACGGTCGAACCGCCAACCAAATCGACCATGTTCACATTGACGCAAGGCACTCGTCAAACATCCTGGATGTGCGAACATTCAGAGGGGCAAATGTCGACTCTGACCACTTACTCGTAGCAGCAGGATTCAGAGCTCGACTGTCCAATGTCAGAAAACTGCACCAGCCCATTAGGAGGAGGTTCGACATTGGGCGGCTGAGCACACCGGAGGTTACCAGAGTATACAGGGAGCAGCTGAGCGAAAGACTCTACGGTATGCCTACGTCGAACACAAATGCCAACAATATGTATGTGGCTGCATTGCCGCTCAGCCATTCGATGATATCTCAGACCGCAGTGCCCTGTTAGGTAGCTGACTAGTCTTCTAATATCCACCTTATTAAGTTTGAGTATGTCCCTAGAGTGTTTGTTCAGGGGTCGTATAAGTCGTTTAGATTGACGGAGTCCCCGAACGCTGTTCCAAAAGGACGGGTGTTGCAATTTTTCCCACTTGTCTAAGAAGAAATTTATCTTAGACCTGGGAATGCCGCAGAATGGTTCCGGACCTATATATTTATCGCTGGAACCTTTCCTGGCAAGTTGGTCGGCAATTTCACTGCCCTTGATACCTTTATGTCCTGGTACCCACCAAAGATAACATTGTTTCTTTTGGCGAGGTCTTGTAGGGCGTCATGGCACTTCTGTTTTCCCATGCGGAGTGATTTGGGATCAGTATCTCAAATCCCTTGCCAAAGGTGAAGGTGTGTGGCAATGCGTCCGAGACCGTAGTAATCATATCCAGCTCGGGAAGGTGTTGTAAGATGGACATGTCCTCCCTTCTTCGGGCGCCTTGTCGTGGCGGAAGGCTTAAGAGGTCGTAGACCTCGAACTAAGACTCGAAGACCCAAAAATGAATGGATAACCCAAAGGAATTGTGTACTCCAGGTGGTACTCGCAGCAGCGGAAATCCACCCGCGACCCCTTTGATCGCGGCCGGGGCAAATATTCTAGAGGCCCCAACATTCATTTTTAACCCTACGGCAGCCCGGAACGACACCGGCCCCAGCGGCTCACTGTCTGACCACCTGGTCCGACTGAGCATGGGCGGTGCATCCAGCGGAGGCGACACCAATGATGGCGCGGCACGGGAAACCGCAAAGGTGGAACGCGCTCCTGAATTGGGACGTACTGCTGAATGCACTGCTAAGTGCCCAAAAGCAGAGGTAAGAGGCGTGCCCGAAAATTGTGCAAAGAGGCTGACAAAGCCGAAGGCACAATGGTCGAGGCTAGACCTCTGGGGGAACCAGTTAAGAGAGTTAGGTCGACGGAGGTATCTTGAACCGAAATTGATCCGACCCTCCTTCCTAAGATCCGCCCCTGTCTCGAAGGTGCGCAGCGCGGAAAGCGTCGGCGATTGGGAAAGGCTGCTGAAGGAGGCATAAGCATGTCTGCACTTTCGGCATGCGCCTCCAACTCTCTTCCTTCTACTGGGAAGGTTCAACTTCCCAGTAAGAGCGTGATCAGTTCCCGTAATGACGGAGCCGGAAGCTGTCAAGTTTCTGCTATGGCCGGCGTTGCCGGCGGGGCTGACAGGCAGACTCCGAACGCAGAAGGCGTAGTCGTTACGGGTCCTAGCAATCCTCGAACTGGTAAGGCTGTCCCGAACCGTCGTCCGAAGGGAGCAGGTGCTTTAGCCGAAAAAGTTAAAGACTCTCGCAAACGGAAGACCGCCGCTGGGGAGAAAGTGTGCGATGCCTCCCTCTCCGGTGGGGCGGTGGGAAATCGGAGTCCAATGGCAGATGTGGCGATCCAGAAGGATCAAAGCATGCGCCAGAAGGCGAAGATAGCCAAAAACCACTCCTCGGAGGCGGGCACATCACACAACAAAACCGCTTCCTCCCAGAAGGAGATCCAAATGACCGTAAAGAGTCGAGAGAAGCAGCTCTCTTACAAAGAGGCGGCCATCTCCTCTGATCGACAGGACATTGACCGCTGATGCAGGCCTCGACCAGTGTGTCAAATCTGGCGTAAACAGGGGCTGCCCTCAAGGTGGCATCCTGTCTCCGCTGTTAAGGTGTATGGTGGTCGATTCCCTGCTTGATGCTCTCAATGCCTCTTGAATCTACGCCCAGGGCTATACGGATGACGTCGCCATTCTTTCTGTCGGCTCATGTTTGGCGACTGTCCGTCGCAAAGCACAGGCGGCGCTAAATGTGATCTATGATTGGTGTACCAGAAATGGGCTGTCAGTCAATCCTCTTAAGACCGATGTCGTTCTCTTTACGAGAAGGAGGAAATATACTGGCATGACTCAGCTGGTACTAAAAGGCACTTCCATCCCGATATCCAAGGAGGCTAAGTATCTAGGAGTCATCTTAGATAGTAAGCTTCTCTGGTCAAAACATGTTGAGTCAAAAACCACCAAAGCGCTGTCAGCTTTCTGGCAATGCAAAGAGCAAAACCTGAGGCTTATCGCCCGCAAACGTCCTTTGGATCTACACGGCAATGATAAGACCTATAATCTCATATGCATCGGTTGTCTGGTGGAACAGACTAAAACTCAAACACGTCGTGGCCTCTTTCACCAAACTCCAACGAACGGTTTGCCTCAGCTGCACGGGGGCTTTCCCCAGCACGCCGGGCGCTGCTCTAGATGTTATGATGAACCTTCCACCTCTTGACATATTTATCAGAGGGTGTGCTCTGAAAGCCATGTCTCGTCTGAAGAGAAATGGCTTTTGGTACAACTCGCATAGGAATTACGGTGTGCTTGCGCAAGAATTGTCCTGCGACCCCTGTCTCATGGACATGCCTTCTGACGCACTGACGCCCGTTATCCTAATGCGTTGTAATTTCACAGTCGAGTTTCCATGGCGTCAGGATTGGCTATGGCTGGATACTGAACATGGAAAGGATAGTCTTCGCAAATTCCCGGATGGCTCCAGATCTGGGCGGGGGTCCGGTGCTGGGGTCTTCTTTGAGCGCGAAAACATCCTTAGGAAAATATGCGTCTGTCTTCCAATCAGAGATATACGCAATCCTAATGGCCATGCACTATGTTGTGAAGCACAGGTGGAAAGGGGAAAGCATATGCGTATGTAGTGACAGCCAAGCTGCACTAAAAGCTGTGTGTAACCCCTTAACTAGCTCCAAATTAGTGCTTGAACTCAAGTCCTTCCTGAACAGAGTCGGCAGACTAAATTCATTAAGGCTTGTATGGGTTCCAGGATACTCTGGGATCCCAGGAAATGAGACCTCTGATGAACTCGCTAGAATGGGTTCAGAGGAGGGCTTCTCAGGACCTGAACCCGCTCTAGGTCTACCTGCGTCCACGGTAAATTCCTACATTAACGATTGTGTATTTAACACACACAACCGTAGATGGAGGGATTGTCCGGGTTGCAGGATGACTAAGCGCGTATGTCCTGATGTCTGCAAAAAATCTGCAGCATTCCTCCTGTCCTTAAGGAGAATCGACTGCAGAAGGCCTGTGGGAGTTATCACGGGCCATTACACTTTTGCCAAGCAACTCTACGTGCTCGGCATCAGTGAGACGCCTACCTGTGCTGCATGTGGCGAAGAGGAGGATGATACGGATGTTACTGCAGAGCATTTCCTCTGTGATTGTCCCGCCTATGCTCGCATACGGTGTCGCACCCTTGGAGCCGACGTGGTGTGTGCCGAATCCCTTAGCTCTACATCATTGAAGCTCCTTCAAATTTTTCTCCGGAAAACGGAGAAAATACAGTAATGTAAGGTGTCTGTCTGGAGTACAATGGACCAGTGATTGCGTCTGAGTGCTCCAGCGGATAGCAGAACCCTTCAACAAAAAAAAAAAAAAAAAAAAAAAAAGATGGACATGTGGCCTACGGGTCTGCATAGCATATTTGTTCTCCAGCAGAGAATTCTGATTGCACTGCGTAATGCCAACTTTTTGAAAAAAAGATGCAGTGGAGTGAGTTCCATAAGTGCTTCTTGGGCTGTCGTGGGGCAGGTTGGCATAGCGCCTATGATGCCGAGACACACTAGTCTCTGAACGCGTTGAGACTTAACAATTGTAGTTTTTTGCTCAACTTATGTCCACCATATGGTGGACCCGTAGGTGACGATAGGTCTTACTATCGCGGTGTATAACCAGTGGACTACCTTAGGTTTAGGTCCCCAGGTTTTACCGTAGGTGCGTCATCAACCCCACATGGCCTTGGTCGCTTTCATGAGTTTATTTTGCATATTGGAGTTCCAGTTGAGTTTGCGGTCGAGGTCTGAAAATCCTATGTTTGTGCCATTTAGAAAGATTGAGCAGGGTTGTACCTTTCTCCTCTTTGTAAATGGGACTAAGATTGTCTTATTTGGGTTAATAGATAAGCCCTCTCTTATTTTTCACACAGGTAAAAGGGACCTGCAGTTTTATGCCGATTTCGAACGGCGTGAGTCGAGAAGCTTTTTCATGACAAGTTTACTACGGGGGGTTTTGCCAGTACCCCACCGAAGAGGAACGTCGCGAAATAACCATTCGATGGCGTTGGTGTTATCGGGATACGAACTCGCTGATCGTGTGCCAGAGTCCAACACACTAACCACTGCGCCACGCCGCCCTCATAATGATGTATGATGTAATGAGAAATAGTTTGTCTAATTTTCGAATCATGAAAATTTAACTAGATCAAGAGGTGGTTCACGTGTTGTTATTGTAATGCATGGGGAAGAGTACGATCACTTTGGCGCCAAAAATTGATAACGATTTTTTGTAGAGAGGTTAAAACAAGTGGGTCTTAAACGGGGCGGGATAGAGGTAGGGGCAATTAAAAAAAAAATTATTTAAAATTAAAAAAAAATTATTAGAAACTAACGGCAGCACTTACAATGAAGTATTATACTAATTTTGAAAGCCGGAAACCTTTTTTTTTGCGAAGGTAGGTGAAAATCGTCAAAAGACACCATGAGGACCGACAGCGTGTGCTCTTAGTAGTGTGAGATTCTTACTCACTAAAAACAACTCCCTTCAAACGTCTTTTTAGAGCTTTTGAACTTGTCCAGTAGTTTTTTATTCACATCAGAGAAGAAAAAAACAAAACGATACATAAGTTAAAATGTGGCAGGTATGGCAGGTCACCTTCCAGCGATGGCTCCTGCAGAGCTCGCCAGTTCCCACGAGTTATTAATTATTTATTATCGCGCTAAATCGAACGGTTTGGTTCTTTGTAGACGGCGTAATAAATTATCTTCATCCAAAATTGGAAGTACAGCGTTATTAACGTATTCCTCTAGTCATCGTTTGTGTCAACGAGCAAAATCTCTAGCTGCGCTAGCGATTGTTGTGATTCCGAGATCTCTATGGATATCGTAATTTCGCAGATATGTATGTACCATGGCGCATTAACAATTGCCCGTAATACTGTGTTTTGAAAAGTTTGCAGGATCTCAGCATTACTTTTTTTTGTACAACCCCATAGTTTTATATGTACCATAAGTCCATATAGGTTTCAGCACTTGCTTGTATGTAAGCAGTTTGTTATAAATATTGAGCTTGGATTACTTTCCTAATAGCCAGTAAAATTCCCGATACCCATGTTCGAATTCTCCTCGATTTTTCTTAACGTGAGTTTTCCATTTTAATTTCGCATCAAGTGTCATTCCGAGATACTTCGCCTCGTTTGCATACGGAATTTTCGCAGCGTTTATGAAAGCTGGTGAGTTATTTATTTTTCTGTAGGTAAAGTCAACGTGAACAGATTTGGTTTCATTGAGCGCGATCCGCCAAACGTGTGTCCAATTATTTACACGATCTAGAACATATGTAGTTTGACATTTCAACGGTTTTACCCGTTGCCAGGATGGCAGTGTCATCGGCAAACGTTGCTAACACAGCGCCTTCTGTCTGTGGTATTTCATGAGTATAAAGTAAGTATAACAGCGGGCCTAAAACACTACCCTGCGGTACACCGTCCGTTATCGCCTTCGGCTCGGAATATTCATTTCCGTGCTTAACACGAAAGTGTCTGTGTGATAGGTAGGATCTTAGAATATTATATAGCTGTTCTGGTAGCACACACTTGTAACACACTTTATCAAAGGCTTGTGAGATATCAAGAAAAACCGTTAAACAAATTGACTTTTGTTCTAGCGCTTTTTCAATTACATCATTTATTCGATGTACTTGATCTATGGTGGAATGCTTGCTTCTGAAACCAATCTGATGATCCGGTAAGGGACTTTCAGTAATTGGCTTAAGTCGTTTAAGTAGGATTCTCTCGAATTCTTTGGAGATAATCGGTAGAAGAGAAATCGATCTATACGACGTAACTTCAGTCAGCGGGTTTTCGGGTTTCGGATCTATGATAACTTCTGCGACTTTCCATTGACTTGGAATCCAATCTAATCTAAGCGCCACATTTATGAGAAAAGGAAGTTTTACGAAGTGCTTTCTTCGGCAATGCTTTAATAATTTTTCCCGTGATTAAGACGTAACCAGGAGCTTTGTTCGACTTTGACTTTTTAAAGTTCGGAGAGCGTTGCTGCTGGCAGTCGGTAGTCCGTTTCTGTATTCGAGCGATTGTCGTCATCCTGGTCAGTGCCAGCTTTTTACAGCTCTCCAAAAAAAAAAATATATATGTCAGCTGTATAGCTACAGATATACTGCTATAAGCATGTCGGTGACGCGAACACACGAGATTTCACCCATCCAAAAAGCGTTTAACGCGCATAGCACACAGCCGCTGCGCATGGGCATATGGGTGAAGCGATTCCATAAGATTTTCCCCTACCAAAAGTGCCCAACGCGGCTAAAGAAGTTTTCACTTCAAAAACACTGTAGGGATATTCATACGGGATGAGAACCCCAAAGATACACAGAATCCCATCATGTTTAATGTGCCAAAAAAAAGATACAAAAGAACAAAAGCGGAAAAAAAGGGAAGCGAAAATATCCATATCGCATGTTGGTTCATCCATCAACGACGTTTCTATAAAGTTTGTCGCCCCATAAAAGATAGGAAACAACATGTGCAATCTGTCGACTCACCGCCATATGAACGCCAGTATTTCAATTCACTGACGCACAAACCTCCGCTGTCACATTGTCGGAATGACAACCGACCAGCCATTCGTTATCCGTGTCGTCGATTCCATAAATGAACTACATATCACTAACTTTACAACCATCCAACTGCGTATTGCCCTTGAGATATTTTCAACACCTCTACCGTACTCGTATTGTGTTTAAATGTGTCATAAGTTATGCGCCACCCATCGGGCACGGTTGAATTAAAATCAAAAAGTGTTAACGAACCTTACAAGCAGGTGATGCGGACGAAGGTTGAAGTTGGTCTCTAATTCCGAGGCACACTAACTATTTCTGAAATTGACTTTCAGTGCAAATTTGTCACGGCATACCGTTTCCGAGTGAAAATATTCGAAATGTTATTTGCATAACAAATTCCTCTCAAATGCGACATCCGTTGCCGCATCATCAGCCAAGGACTGACTGTATGCGAAGATGAAAGGATGTATGTACCTATTTCGTTCCCTGTTGTGGTAGCTTGGTGACGGAGCACTGGTTATGATAGTGGATGGAGAGGTTGAGGTCGAGGTATCTATATCGCGATATGACATGTTTGCTTATTGGGGCGACTGTTGCAGCGACTACGGATGATGGATACCGGATGGTGAACGGCTGATGGATGATGGTGAATGGTTTGTATCTCCATTGAATATGCATCGCATATCTGTGAAATTTTGTGAGATTGTGTGTTGGAATTGCCACGAACCAGCATGTATTGGCGGTCGGATGGTAACGTGGAATTAACCGATTTTAACTGCGGATTAGAAGCGCGACTGAGTGGTTGGGCCCGATGGTATCGGTAACGATGGATTCGATTGTCGATGAGGTAAACGGAAATTTTAATGCAATATTCGCCTGAGATACTCGTACTGATGGGGTTTTTGGTAAATTAATGAAGAGAATTGCGAGCGTGGATATCGTTGGTAGGCAAACTGCGCACCGTCTGGAGCGAGTCTGTCGTCGTTAAGTAATAATAATGGTCTGCGGTTGTTTAAGCAGTTAATTTTGACAAATTCTATATTTTACAATCCGGGCTATTGATTAACATAGTCTGAGCAACTTTCATGCATACCAGCAGAGAACATGAAAAAAATTGTCAAAATCAAATGTCTGCTTCCCAGCTCACCCAGCTGACATAAAAAAGGTGATGGTTCCAGGTTTCAAAACTACTGGACAAGAACATTCTAAAGGTGGCTGAAACTGCGGCTTTCTTAAGGCTATTAGTGTCTAGTGTGGAATGGTATATTGCATTTTCAACTAAGATACCGTCACTTTTATTGAAATGTTGCCTTAATGAATAATGACATAATGCGTGATATTTTCCTGTTTGTTTTTTAATGTTTCTATTTGGACGACTCTTGTATGATTTGAGACACGTGTCAAATGCAGGCAAGCTCAGTTGACATTACCATTTCATCATACGAACAACCTATGCAAATTATTAAATATAACTATCAACATTCGTGCTTCTCGAAAATTATTTTTTCGAGCACTTTAACCAATAGGGAACTGAGCTCGGTGGCGAATTTAACTCCCATGCCGTGGCCGGCCTTTAGACTATTTTTATAGCGATACGCCAAACTACTCTTTTATGCCAATAAACTGCTGTACATTTCTTGGTAGGCAACATTACTCTCGTTTTGTTGCAAGAGTCAGCAATGTTGCCTACAGAAAGAGGCGTATGGCATTTCAGGTCCTAAGACGACTGGATAAAAAGGGCAGAGACAATTGGGGCGAGAAGGATGCAGACTCTTACCAGTGGGATTCGAAAACTATAGAGGAGTGGAAGAGTCGACCTGGAAAGGGAAAGCAGTGAGTGGGCTTCCAAAAGACCTCGATCTCACTATAATACCACACCCACCTCAAAGAGACATAGGAGCCCACTCTCAGCGAGGTGATCATGTGACCACAGTGATCATAGATCGGGGCCATAAAATCCTCGAAGGCAAAATAAATCTTAGCCTTCTTTGTTTGTGCAAAAATAGCCCAGAAGATAAACTTCCGGTTTTATCGATAGGGGCTAGCTCCATTGGTATTGGAAACTTCCGGTTTCATCGATAGGGGCTAACGACGTTGGTATTATAAACTGATTGCCTGTGACGAAGACAGCGCTGTATCCCTCCTTGGAACTGCTGTTGCCACGCAGAGAATTTGTGGAAAAGGCCAAGCCGGTGGTTGTAAACAAGGACGATCCCGCTCAGGTCGATGGTCCGACATCTTGATTATGTTGCAAAGTAAAAATTCCGATCTTTCGACTACTAACTGGAAGGTCATGACGGAGGTTGAAAAGGACTCGGACCGGACAGTTACCCTGTTGTTGAACAGAGATTCCCTCCCTCCACCTTAGCTTCCCTCAGAACAAGGCAGGAATCGGGCTTCCTATCCTCTGAGTCAGATGATCTTGACGCCCTTGTGACAGAAGAATCTGGCTTAAGTGATAGCTCTAATGCTACGTATAACACAGAAAGCCTCCACCACAGTACGGTTGCTTCTGCTAATCTTATTCTTCACCTTGCAGAAAGTGGAGAAGACATAGTCATTATCCGGGAGCCATGGATCAGCTTCTGCATTTTTTAGTTTTTTTTTCCGACCTCACTGCCTCTAGAGTAGATGTATACCTGGCCTACGATAATACGGGGCAACTACCACCCACAGTATTCAGAAGGATGGTCCGTGAGGCAGAGCAGAACAAAACACCCGTCCTGATAGGACGGATAATAGGAAAATAAGTGAGACATTACTGTGGGATTGGGCCGGACGGACGCTACAGACGAGACACAGCGAACTACATAACACACACAGACATACAACATTTACACAAGAACGAACGTAGCCAAGCGACGAGACACAAAAGAGACAGAGAGCACGCCACCGAACATGCAAAGACATTATTACATAGCAACGGGACGCCACCGAACGGACGACCGATCGCACGATGTGCTAAACAGGGGAAACCAGAGAACATACATACACACACTAAGAGAACGAAACGGTAGGACAGTCAATGACAAATAGGTAAGAGGACACTTTTAAGGTAACCGGGAATCGAAAAGGTCAGGCATCAACCTACCGCCACGATATACGAGAAATCGATGTACAGTCGGAGTATTAAAGTATTGAATAAACGAAGTCAATTTTAACAACGGAGTGTTTCATTTGAAAAGGCAATCCCACAAATTGGGGGCTCGTCCGGGATTGAGTCAGATTTTATTACGGGTAGTTAAAGTGCTCAATCAGGAAAAGTTGCGCGAAAAGAAAAGAAAAAAGTTGCGCGAAAAGAAAAAAAAAGTTGCGTGAAAGAAAGAAAGGTTGCGTGAAGAAAAAAGGGGTGCGTGAAAAACAAACAGTTACGTGAAAAAAAAAAAAGTCGAAAAAAAAAAAGAAGAAAAAAAAGAGAAAAGAGCAACAACTCAAGAAGGCGACGTCGCGTGGTTCATCCCCGTCAGTGCGAAGTGAAACAAAAAATAAAACTCGGTGCAAAGTGTGTGCAAACTAAAACTGTAGCGGCATAGTCAAATCCGCTAGCAGCAGCAGTGCCAATAACGGGAATCAGATACCAACCGCGTCGCTGTTGTTCGCTCCAACGGTAAAGACAGAAGCAGAGCAGTTACATCATCCAATCGTGTCGTGTCCAGACGAAGAAGACGAGCGAACGAGAGGGGAGAAGAAGGCGAAGAAGACGGCGGCAAGGAAGGAGTGAGAAGTTGTACAGTTATATTCAGTTGAAATCCAGTGCGCAAATTGTAGTGTGGCCACTGCAGATTTATTCATTTAAAATTCATTATATTTTTGATTCTTACCTTAAAACATTTTGGGTATTTATCTTAGTCACTAAATTAAGTTAAGTATCGAGAAATTGTTAAGTATCATGGACGTAGACGACATAATGAAGTTGACGGTTGACGGACTTAGGGAGAAATTAACGGAACTGAACTTAGCGACTAACGGACGGAAACCGGAATTACAGGACAGGCTCATGGACCACTACGGTTTATCTCACGACGAAAATGAGGCGTTCGATGCAGCCGAAGAAGGGGAAGACGACAATGAGTCTTGTGCTACGACCTCTACTGGGGCTCGCGGAATTTTCACCCTTCGGGACATTCAGAAATCGCTATTGCCATTCGTTGGAACCGGATACCCAGACATTAATCTGTGGATCCAGGAATTCGAAAACAATGCGTTGGTGGTTAATTGGAATGCCGTGCAGAAATTCGTTTATGCGAAGCAGTTGCTGAAAGGAGCGGCAAGGCTGTTTGTACGCGGTCAATCAGGTGTCCGAGATTGGACATCGCTAAAGTCAGTGTTGAGGGCAGAGTTCGGGGCTCGGTTGTCAACAGCCGAAGTCCATCGGTCGCTTAGTATGAGGAAAAAACAAAGTTCCGAATCCCTTATAGAATACTTGTACGTGTTGATGGAAATAGCGAAGCCGATCGGTTTGGATGAGGAGAGTTTAGTGGAATACTTCATAAGAGGAGTACCGGACAGTACTCAAAACAAGACGGTGCTGTACCAGGCGAGGGATATTCGTCAATTGAAGGAACAGTTGCGGGTTTATGAGAAGGTGCGTGGCCCATACCTACAGCAGCCAAGCTTAAGAGGGAGTCACCGATCTTCGACAAGGAAGCAAGCTACGGAAGAAGTGAGGGCGGAAATGAACCAACGGAGGTGTTTCAAGTGTGGAGAATCAACGCACCTGGCTAGAGAGTGCACGATCAAAACGCTAAAATGCTTCAAATGCGGAAGAATAGGGCACCGGGCCGCGGAGTGCAGAGGAGAGCCATCGTCAAGGCAACGGGTGAAGGCTGAGGGAAGCAACATTCGCACTGCATCAACGGGCAATGGAGCTGAATCTTGGCCGGAAGCTAGAGTCTCCTTGGCAGTCGGGTCAAACCGTATCTTCAAGGACGTAACGGTGAGAGGTGTCACCGTGTCAGCTTTAGTGGACACAGGTAGCGACGTGAACCTATTAAGGTATGACAGCTTAGTCATGATGGAGTACACAGCCTTGGACTCCAGCAAGAGAAATTTGTTTGGGATGGGGAATAATAGGGTCAAGACGTTAGGTAGCTTTTGGGTAGATCTAGTGATAGATGGGGTGGGACTCAAACTGAGGTTCCACGTGGTAAACGAAAGGGATATACCATATGCGGCGGTATTAGGTAACGACGTTCTAACCGATGTTGACTTGCTGATGACAGCAGATGGAGCGGAATTCAAGCCGAAGCGAAGTAGGGACGATTCGGCTAGTTCGAGGTTCGGGGCACAACCAGACATAGGTGTCGTTGATGTTGGCAGGAGTGCCGTTGAAGCGAGAGGGGTCATGAGAGTTGACGAAAATGTCGTTGAGGTGGGCCAATGTGCGGGCCCAGGTCCAGTCGTGGACGTAAGTAGCCAGAGTGGCGTCGAAATAGGCGGAGGCCGTAAGGGAGCAGTAAGCTGCGAAATGAGATGCGAGATGAAGGGGTTAGCCGATGAGTTCCAAGCTATCTGTCTGTCAGCGGAGGAAGGAGCATTCAAGAGTGAAGCAGAAATTGATGTCAGTCACTTGTGCGAGAAGCAGCGAAAAGTCGTGAAGAAGATAATAGACGATTACACCCCGAATAAAACCAAGGAGTCGCCCGTGGAGATGAAGTTGGCACTGACTGACGAAGTTCCAGTTTACCAGAGGCCGAGACGTATGTCATTCGCGGATCAACAAATCGTACGGGAGCAACTCGGCAAATGGCTAGCGGAAAGGATTATACAACCAAGTACGTCCGAGTACGCGTCGCCGATAGTGCTCGTGTCTAAGAGGGATGGAACGAAGAGACTATGCTGTGACTACCGGAAGTTGAATCAAAAAATCGTAAGAGATAATTTCCCGATGGTCCTGATCGATGACGTTTTAGAACGGCTACAAGGGGCAAGGATATTCACGACATTAGACTTGGAGAATGGGTTCTTCCATGTTCCCGTAGAGACAAATTCTCGGAAGTACACTTCGTTCGTAACTCAAGAAGGGCAATTCGAATTGCTATATGTGCCATTCGGGATCTCGAATTCGCCGGCGGTGTTTGGGAGGTATATTTCCGCAGTGCTGCGAGAATTGATTCAGACGGGAGTAGTCGTCGTCTACATGGACGATCTGATCATTCCACCCGAAGACGAAGACGAGAATATTAAGAAGCTGAGGTTGGTGTTAAAAGTAGCTGCGGAGTATGGCTTACGAATCAAGTGGAAGAAGTGTCAATTCCTGAGAAGGAAGGTAGAGTACCTCGGATACATCATAGAGAACCGTACCATACGTCCTTCGGTAGAAAAGTCAAAGGCAGTAGACGAGTTTCCAGTTCCGACCAACAAGAAAGCGCTTCAACGTTTCTTAGGTCTAGCGTCATACTTTAGGAGGTTCATCGAAGGATTTGCTGTCATCGCCAAACCACTATCAGATTTGCTACGCAAGAACGCTGAGTTCGAATGGAACACGGAGCAACAGGCTGCTTTTCAACAGCTGAAGGCTGCACTCGTTTCAGCGCCTGTTTTGAAGTTGTTTGACCCGAAGGCTTCGACGGAAATCCATGCAGACGCCAGCAAATTCGGATATGGGGCAGTGTTATTGCAGAAAGACCCAGAGGACCAGCAGTTCCATCCAGTCCAATACATGAGTCGGAAAACTACTCCAGTCGAAGAGAAGTATCATTCGTACGAGCTGGAGGTATTGGCGATTATCGAAGCTCTAAAGAAATGGAGGGTGTACGTTCTGGGAAGCAAAATCAAGATCGTAACAGACTGTAACGCCTTTGCTATGACGATGCAGAAACAGGATGTTCCATTAAGAGTATCCAGGTGGGCGATGTTTCTGCAGGAGTTCGAGTACGTTATAGAACATCGATCAGGGTCAGGGATGAAGCATGTAGACGCTTTGAGTAGATTGTCCTGTCTAATGATTGCGGATTCGCTTAATCATCGCTTGAGAGAGGCTCAGCTAAAGGACGAATGGATAAAAGCAGTGCGGAAGATCCTTGAAAGAGAAGGGTATGAAGACTTCTTTATGAAGGCAGGGATATTGTTCAAAGATCCGGTCAAGGAATTGGTCGTCGTTCCGACGGCAATGGAAAAAGAAATAATTAGCGTTGCACACCAACAAGGGCACTTTTCCATCAAGAAAACCCAGGATTTGGTAGAGAAGAGCTTCTTTATTCCAGGATTAACAGCGAAAGTCACCGACATCGTCAGAGGGTGTTTGAAGTGCATCATCACGGAAGCCAAGGCAGGGAAAAAGGAGGGTTACTTGAGACCAATTGACAAGGAAGTTAAACCACTAGGGACATACCATATAGACCACGTTGGACCGATTGAACAAACTCACAAACAGTATAACCACATTTTTGTGGTGGTGGATGCTTTTTCCAAATTCGTTTGGCTCTATCCAACGAAAAGCACGGGAACCAGTGAAGTGGTGGATCGGCTGAGGAAGCAGGCCAATATTTTCGGCAACCCCCGTCGAATCGTGTCCGACAGAGGTACGGCATTCACATCAACAATGTTCGAGGACTACTGTAAGGAGGAGAATATCCAGCACCTATTGATTTCGACCGGAGTGCCTCGGGGTAATGGCCAGGTGGAGAGAATACACAGGATTATCATCCCTATGTTATCTAAAGCTTGCCAGGGGAGCACGAAGAGTTGGTATAAGCACATCGACCGTGTACAACAGCTGTTGAACAGTTCACCGTCAAGAAGCACGCAGTTTAGCCCTTTCAGGATCCTTACGGGCTTGGAGATGAGACTCCCTGACTATCCGGATCTTCGCGAGTGGATTGAAGATACGGCCGTACGGGAATTGGATGCGGAGCGTGACGGCATACGAGAAGATAACATTTCTGCGGTTCAGCGGGAAAACAAACGAAATTTCGATAAGGACCGAGTTCCGGAGCAGATGTTTGCCTTGAACGAGTTGGTCGCCATTAAGCGCACTCAGTACGGCAGTGGAATGAAACTGAGGCCCAAATATCTCGGACCCTACAAGGTAACGAAGAAGCTCAACCATGGGAGGTATGCAGTAGAGAAGGTCGGCGATCACGAAGGACCCTTGAAAACAAATACCGTGGCAGAAAACATGAAAAAATGGAACCCTTCATTCGGGTCGAATGAGCTGTCAGGATAGCCGAATGTGGGATTGGGCCGGACGGACGCTACAGACGAGACACAGCGAACTACATAACACACACAGACATACAACATTTACACAAGAACGAACGTAGCCAAGCGACGAGACACAAAAGAGACAGAGAGCACGTCACCGAACATGCAAAGACATTATTACATAGCATCGGGACGCCACCGAACGGACGACCGATCGCACGATGTGCTAAACAGGGGAAACCAGAAAACATACATACACACACTAAGAGAACGAAACGGTAGGACAGTCAATGACAAATAGGTAAGAGGACACTTTTAAAGTAACCGGGAATCGAAAAGGTCAGGCATCAACCTACCGCCACGATACACGAGAAATCGATGTACAGTCGGAGTATTGAATAAACGAAGTCAATTTTAACAACGGAGTGTTTCATTTGAAAAGGCAATCCCACATTACTTACGTACAAAATAAAAACAAACTTATTACATACTTGTAATGGGTGCAATAGGCCAACCTTCCCATAAGAAACAGCTGGAAGAACCTTGGTATCCAATTCTTCCAACATTTCTGTTGCAAACTGATCGGTGTAGGGAAAGAACGACTTCTCCGATCATCGGTAGATTTGCTTACACCTAAACTTTGAAATCCCACCTAAAAGACCGCTTAGGAATCCTAAACGGATCAACTGGAATAAATATGAGGCTACCCTTAACGGCGCTCTTGACCCTGCTCAATTAAATAACCCTAAGTCGCAGGTGGACATTAAACTTCTGGCGATTAAAGTTACAAGAGCAGTGAACAAATGCTCTCTTAAGCCTTGCACAAGAAGCAGACCAGCACAAGGACTCAAACCCCCATGATGGTCTGCCGATCTTGGTAACCAGCAGACGGCTTTTTAAAAAGTCAAAGAATCAACATGGAACGGAGGACTGGAGTCGTTACAACAACAGCCTCAAACTACACAAAAAAGAGATAAGAAAGGACATCTTATTTTGCACAGAAATAGAACAATAGACCAATAGAGTGAGAAAAATACTGTCAAACGTTCCCACTCTACCCGCTCTAATTAACAAACCAGAACCGTGAGCAGCAAAGAGTCGGCAGACTTCTCAACACACATTTTTCTAATAACGCAGAGGCTAGTAGTTACAATTTTGAACAACCCATACCAAGTCCTCCTTTCATTTCAAAGAAAGCAGTAAGCAGAAGGTAGCAAAAGGAAATCTGCAAGTTCGGATGGAATGGAGATGCAACGTGCTTGCAGTATTCTCTAACCGGGGCTTTTGGTGCTCTTCTCTTCCAGCCTAGGCTAGGACTACGTGCCATTATCCTGGAGGGGAATAAATGTATCATTTATACCAAAAGCAAACAAGATCTCCCACTCACGTGTCAGTGCCTGCTTCTTTCTCCTTAAAACACTACATGGCCGTGCATACCCATCAAGATGGCTTTCAATGCACACCCTCTGATAAATATGTCAAGAGCTGGAAGAGCGTGCTGGGGAAAGCCCACGTAGAGCTGAGATAAGCCGTTCTTAAGCGGGTTTGGTGAAAGAGGCTACGATGTGCTTGCGTGTTAGCCTGTTCCACTAGACAACCGATGCATGTGAGATTATCGATCCCAAAATTGACGTGACGCCGAAAAGCCGTAAATTTTGCAGAAAGCACATTTGCATGTCAGAACCCAGATAGCGCTTTGGTGGTTTTTGATTCAACATCCTTCCTTGAATATTGGGATGGAAATGCATTTCAGAACCAGTTAACTCATGCCAGTATTCTTCCTCCTTCTCGTACATCAGCGGATTAACTGACAGTTCATATCTCGTGTCTTATGGTACACTGGTATTCATTTTATGGGAAGCAGACTTAAAACCGCCTAAAACAACTTCAATTGTACGAATCGAAAAGAAGAAATTGAAAAAAACTCATCTTCGGCAAAAGAGTTTGATGCCAAACTCTGCCAAATGCCTTTGAAATATCAAGTGTAATGATCTTGCTTTCACCAATATTGTGCAGAGATTGATTCCACTTTTGCGTGAGACAGGCCATAAAATCACAAATGGACTTTTTGCTACGAAAACCGTACTTTATGAATGACATTACAGCTCAATGAAAGCCAAAGCCTAGCTTCTGTCATTCACCGGTGTTATGTGCGATTTGTTTTTCACACAGATGAATGGAACCTACTATTTAAGGGCAATTCCAAATGCGAACTAGCTCATCAAGCGTCAGAGGCTGGCACACAACTCATTGCGCCACGGCGCCCATTACCTAGCTCGCTTCAATCCATAATGTAGATACCATGCCCTTTAACCAATACGAAAACCGTACTGCTGTTCATAAAAAAGTCTCCTCATCTCGAAGCTGACGATTTATCAGCGTTTCTATGATTTGCAAAGAAGGGGTGTAACTGCTACGGATCGATATAACGAGGGGGAGGAAGGTTCGGGCTTAGGGATTAGAGACGATTAATACGTGGTGGCCATTATTCAGTTCCTAAGTTGCTTGCCTAGCTAGTTCACCTAACAATGTGGTCGCACTTTTTCTGTACTGGCTAAGTTTGTGTGGTAGGCCCTTTTAATCAAAGAAAAGAAAAATAAAAAGAAAAATAAACTAATGAAAAACCTAAACAAAATCACAGACTCGAAGAAACTTCAAATGACTGACAATACGGCCTACGTAGTCACAGATTTACTGGTGATTTAATGGCATATCTTACCAAAAAGTGGGATCCTATTCTAAACAAAGCAGATGAAAATAAAATAGTTGCACTGGATATTTCGAGAGTAATTGACAGTATGCTAGAATGCTGCGAAATGCCTTCTCTTACAAATACAAGAAATCCTTCCCATCTTTGGATCTGGCTAAATTCTATAAGGCACTAATTCGCCCTAAATTAGAGCTTAACCCTGCTCCAGTACGATAAGACTGATAGAAGACCGCAGCGTTGCCAAAGCATTAGATTCGCTGCAACATCGCAGAAATATTCCTTGCCATTCTCTGTTTTATCGAAGGAATAGCTTTCCTGCCCTTTCAACAATCTTCCCACAAGACATTTCTCTCTAGGAATACCTACTTACTTACTACTTAGGTGGCGCTACAGTTCGGGGTGAACCTGGGCATCAACCTTTCCAGCCCTTCCAGCACGCCCTGTTGTTGAAGTCCCTTTCCACCCTGTGTACCCCACTTTAGATGCGGCCGTCCTCGAGCCGAAGCTGTGCTGTCCATTCGCTCCACATGGCATAGCCATCTTAGACGTTGGATCCATAGACGTCGTACAAGGCCGATGTCGCTGTACAGCCAGTACATTTAGTGGTTAAATCTTCTCTTCCACTCTCCGTCAACACAATAGGGACCGAAAATTTAACGCAGATGTTTCATGTCGAAACGACATGAACAAGCCTCTGCGTCGTCGACGAGGACCGGAATGATTAAGGTTTTATAGAGGCCCACCTTAGTTTTCCGAGAGAGGGCTCCACTTTTCAATTGCCTCTTGAGCCCCAAATAACAGTGGTTGGCATGAGTTATTCTGCGTCTAATCTCAATATATCAAAGAATATATGAAAGTTAAAGCTGCTACTAGTGACGTTCTGGCCAAGATTTCGGTGCTGTGCGTCTTTCTTTGATGACAGCATATATGTATATGGTTTTGCCCTCGTTTACCTTCAGTCCCATTTTAACCGCTTCTGCTTCAATGATCACAAAGGCTTCATTGACATCTAGCTGCGTTCTTCCAATCACGCCAATGTCGCCAGGGTATACGAGCAATTGTGCAGGCTTAGAGCAGACCGTGCCTCTTGCACGATCCCGCACGATCTTTTCAAGGCGATTAACGCCTTATCGGCCTTAATGGAGCAGCTAGAATTCTCTACTGTCATCCTGTACAACCTGACGAGTTTGGTAGGGATATCAAAACGTAAAATAGCTCATCCCTATATACACTGTCATATGCGGCTTTAAAATCAACAAGAGGTGGTGGGTGTCGATCTGAAATTCATGGGTCTTCTCCAAGATCTGTCGCAGTGTGAGTATTTGGTCTATCGCGGATTTTCCTGCCTTGAAACCACATTGATAGGAATCTATCATTGTCTACGAATGGTTTCAGGTGTTCCCACAGCACGGCAGAGGAGATCTTAAATGCGATGTCAGTAGACAGGCAGTCTGCGCCAGCAGCTTTATTATGCTTTGGTTTTGATATCACTATCTTAACCTCGTCTAAGTCGTGTGGATGGAATTGTGATATAACCACGAGGTGTCCGTGTTCATCCCTGCAGGCTTCCCCTCTGGCTTTATAACCCTTATATGTTCGTTTTACTTTTTGGTAAAACTTTCGAACGTCGTTCATGCGATAACATCTCTCCATCTCCTCTATCGTGCGCTTCTCATGCTCTTCTTCTTCCTTCTGAAAAATGCATGTTCCTCCCTTCTTTCCGCTCACGAGTACCTCTTGTTCGTCGAAGCAACGTGGCCATGTATGCATTTTGTTTATTTTTTCATGCAACTGTCGACACTCGTCATCCAACCAAGGGTTTCTCCTAGGTGGTAACTAGAAATCTATTATAATATGTATATCACTTGGCACTGTATATGGTTTGTGCAGTTTGCGTCATGAGAAGGGGAGACACGATCGCCGAAGGTTTTGGCAGTCTCTTGCGATTGTAGCTTCCCGACGTCAAATTTTGCTGATCCTACACGTCTCCGTCGTGTTCCTCGATATCCGCATACGTACCTTGATTGCAACAAGGTAATGACCCGAGTCAACATTGGCTCCTCGGAAGGTCCGGACATCCAAGATGCTGAAGGAATATCTGAAGTCGATCACAATATGTTCGATTTGATTAAAGGGTTATTGATCAGCAGACCGCCAGGGAGCACCGTGGCGCAGTGGGTAGTGTGTTGGCCTCTGACGCCGATGACTCGGGATCGAATCCCGACACAGCCATGTCATCGAACGTGTTTTTCACGGTGTTTCTCCTCAGCGGGGTTCTAACAAAGCCCCCTGTAGTAAAAATTATCATGAAAAGCTTCTCGAAATTCGCCGTTCGGAACCGGCAATAAAAGTCTAGGTCCCTTTCACCTATGTGAAAATGAAATCACACACAACATGGGTGATTGAGAGAAGCTCGGCTCAGGTTCTTCATGGACTGTAACGCCAACATACATACATACATACAGACCGCCAGGTCCCCTTATGGATATTGAGATATGGCAATTGTTTGCTAGCTGCTAGGAGATTATGCCCCGTCGCAAAGTCAGCCAACCTGGATCCATTTTCGGACGTGGTGACATCTGAGCTATGCTTTCCTGGTTCAAAGATGTCCTCTTTACCCAGCTCCGTTTTAAAATCCCCTAGAGTAATTCCTGGTGTCATACCTGGGACTTCGAGCGTATGTTCTATCTGGGAGGTCATAGAAGTCTTCTTGGACTCTGTCGTCATTTTATTCTGTGGGGCATGAAAGCATATCAAGCTGATGTTTCTAAAGATAGCTATGATGCGGATTGTTATGAGAAGTCCAAATAAGCGTTGTTTGTTCTCCTTGTAGCAGTTTCCGTTTTATAAGTCCCAGTTTTTCATTTTCTTTTTAATCGGTCCATCCCATCGCACTTTTTGGAGGGCGGTAATTTCTGCTTTATAGCATCTTAGGGCTTTTTCTAACTGTTCAACCGCACCTGGTCTGTTAAGGGACCGAACATTTCAGGAACAGAACCGATACTGTCCGATACTGTCCTTTTATTAGTTTGTGTGGTTCGTCAATATGTTGTTCGTCCGTTAAATCCGAGGCTTTTGGTTGTCTCTAGGTTTATGATTTTTTACGGGCTTAGTAGGCCGTAGTCCAACCGACTTCTTCTTCTTCTTTAGTGGCGGTACAGCCCATGAAGGACAAGAGCCAGGCTTCTCTCAATCACCCATGTTGTGTGTGATTTATTTTTCACACAGGTGACCTACAGTTTAATGCCGATTCCGAACGCGTGAGTCGAGAAGCTTTTTCATGGCAAGTATACTACGGGGGGTAGTACCCCGCCGAGGAGGGACGCCGCGAAATAAACATTGGATGGCGTTGGTGTTATCGGGATCCGAACTCGCTCATCGTGCGTCAGAGTCCCACATACTAACCATTGCGCCACGGCGCCCTACAACCGTCTAAACATGTTTTTTTTTTTTTCGCAGGGAACCCGCCATTCGCCTTTCTCCGTCTGTAATTTTCAGAGTAAACCTCAGACGAGAAGGTCGGGATGGGACTTACTAATAGTGCCGCAATGAGTTCGTCTGCGGTGGCTCTATACTCTTTTTAGCAGGCCAGCATCCGTAGGATAGATGCTACCCCTACGTCTTAATAGAATTTTTCTCTAGGAATGCTCACCAATATTCCATGAAACTACTTTCAAACCTAACGTCAATGATAAAAATTCTATCTCTAGATGCACCGCCCATCATGAGTCCACGTTTATCATAAAAGTTAATTTTTTTTTCTACTTTAATGTTTATGCGACTTCCTCTCTTCACAGAGTAATCGTAGTGAGACTTCCTACTAAGCCTACTAATAGCTTTCATACAACTACGTTTCATTTCATTTCAAAATGAAGTTATTTAAGCGTCGTACCACAGCCTATTTTAGAAGCTTTCATCAATTGTGCCACACGACCAGTGTTGTTCGACTTTTTTACTTTACGTTTTTTACGTAGTTTTTTACGGTTTTCTACATTAGTATTTCACATGCTAAAATTTTACTAGCATATGAAGGGCCTATTGCATCAACATGACAAGCCACAAAAGCAAAATATCGAGAAAATGGGTTTAAAAGATTTCAGTGTACGTACAAAATAGGGTAACACACAATTGAACTTTTAATTATTTTTAATAAATGCTATAGGTATATGAGTGCGTGAGTAAGTGGATTGTTAGCTAAGGTATACCTGGGTGCAAAGCCACTAAAATCTCAATTTTTGAGACAACGCTGCTTATCATGTTATTGCAATAAGCCCTTCATATGTAAATGAAAGGTATTTATTATTCTTCTGTTTCAATATCTATATAGTCAAAATTAATTGAATTAAGCGAAAAATATACATGAATGAGTTTTTAGACTTTTCAAAAGTCAGTCGATTTCGTAAAGGACTATGTATTTGAGCCCAGTTTGAGAAAACCCTTTCAATCTGCGCGGACGATGCTGGTATGTTAAGAAGCTTCAGAGCTAAAGATGACAGTTGGGTTTGATGAATGCTCGCGGTGCACCAAAAAACTGTTGGTTTTCTTATTTCTTTTCGAAAAAGTGTATGAAAAATATCAATTTGTTGGCGAAAACAGTGCAAGATCTCTAATCCATCTGCGTCCAGGTTTTTTAAAAAGAAGTGGTTTATTATTTGTTCATCGGATGTCGATAAAATGGCCTTATTATAAAAAGGATTTAAATAATAGGCAGTTGGTGAGATTTCATTTAATGCCATCTCTTTTCCTTCTAAGTAAGATCATCATTGATTCCTTAAATCCGTTCTTATTTTTGAGTGAAAGGCACATATTTACCGCATGTGCAGCACTCGTATCTAGAGCTTGGCACTTGTTTATAAGTTCACATACAGGTTCCAACATTTTCTGGTTTGTATCGACTCTTGCAACAAAATCCTCATCAAAAATCAACTTGCAAATAGTAGATTTAATTTTCCTTGGCTAGTCATCAGCAATAAATTGCTTCATGAGCTGCAAGTTACTTGCAAAATTTTCAAAGCTATCGCGATACGAACACCAACGCGTCTGGCACAATCATTTCGACCTTTTTCCACCTTTCGACACAGTTGATTTTTCCAGGTCAGGGTTCTTACATTCTTTTAAAATTAAATCTACTTTTTCTGACAGATTTTGGTCAACAATGTCTTTTGCAAATAAAGTACCTAAATGACTGTTGCATCGTGAATGCCACAAAACGTGTTCAACGTTTTTCCCCATACGCAACATAACAATTGCGTTGTCTGACACCACTACGTAAAATGAAACGTTATACATACATACATATATTTCCCCATATCTAGTGATTGTTAGACTATATCTGAGACCATATCCGCATTTTCAATTTCACCGCTAAGATCCCATGCGGTAAGAAATTCACGTTTACCCTGAGAGTTATGCAGCATTGTTACAACTGTTTTGCTGTTACTAGATGAATTCTTCCATCCATCTATTAACAGCACCGAATCTTGTTGAGTTGGTGAATGAAAGTCTTTGATACATTTGTTGTACATTTCATTCCGGATTTAATCCGACAAAGTTTTCCGTTTTGGGAGCACAGCTACGTAAGATAGATTTTACCATATTTTTGAAATGTGGTGATTCGATGTTGTGAATCGGAATGTTACATGCGAAGAAAAAGGAAGCAATAGCTAAATCTATTTCATGCTTTTCTCCTAATTTTAAACAGTCAACAAAAGCATTCAAATTTCCCATTTTCCTTGGCTTTGAAACTTTTTTGTAGTAGGTTTAACAGGTATTGTAAAAGACAAAGATGATGCTGAGGACATGGGAAGCGAAGATGACGATGTTGTAGTTGTACTTGTAGCTCTAGCCGTTGGTAATAGATCCTCTCCGGAATCGATATGAGCTTTGACTTCTTCATTTTCATTGATCCCTTCAGTGCTAACTCCGATTGACATCAGTGACTGATCTTGGTGTGAATAACTCTATAAAAAAACAACATAAACAATCAGGGCCTCGAATTTTACTCTACTTAATCAAAGTAATGCTGGTATTAAAATCCATATTACTGGTTTCTTCAGCAGCTTCATCTATGTTTTCGACTTCATTTTGATCGACAAACCCATTGCATCTTTTACTGTTTGGAGTATTAATCGCTGATTAAGTAATCTAATTGCACAGCTTACAAATATACCGATGCGCCAGTAGGTAATCGCGACTCTGCTGTATTTTGCAATGTTTTTTTTTTTTACAAAAATTGCAACAAGCTGCATATTTTTTTCCTTCCCGAACTAGAGAAAAGTTATTTCCCTCAAAATTCACGGATTTTGGTCTTCCAGTGAAACTCATTTTATATAAATTAAATTGATAATATCTTTGGCGCTTTATAAGAAAATTCACTTTATGGAATAAATCAAGATACGACACTGAATGAACGATTGCAAAATTTTCTTTATTTATTTAGATTTTGACAGATATTGCTAGCCTCTCAGTTTCTCTCCTTTTTCTCAGTAGTTTACTTTATTTACCTATTCTTTACCTTTTTTAAGAGTGTTTTTTACCTACCCAAACGTAAAAAAGGTTTTTTACACAGATTTGAGCATCACTGCACACGACATTGATTAAGGCTTAGGCTGCGGCCACGCAGCGAGCGACAGAGCGATTGAGCGACGAGCGATGAGCGACTGAGCGACGATTCTGAACGACAGGTGGCCATTTACTGAGTGACGTCTCTGAGCGATTAGTTTCGAAAATGCCTTTTTCAAATGCTGTTCGTCGTTGCTTTTTACTTGAAAGTTGTGTTCATACTTATAGAATTGTTCGATCGAGAAGACGAAGAATTGGTATACACCCTATAAATCAAGAAAGGGTAACTTATGGTGAATTCTATCACTTATATACAAATCTTCGCAAGTATCCAGACCGATTTTGGCAATATCTTCGTATGTCAGTATCTTCCTTTGATTTGCTATTGGAAAAAGTTCGACCAAGATTAACGAAACAAAGGCAATCGATTTTTGCAGAGCAGCGGCTGGTTTTATTACTAAGGTAATTTATATTTTTATTTATTATTCTGTTTTTTTATTTTGCGGTTTTGTTAAAATAATATTTTGGATTTCGCCCCTGATTTCTAATTTTTCCAAATCACCGAACTTTGCCATAAATGGTAACAGGCTTTTAAAAAATTGGCGGTCATCGTTGTCTTCTTTTTTTTTCTGCCTCCTGCATAAGTAATTTCATTTTTGCTTTTTCTAAATTCAGAAATTCAGCGTCTAAATTGTTTGTTCTTGCCCTCTTCGTATTATTTTTTGGCACATTTTTGGAGCAACTGCTCGAAGGAGAGCTAGTTCTTGGTGCGTTAACATTCGTTAAAACCCTTTCTTCCTCGTCCAGTAAGTCAGTTATAGTACTGGAGTATGAAATGTTTTGGGCAAACGAATATTCCTCAGGCTCACGCACATTTCGTTCAGTTGGATCTGGAGCAACTGTCTGTTTTAGGAAGCTCATCATTTCAAAAAACTGCCATTTGGATTTAAATGGATGAGCTTCGGATCCTGAGATTGCACGCGGAACTTTTCGGAGGGTCCTTCTGAAAGTATCTTTCAAATTTTTCCATCTTGTTTTTCCCGTTGCTCCGGAAATTTCAAAAATTATATTTATAGTAGCTACTTCTACATTTCGTTTTTTTGTTTTTAGGTTTATTGCTACGGACCATTCGCTTCGAGATTTAGCTTTTGCTTTCCGAATGGGCAGAAACACTGTAAGCAACATTGTATTGGAAACAGGTGATGTCATTTGGCAACAACTTGTGAATGAATACATGCCTATACCAACAGCCGAACACCTTAAAAATGTTATGAATGTTACTACAGGCGCTGGAAGTTTCCCAACTGTTTTGGTAGTATTGATGGCAGACACTGCCAAATCCAGTGCCCATCAAATTCTGGGTCTCATTATTTTAATCACTTACATTATTTTCTATTGTACTACAAGCTGTAGCTGACGCTGATAAGAAGTTTTTGATAATCGAGATGGGTGGGAGGGGAAAACAAAGCGATGGTGGTACTTTTCAAGTAATCTAAACAAAGTAGAGCCAGACTACTTTGTTTAGATTACTTGAAGCGGATACATTTATTGTTCCTCCTCCACAAGCATTACCAACATCAAATATTGTTATTCCACATTTTTTGATTGGTGACGAAGCTTATCCCCTTAAAAGTTATTCATTAAGGCCGTATCCACGCACAAATTTAAACGCGCAAACAGAAAACTTCAACAAAAAACTTTCAATCGAAAGAAAATGCATTGAATGTGCATTCCGTATATTAAGCAAGAAATGGCGATTTCTTCAAAAAAATATTGAAACAAAACCGAGCACTGCAATTCATTTAATAAAATGTGCTTGCATACTTCACAACTTCATTAGAGAGTGCGATGGCGACAGTGACCTCGATTACGTACAAGTAAAGACAGAAATGAGCAATAACATAGCTCAAATAAATACAGACAGTCAAGACGAACAGTCCCGTTATAATAACACAAGCAGTCGCACGGTGTTAAATATGAGAGATGAATTAACACAATATTTTTGGGATTTTGGGCGTTGAATAATGAAAATTGCACATGTTGTGTTTTGTGACGAGTCTAGTATAAAGCTGTACTACCATGCAGGACCGCCGAGAGTATGGTGAAAACCGCTTACAGCCCTCGACAACAAGAATATCATTACAACAGTAAGATTCGGGAAATTGTCAGTGATGATATGGGGCTCCTTCTCAAGCAAAGGTGTTGGTGAGTTAAAAATTGTTGATAACATAATGACAAAGAAAGTTTATTTGGATATATTAAGACAAAATTTGAAAAGAAGTGTTCAGAAATTCGGCTTTGTGGACCCAGAAAACGAAAACAAATTACTTTTTAAATTGTACCAGGACGACGATCCAAAGCATAAATCATATTTGTGCAGGGAGTGGTTGCTTTATAATTGCCAAAAAGCAATTGACACCCCTGCGCAAAGCCCCGATCTGAACCTTATTGGGAATTTGTGGGCCCATTTAAAAAAGAAGGTGGCAAAAAGAAGTCCGAAATCGAAAAATGATTTAATTAAGTTTATCAACGAAGAATGGCTTAAGAATCCCGAGGAATATGACCTTCAGAAGCTCATTCAATCAATGCAGGGTAGATTACGGGCTGTCATTAAAGCTAACGGTGGTCATACCAAGTATTAAAAATAAGAAAATTGGTTCTTTTGCTTGTAATTTTAATTAATTTGGTCGGCAAACAGCATTTTGCAAAGAATTGTTTGACAGTAAATAAACTGATATTGATAAATTTTTGTTAAATTTCTCAAGTGTTTGGTTGATTGTGTTTTTTCTTTTTGTATATTACGGTAACCAGTTAATACGAAAATGGAATTATGAAGAAGGTTTTAAAAAAAATCTTATTTTACTTAGTAAATATATGTTTTTAACATTATTTGCTTTTCATTTCTACGTTTTGCAAACATTTCCTTGACAAACTGTATATGTACGTATGTATGCATTTTAATAAAAACTCACCTGGCCAATTACAAACTTCTCCCACTGCTTCTCGGTAATTAGCTTGTTTTTATAGTCTTTTAAATTATCCTGCCATAAGACTGGACGACTTTGAACAGCAGAAATCAAAATTTCCGTGTTGATTTTTTCCATTTTTGGAATTCGTCGCTCAGCGACAGTCGCAAAAAATTAAAACAATTTTGATTTCAGAGCGACGTCGCTCGGTCGCTCAGGAAAATCGCTCGTCGCTCAGGGCCTACGTGGCCACCCCCATACAATTCGATATGTTTTAATTTTTTTTTTGTCGCTTAGCCGCTCATCGCCCGTCGCTCAAACGCTCAGTCGCTGACTGCGTGGCCGCAGCCTAGGTATGTCTATCATTGTTTTAACAATTGGATATATTGATTCCGTGCACATTTTATTTATTTCATATACAGGTTTTATGATAAGTCTGTCAACATCACAATCAGCATCCTCTTTAACATGATGACTCTGCCATTTGTTCGCGCGTAAATCTGCCGATTAACTTTACTTTGATTTATCTGACGAGTAACTCGACATTTCGTAGTATCAAAAATGTCAGCTTCTATGACTGGCGATGACAAATAATTGGTCAATTAACATAGACATATTTGCTTTTAAATAAAAACGAGTATTTGCTTTTATGATAGTATATTTGTGGAAATTACGCTCAACTGTGATGGCAAAGATGCCATTAAAAGCATGTATGTATATATCACAGCGTATTATTGTATTTATAGCTAAATAATGTGCATATGTATGTACATTCCAGCGCGATAATGTATATCTCATTAGAGCTTCTTTATCCAGAACCAGTTCTTAACGACTGTGGTAGAACAGGTCATTTCTGAAATGCTAGTTATAAAAAAGTTGTTAAACAATGCTACGTGGTAGTTATCTTTCGGCAGTGTCATTATCTAAATTCAAATCGATCGGATAATAATTATCATAATTTTAAATCAACACAAAAATGCAGGCATTGCTACACATGTCACTGTTTAGTTTTTAAACACTCTCAGTACAATATAAAAAAAAAAAAAAAAAAAAAAAACAAGAAAACAGTTAAATACTTCATCACTTCAGATATGTATGTGATTAAAATAAAATATGTCCCGATGCAAAAAAATGTAATTTGATATTCAAATATTCATTTGAATGGGTAGTTCGATTAATGTGAATTTCTTTTTTTTTTTTTTTTTTTTAAGAATTAATACAAATAATGTAATATTTAAATTTGCAAAAACATACAAGCAAGCATTCTTGTTTTGTTTTTGGTCTTCATCGGGTAGATGGATTCTCTTTTTATTTTTAGGTCGAGATATTTGTAAAGAGCTAGAAAAAACGTGTTTTGTATGTATACATATATACATACAATTTTAGATTAATAAATAATGCTTTATCGTAAGTTGAATGGCAACCGATAGATATGTTGGCTATATTTGAAGATATTTTAAAATCGTATGTTGTAAGGTTCAATCCGCTGAAACGTAAAAAATATTCCAATAGACCTGTCTGGTTTACAAAAAGTTGATCGCCTCTAAAGAACAAAAATTTAACTTCTCTCGATAGCCGGTTCCTCCAATTAAGGAAGGAATACGAGTTTTTAAAACATTTCACCTTTCGACAATATATCTCTTCTATAGAGCGCAAAATAAAATACGTAGGGGTGGCCGTGGTGCAGTCTATAGTCTATAGTTTAAATTCGCTTCATAGCCAAGAAAAAGTGATTCCTATACGGACAAAAAGTATGCAACGCAGTTGTGAATGGAAAGTGACCAGACGTACTGCTGCAGGCATAACACTCACAGTATGTGGTCAACTGAAATTCATCCTCTGCTATGCAATATTAAAGTGCTTGAACGAATTACTACGGACTATAACCAACGTGGAATTTGGTCGGCTCTCGTCCTATCTAGGAAACCACCCCTGAGAGTTAACGTACATCAACGACCCAAACCACTGCACCCCGTTCAGGTTGTGTGTATATAACACATCATAAGAGAATATAAACTCTTGAAACCTGCGCGTGTTTCAAAAAAAAAAAAAAAAAAAAAAAACACGACTGTAAATGTTTTTGGTCGTTTCTCCATTCTAGGCGCAAATCTGTCGGTTTCCTAATACAACGACCTTTAACGGAGTTTATGGTAATGATTTAAATATGATTTGTGATATGTTCGCCTCGTTTTTCCAATCCAATCTTAGAAAATGTTTACATTTATTGGTTAGTGTGAACATTCCCGTAACGTGCCCTCTGTAACTGATCGTGGGCCTCTTCTACTTACTGAAGGTAATGTTTTTTTTGGAACTATCATTCGTTGGGTCAAGTACACGTACCGCCCCTGATAACTTCCCTCCGTTACTTCTAAAATCTTGTATTTGGTCATCAGCTTTTTGCATAATTTTTAATATGTCGCTGTGTAGCGGTGAATTCTTAAATTGCTGGAAATCTTCTTTTTTGCACCCGTCCATAAAGCTGGCACCAAAAATTCTATTGAAAATTATAGGCCTATGGCCAAACTAAAGCTTATTTCAAAGATTTTTTAATCTATCATTAAGAAAAAGCTTTACTTGGTTTTACATAATCACATTTTTTAACTTCAGCATGATTTTGTTACTGGTAGATCTACGGTAACTAATCTGGTAATCTTCACCAATTATAATCAAATGTATGGAAAGCCATTGTCAAGTCGGCACTATCTACATCGACTTTTCGAAAGCATTTGACTGCGTTCAGCAAAATGTGGTGATGTCGGAAATTCGTCTCCTTGGGTTCCACTCCAAATTATTGCTCTGGAGTCGAAGCTATCTCATTGTTCGTACACAGTTTGTGCGTATTGGAACTACGTTGTCGAAAGTAGTTGTTAAGCTCCTCAAGGCATTCACTTAGGCCAAGTCCTTTTCCTTTTATTCATAAATGACCTACCTTTGTATGTACATAGGTAAATATGTCTAACCAGATTGAGAAGGTCCAAAAGAGTTTCTTTAAGTTTCCAATACGCAAGATATCTTGGAATTCAGTTAACCTCCCTTATCATGCCAGATGCGCATTGATTAGTCCAAAGGAACTAAGCAAGCGGAGAGTATACTATTCGGCAATGTTCGCTAGGGACTTAATCGTAGGACATATTATTTGTCCGGCTCTACTTTCTTCTATTAAATTGTATGTACCGTCGCGCGGCCTGCGACCCAAGCAATATATATAAATAATCGAACGGTAGATTAGGTTATAGTTTTGTTTTTTTTTTAGAGACTCGCGCTTCAAGAGTTCTTAAATTCTCTTATGATGTGTTATATACACACAATCTGAACGGAGTGCAGTGGTTTGGGTCGTTGATGTTCGTTAACTCTCAGGGGTGGTTTCCTAGCTAAGACGAGAGCCGACCAAATTCCACGTTCGTTATAGTCCGTAGTAATTCGTTCAAGCACTTTAATTAGAGCACCGTAGCGCAGTGGGTAGTGTGTTGGCCTCTGACGCCGATGACACGGGATCGAATCCCGACACAGCCATGTCATCGAACGTGTTTTCACGGTGTTTCTCCTCAGCGGGGTTCTGACAAAACCCCCTGTAGTAAAATTGTCATGAAAAGCTTCTCGAAATTCGCCGTTCGGAACCGGCAATAAACTGTAGGTCCCTTTCACCTATGGAAAAATTAAACCACACACAACATGGGTGATTGAGAGAGAAGCTCGGCTCAGGTCCTTCATGGACTGTAACGCCAACATACATACATACTTTAATATTGCATACGCAGGGGATGAATTTCAGTTGACCATATACTGTGAGTGTTATGCCTGCAGCAGTACGTCTGGTCACTTTCCATTCACAACTGCGTTGCATACTCTTATCCGTATAGGAATTACTTGTTTTGGCTATAGTGGTTAGCATATGGCACACTTGGGCCGTAATCGGCCCATTGAGATACCATATGGATCATATTACCTAGCTCCACCACCTGGGAACCAATTAGTGGTTCTGAAATTGAGCTATTTGTACGTCTGCTGGCTCACTTAAGTTATCGTCAAAGTGTGCACCGAGGTAGATCCTCCCACAGCTCGCAAATGAGGGACGTGAACAGAGGAGTTGGTGAATTGATTCCTCTTCCTCCTTATCTATGTAACAGAAGGCAGTGGCAGGTAGCCCTAATTTGGTAGCATCTCCGGGAGTGGCGGCGGTGCAGTGGTTAACGTCATCGACCGCAGAACGCAAGGTTTCATAGCCAACAAAAAGCACTTCCTATACGGAAAAAAGTATGCAACCCAGTTGTGAATGGAAAGCGACCAAACGTACAGCTGCAGGCATAACACTCACAGTACATGGTCAATTGAAATTCACCCTCTGCGTATGCAATATTAACACCAAAAGTTC
Organism: Eumerus sabulonum; assembly: GCA_951905685.1. Lineage (NCBI taxonomy): Eukaryota > Metazoa > Arthropoda > Insecta > Diptera > Syrphidae > Eumerus > Eumerus sabulonum. The sequence continues at coordinate 213,197,521 of OX645060.1, forward strand.
ATGAACGAATTACTGTGAATTATAACCAACGCAAAATTTGGTCGGCTCTCGTCCTATCAAACTACCCCTGAGAGTAGTAAACGAACATCTACGACCCAAAATCACTGCACTCCGTTCAGGTTGAGTGTGAACCTGCGCGAAATTCTTCCTCTCCCTATTACCTTCGCTCGCACAACGTTCAAGGCCTTAGCCTTGAGTGCGGGTGTAACCATTAAAAAAAAATAAAAATTCGAAATGTTTGCCATTCTGTCTATGTTAATTTTACATACAGAAAAGCGGATAGACTTTCCGTTTTTGTTAACGAAGCGGGAGCGAAGGGAAGGCTCTCGTTAAGGAAAAACGCAATGAGCTTGAATGTAAATACAAAGAAATGTACTGGCTACTAAGAAAGTATTCTAAACTCAATATTGAAAACAAGCCTCTTCTATACAAGCAAGTTTTAAAAACCAGTTTGGACTTTTGGTATATAACTATGGGGTTGCAATTGGCACAGTTTAGAAAGGAATTTGAGAAACCCACTCAGTCCCTACATAAACTTAGAACGAAACAATTGGTAAAGAACGCCTTTCATAACTTGAATAGCGCCTTCATGTTTTGAACTCTCATGTCCTGTCAGCAAACCTTCCTCTAGGAAATTGGTTCCCTGGTGGAATGCCGAGCTCCAAATCCAGAAGTCTTCTGTATAGATCGCTCAAATCGAATTCGGAAGATGACTGGAACACGTATCTGTCGAAGCAGACAGAACATAAGAAACTTGTTCGTAAATCGAAAAACGATTCTTATATGACCTTCTGCGAAGAAATCAAGTTTTTGAGGGCGACTAGCAAGTGGGTTAAAGTCCTCAAACGTGTAAAACCGACAAAGCTGGATACACTCAGAAAATCTGATGGTACCTTTACTGAGTCTAAAGCGGGCACTCTTAGTTTACTTCTTGAGACTCACTTCCAGGAAATCACGTCGCCATCGGCTCGTTGGAAACGAGCAGTTTCAAAGGAAACTGCAACTGAAACGGTGAAAACCACTCAGCGTAGCTGGTACTTATATTGCGTCGCGCATGGTTACGACTGAAGCCATTGAATTTGTTGTGGCATCCTTCGATGGTTTCAAATCGCCAGGCACAGACGGGATATACATATCCTGTTATGCTGCAAAAAGGTTGTTCGAGATTGAACCGCAGTGTGGTGTGGACTTAAGGTTCGAAGGATGGTCTGGAAAGGACGTGTCATTTTTTCCAACCATTCCCCAGCTTTATGTGTTACTGCCACGGGACAGTTGTTCTGACGTTTCTGTTCTCTGTTTTTCTACATATGTAATTCCTCATCGACGTGGCGGTGCACAGGACCCCCTCTGGATTTTGCTGAAGAAGATTTGGTATAAAGCAAAGAATAAAGTTCAACTTTTACAAAAATAATTTGAAGGCTTTTTTCTCTAACATTAATTTTGGTGCCTCCTGTGAGGAATTGCCCTTTTGCTAGAGGATCTCGCAACTGCGGCCAGATTGCGGTTTTACCTCATTGACACGTTTGCTGTGAACATCGTGGTTTTCTGGTGGCGGACATTCTGGCTGAACAATGGCGGAGCTGAATCGGCGCCAGTCTGCGGCAACAGCGCTTGGCAGAATAAATGAACGTGTTGGTGCTGCGAACTTGGCGACAAGGGATATTCCACAGATCGAGCAGGAGCTTAAATCGTTGGCAATGCACTACACACGTTTCGTGCAACATCATGAAGTGTTAGTCGGTGCGGCTGAGGGCGATGAATTACTGGCCCATGATGAGTTGTGGGAACAAGTGGAAACCACCTACAACCAGACGTGTGTGATCTTCAATCGGAGGCTCTTGGAGTGCAAAGCCCCTTCACTCCCCAGACAACGCTGGAGTCGGTGAAATCGTCAAATACAACGACGCCTGCTAGTTCGACCTTTGACTTCAAGTTGGATCCGGTATCGATCACAGAGTTTGATGGCTCTTACTCAAATTGGCTGGCGTTCAAGCACCTTTTCGAGACGCTGGTACACGAGGCTGACTTTCCAGAAGCCTACAAACTGAGCAAACTTCGTCAAGCTGTCAGTGCAAGTGTGGTGCCATTAATTGGTGACCTGTACTCGGGTGGATACGAGGAAGTGTGGGCTGCACTAAAGAGTCGGTTCGACAATCCGAAGGTATTGGCTGAGATACATGTCTCCAGGTTCCTTAATATGAAGACAGCGACAGAAGAGACGGCGAAGACGTTACTGACGGTGGTGGATACCATGCAGGAGTCGCTACGTGCACTCGCGGTCATAAAGCTTCCTGTGGACAAGTGGGATGCCTTGGCGATGCCAATAGTGGTCTCAAAGTTACCTGGATCTACGCGACGGGAGTGGGCAACTCTAATCGGAATCAAGCCTTAAAGGATCTCCTTGGATTTTTGGAGAAGGGGGCCCGCAGTCATTCTACAGAGATCGTTCGTAGTACCCAACGTATGGAATTTTCATCCATCAGGCAACGCTCAAAAATCAAAGTGCCGTTAAATCTTGCTTGGCTGCAGCGGAAAATGCAAAGTGTTGCTACTGTCAAGGATCACACAGGATCTCCCGTTGTCAGAGCTTGATGACATTAAGACCAGAACAGCGCTTCGACGCATTGAAGAATTTTGGTTTGTGCTTAAATTGTCTGAAGAGTGGCCATACTTCGAAGCAGTGCACCTCGGGTGGATGCCGTCAGTGCGGTCGTCAACACCACACCATGTTTTGCCGTAGTAGCAGTGCTCAGCCCTTGGTTCAAGCGACGTCAACCGCGCAATCGAAAGACATCACGCCTGCGTCAGCAGCTACACCTCCAACCTTGTGACTACCGGACTTCGTACAACAAGAGGCGATCGGACGATATTGCTTGCAACTGCGCGTGCCTTTACAATTGGGGATCTCTCACGACAGCGCTTGGCTCGTATTCTCTGCGATCCTGGATCGCAGGTAAGTTTCATATTAGATCGTTTAGCGAATTTCTTATGTCTCCGCAGAAGCAAGTGTGAACTATCGGTAGAGGGTATTGGCGCATTCGCTTGTACACACACTAGAGGCAGCGTTTCGCTCAAACTTACATCAACGCATAATGACTTCTCCTTGGACATTAATGCGTTGGTAATTTCATCCATAACATCGATGACCCCAGCGATGCATGTCGACATCATTCAATGGCAGCATTTGGCGGGTCTTGATCTGGTTGACCCAAATGTTGGTACACCTGGTGGGATCGACATACTCATCGGATCGGATGTGTGGGGTTTGGTGGTTAAGGGCGACATGATCTGAGGCAAGCAAGATGAACCCCACGCTCAACGTACCCAATTTGGATGGGTTGTTTTTGGTCCAGCTTCGATAGCACCTCTATCAGCGCTGGCTATTCGCACATTCCGTGCTCAAGTGTCTGAGGATGAGCCCAATCTGGAGGAGCTCGTCCGCAAGTTTTGGCAACTAGAGGAGGTGCCCGAGGGTGATGCTGAAGACGATGAATGCGAGCAATTCTTTGCAACGACTCACTCTCGAAACAGCGAGGGCCGCTACATTGTCCGCATCCTGTTTTCCAGTAAGGCACCGCAGCTGGGAGACTCGTTTCGGGGTGCAATGCGACAGTTCCACTCCCTTGAGCGTCGATTGGCTGGAGACGTCGAATTAAAGGAGAAATATATATCATTTATGCGCGACTATGCTGATCCTGGTCATATGGAATACATATGTTGGTCAACCCGGCGACCATGGTGGTGGTCATTATATTCCATAGCACGCAGTAACTTCGAAGTTCAGAGTTCTGTTCAACGCATCAGCTCGCATAAGTACTGGTGTCTCGTTGAACGACACGCAATTGGTGGGCCCTACGCTCCAAGACTCTTTGCTTAACATTATCTTCCGTTTTCGTCGCTTTCTCATCACTCTCACTGCAGACGTTGATAAAATGTTTCGCCAGATATTGGTGGCTCCAGAACATCGTCCGTTCCAGCGCATTTTGTGGAGGGAGTCGCCGAAAAGCGACGTTTACCAGCTAACTATGGTCACTTATGGTATGGCTTGTAGCCCATTCAATGTGGTGCGAACGGTGTACGTATGATAATTGTGGCAAGGTGGTGGACCCAACACAGGCTCAAGCAGCGCGGGGACTACATATTAACATCGTTTTATGTTGACGACTTTTTGACAAGCTGCAACTTCATCCAAGAGGCGGTGCTGTCGGCGACCAATGTCAACAAAATCCTGTTGGCTGGACACTTCAAACTTCGTAAATGGAATTCGAACAGTCTACCGGTGATCTCCGACATAGGTAGGTAGATAGGTATGTTTGTAGCCTTCCCAGAATTGAGAAGAAAGCACATAGGCCAGGGAGGCCCGTTGTGCAGCTACGAGGGGGTTTTACCCCCCTATTCGTGGAACCATTTTGTGCTTCTTAAGAAGTTAAGAAGGTTAGGTTAGGAACTATTCCTAGTTTTTGTGCATGACTGCCAATGAGTCGTTGTCCTGTGATGACACCAATGACCTTGTAGATGTCAGTTCTTTTTAGGGAGATTATACTCCTTGTGCGTTGGCTGTCAAGCCGATGCCAGATTTGCCTGGTGATGACGCAAGTATGTCCCTGGGTCCATCTCAGGTTCGTCTCGGCCCTGGCGAGATTGGCTAGATTAAGTTTAACGTTCAGGGGTACTCACTCACAAGCCACGATTGGTTGTAGCGTCGTTTCTTGTTTGGCGAGTGTGTCGGCTTTTTCATTACCTGTAATGTCGCTGTGTCCCGGTACCCAGATAAGCTGTATGTTGAACTGTTCTGCCATCTCGTTAAGAGATCGGCGACAGTCGAGACTAGATTTCGAGGTGTACACATCGGACTCCAACGACTTTAAGGCTGCTTGACTGTCTGTGAAAATTCGAATATCTGTGGTGGATATTACGTTCCACTTCAGCCAAGACAAAGCCTCTTTTATTGCCAAGAGTTCCGCTTGGAAAACGCTGCAGTGATCTGGTAATTTTAGAGCTTTATACAGCTCAAGTTGTTTGCAGAATACTCCACTTGGTTTTAGACCCGTCAGTGTAGAAGTCCACGCATTTTCTGCGGGGTTGAGTTTGACGAGTCCAGTTCTGTCTGTCCGGATATATGGTCGTGAAGTTTTTGTCCAAGACTATGGTGGGTTCTATGTGGTCCAAGTTTTCTGCCATAGTTATCCTGTTTTGCAGAATGGAGCAGTGGCCAATGACATAGCTCGCCCAATTCGAGTTGGCTTTTAGTCTTATGGCCGTGTGTGTGGCAATTTGCTTACCGAAAATATCGAGTGGTGTAAGGTCTTGTATCACGTTAAGCGCAGCCGTTGGTGTGGACCTAAGGGCCCCGGTAATGCGCATACATGCCATCCTTTGTACCTTCTCGAGTTGTTTGTGGTATGTTGTCTTGTCCAGTGCAGTCCACCAGACTATCACTCCATACATTAGTACGGGCCTAACGACCGTGATGTAGAGCCATAGGGTGATCTTGGGGTTGAATCTCCATTTTTTTCCTAAGGCTTGCTTACATGTGTAGAGAGCTATTGTCGCTTTTTTGCTCTTTCAGTTGTATTGCTGTTCCAAGTTAATTTCCTATCGAGTATAATGCCAAGGAATTTGGCACTAGAGGAATAGGTTAGCCTGGTATCGAGCAGAGTGATAGGGCAGTTTTCCAGGATTTTTTGCTTTTTGGTAAATAGCACGAGCTCCGTTTTCTAGGGATTAACCCTGAGTCCGTTACTATTCGCCCATTTGCGGAGAAATGAGAATGCCGACTGCATGCGGTCATTCAGTGTAGATAGGTATTTGCCTGAGATTGAGATGGCAACGTCATCGGCGTAGGCAACAACGTCCAGGCCTTCTTTCTCCAATTTGATTAGTAGTTCGTTCACAACTACATTCCAGAGAAGAGGTGAAAGGACCCCACCTTGCGGGGTTCCCTTGGTAACCACTCTGGTAGTTACTAGGCTTCCCCACTTAGAGTGAATCTTGCGCGTTAATAACAACACGCTGATCAGCTCTATCCGAGTCCTCTCCACCTTTAGCATTTCTAGCCTTTCTATTATTGCTTTCGGTGTGACGTTGTTAAAGGCGCCCTCTATGTCTAAGAAGGCTGTTAGAGTATATTCTTTGAGATGGATTGATCTTTCGGTCTTCCTCATTAATGTGTGAAGGGCTGTTTCGACTGATCTACACTTACAGTAGGCGTGCTGTGCCTTAGAAATTAGGGAGGGATCCAAGCTATGCCGTATGTGTAAGTCTATCAACCTTTCTAAAGATTTTAGAGCGGAGGATGATAGACAGATAGGCCTTAGATCCTTGGGGGAAGTATGAGAGTTCCTGCCGGCTTTGGGGATGAAAAGTACCATTGCGCACTTCCACTTTTCTGGAATATGACTCCAAGCTAGGCATCCTATAAAGATTATCTCTAGCCACGGTATAGTCCATTCCATAGTTTGTGTTAGTTCGATAGGGTAAATTTCATGTGGACCCGGCGATTTGTAGGGCTTCAAACTTTTTAATGCCTATATAATTTTCTCTCTGGAGATATTGTGATCGTACTGCCCTTCTACCGCAGAGGAGATATGAGTTCTTCGCGAGTGTACTGAGTCTTGCTATTCAGAGCAGCCAGGGAAGTCCGTGTTGAGGAGAAGATTTAGAGTTTCTTCCTCAGATGTTGTCCAAACTCCATTTGCTATGAGGCAATTAGGAGATTGTGGATCTTTCGAGAGTATTTTCCTCAGTCTATAGGCGTCTGAAATTTTCTCCATGTTATTGCAGAAGAGTTTCCAGGACAGCCTTTGTTCTTTCTTCAGGTTTTGTTTGTACTCCTTGAGTGAGTTTTTGTATAGGCTCCAGTCTCTGTCGTTACTTGTGTTTTTTGCTCTATTAAAGAGTTTACGGCAGGCTTTGCGGAGCTTGCTTAGATCTGCGTTCCACCAAGAAGGGTAAGATTTACCTTCTTTCTGTGATATAAATAGGTTGTAGGCTGGGGTTCTTAATCCATGAACCTTGTGTTTATGCACCCACGGTTCATGGATTAAGGCTATGTCTTCTTCTCCTTTGGCCAGCCTGAGAAGAAGGTTCGCGGTTGCCGCTTTAGAGTGGTGGAGATTAATCTGAATTAATCTCAGCATCATGGCTGTTATTAATTCGATCTGCCTCCACCATGGTGGCGTTAAGGTCTTCCAGATCTGAGTCCAGATGATCGTTTTCCATCGACGAGCTAGTGGAATAGTCCTCGCTTCCGGAGTCGAGCAATGACTCCTGATCTTTAATGACCAGGGATGTTGCTGGGGTTACAGTTTCTACCGGCGCAGGGCCCTTGCTCCCCGAGGGGATTGGGGGTTCCTGCTCCGTAGAGCTTCCGCTTCTGACCACAGTGTTAGCCGTGTCTGTATTGCCGGATGGTGGCACTTCCTCATCCTTTTTGTATATGTTATGTTTGACTTTTTTAAAGCCAAACCTGATATGGTAGTCGCATAGGGCCAGAGGTTCCAAGGCTTCACAATTCAGTACAATAATTGCCTGTCTTGATCGGCCTTTCCATTCCTCCAGCTTCGCGACTCTCCAATCTCCTGTTGGGAGATTGGGGTTGCAATAGTTGATTGTCTCAACTATTTCGAGGGGGTTGTCTGGTACCAGCGGGAGCCAGCATCTATCTCGCGGACGTTTAGGGATCTGGTCCTTAGTGACGACCTTGAGCCTAGCTCCCTCCCAAACTTCCCCTATTTCGGCAACTGTAGCCTTCAGAAGATCAACGGATCTTTCGCCGGCACAGTTTATCAGTTTGACCCTGCCTTGGTACCATCCAGCGTCGTCGCAGATGGGCGGTGGTCCAGAGTTCTTTCTAGCGACTTTTAGGGAGTTTGTCGATAGCGCTTGATCAACATCCTTCCATTTTTCGGTCGTCAGCTTGCCGTCCGGGTCGCTATCATCTATGATTGCGACCGTCAGGCACTCCCTCGCAACCTCACCGAAGGGCTTTGACAGCTTGGCCAGTGATTCCAGCCTAGCCTTGTTAGCCTCCCGCTTTGGTTCCTCGGGGGACGATATGGGCCTCTTGGCTTGTTATTTTTCTTGGGCCAGGATTCCTGTCGCCCAGGCTACCGACTCTTTGTCTTTTTCTGATAAATCGCTTTTGTGACCCCCTCTTTTTATTATTCTCAAGGCCGCCTTCCGGTCTTTATAGGCCTTCGTCGATGGGTTAGTTCTCTCATCAGAGCGGTTTGACGATTCTCCGATCCGAGTCTTTACCGCCTTTGATGTTGAGGGAATATCATCCCCTTCCGGTTTTTTATGAGATCCGGACTCAGTATTTTCTTTTATGTTTGTATACATGTAGTACCCACGAGTTGCGGAGAAATATGTGTCCACCTGGGCAGAGATCCGCAATACCCAGGTAAGGCTGGCTGATCCGGAGGGCGCCAGGTATCCGGATACACCGTTTGCGACTGAGCTATTTTTTGTCTGGGCTGAGGTCAACATCTCGGCACGGTACGGTTAACACCTTATGTCCAGCCCAGGGGATGAGGAGTGGATAGGTAGGTTGGGAGTATGATGGGATAAATGGAGTGAGATGGGATTTTGGTTAGTGAGGGGAATGACGGGGGCGATTATCCTTTGGTGAGAAGCCCCCACACAACGACAAGGTAGATAATCAGGTGGGAGATCTCCGACATAACGAGCGAATCAGGTTTGGGTTCTGAGCACATCATCAACCCCACGTCTTCGGTGCATGAACTACGATGGGACCCATCAAGCGATGAACTGTTCTTTGGCGTGGAAATCGATCAACCCGGGAAAACCCCTACGAAGAGACGTGTACTGAGCGAGGTGGCGCAGCTCTTCGATCCCACCGGCCTGCTCTCACCGGTCATCAGTTCTGGCAAGATTTTCATTCAGTCACTCTGCTCAGCCGGCATTGCTTGGGATGCCCCTCTGCCACACGAACTGCTCGGAACCTGATTTAAGTTCCGCAATGGACTGCAGGGCTGTCATCTATCTGAGGACGATTCGTCCAAACGAACCTGCTCATACGTATTGTATTACTTACTGCTCGCACCAAGGTAGCTCCGCTCATGGTGCTACCATACCTCTCCTGGAGCTGTGCACTCAAACATAGTGCTGTGTTGGCTACGCAAGAATCCCACCACGCTAAAAACATACGTCGCAAATCGAGTTCGGCAAATCCGAGAACTAACATCACCCGACCGATGGTATCATGTGTCCTCGATACAGAATCCAGCTGATTGCGCCAGTCGCGGTATTGAAACAACGTTTGTGGCTACATGGACCGAGTTGGTTGACAGATGACTCATTCACTGAGTCGTTTCTGAATTCTACATGGAAGACAAGCGGTGAGAAGTTATCGGCACAAATGTGTGGTTTGTCGCCGGCACCGTGGAGCTACTCTTACGCAGCAGATGGCCTCGTTACCTAGGCACAGGGTGATTGCCGCTCGACCGTTCTCGGCCATAAGAGGCCATACGATCAAAAGAAGCTCTGGGAGCTTGGGTAGAAGGCTCTTATGCATCCACCTTATAGCCCGGACTTGACGTCAAGTGATTACCACCTGTCTTTGTCCACGAAGTACGATTCGGCCCAAGGAAACTTGTGAGAAACGCCTGTCTCGGTTGTTTTTATAAATAGGCAAATGAGTTTCTATGAGAGATGCATTATGTAACTACCTTCGAAATGGTATCAAGATGTTGAACAAAACGGCATAAACATATTTGAATTAAATCGGGTCAGTCTCACATTACAAGCAACGTGTTGTGATTTAATTTTTAATAATATCAAACTAAAAACCTTCGGAAATCTTCTGAAAATTGTGCGTGGTGTATGGAGAGGGGCGTATATCGAAAACACGTGTGTAATGGGTAAAGCGGTTCAAGAAGATCCGTGAATATGTTCCTATCGACCAGACAGGTGTTGGTTAGTTGGTGTTAGTGTTATTGGAAAAAAAGCATCCCAACGTTACCGCATCCATCTTATTGCCTCGATGTTGCCCCCTGCGACTTTTTTTTTTATTCCCCAAAATTAAGTAACACCTTAAGGGAACTCATCTTAGCAGAATAGAGAAGGACAAAGAAGCTGTAACCATGGTTCTGAACGGGTTAACTTCGGAGGATTCTTTAAGGATCCCTAAAATCCTTGGAACAACGGTGAAATCGTTGTGTACAATTAGGGGGGATTATTGTGATGGTTGATAATAGAATTTTAACTTAATTGCCATACCCCGTATATTACTTTTGGCCAAACAATTCTTAACAGCAAATATGTATCTGTCAAAAATAAATTAAATATCCGAAATAACTGGCAATGCTATCATATATTAGAGATAATGTGTACCAACTTAACCATTAAAAATTGAAAATCGAGTGTACTTAGCTCGCCAAATTCAAATATTTTCACCTTTTTTATCCATAGACATTCTAGTATGCTCCTAATCTGGCTATTTCCAGCTGCTTTAAAGGATTCAGCTGACTGTCTATCAATACCATTTTTTTAAGGATATAAGAGTGGAGTTTTGTGTTGCTACCATCCGTAGAGGGAGTGTCATTATAGGCTTTACAGAAGACAGGTGCAAGAAGACTTGGTGAGAAATGGCGCATTAATTGCTGTCGGTCCATGCAGCGTTAAGAGGAAACAGTATTGTTGATAAAAAATAACAAATATATTTTAATCCACAAAAAGCTTAAATAAATAATATAAATATGTTGTATAAACAAAAACAGAGTAAATCGATAGAGATTTAACCCACAGCAGTCTTCAGAGTCTTGCCGTTAAGTAAAGCTGTGGGTCCACAACAGGTAGTGCATGGTTCCGGTTCGTCATCTTTGCAACAAACTTCACAAGGCTTCTTCGTAATGTACAAATCAGCAGCAAAGGGATTAGCTTTAAAGTACCTAAAAGCAGGCACTAATATGAATACCAACTCAAATTATATGGAATGAGCTCTTACCTTTCTGTTATTGCGGTCGTGGTTGTTGAGATAAGGTATTTGCTTTTGTCGTCATTAAGGGGCTGCTCAAAGACTTGTCTACTAGGACTTTTAGCTGCAACTCTTTCGCTGGTACTGATGTAGGGAGGCTCTTGATATGGGATTGTGTGGAATGTCATTTGAATGTTATTCGTTGTTGTAGGTTTTGGACCAGGAGCAGGTTGTACACCAACTCCCTGAGCTGCTTTATTAGATGTCACGTATTGACTATACTCAGAGGAACCTCACGACTGTATCTTACTAGGCTGGACTGTACTATACAGATTTTGTAATCTTCAAGAAATTTACTAAAAGTTCATGCTTAAAAGTAGAAATACATTAACTATTATCCACTCACAAATGCTTGTCCTGGTCCATGTATTGGAAAAGTTCTAGTAACTGGGGTACATTTTTCAGCACTTCGTCGAGTTTACCCTCGTCAGCTGTAGGACTTTGTCGCGCAATAGATGGTTGTGGTTGATTGCTCTGTAGCTGCTGCATCTGTGGGTTTTGTTGTCGCAATAGTTGCGGAGTATACTGTCGTTGTAGATTTTTCCTTGAAACTGTTGTTGTTCTGAATATGACTGCAGTAAATTCTCGTTTTTTTGAATAAGTTGTAAATTCGGTTGTAGTTTTTCAAACTGTTGCTTTCCCCGTTGTTCTTTCGGTTTTTGTTGCTGCTGGTACGGCTGCTGTAGCTCATCTTGTTGATACCGAAGCTGCTGCCGCAGAAGTTGCTGATGAAGCTGTGATTGTTGGTGTTGCTGTTGATATTGTTGATTGCTCTATGGTTGCTGCTGTTCTTGATAATGAATAACCTGTACAGGCTCCGATTTATGAACAAGCACTCCGTATTTTTTCGAATACAGTGTACCCGTTTGGTTTTGAACTTCTGACAGCACTTCACTAATTAGTATTCCGATGCAGACAATTACTCGTATGTAAGTCGCCATGACCGACCGGTCGATGAAACGGCAAGTATAAAACTAAAGTAGAAATAAACTGAGTTCGACCCGTCTCATGATTTGCTATTGGCAGCTAGCTGCTAGACACACTTACGTCGGAGAAGCAAAAGCGGATTATTTATGTACGTTTGGTGGGAAATTTTAGACGAGCATCGGATCAGGTGCGCTAGCATCAATCGAAGGCATACGATTAGATGTACATATGTACGCAGGTCTTGAGAATTTTATTTTTGTTTGTTTTGTCAAAAGAAGTGGGTATTTTTATTATTTGATTTTATACTATTAGATCGCTGGTGTCGCATATAAAGGCCATGTAAAGAAGTCTCGTACCTTAATTCGTAATAATGGTTATGCAGCTTCATAGATACATTTGTTGAAGCGAAGCAGAAAATTCTCGTTGAATTAATTACATAATGCAAAGTTCAATGTACTCTTTATTGCCCCAAGTCTTCGTGACCTAATTGAAGCGATTATTTTAGATTGAAAATGCATCTTAATCATTGCGCTTATCTTTTTTTCGTTTTGCTGTTATTTTTTTTTTCTGTTTCCAAGAAGTTTGCCATTTCAACTTTTTATAGCTTCATAAAACTACATTCTCACAACGACGTTTGACCATCATAAAAACCGGAACAATCCGCCTCATTCCTGCCTCTCATCCGTCGACTAATAAAACTATTATAACCACCCCTAATTCCCGTTTCCATGAATTCGCGAACAATTTTCACCGACAACCGGCAACACCCAACCTCTTAATCCGGCTTTTGGGTTTTTACGACCACCCAGCGTGATGACGGCCTTAATTAACATTGCACTTAATGCGCCAAGTTGCTTCCACCAAGTAATTAAATGCTAAAAATGAAAATCCCTCTGATTAGTCTCTGATTTTAATGAGCTAACAGGCCGAAATGACCGCGGGTCATATTTGCGATGGTCGCTGGAGAACTGGTTACGATTCTCACACTGAATAATAATTGTTCAATCAATCAGAACGATAAGCTGCGGCATCTTCTTCTGACCTACACGTACTCGTATGTTCATATGCATTGGAGGTAGTGTGGTATTTGGTCCAGTAGTCGTAAATTATTCAACGGTAAGTGCTTTTGGATCGGACGGAAATCGAATCGATGCCTATGAGTTAGGGAGTTGTGTCCAGTGGTAATGTCTCGTATTATACATAGAAGGCTGAGACTAAGCTCAGAGTGATTGTTGGGGCGCGTATGTTAGTGGTATAACGCATTCGTTTTCTGACCCGAATAATTGATAGACGGCGGTAATTAGTTTCGGGGCGAGAGGATTTAAGCGAATGGGTTTTCGCTGGAAATGGCAAACGTGTGTATTAAGTTATCGTTAGATGCCGACGAATAGTTTGTTGAGCTTAGTGGTTATGACCTTGTCATGGTGTTTCGTGAATATGTGCGGACTTAACGCGCTAATGGTTTCATATTTGCGCAGCTAGAAAACATAATTGGAAATAGTATTGGGGTGTAAGAATTTGTTTGTACAAATAATTTCCCCAACAGCCACGACACCTGGTAGGAAACATTACGTAGCTCAATGAATACTCGTGCAAGAGTGCATACCCATCAAACATTACAAATAAGAAACTAACCAAACTGCATGAGGAACTATCCATGCTGTAAAATAAAATGAAAAGCACGTTACAAAACTTCGATTTTTTACGAGATTTTGTGCTAAGACTATCTTGAACGATTTGAGAAAAAGATGAATCGATATTCGATACTAAAGGGTGCCCAGTGGAAAATGTTCAGGCTTGAAATAAAATAAATAAAAAACTGAAAACTGTAGATAATACCTTATACTGATAAAATATAGTCATGTTGCGGATTTTATTTTTTAAAAAGTATATCTTCGAAATGACCCCCGTTTCTGTCACTCTCGCAGCCGGACCCTTACATTTGCTATAACGTGTGAATAACTAGCTTGTTCAATAGCGGCAGTTTCGCGCCATTGGGGGATAACTCAAGTAAACCTTGAGCGATCCCCGCAAGAAAAAGTCGCAGGGTGTGCGGTACGGAGAGCGAGGTGGCCGGGGTATGTCTCCATACTTGCTGATCAACTTGTTTGGAAAAGCAGCCCTCAGCTTTTCAATCGAGATGCTAGCCGTGTATGGTGTAGCACAGTCTTGCTTAAAAATTGTTCTGGTGCTGTGCCCCTGGAATGGCTGCAGTTGCGGCAGCAGAAACTCGTCGACCATTCGGCAATACACTTCTCTTGTTGGTTAAAAAGATAAAGGCCAATCATCCCTCGGGCGAAAATGACACACCATACCGTCGTTTTGGGGCAATGTAAACGTTTTTGGTAGCGTTCTCTAGGGTTGTTTGAGCACCAGTAACGCAAGTTCTCTTTATTTACGTCGCCGTCGACATGAAATTGTGCTACAGTACTAAGCAATATGTTGCTAAGCGTTCATGCTGTTCGAAAACGTTCGAGAATTGTCCTAGCGAAAGTTTCTTCTCTTTAGACTTGGCGTGTGTCGAATTTTTTTTTTTCAAAATAACGTGCACAGTTGATTTTTTTCATTCCCGTAAAGGTCGCAAACTTCCATATGGATTTACGCGGATTTCGTATATTTTCGTGTCGAATTTCAGCACCATGTTTCGCCGTCGCTGCCGACGGTCATGATCCCCGAGGATCATTGTCCTTTCTTGTCCAAACCTTTGCACCCACGACCACATAAGTTGTGTGCTCGGACCATCACTCATACCGCACAAATTAAAGTGAGTACGAAAATTGCAACTTGTACGAACCAGCGATTCACCCGTTTTCAAATATTGATAACCGCGAATGCGCGGTATTCTCCCGCCCAATGCATATGCTGGTTTTCGAACATTCGAAATTTAAACTTGGAAATTTCCCGCTGGGCATACTTTATTTCCTGTGACGCACTCATCAAACATTACCTTATTACGTACTTTCATAATGGGTTGTCCAAGTGAGGTACAGGAAATTTGACAAAGTCACTGTATTGGTTTTCTTCCATCCTTATGTGTATAACTTCGTTAACCGAATGTTTGCCATTTATTGTCTTTCGACTGGTATAAGTTTAAAAACGTCGGTCGCCACAACCGCCTTAATGAAACAGCCATAAGCCGTTTCTTACGTAAATTCAAGGCTATGAGTTCTATAGGAGATGCACCAAGGTTTGGCAAGCCAAATACTGTTTGCATTCATACATACATATATTTTCAGTGGCCCGCATGTTCCACTAACGAAGTCGCGGGGGTAATGCGCGCACGTGGCATCTCCAGGCCTCTCGATCATCCGCCATCGACGGTAACTCATTAGGAACTATGCCCAAGCGCACCCAGGCGAGTTCTTGAACTTGGTCCAACCACCTCGTCCCGGGTCTGCCAAGCGGTCGCCTGCCTGATGATATTGCGTCCAGGGCACGCTTCGGAAGTCGTGATGACGGCGACATTCGTCTCTCTTTCCGTTCGGAGATTATAAGAAAGTCAATTTTAGCTTAATAAATAATGCTTTATAGCAAGTTGAATGGCCTTGAACCTTTCAACCGGTAATCTTAGAAATGCGTGTGCTATGTTTGAAGATATTTTAAAATTAAAGAGAAAGGAAAAGATAATAATAAATTAAGAATTTAAAAATGGAAATGGAAATAAATAAATGAATTTAAATAAATATGAGAAATGAAATTAATGAAGTAAAATAAATTGGAGAAATATGTTGAAGGGAAATAAATAGTGAAAAAACAAAAATACATTTTTTGAGTTTTTATTTTTCATTTTACATAAACCTCAGCTTATTCCAAAGATTTTTGAAGATATCATTAAAAAAAAAGCTTTGCCCGGTTTTACATAATCATGTTTTTGAACTCTAGCATAGTTTTGTTACTGGTAGATCCACGTCAACTAATCTTGGTAATTTTCACCAATTCTATAATCAAAAGTATGGAAAGCCATTGTTAAGTCGGCACCATCTACACCGACTTTTGGAAAACGTTTGATCGCGTTCAGAACATTGTGTTAATCTCGAAAATTCGTCTTCTTGGGTTCCACTCTAATTTATTGCTCTGGATTCGAGGCCATCTCATTAGTCGTACACAATATGTGCGTATTGGAACTACGCTGTCGAAAGTCAGGAGTTCCTCAAGCCAGTCACTTAGGCCCACTCCTTTTCCTTTTATTCATAAATTACCTACCTTTGAATGTACGTAATTCTCATTGCTTATTATTTGCTGATGACCTGAAAACCCTTAGTCGATATCGACATATTCTGATGCTGCTGATTTACAACATGAAATTAATAGTTAATGTATAGCTGAATAGTCCAGCGCTAATGGACTACACTTTGACAGTAGCAAGTGCTCGGTAATGAACTTTTCTACGTTGTTATCTGACAATGTTTTTGAATACTCCCATAACAACTGCGTTCTGATTGGGTGTAATATTCGACAAGAAGCTTGACTTATCGATGCATATTGAGTACATTGTATCTAAAGCGAGCTCTATGATGGCTTTTTATCTCTCAACATAGAGGACTTTCAAAATCCTTATGCACTAAAGATCTTGTATATTTCTCTGTTATGCACTGTTGTGTTGTGTGGAACCTCAGCTACTTAAATATTTATTTATTTATTTCATTTATTTATCAATTTATATTATGGATTAGATTTATCATTTAGACTTAAAAATAAATACAATTTAGTTACGATTTAGTTAGGTGACAGGCTAACAAGATAAGATACAATTTTTTGCATAAGGGCTTCTCTTGAGCAATGTTCAAAAAAATCTAGGTGATGTTGAGCTATGTTCGCCTCACGAATGCAACGCGGTAATGGTTCATTATTACCATAATTTGTGCGATGGATATGAGTACGAAAGAGTATACGATGTCGGGTATTCGTAGGATGAACATAAAAATTAATACGATTTAAAAGGGGAGAACAATCAATTCTAGAAGTAAGAATGTGTCGAATGAACATTAATGAGAAATACCTGCGGCGCGTATGAAGAGGAAGTACATTAAACAATATGCATCTTGTTTTATAAGATGGCACATCTATATTCCAATTAAGTTTAAAGAATATATACCTAGTGAATTTTCTCTGAATTCTTTCGATCCTCCTTAAAGCATTAGTATAAAAAGGGTTCCGAACAATACAGCAGTATTCCAAGGAAGATCGAGCTAGTCCAAAAGGCCTCTCAGCGCGAAAGTAACTCTTGACTTCTTTGAATTCCGTCTAATGAATCCAAGCATTAAATTAGCTTTTGTTGTACCGTAATCGACGTGCGGAATGAAACTCAATTTATAATCTAAGATTACGCCTAAGTCCTTTATTTGGGAAACTTAAGTTAAAAATTGAATGACATCTCTTACTCTGTGACAAAAAAAAAAAAGGAAAAAATTCCGCTACATTTAAATGCAGTGAGTTTATATCACACCAATATGAAAGACAAGTGAGATCATCTCGTAGTTGAAGACAATCATTTATGGATACAATTTTTTTATAAATCTTGAGATCATCAGCATAGAGTAGACAGTTTAAAAATTGAAACATCGATGGAATATCATTAACGAATAAGAGAAACAAGAGTGGACCTAAATGACTTCCTTGTGGAACTCCTGATGGTACAGATATACTTTGAGATGTATAACTATTAATCTTGACTTTTTGAGTTCGATTTGTTAAGTAAGACTGAATCCACTTTAAAAGGTAAGAGTGAAGACCCAATCAAGACAGTTTCGAAATTAAAATTTGATGATTTACTCTATCAAAAGCTTTAGAAAAGTCAGTATAAATTGCCAATTTGAGAGCTTAGCTCCAAATTAGAATTTAAGTGGTTCACAAAAATAGAGAGATCTGTGGCAGTAGATCTGCCAGAAACAAAACCGTATTATATGTCTAAAAGTACAAAAATACAGCTTATTGTACACTAAATTTTCAAAAGTCTTTGGTTTGTGTGACAGCTTGCAAATAGGCCTATAATGTTTTATTTCAAGTTTGGATCAGGACTTAAAAACCGGACTTAAAAAGGATGATTTCCAGTCATCTAGAAAACAACCAGTCTTAAGCGACAAACTAAATATAAATGTTAATGGTGTTGCTAAAGAAGTTGCGTAGTTTAAAAAAAAAAAAAAAAAAAGGACAGATATTCTATCAGGGCCTGTAGATGCTGCACTATCAATTAGCGATAAAGATCTTAGAACTTCGGAAGTGTCTAATTCAAGTGAACCGATTTGGAATAACTCAGGAGTCTGAGGTATATTCTCATGTGGAGAGTTATGGGAGTACACTGACTGAAAATAATCGGCAAACATTTGGCGAGTCATTGACATATTATCAGACGTTAGTCCTAAATAATTCGGATGGCAAAATACTAACAAAGGCCTCGTAGGGGTAGCATCTATCCGACTCTAATAAGCGAGGAGAGCCACCGCAGTCGAACATCTTGCGGCATTGTTAGTAAGTCCCATCCCCACCTCCTCGTGGTGCCATCTGAAGATTTTCTATAGAAATTGCATACGGGGAAGGGCAAATGGCGAGCCTCCTGTGCCAAGAAACAGGATTAGTTGATTGGGCTACGGCCTAGTAAGCCGTAACCGTAAAAAAACCACAAACTCCGAAACAACCACAAGCCTCGGATATAACGGAGCGGATTTATGTTGATGATCCTTGCAGAAAACGAAAAAACCGGCCAAGTGCGAGACGGACTCGCGCACGAAGGGTTCCGTACTATTATGTATAAAAACGGCAAAAAAAGCATGTCTGTTGTATGGGAGCCCCATTTATACATATATTTATTATATTCTGTCAAAGTATTTGTTGTTAAAGCAGCAACAGAAATACATAATCAGTGACATTTTATTCTCACACCCTTAAATATGGGTGTTCCCCAAAGAGCAGTATTGGGCCCAATCCTTTTTCTAATTTATGTTAATTCGTTTTTCTTACAACCTTTTAAAGGCAAAATAACTGCCTTTGCTGATGAAACATCTCTTTTCCACTCAAACACTAACTTAATTGATAGTTTTGTTAATAATGACCTAGATATGTTAAGGAGATGGTTTAATTATCATAAACTCATAATTAGCAACAAAACGAAGTACATGATATTTAATATCAATGGTACAGTTTTCAGAGACCTTCCCTTATATTATCATGCACCATTGTGTAATCGATTTGTTCTTGAAGATATAGTATTCAACAATCAAGAATGTTTGAAAATTGCTTCTTGATTGAACACGTGGACAGTTTTAAATATTTAGGTGTTATATTGGACCAACAACTTTGTTGGAAAGACCATTCAATATATTTGAAACAGGGGGTGGCCGTGGTGCAGTGGTTAACATCATCGACCGCCGATCGGAAGGTCTATAGTTCAAATTCGCTTCATAGCCAAGTAAAATTAATTCCTAAACGGATGATAAAAAGTATGCAACGCAGTTGTGAATGGAAAGTGACCAGACGTACTGCCTGCAAGCATAACACTCACAGTATATGGTCAGCCGAAATTCATCCTCTGCGTATGCAATACTAAAGTGCTTGAAGGAATTACTACGGACTATAACCAACGCGGACTTTGGTCGGCTCTCGTCCTATCTAGGCCTAGGACAACCACCCCTGAGAGTAGTGAACGAACATCACCGACCCCAATCACTGCACTCCGTTCAGGTTGTGTGTGTCAACACATCATAAGAGAATATAAAAACTCTTGAACCTGCGCGAGTCTCTAAAAAAAAAAAAAAAAAAAAAAAAGGATCTAAATGGGGTTATAAAATAATTATTCCATCTCAGTATGCACTGCAATCTCTACCCGTTTTAAAATACTAAATGTATACTCGCACCGATATGGAACTAGCAAAAACATGTCCATGTCCGGAACTAAATGTATTATCGCACCGATATGGAACTAGCAAACCATGTCCACGTCCGGACCTGAATGCATACATACACATGTATGACATTCGTTCACGAAATGCGGTGCAGGCATTATATTCTTTCATTTCTTTTCTTCATTTCAGTTCAAGTGTGCTGTACAGTGTACACCAACTGTTCGAGCTTTATCGCCACATCTCCATACTTTTGGGTTTCTTGAAAACTACGGGGTATAACTCATACCGTATGAGAAGCATGTTCGTTGCATTTATGTTTTTTTTTTTCTTTTTGTACATATGTGATTGATGAATAAGGGTTGAATGGAACTATGGAACTCATTTCGTTCAATTTGCGGAACGAGAGGACATGTGTCCGAGAGAGGACATAGTTTCGTGAACTATACATGTCCGGAACTACCCAACTCTACTTCGTAATGTACATATGTATGTATGTATGTATACTTATACGTAGCGTACAGATGTGTGAGTGTATGCACGTATGTGATGCGTATGGACGTATGTACGTATCGGTTCGTATGTGTGCAAGATCGCTTGCTCCTCTTGCTCACTTGCTCTTCTCCACCTGCCGCGACGTCGTGCGAAAGGGATGCTAGGCCAGCTGCGAGGACTGGTCGTGAGCAATGGCGCCACGCGATTGCCCTCACGCCGACTTACCCGCAGCATGAATCGCGAATTTGCTACGAGACTCGCGAAATATCCCACGCAAAAGAAAAAAAAAATCACCGTAATCGTTTCCAATTCAATATGTCACAAATTTAATTTCCTTAACCTAACTTAATCTAGGTTTACAATTAATCCTTAAAACTACCCTACACCGTATGTCAATAAAAAAAGTCGAAATAAATAAAAAAAACATATGTAAACAAAAAAAAAAAAGGAATTCACTGTCCAAAAAAGCAAACAAACCGCAGCTTGAGTATACGAACAGTCGTACCGAAACTCCTCTGACCAACGACTTAGCCCGCATCACCAATCGCGACCAACAAATTTCTGATTTCAATACCTTAAACAATGAACGTGATATCCGCGACCAACGTAGGCAATAGGACACACTGTACGGCCGCGTACCGGGAACTGCTTAAAACCGTACCGGAGTCAGTGCTGTCGTTTCCCAAATTCAGAAAGGAGCCAAATTCAAGATTTTGGGGAGCCACAGGGGAGCCACCGAAAACATAACATATATAAAGTGTTACAATTTGATTTGTTTATTTATTAGCGTAGCAACATAACGCAATGATTAATCCTTGAATTATAGCAGGTGTGTTAACAAATAAATTCATCCATCGCCTCACTTAAAAATGAAAAGGATTACGATTATGAAAGTAAAAACAATTTTCTTTGGTAACGAAATTTTGTCTTTATTACAACAAAAACTTAAAAAAATGCAATTTTAAGTAACTACTTTTTTTCTAAAGAAAAAACAAAATAAAAGTTATGTTTATAATAAATATTTAAGCCTTTTACTCTCTATACTAATTCACCACGACTTTTACAAAGAAAGATAAAAACTAAATAAAAATATAACAAGCTACATATATTTTAGCTCTAACAAAATGACACCACTTCAAGGGATTTTTTTTTAAAAG
Organism: Eumerus sabulonum; assembly: GCA_951905685.1. Lineage (NCBI taxonomy): Eukaryota > Metazoa > Arthropoda > Insecta > Diptera > Syrphidae > Eumerus > Eumerus sabulonum. The sequence goes on from OX645060.1 coordinate 213,218,934, forward strand.
AAATAAAATAAAATCTACGTTGATAAAATGTACTTCTTTAAGCCTTATTCTCTCCATAATAATTCACTATGACTTTTAGAAGGAAATCTAAAAACTAAATAAAAATATACGAATCTGTTTTTGACTAGTTCTTTAAAATAAAAATTAGTTGCAATGTTTTTTTTTTGTATTTAAAGATCAATCGGTTGGACGGCTCCCATTTTTCGGCAAAATTGTCCTTCATCAACTTTTTGCCGTCAAAACAGCATTTACCGTTCCTGTATGAAGGGCGTTTCGCTTTTTGTCCTTGATAAGGTTAACGTCAGAAAACTTCCTTTCAACAGTGGCACTACTATGCGGAAAAGCAATAATTGTTCCAATAAATTTTTTTATCAGTGGAAACATAGGTTCATTTAGTCCATTTTCCTTGGTAAAAATAGGATTGTAAAATGAATCAAGACTTAAGTCCTTGGAGACAAAACTTTGGTTAAGTAATGACCGCCTTTCTTCATCCAGGGATTCAGCCTCTGATTCATTAATCAAATTTGGAAACAACGTCATTAAAGGGACTAGACTTGGTGCCAAGTCATTGGGGTTAATACCTTGCAGGGCAATCAAAACAGCATCATTAAAATTTATCCTAAATAACACCTGTTTGCAAAGCTCTATGTAGTACTCACGGCATTTCATTTTAATTTCTTTAATATCTGTTTCCGAAATTGTTTTTTTATTTAAAATAATTCCCGCTTTTGCCCCAATATAAATATCCTCTACCGGTAGGTAAATATTTTGATTACCAAAATCAATATTATTTTGAACCGTATTACCTTCAAATTCTGGTTTAACGAAATTCTGAATTAAAGTTTTGAAATACAGCTTAATAGTTGGTAATAACGTATGTATTTTTGGGGCTTCAGCCTGAAATTCGATATTAATCTTGTTCGTCAATTTTAATACATACGCCGAAAAACAAAAATATATTTGATTTGTTTCAGTTAATTGAGAACAAATATTTTGAGCCATATCTGCATTTGTTTCTAATTTGTAGGTCAAGAAGAAATTTTGCAGAGGAACCCATTGCTCAATTATTCTCGAAACAACGTTTTCTAAAGAGAGCTACCTGGTTGATGCCACCCTAAGAATTTTGTGTACATCAACGGAAAATAAATTTTGGATTTCCTTAAATTCGAGTTGTCTTTTGGGGCTATGTGCAAAAAAACTATATATATTCCGTATTAGTGCGTCGAGATGGGAAGGAAGTTTTTTAGAAGCTGCCGAAGATGCGGCTGATCTTTTTGGAGAAGTGACTTTACTCCAGATTTCTTTCCCATCATGACCGAAGCGTTGTCCGAGGCGAAACCAACTAGATTATTAAGCGGCACGTTCAAATTCTTAAAAAAATGTACTATTGTATTATAGATAGATAAACTGTCACAGCTATCTACTTTAATAAGTCCTAAAAACCTATCTTTAACTTTACCTACGATAAAATCAAAATATCTAACAATCAAAACCAGGCATTTGGTTGTACTGACATCCGTTGTTTCGTCTATTATAAGGGAAAAACGTTGGTGTCGTAGAATTTCCCGAATCTCTTCTAGTCCCTCTTCTAAAAAAAGCGTGTTGGTGGTATCAGTCGCCTTGGTTTTGCCGCATTTAAGTCCATTGGCTATTTCTGAATCAGGAGCCACAGCTTTAATTAACGCAATAAGTGCCATTATCAAAGAAAACGGCAAATTATGCTCAATTAAAAACATTATTATTCGGAGCTCAGCCGTTTTTATTTGATTTATTTTAGCTTGAAACTTTTTTGTGTACTGGGTGTTGTCCATTTTTGGTTGATTTCTAATGATGCTTGATGTGTTGTTGTGATTTCTCATGTCTTACTAATTGTGGCTTATTGTTGGGTAAAAAAACTTTACATACCATACAGAATGGCCTTGAGGTGTTGTTCGGTCCATTTCCTTCTTCTATCCAGGTGAAACGTTCTAACCACATCTTATTAAATTTACGAACTCTTGTGGTATTCGTGCAGGATTCGTGGTCGATCCCTATAGTTTTACCTGCCAGAAGACGCTTTCTTTTTTGTTTGTAAGAATCAACTTTACATAATTAAACAATTTTGAGAAACTTACTTTTCTATCGCAGTACTTGGAAATGTTGTTTTCGCATCTTCTTTGGTCGAAACCGTTATCGTAGGCTCTTTGTTGGTTTTTTTATCAGATTGTGATGGCGGTATTTCTGTCTGTGCAGATTTATTTGGTTTTCTTACTAAAAATCTTAAATACAAGTTGTTCTAAGTTTAATAACATTTTATGAATGAATACAAATTATTAAAAAAAACTTACTTATCCATACTGTATCACTATTAAGATTTAGGCAAAACTCGAAACTGCGATGCAAATGCAATATGTACCTATGTATGTATACGTTTTTGAAATCGAAATGTCATGAACAATATTTGGCCAGAAGGGAAATTAGGGAAGGGGAATTTTAAACGTAAAATAGAGATGTGCGAGTTATGAACCCAACTAGTACTATAAGTTAGTACTAGAATGTGAATATTATTTAGTATTAAATTTTGACTTTAAAATTCGGGGAGCCATTCTGATTGATGGGGAGCCCAGTGCTCTACAAGGGAGCCAAAAGCTCCTATAGGAGCCAAAACGACAGCGCTGACCGGAGTTCTTCCCCGAAGATCACTCTCCGAGTACTTCGCCGAAGATTTCTCTCCGAGTTCTTTGCCCACTCTCCCTCATGTGCTACTAGGAACACAAAAAAAAAAAAAGATTCTGACCTTCTGCGGGTTGAACTCCACTCGTTCGCGTGTCAAGTGCTGATTGTACCCTCGGGCTATCCGCTTTCTCTGAGTTTGCATTCCCAAAATGGATGACTACAAGCCGTTCACAAATGGGAACTGACCGAAAGATGACAACGAAAACCTTTCGAAACAATTTATTATTGGTTGTTTGTAATTATGTATATGTATAATTAATTTTGTTCTGTTTTTAGTATTTGTCGTGGTAGCGGCAACAGAAATACATCATCTGTGAAAATTTCAACTGTCTAACTATCACGGTTCATGAGATACAGCCTGGTGACAGACGGACGGACGGACGGACGGACAGCGAAGTCTTAGTACGTGGAATGTTAGGTCCCCAAACAGGAAATGCGATGGAATGGACCGGGTATAAGGCAGATGAAAAACTGCGATATTTACTACGGCGACTGCTATAGGGAGAGAGGGCAACGGTTGTTAGGATGCGGATTTGCTGTTCGAGGTGGACTAAGGCAAAAGTCCTAAGCTTTCGGCATGTGAGTGAATGCCTCGTAACAATCCGTATCAAGGCTAATTTTTTTAACATCAGTCTGATCTGCGTCCACACCCCCACGGAAGACAAGGATGACTCCGCCAAAGATGAGTTCTACGATCTTCTAGACAGGACGTATGCCCAGTGTCCCAGCTATGACATCAAAATTGTACTAGGAGACTTCAATGCTAAGTTGGGTAAGGAAAGCATCTTTGAACGAGTCATCGGCAAACACAGCCTACACGACACCACATCCGATAACGGACACAGGCTGATTGATCTTGCTACGGGGCGAAATCTCCTTCTAGCCAGTACGCGCTTCCCACACCTCGATATACACAACGGCACCTGGCGGTCAATCGACTACCAACCAGATTGATAAAACTTTCCGAGGGGCTAACATCGACTCCGACCACTATCTTGTAGTAGCCAAGATGCGCTTACGGATATCACGAATGCAGCAGAGAAGAGTAAGACAACAAAGTTATGAAGTCGGAAAGCTACTATCGCCAGAAACCGCTCGTGCTTTTACCGATTGCGTCTCCCTTAAGCTCTCCAATACACCTCAATCCTCCACGCTATCAACAGAACAGCAGTGGAGCCCTTGCAAACAAGCCCTGAAAAGCTCTGCTTCCGAAGTTTTGGCTCCACCACGAAGAAACACCTGGTTCGATGTCGAGTGCAGGAGTATTCACACAGCGAAGCAGGATGCATATAAGGCCTCGCTGCATAAAAGAACAGGAGCAGCTCGTGAACTCTACTAGTTAAAAAGAAGGGAGGAGCATAAGCTACTTAGAAGAAAGAAGAAAGAGTACGAGAAGCGCGCGATTGAGAATTTGGAGAGGTGTTACTGTAGGCGTGACGTTCAAAAGTTTTACCAACAGATAAAACGAACATGCCAAGGTTATAAGGCCAGAACGGAAGCCTGCAGGGATGAGAACGGACACCTAGTAGTAGAATCGCAGTCGATGCTGAGAATATTGAAAAACCACTTCCGCAGGTTGCATAACGGGGACGTTAGTCAATATACCGCTGTCAGGCAGCATGATCCAATTCTTAATAACGAAGTTAAGGTTGCCATGTCGAATAAAGCTGCTGGCGCAGACGGACTGTCTGCTGAGCTCTTCAAGGCCTTCAATGACCTGGTTAGGAGCATGTACTAGTTCACCTGTAACATATGGTCATAGGAAAGCATGCCCAAGGAATAGAGTGCCAGCATCGTATGCCCGAACCACAAGAAAGGAGACCCCTCTGATTGCGCCAACTATAGAGGAATAAGTCTCCTTAACATCGCCTACAAAATCTTCTCTGGTGTTTTGTGTGAACACCTGAAGCCTTTTGTAAATAAACTGATAGGTCCTTATCAGTGCGGATTCAGGCCAGGGAAGTCCACCATCGACCAAATCTTCACACTACGGCAGATCCTGGAAAAACCAATGATTTTCAAGTCTACACTCACCACCTATTTTCGGCTTCAAAGCCGCATACGACAGCGTAATTAGAGACGAGCTATACAACGCTATGTCTAACTTTGAGATACCTGCTAAACTCATCAGACTATTCAGGATGACTTTGGTGAATGCTCGCTGCTCCATCCGAATCGGTGAACATCTTACCCATAGTTTTGATGTCAAAAAAGGATTTAGGCAGGGCGATGCGCTGTCGTGTGATTTCTTCAACATCATATTGGAAATGATTGTGCAAAAATCACTGGCCAATACAAGAGGCACAATCTATTTCAAGTCCTCGAAACTCCTGGCATACGCCGACGATATTCACATAATAGGTAGATCACAGCGAGATGTTAATGAGGCGTTTGCGAGTATTGAGATGGAGGCGGTGAAAATTGGTTTGGCGGTAAACGAGGGCAAAACTAAATATATGCTAGCATCAAAAAAGGACGCTTACCACCGACGTCTTGGCCAGAACGTTTGTATTGGCAGATATAAGTTCGAGGTAGTTAAGGACTTCGTCCTTCTTGGCTCCGCAGTGACCTGGAACAACGACATCAGTTCCGAAATCAAACACAGAATTACTATTGCCAATCGCTGTTTCTTTGGGCTCAGGAGGCAACTGAGTAATAGAGCCCTCTCCCGAACGACAAAGTTGACTCTATATAAGACCCTTATCATCCCGGTCCTGTTGTACGGCGCAGAAGCATGGACACTATCAAAAGCGGATGAGGAGGCCCTTGGTCGGTTCGAGAGAAAGATTTTGCGCGTGATTTTCGGGCCTATAAGCGCAGACGGGGGATGGAGGAAAAGATTCAACCACGAACTTTACGGTCTGTACAGCGACATGAGTCTAGTCAGGCGTCTACGGATTTAACGCCTAAGATGGCTGGGCCATGTAGAGCGAATGAACACCACAGTTCCAGCCCGGAGAGTCTTTGAATCCAACCCCGAGGGACGAAGAAGCAGAGGACGGCCGCACTTAAGTGGAAGGGGATCTCAGCCAACTGGGTGTGCGGCAATGGAAAAGGCTAGCAAAAAATCTTGCTAGTTGGAGGGGCATGTTGGTTGAGGCCCAGGTTCACACCGAACTGTAGCGCCAATTAAGAAGAAGAAAAAGTTCTGAATAAGTCATGGAGTTAGGAATTCTGTTGGATTTTCGTCGTGAATTAATGTAACTCCAAAATTGTTTACCATTTTGTCTTAAATTCGATTGTATTGTAAGAATGAAGACATGATAAAACGATTAAGATAATTATAATCTTTTTGAAGTTTTACATAAGAGTGACGCAGATTTGGGGCGTTTGGTTTACTTTTAAATGCTTTGTTTTTTTTTGATTTTTAAGTCTTCATAGACGTCTATTAGTGTGTCGGACTCTGGCGCACGATGAGCGAGTTCGGATCCCGATAACACCAACGCCATCGAATGTTCATTTCGCGACGTTCCTCCTCGACGGAGTATTGGCAAAACCCCCCGTAGTAAACTTGCCATGAAAAAGCTACTCGACTCACGCCGTTCGGAATCGGCATTGAATTGTAGGTCCCTTTCACCTGTGCGAAAAATAAATCACACTCAACATGGGTGATTGAGAAAAGCTTGGCTCTGGTCCTTCATGGGCAGTAACGCCAGCAAAGAAGAATATCATAGGTCCAGAACAGAAGATCGTGGTCAGAAACAGCAAATGATATATATAATAGTATAATGCTTAGTTTCGTGTGAGTTGACACAGAGCAGAGAACAAGCTAAACCGTTTACGACTATAACAAACATACAATTCAATATGTTTTAGAATAGCACGGTTATATACTCAGGACACACTAAATAGAGGCGGTAAAAATCAAAAATCTTTTGATATAATACAAAAAAAAATTAAAGCAAATCTAATCACCATACATCAGTGTGGGCAGACTGTATGTATGACCTGAGGCTTTGCAAGAATTGTTTGTGCTTGATGATTTCACATCAAGTCTGAAGAATCCCATTATACAATAATTAATAAATAATTATGTATAATTAACGAATTCGGACAGTTGGGCGGAAATAAGTTATTTACAAACACTTTTTCTCTAAAGGAAAGTAATTTAGTAAGAATAAATTATAAAAGACGAGAACCGGACATTTTAATTACATAAATATCTAACGTAAGTCACAGTATAATACCTTTTAATAACAACTTTCGCGCCTGCTAAAAATAAACGAACAATAAGCGTATTCAAATCAAGTGGTAAGGTAAGACAGCGTTATAAAGTGTTTTTTATATGACAACACAATACCTATGTATATCACACTGTGGATGAAGCAGAAATAATCGCAAACAATCAGCGGGTTGTCTTCATTTTATTAAAGCTATTAATTACCATCTCCTTAAGTTCGTTAAACAACAAGGGGAGCCAAAACCAAAGTTTATAAATATGAAGATAAAAAATCTGCAATATATATTGTTATGTAACAATTTTGAATGCAAATTTTTGAAAAAAGAAAATAAAAAAGAAACTGGTTCTCTTTAATGTGACTATATAAATTCTCAAACTTGATATCAATAGAATTGAAATAGCACCACTGTGCCGCTTTGGATTAAACGAATTTACATTTCTTTGCCAAAAAAAAACCTTTTTCCTTGGAAGTGACTTCATTGGGATACAAGTTATCTGTGATTCAGTGACCTCTTGACCGGAAGTTCATATATCATGCAAAGTGGGTACGCCATGACTGATCTATTGATTTACCTTCAAAAAGTGTAATGACTGAATAATCGCCTTTGAACTTGAATATGGTTAGAGATTAATAACCTTTTGATTTCAGATTTTTTTAAATCTCGTATTTCAAAAGAAATTCATCATGTGATGACCTTTATTTTTGGTCAGATTGACTTGTTTCTGGAAGAATTTGTTAATTTCTCCAACCAGTAACTTGTGAGACATGGTCATAATGGTTTTCTCCAGATGAAGCTAAATCAAACAAGTCCTTAAAAGGGACCGACCTTATCACGCATTTGTGAAAGCCGATTGATTTTAATTCTTATTAAACTTTTATGTATGTATGTATGTATATGGAAAACTTGATTAAGGTAGAAATACACAACGGCATCTACGCAGTTATACGAAATCAACATGATTCCTTGAGGATTGCGTATAGTCCTTTGAAGCCGGTGACATCGGGGTTCACTTAACAGAAAATAAAAAGAAATTAATTTATCTACCATGAGCTGCTCTCCTGGATGGTAAAGAACTAACAAAGGCCTCGTAGTAATAGTGTCTGCCGAGGGGTGCTGGTCCACTAAAAAAACAGGTAAGAGCCTCTGCAGCCGAACACCTTGCGGCTCTGTTAGCAAGGTCCTACTTCCCTCTTCTCGTAGTACCATCTGGAAATTACCTGACCATGGAAATTACTAAAGAAAGAGCATGAATGGCGAGTATCCTGTGCAACAAAACAGGATTAATGGTTAGGCCATGGTCTACAAAAGGTGACCGGAAAATCCCATAATGCTCAGAGACAATGACAAGCCTCCAATAGAGGGACCGGAACCCTAGACCGCTATAAAGCAGACTTAACCGCCATCCAGAAAATGCGATGGAGTGGACCGGATAAAAAACGGACGAAAAACTTCGACATCTACTACGTTGACTGCTATAGGAAGAAAGGACAACGATTGTTCGGATACGGATTTGTTGTTCGAGGTGGACTAAAGCAAAAGGTCTTAGTCTTTCGGCATGTGGGCAAACGCCTCATAACGATATGTATCAATGCCAACTTTTCTAACAGCAGCCTGATCTGCATCCACGTCCCCTTGGAAGACAAGGAAGACTCCCCCAAAGATGAGTTTTACGATCCCCTGAACAGAACATATACCCAGTCATGTATGACATCAAAATTGTACTAGAAAAGTTCCATACTAAGCTGAGTAAGAAAGCATCTTTAAACGAATCATTGGCAAACATAGCCTACACGACACCACATCCGTTAACGGACAAAGGCAGATTGATCTTGTTACGGGGCGAAATCTCCTTTTAGCCACTAAGCGCTTCACGCATCCCGATATTCAAGACACCTAGCGATTGCCATATCGATCAATCGCTAACCAAATTGATTACATCGTGACCGACATTAGATACCCCTCCACTATTCCTGATGTTCGAACTTTCCGAGGAGCTAACATCGATTCAGACCATTATCTTGTAGTAACCAAGATGTGCCTACGGATATCAAACACACAGCGGAGTAGAGCAAGAACAAAAAGTTATGACATAGTAAAACTACAATCGCCAGAAACCGCTAATGCTTTTGCCGATCACGTCTCCCTTACGCTTTTTCATATACCTCCACCCTCCACACAGTCAATAGAGTAGGGATGTTACGGAGGTGGTTTTATCGGAGTCGGAGTCGGAAGTCTCATACCGACCTCCGCGGAGTCGGAGTTGAATCGGAGTCGGAGGCGTAGGTTGATAAAGTCTAGTTTATAAGCGGCAAGCTATCTGTTTACTAAACCAACAAACCAATCACTAACTTACGTGTCTCATGCATGCACTCTCAACTTCAGTGCAAATCTACTAATCATGTAAACAAATAAAAGAGTGAAAATAAAGTTGTGATGTAACATGTCGCAACAAGACCGCTCTTTGTCGTTCGGGTTCGTCGGTCGTTAGTCGTTACCGTTACGTTACCGATGGTAGTCCGAAAAACCTCCGTTGTGATTATATCGGAACCGGAGCTGGATTCGGAGGTGCAATTTAAACCGGAGGTTCTGACATATCGGATTCGGAGTCGAAGCTCCGTATCATCCCTACGATAGAGCAACAGTGTAATTTGTACAAGCAAGCCCTGCAAACCACTGCATCTGAAGTCTTGGGCTTCAAAGTTCCACCAAGAAAAAACACCTGGTTCGATGACAAGTTCAGAAGGAATCACACAGCGAAGCAGGAGGCATATAAAGCCTCCCTGCAAGGAAGAATAAGAACAGCTCGTGAGCTCTACGAGCTAAAGCTTCTCAGGAAAAAGAACAAAGAGCACGAGAAGCACGCGATCGATGACTTGGAGAGGTGTTACTTCGGGTATGAAGTTTGAAGAGTTTATCAACAGATAAAGAGAACATGCCAAGGTTATTAGGCAAGAACGGAAGCCTGTAAGGATGAGAACGGACACCTAGTAGTAGAAGAGCTGTCGATGCTAAGAATATGGAAAAACCACTTCTGCAGCTTGCATAACGGGGATGTTAGTCAATATACCGCTGTCAGGCAGCATGATCCAATTCTTAATACTTAATAACGAAGATCGCAGGGAATTCCGTCTCCATGACCACGACAAAGTTAAGATCGCCATATCGAAACTTAAGTTGAATAAAACTTCTGTCACAGAAGGACTAGCTACTGAGCTCTTTAAAGCAGCTGGAGATAACCTGGTTAGGAGCACACGCCAGCTCATCTGTAAGATATGCTCAGAGGAAATTATGCCTAAGGAATAAAGCTTTTGACTGCGCTAACTACAGAGGAATGAGTCGCCTCTACATCACCAACAAAATCACTGTAAATAAGCTGATAAGTCCTTATCAGTGTGACCTCAGGTTGGGGAAGTCCACCATCGACCAAATCTGCAGACTACGAAAATCCTGGGAAAAAGCAATGGATTTCAGGTCGACACTCACCACCTTCTCGTATTTGAGTTAGATGTCAATAAGATTTAGGCAGGGCGATGGGCTATCGTGTGATTTTTTCGACAACGTATTAGGAAACACAACTCCTCGCATACGCGAATAACCCTGACATAATCGGAAGAACACAGCGAGGTGTTAATTGGGCATTTACAAGTATTGAGGCGGAGGCGGCGAAAATTGGTTCGACAGTAAATGAGGGAAAAACTGAATATGAGGTGTTATCAAAAAGGGCCCTCAACACCCAGATCTTGGCCAGAACGTGAATACGTATTCTTCTTCTACCTTGGCTCCACACCTCCACGACGATATCAATTCCAAAATCAAACGCAGAATCACTATCGCCAATCGCTGTTTCTGTCTCTCTCGTGTGACCAAAATTACACTTATCATCCCAGTCCTGCTGTACGGCGCAATGCATGGACACTATCAAAAGGGGATGAGGAAGTCCTTGGCTGTTTTGAAACAAAGATTTTGCTCTGATTTTCGGTTCTATAAGCGCAGAGTATGGCCGCATCTAAAGTGGCGCGCATAGTAGGTGTGCGGCAATGGAAAAAGGCTAGAAAAATATCGTGCTTATTAGAGGGGCATGTTGGTTGAAGCCCAGGTTCACCTCGAACTGTAGCGCCCGATAAGAAGAAGAAATCATATTATAATATTACATCAGTTCTAAAAGTCGATCGTACTGTCATATATAGAGATTCGTTCTTCGACCAAACCACACGAATGTGGAACGCGCTGCCTCATTCGGTCTTCCCCCGTCCATACAACATGCAGATGTTTAAGACCAATGTCAATAGGTCAATAATGGGAAATATGGAAAAAAGGTTTGCAGCTAGGATTAATTCATCAAAGACACAAACGAGATCAAAACTGGGAAGTTTGCTACTGGTTGTGGGATATTGTCGACTAACCTTAGTTCAGTATGTGACCAAGGGGATTTTTTGGATGAAAATCATGTCTGTTGTATGGGAGCCCCCCTTAAATATTCATTTTGTTCTGTTTTTAGTATTTGCCGTGGTAGCGGCAACAGAAATATATCATCTGTGAATATTTCAACTGACTAACTCTCACGGTTCATGAGATACAGCCTGGTGACAGACGGACGGACGGACAGCGAAGTCTTAGTAATAGGGTTCCGTTTTACCTTTGGGTACGGAACCCTAAAAAAGATAGTTATGAATGGAAACGCCGTTCTTTATTTTAACTTTCCCACTTTCCATGTATGTATGTATATGGCGTCACGGCACTAGATAACCTATGTTGTGTGTAATTTTGTTTTCCATAGGTGAAAGGGACCTATAGTTTTATTGCCAAATCCGAACGGCGATTATCGTGAAGTAATTATTGAGTACTATACCACAGGGGGTTTCGTTAGTACCTCGCTGAGGAGAAACGGCGTGAAAAATATAGTCGACAGCATGGCTGTTGTTGGGATTCGACCCAGTGTCATCGGCGTCAGAGACCAGCACACCAAACACTACCCAGAGTCACTTTGCCAGGAAAGGGGACTTACATTAATTTAAGATTTAAAGGAAATGGGTATTTTGTGAGGTTCCCTCTAAACACTTACATGTGTATTCTAACTCTTGTTGCGTTGAAAAATAAGCACGTGTCTCAAGTTTTCATTTGCAAGATCAGACCACTAATAGAAACCAAAGAAAAGGAAAAGAAAAAAAAAAACGCTTTTACAGTTATAAACGATGAGTTCAGTTCTGACTGCTACACCTTTCGGACGTGTATTACTTTCGTTCTGATCTTACCCTTACGTTCTTTCCCACATGTCTTTGTAAACGTATTAACAATCTGAACCATCTGCCTTTCCGCGTGTGCTAATTTTGCTGTTGTGACATCATTGTGCCGGCCACTGCTTTTTAAAGTGATATCTTTTCGTTAATAATGCCGCTTTGTGCTTCATCTGCTTGCACCACCTCCTCCAGCGATACCGTTATCAGGTGTAGCAGTATATGTGGCAAAGTTTTCCATGCTGTTTGCATTGGGATGAGCAGAAGCACCAAACCGTATCTTCAAGAAATCCTCAACATTTTCCAGTTCATATGCGAAGATTGCAAACCCAGCTCTTCAGCCCTCTTACTTTCTTCAGTAAAAGCCAACAATCTTCTGCTCGCCACCATTTCTGACTCATTGACCGAATTTAAGTCTGAGTTCCGACATGGCACTAAACGTCAGGCCGAGTCACTCCCTAACATCTGCGACTCGATGACTATGGCCACCGGCGGCCTCGCCCAGGACACAAGGAGAGCCCTCAAATCAAATGTTGAGCACTCCTTCAGTGCCAGTAATTATCTCGAGCAACTGCAACTGGCCATCAACAATGTCATTGACACAATCGTGGCAAGCTCAGATAAAATTGTCAAAGCTCGCTTTTCCCCTCTACCGCCTGCACCTTGTTCCGCGCCTGACCTGCCTTCCATAACCAGTTCTCTCGCTGGTATCGCTAGCTCCGTTAAAGCCATGGATGATCTCGTCCGCTTCAAACTGGACGCTACTTAGAGCATAAACTCATCGCTGGATGACCTATGATTGATATTAAAGTCGATATCCATTGACCGAATCATCGAGGAGTTTCACTCCATTGCCTGCAAATTGGACTCAACTCCTCAAGCCACATCCCCTAACAACGATTTATCCCTTTAGTGCCTAAACACCGCTGTCGACAAAGAGATTAGTCTTGAAACTTCTCAACCTTCACCCATCCGGCCTTCCCTTGGACCGAACTCTCCTCCGACTAAAACATCAGTCCAAGTCCAGACATCACTTTATCTTATCACAGAAGACAAACCACAATCTGCCTCCGGTGCCCCTTCTATCCAACGCTTCGGTACAACCTGAACCAAAATAGAATGGGATCAGCGTATCAAAAAACTCCAGGAACTCAATACAACGTAGCCCTCATCAGTCTTCATCCTCCATAATGTTTCGCAGAAAGCTGGTACTCCTTGGGTTAATAAACACTTTTTCCAACGTTCCTCCATTAACCTGCTGGATTGCCAAAAAACGGGTCCCGGTACTTTTAAAGTAACACCTTCGTCCAAATAAGACTTTCTGTTCACCAACCCCTTCGGTAGAGATTGTACTAAAGGTAACCCCATTTTAAGAAAATCTACGTCTAAATATAGGTCTAATTCTGTATTTAAATCTAAGGCCAATCCTAAGTATCACTTTTCTAACCCCAGTCAAAAACATTCCTCGAATCCTCCTAGTCCCCATCCAAGCTGGTGCTTCGAAACGGAAATCTTTCCCTTATTCTCTCCAAGCTGCACTATACCACCTCTTCTGGCCCGAACACTGCTTCCCTCCATAACATCTCTCACAATCCCAATATAAACAACAGTAAGGATAACCCTCACAATCGAGTTTCCTTTAACCTCCTCACCCAGTCTAATATTTCCTCGACCAGCAAATACCCTCATTTCATTCACTCCCACACAATTAACCCTCCCTAATCCCCGAATATTCGTCATATACCCTCACCTTCCGCTTCCTCCTCACAAAATGTTCGCCCCCCTTTTTTGGATCCACTCTTCCCTACCTCCGTTAAGCACACCACTAAGCTAGTTGAGAAGTGCTCGCCGCCTAATGATCTGGATGGCCGCTATATAATATCCAAACTGCGTGATCATCGTCTTTACGATGTACCTAGACTACCTTCACGATAAGCCCGATTTTGTCTGTACTGACGGTAAAACCAAGACCAATGTTATGGCTTCATCCAACTAGAAGGCCTGCCTACCGACTCGGCAGCACTGAGAAAAACGTACGATCATTTCCATGAGTACATTAACATCTCGGCTAATACGGTAACAGGCGACATCTCTAGTTTCGCCACTCATACTAGCTCTAAGCGCCTTGCCTCTCTCCAAGAAGCTCGCAGGGATGCCAGAAACTGTTATCGTCCCTAACTCTCTCATCTCAACCCCTCCTGAAGTTTTTCTCTCCCTTTACTATCAAAATGTAAAAGGCCTTCGTTCCAAAACCTCAACTTCTTCTTCTTTGGTGGCGTTACAGCCCATGAAGGACCAGAGCCAAGCTTCTCTCAATCACCCATGTTGTGTGTGATTTATTTTTCGCACAGATGAAAGGGACCCAGAGATTAATACCGATTCCGAACGGTGTGAGTCGAGAATCTTTTTCATGGTAAGTTTACTACGGGGGTTTTGCCAGTACCCCGCCGAGGAGGAACGTCGCGAAATAAAGATTCGATGGCGTTGGTGTTATCGGGATCCGAACGAGTTCATCGTACGCCTGAGTCCAACACACTAACCAGTGCGCCACGGCGCCCTCCAGAACCTCAACTGTTTACCTTAATTCTCTAAAGCTTCCTTACGATATCTTCGCCTTAACTGAAACCAACCTCAATCCTAGCACTCTCGACTCCGAACTCTTCTCTTCCGACTTCGACGTCTTTCGCACTGACGGTGAGCGCAATAACGCCTTCTCATTGGGCGAGGTGTCCTTTTATCTATCCGTAGCCGCCTCAATGCATCGGCTGTTGCAATTTCGAACTCTACACCTTTTGAACTTGTCTGCGCCAAGATACCAGTCACCAAAAGCTTTATCTACATCCTTTGCTGTTACATCCACCTATCCCAATCGGCCAAGACCGATTTTCTCAGACATCGATCTAAATGATGACTTCATCGTCGGTGGAGATTCTTCCATTCTTGCAATGGGCCCCTTCAGACGACGAGTGTTTTCTTGTCCCTATTAATGCTTCCTCTGACAAGGAAACTCTTTTCACTGACCGTCTTGTAGAGTCTAACGTATTTCAAATCAGCAGTGTCATCAACAATCTTGGAGAACAACTAGACCTTATATTTTCTTCTGATGCCTACAACTCTGTTGTTACCGCAAGCAACCATCTGCTGTCCACTCTGGGCCAATATCATCCTCCCTTATACCTTAAGTTCTCCTATAAACTAAACCAAACTTCCCCCACTTATGATCACTCTATCTTTTTCTACTTCCCAAAGGCCGACTTCGCATCACTTATCAATTCAGTTAATGACATAGATTTAGGCCTCTTCTTGAGCGAAAACACGCCTAATGCCATCGCATTGGAATTTTTCTACACTGCTCTCTTTAACTGCAGAATCCAATTTGTTCCTTACGTCCTTCGAAAAAATTGTTTCTCAACACCTTCCTGGAATAACAAGAAAATGCGTACTCTCCGTAATACGAGAAATAAACTTTGGAAGAAGTTTTTAACATCGAATTCCCCCTCTGATTATGCGAAGTACCAACAAGCTTCCCAAGGCTTCTCTATCCTCTATGACACCCTCTACAACTCATATCTCCAAATAATGCAGACGTCTCTTATTACTGATCCTAGACGCTTCTACCAATTCATCAACCTCAAAAAAAAAATTCGATGGTGTCCCTTCCACTCTCAAATGGAACAACACTCCTTCCGACGACCCCGAAATCTTCGCAAACCTTTTTGCCTCATTCTTAAGCCTATCATTTAACGACTGCAGTCATAAACCCGACCCTGTATTTTTCAGCTGTATGAATAACTGCTCTCAGACATCGCTCTCCGTAATAGATATGTATTAATGAGGACTTGGTTCACCACCAGCTAAACCAACTCAAAGATGACTTCTCTCCGGGTCCCGATGGTCTCCCAGCTATTCTCCTCAAGAAATGTATCGCTTCCCTCTGCAAACCTCTTTCTATTCTCTTTCGCCTTTCACTTCGTCAAGCTTCCTTTCCAACCATTTGGAAAAATTCTTACGTCTTCCCCACACACAAAAAGGGCCCCAAGATGGATATCTCTTACTACAGACCGATTGCTAAATAGTCCGCTATCCCTAAGCTCTTCGAGTCCGTCGTGTATGACTCAATGTTCTTCCACTGCAATTCCATCTTCTCCTCCCGGCAGCATGGTTTCCTAAAAGGTAGGTCCAAATACTTCTAACTCTGGAGCAAGGCAACGAGGTAGATGTTATCACCACAGACTTTAGTAAGGCAAAGATAAGTTAAGCCATACTTATTTATCAAATCATCGCATAGCTTAAATCGAATCTTGAGAATCGCCAATATAGAGAATTTTTTAGAAACTCAATCTCTGACCCCATCATTGCCTCTTCCGGTGTTCCGCAAGGTAGTCATCTCGGATTTTTAATATTTGTCTTCGCTGTTAACGATGTCGACCTTAGCTTAAAAGATTCCCATTTGTCAATATACGCAGACAACATGAGAATCAACTCCTGCAGACTCGCTTGCACTCCAAAGCGACCTTGTATCCTTCGGTAACTGGTTTGATAACAACTACCTGGAACTCAACTTCGGCAAATGCCAGTTCGTTACGTTCTCTCGGAAACGCTTTCCCTCTGCTCCTAGAACATACTATCTACTTAACGAGCCTGTATCCCATGTCTCCTTCATATGCGACCTAGAGAGAGAGCTAAACTTTCTCTCCCACATCAACCATATCATACACAAAGCTAATTCTGCCCTTGGTTTTATAGAACGTTGACCTAAGGAATTCTCGAATCCCTACGTCACTAAATCACTCTACATTACATACATACGTCAGACCTATCCTGGAATATGCCAGTCACGCCTGGTCTCCTTACTACGTTAGCCATTCTGCACGAATTGAAGGTGTGCAACGTAGATTTCTGCATTTTGCCTTAAGAGGGGAGGTATTCTTCTACCTATATACCACACGCCACTTCACCCTATTCTCTCGTTGGTTAAGTAGCTAATGTATAAGTTTAAATTTCAGTTTAGATTGTTTAAGTAGAGTAGCTTGTATTAAGCTTAATAAATAAATAAATATTGACTTTACTTTACTACAAAAAACTGTCGCAAAAAACTAGCCTTAAGTTCATTATCCTTCTGCTCCATACGTTTTATTAGACTTTAGCTTCAGTGTCGCAATTTAAATGGCAACATTTTGCCTGTCGGTGGCGTTTTAAATACCCTCGCCATTTTTCTTCTCCTTATGAGACGCTACAGTCCGAGGTGAACTAACTCCTGAACTAACTCCAATTGATATGCCACCTGTTGGCGTGACAAGCCGTTCGTTAGCCGTCTTTTTCTACGTCAGCCATTAGGATTGGATTTGAAGATTTTCGTGCTGGTGCCATCTTAGACGTTGGATCCGTAGACGCCCATGCAGAATATTTTTCTCGAAACGACCACGGACTTCTTCAAGCGCATTTGAGAAGATCCATATTATGCACCATAGAACAGATTATCAAAATACTGTATAGAGTTACCTTCGTTTTTCGATTACTACTCAATTGCTTCCTAAGCCCAAAGAAGCGATGATTTGCAAGAGTAAATCTGCACTAGGGACATTCGTGCGTGTAAGTGCACACACAAGGTCGACGAGGTCTTGAATTAACTCGATTCTGTATTTATCATACGTATGCTCTGACCGAACTGTTAGTGGGATGAGGCCTTTTTAAATGACAGCATTTTCTTTGTTTTGCTCTCATTTATCACCAGTCCCATGTTCTTTCTTTCTTTCTTTCTTTTTTTTCTATAGATGGCGCTACAGTTCGGGGTGAACCAGGGCTTCAACCAACAAGCCTCTCCAGCCGGCACGATCCTTGGCCAACCTCTTCCAGTGCCGCACGCCCAGTTGGTTGAGTCCCTTTCGACCTGTGCGCGACACCTTAGATGCGGTCGTCCTTTGCTGCGTCGTCCCTTGCGGTTGGTGTCGAAGACTCTTCGGGCCGGAGTGGTGATGTCCATTCGCTCTACATAGCCCAGCCATGTCCTTGACTACTTCTAAAATATAGCTGCCGAATGTGACGTTCTGACCAAGACGTCAGTGTTGCGCGTTTTTCTTGGATGACAGCTTATATTTGGTCTTATCCCCATTTACCCCTTGATCCACTTTAGCCGCTTCTGCTTCAATGCTTGCGAACGCCTCATTGACGTCTCGCTTTGCCCATCCAATAACATCAATGTCATCTGGGTAGGCAAGCAATTGTGTGGACCTGCAGTAGATCGTAACTCTTGTATTGGCCGCAGAGTCCCGCACGATCTTTTCAAGTATGAATTTTAACAAATCACATTACAATGTGTCACCCTGTCTAAAACCTTTTTTAACATCAAATGGGTCGGTTAGTTCACCTCCGACCTTAATGGAGCAGCGAAAGTTCTCCATAGTCATCCTGCACAGTCTGACGAGTTTGGCAGGAATGTTAAAACATGACATGGCTCTGCTCGTCTGTATAAACACTGTCATACGCGGCTTTAAAGTCGAAGAAAAGATGGTGCGTGTCGACCTGGAATTCATGGGTCTTCTCCAAAGATCTGCCGTAGTGTTAATATTTGGTCTATAGTGGATTTTCCTGGTCTGAAACCACACTGTTAGGAACCTATCAGATTGTCCACGAACGGCTTCAGGCACTTACTCAGTACGGCAGGGAGGATCTTGTACGCGATGCTCAGGAGGCTTATCCCTCTGTAATTGGCGCAGTCATAGGATACTGAGATTCCATTCATCGGGCATGCGTTCTTCCGACCATATCTTGCAGATGAGTTGGTGCATGTTCCTGACCAGCTCATCGCCAGCTGCTTTAAACAGTTCCGCGGGGAATCCGTCTGCTCCAGCAGCTTTATAAGACTTAAGTTTCGATATCGCTATCTTAACCTCGTCTAGGTCGGGTGGACGGGATTCTCCTTCGTCTTCGTCCATTGTGAAATATTCGCTCTGCCTGAGACGGCGGCATTTTGACTATCATCGCCGTTATACAGTCTGCAGAAGTGGTCCCTCCACAATCTCAGCATCGACTGTGACTCCACTACTAGTTGTCCGTCCTCATCCCTACAGGCTTCTGCTCTGGCTTCATAGCCGTGGCATGTTCGTTTTACTTTCTGGTAAAACATTCGATGCTGCAGTAGCATCTCTCCATCTCGTCGATCTCGCGCTTCTCGTGCTCCTTCTTTTTCTTTCTCAGAAGCGCATGCTCCTCCCTCCTTTCCTGTTCATAGAGCTCGCGGGCAGCCCTCGTCCGTCGATGCAATGTGGCCATGTATGCATTCTGTTTCTCTACATGGGCCTGTCTGCACTTATCATCAAACCAGGGGTTTCTCTACCGTGGTGGCTCGAAACCGTGTACATCTGATGCGGCCTCTCTAATGCCGTTCTGACAATGACTCCATTGCTGTTCTATGGTTTCTGCAGATTGCATCGGGACTTGAGAGAGCTTGAGGGAGACTTGATCGGCGAAGTTCCTGGCGGTCTCCTGCGATCGCAGCTTTCCGACGTTAAATGTTGGTGTTCTTACTCGACTCCGTTGATTCCGAGATATTCGCACCCGTACCTTGGCTGCAACAAGGTAATGATCCGAGTCGATGTTGGCTCCTCGAAAGGTTTGGACATCTAGGATGGTGGAGGAGTGTCTGCCGTCGATCGCGATATTATCAATTTGGTTGGTTGTAGATTGATCGAAAGACCGCCAGGTCCTCTTATGGATGTTGAGGTGTGGGAATCGTGTACTTGCTACTACCAGATTATGTTCCGCCATAAAGTCCACTAGCCCTAGTCCGTTTTCTGACGTGGTGTTGTGTAGGCTGTGCTTTCCAATGACCCGTTCAAAGATAGCTTCCGTACCCAGCTTCGCATTGAAATCTCCTAGAACGATTTTGGTGTCATAGCTAGGGCATTGCGCATACGTCCTGCCTAGGAGACCATAGATGTCGTCTTTATATCGGTCATCTTTCTCCTCTGTGGGGGCGTGGACACATAATAAACTTATATTGCCGAGACTGGTCTTGATGCGGATAGTTATGAGGCGTTCGCTTACACACTGGAAGCTTAAGACTTTTTTCCTGAGCCTGAATAAACGAATAAGCGTTGTTAAATTTCTCTGTAGCAGTTTCCGTAGTACATATCATAGTTTTTCATCCGCTTTTTGCCTGGCCCATCTCATCGCACTTCTTGGAGCGCGGTAATGTCTGCCTTATAGCAGGCTGCACCTGGTCTGTAGAGGGACCTAACGTTCCAGATCGAAAATTCGTTTCCTTTTTGACGTTTGCAGGGGTCGTCAAGATGTAATCCGTCCGTATCCGAGGCTATTGGTTGTTTCTGAAGAAGATTTGTTTTACGCGATAGGGATGTTAACCCTAAGCGCAACCCCCAACCTGGAGGGCCAGGTTCCTCTTTCCCCAGGAACAGAAAATGTCATATTCTGGTAATCGATTCACTGTAGAAGCATCCAAAGAACATTATTGGACTGAAACCTTTTGAAATTGACTATATTCCTGCAGTAGCATCTCAGGACCTTGTTTTTCTTGCGCCTCTCTTGATCTTTCTAATTTTCGAAATTATTCCTATTAAGATACATATTAATAATTCTACTCGCCATTGTGTTGTGACCTTTATTTATAAACAAAGTTACAGTAACGCTGTTTTTTGACAATCCGTATATATTTATCATTTTCTGAATTATTTTTAATAAATTCCTTCCTTCTCTCGTTAACTGTCAAGTAGCAACCACGTTTTTAATTTGGCTCTATATTTCATGGGCCCAGAACTTCCACACCGCGAGTAAAAGATTTTAATCGTATTAGACTTCAGGAATCACAAAGTTTTTTATAAGGAAATAATTAATTTCGGTCTTGCACTGGTAGGATTACTTTGCTGAGATTTTAGTAGAATCGCGTGTTTTGTTTGTAAAAGTTCCTTGTTTGTTTGGACTGTATATATAAATATGAAAGAGACTATGTATGTTACCTCATCAGTCATCACATTAAATCACATTTATTGTACATGTGATGACAGATCTTGGTTGCAGGCAGGTTATCGGCATAATACTTTGATAATCAAAAAACCTTCATGATGAGATATAGTTGATCATCAAAGTGTCCAGTGAATTCAAATCAATTATCGCACGATGAGCGAGTTCGGATCCCGATAACACCAACGCCCTCCCTCCTCGGCGGGGTACTGGCAAAACCCCCCGTAGTATAACTTTCCTCGAAGAAGCTTCTCAACTCACGTCGATCGGAATCGCCGTTAAGCTGTAGGTCCCGCCCTCCTGTGTGAAAAATAAATCACACACAACATGTTTGATTGAAGAGAAGCTTGGATTTGGTCTTTCATGGGCTGTAACGCCACCAAAGAAGAAGAAGAAGAAGTCAGGTTGCAGTTATGCCATTTCCCAAGAGTTCTGATGTAAGTTTGACTGAATGCTTTGATAGAAGCAGCAGGCATGAACATGATGACTTTCAATCTGCAGAAGATTGCTGAAAATATCAAGGAAAATGATGAGGAGAATCGAACGAACGAGACACCACCGAGGCGAATACTTCGAAACCATACGAAGAACCAAACATCAGCTTCGCCCAGCATTCTCTTGAACATTTTCGGAGGCCACGCATTTGTTTCCGAGGGTTATGAACCAAGAAGTTATTATGAAGCATTGCATTCTAATGACGCAGAAAAATGGAAAACTGCGTTGGACGAAGGAATCAAAGCACTTAAGCAAAATAGAACATGTGATTTGGTTCAACTTCCGAAAGGACCGACAACAAATGGGTGTTTAAGATAAAAATTTCAAAAGACACCAAAGTGGAAAAGGAAGGCATTGATTAAACCGAAACGTTAAGTCCAGTCGCACGATTTACGTCTATAAGAACGACTTTAGCAATCGCTGTTGCCGAAGGCTTAACATTAAAACAATTTGACGTCAAGACGTTGATCTGAAAAAATTGGTTTACATGTCTCAACTCGAAAGATACGATGATTCAAGCGGTCGTGTTAACAAGCAAGCTAAACAGAAGTTTGTATGGGCTGAAGCAGGCATCACGGTGTTGGAATTTTAAGTTTCCGAAACTGCTCAAGGAATTCAATTTTAAACCAAGTACAGCAGATCCTTGTCTTTTCATACATCACAGCAATGGAAGAAATGTATTCATCTTAGCCAGGCAAGCCATTCTGAAAGATTGCTTCAAAAATCAACATATTTGATTGTCGTGCGGTAATAACACCAGCTGGAATGTCGTAAAAAAGAGGACAAAGCAATGAAGGTAGCTATTACATCGAAGAAAGTCATGTTCCCTTTCCGGGAAGCGGTTGGCAGCTTGATATATCTGGTCATTGCAACTAGGCCCGATATTTCAAATGTTGTTGGAGTAGTACCTATCCAGTTTTTAATTTGACTCTAAAATGCCTACAATTCACAGACGATTTCGTTCAACCTGTATGCACTTGCCTTTAGTAGTAGTTATAGAAGTGTCTGTTAAGATGCAGGACTGGTATACTACACGCTTTTCACTAAGCACCTCCAGCGTTTCCCAGTCATCAACATGTAATCATATCCCATGTTCATTTAACATCACACAACCTCTATGTGTATATGTATTATCCAGATAAAACCGCAATTGCAATATTAACTTTTTCCCACCTGCTCTCGCCAATATGAACCACTAAATTGCTCGCACGTGAACAATTCAATCCGCATGAATCTCTAATGCCATTCAACCAATGTCTGACCTGACCATCTGCACTTCCAACCAGTCGGTATGCTACTTACAACAAATCACACTCATAATCCACGACACCGAACCGTATGGCAGCAATTTTCACATAGCAGTTCATAATCTTACCGCTGGTACATCGCATCATCGGGGCGTTCGTTCGGCTTTCTGTTTCCACAATTCGAACAGCGGCGGCGGTAGTGGGATCATGGACAAGCACTTATTTTTCGTTAAATTAATAATTTACATCTCGATGCATGCCGACCATATGTGTATATTTTTTGACCAACACTGCATCAATCTGCCTTCCCTTCAACGAGTATCGTTATCAACATACCGCCTGTGACCGAACTGTATACGCTCGTTTGTTGGGCTTGTCGTCATCGCAATCATCGTCATCGTGGTATCATTAAAACCCGCTTAATTGCATCGGCCTCATTCAGTCCGAAAATTAATTAATTACTTCAGCTTCGGAGGTGATGGCGGCAACGACAGCGACAGCAACACATAGCGATTGCAAGTGTAGGGCAAGGTACGAACGACTGTTCCGGAATTATTTTGTCGATAAAATCGGCCAACTGAGCGCGGGGAAATCCGACTATTCGGCAACCGATTATGCGTATGTAAATTAATAATTTATTCATTTGCGCCAAAGCCTGTAATTAGTTTTAAATTCCAATGTTAAATATTAATAAAATCATAACACTAGTGTAGATGAGTGTTGTGGTAATTTGGTAGGTGGCCGACGATTGGGCATGGGTAGATTGACGGTTGTTGCAATTGAAACTGGCTGGAGAAGTGCGGTTTTGACTGTCGCATCCATATGGCGATGTGGTTTGTTATTGCAGACAGTTAAGAAGATTATGCTTAAAAATCGGTATGTTGTTGGGGCCGGTTCGCAGAGCGGGTGAATGAAGAGCGCACGAGTGTCTGGGAGGATTTGCTGCATTACGAGCATTTTCCCAAATTGTAAGGTCGGATGTCGAGCTGGAATGGATTAAGCTATTGCTTATTACTGCTTTACACGTTTGTGTACAGCAGTATGTATGTTGGCGTTACAGTCCATGAGAGACCTAAGCCGAGCTTCTCTCTATCACCCATGTCGTGTGTGATTTTATTTTTCCATAGGTGAAAGGGCGCACCTTACTGATCAAAATATCAGTCGATCGTGGTAAGGCCTTTTTGGTGAACGTACGCACATACGTATGTATGTAAGTAGATATTATCGACAATTTTTATTGGCTTGAATGGCCTATCTATGCTATTATACATCAAATGTCCACATGTCCGCTGCGGCTTTTTTGAGTGGGGCGTGAATATGTGAATGAATATTTTGAGTCTGGCGCATAAAATCATGCTGAATTTGACGGAAGACATTGGTTATGTCATTGTCATTGTCATGGTCATTGCCGAAGATAATTTTTCGATAAAAATTAGGGATAGTTTCTGTTGAGAATAAACAACTATTAGACACTGTACAGCATTGTACTGTACATTCATAAAACTAAGCAACTATTGTCTCTCTATGAAATATGCGCCTCTGTAAATTATGTCAAATATATATTATTCTAATTTGAAACCGACTCCGCTGCAGTTTTCTTAACAGTTTCCAATTTTTTTTTTGTCGGAGGTGTCTGCTATCTGTTGGATCACTCAGGCCCAAATACTGGTCCATTGTACTTCAGACTGATATGTACCTTGCATTAAATATTTTCTCCGTTTTCCGGAGAAAAATTAAAAGGAGCTTCAGTGATGTAGAGCTAAGAGATCCAACACACACCCCCAAGGGTGCGTCACTGGGCGCGAGCAAAGGTGGGACAGTCGCAGGGAAAATGCTCTGCCATGTTATTGTCCTGCTTGTGCTGTGCAAGGTGCAGCACAAGCAGGCGTCGCACTGATGCCAGGCACGGACAAGCCTACTGCTATCAATTCTCCTTAAGGACAGGGGGAATACTGCGGATTTCTTGCAGATATCAGGGCATATGCGTTTCGCCATCCTGCACTCTTGATAATCCCTCCATCTACGTTGTATATATTAAGCACACGATCGTTAATGCCGGATATTACCGTGGACGCAGGTAGACCTAGAGCGGCTTCAGGTCCTGAGCAACTTTCCTCTGAACCCATTCTGGTGAGTTCATCAGAGATCTCATTTTTGGGATCCCAGAGTGACCGTGAACGTGAATCCATACAAACCTTAGTGAATTTAGTCTAGCGACTCTGTTCAAAAAGGACTTGAGTTGATGCACTAATTTAGAATGATTTAGGGGGTTGGGCACAGCCTTAAGTGCAGCTTGGCTGTCACTGCAGACGCATATGCTTTTTCTCCTCCACCTGTGCTTCACAACATAGTGCATGAGCATTGCCACTAGGATTGTGTATATCTCTGCTTGCAAGACAGACGCATATTTTACTAACCAGAAGTGCAGTTGGCTGTTTTCGCGCTCAAAGAAAACCCCAGCTCCGGACACAAGCTCTGACCTGAAGCCATCCGTGAAAATGCGAACACTATCTTTTCCAGGTTCAGATTCCATCCAGAGCCAGGCCTGCCGCCATGGAATAGATTCCAGACGCGTTGAGTGCATCAAGTAGAGCATCGGTCAACACGCACCATTAGAGCGGATACCGTACGCCGACCCATCAACCAGTCAACCTAGCCACCAGCCAGCCAACCCTGACACCAGCCAGATAATCTTGCCATCAGCCAGCCAATGTGGCCAACTGGCAGACACCACTCAGACAGCCTGACCGCCAGCCAGCTGTCATTACAACTAGCCAAACGAACTCGCCACCAGTTAACCAACTCTACAACCACTCAGCCAACTTTGACACCAGCCAGCCAACCTTGCTACCAGCCAGGGAAACTTGACACAAGCTAGCCAACCTTGCCACCTGCCAAACGAACTTGCCACCAGCCAACCAACCTTTCCGCCAGCCAGCTAACCTTGCCACCACCCAGCCGGTCTAGCCACCTGCTGGCCAATCTGCTAACCCTAGCTAACCACCAGCCGGCCACCGGCAAAACAAATTTGCCAACAGCCAACCAACCATTTCAGCAGCGATCCAACTTTGCCACGAGCCAAACAAACTTGCCACCAGATAACCAACTTTGCCACCAGTTAGCCAACCTTGAGAGCAGTCAGCCAACCTCGCCAGCAGCCAGCCAACCTTGCAGCTAATCTTGCCACCAGCCAGGCAACCTTGCCACCAGTCAGCCAAAGTTGCTACCAGCAAGCCAACCTTGCCATCAGCCAAACAAACTTGCTATTAGCAAACCAACCTTTCCACCAGCCAGCCAACCTGGGCACCAGCCAGTCGATCTGGCCACCTGCCAGCCAATCTGACCACCTGCTAGCCAATTTGGCGTAAGCCACCTAACTCGACCACCAGCCAGCCAAACTTCCCACCAGTCAGCCATCCTTGCCACCAGCCAAACAAACTCGCCACCAGCCAACCAACGTTGACACCAGTCCGCTAACTTTGCCAGTAGCCAGCCAACCTTGCTACCAGCCAGCCAATCTGACCACCTGCCGGCCAAGGTCTCCATTTTTTTTTTTTTTTTTTATTGTTATACCCACACTCTAGGCTAAGGCAAGGTAACAGGTAGAGGGAGGGTTTCGCTCAGATGCTCGTTCACTACTCTCAGGGCGTTGGTTATAATTCACAGTAATTCGTTCATGCGCTTTTGGTGTTACAATTGCATACGCAGAGGACGAATTTCAATTGACCTTGTACTGTGAGTGTTATGCCTGCAGCAGTACGTTTGGTCGCTTTCCATTCACAACTGTGTTGCATACTTTTTTCCGTATAGGAATTGATTTTTCTTGGCCAAACGAATTTGAATTTCGACCTTTCGCTCGACGGCCGATGATGTTAACCACCCCCATCTTACTTCCCTGCCTATATGGGTACACACACTCTTCTCATATAGTGTGAAACTTCGCTCTCATCTCTTCATTCGATTTCGAAAAAAGCTCTCCATTACCCATCTAACCTGGCCACCAACCAATCAACCTTACCACCATCCAGGCATTCTTGCCAACAGTGAGGCAACGTGGCCACCAGCCAGTTAGTTAGAGTTAGTTAGAACCAGTTAGTAAGAACACTGCTTATATGCAAGGTCACTGACAATATGCAGGTTTACTTCTAGTAAATAAGGTCAGGGGCTTTGTTTAAAACAACAGTGACCTTGTTTAAAAGTTCAGTGGTGGCAATGATGACTGCCTGGGGGCTAGACTGACTGGCTGTTGGCCTGGTTGACTAGCCGGTGAACCGGTTGGCTGGCTGGATGCCAGGGCGGCTGGTTGGTGGTCATATTGGTTGGATGGTGATTAGGTTAGCTAGTTGGCGGCTAGGTTGGCTGGCTGGCGGCCAGGTCGTCTGCTAGGTGGCTACACTGGCTCTGGTTCCAAGGTTGGTTGGCTGGTGTCTAGGTCGGTTGCCTGGAGGCCACTGTGGCTGGCTTGTGGCCAGCTTGGCTGACCGGGGCAACGCCGCAAATGGCAAGTTGACTGCCCACCAGCCAGCCAACCTGGCTACCAGCCAGTCAACTTTGTCAGCAGTCAGTCAACCTTGCCACCAGCCAGCCAAGCTGGCTATCACACAGAAGACCTGGCTGCCAGCCTGCCAGCCTGCCAACCCGGCCACCTGGGCACCAGCCAGCAATTCTGGCCACCAGCCAGCTAACCTGGTCGCCAACCAGCGAAAATGTACACCAGTCAGCCATCCTTGCCACTAGCTAGCCAACCTTACCACCAGTCAGAACTCTGGCCACCTGCCAGCCAACCTGACCAACGGCCAGACAACCTGGCCACCAACCAGCCATACTGGACACCCGTCAGCCAACCCACCTTGCCACCGGCCAACCAACCATGCCACCAGCCAGCCAACCTAGCCACCAGCCACCCAACCTGACCACCGGCCAGCCAACCTGACCACCGGCCACACAACCTGGCCACCATCCAGCCATACTGGACACCCGTCAGCCAATCAATCTTGCCACCGGCCAGCCAACCATGCCACCAGCCAGCCAACCTGGCCACCAGTCAGCCAAACTAAACACAAGTGAGACATTATTATCACCAGCCGGCCAACCTTGCCACCAGGCAGCCAATTTGATCATCAGCAAGCCAACCTGACCACCGGCAAGCCAACCTGGCTACCGACCAGTCATACTGGACACCCGTCAACCAGCCAACCTTGCCACCGGCCAGCCAACCATGCCACCAGCCAGTCAACCTAGCCACCAGCCAGCCAACCTGACCACCGGCCAACCAACCTGGCCACCACTCAGCCAAACTAAACACCAGTGGGACATTATTGCCACTAGCCGGTCAACCTTGCCACCAGGCAGCCAATCTGGCCACCTGCCAGCCAACTTGGCTGATAGCCTGCTAACCTGCCCATTAACCAGCTAACTTGGTCCCTAGCTATCCAACCTGCCAACCAGCCAGCTTGGGAACTAGCCAGGCAACCTAGCTACCTGGCTACCAGCCAGACAGCTTGACCACCAACCAGCTAACCTGGCCAGCAAGAAGCTTACCTGGCCACGAGCCGGCCAACTTGGCTACCAGTCGGGCAGCATGGCCCCAGTTACCTAATCTGGCCACCAGGAGGCTAACCTGACAACCAGTAAGCAAGTACGAAAGAGAGCCGTGCAGATAACCTGGCCCCCAACCGGCCAAGGTGGCCACCAGTCAGCCAACTTTGCCACCAGCAAACCAAACTGGCCACATGGAGACCGACCTGGCCACCAGCCGGCCAACCTGAAAAACAGCCAGCCACCCTGGACAGCAGCCAGCCATCCTTGCCAACAGCAGGCCAACCTTGCACCAGTCAGCCAATTTGGCCACCTGCCAGCCAACCTGTCCACCAGACAGACAATCTGGCCACTTGCCAGCAAACCTGGCCACCAACAAACCGTCCCGGACACCAGCCAGCCAATCTGGAGGCCGCAAGCCTACCTGGCTACCAGCCAGCCATCCTTGACATCAGCCAGTCAACCAGCCACCCAACCTGGCCACCACACAGCCAACATGGCCAACAGCTAACCAACCTGGCCACCATCCGGCCAACTTGACCCCAAGTACCCTGGCCACCATCCAGTCTGGCCACCGGGTATCCAACCTGGCCACCAGCCAACTACCATACCGCCGGCTAGCCCTTGTTTCCACTAGCCAGCCAACCTGACCTCCATAGACCAAACTGGCCGCCATAGGCCAACCTGACCTCAGCTAGCTAACCTGGCCACCAGACAGCCAACCTGACAACCAGGCAGCCAGCAAGACACACAGCCACAAAGATGCTGTGGCCACCTACCAGCCAACCTGTATACGGGTTCAACGCCTAAGATGGCTAGGCCATGTAGAGCGAATGGACATCGCAGCTCTAGCCCGGAGAGTCTTTGAATCCAGCCCCGAGGGACGATGAAACAGAGGAGGGCCGCACTTAAAATGGCGCACACAGGTTGTGTCAAAAACATCAACCTGCGCGAAACTCGCCCTCTCCCTGTGACCTTCGCTCGCACAACGTTTAACACGTCCGAGATCCGCGTCAGCGATTGATGTCCTTTTTTTTTTTTCGGAACTCGCGCAGGTTCAAGAGTTTTTATTTATATATTCTCTTATGATGTGCTATAGACACACAACCTGAACGGAGTGCAGTGGTTTGGGTCGTTGATCGTTTCGTGAACTCTGGGGGGTCCTGTGCACGAGCATTGCTTTGAAACCAGCGCTACAAAAACTCCTTCAATGTCGACGGGAATGCCCAGCGCATACTCTTTCCTTTCGAGTCCGCATTCCATCCTCCCAACTAAGTTTTGAAGAGCTGCCTCGCAGGATTTTCCGCACTGATAAGCATGTTGCATCCCCGAAAGAGGATGCATTCGAAGAACAACTTTGCGCACGTGCAGCTCTCCTATTCTCGCCATGCTTTTCAGCAAGAAGGATGCAAGACTGATTGGTATTGGTATATAGGCAAGTGCCAGACTAGCAGGGAAAATTCTTTTCGAGGTAGGAGGAAGCTAACTTATACCTTTTTGCAGCATAACAGCATATCCCGTGGGTGGCTGGCGATTTAAAGCCACCAAAGAATGCCACATCACATTCAATGGCCTCAGTCATTGCCATTGAATGGTCATAGATAGAAAGATAGAAGTGTTTTTGGAGGTGAATTCAAATTTACATGAAAGAAATTAAGTGGATATCGAGGAGCTATTGCAATTCATCGACTTTTTAAACGTAGAGCAACACGTAGTTTCTATCTCGATTCCATCAATCTGGGTCAAAAAAAGTCCGTTTTCATTGCATGATATTGCGAAGAATTTACGATAACCACTTTTTCGTCCTCATTTCCAAACCCCTTAACGTGAAATGCATCTTACTCCTGAAAATTATTTTACTTTTGTTGGTATTTTTTCAAGAGACAATCTATGTACAAACCACCTGAGTGGTGGTCAGCTGGCTTGAGCTCTTGTGTTAACTAAATCTAGAATGCATATGCATAAATTCTAATACTTGCGCGAATACGCAACAAATTGGTTCTTACTTACTTAATTAGATGGCGCTACATTTCGGGGTGAACCAAGGTCTCAACCAACAAACTTCTCCAGCCGGCACGATCTTTGGCCAGTTACTCCCAGTGGCTCACGCCCAGTTGGTTGAGGTCTCTTTTCACCTGTGCGCGCCATCTTAAATCTGGCCGTCCTCTGCTGCGTCGTCCCTCGGAGTTGGAGTCCAAGATTCTTCGGGTAGGAGTGGCGATGTCCATTTGCTCTACATGGCCCAGCCATCTTCGACGTTGGATCCGTAGATGCATAACTAGGCCGGTATCGCTGTACAGCCCGTATAGTACTTGGGCTTCTCCTCCTTCACACTCCGTTTAAAAAACCGGACCAAAGATTGCACGCAGAATTTTCCCCTCGAAACGACCAAGATCCTCCTCATCCGCTTTTGATAAAGTCCAAACCTCAGCGCCATAGAGGAAGACCGGGATACCTTAGTTTTTCGAGAGAGGGCTCTACTGCTCAGTTGCCTCTTGAGCCCAAAAAAAAAACAGCGGTTGGCAATAGTTATTCTGCGTTTTTTATCAGCACTGATGTCGTTACTGCTTGTCACTATCGAGCCAAGGTAGACGAAGTCCTTGAATACTTCAAAAATATAGCCACCGAAGGCGACGTTCTGAGCGAGACGTCGGTGTTCCGCGTCTTTCTTTGATGACAGCATATATGTATTTGGTCTTGTCCCCATTTACCCTTAGACCCGATTAGCCGATTCTGCTTCAATGCTTGCGAACGCCTCATTGACGTCTCGCTTTGTCAGTCCAATAACGTCAACGTCATCTGCGTAGGCAAGCAATTGTGTAGGCTTGATCGTACCTTTTGTATTGGCGGCAGAGTCCCGCACCATCTTTTCAAGTATGATGTCAAAGAAATCACTTATATAAACTTTGTTTTAACATCGAAGGTCTCGGTTAGTTCACCTCCGACCTAAATGGAGCAGCGAAAATTCTCCATCAGTCTGACGAACTTGGCAGGAATGTTAAGACATGACATGACTCCATATAACTATCTCTATAAACACTGTCTTATTCGAGTTAAACTTACTTACTTACTTAGGTGGCGCTACAGTCCGTGGTGACCCTGGGCCTCAACCAACAAGCGCTTCCAGCTGGCACGGTCTTTGGCCAGCTGTTTTCAGCGCCACACGCTCAGTTGGTTAAGCTCCCCTTCCACCTGCGTGCGCCACCCTTGATGCGGCCGTCCTCTGCCGCCCCTTCCTTCCGAGGTAGATTCGAAGACTCTTCGGGACTGAGCTGTATTTTCCATGCACTTTACATGGCCTAGCCACCTTAGACGCTGTATCCGTAGACGTCGTACCAGGTCGATGTCGCTGTACAACCCGTACAGTTCTTCGTTATATCTTCTCCTCCATACACCGTTTGAACAAACGGGACCATAGATAGTGCGCAGAATTTTCCTCTAGAAACGACCAAGGGCACCTTCATCCGCTTCTGTTAAGGTCCAAGCCTGTGAGCCCTAAAGGAGGACAGGGATGATAAAGGTCTTATATAGTGTCACCTTGGTTTTCTGAGAGAGGGCTCTACTTCTCAATTGCTTCTTGAGCCCAAAGAAACAGCGGTTGGCAAGAGTGATTCTGCGTCTTATCTCGGCGCTGGTGTTGTTGTCGCTGGTCATCAGTGAGCCAAGGTAGACGAATTCGTCATTGTTGTCCGTCTCTTTTAAATGAAAGCAGATATTTGGTTTTACCCTCATTAACCTTGAGACCCATCTTAGCCGCTTCTACCTCAATGCTTACAAAGGCCTTATTGACGTCTCGATGTGTCCGTCCAATCACATCAATGTCGTCGGCGTACGCAAGCAATTGCGTAGACTTGAAATAAATCGTACCTCTGGTGTTGGCCAGTGACTCTTGCACGATCTTTTCAAGCGCGATGATGAGAAAGTTGCATGACAGCGCGTCACCTTGCCTAAATCCTTTTTTAACATCAAAGGTCTCGGTTTGCTCATTACCGACCTTAATGGAGCAGCGGGAATTCTCCATTATCATCCTGCACAGTCGGACGAACTTGGCAGGGATGTTAAAACTAGACATGGCTTTGTATAGCTCATCTCTATACACGCTGTCATATGCAGCCTTGAAATCGACGAAGAGGTGGTGAGTGTCGATTTGGTATTCTTCTCCAAGATCTGCCGTAGCGTACATATTTTGTCTATTGTGGATTTACCTGGGCTGAAACCACACTGATAAGAGCCGATCAGGTTATCCACACAGGGTTTCAGGCGTTCACACAATACGACAGAGAAAATCTAATATGCGATGTTAAGGAGACTTATTCCCCTATAGTTGGCGCAGTTGTAGGGGTCTCCTTTCTTATGGACCGGACAAACGATGCTGAGATTCCATTCGTCGGGCATGCTTTCCTCCGACCATACCTTGCAAATTAGATGGTGCATGCACCTTACCAGCTCATCTCCAGCCGCCTTAAGAAGCTCAGCAGGCAGGCCGTCTGCGCCCGCAGCTTTATTAGACTTAAGTCTTGATATCGCTATTTTGACTTGATGGACTGAATTCTGTTACATCGTCGTCCGTTACGAATGGCTCGTTCTGCCTGACAGCGGTATCTTGTCTATCATCGCCGTTATGCAGTCTGCAGAAGTGGTCTTTCCAAATTCTCAGCATCGACTGCGACTCTAATACGAGTTTTCCATTTTCATCCCTGCAGGCCGCCGCTCTGGCCTTGTAGCCATGGCATGTTCGTTTTACTTTATTGTAAAACTTACGGGCGTCATTCCTGCGGAAGCATCTCTCCATCTCCTCGATCTCACGCTTTCCGTGCTCTCTCTTCTTTTTTCTGAAAAGCGCGTGTTCCTCTCTTCTCTTCTGCTCATAGATTTCGCGAGCAGCTCTCGTCCGTTGTTGCAGCATGACTTTATAGTCCTCTTGTTTTGCTGCATGAGCTTGTTCGTATTGTTCATCGAACCAGGAGATTCTAGGTGGTGGCGATTTGAAACCCAGCACCTCTGAGGCAGCGTCTCTGACGGCGCTCTGGCAATGTGCTCATTCCTGCTCTATTGTTTGTGCTGCTGTGGGCGGATTTTGAGAGTTTGGAGGAGACACGATCGGTAAAGATTCTGGCAGTTTCTTGCGATTGTAGCTTTCCGACGTCAAACTTACGTAGTCCTTCTCGACTCCTAAGCATTCTTGATATCCTCATTCGTACCTAGGCTACAACAAGGTAGTGGTCCGAGTCGATGTTGGCCCCTCGGAAAGTTCGTACGTCGAGAATACAGGAGGAGTGTCTGGCGTCGATCGCAATGTGATCAATTTGGTTGGTGGTCGATTGATCAAAAGACCGCCAGGAGTTATGTGTCCGGGTATGTACCTACCAGTACAAATGGGGATGACTGTACTTTTTTTCACAAAATTACAAAGCTTGTAAACAAACCAATTGGTTACAAGCCATTTTTATCAACAAAAGAGGGTACAGTTATATGACGCGATATTCCCAATGTACATACCCAAGACACAACCGTTAACCCAAGCAACGCTTCCGATATTGGGTATAGTTAGATTAGTTAGTCACTGAGGTCAGTTTAAGTGAATCATCGGTAGCAAGCGGACATTAGGAAAAAATTGAGTTTAAATAAAGACAAAAGGAAAGGGTAATTGTGTTTTTTTTTCTAAGCTCCC
Organism: Eumerus sabulonum; assembly: GCA_951905685.1. Lineage (NCBI taxonomy): Eukaryota > Metazoa > Arthropoda > Insecta > Diptera > Syrphidae > Eumerus > Eumerus sabulonum. The sequence continues at coordinate 213,252,995 of OX645060.1, forward strand.
AATTTGAGTCAGATACCCTTGTGGATGTTGAGATGGGTGAATCGCGTGCTTGCTACAAGGAGGTTACGCCCCGTTAGGAAATCGATTAGCCTAAGTGCGTTGTCGGATGTGGTCTTATGGAGGCCACGCTTTCCTATGGTCGACTCAAATATGTCCTCTTTGCCCAGTTTTGCATTAATATCTCCTAGGACAATTTTTGTTTCGTAGCCGGGACATTGGTCATATGTTCTGTCTAGGAGATCGGCCTTAAAGTCGACAAAAATATAGTGCTTGTCGACCTGGAATTCATGGGTCTTCTCCAAGATCTGCCGTAGTGTAAATATTTGGTCTATCGTGGATTTTCTTGGCCTGAAACCACAGTGGTAGGAACCTACCAGATGGTCTACGAATGGTTTCAGGCGCTTATACATAATGGCAGAAAGGATCTTGTACGCAATGTTCAGGAGACTCATCCCTATGTGAGGGCGCCGTGGTTTTGTGTGTTGGACTCTGGCGTACGATGACCGAGTTCGGGTCCCAATAACACCCCCGCAGTAAACTTGCCATGAAAAAGCTTCTCGACTCACGCCATTCGGAATCGGCATTAAACTGTAGGGCCCTTTCACCTGTGTGAAAAATAAATCACACACAACATGGGTGATTGAGAGAAGCTTGGCTCTGGTCCTTCATGGGCTGCATCGCCCTCAAAAGAAAAAAAACCGGCCAAGTGCGAGTCAGACTCGCGCACGAAGGGTTCCGTACCATCTGTATATAAAAATTTGAAAGAGACGTTGTATGTTACCTCATCAATGATCACATTAAAACGGCTAATCCGTTTGAAATGATTTTTTGCACGATGACAGATCTTGGTTGCAGGCAGGTTATATGCATATTACTTTGATGATCAAAAATCTCCATGATGAGATAGTTGACCATCAAAGTGTCCATTGAATTCAAATCAATTATCTTACTTGACAGCAAGTATGTAGTTGAAAAAGTGAATAACAATAATATATGGGAAAAAGGTTTGCAGTTAGGATTAATATATCAAGAACACAATAGGGATCAATGCTTGGAAGTGTTTTATTGATTGTGGGATATGATCGGAAGTTAATTTCACAACAATTGAGTTTGTTCCAACATTTGATATCTTAACCTATCAGGATGGCAAAGGAGGGGAATAGCAATTGTACGAAAGGGTTTGCAGCAAGGATTAACTTAGCTGTGAGACAATAGGCATCATCAAGGCTTAAAGGGTATTTTTTATTGGTTGTTCGTAATTACAGAAAAAAGGGTTGCAGCTAGGATTAATACATCAAAGACACAATAGGGATAAAAGCTGGGAAGTTTGCTACTGGTTGCGGTATATTGTCGACTAACCTTAGTTCAGTATGTGATCAAGGGGATTTTTTGGATGCAAATCATGTCTGTTGTATGGGAGCCCCCCTTAAATATTCATTTTGTTCTGTTTTTAGTATTTGTCGTGGTAGCGGAAATACATCATCTGTGAAAATTTCAACTGTCTAACTATCACGGTTCATGAGATACAGCCTGGTGACAGACGGACGGACAGCGAAGTCTTAATAATAGGGTTCCGTTTTACCTTTGGGTAGGAAGGAAGAATTGGCGCAATCATAGGGATCTTCTTTCTTATGGACCGGGCAAACGATGCTGAGATTCCATTCATCGGCATGCATTCTTCCGATCATATCTCGCAGATGAGTTGGTGCATGCTCCTGACCAGCTCATCACCAGCTGTTTTAAACAGTTCAGCAGACGGACTACTCCAGCAGCTTTATAAGACTTGAGTTTCGATATCGCAATCTTACATCATGTTCGATTTACTTTTTGGTAAAAGTTTCGAACGTCGTTCCTGCAATAGCATCTCTCCATCTTCCCGGTCTCGCGCTTCTCGTGCTCCTTCTTTTTGCTGCTCATAAGCGCATGCTCTTCCCTCATTTTCTGTTCATAGCGCTCGCGGACAGCTCTCAACGGTCGATGCAGTGCATTCTATTTCTCTACATGGACCTGCCTGCACTCGTTATCAAACTCGGGGATTCTCTAAGGTGGTTGCTTGAAATCGAGTACATCTGAGACGGCCTCTCTGATGGCGTTCTTAGAATGTCTCCATTGCTGTTCTATGGTTCGTGCAGTTTGCATCGGGACTTGAGAGAACTTGAGAGAGACTTCATCGGCGAAGGTCCTGACGATCTCTTGCGATTGCAGCTTTCCGACGTTAAATTTTGGTGTTATTACTCGACTCCGTTGATTCCGAGAAAATAGCATCCGTACCTTGGCTGCAACAAGGTAATGATCCGAGTCGATGTTGGCTCCTCGAAAGGTTCGGACATCTAGGACGTTGGAGTGTCTGCCGTCGATCGCAATGTGATCCATTTGATTAGTTGTCGGTTGATCGGGGGATCTCCAGGTCCCCTTATGGATGTTGAGGTGTGGGAATCGTGTACTTGCTACTACGAGATTATATTCCGCCATAAAGAAATAATATGTACATATGTGAAAAACGACAAATGTACTGTCTTCGTCAACGTAACGTATAAATTGGATCCATAACCATTAACTGCCGAAGAAGTACATAGAAATTGCAAGAGTTTATAAGATGTTTAACTTCCCAGTGGGAAGTTATTGTAATGGGGCCGATTTTGCGAATTCTAAATTTTTGCATATTTCCACGTTTCAAGGTCACCAGGATCTAAATCCGAGGTTTTTATCATTCACCGATTCAAAGATAGAGATACTTTGTTCACCAAACTAATTTCTTAGTTGGTCGAATAGAGCGTAAGACCTTTTCGCAGAGCACAAACTTAAATAACAAAATCTTATTATTTGCAGATAACTCTATTATGGAATGGCTATACTAGGTGAGAGTGTTCCAGTTTAACACGTGTTCCGAATGTCGCATGGGCCGTCAAAGACAGAATACTCAAAAACCAAACAGCAAACAAATTACCCATTATAAAGTTATTTCAGAAAGGGTAAAAAAGCAGTGTCTTTCATCTCCCTGTAGTGCACTTGTAGTGAAAGCATCTGCGCGACTAAGCGATCTTCTTTTCCTTCCCGACTAAGCAGTTAAGGTTAAAACCAAGCTTTCCGGCGTGCTCACCTCATGTTGGCACCAGAGTCACACAAGTGACTCTGGGTGTCATAAAAGAGTACTATGCAATATCTAGTTGAGGCTTCGCCGTCGTGATGGTGGACAGCTTTTCCGATTACAACGATAAGGCCATATTGAGATACGTCACAACTGGCATGTTTGGCAAGCAAGTACTACCCACGATTTAAAAATTCCATATTGTCGTATGTGCTTGCCGCTCTAATAACCGCATGTGAAACATTCCATATCCAGTTTGGATACCATTGACATACTTGGTAAATCCCTTAAATGCAATTAATAATGTCGTCATGTACCTTACGAAGCTGTATCTTCTTTCAGAGTCTGGAAGTCAAGCACAGGCTCAATTTTGTATGGTGTAAATAAATTAGGTATAATTGGCGAAATAGCAAAACCAGAATATCATGGAAATCAAATTCTTTTTGTTGTCCTATGTGATTGAATTGCGGCAAAAGAGATTTTAATGACACTTATGCATATTTAAATTCGGGATGTTGTGGGTTTTAGTGTGTTTAAACTGGGGGTTTTTTCCAAGTTTGGTTTTGCCATTAAATGGGCTATCATTTGATTGTGATTAGCTGACTAAGGCGATATCAACAATATTTTTGCCCAGCTGGCCAATGTACGTGATTACGCAATTGCTTATCTAGTACAGTGAGTACGCAACGTCACTTCCATTAAAACCACACCAGAGTCTATCACAATTCCATTTCCTAATGTCAAAATATCTCTCTCCAATGGTAGTCGGACGACCAAAAGCAATTAATTAAATTTCATTACACGCTCGATCGATAGACAATGTGCAACCAATCATCACTTCAATTCACTTCCTCCCACATGACACAAAACCGAACGATATGAATTCTAATATTGCCGTCCATTTGGCACTTCGTGAAAGAGTTTATCCCGCATAATTAGTCCCATTCTACTGCTTTCATGGTTTCATTACGACAACACCGGATAGAGGACACACTCACCATTGCAGCCTTCATGCAGATGTTCATTATGCATTTGTACTATAGCATACGTATCCACCACATATGCTCGTAGACCGAATTCAAGGATTAACCAGGCTTGTAACCAGCACGACTGAGGAAAAAAAATGACAATGCAATATAGGAGTTTGTGCACATGGTTTGAGTATAGAACCTCCCATGGGTACCCTTACTTACCATTCACTGAATGGTGGCTTTTGGTCCGTGAGACCAAACCAAACCTCTTCACCGCATCAGAAATGGAATATGCCACCACCCAACTGTGCCATTACATTTAATGTGGTTTAACACAAGCACGATGGATAATGTGCCACATGCCATTGCTCCGCTCTCTATCATGGCGAACTCTCGTCATCCTGCCACCTACATACATACATGGGTAATGTTAAGGATTGAAAATAATTATTATTCTTGCGTGATAACCGGGATAGTATCTTGTCGAATGGTTATGGTACCGGGCCACAGATATCTTCTGGTGATGGCAATTTCTACGCTTACGATTAAGAGGTTATGTAACCGAATTAAGGTGTTGTTAGGCCTTCTAGATCATCTATATGGTATGCGTCATAGGAGATAATTTTAATGCAAGATACTCACAACCCGGAAAAAAAAACAACAAAAAGAAGTTATGGGTGTGTAACTAAGGCGTTTGCATAACTAGGAGATTGCTTCTAGCCTTCATTCGATCTTAGAGATCGTCTTACCAGTAGGCGGGTACAATTATAATTTCAAATTTTCTCCAACAAACCGAATAATAATTTTCACATAAATATTGTATGTAGTTTAAGCCCTCGGTTAAAGGAGCATACACATGTGGCATTGACAGCACAGTGTTTCCAGATGGAATCGTTTTAATAAATTTAACTTGCTCGTTGTTCTAAAAACCAGACACAAGACAAGAGATTGAGACCAGATTGGACACGATGCTATTGATCGTACATTTCGATTAGCTTGGTTGGATTAGAATGATTACGTAACGTGGCTGACTCGAGTTCAAATGCAAATCGAATGATATTCAAAATGAAAATGAGGAGCTTATGATGTTGGCAGGTCTACTCTTAAAAGCGTGCGACAAGACGTTGGGCGCAATCAATTAACATAACGACCCACGCTGTGAGTTTGTTTGAATTTTAAAACAATTGGTGACGTATATTTGACATTGGAACCACGGATACGGGTGGCAATAATTTAGGCTTATTACCAGCAAATATCAGCTTTTAATTGACATGGGATGGTATATTGGATGTTAAGCGATGATATCTTATCTTCCTGCTTTATATGGTTATTTACAATGTTTGGCAATCTAACTTGTTCGGAAGTTATACTTGACCTCTGTCATTTTAGAACTTCCGAGAGTAAAACATATGTATGACCTTACAGATTAATTAAAACTCCAGTAGTATCGCCTGTGGACGATCAACTTCACTTCAATAGTGTCTATAAATTAATCAAATTTAACTTGTTTCGATACAATCAAATATTTTCTTGTTTTGGCAATAGGATAAAAGGAAGCATTGTAAGGTCATCGATAACCATTTCGAATTTCTTGAATATTTGTCGTTGTGGTTTATTAATTTTGCTTGCTAATGAAATAAGCGGAATAAGTCAAAAGCTCATACGTCAAAACAAAACTCGTCTGTTTCGTGCGCTTTCACATATAGTTTCGCAACCAATGTGCATACATTTGATAAGTCCTTTTTTTCTACTCTACTACAGAAAAGGCCAAAGTAAGTAACCTTTAAGTATATTAGCTAGTGGTCTCACGTCCTCAAGCAACAATGAGGAATAGAATTCTGCATATTAAAAAATATGATCCACACAGCAACCTGGCGATCTCCGGATGGTCGAACCGCCAACCAAATCGACTATGTGCCCATTGACGTAAGACACTCATCTAACATCCTGGATGTGCGAACATTCAGGTGGGCAAACGTCGACTCTGACCATTTCCTCGTAGCAGCGAAATTCGGAGCTCGACTGTCCAATGTCAGAAAGCTGCACCATGAGGAGGTTCGACATTGGACGCGTGAACACACTGGAGGTTACCAGAGTCTTCAGGGAGCAAGTGAGCGAATGGGTCTCCGGTGTGCCTAGGTCGAGCACAAATGTCAACAATAAGTAGCCGAGACCACCTTCGATTACCTATCACTCCCGACAAGAAAGCCATCTGTCCAGCAGTCTGCAAGGATACGTGGATGATCTTGACATCATCGCGTGATCTCAGCGTGACGTTGAAGCTTTCACGGCGATTGATGAACAGGCGAAACGAGTTGATCTTAAAATCAACGAGGATATGACAAAATACATGCTGCCAAGCAAAAACCGATCCGTCGCACACAACCTTGGGCAAAATATAACGGTTGGCAGCTATTTCGCGGTGGTTAAGTTGTTTGTCTACCTCAGAGAAAATGTACGCTCCACAAACGAGACGACAATGGAGACCCGGCATAGAATCGCCCTTGGCAATCGCTGCTACTTCGATTTGTTCAAACAACTTGGGTCAAAACTCCCCACTCGCAGAATCAAAGCCATGCTCTCTACAAAATGATTATGTTGCCAGTTTTGCTGTATGGAGCCGAGAGCTGGACGATAAGCAAGACGACGAAACTGATTTTGGTTCTTTCGAAAGAAAAATTCTGCGCCGGATATTGAAAATCCCTGCAGGTAGTGGGAGTAAATTATCTGGATCCTTTAAAAGAAACGTGTTGATTGAAACACCCTTAATATTCGCAACATCTCTTGGTTCCGGCGTCAACTTATTGGAGTTTTCGACGATAATGGTAGGCGCGTACCCAACTAGTGGCCAAGACTTCTTCAGCTCCTCGGCAGATGCAATTCTGGCATAAAGTTTGATATCGGGTCTTGCATATGCTTGTTCTTCCACTCAGGCAAATGGGGTTTATTTTTTAAGGAATTTTCGAGCCCCTTAAGCCCGTTCTGTTCGGTGCCATTGGGTAGAGTGACGGGTCGTTGTCCGAAAGAAGGCCGATCTCATACTGATTTCCTATTCGCCTAAGTGTACGCTGCATAATGTCGACCGCTCTAGCTTCTTTTTCCTCAATCAAAACTGTCCTGGGTGTCTTCACTCCAAAATCTTCTGTTGAAAAATGATGCTTCACAAGTTCGTGAAGATCGTGAAGAAATGCATAGAAGGTTTAACTGAGTGATTAAGACATTCGGGGTCGCAAGTGGCGCTAGTTTTGCGTTAACCATCCAGCCCAATAGCGTTTTGATGGCATATGGCTCTTTGACTTTGCCATGATGTTGACCATGACCCGATATGAATTTGGCCTGATCCAGCCCGACGAGAAGGCTTGGCTTGGTATCCAAAAAATCCGATAGAGGAAGTCAACGCAGATGTGAGTATATACGTTTCCAATCAGCAACATCTGGATAGGAAGCTCCAAATTCTTTACGGTGTAGATGTCTTTCAGATACATACGTTTTCGATTGTAGACCTCGATACTGCTAGGGAGGAGCGAATAGAGTCTTCATTTCTAGTAATTCCCTTGGTCCAATGCAACAAAAAATCTTCAGAACTTCCAGAAGGACTTAGTTCATCAAAGAGCACTTTGCCCATCATAGACAAAGATGAAACGTCATCCAAAAAAGCGGAAGTATTAACAAAACTGCTATTGTTTCCATAAACACAAATTGGAGCGATTTTGAATAAAACGTGAGAATTGGTCCCGATGTACGGGTACAAAGAGACTTGCATATTGGGCAGATTTTCCCACAACAGGTTGGTGTAGAAGTGGGTGATGGCGACCTGAACATTCTAGAACTCCACACGTTGATCTTTGTCGACACGCTCTCCAGTTATGTTTCGTTGGGTCCAGACAGGCAAAACATTTGCCCCTGTCTTTAACAATCTGTAACCTCTGAGCAACAGGCCACGTGCAGCCGAACAACTTGCGGACGCCCTAGACCGCTATAAAGCAGACTTAACCACCATCCTTTTCAAATAAGTGTAATATATGTAAGTTTTACAAAGACCAATAAACCATAACAAGAACAAATCATAGCTGTATCACAAGAATTGTGGTCTTCACGTTAATATAAAAATTAGCCATTTTTAGGAACTTATTTTCCTGTATATCCGAAGCAGTTCGGCGACCTATGTTCTAGGCAATACGTATTGTCGCATTTGCACATTTGTACAGAAAAAAACAGAAACAAAACAGAACAAAAGCTGCACACGGATCCTTTTCCTTTTTTAATGATCACTTCTTCAGGACAAGGTGCAGAATTCTCCTAAGCGACGAACTCACGCTCTCGTTTCTGCATGGTGAGGCGCTCTTCCAAACGTATATTCTGCCAATTTTCGCGCAAATCATTGCTTAATTGTTATCATAAAGTTTCTCCTATTCATTTGATTTTTTTTAGCATGGCAATTGGAGACATGAAGGATATATGTTAGTATTCAAAATCGCCATATTCAACATCCCGTAAAATACAGACTGCGGCCAACGCCTTGTCTTACGACTACAACTTAAGTTACCACATATTCGGTGATAGGTTTTTTTTTTTAATTTATGGTTTTCATTGTTAAAATTGTAATATAACCTTAATATAGAGTTTGCATGGTTGCAGAAGCTGGTAAACGCGGCATCAGTCCCGATAAAATGTAAATTATTGACTCGGCTGTCTTTTCGTCATCCGAGCTTAAAGAACCTTTTTTTCCCTTGTCTTTTCAAATGTATCCAATGTGTCGACAGCACCTTTTGTTGAATTGTACGACTCTATTATAAATGGTTTTTTTGATACTGGATCAAAGCTGGTTCATCGTGCATGGTCGAAAGGAGAAATATGGTTGTTTGAGCTTTAGGTTTTGAAGCTGACAAGGGTAAGCTTACTATGAAAGCCAAAAATAGACGTTCCAACTAAACGCGAAGCAGTGTGTTTGAACTCTTCAGAGATTTCTTGCATGTTACTCCTGATTGTCCCAAGAAGAGTTAACTTAAATGGTTCAGCAAGAAACTGTTCAGCTAAAGGCACTGATGTAAACCAATTATCTGTTGTAAGATTTGGTTGGCCCCATGTATTGATTTTGTAAGCAGCTTGAAATAGTACCTGCCGAGGATCGCCAGCAGCAGACGTGTCTATGTTTTTTCCTAAATATGGGCAAAAATCAAACATATATTTCGTGTTGACACCACATGCTAGGACGATCTTTATTCCAAATCTAGCAGATTTGTTTGGTATATACATATGTACATTCTGAAAAGACATCGCGTGAATAATATTTTTTGCAGCCGTCCTGCTTGAACTTTGCCGAGATGAAGCTGGTTGCGATGATCAAATATACATAGTTGTTCTCATATCGAGTAATGTGTGTCGAAGGCGAAGTAATGAGATCTTCACATTCTGCATTCGATGAATTTGATGCTCTAAGAACGCACTGAGGTCTATTAAAAGTTGCATCGCCTGGATTATCTACAGCTATGTATATTCGCCAACTCATCGTCAGAATCAGCTAATTAACCAAACCATCATCAGAATTAAAATTTTGGATTTCCACATTATCCTGATTTTCATTCTCATCGTCGGACAGTTCTTGCAACCACTGGCTTATTTGCCCTTCATTGGAATCCATCTTAAAAAAAAAAATCAAATTTCTTAATTTAATTCCTTGCAAATAACAGGAATACTCCAAAAAAGTAAAATTAAGGACTTGAGAAAAACTTACCTTAAACACTAATCCTCGCCTTTCAGGCGACACCGAACTCTATAAGTTAGAAATTAAACACTGAAATTGAACAAACGTCCGCTATCCACCGCGTCTAATCGCCAATTGAGTTGGCAAGGAGACAGAATCCCAAGGAAGTAGGATATTCTGAGAAAAATGCAAAAAACCGGTTTTGGGCGGGCCCACAGGCTCACAGAATTAGTGTTCTAGGATTAACCTCCAATACAGCACAGAGAACAATTTGATCACGTGAAGCAATTGAATCAAACAAAAAATGTTTGAATACAGAAAAAATACATTTACATTTGGGTCACAGAAGTTGATATGTGTACCGAATTTCAACTTAATCGGTCCAGTAGATTCGGAGATATTTGACCGTGAGCGACGGATAGACGGACACAGGGCCATGCGCTGTCGTATGATTTTTTTAACATCATATTAGAAATGATTGTGCAAAAATCACAGGCTAATACAAGAGGCACAATCTATTTCAAATCCTCGCAACTCCTTGCATACGCCGATGACATTGACATATTAGGTAGATCGCAGCGAGATGTCAATGAGGCGTTTGCGAGTATTTAGATGGAGGCGGCAAAAATTGGTTTGGCAGTTAATGAGGGCAAGACTAAATATCTGCTGTCATCGAAAAAGGCCATTTACCACCGACGTCTTGGACAGAATGTGCATATTGGCAGATATAAGTTTGAGGTAGTTAAGGACTTCATATACCTCGGCTCCGCAGTGACTTGGAACAACGACACCAGTTTCGAAATCAAGCGCAGAATTACTCTTACCAGCCGCTGCTTCTTTGGACTCAATAGGCAACTGAGAAGTAGAGTCCTCTCTCGTACGACCAAGTCGACCTTACATAAGACCTTAATTATCTCGGTCATGCTATACAGCGCAGAAACATGGACTTTATCTAAAGCGGATGAGGAAATCTCGGTCCTTAAAACACAGAGGGGGGTTGGAGGAGAAGATTCAATCACGAACTGTACGGGTTGTACAGCGACATGAGTCTAGTCGGGCGTCTACGGATTCAACGCCTAAGATGGCTAGGCCATGTAAAGCGAATGGACACCACAGCTCTAGCCCGTAGAGTGTTTGAATCCAACCCCGAAGGACGAAGAAATAGGGGACGGCCGCGCCTAAGGTGGCGCGCACAGGTGGAAATGGACCTCAACCAACGGGGCGTGCGGCATTGGAAAAGACTAGCGAAGGATCGTGCTAGGTGGAAAGGCATGTTGGTTGAGGCCCAAGTTCACCCCGAACTGTAGCACCCGTTAAGTAAGTAAGTAAGATGTTGTGATATTTTACTTCATCACCTAAGTCGTACCTAAGCTGTTCTTGAAGTCTTTTTCTATGAGATTATCAGATTACAGCAGCGTTTATCAAGGTCAGATCAATGTTATATCCGCAAAGGATGTTATTATTTGCACTAACAATCAGACTGCGATAAAATAACTTGCATCGGTTACCTACAACTCAAAAACAGCAATTCATTGCCACTAATTTCCAAAGAAGATGGCTGAGCAATTTAGCATTAAACTTTGGTTTGTACCCGGGTATCACCACAAACCGCATAGTAAAAGACAGATAGTTTCTATAGAACAAAAAAACCTAAACGCCTTATCCAGGCTATCAAATCTAGTCAGACTCCTTTTAAGCCGGAAAAAATTACAACAAATTTCAAACAAAAGTTTTGCGAAGACAATGGCCACTATATTATCATATCGATTTTTTCATAGCCTTTTGTCCGGTTTCTTGATGTGTATCACCATTTTACGATAATATATAATTAGCGATGTGTAAAGACGATGGTATTATTTAAGATTTTATGTCTGGTGACTAGCACTTTTCTATACCAGAGGGCAGTTACCTATCCGAAATTTGCTTCTGAACTTGTATAGGTATGTTTTCTTTTATTTTATTGTCACAAAGGTAGGACCCTTTGACCATGTTTAATAATAAACTCGACGTCAAAGCGTAAAGTGTTTTGTGATTCCACAAGAAGCGGTCTTAATGGAGCAGTGTGCATGAAGCTTTTAAAAGAACGGGTTTGACAGCAATCTTTGAAGTCACACGAGTTACTTATGCAGATTTTAGAAACTTAACCATATAATGCTGAGGAAAGGCCATTTGGCAAGGTTCGCAAACTAATTTATATACGCTTACCAGTTCCAATGATAAGATAAAAAAACACAAACCTTTATAAATAAGATTTAGGATGATCTGATCACAGTATTTACCTCAACACGAACTGCATGACAAAAATTGCCACTATATTCTCAAATCCATGAAATACGATCAGCTAAGTGCTGTCTTAAACATTTCTACTCCTTAAATTTAAGCAAGTGGCAAAAGTTGTTAACATACGATTAGTAATTGAATAAATAAACTCAAAAGCCAAGTAATCAAGGGAAATATATGTTGATAACTGATTCATAATCGAGCCGGAAAACGATTCACTTGCATGTGGATGCCTTACCTTGACATTTAGACCGTAAGCAAACGCCAAAAGTGGACCGGCTCTGTTGGAATGCTTTACGAATGTCCGCGATGATTTTTATATTTCTGTCTTCAAACTAGCCCTATTTCAATTGAATAACTACATCTCTAGATAAGATATGAAACTTTTAATAGTAGTCGTTACTAACAAAAAAGTTTTAATTCTATGCGACAGATGTTAGGCTGAGGCGACAAGTCGTTTGGGCTCAAAATGAACATTCATTTTGACCTACATCAAACTGATTAGATATTCAATTCGATAAGAAAAAAGTGGCTTTTTTCCAGGCCGGTAGTATAAATTGGTTCGACCGGTTTAAGTGGATGCCGGTATTGTGCAATTGTTAACCACAGACATGAGGAGTGTGGTCGTCAAATCAAACACATTCTCTAAAATTGGATTTAAATTAGCTTTAGAAAGTTATCGGGTTAGGAGTATAGCAGCTAACTTTAAATAGCAGTCCAGACGATTATTTAAGAGAGGAAATGATTGCCCTCGAAAAATACTGTTGCGTATTTATTTATTAATAATCTTTAATAAATACTTCTTTTCTTTTGCTCAAAATTATTTATCACTTTTATTCAGCTCTCAGTATAAATCCTCTCAAACCTTTCTCTGCACATATGTACATATATCCTTTATCTCACACTTTTCGATTTCACTACTCGTATTTATATCACCGATCATCCATTTTGATGGTTCTGGGGCATGCTTGAAGACCTTAGCGACATTTGACATCTCCTATGTTCGCAATCTATATTCACCTCCTTTCATCTTGCCTTGGTGTCGGACCTAGTTTTCATTCGATCGCTCGCTATCTTGATCTTTGCTCGAATTCCTTGATAGATGTCGAAAATTCTTACTCAAAAGTCTAATCTTCGACGAATTTCGAATTTCGAATTTCAGTAGATGGGGAACCAAACTTTACTATGCCAGACCACCGCACAGTGTCCCCAGAAATAATGTCGGCTGGGTTATGGCCCGTCGAACTATGGACTGCATTTCGGTAGGCAAGTAGGAACAGGAGAAGGTGCCAATCCCAATCCCGTTGGTAGTCGTCCACTACTTTGCAAGCTCTACCATCCCATCCTTCTTCTTGTTTTGTTGATACCAAGAAACTGACATACTCCTGGAATACTTTGGACTCGAAGTTTCTTCTCTGGTCCGAGTGTAACTCCATGGGGATGCCAGTTCTGCTCACCCAATTGTTGACGATTTGCTTCACAACCGTTACTCCAAGCTGTGCAGCAACTTGTAACTGGCGCAGTCAGTACTCATGTACCTAAAATAGAGCGTACGGTAGAGCTGTAATACTACCCAGTGAAAAATAAAAAAGGTATATGTCTTTACATATATACATGTACATATATATAGTAAAAGTTGTACGGTAGAGCTAAATTCTACCAAGTGAAAACAGTCGCATTATGGAGACCCTCAAACTCCTAGAGCCATTCGACGGAACGGAAAGAAAGCTAGCGAGGAATATCAACACAATTGACACCCTATCTCCCACAATGAACGCAGCTACTCCAGAAGACCAAGACTACTTCTTCCAATGTATCCTAACAGCAGCAGAAATTATATGTCGAGAACAGCCCGCAACCTGGGCAGAACTTCAGCGGACGCTCATCAGCGATTACGCGGATCACCCACCAATAGATGAATGCCTTAAACCACAACATAACATAAAATTCCGCGGTAACACAAGTGGATTATGGGAAAGAAATGTAAATAGAATTAGTTTATTGAGAGTCAAAATTGAAGAATAATAAAGCCGCGGGCACAGACGGGCTGTCTGCCGAGCTATTTAAAGCGGCTGGAGATGCTCTGGTAGGGCACATGCACCAGTTCATCTGTAAAATATAGTGAAAGGAAAGAACGCCTGACGAATGGAATCTCAGCATCGTTTGCCCAGTTCACAAGAAAGACGACCACAAATAACTGCGCCAACTACAAGGGAATAAGTCTCCTTAATATCGCATACAAAATCTTCTCTGCCCTACTGTGTGAACGCCTGAAACCCTATGTCGATAACCTGATAGGTTCGTATCAGTGTGGTTTTCAGCCAAGTAAATCCACAATAGACCAAATATTCACATTGCGGCAGATCTTGGAGAAGACCCAAGATACCCAAATCGACACCCATCATCTTTTCGCCGATTTCGAAGCCGCGTATGACAGTTTGCATAGAAATGAGCTATACAGCGCCATGTCTAGCTTTGACATCCCTGCCAAACTCGCCAGATTGTGCGGAATAACAATGGAGAATCTTCGCTGCTCCATTAAGGTAGCGAACTAACCGAGACTTTTGATGTTAAAAAAGGATTGAGACAAGGTGACGCACTGTGATGTAACTTCTTCCACGTGCTTGAAAGCATCATACGAAACTCACTGGCTTATACAAGATGTACGATCTATTTCAAGTCTGCACAACTGCTTTCGTACGCGGATGACATTGACGTAGTTGGGCGAGAACACAGCGGGACGTCAATGATGCGTTCGAAAGCATTAAAGCAGAAGCGGCTAAAATGGGTCTTTCGGTTAACGAGGGTAAAACGATATATAATGCTGTCATCCCAAAAAGACGCACAACACCGACGCCCCCCTCAAAACGTCACAATTGGCTGCTACAGATTCAAAGCGGTCAAGGACTTTGTCTACCTTGGCTCACTAGTGACCAGCGACAACAACACCGGCGCTTAGATCAAACGCAGAACTACTCTAGCCAACCGCTGCTTCCTTGGGCTCAAGAGGTAATTGAGAAGTAGAGCCCTCTCTCGAAAGACCAAAGTTGCGCTGTACAAAACGTTAATTTCCCGGTCCTCCACAATGGCGCAGAGGCCTGGACTTTATTGAAAGCGGATGACAGCGGCCCTTGGTCGTTTCGAGAGGAAAAATTTTGCGTTCAATCTATGGTCCCGATTGTATAAACGGAGAGTGGAGGAGAAGTTATAACGACGAATTATACGGGCTGGTCAGCGACATCGGCCTAGTACGAAGTCTACGGATCCAACGTCTAAGATGGCTAGGCCATGTACATATAATACAGTTCCGGCCCGAAGAATCTTCGAGTCCAACTCCGAGTTACGACGCAGCAGAGGACAACCGAAACTGTGGTGGCGCACACAGGTGGAAGGGGACCTTAACCAACTGGCAAAAGACCGTGCCAACTCAGGTTCACACCGGACTGTAGCGCCACTTACAAAAGTAAGTAAGAAAGTTCATTAGGCCCTTGCGTGACTACACACCTCGACGAGGTGCAAGGGCCCAGTAAAGGTCAACGACTCTCGGGGTAACCCCAGAGGAGACATGAAGCCAAGATGTGGTCAATGTGCCGGATCAAGGTGTCACACGAACCGTGCCGAAGATCAGCCTGGCTGCGAGCCCATCTCAAAAATAGCCCAGTCGCTAACGGAATATCCTGAGCACCAGGCGCACTCAGGATTATCGGTTAACTCTCGGCGAAGTGCTGTGACATTGGCCTCCACAAATAAGCCTGGTCCAGCATCCTCGGTTAGCGGTACCAAGACCGACGCTCCACAAGGTGCTAATACAATGGCATACGTACAAAAGCCTGGTCAAACACACTGCTGTCCGGCAAGGTGCTACGACATCGGCCCAAACACGAAAGCCTGGCCCAACACCCTCAAGGAGTAGTCAAAGTACTGACGAACAGCAAGATGCTAGGACAGCGGCCTCTAAACAAAAGCTTGGTCCAGCACCCTTAGGTGGCAATGGGGTGAGGAATACTCCTCGAAACCCAGCCCTGAGTGCCCCTAAAACGCGATACAAGGAACGTCGTGCGGCTAGCGAGTTACTGGAAAAGCTGGGGAACGTATCAAGATACTAGCTCTCGGAAAGGAGGCAGAAGGCTCTTGATTGGAGAGCATAATCAAGAGCACTTGAACTCATCCGGCAAAGAGCAAGATGGCAAGCGCCAGAGTCCGGCTGAGGAACTTCCTCCGACCTCAAAGAAAGCGCGGTCAGAAAGTATCTCCCCCAGATCCCAAACACAGCTCTCCTATCGCGACGTGCTAAAGGTCTCGACCAAAATGGCTGTTGTTGATAGAAGCGATGTGGATGGGGTAGTCCCTCCGGCGAAGTGGCTTTTAATTAGTTATGTGCTACTTAAAAACTACTTCTCGCCACTCCAGGCGAGAGTACCTTTCCCTATCACCCATCATACAGGGTATTATCAAGGCAGGAACAAGCTAATCTCCTTTCTTTGGTCTTCCCAAAGGTCATTGGACCTTTTCAAGCTTGCACTCAGCAGAGTCGGCGAGATCTTGGAGGGAGCTCAACTTGAGGCTGTACCTTTGAGCCAAATCTCAAATAGACCCAGGGTTAGAGCCATTATACCGGCCTATCCCGAGAATGCACCGAGAGCACCGTGGCGCAGTGGGTAGTGTGTTGGCCTCTGACGCCGATGACTCGAGATCGAATCCCGACACAGCCATGTCATCGAACGTGTTTTTCACGGTGTTTCTCCTCAGCGGGTTGTCATGAAAAGCTTCTCGAAATTCGCCGTTCGGAACCGGCAATAAACTGTAGGTCCCTTTCACCTATGTGAAAATGAAATCACACACAACATGGGTGATTGAGAGAAGCTCGGCTCAGGTTCTTCATGGACTGTAACGCCAACATACATACATACATACATCCCGAGGATGCTAAGGAGATTGTGGAACTTATGCAAAATTGCAATCCGCAGATCCCCACTAAGGACTGGAAAATTGCCAAGCTAGAGGATGTAAAAGGACCCTCGAGATCGATTTCTATAATAATCAACCAGGATTCCATGGCTCCTCTAGCTAACAATATGACCTCTCTGGGCTTTTACTCAGCAGGGCTCAGAATATATAAAAAAGTCGGGGAGGACTCAACTAAGAGAGCCTTTGGAGTTGTATCAGTCGACTCCACGGTATCGATGAACACGGAGCAACCCCCTGCACTGGAGTCGATGATCACTGAGGAGACTCTCTCAGTTGAGACAGGAAGTTTTGCATGTAACTTTTGCACTGCAGGACTTTGTCGACAAAGTCAGGGAATGGAAAGTCCTAAAAGAGCACTCCCTTTCCGACCATCGCTATATTGAATTCGGCATAGTCAGCCACGTCAGTGCCCCAGCTCCCTTCAGGAACTAAAGGGGAACTGATTGGAAAAATTTAGAACCTATGTTGAACCCTAGCTAGGGATAAGACATCCTACCTATCCGCACAACCCTGCGGAATCAGACAGTTACTAAGCTACTGAGCTGACAGGAACAACAACACAACAGAGCACTGTCTAAATCTTGTGCGGTTAGCACACCCAGAGGCAAACCCAAACCGCCCTGGTGGAATGAAGAGATATTCTCCCGAAGCAAAATGTACCCACTTGCAAGAGGATTGGGACCTCTATAAGGAGGCACTTAAATCTTTCAAAGCAACGACCAGGAATGCCAAAGGCAATCTTGGAGGAACTACTGCGAAAATATCAAGGCGGTCTCCGAAGCTTCAAGAATAAGGAAGATTCTGGCTTCGGCCCCAGACTGGGTTGTCCAGCCACCTAATGCGGATTGATGGTTCCTGGACAACCTCCGGAACGGAAGCCCTGGAACTTCTTCTGAACGCACACTTT
The DNA here is from genome assembly GCA_951905685.1 of Eumerus sabulonum. Lineage (NCBI taxonomy): Eukaryota > Metazoa > Arthropoda > Insecta > Diptera > Syrphidae > Eumerus > Eumerus sabulonum. The sequence continues at coordinate 213,270,913 of OX645060.1, forward strand.
CCGGGCAGTAGGGACTCGGCTATGACACCTTCTCAAGTCATCCAGCCGAAGGCATCCTCCTTCGAGCGGGCTCTAAAGTGCTTTGAACCTACAAGTCTCCAGGACCGGATGGGACCATACCAGCAGAGCTCCAGCAGGTAGCAGATCTCATCCTCTGGCTTGTGGTAATATACAAGAGTTGCCTCTCCCTATCCTATATCCCCAGCAAGTGGAAGGTAACCAAAGTCATTTTCATACCCAAGGCAGGCAAAAGCTCCCACACGTATGCAAATGATTTGAGGCCTATTAGTCTTTCTTCTTTTCTATTAAAAACTCTAGAGAAGATTTTAAACGCACACATTCGTCACAGCTGTATCTGAGGAAGGCTGTCGAATAACCAACATGCTTACAACAAAGGCAAATCGGTAGAAACAGCACTCCACTCACTGGTCAGCAAAATAGAAAATAGAAATTGAACCATGGGCCGTCCCCAAAGCGCTGGTGCCGTCTCAACCAAAACGGTCAGCAGAGGTACACCAGAGTATTCTCCCCTCTCCTCTGGAACGTGGTAGTCAACGAATTACTACTGTTGCTAGAACAGGAAGGGTACGCTGTGACCGCTTATGCAGATGACATTGCTATTGCCGCCACAGGAAACTTTCCCAGCACTCTAAGCGACCTAATGCAGGGCGCAATACATACAGTAGAAACCTGAACGCAGTACTGTGGACTTGGGGTCAATCCTAAGAAGACCGACCTAGTACTGTTTACTAATAAATATAAAATTCCGGCCAACAACTCACCGAGGTTGGGTGAAACCCAACTAATAATCAAAGATCAGGCCAAATACCTAGGCCTAGGCCTTGACAGGAGGCTAAATTGGAAACCCAACATTCCTGAACGTGTATATATCTATTTATGATAGATAAATGGATATATAAGCGAGCGATCAGATCAACCCCCACTGAGGCCCTAAATATCTTATTACATTTTTCACCGTTGGACCTCTTCAGCAAGCAAGTTGCTGCCTGCGCGACCCTACGGATTAGGGGCATAGGAAAATGGCCCACATCACGAAAAGGCCATACTACCATTCTTAATCACTTCAAAGAACCCATAGACATTGACTACATCTTCCCTGCACTACAGGATTATTCATAAGTCCCTACACACAAATGTGGAATATTTAGTTCTGGAAGTATCAGGCTGTAGTGCAAAATGCGTGGTATCTTGTGCGTATAATCCGAACAAGAATCTATCCCCCGAACCGTTCTTTGATGCATTCGCGGAGATTTCTTCCATATACGAGCATATTATAATCTGTGGTGATTTCAATGCCAACTTGTTGAGGGTTGACACATTCTCAACTCATTTACTTAATCTAATTTCTGCTACTGGGATGCAGGTTATGAACTGTTTGTATCCTACTCGTTATTCACCGAATGCTATCCCGAGTCTACTTGATCTTCTGATTGTATTGAATCCCTCTAATGTACTCCTTCAACTAGCTCTCGATGGGATTTCTGATCGTGACGTTCTCTTCTGCACATATGTATGATATTGACTTCACCCACTCCCCCATGCCACTCACCTTTCAATTTAGAGATTATAAATCTTTAGATTTAAACTTACTCACCTTCGATGCGAACTGTATGCCCTGGAATGATTATACATACATATGTAGCAAGTGTGGATGATAAGCTGAACTGTATACAATCCTGTGTTAACGCGCTTTTTGACCGGCATATTCCCCTAAAAACAGTGCGAAAACGTAACAAAAGGTGTCCCTGGTTCACGTCAGAAGTACATGCTTTCATAAAGGAACGCCGTAAAAAGTACCCTAAGTGGTAAAACAATCCCTGTCAACAAAATTGGTTGCTATACTGTCTATACTGCCAAGCACGTAACCGAGCTATCTCAGTTACTAAGACGGCAAAGAGAAGTTTCTTCGGCTCTAAGCTAAACGGGCAACTGTCGTCGAAATAGCTTTGGTCTAATTTGCGTGAAATCGGTGTTGGCAAAAGGGGGAAGCTAAAATGTGAACTTGATCCCAATACTCTCAATGATTATTTTCTGGCCAACATATCTAGCCAACCTAATTTCTTCCCGAATAATGCGCTACGCAGTGAATTGCTAGAGCCTTTTGAATTTCAAATTGTTGCGGAGAGTGATGTGGCTAAAATTGTTAGTGATCTCAAATCCAATGCAGTTGGTGTTGATGGCATATCCCTTAGGGTTATAAAACTAATTCTGCCCTATTTATTAAGCCCACTCACGCACCTCACTAATCACTGCATTTCATCTTCAACCATTCCGCTTCTATCGAAAGAAGGCAGAATCACTCCTGTTGCAAAAAAATTAAATCCATCGATACCTAGTGACTACCGGCCAATAAGCATCCTGTAATGTCTGTCTAAGGTATTTGAGAAGATACCTGCTACTCAAATTAGTCTATATCTCGATGATAATAATCTTCTTGCTGCAAGCCAATCTGGCTTCAGAGCTAAATACAGCTGTCCAATTGCTATGGTAAAAGTCCTCGATGATATAAGAACAGAACTTGAATGAAATCGGATGCACGCGTTGCGACCAGCCTGGGAACTTGCACCGAGCGGATGCGCGTGTTCCCCCGAAAAAGTCTACGTTGCTGTTTTGGCGTGAGCGATGGGTTTACCTACGAATAGCAGGTTAGCCGATAAGTTAGTTCTAGGTGGACTGTGACGGAATATAGTCGAAAATATATTCGTATTGAATAAATTCGCGTTTCATTGGATAAAGGTAGTAAGTCGAACAGTTGGGGAGAAGCTCTGCTTCTCCGTTCGGATTTTTTTTGGATTCCCCTTATGGGGATCCTTTAACTTTATTTTCAGTATGTATTTGTTGTTATAGCGGCAACATCCGTTGTTATACATCATCTGTGAAAATTTCAATTGTCTAGCTATCACGGTTCATGAGATACAGCCTGGTGACAGACGGACAGCGAAGGCTTAGAAATAGGGTCTCGTTTTACCCTTTGGGTACGGAACTCTAAAAAAGATTTCATACCGAAGTGCGGGAATTCCTCCTCAATTGAAATCAAAACCATTCTCTTCTTCTTTTTAACGGACGCTACAGTTCGGGGTGAACCTGGGCCTCAACCAACATGCCCCTCCAACTAGCACGATCTTTTGCTAGCTGAGGTTCCCTTCCACCTGTGTGCGCCATCTTAAGTGCGGCTGTCCTCTGTTTATTCGTCCCTCGCGCAAAATCTTTCTCTCGAACCGACCAAGGGTCTCTTCATCCGCTTTTGATAGTGTCCATGCTTCTGCGCCGTATAGCAGGACCGGGTCTTGTATAGAGTCAACTTTGTCGTTCGGGAAAGAGCTCCATTACTCAATTGCCTCCTGAGCCTAAAGAAACAGCGTAGGCAAAAGTGATTCTGCGTTTGATTTCGGAACTGATGCCGTTGTTCCAGGTCACTGCGGAGCCAAGGTAGACGAAGTCCTTAACTACCTCGAATTCATATCTGCCAATACAAACGTTCTGGTCAAGACGTCGGTGGTTAGCGTCTTTTTTTGATGATAGCATATATTTGGTTTGCCCTCGTTTACTGCTAAATTAATTTTCGCCGCCCCCATCTCAATACTCACAAACGCCTCATTGACATCTCGCCGTGATCTACCTATTATGTCAATATCGCCGGCGTATACAAGGAGTTGCGAGGATTTGAAATAGATTTTACCTCTTGTATTGGCCAGTGATTTTTGCACAATCATTTCCAATATGATGTTAAAGAAATCACACGACAGCGCATCGCCCTGCCTAAATCCTTTTTTGACATCAAAACTATTGGTAAGGTGTTCACCGATTTGGATGGTGCAGTGAGCATTCTCCAAAGTCATCCTGCATAGTCATCCTGCAATAGAGCTTAGCAGGTAAGTCAAAGGTAGACATAGCGTTGTATATCTCGTCTCTAATTACGCTGTCGTATACGACTTGATAGTCGGCAAATAGGTGGTGAGTGTCGACTTGAAATTCATTGGTTTTTTCCAGGATCTGCCGTAGTGTGAAAATTTGGTCGATGGTGGACGGGCCTAAATCCGTACTGATGTGGACCTATCAGCTTATTTACAAAAGGCTTCAGGCGTTCACACAAAACGGCAGAGAAGATTTTGTAGGCGATGTTAAGAAGACTTATTCCTCTGTGGTTGGCGCAGTCAGAGGGGTCTGTCTCCTTTCTTGTGGATCGGGCATACAATTCTGAGACTCCATTCCTAGGGCACGCTTCCCTCTTACAGATGATGATCTTACAGGACATCCCCAGCTGCCTTGAAGAGCTCAGTAGAAAGTCAGTCTGCGCCAGCAACTTTATTCGACTATGGCAATCTTAACTTCATCGAGTTCAGGGAAACGGCATTCTCTGCGGTCGCCGTCGATTAGAAATGGATCATTCTGCCTGACAGCGGTATATTGACCAACATCGCCGTTATACAGTCTGCAGAAGTGGTTTTTCTATATTCTTAGCATCCCTCTTCAGATCCTCAATCGCGCACTTCTCGTGCTCTTTCTGCTTTCTTCTGAGAAACTTATGCACCTCTCTTCTTTTTAGCTCGTAGAGCTCACCAGCTGCTCTTGTTCTTTTATGCAGCGAAGCTTTATATGCATCCTGCTTCGCTGTGTGAATCCTCCTCCACTCGTCATCGAACCAAGTATTTCTTCGTGGTGGAGCCTTGAACCCCAAAACTTCGGATGCAGAGCTTTTCAGGGCTTGTTTTCAAAGGTTCCACTGCTGTTCTATTGATAGCGTGGAGGGTTAAGGTGTATTGGAGAGCCTAAGGGAGACGCGATCGGTAAGAGCACGAGCGGGTTCTGGCGATAGTAGCTTTCCGACGTCATAACTCTGTATTCTTACTCTACTCCGCTGCATTCGTGATATCCTTAGGCGCATCTTGGCTACTACAAGAAAGTGGTCCGAGTCGATGTTAGCCTCTCGGAAAGTTCGAACATCAAGAATAGTGGAGGAGTGTCAGACGTCGATCGCGATGTAATCAATCTGGTTGGTGGTCGATTGATCAAAAGACCGCCAGGTGCCTTTGTGTAGATTGAGGTGCGGGAAGCGCGTACTGGCTAGAAGGAGATTTCGCCCCGTAGCAAGATCAATCAGCCTGTGTCCGTTATCGGATGTGGTGTCATGTAGGCCATGTTTGCCGATGACTCGTTCAAAGATGCTTTCCTTACCCAGCTTAGCATTGAAGTCTCCCAGTACAATTCTGATGTCATAGCTGGGACATTGGGCATACGTTCTGTTTAGGAGATCGTATAACTCATCTTTGGCGGAGTCGTCCTTGTCTTCCGTGGGGGCGTGGACGCAGATCAGGCTGATGTTAAACAATTTAGCCTTGATACGGATCGTTATGAGGCGTTCGCTCACATGCCAAAAGCTTAGGACTTTTTGCCTTAATTCACCTCGAACAGCAAACCGCATCCGAACAATCGTTGTCTCTCTCCCTAAAGCAGTCGCCGTAGTAAATATCGCAGTTTTTCATCCGCTTTATACCCGGTCCATTCTATCGCATTTCCTGGATGGCGATTATGTCTGCTTTATAGCGGTCTAGGGCGTCCGCAAGTTGTTCGACTGCACGTGGCCTGTATAGGAACCTAACATTCCACGTACAGAGCCGAAAATTATTGTCCTTTCTTCGTTTTTTACAAGAGTCGTCAACATTAATCCGAGGCTTGTGGTTGTTTCGGAGTTTGTGTTTTTTTAAGGTTACGGCTTACTAGGCCGTAGCCCAACTGACTACTCCTTTTTTTTTGGCGCAGGAGGCTCGCCATTCGCCCTTCCCCGTCTGCTATTTCCAGGTGGCACCACGAGAACGTGGGGATGCGACTTACTAACAGTGCCTCAAATTGTTCGACTGCGGTGGCTCTTCTGCCTTTTTAGCAAGCCAGCATCCGTCTATCCGACGCTACCGACGCTGCCCCTACAAGGCCTTTGTTAGTCCTTTGCCATCCATTACAAACCATTATATAGGGACAACATTCCTAGACAAAACAGTTTTAAAAAGTGACGTTATATTCTGTATTTACAATCACAGCGTGAATCTTTAGGGGGGAGGGAGCCAGCAAACAGAGCAAAGGAGTTGATCGCGTTTAACATGGCAAACGCAAGCTTCGATCGCTGTCCCTGCTCAATCCAATTTGACACACATCCTCCGCGTAGCCCCCCCTGGATAGCTACCCTGGCACCCGCCAAGTAGTGAAACAATGTGTGCAGCGACACAATCCCTTGTTCCTGGGGAAAGAGGAACCTGGCCCTCCAGGTTGGGGATTGTGCTTAGGAGTAACATTCCTATCACGTAAAAACCTACTTGTTTCGAAACGACAACAAGCCTCGGATACGGACGGATACAAAGCTGACGACCCCTGGAAACGACTAACCGACTTGAGAGTCTGCACCTGGAATGTGAGGTCCCTTAACAGACCGGGTGCAGGCGATCAATTGGAGCAAACCCTCAACAGATATAACCGTACTCCAAGAAGTGCGATGGGATGGACCAGGAAAAGACGGATGAAAAACTGCGACATCTACTACGGAAACTGCTACAAGGAGAACAAACAGCGCCTATTCGGGTGCGGATTCGTTATTCGAGGAAGACTCCGACAATAAGTCTTAAGCTTCCGGGATATAAGCGAACGCCTCATAACAATCCGCATCAAAGCTAAATTTGGAAACATTAGTTTAATATGCGCTCACGCCCCAACGGAAAAAAAGGACGGTCGACTCAAGGAAGAATTCTACGATCTCCTAGATAGAACGTATGCCCAATGACGACACAAAAATAGTCCTAGGGGATTTTAATGCAAAACTGGGCAAAGAGGGCATATTTGAGTCGATCATAGGAAAGCATAGCCTCCATAACACCACATCCGACAACGGACTAAGGCTAATCGACTTCCTAGCGGGGCGTAACCTCCTTTTAGCAAGCACGCGATTCCCCCATCTCAACATCCACAAGGGTACTTTGCGGTCTTTTGATCAATCGACCACCAACCAGATTGATCACATTGCGATCGCCGCCAGACACTCCTCCTGTGTTCTCGACGTACGAACCTTCCGAGGGGCCAACATCGACTCGGACCACTACCTTGTTGTAGCCAAGGTACGAATGATGATATCAAGAATGCTTAGGAGTCGAGTAGCACAACGTAAGTTTGACGTCGGAAAGCTACAATCGCAAGAGACTGCCAGAATCTTTGCCGATCGTGTCTCCTCCAAGCTCTCTCAAAATCCGCCCACAGCAGCACAAATAATAGAACAGGAATGGGCGCATTACCAGGGCGCCATCAGAGACGCTGCCTCAGGGGTGCTGGGTTTCAAACCGCCACCACCTAGAAACCCCTGGTTCGATGAACAATGCGAACAAGCCCATGCAGCAAAACAAGAGGCATATAAAACCATGCTGCAACGACGGACGAGAGCTGTTCGCGAAATCTATTAGCAGAAGAGAAGGGAGGAACACACGCTTTTCAGAAGAAAGAAAAGAGGAAAGCGTGAGATCGAGGAGATGGAGAGATGCTTCCGCAGGAGTGAGGTTTAAACGAACATGCCATGGCTACTAAGCCAGAGCGACGGCTTGCAGGGATGAAAATGGAGAACTGGTAGTAGAGTCGCAGTCGATGCTGAGGATTTGGAAAGACCACTTCTGTAGACTGATAACGGCGATGATAGACAAGATACCGCTGTCAGGCAGAACGAGCCATTCGTAACGGACGACGATGTAACAGAATTCAGTCCATCCGACCTAGACGAAGTCAAAATAGCGATATCAAGACTTAAGTCTAATAAAGCTGCGGGCGCAGACGGCCTGCCTGCTGAGCTTCTTAAGGCGGCTGGAGATGAGCTGGTAAGGTGCATGCACCATCTCATTTGCAAGGTATGGTCGGAAGAAAGCCTGCCCGACGAATGGAATCTCAGCATCGTTTGCCCGGTCCATAAGAAAGGAGACTGCGCCAACTATAGGGGAATAAGTCTCCTTAACATCGCATATAAGATCTTCTCTGCCGTATTGTATGAACGCCTGAAACCGTTTGTGGATAACCTGATCGGCTGATCGGTGTGGTTTCAGGCCAGGTAAATCCACGCTACAGCAGATCCTGGAGAAGACCCAGGAATACCAAATCGACACTCACCACCTCTTCGTCGATTTCAAGGCTGCATATGACAGCGTTTATTGAGACGAGTTATACAGAGCCATGTCTAGTTTTACCATCCCTGCCAAACTTGTCCCACTATACAGGATGACAATGGAGAATTCTCGCTGCTCCATTAAGGTCGGTAATGAGCAAACCGAGACCTTTGATGTTAAAAAAGGATTTAGGCAAGGTGACGCGCCGTCATGCAACTTTTTCAACATCGTTCTTGAAAAGATCGTGCAAGAGTCACTGGCCAACACAAGAGGTACAATTTATTTCAAGTCTACGCAATTGCTTGCGTACGCCGACGACATTGACGTGATTGGACGGACACAACGAGACGTCAATGAATCCTTTGTAAGCATTGAGGTAGAAGCGGCTAAGATGGGTCTCAAGGTTAATGAGGGTAAAACCAAATATCTGCTTTCATCTAAAAGAGACGGACAACACCGACGTATTGGCCAGAACGTCACCATGGGCGGATATAACTTTGAAGTGGTCAAAGAAATTCGTCTACCTTGGCTCACTGATGACCAGCGACAACAACACCAGCGCTGAGATAAAACGCAGAACCACTCTTGCCAACCGCTGTTCTTTTGGGCTCAAGAGGCAATTGAAAAGTAGAGCCCTCTTTCGGAAAACCAAGGCGACACTATATAAGACCTTAATCATCCCAGTACTCCTTTACGGCGCAGAGGCTTGTACAAAAGCAACAAAAGCTGATGTATATGCCCTTGGTCGTTTCGAGAGGAAAATTCTGCGCACTATCTACGGTCCCGTTTGCTCGTACGGTGTATGGAGGAGAAGATATAACGAAGAACTGTACGGGTTGTACAGCGACATCGGCCTGGTACGACGTCTACGGATACAGCGTCTAACGTGGCTAGGCCATGTAGAGCGCATGGAAAATACAGCTCCGACCCGAAGAGTCTTCGAATCCACCCCGGAAGGAAGGCGGTGGCGCACACAGGTGGAAGGGGACCTTAACCAACTGGGCGTGCGGCGCTGGAAACAGCTGGCCAAAGACCGTGCCGGCTGAAGACGCTTGTTGGTTGAGGCCCAGGTTCACCACGGACTGTAGCGCCACCTAAGTAAGTAAGTACATAAGTAAATAAGCGTGAATCTTTGGTCTATAGTCGATCTGCCTGGTCCGATACCGCACTAATATATAACGATTAGTGCGGTGCAAAACGGCTTTAGACGTTCACACTACACAATACACTGGATAGGATTTTGTAGGCGACACTGAACAAGGATATACCCCTGTAGGTTTTGCAAGATGGTAGGATCGCTTTTTTTTTTGGATGGGGAATATAGAGCTGGTTTTCCAGTCGTTGGGTAACCATTCGTCCTCCCAAATTCTACAAATAATCTGATGCATACTCCCTACCAAATCATCGCCTCCAGCTTTGAAGAGCTCTGACTGTCCCCCCGCAATGCTTGGAGGAGGGATAACTAAGTTGACTAGGGGTGGGATCTCTTCGTCCACTACAACTCCCTCTTCTCCAAGCCCGTTAAGCTACGGCTAAAAAAGTCGCGTGAAAACATCTACTATTCCCTGCGGATCGGTAACAAGATTGTTCTCGTAATTTCGAAGAGCCTGGGTGCCGTTTTTAAAGCCTGTTTGGCTTTTGGCTTTTTTTGTAAAAGGTTCTTATCACGTTTTTGTCCCTGGAGTCTTCGACATCCTTGAGCTGGGAGTTGGCGAAAATGACCTTCTTCGCCTTTTTTTCCTTCCTTTTTCTGGCTGGGTGTTCCTCGCGCTCTACTCGTGTTTTCCTTTGCAATATCTTTTGGTACGCCTTGTCGGTCGCTCGGTTTTTATGCTCACACTCGCCATAATTCCACGGGCTTTTTGTCGATGGTGGCACGTAGCCTATAGTAATTTCAGTTGCTGTTTAAAGGCAGTCCGTTCATTTTAAAGCAGCTTTAAATCCAGGAGCAGCCGACTCGATGACACGGGATCGAGTCCCGATAACAGTCATGTCATCGAACATGTTTTCACGGTGCTTCTTCTCAGCGGAGTTCTGACAAAACCTTCTGTTGTATATTTGTCATGAAAAGCTCGCCATTCGGAACCAGCAATAAACTGAAGATCCATTTCGGCTATGGGAAAATAAAATCACACACAGCATGGGTGATTGAGAGAAGCTCGGCTTTGGTCCTTCATAGACTGTAACGCCAATGTACATACATTCAGCCGAATCTTTTTCGTTGCTTTGTTCTCTGTTCCCAAAATGAAGGCAAGAGTTGTTTGGGAACCGTGTTGCTTGCATAGGTCATGGGAAAGTTGGAGGAACATGCTGAACAATATATGCTGGTATATGTTGAACAAAATATGCTTTATGCTTGTTCATAGAAATCTTCCTGTCGGTAAAATTCAATTTAAAAACATCAGTTGGTTGGCAAACGCGCCAGGAATGATAAACTTACCGGTCCTGGATAGGTCCAACATTATCTACGTATGTAATTATGTAAATATATTGCGTTACATCTCCAGAGAACCTAGCTTCTCCCAATCTTCTCTCAATCAATTATCTTGCGTGTGATTTTATTTTCTCCTAGGTGAAAAGGACTTACTTTTGCCGATTGCCAGTTATACTACAGTGGGTTTCGTCAGTACTCTGCTGAGGAGAAGCACCGTGGAAAACATATTTGATAAAATGGCTGGCGTCGGTATTTGATCCCGTGTCACCGGCGTTAGAGGCCAACACACTACTCACTGCGCCACTGTGATCATCATTTTTGGCACAATATATGCCAATAGCCGAGGATAGGCTTTTTCTAAAATGCGTTGTAAATTCATTCATTATTAAGTAAGACTTAAGCAGGTTACCATATAATACTTATATTGAAACTATATAGATAATCTTAATTGTACAATAGCTTATATACATAACTGGTTCAAAGCTATGAACATTTTTTATTGAAAGAAACCAATGTCGGCTTCGCGAGCATAAATCGAGCAGTAGCCTACGTGATGACTGTCATATCTTTTGACGGATATTTTCTTTCAAATGCGTCGGACGGAAGTAATTAACGTCAGCTTCAGTTATGAAATTGCCCCACAGGGAAAGATACCTAGGGGTTAAATCAGGACTGCGTGAAGGTCAATCTATATCATTCCTCCTGGATATACATATATGTATTTGCCAGAGAACATTTTGCTCCGTCTTTATGTTACCATGTTCCTTTGTTGCAGCTAGGAAAATTTTGCAGTTCAGTTACTGCTCTGAATATACCATAGCTGCATGCCCCTTTATTAGATGGCGCTACAAACCGGGGTGAGCCTGGGCCTTAACCACCACGCCCCTCCGACCGGCAAGATCTCTGACCAGCTATATCGAGTGCCGCATGCCCGCATGCCGCATGGTTAAGGTCCTTTCCAGCTGCGTGCGCGACTTTAGGTGCGGCCGTCATCTGTTGCGTCGTCCCTCGGAGTTGGATTCGAACGCTCTTCGGGTTAAAGCTGTGGTGCCCATTCACTCTACGTGGCCCAGCCATCTTATGCGTTGCGTCCGTAGACGTCTGACTAGGCCAATGTCGCTGTACACTTCTCCTCTCCTCCACTCCCCGTTTAAATGTGAATTTTTCACTCGGATAGTCCAAGTGCCTCCTCATTCATTTTTGATAGGATCCGAGCCACTGCGCCAAAATTGAGGATCGGTATGAGAGAGAACTCTACTACTGAATTGCTCCATGAGCCCAAAAAAACAATGGCTGGCAAGAGATTTCCTGCGTCTAATCTCAACGCTGGTTTTGTTGCTGCTTCTCACTTGTGAGCCAGGGTAGACCAACTCATATTTATAGTCTTTCTTTAATGTCAAAGCTCGACATGGTTTTGTGTAGCTCTTCCCTATAAACACTGTCGTATGCGGCTTCAAATTCGACTAAATGGAAATTCATGGATCCTTTCCAGTATTTGCCATTGATAAAAACGGCAGAAAAGGTCTTATAGTCGCTGTTAAGAAGGCTTATGAGGTGAGGTTCCACTCATCGGGCATGCTTTCTTCTTACAATTTAATGTCAATTACGAACGGCATGGGTCGAGAAGCTTTTTAATGGCAAGTATACTACGGAGAGTCTTGCCAGTTACGCCCCGAGGAGGGACGCCGCGAATGAACATTTACATTGCTTATTCTCCCCGTAGCAATTTCTGTAGTATACATACATACATACATACATATATCACCGTTTTTCATCCGTTTTTTATCCAGTCCATCCCATCGCACCCGACCTATTTAAAGAACTAAAATTCCATGTGCAGAACCGAAATTCGTTTACTTTCGAACGTTTGCGAGGATTGTCAACAAGTAGCCCGTCCGAGGCATTCGGTTGTTTTATGGTACATAATTTGTTTTTTTTACGGTAACGCCACCTGCATGAGGAGGTGGAGATAGGACTTGCTAACAGAGCCGCTAGGTGTTCGTCTGGGTGGCTCTTCTCGTTTTTTGTGGACCCAACATCTGTCGGACAGATGTTATCCCTACGAGGCCTTTGTTAGCCATTTATTATCCAAAAAAGTAAAAAATAAATGGGCTCGTAATTAAGCCATTACCATTCTCTACACTTTCCACCATTTTTGACAAACTTGGTCGCCCAGACGAAGGACTAGTCCGACTCCCTTCCGTTAAACTAGTTACTTACTTACTTATCAGGCCTGCGATCCATGGAGGATCTGAGCCTGAGCTATAGCTGCCTTCCATCCTTGACGGTCCCGGGCACGCTGCTTCCAGTTGTCAAGACCAAGATGTCCTACATCCGCGATTACTTGGTCTTTATACCGGAGGTTCGGTCTTCCTCTTCTTCTCGAACCAGGAGGCTCGGAGTCGAAGACCCTCTTAGCTGGAGCGTTGATGTCCATGCGCTCGATGTGGCCGAGCCAGTGTAGTCGACGGATCCTTGCCTTCCGGACTACATCCTCATCTTGGTACAGCTCGTAGAGTTCGCGGTTGTGTCTTCTTCTTCATTCACCTTCCTCACAGACAGGACCAAATATCCGGCGCAGAATTTTTCTTTCGAAAGAACCCAAAATCAGCTCCGCTGTCCTGCTTATCGTCCAGCTTTCGGCTCCGTACAGCATGAGCGTTTGTAAAGCATGACTTTGGTCTTTCGAGTGAGGAGTTTTGACCCCAGTTGTTTGGACAAGCCGAAGTAGCAGCGGTTGCCAAGGGCGATTCTACGCCGGATCTTCACTGTGGTGTCATTTGTGGAATTTACGTTTGCCCCGAGGTAGACAAACTCCTTAACTACCTCGAAATTGTAGCTGTCAATTGTTATGTTTTGTCCCAGGTGGTGAGCGACGGATTGGTTTTTGCTTGACAGCATGTATTTCGTTTTGTCCTCATTGATCTTAAGACCAATTCGTTTCGCCTGTTCTTCAATCGCCGTGAATGCTTCCACAATGCCACGGCGAGAACACGCGATGATATCGATATCATCCGCGTATCCTAACAGCTGGATGGACTTGTAAAAGATAGTGCCTTCCCTGTTGACGCCTGCCCGTCGCACTATCTGCTCCAGCACCAGGTTGAAGAAGTCACATGACAGCGCATCTCCTTGCCGAAATCCGGTGCATGTTTCGAATGGTTCCGAGGTCCTAGAACCGAGTTGCACGGTGCATCGCGTGTTTTTTAGCGTGGCGCGACACAACTGGATCAGTTTTACCGGGATCCCGAATTCGGCCATCGCCCCAAATAGTTCTTCACGATGAATGCTGTCGTATGCGGCTTTGAAATCGATGAAAAGATGGTGTGTATCGATTCGAAACTCGTTGGTCTTTTCCAGGATTTGTCGAAGTGTGAAAATTTGGTCTACAGTTGATTTGCCGGGCCGGAAGCCGCACTGGTAGCTGCCGATTAGTGCGGTGCAAAATGGTTTTAGACGTTCACACAATACGCTGGACTGGATCTTGTATGCGACATTGAGCAGGGATATACCTCTATAGTTCTTGCAAGAGGTAGGATCGCCTTTTTTGTGGATGGGGCATATAGAGCTGGTATTCCAGTCGTCGGGCATGCTCTCATCTTCCCAAATTCTGCAGATAATCTGGTGCATGCTCCCTACCAGAACATCGCCGCCAGCCTTGAAGAGCTCTGATGGCAAGCCATCTGAGCCTGCGGCCTTGTTGTTCTTCAGCTTGTGAGTAGCTGTGCCGACTTCTTCTATGCTGGGTGGGAGGACTACTTCAGCGGCTGGAGTTGGGATTTCCTCGGTCCCTACCACTCTCTCTTGGTCATGCTCGTTAAGCAGCTGCTGGAAGTGCTGCTTAAATACATCCACTATTCCCTGCGGGTCGGTGACAAGATTACCCTCGCAGTTTCGAAGAGCCAGGGTGCCCTTTTTGAAGCCTCCTGCAAGGCCTTTGGCTTTCTTGTAAAAGGCTCGTATTTTATGTTTATCCCTAGACTCCTCGATATCCTTGAGCTGGGAGGCTGCGAAGATTCTTTTCTTTTGTCGCAGTAGTTTCTTTTCCTCCCTTCTTCTGGCTCGGTACTCTTCTCGCGCTGCCCTGGTTTTCCTCTGCAGCGCCTTTTGGTACGCCTCGTCGGTTGCTGCATTTTTCTGCTCAAACTCGCCATCATACCACGGGTTTCTTGTCGGGGGTGGTAGGTATCCTAATGTGGTTTCGGCTACTTCCTGAATGGCTGAGCGGCAATGCAGCCACATATTATTGGCATTTGTGTTCGACGTAGGCATACCGTAGAGTCTTTCGCTCAGCTGCTCCCTGTAGACTCTGGCAACCTCCGGTGTGCTCAGGCGCCCAATGTCGAACCTCCTCCTGATGGGCTGGTGCAGCTTTCTGACATTGGACAGTCGAGCTCTGAATCTTGCTGTTACGAGGAAGTGGTCAGAGTCGACATTTGCCCCTCTGAATGTTCGCACATCCAGGATGTTTGACGCGTGCCTTGCGTCAATGAGCACATGGTCGATTTGGTTGGCGGTTCGACCGTCCGGAGATCGCCAGGTTGCTGTGTGGATACGCTTGCGAGGGAATCTTGTGCTACTTATCACCGCATTACGAGCTGTCGCAAAGTCAGCGAGTCGGAAGCCGTTATCTGTTGTTGTATCGTGCGATTTTTACATCGTACTCCGGACAAGCTCCGTAGGCGTTGTCCAGGAGGTCATAGAAGTCCTCCTTGATAGGGTCTTCAGCCTCGTCGGTAGGGGCGTGTGCACATATAAGGCTGATGTTATAAAATCTGCCTCTGATGCGGATCACAGCCAGGCGATCACTTATAGGTTTAAAGTCGATGACCTTCGACCTTAACCGCTTTCCCACGACAAATCCGCATCCCAGTAAGTGCAACCTTTTGTGACAGCTGTAATAAATGTCGCAATTTTTCTTTCTAATCATACCGTTTCCTATCCAGCGTATTTCCTGGACCGCAGTAATATCCGCCTTGTACTGCGTGAGGATTCCTTCTAGTTTATGAGCAGCTCCGGGAGTGTACAGGGTTCTGACATTCCAGGAGCATACTCGCAAATCGTGTTCCTTTTTTGTGCGTTGTCGTCGTCGAGTATCCGTCCGTGTACCCGAGGCATCTTGCTCATTCATAACTTTAGGTTTTTTTACGTGGGCGGATTGTTAGCCCGCCGCACAACCGCCATTCTGGTCGGGGTTTTTTTCGCTGCATACGTTTGTTCACCTCCCAACGGTTGTTGAAGAGGCTATCCAGAGGGCGCCGCGAGGAGGCCATATGTCAACTTGACCCGGGCATTTAAACAGGGATCGTTGCTGGCATCTCGCCAGGTTGAGAGCAATCAACAACTTTACCCTGTATGTCCGAGCCCATGCCCCTCAAACTAGTGCTTATTTTAAACTAAACGGGGTATAAGCAGCCATGAACTTGATTAAGACCATTAGGTGAAAATCTAATAGGTTTCGTCACTAAATACTGTGAAATCGGTAGAGAAGATTAGGGTTTTCATCTTCCTCCTAACTAACTGGTATTGGCATGACTTTACTTAGATGGCGCTACAGCTCGGTGTGAACCTGGGTATTAACCAACATGCTTCTTCAGCCGGCACGGCCTTTTGCCAGCTGTTTCCAGCTACGCACTCCCAGTTGGTTCAGAGAGAGATCCCTACTTTTCAATCGCCTCTTGAGCCCAAAATAGCAGCGGTTGGCAAGAGAAATTCTGCGTTTGATCACATCGTTGGTGTAGTTGTCGCTGGTCACGGTAGACCAATTTGTAGACCAATTTGTAGCTGCCAAATGTCACGTTCTGGCCGAGACGTTGGCATTGTGTATCTTTTTCGGTTGGCAGCATATATTTGGTTTTACCCTCGTTAACCGAAAGGCCCATTTTAGCCGCTTCTGCTTCAATGCTTTTGGACGCTTCATTGACGTCCCGCTGTGTTCATCCAATTACGTCGATATCATCTGCGTATGCAAGCAGATGAGCAGGCTTGAAATAGATCGTACCTCTTGTGTTGGCCAGTGAGTCTCGTATGATATTTTCAAGCACGAAGTTGAAAAAATGACATGACAGCGCGTCACTTTGTCTAAATCCTTTTTCAACATCCAAGCTCTCGGTTTATTCGCTACCGACCTTACTAGAGCAGCGAGAATTCTCCAATGTCCTTCTGCACAATCTGACGAGTTTGGCAGGGTTGTTAAAGCTAGACATAGCGCTTTATAGCTCGTTTCTATGCACACTGTCATACGGGTCTCGATTTGGTATTCTTGGATCTTCTCCAAGATCTGCAGCAGTGTGAATATTTGGTCTATTGTGGCCTAGCCTGGCCTAAAATCACACTGACCAACTTTTCAGCTTATCCACAAGGGGTTTCAGGCGTTCACATAGTATGGCAGAGAAAATCTTGTATGCGATATTAAGGAGACTAATTCTCCTGTAGTTGGCGCAGTTATTTGGGGTCTCCTTTCTTGTGGACTGGGCAAACGATGCTGGTGCATGCATCCTATCAGCTCAACGCCAGTCGCTTTTAGTAGCTCAACAGACAAGCCGTCTGCGGCCGCGGCTTTATTAGCCTTAAGCTTCGAAATTATGAGCAAAATTTCATCTAGGTCGGGTGGACGGAATTCTCTTACATATTCGTCCGCTGTGAATGGCGTTTTCTTTCCATATTCTCAGCATTGACTGTGACTCTACTAAGAGTTATTCGCTTTCATCCTAACGGGCTTCCGCTCTGACCTTATAGCCTTGGCAAGTTCGTTTTGCGTTTTTTGTAAGACTTGAGAGCGTTTTTCATGTGGTAGTATCTCTCCATCTCCTCGATCTCACGCTTTTCATGTTCTTTTTTCTTTTTTAAAAGCGTGTGTTCCCCCTTCCTTTTCTGCTCGTAATGTTCATGTGCGGCTCTCGTTCGCCTATGTAGGTGAGCTTTAAAGGCGGTTTGCTTTGCTACATGGGCTTACCCGACTTGCTCATTAAACCATTAGTTTTTAGTTGGCGGTGGTTTGAAACCCAACACATCAGAGACAGCGTCTCTTTGTCAATTTGAATTGAACAGGGAGAGAGGTCGAGGCTGGCGTTTGCCATGTTAAACGCGATCAGCTTCTTTGCTCTGATTGCTCGCTCCCTCTCCCTACGTCACAATTGCGGGCCATAGCAAAATTAAGTGTCATCCATTTGCGATTTTGACGAAAAGCTCAACAAACAAATCATTCGCTCATTGCTCTCAGCTTAAATATTAAAATCGGATACTGACCTCTTCGAAAAGCTAGCACGGCCATTTCTGTTTCATGGTAATTCCTTCACCAAACCACGCCTCGTACAAATTACTCTGTCACGTTCATCAACGTCCAAAAACCAATTAATATGAGTCAAATGTAAGACAAATAGTCTTCGTTCCCAACCACCTGAAGTTCTCAAGCTTCTTCAGAAATTCCTGCTTATGGCTTCAATTTTTGCATATTCTTTACCAAAAACTTATTCTTCACTTCCGATGGGGTCAAGTGCGCAAAATCACTCATGAATTCCTGTAGTAATTTGAAATTGCCTTCAAATAAACAAATTACCAGACATTGTTTGTTTGTTTTGAAGCGTACCGTCAAAACGTTGACGAAATTAATTTTAAATTGTAATGGATCGCCAAGGCTATCCCGGGGCGACTCCATAAATATCCGTTACCCTTGGGTAATTGTCATAACCTACATATGACGTCAGAAATGTGATTATACCATGTTTGGTTTGAAAATTGTTGTCTACCCACTCATCAACGAAAATCACGATACATCCGATGTTGTGTATGCAAGTGTCATATAGGAAAGATATGCTTATCTTCCTCAAAATAAACAATGAATGCGAAAAAGGAACAAATCACCATTTTAATAGACATGATGAACTTAGCTTCGCGTTTCTAGACGTCAAGTGCCAAAGGAATGCGATAAAGTAAAATCCGCGTTCATAAAATTGGTATAAAAATCCAAAACTAAAAGCCAAACATAAAGGTAAACAACATCCGAAACGCTTTTGAGACAATTAAATCAAAGCTTTTGTCTCTATTCGATTGATTTTATTATAAACAAAGAAGTATACGAGTTATCTAGATGCAAAAAATAAATGCCAGTTGCCAGTGGCAAAGAAGAGCTTAACCGACCATTAATTGGTATGGAGTAGACAAATCATTACACAATGTCTTGAATGACCTTGAATCTTATGATACCTACATACATGTATCTGTGGCTTTGCGTGATTTTGTCTTATAATATCTGAAGAATGACGACATTGCGCGGCCAGTATCGTGTACCGTATCTAGTATCAAGGTGACTGCCCTATCATAGTGAATCACAATGGAACATTTTATCGACTAATCGCGGTGGTCTTGGTGATGATGAGTCTTGTGTAGCCAGATACATTTGACTAACTAACCAACAACAACGGCAAAAACTAAATTCAAAGTACGAAGAGGTGTTGGTAGCGGCGCATCAACTTTGGAGGAGTTAACTCGTTATTTATGTACTAAGGGGTTGGGTTCTCTGGAACCGGATCCTGCCCGTGGAAAAAATATTTAAGAAAATGCCATGGGTAGGAAAGCATTAGAAATACGGTGGTTGTCTTGTCGACATGATGTTGGTTGGAACGCGCGCGAACATTGTGATTTTGGTAAAAATAACAAAAAAAAAAAACAAAGAAAAAATTCAAAAAACTATTGGATTAATAGAGACATTTTCAAGTGATCCTGTGCATTAATGTGTTTTATTTTTGTAGGGTCTGCTGTTTCTGGCCGGAGTCCGGAACACTCTTGCCGAGGAAGATGGATATGTGTACAGTCGGCCCTCGACTGGATTTAGCGACGGGATCAACAAAGTTGGTTCAGGGTCTGGAGGAGTGAGCCAGTTTATTGGTTCATCTACAACAGTAAGACCATCAGTCAGTAGATTAAATCAGGGATCATATCAGCAAGAAGTCGATATAACTCCAAGACCACAAGTCGTTGGAGGTAGTCGGCATCAAGGTGGACAAGTGAATGTTCAAGTTAGCGCATCGAAACCTGCTTCCTTTGGATTTGGTCAATCCAACCTGCAAGCAGGCAATGCTAGACCATCGTCCTCATCTTTTGGATTTAGTCAGACATCTCAATCTGGTACATACAGGCCATCGACTGTGCAGTTCAGCACCGTGAGACCCGCATCCTCCTCCGTTGGATACAGTCAAACATCTCAATCTGGTGCATACAGGCCATCGACTGTAGAAGTTAGCACCCAGAGACCTACATCCTCGTCCCTTGGATTCAGTCAAACATCTCAGTCTGGTGCATACAGGCCGTCGACCGTGCAGGTCGGCACCGTGAGACCCACATCTTCATCCGTTGGATACAGTCAAGCACCTCAATCTGGTGCGTACAGGCCATCGACTGTGCAGTTCAGCACCGTTCGACCCGCATCCTCCTCCATTGGATACAGTCAAACATCTCAATCTGGTGCATACAGGCCATCGACTGTACAAGTTAGCACCCAGAGACCTGCATCCTCGTCCCTTGGATTCAGTCAAACATCTCAATCTGGTGCATATAGACCATCGACCTTGCAGTTCAGCACCGTGAGACCCGTATCTTCATCCGTTGGATACAGTCAAACACCTCAATCTGGCGCGTACAGGCCATCGACTGTTCAGTTCAGCACCGTGAGACCCGCATCCTCCTCCTTTGGATACAGTCAAACATCTCAATCCGGTGCATACAGGCCATCGACTGTACAAGTTAGCAGCCAGAGACCTGCATCCTCGTCCCTTGGATTCAGTCAAACATCTCAGTTTGGTGCGTACACGCCATCGACTGTGCAGGTCGGCACCGTGAAACCCGCATCCTCATCCGTTGGACACAGTCAAAAATCTCAATCTGGTGCTTACAGACCATCATCTTCCTTTGGATTCAGTCAAACCTCCCAATCTGGTGGATATCAAGGTGCCTCTAAACCATCGGTACAATTTAGCGCCCAGAGACCCGCATCCTCCTCCATTGGATACAGGCAAATATCACAATCTGGAGATTATAAGCCATCGAACGTGCAAGTCAGCACCCAGAGACCTGCATCCTCGTCCTTTGGATTCAGTCAAACATCTCAGTCTGGTGCATACAGACCATCGAACGTGCAGGTTAGCACTGTGAGACCCGCAGCCTCCTCCATCGGATACAGTCAAACATCTCAAACTGGTGCATACAGGCCATCAACCGTGCAAGTTAGCGCCCAGAGACCTGCATCCTCGTCCTTTGGATTCAGTCAAACATCTCAGTCTGGTGCGTACAGGCCACCGACTGTGCAGGTCAGCACCGTGAAACCTGCATCCTCGCTCATCGGATACAGTAAAACACCTCAATCTGGTGCTTACAGACCATCGTCGTCTTTTGGACTTAGTCAAACTTCCCAATCTGGAGGATATCAAGGTGCTTCTAAACCATCGGTACAATTTAGCACCCAGAGACCCGCATCCTCCTCTGTTGGATACAGCCAAACATCACAATCTGGAGCTTATAAGCCATCGAACGTGCAAGTCAGTACCCAGGGACCTGCATCCTCATCCCTTGGATTTGGTCAAACATCTCAGTCTGGTGTGTACAGGCCATCGACTGTGCAAGTCAGCACACAGAGACCTGCATCCTCGTCCTTTGGATTTAGTCAAACATCTCAATCTGGTGCTTACAGCCCGTCGTCTTCTGGGTTTAGTCAAAGCTCCCAATTTGGTGGATATCAAGGTGCTTCTAAGCCATCGGTACATTTTAGCGTCCAGAGACCCATATCCTCCTCTGTTAGATACAGCCAAACATCACAATCTGGAGTTTTTAAGCCATCGAACGTGCAAGCCAGCACCCAAAGACCTGCATCCTCCTCCGTTGGATACAGTCAATCATCTCAATCTGGTGCATACAGGCCATCGACTGTACAAATCAGCACCCCGAGACCTGCATCCTCGTCCCTTGGATTCAGTCAAACATCTCAGTCTGGTGCATACAGACCATCGACCGTGCAGGTCAGCACCGTGAGACCCGCATCCTCCTCCATTGGATACAGCCAAATATCACAATCTGGAGCTTATAAGCCATCGAACGTGCAAGTCAGCACCCAGAGTCATTACAGTCAAACACCTCAATCTGGTGCTTACAAGCCATCGGCGTCTTTTGGATTTAGTCAAACTTTCCAATCTGGTGGATATCAAGGTGCTTCTAAACCATCGGTACAATTTAGCACCCAGAGACCCGCATCCTCCTCTGTTGGATACAGCCAAACATCACAATCTGGAGCTTATAAGCCATCGAACGTGCAAGTCAGTACCCAGGGACCTGCATCCTCGTCCCTTGGATTTGGTCAAACATCTCAGTCTGGTGTGTACAGGTCATCGACTGTGCAAGTCAACACACAGAGACCTGCATCCTCGTCCTTTGGATTTAGTCAAACATCTCAATCTGGTGCTTACAGCCCGTCGTCTTCTGGGTTTAGTCAAAGCTCCCAAATTGGTGGATATCAAGGTGCCTCTAAAACATCGGTACAATTTGGCGCCCAGAGACCCGCATCCTCCTCTGTTGGACACAGCAAAATATCACAATCTGCAGCTTATAAGCCATTGAACCTGCAAGTGAGTACCCTGAAACCTTCATCAGCGTCCTTTGGATTCAGTCAAACCTCTCAATCTGGTGGATATCAGGGTGCATCGAAGCCCTCGACTGGAGGTTACGGTCAAACTACCTTACAATTTGGTATTGCTAAACCCTCAACTGCCACTGTTAACCAAATCTCAAAGGGCTCATTCCAAACTGGCCAATATCAGCCAAATCTTCAACTCGGAGCTAGCAAACCCGCAACTTCGACGTTCGGACAATCGGCATTCCAATTAAATACTGCCAGACCTTCAACGTCTTTCGGCTCTCAATCCATTCAGTACAAGAAACCGTCCATTTCGCAAGGATTTGGTCAACCGTCAATCCAGAAGCCTCAAGTTTCCTATTTCGGTTCATCGTCAACAGTGAAGCCCGCAGTGTCATTGAGCTATTTGCCACCCAGCAAACCCAAAGCCTCAGTTTTTGCCAAACCAGTTGCACCAGCAGTTAAACCAATATATGAAGCCCAATCCACTTACCAAAAGCCTCAAACATTTCAGCAAACATCGGTCTTCTCTCAAACGGCTTCCCCAACGACAGTGAGACCCGCTGTGTCAGTAGTAGTAGCTCAACCTAAGCCTGCAGCTCCAGCTTTTAACCAATTTGTTCAAACAGCGTTCACGACAGCTAGGCCCGTTGGCCGACCAGCTTACCAACGACCTCAACCCGCTCAAACTTCTAAGGCCTTTACACAAAAGGCCTCATCAATAACTGTCAAGCCAGCTGCACCAAAACCTCTGGTTCATATTACTAAAGCACCTGCTGTCAACAATTACTCGCCATCAACAATTCGTCCTGTAGTGCTGTCTCAGCCAATCAAGCCAGTGTCACAGGTCCCAGTTTATCAAAAGCCTCAAGCATCCCAAACCTTTGCTCAAACTACTGCACATTTAACAGCTAAACCTGCCGCTTCTCTGAAATACTTGCCCCCAGGCAAACCTAAAGTCCCTCAGTTGCCGAAAGCACCAGCAGCTAGTTTCTCCGCCTTTACAACTGCTCGCCCTGTCACACCAACATCACGACCATTACAGACAGCTTCATTTAGCACCCCAAGACCTCAAGCCGCATTCCAGAGTGTATCAGTGGCAGCTCAGAAACCTGCGGTATTCACAACATCCCGACCATTGCAATCAGCTTCGTTCAGTACTACAAGGCCGCAGGTCCCATTCCAAAAAATATCGGTGTCAGCTCAGAAACCTGCCGTAACCACCACATCCTTTGGCCAATTCGGACAATCAGCCAAGCCCGCTGCACAGTTCCAAGGAAGTTTTGCGGCAACCACTTTAAGGCCACAGGTTTCTATTGCATCAACTGCTGCTCCTCAATACCAGAAGCTTACACCTGTCACACCAACATCACGACCATTACAGACAGCTTCATTTAGCACCCCAAGACCTCAAGCCGCATTCCCGAGTGTATCAGTGGCAGCTCAGAAACCTGCGGTATTCACAACATCCCGACCATTGCAATCAGCTTCGTTCAGTACTACAAGGCCGCAGGTCCCATTCCAAAAAATATCGGTGTCAGCTCAGAAACCTGCCGTAACCACCACATCCTTTGGCCAATTCGGACAATCAGCCAAGCCCGCCGCACAGTTCCAAGGAAGTTTTGCGGCAACCACTTTAAGACCACAGGTTTCTATTGCATCAACTGCTGCTCCTCAATACCAGAAGCTTACACCAGCCAGCAAGATCCCAGTTGCCACATCATTTGTTGCCCAACAATCCAAACAACAGCCTGGCATTGGCTATTTGCCTCCCGTTGGCGCAAAAGTGCCAAGTAATGCCGCCAAGGCATCGGGCGCCTTTCAGATTGTCTCAAACCTAGCAGCAGGTTCTGCTCCAGTTGCCTCCTCGGGACCCAACGCACTTGGTAGTGGAAGCACTCGTGATGGATCATTTGGTTCAGGATCCTTCGATGGATCACAATTCGGAAGCTCTGGATCTCTAGGCAAATCATCTCTCTCAAGCTCAACAGGCTACTCATCGGGAAGTTCTTCGATTGGTTCTAATCCTCAATCAGGAAGCTACTCTGAACACGTACAACTAATTCAAGAACGTTCTGGAAATGCACAACCCGGTGGGCGATCCGCTGGAGGATCTGGTTCTTTCAGCCTCCAAGGCAATCTTGCTTCAGCCCCATCGAACCAATACAGCCTACAAGTCCTCAGTCCACAAAGCACTTCTGCCGTACAAGGACCACAACCTTTAAGCCGCAACGAACTACAAGTCCGCAAGCTCCATGAGAAGGCCGACAGCGACAGAGAAGATCACGCAGTCAAGAGCCTCGTCACCGGCAGCTACGTTGGCTCACATGTCAATCAAAAATCAGACAAGGAGTACAATGTGTTCGACTACGACCAGTACAGCGCTGATCCCAGCACATCCGAGGGTTAAACCAAACTGGTACAATCAGCACGACGGCCTTAGGCCGTCCTTCCAAGTCATATGTAGACGTACGATAATCTTAGGAATTTTTAATTTAACGTTTAAATCAAAATAAAAAGCTCAAAAAACATTTGTAAATGTAATCTTATCTTTGTATCTTTTTTGGGTATTTCCTTTGTGTTGTTATTGTTTCATATTCTGCTTGATCTCGACAGCGAAAGAATTGTCATTTAATGAGACATGATCGGGCGATTAATCACACCCGATTGGATTTGATTGTGATAAGGTCTTGGAACAGGTTTAAAGACGATTAAGAAGACGTAGGTCAAGTTGGTTGGGTTGGGTTCAGTTAATTCGTTTCGAGATATTTTTTCGGAAAATTACTTCAAGTATTTGCTTTAATCTTATTGCTATCCCGCCTACGGATCAACAAGCGGTTAGAAAAAGTAGTAGTCGTTGTAATAGCATATGGTATTAGGCAGCATCAATGTGCCGTATCTGGAAATGATGTGACACTTTAGTGGGACAGGTGGATTTTGATAGCTCATTAGGCATATTTGATGGATTTTTTCAATGTCACTGATGGTGCAGAGCGGCTAAAGGAATTCCGAGACTTCACTTAAAAACAGTAGTGATTGGGAATGAAGATAGTTATGTAGAAAAGTGGCACTGACACTCTAGTTTGTAGCAAGGCCAACTGGCAGCACGCTAGTGCAGCTTGCATAAATTAGGCGAATGAATAAATATTGACAATTTAAGATAACAAGATCTAAAGTCGGATCGAGGTTAGAGGTGAAATAGTCTGAAAGCGAATGCCGATTATGGCTTCAGTAAAAACGTGGGACGAACGGTATTAAATTGCTTACAGAATAGTTAAAAGGTTGCGAATGAGGTCGCTCGTTAGAGTGATTTGGAATACGGCCAATGTTCGCTTGGCGTAATCCGAATATCGTAATTTAACCGCAAATTAAGATATCCCACGGTTTTGAAAACCTAAATAATTTATTATGTCACATCCGTCGTCTAGGTTGCTTGGAGCGCATAAAATGACCTAAAAACAGTCAATGAAAGTGCTGGAAGGTCAACCTCTGAGGTGACGGTATTTAGGCATTTTTTAAAATCGGACATTTTGGGAAATTTTGGAACTTCTCTGGTCGCAACTACTCTCTAGAGAACGGCGTCGCCCAGTTGGTAATAGTTCGAATTGACCAGCAGTTCTATCTGAGAGTGTATTTATTTATTAAGCTTATTACAAGCCAATAAAACTAAACTGAAACAATCTAAACTTAAAATTTATCTAAATACTAGAGGAACTTAACTTAGAAGAAAATAAGGTAGTGCGACGAGGGGATGAACTATGATGGCGGGTAATGGTGTATAGAAGGTAGACGATCAGAGGGAGGATATTATTTGGACGTGAAGAGAGATTTCTTAATAGATGGTAAAGATGAATGAAAGTCAAGGGATATTTGAGAATGGTTAGCTAAACGTAACACTCTACCTATTGGTTCAAAGTGGCCATAGTTGGTGCGACGAGGGTTGGTGTTGAGCGAAATAATTTCCAGGAGGGCGGGAAAGTCGATAGCCCCGACTATATGCTGGTACACAAAGAGGATTTCGGCTACTTCCCGGCGTGCTTTTAGGGTTTGTAAGCCGGTCAACTGCAGTCGGTCTTCGTACCACCGTTTTATAAAGCCAAGGGCAGAATTAACTTTGCGTATGATATGTATAGTTGATGTAGGAGACAAAATGTCCCGAATTAAATAGACATGGGGTATAGGCTCGTTTAATAAGTAATAAGTTGTCGGAGCTAAGGGGAGTTCTTTCGTCTCTTAAAAGGTGACGAATTGGCATTTACCGACGTTGAGCTTCAGGAAGCTATTATCGCACCAAGTACCAAAGGAATCAAGGTCGTTTTGGAGTGCGATCGAGTCAGCCGGAGTTGATATTGTCCCACTGATTTTCATGTCGTCTGCCTCTTATGATGAGGTCGGAATTGTTAACAGTAAGGACCAAGATTAATGGGCCGAGATGACTGCCTTGCGGAACACCGAAAGCGGCAATGATGAGGTCAGAGATTAAGCTCCTGAAAAATATTCTATAATGGCGATTCTCAGGCTACAATTTAAGCTATGCGATGATTTGGGAGGTTGCCAGAGTCTACAGGGAGCAGCTGAGCGAAAGACTCTACGGTATGCCTACGTCGAACACAAATGCCAATAATATGTGGCTTTTGACTCAGTTTGGCATAATGGTCTTATCTACAAAATGATAAATATGAATTTTCCACTTTATCTGTGCAACATAGTTTTAAGCTTTCTGTCTGATAGAAGTTTTGAAGTACACGTTAATAGTGCTGTATCTGGTTCTGTAACATTTTATTCAGGTGTACCACAAGGTTCGGTTTTGGGGCCTATACTTTACAATCTGTATACATCAGACTTT
Source organism: Eumerus sabulonum (assembly GCA_951905685.1). Lineage (NCBI taxonomy): Eukaryota > Metazoa > Arthropoda > Insecta > Diptera > Syrphidae > Eumerus > Eumerus sabulonum. The sequence continues at coordinate 213,297,960 of OX645060.1, forward strand.
CCAGAATTACCGGAATGTGAAGCAGCTATATTTGCTGACGACACTGCTATCTTTTCTTCGCATGAGTTTGCTCTTAATATTGAGACCAATTTAAAAAATGCGATGGAAATCCTACATGGTTACTATAATAAATGGAAAATAAAATTAAACGAAGACAAGTTACAAGCAATCTTTTTCACCCGAAAAAGAAAAGCTTGTTTTCCACCATCTTCGAGTTTGCAGATTAATGGCACTAATGTCCACTTTCAGAAGTCAGTAAAGTATCTAGGCATCTACCTTGACCAAAAACTGACGTTTCAAGAACATATTAGGGCGACAATTAATAAAGTAAAAATTGCAATTAATACACTCTATCCATTTATAAACAGAAAGTCATTATTATCGCTACCTAATAAAATAATAATAATGAAAGTAATATTTCAAGCAATACTTCTTTATGGCTGTCCAGTTTGGGGTATATGTGCTAAGAGTCACATAAAAAAACTACAGGTGTCACAAAACAAGATCTTAAAAATTATGTTAAATCTCGCATGGGATTATCCTACTCTTTACCTTCACAAAAAAGCGGGTGTTGAACTGATTCAAACGAGGATATCGAAACTTACAAATAAGTTTGTTAGTTCCTGCGTTTTTGCTGATAATGACCTAGTTCATGATATTTTTGCTACAACAAGCCATCGATGATTATTGTTAATTAAGTTAATTTTGCTTGTTAATTTATTTAATCTATTTATTTTTCGTTATTTATTTATTTTACGTATTTATTTATATATATATTCATGTCAATACTACTATTTGTTAATTTATATATTTATTTACTTATTTATTTTTTTATTTCTATATTTATTTATTTATTTACTTATCGTTTATTTATTTATTTATTTATTATCATTTTTGTTGTTTTTATTTATTTATTAATTTTTTTTTTTGGCTTGCCATCAGAGCTCTTCAAGGCTGGCGGCGATGTTCTGTTAGGGAACATGCACCAGATCATCTGCAGAATTTGGGAAGATGAAAGCATGCCCGACGACTGGAATATCAGCTCTATATGCCCCATCCACAAAAAAGGCGATCCTACCTCTTGCAAGAACTATAGAGGTATATCCCTGCTCAATGTCGCATACAAGATCCTGTCCAGCGTATTGTATGAACGTCTAAAACCATTTTGCACCGCACTAATCGGCAGCTACCAGTGCGGCTTCCGGGCGGCAAATCAACTATAGACCAAATTTTCACACTTCGACAAATCCTGGAAAAGACCAACGAGTTTCGAATCGATACTCACCATCTTTTCATCGATTTCAAAGCCGCATACGACAGCATTCATCGTGAAGAACTATTTGGGGCGATGGCCGAATTCGGGATCCCGGTAAAACTGATCCAGTTGTGTCGCGCCACGCTAAAAAACACGCGATGCACCGTGCAACTCGGTTCTAGGACCTCGGAACCATTCGAAACATGCACCGGATTTCGGCAAGGAGATGCGCTGTCATGTGACTTCTTCAACCTGGTGCTGGAGCAGATAGTGCGACGGGCAGGCGTCAACAGGGAAGGCACTATCTTTTACAAGTCCATCCAGCTGCTAGGATACGCGGATGATATCGACATCACCGCGTGTTCTCGCCGTGGCATTGTGGAAGCATTCACGGCGATTGAAGAACAGGCGAAACGAGTTGGTCTTAAGATCAATGAGGATAAAACGAAATACATGCTGTCAAGCAAAAATCAATCCGTCGCTCACCACCTGGGACAAAATATAACAATAGACAGCACAATTTCGAGGTAGTTAAGGAGTTTGTCTACCTCGGGGAAAACGTAAATTTCACAAATGACACCACAGTGGTGATCCGGCATAGAATCGCCCTTGGTAACCGCTGCTACTTCGGCTTGTCCAAACAACTGGGGTCAAAACTCCTCACTCGAAAGACCAAAGTCATGCTTTACAAAACGCTCATTCTGCCAGTCTTGCTGTACGGAGCCGATAGCTGGACGATATGCAGGACAGCGGAGCTGATTTTGGGTTCTTTCGAAAGAAAAATTCTGCGCCGGATATTTGGTCCTGTGTGTGAGGAAGGTGAATGGACAAGAAGACACAACCGCGAACTCTACGAGCTGTACCAAGATGTGGATGTAGTCCGGAAGGCAAGGATCCATCGACTACACTGGCTCGGCCACATCGAGCGCATGGATATCAACGCTCCAGCTAAGAGAGTCTTCGACTCCGAGCGTCCTGGTTCGAGAAGAAGAGGAAGACCGAACCTCCGGTATAAAGACCAAGCAATCGCGGATGTAAGATATCTTGGTCTTGACAACTGGAAGCAGCGTGCCCGGGACCGTCAAGGATGGAAGGCAGCTATAGCTCAGGCTCAGATCCTCCATGGATCGCAGGCCTGATAAGTAAATAAGATGACTTGGGACGGGAAGCCTAAAGCCTCTAGCTAAAAATAAAATAATGGATGGCTTAGCTTATCGAATGCTTTGCTGAAGTCGGTAGTAATAACATCTCCCTCGCTGCCTTGCAAATGTTAGAAATGTTTTGGAGACGAATGCAATATATAGCTATGCTGCCATGGGAAAAATATGGATTTGCCGTGGAAAAACATTAATAATGGACTCGAATAGCTCAGGGATAGCGGACAGTTTAGCAATCGATCTGTAGTTAGAAATGTCAACCTTGGAGTCCTTTACGTGTGTAGGGAAAATTTAAGTATTTTTCTTAATATAATTGTTGGAAAGGAAGCTTGAAGAAGTGAAAGGCGATAGATGATAGAAAGAGGTTTGCAAAGAGAACTGATATATTTCTCAAAGAGTATGGCTGGGAGATCATCGAGACCCGGAAGGAAGTCTTCTTTAAGAGGTATTAGCTTGTAGTGTATCAAATCCTCATTACTATCAATTACAGAGAGAGAGAGAGAGAAAGAGATGAGAGAGTTGAGTGAAGTTATTCATACAGCTGAAAAATAAATGTTGGGGTCTTCGAAGGAAATATTGTTCAATTTGACAGTAGAAGGGATCCCGTTAGACTTTTTTTGTGTAGATGAATTGCTAGAAACGTCTAGGATGTAATGAGAGACACCTGCATTCTTTGAAGATATGAGTTGTAAAGGGAGTCACTGAGGTTAGAGAAGAGTAGGAAAGTTACTATGCCTAATCAAAGGGAGAATTTGATACTAAGCATTTTTTCTATAATTTATTTTTCGTATTACGGAGAGCACGTGGTTCATTGTTATACTAAGGGGCTGTTAACAAACAATTTTTTCGAGGGACATAAGGAACACCTTGGATTATTAGTTAAAGAGAGCGGTGTGGAAAAATTCCAATGCAATGGCAATAGGTGTATTTTCACTAATAAAGACGCTGAAGTCCATAGCGTTAACTAAATTGTTAAGCGCGGCGAAATTGGCCTTTCGGAAGCTAAAAAGGAAAGAGTTATCATAAGTTGTAGAAGTTTGATTTAGTTAATAGGAAAACTTAAGTGATAAGGGAGGATGATATTGATCAAGAGTGAACAACAAATGGTTGCAGGCAGTAACAACAGAGTTGTAGGCATCAGAACAAAATATGAGGTCTATTTGTCTCCCAAGATTGTTGGTGATACTGCTGATCTGAAATAGGTTAGACTCTACAAGACAGTCGATGGAAAGAGTTTCCTTGAGGAAGCATTAATAGGCACATGAAAACACTCGTTCTCTGAAGAGACCCATTGCAGGAATGGAAGATTGAACACCCCAACGATAATGAAGTCATCGTTAGGATCGGCATCTGAGAGGAGAGAGTCCATTGCATCATGAGCTAGCTGGTAGACTTGAGTAGGTTTGGAGGGACGGATGTAACACCAAATAATAAACATAGATATAACTTTTGGAGACTGGTATTTGGGGCAGACAAGTTCATAAGAGGCAGAGCTCGAAATTGCACCAGACGTTGCATTGAGGCGTTTGTGGATGGACAAAAGGAGGCCTCACAAGAGCGAAGTGGGTCATTGCGCTCATCGTTCATGCCTACAAGCTTTCGTTTTGGTTCGTTAGCCTTGACGTACACTTTTTACAAAATTAATTTCTGCGAAGCGTCCTTATTCATCTACTTGTAGAAACTATGACCAGCTCTAGTAGTTTTTGTAAAAATTAACGGTTTCGTGTATGTAGTACCGAGCAATCTAGTACATTAGAAACATCATTTTTAATGGCGCTTGGACCACTTCTCTATATTGGTTTCATGTGAGTTTCAACGGATCTTAAGCAAGTTGAGGGTGACGCAAGCAGCAAAAGTCTTATCTGTCTTTTAGGACTTGTCTTTTGTCACTGGTTTTTTCTTAGAATGTATTTCGCTATTTTCCGGGTAATTTTATGATATCATCGGAAAAAAATGGTTGTGGACTTAAATTCTAGAGCTGAAGGTACGGCAAAAGTAGTGCCATATGGTGAATACTCCCTAATTTTTCAAAATGGCTCCAAGGAATATTGTCTGTGCAGCGACCCAACCCCTTGTTCCTGGGGAAAGAGGAACCTGGCTCTCCAGGTTGGTCGTTGTGCTTAGGAGTAGCATCCCTATCACGTAAAAACCCACTTGTTCAACCACAAGCCTCGGATATGGACGGATACAAAACTGACGACCCCTGCAAACGACTAACGGACTTGAGAGTCTGCACCTGGAATGTGAGGTCCCTTAACAGACCTTAGCAGACATAACCGTGCTTCAAAAAGTGCGGTGGGATGGACCAGACAAAAGACGGATGAAAAACTGTGACATCTACAAAGGGAACTGCTACGAGGAGAACAAACAGCGCCTATTCAGCTGCGGATTCGTTATTCAAGGAAGACTCCAACAAAAAGTCTTAAGCTTCCGAGATGTAAGCGAACGATTCGCATCAAAGCTAAATTTGGAAACATTAGCTTTATATGCTAGAAGAAAAGGACGATCGACACAAAGAAGAATTCTACGATCTCCTAGATCAGGGATGGCGAACCTATGACCCGTGGGTCAGACACCGACCCACGCAAATTTTCAACTGACCCACGATTGCTAAGCAACCATTTAGATTTTCTAATTTGGGTGGATAAATTATATTCATGTCTGTTATTCTCGATAGTTATGCTAGAGTAAAAACCAGTAGAATCGGTAACGTACCAGCGAAACTAAAGATTCTTAGAACCAACCGTTCTTAGATACAAGTTCCAGGCCATATCAAGCTGAATAGTTTGATAAATCATACAACGGACACAAGCTGATTAATCCTGCTACGGGGCGAAATCTCCTTCTAGCCAGTACACGCTTACCGCACTTCGATATTTACAAAGGCACCTGGCGGTCGCCAGATCAATCAATTACTAACCAGATTGATCACATTGCGATCCACGTCAGACACTCCTCCATTTCCTCCTATTCTTGATTTTCGAACTTTCCGAGGAACTAACATCGACTTGGACCACTATCTTGTAGTAGCCAAGATGCGCCTACGCAGCGGAGTAGAGTAAGAATACAAAGTTATGACGTCGGAAAGTCGCTATCACCAGCTCGTGCTTTTACCGATCCCGTCTCCCAATACACCCTTCACGCTGTCAATAGAACAACAGTGGACCCTTTGCAAACAAGCCCCGAAAAGCACTCCATCTGAAGTTTTGAGGCTTCAAGGCTCCACCACGAAGAAACACCTGGTTCGAAGACGAGTGCAGGAGGATTCACACAGCGAAGCAGGATGCATATAAAGCCTCGCTCCATAGAAGAACAAGAGCAGCACGTGAGCTCTACGAGTTAAAAAAAAAGGGAGGAGCATAAGCTTTTCAGAAGAAAGAAGAAAGAGCGTGAGAAGACCGCGATTGAGGATTTGGAGAGGTGTTACTGCAGGCGTGACATTCAAAAGTTTTATCAACAGATAAAGCAAACATGCCAAGGTTACAAAGCCATAACGAAAGCCTGCAGGGATGAGAACGGACACCTACTAGTAGAATCGCAGTCGATGCTGAGAATATGGAAAAACCACTTCTGCAGACGGTATAACGGCGATGTTAGCTAATATGCCGCTGTCAGGCAGAATGATCAATTTTTCAACGACGACGACCGCAGGGAACTCCGTCCCCCTGACCTTGACGAGGTTAAGATCGCCATGTCGAAACTCAAACCGAATAAAACTGCAAGCGCAGACGGAGTGTCTGCAGAGCTCTTCAAGGCAGCTGGGGATGACCTGGTTAGGAGCATGCACCAGCTTATCTGTAAAATATGGTCAGAGGAAAGCATGCCCGAGGAATGGAGTCTCAGCATGGTATGCCCGATTCACAAGAAAGGAGACCCCTCTGACTGCGCCAACTACAGAGGAATAAGTCTTCTTAACATCGCCTACAAAATCTGCTCTGCCGTTTTGTTTAAACGCCTGAAGCCTTTAATAAATAGGATGAAAGGTCCTTATCAGTGCGGATTCAGGCCAGGGAAGTCCACAATCAAAATCTTCACACTACGGCAGATACAAAAAAAAAAACCCATGAATTTCAAGTCGACACCCACCACCTATTTGTCGATTTCAAAGCCACGTACGACGGCGTAATAAGCGACGATCTATACAACGCTATGTCTACCTTTGACATCTCTGCTAAACTCGTCAGAATATGTAGGACGACTTTGGAGAATGCTCGCTGCTCCATCCGAATCGGTGAACACCTTACCGATAGTTTTGATGTTAAAAAAAGGATTTAGGCAAAAAATGCTAACTGAGCATTCAGAGCACTTTGGTGCGAATGAGCGTTAGTGACCCACGAGCTAGTAATGAAAAAATATTAACAAAAGTTGACCCACGTCTTAAGGGGGTTCGCCATCCCCGTCCTAGATAGAACCCATGCCCAATGTCCCAGCTACGACACAAAAAAAGTTCCAGGAGATTTTAATGCAAAACTGGGCAAAGGGGACATATTTGAGTCGGTCATAGGAAAGCATAGTCTCCATAACACCACTTCCGACAACGGAATTAGGCTAAACGATTTCCTAACGGGGCGTTGTAGCAAGCACACGAATCCCCCATCTCAACATCCACAAGGGTACCTGACGGTCTTTTGATCAATCAACCACCAACCAGGTTGATCACAGTGCAATCCTCCAGTATTCTCGTCGTACGAACCTTCCGAGGGGCCAACATCGACTCGGACCACTACCTTGTTGTAGCCAGGGTACGAATGAGAAGGACAAGCAAGTTTGACGTCGAATAGCTACAATCGCATGAGCGCTAGAGCCTTTGCCGATCGAGTTTCCCTCAACCTCTCCCAAGCTCCAATGACACCTGAACAATCCACAGAAGAACAGTGGGTGCATTGCCAGCGTGCCATCAGAGATGCTGCATCCGATGTGTTGGGTTTCAAACAACCGACAACTAGAAACCCCTGATTTGATCAGCAATGCGGGCACGCCCGTGTAGCAAAGCAAAACGCCTACAAAGCCATGCTGCATAGGCGGACGAGAGCCGCTCGTGAACGTTACAAGCAGAAACGGAGGGAGGAACACACGCTTTTAAGGATGACGAGAAGACAGCATGAAAAGCATGAGAACGGGGAGATGGAGAGATGCTACCATAGGAATAATGGTCGCAACTTTTACGAAAAAGTACAACGAACATGTCAAGTCTATACAGCCAGAGCGGAGGCCCCGACCTAGATGAAATTAAGCTAATAATTTTAAAGCTCAAGAATAATAAAATCGCAGGTGCAGGCGGACTGTCTGCCGAGCTATTTAAAGCGCCTGGAGATGATATGGTAGAGTGCATGCACCAGCGAATCTGTAAAATATAGTCGGAGAAAAGCATGCCCGACAAATGGAATCTCAGCATCGTTTGCCCAGCAGTTTACAAGAAAGGAGACCCCTATAACTGCGCCAACTACAGGGGAATAGGTCTCCTCAATATCGCATACAAGATCTTCTCTGCCGTACTGTGTGAACGTCTGAAACCCTTTGTGGATAGTCTGAAAAGTTCGTATCAGTGTGGTTTCAGGCCAAGTAAATTCATAATAGGCCAAATATTCACACTGCGAGAGATCTTGGAGAAGACCCAAGAATACCACATCGACGCTCATCACCTTTTCGTCGATTTCGAAGCCGCGTATGACAGCATTCATAGAGACGAGGTATACAGAGCCATGTCTGGTCCTAACAGCCCTGCCAAACGCGTCACTTGATGCAGGATGACAATGGTGAACTCCCGCTGCTCCGTTAAGGTCGGTAGCGAATTAACTGAGACCTTTGATATTAAAAAAAGAGACTCACGGGCTAACACAAGGGGTACGATCTATTTCAAGTCTGCACAACTGCTTGTGCACGCGGATGACATTGACGTAATTGAACGAACACAGCGGGACGTCATTGATGCGTTCGAAAGCATTGAGCAGAAGAGGCTAAAATGGATCTTTTGGTTAACGAGGGTAAAACGAAATATATGCTGTCAACCAAAAAAGACGCGTAACACCGACGTCTAGGCCAGAACGTCACAATTGGCAGCTACAAATTCGAAGTGGACAAGGACTTTGTCTACCTTGGCTCACTAGTGACCAGCGACAACAACACCAGCGCTGAGATCAAACGCAGAATTACTCTTGCCAACTGCTGCTTCTTCTCAAGAGGCAATTGAGAAATAGAGCTCTCTCTCGAAAGACAAAAGTTGCTCTGTAGAAAACCTACATCATTCCAGTTCTCCTGAATAGCACAGAGGCCTGGGCTTTAACGAAAGACTCTTCGGGCCGGATCTGTGCTCTCCATTCGCTCTATAGAAGCTCTGTAGAAGCCGTACGATGCCGTTATCGCTGGTCACCTTCTGCGTTAATAATGGCTTGTAGTCCTGTTTTCATGGAACAAATTAATTTCGGCACATTGTATTCGCCTGGAATTTTATATCATTGCTCTTGTGCTGCAGTTTTCAACTATGCTGATTTCAGTCTCTTGCCAACTTTTTTTTTTTATATGTGCCCACAAATTCACAATTGGGTTTAAGTCTGGGTCTGGGCAGACTTGCCTTGCCACTTCCTTACCATATGCGCCTTATGCATGGGATCATTCTCTTGGTAAAATTTGAATTGCAATTTGTTTTCCCAATTGAATCCAAATTTAGTTGCGCTGTTAACTTAATTACACCTTAAAATGTTTAAATACTGTTGGGATCTATGGTGTTATCTATAAAGACCAAATCTCCGACTCCTTTACTAGAAATGCACCCCCATACCATACTGATAACTTCCCGAATCTGACAGTTGGAATAATGTTGCGATTCTCTAATGCTTTTAACGGCTGTCGCCACACTCTGTTGGGCCCATTACTGTAATACAGCATCATTTTGGTCTGTCAAAATAATTTCTTGACAAACTGTATGTACATACAGAGATAGACCTAAGTTTTCACACACAGCCCTTTGTTGAATGAAACAAGTATTAAAACAAAATCTAAAGAAAATATAGGTTGCGTTCTTTTGGGAAAAGAATTACTCAACCTTAAGCTATTAAATATCATAATAATAAAATTAATAAAATAACACCCTATTCTGGAAAACAACAAAATATCCAAAATTACACTTTTTTGCCCGGACAAAAGTTTTCACACACTAGGTTTTAAGAGATCTCTTTCGACCGATTTTGATAATATAATGGAGAGGTCCTATAAAATATTTGACAGGAGGTAGAACGTACTTGCGTTCATGGTTTATTTGTAAGGTGCTTAAAGGGTTCATAATGGCTCCCAGGCAGAAGGAAACTACTCAAGAAGAACGCAAAGTAATTTTGAACTTATTTAAACAAAATAAATCTTATGCAGAAATTGGAAGTATAGTGGGCAGAAGTCATTTTACAATATGCAGCATTGCAAAACTTTATAAAAACGACAAAGAGTTTTAAAGTTCACTGCGAAATGGACGCCCACGAAAACTAATAACTACAACGGAGGAAGCGCAGGTTAGCTGAAAACACTTTATTTGGGTTTATAAGTCCCATAAACAAATTACATTTACAAAAATACAGGTTGTAAGAATGATTAAGAAAAAACCCATGACAAGATCATCAGAGGTCGCAGCTCAAGTTAAAGTCGATTTTAAAAAAGATGTACACCCGAAAACCATACGCAGAGTCCCTCATCGTAACGGATATAATACACGAATTCCTAAAATTAATGGAAAAGAGGGGTTGCAATTCGCCAACGATTTTATAAATAAGCCTCAAAACTTTTGGTGAAATATATCGTTCTCCGACGCAAGTAAATGTAATATATTTTCATCTGACGGTAGAATCATGATATGTATGAAGAAAACCTGACACAGAGTTAAACGCAGAAAATATTGCAAGCACTGTTAAACATGGTGGTGGGGGAGTTATGATTTGGGGCTGTATAGCTCCATCAGGTGCTGGCAAGCTTGTCTTCATTGAGCAAAATATGGATCACAAATTTACTTAAATATTCTGAAGGAACATTTGAAAAAGAGTGCCCGAAATTTGGGTTTAAATGATCAATTTTATTTCCAGCAGGACAACGAACCGAAACATACGGCTCATAATGGTAAAATGTCGGCCTCTGACGCCGACACAGCCATGTCATCGAACGTTTTTTTCACGGTGTTTCTCCTCAGCGGGGCTCTGACAAAACCCCCTGTAGTAAAATTGTCATGAAAAGCTTCTCGAAATTCGCCGTTCGGAACCGGCAATAAACTGTAGGTCCCTTTCACCTATGTGAAAATGAAATCACACACAACATGGGTGATTGAGAGAAGCTCGGCTCAGGTTCTTCATGGACTGTAACACCAACATACATACATACATTGCTCCATTAACCATAATAAAAGTGATGAAATAAAATAACCGACGGCTAATAATGCAGAAACAAGACTAGTTTATTGGAAGGAAATTTCAATGTAACAACATAAAATAAGTAGCAGCTGTCAAAAAACTCCAATCAAGTATCTAAGCTTTTCAAACTTATCTTTACTTAAAGCTTTAGTAAAGATATCTGCAATTTGAAATTCAGATGGAACGTAATGAATTTCAAAATCTCCGGACTCGTACCTCTCTCTAATAAAATGGTAGCGTACATCAATGTGCTTTGTCCTTTTATGAAACTCCGGGTTCTTTATTAGCCGTATTGCACCTTGGTTGTCCATGTCCAGTGTTGCAGCATCAAAACCTTCTGGGCGCATTTCAGACAAAAGCCTCTTCATCCAAACCATTTCCTTCGCTGACTGTGAAGCTGCCACGTATTCAGACTCCGTAGTTGATAGTCATACACATCTCTGCCTTTGTGATGTCCAAGAAACTAGTCCATCTCCCAACATGAAAACGTAGCCTGGACCGCCGAGTCGTTGTATCACCAGCATAATCAGCATCACTAAAACAAACCAAAGAGAAATTCACATTTTTTTGAAATGAATACCCATTTGCTTCGTGCCACTGATGTGTTTTAGAATTCTTTTAACAGCATTAACATGAGTCTGTTGTGGCGAATCCAAATAACGCGATTCGACTCCCACTGCATACGCAATGTCCGACCTGGTACCCATGGCCAAATACATCAAGCTCCCTACTGCCTCTCTGTAAGGGAAATGGGTCGTTACTGATGAGTTAAAATCCGCACTAGAACAATTTTCCGCTGGTGTTGCTAGCGGCTTACAGTTTTCCATATTGAATCTCTGCATAAAGCGCCTGACTAACATAAATTTCATTTTCCGATTTTCTTGATATGTGATTTCAAAAAACTTCTGCAGAAAACTGAGCAGTTGGGCAGCATCATTTTTCTCATTAGCTGCAATTATTCCATCGTCAATATAGATTGCTAGTACAATACGCCTTCCATCGTCTTTTGTCACAAAAACGCAGGGATCCATCTTACACGGCTCCAAGTTAAATCCTTTCAACATCCCTATTCATTTTTAGTTCCAACAACGAGATGCCTGCTTACGTCCATAAAAGCTTTTTCGGAGTTTACGGACCCTACCTGAACCATCATCAAAACCTTCTGGCTGGCGCATATATATTTCCTAGTCCAGATCTCCGTTTAAAAAGGCAGTCTTCACATCAAATTGAGTGAGACAAAGTCCCTCGTTAGCCGAAATGCCGAATATTACTCGTGTGGAGGTGAATTTCGCCACGGGACTAAACGTTTCCTTATAATCTGTGCCATACTCTTGGGAGAAACCGCGAACGACTAACCTGGCTTTGTATTTTTGATGTTCCGTTTGTATCCAAGTCCTTCAGTTTGTAGACCCATTGTCGATTATCTTCCGATTCACAGGAGATGGCATATCCCACGTACGATGTTTAAGTAGACTCAAAATGAATATTTAAGGGGGGCTCCCATACAACAGACATGATTTTCATCCAAAAAATCCTGCCTGCAACCAAGATCTGTCATTTGATGAGGTAACATACATAAATAGTCTCTTTCATATTTATATATACAGATGGTACGGAACCCTTCGTGCGCGAGTCCGACTCGCACTTGGCCGGTTTTTTGTTTTGATGTTGGACAGGCCCACGCACTTTTTGTTTGCTATTAGTGCCGTTGTATTTTCAACTGCATTAGTGTGTGAAGATGCTATACGTGCCTCTTCCATAACCAAGCGTGACGTCAAATTTTCCAGTGTTTGCTGTTCTTTTGACGTCGATTCCCATGCACAAAAAAATGTTTAAATGTTTCTGGAAGAGTCATGAGTATTTTTGTCCTAACCATATTTCAGATACTGTTTCACCAATGTCTCTTAGTTGTCTGACAATGTTTTCTAGTCTACAGATATGTGTTGCTACGTCGTCCTCTGGATTTTTTTCAAAACTGTAGAATCGCTGCAAAATCATGTGGACATTAGTCCTTGATGTATGTTCGTAGACAGCCTTTAGTTTATTCCACATTTCCAGTGCTGTTGTGCAATTCACAATGTGTCATAGAGGTGTATGCCCTACACTTGTAGCAATAATCCTCTGAATCTTACTGTCTGCCTTTCTCCAAGCCGCCGCACGACCCTGGTATACCGCATCCGCTTCATACCCCCACATCCGCATAATCGTACAATCCAGACGCATTTAAAAGAATTTTCACTTGGAACTTCCAGACTAAATAATGTTCGGGATTTTCCAACTTATCGATTTTGTAATAATCGTCCATTTTTCTTTTATTTTTCGTAAGAGAAAAAAATTACGTGAATAATCTATATGGATTTTTTTGAGCAATTACGAGTATGTAGACTTATACTGTTTGACCTACCTTTTTTATATTTTAATGTCTCACGTAGTCTGGGCCCATAACCTGAGGAAATAAAACAACCGACGGCAAATAATGCAGAAACAAGACTAGTTTATTGGAAGGAAATTTCAATGTAACAACATAAAATAGTACCAGCTGTCAATTATATATGCAGTTGCGAAAACCGGGTTGCTATTCATGAACATTTTTCAAATAATATCTTTCAATTAATCATTTATTTTTGTGTCCCCCTAAATTGGCCATATCGAATACTGTGCGGCGTGAGTTGAGAAGTTTTTTCATGGCAAGTATACTATGGGGATTTTGCCAGTACTCCGCCGAGGAGGGACGTCTCGATATAAACATTCGATGGCGTTGGTGTTACCGGGATTCGAACTCGCTCATAGTGCGTCAGAGTCCAGCACACCAACCACTGCACCACGGCCCCTTCTATATGTCCTGCTTCACCACTCCTACCTTCGAAATGATATCAATCATTGGCGACCCGAAAGCCATGGTTTCACCAGGTTCAATGAAGATTCTACGGCAAACAACGCCTTTACCAATAAAGGTTCTAATAGGTTCTAAGGTTCTAATGATCTTCATGTCACTTAAAAAGAAAATATTCGCGGGTATTGATGGTATATCCAATGTTGTGCTCAGGCACCTTCCACCAATGGCTATAGAGAGGTACACTATTATCCGACGCATTGAAAAACGCCGAGTGTCCGACCAATCCCTAAGAGGGGCAAAGACACCTCTAACCCGGTCGATAAGTCTCCTTCCGACTATCAGAAGGTAATCCATAGAGCCCTGTCTAAATGGGCTGAGGACAAAAAATATCATTCCGGATAACCAGTTCGTCTCGGATATCCAATGGAATAAATGCAAGAACAAATACCTGCTTGATTTGGAAAAAGCTTTCGACTACGTATGGTTAGAAGGACTCTACTATTACTAGAAGGACTCTACTACTTCGATACAATTCAGCAGTTCTGTAATGACTGGAAGCTGAAAATCAACTTCCAGAAATCAGAGACTATTTTATACAGAACGCCTTTGTCTAGAGCCTCCAGGGATACTAGTAAGCACTGGCGAAAGTTCACAATCATTGGATCGGACGGGCATCCACTAGCAAGTAAAAGTGTGGTCAAGTACCTCGGGATCTGGCTAGATCAGTTTCTATATTTTAATAAAAATGTAGAGCTCCGGAGAGAGCTCGGCGCTTTCGCTCTGACAAGATAGCTGTTACATTGCAGCCAAATTAATTCAGGGTGAAGGTAATCTGCTACATGGCTTTGATCAGGCTTCTGATTGCCTATGGATGTCTCGTCTGGTTTAATGTGAGCGCAAGCTTGATGGAAAGGATTCGGATGTTTGAGAGACAATGTCTGAGGACTTGTCTTGGGTTACATAGAACACCAGAGTCTGAGAACAGAAAATTCTATCCCAACGAGGTCCTATACAATAGGGCAAGGATTTTACGGATAGACACCTTTCTGATAAAACTGATTCGAGGTCACGTTGCGAGGGCAGTGATTTCGATCATTAACTTGATCTTTGGGGCTTACTACCCCAATACTATGCATTTTGAAAAAGTGCGTCTGAACGGCTTCGCGCCTCCGGAAGCATTTCTTTATTTTGATAGATGTGGGCTGATCCAGGATAGATTAGCGGTAGCGCTAATCTTCCATGTGGCCCGTAATTCTGTGCAGCGGTGAACCCTTTACGAGCCTGATGCCATTCTCTGTGAGCCCGAGCGCCTCAGGTTGAGTAGAATGCCGAGATAGAGAAGACGTTGTCCGATAGCATCAACGCTTTTGGTGGCTGGAGCGGACTCCGTAGTGGTAACTTTAAGGCAAAGCCCGTCGACACCAATGGCGGACTTGTACAGGATAAGGTAGACTAAGGTAGTTTTAGGCAATAAAAAAAAAATATAAAATCACAAAATAAAAAAAAAACTTATAAAATTACAAAAACAGATATATGTACATATTATATATGGAGTATATAATCTTGTATATACATTTTAGTTATTTTACCTTATTCTGTGGTAGAATTAGTTAGACTTAAGTTTATATAACCCAAAACCCGATAGTACGCTAAGTTTCATTGTCAATTTTCTTGGCTAAAGATATAAAGAAAGTAAATTAGTCACTGTTAATATTAAATTGTTGTAAGACATAGGATAGGTATGGTAATATTGTTTATTTTAGAGTGCCCGCATGGGGTCAGACATGTAAAGTAGGTATAATATAAGCTAGTTTTAGTCATTTAAGAAAAGAATCTTCGCAGCCTCCCAGCTCAAGGACATCGAGGAGTCTAGGGATAAGCATAAAACAGCATTTTACAAGAAAGCTAAAGGCCTTGCAGGAGGCTTCAAAAAGGGTACCCAGGCTCTTCGAAACTATGAGGGTAATCTTGTCACCGACCCGCAGGGAATAGTGGATGTATTTAAGCAGCATTTCCAACAATTGCTTAACGAGCATGACCAAGAGAGAGTGGTAGGGATCGAGGAAATTCCAACTCCAGCAGCTGAAGTAGTCCTCCCACCCAGCATCGAAGAAGTCGGTACAGCTATTCAGAAGCTGAAGAATAATAAAGCCGCAGGCTCATATGGCTTGCCCTCAGAGCTCTCACAGGCTGGCGGCGATGTTCTGGTAGGGAACATGCACCAGATCATCTGCAGAATTTGGGAAGACGAAAGCATGCCCGACGACTAGAATATCAGCTCTATTTGTCCCATCCACAAAAAAGGCGATCCTACCTCTTGCAAGAACTATTGAGGTTTATCCCAGCTCAATGTCGCATACAAGATCCTGTCCAGCGTACTATGTAAACATCTAAAGCCATTTTGCACCGCACTAATCGGCAGCTACCAGTGCGGCTTTCGGCCCGGCAAATCGACTATAGACTAAATTTTCACACTTCGACAAATCGTGGAAAAAACCAACGAGTTCCGAATCGATACCCACTATCTTTTCATCGATTTCAAAGCCGCATACGACAGCATTCATCGTGAAGGACTGTTTGGCGCGATGGCTGAATTCGGGATCCCAGGAAAACTGATCCAGTTGTGTCACGCTACGCTAAAAATTATGCGATGCACCGTGCAACTAGGCTCTAGGACTTCGGAACCGTTTGAAGCATGCACCGGATTTCAGCAAGGAGATGCGCTGTCATGTGACTTCTTCAACCTGGTGCTGGAGCAGATAGTGCGACGGGCAGGCGTCAACAGGGAAGGCACTATCTACTACAAGTCCATCCAGCTGCTGGGATACGCGGATATCGATATCGAAGGATTCACGGCGATTGAAGAACAAGCGAAACGAGTTGGTCTTAAGGTCAATGAGGACAAGACGAAGTACATGCTGTCAAGCAAAAACCAATCCGTCGCTCACCAGCTGGGACAAAATATAACAATACTTCTTCTTTGATGGCGTTACAGCCCATGGAGGACCAGAGCTAAGCTTCTCTCAATCACCCATGTTGTGTGTGATTTATTTTTCACATAGGGTAAAATATAACAATTGACAGCTACAATTTCGAGGTAGTTAAGGAGTTTGTCTAACTCGGGGCAAACGTAAATTCCACAAATGACACCACAGTGGAGATTCGGCATAGAATCGCCCTTGGCAACCGCGCCAGATATTTGGTCCTGTCTGTGAGGAAGGTGAATGGAGACGAAGACACAACCGCGAACTCTACGAGCTGTACAAAGATTTGGATGTAGTCCGGAAGGCAAAGATCCGTCGACCACCCTGGCTCGGCCACATCGAGCGCATGGATCCACGTTCCAGCTAAGAGGGTCTTCGACTCCGAGCCTCCTGGTACGAGAAGAAGAGGAAGACCGAACTTACGGTAAAAAGACCAAGTAATCGCGGATGTAAGACATCTTAGTCTTGATAACTGGAAGCAGCGTGCCCGGGACCGTTAAAGACGGAAGGCAGCTATAGCTCAGGCTCAGATCCTTCACGGATCGCTGGCCTGAAAAGTAAGTAAGTAGTTTTAGTCATTTTGTCTAGCGCGTAAGATAGTTCCTAGTTGTCAAAAATAAAATAAATTTAAAATGTCAAAATGCAATGTTAAGGAGACATACGCAGAGCTCAAAAAGCATCTGTGGGATCTTACTTACTTACTTAGATGGCGCTCCAGTTTAGCCAGCTGCTTCCAGCGCCGCACTCCCAGTTGGTTGAGGTCCCTTTCCACCTGCGCACGCCACCTTAAATGCGGTTATCCTCTGGTGGGTCATCCCTCGGGGTTGGAGTTAAAGAATCTTCGGGCCGGAGCGGTGATGACCACTCGCTCTACATGGCCCATCCATCTTAGACGTTAGATCTGTAGACGTCTAACAAGGCCGATGTCGCTGTACAGCCCGTACAGTTCTTAGTTGAATCTTCTCCTTCACTCTCCGTTTACACAAATGGAAGCAAAGATTGCACGCAAAATGTTCCTCTCGAAACGTCCAAGAGCCTCTTCATCCGCTTTTGGTAACGTCCAAGCCTCAGCGCCATAGAGGAGGACCGGGATGATTAAAGTTTTGTTTAGGGATACCTTAATTTTTCGGGAGAGGGCTCTACTACTTAGTTGCCTCTTGAGCCCAAACAAGAGCGGTTGGCAAGAGTTATTCTGCGTTATATCTCAGCGCTGGTGTCATTGCTGCTTGTCACTATCGAGCAAAAGTAGATGAAGTCCTTGACTACTTCAAAAATATAGCTGCCGAAGGGGTCGATTAGTTCACATCCGACCTTAATGGAGCAGCGGGAATTCTCCATAGCCATCCTGCACAGTTTGACGAGTTTGGCAGGAATGTTAAAACATGACATGGCTCTGTATAGCTCGTCACTATAAATACTGTCATATACGGTTTTTAAGTCGACAAAAAGATGATGCGTGTCGAACTGGAATTCATGGGTCTTTTCCAAGATCTGCCGTAGTTTAAATATTTGGTCTATCGTGGATTTTCCTGGCCTGAAACCACACTGGTAGGGACCTATCGGATTGTCCACGAACGGTTTCAGGCGCCTAACCAATAGGGCAGAGAGGATCTTGTACGCAATGTTCAGGAGACTCTATTATTGGCGCAGTTATAGAAGGCCTTCTTTCTCCTTTCTGATGGAACGGCCAAACGATGTTAAGATTACATTCATCGGGCATGCATTCTTCCGACCATGTCTTACAGATGGGTCGGTGCATGTTCCTGATCAGCTCATCGCCAGCTGCTTTAAATAGTTCCGCGGGAAGTCTGTCTGCTCCAGCAGCTTTATAAGACTTAAGTCTATTTCGGGTGGACGGTATTCTCTTGCGTCTTCGTCCATTGTGAATGGTTCGTTCTGCCTGACGGCGGCACTGTTATACAGTCTACAGAAATGGTCCTTCCACAATCTCAGCATCGACTGTGACTCCACTATTGGTTGTCCGTACTCATCGCTGCAGGCTTCTGCCCTGGCTTTATAGCCTTAGATTGTTCGTTTCTCTTTTTGAACCAACTTTCGAACGTCGTTCCTGCGATAGCATCTCTCCATCTCCTCGATCTCGCGCTTCTCGTGCTCCTTCTTTTTTCTTCTCAGAAGCGCATACTCCTTCCTCCTTTTCTGTTCCTAGAGCTCGCGGGCAGCTCTCGTTCGTCGATGCAGTGTAGCCATGTATGCATTCTGTTTATCTACATGGCCTTGTCGTAATCAAACCAGC
The DNA here is from genome assembly GCA_951905685.1 of Eumerus sabulonum. NCBI lineage: Eukaryota > Metazoa > Arthropoda > Insecta > Diptera > Syrphidae > Eumerus > Eumerus sabulonum. Next base: position 213,316,830 of record OX645060.1, read on the forward strand.
GGTTTCTCGAAGGTGGTGTCTTGAAACCGAGTACACCTGAGGCGGTCTCTTTAATGGCGTTCTGACAACGACTCCATTGCTGTTCTATGATTTATGCAGATTGCATCGCGATTTGAGAGAGCCTGAGGGAGATTTCATCGGCGAAGATTCTGGCGGTCTCTTGTGATTGCAGCTTTCCGACGGTAAATTTTGGTGTTCTTACTCGACTCCTTGGCTGCAAAGTAATGATCCGAGTCGCTGTTGGCTCCTCAAAAGGTTCGGACAGCTGGATGAGTGTCTGCAGTCGATCGCAATGTGATCAATTTGTTTGGGTGTCGATTGATTGGAGGACCGCTAGGTCCCCTTATGGATGTTGAGGTGTGGGAATCGTGTACGCTACTACGAGATTACGTCCCGCCATAAAATCCACTAGCCTTGGTGTTGTGTACGCTGTTCTTTCCTATGACTCGTACAAAGATAGCTACCTTACCCAGCTTCGTATTGAAATCTCCTGGAATGATTTTGGTGTCATAGCTGGGACATTGGGCGTATGTTTTGTCTAGGAGATCATAGAAGTCGTCTTTATGTCGATCATCTTCCACGTGGCACGTGGACTCATATTAAGCTTATGTTGCCGAGATTGGCCTTAATGCGGATAATTATGAGGCGTCCGCTTACATACTGAAAGCTTAAGACTTTTTTCCTGAGTCCGCGAGTAACAAATCCGCATCCGAATAAGCCTTATTTATTTTCTCTATAGCAATTTCCGCAGTAGATATTCCTCCCTCCTTTTCTGCTCGTAGTGTTCACGAGCGGCTCTCGTCCTTATGTGGCATGGCTTTGTAGGCAGTTTGCTGTGCTACATGGGCCTGCTCACATTGCTCATTAAGCCAGGGGATCCTAGCTGGCGGCGGTTTAAGCCCCAGTACATCAGAGGCAGCGTCTCCGATGGCGTGCTTGGCAACAACAATGTAGTGATCCGATGTTGGCCCCTTGGAAGTTTCCTACATCTAGGATGCTAGAGGAGTGTCTGGCGTCGATCGCAACGTGATCAATATGGTTTGTGGTCGATTGATCGGGTAATCGCCAGGTTCTTTGTGGGCGTTGAGATGCGGGAATTGTGTACTGGGTAGAAGGACAGTACCCCGTTAGGAGGTCAAGTAGCCTGTGTCCGTTTTCGGGCGTGGTGTCGTGTAGGCTATACTTCCGCTGGTCGACTCAAATGTCCTCTTTGTCCAGATTCGCTTTAAAATGTCCCTGTACTATTTTTGTATCATAGCTGGGACATTGGGCATAGGTTCTAGCTAGAAGATCGTAGAAGTCATCTTTATGAGGCGTTCGCTTACGTGCTGAAAACATACGACTTTTTGTCGGAGTTTTCCTCGAATAACAAATCCGCAACCAAAAAACGTTGTTTGTTCTGCTTGTAGCAATTCTCGTAGTACTCGTATATGTGGCAGTTTTTCATCCGTTTTTTACCTGATCCATCCCATTGCACTTCTTGGAGTGGGGCTACATATATCTGCTTTATAGCAGTTGAGGACTCGCCACAATTGCCGCCTAGTTTCTTTCCTCAAGAACTTCGGGTTAATGCTGATATTGTACGCAGGGAGAGTCCATACATATTCCAGCAGGGAAGTTGGAATATTCGGGTTTGTTCGCTTGCTTGCGTTACGGCCTCTAAAGGGACAGTAGCAGCTTTCCTCAATCACCCATGTTGTATCTGATATTTTTTTTTTTATACAGGTGGAAGTGAGTCGAGAAGCTTTTTATGGAAGTGTCTCCGCCGAGGAAAGACGCCGCGAAATAAACATGCGATGGCGTTGATGTTCGAACAGGACGATGTGTAAGGAAAACAATGATATACATATTGGAGCGAAGAATTCAAGCGTGACTAAACATCCAATTTTGATGAAGAGCAGTAAAGTTTTTCATATGAGATGGCTACAGAAAACATAATTAACAAACATTGTCGTAGTGCTAGATTCAGTCCTTCTTGGCGCGTTCGGTCGATAGGAACATATTTACGATGAACAATGCCGCGGATATCGAAAAAAAACGATCTGTTGTAAACACAAGGAAACAGGCCTACGGATATTCATTGAATTCAACGAAGCTTTCGTCAAAGTCGAAGAGAGAGATGAAACAAATCACCACCACATATGCTTTTTTCGGTCTCTTGTTGGTTTTACCTTCCTTCTACTTTGGATCTTCATCCACGTCGGTCGTCATTCAACTTTCTGCGCATAAAGAATTTTATAAAATCCATATCTAATAAAAATAAATCGTAGTGTTCTTCCATTTTCACATTTTATTTTGTTTTCTTTGTCTTCTTTCTTTTTGCAAAGTTCATATCGCCATCCAAGGCTCGAACATTTTGGTGCCGAAACCCGGGAACGTGGTAATTCTTTTTTGCAGAGTTCGTTTGGAAGCGGAACCTCCATTACGATTATCAATGGCGACTTCGGAAAAGCAAAAATCATCAACATCAGAAGAGCTTCTTGATCGACAAGAGGATTTGTGTAATCTAATGCAAAAATGCATCAGCAACCATCGAAAATCATCTCAAGAACGCCGAACAGCAGCGCATTACAAACGTCGATTGGATATTCTTGAAGGTTACTACCAAGACTTCAAATTCAATCACCGTTCGATCATCAGTGTAAAAGACGAAGCGGCGCGAAAGTACATGGAACAGGATCGGATGACCGCCTATGAAGAGCTTTATTTAGACGCATGTAGTGAAATCGAAGCAGACATATCCGCGTTGTCGCACACACGTGAAAACCTTAATGGTGAATCCTTCAACGACGGAACACACAAGTCGCAACCGGTAAACCAATCGATGTCATACAACAACACACATATCAATTTGCCACGAATAAACATCCCTATATTCGATGGAACTTACAACATGTGGTCATCGTTTATTAGTTTATACCGATCCATGATACATGAGGACGTCGCACTAAACAAAATTCAGAAGTTCCATTATTTGCGAAGTTCGCTGAGTGGGAACGCGCTCAAGGTTATCGGAGAAGTACCGTTACAGTCTGACAACTACGACGAAGCGTATCAGTTGTTGTGCGAACGGTATGACAACAACCGCATCATGTTCTATAAGCATATGAAATCGTTTTCGTCAATTCCCAAGATCATGACCGAAGACGCTGTTCGTTTGAATCATTTGCTTAATGTAAGCAAGGAGTGTGTGTGTGTCCTCAAGTCATTGGGTTTTGAACTCAAGCATTTCGAAGCCATTCTTGTTTTTTACATATCCGAAAAGTTACCTCAGTTTACTCGTGAGTGTTGGATACAATCCGCAGCACAGAACACACACATACCAACCTTCAAGGAGATATCCGAGTGCATCGACCTTCGGATCCGTACATTAGAGGAAATAATTCCTGATCGTCTTATCTCTGAAAGAGTTCATCATTCATTATCTAAACCCCATGAGAAAGGAAAACATACAAATTTATCATCCATCAATAAGCATCCTAAATCTTTCCACGTCGTCAAGAAACAACATTTGAATCCATCCAAAATCAAATGTCAAGTTTGCGACGGCAACCACATCATCCGACAATGTGTTAAATTTTTATCCTTGTCTACCCCTGACAGGGAAAAGGTAATTAATAAACTTAAATATTGTTCTAACTGTTTGGCTTATAATCATCAGATCGACAAGTGCAATAGCCCTCGCACGTGTGCTGCATGTAGTGGTCGTCATCATACTCTACTTCATAACCCAGCCTGTCATTCCTCCTCAAATCTCACATCAATGCCATCACAGTCTACACATGTTAATCTTCATCTCAAACCATCAACCATTATGTCACAACCCCAAGTAAGCGATAACGATGTTTTATTGGCGACTGTTATGGTTCACGTTAAATCTAACGATGGCATATTTCACCGTTGCCGTGCGTTGCTGGACTCCGGCTCGCAAGCCACTCTTATCACTGAAAAAGCCGCAAGATTCCTTGGCTTACATCGAAAACCAATCCGAGCAAATATCTGTGGTTTAGGTGCTCTTGCTGCGGAAGCATCCCGTCATAGTGTCACGCTAGACATCCAGTCCACTACCGAATTAAGTTTCTCATTCCAAGTAGATGCAATGGTTTTAACCCATTTAACCAGTGTCCTACCAATCCGACAAATTTCCCCACGTCATTGGCCGCATCTCGAAACCATCCCTTTAGCTGATCCGTTATACTATCGACCAGGAAGGATTGACATATTATTAGGTGCGGATGCCTACGCACAAATCATTATGGGAAGTATCCGCAGGGGAGCACCAGGAGATCCCATCGCTCAAGAAACTAAGCTTGGTTGGGTAATATGGGGTCCTATTCATTCGTCTAAGCCAACGGTCCCGACGATAGAGATTAAAAGCTATTTTATCCGTGCCGAACTCGATGATCTAGTTCATAAGTTTTTCGAACTAGAGAGTGTTCCATCTAAACGCAGTCTAACATCCGACGAAATTTGGTGTGAGTCCTTTTATGCAAAAACTTACCAGCGAGACGATGAGGGAAGATTCACTGTCCGTTTGCCATTTAAAATGTACGTTGATCCGACTGCCACATTGGGTAGATCCCGAAATATAGCCGTACAACGTCAACTTCAATTAGAAAAAACCTTTCTTAAAAGTCCTGCTTTAAAGGAGAAATATATCACAGTCATGCGTGAATATCTGCAATTGGGTCATATGCGACGTGCAATAATCAATGAAGAGGAACGTTCTAACATCTCTGTCCTCAACATAAATTCGCACAAATGCAATTATGTACCTCATCAGTGCGTAATGAAAGAAGATAGTTCCACAACACAGCTTCGGGTTGTCTTCGACGCAGCAAGGAAGACATCAAACGGGAAGTCGCTTAACGACATTGTGTTTACTGGACCTCCACTGCAGAATGACAGCATCATTGTCATTCTCAACTGGCGACTCCATCGTATTGCATTCAGTGCGGACATCGCCAAGATGTATAGGCAAATCCAACTGCCTACCGCAGATGCTGATTACCAACGCATAGTTTGGCGAGATGACGCAAGCGAACCGCTACAGGATTATGTAATCAACACGGTAATGTTTGGCAACACATGCTCACCTTACTTAGCGATTAAAACCCTTCATCAACTGGCTTACGAAGAAGGAAAGACATACCCACTTGCAGCGAAAATAATCAAAACGGACATTTATGTTGATGACGTGTTCTCCGGCAGCGATAACTTAAGGTATGCCTCTGTTTTGCAATCCGAACTAATTAAAATTTTGAAGGCAGGTGGGTTTGATCTGAGGAAATGGGTAAGCAACTCGTCCGAATTGCTAGGAAATATTCCGGCTGAATCTCGAGAGGTTAATCTACCTTCAAGCTTAAACGATCACCAGACGGTAAAGGCGCTTGGAGTTTACTGGCAACCAACGGAAGATATTATGTGCTTTAAGATGAGATTCAATCCATTTGCTTTACCGCATACAAAGCGTTCGGTCTTATCGGTCATTGCCCGATTGTACGATCCGAGCGGATGGATTGCACCGGTTGTAGTGGTGGCAAAAATGTTCCTCAAACAACTGTGGAATATCAACTTGGATTGGGATGATATCCTTCCCCGTGAACTAAGCAGCGACTGGGAAAATTTTCTCAGTGGCTTATCAAATCTACCAAACATCAAAATTCCTCGATGGTTAAGCACTAGTCCTTCAAACGTTTCCCATCAACTCCATGGATATTGTGATGCCTCCATGAATGCCTACGCCGCGGTGATCTACCTACGAACTACGAGACTTGATGGTACGATTGCTGTTAATTTACTCACAGCGAAAACCAAAGTCGCACCGATTAAGTCAATTTCCATACCACGACTCGAATTATGCGGAGCAACGTTGTTGGTTAAGTTACTTAAGCATGTAAGATTCGGACTTCAACTTGAAATCCCTAACGAGAATATCTTTGCGCACACCGACTCCAAAATTGTATTAGCGTGGCTGAACGGTGATATCATGCGATGGAAGACCTTTGTTGCAAACCGAATCTCACAAATCCTCGAAACCACTACTCCGCAGCAGTGGCATCATGTCCCGACGGAATCCAATCCAGCAGATTGTGCAACCAGAGGGTTGAATCCGAAGCAGTTATCGAATCATGTGCTTTGGTGGCAAGGTCCTTCTACTTTACATCAACCTGAACCTATCTCAACAATCGATGTCTTCACGCCTGACCTCACACTACAAGACGATATTGCCATCGAAGAAATGCCTCGCAAGGTTTATCAAGTAACCATATCAGAGCCTTTCATCGAGCGATTCTCATCGTTAAACCGGCTTGTCAGAATATCAGCACTATGCTCACGCTTTGCCTTCAATTCCCGTAAGGATAACCGACTAGTTCGTAAAACAGAACCTCTTTCTACGGAAGAAATAAATCACTGGACCTACTATTGGATTAAAATCGTCCAATCGGTTTCATTTCCTCAGGCGCTTCAACATCTTACATCAAAAAAGAAGTTCCAGCACTGGAAACAATTCTTGACCTTGAATCCTGAATTCGATTCACAGGGTATCCTTCGAGTGGGGGGCCGGCTAGAGTATTCACATCTATCATTCGCTCGTAAGCATCCTATCATTTTACCATCTCATAACCATTTTACCGTTTTAGTTATTCGTCACGCTCATCTGAACACCTTACATGGGGGCACTCAAATCACATTAGCTTTTATCCGAAACAAATATTGGGTCCTGAATGGTCGAAATGCTGTTCGTTCAGAAATCCGCAAATGTATAACCTGCTTTCGTCACCGTCCAAAGCCGTGTCAGCAATTGATGAGCAATTTACCTAGCCCACGGGTCCAATTCACACGAGCGTTCAGCCATACCGGTGTGGATTATGCGGGACCCATTCTTGTCCAACCTTCTAAAGGACGTGGGATCCGATGCCGTAAAGGATACATCTGCCTTTTCATCTGCCTATGTACGAAGTCCATTCATTTAGAAGCTGTAAGCGATTTAACATCGAAATCGTTCCTCGCCGCTTTCAACCGATTCATCGCCCGCAGAGGATACTGCAGTCACATTTATAGTGATAATGGCACAAATTTCATAGGAGCTGACAATATAATGCGACGAACTAAACAGCAATTCCGACGCACCGTACAATCGGAAATTGTACCCAGCTTGACGAACTTCAATACCACATGGCACTTCATCCCACCTGCTTCCCCGCATATGGGTGGATTGTGGGAGGCTGGGGTCAAATCAACCAAACATCATCTCAAGAGGGTCATCGGGTCCGCAAGATTAACATTTGAGGAACTGACCACGCTATTAACCCAGATTGAGGCCGTTTTGAATTCCCGGCCATTGTGTCCATTAAGTAACGACCCTGACGACCTCGAGCCATTAACTCCTGGACATTTCCTCATTGGGGGATCGTTACTCACTCCACCAGAACCCAACCTATTGGACCAACATATCAGCCCCCTCAACCGGTTCGCTATGATCCAACAGATGAAGCAAGGATTTGCTAAGCGATGGAAAAAGGAATATCTGGACCGTTTACAATCTCGACCGAAATGGCTAGGAACATCAAGGAACGTAGCCGTTAACGATTTAGTTCTCATAGAAGATGAGAAGTTACCAAGTTATCACTGGTCTTTGGGTCGAGTTATTTCCGTTCATCCTGGAAGGGACGGTCTGGTTCGAGTGTGTTCACTGCGCACAGCAGCCGGTATTCTCAAAAGACCTATCAGTAAGATATGCCTCCTGCCTCTTAATAATCCAGTCAACTAAAGACCTGAACATATCTCGGATACCCTTTTGACCTGGGACGACCGAGTCAGTGGCGGTCAACAAAAAATAACCACTTACCCAGGGCAGGGTGGTATTCAGAGAATCATTCAGATGGTCCATCAGCGGGGGGCGGTATGTTGTAAACACAAGGAAACAGGCCTACGGATATTCATTGAATTCAACGAAGCTTTCGTCAAAGTCGAAGAGAGAGATGAAACAAATCACCACCACATATGCTTTTTTCGGTCTCTTGTTGGTTTTACCTTCCTTCTACTTTGGATCTTCATCCACGTCGGTCGTCATTCAACTTTCTGCGCATAAAGAATTTTATAAGATCCATATCTAATAAAAATAAATCGTAGTGCTCTTCCATTTTCCCATTTATTTTGTTTTCTTTGTCTTCTTTCTTTTTGCAAAGTTCATATCGCCATCCAAGGCTCGAACACGATCAACATTAACTTACTTTCTACACCTCGTTTACTAAATGGATCAAGATGAAAGGGGACTTCTTGGAATTCGTTAACTTTATAGCTGTCGTGCCTTACTGGCTTAGTTATGAAAAACCAAATATCTTGAATAACATGCTCACTGAAAACCATCACTCCATCTTGGGCAATCTTCCAATAAAATGCTGGAAAAGAAGTAGAAATTTGGTAGCAAATGGGAGCTCTTATCTCTTCCTATTAATGGCTTATAAAAGAGTCAATCTAATCGACAGTTGATGTACTAGGCTTTCAGGACAGACCGCGTTGGTGGTGGGAATAAGAATTATCAGGCAGGGGTTGAGAAATCGATTAGTGTATTTTCACATACATACGTATCCTATTTGCGAACTTCTTTGACCATGCGGGAAAACTGCAATGTTTTGATTAAAAGTGAAAATATTCTCGATAAGTTCATATAACCACATAACCACCATTTAAATTGAAAAGAATGAATGGCTTCAGCATAATCGAAAACTCACTGATTAATGGGTTTGATTCAACGTTAAACACTATTGCCATAAGTCTGAGTTTTAATTTGACCTTTCATTTTACCTGTTAAGTTATAATCTAGCTGACCTTCCGCGAGTGAAAAATTATAGATTTCTATCCAAGAGAACCTGTTAACCCCATAGTCATCGAGCATCGTAACGGTTTTCGTTAGTAATTTTGTAATGAAATAACAACTTTTTTGCACAATCTCAATCCCGCCTAAAGTCAAATTTGATTTGAATCGTGACACGATGTGGTTTAGTGCCAAGTATCGTGGAATGATGACAGATGGCTCCAACTCCATTGCACGCAAAAGTGTAATTTAAAAATAGAAATGTCGCCATGAGCATCTTGGCAGATATTCATTACCGAACTGAATGGACACGTCTACTTTTACTTTCCACACAGCAGCTTTCTACATAATCACCACGTGTTCGGAGTAAAAGATGCGGGAATTTATTCTGCCGGATATTGACAAATTAAAAAAAGAATGAATGGAAGAAGGTTGAAACGGTATCATGAACACTGGTATCTAGCTCGAAAACAAACTGGTTTCTTTATACACTTTCTAAAGATGCGTGTCGTAAATCTTTTATTTAAAATTAAATAAGAATGCAGGCGGTTTGATTTGTATTTACATAGTAATATTGGGAGACGACAACCCTAAATCTTTGGTGATGTTACTTCTTGGAAACATCCACGACTTCTTCTGTGTATTCGAAAAGACGTCTGCCTGGCGGTCGTACTAGTGAGATTATGTCCGAATCAACGGTACGTGGTTGATCTTCGAAAACTGTCTTAAAACCCTGGACTGCGCCATTGTAATGGGCTACGGGTAGAGGGTTCAGTTGCCGGCTAGGATCGGCTTGAATTTTGATTGTGTTGCAGTCATTGTTTGGTCCGCATGATGTTATTTGTTGAACGATTGGCTGACTTCTTGACTGGTCGATGATGTTGGCATTGACTTGAGCAACAATTGGCTCGGGTCCGCAAGGTTGCTGGATGGAACTTTGATATTGCTGCTGATTATTATCGACTGTGTGAAAAGCAATTGCCTGAGTATTGTCCGATTGGTAGGCTTGGGGTAAATGATCCACGGTTTGGGTAGTCTGAATAGCGCTGAAGACAGGTTGAGTTTGTTGAAAAACATTCACTCCTTGCTGGCCACCTTGAAAGACACTATTGTACACATGACCATTTTCAAATGTATTGGATGCAATGGCTTGAACGTTGTTTTCCCTATAGATTGGTTGTCGCCGAGCCTGTTCCTGGTATCCATGATTAACTTGCCTAGTATCCTGGTAGACCAGTTGTGCTGGAACAATTTCAATATTTCCTGGCTGATTTACTTCATTTCCCGCCACAGAAGCCTTTTGTTCGTTCGAAATTGTAGGTACGGGTGGGAATGCTGTCAGTGCGTCTGCTTGAAGCTGTGCCGGAGATTCATCAAATAAAGTTCCTTTGGGTTTATCATAGAAATACCCGTTTGCAGACATCTCCGCGACGCAACTGTGCCAACAAAGAGCCAGCACAATGGTCTGTAAAAGAAATCACTTTATACCCAGAAAGCACAACAAATCAAAAGTCGATCTCACTATAAACAAGACGGCCGTCATCTGGACAGGAATAAAAGAACAAACGTCAATAAAATGATAAAAAACTGTGTGTGAAAATACAAACTCCAATCAAGACTGACCGATGCCACTCTGCAACACATCACTTCAAAGGCTATGTAACAACAACATCTTCATCATAACGTGGAGGGAACTCGTTTGATCGCTCGATTCGGTTACGAAGACGACGACGTGAAAACAAAACCGGCGATTTCCCCTACCGCCAGTTGAAATCAATCGTCTTAATATCGATGCTAATCCAGTCAACTTGTCCAATAACCGTAGTAAACACAATAAATCCTAAAAAACATATTTCACAGTGGTTTCGGGCGTTGTGTAAATATGGAATGTTTAGTGCTAATATGACCAATATTGTCGGCAAATATCGTACAGGAAACCCGATTGAACCCAAAAACCAGAAGTGATCGGTCAACCTCCGTGGAATTAGCATCGTTGTAGAATTAAAATTCAGTTTAGCACTTTAGATATTCTCACGGTGTTAGAGATTAATGAAAAGGGGGTACAGATGGCGGTACGTGTAATGAATAACGCGGAAACAAATGGCAATAAAAAGTGATGTAATGTCACACCTTTTAGTCCCAAAATAGTGGGCAGCCTCAGACGTAGAAAGTTTGTATTTTTTCTTGATTTTTGGTCAAATCTTAAACTCGAGTTCCCGCAACTGATTAACGCCAAAATGTTGTTGACGGATGTGTTATTTATATTTCAAATTTCCACAAAGAAAAAACTGTAAGAAGAGTATGAATGAATAAATGCAAATGTGAAAGGAACACAGCTGATGGATCACGTATCCCTTTACGTTAAGGCTTATAGTAGGGGAGCCCAAGCGGGGATTTTGCGCGTTACTCGAGCGCGTCAGAAAATCATATGGGGAGAAAGCTTACACCCTGCAATGTACCCCTGCCAAATATGAACCTTTAATATAGGGGGGTTCGTTGAGGGCAGCCCGTCAGATTAGTAAAAAAAATTCGATCCTCGGAAAAACTCGAGCGCGTCAGATTAAGAACATAAAAGGTAAGTACATCCTGAAAAGTGTATATTTCAATAATCTGACAGTTTGAGCGTGGCATAAGGAAATGGGGGAGTCGCAAAGTTGTAAAAAAAACACGTCACCTCGAAATACTCGAGCGCGATTAATTTTTATTTTTTATTTTGAAGGGAATTCTATCACGATTACGAAAAACATATAATCTGACGGTTTTCATGGGGCGATATAGCTAAAACCATCGATAAAGCATGAGCGTACAGATGCTGATATCTATGTATTGCCCACTCCACGCCTTCCGTTCCTTCTCACTTTTTCCCAGTGTTTCACATGCAAAGTTTTTTAAATTGTCAGATTAACAATACTCCTCTACTAAATTGTCAGATTATCATTTAGGGTGACTCTGACATCGAGTTGAACCAACAGTAGAAAAATCTGACGCGCTCGAGTATTTCAAGTTAACGATTTTTTTTAACATTTTCAAAAATCAGTCATGAGTGTAGGCCACGTCCAAATCGTCAGTAATTTAAACCGAACACTGCTTTGAGTTCACTAAACGTCCCATTTCAATATCTGACACGCTCGAGTAACTTTTTTTTTGATTTGCTTTTTTACCGCTCTTCTCAGCCGCACACCGCTATCTAATCGTCAGATTAATATCTAACGGTTATCAGAATGACGAAGCGAGTATAGCTACTGTATTAATATCTGACGCGCTCGAGTATTTCCATGTGACTGTTCTTTTTTACATTTTTAAAAATTTTTACACGCTCCTTTCCCCACTAAAATGGAAAACTTGACATAAAATTTTTGGTTTGAGAACCTAATCTTCACAATCCAATAGGTCTCCATGACGCTCTAGTAACTGCAAATTTAGCATCCCGGGCTCCCCTACTATTAAGGACCTTAGGAAACAGACTAATCGATGCAAAAATGTTATCAGTTAAACCGCCATATCTCGCAACGTTTTTAACAAGGTAATATTCTCTTCTTTGGTGGCGTTACAGACCATGAAGGACCAGAGCCAAGCTGTTTTTCAATCACGGTTTCTTGCCAGTCGTCTACAGTCATGCACAACAAGTTTGTTGAGGTCCTTCTCCACTTGTATGCGTCTTTTATATCGAGGGCGTGCTCTGTTGCGTTGTCCCAGTGACTCGGATTTGAAGATTCTTCAGGCTGGAGCTATAGTCTATACGCTGTACATGGACTAGTCATTCTAGGCGTTGTATTCGTAAACAGAGAGCGCCGTGGCGCAGTGGGTAGTGTGTTGGCCTCTGACGCCGATTACACGGGATCGAATCCCAACAACGGCCATGTCTTCGAACGTGTTTTCACGTTCTTCTCCTTAGCGGAGGTTTGACAAAACCCCCTGTAGTATAATTGTCATGGAAAGCTTCCCGAAATTCGCCATTCGGAACCGGTAATAAACTGTAGGTCCCTTTCACCTATGGGAAAATTAAGTCACACACAACATGAGTGATAGAGAGAAGCTCGGCTTTGTCCTGCATGGACTGTAACGCAAACATACACATTCGTAAATACTTATCCAGGCAAATGCCGCCCTACAGCTCCTACAGTTCATAGTTGAATCTTCTACTCCAGATGCCGTCAATGCAAACAGGGCCAAGGGTACCATAATGCAGGCCTGGGATAATCAGGGAATTAAATAAAGACAGCTTAGTTTTTCAAGAGATGGCTCTGGTACTCAATTGCCTTTTGAGCTCAAGAAAGGCAAGAGCGATTGGCAAGAGTTATGCTGCACTTATTCTCGGTATTGATGTTGTTCGCATTAGATTTTTTTTTTTATAGTTCGCGCATGTCCAAAAGTTTATACTCTTATAATGTCTATCACACAACTTGAACGGGGTGCAGTGGTCTGGGTCCTAGATGTTCGTTCATTACTCTCCAGGGGTGGTTGTCCTAGATAGAAGGAGAGGAACCGGCCGAATTTTCACGTCGGATGTAGTTCGCAGCAATTTTTCCATGCACTTATGGTGTTGTGCACGCACAGAGTATGAATTTGAAGTGACCATATACTGTAATTGTTATACCTTCATCAATATGTTTAATCACTTCTCATTCACAGCAGCTGTGTTACATAATTTTTTTTCCGCATAGGAATTGTGTTTTCTTGGCTATGAAACGGCTTTGAGCTACAGGCCTTCCGCTCGACGGTCGATGATGTTTACCATTGCACCATGGCCACCCCACGGTGAATCCGAGGTAGAGTACTCGGACCTTGCTTAAGTACTCAGAAATTGTTGCTGCCCATTGTGATGCTCTATCCGAGACGTCGATATTATGCGTCCTCTCTTGATGACAATATATATTTTGATTTGCCCACATTTATCGCCAGACCCATTTTAGCCGCCTCCGCTTCAATGCTAGCAAACGCCTTATTGACGGCCTGTTGCGTTCGACCAATCACATCAATATCATCGGCGCGAGTTAGCAGTTCAAAGGGCTTTTGGAAGATCGTGCCTCTAGTGACTCTCAAGTATGAGAATCTGACGATTTTGGTAGGGACACAAAATTAGATTTGGCTTGGAGAGTTCGTCACTATGCGGACTTGAAATCGACGAATAGGTGGTGAGTGTTGATATGCCTTTGTTGGGCCTTTTCCAGGATCCGCTGCAGTGTAATGATTTCGTCTATTGTGGACCTCCCTGGCCTGAAACCACACTGATAAGAACCTAGGAGGATTTTGACGAACTGTTTCAGGGGTTCACACAAAATAGCAGAAGAGATTTTGTATGCGATGTTAAGGAAACTGATTCTTCTGTAATTGGCGCAGCCAAAGGAGTCTCCTTTCTTGTGGATCGGGCTATCCGGCATTCTTTCCTCAGGGCATGCGCCATGCCAGATCATCCCGCGCTCCATCAACTATGTTTGACTTTAGCCTTGATATTGCTATTTTGACCTCGTCAAAGCTGGGGGTCGAAATTGAATGCTTGACAGCGGTATACGAGTCTTCCTCGCCGTTTAACCGTCTGCAGAAATGATTCTTCCAAATTTTTAGTGTTGATTGCGACTCTACTACCAGTTGTCCATTTTCGTTCCGCAGGATTCGGTCCGAAATGTATATCCATATCGAAAGCAGATATGCTTTGAGGCGCCGTGGCGCAGTGGTTAGTGTGTTGGACTCTTACGCACGATGAGTTCGGATCCCGATAACACCAACGCCATCGAATGTTTATTTCGCGGCGTTCCTCCTCAGCGGAGTACCATCCGTAGTATACTTGCCTTGAAAAGGCTTCTCGACTCACGCCGTTCGGAAGCGGTATTAAGCTGTAGGTCCCTTTTACCTGTGTGAAAATTATGTCACACACAACATGGGTGATGGAGAGAGCTTGGCTCTGGTCTTTCATGGACTATAACGCCAACATACATACATATATTTTGGGAGACTCGGTCAGCAAAGTTCCCAGCGGTCGGTTGCGATTCCTGCTTTCCTGATTCTATTGTCTTTCCGGAATACTTCTCCGTTAATCGCAGGGATAGATTACATGAAAATAGCATATTTGAAAGATTTGGTGGTGTTCTTATAGCTATTAGTAAAGAACTAAATCCAAAAGAAGTCATTGACATCTTCTCTGATATCGAAATCTGTTCCAGTAAATTTGATATCAAAAGCGTACATCGTGTGCGTTTATATACCACCTAAATCATCGCTGTCAATTGTAATTAAATACTTGGATGCAATTCGCCATGTTGAAAGTCTTTTGTCTGCCTCTGATAGGTTATACATCTTTGGCGATTTTAACCAAAGCAAGATCGATTGGATTCACGGTGACTCGGATTGTACGTATCTTACTCCTTCTAATACGTTATCGGCCATCGGTGTGGAAATCATTGACGTCTTTCAATCTCTTGGTTTGCTTCAAATCAATCCTATAAAAAATCACTAAAATCGGTGCCTGGACCTCATATTTTCCAACTACATCGAGGATAGCTATGTTACCAGAAATCTAACTCCGCTCGTTCCGGAAGATATATATCATTCTTCATGATACTTATTTGGTCACTTTGATCTTACCCCAATTAATATTCCTATCTCTTATAAATTCGACTTCAAAAACGCAAACTATGTTAATATCTGTAATGAGCTTAACAATTTTGATTGGAATTCATTTTTAACATTAGAAATTAATGATCTTTGTTCGGTATTCTATCGCGTTATTAATAATTTAATTTTTGATTTTGTTCCCATTATACAAATGAATAACACTTTTTATGACATTTCCCCCTGGGACAATGAAATTACGTGTAGACTTAAGAATCTCAAAAACAGAGCCTATAAGAAGTGGCGATCTAGTTTGTTGGATGAGGACTAGGACTATACTGCGTATCGTTTAATCAGATCCGAATTTAAAACTTCTTTATATCATGCCCATGAGAGCACCGTGGCGCAGTGGGTAGTGTGTTGGCCTTTGACGCAGATGACACGGGATCGAATCCTGACACAGCCATGTCATCGAAAGTGTTTTTCACGGTGTTTCTCCTCAGCGGGGTTCTGACAAAACCTCCTGTAGTAAAATTGTCATGAAAAGCTTCTCGAAATTCGCCGTTCGGAACCGGCAATAAATTGTAGGTCCCTCTCTTTCACCTATGGGAAAATTAAATCACACACAACATGGGTGATTGAGAGAAGCTCGGCTCAGGTCCTTCATGGACTGTAACGCCAACATACATACATACATTATATCATGCTCACTCCATTTACATTAGCGATGTTCAAACCAAGATTAAGTCGTCCCCAAGAAACTTTTGGAAATTTGTTAACTCTCATAAAAAAAGCGATGGGTTTCCCTCTTCATTTTTCTTTGATGGTCAATCGATTGATAATCCTAGCGATATTTGCAACACCTTTGCTTCCTTTTTTCAATCTGTCTACTCAAAAGCTGATTCAACCATAGATGCGAACTTTTTTGATTATCTATGTGGTTTTTCTCCCCTTGTTTTTAATAACATTTATCTTTCAGCAGAAAATGTTCTTAATAAGCTAAATGGTGTAAAATTTTAATCCTGGTCCTGATGGCATCCCCTCGAGATTCTTAAAAATTTGTGCGGTTCCACTACACAATATACTATGCCATATTTCTTATCATTGAATAGTGGCATTTTCCTTCCATTTGGAAGAACTCTTTTATCATCCCAATATTTAAATCAGGTAACAAAAGCAAAATTGAAAACTACAGAGTCATCTGCAAGCAATCGTCCCTACCTAAACTGTTCGATTCCCTAGTTTCAGTTTATTTTTCAGTTTCAGTTTATTTATTTAAGTAAGGATGTACAAGTAAGACTTAGTCTTTTATAGTACTTAATTACATTTTCGTTTTACAGGATTTAAGTTTAATAATTATTTAATTCAACATATTCAACATATGATTATGAGGTTAAGAGTCCTGGTTGAACGGGCAAATTGAAGTTTTTCGAATAGGTATGGTGGCGACCTTTTCTGTATTATTTTGTGCATGAAGACACAGCACCTAATGTGCAGGAACTGCTGCAGTGTGCACCCAAGGATATTTTTGTTGTAATTAGATATGTGGTTTCTACGTCGGAGCCCATATACATATCTGATCATATCATTGAAAGCAACAGTTAATTTATACTGAGATAAGGAATCAAGTTTGCAGTACACAACTGATGCATAATCAATATAAGGAATGAGTAAGGTCTTGACAAGTCTCAGCCTCGTAGTTACAGGAGTAGGGCTTGAGAACAACCAAAGCTTACGTAGACCAGCATAAATTCGTCCAACAGTGGAGTTAATGTGGCTTACCGGCGAGAGAGAACGGTTAATTTTAAACCCCAAGTTGGTTACGGTCTCCACAAACTGCAATTGTGCATTGTTGAGGTAAATTGGTGATAAAAGTTCTTTATTATACATTTTTTTAGAAATCAAGATCAGCTGAGATTTTGTTGGGTTGAGAGTTAAGTAATTGCGGAGCGACCATTGGTAGATTGCAGATAGATCCTCGTTCAGCCTGAGACGAGATCCCGAACTAAGTTTATAGGTCTAGATAAATATAATTGCGCATCATCCGCATAAAAGTGAATGCTAGCATTTGAACAAACTTCCGGCAGGTCATTAATGAACATGCAAAACAAAATAGGACCCAGAATCGAGCCCTGAGGTACTCCTTCAATAATATTCCTAACATGAGAGGATTTATCACCAACCACAACCCTTTGACAGCGATTACTTAAATAATTACTGATGAGGCGCACCGAACTCTCACTAAATCCATAATATCTTCTCAATTTCTCAAGAAGAATTGAGTGGTTAACTGTATCAAAAGCTTTTAAAAAGTCAAGGAGGCAGAGTATTGTCAGGTAGTCCAAGTCGTAGTTGATCCTAATGTCATCGAGAATTTTAGCCATAGCTGTAGAGCAACTATGGTTGGCTCGAAAACCAGACTGGACCGAAGCAAGTAGGTTATGCCGATCTAGGTGATCTGAAATCTGCTTAGCCATGACTTTTTCAATGACTTTTGACAGGCAAGGTAAGATACTAATGGGGCGAAAATCAGTAGCCAAGGATGGTAAAGGTTTTTTTGGGACCGGAATAACTTTAGCCAGCTTCCAGCTAGATGGAAATGAGGATGAAGTTATGCAAAAATTAATTACGTGTGTAATTGCGCTAAGCAGGTGTATCAAGATCATTTTAATAAACCGAATGGGAATTCCATCCTCACCAATACAACTTCGAATTCAAAAGCTGTTTGCGGTTCAGGGAAATGTTGTAAGTTGGGTGGAGGGGTATTTTCTAAAGAATTGGATAAAAATGTATTATTGAGATCATCAAGATCAGGGATGACGTCAGTAATATCTTTTTTTCCGATACCAATCGAACGCAAGTTGCTCCAAAGCTTTTTGGCATTTTGATTTGTTCCCAGCTTAGAAAGGAAATATCTTTTCTTAGAAGACCTCGTGACGGAAGTTGAGATATTGCGTGCTCGACAGAAATTTGCCCAATTCAAGGTAGTTGGATTTCGCTTCCACTTCGAGTACAGTTTCCTGCGAACTTTAATGGCATGATGAACCTCAGATGTAAACCATGGACAATTTCTATTGCGCACCATCACTGTTTTTAAGGGCACGTGATTATTGAACAGATTAAGTATCAACGATTGCAGTAAGTCAACCTTATCACATACATCTGAGACGAGATAACAACTATGCCATGGGATTAAACTCACCTCCGCTTGTAAGGCGTAGTTATCCACAGATGCAAAATCCCTAAATTGAAAAGTCGAGGGTGATGAAGAATGTGATAAGTCAATGTTATACATACGTGCAGAATAACAGATCGTGATCTGTGACACCATCCAGTGATAACTGGTCCTGTAGTAACACATTTGACCTATCAGATACAAGCAGAAGGTCAAGGAGACTCGGAGAGCGAAGCGGGTGGCCCCTGTACCCTGGAATAAGGTGGTTAGATCTTCTGTCATATCTGAGTAGGTCAGCATTAAAATCGCCGCATATAATTATGTGTTCGTAACATGGGGAAATCTCACGGAGAGTAGAGAACATGGGATCAAGAGAACAACTACGGTTGGGGCTATAGACAATCCCTAAAATGCATTTCGTGTTACCATCCGTAACTTCCATAATAAGATATTCAGTAGCACTTTCCCAATTAGATTTCCCAATTACCTGGCAATTCAAGGAAATATTGCAATAAAGGGCTACTCCACCACCTGATGTACTTATGATCCTGTCGTTCCGAATAATTCTGTACCCTGGAATATTGTATAGCTTATCTTCCCAGTGAGATTTCAGCCAGGTCTCAGTGACACAGATTACATCGACTCCCGAACCACTAAAGATGTAACGTAAGTAATCTATCTTAGAAATGTTTAAACTACGAGCATTGATATAGCATACTTTGAACCCTTGGCACGAATTAGACAAAATGTTAATCATTGATCGCACTGAATTTCAGTAGTGCCGCCAGACATAGAACGATTGTTACGATCCATCATTTTTAGGAAAAACAATAATCCTACATTTAAAAAAGCAACTTAAAGAAGAAAATAGTGTAAAGTAAAGAATAAGTGCGAATGGGAAAGATAAGGAGTAGGAAGGTAGAAAGCGAGAGAAATTGTTGAGGGAAGGAAATATAATTATATTCTAGGTTTAAAAGTTAATGTGAAAATTGTTAGAATTTTTGCTACAATTATCTCAATACGTACTCAATTAGGAAAAAGTTGTGAAAAACATACATATATCAAATTCGCTCTAGATGATTGGGATATTGAATATTCGGATGGATTGAACATTTTCAAGGTAGTGACGATGTTGTTGAGATTTTTGTTTCGATGTCATTTGTACTCTTTTTCACATAAACAGAGAAAAGTAAACCCTCTAGTTACGAATAAATTAAATTTTCTTTGTAAACATTTAATTTGTAATAACCAACACGGTTTTGTTAAAAACAGATCGACAGTTACGAATCTTCTTCTCTTCACCAACGACGTCATTTCTGAAATTAGCAAATGTAATCAGGTTGATGAAATTTATACTGACTTTAGTAAAGCTTTCGATCGAGTGGACCATAAGCTTTTGCTTTATAAGCTTGAACGGCTTGGTTTTCCTGACACTTTCCTCAGATGGCTATCATCCTTCTTAGTAAATAGAGGCCAATTTGTGAAGTTTAGAAATCATACTTCCGTACAAATTCAGGTAACTTCAGGTATTCCACAAGGTAGTCACATCGGTCCACTCTTGTTCATCCTATTTGTTAACGATGTTGTGAAATTTTTAACCCACTGCAATGTCTTAATGTTTGCCGATGACTTTAAAATTTACTCGGCATGTAAGGATTCCATCAGCTTTCATCGCTTAAATTCTCACCTCCAAAAATTTGCTTTGTGGTGTTCTAAAAATCACATGTCTCTTAATGTTAGTAAATGCTCTACCATTAGTTTTTCTCGAAGTTCTTCTCCGCATTTTTATTCTTACTTCTTTGATGGCAGTACAATTCCGCGTATTTAATTTGCTAAAGACTTGGGCATTATGTTGGATAGTAAACTATCCTTTATTTCTCATATTGAGTACATCACTAATAAGGCTAACAGGTCATTAGGAATGTTAGAACGTTACGCTACAGTTTTTACTGATCCATATGTTTTAAAAATCTTATTTGTATCATTTGTTCGATCTCTGCTAGAATATGCATCCGCCGTTTGGTGCCCTTACTACCACTTTCATATTGCGAGAATTGAATCAATACAAGAACGGTTTTTAAGGTTTTCTCTCAGGCGACTTCCGTGGTCTGATTTTATTGACTTGCCTCCTTATCAAGATCGATTGATTAAACTTGATTTACTCGATACGAGGAGAAAGGTGACAAGAATAATTTTCTTACATAGAGTCCTTATTGGGGAGATTGACTGTCCAGAAATGTTAAGTCTCCTGAATATTAACGTTTCACCCGTCAACTTACGTACTTCTCGATTTTTCGTTTTAAATCACTTTAAAACTAACTACGGCCGTTCCTCTTCTTTAAATGGTTTGCTGCTATTATACAATGAATGTGCGCCGTTAATAGACTTTAATATGTCAATACCCTCCATTAAAGCCATCATAATTGTCTAGCTCAAGGGTCCATTATAAAATGTTTTCTTTGTTAATATTTTTTTTTTTGTGATATTATATTATTATCTAATGGTCTTAGAAAGTCTATGTACTTTAGTGACTAAATAAACAAATAAATAAATAATCCTTTCCGACGTCAAACCGTGGTGTTCTTTCTCGCCCTTTTGTCTGACGTCGATCTCAATGTGATCGACGTGGTTTACGGTCGACTAATCAGGGGACCGCTAGGTCCCTTTATGGATGTTGAGGTGAGGGAACTGCGTACTCACTGCAGAGAGGTTCCGCCCGAGGTGAAACCCACCAGCCTGAGTCCGTTCCCGGGTGAGTTGTTCTGGCACAGTCTTTTTCCTTTCCCAGCTGTGCACTGAAATCTCCTTGGACGATCTTGGTGTCGTAGCTGGGTCATTTATCGTATGTATGTCCTTTCTACTCGCCAAAAGAAACAATGTCAAACTTTGGTGGGTGCCAGGACATAAAGTTATTAAGGGCAATGAAATTGCCGACCAACTTGCCAGAAAAGGTTCCAGCGACAAATACATAGGTCCGGAACCTTTCTGCGGCATTCCCGGGTCTAAGATAAATCACCTCTTAGACAAGTGGGAAAAGTCGCAACACCTGTCGTTCTGGAACAGTGTTCGGGGACTCCGTCAATCCAAACGACTTATACGACCCCTGAACAAACACCCTGTTGACATACTTAAGCTCAATAGAGGGGATATCAGAAGACTGGTCAGCTACCTAACGGGACACTGCGGTCTGAGATATCATCTAAATAAAATTAGTCTCTCGTCTGAAACTGAGTGTCGGCTCTGTTTAGAGGACGATGAGACGGCAGAACACATACTGTGTGAGTGTGCTGCACTCTGCCATCTTAGGAAGCGCATCCTTCTCAGTGAAGTTGTGACTCCTGAGGGGATCACCCTGGCTCCTACGAGAAGCATTCTCAACTTCATTATAGAGGTTGAGAGGCTACTCGGCTAATCGGCTAGCAGGCACAATAGATCTGCAAAGGTCGCAGTGCCATATTGCTAAGAGTAGCACTAGCCCCATGTGTAAAAAAAAAAAAAAATTTCCTTTCTAGGAGATCATAGATGTCATCCTTCTATTTATTAAAAACACAAAAGATTTTTATGATTGATATGGTCACTCTAAGATGTTGTAAGGTTAGCTAATTACGTAATAACTTAAGACAGAAGGCCTCTTTAAGTAGGGACTGAATAAATTAAGCGACTTAGTATTACATGGATCTCACAACTTTTTACCGTAGAAGTATTGAGTTGCGAGACTTGGTTTTTTTAAAAGTTATGTTTTTGATGGCATACATGTTATTCAAGAACACTTTACGCGTAAAAAAGAGTTCAAGCAACAGACCCTACTACACGAAGTGTGGCAATTAAGATACAGGAATTTGTAATAAAAAAGATATTACCATCCACCTTCACACGATACAAAGCACCCTAGGAGTTAACTGAATTAACTGAACCATGGTTATAGGCTTTTGAACCTTCTATGTATATACCGCCATGATGAGTTCCCCTGAGGCATAACTTCATCTTGAGAAAAAAAAAAAAAAATCGCAGAGGGCAATATCGGAGACAAAAGGGTATATGCGAATGCTTTTTCTCGCCAAAAACTATTGCACAACGGAATGGACCGGCACGTTGTCGTAGTGCAAAATCCAGGCTATCTTGGTGAGTTCATCACATACGGAAAACACGTGTTGGCATTCTCTTCAGGGCGCCTGCAAAGAACTGTCCAGTTACTGTCTGGTGGGTAGGAATACGTATATTCATTATAAACGATGACGTAGTACGAAAGATGACAGGAGTTCTTTCATCCGGATCGTCTTCTATTGATTCACGGCCCTTCTTCAAGCGCTTCCAAGCACATGTGTTTTCGACATACATATACTTGTCTCCATACAGCGCGTGAAATTTCGGAGGATTTCCGAGGGTTTTGCACCACACCAGACGTTGCTTGTAATGTGAATCATTCAAAAACTAAAAAACACGGTTTTAGAGATAATCAAACTAAAAAGTAACAAATAAATCTATTTGACTATCTACCTTGACGCGGCGCTGATGCTTACACTGGCCTAGGCTACCATGTTGAACAACATGGTCTCCATGCCAGTAACTAAGAGGTAGTCAACTCTATTCCAGTGGTGGTGTGAGCTCATAAGCCGTGCCCAAGGATGAAAGGTTGGAGGGTTCATTCCCAACCGCTAACGAGCTCCCTTAGGTGCCCAGGCGAGGGCTAAGGTATCAGATGCCTTACTTCGATAATCGGCGGCTCTGTGGGAGTGGACCCCGTATTTCCGTGGGAACAAAATTTCAGAAACAATTATGTATGTATGTATGTATGTTGGCGTCACAGTCCATGAAGAACCTAAGCCGAGCTTCTCTCAATCACCTATGTTGTGTGTGATTTAATTTGCCCATACGTGAAGGGACCTACAGTTTATTGCCGGATCCGAACGGCGAATTTCGAGAAGCCTTTCATGACAATTTTACTACAGGGGGTTTTGTCAGAACTCCGCTGAAGAGAAACACCGTGAAAAACACGTTCGATGACATTGCTGTGTCGGGATTCGATCCCGTGTCATCGGCGTCAGAGGCCAACACACTACCCACTGCGCCACGGTGCTCTCTTGTTTAGAAACAATTATAAACACATAAAAAGACGAAAAGAAAGGAGATCTCTCTCTTGAGTCAGTGGCAGACGCGCTAAACGACGTTGCCACTAACCAGGATGAGGACATCTCGAGAGAATTGGAGGAGAAACTACTTGCCGATTCCGAAAAGACAGTCCAGGAGAGCAATGGAAAAGGCAAGATTGCCAAAAGGGGGAAAAACTTTCACAGGGAAAGCAAAGGCTTAGGGAATGCAGGAAAGGGAATGCGCATATTGGAAGAAAAAGGGTATTCCGCTGATCTCCAATTTGGAGAAGGGAAAACTCAGATGAGCTGAAGAAGACATTGCCAAAGATGCCTTGACAAAGCCAAAGATTGTCAAAGGGGCAAAGGACAATGGTGGAAAACCGGGCAAGGACGGAAATGATCCTGAAAAGCCCCCAGAAAAAGAAAAATGACGAACCGGGGCAACTAAAGCCGAAGCCGGTAAGGCGGGCTCCATTGGCACCCAGGCTCGACGCAAGGGTGGACGACGGGTCTAGGTGAGGCAGCTTCCACCGCGGTCGATGCAATGAGCAAGACTGCTACCAAAAAACGGGAGGGTTTATGGCAAAAAGGATGAGATCCCAGGAAGAGGCCTACAACCGAGCGAAAAGAGCGAAGGTCAATAGTGCGGCTCAGTTTTGCGGGGAATAGGAGAAGCTGTTCGAAAAAGCTCTGGCTAAAGCCAGTGAAAAATTATAACGATTGATGCTGTCACATCAGCAAACAGATAGTTAGTGGCAAGTGTCGTGCAATTGGAGTGGCATTTTGGGACTAAATATCAATCGTTACGATTTTTCACTAGTTTCATTACGAAATGCAGAGTTAATTTAAAAATGTCATACAAAGCACCCCACGCTACATACATTTTCAGTGGCCCGCATGATCCACTAAAGGAGTTGCGGGGGTAATGCGTGCACCCGGGATCTCCAGGCCACTCGATCCTCCGTCATCGACTCTAACTCATCAGGAGCTATGCCCAAGCGCACCTAAGCGAGTTTTTGGACTTGGTCCAACCACCTCGTCCTGGGTATGCCAAGCGGTCGCCTGCCTGATGGTATTGCATCCAAGGCACGATTCGGAACTCGTGATGATGGCGGCATTCGTCTCAATCCATCGAAGCATAGCCCTTTCCGTTCGGAGAAGCAGCTGCTCAACATTAAGCTCCCCGCGCACTGCCGTGTCTCTCACCCTATCCCGGCGAGTAACTCCCACAGCAGCACGAAGAAATCTCGCGATCCTATTCTTTCGGTCAATACCCAAATTTCATGACCATAGGTGAGAGTTGGAAAAAATACTGAGTTAAAAACTTGGCTTTGACACCAAGCTCGGTCTTCCTGATTACAGATCTTCCAAGCTGTTTCAAAATAAACCCAGCTTGGTCAATCCTGCAGGAAAGCTCAGTATTACTCCTCCCACCACCCGTGAAGAAGACCCCGAGATACTTAAACTTCTCCACCTGCATCAATGGGACTCCACTAACATGTAGAGTGCATTAGACAGGTGTTCTAAAAATAACCATAACCTCGGATTTCTCCACGTTAACCCTCATTCCAGCATCAGCACATACGGCCACAAACCTATCTAGCGCGCGCTGAAGTTCCATCTAGGAGGATGTGAGGACAACTAAGTCATCTGCAAAAAGAAGATGACTTATCCTCAACCCTCCCAATGTAAAACACTCCTCGCCTCGACTGCGCTGCAACTCCAGTCTATATATATAATGAAATGGAGAGGTGACATAACGCACCCTTGGCGAAGTCCATCGACCACGGTGGAAGGTGTTGATTTACTACCGTTAACCCGAACGCAGCTGCTACAGTTTCTGTATAGAGACTGAATGGCCCTCAACAGAGGATCATCAATCCCATACCCCTGCAGAACACTCCAGAGTTTACCTCGAGGAACTCGATCATACGCCTTTTCCAAATCTACAAAGCAGCTGTAGATTGGTTTGGCGTACTCCCAAGCCTTCTCGAGTACCATTCTTAGAGTGAAAAGCTGGTCGGTTGTACTTCTGCCGTGACGAAACCCGCACTGTTCATCCCCTATCCTGGATTCGACCATAGCTCTAGAACGCGCCTCCAACACCTTAGCGTAGACCTTACCGGGGACACTTAAAAGAGATATGCCCCTATAGTTGGAGCACTTTTTTTTTCCCCCTTTTTGTAAAGAGGAACAATCACCCCAGTTTGCCAATCGCTAGGTGTCTCACCGCATTCCCAGGCCACCTTAATGACACGAGAGCCATAATACTCCCTCTTTACCCATTGCCTTAAGCATTTCTGGTCGAATTTCATCCACGCCGGCGGATTTGCCAACTTATAGCGATTCGATCGCTAAAATTACTTCCTCCACTGTTGGACTATTCTCCGCCACACGCAAGACTATAGGTCTGTCCCCCTAAGTGCCCTGTTCGGAATTGAGCAGCTCCGAAAAGTGCTCGCTCCATATGCGTAAGATGTCCATTTCATTGGATTTAACTCCTTCGATGATGTTGAATTTCATTCCTCTGAGCCGGCGAATGGTTTGCCAGAACACCTTTTTCACAGATCTATGGTCGGCTTCCAACTTCTCGCCGAACTCCTTTGAGGACTGCTCTTTCGCTGCTCGCACAGAAAATTTGCAAGTTCTTCGCGCCACAGTGTATCAGTAGGAAAACATATTCAAAGACTTCTATGTTGCCAATATAAACAACGAGACATAGTGTTGTAACTGTCTTTGCGAACAAGCCTTATGGATTGTTTCGTAATCGAACCATTTCATCTAAACCCCAAAATTGGCCGTGAGGGCATTATTAAGAAAAAGAAAGAGGAAAATTACATACATTTGGGGTGGCCGTGGTGCAGTGGTAAACATCATCGACCGCCGAGCGGAAGATTTATAGTTCAAATTCGTTTCATAGCCAAGAAAAAGTAATTTCTATACAGGCAAAAAGTATGCAACACAGAGGGGAATGGAAATTTACCAGACGTACTGCTGCAGGCATAACACTCACAGTATATGGTATGCAATACTAAAGTGCTCGAACAAATTACTACGGACTAGAACCAACGTGGAATTTGGTCGGCTCTCGTCGTATCTAGGACAACCACCCCTGAGAGTAGTGAACTAACATCAAGGACCCAAACCACTGCGCTCCGTTCGGGTTGTGTGTGTAACACATCATAAGTGAATTTAAGAACTCTTGAACCTGAGCGACTCTCTTAAAAAAAAGAAAAAAAAAAACCCTCATTGACGTGAACAAAAAATGGTAGTGACATATTTTCAGGACGCATAATTGTGGTTAGATTTTGATCCTATTTGACTCGGTGGCATTTTTCCTTCAATAAAAAATTGTCAAATTTGCATTTCGAATATAGAGACAAAATAATGATATCGACTTCGGAATGTTTTTATTCGACGCGTGGTTTTGTAGTAAGCGGTATTGCAACTTGCAACAAGAAGATGTTGCTAAAAGGGTTTCGTCCAAGGTTCAATCGTAATTCACACCATGGAACTACACCAGTTTGAAAACAGGTTTGTTAACATTCAAGTGGCAACACTACATCGTTCGTCAACATTTTGCCTGGAAAGGGCGGCCCTTTTTTTAACACGCTTTTATTAGTTTCACATGTATGTTTGTACTGCCCTACTTCAAGTGATCAGATTGGGTTTAAACTTTGCACACTTGTCAAAGACCGAGGGCAATACAATAATTCGATCAAAATATCCGATTATCCTGATTAGGTTCGCCAGGATTCATGAATTCCTTTTGGGATCCTTTGCATGAGGACATTCCGTCAGTCCGTATCGATCATGTAATTAAACCAATATCGATACAGTTCTTAGCAAAATACAGCCAAGAAACTGTTGAAAGACGAATGTTGCCATTAATCCTGAGCTGGTTATCGACCGCCAACAAGGTGCAAGGTTGCACAGTTGATGGTGCATTCATTTAGTAAGGCTCACAACTGTTTGCAGCTGAACAAGCTTATGTAGCACCTAGTCGTGGAATTGAAGAACATCTTCTTCTTCTTCTTTGGCGCTACAGTTCATGGCGAACCTGGGCCTCCTTCAAAAAACCTCTCCAACTGCCTCGGTCTTTCGCCAGCAGTCTACAGTGCCGCACGCCTAGTTGGTTAAGGCCCTCTTCCAATAGGTTGCGCCACCTTAAGTTTGGCCGTCCTCGACCGCGTCGCCCGTCGGGGTTGGGTTCATAGACCTTCCGGACCGGAGCTGTGTTTTCCATACGCTCAACATGACCTAGCTATCTTAGGCGTTGGATCCGAAGACGCCGTGATATGTTCATGTCGCTGTACAGCCCGTACAGTTCACTGTTAAGTCTTCTCCTCCATTCCCCATTTATGCAGGTCGGGCCAAAAATCGCACGCGAAATTTTTCTCTCAAAACGACCAAGGACCTCCTCATCCGCTTTCAATAAGGTCCATGTCTCTTCGCCATAGAGCAGGACCGGGATGATAAGGGTCTTGTATATGCTCACCTTGGTTTTTCAAGAGAGGGCTCTGCTTTTCAATTGCCTCCCGAGCCCAAAGAAACAGCGGTTGGCAAGAGTTATTCTGCGTTTGATTTCGGCACTGATGTCGTTTCTGCATGTCACTGCGGAGCCTAGGTAGACGAAGTCCTTGACTACCTCGAAATTATACCTGCCAACATGTGCACCCTGGCCAAGGCGCCGGTGGTTCGTGTCCTTTTTCGACGACAACATATATTTCGTTTTGCCCTCATTTACCGCCAGTCATATTTTAGCCGCTTCCCTCTCAATGCTCGTAAAGGCCTCAATGACATCTCGCTGACTTCGTCCAATTATGTCAATGTCATCGGCATATGCGAGCAGTTGTTTTGACTTGAAAAAGAAGGTGCCCCTCGTATTGACCAGTGAGTTTTGCACTATCCTTCCAAGGACGATGTTGAAAAAGTTACACGGTAGCGTGTCGCCCTGTCTAAAACCTTTTTTGATATAAAAGGTATCGGTTAGGTCGCTTCCGACTCTGATGGAGTAGCGAGAGTTCTCCAAAGTCATCCTGCACAATCTGACGAGTTTGGCAGGGAAGTCAAAACTAGACATGGCGTTGTATAGCTCGTCTCTATTGATACTATCGTATGTAGCCTTAAAGCCGACAAACAGGTGGTGGGTGTCGATCTGGAACTGGTTTGTTTTTTCCAAGATCTGCCGCAGAGTGAATAATTGATCTATAGTGGACTTCCCGTGCCTGAAACCACACTGATATGGACCAATCAGTTTATTGACGAACGGTTTCAAGCGCTCACACAGAACAGCAGAGAAGATATATAAGATATATAAGCGATGTTCAGAAGACTTATTCCTCTGTAGTTGGCGCAGACAAAAGGGTCTCCTTTCTGGTGGATCGGACAAACGATACTAAGATTCCATTCATCGGGCATGCATTCCATTGACCGTATCTTACGGATGAGCTAGTGCATACGTCCAACCAGGTCATCTCCAGCTGCCTTAAAGAACTCGGCAGGTAGTCCGTCTACTCCAGCAGCTTTGTTGGACTTAAGCTTAGAAAAAGCATTCCTAACTTCGTCCAGGTCAGGGGGACGGAATTCTCTGCTATCATAGTCCGTTGTGAAAGGATTATTCTGCCTGACAGCGGGATCTGTTTCGTCATTGCCGTTATACAGTCTGGAGCAGTAGTCTTTCCAGATTCTTTGTACCGACTGTGAATCCACTACTAGGTTTCCATTTTCAGGCTTCCGTTCTGGTCTTATATCCCTGGCATGTTTGTTTTATTCGTTGATAAAACCTCCGAACGTCGTTCCTGCGATAGCATCTCTCCATCTCTACGATCGCGAGCTTCTCATGCTCCCTTTTTTTTGTTTGGAGAAGCTTATGTTCCTCCCTCCTCTTCTGCTCATAATCAAAGAACTTAATTGCTCAAAAGCGACAATGGCCTAGGACAATGTCTTTGGATCCAACGTCTAAGGTAGCAAGGCCATGTAGAGCAAATGGATAACACAGTTCTGGCAGGTAGAGTCTTGTAATCCGACGAATTTTAGGTGGCGCACACACTAAGTGGTCGTGCGGCGCTGAAAGCAGCTGGCAAAAGATCGTGCCAGCTGGAATAGATTGTTGGTTTTAAGCGCAGATTCACACCGGATTCTACCGCCACCAAAATCCATCTGAATCAAATATGCCCTCACGGCAGTTTTTGGTAGTAAACTAGTTAACCAACGTCTACGTAATTCTCTTTTTTGTGTTGAAAAGAAAACGAGTATTCCAAAGATCACATTCATGTTAGACAAATATTTACCACGAAACATTGGTAAGAACAACAAAGTAGAATATTGTGCTAAAAGCTTAAACACACAAAATGATGGCTTGTGACTTTTCGAAGGCCGCAGACGATCTAAGAGAGATTTAAGGTACACAATCAATTATTAAGTAATGCCTGATGTATGCACTTTCGCTTTGAAGAGATACATACATATATCACTTTTCCTCATTTCTTGGAACGTGATGATTTGGATCAGAAATGATAGACATGCAAATATGCAAGGAAGAAAATTAATTGGAACGTTTCAAAAAGTACTATATACGAGTAGTGACATTAATAATGAAAAGCGTTTCCACTTAACTTCGTTTTATTTTGGACAAACTCTGACTTCGACGTCGCGAAAACACCAAAACAATGAAATCTCAAACAAGAAGAACGACGACAGGAACATGAATGAAAAAGTGCTGACTGTTTCATTTAAATAATAGCAGAAGGAAGCTTTTGAATTCCCGAACAACAACGGTTGTTCATTAAAATTGCAATAAAAGCAACACCCGAACAGTGGCATTAATGCGCTGCAGCAACACCTAACAATGACTGCTGTCAACAGAATGTATCCTGTGAAAACTGTTTCACCAATAAATAGGCGACAGCCAACAACTGTGAGCACTTCTCGACTGTGCCCAAAAGAATACAACCGTCTTCAACTTAACTGATGCAGGAGTCGTGCATCCTAGCATTAAACTGCCGTTAAAGGGGCTTGGTTCTTCGTCTTCCTCGCATTTTGCTTCTACGAGTTTTTTTTTTCCCACCTGTGAATTCAGCTGCATCCAAATCGGTCGCATAATTATACTGCTCCTTGGTAGTGCTCTATTTCAGTGCGAGACGGCCATACATGCCAGTGCATTCATTTATTGTTGTTTTGTGTGTTGAATCGCCCCCAGGAAGTCCGTGTGTCAATAGTTAGGCTGTTTGTTGAAGATACAACTGCTACCTGCCATAAGTAATTGCTATACCTTACTGACGATGGTGTACCTATACACGGCTTCGTACAGTTTGATCCACTTCCAGTCAGGAAGAGATGTGGATTGCTCACAATCACAACACACCATGCATTATATTAGCCCTCTTGCAGCAAACCTACCGTCCTTGGTGGACGGGTGCCCTGTTCAGGGATGATCCTGGTTTACGCACTTTGGTGTCATAAAGTACTTCCTAGTCACTATTGGTTGGAAATGTGTCGTGGTAAAGTGCATTTTACTATGTACGTTATTCAGGGTTAAGGCTTTTCGGCCTGGAAGCCCTTGCCAGGTTTCTGGTAAAAAAGGATTTTCGTTTGAAGTTGTCGTTCAAGGGAATGCTAAAGAATTGTCGCCTCAGTTACACACCACATAAGCGTAGCAACGGAGATTTCTTTCTCATGATGCGTGTCTTGCGTAGAGACAATGGAGTTAAGTTTCACTGACAAGAGCTCTTATGATTCCAAGCACTTGAGTAGACTTGTGAATGTGGTCTCTTATAAATTGTGTAAGCAAGACGCATGGTTGGGTGTGCCTAGATGCAAAAGATAATATGTTTCTCTAAAATCTGAAGGGTATCTCTTCAATGAAAAGCATAAGAAGTAAAAGACTGGATTTTACAAATAAAATGTGAGAGACCATATTCAAAGCAAAACCATAAGGAAATAGTTCGCCAGTTTGCTGGATATAGAAACTGAAATTGACAAGGACGATCAGTTGACCAGGTTCATTTCCTTATAACCATCCATATGATCTGGTTGAATACATAGGGCTAAGGGACAGAAAAATGGGGGAAGATTATAATACCGTGACCGTGAATTTTCCTCAAAGCTGATGACTTCCCTTAGAGGTTCATGGAGAAAATGTTACGCGAAATGGTTAGTAGAAAGTATCTTCCAAAGTTAAATAAATACAAGCAATCAAAAGGAGCAAGAAAAGTATCAATAAAGCGTTTTGTCCATGGACCATTAATCCCACGTATAGTGCCAGCAACAGCTAAAACTGTTCTGTGTATGGATAAGAAAAAGCTTTACGCCTAATCTAGACTATCAGGATCCTAATGCAGTGGGAGACATAAATGACATGGTCTTGAATCTGACCAGCTAATTCATATGCCACAGGCAATTAATTTTCTAGGATGTGAGGCTGCACATATCCTAAGTTAGACAGTTGCACCCACCTCTGCTAATATTGTAATTTCTTTACTTGATGACACACACTCAGATAATTCAAGAGATCTAGAAATTCAGAAATCAGGATAGAAAATATTCTTCAAGTCCAGGAATACTTTTCCAAACCCTAAGAATATTAGGGGTGCGGAGCACCAAGATAAATCTACATGTGGGGCGAAACGGCAGGGCACATACAGATAACCCTCCTCCTTCTCGCCCCTGCAGCTACTACAAAAATCATTGTTGATTATCCCCCTCTAGGCAATCGCAGAATTCTTCTTTCGAAGGAGCCAAGGATCAGCTACTGCTTATCGTTCAGCTTTCGGCTCCATATAGCAAGACTGGATTGTAGAGCATAATCTTGGTTCTTCTGGACAGGAGTTTGGGCCCTAGCTGTTTTGATAAGCTAAAGTAGCAGCGCTTGCCGAGGGTGATTCTGCGCCGGATCTCCGCTATAATGTCATTCGTATGCGGATTCACCACCTCGAAATTATATCTGCCGATTGTTATATTTGGTCCTAGGTGATGGGTGACAGACTGCTTTTTTACTGACAGCATATATTTCGTATTCTCTTCATTGATGTAAAGGCCGGCTCGTTTAAGCGTAAACGCTTCCGGAATGGTGCGCTGGGAACTTGCAACAATATCAATATCGTCTGCGTAGCCCAGCAACTGGACTGATTTGTGGAAGATTGTGCCTTCCATGTTGACGTTGGCCCACCGTATTAATTGTTCCAAGGCGAGATTGCCGAAATCCGGCGCAGGTTTCAAAAGGCTCGGAGTTTCTGGAGCCAAACTGCACGGTGCATCGAGTGTTTATTACCGTGGCTCGGCACATCCGTACCAGTTTTCCCGGGTACCCGAATTCAGCCATCGCATTAAATAAGACTTTGCGATGAATGCTGTCATATGCGGTTTTAAAATCGATAAAGGGGTGGTGGGCAACGATTTGAAGCTCGCTTGGCTTCTCCAGTGCAACAGATCATCATGAATATTTGGTCTATAGTCGATTTGCCTGGTCGGAAACCGCACTGGTATGTGATGATTAGTTCAGTGCAAAACGGCCTTAGAAGTTCAAACAATACACTGGATAGGATCTTGTAAGTGACGTAGAGCAAGGATACACCTCTGTTGTTTTCAAGAGGAGGGACCGTATTGAGTTAATATTGCAGTCGTTGGGCATGCATTCGTTCTCCAGCTTTGAGGGGCTCTGATAGTAATACATCCGAGATTGTGACCCTGTTGTTCTTCAGCTTTTTAATAGCTACGCCTATTTCGTCAATGCTAGAAGGGGGGGAAAACTTCACCGACTGGAGGCGTCATCTCACCGTCCTTTACCACTCTCTCTTCTCCATGCTTGTGGAAATGTTGCCTGAAAACATCCACTATTCCCTGCGGGTCGGACACAATATTATTTTCGCAATTTCGAAGAGCCCAGGCGCCATTTTTAAAGCCCGCTACGAAGCTTTTACCTTTTTTGTAAAAGGTTCTTATCACATTTTTGTCCCTAGGCTCTTCGATATCCTTGAGCTGAGATGCTCCTTAAATTCTGTTCTTACGCCGTAGCGTCTTTTTTCCTGCCTCCCTCCGGGTCGGTATTCCTCGCGTGCTGCTCGTGTTCTCCTTTGACCGCTTTCTCTGGTCACATAGCCATCTTCTTTACCACTCCTTGTTCTATACAGCGTACTTCCTGGATCACAGTAATATCTGCCTTTTACTGCTTGAGTATCTTTTCTAGTGGACAAGGAGTGTAGAGAATTCTCACATTCTGGAAGCATACTCGCAAATCGTGGCCCTTTTTCTTTCTTTGTCATTGCTAGATATCGGTCCTTGTATGCGAGGCCATATTGTCGTTCATAACAAGTTTTCTTTTTATATAGGCGGGTTGTTAGCCCTCTGCATAACCGCTATGCTTACCTAGGATGGTAGGTGCATACATCAGTTCATCTCTCAACGGGTATTGAGAAGGATATCCAGGGGAGGTCGCAGGCATGAAGGAAAGTCAAATGGCGTTGAGTCGCTTGATCTTTCAGGCCAGTTAACATTTCTCTGACGCTAAATCAAATGATCTTCAAAGAACCCCTGCAATTCGTGTCGCAAGTTGCACCATCTTGAGAACAAACATTATCCCAGTCGATGTCATTAAGCGAACAAGTCTGTTGTCATGGTATCACGCAATTGACGGTAACGACGTTTTGTGTATGCGTGTGATTGCATGATAAATGGCTAACAAAGGCCACGTAGGAGTAGCATCTGCCGACGGATGCTGGTCCGCTAGAAAAGCGAGCAAAGGCCTCTGCAGCCGAATACATTAAAACCCCGTTAGCCAGGTTCTACTTCCACCTCCTCGTGGTACCATCTGAAAATTTCCTGACTATGGGAATTACGAACGGAAGAGGATGAATGGCGAGTATCCTGTGCCACAAAACTGGCTTTATTTTGGTTGGGTTATGGTCTAGCAAACCCTAACCGGAAAACACCACCATGCTCAGAAACAACGCAAGCCTCGGATAACACGGACCGGATTATTGTTGGCGACCCCTGCAGAAATCGAAAAAAGGACAATGACCTTCGGCTCTGTACGTGGAATGTTAGATCCCTAAACAGACCACGTGCATCCGAACAACTTGGGGAAGCCCTAGATTGCTATAAAACGGACTAAACCGCCATCCAGGAAATGTGATGGAATGGACCGGGTATAAAGCAGATGAAAAACTGCGACATCTTCTATGGCGACTATTATAATACGATTGTCCGGTTGCGGATTTGTTGTTCGAGGTGGACTAAGGCAAAGAATCCTAGGCGTTCGGCACGTGAGCGAACGCCTCCTAACGAACCGTATCACTGCTACATGTTCTTTTATCACCCTCATCTGCGTCCACTCCCTCACGGAAGACAAGGACGGCTCCACCAAAGATGAGTTCTACGATCTCCTAGACAGAACGTATACCCAATTCCCAGCTATGAGAACAGAATTGTACTAGGAGACTTCATGCTAAGCTGGAAGCTGGAGTCATCGGCAAACACTGCCTACTCGACACCACATCCGATAAGAGAGACAGGCTGATTGATCTTGCTACGGGTCGAAATCTCCCTCTAGCCAGTAGGCGCTTCCCGCACCTCGAACCACTATCTTGTAAGGAAAAAAATCACCCACGGCCTTTACGGGTTGTCCAGCGATATGAGTCTAGTCAGGTGTCGATGGATTCAACACCTAAGATGGAAGAGGACTTCAGCTAACTGGGTGCGCGGAAATGGAAAAAGGCAAGCAAAAGATCGTGCTAACTGGAGGGGCGTGCTGGTTGAAGCCCAGGTTTAGGTTGTTTCAGATCTTCTTTCACACTTTGACTCACAACAGTGATATTATCCGAATTTTGGTCTGACTGGGCGCATCTTCCACAAAATCCTTAACGACAGTTGTTTCACTTGTATGACTATGGAGACCAAAATGTTCACGATGTGTGCGAAAAATGTTTTTTATTTTTTCACAATGTTGATAGTGCTATTTTGTAACTTTAATGCGGTCTTTAACAAACAGCCCTCCATGATGACAAATGGCAATATTCGTATAAAGAAATGGCATACAGACGGAGGGAAACATATATATGCAGCGTCTTTGTCAAATTGAAGTTGACTTTCGTACACTTCCCTTAGACAACTCTTTGTTAGGTTGAGTAAAAGTAGTGTGGTAATCTTATTTGTCTGTCATTTTGCTGGAACTGACAAATGTGGGTCCTGTTTTTCTAACAGTTACCGGATACATCCTCTTTTGGAGATGCAGTATTCTTATCCGCGCAGAAAATCGTGGGCATTTTCATGAACATTGAGGGAGTATTTGATAATACAACTTTTGACAGTATGTGTAACGCTGCTAGACGCCATGGCGTCTATGAAGCACTGGTTTTGTGGATTAAAGCAATGCTCGTGCACACGACATTGATCGCTGATGCAGATCTCCGACGATGTGTCAAATCTGGCGAAAACAGAGCAGCCCGTAAGGTGGCGTCCTGTCTATGCTGCTATGGTGCATGGTAGTCGACTATCTGCTCAATGCTCTCAATGCCTCTGGAATCTATGCCCAGGCCTATGCGGATGATATTGCCGTTCTGTGTGTCGGCTCATGTTTAGTGACTGTCTGCTTCAAAACACAGGCGGCACTAAATGTGATCGATGACTGGTGCGCAATCAATGGGTTCTCAGTTAATCCTCTTAAGACTGATGTCGTTCTCTTCACGGAAAAGAGGTAAAATACTGGTATGGTTCAGTTAGTGCTAAAAGGCAATTCCATACCTATATACAAGGAAACTAGATACCTGGGTGTACCTTGGATAGAAAGCTCCTTTGGTCATAACATGTTGAGTCAAAACTCACCCAACTGCTGTCACCTGACAGCACATGTCTGCAAGAAATCCACAGCACTCTTATCCTTAAGGAGAATTGTTAATTGAATTCTATTAAGCATCTCTGCGTGCTGAGTGCTCCAACGGATAGCAGAAGCCTCCAAAAAAAAAAAAAAAACAGAAACAAAAAGAAGGATGATACCGCATTTTTCAGCCGTTCGAGTATATCGGTCCGTCACATGTTCGTGACAAGTTCTTTGTTTGTTCATAATACTAATAGATATTTACAAAAATGTTGAAGCATTCCCATAATGATATTATTTTTGTCCCGCTTTAGTATGACCCCTAGCTATTGAAAAAATGATTAAACCATTTGTTAAGGAAACTACTGATGCGGATCAATAATGCACACTAATATTCAGAAGCTTTCCTTAAGTCTTTTCAGAATAAATAGCATTGCTATGCGACGTTGTTGAAGAGCAGGCCCTGAAAATAAATCAATAAAAACGTAACCAGTTTTTACACAAAGAATATCAAAATACCAATGGTAACATATCCAAGAAACCCAGCTTAATATCTCGACGTTATGGTTGACATCAAACCAAACTTATCGGGGAGGGGACGTTTTTCCTTTTTTTTTCGTTCTTTTTTTTTGTTTTGTTGAAGGCTGCTGGAGACTCAGACGCACGCCAACACTGGTTCATTGTACTCCAGATAGACACCTTACATTACTGTATTTTCCCCGTTTTCCGGAGAAAAATGTGAAGGAGCTTCAGTGATGTAGAGCTAAGGGATTCGGCACACACCACGTCAGCTCCAAGGGTGCGCTACCGTGCGCGAGCAAATGCGGGACAATCACAGAGGAAACGCTCTGCAGTGTCATCCTCCTCCTCGTAACATGCAGCACAGGTAGGCGTCTCACTGATGCGAAGCACGTAGAGATGCTTGGCAAAAGTGTAATGGCCCGTGATAACTCCCAAAAGCCTTCTGCAGTCGATTCTCCTTAAAGACAGGAAGAATACTGCAGATTTCTTGCAGACATCAGGGCATACGCGCTTAGTCATCCTGCAACCTGGACAATCATTAATGTAGGAATTTACCGTGGATGCAGGTAGACCTAGAGCGGGTTCAGGTCCTGAGAAGCTCTCCTCTGAACCCATTCTGGTGAGTTCATCAGAGATCTCATTTCCTGGGATCGCTGGAAGCCTTAATAAATTTAGTCTGCCGACCCTGTTCAAGAAAGGCTTGAATTCAAGCATTAATTTGAAGCTAGTTAAGGGGTTACACACAGATTTTAGTGTAGCTTGGCTGTCACTACAGGCGCATATGCCTTCCCCCTTCCACCTGTGCTTCACATGGCCATTAGGATTGCGTATATCTCTGATTGGAAGACAGACGCATACTTTCTTAACGAGAA
Source organism: Eumerus sabulonum (assembly GCA_951905685.1). NCBI lineage: Eukaryota > Metazoa > Arthropoda > Insecta > Diptera > Syrphidae > Eumerus > Eumerus sabulonum. The sequence goes on from OX645060.1 coordinate 213,354,670, forward strand.
GTGCATTTGGATGTTTTTCATCGGACCCCACCCAGGCCTGGAGCCATCCGTGAAAATTCGAAGACTATCCTTTCCAGGTTCAGAATCCAGCCATAGCTAATCCTGATGCCATGGAAACTCAACTGTGATATTACGGCGCAATAGGATAACGGGCGTCAGTGCGTCAGAAGGCATGTCCATGAGATAGGGGTCGCTGGACAATTCTTGCGCAAGCACACCGTTATTCCTATGCGAGTTGTACCAAAAGCCATTTCTCTTCAGACGAGACCAAAGCCATTTCTCTGATAAATATATCAAGAGTTGGAAGGTTCATGATAACATCTAGAGCAGCGCCCGGCGTGCTGGGGTAAGCCCCCGTGCAGCTGAGACAAACCGTTTTTTGGAGTTTGGTGAAAAAGGCTACGACGTGTTGTTTGCGTTTTAGTCTGTTCCACCAGACAACCGATGCATATGAGATTATAGATCTTATCATTGCCGTGTAGATCCAGAGGACCTTTGCCGGCGATTAAACCCATATTTTGCCAAAAGCTCCTTTGCATTGCCAGAAAGCTGACAGCGCTTTGGTGGTTTTTGACTCAACATGCTCGGACCAGAGATGGATATCGGGATGGAAGTGCCTTTTAGTACCAGCTGAGTCATGTCAGTATTTTTCCTCTTTTTCGTAAAGAGAACAACATCTGTCTTAAGAGGATTGACTGACAGCCCATTTCTGGTACACCAACCATCGATCACATTTAGCGCCGCCTGTGCTTTGAGACGGACAGTCGCTAAACATGAGCCGACAGAAAGAATGGCGACGTCATCCGTGGAGAGGGGACCATAATATCCACAAGAGAAGCTACGCTACGATTTTAACTTAGGGGCCTTGTTAAATAATGCTTGAAAAAGTCGGCGACATAAAGCTGTATATGACAAAAATTGTAGTTTAATTGGTTTAAGTCAAAAATCATTTTGCACGCTAAACGCCGCAAAGTTTGAGTCAATGAATTCAATTGGAGCAAAGCGGCTTAGATAGGAAACCAAGTCGAGAAAGTAACCTGCTTTCTGTGGCCCACTTAGTCCCTTTTCACGAATATGTATATCAATCACATGGATACGTCTATAGAAGACGAATTTAGTATGTACCTCGAAGATGGCTTGATCATAGCTCAAAACGTTTCAAATAGATCTGTAGACAAGAGCATGCACAGTTCTTAAATGAATCTATTCCGCCACCGAGTGGTTAAAGAAAGTAAATCAGTTTAGTAGCACAGTAGAAACAAGCAAAACTTCGGCAGAAGCTCTTTTGCCGAGATTCAGCTCTTCCTTTTGGTCTAGAATTTCGGAACACAACAACTCGTTGTGCACACGTTGACGGCGCATGAGGACGCTTTTGACTACTATACCCCACTGACGTTATTATGTCTGTTCCTCATTAGTAAAAACGGGTCTGCTAGACGTCAGCACCTTTGCAGTCTTTTCAAGTCCGTTGTTCTCTTCAACTTCACACCTGTGTGGCTCTACTTCACGTCAGTCCACACTTACAAGTAACTAGTTTTACCTTGTACTCAACATCAAAGCACAAATAATAGCGAAATGGAGGACACATCATGTGCACAGTGGTAACAAGAACTGTAGCAAGAGCCTCGGTAAAAACACTCCAGTGAACATCTACGAGAACAAATCTCCTTCGCGCCCACAACATCTTTTGAAACATTTTATACTTCGGCCCTTATGCATGCTCACGATTCTCGCTCTGTCGCAATCACCCTGTCGCCGGCTCGAAGGCATTTCTTTGCATCCACTCTGTCAGAAAGACAAAGGTGCAAAGAAAAGAAAAAACAGCTTTCCAAAAAAAAGTTACTGAAACTTGTGTTTCATCAAAGTGTCTGGTACATTAAAATCGCTTTCTAAAGAAAGGATCTTAAGAAAGGGTGTTGTTGTCACAAAATCCTCCACAACCAAAAGTCACTTTACAGAACGAACATTGCCACGTAATAGAAAATAACAAATTCTTGAGTTCCCGGATTAACAAAAGGAAAACGAATCGGACTGCATATGTTGTATTCCATCAGGACATTGTTCAATTCCTTGCTCGAAATAGAAGCGAAAGAATAACAGCTCATGTCATATTGCGACTGTTCGTGTCGCTTGATGAATAATTGTCACCCCTATTAAGAAGTCAAGTTGCCAAAACAGATATCCCTGGCAAAAAACAACCAAACGAAGGACGAAATGAAAAGCGAAAAGCACCCAGAACGATGACAGTAATTACGCCTGCCACTGTCAACCAGTGAGGTAATTTTACATCATCCACAGTCAACACTGCTGCATCTGCTGAATGCACCACCGACCGATACGACCGAAGAATGACAACGAAACAAAACCAATAAAGAAAACAACAAAACCAAAAAACAAAAAAAAAAAAAAAGAAATAAGTGTAAGGCTCATATGTACAGACATGCGCCCGCCACCCACCACCAACGCCATAGACACCCGGTCGCATTGACAAGAGTTGAATGACATTTATTCCACAAGCACACACAGAGGCTGTTCAAAAAATCTGGCAAAAGGAAAAGGCAGTAAAAAAGGAAGAAAAACAAAAAAGAACAACAACGAGACGACTGAGTGCCCAAAAAATAAAAAGGAAATACGAGCAACGAGTAAAAATGCCCTGAAAGTGAAACGCTCCCATAGAGAAGCCATTTAAAGGATCCTTTGGCCGCCCAACGATACCACCCACTACTACGGCGCCCATCTATGACACGCTAGTTGGCTTTGTTACTTGAGGTTGACGGCGATCACCCTTCTCAATGTCATTTCTTTGGGACTATGCATTTGGGACTTGGCTCGTGCTCGTATTGTGTTGCATGTTTTAGGCGCTTCGAAGGAAAGTGATAGCCAAAATGGCGTGGTGGTGTGGTGGTAAAGTAGCTAAAAACCCTTTAAGACGGTACGGTGAATGGAGAAGAGCTTAAAAACGTAGTTAGTTGACAACGGTGTAGGGAACAAAAGAGTTGTATTAGTGCCGTTAAGTCCAAGTTCGGTTAATGGAGGGAAAACAATGACTTTCAGAGGATTATGTAAACGAATAAAGGAGGTAGTGAAGCTGACGGCAGGTATTAAGTTCAGAGTATATTCCTTATACATATGCATTGCATATGCTCTTAAACTAAAGAGTTGCATTAATCTGTCTGTGGTAAAGTCTTTACTTAAGTTGACCTTTCAAATGGATGTAAGATTTTAACTACAAATCCTCTAACCGCCGCTGTTTAAATGTAATATACGTGTGTATCGACACTGCGGTGTTATACATATGTATGTACATAGATGTATTCATTTCGACGGACCTTTTATATTGGCCCTGTTACTAGCAACATCGATATCTATCAAATCAGTGAGAGGGTACGAAATAGGTTGGAAAGTAGCTTTTTGGTAAGCCGTTCCATTGGGCCACAAGCATATACCGCCTGAAGGCTGTTGAAAAATTGCTTATGCAAACAAAGTTGAAGACAATACATTTGGACTGACATCTAGGATATAAGAGTATGCACTTGAAGGGAAGGATATCGCGCAACGACCCGTTTTCACATTAGGTTGAAAAAAACCGGCCAAGTGCGAGTCGGTCTCGCGCTCGAAGGGTTCCGTACCATCAGTATATATAAATATGAAAGAGACGTTGTATGTTACTTCATCAGTCATCACATTAAATCACATTTTTTGCACGATGGCAGATCTTGGTTGCAGGCAGGTTATAGGCATATTACTTTGATGATCAAAAATCTCCATGATAAGATTGTTGATCATAAAACTGTCCATTGAATTCAAATCAATATCTTACTTGACAGCAAGGAGGTGAAAGGTGAATAACAATAGTTATGGGAAAAAGGTTTGCAGCTAGGGTTAACTTAGCAGTGAAACAATAGGGATCATCAAAGTTTAAAGGGCATTTATTATTGATTGTTCGTAATTACAGAAAAAAGGGTTGCAGCTAGGATTAATAGATCAAAGACACAATAGGGATAAAAGCTGGGAAATTTGCTACTGGTTGTGGGTTATTGTCGACTAACCTTAGGTCAGTATGTGACCAAGGGGAATTTTTGGATGAAAATCAAAATGATTGAATGATGAAAATGATTATAGATATCAAAACTGTCTGTTTGTCATTGAATTGTTGCTCGTCTACCGCCGTTTTCAGGAGATCGACGTCTGTAAAACCGATATGCGTCTTCACTTTTGACAGTTTCTATTGTGAACGATTTCGGGAATTTTTTACTGCAATTGGCATTTTTCATGCAATGGGACTGCGGTTAATGGGCAACACATGGTGCGTGGACCATGTGCTTTTTCACAATTTCAAAAAATGTGGTCTGGTGCGATCCGTAAGGTCCGCACGGCTAACTTCCGAGTGGGAAAAATGGAAACACCCATTTCATTTAATTTTTTTTTTTTTCATTTTCAACCGCCGACACAAAAAGAGGGGTGTAATAAGTTTGAAGTGTCTTGTGTCTGTTTGTGGCATCGTAACTCCTGAACAAATGGACCGATTATAATACCTTTTTGTTTTTCTTAGACGAATAATGGGTAATGTATCGGTTCTCGTCCGATCACCGCAATCAACCAGCATCGGGTGCAGTCAGTACTTAGATGGGGAACCGCTTGGAAACACCGCCTGTTGTTGGCATCAAGCCGCCTATTTGCTTTCGCTCCATGTAACCCAGGGCAAGGAAACGCACATTTATACGCGCACATTAACAATCTATTGCTCATAAACTGCTCACGTGCGTGTGCAATTTCGATTGTTAAAAGTTTCTAATTTAGACTTTATAGACCCGTGCTCGCCCCCTCAAAATTCTTCGTCATACATAAAAATCCATACATATGTACATAAGTATGCAACAATGTAACATGGGCATAAGTGATGAACAGCGATCCTTTAGTCAGTCGTGAGTAGCAGTAGACAGTCGGCTGTTGTGAGAAGTAGTATACAGTCGTCAGTTTATTTATTAATCTTATTTTTCTGTTACTTATAATAATTAATTTTTAACCTAAATGAATTAATAAAACATATCTGGATTGATAAACAATAAGCCTTTTTACATTTGGGGGATCGTCCACATTGAATTGCCCGTTCGGAAAATGAAAATCTTCAACGTAAAAACCGTCATACGCAGTCAAGAAAAAGATACAGTTTTTTTTTACGATCAAGAAGAAAACGGCACAGTTAGTTCATGAGTGTAAATCAAAAACTCACCCCTAAAAGTAAGCAGTCAACACCAGCAGTGCAAGCGAGGCAGATATGCAATACACGATCGACACAACGCAAAAATACAGGCATGAACTATTCAAAGGAGAAGATGGAAAGCATACAGATAGAGTCGCAGATGTCGACAAACGACGACAACACAGAGAATAAGGATAGCGAACAAAAAGAAGAAAGTGAAAATAAAATTGTCGAAAACAACGCACTGCTAAAGCAGTTAATGCAATTACTGACACTGAAAATTCAGGCAGATGAGATAAGCAAAGGCGATTCAAAGTTAGTTGTAGAGGATTTGTCTAAAATTATTCCCGATTTTGATGGGGAAAATATGCAGGTGCGCCAGTGGTTCACGAATTTCGAACTTAATGCCGACGCGTATGGACTAAACGAGAAACAGAAATACATACGTGCAAGCCCGTGCGAAGATGACACGCACAGCTCAGTTGGTTTTGGAATCAACTAGAGTGTACGAATACAGAGAACTACGTCAGCAGCTAATAGAAGAGTTCGAACGCGGGTATGTGTTGCGCCGAAATACACAAAGAGTTGTGTGCGTGTACAAAACAAAAGGACGAAAGCTTTCACGAATATACCCCGCAAATGAAACGCATCGCCGCATGTGGCCTCATCGATACGGATTCAGTAATTCGTTATATTGTGAAAGGGTTGAACGTCCAAAGTGACTTTAAATATAACGTATATACATATGTAGTTGCAAATCCTACAAAGAGTTGAAAGAGAAATATGAGGTGTATGAGAGTGTTGAATAAAATTATCAAAACACTAACCCAGACAGAAAGCAGTTTAAACTCAATTTCAACCAAAGCCTGTATGCTAAAAGTGAGAAGAAGCGGCATTGTTTTAACTGTGGCTCAGAAGAGCACTTGCGAAAAGACTGCAAAGGGGATCCGAAATGCTTTCGCTGCAACAGAAATGGGCATATGTCCCAAATGGAGCGGCTGTAAATGTGATATATGAAGCTAAGCGATTCAAAAGGCTGAGGATCAACAACGTAGAAGTGGTCGCGCTGGTGGATACGGGCGCAGACGTTACCCTCTTGAAGATGTCGGTGGCCAATAAAATCAATGATGTTGTTCTGCAGAAGAGCATGACAACGCTTCGAGGATTAGGCAGAAACATAACGCGACCTGATGGTTATTTTACAGCAGACGTGGTGGTCGACAACATGCATGTGGCCCAAAAAGTTGTTGTGGTGGCTGACGACGCCGTTGGGTGTGACACGATACTTGGTCACGATTTTGTCAGCAAGTTCGAATTTACATCAACAGCGGCCGGCTACAAGTTTTCTCCTCTGTTAGAGGAGAAAACCAAGGAAGATAATCAGATAAGTATATACAACATTGTTGAGACAAATAATGATTTTGATATACCTTCCCAGTTCAAGGACGTGATGCAAACAATAACTACAAACCAGCGGGGTTTACCCCTGAATGCCCAATCAAACTGAGAATTGTACCAGATGACAATATAATGCCATTCAGGCATGCACCAAGTCGCATTGCAGTCGGGGAGATCGAAGCAGTAAAGAAGCAAATTGGTGAATGGCTCGTCGCAGGTATTATACGGCGTTCGCCAGTTAAACAAAATGGTGCTTAGGGATTGCTTTCCGGTACCGGTGATTGATGACGTGCTGGAAAAACTTCAAAAGGCAAAATACTTCACTATCATGGACTTGGAAAATGGGTTTTTCCATGTCCCAATCGAGGAAAGCAGCAAGAAATATTCAGCGTTTGTCGTCGAGAACGGATTCTACAAGTTTAACAGAGCGCCGTTTGGGTTTCGAAACTCTCCAGCAGCTTTGATTCGTTTCCTTAATTATGTATTCCAAAATTTAATGAACGAAGACGTACTGGATCTCTACATGGATGACATCATTATACATGCAGCAACAGCCGAGGAATGCCTCGAGAAGATGAAAAAAGTTTTCAACACAGCAGCAGCATACGGACTTAGAATCAACTGGAAGAAATGCCGTTTTCTGCAATCCTCTATTCACTTTCTAGGACACTCCGTTGAAGGTGGGCAGGTAAAGCCTGGTGTAGAAAAGACCAAGAAATATCAAAGCAGTACAAGCCTTTTTAGGACTAACGGGGTTCTTTCGCAAATTTATAAAGAACTACTCGCAGATGGCAAAACCGTTGACAAACTTACTGTGGAAAGATACCGAGTTTAGAATGGACATAGAGGAGCTGAATGCATTCCGGTTGTTAAAAGAGGCGTTGGTCAAAGAGCCTGTATTGAGAATATACAACAGAGATGCGAAAACCGAGGTAGACACAGATGCCTCAAAGGATGGATTTGCCGCAGCGTTGTTACAGTGGTTCGATGGTCAGCTATATCCTGTACTTTATTGGAGCAAAAAGACCACGGAAGGGGTAGCACGACAGCTTAGTTACGTACAGGACGCTAAAGCTATTTTTCTGGCTTTGAAGAAGTTCCGTCGATATATATTGGGTATTCCATTTAAACTAATAACGGATTGCGCCGCATTCAAGCAAACGCTGAGCAAAAGGGACGTACCGCGTGAAGTTGCACAATGGGTCCTTTATTTACAAGATTTCGATTTTGACGTCGAGCACCGAGCAGGTGAACGACTGAAACATGTAGACTGCCTCAGTCGCTATCCTCAACAGATTATGTTGGTTTCATCAGAAGTGTCAGCTCGGGTCAGAAAAGCACAACAGGACGATGCAATGATTAAGGCCATTACAGAAGTGCTTGCCAATCATCCATATGGGAACTTTAAACTAAAAGATGGCCTCACGTTCAAAGCAGTAAACGGTACTGACCTTCTGGTGGTACCAAAACTTATGGAAAGGGAAATTATAGCTGACGCTCATAATGTGGGACTCTTTGCCGTTCAAAAAACCGTGCACGCTGTCCAGCAGAAGTATTGGATACCACACTTGAAGAGCAAGGTCGATAATGTCATAATAAATTGTGTTAAGTGCATTATCTACAACAACAAGCTGGGCAAAAAGGAAGGCTTGTTGCATTACATCGAAAAAGGAGTCACGCCGCTACACACACTACATGTGGGCCACCTCGGCCCTATGGATGCAACCGTAAAGCAGTATAAGTATATCTTCGCCATGGTAGACGGATTCACGAAGTTCGTTTGGTTATATCCGACAAAGACAGTAAGCTGCGAAGAGGTACTCAGGAAATTGGCCGAATGGACTGCCGTTTTTGGGAGTCCAGTTCGCATGGTTAGTGACCCAGGAGCGGCGTTTACGTCAAGTATATTTCAGGAGTATACACAAAAAAATGGCATAGAACACGTATGGAGCACCACAGGGGTACAAAGAGGAAACGGTCAAATTGAAAGGGTTAATCGGTTGGTGTTGGCGATCATATCGAAATTATCATCAGAGCAGGCGCCACAAGTGTGTGCCAAATGAAACAAAAAGCCATAAGCAGCGCTATTCATGTTTCAACTAAGAAAAATCCCCTTTTGAACTGATGTTTGGCTTCAAGATGAATAACCTCTCAGATGATCGTATACTGCAGCTGCTTCAAAAGGAGATGTACGACAGTTTCGCTGAAGAAAGGCAACAGATGCGTCAAAGGGCAAGAACAGAAATCCAACAGGCTCAAGCCACTTACAAGGAGCAATTTGATAAGAAACGAAAAAGTGAGTATGGCTACAAGGTAGGCGATCTAGTGGCAGTGCATCGGACACAATTTGTGGCTGGAAGAAAGCTGGCAAGTGAATATCTAGGACCATACGAGATAACCAAGGTCAAGCGTATTGGCCGATACGAAGTTCACAAGGCTGCAGACGTCGAGGGACCCACCAACACGGCCACAAACTGTGACAATGTGAAACTATGGAAGTATGCAGTAGACAACGAGGATCCCTGGTCATCGGAGGCCGATGAATAATCAGAATGGCCGAATGCAACAATGTAACATGGGCATAAGTGGTGAACAGCGATCCTTTAGTCAGTCGTGAGTTCTGAGCAGGGATAAAGAATGAGATACCAAACTTTCGTACGTCTGCCCGTTGATCCCCGCAGGGGTTGATTGTTGCTTTTGTAATTAAAGCGGCCCCTAGACGCCTAATAATATTGTGCAATATTTGATATTGCACAATATTATTGTTCGTCTGTAGATAATATTGCAAGATTGTGCGATATATTGCGGAAAATCGAAACGCTTTCGACTTTTAATACAAATATGACCGATCAACTAAATTATTGGGAAAAATATTGAACCGTCTGGGGCAGCAAGCCAATAAAATTGTGCAATATTTCGCACAACAATATTGAGCGTCTAGTGGCCGCTTTAAAAACGACGCTTTTGAATTAAGAGTCAAGACGTCGGAACAAGGCAGAATGACATAGTCAAGACGCCGTCAAACACAACGCGTTTGTAGGGGCTAGTTGTCAAAATGCCTGTCAAAGCCAAAAGATTGGTATCTCATTCTTTATCCCTGGTTCTGAGTAGCAGTAGACAGTCGTCAGTTGTGAGAAGTAGTATACAGTCGTCAGTTTATTTCTTAATCTTAGGGATAAAAGCTGGGAAATTTGCTACTGGTTGTGGGTTATTGTCGACTAACCTTAGGTCAGTATGTGACCAAGGGGAATTTTTGGATGAAAATCAAAATGATTGAATGATGAAAATGATTATAGATATCAAAACTGTCTGTTTGTCATTGAATTGTTGCTCGTCTACCGCCGTTTTCAGGAGATCGACGTCTGTAAAACCGATATGCGTCTTCACTTTTGACAGTTTCTATTGTGAACGATTTCGGGAATTTTTTACTGCAATTGGCATTTTTCATGCAATGGGACTGCGGTTAATGGGCAACACATGGTGCGTGGACCATGTGCTTTTTCACAATTTCAAAAAATGTGGTCTGGTGCGATCCGTAAGGTCCGCACGGCTAACTTCCGAGTGGGAAAAATGGAAACACCCATTTCATTTAATTTTTTTTTTTTTCATTTTCAACCGCCGACACAAAAAGAGGGGTGTAATAAGTTTGAAGTGTCTTGTGTCTGTTTGTGGCATCGTAACTCCTGAACAAATGGACCGATTATAATACCTTTTTGTTTTTCTTAGACGAATAATGGGTAATGTATCGGTTCTCGTCCGATCACCGCAATCAACCAGCATCGGGTGCAGTCAGTACTTAGATGGGGAACCGCTTGGAAACACCGCCTGTTGTTGGCATCAAGCCGCCTATTTGCTTTCGCTCCATGTAACCCAGGGCAAGGAAACGCACATTTATACGCGCACATTAACAATCTATTGCTCATAAACTGCTCACGTGCGTGTGCAATTTCGATTGTTAAAAGTTTCTAATTTAGACTTTATAGACCCGTGCTCGCCCCCTCAAAATTCTTCGTCATACATAAAAATCCATACATATGTACATAAGTATGCAACAATGTAACATGGGCATAAGTGATGAACAGCGATCCTTTAGTCAGTCGTGAGTAGCAGTAGACAGTCGGCTGTTGTGAGAAGTAGTATACAGTCGTCAGTTTATTTATTAATCTTATTTTTCTGTTACTTATAATAATTAATTTTTAACCTAAATGAATTAATAAAACATATCTGGATTGATAAACAATAAGCCTTTTTACATTTGGGGGATCGTCCACATTGAATTGCCCGTTCGGAAAATGAAAATCTTCAACGTAAAAACCGTCATACGCAGTCAAGAAAAAGATACAGTTTTTTTTTACGATCAAGAAGAAAACGGCACAGTTAGTTCATGAGTGTAAATCAAAAACTCACCCCTAAAAGTAAGCAGTCAACACCAGCAGTGCAAGCGAGGCAGATATGCAATACACGATCGACACAACGCAAAAATACAGGCATGAACTATTCAAAGGAGAAGATGGAAAGCATACAGATAGAGTCGCAGATGTCGACAAACGACGACAACACAGAGAATAAGGATAGCGAACAAAAAGAAGAAAGTGAAAATAAAATTGTCGAAAACAACGCACTGCTAAAGCAGTTAATGCAATTACTGACACTGAAAATTCAGGCAGATGAGATAAGCAAAGGCGATTCAAAGTTAGTTGTAGAGGATTTGTCTAAAATTATTCCCGATTTTGATGGGGAAAATATGCAGGTGCGCCAGTGGTTCACGAATTTCGAACTTAATGCCGACGCGTATGGACTAAACGAGAAACAGAAATACATACGTGCAAGCCCGTGCGAAGATGACACGCACAGCTCAGTTGGTTTTGGAATCAACTAGAGTGTACGAATACAGAGAACTACGTCAGCAGCTAATAGAAGAGTTCGAACGCGGGTATGTGTTGCGCCGAAATACACAAAGAGTTGTGTGCGTGTACAAAACAAAAGGACGAAAGCTTTCACGAATATACCCCGCAAATGAAACGCATCGCCGCATGTGGCCTCATCGATACGGATTCAGTAATTCGTTATATTGTGAAAGGGTTGAACGTCCAAAGTGACTTTAAATATAACGTATATACATATGTAGTTGCAAATCCTACAAAGAGTTGAAAGAGAAATATGAGGTGTATGAGAGTGTTGAATAAAATTATCAAAACACTAACCCAGACAGAAAGCAGTTTAAACTCAATTTCAACCAAAGCCTGTATGCTAAAAGTGAGAAGAAGCGGCATTGTTTTAACTGTGGCTCAGAAGAGCACTTGCGAAAAGACTGCAAAGGGGATCCGAAATGCTTTCGCTGCAACAGAAATGGGCATATGTCCCAAATGGAGCGGCTGTAAATGTGATATATGAAGCTAAGCGATTCAAAAGGCTGAGGATCAACAACGTAGAAGTGGTCGCGCTGGTGGATACGGGCGCAGACGTTACCCTCTTGAAGATGTCGGTGGCCAATAAAATCAATGATGTTGTTCTGCAGAAGAGCATGACAACGCTTCGAGGATTAGGCAGAAACATAACGCGACCTGATGGTTATTTTACAGCAGACGTGGTGGTCGACAACATGCATGTGGCCCAAAAAGTTGTTGTGGTGGCTGACGACGCCGTTGGGTGTGACACGATACTTGGTCACGATTTTGTCAGCAAGTTCGAATTTACATCAACAGCGGCCGGCTACAAGTTTTCTCCTCTGTTAGAGGAGAAAACCAAGGAAGATAATCAGATAAGTATATACAACATTGTTGAGACAAATAATGATTTTGATATACCTTCCCAGTTCAAGGACGTGATGCAAACAATAACTACAAACCAGCGGGGTTTACCCCTGAATGCCCAATCAAACTGAGAATTGTACCAGATGACAATATAATGCCATTCAGGCATGCACCAAGTCGCATTGCAGTCGGGGAGATCGAAGCAGTAAAGAAGCAAATTGGTGAATGGCTCGTCGCAGGTATTATACGGCGTTCGCCAGTTAAACAAAATGGTGCTTAGGGATTGCTTTCCGGTACCGGTGATTGATGACGTGCTGGAAAAACTTCAAAAGGCAAAATACTTCACTATCATGGACTTGGAAAATGGGTTTTTCCATGTCCCAATCGAGGAAAGCAGCAAGAAATATTCAGCGTTTGTCGTCGAGAACGGATTCTACAAGTTTAACAGAGCGCCGTTTGGGTTTCGAAACTCTCCAGCAGCTTTGATTCGTTTCCTTAATTATGTATTCCAAAATTTAATGAACGAAGACGTACTGGATCTCTACATGGATGACATCATTATACATGCAGCAACAGCCGAGGAATGCCTCGAGAAGATGAAAAAAGTTTTCAACACAGCAGCAGCATACGGACTTAGAATCAACTGGAAGAAATGCCGTTTTCTGCAATCCTCTATTCACTTTCTAGGACACTCCGTTGAAGGTGGGCAGGTAAAGCCTGGTGTAGAAAAGACCAAGAAATATCAAAGCAGTACAAGCCTTTTTAGGACTAACGGGGTTCTTTCGCAAATTTATAAAGAACTACTCGCAGATGGCAAAACCGTTGACAAACTTACTGTGGAAAGATACCGAGTTTAGAATGGACATAGAGGAGCTGAATGCATTCCGGTTGTTAAAAGAGGCGTTGGTCAAAGAGCCTGTATTGAGAATATACAACAGAGATGCGAAAACCGAGGTAGACACAGATGCCTCAAAGGATGGATTTGCCGCAGCGTTGTTACAGTGGTTCGATGGTCAGCTATATCCTGTACTTTATTGGAGCAAAAAGACCACGGAAGGGGTAGCACGACAGCTTAGTTACGTACAGGACGCTAAAGCTATTTTTCTGGCTTTGAAGAAGTTCCGTCGATATATATTGGGTATTCCATTTAAACTAATAACGGATTGCGCCGCATTCAAGCAAACGCTGAGCAAAAGGGACGTACCGCGTGAAGTTGCACAATGGGTCCTTTATTTACAAGATTTCGATTTTGACGTCGAGCACCGAGCAGGTGAACGACTGAAACATGTAGACTGCCTCAGTCGCTATCCTCAACAGATTATGTTGGTTTCATCAGAAGTGTCAGCTCGGGTCAGAAAAGCACAACAGGACGATGCAATGATTAAGGCCATTACAGAAGTGCTTGCCAATCATCCATATGGGAACTTTAAACTAAAAGATGGCCTCACGTTCAAAGCAGTAAACGGTACTGACCTTCTGGTGGTACCAAAACTTATGGAAAGGGAAATTATAGCTGACGCTCATAATGTGGGACTCTTTGCCGTTCAAAAAACCGTGCACGCTGTCCAGCAGAAGTATTGGATACCACACTTGAAGAGCAAGGTCGATAATGTCATAATAAATTGTGTTAAGTGCATTATCTACAACAACAAGCTGGGCAAAAAGGAAGGCTTGTTGCATTACATCGAAAAAGGAGTCACGCCGCTACACACACTACATGTGGGCCACCTCGGCCCTATGGATGCAACCGTAAAGCAGTATAAGTATATCTTCGCCATGGTAGACGGATTCACGAAGTTCGTTTGGTTATATCCGACAAAGACAGTAAGCTGCGAAGAGGTACTCAGGAAATTGGCCGAATGGACTGCCGTTTTTGGGAGTCCAGTTCGCATGGTTAGTGACCCAGGAGCGGCGTTTACGTCAAGTATATTTCAGGAGTATACACAAAAAAATGGCATAGAACACGTATGGAGCACCACAGGGGTACAAAGAGGAAACGGTCAAATTGAAAGGGTTAATCGGTTGGTGTTGGCGATCATATCGAAATTATCATCAGAGCAGGCGCCACAAGTGTGTGCCAAATGAAACAAAAAGCCATAAGCAGCGCTATTCATGTTTCAACTAAGAAAAATCCCCTTTTGAACTGATGTTTGGCTTCAAGATGAATAACCTCTCAGATGATCGTATACTGCAGCTGCTTCAAAAGGAGATGTACGACAGTTTCGCTGAAGAAAGGCAACAGATGCGTCAAAGGGCAAGAACAGAAATCCAACAGGCTCAAGCCACTTACAAGGAGCAATTTGATAAGAAACGAAAAAGTGAGTATGGCTACAAGGTAGGCGATCTAGTGGCAGTGCATCGGACACAATTTGTGGCTGGAAGAAAGCTGGCAAGTGAATATCTAGGACCATACGAGATAACCAAGGTCAAGCGTATTGGCCGATACGAAGTTCACAAGGCTGCAGACGTCGAGGGACCCACCAACACGGCCACAAACTGTGACAATGTGAAACTATGGAAGTATGCAGTAGACAACGAGGATCCCTGGTCATCGGAGGCCGATGAATAATCAGAATGGCCGAATGCAACAATGTAACATGGGCATAAGTGGTGAACAGCGATCCTTTAGTCAGTCGTGAGTTCTGAGCAGGGATAAAGAATGAGATACCAAACTTTCGTACGTCTGCCCGTTGATCCCCGCAGGGGTTGATTGTTGCTTTTGTAATTAAAGCGGCCCCTAGACGCCTAATAATATTGTGCAATATTTGATATTGCACAATATTATTGTTCGTCTGTAGATAATATTGCAAGATTGTGCGATATATTGCGGAAAATCGAAACGCTTTCGACTTTTAATACAAATATGACCGATCAACTAAATTATTGGGAAAAATATTGAACCGTCTGGGGCAGCAAGCCAATAAAATTGTGCAATATTTCGCACAACAATATTGAGCGTCTAGTGGCCGCTTTAAAAACGACGCTTTTGAATTAAGAGTCAAGACGTCGGAACAAGGCAGAATGACATAGTCAAGACGCCGTCAAACACAACGCGTTTGTAGGGGCTAGTTGTCAAAATGCCTGTCAAAGCCAAAAGATTGGTATCTCATTCTTTATCCCTGGTTCTGAGTAGCAGTAGACAGTCGTCAGTTGTGAGAAGTAGTATACAGTCGTCAGTTTATTTCTTAATCTTAGGGATAAAAGCTGGGAAATTTGCTACTGGTTGTGGGTTATTGTCGACTAACCTTAGGTCAGTATGTGACCAAGGGGAATTTTTGGATGAAAATCAAAATGATTGAATGATGAAAATGATTATAGATATCAAAACTGTCTGTTTGTCATTGAATTGTTGCTCGTCTACCGCCGTTTTCAGGAGATCGACGTCTGTAAAACCGATATGCGTCTTCACTTTTGACAGTTTCTATTGTGAACGATTTCGGGAATTTTTTACTGCAATTGGCATTTTTCATGCAATGGGACTGCGGTTAATGGGCAACACATGGTGCGTGGACCATGTACTTTTTCACAATTTCAAAAAATGTGGTCTGGTGCGATCCGTAAGGTCCGCACGGCTAACTTCCGAGTGGGAAAAATGGAAACACCCATTTCATTTAATTTTTTTTTTTTTCATTTTCAACCGCCGACACAAAAAGAGGGGTGTAATAAGTTTGAAGTGTCTTGTGTCTGTTTGTGGCATCGTAACTCCTGAACAAATGGACCGATTATAATACCTTTTTGTTTTTCTTAGACGAATAATGGGTAATGTATCGGTTCTCGTCCGATCACCGCAATCAACCAGCATCGGGTGCAGTCAGTACTTAGATGGGGAACCGCTTGGAAACACCGCCTGTTGTTGGCATCAAGCCGCCTATTTGCTTTCGCTCCATGTAACCCAGGGCAAGGAAACGCACATTTATACGCGCACATTAACAATCTATTGCTCATAAACTGCTCACGTGCGTGTGCAATTTCGATTGTTAAAAGTTTCTAATTTAGACTTTATAGACCCGTGCTCGCCCCCTCAAAATTCTTCGTCATACATAAAAATCCATATATATGTACATAAGTATGCAACAATGTAACATGGGCATAAGTGATGAACAGCGATCCTTTAGTCAGTCGTGAGTAGCAGTAGACAGTCGGCTGTTGTGAGAAGTAGTATACAGTCGTCAGTTTATTTACTAATCTTATTTTTCTGTTACTTATAATAATTAATTTTTTACCTAAATGAATTAATAAAACATATCTGGATTGATAAACAATAAACCTTTTTACATGTATGTAATATCAACGCGGCTAAAGAAACATTAAAGTATTTGTCTAAATCCATGAAATTGTCTACAATAAATTTTATTGATTAATTGCATTTTATCATTTTCATTACAATGGGTAATCTGGAGAAACATTTACGTATATTTACATCACCACTCGTGATGTATGTATGTTGGCGTTATAGTCCATGAAGAACCTGAGCCGAGCTTCTCTCAATCACCCATGTTGTGTGTGATTTCATTTTCACATAGGTGAAAGGGACCTACAGTTTTATTGCCGGTTCCGAACGGCGAATTTCGAGAAGCTTTTCATGACAATTTTACTACAGGGGGTTTTGTCAGAACCCCGCTGAGGAGAAACACCGTGAAAAACACGTTCGATGACATGGCTGTGTCGGGATTCGATCCCGAGTCTTCACAGGATCATTTCTGTAGTCAGTCTTCATTTACTTTCAAAGTAAACTAAAAGAACCACTCGTGATATCAACCTCAAATTGGATTGGATAGGATTTTTTAGTTATTTAATTTCTAACAAAAAAACAGCTGCAGTGATTTTGCTGAAAACTGATTCAGTACTAAGTTGCGTAATTACGCGTGGAATGAACCCAATCTTATGTCAATAACATTTTTGGTTCTCGACATAATCGAGCGGGAAATTCCGTACTTGTTGTTATGAAAAGAAGAATCCATTTTCAAAAAATCCCCTTGGTCACCTACTGATCTAAGGTTAGTCGACAATATCCTACAACCAGTAGCAAACTTCCGAGCTTTGATCTCTATTGTGTCTTTGATGTATAAATCCTAGCATACTTACTTACTTACTTAGGTGGCGCTACAGTCCGTGGTGAACCTGGGCCTCAACCAACAAGCGTCTCCAGCCGGCACGGTCTTTGGCCAGCTGTTTCCAGTGCCGCACGCCCAGATGGTTGAGGTCCCCTTCCACCTGCGTGCGCCACCGCTGAGGCGGCCGTCCTCTGCCGCGCCTTCCTTCCGAGGTGGATTCGAAGACTTTCCAGGTCGGAGCTGTATCTTCCATGCGCTCTACATGGCCTAGCCACCTTAGACGCTGTATCCGTAGACGTCGTACCAGGCCGATGTCGCTGTACAACCCGTACTGTTCTTCGTTACATCTTCACCTCCATACACCGTTTGAACAAACCGGACCGTAGATAGTGCGCAGAATTTTCCTCTCGAAACGACCAAGGGCATCTTCATCCGCTTTTGTTAAGGTCCAAGCCTCTGCGCCGTAAAGGAGGACTGGGATGATCAAGGTCTTATAGTGTCACCTTGGTTTTCCGAGAGAGGGCTCTACTTCTCAATTGCCTCTTGAGCCCAAAGAAACAGCGGTTGGCAAGAGTGATTCTGCGTTTTATCTCAGCGCTGGTGTTGTTGTCGCTGGTCATCAGTGCGCCAAGGTAGACGAATTCCTTGACCACTTCAAAGTTATATCCGCCCATGGGGACGTTCTGGCCAATACGTCGGTGTTGTCCGTCTCTTTTAGATGAAAGCAGATATTTGGTTTTACCCTCATTAACCTTGAGACCCATCTTAGCCGCTTCTACCCCAATGCTCACGAAAGCCTCATTGACGTCTTGCTGTTTTCGTCCAATTACGTCAATATCGTCGGCGTACGCAAGCAATTGCGTAGACTTGAAATAAATCGTACCTCTTGTGTTGGCCAGTGACTCTTGCACGATCTTTTCAAGCACGATGTTGAAAAAGTTGCACGACAGCGCGTCGCCCTGCCTAAGTCCTTTTTTAACATCAAAGGTCTCGGTTTGCTCATTACCGACCTTAATGGAGCAACGAGAATTCTCCATTGTCATCCTGCACAGTCGGACAAGTTTGACAGGGATGTTAAAACTAGACATGGCTTTGTACAGCTCGTCTCTATATACGCTGTCATACGCGGCCTTGAAATCGACGAAGAGGTGGTGAGTGTCGATTTGGTATTCCTGGGTCTTCTCCAAGATGTGCCGTAGCGTAAATATTTGGTCTATTGTGGATTTACCTGGCCTGAAACCACACTGATAAGAGCCGATCAGGTTATCCACAAACGGTTTCAGGCGTTCACACAATACGGCAGAGAAGATCTTATATGCGATGTTAAGGAGACTTATTCCCCTATAGTTGGCGCAGTTATAGGGGTCTCCTTTCTTATGGACCGGGCAAACAATGCTGAGATTCCATTCGTCGGGCATGCTTTCCTCCGACCATACCTTGCAGATGAGATGGCACATGCACCTTACCAGCTCATCTCCAGCCGCCTTAAAAAGCTCAGCAGACAGGCCGTCTGCGCCAGCGGCTTTATTAGACTTAAGTCTTGATATCGCTATTTTGACTTCGTCTAGGTCGGGTGGACTGAATTCTCTTACTTCGTGGTCCATTGCGAATGGCTCGTTCTGCCTGACAGCGGTATCTTGTCTATCATCGCCGTTATACGGTCTGCAGAAGTGGTCTTTCCAAATCCTCAGCATCGACTGCGACTCTACTACCAGTTCTCCATTTTCATCCCTGCAGGCCGCCACTCATGTACGTTTTACCTTGTTGTAAAACTTACGGGCGTCATTCCTGCGGAAGCATCTCTCCATCTCCTCGATCTCACGCTTTCCGTGCTCTCTCTTCTTTCTTCTGAAAAGCGTGTGTTCCTCTCTTCTCTTCTGCTCATAGATTTCGCGAGCAGCTCTCGTCCGTCGTTGCAGCATGGCATTATATGCCTCTTGTTTTGCTGCATGGGCTTGTTCGCATTGTTCATCGAACCAGGGGTTTCTAGGTGGTGGCTGTTTGAAACCCAGCAACTCTGAGGCAGCATCTCTGACGGCGCTCTGGCAATGAGCCCATTCCTGCTCTATTATTTATGCTGCTGTGGGCGGATTTTGAGAGAGCTTTGAGGAGACACGATCGGCAAAGATTCTGGCAGTCTCTTGCGATTGTAGCTTTCCAACGTCAAACTTACGTAGTCCTACTCGACTCCTAAGCATTCTTGATATCCTCATTCGTACCTTGGCTACAACAAGGTAGTGGTCCGAGTCCATGTTGGCCCCTCGGAAGGTTCGTACGTCGAGAATACAGGCGGAGTGTCTGGCGTCGATCGCAATATGATCAATCTGGTTGGTGGTCGATTGATCACAAGACCGGCGGTACCCTTGTAGATGTTGAGATGGGGGAATCGCGTGCTTGCTACAAGGAGGTTACGCCCCGCTAGGAAATCGATTAGCCTTAATCCGTTGTCGGATGTGGTGTTATGGAGGCTATGCTTTCCTATGATCAACTCAAATATGTCCTCCTTGCCCAGTTTTGCATTAAAATCTCCTAGGACTATTTTTGTGTCGTAGCTGAGACATTGGGCATATGTTCTGTCTAGGAGATCGTAGAATTCTTCTTTGAGTCGATCGTCCTTTTCTTCCGTTGGGGCGTGAGCGCATATTAAGCTAATGTTTCCAAATTTAGCTTTGATGCGGATTGTTATGAGGCGTTCGCTTACATCTCGGAAGCTTAAGACTTTTTGTCGGAGTCTTCCTCTAATAACGAATCCGCACCCGAATAGGCGCTGTTTGTTCTCCTTGTAGCAGTTCCCGTAGTAGATGTCGCAGTTTTTCATCCGTTTTTTGCCTGGTCCATCCCATCGCACTTCTTGGAGTGCGGTTATATCTGCTTTTTAGCAGTTGAGGGTTTGGTCCAATTGATCGCCTGCACCCGGTCTGTTAAGGGACCTCACATTCCAGGTGCAGACTCTCAAGTCCGTTAGTCGTTTGCAGGAGTCGTCAGCTTTGTATCCGTCCGTATCCGAGGCTTGTTGTCGTTTCGGAACAAGTAGGTTTTTACGTGATAGGGATGTTACCCCTAAACACAACCCCCAACCTGGAGGGCCAGGTTCCTCTTTCCCCAGGAACAAGGGTTGGGTCGCTGCACACATTGGTTCACTACCTGGCGGGTGCCAGGGTAGCTATCCAGGGGGGGGCCACGCGGAGGCTGTGTGTCAACTTGGATTGAGCAGGGACAGAGATCGAAATCCTAGCTACAACCCTTTTTTCTATAAATACGAACAACCAATAATAAATAACCTTTAGACTTTGATGATCCCTATTGTGTCAATGCTAAGTTAATCCCAGCTGCAAACCCTTTCGTACAATTGCTATTACCCTCCTTTTCCATCCTGATATGATAATATATCAAATGTTGCAACAAATTCAATTGTTGTGAAATTAACTTTCGCACAACCAATAACACACTTCCAGGCTTTGATCCCTATTGTGTCCTTGGTATATTAATCCTAGCTACAAACCTTTTTTCTATATTTATTGTTAATCACCTTTTCACCTCTTTGCTGTCAAGTAAAATACATAGTTGATCTTAATTCAATGGACACTTTGATAATCAAATATCTCATCATGGAGATTTTAGATCATCAAAGTAATATGCCTATAACCTGTCTGCAACCAAGATCTGTCGTCGTGCAAAAAATCTTTTTAAACGGATTAGCCGTTTTAATGTGATGGGTAGCATACAATGTCTCTTTCATATTTACATATACATATGTACATATATGTATACATTTGGAAATAAAAAATTATGTATGGAAAAACACCAACTTACTTTTCTTTGAATCCCAGATAAGTAGCTTCTACTACTCAAAGAGATGTCGGTGGTGTTGACGTCTTTCTCGTTTTCCTGTGAATAGATATAGCTTTATAATACCAACTTAATAGAATTCAAATTTAAACTTACTTGGTCCAGGTTGCCCGAAGATTCTCTGGTTTTGCAATATGGCCTGAGAAATTTCAGACGGTCAATGCACCAGAGCTTAGGTACATACATTTGCTCAGTACCCGCTCCGCTTTTTTTCGACGCTTTGACCAACCGAATTTCTCTTGCATATTGCGTCCTCAGAGTTTTCATTTTTTTTGTGAGCCCGCTTAACCCTGTCAAAATATTCCGGGTGGCTTGGCGCATACAAGTTTGCGTGTTCTTGCAGGAGGATTATCAACTGCTCTGTCACGGGTTGCGGCCACTCTTTTTCCATTTACCTAAAATAAATAAAATTTAAAATATTCTTTTACTAAAAATCACTTGTCACGATTACGACAATCATTGGCACGTAAGTATGTCCAGTACGACCTACCCCGGACGCTTCTCACTTCTCTCAACAAAATGTTGGTGTTGCTCGAGAGATAGTTGAATTGTATAATATCACACTTAATGAAGACCATATCCGGCAATGATTATAGGTGTTCCGACGGTGTCGTAGGAAATACTCAATATGTTGTGTGTGATTTATTTTTCACACGGGTGAAAGGGACGAACGGTTTATCTGTTTGTACTATGTCTCGGGTATACAGCAGTTAAGTACGCTTCCCTGAGCAACGCCCGCCGTAATTGCTCTAAATATTGAGAATTCGCTCCCGTGTTTAAGACGAAAGAGTCTATTAGATAAGTAATTTTCCAGAAGGCTCGATAATTGTTTGGGGAAAACTTGCCTCAGTTTATATCCCAAACCTTTGTGACATATTTTGTCAAAGCCCTGTGAGACGCCGAGAAATACACTCGAACATATGCTTATGTTCGTGTGCTTTTTCGACCACATCTGTTATTCGATGCACATGGTGTAGAGTGGTTTTCCGGGCTTTAGAATCTCGTACCGGCAAACTTCCATTGGCTAGGTACGTGTCCTAACCTAAGCGCTGGGTTAACAGAATATAAAAGCTTGAGCCGAGCGTCTCTCGGAAAATTCTGAAGGACGTCTCCTGTAATTAAGTCATAGCCTGGTGCTTAATTTTGCTTGAGGGATTTTATGATATTTTCCAGTTCGGAAAACGTAGCAGGCATCATTTTGCATTCCTCGGTCATCTCCAGAGTATCGCTGTTATCAGGTAGCGGTTGTCCTTTGAATAGCTTGAAGGTTTTAGCAAGATATGCAGCAAAAACTTCAGCCTTTTCTTCATCGGCTTTGGCTCATTCATTTTGATTTTTCCTTATTGGTGGTGCAGTTTGGGCTTTTTAATGCTCTTAATAGCTTTCCAGAGGGAGTGATTTGATTCCCTGTCAGCGGTTAGGCTTTCTAAATATGAACGAACCCCATGATTTTTGGATTCTCTGAGAGATTTCTGTAGCAGGCTACAGAGTCGGTTTAAATATGTTTTATGCTGCGGCGCTCGACTTTCTTGCCATCGTTTAAGGACTTTCCTTTTCTTCTTTACCAGCTCTTAAATTTCTGGTGACCGATACACTGTGGCGCGAAGAACTTGCAAATTGGCTGTGTGAGCAGCTAAAGAGCAGTCTTGACGAGAAGTTGGAAGGTGACCATAGATCTGCGAAAAATGTGTTCTGGCAAACCATTCGCCGGCTCCAATTCAACATAACCGAAAAAGTTAAATTCAAAGATGGTGTGTTGCTTTCCAATGAGATGACAATATACGGAGATGGAGCGAGCACTTTTCGGAGCTGCTCAGTCCCGGGACAGACCTATAGTCTTGAGTGTAGCGGAGAATGGTCCAACGGTTGAAGTCATTTTAGCGATTGCATCGCTAGAGTATTCCAACTATAGGGGCCTATGTCTTTTAAGTGTCCCCGGTAAAATGTACGCTAAGGTGTTGGAGGCACTTTCTCGACTTATGGTCGAATCCAGCATAGGATGAACAGTGCGGGTTTCGTCACGGCAGAAGTACAACCGACCAGCTTTCCACTCTATGAATAGTACTCGAGAAGGCTTGAGAATACGCCAAACCGATCTACAGTTGCTTCGTAGATTTAGAAAAGGCGTATGACCGAGTTCCTTGAGGTAAACTCATGAAATTTAGGTATTGGCCGAAAGAATAAGAACGTGAATACAAGCTGCCGAAATTAGATTTCTTTGTGCTGTTGTGAGAATTACTCTCTGGGATAAGATGAGAAACACGGTAGTGCGCGGGGAACTCAATGTTGAGCAGCTGTTTCTCCGAAAGAAGGAGCTATGCTTCGATGATTTGGTCACTTGAGACAAGTGTGGCCATCATCATGGGCTTAGCTCCTGATGAGTTAGAGTCGATGGTGGAGGATCAGATACGTACATACATATGCCTTTTGCAACGAAAAAATCGATGAGGTCAGGTGTTTTCGCAATGTCTGTAGGCCGGTACGTTGGTTTGCTAGTTGATTAAAAGTTGCAACCGCAATTCATACCTGCTGTGTAGAGCATTTGAAAGGAGCTTGACTCTGGTCCTTCACGGCCAGCAAAGCAAGATGGCTTGACTATTTTCGCACTGGTCACTGAGTCACTGATACTTAACACTGAATGCCCCGAGGGCGAGTGTTCCCGCTTATATGTATAGCCCTCGGTCCAATCCCTCGAATGTTCGTCATCAGACGTTCCCCTTCAGAAGTCCCTTGAATGCTCTGGCATTGACATCCAGCAGTATGTTGCTGAAAGTTACCATAATTTCCTTTTCAGCTGTATCAGAGCGTTCCAAACTTTGACAGCGAAAATCGAACACATGTAACCGTGGGTTCGTGTCCGCAATAATATGTACGTATGTACCTTACTTTTCTTAAAATCCACCGTTTCTGAAATGGATGTTTTCTCGCGTTTTGGGGATTTCAGTAGGCCTTACAAACTGATTTAATTGGTGACAGGCAATTTTCGGTACGGTGTGTAATAATTTGGAAGTACAAAAAATATATCTAAATTTCTGAAGAACTTCAAAAGTCACAAAAACACCCAAGAAAGTAGCAAAATATAATATATCAGGAAAGAAAGAAATATGTATGTTAATGTGTGGACCGCGCAGAGTGCACTAAGTCGCGGCAGGACTAGTATCCGACTCGGTTGGCCTATTCATTATTACCATCACAGGTAAGATAAAAGGAATTGTCTGACGTTCCCGAAAATCTCCTGTTAAATTGAAAAGTTTTCCAAATCCTGTTTTTTACGCTGAAAAAATCTGATTTATGATATTAAATCCACAATGGTAAGCCTCTTAGCGGTGACGATGTTTATTTTGTTTCATAAAAGTACACATTTCTATAACTCCTCTCGAAAACCACCCGCCCTGGATCCTTTAAAGAAAATGTTATGTGGCCTATACCGTATCGTCGCAGTTATTATCATTAGCACGAATCAAAAAACTCATGCACCAGTTACGAGTGTGATTTTTTTAGTCCATGCGTTTCTGGTTATTTTTTTTTTTAAGTCATGCGCCCGACAGTCTGTCTGCACTCGTAGGCTTAATGGGATACACATCTGTATATGGGTTTTTTTTTTTTTTCTTTTTTTACATCCTTATTTACTGTTTGTTTCATTTTTCAGTGTCTCAAAAAATATGAAATCCGAAAAGAAAAATAAAAGGAGAAGGAGGAAAAACCCACAAATCCTGCAGATGCAAATGTGTTAAGTGAAATACAATATCAGGTTGGCGTGTCGTATATATACACGACCAAGGTGTTTGAAGGGATTCTCCAAAAGCTACTGTTTCGCATGTGGGAATCATATAATCCTTTTTTGTAGTCCTTCGAGTATACGGGTGTACGCTGCCGTAGCAGGCGTCACAACTGAAATACGAAACAAGGAAATTTTTGAAAACAATAGAGAAGGGCATACAATAGGACCGGGACAGACGAGTAGGATGGAATGGGATGTTTGCAAGTAATATGTGCATGTGGTGGAAGGTACAAATAATTCATACAAATTTTAAAATTCACTTGAGAGTGTTAAATTTGTAAAAAAAAAATCAACAAAAACCAGAAAGAGGATCACACATGTGTAATGTGAAGTTCTGAATTTTGTTTTCTTTGTTTTTTTATTTTTCCAGTTGAGTGGTAATGGATTTCCAAATGAATGAAGATGGGCTCGATACTTGTGAACTCGACAGTCGAGGTTAATGACCTTTGAGCTCATTTTGTTTTTTGGTGGTGGCTCTCCTCATAAAAATTTGAAAGACTTATTACTAGTCATAAGGATATCACGTTGCATGAGTGAGTTGGAGAGTACAGGAGTGCGAAATGAAGTACTTTTACTTCACACATATACATACGTACATAAATATTTTTTGGTCTAAATTATGTAATTAAATTCATATAATCCTTTGGTCGTGGGTGACGTTTGGCGAGTCGAATCTGAGTAAAAATAGGAAAATGGTGTTATCTGTTCACAGAAAGCCGGCTCTGAACAAGTTAGCGCTATGAAAATTGTTACGGAGAACGTTGAATCACCATCAAAGAAGCATTTAAGAATATTTGCATATCGCTTGGCTCATTCATTTCATTCCGCTTGAATAACTACATTCATAGCCTTCCGATTGTTAAGAGCGTCAAGGTCTTCTTTGCTATAATCAAAGGGACTATAAACTGATGATGGGCGCAGCCACGTAACCAATTACTCATAATGAGGTATGCATACTAACATAGGATCTGATACAGTCATGCTAATAAATTACTTACTTACTTATCAGGCCAGCGATCCATGGAGGATCTGAGCCTGAGCTATAGCTGCCTTCCATCCTTGACGGTCCCGGGCACGCTGCTTCCATTTGTCAAGACCAAGATGTCTTACATCCGCGATTACTTGGTCCTTATACCGGAGGTTCGGTCATTCTCTTCTTCTCGACCCAGAAGGCTCGGAGTCGAAGACCCTCTAGCTGGAGCATTGATGTCCATGCGCTCGATGTGGCCGAGCCAGTGTAGCGACGGATCCTTGCCTTCCGGACTACATCCACATCTTGGTACAGCTCGTAGAGTTCGCGGTTGTGTCTTCTTCTCTATTCACCTTCTTCACAGACAGGACCAAATATCCGGCGCAGAATTTTTCTTTCGAAAGAACCGACAATCAGCTTCGCTATCCTGCTTATCGTCCAGCTTTCGGCTCCGTACAGCAAGACTGGCAGTATGAGCGGTTTGTAAAGCATGACTTTGGTCTTTCGAGTGAGGAGTTTTGACCCCAGTTGTTTGGACAACTGTGGTGTCATTTGTCATTTGTGGAATTTACGTTTGCCCCGAGGTAGACAAACTCCTTAACTACCTCCAAATTGTAGCTGCCAATTGTTATATTTTGTCCCAGGTGGTGAGCGAGCTTTTGCTTGACAGCATGTATTTCGTTTTGTCCTCATTAATCTTAAGACCAACTCGTTTCGCCTGTTCTTCAATCGCCGTGAATGCTTCCACAATGCCACGGCGAGAACACGCGATGATGTCGATATCATCCGCGTATCCTAGCAGCTGGATGGACTTGTAAAAGATAGTGCCTTCCCCGTTGACGCCTGCCCGTCGCACTATCTGCTCCAGCACCAGGTTGAAAAAGTCACATGACAGCGCATCTCCTTGCCGAAATCCGATGCATGTTTCGAATTGTTCCGAGGTCCTAGAACTGAGTTGCACGGTGCATCGCGTGTTTTTTAGCGTGGCGCGACACAACTGGATCAGTTTTCCCGGGATCCCGAATTCGGCCATCGCACCAAACAGTTCTTCACGATGAATGCTGTCGTTTGCGGCTTTGAAATCGATGAAAATATGGTATGTATCGTGTATCGATTCGAAACTCGTTGGTCTTTTACAGGATTTGTCGAAGTGTGAACATTTTGTCCTTAGTCGACTTGCCGGGCTGGAACCCGCATTGGTAGCTGCCGACTAGTGCGTCGCAAAATGGTTTTAGACGTTCACACAATACGCTTGACAGGATCTTGTATGCGACATTGAGCAGGTATATACCTCTATAGTTCTTGTAAGAGGTAGGATCGCCTTTTTTGTGGATGGGGCATATAGAACTGGTATTCCAGTCGTCGGGAGTTACATGACGTAAGTCATTTACCTCTCCTCGAAATGGGTTTATCATTGTGCCTTTGTTTGTTCGTTAAACAAAGCAGCAAATGTACACCTTCTCAGTAGCTAACATGGCTCTCTCAAACTTTATCTCTGTACAGAGATAAGGCTTGAGTTAGAGCCCGGCATTTTCAACAGTCAATGTTCAGTCGTCTTAAGTTCGTGTTATTTAGGTCGTAGTATGTATTGTGGTGTTCTAATAAATATATAAAACTATGTTTTGTGTGTTTTTATTGGATAGTTTTCGGACTATATATAACTGTCGGGCATGCTTTCATCTTCCCAAAGTCTGCAGATGATCTGGTGCATGCTCCCTACCAGAACATCGCCGCCAGCCTTGAAGAGCTCTGATGGCAAGCCATTTGAGCCTGCGGCCTTGTTGTTCTTCAGCTTCTGAATAGCTGTGCCGACTTCTTCGATGCCGGGTGGGAGGACTACTTCAGCGGCTGGAGTTGGGATTTCCTCGGTCCCTATCACTCTCTCTTGGTCATGCTCGTTTAGCAGCTGCTGAAGATGCTGCTTAAATACATCCACTATTCCCTGCGGGTCGGTGATAAGATTACCCTCGCAGTTTCGAAGAGCCTGGGTGTCCTTTTTGAAGCCTCCTATTAACGAGACACCAAAAAGTGTGTTTTCATTGTAGTCATTTTTAATGCAATTTAAGGTGTATTATTATGAAAGCACGCAAAAAGGGGAATTTCCCAAGTATACACACAAAAGAAAATTGCGATCTGAACTCATAGTGTAATGGTTAGTACACTGGACTCTCAACCCAGTAATCTCGTGTTCAAATCTCAATGTTGAACACTTTTCGTAGCGAACAAAAAAAAAACGATATATCTACTCCTCGCACTCGGAGCATTTGTCGCTTCGAGACTCGCCAACTTTAGATTGTTTCTTTTCTTTGCGAAGCAACATCATGATGGTCATGCCATCCATCTCAAAGGATTAATGTAGAATGGCAAAGAGGAGTTGTTGAGAATTAAGACACTTTTGTTGGCTGCTGATCTTGAGATTGGAGCTAGGATCAATGGTTTCAGAGTCCAGTGTGTTAACCATTACACCTTATATCCGACTCGTAAATTACTTTCTGGCAAGGCTGCATATAGTTAGGAAATTTTCCTTTCGTTGGATTCTTCTTCTTTGGTAGCGTTACAGCCCATGAAGGACCCATGTTGTGCGTGATTTATTTTTTACACAGGTGAAAGGGACCTACAGTTTAATGCCGATTCCGAACGGCGCAAGTCGAGAAACTTTTTCAAGGCAAGTTATACTACGGGGGGTTTTGCCAGTGCCCCCCTAAGGAGGGACGCCGCGAAATAAACATTCGATGGCGTTGGTGCTATCGGGATCCGAACTCGCTCATCGTGCGTCAGAGTCCCACACACTAACTACTGCGCCTGGGCGTTGTGTTAATTTCATTGGTTGATGCAAAATGTGTTAATTATTAATAAGCGTGTCGCTGAAACACACATAAGGCATCATTAGAATTTTTGCTCATAACACATAATAGAACGTGTTATAGTTTTAACACAAATAAGTGTCTCAATTTCAAAGACCAAACGTGTTAAGGGACACACTTAATCTTAAAGTGTGTCGAATAACGCACTTGCTGCATATTGATTAACACACTAGCATTTGCAGTAGATTAAATAAGAATTTATACGAAGGAAATTAGAAATATTCTGGATTTATAATGTACCGAGAAAAAAATCTTTTTTCCAAGCAAGGTTTTCCACATGTTTTTTCTATGCATACGAGGGCTGTATGATAAGAATCCACCACTGGATGTACATTATCATTAAACGTCAACCTTAGAACAATAGTTTTGTTCAGCTGAACATCTATTTTTGATGACGTGCGCCTTAGCCATTCGACAGGAAAAATGAATCGCAAAAATGCTATCAACGGAATACATAATTGTCGCGCTTGTTCGCAGCTTAGCAAAAATGGAATCGCATGATTACTTCGGAACACTGTTTAGATAAAGGAGTGTGCTTCATTCGGCGACTCAACTCCAAAGAAGGTGAAAACGGTTTTATCAGCTGGAAAAGTCACAGCCATCGTTTTTCGGAATAAAGCTTCGGCATCATTTACTCCGGTAGCAGTTCCTTTTAATTTTTTTTTTTTTTTTTTTTTTATTTCAAATCTTAAATACATACATATACAAACTTTTTACAATTGTTACATTAAGTTTACATGTGTTTTAGAGACTAACATTTAAGAAATGAATAGGCATCATTCTGTAGTTCAGAAGTGACTAGAGGCGAATGATCCTTCAGATAATGTACATATAAATAAAAGATACTTTTTTGTGGGGTATATCGTAAAGTGCAAGCTAAGAACAGTTAACAATAAATTCATAATATAATATTACAATAACAAAGAAAATTCATAATGAGAAATTTGTATTGAGAAGAACTTTAACTGTTAAACTATCCATATTAAAGAGAAATTTTTTTAGTTCTTTTAGAAATGAGGTGGGCTGAACCAGTTTTCTTATATGAATTGGTAATTTATTGAATAGCCTTGGTGCCGTCGTAGTATAAAATTTAAGATAACAAGTTTTTGTAGAGAATGGGATATTGGATATTGTCATATTATTTACTCATAGTCTGTATATATCCGAACATCTTAACATGGTACTGTAACCGCTTCGCATGAAGAAAATTTTTAGAACCTTAAAAACGTATAGGTGGTTTAATGGTAGAATACGCAAGGACAGGAATAGTGGCCAGCTGTGTGCCAATCGATTTTGTTTGCAAACAATTCTAACGACATGTTTTTGGGATGTGTACAATGCTTCAGTCGTACTGTTATAAGTACCCCCCCCAGCTTGCAATACCGTACTGTAATTTAGACTGGACAAGGCCATAGTTAATAAACATTTTTCATTTCATTTTCATTAATAAAATTTTTCGCGAACAGTGCTCTTTTAACAGATACATTTTACGAGTAACAGATAGCATATATCGTTTAAGGTCTTCGACATGTGCTTTCCATGTCATATTTTTATCTATGAGTACACCTAAGTACTTATGACTCCCTACACCTTCGATTTTAAAACAATCTGGACTGCACACCATATCCTTTTGATATTTTATTTGACCACACTTATGAATAGATAACGATAACTTGGCACATGAACTGGAATGAAAGATGGCATCACAATCAAGTGGATACGAACCTTTTAAACTGCAAATCATTAGTCTGGTCTTACTGCTTATGAGTAGCTCATGTTTAGCAAACCATTGGCGCATAATATTTAGATCCCCATATAATTCGATTGCAGACATAAAAATACTTTTGTTATTATATGTTAAAGCCATATCATCAGCAAAGGCTGTAATACTACTATTGAGATTTTGATAAAACAATTAATTAACATATATCAAAAATAACAAAGGACCTAACACTGAACCTTGTGGCACACCTGTCTTAACTTTTAATGGATCACTAAAAATACCAATTAATTTCCCTCTTTGAATTCTATGTGTTAAGTATGAAGAGAGCCATTTGTGAATTACACCCGTTAACCCTGCCTTGTATAACTTAGCGAGTAGGATTTCGTGATTGACCATATCAAACGCTTTGGTCATATCTATAAAGAGTACCAAATTAGCGTTGTTGTTGTTAAAACTCTCATAAATTTCACTACAGAGCTTAAGAATAGCATCTTCAGTGGATTTTCCTTCACGAAAACCGTGTTGTTCGTTTCTGAAAAATTCGTTTTTGTTAAGAAATGATGTAATTCTCGCTTTTATTAGTTTTTCAAAAAGCTTACTAAGTGTTGGAAGTATGGAAATGGGCCTATATTGAGTAGTTAAGGATCGGTTGCCTTTCTTGAACAAAGGAATGATCTCAGCTTCTTTTAAAGATGATGGAAAAATACCACACTGAACACTTAAGTTAAACACGTGACTTAGTACATCAATTACATAGAACGAAATACGCTTTAATAGGCTGTTGGTAATACAGTCAGAAGTGCAAGAGTTTTTGTTATTAAGCGACATAATACATTTATATATCTCGGCTGGTGTAAACGGTTGAAAAACAAAACTATTACTAAACGAAATATCATTCACTAAGTCAGGAAACATATTACAATTACAATCATAGTGGCTAAGACATGGTTTCATGTCTGAGGCAATAGTGGTAAAAGGTATATTAAATGGGTTTGCAATGTCCATTGGGTCTGTTATTGCGATACATTTTATTTCAAGCTTAGTGATGTCGTTTCTTTAATTTCCTATGTTAGGGATGCTATTAACCACTCTCCACTTTTGTTTTACATCAGCTTTACAGTTCTGAAGTTTAGTTGAATAGTATATATCTCGGCACTCTTTAACTTATTTTTTAATGTCACCACTTAATTTTAAATAAGTACGTTTAAGTTCTATATTATAAGGGTGTCGTTTGCATTTTTTTCTAAGTGAATTTTTTTTTGTTAATTTTTGTAAGCAGCTTTTTGTTAATCCATGGCCTAAGACGTTTTAACTTTGAGTTATCTGATCTAACGGTAACAGTGGAATTTTGGATGTGTCTTTTTAATGTTTTAATAAATAGATCATAGGCAGTTGATGGGTCGCTTTCTGCATATACACATTCCCAGAATTCAAATTTTAAATATTCTTTTAGGTTGTCGTAAATAATTTTGTTTTTAATTTTGAATGGTACGTATTTGCTGACACTACCTAACGCAATGGCTTCTATATTTATATTAGTCATACAATGATCAGAAATTTTTAAGTCGATTACTTCACTAGTCAATGTATACGCAAATTTAGAATCTAATCTAACAAAAAATTTGATCTATGCATGTCTGAGTTTTGTCTGTTATTCTAGTCGGTTCTAAAAAAAGTGACTTTAAACCAAACGAGGACATTAAGGCTAAATAATTACGTGAGTCGTTATTATTTTTTAGAATATCAATGTTTATATCCCCTACTACTAAAAGATTTTTAGTCATAACATCAATAAGTAAACATTTTAATTCTCCTAAGAAATTGTCATTATTAGGATTATTTTTATGCAGACAGAATTGTAAAACATTCATTACATATACGACAAATAATTTTTAAGATGTCAGCTCTTACTAAACTTATTTTTTCAACTTCAGAGTATGTTACTTGCTCCTTTTTTATATATACTACGACACCACCTGAACTATATGAATTATTACAATTAAAATAAGATTCGTAACCTGGGATATTATAATTGGATAGCTCATAGTCGTACAACCAAATCTCTGTTAGGACAATATAAGTAATTCGAATTAAAATTACATGCGTTCAAATGAGCTAAAAAAATATCGAAATTTTTTCTCATACTGCGAATGTTTTGGTGGATAAGAAGGGTAGTAATGGGAGGAACGCCATCGTTTCTTGCGTTAAATGAGGTACTTTGATTCATATTTAGTTTTTGAATTAATTTTTTTTGAGGTCTTCAAAATACCTCACTTTCAAAGGTTCATCACCTTCATTTTTACGCAAGAAAATGATGCCGTTCCTAATCCACATATACTTAATTTTTTTTTCTTTTTTAATCTGTTTGGTTGCGAAGTATAGTTTTCTCATATGCGGTGTTAGACTTTCGTTGATGTATATGTTTGATCCGTCAAAATTTTTGTCCAGTAGTTTAGTTGTGAGCCTCTGTTTTTTCTTTCTCTTCAGGTTCATGATCTTTTCTTTTACTAATTGTCGAGTTAGATTGAGAGATATGACAGTAGTTGGTGTTTCAGATCTCTTCGTTTTTATATTATGGAGTCGAAGAGTGTCAATGTCACTCTCTTCAATATCCCAACCTACACCATCCCGAATTATTTTAAGTGCTGTTTGCATGGCATTAGAACTGTCAACATTGGGGACATTAAATAAGTCTATCGATCTTTTAAGCTTCGATTGTTCCAAAACATGTATACGTTCTTCCAAAACACTCACGGTAGATTTTAATTGATTGTTTTCGTTTTGCAAGTTAATTTTAATAAAATTTCGTTGTTTATCATTTTTATTTCGTGGATGACTTTGAATATCATTTCCATTGTTTTTGTTGCATTTTCACAATTTTCTCTTTCTTTGTCTAATTGGTTTTTATGTGAGAGAGAGATAGGTGTGTTTTCGGCGCTCAAGGAGTTTCTTCTTGATGTTGTACACTGAGAGCATCTCCAAATTTTTCGGTGTTTTTTCATGTACTCTAGATCATGAACGAACACATTCACACACTTAGCATGAAACAGTTTCTTACAATCGTTGCACTCGATTTTAACGTCAGCCCGTTCAACTTTTTTTGCGCATAAGCAAATCATTTTGTTTGATTCTTTTGCTTAGGACCGATGTTATGTTGAAGAAAACTGCCGACAAATTTTAAATTACACTAGGTTTTTTTTTTTTCCTATCTTTTGAACCTCTTTTTCTTTTTGAGCAAATTCCGATACGTGGGCACCCCACAAACACGATTCGAAACATACTCTATTCAATTCCACCTACTTTAGGGTATTAAGTCTCCCTAAAATTGAAAGACCTTGCCTGCCTTGCTGTGTGGATCCTTAAAACCATTTTCGATAGGTTGCCATCAATGTGGTTTCAGGTCAAACAAATCTGCGGTGGTCCAGATATACACACCACAGCAGATATTGGAGAAGACTAGTGAATTTTAAGTTGGCACACATCACCTTGAAGACGCCGTAGTGCAGTGTGTTGAGGCCCAGGTTTACACCAAACTCAGGTAGGTTAGTTTAGGTTGTAGTGGTTGGCATACGCTACACGAAGGCCGGAATTAGGATATCCATGTGGTATCCGCCACCTGAAAACCAATCAGTGCTTCTAATGAAACGATAAAGTTGAGCTATTTCTATATCTGCTTAATTTATCGTAGAATGGCGCCGAGGTAGATCTTCTTACGGTCCGCAAAAGAAGAACATGAGCAGAGGAGGTTGTAAATCGAGTCCTCTTCCTAATCATCCATGCAGCCGCAGCAGATATCATTGGCAGGTAGCCCTAGTTTGGCGGTATGTTTGCCAATGGATCACTAACCTGTAATGACGCATGTTAGAGATGATTGCTGTAAAGAGCCAGTGCGCAAAACTAGGTTGAAGACCCCACTTTTTGCCCACTACCTTCTTGCAACAGTAAAGGGAAGTGGTTGCTTTCTTGATACCCTTGATCATATGTGTGGTTCCAATTTAGTTTTCTGTCAAGGATTAGTCCCAAGCACGCCACCCTGTCGTGTACCTGTGCTGATCATTTTAGTTGAACCGGCACCAGCGAAATTGGCTTTGACGACTCTTTCAGTTAGCAGTTGTCGTACGGGTTCTATTAGTGACCCCATTACACCTAAATTAATCAGTGCTTTGGTGAGGGCCCAGGGTTCAACATTGCTGAACGCCCTCAGTATTGAGGAAGGTGACAAGGATATATTCCTCTGTTTTCACCTATCTGCCTTTCTTGTAGACATGTTGGTTCCCCTTCAACCTTCCTAAGATGTAACCATGTCTAATGTGTGCATCTATAATCTTCTCCAGAGTTTTTGGAAGAAAAGATGTAAGGCTAACAGGTCTTAAGTGCTTTGCATACTTTTGGCAGCTTTTAGGTATGAAAATGATTTTGTTTTCTTTCCGGGCCTTGAGACTTGTATGGTTCAAAGCTCAGAAGCCAGTTTGATATTCTCGAAGTAATTCCTCCAAAATTGCTTTTCGGCCTTTCTGGTCGCTGCCTTGAAGGATTTGGTCGCTGATCGCTGGGGATGCTGATCGCAAGTGATTTGGATAGTGCTCTGTTGAGAATTTCTTGCAGTTCATTAACTAAGTTGTCTAATTCTGTAGAGTTACGTGGATTGGTGGGGTGCTTGCCCCCTAAGTGGAACTCAACTCAGGTAGCAGAAGGGTTCCAACGAATAGCAGAGGAGTTATCTCTTCTATCTGTACCTTAAGTTTAGAAGCATTTTTTGCTAAAGTAATATACCCCTACGATTAACAAAGGCCTCGCAGGGGTAGCGTATCGGACAAGCCTTGGCCCGTAAAATAGCGAGCAGAAGGCTCTGCAGCCGAACATCTAGCAGCTTTGTTAGTAAGTCCTCTTTCCAGCTCCTCGTGGTGCCACCTGGGGATTTCTATTTAAAATTGCGAACGAATCAAAAAGGGCGAATGGCGAGTTACCTGCACCACAAAACAGGATAAGTGTCGTTTAGGCTATGGCCCGGCAAGCCATATCTGGAAAAAACCAACAAGCCAAAAAACCCGAAAAAAGCATCGGATATAAAAAAACGGACGGATTAATCGATGACGACTCAGGAAACAACAAAGGGAAAAGAAAGAATGATATTCGGCTTTGTACGTGGAGTGTAAGGTCCCTCAACATACCACATGCAGCCGAACAACCATAGGCCCTAGACTGTTATAAGGCAGATATTACCGCAATCCAGGAAGTGCGATGGGATGGAACGGGGAAAAAGAGGATGAGAAACTGTGATATGTATCTACTACGGCGACTACAACAAGGAGAGAAGACAACGCTTATTCGGATATGGATTTGTTATTAGAGGTAGACTTAGGCAAAAGTCTTGGGCTTCAGACATGTAAGCGAATGCCTAATGACAATCCGCATCAAGGCCAAATTCAAAAACATCAGCCTAATTTGCGCAAAAGACGACTTCTATGACCTCCTAGGTCCCAGTTACGATTTTAAAATCGTACTAAGAGACTTTAACTCGAAACTGGGCAAGGAAGTCGCTTTTGATAGTGTCATTGATAGTGTCACAGCCTACACATCATCCATCACATCCGAAAATGGATTTAGGCTGATAGACTTCGCAACGGGGCGAAATCTTCTAGTTGCTAGCACGCGTTTCCCACATCTCAACATCCACAAAGGAACTTGGCGATCCTCGGATCAATCAACCGTCAATCAGATTGACCACATTGCGATTGAAGGCGGGTAAGCATCCGACATTCTGGATGTACGAACTTTTAGAGGAGCCAACATCGACTCGGACCACTATCTTCTGTCAGCCAGGTTGCGACTTCGAATATGCCTGGCCCAGAAAAATCGACTAAGGCCATCGGCGTACAACGTCGCAATGCTACAATCGCAAGAGACCGCCAGAGCCTATGCCAATTGAGTCTCCCTTAAGCTCACGGAAAACCCTCCAACAGCTGCTCAGACCGTACAACACCAATGGAACCGTTGACAACAAACCTTAGAGAGTGCTGCTTCTAAAGTACTGGGCGTAGGAGGGCACACGCAGCCAAGCAGACAGCTTATCAAGAGGTGCTGCATAGATGGACGAGAGATGCTCGTGAGCATTATGAGCCGAAAAGGAGAGAGGAGCATAAGCTTCTTAAAACAAAAAAAAAAGGGAGCACGCGATCGTAGAGATGAAGGGATGCTATCGCAGGAATGACGTTCGGGGGTTTTATCAACGAATAAAACGAACATGACAGGGATATAAGGCCTGAACGGAAGCCTGCAGGGACGAAAACGGAAACGTAGTATTGGATTCACAGTCGGTACTAAGAATCTGGAAAGACTACTTCTGCAGACTGTATAACGCCGATGGCGAAACAGATCCCGCTGTCAGGCAGAATAATCCTTTCACAACGGACGATGATAGTAGAGAACTGCGTCCCCCTGACCTGGACGAAGTTAGGAATGCTTTTTCTAAGCTTAAGTCCAACAAAGCTGCTGGAGTAAATGGACTACCTGCCGAGCTCTTTAAGGCAGCTGGAGATGACCTGTTGGGGAGTAATCACCAGCTCATCTGTAAGATGTGGTCAGAGGAACACATGCCCGATGAATGGAATCTTAGTATCGTTTGCCCGATCCACAAGAAAGGAGACCCCTTTGTCTGCGCCAACTACAGAGGTATAACTCTTCTGAACATCGCTTATAAAATCTTCTCTGCTGTACTGTGTGAACGCCTGAAACCGTTTGTTAATAAACTGATTAGTCCATATCAGTGTGGTTTCAGGTCCGGGAAGTCTTCTTCTATTGGTGGCGTTACAGTCCATGAATGACCAGAGCCAAGCTTCTCTCAATCATCCATGTTGTGTGTGATTTATTTTCCACATAGGTGAAAGGGACCTACAGTTTAATGCCGATTCCGAACGGCGAGAGTTGAGAAGCTTTTTCATGGCAACTGTACTACGAGAGGTTTTGCCAGTACCCCGCCCAGGAGGGACGCCGCGAAATAAACATTCCATAGCGTTGGTGTTATCGGGATCCGAACTCGCTCATCGTGCGTCATTGTCCAACACACCAACCACTGCGCCACGGCGTCCGGGAAGTCTACTTTAGGTCAATTGTAGGTTCCAGATCGACGAAGTCAGCGAGTATCATTGAGGCCTTTACGAGCATTGAGACGGAAGCGGCTAAAATGGGACTGGCGGTAAATGAGGGCAAAACGAAATATATGCTGTCGTCGAAAAAGGACACGAACCACCGGTGTCTTAGTAGTTTTCCGACGTCATAACATTATATTCTTACTCTACTCCGCTGCGTTCGTGATATCCGTAAGCGCATCTTGGCTACTTCAAGTTAGTGGTCCGAGTCGATGTTAGCCCCT
The DNA here is from genome assembly GCA_951905685.1 of Eumerus sabulonum. NCBI lineage: Eukaryota > Metazoa > Arthropoda > Insecta > Diptera > Syrphidae > Eumerus > Eumerus sabulonum. The sequence continues at coordinate 213,392,637 of OX645060.1, forward strand.
CGGAAAGTCCGAACATCAAGAATAGTGGAGGAGTGTCTGACGTCGATCGCGATGTAATCAATCTGGTTGGTAATCGATTGATCAAAAGACCGCCAGGTGCGTTCTCAAAGTGAGTCAAATTTTTGAAAATGAGTGCAGCTCTAGAGTACTATGATGATTCAAATCTTCGAACACCAATTAATCACCAGATGAACACAAGGAGACAAACTGAGGGTCTATTTCAACTTCCAGCGATCTTAAACGAGTACGGCAGAAGAAGACTCGAGTACATCGTGCCAAACATACTCAACAATCTTCCTCAAAATCTTCGCAATATAAACCATGTAAATGCTAGAAAAAGAAAAATTAAAAATTATTTCCTAGAATCAGTAACCTAGAATACATAAATATGAACAATTAATAAGCTTAACTCTTATTTAACTAGTTATATATATATTTTTTGTTTTTCATACACTAAAGTTTTCCAAAATTTAAACGCAAACTAAACTTTTGTAGTCCTACTTCGATGATTGTCGAACAAACATGTAAATAGCTACCCAATCACCTGCAGATAAGCCATAAGGTTTCGCGGGTAAATATTGTAACGTTGTCAGAACTATGGATATGAAATAAAATAAATATAAATAAAATACAAATAAATAAATAAATAAATGTATATCGAGGTGCGGGAAGCGCGTACTAGCTAGAAGAAGATTTCGCCCCTTAGAAAGATCAATCAGCCTGTGTCCGTTATCGCGTTATCGGAGGTGGTGTCGTGTAGGCTATATTTGCCGATGACTCGTTCAAAGATGCTTTCCTTACCCAGCTTAGCATTGAAGTCTCCCAGTACAATTTTGATGTCATAGCTGGGACATTGGGCATACGTTCTGTCTAGGAGATCGTAAAACTAATCTTTGGCGGAGTGTTCCTTGTCTTCCGTGGGGGCGTGGACGCAGATCAGGCTGATGTTAAAAAATTTAACCTTGATACGGATTGTTATGAGGCGTTCGCTCACATGCCGTAAGCTTAGGACTACATACATTCACAATATTTATATCATAATAATACATCATTTTTATAATTCCACATCCGTTGAATTGTTTTTTATTTGTCCGATCTTGCTACTATCTTACAAAATAAGATGTTTCTCTTTTTTTTTTCAAATAGGTTAAAATCCATCAGTTAAATTCATTTTACTCTTACAATTTATCTTAATTCTACTTACAATATCATCTAATTATTAATTATTACAGAGAAAAAAAAAATCAAAGCATTCGTTATTTTTTCTTTTGTTCGTTGCTTATAGCTCAAATATAATAATTCAATTTACCTAGTTCTTAAAGCAAAACGGGAAAAGACTGACTTGTTAGTTGCTCCCTTTGTTGTTATATCTGCGTTATGAAACGTTTAAATACACATTATACCAGTCGCAAGGCTACAGAAAATTAGGAAAGCTGCTTATGAAAGTGGTAAATAAAATATCACATTATATAACATATTAATAATAGCACCATCATTGCAAACATATATTGCGTTTAATCATTTCAAAGTTTGGTAGATCTTCTTCATTTTTAAATTTAAATTGGCAAAAGAATGGCAGTGCTTTGAGGTTTAGTAAATTAAGTTTGCAAATATTATTTATTGTTTCGATGTTTGTATTTACGTTTCAATTGTTTTGCATAATACTTTGTGTGTCTTTTGGTAGATGTGTCCAATACGTAATTAACGACCTTTTTGAAGTTACTTAACTTTTTGTACTTGGGTTTGCTTTTCCCAACGGCTCGATTCTTCACGAAGGCTTCACAAAGTTCTTGACGGTAGTTATGATTTCTGTTAATATACCCAATTTTTGCATCCTTTTCTTCTTTGAATCTTTTGGCCCAGAAATCGATGTCTTTTTGTCGAAATTTTTGGTAATAAAATCTATTGTTCTCAAATTTGTTGTGGAATGGATTGTGTTATTGTAAATGGTAACTATTAAAAACAGTTTTTCGTCTAAGTCAGAGCTATCTTTTGCCGCGCTCATAATTCTAAGGTGCTCGTGCAATGTACCATGCAAACGCTCGACATCTGCGTTACCTGTTTTCAGCGAGGCAGGAGTTTTGTGAAAAATTACATTATTTTCTTACAAAAAAAGTTCGACGGCTGAGTGCAATATGCACGTTTCTCCATCAGATACAATTGTATTAGGTTTACCTAGGAACTGAATCCTTTGTTTTATCGCACTAAGGACGTCAATCCGTGTTCTACTTTGCAACTTATGAAGTGTAGCATACGTAGAAAATGTATCAATTGTTGTAAGATACATTTTGTTTCGTTCAGGGAACCATATGTCAATGTGTATTATATCGTTGAAATGCATTGGGATTTTTAGTGGGTGCCTATCATATTTAGCTAAGTTACAAATCTCACAGTTGTTCACAAATTTATGTATTTCAGTTTGTAAATTGGGATAAAAGTATTTAGACTTTAGTTCGAGAAACATTTCATTGATGCCTCGATGGTTTTTGGCAATATGTTCTTCTTTTATAATGTCAAGGATTTCATTTTTGTCTGTAATATCCACTAATATTAAATTTGATTTAACTAACTTAAGGTTGGGGTTCACCGAAAAATAGTCAACGAACAGATTTTGAAATTTAACGAAAAGTTCAAGATCTGGACAATATACGCAAAAATTACCCTTTTTGGTAAGAAATATCTTCATAATTTCCTATAGATTGCTTTTTTCGTCAAGTTGAATATGGTTTTGGATCTTTTTATGTAATATTTTGATTCGAATTTTTTCTTTTGTGCCGTGGTTTTTAAACATATTAATCGGCTTTTCAGAGATGTTAATATAATGGTTTGAATCTTCCTGTGCACTACGCATAGTAGCTGCAGTAGATCTAAATTCGTCGTTGTCATTAGAAGGCATTGAAACTGTATCATTATGGTTTTGCTTTTCAGAGGAGTCATTATGAAAATGCTAGCTGTACAAAGGTCATCGTCTGTATTTGGCGGGTCTTGATTTATAAATCTGTTGAGTCCACCTGCTACATAATTCACTTTCCCTTTCAGATATTCAACGTCAAAATTGTATTCGTTAAGAAAGATTTTCCAACGTTGGAGTTTCATATTAGGCTCTTTTAAAGTACTAAGCCAAACAAGAGGTTTGTGGTCTGTTCGCAAGACAAATTTCCTACCATACAGATAAGGCCTAAAATATTTAACAGACCAAACGACGGCCAGAAGTTCTTTTTCGATAGTTGAATATTTTTTCTCATGATTGTTCAACGTACGAGAAGCGTAACAAGATGATGATACTGAAATCAGGAGCTTTAAGAACAGGATCAGAAGTCAGCAAAATTTTAATTTTTTCAAATGCTTCAACGTATTGAGGATCGGATGCATTTACGTGCTCTGATTTTTTTAAATATCGTATAAGTGGAAATGCTACTTTGCCATAGTCCTTTATGAATTTACGATAATAGCCTGAAATACCCGAAAAACTCATAATGCCTTTCTTATCCGTAGGCTATTTCATAGAGACTATAGCCTGGACTTTATTTTTATCCGGTTGAATACCTTTACTTGATACAGTATGACCTAAGTAGTTTGTTGATAATTCAGCAAAACTACATTTGTTTATTTGTATTTTCAAGTTACATCCCTTAAGTTTCTCAAAGATTTTCTTTAATGACAATAAATGCTCCTCAAAACTAGTTGAAAATACTAAAATGTCATCTAAGTAAACGACACAAGATTTATTAATAAAGTCTTTCAATACAGTATTCATTAATCTCTGGAATGTCGCTGGAGCATTTTTTAGTCCAAACGGCATTCTCAGAAATTCGAAATGGCCATTTTTGGTCGCAAAGGCAGTTTTCGCCCTATCGCGTGGTTCGATCTCAATCTGATGAAAGCCTTTAACAAGGTCAATAGTTGAAAAAAAATTGCATTTACCTAGTTTGTCTAGCAGTTCTTCGATGTTAGGCATAGGGAATCCATCCTCTATTGTCTGCTCGTGCAGCCTTCTGTAGTCTATTACAATTCGCCATTGCTTTTCGCCGTCTTTGCCGGCTTTTTCGGGCACTACCCAAATTGGCGAATTATAAGGACTGTTACTGGGCACGATTATTCTTTGTCGCAACATTTCTTCTACCTGTCTATCGACTTCATCAGAATGGATTTCGGGATATCTATAAAGTTTCGAAAAAATCGGAATTTCGGTCTTGGTATTTATATGATGTTTTATTTCGCTCGTAAAGGTCAAATTTTCACCTTCTTTATAAAAGATTGATTTATACGAGTAAAGTAAAGACTCGAGCCTAGATTTGTCGGGATTGCTAAGTTGACTTGCGAAAACTTTTTCTTCTATTTCGGTTTTAAAATATTCATTAAGGAATATGTTAGGGAACTCTTTAAGACAGTTGCAAGCAAATTTTGTGTACATTTCTTCGGATTCATTAAAATATATGGGAATATTGGCGTTATCAGTAACTAAAGAACGAGTCTTGTAATTAATTATTGGATTTAAAAAAAAAAAAAACAAAGGAATTTTGAACTTAGTATTTATATTGACATGACGACCAAGGACTTTTAAAACATATTTTTGTGAGGAGACTTTCCATTTGGGATTACAAATGTTTTTATTGATAATACTTAATTCGGCTCCACAATCGATAATAAAACGCAATGGCCTATTGTTACTTTTTACTACTGTATAGGGTAGTTGTTTTGCAAGGGATGGCGAAAATTTGATTGCATATTAGAATTGCTGCAATTACCATTGTTATTATGCTCACTGAGAGCGATATCCATAGGTTCTTCATTGAAACGTATGTTGGTAAGTCTAGATCGACCGCTCTTGTTGGAATAGTTTCGACGAGAATGTCCACTTTGGGGTTCTTTAAAATGTTGGTATCGTCCAGTTCTTGAATTGTCATTACTATGTGTTTGTTCGCGTTGTCTATTATGTATATTGTTGTTGAATGTCGTTTCTGTATTTAATGTTCTGTTATTATTGTATGGTATCTGCGTGTTTTGTGAAGAGTTATAGTATGTTTGTATGTATTGTTATTTTGCCTATGACCTACATATGTACCTATTATTAATAAATGTCACTTGTCTACCATTTGAGCCTTTTTGTTGATGATTTATTTCAGTAATGATTGTAAAAGCTTCAGTTAAGGTTTGTGGATTTCTACTGAAAGTAACAGTTTTGGTGGGTTCTGGTAGGTTGTTTTTAAATACCTCTAGCGCTATCCTATTATTTGATTGAATCATTTGGTTATTATTGTAATCGTGAGTCAGTAAATATGCGTTATTTATCCTACCTAGCAACTTGGTAATGCTATTGTAAAAATCTTCTATTGTTGTTTCCATTTGAGCTGTTCGTAATTTATCTAGCAAAGTATTAGTAGACAATTTTTCACCAAAACTATTCTTGAGAATATCTTTTATTTCGGACCACGTTTCTAACCTCCCGTGTTTTTTTAACTCATCACGAGCCCCACCTGCAATCTTGTCTTTAATGTAACCTGTTAATATGTTTTTCGTAATTTGGTCGAAATCAATAAAGAGAGCAACTAAAGAGTCAACCCTATCTAAAAAATCAATAATATACGATTCGTTGCCGTCAAATACATGAATTTTACTTATTAGTAATATTAATCTAATATTAATCTAAATCTTAATTCTAACGGATTAACGGAATGTTCTTTGTTTTCTTTTGTTTCTTTGCACTCGCGGCCTTGCGGTTTTTTTTTTTTTTTTTCCTACTGGCGAGTAAACTACGATTAGACTACTAATCGTAAGTTTTTATAAGTTTGACAAAAACACAACTCGATTTAGTTTAGCTTTATTATTCATTAATATAATAACACGTGAGTTTATTTGCTTGCTTTATCTTGATGTTCTCTCCAGCTTCTGTCTTCGTTGGTGGTCGACGATCGAAAAAGGACGAGTCGGCGAGCTTGCCTTTCAGCTTTGTCTTTTTAGAGAGAACAAAGGAAGGAAACTAGAGCTTGACGAAGTCGTTAAAGTTGTGCTTTGACATTTGTTGACAAATGTCAAGCACGGCCTTAACGAAAGTGTTTAAGGCGGATGTTTAACTTACGATTATATTACAATATGCAAAAGCCTTATCATCCTGGTCCTGCTTAATGGCGCAGAGACATGGAAAGCGGATGAGGAGGCCTTGGTCGGCCCGACCTGCATAAATGGGGAGTGGAGGAGAAAACTTAATAGCCACATACAGTCACATGAATGTAGCACAGCGTCTTCTGATCCAACGCCTAAGATGGCTAGGTCATGTTGAGCGCATGGAAAACACAGCTCCGGCCCGGAAGAACTATGAATCCAATCCCGAGGAGCGATTGGACGGCCAACTTTAAGGTGGCGCAACCAAGTGGAAAATGACCTTAACCAACTAGGTGTGCGGCACTGGATACTGCTGGCGAAAGACTGTGCCAGTTGGAGTGGTTTTTTAAGGGCGGCCCAGGTTCACCATGAATTGTAGGGCCAAAAAAGAAGAAGAGTATACAACGACGTTTAAAATTCTCTCATATGTGGGACGATTTAAAGTCATTTACTTGATGAGTTTTCTTACAATATACTTTGAAAAGGCTTCATGAGGAAAATGAGGAATCTAAATATTAAAATGTTTGAGGTCCAATAAATGTACCAGGTGAGAATCTGTGAAGTTATCCACTACAAAAATGAAGGCTCATAATTATGTCCCATCGTTTACATGATTGTTTGATGCGTGTTATATGCGGAGGTAAGTCGAACGATCATTTATTGAAATAAAATCTTTATCGACGTAAGTGTAGCGAAGTCTCCGATTAGAGCAAAAGCACATGTCGAGTCGCCATTATATGCAGATGGTAACCAACAATGCCGTTCATTACAGTTAAGTCTTAATAGAATCACTGTGTCTCATCTGACAAAACCTGACAAGAATTTGGAAATATGTATGTAGGAATGAGATTAAAATCATCAAATACCAGCCCGTGCACACTTGCTATAATAAAAGACAAATAATATTCTATACTAAATAACGACTTGCTTTATTATAACTCGAGAGTTCTGAAGCGTGTTGTTCTAGTTTAAAGCATTAAGTAACAAACCGGTCCCAGCAAGGCTCATCAGTGCATCATCTGTCTGCAGCAATCCTTTTTAAACAGAGAGCATGACAAGTCTAAACCAAATGTCACATCGTTCAGACAATTTAACCCGATTATCACCGCATAAAACTGAAATTATCATAAACTATTCAAATTTGGAGATTTCGGTGATTAATTAACAATCACCTGTGTACACAGATAGAAGTTTGAGATGTCAACAGGCGGGTACAGACAGGTTTGATGGGTTTTGTTGATTTTAATATCGAATTTAAGCTAATTAATGCATTCGTTGGATTGTTTTTGATCCGGCGATGAATGTTGGTTATTTTGCTTTAGTCACTCTTGAGCTTTTAAAGTCGATTTAAGGCAATTAAAAAAACGTGGGAATTAACAAGCAATAAACAGACACTTGATTTGATTTGATGGGTGTTGATTGAAAGCCATAGAAAGAGCTGGTACAAATAAAAAAAAAACCATAAGGTAGTAATTGTGCATACGATATGGAAACAACAATATAAATAAGACGAATATGTTCTTGCCCAACCATATAAAACCTTTATTGTCCCAGCCCTTTTTTACGACACAGTGACTGGAATCTCATCGAAAGTGTATGAGAAGGTCATTGGCCGGTTCAAATGGTCAATTTTACAACATTTGATCCCGTATATGTTAGGAGCTGCTTTCTACTCGCTCTCTGATCGTTAGATTGAGCAACATTAGCTTGGACAGTCGTCTACAAATCCAACGTCTAAAATGAAACAAAGAACATCCCAATCCCGACAGACGACAGAACTGAGAACGGCGCAAGTAAAAGGGGATTATAGTCAACTGGTCAGGGGGTTATAAGAAAGGTTTGATCGGCAGGAACATATTCACGATCAACATTTCCTTCAGGCGCGACTTTGACATCCTCGATTCGTTGGCCGTTTCCCGCCTTTTTCCACCCACTGCTGACTAAGTCTGCGGGTCTCGACAATTTGCAGAGGATTTCTGAGTGTGTTTCACTAGATTTCACTAAAAATTGCTTGTAGTGTGAGCGCCACTCAAAGTTTTTTTTTTCTGAAAAATACGCACGTCACACAAACAAAACGTGCTGCTGACGTCAGCATTAGAGGAAAGGGGGTCACTTTCTAGACAGATGGTGATGAGCGATGCAGTATTAGCAGTTCCCGAGTTGTGACTAAATTCCCGGAACTTAATTGCCAATACTCTTAATGTATGATTGTTTAGCTATTTGGTTTTTGAGCGTCCCATTTTTGGAAGCTCGCATATAATTCGGGACACAAGCAGAGCTACATGAAAAAAGAGATGGAAAACCTTCGTATGTCTGCTGGGCGATCCACGGAGGGGTTGGTTGTCGCACTTTTCTTGTTTCACCACAGATCAATTATCTGTGCAGCGTCACCACTTTTCTTTATTATCCAATACTATCCACTTTAAACTTTAATACACAAACAAACCTTTATTGAAAGCTTTTATTTTCCCACTGTTTTACCGATTGATCACACCGACTTGTCACACGCTGTTCAATACCACAAACTGAATGCATGCCGAGGGCGAGTGTTCGTGCTTATATTGCTCTCGGTCCACCTTCTTGAATGTTCGCCGTCGGAAGTTCCCCTTCGGAAATCTCTAGAATGCTCTGAAAATTAGCGTTACGCCGTTGACAGTTGACATCATTTCAACTTCCCCTTCACCAGAGCTTTCGAACTTTGACAGCGAAATTCGAACCTAACCGTCGGTTTGTGTCTCCGCAACACTGCCCTCCTCCTAAGCTTGTTCATCCTCGAAGGATTGGATCCTTCTCCGTAATATGGCGCTAACCTTTCTACGTGGACAATCTTATACTTCGCCCGTCTGCTGTATTCGGTACACCACGTCGTTGAGCTTCTTGATGACCTCATATGGCCCATCCCAGGCTGATTGCAATTTGGGGCACAAGCCTTTTTTTCGTTGTGGGTTGTACAGCAATACCAATTGTCCTGTCTCGAGTCCAGAAGAGTTCGCCCTTAAGTTGTATCTCGCCTTCATCTTATCGATGACCAAATTCAGTCGCTCCCGGATGAACTTATGGATGGAGTTCAGCTGTTCTATCTTTTCGGTTACGAAGTCCTCCCTGCCGCTAGTTGTCGGTAGTACCACCTCGAACTTCAAGTCCGATGGTAGTCGAAGATCGAATCCAAAAATGGCTTCAGCAGATGTTGTTGCCGTTGAATTGTGCTGTGCCGAACGGTATGCCATTCAGAAAAGGGGAAGATGTTCATCCCAGTCCTTCTGATCTCCGACGACGACTTTTCTCAAGTATTCCTCCATCTTCCGGTTGAACTGCCATCAGATTGTGGGTGTAATGGTGTTGTCCGTGTCTTTCTGACACCTAGCATGTCGCAGAGTTCTTTGAACACCGACGACTCGAAGTTCCTTCCTTGGTCTGAGTGCAGTTCCAGCGGTACTCCGTAACGCGCAACCCAGTTGTTCACGAATGCATCCGAAACGTTTTGGCTTCCCTGTTCGGGATGCAAAACAGCTCAGGCCACTTGCTGAAGTAATCGATCACCCCCAGCGCGTATTTGTTTCCGGCGTTGCTCATTGGGAATGGGCCTGCGATGTCTATGGTGATACGTTCGAACGGTGCTCCAACATTGTACTGCTGCATATTTCCTCGAGTTTTCCTAACTGGCCCCTTTGCCTTCGCACACTGTTCGCACCTGCGAATGAAACGCGTAACCGACTCATGGCATCCTACCCAGTAGAAACGTCTCTTGATCTTTTCTACAGTCTTGTTAACACCAAGATGACCCCCGCTTGGTCCCTCGTGGTATTCTCGGATGACCTCGTCGATTTGTCCTTTTGGATTTACCAGCAGATCGTTTACAATGTTCCCGTCCTCACTTTCCCAACTGCAGAAGAGGCAACCGTTCTTCAGCTTCAAACTCTGCCATTGAGCCCAGTAAGCTTTCACGATTGGGCTTTCACTGGATATTTGCTGCTAAGTTGGTCGAAAACCTCGTTCTTGATAACCGATGATGACTGCCAGATCGGCATCTTCTCGCTGCTTTCTCTCTATCTTCTCGGAAGTCCAGGCACCTTCTGGCAGCACATGGAAACGACGAATGTCGATGACCTGTTCCTTGGTTTCGGCTCGTGAACAATGTTTGCATTCAACATCGCGAGGTTGCCTCGTTAACGCATCCGCATTTCTAAGGCTGCTTCCCTTTTGGTATTCGCGTGCACTCGCTTGATCGCCTTTTGGCGAATCCGACCTCGGACGACTTCTTCCCAGACGTCAACTTCTCGCCATGTGCCCCTGCTGGTTGCAGATGTAGCATCTACCTGGGAACGGGCGGCTCCTACTCACCGTTGTTTCTCTGGAACTACACCGCAATTTGCTGGATGAACACTTTCTCCGCAGACGGCAGTTTCTCGCAATGTGGCCCTGCTGGTCGCAGATGTAGCATCTACCCGGGAATGAACCACTCTTACTTTCCGTTGTTGTTCTGGAACTATCCTGGTCTTGAGATATGCGCCGTAGTTTGATGGAAGGTCGGCATATCAAGAGCGATGTTTCACATGCGAGAGCACTGGCAACTGTCTCCTTGAAAGATGTCTTCGGCAGGAGAATCAAACTTCGTTGCGTATCGGGGTCCCTTAGCCCTTGGATGAAAGAATCCGTTTTAAGTTTCCCCACCACATCAACTGGAACATCCGCGTAGGCAAGATGGGATAGCCTCTCGATGTCGGCAGCATACTGTTGGATGGTCTCGTTTCCACGCTGCTTGCTTCCTTTAAGTTCCAGCTTGTGCAACTCCTGTATGTGCTCACTGCCGTAGCTTCGATGAAGAGCATCCCATATGGCTGTGTAGTTCTTTCTCTGGGTCTCCGGGATGGCTGAAGTTCTACAGCTGCTTCACCTTTAAGGGAAATTACCAGGGCGGCCACACGGTCTTCTTCTCCCCATGCAGAGGGGCATGCGCTGGCTCCCACATTGGAGTGCCCCAGCATCCTCGTATCCCGAATCTGTAGAGGTGCAACCAGCCTAGTCATCGAGGGAACGATGGACGGGCGACGATATCTGCTGACGTTGGACACGGGCGCAACTCATTCAGTCATCCGAAGCGGATTGGTTTCTGACATTTTCCGAGGTAAGGCTTCGTGCAGTAACTGGTGAGAAGGCGGAAGTTAAGGGAAAGGTCCAGAAAAGAATTACGATGGGTACCGTCGAGTTTCAGCGTCGACTTCATGATTAGGCATGGCTTCACATTGGACCTCAACCAAAAAGTGATGAAGTATGGCAACTTGGAGCTCCGATTAACGATAGATAATGGAGAGGGTAACAAGGTCAAGCGAATAGTCGTGCAAGCGCGCCAAACAGTTCCCCCGAATGCAGAAGCTGTGGTTTGGGCAAAGATAGAAGAGGATGCGGGGACAAGCCGAATGTGGGTAGTCGAACCCGACAAAAGAAATCGACTCAGCGATATAGTTGTTGGAAGGGCTCTCCCTTCCAACACAGACAAGACCAACTGGTTCCAGTACGAGTCCTGAATCCTGCCAGTACACCTAAGACAATACAAAAAGGAACAACAATCGCTCAGTGCCAAGAAGCCGCCGCCATTATGAACTGCGAAGATAAGAAACAACAGCAAATCCAGTCCAACAAAGCCTTCTTAAAAACAATGGCCAGAGAGTGGACGCAACATCTAGTGGAGAGGCAGAAAAGTAAAGCACTCTCTCTGCTTCGTAAATATTGGACAGTTTTTGCAAATGGTAAGAACTGTGGAAGAACATCAATTGTGAAGCACAGAATAGACACAGGGGACTCTAGACCGATCCGGCAACCACCGAGGAGGGTACCTTTGGCGAAAGAAGGCGAGGTGATCAAACTAATCGACGAGATGGAAAAGGAGGGCGTGATCGAACCATCTGCAAGCCCATGGAATTCGCCAGTAGTGCTTGTTAAGAAGAAGGATGGAAGGACCCGATTCTGCGTGGACTATAAGAAGCTGAACGACGTCACGAAGAAGGACAGCTATCCTTTAACGAGAATCGACGACACCTTGGACACACTATCTGGTGCAAAGTGGTTCTCGACGCTGGATTTGCAAAGTGGATACTGGCAAATAGAGCTTGACCAGCAAGACAAGGACAAGACCGCGTTCACTGCCGTGGCAATTCTCTGTGATGCCCTTCGGTCTTTGCAATGCGCCAGCCACATTCGAGAGACTTATAAACCGGGTGCTAAGAGGACTTCACTGGAGGGCTTGCCTTGTCTATCTGGATGACATAATTGTCATGGGCAAGGATTTCGACGATCACCTTAAGAAGCTTGAAGAGGTACTGGAACGTATTCAGGCAGCCGGACTGAAATTGAGCCCGAAGAAATGTTCGCTCTTCCCGAACGAGGTGAGGTGCTTGGGACATGTGGTGACTGCAGAAGGAGTCCATACAGATGAAGAGAAAATCTCGGCGGTTAAAGAATGGCCGCGGCCGAAGAATCTTCATGAGTTAAGGTCATTCCTGGGACTTTGCACATATTACAGGCGATTCGTCCCAGGATTTTCAAACGTTGGCAGCAGTTTGCACGAGCTCATCAAAAAGAATCGGCCATTCAAGTGGGAGAAGCCGCAGGAGGAAGCGTTCATTCACCTGAAGGAATTGCTCTGCAGTGCGCAGATTCTTGCATATCCTGTCTCGGGAGAAAAGCTTGTTTTGGACACCGATGCGAGCGGACATGGAATCGGAGGAGTACTCTCTCAAATAATTGACGGGCGAGAACGGGTCATCGCTTGCTACAGTAGGATCCTATCGAAGCCGGAGAGGAGCTACTGTGTAACTAGGAGGGAGCTTTTAGCCGTGGTTGACTGTGTCAAGCATTTCCACAAATATCTCAATGGCCAGGCTTTTCATCTTAGGACGGACCACGCAGCGTTGAAGTGGCTGCTGCAGTTCAAAAATCCGGAAGGCCAGCTTGCTAGATGGATAGAGAGAATCCAGAGTTATGACTTCAGTATCGAACACCGGAAGGGAAGCAGTCATGGAAATGCGGATGCATTATCGAGGCGATCTTGCCATGTTGAATGTAAACATTGTTCACGTGCCGAAACCAAGGAACAGGTCACCGACATCCGTCGTTAAGCAGCGAGAAGATGCCGATCTGGCAGTCATCATCGACTACCAAGAACGAGGTTTTCGACCAAGTTGGCAGCAAATATCCAGTGAAAGCCCAATCGTGAAAGCTTACTGGGCTCAATGGCAGAGTTTGAAGCTGAAGAACGGTTGCCTCTACCGCAGTTGGGAAAGTGAGGACGGGAACATTGTAAACGATCTGCTGGTAATTCCAAAGGGACAAATCAACGAGGTCATCCGAGAATACCACGAGTGACCAAGCGGGGGTCATCTTGGTGTTAACAAAACTGTAGAAAAGATAAAGAGACGTTTCTACTGGGTAGGATGCCATGAGTCGGTCACAAATTTCACTTGCAGGTGTGAACAGTGTGCGAAGGCAAAGGGGCCAGTTAGGAAAACTCGAGGAAATATGCAGCAGTACAATGTTGGAGCACCGTTCGAACGTATCGCCATGGACATCGCAGGCCCATTCCCAACGAGCAACGCTGGAAACAAATACGCGCTGGTGGTGATCGATTACTTCAGCAAGTGGCCTGAGGTGTTTTGCATCCCGAACCAGGAAGCCAAAACCATTTCGGATGCATTCGTGAACAACTGGGTTGCGCGTTACGGAGTACCGCTGGAACTGCACTCAGACTAAGGAAGGAGCTTCGAGTCGTCGGTGTTGAAAGAACTCTGTGACATGCTAGGTATCAGAAAGACGCGGACAACACCATTACACCCACAATCTGATGGCATGGTCGAAAGGTTCAACCGAAGGATGAAGGAATACTTGAGAAAAGTCGTCGTCGGAGATCAGAAGGACTGGGATGAACATCTTCCCCTTTTCTTATTGGCATACCGTTCGGCACAGTACAATTCAACGGCAACAACAGCTGCCGAAGCCATTTTTGGAACTGATCTCCGACTTCCATCGGACTTGAAGTTCGGCGTGGTACTACCGACAACTAGCTGCAGGGAGGACTTCGTAACCGAAAAGAAAGAACAGCTGAACTGAAAGGAGAAATTGGAATGATGTCAACTGTCAACGGCGTAATGCTTATTGTCAGAGCATTCTAGAGATTTCCGAAGGGGAACTTCCGACGGCGAACATTCGAGAAGGTGGACCGAGAGCAATATAAGCACGAACACTCGCCCTCGGCATGCATTCATTTTGTGGTATTGAACAGCGTGTGACAAGTCAGTGTGATCAAACAGTGCGAAAATAAAAGCTCTCAATAAAGGTTTGTTTGTGTAATAAAGTTTAAAGTGGATAGTATTGGATAATAAAGAAAAGTGGTGAAGCTGCACAGATAATTGATCTGTGGTGAAACAAGAAAAGTGTGTGTGTTTTTATTCGGATAAAAAGACAATTGTAGTTTATCGCAATCCAGTGTTGCGAACCCTATTCGGTGTGGGATCGAATAATTCGTAACAATATGAAATTGCTCGGACATATGTTGTGGTTAGGTAAGGTAAAGCACACTCATTGTGCAATATATTGCACAATAATATTGAATGCCCAGGGACCGCTTTAGAAACGACGCTTTTGACTTATCACTGTGTTGGTCTCAAACGTCGATGTGTAGAGTCAAGACGTCGGAGCAAGGCAGAATGACATAGTCAAACCGCAACGCGTTTGTAGGGGCTATCTGTCAAAATGCCTGTCAAAGCCATCGGATTGCCAGCTCTATATTTATCTATGCTCATGAGTAATTAGCTGGGAGCATTTAATTTCCGCTCACGAACACGAGTGTGTGCATTTATAAAATCTCACCCCTGGGCGCACTTCATATGTTCGTTAAAGATGGTTTCATTTTCTATAAACTCTAAATTAGAAGCTTTCGGCAATCGAAATTGTACACGCACGTGAGCAGTTTATGAGCAATAGATTCTTTAATGTGCGCATATGAGCGTGCGTTTCCTTACCCTGGGTTACATGGAGCGACAGAAAAAAGGAGACTCGACGCTAACAACACGCGGTGTTCATCTAAATACTGACCGCGCCCGATGCTGATTGATTGCGGTAATCGGACGAGAACCGATACATTACCCGTTATTAGTCTGAGAATCCTACCGCAGCTAATAAAACAGCTAATGACCTTAACACTCACAGTATACGGTCAACTGAAATTCATTCTCTGGGTCTGCAAAGTTAACACTAAAAGTTCATGAAAAGAATTACTTTGAATGATAACCAACGCGAAATTTGGTCGGCTCTCGTCCTAACTAGGACAAACCACTCCTGAGAGTAGTAAACGAGCATCTTCGACCCAAAACCTCAGCACTCCGTTCGGATTGTGTGTGAACCATAGATAAATGAACAAGATAGCAATCTGATGGCTTTGACAGGCATTTTGACAACTAACCCCTACAAACGCGTTGCGGTTTGACGGCGTTTTGACTATGTCATTCTGCCTGGTTCCGACGTCTTGACTCTAAGTCAAAAGCGTCGTTTTTAAAGCGGCACCTAGACGCTAAATATTATTGTGCAAAATATTGCACACATTTTAGTGGTTTGCTGCCCCAGACGGTTCAACATTTTTCCGAATGATTTAGTTGACCGCTCATATTTGTGATAAAAGTCAAAAGCGTTTTGATTTTCCGCAATATATCGCATAATCTTGCAATGTTATCTACAGACGAACAATAATATTGTGCAATATCAAATATCGCACAATATTATTAAGCGTCTAGGGGCCGCTTTATATTACAAAAGCAACAACCAACTCTTGCGGGGATCACAGGGCGGACGTAGATACGAAGGTTTTCCATCTTGTTCATGTATCTATGGTGTGAACCTGCGCAAAACTATCCCTCTACCCGTTACCTTCGCTCGCACAACGCTTACGTTATAAGGCCTTAGCCTTGAGTGCGGGTGTAACTATAAAAAAAAAAACAATTTTTTTCTTATTTTTCAACAGCAGTGTTTATTATTTGAAGTTGAAGCGATACGCAAAGACTTCATTTCTTAAACACAGATCCTCTGAAATAGACCCTTATTCCAGTAAAATGTTGTAAAATTTTCATAACAAACAAAGGGTTGAGTGGGACTTGAAAGTTGCGCTAAATATCTAGTTAAATGCCGCATATGATCGCAATTGTTGAATTGGAAGCAAAATTATTTTTCTAATTCCTTAATACAATTTACGAACTGTGAAGGCGGAGCTATTAAAGCGCCATTACCAAATTGTTTAAAAGAAGTGTAAGTCCTAGCTCCATCTAAATCAACATTAGAGAAGTATGACAAAAGTAGCTTACATTTCCGATAAAGCCAATCACAAACATAAATAAAACTGTTTTCCTTAAAAAAAGGGTTCGATCACTAGATTGCGATAAACAATAACACTTTTACTTGTTTATCAAATACACACAGCTGGGCGCTTCACCTTTATTACAAGCTTTTACACACTTTACACTTTATTGCTTACACACTGTTCACTCAATTGCTTGAGCAATTTGGGGCTCAAGCCTTTATTTTCGGTGTGGGTTGTACAGAAATACCAATTGTCCTGGCTCGTATCCGGAAGTATTCGCCCTTAAGTTGTATTTCGAGTTCATTTTATCACTGACCAAGTTCAGTCGCTGCCGGATGAACTGATGGCTAGAGTTCAGCTGCTCCTTTAGTTTTCGGATTCCATAACGAGTGATCAGTCGGTTATCAAGCCATCTATCAAGATGTAGAGACAAACGTTGTAATAAAGGTGAAGCGCTCAGATAATTGATCTGAGGTGGAAGAGACAAAGTGTGTATATTGAATAACAATTAGACAGTTGTAGTTTATCGCAATCCAGTGATCGAACCTTATTAGGAGACGAACTAATTTAAACAATACAATTCTTCCCCAAAGTGATCAGCAAACAAGTGGATGATTTTTAATGTGAATATAATTATTGTATTGGATCATAATTTACTCATCAAGTACTTACTATTATTTAAATATTTAGTTATTCAATGAGGTTAATAGGTAGCTAACGTCGATTGTAATTGTCGTTAAATTTAAATTCAAAAAAATATGTGAACACATCCCCCCTCAACCGTTTTCTAGGAAAATCACATACTTTTGACTTATTATTGTGGGAGTCTCAAGACGTCGATGTGTAGAGTCAAGACGTCGAAACAGGCTGACATACTCAAGACGCCGTCAAAATACAAAGCGTTTGTTCGTGCAATCTGTCAAAAGCGGCTGTCAGAGCCAGCGGATTGCAATCCATTATTTATCTCTGGACACAAGTCAAAGGAAATACTGCTCAGCTAGTATTGCCGTTTTATCTTGGAGAGACTTCTATACATCATGACAGTGCTTACAAAATATTTTCATCAAATTTCGTGCTCCAAGAGTAACATTCCTCGCACACTTCGACCACTGGGGTTGGCCGTGGTGCAGTGGTTAACATCATCGACCGCCGAACGGAAGGTCTATAGTTCATAGCCAAGATAAAGTAATTCCTATACGGACAAAAAGTATGCAACGCTGTTGTGAATGGAAAGTGACCAGACGTACTGCTACAGGCATAACACTCACAGTATATGGTCAACTGAAATTCATCCTCTGCGTATGCAGTACTAAAAGTGCTCGAACGAAATATAACGGACTATAACCAAAGCGGAATTTGGTCGGCTCTCGTCCTATCTGAGAGTAGTGAACGAACATCAACGATCCAAACCACTGCACTCCGTTCAGTTTGTGTGTGTAACAACACATCATAAGAGAATATAAAAACTTGAACCTGCGCGAGTCTCTAAAAAAAAAAAAAAAATTGTACAGTTGTTATAATCGGCCTACTGAGAGAGTAGTTCAAGCCATAGTGACCAAATTTCGCACCAATTCCACGCTATTTGGCATGGAACTATGTATGTGCCTAAACATATTCGTAGATGGATACAGAGGAAAATATTGCTGCTCGAACCGCTAGTGATAATGAAGATCACTATTTGTCCCACCGTCGGCGTTTGCTGTGATTAAGATTATGTTCTCGACGGAAGATTTTATGCTAAGTTCTTGGTCTAAAACCGAACAAAATACAACTCGTACAAGAGCTCAAGTCCTAAGAATTTTCATTGAATCGGCTTTAGTCCAATCCAGGATGGGAGATGAACAGTGTGGTTTTCGTCACGGCAGAAGTACTACCGACCAATTTTTCACTATAAGATATTTCTAAGAGGAAATATCATGCATTGCGCTGAGTATAATTGTCTGTGGTGATTTAAATAACGATATTCTTGCTGATCCTTCCTCTAATATGATTAACAATTTCAAAAGTTTGGATCTTACTCCAATCAATATGACAACACCCACGCACTTTACAAACGACTCCTCTACCTTGTTGGATATCTTTCTTGTGAATGACACAACTAAAGTTTTACTCTATACTCAACTAGCCGCCCCAGGGTTTTCCAAGCACGATATGTTGTATTTATCATACGATGTGCACTTGAAAAAGGATCAAATCAGTTTTAGGTATAGGGATTTCAAGAACATTAATTACAATGATCTTGATGCAGATGTAAGAGCAATTTCATGGGAAGAAGTTTTTCATATACCCTCGGCTAATGATCAACTTTTGTTCATACAAAATAATATACAAAGGCTTTTTACCTAGCATGTACCCTTAATTTCTAAGGTAATAAGGCAGGAGTCTCCACCGTGGTTCAATATTAACCTACTCGAACTTATTAAGAAACGTGACACTGGTTATTCTCGATGGAAGCGCTACAAACTGCAAGAGGATTACAACACCTATCGCCATCTCAGAAATTCAGTCGTTGCGCGCATAAAAAGTGCGAAGGGTCGCTACTACGACCGTACCTTAAATCACGATCATCAAGATAGAAAAGTTTTATGGCACAAGCTTCGTAAAATGGGAATTGGCAAAGAACACCTATCGCCACCAGACGATATACATAGATTGTAATCTTCTTAACCAAAAGTATGCGGCAGTCTCCAACTTGCAAACACAAAATACGAGTTCTCAATTTAAATCCCTCGCATGGCAAAACAGGCACGAATTAGAAGGTGAAACATAATTTAGATTCATTCACCTTATAGACGAGGACATAGTTGATGCTATTTTGACAATAAAGTCAAACGCGGTAGGCCTCGATGAAATTAGTCCTCAGTTTACTAAAATCATCCTTCCTTACATACTTAAGTATATAACACATGCATTCAACATAATTCTTACAACCTGTGATTACCCACAAGTTTGAAAAAATGCCAAAATTATTCCCATACCAAAAACATCACACCGCACTTGCACCGGCTATAGGCCTATATCCATACTTCCCTTTTTCTCCAAAGTGTTCGAGAGGGCAATACTGAAACAAATGCAAGTTCATCTAAGCCGAAATGAACTCTTGTGTAGTAATCAGTCCGGGTTTCGCACTAAACGAAGCTGCAAAACCGCACTCCTATGTGTTGTGGGTGGCATACGATTGGCAATGGACTCAAATTATTGTACATTTCTAACAATGCTGGATTTTTTCAAGGCGTTTGATACAGTAAATCACAATGTGCTATGTAGAAAACTGCTAACCAGCTACAAGTTTTCTCATTCGGCAGTAAAACTTATATTTTCCTATCTATCTGGCCGACAGCAATGTGTCTCAACGAATAACAAAATATCATCGTACCTTGAGATTTCGACAGGAGCTCCCCAAGGATCCATTCTGGGACCACTATTATTTTCATTATACATCAACGAGCTTCCGAAGCGTGTTACTCATTCCTCTATGCACATGTTTGCTGACGACGAACAACTTTACTTAAGCTGCCCGGTGGCCAACATTTCAAACGTCACAAGTTATATAAAAGAAGACTTACAGAAAATCCAAGAATGGGCATTGGAACACAATCTATCACTCAATCCTAAAAAGTCAAAGACGTTGTGTATATACAAACGTGTGTTAGATACTTCGAATTTTCCCCGAATTTTGTTACAAAATACACCTATTGAATACGTTAGCACAGCCAGAAGTCTTGGAGTTATATTCAATAAAACCCTAACTTGGTCAGACCACGTAACAACTACAGTACCAATAAGCACAAAAATAATCTTAGTAAAGGCCTTACTTCTACCCATATTATTGTACTGTTGTGAGGTGCTCGGTGAGTTGTTTTAACAAAGACATTCCGATCACATCTCATCTTATGCTTTACAAATACTTGGAATGAATTTTAACAACTTCGTTAAATTTAAGTCCATTGTCCTTCTGCACAACATAATGCAAACACGACAACCGAACTACTTGTACAACAGACTTATTCTCCCCAGTTCAAATCGCACTAACATACTTATTCGACCAAGTTTTGATTGTCTTCAATCAAAACGCGCGTTTTTTGTTAATGCTACATTCTTATGGAGCACGCTGCCAATCACGCTTAGGAGAATCACAAACACAAACAAATTTAAAACTCTGCTTTTCCAACTCCTGGCCAATGATAACTAAAGCTACAAACATTCTCAAATAATTAATAAAACTTATGTGTACTTATGTATGTTTTATCCAATATATTGTAGTTGAAATCTTTTAATATTGTATCCTTGTATCCATCTAGTTTAAATTTTAAAATGATTTATCTACAATCACAATGTATACATGCGTTAAGCGTTTCACCCAAAAGATACGAATCTTGCTGTGAAACATTATTCAAATGAATAAATACAAATACAAATACTCGAGAAAGCTTGGGAGTACGCTAAACCAAATACGTTGTTTCGTAGATTTGGAAAAAACGTATAATCGAATTTCTCGAGCTAAGCTCTGGAGTGTTCTGCAGGAGTATTGGATTAAGAGTCCTCTGGTGAGGGCCATTCAACCTCTATACACAAACTGTAGGAGTTACATATGTTCGGGTTAACGGTAGTAAATCAACACATTTCACCGTTGGCGTTGAACTTCCCCAAGGGTGCGTCTTGTCACCTCTCCTTTTCATTATACCTACATTACATTATACATTATATTATATATGGACTAGATGTTGCAGCGCAGTCGAGGCGACGAATATTTCACATTGGGAGAGCTGAGGGTGAGCCATCTTCTTTTTGCAGACGACTTATTTGTCCTCACATCCTTCCAGACGGAACTCCAATGCGTGCTAGGTATGTTTGTGACCGTATGTGCTGATTCTGGGATGAGGGTTAACATGAATAAATCCGAGGTAGGTTATAGTTATTTCTAAAACGCCTGTCCAATGCACTCTACACCTGCTCCAGCAGGTGGAGAAGTTTAAGTATCTCGGGATCTTCTTCACTAGTGATGGGAGAAGTGATGCTGAGCTTCCTGCAGGATTGGCCAAGCTGGGTCAATTTTGAAACAGCTTGGAAGATATGTAATCAGGAAAACCGAAATTGGTTTCAAAGCCAAGTTGCCGGGAAAGGGTGAGAAACACTGCAGTGCGCGAGGAGCTCAATGTTGAGCAGCTACTTCTCCATCATCACGATTTCCGAAGCGTGCCTTGAATGCGAGGTGGTTGGTACAGGTGCAAAAACTAAACTGGTTGCGCTTGGGCATAGCTCCTAATGAGTGGCCGAGGATCGAGTGGCCTGGAGATCCTGCGTGAGTTACCGAGCAGCATCATATGTATACATATGTACGCATCGCCACTATCATCATCATCATCATAACCAACATTACTTGGCACTTGGCAACAAACGTACATAGTATGCATCAGTTTGCCATTGACAGTCGTCGCGCGACTTATAGCTACTGCTTCGCGTTGAACCAAAAAAAATACTTATTTTCCACGTTATAATAGTTTTTTACTTTTATTTTCTGTTTTTTACAAGTTTCCACTCTCAATCCCACAAACGGACTGTCACAAATAATATTTCTACATGCTACGAAACATCGGTTTGCGTCGGTGAATCGATGAGCTTGCAATATCGTATTCGCTCATAATTAGGTCGGAAGTTGACCAGACGCTGATATTGCAATATCGTCTATTCACCTGCGCAATTACAATATATCGTCATACAGAGTTTATGGTGAAAGGGGTGTCGCATGTAGGTGGTGTGCGGGGATCCGTATGCTGAGTGCTGGGAAACAAACTGGGGTCAGGTGTACGATGATCGTGGTTGAGTCCGATGAGGGGGTTCGTGTGTGGGTGGTGCACGGAGGGATTTGTAGTCGGGGTCAGGCTGCTATCGTAACTCCTCCCCCCTTGGAATAGAGCGATGGCCAAAGTGATGTCACTGGGGCTGGAGCGAAGGATTGTAAGGCTGGAGGCTGCGGTAGGCTTTGGGATCTGTTCTTCATGAAGATTATGATTGTGACTATGATGACTATGATGATGAAGGCGGCTGTTGATGATGTTGTCAAATAGTGAAGGATCTCGGTTCTGGTGTTTAGATTAATCAGCTTCGATTCTGTGAGGAAGTTGTATTCCTTAAGTTTTCTTAAGTTGATGACATCGTTCACGTGTGTTGCATTAATTTCGTTGCTAGGGAGTGGTGGTAGGTGGACGTGATCCCAGAATGTTAGGGGGCTGTCTTCATACGTGATGCCGTTGATCTGCACGCTACATCCTTCAAAATGTAGTAAAGCTGTATCTTGTATTGTACCAGTTTTTGTGCTGCAGGAAGAGTTAAATGAAACTTGTGGTGTATTAGTAAAAAGTATGAGATTAGGTTGGAGCTGTGTTATTGATTCTATTTTTCCCACATCATCGAACCCACAGTGTGCTAATTGGTTTTCTAGCAATCTACCAAGACATTTGGATTCTGAGGTCTTCTCCACAAGGTCGGGTTGTGTACAGATGAAGGTCTCTCCAGTTTTGGGGCAAATTGTGCTAAAGTGCTGTATGTACTGATCATTGTATGCAATAAATGGTTTGGTTGCTATAAGCATGGTTTCGTTAACAGGAAGGGGTATTACATGATATAGGGAGTATTTTAATTTGGAAAAATTTGGAATTTGCACATTAAATATTATTGTCGTGCCATTATAGTAATTTCAATAGTTCGTATAACTGTTCTGTAGAGGTGATTTTAATATCTTGGTCATTTAGTTTATTTTGTATCAATTCTAATTCGTTAGTATTTAGTAGAAATGTTGGAATTATGTTTAATCTGCTGAGAATTAATGCCTCAGATATATCAGATAGGTGGTTTGTCAGTAAGTCGATATTGAAGTTAATTTGGTTAAGGTATTGATTTTCGGTCAGTATGTCTTGTTCTTTCTTTACTTTGTTTGCTGTATTCTCTAAGAAGGATTTTATAGTATTTTGTTCATTGTTTATATGGTTCGTTATGTTTTTGAGCCTATCTATTATATGGAAATTTATCGCATCTTGTCTTCCTATCGTATATGTGAAATTTTGTATGTTTGTGTTGATAGCTTCTATTTGACTGTTTATTTTTTGCGCATCTTGTGCGTCCATATTTCCTGTTATGAATTTAATGGTGGAACCTAATCCGTCTACTAACCCTCTTTTGTTTCTAATTGTGGGATATATTGTACGGAATTTCTTTTCTAGCTCTGTTAGTTTGAGTTGAGTTATTTGGATTGAATTGGTGTAGGCTGTATTCTTTTGAAAGATATTTAAAGTGTTAGTTATTTTCCTTATATTAGTTTCATATTCGTCCAGGTTAATAATATGAATAAGGTTGTGGAAGTTAGTAATAATTCTCGAAGTTCCCAATCGGAGGGGAAGTAAGCTGCGGTTCTTTGGGATATTGTGGACTTCTATTAGTTGGGGGGAAATGAGTGGTATGCTAAAAGTGTAGGAAGAGAGAAGTTAGCATGTTAGGGTGGAAAGTTAATTAACCATAGTGAAAGGGGAGAAGAACGAGTGTTTTTTTTTTTTGTTTTAACCTAAATCATATGTTCTTAATTCTAGGTAAAAAATGTTATTTCTCCTGTATCATGCTAACCATATTCCTTGGTTACATGTTCTTTGAGCTCTTATATACTAAATAAAGTTTATTTATTTTATATAGTTTGAATAATGCTAACCAGATTCCTTGGTTACATATTCATTCATTTTCTTTTTTTTTTTTTATTTAATAATAATTTTTATTTATTTATTTTTTTTTATTTACTATTGTTCGAACCATGCTAACCATATTCCCTGGTTACATGTTCGTTAGTATTGGCTACAATCACGCTATGCTCTGATTGTGCCCCTTTCTTACGAAAGGTGATTAAACGTTTTTTTTTTGTATTTATTTTAATCGTTTTAATTTATTTATTTTGATAGAATCATGCTAACCATATGCCCTGGTTACATGTTCGTTTTTTTTTTTTTTTTTTGTATTTATTTTAATCGTTTAATTTATTTATTTTGATAGAATCATGCTAACCATATGCCCTGGTTACATGTTCTTTTTGTTGGCAGGCTACGATCACGCTATGCTCTGATCGTATATCATATTTGAGTATAGATTTGAGGGATAGAAAAGTAGGGTTGATAGACTGGTTGTGAGGGATTAGTAGTGGGTAAGGGTGTTAGCGTTTGTTAGTATTTCTTCTTCTTATTTTACTTTTATGAAGCTTTTTGTCGTTTCTCGTAATTATTGTAAATTTATTGTTTTTCTTTATTATGTGTTTTGAGAACCTAGGTGTCAATTTATTACGTCTAACTTCTTTTCGAAATATTATGTCATTGATCTTTGTCTCCTCTGGCTCTTCCCTGTTCTTGTTCAGATTCTCGATCCTACGTTCGGTGATAGCCTTGACCTCTTCTTGCACTTTTGGGTAAAGGTTATCCAGGAATTCGTTTAATTTGTTCAAGTACTCATGTTCGTTAGAGGGGTTCAGTGTTTTGAAAAATTTGAATGGCCTACAAAAAAATAGTTCATATGGGGTGTGTTTCGTAATTGAATGTATGGCATTATTGTACGTATAAAGGTTTCCGCTAATATTTCTTCATGGCCTAGTGTTAGTTTATCTTCTTTTCACTTTGAGTGTATAATTCTTTTTTTTTTTGTATATATCTATAAGTATCGTCGATCCATTTTTATTATTTGTTGCATGGATTTAATTATTATTGTTTTTCTAGTTTATTGTTTTAATCGTAAAGTTTCATATCACTGTTCGATGGCTGCTTCCCTGTGTTAAGAATTCGGCCTTGGTAAGATGTGCCTCCAAGGGTGATTGATCCATGTTGAAAACGATATGGTACGTATGATATCAACGATTACCTGAGGCTGAATGAAATCGTCCACATCGTCATCGGATTCATCGTCCGAACTCGTTACGATGCAGATGTCCGAATCCTCTCCTTCTTGATTCGGTTGCGACGCTTTTTTATTGACGTCTAAAGCGGTCGTGTGCGTATTTTCGCTACCTGCTGTCACTCGACGTAGTTCATATATTTGCTCTTTCTCGTTTGTTGCAGTCTGATTGTTGTTCCCTGCAACTCCAATGCCAATACGGTCGTTGGCTTGTAATTTGCAAACAACGTTGCGGTAGATTTGACCGTTGATGCAGACCCCGTTCGTCGAGCCCAGATCCTTGATTTGGATTTCGTCACCTCCCGGCTGTACTTCAAACTCAGCATGTATCCGTGAAACACATTCTGAGTTTATTATAATAGTACAAACTGGGCTCCGGCCGATTGTTGTTACGCCCTCTTGGAGAGTAATGGGCCCAGATACGTGGTCCAGGATCCACACTGGAGGTAGTTTTACGTCTATTTTCTTTCTGTCGTTATGTTCGAGTGAAATGACCTTGTTTGTCTTGTTTGATGTATCGCTTGTACCTGGGGTCTGATGTCTTTTACGGATTTTAGGGGTTTTGGTGATAAGGGGGTTTGGGTTGGTGTTAAGGGGGTTTTGGGGGTGATCTGAACTTTGGTGTCCAATTGACCTGCCAGACCTTAGTAAGGGCATTTTTGTGTACAATATATATATTTTCAACTTCTATTACTGTTTAATCTCATGGTAGCCTTTGTCGTTTACCTAATTTTGCCTCTACTTCCTTTTCTTTTAATTACTTATTCTTTTTTTTTTTTCTACCGGTATCGAGTTTGGAGTTTGGGAGGTGGGTTTTGTAAACCCGAAGTATTTGTCTGATTGGTATTCATATTTTCCGAACAAGAACTGGACGAGGAGGAGTCGAAGGTTTCGTTTGAACTGTTTTCTTCTACCACAGGATACAATCTCCTAGATAATTGTCTTAGATTATAGGGCAAAAATGATTTTGTTTCTCTTGACCTTTTATTTTTTGTCATTTAATTTTTTGAATATTTTTATATATTTATATATATAGGACAGTATATATGCTTATATATTAATTATACTTTACAATTGCATACAATGATCAATAAAACACTCACATGCACCCAAAAACTAGTAGATTCATGATTCCTCTGATGATGGTTGATGACTTCTAGCTTCTAGTTTGCGGTTGCTGATGACTCCAATGTCTTCTGTTCTTATTGTTGTAGTTCTTCTACACTTGATTTGCACTTATTGTTTTTTTTTTTTTTTTTTCCACTGATTTTCACTTGTAGTCTTTTGTTACTGATTTGAGTTGATTGTAAGTTAGTTTGACACAAACTGAGAAAGTTTTTAACGAATTTTGTTTTTGCTATATTTTAGTTTAAGTTTCACATATATGTACGTATATATTTTCTCACTGGTTCTGCGGTGATTAAGGGTTGAAACCCACGGTTTGAAAGGCTTGGTTATTAGTTAGATTTTAAAAAACCGTCACCGATCCGGACGACTGCGCCACTTATAGCTACTGCTTCGCGTTGAACCAAAAAAAACACTTATTTTCCACGTTATAATAGTTTTTTACTTGTATTTTCTGTTTTTTACAAGTTTCCACTCTCAATCCCACAAACGGACTGTCACAAATAATATTTCTACATGCTACGAAACATCGGTTTGCGTCGGTGAATCGATGAGCTTGCAATATCGTATTCGCTCATAATTAGGTCGGAAGTTGACCAGACGCTGATATTGCAATAACGTCTATTCACCTGCGCAATTACAATATATCGTCATACAGAGTTTATGGTGAAAGGGGTGTCGCATGTAGGTGGTGTGCGGGGATCCGTATGCTGAGTGCTGGGAAACAAACTGGGGTCAGGTGTACGATGATCGTGGTTGAGTCCGATGAGGGGGTTCGTGTGTGGGTGGTGCACGGAGGGATTTGTAGTCGGGGTCAGGCTGCTATCGTAACTCGCGCGGTCACGAGTCGCATACGGAAGGAAAATAGAAAAGAACGAACAAAACAACAAAAAAAAAAAAAAAAAAACGGGAAAGAAAAACAAATACCGTAGTGCAGTGTAGTGCAGGCAAAAAAAAACAAAAAAAAATACCGTGAAAGTGCCCCAACCGAACACCTGGTCGGCAACAGCGCTGGGCCGTACTCCTGCCTGTTCCTCTTCCCCTCTCGTGACAGTGTTCGCACTCAGCACACACACTGATTGAGTGCTAACGCAACTGACGCGTAGCGGGTCGCGTGTGTTGTTCTTTGTTGGTGGAGCAAATCTTACTGTCGTAAGGGCATAACACCTACGGTAGTTTGTTTTTGCAAATCCGGCGATAGAACTTCACTCACGCGTCTCTGCTTTAACGGTTTTGTATCTGTACATGTTTTGTAGTTTGCAGTGATGAGGGATTTCTGTGTGCAGTTCTGCAATATTCGTGGGTTACGGAAGAATTTCCTTGCCACGTATATTCATCTCTCTCGCCACAAACCGGCTGTTTTGGCACTTTGTGAAACACAGGTCGATGAATAATCTGATCCTTCGGATTTCAGTCTTCCTGGATATAGCTTAGTGCCATTATTCGTTTCTCGCCGTGGTCTCGCCATCTATGTCCGTAGTGATATTGCTTACCAGTTACTTCCACAGTATAGCCAAATATCCACCCCGGAATTTAATTACATATGGCTTAAATTCATATTCCGTAAGCACTCCATCCACTACTGTTTTCTTTATAGAAGCCCCAATCTAGACAGGAATGCAACATTTGATGCATTCGACGCACTGTCTGATTCCATCCAAAGAATTGTTTCCCTGTTCCCTCGCACTGAAATCGTTTTAGCGGGCGATTTCAATGTACACAATTCTCAGTGGCTTCGACATTCTGGACAGACAACACCCGAAGGAAGGTATGTTGAAATTTTTGCTGAGTTAAATCACTTAACTTGTGAATGAGCCATCACGTATCCCCGATGTTGCTGGTCATACCGCCAACACACTGGACTTGTTTCTTACCTCTCAGCCTGACAAATACACGATCGATGTATTGGAGCCCCTAGGCTTGTCTGACCACTGCATGATATCAGCAAAATTCTCGAACTCCCACCATCCAGTTAAAGAAAAAACTCCTAAGAGAACACTATGGCTATACGAGAAAACCAACTGGTGCGGCCTTAACAACTTCTTTCGGATCTTTAACTGGTCGTTGTGCTTCCTCGACAACGACGTGGACACCGCAACTGATATTATCGTAAACATTATCCGAATCGGCATGGTAAATTTTATTCCCAGCATGATTAAAAGCACCAGGCCCAAGGATAATACGTGGTTTGACTCGAGCTGCAAAGAGGCTATTAGGCTCAGGGAGCTAAGTTTTCGGGCCTACAAGGCAAACAGTTCTGAGGAAAACCGAAAAAAGTACATACGAGCCTGAAATGACTGCAACACCCACATTCGACGGACTAAATTCCAATCTGACCAAAAATTAAGGCGTAAAATCCTTCAATGTCCCAAAGGTAGCAAAAGTTTCTGGTCGTTTGTAAAAAAGGTAAAAAACTCAACAAAGTCGTCTATACCGACGCTCATCCACACTGACATTCCAGCTGTCACCCCCTTAGACAAAGCTAACCTACTTGCTGCCCATTTCGCAACCAGTTCTCAGCTGCCAGCTTGTACTTTGTCTCCGCCTGTACTAGAGTGCGTCAATTCCACCATGGGACTAATCCACTTCCGCACTCGTACAGTCGCAAGGGTTCTTAAAGACCTCGACATACACAAATCCGCTGGTCCAGATGGTATTGCCCCAATAGTTCTGAAGAGGTGTTCTTCTACGCTGGCAAAACCACTGCGTAAGCTTTTTCACCTTTCCTACACCTCTGGGCTCTTTCCGAGTAGGTGGAAAACAGCATTTGTCCAGCCTATACCCAAAAAAGGCGAATCATCTTCTCCCTCCAACTACCGACCCATTGCACTAACGTCCCTTCTTTCCAAGGTCATGGAAACGCTGATTAACCGTCAGCTTATGAAATATCTTGAATCACGGAAACTCCTCAATGACCGCCAATACGGTTTCCGCAGCAACAGATCCACTGGTGATATGATGGCATATCTCGCTGAAAAGTGGAATCACTCGCTTCACCAAGCAGGTGAAAGCAAAATTGTTGCACTGGATATTTCGAAAGCATTTGACAGGATTTGGCATGAAGCCCTTTTGTCGAAAATGCGTGCTTTTGGGATCGATGAGTCTCTCTTTCAATGGATTAGAAGCTACCTTTCGAATCGTTCAATTCAAGTTGTTTTGGACGGATTCAAGTCTGATACTCACTTTGTAAATGCCGGTGTTCCGCAGGGCTCCGTTTTGTCTCCGACACTCTTTCTTATTTTTATAAATGATCTCTTGTCTGTTACTTCTAATCCAATTCACTCCTTCGCTGACGACAGTACCCTCAGCTTCTCATATTCGTTCACCAGTTTACGACCCTGCACTTCGGTTGTAGATAATGAGCGGCAGCGTATGTTAAGCTCATTAAATTCCGATATCGACAGCATCATCCAATGGGGTAAAAACAATAGAGTGGAATTTAATGCTTCCAAAACACAATGCTGTCTCTTGTCGTTAAAGCGTATAAATAACCCGCAGCCATTATCCATGAATGGCACTTGCATCTCAGAAACTGAAAAGCTTTCTATCCTGGGTATGAGTGTGGCTCACAATCTTAATTGGAGCGACCATATATTCAGTGTCGCCAAGAATGCTGCGAAATGCCTAGGCTTCTCATACAGATGCAAGAAATATTTCTCACCCTTAGATCTGGCTACAATCTATAAGGCGTTCATTCGCCCCATATTAGAGTTTAACGCTCATGTCTGGTCCGGTGCTTCCAAGACCTCACTGCACCTACTAGATAGAATACAAAAACGAGCCATAAAACTGATAGGTGACTCCAGCATTACCAAAACATTAGACTCGCTGGAACACCGCAGGAATGTTACCTGCCTCTCCCTGTTTTATCGTTACTACCACCGAAAATGCTCTGATGAAATAGCCAGTTGCATTCCGCCCCTTCAACATTTCTCCCGCAATACACGTCTCTCTAGGAATGCTCACCAATATACTCTGAAGCCCGCTTTCGGACGTACTGTCAAATATAGAGAATCTTTCATTAACCGAACCACACGAATCTGGAACTCCCTGCCGGATTCGGTTTTCCCCCCTCAATGCAACATGCAAGCATTTAAGATCAATGTCCATCGGCATCTCCTCTATTCCTCTTCCTCTCTACCTTCTGCCCCGCACTGTGTCGCCGACATAATAAGGTTATTAGACCTTGAGTGCGCGCAAATTATTAAAAAAAAGAAAAAAAAAAAAAAAAAAAAAGCAGGACTGTCACCATGGTGACATCGAATTGAAGAGGTCCCAGCTCAGGATATTTCCTTGCATTCCTTTTTCTACTATAAAGCAGTGAGCACTGCAAAACAATAAATTTGAATCGAAAACGAATTGTAATTGGAAGAAAGTGTTTCAATCTGTAATTCGTGCGCTCATTGCCCCCGCGTTGAACATGCGGGCCACCGAAAAACTGAAAATGTTGATAATGATGTTGATGACGGCTTTATGCTGGGGAAAGATCTGCTCTGGCAAGACTTATTT
This sequence comes from Eumerus sabulonum, assembly GCA_951905685.1. NCBI lineage: Eukaryota > Metazoa > Arthropoda > Insecta > Diptera > Syrphidae > Eumerus > Eumerus sabulonum. The sequence goes on from OX645060.1 coordinate 213,423,634, forward strand.
CTAGCTGAATGAAGAACTCCGCCAATGCACCCAGAAAAATACACCGATTTGTGTGGTTTATGGTCCGGCGGATTCACTGACTTGTAATTTATCGTTCAATGATTTCGAGGTGATCGACATGTGATACCAATAAACTCTAATAAAAATGTTGTTCGCTTTTGATTTTTTTTTTTGACAATTAAAAGCCAAACGAGTAAATCTATCAATAATGAGTAAATCTATCATAAGTCCAATCAGGCTAAATTAATTTTCGCAATAACACTTCCTGTGCCTGACTAAAACAAACGCAAGTCATTGGCAACACTGCCAAAACTATACACACATGTCCTGGCAGTTCACCCACATGCAAATGCACATGCAATGAACGAAAAATAATACGGCGAAGGTATTTATGTACATATATGTACATGCAAGCAAAAAAAGGTTGGATGGGCTCACGCTCGTTCTTCCTTTTTCCTCTCTATCCATTTCGTGTTTCTAAGCTCTGTCACACATATCCCGAAGACCCTCGAGGATTTGCCGCTGTTTCTTTCCGTTTTTTTTTTTCTTTCGCTCCTTCACTTACTCTTTTTCGTCTTTTTGATTTTATTTTCCTATTGCCTACTCTTCTGTTTTTTTGTTATATCCCTCATCTCGAGCTTTGCTTCTCTTTTGGGACTTATGGAAGAAGGAAGTGCAGTGTGCAGCCACTATGCCTCGAAATTTCATTCCTTTTCTCTGTGGCACTAGTTAGTTCCTATTTTCTTTTGTCGGTGGAATGAAAATTTGTAGCTGTGGGATGATCCTTATTCTGATTTAAGCTCTATTCAAAGAAGTCTCTTAGGGGCGATGAAGATAGTTGGACAGATAAGTCACCTTTCTGTAGCATAGATTAGGTAGAATAGATATTAATGCCGGCGGGTGAGTATACACACATACATGCATTGATTTGGCTGAAAAAAAAAATGTGCATGGACTATGGGAAGGATAAAACTGATGACTTGAAAAATTGCTTTCTAGGATAACTCGGATTCACTCAACCCTGCTTTGTTTTTGATTACAAAGCTTTAGGCATGGAATACTGACACAATTTGTGAAAGGATAACGCGCATATACTGTTGTGACGACCGGCAGTACTGAATCGGACCATATCAGTCGAGCTTCTGTAAACGGCAGGTATCAGTCTTCTCTGGCTGAACGCAAATACCACCAAAATGGTATTTGCACCAAAACCAGACAAAATGCCTCTGTCCACGCTAAGAGCTTAAATTAGTTTAGTCTATAATCCTATGTGTTCGTACTTTCTGTATGATACTGATGCAGGAATGGATGAAATCATAATACACTTACTACTTCGCTATAAGTCGTAGGATGTAGATAACAAGCGGGAAGCTGATATGTAATCGAGCGACCATTACCTTCTCATTGCAGTGATTCAACCTAAACTTGCTGCGATTAGCAGTCAACAAAAGATGAAAGAAAAATTTGAAGAAAAGACATCCGGCAAGATGTCGATGTATTGTCGCCTCTAGACTCGTCGGACCACTGCGTGATATCAGCTAAGTTCTCGAACTCCCACCTAAGAGAACATTATGGTTTTACGAGAAAGCCAACTGGTACGGCCTAAACAACTTCTTTTGGATCTTTAACTGGTCCTCGATAATGGCGTGTACGCCGCAACCTATATTATCGCAAATATTATCCCAATCGGCATGGCGAATTTTATTTCTTACTTACTTACTTATCAGGCCAGCGATCCATGGAGGATCTAAGGCTGAGCTATAGCTGCCTTCCATCTGACGCTGCCTCCAGTTATCCAGACCAAGATATCTTACATCCCCGATTACTTGGTCTTTATACCGGAGGTTCGGTCCTCCTCTTCTTCTCGAACCAGGAGGCTCGAAGTCGAAGACCCTCTTAGCTGGAGCGTTGATGTCCATGCGCTCGATGTGGCCGAGCCAGTGTAGTCGATGGATCTTTGCCTTCCGGACTACATCCACATCTTTGTACAGCTCGTAAGTTCGCGGTTGTGTCTTCTTCTCCGTTAACCTTCCTCACAGACAGGACCAAATATCCGGCGCAGAATTTTTTTCTCGAAAGAACCCAAAATCAGCTCCGCTGTCCTGCTTATCGTCCAGCTTTCGGCTCCGTACAGCAAGTCTGGCAGTATGAGCATTTTGTAAAGCATTGACTATGGACTTTCGGGTGAGGAGTTTTGACCCCAGTTGTTTGGACAAGCCGAAGTAGCAGCGGTTGCCAAGAGCGATTCTTTGCCGGATCTCCACTGTGGTGTCATTTGTGGAATTACGTTTGCCCCGAGGTAGACAAACTCCTTAACTATCTCGAAATTGTAGCTGTCAATTGTTATATTTTGTCCCAGGTGGTGAGCGACAGATTGGTTTTTGCTTGACCGCATGTACTTCGTTTTATCCTCATTGACCTTAAGACCAACTCGTTTCGCCTGTTCTTCAATCGCCGTGAATGCTTCCACAATGTCACGGCGAGAATACGCGGTGATGTCGATATCATCCGCGTATCCTAGCAGCTAGACGGACTTGTAGAAGATAGTGCCTTCCCTGTTGACGCCTGCCCGTCGCACTATCTGCTCCAGCACCAGGTTGAAGAAGTCACATGACAGCGCATCTCCTTGCCGAAATCCGGTGCATGTTTCAAACGGTTCTTAAGTCCTAGAACTGAGTTGCACGGTGCATCGCGTATTTTTTAGCGTGGCGCGACACAACTGGATCAGTTTTTCCGGGATCCCGAATTCGGCCATCGCACCAAACAGTCCTGAACGATGAATGCTGTCGTATGCGGCTTTTAAATCGCTGAAAAGATGGTGTGTATCGGTTCGAAACTCGTTGGTCTTTTCCAGGATTTGTCGAAGTGTGAAAATTTGGTCCATAGTCGATTTGACGGGTCGGAAGCCGCACTGGTAGCTGCCGATTAGTGCACTGCAAAATGGTTTTAGACGTTCACACAATACGCTGGACAGGATCTTGTATGCGACATTGAGCAGGGATATACCTACCTCTATAGTTCCTGCAAGAGGTAGGATTGCCTTTTTTGTGGATGGGGCAAATAGAGCTGGTATTCCAGTCGTCTGGCATGCTTTCATCTTCCCGAATTCTGCAGATGATATGGTGCATGCTCCCTACCAGAACATCGCCGCCAGCCTTGAAGGGCTCTGATGGCAAGCAATCTGAGCCTGCGGCCTTGTTATTCTTCAGCTTCTGAATAGCTGTGCCGACTTCTTCGATACTGGGTGGGAGGACTACTTCAGCGGCTGGAGTTGGGATTTTCTCGGTCCCTACCACTCTCTCTTGGTCATGCTCGTTAAGCAGCTGCTGGAAATGCTGTTTAAATACATCCACTATACCATGCGGGTCGGTGACAAGATTACCCTCGCAGTTTCGAAGAGCCTGGGTGCCCTTTTTGAAGCCTCCTGCAACGCCTTTGGCTTTCTTGTAAAAGGCTCGTGTTTTATGTTTATCCCTAGACTCCTCGCTATCCTTGAGCTGGGAGGCTGCGAAGATTCTTTTCCTTTGTCGCAGTAGTTTTTCCTCCTCCCTTCTTCTGGCTCGGTACTCTTCTTGCGCTGCACTGGTTTTCTTCTGCAGCGCCTCTTGGTACGCCTCGTCGGTTGCTGCCTTTTTCTGCTTACACTCGCCATCATACCACGGGTTTCATATCGGGGGTGGTAGATACCCTAAGGTGGTTTCGGCTACTTCCTGAATGGCTGAGCAGCAATGCAGCCACATATTATTGGCATTTGTTTTCGACGTAGGCATACCGTAGAGTCTTCCGCTCAGCTGCTCCCTGTAGACTCTAGTAACCTCCGGTGTGCTCAGGCGCCCAATGTCAAGCCTCCTCCTGATGGGCTGGTGCAGCTTTTTGACATTGGACAGTCCAGCTCTGAATCTTGCTGCTACGAGGAAATGGTCAGAGTCGACATTTGCCCCTCTGAATGTTCGCACATCCAGGTTGTTTGGTTTGACGAGTGCCTTGCGTCAATGAGCACATGGTCGATTTGATTTGCGGTTCGACCGTCCGGAGATCGCCAGGTTGCTGTGGAATTCGCTTACGAGGATACTTGTGCTACTTATCACCGCATTACGAGCTGTCGCAAAGTCCGTAAGGCTGTACTTTCCGATCACTCCTCCAAGGGTTTTTCCTTACCGATTTTGGCGTTGAAGTCCCCGAGCACGATTTTTTCATCGCACTCCGGACAAGCTCCGTAGGCGTTGTCCAGAAGGTCATAGAAGTCCTCCTTGATAGGGTCTTCTGCCTCGTCGGTAGGGGCGTGTGCACATATAAGGCTGATGTTATAAAATCTGCCTCTGATGCGGATCACAGCCAGGCGATCACTTATAGGTTTGAAGTCGATGACCTTCGAACTTAACCGCTTTCTCACGACAAATCCGCATCCCAGTAAGTGCAATCTCTTGTGACAGCTGTAATATATGTCGCAATTTTTCTTCCTCAACATACCGTTTCCTATCCAGCGTATTTCCTGGACCGCGGGAAATACCTTGTACTGCGTGAGGATTCCTTCTAGTTTATGAGCAGCTCCAGGAGTGTACAGGGTTCTGACATTCCAGGAGCATACTCGCAAATCGTGTTCCTTTTTCGTGTGATTATCCGAGGCATCTTGCTCATTCATAACTCTGTTTTTTCTTACGTGGGCGGATTGTAGCCCGCCGCACAACCGCCATTCTGGTGGGGTTTTGTCGCTGCATATGTTAGTTCACCTCCCAACGGTTGTGAAGAGGCTATCCAGAGAGCGCCGCGAGGAGGCCGTGTGTCAACTTGGCCCGGACATTTAAACAGGGATCGTTGCTGGCGCCAGGTTTTTTTTTTTTTTTTTTTATAGTTACACTCGCACTCAAGGCTTAGGCCTTATAACGTCTTGTGAACGTTGTGCGAGCGAAGGTAACAGGGAGAGGGAGAGTTTCGCGCAGGTTCACACACACAACCTGAACGGAATGCAGTGGTTTTGGGTTGTAGATGTTCGTTGACTACTCTCAGGGGTGGTTTGTCCTAGGAAGCCGACCAAATTTCGCATTGGTTATAATTCCCAGTAATTCGTTCATGCACTTTTGGTTTTATTATTGCATACACAGAGGATGAATTTAAATTGACCATATACTGTGAGTGTTATGCCTGCAGTAGTACGTTTGGTCGCTTTCCATTCACAACTGTGTTGCATATTTTTTCCTTATAAGAATTGCTTTTTCTTGGTTATGAAAGGAATTTGAACTATAGACCTTCCGCTCGACGGTCGATGATGTTAACCACTCCACCACGGCCACCCCCAGGTTGAGAGCGATCAACAACCTTACCCTGTACGTCCGAGCCCATGCCTAATTTTATTTCTAGTCGGATTGAAAGGTCAAGTCAAGGGATAATATGTGGTTTGACTTGAGCTGAAAAGAGGATATTAGGCTCTGGGAGCTAAGATTTCCTGCCTATAAGGCAAACAGTTCTGAAGAAAATCAAAAAAGTGCATACGAGACAGAAACGACTGCAAACTTCCTTATTCGACGGGTTCAATTCCAATTTGACCAAAAATTAAGGCGTAAAATACTTCAATGTCCCAAAAGTAGCAAAAGTTTTTGTTCGATTTCAAAAAACATAAAAAACTCAGCTGTCACCCCCTTAACCAGAGCTAACCCAGCTTGTACTTTGTCTCCCACTTTACTAGACTGCGTCAATTCCACCATGGGATTAATCCACTTCCGCACTAGTACAGTCGCAAGGGTTCTCAAAGACCTCGACCTTGCCAGAATAGTTCTGAAGAGGTTTCTTCTACGCTGGCAAAACCACTGCATAAGCTTTTTCACCTTACATATCCTTCTGGACTCTTTCCGAGTAGGTGGAAAACAGCATTTCTCCAACCTATACCCAAAAAAGGGGGGAGTGGGAGCGTGCAAACAGAGCAGAGAAGTTGGTCGCGTTTAACGTGGCAAACGCCAGCTTCGATCTCCGTCCCTGCTCAATCCAAGTTGGCACACAACCACCGCGTGGCGTCCCCTGGATAGCTGGTCTGGCACCCACCAGATAGTGAACCCATATGTGCAGCGTTCGGACCCCTTGTTCCTATGAAATGAGGAAGCTGGTCCTCCTGGTTGGTGTTAACATCCCTATCATGAAAAATATGCATTGCTACGAATCAACCACAAGCCTCGTATACGGACGGATAAAAAGCTGATGACCCCGATTAAATGACTTGCAGGTCTGCACCTGGAATGTGAGGTTCCTTAACAGACCGGGTGCAGGTAATCAATTGGAGAAAGCCTTCAACTGCTATAAAGCAGTACGATGCTCCAAGAAGTACGATGGGATGGACCAGGCAAAAGACAGATGAAAAACTGCGACATCTACTACAGGAATTGCTACAAGGGGAACAAACAGCGCCTATTTGGGTAGGTATTCGTTATTCGAGGAAGACTCCGACAAAAAGTCTTAAACTCTCGGTATGTAAGCGAACGCTTCGGAAACATTAGCTTGATATGCTCTCACGCCCCAACCGAAGAAAAGAATGATTGACTCAAAGAAGAATTCTACGATCTCCTAGACAGAACCTATGCCCAATGTCCCAGCTACGATACAAAAATAGTTCTAGGAGATTTTAATACCAAGCTGGGTAAAGAGGACATATTTGAGTCGATCACGGGGAAATATTGCCTACACGACACCATGTCCGAAAATGGACATCGGCTACTCGACTTCCTGGCGGGGCATAATCTCCTTCTGGCGAGCACAAGAGTGGAAGCAGTGCCAGCGTGCCATCAAAGACGCTGCCTCTGATGTGTTGGGTTTCAAACAACCGACAACCAGAAATTCCTGGTTTGATGAGCAATGCGGGCAAGCCCATGTAGCAAAGCAAAACGCCTTCAGAGCCATGCTACATAGACGGACGAGGCTTCAACGGCGATAACACCAGCTGAAGTCATTTATAGAACTGATCGCCGATCTGACGTTCGGCGTGGTACTACCCACAACTAGCGGCAGAGTGGACTTCGTAACCGAAAGGAAGGAGCAGCGGAACTCTGTCGATCAGTTCATCTGGTCACGGATAAAATGAAGGGCGAACACTTCTGGATTCGAGCCAGGACAATTGATGTATAACCCACAACGAAAAAAGGCTTGTGCCCCAAATTGCCATATGAAGTCATCATGCAACTCAATGACGTGGTATATCGATTACAGCAGACGGGAAACGGATGGGCGAAATGTAAGATTGTTTACTTGGAGAGGTAAGCGCTATACTGCGGCGAAGGATCAAATCGCTTGTTCGTGGACGAACAAGTTGAAGAGGAGCGCAGTATTACGGACACGAACCGACGGTTATGTTCGAATTTCGCTGTCGAAGTTTGGAATGCTTTAGTGAAGGTGAAATGGAAATGATGGTAACTTTCAGCGGCATACTGCCGAATGTCAGACGGCGAACATTCGAGAAAGTGAACCGGATGCTATATAAGCGCGAACGCTCGTCCTCGGTAAACAAGCCATCTAGCGAGATTTAGAGACAAACGTTGTAATAAAGGTGAAGCGCCCAGATAATTGATATCTGGTGGTGTAAAGTGTATGTAAGCAATAAAGTGTATTTAGGTAGTGTGTAAAAGCTTGTAATATAGGCGAAACGCCCAGATAATTGATCTGTGGTGCAATAGTAAAGTGCGTGTAAGCAATAAAATGTAAAGTGTGCATAAGCTTGTAATAAACGTGAAATGCCCAGATAATTGATCTAAAAATTCTGCACAAATATCTCAGATTATTCGCTTACAAGGTCCAATTAACTCAGCAATTGAAGGCGCGCGACCATCCGCTTCGTTATCGCTTCGCAGTTTGAGCCTAAGAGCAGCTTGAATTATACAACGAATTCGGGCGAAAACTCAACTTTTCTGAAGAGGTGCGATTTCATTTCGGCGGCTACGTTAACAAACAAAATTGCCGCATCTGGGGCGGGGAAAACCGGCACGTTATTGTCGAGAAGCCAGTGCATCCATAGAGAGTGACAGTTTGGTGCGAATTGTAGAGTGGTGGCATCATTGGACCATTTTTCTTCGAAAATGAGGCTGGGAATAACAATAACATCTGGCCAACATCAGAATTACAATCGATTTGAAGTCTGCGCAATTGCTTGCGTACGCGGATGTATATATGTATGTATGTTGGCGTTACAGTCCATGAAGGACCTAAGCCGAGCTTCTCTCAAACACCCATGTTGTGTGTGATTTCATTTTCCCATGGATGAAAGGGACCTACAGTTTGTTGCCGGTTCCGAACGGCGAATTTCGAGAAGCTTTTCATGACAATTTCACTACAGGGGTTTTGTCAGAACCCCGCTGAGGAGAAACACCGTGAAAAACACGTTCGATGAAATGGCTGTGTCGGGATTCGATCCCATGTCATCGGCGTCAGAGGCCCACACTACCCACTGCGCCACGGTGCTCTCGCTGATGACATCGAGGTAATTGGAGGAACACTGCGAAACGAAAGTATTACAGCAGAAGGGGTTAAAATGGATTTTTCGGTAAATGAGGTTAAAACGAAAACAATTGGCAGCTACAAGTTCGAAATGGTCAAGGACTTTATCTACCTTAGCTCACTAGTGACCAGCGACATCAACACCAGTGCTGAGATCAAACGCATAATCACTCTTGCCAATCGCTGCTTCTTTGGGCTCAAAAGGCAATTGAGAAATAGAGCCCTCTCTCCAAATATCGAGGTAGCACTATATAAATCATAGATCATCCCGGTCCTCCTTTACGGAGCAGAGGCCTTGACCTTAACGAAAACAGATGAGGATACCTTTGGCCGCTTCAAGAGGAAAATTCTGCGTTCAATTTATGTATGGTCCCGTTTGTATAAAACGAGAGTGGGGGAGAAGATCAAGCGACAAAGTGTACAGGTTGTACAGCGACATCGGTCTAGTACGACGTCTTCGGATCCAACGTCTAAGATGTCTAGGCCATGTAGAGCGAATAGACAACAGAGCTTCGGCTGTGACGGCTGCAGACGACGACCGAACCTAAGGTGGCGAATACAGGTGGAAGGGGACCTTAACCAACTGGAGGTGCGGCGCTGGTAACAGCTGGCAAAGGGTCGTACCAACTGGAGAAGCTTGTTGGTTGAAGCCCAGTCCCACCGGACTGTAGCATCACAAAAAAAAAAAAAACCTTCTACCCAGATTTTCGTACTTAAAGTCCATTAACGTAGGTAGTGTAATTCTTGTTAGACCAAGAATTTTACGTGTTTTCACGGTGTTTCTCCTCAGCGGGGTTCTCAAAAAACCCCCTGTAGTAAAATTGTCATGGAAAGCTTCTCGAAATTCGCCGTTCGGAACCGGCATAAAAACTGTAGGTCCCTTTCACCTATGGGAAAATGAAATCTCACACAACATGGGTGATTGAGAGAAGCTCGGCTTAGGTCTTTCATGGACTGTAACGCCAACATACACATACAATATCAAGGGTAATTCGAATCGTGAGAGCAATGTGGCATCGTCAAGTTAGAGGGGACTATTGAAAAGGTTGATAATAAAATATTACGTCTAGTTGCTTGTTTTTTGCTTGCCACGCCTCGTACAGCCCCAATAATTGAGGCGGAGCGTCAGCGAAATCTCTCTCTCCTCGGCTCAAATGAAAAAGTACATGTTCAGGCATAATTCCCGAACCTGATGTGCTATCGTCTCGAAACTTTGCGTGCGCATGCATCTATGGCGTCTTATAACCTAAGCATAGTCGCACCATATCCAAAAAACTAACGAAAATGTCCAAACTCATTGAACATTGAATTAGCGTGGTTAATACTAGGCATTCATTTGATATTTCATTGTGCACAAGCCCAGGAAGCACATTAGTTCATAGCTGAGCAAGAATTCGCTCCTTATCCACCTTATCCTGATCCGGGTGGCCGTGGTGCAGTGGTTAACATCATCGCCCGCCGAGAGGAAGGTCTATAGTTCAAATTCGCTTCATAGCCAAGAAAAAGTAGTTCTTATACGGACAAAAGTCTGCAACGCAGTTAAGAATGGAAAGTGATCATACGTACTGCTGCAGGCATAACTCTCACAGTATATGGTCAACTGAAATTCATCTTCTGCGTATGCAATATTAAAAGTGCTCGAACGAATTATTACGGACTATAACCAAAGCGGAATTTGGTCGGCTCTCGTCCTATCTAGGACAGACACCCCTGAGAGTAGTGAACGAACCTCAACGACCCAAACCACTGCACACCGTTCAGGTTGTGTGTGTAACAACACATCATAAGAGAATATAAAAACTCTTGAACCTGCGCGAGTCTCAAAAAAAAAAAAAAAGTCCTGAGCTGTATTCTAACATTAGCTCCGTATGAGAAACAGGTATTCGGCAAAGTGCTTCTCGACTTCAGTAGGTCTACGTGTGTCTATTTACATATAGCAGGCTAATAATGTAAATATTTGCTGTCATTTATAGGCTAACGAAGGTCGAAGGCAAAGTTGGATCACCTGAAAAGCCCTTGCGCGATCTTCGTCTCATATCGTACATATGTGCTTACATATGTGTACATGTGTACATACAAATGTATGTGTGTACATATGTACATACGTATATATCTTAATGTAGGAAACAGCATTGGAGGATTTTCTCATTCAATTCTCTTGCTGTCTCTTCGCTGCACATTGCATTAAACAACTCTTATCGCCTGGTGCCAATCTCACAGTATAACAAATATATGTAGATATGTACATACATACATACATATATATGTACATATTTTCGATCATACAGAAATAATTCCCCAAGCCAATGGCATTAACCCGAAAACATTCTGTTCAGTTTCGCCATTCAACAGACGTGCTCGCATGAATCAAAATTTCCATGGAACTTTATGAATTTTACTTTTTTCCTCGTAAGTTGTCTTCTTAGCCATCATTCTTGGAAAGCTGTGCAACTACACACCAGAAAGGAAATTTCAAGCACGTCTCGGCTGCTCAGCACCACTGTGACCAATGTCCTGGGCGGACTCGTGCAAGAGACATGTTTACCTTTGGCAACGACATGGCACCTGGCGATGTTCCGGATGAGCTTACGCGTTCACCCTCAAGTCCGCGTGTATTACCTTCGTGGTAGTTGTGGTCCTGGACAGCTCGCGTACGGTGGCTACGTCATCAACCTCGTGTAAGATGTGCAGTCCATGGCAACTCTGTTACCACTGACGCCACCGGAGCGTCCAGTAGTGGTTGTACGTCGGGAAACACAGCAAGGCCACAAAGACTGCCGCTTTCGACGAGCGAAGGTCTACAACGCCCAACTATGGCTGAAGGCACTGCCGCGATGTCGTCATATCTCAATAAGCCATAACAGCACTTCCGATTGAAGCCGATGTTTCTGCAATGCTTCAGACAGCTGTCGATGCATCGGACGCAGAAGCTACTGAGACGCCTAATGGAGTTGAAGAGTTTGAGGACGCCGAGACTGGCCTGCAGCACAACCGCTTCCTGTAAACGATCGCCAAGGTTACATCACAATGGCGTTTCCGTGCCTGTTTCCGTATGGACCAACCGACCCACAGATCTCCGGCCAACACTCAGCGAATACTTCATTTATCTTCTCCAGCATAAGTCGCAGCGCTTTGCACAAGATCCAAGATTTCGCTACTTCGCATGGAACACCCTGCAGCGCAACGAATCTTCAAAGCGTGGCTCAATATTCGCGAAGAAAAACCAGTTTGCTGGCAACATAGCGCAACTGCGTGATGCAGTCACACGCGACAACAGTATTTTGGGCAAGCTCATTCATTGGACTTCGAAAATTCGATGCACGAGTTGCTATTGGTATCAGCGCCGGAACGACCTTGAGGCTATGGTAACGCAACTGGGCACCCCAACAGCATTCATCACGCTGTCCGCCGCTGACCTGTGGTGGCCCGATCTCGCTAAGCTTATGGGGACAAACTTCGAGTCGACACTTACAGAACAACAAATTGCTCGTCAGCGTCAAAAGCTTCTCGTGTTGAATCCGTTGATCGCTGATGAATTTTTCTACGAACGAGCTCGCAAGTACATGTCGGATGTCATTGGCAAGATGTTTGAACTAGAAGACTTCTGATATCGATTTGAATACCAGCATTGATCATCACCACACCTTCACGGCATCGTTTGGCTCAAGGGCGCACCAGATGCAAGAAGGTTCAGTTCAATGACGCAAAATCAACTAACGGCGGCGCGCAAATACTACGACCAATTGGCATCTGCACTGAATCCGAACGTAAATGAAGAACCTTCAAGTGTTCATCTGTCTCGGCTGCACTACGGTGATCCGCGCACAAATGGACATAATGCGTTAAAGGTTGTGAGGTTTCGCAGCTTCGTCTCAGTTTTTGGCATAGGAGCGGATACCCCAACCCGTGTGTCCACCTAGTAGGTGACAGGCCTAGGCGGTACATAAATTACATCTTGTTTTGCATCGAGTTATAATTCGCAGTAAACCAAAGCAATTGACAAACTAATGTCATAGCAATAGTAGATTGTGAGCTACACCTTCATGTGTAACTATGGGTCGTAAGGGAATATGTACATACATCTATGATTCGAGGATTTTCCCCTGATATCAATGGCAACTCTGTACAAACGCATGTGTTTTGGATTTCGCTCTTCTCTTTTAATTTTTCACACACCAGCCTATATTTCCGCACACAGATACAATCCCATACGTATATGCATCTATGACGACACAGGCATCGAGTAATGAGGAATTGCTTCTTAGGCTAAAAAGGACTCTGATTACGATGATGACTGCAACGTTGTGATTTCGACTGCACGTTGATGACGACGACGAGATGCCAGGTTATCGACGTTCGTCGGCTGTTGTCGTCGTTGTGTAATGTGGCCGGATGCACGACCCGCTGTTCAAAATGGAAACGGCCTACCAGCAATTCTTGGTTACCATCCTGTCTCATCGACATAAAGTTGTCGGTTACTCCGTCTTTAGGAGACAGCTAGACTGTCATACGAAAAAGTAAAACAAAAACATAAAATAAAAAGGAAGAAAAACAGACGCAGGATAATCTGGCTAACGTGAGAGAGAGAAAGAGGCGGTGGTACCGTGGTGGTGGTGATATGGTGGGCAATGGTGGTGGTGACAGCTTGCTGTATGCAATCTCTCCTAACATATACGGACGACGGTAAAAGTGTGCATACGACAATGCCGGGGTGGCCCACTTGGGGGTTGTTGGTATCGTTTTTGTTTGTGTATCCATATCGTATCGGTGTTGCATGTCGTTAGTAGTCGGTTGATTTCTTAATTTTTTTTTCTTATTCTCTGATCCTTTTTCATCCTTTTTTATGAAAATAATTTTTGTACATTATTTTGCTGTTTTTTTTTTTTTTTTTTTGGAGGTTATATTTTTTTGTTTATTTTCATTTTCTTAGTTTGCCTGAGTGTGGTGAATGCATGTGGAATGTGGAATGGCGTGTGCTTGTGGTATGCTTTACGTACGTTGATTCATGTTTGTTGTTTTTGTTTTTTACTTTTTTTCCTGTTTTATGGTCGTGCTGACTACTAAATACATTGGCGTGCATTTTGAAGCATTTTCGTGGAGGCTGTTAGCTGTGCACAACCTGTGCAATCAAGTTGTCTCCAAGGCTTGATTTATGTCAGTCCTACCGCAAGGGATTGATGAAGTAGGGTGTGCGCGCGGATTGCACTGTCATCATTGGTTTCTTCTCTCGTTTGTTTATTTTTGCTTCTATTTCTTCAGTTAAATTTCAGTTTTTTTGCTTTGCTTCACTTCCGGCTAAGCCGCAAATTTTTCGGATTTAATTCGAAAGTGACAGTATCGGATTTTGCTTTATTACTACTGTGTCGGTTCGGTTTGTTGTCAAACGGGTGGTTGCAGTTTTCGAATACCAAAAGTAACGGGCGAGCGAGGTACGAGTATGGTTTTGTGAATGAATTCGAAAAAAGATGTATTTATAGTGAGTGCGCGGGAAAACCATTCATGGTCAGCGACAGTTAATTAGCACGTTTTGGGCATTCAATTGTAATCTCAACATACTCGTCCGAGCATATGACCATAAATCAACGGATATAATCGCGAGTGGGTGATTCACGTGGTGTAGCGGCAAAGTCGATGTAAATCATGGAATTAAGTGGAATGCAGAGTTTGTGTACGCACTCGGGGAGCATGTTGGATTAGGTCATTTGTTTTGATATTTCTGTGATTAATTGCGGGGGGACGTTTGGATTTATGCCTTTTGGCGGGACGACTGTCGGTGGGTCCTTAATGGAACCTGTTGTCGTAGATACATACATATGTATGTATGTATGTACATATGTATGTACATGGGCTTATGGCGGAAAGTGTTGTTTGGAGATTGAAAATTCGATATTCATTTGTTTGGTTTAGTAAATTGATTTAAAATAAGCGTATTGAGATAATTTATTAGCATTTTCAACACTGATGTTTACATCGAGACGCCAGTCCTCTAGAGGACACGTATCGACTTAAAAAAGCATTTCTTCTTGGTTTTAGTCAAGCTTTTCCCTTTTTTGACTAAAACTGGCATTTACATACATACATACATATGTATGTATTTATAGATGGTTTAGGATGGTTTCAACTAGAACGTACTTTCTATTCTTGCGTTAAAAGTGATATGTTGGTTCAATTCGTTTTTAATTTTTAACCAGGGTTCGCGCCCAATATGCAACGAAGAGCCTCCTGCATTTTTTTTCTAATTACATACATAGGTAGTTATACTTCAGTTTTTGTGCTAAATTATAATATCTATGGGGTAAACTCTGAAGATGCACCTATTAATCGAGTTTTTTTTCGGAATTGGAAAAGGGTCCTGATAAAACGGTTGCGTTTTATCACATGGATTGATTTGTGATTTTTAGTAAATACTCTTCCTCAAATGTTTTTTTAAAGAGGCTTTTCATTCGAAGCGAACAATACCACGAAAGTGGAAAAAACCAATAAGCTCAATTTTGATTGACTTGTTAATGATTTTGTTGGGCTTGATTCGTTTGATACCTATTAGCTTGTTTACTTGTCATATTCGTATACTCAAATATCTTGATATAATAGAAGACATTCCATTCTGCCGTAATTATTTTGCGATCACCCAATTGTAGAAATTATTATTTTTTTTTTTTTTTGGAATAAGTTGTGCAGCTCATGTACAAAACGTTAATTTAAGTATGGTCAACTGATTCCAAGAGATGGACAGTTCTTATAAAAGCTGTCATAAGCTACATATATACATACATACATATATTGACGATTTTCGAGCACTGTTTTCCTTAATAGGTAAGTCGATGAGTTCTTCACTAAGTTCCAATAAAAGTATTCAGTGCTTGGATCTGACCTCCAAATTTTACTTGTGTGCGAGTAGTTGAACTTAATTTTAGGCCGTTATTTCAATTGGTTCACTAAAAATGTTTGCAAATCTTTCGGAGGGTGCTTAAACACACATGACAAACATGATGTCATTCTTTAACTGCGGGGCGCAACTGGATTCGTTTCTGACTTGCATTTCCTCCCTTTTTTCCATTTGACACGAAAATATTGTATTCACAATTTTCATAGAACGATATCTCTTTCATTGCGTAGGAGCAGGTAAACTTCAACTGAACCCTTTAATTTTTAGCCAAAAAATGGAACTGAA
Organism: Eumerus sabulonum; assembly: GCA_951905685.1. Classification (NCBI taxonomy): domain Eukaryota; kingdom Metazoa; phylum Arthropoda; class Insecta; order Diptera; family Syrphidae; genus Eumerus; species Eumerus sabulonum. The sequence continues at coordinate 213,439,277 of OX645060.1, forward strand.
ACGGAAAGTATACTGTTTAAGTCAGCTCTGCGTAGAATTATTCAAATGTGAATACTACAACTAATCTTGAGGTCTTGCTTTATCATATGCCTTAGTTTTGGTGTTTTGAAACCTATGATTTTTTTTTTTTGTTTTTTACAAGGGCGGGTGAAAATCTTCAAAGACACTATGAGGACCGGCTGCGCGTGCTTATACAGCGTCTTTCATTAAGCGCTTCCTATTTTTAAATTTAAGTAAAACAAAGTGTGTGCGAGACATCACTGAAGGTTTTAATTCATTTGAAAGGCCTTTCGATGCCATTATGTATGGAATATAACATCGTTCAAATATCTACCGCGGCTTCTACATAAATCAGGCTGAATTGAACCCATGGGATGGATTGTGTTGTGAAATCAGAAAACCCCACAAGAAACAGTGGCTTTTTCGGGATGCATATGACGCTCTTGGATCTCGTGTGGATTCATATCGTCTCAAATTCGACAGTTTTGTTTGTTGACCTATGTACACATTTATCCAGAAATGGGACTCGTCGCTGAAGAGGATATTCGATGAAATGGGACTCGTCGCTGAAGAGGATATTCGATGAAAATAAGGGTCAGTTTCCAATTGCTCCAGAGGCCCTTCAGCAAACACACCTTGTTGTTTATGGTGGATTATCTTCAGCTCCTGGGTCAGTTTATACTTTATACGGGTGCAGGCCCAAGTCACGATGATGCAAAATTCACCAAGTTGTGGTCTGCGAATCGCACGGACAGCGGCGATGTTTTCGGTACGTGTTGCTTTATCATTTACTGAAAAAGTGGACTCAAATTAATCCACTACACTGCGAATAGAACTCTCCGTAAGACGATTATGGCGACCGTAATATTCGCGAGGCGCGTGGAACGTTGCTCGAACAGAACACCCATTTTGATAAAACAATTTTATCACATATTGTTGAACGCTATGTCCACCCATACGGAGTTTGCAAAACAGAGTGAATAATCAGACAGTCAATTTGACAGACATACAATATGGCTGGTATAAACTGTCAAAGTGTTAGATTCTTACTCACTAAAACCACCTTCCTTCTCAAGAATATCTCCTACTGCAACTAAGTTTTATCTTATCTAGCAGTTTTAATTGCAAAATAAAATCCACGTTTGGTAGGTATTTTTTTTACTTAAAATATTTGCAGGTAATGCGTGGATCTCTTATTGCACAAAATAGAACGATTTCGTCCTTTGTTATCGGCGAACAGGGTTTATATCTCGTATGGTTTTAAGTATCAACTCATTACAACTCATTTTAATCGCAAAATGTTTGATCTCATCATCAATAGAATCTATACCTAAATCTCTATGAATGTCTTCATTTCTGACATTCCAGGCTAACCTAAAGTAATAATAATTTATTTGCGAGTGGGCTGTTTTTACACAAACGACAAATGGCTTTACGCAAACGACGCGTAACGTTCAAACTAGGTACATTCTTTGATCGACTTTGGTTGGTCTTGCCCCACCTTTAGCACGATATTCACTTGATGGATTGATTATTTCCGGGTCGTCTGATATACTCAGAAAGCATTCCTTCACACACTTCAACGCGGCGATTTTTTTTTTCCAAAAATTCAGTGTTTTCGCTACTATTCGAGATTTGATGCGTCTGAGGTAAAACATCATCTAAAATGATGTTGACTGATCCTTTTGAAATGCCAACTGCAAGATCTCTAATTGTTAATCGACGCTTCGCAAGCATCAAACCTTTGATTTTTTGGACGTGATCTTCGTCGGCTGGGGTTAATGATTACTTCGCGACGTCCTTCTTCTCCTCTCTCGCTGTTCAGAATCGGCATTAAATAGTTTGTTACCGTCTAACCGTCTCCCTTCGCGGTATCGTCCGCAAGGCCGCCCGCCAACTCAGCGAGAGTGGTCGTAGTTCAAGGCTGTATGAGGGCGTCATACAATCCCGATCTACCCTAGTACCGAGAACCGCGACGAGGTACTAGAACCCGCTCTCAACCTACTCCAAGGTTTCACCACTCTTGTTTTTTTAGGGTTCCGTACCCAAAGGTAGAATGGAACCCTATTACTAAGACTTCGTTGTCCGTCCGTCCGTCCGTCTGTCACCAGGCTGTACCTCATGAACCGTGATAGTTAGAGAGTTGAAATTTTCACAAATGATGTATTTCTGTTGCCGCTACCACGAAAAAAACAAAATTAATATTTAAGGGGGGCTCCCATACAACAGACATGATTTTCATCCAAAAAATCCCCTTGGTCTCCATACTGAACTAAGGTTAGTCGACAATTTGTTTGCTACTGGTTGTAGGATACCAGTAGCAAACTTCTCAGTTTTGATCTCTTTTGTGTCTTTGATGAATTAATCCTAGCTGCAAACCTTTTTCCCATATTTCCCATTATTGTTATTCACCTTTGCACATCGTTGCTGTCAAGTAAGATAACTGATTTGAATTCAATGGACACTTTGATGATCAACTATCTCATCATGGAGATTTTTGATTATCAAAGTAATATGCCTATAACCTGCCTGTCATCATACAAAAAATGTGATGACTGATGACTTCTTATTTATATATACAGATGGTACGGAACCCTTCGTGCGCGAGTCCGACTCGCACTTGGCCGGTTTTTTTTTTTTTTTTTTTTTGTTTTTTTTTCACTCGACACCGACAACTCGCACCCAACTACTCCCTATCACGTCCCAATCAACACCAGGGATGATGATAGAGATGCCAAGGCTCTGATGGTTTGCACTCATTTTTGACATATTTGCCTACAAGCTCTCTGTCTGGAAAAACTGGAAATTCGTGTGTGGAAGGCGGATCGTGGAACAAATTAACACACATTACAATAACACTAATTATTGTGGGAAGGGACATGTTCACTTGTTTTATTGAATTTGAATTTAACGACGGTTGCAACGTACGTTATACAGATATGTATTAAACTCAGGAAAAGGCAAATATCTAAATAATTATGAGTCGTTTATGAGTAAACTATGCACAATTAAAGGATTATGCTTTATTCATACATTTGCTCACTATCTTGGGCGAACAATTTTTTTTTTTGTTTCTGATTTTCAGATTTTCTTAGCGTTTAATTTTTTGGGAGTCAAAATCTTACGCTTTCTTCCTGCAAGTATGTTAATTTCCTAAAAAAAAGTGAAAAGAGAGCAATTTTATTGTCGAAGGTAAGGATCTGCTTCATCTTTTTCTCGGATTTCATTTTCTTTTCACCATATAAGCTTGAGTTATCTTTCGAACATAACCCATTAGAGAAAAGATGAAAGCAGTATGGGAATTATATTGTTGCGGAGATGCAAGCGGACCGTTAAGTTCGAAAACTCTCTGGAAGCGGGGATGGGAATGATGTCAACTTCCAATGGAATTGTCAGAGCGTTCTAGAGATTTCCTATGGGGGAATTCCAACGGCGAACGTTCGAGATGGTGGACCGAGAGCTATATAAGCGCGAACACTCGCCCTCGACATTCATTCAGTTTGTGGTATAAAACAGCGTGTGACAAGTCGGTGTGATCAACCAGTGTGAAAAGTAAAGCTTTCAATAAAGGTTTGTGTATTGTGTAATAAAGTTTAAAGTGGATAGTATTGGATAATAAAGAAAAGTGGTGAAGCTACACAGATAATTGATCTGTGGTGAAAGAATTAAAAGTGTGTGTGTTTCAATTTAAATAAAAATGACAATTGTAGTTTATCGCAATCCAGTGGTGCGAACCCTATTTGGTGTGGGGATCGAATAAATTCGTAACATTTGGTGTCAGAAGTGGGATTGCGAGTAAACGAGTGAAACTTTATTTGAGTTGTGAAGTGAATCATTGCAAAAGTGAGAAAATGGTAAAATTGGAAAAGTTGACAATTGAACAACTGAAAAAAGAGCTGGATGCTCGGGAATTATCCACAGTCGGAAGTAAAGCCAACCTGGTGGAGAGACTGCGATCGGCGTTGCAGGAAGAAGGTGTCGACTGGGAGAGTCATGAATTCGGGGTGGAGAAGCCGTCGACATTTACTGAGCCAGCGCTCGATATGCAGCACATTCTCGCGGCTCTGAATGCTATGAGCCAAAAACTCGATCAAAAACTTGAGGAAAATTCCGCGGCCGTAGGTAGAAAGTTGGAGGAAAACTCAACTTCCCTAAGCCAGAAACTAGATCAAAAGCTGGAGGAAAATTCCGTTGCCGTACATCAAAAGTTGGAGGAGAATTCAACTTCCATAGGTCAGAAACTAGAGAAGCTAGAGACGTTGGAAGAGATGCTACAGAACAATCGAGAAAGCTTGAGAGACATCCAGCAAGCCGTCAACGATCGGTTCCAGGGCGTTGAAGAGAGAATCGATACACTGGATAAGAAGGTTCTGGATCTCGAAAATAACCAGGAAAAGAGAATCGAGACACTGGACAAGAAGGTTCTGGAACTCGAGAAAACTATCCAGAACGTACAGCATCAAGGAATCGTCGTACCGACTGCAGCATTAAAATTCACAGCTCCCAACTTCGACGGCAAGAGCGCTTTTAACATCTTTAAGCTCCAGTTCGAGACAACAGCGGAACGGAATCAATGGGGAGAGGAAGATCGTGTGGCTGCCCTAGTAATTTCCCTTAAAGGTGAAGCAGCTGACGTTCTACAGACCATCCCGGAGACCCAGAGAAGGAACTACACAGCCATATGTGATGCTCTTCATCGAAGATACGGCAGTGAGCACATGCAGGAGATGCACAAGCTGGAACTTAAAGGACGCAAGCAGCGTGGAAACGAGACCATCCAGCAGTACGCTGCCGACATCGAGAGGCTGTCTCATCTAGCCTACGCGGATGTTCCAGTTGATGTGGTGGAAAAACTGAAAAGGGATTCTTTCATCCAAGGGCTAAGGGACCCCGATACGCAACGAAGCCTGATTCTCCTGCCGAAGACATCTTTCAAGGAGACAGTTGCCAGCGCTCTCGCATGTGAAACATCGCTCTTGATATGCCGACCTTCCATCAAATTACGGCGCATATCTCAAGATCAGGATAGTTCCAGAACAACAACGGCGAGTAGGAGTGGTTCATTCCCGGGTAGATGCTACATCTGCGACCAGCAAGGGCACATTGCGAGAAACTGCCGTCTGCGGAGAAAGCGCTGCTCTAGCAGATTGCGACGTAATTCCAGAGCAACGACAGTGAGTAGGAGTCGCTCGTTCCCAGGTAGCTGCTATATCTGCGACCAGCAGGGGCACATTGCAAAAGACTGTCGTTTGCGGAGAAAGCGTCCTTCCAGCAAATTGGGGCGTAGTTCCAGAGAAACAACGGTGAGTAGGAGCCGCCCGTTCCCAGGTAGATGCTACATCTGCAACCAGCAGGGGCACATGGCGAGGAATTGCCGTCTGGGAAGAAGGCGTTCGAGGTTTGATTCGCGGAAAGGAGAACAAGCGAGAGCACGCGAATACCGGAAGGAAAGCAGCCATAGAAATGCGGATGCATTAACGAGCCGAACTCGCGGCGTTGAATGCAAGCATTGTTCACGTGCGGATACCAAAGAAGAGGTCACCGATATCCGTCGTTTCCATGTGCTGCCAGAAGATGCTTGGAGTGCCGAGAAGGTTGGAAGAAAGCAGCGAGAGGATGCCGATCTGGCAGTCATCATTGACTACCAAGAACGAGGTTTTCGACCAACTTGGCAGCAAATATCCAGCGAAAGCCCACTTGTGAAAGCTTACTGGGCTCAATGGCAGAGTTTGAAGCTGAAGAACGGTTGCCTCTACCGCAGTTGGGAAAGTGAGGACGGGAACATTGTAAACGATCTGCTGGTAATTCCGAAAGGACAAATCGAAGAGGTCATCCGAGAATACCACGAGGGACCAAGCGGGGGTCATCTTGGTGTTAACAAGACTGTAGAAAAGATCAAGAGACGTTTCTACTGGGTAGGATGCCATGAGTCGGTTACGCGTTTCATTCGCAGGTGTGAACAGTGTGCAAAGGCAAAGGGTCCAGTTAGGAAAACTCGAGGAAATATGCAGCAGTACAATGTTGGAGCACCGTTCGAACGTATCGCAATGGACATTGCAGGCCCATTCCCAACGAGCAACGCTGGAAACAAGTACGCGCTAGTGGTGATCGATTACTTCAGCAAGTGGCCTGAGGTGTTCTGCATCCCGAACCAGGAAGCCAAAACCATTTCGGATGCATTCGTGAATAACTGGGTTTCGCGTTATGGAGTACCAATGGAACTGCATTCAGACCAAGGAAGGAACTTCGAGTCGTCGGTGTTCAAAGAACTCTGTGACATGCTAGGTATCAGAAAGACGCGGACAACACCATTACATCCACAATCTGATGGCATGGTCGAAAGGTTCAACCGGACGATGGAGGAATACCTGAGAAAAGTCGTCGTCGGAGATCAGAAGGACTGGGATGAACATCTTCCCCTTTTCTTAATGGCATACCGTTCGGCACAGCACAATTCAACGGCAACAACACCCGCCGAAGCCATTTTTGGAACTGATCTCCGACTTCCATCGGACTTGAAGTTCGGCGTGGTACTACCGACAACTAGCGGCAGGGAAGACTTCGTAACCGAAAAGAAAGAATAGCTGAACTCTATCCATCAGTTCATCCGGGAGCGACTGAACTTGGTCAGCGATAAAATGAAGGCGCGATACGACTTGAGGGCGAATACTTCTGGATTCGAGACCGGACAATTGGTATTGCTGTACAACCCACAACGGAAAAAAGGCTTGTGCCCCAAATTGCAATCAGCCTGGGACGGACCATATAAGGTCATCAAGAAACTCAATGACGTGGTATACCGGATACAGCAGATGGGAAACAGACGGGCGAAGTATAAAATTGTCCACGCAGAGAGGTTAGCACCATATTACGGAGAAGGATCCAATCGCTTGTTCGAGGACGAACAAGTTTAGGAGGAGGGCAGTGTTGCGGAGATGCAAGCGGACCGTTAAGTTCGAAAACTCTCTGGAAGCGGGGATGGGAATGATGTCAACTTCCAATGGAATTGTCAGAGCGTTCTAGAGATTTCCTATGGGGAAATTCCAACGGCGAACGTTCGAGATGGTGGACCGAGAGCTATATAAGCGCGAACACTCGCCCTCGACATTCATTCAGTTTGTGGTATAAAACAGCGTGTGACAAGTCGGTGTGATCAACTAGTGTGAAAAGTAAAGCTTTCAATAAAGGTTTGGGTATTGTGTAATAAAGTTTAAAGTGGATAGTATTGGATAATAAAGTTTAAAGTGGATAGTATTGGATAATAAAGAAAAGTGGTGAAGCTACACAGATAATTGATCTGTGGTGAAAGAATTAAAAGTGTGTGTGTTTCAATTTAAATAAAAAGGACAATTGTAGTTTATCGCAATCCAGTGGTGCGAACCCTATTTGGTGTGGGGATCGAATAAATTCGTAGGAATATGTATTGGCTGCTCACTCCGTGAACAGCTGTGAGGTCCCACCGCGTCGTTTTTTTTTTTTTTTTTTTTTTGATTTCGGTATTACAAAAGCAACAAAAACACCTTCCGGGATCACCGGGCAGACGTACGAAGGTTTGGCATCTCTATCATTCCTGATCAACACTCCCTGACTTTTTCTTTTCCACTTCCTCTTCACACCATCCAGGCCGATCGCGCCACCTAAAACCCGTTCGCTCTCGCAAAGGTGACGGATCGTAGGACTTTCCTGTACAAAAGCAAAAAAAAGATTTTCCGTGCATTGGCCTTCTCGAAGAAAAAGAGGCGGCAAAGAAAGTAAAGAGAAACGAACAAGAGCCCAAAAGGAAGAAAGAGTAAAAAAAAATAATTAACACAGCGGCATTTGCCACCGACCAGAGAGTATGAAAGCTAAATCACAATACTGCGTTAGTGAATAGCGTTTTTACGTTACGAGAGAAGTGCTTCAAACATGCGTTAAGCCCGATTCACAATACTGCGTCAGTGCTACCGTTCTCGACGTTACGTGCGAATGCGTTAGTCGTACTTTGAATTTTTTTTTTTTGTTTTAGAAACTCGCGCAGGTTCAAGAGTTTATATTCTCTTATGATGTGCCTATAGATACACAACCTGAACGGAGTGCAGTGGTTAGGTCGTTGATGTTCGTTCACTACTCTCAGGGGTGGTTATCCTAGATAGGACGAGAGCCGACCAAATTCCGGGTTGGTCATAGTCCGTACTAATTCGTTCGAGCACTTTTTAATATTGCATACGCAGAGGATTAATTTCAGTTGACCGTATACTGTGAGTGTTATGCCTGCAGGCAGTACATCTGGTCACTTTCCATTCACAACTACGTTGCATACTTTTTGTCCGTATAGGAATTACTTTTTCTTGGCTACGAAGCGAATTTGAACCATAGACCTTCCGCTCGGCGGTCGATGATGTTAACCACTGCACCACGGCCACCCCTATGACATTTCATATCAGCTGTTTCAAGGTCACCGATCTAAAACATTAAACAAATCAAATTTCAAATTAAATTGCAACTGAGCTGTCAAAACGCACTAGATTTCTGACAATGTTAAAACATTTGCGTGAGAGAGTGCGAGGGTTACGTGAGGTTACGTCCATATTCGCTCTTATTTTTGTGACAAACGTAAAAAAATGTCCTCTCTTTATCTTAATTTTTTCGACGAATATTCTTCGCTCATGTCATAATTTTTCTGGCCAATTGCCAACGATCATCATTCTATCAGATGTTGATATTATCTGGGTGACGTTCCTATGACATTTATGTAACGGGTGGCCCAATTAAAGTGTACGCATCAGGCAACCCAATAACTTTGGCAGAACGGATTGTGACAGCCCGCATTCAAAGCGTTAATCTTTGGGCATTTTTTTCACAGTACACACCACAAAAATGCGCTGTTATTGTGCTGTTATATATGGCTACTTTATGTATGTATAACACTTATAACACTTATAGCCATTTTTATGTAAAAGCCTCAGTTCGAAGGTAGCCACGAACGTGAGTGACAGCACGAAAATAAAAGCAATGAATTTTGAAGTTAACGTGTTTTAATACAAGATAAAACATGTGCAGCTTTACATTCAAAACAATTTCTCAATGGTGAAAACATAACACACAAAATTTGAAGTGAGAGACGCGCCCTCTCACATGACCATTAGGCGTTTGCACCAAACATTTTTTCAAACCGGTAATCTTACCAATGTCAGTCATCAAGGGAGAGAGCGTACGAGACGGTCCGGTGAGAATATTGAGCGGTTCCGCTCAGTTCGGCATCAGTCGCAGTTTACTGCAACGCATAATTCGGTATGATATGAAGTTATTTCCGTACAAAATTCAGATAATTCATCGATGATTGCCAACCGATAAGTCATATCGCTTGGATTATGCGAAGGTCGTCGTAAACTTGGCTCAAGCCGACACAGATTGTTGGGAAAAAATCATCACGAGCAATGAGGCTCATTTTTCGTTAAATGGAACGGTCAACAAACAAAATTGTCGGTTTTACGCTGCTGAAAGCCCTCAGTACACGAAGAACCTCTCCACGACCAACGCGGGACTGTTTGGGCCGGAATTCATGCGGATAGGGTCATGGGACCCCTGACGATGAGATGCCCACCACCGTTAATGGCGAGCGTTATCAGGCGATGATAACATAATGATAAGATCGCCCGATTTGACACCACCGGACTTTTTCTTGTGGAGTTTTTAAAGTCCAAAGTGTATGTCAACGTGCCGTGGACTGTGGCAGAGCTCAAGGCCAATATTCGACGCGAAATAGCCGCTATAGAGCCCGCAACACTTCGCAAAGTGATAGAAAATGCTCAAAAACGGGCTCATTGCGCCATCCGCTGTAAAGGCGACATGAACCTTAAGATCTTCTACTATTCAAGGTCTAAAATAAAAGATTAATCACTTAACAGCAAATAAATATGTTCTTTTTCGAGTTATTTATAAAACAAATAAAATGCTAACACTTTAATTGGGCCACTATGTATATCGGCAGTGATGTTGTTTTTTAGACCTTGAATGGGGGCTAGCCCAACTAACGCGTATGAGCGGTTTTGATGCCATCGTTCATGTGACATAGTGTGTCGAAGTGTGTTTCAAATCCGTCCTGTGGAGTTGAGGAATTTGATGATGTTACACAATCCTATATTACTGAATTCTGATAGGCCGTCAAAAAAGGCTTTGCCAAGTGCCAAGTGTGGGCTGTGTGATTCTAAATAGAGCCGGGCATTCGCAAAGGAAATTTTTAAGGGTTGCCTTTTCCAGCAGGATATTGCAACTTCGGCAACTTGAGCGTGAGTACCGACAGTGTTGCTAGCTACACTAGCTAGAGCTTCGATACTGACTGGCTGTCAATACAAATGGCAACGTCTCTCTTACTAACGGGGTAACGGCTGAATATCTTGCAAACTTCCTTATTCGCTAGAACTGCCGCTTCCTACTCGCTGTTGTTGTTCTGGAAGTATCCTGGTCCTCAGATATACGCCGCAATTTGATGGAGGGACGCTTTCTTCACAGACGGCAGTTTCTCGCAATGTGCCCCTGCTGGTCGCAGATGTAGCATCTACGCCATAATTTGATGGAGTGTCGGCATATCAAGAGCGATGTTTCACATGCGAGAGCGCTGGCAACTGTCTCCGTAAAAGATGTCTTTGGCAGGAGAATCAAGCTCCGTTGCATATCGGGGTCCCTTAGCCATTGGTTGAAAGAATCCGTTTTAAGTTTTTCCACCGCATCAATTGGAACATCCACGTAGCCTAGATGAGACAGCCTCTCGATGTCGGCAGCATACTGCTGGATGGTCTCGTTTCTATGCTGCCTGCGTCCATAAGCTCCAGCTTGTGCATTTTCTGCATGTGCTCACTGCCGTATCTTCGATGAAGAGCATCCCAGATGGCTGTTCCGTCTCTAGGGCTCCGGGATTGTCTGTAATACATACGCTGCTTTACCTTTAAGGGAACTTACTAGAGCGGCCACACACTCTTCTTCTCCCCATTGATTCCGTCCCGCTGTTGTTTCGAATTGCAGCTTAAAGATGTTGAACGTCGAAGCTCGGAGCTATGAATATCGTCGTAGCTTGGTGCTTTATTTGGCTTGAGGGATTTTATGATATTTTCCAGTTCGGAAATCGTAGCTCGCGTCATTCTGTATTCCCCGGTCATTCCCAGGGTATTGCTATTGTCGGGTAGCGGTTGTCCTTTGAATGGCTTTAAGGTTTCACCAAGATATTTGGCGAACACTTCTGCCTTTTCTTGATCGCCTTTTTCCCATTCATTTTGATTTTTCCTTATTGGTGGTGCCTGCTGTTTAGGCTTTTTAATGCCCTTAATAGCTTTCCAAATGAAGTGATTTGATGTCGGTTAGGCTTTCTAAGTACGGAGGAATCCCATGATTTTTGTTTCCACTGAAAGGTTCCTGCAGTAGGTTACATAATCGGCTTAATAATGTTTTATGCTGCGGCGGTTAATTTTTTTGCCATCGGGTTTTCGTTTCTCCTTTACCTTTAATTTCTGGTGGATAATTTATGAAAAAGGAAGGGAGTATTATTCCACGCTGCTTGCTGAATACCTTTTATCAATCGGTCGTATTCGAATTCTAGTTCGAACGGCGTCCTAAGTGGCACTCTTAGACTAATACCTTCTTGAATTTCATTCCTCAAACCTTCCCAGTCATTCTATTCGTAAGTCTAGGCGGTTTAGGCTTTTTAATAAGAGTTTCACTCACCATCAATATAACGGGAGAATGGTCTGAGGAAAGATGAAAATTCTCTTCGACTTTAATATAGTGATCAGATATGCCTTTTGCAACGAAGAAAATCGATGAAATCAGGTGTTTTCGCAATGTCTGTAAACCAGTACGTTGGCTTGCCAGTTGACTAAAGGTTGCAACCGCAATCCATACCTCCTTTGTAGAGCAGTTTGCCTCTCTGTGAAATACATCTTGAGCCCCAAAATGTGTGTTTGACGTTAAAGTCAGTAAGAAAATTTGGTCCAAGGTCATTAAAAAGATTGATGAACTGGGACGCCTCCAACGAGCAGCGAGGTTAAAATGAAGATGCATTGAAGGAATAGTTTTTATTCTTAACGCGCATTGTGATAATTTGTGCCGTCTCAAGCTCTACTCTTAATTCCAGAGAGTGTTCGATATTATCTTTAATAAATAACGATGATCCGTCTCGCGCCCTTCCCGATGGATGGTGAGCGTGGTAGGCACGATAGCCTCTTAACTTAACACGCGTTTGCGTTGTCAGATGTATGTTGGCGTTACAGCCTATGAGGGACCTAAGCCGAGCTTCTCTCCATCACCCATGTTGTGTGTGATTTAATTTTCCCATAGGTGAAAGGGACCTACAGTTTTATTGCCGGATCCGAACGGCGAATTTGGAGAAGCTTTTCATGACAATTTTACTACAGGGGGTTTTGTCAGAACCCCGCTGAGGATAAACACCGTGAAAAACACGTTCGATGACATGGCTGTGTCGGGATTCGATCCCGTGTCATCGGCGTCAGAGGCCAACACACTACCCACTGCGTCACGGTGCTCTCTTGCGTTGTCAGATAGGTTTTAAAAACTAAGCATATACATATCAATATTTTTTTGTTTGGTGAAGCCCATCGGCAGCGTTCCCAGCGAGAATTTTTCGAAATTTCATATTGAACGCGAACGAGACCGATTTACGAGATTTTTGATTTTCTCGAAAATAAGCTCGTTTGCCTTGTTTTGTTCTTCAAGCTTAGCAAGAATAACAGACATAAGATATTAATAATTGAATCAGACGGTGTACTAATGATTGTACTTGTTGATGACGCAATTTGGCCAAACGCCTTTGTGCCTGGTTTTATATTAATTGGCGTAGTTTTAATGTTCGAATTTTTGTCGCTACCAATTTGCTTGGTAGAGTTCATCTGTTTTCGAATCTTTTCGAAAGTACTCGCCGTATCCAGCTTTTTTCTTTTCCGGCTCATTTATTTTGTCCCGCCGCTTCTGTAGCATCTTAGCTACTTCACAGCCACGGTAGTTTGTTGGATGTTTTCCTTGGCATATGATGCAAATTGCAGGGTGCTGTTTTGAAATAAAGACACTCCTTCGGTAGGTGTGGTCCGGCACACTTAACACAACGCGATTCTTTTCGACAAAATGCCTGCCTGTGGTTAAATTCCTGAATTCTTTATTGCGTTCCAATTTTGAGAAGACTACCCAATATCTTATTAATGCCATGGATTTTTTCCCTGTTCTCGTTTTTATCGAATGTCAGCGTAACAACGGGGAAGCCGTCTCCCCGTCGTCCCTGTTCTAATTTAATCGCTATCGGCTTCTCTTTTTTTCGCGCGCAAGGATATTACCGACATCAATTATTTTGAGGCCTTAGTAATTTATAGCAGGCATTTCACTAACAAAATGGCATACAGATGAAAGAGATAGAGAACAAGGCCTCTATGTCAAATTTACGTTTACTTTCCTACATCTCACTTGGATAGTCCTTTAAAATAGTAGACAGAAACGCACTAATTGCATAGCAGTGCAATCTTAGGCTCATGTTTATATTATCCTTCTTCGTTCCTTTCTTGGGCAATTTTCGGTTCAAATGTCTCCCATTAGAACCAATAGATTAATTTACAGATAAGATAATGTTCGTTCCCTAGGAGCCACCACACACCCATATCCACACAAAATGTGCGAGAAACTTTTCTTTGCAACAAATTTGCAACTTCCCGGGTGTGAGAAAGTTCTACTTCCTCTTATACAATTGCATAACTTTGCCAATTTCCTTCATCCAAAAACCAAAAGAAAACATAGATACTAAAAAAAAAAATATGTTCCTAAAAACATCCTTTCCCACAGAAGCAATTACATTTTGTGCTCATGCGATACATGCTCGAAATTCGGAAAGTCTTATAAAGAAAATTGTGTACGTCCCGTGCTCCTATTACCTACAAGTACATCTTCACATATGAATTCGTCCAGCTAGATTAGCTAGCTCCGAGAAGGTTGGCGCTTCTATAGTTCGGTTTTTAATTTCCGGCTGGTCAGTCGTTGTCATTGTCCGCCTTCGCTACCCTATGTGGGAGGAAAAGCAATTCATTTGTTCCTGCTACTTCCAATAATCAACTGAACCGTGCAACATGTTCACTGTACATTTGACTTATTTGTGTTTGTGCAATGTCTTGTAAACATCTCTCGGGTAATCCTTGTACAATATCTCAACCCAGGCATATGTTACTTACGCCTAGTATAAGTATAGTCTCGAGTTACACAACTTGCAATTGTATTTCGTGCAACCCTCTCGTAAGGAAAAAAGTGCATTGCCAGCAAAGGAGTGTCTAAGTATCAGATATCTGTGGATCAAGGATTTCATTTGCCTTGGTTCTACTGAATGCATTCATGAATTGACCATTGCAGCGCGCTTTTGCATATCCCTGCGATATAAACACACAATTGCCATTGTTTTGCCAAGCTCTTATTATGCATGCATCCTATGCCCAGACTTGTGAGTGACATAGGGTGTGGATTATGCATAACGTGCTGGGGCTTCCTTCACCATCGAGCTGTTGGCAACCTTGGCCTACGAATACCAATGCTAGTCGGTCTTGTTGCAATCTTCCTGTATGTCATTGCATTATTGCAGGTGCAGGGGATCGACTAGGTCCGAATGGAAGGGGACAAACACGCATCTTGTTCGCGATTGCGCTGCACTTTGATTGCATGCGTGTCATGAGGCGGCTTCGTGGGACAGGAACGTAAGGGTTTGTTTTAATTGAAATCATGTTGGAAGTCTAGACGGTGCTTGTTGTGACAGTGAAGACTGACGAGGAAAAGAAAAATGAAAATAAAGCGACTAGGAGCGGGTGCGGGGTTGTACTGTTTTTCTCAATGAACGCAAAACTGAAATGAAGTTCGCTCGAGTGAGCTTTAATTGATTTCTGGTGATGCGTGGATTGAAGGATAATGGGTATTTGTGTTGGGTTGCAGGTTCTGATGTATGCATAATGTATTTTGCTGATTAGTAGAGGATGCAATTGGCCTCCTTTCCCGATAAGGTACATCGCGAGTTGCATATGCTTACGGGTACATATTGTGTTCGGAGAGAAGTGCCTATGCGGCGGATCACAATGATATGATGGATATAAACTCGATAAGAGAAGTTCTTGGAGAAGGATCTTGGATTAATGTTGCAATTGTAAGGAAAAAAATGCTAGCGCAGTTGCTTCAAGGATGTCATCACAAGCTGTGTAGTGAAGTAGGACTGCACCGGAAAGTTGTTTTATCTGATATTGAAGAAATCTTTATCGATATCGTCTTAATGCACCTTTCAACCTGGGACAGTTTGTTTTTCTGCTTTTCATACGAGGGAGACGCTGCTATTGACAAAATCGTTTTGAGAACTATACCGTGCCAGCCACCCTTTACAAGCCAATGTACATATATAGTTTCGTTTCATCAAAGTCTACAACAAAATCACATGCAGTGGGTTCGTCTGAGTCAAAAACTCCGCCACTGTCTTCCTCCTATTTTTTTATCATCTTTTCCAATGAATAATGTCCCGCAACCACAGCCCATTCGACACTATTTTCTTGATCTACGATGTTATTACAAGTCATGCGGTCGCCTCATGCGTTATTCATATGTATGCGCAAAAAGGACATTAATTTGATTTAGTAACAGCCGTTCTCATAAACCATTTTACCCGAGTGGCTGATACCCATGAAGTCGTTCATTTATTCAGTTTGATAGTGAAACTATCTGCTATTTCCTTGAGGTTAACTAATTCAGTATCAAATGGCGTCGAATAGCCATACAGACATATTGTTGTCTTAGATTCAACCGGGGCGCAACCAGTTGGATGCCACATAATTACCCCATTAATGGTCCGAGCGTATGATAATAGAATTCAAATAATTGCTATTCAGTGTTGCACCTAATCTGATATGTCTTCCCCTCAGATGAATAAAGCACGATATGAAGAGTGCGGTTACATGGATTAATTGTGATAAGGACACACCAGTTGCTAGTTGAGATGTCGTATCGCAGTAATATTGTTTGTGAATGGCTGCGCGCCTTGGGCATGGGCCAATATGCTGAGAGTTTCATGGAAAATGGCTATGATGAATTGGAAATATGTAAGCAGATTGGTGAAATAGATTTGGATGCAATCGGCGTGGAGAATGGTCAGCATCGTAGTAAGCTGTTGAAGAGCGTACGGAATTTACGAGAGAAGGGTGCCGCAACTGTTTATGTGATGATCAATGATCCGAAAGCTTTAAGCAATAGTAATGAGATTTTAGCGTCAGAATGTGATACACCGACTACACCGAAGGAACTTGAGACTGTGATGAAACGACATTTGGAAGCGGATGGGATACGTTTGACTGCCCATCCGTATTCAACTCCGGTAAGTGATACTTTTTATTTACTATTACTTTTTATGTTTTATGTCTTAAGTTTTGGCTAAAATTCGAATAGTATCCGTTGCGCTTGAGAATTGACTAGAATTATACTTCAAATCTTAGAACGGAAACAAATCATTTTAAAGTTGTATATTTTCGGCGGTTTGCTAATAGCATTTCAACGTACATATTGGGTTGGGATACAATAGTGGGTTGATCGGTATGCATACTTTTAGGCGAACATGAATATTGTTCAGTATAACAGTTTTCAATTTATGTCCTGTACCCTTTTATTGAATGTCTCATTATTTTTGTGCTCATTTCGTCGAAACCCAATTTCTTCTGATTCAATACAGTTCTCATTGCGAAGTTACTATGCAGATAAATAAGGAAGTTGCACAAACCTGCTGGTCCAAACATCCCCATTGGTTCTAAGGAAGTGTTCTTTTACACTGGCAAAACCACTGCGTCAGATTTTCCACGTTTCCTCTTCAGGGCTTTTTTCGAGTAGGTTTTTTTGTTGCGCCAAAGAATGTGAAAACCAGAATCCAGGGTTTCTGGCATGCACGACTCGCAAACCCGAATACTCGATGCCAGGAATGCATCTACATCTACATACTAACCCACATTGGATGCAGTATTTGTAGTTCTTTGTTGAGTAGTACCGCCTGGGCCCCGTTTTAATCTCTCTCTGACTCTTCCAACCGTCGAAGTTCTTTGATGATTGTTGCTGAAGTCTGTTTCTCCGCATTCCATACTGCACTTGATGTTAGCATATGTTTCGCGATGTTCTCGGGAGTTGGTACTTTTCCAATTATTTTCACTAATAATTCTCTGCGCTCCGTTCTGAAACGTGGCACTGAAAAAATACCTGCTCTGCCTCTTCGCAGTTTTAAGAGAGAGGAATTTCCTTCAGACTAAACCTGTTCAGGTAAGCTCGAAAGCAGCCATGTCCGGGTAGAAGCTGGCATAAATACAAATCCATGCTCTCATGTTTTGTTCGTGCACATAGTCGGTTGACGGTATGGCTACTGCTTACTCACGGCTTTAGCCCACATTGATGCCGCATGCATTATAATTGACTACACCATACTTGACAAAACTATGCTCCTTTGTTGTCTGGATCCTCATCTTTGCAGCTTTGTCGCATGTTCTTTCAAGGTGTTCCTTTTAAGCGAGCCTAGGTATCTGACAGCCCATTTGGTGTTATTCATGATAACCTACCCTGATTGTGATTGTTTCTCTTTCCATGCGACTGCTTACCAATACTGCTTCTGTTTTATATTCTGAGAGCTCTAGCCCAACTGTTGCCATCCACCGCCTCACTTTTCGGATGCATTCATTTCCAATGCTCTCTATTTCTTCCAGGTATTTCGCCGCCACAACAATTGCCAAATCATCAGCAAAGCCTATGATTTTTGCCTTATTCAGGATTCGAAGCCTTAGACCCTATCGTACATAAGAGAGATCCTAATATCGATCCTTTTGGAACTCCGCCAGTGAAGTAGCTTATCGTTATTTTTATCAGAGACCATGGCACCATTATTAACCTAAGAGAGTGCACTGTTAGCATTCAGTTTGTAGAGTTGAGCGCATCTTTTACGTCAAATGTTATTACGGCACCATAGTTTCTTCTAAGGTCGTAGTTGCACTCCGAATAGCATCTACTGTAGAGCGAGCCATTTTAAACCCATACTGCTGGTTTGAGAGTCCTCCGGCTATATCAATTGCCACCTCAGTTGCATATAATCCGCTTCAGTATTTTACCCATTGAAATAAAATTCACATCGAATTTACTGACAACAGTACCTCAGCTTCACATATTCGTTCAGTACCTTATGACCCTGCTCTTCGGCTGTAAATAGTCAGCGGCAGCGCTCATTAAATTCGACGTCGATAGAATCACTGTATGGGGAAAAAAGAATAAAGTGTATTTGAATGCTCCCAGAACAGCCGTACCACCGACTCGCAGCCATTATCTATGAATGCGATTTAGATTTTAGAAGCTAAGAAGCTCTCCATTTTGGGTAGGTGCGTAACTTGCAATATCAGTTGGAACGACCACATATCGCCAAAAATGCAAAATATATTTCTCACCCTTTTATCTGTCTGCAATATACATATAAGGCGTTTCCCCCTAAATTAAAGTTTACCACTCATGTCCGGTCCGGTGCATCTAGGACCTCATTGCACCTGCCAGAGAGAATTGAAAAACCGCACAATAAAACTGATAGTATACCTCATCTTCACTAAATCATTAGAATAGCTGTAACATCACAGGAATGTTTCTGAAGAGATCCATTCCGTTTCTTCAACAATTTTCCTGAAACACGCGTCTCTCTAGGAATGCCCACCGATGTACCCTGAAGCCGCTTATCCCCAAATATAATGACTCTTTCTTTAACCAAACCCTCAGAATCTGAAATTCCTCACCGAAATCGGTTTTCCTCCCTCAGTACAACATACGAGCATTTAAGTCCATGGTAACCTTCCCTTTAACTTCCGTCCACACTTTATCGTCGGCATAATAAAGTGGTAAACCATAAACTTAGTAAGAGCTCGAGCTCTCTCTCAGTTACCTCAATCTTTTGCCAGTCTCCTAACTATCCCCCTTCTTCAGTGATCATTGTCAAACCATCTAAAAAAGTGTTTTTCGAACTCAGCAATATATGTAAGCCTATGCTGCGGCGATGTCTTCCTCATTTGGTGTGAATCGTTTTCCGCCAAGCCATGGGGTTAAATTTGGAAAATACGACGGGTGAAGCATTAGTTCAAGCCGTGATAAGGCACCTTTTCCCAAATGGAACAATTTTTTTAAATCATTTTAGCACGGAATCGGCCGAATAAATAAATCAGCACAGTTCAGTCCCGTGATTGTACCGCCCCACCTTAGAATAGTTAGTGAAGATGATACCTTTTACTTGATTAAGTGGCGCTACAGTTCCGGGCGAACCTGAACCCTAACCAACATACGTTTAGTTCGCTAAGGTTCTTTTCCACCTGTGTACACCACCTTGGATGCGGCTGGTCTCTGGTGCGTCTTTAACGCGCGAAAAAAGCTTCAGTGATGTCTCGCTTGCCTTTTCCCACTCATGTCAATATCACCAGCACGACGCTAGTTAAACCACCTGATAACGTCTTGTCTCGTTAGGTTAACTCGGTACCGGTCCTATTAGAGCAGTGAGAATTCTCCTTGTCATCCTATACAACTTGACGAGTTTAGCAGGGGTATCATATGACACATATGTGTAACTCGTCCCTGCTTTAACGTCGACAAAAAGGTGGCGGCGTCGATTTGATATTTGTGAATTTTTTCCAGAATCTACTGCAGTGTCCAACATCTGGTTCTTGAAACTTATCAGGCGTTCACACACAGTTTTTTTTTTTTTTTTTTTTCTTTTTTTGTAGGCTTCTGCTGTCTTTGTATGTTTTGGAGCACTCAGGAGCAATTACTGGTCCATTGTACTGCCAGACAGACACCTAAGTTTACTGTATATTCCCCGTTTTCCGGAGAAAAATGAGAAGGAGCTTCAGTGATGTAGAGCTTAGTGTTTCGGCTTACACCACGTCGGCCCCAAGAGAAAGTGTTCCCCAAGGCATCCTCATCGCAACATCCAGCACAGGTAGACGTCTCACTGATGTCAAGCATGCAGAGATGTAATGGCCCTTAATGACGCCCGCAAGTCTTCTGCAGTCTATTCTACTTGAGGACAAGAAGAGTGCTGCGGATTTCTGGCAGACATCTATCTTTGATTGTGTGTAATGAAGACCTAATAGGTTATGTGGATATTGACCGTGGAAACAGTAGACTCAAGGCTGGTTCAGGTTCTCTCCTGAGCCCATTCTAGCGAGTTCGTCAGAGATCTCACCTGGGACCCAGAATGGCCTGGGACCCAAGCTAGCTTTAGTCAGTTTAGTCTTCCGACTTTGTTCAGAAAGGTATTAAGTTCATACACTAACTTAGAGCTGGCTTAGACACAGCTTTGGTTGAAGCTTAATGGTCACTGCAGGTGCATATGCTTCTTCCCTTCCATCCATGCTTCACAACATAGTCATGGCCATTAGGATTGCGTATATCTTTGATTGAATGACAGATGCATATTTATCTAACAAAAAGTGTAGTCGGACTTTTTCGCGTTCAAAGAAAACCCCACCGCCAGACCCCAGCCCATACTTGGAGCCATCTGTCAAATGTGAATACAATCCTTTCCAGCGTCAGTATGTGGCCAGAGCCAATCCTAACACCATGAAAATTCGACTGTGAAATTCGCCGACGTGCGGGGGAAAGTCGAAGCTGAGGCAGAAAGTTCTTTGGAGTTTGGTGAAAGATGCTACGACGTGTTTGCGTGTTCCACCAGACAACCCGATATGTATGGGATTATCGGTCTTTTCATTGCCGAGGACGTTTGCCGGCGATAAACCCCGTGTTATGCCAAAAACTCTTTTGCATTGCCAGAAAGCTGACAGCGCTTTGGTGGTTTTTGACTTAAAATGCTTTGACCAAAGAAGTTTGCTACCAAAGCTGACTCCCAAGTACTTAGTTTACTTGTATATCGGGCTCTGGAGCAGTTGGAAACTGACCCTAATTTTCATTGAAAAATCATCTTCAGTGATGAGGCCCATTTCTGGATGAATGGGTACGTCAACCCGCAAAGTTGTCGAATTTGGGACGATACCAATCCACATGAGATCCAAGAGCGTCCAATGCATCCCGAAAAAGTCAATGTTTGGTGTGGATTTTGGACTGGCGGCGTCATTCATCCATATTTGTTTGAGAACGATGTTTGCCAGGCCATCACCGTCAATGGCTAGCGGTGATAACCAACTTCTTTTGGCCTGAATTGGACATGTGGTTTCAATAGGGTGGCACTACGTACCACACAGCTCACGCAACATTGGAAATTCTGCACGAACGACGTGAGGGCATGGTCATCTCACGTGGAGGTGATGTGAACTGGCCACAAAGATCCTGCGATTTGACCTCGTTAGACTTTTTCTTGTGGGGTTTTCTGAACTCGCAGATCTATGCAAATAAGCCACAAACCACAACGGCCCTCAAATCCAACACAATGCATCCCATCGGTTAAACTGATTTATGCGCCAGAGTCATGGAAAATTGGATATTTCGAATGCGTGCCACCCAAAGAAGCCGCGGTGGACATTTGAACGGTGTTGTATTCCATACATTATGGCATAAATAGACCTTTCCAACGGATATATCAATATCAATGTTATCTCAGGCACACTTTGTTTTATTTAAATTTAGAGATAAGAAGCGCTTAATGAAGACCTTGTATGTTTTTCCACATCGCATAAATCTGTTGCCAATCTCTGTCCACAAGTCGATTATATTTTTTTAAAGCAAAATCTGACTTCTTTCACATATGTTTGAATACATTTTTTAAGAAATTAGTTTAACCTTACACGTTCATGTATTCGTATAAAAAAGGAAGGCTAAATGTATCTGAAGCAGCCCCGAATACTCATTTTTCCTACCCAGGAAGAAATTCAGTGAAACGTGGGATATAAAAACCGCAGCGCGGCAGCTAAGTTGACCTTCAAAAGACATCTGTGATTCATATAGCAAAAAGGATACCCTTTCCCAGGGACTAGAGCTGTTGACGTAGCGTGAAAATGTTGTGGCAAATGCTGAAAATATTTTGCACCACGTTTCACCATAGATTTATAGTATACAAGGAATAATATAAATGTAAACGAAATGACTTGTATTCACTTTGAAATACGACTGTACAACCCCGGGGGCACTAAATCCGTCCGTCTTCGATAATTTATAGCGGCACTTCGATCCCACATCAAGCCTGTGCCCCTATCACTAACCATAATACTCGTAACAACGCAAGAACATTCAAATAAACTGTTGCTTTATTAAATTACTTTTTAGCGCATAGGAGTACATGTAGCCACGTCTGCTTAAGTTTGTTGAAGGATACCCAACTTCCTTCGAGGGATTCCATAAGTATTTGGAAAATTCTCTTAAGGCAACTCCTGTCAAAGCGATTTATTTATTGCCACCTACCAATGTACTACGTACGAGTATGTAACCCTTCCCCTACGCTATGTCAGTCACTATCGTGCTCTTGTGATGATGACGACGACACAACGACGACTATCATGCCGACACATCCTTTATTAAGCAACCAAACTTTAAGTATCAATGTTTAACTTTTTCGACAACAGTCCTCAATCCTGTTCCTGGTCTCGATCTGAGTTTTTCGTTTGATGCTCGAGCAACAGTGGAAGCAACTTTGTTCGCAGGAAATTTTTAATTGAAATACCAAGCATTCCCCAAACGGATGGGGTAAGTAGGTATACACATATGGTAGTGGAATGGAATGTAGACGAATCCTTTACCTCGGATCGTCTTCGAGAGCTGGATGTGGAGACGTTTTAATGGCTTAAGTAAAAGTTCAACTCTCGAACGAAATGTCTTACCAAACCTCTGCTTCCTCTTAATTCATTTGCTCATGTATGCACATTTGTGGCATGGGGTTGTACACGCGTTTGTATATCCATACTATGTATATAGGTGTTTGTATCGATGTTGCAAGATAATGGCTTAAGTGAAAGTTTTTCTTGTTTTTTGTTGTGTATTGGTATGTCTGCCTGATGAAACCTATGATGAAAGATACTCGATACATATATAGGAAATTGTTGCTGTTGACGGTAGTAGGTAGAGAACAATCCTTTCAGGTGGAATAGCCTGGATAAGACAGAACGTGTACAGCATATCGAACAGGATATATTTTCGGGTTTGTAAGTGTGATGTGTGAAAGGATGTAAGGTCTTGTAGTTGAGTTGGCTGTCGCTGGTCTTTGGATGTTTTTTAAAGTTAATTAAGTTTAAGTGGTTTTTGAAAGTTTCTCATTAAAATGTTTTAGTATCGAAAGAGGGCACATTGTTTGATTCGTGATGAAATATACTTTATTCTCTATCAAGTGGTGTTTGATTGATGAAAGGCTGAACTTGAAACGAAGTTTCGAATTTTGTGTTCAAAGGAAAGTTTCAACATTTTAAAAAATAAAAGAATTTGCTTGTACTAAACGAGACTTTGTCTGAAAGACTTGTCTTGAGGGAATTTTTTCGTATTGGCCTTGAATTCGGTCTTGTGTCCGTAATTGGTTTCCACTCAAATTGTGTCGAAATGTGAGCATGTAATCAATTTCTCTGAGGTTTTGGTACGCTAGACCCGATGGTCAGACGGAAAATTTGACAAAGACGCTGTGCTGGTTTTCTTACTTACTTTACTTAATTATCAGGCCAGCAATTCATGGAGGAGGATCTGAGCCTGAGCTAAAGTTGTCTTCTATCCTTGACGGTCATGCTGTTTCCAGTTATCGATGTGGCCGAACCAATGTAGTCGACGGATCTTTGCCTTCCATGCCTTACACATCGTTGTACAGTTCGTAGAGTTCGCGGTTATGTCTTATTCTCCATCCACCTTCCTCACAGATAGGACCAAATATCCGGCGTAGATTTTTTTTTCGAAAGAACCCGAAATCAGCTCTGTCGTTTTGCTTATCGTCCAGTTTTCGGGTCCGTACAGCAAGACTGGAAGTATAAGCGTTTTGTAAAGCATGACTTTGGTTCTTCGACTGAGGAGTTTTGTCCTAAGTTGTTTGGATCAACCGAAGTAGCCGCGATTTCCAAGGGCGATTCTATGCCGGATCTCCACTGTGGTGTGGTTTGTAGAGTTTACGTTTGCCCCAAGGTAGACAAACTTCTTAACCACCTCCAAATTATGGCTGTCAACCGTTATATTTTGTCCCAGGTGGTGAGCGACGGATCGGCTGCTTGACGGCATAAACTTTGTCTTATCCTCGTTGACTTTAAGATCGTTTCGCCTCTTCTTCAATCGCCGTGAAAGTTTCTACAACGTCACGCTGAGACCGTGCGATGTCAATATCATCCGCGTATCCTAGCAGCTGGACAGATTTATAGAAGATAGTGCCTTCCCTGTTGATGCCTGCCCGTCGCACTGCCTGTTGCAGCAACAAATTGAAGCAGTCCCACAACAGCGCATCTCCTTCCCGAAATCCAGTGCATGTTTCAAACGGTTCAGAGGTCCTAGAATCGAACTGCACGGTGCATCTCGTATTTTTCATCGTATCAAACAATTCTTTGCGATGAATGCTGTCGTATGCGGATTTGAAACTCGCTGGTCTTCCCCAAGAATTCTCAAGTGTGAATATTTGGTCTATAGTCGTCGATCATGTTTTCATCTTACCAATTCTTACAGATGATCTGGTGTGTGCTCCCTACCAGAACATCGCCGCAAGCCTTGAAAACCTCTGATGGCAAGCCATCTGACCCTGCGGTCTTCTTGTTCTTCAGCTTCTGAATAGCTGTGCCGACTTCTTCGATGCTGGGTGGGAGGACTACTTCAGCGGCTGGAGGTGGGATTTCCTCGGTCCCTACCACTCTCTCTTGGTCATGCTCGTTAAGCAGCTGCTGGGAATGCTTCTTAAATACATCCACTATTCCCTGCGGGTCGGTGACAAGATTACCCTCGCAGTTTCGAAGAGCCTGGGTGCCCTTTTTAAAGCCTCCTGCAAGGCCTTTTTTATAAAAGGCTCGTGTTTTATGCTTATTCCTAGACTCCTCGATATTCTTGAGCTGGGAGACTGCGAAGATTCTTTTCTTTTGTCGCAGTAGTTTTTTCTCCTCCCTTCTTCTGGCTCGGTACTCTTCTTGCGCTGCCATGGTTTTCCTCTGTAGCGCCTTTTGGCACGCCTCGTCGGTTGCTGCCTTTTTCTGCTCATACTCGCCGTCGGGGGTGGTAGGTATCCTAAGTTGGTTTCGGCTACTTTCTGAAGCCGAAGTAGCTTCAGCAATGCAGCCACATATTATTGGCATTTGTGTTCGACGTAGGCATACCGTAGAGTCTTTCGCTCAGCTGCTCCCTATAGACTCTGGTAACCTCCGGTGTGCTTAGGCGCCCAATGTCGAACCTCCTCCTGGTGGGCTGGTACAGCTTTCTGACATTGGACAGTCGAGCTCTGAATCTTGCTGCTACGAGGAAGTGGTCAGAGCCCACATTTGTCCCTCTGAATGTTCGCACATCCAGGATGTTTGACGAGTGCCTTGCGTCAATGAGCACATGGTCGATTTGGTTGGCGGTTTGACCATCCGGAGATCGCCAGGTTGCTGTGCGGATTCGCTTGCGGGGAAATCTTGTGCTACTTATCACCGCATTACGAGCTATCGTATCCGTGGTTGTATCGTACAGTCTGTGCTTTCCGATCACTCCGCCAAAGGTGTTCTCCTGACCGATTTTGGCATTGAAATCCCCGAGTGCGATCCTAACATCGTACTCCTGACAAGCTCCGTAGGCGTTGTCCAAGAGATCATAGAAGACCTTTTCAATGCGGTCTTCAGTCTCTTCAGTAGGGGCGTCGGCACATATGAAGCTGATGCGGAGCACAGCCAGGGATTCACTTATAAACTTAAAGTCGATGACCTTCGACCTTAACCGCTTTTCCACAATAAATCCGCAGCCCACGTGTGCCTTGTTTATTTTCTTATATTTGCTATTTCGTTAGTTGCCTGTTTGTCATTTATCGCGGTGGAGTCGTAAATGCCCAAAAGAACTAAAAATAGTATTGTACGTAAACTCGAGGTTACAGGCTTTGTGGAAGGCGGCCTTCCAAAACCTGTTTGTTTTTCGTGTGCAATCCGAACTCGCCAAGAAGGGTTGGATTTTGCACCACCGCAATGCACCGGCTTGGTTCGGGGCATTTAAATGAATAAATGATATCCATTTATCCATCCCACGGTCAACCATTGCCCAAATGGAACGTGTTGACCCACAAATTTAAAAGACATTAAAGAAACCCAAGTGTAAATCAAAAAAAAAAAAAAAAAACAAAAACAATTATACATGGCAAATGGTTCCTTTAGTTGCCATACCTACGGACTCAAGTTACAGTTTGAAGTGCCAACAAAAGCACATCAATTCAGCATTTCCGTTTTTTTTTTTCCCTTTGTTGTAGGCTTCTGCTATCTGTTGGAGCACTCAAACGCAAATACTGTTCGATTGTACTGCCTCCTGTTCCGGACCTTTGCCGGCGATAAGCCCAATGTTTTGCCAAAGGCACCGTTGCATTGCCAGAACGCTGACCGCGTTTTGGTGTTTTTTGACTCAACATGCTTCGACCAGAGAAGCTTGCTATCTAAGATGACTTCCAGATACTTAGCCCCTTTGGATGTCGGGATGGGAAAGCCTTTTAGCACCAGCTAGGTCATGGCAGTATTTTTCCTGCTTCTCGTGAAGAGGACCGCATCAGTCTTGTCTGACCACTAATGGATCACATTTAGCGCCGCCCTTACTTTAAGACAGACAGTCGCTAAACATGAGTCGGTAGGGAGAACGGCGATATCATCCGCATAGGCCTGGGCATGTATTCTAGAGGCATTGAGAGCATCGAGCAAAGAGTCGACCACCATGCACCATAACAGCGGAGACAGACGCCACTTTGCGGGCAGCTCCTGTTTACGCCTAATTCGACGCTATGTTCGAGACCTGCATCAGCGATCAATGCCCTGTGCACGAGCATTTCTTTGATCCATGAAACCAGTGCTTCATCTAATTTGCTAGACGCACGCGTTACACATGCAGTCAAAAGTTGCGTTATCAAAAGCTGCCTCAATGTCAACGAAAATTACCAGCGCGAATGCGCATTCTACCCTCCCAACTTGGTTTTGAGGCGCATTCTCCGCTGATAAGCATGTTGCATCTCCGAAAGAGGATTAACGAAGGGCGATTTTGCGCACGCGCAGCTCTACTATTCTTTCCATGATTTTCAGCAAGAAGGATGTTGGACTGATTGGTATACAACTTTTGGCCAATGAGTAATCCTATTTCCCTATTTTTGGAATAAAGACTACTTTCACCGTGCGCCATGGAATAGGTATATACAAGTACCAGGCCACTTGCAGTTGCCATACAGCATAACAGGGTATATCCCGTCGGTGCCCGGCAATTCAAAGCTATCAGTCCTTGCCACGCGCGACGCAATATACCAACTACGCCGAGTTGAAGGCGTATGCAATGAGCCGATCACAGTCTGATTCACTACTTAACTCACTCAAATTTGTTAATACGTATAAGTAGTGTGCATGCATGGTTGTTATTTATCTCAATTAAATTGCCAAAAGGAATTTCACAAAATTGACTCCGACTCCGTTTCATGCCAGTTCTTCATGCTTTTGGTCCCACACCAAAAGCAGAAGGGTCGAACGTAGATGCCCTAAACGAAGAAACCAAATGAAATCACTTGACACGGCTTGGACGTTGTACAACTTTTCAATGGAATAGTACAGGCAACAAGGAAAGAAGTGTTTTAATTTAAATGGGACTGTCCAGCCATATCGAATCCCTTTTTTTTTTTTGGATACAACCTCGACAACATGGACAAAGGGAAATTGGTAAATGTCTCGAATGCCAGCGGATAACACTTTGGTGTCCCAGTTAAGTGAAATGACAATAAATCTAGTTTCGCAGTTGTTTTCAGGTCTCTTTTATTACACTTCCTCCTGTACGAAGAAGAAACAAAAAAAACAAAAAAACAGAAATTTCATGGATGCCAGTACATATTTGGAAAATATTCTGTTACTGCATCCGGCACAACTCATTTATTTCAGTTCTCCTGATAATTGACCGAACCGAACAGCAACGGGATAAATTTCACTATAAAGCGGAAAATAATTGGGAGATTGGACAAAATTGGTCGAGTTTTCTTTGGCATGAACAATTTCCCCTGATAACATCCCTCGAGCCCGCTTAATACAATTATCACGGTTTTGTTTCAAAAACAACGATGTAATTACTGAAATACTGGACGATAGCGAGAGGAATAGTCGCACGTTCGGGAATTCCATGTTGTGCGGGCATAAACAATTGGCAATTAATTTTATTTTCAGTTGCGGATAGCGAGTGTGGAACAGAAGTTAAATATGGGTCAATGGAGGATTTCGATCCGATTGTTGGTCTTATTAGGTTAACGAGCGGTTTATCATGTATTGGATGAATTAAATTGGAGCAAATTATATTGAGGATAGGGTGCTGCGAACAAAAAACATAAATACGAGATACTGTTTGCTTAAATATGTAAGTCGAACGCTTCTACCAAGCAAGTTACTGTCGTAATGGTCACTAGTATTATTAGGTCAAAACTGTTGTGATGCAACTACTATGAAAACAACTAGTAAGACTTCCAGTAATATTGGAGGAAATCAGCGGAGTTGATGACGAAATACGAAGTCTCAAACTCAAAGGCACTTTTGAACTGGCAAAGGGATGAATATCTTCTTCATAGGACGTCGACAGTGGTTTCATTTCTGTTAGCGTTTGTTATAGAAGGCCAAATTCGGTTGTCGGTATAAAGCTATTATTATTTAAAATACCTTCGGTAGTTTAACCCTCGAAAGCTAGGCCTATCAAGGCTTTAATCCCCTGTGAGCACCTATCTTGAAAGATCATTCAATGTATTCATGTTTCCCAATGAAATTTACATTCTTCTTCATTCAGTGTTCAACCTTTAACCAGCACCAAGGACAAGGGCAAGATGCTTTCATGTCTCCCAATTAAACTTGTACAAGTTTACAACGCATTCTCCCCTACAGCAGCTTTGGCTAGATAACAAGTAAATAAGCCCACAAAGCTGCAAAGTACACGTATTTCACCCCTAAGCTGCAAGTAGAAAAGCAATACAGATGCAATTTTCACTTTCATACTCCCAGCAATCACACGTCGTCTTTGCGACATAATCGATACAAGTGTCTACTTAAAGGAAGCGCCAACGCAAAAAAAAATCCACAAAACGAGCGCACCATAAAAAAGGATTAAAATGCCGTACAACAGCCGAGCAATATCGAATGTTTCTGTATTCGTACGTCCTACGTATGTATTTGTTTGAATGCTTGCGTCTCACCTGTACCAGGGCCTTATAAGGAGCTCATTCTTATTCAATTGTTTTGCGGTAGGTGTAAAACGTGACCTTTATACTGTCAGCTCTTTGTCACAAGATGCAATGTGAAATTCAAAGCAAAGCAAATAAACAAACAGACATGGCCGGGAGCAATTAAATCAACCGCCCTTCGGTATCTTCGGTCAATTGGAAGGGTCTGACACAGCCGACAACATTTCTGCCAGACTCATGCATATTTTATGAGTAAACCGCAAATTTTCCAGACGTTCACAGCATTACGAAACGCACAACAAACGCCATATATCACTGCGACGTACTACTGCCACTCGTATTGCGAGTGAGTAAATACTCGTAACTAACAACTTTTTCACATGAAAGGACTCTGATGGAAGGAAGATATACACCATACGTGGACTCAACTGATGACGTCGCCCTGCCACTGCTCCTAAATGAACTTATTTATGCCTGCGTCCTGTTCTTTTACTCACTGCAGCTACTGCGGCTACAGCATGTTCCTGTGGCACTATGATGTGGCTCACAAACAATACTCTCCTGTCTCGATGCAAAAGTCAGAAAAGTCAGTAGACATTAGAATTAACTATGCTGCTATCGCTACGGAGAGCGGTTTCCACCAGCAAAGTATCTACTATCCGCCAACAAATGAGGCAAAAAAAAACTTTTTTTTTTTTTTTGTAAACGAGCATGAGCTGCAAAGTGGCACGAATCTGCGCGTTCCACGCGCTATACCTACATAGCTTTCCGAATGGATAACCAAATGGAATGTTGGGGTTGTAGTCAGGATTTTGTTCTATTTTCGGATGTATATATGTACATACATATGTATGTAAATAGATAGCAAGAAGAGGACAAAACCGAAAAAAACATATACATGCATAGGTGTAGGGTATATGCACTGTACTGTGTCGTGACTGGACGGAAGTCGCTGGGACGAACGGCAACAGCAAGAGTGGCATCTAGTTCTTGTTAGAGCAAAATACCGCCACAGGGTGTTGTGCACCATAGATACAAAGGCTGAAAGAGGAGCTAACAAAACCGTTTTTTAATTGAAATTAAACTGTGTCACTGGCGCATTTTAGTGAATGAATCAGTTGGTCGGTTGCTAGAATGATACAAATGTTGCGCGTTGTGGAAGTCATTCTAGATGGTGGGACTTTTAGTGCAGCCATCTCCTGCGCCACCGGGACTAGTACGACAGCTCAGAAACTGCTCTATTTAAGTACTTCCTTAAAGTTTTTTTTTTTTTTTTTTGTTTCATTTTATTGTTGGTTTTTGGTTTGGAATAGTGTGCCTGCACTAAAGTAATTTCCCAGAAATTGAGTTTAAATTATGCGAGAGACTAACATTGTGGCTGCATGGTTGTGGAGAAAGTTTTTCTGTGTCAGTGTGACAAGGAGGATATGGTTCTTAATTATTGTCGACATGAGTTTTAATGATATAAATTATGGTCAACACTCCTACAGTTGCAGTTTTTTTTTGTATTCTGGTTGCGTTCATTGTATATACAGCTGGAGGACCTCAGGCGGGAGTGGGTGGTAATAGAGTAGAATGGAAACTAAAAAAAATATCACTTTTTATCTATTTAAATAATGCAATATACATTTATAGGTAGTCTTCATTTAGTGTGACTTCTACTTTGGACAACGATAATGTATGACACAGTTTGCTTTGGTGGCGTTACAGCCCACGAAGGGCCAGAGCCAAGCTTCTGTCAATCACCCATGGTGTATGTTATTTATTTTTTATTATTATTTCATTTTTTTATTTTTTTTTAGTAGGAAACTACCAGAGTGGTTACCAAGGGAACCCCGCAAGGTGGGGTCCTTTCACCTCTTCTCTGGAATGTAGTTGTGAACGAACTACTAATCAAACTGGAGAAAGAAGGCCTGGACGTTGTTGCCTACGCCGATGACGTTGCCATCTCAATCTCAGGCAAATACCTATCCACACTGAATGACCGCATGTAATCGGCATTCTCATTTCTGTGCAAATGGGCGAATAGTAACGGACTCAGGGTTAATCCCCAGAAAACGGAGCTCGTGCTATTTACCAAAAAGCATAAAATCCCGGAAAACCTATTCCTCTAGTGCCGAATTCCTTGGCATTATACTCGATAGGAAATTAACTTGGAAGAGTAATACAATTGAAAGAGCAAAAAAAGCAACAATAGCTCTCTACACATGTAAGAAAGCCCTAGGAGAAAAATGGGGATTCAACCCCAAGATCACCCTATGGCTCTACATCACGGTCGTTAGACGCATACCAATGTATGGAGTCTGGTGGACTGCACTGCACAACTCGAGAAGGTACAAAGGATGGTATGTATGTGCATTACCGGGGCCCTTAGGTCCAGACCCACGGCTGCGCTTACATGATACTAGACCTTACACCACTCGATATTTTCGGTAAGCAAATTGCCACACACAAAGCCAACTCGAATTGGGCGAGCTTTGTCACTGGCCACTCCTCCATACTGCAAAACAGGATAACTATGGCAGAAAACTTGGACCACATAGAACCCACCATAGTCTTGGACAAAAACTTCACGACCATATATCCGGACAGACAGAACTGGACTCGTCAAACTCAACCCCGCAGAAAATGCGTGGATTTCTACACTGATGGGTCTAAAACCAAAGACGGGGTGGGCAGTGGAGTATTCTGCAAGCAACCTAAGCTTTATAAAGCTCTAAAATTACCAGATCACTGCAGCGTTTTCCAGGCGGAACTGTTGGCAATAAAAGAGGCTTTGTCTTGGCTGAAGTGGAACGTAATATCCACCACGGATATTCGAATTCTCACAGACAGTCAAGCAGCCTCAAAGTCGTTGGTGTCCTATGTGTACACATCAAAATCTAGTCTCGACTGTCGCCGATCTCTTAACGAGATGGCAGAACAGTTCAACATACAGCATATCTGGGTACCGGGACACAGCGACATTACAGATAATGAAAAAGCCGACCCACTCGCCGAACAAGGAACGACGCTACAATCAATCGTGGTTTGTGAGGGAGTACCCCTTACAACCATTAAACATAATCTAGCCAATCTCGCCAGGGCCGAGACGAACCTGAGATGGACCCAGGGACATACCTGCGTCATCACCAGGCAAATCAAGCCTCCGCTTGACAGCCAACGCACAAGAAGTATAATCTTCCTAAAAAGAACTGAAATCTACAAGGTCATTGGTGTCATCACAGGACACTGCCTCATTGGCAGTCATGCACAAAAACTAGGAATAGTTCCGAATGATTTCTGTAGAAGCTGTCAGGACGAGGAGGAGGTCGAATCCATTCACGACCTTCTCTGTGCCTGTCCAGCTCTAAGAAGCACAAAATGGTTCCATGAATAGGGGGGTAAAACCCCCTCGTAGCTGCACAAGGGGCTTCCCTGGCCTATATGCATTCTTCTCAACTCTGGGAAGGCTACAAACCTACCTACCTATTTATTTTTTACACAGATGAAAGGGATCTGCAGTTTAATGCCGATTCCGAACGGCGTGAGTCGAGAAGCTTATTCACGGCAAGTTTACTACTGGGGGTTTTGCCAGTACCCCGCCGATAAGGAACGTCGCGAAATAAACATTCGATGGCGTTGGTGCTATCGGGATCCGAACTCGCTCATTGTGCGCCAGAGTCCAACACACTAACCACTGCGCCACGGCAGAGGTGTTATAAGAGAATATTTCCATATATCCAAAAATATACTTTGTCGTAAAGACATATTGAAAATATAACAAAGTGGGGCTGCTAGATTGTATTTGCAAAAGTTTAAAAGAAGTTCAGGAATATTATCCGGTGCAACAGGGAAACTCTTGTCAAGAGATGATAAAGCAGTCAAAACATCATCTACAGATAAACACAGGCTACCAGCCTTTATATTAGATCCGAAATTAATAAAATTGTGATCGTAATTTATTCTCAGGTCAGAGATATTTTAATGGAAAAACAACGCAAAATTATTACAAATATCAATTGTATTCTCAGAAAGGACCCCATTATATGACACACTAGATGGAATCCCGGATGGCAAAGGACTAACAAAGGCCTCGTAGGGGTAGCATCTATCCGACGGATGCTGGCCTGCTAAAAAGCGAGAAGAGCCACCGCAGTCGAACATCTTGCGGCACTGTTAGAAAGTCATATCCCCACCTCCTCGTGGTGCCATCTGGAGATTTCCTATGGAAATTGCAGACGGGGAAGGGCGAATAGCGAGCCTCCTGCGCCAAAAAAAAAACAGGATTAGTCGGTTGGGCTACGGCCTAGTAAGCCGTAACCGTAAAAAAAAACACAAACTCCGAAACAACCACAAGCCTCGGATATAACGGACCTGATTTATGTTGACGACCCCTGCAAAAAACGAAAAAAGGACAATGATCTTCGGCTTTGTACGTGGAATGTTAGGTCCCTAAACAGCTACGTGCAGCCGAACAACTTGCGAACGCCCTAGACCGCTATAAAGCGGACATCACCGCCATCCAGGAAATGCGATGGAATGGACCGGGCATAAAGCGGATGAAAAACTGCGATATTTACTACGGCGACTGCTATAGGGAGAGAGGGCAACGATTGTTTGGATGCGGATTTGTTGTTAGAGGTGGACTAAGGCATAAAGTCTTTAGCTTCCAGAATGTGAATGAATGCCTTATAACGATCCGCATCAAGGCTAATTTTTTTAACATCAGCCTGATCTACGTCCACACCCCCACGGAAGACAAGGATGACTCCGCCAAAGATGAGTTCTACGAGCTCCTAGGCAGAACGTATGTCCAATGTCCTAGCTATGACATCAAAATTGTACTAGGAGACTTCAATGCTAAGCTGGGTAAGGAAAGCATATTTGAACGAGTCATCGGCAAACATAGCCTACACGACACCACCTCCGATAACGGACACAGGCTGATTGATCTTGCTACGGGGCGAAATCTCCTTCTGGCCAGTACGCGCTTCCCGCACCTCGATATATACAAAAGCACCTGAAGGTCTTTTGATCAATCGACTACCAACCAGATTGATCACATCGCGATCGACGTCAGACACTCCTCCACTATTCTTGATGTTAGAACTTTCCGAGGGGCTAACATCGACTCGGACCACTATCTTGTAGTAGCCAAGATGCGCTTACGGATATCACGAACGCAACGGAGTAGAGTAAGAATACAAAGTTATGACGTCGGAAAGCTACCATCGCCAGAAACCGCTCGTGCTTTTACCGATCGCGTCTCCCTTAAGCTCTCCAATACACCTCAATCCTCCACGCTATCAATAGAACAGCAGTGGAGCCTTTGCAAACAAGCCCTGAAAAGCTCTGCATCCGAAGTTTTGGGTTTCAAGGCTCCACCACGAAGAAACACCTGGTTCGATGAAGAGTGCAGGAGGATTCATACAGCGAAGCAGGATGCATATAAGGCCTCGCTGCATAAAAGAACAAGAGCAGCTCGTGAGCTCTACGAGTTAAAAAGAAGGGAGGAGCATAAGCTTCTTAGAAGAAAGAAGAAAGAGCACGAGAGCGCGATTGAGGATTTGGAGAGGTGTTACTGCAGGCGTGACGTTCGGAAGTTTTATCAACAGATAAAGCGAACATGCCAAGGTTATAAAGCCAGAACGGAAGCCTGCAGGGATAAGAACGGACACCTAGTAGTTGAACCGCAGTCGATGCTGAGAATATGGAAAAACCATTTCTGCAGACTGTATAACGGCGATGTTAGTCAATATACCGCTGTCAGGCAGAATGATCCATTTCTAATCGACGGAGACCGCAGAGAATTCTGTCCCCCTGACCTCGACGAAGTTAAGATTGCCATTTCGAAGCTCAAGTCGAATAAAGCTGCTGGCGCAGACGGACTGTCTGCTGAGCTCTTCAAGGCAGCTGGGGATGACCTGGTTGGGAGCATGCACCAGCTCATCCGTAAGATATGGTTAGAGGAAAGCATGCCCGAGGAATGGAGTCTCAGCATCGTATGCCCGACCCAAAAGAAAGGAGATCCCTCTGACTGCGCCAACTGCAGAGGAATAAGTCTTCTTAACATCTCCTACAAAATCTTCTCTGCCGTTTTATGTGAACGCCTGAAGCTTTTGTAAATAAGCTGACGGGTCCTTATCAGTGCGGATTCAGGTCAGGGAAGTCCACCATCGGCCAAATCTTCACACTACGACAGATCCTGGAAAAAACCAATGAATTTCAAGTCGACACTCACCACCTATTTGTTGACTT
Source organism: Eumerus sabulonum (assembly GCA_951905685.1). NCBI lineage: Eukaryota > Metazoa > Arthropoda > Insecta > Diptera > Syrphidae > Eumerus > Eumerus sabulonum. The sequence goes on from OX645060.1 coordinate 213,474,813, forward strand.
CAAAGCCGCATACGACAGCGTAATTAGAGACGAGCTTTACAACGCTATGTCTACCTTTGACATACCTGCTAAACTCGTCAGACTATGCAGGATGACTTTGGAGAACGCTCGCTGCTCTATCCGAATCGGTGAACACCTTACCGATAGTTTTGATGTCAAAAAAGGATTTAGGCAGGGCGATGCGCTGTCGTGTGATTTCTTCAACATCATATTGGAAACGATTGTGCAAAAATCACTGGCCTATAGAAGAGGCACAATCTATTTCAAATCCTCGCAACTCCTTGCATACGCCGACGATATTGACATAATAGGTAGATCACAGCGAGATGTCAATGAGGCGTTTGCGTGTATTGAGATGGAGGCGGCGAAAATTGGTTTGGCGGTAAACGAGGGCAAAACTAAATATATGCTGTCATCAAAAAAGGACGCTTACTACCGACGTCTTTGCCAGAACGTTTGTATTGGCAGATACAAACTGCACATTGACTCCGCAGTGACCTAGAACAACGACATCAGTTCCGAAATCAAACGCAGAATCACTCTTGCCAATCGCTGTTTCTTTGGGCTCAGGAGGCAACTGAGTAATAGAGCCCTCTCCCGAACGACAAAGTTGACTCTATATAAGGCCCTTATCATCCCGGTCCTGTTGTACGGCGCAGATGCATGGACACTGTCAAAAGCGGATGAGGAGGCCCCTGGTCGGTTCGAGAGAAAGATTTTGCGCGTGATTTTTGGGCCTATATACGCAGACGGGGGATGGAGGAGAAGATTCAACCACGAAGTTTACGGGCTGCACAGCGACATGAGCCTAGTCAGGCGTCTACGGATTCAACGCCTAAGATGGCTGGGCCATGTAGAGCGAATGGACACCACAGCTCCAGCCCGGAGAGTCTTTGAATCCAACCCCGAGGGACGAAGAAGCAGAGGACAGCCGCCCTTAAGATGGCGCACACAGGTGGAAGGGGACCTCAGCCAACTGGGTGTGCGGCAATGGAAAAGGCTAGCGAAAGATCGTGCTAGATGGAGGGGCATGTTGGTTGAGGCCCAGGTTCACCCCGAACTGTAGCGCCCACTAAGAAGAAGAAGAAGATGGAATCCCAATTGATTTTCTTTTAGTATTCAAAAATTACCAAAAACATTTAGAATTACTCTTGATTTTCGATTCGAGAAACCAAATATATTGCTGTCAAGTAAATTTTCTTAAATATTCGTACTCTTTTCTAGTTCTATTAAATATCTCACGAAAAGTAACCGAACGTCTACTTTTTTTATGAAGTTTATTCATAACATTTTTGAGCCTGGGTAAAGTTTTATTAAACTAAATTGGTCTTTTTGAATTGCTTATAGTCTTATGGGAACAAAATTTGAGATAGCACAATCAATGTTCCGAAACCTAGAAAAAGTAATCTCTAAGTTAGTAGAATTTAAAATTGTTCGCCAATTCACTGATTCAAAATATCTATATTCATGGAGACAAAGTCAGTATTTTTAAAATAGTATTTCTGAGCTACATTTGTAGAAAATTGTGATTCTATTAACACATTAAAGTTTAATTTTACTTCAAGTGCTTTATGATGAATACTATTCTCTAATAACTTAAAACTGGCCTAATCTATTCGAGTTTCAAGATTTTTTTCAATAAAAACCAAATCGAGAATTTCGAGAAGCTTTTCATGACAATTTTACTACAGAGTGGGTAGTGTGTTGGCCTCTGACGCCGATGACACGGGACCGAATCCCGACACAGCCATGTCATCGAACGTGTTTTTCACGGTGTTTCTCCTCAGCGGGGTTCTGACAAAACCCCCTGTAGTAAAATTATCAAGAAAAGCTTCTCGAAATTCGCCGTTCGGAACCGGCAATAAACTGTAGGTCCCTTTCACCTATGGGAAAAATGAAATCACACACAACATGGGTGATTGAGAGAAGCTCGGCTCAGGTTCTTCATGGACTGTAACGCCAGCATACATGCATACAAATTAAAATCGCCAAGAATTACAATATAACAATTATCATCTATATTCGTTGCTGTATCTCTTATATTTTTTTATGTGAGCATCATAAACATAATATAGAGAAGATGGAGGAATGTATGAAATAAGAAAATATATATAAATAATTCTATGAGCAGGTAAAATAGTTAGATCTTCATATACACATATTTGCTCAGTACTAGTATCAGATAAAATCATTTCTTTACTTATATAACCAGTTCGAATGGCAAACAAAACACCACCTCCTCTATTTAAACTCGTCTGTACGCAGCAGCGATATTTTCGGAAAACGTTGAAATCAGATGTGAAGAATTCAGTGTAAGAAAACTATCATTTAACCATGTCTCGGTTAAAGTGATTATATCATAATAACAATCAGCAACAGAAATAAAAAATCGTCTGATTTTGTTCTCATACTTCCAACATTATGGTAAAACATGGAAAAGCATTCATCTGATGCAGCAGTAACAGAGGTTTTATTTACGTCAGCACATTTTGTTGTCTTGGGTGCACCTCGTTTTTGGGACGACCTATAAATTAGAGTTGCGCAAAATAGTTTCAACCGCGGAACGAACATGGAACGTTTCTTTTCCCGATCGGAACTAAATCCTGGAACTAGTTCACCGGAACTATAATACAGATGTATGTAAATATGTACGTATTTAGTTTTTCTGTTATTTAATCCAATGGCAAAATAAAACTGGATCGATTTATTAAAACAATTATGTGTTACCATTTTAAACCAAAACAACAATAAAAAAGATAATACAAAAAGATAAACTTCATACATATGTATGTACATACATATGTAGTTGACAAAAAAGTCAGTCTAACAAAAAATTATATTTAGCATTAGAATACATTCAAAAAATATGCTTTAAGTGTGTCAAAAAAAAAATCTCCTAGAATGGAACTACGAATTAAAATAATTCGATCCTGCACGCATACTCGCACCGATATGGAACTAGCAAACCATGTCCATGTCCGGAATTAAATGCATACTCGCACCGATATGGGACTAGCAAATACATGTCCATGTCCGGAATTGAATGTATACTCGCACCGATATGGAACTAGCAAACCATGTCCATGTCGGCACCTGAATGCATGCATGCATGTATGACATTTGTTCACGAAATGCGGTGCGGGCATTATATTCTTTCATTTCTTTTCTTCACTTCAGTATCAGTGTGCTGTACACCAATCGTTCTAGCTTTATCGCCACATCTCCATGCATATGTTTGTATGATTTGTTAAAACTTTCTGTTTTTGGGTTTCTTGAAAACTACGGGGTATAACTCATACCGTATGAGAAGCATGTTCGTTGCATTTATGTTCTTTTTTTTTCGTTTTGTACATATGTGATTGATGAATAAGGGTTGAATCGAACTATGGACATGGGCATGTTTTCGTTCAATTTGCGGAACGAGAGGACATGTGTCCGAGAGAGGACATAGTTCCGTGAACGATACATGTCCGGAACTACCCAACTCTAATAAATTCCTTGATCTGGATGCCAACAGGCCAGATAGAAGTATTAAGGGCAGCATTAAATGATCCAGCCGGGACCCCCAGTTTAAAATTAATAAAATGGAGAGATGAAATGTCCGCATCATTTTTTACTAATTTAGAGCACACCAAACTTGACGTACATAGGCAAACTAAGACGACGTACGGTATAATTTATAACACTCTCTTCGGTGACTGACTTATCTTATCTTATCTTTGAGTGCTTTTTCGACCACATCAGATATTCGATGTACTTGGTCTATAGTGGAATGCTGGTGACCCGGCAAAAGACGCTTTTCTTCTACAATCGGCTCTAAGTGATTGATTATAATTCTTTGAAAGACTTTCCAAATTATCGGCAACAATGATATTGGTCGGTGGCTTTCCCGGCTTTAAAACCATAATAACTTTCTTCCATTAGCTCGGTGCAGGTTCTAATCTAAGCGCTGCGAAATAAAAGTTAGAAACGGTAGCTCGTGTCATTCTGTATTCATATACATATACATCTACAGAGTACTGCAGCGGTTGCCGTCTGAATGGCTTGAAGGATTCAGCAGGAAATTCAGCAAAAAGTTCAGTCTTTTCTTTCTTTCCTTATTGGTGGTGCTTTTTAATGCCCTTATTTGGTTTCCAGAGGGAGTAATTTGATTCCCTGTCAGCGGTTAGGCTTCCTAGGTACGAACGAACCCCACCACCAATATGTACATAAGTATGCATGTATGTATGTAGGTCCTCCAAAACAATAATTTATCGCATTTTAACCGAACATTTGGGCTTCCGAAAGTTCTGCTCACGTTTTCATCTGCACTGATGACCAATATTGTGCACGTTTGTGACTAGTTTTTTGACAAAGAAATTGAATTTGTATCATTTCGTCTGTTGCCATTTCGTTTGCTGCAAAAAGGAAAGCGTTATTCAAACGAGGAACCCACGGAAACGGTTATTCACTGTGTTGAGGAAAAACACGTAGATTTCGAGAGTATTCTATTTTAACTTTATTTGTCTCAATATCTTCTAGTTATTTAATATTCTTGTACTATAAACTCAAAAAAAAACCTCTAGAAGGCACACAAGTAAGTTACGTATGTTCACGAGAGAGAAAAAAAAGACAAGAAGCAGTGACAATTACTAGGAAATGAGAATGAAATGACAATTACTGATTGAGAATGAATGAAAATTACTATTTGTCATCCATAGTATTGCCAACAACTTATTTTTCTGCGCAAACACACTGACATTCTCAAGGACACCTTAGACAGACAACCTAAAACACTCGGGCGACCATTTCATCTCTGAACAGAGTTCCAATGAAATTATTTTGAATATAATATCGGAGTTTTGTTAGGTTAATAAGTCCGTTTTCTCATTTTACAATAATTCTTAATTACTTTAGAAAACACCTTGTAGAACACACCTTTTGGTAATTAAGCTTTAACACTGCCACATTGCTCAAAATGATAACTTGTTTGAAAAATAAAAAAGTAGGAAAATCGATGACTGACAAAACAACATCACCGCCAGGAGCCTTTTAAAAGTCTACGATTCCCTATGTGAAAACCGTATTTATGTATGTACATACATACATATGTATATAACGAGGCTGGCAGGATCGCTATTGATTGCAATTGTCGATTAATATGTTTTGTTAAAACGCTTTGTTGGCTAAGCGCGTTTGCCAAATTTCAACCTCACACTCGCCTTTAAACTCATTAATCCAATTAATGTCTTCCCTACGACAATGAGCATCTCACAAAGCATACATATTTACACAAATTTAATTATTCTCTCTACTATTTACAGAACAATATTTGAAAACACGCTTTATTCATTTAAAACTCTGAATACTCATACAAATTCTGCTCTACACATTCGCCGTTGTGACGGCGACAACACATCGACGACATTGCCCCCAGTGGTATGCCTTCGTAAGTGTAATAGCTTCCGGTAATTAGACAAAGTTGCTACACCGACATGTCTCGAATGCGCACACAGTCAAAGTTATTCCCACGCGATTCTATCTGGAGATAAAAGAGAACAGAAGAACATTATTAAAGCCAGTAACAAGTATGAGGGATGAGAAATATGTTTTAAAATAATGTCTCAACCAGACCCAGACCGTGAGGATACAGAGAAGCCTTTTAAGTGAATTTACTCGTCGTCTACTCCAGACAGCCATATGAGGAGTAACACTCATGGAATTGGATTCAAAATTATTCAGTAATACATACTGATGCAGATTTATACGCATGTTTCGAGCAGACTTTCCAAATTAACGAACTGAATGTTGACGTATTGGATTAACCGGGATAACGCTTCGGGTTACTCTTCAATAACGAAATGTTCTTTATATGTATTATACTTATGTACTTCAAACTTGCACACAAACAGCCAATCGAGTACCTGTGACGACGGTTCCAAGTGTTTGGCTTTCAAGTAAAATTGTTAGTGCTTGAATGAGGATACTCAAATATTCATGTTTCATAAGCCCTACTCTCTTTGTAAGATCAGTAGTGTCCTTGCACTCTTCGTTTCGTGCTAACAAAAGTATACACCTTGATACTTCTCACATTGCTTTGATCATTCACAGAGTGAAGCATGGCACGACATAGACATGAGGAAAACCAAAAAGAAAAGAAAATGCAAAGCACTTCCTTCGGAATAATGATTAACCCACCCACATGAGAAAACAAGCCATGTTACAAAAGAGAAGAAAACATAACAAAACTGGCAACGCATTCCATCAGCTCATGTTACATGAACCATCTCCAGCATCAAAAATCCAGGATGCAGGACACGAACAGACACACGAGCAAAAACCAAAACCTCAATTACATAGCGGAATGAGCGATGGGCTTTATTTCGTCATGCCAAAGTACAAGCATCATACGGATACACGTAACAAGCTGCCAGGATAAGCAGAATAAAGGATACGGATACCGGGAATAATACACAACTCTCTACACAATATCCGGAGGTGCGTTAATAGGGTCGAAAGGAAAAGAAGAAAAACAAGAACAACACAGAAAAAGTAAAGAAAAGGATGAACAAAAAAAGTGATTTAGCCAGCAGTGTATCCTTAATGAAACCATTATTCGCGTCATTCATTCAGTAGGAAGTGTGAAAAGCGATCCTTTTTCATGCATGTTTGTTATCATCTCCTCTTTGCGTGTGTAAATGATTGCATGTTTGCGCGTAGACAGATGATGAAGAATTTGAAGGAAGTATGTCGTAGAGTCAAGTAAACTTCATCATCGTCATTATCCTTCTAAGTAATTCTGTACCTCAAACCCGTAGGGTGTCGTACATTTTGGCACATAGTTTGTAACATAGACAAGTAATGATTATAGTGGCCTAAGGGTTAACAGGAACGCATTTATGATGGCTAGTGAAAATTGGATTGCTACGTTATGGATGACGGGCTTTTGGGTGGTATTAATAGTTAAGGACTTATAGGAAAATGTGATATGTATGCAAAGCAGATCATTTTCGAAATTCCTTTTGTAGATGAGTGTGGCAATTTCCATATAAGAAATTCAACGTCTAAACTATATTCGAATAAGAGCATTTATGAGAAGGATTTGAGAGAGACTGTTTGCGAGATCTGATGTTTGTGTTATTTGCACGGCCAAGGAAACAAGGACAGTTATGCTGTCAATGGATAGTGCAAAAGAGCGCTTTTTTATCACTCATCAATATTTACTTACTTACTTAGGCGGCGTTATAGTTCGGGGTGAACCTGGTCCTCAACCAACAAACCTTACCAGCTAGACGATCTCTTGCTAGCTGTTTCCAGTGTCGCACGCACCGGTGGTTAAGGACCTTTTCCACCTTTGTGCACTATTTTAGATGCAGCCGTTGGAGTCGGAGACTCTTCGGGCCGGAGCTGTGCTGTCCATTCGCTCTACATGGCCTAGCCATCTTAGACGTTGGATACGTAGACGTCGTACTAGACCAATAGTTATTGGTTCCCGTTCAACACAAACGGGACAGAAGATTTTACGCAGAGTTTTTCTCTCGAAACGACAAAGGGCCCCTCACCCATTTTTGATAAGGTCCAAGCCTCTGCGCCGTAGAGGAGGACCGGGATGGTTAAGGTTTTACGAGTATTGCGGGTCATCATAGTTTTCCGAAAGAGGGTTCTACTACTCAATTGCCTCTTGAACCCGAAGAAACAGTGGTCGGCAAGAGTTATTCTGCGTCTAATCTCTCCGCTGGTGTCGTTGCCACTTGTTACCAGAGGCCAAGGTAGATGAAATCCTTTACCACATCAAAGTTATAGCTGCCAATAGTGACGTTCTGGCCAATATGTCGATGTTTTGCCTCTTTTTTTTTGACGACAGCATAAACATATTTGGTTCTGCGCTCGTTTACCTTCAGACCAACTTTTGCTTCAATGCTCACAAAAGCTTCATTGACGTCTCGCTGCGTTCTCCCAATCATGTCAATGTCATCAGCGTATGCGAGCAATTCTGCAAACTTGAAGTAGATTGTGCATCTTGCACTGACCAGTGAATCCCGCACGATTTTTTTTGACATCGAAGGTCTAGGTTAACTGCTTTCCGACCTAAATGGAGCAGCGAGAATTCTCCATCGTCACCCTGCACAACCTGACTAGTTTGACAAAGATGTCAAAACATAACATGGCTTTATATAGCTCGTCCCTATAGCAACCATCATATGCGGTATTAAAACCGACGAAAAGTTGGTGTTTGTCGACCTGAATTTTATGGGTTTTCTCCAAATCTGCCGCAGTGTGAATATCGTAGATTTTCCTGGCCTAAAGTCACTTTGAAGCTATCAAATTCTCCAAGAATGGTTTCAGACTCTCATACAGCACGGCAGAGAACAACATAAACGCGCTGTGACGGAGACTACTAATAGTTGGGGTAGTTGTAGAGGTCTCATTTCTTATGGATCGGGCGAACGATGCGGACATTCCATTCATCGGACATCGGACATCTTACATATGAGCGTGTGCATGTTCCCAACTAACTCATTTCTAGCTGCTTTAAATATTTCACGGCTTTAAATAGCTGCTTTAAATAGCTCACGGCTTTAAATAGCCGTCTGTGCCAGCAGCTTTATTAGACTTCAGTTTTGCTATCGCTATCTTAACCTCATCTAAGTCGGGTGGACGGAATTCTCTGTCACCTATCAGTGCGAATGGGGCGTTCTGCCTGACACCCGTTTTACAGTCCGCAGAAATAGCCTCTCCACAATGTCGGTATCGAATGCAGGCTCGTTTTACTCTTTGGTAAAATTTTCGAAGGTCATTCCTGTCATAACATCTATCCATTTCCTCGATCTAGGATAGCTTTGATGCGGATTGTTATGAGGCTTTGATGCGGATTGTTATGAGGCGTTCGGTCACATGCCAAAAGCTTAGTTCGAGTCCACCTCGAACAACAAATCCGTATCCAAATAGGCGTTGTTTGTTCTCCTTGTAGCAGTTTCCGTAGTATACATATGTCACAGTTTTTCAGTTTTCATCCAAGGTTGGAGTCGACAGTGCGTTTTCTTCGTACACAACACACAAACATTTTTCGAAAAAAGAAAAAAACCTTTTTAATGGCGTTGTAAAAATGAATTACAAGCAACGTGTTGTGATCTCTCGAAAATCCTCCGAAAATTGCAGATGGTGTATGAATATGAGTAGAGAGTTAGGGAGGATTAGGGTGTGGGAAAAAGTCGCCTGATCACTGCGGCCAGGAGTGGGCCTATTGCGATGTCCCCCACTCAAAAATCCTGAGTTCGTTATAAAACTTAGTATGCTTTTGAGTGAGCTAGCAGCGATTTCTTCTGCTTGAAGATATACTGACAGTGGCACAGTATGTGCTGTGCTGTTTCTTCGTCCTCATTACACATTCTGCAAGTGTCATCTTGATTAATGCCCATTGTTTTGAGATGTTTGTTGACTGACTCCTCGAAAGCATGAGGAGTTGTTTCGTTCTTCTGAGAGATGTAGTTGGGAGGAACACCTTGGCTTGTCTGCTACCTTTCGTTTGTAACCAGTAGTGATCCGTCGTGTTCCTTAACCAATTGTTAAGCATCTGGTGGTGCTAATGGGTATGCCGCAGAAAGGCCGTGGAATCATAAATGGTGATGCAGAGCCTTTCCCATCTAGTAGGTCCGCCTTTTCGTTGCCTGTATGGCCGCTGTGTCCAGGTATCCAAATGAGATGAACTCTGTTTGTGCTGGCCAGCTGGTGAAGTAGCTGTAGGCAGTCCCATACCAGTTTGGAGGTGATTTCATAGCTCTTTAGGGTCAGAAGTGCAGCCTTGCTGTCAGAGAGAATGTAAATGCTTTTGTTAAATATATTTCTGTTTATATTTTCTCTGAGGCAGAGTTCTATAGCAAATATCTCTGCTTGAAAAACGGAGTTATATCTGTCCATGCTGACGTAGATGCATGTAGGATCCACGATTGAAGGAGGTTCTATCCTGTTCCCAGTTTTGTCGGTTGGGGAATGTGACCTTGTAGTTTTCGCTGAAGTTGTATCTGGGGGGATAGTTGTCTGTGAGAGATATCTTTAGGATTTCATGCCTGTTTAGTTCGGTAAGGATATTAGGGTGAACGAGCCTACGGTTAGGGTCATCCTCCGCGATTAGTCTGTGAGCAAAGACCATTGCTTCTTTCTTCAGTTGGAGATGAAGAGGTGGCAGGTCCTTGACGACTTCTAGTGCTGCTGTGGGGGTTGTTCTCATGGCCCCGGTGATACAGATACAAGCTAGTCTTTGCAATTTGTTGAGCTTGGCTTGCACTGAAACTTGTTTTGTTTTGTGATACCAGACGGGCGCAGCATATTTGAGAATTGGTCTGGTGATTGCTGTATATAGCCAGCGGGATATTTTGGGGTTTATGCCCTAGTTTTTGCCAGTGAGACTTTTGCTGGTCCATAATGAGATCCTTCTTTCTCAATGGCCTTTGTAATGTGAGAGTTCCAAGTGAGCTTTTTGTCTAGAGTTATTCCTAGGTATTTGCCTTCTTTTGAAAACTCTATCGCTTCACGAAAGAGGGTAGGTCTGGAAAGTTTGTGCCTATTCCTCTTTTTGGTGAAGGCGACTATAGTGCTTTTCCTAAGGTTGACCTTTAGTGCAACCTTTATGCACCAGTTTGCAACAAGGTTTAGCGCCTGTTGGAGGAGTTCCGAGAGTGTGTCTTCGAATTCGCCTCTGACCTGGATCACTATGTCGTCAGCATAGCCTTGGACATAAAAAAGATTGTTGCTGAGTGTGTTAATCAGTTCATCTACCACGATGGACCTCAGGAGAGGTGAGAGAACCGCGCCTTGAGGGCATCCTTTTGCGGCATTTACACTGATTTTATTATTGCTTAGTGAGGTGTTTATTTTCCTATTGCTAAGTATGTGTTGGATCCAATTGCATGTGGTGTAATCCACCCCTGTGCTGAGGATCGAAAGCACCCCCAATATCAAGAAAGCAACCTATCGCAATTTCTTTGTCGCTCAGGGATTTGTTGATCCGGGCTGTCCGGATCAACTCTGTCCAACTCGTTGGTATGTATCCCCATGCATAGCTGGCTCTAAAGATGTTGATTAGCATGGGGCTGAATTGCGCCCTTCCTTTCTGAAGGAGGGCTGGGAAGATGCCATCCATCCCCGGGGATTTGTACGGGTCAAATGAATGAATGGCCCATTTTATGCTTCCCTTGTGAAAGATCGTTCGTGCTCTCTTCCAATCCTTCCTGTTGGGTCTAGTTACCCTGATCTGCGGAGGTTCGAGAGATTGGAGGGAATGATGTTGGAGTCTGGGAAATGCGCACTAGTCGGAATTTTGAGTACTTCTGTACCATTTTCCGCGTAAGTGCCATCTGCTCTCCTCAACAGTCCAATTTGGTTAATGGGCTCTCTGGCGAGAACTATGTGGATACGAGCGCTGCTCTGAATGTCTGATAGACTACAGCAGAACTATTTCCATGAGTCTCTTTTAGCTCTTCTTATTACTTGGTTGTAGTTGGTAAGTGAGGCACGGTACTGTGTCCAGTCACCAGTTCGTTTAGCTATGTTGAACAGTTTTCTGGTCAGTGCTCTTAGCATGGTCAGATTGCTGTTCCACCATGGAGTGGTAGGATTGCCTGACATGACTTTCTCTGGGCAAGCGTTGTGAAAGGCAGATAGGATGGTAGCATTGAGTCTGTGGCAGCTGATTTCGAGGCTGTCTATGTCCCTGATGCTGTTTGGACAATTTCCGATCGATTGTGCGATTTTTATGTGTCCCAGTCTGTCGCTCGCGGTTGTCTACATGTTCTGGTAATTCTATCTCATACTTTTTTGCCAAAACAGATCTGTCGATGATCTAACATCGATGTTTCTGTTGAGACATGCTAGTTAAGGATAGAGTTGAACGGAGTGATTAGGGTGAGGTCTAATACCTCTTCCCTAATTCTATTCATAAAGGTGGGACTATTTCCACGGTTTATGATATTGGGGTTGTTCCTGAATCTGAATTCTAACAGGTACTCACCTCTTTTGTTGATTTCCGAGCTTCCCCATGCTATGTGGTGGGCGTTGGCGTTACAGCGTGTGATGATTTGTGAGCCTTTTCCTCCACGGAAGTTGAGAAGATCCTGCAGTGGTGTGAAGCTGAGATCTGTGGAGTCGCCCGCGAGGTAGGCTGAGCAGTGGATAGCTAGATAATGGCAGCTGCCAGGTCCTTATTTGTATATTCTGGAATGGGAATGGCTTTAATAGTGTTATTAATCATTATGCAAGCTCTAGCATTTGTGGGGTCGTAGAGTAGCTCACCTGATAGTCCTTTGTTCTGGTCTTTGATCTTGTACGGTTCCTGGATAAAGGCTATATCGAGGTGCTCTTTGTTAAATCTATGGCTCAGTACCGCAGATGCGGCCTTTGCATGCTGTAGATTTATTTGGATGCACCTTAATCCCGACATGGTGGATTCAGCGAGATATTGGCAGGGCTGCCAGTGTTAGTGACTGATACAACCATAGGGCTGACCCCTGAAGTCAGGCAGCCTTGACGTTTGGGGTACTATCATTGCCTCTATGGCTGGTTCACTATCACCAGATGCAATGGTTGTTACTCTCTGGCTTGGCTTATGCACGCTGAGTTCCTCACTTCCTTTCCTGGGCATGGCCGGTGTTCTTTGGGCATCCCACTTTTTTTTTTTTTTTTTGAGAGACTCGCGCAGGTTCAAGAGCTTATATTCTCTTATGATGTGTTAGAGTGTTATATACACATAACCTGAAAGTTGGTTATGGTCCGTAGTAATTCGTTTAAGCACTTTAATATTGCATACGCAGAGGATGCATTTCAGTTGACCATATACTGTGAGTGTTATGCCTGCAGCAGTACGTCTGGTCCCTTTCCATTCACAACTGCGTTGCATATACTTTTTGTCCGTATAGGAATTACTTTTTCTTAGCTATGAAGCGAATTTGAACTATAGACCTTCCGCTAGATGGTAGATGATGTTAGCCACTGCACCACGGCCACCCCTGATGGGCTTGGTCCTGTCCTTGGTTTTGTTGTCCGCAGTTACCTTTGCCTGCTTGGGAATTCCCCTGATCCTGATTAGGATCTGGGAGAAGTTGAGGAACAGTTTAAACCTTTGCTTCACGATGACGTCTTTGGAAGCCTCATCAATGGCAAAGGTTACTTGGTCCCCACCGCTTTTTTCCTTGGCGATCCTGAGGACTCTTCATCCTTTAGTGCTTATGTTCGCATTTTGCCTCATTATGCGCACAAGGAAGGTGTCCTTGGTAAGGTCATCGGTGTGTATAACTTGGGAATGTCATTACCCTGCGTGTGACTGGACAGTTCTAAGTTGGCGTGTTTACCGTGTGCAACCCAAGTTCGCCAAGAAGAGCTAGATCTTGTAATACAACAATGCGCCGGTCAATACCGGTAAAAGCAAGAGCTTCTGCGGACCCCCGCCCTATAGCCCCGATATTGTTCCCTGCGACTTGTTTTATTCCCAAGATGAAGATACACTTCAAGGGGGCTCATCATAGCGGTGTACATAACGCTGTAAACATGATTCTCACTTCGAAGAACTATTAATGGTGCCTTGAATCGTGGGAGCAACGTTGGAATGACTGTGTTGGTTGGTTTTCTTTTTTTTTTTTTTTGACTTTTCAGAGTTCTATTTTTGGTTACTTACACGTGATATGTGACATATATATGTTAAGGTCGTTCGTGCTAAGTAAATAAATAAATATGAAATATGATATAACGCGTGTAAATTATTAAATTTTGATATGTGCCCTATGAAAAATGGTTTTGACGCACTTCGACCATTTTACAGTTGTTATAATCGACCTATTGGGCTATATGGTGTATTTTGACGGTATTTTGACTAGATATTTGAGTTTTCTTGGATCACAACATTACACATATTATTGACTGATATCAGTATACTAAAAATTGGACTCCCCGCATGGACCAATTAAAACGGAGTCGTGCTCAGGATTTGCATGAAATCATCTTTAAAAACCAAATGGCAAGCATTATTGTATGAAATCAAATAGAAAATCGTATACTTTTGCAATTTTTCTGTGTTGTTTTGGCGATTAAAAGCTATAAAAGTGGGTGGCAGAATAAATTGGAGTTTCCAAAACATCCTACTAATTTTCCTTTGTACATACATACATACATATGTAGATAGGGTAAGTTTCGTGAATATAGAATTAGTAGAGAGTGCTTTATACATTTGCGTGGTACGCACTTATTTCTATCGAGTTGCTCCTGTGATGCCTGAGATTAATGAATGAATGAATATGCGTGAATCGTACGTGATGAATTCTGAAGCATACTTGCTTGAAACCAACTGATCAGCACGTATGTGTGCTTTTTGTCCTTCCCATTTATGCGTTCATATATGAATGTAAATATGTTAGTAAATAAAATGCGTTTGTATATACTCCGATGCCTTGGATAGAGAATGTGAATAACAAAAGAAAAATATGTATAAAAAAGAAAACAGCATACGTATGTACATATGTACTCTTTTGACGTCCTAAGGAAATTATTCTATTACATCTTGTCTGTCATTCTCTGTTCCTTCGTCTCCATTGTGGAAAGGTTATTTTATTTTTGGTATACACGCCCATGCACCGTGGCGCAGTGGGTAGTGTGTTTGCCTCTGACGCCGACATGGGACACGGGATCGAATCCCGACACAGCCATGTCATCGAAAGTGTTTTCACGGTGTTTCTCCTCAGCGGGGTTCTGACAAAACCCCCTTTAGTAAAATTGTCATGAAAAGCTTCTCGAAATTCGCCGTTCGGGACCAGCAATAAACTGTAGGTCCCTTTCACCTATGGGAAAATGAAATCACACACAACATGGGTGATTCAGAGAAGCTCGGCTCAGGTTCTTCATGGACTCTAACGCCAACATACACATACATACACGCCCATGCAGATGGTAGTACATACAGTGGGCACCAATATAAAGTTAATACAAACAATTTTGGGATTTTGAGTTCAATAGCATCTAGATAAGTGTTTGGTTTTTTTATTTCTGGATAATTTTAAAAGGCCTGGATGTACTCTCTCTAAAAAATAAAATTACATTCCGAAATAATATCAAAAGGTTTATGGCAATAAAAACAAAATAAGCACTGAATTCACGCGTCAATATAAAATTAACTGATTTGAAAATAATATTTTAATCCGAGGTTGAACCACCTTTTGCTTTTATTACTTCTTCCAATCTCCTCGGCATAGACTCCACAAGGGCTTGAGAATATACCACGAGCTTTACGGGCTGTACAACGACAAGAGTCTAGTCAGGCGTCTACGGATTCAACGCCTAAGATGGCTAGACATGTAGAGCAAATGGACGCCACAGCTCCAGCCCGAAGAGTCTTTGAATCCAACTCCGAGGGACGAAGAATCAGAGGACGGCCGCACTTAAGATGGCACACACAGGTGGAAGGGGACGTCAGCCAACTGGGTGTGCAGCAATGGAAAAGGCCAGCAAATGATCGTGCTAGTTGTAGGGCCATGTTGGTTGAGGCCCAAGTTCACCCTGAACTTTAGCGCCCGATAAGAAGAAGTCCAACAGCACGTTAGACAGATATTTAACTCAGGAAAAAGGTAAATATTTAAATAACTAGCCAAGTAAACGGAGATAGTGTAAGTGCTAGTACAGTGCGAAGAGCACTTCATGCTAAGGTATATTTTGGTAGAGTTCCATGGAAGAAGCGGCTAATCCCTCTACTTACTTACTTACTTATCAGGCCTGCGATCCATGGAGGATCTGAGCCTGAGCTATAGCTGCCTTCCATCCTTGACGGTCCCGGGCACGCTGCTTCCAGTTGTCAAGACCAAGATGTCTTACATCCGCGATTACTTGGTCTTTATACCGGAGGTTCGGTCTTCCTCTTCTTCTCGAACCAGGAGGCTCGGAGTCGAAGACCCTCTTAGCTGGAGCGTTGATGTCCATGCGCTCGATGTGGCCGAGCCAGTGTAGTCGACGGGTCCTTGCTTTCCGGACTACATCCACATCTTGGTACAGCTCGTAGAGTTCGCGGTTGTGTCTTCTTCTCCATTCACCTTCCTCACAGACAGGACCAAATATCCGGCGCAGAATTTTTCTTTCGAAAGAACCCAAAATCAGCTCCGCTGTCCTGCTTATCGTCCAGCTTTCGGCTCCGTACAGCAAGACTGGCAGAATGAGCGTTTTGTAAAGCATGACTTTGGTCTTTCGAGTGAGGAGTTTTGACCCCAGTTGTTTGGACAAGCCGAAGTAGCAGCGGTTGCCAAGGGCGATTCTACGCCGGATCTCCACTGTGGTGTCATTTGTGGAATTTACGTTTGCCCCGAGGTAGACAAACTCCTTAACTACCTCGAAATTGTAGCTGTCAATTGTTACGTTTTGTCCCAGGTGGTGAGCGACGGATTGGTTTTTGCTTGACAGCATGCATTTCGTTTTGTCCTCATTGATCTTAAGACCAATTCGTTTCGCCTGTTCTTCAATCGCCGTGAATGCTTCCACGATGCCACGGCGAGAACACGCGATGATGTCGATATCATCCGCGTATCCTAGCAGCTGGATGGACTTGTAAAAGATAGTGCCTTCCCTGTTGACACCTGCCCGTCGCACTATCTGCTCCAGCACCAGGTTGAAGAAGTCACATGACAGCGCATCTCCTTGCCGAAATCCGGTGCATGTTTCGAATGGTTCCGAGGTCCTAGAACCGAGTTGCACGGTGCATCGCGTGTTTTTTAGCGTGGCGCGACACAACTGGATCAGTTTTACCGGGATCCCGAATTCGGCCATCGCCCCAAACAGTGCTTCACGATGAATGCTGTCGTATGCGGCTTTGAAATCGATGAAAAGATGGTGTGTATCGATTTGAAACTCGTTGGTCTTTTCCAGGATTTGTCGAAGTGTGAAAATTTGGTCTATAGTTGATTTGCCGGGCCGGAAGCCGCACTGGTAGCTGCCGATTAGTGCGGTGCAAAATGGTTTTAGACGTTCACACAATACGCTGGACAGGATCTTGTATGCGACATTGAGCAGGGATATACCTCTATAGTTCTTACAAGAGGTAGGATCGCCTTTTTTGTGGATGGGGCATATAGAGCTGGTATTCCAGTCGTCGGGCATGCTCTCATCTTCCCAAACTCTGCAGATGATCTGGTGCATGCTCCCTACCAGAACATCGCCGCCAGCCTTGAAGAGCTCTGATGGCAAGCCATCTGAGCCTGCGGCCTTGTTGTTCTTCAGCTTCTGAATAGCTGTGACGACTTCTTCGATGCTGGGTGGGAGGACTACTTCAGCGGCTGGAGTGGGGATTTCCTCAGTCCCTACCACTCTCTCTTGGTCATGCTCGTTAATCAGCTGCTGGAAGTGCTGCTTAAATACATCCACTATTCCCTGCGGGTCGGTGACAAGATTACCCTCGCAGTTTCGAAGAGCCAGGGTGCCCTTTTTGAAGCCTCCTGCAAGGCCTTTGGCTTTCTTGTAAAAGGCTCGTATTTTATGTCTATCCCTAGACTCCTCGATATCCTTGAGCTGGGAGGCTGCGAAGATTCTTTTCTTTTGTCGCAGTAGTTTCTTCTCCTCCCTTCTTCTGGCTCGGTACTCTTCTCGCGCTGCCCTGGTTTTCCTCTGCAGCGCCTTTTGGTACGCCTCGTCGGTTGCTGCCTTTTTCTGCTCACACTCGCCATCATACCACGGGTTTCTTGTCGGGGGTGGTAGGTATCCTAAGGTGGTTTCGGCTACTTCCTGAATGGCTGAGCGGCAATGCAGCCACATATTATTGGCATTTGTGTTCGACGTAGGCATACCGTAGAGTCTTTCGCTCAGCTGCTCCCTGTAGACTCTGGCAACCTCCGGTGTGCTCAGGCGCCCAATGTCGAACCTCCTCCTGATGGGCTGGTGCAGCTTTCTGACATTGGACAGTCGAGCTCTGAATCTTGCTGCTACGAGGAAGTGGTCAGAGTCGACATTTGCCCCTCTGAATGTTCGCACATCCAGGATGTTTGACGCGTGCCTTGCGTCAATGAGCACATGGTCGATTTGGTTGGCGGTTCGACCGTCCGGAGATCGCCAGGTTGCTGTGTGGATTCGCTTGCGAGGGAATCTTGTGCTACTTATCACCGCATTACGAGCTGTCGCAAAGTCAGCGAGTCGGAAGCCGTTATCTGTTGTTGTATCGTGGAGGCTGTGCTTTCCGATCACTCCGCCAAGGGTGTTTTCCTTTCCGATTTTGGCGTTGAAGTCCCCGAGCACGATTTTTACATCGTACTCCGGACAAGCTCCGTAGGCGTTGTCCAGGAGGTCATAGAAGTCCTCCTTGATAGGGTCTTCAGCCTCGTCGGTAGGGGCGTGTCCACATATAAGGCTGATGTTATAAAATCTGCCTCTGATGCGGATCACAGCCAGGCGATCACTTATAGGTTTAAAGTCGATGACCTTCGACCTTAACCGCTTTCCCACGACGAATCCGCATCCCAGTAAGTGCAACCTTTTGTGACAGCTGTAATAAATGTCGCAATTTTTCTTCCTAATCATACCGTTTCCTATCCAGCGTATTTCCTGGACCGCAGTAATATCCGCCTTGTACTGCGTGAGGATTCCTTCTAGTTTATGAGCAGCTCCGGGAGTGTACAGGGTTCTGACATTCCAGGAGCATACTCGCAAATCGTGTTCCTTTTTCGTGCGTTGTCGTCGTCGAGTATCCGTCCGTATATCCGAGGCATCTTGCTCATTCATAACTTTGGGTTTTTTTACGTGGGCGGATTGTTAGCCCGCCGCACAACCGCCATTCTGGTCGGGGTTTTCTTCGCTGCATACGTTTGTTCACCTCCCAACGGTTGTTGAAGAGGCTATCCAGAGGGCGCCGCGAGGAGGCCGTATGTCAACTTGACCCGGGCATTTAAACAGGGATCGTTGCTGGCATCTCGCCAGGTTGAGAGCAATCAACAACTTTACCCTGTATGTCCGAGCCCATGCCCTCCAAATCCCTCTAGTCAACAAAAAGAGGCATTTTAAATACGCTCAAAAGTATAAGGAGAAGGACTTTTCTTTTCGGAAGAATTTTCTGTTCTCAGATGAGAGCAAGTTCGAAATTTTGAAGCAACGGAGACCACCGAAAATTTGGAAAAAAAAAAAAATGCGCTTTACAGGAACAGAATTTAGTACGTAGCGTCAAACATGGAGGGGGATCTATGTATTATGGTCTGGGGATGTTTTGCACCTTCGGGAAAATTTTACATACAATTCTTCCGCCTAGCGCTGAAAAGTTGGCTTGTGTCAGTCATGGATATTTCTCGAGACAACGACCCCAAACATACAGCCAAAATTATAAAAGAGTGGCTTTTATAATAGAACTTTTACTGTATAGAACTCCGAAACAGCTGGATCATCCTCCTTGCTGCCCAGATCACAATCCCATAATAAATCTATGGGACCAACTGGATAAACAGCTCAGGAAACGAAGTATTACTTCGAAAGATGGTCTCAAACTTATACTTCTTGAGGAATGGGAAAAATATCTCAAGAACATACAAAAGCCCTTGTGGAGTCCATGCCGAGGAGATTGGAAGAAGTAATAAAAGCAAAAGGTGGTTCAATCTCATATTAAAATATTATTTTCAAATCTGTTAACTTTATATTGACGCGTGAATTCAGTGCTTATTTCGTTTTTATTGCCATAAGCTTGTTAATATTATTTCGGAATGTAATAATTTTTGTTCTTTAGAGAGAGTACATCCAGGCTTTTTAAAATTATCCAGAAATAAAAAACACCAAGCACTTATCTAGATGTTATTGAACTCAAAATCCCAAAATTGCTTGTGTTAACTTTATATTGGTGCTCACTGTATGTTCTTGAGTTTGACCAAAATTATACATTACAGCCCGCACAATTCGTGATTGAACCACAGACGGGAACGAAGAATACACGCAAAATGTTCCCTTTGAAATGTCCAAGAACTTAATCATCAGATTGTTATAGGGTGCAGGTCTCTGTGAGGACGACCGGAGTGATTAGGATTTTTTAAAAGTAGAAGCAAGAATTATTCTTGCCATCAATGAGTCTTGTCTTTAATAAGTTAGAAACTACCTTTTTGACAACAGTACTCTTAGCTTTTCCTATTCGTTCTTAGAATCTCGCCGATGCTTTTCGGTAGTGTAACTAGAGCAGCTGCCAGCTCATTAAATTCCGACCTCGACCGCATATTTAAGTGGGGACATCTTAACCGTGCAGAATTGAATGCTTCCACATATAACACAATACTGTCTTTAAAGCGAAATTTGATGACCTAGCTAATATCCATGAATGGTGCTTACATCGCCAAAAACGACAAGATTTCCATGTTTGCCTTCGTTGGAATAAACCACATATTCAACGTCGCTAAAAATGCTGCGAAATATTTAGGTTTCCTTGGACGATGCAAACAAAAATATCATCTCCTTCACCCTCCGACCAGGCTACAATAATTATTTGCCCCCAGCTAGAGTACAATTTCCATGTCGAGTCTGTTTCTCCCAGAACTTCCATACACATTTTGGGCAGGAAATAAAGGAAGGTGTCCTGCCTCTCTCTGTTTTATCGTATTTTTCAAAATAAATAGGATATAGGATTTAGCGACCAGTTTTTTTATTTATTTTAATTGTATTTATTTTATTATATTTAAAATTAACGTGTTGTGAATTTGAGTTCAGAAACTCTTCAAAAAGGATAATAGGTTTTTCAAACCCTACTTCTCAACAAATTTGTGACTGGTAAGCACTTTCCTGTTGTACCTGTTGTAGACTTGTTGTATTGTTGCTTCTTAGCAGCAAGTGTGACGATTTGACTATCAGTAGGCGATAATGTACCTCGGTACTGTAATTGCTAAAAATCACCAAACTTCCACATGATTAGAAAGAGAAGCTGTGACTATTATAAGTAGGCGGTAGGGTACCTCCGTACTGTAATACCAAGGAGCAAGAGACTTCCGGTCGGTCAGAAGATGAAGTGACTCCTGGAGTGTTGTGAAGCCCCTTTTATACCCAATCGGGTGAGCTTTTACACTACTACGGATAAAATTGAGATGAAGTGGTTGGCAATTATTCGAAATGGACAACAATTATTTGATATTATTTTTCGGGTCGTGCCATTTTACAGTGACTTATAAATTCACGGCTTATTTCACCGTACTCGTATAAATGTACTGTCAATTCGCTTTACATGACCTGGCCATCTTAGACGTTGGATCCACGTCGTACTAGGCCAACACACACGGGACCGAAGATTGTACGCAGAATTTTCCTCTCGAAACGACCATGGGCCCCTTCATCCATTTTTGATAAGATCCAAGCCTCTGCGCCGTAGAGGGTCACCTTAGTTTTCCGAGAGAGGGCTCTACACAATTGCCTCTTGAGCCCGAAGAAACAGCGGTTAAATTACGTCTGATCTCAGCGCTGGTGTCGTTGCCGCTTGCTACCAGTGAGCTAAGGCAAAGGCCTTTCCTTGACAAAACATATACTTAGTTTTGCCCTCATTTACCACTGAGCCAAGATCAAGGTCTTCCTTTGACGTCTCGCTGCGTTCTTCCAATCACGTCAATGTCAACAGCCTATTGCCCAAGCAATAGCAAGATGTTGAAAAAGTTTTAGTGCGTCGCCCTGTCCGATTAATTTTTTGACATCGAAGGTCTCGGTTAACTCCTTATGGACCTTAATGGAGCATCGAGAATTCTCCATTGTCATCCTACACAACCTGCTTGGCAGGGATGTCAAACATACCACGGCTCTATATAGCTCGACCCTATAGACACTGTCATATGCGGCCTTAAAATCGACGAAAAGGTGATGTGTGTCGACCTGAAATGCATGTGTCTTCACCAAGACCTGCCGTTTGCACAGCACGGCAGAGAAGATCTTATACGCGACGTTGTGGAGAATTATTCCCCTTTAGTTGACGCAGTTATAGAGATCTCCTTTTTTATGGACCGGGCAAACGATGCTGAGATTCCGTTCACCGGGCGTGCTTTCTTCCGACAATATCTTACAGATGAGCTGGTCCATGTTCACAACCAACTCATCTCTAGCTGATTTAAATAGCTCAGCAGGCAGGACAGCAGCTTTATTAGACTTCAGTTTTGATATTGCTATCTTAACCTCGTCCAAGTCGGGTGGACGGAATTCTCTCTCATCTTCGTCCTGTGTGAATGGTGCGTTCTGCCTGACAGCGGCATCTTGGCCATCTTCGTCGTTGTACAGTGCGCAGAAATAATCTTTCCATATTCCCAGCATCGGCTGAGCTTCAACTACTAGGTGTCCGTATTCATCCCGCCAGGCTCCGCTCTGGCTTAACAGCCTTGGCAAAATTTCGAATATCGTTTCTGCGATAACATCTTTCAATTTCCTCGATCGCGCGCTTCTCGCCCTCTTTCTTTTTCCTTCTGAAAAGCACATGCTCCTCCCTTCTTTCTGCTCATAGAGCTCACGAGCAGCTCTCGTGCAGCCATGTATGCATTCTGTTATTCTGCATGTACCTGTCCTCGATGGCGCTTTGACAATGTCTCCATTGCTGTTCTATGGTTTGTACAGTCGGCATTAGCTGTTCGAGTAAAATTTTGCTAGTTCTACTCGACTCCGCAGTGTTCGCGATATTCGCATGCGTCAACACTGGCTCATCGGAAGGTTCGGACATCCCAGATGCTGGAGGAGCGTTTGGCGTCGATCACAATATGATCGATTTGATTAACCGCTAGGTCCCCTTATCAATATTGAGATATGGAAATTTTATCCTACCTACTAGGAAATTACACCCCGTCAGAAAGCCTATTAGCCTCAATCCGTTTTCGAACGTTGTGTCGGGTATGCTGTGCTTTCCTACGATTCGTTCAAAGATGTCCGCCTTACCCAGCTGCGCGTTAAAATCTCCTAGAACGATCTTGGTGTCATAGCTGATACGTTGAGCTTATGTTCTATCTAGGAGCTCATAGAAGTTATCTTTGACAACATCGTCTTTTTCTTCTGTGGAGGCATGAACGCATATCAAGCTGATGTTCCCGAAGATAACTTTAATGCGGATTGTTATGAGGCGTTCGGCCGCACGAGGTCTATTAAGGGTCCTAATATTACAGGTACGGAACCGATATTCCTGTCCTTTTATGCGTTTGCGGTGGTCGTCAACATATAGTCCGTCCATCAAATCTGAGGATTGTGTTTGGAGTATGTATTTTTTTTAAGCTTACGTCTTACCGGGCCGTATCCCAACGGCTTACTAGTCCGTATCCCAACTAAACCTGTTTTTTTTAGCACAGGAAACAAACCATCTGCAATTTCTAACGGAAATCCCCAGATGGTGCCACGAGGAGGTGCGGTAGTTCTTCTCGCTTATGGCAGGCCAGAATCCGACGGGTAGATGCTACTCCTGCGAGGCTTTTGTTCGTCCGTGTTACAACGCATCTCTAAAAAAAAGATTTTGATTTTTATTCGGTTCTCTGTTTAATTTAATACGTAGTTTTTATTTTTCAAAATTTAAATGAAGGTTTTTTCCTCATAGTTTTTCCATCAAAAATTATAATTAATATTATACATTACTCCGAATCAAAGTTAATGTTTTTTTCAGAAGTAAGATAACTTTGTGCAAACTGTGCGAAGAAAGCAAAAACGTAAAAGAATTGTATCTATGAAGTGAAAATAAATATCTATCTATTTACATACATATCTATCTATCTGTTTTTCAAAATTTTTCGACTGCAGCTTGGATTTTCAAATGCGACGAAGACAAACAAAAATCACTTGACAAAATAACAGTCAAACTCAGAGTTTTTTTGAGATTTTGTAAAACACGCAGATCGTCCATTGATATTCGTACATACATACTTACTTACTTATCAGGCCAGCGATCCATGGAGGATCTGAGCCTGAGCTATAGCTGCCTTCCATCCTTGACGGTCCCGGGCACGCTGCTTCCAGTTATCAAGACCAAGATGTCTCACATCTGCGATTACTTGGTCTTTATACCGGAGGTTCGGTCTTCCTCTTCTTCTCGAACCTGGAGGCTCGGAGTCGACGACCTTCTTAGCTGGAGCGTTGGTGTCCATGCGCTCGATGTGGCCGAGCCAGTGCAGTCGATGGATCTTTACCTTCTGGACTACATCCACATCTTTGTACAGCTCGTAGAGTTCGCGGTTGTGGCTTCTTCTCCATTCACCTTCCTCACAGACAGGACCAAATATCCGGCGCAGAATTTTTCTTTCGAAAGAACCCAAAATCAGCTCCGCCGTCCTGCTTATCGTCCAGCTTTCGGCTCCGTACAGCAAGACTGGCAGTATGAGCGTTTTGTAAAGCATGACTTTGGTCTTTCGAGTGAGGAGTTTTGACCCCAGTTGTTTGGACAAGCCGAAGTAGCAGCGGTTGCCAGGGGCGATTCAATGCCGGATCTCCAGTGTGGTGTCATTTGTGAAATTTACGTTTGCCCCGAGGTAGACAAACTCCTTAACTGCCTCGAAATTGTAGCTGTCAATTGTTATATTTTGTCCCAGGTGGTGAGCGACGAATTGGTTTTTGCTTGACAGCGTGTACTTCGTTTTGTCCTCATTAACCTTAGGACCAAGTCGTTTCGCCTGTTCTTCAATCGCGGTGAATGCTTCTACAATGCCACGGCGAGAACCCACAATGATGTCGATATTATCCGCGTATCCTAGCAGCTGGACGGACTTGTAGAAGATAGTGCCTTCCCTGTTGACGCCTGCCCGTCGCACTATCTGCTCCAGCACCAGGTTGAAGAAGTCACATGACAGCCCATCTCCTTGCCGAAATACGGTGCATGTTTTAAACGGTTCCGAAGTTCTAGAACCGAGTTGCACGGTGCATCGCGCATTTTTTAGCGTGGCGCGACACAACTGGATCAGTTTTCCCGGGATGCCGAATTCGGCCATCGCACCAAACAGTCCTTCACGATGAATGCTGTCGTATGCAGCTTTGAAATCGATGAAAAGATGGTGTGTATCGATTCGAAGCTCGTCTTTTCCAGGATTTGTTGAAGTGTGAACATTTCGTCTATAGTCGATTTCCTCATTCATACCCTAACTGTAATCGAATTATCGACTTTAAACCCCTTAATCTTTCTATCTAGCGTGGCTACCAGGTCCTGAAGTTGGCCTTTATAACTCATGTGCTCTTGTGCTCATGTCAACTTAGTATTTCTAAAATTTGCTGAAATACAGAATATTATTAGGTTTTCGTTCACATACCTGAGGCTCAAAACACTTTTTCCTAAGTCTAACTCTATTAACAAATTCTGATCAAAATACGTAATTATTTTTTACTTTTGGTGGCGTTACAGTCCATGATGGACCAGAGCCAAGCTTCTCTCAATCACCCATGTTGTGTGTGATTTATTTTTTACACAACTACAGTTTTATACCGATTTCAAACGGCGAGAAAGGACGCCGCGAAATAAACATTTGATGGCGTTGATGTTATAGGGATCGGGATCCGAACTCGGTCATCATGCTTCAGAGTCTAACACACTAACCACTGAGCCATGGCGCCCTTAAATACGTAGATACTGGCCTCATTATCAGTAGAAACTAGCGTAGTAGATATCGCCGTTTTCAATCCGACTTTTGACTGTTGAGTTCAATAACATTTATTGAATTATAGTGACATCTGCTTTAGGCAGTTGCTTGGGAGCCTTAAAGCAATAGCATATTTCCCTTTCCCGGTTGGTTCCAACACCAATTTATTAAGAAGTGTACAGAACTTTTGAACTTCTAGTGATATATTAAGTCACTTGTTAAAGAGGCCTGGATTGCAACCTCCGAAACAGATCAAGTTAAGAAATGTTTCAAGCCTTGAAGGGCTCATTTATAAAACTACCTAGAGTTAGGCTATAGTGTTATGCGGTT
This sequence comes from Eumerus sabulonum, assembly GCA_951905685.1. Lineage (NCBI taxonomy): Eukaryota > Metazoa > Arthropoda > Insecta > Diptera > Syrphidae > Eumerus > Eumerus sabulonum. Next base: position 213,500,663 of record OX645060.1, read on the forward strand.
TAGTTCGTAAATTATGAACAGTTTTTAGAAAACAATACCTCAGAAAGGGGGCATCCTTAAATACAATATTCAATTCCCCTTTTCGCCTTAGAACAGTACCCCTAGAAAGTTGTTTAAAGGAAAGTCTATACCTTAATTTGCCTAAGTATAAGATAAAGAAAGAAAAAAAAAACTTGTAGACTCTTATCACGTCCTCACTATCCTTACATTTACGAATCTATTGATTCGCATGAGACACAATTAGTTCTCTAAAAAAAACAAAACAAAAACCATAACCACTGAGGATGTGACTAAGCCAATTAATGCGAATCACCTTTGTTGCAATGATTTACATTTTTGTTCTTCTTCTAGGAGGGCAAACGTGGTTACCTAGAAGGACTAGCGTCTCACTATACCAAACACATCTCCATGCCGTACGAGGACATTTTAGATGCCATCGAGAATGTTCGCCAATCCAAATGGAAAGAACGACACGTACGGATTGCAGCCGGCCTCACAACGACTCGACCGTATCGAGGTATTGCAAATCAATCAAACCTGCCTACTAGTCACAGTCAACCGCTCTATGTGCCCGGAAAATATTTGGTAAGATTGATGGGCTACCCTGACCACTTCTCTATCCTTTTCTCTGTTACTCTATCTCTATTGCTGTTACGTTTTTGTATTGTTTCTCGATGCAGCCTTCTAGTTGCTTATCGAATCGGGAAGAGAACGAGATCTATAGCTTTGCCCAGACGGACTTAGCGAACAGGATGAGTCGAAGTGCAATTGACTCGAAATCCGCTGCCAACTTGAATGGCATGCAACATAGTTACCCAACGAGTCGATCGAACTTTTTCTGCGATTTTACAGCAACAGGTGAGTAACAACGGAAATAGAAAATGCAAAAAAAAAAGCAGCGTTCACCACGCCAAATAGAGGTTCAATTTAATGTTTATCTTCCTGTCTGTGCCTGCTTTCCTGTTACCAATGTTATCATCATCATCATCGTCATCACAACTGTCGTCGTCACGGAACAGAGGGACGCAGCAAGGCGAAAAGACGGACAGTTTTTACCCGCTTCCTTAACGGGCTACGACAGAGCAGCGATGAGCTCAATCAGGCGGAAGGAATGCAATTAAAAGTAAGTAATATTGTGAGTGCTGTGTCCTCACACAGCAGTACTACTCCGCGATAATAAAGGCAACGGACGGGATCTGTTGTCCTTCATTGGGGCCACAGGACACTTTTTTCTTCCTTCCTGTTCTATTCTCTCGTCTTAGCTCTGTTAGGCTTGGTCTGTTTACGTTAGTTTGTGTGTAATGTTGTTGATTCCGTTCTGTTCTGTGTCTCTGTATCCTCGGTCAGGTCTTTTGATAAAAACTGCAAACGGAATCATTATAATGATGTCCTTTTTTCCTTTTTGTCCTTTCAAAGTGTCTTCTATGCACGTTTACATCTCTCGTCAGGATATTTCTCTCTTTGTACTCGTGGAGTTGTTGGCCATGTAGTCCGTAGTATGGATTCCATCTGTTGGCATCGAACAAAATGACATCCTTGAAGTTGTCGTATCTTGAAATCGACGTGGTGGTTGTTAAATTGTAAAGTGTTTCCTTGACTAGGTTTTTTTTTTCGTTTTCTTTTTTGAGTTTTCGTGTGGTAAATTAAGGGATCTTCTCACTTTAGGACATCCAGGTGACTACCTTTATTTTATTTTTTTTTTTTTTGTTTTTTTCTTGTTTTGCTAATTTTCTTTCACCTCTTCGCTGCATCTCGTTTCCCGTCGTTCGCTAACGTAAAGGAGTTTTCCTTTTAGTTTCCTTTTATTTCGAGTCCTTTCTCCATGGTGTCCGGTAAATGACGTCTGAGAGAATGTCGTCGTTATGACATTCCTTTTTCGCATGTTGTTTCAGTTTTTGTTTTGAAGTGCTAACTGCTTATTACTTTCGCAGGGCGGCAGGATAACGATAAACGCCGTTGAGAACCCACTCTCGATGCTCGATGCTCAGTGGTGTTGAGTCAATTTCGTATGAAATGGGTTTTCATTTGCTTACCGGTAAAATGTCAACCACTTGGTCAATTTCGTGAGTACTCGCTGTAGTTTTTCTTTTTCTTTTTTTTTTTTTCATTCGAAAATGTGTCCTTTGGGTCAACAATTGCAATTTGTACTTAATGTGGTCGGTTGCGGAAATGTTTCTTTCTGTTCCTTTTGCTGATCCTTTTTACTATTTTCTGTCTACTGGTTGGGTTTTATTTGGTAGCACCGCAGTGTGCTTCCTGTCGAATTTTAAAAATTTCATCAGACTTAACGGTACAGGCTAGTAAATGAACAGAAAGGGATGACGACGAAATCCTTTTCGCTTACATACATACATATTAGTTTGTTTTTCGTTCTTTTTGTTGAATTGAACGTCTTTTAATTGCAGGGGAGTTTCAAAAGTGGTTCTCGTTTTTAAGTAAAGTTTATAAAGTTTTAAAAGACTTTTTGCTGACGTTTTTTTTTTTTTTTTTAATTCATGGAAAAAGGTCATTCAAGATTGAAGTCAATTTTAAGGATGACACTTGTGTAGATACTTCGACGCGGAATTCTCACTCCTGCATTCTTAATGAATTTTAAGGACGAGAAAGAGGTTTTATACGGTGACCTCCTTTATTCTAGGTTTTCCATTAATTCCGTCGTTCTGTGATAAATTGAAGGTTACCATTTATAGTCATACTTAATTTTCTTCATTATTCGAAGAAGGAGAGCACCGTGGCGTAGTGGGTAGTGTGTTGGCCTCTGACGCCGATGACACGGGATCGAATCCCGACCCAGCCATGTCATCGAACGTGTTTTTCGCGGTGAATCTCCTCCGCGGGGTTCTGACAAAACCCCCTGTTGTAAAATTGTCATGAAAAGCTTCTCGAAATTCGCCGTTCGGATCCGGCAATAAACTGTAGGTCCCTTTCACCTATGAGAAAATTAAATCACACACAACATGGGTGATTGAGAGAAGCTCGGCTTATGTCCTTCATGGGCTGTAACGCCAACATACGTACATAAGTACATTCGAAGAAGGCATCGAACTACATAACAGTGTGTATAGTACACATATTATTCCATAATTACCCTCAAAAGGAACAACACTGGCAATTAGTCATTAGATTGGATTTGTACTTTATCCCAAAAGCCAGATAGATTTCCATTTAAACACTTCCACCAACTTACGGGTAGTATTGGGTTGCATTACTTCTAAATTGCTAATTTACATATGTGATGTACTGCATTTGAATACCATATTTTTAAAGAAGGCAGGTAGAGGTGGTGGTTCGAACGGGTCCATCATAAGTCTAAATAGTGTCATTGTGGTTGGTGTGTATTGTGGGATATGAAACCCTAAAATGACTTAACAGCTAGATGACCGATAGTATTCGATAATTTTGGCAAAGTTCAAGTTATTCGTGAAATGTTCCTTTCGAGAGGACGAGAAGATCCCATAGTACTTTGTGTGCCAATCAAACAGGGTCGTATAATGAGTGCAATTATGGTGAAATTTATTTTTTTTTTGTTTTCTGAGGGCAGGTGAAAATCTTCTAAAGACCCTATGAGGATCGTAAGCGCGTGCTCATAGTAGTGTGAAATTTCTACTCATTTAAAAACACCTCCCTTCGGAACGAATTTATACTGCAACTAAGTTATTCCATTTACGAGTGTCTAGCAATATTCCGTTCTCGATGTATTGCACTTGGCAGGCGACCAAGATTCTCGCAATTTTCGCCATGTTTGTGCGGTTAAAGTTTATCGCGCTAAGTCGAGAGGTTTTGTCCTTTAAAGGACGGCGCAATACATTTTGTTCGTCGAGTAATTGAAAAACAGCGCTATTTACTTGGTCTTTAAGTCGACGTTTATGTTTCTTTGTGAAATTTTTAGTTTCATTTTCCACAGTTACGATACTCGGATCTCGGCTCGTTTCTAATATACCACGGTGAATTAACGGCGGCTCGTAGTACCTTATTTTGGAACGTCTGTATGACGTTAGAATTACTTTCCTTGGTGCAACCCCAGAGTTGTATACCAAATGCCAAATATTGGTTTCAGCACTTGCTTGTATAGAAGAAGCTTGTTTTCAGTACTGAGTTTAGAATACTTCCATAGTAACCAGTACATTTCTTTGTATTCACATTGAAGCTCGTTACGTTTTTTCTCAACGTGAGCCCTCCATTTTAATTTCGTGTCGAGATTCGTTGCTTTGGCTACAGCCCATGAAAGGTCAGAGCCAAGCTTCTCTCAATGTTGTGTGTGATTTATTTTTTACACAAGTGTTTTCGGGATCCGAGATATTTCGCCTCGCGAACGGAATTCTTGCTTCGTCAACAAAAACGGGAAGAAGTTAATATGGACAGATTCAGTGTCGCCAAGTTTTTGTGAAGTCATTTACATTTTTGATTTGATTTTTCAACCGATTTACATGCGAACGTGGAGTCTTGCTTTTGCGGTATATCGCGAATATAAAGTGAATACAGAAATGAGCCTAGTACACTTCCCTGAGTAACGCCAGCCGAAATCACTTTAAGGTCGGTTTACGCACTTCCGTATTTAACGCGAAATAATCTATTCGCAAGATATGTACTTAAAATATTGGATAGCTTCCCTGGTAAGATTTGTCTTAGTTTAGACATCAAGCTTCCGTGCCACACTTTATCAAAGGCTGGAACTATGTACGTCAGGGAATAATGTCGTATTAGTTTGTGTTCGAATGCTGTTTCTATTACATCGGTTATTCGATGTGCATGGTAAATAGTTGAATGCTTGCTTCTGAAACCAACCTGATGATCTGGTAAGAGACGCTTTTCTTCAATGATTGGTTTTAAGCGATAATAAGTTAAATTCGTTCGAAAATTTTTGAAATTATCGGCAACAGTGAAGTCGGACGATACGATTTCTTGCCCGTTAGTGCTTTACCCGGCTTGGTAACCATTATAACGACTTTCCATTGTCTCGACTCATATTCTAATATAATACGGCACCAACAGGAAACAGCAGTTTTAGCAAAGCCTTTCTTGGTAGAGCCTTGAAAATTTCTCCTGTAATAAGAATTGTGTGTGTAATTGTAAAAATGGTTCAACATTTTCCTAAGAGTGATTTTGTTACGTTATTACCTGGGATTCTTTTGCATGTCTACATGTTCCCATTCTGGTTTTCAGACCATGGCAAAATGCCAGCTCCGAGCCACTTCTAGCCAGTCAATGTGCTTTTTTTTTATCTAATCGTCTGTCTTGAGATCATGTTTTGATATCATATGTAACGATACGGTTCATGCAAGTTAGTTCAGAATTGAGTTGTTCTAACTTCTGTACAGTAGTTTGATTTGCGGTGATCCATTTAAAGAAACTGCAGTCTTCTGTTATGTGCCTCGCATACCTTATATGACGATTTAAATCATAGCAAATAGACACTGAAAGCTCTCTCGAATTATAGTGACGACAGTATGTCACTTAGTCGATATTTTCTTGAAACTGTCATTGCAAATCCTCTGGGGAGTAAGGTAGATATTGAGCCATCGGGGTTATCCTGTTAGCTTTCTCTAACATTAATCGCGTTCGAGTAATAAATTCTGTTTGCAACATATATTATAACAAAAGACTTTTTGCTCAATGTCTTTGGTTGCTGACGGCAAACCAGTTGGCAGCTGTAACAACGAAAGACTAAAAATGAGTTACGGTTATGAGTTACGCAACTGTACGGTTGCGGTACAGTTGCGGTTTATCTTACACGAAAGGATCTGATACTGAAGAAATTGGCTGGACTTGGTTGTAGGTGACTAGATTTGAATAAACTACACTTAAAAGCGCACAATAAAAGGCTTTTTGCTATTTTCATTTCCCAATTTAGTAACTACTGTAAAATAATTTCTAGGCAATTAACGTAGTCGTAGCTTGAGCAAGTTCGGATCCCGATATCCCCTATAGATGCCAAGATCATCTGCGAAAGCTTTTACTTTCCAAATGGTTGGCTAAAAAGGGAGTTCATGTAAATTAGGAACAATATAGGGCCAAGAACTTATCCCTGAGGTACACCTAAGTTCATAGCTTTAGAGTTGCTAACAGAGTTACCTACTACAACTTTTAAGTAGGACTCAAGCCAGTTGTGTATGGAACCACGGAATCCTACATAATGTAATTTGTTTAGAAGAACCCTGTGGTCGACCATGTCGAACGCTTCGGTAATGTTTACAAAAAGACCTGCGCAACATTTTTTATTATCTATAGTTGTATAAATAATGGAGCAAAACTTTAAGAGCGCATCTTATGTAGCTAGGCCTTCCCTAAAGCCAATTTGCATACGACTAAAGAATTTTAATTTTGTAATGTACCATAGCATTCTACTCTGAATAACTACTTCAAATACCTTTGAAACTGGCGACAGTAAAGAAATTGGCCTGAAGTTGTTTTCGTTACTTTTACTACCTTTTTTGTGAAGAGGAATCACATTGGCCCATTTGAATTTATCAGGGATTTCCGGTCGAGGCGCTTAGGTTGAAAATATAAGCTACAATGTCTGCAGTAATAAGTTTTTGAACGTACGATCCTTGTTTCAACACCCGGGTCAAGTGGACATACAACCTCTTCGCGCCGCCCTCTGGATGGCCTCTGTAATAACCGTTGAGAGGTGAACAAATGTATGCAGCTGTCGTCCTAGGCAAGAGGGCGGTACAGTACCCCGGCCAGACTGGGCGGTTGTGTGGAAGGCAAACAAACGACCATGTTAAAAAAAAAAACAAGTTATGAAATAGCAAAATGCCTCGGATACACGGACGGATACTCGAAGAGGACATAGCACGACATAGCAGGCAACGGCTCTGTACCGTTACTATCAGTGATATTCCAGTACAAAACTAGAACACCAAATAATTATTGAAAGAAAAGACGTTTGTTTAGCGCAACCAATTTTTCTCTGGCTGATCAATATTTATTGGCCAATATTTATATAAATATTTTGCTTGCACTACCATGACATATTCAAAACAATAAACACAAAACAACAGCAACAACTTCAGAAATATAGCAAAAGGTGCTTGTACTGCGTATGGTTTATTACGCAATTATCATGATGGAAAATATAAAAGAAAACGGAAACAAGGTGTTATGTTGCGATTTGAACTGAGTTCAATGTCACATGGCGTATTCAGCACCTGGAATGTCAGAACTCTGTACACTCCTGGAGCTGTTCATAAACTGGAAAGAATCCTCACGCAGTACAAGGCGGATATTACTGCGACCCAGGAAATGCGGTGGATAGGAAACGGTATGATGCGGAAATGGGATTGCGACATCTATTACAGCTGTCACAAAAGATTGCACATGCTGGGTCCGGATTTAGCGAATGTCGACTTTAAGTCTGTAAGTGATCGCCTGCCTGTGATCCGCATCAAAGGCAGAATTTATAACCTCAGCCTTTGGCGGAGTGATCGGAAAACAGAGCCTCCACGATACAACAACGGATAACGACTTCCGATTCAAGGAATTTGCGACAGCTCGTAATACGGTGATAAGTAGCACAAGATCTTCCCGCAAGCAAATCCACACAGCCACCTGGCGATCTCCGGATGGTCGAACGCCAGCCAAATCGACCATGTGGTCATTGACACTCATCAAACATCCTGGATGTGCGAACGTTCAAGGGGGCAAACGTCGATTCTGACCATTTCCTCATAGCAGCAAGATTTAGAACTCAACTGTCCTATGTCAGAAAGCTGCACCAGCCCACCATGAGGAGGCTCGACATTTGGACGCCTGAACCACCGGAGGTTACCAGAGTCTACAGGGAACAACTGAACGGAAGGCTCTCTAGTATGTCTACGTCGAGCACAAATGTCAACAATATGTGACTGCGTTTCCGCTCAGCTATTCAGGAAATAGCCGAGACCACCCTAAGCTACCTACCACCCCCGACAGGAAACTCGTAGTATGATGGCGAGTGGTGGAGTTCAATCGACCAGTCTGAGTGCTCCAACAGATAGCATGAGCCTTCTTGATGGCGAGTGTGAGCAGAAAAAGGCAGCGACCGACGAGGCGTACCAAAAGGCCCGGCAGCCAAAAACCAGGGCAGCGCGAGAGGAGGACCGAGCCAGAAGAAAGGAGGAGAAAAAACTGCTGCGACAAAAGAAAAGAATCTTCGCAGCCTTCCAGCTCAAGGATATCGAGTAGTCTAGGGATAAACATAAAATACGAGCCTTTTACAAGAAAGCCAAAGGCCTTGCAGGAGGCTTCCAAAAGGGCACCCAGGCTCTTCGAAACTGCGAGGGAAATCTTGTCACCGACCCGCAGGGAATAGAGGATGTATTTAAGCAGCATTTCCAGCAGCTGCTTAACGAGCATGACCAAGAGAGAGTAGTAGGGACCGAGGAAATCCCAACTCCAGCCGCTGGAGTAGTCCTCCCACCCAGCATCGAAGAAGTCGGCACAGCTATTCAGAAGCTGAAGAATAACAAGGCCGCAGGCTCAGATGGCTTGCCATCAGAGCTCTTCAAGGCTGGCGGCGATGTTCTGGTAGGGAGCATGGACCAGATCATCTGCAGAATTTGAGAAGATGAAAGCATGCCCGACGACTGGAATACCAGCTCTATTTGCCCCATCCACAAAAAAGGCGATCCTACCTCTTGCAAGAACTATAGAGGTATATCCCTGTTAAATGTCGCATACAAGATCCTGTCCAGCGTACTGTGAACGTCTAAAGCCATTTTGCACCGCACTAATCGGCAGCTACCAGTGCGGCTTTCGGCCCGGCAAATCGACTATAGACCAAATTTTCACACTTCGATAAATCCTGGAAAAGACCAACGAATTTCGCATCGATACACACCATCATGCAATCGATTTCAAGGCCGCATACAAAAGCATTCATCGTGAGGGACTGTTTGGTGCGATGGCCGAATTCGGGATCCCGGGAAAACTGATTTAGTTGTGTCGCGCCACGATAAAAAATACGCGATGCACCGTGCAACTCGGTTCTAGGACTTCGGAACCGTTGAAACATGCACCGGATTTCGGCAAGGAGATGCGCTGTAATTTGACTTCTTCAACCTGGTGTTGGAGCAGATAGTGCGACGTGCAGGTGTCATCATAGAAGGCACTGTCTTCTACAAGTCCGTCCAGCTGCTAGGATACGCGGATGATATCGACATCATCGCGTGTTCTCGCCGTGGCATTGTGGAAGCATTCACCGCGATTGAAGAACAGGCGAAACGAGTTAGTCTTAAGGTCGATGAGGACAAAACGAGGTACATGCTGTCAAGCAAAAACCAATCCGTCGCTCACCACCTGGGACAAAATATAACAATTGACAGCTACAATTTCGAGGTAGTTAAGGAGTTTGTCTACCTCAGGGCAAACGTAAATTCCACAAATGACACATGACAGTGGAGATCCGGCATTGAATCGCCCTTGACAACCGCTGCTACTTCGGCTTGTCCAAACAACTGGGGTCAAAACTCCTCACTCGAAAGACCAAAGTCATGCCAGTCTTGCTGTACGGAGCCGAAAGCTGGACGATAAGCAGGAGATTTAGAAAGAAAAAATCTGCGCCGGATATTTGGTCCTGTCTTTGAGGAAGGTGAACGGAGAAGAAAACACAACCCCAAACTCTACGAGCTGTACAAAGATGTGGATGTAGTCCGGAAGGTAAAGATCCGTCGACTGCACTGGCTCGGCTAAATCGAGCGCATGGACACCAACGCTCCAGCTAAGAAGTTCTTTGACTCCGAGCCTCCTGGTTCGAGAAGAAGAGGAAGACCGAACCTCCGGTATAAAGACCAAGTAATCGCGGATGTGAGTCATCTTGGTTCTGATAACTGGAAGCAGCGTGCCCGGGACCGTCAAGGGTGGAAGGCAGCTATAGCTCAGGCTCAGATCCTCCATGGATCGCTGGCCTGACAAGTAAGTAAGTAAGTAATATTGCGACCGACCCGCAGTAATTAATAAAGCCTGTGTAATATGTAAGCAATATAAAAAGTCCCGCAGCTTTTTTTTTTTTTTGGTTATTGAAAAGTGGCAATTTTTTTTTTAACTTCACAATTCCTTCGGGACAGAACTTCTGTGGTTTATCAACTTGCTCAAGTAATTTTAAATTTTTTACCATCAAGGAAATTTTACCGAGTCAAATGGTGTGGGGTCCGGGCTATACGATGAATGCATCAAAACTTTTCAACCAAGTTGCGTCAATTCGTTCGGAGGCATCAGAAATCTGGTGGTCTGGCGTTCTCAAAATTAAGCAAACTCCTCCCCTACTGGCCAATTTTGGACGCTCTATCTCGATTACTTTGTTCAAGCGGTCGAATTGTACACAGTAGGCGACCGAATTGACCATTTGGCCAACTTGTAGCAGACTATAACAGACAGTTCCCTTCCAATCTCACCAAAGGCTCATCACCTTGTTTACCATCAATTCGGGCTTTGAAGTCGTTTATTTTTTTACTTAATTCATTTTTCATCGGCCGTAAATTGTAGTCCGCTTCAAAAATGGTTCGATTAAGTTTCATTTCAGCAGAGTTTCACTGAAGGTAGATCTGTCAATCAAATTTCCAAGCGTAAATTTAATAGGCACCAACACACAGAGCTTCCTTGAGTAGTTTGTTCTTTTTTGACGGTTCTAAACTGTCATGTGATTGATGTTTATTGCCTCCGCTATCTCCGGACAGCTTGCGTGCCGCTTCTTCTCAACCAGCTGTAAAATGCATCTTTGACACCGGCATTTCCGGAACGCAATCGAGCAAACTACTACTGAGTCAGGCATTCACTCAAGACATTCTCATCGTACACTCCACAAGTTTTTCGGCCAATTTTCGCGGCATTTTTGGTAAAAAAGTATCACAGCGTATTTTTTTCAGATATTAACTTTTTGCACAAATGGCGAATCACAAAACTGTGTACATACAAAATGAAGCTTGAGAAGCCCCTTTATAACAAGCATTCGTTTCCTATAATCGGATTAGTGGTATCGAATATATGGGTATCAACACCATATTTTAAAAAAAGCCGTGGGGACCCTTTCAACCACTTCATGGCACCTAAACACAAACTAAATAAAGCCGCCCATCTCCATTTCCCATCCAGAGTGGTATGGAAAAATGGATTCCACTTCACGAACCATCAGGTGTTAGCGTTTTTTACCGACGGCGACGGTTTGAAGATGGAGTACGGAGTCGGCTTGGACAACTTTTCAGCGGAACTGATACCCGGACTCCGCCAGTGTAGGGGAGGTACTAGCAATTAAGGAGGAGTTACCCTATTACCAAGAGAGTTGTTGCCATCAAAGCTATCGATTCACACACAATAATATCCAAACTTGTCGCACAGTGTAAAGACAAAATCACTTGTATAGGCGATCACATCACTCTCCTCTGAGCTCCTGGCCATAGCGACATAGAGGGAAACGAAAAAGCTGATGCGCTTTCAAGGTAGGGCTTTAACAAACCGAGTCAGACACTCAAGCTGCCAAGTTTTGCATCCCATTTAAAACACACTGACGAAATTGCAAGAACCCGTTGGAAAAGAAAACCTTGGAATGCTCGGTTCCAGCTAGAACTAGACAGCGCACACTCGGCACTCAGTAACATTGAATTCTGCAGCATCATTCAATTTCTCAACTCCAAAGGATGGATTTGAAATACATACCGATACAGTAGGTCACTCGAGTGGTGGCATCAAAGCGGCGCACACGCGCTAATTGGGCCTTGGTCTCTCTGCAACATGCCGCCACTCCTGCCTATCTACCTACCTTTATATGACCCAACATACATATGTAACGGAAACTGCGGAAACAGTCAATTGATCCTGCATCTTGCTATACTTTTTTTAGTGCTAGTGCTACCATTAGCAATACGGCACTGCGACCTTTGCAGGTCTTCTATAATGAAGTTGAGAATGGTTCTCGTAGGAGCCAAGGTGATCCCCTCAGGAGTCATAACTTCACTGAGAAGGATACGCTTCCTAAGATGGCAGGGAGCAGCACACTCACATAGTATGTGTTCCGCTGTCTCTTCGTCCTCGAGCAGAGCCGACACTCAGTTTCGGACGAGAGGCTAATTTTGTTTAGATGATATCTCAGACCGCAGTGTCCTGTTAGATAGCTGACTAGTCTTGTCAAAGGTGAAGGTGTGCCGCAATTTGTCCGAGACCGTAGTAATCATATCCAGCTCGGGAACATGTGGCTTACGGGTCTACATGGCATATTTGTTCCCGAGCAGAGGATTCTGATTGCACTGCGTAATGCTAACTTTTTAATAAAAAGGTGCAGTGGAGTGAGTCCAATGGGTGCTTCTTGAGCTGCCGTGGGGCAGGTTGGCATAGCGCCTGTGATGCCGAGACACACTAGTCTCTGAAGGCGTTGAAGTTTAACAAGTGTAGTTTTTTGCTCAACTTTTGTCCACCATACGGTGGACCCGTAGGTGACGATAGGTCTTACTATCGCGGTGTATAAACAGTGGACTACCTTAGGTTTAAGTCCCCAGGTTTTACCGTAGGTGCCTCGACAGGCCCACATGGCCTTAGTGGCTTTAATGAGTTTATTTTTCATATTGGAGTTCCAGTTGAGTTTGTGGTCTAGGTCCTATATGTAAATGGGACTAAGATTGTCTTATTAGGGTTAATAGATAAGCCCTCTCTGCCACACCAGTCAGAGATAAGTTGGAGCGCAAGCTGCATGCGCTCACAGGCAGTGATCTCGCCCTTGCCCGTAACAATGACTACTAGGTCATCAGCATATCCGATGACCTCGTAGCCCCAAGTGGTTAGCTTGCGTAGTAGATCATTGATGACTATCGACCAAAGCACTGGTGAGAGGACTCCCCTTTGTGGGCATCCTCTAGCCGCCGATACTGTCACTGAGACCTCTCCGCATGTGGCTGATATGATACGGCTATTTAGCATCGCCCTAATCCAGTGATTAGTGGGATGGTCTACACCCCTGCAGGATAGTGCAGTGGTGATCGAATCATAGCCAGTATTATCGAAGGCTCCCTCTATATCGAGGAAGGCGCAGATTGCGATCTCCTTTTGTGTGAAACTTTTTTCAATGTGCGTCACCAAGTGGTGTAGTGCATTCTCGGTAGATCGTTTGATTTTCCAAGATACCTCTAATATGGAGCTCTATTAGTTTCTCCATTGTTTTTAGAAAAACCGAAGTCAGACTGATAGGGCGGTAGGATATAGGTTGCTCACTTGGCTTCCCAATCTAAGGGATGAAGACAAGATTGACCTCTCTCCAAATTTGGGCTATGTATCCCAGATTGAAGCAAGGTTGAAGGTTGAAGGTATGCTTTACTTTTACTTATTGACTGGCTTAACGTCTGCATATATACATACTTCTCATACACTTTGAATTCGTGTTTGCAGTCTGCCGTAGTGTCTTATTGACTGACTGCACCGTATCGATTCCGTTTTGTGTTTCCTTGAAAGCTGAACTCTTTTTTTTTTTTTTTATTTCACTTTGTCCATCATTTCTTTGATCACCGACTTTCAATTTTCCCTTTTACAGTCATCCGATAAGTTGAAGTGTGGAACAATCAAGCGTGAGCCCCATCAAAACTTTGAGGAAACGATACACCGTGTAATTATAGCCTCCAAATTTTAAATCCCATCCTCAAACTAACACTTTCCAATTTGTTTCTTTTCATACACATGATAACATCACAATCCAACATGTAGCTCAAAACGCAGAAAGCCGCACATAAAAAGATGGACAAGTCGGGAGCTGGTGCGGTATCATGTGGTGTGAGCAGCAGCGGCTGTATATCGCACGAACAACGCCCCAAGGAAGTAACAATCGTTACAGAAATGCCTCTAAATAATTACACGAAACATCCGTAAAGTCGCTAGTGAAGCTAACTGCATCTACCCTGTCCCATCACTAACCCACCATGACCATCATCATCACCATCAATAACACCATTACCGCCAACGACGCCATTCATTTCCCAGAACAGCCAAAAACAGCCAGCACAAAAGAAAAAAAAAAAAAAAAACAGAAAACAAAACATCAACTACCGGAACGTAAGTACTTTCAATCCGGCACAACAGAATACATTCCCACCAACCAATGCCATACCGAAATAAGGTTTTGAATATTTTACAACATCCTCGAATCCGGACGGATTTACGCTAAAAAGCAATGCTTTTAATGTGTTTGCGGGCTTTTTGTCTCTTCCAGACCCCAAAGTGTACATTGCAACCGAATGTGATTAAAAGGATAACAACACAAGATTAGCAAAAGCATTTTCATTTAGACGATTCTATGTTGTGCCACCATGCCAAAAGAGGCAACATCATCATTGGCATTAGAACGAATAACAACAATGTCAGAGAGCTATCGTTCTCGTGTATACCGAGGAGCAGAACAATGGCTTTAAATATACTGAACATAGGCCCAAAAACCGTTAGCTTCATGTGAATATCAACTTAATGCTCAGACAATGAACATGAATGGATGTAGTTGCCTTCAATTGTTTGCTTTTCTATTTTGAGTTTTCTCTTATTTTTTGACTATTTAGTGCGGTTCAAACCCAGAAAAGTGTTCCCAGAATCTAAAACAACATTTTTGATAAGCTCCTATTTTTACAGGATTACATTACGATATCGTTGACCTAAAAGACCTGAGGATCGTTATTATGCAACTACCTTGGCTGTAAATTACCCGGACAATATCAAAAGTCGTAATCCTCTACTTACATCAGCTTTGTATATATGTTGTAGGTCAACGACTTCTGTCAGCCGTTTCTAGTCCTTAATAGTTTACTCCTAACCTAAAAATTAGCCCAAGAAAGAATACCCTCCAAAATGTTTGCCATTAAGTTCACTCTACACAGCCAGTACAGGTATACAATGCGTTCATTCATTCCATTTCGTTTTAAGACGAACCTTTTCAAAATCCTCCCAATAGTTAAAAACCATCTCTCATTAAATACTCCATGCCATTAAGCCGTACTACTTACCCCTTTTCGGAATACACATAAACACCCTTCGTGCTCCATAGTAGTAATTCACTGGCGATAAACTAGGACAGCATCATTTAATAAAAGTCTTCCCCTCATTTAGGCAAAATCCTATCACACAATTTAATCCTGCCACTGATGACGCAATTCTGCATGCCATAATCCACGTCAACAACAACGTCAATGGGAATATGTAGCAACGCTGACGGTTCATCTCAAATGGAATTTCAATTCAAAAGCTGCCAAACAAGTTTTAAATTATCTACGAACAACCAGATGCAAATGCATGACCTTTAAGTGGTCCCCTTATCCATTAGCTGCGGCCCCCAATTACATCCTGGCCCCATTCATCTCTGTTTAATGGTACTACCCAGCAAAGCATTCCACCGCATCTACCAGTTCTGCCCTCAAATGATATTTATTTGTTTGGCTTTATGCTTTTTCCAATGAATACACACACAGACACTCTCTCTCTCACACACACACACGCACATAGATATATTTGCAAAGGCGAATCCATGTAAACAAAGGATTTAAGAATTAGGATTTCAGATTGCCTATCGACACGCAAACCAAACGAGATTGGGCGTAAGAGGATGAGACGGCAGCTTCAAAGGAATAATCCTTCTCGATTCTGACCAATTGTTGTTTTGTGTTTAATTTGCGCAAGCAACACTTTGGAATGTCCTTGAAGGCCCAAAGGGCGATAGGGGAGTAAGAACGTCGGCAAAAACCGTAAAAAGGACACAGATACGTAAATATTTAACGGAAGCTAAGTAAACAGTGTTTGAGCATGCATTTACATGGGATTTTCTGGGGCGTTTGTGTGCTCGTGATGTGGCGATGCGGTGGGATTGATTTATATTTCTTTACACGCGCGTTTTTCTGTTTATAGAAATGATTTTAATTCGGTTAAAATTATGCTAGGAGTGAAGGAAAATCGCATTAAGCAGCGCATTTTTATTAATGTATATGTATCCCTGTGTTCAAGCCCATTTCCCTTCTTAATAGAAAAGAAACGAAAAACAATCAATTAGCGCAATTACTTCCATTTTTGCAACCATACATACTAAATAAGCAATCAAATCGAATTTATTTGAATATTTAAGGAAATATAAATATAAGTAAAGACGTAAACATTTTACATATATACATCAGATATATACGCAGTTTTTTTAGAAATACATACATCCAATAAAAACCAACAAATAATAATAATAATATATTTATGTATACACCAAAGATTATGAATAAAATGCATTTATACATTTATAGTTATATAAACAAATTTTAATATACAATTATTTATACCACGTAAAAGCAAATGGGACGAAAATGTACTGCGTTCGTTTAGATCCACTGCCAATTCGTTACCTGTAGTTTATAGACACCAAAGAAACCGAACAGAAATGAATGAATATAAAATAATTATATACATACAATCAGACAATTTTATTGGAAAATATTTATACATTTATAAAATTGTTAAAATAAGAAAATACGTACTTAGCGGTATAGGATATAAAAATATTGAATGGAAACTTGTAGAGTGGAACCTGTTGTTTGAGGAGATTGTTCGGATATGCAGAGTTATTAAATGACGATTTTGGAATCGCATAGATCGGTGAATGCGAATATAAATTAAAGAAAATTGCTTGCTTTAATTAAAAAAATTTGTTTTTGTTTTTGTTTTACATAAAAAATATTGCAACATCATTTTTCAATTAAATGTTATATTACACAATGTGAGCAAAATGTATTCTTCCGCTTTCTAGCTATATAAAATTAAAAATCGAGGACATTCCACAATTAGAGCGAAAACAAAAGGTTTTCGAAAAGAAGAAAGTGAATTGAAAAGGTTGAATCTTGTTTTGCATTTGCTTCTACTAAAACATTTTTTTTTCGACTCGCATCGAGAGTCATCCCGAGATATTTAAACTCATCCGCGAATGAAATTCTCGCTTCGTTAACAAAAAAAAAAAATCAGTGGCATTAAGTGCTATTCGGAAAGTTGTTGTCCAGTCCTTTACACGGTTAGGGGCGCGTTGCAGTTTCATAGTTGATTCCTCAACCGATATGCCCGTTGCAAGAATAGCTGTATCGTCGAACAACGTTGCTAGAATTGAATCTTGCGTCTGCGGTATATCGCAAACGTAAAGTAGATACAGGAGTGGGCCGAGTACGCTTCACTGAGGAATGCCAGCCGAATTTATTTTTAAGTCGGAGTAAGCACTTCCGTGTTTAACGCGAAAAAATATTTTCGCAAGGTATGTAGTTAAAATATTTAAGATTTGTCTTATTTTAGAGATCAAGCATTCATGCCACACTTTGTCAAAGGCTTACGCCAAGGCAACGCGCTGAGCGGCAAGCGGCGGAGCGTCAAGTGGCCATTTATTGTGCGGCAATTCTCAGCGATTAGTTGTGAAAACTAGGTCGCCGTGGCGCAGTGGTTAGTGTGTTGGATTCTGGCGCACGATGAGCGAGCTCGGATCCCGATAACACAAACGCCATCGAATGTTTATTTCACGACGTTCCCCCTCGGGGGGGTACTGGCAAAACCCCCCGTAGTAAACTTGCCATGAAAAAGCATCTCGACTCACGCCGTTCGGAATCGGCATTAAACTGTAGGTCCCTTTCACCTAGGTATGTGAAAAATAAATCACACACAACATGGATGATTGGGAGAAGCTTGGCTCTGCTCCTTCATGGGCTGTAACGCCACCAAAGAAGAAGAAAGTTGTGAAAATGTCGTTATCGAGTGATGCTCGCCGCATCGTTTTACCAGAAAGTCGTTTTAACCTTTACAGAAAGTAAGTTTAGAAAACAGAAGATTTGGTTTTCATCCAATAAGCCGAAAAGGATCAGGTTATGGTGAAATTTGTATGGCAATCTTCGACAAGACGAAGACCGATTCAGACAATACCTACGAATGTCAATACAATCATTTGATTTGCTGTTGGAAAAAGTTCGTTCTAAAATTACAAAACGAAATTAGCCTATTTCTACATAATTATTTCTTGCCGCTCAGCACTACACTAAAATAATAGAACAGAATTGAAAACTGAGCGGCGCTGCTCTGCCGCTCAGCGGCCGTGTGGCCGCAACCATACAATTTCATACGTTTTAATTTTTTTTTGCCGCTCAGCGCGTGGCCTTGGCCTTAAACGTCAAGGAATACACTCGAACATATCAGTTTGTCTTTGAGAGCCTTTTCTATTACATCAGTTACTCGATGTACTTGGTCAATAGTTGAATGCATGCTTCTAAAACCAAACTGATGATCTGGTAAGAGACGCTTTTCTTCAATGATCAATGGTTTTAAGCGATAAAGTAAGATTCGTTCGAAAATGTACGAAATTATCGGCAACAGTGAAATCGAACGATACAATTTCTTGTCTGTTAGTGCTTTACCCATTATTGAAACCATTATAACTTCTGCAACTTTTCACTGGCTCGGCACATATTCTAACCTAATTGCGGCATTAAAAAAAAAAAAACAGGAGTTTAAGTAAAGCCTTTCTCGGTAGAGCCTTGAGTTCTTCTCCTGTAATTACGAGTAGGTCAATTCAACAATAGCCCTTAGTTCCGCGAACGTGGATCGCGTTATTGTATATTCCGGTGTGTCATCCATCCAATAAACTAATTCTGTAGGCGGTTCACCTATGTACGGCTTAAAAGTTTCCTCAAGATATTCAGCGAAAAGTTCCGCCTTTTTTTATCTCCCTTCGCCAATTCATTTGGATTTTTGCTTTTTCTTCTTGCTGCATGAATTTGGGGCTTTTTGAGACTTTTGACAGCTTTCTATAGAGAGTAGTTTGATTCTCTTCCTGTCGTCAAATATTCTAGATATGAGCCTAGAATTTGGTTTCTAAGATCTCTGATCGATTTTTTGAGTATATTTCATAATCGATTTACAATAAGCTTTATGCCGCAGCGACTTTGTTGACAACGTTTAAGCGCTTTCCGCTTCATCTTAACTAAATCTCTAATTCAAGTGGATAATTTACTGCGTATAAGCTGACACACTCTTTGGGTAAGGAGAGTTATTCAACGCTGCGTACTGTATGACTTCGACGAATCGGTCAACTTCGACTTCTATATCATAAGGTGTTCTTAGTGATACTCTGAATTGAACACCTTCTTCAACCACATTCTTACAACCTTCCCAGTTTGTTCTTATATTAGTAAGCCCAGGTGGGTCAGGCTTTTGTATAAGAGTATCACTCATCGTTAATATAATAGGTGAGTGGTCTGAAGAAAGGTCAAAGCTTTCTTCGACTTTGATCGACCCTTATAGTAAAAAAAAAACATAATTTTTTTAAAATGTAATATGCATTTTAAAAAATCAGAAAATATTTTTAAGAGGCTATTTTTTTGGCTGAAATTATTTTTAAAAAGAAAATTGTGAGGCTGGTGTTTGTTTAACAACTCTGCACTTCAATGGATCCGAAAAAAAAAAATTGTAACAGTGAAATATCTTTTGAACACTTCGAGTTTTGTACATTTATAAAATCCAAAATTGTAGAGGAAATGTAGCTAAAAGTATTTACGAATAAAATTATACAAATTAGATCCATTATTGTTTTCCTAAAGAGAAAAAAAAAACGAAGAAACGAAACGAATGTGATGCTTACGACCTTTTTCTTACCAGATTGAAGTTCATCTAAACACATACGGAAACCAAAACTTATTAAACCTTGGATAAGCCTTCCTCTTTTGAAGAAAGTTTAGAAGAAAAATAAATTGTGTTTGCTCCTTACAAAATAACTGAACAATACCATTATCAAGCAATGCTAAAGAAAACTCTGCTCTGAATTAAGGGCCGATGTATCATCACAAAGAGATATATACATATTTCAGCCATAAGTTGGTCAATAATATTGGTAATTCAAAAAAAGAATAAACAGTCATTAACACTTACTTACTTACTTAGGTGGTGCTTTAGTCCGGTGTGAACCTGAGCCTCAACAAACAAACTTCTCCAGGGCACGGTCTTTTGCCAGCTGTTTCCAGCGGTTAAGGTTGATTAAGGTCCCCTTCCACCAGTGTGCGCCACCTTAGATTCTGTCGTCCCTCGGGGTTGAACTCGAAGACCCCTCGGGCCGGAGCTATGTTATCCATTCGCACTACATGGGCTAGCCATCTTAGATGTTGGATCCGTAGACGTTGTACTAGGTCGATGTCGCTGTACAGCTCGTATAGTTCATCGTTGTATCTTCTCCTTCACTCCCGGTTTATACAAACGGGAGCATAGTTTGAACGCAGAATTTTCTTCTCGAAACGACCAAGGACCTCCTCAATAGCTTTCGTTAAAGTCCAGGCCTCTGGCCCATAGAGGAGGACCGGAATGATTAAGGTTTTGTACAGCGCAACTTTGGTTTTTCGAGAGAGAGCTCTACTTTTTAATTGCCTCTTGAGCCCTAAGAAGCAGTGGTTGGCAAGAGCAATTCTGCGCTTGATCTCAGCGCTGGTGTTGTTGTCGCTGGTCACTAGTGAGCCAAGGTAGACGAAGTCCTTGATCACTTGGAATCAGAGCTCTCGATTTCAAGCGCGTATTTAACTACACGTGTACTCGTGTCACGTTCACACGTGTACATATTAAAAAAATATTTAAACATGTACACGTGTAAGCTCTTAATACACGTGTAAATAAAAATGCACGTGTAAATAGAAAAAGAAATGCTCCTCTTTCATAATTCAACTGACTGCCTTATGGGCGTTTACCGCTAGTCTCAAGTGAGCCCAAATGATGTTGTTTTTCTCCGTGTTGATGAAAGTTACATGGCTTGTTGATGGGTTGATGTTGACGTAGTAATTTCTGCCATACCGTGGCAATCAGTACTGACCTGGAGTATATTAAAATGAGACCAGAGAGTTGCACATCTTAAAGAATGGAAGAAATCCATCAGACACTGGCCAAAATGATCGCGTTAAGCCAAATGCCTCTTTCATTCTGTTCTAGCAAAGGTTTTCTTGAATTTATGGCTGTGATGGTACTACACATATTTACTAAATACACGTGTAAAACTAAATACACGTATTCAATTGCACCTGTACACGATTACACGTGCAATAGAGAGCTCTACTTCGAAGTCGTAGCTGCCAATGCGACATCTAGGGCGCCGTGGTGCAGGGGTTAGTGTGCTGGACTCTGACGCACGATGAGCGAGTTCGAATCCCGATAACACCAACGCCATCGAATGTTTATTTCGCGAGGTCCCTCCTCGGCGGGGTACTAGCAATACCTCCCATAGTATACTGCCTGTACGCCCCTTTCACCTGTGTGAAAAATGGAATGATTAATTTTGATGTGTGTTCACACACAACATTGGTGATTGATAGAACCTTGTCTCTGGACTTTCGTGGGCTGTAATACCACCAAAGAGAAAAGAGAATGCTCCATTGCACGTGGCGGCTCCTTCTACAAAGTGCTTTTCCGACAGAAATATACCGATTATGTCATGGCCAGCACGTTCACCAGGCTTGAACCCAATCGAAAACTTATGTGTGATAAACATTATAAGAGTATAAATTCTTGAACCTGTGTGAACGTAAAAAAAAGGACATATTAGCAAGACGTGTGTTTGCTGGGGAACGACAATTTAACAACGTTCTTTCTTTCAATCCCAAGCTGACTCTATGGCTCTGCATTACAGTCGTTAGACCTATTCTAATGTATGGAGTGAAAGTCTGTTCTGATCTGGCAACCGGCCTGGCCTCGGCTCGTTAGTCAACGGACTAGGAGACTAATCTCCCGAAAACGAAACGACATCTACAAAACCATTGGTGTCATCACCGGCCACTGTCTCACTGGTAGTCATGCACAAAACTAGGGCTAAATGGATAAAATAGAAATAAATAAAAAGCAGCGTGCTATACTTCCAAGTTTTTAGATGACTCGATCACTTTGGCACGCATTTAATTGGAAGAGCTCACTCATCTATCCAGAGAGTAATAAGTAATTATGTTTCGATTGGTTCCATCTTGCCAACGTCCATCTTTATTAACAAAGCGTGAACAGAAACGCATTGTTTAGCTAGTGCTCCTTAACCCCAGAATAACTGCCCACCAACTGAAACTTGAGGTAGGGGAAAGGTTTGGCAAAACAAAAGTCATACTCTTATGATGTTTGTCATACAACCTGGACGGAGTGCAGATGGTTTGGGTCCTAGATGTTCGTTCACGACTCCCCATGGGTGGTTGTCCTAGATAGGATTCGAGAGGAACTCGACTGAATTTTCACATTGGCTGTAGCTCCCAGAAAATATTCCATGCCAATATGGCGTTATATTAGAACTGCACACACAGAGTATGAATTTGAAGTGACCAACTCAACCGTACTGGTCAACCGATTGAAGCATTTTTATTTGTCGTGTGATCTCTTGAATAGTTTACAATGAACAAACGGTTAAGTCCAAAGAGACTTAAGTCCAAGAGACTTAAATGTAATAGAGTTGCCATGTAGGGCTGACAACTGTCATGATCAGGGTTGATAGGTTCATCAGGGAGGATAACAATCTCTAACATACTGCCCAGTCGACTAGCAGTCCGGGTGAACTGCTATTAGTCCGCACAAGCGCCAGTGTGTCGGTGGAAGGTTCTCTTGCCGTACAATTGCGATGTCACTCATCTGGATATTCTGCTGCGTTGTCAGGTATTCTTCGCTCTAGCGTTGCCAAAATTGTTGATGCAGCCATTGCCAGCCTTTGATATGGCTAATCGGGATGTCTTCCACTCTGCGATAAGAAAATCTCCGGGCGTTAACGCCAACTTATCATTTGGGTCGTCGTGAAGTGGAGTGGACGCGAAATTAAGCACGCCTCAATCCGGGTAGCCATTTTTTGCAGCTGACTGTACCAGAGAGACTGTGCACACGCCAAGCGTACGAGGTGATGCTTGGTCGACTTAACCTAGGCCCCCAAAGGCCACCTTGGTGCAGAGTGCTGGGGTTATAAAGTGCCACTTCATCCTATGATTGGGGGGAATTCGCTGATTGTATGTGCTCTATCAAAGTTAAAATCGTCCTGAAGTAAAGGGTTGGCTCTAACACGCGCCGTCCTGTTATCGCTGTAGAGGTATTGACATGGTCCACGGCGACAGACGAACCTGGTGAATGCGTCCAAAAAGGCCTGCGGTTTCAAATTGCCGACTACCTTCATATGTGCCGCTTTGGTCCCCAAGCAAACAAAGATAGCTAGATAGGTTTTGAATGTTGAATAAGACCTTCTCGTTCCAACAATAGTCCACACCGGACGCCACGAAAGGTCGAGCTGCCGTAACTCTTTGTTTGCCGAAAGATGGCACATGTTGAGCCAAAGTCTGTCGACGCTGTCATCTGCAGGTGACACACCGATGGAGAAAGCTTCGAACAGCCTGCCGCCCATTCAGTACCCAGTAGCGCAGTCGAAGAGTTTGTAGCATAAGCTGTGTTCCACCGTGAAGAGTGCTTACATGTGCTTGATTAATAAGGAGCCAAACCATGCTCCTATCATTCCCCCGAAGATCAATCCCCCGAATGATCAATCGCCCGAAAAATTCCCCGAACGATAAATTGCCCGAATAATCATTCCCCAGAAAAACAATCCCTCGAATGATCAATCGCCCGAATAATCATTCCCGCGAACGATCAATACCGAATATGCGCCTGAATTGTATGGTTGATTGTTAATTGTTTTCGACTAGACGGTTTAGGTGTAACCTCGAAACTTCGAAATGTATAAAGAACCTGAAATTGATGATAAAGGTTTATTTATACGCGTTCACGTAGTGAAACTAATCCGGAGGCTCCTCCCGCAGCAATGTTGCGAGAAGAACTAGCAGGAACTTCATCCGGAGTACTAAGTCAGCTGTCTGAAAAGGAAAATTTAAAACAATCCATAAAAGACTTCGCTCGCTGACAACGAAAAGAAATCTTGAAATGCTATCGAAAAGTTCGATGTGGTTTTTGGATGGTACCTTTAAGGTATACCTAGTTCAAATCATTAGCCAGTTATGATAAATTAGAGTAATTTATGCTGTAAGGTAGGTGGCTCCTCATATTTTTACCCAAGTTTTCACGGTTTTGGGGACGGTACCAGGGCATCGGGAGGAGGCAAACATGAAGTCGTGGCTTTACCTTTTGAATAGGGGCTTTTGACTTCGAAAGAGACGGGGCCATATGAAACGGTTCTTCAGCTGCTGCGTATGGGATAAGAAACTGCCAGCCAACGATGATTATGTCGGATTTCGAGCTCGGAATAATAAATGCTTGCAAGGAAGTATTTCGCTATGTTAATATTTCTGCATGCTTTTTTCATCTTAGTTAAAATTTGTACCGTAAGATTAAAAGTGAGGGCTTACAGGTGGCATACAACAACGAAGACCACAGGACGATAAAGGAGTTCACGCATATGCTCGCAGCCTTAGCCTTCGTTCCAATTTGCGAAGTCGTAGACTACTTTGCTGAGCTAAAAAGAAATGCAACGGAATCTATGAAAAACATTGTGGATTACGTCACCGGCATTCCTGCGACAGGTAGAAGGAGAGCGGTTGCCGGTTGATTTTCGGGGAAATGGTTATTCGGACAATTGGTCGTTCGGCGGAGTAAATATTAGGGCGAATGATAGTTCGGGCAAACGTGTCCGGGGGAACGAACGGTAAC
Source organism: Eumerus sabulonum (assembly GCA_951905685.1). NCBI lineage: Eukaryota > Metazoa > Arthropoda > Insecta > Diptera > Syrphidae > Eumerus > Eumerus sabulonum. The sequence goes on from OX645060.1 coordinate 213,525,248, forward strand.
GGTTGCGATGATGTCGAAGTATGATCGCGGCGGGGGCAAGGATTCTGGAGGTCCCAACATTCGTTTTTAACCCTACGGCAGCCCAGAACGACACCGGCTCCTGCGGCTCGCTGTCCGACCACCTGTCCGACCACCTGGCCCGACCACAAAGGTGGAACGCGCCCCAGAATTGGGACGCCGAAAAAGGTGGCGGGGCTGACAGGCAGACTCCGAACGCAGAAGGCGAAGTCGTTACGGGTTCTAGCAATCCTCGAACTGGTAGGGCTGTCCCAAACCGGCGTCCAAAGGGAGCAGGGGCTTTAACCGAAAAAGGTAAAAGCTCCCGCAAACGGAAGACCGCCGGTAAGGATAGCCTCGCTAGGGACTGAGTGTGCGATGCCTCCCTCTCCGGTGGGAAATCGGAGTCCAATGGCAGATGTGGCGACCCAGAAGGATCAAAGCATAGGCCAGAAGGCGAAGATAGCCAAAAACCGCTCCTCGGAGGCGGGCACATCCCACAACAAAACCCCTTCCTCCGAGAAGGAGATCCAAATGACCGAAAGGAGTCGAGAGAAGCAGCTCTCTTATAAAGAGGCGGCCATCTCCTCTGAAAAGGTCAGGACAGTTTTTATCCAGATCAATCTACAGCATTGCAAGGCTGCTACTGCTCTTTTAAGTAGTAGAGTTGCATGCAGTACTACAAATCATCACGTTGTATCCATTCAAGAGCCGTGGGTGTGGAATAAGCGCCTATGTGGTCTTGGTGGCATACGTGATGCAACGATTCTTTATGATGAGCGATCCGAAAGGCTTTGGGTCGGCCTTATCATATCGAACTCACTATCGGCAACCAAACCTGGGCACTTTTGTGGACAAGATCTGGTGGCTGCTAGAGTAAGCTACAAAACGCACGAAGCAATAGAACACTTCGTCGTTGCGTCTGCCTACTTTCCCTACGATTCGTTACTACCTCCACCTCCGAAGGAAGTCTCTGAACTCGTAGAGTACTGTGAAGCCAAAAAGATTGGTCTTATCTCGTGTTACGATGCTAATGCCCAAAACACTGCTTGGGGCAGCAGCAAGTGTAACACCGTCTTTTAGACTTAATTCTCTCGTCTGGCCTAACCATCAACAATATTGGCTCTCAACCAATGTTTGTTAGGACAAGACGACAGAAGGTGATTGACCTGATCCTATCCAACAGATATGTGAAGGACATCACTTACTGGCGAGTCTTGCCTGCTGCTACGCTGTCGGACCATAAATATATCGAATTCCGATTAGGTTGTGGGATCTCTTCCTTGCAACTTAGACGGAATCCGAGAAGGACGGGCTGGGTACGGTTTAGAGTGGGGCTTGAGAAATCCACTCAGGCCCTACCTAAGCTTAGAACGAAACAATTATTAGAGAACGCCATTCACAACCAGGTGTTTTGAACTCGTGTGTCCTGTCAGCAAACCTCCCGGCAGGCAATTGGTTCCCTGGTGGAATGCCGAACTTCAAAGTCGCCCAGATCGCCCAAATCGAGTTCGAAAGATGACTGGAATAAGTACCGGTCGATGCAGAAAGAAAATAAGGAACGAAAACTGAAGCCATTGATTTTGCGGTCGCATCCTTCAATGGCTTTAAATCGCCAGGCACCGACGGGATATATCCTGTTATGCTGCATGAAAGTATAAGACAGCTGCTTCCTGCCTCGCTAGTCTGGCACTTGCCTACATATCTATTCCTTAGCGCATAGTGAAGGTCCTCTTAATTTTCAAAGTAGGAAAAGAAAATGACTCCTCTTACTCCTTCGTGCTGAAAAGCATGGATAGACTTGAAGAGATGCACATGCGCAAAGTTGCTCTTCGAACGCATCATCTTTCGGAGATGCAACATGCTCAACAGCGCGGAAAATCCTGCGAGACTGCGCTTCAAAACCTAATTGGAAGAATTAAATGCGCGAGTTACATACAGGCTGCACTTCATAGCCTGTATGCTCACAATAATCACAGGTGCACATGCACCTGTTGATATTGATGTGGAAGCGGCCAGGCAGGTAAACCACTACTCATAATCAAGAGACGTACGAGGGAACATCGTACGGTGCCAACGGCTTGGCTTCGCTTGGCACTGCAGAGAAGCCAAGCCAAAATCGGCTGTCCTTGTCCCGTTGCCGCACAAAGCGAACGGCGGTCAACGGCAAACCCAATGACCATATATGGTAAGATGCTCGTGCTGGTGGGCGGTGACTAGTTGCGTATGTTTAAGGTAGAATAGTTAGATCTTAAGTTAGTCTTAAGTCAACTGTAAGGTGAATAAAGACCGAATTGTGGATACATTAATTGTTTCATTTGTAGTTAACTAATCCTACCGACTGCGCCAGCATACAGGCTATGAAGTGCAGCCTGTATGTAACTCGCGCTCGAAAGGAAAGAGTAGGCGCTGAGCATTTTCGTCGACATTGAAGGAGATTTTGGTAACGCAATTTTCGACAGCATGTATAACGCTAGACGGCATGGTATGGTCTCGACCAATGTGTCAAATCCGGCGTAAATAAGGGCTGCCCACAAGGCGGCGTCTTGTCTCCGCTGTTATGGTGCGTGGTGGTCGAATTTCTTCTTGATGCTGTCAATGGCTCTGGAATCTCTGCACAGGCCTATGAAGATGATTTCGTCATTCTTTCAGTATGCTCCTGCTTAGCGACTGTCCGTCTCAGAGCTCAGGCGGCGCTAAATGAGATCGATGATTGGTGTACAAGAAATCGACTGTCGGTTAATCCTCTTAAGACTGATGTCGTTTTCTTTACGAGAAGAAGGAAAAATACTGACATGACTCAGTTGGTACTAAAAGGCACATCCATCCCGATATCCAAGGAGGCTAGGTATCTAGGAGTCATCTTAGATAGCAAACCTCTTTGGCATGTTGAGTCAAAAACCACCAAACCGCTGCCAGCTTTCTGGCAATTCAAAGGTGCTTTTGGCAAAAGATGGGGCTTATCGCCGGCAAAGTTCCTCTGGATCTACATGGAAATGATAAAACCTATAATCGATTGTCTTGTGGAACAGACTAGCACGCAAATACGTCGTAGCCTCTTTCACCAAACTCCAAAGAACGTTTTGTCTCCGCTGTTCAGGGGCTTTCCCCAGCACGCTGGTCGCTGCTCTAGATGCTAGGATGAACCTTCTACCCCTTGATATATTTATCAGAGAGTGTGCCTTGAAAGCCATATCTTTCATATTGGTTTTGGTACAACTCGCACAGGAATGATAGTGTGCTTGCGCAAGAAATTTCCTGCGACCCCTGTCTCACAGACATGCTTTTTGGCGCATTGACACCCGTTGTCTCACTACACTGTAATTTCACAGTGTCCAGGATACTGGACCTGGAAAAGAAAGTCTTCGCATTTTCACGGATGGTTTCCGGTCTAGCGGGGGCGGGGGTCCGGAGTAGGGATCTTCTTTGAGCACGAAAACATCCGGCTGCACTTTTCGTTAGGAAAATATGCGTCTGTCTTTCAATCAGCGATATACGCGATCCTAATGGCCATGCACTATGCTGTGAAGAACAGGTGATGGGGAAAAAACACATGCGTCTGCATTGGCAGCCAAGCTGCACTCAAAGCTGTGTCCGACCATTCAACTAGTTTCAAATTAGTGCATAAACTTAAGACCTTCTTGAACAGAGTAGGTAGACTAAATTTACTAAGGCTTGAAGGAGCCCCGGTCACTCTGAATGGGTTCAGAGGTGAGTTTTTCAGGACCTGAACCCACTCTAGGTCTACCTGCATCCACGGTAAATTCCTATATTAACGATTGGGTGCTTAAAGTACACAACCGTAGATGGATTGATTATTCAGGATGAAGGATGACAAAGCGCGTATGCCCTGATATCTGTAAAAGATCCTGCCCCTAAGGAGAATTGACTGAATTACACTTATGCTAAGCATCCACGCAGAGATGCTTGGCTTCAGAGAGACGCCTACTTGTGGCTGCATGTTGGGAGGAGGATGACACAGCAGAGAATTTTCACTGCGACTGTCCCGCCTTTACTCGCGTATGGTGGCGCACTCTTGGGGCCGACGTGGTTTGTGCTGAATCCTTTAGCTCCACATCATTGAAACTCCTTCTCATTTTTTTCCGGAAAACGTGGGAAATTCATTATTGTAAGGTGTCTGCCTGGAGTACAATGGACCTGTATTTGCCAGTGAGCGCTCCGACAGGTAGCAGAAGCCTTCGACAAAAAAAAAAAAAAAAAAACGGCACAATGCTGTTTACATATTAGTATCATATTAGTCTTTATGTTTAAACATAATATTTTATATTTTATATTTATTTCATGTTCAAGTTGACTGGAACATTCTGCCGGTATTTGAGTCTTCCTCACCGTTAAACAGTCTGCAGAAACGATTCTTCCCAATTCTCACTGCGACTCCAGTTGTCCATTTTCGTCCCGGCAGGCTTCGGTCTGAAATTTATGTCCACTGGATATCAACTGGATCCGCGGCGATGTTGGCTCCTCGGAAGGTGCGGACATCGAGAATACTGGAGGAGTATCTGTCGTCGATCGCATTGCGATCAATCTGGTTGACGGTTGATTGATCAGGGGACCGCCAAGTCCCTTTATGAATGTTGAGGTGCGGAAACCGCGTACTCGCTATAGAGAGGTTCCGTACCGAGGCGAAATCAACCAGCCTGAGGCCGTTCCCGGATGTATTGTCGTGTTGGCTGTATTTTCCGATGGAGCTGTGCATAAATGTCTCCTAGAACGATCTTGATGTCGTAGCTAGGGCATTTGTCGTATTTCCTTTCTAAGAGATCATAGAAGTCATCCTTGTCCTCTGTTGTGGCGTGAGCGCAAATCACATTGCCAAATACAGCCTTGATGCGGATTTTTATGTGACGCTCGCTTATATAATTAAAGCTTAAGACCTTTTTCCTTAGTCTGCCTCGAACAACAAATCCACATCCAAATAAGCGCTGTCTCCCCCGCTGCAACAATAAATACCCAAATTAATTTTCTAATAAAAAAGACACATCGGAAGGGAAACGAGAACGTATTCGTATGCCTTCTAGTCAATATTTACCCCCTTCCGTACACATTTCAAAAACCCTCTTCATCACGAATTATCGACAAATAATGCCGCAAGTCTTCACTCCATTAAGCATTTATTAAACCATCTGTTAAACAAGTGATCAAACGACACTCACTTTTTTATTGGAATTTAAACTCAAATTCGTCGGTCTAGTGAGTACCATGAAGTGCTCCTCTTACCCAAATGATAACTGGCATAAACGTGACTTGACGTCCACCTCTTTCGTTTCATTGTATGCTTACAATTGGTGGGAAGCCCTACACCCAAAAATGCTTTCACCTTCAACGTTATCCACCACACCCATTATCGCCATTAGCAAATTGTTTGCTCTAACTTCCGATTTATTGCCCAGGAATGAATCTCATCAGACTCCTGGACCCATCTTTCTCCTACACTCCTTTAGCTTCCGATGAAAAATTCATCTTGTATCCCGATAATCCAGCACATGAGACGTACAAGTGTATGTGTACGTCCAAGTTCCCACTATAACCTGTCGATATCGGCAGCCATATCGACGGTATATTCTGCTTTCGCTTCTAAATTGTAATAGTAATATCAGAAGGTAACGAAATATATACCACACTAACCATTGGCCATCGGTAGCGGGAACAGGCTAAACTGAACTCACCGAGCTCACTGACCATATGGGAGTCAGAAGAATCTGAGTGCAACAAATATCGTCGAGCATGACTCCCCGACCAATGGACCACAGCACCATCGAACGAAATGAATCGAGCATGAGTTGAGTAGGATTCTGCCATTCCGGATTTCCTCCTGCGTCAAAGTGTAGAAAAGAAAAAAAGTGTTCTCAAACTTAGCAACTTCGAAGAGTCAAAGAGAGAAATAAGGCAAACTGCATAGCTAAAATCAAACTTCAGGTTCTGGTCGGAAACCGGGACAAAACAGAAAAAGGATGCCTGACAGCTTACACTCGTTCCGCTGGCACTCGTGGGCGTTCGCCTTATAAGCGCGCACTGTAGTGCAAGACTTCACTCCACCATAACTCTAGTACTCACATACGCTCCCCGCTCGAGCATATAAGTACACAGGCCAGTGGCAGTAGCAGTAGTCTCTCCTTATGAATAACCCATACGGGTTCAATATTGATAGCTTCTCTAGGGGATATGATAGCCGCATAATAAATTCAGCAGCCAGTGTATGGACTGACTAATAGGATTTGAAGAGCGTAAAATTGGTTCGATGTGGAACATGAAATATTTAGTTAATCCTTTCGTAAAAATCAAATCCGGCAAGGATCAGGGCGCAACGGGTGTGCTATAGACAGACAAGTGAGTGCGAACGGAACATTTTTGAACCCTTAAGGTACCGCGAGGTATGTTTGAATGTTTTTCAAGTTAAATCAAACAAAGGGTTTCCTTTCGTCGATGGTTTAAGTGAAGAAAAACGTGGAGTGGGAGAGAGCAATATGCGCTCGTGTTATCGAGTCAACGTTGTCGTTTAATTTGTAAAAACCAGTGATGACGGGAAGGGATGCTGACCTTTGATACATATCACCCGGTGAGGCATTAAAGTTGCATGAAGTGAATATTGTAAGCAGGGAGCAATCATTTTAGCATTTAGATACTCATGGTGTCAGGGGAACTTAGAAAATCGATACAGATTTCAAAAATTGAAGACAAAAGCTAAAAGATATATTTAGACTTACTTTTCGAATCCCATCTCTCACTTTTTTTTTTCTTTGAAAAAATACTCAAGTTTATCGAGAGGGCCGTGGCCGTGGCGCAGCATCTAGAGTGTTAGCCTCTGACGCCGATGACACGGGATCGAATCCCCACTACAGCCATATCATCGAACGTATATTTCACGGTGCTTCCCCTCAGCGTGGTACTGACAAAACCCGCTGTAGTGTAATTGTCAAGAAATGCTTTTCGAAGAATTTCGCCATTCGGAACCGGCAATGAACTATAGGTCCCTTTACCTATGGGAAAATAAAATCAACCTACATTTTGCAACGTAATGACTAAAATAAACTGTAATAAGGGGATTAATACTGCACTTTTATCAGTATACTCTAACAAGCAAGATACTGATGATTATGAGACCAAGTAGGGTACAATAAACAATATGTGCGCGTTTGTAGAATATTCATTTGCGCAACAATTTGCATTGAAAATATTTCTATTTTGCTTTGTAAGCACTCGAGTTACATGCACGTTACACAAACTTCCGTACATCGTTGGGTGATAGCTTTGGCCTTGAGTTCCTGATAACGACGTGAAGTGAATTCATTGTTGTACACATTAGAGGACAATATTTAGGTTGATTATGCAATAAACGATATGTCGATTTTAAAGTCCCATATGACATTGTCTATAGGGCGGAGCTATATAAAGCCAGGTTATGTTTTGACATCTCTGCCAAAGTCGTCAGGTTGTGCAGGATGACAATGGAAAAGGTAAGGAGTTAAGCGAGACATTCGATATAAAAAAGGATTCAGAGAGGGCGAATCATGTGTTTTTTCAACATCATGCTTGAAAAGATCGTGCGTATTTCACTGCGGGATCATGCCAAGAGGCACGATCTGCTTCAGGCCTTTACAATTGCTCGCATACGCCGATGAAACAGAAACGGCTAAAGTGGATCTAATGTAAACGGGGGCAAAACCAAATATATGCTGTCGTCAAAAAAGACGCACAATATCGATGTTTAGGCTAGAACGTCACTATGTAGTCAAGAATTTCTGCTACCTTGGTTCACTGGTAACAAGCGGCAACGACATCAGCGCTGAGATTAGACGCAGTATATCTCTTGCCAACTTCTGTTTCGTCGGGCTCAAGAGGCAAGAATAGTATAGACCTCTCTCGGAAAACCAAGGTGACTCTCTATAAAACCTTAATCATCCCGATCCTCCTCAGCAGCGCGGAAGCTTGGACCCTATCAAAAATTGATGAAAAGGGCCTTGGTCGTTTCGAGAGGAAAATTCTGCGTACAATCTTCGGTCTTGTTTGTGTTGACGGAAAGTAGAGGGAAGATTCAACAAAAAACTGTATGGGTTGTACAGCGACATCGGCCTAGTATACGACATCGGCCTAGTATACGACGCCTAAGACGGCTAAGCCATGTGGAGTGAATAGACGGCACAGCTTCGGCCCGAAGAGTCTTCGACTCCAATCCTGAGGACGACGTTGCCGAGAACGGCCGCATCTCAAGTGGCACACACAGGTGGAAATAGACCACAGCCAACTGGGCCTGTGACACTGGAAACAGCTAATAAAGGATCGTGCTACTTGGAAGGGCTTGTTGGTTGAGGCCCAAAGCCACCCCACACTGTAAGAATATATATCAAAAACGATGACGATGATTCGTTCATGCGATAAAACCTGACGCAGATTTCTACTCTTAGTCCCTAGAAAATCGCAAAAATACATGGTGGGGCAATTACGTTCCGGGAATTGCTAAGTAAAAAACAGACAAATTAGATTTGCGGCATTTCTCTCTAACTCTAGATAATGATTCTAACCTTTCTCCTACGATTCTAAGCACCCTTGATAATTCTTAGAAATAAACTGGTTCAGAACCATTAATACAGCCCCTTTGACCCTCACTACACCACCATGGTGAGTTCCTTGAGATATGAATTCATCTTGTAGAATGGCGTTACAGCTCCGGAGAGCCCAAGTCAAGCTTTTCTCAATAGGCCAAAAAAGTCGCATGGGGCGATATCAGGGCTATAGGATGGGACGCTTTTTTGCATCAAAAACCCTCTCATAATCAGCCAGGAATGGACCGACACATTGTCGTGGTCCATTCCTGTGCCACTGTCTGCTTTGTAGAAACATCTTCATATTAACAACAACAAGTTGCTTATTACGTGAGTCACTCATTTTTTATAATGCCACTAAGCATGTTTTTTTTTTTTGGAAAAATATGCACAGCATACAAACAAAACGTACTGTCGACGTAAGCCTTGTATGAAAACTGAAAAAGGGGCCACCGTTTCGAGACAGATATTGACGAGCGACGCAATGTTACCAGTTACTGAGCTATGACCGAATTCCCGGAGTTTAATATTGAAACTGGAATTCCAATTTATAGTCCAGACAGCTAATTACTGATTAGTCTAACTATGTAGATTTGTTGAAAAATGGGTGATAAGGGTATTTTTCCAAATGAGCAGCTTACAGCAGAGTGAATAACACCTTGTGAATTTTGATAAAACTACGAATGGAGGTGCCAACATTCAAAAGACACCTCCTCGACGTTATTTTAGATTCAAACTGTCGAAAGATTGGTAACTTTTGGATTGCGGAAAATGGTGACTCTGCCTACTATTTTCAATTGTTCAATTTAAAGAGATCCTGGGTGAAATCTGAAAATGGTGTTCCAAATTTTCAAAACCATTAACCAGAACGATCCGGTATGGCATGATAGACTTCAAAATGAGGCATTCGCGTAAATCTCTAGACGATGTACCAAGATTTTTCGAAGTTTGAACTAGAGCATTTTGGAAAGTTGGCATTGTGTCCACAATTGATTTCGCAAGCTGATCTGATTCGCATGAGGTTTTAAACCATTTTACTAAAATATGTGTTTTTCTTCGTTTCTATTAGCCCGTCATGATTTTGTTTTTCAATCTAGTGTTAACGATAAATTAGTGATGACGAAGTACTCAGCCGTGTGGTACCCATTCTGGTTAGTTCGTCTGATTGACAGTTACCTGGTATATCACTATCCCCAGGTACCCAGCGCAACGTAACAGTGCCAGCTGCTCGATAAATCATTTAGAGATTTGCGATAGTGCCTGACCAATTGGGATATTATTATTGGCGATTCGAGTGTTTTTATTGCCGTTTGACTGTGTAGATGACAACGTGATCCATTGATATCAAAGACAGCCAGTCGGCGGCTTATTTCAAGTCTACGTAATTGCTTGCGTACGCCGACGACATTGACGTGATCGGACGGACACAGCGAGACGTCAATGAGGCCTTTGTAAGCATTGAGGTAGAAGCGGCTAAGATGGGTCTCAAAGTTATTGAGGGTAAAACCAAATATCTCCTTTCATCTAAAAGAGACGGACAACACCGACGTATTAGCCAGAACGTCACCATGGGCGGATATAACTTTGAAGTGGTCAAGGAATTCGTCTACCTTGGCTCACTGATGACCAGTAACAACAACACCAGCGCTGAGATAAAACGCAGAATCACTCTTGCCAACCGCTGTTTCTTTGGGCTCAAGAGGCAATTGAGAAGTAGAAACCAAGGTGACCCTATATAAGACCTTAATCATCCCAGTCCTCCTTTACGGCGCAGAGGCTCGGACCTTAACAAAAGCGGATGAAGATGTCCTTGGTCGTTTCGAGAGGAAAATTCTGCGCACTATCTAGGGTCCCGTTTGTTCAATAGTGTATGGACGAGAAGATATAACGAAGAACTGTACGGGTTGTATAGCGACATTGGCCTGGGACGACGTCTACGGATACAACGTGGCTAGGCCATGAAGAGCGCATGGAAAATACAGCTCCGACCCGAAGAGTCTTCGAATCCACCCCGGAAGGAAGGCGCGGCAGAGGACGGCCGCATCAACGGTGGCGCACGCAGGTGGAAGGGGACCTTAACCAACTGGGCGTGCGGCGCTGGAAACAGCTGGCCAAAGACCGTGCCAGCTGGAGACGCTTGGTTTACTGTAACGCTACATCCGATGGAGAATTTTTCTTTCAAAAGAGCCCTAAGCCCTTAGGTTCTGCCCAAGGCAGTGTTCGACACCTTCTTCTGTATTTCTTCAACAATTGTCAGTGATATAAAAATTGAGTACGAGAAGTTTCCTCCAATAACAGTGCCTTTGTAGAACGGCTTACAATAGATCTACAAAGGTCGCAGTGCCTCATGCTATTTATTAGCACTAGCCCTTTATTGCATGTTTGAAAAAGCATACATACTACTGCGTCTGAAATTCGACTTTATTTTTCAAACAATGCTCGGCGGGAAGCGCAAGAAATTGTTCCCGAATTTCCATTTTCGGTTGACTAATTATTTATATAAGAAATTTCCTGATTTTAATGGTGACATACAAAACAATAAAATCCAGGAATAGTACGGCTGGAGCAGTTGCTGCTTTGCTTTTGAATTGTTTGACGTTTTAGATGCCTGTTATAGACATATGTAGGCATTCCATCGTTGTGCTGTCCACAAATATAGACGCATCAATGGACAGCGAGAAACTTGTGAACGACACCAAAAGTTTTGATAATCCTGCTGAGGCTTCTGAACGACCTAACAAAAAAAGAAAACTGAGAGGTCAACTATTAAATTTTCTAATGGAGCAATCAAAAAAAGACAGGGGTTGCTTAAACCGGCTTATTATACTTGAAAACGTAAGACTTAGACTGGACCAGGAGAGAGTGGAAGAAATGAAAGGAATTGTGCAACTTTTAAAACCTCGTTTTAAACTTTTATTTTGGGACAATACATTTCAAGCGGAAAACAGGGATGCCAATTTTGCCTCGTCGTTGGCAACGGAGATGTTTTCTGGTGATATCTCATCTAAATGCAAACCCATTGAGCTTTGATCTCTGTAATCAGGTGATTCATATACGATAGTAAAATTATGAAGAATCATGCAAACCATGATGATATTCTTTGCTTTCGAAAGGTTTTGCAGAGGTATAAAATTGAGAATTCTTGATTTTATTTCTAATATACAAAATGCCTGTTCAATGAAAAGTCGTGTGGACCTATGACAATAGTTGAATCGCATTTGTTCGCTTTGGATAAGCTGAATTTTCAAGTAGGAGATGTTCCGGCGATATAACCAATATTCGATTGATTATGCTTTTTCGTAATGGGCTCTCCCTCCAAGCAAAAGCATCGTGTCAAGAGTAGGGGTAGCCAACAAAAACATCTAAAACTTAAGGTTGCTATCGCAAACGCCCTATTGGTAAAAAAACCGGCCAAGTGCGAGTGGGACTCGCGCACGAAGGGTTCCGTACCATCTGTATACACATATAAATATGAAGGAGACTATGTATGTATGTTACCTCATAAGTCATCACATTAAATCACATTTTTTGTATGATAACAGATCTTGGTTGCAGGCAGGTTATCGGCATATTACTTTGATAATCACCATTGAATTCAAATCAATTATCTTATTTGACAGCAACGATGTGAAAAGGTGAATAACAATAAATATGGGGAAAAGGTTTGCAGCTAGGATTAATTCATCAAAGACACAAATATATCGTCGACTAACCTTAGTTCAGTATGTGACCAAGGGGATTTTTTGGATGAAAATCATGTCTGTTGTATGGGAGCCCCCCTTAAATATTAATTTTGTTCTGTTTTTAGTATTTGTCGTGGTAGCGGTAACAGAAATACATCATCTGTGAAAATGTCAACTGTCTAACTATTACGGTTCATGAGATACAGCCTGGTGACAGACGGACGGACGGACGGACAGCGAAGTCTTAGTAATAGGGTTCCGTTTTACTTTTGGGTACGGAACCCTAAAAAAGAGACTCTTTACGAAATAACTTTATTTTAAATGTGTATCCTACCTAGGAGCGCCGTGGCGCAGTGGGTAGTGTGTTGGCCTCTAAACGCCGATGACACGGAATCGAATCCCAGCAAAAGCCATATCATCGACTTGTCTTCACAAGGCTCTGACGAAACCCCCTGTAGTAGAATTGTCATGAAAAGCTTATCGGAATTCGCTGTTTGGAATCGGCAATAAACTGTAGGTCCTTTTTTCCTTTGGGGAAATAAAATCACATACAACACGGGTGATTGAGAGAAGGTACTTCATGGACTGTAATGCCAACATACATACATACTACCTGCGCGATAATACAGTCAGTTCCTTTTCAATTGAAATAACTATTAGAACCTACAGTAGGTGTGGGAATCAATACATCCCAAAACAAAAGGGAATGGATTCGAACGTTTTTGTTCAAATACTTCTACGATTTGCTTTCGGCATTATTTAGTTATGTTTCAATTTATTTTTAAGTATTTAAATGGCTAACAACGTTTTACAAATAATTGTGTGCGGTGTACCCTTTCCCATTCCAAAGCGATCACATATTTCCCGAAAGCTACATTGATTGGCAAGTTTTCAAAGAGTAACGTACAAACATTGCACTAAGGAATACGCAGGTCTACCAGTCTATCGGCTTGTAGATCCTCGACAGGTTTCTTTTCAGAGCCTGCATATAAATTATCATATGAATGTACATATGGAGGGCATGGGCTTGGACATACAGGGTAAAGTTGTTGATCGCTCTCAACCTGGCGAGATGCCAGCAACGATCCCTGTTTAAATGCCCGGGTCAAGTTGTCATACGGTCTCCTCGCGGCGCCCTCTGGATAGCCTCTTCAACAACCGTTGGGAGGTGAACAAACGTATGCAGCGACAAAACCCCGACCAGAATGGCGGTTCTGCGGCGGGCTAACTATCCGCCCACGTAAAAACATAAAAGTTATGAATGAGCAAGATGCCTCGGATACACGGACGGATACTCGACGACGACAACGCACGAAAAAGGAACACGATTTGCGATTATGCTCCCGAGAATGGAGAGAATCGCAGTCGATGCTGAGAATATGGAAAAACCACTTCTGCAGACTGCATAACGGCGATGTTAGTCAATATACCGCTGTCAGGCAGAATGATCCATTTCCAAGCGACGAAGACCACAGAGAATTCCGTCCCCCTGACCTCGACGAAGTTATGATTGCCATATCAAAACTCGAGTCGAATAAAGCTGCGGGCGCAGACGGACTGTCTGCTGAGCTCTTCAAGGCAGCTGGGGATGACCTGGTTAGGAGCATGTACCAGGTCATCTGTAAGATATGGTCAGAGGAAAGCATGCCCGAGGAATGGAGTCTCAGCATCGTATGCCCGATCCACAAGAAAGGATACCCCTCTAATTGCGCCAACTACAGAGGAATAAGTCTCCCTAACATCGCCTACAAAATTTTCTCTGCCGGTTTGTGTGGACGCCTGAAGCCTTTTGTAAATAAGCTGATAGGTCCTTATCAGTGCGAATTCAGGCCAGGGAAGTCCACCATCGACCAAATCTTCACACTACGGCAGATCCTGGAAAAAACCAATGAATTTCAAGTCGACACTCACCACCTATTTGTCGACTTCAAAGCCGCATACGACAGCGTAATTAGAGACGAGCTATACAACGCTATGTCTACCTTTGACATACCAGCTAAACGCATCAGACTATGCAGGATGACTTTGGAGAGTGCTCGCTGCTCGATCCGAATCGGTGAACACCTTACCGATAGGTTGATGTCAAAAAAGGATTTAGGCTGGGCGATGCGCTGTCGTGTGATTTCTTCAACATCGTATTGGAAATGATTGTGCAAAAATCACTGGCCAATACAAGAGGCACAATCTATTTCAAATCCTCGCATCTCCCTGCATACGCCGACGATATTGACATAATAGGTAGATCACAGCGAGATGTCAATGAGGCGTTTGCGAGTATTGAGATGAAGGCGGCGAAAATTGGTCTGGCGGCAAACGAGAGCAAAACTAAATATATGTTGTCATCAAGAAAGGACGCTTACTACCGACGTCTTTGCCAGAACGTTTGTATTGGCAGATATAAGTTCGAGGTAGTTAAGGACTTCGTCTACATTGACTCCGCAGTGACCTAGAACAACGACATCAGTTCCGAAATCAAACGCAGAATCACTCTTGCCAATCGCTGTTTCTTTGGGCTCAGGAGGCAACTGAGTAATAGAGCCCTCTCCCGAACGACAAAGTTGACTCTATATAAGGCCCTTATCATCCCGGTCCTGTTGTACGGCGCAGATGCATGGACACTGTCAAAAGCGGATGAGGAGGCCCTTGGTCGGTTCGAGAGAAAGATTTTGCGCGTGATTTTCGGACCTATAAACGCAGATGGGGTATGGAGGAAAAGATTCAACCAAGAACTTTACGGGCTGTACAGCGACATGAGTCTAGTCAGGCGTATACGGAATCAACGCCAAGATGGCTGGGCCATGTAGAGGGAGAGTCTTTGAATCCAACGCCGAGGTATGAAGAAGCAGAGGACGGCCGCAATTAAGACGGTGCACACAGGTGGAAGGGGACCTCAGCCAACTGGGTGTACGGCAATGGAAAAGGCTAGCAAAAGATCGTGGTTGGAGGGGCATGTTGGTTGAGGCTCAAGTTCATCCCGAACTATTGCGGCCGATGAGAAGGAGAAGAAGCTAGCTGGATAAGGCTAGCAAAAGATCGTACTGGTTGGAGGGGCATGTTGGTTGAGGCTCAAGTTCATACCGAACTGTAGCGGCCGATGAGAAGGAGAGGAAGCAAGGGTAACCAATCGATGGTCCAACATCATTTTACGGTCTTAAAATAGTTGATGTACTATTTTGTGCAACATATCGCGACGCGTGTTAGCAATTACATCTACTTGAAGATGTTTCACACTAGGAGGCGACCCTTGTTCATACTGCTGTTTCATCTGTATGTATGTTGCCGTTACAGCCAATGAAGGACCAGAGCCAAGCTCCTCTCAATCACCCATGTTGTGTGTGATTTCATTTTCCCATAGGTGAAAGGGACCTACAGTTTATTGCCGGATCCGAACGGCGAATTTCGAGAAGCTTTTCTTGACAATTAAGCTACAGAGAATTTTGTCAGTACCCCGCTGAGGAGAAACACCGTGAAAAACACGTTCGATGACGAGGTTGTTGTCGGGATTCGATCCCGTGTCATCGGCGTCAGGGACCAACTCACTACCCACTGCGCCACGGCGCTCTCAGTTTCATCTACTCCTCATCAAATAAGGACACTGTTTGCAGTAATTTTGTCATCATGTTCCCCATCAAATTCACTTGGACTGTGGAGAAATTATCAAGACTTCATGATGGAAGACATTTAACCACACTTGCTGGAATGTATTTTTTGGTCGCGCCTGGAGGAACTGGTAAAACATCCTTGATTTCTTTGCTACTAGCAATGATACGATCTCAAAGTAAAATAGCACTGGCACTGGCTTCTTCTGGAATTGCTGCCACTTTATAGTATGGCGGACGGACAGCACTAACCTGCACTTAATATGCAGGCATGCATATTACCATATACCATATACGAACTCTACTCTCCCTAAAATAATCGTGTTTAACTTGAAATTCATTTAGCCTATCTGGAAACCAGTCTTCTAAAAAACTATTAGCTTGCACAAGGATGAAGTCTTGTGCCCGATGACCTGTTCCCGAATGAACACCACAGCACCCGTAATTATAACTCTGTCTGCTATGCAGAGGCTTGAAATGAACAAAACTATTGGAGCACATGAGCTGTCTACTGAACCATTCAAAGATTAAGTGGTGACCTGGTTGTGTCCATATGAAATCTCTTGCTAAGTATCTGATCTGTCGCATAGAACCCGGTTCGTCCTCAGCAGGCGACAGATCTACACCAGATCAGATCTCCATTCGGTACATAAGGACATGCTTCTATGCTGACACCAGATCTTTAAGGGACTAATAATAGTCTACTGCATACATAAAATGATAGCAATTATTAATAAAATGTGTAAGTATATAAGCAGATACATACCTCTAAAGCCAACAGACAATGACATTCTCCACAACTGGAAATATGCTGCAAAAGTACCTTCCGAAATAGTTCCCTTTAGGTACATTAAAAGTAAGACATGTTTCCCCATTGGGTCTATCTACGACATCATTAATTAAACAACTCCCATGCAACTAGACCAAGTGCTCCAGAGGCATACAGCAGCTAATTAGAATTAATGGGAAATTATTTTCCAAGTTTTCTATTTTTTTTATTTTTTAATTCCCCCCCGAAAAAGCAGTTCTCGTGTCATTGCGCATTCGGTCGTTAAGGAGGAACGCTTGAAATAAATACGAAAGCAGTTGAAGTCTAAATAGATATGCACCACCAGGACGAGCAGTTGAACTCTGCATTGCTCTAGAATGCAATAATGCTCCCAAGAGCATTTTGTTGCAAGTTAATGTATGTATAACTGTGGAACTGTTACCACTTGAAAGCAATTAGTGGCACGGAGAGAAGATTACTTCAAGTGGTACCCAGGAGAACACTCATATATAGCACCGGAGAGGTAGTACTGGGGTTTAATTGGAACTTTTTCAGAGTAGAGAATCTGCGACGAAGAATTTCGGTGGTCGCAGGAAAAATTCAGGCCAAGTAGGCCGTTGTTTAGAGAATTCAATAGAAAATAAAACGTAAGACACAATGTGGGTCCGTTAAGAAGACAACTCCTTTCCATGTTCGTCCATCACGTCTAGACGGCGTTAATGAACGCCACACAAAACGTCATTCCCTATTTCTTATGTAAATCAAATTAACAATGACATTGGAGCGAGCGATTGTAACGCTCCAACTCATATTCGATTGCGACTTTCTGCAAGCTCATCGACTACGCGACTCTTTGATCTTATTCAAGGAGCAGGACCAGGCAGTCAATGGTATACGTAACTTAATTGAAAAACTCTCGAAGCATTTCCACTGCTGTAAAGAGGAATACTTCGTTTCGTTCTTTCTTTCGTCTTTTTTTTTTCCTACCATCCGCAAGGCATTGTGAGCAAACTCTCTTTCTGTCTCTCCCCAATAAAGATAATTTACTTTCCCCGCTATTCCACAAAGAGTGCGTAGTGGAACAGACCCTCGTGCCAGTTCTTGTATTTTGTTATCTGGATTCCTTTCTAGTCGCCATCACTATTCAGGAATTCTTGATTGATGAATAATCGAAAGGATAATTAGAGGACATCTTGGCAGTCGATGTTGGCGTGAGTGTGCCCTTTGGCAATACTCCTTTGTCGCAACCTTTTCCAGTTTGATGAATGTGTCTTGTGCAAGGTTGTAGCGAAATCATATCCTCAGGACTACAAAGTTACATATTTCTGTACCCGTAGTTTCCTTCATGATAGGGATATTGCCGCCCAACGAATCACAGGATAAACGAAAACCTTAACTACAATGTTGCTTCGATTTAGCCTTGGGTTTAATCAAGTCGAAATTCTACAATGTGGATGGGGTCTACACACTATCAACAATCCAGATACATATAGTCGAAGAGTAAAATGATCGATTATGACAGTCAATCATCAATTCAATCTTTGGAACGTAAAAGTCAGAAATGAATTTGGCATTATCAGCGTTGCCGTCAAGCCAACAAGGATTTCATGAGGAGAATGTTTTCTTTTTCTTAAACAACTTACCCTTGTAACTCGCAAAGGGGAAGGGATAAAAAAAAATTCCAGGAATCCGGACACAACGTAAAGTTTCTAAGCATGTGATTTATTTTGTACAGACCTGGCTGAGGTTGGGCCAACACATCATTCTTCATATCTCTAGATCGACGACGGAGCGACGGAGTGAACGCTATGTAACGCATGTATCTACGCTGTCTTCAGCTGATATATTTCGTATTTCATAATGGTGAGGAGCGAATCCTGCAGCGAATAAATCATAATAAATAACTGAAAAATTAAATTGATAGCTTTACAGGTTGGAGAAGTTGTTGTTCCTTCGCCTGGTGTTTGGTTGGGATCGGTGAGACGGTTTTTCGGTTCGGATGACTGATGTGGCTTGGGATGCCGTTGACTGTAATCGACTGATGTGTGAAGTTGTTAAGAGCTGGTGGATGAGGTGAGTGCGGGTTGATATCAAAACGAAATTGATTTACTTGTGAGCATAAATCACAACGTAAACAGATAACGCTATAATATTTGGTATCGTTTTGAAAAGTTAATCTTCGAAAGAGACTTTTATGGGGAGGAATCTGGGATGACGAACCGCTGAGCGTTACAGGACGAATGTGGGCGGAATTACATCAGGCTCTTTTTTTGTTATGAAAACATTCTTCACATCACAGTAACGTTATCGATAACAATATTTTGGAATGAGGCCCAAAAGGGTCTAAATATGAAAGGGGTAAAAAAGGCTAAGATAAATAGGCTCAAGACGATGCTGCCTCATCAGAGATTTGCAGCAAGGAAGAAAGTTTTGAGCGCATGTTTTCTTGTTTTTTAATTTTAAGAGTATATAATGTAAGCAGAACGAAGGTTCTCGAAAGATTAGGAGTAACATGATTTGACGAGTCAAGTCTTTGCTCTTATTTATGCAAAATAACTACGTATGACTTAAATACTAAAAACTTTCTTCGACTATTTCATAAACTGTATTTACTCGTACCATAGGCGCAACTTTCTGAAGAAATTTGGGGAGATTAGCAGCAGGATCATTACTGTTTCTCAGGTCTTAAGATGTCACAATGTGAATACATTAAAAATCTGACATTCATCTTGATTAAAATATGAAATTAAATTGTGAACAGTTCCTTAAGATGATGTTGACTTCGACGTGAATTAAACCAACAACAGTGTACCGATCAGCTCGCTGGTTGTTCGATTGGAATAAATCTGCTTGGATTTCGTGAAGGTTTTCCAAAATCGTTTGGTACATCAGAAAAAAATCGATGCTATTAGCGAACTGATATCGCGAGGCCATCATTTGCGTTTGTGGGTTGTGTGTATTTTACGAAAAAAAAAATTTTTTTTGAGTGACTCACATTACAAGTAGTTTGGTGTGATTCACTTTTTTTTGAAATCTTGTGAAAAACTCTCGGAAGTTACCTACTTACTTAGGGGCACTACAGTTTAGAGTGAATCAGTGCCTTAACCAACAAGTCTTTCCAGCTAGCCTGATATTTTGCTAGTTGTTCCCAGTGTCGAACGCCCAGTTGGACGACGTCCCTTTTCACCTGTGTGCGCGGCTGTCTTCTGTAACTTCGTCGCTCGGGGTTGGAGTCGAAGACTCTTCGGACCGGAGCTGTGGAATCCATTCGCCTAGTCATCTTCGACGTTGGATCCGCAGACGTTGTACTAGGCCAATGTCGCTGTACAGTTTGTTGAATCTTCTCCTCCACTCTCCGTCAACACAAACGGGCCCGAAGATTGTACGCAGAATTTTCCTCTCGAAGCGATCATCCATTTTCGATAAAGTCTAAGCCTCTGCGTCGTAGAGGAGGACCGGGATGATTGAAGTCTTATAGAAGGTCACCTTAGTTTCCCGAGAGAAGGCTCTACTACTCTATTGCCTCTTGAGCCCGAAGCACCAGTGGTTGGCGAGAGTTATTCTGCGTCTAATCTCAGCGTTGGTTTCATTGTCACTTGTTACCAGTGAGCCAAGGTAGACGAAATCTTCGACTATATCAAAGTTATAGCTGACAGTAGTGATTTTCTGGCCAAGACGTCGGTGTTTGACGACAGTATACATATATTTGGTTTTAGCCTCGTTTACTCTCAGCCACTGTTTACCTTTAACCTTCTTCTTTTTTGGCGCTACAGTTCATGGCGAACCTGGGCCTCCTTCAAAAAACCTCTCCAACCGGCACGGTCTTTCGCCAGCAGTCACCAGTGCCGCACGCCTAGTTGGTTAAGGTCCTCTTCCAATTGGTTGTGCCACCTTAAGTTTGGCCGTCCTCGACCGCGTCGCCCCTCGGGGTTCGATTCATAGACCTTCCGGGCCGGAGCTGTGGTTTCCATACGCTCAACATGACCTAGCCATCTTAGGCGTTGAATTCGAAGACGCCGTGCTATGTTCATGTCGCTGTACAGCCCGTACAGTTCACTGTTAAGTTTTTACTTCCACTCCTCATTTATGTAGGTCGGGCCGAAAATCGCACGCACAATTTCTCTCTCAAAACGACCAAGGGCCTCCTCATCCGCTTTCAATAAGGTCCATGGCTCTGCGCTTTAGAGCAGGACCGGGATGATAAGGGTCTTGTATATGCTCACCTTGGTTTTTCGAGAGAGGGCTCTGCTTTTCAATTGCCTCCCGAGCCCAAAGAAACAGCGGTTGGCAAGAGTTATTCTGCGTCTGATTTCGGCACTGATGTCGTTTCTACATGTCACTGCGGAGCCTAGGTAGACGAAGTCCTGGACTACCTCGAAATTATACCTGCCAATATGTGCACCGTGGCCAAGACGCCGGTGGTTCGTATCCTTTTTCGACGACAGCATATATTTCCTTTTGGCCCCCATTACCGCCAGTCCCATTTTAGCCGCTTCCGTCTCAATGCTCGTAAAGGCCTCAATGACATCTCGCTGACTTCGTCCAATTATATCAATGTCATCGGCATATGCGAGCAGTTGTATGGACTTGAAAAAGATGGTGCCCCTCGTATTGACCAATGAGTTTTGCACTATCCTTTCAAGGACGTTGTTGAAAAAGTCACACGATAGCGTGTCGCCCTGTCTAAAACCTTTTCTGACATAAAAGGTATCGGTTAGGTCGTTTCCGACCCTGATGGAGCAGCGAGAGTTCTCCAAAGTCATCCTGCATAATCTGACGAGCTTGGCAGGGATGTCAAAACTAGACATGGCGTTGTATGGCTCGTCTCTATTGATACTATCGTATGCAGCCTTAAAGTCGACAAACAGGTGGTGTGTGTCGATCCGGAACTCGATTGTTTTTTCCCGGATCTGCCGCAGTGTGAATATTTGATCTGTGTGAATAATTGATAGTGGACTTCCCGGCCTGAAACCACACTGATTTGGACCAATCAGTTTATTAACGAACGGTTTCAAGCGTTCACACAGAACAGCAGAGAAGATTTTATAAGCGATGTTCAGAAGACTTATTCCTCTGTAGTTGGCGCAGACAAAGGGGTCTCCTTTCTTGTGGATCGGGCAAACGATGTTAAGATTCCATTCATCGGGCATGCATTCCTTTGACCACATCTTACGGATGAGCTGGTGCATACTCCCAACCAGGTTATCTCCAGCTGCCTTAAAGAGCTCGGCAGGTAGTCTGTCTACTCCAGCAGCTTTGTTGGACTTCAGCTTAGAAAAAGCATTCCTAACTAATTTAGCTGCCGTTGTGAAAGGATTATTCTGCCTGACAGAGGGATCTGTTTCGTCATCGTCGTTATACAGTCTGCAGAAGTAGTCTTTCCAGATTCTTAGTACCGACTGTGAATCCACTACTAGGTTTCTACTTTCGTCCCTGCAGGCTTCCGTTCTGGTTTTATATCCCTGGCATGTTTATTTTATTCGTTGATAAAACCTTCGACCGTCGTTCCTGCTATAGCATCTCTCCATTTCTACGATCACGAGCTTCTCATGCTCCCTTTTTTTGTTTGGAGGAGCTTATGTTCCTCCCTCCTCTTCTGCTCATAATGCTCACGAGCAGCTCTCGTCCTTCTATGCAGCGCCTCTTGATAAGCTTGCTGCTTTGCTGCGTGTGCCCTCCTACACTCGTCATCAAACCATGGGTTTCTTGTTGGTGGCGGTTTGAAACCCAGTACCTCAGAAGCAGCACTTTCTAAGGCGTGTTGACAATGGGTCCATTGGTGTTGTACGGTCTGAGCAGGTGTTGGAGGGTTTTCCGTGAGCTTAAGGGAGACGCAATTGGCATAGGCTCTAGCGGTCTCTTGCGATTGTAGCATTGCGACGTTGGCCTTAGTCGATTTTTCTGGGCCAGGCATATTCGAAGTCGCAACCTGGCTGTCACAAGATAATGGTCCGAGTCGATGTTGGCTCCTCTAAGAGTTCGCACATCCAGAATGTCGATTGCAATGTGGTCAATCTGGTTGACGGTTGATTGATCAGGAGATCGCCAGGTCCCTTTGTGGATGTTGAGATGTGGGAAACGCGTGCTAGCAACTAGAAGATTTCGCTCCGTTGCGAAGTCTATCAACCTAAATCCATTTTCGGATTTGGTGTTGTGTAGGCTGTGCTTGTCAATAGCCCTATCAAAGGCGACTTCCTTGCACAGTTTTGCGTTAAAGTTTCCCAGTACGATTTTAACATCGTAGCTGGGACATTGGGCATATGTCCTATCTAGTAGGTTGTAGAAGTTGTATTTTGTAGCGTCATCTTTGTCCTCGGTAGGGGCATGAGCTCAAATTAGGCTGATATTTGCGAATTTAGCCTTGATGCGGATTGTCATGAGGCGTTCGCTTACATGCCTGAAGCTCAAGACTTTTTGCCTAAGTCTACCTTTAATAACAAATCCGCATCCGAATAAGCGTTGTCTTCTCTCCTTATAGCAGTCGCCGTAGTAGATATCACAGTTTCTACTCCTCTTTTTGCCCGGTCCATCCCATCGCACTTCCTGGATTGCGGTAATGTCTGCCTTATAACAGTCTACGGCCTCCGCAAGTTGTCCGGCTGCACGTGGTCTGTTGAGGGACCTTACATTCCACGTACAAAGCCGAATATCATTCTTCCTTTTCCTTTGGTTGTTTCCTGGGTCGTCATCGGTTAATCCGTCCTTTTTTTTTGTATCCGAGGCTTTTTTGGGTTTTTTGACTTCTTGGTTCTTTTCCAGGTATGGCTTGCCGGGCCATAGTCTAACCGACACTTATCCTGTTTTGTGGCACAGGGAACTCGCCCCAGGTGGCACCACGAGGAGGTGGAAATAGGGCTTACTAACAGAGCTGCTAGATGTTCGACTGCAGTGGCTTCTGCTCGCTATTTTACGGATGCGCTACCCCTACGAGGCCTTTGTTAGTCATTTACCACCCTTTTACCTTTAACCGCTTCTGCTTTAATGCTCACAAAAGCTTCACTGACGTCCCGCTGCTTTTGCCCAGTCACGTCAGTGTCATCAGCTTCATCTTCTTTGGTGGCGTTACAGCCTATGAAGGATCAGAGCCAAGCTTCTCTCAATCACCCATGTTGTGTGCGATTTATTTTTCACATAGGTGAAAGAGACATACAGTTTAATGCCGATTCCGAAC
Source organism: Eumerus sabulonum (assembly GCA_951905685.1). NCBI lineage: Eukaryota > Metazoa > Arthropoda > Insecta > Diptera > Syrphidae > Eumerus > Eumerus sabulonum. Next base: position 213,549,028 of record OX645060.1, read on the forward strand.
GGCGTGAGTCGAGAAGCTTCTTCATGGCAAGTATACTACGGGGGGTTTTTTCTAGTACCCCGCCGATAGTTTTCCGTGGTCATCCTGCACAACCTGACGAGTTTGGTAGGGATGCCATAACATAATATGGCTCTATATAGCTCATCCCTATAGACGTTGTCGTATTCGGTTTTGAAATCAACGAAAAGATGGTTTTTGTCGACGTGAAATTCGTGGGTTTTCTCCAAGATCTGCCGCAGTGTGAATATTTGGTCTAACATGGGTTTTCCTGGCCCATATAGTTCACGGAAAAGTTTTGAGTGCGTTATAAAACTTAGTATTCTTTTGAGAGCGCCGTGGCGCAGTAGGTAGTGTGTTCGCCTCTGACGCCGAGGACACGGGGTCGAATCCCGACAACAGCCATGTCATCGAACGTGTTTTTCACGGTGCTCCTCTTCAGCGGGGTACTGACAAACCCCTCTGTAGTATAATTGTCAAGAAAAGCTTCTCGAATCTCGCGGTTCGGAACCGGTCCCTTTCACCTATGGGAAAATAAAATCTCACAGAAGATGAGTGATTGAGAGAAGCTCGGCTTTTGCCCTTCATGGACTGTAACGCCAACGTACACACATACATTCCTTTTGAGTGAGCTATATCTGGCTAATTGACGATAACGAAGCAGTTACAGCGGCCAGTATGTTCTCTGCTGTTTCTTCGTACATTCTGCAGGTGCCATCTTGTGTAATGCCGATAGTTTTAAGATGTTTGTTGAATGGGCAGTGTCCATTGAGAAAGCCTGTGACTGTGAATATGACTCCTAGGAAGCACGGTGAGTTTTTTCGTTCTTGTAAAGGAAGGGGTTGAGAGGAATATCTTGGCTTGTCTGCTACCTTCCGTCTGTGACCAGTAGTAGTTAGCCGTGTTCTTCAACCATCTGTTTACGCAACATTTGGTGGTGCTTATACGTATGCCGCAGAATGGTCGTGGCATCATAAACGGTGGTGCGGAGCTTTTTCTTGTCAGTAGGTCTGCATTTTTTGTTTCCTATATGACCCTGGAGGTCAGGTTTCCCAATGAGATAAATTCTGTTTGTGTTGGCCAGCTGGTGTAATAGTTGTTTGCAGTCCCATAACAATATGGAGGTGACTTCGTAGCTCCAGAGGGCCTTAGTGTCAGAGAGAATATATGTAAATAGTTTTGTTTATTATGGTTCTGTTTATATTTCCTCTGAGGTAGAGTTCGATTGCGAATATCTCTACTTGAAACACAGAGTTGTACCTGTTCATGCTCTGATATATATGTGTGTGTAATCTAGCCCCAACGCCTTCGTTCGTTTTAGAGCCGATTGTGTACCACACGAAGGATTCACGATTGCGTCTATTCTGTTCCAAGGTGAGTCAAGAGGGAATTGTGGCCTTAAAGTTCTGGCTGAAGTTACATCTGGGGAGACAATTGTCCATGTGAGATATTTTTAAAATTTCATGCCTATTCAGTTCAGTGAGAATGTCAGGGTGAAAAAGCCTATAATAAGAGTCAGGAGGTGGAGTTATGGTAGGTCTATGATGACTTCTAGTGCTGCTATGGGGGTTTTTCTCATGGCCCTTGTAATGCAGATACAAACTAGTCCTTGTAATTGGTTGAGTTTGGCTTGTACTGATATTTGTTTGGTTCTTTGCCACCAGATGGGCGCAGCGTATGTGAGGATTGGTCTGGTGATGACTGTATATAGTCAGTGAGATATTTTGGGATTGGCCCCACAGTGAGGCTTTTGCTGGTCCCTAGAGATATTTTGACTTTCTCAATGGTTTTTGTGAAGTGAGGGCTTTCAGTAGGCTTTTCGATGATTAGGGTTGGATAGGACTGTTCTGAAGCTCGATAGACTTAATTTGCCTGCTTTTGTTTACAAAATTCCGAAATTTGATTGCCATACCAAGTACTTCACCGTTGTAGTCCTGCCGTTACCGCTATTACCTTCATTATGGACACATTTCCGCTGTCGCTACTTAATCCTTCATTTGCTCCTTCCTTAAGATGTGTTTCCTCGCTACCCCGTAGAGAGAGCATCAACGTGTACACCTCCCATGAATTTCTTTGAAGATCTTAAACAATGTGGAAGTGAACGTATACAGATGTTTAGTTACTAGCTGGAGCGAATCGTAAACAATAAATCTCCGCAAAAAAGCGGTCGGTGGAGACGTAATTTTTCCTACTATTACAGCAGACTATTTAATATATGCACACAACCGGATTATGCATATAAAGGGACTTCATTGATTTAAAGCTACACCGACGAATTTGTTTTACTTCTCGTTATTCTATGCAACGATCTAATCAATTGGGGGAACAACCTACAGCAGGAAGTAATCTGTTATAGCACATATAACATATAGGTAGTACATAATGGAATATTTTAATTAAAATTGATATTAAATTAATAAAATAAGAAACTTGTGGACAAATTCGAATCAAATTGGGAGTTTGCTACCGGCAGCAATTGATAATTAGTTTTACTAATACCTAGCGATTAGTGAAGCTTTAAATAAGACATGCAAGCTGAATGCTCAACCGGTAGGTATACATACATATGTACATACATACTCCATTAATAATTCAGCTCTAATTTCATATATGTATCATACATATGTTGTCTGTCAGGTTAGATATGCCTATTTCATAGACAAGTGTTGATTCGATGTAATATGCGAATAAGCAAATGCGTCATACCGACTTTAGTTTGTTTTCGCGTTTTAAAGCCAATAAATGAAACAACAACTTTTACAAAGGAGACAACTGGGAGGTAGAAGATAATCATAAAGAAAGATAAGATTTAAGCAAAGACATGCCACTTCTATGCCTAATATGATGCGGAGATAACAGTTCTATTAAAGCAAAAAGATAGTCAGAGCAGATTCTCGCAGAATTTCTAAATTGCTGTGCTCAATGACAAATAGAAAGATTTTTTTCAGCAAGTTGTATCAATTAAATAAAATTGTAGATGTGTCACGAAGTAGTACAACCACTTTCTTGTACCTCCCCCAATTAGAATGAAATCAAAAGGCCTTCTTCACAGAAAGCCTCAAAATAGGAATTTTATAGACTTCTAGTTTAAGTCCGATTCTATCTTTGAACAGTACGCAGTCCCTTGCTCCATTTATTTTTGTACCATCATCTCATAGTGCAAATTCCTCATAGTGTCTGTCTGTCAAATACACTACACTTCATATTGACGCTCACTCTCCTTTGATGCGGGTTGTTATTCCGTCACAATGCCCTTGAGTTCCTGAAAATTAACCGAAAATTCGACATGAAACCTGAAACCAACCGCAATACATTGCTCTTGGGCACGTTTGCGATAGACATAAACACCCAAGTAAAGTGGAAAATAAAACGTTGACGATCGGCCGATCGACCATCAGCACATAGGCAAACAGCGTACGGATAGACCTGTACCGGAATCCATTAATAAACACAGCAACGGTATCTACGGTGTCTAATGTGTGTCCTATCGTGTAGATTTCCCACAGAAATGGGAACATTGGACTTCGGTGGCAAATCGTTAGTAGCAGCAATGACTATGGCTTGCGAACCATGAAGTGTGATACTTCGAGAAAATACCCATTAAAGTGGAGTGTTCCAGCGGCGTGCCAAGGAGTTAACTCCCGAAAACGTGGCGTCATTCAAACTGAATGGACACATGGTGCTGTGGTTGTTTTATATGGATCCATAGCCATTTTCCGGGACATTAATTGCTCGTCTCCTCTTGCTTATTTTTTTTGCGAGAACGAGCGGCACTCGATAAATATAAAAAACAAAAAGTAAGTGAAATCCCCAAATTAAAAGCACACTCAAGAGAACGCATCTCGATGGTGACCTGACCACCGCAATTCGCCAGCAAATCGAATGTGTAATCTAAATTCAGAACAACTGCATGGTCGTTCGATTCTCAGAACTTTACACTTTCTTCCAGCACAGCTTTATCGCTTTCCACATCATTACATCCACCTGGACTTTCACAGGCATTCGCCCTTAACGACTCTCTCATGAATGCACAATATTTTCAAATTTTTACTGACCACTCAAGGGAATTCCATCCACCATTCTCACCATGATCCGAAACAATCCCAAACGACAAATGCGACTACAAGCGAGTAAACACAACTTCTCTTAGCTACAAAATGGTAACATACGAGCCATATCATCAACATTTTAGGTAGCTTGGCAAATTGCACAGTCGGTCGTCGTCCAAACACCATCGCCACACAGTTTAATCTAAACCAATGCCGCCGTAGTCGTAGTTTCTCCAACTTACGAGTAAGTTTTTCTGTGGCTCAATTGCATTGCCACTTGCCACCTATATCGATGAAATGAAGTTCTCTTGTGCCCGCCATGCCCTCACTCTTTCTCCTCGACCTTATGCTACACATAAAAATTTATGAGATCGCATTGAAGTGAACAGTACTAAGGGTAACTTTATCCCCACCATCGTTTCCATCGTGCGTTGGATAAGAAAGAAATTGGAAAAGGATCCCGGACAATATTCGCCTCGAAGAAACGTGTGCCAATGTCAGGGAATTTACTTGTGACCATCCTTAAGCTAAATGTACTCGTATACCGCCACACATATCGACAAACTAACCGACTAAGTTCGGATGGCGGAAAAGTTTACTTTTGCTTCATTGCGGTACTTGCAATTGAACTTTTACCCTCTCTTCTTACCGCTCGGCACAATATTTTTCCAGATGGTGGCGCGGCATCGGCATCAGTATCACTATTCTCATCAACTCCAAGCTGTAGCTTGGCCGTGGTATCGGGATCGGCATTATTATCAAAGTTAATCGAAACGTATGGAATGTAATTCGGAGAAATGTTTTATAGATACTTTTATTTATTTTGCTCCATGAAGTTGACTTTGGCTTTCACATGGTACGAGTACGCTGTTGACCTATTTGTCGATCCGGGTCTACGAGTAAATACTACTCGAGCAGAATGTATACACCGCTGGGCCGGGTGACATTGGAATTTATGGATGTTGGGAAGCAGAAATCACATAGGAGAGACCACCGAAATGGTCTTCACCGAGAATGGACGACGGTTTGTGTGTGTATGTCTACTTTAATGTGGTTCTTCGAGAGCAATTATTTCATTCCAGTGTCGTGATGAATGGTTGTGGAGGATCGAAATCTTGAGGCAGAGAAACAGAGAGAGAGAGAGTTTAGGAGAATCGGAGTTTGAAGTGGCAACATGTTGTTGGAAGCAAATGCTGGAAGTTGAATGTGGACCTTAGGTAATATATTTATTATTAAGAAAGGGAATTTATGGGGGCAGGGTTGACTTAGTACCTGGGAATGGGCACCTGTTAGACAATATATTATGTTCGGTTGCTGATTTCTTGGATTTGGTACACGGATTTCTTGAAAGAAATGTTGGAATTTCGGTTCTTAAACTAACAATAAAGCCAAGTGAAAAAGTCACTAGCATAAGTGATCGTTTTAAATTCGGCTCAAATATTGGGAACTTCAGTAAAACCCAGGCTTAGAGTAATAAATCTGTTCCTTAAGAGCAAGGAACAGATTTATTCCTTAAATTCAGATAGGCATAAAGTAGAGAAGCGACCTCGATTCACCACTGAAGGTGTAGTAAACATTCTTCTTCTTCTTCTTTGGTAGCGTTACAGCCCATGAAGGACCAAAGCCAAGCTTCTCTTCATAGTAAACATTATATGCACATAACATACTTGAAATTCGCAAAAAGTTTTGTTTTTCCCTAATAGCGCCAAGAGCAGGTCATATGGCTCGTATTAAGAGAATGACTTTGTGAACATTTTGCCTTGCAGTCAGCAGCCTTGTTTTGATATTGACTACTACAAAGCGCACATGACCATGTTCATGCTAGTTTATCATTGGAAGAACCAGCTTCCATCTATGACGACAACAATAGATTTTGACCAATAAGCAGTCCAACCAAATTTGTCAAATTTGAAATATGTATGTAGATGCTATGTAGATACTCCTCTTGCACCGTTGACTCAGATTATTACCTTGTAGCGGCCAAAGTATATATGCGAATAGCGTGTATAGTACAAAGTCGAGCTACACAATTCGCCGCTGCGAAGTTGTAGGTCCAAGAGATCGCTAGAGCCTTCGTCGTCGATAATATATATCCCTGAAGATCGCTTCTCTTAAACGGCAAAGGGCTCAAATCATAAAATGTACGGACGAAAACATTGTCAAAGAACTTTCAAGTATGCTGCCTGGCTTGTAGCACATTTAAAGTCACCAGACACCTCCAATTTCAATGACAAGTAAAGGCAGTTTTATGTTGAAAATAACATCCATACTGAGCCCTTTCACGGCATTGGCTAGAATAAAGAATTACTATCTTCTCAGAGGAAAAAAACTCGAAAAACGCGATATCCTATAAGCAAGAAGCAGAGCCCCCGAAGGCCCGCTGCTTCTGAAAAGTATATATTTCTATGTTCTATCGCTGAAGATTGAAATCGAGTAAAGGTATGTTATGTTGACTTTAAAGACCTCGTAGGAGTGACATCTGTCAACGGGTGCTGGTCCGCTCTAAAAAGCGAGTAAGGGCCTCTGCAGCCGAACATCTTGGAGCCCGGTTAGCCAGGTCCCACGCACCTGGGAATTTCCTGATAATGGAAATTACTAACAGAAGAGGACGAAAGGCGAGTATCCTGCGCCACAATATAGGATTAATATCGGATAAAACCTGGGATCAAACGGACCAGATTGATGTTGATAACTCTTGCAAGAAACGAAAAAAGGACAATGATCTGCGGCTCTATACGTGGAATAATAGGTCTCTAAGCCGATCACGTGCAGCCGAATAACTTGCGGATGCCCTAGACCGCTATAAAGCGGACTTAGCTGTCATCCAGAAAATGTGATGGATGTTCGAGGTGAATTAAGCAAAAAGTCCTAAGCTTTCGGCATTAAAGCGGGCGCCTAGTAACCAGATCTGCCCCCACTACCAAAGATGAATTCTACGATCTTCTAGACAGAACGTAGTTATGCCAATGTCCCAGCTACGACATCAGAAATGTACTAGGAGACTTCAATGTTAAACTGGGTTACGGAAGCTTCTTTGAACGAGTCATCGGTAAACAGAGCCTATACGACACAACATCCGATAACGGACACGGGCTAATTGATCTTGCTACGGGGCGAAATCTCCTTCCTAGCCAGTAGGCGATTCCCGCACCTCGCAATACACAAAGGCACCTGGCGGTCGCCATATTAATCAATCACTAACAAGATTGACCTCATTGCGATCGACGATAAACTCTCTTCCAATATATTTGATGTTCGAATATACCGGGGATCTATCATCGACTCGGGCAGCATCACGAAGCCAGCGGAGCAGAGCAAGACCACAAGGTCGGAGAGCAACTATCGCAAGAAGCCACTCGTGCATTTGCCGATCGCGTCTCCTTTATACTCTTTCATACACCTCGACCCTCCACGCACTCTATAGAATAAGAGTGGAACCATTGCAAGCAAGCCCTGAAAAGAACAGCATCTGAAGTTTTGGCTTCAGGGCTCCACCACGAGGAAACACCTGGTTCAATAACGAGTACAGGAGGAATCACGCAGCGAAGTAGAAGCCACATAAAGCATTGCTGCATAGAAAAACAAGAGCAGCTGGTGAGCTCTACGAGCGTAAAAGAAGGGAGGATTATAAGCTTCTCAGAAGGAAAAGTTAAAGGCACGAGTAGCGTGAGACTGAGGACTTGGAGAGGTGTTACTGCAGGCATGACGTACGAAGGTACGTGAACATACCAAGGTTACAAAGCTAGAACGGAAATCTCTAAGGATGAGAATGGACGTCTAGTAGTAGAATCGTAGTTGCACTTCAGCAGACTGTATGACGGTGATGTTAGCCAATATATCGCTGTCAGGCAAAATGATCCATTTCTTAATGACGAAGATTTCAGAGAACTCCATGTCAAGCCGAATAAAGCTGCTGGCGCAGATAGGCTGTCTGCTAGGATCTTCAAAACAGCTAGAGATGCCCTGGTTAGGAGCGTACACCTGTTCATCTGTAAGATATGGTCAGAGCAAAACATGCCAGAGGAATGGAGTCTAAGCATCGTTTGCCCGATCCACAGGAAAGGAGACCCCTCTGACTGCGCCAACTGCAGAGGAGTAAGTCTCCTTAATCTAAGGAGGCCGCATAATTGAGATGTGCTAAACAATGCCATATCTATCTCTATCATCGCTCCTCGCTACACCGACGGAATCGGTGCAGACCTGAACGATGGTTTTGATGTCAAAATTTTTTTTAGGCCGGGTGATGCGCTGTCGTGTGATTTCTTCAACATCGTATTAGAAATGATTGTGCAAAAATCACTGGCCAACACTAGAGGCACAATTTATTTCAGATCTTCACAACCCCTCGCATACGCTAATGACATTGACATAACCGGAAGATCACAGGGGGATGACAATGAGTTATTTACGAGTATTGAAGTTTAGACGGCGAAAATTGGTTTGGTAGAACTTAATATGTATATGCTGTCATCAACGACGTCGTTTTGGCTGATATAAGTTTGATACAAATAAGGACGTCTGCATTGGCTCTCCATTGACCTGGAACAACATCAGTTCTGAAATAAAACGCAGAACCACTCATGCCAATCTCTGTTTCTTTGGGCTCAGGAGTCAATAGAGTAATAGAGCACTCTCCCGAGCGATCAAATTTGGTATATACAAGACCCTTACTATCCCGTTAGTGTTGTACGTTGCAAAAGCATGGACACTATCAAAAGCGGACGAGGAAGTCTTTGGCCGTTTCGAGAGAAAGATTTAGGGTGTGATTTTCGATCACACGGGGGATGGAAGAAAAGATTAAACCACGAACGTTACGGGTTGTACAGCGGCATGATTGCAGTCAGGCATCAATGATTTCAACGCCTAAGATGGCTAGACCATATAGAGCGAATGGACACGAAGAGTCTTTGAATCCAACCCCGAACGATGAAGATGATAGCGCACACAGGTGGAAGGTGACCTCAGCCAACTGTTGCAATGGAAAAAGCTAGCAAGGCTAGCTGGACGAAAGAAGAAGAAAACTGTGGGCTAACAAGAATTAGTTAACATTGATGTTATCCGTTGATTACAGTGGTAATAGCCAGTCAATTTAGTCACTAATTGTAAATACTTCATCCGTTCATGCATTTATTAAAACTCAAGAAATTTCGTACAAGTAAGACATGTGTCTTTTATAGTACACGGTAGTAACGAATGATGCTGACGAAGAAGAAGATTAAGCCTTCTAACAGATTGGCAGAAGTTTAGTTTCTCACACAGATAACATGGAGACTTATTATCAGGGATAAAGAATGAGATACCAATCTTTTGGCTTTGACAGGCATTTTGACAACTAGCCCCTACAAACGCGTTGCGGTTTGACGGCGTCTTGACTATGTCATTCTGCCTTGTTGCGACCATTTTGCCACGCCTTGACTCTACACATTGACGTATTGAGACTATCATTGTGTTAGTCAAAAGCGTCGTTTTAAAACGGAGAATAACACGCATAGTATCGGTGTAATAAAAACAAAAAAAACCAACCCCTGCGGGGATCAACGGGCAGACGTACGAAAGTTTGGTATCTCATTCTTTATCCCTGCTTATTATGTATGATCTATTGGAGAAACATATAATTTCTTGCGTTGGTATACTGAAATAGGGTACAACCGATATGGGGTCATATCTCCGTAAGCCGTAGACATACCAGGTGATATTGTTGAATGCCACAAGAAGGACATGCTTAGAGGCAGATTTAAATTTTGGATACACTCTATCGAAGTATGATGTAAGCGGCAAAAGTAGGGTTTGGATAAGCAAAACCTAGTTCCAGTAGGAGTAAGGTGCCTATACACCCAGAGCCTTGTCAGTACTCCATAAATGCACCCAATAGTTGACTTTACATGGTCAGCGCCAGACAAATGTATACTTAGTTTGAAGCCCAAGCTCGTCACTGACCTCCAGAACGGTACCTTGAGATCATTTATACGGGTGTTTAGTAATAGAAGACAATTTAGCAATCGGTCTGTAATTAGAAATACCAATCCTAGAGCCTTTTTGTGCGTAGGGTAGATGAAAGAATTGTTCCAAATTGTTGGGAAGGAAGCCTGACAAAGTGAAAGGCTAAAAAGAGGTTAACATTGAGAATTGATACAGTTTTTAAAAAATATGGCTGGGAAACCGACGGGACCCCGAGAGCAGTCGTCTTTAAGATGGTTTATCTTACGATGTACTATGTTCTCACCTACACATATGAATTACAGAAAGAAATATCCTAGCGCAGATGGAGGGGGAATTCTCAATATGAGATCCTACAACCTGGCCAATCGGAAAATTCGATCCCGTAATGTACATAACGCGACCGTCTGAAGCAAGCAATCAAGAAACACATTTTTGATAAATCGGAACAAATAAACGGAACTTCGTTGGGAATTTTTGATGCGTCCAGCGTATAGCCCCGACCTTGTACCGTCTGTCAATGGCAGAAGTTCAATTTCATTTAAGAAAACTTAAAAAAAAACATAGAGAAAGTCAAATCCCTCCATCAAAAATTATTCAATTACAAACATTTTCATTCAAGGGCAAGAACTACTTCCCAATGATGCCGAATTATACCAAACAATCTAGAAGTCAATCATCCCAAGGCTGAGGCACGCTCAACGTTAACACGCCCTCCAATCAAAAGACACGAAATAAACCTTCATTTTCAAACCGACGATCATTGCCAAATATAAAAGCAAAAATGTTTTGATATCATTATGCCTAAGTTAGCAGCACAATTTCACTTGTTACTGTGACACGTAATTGAGTGGTGTCAAGCCTGCGGTTACATCTTCCTTCCATCCATAGCCGCAAAGTTACACGTACATACATGCATACGTACGTACATACATTCAGCTGTAGTAGGTGAGCAAAAAACAAATTTAACTAATCCGCCACTATGTCTCAGACCATCAAGCATCAGTTCACCAGTCAGTCAGTGAAATCCGTTTCCTATTTGGTCATTTTGGTCAAGTATCAAATTTTCTAATTAAATCTCTGAATTTCTAAGTATCTGAGCTTCTTTTTTGGTTTCATCGCATTCGAATGTTGAGTGATAACACAACAGGCGACCGTCTCAGCAGAGCGAAATCAGATTGCGCAGCACAATGATAACGAGATTGTGTTGTGTTGACTGTTTGAGGGGTTGACAACGCATGCGAATTACCCTCGTTGAAGCGTACTTTGCGAAACGGCAAAAACAAAATGAAACACAAATGTAAAACAAATGGAATAGATCTCAAGTGGTTGTGTTAATGGGGTTGTGCTTAGTGTTTTGATTAGATTTCCTTTGTCTGGGGCTAGATCGGCAGCGTGGAAAAGCGACGCTTTCGAAGGCGTCAGTTTGGATTGATTCGAGTATGGTGATCGTGTTCGGTGTGGAATTGGCGTGTTATGCGAGAGATGCTAGACGCGTTTAAAATATTTGGTCATGTGGAAAGACACATGTGCGCGGGACTAAGTAATATATACGTCTAGTAAGAGGCGAACCAAAGTGTTTTTTTTTTTTTTTTCTCAGTGAAGAGTGATAACAAAATTCCGAAAGAAATTACCTGTGGAAAAAGTAAGCGTTAGTGTTAAATCAACTGAAATATATTTGAATTTAAAAATATCGAATATCGAAAAACTAAAATATCGGTTCCTAGTGTGAAGTTATTTAATGACTAACATGGTCTAGAGCAAACAAAATGTTAGAGGATTTAATACAAACATGGGTTATCAACTCCTTGTTTTTCTTACTTTACCATCGATTTCATTACCGAATTCTCCATTGATATTGGATGCTCTTGTGAGTCGATGCTAGTTTTCACAACAACGAGTATAGTCCTACTCAAAAGAGTCAAAAAATGCGGATTTTATTTTTTCATTGTTGGAAGATCTTTTCTAAAACAAGCAAATTGAAACTAAACCAAGTCCATCGCTATTTAATGCAACAAAAAATTATTTGCATGAAATCTATTAACGACAGAAGCTTACGCGATGGACAGCTGATTAAGGATTCGTTAATACACCTTTTGCCTTAATTACGCCTTGTAAGCTCGCCACAATTTTTTTTTTTTTGATCTTTTTGTCTGGGCTTTACGCTCCTATTTCTGCTTGAGAAGATTTCCAAGAATAGTCTCACAGTTAATAGCCCGATTTTGTATTTTTTTTCTTAAGCTTTTGCTTAAGTTTCCAGTTACGAAGGCGTTAACTCGTGAACTGAAAACACTGCTCTCTAGAAAAGGCGGCCCTTTCCCTCAGTTTTCATTCAAGGCTGAAGTTTACAGCACGTTTTTAGTAGCAAAATTAGTGAATCACGTTACAAGCAACGTGTTGTGGTTCAATTTTTAATAAAATCCTATGAAAGATTTTCCTCGGAAATTCTGCGAAAAATTGCAGGTGGTGTTTGTAGGCAAGTGTTTGTCGAATATACGTGTGTTTGAATGGGTATAGCAGTCCAGGAAGGGCCGTAAATCAGCTCCCGTCACGTCCCGTGACCAGATAGTAGATGGACAGTTTTATGTTGGCGTCTTGAAGAGGCTACGAGCACGTGTTTTCCGTTGCGGCATTCACCCTATAGTTCCGCTATTGCCCCCTGGGACTTCTTCTTATTATTCAAGGATTATCAAGGGTGCTTCGAATCATGGGAGCAATCGTTGTGTTGAGTTAGAGGTCGATAGTAACATTTTGCGACAAACTTGTTGCTTACAGACGTACATACATATGTTCTTCCAAAGAAGTTTCCCTTCCCCAATTTTGTTTTTTTGCCTTATACATATGGTGTGGGTATTCTACAGACAATGCTTGTTACGCAAATGAAGTTATGTCTGTACGGAGACTGTCTTCGTGTCATTTTTAACTCTTTTTTTTTTTTTTTTTTTAAATACTGGCCTCAAAACTTTGTTCGCAGATGAAACTGTCTTCGCTTTTGCAAGTTCTTCTTCTACAGCCCATGAAGGACCAGAGCCAAGCTTCTCTCAATCACCCATGTTGTGTGTGATTTATTTTTCATACAGGTGAAAGGGACCTACAGTTTAATACCGATTATAAACGGCGTGAGTCGAGAAGCTTTTTCGTGGCAAGTTTACTACGGGGGGTTTTGTCAGTACCCCGCCGAGGAGGAACGTCGCGAAATAAACATTCGATGGCGTTGGTGTTATCGGGATCCAAACTCGGTCATCGTGCACTAGAGTCCAACACACTAACCACTGCGCCACGGCGCCCTCAACTTTTGCAACTAATTTTCCTCTCTAATTCCTCATGACGTGACTGTTCCTTTATCATGGTTGTGGAGAAATGGGCTCATATCTCATCTGTGGCTGTAAATTATTTATTTATTTATTTATTTATTTACATCAATCAGAGTTCTTCTCTTATAGACTAAATAACAATATTTCATAGTTTTAATAAAATAACAGTAAGGATATATTAACTACTTAAGTTTAATAAATACATTACAATACGTCTTTTAAATATTTCTCTAGTACAATTATCAAAAAAGTCCAAAACATTGCAAGCTAAGTTGGCTTCACGAATACATTATTGCCATAGTTTGTACGATGAAAATCGATTTAAATAGTAAACGATTTCGAGTGTGGGCTGGTTGGACATATAACTTCATCATACTTAAAAGATAAGAGCAATCAACGTGGAAAGCTAAGATATCACGAACGAACATGAGTGAAAAATATCTACGACGCTGATGAAGAGGAATAAGATTAAACAAAAGGCATCTTGTTCTATAGGATGGGGTATCAATGTTCCATTTTAGTTTAAAAAATAAGTATCTGGTAAACTTACGTTGAATTTTTTCAATCCTTTCCACTGCATTATTGTAGAAAGGATTCCAGACAAAACAACAATATTCGAGTGACGATCTAACTAAAGCGTAGAACAAACTTTTTAAAGCCAATGTATCAGTGAAATCTTTGGTATTTCGTTTAATAAAGCCTAGCATTAGATTAGCCTTTGTCGTAACATAATCTACGTGAAACGTGAATTTTAATTTAGAATCTAGTATTACTCCCAGATCTTTTATTTGTGCAACCCTTATTAGTTGAACACCGTTCAGGTCGTAACTAAATTGTATCGGATTGTTTGCTCGAAAACATGAAAATACAAAACATTTAGAAACATTTAGCTGTAGGGAATATTGCTCCCACCAATGGGACAAGCGTGTGAGATCCTCGTACAATAGCAAACAATCTAAGATGGATGCAATTTTCCTATAGATCTTGAGATCATCTGCATAGAGAAGGCATTGCGATTATTTAAAAATAGAGGAAGATCATTAATAAATAGGAGAAATAGCAATGGACCTAAGTGGCTGCCTTGTGGAACACCAGATGGCACGGAAAAAGGACTGGATAAATGATCATTAATTTTTACCAATTGTGTCCTGCCTGTTAGATAAGAAGCCAACCAAACCAAAAGATTGGAGTGAAATCCCAAAGAAGACAACTTTGATAGTAGGACCTCGTGACTTATCCTATCAAAAGCTTTAGAGAAGTCAGTGTAAATAATGTCTGTTTGACAATTGCTCTCAAGGTTCTTAGTCAAATGATTAATGAGGATGGAAAGATTAGTGGTGGTCGATCTACCTGACACAAAACCGTGTTGGAAAGGTGTTATGTGTCTAGAAACTAAAAAATATAATTTACGATATACTATTCCCTCAAACAATTTGGGAATACAGGAAAGCTTACTAATCGGCCTATAATTTTTTACCTCGAGCTTGGAGCCCGTTTTGAAGATGGGTGATATAAAAGAGATTTTCCAATCGTTTAAGAAAATACCTTTGCTAAGTGACAGATTAAATATAATTGTTAATGGTTGTGTTAACGATTGTGCACAATTTTTTAGTAAGCAAGGAGAAAAACCATCAGGGCAAGTGGATTTGGAACTATCGATTTGAGAAAGGGATTTAAAAACTTCAGATGAGTCTATTTCTAAAGACCCAATTTGGAACAATTCTGGAATACGCGGTATTTCAGCATCGGGACAATTATAAGAATACACTGATTTGAAGTATTCAGCAAACATTGAACAAGTAGTCGACATATCATCTGAAATAGTACAAGAATACACCATGGAATTAGGAACATGGTTCGATTTTCTTCTCGAATTTATAAACCTCCAGAATTTACTGCTATTATGTTTTAAGTCACTTTGTACTGTAAGAATATATTGGCGGTATAGGAAGCGATTCAGATAATCGAACTGTTTTTGAATGGTTAGGTATTCGAAATAGAGGTCAGGATTATTAGGGTTATTTCGGTATGTTTTTAATGCTTTATTCTTTTGGTTTTTTAAATTGGATAGTTTTTTATTAAACCAAACCGGGTTAGAATTTCTAGCTACTCGTTTTTTTGGAACAAATATTTCGATGCCATGCTTAAGAATAGAACAGAATGAACCATATGCTTGCTCTAGGTCTGATGGTGTTGATATGTCCAACCATGCTTGACTGTTTAAGTAATTATTTAATTGCCCGAAATTGGCACGATTAAAATTATATTCGAATTCAAACTTTTTACTAAGCTTACATGTATTGGAGTAGGAGAAAAATCTAAGTTCGGCGTAAATACCGCAATGATGAATGGAGTTTCGAAACATTGGTGACGTAGCGCAGAACTTTTTTTTGTTTCCGCAAAATTGTCAAATATTCGCCGAAAAAATTGGTTACGATGCTGATTTGCATAGCTTTCTCAGCAATGCAACAAGCAATGTACAGAGCTCTTTAAGCTTATCAGCTTGAAATCTTTACTTGAACTCTTATCTTACAATTTTGGGAATCTTAACACTATTGATTATCACTATGGCTGCTCATGTATCTTCCTTTAAAATCTGTTATGCCAATAATTTGTTGTTCTAAATGAATGAGCAGATTTCTTCAAGCTTATAGCTTCGTCTTAATGTTGATAAAATATAATTATTCTTTTGGGTCTCAGTGACCAATTTTTGTCTATATTAACAAATTCTCTGTCTGCTTTCACTTAGTGGCTGACAAAAAAATTGTAAGCACCAAGAAATGATCGTCCTTATACATTTAAACTGTATAAGGTTGCTGCTTTCTGCCAATCACCCTTTTTTCAACTAACAATAACCACCACCCTCAGATCTTGCTCACAATCTATAAGACGTTCATGCGCTTCAAATTATAGTTTATCGCTCATTTCCAATGCTTATTGTTAGACGAAATTCAGTGCCGTGCTATAAAAGTAATAAATAGGAGCATCACCATATCAATAGATTCCCTGAAACATCGCAGGAATGTCTCTTGCATTTTCCTACTTTCTCACTATTTCCACAAATAGAGGTCTAAAGAAATATCCAGTTGCAATCCGTCCACTTTCAAATGTTACATAAATACTATTCTCTAACCGAATCACACGAATCTAGGATTCCTTGTTGGATTCGGCCATCCCTTCTCAATACAACATACAAGCGTTTAGGACCACTGCCCATTGTTATCTCCTCTCTTCTTATTCCTTCGGGTCGCACTGTGTGTCTACATAATAAGGTGTTAAGTCCCGATTGCGCTTTAGATGATGTAATTTGGCGCCTTTAGACTATTTTTCATGGACATATGTATGTATATCACTCGTCTGTGCCGATAAGCCAGCGTCAATTGCAGTCTAGGAAGAGAATGTTACACGTGTTAGTGAGATTCAAATGTAAGCTTTCCGTTTTGACATGCATTGCTTTATCAACTCAAGTAAATTTTTTACACAATCCTTCCGGTATACTGTGTTCGTGTGATTCGTGTGCCTTGATATTTGTGACACCCAAATTGTTACCATTATGTGATATTGGCAGCTTCAGCTGATGAGGAAACTAGAAGGATGGCTGTGACAAGGCTGGCTAACATGGACCTAAAAAGAGCCTTTCTTTTAACCTCTCCAATGTAGAATAGACCCTTAATGAATACTGAGTACCGGCGCCACCACTGGAATTGATCTTGTTTTCTTTGGTTTTTTTCTGTAACTAAATCCATTGAAATTCAATGAAAGTCCTTTCGAGTCCTTCACTGGTTTTGGAAAC
This sequence comes from Eumerus sabulonum, assembly GCA_951905685.1. NCBI lineage: Eukaryota > Metazoa > Arthropoda > Insecta > Diptera > Syrphidae > Eumerus > Eumerus sabulonum. The sequence goes on from OX645060.1 coordinate 213,566,118, forward strand.
AGTACTGTTATTGTTGGTAATGGAGACACAGTCATCAAATACCTTCAATGGTTAAAGGTGGCTAGGTCGAGTATTGCAATGGATCAGGTTACCAGGTTGCCATAGTGCAATATGCACTATTGTGTTGAACAGAAAAGAGAGATGATTTTTTACAATTCGGACCTTCTTATGTTTGGCCTTTTTCGGATTGCTGATTATCCGATAGTGGCCAGATAAATGTTAACACCTTCTTAATTTCTGAAAAGTAATCAGATTTCCTCTTCCTATTCAATCCACACAAAAGATAGATGTGCTTTTTAGCTCGAAACACTGTTAAATGGACCATTTGCTCAAAAATTATGTATAAAAGACAGAAAAAAAAAACATTCAGAAAAATTAGTCTTTTTTTTAGAGACTCGCGCAGGTTCTAGAGTTTTTATATTCTCGTATGATGTGATACACACACAACCTGAACGGAGTGCGGTGGTTTGGGTCGTTGATATTCGTTCAATACTCTTAGGGGTGGTTGTCCTAGATAGGACGAGAGCCGACCAAATTCCGCGTCGGTTATAGTCCGTAGTAATTCATTCGAGCACTTTAGTATTGCATACGCAGAGGATGAATTTTCAGTTGACCATCTACTGTGAGTGTTATGCCTGCAGCAGTACGTTTGGTCACTTTCCATTCTCCTCTGTGTTGCATACTTTTTGTCCGTATAGGAACTACTTTTTCTTGGCTATGAAACGACCTTCCGCTCGGCGGTCGATGATGTTAACCACTGCACTGCCGTTGAGCTTAAGGAACAAACCCAAAAAGAAATAAGTTCAAGAACAGTGCGAAGAGGATTGCAGGATAGTGGCTTATCAGCCCGAAGACTAAAAGACACTAAAATGAAGATTTCAAGGTTCAATTTTGCAAAAGCTTACCGGAATTGGACGGACCCCATTGCTAAATTTATTATTATCTTCAGCGACTTTTCAAAAACGGTCAAAAATGTTTGAGATATACTTAATACTCTTCGAAAAGTAGCCTTTTAAACTATTTTAGGGATGGTAACTTTTACCTGGCCACAACCGTATTACCATTTCCCAAAACTATCTACTATTATAGCTACTAATCGGAAGTCTCATGATACAAAACAATTATTACGAAGTATGAAGAATCAATCGTTTATAGATTCTGTTGAACAACTTAATCCAGACTGGAAATTTCATGTCGATGCATCATAATCATAATCTTTCCCAGGCATATTTTATTAGATTTCCGTCAACCGTTCATTCTTCTTCTTCAGTGGCCCTAGAATGGCCTCTACAGGTGAAAGGGACCTAAAGTTTTTAATGCCGATTCCGAACGGCGTTAGTCGAGAAGCTTTTAAATGACAAGTATACTACGGTGGGCTTTGCCAGTACCCCGCCGAGGAGGGACACCGCGAAATAAACAATCGATGGGCGTTGCTGTTATCGGGATCCGAACTCGCTTATTGTGCATCAGAGTCCAACACACTTACCACGGCGCCGCGGCGCCCTCGTCAACCGTTAATTATGCAAAGGAAATGGTCATCTCAATATTTTAACTTTCATTGCAATAATTTTTCGCATTCGATTTATACCAATTAAGCTTAAAAGTTGTGAATTTACAAGGTAGGGCACAAGTAAAGTCATAAGTTCTATAACTGTTGTAAAGGACGTCAAGTGGCAGTGTAATTAGACATGGGAGTTGTATCCAAGTTTGGGCGAATAAATTGCATATACATACATATATTGTGACTTGATTAGGGGCAGAAGAACTTTTTTGCGATGCTTGAATTGTAGGCGATATACAAATCCATTGAATATATATATTGACCATTGCTATCTATGACCTTTTTCTGTTTTCCGGATAGTATTCCACCGGTGTAGAGCTTCTATTCCTTATCGGTAAAAAAAAAAAAAAAAATTAGATAAGTGTTTCCCAGCGCCAAGAGGGTTTTGTATGATTCGTATGCAGTTAATTGTGTACACAAATAACGTAATCCAGAAAGTCATCTTTTTAACGCTCATTTGTTTGACAGAATCTAATTAGACCTAACCAGCATATGGATATTTTAGCGACCTTGAATATGTGAGCGAAATCTATAAGTATGCATATCTGCGTATGCAATATTAAAAGCACTCGAATGAATTATTACGGACTATAACCAAAAGCGGAATTTGGTCGGCTCTCGTTCTATCTAGGACAACCACCCCTGAGAGTAGTGAACGAACATCGACGACCCAAACCACTGCACTCCGTTCAGGTTGTGTGTGTAACAACACATCATAAGAGAATATAAAACTTTTGAACCTGCGCGTGTCTCTAAAAAAAAAAAAAACACACTTTTCAGGAGAAATAAAAGAGAACACGGAAAGCGTGAGATCGATGGAGAGATGCTTCCGCAGGAATGACGCCCCGTAAGTTTTACAATAAGGTAAAACGAACATGCCATGGCTACAAGGCCAGAGCGGCGAGCTGCAGGGATGAAAATGGAGAACTGGTAGTAGAGTCGCAGTCGATGCTGAGGATTTGGAAAGACCACTTCTGCAGACTGTATAACGGCGATGATAGACAAGATACCGCTGTCAAGCAGAACGAGCCATTCGTAATGGACGACGATGTAACAGAATTCAGTCCTCCCGACCAGGACGACGTCAAAATAGCGATATCAAAGCTTAAGTCTAATAAAGCCGCGGGCGCAGACGGCCTGTCTGCTGAGGTGCATGCACCATCTCATTTGCAAGGTATGGTCGGAGGAAAGCATGCCCGACAAATGGAATCTCAGCATCGTTTGCCCGGTCCATAAGAAAGGAGACCCCTATAACTGCGCCAACTATAGGGGAATAAGTCTCCTTAACATTGCATATAAGATCTTCTGTGCCGTATTGTGTGCACGCCTGAAACCTTTTGTGGATAGCCTGATCGGCTCTTATCAGTGTGGTTTCAGGCCAGGTAAATCCACGATAGACCAAATATTTACGCTACGGCAGATCTTGGAGATTTCAAGGCTGCATATGACAGCGTGTATAGCGATGAGCTATTCAAAGCCATGTCTAGTTTTAACATCCCTGCCAAACTCGTCTGACTGTGCAGGATGACAATGCAGAATTCTCGCTGCTCCATTAAGGTCGGTAATGAGCAAACCGAGACCTTTGATGTTAAAAAAGGATTTAGGCAAGGTGACGCGCTGTCATGCAACTTTTCCAACATCGTTCTTGAAAAGATCGTGCAAGAGTCACTGGCCAACACAAGAGGTTCGTTTTATTTCAAGTCTACGCAATTGCTTGCGTACGCCGACGACAGTGACATGATTGGACGGACACAGCGAGACGTCAGTGAGGCCTTTGTAAGCATTGAGGTAGAAGCAGCTAAGATGGGTCTCAAGGTTGATGAGGGTAAAACCAATTCTCTGCTTTCTTCTAAAAGAGACGGACAACAATGACGTATTGGCCAGAACGTCACCACGGGCGGATATAACTTTGAAGTGGTCAAGGAATTCGTCTACCTTGGCTCACTGATGACCAGCGACCACAACACCAGCGCTGAGATAAAACGCAGAATCACTCTTGCCAACCGCTGTTTCTTTGGGCTCAACAGGCAATTGACAAGTAGAGCCCTCTCTCGGAAAACCAAGGTGACACTATATAAGACCTTGATCATCCCAGTCCTCTTTTACGGCGCAGAGGCTTGGATCTTAACAAAAGCGGATGAGGGCGCCTTTGGTCGTTTCGAGAGGAAAATTCTGCGCACTATCTACGGTCCCGTTTGTTCAAACGGTGTATGGAGGAGAAGATTTAACGAAGAACTGTACGGGTTGTACAGTAACATCGGCCTGGCACGACGTCTACGGATACAGCGTCTAGGGTGGCTAGGCCATGCAGAGCGCATGAAAAATACAGCTCCCACCCGAAGAGTCTTCGAATCCACCCCGGAAGAAAGGCGCGGCAGAGGACGGCCGCATCATCGGTGGCGCACGCAGGTGGAAGGGGATCTTAACCAATTGGGCGTGCGGCGCTTGCTTTAATCAGAATTGTGCTTAGAACTTATGCACTTTTCGGTGGGATAAGCTCTTTTTTTAAAGGGCTGGGAAAATACTGTTTGCCATATATGTACATCATAAAGATCGCCGAAGAGGGGGTAGACAGAAAAGCTTATATAGTGCTTTTGGTAAGGCTGAGAACATCAGAAGACACATAATTAAAATGATGTGAAGTGTAATTTAAATGAGCGAGCGGATCGATGACGAGGGCGAATTGTTGAAATTGTTCAAGAAATACCAGAAATGTTTACTACTCCTTGAGCAATGCCAGCAATCTTTCTGATGATCTTCAACCTATGACTTGCTAATACGTTACCATGGATTTTGTTAACTAGGTTCCTTAACCTTAATCGAAACCTGTTTTCGATTTTTTGGTCATATCTGATGGTAGCCATTAAAGGTGCATGGTCCTTATAAATGGCATGCAAAATGGCATTGTAAGTTTGTTGCAAATAAGAAGAAACCTGCTGATTTTCTTGACATGATGTTCAATGATGGCATACACATTTTACAGCAGTCACGCCATTAGTCGCTAAATACGGATGCTGCAGATAGATGTTGAACAAAATTTTTTGCTACAAACTGCTGAATTGAGTCTAGAATATTTTTGTTTCGGAGAATGAAGCAACCGCTTACACAACGAATATCTGGAAAATAACTACAAAATTCTTCAGATACTATGCAATATATGTATATTTACATATTTATATGAAACGTAAAACAAAGACAAACTTATTCGCACGAACAACACCGCTAATGTGACCCAAATTATTTGAGTGAATCGGAATATGAATCCGTCACGTAGAAGGCCTCTTTTTAATTCCATTATGTTTTTTATTTCCATTAAAATTTAATAAAATTATCTTCAGTGTCGCATTAGCCGTTGGCCGTGTGAATGATAGGCGTACATATTATACCGTCAACATACGCGCCCGCAGTCTTTTCGCCACATTGAACAGGTTTTGTTTTTGTTTTTAATTTATGCACATAAATATATATTTTTTTTTAAAAAACATTGTGTACAAATATTTATGAATTTTTGCATATGTTTTTCTGTTACACTCGGGCGTGGGCTGAGGGAATGAATAATTCGATTAGTTTTCCATTCGAGATACATTCATTGAATTAAAATGTAATACACTAGAGTTGGTGGGATGCTTTTAGCACTGAAACTAGGCCAGTAAGGCAAAGAGCTAAAGTATGAAATGCTTTTGTTAGTGATATGCTATTGAGTATTAAAATAAATGGTGTCATTCATTTTGCTATAATTCATCAATTATGCGGTAAGCCGATGGTTAAGTGGAAACCTGATTTTATTTATTGTTACCACGTACCCCGGTTTGGTTCTTACTTTTTCGCTAATAAGATATTATGATAGTTGTACAAATAAAATGTTAAGCACTGATCTGAGGGTTTGGTGAAAAGTTATCGGCCTGATATGGCATTCTAGTCAGCAAAATTGTATATTTCCTGCCTGAGTGCACGTGTCGTTAGTTCATATGATAAGTGCAACTTGCACTCTGCATGCTTTTTCTTAAAATTTGAAAAAACCGAATATCGTGCGCTCACGTGATCCACGTGAAGGACGTGAAGGACGGTTAAAAACTGCAACCACATTGGAAACCATCAAATAAGTACATGACATCGTGTTGGACTATAGGCGATTGATGATGAGATAACTGAGGCCGAAAGGATATCGGAAGGAAAGGTGTGAAACATTTTGCATAAAGAATTATGAATGCGACAGCTCTGCGCAAGATGGGCGCTACATTTGCTGAATGCCGATCAAAAATTAATGCTCAAACGATTTTCGCAGCAATCTTTTGACCGATTCTGTACCCATTTGACCATCGATTTGCTACCTTGGATGAAACATAAATCCAGCACAACGCAGCAGAAACTAAAAAGGAGTCCAAGCAGTAAGTGAAAACCTATATTTTAGCACCAAAAAAAAAGGAGAGTCGATCGATCTGCCAGACATGGCGAAGAAAGAAATCACCTTTCCCCAGGACAACGCACTTATACACAAACGTGCTTTGGTGCTGCGAAAACTGCGAGATTCCCTATTCAGGCCCAGAGTTACATCTGTTCTTAAACATGAAGAAATTTGTTTCTGAGAAAAGCTCCGCATCCAATAAAGAAGTTGACAGAGCCATCTATATAAATAAGATTCTAAGGTCTGTCTGTCTGTTCCGGGTAATCTCCAAAACGGCTTACCCGATTTCGATGAAACTTTTTTTCTTCAGAAGTAGCATAGGCTACTTTTTGTTTGCTGCCATTAATAACAATCTAAATTGTTATTTATCTCACTTCACAGCAGGGAAAAGGTGAATAACAATCATTATAGAAAAAAGGTTTGCAGCTTGGATTAACATATCAAGGATACAATAGGGATCAAAGCTTGGAACTTTGTAATTGGTTGTGAGATATGATCGAAAGATAGTTGTACACCAATAGAATTTGTTGCAACGTTTGATATCTTAACCTATCAGAAAGGAAAACGAGGGGACGAGAAATTGTACGAAAGGACTAATAAAGCAAAGATACAATAGGGATCATCAAAGTTTAAAGGGTATTTATTATTGGTTGTTCGTAATATTTAAATAAATAGGTTGACCTGGCCATCGCATGAAAACACAATGTATCTCACAAGTAATACATATTATATTAAATTAGATTGTTTAGTGCGATTTCCAAGTCAATCTATTTATTCAAAAAATAAAATATTTTTATAATTGATATGGTCACTACAAGATATTATTAGGTTAGCTAATTACGTAATAACTTACGGCAGAAGGTAAGAAACTGAAAAGCTTTCCATCCTGGGTATGAGTGTTGCTCACAATCTTAATTGGAGCGACCATATATTCAGTGTCGCCAAGAATGCTGCGAAATGCCTAGGATTCTTATACAGATGCAAGAAATATATCTCACCCTTAGGTCTGGCTACAATCTATAAGGCGTTCATTCGCCCCAAATTAGAGCTTAACGCTCATGTCTGGTCCGGTGCTTCCAAGACCTCACTGCACCTACTAGACAGAATACAAAAACGAGCCATAAAACTGATAGGTGACTCCAGCATTACCAAAACGTTAGACTCGCTGGAACACCGCAGGAATGTTACCTGCCTCCCTGTTTTATCGTTACTACCACCAAAAATGCTCTGATGAAATAGCCAGTTGCATTCCGCCCCTTCAACATTTCTCCCGCAATACACGTCTCTCTAGGAATGCTCACCAATATACTCTGAAGCCCGCTTTCGGACGTACTGTCAAATATAGAGAATCTTTCACTAACCGAACCACACGAATCTGGGACTCCCTGCCGGATTCGGTTTTCCCCCCTCAATGCAACATGCAAGCCTTTAAGATCAATGTCCATCGGCATCTCCTCTATTCCTCTTCCTCTCTATCTTCTGCCCGCACTGTGTCGCCGACATAATAAGGTTATTAGACCTTGAGTGCGCGCAAATTATTAAAAAAAAAAAAAAAATATGAACAACTACACTTCTTCGACGATAGTACTTGGGGTGGCCGTGGTGCAGTAGTTAACATCATCGACCGCCGAGCGGAAGGTCTATACTTGGTCACTACAAGATGTTATTAGGTTAGCTAATTACGTAATAACTTACGGCAGAAGGTCCCTTAAGTATGGAATGAATAAATTAACCGACTTGGTATTACATGGATCTCACATTTTTTTACGATAGAAGAACTGAGTTGCGAGACTTGTTTTTTTTACAATTTTTGTTTTAAGCGGCATCTCATTTCTTTTTGTAGATAGTCCTACTTTTTCCCTATCCGGTACCTTTCACTTCTTCTTGAATACCGACAACGGATTTTCTTAAAGCCCACTCTCTGTCTTATGAGCTTTTCTCATTTTTGTAGGTTAAATTTAAGCCTTATGTAAAATTGGTATCTCTCATTCACTATAAATACTGTCAACGTACCTAACAGAAAATTATAGCATCAAGCTTAAAAGAGAATTATCTTGAGATTATTTAAATGTTTATACCCATGCTGACTGATACCATTTGCGTAAGTTAAATAAAACGTGGTTTGTGCTTATACCAGCGATATCTCAGTAAGACCCAAAGGTTGCCTGGAAGAAAGTGGCCGCCTTTCTGAGCTGGACGGGAAGCGTGGAATCCCCGCCGACCGCGGGGACATAATTATATCTAGGTACCTAAACGCACTGCGCGAGTACTTAAAAAGTACTCTGAATAATAATCGCCGAGTATAACAGCAAACGATGCGATTACGTACTCGGCATCGTTTCTGAATGCATCGCCGATTCCTTTTCTGGAATGATTATTAGTAATAATGGGTAAAACTGCATCGCAGCATCGCGCATCGTAGCGAGTAGGTATCGTGAGTCGTGATAATGTCCTTGTAAAACTGACCGTTAGGCAAGAGTGCACTTCAGGTCGGAACACAAAATTTGATATGTTGCTTTCGATTCGAAAAAATATTCAGACTATTGAAGAAATATGTATGTATTAGTGACGGCATTGAAATACATCTATTAAATAGATTGATTATATTTTCACAGCCATTTAAAACAGTAACGTTACTGTCTGAGGCGGATAGAAAGCCTACAATTCCTTTAGTGCTCGTACACAAGCAAAAGAAAAGGTAACAAAACTATACAATGAACAACCATGGATCGAAGTCCAAGTGGTTAATCGACATTGTTTGGATAATGTCTTTGACATTCAATTCCAACCACATCGCGCTCAAAAACTAGCTGCATTTTTATGGCCCAAATATCCATGAATGGCACTTGCATCTCAGAAACTGAAAAGCTTTCCATCCTGGGTATGAGTGTTGCTCACAATCTTAATTGGAGCGACCATATATTCAGTGTCGCCAAGAATGCTGCGAAATGCCTAGGATTCTTATACAGATGCAAGAAATATATCTCACCCTTAGGTCTGGCTACAATCTATAAGGCGTTCATTCGCCCCAAATTAGAGCTTAACGCTCATGTCTGGTCCGGTGCTTCCAAGACCTCACTGCACCTACTAGACAGAATACAAAAACGAGCCATAAAACTGATAGGTGACTCCAGCATTACCAAAACGTTAGACTCGCTGGAACACCGCAGGAATGTTACCTGCCTCCCTGTTTTATCGTTACTACCACCAAAAATGCTCTGATGAAATAGCCAGTTGCATTCCGCCCCTTCAACATTTCTCCCGCAATACACGTCTCTCTAGGAATGCTCACCAATATACTCTGAAGCCCGCTTTCGGACGTACTGTCAAATATAGAGAATCTTTCACTAACCGAACCACACGAATCTGGGACTCCCTGCCGGATTCGGTTTTCCCCCCTCAATGCAACATGCAAGCCTTTAAGATCAATGTCCATCGGCATCTCCTCTATTCCTCTTCCTCTCTATCTTCTGCCCGCACTGTGTCGCCGACATAATAAGGTTATTAGACCTTGAGTGCGCGCAAATTATTAAAAAAAAAAAAAAAATATGAACAACTACACTTCTTCGACGATAGTACTTGGGGTGGCCGTGGTGCAGTAGTTAACATCATCGACCGCCGAGCGGAAGGTCTATACTTCAATTCGTTTCATAGCCCAGAAAAAGAAATTCCTATACGGACAAAAAGTATGCAACGCAGTTGTGAATGGAGAGTGACCAGATATACTGCTACAGGCATAACACTCACAGTATATGGTCAACTGATATTCATACCCCGCGTATGCAATATTAAAAAAAAAAGTGCTTTAACGAATTAGTACGGACTATAACTAACGCGGAATTCGGTCGGCCCTCGTCCTATCTAGGACAACCACCCCTGAGTAAGTCACGAACGTCAACGACTCAAACCACTGCACTCCATTCAGGTTGTGTGTATATGACACATCATAAGAGAATATTGTTATATAATCGCAAGATGAACATCCGCCTTAAACACTTTTGTCTACAAATGTCAAAGCACAACTTTAACGATTTCGTCAAGCTCTAGCTTCCTTCCTTTGTTCTTTTTCTAAAAAGGCAACGCTGTAAGGCAAGCTCGCTGACTCGTCCTCTTTTTGCTGCCGACCTTCAACAAGAACAGAAGCCGAGGAGAGAAGAAGACCCAATTGCTTTATACGAAAACAAAAATAAAGTGTATGTTTTTAAAAACAAGTGGTCTCTGGTTTACTACATAAAACTCTTGAACCTCCGCGAGTTTCTAAAAAAAAAATAAAAAAAAAAACAAATAAAAATACGCGTGATGAAATGTATGCTCTTGTAAAGGGTATTCTTGTATTCTTGCAAATCCTGAAAACTTTTTTACCACACTTTCGTCTTCTTCTGATTTCCACGAAATAGGTCTTCAGTTCAGCCGACCTAGACGAAGTCAAAATAGCGATATCAAGACTTAAGTCTAATAAAGCCGCGGGCGCAGATGGCCCGTCTGCTGAGCTTTTTAAGGCGGCTGAAGATGAGCTGGTAAAGTGCATGCACCATATCATTAGCAAAGTATGGTCGGGGGAAAGCATGCCCGACGAATGGAATATCAGCATCGTTTGCCCGGCCCATAAGAAAGAAGACTCCTATAACTGGATATAACTTTGAAGTGGTCAAGGAATTTTTCTACCTTGACTCACTGATGACCAGCAACAACAACAACAGCGCTGAGATAAAACGCAAAATTACTCTTTCCAACCGCTGTTTCTATGGGCTCAAGAGGTAATTGAGAAGTAGAGCCCTCTCTCGGAAAACCAAGGTGACCAAGGTGATTGGACTTTAACAAAAGTGGATGAAGATGCCCTTGGTTGTTTCGGGAGGAAAATTCTGCGCACTATCTATAGTCCCGATCGTTCAAACGGTGTATGGAGGAGAAAATTTAACGTAGAACTGTACGGGTTGTACAGCGACATCGGCCTGGTACGACGTCTACGGATACAAAGTCTAAGGTGGCTAGGCCATGTAGAGCGCATGGAAAATACAGCTCCGACCCGAGGAGTCTTCGAATCCACCCCGTAATGAAGGCGCACGCAGGTGGAAGGGGACCTTAACCAACTGGGCGTGCGGCGCTGGAAACAGCTAGCCAAAGACCGTGCCAGCTGGAGACTTTTTTTTTTTTTTTTTGTTGAAGGCTTCTGCTATCCGCTGGAGCACTCAGACGCAATCACCGGTCCATTGTACTCCAGACAGACACCTTACATTACTGTATTTTCTCCGTTTTCCGGAGAAAAATTTGAAGGAGCTTCAGTGATGTAGAGCTAAGGGATTCGGCACACACCACGTCGGCTCCAAGGGTGCGCCACCGTGCGCGAGCAAAGGCGGGACAATCACAGAGGAAACGCTCTGCAGTATCATACTCCTCTTCGCCACATGCAGCGCAGGTAGGCGTCTCACTAATGCCGAGCATGTAGAGATGCTTGGCAAAAGTGTAATGGCCCGTGATAACTTCCACAAGCCTTCTGCAGTCGATTCTCCTTAAAGACAGGAGGAATGCTGCAGATTTTTTGCAGACATTAGGGCATACGCGCTTAGTCATCCTGCAACCCGGACAATCCCTCCATCTACAGTTGTGTGTGTTAAATACACAATTAATGTTGGAATTTACCGTGGACGCAGGTAGACCTAGAGCGGGTTCAGGTCCTGAGAAGCTCTCCTCTGAACCCATTCTAGCGAGTTCTTCAGAACTCTCATTTCCTGGGATCCCAGAGTGGCCTGGAACCCATACAAGCCTTAATGAATTTAGTCTCTGTTCAAGAAGGACTTGAGTTCAAGCACTAATTTGGAGCTAGTTAAGGGGTTACACACAGCTTGGCTGTCACTACAGACGCATATGCTTTCCCCCTTCCAACTGTGCTCCACGACATAGTGCCTGGCCTTTAGAATTGCGTATATCTCTGATTGGAAGATAGACGCATACTTTCCTAACGAGAAGTGCAGTCGGATGTTTTCGCGTTCAAAGAAGACTCCAGCACCGGACCCCCGCCCAGACCTGGAGTCAGCCGGGAAAATGCGAAGACTATCCTTTCCAGGTTCAGTATCCAGCCATAGCCAATCCTGACGCCATGGAGACTCGACTGTGAAATTACGACGCAATAGGATAACGGGCGTCAGTGCGTCAGAAGGCATGTCCATGAGATAGGGGTCGCAGGACAATTCTTGCGCAAGCACACCGTTATTCCTATGCGAGTTGTACCAAAAGCCATTTCTCTTCAGACGAGACATTGCTTTCAGAGCACATCCTCTGATAAATATATCAAGAGGTGGAAGGTTCATCATAACATCTAGAGCAGCGCCCGGCGTGCTGGGGAAAGCCCCCGTGCAGCTGAGACAAACCGTTCTTTGGAGTTTGGTGAAAGAGGCTACGACGTGTTTGCGTTTTAGTCTGTTCCACCAGACAACCGATCCAAAGGACCTTTGCCGGCGATAAGCCCCATGTTTTGCCAAAAGCTCCTTTGCATTGCCAGAAAGCTGACAGCGCTTTGGTGGTTTTTGACTCAACATGTTTTGACCAGAGAAGCTTATTATCTAAGATGACTCCTAGATACTTAGCCTCCTTGGATATCAGGATGGAAGTGCCTTTTAGTACCAGCTGAGTCATGTCAGTATTTTTCCTCCTTCTCGTAAAGAGAACGACATCGGTCTTAAGAGGATTGAATGACAGCCCCTTTCTGATACACCAATCATCGATCACATTTAGCGCCGCCTGTGCTTTGCGACGGACAGTCGCCAAACATGAGCCGACAGAAAGAATGGCGACGTCATCCGCATAGGCCTGGGCATAGATTCCAGAGGCATTGAGAGCATCAAGCAGGGAATCGACCACCATGCACCATAACAGCGGAGACAGGACGCCACCTTGAGGGCAGCCCCTGTTTACGCCAGATTTGACACACTGGTCGAGGCCTGCATCAGCGGTCAATGTCCTGTGCATGAGAATTGCTTTGATCCAAAGGACCCGTGCTTTATCTACGCCATGATGTCTGGCAGCGTTACACATGCTGTCAAAAGTTGCGTTATCAAAAGCTCCCTCAATGTCGATGAAAATGCCCAGCGCGTACTCTTTCCTTTCGAGCGCGCATTCAATTCGCCCAACTAGGTTCTGAAGCGCAGTCTCGCAAGATTTTCCGCGCTTGGCAACTTTTCGCACGTGCAACTCTACCAGTTCCTCCATGCTTTGCAGCAGGAAGGATGTCAGACTAATTGGTCTGAAGCTCTTGGCAAGGGAGTAGTCCTCTTTTCCTATTTTGGGAATGAAGACCACTTTCACTGTGCGCCAAGGAAGTCTAGCAAGTGCTAGACTAGAAGTGAAAATTCTTTTCAGAGTAGGAAGCAGCTGCCTTATACCTTTTTGCAGCATAACAGGATATATCCCGTCGGTGCCCGGCGATTTGAAGCCATCGAAGGATGCCACAGCAAATTCAATAGCTTCAGTCGTAACCACGCGCGACGTAATATACCAGCTACGCTGAGTTGTTTTCATCGTTTCAGTTGCAGTTTCCCTTGAAGGAGTGTGCAACGAGCCGATGTCGGTTTGATTTCCCGGGAAGTGAGCCGCAAACAGTAAACTAAGAGTTTGGTAGAGTAAAGGTACCATCAGATTTTCTGAGTGCATCTAGCCTAGTCGGTTTTCCCCGTTTGAAGAAATTAACCAACTTGCTAGTCGAACTCAGAGACTTGATCTCTTCGCAGAAGGTCCTATAAGAATGGTTCTTCGATTAACGAATAAGTTTCTTATATTCTTTCTGCTTCGACCGATACTTGTTCCAGTCATCTTCCGAATTCGATTTAAGCGATCTATTCAGAAGAACTCTGGCTTCCCTGCGAAGACTTTGGAGTTCGACATTCCACCAGGGGCCAATTTCCTGCAGGGAGGTTTGCTGACAGGACATGCGAGTTCAAAACAACTGGTGATGACGCTATTCAGGTTATGAACAGCGTTCTCTACCAATTGATTCGTTCTAAGTTTAGGTAGGGCCTGAGTGGATTTCTCAAGCTCCTCTCTAAACCGTACCCAGTCCGTCCTTCTCGAATTCCGTCTAGGTTGCAAGGAAGAGATCCCACAACCCAATGGGAATTCGATATATTTATGGTCCGACAGCGTAGCATCAGGCAAGACTCGCCAGTTAGGGATGTCCTTCACATATCTGTTGGATAGGGTCAGGTCAATCACCTCCTGTCGTCTTGTCGTAACAAACGTTGGTTGAGAGCCAACACTGTTGATGGTAAGGTCAGACGAGAGAATGAAGTCTAACAGACGGTCCCCCCTTGTGTTACACTTGCTGCTGCCCCAAGCAGTGTGTTGGGCATTAGCATCGCAACACAGGATGAGACCAATCTTTTTGGCTTCACAGTACTCATAGTACCTCCTTCGGTGGTGGAGGTAGTAGCGAATCGTAGAGAAAGTAGGCAGACGCAACGGCGAAGTGTTCTATTGCTCCTTGCGTTTTGTAGCTTACTCGAGCAGCCACCAGATCTTGTCCACAAAAATGCCCAAGTTTGTTGCCGATAGTGAATTCGATATGATGAGGCCGACCCTAGGCCTTTCGGATCGCTCATCATAAAGAATTGTGGCATCACGTATACCACCAAGGCCACATAGGCGTTTATTCCAAACCCACGGTTCCTGAATGGGTACAATGTGATGATTTGTTCTACTTCATGCAATTCTACTACTTAAAAGAGCAGTAGCGGCCTTGCAATGCTGTAGATTGATCTGGATAAAAGCTATCCTGACCTTATCAGAGGAGATGGCCGCCTCTTTATAAGAGAGCTGCTTCTCTCGACTCTTTACGGTCATTTGGATCTCCTTCTGGGAGGAAGGGGTTTTGTTGTGTGATGTGCCCGCCTCCGAGGAGTGGTTTTTGGCTATCTTCGCCTTCTGGCCTATGCTTTGATCCTTCTGGGTCGCCACATCTGCCATTGGACTCCGATTTCCCACCGCCCCACCGGAGAGGGAGGCATCGCACACTCTCTCCCTAGCGAGGCTATCCCCAGCGGCGGTCTTCCGTTTGCGGGAGCTTTTACCTTTTTCGGTTAAAGCACCTGCTCTCTTCGGACGACGGTTCGGGACAGCCTAACCAGTTCGAGGATTGCCAGGACCCGTAACGAATTCGCCTTCTGCGTTCGGAGTCTGCCTGTCAGCCCCGCCACCTTTTTCGGCAGCAACGCCGGCCATAGCAGAAACTGGACAGCTTCCGGCTCCGTCATTACGGGAACTGATCACGCTCTTACTGGGTAGTTGAACCTTCCCAGTAAGAGGAAGAGAGTTGGAGGCGCATGCCGAAAGTGCAGACATGCTTATGCCTCCTTCAGCAGCCTTTCCCAATCGCCGACGCTTTCCACGCTGCGCACCTTCGAGAGAGGGGTGGAGCTCAGGAAGGAGGGTCGGATCAATTTCGGTACGAGATGCCTCCGTCGACCTAACTCTCTTAACTGGTTCCAGAGGTTTAGCCTCGACCATTGTGCCTTCGGCTTTGTCAGCCTCTTTGCACAATTTTCGGGCACGCCTCTTACCTCTACTTTTTGGGTACTAAGCAGTGCATTCAGCAGTACGTCCAAATTCAGGGGCGCGTTCCACCTTTGCGGTTTCCCGTGCCGCACCATCATTGGTGTCGCCTCCGTTGGATGCACCGCTCATACTCAGTCGGACCAGGTGGTCAGACAGTGAGCCGCAAGGGCCGGTGTCGTTCCGGGCTGCCGTAGGGTTAAAAATGAATTTTGGGGCCTCCAGAATCCTTGCCCCGGCCCGATCAAAGCGGTCGCGGGTGGATTTCCGCTGCTGCGAGTACCACCTGGAGTACACAATTCCTTTGGGTTGTCCATTCATTTTTGGGTCTTCGAGTCTTAGTTCGAGGTCTACGACCTCTTAAGCCTCCCGCCACGACAAGGCGCCCGAAGAAGGGAGGCCAGCTGGAGACGCTTGTTGTTTGAGGCCCAGGTTCACCACGGACTGTAGCGCCACCTAAGTAAGTAAGTAAGATCTTCATGGCACTACGTCGCACTAAGGTGACGCTCGAGATGAGGAGCAGTTCTCTAAAAAAATATAAAGATACGTTCTTACACAGATAACGATAACAATTGACAGTCACAAGTTAATGTTGAAATGGATCTATAAAAAGGAAGTCGTTACTGACCGAAATATCTTACGATGGCGGCGAAGCCATGGAAAGGATTTTCTCTTACTCCATCAATTAGGACGAAAAATCTTATGTATTCCGGCGTCTAGCTCCTCAAGTGAACGAGCGTTCAGTTCTGCAAACAGAGTGTTAGAGGAGAGGAGAAGTAATCTAAAGGGGACAATATAGATGCCATACTGTTTTTACATTCTGCAGGAAAGGATTAATAAACCGAGTATAGGACAAAGTATTTGTTTCTTTACATATGTTTAATACATATGTATGTATATCGAGGATCGTTTTTTTTTTTTTTTTTTTTAACTTCAAAACTGAGTTACTTTCTTTTTACTAGAAAGTAGATACAACACATAAATGCTAAAGAAACTTTTTACTACGACATGAGCGGTGTGCTTTGGATCGTTCTTTTGTTGGAATATCCAACCGTTACCAAGGCTTAATTTGTCCACTGATTGTTTTAATTTTGTTCCAAAATGGTCTTATATTGAAAGCGATCCATATTTCCTTGAATGAAGACTAATTTTCCCACTCCAGACGAAGCAACAGCACCCCAAACCATCACACGGCAGCCACCATGCCTAACCGTCGGTATTAAGTTTTTTGGGTCTATTGCTGTGTTGATTTTTCTCCACACTTTAGTCCTCCCATCGCTTCCAACTATATTATATTTGGATTCGTCTGTAAACAAAAGCCTCTTCCAGAAATCGATTCCTTCATTAATGTGCTTTCGGGCGAATTCCAATCGAAGTTTCCCGTTTTTTTCACTTATAAGAGGCTTTTTACGTGAGGTTCTGCTATAGAAACCATTACAATTAAGTGTTCTTTCAATTGTTCGTTGATGCACGATCTTATTTGATGTTATTGCTATGCTTTGGCTAACTCAACCGCATCCATTTCGGGATTTTTGTTAACTTCTTTTAAAAGAAAAGATACATCTCGGCGGTTAAGTTTTTTTCGGACGTCCAGTACGTGGCTTATTTTCCACACTATTATTTTTACAAAAGCTATCAAGTATGGTTTGAACAGTAAATTTACTTAAATTCAATAATTTAGATATATCCCCAAGTGTTTTTTTTTTTTTTTTCTTTTCTGTATATCACGGCTAAGTTTTGCACATCAGTTGAAATTTCTTTTCGAGGACCCATTTTCGCAGCTGTACCTTTCTCAAAACTGTCTGAATTACAACTTAACCCAATCCGTGCGGAACTTTACACAAACTTTACTATACGGTAGCACAGGATAGCATAAAGCATGCGTTGCCGGGCGCTGATTCAAGTGTGTTGAAGTTAAGGAGAAATACGTAGATAAATGAAATCATTTTGTAAACTAAAAATCGCAATGCTTGGTTGTGAGGCCTAGAGCTGTTCACCTTACTTTCGAATATGAGTATACTTAAAGTTTTAAATCTATTATCTGAATGTGGTTATCGATAGTATTCGGTCAAAAGCAAAAGGCGATTTACGGTGCGAAACTGCTCCTTTTCCATGTTGGTGGCTTACAAGACACTTATAACGCAGCAATACGGTTAAAATCCTGATGGATATGAATTGAGCGAACATGATTACACGGTTTTTCTTACGTGGGTTTTTAATGAAATAGGCGTGTTCGCAGTTTCTTGTAAATTATATGGTCCCATGCCCTTTAGGATCAACTTAAAACTGATTGCAGTTAATGCCAAATTTATTTTAAACATATCACTGCTCGTCAATAAGTTATTGTGCTACTGTGATAAGAAGTTGAACAATCTGCTCTAAATGAAATGAAATTCTTTCGAGAGTTCATTCCCCTCAAAGAGCACGAGTGCATTCCTTTTTCTTTTCACCCACAACAGTGATTTATAATGATACATTTGTTCATTTTGTATAGAGTGCTATCATTTATCTTATAAACAAGGACAAGGAGACAATCAATGGAAGCAATGGCCACTGATACCGTCAGTTTTAACTAACTTAAAGCAGCTTAGGCTCGTTTTAATGCAGGAAAATCAATTGGCTCCAAAACAAATAATTTATTATCAGCAATATACATATACTTGCATGTGTAGTAAGGTCGGCATCAAGGCACGACATTAAACTGGCATGCCAGTTATACCGATAGCAGGAAAAATCCCGAGCAGTTCACAACATATTCAACGGCACGCGATTCTCTTTTCCTTTGACCATAAACGGTGATAGATATGTCCGGTTAAGGAATAAACTCTATTTTCACTCATTTATATTTGAACGTGTCTTGAAAAGGTAAGTTAAGCCTTCGTTAGGTAAACGACTATTGTATTTTTTGTTACTTCAAAAATATCTTCATAAACGAGGTAAGGATAATTCTATTGCAACAAACTTCAAGTCCATTGTTCACCCATATACAAATGCCTCCGCCTCTCTCATATGGCCCCCACTATCCCAAGATCAATTGTGCCCGAATGCAATTGCCACCTTAGTATTTCGAATCTAATTCCATCGTACCCAGATAAGATCATAACTTAGTCAAGTCTGTTTACTCTCCATCGAGATAAAGACCGTTGAAAGTTCTGTCGTAAACACTCTAGCGACGGAGGATCTAATTCCGATGCCAACATCTTATCGTAGTCCGCACAGAGTCTCCGAGCGGCAGGTATTTTTCGTAAACATTTCATACATATTTGTAGGTGTGTATACGAGCATTTAGTATTTTAATCGTACGCAATTAAATTCTAATCAGTTTGGATTCAAAGACCGAATACTTTATTAAAGTAAAGTGTAAATTGGAATTAAATAAATGGCTAACAGCTTTATTATTTTTAAATGATAACGAACCGCTTGCGAGTATCTAGAATTGTAGAAAGCGTTCGCGGGTGCAGATCGGTTCGTCGAATTGACGGTTGGTTACTCATAGTTTGATTGGAAAGGTGTAGTGTTGGTTGTCGATGTCGGGTGTAATGAGTTGTCAGAATTGGGAGGATTGCGGAAAATTTTACAGTGAATTGAGACAAATACCTAAGTTACTTAGGATTGACTTCTGCAAGTGGCGAATGAACTGATATCGATCTGGTATCGAAGAGTGTAGTGATCGTGTACTTTGTGTAAAAAGATATATTTATAGGTGGGTATAGGCTGTGCTACATATTCCTTAATGAACGTTTTTGAACATTAGTCAAGTAATTGGGAAAAAATGTTATTCGCGAAAGAAATTGTGAAAGCCCGTGACAGTGAATGGTGACTAATCGTTGTGATCGATTAAAGTGAATACTCAAATCGAAACAATCATTCCATGATTTGGGTTATAATGATGTAATTCCCTTTTGTCAATCGCTGTGAATTGATTACATCGTTTATAGAGGTTTAGTGTCTATATTTACCAAGTTGATCGGCAATCGTGGGCAAATGGAATTTGGACACACTTACGAATGTTTAGTTCTGTGCCTTTGCCAAGCAGAACAACACAAAGTGTTCTATTTTCAGCTAAAGATTTAACAACTTTTTGTTTAACTATATTAAATCCACGAAATCTTTATTTCACGATACGGGACATTGGTTGTGTTTAATGTTTCTACATTCCCGTGATTTGTAGTCGAAAAGAGAGAATTGTTGTCGCGTCGCGCAGAATTGGAATTTTTTTTCCGATATAACTTTTACATCCCTATGTGGAAATTGGTAAGACTTGCATCAAGATGCGAGTATTTAAGTGACTCTTGATCGTGGTCATTTGGATTTTCAACTGTAGAAACAACATTGTCTCTCTGAAAAATAGTCGAAATTGGTTCTTGCATAAGAATTACAATTTTTAATTTCAATTTTCCTACTTTAGGAGATCGTAAGAGGAATATGAAAACGATGTATCTTGATAACCAACATCGATAATCCACGAACAATAAAAAAATTGCCGAATTTTTGATGTTCAGGATCGCACATTTGCAACAAACGTTCTTCAGTGATACTGTGTTATAAGCGTTATAAGGGCTGCAATTTTCGATTAACTTTTGGCACATCGAATAACGGTATGTTTCAAGTGCAGACATTTTTGGCTAATTATAAAAATGCAAAAAAGAAAAATATCTGGATACAATGAATTTTCGGAAATCAGGTTAATTTTTTTACTCAATTGATAACGGTGTCGGTCCATTGCACAAACGTTCCTTCTTTCCAAGGTCGTGGAAACGCTGATAATACGTCAGCTAATATCTCAAATCGCCCAAAACCCCTCAATGACTGGCAGTATGGTTTTTACAGATACAGATCTACTGGTAAATGGCATATCGCACCGAGAAGTGGAATCGTTCGCTTCACCAGGCGGGTGAGAGTAAAATAGTTGCAGTGATATTTTGAAAGCAGTTGACACAGTTTGACATGAACCTTTTATGTCGAAATTGAGTGCATTCGTGATCGATGACTCCCTTCTTCTATGGATTAGAAACTACCTTTCGAATCGTTCAACTCAAGTTGCCTTGGACAGATTCAAGTCTGGTACTCACTGGTGTTTCCCAGGGCTCAGTTTTGTCTCCGACACACTTTCTCATTTTCATAAATGATATTGTCTGTTACTTCTAGTGCCCTCAATTCCTGATATTGGTTCACTTCTTTACGACCCTTCACGTCGGCTGTAGAAAATGAGCGGCAGCGTATGTTAAGCTCATTAAATTCCGATATCGACAGCATAATCCAATGGGGTGAAAACAATAGAGCGGAATTGAATGCATCCAAAACACAATGACCTTTTCTGTATTTAAGCCGTAACACTGACTTAATGCTATTATCCATGAATGGCACTTGTATCTCTGAAACCGACAAGCTTTATTGGGTATGTGCATCAGGGTTCAGAGGGCGCCATGGCGAAGTGATTAGTGTGTTGGACTCAGACGCACGATGAGCGAGTTCGGATCCCGATAACACAAACGCCATCGAAAGTTAATTTCCAGGTGTCCCTCGTCGGCGGGGTACTGGCAAAACCCCCCGTAGTACACTTGCCATGGAAAGGCTTCTTGACTCACGCCGTTCGGAATCGGCATTAAAGTGTAGGTCCCTTTCACCTGTGTGAAAAATAAATCACACACAACATGGGTGACTGAGAGAAGCATGTCCCTGGTCTGGAGAAGAAGAATGTGCAACCTTTGTTGAAAGATCATAAATTTAGTCTCGTCAAGAATGCCGCGAAATGTCTAGGTTTCCTATACAGATGTTTTTTTTTTTTTTAGAAACTCGCGCAGGTTCAAGAGTTTATATTCTCTTATGATGTGATAGACACACAACCTGAACGGAGTGCAGTGGTTTGGGTCGTTGATGTTCGTTCACTACTTTCCTATACAGATGCAAATAATTCTTCGCACTCATTGATCTGGCTACAATTTATAAAGCGTCCATTCGTCCCAAGTTGGAATTCAACGCTCATGTCTGGTCTGGCGCATCTCAGACCTCACGGCAATTGCTGGACAGCATACAAAATCGCGCGATAAAACCCATAGGAGATTCCTGTAGCACAAATTCATTACACTATCTAGATCGTCGCAAGAATATCTCCTGCCTTTCGTTGTTTTATCTTTGAGCTAAAATAAATAAAAAACTAAAAATTGTAGGTAATACTGAGGGAAAATGTACAGCCATGTTGCGGATGGAATTTTTTTAAAAACAATACGTATCTTCTAAATGACGCCCGGACCCTTGCATTTGCAATATAGCGTGAACAAAGAGATTGTTAAATGGCGGCAGTTTCGCGGCGGATATTCTCTTACAGGGCCAGAATTGTTCGAGGATTGTTATAGCAAATTCTTGACTTGAGGTATCCCCACAAGAAAAAGTCGCATGGTGTGTGGTCCAGAGAGCGAGGTGGCCAGGGTATGTCTCCATACTTGCTGATCAATTTGTTCGGAAAAACAGCTCTCAGCTTCTCCATCGAGCACCGTCTTGCAGAAATAGTGTTATTTTGTTGTTCCCGGGGCACAGCTGCAGTTGCGGCAACAGAAATTCGTCGATTATTCGGCAATATACTTCGGCAGTGACTGTCTCTTGTTGGTTAAAAAAATAAGGGCAAATTATTCCTAGGGCAGAAATGGCACATCATACCATCGTTTTGGGGCAGTGTAAATGTTTTTGATGTTTCTAGAGTTGTTTGGGCACCAGAAACGCAAGTTCTGTTTATTTACGTAGCCATCGATATGAAAATGTGCTTCATCACTAAACAATATGTTGCCAAGCGTTCCTGCTGTGTCGAATTTGAGCGACATTTTGCGACTGCTGATGTTGATGTTGACGGTCCTGGAGTAGTTCCGTTCACCATCGTCCCTTCTTGGGACCTGCTCGGACCATCAATCATTCTGTGTAAATTGAAGTGAGTACAAGAATTGCCAACATTGCTGAGATGAAAAGGAGCACAAGCTGATTGCCACAGTTTTGTCTCAATTGGTAGCTCCAATTAGTGTCATTTATTTTTAATTTTGATAGTGCTTTTTGCATATGTGGCGGGCGTATGCGCATTATTTTTGTCCTCTTGGCATTGATCATGACACTAAGTTGTAACTGCATTGAATTCCTGTCTCATTATTTTTGTTGCCGTGTCCGGACATCTATGCTTAACCGTATTGCCGTATTGCCTGTGTACGTGTATCCCCTACTATGCTGAAGAACAGAAAGTAGATCATTTACGTACATATACTTATAATGAAAACTGATAGACCGAGCTTGGATCCTTGAAGTATTCCATATATTGTTTTCTCCTGATCGCTATATTCGTCTTTAATTCTAAATTTAAAGCTGCAAATTCTTCTACAAATTCGGTATGTTCTTTGTCAAAGTGGTTGACATAGTTTTTCATTATTTTCGTATTAACCCCTAATTCAATTATTCATCCGTATTTTTTCCTTCACAATTCGTACATATTCTCGTTTTTAAACCTAACCAATTCAAAGGGCACCGTGGCGCAGTAGTTAGTGTATTAGACTCTAACACACGATGAGCGAGCTGGGATCCCGATAACACCAATGCTAACGAGTGTTTATTTTGAGCCGTTCCTCTTCGGCGGGGTACTGGCTAAACCCCCTGGAGTATACAAAACTCGAGAACTGGCAACACTGCGGCGTCATTCGACATAATCTGCCTGGAAAGGGGCCTTTTCTTTCAGTTTTTATCCAAGCAACGTGTTGTCATTCAATTTTTATTGAATTTGGTTGAAAAGGCCTCAGAAATCCTCCGAAAATTTAAGGCAGTGTATGGGGACGATTATATGCCGAAAAAGCGTGCATTTGAATTAGCAAAGCGGTTCAAGAAGGGCCGCAGCGCCGTTTGTCGTAAATATGTTCCCACCAGACAGCCAGACAGCGAAGAGACTTCGAGCACATTTTTTCCGTGTGCGATCCTAACTCGCCAAGAAGGATCTTGCACCACAACGATGTGCCGATGTGATTGAAGAATGATTGAGTGTGCAAGAGTTTTTGGTGAGAAAAAACTCCATAACTCCCGTAAGGTGAAATTCCCTATCGGAACTCTTTCCAAGGATTGGTATGGTACATACTGAAATATATCTAGCAATCTATACCGATGGATCCAAATGGAGCTGGAGTATATTTCCAATCTCGTGAATCACTCCTATAGATTTGGTGATGGCTGTAGCGTTTTCCAAGCTGAGATCTTCGCATTTATACAGCTGCCGACCCGATCTTAGAGAAAATCTCTGAAGTAAAAGGATCAATATCCAGGCTAGAGGAGATATCAGATATCAATAAGGTGACCCTCTAGAAATGAGCCACCGGACGAGCTAGCTTGATTAAGATCAGCAGATCACAGCTGAGGCTAAAACGTCACTCAGTGCACTTTTCAGAGAAATAGAGGAGGAGCTAATAATGAAAGCCAATAAACGATGGTATCAATTAGATACATGAGCAACAGCAAGGTCTACATAGCCCGTCTATGATCAGAAAAAGACAGAAAGTCTGCTAAAGTTCAATCGCGGAAATATTCGATTGGCAATCGGTGCTCTTACCCTCGGTTCATGATATCCTACCATGCAGCCAGACTAGGCTAGCTCCACAACTACTTCTACAGAAGCTGCAGGAATGAAGAGGAAATTTAATTCATTCGTCACCTGCTGTGCTTCCTTGGAAGTCACTACCTTTCGGGACTCGAAGAGGCAAATAACATTGGGCTGAACAGACTAATGGAATTTCTATGTGCATCTAGGTGGTTCAGCTCAACGGGTAACTTTTAGATTTCTACAGGTTAAACGTTAACTGGGCACAATGGACTCCTCATAGTCTAAGTGAGCCTTGACCTCTTGTCAGTAGGGCACCTGTTTAACTAACCTAACCTATCAAGGGTGCTTCGAATCGTACGAGCAACGTTGAAGTCATTGTGTAGAGTTACAGGGGGACTATTGTGAAGGCCGATAGTAAAATGTTGCAACAAAATTAATTTGCTTGTCTTTTGTTAGTGCCCTTATCCAGTTGTTCATCCACAACTTTTCCAATTTTTTTTCTTTGTCGGAGGCTTCTGCTATCTGTTGGAGCACTCAGACGCAAATACTGGTCCATTGTACTCCAGACAGACACTTTACATTAATGTATTTTCCCCGCCGTTTTCCGGAGAAAAATTAAAAGGAGCTCAAGTGGTGTAGAGCTAAGATATTCGGCACACACCACATCGGCCCTAAGGATGTGTCACCGTGCACGAACAAAGACGGGACAGATGCAAAAAAAATGCTCTGCCACGTCATCCTCCTCGTAACATGCATCACAAGTAGGCGTCTCACTGATGGCAAGCACGCAGAGATGCTTGGCAAAAGTATAATGGCCCATAATGAACACCGCGTACTGTTGGCATCAGGCCGCATTTTTGCTGTCGCTCCATGTAACCACAGCAGTTTCCGAGCAATCTCATATGTATCGGTTCTCGTCCGATCACCACAATCAACCAGCGTCGGGCGCGTTCAGTACTTAGATGGTGGACCCCTCGGGAATACTGTGTGTTGTTGGCATCAAGCTACCTTTTCGCTATCGTTCCATGCAACCACAACACTGTGCGAGCAATCTCATATGTATCGGCTTTCGTCCGATTACCGCAATCAACCAGCGTCTGGCGCGGTCAGTACTTAGATGGAGGACCGCCTGGGAACACCGCGTGTTATTGGCATCAAGCCGGCTTTACGCTGTTGCTCCATGTAACCACAGCACTGTCCGAGCAATCTCATATGTATCGTTCTCGTCCGATCACCACAATCAGCCAGCGTCGGGCGCGGTTAGTGCTTACTTGGGGGACCGCTTGGGAACACCGCCCATTCTTTAATTATTTAATTTCTAACAAAAATCGGCTGGACCGATTTTTCTTACTTAGCATCAGTTCTAAGTTGCGTAATTACGCGTGGAATGAATCTGGTCTTATGTCAATATCGTTTTTGGTTCTCGAGATATTCGAGGCGAAAATTTGGAAGGCACATACAGAATTTTCTATAAAAACCTTGGATTTTTATTCTGGTGACCTTGAAACGATATCTGTTGGATATTGTAGATATGTCAAAATTTCGAATTTGCAAAATCGGCCACAATACAATAACCATTGCTCATTTCGTAAACTGTCTTTTTGTAATAAATTAGAAATCACTTTCGTATTCAATGACAACGGACTTCGGTCATTGCCAGCTCACCATACTCAAAAATACTCAGATTTATCTAATCTTAAATGAATTCTTATTCATCAAATCCAATTACAATCACCGCTGATAGTTCCACATATTACTTTATTGGAATATTTTTGTTTGAACTTTTATATGTATCTAGGGAAATATACTTATTTATTATAAACAAGATAAGCATCCATGAACATATTACTCAAAAATCATCAGTTGTGTGCAAAAAATAAAGTACACTGCAGTGCCGCAAACTGTCTGGCGATTTGATTGACCACTTCGAGATACTCATACATACATACGAGTACGTACATACATACGTATGTATGTTTCTTAACCTTCGAGATGTTACGTATGCCTCCCCAGATGTGCGTATATTTTTTTCAATTTTTTCGGTTTTTTCCTTATCGATAGCTGTGGGTCAATACAATAATAACTTTTGCGTCTGGTCATGCGCGACAGTGTACGCATAGAAACTGATTTTCCATAATCGGTTATGGTCAGTGAAAATGTGGTATACGTATCTGAGTTAGTTCTAAATTGGTTCGCAATCTGTGATATCAAGATCTTGCGACTGGGGCTTAATAGTGTTTTAATGCAGTAAGTAAAGGTTCCCTTATCTGTTAGAAGAAAGGTCTAGAACATGCTGAAAAATGGGTTTTGTTCGCGCTTAAGAATTTAAAAGAATAAAAAAACTTTTGTAGGGATGTACCTATGTATAGGTACAGTCAAAAGAATGTCGAATTGTGTTGTCGCAACAATATTTTTTTGTTTCTACCACTCAACATACATATGTATGTACATATATATCAATCCACCGTATGACTAAACTCCCAACACGATAGCAGAGCAGATTTGTTGATGTTTTTGTAAATTATTTTATAACAGTTTCTGTTTTCGTGGAAGGAAACAATTCAGGAAATTGTTTATTCTCTTTAATGCAAAACGAATAAACATTTCACTCGTAGATAAAAGCATTTGAAAAATACGGTACGTTTTACGATATGGACTAATGATTTACAGCCTTTAAGATAGCTTCATTACCTTGCCCGCCTGTTATTTATCTGAGAATAATAGTGTTTTGAAAAGAAAGTCTTCCGCGCCTATTAATGATTAAAAAAAAAAAGATATTGTTGGGGACTATTCGTTTTGTCTAGCAAACCATAACCGTAAAACCACTGATTGCT
The DNA here is from genome assembly GCA_951905685.1 of Eumerus sabulonum. NCBI lineage: Eukaryota > Metazoa > Arthropoda > Insecta > Diptera > Syrphidae > Eumerus > Eumerus sabulonum. Next base: position 213,593,018 of record OX645060.1, read on the forward strand.
CAGAAACAAAAAACAGCCTCGGATAATCAAACGAAACGGATCTATTTTGACGAGCCTTTAAGAAAACAAAAAACAAACATGGACCTTCGGTTCTGTACGTGGAATGTTAGGTCCCTAAACAGACCACGTGCGGCCGAACAACTTGCGGACACCCTAGACCCCTAGCGGCCATAACCGCCATCCAAGAAATGCGATGGAATGGACCGGGTAAAAAGCGGATGAAAAACTGCGGCATTGACTACGGTGACTGCCATAGGGAGAGAGGACAGAGACTATTTGGATGCGGATTTGTTGTTAGAGGTGGACTAAGACATAAAGTCCTAAGTTTCCAGTATGTGAGTGAACGCCTCATAACGATCCGCATCAAGGCAAATTTCTGTAACATCAGCCTCATATGCGTCCATGCCCCCACGGAAGACAAGGATGAGCCCATCAAAGACGATTTCTTTGATCTCCTAGACAGAACATATACCAAATGCCCCAGCTATGATACCAAAATCATACTAGGAGATTTGAGCGCTAAGCTGGGTAGAGAAAGCATCTTTGAACGGGTCATCGGCAAACAGAGCCTACATGAAACCACATTCGATAACGGACACAGGCTGATCGACCTTGCCAAGGTGCGAAATCTTCTTTTCGCCGGCACACGATTTCCCCACCTCGATATACAGAAAGGCCCTGGCGGTCGCCAGATCAATCAGTCACCAACCAGATTGATCACATCGCGATTGTGGTCCACTATTCTTGATGTTCGCATTTTCCGAGGAGCGAACATCGACTCAGACCACTATCAAGTAGTAGCCAAGATACGTCAACGCATAACACGAACTCCGCGGAGAAGAGTTAGAATACCAAGCTATGACGTCGGAAAGCTACTATCGCCGGAGACCGCCAGTGCCTTTGCCAGCCGCGTCTCCCTTAAGCTCTGCGATACACCTCAATCCTCCACTCAGTCAGTAGAGCAACAATGGAGCCTGTGCAAACAAGCCCTGAAGAGCACAGCAACGGAAGTGCTGGGTCTTAAAGCTTCACCATGACGAATCACCTGGTTCGATGACGAGTGTAGAAGGATTCATGCGGCAAAGCAGGAGGCACACAAAGCCTGACTACACAAAAAAACAAGAGCGGCTCGTGAGCTCTACGAGCTTAAAAGAAGGGAGGAATATAAGCTTCTCAAAATAACAAAGAAAGAGCACGAGAAGCGGGCGATTGAAAACTTGGAGAATAAATGGATAAAACGACTGTCTCAAGGCTATAAAGCCCGAACGGAGGCTGGGGGTGAGCTAGTTAGGAGCATGCACCGGCTCTCGTACGACCAAGTTGACCTTATATTAGATTTTAATCATCTCGGTCCTGTTATACGGCGCAGAAACATGGACTTTATCTAAAGCGGATGAGAAAATCCTTTGTCGTTTCGAGAGAAAGATTCTGCGTGCGATTTTTGATCCCATAAACACAGAGGGGGGTTGCAGGAGAAGATTCAATGACGAACTGTACGGGTTGTAAAGCGACATGAGTCTAGTCAGGCGTCTACGGATCCAACGCCTAAGATGGCTAGGCCATGTAGAGCGAATGGACACCACAGCTCAAGCCCGTAGAGTCTTTGAATCCAACCCCGAGGGACGAAGAAATAGAGGTGGAAAGGAACCTCAACCAACTGGGCGTGCGGCATTGGAAAAACTAGCGAAAGATCGTGCTAGGTGGAGAGGCATGTTAGTTGAGGCCCAGGTTCACCCCGAACTGTAGCGCCCGTTAAGTAAGTAAGTATTCGTTTTGTCGGTTTTGTGGTCAATTTTGATGGAAGCAAAAGTTGTTTATTTTTCTTTAAGAAAAATAAAATCCCGACAACAGCCATGTCATCGAACGTATTTTTCACGGTGCGTCTCCTCGTCTCCTCGAAACCATGAAAGGTTTCTCGAAATTCGCTTTTGGGAATCGGCAATAAACTGTAGACCCTTTTCGCTAATGGGAAAATAAAGTCACACACAATATAGTTTAGGTTCTTCATGAGCTGTAACGCCACATATAAGTTAACACGCCAAACATTCATTCTCCTCCGAGATCTTCCAGTGCATCGTCAAGTTACACCTTGCACAAGTTCACACACAAATCATTCAGCCTCCACCGAGATCCTCAAGTGCATCGTCAAGTTACACCACCCACACAAATCATTCAGCCTCCACCGAGATCCTCAAGTGCATCGTCAAGTTACACCGTTGCACGCCCACATCTAGTGACATCGTTTCTAACTTGCTTCAAAGCGAATTGCCAAGTTAGCATCCAGACATCGGGATCACCCAACACCACGCCGCATTCCATCACGTATTGTTCGCCAGTGTCATCCGACCCTTTATCATCGCCGCTGCATTACGACACGCCGTTCATCTGCGACCAGGCAAATAGTATTTAAGGTAGAGTAAGATAAATTTAAGTTTGAGTTTGTAATCAGTTGTAAGGGGGCACGCTGCCCGAATAAAAAATATTTTTTTTTAGAAAATTAATTTTATAATTAATTAATTTATATAATATAAATTATATAATATAATAAATAAATAAATATGTTAAATAAATAAATTCGAAACTAACTTCATTTCAAAACACGAAGAAATAATAGTTTCGACTGCGAACTAACCAGGGAGATATACGAAGGCATGCTTATAAATCCGTGTTACTAAGAGAAGATGACTGGACTAGAAAGCCCCACAATGCTCAGAGACATTGACACACCTCGGGTAAAACGGACCGTATTAATACTGACGAGCCTTGCAAGAAACGAATAAAGACAACGAACTTCGGCAGTGTACGTGGAATCTTAGGTAACTAAACAGACCACGTGCAGCCGAACAACTTGCGGACGCCCATAACCGCTATAAAGTGGACTTAACCACCATCCGGGAAACGGGATGGACGGACCGGGTACAATCCGAAGAAAATCTCCGACATCTACCACGGCGACTGCTATAGGGAAAGAGGACAACGGTTGTTCGGATGCGGATTTGTTGTTCAAGGCGAAAAATCCCAAGCGATCGCCTCATAAAGATTAAATTTTCTAACATCGGCCTGATCTGCGATCACGCCCCCACGGAAGACAAGGAGGACTACACCAAAGATATCAGAATTGTACTTGGAGACTCTAATGATAACCTAGGTAGGTAAAGCATCTTTGAACGAGTCATCGGCAAACACCGCCTACACGACACGACATCTGATAACGGGCATGGGCTGATTGATCTTGCGACAGGGCGAAATCTGCTCCTAGCCAGTTCGCGCGTCCTATACACTATACTATACATTCACTATATACTGTACTATGCACAATCACTAACCAGATTGATCACATCGCGATCGACGTTCTTCCACTATTCTTAATGTCCGAGCCTTCCCCTAGGAGGAATCGAATTAATCTTAACCTTTCACACAGTCAATAGAATGACAGTGGAACTCTAGCAAACAGGCCCTGGAAAGCAATGCATCTAAGATTTTGGACTGCAAGGCTCCACCACAAAGAACAACCAAGTTCGACAACGAGTGCAGGAGGATTCACACAACGAAGCAGGAGCACATAAAGCCTCCCTGCATAGAAGAACAAGAGCAGCTCGTGAGGCGTACGGATTTTGAAAGAAGGGAGGAACATGCGTGTTATAAACGAACAGAACTACTAATTCGCAAATGTATGGACAGCTGTCAATCTTGGCATGGCGACAGTTTCCGGGGGTTTGGCTTTCTTCTTCTCCTGTCGGCCAACGAAGCAACACCGGCTTGTAGTCCAGATCTTTCGTTCCTGATTACTTAACTAGTGAATTAACTTTAACCATCTTTGACTTATATTATCACAAATAAAGTATTCAAAATTAGAATTACAAATAAATTTGAGAACTTAATAATGCGCTTCTTAGGAGAAGGAAGAAAATGTACGAGAAGCGCGCGATTGGGGACTTGAAGAGGTGTTACTGCAGGCATGAAGTTCGAGAGTCTTATTAACAAATACAGGGAAGATGCCAAGGTTATAAAACCAGAACGAAAACCTGTAGGGATAAGAACGGACACCTAGTAGTAGAATCGCAGTCGATGCTGAGAATATGAACGATAGTCTATATACCGCTGTCAGGCAGAATGATATATTTCTTAATGACGAAGATCGCAAAGAATTCCGACCTCCTGACCTCGACGAGGATGCGATCGCCATTTCGAAACTCAGACGCACACAAACTGTCTGCTGAGCTCTTCAAAGCAGTTGATGACCTGGTTAGGAGCATGCACCAGCTCATCTGTAAGATATGATCAGAGGAAAGCATGCCCGACGAATGGAGTCTCCGCATCGTTTGCCCGATCCACAAGAAAGGAGGCCCTTTGACTGCGCCAACTACAGAGGAATAAGTCTCCTTCATATCCCCTAAAAAATCTTCTTTGCCGTTTTATGTGAACGCTTGAGGCCTTTCGTAAACAAACTGACAGCTCCTTATCAGTGTAGCTTTAGGCCAGGGAAGTCACTATCGACCAAATCTTCACACTACGGCAGATCGACACAGACCACCTATAGCTCAGGACTTCGTCTACCTTGGCTTCGCAACGGCCTGAAACAACGACGTCAGTTCCGAAATCAAACGCCGAATCGCTCTTGCTCTCGATCGTTTCTTTGCGCTCAGGAGATCCCGTACGAACAAGTCGATTCTATATAAGACCCTCACCATCCCGGTTCTCCTGTATAGCGCAGAAGCATGGACACTATCAAAAGCGGTTGAGGAAGTCCTTGGCCATCGGGAGATTTCGTCTGGGGTTTTACGTGGACACCTGCCTTGTTGGCTTAATTCCACGGTGGGCCATTCCACATGGGGTGAATATAATGCGTCCACCAACGCCCCTTCCTTAGATGACCAAGTCTGGTCTCAATTTGGAGTCATGCTTGGGGACATGAACTCCACCCTTGATAAAGGCCGAGGTCTACCTAACACCTCTTGCATCTGACTTAGATCGAAGACGAAGTCTTCATTGATCTTGTCAGATACCATGCGTTCCCGCGATGTTGGGATAACCACAGCCACCACGATGCTCCCACAAGGGGGCCTACCTCAAACAGACAGGACCGGAGCGAATTTCGGCTACTGAGTGTGCATATTATTTGCTACTATTACAATTAATTAATTTTCATCATTGGCACAAAGTGCCTCTTGGCTGTGTTTCTTTTAATCATTCACACACTCACTCACCTAGTTCACTCCGGGGGCTTCCTGTCCCCGTGGTACCAATTATTTTAAAGTGCCTTGGTTTTCACTACGCCACTGATGAAACCAGTCACTTTCAGTTGAGTCCACCCAAAACTCAAGCCTGACAACTTACCTTCCGTCATTCCTGAGGTGCCAGGATTTTAGCACGCTCGACTGGATATTTTTGAATGGGCCGCCAGACCGGCCCATATCGCCATGCACCACCAGATTCTGGGAACCACCAGGGTTCCCCAACGACCATGCACCATGAACAGATTGCATAGGGGTGTGACAACACCGCCTATGCGCAATTCGACCGCCCCGGAGGGCACCTAATACCCCGAAGGGTTCACTTCCACCCTAAAGGGTCCAACTTATAGCCCCGAAGGGTTCACTTCACCCCGAAGGGTTCAACTTTTAACCCCGAAGGGTTTCTCTATGCATCTTCCCAAAATGGGAATTCGAAAAATCGTTCGAGACATCAATTCATGCTTTTCAAACGTTACCATTGATTGGGAGCGGCAACCAATCAATGGACATCTCAAATAAGATTCATATATAAGATTATATATAATCTTTCAATATCTGGAGAATAATATTCCCTTTCTTCACCTACGGACCAGGCAACAACTTTGGATCTGCTACAAAGCCACCACCTGGTCCGTCCTCCGGATTTTAGTCGCCTCTTACGACAGGCATGGGGAATGCGCAGGGGGAATGCGAATAAGTATCATATATATAAAATATATAAAAATATATGTATATATACAATCCTTAGATATCTGGGGAAGAGTATTCCCTTTCTTCACCTACGGACCAGGCAACAACTTTGAGCTGCTACAAAGCCACCACCTGGTCCGTCCTCCGGATTTTAGTCGCCTCTTACGACAGGCATGCCTTACCTCGGGACTATTCTAACCCCGTACCCGCAGGGGGAGCCATCGGGAGAGAAAGATTGTGCTTGAGATTTTCGGCTCTATGAGCGCAGATGGGAAGAGCGCCGTGACGCACTGGTTAATGTGTTGGCGTCTGACGCCGATGACGCGAGCTAGAATCCCGACAACAGCCATGTCATCGAACTTGATTTCATGGTGCTTCTCCTCAGCGGGAGTCTAACAAAACCCCCTGTAGTATAATTGTCTTAAAAAGCTTTTCGAAATTCGCCATTCGGAATCGGCGATAAACTGTAGGTCCGTTTCACCTATGCTTTGGGAAAATAAAGTCACATGGGTGATAGAGAGAGTTTGGCTTTGGTCGTTCATGGACTGTAACGCAAACATACATACATACAAACGCAGACGGGGGATGGAAGAAAGATTCAGCCACGAACTTTAGGAACTGTACCGCGACAAGAGTCTAGTCAGGCGTCTACGGATTCTTACGGATATGTAAGATGGCTAGGCCATGTAGAGCGAATGAACACCAAGGCCCCAACCCGCAGAGTCTTTGAATTCAGCCCCGAGCACCGAAGAAACAAAGTGCGCACCTAAGGTAGCGCACATAGATGGAAGGGGACCTCTGCCATTGTGTATTTACTCCTGGTTAATCATTTTACAGTTACAGCGAGTATGTGATACCCAATGGAATATCCGATTCTTTTTCAATTCACAATAAGAAACTTTTGAGTTAACGTCGTTACCAGAAAGTGTTTTTTTTTTTTTTTTTTTTTGATTTTTTAGATAATATATTACTTTTGAAACTTTGGGGCTCAAACGCGAACTCTTTAGCTTTTTGAATTCAAACTGCAACATAATTCGTCTCTGACAGCGGAAAATATTAATAATGCTTTAAAGGATGTATATATCCATCTCTTGCTTTGGAAATCACTTTATCGTGCCAATGTAATACAGATTACCCCGGCTGTTGGTTGTATGACCGTATTTAATTTTGTTGGACTTGTACTTAACATTCTTTCTTAATGGCTCTTGTTGGTGACTAGTTATTTAAGGGGTTTTAAAAATTTACAAGGTTGGTTTGTTTAATGGAATTCACTGACTTCAAATGAGCCTCTGAAAATGGGCTTTCAGACAGCTCGGGAGAAATGAAACACTGGTATTGTGCATCAAAATATTGCTGAGACATAAGGCATCAATTGCAGATGCGGGCTTTGATTAATGAGTCCTGTTCAACATGAATAGAAACTGTCTAAAACGCGCCGTTCTGAGTTTTCTGCTATGATGCATGATAATTAACTCTCTTTCCAATCCTCCCGGTCCTTCCCGAAGGCCCACGCGGTTGATTTTGCCAATCCTTTTGAAGGTTTATACAGGTTTGGGCAGTCACTTATTCTCTACGTTAATCATTTTCAAACCGATGTCATTCAAACGTCCTCATTAGGAAAAACGGGCAAAGAAGCTTAACACAACTGGTGCGTAAAGACAAAAGGCATCACTCCCAAATAATTTGGAGTGATCTTGGGCGCTAAGCTTCTTTGATAAAAATGTGTTGAGGCAATACCGTGCCCACTTTCTGACAGAATAGTTGCACTTGTGGTAAAAAGTAAATTCTATCATCGGGGAAGGGCTTTTAGATCCAATCGGTATTGATAAGGCTGATAATTCTGTATGCATTATTTGCTTAGTGGGAGAGACTACCAAACGAATAGGTCATAGTCTCTTTCAGGAAATAGAAGGTGCCTTCCTAGACACTACCAACTCTTCTCTAGGAACTACGAGAATGATGTGTATCCGGGTCTAAGATATAGTGTAATCATCGATGAATACTTAAAGCTATAACTCGTCTTCAAAGGGATGATTTTAGATTAAACTTGCATTGTAATGCTTGTCTCATGGATATTCCATCTTCGAGTGATGCCAGTCATCCTATTGCGTGGTAACTATACCGCCCGTTTTCCGGCTTCGATCAGAAAATGAAAAAAAAAAAAAGAATGTATTTGTAATTTCTCAGATGTCCCCAAGTCTGAGCATTAATCTGCCAATAGGGTCTGTCGGAATGCAACAACATTCAATCACACTTTTCCTTAAAAATGGCTGCCTTTTAGGCAGGTATTTATATACAGCCTATCTGTGCTCAGACTTATGTTTGCCTCTTCTACTTTCTTACCACTTGTAAAATACTGAGAACTCACTAATGATTGAGGTAAGTTTGAATCCCTGTCCCTGTTTAGATGCCATGATGAGCTCATTAGATTGGAAACTGAAGAAAGCCTGTCAGTTTGCTTTAGGTTGCACGCAAAAGTTCTCTATCAACGACTTCGTCTCCAATGCCCATCGTCGCAATAATAGGGACAGTTCCGACCACAGATTGACAACACTGCGAATGGTAAGTGTGTTGCCGTAAAACACCAAAGTGTGTGTTTTCATTGTAGTCTTTTTTTATGCAATGTGTTTTTATTATGAAAGGACACAAAAAGGGAAATTTCCTTACTGTACACACAAGAGAAAAGGTGTAATGCTTAACACACTGGACTCCCAACTAGGTGATCCCGTGCTCGAATCTTAAGGTTCCTGTTAACACTTTTCGCAGCGAACAAAGAAAATAACTCGTCTTGTCCTCCCTCTCCGAGCATTTGTCGCTTCGAGGCTTATCAAGCCCGAAACATTGTTCTTTGTTTTTTGTGAAGCAACATCATGGGTGATTGAGAGAAGCTCGGCTCAGGTTCTTCATGGACTGTAACGCCAACATACAAACATACATACAATATTGCGGATAGTCGGAAAATTTTTCACTTTGATTGATTGATAGATTCAAAATGTGTTAATTATTAGTAAGTGTGTCGCTGCAACATTTTTAAGGTGTCATTCGGGTTTTTATTCATAACACGTAATAGTCTTAATAGTTGTAGTTTTAACAAGAATGAGTGTCTCGATTTCAAAGATCAAACGTGTTAAGTGACACGTCTTACAATGTGTCAAATGACACACTTGTTACGTGTTGTTTAACACAATAGCATTTGAAGTGAGAGTGTATACACCTTGACAGCCATAAGTAATCTGCATATTTTTTTTACTTCTAATGAGATTTTATGGAATTGAAAACGATAAGTGCGGCATTATCTTTAACATCTTAACAGGGAGAGGGAGGTTTCGCGCAGGTTCAAAAGTTGTATATTCTTGTGGTGTTTTGGATGTTTGACACACAACCTGAACGGAGTTCAGTGGTTTAGGTCGCAGATGTTAGTTCACTACTCTAAGGGGTTTTGTCCAAGATAGGACGAGAACCGACCGAATTTCACGTTGGTTATAATTCTTAGCGATTTGGGTCGTAGATGTTCGTTCACTACTCTAAGGGGTGGTTGTCCTAAATAGGACGAGAGACGATCGAATTTCGCGTTGGTTATAATTCTTAGCAATTGTTTCATGCACTTTTGGTGTTTTATTGTTACTGTGAGTGTTATGCCTGCAGCAGTACCCTTGATCACTTCCCATTCACAACTGTGTTGCATAGTTTTTTCCGTATAGGAATTGCTTTCTTCTTGGCTATGAAATGACTTTTAACTATAGACCTTCCGCGACCTGTTAACCATTGCACCACGACCACTTTGTGGACAGGTGTTACTTATCTTATATTTTTTTTAGTAAAGTGAAACTATTGCTATACGAACACTCAAAATGGGCAATGAAATTTCTAAACTTGAAGTACTTTGTTGTAAAACGAGTTTTTTGAAATAGTTCCTTGAACGTCTGGTGGTGATGCGAGATTAAGATTGGTTTTAAGAGGATCGCTCACTCATTTTCATAAAAATTCACATAAGATTCTAGGAGCGCTGCAATTCAGCAAAAAGAATGTTGTCGATGAATAGCGCGCCATATTAAATTATTAGTGTTGTGGTTTAACGGCTAATACTTTCAGCTGATCAGTCAGAATTCACTCTTTGCATAAGGGAGATAGTCCAAAAAGACTCATTCGAATTGCACACCTAATTTTGTGATTGCATTTGTGTATTTCAAATCAGCAGCTACAGAGTAGATACTCGTATACAGTCTTCGGAAAAATATCACAAAGGCCATCAGACAGATAAACTCCAACTATTTGCACGGGAATCTCCCTCTGGTAGGATTCAATGCGAGGAAAACCCCATCGCCTGCGAGAGTTAAGCTTTAAAAATATCCTTCGTCTCACCATATACACACGTGTGCATTTATCTTGTAGGTGTTCCCGACACAGCCATGTCATCGAACGTGTTTTTCACGGTGTTTCTCCTCAGCGGGGTTCTGACAAAACCCCCTGTAGTAAAATTGTCATGAAAGCTTCTCGAAATTCGCCGTTCGGAACCGGCAATAAAACTGTAGGTCCCTTTCACCCATGTGAAAATGAAATCACACACAACATGGGTGATTGAGAGAAGCTCGGCTCAGATTCTTCATGGACTGTAACGCCAACATACATACATACAGGTGTTTTGCGAAGACCTCTAATTTGATTTAGTATCATTAATCAATATTTTCAGAACAGTTTGGTGCGTAGCAGTCAATGTTTTAGATAATTCTATTTACTTGTATTCGTATAATTAATTTATTGTATCTATATCCACTTGATTCAGCCGCAGATAAGATATTCCATATTATGATTTTCCTTCTATGTATAGCGCTATAGTCATTCGTAATCTGTAATCTGAAGTGTTTGTCCGTTTAGAACTTGAAGTAATCTGATCAGATGTTTACGTTTATTACATGACATACAGTAGATACTATAATAGTTTATTATCTTTCGTTACAGACAGTGTGATAGTTGCAGTAACAATAACGATACCTAGTGAAAAGAGAAAGAACTGATTCGAAAGGTAATTGTGCAAAATGACTGCCAGCAGGAAGGGAAGTAGAGACATTGCAATGGACACGTCGCCAGATCCATTCGACAGTATTATGGAACAGGCTGGTTTTTCAGGCAAATTTCAAAGAACGTACAATGGAATTTTCATCCTAGGACTATCTTGCTTTGGTGCTATGATTTATATGAATATCATTTTGGCACTAAATGTTCCAGATCACTGGTGTAATGTGCCAGGGCGGGAATTTACAGACTTGAGTCTGAAGGATTGGAAGAATCTCACATTGCCCAAGTAAGAATATTGAAGCAAGCTTGAACATGGGCTGTATGGATTATAAAAAGTATTTTACAGGGAGAAGAATAATAAAGGAATTGCGACGTATAGCAAGTGTAAGATATATGAAAGGAATTTTAGTGATACTAGTATGATAGAAGGTGGAAACTCTGAAGCCGAAATTATGGGTAAGAAAACCGTGGATTTTGTTCATAAAATTTATCATTTTGGTTCGCGGATCATACCACTTCAGCAGCATATTTTTCTTGTTACGTTATTCTCCCATTTTGGCATTGAAACTTTTAGGCCGAAGTCAACAAGCATAGTCATCGCAATTTTCTTTTAAAGGACTGTCCAAGTCAAGCTCAGGAATTTAGCTGGCCGTATGGCCATAACACTTACTTTTAGATATTCATCTTGCAGCTCTGATTGATGTCGGAATTGTGTTTAGGGTTTCGTGTGGTGTAATGGGTGGGCAATTCAGAGTCGATTTCAGCAATAACCGTGGGCCATAGTCTACCCAGTACCCTCTCTATAAACCGGTTGCCTTGGTGCTAAGCGAAACCGGGGTACCATTTAGTGCCACTATATTTCTCTCACTGCAATCTGGCCACAAGATGGCTAGTCCTACAACACGGAATTTAGCTTTCAGTGGCTAAAACTTGTAGAAGCCCATTCTACAAAAATTCTGTTTTTTTTTTTTTTTGTTTTTTTTTTTTTTTTTTTTAGACGTACAAATTGTATCCCGTTACACTCAGCTGGTTACGACATACTTAACAGACAACAACACCCGAAGGAAAACAATTTAAATCAGATAAACAATTTAAATCAGCCAGCAAACGAGCCGACACTAACACCCTACATTGACCGAAACTCCGCTAGCACTCTCAACTTGTTTCTTACTTCTCTCCCAAATAAACATAGAATCGTACGATTGCTATTGTCTCTAGGCTCGTCCGACTACTTGGTCATATCCACAATTTTCTTCTACTCGAGCCAAATAGTTAAAGGATAAACTCCCAAAAGGACGGTTTGGCAATCTTAGCAAACGCCCTGGGATGAACTAAACCACTTCTTAGAGGAGCTTTACCTGGTTAGGTTTCTTGATAACGACTTGGATGCCACTGCTGATATAGTCACAAGTACCATTCTTCTCGGTATGAGAAAATGTAGTCTTCACAGAGTAAAGAGTACCAAACTGAACTAGAATAGGTGGTAGGACTTGAGCTGTAGATAGGCAATTAATATGAGGGAGGTAAGTTTTCGGACTTAGGAATCACTTAGACCAATTAGGATAGCCGAAAAAAAAATAAGCAGACCAGAAATGACTGCAATACGCATATTCGACGAGTCAAATTCGACCAAAAATTAAGGTAAAAAATACTACAATGTCCTAAGGGTTGTAAAAATGTTTGGTCCTTCGGCAAAAACTCGGTTTACAATGATATTTCACCTGTCAGCTCTTTAGACAAGTTGTATCTGCCAGTTGCAAATTGCGCAGCTCTACGCTCTCAGACTCATACTTCTCCTCCTGTACTTGAGGGCTCGAATATGCCATGCGTCAAGTTCACTTCCGCACCCATACAGTGAAAAAAGTACTTCGCAATCTAGATATTCATAAATCCGCTGGATATTTCGATCAGAATTCTGAAGAGGTATTGTTCTTAGTTGGAAAAACATACGCTGTGATTTTTTACTTGTCCTACTCTTTAGGGCCCTTCCCCAGTACATGAAAAATAGCATTTGTTCAGCCTGTCCCTAAAAATAGGGAACGTTCATGTACCTCCCCTTACTGACCCATATCTGATAAGCTGATAAGCCGTTATGGAATATCTCGAGACATGGAGACTTTTTAATGAGCGGCAGTGTAGTTTCCACACCAACAGATCTATTGGTAACTTGATGTCATACTAAAAAGTTGGAATCGCTCGCTTCATCAAGCAGGTGAAAGTAAAATAGTTGCGCTGGATCTGATCTCTTCCTCAATAGAATAGAAACTCAATTCAAGTAATTTTGGATGGTTGTGAGTCTGCTTTCCATCAAATTAATGCCGGTGTACCCCAAGGTTCTTTTTTTGTCTTTGACTTTCTTTCTGCCATTTATCAATTATCTCCTGTTTGTTACTTCTAATCCAATTCATTATTTCGCCGACTACAGTACTCTTAGCTTTGTATATTCATTCCCAGGTCCTGCTCTTCGGGCATTATACTAGAGTAGTTGCGTACGTTAAGCTTAATAAATTCTTCCGATTGAGTGAGTGAGATTGAGTGCTTCTAAAATGCAATGCTGTCTTTTGCCTTTAAAGCGAAAATCTATAACACAGCCTCTATCCATAAATGGCACTTATATCGCCAAAATCGAGTACCTTTTCCTCTTGGTGTGTGCATCAATGACAGCCTTCATTGGATTGATCACATATTCAACATCGTTAAAAATACTGCGAGATCTTCAAGTTTCCTTAAGCGATGCCAAAATTCCTCTCCCTTTTTCGATATGCAGACCCTGCCTGGTCTGGTGCCCCCAAAATCTCCCTGCACATTCTGAACAGGATTCAAAATCGTACCATAAAATTAAACTGTGATAGCAACATTTCAAAATCATTAGTATCATTTGAGCATCGTAGGAATGGTTCCAGCCTCTCCCTGTTTCATCGAATTTTTCAAACTTAATAGTCTAACGAATTAACCAGTTGCATGCTAGCCTTTCAAGTCCTCACCTACGCCAAGCTCGAAATACAAATCCGTTCACCCGCAAGCTTGTCTTCGGACGTCGCATCAAGTATAGAAAGTCTTTTTTAGCCACACAACACGAATGTACAACGCTCTACCAAGCTCTGTAATTTCCCGGCATTACAGCTCATGAAAGTTCAAAATCAACATTTTAAGGTAGCCATAAAGATTTATGCGCTCTTTGCAAATTACGAGTTGTGGCAAGTAAGGCCCGAGAATTTAGTCATAACTCGGGAACTGGCAACACCGCGTTTTTCGTAAACATTGGTCTAAAAAGGGTTAGTTTTCATGCAAGGCAGAAGTTGACAGCATTGTTTGTTTGGGTGTGGTGCGTATTTTTCGAAAAAAATGTTTACGTGGCATCGTAAAAATGAGTGACTCACATTACAAGCAACGTGTTGTGATTCAAATTTTAGTTAAATCTGGTGAAAACCCCTCGAAAATCTTCGGAAAATTTCAGGTGGTATATGAGAGCGCCGTGGCGCAGTGGGTGGTATGTTGGCCTCTGACGCCGATGACATGGAATCGAATCCGGACAGCCAAGTCATCGAACGTGTTTTGACGGTTCTTCTGAGCGGGGTTTTGACAAAAACCCCTGTGGTATAATTGTCATGGAAAGCTTCTCGAAACTCACAGTCCGGAATCGGCAATAAAATGTAGGTCCCTGTCACCTTACTTACTTACTTATCAGGCCTGCGATCCATGGAGGATCTGAGCCTGAGCTATAGCTGCCTTCCATCCTTGACGGTCCCGGGCACGCTGCTTCCAGTTGTCAAGACCGAGATGTCTTACATCCGCGATTACTTGGTCTTTATACCGGAGGTTCGGTCTTCCTCTTCTTCTCGAACCAGGAGGCTCGGAGTCGAAGACCCTCTTAGCTGGAGCGTTGATGTCCATGCGCTCGATGTGGCCGAGCCAGTGTAGTCGACGGGTCCTTGCTTTCCGGACTACATCCACATCTTGGTACAGCTCGTAGAGTTCGCGGTTGTGTCTTCTTCTCCATTCACCTTCCTCACAGACAGGACCAAATATCCGGCGCAGCATTTTTCTTTCGAAAGAACCCAAAATCAGCTCCGCTGTCCTGCTTATCGTCCAGCTTTCGGCTCCGTACAGCAAGACTGGCAGAATGAGCGTTTTGTAAAGCATGACTTTGGTCTTTCGAGTGAGGAGTTTTGACCCCAGTTGTTTGGACAAGCCGAAGTAGCAGCGGTTGCCAAGGGCGATTCTACGCCGGATCTCCACTGTGGTGTCATTTGTGGAATTTACGTTTGCCCCGAGGTAGACAAACTCCTTAACTACCTCGAAATTGTAGCTGTCAATTGTTATGTTTTGTCCCAGGTGGTGAGCGACGGATTGGTTTTTGCTTGACAGCATGTATTTCGTTTTGTCCTCATTGATCTTAAGGCCAATTCGTTTCGCCTGCTCTTCAATCGCCGTGAATGCTTCCACAATGCCACGGCGAGAACACGCGATGATGTCGATATCATCCGCGTATCCTAGCAGCTGGATGGACTTGTAAAAGATAGTGCCTTCCCTGTTGACGCCTGCCCGTCGCACTATCTGCTCCAGCACCAGGTTGAAGAAGTCACATGACAGCGCATCTCCTTGCCGAAATCCGGTGCATGTTTCGAATGGTTCCGAGGTCCTAGAACCGAGTTGCACGGTGCATCGCGTGTTTTTTAGCGTGGCGCGACACAACTGGATCAGTTTTACCGGGATCCCGAATTCGGCCATCGCCCCAAACAGTGCTTCACGATGAATGCTGTCGTATGCGGCTTTGAAATCGATGAAAAGGTGGTGTGTATCGATTTGAAACTCGTTGGTCTTTTCCAGGATTTGTCGAAGTGTGAAAATTTGGTCTATAGTTGATTTGCCGGGCCGGAAGCCGCACTGATAGCTGCCGATTAGTGCGGTGCAAAATGGTTTTAGACGTTCACACAATACGCTGGACAGGATCTTGTATGCGACATTGAGCAGGGATATACCTCTATAGTTCTTACAAGAGGTAGGATCGCCTTTTTTGTGGATGGGGCATATAGAGCTGGTATTCCAGTCGTCGGGCATGCTCTCATCTTCCCAAATTCTGCAGATGATCTGGTGCATGCTCCCTACCAGAACATCGCCGCCAGCCTTGAAGAGCTCTGATGGCAAGCCATCTGAGCCTGCGGCCTTGTTGTTCTTCAGCTTCTGAATAGCTGTGCCGACTTCTTCTATGCTGGGTGGGAGGACTACTTCAGCGGCTGGAGTTGGGATTTCCTCAGTCCCTACCACTCTCTCTTGGTCATGCTCGTTAAGCAGCTGCTGGAAGTGCTGCTTAAATACATCCACTATTCCCTGCGGGTCGGTGACAAGATTACCCTCGCAGTTTCGAAGAGCCAGGGTGCCCTTTTTGAAGCCTCCTGCAAGGCCTTTGGCTTTCTTGTAAAAGGCTCGTATTTTATGTCTATCCCTAGACTCCTCGATATCCTTGAGCTGGGAGGCTGCGAAGATTCTTTTCTTTTGTCGCAGTAGTTTCTTCTCCTCCCTTCTTCTGGCTCGGTACTCTTCTCGCGCTGCCCTGGTTTTCCTCTGCAGCGCCTTTTGGTACGCCTCGTCGGTTGCTGCCTTTTTCTGCTCACACTCGCCATCATACCACGGGTTTCTTGTCGGGGGTGGTAGGTATCCTAAGGTGGTTTCGGCTACTTCCTGAATGGCTGAGCGGCAATGCAGCCACATATTATTGGCATTTGTGTTCGACGTAGGCATACCGTAGAGTCTTTCGCTCAGCTGCTCCCTGTAGACTCTGGCAACCTCCGGTGTGCTCAGGCGCCCAATGTCGAACCTCCTCCTGATGGGCTGGTGCAGCTTTCTGACATTGGACAGTCGAGCTCTGAATCTTGCTGCTACGAGGAAGTGGTCAGAGTCGACATTTGCCCCTCTGAATGTTCGCACATCCAGGATGTTTGACGCGTGCCTTGCGTCAATGAGCACATGGTCGATTTGGTTGGCGGTTCGACCGTCCGGAGATCGCCAGGTTGCTGTGTGGATTCGCTTGCGAGGGAATCTTGTGCTACTTATCACCGCATTACGAGCTGTCGCAAAGTCAGCGAGTCGGAAGCCGTTATCTGTTGTTGTATCGTGGAGGCTGTGCTTTCCGATCACTCCGCCAAGGGTGTTTTCCTTTCCGATTTTGGCGTTGAAGTCCCCGAGCACGATTTTTACATCGTACTCCGGACAAGCTCCGTAGGCGTTGTCCAGGAGGTCATAGAAGTCCTCCTTGATAGGGTCTTCAGCCTCGTCGGTAGGGGCGTGTGCACATATAAGGCTGATGTTATAAAATCTGCCTTTGATGCGGATCACAGCCAGGCGATCACTTATAGGTTTAAAGTCGATGACCTTCGACCTTAACCGCTTTCCCACGACGAATCCGCATCCCAGTAAGTGCAACCTTTTGTGACAGCTGTAATAAATGTCGCAATTTTTCTTCCTAATCATACCGTTTCCTATCCAGCGTATTTCCTGGACCGCAGTATTATCCGCCTTGTACTGCGTGAGGATTCCTTCTAGTTTATGAGCAGCTCCGGGAGTGTACAGGGTTCTGACATTCCAGGAGCATACTCGCAAATCGTGTTCCTTTTTCGTGCGTTGTCGTCGTCGAGTATCCGTCCGTATATCCGAGGCATCTTGCTCATTCATAACTTTGGGTTTTTTTACGTGGGCGGATTGTTAGCCCGCCGCACAACCGCCATTCTGGTCGGGGTTTTCTTCGCTGCATACGTTTGTTCACCTCCCAACGGTTGTTGAAGAGGCTATCCAGAGGGCGCCGCGAGGAGGCCGTATGTCAACTTGACCCGGGCATTTAAACAGGGATCGTTGCTGGCATCTCGCCAGGTTGAGAGCAATCAACAACTTTACCCTGTATGTCCGAGCCCATGCCCTGTCACCTATGAGAAAATAAAATCACACACAACATGGATGATTGAGAGAAGCTCGGCTTTGGTCCTTCATGGACTGTAACG
Organism: Eumerus sabulonum; assembly: GCA_951905685.1. Classification (NCBI taxonomy): domain Eukaryota; kingdom Metazoa; phylum Arthropoda; class Insecta; order Diptera; family Syrphidae; genus Eumerus; species Eumerus sabulonum. Next base: position 213,610,953 of record OX645060.1, read on the forward strand.
CCAACATTCATACAAGTATAGAGACAAATGTATCCGAAAAGACGCGGATTTTAATGGTCGAAAGGGTTCAAGAAGGGCGATGGTTCAGTAGAAGACAATGTGAATATGCTCCTACCGACCAGACATTGATTGGAGAGCGCTGGTTGAGCAGGTCTCACCAAGGAAGGGTGGATATTGCACTACGACAATGCACGAAAAAAAAAGCATTCGAACGTTGCTGCATCATTCCTATAGCCCCGATATAACCTTCTGCAACTTTTTGTTACCCCCCAAGAGGAAGTCATACCTCAAGAAACTCACCATGGCGGTGTACAGAAGGTCAAAGAACCTATAATCATGGTTCTGAACGAGTTAACTTCGGAGGATTATCAAGGGTGCTCTGAATGGTGGGAGCAACATTAGAATCGTTGTGTAGGCTTAGAGGGGACCTATTGTAAGAATTGATAATAAAATCTTGCGACAAACTTAATTTGCTCATTTTTTGGTTACAAATTCCCGGAATTCAATTGCTACGTTGTGTGTTCACCGATTAGCCTTAGCAGCACTGTACAATTGATGAACAATTTGCTGCATTTGGGCTAATAAAAATCCACGAGGAAGCTGATGACTATATAAGTTAAAAGGTACTGCAGGACCGAATTTTTTTCAAAATGAAAGCGAAAAAAACCTTGGCATTTGAAAACCTTACAGGCAACGTACCAGGTAGGTAGGTAGGTTCGTTGCCTCCCCAGAATGGAAAGAATGCACTTAGGCCAGAGGGACCCGTTGTGGGGGATTATCACTCTATTCATGGAACCACTTAGTGCTTCTTAAAAAATAAAGAAGGTCAGTTACACTTACTTGCTGAACATCTGTCAGGTCGTTAAGGAAGAAGTATCCTAGGTAGTGTTTCCTGACTGCGCAGAAAGCCAGGCAGGCGCAGAGTAGGTGGTGGTGGATTCGACCCCGTCTTCATCTAGACAGCTTCTGCAGAAATCATTCGGAACTTGTCTTAGTTTTTGCGCGGTACAATGAGGCAGTGACCAGTGATGACACCAATAATTTTGTAGATGTCAGTTCTTTTTAGGGAGATTATTCTCTTAGTCCGTTGGCTATCGAGCCAAGGCCAGATTTAATTAAGACAAATATATTTAGCCGCAATTATTTTCCCGCGCCTTATTTGGTAAATTCTTTAAATGTAATTTTAGTGATCCGAATGAGGACCATAGTAATGAATCAGCTTTTAAAGACTAAAACTACTAATCCTTCCCGGTCTAGGAAATTCGGGCTTAAACCCGTCACTTGTTTTCTTGCCTTTATGATCAACCTCTAGGAGGTTTTTTCGTTATGAAATTAAAATCAAATCTAAGGCCTTACATCCTCTAACACAACGTCCATCCGATAGAGGGTACCCGTCATGATTTCATAGCGCTTCCACTCATAAAGCAAGCCGTCATCCGTGAAATAAGTTCCCATTCAACCGCACTAAATCCATCCTAAGCCATTTCCTCCATCTACAACCGTTGTCGACCGTATTTATACCTTGTATCCCCTAATTATTACATCCAAGTTCCATAAAATCTTACGGCATTAATAACTTAATCGAGCCAACTCTATAACTTTGGTCGCAATTCAACCAAATACGACTGGCGGTAACACCTATGGCAAGAAAAAAAATCAAAAAAAAAAAAAAAAAAACAAGGATCCCTACAAGTAAGTTCCTTACCTTGCCAGTGCTTACCATTTCCCTCGAGCTGGAGTAGGTAAACGGAAAGTTATTGCCGAGCTTATCATTAAAAATCCCAACGAAATAGGAGAAATCAAAAGGGTCGACAAATCCCTGAAGTTGAGCGTCATTGTCGGGCTAACGATGGTGATGGTAGGAAGCACTACCATCACCATCATCCAAGCTGCCAGTATCGCCTCAAGCCGATTCGCTTATCCCTGCGAGGAAAGGAGGAGCGATGTTGTACCTAATATGGTGTTTGGATATCCTGAACGAGTGGGTATCTACATACTTGATTTGCTCCGCTACCTTTCTATCCTTGCTTTGGGTATATGTACATATACATATGTACTTAATGTTATGTATCTTGTTGTGTTGTATTTGTTATTTTATTAATTTGTTTATATTATATATATATGTTTACGTGTGTCATTGCAGAGTGTCCTTATGGCTACAGCTACGATACGGAGTGGTACGAGGGAACGATTTCGACGCAGGAGAATTGGGTTTGTGACAAGGAACTGTATGTTACCAATACGTTTGTGGTTAGTCGAGTGACCGAAGTGCTCGGTTCATTTGTCCTTGGCCAAATGGGTGACACGTAAGTGTGGTGTTTTAGATATTTCACTGGATTTGGGTAAATTTTCTTTTTCGGTTTTTGGTTTCCTCTTGGTTTTTATTTTATTTTATTCGCATGCAATCAAATAAATTCAATTGGACTCGGTTCTAGAGCTCTTTTGAGATCTACTATTCGAATTCCTTCAATTCACTTCGATTCAGATTGGGGTTGTGTAGTGGACGGTATAAAGCTTATGTTTGGTTGCGTGCATTTCGAGTTTATTTATAGAAGGGCGTGGATTAAAGTTTCGAAGAGTTTAAATTCCTACGGATGGGGGAATTCAAATGGGAATGATATTTGGAATAATACCTGTATGAATTCTGTTCTGCGAGCAAGGATAAGCCGAATTGCCATTTAAATTGGAAGACGAACTACATACATGTTCAAGTAGTAGTATTTAAGCAGAAAGTGCAAAAATGCACTTGGGCAAGCATTTGCCAGAACGAATGGATTTTGAGATTAAAGATGTTTTCCTATTTGGGAGATAAGACAGAGTAAAATTAAATTTAATCGTAATTCACCAGTTAGATTAAGGATAAGCTTTCAAAGTGGCTTGATTTGCTTGGTATGTTGATCATGTACATTTACCAGTTCAATGGAATGCTTGCTATTAGAGGATTATAGGATATAATTATTTTCTGTAGAAATAGTTGAATAACGAGTGTGATAATTAGTGTGCATATTGACACTCTATGATAATAGTTTTCATTCATTTCTCAGCTATTTTTTCACCCTAACGCCGCAAATAAATTCTAGACTTCTGGACGAATTGATGAGTTTTGTATTTATGCATCTACAGACCCCCATTAATAAGAACAGAAAAAAAATGTAAAAATCAACTTGTTAGTTACAGTAGTCAATGTTATTAGACAACTATCGACCCATTGCACTAACGTAGCTTCTGCCCAAGGTCATTGAAACGCTAATTAACCGTAAGCTTATGAAATATCTTGAATCACGGAAACTCCTTAATGACCGTCAGTACGGTTTCCGCAGCAACAGATTCGCTGCTGATTTGATGACATACATATCTCGCCGAATCGTTCGTGGAATCGTTAGCTTCACCAAGCAGGTGAAAGCAAAATAGTTGCACTGGCTTTTTCGAAAGCATTTGACAGGGTTTGGCATGAAGTCCTCTTGTCGAAAATGTGTGCTTTCGGGATCGTTGAGTCTCTTCTTCAATGGATTAGAAGCTACACTTCGAATTGTTGAATTCAAGTTGTTTTGGACGAGTTCAAGTCTGGCATCCATTGCTGATGTATCTCAGGACTCCGTCTTGTCTCCAATACTCTTTCTCATTTTTATAAATGATCTCTTGTCTGCCTCTTCTAATCCAATCCACTCCTTCGCTGATGACAGTACCATTAGCTTCTCATATTCGTTCACTACCTTACAACCCTGCACTTCGGCTGTAGATAGTGAGCGGCAGCATGTGTTAAGCGCATTCAATTCCGATATCGACAGCTTCATCCAATGGGATGAAAACGATAGAGTGGAATTTAATGCATCCAAAATACAATGCTGTCTCCTGCCGTTAAAAAGTATAACTAACCCGCAGCCATTATCCATGAATGGCACTTGCATCTCAACCGAAAAGCTTTCCATATGTGTATTGGTATGTGTGTTGCTCACAATCTCAATTGGAACGACCACATATTTAGTGTCGCCAAGCATCACTTGTCCTGCATGACCACCTCGAAATATTGAGCATTTTAACAAACATTTTTATCTGGGTTCTCGACAATAAGTTGAGAAATGCTAATTAGATGCAGGCTACTACCGACTATCTCTACTTAAATCGCTCGACGGTGAGAAGTAACACTTTACGTTGGTGTCACTATCATAGTTTGATTTATGGTTAAGCTTAAACTTAAGGTATTATTGAGGAATCTTATCTCTCAATTGTATATGTTGGTTGTTCATACCTCTGAGACTATAGGTTTTTGCAATACTACTTTGTCCAAAAACTTGGGTGACATATGTAGCATTTATTTTGAAAAGTCTTTATTTATTCTACCAAATCAATTTCGTCGCCTTTATACTAATCCCCATGATACAATGACGATTTTCCAACCTTCAAAACTCTCTCTTATGGCTTATATCTTCTCTGCCGACTCAAAACGGCATCCCCTGATCTTTCGGATTTATTGAATTGCCAGAACTCACACGGTGCCAATAGAAGAAAACCGCAAGTATGATCTTGCTTTTTGACCAACTTTGACGCTTTTTTTATATTTGAAATCCCAACATCATCACCACGATCATTAGCTGTTAATCAACGGTTTCCAAGCACCAAATCTTTGACTTTTTGGACGTGAGCGTCCGGTATGCTCTTCCTCTTCGATTCGCCCTTCTTGGAATCAGCAGCAGAATATTCATTCCGCAAACGAAATTGAATGAAACTTCTTTCCTCAACAAATGTAGACATTAAAAAATCGAAATACTAATCTTTAGCACAAATACACAAAACGAAGGGTATTTCAAACACTAATGAATGTTTAGAATGGAAAGTTGACACGGATGTCAAAGACAGTCCTGCCAATCTAAGAATCAATGCATTCCCCAAATCCTTTTGCGCGCGCAGTTTAAATTCCAGTGACACCTAACTTTTCCGACTCAGTAGTATGAGTGTTCTTTTATCGAAGAACATTCTCATTCGCTTAAATCATCTCATCGAACGGTTACGAAAAGGCACATCGCAGTATACCAAAAGATATGCGAGGGTCGCTACTTATGTTTTGAGAGGTTTTGCAAAATATTCCCCATGAAGATCAATACACTTCTGCATGCGTTTGAGCTAATTTCCACTCCGATTGAGGTGTGTACATTACATATCCTCCAAAATATGTGATTTGAGTACATTAAACGCTTTTTCAGGCGTCGAAAAACGTCGACCTCGCATTTTATTTTTGATCTTCATACGTTAATAGGAAAGAAACACTGGGTGTCAAATCATGACAGTAGGACGTTTTGAATGCAATCTTGTGTCGAAGAATGTGGTATTTAATCCAAACACATCTCTTTGACTGTAAAAGGCTAGTGCTGCCATACCCTTGGATTAAGACATAAATGTGAGGGTATGTCATATGACGATCTTGCGATATCAATTCACGAAGAGCATGGATTTTTCCGGCTCAACAACCAATTTTGAACAAAATGTTCCCTGACTTGTTCTGTTCTCAAGACTTGCAAGTTGATACTCTCATTTATAATAAAAATACTTTGAAAATTGCATCTCAAATGTTTGGAGGGCAAATAAGGGTGCCGATTTCCGACTAATTTTGTCCAACGCGTGCTTGCACATTACTTGGATGTGTAATCTTCTTCTACTTCTACTGGTATGTGCGATAAGTAAACCTGAATACTCGATGTCAAGAATTCGCCTACGTACTAATCCACACTTTAACGACTGGTTTGCACTTAATGCTCTTCTTTCCCTGTTCGACGTTCCTTGTTCCGAGAGAGCTGCCGTTTGTGTTTGGTCGCTCTTCTGATTTTTTCCAACTGCCGAAGTTCCTTCAGGATTATCGCTGCGGCTTATTTAACAGCATCCCATATTGCGTTCGATGTCAACACATGTATGGTTTAAAATATCTCGTAAGTTGGTATTTCCTGATCTCTCCACAGTTTGAACAAATAAAAGAATCATGAAGCCCAAACCGGTTTAGATAAGCTCGGAAGCAGCCATGCCCGGATGCCCGGATGGATGACATAAAAATCCACTTCTCCGTGGTGCCGATTATTCCATTTTGGTAAATCTGGGTTAAGTCGATGGGTTTATCTTCCCATTGTTGACTGATTCTATCTCTCCTGCCATATTCTCATGCTTGACTGTCTTTCTTCCAGCTCAATATCTTTGACTAAAGCAAGAGGTTCCTGGATTTTAGCGTCATAGGTCCTTTGTAGCTCGATAGCCAAAATACCCGCGTCACCACTTATAATATCATCTGATAACGTCGGAAAAGCGCAGCACACTCTCAGCACATAAAGTCGGTTGACTGAATTAACTCTTGTTGAGTGGTATTTCATTTTCACTGCCTTTGTCCACGTTGGTGCCGCATGTATTTTTATTGACTGCGCCATTCTTAACAAAACTAGTCTCCTCTGTCGCCTGGGTCGTCCAATAGTTGTCATTATTCTGGATAAGGCAACACATACCGAGCAGCTTTATCGGAATTTATTTCAAGCTGTTTCTTATAAGTGAGCCTATGATCACCGGTTTATTTTGATTGCCTACCCTGATGGCGATTGTTTTTCTTTCCTTGCGGCTGCTTACCAGTACTACTGACTTCCACCGTCTCACTTTTCAGATATATTCATTCCCAGTGTCTCCTATTTCTGCTATGTGGTTTGCTGCCACTACAATTGCAATATCATCGGCAAAATCAATGATTTTTGTCCCGTTGGAGAGTTCAATCCCCAGAACACAATCAAACATAAGGTTCCTCGGAATAGGACCTAGTACCGGTCCTTGTCGTACTTCGCTATTTATGTGATACGGTCTTACCCCATTTTATGACATCGTAAAACAGATATCGTTAATATTATTAATGAGGAACCCTGGCACCGTAATTTCTCTAAGCCATTGTTCAATACGTCCCCAGGTTGCAGAGTTGAAGGCTCTTTGAGGTCCAGTATTATTACAGTACCCTATTTCATTGCGCCTCCTTTCTATTTCCTGGCCTGAGTAGCTTCTTCTAAAATTGTGGTGGTCGGTTGGCTGATTAGGTGGCTTCCTTCCGCAAAGCGGTGGGGATCACTTAGACCACGAAAGGTCCATTGTGCTATCAGTTTTTTGTTTTGATTTAAATTCGGTAGTTTGCTGATCATCAAAGAAGTATTCTCCCAGAAATCATCTTCTTGAGGAGGCTTGGGCAGGACCATTTCATCGGAAATGTGATGCAGATTCTCTCTCTCTCTCTCTCTCATCATGATACCTACTGCAATAGTCATTATATGGGAGTCCTAATTTAGCGACATGTTTCTTTGTTGATAGTATCTGGGCCAGACCTGGCTCGCGCCATCTCTCATTGGCCTGTAGCAGTGCCTGTTTCGAGATTTTATATTTTAGCGTTTCCATTGGTTAATGGATATCACTTTTAACATTCGATATCTCCAGTGTGGTGCCTATTGTGGCTAGTTCGTCTACTTGACAGTTACCTGGTATATCACTATGCCCAGGTACCAAACCCAACGTAGCAGTGCAGCTGCTCTATAAATCATTTAGGGATTTGCGGCAGTGTCTGACCAATTTTGATTTCATATTTGGCTGCTCGAGGGCTTTTATTGTCGCTTGGCTGTTTGAATAGATGACAATGTCACTGTAATGCATCGATCTCAAAGAGAGCCAGTCGACGACCTCACGAATTGCCGTTAATTCGGCTTAGAATACATTATAGTTGTTCGGTACTCTGAGGGATTGTCCGATTTTCAGGTTCGGTGCATAGACACCGCCAGCCACATCATTGACTGTTCTGGACTCGTCCGCTTATATTTCAAGTGAAGTACCTTGGCTTGGGAGTTCATTCCCATCCCATTGTCGTCGGTTGGCAATTGTTGTTTTATACAGAATCTTAAAGTCCAAGATCGGGGTTAAGTAGTCCGTGACTTCGCTTAAATCACTGTTTTGCTGTAAAATACCAGCGTACCCTATTTCGGAGAACTTCGAATTGTGGTTACCCTCCGTATAGCATCAGGCTATGGCTTGTCTAAATCCGTATTGTTCGCTTGAAAGTCCCACGGTTTCATTTGTTGCCATTTGTCTCCAGCTGGTTGCTTATAAAAGCGTGGTATCTTTGAGTTTTGCCCTGACCCTTGTACCCCAAGGGTTTACATCAGCTTGCTCGCAGAGTCCTTTAAATTGATCACTTTTGCTTCACCGAATGGCTAATTTAAGGTCCGTACATCTATCCCTGTAGATTATCAAGGGTGCTTCGAATCGTGGGAGCAACGTTGGAATCGTTGTGTAGAGTTAGAAGGGAACTATTGTGATGGTCGATATTAGATTTTGCGACGACCTTAATTTGCTTGGTTATTGTTTGCAAGCTCCCGGAACTTAATTGACAAACCTTGTATGATGTTATTCTCCCCTTGAGATCAACTTCATTCAACGCATAGTTACTTGCTTTACCAAAAGGATTTAGACAAAAAATCGAGTGGATGGGCAGACCGGCCAAAACCGCCGTACTTTTCAATTAAAAGTTGGCCCTTGAGACTCTATATAACGATTTCCACGGTCAAAAGGCATGTCGAATGGGTGTTTTAGGTGGCTAGTAGAGATGTCTTTTTGAGAATGTCGGTACAAGTCCTTTTAGTGGTCTCAAGTCATCTAGGTATTCTCCACTAATCTAGGTCCTCTGTAAACGAAAGTTCTCGCAAGTTTTTGCTTTCACTTTCGGTTCAGTGAATTTTGAAATGTCTTAAACTATACCTACATAGGGAAGCATTCAATACAGAGTAAGTAGCTTAAGCCAATTAAGCATAGTTAATTTGATCAACCTCATTACGAGTTATTACTAGTTCCACTTGTAAACTGAACATTTTAACTGACATTGTGGAATACAGCGAGATTTCGAACACAGTACCCATAGGAGAGTTGTTCAGAAGGCTTATAATTCACGAAGTAGGGAAGCTTCGTTGAAGGGCTCTTTTTTAAAGAATCTCATTCCAGTAGTGTTTCAATAGCAGACATTCGCTTCGTGTTTTCAGCCAATGCACAATCTTGTCATGTGCCATATTGTTTTCTCATTATTGTACATAAACAGTTTCCTTTTTCCACTTCCCTTATATTCGTAGTACTAAAAAAGTTAATAAAGGTATGTACATATTATATTGTTGTTTTTCGGGATTTCAGATTGGGACGTCGCTACGTCTACTACATCAGTGTGTGCGTAGCCACAATAGGTCGTTCCATATCAATAGTGACCACCTCCTCGTTCATACTGTTCTTGATGATGTCCAGCTTAACATCATTCACCGTCAACAGTCTCTTTCAATCGCCACTTATCATCGGCATGGAAATCTCAAGCGAGTAAGTATGAGTATTACATTCCATTCAATTCAGCATCAGCATCATATTTCCATTTACATTCAACGATCATCGTTTCATCCTCCGCAATTGCTGGAAACATCTACATATCTTCTTGTAGTCGACAGAAGAATATTCGCTAGTCCATCCACCATCAAGAGAATCGGATGAGTAGAGATGTTCTTGGCATAAAACCGCATCCTCCATTTATCAGATCCGAAAAAATGAGTACAAAAACAAAAAACTCATGGCATTAAAGCGGAAACCATCGCATTCATGGTCTGAAATGCGCAAACAACGGGTTTAATCCTTTCATATTTCTCTGTTGTTTCTCCTTTTCCATTTTCACCGAACCACTGAAACCGGAAATCACCGAAAACAACTGAAATAACCGAAAAGGGATGAAAGGACGAACATTGCAATGTATCAGAGCTTCGGATGGTCTATTGGGACAACAATGATGCCGTTGCTCTACTGGTGGCTACGCGACTGGGTACCGTTCATGTGGCTAACAACTCTTCCGACTGCATTTGTGCTCATTTTTTACAAGTACGTTACGTCTACGTTACTTGTTATTTATTTTTCGCTTTTTACAGGACATTTTTCATACGTACTTCTTGCAGATATGTCATCGAGTCGCCCAGATGGTTGATAAGTAAACGACGTTTCGCCGATGCGTTGGTTCAATTCAAAACAATTGCGCATTTCAACGGCAGGACATTCATGATGACCGAAAAGGAGTTATCCGAAATGTATAGTGATTTGGATGAGGAGAAAGTCTACGGTGTGGCTTCTTTGTTCAGTGGGTGGCGAATTGCAAAGAACACCATTATAATGGGCTACAGTTGGTACGTATCAACGATTGTATACCGACGTACATTGTACATGTGTGGATATGGATGTATAACATGGAAAATTGCTCAACGGAATGAAAGCCTTAACTAAAGTTTTCAGTTTTCTCCGGGATAACGTTTATGCTCGTACGTTTTACATTTTTTTTTTGTTGTTCTTTACTGCCGTTTTCCTTTTTAGGCCGGAGTTTTTTCGTTGTTTTGGCATTTTCGTTTGTCTGCCATGGTGCATATGCTTTGTCCTTGGAACGATTTTCCATGTCAGGGAGTTTAAGTTATCCGAACGCAATGGAATTCCAGCACTTACGTATTTGCTTATTTGTTTTTTGGTTTTTTTTTGTTGTTCTTTTTGTCTTTGTTTATTCCATTCTTATTTCATTTTATTTATTTTTGCGTTGTTCTCTTTTTTATTATTATTACTTACATATGGACTTGGCGCTGAAGGTGTGTGGTGGCTGTTTCGTACTTTACACTGGTCCTTTTTAGTTCCCGAATGGGTGGAAATCCTTTTCTGAATTTTTTACTACAGAGTGCTGTTGAAATGCCAGCCTACGTTGTTGGAAAGTATTTAGGTAAGTGAATGCGCCGTGGACACATTTTTAACTTGCTCACATTTTTTTTTTTATTATTATTACGTAACATTCTAAAATGCAATGGAAAATTATATCTTTAATTTCATTTGAGTGTGTCCTTGCGTTATTTAAAAATTTGTTATGTAGTTCTTCTTTCTTGAGCTTACCAAATAGAGGTTAAAGAAACCTTTTTATGCATACATCAAACCTAGCAGGTATGACTAGGGCAAGACTTGTGCTTACAAGTCTATTTAAGTAGGCTTAAATGCTGTGAAGGCAGACCAAATTGTTCAGGGTTTTGATAGAGTTACTCTGTTTTTTTTTTTTTTAAGAGAGCGCTATATCCTCTGTTTCTGATTTCAGTGCATGGAGGAATCATACTTGAAGGTCCCAGGCACGCTGCTTTCAGTTATTAAGACCAAGTTGTCTTACATCCGCGTTTACTTGGTCCTTATACCGGAGGTTCGAATCTACTCTTCTTTTCGAACCGAGCTAATGTAGTCGACAGGTCTTTGCCTTCCGAACTATAACCACATCTTTGTACAGCTTGTAGAGCTCGCGGTTGTGTCTTCTCCTCTATTCACCTTACTCACAGTTAGGATCAAATATCCGACGTAGAAATTTCGTCCAGCTTTCGGCTCTGTACAAGCAAGGCTGGCAATTTTAGTATTTTGTAAAGCATGAGAGCACCGTGGCGCAGTGGGTAGTGTGTTGGCCTCTGACGCCGATGACTCGGGATCGAATCCCGACACAGCCATGTCATCGAACGTATTTTTCACGGTGTTTCTCCTCAGAGGGGTTCTGACAAAACCCCCTGTAGTAAAATTGTCATGAAAAGCTTCTCGAAATTCGCCGTTCGGAACCGGCAATAAAACTGTAGGTCCCTTTCACCTATGTGAAAATGAAATCACAAACAACGTGGGTGATTGAGAGAAGCTCGGCTCAGGTTCTTCATGGACTGTAACGCCAACATACATACATACAAAGCACGACTTTGGTTTTTCGAGTGAGAAGTTTTGACCCAAGTTGCTTGGACAAACTGAAGTGGCAACGGTTGCCAAGGGCGATTCTGAGTCAGATCTTTCCTGTGGTGTCGTTTGTTGAATTTGCGTTTGTCAAAAGGTAGGCAAACTGCTTAACCACCTCGAAATTAGAGCTATCAAGCGTGATATTTTGTCCGAGGTGTGAGCGCCGGATCGGTTTTTGCTTGACAGCATGTACTTTGTCTTATCCTCTTTGATTTTAAGACCAATTCGTTTCGACTGTTCTTCAATCGCGTGAAAGCTTCTACAACGTTATGCTGAGACCGCGCGATGATGTCATTATCATCCGCATATCCTAGCAGCTGGACAGGTTTGTAGAAGATAGTGCCTTCCCTGCTGACGCCCGCCCGTCGCACTATCTGCTCCAGCGCCAAATTGAAAAGTCACACGACAGCGCATCTCCTTGTCGAAATTAGGTGCATATTTCAAATGTTTCAGAGGTCCCAGAACCGAACTGCGGGGTTCAGTATTCCTGGCATCCCGAATTCAGTCATCGCATCAAACAATTCTTTGCGATGAAATTGATAAAGAGATGGTGTGTATCAATTTGAAACTCGCTGGTCTTTTCCAGGATTTGCCGAAGTGTGAATATTTGGTCTATAGCCGACTGCGCCGTGGCTCGGATGTTAGTGTGTTGGACTCTGATACATCATGGGCGAGCGTACCTCTTCGGCAGGGTACTGGTAAAACCCCCCATAGTACAACTTGCCTTGAAAAAGCTTCTCGACTCATGCCGTTCGAAGGGAAACCCCTTTGGTAGCCGTGGATTAGTTTGGTGCAAAATCTTGGTCAAAACGTATGTAGACAAATATAACTTCGCATATTATAATCAAGAGTTTTATCGCCCTTAACTCACATCTGCAAGCCCGGTCCCATCAACGAAAATGGCGATCCTACCACTTGCAAGAACTATAGAGGTATATCCCTGCTCAATGTCGCATACAAGATCCTGTCCAGCGTACTGTGTGAACGTCTAAAGCCATCTTGCACCGCACTAATCGGCAGCTACCAGTGCGGCTTCTGGCCCGGTAAATCGACTATAGACCACATTTTCACACTTTGACAAATCCTGGAAAAGACCAACCAGTTTCGATTCAATACACACCATCTTTTCACGGATTTCAAAGCCGCATACGTCAGCATTCATTGTGAAGGACTGTTTGGTACGATGGCCGAATTCGGGATCCAGGGAAAACTGATCCAGTTGTGTCGCGCCACGCTAGGAAATACGCGATGCACCGTGCAACTCGGTTCCAGGGCTTCGAAACCGTTTGAAACATGCACCGGATTTCGAGATCCATCACAGTGGAGATCCGGCATAGAATCGCCCTTGGCAACCGCTGCTACTTCGGCTTGTCCAAACAACTGGGGTCAAAACTCCTCGCGCGAAAGACCAAAGTCATGCCTTACAAAACGCTCATACTGCCAGTCTTGCTGTACGGAGCCGAAAGCTGGACGATAAGCAGGACAGCGGAGTTGATTTTGGGTTATTTCGAGAGAAAAATTCTGCGCCGGATATTTGGTCCTGTCTGTGAATGGAGGTGAATGGAGAAGAAGACACAACCGCGAACTCTACGAGCTGTACAAAGATGTGGATGTAGTCCGGAAGGCAAAGATCTGTCGACTACACTGGCTCGGCCACATCGAGCGCATGGACATCAACGCTCCAGCTAAGAGGGTCTTCGACTCCGAGCCTCCTGGTTCGAGAAGAAGAGGAAGAGAAGAGGAAGAGGAAGACCGAACCTCCGGTATAAGGACCAAGTAATCGCGGGTGTAAGACATCTTGGTCTTGATAACTGGAAGCAGCCTGCTCGGGACCGTCAAGGAGGGAAGGCAGCTATAGCTCAGGCTCAGATCCTCCATGGATCGCTCTCCTGATAAGTAAGTAAGTAGAAACTACACTGGTAGGAACCTATCAGATTGTCCACGAACGGCTTCAGAACGACAGAGAGGATCTTGTATTTGATGTTCAGGAGGCTTATCCCTCTGTAATTGGCGCAGTCATAGGGGTCTCCTTTCTTATGGACCGGGCAAACGATACTGAGATTCCATTCATCGGGCATGCGTTCTTCCGACCATATCTTGCAGATGAGTTGGTCCATGTTCCTGACCAGCTTATCTCCAGCTGCTTACAACAGTTCCGCGGGAAGTCCGTCTGCTCCAGCAGCTTTATAAGACTTAAGTTTCGATATCGCTAACTTAACATCGTCTAGGTCGGGTGGACGGGATCCTCCTTCGTCTTCGCCCATTGCGAATGGTTCGCTCTGCCTGACGGCGGCATTTTGACTATCATCGCCGTTATACAGTCTGCAGAAGTGGTCCTTCCACAATCTCAGCATCGACTGTGACTCCACTGCTAGTTGCCCGTGCTCATCCCTGCAGGCTTCTGCTTTGGCTTTATAGCCGTGGCATATTCGTTTTACTTTCTGGTAAAATTTTCGAACTTCGTTCCTGCCGTAACATCTCTCCATCTCCTCGATCTCGGGCTTCTCATGGCTCCTTCTTTTTGCTTTTCAGAATCGCATGCTCCTCCCTCCTTTTTTGTTCGTAGAGCTCGCGCGCAGCCCTCGTCCTCTGGTGCAATGTGGCCATGTATGCATTCTGTTTCTCTACATGGGCCTGTCTGCACTCATCATCAAACCAGGGGTTTTCACGACGGTGGTGGCTCGCAACCGAGTACATCTGAGGCGGCCTCTCTAATGGCCTTTTGACAACGTCTCCATTGCTGTTCTATGGTTTCTGCAGATTGCATCGGAACTTGAGAGAGCTTAAGGAGACTCGATCGGCGAAGTTCTTTGGGGTTCTTACTCGACTCCGTTGATTCCGAGAAATACGCATCCGTACCTCGGCTGCAACAAGGTAATGATCCGAGTCGATGTTGGCTCCTAGAAAGGTTCGGACGTCTGCCGTCGATCGCAATATGATCAATTTGGTTGGTTGTCGATTGATCAAAAGAACGTCAGGTCCCCTTATGGATGTTGAGGTGTGGGAATCGTGTACTTGCTACTACGAGATTATGTCCCGCCATAAAGTCCACCAGCCTTAGTCCGTTTACTGACGTGGGGTTGTGTAGGCTGTGCTTTCCAATAACCCGTTCAAAGACAGCTTCCTTACCCAGCTTCGCATTTAAATCTCCTAGAACGATTTTGGTGACATAGCTGGAGCATGGCGCATACGTTCTGCCTAGGAGATCATAGAAGTGGTCTAAATGTCGGTCATCTTTCTCCTCTGTGGGGGCGTGGATACATAATATACTTAAATTGCCGAGACTGGTCTTTATGCGGATAGTTATGAGGCGTTCGCTTACATACTGGAAGCTTATGACTTTTTTCTCTGAGTCTGCCTCGAACAACAAATCCGCTTCCCAAAT
This sequence comes from Eumerus sabulonum, assembly GCA_951905685.1. Lineage (NCBI taxonomy): Eukaryota > Metazoa > Arthropoda > Insecta > Diptera > Syrphidae > Eumerus > Eumerus sabulonum. The sequence continues at coordinate 213,626,140 of OX645060.1, forward strand.
AAGCATTGTTTATTTTCTCTGTAGCAGTTTCCGTAGTATATATCACGATTTTTCATCCGCTTTTTGCCTGGCCCATCCCATCGCACTTCTTGGAGCGCGATAATGTCTGCCTTATAGCAGTCCAAAGAGTTGACCAGTTATTCGGCTGCACCTTGCACCTGGTCTGTTGAGGGACCTAACGTTCCAGGTGCAGATCCGAATATCCAGGGGAGGCCACGCGGAGGCTGTGTGTCAACTTGGATTGAGCAACTTCTTTGCTCTGTTTGCTCGCTCCCTTCTCCCCTAGCAGTAGCGCATTAAAGGCAGCAATTTCACAAAAAAGTCTATTGCGTCAATAAGACTGGAAGCTTTTTTATTATTTTGTTACTCTTATCTTGCTATACATTTTATTTTTATTTATTTTACAAGGTGGGCGTAAAGAAGAATTTTATTTGGTTGAATTTCTTAACACTGTTTGAACCGTAGATTTTGATTTATTTACTTCTTCAACTACCTCTTCTTCTTCTTCTTTTGGCGCTACAGTTCATGGCGAACCCGGGCCTCTTTCAAAAAACCTCTCAAACTGGCACGGTGTTTCGCCAGCAGTCCCCAGTGCCGCACGCCTAGTTATTTAAGGTCCTCTCCCAATTGGTTGCGGGGGGTTGGATTCATAGACCTCCAGGGCCAGAACTGTGTTTTCCATGCGTTCAACATGACCTAGCCATCTTAGGGTTGGATCCGAAGACGCCGTGCTATGTTCATGTCGCTGTACAGCCCGTACAGTTCACTGTTAAGTCTTCTCCTCCACTCCCCATTTATGTAGGTCGGGCCGAAAATCGCACGCAAAACTTTTCTCTCAACACGACCAAGGGCCTCCTCACCTGCTTTCAATAAGGTCCATTTCTCTACGGCATAGAGCAGGACCGAGATGATAAGGGTCTTGTATATGCCCACCTTGGTTTTTCGAGAGAGGGCTCTGCTTTTCAATTGCCTCCCGAGCCCAAAGAAACAGCGGTTGGCAAGAGTTATTCTGCGTTTGATTTCGGCACTGATGTCATTTCTGCATATCACTGCGGAGCCTAGGTGGACGAAATCCTTGACTACCTCGAAATTATACCTGCCAATATGTGCACCCTGGCCAAGACGCCGGTGGTTCGTGTCCTTTTTCGACGACAGCATATACATATTTCGTTGTGCCCTCATTTACCGCCAGTTCCATTTTAGCCGCTTCCGTCTCAATGCTCGTAAAGGCCTCAATGACATCTCGCTGACTTCGTCCAATTATGTTAATGTCTTCGGCATATGCAAGCATTTGTATGGACTTCAAAAAGATGGTGCCCTTCGCATTGACCAGTGAGTTTTGCACTATCCTTTCAAGGACCATGTTGAAATAGTCACACGATAGCGTGTCGCCCTGTCTAAAACCTTTTTTGACATAAAAGGTATCGGTTAGGTCACTTCCGACCCTTATGGAGCAGCGAGAGTTCTCCAAAGTCATCCTGCACAATCTCACGAGTTTGGCAGAGATGTCAAAACTAGACATAGCGTTGTATAGCTCGTCTCTATTGAGACTATCGTATGCAGCCTTAAAGTCGACAAACAGGTGGTGGGTATCGATCTGGAACTCGTTTGTTTTTTCCAGGATCTACCGCAGTGTGAATAATTGTAAATATAGTGGACTTCCCGGGCCTGAAACCACACTGATATGGACCAATCAGTTTATTAACGAACGGTTTCAAGCGTTCACACAGAGCAGCAGAGAAGATTTTATAAGCGATGTTCAGAAGACTTATTTCTCTGTAGTTGGCGCAGACAAAGGGGTCTCCTTTCTTGTGGATCGGGCAAACGACGGGGATCTGTTTCGTCATCGTCGTTATACAGTCTGCAGAAGTAGTCTTTCCAGATTCTTAGTACCGACTGTGAATCCACTACTAGGTTTACATTTTCGTCCCTGCAGGCTTCTGTTCTGGTCTTATATCCCTGGCATGTTTGTTTTATTCGTCGATAAAACCTTCGACCGTCGTTCCTGCTATAGCATCTCTCGATCGCGAGCTTCTCATGCTCCTTTTTTTTTTTTTTTTTGAGTGTGCCTTTCTACACTCGTCGTCAAACCATGGGTTTCTTGTTGGTGGCGGTTTGAAACCCAGTACCTCAGAAGCAGCACTTTCTAAGGCTTGTTGACAACGGATCCATTGGTGTTGTACGATCTGAGCAGTTGTTGGAGGGTTTTCCGAGAGCTTAAGGGAGACGCGATTGACATAGGCTCTGGCGGTCTCTTGCGATTGTAGCAATATGACATTGTGTGCCGATGGCCTTAGTCGATTTTTCTGGGCCAGGCATATTCGAAGTCGCAACCTGGCTGCCACAAGATAGTGGTCCGAGTCGATGTTGGCTCCTCTAAAAGTTCGCACATCCAGAATGTCGGATGCGTGTCTGCCATCAACGCAATATGGTCAATCTGGTTGACGGTTGATTGATCCGGAGATCGCCAGGTCCTTTGTGGATGTTGAGATGTGGGAATCGCGTTCTAGCAACTAGAAAATTTCGCCCCGTTGCAAAGTTTATCATCCTACATCCATTTTCGGATGTGGTGTTTTGTAGGCTCAACTACTTAGCACAACAACTTTTTTTTCAACTTTAGAATCTGATCACAAGTTTTTGATGTTCATATGTTTAACAATCATGTTAACAGCTCCTTCCTCTGGAACAAAGATAAAAGCGTTACCTTATAGTCCCCGGGATGAACCTGGGCCTTATTTAACAAGCCTTTCCACCAAGCACTATTTTTTGCTAGCTGTTTCCAGTGTCGCACGCTCAGTTGGATGAGGTCCGTTATCATCTGTTTGCACCACCTTAGATGCGGCCATCCTCTGCAACATCGTCTCTCGGGATTGGATTAGAAATCTCTTTGGCCCGGAGCTGTCCATTCACTTTACACGGCATAGCCATCTTAGACGTTGAATCCGTAGGCGTCGTACTAGGCCGATGCCGCTGTACAGTTCTTAGTTCAATCTTCTCCTCCACTCTCCATCAACACAAACGGGACGGAAGATTGCACGCAGAATTTTCTACTCGAAACGACCATCTATTTGTGATATGGTTCAAGCCTCTGCACCGTAGACCGTCACCTAAGTTTTTCAAGAGAGGGGTCTACTACTCAATTGCCTCTTGAACCCGAAAAAACAGCAGTTGACAACTGTTGTTCTGCGTCTAGTCACAGCGCTAGTTTCGTTGTCGCTTGCTACCAGTGAGCCAAAGTGGACGAAATCCTTGACTACATCAAAATTATAGCTGCCAATATCGACGTTGTGGCCCGGACGTCACTGTTGTGAATCCTTCTTTGACAACAGTTTAGCCCTTGTCTACCGTCAGACCCACTTTAGCCGCTTCTGCTTCAATGCCCACAGAAGCTTCATTGACGCTACGCGTCAATGTTATCAGCGTATGCGAGCAATTGTGCAGACTTGAAGTAAATAGTGCCTTTAGTATTGGCCAGTGAATGCCGCACGATATTTTCGTGGATGATGTTGAAAAAATCATATGACAGTGCGCACCCTGTCTGAAGCTTTTTTGACTTCGAAGGTCTCGGTTAACTCCTTACCGACCTTTATGGAGCAGCGAGAATCCTCCATTGTCATCCTGCACAACCTAATGAGTTTGGCAGGGATGTCAAGATGTCAGGTAATCTGTATCGATCTGAAATTCATGGGTCTTCTCCAAATCTGCCGCAGTGTGAATATTTGGTCTATCGGGGATTTTCCTGGCCTAAAGCCACAATTGATAGGAAACTATCAAATTTTCCTCGAATAATCCCTTTGATTGGCGCAGTTATAGGGGTCTCCTTTCTTATGGACCGGGCAAACGATGCTGAGATTCAATTCATCGGGCATGCTTTCTTCCAACCATATCTTACAGATCAGCTAATGCATGTTTCCAACCAATCTTAATCTCAACTAAGTCGGGTGGATGGAATTCTCTCTCATCTTCGTCCAATGTGAACTGTTCGTTCTGCCTGACAGCGGTATCTCGAGCATCTTCGCCGTAATACAGGCCGCAGAAATAGTCTTTACAGCATCAAATGTGATTTAACTAAGAGTTGTCCATATTCTACCCAGACTTCCGCTCTGGCTTTTTAACCTTGGCAAGTTCTTTGGCATTTTCTCGATTGTCCGCTTCTCGTGCTCTTTCTTTTGCCTTCTGAAAAGCGCAAGACTGCGCAAACCATAGTACAGCAACGGAGACGTTGTCAAAGAGCAGATGCTCATCCCTGATGGCGCCTTGACAACATCTCCTTTGCTGTTCTATGGTTTGTGCAGTTTGCATCGGCTCTTGTGAGAGCTTGAGGGAGACACGATCGCCAAAGATCCTAGCAGTCCCTTGCGATTGTAGCGTCCCGACGGCAACAATGGGATCAGGAATGGAGTATTTGAAAAATACTCGGTAATAGCGATCCTCGAGATACGATTTAAGCCATGATTTGGGTCAGAAAGCCTATGGCCACGAGTTTAACATCGATTAAAGGATGGTTGATTTGGTCAAATGTGTTAAGGTCGGTAGTAATAACACCTGCTTCATTTTCTTGTTCCAATTTTAAAAAGATGGTTCTGGTGAATGTGCCTTTTAGGAAACCAAGCTGCACATTGAACTCAGAGACTTATCGGATAGAGGAATCGGCCTATATTTGGAAATATCAATCTTAGAGCCTTTTTGTCGTATAGGGAAGATGAAAGAATTTTTCCAATTTAAGGGGGAATTTGCTTAACCTTCCATAGTCAGACTAATTCGGGCGATTGGTGAGTTGAAGCAGCAGGCACATGCTCTGTTTTATCTTGGTTTTATTCCTGGCCTTAAACGCAATTCTAATTTTCGAGACCGCTCCTCTACAATACTACGGTTAAGCTCAGTTCTTTGGTTTACTCTTATCTAGTTAACGCAGCCAACCCACGCATGGTAGTTGCTAGAGCTAACCGAGCATGTTCAAAAGCCAGAACGTAGCGTGGATGCTAACAGCAGTTCGAAGAAATTAGGCAAGTTATTGTAGCACTTAGAACATCAACTTTCGGCTAGGTACCATGAAGTTGTGGCATCTTTAAAAAAAAACCCCTTAAACAAATCGTTTCATATCTTGTTGCGTTCAATTTCATTTCCACAGGTGATAAGTACGGTCGTCGACTGACCAACAGTGTCTCATTCATCATCTGTTTCGCTTCCTGCATTCCAGTTGTTATGCTAGCACAAGGTAAGTTAACTTACCAATATACATATCCTTTTTACTAACTGATAAAAACTGGTTTCCCAGATCCCGAGTACGAGAGAATGACCACGATAATTGCCGCCTTCATTAAATTCCTCAATGGCGTTACGTTCTTCCTGGTGAGCCTGCAAGCAATGGAAATCTATCCGACCTGCCTTCGACAAACCGGCATTGCTCTAGGCACAATTTTATGTAATGCTATTGGTATACTCGCTCCATACCTGGTGCATTTGGGCACAAAATACGACGTCCGATATCCGTACTTTATTTTGGGTGTAGTCTTTCTAATCGGCGGAATCACAGGATTGTTTCTCCCCGAAACGTTACATGTCAAACTTCCCGACACATTGGAAGAAGCTAAAGATTTTGGAATGTATCAAGTAAACTATTTGCGTCATTACTCCTGTAATCTATTTAGTATTAATCATGCGTTTTATAGAAATTCTTCAGCTTACCGAAGCCTCACAACAACAGTGAGGATGACCTATCGGCCAAAGAGAAACTCAATCAAACAAAATTTGCTCCTTAACACCGGCCTGACTATAATAGTATATGAAATGCTACCGTTAAATTCAATTGTGTTATGTGTTTATTTAAAATCAATTGCGTATGTGGTTTATAAAAGAGTACTGTGTGCTTATAGGTTAAGTTGTAGTTAAGTTATGCAAAAATGATAAGATCAAGACGAGAGATAGAATAAGGAAAACTCAAAAGCCAGGTATTGATGGCAGGAATAAAAAGCTTTAAAAACATATATTTTTATATGATCTAATAAAATGGAATTGCGTTTTGATTGAAGGGTGATCCGCAGGGACTCAGTGGAAGCTAAAGGAAATGCAATAAAAAAATGAGATTAGGGTGCATTACGACTCATTCGTCCTGCGTCACGGAAGGAGATTTATTGAAGAGGGTTTTCATTCGAATGTGTTCGGCGTGTGGTTTTGTCTCGAAAGTCGCATGCGATTGTGGTTTTTATTTTCCTCCTTTTGCGGTTATAGCGGTTTGGTTTTTATGGAAATTGCATTACAAAAAGAAAAAAGGGGTAAATGGACGTATAAATGACATTTATGACCATGAAATGATTGTAGACAGATGTACGTTCAGGTGGGTTAGCCATGACGACACTGTCAGTGCTAAGTGGCGTTAGTCGAATAAATGGCTAATGCAATGAGTCATTTTTGAAAGGGGTGGCTACAGAGGGGTAACAATTACATTTTGTTATGCCTTATCTAGACCACAAGGTTCAACAACATACGATGCAGTGATATTCACTTTGAATTACTTTTGTTGACGTGTATTTTACGTATGTCTCCTATCATAACATGAATTGTTTGGAAAGCTATCTGTGTTACGTTGAACAGTTCTGGAAAGGGCACATTTTATAAATCAATGGAATCAAGAATTAAGGCCTGGTAGCTACTGAAGTGGTGCTATATGTACAGTAGTAGTAGTAGCAGTATTTTATTTTTAACTTCAAATATTTACATAATTTTTTTGTTCATAACATAATATACCAAGTCGTTTTTTGGTTTGGCTTAAGGCCGTCTACCAGATTCACGATTAGGCTAATGTACTGTACAAAGTAAATAATGACTTCAATATCGCACCTACATATGTACTAAGTGTGATCGAAAATCGCCTTCTATAGCTGCTTGCAGCTGTGGAATAGTTGTATACAGCCTCCCACCCACAATTACCGTTTAATACGTTAACAACCTCCTTGAAGTCCAACCATGTCGCTCCGAAGTATCTCACACGGAATTCTTTTAAAATTGGACATCTTCCGACGAAATGGTATACATCCTATTTTTCCTTAAGGTTACACAGGTTACATAAAGTCGGAAGGTCAGGTCGATGCGGAATGAAATGAACATTTATTAGCTCTCCTCTCAATTTGGATATTGTGCTTATCATATGCAAAGAATAGCGATTGAAAAAGTACGACGACGCATTACCATTGCAGTTGAAGTCCAGCCTACTATAAACCAGCCTATGTACCGATGAATATGCTTCAGCTAGAAGACTGTCATACATGGCGTTGCCAGCTTTTTTCAGGATGCTGTTAAATACCTTTTTTATGTATGTGGATTCTATATCGGTTCCAATATTTATGCTCACGTCATAGTTTGCCGCCAGCTCCTCCCACTTTTGAACCAAGTGTCCTCTTGTCGCGATGATTTGCCTTCATCCATATCTAGCGCTTTCATTATATAATCTGCGTGCAACTTTAGGGTCTGCAAAAAAAAAACGGAGTACATTAGGGATTTTTCTACTTCCCCAAAAGAGCAATAACCCCAGATTTGGACTCCGTACAGTAATATAGAGGCGGCTGTTGTGCGAAAAAGTTTATATTTTGACGTGTGTTCGATAAACTTATTGTCGATGCATCGTTTCCAAACTGATGAAATAGCTCTTTTGGCTGCAGCTAGCTTACACACTAAGTGTTTTTTCATACTAAGGTTAGATGTAATTACCATGCCTAAATACTTGTACTCTTTTACTATGTCCACGCTTTCCCCGTGATAAGATCAATTTTCGTCGCGACAGTATCTTCCATCCCCCTTTCTAAGAATCATCATCTTTGATTTCGTTAGATTCACGGTTAAATTCCATTGTTTACAGTAGCTTTCAAGTCGATTCAAAATACCCTGCATCTTCTACTATATCAGTTATGAATAAGATGAAGAGCTTTCCAAATTCTTCTGATACAGACTCTCCATTCCATACGTACGCGACATTGTTTTCATACATCGCCTCTAGCACGTGTATTGCCTTACTTGACAAACCAATCTTGTACAACTTATAAAAGAGTGCTTCGCGCGCAATGGAATCGAATGCCGCGCGGAAATCTACATGATCCTGAGTTAAGTATTGCTTCGTGAACCCCGCTTGGTATTCACTTAATATATTGTTGATTGATAACCATTTCGAGAGTCTATTATAAATCACAGCACTAAATTGTTTTGCCGAAGTATTCAGAAAAGAGTAGTTAGCTGGATTATCCAACTCGCCTTTTTTGTGCAGTGGGAAGATTATCGCACAGTGGCAGTGGCTGTTTCAAAAATTCTATTTAACTCCTTTGTAAGAGCAGTAAGGAATTCAAAAGAGCTGTTTTTGTAGAACTCAAACGGAATCCTATCATCACCTGGGGCTTTCCCCGCTTTAGATGAATCGACTGCGCTATGTACATAGACTGCTATATGTATATAGAGAGCGAGCTCATCTCAGTTTCCTTGTTAATTAATTTTTCTTACTTGACTTCTTCTTTTTTGGTGGCATTACAGCCCATGAAGGACCAGAGCCAAGCTTCTCTCAATCACCCATGTTGTGTGGGATTTATTTTTCACACAGGTGAAAGGGAACTACAGTTTAATGCCGATTCTAAACGGGGTGAGTCGAGAAGCTTTTTCATGGCAAGTTTACTACGGGGGGTTTTGCCAGTACCCCGCCGAGGAGGAACGTCGCGAAATGAACATTCGATGGCTTTGGTGTTATCGGGTTCCGAACTCGCTCATCGTGCGCCAGAGTCCAGCACACTAACCACTGCGCCACGGCGCCCCTCCAACTAGCACGATATTTTGTTAGCCTTTACCATTGCCGCACATCCAGTTGGCTGAGGTGCCCTTCCACTAGTGTGCGCCGTCTTAAGTGCGACCGTCTTCTATTTCTTCGTCCCTGTAGTGTCCATTCGCTCCACATGGCCTAGCCATCTTAGGCGTTGAATCCGTAGAAGCCTGACAAACTAATGTTGCTGTACAGCCCGTAAAGTTCGTGGTTACATCTTTTCCTCCATCCCCCGTCTGCGTTTATAGGCCTGAAAATCACGAGCAAAATCTTTCTCTCGAACCGACCAAGGGCCTCCTCATCCGCTTTTGATAGTGTCCAGGCTTCTGCGCTATACAGCAGGACCGGAATGATACAGGTCTTATACAGAGTCAACTTTGTCGTTCGGGAGAGGGCTCTATTCCTCAATTGCCTCCTGAGCCTAAAGAAACAGCGATTGGCAAGAGTGATTCTGCGTTTGATTTCGGAACTGATATCGTTGTTCCAGGTCACTGCGGAGCGAAGGTAGACGAAGTCCTTAACTACCTCAGACTTATATCTGCGAATACAAACGGTCTGGCAAAGACGTCGGTGGTGAGCGTCCTTTTTTGATGACAGCATATGTTTAGTTTTAGTTTTTTTTGAGAGCACCGTGGCGCAGTGGGTAGTGTGTTGGCCTCTGACGCCGATGACTCGGGATCGAATCCCGACACAGCCATGTCATCGAACGTGTTTTTCACGGTGTTTCTCCTCAGCGGGGTTCTGACAAAATCCCCTGTAGTAAAATTGTCATGAAAAGCTTCTCGAAATTCGCCGTTCGGAACCGGCAATAAACTGTAGGTCCCTTTCACCTATGTGAAAATGAAATCACACACAACATGGGTGATTGAGAGAAGCTCGGCTCAGGTTCTTCATGGACTGTAACGCCAACATACATACATATGTTTAGTTTTGCCCCCGTTTACTGCTAAACCATTTTTCGTCGCCTCCATCGCAATACTTCAAATGCCTCATTGACATCTAGCTGTGATCTACCTGTTATGTCAATGTCGTCGGCGAATGTAAGGAGTTTCGAGGATTTGAAATAAAATATGCCTCTAGTATTGGCCAGTGATTTTTGCACAGTCATTTCTAATATGATGTTGAAGAAATCACACCACAGCGCATCGCACTGCCTAAATCCTTTTTTGACATCAAGACTATCGGTTCGGTTGGCATAGCGAGCATTCTCCAAAGTCGTCCTGCTTAGTCTGACAAGCTTAGCTGGTATGTCAAAGGTAGACATAGCGTTGTATAGCTCGTCTCTGAGTACGCTGTCATATGCGGCTTTGAAGTCAACAAATAGGTGGTGAGTGTCGACTTGAAATTCATTGGTTTCTTCCAGGTTCTGTCGTAGTGTGAAGATTTGGCCGATGGTGGACTTCCCTGACCTGAATCCGCACTGATAAGGACCCGTCAGCTTATTTACAAAAGCTTCAGGCGTTCACATAAAACGGCAGAGAAGATTTTGTAGGAGTTGTTAAGAAGACTTATTCCTCTGTAGTTGGCGCAGTCAGAGGGATCTCCTTTCTTGCGAATCGGGCAAACGATTCTGAGTGTCCATTCCTCGGGCATGCTCTCCTCTGACCATATCTTACAGATGAGCTGGTGTATGCTCCTAACCAGGTCATCCCCAGCTGCCTTGAAGAGCCCAGCAGACACTCCGCCTGCGCCAGCAGCCTTATTCGACTAGAGTTTCGTTATGGCAATCTTAACTTCGTCGAGGTCAGGGGGACGGAACTCTCTGCGGTCTTCGTCGAAAGAAAGAAATTGATCATTCTGCTTGACAGCGGCATATTGACTAACATCGCCGTAGTACAGTCTGCAGAAACGGTTTTTCCATATTCTCAGCATCGACTGCGATTCTACCACTAGGTGTCAATTCATCCCTGCAGGCTTCCGTTCTGGCTTTATAACCTTGGCATGTTCGCTTTATCTGTTGATAAAACTTTCGAACGTCACGCCTGCAGTAACACCTCTCCAAATCCTCAATCGCGCGCTTCTCGTGCTCTTTCTTCTTTGTTCTGGGAAGCCTATGCTCTTCCCTTCTATTTAACTCGTAGAGCTCACGAACTGCTCTTGTTCTCGTGCACTCGTCATCGCATCAGGTGTTTCTTCGTGGTGGAGCCTTCTAGCCCAAAACTTCGGATGCAGAGCTTATCAGGGCTTGTTTGCAAGGGTCCCACTGCTGTTCTATTGATAGCGTGGAGGGTTGAGGTGTATTGGAGAGCTTAAGGGAGACGCGATCGGTAAAAGAACGAGCGGCTTCTGGCGATAGTAGCTTTCCGGCGTCATAAATTTGTATTCTTACTCTACTCCGCTGCGTTCGTGATATCCGTAGGCGCATCTTGGCTACTACAAGATAGTGGTCCGAATTGATCTTAGCACCTCGGAAAGTTCGAACATCAAGAATAGTAGAGGAGTATCTGATTGATCGCGAAGTGATTAATCTGGTTAGTGATTGATTGATCTGGCGAGCGCAAGATGCCTTTGTGTATATCGAGGTGCGTAAAGCGCGTACTGGCTGGAAGGAGATTTCGCTCCGTAGCAAGATCAATCAGCCTGTGGTTTCGTGTAGGCTATGTTTGCTGATGACTCGTTCAAAGATGTTTTCCTTACCCAGCTTAGCATTGAAGTCTCCTAGTACAATTTTGATGTCATAGCTTGGACATTGGGCATACGTTCTACCTAGGAGCTCGTAGAACTCATCTTTGGCGGAGTCATCCTTGTCTTCCGTGGGGGTGTGGACGTAGATCAGGCTGATGTTAAAAAATTAGCCTTGATGTGGATCATTATAAGGTGTTCATTGACATTCTGGAAGCTAAAGACTTTATGCCTTAGTCCCCCTCTAACAACAAATCCGCATCCAAATAGTCTCTGTCCTCTGTCCCTATAGCAGTCACCGTAGTAAATGTCGCAGTTTTTCATCCGCTTTATACCCGGTCCATTCCATCGCATTTCCTTGATGGCGGTTATGTCTGCTTTATAGGGGTCTAGGGCGTTCGCAAGATGATCGGTTGCACGTCGCCTGACCTAACATTCCACGTACAGAGCGGAAGATCATTGTCCTTTTTTCGTTTTTTTGCAAGGGTCGTCGACATCAATCCGGTCCGTTTTATCAGTCTTCTGGTTGTTTCGGAGTTTGTGTTTTTGCTTTTACGGTTACGGCTTAGTAGACCGTAGCCCAACCGATTAATCCAGTTTTTTATGGCGGAGGATGATCGCCATTCGCCCTTCCCCGTCTGCAATTTCCAAAGGAAATCTCCAGATGGCATCACGAGGATGTGGGGATGGGACTTACTAACAGTGCCGCAAAATGTTCGACTGCGATGGCTCTTCTCGCTTTTTAGCAGGCGAGCAACCGTCGGATAGTTGCTGCCTCTACGAGGCCTTTGTTAGTCCTTTGCCATCCTGTTTAGACCCTCATCACCTACAAAAATCAGTAAAGCGTAAACACTTATTGTTAATAACTCAAGACAGTGTCACAGAAGAAATTCCTTATTCACTTTCACTTATATTAATTTTGTGTTCACTAATAGAAATAACCACGGCAAACTGAAACACTAACCAAATTATCCCGACTGTTTTATTTGGATGCATGCAAGCTAACACCATCAATGGCCTCGACCGTGTGTTTAATGTAAGGGTGTCATAAAGCCACAATTGGAGCGAACGGCGTGATTGGTGTCGCTTGATCCGCGAACAGGTAGTCGGCGTATTATGCGAAACGCATGTGGAATGCGATAGAAACAAGGCGAAGTATATTATAATTGACTTAAAAGAAAAAAAAATGTTATTAAAAAGTTCGTAAGGAATATGACATTATAAAAATAGCAATCATTTAGTCATTTATTGTTTAATAAGCAATATTGCATACAGAAGGGATCAGACAAAAAACTAAATGTAGTATGATGATCCAGTTCAGGACCTCTGATACAATATTGCTTAAAATAACGTATCCAAACCGTATTAAGATTTATAGTATTACAATCTGGTAAGAAACTGATCAGATGACCCGATCAAGGGATAGGGTACTACGCTCTGATCAGTTCTTGAACAAAAGGCTGGATCAACGGATAGGGTACTGTACTCTGATCAGAAACTGATCAGATTGCCGTATTACGGAAAATCTTATCCGGACCTAATCATAATCCAGGTTTTCTAAACTAATTTCCAGTCGGGTCATTTAACTGATACAACTTATTATTGTCTTCGCCGTAATGTTTCAAGAAACTCCTGTTAGTATAACTTAATAGTAATTCACTTTGGTCAAGACGTAACACCTTCGGTAGCTTGTGTTTTTGCGAACCTTTCACTTTACGACTCTGCTCGTCGGTGCCGTACATATATGTAGGAAGGAGACACCAGCACTCAGTGGTGTCTCCTTCCTACCCGTCTTTTTTTACCTGCCCGCACTGTGTCACTGACATTATAAGGTTCAGCCTTGAGTGCACACTTAGTATGAAAAATAAAAAAACAAACATGCCTACTTAGTTAGTAAGATGGCGTTATAGTCTTGGTTGAACTTGGGCCTCCACTAATGGGCCTTTCCAGTTAGTACGGTCCTTTGCTAGCTATTTCTAATACAGTCCTCTACTGTGCCGTCTCTCGGGATTAGAGTCGATAGCTCTTCGTTAATTTTACAGACGCCTGAATGGGCTGTTTGTCGCTGATTTCTCATCTGCAAAAGGGCTCAAAAGTCGAACGCAGAATTTTCCCTGGAAGTGAGCGAACGTTTCCTCATACTTTTCTGCTAAGGTCTAAGCCTCTACGGTATAAAGAAGGACCGCAATAAGAACACCTAGTTTTCGGAAAAAGGTCTCTATTGGCACTTGAGCCTGGAGAAACAGCGGTTGGCAAGAGAGCCAAGATCGATGCAACCCTGTATTATAGTTATAGCTGGCTGTAGTAAAATCATAATTAAGACGGTGTTACGCATTCCTTTCGTGATGATGGCCCTCACTTACCTGAAGACTAACTCTGGATGACGTTATTGGATCCTGCACGATCTTTTAAAATGTGATCATGAAGAATTCGCATGACAACCGCATAGTAAAACATCAAAGATCATGTGACGAGAGTTCTCCATCATACTAACTTAATTGTCAGGCAATCCATGGAGGATATATGAGGATATATGCCTTGACGGTGCCGGGCACGCTGCTTTCAGTCATCAAGACCAAGTTGTCTAACATCCGCGACTATTTGGTATTTATACCGGAGGTTCCGTTTTCCTGTTCTCTCGAACAAGTAGGCTCGGAGTCGAATACGCTCTTAGCTGAAGCGTTAGTGTTCATGCGCTCGATGTGGGCGACGTCAATATCAACCGCATATCCTAGCACCTGGACAGATTTTTAAAAAATAGCGCCTTGCCTGTTAAATAAAGCCTGCCCGTCGCACTATCTGCTCCAGCATAAAATTGAATATGTCACACGACAGCGCATCTCCGTCCCAGAACCCGGTGCATGTTCAGAGGTCCTAGAACCGAACTGCACGGTTCATTGCGTATTTTTTAGCGTGGCGCAACACAGCCGGATCAGCTTTCCTGGGATGCCGAATTCGGCCATCGCATCAAAAAATTCTTTGCGATTAATGCTGTCGTATGTATGTATGTATGTACCGAGCTTCTCTCAAGCACCCATATTGTGTGTGATTTTATTTTCCTATAGGTAAAAGGGACCTACAGTTTATTGCCGGTTCCGAACGGCGAAATTCGAGAAGCTAGTCTTGACAATTAGAGGGCGCAGTGGTTAGTGTGTTGGACTCTGGCGCACGATGAGCGAGTTCGGATCCCGATAACACCAACGCCATCGAATGTTTATTTTGCGACGTTCCTCCTCGGCGGGGTACTGGCAAAACTCCCCGTAGTAAACTTGCCATGAAAAAGCTTCTCGACTCACGCCGTTCGGAATCGGCATTAAACTGTAGGTCCCTTCACCTATGTGAAAAATAAATCACACACAACATGGGTGACTGAGAGAAGCTTGGCTCTGGTGCTTTATGGGCCGTAACGCCACCAAAGAAGAAGAAGTCTTGACAATTATACTACAAGGGGTTTTGTCAGTTCCCCCTCTGAGGAGAAGCACCGTGAAAAACGTTCGATGGCTGTTGTCGGGATCCGATCCCGTGTCATCGGCGTGAGAGGCCAACACACTACCCACTGAGGTATCGATTTGAAACTCGCTGATCTTTTCCAGGATTTGTCGAAGTGTGAATATTTTTTCTTTAGTCGATTTGTCGGGCCGGGAGCCGCACTGATTGCTGCACACCGAATAGGATCTTGTATGGGACATTGAGCAGGGATATACCTCTATAGTTCTTGCTCATCGTTAGGCTCATCGTCTTGCCTGTTATGAGGATGGGGCGAATAGAGCTGATATTACAGTGACCGGGTATGCTTTCATCTTCCCAAATTCTACAGATGATCTGGTGAATGCTCTCTACCAGAAAAGATTTGACGGCAAGACATCTGAGCCTGCGGCCTTGTTGTTCCTCAGCTTTTGAATAGCTGTGCCGACTTCTTCTGTGCTAGGTGGGGTGACTATTTCAGCGACTGGAGTTGGGATTTCCTAAGTCCTTACCACTCTCTCTTGGTCATGCTCGTTAAGCAACTGCTGGAAATGCTGCTCAAATACATTCACTATTCCCTGCGTGTCGGTGACAAGATTACCCTCGAAATTTCGAAGAGCCTGGGTGACTTTATTAAAGCCTCCTGCAGGGCTTATTGCTTCCTTATAAAAGGTCCGCATTTTATGCTTGTCCCTAGACTCCTCGATATTCTTGAGCTGAGAGGCCGCCAAGATTCTTTTCTTTAGTCGCAGCAGTGAGTCGGAAACTGCTATCCGTTGTTTTATCGTGGAGGTTGTGCTTTCAGATCACTCCGCCAAAGGTGTTCAACTTACAGATGTTGGCACTGAAGTCCCCAAGTACGATTTTAACATCGTACTCCGGCGTTATCCAAAAGATCATAGAAATCCTCTTTGATGGGGTCTTTAGTTTCTTCGGTAGGGTCTGTGTACATATGAGACTGATGTTGTAAAATCCGCGGATTACAGCCCGGTCACTTATAGAGTTAAAGTGGATGACCTTCGACCTTAACCACTTTCCCAGGAGAAGTCCGCACTCTAACATGCGCAATCTTTTATGACAGCTGTAATAGATGTCGCAATCTTTTTTCCTCATCATACCGTCTGCCATCCACCGTATTTCCTGCATCGCAGTGGGGAGGGCATGGGCTCTCAACCTGGCGAGATGCCAACAAGGATCCCTGTTTCAATGTCCGGGTCAAGTTGACATAGTGGCGCCTTCTGGATAGCTTCACCTGACGAAATTTCACGAGTTTGATGAACATTGTACCATAAGTCGAATGTCGAATGCGCCCTCACATCAAACAAATTCAGTCTTCTCCTAGATCCACCGTAGTCCAAAAATCTGTTTGATGGTGAACTTCCGTGTTACCTCAAGAGTCTTTCTGAAGGAAACAATCCATATCCAAACAGTTGTTGTTTCAACTGGCTTACCTTACATACTTACTCACAATTCATAGCCTCTGAGCTGAAAAGTCTTTTTTGTGGTCTAGAAAATTGCACTATAGTTTTTAGAGATCAAATAGCAAAGACCCGGACTTATCCGATGTTAGTAGTCCTGCAGAGGTTGTGAGTGCCATCGTTAGTACATAAAGAATTCATCTGTCGCCTTTGTTTATCCATGACTCCGATGTGACCGTCGAGCTCCCTTCAGACCTAAACTGCTAAGATCCCATTTAACGCAATTACTCTGCTGGTCAAAATAGAAATAACGAACCCTCTAACTCCCTAATATCAATGGAAATTGTTTTTCCGAAAAGCTAGCTAACACAAAGGATGAGGTACACAAAGGCTGAGTGTAGACAGACAGGTATCAACGCTTAGTGACACTCTTCTTATGCTTAAGTATTAAAATGTGCATGGCGTTAGTAAGACGAGCTCCTGTGTTCATCCTCTATGCTTGCAAAAGACCCATTTGAGGCTGTTGTAGTATGACCCAAAGTCTTTGAGGTCTAAATACCTACGTTATGGAAGCTTCTCTCACTTTTATCGGGAACACGAGGAAACTATTACGAAGTGAGGCATCTTTCTGGCTTACCTACAAAATACCTTCCCATAGGTACATGCATATCTCGACAGTCATAAAAATGACGAAATTCTCTTCCTACAAATGATGTTTCAAATAAAACAGCATTTTCTTTTTTAAATATTTTTCGATATGTTCACCTTTTATTTCGAATAATTTCTCATTTCCTCTCTTTCCATATTCCATATTATTATTAAATTTAAAAATGCTTCATCATAATATCAATTCATATTCGACTAAAATACTTACAGGCATTTCTTGCTTAGACGTTCCTTCAATTTTCATATTTCTTATTTACTTTGACTTTTTTTTTATTTAATTTCCGTTTATTGTTCCAAAAAAAAATGTACACAACATTTTACTCTTGTATAAATTTAATATTCTACTATAATTTCTTATTCTAAAGAGGAAAAAAAAAACTCAAGAAAAGAATGCACATATATATACATATCTATATATTCAACTAGTTATATACAAAAAAATAAAGAGAAATTAAAAACTAAGATAACTCAGTAGAGGAGGAAAAAAGTATAAAAAAAGCAATTCGCAGATATTTGTAAAACGATTTTACAATATTAATCTAACACGAAGTGAACTTAAATAAACAAATAAATTATATACGTTTTTATTGTATAGGTATGTTAAGAATTGTATTTTATAATTTATGAGTAATTGTATCTGTTTCTTTTGCTAAAAGCTTAAATTTAGTTTTTGTGTTTTTTTTTTATAATTAATTCAGAAAGCGTCAAAGATTCTTTTTTCAATATTTTTTTTTTACTATTCTTAAATGCGAAAACTGAATTTTGGATATACTTGTTTTTACACTAAAAACGACTAAAGGTTGTTTTTTAATTTTAATTTCTCATTGCTTCCCTAATGCTTTATTTTATATTTTTCTTTTCTTTTTTGTTTAATATTAAATCAAGTACTTACGATGATTGAATGTTGCATGCTTGTTATATTTATATTTCTGTATTTCATAAATGTATTTATATGTATGGGTATTTTTTATAGAACGGACTTACTATGATATTTATATTTTTAGCTAACTACGACATTAATGGTTAGATTTGTTATATATTCTATATGAAATTATTTTTAATACTTATCATGATTACTGCCTATGTACAAATTATAATTTGATGTTGTTATGGTGTTACAATTAAGCAAACACCAATTTCCTGCTGCCTCATTTTTATAAATATGTACAACTTCATTGAATATTTTACTTTAAATCAAAAATATCAATTATATCGAAGTATTTTAATTTATGTATATACGAATTTGTATTGCTTTTAAAATTGATTTTATTTCGATTTTTTTTTTTTTTGATACATACCTAACATACATATATTTTTATTACATTTTGACGGATTTTCATTTTAATTTAAGTATATACTCATTACATATGTTTTTTATTCCCAAAATAAAATGTATATAATTGTTTTTTAAAAAAAAAGAAGGGAAAAATGAGGCATTTTTTTGTGTTGTTGAGGAAAAGAAAATCAGTTTAAAGATCTTGTTTTGTTACGGCAGTGCAAATTGAGTGTATACAAAATAGGAATCAGTTTACGGAGTAATCCCTTAGCACATGGCCCTTAAGTGTAGGAAAAAAGTGAAATAAACAAAAAAATATTTGTATGAGTGTTGGTCCCCAATAAAAAAAAAAATTGCTTGAGTAGCGATATAATAAAAAAAAATAACTGATGAAAAATACTACATACTATTGAAAGGGAGCTTCAACTAATCGTTCCAGAAACTCTGAGTTTATCTACTATTTTTTTATATATATACATCGAATACATCCTTGGCTCGGAATTAACATTAAGGCCATGGCATAAGGGGTATCTTAAGTTTACAGCCTGTTTGTAGATAGTATGGTGGTTATAGCGTTATGCTAAATTGAAAACAAAATTCTTATAGGAATCTATTGCAAAGTAAAAAAAAACACAAATAAGAATAATAGAAAGAAAAGTACTAACTAACGCATCTCGTGTCCAGCCTGCATTGTGCCATGACATTGTTGATTATTTATTGCTATAACAATACTCCACATCGAACACGTACATACATATGTACACCATCGTTATATTTCACTTATTCTTTTCGTTTATATTAATCTTTACTTCCCCATCACCTGAGAAGGACTCAATCTTTACACTGTACATTTGAACTTAATCTTTCAACGAATCACAGCATCATTTATTTTTTAATTAATTTTTTTCCATTTGTTTTTGAATCTACAATATAATTAACACTATAATTACAATTATTATTCTTTTAACGTTATTTCTTTCTTTTCGTTTTGAAGATTTGTCGAACCATTGAGTGAATAATGTCGTTTTTATTTCATTTATCGCGTTGCAAATTTCACTTGAGAGAAGTATAAAAGGGGCGACAGAATAACGAATTTAACATAACCTCAAATTGTATTAAGAAGCGAAGCCTGTTAAAATTCGAATGTAGCCTGTCATCTGAGGGCTATTGATCCGCATTATGTGGCTGTAGGTGGGCATGATCATCCTCTTCATCGTCATCCTCTTCGTCGTCGTCTTCTTCGTCATCGTCGGCAAGACCGTTAAATTGATTCGATGAGATCGTATTTTTGCGCAAATGATTCCTGAGCATGACCAAATTACGATTTAAATTTAAATTATTTGTTACGCTACCACCGCACGGTGGTAATACCATTGCCGTTGTTGAGCACACTGAAATCGGAGGCAGTGTATTGCATGTGACTGCTGCTGTAGTTGATGATGCAGCTGCCAATTCTTGTGCTAGAATTTGTGGCAAATGTTAAGAATTGTTCTTCAATGGATTTGAAGACAGTGAACTACTGCTCACACCGGAATCACTTGATTTCTCACTTAGACCACCGCCGCGAGTTAAGGTTTCATCGCCCATAAGACTACCGCCGAGGAGACCTTTCTTGCCGACACGCGATAAACCTTTAAGTGGACCACTTACATTGGCTTCCTTTTGGCGACGTGCACTTTCGACACGTTTAAGAATTTCTGAAGAGCATTTGGTTACCACATCGTCTAGGCTATTTGAGTCATCAGTGGATGTGATTGTTTGGGTGGGAGTTTGTGATGATGGCACTGGAGAACCCTCATAACAGCCGGAATCACGCGGGAAGTGACGACGACCGAATGGCGGCGAACCGTGTTTTTTGTTAATGTTGTTGAGTCGGGCTTCATCGTTTTCCGAACTAGAACCGGCTATATCACCGTCGGAGCCTAAATAAAACATAGATTAAAAAGAAAAATAAAAAAAACGACGAAGAAAAATGGACACTCACATTCAATGTCATGCAACAGTTGCACTGCAGTCAACAACTTTGCCCTGTGGTCCTGAATGACGATACCCAGATAATCTAAATCAGCTGGCTCAAGTTCTTTGAAAAGTTCCAAATCTTCATACCTAAGAGTGAACGATGTAACAGGGTAAAGAGATAGAATTTAGGAAGTGAACACCCACCCATTGAGGACAAACACAGAAGTGTATTCCTTCAGACCAATGCGACATAATAAGTCTTCAACCGATGCTGGACCGTTGCTATTCGTCAAGCGGCCTAAGCTCTTATTATTCAAATTCTTCATCCTCTGCTCTGGCATCACTTTAACGTTAATAAACTTAAAATGTCCAACACGACCGTGACAACGACCTTTCCATATACCGGATGCGTTCATGGACAATACATCAATAATGTCACCTTTCTGCAACGAGAATATATGGAGATTGTACCAACCCAAGGCGAGAGGCTACATTGACAATACCCGTACTAACCTTAAATTTAAGTGCTTCCTTATCGTAAGGATTTGGCAAACTATCGACAAGAGCTTTGGCTTTGCAAATTGGCGCTAATGATGTTCGATCCTCAGTGGATATTGAACTGTGCGGACTACCCGGACGAACAAGTGCCTGAGTGCCTGACGGTGATAGAAAGGACAAGTTAGAAGATTACACGAAACAAAACAGAAAAGTAGCTTAGAAGATAATGAGAAGCCATCATGGCGCATTAAATCCCCGTTCATAAGAGAACGGAGAAAGAGAAATAGAAAAGAAAAAAAGAAAAAAAAAAAACAAAAAAGAAACTCACTTGAACCGGATGCACTGGGCAAGCTCTCCACCGAACTAGCTGAACAGGCAAATGCCTGATCACTCATACTTCCTCGGTCTGTATTATCCTGGGAATTGCTGAAATCCCTTGAGGTATCCTTTGTGGCTACGAAATTTCGCCCATTCTCATTAAATCCGCCAATTTCCTTTGGTGAGCTTCGCATTTCGTTTGACTATCCAGTGACACAAGGACATAGCGCGGGAGAAAGACAGAAAAAGGAAAGTTTATTAAATCATTAAAAGTTCCGTACCCTACCATCAACCCCAACACGAAAAGGGGTTGCGCTGATAGGATGGTGTTTTCAAAGTCATAACAACGCAAATGAAAAGTTTTGTTTATCGTTAGTTGTTTTTTTTTTTTTGCTCCCTTATCCGAATGACCACGGAAAGAAAGAAACAGAGTTGACAAGGATAATGAACTTACATGATGTACGGTCGCCTTCTGGCTAATGGTAGTCCCTTTGTGGTTGCCGTTCTTTTTGCTCTTCGCTGCCAAGCTCAGTGGCAACCCACGGGTGGCGGCTATATCTTCATAATCGGATGAAGGACTGGGCGAGAGGGATGGCGATTCACCAATTCCACCACTTAATGTACGATATCGAGCGGTGCAGTTGTTTGTGCCAATCTGTAAAGGAACATCGATGTAGATTGTAGACAAAAACGGACTTAAAAATCGACAGCGAGAAAAAGACAAGGAATGTACCGCACAAAAGTTAGTCTAAGTACTTAATCATTTTAGGAAGCAAAGGCAATAATGACATCCTGTCGAAGACGACATCCTGGCGGTTAAATGTTTTCTTTTGATTTACTTGCTTGTTGTTTTAATCTGAATTGGTAATCGCATTAAAAACGACCATGCCACGAAAGGATGACGGAGGGTGGTGTTTTGATACGCGAGTAGAAAATCCCTGACTCGATCTGAGCGAATTTACTCGATGAAGTTTCCGGTGAAGTTGGAAGAAAGACAAACACTGCGTAGGGGATTTTTAGCGATTAGGTTTGGGTGAGTGTGAAATTCAATTTGCCACTGTTACTCCTGATGGGCTTCCGCGACAACAAAAGGACATTTGGCTTGGAGGGATTTTCATTGTCGGTCGTGGTAAGCATGTATGTATTTGCTTTCAATCGAGCGATGCTGTTGGTGAAATGTTATTTTATGATTTTTGGTAGACGCAGAGGCACGTTACTCTACCTAAGCTCGTGGCCAAAAAGTAATCAGAAACAAGTTTTCGGAGGGAAAAAAGTGTCCTTGCGGAGGATTTGAATTTAAAGCGCGGCATACTGGTACGGGAAGAAAAGATTTCATATCAATATCTAAGAGGATTCGTATTTTGTGACGTGTATGGAAGGGATTTCGGTGAAACGCTTTTTGTATGTAGCCGCGGATTCCATAATCCTTTCCGAAAACCACAGTAGTATACTGGTTATATTACCGGTTTAAGAATTTTTCTAAGTGAATAAAAAGTGTCAAAAACTAGTCCCAAGAGTAATCAAATTATGATGATTGCTCCTAGCAAGAATCTGCATCCCACTCAACTCGGTTTGTTGGGATGTTTTGCACTCCCATTACTCGTTTCATTTATATGCGCGGAAATCTTCCAAGTTAGAGTATTCTATTCACCGAACGTGTTCTTTCAAGGGAGCATAAAAAAAAGCATCTAAAAGGTTCGTGAAATCCCGCTGAACGAATCACCAACCATCCATCATCATAAATGTAAAAATGTAATTCTCTCCAACTCCCTCGGACCACGAACAAGGACACAACTCACTACGAATAAGCTCATTTACCCACAACAAAAGCAATATCTACCGCAAGGACATACTACATATACGAGTATGTACATCTCTTGCAACCCCATGTGTGATTACAGTCAAAAAGTCCACAAATTTCACCGCAAAGATGTGAATAAATGAGCAACCAACCAAGTCGATCCAAGTCGTCACGTCTGACAACAGAAATATTTTTTCCATTTTCCCCTAAAAAATATATGGAAGCAAGACTCCAATGATGGGGCACAATGTTACGCTGCACAACGCGTTCGCCCCTGCCGCAATAAGGACGGCAGGAATAAAAAAAAAAAAAAAAAACCAAAATCGATCATCATTCCCGAGAGCGTTTTGTAAAACGATTTTTTCGCTCACGTTCCAACATATCGCGGATTTCCCTTATTCTTTCTTCAACAATGTCATCCGATATTGGTGCATCTAAGTCACTCCCGGGCACGTTCCATATACACGCACACAAGCTCGGGAAGTAAACCGAGCGAAGCAATTTCACCTTGACGCTTGCAGAAATAATATATTGTAACAAGCTTGGGTCCTGTTCCGAATTCCGTTTTTGCGAAAAATGCAATCCATCTTTTATTCTTTCCGTACATTGGATTGCACTGACACAGGATATGGATATGATGGTTGATTGCAAGCTGGTTGGTGGTGAACGAAGACGTGTTCACATATTCCCGGTGATAGATTTTGTGTGTGGAGAAACAGATTTCTGCAGTATATGGCAGTTTTGAGCTTTATGTGATGAAGTATTGTGTAGAGATTGTTTAAACAAGTAGAAATTGAATAGAATAAGAAGGAACAAGAATCAGTCGTATTTATTCGGAAATAGAAATTCAAATGAATCGACCCGAGTGCCAATTTAATTTTGCCTAACCTAAAATCGACATGGGCATGTGCTCGGACATTCAGGGTAAAGTTGTTGATCGCTCTCAACCTGGCCAGCAACGATCCCTGTTTAAATGCCCGGGTCAAGTTGACATACGGCTTCCTCGCGGCGCCCTCTGGATAGCCTCTTCACCAACCGTTGGGAGGTGAACAAACGTATGCAGCGACAAAACGCCGACCAGTATGGCGGTTGTTCGGCGGGCTAACAATCCGCCCACGTAAAAAACACAAAAGTACTGAATGAGCAAGATGTCTCGGATACACGGACGGATACTCGACGACGACAACGCACGAAAAAGGAACACGATTTGCGAGTATGCTCCTGGAATGTCAGAACCCTGTACACTCCCGGAGCTGCTCATAAACTAGAAAGAATCCTCACGCAGTACAAGGCGGATATTACTGCGGTCCAGGAAATACGCTGGATAGGAAGGAAGCGGTATGTTGAGGAAAAATTGCGGCTGTCACAAAAGATTGCACTTACTGGGATGCGGATTTGTCGTGGGAAAGTGGTTAACATCGAAGGTCAATGACTTTAAGCCTACATATAAGTGATCGCCTTGGTGGGAATCCGCATCAGAGGCAGATTTTATAACATCAGCTTTATATGTGCACACGCCCCTACCGACGAGGCTGAAGATCTTAACAAGGAGGACTTCTATGATCTCCTGGACAACGCCTACGGGTCTTGTCCGGAGCACGATGTTAAGATCGTACTCGGGGACTTCAAATCCAAAATCGGTAAGGAGAACACCCTTGACGGAGTGATCGGAAAGCATAGCCTCCACGATACAACAACAGATAACGGCTTCCGACTCACGGACTTTGCGATAGCTCGTAATGCGGTGATAAGTAGCACAAGATTCCCACGTAAGCGAATCTACACAGCAACCTGGCGATCTCGGGACGGTCGAACCGTCAACCAAATCGACCATGTGCTCATTGACGCAAGGCACTCGTCAAACATCCTGGATGTGCGAACATTCAGAGGGGCAAATGTCAACTCTGACCACTTCCACGTCCAATGTCAGAAAGCCGCACCAACCCATTAGGAGGAGGTTTGACATTGGGCGCCTGAGTACACCGGAGGTTGCCAGAGTCTACAGGGAGCAGCTGAGCGAAAGACTCTACGGTATGCCTACCTCGAACACAAATGCCAATAATATGTGTCTGCATTGCCGCTCAGCCATTTAGGACGTATCCGAAACCACCTTAGGATACCTACCACACCCGATAAGAAACCCGTGGTATGATGGCGAGTGTGAGCAGAAAAAGGCAGTAACCAGGGCAGCGCAAGAAGAGTACCGAGCCAGAAGAAGGGAGGAGAAAAAACTACTGCGACAAAAAAAAAAAGAATCTTCGCAGCCTCCCAGCTCAAGGATATTGAGGAGTCTAGGGATAAGCATAAAACACGAACCTTTTACAAGAAAGCCAAAGGCCTTGCACGAGGCTTCAAAAAGGGCACCCAGGCTCTTCGAAACTGCGAGGGTAATCTTGTCACCGACCCGCAGGTAATAGTGGATGTATTTAAGCAGCATTTCCAGCAGCTGATTAACGAGCATGACCAAGAGAGAGTGGTAGGGACTGAGGAAATCCCCACTCCAGCCGCTGAAGTAGTCCTCCCACCCAGCATCGAAGAAGTCGTCACAGCTATTCAGAAGTTGAAGAATAACAGATGGCTTGCCATCAGAGCTCTTCAGATCATCTGCAAAATTTGGAAAGATGAAAGCATGCCCGACGACTGGAATACCAGCTCTATTTGCTCCATCCACAAAAAAAGGCAATCCTACCTTTTGCAAGAACTATAGAGGTATATCCCTACTCAATGTCGCATACAAGATCCTGTCCAGCGTATTGTGTGAACGTTTAAAGCCATTTTGCACCGCACTAATCGGCAGCTACCAGTGCGGCTTCTCGCCCGGCAAATCGACTATAGACCAAATTTTCACACTTCGACAAATCCTGGAAAAGACCAACGAGTTTCGAATCGATACACACCATCTTTTCATCGACTTCAAAGCCGCATACGACAGCATTCACCGTGAAGGACTGTTTGGTGGGATGGTAGAATTCGGGATCCCGGGAAAACTGATCCAGTTGTGTCACGCCACGCTAAAAAATACGCGATGCACCATGCAACTCGGTTCTAGGACTTCGGAACCGTTTGAAACATGCACCGGATTTCGGCAAGGAGATGCGCTGTCATGTGACTTCTTCAACCTGGTGCTGGAGCAGATAGTGCGACGAGCAGGCGTCAACAGGGAAGGCACTATCTTCTACAGGTCCGTCAAGCTGCTAGGATACGCGGATGATATCGACATTATCGCGTGTTCTCGCCGTGGCATTGTGGAAGCATTCACGGCAATTGAGGAACAGGCGAAACGAGTTGGTCTTAAGGTCAATGAGGACAAAACGAAGTACATGCTGTCAAGTAAAAACCAATCCGTCGCTCACCACCTGGGACAAAATATAACAATTGACAGCTACAATTTCGAGGTAGTTAAGGAGTTTGTCTACCTCGGGGCAAACGTAAATTCCACAAATGACACCACAGTGAAGATCCGACATAGAATCGCCCTTGGCAACCGCTGTTACTTCGGCTTGTCCAAACAACTTGGGTCAAAACTTCTCACTCGAAAGTCCAAAGTCATGCTTTACAAAATGCTCATACTGCCAGTCTTGCTGTACGGACGGCGGAGCTTATTTTGGGTTCTTTCGAAAGAAAAATTCTGCGCCGGATATTTGGTCCTGTCTGTGAGGAAGGTGAATGGAGAAGAAGACACAACTGCGAACTCTACGAGCTGTACAAAGATGTGGATGTAGTCCGGAAGGTAAAGATCCGTCGACTATACTGGTTTGGCCACATCGAGCGCATGGACGCTAAGAGGGTCTCCGACTCCGAGCCTCCTGGTTCGAGAAGAAGAGGAAGACCGAACCTCCGGTATAAAGACCAAGTTATCGCGGATGTAAGACATCTTGGTATTGATAACTGGAAACAGCATGCCCGGGACCGTCAAGGATGGAAGGCAGCTATAGCTCAGGCTCAGATCCTCCATGGATCGCTGGCCTGATAAGTAAGTAACATAAAATCGACAGCGACTCCATACAATTATCGTATGATTTGTTAAGCGTTTGGTTTTTATTTGTTAGAAAAAAGCAACAAAATATACAGGGAAAATTGTTGAAGCGTATTTGAGTTCATAAACCAATGCTTGCCATTTCCATTACTTACTGCGAATGACTACCACAAATAAGTTTGAAGTGATCCATATAGAGACTTAATTTTTTAGTCACTTTTTCGAGCATATTCTTTGATATCTCGCTAACTACAGTGTGATGTAGTCTTGCAAGACTGTAATTGACGATGGCTTATCAACATAAACGAGTGATTTGATATATCGCAATAAAATATAATCAAAAAGTGTCAAATCGCTCGATCTAGCCGGCGAATCCACTGACCCGAAACGAGAGATACACTGAACACATTCCTTAAATGGTCAATCGATTCGCGTGATGTGAAGCATGTTGAGACATCTTATTGGAGGCACATCTCGACCAAGTTCACACATGAAGGGCACCTGCTATGCCATTGATAGTAACATAGTAACGGTTTTGTATTGATTTTTAAAAGAAAGAAGCTATTTTTAACTTTGAGAGCGCAAAAGGTAACGCGTTTTTTTCTGTGCAATTTAGCATGCGAGATTATGTTTACTTGGCTGGACAAAATTATTCTTACGAAATACTCGGGTAGCAGGCACAATAGATCTGCAAAGGTCGCAGTGCCGTACTGCTAATGGTAGCACTAGCCCCTTATTAAAAAATAAAAAAAATAAAAATGTAGACTTTTGTGAATACAAAAAAGTGAAAATTGTTGGAATTGAGCTTACGCATCAGGACTGAGACATGAGAATGTTGTATCCAGATTGTCGAACACGTTAGCCAGGGACAGTAAAAATGATCGATGCAGTTCAGATTTTTTGGGACCTATGGCAGCTAAACTGTGATGTAAGAAAAAGTGCCGCGATTTGAATTGATTTTTTGTCATAACATTAAGGGCATATTTTACGGGAAGAAATGCAACGATATCAGAATCGTTCTCGTAGGCATTTTTATAGGCCTTAATAGAAATTGATATCCATGCAGATCTCCATGCGTGCTATTGAAGTATGTAGATGTTTTCAAATCAATGGAGATTTCGTTTTTTTTTCGTAAAACGGCTTTTCATATTTTTATTTTTTGACTTGATGGATAAAGGTACTTTTAAATGGGTCGAATGTGTACGCTCTTTTCGAGTCCCTTCGCCCAAAATTTGGGTTTTTTTTTAAATGTTCATTGGTTTTACTCATTCGTCGTGATCCGGTTTTTTTCCGCCTTATGTCACAAAAACACGAACGCTCGGTTGAAATTTTGCAAACAAAAAAAAAATATAAATAAATACCGAACCATGGCTTGACGAAACGAAATATGACATTCACTTGACTGATCAGATGTTTGTGGGTAGTGAACATAAATCCAAGCCTCATCTCTTACAATAATACGTTTCATCTTGTACTCAGAAAGCATTATTTCACACGCTTCAACGCGACAGTGTTTTCCCAAAAAAATCCGTGTTTTCGGTACCAAATACCAAGATGTAAACATTTTTTCGACAAAGCCTCATCACTAATGCCTTTCTGCACCATCTCCGATGAATCAGCAGCAGAAGATTCATTCCGCAAACAAAATTGAATGCAATTTCTTTGCTCAACAAATTTAGACATTATGAAAATCGGAATATTCACTTTTAGCAGGTCATAAAACGATGCGTATTTGAAACATTAATGAATATTTCCTCGGGCTCAAGGGACAATTGAAAAGTAACGCCTACTCTCTATAAAACGTTAATCACCCCGGTCTTCTTCTACAGCGCAGAGGCCTGGACTTTATCAAAAATGGATGAAAGGCCCCTGGTCGTTTCGAGAGGAAAATTCTCCGTACAATCTTCGGTCCAGTTTGTGTTGACGGTGGTGGCTGTAGTGCAGTGGTAAACATCACCGACCGTGTAGCGAAATATGTGTAGTTCAAAGCTCTTCTATAGCCAAGAGAAAACAATCCCTATACGGCAAAAAATTATGCAACACAGCTGTTGTGAATGAGAAGTGATCATTCACTTCTCATAACACTCACAGTATATAGTCACTTTAAATGCATACTCTGTGAGTGCAATTCTAATATAACAAGATAAGTATATGGGACAGTTGCTAAGAACTACAACCAACGTAAAAAGTCGGTCGGTTCCTCTCCTCCTATTTAGGACAACCACCCATGGAGAGTAGTGTACGAACATCTACGACCCGAACCACTGCACTCCGTTTAGGTTGTGTGATAAGCATTATAAGAGTATAAACTCTTGAACCTGCGTGAACTTTATGAACTTAAAAAACAAAAAAACAAACAAGAAAAAAAAAAAAAAGAAGATTCAGCCACGAACTGTACGGGCTGTACAGCGACATCGGTCTAAGATGGCTAGGCCATGTAGAGCGAATGGAAAGCACAGCTCCGACCCGAAGAATTTTCTACTCTAATCCCGACGACGGTAACACACACATATGTACATATGTATGTATGTACATAGCAAAAGATCGTGCTAGCTGGAAAGGCTTGCTAGTTGTGGCTCAGGTTCATCCCGACTTGCATGAAGTAAGGAAGTAAGTAATGAATATATTGATGTGATGTGGTACTCCTTCGCCATTTTGGAATATTAGCCGAATAGCCCTTTAAATAAAAGTTAAAGGCGCTACTACCCTGAAAAACATGCATCGCCTGTATTTACTAACCCATTGAGTGCCATTATACTTTGGTAAATTCATGAAAGGGAAATCAAAACCACGTGCCAATTCAAATGCAAATCGTTCTTATTTCGCTGACATTATTACCCTAACAAGAAACCAGAAGAGAAAACAACAGAGCCCACATCACCGTCATGTTTGACAAAACGGACTCGCGCCTAGCACCGAATTCGTGCTCAACAGAACAACATTTGCATATTGTCAAAACACTTCCTGCCCTCAAGTAACAAATAAATATTTTAATTTTATACTTGTGCTCCACTTTCGCTTCACTTGTGGCAAGTAGAACAGAAGAAAACTAAACCAACCAATAGCAGAAATAAAAATAAAAATTTCATTGCAACTTGCACGTAATCCGATCGTAAATAGAGACAAACGCGAATTCACTCACAATTCACGTTGCAAAGCTTCGACGAATTCCTTGTCAACATAAAAACAATCAAACAACCGAGCAATTCGACTTTCAACCGTACGACCACGCAATTCTAATAAAAAAAAATCCTAACCCTGCTTACCGTCAACCCTCTGTCGCTTTGCCGTAAAAGGCGGCACATGTCATTCTCGATAAAAATGTTTGTTACATCGAAGGACAATTTGATTTGCCTCAACGAACAGTAGACAACAACTAAGCCCGCAATTAGGGGAATGTACCCAATGTTCATAGCGCACCACACTACACCAATTCATCGAAATGTCCTTTATCAAGGTAATAAAACGTAAACATTGAATCCTTTCATTCCTCCTTGCTTTTCTACTTTATTCCTTATCGTAAAATATTGCAAAAGAGGAAAAACAAAAAACATCATGACGGGAAGTTGGGAGTAACAATGTCATGTGACGGAGGCGACGTACTTGATACGGCGTGTATGTGGAAGGGTACGATCCGGATTTGTATATCAGGTGACACAAATCAAAGGAACCCTTGACAACCATAAATTGTCGTATTTTATTTTATAACTAAAGGCAAACAGAATTGTTGTCGTCTTGATCGTTCGCTTGTCTACTTACCGAAACCGTGCTAAGTCGGGAAGTGACGCTTTGCAAGTCCGAAATTGATCCGGCATAGTCACCACTCTCTCGGTCGTGCGATCTGGAATTGAGATAAAAAATTCTGTTTTATTAGAAGCTACATATGTACATATGTGCGATTTACAATACATACATATGTGTATGCATATGTATGTATGTACCTAGGGTGGGATGGCAATGGATGGGATTTGGTAAGGATCCTATTTAGGGTGAAAGGTAACGTAAAAAGTTTACTCATTAGAAAATTATGTTACACAGGATGTAAAAAAAACAAAAATTACATTTTATAGTATGAGGTAAGGCCATATTCTGCGTACAGATGAGAGAGAATCGTCAGGACTAGTGATAGATACCATACTTCTTCAACCGCTTTTATTAGTTTCACCTGTATGTTTGTTTGTTTGTAACTGACTCGACCCCAATTTTTCCCTACTTCAATGATCAGATTTGGTTTAAACTTTGCACACTTATCAAAGATCGAGGACAATACAATAATTCGATCAAAATATCCGATTATCCTGATTAGGTTCGCCAGGATTCACACATTTCTTCTGGAATCTTTTGCATGAGAGTAAGAGATATAGAGCTAATGCGCGAATCACGATCCCAGCGTCAATTATGTATATGCCGAAGACGTTCCGTCAGTCCGTATCGATTTCGGTTCAGATGGGGCTCACCTAATTAAACCAGTATCGATACAGTTCCCAGCAAAATATAGCCATGGAGCTGTTGAGAGACGAATGTTGCCATTAATCCTGAGTTGGGCATCGACCGTCCACAAGATGTTGTATGTACAGTTGATCATGCAGTCATTTATTTAGGCTCACGAATGTTTGCTGCTGAACAAGCTTATATAGCACTTATTCGTGGAAGATCCTTGGACGGTATTCGAATTGAAGAACTTGATTGCCCAAAATTAACAGGAAGAACCCCATGTAATAGTGAAGCATTAGATGAAATGGTTCGATTACGAAACAATCCATAAGACTTGTTCGCAAAGATAGTTACACTACTACTCGTATGTATGTCTCGTTGCTGGAGCGAAGCTCCTTAACACCCCAAAAATGTATTTCGTTGACAGACTATTCCTCCTAAAACCTTTAACGGATTTTGACCAAATTAGATATGTCAATAGGAGGCATCGAGGGGAAGGTTTTAAAAAGATAACATCAAAAATCGGACATACCATCGAGGAATAATCACCGAAAACGTGTCCCATAGACTTAATATTAGAAATCACGCGCATCCGCATTTTGATAATAAAACAACGCGGCTTTAAGCGATTTTAACCAAATTTGGGCCTACGCTAGCTGGTGGTCTGTCTGTTGTATAAAATTTTAAGCATATGCCGATGGTCTGTCTTCGATGACCACCAGCTAGCGTAGGCTCAATGGACGAATTAACATAGAACCGCAATTCCTTTTACAATCGATAAAGAAACTCAGTTACCATCTTTTAAGGGTCCGCTAAACATCTGAGTTTTTGTAATGCATTACTGTTACCGTATTCGTATCAGAAGATACCACTTTGCTTAGATTATGATTGCTCACGCGCACTGATAAAATAATAAACGGAGTTTTAAAATGGATCGCTTCGCTCCAACTTGGATGCCCAGCGACCCACCTAGTTTATATTGGCAAGATTGAAATCTGGGATTACAGACATCTCTGTGATTTTCTAGCGAATCTAATGACTGGGTGATGCAGGGCCTCCTATCAGTTTTATTGAGCAGTGGAATGAAGTCTTAGTCGCACCGAAACAGAAATGAGCGGTAAACCTGTAATATGGGGTGAATGAACGCCTTATACTCATAGACTGTAGCCCGATTCCAGGCATTGCGACATCAAATATATATTCCTTCATACATATGTACCTACCCAGAATGGAAAAATGTTCGGTTTCTAAAATGCAAGTGCGAGTCTGCGAGACACTTGGACGACAGAAGATAGCACTTTGTTTTGGAAGCATTCAATTCCACTTTACTTTTTCTCCCATAAAATGACGTCGTCGATGTTGCAATTTGATGAACTTAACACACGCTTCCATCGATTCCAAAAGCTTGCATTTTCGACAAAAAGGCTCTGTGCAAGGTCCTGTCAAATGCTTTCAAATATATCCGGCGCAACTATTTTGCTTTTGCCTGCTTGTTGAAGTGAGTGATTTCATCTTTCGGTAAGATACTACGTGTGGCAATGAAGTTTCAGGAATTAAGTCATAACATCTGTCCAGAGGGCGTCGTGGCGCAGTGGTTAGTATGTTGGACTCTGGCGCACGATGAGCGAGTTCGGATCCCGATAACACCAACACCATCGAGTGTTTATTTCGCAGCGTCCCTCCTCGGCGTAGTATACTTGCCAAGAAAAAGCTTCTCGACTCAAGCCGTTCGGAATCGGCATTAAACTGTAGGTCCCTTTCACTTGTGTAAAAACGAACAAATGGCCCTCATGGGTTGTACCGCCACCAAAGCAAGCAAGCACGCTGTCCAGAAATGGGGGCCCTTTCCATCAGCCTTTATCTAAGGCTCCTGTCGGCAGCACATTTGTTTGTGTGTTGTGCGCATTTTTCGAAAAAAAAAATTTAGTTAGTGGTGTCGTCAATATCCACCGCATCGTTTATCGTGAATATGTTCCTACCGACCAAACAGTGACTGGATAGTTCTATGTGGGCAGCCTGAAGAGTTTGCGAGCAAGTGTATTACGTACGGAACCCGTGCTCGTCAAGAATTACTGGATCTTGCACAACGACAATGCGCCGGCCCATTCCTCGTTGATGGTGCACGAGTTTTTGGCGAATAAAAGCCGCATCTAACCTATAGCCCAATATTGGCGTTGCGACCTTTTTGATTCACCAAGAATAAGTCACACTTCAAGGGAACTTATGTTGGCGGTGTAGAGAAGGTCAAAGACGCTGTAACACGAGTTAACTTCGCAGGATTATCAAGGGTACTTCGAAAAGTGGGAGCAACGTTGGAATCCTTGTGTGTAGTTAGGGCGGGGCTATTGTGAAGATCGATAATAAAATTTTGCGACAAACTTAATTTGCTTGTTGTTTTTCCACACCTTCTGTGTCACCAAGTCCCCAGTGGATCTAGTGCTACGGTTATAGAGGAGTTTCCGTGATTCACAATATTCCAATAACTGACGGTTGATCTGCCTTTCCATGACTTTGGAGACGGGCCGGTATTTGGAGCGAGAAGATTCACATTTTTTGGAGATGGGCTGTGATTCTACCTACATACACTGAAAGAGACCAAAAGAGTGGTTTTGCCAGCGTAGAAGAGCACCCGTTCAGAACTATTGGGGAAATGCCATCTAGACATGTATAGGATTTGCTCCAAAGAAGAGTCGCACTCTAGTATAGGCGGAGACGAAATGGAAGCTAGGAGCTGCGAGCTTGTCACGAGTTGGCTTCAAGTGGGTTGCGAGCTGGCAGCAATGTGGTCTGCAAGAAAGTTAGATTTGTCTAAGAGATTGGCAGATAGAATGTCGTTGTGAAAAAGTGTTCGTGTAGACGACAAGGATGAGTTTTTAATGATTTTGACAAATGGCCTTTGGAAACTTTTACTGCCTTTGAGCCATTGAAGGATTTTACGCTACAGTTTTTGGTCGAATTGGAATTTGACTCGTCAAATAGGAGTATTGCTGACTACTTCGAACATTTGGACATTTTTACACGAAATCCACAGTAGATTTTGCTTGCTTCACAGTGAAGAATAAAACCTGGAATGTTCACTTGATGCTAGATACCAAGCTGCAGTCGAAGGGGTGAGTCGAAGATTAATCTACATCAAAGGCAAACCGACCTGGAAAGGTTAAAGTCATTATTTCTTGGATTGCAAAAGAGCGTCCTCATGAATGTTTGAAGGACGCGTTAGTGCGGTTCCGATCAGCTGTTTATCCCTTTAATGCTGCATCATGCCCACGAACAATAAAACGTGGTTTCCGTTTCCGTGCGGCCAAGGACGTCCAAAAGAGTCCATAAGCTTCGACGATACAATGATGTACAGAATTTCTCATTAACGGACGTTCATTGCGTATAGTTTTGATAAAAGACCGGAAGATTTTCCCTTAACTAAAAAACCCAAACCGTTCATTATGCTGATTTCGTTTTAAATCTTATTGAGCGATGAAGACGACTTCCGGTTAATGGGTTACGTGAAAGAAACTAACTTTGCTTTCCGGGGCGTAAAACGAGCGCAAATGTGCATCACCTCCAAAGGGTGTTCATCTGACCGAGATAATTTTCCCAATGTCAACGTGAACGAAGTTCTCGTGACATTATGTTTGTCTTACCGAACCCATTAGCATAAGTTTGATTTGATAGTCAACGTTTTGGGAAATTTTTTTCAAAAAATATAAAAATAATTCCGTCCTCTTTGCAGTGGTCTTCCTTGGACCTAGAAGCATTTGCAATAACGAAATTATTTCCCTTTTCCTCTAAAGATCTTGCTGGGCCCTGCGCTGCTCTAAGTACTTCCTCTGAGTAAGTGCTTAGCAAAGAAAAAATGGAAAGGCATAGTTAGCAATGAAGGAAAGCAGCAGAGCCATCGATTTCTCCCAACGACTATACCATACCTAAAGGCGCTGTGCTAGATATGTAATTCATTTATTATTGTGCTCCTTTTCTTCGCTACATCATTCCCATAGACAACACAACTCTTGCACACATTTCTAGATATCTTCTTTGCCGCCAACCCTTCACAACAATGATTTTTGAAATCAATCCAAAATGTTTGGTATACTCCCATGAATGGAAACCATTCCATCTTTGAATTGACGGTAGCGAAGAAAAGAATGGAAGGGAATCCTTTCTTCTCCATTGTAATCTCAATCCATTAATAAGGGTCAAGAAGCTCAATCAGAAGATGCCAGAACGAATACATCTTATTATTGGTTTCATCTCATTTTATGAGATGGACAACAAAAAACACCAATCACCCGTTCTATCTATGTTTGTATGTACGTATATTGTGCTTCCCTTTCATTCCTATAACCGAAATCCTTTAGATCAATACATATACAATCTATTATTTATGATTGAAAGGTTCTCATAAGAGAATGAACGGATTCAACGAAGTCGCATAGCGACGTATACTTGAAAGGATATAGAAAAAGTGCTATAAATACTGTATCCTTTCAACACCTTTCAGCTTGTAAGGAAGAAATAAAAATTACGTTTTCCTTATTTTTTTTTTTTTATAGAAAAGCAATTCATCTTACCTGGCATGCGTTAGGGGTATTATTGTTGGCGGATTAGGTGGCTGTTGTGGAACGATAAGACCTCGTCTGGGTGGACCTCTTTGTGGTAAGGATATATCGCCCGCTGATCTTAATGAAATTACCCCTGTACTCTCACGATTCGATGTGAAACGGACACGTCCGCCCTGTAGGGAAGAGAAAGTCAAATCAAATTTGTATGAATATTTTTGATTTATGTGTGGTGAAGTGTTGGTGTTACGTAAAGGATATGAATGGTTGAAAAAATAAATATAAGTGATATACGCTTTTTATTTAAGTTTTTCTATGATATTTTCACTTCGTTTCGTTTCGTAGGTTTGATTTTTTTCTAAATTGGATACCCCCTGAGTAAAATGAGGAGGGGAGCCAGTTGTGACTCGCGAGAATAAAAAACACATCGGGATCTTTATTACTTTGATGTTTATTCAATTACTTTCCAACACGGAATGCCTTAGAAGATAACTTAGCATAGTGTAACCATCCTCGGTGCAGTGCTTGGATCTCATCTGACCACGGTTGGTTGCATGCATGTAACTCATAACTTTTTTTTTTAAAGAAAACTAACGCGGAAAAATGATGACATAGACACAACTCTTAATATGAAACACGTAAATCTGGCTCGGTAGTAAAGAGTGTTGAGGATACCTCCCTCCGGACATGTCCAAACACCAAACTTCACAGCCCCGTGGAAAGGGAGGTACCCAAGTTTTCTCCCGAAGTTCCAGTGTCCATCCCTAAGGCACTCGATTCTGCTCGCTATACAAGGGCAGATTGGCCAGTTCCAACAACAGATCCAAGGGCAGATGAATTGGCTAGACAGGATCTATTCGCTTTTGCTGGGCCTGTTTAACCACGAAAGAAGTCAGACGTGTTTCGGCTAGTCGAGTAACACAAAGTGAACAACAATTACAGGTGCGTCGTTTGGCGAGTGTTAAGCGCAACCCGAATTAGTACAATAGTAGAGTGCATAATATGCTAAGTTTTTTTTTAATTTAATTTTTAGCCTTAATACATATTAATAAATAAATTACACAACAAATAGATTAGACGTCGAGAGACAAAAGTAAAAATATTCAGTACTGCTTAGAGGAACCGTTTAGGTCTAGTATGCTACTTTAAATACATGAGATATTTAAGATAGGTTTAAGCGATTTTACCTCGAATAAGTTGTTTGGAAAAAAATAAAAAAATAAGATCGGCAGTTCGATTCCCGGTCGGGAAAGCAAATTTTGAACTCTTTCTCATTTTTAACTTCCCGATTTTGCGGAATTCCAAATTTTGACATGTCTCCACATATTTCCACGTTTCAAGGTCACCAGAATCCAAATCCAGGGTTTTTATAGAGATGCCTCTGTGTGTGTGTGTGTGTGTATGTACGTATGTGCGTATACGCGCTCGGAATTTGGGGTCTCGATTATCTCCAGAACCAAAGATGATATTCACATGGGACTGGTTTCATCGACGCATAATTACGTAACTTAGAACTGATTAAGTTTCCAGCCCTTTTCGAAATAATTACCGAAATGTTAATTCAGCACGAATGGTATTGATAAGATATCCCCAAATTTATGGTTTCTTGATAACTTGAAGAAGAAAATGTCACTGTTCATCAAATGTTGTAGTAACTGTAGAAACAACTGTTTAGATATGTAGGCCATTGGTGTTCGGGATTGAGCTTCATTAAACCTTTCCGTATGTGTAAATTAACGCCATTAAATGGGCGTTTTCGTTTTTCCCACTGAGAAGTTAGTCGTATGCCTTGCAGGTCGCACCTAGACCGCATTTTTTCCTTCTGTTGGTTTCAAATTTATTTGGAAGTAACAGAGGAAATGTTGTCAGACCACGGGCGGAAACCTGTAGGTCGTACGGCTTCTGAATCGCATGATGCGACCAAATCATCCGATTTTGCGACGCCAAGTGCCACAATCAAGCGCAGGAAGAGGTTGAACCCCACTCCTAACTTGGTGAAGCGCCCCTCTCACTCCACTTCAGCAGAGAAGCAACGAGTCGAAGCGAAGGAAGGAGGGCCGCCCGTCAAAATCGTGAGCAGCCCAGCAGCAACAACAGCAATCGGACGTCCCCGCAAAAGTGGACTTTGCCTATCTCTCCGAAGGTAGCGGGGGTCGCTACACGGGTGAGAATATTTCCTTCGCTCTCCTCTCAACTTGGGAGACAGAGGAGGAACGTCTCGGACTCGAAGTCGGGGAGAAAATTCTCCAGAAAAAACTCAATTCGTGAGGGATAATTGGAGGAAGTGGAAGTTGCAACACTGGCAGCAGACAACCAAGCTGACGCAACCGAGTTTGCAACAACAGAATCAGCCGCAGCTTATCCACCCGCAATAACAACAAACGCAACGATAGCAGCAACAGAAGTCCCAGCAGCGAAAATAACAACAACTACAGCCGCAACCAAAGAAGCAGCAGCAACAACAGCTGCAGTTACAGAGGAAGCAGCAACAAAAACAAAAGCAACGACAAAAAAAGCAGCAACAACAGCAGCAGCGAGTACAGTAGCAGCAACAACAGCAGAAACGGAAACGATAGCGTCGCTCCAAGAAGAAGGAGAAGGTGCCGCACATCTCGCCCATAATTTAGCTGTCAAACAAACGATCGATATGTATAAGTACGCAACAGCGACCAATAGGTCCAGATAACTTTAGAGTAGGATTCCGCCCCAAAAGCCGGGAGGCTGCAGACAATATTGCTCAAAGGCTCGGAGTCCATAACTAACCCCGAGGAATTGCTCTCGGAGCCGAATAGTTCGAGAGCGATGACCACAAGTTCGTAGGCGCTAAGCCATTTACCACGGTATGTGCCGGAAGGCAGAAGGGGTCATTACACTTCTTTCTGGTCCAGGTGACACCCAACAGCAATCTGTAGCCTCTAAGGAAAAATCACCACCATAGACGTCCAGGTCTTGCGATGGGGAAAATTAGAAAGGCGCGGAAACATTATTCAATGTACTGACCCAATGCAACTCGAAACGGAGGTGTCCCAATCTTCATCAAAAAATATGTTAAACATAAAATCATATATAGCGCTGAAGCACGGCGTTTTTAGGTGCTAGAGGTTTATATTGTGTGTATCCCCCTTCAAAACAGAAACACCCCGGCCCAATATCTCCATTGTAAAGCTCGAAAAACTTCTTCGATTTTCGCACTTGAACTCGAACAATACTTTTATGCTAACTTTGAATGCTAAATACAGTGATTAGGGAAATAATGTACCCAACACCAGAGGGGGGCTACTAAGCTATAGGCGGACCCTGCGTAACATTGGATATAAAATCAAGTTCCTCACAAAGAATAGTCCGTCACTTCCTGGAAGCGGCTCCTGTCTGGATTTGACTCCTCACTGAGATTGGCTGACACTAACGAACGGCCAACGGACCCTCGAATACGACAGTGACAATAGTGGATTTGGTGCCATAATCTATGTAAGTTAGGTAAAGTTGGGTGGCTTCCCTCCGTAGAGCGGTGGGCATCACGTAGACCAAGATAGGTCCATTGTGCTACCACTCGAGTCGGCTTAGTCACCGTTATTTCTGGAACCATTTTGTGTTCTGAATAAAATTCGATAGCTTGCGGATCTCCGTTTCGCTAGTTCATCAAAGAAGTATTCTCCCACAAATCGTCTTCTTGAAGAGGCTAGAGCAGGATAATTGCATAGGAGATAGGGTGGAGATTCTTTCTATTCCTCTTCCTCCTCGTGACATCCATTGCAATAGTCGTTATATGGGAGTCCTAATCTTGCGGCATGTTTTTCTAAAGCACAATGTCTTGTTAGGACTGCGATTATAGACTACTTATATACTGCCTGCGTATTTTTAGCAGGCTTGTGGTTTTACGTTCACAATACGTGGGCCGCTTGATAATTCATTTAGAGATGCGCGGCAGTGCCCGACCAATTTTGAACTTATTATTGGTGATTCGAGTGCTTTTACTGCCGCTTGGCTTTCTGTGTAGATGAGGATGTCACTATTGTTCATTGATCTCGTGGACAGCCAGTCAGCGGCCTCACGAATTGCCGTTAGTTCAGCTTGGAATATACTACGGAGCTTCTAAAGGATTGGCTGAGTTCTTGGCTCGGTGCATAGACACCTGCACCCACACCATTGCCTGTCCTGGACCCGTTTGTGTACATATATTATCAGTGCAGTGCCTTTGCTTTTTAATTCATCCTCGTCAGTTGGGAGTTGTAGTTAAGTCCAGGGTCCGGTTCAAGTAGTCCGTGACTTCACTTATCTCATTGTTTTGGCGTAGGCGTGCCCTATTTCCAATGAGCTGATTCCTTAAGTCGCGGCATCGATTTCTTTGCCCTTTTCTTGCCAAAAAGATACAAGGGAAGTAGATGACGCATCATTCCGAGGGCCGCAATAGCAATTACTTGCAGTGCCACGGTTATAGTGGTGCATGCCATCCTTTAATCTCTACTTAGAAATTTGGCATAGTTAGATCTGCACAGTGTTGTCCATCACACTAAGCAGCGGTGCGTTAGTATAGGTTTAACAACCGCGTCATACAGTCAGTGTGTGATATGAGGTTTGGTACCCCATCTGGTGCAAAAGGCTTTCTCGCAGCTATATAGCGCAGTTGTTGCTTTTTTGATGCGTTCTTCCGCAATCAATTTCCAGTTGAGCTTCCTCTCGTGTAGCACGCCAAAGTATTTGGCATGGGCTGCGAATCTAAGGCAAGTTCCATTGAGTTTTGGTGGAGTGAGGTCTGCCGTTTTCGTATGAATAAAGCTAGATCCGTTTTGGAGAGATTGATTCCAAGCCCCCAGTTCTCTGCCCATTTGATCAGCTTGCCTAGACCTATTTTCATGAAATCTCGGATTGCTGGAAGATGTTTCCCCCTAATTGCTGTGCAATTTACACCCACTTTACACCCACCCAGAGTATGTCCAAACGAACCCCATGATTATAGAAGGGCACGTTGGCTACGGTTTGTGAACTAAAACATCCCTAGTATGTAGTGCTCAGGCACATTTCACCAGTGGCTACATAAAGGTACGCCATCAAGTTTAACAATGCACTAAATAATGCATACTGTCAGATGCATTGGAAAAGGGAGGAGATAAAGACGCCTCTAACACAACAAATCTCCAGTTGAAAAATCTCCTTCAGCAAGGTCTTCGAGAAGGTGGTCCACAGAGCTCGGTGTAAACAGGTTGAGGACCAATTCGGTTTCAGGGCATGGCGTGATACTATACATGCCACATCGAAACCCGTCTCGGATATGGAATGAAAATTAAACTTGCCAACGTAATTCTACATGAAGGTTTGATATTAAGAATGGTCAACGACAGGACAGGGAGAAGAAGAAGGCCTATAGGGACTGGATTCTCTTGGGAGACTCTGCTTCCCGTGACCGGTACACTGTGGCGCGAAGAACTTGCAAATTGGCTGTGCGAGCAGGTGAAGAGCAGTGTCCTAGAAGGAGTTCGATGAGAAGTTGGAAGGCGACCATAGATCTGCGAAAAAGGTGTTCTGGCAAACCATTTGCCGCCTCAGAGGATGGAAAGTCAACATAATCGAAGGAGTTAAATCCAATCTCATTATTGCTTTTCAATGAGATGGACAGCACTTTTCGGAAATGCTCAATCCCGAACAGGGCGCTGAGGGAGAAAGACCTATAGTCTTGAGTGGGGCGGAGAATAGTCCAACGGTGGAGGAAGTCATCCGCCGAGGTGGATGAAGTTCGGCCAGAAATGCTTAAGGCAATTGGTAAAGAGGGAGTATTATGGCTCTCTCGTGTCATTTAGGTAGCTTGGGAATGCGGGGAGACATCTAGCGATTGGCAGACTGGGGTGATTGTCCTTTTTTTCAAAATGATATCCCAACCAGGTCCTATATACATAATAGGGCAACGATTTTAGGTATAGACAATTTTTCTGATAAAGCTGATTCGAGGTCCATTTGGAGGAGCCAATGACTTGATCCTCCCACCCAGCATCGAAGAAGTCGGCACAACTATTCAGAAGCTGAAGGACAACAAGGCCGCTGGCTCAGATGGTTTGCCATCAAAGCTCTTCAAGGCTTGCGGCGATGTTCTGGTAGGCATGCACCAGATCGTCTTCAGAATTTGGGAAGATAATACCAGCTCTATTTGCCCCATCCACAAAAAAGCGCACCTATCTCTTGCAAAAACTATAGAGGTATGTATATCCCTGGGCAATGTCGCATACAAGATCCTGTCTAGCGTATTGTGTGAACGTCTAAGGCCATTTTACACCGCACTAATCGGCAGATACGAGCGCGGCTTCCGGCCCGGCAAATCGACTTTAGACCAAATTTTCACACTTCGACAAATCCAGGAAAAGATCAACGAGTTTCGAATCGATACACACCATCTTCTCATTGATTTTAAAGCCGCATACGACAGCATTCATCGTGAAGAACTGTTTGGTGTGATTGCCGAATTTGGGATCGACATCATCGCGTGTCCTCGCCGTGACATTGTGGAAGCATTCACGGCGATTGAAGAACAGGCGAAACGAGCTGGCCTTAAGGTCAATGAGGACAGAACGAAGTACATGCTGTCAAGCAAAAACCAATCCGTCGCTCACCACCTGGGACAAAATATAACAATTGTCAGCTACAATTTCGAGGTAGTTAAGGAGTTTGTCTACCTCGGAGCAAACGTAAATTCCACAAATGACACCACAGTGAAGATCCGGCATAGAATCGCCCTTGGCAGCCGCTGCTACTTCGGCTTGTCCAAACAACTTGGGTCAAAACCCCTCACTCGAAAGACCAAAGTCATACTTTACAAAACGCTCATACTGCCAGTCTTGCTGTACGTGGCCGAAAGCTGGACGATAAGCAGGACAGCGGAGTTGATTTTGGGCTCTTTCGAAAGGAAAGTTCTGCGCCGGATATTTGGTACTGTCTATGAGGAAGGTGAATGGAGAAGAGGACATAACCGCGAACTCTACCAGCTGTACAAAGATGTCAATGTAGTCCGGAAGGCAAAAATTCGTCGACTACACTGGCTCGGCCACATCGAGCGCATGGACATCAACGCTCTATCG
Organism: Eumerus sabulonum; assembly: GCA_951905685.1. Taxonomy (NCBI): domain Eukaryota; kingdom Metazoa; phylum Arthropoda; class Insecta; order Diptera; family Syrphidae; genus Eumerus; species Eumerus sabulonum. The sequence continues at coordinate 213,668,987 of OX645060.1, forward strand.
AAGGGGGTCTTCGACTCCGAGCCTCCTGGTTCGAGAAGAAGAGGAAGATCGAACCACCGGTATAAAGACCAAGTAATCGCGGATGTAAGACATCTTGGTCTTGATAACTGGAAGCAGCGTGCCTGGGACCGTCAAGGTTTGAAGGCAGCTATAGCTCAGGCTCAAATCCTCCTTGGATCGCTGGCCTGATAAGTAAGTAAGTAAAATGAACAAGCCTCTGCAAGGCAAGAACGTAGAACGTATCGGCCGGCCGTCAACCACAACTTTAAGGCGATGAAATATATTTGGAAGGCGATGAAATATATTTGGAAGAATAAATAAATATTTTTCAAAATATGTAATTGTCACCTTAAGGTAGATAAGCTTTAAGCTTATAAAAATACATCTATAAAAATGAAAATGTAAAAAACGCGACTTTTAAAAAGAATTCTCAACCCACAAGTCCTCTTAGGACACATCAAGCTCTTAACCTGAATATTCCCCTTCACCAACAGTTTCTTGACAAATCCTTAACAGACCAGATAAAATAACGCAACTGGTAATGTTAAAACCTCTAATAGCTTTATCTTCTCTCTCCAATCCTGTAGAAAAAAGGAAACACTAGCTTACGAGAAAAATCATGCGGAAATTCTTGCGAAAAACTTTCCAGCCATACAGCTATAATTTATCACTGTTGCCGCATTAAACACAAATAAATAACACCACACAAACTGCCAAGCTCTCTAATCCGAACGACTCCACTTACTCAAATGGAACCATCAAAATGCCACCGTTTTCCGAATCAACTTTCAGCAAAGAATGACATCTCGACTCCGGATGTAAAGTGATAAAATGTGAAAATGTTTTTTCTCCCACCGACTGGCTCCTGCCAGTTGTTGGTGTTATTACGAGTATTTTTTTTTTTTTTTCAAGGGAATATAAATCAATACGAGAATTCCAGAAAACCAGAAAATATCCTTAGACGACAACGATTTCTTGACTTATCCATTGAACTTGGCAAAAGCATAACCTTACATCGTTGCTACCGCATCTATAATCAATTCCGAAAGTTGAACGTCTGCCTTCAAGAATATTTTCTCGAAAGAGAAAAGAAAAAATAAGCAAAACTTGTCCCGAATTAGAATGGGAATAAACTTCATATTCGATTTTATGGATAAGATGAACGAAACTGGGCTGTAAGAGCGAACAAAAGGTAAACAAAAATCCAAAAATCATAATGCTCTTAGGAATCAACAAATAAACCACAAAATCGTCCCCAAACTTGCTACTCGCCTACGGTTACTCAGAAGACGTTGAAATCATTTCTGGAGATTTTCCCAGTTTTCCTCACCCCCATACCACCCTTCTGCACCTTTCACCGTAACACCAGAGTTGAGTAGGAAATTCATCCGATTTGTATGCTTCATAAATTCAACTTTTTTCTGAGAGGAAGTTCAGCCCCTATTACATGGACTTATGGACGAATGTGTCTATGCGTATGGCGTATGGTCTACTTCGATTTCCATTCGACATTCTTAGATCATTGGTTGCAAGCATACATATGTATACTCTTTAAGAACGAAGTTGATTTGCAGATTCACAAAACTTTTCTTTTTCCAGCCACTTCACCTTCAATTTGATTTCCTGTTTCTGCAATTGACGAAGGGAGGAAGGAATGGATTACTGGATGGATCATCACCGCCCAATAGCATGCGCTTCATTCCAGTTTATTCGCTTGGACTCAATCTTGAAAGGTCTACCGGGGAATACGCTGTGTGATGACGACTTACACAACCACTTCAACTGAATAAACTTTTTTTTTATTACTTTTACGAGAAAGGACTTTGGACCGATGCATGGGTGAAGGGGTCTTCAGGTGGACAAGTACTTGAGAGGATACTTGGCTAGAGTTGAAAGGCTTAGTGCTTGTGACTTTCTGTTTTTTTTTTTTTTTTGTTTTCCTGTTCGTCATCCTGTTTTTGCCCTTTTAGTATTCATCCTTAATTTGTCGGGTTAGTTGGACGTATGTATGTATGTACATATATCTTATTAGAATGGTTGACATCTGATGATGACCCGACAGAGACAGAGAACGCCCTTCGAGCTAAAAGAACTACTTTGACATAGCTCTGGTTGCTTGATTTACTCTGACCTTTGCGATGTCCGGACATAAAAGGTTATTGAATGGGTGTATGAGTTGTTAGAGTAGGAAATAAACGATTTTGGGGTTGAAGGTCTTTTTGGTTTGCAGCTATTTATTGAACAAGTGCACGGCACATCTCAGGGCGGAAGCTAAATGGCATATGTGCTAGAATTATTCGATTGAGGAAAATGTGTTAATGTTGCTTCACACCAAACAGAAAAAAAATCAAATCAAACAAATTGCTTCACAACAAAAGCAATCAAACAAAAGCGGAATTTCCCAACTATACATATGTATGTAACCTTATTAGAAAGCAAGTTGCGAGCCAGGTCTGTGGTGGACCCTCAACCCTGGACTATCAACTCCAGTGATCCGTGTTCAAGTCCCAAAGTTCCTGTGAACGCCATTCACAGCGAACAACAACAACAATTCCAAGTTTAACAAGGTGCAACAGCGGCCAAAAAACTAACAAGAAATATCAATCAACAACAACTATTCAAGCAAAGATTCTCTCCTAGTTCACGCTCTACGAGAGCCTTTTCGTTAAGTTTTGATCCAACGCTGAAGTTGATAGCAAGTTCTGTTTGTGTGTTGAGCGTATTTTGTCGAAAAAAAAACTTTTATACTTAAATTTCGAACAACGTGTTGATTTAGTGTAATTTGGTGAAAAGCCATCGAAAATCCTCCGAAAATTACAGGTAGTGTATGGAGACGAGTGTACATATATTGAAAACACGCGTATTTGAATAGACAAAGCAATTCAAGAGGGGTAGTGCAGCAGTACCGCGGCATCATTCATCATGTTTTCCGTGTGCGACCCAAACTCGCTAAGAAGGACTGTATCTTCTACTACGATAATGCGCCGACCCATTTCTTGTTGATTGTAGGATTCGTTGTTTAGAGTTAGAGGGGGACTATTTTTAATATTGATAATAGAATCTTGTGATAAACTTACGAATTCCTGCAACTTAATTGCCACACATTGTATTTAAAGTTAAAGCGATATCACTCCGTCAACAAAGACGAATCTAATGACACCTCATGTGCTAAAATACGTCAAAGCGTGTAGGCTACAAAGCGTGTTAAAGAATTAGATATACGAGTATATATGCCCATAGTCCTCCTAGCCCTCCTCTAGTAGTCGGGTTATAAGAAAGTGTAAACGAGTTTTCGGACGTATTTTTTACTTGGTCGTACTCGGCGTGGAATTTTGCAACCATCTCACTCAAATCTATCAAAATAAAATATCAGAGGGAAAAAAATTAAGAAAAAAATTGTCTGAAACTTTGTGTTGTAAAAGGAATTTTTTAATCAAGTGCTGTGAAAACGTTTTTAGAAAAGCTCCGGATTGTCAAACACGACAATCGACAGCGAGGCGTGACGGCCTGCAGCGAAGAATACTGAGCGAAACATCGACTTAATAAGGCCTCGTTATTCGTTTTTTGGGTGCATGTTCACTGCTCTTTCACTCACTCCATGAGTTTATGATTAGGTAGCTACAGCTCTAAAACTTTGCTTTTCTCCTTCTTAGTCAGAGAATAATCTTCACATCTATAAAGTGTTGATGGTATTATATTAGAGTTCTACATTCATTGCGATACATTTTCGATCAATTCGTTTTTGAAGTCAAATATTTGGTAGACCGCTTCAAAGAAGGCCCAGTAGTAGTCTCCGATTATCTCCACTAGCATAAGCAGTCAATCGAACGACATTTTTAAATTCGATATTTTCGGAGCTATATTCAGAGAATGTTTTTTCCTTCCATATAGTTGTGATGAGCCTGCGTACCAAAATATGTATTTGACCGATTCTTGCAGTCTTGTCGGTTTTAAGTCGGTAAATCAGGTAGTTTAAGCTTAATTTTTGCTGTGTGGATCTCATTACTATTAAATGCTAATTGCTTTCCATTACCTTAAGTGATCATTCACAATAGACCCTACACTGGGCCGCAGCTCTTTTATGGACCGAAACAAGTTAAACATTATCGTTGCATTTAAAATCCTGATCTAGCCTGATGTCCCTTTCAGATAGCTTTTATCTCTCTATTCATTGCTTGAGGGGGCTTTCACAACAACTATAATATCTACGTCTCAGGGTCAGTCTGCCATATTTTAATTGATGATTTATGTATGACATCTGCGGGCACGGCAGTGCCCCTGCCAAGTCGAGCAAAAAAGCGGCACGGCCGTACCATCCTTTTCTCGTGACATAATAGGCCATTTTCGACCCCCTATAACTTCGTTGTGGATAAAACCAGAAGTCTGAATTTTCAGTAATCAAGCAAGCATTGGTTAAGAGGGCATGGGTTCGGACATACAGAGTAAAGTTGTTGATTGCTCTCAACCTGGCGAGATGCCAGCAACGATCCCTGTTTAAATGCCCGGGTCAAGTTGACATACGGCCTCCTCGCGGCGCCCTCTGGATAGCCTCTTCAACAACCGTTGGGAGGTGAACAAACGTATGCAGCGAAAAAAAACCCCGACCAGAATGGCGGTTGTGCGGCGGGCTAACAATCCGCCCACGTAAAAAACCTAAAAGTTATGAATGAGCAAGATGTCTCGGATACACGGACGGATACTCGACGACGACAACGCACGAAAAAGGAACACGATTTGCGAGTATGCTCCTGGAATGTCAGAACCCTGTACACTCCCGGAGTTGCTCATGAACTAGAAGGAATCCTCACGCAGTACAAGGCGGATATTACTGCGGTCCAGGAAATACGCTGGATAGGAAACGGTACGATTAGGAAAAAAAATTGCGACATTTATTACAGCTGTCACAAAAGGTTGCACTTACTGGGATGCGGATTTGTCGTGGGAAAGCGGTTAAGGTCGAAGGTAATCGACTTTAAACCTATCAGTGATCGCCTGGCTGTGATCCGCATCAGAGACAGATTTTATAACATCAGCCTTATATGTGCACACGCCCCTACCGACGAGGCTGAAGACCCTATCAAGGAGGACTTCTATGACCTCCTGGACAACGCCTACGGAACTTGTCCGGAGTACGATGTAAAAATCGTGCTCGGGGACTTCAACGCCAAAATCGGTAAGGAAAACACCCTTGGCGGAGTGATCGGAAAGCACAGCCTCCACTATACAACAACAGATAACGGCTTCCGACTCGCTGACTTTGCGACAGCTCGTAATGCGGTGATAAGTAGCACAAGATTCCCTCGCAAGCGAATCCACACAGCAACCTGGCGATCTCCGGACGGTCGAACCGCCAACCAAATCGACCTTGTGCTCATTGACGCTTGAAACATAAAAGATTTTGATATTGGTATGGTCACTATAAGATGTTGTTAGGTTAGCTAATTACGTAATAAATCAAGGCAGAAGGTCCCTTAAGTAGGGACTGAATAAATTAACTGACTTGGTAATACATGGATCTTACAACTTTTTACGGTAGAAGATCTGAGTTGCGAGACTTGGTTTTTTTACAAGTTATGTTTTTCATGGCACTTTTGTTTTTTTTTTTTTTGTTTAGAGACTCGCGCAGGTTCAAGAGTTTTTTATTCTCTTATGATGTGTTTTAGACACACAACCTGAACGGGGTGCAGTGGTTTGGGTCGTTGATGTTCGTTCTCAGTTACTCTCAGGGGTGGTTGTCCTAGATAGGACGAGAGCCGACCAAATTCCGAGTTGGTTATAGTCCGTAGTAGTTCGTTCGAGCACTTAAGTATTGCATACGCAGAGGATGAATTTCAGTTGACCATATACTGTGAGTGTTATGCCTGCAGCAGTACGTCTGGTCACTTTCCATTCACAACTGCGTTGCATACTTTTTGTCCGTATAGGAATTACTTTTTCTTGGCTACGAAGCGAAGCAAGGATTGTCGTAAACGGCTTAGTTTTTGTCAAGAATATCACTACGGATAACGAATCTTGGGCTTAGGAGTATGGCATGCACACGCGACAACAACGATACAATGTTTTGCTCACAGTTTTTTGTTCGATATTCATGTTGTTTATGCGAAATTTCTTTCAAATTTCGATCTCCCTAATTAGTTCTAAGTAGGTAAGTTGAGGTGTCTACCCGACTTGCGTGTCAGGGTACAAGTAGCGTATAGGCGCCGTTTCGATGCCACAAAACTCGTGAAAACTAATGAATGTGAAGGGGGATGCTCATTTAAATTCAGCGTGTGGAGTTAAGAAAACTGGTCATGTTGGCCAAACTGAGGTTTGCTACCTCAGAGAGGTCGTCGAGGAAGTATTTGCAAAGGCGCAGGAACAGTGACTTGCTAGTGCTGGACATTCGCAGAGAAAATGGTGTAGGGTTTCCTTTGCGTGGTTGTTGTGACAACTGTGGAAGTCGGTGTTAAGCTGGATGCCTATTTTGGTAGCGTGAGTTTCGATTTTACCCACCTTCGATTGGCTATATATATGAGAAGGTTAACGCGGGCCCACAATTTCAGTAGGGGTGACTGAGGTGACCCCGAGTTTAGTTAGCTTAGTTAGCGGCTCTCTCATTCACTTCTATGTTGTTGCGTCCTGGAACACAAAGGAGCGTTATGAGAGTCAGCCGCCAGCTGGTATTAGTTCTTTCATGCGTTGACTCACCAGTTTAGGGAAGGTGGTAGCAGGCCAAAGAACTTTAATAGCGGCTTCGCTGTCACTACAAATAGCGGTGAACGGGTAATTGGGGCAGGCTGCACTGAGAATTTTGCAAAATTCCCGGACCGCAAGCAATTCAGCTTGAAAGAAGTTCGAGTGATCGGGGAGACGGGATGAGTTTGAGATATTCAGCTGGATTGAGAATATTCCCGATCCTACACTGTGCTTCAGCTTGGAGCCATCACTGAAAATCGGCTTTCCATTCTTCTCTGGCACCGTGGCGCAGTGGGTAGTGTGTTGGCCTCTGACGCTGATGACACGGGATCGAATTCCGACACGGCCATGTCATCGAACGTGTTTTTCACGGTGTTTCTCCTCAGCGGGGTTCTGACAAATTCCCCTGTAGTAAAATTGTCATGAAAAGTCTCTCGAAACTCGCCGTTCGGATCCGGCAATAAACTGTAGGTCCCTTTCATCTATGGGAAAATGAGAAGCTCGACTTAAGTCCTTCATGGGCTGTAACGCTAACATACATACATTCTTCTCTGGCAGGAGAGTGAGGGTGTGGTACACTATCGAAGTCGAGGGAAGGTGTGATATAGTCCATATAGCGAGTTCAAATCCGTCGATGGAAGTGACAGATCTCTTCCGTGGCCATACGGTCTGGGTGACCAGAAGCCCGCTTCCTTATGTCTAATGCTATAAGCTTTGCTTAAAAGTAGAGAGTCACATGTGTGGATAGGACGATAGGATGTACAGCTTTGTACATTCAAAGGGTCAGCTTTGGACCGAGTCCCAACCAGGCGTAGAAGGCTACACCAGATTCCTTTACCCGTTTTTTTTATGTTGGACTTCCAGTTATGCTTTGGATCGAGGATAACGCCTAGATATGTAGCGTTGAAGGAAAGAGATAGAGTCAAGTTGATTAGCCATTGAAGTTTAAATAGCGTTACTTTGGTCTTGGTGGTAAATAACAGCTGCTAAATTTTCCACATATGGATTTATGTTTAGACCAAGCCAAATCCCGTTCTGTGATTTCACCAGTTACTGAAGGGAATATCCCGTCCCGTTGCTGTTCATCTCGACCGTAAAAGAGGTGAAGTAACTCCACCTTGGGGAGTACCTCTATTAACGGATTTTGTAGGACGGCCTTTTGCCTAATTGCAATTGGATGAGTCTGGCTTCAAACTCGAGACTATCTACTTAATGATGAAACCTTATGCTCCAATGGCCATTAGGGAGGTTTGACTAAAAACACTGCCAACAAATCGAGCAAGCGGCGCCATGTGGTTTTCACCTATTTCACCTATTTCTGAAATGTAAATCATCAATTGGTGGGGCCCACTTTAAGTTGATATGTACCTACAAGACAACAGAGCAATCTTGAGTATACGAAGGTCGTGTCTAGTAAATGTCTACAACAATCTTACACCGGGTTATTGACGAAAAGCCTGAGAAACAGGCATATTGGGGTGGCCGTGGTGCAGTGGTTAACATCATCGACTGTCGAACGGAAGGTCCATAGTTCGTTTCATAGCTACGAAAAAGTAATTCCTATACGGAAAAAAGTATGCAACACAGTTGTGGATGGAAAGTGACCAAACGTACTGCTGCAGGCATAACACTCACAGTATGTGGTCAATTGAAGTTCATCCTCTGCGTATGCAATATTAACACTAAAAGGGCATGAACGAATTACTGGGAATTATAACCAACGCGAAATTTGGTCGGCACTTGTCCCATCTACGACAAACCACCCCTGAGAGTAGTGAACAAACATCTACGACCCAAAACCACTGCATTCCGTTCAGGTTAAGTGTCAAAACATCAACCTGCGCGAAACTCTCCCTCTCCCTGTTACCTTCGCTCGCATAATGTTTAATACGTTACAAGGCGATAGCCTTGAGTGCGGGTGTGACTATATAAAAAAAAAAAAAAAAAAAAAAATGGGTTGGCCCCTAGCTCTGAACATATTGTTGTTCCGACTTGGTAAGTTTTATTAAAATAGCCATTCCTTATTAAAAACAAAAAGCCCCAAGACAGGGAAAGAAGCACTAATCAGGAGGCAATCGGTGTGCAAGATTGGGTTGAACATTACGTACCTTAACCATACAACAAAGTCATATCTTACCCTTGCTGTGGAACCTTGCAAAACATACGGGGTGTTCAAAGAGATAAATGTGCAAACTGTTTTGTCAGCCTGTATGTACTTCTATCGATGATTATGACAACCATAAAACCCTGAGGCCAAAAAGCAGCTGGTTCGGCTAAAAAGCGAATTTGAAACAACACTGTATTTATATGTAAGTGTCACTGAAAGTGTATTCACCTTTTGCTGTGGCTTTTAGTTGAATGTTTGCTTTTCAATTAAGACTAGTTCGTCAAAAGCATTGTTATTTCACTATGGATAAGGACACAAATAGAAATAAAGTATACGTCAGTTGAAGGTATTTTTTATGGTATACTAGCCCGCAAATCTGATGAATGAGAATATTTCCGACAAAAGCACCCATCATGAACCATACTATACAACTTGTTAAAGATCCCTACAAATTTCTCTAGAGATCTCGTTTCACTTTTTTGCAAAAACTCAAATCCCATCACAGAATCAACCGCACACGAAAGCAATTCATAAACAAAACTCTAAACCGTAAGGTTTTGAAAACAACAATGAAAAGCGAACAAGAAAAATGAGGCAAAAAAAAACAAAAAAGAAAATCACCACCCATTTGATTACCTGAATTGTAGCCGCAGGACCACAGTTCATTCCAGACATAAGAAAATCATCCGGATCACTTTCGTATGGCGGTTCGTCGTACCAGTGTCCCTGATGATGAATGCCACCCATGCCGTAGGCAGCCCCACGAACCGCATCATCGTACATGTACGTGTCATCTGAAAATACACAAACAGTTGACGATTTAAAAAGTTTGTCATGCTTTTGTCGTATGGATTTTTAAGATGATGCTTCCTCTAGTCCCATGCTTCGTGCTTCTTAACCCTATCTACATATTGTGCTTATCCGAATATGATATTGACATCCAAATTTCTCTTTACCTATTTGAAGACGAACGAAAAGAGGCATGGAGGAAGCATGCTGGCATTTTGTCAAGTTTTGCAAGTTTGATCATCAGAACCGAAATGAGTCTGCGGCGACAAAAGGAGAACTTCATTTTTTCCACTTGATGCTCGGCTTACTTGCGAACGCGATGAAATGTCCTGAAGTTCAATTACTTGCGAAATTGCATTGCATCCCGACTAAACACACAGATACACGTGTGCCGTGCACATGTGTTCAGTTCAGTTACGTAGTAATTTCGAATGCAAAACTTGTTAAGGAAGCTGAAGAGCGACTATAATGTAACAACTTACCTATTCTGCCCTCTCGGCTCATTTGCAAAAGTCCTTGCCGTATGTCTCGCAGGATCTGTAAAAAAAAAAAAAACCAAGAGTAAATGACGTTATAACAAAGTTTTTCTACCAAAGGACACGAAAGGAAGGAAAGGAAAAAGTCACTTTTCGGGAACTTGTTATGAAAATTTCATACAAGCATGAGGATGCCAGACGTTGGATACCTTCTGTAAGGATAATTGTTTTAAACTCTCCTTTTTTCTGTGCGTACACGTTCGTGCTTGGATCTGTCTGACTAGCTGGATGCTAAGGTCCTTGAGCTTGTCGATTGTGGGTACAGTATTTCTCATCCGACTCAGTTTAATGGAAGAGTTATGATGCAGAAAACTTTAAACTTAGTACTGTCCCAATGTGTCATCAAAAACAAATGCCTTCCATTTGTCGATGCTGAATCAACAGCCCTGTCACCAGGAATGACCGACTTAGAGACATTAAATTCAAATAGTATTCCCTGGAAACCATTTCCCTGTTTAATCTCCCGTCCGTTTTATTGCCACTCGTCGAGACAGAGCTTACTATCGACAGGACAAAATGAGCAACTACAAGTACGTTACGTGACATCTGGTCTGCCACATTCTTTCCTCGGTTCACGGAACGAATGAATTTAATGCGATGCACCACTTTTCAACGTTTCGACGACACTAAAAAGCAAATTAGAGACCGATAAATGAAATTGTTTGCTTTTCACTACCTGAGTTTGCTCTTAAAACAAAGTACGAAGCCAAAGGATCATCATTCATATTACGCACGAATAGCTTTTAACGTTTATTACAAGTGTCCTGCCGTGCATACATTTCTTCCGTGTTACGCTGTTCTTTCGATTAAGGTCACCGACAACCGAAGTTCTATTGGAGGTGTGCAATTATTGTTGCATCAATGATACAGATGGAATGGTGGGACATGGGGACTAGTAAACTTTTCTAAACACTCCTCAATTGACCTGGCTTGAAGGATTTCTGTTTTCTCTCGTCTTATTCGGTCCACCGTATGGTTGAGGGTCCTTTTTTCTAAATGCGAACCCTGTACAAAGGAGTTACATCTGAATATTTAATGACACATACAGTACCATACACAGGACATGCAGTACGTGCAAGTGGACAATGAGAAGTTGGCTCATTCCATTTTGTGGAACGTATTCTTTTCCACTCTCCTGTCTCGGAGTGAATCGTGAATAATGCACGGCTCGAAACAATGCCAACAGTCCTTTGTTCTCTGGGTGTCCTGACGGACTTATTCAAAGACTTTCTGATTATGAGGGTTGTTTTTTTTTTGTTTTTTATTATTCGGGACATTCACCCGCTATCCCGGTCATTGTGCATCCGAAATGCATTTATCTGCATTTAGAACATGAAAATCCAAAATTCCGTTGGTTATATAGTATGTATATACATGTTTATACACATATGTACATAAAGCACACGATACTCGTGCCGTCACATCAAGTGTCTCCTATTTGTTTTTTTTTTTGTTTTTTTAAAGGATTTCTCATTCCATTTAATGAGCACATCTTTCCCCTCTCTCACAGGACATGCACACATCTAACCAGCACAAGGAAGTGACTTCTGCTCCAGTTGGGAATTTAGAGAAAATAAATTGCACGCCGAACAGCTGAAGTGTGTTACTTTAGAGACTCGCTACTGTACGAATAGAGGATACCAACCATATGTGCCGTCTATAGCGTGACTTTTTCAAAACGCCTCTCCGGTAAAGTTGAAGTGGGATTTTTTTATTTATTTATTTTTAGTTTTGTTTAATGCTCCCATACCATATACCATGTTGGATGCTTACCTCCTCGTGTTCCCTTTGGAATTTCTCCTTTTTCCGCATGGCTTCTTGTACTTTTAACTGAAATTAGAAAGAAATGAATTGCATTTGTTAGTTGGGCGCAGATAAATTACAAATTTTACTAAATTAAGGAGCAAAAGTGTCGGATCCTTAGCAGAAAAAGGAGAGATAATTAAGGGAGCTGGATGTGAAACTGGGACAGCTTCATGGGAATAGTCGTTAAGAACATCCGCTTATTTATTCACTCTGGAACGTCCATATGTAGCACGATTGCATGATAGTTTCCAACTGGTAAAGCAAGCTAAGCTGACTTCCTGGAGTCCTCGCGAAATGTGTGTTACCATATTGCTGGAGCCCAAACCCCATAATTGAAAGTTATTACCGGGGATCAGATCTAAGACAAGTTGTCTTTTTATACATCTAAAACACAAGGAATAAGTAACTTGACCCATTTTAGTCCTACATAAGCACCTACCACATATGTATGTATCTACTTTATTTACTGGGTATTCCAAGAAATTTCTATTGCAAATGCATTAATAAGTATATGCAAGCGCTAGGTCTTAGGTTTTCTTCGAACTTCTCAATGTTTCACATGATGCATATAGGGAAGCTAGACCATACCACGGATACTTCATGCATATACACTTTTCTTTCAAGCCAACAATGGAAGAATGGTGAAGAACTTTTGTTTCGTTTTGGGTCATATGATTCAATTTCAATCTCCTCCTGCAGGACTACTAGGACCTATACCCAGTTCATGATTGAAAACAGCTGCGCAATAGATTAATGTTCACAACAATAATACTGATAATACTGATATCCAATGACCTGGTTAGGAGCATCCACCAGCTCATCTGTAAGATATGGTCAGAGGAAATCCTGCCCGAGGAATGGAGTCTCAAAGGATGCTCAACCCCGACGTCTTGGCCAGAACTTTTGTATTGGCAGATATTTATAAGTCTGACGTATTTAAGGACTTTGTCTACCTTGGTTCCACAGTGACCTGGAACAATGACATCAGTTCTCAAATCAAACTCAGAATCACTCTTGCCAGTCGCTGTTTCTTTGGGCTCAGGAGGCAATTGAGTAATAGAGCCAGCCTATAAACGCAGGCGGGGGATGGAGGATGAAGTACACAGGTGGAAGGAGACCTCAGCCAACTGGGTGTGCAGCAATGGAAAAGCTAGCAAAAGGTCGTGCTAGTTGGAGGGGCATGTTGGCTGAGGCCCAGGTTCACCCCGAACTGTAGCGTCGGTTAAGAAGAAGATATCCGACTACACCATTCTGACTAGTAGACCATGGCGGAGTTTACAGGTAATTTCCTCATCAAAAGAAAGCCCATTGAGAATACAAATTAAAGAAAAACAAAACAAAAAAAAAACACACGTTTTTGTCCTAGTGAGTTTGCAGCACTTGACACTACAATGAGTTTGCCAGTTGAAGCATATTGAGATGAAAGGTGAATGAAGTATTGCAACATCTGTTACTATGACCAATATAAGGAGAACGAAAGAATAACACAGGGTCCAGCAGGTTTATTAACAAAACGCTTAAACCAATTTAGGGATTTGTGCTTAGTGAAACCGACCGCAGAGTTGTGTGCGAGTTCCGAATGACTGATCACAAGTATCCTTATTTCAATACAAGAAAAACAAAAACAGAGACATCACCCTACTGCAGCTGACATTGTTGCTCGCACTCTCGTGCGAGCACGTGAAATAGAAAGAAGAACAAGAAGAGGCGAAATGTTTTAAAAGAAGAACTGGCCTATGCTGAGCAACGGCTTCCATCTAAACACGAACACTGAACAATCTGAAAAACCTTCTAACTTTGGATATCTACGACCCCATATATGTACAGCCCACTGCAACCAAGCCTTCATCCGTCCCAATGTGGGAGTGCAGTGTGGTGTTAATTCCCAGGTTTTAACGTACACGTTAGCCCATCATACCAAGTGTGGCATTTAATTTCCGGGAATTCAGTCATAATTCGAGAACTGGCTGCACTGCGTTGTTCGTCAATATCTATCTAGATAGGGGGGCCCCTTTCTTTCAGGTTTCATCCAAGACTGAACTCGAGAGTAAGTTTTGTTTGTGTCTTGTGTGTATTTTTCGAAAAAAAAAAAAAAAATTTTAATGGCATGGCAACAACGGTGGCAGGTGCGAAAATTCTACCTGTGAGCGCATGCAGCTTACGCTTCAGTTCATTTGACTGATGTGGCAGAGAGGGTTTTTCAATTAACCCAAATAAGCCAGTACAACTTTTTTCTGTCTCTCTAAATTGTATCGCAAACTTAACTGGAACTCTAGTATTAAAAACAAACTTACAAAGACGACTAAGGCCCTGTGAGTCTGTCGACGCTATTACCGTAAAACCTGAGAATTTAAACTTAATCCACTGGTTATATACCGCGATAGTAAGACCTATCACCCCCTATAAGTCCGCAGTATGGTGGGCAAAAGTTAAGCAAAAAACGATAATCATTAAACTTCAACGCCTTCAGAGACTAGCATGTCTCGGCATTGCAGGCTGGCGCCTGCACCTTCCTACGGCAGCTCAAGAAGCACTCATTTGAGTTATTACACTGCACCTTTTTATTAAAAAGGTTGCATTATGCATTACTCAATCAGAATTCTTCGCTCGGGAACAGGCCTACCATGTAGACCAATGGGTCACATGTGAATCCTGCAACACCTTCCTGAGTTGGATATGATTACCACGGTCTAGGACGCATTGCCACATACCTTCGCTTTTGAAAAGAGATTTGGGATAATAATCTCAAATTGCACAACTTGCGAAACCAATGATCCCTAGCTCAACGTCAAAGGCCTTAGGTCGTAATCTGATGGCTCTAAGATGGTTTCTGGCGTTGACGCCGGCATCTTTGGACCAAATTGGTTATAGGAATATCCTCCAAGCTGAATTATTAGCCATCCTGGCCTGTGTCAATCTAAACTTAGAGACTGGCATAAGATGGGTAACCATCAATATGTACACTCCGCGACACTTGATTACCCTCATCTCTTAAAACACAAGAAAAAGGGAATATTTTTAATGTTTTTAAAATATTTTTTTATTGCTAATACTTCGTAGGTCCTCCCTTACTGCGAATAACTTCAAAAAGCCTATTCTCTACAGACCGATATAAATTTTTTAAATAGGTTACAGGAATCCCCTAGAAAGTGCCTTCAATGCCCTTAATAAGACCTTCCCTACTTTTAAATTGTCTTCCTTCCGCGTAAACTCTCCCCGACAGCCATCCCCATACATTTTCAATTATGTTTAGATCGGGAGAAAGAGGCGGCCAATCTAAAACTTTCACATTTTCTCTTCTAAACCATTGTTTTACACATGCTGCTGTGTGGATGGCTGCATTGTCCTGCTGGAAAATCCAACGTTGACCATCAAACATTTCATGAGAATTGATTATTTGCGTTTCCAGGAGCTCGATGTAATCCTCTGAGTTTTGCCGGCCATCTAAGACAACCAGATCTATTTGGCCATGAAATGAAATTGCAGCCCACACCATGACAGAACCAACAGCAGTGTGACAACGTGACAGGAACATCTCCGATTTTCTCAAATCGTGGAAGTAATACTGAAAGCCATCAGGGCCATCCAAATTAAATTTTTTTTCGTCGGAAAAAATTACGGTTTCCCATTCTTTCTTCCAGCTTATGTGAGCCCGGCAGAATTCCAATCTCTGATCTCTATGACGTTGAAGTAAACGTGTTTTTTTCTTCAGTTTTTGCCGTCGGAGATGTGGACACTGTTGAATCACCCTTTGAACTGTCCGGACACTGGCTGAAGTTACAACTTTCTCCTTTATTTTGCGAGCGGTCGCAGCGGAATTTGAAGCTTCACGTAAAATGGACCTGCGATCTCGTTCTGTTGTCGCTCTTGCTGTGCGCCCTTTTCCATTTTTACCATCATTTTCTGGATCTCTTAGAAAGATATTGACTGTCCATGGATCTCGACCAATTTTTCTAGCAATCTCCCGGTTGGAATAATTTTCTTGCTTGAGCGCAAGAATTTTGGCAACTTCTAAATTTGTTAGCGTTTTACCTCGACCCATCTTTTCTAAATTGCAACTTAAATAAAAACAATTTTAATAAATAATAAGTGGGAATAAAATAGAACAAGGTTTTACTTAATTTAAAGGACCTTGCACTTTAAATGTTGAAAAACTGCTTTAAATAGGCAAAAAACCGAAAATGGCGATTTACTTTTTTTATTCATAATTTTTTACAGCTCAGTCATCAGGAAGCCGAGAGGAAGTGAAAATAAGAGTTGTAAAAATAGATCCGAAGTAATATTACGCATACTTTATGATTTAGGTAGAAACTTTCAGTGAGGGTAGTGTCGCGGAGTGTACATTCTCGGAAGGCCAAGCAGCGCTCAAAGCGCTGATTTCGTATAGTACGAGCTCTAAATGCGTTAAGGAATGCCATGAACCATGCCAGGACCTTGCCAAAAAAAAAAAAATAAGGTTAAGCTCTGGTGGGTGCCAGGGCACAAAAATATTTAGGGCAATGAAATCGTGGTGTAAATCCAGTAAAATCTAGTAAAACAAAACCTTGGGAATCTCCTGAAAATTGCAAGTGGATATTTGAGGATTCCGAAATCCGTAGCGATGGTCCATAATACAATTTCGCGGCAAACCTAATTTGCTTGTTATTTGTTTACACACCACAGGAATGATGCTCGCAAGTCAGGTCTATAAAGTCAGAGCGGAAACCTGTAGAGATGAAGACGGACAACTAGAAGTTGAGTCACAGTCGATGCTGAGAATATGGAAGGAACACTTCTGTAGACTATTTAACGGCGATTAAAGATCTAATACCGCTGTCAGACAGAATGATCCATTCGCAACGTATGAAGGCGCAAGAGAATTTCGTCCACGCGACCTAGATGTAATTAAGATAGTAATTTCAGAACTCAAGACGTGGGCGCAGACGGCCTGTCTGCCGAGCTATTTAAAGCGGCTGGTCGGAGGAAAGCATGCCCGACGAATGGAATGGGGGAATTAGTCTCCTTAACATGTATAAGCGCCTGAAAACCTTTGTGGATAATCTGATAGGTTCTTATCCATGTGGTTTCCACTATGCTTGGTAGTGAATTAACTGAGACCTTTGATGTTAAAAAAGAATTTGACTTGTTGCACTGTCATATAATTTTTTCAACACCGTACTTGAAAGGATCATGCGATACTCACTGGCCAACACAAGAGGTACGACCTATTTCAAGTATGCGCACATGTTTGCATACGCCGATGACATTTACGTAAATGGACGAACACAGCGGGACGTAAATGAAGCGTTCGAGGGCATTGAAGCAGATGCGGCTAAAATGGGCTATCGCTTAACGAGGATGCTGTCAACCAAAAAAGACGCACAATACCGACGTCTCGGCCAGAACGTCATAATTGGCAGCTACAAATTCGAAGTGATCAAGGACTTTGCCTACCTTGGCTCACTAGTGACCAGCGACAACAACACCAGCGATGAGTTCAAACGCAGAATTACTCTTGCCAACCGCTACTTCTTTGGACTCAAGATACAACTGAGAAGTAGAGCCCTCTCTAGAAGGAATAATGTTGCGCTGTACAAAATCTTAATCATCCCAGTCCTCCCCTATGGGGCAGAGGCCTGGACTTTAACGAAAGCGGATGAGAAGGCCCTTGGTCTTTTCTCTAAACGGGGAGTGGGGGAGAAGATAAAACGACGAATTATACGGGCTGTACAGCGACATCGGCATAGTAAGACGTCTATGAATCCAACGTCTAAGATGGCTAGGCCATGTAGAGCGAATGAATAACACAGCTCCGCTCCGAAGAGCCTTCGAGTCCAATCCCGAGGGACGACGGCACAGAGGACGACCGAATCTAAGGTGGAAGGGTACCTTAACCAACTGGAAGTGCGTAACTGGAAACAGCTGGCAAAAGAGCAGCAGGAGAAGTTTGCTGGCTGAGGCCCAGGTTCACACCGGACTGTAGCGCCACCTAAGTAAGTAAGTATTTAACCCTACGCAACCGCAGGCAAAGCAAGAGCTACCAATGCATTCGGAAAAATGCACTGTTTGGTGCGGTTCATGGTTAGGAGGAATCGTTTTGTCAAAAATGACCATGAAAACGGTCAGTGACCGGTCACTGATGTCGAAATTTTTTTGCTTAAAAATATGGAGCTGAATCTGGTCAAAATGTGGTTCCAGCAAGTCGGCGTTACATACCACACAGCACGTGAATCGATCGACCAATCAAGAAATGAGTTCTTTTGGACTGGTTAATTGACCGGAGAGATCGTGCGGTTTGACGCCTTTATGGGAATAAGCTAGATCATTCGGAAGTGTAAATGTAGTTATACGAAATAGTTTGGCAATGATTTGACAATTCAAACAAGAGTTGCATACACTTTTGCAATTTTCCTGTGTTCTGTTCTTTCGACTATTTGAACCCAAGCGCTTAAAAAATCATGATAGTTCCCTCCATTGTTTCTCATTGCGTTGCAACTATGCACTCAGTAGGCTTTACGAGTATACCTACCTAGGTAGAAAGTTTCCACAGTTCGTAAGTGTTGTCCTGGCGTCAATATATTCATCGTAAAATGGCAAAACGTACTACCCACAAATCAACTGTCAAATTGACAATCTGTAGAAACAGTGTTGCCGGTTTAAAAACCTTACATCTAAAAAAAACAATCTATGGAAAGAAGTGATTGAAAACTCCAATTTCGGCATTTGCTATGCTCCACCAGTCTTTTCTCCCATCGTCAAAGTACAAGTCCTGTTTTACTATCTTACTAAGTCTAATTAGGTTAACATTGAGCATCTCAAGTACTTAAATTCCCTTGACATAGAGTACACCAAGATTCCTCAACTCAATAAAAATAGAATTACCACCAAGACGGTAGCATAAAATTCCTTCTTGAGGCAAATTGCTCGTTCATCCCCCACTTTCCAGACGTCATTCAATTGGGAGTTTGATGGTCTGGTTTCGCATAAGATTTACCCAACGAAATTAGGTTCATTGTAGGTAAATTAATTTCGATTGGAATGTCTCGTTATAAAAAACCTCATAAGCACACTCCATGCCTTTCGTGACAACTGTCGTCAAACCGCAAGACGAGTCGTACAAACACATACCAATCGTCTCAAAATAAATTTCAATCACCATCTCAACGCGAGGATTATCAACACCCACTAAATGATGGTATTTTATGTGCGTACACAGTGCCATTAAGATTCCGCACCGATTTCGACGAAGAGTGACAATAAAAATTGGAAATTGAAATTCCAATCGAAGGCGAGCTTAGAGCGGTTGCCAATCAGATGATACGTCGAAGAAAGATCAATACATTGATGATTAAATGTCACGACTTTAGCCAAAAGTTCATTCAAAATCTGCCATCAAAATTTATGCGACGTAACATCGAGGGGAGGGAATGCTAATGTGCATTGTAATGTGCATCTATTATCCTAACAATTGGTCCATATACAATGGTATGTGTATATTGGCAAGAGTCCTGTCAAAGGTTTATACAAGTCCTTACTTCAAGCAGCATCGAACTAAAATACATTTGCATTCTTGCTCAGGTGTTTGCATATGTACGTACGGTCGTAATGGCTCGCCCGTAATGGCATCCTCTTTTGAGGCGAACATTCAAAAGTTCATTGCCGCCTTTGTTTTGCTCCTTCGTTTGCTCGACGACGAACAAGCTGCTGCAGGATGTGTGGGGTGCCCTCTGCTAACGTAAGCCGTCACCGCCGGCGTGTTGTACCTGTATGTGTACATTGCATGCAAAAAAAAAAAAAGCAAACAAGCAAGCGCGCCTCGTATTTTCGTTTAAATTGTACAAACACTGAGAAAACACGACAGGATTCCGGGGGGTTAAGAGAAACAGAACGAGACGAGTGCACAACATGGTAGGGAAGACCACACAACATCCGTATTGTGTAGGCAGGTGATTTTAAATGAATTCGTCGCCCTTGCTCTTGAATTCTGAAGACGTCGTCGTTATCCATCCTCGTCGTCGTCATCGTCGTCGAGTCTTGTTTCTTGTTGAGCAGAATTTTAAATGTGCCCCCACACTTTGGCAACATTAAATATTTACCGGCTTTCAACACTTTCAACAAACAGGATATTCCACAGGACAACATTTAAAGCGATCAGGTGACAGTGTGGATGAGTTAAATTAGAAAAGTTATTATTACCATTAGTTGTGGGTGGATATTCCGAGGGTGATATTATATAAGATATCAACTGCACACGTTACACAAAGGACATAAGGAGAACAAGAGCATCGACAACTAGAAGAACAACAACTAAGAAGTACAACGCACTCACCCTATGGATTGTCTCTTCAAAACTTTGATGGGGTCCTCCGTTCATCGTCTGGAAGTGTCTCAGTCGTTCATTTGCCGCCTGGAAAATATCAAGTTATGAATAATTGCATTCGGATTGTCTTATCGCAACAAGATTGACTTTGATTTATGGATAAACTAAAATAGGGATTAAATGAAAAATGAAAGCATATCTTACGGTAAAGAAATTAACTCAAGAGCAACCGAATGAAATTAAGATAAAATGAAAATGATACTTGTAATGTAAAATTCTAAATGGAGACATGACCCTCATTCTGAGAGCGACTATATAGACAGATTTGACAGAAAAGTTACTGGGCGACGAGTTTCAGGATATCAGTCCGTATAAGCAGATGGATCTAAGACTGATCCCTACGTAAAAGGAACTATCCATAGATTCAACTCACTTTCAATGGTTCTTTAAAGACTTACAACTCATTGAGGGTATGGCACTGAAGGAATTTGGTCGTCCTGCTTATTGGTTAGGTGTTGGAATTCACTGTGCGATCAACAAAAGAGACACGTAAGAAAAAGCTTCTATACTTAAAACTTCCGCTCAAGCCAAAACAGACATACGATATAACGATTTTTCCACATAGTGGTTACGGAAAGTTTTTTACATCCATAGCTGTCTATAGTTAGAAATTAGACAGTGGCAATGAAAGAGGAGTTTGAGTTGTCATGTAGGATAGCCGGAAATGATATCTTTGCTCAACAAATTTAGATAAAAAAAAATCGAAATTCACGTTTAGCATCTCATAAAACGAAGCATATCTAACGAAATAAAAGTATTTCCCCAAATCCGTTTGCATTGGTATACTCTCATCAAAAAAGGACGATTACCGCCGACATCTTGGCCTAAAAGTTTGTATTTGCAGATATAAGCTTGAGGTAGTTAGGGACTTCGTCTATTTTGGCTCCGCAGTGACCTGGTACAACATCAGTTTTGAAACCAAACGCAGAATAACTCTTGCTTGCGTTCGCTGTTTCTTTGGGCTAAGAAGACAGTAGAGTAATAGAGCCCTCTCCCGAATGACCAAGTTGAATCTATACAAGAGTCTTATCATCCCGGTCCTGCTATATGGCGCAGAAGCATGGACACTATCAAAAGCGGATGAGGAAGTCCTTGGCTGCTTCGAAAGAAAGATTTTGCGTGAGATTTTCGGACCTATAAACGCAGACTGGAGATGAAGGACAAGATTAAACCAGGAACTTTACGGGTTGTACAGTGACATGACATGACGTCTGACTAAACAGCCAGACGTCCAAGGTGCAGTGGTAAATATCACCGACCGTCGAACGGATGGGCTGTAGTTCAAAGTCGTTCCATAGCCAAGAAAAACAATCCCCATACAGAAAAAAATTATGCAACACAGTTGTTCTGAATAAAAAGCGATCAAACATACTGATGAAGGCATAACACTCACAGTATATGGTCACTTTAAATTCATACTCTGTGTGCGATGGTAAAGGACTAGCAAAGACCTCGTAAGGGTAGCATCTGCCGACGGATGCCGGCCCGGCAAAAAGCGAGTAAGAGCCTCTACAGCCGAACACCCTGCAGCTCTGCTAGTCGGGTCCTACTTCCACCCTCCTCGTGGTACCATCTGGAGATTTCCTTACAAGGGAAGTTACTGACGGAAGAGGCCGAATGGCGAGTATCCTGCGCCACCAAACAGGATTAGTGTCGGCTGGGCTATGGTCTAGCAAACCATAACCGTAAAACCACATATTGCTCAGAAACAAAAAACAGCCTCGGATAATCAAATGGAACGGATCTATGTTGACGCCCCTTTAAGAAAACAAACCATAAACAAGGACCTTCGGTTCCGTAGGTGGACCTTCGGTTCCGTATGTGGAATGTTAGGTCCCACGTGCAGCCGAACAACTTGCGGACGCCCTGGACCGCTATAAAGCGGACATAACCGCCATCCAGGAAATGCGATGAAATGGGCCGAAAAAAAAAAAACGGATGTAAAACTGCGACATCTACTACGGTGACTGCTATAGGGAGAGAGGATAGAGACTATTTGGATGCGGATTTGTTGTTAGAGGTGGACTAAGACATAAAGTCCTAAGTTTCCAGTATGTGAGTGAACGCCTCAGAACGATCCGCATCAAGGCAAATTTCTGTAACATCAGCCCCATATGCGTCCATGCCACCACGGAAGACAAGGGTGACTCCATCAAATATAATTTTTATGATCTCCTAGACAGAACATACTCCAAATGCCCCAGCTATGATACCAAAAACATCCGATAACGGACACAGGCTCATCGACTTCGCCACGGGGAGAAATCTTCTTTTAGCTAGCACACGCTTTCCGCACCTCGATATACACAAAGGCACCTGGCGGTCTTTTGATCAATCGACCACCAACCAGATTGATCACATCGCGATCGACGTCAGACACTCACTCCTCCACTATTCTTGATGTTCGTACTTTTCGAGGAGCGAACATCGACTCAGACCACTATCTTGTAGTAGCCAAGATACGTCAACGGATAACACGAACACCGCGGAGTAGATTTAGAACACCAAGCTATGACGTCGGAAAGCTACTATCGCCAGTGCCTTTGCCAACCGCGTCTCTCTCAAGCTCTCCGATACACCTCAATCCTCCACTCAATCAGTAGAGCGGCAATGGAGCCAGTGCAAACAAGCCCTGAAGAGCACAGCAACGGAAGTGTTGGGCCTTAAAGCTCCACCACGACGAAACGCCTGGTTCGATGACGAGTGTAGAAGGATACGTGCAGAAAAGCAGGAGGCATACAAAGCCTCACTACACAAGAAAAACAGGAGCGGCTCGTGAGCTCTACGAGCTTAAAAGAAGGGAGGAACATAAGCTTCCCAAGAAAAAAAAGAAGGAGCACGAGAAGCGTGCGATTGAAAACTTGGAGAGGTGCTACTGCAGGCACGACGTTCGAAGATTTTATCAACAAATAAAACGAATGTCTCAAGGGTATAAGGCCCGAACGGTGGCCTGTAAGAGAATGGACACCTAGTAGTAGAATCGCAGTCGATGCTGAGAATTTGGAAAAACTACTTCTGCAGACTGTATAACAGCGATGACAGCCAAAATACCGCCGTCAGGCAGAATGACCCATTTCTCAATGACGAAGATCGCAGAGAATCCTGCCCCCCTGACCTTGACGAAGTTGAGATTGCCATGTCGAAACTCAAGTCGAATAAAGCTGCTGGCGCAGATGGATTGCCTGCTGAGCCCTTCAAAGCAGCTGGGGGGAGCTGGTTAGGAGTATGCTCATCTGTAAGATATGGTCAGAGAAAAGAATGCCCAAGGAATGGAGTCTCAGCATTGTTTGCCCGATCCACAAAAAAGGAGACCCCTTAGACTGCGCCAACTACAGAGGAATAACTTTCCTTAATAGAGGAAGAAATAGAGGACGGCTGCATCTAAGGTAGCGCGCACGGGTGGAAAGGGACCTCAACCAACTGGGCGTGCGGCTCCGGAAGAGACTAGCGAAAGAAGATCGTGCTAGGTGGAGAGGCATGTTGGTTGAGGCCCAGGTTCACCCCGATTTGTAGCGCCCGCTAAGTAAGCAAGTAAATGTGCGCAATTCTAAGCAATTCCATAAGTTCATGGAACAGTTGCTGAGAACTACAACCAACGTGAAAATTCGGTCGGTTCCTCTTGAATCCTATCTAGGACAACCACCCCTGGAGAGTGGTAAACGAACATCTACGACCCAAAACAAATCCACTTCGTTCAGGTTTTATGATAAACATTATAAGAGTATATATATAAAAGGCTAGCAAAAGATCGTGTTAATTGGAGGTGCATTTTGGTTGAGGTACAAGTTCACCCCGAACTGTAGTGTCCGATAAGAAGACGAAGTATGCGAACACCTGAATGGGTTTGTAAGTTAACTGACTCATGGCAGTGTAGGCTGAGGTCAGCTCCCTGGAAGAGCCCATCCATAGGTCAACACCATGACCTTCACGAGTTACCTATCTATTTAAATGTGATAATGAAACACTCGATCATCAAGGTCATTATAATTCGACGAGACGACCAGATAATACGAGAAAAATGAAAACAAAAAAACCGGGCATATTCTGTCTCGAATAAGCCCTCAACAATATAATTTTGGATGAACCAACCACAAAGCCCCATTTTGAAGGATGGACCATAATCATTTTGACCTTATTGTAAGACATAGAGGTAGAAGCCCCCTGTCATTGAAGTAAACGTTTCACATTTGATCTAAAGCGAGGGAAAAAAAGAACTGGACATCTGTGCTCGTTTTACGGTTAATTATATAGTTTCTTGCTAAACATTTGGCTTTGTAGCTTTGTATTTGTTGTGGCAAGTGCGATATTTAAAAAGGCCGCAATGAAAGAAGTCTAACGCCGTCCTATCTGACGATAGGACAACATGCCGAAAATTGGGGATAAAAAATCTCTACCGTCGACCGAGATTCTGCTGATACCTGCAACGCCTAGGACAAACTTCTGGAGCTGGTCTGCAAGATGTTGATTACTTTTTTAATGATGATATCAAGTGGAGGATGAGCTCGGTTGACCTGGTATGTATAACTGGCGAAGGTAAGCATGGAATCAGTATATTCATTAAGGCCCAGTCTTACCAAAGCTGTTCGTAGACATGTTTGCCTAATTTTGCATTTTCGTTCGCCAAAATTGATTGGTAAAAAAGGCTAGTTTACAGGCTATAACATTACGCTTCGTTGGCATTTTAACCAAGGCAAAGAAAAAAAAAGGTTTTCCTCTTTTGCACGATTGCAGTCTCATTGGATTCACAGCTGAAAAGTATTTTGCTCGCTACCGTTACTCTAGAGCTTCAGTTCCATTACGAAATCCTTGAACCACACTCATCACATGTCTTAATATGCCGTAAAGTTGAACAATACAACTGCATACACGTTTTGAGCACTTGGATACACAAATTATAGCGGAAGGATCATATTTACGTCGACTTACGGTACCAAAAGTCCCCAATGACTGGAATTGTCTTGAGAAACCGCCCTATTACAACCTGATATCATACTTTCCTCCACGACTGGAACTGCATAAAAGTACTTACATATATCCTTCGACCAACTGTCTTTAAGTTTGCGTATTTACATCTTAAATGTTGTAACTGGTAGCGTATGGAACACAGTAAAGATCAACCACTGAAGTCGCGTATAAGAGACACAAAGGAATGTATCTTCAGGCTCTTATCCTTCGGATGGATACGATCCACCATTATTTCAGTTTTATTTCATAACAATTTAAACTGATGGCCATGGTGCCCATCACTCCCGCAATGGCTTTTGTCTGACGACGATCCCCGGTTACAATAACTTTTCGACACAACAAGACATGTACGAATAAAAGTAAATGTCATAATATCTGATTACATACTAGTACTGCTAGTAGTAAAGTGCGTTCGCTTGTGTGCCGCGCAGTGATACGATATGGTATTCAAGGAGGAACGACAAAGTGCCGGTAGAGTTCTTTAAAAACTTTTGCTAATACGTTCGTAAAGGATCCGGAATACATCAACGTTGTCCTGTATGTGCAGCAGCTGATGACACCGGATGGTTAGTGGCAACACAAGTGCTCTGCTCCACCGTCGACCGACAACGATACACTACAATATCCCTGTTTGTATCGTATGCAGATGGCTTTCTCGAAACTTTCTTCTGACTACTTTCTCATCGCTTGTGCTTATCCCATCTGGGAAGGATAGCAACAGAGGATACGAAGGGACGCAATGTCTTTTCGAAGTTCGCCAGAGCCGTGTCTGAGTGGGCGGTCAAATTGTTATGTTTCCAAGGTTGAGTTCACTGAGGGAATATTGTTCGGGATCCACAGATTACAAAAGATGGGAACAGCAATCTTCTCCTTTCTTAGATGCGAAATTGATGACATCAACTTTTCATATGTTGATCCTGTAAACTTCTGCACAGTATACCAGAGCTAGGGGTGGTGGCAGGCTTTCGTGTATATACATAAGTGCTTGTCCTATACGTTGTGGACACTTAAGTGTTTATGAAATACAGAGTTAATTAAATGTTTACCAAGGAGGCGAGCATAGCGAGCATACTGCAGAGGCTGTAGAATTAAAAGCTGAACAGACGATAAGTGAACGTTTGATTAAAATTACTACCAAGACGAAGACGACGACAGCCAAAGATTGTTGGCTGATAGAAGAGAATACTTCAGAGACCATAAGCTGTTAATAGCGGTGAACGAGAGTAAAGATTCAAGGATTTAATGCACATTATCCGAGATGATGATATGAAAATTGGATTGCGCTCATTATAGCTTAGGCGGGTCATCTGAAAACGCAGACTTGTGCCAAACTCGAAATTAAGTCACGCCCGACAACATCATCTCGTTTATACGGACGAAAAGCACACCTTGGTGCAATTTAAGAAACCAATTCGTAAGCTTCACTGAAGCGTAATTCTCTACGTCACCCACATGTGCTCGCCGTTTGAACTGAACTCCGGGTAAGTATACCCTGAAACCAAACTTTGAGCTCATGTCAAATAAACATATCCTTGTTAGAATGCAAAAGCAAAAGAATTCTAGAAAAACAAAACGACGGAGCAGCACTTGTGTCCCAGGTAAGAAGAAAGTTTTCAAACATAAACGAACCGAAAATGATTTTGCAGATAAGAGCCGAAGGAAATGAAAAACGCAAAGTGCCTTGAAGTAAAAAATTCGTGTTCTATCGCGATGACGGTTAACCACTTTTTCGACTACCTCGTTATACCCAACTTCATAAGGAGGATACTGCTGAGAAGAAAGAAAAAAAAAAAAAAAAACTGAAAAACAAAACGAAAAAACCGAAAAGTCTTCTTGCCGTCTTAATTCCATCTTGTACGTTTTGCAAACATGGTTGGCATCATATCACACATTTAATCACAAGGAGATATGGTGGCTTTTGGTTGATGAATATAGGTAATACATAATTCTGTGTAAAGTTGAAGTATCGACTCGCGTTTTTTATTTAGAGACAGTAAAAGGATTAAAAAGAGCTCAAGTCAAAAGTACGTAGCTTTTGATAACGTAACTATTGACAGCATGTGTAAGGTGTAACGCTGCTAGACGACATGGCGTAGATGGAGCATTGGTTTTGTGGATCAAAGCAACGCTCGTGCACAAGACATTGTTCGCTGACGGAAACAGGGGCTTCCCGCAAGGTGGCGTCCAGTCTCCGTTGTTATGGTGCATGGTGGTCGACACTCTGCTCGATGCTCTAAATGCCTCTGGAATCTATGCCCGGGCCTATGCAGATGATGCCACTGTTCTCCCTGTTGACTCATGTTTACCGCCTGTCCGTCTTAAAGCAGCGGCGCTAATTGTAATCGATGATTGGTGCATGAGAAATGGGTTGTCTGTTAGTCCTTTGAAGACTGATGTCGTTCTCTTCACGAGAAGGAGGAAAAATACTGGCATGACTCAGTTGGTGAAAAGGCATTCACATTCCGATATCCATGTAACTAAGTACCTGCGAGTCATCTTAGATAACCAGTTTCTTTGGTCAAAATATTTTAAGTCAATACCACCAAAGCTGTCAGTCAGCTTTAGTGACTGACAGCTTTGGTGTCAGTTTTCTGACAATGCAAAGGTGCTTTTGGCAGAACACGGGGTTTATCGACGGTAAAGGTCCTCTGGGTCTACACGACAATGATAAGGCCGATAATCTCATATGGATTGGTTGTCTGGTGGAACAGGCTAACACACAAACATGTCGTAACTCTTTCACTAAACTCCAAAGAACGGTCTGTCTCAGCTGTACGGGAGCTTTCCCCAACATGCCGGGGGCTGCTCTTGATATAGGGGTAGGACTAGATATATTTATGAGAGGGTGTGCACTCATAGCCATGTCTCGTCTTAAGAAAAATGGTTTTTGGTAAAACCCGCATTGGAATAACAGTACGCTTACGCGATAAATATCCTACGACCCTTATCTCATGGATATGCCCTTCGATGCAATGACACCTGTCATCCTACTGCGCTATAACCTCACAGTCGAATTTCCATGGCGTCAAGATTGGCTCCGGCCACATACTGAACCTGGAAAGGATTGTCTTCACATTTTTGCGGATGACTCCATGAACAGGGGTCCCGCGCTGGGGTTTTCTCTAAACGCGAAAACGTTCGACTGCACTTTTTGTTAGGAAAATATGCGTCTGTCTTTCAGTCAGAGATGTATGTATGTATGTTGGCGTTACAGTCCATGAAGAGCCTGAGCCGAACTTCTCTCAATCACCCATGTTGTGTGTGATTTCATTTTCCCATAGGTGAAAGGGACCTACAGTTTATTGCCGGTTCCGAACGGCGAATTTCGAGAAGCTTTTCATGACAATTTTACTACAGGGGGTTTTGTCAGAACCCCGCTGAGGAGAAACACCGTGAAAAACACGTTCGATGACATGGCTGTGTCGGGGTTCGATCCCGTGTCATCGGCGTCAGAGGCCAACACACTACCCACTGCGCCACGGTGCTCTCGTCAGTCAGAGATACATATGTACATATATGCAATCCTGATGGCCACGCACTATGTAAAAACATATGCGTTTGCAGTGACAGCCAAGCAGCACTCAAAGCTGTGTTCGACCCTTTAACCAGTTCCAAGTCAGTGTATGAGCTTAAAGCCTTCCTGAACAGAGTCGGTAGACTAAACTCACTAAGGCTTGTTTGGGTCCCATATCATTCCCAGGAAATTCGATATCTGATGAACTCGTTAATACCCATATCAACGATTGGGTCTTTAATGCACACAATCGTAGATAGAGGGAATATCCAAGATGCACGATGACTAAGCTGGTACGCCCAGACGTCTGCAAAGACCCTCAGCTTCCTTCTTATCCTTAAGAATTGACCGCAGAAGACTTGCGGGCGCCATTACAGGCCATTACGGGCATCAGTGAGGCGCCTACCTGTGCTGCACGTTGCGAAGAGGATTACACTTTCTCTGTGACTCACCCGCCTTTGCTCGCGCACGGTGGCGCACCCTTGGGGCCGACGTGGTGTGTGCCGAATCTCTTAGCTCTACATCACTGAAGCTTCTTCTCGTTTTTCTCCGGAAAACGGTGGAAAATAAAGATAGGCGTCTGTCAGGCGGTACAAGGGACCGGTATTTGCCTCTTAGTGCTCCAACAGTTAATAGAACCCTACAATGCAAAAAACAATCACAAACAAAAAAACAACGTAAAGCTCGGTAGACCAATATGGTTGAGAACAATGTTTACTCCTTCCTAGGGACCTAGGAGACCATAAATCTACCGAACATCCTAGTTATTTCCTTCCCACCTGTCTACTGTTTATTTCTCACATACCTATTACTGCGCTCACTGTTCGCAAAAAATGATAAACAAATAAAAAACAAAAAACAAAAAACCAAAGCTATCAATTAATGGTAAAAAGGGCGAAAAAAAGTTACTATTGCTTACCCTTACTTGAGCGGCTGTTTGGTGGTTGTTTCGATCTCTTCTGTTGACAGTCTTAAGTCCTTTCAAAAGTCGGGCCAAAGTTGTGCGCTTTTTTGTTTCGCGTCCTTCTGAAATAGAAAGTTTTTCTGTGAGTAGGTTAGAAAATTGTATTTTTCCGAAAGCCCAAGAATATGCAAAGGATTTTTTCCAATAATAATTTTCTGTGTTTCTATGAATGGATGCATATATTTAGGGAAAGTGGGATTCAGTTATCAAACAGGGTTGGCAAATTTCAATTTAAAATGTTTTTGTCAGGAATTTAGCTAAATATTGTACTTTGCTCTACATATTTTCGTGTTTAAGAGCGAATGAACGCCCTATAGATTGAAGCCAGATCAAGGGTCAGAAAAATTTCTTGCATTTGCATAAGGCAAGGACTAACAAAGGCCTTGTAGGGGTAGAATCTATCCGACGGATGCTGGCCTGCTAAAAAGCGAGAAGAGCCACCGCAGTCAAACATCTTGCGGCACTGTTAGTAAGTCCTATCCCCACCTCCTCGTGGTGCCATCTGGAAATTTCCTATGGAAATTGCAGACGGGGAAGGGCGAATGGCGAGCCTCCTGCGCCAGAAAACAGGATTAGTCGGTTGGGCTACGGCCCGAAAAAAAAAAACCCCAAGCTCCGAAACAACCACAAGCCTCGGATATAACGGACCGGATTAATGTTGACGACCCTTGCGAAAAACACGAAAAGCAAAAAAAGGATAATGATCTACGGCTTTGTACGTGGATTGTAAGGTCCCTAAACAGGCCACGTGCAGCCGAACAACTTGCGGACGCCGTCGACCGCTATAAAGCGGACATAACCGCCATCCAGGAAATGCTATGGAATGGACCGGGTATGTATGTACGTATGTAGGTGGAAACGCGGACCGGAATGCGGCGAATTGTGAGATGACAGCGGCCGAGAGTGACAGCGGGAGTGAGTGAAGCGACGACCGGCACCGCGGGCACAACACATTCTGTACGAGACGTTGATTTTTTTTATTTTCGCAAATCATATGTACATACGCATTAATAAACACATATAAATCGCTTAAAAAATCTATTCAGTGGCGTTTTACTGATCAGTTTTTCCTACATGTATGTATGTTGGCGTTACAGTCCATGAAGGACCTGAGCCGAGCCGACCCATGTTGTGTGTGATTTACTTTTCCCCTAGGTGAAAGGGACCTACAGTTTTTATTGCCGGTTCCGAACGGCGAATTTCGAGAAGTTTTTCATGACAATTTTACTACAGGGGGTTTTTTCAGAACCCCGCTGAGGAGAAACACCGTGAAAACACGGTCGAAGACATGGCTGTGTCGGGATTCGATCCCGTGTCATCGGCGTCAGAGGCCAACACACTACCCACTGCGCCACGGTGCTCTCGGGTGGACCGGGTATAAAGCGGATGAAAAAATACGGTATTTACTACGGCGACTGCTATAAGGAGAAAGGACAACGATTGTTCGGATGCGGATTTGCTATTCGAGGTGGACTAAGGCAAAAAGTCCTAAGCTTTTAGGCATGTGAGCGAAACCCTCATTACGATCCGTATCAAGGCGAAATTTTTTGACATCAGCCTGATCTGCGTCCACGCCCCCACGGAAGACAAGGATGACTCCGCCAAAGATGAGTTCTACGATCTCCTAGACAGAACGTATCCCCAATTCCCCAGCTATGATATCAAAATTGTACTAGGAGACTTCAATGCTAAGCTGGGTAGGGAAAGCATCTTTGAACCAGTCATCGGCCAACATAGCCTACACGACAACACATTCGATAACTGACACAGGCTGATTGATCTTGCGACGGGGCGAAATCTCCTTCTTGCCAGTACGCGCTTGCGCACCTCGATATACACAAA
This sequence comes from Eumerus sabulonum, assembly GCA_951905685.1. Taxonomy (NCBI): domain Eukaryota; kingdom Metazoa; phylum Arthropoda; class Insecta; order Diptera; family Syrphidae; genus Eumerus; species Eumerus sabulonum. Next base: position 213,700,544 of record OX645060.1, read on the forward strand.
GGCACCTGGCGGTCTTTTGATCAATCGTCTACCAACAGATTGATCACATCGCGATCGACGTCAGACACTCCTCCACTATTCTTGATGTCCGAACTTTCCGAGGGGCTAACATCGACTCGGACCACTATCTTGTAGTAGCCAAGATGCGCCTACGGATATCACGAACGCAGCGTAGTAGAGTAAGAATACAAAGTTATGACGTCGGCAAGCCACTATCGCCAGAAACCGCTCGTGCTTTTACCGATCGCGTCTCCCTTAAGCTCACCAATACACCTCAATCCTCCACGCAGCAGCGGAGTCTATGCAAACAAGCCCTGACAAGATCAGCATCCGAAGTTTTGGGTTTCAAGGCTCCACCATGAAGAAACCCCTGCATCGACGACGAGTGCAGGAGGATTCACACAGCGAAGGAGGATGCATATAAGGCCTCGCTGCATAAAAGAACAAGAGCAGCTCGTGAGCTCTACGAGTTAGAAAGAAGGAAGGAGCATAAGCTTCTCAGAGGAAAAAAGAAAGAATACGAGAAGCGCGCGATTGAGTATTTGGAGAGGTGTTACTGCAGGCGTGATGTTCGAAAATTTTCTCAACAGATAAAGCGAACATACCAAGGCTATAAAACCTGAACGGAAGCCTGAAGGAATGAGGACGGACACCTAATAGTAAAATCGCAGTTGATGCTGAGAATATGGAAGAACCACTTCTGCAGACTGTATAACGGCGATGTTAGTCAATATACCGCTGTCAGGCAGAATGATCCATTTCTAAATGACGAAGACCGCGGAGAATTCCGTCCCCCTGGCCTCGAATACCTGAAGAATACCCTCTTGGCTGTTCCAAAACTGATTCCTTTGTTTTATGATTCACTTGTGTAGGTATAGGATTGTGAAAGGTATCTGAGCACCCTTCTTAGCCTGGCACGCACATTATTTTTATTTTTTTATATTTTTTTGTATTTTATTTATTAAGCTTATTACAAGCTACTAAAACTAAGCTTAAACAATCTAAACTTAAACTAAAGGAGCTTAACCTAGGAGAGAATAAGGTAGCGTGACGAGGGGTGGGTAGTGGTGTCAAAAGCAGGATATTATTTGGACGTGATTTAGAGTATTATATAGAGGCGTAAGGAAATTTTTTAATAGAAGGTAGAGATAAGTAAAAAAAGAGGGTTGGGAATGAAGCTTGGTGAAATGAAAGGCGAAAGAGGGTAGATAGAGGTTTGTACAGAGAGGTGACACATTTCTTGAGGCTCTCGGGATCCGGAGAGAAGTCGTCTTTGAGATGGTTTAGCTTGTGATGTACCATGTCTTCGTTTATGTCCATACAAAAGAGAGATCGGGTTTTTTTTCTACAGCCATTGAATGACTGGCTAAAGAATGACGTAAAATGGTTCGCAATAGTTTTGGGGTCGTCGGAGGAAATATTATTCAATCTGAGAGTGAAAGGGAATCCGTTCGACTTTTTTTAAACGTTAATGAATTGGTAGAAACGTCTGGGATCAGTGTGCATTCCTTCTAGACATGAGTCATAAAAGGATTCACTGAGAGTAGAGAAGCTTTGGAAGGCCTGTTGGTTCTGCAGGTGTCATCTCGTGTGATGCCCATGGTTTCAAGATGTTTGTTGACTGGGCAGTGTCCATTGATAAAGCCTGTGACTATGCGAATCTGTCTCCTAGAAAGCATGAAAGCATGAACGAAAGAACGTTCTTGTAAAGGAAGAGGTTGGTAAGGATATGTATCTTGGCTCGTTTGCTACCTTCCGTTTGTGATCAGTAGCAGTAAACCGTGTTCCTCAACCATCTGTCATCATAGACGGTAATGCGGAGCCTTTCCTTGCTAGTACCCAGGTATCCAAATGAGATGAACTCTGTTTGTGTTGGCCAGATGTAATAGTTGTAGGCAGTCCCATATCAATTCGGAGGTGACTTCGTAGCTCTTGAGGGCCAGAAGTGCGGCCTTACTGTCAGAGAGAATATTGTTTGTTATGTTTCTGTTTATATTTTCTCTGAGGCAGAGTTCGATTGCGAATATCTCTGCATGAAATACGGAGTTGTTCCTGTCTATGCTCTGATATATGTATGCGTGTTCCGGCATTAGCTCCGTATACTCCAACCCCAACGCCTCCATTCATTATGGAGCCACCTACATATGTACCACGTAGGATTCACGATTGAAGGCGGGAACTGTGGCCCCCAAGTTCTGGCTGAAGCTATCTCTGGGGAGGCAATTGCCTACGCGAGATATTTTTTAGGTGTTATGCCTGTCCAGTTCAGTGAGAATGCCAGGATGAAAAAGCCTAGAGTTAGAGTCATCCTCCACAATGAGCTTTTGGGCGAAGACCATGGCTTGGTGAAGAGGTGGTATGCCCGTCATGACTTCTAGTGCTGCTGTGGGGGTTGTTCTCATGGTCCCTGTGATGCAGATACGAGCTAGTCTTTGCAATTTGTTGAGTTTGATTTCTACTGATGTTTGTTTTGTTTTGTGCCACAAGACGGGCGCAGCATATGTATGTGAGAATTGGTCCGGTGATGGCTGTATATAGCCAGCGAGATATTTGGGGATTGGCGTCGTGGCGCAGTAGTTAGTGTTGAGTTCTGACGCACGAGGAGCGAATTCGAATCCCGATAACACCAACGTCATCGAATATTAATTCGCGGCGTCCCTGCTCGGTGGGGTACTGGCGAAACTCTCCGTAGTATACTTGCTCTGAAAAAGCTTCTCGACTCACGCCGTTCGGATACGGCATTAAAATGTACTTCCCTTTCACCTGTGTAAAAAAAAAAAAAATCACACACAACATGGCTGATTGAGAGAAGCTAAGTTCTGGCCCTTCATGGGCTGTAATGCCACCAAAGCAACGAACCAATTTTTACCAGCTAGGATTTTGCTGGTCCATAGGAAGACCCTGGCTTTCTCAATGTTTTTGTGATGTGAGGGTTCCAAATAAGCTCTTCGTCTACTGTTACACCCTTTGGTGCAGGCGACTATAGTGTTTTTTTTGGGGTTGACATTTAGTTCAAACTTTATGCACCAATTCGCAACAAGTTTGGGTGCCCTTTGGAGGAGCTGCGAGATTGTGTTCGAATTTGGATCACAATATTGTCAGCATAGCCTTGAATATAGAAGCCATTGTTGGTGGGTATAATAATCAGTTCATTGACAACGATGAACCATAGGAGGGGTGACAGAACCCCGCCTTTCGCAGCTTTCGCAGCTTTCACAGTGATTTTATCATTGCCTAGTGAAGTGTTTATTTTCCTGTTGTATGTATGTATGTTGGCGTTACAGTCCATGAAGGACCAGAGCCGAGTTTCTCTCAATCACCCATGTTGTGTGTGATTTAATTTTCCCATAGGTGAAAGGGACCTACAGTTTATTGCCGGTTCCGAACGGCGAATTTCGAGAAGCTTTTCATGACAATTTTACTACCGTGGGTTTTGTCAGAACCCCGCTGAGGAGAAACACCGTGAAAACACGTTCGATGACATGGTTGTGTCGGGATTCGTTCCCGTGTCATCGGCGTCAGAGGCCAACACACTACCCATTGCGCCTCGGTGCTCTCCTATTTTCCTGTTACTAAGCATATATTGAATTCAGTTGCATATGGTGTTATCTATCCTATGCTAATGATGCAGCGTTGTCCGTAGGTCTACGGCCTGCTTTGGGAATGAATTTTACCGTTACCTCTTTCCAGCTTGTCGGTATATATCCCCATGCGTAACTGATCCTGAAGATGTTAATTAGCACAGGTTCAAGAGTTTATATTGTGCAGTGGTTGGGTCGTTGATGTTCGTTCACTACTCACAGGGGTGGTTGTCCTAGATAGGACGAGAGCTGACCAAATTCCGCTTTTGGTTATAGTCCGTAATAATTCGTTCGAGCTATTTTAATATTGCATACGCAGAGGATGAAGTTCAGTTGACCATATACTGTGAGTGTTATGCCTGAAGGAGAGCTGTGAAGATACCATCCTCTCCAGGAGATTTAAATGGGTCAAAGGAGTTGCTCATAATGGTCCATTTTATACTTCCCTCATGAAATATTGCTCGTGCTCTCTTCCAGTCCTTCCTAATGGGTCTGGTTGTCCTGATCTGTAGAGGTTTGTAGGAGAGGATGGAGGGCATGATGTTAGAGCCTGGGAAGTGCGTATTGTTTGTAATGTTTCTGGACCGTTTACTACGTATGTATGTGCCATCTGCTTTTTTTAACAGTCCGATTCGGTTAGTGTGTTCTTTGGCGAGGACTCTGTGGATGCGAGCGCTGCTTTGAATGTCTGAAAAATTGTTGCAGAACTTTTTACTTGAGTCTCTTTTAGCTAACGCTTCATCACTTAGTCTGTTAATATTGCCGCTAACGGAGATTTTGTTTCCAAACGGTCACTTAACGTTCCGTAAAAATTTTCTGAAATTGAATATCAGTACCGCGAGCCAATTGAAGTGAAGAAGTGCTTCCCGATTCGATGAGAGAAAATGCTTTTTCCTTTAACTTCTTAACTTTCTAAATATTTTCATTAAAGTCAAGTTCCTAAAGATATTAAGGTTTATTACTTGAACAATTCCTATGAAAATGGAAAAAATCTATAAAAAAAACACTTCAGCACTGTGAACTGGCTTTCTGGCTTTCAGTCCCTCCAATTTACGCTATGTATAAAGTCAACGAACTCATTATACGAGTCCTTAATAGTGTTGTTAAGTCCTGACCTGTTGGACCATTTACTCGTTTAAAAGAAAATCCCTTCCCTTACCGTATACGAAAAGGAAGGATGTAACAAGATAGAATTCACCATAAGTACAATGACTCACCTGTTGTTGGTGGAAACTCGTAAAAATACGCTGACCTGGGACTCAAGCAGCTAAAATTATACAAAAAATAAATATTTTCATTCATTACATCTGCAAACTGAAAAAATAAGGAAAAACAGAAAGAAAACAAAAAAACAAAATATGAATGAATCTCTCACCTTTGTTGGACTAAATTTAAATTCGTTGAATTGGGCAGTGGCTGTTGTCCCGGTTGTAAAGGTGGCTGCCCCACTTGTAGCTGCTGTTGTTGCTGTTGCTGTATCGGTGGCACTAATGGTAATAGTTGTTGCTGTTGCTTCATATGTTGCTGAAACTGTAGTGTACCTCTGGCCACACGAGGTGCAAACACCCCATAACCAAAGCCGTAAATTTCATCCTCTTCCTTGTCCGAGAGACAGCTTGACGGCTGCATGCATATATGTACATAGAAATAAAGAAGAAAATTAATTTTCATAAAACAACATTAGCTGGGTGGCGGTAGGATTTCGAGGCCGCATCCCTCCGCTAAGGACATGCAAACAAAAACAAACGACAGGAAACAGTAATAGGAAGCAAAACCAGAAAAAAAACCACATGCCTGTTGGAAAGCGGTAAGAGACAAGTGAAGGTGCAATGCAGAGGGCAGAAAATAAGAAATTTAGTTGAAAGGAGCAGAAGAAGGATGAGGTAGGAAAGAAAGAATTCCCAAATTCACAAACTATGATGCTTTTTTCGTTTTATGTATTTTTTGTTTTATCTCGAGAAAGGTACTTTCGTCTCAGTTGGCCTCTGGAATGCCAAAGGTTAAAGGATAATTCTAGAACCACTTGAAAGCAAACACCGTTACAGCTTTTACCCGGTCGCTTTTCGCGTTTTGTCTTATTTATGGAAGAGGTAAACAGAAGCGCAATTGTTGTAAGGTGTTTTCCGTTTTCGTTTTGCATCGTATCCCCAAAGTAGAAGAGGATTAACACCTTGGGAATACTTGGTTTTTTCTTCTTCCTTCCTTCCTTCCTTCACTACACTACTAGATTGGACTTGAATGTTTGGGAATGGCGGAAAGGGAAATGTTTCATTTTTTATTTTCTGAACAATTCGAATGACATGCATAAAGCCGAATGACTAAACTATTTACATAACAGTACACTACATACAGACATACGTATGTATGTATGCGGTGTGGGGTGTAGCATACATACCGAGTATTTGCCTGGCACGTAAATTGGTTGACTATGACTATTTGGCAGGCCACCCTGACTGGAATGACCGCGATGACCTCGTGTTGTACCCACGCCCGCAGGATTTTGTGGACTACGTTCCGCCCATGCTACTTGCCTAGCATTTTCTAAAGCACTCAATATATCACCGAAGGGAGCCATTAGAAGTTCACTGTACACCGATGCTAGACCTTCTAAATGTCCACGTTGACCGTCCTGCAAAAAAGCAAACAAATTACGTTCCAGTGTTTCTTTCACTTTTTTTCTCTCATCTTCTTGTGCGTGTGTGTGTGTGTGTTAGCGTATATACATACTACATATACATATCTGTTTGTAACCGGGAGCCAAAACGAGAAAGAGAGCGAGTGTGAGAGGGAGCGCAGAGAGGTGTTATGGCAGAAAATTAGTAATTTTATTAACAAGGATATCGTTCGATGTTCTGATTGCATCTACGTACATAAGTTTGCGGGGTAATAAAGCCAAATCTCCTGGGACCAACCGAATAAGCCTTAGGCGCGTAAACCAACATCTACTTATATTGCACCTCCTTCGTGCTTCTGAATCTCTATCAAGGCCCCGAAGAAGGCGTCAAATGTGTCATAAAACCAAGAAAACACGATAACTTTTCTACGTCTTGTTCGTATCTTTTTGACCGGGATCAATTTCTCATAGTGCGAGCATAAATTGCAACAGTAACAATAAAAACGAACCGAAGTTGCTTTAGTGGTTGGTCGGGATTGGAAGTGAGATTTGGATTGGATTTCGTTGAAAGGGGGAGGACGAATCTATTTTTACTTTGTTGGTTTTTCGTGCGTAACTACCTTTTTCTGGGTTCTTTTTTCCTTTTTTCTATACTTAATACCCTGAAGGGTGATTTGGCTGCCACAAAACTTTTCATTTCCTTCGTAGTCTCGCATGAGCTCCATAAACGCATGTTATCGTCGACAAGATGCGAACGAAATGAGTAAATGAACGGATGTGAATGAATGACGGGTCGTTGATGGCAATGTCTGCACTTTTTCCTTCGCATCTTATCAATCAGAGAGTCCTTGGGGGTCGAGGCGGACATTTGTTTACCCATTCTTATTTCTCGTCCTTAGATTTATGTGGAATACATGTTGTAAAACCTTAATATCTGCATGCATTTACATACATATATGTATGTATGACATTCATACATATGTATATGCCCGAAGGTTTTCGTTTAATTTTTTTGTCGATTTTTTTCGGACTGTCTGTGTATTGTTTTGTAATTATGGCGGATATGTACATATGTACGTTTGAGTTTTTTAATTACTATCAAATCAGACAATATGACAAATTGAGCATTTTTTGTGTTGGAAAGAAAGACATATTTTTCAAAACATGCAAAACAAGCACCACACCACATTTATAGATAAAAAGAAAAAAAAAAACAAAACATAGAAAATTGAAAGGAAATTTTAAAGAGCGCACACTTAGAGGTTTTATATGGCTTTAGACGAACACCGATGAAGCAATCTCACACCTCAAAATGAAATGCCAATACGCATACTATGCACACACACACACCTATAAACATATGTACAAAACCCAATTTATGCTTTAATGTAAATGAAAAGTTCGAGTAAGCTAAGCGGTACACCTTATAATGAACAATACCAGCTCCAATTCAATCCACAACTGAACTCTAAATTCCATGTTCTCATCAAAAATGCTTACTAATGACACTTGAAAAAAATGTGTAGCGAAAGTACTTGTCTATATTTATTGTGACTATGTTTTTACTACATATTAATAATAGTGTAAAATCCTGTGTATAGTCAAATAAAAGTGGTATTTCATTAAGCGCTTCCTATTTTTAAATTTAAATAAAAAAATGTGGTCCAGATGCGATGTGGTCTAGGCCCACGGGACTAACTTCTGAGTGGGAAAATGAAAACACCCATTTAATTTCATATTTTTTTAATTTTTTAAGTCATATGTTTATGTCGATGAACTTCGAAATACTGTTTTGAAATAATCAAGACCTTTACATATACGGAAAAGATGAATGGAGCTAAATCCCGAAATCCAATGGCCTACATACGAACACTTGCTGCTACAATTACTGCAATATTTGATGAATAGTGACATCTTTTTCTTCAAGTTATCAAGAAACCATCAATTTTTAGAGCTCCGTACCCAAAGGTAAAACGGAACCGTGATAGTTAGGCAGTTCAAATTTTCACAGATGATGTATTTCTGTTGCCTCTATAACAACAAATACTAAAAACAGAATAAAATGGATATTTAAGGGGGGCTCCCATACAACAGACATGAGATTTTTGATCATCAAAGTAATATGCCTATAACCTGCCTATATAACCTGCAACCAAAATCTGTCATATTGCAAAAAATCATTTCAAACGGATCAGCCGTTTTAATGTGATCACTGATGAGGTAACATACAACGTCTCTTTCATATTTTTATATACAGATGGTACGGAACCCTTCGTGCGCGAGTCCGACTCGCACTTGGCCGGTTTTTAGATATCTCATCAATACCATTCATCAGCTAAGAATATAATGCTGAATTAACATTTCGGTAATTATTTGGAAAAAGGAACTACTCAGAGATGTTGATGAAATTCGAATAAGCTAAAAAAGGTTTTGTCCTGACATTTTGAAATATGTACATATGTATATGTATATTTTAGGTATCACTTTCCTGGTTTCAAAAATATAAGCTTTTGACTATTCTATATAAAATACGGATTTGGTATTCTTTAGTTCAATCATAGTATTGCCTGGAACTATGCAACAAGCATTTTTTTCTTTTTAAGTTCACGCAGGTTCAAGAGTTTATACCTTTACAATGATTATCACACAACCTGATTTGGGCCACCCCAAATCTGTATAAAAAAAAAAAACTAGTTTGCGACCGGCTGGATTTTGCTGGAAACTGACTTAATCAGTTCTAAGTTACGTAATTACGCGTGGAATGAAACCAGTCCCATGTCAATATCGTCTTTGGTTCTCGAGATAATCGAGACCAAAAGTTCCGAACGCACATATGTATACACACAGATACATTTCTATTAAACCCTTGGATTTGGATTCTGGTGACCTTGATATGCGGAGATTTGTCAAAATTTGGAATGCACAAAATCGGCCCACTGGGAAGTTAACAAAGTTTGTGTAAGATACAATTTTCCATGACCCTGGCGCATAAATCAGGCTGGAAATTGACCGATGGCATGGGTTATATTGGCTATGGTTTGTGTCTTATTCGCGTAGACCTGCGACTTTAGAAAACTCCAAAAAAAAGGTCCAACGGGGTCAAATCGCACGATCTCGGTGGCCAGTTCACATCACCTCACCGTGAGATGACCATTGCCTCGAATCGCTCGTGCAGAATTTCCAATGTGACGTGAGCTGTGCGGCACGTAGCGCCGTAACCACATGTTGTTGATTCAGGCCAACAGAAGTTGGTAATCATCCACCTATAACGCTCGCCCTTGACGGTGATGGCCTGGCTAACGTTGTTCTCAAAGAAATATGGACCGATGACGCCGTCAGAACAAAATCTGTCGGGATGTATTGGACCTTCTTAGATCTCATGTGGATTGCTATCGTCCCAAATTCGACAGTTTTGTTTGTTTACGTACCCATTCATCCAGGAATGGGACTCATCGCTGAAGATGATGTCAGTTTCCAACTGCTCCAGAGCTCATTCAGCGAACCTACGTTGTTGTCTAGGTTCGTTTACCCTCAGCTCCTGGGTTAACCGAATTTAGTACGGATGCAAACCCAAGTCACGACGCAAAATTCCATAAGTTGTGGTCTGCGAAAGAGCGGGTTCTTGTGAGCGACGCGATATCGACTGCCTTGGATTCTCTTGCACACTCTCACGAACAGCGGCAATGTTTTCGGAAGATCTTGCGTTTCTTCGACATACGAGTATTGGTTTATCGTTTGCCGAACCATAGGAGTCAAATTGTTGCACCAAACTGCGATTAGTCCTCTCGGTAGGACGGTTATGGCGACCGTAAAATGAGCAAAACGCACGGCACGTTGCCCAAACTGAACATCCATTTTGATAAAACACATTTATCATTTGCATTATTTTTGAACGCAGTGACCATGGTGATTTGGCGAAACAAACTGAATAAATTACAGCCAGTTTGACAGATGTAGCTCTAACAGTGTGGCGGCTATCAACTGTCAAAATTTGGAAGTCCTTAGTGGTGGACCCATTACTTAAGTATATACAGCATCAATCCACCACACATTGAAAATGTATATAGATTAATTTTATTGAGAATGCCTACAGCAAAGATATATATGTATGCATATATGTACATATGTGATCTACAACTAATTGAAGAGTTTACTTTTTATAAAACTATTATGGCTATTACGATATCTGAGGACAGTGTTCTCACCCCTGGTAGTAGCAAGCATGACGATGAATCTTCATTTGACCTGCATACCACTTTACTGATAGAACCTGAACTTTCCTCTGCCTGCCCAGAGTTATATTTTGAATAGACGACAAACTTTTTCTTAACTAATTTCGTTTCTATTTTCAATAAACTTTAAGTTGATTTGAAAAAACTGCACGTTGATGAAGATCATTTTTTTATACTTCTCCTACTGGTTGGCCTCGGCAATATCACATTGTAAAACACAGTTTTCCATATGCCGCCCCCCATTAGGCACTTCGGCAATTCCAAATCTTGTACTATTAATTACTCAATACAACTAGAAAACAATGACTTCCTTCTGGAGTTAAGACCCTGTTTAATTTAGCAGAATTGTTTAATTATGTTCGGAGCCATTAAGGCAATTGTTCCTGCTTTGTTACTCAGCTCAAAAAGAAAAGTCGACAATCAATCCCTTTCAGCGATAAGTAACGTATTCCAAATAAATCTTCTAAAATAAACTGCTAGTCCTTTTTTGCCCATACCTCCACCTCTTGCCATAAACGAACTCTCATGGACTATGGTAGTGTATAAATGTTCACTTTAGCCTTAAGCTCCCAAGTCAATCCGTGTATAAATGCTTTCCAGTCGCATATAGTTGGAGTGATTATGGCATTCCATTTGTTTAATTGTCTGTTTTATTATTCAATTATTCTGCGTAATTAATTTAGACTCAACACTCACTCCTCTGGGTAAAATACGTCTGTCCCTCAGGCGTCTTGCGTGTAAATGAATGTTCAAGTGTATGTATGCATATTTCCAACCCATACTTGTATTTATGACGCATTTGACAACTGCACATAATCGTAGTTTTAATAAACAGCTCTGTAACACACAAGCGTACAGCTTTTAAACAATCCTTACGCCCGAACGTTAACCGACCAAAAGGATTGCTTCGCCGTTTACATGCGCTAGTCTGTCGAACGAAAGTAAAAAAGAAAATTTAATGTTGAATACATGAGGTGTGCAAGACATGCTGAAGAGGATAAAAAAAAAAAAAAAAAAAGAGCAGCAGTTGTATATAATTTGGATGGTAACAATCGAAAGGATGTACACCTCCCCAAGCCCACCCAAATCACTAGTGTTGCAGATATGTGCTCGTGTGTGGAAAAGGATAATTATCGTTTGTCTGTCGACGTCATTGGTTTGAGTTCAGTTGCCTTTTAAGGTTTATATCATATGATATTCATTCATAGGCAAATGGAGGAGGAAGTTCATAATTTCGTTTCCAAACATCAGAGGGACTCTTGATAGTCGTTGGAAAATTTTAAATGACTGCGATGCAATTTCCGGTATCATCCCTGTTGCAGTATACGCACAGTGTTGACGTTATCGTTGTCGTCAAAGAAATTTTCATTGTAGTACTGTTTCATCCGAACTATTCTCATATGGATATCAGGGTTTTAGGTTCTCCTTGTCGCAATACGTTCGCCCGCCCTCGAGGCTTCATATGTACATATGTATGTACGTGCCCAAACGTTTCTTATCACTTGAAAAGATATGTACACATGTATGTATGTATGTAGGCAAATATATGAGTACATTGGATAATTAGCATTAATGTAGACAAGTTCTTTGCAGAGTACATCTCCACTCCAACACTCATTTGGACCCAGTTTGTACGTGGGTGGGTGGATGTCTTTAGGGCAATGAAAAAGGAGACTCGAATGAATGATGTATGCCGAAACGTTTTGTTAACAAATGGAATTGTTTGGATAATATTTGTTTCACAAATGTGATATCTATCAAATAGCAACGCAGAGAAACGGGGCTGATGTACGCACATACAATATAATAATGTGCACTTTAGATACATATGTATTATGTAAGATAGATACAATATGAAATATTTGAGATAATTAGATGAAGAGTACTACAAAAAGGTTGTTGAGCTTTGCATTGGCTTGGTACAAACACAAAGGCTCCGATGTGATGTGAGTGGGGTTAGGTGCAATTATTGTTTGTCGGGGATGTTAAGTGAGGTTCGTGAGGTAGAGGTACCTAATCAAGTCCTTTGAACTGTGAGCATATATGAACGCATAGTACACACTTGAAAACGACTCGTCGAGAAAGTAGAACTTGAAGTTTTGAATGGCTATAGAACAAGTTCGCTGACTACAAATCAATATACATATGTATGTACATAAGAGTGCTTATTCTAAGCGTCGTCGTTTGAGTAAAGTGAACATATCCTCAATTGCTTGGAACATCCAATAAACATTATTTCTAAGACTGATTGCCGTGAGTGTGAATGCGTTACTTGTGTGGCTCATCAATTTGATTCAATATTTGGTTCGATGTTGTACCCCTTCTCAGTCTTTTGAAGCAAACAGCAAAATGTAGGCTTAGCTTAAGTCCTGACGCAAAATTCACCACACTGATGTCTGCGAAATGCCGAGTTTTAGTTCGCGACACGGTATTAAATGTCGGGTTGTCGGGTTTTCTTGCACATTAACGTGAACGGTGAAGTTGACATAAGTGTATTGGCCGATTAGTAAACAACAGGATGACTCAAATTTGTGACGGTAGACTGGGAAAGACGATCGCGTAAGCATAAAATGGGCACAAAGTTCGCATGATTTCCACAATAGAACAAATCTATGGGGACTCTGCAAAAGTATTTGAGTGGTACAGAAAGTTTGAAGAAGGCCACAAAATTGCTAAAAACTGCCTTGATTCGAGGCTGTCTGGCCTGCAACGGCAGTGACTAAGGCAAGTGAGCAAAAGTATGCTCGAAAAATGTCATTATAGTTTATGAGATTTTCCACCAGAACTATCATATCCATCTCTCACGAATCCGCGCGTCATATTATAGGTTATGTTATTTGATTGAGAGAAGCTCGGCTTTGGTCCTTCATGGACTGTAACGCCGACATTCATTCATTCATTTGATTGATATGCATCGCACGAGATTTTGTTCCAAAAGAGTAGGAATTGAATCGACTCCAGCGGACTGATGGACTTCTAGTTGCTTTGACTCTCAAATTAATATTCTATTTCACGTCAATTTTCATCCTATTTGGTACTGAAGGCTAGAGTTGGGCAGTTCGGCCCTTCTTATTATTCTATTTGTACAATTTTTTTTTCATTTATATTCCATGAAACCTCCACTGAATGCACCTATTTTACAGGTTGAACACAATAAGTTGACAAATGTAATTAAACAAATCCCGAATGTCATACATATGCACCGTTGAGCCAGCTACAAAGAGGCCGTTCTCTAAAGTGAGTGTTATGTTATCCGTCCGACCCAAAACCTATTGGTCGCCATAAACTACAAAGAAATCAGTTGAGACAAAAAATCTAACTCAGCTAGCAAGCCGAGACGAACACTCGACATTGACAGTCACTTCGCTAACACTCTGAGCTTGTTCCTTACTGTCCATATTGATTTGTAAATATACTATTGATGTGTTATACATATCAACAAATTTTTAGTAGTTAAAAAAAGAAAAATCCCAAAAATATCATTGAGAAAGTCAACTGGGATAGACTTCGGGAGCTTTAACTGGTCGTTATGTTTCCTCGATGACGACGTGGATGCCACTGCTGATATGCCCACAAATATCATACGGTACTTGGTACGTACGTTTTTTTTTTGTTCCTCCATTATTTAAACATCTGTCTATTAATGTATTAACAAAATTATTAGGTAGATTTACAATGTAGGACCAATGTCCTTTACAATTGTTTGATGTATAGCTTTTTATTTTACTGATTTGTGTTTTGGCACAGGTGGATTTTAATCCATCCGAAGCGTTGGGGGTTATATCGACTCCAAGCGCCCCTTGTTGTCGCCTAAGACATTGCTATGCCTACTACATACAGATTTCTTTTGAGACCTACCCAGATTTTAGAAAAACCTATAATTTCATATATTTTTCATATTTATTTTATTTCATATCCATAGTTCTGACAACATTACAATATTTACCCGCGAAGCCTTATGGCTTATCTGCAGGTGATTGGGTAGCTATTTACATGTGTGTTCGACAATCATCGAAGTAAGACTACAAAAGTGTAGTTTGCGTTTAAATTTTGGAAAACTTTAGTGTATGAAAAAACAAAAAAAAAAATACAACTAGTTAAAAAAAGAGTTTAGCTTATTAATTGTTCATATTTATGTATTCTAGGTTATTGATTCTACGAAATAATTATTAATTTTTCTTTTTCTAGCATTTACATGGTTTATATTGCGAAGATTTTGAGGAAGATTGTTGAGTATGTTTGGCACGATGTACTCGAGTCTTCTTCTGCCGTACTCGTTTAGGATCGCTGGAAGTTGAAATAGACCCTCAGTTTGTCTCCTTGCGTTCATCTGGTGATTAACTGGTGTTCGAAGATTTGAATCATCATACATAGTACTCTAGAGCTGCACTCATTTTGAAAATTTGACTCACTTTGAGAACGCGTACGGTGTTGGTTAATGCATGGCCCTTTGACAACAGCCTCAACGCCCTATCTTGGATCTGCTGTAACTTTTCAATGTGCGTTCGCGCTGCAGCTCCCCAAGCTAATACACCACACCGCAGTCTGGATTCTATAAGAGCATAGTAAACTTGCTTGTGCACAGACATCGTACACTTATTCTGAAGACAAGCCAGCGCAAACAGTGACCCCTTCAATTTGTTTCGCAAATCGTTGATATGGGCCTCCCAAAGGAAATGAGAGTCAATAGTGATGCCTAGATATTTGTATGTATCGACCATCTGGATATCCTCACATTTGGATGCACTCGCACATCTGTAACTCCTCAGCAAAACATATGGCGATGGGTAGTTTGGGCTCCGGATGTGCATAAGTTTTGTTTTTGAAGAATTTATAACTAGCCCATTATCGTGGCACCATTTTCCAGCTTCGTCGAATTCGGTTTGCATCATCCTTGCTGCCTCTTCTAGGGATTGATGACATACAACAATAGCAATGTCGTCAGCGTAGGCAAATGGGAAACTTTTCTTAAAACAATTCAGGAGTTCATTAGTGTATAATATGAAAAGTAATGGGCCCAGCTTGCTACCCTGTGGTACTCCATACTGTAATCTATAAGCCCTGCTGCAACAATCTTGGACCCTCACCCGAAATGTCCTTTCTGCCAGATAGTCTGCTATTCAGTCTGCCAGCTTTCCCCTAATTCCAACTCTTTGGACTTCACAGATAAGCTTGTTATGGTCGAGGGTATCAAATGCTTTGCTGAAGTCCAGGAACAGAACCAGGGCATGGTGACGTTTGCTGAGGCTGGTATTAATGACATTCGCAAAATCGCCAAGAAGCTGGTTAGTACTTCTTCCCTTTTGGAAACCATACTGGCATTTGCTTATTATATCATTTTTGTGGATGAAGTCCCATATTCGATTTGACGCGATCTGTTCTATAATTTTCTCGATAGCTGGCAAGATTGCAATTGGACGATAGTTCTCCGATTGTTTTTTGCTACCTCCCTTGTGTATCGGCGAACAATTGCCTCTTTTAGTTTGTCTGGTACCGTGGCCGTATCAAAGCTTAGATGTATAAATTTAGCTATTATTGGAGCAAAAATGTCAGCATTTGATCTTAAATCTATGGCTCTGATACCATCAGCCCCAGGCGCCTTTTGAACATTCAAACGACACAATATGTTAGCCATCTAAGTGCAGCTTATCTCTCCCAGATATATGGAGTCTCTTAGAACAAAGTTACGATGCGCAGACTCGACAATGTTACACTAACGGATAATGGATGATGCCTGTCTCGAAAAAAGATCACCAAATTCATTGGCTAGTTGGGTTGTGCTTACATTAGGCGGAAAGTTGTTTCTAATAACATCATCCAGATCGAGTTTCTTTCGACCAAGGACTTCATTTATTAACGCCCACGTTTTTTTTTTTTTTTAGATTGCATCTGACCTCTCCAAACTTATTTCTGTAATACTGATTTTTAGTCATTATAATTTTTTTGTTAGTTTGATTCCGTAACGTTTTGTACTCTCTTTTATACGTTAGGTTGTTTGGGTTATTTTTCCACCTACGATATAATCTATCTCGTTCTTAACAGATGTCATGGATTTCCCTAGTAATCCATGGAGTATTCCTTCTGCTTTTTTTCCTATGCGTACCTTTTGCATTTGTATAAATTTCACTCATTTTTTCATTTAGGGAGATTAAGAGTGAAATAGGGTCGGTTTCTTCTGCCATTTGTGTCCAATCAGTGTCTCGAATCATCTGGTTAACTTTACCCGTCATTATAGTAGATTGTGACTGGGTGTTATTTTCCTCGGATGGTTAGTCGTAGATCCCGTAAAGTGTGCTATAATGATCCGAAATATCACTTTCTACTACAGCAGAAAACGTTTTACCCTTTGGCAAACTCACCAAAATGTGATCAATTAGCGTGCGTGTGCCCCGCCCCTATTTGGGTCGACCCTAGTAGCATCTTTAATGACATCAATCAAATCATTATTTGCTCCTTTCATAATTGTAATTTGGGCAAACTCGTTCATAAATTCAGTCATATTGTTTTTCAGTGGTCTATAGATTGCGCTTATTACATTTTCTTTCTCATCTGACCAAATCTTCACTGTCAGGTTCTCAAAAGCAACTGTTTCAATATTCAAAAGCTCGTAGCTTATATGCGTCTTAATAAATATAGCTATGCCTCCACCTTTTTTATGCAATCTGTTTTTAAATTCCGCACAAAAGCCATTCAGATAGTACAAACTATTTTCTTCTTTGGGAATATTTATTTCTATCAGAGCAATTACATCTAAACAACTTAATATTGGGTATACACTTGCACAGAATACATCCCAATTTTTCCTAAATGATCTAATATTAAGACAAAGACAACGAAAATTCATTTTTTGCTTGATTGAAGTTTTGGAATTTCATATAATTTAAATCAAGCAGATCTTCTACATTGTCATTATCCATCATGACGTAAACAAGTTGTCCTTCTTACGAACGATGCTTGCAACATGTATCAATTAAACATGTTTGATTTTGTCTATGTCAATCATAGATTGAATAGACAAAGCTTCCGCCCTTTCTTCTCTTCTTGCGAAAATTCTGCCGATGTTTTCCCACACAAATTTCCAGCCTTCTTCTTTGGCCTTCTTCTTTGCTAACCAAAGCAACTGTTTGTTTACGTTCGTAAGAGTGTTATTTATATAAATATTGTTGTTATTACAGGCCTCGTTAATTTTTTCATTTTTATCCATATTCGGATTAATTTTAGCAATTGTTAACGGGCGAATTGCCCGGGCGTTGTGCATAAAAGTATTTTTTGTTTGATAGCTATGGAAAGTGACGATAAATGTCTGTTATATCCGCGGTTGTTATTTCTTGTTTAATTGTTTTTCCTACAGATTTCATTTTTTCGACTAGATTTTTGTTTTGTTTGGGTGGGATATTCTTAATTTCTATGCTGTGTTTTAGTTGTTGTTGTTCAAGTTTGTTTATTTGTGCCTGCATGCTATAGTAGGGGAGCCCAAGCGGGGATTTTGCGCGTTACTCGAGCGCGTCAGAAAATCATATGGGGAGAAACCTTGCACCCTGTAATGTACCCCTACCAAATATGAACCCTTAATATAGGGGGGTGCGTTGAGGGCAGACCGTCAGATTATTAAAAAAAAAAATCGATCCTCGGAAAAACTCAACGCGTCAGAATAAGAACAGGTAAGTTAAGTACATCCTGAAAAGTGTATATTTCAATAATCTGACAATTTGAGCGTGGCATAAGGAAATGGAGGAGTCGCAAAGTTGTAAAAAAAACACGTCACCTCGATATACTCGAGCGCGATTAATTTTTTTCTTTATTTGAAGGAAATTCTATCAGGAATACGAAAAACATATAATCTGACGGTTTTCATGGGGCGATATAGCTAAAACCATCGATAAAGCATGAGCGTACAGATGCTGATATCTGTGTGTTCCCCACTCCACGCCTCTCGTTCCTTCTCACTCTTTCCCAGTGTTTCACATGCAAAGTTTTTTAAATTGTCAGATTAACAATACTCCTCTACATAATTGTCAGATTATCATTTAGGGTGACTCTGACATCGAGTTGAACCAACAGTAGAAAAATCTGACGCGCTCGAGTATTTCAAGTTAACGATCTTTTTTAACATTTTCAAAAATCAGTCATGAGTGTAGGCCACGTCCAAATCGTCAGTTATTTAAATCGAACACTGTTTTGAGTTCACTTAACGTCCCCTTTCAATATCTGACACGCTCGAATAACTTTTTTTTTGTTTTGCTTCTTTACCGCTCTTCTCAGCCGCCCACCGCTATCTAATCGTCAGATTAATATCTAACGGTTATCAGAATGACGAAGCTCTATACTCTATTAATACTCTATTAATATCTGACGCGCTCGAGTATTTCCATGTGACTGTTTTTTTTTTACACTTTTAAAAATTTTTACACGCTCCTCTCCCCACTAAAATGGAAAACTTAACATAAAATTTTTGGTTTGAGAACCTAATCTTCATAATCCAATAGGTCCCCATGACGCTCTAGTAACTGCAGATTTAGCATCCCGGGCTCCCCTACTATTATGAATTTGTTCATCTTTTTCCTTATTTGCATCTTTCAATTTTTGTATTTCGTTCATCATAGTGTCCATGAATGCATTGTTTCTTTCGATATTTTTGTTGATCTCGTCAAATTTCTGAGACACAAAATTGCAAAAGTCAGCAATGTTCTTCATTTCGTTTTTCATGTTTATAATTTCGGCTAGTATGGTGTTGGTTTTGTGTTTGCATTATCTTGTGGACTATTTATTTCGACTCTGTTTCTTTTGTTAGACTGAATATCTGGTGTTACTGGCTGCGATGAGACGTCGTTTGGTGTGCCGTTAAGATTTTCGTTGGCGCTTCGACAGAATTGACACCTCCAAGTATCTCTTTTTGAACCCATCGATCTCCAAGACCTCTCCGTCACGGTGGTGCATTGGAAATGCAATTTGCGAGAGCATGAGGGGCAAGAAACAAAGTCACCCGCAAGGGGCAATTCATCCTTACAGTGATTGCATTTAGGCATTCTACTTACTTTTTGTAACTGGAGCGGTAAATAATTACACTATGGAGACGTTGGAGATGAAGCAGCAATGAATTTAATGATTTTAAATAAATAAAAAACTATTGTAAACCACTTTTCCTATGCGATTTTTTCAATAAATTATAAGAAAGTCACTGTCTTGTTTATCTCTTAATATATTTTCGCTAGCGATCAGGTTCTTCACACGGAATTCAAGTGTTATTACGGAGCAACCAACGGAGTAAACCAACTATACACTTTGATGACTTCAATAAGCTAAGTCAGTCGGTCGAAATCGCTTTAATCGTCTGGTCTGTGTTCGTCACTTGGGATTGTTCGTATTTCATTGTTTGCGTGTTGTAGGATTTTAAGTCTGTATTTTTTGCAACAAATTTTTGCTTCTTCTGCAACGGTTGCTAGGTGAAGGTCCTTATGTATTTCGTCAATTTCGCCGCTCAAGATAGCTTTTAAGTAATAACTACAAGTCCATTGGTTGTATGTATTTTTTTAGTTTATAGAGTAGTCCCAAACCTTGCCGAAAGCTTTAGATACCTCAAGAAAAATGCAGAACAATATCTTTTATTTTCTAAATCATTCGAAATGTTGTTTATAACCCTGTGTGTCTGCTGTATTGTTGAGTGTTGTTGTCACAATCCAAATTGATGATTAGGGTTTATTTTGGTCAGGTATTGGTTGTAGTCGTGGCGCAGTGGGTAGTGTGTTGGCTTCTGACGCCGATGACACGGGATCGAATCCCGACAACAGCCATGTCATCGAATGTGTTTTTCACGGTGCTTCTCCTCAGCGGGGTACTGACGAAACCCCCTGTAGTAAAATTGTCATCGAAATTCGCCGTTCGGAACCGGCAAAAAACTGTAGGTCCCTTTCACCTATGGGAAAATAAAATCACACACAACATGGGTGATTGAAAGAAACTCGGCTTTGGTCCTTCATGGACTGTAACGCCAACATACATGCATATGTACATACATTGGTTGTAGTCTGGCATGAACCACTTTTTGTAGTAGTTTTGATATAATTGCTAGTAAACAAATACATATGTAGGTCGATAATTATTAGGTTTTGTTGTGTCCTTGCCAGGCTTGGGTATGGCTTTCACTTCAGCTACTTTCCAAGTCTTTGGAAAGAACCTTTGTCCGAAAATTGCGATAAAAATATTTCCGATAAATACTAGTCCATGGTCAGGTAGTTCTTTAAGAATTTGAACAGTTATAAGATTATAACCAGCACTTTTCGTCGGTTTTGGTTTTTGTTTTATTATGTACTTAATTTCTTATTAAGTGGTCGGTTTTATTCGTGTATTGTAGTTTGTATTATCAAAGTTTAGATAGTGGGGATAGTCATATTTTTCGTTTGTAAAGCTTTGGGCAAAAAATGTTGCGAGTGTTGTGATTTTTTCTGGATTTGTTCTAGACCACGTATGGTTGTCGTATAGGATGGGTGGGTGATATAAAATGGTTGTTTTTATATTCTTTGTGGCTTTCCACAGGGAATAATCGTTTGTAAGGTTGGGTTTAGTTTTGCTAGGTAATTGTTAAGGCATTTATTTTTGTAATCTTGTAGCAGTTCCTTTAATTCTTTTGTAGTCTTGTTAAGTTTGGCTTTTAATTCTGGATATCTGTTAGCTTGCCAAATCAATTTACGTTTCCTTTTAATTTTCTTAGCAATGTATTGGGAAATAGAAGACGAGCGTTCTTTGGGGATTAATTGGGGTGTGGATCTATACGCTGCATTAAGGATAGTGTCGTTTAGGTGCATTATTGCACTTTCTACGTTGGCAGGGTATTTGAGGGGGATGTTAAGTTGATATCCGAAGGTATTGTTGGCAGCAAGCGATACTTTAATTTCGTAAGTAATAATAATGGGGGAATGGTCAGATGAAAGATCAAGGCATGTTTTGGTTGTTAAGTTTTTTCTAAGCATATTTTTAAAAATGCAGGAATCTATTATGTCGGTTATTTTGTTCATGTCTGTGGGCCAATATGTTGGTTCTCCAGTGCTTAAAAAATTCACATCGGGCGAGTTTAGCACCCCTAGTAGTGTCGAGCCCTTTTTTGTTTGTGATTCTAGAACTCCAGTCTGTATTTTTTGCGTTAAAGTCGAAAAATCTTGTGCCTAATGTATAAAAGTCCTGTTTGTATTGTTCTGTCGATATGTTGTGTTTTGGAGGACAGTAAAGTGCTGAGATTGTAGGAGGTCTATATTCGTCTTCAATTTGTATATTCGTTGCTTGAATATGTTCAGTATTGCAGTTCTCTAGTTCGATGCATTTATCATATTTGCAATTTGTGTCACAAGTTGTTGTATCATGTATTTAAGTTCCATAAGGTCATTTGGTATGTATGAGAACATGTGTTTCTCACAGAGTAAAGAATATCAAACCGAAAAAGGCAATATGGGTGAGGGAGGTAGGTTTACAGACTTACAAGGCTATCTTGAGAATTAAGGCATAAAATACCACATTGTCCAAAACGTCTTTCGTCAAAAATATTCGGTATCGTCATCTATTCCCACCCTCATTTACAATGAAATCCCAGACACCAGCTCTTCGGACAAGGCGAATCCACTAACTGCACATTTCGCAGCCAGCTGTACGCTCTCAGATTCCAATTTGTCCACCCTGAGCTTGAGAGCGTCGAATACTCCAAGCGACAAGTCCACTTCTGCGCTAGCACGGTAAGAAAAGGGTACATCACGATACAGATAGTCACAAATCATGTGGTTCAAATGCTATTCCCTCTGTAATTCTGAAGAGATGTTCTTTTATACTGCAAAACCACTGTACATGTCCTACTCTTCATAGATCTAGACCGTCCCTAAAACCAAAATAGGTGAATTTTCCTCCTTGTCCACCTACCGACCCATAGCACTTACGTCCCTCCTTGTAAGGTAATGAAAACACTGATTAATTGTCATATCTTGAAGTATCTCGAGACACGGAACGCTCTTTAATGATCGGCGGAATGGTTTTCAAGCAACACGTTCAACGGCGATTTGATGTCTCACCAAAAAGTCAATTTCTGCACATTTCTGGTGAAAGCACGATCGTTGCACTTGATATCAAAAAGGCATTGACAGCTTTGTCCAAAATGCGGGCTTATGGGATCGATCAGTTCCTCCATCAATGGATTAGAAACTACCTTTTTTGAATTGGTCAATTCAGGTTGTTTTGGACAGCAGTAATTCTCTTTCCCATACAAATAATACTGATGTACCTCAAGGCCCCTTTTTGTCTCCGACTCGTTTCCTGATATTTTTCAAAGATCTAATGCCATTATATTTAACATAGTTCAAATGTCCGCCGCGGCTTCTCTGAGTGACACGCAGTCGAAACGTCAAATTTTCCTTGACTCTGGCGCAAAAATCAAGCTAAATTTGACCGATAGCATGGGTTATGTTAGCTGTGGTTTGTAGCTTAATAGCGTAGACCTGCGACTTCAGAAAACTCCACAAGAAAAAGTCCAATGGGGTCAAATCAAACGATCTCGGTGCCCAGTTCACATCACCTCCTCTTGAGATGAGCATGCCCTCGAATCGCTCGTGTAGAATTTCCAATGTGGCGGGAGCTATGTGGCATGTAGCACCGTCCTATGTCCACACCATACTACACCACATGTCGGTGGTGTCCATATTACCCAATTCAGGAAAGAAGAAGTTTGTAATCATCGACCCATACCACTCCCCGTTGGCGGCGATGGGCTGACCAACGTCGTTCTCAAAGGAATATGGACCAATGACGCCGCCAGCCCAAATACAAACATTGACTTTTCGGGATGCATTGGACTTTCTTCGATCTCATGTGGGTTGGTATCGTCCTAAATTTGACAATTTGGTTTGTTGACGTACCCATTCAACCAAAAATGGGCCTCATCGCTGAAGGTGATTATTCGATGGAAATTAGGGTAAGCTTCCAATTTATCCAAAGCCCATTCAAGGACCATACGTCGTTGTCTACGATCGTTTACCCTCAGCACCTGGGTCAGTTGAATTTTGCACGAATGAAACCAAAGTCACGACGCGAAATTCGCCAAGTTAGGTCGAGTTTTTGTGAGCGACGCGAAATCGACTGGACTGCCTTGTATTCTTTTCACACCGTAATATGGACAATACCCATTTTGATAAGGAAATTTTATTATTTGCACGTGTTGTTGAACGCCATGTCCATCCACGATGATTTGGCAAAACCTACTGAATAAATAACCGCCAATGTGTTAAATGTAGCTGCAACAATGTGGCCAATATCAACTGCCAAAGTTCGAAAGTGCCTATTAGAAGACCCGACGGCCGTACTTTAAGCATTTTATATCCGTTCTAGGATTCACGGTCCTGCTCTTCGGCCCTGGAACGGATGCGCAATGTTAAGCTCCTTAAATTCCGTACCCGACAGCATATAGTTAAATATAGAAATCTCAAGCGTGTGGAATTTAGTACTTCTAAAGCACACAGCTTTTATCAAAACTCTAATGACTCAACCGCTATCTATAAATGGCACGGATTCGCCGAATCCGAAAAACTTTCCATTGTGTGCATCACTCACAGCCTTTATTGGATTGATCTCATAATCAACCTCGCTAAAAATGCTGCAAAATATTATGTTTCAAAAAAATGGTTAGTCGATGCAAAAAATAGTTTTCCCGCTCTGATCTGGCTACAATATTTATTCGCCCCAAGCTAGAGTAAACTTCCCTTGTCGGGTCTGGTGCTCTCTGCATATTCTGGACAGGTTTCAAAATCGTGCGATAAAATTAACGGGTGATAGCAACATTTCAAAACCATTGATATCACTTGAGCACAGTGGAAATGTCCCTTGGCTCCCTCTGTTCTTTTTCCAGAATAAGTGTTCCAGAATAAGTGTTCCAGAATAAGTGTTCCAGAATAAGTGTTCCAGAATAAGCGAATTTAACAGTTGTTTTCCACCCGTCGTTCAATTTTTCTAACCAAGCTCGGAATACACATCAATTCATTCTTATTTCTTAATCCTGTCTTCGGATTTTGGACTTTAGTGAGCTAATAGACTACTTGCTTTTTATAACTCATATGGCTAAAAAACAGAATTAGATTACAATTTACCTTGACCTTACCTTCCTCCTGAAAACTGTAGGTCATTGTCATATCAATCGATACATACGACGTCAAAGTACCGATTTCACCACAGTTCAGGCGCAGCTGTTAACATAGCACTACGTGCCCATGACCTATTATCCCTTTGACCAAACAGCAACTAATTCCGTCACACGGGAACAGACCCACATGGAAGTGAATTGAGAACGTGCCCAATCATGCGATTTCTCCACTTGATCGTTAACAACACCAAATTAATCAAAAATTAAACAATTCGTTTGTGACTCGAATCAGATGCCTCCCAACGGGTAATTGGAAAACAAAAAGGTCGCGGTGTTTAGATAAGGTAAAGGTTATTCATCGTAATTCCATTTTCCTAATTGTCCTTGTGGGCACTGATTAAAAAGCACAGCACACGTATCATTAGCTGTCGTTCTTCGTGCACGCCTGATATAATAATAATAAAAAAAAAATTTGAACGAGAAAATGGAAAGAACAAGTAAAAGGATTAATACCATTTCCATGCCTTCGAGGTCAGTTTCATTCAACCACCACACGACAGTGGACGCGGACAAACTTCAAAGCAAACTGTCTCAGACTGCACGTCAAATTGAGTGGATATAATGCAAAGTGGCGTTAAGGTTGAACAGCACAGGTACCCCGTATAGTCCAACAAAGGCTCACTGATGCAAGAAAAAGTGAAATCCGAGAACGGTCTTCCGCTGAACAGAGTCATAACGCTTTGACTTTTTATTGACAGACTTTCCCACAGATTGATCCCCATAGCTGTCGCTGTCGGTTGTGCACTTGTTCGCTTGAAACAGTTCTTCGTTTCCCTTATTTTGTTGTTGTTTTCTGTGTTTTATTTTTTTGCCGAAAGAAAGGACGTTGTTCTCGGTTTTTGATTTTAATTAGTAATCTGTTCAGTGAATATTTTCAAAACTAATTATGGCCGACAGATGTTAATCAGCTTAATGAAGCTCTTATGCATTAATATTGCCATGAAAAGTGGCAACATCACTCCCGTTTCAACGAAAAGGGGAGAAAAAAAAAAAAAAACAATCGCCGCACGCGTGAAAAAACAGAGAGTCACTCGACCCAACTCGTCTCAAAGTAACCAATTTCCAAACAAACTTTGCATTTCTGGTGATGCATCAGCCCAGTGGTAGGTACCATGTAATATTCGGTCAAAGGATCGGCTACAGATGTGTGCGTTACAAAATAAAAAAATCATTTCTGGCAGAATTGCGATTCGTTCATGCAGACAGGCAACCTGTGCATGCACTCATTTACTTTCTGCTCAACCGAAACAACGCAAGCGATAACCAACTCCTGAAGGTGGTGTCGAAAATTTTTGGTCACGGCCACATACTGCTGATATCATCTGTCAGCGCGTTGAATTACTAGTATCATCGTTGGTGTCCCTGTCGAACGCATGAATTCGCCCCCTACATTTCCATTCTCCTGCATCGGTATTTCCTTCAACATTATGCAGCAATGTGCGTGGACCAGAGAAGCTTAGTTTCGGATCTTCTCCTGGAAAATTAAAATTGAATCATTTATGAGGATGAATACGAAACAGGGAGTAGGATTTAGGGTTGAAAGCACGAATACACACATAGACATACGTGCAAATGGACATGAAGGACTTTATCTGCGAGTGCATATGCATGATGTGATTTCGGTCCGGAAATTGCTTTAATCCGGCTAACTCTCTACCTCGTTCCGTATCTGTCTCTAGTAACTCTAATAGTGGCTGCCTATCCGTTGGTTTGGACAGAATTTTGTTAAGCCTCATGGTACGGATGTTGCTGATGTCGCCGACAGCCAAGCAGTAGACCAGCCGGCCATCCGGACAGCACTTACATTAAACGGTCGATGTTGTTTCTAAAGCCCGACATATGACGTTACATGTCTTCCGGACAGCCGTCTTTGCTCTTGAAATGGTTTAAGTTTTAGAGTGCTTTGGTGATTGGAAAATATTAGCTTTGGCCGACTTATCAGTCTCTTACAAAATGTAGAGGATGATGAATGCGGGCAATAGATTCAATGTGCCGAAAACGGTAGAGGAAGATTAAAGCTGTATTCATCGTATCGTCTGTCGTGTGCTTCGTGCAAACCATGAGAGAAGGCAATCAAATAGGATCCTTTTCGAATTATTCGTTAAAGGGTTTTTTTGAGTGATATGCCTTGGACTTCTGAAGCGCTATTCATTGAGAAATCTGAGCGGAAAACACCTTAAAAAGCATACAAACGATGTTGCGGACCAATTTGAGCCAATTAATGGTCAGTAAGATGATTGTATCAGGGTCGACAAAAAGAAGGGCGATTACTGAACTGTACTAAGGGATCAGCGATTTGGCTAAATTATACACACATTCCTGGTAAATACAACATAGTCTTTTTTTTTTTTTACATAAAATGAAATTAATTTTATCGAAGACCCGTTGCAATAAGCCATGACGTGTATCGTCAACCCGATCTAGGACGGCCGCACCTAAAATGGCACACACAGGTGCAAGGGGTCCTCAGCCAACTAGGTGTGCGACAATGGAAAAGACTAGCTTGAGGGGCATGATGGTTGAGGCCCAGGCTTAACCCGAACTAAACCGCCCGAGCCTCCTGCGCCAAAAAACAGGATTAGTCGGTTGGGCTACGGCCTTGTAAGCCGTAACCGTAAAAAAAACTAGAAACTTCGAAACAACCACAAGCCTCGGATATAACGGACCGGATTAATGTTGACGACCCGAAAGGAAAAAACGACAATGATCTTCGGCTCTGTACGTGGAATTTTAGGTCCCTAAACAGGCCACGTTTGAGAGCACCGTGGCGCAGTGGGTAGTGTGTTGGCCTCTGACGCCGATGACACGGGATCGAATCCCGACACAGCCATATCATCGAACGTGTTTTTCACGGTGTTTCTCCTCAGCGGGGTTCTGACAAAACCCCCTGTAGTAAAATTGTCATCGAAATTCGCCGTTCGGAACCGGCAATAAACTGTAGGTCCCTTTCACCTATGGGAAAAATGAAATCACACACAACATGGGTGATTGAGAGAAGCTCGGCTCAGGTTCTTCATGGACTGTAACGCCCAGATACAAACAGGCCACGTGCAGCCGAACAACTCGCGGACGCCCTGATATAAAGCATGGACCGGGTATAAAGCGGAGGAAAGCTGCGATATTTATTACGGCGACTGCTATGGGGAGAGAGGACAACGAATCTTCGGATGCTGATTTGTTGTTCGAGGTGGACTAAGGCTAAAAGTCCTAAGCTTTCGGCATGTGAGCGAACGCCTCATAACAATCCGTATCAAGGCTACAATTTTTGATCTGCGTCCACGCCCCCACGGAAGACAAGGATGACTCCGCCAGAGATGAGTTCTACGACCTCCTAGACAGAACGTATGTCCCAGCTATGACGCGCTTCCCGCACCTCGATATACACAAAGGCACCTGGCGGATTCACACAGCGAAGCAGAATGCATATGTATGTATAAGGTCTGGCTGCATAAAAGAACAATAGCAGCTCGTGAGCTCAATGAGTTAAGAAGAAGGGAGGAGCATAAGCTTCTCAGAAGAAAGAAGAAAGAGCACGAGAAGCGGCCGATTGAGGATTTGGAGATGTGTTACCGTAGGCGTGACGTTCGAAAGTTTTATCAACAGATAGCGAATAGGAGCGAACAAACAGAGCAAAGAAGTTGATCGCGTTTAACTTGGCAAACGCCAGCTTCGATCTCTGTCCCTGCTCAATCCAAGTTGACACACGGCCTCCGCGTGGCCTCCCCTAGATAGATATACTGGCACCCGCCAGGTAGTGAACCAATGTGTGCAGCGACCCGACCCCTTGTTCTGGGGAAAGAGGAACCTGGCCCTTCAGGTTGGGGGTTGCGCTTAGGGCTAACATCCCTATCGCTTAAAACAAAAATTTTGTTTAGAGAAAACCAATAGCCTCGGATACGGACGGATTAGATGTTGACGACCCCCGCAAACGTCAAAAAGGAAACGAATTTCGGTTCTGCACCTGGAACGTTAGGTCCCTCAACAGACCAGGTGCAGCCGAACAACTGGTCAACTCTTTGGACTGCTATAAGGCAGACATTACCGCACTCCAAAAAGTGCGATGGGATGGGCCAGGCAAAAAGCGGATGAAAAACTTTAATATATACTACGGAAACTGCTACAGAGTAAATAAACAACGCTTATTCGGATGCAGCTACCAGTGCGGCTTCCGGCCCGGCAAATCAACTATAGACCAAATTTTCACACTTAGAAAAATCCTGGAAAAGACCAACGAGTTTCGAATCGATACACACCATCTTTTCATCGATTTCAAAGCCGCATACGACAGCATTCATCGTGAAGCACTGTTTGGGGCGATGGCCTAATTCGGGATACCGGTAAAACTGATCCAGTTGTGTCGCGAAACGCTAAAAAACACGCGATGCACCGTGCAACTCGGTTCTAGGACCTCGAAACCATTCGAAACATGCACCGGATTTCGGCAAGGATATGCGCTGTCATGTGACTTCTTCAAACTAGTGC
The DNA here is from genome assembly GCA_951905685.1 of Eumerus sabulonum. NCBI lineage: Eukaryota > Metazoa > Arthropoda > Insecta > Diptera > Syrphidae > Eumerus > Eumerus sabulonum. The sequence continues at coordinate 213,729,620 of OX645060.1, forward strand.
TGAAGCAGATAGTGCGACGGGCAGGCGTCAACAGGGAAGACACTATCTTTTACAAGTCCATCCAGCTGCTAGGATACGCGGATGATATCGACATCATCGTGTGTTCTCGCCGTGGCATTGTGGAAGCATTCACGGCGATTGAAGAACAGGCGAAACGAATTGGTCTTAAGATCAATGAGGACAAAACGAAATACATGCTGTCAAGCAAAAACCAATCCGTCGCTCACCACCTGGGACAAAACATAACAATTGACAGCTACAATTTCGAGGTAGTTAAGGAGTTTGTCTACCTCGGGGCAAACGTAAATTCCACAAATGACACCACAGTGGAGATCGGGCGTAGAATCGCCCTTGGCAACCGCTGCTACTTCGGCTTGTCCAAACAACTGGGGTCAAAACTCCTCACTCGAAAGACCAAAGTCATGCTTTACAAAACGCTCATTCTGCCAGTCTTACTGTACGGAGCCGAAAGCTGGACGATAAGCAGGACAGTGGAGCTGATTTTGGGTTCTTTCGAAAGAAAAATTCTGCGCCGGATATTTGGTCCTGTCTGTGAGGAAGGTGAATGGAGAAGAAGACACAACCGCGAACTCTAGGAGCTGTACCAAGATGTGGATGTAGTCCGGAAGGCAAGGATCCGTCGACTACACTGGCTCGGCCACATCGAGCGCATGGACATCAACGCTCCAGCTAAGAGGGTCTTCGACTCCGAGCCTCCTGGTTCGAGAAGAAGAGGAAGACCGAACCTCCGGTATAAAGAGTAAAAGTAATCGCGGATGTAAGACATCTTGGTCTTGACAACTCGAAGCAGCGTGCCCGGGACCGTCAAGGACGGAAGGCAGCTATAGCTCAGGCTCAGATCCTCCATGGATCGCAGGCCTGATAAGTAAGTAAGTTATTCGGATGCGGATTTGATGTTCGAGGCAGACTCAGGAAGAAAGTCTTAAGCTTCCAGTATGTAAGCGAACGCCTCATAACTATCCGCATCGAGGCCAATCTCGGCAATATAAGTTTACTATGTGTCCACGCCCCCACAGAGGAGAAAGATGACCGACATAAAGACGACTTCTATGATCTCCTTGGCAGAACGTATGCGCAATGTCCCAGCTATGACACCAAAATCGTTCTAGGAGATTTCAATGCGAAGCTGGGTAAGGAAGCTATCTTTGAACGGGTCATTGGAAAACACAGCCTACACAACACCACGTCAGTAAACGGACTAAGGCTAGTGGACTTTATGGCGGGACATAACCTGGTAGTAGCAAGTACACGATTCCCACACCTCAACATCCATAAGGGGACCTGGCGGTCTTTCGATCAATCGACAACCAACCAAATTGATCATATTGCGATTGACGGCAGTGACTCCTCCAGCATCCTAGATGTCCGAACCTTTCGAGGAGCCAACATCGACTCGGATCATTATCTTGTTGCAGCCAAGGTACGGATGCGAATTTCTCGGAACCAACGGAGTCGAGTAAGAACACCAAAATTTAACGTCGGAAAGCTGCAATCGCAGGTGACCGCCAGAACCTTCGCCGATCAAGTCTCCCTCAAGCTCTTTCAGATCCCGATGCAATCTGCAGAAACCATAGAACAGCAATGGAGTCGTTGTCAGAAAGATATTAGAGAGGCCGCCTCAGATATACTCGGTTTCGAGCCACCACAGTCGGGAAACCCCTGGTTTGATGATGAGTGCAGACAGGCCCATATAGAGAAACAGAATGCATACATGGCAACATTGCATCGACGGACGAGAGCTGCCCGCGAGCTCTATGAACAGAAAAGGAGGGAGGAGCATGCGCTTCTGAGAAGGAAAAAGAAGGAGCACGAGAAGCGCGAGATCGAGGAGATGGAGAGATGTTACTGCAGGAACGACGTTCGAAAATTTTACCAGAAAGTAAAACGAACATGCCAAGGCTATAAAGCCAGAGTAGAAGCCTGCAGGGATGAGCACGGACAACTAATAGTGGAGTCGCAGTCGATGATGAGATTGTGGAAGGACCACTTCTGCAGACTGTATAACGGCGATGATAGTCAAAATGCCGCCGTCAGGCAGAGCGAACCATTCACAATGGACGAAGACGAAGGAGAATCCACCCGACCTAGACGATGTTAAGATAGCGATATCGAAACTTAAGTCTTATAAAGCTGCTGGGGCAGACGGACTCCTCGCGGAGCTGTTTAAAGCAGCTGGCGATGAGCTGGTTAGGAACATGCACCAACTCATCTGCAAGATATGGTCGGAAGAACGCATGCCCGATGAATGGAATCTCAGTATCGTTTGCCCGGTCCATAAGAAAGGAGACCCCTATGACTGCGCCAATTACAGAGGGATAAGCCTCCTGAACATCGCGTACGAAATCCTCTCTGCCGTACTGTATAAGTACCTGAAACCGTTCGTGGACAATCTGATAGGTTCCTACCAGTGTGGTTTCAGGCCAGGAAAATCCACGATAAACCAAACATTTACACTACGGCAGATCTTGGAGAAGACCCATGAATTCCAGGTCGACACGGACCATCTTTTCGTCGACTTTAAAGCCGCATATGACAGTGTTTATAGAGATGAGCTATACAAAGCCATGTCATGTTTTAACATTCCTGCCAAACTCGTCAGACTATGCAGGATGACTATGGAGGACTCTCGCTGCTCCATTAAGGTCGGAGGTGAACTAACCGACCCCTTTGATGTTAAAAAAGGTTTTAGACAGGGTGACGCACTGTCATGTGATTTCTTCAACATTATTCTTGAAAAGATCGTGCGGGACTCTGCGGCCAATACAAGAGGTACGATCTACTTCAAGTCCACACAATTGCTTGCCTACGCAGATGACATTGACGTTATTGGACGAACAAAGTGAGAAGTCAATGAGGCGTTCACAAGCATTGAAGCGGAAGCGGCGAAAGTGGATCTAAGGGTAAATGGGGACAAGACCAAATATATGAAGTCATCCAAGAAAGACGCACAACACCGACGTCTCGGCCAGAAGGTCACAATTGGCAGCTACAAATTCGGAGTGGTCAAGGACTTCATCTACCTTGGCTCACCAGTGACCAGCGACAACAACACCAGCGCTAAGATCAAACGCAGAATTACTCTTGCCAACAGCTGCTTCTTTGGGCTGAAGAGGCAACTGAGAACTAGAACCCTCTCCCGAAAGACCAAGGTTGCGCTATATAAAACCTTAATCATCCCGGTCTTCCTTTATGGCGCAGAGGCCTGGACTTTAACGAGAGCGGATGAAGAGGTCCTTAGTCGTTTCGAGAGGAAAATTCTGCATTCAATCTTTGGTCCCGCTTGTGTAAACGGAGAATGGAGGAGGAGATTCAACCAAGAACTGTACGGGCTGTACAGCGACATCGGCCTGGTTGGACGTCTTCGGATCCAACGTCTAAGATGGCTAGGCCATGTAAAACGAATGGACATCAACGCTCCGGCCCGAAGAGTCTTCGACTCCAACCCCGAGGGACGACGCAGCAGAGGACGACCGCAGGTGGAAGGCGCGCACAGGTGGAAGGGGACCTCAACCAACTGGGCGTGCGGCACTGGAAGCGGCTGGCCGAAGATCGGGCCGGCTGGAGAGGTTTGTTGGTTGAGGCTCTGGTTCACCCCGAACTGTAGCGCCATCAAAGTAAGTGAGTAAAGCGAACATGCCAAGTTTGTAAAGCCAGAACGGAAGCCTGCAGGGATGAACGGACACCTAGTACTAAAATCGCAGTCGACGCTGAGAATATGGAAAAACCATTTCTGCAGACTGTACTACGGCTGTGTTAGTCAATATGCCGCTGTCAGGCAGAATGATACATTTCTTAACGACGAAGACCGCAGAGAGTTCCGTCCCCCTGTCCTCGACGAAGTTAAGATTGCCATAACGAAACTCAAGTCGAATAAAGCTGCTGCAGCAAACGGACTGTCTGCTGAGCTCTTCAAGGCTCGTGAGACTATGCAGGACGACTTTGGAGAATGCTCGCTGCTCCGTTAGAACCGATAGTTTTGATGTGGAAAAAGGATTTAGGCAGGGCGATGCGCTGTCGTGTGATTTCTTCAACATCATATTAGAAATGACTGTGCAAAAATCACTGGCCAATACAAGAGGCACAATTTATTTCAAATCCTCGAAACTCCTTGCCTACGCCGACGACATTGACATAACAGGTAGATCACAGCTAGATGTCAATGAGGCGTGTATGAGTATTGAGATGAAGGCGGCGAAAAATGGTTTGGCAGTAAACGGGGGCAAAACCAAATATATGCTGTCATCAAAAAAGGACGCTCACCACCGACGTCTTGGCCAGAACGTTTGTATCGGCAGATATAGGTTCTTGGTAGTTTAGGACTTCGTCTACCTTGGCTCCGCAGTGACATGGAACAACGACATCAGTTCCGAAATCAAACGCAGAATCACTCTTGCCAATCGCTGTTTCTTTGGGCTCAGGAGGCAATTGAGTAATAGAGCCCCTCTCCCGAACGACAAAGTTGACTCTATATAAGACCCTTATCATCTCGGTCCTGTCGTACGGCGCAGTAGCATGGACACTATCAAAAGCGGATGAGAAGGCCCTTCGTCTGTTCGAGGGAAAGAGTTTGCCCGTGAGCCTATAATCGCCGACGGGGGACGGAGGAAAAGATGTAACTACGAACTTTGCGGGCTGTACAGCGACATGAGTCTAGTTAGGCGTCTACGGATTCAACGCCTAAGATGGCTGGACCATGTAGGGCAAATGGACACCACAGCTCCAGCCCGGAGTGTCTTTGAATCCAACCCCGATGGGCGAAGAAGCTGAGGACGGCCGCACTTAAAATGTCGCACACAGGTGGAAGGGGACCTCAGCCAACTGGGTGTGCGGCAATGGAAAAGGCTAGCAAAAGATCGTGCTAGTTGGAAGGGCATGTTGGTTCAGGCGCAGGTTCACCCCGAACTGTAGCGCCCGTTACGAAGAAGAAGAAGAAGAATGCTGTCTTACAAGACTGTAGTGGATGACGGCTTATCGGCATAGAGGACTGATTTAATAGATCTCTACAAAAAATCATATAAGGGCGTGTATTGCATAATCTAGAGTTCAATAGATAAAATATGACCACCACAAATCGAAATGCGCGATCGCACGTTTTTCTCAGAGCACGGTTTTTGGTAATAAAATAGAATAATTTGTAAGCGTTGTTTGAGGGCAAGTACTCGTTTTACTAGGGTAAAATGGCAATGCTTACTGAGCATGTCTGACTTTGCACGTGTCTGGAATCGCACACGAACTGTCAAAAATAGACACTGAAAAAACCAAACAGCAAAAAAGTCACCAATTATTTATTGGCTTATAGGTACCCTTAGCAAGTGCAGTGATTGTCTTTGCTCGCCGAGATATTTCGTTCTATACGTGTCGTTCCAAAAATTGCAGATCCAATTGGTGAGTTGAACAAAACTAAGAGAAGAAGACTAAGCGCTTGCTATATACTGCTTGTATATTGCAAGCTGTAAAAGCTCTAGTTCGCTGTCCATAATTTGTAGAACTACTGTTGTTACCCAAATAGGAATATCGCCTATATACGGGTGATTTTCAATCACTACCATAGATATTTTACCAATCACTATAAAATAAGTACCAAAGGACTTGAATTACTGCTAATTATAATCGGATACAAAAAACCATGGCTTTTACTCTTTATTTTCAGAAGAACAATCCTGTCAAGAGAGTACGCGTTTTTATTCTAGTTACACAACAGTACTCGGTAGCCTATTTCATATACATATGTATACTATATACATATTATTGCTCTAGTACTTCCGTTTATCTAATGTAAACAGTTCTTCCCGCACATCCACAAATCGGTCCCAGAAATCTTTAGCCGTGCCTAGTAGACAGTGACCGAAATTCGCATCTACCTAGTCTAAACCATCTGACCCTGTAATTGCATTCAAATTTAATCAGAAAAGTGATTTCCTCTAAACCGGACAGTTCCATTCTCAAATTTTGATTCATCTTACTGGGAAAATATAGCGTAATAGCCAGAAAATAACCTAGCCCAAAAAAACAAAAAACAGAAAGCAGCAGGCGAAGCGAATTTTTTATGTCGGATCGACACTATACACATTGGAAACACGTTAATGGGCCGCCAGACCGGAACTAGTCAACAAATAGATACAGAGCAAAACCTAAACCACTGCCAACAGTCAAAACATCCGTTTGACATATGAATTCCCGCCTACCTATCGGCCGGATTAGCTGTGGTACAGTCAAGCTCATTCAAGCCAACCAAATAGCTCCTGTTGTAAAGGCAAAGAGCACAAAAGAATGACCAATGCGGCACCAAAGCGAAGCGACGCGACACGACGTTATGTTAACCAGACATCTATGCTTCCGTTTTGTTGGAATTAACGTGCTCTATTTTTTCGATATTTTTTTTTTTCTCTCTTTCCTTCATTTAATGTCCTGGAAATATTCCAACAGGAGAGTGTTTTGTAACATAGGTGAACCTGGCGCCGAACATTTTCGGGGAAGTCCCGGCAAAAAAAAAAAAAATGAAAAATAAAATATTACTCTGGGCTTTGATGCTGCCAACTCGACTCAACAGAGACAAGTTGGAAAATTGTTATTTTGCTAAAAACGCAACGAGGCAGACAGTAGACAGGAGAGAAAAACGGAAAAAACAACAACCAAAATACAGATTTTAATCAAAATTAAAATTTTCAACTCCATCCAGTCATGCGTTGGACGCCAGTACCGCATTGTCTGCCACTGCTATCTTGGTTCTGGATGTTTGTTTTTTTTTTCCTCCCCTGTCTAGCGAAATACTATCATCCCACTCTCCATGCATCGGGGGAAAATAATAAATGACAGGAAAGATTTCGTAAATCTACCGACATAGACATCCGCCCTTAGTGAATCTCTAATAGATTTAGTAGTAGTTATCACGGTTCCTGTCCACTTTGCCCTTATGTCACACTCTCGGACAAGTTATGAAAGGGAAACACAACGGAAAGGACAGTAATCCAAATAAATATGTGTCATCCCTCTAATAAAGCCAATTTTTTCCTCAACTATTATAAATGACATATAGAAGCCAACCCCTTAGCGGACAGTGAAAGTTCCCTCGTTAAGTGGAACACTACTCGTATACTCGTAGTGCTGGCTATATGTATGTTGAAGTCGGATCAGCAGTGTTGGCGTTATAAAAATAAAAGTCACCAGCTATTACCGTTCAGTGGGGCTTACAGCTCGAATGCAATCAATTATCTTATCCTTTGTATACACTTTCCTTCTTCCATGTCTAGCTATTCTTGTTTTTCTTTCCTTTAGATGGTTTCATACACTCATCCTTGTAGACTAAGTCATACTGTCTCTCACCCGATAACAGCCTGTTTTGTTCAACTGACAATATTTGTTATTAGCTTTTTATGATTCGTCGGATTCTTGAGAGATGAACAAATCTGATGATGAAATTTTATTATTCTTCACCCCAGAGAGGGGGTGGGATGGGTGGGTAGGTCGGTTTTTGGGAAGACAATATTTGCTCTTTGTCTTTGGAGATATTTTTCGCCGATGACGAGAGAATAGCAACGATAAATTGGTTGTCTATCGGTTTAGTGCTTGCTTAGTTCGATTGTTGTCGTCTTGTTTGACTTTTTTGTTTTCTTTTTTTGCTCCGAGGGTGGATAGGATGAAATGGTGTGTAGACAGTTTTGTTACCACTTAAAAGTCAGATTTTTTTATTTTTATTTGCGACATATTTCTGGTTAGGGAAACGGCCATTCTAATGGATAAGGATCTTAAATGACATATAAAACAAATTGCTTTAGCACTTTGTCAAGGATTGTCTATCATTATTTTAGTATCTGACATATTTTCTTACGTCTTATATTCTATTTCATGGTCATATTAAATGAATTTAATGGAAACAAAGTTTTTAGTCCATGTTATATACTTGTCACTAGAACTTTTTGCTGTTACATATGTATGTATGAGTAAAGCACAATATGGTAGAGTAAAACGGTTTAAAGCTTTGGGAGAGGAGTTTCGTTCCAACTACCAGCCAGCAGACACCTCACATTTAGATATGTTTGGTGATATAAAGTCTCCGGGGCTTTTTTGGAAATGTTTTAATAAAAAATGTTGTTTATTGAAAATCAATTTAATCAAGCATAAATTGTCCACTATATTCTATGAGTTTTTGCAATACATATCTTCGTCATTCCATTGGCGTAGAGCTTCTGTGCTCTTGGTTAGTGATTTGTAGTAGAAACAAATGATAATCACACAGTGCAAGGCCCGAGCTAAATGGAGGATGCATCAAATCTTTTCAACCAATTTCCCTCAATTTGTTTCCAGATATGAAATAGGTGTGTGGCCTGGCATTCCCAACAAAACGCCCTTCCTGCTGACCAAATTTGATTGTTGAAACAGTCGAGTATTCAATAGAGGACCGAATTGATCGCTAGATTGTAGTAGCCCACAATGGACAATTACCCTCCAAATCCCACCAAACACTCAGGTTGACATTTTTTGCTTTCAATTCAGGCTTTGAAGTCGTTTATGTAGTCACCGACTTTTGACCATAATCGGTTGCTTTGAATGTTTTCGTATTTAATTCATTTTCGATTTCATCGCGTTTCCTCAATGTTCTTTACGCTAATTCAATATCGATCTTCTTTTGAGTAACCCGTTCCTTTTAGATGGTTCCAGACTACCATTCGTGGGGTTCTATTTGATTGTAATTGTGTCTGATTATGTCCAATTTAACGGTGGAAAAAAAAGAAAAGACGGAGAGTATCTTGGTCGCCAAAATAGCCGGAAAGAAACAGCCATAGGTCACTTGGTACGTAAAATCGAGGTTACGCGTTCTAGGGTATATGCACCACAGTCTGGCACGCCAAAAACTGTTTTCAAATTAGATAATATCACTGTAGTGGGTCATATCAAATTTCACACGATCAGCATTAAACATAAAGGCATCGATCACTTGAATTGGGCATTTCAAGCACCAGATTTAAAGAACCATGCACAAAGACTTGAATGTACATATAATACATACAAGACTAACAGCGTGCAATTGAATTATCAAAAATCGTCTTCAGCGATGGGGCGCATTACATCACGTCATACAACGTGTTACCATAAACATTTTTGCCCCAGCTTGAAGGAAACGACTCGGATGAAGACCATTTTCAACAAGATGGCGCAACTTGCCTTACTACAGAGATTCTCCGAAAATCGATTAATTTTGCGTCGCGAAAATGTGAAGGCTCTTCATTTGGCATTTGGCTCTTGTAATGATGGTTTTTGAAAAGCATTCACTGCCGTAAATGCCATAGGAACATTTCCATTGGAAAATATTAACGACTATTTTGGGTGACTTGTGAAAATGTCGCTGTTTCCAATAGATTCCGAATCCCCAGATCAGATTGGTTTGGTGTAAAATGACGATCAGTATCTTCTGATGAATAGAATATAATTTGATATAATTTTTTCTTTCGATTTCAGGTTTTGAATGTAAAGACTAACATTACAAAGCGTTTATTGCAATCTTGTTGCGAATCTCTTCATACTTGATTGATTAATTTAAATCCGATTCAACAATACATTACTTATAAATACACGACATTCCAGCAAATCAAGACGAACATATGAATATTTAGCAATTTTGTTCCCCGAAAATCGATAATCCAATTTAACTATTGACTCACACTCATCCATTCTACCACACAATGCCAAGATGCAAAATGTCCCTTAATGACATTCAAAACACTACATTCCCAAGGCACTGACACTACCACTTCGACTTTTTCGTCCAAATGTCCACAAAACACAAACAGAATTACGTCACATACATACGTACGTAAACATATTGGATGCATAGTTTATGTGACAAAATTATAATTCAGTGCAATCTGGCTACCCGAGCTCCATAAGCCAGCGTGTCGGTCATATCTATGTTATGTCATGCTTCAAGTGGTCAAACAAATTTGAAAGGCTCATCGAACCCAACACACATAGAGTCCTTGCAGGCACATTAGATATACATATGTATTAGTTCATCATTTTGTGCTGGGACAAGTATACAAAATCGTATTTTGATTCAATTGTCCTGATATCTTCTCTCCAATTTACGATAGAGTATTGTATTTGTGGAGCGATTAGTAATACGAACCATTCAACAATAGCCCACATGTCCTTGCACTCACATCACTATCATCTGTAACAACATCAGCATCATTATGACAGTAGATGGAGACTGAATGTTCTCGGACGTGGGTGTGTTCCATCGGTCACTTAGTCAGACCAAGTGTTGTGTTGTGTTTTTGCGGTTTCTCATTGTTAATCAATTAGATTTTCGTTTTGGGGCAATAATAAATTCCAATTTCAAATACTCAGCGCACTCGTTCCATCCCTATCCGTTGGATTGTAATATGTAGACACAACAACACCGAATCCAGAAATCCTTGAATCAAATCCACAGTCAGATATTCAAAGTTTTGTTCAGCCTGTTGTCCATCTTGATGGATGCCCGAACATGGTTTCGAAATGAAATTAGTATTGGGACTTGTGTTATAATTTTCTCATAGTTCTATGGACTATTATCGGCCGACGTAGCCACACTGTGGTGTTGGATTTGGAAATTAATTTTACATGAATACGCTTTTGCACATGGTGGTGCATACTAATGATAGACATATGTATGTACATATGTATACAGTGGCATATAATATCGAGGGTGTCGAGCAGACTGGTTCATTTAACTGGAGTTTGAAATATTAAATTCGGTCTTGATGTGGACGAATAGGCTTGTAGGGCTGTAAGCGATTTGGGGTTACATATATACAGCACTCATGGGCTTTGGGTTATGGTGTCTGGTACACGGACCACAGGCATGGGGCTTAGGGTAAGATTTAATTTCGATTCTAGGCATAGTTTTCGATTTAACGGCCACACAATTAGAACTGGAAATGGAATTCAATTGCGGGCTTTTTCTTTTTTTCTGTTGCTGCCTACTTTCTCGTTCCATTTTTTGTTTAATTGCCAATTTCGCATTCGATTAATTTTGGAAATTTCTATTTGTCTTTGGATTTGCATATTGGTAGTTGAAGCGCTGTGTTTGCGTTTTATTGTTTGGTAACATGCTCTTTTTATTTCGTCCTTTTAAATTATGTGAATGCATGTGAATATTTGCATTTTTACGTGTCGCTGCAGTTCTGCGTCAGTTAACATGATGTTTAGTCATTTCAAATAGTGAAGGACCGCAAAAGGTAGTTTTGTGCAGTTTAAGAAGCGAGTTACATATGCTCTGCAATGGGTGCTTTTTTTTTTGTGGTTTGATCTTTCACCGTTCTATTTTCAACAGCTAATGCGTGGTTTGTGACATGTGTCTAAATTAAACTATTGTTTAATTGCACATCCATCATTTTAAATTCGTCATAATCGACCCACTGAGCAAGCAATTCAAGCCACAGTGAATTGGCCTACTAAATTATGTGACTTGTCGCCTTTCTTCTTCTTTGGTGGCGTTGCAGCCCATGAAGTACCAAAGCCAAGTTTCTCTTCAATCACCCATGTTGTGTGTGATTTATTTTTCACACACAGGTAATAGCATTTAGATTAAGCTTATTGGAATATGTCAAATTACTTGACTGTGCCGATAAGAGAGCGTCAATTAGTAGCAAGATGATTTAAAATTGGACACACTCACCATTTAAAATGTAGCCCGTGGTATATATTAACACTAATTAATATTCTAGACATAAATGGCAGGCTTCTATATCAACACAAAAGAAAGTTTTGTACATTTTTGCAGTCTTCCCAATTAGTTCCTTAGACAATTAAAAACCAAACGCTTAAAAAATCAGGCAATACGAAGTGTAGTATGTAAGTTCTAACTCCACACAATGATTCCAAAGTTGCTCACACGATTTGAAGTACCCCTAATAATCCTCCAAAGTTAACTCCTTCAGAACCAAAGTTACAGACTCTTTGACCATCTCAACATCGTCATGATGAGTCCCCTTGAGGAGTGGGCCGCAGGGAGCAATATCGGGCCTACAGAGTGGATGCAGCAAAGTTGGAATGTTTTCTTTCGACAAAAGCTCTTGCACAATCAACGATGAATGGACAGCGTATTTTAGTGGTACAAGACAAGCCCTTCTTGGCGAATTCAGGCCGGACTCAGAAAACACGTTCTCGCAGCCTCTTCAGAACGCTAACATAAAACAGCCCAGTCACTACCTGGTCGGTAGGAACATATTCACGGCAAATGATGTCGCAGCACGAGAGGTGACAGGAGCTCTTTCACGTGGATCGACTTCTACTGATCCACAGCCCTTCTTGAACCGCTTGCCCATTCACACGGTTTTTCGACATGAACTCGTCTCATTACACCATGTGCAATCTGCAATTTTTCATCAGATTTCACTAACAACTGAATCACAATACTTACTTACTTACTTATCGGGCCAGCGATCCAAGGAGGATCTGAGCCTGAGCTATAGCTGCATTCCATCCTTGACGGTCCCGGGCACGCTGCTTCCAGTTATCAAGACCAAGATGTCTTACATCCGCGATTACTTGGTCTTTATACCGGAGGTTCGGTCTTCCTCTTCTTCTCGAACCAGGAGGCTCGGAGTCGAAGACCCTCTTAGCTGGAGCGTTGGTGTCCATGCGCTCGATGTGGCCGAACCAGTGTAGTCGACGGATCTTTACCTTCCGGACTACATCCCCATCTTTATACAGCTCGTAGAGTTCGCGGTTGTGTCTTCTTCTCCATTCACCTTCCCCACAGACAGGACCAAATATCCGACGCAGAATTTTTCTTTCGAAAGAACCCAAAATCAGCTCCGCCGTCCTACTTATCGTCCAGCTTTCGGCTTCGTACAGCAAGACTGGCACTTTGAGCGTTTTGTAAAGCATGACTTTGGTCTTTCGAGTGAGGAGTTTTGACCCCAGTTGTTTGGACAAGCCGAAGTATCAGCGGTTGCCAAGGGCGGATCTCCACTGTGGTGTTATTTGTGGAATTTACCTTTGCCTCGAGGTAGACAAACTCCTTAACTAGCTCGAAATTGTAGCTGTCAATTGTTATATTTTGTCCAAGGTGGTGAGCCACGGATTGGTTTTTTCTTGACAGCATGTACTTCGTTTTGTCCTCATAGACCTTAAGACCAACTCGTTTCGCCTGTTCTTCAATCGCAATACGCTGCTTGTATAATACGAATCACTCATTTCTATGACGCCACGTGCTGTCAATTTCTGCCTTGGATGAAAACTGAATCAAAGGGCCTCCTTTCTTGACAGATGCTGACGGATGACACAGTGTTGCCGGTTCCCGAATTATGACTAAAATCTCGGACCCTAATTGACACACCTCGTACATATATCACATGTGTACTTATATGTTTGTTAAGCTATTCATCAAATCTTGGCATTTTCGGCATTCAACTCAAATTATTTCAGAACAGGTGATTGCGACAATATTCTGTCATTAACCTTTAGTCTTTGTGTAAACAGGTTTCTTAAAATGGAAAGAGCTACAATACTTCTATTCGCACATTCTAGGCGCGTGTGTGTGCATCAGTGGACAAATGTGTAGCGATCAAGGACAGCATTAAGGTTTGTTTTAAGCTTGGGTAAAACGTTTACCGAAACATCTCGGACTCCACGAGTTGTAGACAAGCTTTAAGGATGGTTATGACAAAGTAAAGAGTGACCAATATGTTGGTCAATCGAAGTTTATTTTAACCGCCGAAGATGTCATCAACAATTTGCGGGAGTTCATAAAAAATCGCCCGAAATCTTTATTGAAATTAATAAAGCTGGAATTAAATATTTGTAACTGGAGTACAACAATTTTTTTGCATTTTGATCAAACATTTTAATCTTCAAAAAGTCTGTTTACACAGAATTCAACATTTGAAGGATATCGGTAATGAGTCAAAAAAGGATCGAAACTTAGGCACGTGCAACATTGGGACTAGTGATTTTGGCGGTGGCGGTGCTTTTAATACGATTCGGAAACCAAGCCTCAAAGTAAAGAATGGAGAACCCAAATAAACCTAAATCGCGTGTTTAAGGAAGTCAACAGTGAGGACAATGTTGATTTGATTCCACGATTCGAAGGCCATACGGTTACTGCTGCGATTTATCTTGTTATTTTCAAGCTTTTGGTATGGCGCGTTTTTCTTATTCGGTCATAATAACGTGAAAAGAATGCCATTCTCACTGTTAACCGCTGGCACCGTGTGATTTCTACACAAACCAAGAAATACATTTGCCGATGAAGAGAATGCTTACACTGACATTTTTAAGGACATCTCTCCAGACGAGCTAAACCACTAGTTCGACATGCTATTGTATAGAGCAGTGGTTCCCAATTTTTTCAGCCCGCGGCGCACCTACAAGTTTAGTATTTCGTCACGGCGCCCTACCTTAGCTATTTGATTATTAGCTTACTTAGGTACTTAACGGGCGCCACAGTTCGGGGTGAATCTGGGCCTCAACCAACATGCCTCTGCGGTTTATACCTCTTCGTTCAAAAAACGCTTTCTTAAACACAGAAATTGAGATTTGAAAAATACGCATTGCGCATGTCACAGGGTGGACATTTTTTTATTTACCTCGTTCTCGCTGGACTGATGTGTCAAAAGAGTGGCAAAGTGAGGTATGTTTAAAAATACAGTTTACAAGCAGCGCGAAGCTTATTTTATCTTTAATATAATTACTATCTCTTAATCTACCTAACTTACGGCGCGGCGCCCTTCTTTACTTTCACCGGGGCGCCGCGGCGCACACTTTGGGAGCCCCTGGTATAGAGCCTAAAAAAAAAATGAACGAGCTGTGATTTAAACCTCTCATTTAGGCTCGTCTTGAAAGACCCACACAGTCTTTGTACATAGATCTATGCTTCGTCGTGAAACTAATGCCGAAGAATACCTTAATCTTACGGCATGACGTTCTTGCAATATCAGTGCACGCACAGAATCGACCTTTTTTGTGGCACAACAACCGATTCTGGATGACCTCCATGAAATTTAGCGAAGTGCGACCATAACTGAATTGGGAAAATCAGCGAAACGTTGTGGCTCTTCTTTACCATAAGTCGATGCGAGTTGATCAGCACACTATTGTTAGTTTAATCTATGTACGTCGAATTTCAAAGAATTGCTTGACTAAGTCAAATGTTTCAAGTAAAGAGCAAAATTAGCACTCGTACTACAAAATTGTGGAGTAAATTCACCATTAAAAATGTCAAATGGTATTGCCATATCTCAGCACTTAAGTAGCGACTTTCGTACTGTGCCATTTAAACGCTTATCAGTCCGGCCCAAGTCGAATAAGCCAATGTGAGAAAAGATGTTCAAGTTTAAGATTGCACCAATCTTAAGGCGTTATATCCATTTCCATGAATAGCCAAGTTGTTAAAACACAGACAGACCTAGGATATCTGTGAATAGATTAGGGAAGATTACAGTCCTATTATGTAAAATGTCATGCGGGTGTCTTTTGCTTGCTGAGGAGGCATCCAAGCGTGTTTTCTTCCGATTAGTGAGAGTTTCGACTTCGCCTCTTCTGACTCCACGCAGCTTTTATAAAAGTCGCCAACCGGCATGTTGAGCTTTTTTACATACCTACCAAATAAATTTGCGATGTTCCGTGTAGTAGCTTATAATGAGCTGATTAGCATCGTATTAGTCGTAGGACTTCTTATTCGCCTTAAATACAGCTTCAACCAGATTCACCGATTGATAATTTCTGGCGCTGATGACGCTAAACTTCAGAGAAAACATGACTGAATGTGAAGACATTTTACGAGCGGGAGGCTAACAAGGGTCGTAAGTTGGAAGGCCACATGGTTTTCTGATGGTTTTTATTTTAATCATCATTTCGTTAAGAGATAGGTGACAACGAAGTGATTTTTTGCATAAGAGTTAATCGATGCAAAGGTGTAAGCAAACAATCTCTCCTGGTTATTACATTGTTTTTATATCGAACATGGTGGGCTTCTCTGATGGCTGTTATGATGGGTTAGAAGACGCTGCATTAATCCGGTTGATTAAGAAGATTTTGAGGTAAAGCTGTGCGGAAAAAACACAAAATAAAATACTACCATACCCATGTCAATGGTCTTTCAATATTCAGTCTGTTTTGTAAAATCACAATGAACGGACATAAAGTTCAACAACACGTGCAAATGATAAAATTGTTTTATCAAAATCGGTGTTCAGTTCGGCTTATTGCCCATTTTACGGTCGCCATAATCGTCCTACCGAGAGGACTATTCGCAGTGTAGTGGAATAATTTAACTCCACTGGTTCAGCAAACGATAAACCAACACTCGTACGTTGACGAAACGCAAGATCTGCCGAAAGCATAGCCACATTCCGTGGGAGTGTGCAAGAGAGTCCGAGGCAGTCAATTTCGCGTCGCTCATTAAAACTCGGCCTTTAGCAGACCAGAACTTAGCGAATTTTGCGTCGTAGCTTGGGCCCGCGTGAGGGCGACGTAGCGCAGTGGTTAGTGTGTTGGATTCTGATGCACGATGAGCGAGTTCGGATCCCGATATCACCAACGCCATCAAATGCGGGGTACTGGCAGAATCCCCCGTAGTATACTTGCCTTGAAAAAGCTTCTCGACTCACGCCGTTCATAATCGGCATTAAACTGTAGGTCCGTAGGTAGGTCTGAGAGAAGCTTGGCTCTGGTCCTTCATGGGCTGTAACGTCACCAAAAGAAAGAAGAACTCAGGAGAACTTGGAAGAACTGCACCTGTACAAGAACCAACTGGGCTACGAGCCGAAGGCCAACGTGTGTTCGCTGAATGGGCTCTGGAGTAGTTGGAAACTGACCCTCATTTTCATCGAAGAACCATCTTCATTTTGGATGATTAGGTTTGTCGAATTTGGGGCAATACCAATCCACATGAGATCCAAAAGCGTTCAATGCCTCCCGTAAAAGTCCCTGTTGGCTGTGGATTTTGGGCTGACGGCGCCATCGGTCCATATTTCTTTGAAAACCACGTTGGCAAGGCCATCACCCTCATCGGGGAGCGCTATGGGTCGATGACTTCCATCTTCTTCTGCCCTTCGCCATACAGGTCATGCCACATTGGACGAGCGATTCGAGGGTAGGGCTACCTCACGGGGAGGCGATGTGAACTAAATACCGAGATCGTACGACGTGACCCCGTTAGACTTTTTCTCGTGGTGTTTTCTGAAGTCGCACGTCTATGCGACTAAGCCACAAGCCACAGCGGCCCTCCAAGCCAATAGAACCCATGCCGTCGGGCAAAATCAGCCTAATTTATGCGCCTGTCATGAAAAATATGAAATTTCGGATGCGCGCCAGGTAGGGAAGCTCCGACGAACATTAAACGACGTTATATTCCATACATAATGGAACCGATAGGCGAATAAAAAATTCGATGATATGTCACACATACTTTGTTTGATTTACATTTAAAGATGGGAACCTCTTAATGAAACACTCTGTAGGATGGAAGTGACTTGCGTACCGAGTGTAGCTTAAGAAACTTTAAATAGTTAAGGGTCCGTCCGGATGCAATAAAAGGAGTATATTTCTTGGGAATGCTATTGTGGTGGACTTATACAAACACGTTGGCTGAAGTGGAACGTAATATCCACCACGGATATTCGCATTCTCACAGACAGTCAAGCAGCCTTAAAGTCGTTGGAGTCCTATGTGTACACATCAAAATCTAGTCTCGACTGTCGCCGATCTCTTAACGAGATGTCAGAACAGTTCAACGAAGAGCTTATCTGGGTACCGGGACACAGCGACATAACAGGAAATGAAAAAGCTGACACACTCGCCAAACAAGGAACGACGCTACAATCAATCGTGGCTTGTGAGGGAGTACCCCTTACAACCATTAAACATAATCTGACCAATCTCGCCAGGGCCGAGACGGACCTGAGATGGACCCAGGGACATACCTGCGTCATTACCAGGCAAATCTGGCCTCGGCTTAACAGTCAACGAACAAGGAGTATAATCTCCCTAAAAAAAACTGACGTCTACAAATTCATCGGTGTCATCACAGGACACTGTCTCATTGGCAGTCACGCACAAAAACTAGAAAAAGCTCCGAATGATTTCTGCAGAAGCGTTCAGGACGAGGAGGAGGTCGAATCCATTCACCACCTTCTCTGTACCTGTCCAGCTTTTTGCAATATCAGGAAACGTTACCTAGGCTCTTACTTCCTTAATGGTCTGACAGATGTTCAGAATGTAGGGATATCTGATCTTCTTAACTTCTTAAGAAGCACAAAATGGTTCCACGAATATGGGGGTAAAACCCCCTCGTAGCCGCACAACGGGCCTCCCTGACCTATGTGCATTCTTCTCAATTCTGGGAAAGCTACGATGCTGCCTACCTACCTATAGAAACACGTTGACATAGACAGCTCTTGTCGAAAGCTGACCACCATGTGTATGTATGTCTACACCAATGAACCATATAGTGATCGACGCATATAGAGGATAAAGGTTTCGTCCCCATTGGTTTTTAATTAACTTTCTTCAGCAGTACAAATAACGTTGAGATTCTATGACAATTTTTGGACCAAAATACCAACAGTATCGAAAAAGATTGGTGTATTTCAACCAATCCAAGTGTACGTTATACAAGTGAACACATGAAGTTAGGTGTTGGGGCGCTTACCTAGATATTTAGAACAACGTACTCTAGTCGACGGTAGCCTTGGAAAGAGTTTTGTACTAAGTAAAGGTAGAAGTTTGGTCGCAAAAAGCTGGTGTAAGTATGACTGCTTAACTACTATCGGCGTTTGGGCCTTGAAAAAAATCCAAATGCCTGGCACGTCAATAAGAATTGGTGAAGTGACATCATCTAGAGGCACAAGAAGTGCCCTACCATGCCGTATTCTCGTTACCCTTTGGACTATTTCGCGACTATATACCAAAAGGATTTAGTCTAAAAGGAAAAGCACTACGGTTAATGATTATCTTGAACACCATTTAGTTGATTTAGTTTGGCACCGATTTTGGCTTTCTTTCGATATGACTAAACTAGGTAGGTCGACTTTAAGATATATGTATATGACCGCAGAGCCATTTTCACTTTTTGAATATTGTTACAGTCGTGGGAACACATTTTCTTGGAGCAGTTCCAGTTAATTTATTTCATCCCGTGAAACCCAGTCAGCCTTTACTATGGTCCAATTTTCATACTCGACCACAGAGAAATCGGAAACTTTCCAGTTCTTTGCAATAATTTTTGTTTGATCCGTACACTTTCTCTACAACACCCGAAGAAGATAAAGCACAAAGCCAATGAACTCTTGGTTGTCTTCATTAAAAGCTACCGGGTAAATGGATGCGAATCCTTTGGTCGATGGTCAATGGTCGAACGTTCCCTGACACGAACATATGAACATGTGGTCAGGGCACCATAATAATTCTCAGTTGATTTCATTCTTCTGCACGTCAGTAGCTACTACTCTGGTGGTTGTTTCCCTGATGGAACGGCCGACGTTTCGAAACAAACTTTTCTGAATTTATTGAGGAGCACAAATTGTTCTTTGCTCATCCGAGAATACACAGCATGCGAACATCTTTAATATCGCCAGCATCGAGTTCATTCCCTTTCACTGGAGCGGTTGATTGATGTAGAGCTTTCATTAAGCGATGAGAAAAGGGATATTAACCTTTCTCTGAAGGCAATAACGTAGAGATACAGTATCATACTGTAGGGATAGGCTGGTCAAAGGAGTAAGCAATTTCCGCATTTCTACTTCCGTTGCTTCCCTGTACATGTACTAATCTAAAATCAATAGTCGATAGATAGATCTGTTATTAGCGTTCGCCGTGAACCTTGTTTCTTTTTGCAAGCCTTTGGTCTTTGATTTCCTTTCTTTCCTTTCTTGCTTTTTTTTATTTTTTGATTTTTCCTGTGGTATGGTTAATCAAAAAACGAGAAAAAATTCTTTATATGGTCAACCCCCTTTATGTGGCCTACGAAAGGATGAAGAAGCATGGTACAACAACAACGACAACAAGTTACTTCCGATGCCGTTGCCTCGCTTACTTTTCTCGCAAAATGTTTGAGTTGTAAGCGCATGAATGACCTTCAATGAGGTCAGTAGCAAAAACGAAATCAAAACCAACCGAACATGCAAACGATGCAAAACCATCACAACAACAAAAAGGATGAGAATATGGAAAAAGGAAAATGCGGCTGGTTGTTGCTAATGACTGGTGCCTGTATAGTTGTATACCAGGCGGCCGGCATGGATGCAATGAATATTCATCTTATCCGATACTGGCGTTTTATACAATAATTTTAAAGTATTAAAGTATGTAGGTGCCGGAACGATGTTCCGCTGCACTTTCTGGGAACTATTCTACATAGTCGTTCCAAGCCTACTATTTGTGATGCACTTGCTCGAGGGCAAGAACGGATGTTTTGTAATTTAGAAGTTCAGTTGAGTTTGGGTTTTCGCTGCCCAAGCTGCAGCTAATTAGAATTTAAAGTAGGCGCCTTGTTCCGGTATAATGACCTAATGCTACTGAGTGCGATCAACAATTTTCATTTGCGTACGAAAGAGGGGAAGAACAATCACCGGATGTGGAAGTGGTGAAAAACCGAATAACTATGGATTCATGAATGTGCTATTCAACTGTGTGCGGAAGGAGTAAGTGTTCATAAGCGAGCGCTTTGGGGCTGAATTGTGTTCAAAAGGGGTTTTTGTGTAAGTTTTTGAGGTGGAAGATGGTTATAGGGATGTATGTACATATGTACCTCTTCAATACGGATGTCGGTTTTTAGGTGAAATTTTAATGAGAAGCTCTATCTGCTGTTGTAAAAACGTTTCGGTGCAATGTTACCGATGGATTACCAAGCCATTGACCAAGCTTTGGCGAAAAGAGATTTGTGAGTATCTAGTTCTTTAGTGTAAAAATCTTAAGCGGATAGTCCCTAAAGTGCTGTAAACAACATTACTCCTTTTCTACAACATAATGTACTCCAACAAATGATGACAAAGGAATAAGTATTTTCATTTCACCATCATTTGGAGCTCCTTTGTTCGCCCCCATTTGTACACCCTTTCACGAAGTTCCATTATATTATCGAAAATAAGAACAAACACACAATAACCCACCATACTACCAACCATAAAGATAAAGGGTGAAACATGCAAAACTTCGACGACACAAAGCTTAAAATTCATTTCCCATCTCCTGACGCTGAGAGTTCGGTCGCATAAGCAGAACGAAAGGATTAAGCAGTCCTTTTCAATCCTCCCACAATTCGACTTCCTTCAACCATGCACATACGTATGTGTGTATTTCTGGTAAGATTCCCATCATAAGACACAGCTTAAAAACGCATAACAGTAATCATAAAATACATGCGGGTTGATAAACATCGTAGGACCTAGTTTCATATCCTTGCTCTCCTACTCCTCTACCATTTTGGTTTTTTGTTTTTTGGTTTATCGCTCCAGCCTCCCCTTTGAAAAACAAAAAAGGATGAGAACAAAAAATACGAATTTTCTTTAAAATTTCACATTTACCCAGTGCACTGGTTACTGTTAAGGATACCATTAACGACAGGGTAGTTATTAGAGGTTTTCCTCCTGGCACGAAGACAAAAGATGAGATGTTCGCCCTCAAACATGCTAGAGATGGTAATCTATCGAAAAAGAAAACCACAAAGATACATGCTGGTATTCGAAACTGTTCAAGTTCGTGCGCCAAGGACTAAATAATAATCTTCACCCTGAATAAACCGGTATATCTCGACGATGTCATCTCTGCTTAAATCATATTAACGAAGAACCTTCACCATGTACGATCGATTCAAGTGGAGGGACTTGCCACTAATTCAGAAAAAAACTGCAAATTTAGCAAAATTTAAAAATCTTGTTCCCAGCAGTAAGGGTAGACTGGGGTATGGCGGTGCTATCAGAGAACATTCACCCCTTTTTGCACGCCTGGCATTAATCCAAAACAACTCACTTTTCATATACAAGAATGGAATGGAACAACAAATCGGTGAATGCAAGGAAGCAACCGGAGACCAACAACAAGGGAGGTCGGGAGAAAGCATAAAAGAAGCAAGAATCTGTCGTATCCATTGCGGAGCACAACTACTCCGAGTAGTGAAAGAAGAAAATTCAGGCAGATAAACAGACATGACCTAAAAATATGAACATTTTTCCGGTGCTTGTGTACGTACAAGTAGTAGTGCCTTTGGATTATGAGGATTCCTCTTCCAGTGAGAATCTATCTGATTTGTATTTGGTTCTAAACTGAAGTAAAATGATTGCAGTGCTGATGTCTTCAGATACATTATGACTTATATCAGGCAAGCGAGGAATGGTTGGTTTGTTAGAATTTAATTCATTTCTTAGGTTAAAGTAACGTGAAGGCCCTTTGGTTCATGTAGTCTGTTATCTTGGGACAGCAATGCTACTGTTTGTCATTCTTGATCAATTATATCGGCATCGACCAGTTGGAATTTAATAAGTCCTCATGGACGGCGAAAATGAAAGATTGGGAATTTGAAAACTGTTGCAGCGCTTGATTGTTTTGGAATGCAATTTAAGGAGTTAGCGCATTAGATTGGATTGAGAAAAAAGGTTGAATAGGTATTCTTCATTGAAGTTGACCAAAGTTAATTTTAAACGAACGAACGTGTTTCTCACGGTGCTTCTCCTCAGCCGGGTACTGACAAAACCCCCTGTAGTATAATGGTCAAGGAATCCTTCTCAAATTTCGCAGTTCGGAACCGGCAATAAGCTGCAGGTCCCTTTCACCTATGAGATTGAGAGAAGCTCGGCTTTCTGCGAATCTTGTTATCAGCGAATGAACTGAGTATAGCAGCTTTTGTTAAGTCGTTTTGGACCTTCCATTGATTATGAATCGTATCACCTTAATTACGAGATGAATATCAATGAAATATCAGTTTTTCAGGGGAAAAAATGTGAGCAAAATATAGAGGCGTGCTATCGCTGACAGAAGGTTTAAAGTCGTTAGTATTGAACTGTGATAACCAACAAAATTGGGCTATTGGACAGACCACCACATTTGAGTTGGTTTGTGGCAAAAGACAAATGACGTATGTTTAGGAGTAAAGTTTCCATTAGAAAAGATTTAAAGCCAAAAAACACTGAAACTCCAAGGCAGGAACATATAAAGCCATAGTAACCAGAAAGGTTGCTAACAAGTCTGGAATCTCTAATCAAGGGACCAGTAGTTCTTGATTCAGTCTAAAAGGGTGTTGATCCTAGGTTTAGTGACCCCGAAGCAGGAACCAGTGTCAAGAAATACTGCTCTCTATTGATTTCGAATATTTTATTACCAAGATGTGCCACGGTTCTATGGTGGGCCAACTTTTTTTTTTCTTGAATTGATATTATAAACCCCTAATGCAGCTTAGCTATCAGTGAAAAACTTACATGACTCAGACTTCGTTTTGACGTTGGAGTAAATGCCGTATAGCTGAGCCTATAAGGTATTGGGACTTGCTCATTGCACTGTTGTACCATCGTGGACTCATCACGTACAGTAAGGGACTATCTGGTTCTCAGGCTAAACGATTATCAATACATGTAAATGTCTAATTTTTTATCAATGGCTAGTTGTGAGATTGCTTATTGCTCATCTTTAGTTTAGCATAAGAGAAAGGCATATTCATATATATGTAAGGTATGATAGTTCCAGCAATCGCAGTGTAAATCTATAAAACAATTTATGGTTTTAACCTCAAGGTTTTGCCCTAACAGCTAGTAATTTACACTTGTCTAATGAAATGTGTGATCAGTGGTATACTTTTGAAGTTCACTCGTAATGTGGAACATGTGTCTAAGAATGTTCAATGAGCAATGCGATTTTAGCATTTTAGCATCGTACAAGTGATTGAACTTTATTATCAAAATTCGTGCTCTATGAGAAGTAGATTACGAGCACTTTAAACATTTTACGGTGGCCTTATCGACCTTCTGAGCTAGCAACTCAATCCACAGTGACAACATTTTGAACAAATTCTACGTATAGTATCAAGCCACCTACTCGTATGCGTAGAGTGCGAACAGAGGAAAATATTGCTGCTGTATCCGGCCGGTAAAGACCATGTTTTGTGTTACTCCATCACATGAAAGATTTTACGCGAGAATCTTCGTCGACCTGCCGCATCTTCGAATGCTCGGTGATTTGACTCAAGAAAAGTCAAGGGAATCGATCCCCTATTCTGTCGAAAAATTGTCTCTAGCAACGAAGCTCATATCTAGATTATTGAAAATGTTAATAAAAAACTGACTAAACTGGAGAAAGAAGACCTCGAGGTACGCTGATGACGCAATTGCAATTTCCGGCTAATATACATATATGTATGTACATATGTACCTACACTGAATAACGGTATGCGTTATGCATGAACGAATTACTGAGAATTATAACTAACGCGAAATTTGGCCGGCTCTCTTCCTATCTAAGACAAACCACTCTGAGAGTAATGAACGAACATCTACGACCCAAAACCACTGCACCCCGTTCGGGTTGTGTGTTAACATTATAGGAGTATATAACCTCTTGAACCAGCGCGAAATTAAAAACAAATGCAGAGGTCCACTCGATATCCACGGCAAGCACATACACGCAGCCAGATTAAAGATCAGCTCGAAATGGACGAGCTATATTGCTGGTCATTCCTCTGTCCTGGACAAGACGATAACTTTGGCAGAAAATACCGAATATATTGAGCCCACCACAGTCTTTGAGAAAGAATTCAAGACAATATATTGTGAAAGACAGAACTTAAGTCAGGCTCTGAAACTACCGAACTATTGCAGCGTCCTTCGGGCGGAGCTATTAGCAATAAAGGAAGCCCAGTCTTGGCTGAAGTGAAACAAGATATCTACAATAGATATTCGAATCCTCACTGACAACCAAGCTGCAGTAAGCCTCGACTGCCGCATATCTCCTAACAAAATGACCGAACAGTTTAACATACACTTCTTATGGGTATAAGAAATCAGAGATATTTAATAATATTAAAGAGCTTACGTGTTCGCCACGTTACACACGCAGTTATACGACTAGCAGCGATTAAACTAGAACTAACGAATGAAACCACGGCCGAGACGAACCTGAGATGGACCCAAGCGCATACCTTCATAACTCCCAGGCAAATCTAGCCTCGACTTGACCGTAAGAGAACCAAGAGACTAGTCTCCCTAAAACGAACTGACATCAACAAAACCGTTGGTGGCATCACTGGCCACTGTCTTTTTGGCAGTTATGCACAACGGTTAGGGCAAATTTCCAAAAATGTCTGCAGGAGCTGTGAAGACATAAAGGAGGATGAATCCATTCATCGCCCGTTCTGCGCCTGTCCGGTCCTAGTATGCCAAAACAGGAAACGATACCTAGGAACTTCCTTAAAGATCTGACTGATGTTCAGCGGATAAGGATAACCTTCTCAACTACGTAAGAAGCGCAAAATGGTTCCATGAATAGATAGGCCTCTCTGGCCTAAGTGTATACTCACTGCGGAATATACGGAAAACCTAGCTACCTACCTAATAAAAAACAAGCGGTCGAATTCGTTTTGATGACCAACCTCGGACTTTTTAAAGATAACTGTCAGAGGAATGTTATTCTGTTGATGTTGATTTGTGACATGCCACACAGCAAGGGAATCAATCGACGAATTGGGAAGCTATGTGAAGTTTGAGAATTTTTAGACGATACGATTAAGGCAGTTTTTCAGGAATAGGAATTACAGATCAGATACAGTCCACAATAAATAAAGGGGCACTGTGATGATGTACAGGCTCTTTTCTAGTAGAAGCTGATGCCTTATATCAATTGTAAATATTTATAGCTTGTCGGATTTTACAAGTAATTAAATTCCTTCTAGATCGGCTGATGCTTAGATCGTGGTACTATGGCAGCTGCTTGCCAGAAAGTTGGTCGAGCTTTACTTTTGCTCGACGCTGAAGGGAAGCCAGCGTACTTCTTTGTAGAGTACAGCCCCGAGGTTGTAAAAATTCACAGGGTAGGCAGTGTGAACAGACATAATCCTACCGTAAGCTCTTTGATATGCCTTGTAAATTCTTACTACGGTGGGTAGCAAGTCAATGTTTTCGTAATTTATTCCCCAACACTTTTTTGGATTTCCTAAGTTCCAAGTTGTATTTTGTTACAGCTGATTTATATTCAGTCCAACATTGGCCTAGTGGTAAACGATTTGCTAACACTGAAGAAACCTGGCACTGCAAACAGAGTGTCGAGGTTATCGAACTTGTACAACAGTTCTTAGAAAGCCTGTCTGAATATAACGAATACAGAACTATATTCCATATGTATGTACATATAATATATGGATAACGGTGTCACCTGTTACCTGCCCTTTAAATTTAAAATCCAGCCAAACATTTAAGGTTGTTACACATTCCCATGAGTATGAAAATCCGAACAAAATGGTTAGTGATTCCAAAATTAGTAAAGAAGTATGGACACCCCATCCAATACCTTTCGTAGACCATCTTCCTTTCAACCCCTCATTATAAAGAACAAACCTATTTAGTTTACGCACGCACACTTGTGTACTAGTTTATTTTCCAATCCGTAATTGCACCTGATTTTGTTTACATTTCATCAATAATTCCCTTCTTAGCCAAACGGGTACGACTACTAGAAGCCTTATAACCCACTCTCGTGGAATGTAACAGACCTTAAGTACAAGTACCACATATATATGTACCTACATACATACATAACACAGCATCCTGAGGACATGTACGTTCATCATTCAATCACAATCTCATATGGAAAGTGCCTCGAGTTTCAATATTTGTTGTTTGCCTGTCTGCCGAAAATACCCAAAGTTTTTGTCAATTAAATATTCAATCCAAATTGCTTCCATTCCCGTATACCCCGTATATCCAATGAATGTGTATCTACGAAAAAGCCAAGAGGTATATCTGCACGTCATTCTGAGCCCACATGACGCATCCTATCTTTACAAACGAATTGATAAACACACACGCATACGTGTAAAGTGAAGCAAAAGAGCCGAACGCATACTTGGTTGATTGTAATCCGGTTGTAAGTTACGGACTTCTTAATTGAGTCCATCCACATGACCTGAATATCTGATGAATCGTCTTTTCGCATATGAGATTCACCTCATTGAAAATTTCATCTCTGTATTGTTTATGCATAACCAAGGATTATACATATACACATAATACGTACGTACGTATGTACCCGGTATCCAGTCGCACGCATAAAGGATGCTCGATCTGAACGCAGGGAAGGGTAATCTGATGGGCAAACATTTTGACGGGATGGTCCGACTGGAGTCAGATGGTGTTTATTTTAAATGCACGGCTATATTGAAGTGGTTCCCCGCCCATCCATCACTAAATAATGAAACGATGGTGCCCTATCCAATTCGGGGAGTAGGTGATGTTGGGTTTTGAACCTAGGCAATTTGGTCGAGAGGCGCTGGTGTCAAGGGATGAATTTATAATCGAAAGTTTTCCTGCCGCAAATGAGATAAAAATCACAGTGGTTATCCGGCCCATTCTGATAGGTCTCTTGCAGCCTTTCTATAAAATATGCTTGCTTGTCTCTATATAGCAGTATATGACGTAGGTACCTGGATACATGTTTCGTCAAATCGATTTCACCGTACCAAGTACCAAGTTGTATGATATGTATGTATATACACACTCGTATTCCTATCTATTCTATCAATTACTATGGGGTCGGTGTACGACTGAGATAAATGCGTTCTATCGACAAGTTCGAAAACCCAAAATCACTTTATTCCCGCCTCGTTACGTTCACACTGTCTTGTGGATTTTTTCTTGCGACATCACATACGAGGGTGTCCTGTCCATTCTGGTCAATGGTGCGTTTGGAAATTACCACCAAGGGATTCCAAGTTCAATTCGGGTACTCAAACGAAAGCAAAGCAAGGTGGTGGGGGTTGTGGTGGAATAGATCAACCCAACCGTCCATCGATGATGATAGTAATGATGATGGTCACTGCCGCCGGGACAATGAAGAAGTTTGCCAATTTTCCGTCATGGTGTCGAAATGACCTTTGGGTATTTGTCATTGGCACATATGACAGTAGACCATCGCACAAATGGGTTCATTGCACGAAGGGTTCGCTATGGATGGAAGACGAATAATGAATTAACCTAATCAAGACAAAACCTTTTATTTTAGTCTTATTAGGCATTTGTCACTCCTTTACGAGGACTCCGCTCTTTGTTGCTATTGAACTGTTTGTCAGGACATTTGATCATATGGGCCTGAGGATTGAACTTTTGTTCTTATTGGTACTTTGCAGTGATGGCGGACATACGTAAATCACGTTTACCTGAGTCAGGGCTATCTACATCGTTTCGGCTGAAAACTGCTTAATGGATAATTTTCACAGGCATTCAGCAAACTTGGCAAATTACTATTAATTATTTATGCGTTTAATGAGCAACATTCTCTGTCAGTTGACCGTTCGGCTGTCATTCATGTCACTCTCAAGGAAACAGAGTGATAACACAGGACTCATTAGCATCGGGAGGTTTGGATAGCTGTGTTTGCTGATGTTGAGTAAATGACCACGATGATGATAACGACGACGGGCGCTAATTGACAGATGGGGTATTGGCTCTGACCGGTTGTGGTCGTTGTGGGATCTTGTTCGACTTCCTTTGGAATACAATTTGTCTTACTGTGTAGACTTTGTTGTTGAATCAGGGATTTACTTGGGTTAGCTAAGCTATTGATTGTGGCTGAGTTTGCAAGTTAATAGGTGTGTTAATGAGTGTCAGGATGCTAGAAGGTGATAGTTGTTAGATGTTGTCTTGGCGGTTTGTTAAGGGAGAATAATTCGCTTCGTTCGGAATAAATGCTATGATTTATGTATGGGTGAATTACAAGGCAGTTGGACGCACGCATGGGATAAGGAAAGTGTGGGTAGAGGAGGGGAGACTTAATAAGCCTTTTAACTGGAGAATACCCTCATAGTTTATTTTATCTGTCTTCCCTTGGCTTTCGGATGTGATGAGAGATATGAAGTTTGGAGATAAGGGATATCTTTACCTCTCGTAAGTCGAAAAGTACCTGTCACAACTCGTACAGCTCAGGTTGTGTCGTGGTGTATGTTCGAAAAGAAGCTGTAGTCTGCATCAAAATAATTTATGTATCAATGTTTTCTTAGAAGAACTAAATAGTCTGCTTAAGGATGTAAATATAAAAAACTTAGTGGTGGTAGGAGACATAAACATGATATCTTCAACAAATGCAATGACACATATGTATGTATAACTACATGGTGTTAATATCTTCTTTTGGAAAAGAATCTCTAATTATGGGACCAACACGAATAGCAGAAGATACGCAAACGTGTATTGACCATATTTGTATTAGGTTAGATTCTCAAACTCCACACAAATGTCCAGCTGTACTATTTGACTACATAACGTCCGATTATTTTACGGCCAAGCTACACATAGAAACTAGCCAGTCAAGCCATTCAAACGAATATATGTATATATATAAGTTCTCTTTAAGACCAAAAACAAAACGAGTTACAAAAAACGAATAGACAGTTTAAAGTATGAGTTCTGGTAGTCTGTTTTCTATGAAAACAATCACTCGCTAGTTTACGATATTTTAATAAAAATATTCCAAAACCATATAGAAAGGTGCACTATTACTCAAAATCTAGGAAAATCACATTTTAAACGTTTTAGGCCAGGGATAAATGGAATTTTGCTTAACCATATAGAAATAAAAAATAAATTACGAAAAAAATGTTTCCGCCATCCGTATAAATTTAGCATTAAAAAAACGTTACCATAAATTAAGCGAAAAACTGCAAAAAAAAGGTTAAACTATGTCGAGACGCTTATTTTGCAAATAAGCTTCACAATTGCCGAGGCATAGTTAAAAAACAAATGGAAAGTGGTAAATAATATCTTAAACAGAGGAAATGAAAAAAAAAAAAAATATTTTCAAAATTCAGTGGATATTGCTAATAAATTTAATCTGTTTTTTACTCCCTTGCAACGGAAATCGAAACCATCCCTTACTCAGTACAGCTGTAATAGCAATATGTTCCCAGACTTAGTTAAAGATGTTTCGATAAATAACAGTTTTGTTTTTGAACCCTTTACACGAGTCGATATCCCACTATTAAAAAAAGGAAACGAACCTTATAACTCATTTTATCGCTGACCAAGTTCAGTCGCTCCCGGATGAACTGATGGATGGAGTTCAGCTGTTCCTTCTTTTCGGTTACGAAGTCTTCCCTGCCGCTAGTTGTCGGTAGTACCACGCCGAGCTTCAAGTCCGATGGAAGTCGGAGATCAGTTCCAAAAATGGCTTCGGCGGGTGTTATTGCCGTTGAATTGTGCTGTGCCGAACGGTATGCCATTAAGAAAAGGGGAAGATGTTCATCCCAGTCCTTCTGATCTCCGACGACGACTTTTCTCAGGTATTCCTCCATCGTCCGGTTGAACCTTTCGACCATGCCATCAGATTGTGGATGTAATGGTGTTGTCCGCGTCTTTCTGATACATAGCATGTCACAGAGTTCTTTGAACACCGACGACTCGAAGTTTCTCCCTTGGTCTGAGTGTAGTTCCATTGGTACTCCATAACGCGAAACCCAGTTATTCACGAATGCATCCGAAATGGTTTTGGCTTCCTGGTTCGGGATGCAAAACACCTCAGGCCACTTGCTGAAGTAATCGATCACCACTAGCGCGTACTTGTTTCCAGCGTTGCTCGTTGGGAATGGACCTGCAATGTCCATTGCGATACGTTCGAACGGTGCTCCAACATTGTACTGCTGCATATTTCCTCGAGTTTTCCTAACTGGACCCTTTGCCTTCGCACACTGTTCACACCTGCGAATGAAACGCGTAACCGACTCATGGCATCCTACCCAGTAGAAACGTCTCTTGATCTTTCCTACAGTCTTGTTAACACCAAGATGACCCCCGCTTGGTCCCTCGTGGTATTCTCGGATGACCTCGTCGATTTGTCCTTTTGGAATTACCAGCAGATCGTTTACAATATTCCCGTCCTCACTTTCCCAATTGCGGTAGAGGCAACCGTTCTTCAGCTTCAAACTCTGCCATTGAGCCCAGTAAGCTTTCACGATTGGGCTTTCACTGGATATTTGTTGCCAAGTTGGTCGGAAACCTCGTTCTTGGTAGTCGATGATGACTGCCAGATCGGCATCCTCTCGCTGCTTTCTTCCAACCTTCTCGGTACTCCAAGCATCTTCTGGCAGCACATGGAAACGACGGATATCGGTGACCTCTTCTTTCGTTTCCGCACGTGAACAATGTTTGCATTCAACATCGCAAGGTCGCCTCGATAATGCATCCGCATTTCCATGACTGCTTCCGGGTTTTTAAACTGCAGCAGCCATCTCAACACTGCGTGGTCCGTCCTAAGATGAAAAGCTTGGCCATAGAGATATTTGTGGAAATGCTTGACGCAGTCAACCACAGCTAAAAGCTCCCTCCTAGTTACACAGTAGTTCCTCTCCGGCTTCGATAGGATCCTACTGTAGTAAGCGATGACCCGTTCTCGCCCGTCGATTATTTGAGAGAGTACTCCTCCGACTCCATGTCCGCTCGCATCGGTGTCCAAAATGAACTTTTCTCCCGGAACAGGATATGCAAGAATCTTCGCACTGCAGAGCAATTCCTTCAGGTGAATGAATGCTTCCTCCTGCGGTTTCTCCCACTTGAATGGCCGATTCTTTTTGGTGAGCTCGTGCAAACTGCTGGCAACGTTTGCAAATCCTGGGATGAGTCGCCTATAATACGTGCAAAGTCCCAGGAATGACCTTAACTCATGAAGATTCTTCGGCCGCGGCCATTCCTTAACCGCTGAGATTTTCTCTTCATCTGTATGGACTCCTTCTGCAGTCACCACGTGTCCCAAGTACTTCACCTTGTTCTGGAAGAGCGACCATTTCTTCGGGCTCAATTTCAATCCGGCTGCTTGAATACGTTCCAGTACCTCTTCAAGCTTCTTAAGGTGATCGTCGAAATCCTTGCCCATGACAATTATGTCATCCAGATAGACAAGGCAAGTCCTCCAGTGAAGTCCTCTTAGTACCCGGTTCATTAGCCTTTCGAAGGTGGCTGGCGCATTGCAAAGACCGAAGGGCATCACAGAGAATTGCCACAACTCTCCCCCGGCGGTGAACGCGGTCTTTTCCTTGTCTTGCTGGTCAAGCTCTATTTGCCAGTATCCACTTTGCAAGTCCAGCGTCGAGAACCACTTTGAACCAGATAGTGTATCCAAGGTGTCGTCGATTCTCGGTAAAGGATAGCTGTCCTTCTTCGTGACGTCGTTCAGCTTCCTGTAGTCCACGCAGAATCGGGTGCTTCCATCCTTCTTCTTAACTAGCACTACTGGCGAACTCCATGGGCCTGCAGATGGTTCGATCACGCCCTCCTTTTCCATCTCGTCGACTAGTTTGATCACCTCTCCTTCTTTCGACAAAGGTACCCTCCTCGGTGGTTGCCGGATCGGTCTAGAGTCCCCTGTGTCTATTCTGTGCTTCACAATTGATGTTCTTCCACAGTTCTTACCATCTGCAAAAACTGTCCAATATTTACGAAGCAGGGAGAGTGCTTTGCTTTTATGCTTCTCCACTAGATGTTGCGTCCATTCTCTGACCATAGTTTTCAAGAAGGCTTTGTTTGTCTGGATTTCCCGGTGATTCTGATCTTCGCAGTTCATAATAGCGGCAGCTTCTTGGCATTGAGCGATCGTTGTTCCCTTGTGTATCGTCCTAGGTGTACTGGCAGGATTCAGGACTCGTACTGGAACCAATTGGTCTTGTCGGGGTTCCACGAGAGCCCTTCCAACAACTATATCGCTGGGTCGATTTCTTTTGTCGGGCTCGACCACCCACATTCGGCTTGTCCCCGCATCCTCTTCTAACTTTGCCCAAACCACAGCTTCTGCATTCGGGGGAACTGTTTGGCGCGCTTGCACGACTATTCGCCTGACCTTGCTACCCTGTCCATTATCTATTGTTAATGGGAGCTCCAAGTTGCCATACCTCATCACTTTTTGGTTGAGGTCCAATGTGAAGCCATGCCTAATCATGAAGTCGACGCCGATTATGATGTCATCAGTAATGTCCGCCACGATGAAATCATGCTGAAACTCAACGGTACCCATCGTAATTCTTTTCTGGACCTTTCCCCTAACTTCCGCCTTCTCACCAGTTACTGTACGAAGCCTTACCTCGGAAAATGGTTCGATGTCCGAAACCAATCCGCTTCGGATGACTGAATGAGTTGCGCCCGTGTCCAACGTCAGCAGATATCGTCGCCCGTCCAACGTTCCCTCGATGACTAGGCTGGTTGCACCCCTACAGATTCGGGATACGAGGATGCTGGGGCACTCCAATGTGGGAGCCAGCGCACGCCCCTCTGCACTGACTCGTTTTAGTTTAACGGATTGTTAGGTGTACCTTTTGCACCTCCACGGTCGCGTTCACTCCCATGGTCTCTTTTTGGCGAACTAGACCTCGAACGCTTCCTTCGCAGACGGCAGTTCCTCGCAATGTGCCCCTGCTGGTCGCAGATGTAGCATCTACCCGGGAATGAACCACTCCTACTCGCCGTTGTTGTTCTCGAACTATCCTGGTCTTCAGATATGCGCCGTAATTTGAAGGAAGGTCGGCATATCAAGAGCGATGTTTCACATGCGAGAGCGCTGGCAACTGTCTCCTTGAAAGATGTCTTCGGCAGGAGAATCAGGCTTCGTTGCGTATCGGGGTCCCTTAGCCCCTAGATGAAAGAATCCGTTTTAAGTTTCTCCACCACATCAACTGGGACATCTGCGTAGGCAAGGTGGGATAGCCTCTCGATGTCGGCAGCATACTGTTGGATGGTCTCGTTTCCACGCTGCTTGCGTCCTTTAAGTTCCAGCTTGTGCGTCTCCTGCATGTGCTCACTGCCGTATCTTCGATGAAGAGCATCCCATATGGCTGTGTAGTTCCTTCTCTGGGTCTCCGGGATGGTCTGTAGAACGTCAGCTGCTTCACCTTTAAGGGAAATTACTAGGGCAGCCACACGATCTTCCTCTCCCCATTGATTCCGTTCCGCTGTTGTCTCGAACTGGAGCTTAAAGATGTTAAAAGCGCTCTTGCCGTCGAAGTTGGGAGCTGTGAATTTTGATGCTGCAGTCGGTACGACGATTCCTTGATGCTGTACGTTCTGGATAGTTTTCTCGAGTTCCAGAACCTTCTTGTCCAGTGTCTCGATTCTCTTTTCCTGGTTATTTTCGAGATCCAGAACCTTCTTATCCAGTGTATCGATTCTCCCTTCGACGCCCTGGAACCGATCGTTGACGGCTTGCTGGATGTCTCTCAAGCTTTCTCGATTGTTCTGTAGCATCTCTTCCAACGTCTCTAGCTTCTCTAGTTTCTGGCTCAGAGAAGTGGAATTTTCCTCCAGCCTTTGATCTAGTTTCTGGCTCAAGGAAATGGAATTTTCCTCCAGTTTCTGACTCAGAGAAGTACTTACGGCAACGGAATTTTCCTCCAGCTTTTGATCTAATTTCTGGGATATGGAAGCACTCATAGCATTCATAGCTGCGAGAATTTGCTGCATGTCGAACGCTGGCTCAGTGGATGTCGACGGCTTCTCCACCCCGAATTCATAACTCTCCCAGTCGACACCTTCTTCCTGCAACGCCGATCGCAGTCTCTCCACCAGGTTGGCTTTACTTCCCACTGTGGATAATTCCCGAGCATCCAG
Source organism: Eumerus sabulonum (assembly GCA_951905685.1). Classification (NCBI taxonomy): domain Eukaryota; kingdom Metazoa; phylum Arthropoda; class Insecta; order Diptera; family Syrphidae; genus Eumerus; species Eumerus sabulonum. The sequence continues at coordinate 213,764,401 of OX645060.1, forward strand.
CTCTCTTTTCAGTTGTTCAATTGTCAACTTCTCCAATTTTACCATTTTCTCACTTTTGCAATGATTCACTTCACAACTCAAATAAAGTTTCACTCGTTTACTCGCAATCCCACTTCTGACACCAAATGTTACGAATTATTCGATCCCCACACCAAATAGGGTTCGCACCACTGGATTGCGATAAACTACAATTTTCTACGTTTTCCCAATTAAAAACACACACACTTTTCTTTGTTTCACCACAGATCAATTATCTGTGTAGCTTCACCACTTTTCTTTATTATCCAATACAATCCACTTTAAACTTTATTACACAGTACACAAAACTTTATTGAAAGCTTTTCTTTTCACCTTGGTTGATCACACCGACTTGTCACACGCTGTTTTATACCACAAACTGAATGAATGTCAAGGGCGAGTGTTCGCGCTTATATAGCTCTCGGTCCACCGTCTCGAACGTTCACCGTTGGAAGTTCCCCTTCGGAAATCTCTAGAACGCTCTGACAATTCCATTGGAAGTTGACATTATTCCCATCCCCGCTTCCAGAGAGTTTTCGAACTTAACGGTCCGCTTGCATCTCCGCAACATTATTATAGTTAATGTTGTGGGACTTTGCCATTGAAGGGTACAAAGGGTACAAACAAGTAGCTCCATTGAGACTTGGCTAGTTTTTTACAGAATGTTTTTGGTGGGATTTCACTTCTTTTTGTAGAAACGTGGGCATATTGATTTATTTTATTAGATTTTCTTATTTGACACAGTTTTTTTCTTTTTAGGAGTAATTTTTTTTATTATTACAAATCTTTCTTTTCTTTTTTTCCAGTTCTGATTCTTGTACAGTAGCAACAGTTTTTCGTATTGCCCATTCGCGTTCATTATTTATTCTTTTAGACGGTTGAGACGGTTTAAATTCTGAAAGATCGGCGGGGTATTTCCGCCTAAGCCGGTTGTATTCGGTGATCGCTGAAGCTTGAGCTTTTATACTCTTAAGTCAACATTTATTAGGTGCACCCCTTGAAGATTGGTTGCTCGTGAAAGCGCCACGTAGGCTTGGCTACAAGAGAATATGAAGGTGCCAATATCCATGAAGGCATTTTTTAGACTTAGACGTTGGCTCTTGTGAATTGTTAGGGCATACGCCACACAGACTGGGAATTCTTCTCTGTTGTGTCCCACTACGCTGGATTTTTGCAATGACAGTCAATTTTTTTATTTACCAAAAGTAGAAGGGGGCATTACCATATCTCTATTTCATCAGATACTTCAGACCTTCGATTTTTGACATCAAATGAAGCGGCCCACCAAGTTGAATATTTTTGGTAAAGGCGGTACATCGATCTCTAATAGTTTGGTTGGGCTTGTGTTTTCTAATCATGGTCACCAGGTACTCCAGATCTTCGATTATCCTAGTTTTATAGTTTTCACTTTCAGCTCTCTGAGTTTATGGGAAATACTAGTTCTATTCTGATGATCATGAGTGAGTGTCATAAATGCGAAACTTTGCTTTCGCTTACCTTCGGAACTAAATGACATACAGACTTGACATTTTCGGCCACTACTCCGCCGAACGGGGACGCCGCGAAATAAACATTCAATGGCGTTGGAGTCGGGATCGAACTCGCTCATAGTGCGTCAGAGCCCAACAAACTATCATCTGCACCACGGCAGAGGGTCCCGTGGTGTTTCACCTATTCTAAAAAGAGTGATTCTTTTGATCTAAACTGTTTCTTCCAGTCCTTTCTTGAAAATTTTTCATTTTTCAGTGTTGATCAATTTGGTTTTAGGGCTGGTAAGTCTAATGAAGACGCGCTCTTGAGTTTCTGTAGTTTCAAGCATCTCAATCATAATAGCAAAATTTGCACTGCTGCTCTTTTTATTGACATCACAAAGGTGTTTGATACTGATAATCATAACATCTTGGCTTCTAAACTTAAGAGAATGCAGGCTTCAGCGGTTTTATGGTTAAATGGTTTCATTCTTACCTTAATAATCGCAGGCAGGCTGTAAAGGTTGAAGATCGTTTCAGACAAACTTTTTTATTTTGTGTATATAAACTCAATATAAGGGCTTATCGTACATGGTTAGCTGATGATATAGTATGCTCTTATTCTGAAAGCTCTCCGTTAGACCTAATTACTACTATAAACTATGATTTAGAACGCCTTATGCATTGGTTTCTTATGCGACAAAACTAGGATTATGTTCTTTAATCTGTAGAGTAGCTCTGTTAACTATCCTTCTTTGGTTTTTTATAGTGCTTCTTGCAAACACTTACTACTTAGTCCAGATAACTGCAACGCAAGCTCTAACTCCACTTTATATAATTGCAATAAGGGATGCTCACCTCAATGCTTTCATATAGAAAGAACGGAACTTTTTAAATATATTGGACTTGAAATAGATAGCAAACTGAACTGGTATGCTCACATTGCTAATCTGAAACAATACTTTCTTAAAACTACATACATAGTCGTCGGAGGCCTTTCTGCTCCCGAAAGCTGTTGGAAACTATATACTTTGGGTTAGTACGATCAAAACTACAGTATGGCATAGTTTGCGGGGGTGGTACTCATTTGAATAATTTACAACCCTTACTAGTTGTACAATGTATCTTACAAGTAATACATATTATATTAATTTAGATTGTTTAGTGCGATTTCCAAGTCAATCTATTTATTTAAAACATAAAAGATTTTTAATATTGATTTGATCACTATAAGATGTTGTTAGGTTAGCTAAATACGTTATAACTTAAGGCAGAAGGTCCCTTATGTAGGGACTGAAAAAATTAACCGACTTGGTATAACATGGATCTCACCAATTTTTACGGTAGAAGAACTGAGTTGCGAGAATATAACACTTAAAAACAAAATAGTAAAAAAATCACACATTACCACATTTTATAGAATATGACGTCCAATCTCAGATTCAACCTAGATCTCGTATTTCAGCATCACTCATATTTTTATTTTGTAAATTTTGATCAGATAAGATTAAATTGTTGGCAAATTATTTATCTTCCTAAGAAAGTTGGACATACGATTTGATGCATTATTTGTACTACCTGTTTCCATCGGCTTGGGTTTATAGGAGCCTAATTCTTTTTATTTACGTGAAAAACGCAATTTATCAAACCTAATTACAGACATCATTTACTTTTCCATTGACTTTTTTTTGCGTGCTGTTAAAGTCATGTTTATGTGAATTAAAATCAGCCAAGATCAGACCAATGGGAGATGGGGAGGAAATTCGGTGCTACCTTTTAAGCTATAGGTACATTATCCGTGATCCAATCTGTCTGATTTATATTTCAAAAGGATACTGAATATCATAAAAACCAAAATCTCTTCAAATTTATTAAAACATATGTTTGATGAACCTGCTTAATTAAATACCATCTGATTGCATTCAAACAACACATTCATAATACCTATCAAAATTTGTATTCATACTGTTGGACAACACTATCAAGTTTTGTGAAAACATGTTTAAACTTTAATAGCCCCCAATCCAAATGTGCATCACAACAAGGGAGGAGCTTTCTATTTCATCCAGTATTTCTACATTCATTCGAGTTCGATGAAATTAAATTTTCATTTCATCAGAAACGATATGATTTGCTTCATCAAGTTATTGCATAGCTTGCATCCCATGTTCTTTTTGTTGTGTTTTTAAACAAGACTCACGTTTAGCTATGTATGCTCCATACTATAGAGTTCGGCTGAACGAGGTACATACATATGTACATATATATGCATACAACAAATTTATTTAGTCACTCGCCCTGAAGATGCAATATGTAAACGAAAGATAATATTTTTGCAATTCCTATTCTCAATTCTATTCTCTAAACCTGTTTCGGCTATGAGAAAAATATGAATGACTCGCCGTACTGTTGCTTTTGCGATGTATAAGTGCAACGTACTCGAAGCGACCCAAAAAACAGATTCAAATTCGTGATTCCAACATCGTTACAGCAGCAATGAGAGGGAAAGTCAAAATTACTTAGGGAAACAAGTGCAACTTTAACTTCTCTAAGTTGAACGAATCATATCCTTTCCTAAAGCACTCGGCCTCTGAGTATATTTCCAAATTGAAACATTTCCCAAATATCATCATCCCTTTTCGAATAGACAGGATAGCTTTCACAACACTGCGCCCTCCTTCTTAAGGCAAAGGCAATTCGAGAAATCCTCCAGTTTAAGATCTGTCACAAGGAGCTACCCTTTCTCCAACTTGGCGCATTAAAGCTTCGTGACACGTCGCTGAAAATAGAATTCTGCCAACATTCATATACCTATTTAGTGCGGAAAAAATAACGAAAAATGTAAGCCAAGTACCCATAGCGTAGAGATATCCCAAACTTACATATTTGTAAAAGTAGAGAGAGATATCTTGAGTTAGAGATAAAAGCCGCCTAATGACAGCACCACACCCAAAAAGGAGCACACTTGTGCACAACAATTTTGTTTTTCCAGAAAATAAAAAGAAAAAAAAAAAAAAAATAGCAAAAAAGGGGACATGTGGAATCACCAAATGTCTATGAACGCTTAACGGTTACAAGCACGAAACACATACGCACACATATTTGATAGCTAAAGGAATGACAAAAAACCATCCCATGAAACCCTTTCCCCACAACAAAGGAACGTTCCAACATTAAAAGGATTCATCGAAACATTTTGCAACAATTTAGCTTGTCTTCCCGCATCCTATTCTACAAAAGGAAAGCCGACTGTCACATCAAAGGAAGTTAAGTAAAACGAAAAGGAAGAGATAAACAAAGTGATCCATCCAACTATAACCGTACAATTTACGCGAATCCTTTTCACTGTCTCTACTGATTGTCTGCGAAGACAAGCGAGGGCAATACTCGCACTCTTTCACGTGTATACGACGAGTATGTAGTTTTTCCGTTTGCTTACCACTTTATCTTTGAACGATAAGAACATGACGGGATTCCATTTCATGTAAGCTTCAAGGACATAGTGTTGTACATATACTGAAGCTCTGTAAAGCCTTTTGAACCCGGTAAGGTGTATATTCGATTTGGAACTTTGCGGTGATGGAATTGAGAATCCTTTTGAGAAATACAAAACGAACCAAAACACCTTGAATAGGGGAATTAATAGTACGTCTCCTCTTGAAGACTGATTGATACCCTATGTACATACTTATACGTACCTGTTCCTGAAGTGTTAAGCAGGAAACGGTTTGCTTTCAAGCAGACTATTCAGTATTGCTTTCGGAAAAATCATGGCTTATGTCCTGAATTGTCCGGGCAAGAGTTTCTTGTCTATGCATCCCAATTGGATTGCAAACGATAGCGTAGTAGTAGTGAAATGCCTAGAGCAATCAAGATTTTATGAACACAATTTGTTTGTTCTTTAAATCTCATCCTGACACTCGGAAAAGAATGAAAAATAAAACTTATTATGGTAACAAGCAATTGATGTATTCTTTAGTTAAACCAATGCTGCGGATGGCAGCGTTTACCATCCAATCAAAGGGCATGTCTATGTTACAGTCTCTCTCCTGCGACATCGTTGCAGCCCTCTTTATTTACCATTCATAAGTTGCTCCTGTCACAGGATATGCAAATAGTGTCATCAGATAGAGCACGTCACCCTAGTCAGTCGCATCACTATGGTGCGATGAGCTAATTTAAGAGATTTCTCAAAACTGATAGCTGCGTGTTTTGTCGTTCTATTTTTAAAACAGACAGGATACAAGAGAGGCGTTTGTATACAGATTAATTTGAAGAACGACTTCGTATGGCATGCAAATCATCAAGGATTAGCTACACTCATGTTACTATAACGCCTCAATGGAAATTGCACGATGGGGTTAGGAGGTCTACGACTACAATATGCAAAATAACTTGTCACACGTCATAAATGTGATTTATTCTCGTTTCAAACTTAATTTAAATTTTAACACTTTTCGTGTGGTAGCGGTTAGGTGTGCACGGAGGCGGGTGAATGAATTGTATGCATACCTAATGGCAAAAAGGGTCTCTCGCGCTGTCACTTGTTAATCTCAATACTACCCCTATCCGAGGAATGGGATAGGGTCCGTGGTCTGTGGTGATACTTGTGGTTTTCATGTTAAAAGCTCGCTCTTAACCGAAAGTGGCAGAGCAAAGGCACATGAGTGGAGTAGATATATGTATGTACTTAAATTAAATGTTACTCACATGTCGTATAATTTTCTGTAAAACTGTATGGACCTTTGCTACAGGATATTAGAAGCGAGCGAGCGAGGCTTGTTATCTGGTCTGAAAGATTTCTATAAAGGAACGGTACTAATATATCCTACAAGCAGATAGAATAGTTGTTTATACGTCAGGGGATTATACATTTTTCTCCACAAGCCGCTCAAAAAATGCAGGTATTGTTCAGGAAATCCTTAAGTTATAACATGGCATTTCAACAGTAGTAAAGAACTCCCTTTATTTAGAATCTAGAACATTCGAAACTACGAGTACAGAAGTAACTCACCCAAAAGCTACTTGTTCTATTTCCTTTAAAACTCCTTTACAAGTGAATGTAGATATTTGCAGCGAAATGTTAACTCACAAATCCTTTTCACAGTGGATGTCTTCCAAAGAAATCGATATTACTTATTTAAGAAAATTCTGAAAATATTTCGCTTCTTCAGAATAATATTGCATCAGATGCATGTCACTATTCTGTTCAAAAATAGAATCACTACAGCAATAGCACACTTTCGTCCCAGAATCCATGCCCCCCAATGGCAATATGTCGAGCGTATTTGACGACATCCAAACGATACAAAATACTACAGACGGATAACATCAATCCGCTTTCGTATTTTTCCATTCCATCGTAGAATGGATTTTTATGAATTGTCTTAAACATCTTCATAAAGGCAAGTACTCAGCAATAAGGACAATGTATCCTTACAGTTGGATATAACCCTCACCAACAACCCCACACAAACGTTTGGTTCACTGCTCTTCTTATCGCTCAGAAACAATCGCACTGGAAACGTTATTTCCCCCTATTAGTCCAAAGAGTTATTCCTCGCATACTGGTCGTCGGAATACTGATGGCGTCCTTGTTTCCTGTACGCATAAAATTTGCGTAAAATTTCGCACAGCATTATTTTATCAGCAATAAACCGTAGTACAGAGCGATCTTGGAATGGAGATAGGAATTGATTATTACTACACTCGTTGCGATATAGTCTTGTCTGTAGTTAACAATGACTCTTTTATTCCTACTTCTGGATCCTTTATGCATGTTACTCCAAGTTTTTTCCTTGTCCCTCGTCTATATGTTCTGTTGTGTACAGATGCCGCCCAGTGAACGATGGTCAAGCCCATCCTGATATGATGACGCAGGACACTTACACACACTATTTCGGTAAAAAAATTCTCACATGTCCAAACGTTATCCCCACTTTTGGAATATCATCATCCGGCCTTTTTTATAACCGGATATCCTTTTGAATGCAAGAATTACAGCTGTCCTGATCGGCTTTTTACATAATTTTTTCGGATTGACACTTTGCGTGAGGAAATACTAAATGATATCACATTTACATACATTGATTTCGCAACGATATTGCGGTAATGAAAGTCGTTCGGTGGTAATAATCAGCATTTTGTTTCGCTTTTTCCTTACTTTTTCGTTTTAATTGCGAAAAAAAAAAAAAAAAAGTGAAACGTATTAATTGCTGTGTTTAAAGAATTGCTCATTTTAATATCTCATTAACGGTGTTTTCTCGTTAACAGACAGCATCACTTGGAAGTGAAAATTGAATACTCAAGTAGCAATACGATTTTTGTGATTAATTCCCATTGTGGCGGAAACTGGCAGATGATGGACTTGGACGATATCAAGCGGTAATTGAATATGTTCATGATGCGAGTGGACAGGGAAACATTTGGATGAGTATCCGTCATCAGTGAAGACTATTCAATTTATCTACATATTGAGAAAGTAAATATGCTTCAAAAAAGTTCGTAATGGGGCTCGTATATGAGGGCTACAAGACTCCCAATTGGAATGGGCGGACGGACTTTGCATGTTTTTTGTTTTCTTTTTTATTTAAATCAATTTTTCGAAATTGGATGTAAAGGAAATAAGCATTAAATAAATTATAAAATTGATGTCCTGGCTTACCAGAGACTCTTCAGTTGAGATCGCATTCAGTTTTCTCAGCAAACATTCTTGTGTGTCTTCAGTCATCTCAAAACGGACTCCTCAAAGCGGTAGTTTGAGTTTCGAAAATAAGAAAAAGTCATGGGTTGCAAAAATTTAGAGAACCCAGAGATCATATTGAAAGCGATCTTTGCACTATTGTGCCGTGAAACATAAGAATTTTTGTAACAATTTTCGTTTATCTAACGCATGAGATTCCAAGTAAATAACAAGGACTTTTGATGTGGTTTTTTCACTGTGCTTGTTGACTTGTTTGCATATCATCATCGTAAGCCGAAGTTTTGTCGTCTGTAATGTTGCCTTCCGTGAATGTGGAATCATTCTAATATGTACATACGTCTGCAGAATTTTTTTTTTACGTTTATTCTTTTGAAATAAAAAAAAAAAAAGAAATCGGCTGCTTTGGAACAGGCCGGGCGTGGCGGACTCGTCGCATATCGTCAACACACTGGACTTGTTTCTTACCTCCCAGCTTAACAAATACACGAGTCATGTATTTTTGCCTCTAGGCTCGTCCGACTACTGCGTGAAATCAGCTAAATTCTCGAACTCCCACCATACAGTAAAAGAAAAACGTCCTAAAAGAACAATATACCCATACGACAAAGCTAACCTACTTGCTGCCCATTTCGCAGCTAGTTCACAGCTCCCAGCTTGTACATTTTCTCCGCCTGTACTGGAGTCCGTCAACTCCAACATGGGACAAACTAACTTCGAGTATAAGATAGAAACAAGGATGGAGTATGGCGTGTTATGCAAGGAGCTCAAACGTAGATTATCTTTCAGACAACTGGATCACTATGTGTGTTAATCAGGCTGGGATCATATGTATGTTGGCTATGTCACCGAACTTGTTTTTCAGGGTGCTTATTTTCGGCAGGGACTGACAATACCCTCTGTAGTATAATTGTCAAGAAAAGCTTCTCGAAGCTTTAGTATAGCGTAGACTTAGTCTAATTACCATTAATTTCTGTCGCAGGTGCATGAAGGCGGAGGAGGAGCTAATCCTTCATCTCTTTTGTTCATGCACTTTGTAGAAAAAAAAAAAAAAACGTGTAAGTGCACTCTTCTTTTTCAACCTAAGTGGAAAAGTAAAAATGAATCACTTCATGCGCTTTATTAGGAACACTAATAGCCCTGGGAATCAGATCCGTGTGCCATCACAATGGACTTAGTATGAACTAAGTGGCGCGTACGACCGGCTACCTAACCTAATCAAACTTTTCGCTCAATATTTTTTAACATAGTAAAAATTGCAAGCACCTTTAGCTACTGATAGTCAACTAGTTGATAGATGGTGCATAAAATCAGCATAAAAATAGATCTTCGATGTACCGCGGTGGTCACGAATTTAGCACAAGAGTGGTGAATTTTCACGCCGAAAGAAGACCAAATCATTTACCGAACTTCAGCTAAGGACCCGTTTAAGAGCTCCAGTGACCTAAGGAATGAGCTTTCATTGGAATATGGTATAACTGTGTCCTCAAGAACAATAAAGAGGTGATTTTATATGAAAAAAATGTGCGGAAATGTAAGTGTCGCAGAAAAACTTGAAGGTCAGTCTAGAGTTCGCAAAAGGCCACATTGCCAAACCACTTTCTTTTTGGAAGAATGTACTTTGCTCTGATAAATCAAAGTTCTGTAGACATGGATCAGATGGTAAAAAATATGTATGGCGTCGATAAAACATGCAGCACGATCTAAAGTACACCATAACGACGGTGAAACATGGTGGTGGAAGCATTATGGTCTGGGGTGCTTTTTCCTGGCACGGTGTCGGTCCAATCAAAAAGATAGACAGCAGAATGGATCAACAGATTTATAAAAAACATCATTGAAAACCATATAATACAATTTGCTGACGACAACTTACCGGTTTCTCGGTGCTTCATGCATGACAATGACCCAAACACACTTCTCGGCAAGTTAAGAATTGCTTAGAGGTCAATAATGTTGATGTTCTAAGGTGAGCTGCGAAATCACTAGATATCAATTGAGAATCCTTGGAGTGATATTATTAAACATAAAATCGCCACGGATAAGACGTGGCTTTACCGCTGCATGACAGAAGCGAAATAGCAGTGGATGGAAGTGGGTGGTTTAGAACCAAAGAAAAAAGTCGATCGCATCTGCCGGAAAGACCATGGTCAACGTGTTTTGGGGTGCGAAAGGATACTTTTAATTGATTACCTTGCAAAAGGCAGAATAATTACAGGCGAACAAAGCTCCAACTTTCTTGATCCTCTAAATGCCGAAATTTATGAGAAGTGGTCCGGCACAAGGGTGAACTGGCGATGGGGATACAATTTGCTTGGCCATAGCCCCATACTCTTGATTTGACACCATCAGACGCCTATCTGTTTGCATCCAATGAAGAAGTTGAATGGGTTGTCCAGGAATATTTTCATAGCCTCTTAAGCTCTCACTTCCGGAAAGGAATACTGAAGCTGGGGAAACACTGAGCAAAATGCGTTGAAGTCAAAAGAGATTATTTAGAAAAATAGACAGTTTCTAGCTGAAAATCGGAGTCATGCATAGACAGGTCAAGGACTTGCTCTCATATAAACAGAAATAGCGGTCAATGCCACGTTATACTAGGCCTGAGTTGTCAAAGTATCCAAAACAATTGCAAAAACACTAAGGGCAGCAATGGTAACTCCTTTATCGACTAGACAGAGTATATACTTGATTGTGCCGAAAGCAGTAAGACTGACCCTTTCGTCAGAAGAAATGAAGTAATGTAGCATGTGCCCGAACTTACTTCTCAGGTCCACACTCCTGCTTAAGGGCGCCTACACTCAACCGGAAAGAGGAAGCGCTTTGGTATTTCCTTCTATAGCAAGGCGGCAGTGAGTTATGTCTGATGAAATAGGATCCTCAATACGGCTAGTGTTTAAAGATGTCACTATTATGAGAGTGTAGCGTACCCATCAAAAACAAAAATAAACACTTCCTACACACTGCATAAAACACATTACATAATAGTGTCCTGCGACACCAGAAACCTAAACACTGGACGGCACACGCCAAACTGCTGACACCATAAGAAGACGGGCAGAAGGAATTGGAACATAAACATAACTATGTTCACTGCACTGTGTGTCACTAATGATATTCAATATCACAAAGCAGAGTATTTAATGTGTCACCTGTGAAGTGACTCTTCGTGGGGACAAAATGTAGTGTAGCCAAAGTATGACGGTACGCGACCTATTTGAGATCGATATGCATTGGAAATGCTAGTGGGGGAAATAGTATATAAGGAGCGATTTATTGAAAACAAAAACAGATTCTATTTGACTATAATCGAATTTGTATTTCATTTATGGCACACCTTTATGGCATTCTTGCCCTGCCCCTCGAATAAGCAAATCCATCTTTGGCAGACCCCAATGGCATTCATGCCCAACCGGATTGCTTGATATGAAATCCCTTTCACTCCCACCCACAACCATTACAAGAGACATCCAAGAGAGTAAGCTATTTCGATCGAAGTAAGCAAAGGGCGTCGTGGCGTAGTGGTTAGTGTGTTGGACTCTGACGCACGATGAGCGAGTTCGGATCCCGATAATACCAACGCCATCGAATGTTTATTTCCCGGCGTCCCTCCTCGGCGGGGTACAAAACCTCCCGTAGCACACTTGCCATGAAAAAGCTTCTCGACTCATGGCCTTCGGAATCGGCATTAAACTTCCACCTTTGTGAAAAATGAATCACACACAACATGGGTGATTGAGAGAAGTCTGGCTCTGACTTCATGGGCTGTAACGCCACCAAAGAACCAAAACGTTGTTAAACTTCCAGCAGTCCTTTATGTAAAGTCATAGTAGTCTTACCCATCGAACTTCAAAGTGTGGTCTAATTTCTTGATACTTTTATAACAATGTGCGGTTCGTGACACAACTTATGAGTCTGCATGGTCAGCAAGTCATGTGAGCTAATGACACTAGCCCTTCAGATACTACACTGCTGATAATGCTGGGATCTCCGTAAAGTACACCATTCGATAGCCCTTCTTCGAAGGCAGAAACATACGCAAACGCTCACCTCCACACTCCGGGCAGATGCTTAAACGAAATGACTACAAGAGATCTCGGCCAAAAAGGGATGGTAGAGCCATTGAATAATTTAACACTTCAAAACAATATTTCATTTCCCTACTGAACAATATATTTCGTAGTCAAATTAAGTTGCCAAGTTTTCTTAAAAAGATCATACAGCTCCTTATTAGGTCCTAATTGTTTGCGAAACAGCGACAGCATTCCTTAATTCAATCACAAGCTTAAAAACTCATAAAATGTATAGAATTCAGCGTAACTAGAAAACGTTCTGTGAAATTGAAAAACTTATAATGAATTTATCGTTTCCTTTCCCTAAAGGAAATACTTTGCAAAGTAAGGAAAAAAACCCGGACAAACTCTCGAATTATTGAAAACTTATGTATTTCAAAAGAAAATCCAAACAACTCCTGTTCAAACATTCACAAAATCTAAACAATTCTGTCGTTTCTGTCGAAAAAAGAGAACAATATCCAAATTCTGAATTCTCTAAATCCTTTCGTCCAAATCAAACTTTCACAAAAATACAAAAAGGCGACGAATGCATGAAAACAGATACAAATAATCCTTGGAATCCCTTTTCTCATCGTCAACTACGTAAAGTATGCTAAATTAAACTTCCACCTCGAGTCACTGGACACGCCAAGTGCCCTCATTCACCTATCTCCTCCGTCCGCTTTTCAATCCGCTACTAACACCGAATCATCCAGCAAAAAGCAAAAGGTATGAAGACATTTCTCACATTTTGACCTTTAAAATGTGGAATTTCCTTTGTAAAGCCTAAAAAGCGATTTTCCAGGCCACTCCTCTTAATTTTCATTTTGCTTCGAGAGTGGACTACAATGCGAAATGATGGAGTCCACAAAGGGCCTATGAAACAAATGTAAGCCGTATAGGAGGAGGTAAGAGGAAATAGCAAGGCAAACAGAAAAAAAAAGTAAAAGGACGAACTGAAATATTTGGAATTTATACTCCCCTGGAAGGATGTTAGCAGTGGATGGCAGGAATTTTCACAAGACCATGTGAATGTTTTTTTTATTTTCGTTTTTGTTTTCGCGTATCAGTGGGGACGATGGCAAGTTGAGAATCCTTTGTACTTTGCTAAGTGAAAAAAGAAAGACAGAAATGTCCGCACCAAGTGGATAAACCCGTTTATCTTTCACCTAAATCACAGACGCTCAAACCATTCATTCTGTGGAGAGTATCCCCTTCACATTCATCAGATCCCCTTGACTAAAGGCAAGGGATGTGTATATTGTCGTATACCATAACTAATTAGTTAATGACGTCCGACAGGCTTTCCTCCATCTACCAGCACCTCCAGCCAATTAACAATCCTGTACCAACGTCAGCTTCAGACAAATCCAGAACAGAAGAACCATAACGCAATGTAAATTGAAAGCAAACAACTTGAGGGAAAACTGATTGCAGGGACACGCAACACAAATGAAAATTGATATAAATCACTAACTTTGCAGCAAGCTCATAACACACAAACTCCTCCATGGGAGATGTCCTGTAATATGTACAACACTGTGAGCAATTCACCATCCCACATCTAATGCCAAATATATATTACTTTACACAGAAACGACAATCCATCAGAACATACTGTGCAACACACTAATACATCGGCAGTCCAATGTACCGTGTATCAGCAAGTCGCTTCGTCAGGACATCAGGACTCCAACATCCGACTTGTACCAACTCTAGTTTGCATCAATTACGTGGAAAAACTTCTTGCAAACTTCCGCAGTAACTTGGAATGATCGCTCGCACGTGCAAACCGACCAGAGAAAGTACAATAGCATCTTCCCGAAAATGAATCCGTCCAGAGATTTCATCAGAGTTTTGAAGGATGAAATTCATATTTCTCCGCGCGACGGAAAAACCAATTAAATTTATCTCGCCCCCTACTCTATTCAAGTACCAAGCCGAATCATTGTCTCTCCGTATTCAGCTTGATTGAAGGAAAGACATTGGGTTGCCTTCCGCTTTTCGGACTTATAGCACCTGTACACGGAGAAAACTTATCAAAATCTATCAACAAGGGGACGAAGGAGCAACAAGGATATTCGAGACCTATGAAGAAATAATAAAATGTCTCATGCGTCAATTTTTAATGAAGATTTCTCGAGTCCTAGACTATGTATAAGAAACCATTTCCGGTCGTCCAGTTCTTCCTGCAATCTGTGAATGGTTGTATTTGTATGTATGTGTATGTGTTTGAGTTGAGAGAAATTTTGGGCTTACACAGTGAATGATACATATTGAGGTAACCGTCTGGAATCAATTTGAAATTTTAATTAAAAAGTTTCGTGATATCCTTGAGATTTTTTTTTGTTTTATTTTGAATTTCAATTTTCCATTTTTGTGTTTTTGTGATGAAAAGTGAAAGGACAATCAGTGAGTTTTGGAATAATTTGTTTTTTGTATGCTGTTTTACCTATTTCTAGCTGTATTTCGATGGATTCCAATTTTTAGGTTGGTTTAGTGGTTCATTTTAAGGTGTTCCGCTTATTTTCATTGGTGAAAAAATACAACACACACACGAGAAGATACTTTATGACATGACTGGATGGACTTACCTGAAAAGAAAAGAAATATTCAATTAGGTATTAGCTTGTGAAAAAGATGATCGAAATTTTCGAAAGAACAGTCTTAAAGGTAAATATTTCAATATAAACAATTACGCATTTATTCGTGCACACAAATGTAAGTTCTTCGTGTCAATCCTACCACCATTGAGGTTCAAATGAGGTTCATATGAAAGCTACTCTCTATGTTGCAGAAATACATTCGTCAAATGATAAATCTACTCCGACCTAAATTAACTTTTTACACTGCTTATGAGACTAATATGTAGTGAGCTGGTGATAATCTTAAATTGACTTGTATTTTGTAAAGCGTTTTCAAATAAGTACCAGTAGATCGTGGTGACCAAATTATTTGTTGTTTTCAGGCACTAACGATAAATCACAAAGTGACAGCGTCAATCAAGATGTGCAAGTGATAAAACTTTTCGATTAAATTACCGTAATTAAACTGTCCGTGAGGATGTTCACCAGAACCTGAGATACTCAGTTTCATCAAGCACAAGAACTTTATAAAAGCTCAAACAGCTAAGCCATTGCTACATAAGGCCTATGACAAGTTGACGGCAAAATGTTCGTTATGAAAATTGCCAAGGTGACTTCCACTAAAAATGTTGACACTAAAAATGGACTGCATGCAACCAGACCCGCCCAACTCGCCGATACTTTTTAGCATTTGCAGCAGTAATTTAATGGTTACCCTTCACCGCAGGCGACTTAATCACGCCAGGTTCAACGATCGACGTCACTGTTATTTTACGATGAACTGCAACGTGACTCAAATTCAGCAGTACTGTGATGACTGGAAGTTGAAAAACAATTTCCAGAAATGAGAAACAAAATGTAGATGCTCTGGAAAGATAGCTGTAACACTGGACGTTAAAAATGCGTTCAACGCGGCGAGCTGAAAACATATCCTTCAAAATATGTATGAGAGTACCAACTTGCAACCAACTTTTTCAGCGAAGAGTATTGCTCTATGGACGATGGTGTGAAGGAACACGCAGTAGCCGGGTCTCTCAGGGCTCTTTTCTGGAACCAATACAGTTGAACTTCATGTATGATAGCTTCCGTCATCTTGAAATACCAGCCAAAGCTAAAATTGTCGGATTCGCGGACGACATAGCAATAGTTGCAACCGCAAAACTACTTGGAAGAGATTGTTCAAATTAGTAAAAAAGCCATTTCGAATGTTCGACAGTGTTCAGTCGGCTGAACAAAAAACCGAAGCGGTCCTCACTACCAGTAGAAAGAAACGAGAAACGATCACGCTCACGGTAGGTGGGCATGAGATAGCATCCAGTACCTCCTTGCGCGGGTTATGCCGAATTTAGGAGGACCACGATACAGTCGTAGGCCACTTTGAGCTAAGGTAATCACATCTGTCGTGCTTTATGCATCGCCAGTTTGGGCCGGAGTTATGGAGGTGACTTCACACAGATGGAAGATCATAACAGAAAATCAACTATCTGCGCTTAAGGTGAGTAGCGCTTACTGAACAACCTCGGAACACGTAGCCAGCGACATCGCAGGTATGCTACCCATCGATACACTGGCAAAAGAACTACAGAAAAAAATCGTAAAGAGCAGATAAGATGGGCGGCTAGCACACAGTGAAGCAGACATATAACTGAACTTAGATAGTCACGAACTGCAAATGGTAAGTGTGTCATTGCAACTCACCAAATGGTGTGTTTTTAATGTAGTAATTTTTAATGCAATTTAAAGTGTGTAATTACGAAATCGACTCACGCCGTTCGGAATCGGCATTAAACTGTAGGTCCCTTTCACGTGGGTGATTGAGAGAAGCAGAAAAGCTTGGCTCTGGTCCTTCATGGGCCAGAAAAGAAGAAGAATTACGAAAATAAAATTCCCAATTACATATATGCGAACTTGCTAGAAAGCGAATTGCGACCCGGAGCCATGGTGTAATGGTTAACACATTGGATTCCCAACCCAGGGATCCCATGATAAAATCTCAAGGTTCCTGTGAAAATTTTTCGCAGCGAACACAAAAAAACAGGATCATCTAGTCCTCGCTCTCCGAACATTTGTCGCTTCGATACTCATCAAGCCGGAAACATTGTTCTTTGTTTTTCGTTTCATTAAACTGATTGTTTCTTTTTTTTCCATAGGCTTTTGGCCCGATCTCCATCGACTCGGACCACTACCTTGTTGAAGCAAAGGTACGCATGAGGATATCAAGAATTCTTAGGAGTGAAGTAGTTCTACGTAAGTTTGACGTCGGAAAGTTGCAATCGCAAGAGACTGCCAGAATCTTTGCCGATCGTGTCTGCTCCAAGCTCTCTCAAAATCCGCCCACAGCAACACAAACAATAGAGCAGGAATGGGCGTATTGCCAGAGCGCCGTCAGAGACGCTGCCTCAGAGGTGCTGGGTTTAAAACCGCCACCACCTGGAAACCCCTAGTTCGATAAACAATGCGAACAAGCCCATGAGGCAAAACAAGAGGCATAGTACAAAGCCATGCTGCAACGACGGACGAGAGCTCCTCGCGAAATCTATGAGCAGAAGAGAGGATAGGAACACACGTTTTTTTTTTTAAGAAGAAAGAAGAGAGAGCACGGAAAGCGTGAGATCGAGGAGATGGAGAGATGCTTGCGTAGGAATGACCCACGTAAGTCTTATAATTAGGTAAAACGAACATGCCATGGCTAGAAAGCCAGAGCGGCGGCCTGCAGGGATGAAAATGGAGAACTGGTAGTAGAGTCGCAGTCCATGCTGAGGATTTGGAAAGACCAATTCTGCAGACTGTATAACGGCGATGATAGACAAGATACCGCTGTCAGGCAGGACGAGCCATTCTTAGTGGACGACGATGTAGGAGAATTCAAGACTTAAGTCTAATAAAGCCGCGGGTGCAGACGGCCTGTCTGCTGAGCTTCTTAAGTCGGCTGGAGATGAGCTGGTAAGGTGCATGCACCATCTCATTTGCAAGGTATGGTCGGAGGAAAGCATGCCCGACGAATAGAATCTCAGCATCGTATGCCCGATCCACAAGAAAGGAGACCCCTCTCATTGCGCCAACTATAGAGGAATAAGTCTCCTTAACATCGCCTACAATATCTTCTCTGCCGTTTTGTGTGAACGCCTGAAACCGTTTGTGGATAACCTGATCGGCTCTTATCAGTGTGGTTTCAGGCCAGGTAAATCCACAATAGACCAAATATTTACGTTACGGCAGATCTTGGAGAAGACAGAGGAATATTAAATCGACACTCACCACAATTTCGTCGATTTCAAAGCCGCATATGACAGCGTGTATAGAGATGAGCTATACAAAGCCATGTCTCGTCCGACTGTGTAGGATGACAATGGAGAATTCTCGCCGTTCCATTAGGGTCGGCAATGAGCAAACCGAGACCTTTGATGTTAAAAAGGCAAGGTGACGCGCTGTCATACTACTTTTTCATCATCGTGCTTGAAAAGATCGTGCAAGAGTCACTGGCCAACACAAAAGGTACGATTTATTCCAAGTCTACGCAATTGCTTGCGTACGCCGACGACATTGACGTGGTTGGACGGACACAGCGGGATGTCAATGAGGCCTTTGTAAGCATTGAGGTAGAAGCGGCTAAGATGGGTCTCAAGGTTAATGAGGGTAAAACCAAATATCTGCTTTCATCTAAAAAGACGGTCAACACCGACGTATTGGCCAGAACGTCACCATGGGCGGATGTAACTTTGAAGTGGTCCAGGAATTCGTCTACCTTGGCTTACTGACGACCGGCAACAACAACACCAGTGCTGAGATAAAACGTAGAATCACTCTTGCCAACCGCTGTTGCTTTGGGCTCAAGAGGCAATTGAGAAGTAGAGCCCTCTCTAGGAAAACCAAGGTGACACTATATAAGACCTTGATCATCCTAGTCCTCCTTTACGACGCAGAGGCTTGGCCCTTAACAAAAGCGGATGAAGATGCCCTTGGTCGTTTCGAGAGGAAAATTCTGCGCACTATCTACGGTCCCATTTGTTCAAAAGGTGTATGGAGGAGAAGATATAACGAAGAACTGTACGGGGTTGTACAGCGACATCGGCCTGGTACGACGTTTACGGATACAGGGTCTAAGGTGGCTAGGCCATGTAGAGCGCATGGAAAATACAGCTCCGACCCGAAGAGTCTCAGAATTCACCCCGGAAGGAAGGCGCGGTAGAGGACGGCCGCATCAATGGAGACGCACGCAAGTGGAAGGGGACCTTAACCAACTAGGCGTGCGGCGCTGGAAACAGCTGACCAAAGACCGTGCCAGCTGGAGACGCTTGTTGTTTGAGGCCCAGGTTCACCACGGACTGTAGCGCCACCTAAGTAAATTTTGGCCCGATCTGCTCTAATTCTGTCCAATTCTTATGCAAGAGGTCATACCACAACATATCGAAATACCTTCAAAGGGTCAAAGTGACCAAACTGACCGAAACTATAGGTTTTCTCCCTTTTCACTCTCTATCTTAAAGAGGATAAGTGAGCCCATCTGCAGAGTATAATATTTCCGTTATAAACTTTTATATATAGTTCCACAATCTCTCATAGTTCCACAATTCATAATTTCGATATAGATTTATAGCGTTACTATCACTGCATTCATTCATTTTGCTTTTCATTTGATATCTATATGTAGTACTTGGCGTCAGATGTCTTTATCACTTTCAAAAAGTGCGTTCAGATCTGCCAGATTCGATGTCAACATAAACGTTCATTTCTTTCTTTTCTTACCCTAAGGCACATTGCAGTCATCTTTCCTCGACATTAAGCAAATTCCCATAAAGCCTCTAACTATTCGTATTTGACATAATGGCGAATAACGATATCCTCTTCAGAAAAACGACAATGCAGTCATAACCATAAAGGGTTTCTTTGGGGAATTTTCGCCCAATATTCTAACGCAGAAGAACACCACACACAAAAAAGAAAAGAATGTTGAATCAAGCTTAACCACAATTTAAGGTTATCGTCCTTTAGCCTGACATTTCATCTATACCGGAAACTTGGTGCTAATGCGGATATGCCTTCTTCTTTCTGACATATCTTCACCCGCATCAATTCGATTGAAGCAGAACATTGAGTTGAACGTGAATCCTTCGGTGTTTTCCTCTAATCAATTATGTAAAACAGGCCATGGCAGGCAAGCTCTCTTACAATACCCTTGGCCCTTCATTTTTCGTTTTATAATTTTGTTTGTTTGCAAACATTTTTCTGAGTGTTAAAAACTGATGATGGAGAAAACGAAAGCAAAAACAACAAAAAAAAAACTTTTTTATTGAGAATTGTTAATAAGGTAAAGAACAAACGAGAGGTGTAAGCAAGGTGAGAGCAAGGACATTCACTTTTATCCTCGCCAGTTATAGATACCATCCTTCGTGTCTTGTTACTCACCTTCACCTTTGCTAGTGAGCAGCCACAAAAGCCTGATGAAAGAATTTGTCCTGTTGTTCATCATGGACGTAAATTGAGAAAGTAAAGGTAGTGAACAAAGGACCTCTACAATCCATTTCGATACATTATTAAATTTGGTCCTTGCTTTTGCGCTAAATTTCATTCGCCCATTCGAGAGGGAAACAGTGCGTAGACTCGAGGGAGCGAAGGACTTTTCCAAGGATTTGATCAGTTCAAAGTTTTCCCGTTTGTTGTTGTTGTTTTTTTTTTTTTTGTTTCTCGTTATTTGCTTTATTTTTTCCATGAAATATTAATGGCGTGTCGGTTGTGTTAGGATACAGTGAAACGAGTTATATACCATATCCAGAGCATTGGGGATGCAATAATGTTTGGCCCCTAAAACGACGTGTAATTCCCCCGGCAGTGAATGGTTTTACATGCTTTCCCTTAGCCGGCCGCCACGACTGAAGAGTGTGAACTCAGTCTGACATTCTAGACAGATAAGCATGCATCTAGTCAGAGCATATGGTATACAAGTACTTTTGTATGGGGGAAGTACGAAAAAAGAAAAGTACTTCGCGTTTATCGATTTTCCTTCCGTTACGCCATTGTGGGAGTTTGAACTGAGGTTGTGTGCTTCCTTTACGAAGCATTTCTTCAATGTTTTTCTCTGTTTGAATTTGCCTTTTGCTGCCGGTGCTATAGTGCCAGACGGGATAAATGCATTTCCCCGGTGTCTGTCTGGTTGGCGAATGAACTGCGGATAAGTTCACGAAGTGACTTTGGGATGCATTAGATTAAGATACATACAGCTTTGCTCCTAACTTTCATTATGTAGTATACCTTCGATGGTTGGGTAAATAGAAAAGTTTGATATAGACTACTGAAGTTATTGGATCCTAGCAAAATTTAAAGGAACTGGGACGTACAGGTATGGAGGGTTGAACAAGTGGATTTTGGTAATTTAAAATATTAGGTGGAGGGGTTATCTGAAAAAGATATGTCTTGGCCAGAGATAAGTATTTAGTCTGTCTTAGTTGTACAGTAACAAAACCTTCGAGCAAAGGTTAAAGACAGAATTGCCCATAATAATAGCAACTATTTGGGCACTTAGAGTTTTTTCATCTTTGGCTTTAGAGAATATTTCCAATCCAAGGCATTTTTAGTTTTAAGTCTGTACTGACGCACGATCAAGAAACGTGGCTCGCTAATAAGGGACTACAGAAAAAAAAAAAAAAAAAACAAAAAAAAAAAAAAAAAAACAATAGGATCTCATTTCTTATTTAATAGCTTCAAAGCTATAAATTATAATAGTTGGAATAGTGATTTAGTTTAATCGAGAAGTTAAATCAATGAGTCGGAAAAGGGAACCTAAAAATTCGTCATTCAACAAGTCGCTCAATAGCCTGGAGCCATTTCTATAAGAGTTGAAGATACTCCCTGAAGCGAAAAACAGAAGATTTGCACTCTTGCTAATGCTTTCATGATATGTTATAAAGCCAAGTATGATTAGTTAGCATTGCTATTTCATCATGAAAAAAAAAAAACCGGCCAAGTGCGAGTCGGTCTCGCGCACGAAGGGTTCCGTACTATTATGTAGAAAAACGGCAAAAAAAGCATGTCTGTTGTATGGGAGCCCCATTTATACATATATTTATTATATTCTGTCTAAGTATTTGTTGTTAAAGCAGCAACAGAAATACATAATCAGTGACATTCTATTCTCACTTTTCGGATAGTTAAAATCTAGAATGTTGTAATTTTTAGAAAATACTAATTTTTTGAGTGATTGCCAATTTGGGTTTAGACGTGGCAAATCGACTGAAACTGCTTTATTGAAATTAACTAGTGAAATATATAATAGTCTAAACACTTCTCAAATACCATCAACATTATTTGTTGATATCAGTAAGGTCTTTGATATGGTTAATCATACTTTGCTACTCGATAAACTTTACAAAGCGGGTTTCAGAGGCTCCATTTATAAATCGTTTTCTTCTTATTTATCCAACCGTTATCAAGTTGTGAAAATTAGGAATGTTTACAGTTCTATAGACTACTTAAATATGAGTGTTCCCCAAGGAGCAGTATTGGGCCCAATCCTTTTTCTAATTTATGTTAATTCGTTTTTCTTACAACCTTTTAAAGGCAAAATAACCGCCTTTGCTGATGAAACATCTCTTTTCCACTCAAACACTGACTTAATTGATAGTTTTGCAGATGTTATTAATGACCTATGTAGATATGTTAAGGAGATGGTTTAATTATCATAAACTAATAATTAGCAACAAAACGAAGTACATGATATTTAATATCAATGGTACAGTTTTCAGAGACCTTCCCTTATATTATCATGCACCATTGTGTAATTGATTTGTTCTTGAAGATATAGTATTCAACAATCAAGAATGTTTGAAAATTCCTTCTTGATTGAACACGTGGACAGTTTTAAATATTTAGGTGTTATATTGGACCAACAACTTTGTTGGGAAGACCATTCAATATATTTGAAACAGTATCTAAATGGGGTCATAAGATAATTATTCCATCTCAGTATGCACTGCAATCTCTACCCGTTTTAAAATACTAAATGTATACTCACACCGATATGGAACTAGCAAAAACATGTCCATGTCCGGAACTAAATGTATTATCGCACCGATATGGAACTAGCAAACCATGCCCATGTCCGGACCTGAATGCATACATACCCATGTATAACATTCGTTCACGAAATGCGGTGCGGGCATTATATTCTTTCATTTATTTTCTTCATTTCAGTTCAAGTGTGCTGTACAGTGTACACCAACTGTTCGAGCTTTATCGCCACATCTCCATACTTTTGGGTTTCTTGAAAACTACGGGGTATAACTCATACCGTATGAGAAGTATGTTCGTTGCATTTATGTCTTTTTTTTTTTCGTTTTGTACATATGTGATTGATGAATAAGGGTTGAATGGAACTATGGAACTCTTTTCGTTCAATTTTCGGAACGAGAGGACATGTGTCCGAGAGAGGACATAGTTCCGTGAACTATACATGTCCGGAACTACCCAACTCTACTTCGTAATGTACATATGTATGTATGTATGTATACTTATACATAGCGTACAGATGTGTGAGTGTATGCACGTATGTGATGCGTATGCACGTATGTACGTATCGGTTCGTATGTGTGCAAGATCGCTTGCTCCTCTTGCTCACTTGCTCCTCTCCACCTGCCGCGACGTCGTGCGAAAGGGATTTTAGGCCAGCTGCGAGGACTGTTCGTGAGCAATGGCGCCACGCGATTGCCCTCACGCCGACTTACCCGCAGCAAGAATCGCGAATTTGCTACGAGACTCGCGAAATATCCCACGCAAAAGAAAAAAAAAACACCGTATAATCGTTTCCAATTCAATATGTCACAAATTTAATTTCCTTAACCTAACTTAATCTAGGTTTACAATTATTCCTTAAAACTACCCTACACCGTATGTCAATAAAAAAAGTCGAAATAAATAAAAAAAATATATGTAAAATAAAAAAAATAAAAGGAATCCACTGTCCAAAAAAGTAAATAAAACGCAGCTTGAGTATTCGAACAGTCGTACCGAAACTCCTCTGACCAACGACTTAGCCCGCATCACCAATCGCGACACGCAAATTTGCGATTTCAATACCTTATACTAGTGCTGTAGCAAATCGTATGTATTCGTTACTGAGTAACGGGTACTCTAATTTGTACCAAGTAACGAAACGTTACTCCCAAATAAATGTCGTTACTAGCACGATTTCGTTACTTCTGTATTTGAGTATAACGAATAGTGCTGTAGCAAATCGTATAATCGTATGTATTCGTTACTGAGTAACGAAGTATCATTATGGATACGCTAACCAGTCATGTACTTTGGGTATTTTGGGTATAATGGTATCTGGTATATCGTCGTCGATCGGTACGTATCATTCAAACTGCCTCACCTGACTTATTCTGACTTATACTGTTTGATGTGGGTATCTGTTTTGAGTACTGATAACAATACAATGTGTTTTGCGTCAAATGATGTGTAGTATCGTCTCGTCATCGCTACCGGACTTGTTCTTCATTGTACTGTTTTTTGTGCATCTATGAAAGTAACGAGTAACGACATTTTTGTAACGAGTATTTAAAACAAAAGTAACGTATACATACGGGTATTCAAATTGAAGTTACTTTTACAGCTTATACAACGAACGTGATATCCGCGACCAACGTAGCAATAGGACACACGGTACGGCCGCGTACCGGGAACTGCTTAAAACCGTACCGGAGTTCTTCCCCGAAGATCACTCTCCGAGTACTTCGCCGAAGATTTCTCCCCGAGTTCTTCGCCCGCAAAACAAAAAAAAAAAAAACAAAAATGCTGACCTTCTGCGGGCTGAACTCCACTCGTTCGCATGTCAAGTGCTGATCGCACCCTCGGGCTATCCGCTTTCCCTGAGTTTGGTTTCCCAAAATGGATGACTACGAGCCGCTCATAAATGGGAACTGACCGAAAGATGACAACGAAAACCTTTCGAAACAATTTATGATTGGTTGTTTGTAATTATGTATAATTAATTTTGTTCTGTTTTTAGTATTTGTCGTGGTAGCGGCAACAGAAATACATCATCTGTGAAAATTTCAACTGTCTAACTATCACGGTTCATGAGATACAGCCTGGTGACAGACGGACGGACGGACGGACAGCGAAGTCTTAGTAATAGGGTTCCGTTTTACCTTTGGATACGGAACCCTAAAAATGAATACCCGAGGAAAGCTTACATATAAATCATTGAATTTTATTTTCAAAATTCGTGTTCGGTGAAAAATGTGTTTTCAAGCATTTCGACATACTGAGCAAGCAATTGAAGTTCAAGTGACTAATTTTCACGATAGAGGACATCAAGTGTACAGAAAAAAAAAACAGTACTGCAATATCTCCGGTATCAATGGTAAGTCGCCGTTCGCAGTAACTGGGATTGTGTAACATGTGTACGTTAGAATCATGGATTAAAACTTGTTAAACTCGGAACACATCCAGTGGAAATGGGATTTATTGAGAGACTTAAATAGAAGTACAATTACATAGTTCATAAAGCTTTCGTATGATCATATCAAAGGAACTATGTTGCCGATTCAGTTTCCAATAACAAAATAAGCTAGTTCAAAAATTACCGTCGAACTATGTACCTGCCATAGTCGATGTATCCCAGTTCCTCAAATATAGAGGGATGTCAACCTTGTTGTCATCACCAAGATTGGAAAACCAAGTGAACAACCTAAATCCTAACTCTATCAGCCTAACACATTTCCTAATAAGAACAATGGAAAATCTGGTAATGCGCCAAATTTTCAGATTTTCAGAGGATAAGTATCTAGGTATTTACCTTGATAACAAACGTCGGCGTTCTCACTGTAAAAACTGGGGATCAAAACCTAAGGTGATCCATTAGTTACATATATACCGCGAGCGACAGTAAGACGTATGCTCTCTTATACGTCTGCAGTATTGTGGACAAACGTTGAGCAAAAAACAGATACTAGCGGATATCGGCATTACAGGTGTTATGTATGCCAACCTGCCCACCGCAACCCAAGAGCCGCTGATTGGACTTACTCCACTGTTCCTATTTATTAAAAAGTTCGCAATACGCATTCCAATCAGAATTCTTCGCTTAGAAACAGGCTTACCACGTAGACCACTGGGTCACATGTCCATTTTGAAATATCGTCCTGAGCTGGATATGATTACCACGGTTTCGGACCCATTACCACGCACACTCACTTTTGACGAGAGATTTGGGATACTGATTCCAAACAGCGATTCCTTGTTCAATGTCAAAGTGGTACACAGATCGCTCCAAGATGGGTTCCGGCGTTGCGCTGGCATCTTTGCACCAAATCGGAAAATCTCGAAGGCTCTGGGGATTAGTCATAGTACCCTCCAAGTCGAATTATACGCCACGCTGACGTGCATCAACCTAAACTTAGGGACTGGCATAAGAAGTGTAACCATCAATATATTCTCAGACAGTCAATCAGCGCTCAAAGCATTGGGCTCGTATAGCACGAACTCAAAGTCCGTTAAGGAATCCCATGATGCCATACTGGACCTAAATAAGGTCAAATTCTGGTGGGTGCTAGGGCACAAGGACGCCGATCAACTCGCTAGGAAAAGTTTCGGCGGAAGGGACATGGGTGCCGAACCTTTCTGCGACATTCGCAAGTCTAAGATTCATTCTTTCTTAGCCAATTGCAAAAATCGTAATACATGTCTTTTTGGAACAGCGTTCAAGGACTGTGCTTATCAAATAAATATGTATATACGGCCCCATTCATTTCCAAGTGACGGCCGACTCTGTCCTGAGGACGAAGAAACTACAGAGCACATATTATGTGAGTGCGCTGCTTAAGCAACACCGTATACTTCTCAGTGAAGGATACAGTTCTCAGTGAAATTATAACTCCTAAGGGGATTATAAGTGAGAGCACTGTGGCGCAGTGGGTAGTGTGTTGGCCTCTGACGCCAATGACACGGGATCGAATCCCGACACAGCCATGTCATCGAACGTGTTTTCACTGTGTTTCTCCTCAGCGGGGTTCTGACAAAACCCCCTGTAGTAAAATTGTCATGAAAAGCTTCTCGAAATTCGCCGTTCGGAACCGGCAATAAACTGTAGGTCCCTTTCACCTATCCGCATCACTGAAGCTCCTCATTTTCTTCACTTTCTTAATAAAGTCGAAAATGTCTCTCATATGAGCTAAGATGATCCCCTTGTATATGTATGTATGTATGTTGGCGTTACAGTCCATGAAGGACCTGAACCGAGCTTCTCTCAATCACCCATGTTGTGTGTGATTTATTTTTTCTACAGATGAAAGAGACCTAATGCCGATTCCGAAAGGCTTGAGTCAAAAAACTTTATCATGATAAGTATACGACGGATGGGTTTGCCAGTACCCCGCCGGGAAGGACGGACGCGGCGAAATAAACATTCGATGGCGTTGGTGTTATCGGGATTCGGACTCGCTCATCGTGCGTCAGTGTCCAACACACTAACCACTGCGCCACGGCGGCCTCCAACTGCCTGCTTTCAGTTAAATTTTCCTACAAAAAAGGCAGAAGAGTATATCACTTATTTTACCTCTCCTAACGGTATCATCAAAAAACTTAGTGATATTTTTTGCTTTGTGCTAATCGATAGCACATTAGTTTTCCCGCCGAGGAGGGACGATGCGAAAAAACATTCGATGGCGTTGGTGTTGTCGGGATCCGAGCTCGCTCATCGTGCGTCAGAGTCTAACACACTAACCACTGCGCCACGGCGTCCTCCTCCTCTCACAAAAAATACTAAAAAAACGTGCGACAAGTTCCGATGCACACGTAACGATTTAATAACGCCATTCCATTGTACGTACGTACGTAACTCTCTACTGTATGACTTATGAGTTAATAAATTACGGCGCAATTTTTTATTAAAAGTCTGTTGTATGTAGTAATTCTAGGACATCCTTTACAGTATGCAAATAGAAATATATTTCAGAGGACTTTCTTTTATGGAAGTTTTAAGAATCTGGGCTGTTTTCCAGTATTCCAAGTGAATTGGAGAGTTGAAATCTGCCGTCTGCTATCCTCGTTATAGTAACTGAAAAGATTTAGAGGGTGCCCATTTCAAACCACTGAAATGTGAAATCGGATTTCTTTATATGTAGAAGAAACAAATACTTTTCACCCATATACAGCCTTAACAATTGACTGAGCTTTTAACAAGGGTCGAGTAGCTGATAAAGCTACAGTACAGTCTGTATTGCCTTTTTCCTTGTCACTAAACCTTGTTCAGACTTACACTACTTCATTTAAAAACAAAAACAGAATCAGAATACTATTATTTAATTCTTGCTCACTGACTTTGACTAAAAGACAATCCCTAACCCAATTTAGCAAAAAGAAAGCAATCAATTATTTGCAGGCAAAGATTTCGATCTCCAGTGCCACATATGACGTCCAGCATAAGTATACATACATAAATACGAACTTCTCCAACAAAGTACCTAACAATTCGGTAGTAACTTCTCCAACATGTCAATGTAAAATACACACCAAAAACAAGTTACACGCAGATTTCGACCACAAGTTTGTGTACAATTTGCGTTTTATAAATTACGTTTATATTCAAGCATCTCTCAGCAGTCATCCTGTAGGCAGCCGTAGGCAGGCTCTTCCTTCGGGTTAGTTATCGTCTAGTAACGGAACGAATTGACCTTAATTTATGCAACCATATTCGAAGAAACCCCCACATACACCTCTTTCATTACATGGCATTGTGTTCATTACGAATGGGTCGTTGTGCTGGTGTATCTCAAATATTAATCCGACGGCTGTTGGTGTTTACTCAAGTCCTGATTCTGTCGGATGGTGAAAGAACAAAGTTTTGAATTTCACCCTGCGTATGCCTGTTTTTGGGTTCTGCTCATTTTCTCAGAAACTTTTCAAATTTCAGAGGAAAATTTATTAGCTACTCCTCCGGTCGCCTTGATGCGTACCAGAACGTAATTGTTTAGATGCCCTGGTAAGTGTGTAGTAATGTAGCTACACTTATTTGCCGACTGCTACAATATTCACCATTTTATATCTTTCTGTTTTGACATCGTCGACGACATGGAAAAACAAAAACTTTTACACCATCGTAGTAACACCATCGTCAACAGCATCTACCTACGTTGTTGTGTACCACCATCAGTTAGGGTGTAAAGGTCTAATGCGGAAGACTATGGTGTGTACCTGCATAATTCCTGATACACTGGTGTTACTGTTTCGAGTAGTAATCGCCAAGTGCAGTATTTTACTAAAGTAATGCCTTGGGAAAAAGTTATAAATTACATCAACCCTTACCATTTAGCATAACAACATCCCCGTCAACTCACCCTCAGGCACATTTCTGTACGTCATCTATTGTCTATTTAACTGTCTACCAACCTGGGTGAAGTAAATTCGGGTTGCAAGCATACGAAAATGAAAATCAGCTAACAGAAGATAAGAGTAGATATGTATATGTATACATACATATGTATGTATGTAAGGTAGGAGAGTCTCATCGGACGGATGGATGGATCTGAGGTGGCAACATGTTAAAGAGGAATAGCGTAATGTTAGCTATTCTCTTGAGGCGTCGTTGAAACTTGTGTTTTTCAGGTTCCCATGGCGTATGGCGAAGGAGGATAGAGAGTTTGGGGCTTGGTGAGCTCCTATCCGGTATAGTGTGAAATAGTAACATACTCACATCTGTTCATGTTTCCGTTGGTTGTTAATACGAATTTGTACGAGCGGAAAAGGGGCGAATAGAAGATGAACACATTTGTCGAGGTATGCTATTTGGAAATGTTTGATAACTGAAATGGAATGATGACAGAGGAGGGCGGATGTTTGCAGGCAGGATTCTCTTCCGTTTTGTTTTTTGCTTTTTTTTTTTTTTTGTTTTTTTTTTTTTTGTTGTTTGATTCCTGCGCTTGATTTTTGAGTGCAATTTTAACGAGTGCAAACACAAAGAAAGCTATAATGAACGAAGAAGTGTACCAATGGACTCGAGAAATATGATCGATGAGGCAGATTTCCAGGTAGGATGAACCAACATACATCGCTTAATGGAAGCACCCCGTCACTAGAGAATAGGTGTCGTGTGCAGTTCAATGTCCAGATTGCTTCTGAGTCGTTTACTTGTATCTGCACAAGTTTTGTGAATATGAAAATCATTCCTCTCATTGCAGAACAACACAGTTCTACTGAAGAGGAAACAGAAACTTCAAGCAGTTTGAATTCATTGTGCACGTTTGTCTATTTGCAATAGAGGATTACACTCCTTCGAATGAGGACAGTCTTTTGATTATGTATATGTTCTCATTCAAATGTTATGTAACCATTTTACTATTTTGATAGGCAACGAAAAGGCGGACCTACTAGCAAGGAGAGGCTCTGCATCATCATTTATGATGCCACGGCCTTTCTGCGGCATACCCACTAGCCCCACCAAATCCTGCATAAACAATTGGTTAAGGAACACGACGGATTACTACTGGTCACAAACGAAAGGTAGCAGACAAGCCAAGCTGTTCCTCCCAACTACATCCCTCAAAAGAACGAAACAACTTCTCATGCTTTGGAGGAGTCAGATTCGTTTAATCACAGGTTTCCTTACTGGACACTGCCCAGTTAATAAACACCTCAAAACAATGGGCATCATACAAGATGACACTTGCCGTATGTGTAATGAAGACGAAGAAACAGCAGAGCACATACTATGCCACTGTAACTGCCTGGTTACAGCACCGTGGCGCACCGTGGCGCAGTGGGTAGTGTGCTGGCCTCTGACGCCGATGACACGGGATCGAATCCCGACACAGCCAGGTCATCGAACGTGTTTTTCACGGTGTTTTTCCTCAGCGGGGTTCTGACAAAACCCCCTGTAGTAAAATTGTCATGAAAAGCTTCTCGAAATTCGCCGTTCGGAACCGGCAATAAAAACTGTAGGTCCCTTTCACCTATGTGAAAATGAAATCACACACAGCATGGGTGTTTGAGAGAAGCTCGGCTCAGGTTCTTCATGGACTGTAACGCCAACATACATACATACACAACTGCCTGGTTAGTACACGTCTTCGTCACCTAGGCAAGTATTATCTTGAAGCAGAAGAAATTGCTGCCAGCTCACTCAAAGCATACTAAGTTTTATCACGGACTCGTGGCCGCAGTGATCAGGCGACTCTGTCCCACCCCCTAACCCCTATCTATCTATCTACTATTTTGATCAATCACCCTAGAATCATCTTAAGTAGTCACGAATTCATGATCCATATTCTGTTTCACTTAACATAATTTCACTTCACTACTGAAAATCTTACCGCAACGATACATTAATATGAGTGACTTGTAGTGTACGAAATCAGTGTCGAAATCCTTTATGAGCTCGCTCTGGATCAGCGCCTAGTAAGATCACATACCACTACTAACGACTTCAAGTTAATTATCCTGCACCATTCAGTAAGAAGTACATGTGATACATGCATGTATAGACTGCAGCCGTGGTGGGTTGGAATTTCTCGTCACAGGTATCATCCTCCGTATAAGGACATAATACTACCGAAATGCATATGAGCAAGGGGAGAAAGCAAACAATCGTCATGTGTGAGGGATTTTCGGTAGATAAGGGCTTTATTGTCAATTGATGTGTACAAGAGGTACAGTTCTATTATATTGTTACGAATTTATTCGATCCCCACACCAAATAGGGTTCGCACCACTGGATTGCGATAAACTACAATTTTCTACGTTTTCCCAATTAAAAACACACACACACTGTTATTTCTTTCACCACAGATCAACTATCTGTGTAGCTTCACCACTTTTCTTTATTATCCAATACTATCCACTTTAAACTTTATTTTCCAATACTATCCACTTTAAACTTTATTACCCAATACACAAACCTTTATTGAAAGCTTTTCTTTTCACCTTGGTGGATCACACCGACTTGTCACACGCTGTTTTATACCACAAACTGAATGAATGTCAAGGGCGAGTGTTCGCGCTTATATAGCTCTCGGTCCACTGTCTCGAACGTTCGCCGTTGGAAGTTCCCCTTCGGAAATCTCTAGAACGCTCTGACAATTCCCTTGGAAGTTGACATCATTCCAATCCCCGCTTCCAGAGAGTTTTCGAACTTAACGGTCCGCTTGCATCTCCGCAACACTGCCCTCCTCCTAAACTTGTTCGTCCTCGAACAAGCGATTGGACCCTTCTCCGTAATATGGTGCTAACCTCTCTACGTGGACAATTTTATAGTTCGCCCGTCTGTTTCCCATCTACCACGTCATTGAGTTTCTTGATGACCTCATATGGTCCGTCCCAGGCTGATTGCAATTTGGGGCACAAGCCTTTTTTCCGTTGTGGGTTGTACAGCAATACCAATTGTCCGGTCTCGAATCCAGAAGTATTCGCCCTCAAGTCGTATCGCGCCTTCATTTTATCGCTGACCAAGTTCAGTCGCTCCCGGATGAACTGATGGATGGAGTTCAGCTGTTCCTTCTTTTCGGTTACGAAGTCTTCCCTGCCGCTAGTTGTCGGCAGTACCACGCCGAACTTCAAGTCCGATGGAAGTCGGAGATCAGTTCCAAAAATGGCTTCGGCGGGTGTTGTTGCCGTTGAATTGTGCTGTGCCGAACGGTATGCCATTAAGAAAAGGGGAAGATGTTTATCCCAGTCCTTCTGATCTCCGACGACGACTTTTCTCAGGTATTCCTCCATCGTCCGGTTGAACCTTTCGACCATGCCATCAGATTGTGGGTGTAATGGTGTTGTCCGCGTCTTTCTGATACCTAGCATGTCACAGAGTTCTTTGAACACCGACGACTCGAAGTTTCTCCCTTGGTCTGAGTGCAGTTCCATTGGTACTCCATAACGCGAAACCCAGTTATTCACGAATGCATCCGAAATGGTTTTGGCTTCCTGGTTCGGAATGCAAAACACCTCAGGCCACTTGCTGAAGTAATCGATCACCACTAGCGCGTACTTGTTTCCAGCGTTGCTCGTTGGGAATGGGCCTGCAATGTCCATTGCGATACGTTCGAACGGTACTCCAACATTGTACTGCTGCATATTTCCTCGAGTTTTCCTAACTGGCCCCTTTGCCTTCGCACACTGTTCACACCTACGAATGAAACGCGTAACCGACTCATGGCATCCTACCCAGTAGAAACGTCTCTTGATCTTTTCTACAGTCTTGTTAACACCAAGATGACCCCCGCTTGGTCCCTCGTGGTATTCTCGGATGACCTCGTCGATTTGCCCTTTTGGAATTACCAGCAGATCGTTTACAATGTTCCCGTCCTCACTTTCCCAACTGCGGTAGAGGCAACCGTTCTTCAGCTTCAAACTCTGCCATTGAGCCCAGTAAGCTTTCACGATTGGCCTTTCACTGGATATTTCCTGCCAAGTTGGTCGAAAACCTCGTTCTTGGTATCCGATGATGACCGCCAGATCGGCATCTTCTCGCTGCTTTCTTCCAACCTTCTCGGCCTTCCAAGCATTCTCTGGCAGCACAAGGAAACGACGGATATTGGTGACCTCTTCCTTGGTCTCGGCGCGTGAACAATGTTTGCATTCAACATCGCAAGGTCGCCTCGATAATGCATCCGCATTTCCATGACTGCTTCCCTTCCGGTGTTCGATACTGAAGTCATAACTCTGGATTCTCTCTATCCATCTAGCAAGCTGGCCTTCCGGGTTTCTGAACTGCAGCAGCCATCTCAACGCTGCGTGGTCCGTCCTAAGATGAAAAGCTTGGCCATAGAGATATTTGTGGAAATGCTTGACGCAGTCAACCACAGCCAAAAGCTCCCTCCTAGTTACACAGTAGTTCCTCTCCGGCTTCGATAGGATCCTACTGTAGTAAGCGATGACCCGTTCTCGCCCGTCGATTATTTGAGAGAGTACTCCTCCGATTCCATGTCCGCTCGCATCGGTGTCCAAAATGAACTTTTCTCCTGGAACAGGACATGCAAGAATCTTCGCACTGCAGAGCAATTCCTTCAGGTGAATGAATGCTTCCTCCTGCGGCTTCTCCCACTTGAATGGCCGATTCTTTTTGGTGAGCTCGTGCAAACTGCTGGCAACGTTTGCAAATCCTGGGATGAATCGCCTGTAATACGTGCAAAGTCCCAGGAATGACCTTAACTCATGAAGATTCTTCGGCCGCGGCCATTCCTTAACCGCTGAGATTTTCTCTTCATCTGTATGGACTCCTTCTGCAGTCACCACGTGTCCCAAGTACTTCACCTTGTTCTGGAAGAGCGAACATTTCTTCGGGCTCAATTTCAATCCGGCTGCTTGAATACGTTCCAGTGATCGTCGAAATCCTTGCCCGTGACAATTATGTCATCCAGATAGACAAGGCAAGTCCTCCAGTGAAGTCCTCTTAGCACCCGGTTCATCAGTCTCTCGAATGTGGCTGGTGCATTGCAAAGACCGAAGGGCATCACAGAGAATTGCCACAACTCTCCCCCGGCGGTGAACGCGGTCTTTTCCTTGTCTTGCTGGTCAAGCTCTATTTGCCAGTATCCACTTTGCAAGTCCAGCGTCGAGAACCACTTTGCACCAGATAGTGTGTCCAAGGTGTCGTCGATTCTTGGTAAAGGATAGCTGTCCTTTTTCGTGACGTCGTTCAGCTTCCTAAAGTCAACGCAGAATCGGGTGCTTCCATCCTTCTTCTTAACTATCACTACTGGAGAACTCCATGGGCTTGCAGATGGTTCGATCACGCCCTCCTTTTCCATCTCGTCGATTAGTTTGATCACCTCTCCTTCTTTCGCCAAAGGTACCCTCCTCGGTGGTTGCCGGATGGGTCTAGAGTCCCCTGTGTCTATTCTGTGCTTCACAATTGATGTTCTTCCACAGTTCTTACCATCTGCAAAAACTGTCCAATATTTACGAAGCAGGGAGAGTGCTTTACTTTTATGCTTCTCCACTAGGTGTTGCGTCCACTCTCTGGCCATTGTTTTTAAGAAGGCTTTGTTGGACTGGATTTCCTGTTGTTTCTTATCGTCGCAGTTCATAATAGCGGCAGCTTCTTGGCATTGAGCGATCGTTGTTCCCTTGTGTATCGTCCTAGGTGTACTGGCAGGATTCAGGACTCGTACTGGAACCAATTGGTCTTGTCGGGGTTCCACGAGAGCCCTTCCAACAACTATATCGCTGGGTCGATTTCTTTTGTCGGGCTCGACCACCCACATTCGGCTTGTCCCCGCATCCTCTTCTAACTTTGCCCAAACCACAGCTTCTGCATTCGGGGGAACTGTTTGGCGCGCTTGCACGACTATTCGCCTGACCTTGCTACCCTGTCCATTATCTATTGTTAATGGGAGCTTCAAGTTGCCATACTTCATCACTTTTTGGTTGAGGTCCAATGTGAAGCCATGCCTAATCATGAAGTCGACGCCGATTATGATGTCATCAGTAATGTCCGCAACGATGAAATCATGCTGAAACTCGACGGTACCCATCGTAATTCTTTTCTGGACCTTTCCCTTAACTTCCGCCTTCTCACCAGTCACTGTACGAAGCCTTACCTCGGAAAATGGTTCGATGTCAGAAACCAATCCGCTTCGGATGACTGAATGAGTTGCGCCCGTGTCCAACGTCAGCAGATATCGTCGCCCGTCCATCGTTCCCTCGATGACTAGGCTGGTTGCACCCCTACAGATTCGGGATACGAGGATGCTGGGGCACTCCAATGTGGGAGCCAGCGCACGCCCCTCTGTACTGACTCGTTTTAGTTTAACGGACTGTTAGGTACACCTTTTGCACCTCCACGTTCGCGTTCACTCCCTTGGTCTCTTTTTGGCGAACTAGCCCTCGAACGCTTTCTTCGCAGACGGCAGTTTCTCGCAATGTGCCCCTGCTGGTCGCAGATGTAGCATCTACCCGGGAATGAACCACTCTTACTCGCCGTTGTTGTTCTGGAACTATCCTGGTCTTGAGATATGCGCCTTAATTTGATGGAAGGTCGGCATATCAAGAGCGATGTTTCACATGCGAGAGCCCTGGCAACTGTCTCCTTGAAAGATGTCTTCGGCAGGAGAATCAGGCTTCGTTGCGTATCGGGATCCCTTAGCCCTTGGATGAAGGAATCCGTTTTTAGTTTCTCCACCATATCAACTGGAACATCCGCGTAGGCTAGATGAGACAGCCTCTCGATGTCGGCAGCGTACTGTTGTATGGTCTCGTTTAAGCGCTGCTTGCGCCCTTTGAGTTCCAGCTTGTGCATCTCCTGCATGTGCTCACTGCCGTATCTTCGATGGAGAGCATCCCATATGGCTGTGTAGTTTCTTCTTCTCTGGGTCTCCGGGATGGTCTGTAGAACGTCAGCTGCTTCACCTTTAAGGGAAATTACTAGGGCAGCCACACGATCTTCCTCTCCCCATTGATTCCGTTCCGCTGTTGTCTCGAACTGGAGCTTAAAGATGTTAAAAGCGCTCTTGCCGTCGAAGTTGGGAGCTGTGAATTTTGATGCTGCAGTCGGTACGACGATTCCTTGATGCTGTACGTTCTGGATAGTTTTCTCGAGTTCCAGAACCTTCATGTCGAACCTCGATTCCAGTGACTCGATTCTCTTTTCTTGACTCGAGATCTAGAACCTTCTTGTCCAGTGTCTCGATTTTCTCTTCGACATTCTGGAATCGATCGTTAACGGCTTGCTGGATGTCTCTCAAGCTTTCTCGATTGTTCTCTAGCATCTCTTCTACCGTCTCCAACTTCTGGCTCAGGGAAGTAGAATTTTCCTCCAGTTTCTGACTCAGAGAAGTGGAATTTTCTTCCAACTTTTGATGTATGGTTGCTTCTAGTCTCTGGCTTATGGAACTGGAATTTTCCTCCAACTTTTCTAGTTTCTGGTTCATGGAAGCACTCATAGCGTTCATAGCCGCGAGAATTTGCTGCATATCGAACCCTGGCTCAGTAGATGTCGACGGCTTCTCCACTACGAATTCGTAACTCTCCCAGTCGACACCTTCTTCCTGCAACGCTGATCGCAATCTCTCCACCAGGTTGGCTTTACTTCCCACTGTGGATAATTGCCGAGCATCCAGCTCTCTTTTCAGTTGTTCGATTGTCAACTTTTCCAATTTCACCATTTTTTCTATCTCCTAACAATTCACTAATTTAAATAAACGTTCCACTCGTTTACTCGCAATCCCACTTCTGACACCAAATGTTACGAATTTATTCGATCCCCACACCAAATAGGGTTCGCACCACTGGATTGCGATAAACTACAATTTTCTACGTTTTCCCAATTAAAAACACACACACACTGTTATTTCTTTCACCACAGATCAACTATCTGTGTAGCTTCACCACTTTTCTTTATTATCCAATACTATCCACTTTAAACTTTATTACACAATACACAAACCTTTATTGAAAGCTTTTCTTTTCACCTTGGTGGATCACACCGACTTGTCACACGCTGTTTTATACCACAAACTGAATGAATTTCAAGGGTGAGTGTTCGCGCTTATATAGCTCTCGGTCCACTGTCTCGAACGTTCGCCGTTGGAAGTTCCTCTTCGGAAATCTCTAGAATGCTCTGACAATTCCCTTGGAAGTTGACATCATTCCAATCCCCGCTTCCAGAGAGTTTTCGAACTTAACGGTCCGCTTGCATCTCCGCAACAATATTTTGTTAATCCTTTATTCAAATATTGGATCATACGTACTGCGGAAGTGGCTTTTAAAGAAAATAACAATAGCTTGATGGAATAAAACTACATGTATTGTGAAGATGGAAGCAATTGATATGTGACATGTTGATGATTTTTGTATTTTTCTGCTGTGGAACCAGGGAATGAGTAAAGCATTGTTTATAATTATTGTCACTTAATGGTGACGTCGTATACGATGTGTGGCAATTGTGTTCCGGGAATTTGTGAAAAAAAAACGAGCAACATAAGTTTGTCACATAATTTTACTATCGACCTTAACAATAGCCCCCTTCTAGAAAAAGCTTCTCGACTCACACCGTTCGGAATCGGCATTAAACTGTAGGTCCCTTTCACCTCCATATGTCAATAATAAATCACACACAACATGGGTGATTGAGAGAAGCTTGGCTCTGGTCCTTAATGGGCTGTAACGCCACCAAAGAAGAACTCTACACTACAAAATGATTCCAAAGTTGTTTTCACGATTTGCACCAAAAACTGCCAAAAAATTCTTGCAAAATCAACGAGGAATGGGTTGGTGCATTGTGGTGGTGCAAGATCCAGAGCTTTTTGGCGACTTCAGGTCGCACACATAAAACAAGTGCTCGCAGCCTACCCAGGCACAGTCTGGTCGGTCAAAATATATTCACGATAAACCTAGCCGCGAAACACGAGATAACGGGACTCCTTCACGTGGATTGTCTTGGACCGCTTTGCCCATTCAAACACACGTGTTTTCGACATACACTCGCCTGCATAAACCACATGCAATTTTCGGAGGATTTTTTTGTTTTTTTTCTCGAAAAATACGCACAACGCACAAACAAAACGTGCTGTTGACTTCAGCCTTCTATACAGATGTTGGCGAACGACGCAGCGATGTCAATTCCCGAATTATGA
This sequence comes from Eumerus sabulonum, assembly GCA_951905685.1. NCBI lineage: Eukaryota > Metazoa > Arthropoda > Insecta > Diptera > Syrphidae > Eumerus > Eumerus sabulonum. The sequence continues at coordinate 213,802,786 of OX645060.1, forward strand.
CTAAATTCCTGCAATGTAACTCGTATTTGGCAAAATTGTTTGAAAAGCAACACTTCAGAGTACATTTTTAAATACAGTTTTGTAATTCGCCATGTGCGTAAGATGATTTTTTTGATACGAAGATGAGTGAAATATTTGAAAAGAAACCCGTTGTCTGGCTGCCACAAAAATAACCAAAAATTTACTGAATTTCAAACAAGGCGATCAAGAAAGAGCCACCAGAGTCCCATTATGACAATGCCAGGCAACACACATCTTTGATGTCTCACAACCGTATAGCCCGGAAATTGCACCATCTGACTACCATTTATTTCGATCTCTGCAAAACTCTGGTAATGTATAACATGTACTTAGGTATAAGATGCGATTCTTCTTCTTCTCTTCTTTGATGGCGTTACAGCCCATGAAGGACCAGAGCCAAGCTTCTCTCAATCACCTACGTTGTGCGTGATTTATTTTTCACACAGGTGAAAGGGACCCACAGTTTAATGCCGATTTCGAACGGCGTGAGTCGAGAAGCTTTTTCATGGCAAGTTTACTACGGGGGGTTTTGCCAGTACCCCACCGAGGAGGAACTTCGCGAAATAAACATTCGATGGCGTTGGTGTTATCGGGATCCGAACTCACTCACCGTGCGCCAGAGTCCAACACACTAACCACTGCGCTACGGCGCCCTCATAAGATGCAATTACTTAGGTATAACACACAATTATACACTCAATCTTTGATAGAAAAAGGAAAGATCAAGGAGTGATGAAGAATCAAAAAGGTGGACAATACCAGGCCTAAACACTTGAAAGTTAAGTATCGTCTCATCGAATTTTATTTACTTGATCTAGCTTTTACAGATTAGTCAGATTGAGTGAAATGCTACGCTTTATGACCTCCAGAGCCAAGAGAGGAAGGAATCGGGTGGAGCTGGCAATGTCAACCTTAAAGGCAACCAATTTCACGAAATCGTTGCTGTCCGGCCCTATGTTAGGTAAGTAAAGTGAAGTCCTTCGTGGATATCCAGTATCCGCCTCTGTAGGAGAATTCTCTTACTTCTTCTTTTTGGACTGGGGGAGACGCAAACACAAAAAAAACTATCAGTTCGAGAGTAAAGCATTCCTTGATCGGCAAATTTGTCTGTATGCGACTATAGCAATGCACACACTATGTATGGGTTAAGCAAAATCCGAGCACACAACACACAACAGATTGACAAGGTGCAAGGAACCAAGCAACAACATACACTATGGCGGGGTGGTGTTTGGACATACATACACTAGGATATAAACCGTAGTAACAATCAACACGAATGAAGGTGATGCCTGAAAGAAAGTCATGAATAAATTTATCTACTTATTTACTTACTTATCAGACCTGCGATCCATGGAGGATCTGAGCCTGAGCACGCTGCTTCCAGTTGTCAAGACCAAGATGTCTTACATCCGCGATTATTTGGTCTTTATACCGGAGGTTCGGTCTTCCTCTTCTTCTCGAACCAGGAGGCTCGGAGTCGAAGACCCTCTTAGCTGGAGCGTTGATGTCCATGCGCTCGATGTGGCCGAGCCAGTGTAGTCGACGGATCCTTGCCTTCCGGACTACATCCACATCTTGGTACAGCTCGTAGAGTTCGCGGTTGTGTCTTCTTCTCCATTCACCTTCCTCACAGACAGGACCAAATATCCGGCGCAGAATTTTTCTTTCGAAAGAACCCAAAACCAGCTCCGCTGTCCTGCTTATCGTCCAGCTTTCGGCTCCGTACAGCAAGACTGGCAGAATGAGCGTTTTGTAAAGCATGACTTTGGTCTTTCGAGTGAGGAATTTTGGCCCCAGTTGTTTGGGCACGCCGAAGTAGCAGCGGTTGCCAAGGGCGATTCTATGCCGGATCTCCACTGTGGTGTCATTTGTGGAATTTACGTTTACCCCGAGGTAAACAAACTCCTTAACTACCTCGAAATTGTAGCTGTCAATTGTTATATTTTGTCCCAGGTGGTGAGCGACGGATTGGTTTTTGCTTGACAGCATGTAGTTCGTTTTATACTCATTGATCTTAAGACCAATTCGTTTCGCCTGTTCTTCAATCGCCGTGAAAGCTTCCACAATGCCACGGCGAGAACACGCGATGATGTCGATATCATCCGCGTATCCTAGCAGCTGGATGGACTTGTAAAAGATAGTGCCTTCCCTGTTGACGCCTGCCCGTCGCACTATCTGCTCCAGCAGCAGGTTGAAGAAGTCACATGACAGCGCATCTCCTTGCCGAAATCCGGTGCATATTTCGAATGGTTCCGAGGTCCTAGAACCGAGTTGCACGGTGCATCGTGTGTTTTTTAGCGTGGCGCGACACAACTGGATCAGTTTTACCGGGATCCCGAATTCGGCCATCGCCCCAAACAGTTCTTCACGATGAATGCTGTCGTATGCGGCTTTGAAATCGATGAAAAGATGGTGTGTATCGATTCGAAACTCGTTGGTCTTTTCCAGGATTTGTCGAAGTGTGAAAATTTGGTCTATAGTTGATTTGCCGGGCCGGAAGCGGAAGTGTGGTGCAAAATGGTTTTGGACGTTCACACAATACGCTGGACAGAATCTTGTATGCGACATTGAGCAGGGATATACCTCTATAGTTCTTGCAAGAGGTAGGATCGCCTTTTTTGTGGATGGGGCATATAGAGCTGGTATTCCAGTCGTCGGGCATGCTTTCATCTTCCCAAATTCTGCAGATGATCTGGTGCATGCTCCCTACCAGAACATCGCCACCAGCCTTGAAGAGCTCTGATGGCAAGCCATCTGAGCCTGCGGCCTTGTTGTTCTTCAGCTTCTGAATACCTGTGCCGACTTCTTCGATGCTGGGTGGGAGGACTACTTCAGCGGCTGGAGTTGGGATTTCCTCGGTCCCTACCACTCTCTCTTGGTCATGCTCGTTAAGCAGCTGCTGGAAGTGCTGCTTAAATGCATCCACTATTCCCTGCGGGTCGGTGACAAGATTACCCTCGCAGTCCAGGGTGCCCTTTTTGAAGCCTCCTGCAAGGCCTTTGGCTTTCTTGTAAGAGGCTCGTATTTTATGTTTATCCCTAGACTCCTCGATGTCCTTGAGCTGGGAGGCTGCGAAGATTCTTTTCTTTTGTCGCAGTAGTTTTTTCTCCTCCCTTCTTCTGGCTCGGTACTCTTCTTGCGCTGCCCTGGTTTTCCTCTGAAGCGCCTTTTGATACGCCTCGTCGGTTACTGCCTTTTTCTGCTCACACTCGCCATCATGCCACGGGTTTCTTATCGGGAGTGGTAGGTATCCTAAGGTGGTTTCGGATACGTCTTAAATGGCTGAGCGGCAATGCAGCCACATATTATTGGCATTTGTGTTCGACGTAGGCATACCGTAGAGTCTTTCGCTCAGCTGCTCCCTGTAGACTCTGGCAACCTCCGATGTGCTCAGGCGCCCAATGTCGAACCTCCTCCTGATGGGCTGGTGCAGCTTTCTGACATTGGACAGTCGAGCTCTGAATCTTGCTGCTAGGAGGAAGTGGTCAGAGTCGACGTTTGCCCCTCTGAATGTTCGCACATCCAGGATGTTTGACGAGTGCCTTGCGTCAATGAGCACATGGTCGATTTGGTTGGTGGTTCGACTGTCCGGAGACCGCCAGGTTGCTGGGTGGATTCGCTTGCGAGGGAATCCTGTGCTACTTATCACCGCATTACGAGCTGTCGCAAAGTCAGCGAGTCGGAAGCCGTTATCTGTTGTTGTGTCGTGGAGGCTGTGCTTTCCGACCACTCCGCCAAGGGCGTTTTCCTTACCGATTTTGGTACGATTTTTACATCGTACTATTATTTATCTAGCTGTCACAAACAATTGTTTTTCTTTCAGATAAGGCAATAAAGCCTTCGAATATGCATATCCCTTTTTTGAACGTTTTATTTTAGCTACGAGAGCTAATAAGATGTTCCTGAATAGAAGTACACAAGATCACGTCAGAACAACTTGGTTTCAAGAAAAAAGCTTAACTTCACCTAAGCCTAAAGATGGATAAACGTACATGCACATTACTTGTATAGCTCGTCTCAATTACGCTGTCGTATGCGGCTTTGAAGTCGACAAATAGGTGGTGAGTGTCGACTTGGAATTTGTTTTTTTCCAGGATCTGCCGTAGTGTGAAGAATTTGTTCGATGGTGGACTTCCCTGGTCTGAATCCGCACTGATAAGGACCCATTAGCTTATTTACAAAGGGCTTCAGGCGTTCACACAAAATGGCAGAGAAGATTTTGCAGGAGATGTTAAGGAGACTTATTCCTTTGTAGTTGGTGCAATCAGAGGGTTCTCCTTTCTTGTGGATCGGGCATACGATGCTGAGACTCCATTCCTCGGGCATGCTGACCATATCTTACCGATGAGCTGGTGCATGCTCCTAACCAGTACATCCCCAGCTGCCTTGAAGAGCTCAGCAGATAGTCCGTCTGCGCCAGCAGCTTTATTTGACTTGAGCATCGATATGGCAATCTTAACTTCGTCGAGGTCAGGGGGACGGAATTCTCTGCGGTCTTCGTCGATTAGAAATGGATCATTCTGTCTGACAGCGGTGTATTGACAAACATCGCCGTTATACAGTCTTCAGAAGTGGTTTTTCCATATTCTCATGCATATATACATACATATATTCATTATCGCCAATTGGAACGTATTTCTGTGCATCAAAGATTTAAAACGTCAGCATTTAGAAGTTCAATAAGATTTTGATGAACAATGCCCAAGAAAGGAAAGAAGACTCAATACTGTGGCTCCGGCAAACCTGCTCCGTAAAGTTATCGTCTGCTTTTTGAGATCCATGAGGCAATATATATATGTACTTACTATTTAAAGAAGGGGAAGGCAATTACCGAGCGATTTGTGTCGAAAAGAAGAAGTCATCAGAAAACCTCGTAGCTCCCTTAGGCTTTTTACTTCCTACATTTAATACAAAGAAAAAAAAAAAACAAAAAAAAAAAAAAAAAAAAAAACTTTGCTATTAAAGAATTTGTTTAACAACATTTTAAATACGACTGGTTCCAAAAGGTAAAGTGACGTAGCGTTTATTTTGAGAAATCTTTACTTATTTTTCCAAATCAAATTAATCGCATTTAAATCAATCCCTTCCCTGATACAATGCACTCATGCCACCGGATTTTCCAATCTTCGATACAGTTGTTAAGGTCGATTTCCAGGATGGCCGTCAGCTCTCCCGGACAATTAACAAACCGTTGATCACTTGATTTGTGCTTTTCGAGGACTTGATCTTGTCACGTGATTTAACACCACTTGACTTCTTGTGTGGCGGTTTCGAAAAGTAAAGTGAACAACACTACTAGAATAAATGTTGCAGAAACGTCCCATTTGAAATACGTTAACAGTAGTTTCGACCAACGAATCGACGTCTGTAAAACATACATAAAGCACACATTTGAATGATATCAATTGTTCTTCATAAATGGCGTCAACTAACCTTTAAAATAGAGGAAAGTAAGTGATTCAATATGCTTATCAGCGCGGAAAATTCAGCAAGACTGCGCTTCAAAACCTAGTTGGGAGGATAGAACACGCACTCGACTTTTGACTGCATGTGTAACGCAGCTAGACGACATGGCGTAGATGAAGCAGTGGTTTTGCGGATCCAGGCAATGCTCGTGCACAGGACATTGACCACTGATGCAGGTCTCGAACATTGTGTCAAATCTGGTGTCAACAGGGGCTGTCCGCAAGGTGACGTCGCCGCTGTTATGATGCATGGTGGACGACTCTATACTCGATGCTCTCAATACATCTGTAATCTATGCCCAGGCTTATGCGGATGATGTCACCGTTCTCTCCTCGTGTTCACAACTCGTGTTAAGAGTCTCAAAGTATAGGTAGCGCTAAATGTGATCCATGGTGCACTATAAATGGGCTGTCAGTTAATCCTCTCAAGACTGATGTCGTTCTCTTCACGAGAAGGAGGAAAAATACTCGCATGACTCAGTTAGTGCTAGAAGGCATTCCCATCCCGATATCGAAGGATGCTAAGTACCTGGGAGTTATCTTAGACTGCAAGCCTTTTGGTCAAAGCATGTTGAGTTAAAAACCACCAAAGCGCAGTCAGCTTTCTTGCAATGCAAGAACCTCTGAGTCTACATGGCAATGATAAGACCGATAATCTTATCACCAAATCTTTCAACAAACTCGAAAGAACGGTCTGCTGTTTCAGCTGTACGTGAGCTTTACCCAGCACGCCGGGCGGTCCACTGGATGCTATAATGAACCTTCCACCCCTTGACATATTTGTAAGGGTATGTGCACTGAAAGCTATGTCTTGTCTCAAAAGAAATTGTTTTTGGCACAACTCGCATTGAAATGACAGTGTGCGTGCGCGGGAAATATCCTACAACCCGTGTCTCATAGGTGTGCCCTCTGACGCAATGACACCTGTCATCCTATTGCGCTATAACTTCACGGTCGAATTTCTACGGCGTCAGGATCGACTCTGACCACGTAATGAACATGAAAAGGATTGTCTTCGCATTTTCACGGATGGGCTAGAGTCCGGCGCAATGGTTTTCTTTAAACGCGAAAACGTCCGACAGCACTTTTCGTTAGGAAGATATGGTATGGGACAAAACTAAGGAAACTGAAATGAATGAAACATTTAGGCGTGTGAAAAGGGCGTTAAATGAGACATTTTTAAATACATTATAAAAAATTTACTAGGAATGCAATGCAGATGAACGATTGCAAGAAATGAACTGAGCGAGTTAATGTGTCAATTTGTTTATTGATTTGGTTTACGGGATGACAGATTTGATCGGATCTGTAAGTTTAAACGGCTTGAAGACATCGGATGAGATCATCGGCCGCACATGTTGATAAGGGCCTTTTTCAAGATCCAAATAACATTTCTTAGAGTATGTGACTTTATACAATTGTTTTATTTCTCCTCGTTGTTGACTACCAGGAATATATTTGTTCTTTTTCTTATGGATGACTGTTTCCACAACAGGTGGCAATGTTTTGAAGTTTGGATTGGCGTGTTTTTCTCTGAACTTGACGAAATTTTCTTTGTAATAATCAGCCGATAGGTCGTTGAGAATGTTTGTAGTTTTTATCTAGTCCATTAATGGCTTCTGCACTTTACTCAGTTCGCTTCTCAATTCGTTGGCTCTCATCTAAAGTTGATCTAAAGCTTTTATTCGTAATATGTTAGCTAATGCGTCCAACCTACACATCTCTCGTTTCTTCACAGGCCAAGCAGAGTTCTGGTTTATAGATTTGAATAATCTGGCAGGTGGAAATGCGGGATCTATGAGTAAGCCATCAAGGGTTCGAACCCTTGAAAATGCAACATAAGATAATCCTAGCGCAAAATCAGAATCTCCAATATTAACCACCGCTTGATCGACTGTAATACCTTGACTTTTGTGGATCGTGATAGCGTAAGCAAATCGAAGCGAGAATTGTCTTCTGGTACATGAAACATTTCCTTTTCGAAAATGTACCGTTTGCGGTAGTGTGGGTTTAGCAGAATTGTACAGTGTTGGTCCTTTGTAATTTATCGAATTTCACTAGAACACACATAGGCGTTTCTTCTAAGTGGCTACTGTAGTCTTGAGTTTGGTACCATGGGATTCATTACAAGGACCTTGAGCTGTCCATAAGTTTGTTTTCAACATAACTCTACACCCGATGGCCAAGTTAAGTACTTTTGGTAGTCCTTGCGATTCGTCATCACTACTTCTTTCTGCTGTTATGTTATTGCGTTTTGCTCGTATAGTTGTCACAGGTTTGTTTAACGAACGTAACATATCTTGGTTGTGCTTGATGACGGCTTTCTTCTCAGAGTAGAGGTGAATAGCATTCTCAAACTCTTTTGGACTTGTGAAGCTATTTACAGGAAATCTGGTTTTAAATACATAGATCATAATCGTGTTGTATGAGCTCGCCAGAAGACATGCGATTAAGTGATTCTCGAAATTGAAGTTGTGCTTCCCCAATTTGCCTTATGAAAGCTCGAAAACTTTTGTGAACTGTTCAAATAATATTCTTCCTAATACTGTATTAGTGTTCAATACTATTGACGGTGCAACTGTCCAACACCAGAGGAAGCTAATGGAAGTCACCAAGCAAATATAGAATCGTACCACCAAAAGCTTCTTTTTGTTTTTCGGGAAACGCTTGCCATTCGTTTCAAAATTTTCATTAGTTCATTAACACGTCTTGAGAAATATTCGTCTGCAATTCTGGGATTCTCGTTTAATTTCTTTTGCATGAGTCTACCAAGGGCACGTTCGCTCAATCTATTGCGAAGTTCATCCGAGATGCCCAAGTGCCGGATTAAGCATGGCCATCAGAGGTCAGCAGCACTTACTGTTAGAAATATGCTAGGAACTCCGAGTTAGTTAACCATGGCCAGTAGTTCACATCTTTGCTGCTACTAGTATGCCGAAGTTCCACGTTTTTTTGATCCCCATGATAAAAGGCGTTTAATAAGTGATGTTGAATAAGTTGAATATTTTGGATTTTGCAGATCACGGCTCTTTGCAAGTACACCACTTTGTCTACAGGCGTCGTGTCGCTGCATCGTATTGAGGCAGAAGAAACGGAAGCGCGGATCTTGCGCAAAATGTTGATCGTGAAATTTCATAAGGTATTCAGTCCACTCACGAAAAGATACCTTATTTCTATGACTGAAGTCAAGGTAATCGCATTTAGCATCGGAAAATAAATGAGGAAAAGCTTGTAAGAGGTAACCACTTTGTCGAAAATCGATCAGCAATATTTCCATCGCTAGGTAGGCTTGATATGACATTATCAAATTAATAACGAAATCTAATAAAACTGGTGGGGGCAGGCCCAGGTCCTCTGTATACGGTAGCATTGTTTCCTCCAAAATGTTTTGGCATTAAAATCGGTCCATTCGTCCTTCTATCCTTTGGGATGAAAAGCAACCCCACACCATGATGGAACCGCCGCCATGCTTCACACTTTTATTGCAATAGCGTAGATCGAGTCTTTTTCCAACGAGTCTACTTACGCGCATCATTCCATCAGAATGGATCAAATTCAGTTTCGATTCATCTGAGAGAAGAACTGTCTTTCATTTTGCCAAAATCCGTAATAATGTGCAAAATCGATACGAGCCTTTCGATTCGCTTTAGAAACTAGAGGTTTTTTTGAAGGTCGCCTTGAAAATAATCAGGCCTCAACAACTCGTCTACGGTCCTTTCGTGGATGTTTAAATTGAACTCTGTTACAAGGGTTCTGGCAGATATATCCGGCTCAGCTTTTACTTTGCGGATCTTGTCTTGGTGTGGTTTTTCTGGGCCTGCCATAGTTATATATATATATGTAAATCATATTATTAGATTTCTTTATTAATTTCGAAATAACTGATTTCGGGATTGAATCCTTTTTACTAATTTCCTTTAATGTATTACTACACTTTTTTTTTATTATTGCAATTGTTGATTGCATTTTGTTATTTTTGTTTTTCTTATTTTGAGCAGTATTGATATGAATAATCAATTCATTATAATGTATTTAAAAATGGTTAATTTAACGCCTTTTACACACGTCTAAATGTTTCATTCATTTCGGTTTCCTTAGTTTTGCCCCATGCTGTATGCGTCTGTCTTTCAGAATTGACTGCAGAGGACTTGTGGGAGTCATTACGGGCCATTGCACTTTTGCTAAGCATCTCTGCGTGCTTGGCATCAGTGAGACGCCTATCTGTGCTGCATGTTGCGAAGGGGACGACACAGCAGATCACTTTCTCTGTGACTGTCCGCCTTTGCTCGCGCCTAAAAAAAAAACAAAAAAAAAAAAAAAAATGATTTCTGCGCCTTACCTGGTCACTCCTATGTAACAACAGTGGAAGCGGATTAAGGCAAGTCTTATTGAGCAAACTCCGTTGGTTAGAGCAACATTAAGTTTCCATTAGAAAACTTAAAAAAATCGAGGCAAATGTGCACTTTGATCCAGTTGGCAAGGTTCCATCTGCCAAAATGCTGATTGCAATTCGCAGAAGCCAAAACAGGTCCCTATGAAATGAGCAATATCTCAAAAAGTTAATGCATATAGCCTACGGAAAAAAAAACTAACCCTGACTATCATTCGATTGTTGGATGAAAGTATCATTATACAAAGTTTGGAATTAGCATTAATTAATATACTAAACATGAATAACTTATCTTTCAGACTACGTACGATCAGGCATTTTCTCACAATGTACATACATATGTACATATATACTTATTTGGGGTTACCCCTTTCTAGAAAATATGAATTAAACATTCAAATTTACATTTTAAACTCCGCATCTCTCTTTAAATAACCTTTTATCTTTAAAAAGAACCGGAAATATGGCGACTTAATACAACAGACTGAGTAAAAATGTCCCTAAAAAATTGCATATAAATGAACTCATTAAATCGGACATAGAAGAAAATGCCAAGGAATCATAAAAAGGACACTGATAACCTATGAGCAGCATAGAACAAAATAAAAAACCTTGGAGAAGGAGCTATAAAACAAGCAAGCAAATCAAAAATCGCGAATTCTACCAATCTCTGGCGACACGAAGGAAGATATTCAACAAAAAATCGAAACATCCTTTTGTCTTGTGAGGCGAGTAGGAACTTCACAGAAAAAGAAATACCAAGTAACCGGATAACAAGAAAAAACTTAAATAAAGTTCGATGAAAATCCATTCTAGAATCCCCCCCAGTTACGGATATAGCTCATGAAAAAGTCAAGCAGCTGGCGCACCCCAACGAAGGTCAAGTGAACTTGTCACTACACAAAACCCCTAATACATCACTCTTCTCAATGAGGGTTGCTTGAGTAACTCCACAAACAAAAATAAAAGGGGAGAAGAAAAAAATGGGCCGAAATAAAGAATTTTCATGGCACGGCATCTGGGCGTTAAAAGTTCTGGCACTTAAACTGGATAAGAGCCAAAATGAAAATAAATTAATTTCTCATTTAATCCCACGTCTCTTCTTCTATACGTACATACATACATACATATGTACTCCCATTCATCGTGTGCACTGGAATAGGATTCAAAATAACGGTGGCAATATAAATTGTCGACGAAAATTCGTAAACTGTTTCGCTTTCTATCCGCAAATCCTTAATAAGGATGCATACAATAACACAAAGTGAAAAATGTACGGCAATTTAAAGTGCCAGCATTCGGGAGATAGATGCTCCTGGACCTGGATGCACCCCAAGTGTCTGTGTAAGCAGGGACTGGTTCGAACGAAGAATGTCTTTGAATATTTTACTTGCAACTATTGCAAGGACACAACATTAGTTGTCTGGGTTCGGGATTAGGTTTAGTTGAGTTGGATTTGCTTTTTTTTGTGGGGGAGGTAAGAATATTTATGTGCGGTTCGTTTGGTACTTTTATTTCGATGGTGGAATTGTTTTCTGGGGCGGAAATAAATAGGATCACCCTGTGATTTAGTGAGTAATGCAGCTGGAAGTAGGAGAATCGAGCGAATTCAAACGTGAACGGCCGAATTGAATGGGAAATTGTTCGCGTGTGAGATTAAAATGACGAAATCGTATTGAAATTTAGTAGCACAAGTTGGCAAAGTTAATAAGGCACATAACGGTTCTTGGAAGAAAGGCAAAATCACGAGAATAACTCGAACTTGTTTCTGCAATACCATAAATATTGCTCTATCTGAATACCGGAAATCTTTCTAAAACACAAAATAAGCTACTACCTAAAACAGTCAGTTTTACCCTGGCTACGTTTGCTGATGGCTATAGTAACCAATGTTCAGCGTTGTTGCTGCATGCGTCGTATTAAACGTACACTAAACGACGTTAGAAAGATGAGACCTCGTTGTTAAAAATCTGGCGGTTTTGTGATTGTTGAAGGTGCACAATCCGCTGAAAAGCCTATTGTCGATAAATTCAAGGAAATCCTCGAGTTTGGTAATCACGTAAGCACTGTTTAGCTAAATATTGTGTGCGAAAAGTGGATCACTTACGGCAATTAAGAGCGAAAATGGTTGGTAGGGTAGTGAGGGCAAATAAGGATTGAGAGCGCCGTAGCAAAAGTCATCACCTACTATGTATGAGTTGCTCTCCTACAGTAAAATTGGTCCTTCAGATGTGAGTGTCCAAAAAGGAAGGTGACTTTTACACCTTGATTTTAGCACCTGCGTCCTCACTGCTGCAAGAAAAGAAGCATCCCGAGAGGAATGCTTATGGATCTCCGCAGGATACCTGGCTTACGATGATTTCAGGCCACTACCACCCACCACAATATTCAGAAGGATGGTCAATGTGGCGCAAAGAACAAAAACACCGGTCTTGATAGGATGCGACGAAACCACTCACCATACAATTTGGGGCAGTAGCGGTACCAACAAATGAGGTAAGTTATTACTTAAGTATATAACTGGAAAAAATCTTGTAATTTGTAGTAGACGCAATATGCCAGTTTTCATAACAAGAAATAGTCAGGAAGTTTTACCAATGTCTCGGTTGCAACTGGGACAAGTATGAGGCTTACCTTAAAGGCGCCCTTAACCCCGCTCAACTAATTAGCTCCAAGTCGCATACCGACATTGAACGTCATTAAAGTCTTGCCCAAGCAGCAGACCTGAGTCAAAATGGAAATGAGGATTGGAACCGTTACAAGATCAGCTTCAGACTATACACAAAAAAGATAAGAAAGTCGCAAAGGACGTCCTGGGGTAATTTCTGCTCAGAGATAGAAGGAAATAGTGAGGCCAATAGATTGAGGAAGATACTGTCAAAGGCTCCCATAAGCAACGTGCTTATGGTATTCTCCAAACGTGGCTTTTGGTACTGTTCTCTTACAGCCTAGACTGGGGTAACCAGTACCCCACTATCCTGGAGAAAGGTAAATATAACATTTATATCAAAAGCAGGAAAAACCTTCCAGTCAACTGCCAAAGACGACAGAGTTCTCCTACCAGTTTCTCTTCCTTTCTTCTTAAGACGTTGGAGAGACTCGTGGACCTGTACATTCGCGAAACCCTACAACCTTCTTTCGCCATCGCAGCATGCCTATGCTTATACCATGCTTAGCACACTATAGTTGGAATTATTGAGAAATCATTTTCCAACAAAAAATGCACAATGATTGCCTTCCTTGATATTGAAGAGGCTTTCAACAACATTAAACTAGCTTTCACTAACGTATTAAGCGTCAGTAAAACGTGGCACACCACAGCAAGGCGTACTATCGCCATAATTATGGGTGTTAGTTGTAAACGAAGCACTTCCAACCTTGGATGCAAGCGCGTGCAAGTTTATTACTTATGCAGACGATATTGCACTGCGAATTAGCGGGAAACATCTCCCAACAATCCGAAACTTGATGGAAACAGGCCTCGGCACACTTGCCGAACGGGTGGGAAACTGACGGCTTGAATTAAATCCCTCCACAATCGCAATCGACAGTACTCGAAAGATAGCTTATCTAGAGATTGAATGCTCAACTGGAGATTGAACGCATCAAACAGCTGTACTATACACCTGCAAGAAAGAATTGGGAATCAGATGGGGTATCACGCACTGGCTGTGTACCGTGGTTGTTATGTCTATGCTAGCGAACGGCTATTTAATCTGGTGGACGGTACTGTGCAGATCTAATTATGCCTAGCTTGACCCAGGTACTATCAAGGCAGAACACTGCGATTTCTGCGAGAATACTCTTTGATAAAGTAACGGATTTATCCGAAACGGTGATCTACAAACTTACTTACTTACTTTGATGGCGCTAAAGTTCGGGGTGAACCAGGGCCTCAACCAACAAGCTTCTCCAGCCGGCACGATCTTTGGCCAGCCGCTTCCAGTGCCGCACGCCAAGTTGGTTGAGGTCCCTTTCCACCTGTGCGTGCCACCTTAAATGCGGTCGTCCTCTGCTGCGTCGTCACTCGGGGTTGGTGTCGAAGACTCTTCGGGCCGGAGCGTTGATGCCCTTCGCTCTATATGGCCCAGCCATCTTAGACGTTGGATCCGAAGACGTCTAACTAGGCCGATGTCGCTGTTCAGCCCGTACAGTTCCTGGTTGAATCTCTTCCTCCACTCTCGGTTTACACAAACGGGACCAAAGATTGCACGCAGAATTTTCCTCTCGATACGCCCAAGAGCCTCTTCATCCGCTTTTGATAACGTCCAAGCCTCAGCGGCGTAGAGGAGGACCGGGATGATTAAGGTTTTGTAGAGGGAAACCTTAGTTAGGCTCTACTATCGATCAGCAAACTACCGAATTTTATTCAAAGGACATAATGGTTCCAGGAGTAACGTTAACCGAACCGACTGAAGTGGTAGCACAATGGTCCCTACCGCTTTAGAGAGTGAAACTACTTAACTAACCAACTAACCAAGGTGACATTTGAATTTAAATTATGCGCGCAAATGCGCGAGAAATGCTTTAATTTTCAGGTTGGTAGGACTCTCTTTGACATTTGTGCCAAGTCTCACAGCAAAAAATTCATTAGTGTCTGAGTTTTGTGAGCTGCTAAAGCGAATTTTTTTGATTTTTATAATGTCTAAATTTGTTGAGCAAAGAATTTGCATTTTTTTTTTTTTTTTTTTTTTTGCGGAATGAATTTTCTGCTGCCAATTCACTAAGGATGGTACAGAAAACCTTTGGTGATGAGAAATTGTCGAAAAAAAAATTGTACAAGTGGCATAAGAATTTCCAAGAAGGCTGAGAACGTGCCGAAGACGAAGAGTATCCCGGGCGACAATCAACTTCAGCTGACGAAACTTGCAGACCTTCTTTGGTGGCACAGATTTTACTTATGATGTTGGCATTTCAAAAGGAACAGTCAGTATCATTTTAAGGGATGTTTTGAGCCCTCAGACGCGTCGAATCTCGCTTGGTAGCGAAAACACTGTTTTCTTTTTTTGAAAGACATCATCGCCAAAAGGGCTAGTTGAGCTCTTTTTCTTTATCGCTGCGAAAAGTTGTTCGCAGAGACGTGATAATGAATTGAAAAGCAAACTCCTAATCTCAATTATGTTATTACTCAATCGGTTGTCCTAGGGGTCAGTAAGAACCTTAATTTGTAGTTTACTCACTTTGACGCTGAATTGTACCGTGAATTTAAAAAACCAATGCAAAAAACAGCTGCTATTTTTCCTTTCACACACCAACCAAGAGAAAATCGTGGAAAAACTATTGGGAGAACCTAAAAGATTCGCCTGAAACGGCTAGAGTTTTTAAGGCAACGACGATCCAGTCAAAAATCAAGAGACGATCAAAAAGTCAAATCTACAGTAACCGCACTTCATAAAGTCACGTATATTGAAAGCAAAAGAGGCCGTGAGTGGGCCTTTGTGGATATAGAGGGAATTTGATAATGCAGGTCATTCATCAATAACAAATGCACTTTGCATAAAAAAGGTCGACCCCTTAATTATCAAATGGATAAACGTCATGCTAAAAGAAGGGCATACATACCGCCAAATTAGGCACAACAAGAATAGTGCCCTCAAGGGGGTCTTGTACCCACTCTTATGGTCAATTCTAGTAGACGAACTCCTCTATGTTCTAAATAACAATGGCATCACTACCATCGGATATGCTGACGATGTAACCATAATCGTTAAAGGCAAACATGAAGAAAATCTCATGCAAAGAGCCTTAGAAATAACTTGAAACTGATGTGCTGAAGAAGGACTCTCCATCAACCCCTGCGATATATACATTCACAAAGATGAGAATATCTTGACTACAAAGAACTAGTATTTGCGTCCGATTGCTTCAACAGATAACAGAAGCCTCTGACAAGAGAAGAACAAACAAACATCAAACTTAAAAAAATAAAAAAAACTGTATTCCATTAAAGGAAGAGGTAAAGTTGGTGGGAATAACACTTGACAAAAACTCTCTTGGAATGCACACCTATACAGTATATATACTCAAAGGCCATCAAGGTCCTCTGGTTCTTAAAAGAACTCGTAGGCAAAACATGGGGTCTAAACCCAAAAATGATCTACAATCAAATTATTAAACCAACTTATTTTATGGCGCTACTGTGTGGGGGAAAAAATGTGAACAACCTCAATCAAATAGAAATGCGACTGCAGGGATGGAAGCAATACTGAATATTCCACGATTACACACTGGCATACAGGCTGAAGCTATAAAACAAGCCTCGACCATACAGAGAACCTACAAATACAAAGAAAGAGACACTGTTGGACATCCAGAAATTTTTTAAAAGACTGGACAACTTTTGGGAGCTGACCCGAGTACTACGAATTACTCATACCATGCAGGAAAGAATGGAACAACAACCCTTCGAGGATGAACGATGGATGCCAGAAATGGTACACTAATGGGTCGAAATCCGGATTCAAAGTTGAGACTCACCTCAACAGTATTTCAAGCTGAACTGCTCTCAATTAGTGAAGCAGCACATTGCATCTGCGACAAAAAACCTAACAGCATCAAGATGTCTATCTGTATTCTCAGATAGCCTAGCGGTTTTTGAGGCACTAGAGAGTTATATATTCAACTCTAATGCTGTCTGGGAATGACACAAGACAACAAAATGATAAAAAAAAAAACAACTAAAGCTGATGTGGGTGCATTGCCATGAAAATCATGAATGCAATGAAAAGGCTGATATACCTGTCTAAGCCTTGCCCGAGAAAGATTCAAAATGATAAACAAAGCAGCGTAGAGAATGAATCACGACATCACAGCGTTATGACGTTTTCCGTTCCGACATTCGAGCCGATTTTACTGCCAAGGCGCATCAATAGACACAGTAAGACACATCCACAACGAGTCGCCAGTAGCTCAGAGAGCTTGATTGGGAGGTTCCTGTGCTTTAACCTTATAGTATGGACCTGACACTAACTGATTACCACCTATTCATATCCATGGGGAATGATTTTCTTGATTTTCACCGCACGAGGGGCATGTAAAAAACTTCAGGCTTGTATAAAATTTATTTCGGGAGAACAGAGGGACGCAATCAGTGATGGGTCAACAAGTTCATTTTTGTGTGAAATCAAATCCTAGAGGAATTAATCCTTGCGTCGCTTAAATTCAACAACTCGACACGAAGACGTCTGAATTTGAAACAGACACCGTATCCCGATAACCACGCTACAACCCTCTCGGTAAATACTAGAAAACGCTATTAAATGAAGAAGATGAGGAAAGTAGAAATATGAAACTTCAAAAAACCGCACCACACGAATCACGATAAAATATCCTTTCAGTTTAAAATTTCCATGAAAGAGATACAAAATTCCATCCAACCTAAGCCCAGATTCAGAACCTCACGCCAGTGATCTAAGGCTGAATTAACATAAATATGCACTCTGTCATTAAAGTTATCGCAAGTTTAAAAAGCAACCATGCCATCTCATAACCTGGTTACCTACGTCCGTATGGCATTAAAATAGGGTGCGAAATATTACGGGGGACCTGTATCTAAGGTATCGTCGGACAGTAAGACAGACGGAATAGTCATAACGGCTTAGCAATGCCATTAGTTTTGACTTAAGGACCCTTTTTATTGTTAGTCCTTTTCACATCCCTCATCCCGCATCACACTCGCTGCTCGCGCTCTCTCTGGGGTGCTTTTAATGATATTAATCAAAAGTGACACAGAGACATTTATTGTTTCATCCCTCCTCCCCGGGATTCACTACTGCTGGTGAGAATGAGATTTCCCTAGCAGGGCATTATGCAACTAAGAGAGGTCGACGACAAATTTCATCGCACAATGTGTTCTAGGAGGCGTTGCCTGATTGCATACTTCTAAAGAATTTCTTACGTCCGTCCTGTCAACCTGCTACGTAAAACGCCATTTAGATAGGATTAAAAACTGCAGAAAATGTTTCAGCGAATTCTATTACCAAAGAAATCCATCATCCGGCGAAGGTAGAAGATAAGACACGACGTAACATTGCTTCACTGAAATGCTACGATCCTTTTTTCCTGTCATTGTTGGAAACACTTTCCAACTTCCTGGATTTTCTTCTCTTTTCATGTTCCTTTCGGATGAATTTTTATCTTTGTTTTTGTGCGTGAGTGGCCGTGGATTCTCGCTATCGCTCCCGTGATAACCTGTAACTCCGTTCACGCTATTCCCTTCCGTGGTGTAATCTTATAACCACCAGATTACAAGCACAAACACACATACAAAGGACGAATGCGCCTCAACTCTTTGGGCATTGCTTATGGTGGAAGGCATCATAAGTTTAAGTACAGGGATATATCGTTCAGGTGAGGAATTTGATTCAGTGCCTCGCATCAGGTGCTCTGACATGAAAATTGGATTTTTTTACGACGACGTTCTCACGTTTTTCAGATGGATGAGCGAATTTTTATACGTCCAAGATGCTTTTTTATTTTGCGTTTTTGTTTTTGTTTTATACATCAATTAGTCTTGTGCGCTTGAGAGAACCAAGACAGGAGTGTTGCCTTTTGGTTGTGGTTTTATTACTTTATGATTTCGTTTTGATGGCACGGAGCTTAGATGAATTTTCGAGACGGTGGCAATGTAATCGGTATCTGAAGTGCTATTTAACAACATGACGAAAAGTTTGTTAAAGCTTTAGGCCATAAAATATGTGATTTGAAATATTTGCTGTTCATGCAAAAGACTAATGGCATCAATATAAGCTATAGAATAGTAATAGGAACGTAGTCTAAGCACCAATAATATCGGGCATTTTTACGATTTAACATTTAGAAGCAACTTTGACTCATTCTCTGTCCATGTTAACCGTCCCTCCTTTCCACAGTCAAAACAGACTGTAACCCCTTTTTAATTAACGGTGAAAATAAGTTTGTGCGAAAAGCTAAGTGATGAGCACTTGGCTGTAATGCGTCTACGGTTGAAAGCTTCTAGCGAGTTTTAAGGACAGAGACGAAAGAATAGAAAAGGAACAAAAAAAGTGAAATATTTGTAGGAACTGTTTTTGTCGAGAATCAAAAATAGACTGATCGATCAAAACGTAGATGTCAGCCGGAGCCTAGCTTTTCTCATTAACTTGTGTGCGATTTGTTTTTCACACAGATGAATGGGATCTACAATTTTATGCCTATTCCGGACGGGACATCGACATCGTGATGACCGCAGATTATTTTTATCAGAATGAAGCTTCAAAATTAACTATTAGTGGACTACAATGACCTTGTATTACTGAAATCCAGGCAAAATTTAAATGAAGAGGTATTACATGATTGGCAACTCATAATATTATTAAGCTGTTCGAAAATAATTTTTTCCCCCAGAGGACTTAGTTGACAGCTGATATGCCTGCCGCTTCAAATTTAATAACTTTCAATACTGGTATACCTCAAGGTTCTGTGTTAGATCCAATATTATATAACTTTTGATTTCCCCCAATTTAGCAATTGCGGTGCAGTTATTTTTTATTATTTATATTTACATCGCATGAGATTGGGTCGTGCGGACTATGATATACGATGAGCGAGCTCGGATCCCGATAACACCAACGACCTAGAATGTTTATTTGGTGGGGTACTTACCTCGAAAAAGCTTCTCGACTCACGTCGTTCGGAATCGGCATTAAACTGTAGGTCCCTTTCACCTGTGTGAAAAATAAATCACGCACAACATGGGTGATTGAGAGAAGCTGGGCTCTGGTCCTTCATGGGCTGTAACGCCATCAAAGCAACTAAGCAAGTTAAGCTCGTGAAGTTCCGAATCGTTTCTCATACTTCTTCTTTTTCAGTTCATATGTCTTTCTTATTCAAAGGTAGCTTTTACAAAGTTTTTTTTATTTTTTTAATTTTTTTTAATTTGTGTCCAGAATTTGTATGTGGTTCTCAGCTTGCGATTTAAGATAAGCTATCCTTTGTTCTTCGGTTGAAAATTCTCGCCATCGCCGTCGATTTATATGTATATGCGCACTTAAGGCTAAGGCCTAATAACGTCAGCGAGACATATAGCAACCAGAAGGCAACAGGAAGAGGGAGAGGAGGTGCCTATTGACATCGGTCCATAATATCTACAAGTCGAATTGAGGGGGAAGACCAAACAAGGTAGCGCCTTCCACATTCGCGTAGTTCGGTTGAAGAAAGAATCCATGGTTTGATAGTACGGCCGAAAACGGGCTTCAAAGTGATTTCGTGATCATCCCGGGAGAGACGTTTGTCGCGGGAGAACTTTTGAGGGAGCAGAATGCAACTGGCTATCTCATCAAAGCACTTGTGACGAAAGTAACGATAAAACAATGAAAGGTAGGAGACATTGCTGCAATGATCCAGCGAGTGGAATGAATTTGTGATGCTGGAGTCACTATGAGTTTTATTGCGCGATTTTGTATTCTGTCCAGTAAGTGCAGTGAGGTCTTAGATGCGCCAGAAAACCTAGGCATTTCTCGGCATTCTTAGCGACACCAAATATGTGATCATTCCATATTTGTTGTCACTGATGCACATACCCATGATAAAAAACTTTTCGGTTTCAGAGAAACAAGTGTTATCACGGATAATGGCAATTGGTCAGTGTTACGCTTTAGCGACAGAAGACAGAAGATGCTGTTGATATCGGAATTTAATGAGCTTAACATACGCTGCTGCTTACTGTCTACAGTCGAAGTGCAGGGTCGTAAAGAAGTGAACGAATATGAGAAGCTGACGGTACTGTCATCAGCGAAGGAGTGAATTTTATTAGAAGTAACAGACAAGCGATCATTTATAATAATGAGGAAGAGTGTCGGAGACAAAACGGGCCCCTGGGGAACACCAGCATCTACTAAGCGAGTATCAGACTCGAACTATTACACTTCTCGGTGAGATATGCCATCAAACCACTAGTGGATCTGGTGAAATTAACGTTCTCCAGAACAGGCGGTGACAAAGATGATTTTGGGAGCTGTGAAGTGGGCAGCAAGCAGTTTAACTTTGTCCGGGGGTTTGACAGCCGGAATGTCGTCCTGAATGAGCGTGGGTATAGACGACGAGACAGAGTTCTTAATGTTTTTGATGGAAACCAAAAACTTCTGCTACTTTAGGGGCAGACATTGTAGGACTTTATGCCTCAATTTTTGTAAGAAATCGGGCTCATCGAATGTGGGGTTGCATTCATTTCTGGCTTTTTCGACTATACATATGTATACATATCTCTGTGTATCCTCCGGCTTAAGACTTTTTATCCTGTTCGGTTTAAAATTGGTTATGCCAGTATGGATTATAGTTGTGATCTTATCAGCTGCGGCGTCCACGTCTTTGTCGAGGAAGCATGACGACTAGAGCTTTTGCTTTAACTGAGTGGAGTGAATATGGGAATTTAGCTGATATGACACAGTGATCAGACGAGCCTAGAGGAGATAGTACATTCAAAATGTATGTATTTATCAGGTTAAGAGTGTGTTGGCGGTATGACTGGCAACATCCGGAATACGGGATGGCTTATTCACAAGCTGAGTAAGTTGGTTCAACTCAGTGAAAATTTCGACATACCTTTCTTCGGGTGTTGTCTGTCTAGAATGTTAAAGCTACTGAGAATTGTGTACATTGAAATCGCCCGCTATAACGATTTCAGTGCGGGGAAACAGGGAAAGAATTCCTTGGATGGAGTCGGACGGTGCATCAAAAGTATCGAACGTGACGTCTCGGTACAGGTTTGGGCTTCTATGAAGAAAAAAGTAGTGAATTGTGTGCTTCAGAAGGGTAAATTTAAGCCCAAAGAAATGAAATTTCGATGTGGATAGAGACATTGGCATACGTGGCAAAGAAATTCTGTCTTAACCCACGAATGTTGCAGAAATGTATGCAAACTATCCCATCAATATGGCATCTTGCAAGACATTAACGGACGCAACACCAACTAAGCAGAGCCGTGAAGTGAAGATCCACCGTCGGCAATGCAAAAACAAATTACCGTAGGTGTTATGTCCCTACAGTAGTAAGTTATGCTTTATCAACAAGAATCAATCACGACCCGCGGTATGTCAATAGTATTAGCACTTACTCAATTTGGCGTAATGAGTGCCAAGACCTGTGGAAGAGGGAACTAGGTGGAGGAACTTTCCAGCTGCCCTTTCTCGTGTTCTAAAGTTAAGAAATGTGTGCCGTTGTGCTGACCTTTGTGAGGAATACACTGCCTACGAAAATGTTCAACAGAAATCATGGGATAAAACAGATTAATCGGTCTACGTCACTTCGAGCGTCGTTATTCATAAAAAGGCAATGCTTTCTGTTTGGTGGGATATTAAAGGAATCGGGTTTTTTCTTTTTGAGCTCCAAGACAATGATCAATTCCTGTCACTTCTACAGAAAAATATCAGAATTGATCAACAGAAAAGGCATAATGTTTCATAAAGTTAATGCGAGTCTGAAACAAGTTTGGTAATTCACTTTTATAGATTAAACGGGATATACAGCCACACTCAACATATTCTCCAGATCCAGCACCTTCTGAACACTATTTGCACGGGCTTTACAAAATCTTTTAGATGGTAAAATCTGAAAAACCTTGAGATTTTAACACGGGATCACGGTACGGGGTTCAAATGAGGTCAAAAAAACCTGTAGCAGTTTTTTGCCAGCCAGGTATTGGGCCAGAATGGGCACTATAAAATTTAACAAAATATTTATTATATCTTTTGCCATTTTACGGGTAGCCTCACAGTTCCATCAGTATGGAAATTCTGTGGTTTATTGTCAAAAAACTTGGTGAAGTGATTTTTAGCAGCTGTTCCCCCAGCCAGTTTTACCATGAACAGAGTATTGCAGAGACGAAAGCAAACGGTAGCCTGACTGTGCAAGGTCCGGGCTATATGGTTGATGTATGAAAACTTTCCAACCAAGTTCCAAGACTTTAAAGAAGCTTATGTTCTATTGGCTGATTCTCTTTTTTGATCACTTTGTCCAAGCAGTTGAACTGTGCACAATAGAGGACCGAATTATAGCAGCTCATAATTGAAAGTTCCCCTTAAATTCCACCATTCCGTTCAGCAACATCTTGCTTGCCGTCAATCCAGGCTTTAAAGTCGTTTGTGGAGGGTCATCGGCAATGATCACTCGCGTTGGATATTTCCGTATTTAATCCGCTGAGTTTTAGCAGGTCTTCACTGATGTTAATTCGGTCAATTAAATTCATGTTACACCCAAACATCCAGCTTCTTTGAGTAGCATGGTCCTTTCAGCGACCATCTGACCAGAACGAGGTGCATTCTTGACACCAACATTTTCTGAAACTAAACGAGCAGACAACTCCTAAAGGCGTCCCGGAAATTAATTACACTAATCTTACCGTACACTTCGAACAATTTTCGTCATGTTTTAGGCCGTGTTGTACCTTTCGTATAGTAAAAATCGCATTATATTGCGTATTTCTTCTGATATTTTGCACTCATATTCGTTTTTACACAAATGATGAATCACTAAATATTGAACGCGGAAAATACAATCTAAAATGTCGCCTTTCAAACGTTTTCGTCTGACAGAATCAAATTAGTGCTACGCAATATGTACATACATATATGGGCATCAATACCATCTAATATCTAATGACAGAATACCGCGGATATTTTCATAAATTACCCAATACATATATGTAGTGATGCAGTCTTATTATTGTACGCACAAAATACTACTACGTTACTACTGGCAGCTCTTTAACCAGTAATAAATTTCCCAGTGCTTTGAACCACATGATTGTACCCGTTTTAGCTCAAAATTTGTTGAAAGTACCCAGTACCAAGTACTTTCAACCCCAAACACAAATGCATAGGTATCCTTCTCATTGAGCTCTTCTTTTCGCAATGTAACTCTTAACTGAAAACGATGAATGAGACCACTTTCAAATGCCAAAACACTTGAGACACGTGAATATATCGCTCTTTCCAGTCTTCAATCCAAAATTGCAAAGCTGCCCCCTTTGCACCTTGAGCTGAGAACGAGCCATAATTGATTCATACCACTCAGCACTCAGCACACAGTTCAATGTAGTATATTCTGTTCAACAATGAACGAATCCGAAAGAAAAACGGAATACGAGAAAAGCACTCACTTGACGATGCAAAGGCGTAATCAACACGACAAATAGCTATGT
This sequence comes from Eumerus sabulonum, assembly GCA_951905685.1. NCBI lineage: Eukaryota > Metazoa > Arthropoda > Insecta > Diptera > Syrphidae > Eumerus > Eumerus sabulonum. Next base: position 213,826,820 of record OX645060.1, read on the forward strand.
GACACCACGCACAATTGTCTCAATTCCTGCACCCTATTCGTGCTTCAAGTGAAAACCGCAAATAAGTAGACTCGGTAAGTACATCTAAGCCTTGATGACAAACAAAAGAAAAATCAATTTCATAAAGCTTCAAATTGAAATCATAAACCGACTCCTACCTTCAACACTCCTCATATCAATATAAACATGGTGACGAGTATCCCTTCATCCTTTGTGGAATGGATGAGAAAGAAAAAAATGTGTTTACACCCAACAGAGAGTCAACTGCGTGTGGTTATTTTGTTCGTTCCCTCTGCGTTACTACGCGGATATCGTTTACCTGAGTAGTCCTAACTGACAATTCCACCCTCTCTGATTTCGATGATAGCTTGTCGTTTCTACACTTATTTGTACCACCAGAGCCAGACTAATACGACACAGAACGAGCATCAGTATCAACGCAAACATATCGCCGCGGATAGCAAAATGAAAAGTGGCGGAAACACGGTTAATTACTTTTTCATTTCATTCGTTTTAATTTGCAGTCGTACCTCAGCCCCAAGTTGGCGCATCCCTCTACCCGAAGGGAACAGATTCATGCCCTAACTTATAGAATACAATGAGGATTTACGGTGATAGTACAATAAATTATACCCATACGACTGACGCTTGCTGTCTAAAACCGCATTACTATGTATGTCGGTTCCTCCTCGACGATTTCTCCCCGTCTTCTAAACCCATCGTGGCGGAAGGATTCGTACTTCTCTCATACTACTTGTGGTACTCATAGATACGCAATGGAAATCCGTTGTTATCGCGTACTTGCCCTTAATTGAGATTACTTTCACCATTCGTATCCTGTGCTACTGGTATGCTGTTATTCGTAACAACAAGATTCCAACTTGATAAAGAAAGTGAAAATATCTCATAGGTGTTTCGCAATTAAACCTGAGAAACAAACATAACTGAATGCAGTGAATGTGTTAATGTTAACAAAACTATACACAACGCTCAACTATGTAGGTGCTATCAAAAAACATTTTTGAACAGGATATGTAGGTATATGAATTCATGAAGCGACTTTCTCCTTCTTCATTTCCGTCCAGTATGGTGCTCAAAGTAGCACCCAACAATCATATGGGGGATTGGTTAAAAAGATTTCACTTTTATTTAATTTGCCTGTAATTAAAATGACTGTGTGCAAATGGTGCAAAAATTAAATACAGGGACGTGTAACAGCCCCATCGAATGGGGAAGAGGTGAGGGTTGATTATTTAATTGAAACAGGAAATTCTCCTGTCGAATTTACATTTGCATTTCATATTCTCATACAATCCGTTGGTTGTAAAGTGCTGGTGTGGATGGGTTTTGTGACCTTATGCTTTTTGCTTGCTCATGGACCGTTGTGCACGTTCAACAATCGCGAAAGTGTAACGTTGGCGAATTCTGAGAATCCTTAAATGTTACGACTCTATTGTTACAGTTTTTTTTTTTTTTTTCCATTTTTGTGTTTTGCTCATATGTACATATATGTATTTATGTATGTATGCATGGGCGCGTATGGTGTGCCTTATGATTCGGTTTCTAATTAGAAAGGGGTTGCCATAAGGACTTAATTATTTTTTGAGTATTCCGTTTTCAGTTGTTTTTTTTTTCCTTGGCTTTTGTTATATTCCATGGTATCTTAACGAATTCAATTTCATTGTGCGCTGTGACTCTTGTTACAGCTTAACCTGAAATTCAATTTAGCGTTTTGGGGAGAACAATAGAGCAAATTAAAGTATTAGCTCTTACTGAAAGTCGTGGATCGCTGAAGGTAAATAGATCCAGGTATTCCTGTCGATTTGCCATATGTATAGGTGCAAAAAATCATTGTTTTTCTAGGTCTCAGTATCATAAAGCTTAAGCGTAGTTTTTGTTTCTACTCTTTTGCATACATTATTGGGTTGGTTATTTCATTGTCGGGCTAACGCAATGATATTATAAAATGTATAGTTACAGAAAATCCATTAATTTTCCACCAGGTTGCTTTAGCAATCTACATCTCGCCTTATACATATGTACATATGTGCATATGTATGTATGTATGTATGTTGGCGTTACCGTCCATAAAGAACCAGAGCCGAGGTTCTCTCAATCACCCATGGGGTGTGTGATTTAATTTTCCCATCGGTGAAAGGGACCGACAGTTCCGAACGGCGAATTTCGTAAAGCTTTTCATGACAATTTTACTACAGGGGGTTTTGTCAGAAACCCGCTGAGGAGAAACACCGTGAAAACACGTTCGATGACATGGCTGCCTCGGTATTCGATCCCGTGTCATCGGCGTCAGAGGCCAACACACTACCCACTGCGCTACGGTGCTTTCACGGTGCCTTATACATATACTAGGTGTTGCAATTAAGTCAGTTAAGTTCCTGGAATTTGTAAACAAAAAACAAGCAAATTAAGTCTGTCGCAAAATTGTATTATCGACCCTCACAATAGTCCACCTCAAACACCATACAATGATTCTAACAATCCTGGATAATTCTTCGAAGTTAACTCGTTCAAAACCATGGTTTGAACTTCTTTCCACTATCGTGATGAGTTCCCTTGAAGAGTGCCATCATCATACATACTATAGTCGCAGTGGGCAATATTGGGATTGTAGGGTGGATGCGGCAACGTTGGAATGTTTTTTTCGCCAAAAACTCTTGCACTATCAATATGAAACTGTCGGGCGCATTGTGTACACTTGTCTTCATACACTACCTGCAATTTTCGGAGGATTTCCGGGGATTTTTTTACTAAATGCTAATAAAAATTTTCTTTTCTGAAACAAACAAAACATGCTGTCGACTTCAGCCCTAAACGAAAACGGGAACAAATGCTTCCCCCTCTCTAGACAGAATTTGACGAACTACGCAGTATTGCCAATTCCTGAGTTATGACTGAATTTCCAGATCTTGCCCATACCTCATACGTCCTATTGGACGTACACATACATACATATGAGATTTTTTACTAAAGAGGAAGTTTTTTTGACAACTTTATAATCAGTTGCCTGACTGAGTTTCTTTTCAATCAGAGTGGATACAAAAATAAGACCGAAATTCCATCTGCGAATCACAACAAAGTCGATTCATTTCTAATGTGAATAGTGACTAGTGATGAAAATTGGATAACCTACGACAACCACAAGGTCGTGCTGAGCTGTCACAAATGGAGGCTAAACCAGGACGATCAGAAGGAAATTGTGTTCCATCAAAACAATATCAGCCCACACACATCGACAGTGACTCGCCAAAGTATCCGGAAGCTTGGTTGAGATATTATTATGCACCCAGCTTATGGCACGCCGTATTTATCACCTGTTTTCGACAATGGCGAACAATTTTGCTTGTGAAAAATTCGCCGCAAAAAAAGCTAATGAATAACTACTGTCCCATTTCTTTGGCCATTATTATCTGCTGCCTTTGGCGCAGACCTTCTGTGGTATCTTCTTCTTATCGGGCGCTGTAATTCGGGGTGAACGTGGGCCCCAACCAACATGACCCTCCAGCTAGCACGACCTTTTGCTAGCATTTTCCACTGCCACACTTCCAGTTGGTTGAGATCCCCTTTCACCTGTGTTCGTCATCTTACATAGGTACAGCCGTCCTCTGTTTCTTCGTCATTCGGAGTTGGATTCAAAGACTCTTCGGGCTGGAGCTGCGGTGTGGTTTATCGGCTTAAAACATGATTCCAGTGGTTACCAGCTAATTTTTTTACGACCAAGAGTTTTGCAGAGACCAAAACAAATGCTAAGGTCCTGTCTGAATGGTCTATGTCTTAAAACTTCCCAACCAAGACCCGTCATTTTGTTCCTAAACATCAAAAATGTGTGTGGCCTAACATTGTCATGATGAAACACAACTCCGATTCTGTTTGCCAATCCTTGTCGTTCGTTCTTCATTGTTTCGTTCAAACGGTCAAGTTGTGCACAGTAGAGGATCGAGTTTATCATTTTGCTTGGTTGTAGCATTATTCCTCTAATCGCACCATTGATTTGAAGGCGTTTATGCACTCTGAGAGATGGTTTCTAATAAGGCAAAACATTCGCTTCAGTAGCTATGAATTATATTTCAATTTGTTTTACCACCCATAGAGAGAAACCTGAGCTATGTACATGGCACAAGTCGGTTTCGTTTTCTTCTTTCGTAAGTAAAACTAAGTGCAGACAAACTACCTATTACATTCTGGGCATCCAGAATGAACTATCTCTTATGGGCTTTATTAGAATTGATTTGATGAATCGATTTTCCTACATATGTATATCGAACGTGCCAATATTGTTTATATGTCACTTTAACCCGTTACCGGTGCTTCCAAGTCAAAGTTTGTTTGAGGTTTTCAGATAAAACAGAGAAACTATTTTACTATATTACTTGGCGCGGTATAAGACCTATTGATTGCAAATGAATCGACAGACAATATAAAGCGAAATTCGCATCCACAGACAATACCCCTATCAGTCCGAATTCAATCTGCCTTGGCTGCTCAATAACATATGTATGCTTTCAGATACAAGAGTCTAGCTATAGGTGAAATCTAAAATACTCGTAATTGGAACAATATTCCAAATAATGACAGGCTCCCTGAATGGGTTAGCTCCCCTTCGAAGGCCCATTGATATTAAAACGGGACCCATCTAAGAGGGTATATGGACTACGGATACAACAATTATCGAGGAGTGAACCAAACGTCTTACATATTTTTACAGGTCCTTCTTTTGTAGTCCCTTATCCTTCACCGTTAAAATATATAATTCACGTGACAATTACCACAGGGGTCGGGGATGAAGTGCTGCCGTACGTCACAAGTATTTCATAACGTCCTTGTTGCTTGCCGTACCATTCCCGTAGACATTAAAACCAGAAAATTTTAAGTTATTGGCCTTTTCCCCATTGTTTTGCCGTCGATTGCATTCGCGTTAGGTTTCCTGCTGTAATGTAAGCACCTATGTATGTATGTATACGCTTCCAGTTCAGGAACATAAAAAAGGAAATTACGCTCGCACTGCATTGGTTGGAGTGGTTGATGGTGGCGTTATTTTTGGATATGAATTAATATTATTCAGGGATATTATGACGTTGCTGGTCGATGGGGAGCCTGATCCGCCCGTATGCCGTCGGTTGTAAGCATTTTATTTGCGATTTTTTTTTTTTTTTTTTTAATGGCACTGAGGTAGTAGGTGCCTTGCGGGAGCAATGAGCCAGGGAGAAATAAAAATCAAATATTCATAAACCATGAAAGTCAAACCAAGCCAAATGACAAGTTAATATTTTTGTTTGGCACGACTTCTGTTGAGGAGGCCTACTGCTTGGTAATTTATTCACGAATCGATTCCGGGCCAAGCTGCGATTGATATTAATAGCAGCAGATGTACATAGCTTAGCCTGCGTTGAGAGGAAAGTTAACTTTGGTACTTTAATAGCATACTTTTCCACTCTTTTATAACATGAGAAATATATGTAGAACTTTCTTGTAATTTTGTGGTGCCCTCAAAGAAGGAAAACAAATATGCAAGTCAAATAAAAATCATCATGCAAATGGTGCTACATATGTATGTACATCATACATCCTGGAAATTGAATAGCTGCCCCAAACACACTCAATGAGTTCGCATTCGTTCTGCTTTAAATCAAAACCAGAACTGGGTCACATCTTATACAAATAATTTTCTTCTGCCACGTTACATCCCCCGTATGACCGAGGATTAGTTTAGCGAAACAAAACCGGTCCCCCTGCCCATATTCATTTAGTACTTTTTTATTTCCCTTCACTGCACTCGAAGTGGGGATGTGGCAGAATTTTATTTTCCAAATCCCCCTTATCTCGGATTTCACAAAATGCCACAGAAAGCAAAAAGGACGAAGGAAGGAGTAAAAGCAAACGTGAGAGTGTTAGCACATAAAGTACCAATATGGTCGCCTCATACATATGTACATACTCGTACATGCAGACACATACGCTAGCAAGGAACCCAGGTAGGCGGTCAAAGAGCCTTTTCGTTTGAAGCTCATAATGCACTCAATTGACGACCACAGAATCCATCTCTCTTGTTTACAACTTGATGGTTTTCGTGTTCCCTACGATTTTCATCCACCCATGAGCCAAGTTTCACGCAAATCTTTCGCTCAGCAGCGTGTCGCTCTTTCAATAGAACTTAGGTGTAGTGGGTGACGGTGGTCTGTGTGCAAGCGGCAACGATAGTTGCAATAGTGCCGCTTGGCAATTTTCATTACCCTATTAAAAATGTAAGTGGCCATAAAAGTTCATTTGAGTCGGTTCCTAGGCTACGAGGATGGCCTAGGACGTCCGGCCTCAACCACGTACGATTTCAAGTTGTTTGGAATCGCACACACAACCACCGTCTCCAGCTACCACAAGAGCTAATTTTTACATTTTTAGTGCAAATAGCATTTTTATGTGTATGCAATCGTAAAAACGTCCGTTTTATGGCAGTATTTCTGCGTATACATTATCTTGTACTTTATTACACATTTTGGGATACCATGTGGAGTAGATGATTGTGGAAAGGACAAGTGACAAGGCGTGCACGTGGGCAATGGGTGGTCGATAGAATATGGAGTGGAATAAGATACAGCGCAACATAATTCTACAGGAACGTGTGGGCCGTTGGTGAATAATTTGAGCTAAGATAGGGGGTAGGGGGATAGACCGTGGAGTGGGCTCTCAAAATTGGAGAGCCGTTGATGGATTCTTCACTTTTTTTTTTTTTTCTTGATTTCAGCAGGTGACGGACGTGGTCAAAGTGCTTGATATGGCAGATGTAGCGGACGTGGTGGTGTCGTCTTTCGCACATGTGCCGGGCGATAAAGTAATTATTATGACCAAGGATACGCATATGTGACAGCACACGAGAGCTACCCACTGTGCATTCTAATTAAAGCATGGAGGCAGGCGTGGTGAGAAGATAAAGTGTCCGCCCAGGACACGAGTGTATTCTTGGAGAATTATGCGTTTTTATGGGACTTAAAGGTAATAGAGATCTTAGTACTAGATATTTAAAAGGACATCACATTTCACGCAAATTTACGGATCGAAGATAAAAGCCTGGAAGACGACGATATCGCTCATAAAAAGAAAGAAAGGACAAGGAAGGGGTCAGGGATAGTTTATAGCACCTCAAACATTTATTAAAGGTCCAGGAGGTGCAATATGAAGTTTCCGAGGGGCATTGGAAAAGAAATTAAAAAACAAATACTGAAATTCCATACTAAGAAAATTAGATTTAGCGAACAATAAATCCGAGGGAGGGAAGGAGAGGTGGTGATAGTGCGTGCGACTTTCTCAAATACATATTACAAAAATCTCTCAGCTGTTTATTTTTTTTTGTGGACTGGTAGATGAAGGTGCTTGGAAGGAAGTTGAAAAAACCGAGAACTTCAAGATCAGTTTTGCAAACGGTAAAGACATAAACACCGATCGCCTATTATATGAGCGACGACACCCTGTTCTTTCCTAAAGCTTATCTTATGATCAACTGAGTCGTTGATACCTAGGCCAACTAACCATTGGGTGCCAATGTCTTTTTTACTTATACTTACTTAGGTGAGACTACAGTTCGGGGTGAACCTGGGCCTCAACAAATAACCCTTTCCAGCTAGCAAGATTGTTTGCTAGTTGCTTCTAGTGTCGCACGTCCAGTTGTTTGAGGTCTCTTTCCACCTTTTGAGTGTTCATTCACTCTACATGGCCCATGGCCTAGCCATCTTAGACGTTACGTACAGCCCGTTCTCGCGAATTTTGAACTATTATTTTCTCAAATTCTAAATGCTTAAATAAATAGAATGGCCGAAAACTTTAACTATACTTTTGCGGAAACATAGCTATTATTTTCTTACATATATTTGTAAGCCGGAAGTTGGTAAAGGTTGACATTTTTTTTAAGTTCGTAGACTGACTACTGGATGAAGATGTTATAAAATCCAAAGAATTTATAATGTCAATGGATGGCACCTTCCAAAACTTTGAACTGCCAAAGAAAAAATACAAAGACAGGGGAGAGCAAATTGAAGCGGCCTTAATTAAACTGGACAAAAAGCATATATCAATCCACGACTTTCTAAATCAAATGACAAATGAAAGCAACAATTTACTTTCTGAAGATTTGTTAGTTGAAAGTGTCAGCAGCAATGAAATGAGAAGGATGCAAGTCTAGATGAAGCAGAACCGTATTATTTCAATGTTGAAAATGCATCTCTAGTGTACATTATATGCTTTGAAAATGATCGAAGTATCCTTCTACAACTTCAAGCTGTGTTTGAACTATTATACAGAATTGTCAGATAAGTATTAAAAGTTCAGCAAACCAATTCTTTGTCCAATTTGCAGGTAAAATTGTTCAAAGTACCACCAAAGTATATAGTTAAACTCCCATATTCTAGGCAGGTATTTCTTAAACGTTGTTCTGTTATAAGTTATTAACATAGGTTACCGTATAGGTAACTCGAAATTAATTAAACAACTAAAACTTTATTAATTAAGATTAAATGAAAATAGAATGTTGAATGTGTTTGAAATATGTGTGAATCCATTTAACGGTACATTTTCAGAGGGCGCCGTGGCGCAGTGGTTAGTGTTGGACTTTGACGCACGATGAGCGAGTTCGGATCCCGATAACACCAACGCTCGGCGGGGCACTGGCAAAACCCCCCGTAGTATAGTTGCCATGAAAAAGCTTCTCGACTCACGCCGTTAAACTGTAGGTCCTTTCACCTGTGTGAAAAATAAATCTCACACAACATGGGTGATTGAGAGAAGCTTGGCTCTGGTCCTTCATGGGCTGTAACGCCACCAAAGAAGAAGAAGTCTGGAAACAGGAATTTTTATCTGAATGTCTTTATAAATTAAAAGTGAAACAAGGCCGACTCGGCTTTATTACACTTTGACAAAGTGAAATAACACTGAACATGTAAATTCGGCGCTATTTCGCTTTCATAAAGTGAAATAACGCCGAGTTTTGGAATTCGGCGTTATTTCGCTCGGCGTTATTTCACCGCCCGGTTTTTCTCATCGGTCAATTTTTCGAACGTCGCTCCTGCATAGCTTCCCTACGTCAAATTTTGCTAGTCCTACGTACCTTGGCTGCAACAAGGTAATAACCCGAGTCAACACTGGCTCCTCTGAAGTGTCGGACATTCAAGATACTGTAGGTTTGGTTAACAGATATTTGATTCCGTTTTCGGACATTGTGTCGTCTAGGCTGTGCTTTCCTACGACTCGTGCAAAGATGTCCTCTTTAACCAGCTTCGCGTTGAAATTTCCTAGAAAAATGTTTGTGTCATAGCTGGGGAATTGAGCGTATGTTCTATCTAGGAGGTCATAAAAGTCATCCTTGATTCCGTCAAGGGGGCGTGAACGCATATTAGGCTGATGTTCCCGAAGATATGTAGCTTTGATGTGGATTATTATTAGGCGTTCGCTCACATGCCGGAAGCTTAGGACTTTTTGCCTAAGCTAACCTCGATCAACAAATTCGCATTTAAATAGGCGTTGTTTGTTCTCCTTGTAGTCGTTTTCGGAGTATATGTCAAAATTGTTTATCCTCTTTTTACCCGATCCATCCCATTGCACTTCTTGGAGTGCGGCATTGTCTGTTTAGCGTAGGGCTTTTTTCTAACTGTTCGGCCGCAACAGATCTGTTAAGAGATCTTTTTGCTCGCCCAAAAACTCTTGCCTCTAATAAGTGGCAAATTCAATTCTACAAGAGTAATTTCAATCACCTCTTCTCAGTAACCAACTCCTACCACATTGCCAGCGATTTAATCAATTGTGATACGAAAAATCACGGTCACACGGTTGTTTGAGCAACTTTATTAAATTTGTCTCCTCGCCGCTATGCCACACCGAATGGGGAAACATGTACTTTAATCAGAGCTCAAATGGCATCATAGCACGCAAAATTTCCTCTAGAGACGAGTAACTCAACTCAAAAACAAAAGTAGGAAATAACTAAATCACAACACCACTTCTGGCACCTCAGAGAGGGTGACACCATGAACGAAATAGATCCCCAACCAACCAAAGTGAGCCTGAGAGTATTGTTATACAAATCAAATCAAAATCACACTTCTGTGTGCGTCAAGAAATTTATGTTTAGAATTTATGTAATTCCTCACTAGGTTACCGCATACAGGCTAACACCCACGCACTTGGGGTATGTGCGCCCGCACAGTCATATGTCGCCTGTCTCTGTACGTACGAAAGTGTGTTATTCATTTCCGGGATGGAGTTGTTCCCTGGCGGCAAATGGCAAACTTTTTCACCTGCGCCATATTTCGTCAAAAATTAGCTTCCATCCTTATTCCTGTTACTTCTATCACTGCTACTGCTCCTGCCACACACAAGATTGACGGATGATTGAGGAGGCGTAACGGGGACGGGCAAAACACACAAACAGGATTTCGGAATAACGGTGAAGTTTGTGCACAAAAATTCGCTGTGAACGTCAATAGAGAGAAACTCAAAACCGAGGAACGGAAACGACCGACGAAACAAAACAAAATGCAAAAATTATAAAAAGGACGAATTGCAAGCAAAGCCCGCACACATACATATGCCGGTTTATGGCCCAATTGTGAACAGAAGTGGCAATTGTAAATCATTTTCGCCGGAAGATGTTGTGCCAAATTTTAGCCCGAGGAGCTTTACGATTTTAGGCTAAAAGCAGGATATATTGTGAAGGAGTTTTTATTCATTCAGTTATTCATTGTTCATTCAGTTGGGCATGTGGGCATATGGGTTGTGCGTCGGAGATAAATACGATTATGCGAATGGTTTCTCGGTTTTTTATTGAACATTAAAAAAATATTTCCGAGATGAGTTGTTGGATAATAAATCTTTTCCTTTTTGGCCTCTTTGTTTATTTTATTGTATTATATTTCTTTGGAAGCTTTGTATTTCGTAAGAGTTGTTGCGCTTTATGCGGCACAATATGTGGTCGTGCCAATAAATGGAATGAGGTGAAAACAAGTGCTGGCTTTTAAGGACTTTTTACTTGAGAAGCATACGAAAAACGATTGTAGAATATAGAGAGCACAAATTATCGCATAACAATGGTGTCGCTGTTGCATAAATAGATCAATATTACAGGAGATTCCGACAGCTTAGCTTGGGACCATTAAGATATTGCAAGAATAGACCCCAAAAGCTACCATTTAAAATCGATTCTCCTTAAAACCTTGAAAAGGGAAATGGATCGCATCACTTTTATTCTTTAACGTTTGTCTTCTGTCACATTCGCTTTTGACCATGAAGCATTCAATTACATATTTAACGGTTTTTGGCAGTTCTTAAAAAATGTGTTTCGCTCGTCAAAAAATTTGTACGTGGTATTTAGGGACGAAATGAATGTCAAACAGGGAGAGCGATTCGACGAGTTATCCGAGTCCCCGTGTATAGCTGTAGACCCAAACCTCTTTCTGCACATAACCTTGATAATAAGACTTGGTCATGCATCGAGGTATACGAAATGTGGCAACTAAGTTTGTCGCAATCGACCTTCACAACTATCCCCCTCTAACTCTATATAATAACTTCGACGTTACTCCCTTGATTTGATAAAAGAACCATGGTTGCAGGCTCTTTGTAACGCCCTGATGAGTTCATCTTGTATGTATATAAGAGGTAAGACCATTAGTGGTTTTTGTTAAAGGTTATTTTGACACTGACAGGGATCAAAAGCAAACTTTGCGCACATCTCAGCTGAGGCCAAAGCACCACTCAGTGAGCTCTATAGGGAGATAGAGACGGAACTATTAATGAAAGCCAATAAGCGATGGAGTCACTTAGATACATGCGCAACGGCGAGATCGAGTTGGCCCGTCTATGATAAGACAAGGACGGAAAATCTGCTGAAGTTCAATCGTGGGAATATTCGACTGGCAATCGGTGCTCTCATCAGGCACTGCATGTTATCCTACCATGCAGCTCGACTAGGCCAGCCCTACAATGACTTCTGCAGAAGCTGCAGGGATGAAGAGGAAATTGAATCCATTCGTCACCTGCTGTGCGAATGTCCGGCGCTAGCCCAAAAAAGGAATACATTCCTAGGAAGATACTTCTTTTCGGGACTAGAAGAGGTAGGTAATACTGGGCTGAACAGAATACTGGAATTCTTATCCTCGTCTGGATGGTTCAGCTCAACGGTAAATGTCTAGGTATCGACGGGTTAAATAAATCAATTGGGCACAATGGACTCTGCGTAGTCTACGTGAGCCTTAAATTTTCGTCAACAGGGCACCCATGTACCTAACCTCGCCGTTCGGAATCGGCATTCAACTGTAGGTCCTATCGCCTGTGTCAAAAATAAATCTCACACAACATGGGTGAGTGAGACAAACTTGGTTCTGGTCCTTCATGGCCTGTAACGCCACCAAAGAAGAAGAGCCTGTGGAGAATTCTGCACAAGGATCTCGGATTATTTATTTACTAGGTCCAATTAACTCAGCAATGGAAGGCGCGCGACCATCCACTTCGTTATCGCTCGCAGTTTGGGCCCTAATGCAGCTTGAATTGGACAATGATTTTGGGTGAAAAATCATCTTTTCTGACGAGGCGCATTGTCATCTCGGTGGCTACGTTAACAAACAAAATTGCCGCATCTAGGGCTCGGAAAACCCGCACGTTATTGTCGAAAACCCAATGCATCCACAGAGAGTGACAGTTTGGATTGTGGATTGTGGAGTGGTGGCATCATTGAACCATTTTTCTGCAGAAATGAGGCTGAAAACAACGTTTCGGTCAACGGTGGGCGTTACAGAGCCGTGCTAACCGACTTTTTTTTACTTACATTGGAGACATGGTTTTGGACGACCTCTGGTTCATGCAGGATGGCGCGCCATGCCACACAGCCCATGCCACAATCGATTTTTGCGAACCAAATTCCCAAGTCGTGTCATCAGCCGTCTTGGCGATGTCAATCGGCCACCTCGGAGCTGCGATTTAACCCCTTAGGACTCTTATTCGTCGGGAACTGTGAAGGACCGATGTTACACCAACAGTCCGATAACGATTCAAGCACTTAAGGCCAAGAGCATCCAAGCAATCGAGCGACAGCCCGAAACTATCAACAAGGTCTTAGAAATTTGGGGTTACAGAATGCGCTACTGCGAAGCCAGCCGAGGCAGCCACTTGAATGACCTTGGGAACGTTTGTTCTTACTAGTAAAGCCATAATACATGGAAAAAAAAGTAATTTTGTTGAGTTTATTGCATTTTCAAAAAGAAACTTGGTGTTCGGATCCCGATAACACCAAAGCCATTGAATGTTTACTTCGGGGCGTCTCTCTTCGGCGGGGTACTGGCAAAACCCCCCCGTAGTATACTTGCCATGAGAAAGCTTCTCGACTCACGCCGTTCGGAGTCGGCATCAAACTGTAGGTCCCTTTCACCTGTGTAAAAAATAAATCATACACAACATGGGGGATTGAGATAAGCTTGGCTCTCGTCCTTCATGGGACCTACAGTTCAATGCATGGCAACATCAGCGTCAGAGGCCGACATACATACATATAACCTACAGCCAAACGGCGCTCTCATCTCCTTCATCTTGGGAAATAACAGGAAAAAGTCAAAGGTGGCAAAAGTCGCAGTCGGGGATAAGTGGTGGATGCGGCAATGTTGGAACGATTTTTTTCGCTAAAATCTTTAACATAATCAACGAGAAATGGGCCGGCGCACTGTCGTGGTGCAAGATCCAGCCCTTCTGAGCGAATTCGATTGTTCGACATTGGCGTCCGTACGAGAGGTGAGGGGATCTCCGTAGTGACTTTTACGATGTCACTAAAAAAACACAAACAAAACGTGCAGTTGATTCAGCCTTATATGAAAACGGAAAGACAAATGTTTACGAATGACGCTATGTTGCCGGTTACTGGGTTGTGACCAAATTCCCGCACCTACCGTGAGCGTAAAACAGCAATTTTGCTAAATTTCATTATTTTATTAAAATGTACTCGCATGACTTACAGCAAATCTTCAAACATCAAATTAAAGCCCCAAAATTATACTATGAAATACATTATATTTTATTTTATAAAAAACAAACATAAAGTAATAAATTCATTTTATAAGAAGAATGGTTTAAAAAGACGTGAGTGAGTGAGTAAACAACATGCATCATGTTTAGTTGCATCAGTTATGCAATGTGTATTCTGGTTGCATTTAAAGCGTTAATTCCTGTTCGGTATATTGAATTCCATAATGAGATGTGAAATTTCGTTGGAAACTCGGAAAATTATAGTGGACTTGAAAAAAAAAAAAAAGTAAAGCCGTATCGGAAAATTTGTGAAATTGTTAAGAGAACCCATGTTTCTGTATTTCTGTAAAAAAATCTTAAATAAATATGATCAATTTGAAGTGCTGGGAAATCTCAAACGCGCGGGTAGACTAAAAAAGCTAAATTCAAGAAGAAAGGCGAATTGTGGCTCAAGTAATAAAAATCACAGTTTAAGTGCAGTGAAAATTGCAAAAAGAATTTCAACAATATCAAGTGGCTTTAACTGAAGAGTGATTCAAGATGTCATCCGATGGGACACAAAAAATTATTGGAGGAATTACTTTAAACCTGATCAATTCCTCTATCAACTATTGGGTCTTTAATGCATACAACCGTAGACTGAGGGAATATCCAGGAAGCAGGATGACTTAGCGCTCACGCTCTGATGTCTGCAAGAAATCCGCAGCATTCTTCTTATCCTTAAGGAGAATTGACTACAGAAGACTTACGGTCGTCATTACGGGCCATTGCACATTTGCCAAGCATCTCTTCATGCTCGGCATCATGACGCCTACCTGTGCTGCATGCTGCGTGGAGGATGACACAGCAAAACACAGAGAGATAGGCGGGCTTCGCTCGTGGACGATGGCGCGGACCTCCGGAAAACGGGGAAAATAATGGAAAAAGCTAAGGTGTCTCTTTGGCAATACAATAGACCTGTACTTGCGTCTGAGTGCTCCGGAAGATATCAAAAGCTGCCAATAAAAAAAAAAAACCCAAAAAGGAATTTTTTATTCAACAAATTCAATAAAAAAGGCGTCGTAAAAATGTGTGACTCACATTAGAAACAACGTGTTGTTATCCAAATTTTAGTGAAATCTGGTGAAAAACCCCTCGGATTTCGGAAGACGAACGCATGTCGAAAGCACGTGTGTTTAAATGTGTAGAAGCTCCCGTCCCCTCTCGTACCACAATATCATTCATCGTGAATATGTTCCGTTTTCCGTTTTTCCATGTGCGATTCGAAATCGCCAAGAAGGGCTGAATATTGCACCTCGGAAATACGCTGGCCTATTCCTTCTTGATTGTGCAAGAGTTTTTGGTGAAAAGAAATAACTCCAACGTTGCCGCATCCACCCTATATTCCCAAAAGATGAAGTCACAAGTCAAGGGAACTCGTCATGGCGATGTAGAGAAGGTCAAAGAAGCTGTAACGGTGGTTTTGAAACAGCTAACTGGGGAGTATTATCAAAGTTGCTTCGAATTGTGGAAGAGTTAGAGGAGGACTATTCTGAAGGTCGATAATAAAATTTTGCGACAAGCCTAATTGTTTGTTTTTGCTTACAAATTTCCGGGACTTAATTGTCACACCTTGCACAATACACGAAACAAAAAATTAAAAAGTTAACTTCGGGAAGTGACCTCGGTTCAACAGAAAAAAATATAAATATGTACGCAGACCAATTAGCCTTTTTTTGTATCTTCTATGGTAAATCTGGTCCTGCTTAATATCATGATCAGCTTCTCACCAAATAAGGCACCTCATACACTTCTCAACACTCTATTTACCTTTAATTCCTTCTTGCATAAATATTATGATAAAATAATCGCTTAGGAGATTCTAACACTACATTCTCGGGCCTCAGCAGGATCTTCATGTTTTATTGATGTCACCCTCGGACACCAATATCGATCCTTAAAGTCACCAACTTACCTGAAAAGACACAAAAAAGAACATGTGTTAAAGCAAACAAAACGCATTAATTCGGAAAAGAAATGAAAAAAGAAAAATAGAACGCTAGAGATTAAACAGGTGTCGTCCGCTATGTATGCAATATAAGTCGAGCTATTCAACACGTGACAAGGGCAAGGACAAGAGTTTCCCTTGTCCACGTTACTTACTATTAATTCAAACATGCAATAAAAAAAAAAACTCAAATTGTCTACCAACCACACACAGGATAAATCCAGTCTCTTTCGTACAGGAGCAGCTTTCTCAAGATTTTGAAAATTGGATTAGATTTCTATCCAGAGTCATAAATCCTCTTTGCTGACAAACTAAGCACGTATGCACGTATACAA
Organism: Eumerus sabulonum; assembly: GCA_951905685.1. Classification (NCBI taxonomy): domain Eukaryota; kingdom Metazoa; phylum Arthropoda; class Insecta; order Diptera; family Syrphidae; genus Eumerus; species Eumerus sabulonum. Next base: position 213,843,149 of record OX645060.1, read on the forward strand.
GGTGTGCAGGACATGTACATACCTGAGCAGGATTTTGTAAATATGCAACCAAACCACGCCATGTCGTTCGATTCGCCCGGTGTTCAGACATTTGCATGTAATCCCATCAGACGGGTTGTGGCAATCTGGCAAGAAGCACTACTGGGCTTGGTTATATATGTATACAAACGAGTACGAGTATGTAAATTCAACATCACGTTCGCAGACGTATCTCAAGGTATCCGTAAGCATCAAACACGCATACATATGTACATACATAGTGGTATACCGGGGTGGTTGAAAAGTCAAGTTGTAGGGAAACAGACAGACTTTGTGCGATAGAAGAAAGTCAAGGATCCTGTAAGGAACATTGAGAAAAACGATTAAACACCATATCCTCAACTACGATTATAGTGCGTACACAGCATGAACCATTGTCCTTTAATATGACGCGAAACATTCGCACTTTCCTCGCGTGGCGCAGAGTAGCAAGGAACATGAAAGGCAAGAACCCAGAGAACGCGTTGTGGCAATTGTTTTAAGTGTTTCTGTAAATCGATAGGTTACCAAAAGGACCATGCATAGGGAACAGAAGAAGCAGAAAAGAAATAGCAGACGTTTTTTTCTTTAGCATATTACGGTGGCAATTGTCTGGAAAAGGATAATTACGCCAAGGAAATATAACTTGATGTTAAAGTCGAGAGTCGGAGGAGCAAGTTAAGGATAAAGGAAGAGAGCGTGAGTATAAAACGTGTTGATGGCCTTCCAATGCCCTTGCGGTGGAGGAAAGTGTGTAGTGTTAGGGTTTTAATGTTTTACTGAGGACGAAGGCGAAAGTCAGCCAGTGTGCTCTGTTCGAGAATGTGAGAGTGAGTGTTATGTAATTTGATCAGAAGTGCAAATTCTTTGCGTACTTGGGCGAGCAATGAACGGTAAGCGACTCTTGTCAGGGGGTGATTACTGTACTAATGGGTAATTTGATTTCAATTTTAGATAAGCTTTGCATGACTTGGATATTGAGGATCTTGAAACCAGAAAGTGGCCCGTTTACATAGCGAGACATGGAAATTGTCTGTTAGAAAAAAATGGGTTTTAGGGAATACCCCAATTTTGATCCAAGGATCAGTGATGTGGTGGAGTACCTACGGGCGATGGTTTTAAATAAGGAAAACCTGAGAATATTTGACTTTTCGAATGAGTACTACGAAGAATGAGTCCAATAGGATAAAGTAAGAAGAATAGGGACATGCTTGGATCGAATAATGAACATTTAGCTGCTTATAAGGACCGCTCCTACGGGATCCTAAGCCACAAACGAATTCATGCGTTGGTTCACGCACTTGCTTTGTGTATTTTAAGTTATTGACAAGTTGAAAAAGAGCCGTATTGTTTGGTAATTCGCTTTTTTGTAAAAATGACGTGACTTAATGAGACATGTACCTATTCGACAAAGAAAAACTAAATTTTCCACAATAAAGCTCAAAACACTATACACCGGACCAGGGTTGGAACCAACGAGGATGGCATATCGAGGAAGACCTGTTCTGATCAATTCTGTTCGATTGCCGCCTCAGTTATACTCAAGGCTTAGTAGAACAAACACCATCTTTGGCGCGCAACTAGGTTGAATACAAATGTGTGAATTAAAGCTCTATTCACAAATTTTTAAAGTACCGCTTTACTACTTACTTACTACTTATCAGGCCTGCGATCCATGGAGGATCTGAGCCTGAGCTATAGCTGCCTTCCATCCTTGACGGTCCCGGGCACGCTGCTTCCAGTTGTCAAGACCAAGATGTCTTACATCCGCGATTACTTGGTCTTTATACCGGAGGTTCGGTCTTCCTCTTCTTCTCGAACCAGGAGGCTCGGAGTCGAAGACCCTCTTAGCTGGAGCGTTGATGTCCATGCGCTCGATGTGGCCGAGCCAGTGTAGTCGACGGGTCCTTGCTTTCCGGACTACATCCACATCTTGGTACAGCTCGTAGAGTTCGCGGTTGTGTCTTCTTCTCCATTCACCTTCCTCACAGACAGGACCAAATATCCGGCGCAGAATTTTTCTTTCGAAAGAACCCAAAATCAGCTCCGCTGTCCTGCTTATCGTCCAGCTTTCGGCTCCGTACAGCAAGACTGGCAGAATGAGCGTTTTGTAAAGCATGACTTTGGTCTTTCGAGTGAGGAGTTTTGACCCCAGTTGTTTGGACAAGCCGAAGTAGCAGCGGTTGCCAAGGGCGATTCTACGCCGGATCTCCACTGTGGTGTCATTTGTGGAATTTACGTTTGCCCCGAGGTAGACAAACTCCTTAACTACCTCAAAATTGTAGCTGTCAATTGTTATGTTTTGTCCCAGGTGATGAGCGACGGATTGGTTTTTGCTTGACAGCATGTATTTCGTTTTGTCCTCATTGATCTTAAGGCCAATTCGTTTCGCCTGTTCTTCAATCGCCGTGAATGCTTCCACAATACCACGGCGAGAACACGCGATGATGTCGATATCATCCGCGTATCCTAGCAGCTGGATGGACTTGTAAAAGATGATGCCTTCCCTGTTGACGCCTGCCCGTCGCACTATCTGCTCCAGCACCAGGTTGAAGAAGTCACATGACAGCGCATCTCCTTGCCGAAATCCGGTGCATGTTTCGAATGGTTCCGAGGTCCTAGAACCGAGTTGCACGGTGCATCGCGTGTTTTTTAGCGTGGCGCGACACAACTGGATCAGTTTTACCGGGATCCCGAATTCGGCCATCGCCCCAAACAGTGCTTCACGATGAATGCTGTCGTATGCGGCTTTGAAATCGATGAAAAGATGGTGTGTATCGATTTGAAACTCGTTGGTCTTTTCCAGGATTTGTCGAAGTGTGAAAATTTGGTCTATAGTTGATTTGCCGGGCCGGAAGCCGCACTGGTAGCTGCCGATTAGTGCGGTGCAAAATGGTTTTAGACGTTCACACAATACGCTGGACAGGATCTTGTATGCGACATTGAGCAGGGATATACCTCTATAGTTCTTACAAGAGGTAGGATCGCCTTTTTTGTGGATGGGGCATATAGAGCTGGTATTCCAGTCGTCGGGCATGCTCTCATCTTCCCAAATTCTGCAGATGATCTGGTGCATGCTCCCTACCAGAACATCGCAGCCAGCCTTGAAGAGCTCTGATGGCAAGCCATCTGAGCCTGCGGCCTTGTTGTTCTTCAGCTTCTGGATAGCTGTGCCGACTTCTTCTATGCTGGGTGGGAGGACTACTTCAGCGGCTGGAGTTGGGATTTCCTCAGTCCCTACCACTCTCTCTTGGTCATGCTCGTTAAGCAGCTGTTGGAAGTGCTGCTTAAATACATCCACTATTCCCTGCGGGTCGGTGACAAGATTACCCTCGCAGTTTCGAAGAGCCAGGGTGCCCTTTTTGAAGCCTCCTGCAAGGCCTTTGGCTTTCTTGTAAAAGGCTCGTATTTTATGTTTGTCCCTAGACTCCTCGATATCCTTGAGCTGGGAGGCTGCGAAGATTCTTTTCTTTTGTCGCAGTAGTTTCTTCTCCTCCCTTCTTCTGGCTCGGTACTCTTCTCGCGCTGCCCTGGTTTTCCTCTGCAGCGCCTTTTGGTACGCCTCGTCGGTTGCTGCCTTTTTCTGCTCACACTCGCCATCATACCACGGGTTTCTTGTCGGGGGTGGTAGGTATCCTAAGGTGGTTTCGGCTACTTCCTGAATGGCTGAGCGGCAATGCAGCCACATATTATTGGCATTTGTGTTCGACGTAGGCATACCGTAGAGTCTTTCGCTCAGCTGCTCCCTGTAGACTCTGGCAACCTCCGGTGTGCTCAGGCGCCCAATGCCGAACCTCCTCCTGATGGGCTGGTGCAGCTTTCTGACATTGGACAGTCGAGCTCTGAATCTTGCTGCTACGAGGAAGTGGTCAGAGTCGACATTTGCCCCTCTGAATGTTCGCACATCCAGGATGTTAGACGCGTGCCTTGCGTCAATGAGCACATGGTCGATTTGGTTGGCGGTTCGACCGTCCGGAGATCGCCAGGTTGCTGTGTGGATTCGCTTGCGAGGGAATCTTGTGCTACTTATCACCGCATTACGAGCTGTCGCAAAGTCAGCGAGTCGGAAGCCGTTATCTGTTGTTGTATCGTGGAGGCTGTGCTTTCCGATCACTCCGCCAAGGGTGTTTTCCTTTCCGATTTTGGCGTTGAAGTCCCCGAGCACGATTTTTACATCGTACTCCGGACAAGCTCCGTAGGCGTTGTCCAGGAGGTCATAGAAGTCCTCCTTGATAGGGTCTTCAGCCTCGTCGGTAGGGGCGTGTGCACATATAAGGCTGATGTTATAAAATCTGCCTCTGATGCGGATCACAGCCAGGCGATCACTTATAGGTTTAAAGTCGATGACCTGCGACCTCAACCGCTTTCCCACTACAAATCCGCATCCCAGTAAGTGCAACCTTTTGTGACAGCTGTAATAAATGTCGCAATTTTTTTTTCTAATCATACCGTTTCCTATCCAGCGTATTTCCTGGACCGCAGTAATATCCGCCTTGTACTGCGTGAGGATTCCTTCTAGTTTATGAGCAGCTCCGGGAGTGTACAGGGTTCTGACATTCCAGGAGCATACTCGCAAATCGTGTTCCTTTTTCGTGCGTTGTCGTCGTCGAGTATCCGTCCGTGTATCCGAGGCATCTTGCTCATTCATAACTTTGGGTTTTTTTACGTGGGCGGATTGTTAGCCCGCCGCACAACCGCCATTCTGGTCGGGGTTTTTTTCGCTGCATACGTTTGTTCACCTCCCAACGGTTGTTGAAGAGGCTATCCAGAGGGCGCCGCGAGGAGGCCGTATGTCAACTTGACCCGGGCATTTAAACAGGGATCGTTGCTGGCATCTCGCCAGGTTGAGAGCAATCAACAACTTTACCCTGTATGTCGGAGCCCATGCCCTCCGCTTTACAAATTTTTATTTCCGGATTGACCGTTGGTGATATTATCAGTAAATTCATTCTAGTCGACAATGCTCTCTCTTAAAGGTGTTAAGAAGGACCAGCAGAAGGAATGGAAGGAAGGAATGCAAAGAAACACAAGAAACAGGTGAAACCAAAACGAGACTGAGTTCAATGTGACTTCACAGGGAAATGAGGGTCGCAAATTAAATAATAATTTACAGTTATTATCATCCTTCCGCATTGCACAAACCGAGCACACAAAAGTCCCTTCTTTATCATGTAAAAAACTTCTCATTCAACTTAATTACCGAGGGTTTCTTCTTTTCTTTAGCCTTATCGAAGGGTTTTGCATGTTTTTTTTTTCTTACTTTCCCCACTCAACATAAGTCCTGAGAAAAAAAAAAAAAAAATGCCCGAGTGCGAGGAGAGTTGAGTTATCAACCTGAAGACCTCTATTCCGCCAAATCGTCATAGCCCCTGTCTCTCGTCAACCCTTTTGGCATGGCTTAAGATTTTCGAAACTGATGTTCATAGGGATAATTCCCCATCAAGGAAGGAATCAGGAAAGAGAACAAAAACATAAAAGGTGTTAGAGGAATATTTAAACGGTTCCATCCAACCTTTATAGGACATCACCATTTTGCTATTCTGCGTTAGGGAGGAAAAAAAAAATCGAAATATTTTGTTGTTGTTTCTATTACTATTTCCATTGTAATTGTGTCCCCGAGATATGAACTTAATTAAGCGCCCGAAATAACGGTTGGGAATTTGCCATAATGAAAATGTACAGTACCTACCCGGTAGACGATTTTCGAGAATGAAGCAATTTTCGTGAAAACTCTACTCAAACTTCTATGTCTGGCATTAAGATGAATGCTTTTGGGGAGGGCGAGATACGACTTAGTCTTGAAGGTCTACGCGAAATGAGCCGCATGTGTACGGGAGCGATTTTGCATAAGAGTAAAAGAATGAATTTTGGAACTGGTAGAGAAGGAAAGACAGTTTGGGAAAGGATGAAAAACGAGGAAAACATTGTTGCAGACTGTGTTTAGTCACACCTGCGTTTGGCTTGATGTTATGCTTTCATAAATTACCATAAGCAGGTAATGGGAATGGGGCTTAGATATGAGCCAACTTGCCCTGTGTGGTTGGAGGACGATTTTCGTTTCCTTGGCGTCTTCGTCTATTTACGGATAAATGGAATGAAAAAAAAAATGCAGGCCTGCTATGCAAATGTTCATAGAGGAGACGTTCCTCGGGGAATCCGGGTATCCTATGTTAATTTATTTATTTTGGTTTAGTCTTTAGACCATGAACAGTAACATAATTAAGGTTTGGATTTCATCCTGTAGCGAATAGATAAAAAGCTACAAGACCTTTATTTTTTTAATTTTGTGTTCGGAAATTTTTTCCCTTTCCATTTCTCTTTTAGACGAAGCAATCCACGTCTGTGAATGTCCAAGATAAGAAGAGGAATTATAACCGATTACTCATAATTCAGTACTGTGAGATGAAGTGAGTATTCATGTCGCATTGTAGACACCAATGCTTTTGTTGCCCAAATGATAGTAGAATAATCAACTCGCGTCCGTACGAGGAGATCCTTAACCTTCCTTATAAAATGAAGGGATTACTTACTTACTTACTTAACGGGCGCTACAGTTCGGGGTGAACCTGGGCCTCAACCAACATGCCTCTCCACCTAGCACGATCTTTCGCTAGTCTTTTCCAATGCCGCACGCCCAGTTGGTTGAGGTCCCCTTCCACCTGTGCGCGCCACCTTAGGTGCGGCCGTCCTCTATTTCTTCGTCCCTCGGGGTTGGATTCAAAGACTCTACGGGCTGGAGCTGTGGTGTCCATTCGCTCTACATGGCCTAGCCATCTTAGGCGTTGGATCCGTAGACGCCTGACCAGACTCATGTCGCTGTACAACCCGTACAGTTCGTGATTGAATCTTCTCCTCCAACCCTCCTCTGTGTTTATGGGACCGAAAATCGAACGCAGAATCTTTCTCTCGAAACGACCAAGGATTTCCTCATCCGCTTTAGATAAAGTCCATGTTTCTGCGCCGTATAACAGGACCGGGATAATTAAGGTCTTATATAAGGTCAACTTGGTCGTACGAGAGAGGGCTCTACTTCTCAACTGCCTCTTGAGCCCAAAGAAGCAGCGGTTGGCAAGAGTAATTCTGCGCTTGATTTCGAAACTGGTGTCGTTGTTCCAAGTCACCGCGGAGCCGAGGTATATGAAGTCTTTAACTACCTCGAACTTATATCTGCCAATATGCACGTTCTGTCCAAGACGTCGGTGGTAAATGTCCTTTTTCGATGACAGCAGATATTTAGTCTTGCCCTCATTAACTGCCAAACCAATTTTTGCCGCCTCCATCTCAATACTCGCAAACGCCTCATTGACATCTCGCTGCGATCTACCTATTATGTCAATGTCGTCGGCGTATGCAAGGAGTTGCGCGGATTTGAAGTAGATTGTGCCTCTTGTATTGGCCTGTGATTTTTGCACAATCATTTCCAATACGATGTTGAAGAAATCACACGACAGCGCATCGCCCTGCCTAAATCCTTTTTTGACATCAAAACTATCGGTAAGGTGCTCACCGATTCGGATGGAGCAGCGAGCATTTTCCAAGGTCATCCTGCATAGTCTGACGAGCTTCGTAGGGATGTCAAAAGTAAACATGGCGTTATATAGCTCGTCTCTAATTACGCTGTCGTATGCGGCCTTGAAGTCGACGAATAGATGGTACGTATCGACTTGAAACTCATTGGTTTTCTCCAGGATCTGCCGTAGTGTGAAGATTTGATCGATGGTGGACTTCCCTGGCCTGAAGCCACACTGATAAGGACCTATCAGCTTGTTTACGAATGGCTTCAGGCGTTCACACAAAACGGCAGCGAAGATCTTGTATGCGACATTAAGGAGACTTATTCCTCTATAGTTGGCGCAGTCAAAGGGATCTCCTTTTTTGTGGATCGGGCAAACAATGCTGAGACTCCATTCCTCGGGCATGGGGATGAAGGGATTACACCGCAAAAATATAGTTGAGGTCAGAGGTAGTATCTTAGGACTACCAAATTCTGCAAAGTATTTGACTTGACAATTTTGGTAGCGGACAGTTCCAAACGTCCTATGCCAACTGGTCAAAAATCATCTCGAAAAGATCGGAACCAGACGTGATATAAGATGTCGCTGATTTTTTGAGTTTCTTCACGAGCAGTGAGGCCTGGTTTCATATGAGCGGTTAAGAAAACAAACAATTTTTCTTTTGGAACAATTAGAACCTATATACATACATATGTATATACCATTATATCCACTCAAAGTTACTGTATAGCGCGCCATTGACGCTGGAGGAGTTACTGGGTCTAATTTCTATCGGTAACGTGACTGTCGAGCGATACAGAGCAATGATCAACGGATTTTTTTAGTGCCACACATCAAAAATTGGGATGAAAGACATGTGATCTTAACAGGGTAGTCCAACTGCAAGCACAGCTCACGCGTCAATAACCATTTTTAAAGATGCGTTTATGGATGGCCTAATACTCATAATACGCCTTTACGATTTGCAGCCGAATTTGTCTCATCAGACCTCTTTCTTTCGAGTTTTTTCAAGTTACGGTTCTACAACAACAAGCCACCTTCTTTGGAAGCGTTCAAAAGGAATATTCAACAAAACTGTGGAAACGTCAAAATGATTGAAAAATATTGACAAAAAAAATACGAAATTATGTGATTTCACTTTAAGGAGAACTACAGCGAAACAACAACGGCTTAATGATGCTACCCTCTAGGTCGGCAATTCCGTTACCCATTCCACCTCATTGCCAAGGTAGCTGCCAGAGTGTAGCCTCGTTTTTCTTTGCTAAGTTTAACAGAGCCTCATGGAACTCATCTATAAAATATTAGGTGTGTTCCCGTACTTGTCACAAATAGCGAAAATCTACGAAAAAGTGCGAAAAACTACGAAGTCTGTTCCCGTACTAAAAAAAATCACACTTCTGGACAAAAGAGAGCACTCGCGAGAGAGCTAAAAATTTCCAAGCAAAAAATAACAAGAATGGGGGTCGTACGTAGACTTTTGTCGCTCACTGTATGTTTTTGACATTTAAAAAGTGTGTAGCATTTGAGGTTTAATGCGTTCCCGTACTTTTTGGTAATTTCGTCTCTCTTTGAGAGAATTTCATCCCCACTCCTTGAAACTTGACAAAGTGTGAATTTTGGTGCACAAAGTACGGGAACACACCTATAATGCTTAGTGTGAGGTATTCGAATGATATAAGATAGGTGTAGATATTGGAGGGGCCGTGGCGCAGTGGTAAGTGTATTTGACTCTGACTCACGATGAGCGTGTTCGGATCCTGATAACACCAACGCCATCGAATGTTTATTTCGAGACGTTCCTCCTTACCGGGGTACTGGCAAGACCCCTCGTAGTATACTTGCCATGAAAAAGCTTCTCGACTCACGTCGTTGGAAATCGGCATTAAACTGTTTGTAGGTCCCTTACACCTGTGTGAAAACATGGGCGATTGAGAAAAGCTTGGCTCTGTTCCTTAATGGGCTGTAATGCCACCAAAGAAGTAGATATTGTTTATCTTTGAGTATCTGCATATTTTATTATTAGAGCTAGTTTTAAGCAATTTTGACAAGCGTGAGATAGTTAGCTATAAGAATTAAATAAAAATTAAATAAATGGGTTGGTTGGGTGATGGTAAGCCTATGTATTGTAATATTCTTTAGGCCCACCATGAGATTCACAAATTGCGTTCCAAAGTAAACAGGATAGTTTCAGAATAACCCATTAAGTATCTACTAAAAAATTATTTGTCGCATTTTGATCAAACATTTGGATCACAAGAAAGTCTGTTCATGCCTTGCTTCATACAACCTGGCGGATGTGGTACACTTGTGAATAATTTTCTGACCAAAAGTCGTATTGTCTCCATTAATCACTCGATATATTCATTTAATCTGGGAGAAAAGCGTTATGCCTACGTGAAGACCATCAAAAAGGTTCACACCGATATTCTTCTTCAAATCGCTGTATAGAGAATTTCGAATCAAGGATTTTGTTAAATTACAAGTCTATGTACACATATTGAAAGAATCCTTTCTTTCTGGTTTTCATTAAGTACGAAGCCCTTGAGTAAACATCTGAAGCAGAAAGTGAATTTTTTTCTTTTTTGTAAGATAAGTAAGTTTAACATGATTTTTAGCAGAGTCGACGACTCCTTCCTTTACGATTTTAAGCTGGAACAAAATGCGTATCTGACAGCGAAACACAATAAAGAGGTATTTAAGTATGTAGCTGAAAACAAAGACAACATCCCACATTAGTTTACCAAATTCCGTTCAGAAGATCTCAGGCTCGAAAACGCTCCACATGGAAAGCCAGAAACGACAATCGATGGCAATGTTTTAAACGCACAGGTAGAATCAGACCCAATAGAAAAGGTACGGGACATTACACAATATAATTCTCCATGCCAATAAGACGACACCTAATCTAGTAAAAGTATTGTCTTTCAAACGTTTACATATATGTAGGTATGTCGTATATTTCATGTGGCACAACCTAATACATTGGAACGCCTTGCCTTTAAAATTCTGTGACACCCAATTTCCTCGCCGAAGAATCTAAGACATTTTGACATTTACGTTGTCAGAGAGCTTATCATAGTTAACATATATAGCTCAGGAAGTTTCTGAATGGCAGACATGTGATCAAACAGTCTACGTGTCCGGTTGCTTTCAAATCGAGGAGGCACACTCTAGCTTATCCTTAAATGGTCCACATATTTATGTATATAATCCAGAGTCTATGCCGTTGAGTTCGGCGGCGGTTTTCTAAGCCCTCCACTGCCCCATAGGAAACAAGTTTAACTAATTCATTGGAAGCAACTTAAACCGAGTGCTGTGTTTGGCTTCCCAGAAAGGTGGAGATCGACAACAGACCCATAACCTTAAGGTGAGTGAGGAATAATCGAATAAGACGAGAAAGTTATTTTCCCAAATGAGCAATTCGTTTTAGGTAACCCTACAGGTCTAGTTTTGCTGGATATCGTAAAGGCTTGGCACAATGGCACTATATAGAAAATGATAAGTTTTGGATTCCCTCTGTATTTAATCTACACCTTTTTGTGCAGGAGTTCCGTAGGGCTCTGTCCTTGGTTCAATATTATACAACGTATACACCTCCGACCTTTCAAGGCTTTTATCATCATCATTTTCAGTGGCCCGCATGTTCCACTAAAAGAGTCGCGGGGGTAATACGCGAGTTACATATCGTAACCCCAATCACTCTCTTCTATGTGGACATGCTGCTTCACCTGTTCTCGGCAGCAAACAACAATGGTGTGTTCTCCCTCGCGTGATATCTCCCGCAAGCTGGGATCATCAGCGTGGGGAGAAACTCAGACATTCCCATACTGCAGCGTCGAAGCAATACAAGGGATAAAGTTGGTCTTGTGATCATTATTAAATAAATATTAAAAGAATAAATAAAAGGTTTTTCTATTACTACTATCATACCTACTATCATAACTCGCGCACGCGGGATCTCCAGGCCACTCGATCCTCCGCCATCGACTCTAACTCATCAGGAGCCATGCCCAAGCGCACCCAGGCGAGTTTTTGGACTTAGTCCAACCACCTCGTCCTGGGTCTGCCAAGTGGTCGCCTGCCTGATGGTATTGCATCCAAGGCACGCTTTGGAAGTTGTGATGATGGCGACATTCGCCTCCCGTGAACAAACCATCGAAGCATAGCCCTTTCCGTTCGAAGAAGCAGCTGCTCAACATTAAGCTCCCCGCGCACTGCCGTGTTTCTCACCCTATCCCTTCGAGTAACTCCCACAACAGCACGAAGAAATCTCATTTCTGCAGTTTGTATTCGCGATCTTATTCTTTCGGTCAATACCCAAATTTCATGACCATAGGTGAGAGTTGGAACAAATACTGAGTTAAAAACCGCTAACTTGGCTTTGACACCAAGCTCGCTCTTCCTGATTACAGATCTTCTAAGCTGTTTCAAAATTGACCCAGCTTGGCCAATCCTGCAGGAAAGCTCAGTATTACTCCTCCCATCACTCGTGAAGAAGACCCCGAGATACTTAAACTTCTTCACCTGCTTCAATGGGACTCCACTAACATGTAGAATGCATTGGACAGGTGTTCTGGAAATAACCATAATCTCGGATTTGTCCACGTTAACCCTCATTCCAGCATCAGCACAAACGGCCACAAACCTATCTAGCGCGCGCTGAAGTTCCATCTGGGAGGATGTGAGGACAACTAAGTCATCTGCAAAAAGATGACTTATCCTCAACTCTCCCAATGTGAAACACTCCTCGCCTCGACTGCGCTGCAACATCCAGTCCATATATATAATGAAAAGGAGAGGTGACAAAACGCACCCTTGGCGAAGTCCAACGCCCACGATGAAAGGTGTTGATTTACTACCGTTAACCCCAACGCAACTGCTACAGTTTGTGTATAGAGACTGAATGGCCCTCAACAGAGGACCATCAATCCCATACTCTTGCAGAACACTCCAGAGTATACCTCGAGGAACTCGGTCATACGACTTTTCCAAATCGACAAAGCAGCTGTAGATTGGTTTGGCGTACTCCCAAGCCTTCTCGAGTACCATTCTTAGAGTAAAAAGCTGGTCGGTTGTACTTCTGCCGTGACGAAACCCGCAGTGTTCATCCCCTATCGTGGATTCGACCACACCTCTAGAACGCGCCTCCAACACCTTAGCGTAGACCTTACCGGGGACACTTGAAAGAGACATGCCCCTATAGTTGGAGCCCTCTTTTTTATCCCCCTTTTTGAAAAGAGGAACAATCACCCCAGTTTGCCAATCGCTAGGTGTCTCACCGCATTCCCAGGCCACCTTAATGACACGAGAGAGCCATAATACTCCCTCTTTACCCATTGCCTTAAGCATTTCTGGCCGAATTTCATCCACACCGGATGCCAACTTTTAGCGATTCAATCGCTAAAATTACTTCCTCCACCGTTGGACTATTCTCCGCCACACGCAAGACTATAGGTCTGTCCCCTTCAGTGCCCTGTTCGGTATTGAGCAGCTCCGAAAAGTGCTCGCTCCATCTGCATCTCATTGGAAAGGAACACACCATCTTTGGATTTAACTCCTTCGATGATATTGAATTTCCTTCCTCTGAGCCGGCGAATGGTTTGCCAGAACACCTTTTTCGTAGATCTATGGTCGGCTTCCAACTTCTCGCCGAACTCCTTCCAGGACTGCTCTTTCGCTGCTCGCACAGCAAATTTGGAAGTTCTTCGCGCCACAGTGTATCGGTCACGAGAAGCAGAGTCCCCCAAGAAAATCCAGTCTCTATAGCCCTTCTTCTTCTCTCTGATGGCTTCTTGAACTCCGGGTGTTTTAAACCACGCAGTTCTTTTCTCACCATCAGCGCCACACCAAGCCGCTTCTCTCCACAAACATCACGTGCAGAGGCAATGACAGCTGTTGAAAATAGTCGCCATTCTTCCTCTACATGCGATGGAACAGTTGGAATTCGCTTCAAGGCTTTTAAATACTTTTAAACCCGAACAGATATTAAATATATGTATATCGAATCTCTGTAAACTGTGGGTTCTGCTTTTGTAAAAGGAGGTAAAAAACATGAGATGCCAATCATCAACTACACATAATAGGTGTTTTTTTAGAGATTTGTTTTTTAAGCTGGCAACTCTACAGATTGCCAACAGTTGAAAGTTTAGTTAGTACGTTTTGCCATATTAGCGCCAGAACAACGCGTGCAAATTGTGTAAACTTATTTGGAATAACATGGTTCGGTTCGCCAAACTTATCGTGCACTACGACCATTTTACGGTCGATAAAATCATCCACATGAGCGAGTTATTCGGAATACGATGAATCGTTTTTGTCACCACGTACATTCTGATGTATAGTACGCATCCACAAAGCTGACAAAAAACAGTAGGAACAGAAGAAGTTATTGTCGTTGTGGAGCGCAGTGTTGAGGAGAACTCGAATAAATCGATTCCACACTTTGTGGAAGATTTTACGGAAAGATCTCGGCTTAAAGGCTTATGAGATCCAGCTTGTACAAGAGTTCAAACCGCTCGACTATTATACGCATCGTAGGTTCGGTGAGTGGGCCGTGGAGAAAACCCAGAAGCCTTTGTCGAGACGCCCTTAAAACCCTTAAAACGCACTGTTTGTCATGCTTTATGGGCTGGTGGAATCATCGGCCTATATTTCTTTAAGAACCATGCCAGCCAGGATGTTATTGTTAATGGAGAGCGCTATAGAAACATGATTTCTGACTTCTTCGTTTTCAGTTGAATGATATTGACATGGTGGAGCTTTGGTTTCAACAAGATGGCGCAACACGCCCCACGGCATTTATTGCGGTAAACATTTGCTGAGCGCATAATTTCGCATAATGGACCTGTGAACTGGCATCCACGATCCTGTAATCTCACATCTTTAGATTACATTTTTTGCGGGTACGTAAAGTCACTAGTCTATGCAGATAAACCAGAGACGTTGGTCGATTTGCTAGTCAACGGCTGATATACGGCCCCAGTTGCTCGATAAAGTTGTCAAAAATTGGACTTCACAATTGATAGCCAAAGCTGGCGATTGCCCGAGTATCTATTAAATGAAGTTAATATCACAGACATTAACATTAGCTTAAATTGTTTTATTTCATATTGAATTTGTATACCTCTTTAAAAAACATCCTTTATATAATATATATATAAGGATAGGGTTTGTACTTGTTACCAAATACCACTCCATAAAAACGCATAATCCAGTTCACTAGCTGAACTGAAATCATGTCAGTTTTCAAAATGATTAAAAATTTCGCACGTGAAAGTCATTAAAAGCCCCCGACTAATAAGCGTATATTCCAAATGCCGAAACGTCCTAAACGTATTCAAATTAGGATGGCTTTCATAAAATCAAATGTTTTACTACCGTCAAATACGATTTTCTGAAATTTCTTCAACCCAGCACCATACCTCAACCGACCGACTAAGAATCTCTGTAGTCAATAACCGGATGGATTTTATTTCATCCCCTGTTTATCTGGATTAAGCCTTAATGCCGGCCTTAAAACAGAAACAACAAGAAGGAGCAACAAAACTTCAATTTCATCCAAATCACTGAATGAGATTTTTACCATCAACGTATTTTATTACATTTCAGGATGAAAGATTACAAATAAAATTCTGAATCGAAGAAGTTACGAACATTTCAAAGATACACAGTTTAAATGAAGGCATCTGCGCATCTGGTCTATCGATTCATCAAAAATCGTAGAAGGGACGGATAGCGGAAATAAAATATTTTGCCCAGGGTTATCGTGGATTCTGTAATCCGGACTCGAAACGTCTGTATTGTGTCCACCAACATGACCAGCTAAATCTTTACACCTTGAGTCATCATCAGCCGAGCATTCTTGACATAATGAATGACAATTAATCAGAGATGTTGCGTGTGTGGGCGCACAGGTCCGGTTTTTGATTGATTAAATGACAGATTTGCCAGTTCTGTTGAATCAACCAGTCATAAAAATCCACCCCAGGGCAGTGGCAAACAAATGAGAACTCGCTTGAGCTTGATTAATTAATTACATTCCAACACTTGGTATGATGTTCGTGAAAGTGGTGCGACTGCATCGTAAAGATGGGTAGCCTCTGGCGAGACCACCTACGTACGTACGAAAGATAATATCGACTCTTGACGGTGGATGTGCTTTAGTTTTGGTGGGAATGTTTGTTCATAAATTAGTTTCTTTGTCCGGGTTTGTCAAGAAAGTTGTGAGGGTACAGCTTTGGACATGACTGAGGGATTAAATGGTTTTATTGAGCCATATTGATGGAAGCGATTAAATGCACAAGAGCGATGGTACCTTTATGGTGGACTTGGGAGATAGCGAATGGGAGCATAAGTCTCGATGGAAGCATAAAATATCAATCAATATAAATGCATTCCTGAAAAGTTTCACGGCAAAGACCTAGAAAAAATTCCATTAAGACAATAAGCTATTTACCAAAACCAATTCAAAATGGGTTGAAGGTGCTTCCTGATATGCCAGTCTTATGTGGCTGATGTGTAACCAAGCAATGTTAAGCGTTATAGTTCAGAAAGTAGTAACAGTAGGCAGATGCAATCCTAACCTTCTTTTTAGGGGCTGTACAAATCCCAGGCAAAGTCGCAAAAGTTTCGTTATCAATTTTATCTAAGCCCAGGGATTCGAAAATCCAATTACGCCATTTCTAGCCATTTCTACAACAAAGAAAAAAAAAATTCGAATAACAGAAATCGAAAACTTAAAACCTTCCCGCTTTAATTAATTTCCTCTCTCACATGACCCAAAGCCAAAATATTACTTTCCCTCTTGGACATTATTCACCGCTAGACATGTTGCCCTATAGCTGGACTTACTTACATGCCAAGAAAGATACGAGTACAAACATCTCCACTCATCCGGTTCGCATTAACTAATAATCCCTTAGGTACAACTTTCAATTTGAATAATATTCGAAATTCCTCGGGCACAAGAATCAAATTAAACTTGGATAAATCCTTCTGTTTCTAGTCCAAACAACTCCCATTCCCAAATGCCATCGTGTGGCTTGTAGTCTACCCCACTCTCGCGCTCTCGCACCCATCAGCCGTATATACCGTAGTATACATGCGAAATGTTTTAAGATCCATTCTGTGGGTTAATTTTGAAAATCCGCAAAAGATTTATACCTTCGACCCTGCCGCTGGTTCCCAAATCCCTCTTGTTATCCATAAGAGCTTATGTGGCCATGAGTGCGTTTGTGTTTATGTGAAGTGGTTGGGGTGGCACCCTCTTTAAACGTCAGTATTTCGTACTCGTCCGTACATAATGTAGGTATCCATGTACCCCCTGTGTCGTAAAGGCGTATCCTTTCATATAGGGGTAAACGATTGTCTGTCTACATGTTTTCCAATGTGTGTGGGTGAATGTAATGTAACTGCGGTGTGCCGCCTGAATTAAATTCGGGAATTGTGAGGGTGCCAGTAGGTCCATGTATAATGACAGCCTCCGACATAAAAATATTTCGCACAATAAAATCTCATTTTTATTTCCGACCTTATGTCATCCCTGTGCCGCCAACAATTAGAATAGTTTATATGTGCGTGTGTGTGTGATTGGGCTTGCTGGCTATATTATACTCACTCCAACAAGCAGCTGTTCGTATGTACATATATGAATTGGATATAAGGGCAAAATGGCATTCATGAGGAGTTTGTGTGATTATAAAATCCTACGAGACCACCCGCGAATAACTTCAATGGTGCAAGAATCTCTTTTTCGTATTTGAGTATGTGTGTTAACTCTGCGAGAATGTGTGCAAATATGACGAGATGGGTAAATAAATACCTACCATGGAAAATAAAAAAATGAGAACTTACGTCAGCTTGATGGATCGCGATTGTATGCTGGTTGGCAACGTAGCAAACCGCGACAATGGAAGGACGACGTTGAAGAGAGAATAACAGATTTCTCTGGAGATGACTTTAAAGACATAAATTATGCTCCGAGCACGTTTTCTTAAAATTTTGCGATTTCGGTCGGCTGGAAGTTTGTTTGTTTCGCGGTCCTCATTTTTCTTGTTTCGTGTCCTTTTTCTTTTGAACCAGAACGAAAGGTAGACGTTACTGGGTAAAGTACGAAAAGTGAGAAGCGAGGGATGTATTCTGTAGACTTTGTTCGAATTTTGGTTGGCGAACACTCGCCGTGCTGTGCAGCGTTTACATATGTAACTTGGCTACCTCCCAGGAGATTGAGGGAGTTGTTTTGGGGAACTTCAGACCCGCCACAAGGGCAGTGACTTGATTTAGGCTAAAAAATGTTGATGTTGAATTGACTAATCTAGGAATTTTCCAAGACATATGACACATTTTACTTTTTTTTTACATTTTAAATTATAAATTCATTTTATTTATCAAAAGGCATACATATTATACATAGATCACAGACAATGTTCTTTCCTTTGGCAAAAGCTGTGTTTCATTTCCAAGACAGATGTACAATTTTTTCCATTATACTTTCTACTTTCCGGCCGCCGAATTTCAAATTTGGCACATTTACCTCTTCTTCAGGTGCGTCACGTAGCAACAGCAACACGTGGCAATTTTTCATCTGGACGTTGAACAAGGTTATAGATTTCTTGAACTTATCGCCTTTATGTTGAGAGGCACAAGAAGATTAGTGGGATTCCACGTGCGTGTAAAAAAAAGTGTAAAAGTGTAAAAAATCTTTCTAATTTGCGCTACAAAAACTTAAGTCCACGCTAGACGTTGCTAAGTCGTTTAATGAATTAGTATCTTAAAGCTCGAAGAATGAAACCTCCATTTATTCACTTCAGACTGGCGTCGGACTTTGATTCCGTATCATCGGCTTCTGCAGCCAACACATTACCCACTGCACTCTCAACATAGATAGAACCGAAAATCACACGTAGAATTCTCCTCTTGAAACGACTAGGGACTTTTTCATCCTTTTTTGACAGGTATTTAATAAACGTATTTTCACCTTTCAGGAGAGGACTGTAGTACTTAATTAGTGTGTTGGACTCTGACGCACGATGAGCGAGTTCGAATCCCGATAACACGCACGACATCGAATGTTTATCAAGCGGCGTCCCTCCTCGGCGAGGTACTGGCAAAGGCAGTTTGCTTTTATTCATTGCCAGTAAGATGCATCCTTGGCATCTCGCTGTGTATGGGTCATTGTATGGGTCAGTGATTTCCGCATGATTTCAGCACGATACAGAATAAATCGCACGATAATGCGTCGTCTGAAGGTGGGATATTGAAATACACTAATTAGTTGGTAGTGTGGTTTTCAAGCAGATATACGCCATTCTAACGATTATATTGTGAAGCACAGTTGGAAGAGAAAAGTGATTTGAGCTCGTAATAAGCTATGACAGAAGTTTTTCTCTTCTTTTGTGGCGTTGCAGCCCATGAAGGGTCAGAGCCAAGCTACTACATCCAAAATAACGTGAGGACTAACGTCCTCTTTGAGAAGAGTTGAAAAACAGTACACGCAGGGCTTTGTCCGAGTCCAGAGCAACGCTGGGATACTATGATATATTGATATGTTGTTTGCCCTAGAGTGCCTGCAAGCGGTCAGTAAGGTATTTTATAGGTAACCAAGTTAGATACCTTGTCAACATGCTAGAATGACTTAAAACAATGTTTCTCAAGATTGTGGCCACTTAAGGCCATTCCAAGTCCACGGTTGAAACTGTCTTTTAACAGAAGATATAGAGCTATAGAGTCAGAAAGAGTAAACTGTAAAGTGCATAGAGTGGCACGAAAGTTCGTTTGCTAAATTCCCTTAAGACAAGGCAGTATCAACACATAAGAAAGTTTCTGAGCACAGGGAGAGCTGTGGAAGATTATGAGGATTAACATACATTTTGGCAGTAGTATAGGGATCTAGGGCTGTAGTAAACAGGCCTAGACTATATCGTCGTTTTAATTTGTTTGCGAAATCTGAAATCAAACATGTTAACTCTTAACTCAACTTTCACAAAAGCTCGGGAACTGACTAGCTACCCTATGAGTAAATTTATGTTATTAGGAATTAACAAAACTCACTAGACATAACTTACAAGGCCATGAATAAGGAGAATCGATTCAAAATGTTACGAATCAATTCACGCTGCCAGATTCCCAATAGGAGTTCTTAGAGGCTAGGAATTAACACGCTTATAACGTCATGCAAACAACCACCATTGCAATTTTTTGACAAAAAAAAGTTTTTTTTTTTTCTTCAAACGTTTATGTAATGTATTATTAACTAAAAACCGCAAATGGAATTTTCCGCATACCTCATCAGGTTTTAAGCAGTTAACTACCTTTTTTCAGAGAGCCCTTACTCTCCTTGTAGACAACCCAAGCTCTCGTGTCAAGCCCTGGATTCTGTGTGCGTAAGCGCGTTCAGCACATCTACCTTATTTCCAGGTCTCCCCGGAATCCGGCAGATGGCGCGCGTTAATTTCGGGAGACTAACTACCTTTTCAGAGGAGATGAAAGCCTTTCTATAAGAGGGCTGCTTCTCTTGACTCCTTACGGTCACTTGGATCTCCTTCTCGGAGGAAGGGGTTTTGTTACGTGATGTGCCCGCCGCCGAGGAGTGGTTTTGGGCTATCTTCGTCTCCTGGCCAATGCTTTGATCCATCTGGGTGGCCACATCTGCTATTAGACTCCTATTTCCCACCGCCCCACCGGAGAGAGAGGCATAACATACCGTCGGCCGTCTTCCGTTTGCGGAGGCTTATATCTTTTTCGGTTAGAGCTCCCGCTCCCTTTAAACACCTCTTTTCGCCTCACCAGTTCGAGGACTGCTAGGACCCGTAGCGACTTCGCCTTCGGCGTTCAGTGTCCGTAGGTCAGCCCCGCCACCTTTTTCGGTGGCAGCGCCAGCCATGGCAGAAACCTGAACGCTACCGGCTTCGTCGTTACGGGAACTAATCACGCTCTTACTAGGTGGTTGAACCTTCCTAGTAAGAGGAAGGGGGTTTGAGGCGCATGCCGAAAGTGCGAGCAAGTTTACGCCTCCTTTAGCAGCCTGCGCACCTTCGAGAGAGGGGACAACCTCAGGAAAGAGGGCCGGATCGATTTCGGTAGCAAATACCTCCGTCGATCTGACCCTCTTAGCTTGTTCCCCTTCTTTGCGCAGTTTACGGGCATGCCTCTTTCCCTTTGTTTTTTGGCACATAGTAGTGCATTCAGCGGTACGTCCCAAACCTGGGGCGCGTTCCACCTTTATGGCTTACCGTGCCACGCCATCATTGGTGTCGCATCCGCCGGATGCACCGGTCATGCTCAATCCGACCAGGTGGTCAATCAGTGAGCCGCAGGAGTCGGTGTCGTTCCGGGTTGCCGTGGTGTTAAAAATGAATGTCGAGACCTCAAGAATCCATGCCTCAGCCGCAATCAAGGAGATCGCAGGTGGATTTCCACTGCTGCGGGTACCACCTGGAGTACTTAATTCCTTTTGTTTGTCCATTCATTTTTGGGGTCTTCGAGTCTAAGTTCGAGGTCTATGACCTCTTAAGCCCCCCGCCAAGACAAGGCGCCCGAAGAAGGGAGATACTCCAGATATGCTTTCGATTTGAGTCGGTATTAAAAGAACGGCTCGAGAGCATGTGCTAGTACGTTCCAAACGTATGTATGTATGTATGTTGACGTTGAAGTTCCATGAAGGACTAAAACCGAGTTTCTATCAATCACGCATGTTGTGTGTGATTCTTATTTTCAAATAGGCGAAAGGAACCTAAAGTTGATTGCCGGTTCGGAACCGCGAAATACGAGAAGCTTTTCTTGATAATTTTCAAAGCGAACCGAAGGTGAGCTTTCTTTGTGCTGACTCGGACTCAAAAAATTGTTTGCGTTTTTGGACCACTTCCTGACATTTTAGGAAGATGACATTTTATACTATTAGTTGACCATATAAATCGGGTCATGATGAAGTCGGAATTTCGATTTAGTTTAATTGCAAAAAAAAATTAAAAACCAAATTAAATATAGAAAAAAATTCAAATATTGGAAAAAAAAATTTGCGCGCGCAATTATTTAAATTTGAACAAAAATTCCATTTTTGATGCTTATCGCCCCCAAGTCACGTCATTTTTCTTAAAGAATTTCGCATGACTGAATACGCATTATTCATTATCAAAACTGAGTATACGTGAAGCAAAACTACTGATAAAAACAGAAAATAACAAGAAACAACAATAAATCTCATATATCAACTGAAGTCTACAAAAAAAGAGTTTGAGACAATATGCCACTTCCTCCTAAACCACCACGGAACTTAGCACGATCGACCAGAGACGCAGCCAGAATGAGGAACTTTCGCCAAAACTTTATCGACGACCCTCTTCGAAACTCAAACATAGAAACAACACATTTTGGAGACGCTGAATTTATCAGAACATTCACACAGAATCTCGACAAGCACGTGTTGAGACTCTGCGACAACTGCTCACGGCTACAACTCAGCCACCATGAAGTCATCTGCTATTACTGCACTAAAAACCCTGTCAAGTACACTGCTCAAAACAATATAGATCCAGGAGATGTTCCAGAGGATATGAAGACATTGTCAGTCGTCGAGCAGATGTTGGTAGCACGGATTCAACCCGTTCTCAGCGTCTTTCAGCTCCGCAGTCAAGGTGTCAATTCCGTTACAAAGGAAACGTGCTGAACGTCGAGCAAGATCTCCAACCGATTGCAAACGAGTTACCTAGAGTTCCTAATACAGTCAACATCTTGCTAGTTAGGAAGCAGGGAGCCCAAGGTTACTTCAGGATCAGACGACAGGTGGTACACGATGTTCTGGTGATTCTAAAGCAACAGACTCGCTTCTATGCTGACTTGCAAATCAATATGTCCGCCTTGGCGGCACTACCAGAAGACGGAAGCGTTCAAGATCAACTTAGACATGTCGACGAAAGTGTTGCCAACGACTCAATGCCGGATGTTGCTGAAGACAGTGACGATGTGGTTATTAATGCGCTTCCCGTGTCAAGTGGTATGACCCAAACCGAGGTTGTTCGTGATGTAATCGATTGGCCCGCAGCTTCAGCAAATCCGGTCAATGAATTCACGTCTGTTGGATACATCGTCAAAGCTTTTCCTCATCTGTTCCCTTCTGGTGCTGCTGACTTGAATGATAATACACGTTCTAGAGAAAATCAACCCACATTTCAGGAATGGGTTCGATATTTGATGAGTTACCATGACAGAAGATTTGCGCAAGACCCGAGCTTTCCATTCTTCTGCCTCAACACGATGCAACGCCACGACGCAATTAGCAAAGGCTACGCCAACATGACAGATTTCAATGGATCCCCGGAGTATCTACAACAACAAGCCAGAGAGAATCCGGCGCTGATGAACCGTTTTCTCTACTTTGCTTCAAATATCAGAGGCACAATGTCTTATTGGTATCAGAAGCGTTTAAAACTTGAAAGCTTGAAAGTATGGTCAGCCAACAGGGTGTTCCAAATTTTTTCTTGCCGTTGTATGTATGTGTACGTATGTTGGCGTTACAGTCCATGAAGGACCTGAGCCGAGCTTCTCTCAATCACCCATGTTGTGTGTGATTTCATTTTCCCATAGGTGAAAGGGACCTACAATTTATTGCCGGTTCCGAACGGCGAATTTCGAGAAGCTTTTCATGACAATTTTACTACAGGGGGTTTTGTCAGGACCCCGCTGAGGAGAAACACCGTGAAAAACACGTTCGATGACATGGCTGTTTCGGGATTCGATTCCGTGTCATCGGCGTCAGAGGCCAACACACTACCCACTGCGCCGTTACACGCGGCAAATTTCTGGTGGCCATTCTTAACGAAACCTTTTGGATACGATCCAACTGGGAAGTCTGAAGCTCAGGTTGCAAGGGACATGCAATCATTGCTCTCAAAAAACCCTTCAGTTGCAGACAGTTACTTTGGCAAGAGAGTGGAACTGTTTGCGGAAATATTGGAAAAGAAGTCGTAAAGTCATTCAAAAAAGAAGCAGTCAATGGCACGAAAAAGGAATTTCCGTCATCGCTGTCTTACGGCATTAGTATTCACATGTCGCAAGGAATTACATTGGACAAAGCAGTTGTGGACTGCCTACATTGGCCTACGTTGCGTGTTCGAGGGTCAAGAAATTGATGGAATCCTCTTCGACCCAAGTTTTCCATCCGGAAGGTTTGTTTTTTTTTTAATAATTTGCGCGCACTTACGGTCAGAAGATAGAAAGGAAGAGGGATAGAGGAGATTGTCGATGGACATTGATCTTAAATGCTTGCATGTTGCATTGAGAGGGGAAAACCGAATCCGGCAGGGAGTTCCAGATTCGTGTGGTTCGGTTAATGAAAGATTCTCGATATTTGACAGTACGTCCGAAAGCGGGCTTCAGGGTATATTGGTGAGCATTCCTAGAGAGACGTGTATTGCGGGAGAAATATTGAAGGGGCGGAATGCAACTGGCTATTTCATCAGAGCATTTTTGGTGGTAGTGACGATAAAACAGGGAGAGGCAGGTAACATTCCTGCGGTGTTCCAGCGAGTCTAATGTTTGGGTAATGCTGGAGGCACCTATCAGTTTTATGGTTTGTTTTTGTATTCTGTCTAGTAGGTGCAATGAGGTCTTGGAAGCACCGGACCAGACATGAGCTTTAAACTCTAATTGGGGCGAATGAACGCCTTATAGATTGCAGCCAGATCTAAGGGTGAGAAATATTTCTTGCATCTGTATAAGAAGCCTAGGCATTTCGCAGCATTCTCGGCGACACTGGATGTATGGTCGTTCCAATTAAGATTGTAACACTCATACCCAGGATGGAAAGCTTTTCGGTTTGTGAGATGCAAGTGCCATTCATGGATAATGGCTGCGGTTTAGTTATACGCTTTAACGACAGGAGACAGCATTGTGTTTTGGATGCATTAAATACCACTCTATTGTTTTTACCCCATTGGATGATTCTGTTGATATCGGAATTTAATGAGCTTACCATACGCTGCCGCTCATTATCTACAACCGAAGTGCAGGGTCGTAAACTAGTGAACGAATATGAGAAGCTGAGGGTACTGGTGTTGTTGGTTGTTGGGAATCAACTTCAAATCAGCGTTGTTAATAAAGCGGCCGAACTCGAAAGACTGAATAGTATGCAATAAATGTGTGTAAAAAGAAAAACATTCAAATAAAATGATTTACTACAAATATAACAGTGATACATTTTATTTCATCAAAATCGCAGCAATAATCTATGAAAAAACAATTGCACAATTTTCATACTTTTGCGCCAGAAGTTGTCCTACCGTTTTAGTTGGAGAAGTTAGAGGTTCGCTTTGTTTTGGGTAATTTATTCCCGCCTAGTACTACAGGCGGTTTTGTTAGTATGCCCGCTGAGAAGAAGCACTGTTAAAAACACGGTCGATGACATGGCTGTTGTCGGTATTCGATCCCGTGTCACCGGCGTCAGAGGCCAACACACTACGCACAGCCCTCTCAGTACGTTCTAAACGTTATTGCATTGAAAATATAAGCGACATATTTATAATTGCAATCATGATCCGTCAGTCTATGTCCTGTAACACTTTGACTTTACGATGGCTACAAGGACATTCTAAAACCAGAAACAAATCTGATACAGTATTTAGACAGGCAGGATAAAAAGTAAAATACAAATTACCTCCCGTCACTAACTTTTAAGGACTCCGTTACATCGTTAGTATTCTGCAGTCATCTTCACTGTTTCTACTCGACATTTTTTCTTTCGAATAGTCCTTTTTAAGAAAAAATAAGTACACAAAAAACCATTTTCTTTCCGCGATTTTGTGGTGCAACCACTTGTAAAGAAAAGAAAAGCTCCCGAAAGCCGTTACGACCGCTGATATCCGCAATGCAGAATGGAATCCCAAAGCGAAATTTCCTGACATTTACCATCCATCCATCTATTCATGGCTTGCTTGCGATGGAGCAAGTTGAAATGAAAGAAAATAAAATCATGCAAAAGAAAACTTCAATGGTCGCGGCAAAGTGTTGGTTGGTCGAAATTTTCTTAAAACCACATCCGGTCCGAGTCATTATTCACGAAGACGTGTGGCAGCACAATGGTGTTGCAAATTTTCAAAAAGTAAAGCATAAATTTCAAGAAGTTCGTTCTACCGCCACATCTGATGAGAAGGTTGGCAAAAGTGGGTAGTGGTGAAGGGCGATGTTGCTTTCCATTTGTCTCATTTTCGGACGGGTGTCGGGTGAGTGTCGGACGAGTGTTATGCAAAGGACGTGATTATTGTTTTCCTCCGCAAGGATTTTCTGTCTTTTAATCCTTCGTTTGGTGTATTCTTAGGTTTTTTTTTGCCCTCTCTTTTGCCTTCCCACTTTCTATAATAGGAAGAAGTAAAACGTTGAGAAATCTAACTGGACGAAAGGAATATATGTACTATGTACATACATACGCAGAACGTACTAAATTTATTCACAATACGTGAAACGTTTTACTCATTTGGGGGAAAAGGACGAGCCAAGGGGGATGAAATGAAGAGGTTTTGATTTTCTCTTAAGCTAATTGCATTTCGAATACTGACTTAGCCCAAATGGACTTTTCATTCGCTTCACATATACATAAACAAAAACAAAAAAAAAAAACAAATCTAAGGATAATGACAACCCACGACAGAGACTTGGACTTGAGAAGTTTGTCTATAAAACAAAATTCTATTTGGTAATTAATTAATTTACTTATTTTGAATTCGCCGCCGCAGTGGAAAATAATTACAAATAATCTCGTTTCAAGGATAAATAACGAACGTGTTAGTGCAGCTTTGTACAAAACAGATGGACGGGTGCTATGGTGGAATTTACGGTAATCTTTACGTTTATTTGATGGGAATTTGAAAGCGGTTGAAGATTAAACAAATGGACCAGCAATAGTCTAGAAAGTTTTTTATATCTATGTTCATATGTATCCGAGCAAAAAGTTTTCTCTTTTAGCTGGCGGGAAAGTGAAGGAAGATTACTAATCGTTTTACGGTATCGCTAAGGGTGAATGTTGTACTGGCGAGAAAATAAAAGTGAGAAAATGGAAAAGAACGTATAAAAGAAATAATGCCACTCGTACTCAAAATGAATTTAAATGAAATTACGTGAACGTAATTCCTAAGTTGTGCTTTTTCGCCGCCCCGCGATGGTAAAGTCGTCGGCAAAGGGGTGGTGGATGGTTTCGAGCAGATCGACGCAATGACGGCCACAGAAATTAGATTTTAAAATCAACTTGAAAGGAATTGTAATGCGTTGAATTTTTTATTTTTTTTATTTTGTGGTTATTGCCGCTGTATTGCGCCGCGTCATTGTATGACAGCAAGTTAAGCTCTTTGTGGATACCGAAGACCGAGAAACAAACAAAAGGGTGGTAATAGACAAGAGGGTAGATTAGCTTTGGTCTTCTTTCGTCGTACTTATTCTTTAACAGAACAAAGGTATGAACGTTCTTTGTTGTTCGTAACTTGGTGATGGATACAATTTGGGATATTGAAACTGAAAGCATCTGTGTGTTGAGGAATCGGCAGACAATGTCGTTAAGAGACAATGTGCGTCGCTAGTGGGCAACGAGGTTGATAATACGATTTGTGTAGTTGAAAGTTTTCAAGTTTTCCATTCAGCTCGCGGACTTGTCTGGCACAAAATAACTACAGACGACTATGGAACTGTACACAAGTATCCAGTTCGAAGTTTTATTTTTATTCCAACACCTTCTTAGTTCATCCAAATCTAATTATTTTTTTAAAAAACCGGAAAATCTAAACTTAATCCGCACACATCTCATTCGCATTCGTATTCGAATTTAAAACGACACGGATTGAATTTGAAGCCATCGCCTGATATTCGAGTTCACATATGTACACTTGCATGTATCAGATGCGTGCAAAAAGGCAAGCGTATTGATTTTCAACGCTTTACATCCGTCCCACGCGATACAGTCAGGACCATCCTTACTGCCATTCTACAAAGCACTCAATCACTTTCAGCTTAAATCTTAACCTTCCTCCTTCTTCTCATCCCCACTCTAGTGCCTGGTTAGGGATTCAGGATTCAATGTCTTCGTCTGGAGTGGTATGAGACTTAGATAGGACCATCTACCAAGAATGCTCTAGTTGAGCTCCAGGCTTCGGGCATCGGGCTTCGGGAAAGCAGTATGGAGGAAGTACCTAAGTAATCCGCTTAAATTTTATTATGACAAATTCTGAAGAGCATTCGGATTGGATGAATCCACCGTGGTCTTTTGGTTTTCTTAGCTTGCCAACTATCATCTATCTTTCGTGCGAGTATCTCGTGATCCGAAAAATAATATTTTCTTATTACATGAGTTTAGGCAACGAATAAAGATGAAGACGAACGAGTGTAAAAGAAAAAAATCATGCAGCCGAAAATGCTAACCCGAGTGAGAAAAATCGGAGAACGAAGAAATGATAATAAAAACGAGTGATTTACCAAATCGAATCGGATTTTCAATTTCTTTTCTGTCGGATTCGGATTCGTGTTCGGTTTCGATGCGGTCTGGCGTCGAACGATTCCATTTGTGTACGCCTGAGATTCTTATGAGCTTAACTATTCTTAGGCTCATTATTCGAGAATAGATGTTGTAACATGCGGCTTTGCCGTCGATTGTGGCGGGGAATTCCGTCGGAATGGATGGTCGTAGCTGATTGAGTATGATTCACTTTTTTTTTTTTTTTTTTTCAACCGATTTCTGGGGGAATGTCTTATGAGTAATGTTTCGGATTGTATAGTTCGAGGTGTGCCGTGTTTGTCTTTCTGCTGTTTTGGGTTGTGCTTTATGCGATAATAGGATGAATTCGAGATAATAAATGGAGGTTGGCAGTGCCAACAAATGAGCGCAAATAAACATGCGCAACAATGGGAAGTGATTGGTCAACAGGTGGGGGTTTTGTGCTTCTGTGGCAATCAATAGGAGAGTGGAGAGCTATCGTATATTTGTGTATCCGAACAGGCTCAGTGCGTTTGTATAATGGGTGTTAGGACATTTATGCAAGATTTTATACACAAAGCAATTGCGCAGTAAGGTGTTGGTAATGAAAAAAAAAGATGACAGCGAGGGTTCAGGGTAAAAGGACATTAGAAGCGCTATTTAAGTGACAGGAAGAGAAATATCCATCCCGCTCGCGTGGTTAAACCTTTACTCCTTTCCATCTTCCATGATTGCCGAATTTTCAACTTCCCTTAATGCAAGGGAATATACTCACCACCACCTCTTCTTTCCCAGCGACTAATGATATTTCGCCGGTTTGTAGTCTCTGACTCTTATTCTGTCAATTAGTATTTGTTTTACAAAGAACTGATATTGAATCGCCTAGCTGACGTCCAGCAAAGAGATTATCCGCCTGAACATTCCTATATTGATCACATTAATGACTCTACGAATGATAAGGGGAAACAATAAAACAAAAGATATGTAGATAAAGCCATACCAAGCCTGGGGCATCAGGATACCACCAACGTGTACCGAAACGCGACAATAGACTCTTTTCACAGAGAGCAAAGTAGACTCCTGTCAGGACTTGAATTCTTGTATAAGTGGAAATGACTATATATGTATCTGTAAGCTGGCATTGGAACAACAGAAATCGCGCTGCAAAATCCAATAACGGGAATATATTCCCGCAAATAATTATAATATTTTAGAGAAAAAATTCAGGACGACATTCAGGATCTGAAGCTTCCGAGAATGTCAGATAATGAACGTTTACTACGTACAGTCAGCAGTGACTCAGAGAGCACCGTCCTGGACGACAACTTCTTTGTGGTTGAGGACTCCCAGGAGAAAGTGGCGAGAGTGGAAGCTGTCTTCCAGAATGTGCACAAGGCGAATGATAGTATTCGCCAGAACCATGACCTAGATAACAGAACTCTGTTCCACCACTTCTACCTTCGAATTTATATCGAACATTTGCGATCCGAGAGCCTTAGTTTCATCAGGTTCAATGACAGCTTTACGGCAAACAAAACCATCGGCAATGCAAGTGCTAACATCCTGTTCCTTTCGATGGAGGATTTCCATTTAATCTTCGAGTAACTTAAAAAGAAGAAGTCCATGGGTGTTGACGGAATATGCAATGTTGTGCTGAACCACCCTTCACCAGCGGCTACAGTGAGGTACAACATGCAGAGACGTAATCAATCCCTAAGAGGGAGAAAGACTCCCTTAACCCGGCAAATCTTGGTCGATAAGTGTTCTTCCGAGTATCAGCAAGGTTTGATCCATGACATGTTGACGGAGAGAAAGTTCGTTGTGAAAATTTCGCACTTGACTTCTACTCAAACATTTGACGTTAAAAATTTACTGCAACAGGGCACGGTCAATTGGAACTCACCGACCATTTATAGTATCTACATCAGTGAGTACGCTGAGGACTTAATCGCGTACAAATCAAGCCCAACGATCGATCGTTGTTAACTTATTTATTGCAAATTTGATATCCATAGAGATCTCCCTGGGTATTAACAATCTTCGTATGAATGCTTTCAAAAGCCAACATTTTTTACTCGACAATACCAACATGAACCTATTCCGGCTTTCAACTAAGTTTAATCGTCAGCACTTTAGCACTTGATATTGGAATCTACATATGTACACTCCGCGACACTTGATTACCATCACTTAAAGTTTCTACCTAAATCATAAAGTATGCGTAATATTACTTCGAATCTAGTTTTCCAACTCTTATTTTCACTTCCTCTCGGCTACTTGATGACTGAACTGTAAAAAATGAATTTTTTTTTTTTTTTTTTTAGAGACTCGCGCAGGTTCAAGAGTTTTTATATTCTCTTATGATGTGTTTACACACACAACCTGAACGGAGCGCAGTGGTTGGGGTCGTTGATGTTCGTTCACTACTCTCAGGGGTGGTTGTCCTAGACTTAGATAGGACGAGAGCCGACCAAATTTCGCGTTGGTTAAGTTCACAGTAATTCGTTCGAGCATTTTAGTATTGCATACGCAGAGGATAATTTTCAGTTAACCATATACTGTGAGTGTTATGCCTGCAGCAGTACGTCTGGTCACTTTCCATTCACAACTGTGTTGGCTACTTTTTGTCCGTATAGGAATTACTTTTTCTTGGCTACGAAGCGAGTTTGAACAATGTAAAAAATGAATGATAAAAAAAAGTGTGCGTTTTGTTATCAAACGACAACACTGTCCGGGCAATCTCATATGTATCGGTTCTCGTCCGATCACTGCAATCAACCAGTGTCAGGCGCGGTTATTACTTAGATGGTGAACCGCTTGGGAACACCGCGCGTTGTTCATTTTTTTTTTGCCTATCTTTTAGTTATCTAATTTCCGGAGGGCATGGGCTCAGACATACAGGGTAAAGTTGTTGATTGCTCTCAACCTGGCGAGATGCCAGCAACGATCCCTGTTTAAATACCCGGGTCAAGTTGACATACGGCCTCCTCGCGGCGCCGTCTGGATAGCCTCTTCAAAAACCGTTGGGAGGTGAACAAACGTATGCAGCGAAAAAAAACCCCGACCAGAATGGCGGTTGTGCGGCGGGCTAACAATCCGCCCACGTAAAAAAAACTTAAAGTTATGAATGAGCAAGATGCCTCGGATACACGGACGGATACTCGACGACGACAACGCACGAAAAAGGAACACGATTTGCGAGTATGCTCCTGGAATGTCAGAACCCTGTACACTCCCGGAGCTGCTCATAAACTAGAAGGAATCCTCACGCAGTACAAGGCGGACATTACTGCGGTTCAGGAAATACGCTAGATAGGAAACGGTATGATTAGGAAGAAAAATTGCGACATTTATTACAGCTGTCACAAAAGGTTGCACTTACTGGGATGCGGATTTGTCGTGGGAAAGCGGTTAAGGTCGAAGGTCATCGACTTTAAACCTATAAGTGATCGCCTGGCTGTGATCCGCATCAGAGGCAGATTTTATAACATCAGCCTTATATGTGCACACGCCCCTACCGACGAGGCTGAAGACCCTATCAAGGAGGACTTCTATGACCTCCTGGACAACGCCTACGGAGCTTGTCCAGAGTACGATGTAAAAATCGTGCTCGGGGACTTCAACGCCAAAATCGGTAAGGAGAACACCCTTGGCGGAGTGATCGGAAAGCACAGCCTCCACGACACAACAACAGATAACGGCTTCCGACTCGCTGACTTTGCGACAGCTCGTAATGCGGTGATAAGTAGCACAAGATTCCCTCAAATGTCGACTCTGACCACTTCCTCGTAGCAGCAAGATTCAGAGCTCGACTGTCCATTGTCAGAAAGCTGCACCAGCCCATCAGGAGGAGGTTCGACATTGGGCACCTGAGCACACCGGAGGTTGCCAGAGTCTACAGGGAGCAGCTGAGCGAAAGACTCTACGGTATGCCTACGTCGAACACAAATGCCAATAATATGTGGCTGCATTGCCGCTCAGCCATTCAGGAAGTAGCCGAAACCACCTTAGGATACCTACCACCCCCGACAAGAAACCCGTGGTATGATGGCGAGTGTGAGCAGAAAAAGGCAACAACCGACGAGGCGTACCAAAAGGCGCTGCTGAGGAAAACCAGGGCAGCGCAAGAAGAGTACCGAGCCAGAAGAAGGGAGGAGAAAAAACTACGCGACAAAAGAAAAGAACCTTCGCAGCCTCCCAGCTCAAGGATATCGAGGAGTCTAGGGATAAACATAAAATACGAGCCTTTTACAAGAAAGCCAAAGGGGAATAGTGGATGTATTTAAGCAGCCCTTCCAGCTGCTGCTTAACGAGCATGACCAAGAGAGAGTGGTAGGGACCGAGGAAATCCCAACTCCAGCCGCTGAAGTAGTCCTCCCACCCAGCATCGAAGAAGTCGGCACAGCTATTCAGAAGCTGAAGAATAACAAGGCCGCAGGCTCAGATGGCTTGCCATCAGAGCTCTTCAAGGCTGGCGGCGATGTTCTGGTAGTGAGCATGAACCAGATCATCTGCAGAATTTGGGAAGATGAAAGCATGCCCGACGACTGGAATACCAGCTCTATATGCCCCATCCACAAAAAAGGCGATCCTACCTCTTGCAAGAACTATAGAGGTATATACCTGCTCAATGTCGCATACAAGATCCTGTCCAGCGTGTTGTGTGAACGTCTAAAACCATTTTGCACCGCACTAATCGGCAGCTACCAGTGCGGCTTCCGGCCCGGCAAATCAACTATAGACCAAATTTTCACACTTCGACAAATCCTGGAAAAGACCAAAGAGTTTCGAATCGATACACACCATCTTTTCATCGATTTCAAAGCCGCATACGACAGCATTCATTGTGAAGAACTGTTTGGGGCGATGGCCGAATTCGGGATCCCGGAAAAAATGATCCAGTTGTGTCGCGCTACGCTAAAAAACACACGATGCACCGTGCAACTCGGTTCTAGGACCTCGGAACCATTCGAAACATGCACCGGAATTCGGCAAGGAGATGCGCTGTCACGTGACTTCTTCAACCTGGTGCTGGAGCAGATAGTGCGACGGGCAGGCGTCAACAGGGAAGGCACTATCAAGTCCATCCAGCTGCTAGGATACGCGGATGATATCGATATCATCGCGTGTTCCCGCCGTGGCATTGTGGAAGCATTCACGGCGATTGAAGAACAGGCGAAACGAGTTGGTCTTAAGATCAATGAGGACAAAACGAAATACATGCTGTCAAGCAAAAACCAATCCGTCGCTCACCACCTGGGACAAAATATAACAATTTACAGCTACAATTTCGAGGTAGTTAAGGAGTTTATCTACCTCGGGGCAAACGTAAATTCCACAAATGACACCACAGTAGAGATCCGGCATAGAATCGCCCTTGGCAACCGCTGCTACTTCGGCTTGTCCTAACAACTGGGGTCAAAACTCCTCACTCGAAAGACCAAAGTCAAGCTTTACAAAACGCTCATTCTGCCAGTCTTGCTGTACGGAGCCGAAAGCTGGACGACAAGCAGGACAACGGAGCTGATTTTGGGTTCTTTCGAAAGAAAAATTCTGCGCCGGATATTTGGTCCTGTCTGTGAGGAAGGCGAATGGAGAAGAAGACACAACCACAAATTCTACGAGCTGTACCAAAATGTGGATGTAGTCCGGAAGGCAAGGATCCGTCGACTACACTGGCTCGGCCACATCGAGCGCATGGACATCAACGCTCCAGCTAAGAGGGTCTTCGACTCCGAGCCTACTGGTTCGAGAAGAAGAGGAAGACCGAACCTCCGGTATAAAGACCAAGTAATCGCGGATGTAAGACATCTTGGTCTTGACAACTAGAAACAGCGTACCCGGTACTGTCAAGGATGGAAGGCAGCTATAGCTCAGGCTCAGATCCTCCATGGATCGCTGGCCTGATAAGTAAGTAAGTTTAGTTATTTAAATTCTAACAAAAAA
Source organism: Eumerus sabulonum (assembly GCA_951905685.1). Lineage (NCBI taxonomy): Eukaryota > Metazoa > Arthropoda > Insecta > Diptera > Syrphidae > Eumerus > Eumerus sabulonum. The sequence goes on from OX645060.1 coordinate 213,877,073, forward strand.
CGGCTTGACCGATTTTGCTGAAACAAAAAAAAAAATAAAAAAAACAAAAACGCGTGGAATGAACTAGGTCTCTCTTTGGTTCTCGAGATAATCGAGACCAAAAGTTCCGAACGCACATACAGAGACATTTCTATTAAACCCTTGGATTTGGATTCTGGTGACCTTGAAACATAGAAATATGACAAATTTTGGAATCCGCAAAATCGGGCCCACTACAATAACTCCCCACTGGTCAAAAAAAAAAAAAAAAAACTCTTGCAGTCGGACCCTTACAGTTGCAATAACACGTGAACAAAGAGCTGGTTCAATGGCGGCCATTTCGCGACGAATATTCTCTTACAGGGCCCGAATTGTTCGAGGATTATTATTGTAAGCCCTTGACTTGAGATGAAAACACAAGGAAAAGTCAAAAGTCGCATGGTGTGTGGTCAGGAGAGTGAGGTGGTCAGGATATATCTCCATACTTGCTGAACAATCCGTTCGGGAAAATAGCCCATAGCTTCTCCATCGATATCCTTGTCATGTTTGATGTTGCACCGTTTTGCTGAAATAGCGTTCTGTTGTTGTGCCCGGGGAACAGCAGCAGTTGCGTCAACAGGAACTCGTTGATCATTCGGCAATAAACTTCATTTACAATTTGGTCGTTCAACCACGGTCGTCAAGCAAATCTCAACGGCAAATCGTTTAGCGTGAACGCCGCTTATGACATATCGCGATTAATAAATCTGCAAAAAATGCGCATCGAACGGTGCGTTCCCCCGCTTACCTCACCCCGCTGGTTTTCCAACATTCCAAATTTTATGTTGAAAATTTTCCGCTAGACACCCTTGACTTCATTTAGTTTTTCTTTTCGTAGGATCAAAATGTCGCCATACGCTTTATTTTTTTAGTAATCAATACAACCAACTGCAAAGGCGAACACTTTCCACAAACCTTTCTGTTAATAAAGTTTAATGGAATTCTTCTGTATTGTTTTCAAACTTTTTAAGAACCAGATAGATAGGTTGCCATGAAAAAGCTTCTCGACTCACGCTAGTCGGAATCGGCATTAAACTGTAGGTCCCTTTAACCTGTGTGAAAAATTAATCACCCACAAAATGGGCGATTGAGAGAAGCTTGGCTCTGGTCCTTCATGGGCTGTAACGCCACTAAAGAAGAAGCAGAAGATAGCTTCATTGCGGTATGTTGTCATTTAATTCCAGATAGCGAACAAGAAGGTTAATTATTCATAAAAAAGGCAACAGTGTAAGAAACTGAAACGAACAAATGATAAGAACGTACTTTTTCATAAATGGGGAACGAATGGACTCTATTTAATAGCAGCTAATATAGAATGAGAGCGACGTGGCGCAGTGGGTAGTGTGTTGGCCCCTGACGCCGACGACACAGGATCGAATACCGAAAACAGCCTCGCCATCGAACGTGTTTTTCACGGTGCTTCTCCTCAGCGGGGTATTGACAAAACCTCCTGTAGTATAATTGTCAAGAAAACCTCCTCGAAATTCGCCGATCGGATCCGGCAATAAACTGTAGGTCCCTTTCACCTATGGGAAAATAAAATCACACACAACATGGGTGATTGAGAGAAGCTCAGCTGTGGTCCTTTAAGGATTGTATCGCTAACATACATACACAATATAGAATGACGTCAACCTGTAGACTAACTTAAACAAAATTCAAATCATCTGCTTTCATATCAGAGCAACTGGTTGAGAAAGCATTGTCCTAATATACGAGTACATACCTAACGCATATACACTGTAATTTCCGAAACTGATGAGTATGTACCAGTCCAACTATACATACATACACTCTCTGGGCTACATACGTATACATCAACACGAAGACGTCCGGCAGTTCTTCACCGACCGTTCGATCGTGCAGTTGTCACTCTTATCAATAATCGTTTGTCCTATACATATTGTAACCAACTGAATTAAATTAATTTTTTGTTATAAATGAGTTTCTTAGAATCGCGTTGAGTTTTTATTGGTTTTGTATTAAATACAACAATTGGCGACGAGAATTCTAATCATCTATAAAATAAATTCTTCTATTGTGCACATGCGTATGTATATATATGTATATATAACACATTGGTAATACACGTGTAGCTTGCATGCATTAAATTATTAATAATTCAATAACTATGAGTGAAGACTTAAATAAAGTACTAAGTTCGTTAATTACTAGTCAAAATAAGTTTTTGGAGGATTTGGTGAAACAATTTAACATTAAAACTGAGCCTAATTTAGCTGAAACTAGTCACCACATTCCACCATTCCATGCTTTCGATAAAGAAAAATGCTCTTGGGATACATACGAACAGCAATTACAACAACACTTTGCAGCCTATGAGGTGTCATGCCGAGAAAAAAAACGTGCATATTTTCTTTCGTGGATAGGTTCGGAGACTTTTGAACTTCTGGGCAAGTTATATGGATCATCTAAAGTTGCGTCACAGGACTTTGACGAATTAATTGAAAAATTACCTACATACTTTAAATCAAAAGTGCATGTTTGCACATCGCGTTATAATTTCTTTAAATGCCGCATGAAAAAATACCAAATGTACTCCGAGTGGATTGCGGATCTTCGAGGCCTGGCTAGGAATTGTCAGTTTGCATGTGTGTCGGAGACGTGTAAAAAAGAGTACATAGATGAGGTGATAAGAGACGTCATAATATTATACACGCCGCATGAGGCTGTGCGCTCTGCAGCATTGCAAAAAACCAACCCAACTCTAGAAGAAGTAAAAGCTATCGCCGAAGCTTATGAAGCGACACAAAAGTCTATGTTATTATTAAAAAGCGAACGCACTAATTCAGTCGGTGAAATCAATCAGTTATCTTCTTCAGCAGATCCGAGCGGTAAATTTAAAGCGAGGGGGCGAAGCAAAGCCCGTTATAATAACAGAAGTCGACAACAGCAACATCAGCATGGAAGAAGCACTTTGCAAAAGTCGTTTTCTGGTTGTTTTAGCCATCATCCAAAAAAGAATTGCAAATTTCTTAATGCCACTTGTCATAAGTGCAGCAAAAAAGGTCACATTGCTGCAGTATGCCCTTTGGGGAACAATCGTGCTTCTACGTTACATAATCAACGAAATTCTTCCCTAAAAACTGATCACGTAAACAAGATAACCGAAGATGGTTTCATTTCAGAGGACAGCATTTTTTCAGTTGATGAAGATATGCAAGTTATTGGCAATAAAATGTTTCTTACACTGAGAGTGAATGATCATGAGGTCAAATTCTTGTTAGACACAGGTGCAAGCAAATCCATGATAGGATTACCTGGATTCAATGAAATAAATTGTCCGGCGTATTCAAAAACTGTGCGTAGAATGAAGTCCTATGGTGGGTTGGAAGTGCCGTTGCTGGGAGAGGTTGATGTTGATGTAACTTTTAATGGACTTTCCAAGAAGTTACCGTTACTGGTGACAAATATGGAGCATGGTGATAATATTTTTGGGTGGAATTGGGCAGAGGCATTCGGGCTAACAATCGATTTCGATAGAGGTAGAGAAAAAGACGCAATTGTTTTAGAGGGGGTATGTACAAGTGATGTGGAGGAGTTATGCGCTAGATTCCCGAATTTATTTGACACTTCCTTGGGGCATTGCAACTCCGTGAAGGCGAAGCTCTATTTAAAATCAACCGCGAGACCGAAATACTTTAAGGCGAGACCAATTCCGTATGCACAGATGGATGCTTTTAAAGTAGAAGCTAATCGTCTAGAGAAAGAGGGAATTTGGAAACACGTTCGATTCAGCGAATGGGCTGCGCCCATTGTTATTGTGCCGAAGCGTAATCAGAAGCTACGCATATGCGGAGATTTTAAGGTTACTATAAACCCCCAGCTGGAAGTTGACCAGTTTCCAATTCCTCGACCCGAAGAATTATTCCAAAAGCTTTCTAAAGGCAAATATTTTACCAAATTGGATATGTCTGACGCATATTTACAAATTGAGTTAGACGAAGAATCCAAGAAATATACAGTTGTTAATACGCCGTTGGAACTTTACCAATACCAGCGTTTACCTTTTGGCATAGCCAGTGCGCCTGCGATATTTCAGCGGACGTTAGAAGCTATTTTATCCGACATTAAATGCGCCGTATACTTAGATGATATACTGGTTACGGGTAAGAATGCGCAAGAACATTTGCAGAATTTGGAAGCAGTTTCTAAGCGATTATCTGACAATGGGCTGCGAGTGAATCTTCAGAAATGTGATTTCATGAAGACGAAAGTGGAGTATTTGGGCCACATTGTCAGTGCAGAAGGTCTGCGTCCAGCACCAAGCAAAGTAGAGGCAATCAGAAAACTGCCTCGTCCAAACTAACCTCAAGGAATTGCAATCATTTATGGGAAAGATTAATTATTACAATAGCTTTGTCAAAGGTTTTTCGCAAATAGCAACCCCCCTCAATGAACTAAGGAAACGAAATGCCTTGTTTATATGGGAGGCTCCGCAAGAACGAGCTTTTCAAAAATTGAAAAAGCAGATTGAAGATGCCACATATCTAGCTCATTTCAAACCAGAACGTCCTATCATATTAGCAACCGACGCTTCTTACTACGGTATAGGCGCGATGATATCTCATATAAACCCAGATGGTACAGAACAACCTATAGCTCATGCATCAAAAACATTAAGCGATTCACAACGTAATTACAGCCAAATAGAGAAAGAGGCGTTCTCAATAATATATGGCGTAACCAAATTTCGACAGTATTTATATGGCCGACGGTTTATTCTTTATACAGATCATAAACCATTGATTGCTCTGTTTATTCCAAACAAAAAACTTCCATCGATTACAACAAGCCGTTTGACACGATGGGCATTAATTTTAATGAGTTTTTCATATGAGATCCGCTACAAGCCATCCAGCAAACATGCAAACGCTGATGCTCTTTCTCGCCTACCAGCTGGACCTGATGCGGAGTTCGACGCATTGGAAGAATCGTGCCATGAAATTACCTCTGATATTGACAACAAAATCATTGATTTTCCTGTAAATGTTAAGATTGTGGCTAAAGAAACGCACAATGATAGTGTATTAAATAAAGTCAGGCAGTACATACAAAGGGGGTGGCCTGAGAAGTTGCCTGAATCTGAGAAAGATTTACTGCCCTTCTTTAATCGAAGGTTGTTGCTTACAACGCAACAGGATGTTGTTTTGTTGCACACCGATCATATACGTGTAGTGATTCCTCTCAAACTTCGAAACCGTGTTTTAAAAATGCTACATGAAGGCCACTGGGGAATAGTTCGCACAAAACAATTATCACGCCGCTATTGTTGGTGGCCACGAATCGATACAGAGATCGAGTCGAGTATAAAAAAATGCAGCATTTGCCAAACATCAGCTGTCGATCCTCCTAAAGTATTTCTGAACTGGCCAGTACCCAAAAAACCATGGGAACGCATACATATCGACTTTGCCGGTCCTTTTCTTAACCAAATGTGGTTAATTTGCGTAGATGCTCTTTCCAAATTTCCATTTGTGATATCTCTTAGATCTATAACTGCAACAAATACTATAAAAGCACCAACCACTATTTTCGGACTTGAGGGATTACCCGAAACAATCGTTAGCGATAATGGCACACAGTTTTCATCAAAAGAGTTCGAATATTTTTGTGCGTCCAATGGAATAAAGCATCTCACAACTGCACCATTTCATCCATCCTCGAACGGCGAAGCCGAGCGTTTTGTTCCCACATTTAAAACAAACTTACGTAAAATCTACGAAGAAGAAAAGTGTATGGACACAGCTGTTTTTAAATATTTAATGACGTATAGAACTTCGCCGAATCCGGAAAGTGGGAAAAGCCCAGCTGAAATTTTACATGGACGACCACATCGAACAATTCTATCACAAATAGTACCGAATGCCAAAGTCGCTCGGTATAGTTCATCAACTGGGAAGTTCGTAGACAACCAGCCAGTTTACGTTCGTAATTTTTCTAAAGGCCCTAAATGGTGCAACGGAACTGTCGCATCCCAACTTGGTTCCATGACATATTTAGTTCAAACCGACAGAGGCATTTGGAAACGTCACCAAAATCAATTAAGAGCCAGACCAGTTGACGGCACCGAAACTTTTACTACAGCTAGAATATTAGCTGAAAATAAGCAACTCAATGCTCAAATAGGTAACTTTGAAGTATTAAATAATAATCCTGTATTTCCTAGAGAGAATGAAATCCAAGAACCCAATCATCCCAGTGAAAGCAGAAGTCCTCCCACTGCAGCCTCACCTAGTCGGAGCCCAAACTCAGAAGTAATCACACCAAGGCGTTCGACCCGCATACGAAGACCAGTTATACGTTTTCAATATCAATAAACATCTTGAGGATGTCTTCTACGGATGGGGAGGAGTGATGAGTATGTACCAGTCCAACTATACATACATACACTCTCTGGGCTACATACGTATACATCAACACGAAGACGTCCGGCAGTTCTTCACCGACCGTTCGATCGTGCAGTTGTCACTTTGCCTCTTACGTTCTCTTATCAATAATCGTTTGTCCTATACATATTGTAACCAACTGAATTAAATTAATTTTTTGTTATAAATGAATTTCTTAGAATCGCGTTGAGTTTTTATTGGTTTTGTATTAAATACAACAGAAACGAAATGGAACCAACTATTCCTAGGCGTTTTTTCACAGCATTCTGACCCTACACTTCACAAACTTTTAGGCTTATTTTTGTGGCGCTTTCACCTTTTTTATAGTAAAAAAACATCACACAACATATTTCTTTAGATGTTTCACTTAATTTAAAGTGCGTGTTCAAAAAGCGTAACTTGAAACATCTTCTTCTTCTTATCGGGCGCTACAGTTCCGGGTGAACCTACCTCAACCAACATGCCCCATTAAACTAGCACGATCTTTTGCTAGCCTTTTCCATTGCTTTACACCCAGTTGGTTGAGGTCCTCTTCCATCTGTGTGTGCCATTTTAAGTGCGGCCGTCCTCTGTTTCTTCGTCTTTCGGAGTTGGATTCAAAAACTCTTCGGGCTGGAGTTGGGTGTCCATTCGCTCTACAAGAGCGGCTAGGCTTTGAATCCTTACACACCTGACTACACTCATGTCGCTGTAAGGCTCGTAGTTTAATCTTTTCCCCCATCCCCCGTCTGCGTTTATAGGACTGAAAATCACACGCAAAATCTTCCCCTCCAACCGACCGAGGGCCTCCTCATCCGCTTTTGATAGTATCCATGCTTCTGCGCCGTACAACGGGACCGGGATGATAAGGGTCTTGTATAGAGTCAAACGTGTCGTTCGGGAGAGAGCTCTATTACTCAATTACCTCCTGAGCCCAAAGAAACTGCGATTGGCAAGAGTGATTCTGTGTTTGATTTCGGAACTGACGTCGTTGTTCCAGGTCACTGCGGAGCCAAGTCCTTAACTACCTCAAACTTATAACTGCCAATACAAACGTTCTGGCCAAGACGCCGGTCGTGAGTGACCCTTTTTGGTTACAGCATACGTATATTTAGTTTCGCCCTCGTTTACTGCTAAAAAAAAATGCTGTCCGCCTCCGCCTCAATACTCGCAAACGCCTCATTGACATCTCGCTGTGTTCTTCCGGTTAGGTCTATGTCATCCGCGTATGTGAGGAGTTGATGATTTTAAATACTCGTATATTGTGCCTCTTGTGTTGGCCAGAGATTTTTGCACAATCATTTCTTCAAAAATGTTGAAGAAACCCCACGATAGCGCATCGCCCTGCCTAAATTCTTTTTTGACTTCAAAACTATCGGCCAGGTGTTCACCAGGTGTTCGGATGGAACAGCGAGCATGCTCGAAAGTCATCCTGCATAGCCTGACGATATTATACTTTCAATAAATTAAGAAATGAATTAGATGGCATTTTGTATTTTGTGTACAAAGATACTAAAATAGTGTTAAATGCTATTTTGAATGGATTCTTCTTCTTTGATGGCGTTACAGCCCATGAAGGACCAGAGCCAAGCTTCTCTCAATCACTCATGTTGTGTGTAATTTATTTTTTCACATACATAGGTGAAAGGGACCTACAGTTTAATGTCAATTCCGAACGACGTGAGTCGAGAAGCTTTTTCACGGCAAGTATACTACGGCGGGTTTTGCCAGTACCCCGCCGAGGAGGAACGCCGCGAAATAAACATTCGATGGCGTCGGTGTTATCGGGATCCGAACTCGCTCATCGTGTGTCAGAGTCCAACACACTAACCACTGCGCCACGGCGTTCGAATGGATTATATAAATTATTGAAAAAAAAATAAGATGTGGGTGGGGTAACCCTAAGAATTGGAATCTAAAATTTAAATTTTTAAATTAATAGCGAAGAGAAGAAAATAAACATTAGAAAATTAAGAGTTATTAAGTAATAAGTAAGTTACACCGAAATGCTAGACAAAAGCAATTCAAGTCTAAAAGCTAAACCTTAATACATTTTTGGAACCTTATAGAAGAAGTTATTGTTCTAATCGACAGAGGGAGCTTATTAAATAAATGGCACGACGAAACCAAATAAACGATACAAAAAGCAGATGTACGGAAAGGAGGTACGGTGACAACATACAAAAGGTTTCTACGTGGATTGTAGCTCGGAAATAGTCTGAAATTAAGATCTCCTGATCTTTTAAAGAACGTCTTAAGAACTTTAAGGTAATACAAATAACGAACTGGAAGAATTGTCATATCTTGAAAGAGTGGAAAACTGGAGCATCGACGATTCCTAATAACACTTTTCTGTAGAGTAAGTAAAGGCATAATTCTATTCTTATAAGCCGCTCCCCAACAAATAATTCCATACTTAAGTTTGGAATGAAAAATGCCATAGTAGTAAATGGTTTTTGTGGGAGAAGGGAGCGAGCAAACAGAACAAAGAAGTTGATCACGTTTAACTTGGCAAACGTCAACGTCTCTGTCCCTGCTCAATCCAAGTTGACACACAGCCTCCGCGTCGCCTCCCCTGGATAGCTATACTGGCACCCGCCAGGTAGTGAACCAATGTGTGCAGCAACCCGACGCCTTGTTCCTGGGGAAGGAGGAACCTGGCCCTCCAGGTTGGCGGTTGGGCTTATCGCTTAAAACAAAAATTTTGTTTAGAGACAACCAATAGCCTCGGATACGGACGGATTACATGTTGACGACCCCCGCAAACGTCAAAAAGGAAACGAATTTCGGTTCTGCACCTGGAACGTTAGGTCCCTCAACAGACCAGGTGCAGCCGAACAACTGGTCAACTGTTTGGACTGCTATAAGGCAGACATTACCGCGCTCCAAGAAGTGCGATGGGATGGGCCAGGCAAAAAGCGGATGAAAAACTATGATATACAGGGTGCCCCACGAGCAGTGTGCCAAAAAGCTAGAGCGTGTAGGTCTGGCCAAGACAAGAAAAAAAATCGTATGGGAGGGGGGTCTATTCTCCCCCGTTTAGACGGGAGAGGCAGTTTTCTAAAAAAATTACTTAATTTGAAAAAAAAAATATTAAAAATCAACGGTTACATCCATAATGCCGTGATATACGTTTTTGTAAAGCCAGGAACCTCTTCTTTCATCTTGTTCTTAAACGAAGCAGTTTTAGGAAATGGTTTTTCAGAAATTAATTTCCAAACTCAAAATTTAAAAAAAAAAAAATTCGAACTAACTTTTTTCAAAATTTTATGTAATTAAGTACCAATTTTTTTTTCAAGAATTAAGTTCTCTTATTAGTTTTTAGGTAAAAACAGAAAACCGGATGCAAAAATGTCTTGTAGTTTTTAAGAAATTAAAAAAAAAAAACCCAAACCACTTTTTTCTAAGAAAAGCCTTTTTTTTTTGTGTTAACGCAGCTGGACTTGTAGGCGTCGAGAAACTCCTGGTTTGATGATGAGTGCAGACAGACCCATGTACAGAATCAGAATGCATACATGGTCACATTGCATCGACGGACGAGGGCGGCCCGCGAGCTCTATGAACAGAAAAGGAGGGAGGAGCATGCGCTTCTGAGAAGGAAAAAGAAGGAGCACGAGAAGCGCGAGATCGAGGAGATGGAGAGATGTTACTGCAGGAACGACGTTCGAAAATTTTACCAGAAAGTAAAACGAACATGCCAAGGCTATAAAGCCAGAGTAGAAGCCTGCAGGGATGAGCACGGACAACTAATAGTGGAGTCGCAGTCGATGCTGAGATTGTGGAAGGACCGCTTCTGCAGACTGTATAACGGCGATGATAGTCAAAATGCCGCCGTCAGGCAGAGCGAACCATTCACAATGGACAAAGACGAAGGAGAATCCCTTCCACCCGATCTAGACGATGTTAAGATAGCGATATCGAAACTTAAGTCTTATAAAGCTGCTGGAGCAGACGGACTCCTCGCGGAGCTGTTTAAAGCAGCTGGCGATGAGCTGGTTAGGAACATGCACCAACTCATCTGCAAGATATGGTCGGAAGAACGCATGCCCGATGAATGGAATCTCAGTATCGTTTGCCCGGTCCATAAGAAAGGAGACCCCTATGACTGCGCCAATTACAGAGGGATAAGCCTCCTGAACATCGCGTACAAAATCCTCTCTGCCGTACTGTATAAGTACCTGAAACCGTTCGTGGACAATCTGATAGGTTCATACCAGTGTGGTTTCAAGCCAGGAAAATCCACGATAGACCAAATATTTACACTACGGCAGATCTTGGAGAAGACCCACGAATTCCAGGTCGGCACGCACCATCTTTTTGTCGACTTTAAAGCCGCGTATGACAGTGTTTATAGAGACGAGCTATACAGAGCCATGTCATGTTTTAACATTTCTGCCAAACTCGTCAGACTGTGTAGGATGACTATGGAGAACTCTCGCTGCTCCATTAAGGTCGGAGGTGAACTAACCAACCCCTTTGATGTTAAAAAGGTTTTAAACAGTGTGACGCATTGTCATGTGATTTCTTTAACATCGTACTTGAAAAGATCGTGCGGGACTCGCCGGCCAATACAAGAGGTACGATCTACTTCAAGTCTACTTCAAGTCCAATTGCTTGCCTACGCAGATGACATTGACGTTATTGGACAGACAAAGGGAGACGTCAATGAAGCGTTCGCGAGCATTGAAGCAGAAGCGACTAAAGTGGGTCTAAGGGTAAATGGGGACAAGACCAAATATATGCTGTCATCCAAGAAAGACGCGCAACACCGACGTCTTGGTCAGATCGTCACCTTCGGCAGCTATATTTTTGAAGTAGTCAATAGTCTATAGTGACAAGCAGCAACGACACCAGCGCTGAGATAAAACGCAGAATAACTCTTGCCAACCGCTGCTTCTTCGGACTCAAGAGGCAATTGAGTAGTAGAGCCCTCTCGCGAAAAACAAAGGTATCCCTCTACAAAACCGTGCAATCTTTGGTCCGATTCGTGTTAACGGAAGGTGGAGGTGGAGATTCAAGCAAGAACTGTGCGGGCTGTACAGCGACATCGGCCTGGCCTGGTCTTCGGATCCAACGTCTAAGATGGCTAGGCCATGTAGAGCGAATGGACATCAAAGCTCCGGCCCGAAGAGTCTTCGACTCCAACCCCGAGGGACGACGCAGCAGAGGACGACCGCATTTAAGGTGGCGCGCACAGGTGGAAAGGGACCTCAACCAACTAGGCGTGCGGCACTAGAAGCGGCTGGCCAAGGATCGGGCCGGCTGGAAAGGCTTGTTGGTGTAGGTAGCAGCAGATCAAACACAGTATGGATCTTGCTAGTCGAGGATGGGGTAAAAATTAGTTGATTTCGGAACAGTAAAAGAAACAGCAGTCAATTGGAAATAATGACACTCGCTTAACTTACATTTGGTTTGTAAGATGCTGATGCAACCCCCAGAGCCTGTTTCCCACTAAAAAGAATTGCTCCCCATAATTCGAGAAAGATGTAAGATGTGTATTAATCTGACGTTTCAAAAGCAAAAATGACAAAAGTGACGAGAAGAAAACGTCTGCTTCTCTTGTGGCGTTACAGCCCATGAAGGACCAGAGCCAAACTTCTCTCAATCACTCGTGTGTGTGTGATTTATTTTTTCACACAGGTGCAAGGGACCTACAGTTTAATGCCGATTCCGAACGGCGTGAGTCGAGAAGTTTTTTTTTGCAGTACCCCGCCGAGGAGGGACGCCGCGAAATAAACATTCGATGGCGTTGGTGTTATCGGAATCTGAACCGGCTCATCGTGCTCATCAGGGTCCAACACACTAACCATTGCGTCACGGCGCTCTAAAAGAGAAAACTAGTCAACATAAAATTCTACAGACAGAAATAAAAGCACAAAAAAAACAAGAAGAAAACAATCTGTCTGTATTCCTTGTAGTTTTCGGTTCGAAAATACGTTCCAATTCAATACTCAATACCGATCTCTCTGCACTCTAAGTCGCACAAGCGATTGCAAATACTCTGTACCCATTTTGAAGTTCCATCCGTTCGCCATCCCTCTGGCCAATCCATAAAATAGAAATCGTATAACCCTCGTCGCTTAATACATTCTCTATTCCACACAGAGAGCAAACGAATAAACTAAAAGCTAAAGAAACCCCACTCGGGCGGCGACGCTTGAGTTGCTCTAAAATCTATTACATCTCACTCCAAGCAAGCGAGTCGTATATCCATCCACCAGGCCACCATTCACAGAACGCAATCATGTGAAATAATATTTGACTAAAATCCGAAAAGGATTCCATTTTGCTAGCACAACTATCGTATTCCACCACCACACTAGTCATGTATATGTGGTGTCATTAAGGACTCGTTTGCCAAGGGCTCTTCCAACTTTCAAGGAATACATTTACCGATTCATTTAACTAAGAATCGCTAAATATCTGTGTAGTAAACTCTGAACAATTTTCAGAATCGTAAAGAAAAAGAAAACGCAAAACAAAACACACATTCACCCAAAACCAAGAACGAAATATCATTTTGCATGCAATCGAACGGAAGGAAAGGAGGACGGTGGCCGGCGTCGTAAACGAGATACCAACGATATCCTCAGTTTATTTCCCTTCTCCGCATCGTCCACTTTCATCGTTCTCTCAGTCAAAATTGAAATGGTAAAAATCAATTACACTTTACTCCGATTCGTGGAATGATTTTATTTATCCTAGGAAAATTGAAAAACTCTTCAACTCTCTCAATGTGCAGTGAGATATTGTACAAAATCAGGAGTAGTGCCACCCTTTCGATTGCTACTGTTGCTGATGCCACTTTCAAACATCAAACTTGATTCTGTATATCTAGAAAACAGAAATGGATATCAAGTGGGGGTATACGAATAGGGCTCGAGGGCCAAGTGATTGGCTTTTCACAAAAAAAAAAAAAAAAGAAAAAGCTTAACTAATTCAAGGAAGACACCAAAGACACGTAGTATATGTACGTTGACGTTATCCTGGCAAACAACACCGTCTAGTAACACAACAGCGAACTTTGAAAAGTTTCGGATCCGAGGTCATAAAATCCTATTAAAGACGGCAGAGGTAATAAAATTTTACAACTTTCAATTTTTATTTCAATTCACTTCCGATACGGTTGCAGGTGGAACGAATAGTCACCGATAGGTGGGTTACGACAACATCAGGGCTGGGCAAATAGGTACAAGTACTATGCCAGTGCCACAAGGATAAGGGGATTTACTTCGTTTCCGTTTTTCACAGAGGGTGTTGAATGGGCGGATAGGATAGGTTTACAATTACAAAATATCGGTGTGGATATGGATAGAGTAATCGAAGAGGCAAAGCGCAGGGTGGGAACTAGTACTCCGTTGAATGCGATGTGAAACAATTACGTAGCCGTAATAAGGTCGTCGGATGTAAAATGTTATTTGAGTTTCGCGTGACAGAAGGTTGACGCGGCATTGTGCCTGCAGGAGTGGTGTTTTCTTTATTTTTTTTTTCATCAATAAAAGAAAGGACGCGTGGTAGACGAAGAAGAAAAAATGCAGAGGTAGTCTGTGGCGGAAAGTTATTACCGCCATCATTCGCCATGTACATACATATGTAAGGGACTTGAAAAGTTCTTTCGCGTCGAGTGGCTCCTTGAAGTCAGACAGCGGGAAATGCACGTATTTGTCGTACATGGAACTTTTTGATTCCTCCTATACCTGCTGCTTTCGTTATTTACTTTCAGCGAGCTCTTACGAGTGTGGGAAAAATGTTGTGTTACCTTGGACGGAATGCAAGTGTGACTGTGTAGAGTGTGATATTGCAAATGGGATGGGAATTACGAATATATGTAGTTTAGGAATAGTTTCTGAGGAGAACACCTGCCACAAAGATGAGTTGGCAAAGATGTGAGAGTGTCCTGCTTTTTGACGATTTGTTTTTCGTTTCTCGGTACAACAAACTTTACCACTTACTTACATTTTTTTGACACCACTAATCTGTTATTCTTCGAGGTGATTTCTGAGCTTAACAGAAAAAGAATTAGAGATTTTCGTATAAGCTTGTTTTTGAAACGGACATTTTAGCGCAACTTTCTCAAAACAGTGAGCATGATTTATGAAAGCAATGACAGTCTGAGCACAAAACTTATCCCATTTAGAGTGACGAACACTTTGACTTCTAGAATGGGTGGCATGACTTTATTCCAAAGGGGAAAGACGTTACAGTTACAAATCATAGGTTTTAATTCCAAATCGAGCTTTTTTTTAACAAATAATCTTTAAGGAATTGACTAAGATCACTATCGATAATCACTTAGAAAATAGAAATCCACGGCTCAACGGCGAGTGAGGAAAGCAAGACATACATACATACATACGTACGTAATGTAGACACGGCGGTTGTTGATAAAGGAAATCCTGTTGTCTGTCTATTGGATGAGTGGGTCCGAACCGAACTATACAGGGGACGACAGAAGGCAGATCCTACTAAAGGATAAATTGAAAATACGGGGAATATATTCCTCAAGCCTGAAATGGCGCTCACGACATTTGAGGACTACAAAAGCTTAAGCTTAAGTGCAGCTTCTGGAGGGCTCGACAGATCGATCGATGGATGCTGACCTGCTAAAAAGCGGGAAGAGCCACCGTAGACGAACACCTTGCACCGTCCCCACCTTTCGTGGTGGCATCTGGGGATTTCCTCTGGAAATTACAGATGGAGAAGGCCGAATGGCGAGTTTCTTGCGCCAAACAAAAAACAGAAAAACAAATAAAAACCGGCCAAGTGCAAGTCGGACTCGCGCACGAAGGGTTCCGTACCAGCTGTACGTTATATGTTACCACGCTAAAATGGATAATCCGTTTAAAGTCATTTTTTGCATTATGACAGATCTTGGTTGCAGGCAGGTTATAGGCATATTACTTTGATTATCAAAAATCTCCATGATGAGATAGTTGATCATCAAAATGTCCATTGAATTTAAATCAATTATCTTACTTGACAGCAATCACAACTTGACAGTGAATAACAATAATTATGGGTAAAAGGTTTGTAGCTAGGATTAATATATCCAGGACATAATAGGGATCAAAGCTTGGAAGTGTGTTTTTGGTTGTGGGATATGATCGAAAGTTAATTTCACAACAAATGAATTTGTTGCAACATTTGATATCTTAACCTATCAGGAGGGAAAAGGAGGCGAATAGCAATTGTACGAAGGGGTTTGCAGCAAGGATTAACTTAGCAGTGACATAATGGGGATCATCAATTTTAAAGGGTATTTATTATTGGTTGTTCGTAATCATAGAAAAAAGGGTTACAGCTAGGATTAATACATCAAAGACACAATAGGGATCAAGGCTCGGAAATTTGCTACTGGTTGTGGGATATTGCCGAATAACCTTAGGTCGGTACGTGACTAAAGGGAGTTTTTGGATGAAAATCATGTCTGTTGTATTAATATTTAAATGTTTATTTTATTCTGTTTTTAGTATTTGTTGTTATAGCGGCAACAGAAATACGTTAATTGTGAAAATTTCAAATGTCTACCTATCACGGTTCATGAGATACAACCTGGTGACAGACGGACGTACGGACAGCGAAGTCTTAGTAATAGGGTCTCGTTTTACCCTTTGGGTATGGAACCTTAAAAAAAAGGCTGGGATACAACCTAGTAAGCGGTAACCGTAAAAAAATACATCAATCTCCAAGATTGTTCTAGGAGATTTTTAAACCCGCAGCTGGGTAAGGAAAGATGCCCATCTTTGAACGAGTCGTAGAAAGGCACAGGCTAATAGACTTTGTAATAGGGCGTAGTCTCATAGAAGCTAGCACACGATTCCCGCATCTCAATAAGGGTCCCCTTATTGGACCTGGCGGTCTCCTGATCAATTACCTGTTATTCAAATTGATCATATTGCAATCGACGCCAAACAGTCCTCGAGAATCATTGATTTTCGAACCTCCCGAGGAGCCAATGCTGTCTTGGATCATTACCTTGTTGCAGCCAAAGTACATATGTGGTTATCGCGAACAGTGCAAGTCGAGTATTACCAGCAAAATTTGGCGTCGGGAAGCTGCAATCGCAATGACCGCCAGAATCTTCGCCGATAGTGTCTCCCTCAAGTCTTTTAAGAGCCGATGCAAACTGCACAAACAGAACAGCAATGAAGACAGTAACGGAGTCTTCCCAAAGAGTAAAACGAACATGCCAAGATTATAAAGCCAGAGCGGAAGCTGGTCAAAATACGCACCATTCACACTGGACGAAGATGAGAGAGAATTCTGTCTACCCGACTTGTATGAGGTTGAGAAAGCAATTTCGAAACTGTAGTTTAATAAAGCTGCTGGCGCAGACGGCCTACCTATTCAGCTATTTAAAGCAGCTGGAAATGAATTGGTTGGGAACAAGCACCAGCTCATCTGTAAGATATGGTCAGAGGAAAGCAAGCCCCATGAATGGGATCTTAGCATCGTGTGCCCGGTACACAAGAAAGAAGACCCCTATAACTCCGCCAACTACAGGGAATAAGTCGCCTTCACATCGCGTATAAGATCTCCTAGATTGGTAGGGAATTAACCTAGACATTCGATTTCAAAAAAAAAAAAGGTTCAGAAAGGGCGACGCACTGTCATATGTATGATTTTTTCAACATCACGCTTGAAAAGATCGAGCGGAATTCACTGGCCGTTTGTATTGATGTAGAGTGGAGGAAAAGATTCAACCAAGAACTGTACGGGCGACATAGGCCTAGTACGACGTCCACGGATCCAATGTCTAAGATGGCTAGGCCGTTTAGAGCGAATGGAGAGCTCCGGCTCGAAAAGTCTTTGACTCCAACCAGGAGGGACAACGATGCAGACGACGGCCGTATCTTAGGTAGGGCACAGAGGTGGAAAGGGACCTCAATCGATCAGAGCAGTAAACCCCGTTCTGGAAAGGCCCATACCACCAGAACAATTATCTGAAGATCCTCCTTAATTGTATGCGGTACGCTTATGAACTTCGACATTTAGTCAACAAGTTTCAGACAAGATTAATATTCGAAAATTAAACAGTCTAATGCAAAATATTAATGTTTTTGTTTAAACGCCACTGTTTCGAGTCGATATTCTGTGAAAAACTCCACCGAAGGGGCATGTTTTCCCCAGGCTATAGCAATGTTACTTCCTTCTCTTTGCCAATACATTTCTTTCATTTCCAAGAAGAGCAACCCCATAGGATTACATGTCCACTGAAATGTTTTATAAGGGGTTTTGTGTATATGGCGTTGTAGCTTTAGCCTAATGGATGACGTACATAATTTCCCACATGTGTACTTCCAAAAGTAGTAGATTTCTTGGTGATCCCGCTAGAAGCTCTGCTCTTCTGGGAACGCGAGGGATCGTTGTTAGCACAGGTTAAAACTCCAGATTAGTTCGAAGCGACTTCAACGATAGGGTTAGCATTACGTACTTGGCTACGTGGAAGATTGGGTCTAAAACATTACAGCATATAGCTCGTGTAAGAATTAAAGCCAAAGAACCTTCAGCAGCCAAGCTCATTTCTAGTCGAATCGAGATACAAGCAAACAAACCTGCCGATAAGCCACCTCAGACAATACCTACTTTATCCGTCAATGGTGCCCTACATCATTTAATGATCTCAAAATTTGTTTGCCTGTATGTAATGTTGGCGTTACAGTCCATGAAAGACCAAAGCCGAGCTTCTCTCAATCAGCCATGTTGTGTGTGATTTTACTTTCCCATAGGTGAAAGGAACCTACAGAGTATTGTCGGTTCCGAACGGCGAAATTCGAGAAGCTTTATACTACAGAGGGTTTTGTCAGTACCCCACTGAGGAGAAGCACCGTAAAAAAAACACGTTCGATGACATGGCTGTTGTTGGGATTCGATACCGTGTCACAGGCCGTGTCACAGGAGTTCCCAATTTGTTGAACAATTCATCTGTCATTTTGGACCAGTGAATATGACACCTAGGACGTGCGGTCTATCACCTTGCAGATATACCAGCGTTATTCATAACCTTAAAGAACAAAATTATAAGTATCATTAGCGAGATACGAGCAATCGTGTTCAGCACTTACGGGAAATAATTCTTATTGAGACATTGGTTTATAAACTACAAGCAGGAATCACACCTAAAATTGGATTTTAAGCTTTCCACATTAAAAAAATAGACTTGAAATTCAATTATCTCACGTTGGCATTCAAAATGTCACGGGCGCTTAGCTCAATCCGATTGAATACATAATGCATGTTCCTCGGAAAGCATTATGTCTACTAAAGTACTTAAGACCACCTAGACTTGTGTCCGCTCTTCACATCACCAATCTACAGGCGATATACGTAAATCATGTCATAAATTCTGCATTCAATATCTCGTCGCTTTCGTACGATCTGAACGAAGGCCTCCTCCATTATCCATCTTCAAGACAGGCAACCCTTCGACTCTAACCGGGCACATTTAAAAAAACCAAATCCAGCGATTTGAAATCCTCCTCAATCGTTTACGTTTTACATTTTCTTATCTCGTTTTATTTGGAGGATGAAACCAGTCACTTACACCCGGATCCTGTATATGTATATGTATCTCTGCCCAACATCGGCATCCCCACGAGCATTCGAACAGAATTAGCAATAAAATGTTATGCAACACACCACGCACCCGCCAAACTGGTGTTGATGTCAGTCAAGGATAACTGAGACGAAAAAAAACAAGAAATTCGTTTCGTTCGGTTTATTACTAGGATACACTAAAGTGTCTTACGTAAGCAGTTAAATATCCTCAAGGATCAAACGGAAGGCACAAAAACACACAAAAACCTTTTCGCATGATTCGAGAATATCCATCTATTCCTCCATTCGGTCTCCACATTCGCCCATCAATAGAGGCAACCAAAGGAAAAATGAAAACGACAACGAAAGATCCTGTTCATCTGGCTTCCTTTCGTTCCTTCGTACATAGGAAAAGGAATAACGCTTCGCTTTGATGGAATTTTTCAATTTATTTTCATGTACGTTTTATGGACTCGGAGGACTCGGAAGCGCAGCACTAAACTACAAGTAGAACGCGCATATCATCAGCAAAAGAATACAACATACCATATATTGTACTATGTATGATTGGTCGGTGCCATCGGCAAGAGGCGCGATGACATCTGTACAAGACTATGATGTGCCTTGGTTGCGATGGGTCACAATAGTGGGAATAGAATACCAGTCTATTCTCAACACAACGTCAAGGAAGATAAAGTAAAAAAAGGACAACTAAGGATCAGTTTATTTGTTGGATTTACCAATTTCTCACCATCCCACTGGGAGAAGGAAGAGCTAGGTTAGAGCTGCTTATCACGGCAGCAAAAAGTTAAACCTCAAGGATATAAAAATTGAAAATGGTTTGATGGATCCTTTTTTCGCTGTCTCTTCCTTACCCATCAAAGATAGAAGGGGCGATGGGACATTTAGCTTTTTTTTTGTATTCGTTCGTGCAAACTTTTGGCATGTTTCGCTTGGGCTTGAATTGTAACCAACTACCATACATACGTACATCCATTCACTGGTCGTCTACTATTCAGGGCAATTGTATGGAAAATTAATTTTTTTGAGCTTGCAAGTTGAGAATAGGAAATGTGTTGTAAGGAACGGCTAACTAAAATTGACATAACGTGTCAGACCGCAAAGATTGGAAATGTTTTATGTGCCACCGGGAAACGGGAGGGATATGTACATACATATATGACTCTTGCTTTATAGCGGTTGACATTTCCTGGGACAGCCGGTTTGATAAATTAAAATTTTACGATCACCGAAGCTGAATGGGGTTTATTCATTTATCGGATGAGAATGGAAGTTAGTCATGACGAGATGTCTCATCAGCAACGTGGCCCCAAGTGGTTCTGCGTCGGTTGTTCTTTAAGTGACTCACCAGAATTCAAAATGTCATAATCGGGTACTAAATATACATGACGGTGTTACTGCCATAAGGGTCAAGGCCTCGACTACTCTTAATCACTTATGTACATACATATGTTATGGCTAAAAGGAACCCATTGTCTGTTGTCGGCTCTGAATGCTGGACATTGAACCTTTTCATGACAACTGCACCATACGGAATTTAGTATAAAAACGATGACGCGAAGTAATCCTTAACCATATACCGTGATGGACAAAAGTTTTCACACACAGCCACTTTTTAATAAAACAAGTATTAAAACAACATCCTAAGAAAATATTGGTTGCATTCTTTTGGGAAAAGAATTACTCAACCTTAAGCTATTAAATATCATAATAATAAAATTAATAAAATAGCACCCTATTCTGGAAAACAACAAAACATCTAAAATTACACTTTTTGCCCGGACAAAAGTTTTCACACACTAGGTTTTAAGAGATCTCCTACAACAAGTAAGTTATAAGACTGATTTTGATAATATAATGGAGAGGTCGCACAATAATTTTGAGCTTATTTAAACAAAATAAATCTTTCACAAAAGAATGCAACCAATATTTTCTTTGAATTTTGTTTTAATACTTGTTTTATCCAACAAAGGGCTGAGTGCGAAAACTTTTGTCGGTCTCTGTAAGTGATCCAATTTCATTCGCGGCATCATAAGAGACTGGACAAGTTCACCGGCAAAAACTCGTAACCTATCGAGACTACCAATGCATTTGCTGATGAAGAGTTCTCTTGTCCTAATAAAGTGATTCGTCAATTGCACGAAACATCGAAAACAAATGGCAGCAGTTCGAGGTATACTGGACATTCCTAAGTTATGGATTTGTTTAAACTTTCTAACTATCGGTAGTAAATATCAAAATGAATGGTGATAGGTACGCCCTAAATAAAACGTTTTTTTTTTTTTTTTCCATACACTTAATATTTCCTGAATAGCATTTTAATGTATCTGATTCGATTGCCAAGAAGGGAACCTTTACAAGCGTCCTCGACTTGAATCTTGAAAAGACATAAACAGAGCTATTTTAGTAGCACCAACAATTCTTCCTACTTACTTACTTAGGTGGCGCTACAGTCCGGTGTGAACCTGGGCCTCAACCAACGTACTTCTCCAGCTGGCATGGTCTGGCCTTAACCCAGTTGGTTAAGGCGCCACCTTAGATTCGGTCGTCCTCTGCTGCGTGCTCCCCCTGGAGATTGGACTTGAAGACTTCTAGGGCTGAAACTGTGTTATCCATTCTCTCTACATGGTCTAGCTACGTATCTTAGACGTTGGGTCCGTAATCGTCGTACTAAGCCGATGTTGCTGCCCAGTTCGTCGTTGTATCTTCTCCTCCACTCCCCGTTTATACAAACGGGACCATAGATTGGACGCCGAATTTACCTCTTGAAACGACCAAGGGCCTCTTCATCCGTTTTCATTAAAGTCCAGGCCATTAAGGAGGACCGGGATTATTAAGGATTTGTACAGCGCAACTTTGGTCTTTCGAGAAAGGGCTCTCCTTCTCAATTCCCCCTTGAGCCCAAAGAAGAAGCGGTTGGCAAGAGTAGTCCTGCGTTTTATATCAGCGCTGGTGTTGTTGTCGCTAATCCCTATTGAGCCAAGACGAAGTCCTTGACCACTTCAAATCTGTAGCTGCCAATTGTGACGTTCTGGTCGAGACGTTGTGCGTCTTTTTTGATTGACCGCGTACATCTCATTTTACCCTCGTTAACCGAAGGCCCTTCCGTCTTTCTGAAATGTTGTTTTGTTGGCAAGAAGCATCTTTGAAAAGAGGGCATCATAGCTTTCAAATAGTCTTGATGTAAACATAGAACTTTTTGTGTTCATTAAACATTACTTTTGAGCGATAAAACCGTCATATACATATACGAGAATAAATACAAAGTTTTGATTTAGACAGGGCGATGCGCTGTCGTGTTATTTCTTCAACATCGTATTAGAAATGGTTGTGCAAAAATTGGTCAACATAAGAGGCACAATTTGTTTCAAATCCATATATGTAATCGGAAGAACACGGAGGCGGCGAAAATTGGTTTGGCAGTAAATGAGGGCAAAACTAAATATACATACATATGTATACTGTCATCAAAAATGGGCGCTCAGCACCGACGTCTTGACCAGAACGTTTGTATTGGCAGATAAATTAACAAAAAATACATTTACCCACTCCAACACCCAACAACATGCAAACATTAACATTTACACGAACGCAGCACCTGCAATGATGGGCTTATCACCATCAGCCGAGTTTGCAAGCCATCATCGGAACACCGGAATTATCACGCCGTGGCCGAATAGGCAGAGAGGAGCGAAGTGGTACGTGGGATGGAATGAGCGTTCTTTCCAATGGACGCATTTCCTCATGTTCCTGTATTCCAAGCATGGGTTGAGTGAGAATCGTAAAATGTAAGCCAGTTCTAAGTTGGACTTAAGCAAATAAAGTACCAAAGCGAGCAGAATTATCTTTTTGCTTTAATTTAAAAAAAGTTAACTGATATAAGTTTGAGGTAGTTAACCGTAGAGTAGTCGCGCCTTTTCGTTGCCGCTCATACTTAACGTGAGTGTATGTAATGATTATTATAGGATAAAAAGAACCATAAACTATTAGAAGAAGTAGAATATAATATAGTTTTATACTTATTACTTAAAAACAAATGTTTAAGAAATTAACAAAGGCTTTGCCTAAACTTATAAAAAAA
This sequence comes from Eumerus sabulonum, assembly GCA_951905685.1. Classification (NCBI taxonomy): domain Eukaryota; kingdom Metazoa; phylum Arthropoda; class Insecta; order Diptera; family Syrphidae; genus Eumerus; species Eumerus sabulonum. The sequence continues at coordinate 213,900,116 of OX645060.1, forward strand.
AAAAAGAAAAAGCCATAAGCAAAAGCCCAACTAGAGCTTTTATCTCAATCAAGTCTGTTTCTTTCGTATCTCGCTCTCTTGAAAACTGGTGCTTATGTGTAAATTCGCGACAACGTGATATCTTCCAGCATTAGTTTACTAATAAATAAATCAAAACATTCCAAAGGTGTTTTAAAATTAGCAACTTCACCTTACACTCCGGGGGGCTTTGTGACAATATTTTCTTGCCTTGTTCGTGAATTAGGCATTGCAGGAGAATATATTAGCCACCTGTTTTCATCTTTTCCTTCATACATAGGAACTCTTGCAAGTCGTCGCTCTGAACTTGCTTAATTGTAGCAGCAGCAGTGGTTCTTCGCCTGTTAACTAACGCGGCCAGGGGCTTATCACTTAAGGGCGGTGTACCATATCTAGTTGGCGTATTGTGATCATCAGTATTATGATCACTATGTTCACTTTTCCTGTCACTTTCATATACATTTTCCAATAAACGTTGTATACCACATTCCTCGAAATCCGCCTTCTCTTCCAACCATGAAACGATTTGTACATCTTGCAGATTCATTTTCTATTCATACATACATATGTATGTATATGTAAGTACATATATAAACTAAACAAAACAGAAGTCTCCTGCAGTCATACGTGCACTAAATTTCTCCGAATTTCTAAAATAAATATGTGAAGAATGGAGAAGCAGCTAGTATGCTTTACCTTGAAAAATGTACTGTTTTCAAGAAATCACAGTTGGACTTCGTCTACCTTGACTTCGGAGTAATCTGGAACAACGACTTCAGTTTCGAAATCAAACGCAATCACCCTGGCCAATCGCTGTTTCTTTGGGCTCAAGAGGCGATTAATTAATAGAGCTTTCTCTCAAGAGACCAAGTTAGCTTCGTAAAACACTGTAACCTTCCCTGTCCTGCAGAAGCATAGACGCTATTAAAAGCGGATAAGGAAGTTCTTGGTCTTTTCGAGAGAAAATTTCTACGTGCGATTTTTAGTCCTGTTTGTGTTGATTGCATATGGAGAAGAATATTCTACAACGAACTGTACACTGAACACAGCTCCAACCCGAAGAGTCTTTGAATCTGAGCTAAGGGGACAACGCAACAGAGGTCGCCCTCGACTGAGATGGCGCACACAAGAGGAGAGGGACCTCAACCAAATTGGTGTGCGCAATTGGAGGCAGCTGGCAAAAGATCGTACTGGCTGAAGAGGTGCTCGAGTGGTACTGTTATATACAAAGCTAAAAATCCAGAATAACAACGAGCAAGTGGCGTGTGTTGGACTCTGATGCCCGATGAGCGAGTTCGGACCCCGATACCACCAATGCCATCGAATGTTTATTTCGCGGCGTCCCTCTTCGACGGGGTACTGGCAAAACTCCACGTAGTATATTTGCCTTGAAAAAGCTACTCGATTCACGCCGGTTGGAATCGGCATTCAACTATAGGTCCCTTTCGCCTGTGTGAAAAATAAATCACACACAACATGGGTGATTGAGAGAAGCTTGGTTCTGGTCCTTCACGGGCTGTTACGCCACCACACGAGTGGCGAGTCCTTTCAACTGTCAATAACGATTCCAATAAAGAATACAAATTGACGACGCAATCATACGTAGGTGGAAACTGAAGACACTATTGCATTGTTGAACGATTGCCCATTGCTCTCTCTCTTTTCATGGACCAGGAAAGTCAATTGTCTACCCGGAGTGGCACTAGTCACTCAAATGTCTGCATTTTTTCGTTAAAAGGTATTACGTCAATGCTATCAGAAAGTACGCAGAAAGTGCAAAACAGTAACCAATCAAAACAGATATTTATATATCATGTATCGCAAATTGAGTTGAAATATTCCTTTAATATGTATATCAAAATGTATATATTGACCGCTCCTTCCGTCGCTTCCCTTCTTCTGATTAGATGAAATTGCTCCCATAGAATATAAACGACGCCCTACGGTCGTCAGCTTCTTCAGGAAGCAAATAATAACGACTGAAAAGTCCGTAAACAATGTCAAATGCGAACCTAATATCAACTCCATCTGCACTTCATTCACAACCACGCCAGCTCATAGCCCCTAGCTATGCCAACGACATCCATCAATAATTTACGTTCTCATTTCATTCAACCCCTATAGTCTTGCCTATGTTAGTCACTTTTAATGTTGTCAAAGTAAATATGCCAGTGATAATGTCGCCTCAAGACGCACTCCCGTTTGTTCTCTTGTCATACCAATTACGTTATTTCAATTTGAAAAATTGTCAACAGTATATCACTCCACACCAGAAAGAGGAAAACAAAACAGCGAAACAAATAGTCCTTGGCACACTGAACCAATCCTACATCGTTGTATCGCCATCTCATCGATTTGTTATACGAACGCCAGTCAAGCCATGAGATAGATTACAATTGGCACTTCAAAGCACTACAAGAGGGCAGAATATAGTAACCGAGATCGAAGCTGAAGCTTCGTAACCCAATTTTGTCGATTGTCCTTGCAGTCACCAAGGTACAAGCGGAGTGAAAAATAATGAAGAGTAATATAAACCCGCGTGCCGCAAGCAAGCGTAGCTAACACAGAAACGTCTCTGAGTGATGATGGAATGACGACGATGTGAATGAAAGAAGTGATTACGACAGGACGATTACATTTTACTGACGACTGTAAATAGGTACAATATTTATCACTGACATTTTACAACACTCCTAGGAGTGGGTGTCCTTCGATGAATACTTTATATGAAGGTCGCTGCAAAAGTAACAAAAAGGAAAATCAATCATCAATGCGCGGAGCACATAAAATCGAAGTTAATCCATATATGACACCAGTCCCCAAGGAACTACTCCCGACCGTGTTTATCTTACTGGAAATACGTCACCCTATAACTCAAAGTCTGCCACCCGTATCCTTAAAATGGATGAAGAAAAAACCAGCACATATGCGGGACGACCGTCATCCATACTTTAGATATCGATGATTTATTCATAAAATGTTTTAAAACTACCCTTAGCCTGTCTCACATGCTCAGACAGCAATTTATTTAAATGCATTGTTTGTGTCTTTGTTTTTTGTGTCCTGTCCCACATTAAAACAATGTTCGGGCAGCTTGCGGAATGTTTAATGACGAAATACCATTAGGCCGGAAAGTATTTTCAGCATGAAGGCTGAGCTGATTGAATGCAAGGGTTTAGTCAGCCAGCCGATCGACCGGCTTTTTTATAGCAAATTAATTTAAATGAACATTTTGAAAAGCTTAATTTATGGCTGATTGTTACTAGGATGCAATTTTTTCTGCCATCGTCGTGTCACTATCGCTGTTTTTTTCTTTTTTTTTTTTTGTCGTTTTCGCTGATGTTGTCAATAATTAGTCGGCTGGCGATGGCGTGCTTGCCAGCTTTTGCCAGCTTCCCAGTTATATTGACACATAAGGCATGAATTAAATCCTACATGCACAACTGCTGCCTATCCTGAAAGCTGACGAATGATTTTCAGAGAGCTACCAAAGAAAAAAAAATAACAATTTATTGCCTATGAAAATGGCTGTAAACATAGTTAATTTATATCCTTTTTCCTGTTATTGTGTTGGCAGGAAAACGTGACCAGTATCAATTAGGCATGCGGAAGGGAAGACTGGAAACTGAGTTCAACAGTATGTTATCGAGGATAACAAGGAGTTGTGCATGTAGTGCTTCTGATTAATGAATGGGGCATTAGTCGATCGTTTCAGTTGAATGGCGGATTATGATTTTTAATCATGCCGCCGGGATGGGGTGTAGAGGTGTTTAGTATATGATGAGTGGACTCGTTCGATTGTACTTACGTTGGTGTTCGACTAAATACTTTAGTGAATAGGAAATGAATGCTTACCTGGAACGAAATAAGAGAAAAACATTGTAATTGATTAGTAAGAGCCTAGAAGGGTGATTTATAGAAAGGTGTCATAGATGAAATCAAGTGAGAGTAAAATGATCTGATAAAATTGCAAGACAAAACGAATATAATTAAGAGCATGGCAACATTATAAAAGGAAAGCAGGGTAACGCCAGCCTTCACAACATACATATGTTACCTCCGATCTTTCCGCCAGTTACACTTCTCAAGTAAATGTACCTATATATATGTACCTATATATATGTCTCAATAGCCAAGAAATGTTTTCGTGGAAAAGGGAATCATCGAAATTGAGAAAGGGTTTTGGTCGCTTTCTGAATTACTCACTAACCCGATTAGAGAGAGTTTGGCATAGTGCATTTCTACTTTCATACGCTGCGTTCAAGGCATGGATGAACTTGAATAACAACCTCATTAGGGGCTCTTCATCCTTAGCTAAGCTTTATCACTTATACGGACTTTCAGTCTAATCACCTTAGGTTAGGTTAGGTATATGGGTGCCCTATTGACGTAAAGTCAAGGCTCACGCAGACTACGCTGAGTCCATTGTGCCCACCTGTTTTGTTTAACCCGTTGATACCTATTCATTTACCGTCGAGCTGAACCAACCAGACGAGGATAAAAATCCCAGTATTCTGTTCAGCCCGATGTTACCTACCTCCTCTAGTTCCGAAAGGAAGTATCTTCCCAGGAAAATATTCCTTTTTTGGGCTAGCGCCGGGCATTCGCACAGCAGGTGACGAACGGACTCAATTTCCTCTTCGTCCCTGCAGCTTCTACAGAAGTCATTGTGGGGCTGGCCTAGTCGAGCTGCATGATAGGATAGCATGCAGTGCCCGGTGAGGGCACCGACTGCCAGTCGAATGTTCCCACGATTGAACTTCAGCAGATTTTCCGTTCTTTTCTTATCATAGACGGGCCAAGTCAATTTCGCCGTTGCGCATGTATCTAAGCGACACCAGCGCTTATTGGCTTTCACCAATAGCTCCGTCTGTATCTCCCTGTAGAGCGCACTGAGTGGTGCCTTGGCCTCAGCTGAGATCTGCGCAATGTTAGCACCTGATCCCACCCTAGCCAATTCGTCCGCCCTCTCGTTTCCGGAGATATTCATGTGACCAGGTACCCAGCAAAGGGTCACCTCATTTACATTGGATATCTCTTCTAACCTCTCCTTGCAGAGTTTGACGAGTTTGGATCTTATCCATGCTGCCTGCATAGCCTTAATGGCTGCCTGGCTGTCAACATAGATGCTGATCCTTTTTCCTGTAATATTCTCTTTGCTGATCAGGTCCGCCGCCTGCTTGATAGCGAAGACCTCAGCTTGGAAGACACTGCATCCATCATCGAGCCTGTAGGAGCGATGCATATCCCGAGACTCAAAGTAGACTCCGGCACCTGTGCCAACATCCATTTTGGATCCGTCGTCCGACCGGCGTACCAGATCACCGGTCCATTCCTCCCTGGAGGGAATTCTAATAGAGAATCTCCTCTCCCAGGAAGGAAGTCGGGTGACATAGTCCGTTACGGTTCTGAATCTCGAGACAGCCCATCGATCCAAGACTGATGCATGTCCGTGAGGACTCCTTTTCCAGAGACCCGATTCCTGTAATCTTAGCGCAGTTCTGGTTGCGGCGCTCTCGCAGTACAAGTCCAGGGGTGGGAGGTTCAGCATGACTTCAAGGGCCGCCGTTGGTGTGGACTTCATAGATCCCGTCACCGCCAGACAGCCAGCTCTTTGAACCTTTGACACACTCTGAAGATGACACTTTTTCTCAAGCGCCTTCCACCAGACAACCGAGCCATAGACTAGGATAGGTCTCACTACCGCAGTGTACAACCAATGTACTAACCTGGGTTTGAGGCCCCATGTCTTTCCAAAGGCTACCTTGCACGAGTATAGTGCCACATAGGCCTTTTTGATTCTTTCCTCAATATTTTCTCTCCAACTAAGTTTGGAGTCCAGGATTATGCCCAGATATTTCGCAGATTTTCCAGGGATCAGATCTATACCATTCATACGGGGGTAGGTGTATCTTGGTACAGATCTTCTCTTTGTAAAGAGTACTACCTCTGTTTTCGCCGGATTTACTCCCAGACCTCGCCCCTTGACCCAGCTATCCACTAACGTCAGTGCATAGCTTAGTCTATCGCTGAGGACCTGCGTAAATTTTCCAGAGACCAAAATGGCAATGTCATCGGCGTAGGCCGTAACATTAAAACCCTCCGTCTCCAGAATCTTGGCCATTCCATCGACCACAAGGAGCCATAGGAGGGGTGACAGAACGCCACCTTGTGGTGTACCTTTATTTACCCTCACCCTTCCGCATGCTCTCCCTATCGTCGAATTTACTAATCACCTTAATGGCACCATCTGAATTATCATATAACCTATCTCTCCTTGGGGTGTTTTACTGAATTCTTCGTCGGATGATTCTGTGTTTTTTAATCAATGTGTCGGAATAAATCTGATTTCATAATCCATATTAAACTAACTTCTGTTACCTCTATTGCCATAGTTGCAAACGATTTCTTGACATCTCTCTGACTTCGTCCAACAATGTCAACCGCAAGTAATTGTAATACCAGGTGTGGCAATTCTTTCTTCTTCTCTGGTGGCGTTACAGCCCATAGAGGACCAGAGCCAAGCTTCTCTAAATCATCCATGTTGTGTTATTTTTCACAGAGGTAAAAGGGACCTACAGTTTAATAGCGATTCCGAACGGCGTGAGTTGGGAAATTTTTTCATGGCAAGTATACTACGGGGGGTTTACTACTTACTTACTTATCAGGCCAGCGAGCCATGGAGGATCTGAGCTTGAGCTATAACTGCCTTCCATCCTTGACGGTCCTGGGCACGCTGCTTCCAGTTGTCAAGACCAAGATGTCTTACATCCGCGATTACTTGGTCTTTATACCGGAGGTTCGGTCTTCCTCTTCTTCTCGAACCAGGAGGCTCGGAGTCGAAGACCCTCTTAGCTGAAGCGTTGATGTCCATGCGCTCGACATGTAGTCGACGGATCCTTGCCTTCCGGACTACATCCACATCTTGGTACAGCTCGTAGAGTTTGCGGTTGTGTCTTCTTCTCCATTCACCTTCCTCACAGACAGGACCAAATATCCGGCGCAGAATTTTTCTTTCGAAAGAACCCAAAATCAGGTCCGCTGTCCTGCTTATCGTCCAGCTTTCGGCTCCGTACAGCAAGACTGGCAGAATGAGCGTTTTGTAAAGCACGACTTTGGTCTTTCGAGTGAGGAGTTTTGACCCCAGTTGTTTGGACAAGCCGAAGTAGCAGCGGTTGCCAAGTTCGATTCTATGCCGGATCTCCACTGTGGTGTCATTTTTGGAATTTACGTTTGCCCCGAGGTAGACAAACTCCTTAACTACCTCGAAATTGTAGCTGTCAATTGTTATATTTTGTCCCAGGTGGTGAGCGACGGATTGGTTTTTGCTTGACAGTATGTATTTCGTTTTGTCCTCATTGATCTTAAGACCAACTCGTTTCGCCTGTTCTCCAATCGCCGTGAATGCTTCCACAATGCCACGATGAGAACACGCGATGATGTCGATATCATCCGCGTTTCCTAGCAGCTGGATGGACTTGTAAAAGATAGTGCCTTCCCTGTTCACGCCCGTCGCACTATCTGCTCCAGCACCAGGTTGAAGAAGTCACGTGACAGCACATCTCCTTGCCGAAATCCGGTGCATGTTTCGAATGGTTCCGAGGTCCAAGAACCGAGTTGCACGGTGCATCGTGTGTTTTTTAGCGTGGCGCGACACAACTGGATCGTTTTTTCCGGGATCCCGAATTCGGCCATCGCCCCAAACAGTTCTTCACGATGAATGCTGTCGTATGCGGCTTTGAAATCGATGAAAAGATGGTGTGTATCGATTCGAAACTCGTTGGTCTTTTCCAGGATTTGTCGAAGTGTGAAAATTTGGTCTATAGTTGATTTGCCGGGCCGGAAGCCGCACTGGTAGCTGCCGATTAGTGCGGTGCAAAATGGTTTTAGACGTTCACACAATACGCTGGACAGGATCTTGTATGCGACATTGAGCAGGGATATACCTCTATAGTTCTTGCAAGAGGTAGGATCGCCTTTTTTGTGGATGGGGCATATAGAGCTGGTATTCCAGTCGTCGGGCATGCTTTCATCTTCCCAAATTCTGCAGATGATCTGGTGCATGCTCCCTACTAGAACATCGCCGCCAGCCTTGAAGAGCTCTGATGGCAAGCCATCTGAGCCTGCGGCCTTGTTATTCTTAAGCTTCTGAATAGCTGTGCCGATTTCTTCGATGCTGGGTGGGAGGACTACTTCAGCGGCTGGAGTTGGAATTTCCTCGGTCCCTACCACTCTCACTTGGTCATGCTCGTTAAGCAGCTGTTGGAAGTGCTGCTTAAATACATCCACTATTCCCCGAAGAGCCAGGGTGCCCTTTTGAAGGCCTTTGGCTTTCTTGTAAAAGGCTCGTATTTTATGTTTATCCCTAGAGTCCTCGATATCCTTGAGCTGGGAGGCTGCAAAGATTCTTTTCTTTTGTCGCAGTAGTTTTTTCTCCTCCCTTCTTCTGGCTCGGTACTCTTCTTGCGCTGCCCTGGTTTTCCTCAGCAGCGCCTTTTGGTACGCCTCGTCGGTTGCTGCCTTTTTCTGCTCACACTCGCCATCATACCACGGGTTTCTTGTCGGGGGTGGTAGGTATCCTAAGGTGGTTTCGGCTACTTCCTGAATGGCTGAGCGGCAATGCAGCCATATATTATTGGCATTTGTGTTCGACGTAGGCATACCGTAGAGTCTTCCGCTCAGCTGCTCCCTGTAGACTCTGGCAACCTCCGGTGTGCTCAGGCGCCCAATGTCGAACCTCCTCCTGATGGGCTGGTGCAGCTTTCTGACATTGGACAATCGAGCTCTGAATCTTGCTGCTACGAGGAAGTGGTCAGAGTCGACATTTGGCTCTCTGAATGTTCGCACATCCAGGAAGTTTGACGAGTGCCTTGCGTCAATGATCACATGGTCGATTTGGTTGGCGGTTCGACTGTCCGGAGATCGCCAGGTTGCTGTGTGGATTCGTTTGCGAGGGAATCTTGTGCTACTTATCACCGCATTACGAGCTGTCGCAAAGTCAGCGAGTCGGAAGCCGTTATCTGTTGTTGTATCGCGGAGGCTGTGCTTTCCGATCACTCCGCCAAGGGTGTTTCCCTTACCGATTTTGGCGCTGAAGTCCCCGAGCACGATTTTTACATCGTACTCCGAACAAGCTCCGTAGGCGTTGTCCAGGAGGTCATAGAAGTCCTTCTTGATAGGGTCTTCAGCCTCGTCGGTAGGGGCGTGTGCACATATAAGGCTGATGTTACAAAATCTGCCTCTGATGCGGATCACAGCCAGGCGATCACTTATAGGTTTAAAGTCGATGACCTTCGACCTTAACCGCTTTCCCACGACAAATCCGCATCCCAGTAAGTGCAACCTTTTGTGACAGCTGTAATAAATGTCGCAATTTTTCTTCCTAATCATACCGTTTCCTATCCAGCGTATTTCCTGGACCGCAGTAATATCCGCCTTGTACTGCGTGAGGATTCCTTCTAGTTTATAAGCAGCTCCTGGAGTGTACAGGGTTCTGACATTCCAGGAGCATACTCGCAAATCGTGTTCCTTTTTCGTGCGTTGTCGTCGTCGAGTATCCGTCCGTGTATCCGAGGCATCTTGCTCATTCATAACTTTGAGTTTTTTTACGTGGGCGGATTGTTAGCCCGCCGCACAACCGCCATTCTAGTAGGGGTTTTCTTTTTTCGCTGCATACGTTTGTTCACCTCCCAACGGTTGTTGAAGAGGCTATCCAGAGGGCGCCGCGAGGAGGCCTTATGTCAACTTGACCCGGGCATTTAAACAGGGATCGTTGCTGGCATCTCGCCAGGATGAGAGCAATCAACAACTTAACCATGTATGTCCGAGCCCTTTCCCCCCTCTTGTCTCACGGGGGGTTTAGGTGAGACAAATAAGTTCCAAAAATTCAGTAATAACTCGACAACTGGCAGCACAGCGTTATTCGTAAACATCTGCCTAGAAAGGGAGGCCCTTTCTGCCAGTTATTATTCAAGGTTGAATTCGACAGCATGTTTTGTTTGTTTGAAGAATATGCCCATTTGGGAAAAAATGTCCTTAGTGGCATCGTTAAAATGAGTGACTCATTTTACAAGCAACGTGTTGTGATTAAATTTCTAGTGAAATCTGATGAAAAACCCTCGGAAATACTACAAAAGTTGCCGGGACCCGTAGGTAAAGTTAGTGGAAGGTGATAAAAGGTGGAGAACGGCAATCGAAAGCGATGATATCAAAGTCACAAACTGAAGAAAATGTTGGTCGTTTTCACAAAGTGTGTATGAGATATCATTGATGCGATTATGAATGGATAACGACATCGCTCAAATGTCCGCCGCGAGTTCTCTGGAGGGCGTGCATCCGAAATGTTAAATTTTCCATGACTCTGGTGTATAAATTAGGCAAAATCTGATCGATGGCATGGGTAATGTTGGCTTTGAGGACCGCTGTGGGTTATGGCTTATTCGTAACTTTAGAAAACCTCACAAGAAAACGTCCAAAGAGGTCAAATCGCACGATCTCGGTGCCCGGTGGCCACCTCAACGTGAAATTACCATGCTCTCGAATCGCTCGTGCAGAATGTCCAATGTGGCGTGAGCATGTAGCGCCATCCTCTTGAAACCGCAAGAAGTTTGAATTCTCATCTTCCAGTAGCGTTTGCGATGGCGGTGATGATGACGCCGCCAGACCAAAATCCACACCAAACAGTGACTTTTTTTGGAATATGTTGGACGCTCTTGGATCTCATGTGGATTGGTATCGTCCCAAATTGGACAATTTTGTTTGTTGACCTATCCATTCATCCAGAAATGGGTCTCCTAGCTGAAGATGAGGGTGAGTTTTCAACTTCACCAGAGCCCACTCAGCGAACACACGTCGTTGTCTATGGTCGTTTACTAAAACTTCTTAACTCCTGGGTCAGTTGTATTTTGCATGGGTGCAAGCCAAAATTCGCCAAGTTGTGGTCTGTGAAAAGACGAGTTCTTGTGAACAAGGCGAAATCGACTGCCTCGTATTCTCCTACACACTCACGGACGGCAGCGATGTTTTCGGCAGATCTTGTGTTTCGTCGACCTACGGGTTTTGGTTTATCGTTTAATGAACCAGTGGACTTCTCGAATTTCGAGAAGCTTTTCATAACAATTTTACTACAGGGGGTTTTGTCAGAACCCCGCTGAGGAGAAAAACCGTGAAAAACCCGTTCGATGACATGGCTGTGTCGGGATTTGATCCCGAGTCATTGGCGCCAGAGGCCAACACACTACCCACTGCGGCACGGACGATTGTGGCGATAGTAAAATGGACGAAGCGCGCGGCGATTTTGCCCGGACAGAACACCTACTGTGATAAAACAATTGTATAATTTGCACGTCTTGTTAAACGCCATGTCCGTCCATGTCCGCCCCCGTTGATTGGACAAGAGTTTTCGGCGAAAAAAAGCATTCCAACGTTGCCACCTTCCAGTCCGGAGACGTCAAGGGAGATCACCATAGCGGTGTAGACAAGCTCAGAGAGGCTGAAACCATAGTTCGGAGCAAGTTACCTTCGGAGAATTATCAAGGACGCTTCGATTCGTGGGAGCAACGTTGGAATCGTTGTGCAGACAAACTTAATTTGCTTGATTTTGTTTATAAATTCCCGGAACTTACAACACTTCTTAGGTGATTATTTTGCAGTTCGGTTCTTCAGTGTTCTATTTTTGACAATTCACGCGCGGTTCGTAGCATAGCACTTACAAATTACCTAATTTTATTTTCACAATTATACTATGTGAAAGATGTTTTTCGGTTGTCATATTCGACCTATAAAACAAACAATTCAAGACATAATGAATTGGTAGCTCCAATCGTGTGGTTTAATATATTATTTTTTGCATAAATAACTCTGCTATTCCGATAACCCACCGACAATTGCAGCTTGGAAATGGAAATAGAATTGAGCATATCTAAAATTGCGTTAAGGGTAGCGTATTTGCCGTATCATGAAGAGAAAAGTTGGCGTTTGATGCATGTTAATGCGCTCTCTCATAGACTGACACTTGTGACTGACCAAACATTACGTCCTCACCAACCGCGCCATATACGCCTGATGTATCGCAATTACTAGCTATTGAGAAAAAAGCATTTACTTATATGTAAGAAAATGTAGGGACTATCGAACAGACTTGCATCGACATTCTCAAACAAAATCCCAACATACGACTTGAAAAACCCGCTCGACATGCTTTTTGACGGTGCAAATTGCTGTACAGAATTTCGAGGAGACTATTTTGAATAAAATAAAAAAGTTTTGCTAAACTAACAAAACCATATTCTCACTTTAAATGATTCCAATTTATTTGAACATAAATGCGTACGTGAACTCTGAAACTCGTCGTACGTTTTTTGGCATATATGTATTTTAAAAGGATTAAGCCACAACATATATAAATCGAAACGAACTTTGGCAGGTTCGGTGTGCACCAAACAAGAAAAAAGTCATATTTTTTACGGTATTAAGATACACAGAAATGTATATATAAATGTTTCAAAGAAAACATTTTGTTTAATTAAATCAAGACCTCTAAAAAAATACCATCTAAACAATTCGTGAACAAACCTAATGTATGTATGTACGTATGTTGGCGTTACAGTCTATGAAGAACCTGAGCCGAGCTTCTCTCAATCACCCATGTTGCGTGTGATTTCATTTTCCCATAGGTGAAAGGGACCTACAGTTTATTGCCGGTTCCGAACGGCGAATTTCGAGAAGCTTTTCATGACAATTATACTACAGGGCGTTTTGTCAGAACCCCGTTGAGGAGAAACACCGTGGAAAACATGTTCGATGACATGGCTGTGTCGGGATTCGATCCCGTGTCATCGGCGTCAGAGGCCAACACACTACCACGGTGCTCACAACAACAAACATAATATTAATTTTTATTTAGTTAACGGAAAAGGTATTTCAAAACTTCAACATTCTCCACTATGAACGAGTGTCCATGGAGAACCAACGATTTCGGTGAAAATAAATAAATATCACAACAAGACTTGACAACGGCAAAATTGGTATCAAAACAAACAATATCCTTTGTTTTACAATATTTCGACGATTTGAAAACCGAATCCTTTTTAAACTTTTTTGTTTCCCGCACTTCAATCAGATTTGATTTTGAGTACAGAAAAGAAAAGAAAATTGAATTACGGTTCAATTTGGCAAGGATTCAACAGGCAGTCATTTCTTGAGTTTAATTTGAAGTACTCCTGATAGGAGTGATGAGTCAAGTGAGTCATCACTTACTTATATTATAGAAACAAATCTATTGTAATAGGGGCAATAGACCAAGTTGCATGACAAGAAACAGGTAAAGTTTTAGATTTAATCCAACATCTCGGTTGTAAACTGATCGGTATCGGATAAGAATTCCTTCTCCGATCATCGATACATCTGCTTCCATCTGAACTTTGAAATCCCACCTAAAAAAGCGTTTATAAATCATAAGCGGATCAACTGGTATAAACATGAGGTTAACCTTAAAGGTGCCCTTGACCCCGCACAATTAAGTAGCCCCATGGTGGTCTGCAGATCTTGGTTCCCTCAGAAAGGAAAGCAGACGGCTTTAATAAGGTTAGGAGTCAAAATGGAAATGAGGGCTGGAACCGTTACCAGATCAGGCTCAGACTATACTATACTATAAAGAGATAAGAAAGACGCAAAGGACATTATGGCGTAATTTCTGCTTAGAAATAGAAGGAAATAGTGAGGGCAGTAGAGTGAGGAAGATACTGTCAAAGGCTCCTACAATACCAGCCCTAACAAACAAACTAGATGGCACTATATGGTGACCAGTAAGGAGTCGCAACTATAATTTCGAACGACTCATAACGAGTACTCCGTTCATTTAAAAAGAAGTAGTAAGCAAACAGAAGGTCAAATAGGGGGTAAATAGCTTCCTTTCATACAAATCTGCAGGTCCGGAATATACCGGGTAGAGTTGCAACATACTTATGACAATCTTTAGCCATGGCTTTTGTCACTGTTCCCTTCTAGCCTAGACTGGGGTTACATATCACTATCCTGGAGAGATGTAATGGTAGCTTTCATACCAAAAGCAGGAAAACCTCCAACCACAACTGCCAAAGACTACCCATCAGTCCATGTACATTCGCGAAACCCAAGAAAAACATATGCTTTCGACATTGCAGGGTTAAATGATTAGATACAGCTAAACACTATAGCTTGAATCATTGATCCATCACTTTCCAACAAAGAATTCAGAATTGTTGCCTTCTTTGATATTGAAGGGGCTTTCAACAACATTAAACCACTAGCTATCACCAATGCATAAAGCAAGTTAGAGGTTAATGGTAATATAATATTTTGGATCAAACAAATGCTCTCAATATTAATTCATACATCATTCATACCACACACAAAGGGCAGTAAAACGTGGCACACGACAGGGAGGAGTGATGTCACTGCAATTATGGGTGTTAGTTGTAATTGAAGTACTCATATCCCTGGAGGCCAACGGGTGCAAGTTCATTGCATATGCAGACGATACTGCACTAGCAGTTAGCGGGAAACAGCTCCCAACAATCCGAGATTTAATGTAAACAGGCCTAGGCAAACGATGCTCCACCTACTCCCCTTTGATGTTTTTGGCACGGAAAAGGCAAAGAAATCGGCGTTGAGGGAATCAGCTCAATGGAAATTCTCCGAAATTCGAGTGAAGCGAAGTCCTGTCCTAGCTTCCACAAGAAGACAATTTCTGGGAGAATACTTCTTTGATGAACTGGCGGATTTATCCGAAACGGAGATCAGCAAACTATCGAATTTAATTCAAACCATAAAATGATTCCAATGGTGACCAAGCCGACTCAAGTGGTGGCATTTATCGTGGTGAAGTGATACCCACCGCTTTATGGAGGGAAGGCACCTAAGCAACCAACCAACTTGAAATACTCGAGCTGCTTAGCCAATACGAAGAGATTAACTACCAGCCTGGCCCTACGAACAGAGCGGGAAGTGCTTCAACCTCCATATTCGCTAATCCTACTACTTGTAACATAAGCACTGACTGTGGCTAACGCTTTACCAAAACTCCGAGCGCGGTTGTAACTCTAAGCCTTAGACACAGACATGCTTTATTGTATGTGTAAGCCGAATGTATCTAACCATATCTCAACAAACCAAGTTAAACTAGTTTATCTAACAAATAGGAAAAATGTTATTATTTTTACCTAATATAATAGGTGAGAGCACCGTGGCGCAGTGGGTAGTGTGTTGGCCTCTGACGCCGATGACACGGGATCGAATCCCGACACAGCCATGTCATCGAACGTGTTTTTCACGGTGTTTCTCCTCAGCGGGGTTCTGACAAAACCCCCTGTAGTAAAATTGTCATGAAAGGCTTCTCAAAATTCGCCGTTCGGAACCGGCAATAAAATTGTAGGTCCCTTTCACCTATGGGAAAATGAAATCACACACAACATGGGTGATTGAGAGAAGCTCGGCTCAGGTTCTTCATGGACTGTAACGCCAACATACATACATACAATATAATAGGTACCATGATCGAAAACTTAAATCGCCCCCAAATAAATCCAACTTTAAGTCGTAACCGACACATCGTATGAGTTACAAGGTGATAGAGGCTCTACTAGTACGTATGTAGTAAAAATTAGAAAACACGAGTACTTATTACGGGCCTATGAAATTGGCAATAAACTAAATTAAGAACGAACACAGTCATAAATCTAAGCAAACAACAGCTCGCAGCTATTAAGGTTTACTATCTGAAGACCACTAATTAGTTAAAAGCCACCAGCAGCATATTTCTCTAATGGATTCCATGCAGAAAATGAAAACAAAACAGCAGCAATATGTACCCCTCAGTTATTACTACTTGATATTCGGACTTTGTCCATCGCGTTCGAACCGACTATAACGCACTCCAACAAACGATCATCTTCCATTAGAAACTTTGTTTCACACACTTTAAATTTTTTTTTTATTTTTATTTTTTATTATTTCACCCCTTGGCTCCCTAACCTTGGGCATCGTATATGTACTTTGAAACAATTTATCTAATAAATTAATTCATAAATCTTTCCCCCATCCGTTCGCAGATACTAATTACTCGCTATAAGGCCATTGCCAGTTAACTATTCGACTAACTTGAAACGCACATCATCACGCCAAAGAGTGCTGCTATTGCATCCGAAGAATGCCATTAACGAAATGTCTACGGAATAGAGTCTAAAGTGTTGAAGACGGAGACGAGAATAAAATAATAATTCCGCTGTCTTCGTAAATTCATTAGACGACACCGTCGACTGTCAGTGAGGCATTTTGGATGTGGGAAAAGCCTCACGCATTTATTGCTCGCTCACCGACGAAAATAGAGTCACTTTCATTCCAGCGAATGACACTAAATACAGGAGAAGGAAAAAAGGAACACAAAGAGTGAAAGACAGACGATAGTCAGTCAGCGTGGTGTGAAAGATCTAGATGCGAATGAAAAGCAGACGACAAATAAGTCCTGGAACAAGTGAATTAATTTCCAGCCCTTCCGACGACACCACTTCCTGCCTCTTCCGCACCCAACGCACCCGGCAATGTTATTAAAAGCATAAAAAGTAGCAAATATCTCCAGCTAAATAAGAAATATTGTAAAATTTCGTAATGAAGGCGATAAATTAAAATTGTTGTAGCATACACGACTATAAGGCTATCCGACAGTACGAGAATGTGTAGCGTGCGCGCGTTCATTCACCGTCAACTGAAGGAGTTGTTACTACATACTCCAGTTTTCAGTGTGGTAATTTGTCAGCCGGAACGTTTCGAAAATTCCCAAAACTTTAGCCTCACGCAAACGAGTACGGCCTGAAAAACATTCAGGCACACCTAAGTATAGGTATACGAACGAGTGCATACATACATAGGTATGTACTATATCTGCAAGTTTGCTTGACTGGAGGATGATTTTTCATTTTAGATACTCTTCCGTCTTCGGGCACGAGAGTGTTCGCATTCGATGGTTTTGTTCCCTTTTCTCCAGTCGTTTGTCATTTTCTGAGGTCAGGTCTGTGTGAGGCTTGAGTCATGCTAGCACACGAATGAGTCTCACGGACAGAGTGCAGTCCGTAAAGGAATGACAATCTGTTTACACGCACAGTTTGATTGCCGTGGTAATTAGCAAGTGAGTGAGCGTCTGGAATGGAATGGAGTTCTCGATTGTAGAGCAACAGTAGTAGCATTCAGTGTCAGGAACTTTATTGATGAAGCAAATGACAACGAGGACAGCTGATGATTCATGGGCATGAGCATGGACATGGGCAGTTAGCAGCATTCTAGTATGAAGATTCATGTAAGGCATTCCTTGTGTCTTTTGGTATTCTGACCATGGGAAAATTCAATAGCCTGCACGGGAGGAATACGGGCATCTGGCGCATAAATCAGTGTTTGTACTTGTCTTTCGTGATCGATGACACTCATTCTGTTGCCGTTGTTGTGACTGGAGAGAAGCGTTGACGGATAATGATAGGGGTAAGTTTGAGTATGCTGACAGGATTAGGGATATCATAACGAACGTCGTGGGATCGCGGTATTGTGCGTGCCTGTTATTCAATTTGCGGGGTATTGTTCGAGTTGTCAAAACATCAACTGGCAATGGAGTGTAGGCTTGATTCATTAATTTCAATGACAAAGAAAAATATGATCTGTCGTGGCTTTCAGTTGGTTAGTTAATTACTTGGATGTATGTTGTGCTATGTCTGAAGGGGTTAGTAGGGGTTTCATCTGCTAAAGGATGGTAAGTTCCTGATTGACATGATATGAGTTGGAGTCAATGAGATATTAATTTTAATTTTCGAAGTTAATTTACAAAGGTACAAAGATCAAGTTCATTGAATTGTGAATTGAATTTTAGTGTTATACTTTACACAATTCACTCATTAAATTATATCTAAAAGATATTAGAATCTGACATGTTTTAAAAAAGAGCAGTATTATTAGGTGATTCACTCTTTTATTTTTAAAGCATAGTGTAGTTAATATTTCTACGATTTTAGCAAACAGCTAGGTTAGTAGAGATCTCACTTCGTTACTTTTAACAAAAATCTAATCGAAACCATATTGAGAAGTTTAAGTTTCTTTTTAATCCTATAAGTATTCTCCAATGATTGAACACACATATGTATGTATGCAAGGGCCTGGACCAATCCACGGAACACAATTTTCTATAATCGAATTTTGGGAAAGACATCAGGGCCGTGGTCGGTTTTTTATTAGGCTATACCAAACGGCGTTAAAAAGACTGCTCTTCATATTAAACGCTCTGACGTTTTTGAGATTGGTTGACTTATGTGAAAGAAGGATCAGCAAAGAAAAAATACGAAAAAGGCAAAAATAAAGAGTGTTTTCTTTGAGGTATAAAAATTCAATATCAAATAAAACACTTAATGCCATTCGTGTACAAATATGACTTCGGGCTTATACGCCTCATGGCTAGCTCAAATAAAGCATAATCGTATATTTATTTATTTATTTATTTATCTACCGAACAATATTCTTACAGATAATTCATGCTTACATTAATTATTAATCAATACTTATATATATATCTATAAATTACACGAATAATTCACGTTCAAGGCGACATTTTAATTGATTTCTATCAAGGTTAAAGTCAATTATGCCGCCGGCTATATTATATAGCAAAGAGCATCTTAAAATTGCTTCGTTACGAGCATAGTTTGTTCTAACGAACTGAGTTTGAAGGAACGGACGATCTCTTAAAATTCTCTCTGGCGCATAGATATTTAAAAATTTGAGGATTTCAGGGCATTGAATTCTACATGTGAGAACATCATATACAAACAAGATTCCTTGGATCTTTCGTCTTTTTTCCAAAGATGTGATGTTTATTAGGCGACATCGCGCTATATAAGATGGCATGAAGTGCCAATTAAGTCTTCTTACTACGAATCTTGTGAACGATTTCTGCACTCTTTCCAATCTGTTTATATGTACTGCACAATATGGGTCCCAAATAATTGAGCAATATTCCAAGTATGGACGCACTAATGCAACGTACAAAGATTTTAACGTGTATGGATCCTTGAAATCTTTGCAATTTCGCTTAAGGAATCCTAATAAGGAATTGGCCTTGGCAGCTATATAATTAAGGTGAGGAACGAAGGTCATTTTTGGATCGAATTTAACACCTAGATCCAAAATTTCGTTAGTAAAATCTAACTGTTTGTCACCAATTGTATAGTTAAAGCATATCGGAAAAGAACAACGATAAGCTGAGAATACTTAAAATTTTTGAATATTTAGGGTCAAATTATTGGTCTTACACCACTCAACAATGCTGTTAAGATCTGTTTGCAAATACATGCAATCACTTACACTGTTTATTTTGCAAAAGATTTTTAAATCATCGGCAAAAAGCAACGCTGATGAGAATTTAACAACCTCGGAGATGTCGTTTATAAAAAGAATAAACAATAATGGGTCCAAATGGCTACCCTGAGGAACGCCTGAGTAGACCTCAATGAGTGAAGACGTAAAAGTGTTGATTTTAACTTTTTGAAATCGATTTTTTAGATAGCTGGAAATCCATTTTAAAAGCTGCATGTTTAATCCAAGGAGTTCTAGTTTAAGAAGTAATAATTTGTGATCGACTGAATCAAAGGCTTTTGAAAAGTCTGTATAGATCACATCAACCTGTTCACCAGATTCCAAGGCATCGAAAACAAATTTAGAAAATACGACAAGATTTGTAGTAGTTGATTTACCACTCATGAACCCATGCTGGGATGGACAAACCAAATTTTTTATGTTGAACATTAACTTTTCCTTTAGTAAGCTTTCAAACAATTTTGGAATTGCAGATAATTTGGATATTCCCCTATAATTTTTTACATTTTGTCTGTTACCCGATTTAAAAATCGGAACAATGAAGGACAGTTTCCAAGTATCTAAGAACTTCCCGGTGGAGAGTGATAAGTTGAAAATAATACGTAGAGGAGTGACAAGAGAGTTTCTACAATTTTTCAAAAAAAATCGCTGGTATATTATCTGGACCAGAGGCAGTATTACTTTTTAAGGCAGTTAAACCAGTGAGAACGTTTTCGTCGGAGAGAACAAAATCAGGCATATTAGGATAGAGCCCGGAATTTCGTTCAATTGTCTGCGAAAAATTTGAAGTCTCTGGTTTTCTATAAACAGATTGAAAAAAATCAGCAAATAAATCACAAATACCTTGTAAGTCAGTAGATTCTCTTTCGTTATATACTAATGAAGAAGGGAGTCCACTGCAACTATTTTTGGTCTTAATGAATTTCCAAAAGTAATTTGAATCTTTTCTTATATACGTTTCAGTTTGCATAACATATTGTTTGTACAGAAAGGCGTTCAAAAATTCGTATTCGCGACGCAGCCTTTTAAAATTATCACGATCAATCTCTGCATTCGTTTTCTTAAATTTTTTAAGGGCCTTATTTTTAACATTTTTAAGATTCGATAAGCGTTTGTTAAACCAAGGAAGCTTGCGTCCCTGCTTAACTATCGACTTCGGTACGAAAATAGCAAAAGCATCATGCAATTTTTTGAAAAAGTTAGAATAAACTAAATCAAGATTAGAACCAGCAAGAACAAGATTCCAATTTAAATTCCCGAGGTAGTGGTCTAAAGCAGCATAATCGACCTTTTTAAAGTTAAAAGCAAGCAAATTACAATCAATTGGTTCTTCAGTTAAATAATCATAGAAGCGTATAGATATACAAACTGCCTTATGATGGATCGAGTTGCTTAGTAATGGACATAGAACTTCATTACATTTAATACTCAAATCATCGCTTACAAAAACTAAGTCCAGCAATCTATTTAGTGAATTAAAATGGCAATTGATTTGATACAAATTAAGCGCAAATAGGGAGTCAATTAAATTACTCTCAATATCACTTTTCAAATTCGAAGGTAATAAACGTTTATCTAAATCACACCAGTTCCAAAGAATATTACCTACATTGAAATCTCCTAAGATGACTGGAACTTGATTTACGTTGAGTTGAGCGGCAACATGTTCAATGTTCCGTATGTGTTGATCGTAGATTGCAGCATTAGACATTGGAGGTATGTAGCTGATGACAAAATAATAAGCTCTACTCACGTCGGAAGAGTGGGTAACACAAACGCACAGCTGTTCAATATTGTCGGCCCCGTGTGGTAAGAATATTTGTTTACTGTGCAAGGACGAGCGCACAGCGATCAGAACACCGGCGCCCCGGGTGAGAGACGAAGACGGGGATCTGTCTAGACGATGAACACAATAAAACGCATCGAAAAGTTCAGTTGAGTGAATGTGAGAGTGCAGCCATGTTTCAGTTAATGCGATGACGTCATACTCGTGGAGAGAAGCAGCAAGAAAAAGTTGATTAGTTTTTGTTCGGATTCCTCCCGCATTTTGATAGTAAACAGAGAGCGAACTCGATGCATGTGCAGGTGTAAGTGCACGAGTATGATTTAACTTGGTACTTTCGTTGATTGATTCTCCCCGTTTTTTGGGAGAAAATTGAAGACTCTCACTCGGACATTCGTAGGCCAATATTCGGCAGTAAGAGCACGTTTTAAATGCTGAGAGGGCAATGCTAATTTAAAGTTAATATATTTCAATGTAATCAAATCAGCATCTTTTTTTAGCAATGGCAAACATCTCAGCTGATCAGCTGGGAGCTTCAATTTTTCCGCCGCATATGATCTGATGGAATCAGCTGTTGTCGTTGGCAAAAAACGAGAGAGATGAAGCCATTTTAATGACGAAACAACCTGAACACTTAGGTTACTGTCAGACGAGTCAATCCCTACGACTTTTTTGTTATTAACTCCTTTGGTGTTATCTCGTTCAATGAAGTTGTTGTTGTAGGAATTAACTGAGCTTGCTTTCACAGACGGTATAGCTGATGACGAATCGTCCGCAACAACAGCGGTGACAGGAGCAGCAACAATGTTGATAGAAGAATGGTCAACTGATATGGACGGAGCATTATTAGCAACAGCGGTTGCATATGTTGGCATTCTCGGGACTTGCTCTGATTTTGAACTCGCAGGGGTCGCAGTGCAGGGTGTAAGCGGTTCACTCAAGCGACGCTCTTTTGTGGTGTTAACAATCGCAGCTGTTTTTGACTGTTTGATAACCGACGGAGAGAGACGACCGAGTCCGTTGACCTTAGCTTGAGAGCGCGTAACGATCTGCGTATGCGATTTAGCGGGAACAGCCGAGTGACGGGAAAGTAAACTTTTAATTTCAACAATTTCACTATGGAGATTATTTATTTTTAATATGAGAGTGTCCATAATGGGCAATTTAAGATGACAATTTGGGCAGTTAGAAAAAGCCATTTGCACGCTTATATCATCGAACGTCTCTGCTTTATCGGCATAGACTAGTGACTTCACATACCCTCAAAGAAAAAACCTTTAAGGTGCGAGGTCTCATGATCGTGGAGGCCAGTTCACAGGTCCATTACGCAAAATTATGCACTCAGCAAATGTTTGCCGTAATCTATTGATGGTGTCGCGCGCCGTATGGTATGTTGCGTCATCTGGTTGAAACCAAAGCTCTGTCGCGTCAATGCTATTCAACTGAGGAACGAAGAAGTCAGAAATCACATGTTTCTATAGCGCTCTCCATTGCCGGTAATATTTTGTCCGGCATCGTGCTTAAAGAATTATGGGCCGATGATTCCACTAGCCCATAGAGCACACCAAACAGTGAGTTTTAATAGTAGTTAGGGCGTCTCCAGAAAGGCTTTTGGCTTTTCTCCACTCTAAATTCGGCAATTTTGCTTGTTTACATATTCATTTTAAATTATGCGTTAAAAATAAGGATCAAGCTAAGTCATGTTTTAGGCCCATTCATCGGACCTAGCTTTTAAGTCAAGATCTTTGCTTAAAATCTTGCAACAAAGTAGGTGGGCATAGCTCCAATTCCTGTGCACGACGGCGAATCGACTCATACGGATTCTCCTCAATACTGCGCTCCACAATGGCAATAACTTCTTCTATCCGCACACTGTATGTCATACTTGGGCATGCATACTATCCATTAGAGTGTACGTGTTGCCAAAACGATAACTTGGTCAGACGGACGATTATGTCGACCGTAAAATGGACGTAGCGCGCACGATAAGTTTGGCGAAACGAACCATGGTTTTCAAAATAAATTTTGACAATTTGCACGCGTTTTTCTGGTTTTAATATATTCGTCGTAAAATGGCAGAACATATGTACTAGCTTCAGCGAGGGCAAGCAACACATAACGGTAGTTGTTCGCCACATGTTTCGTGAGCTTGTCATATCAACTTTCAACTGTCAAATTGACAATCTATATGTAGAAACAGTGTTCTTCTTCTTTGGTGGCGTTACAGCCCATGAAGGACCAGAGCCAAGCTTCTCTCAATCACCCATGTTGTGTGCGATTTATTTTTCACACATGTGAAAGGGACCTACAATTTAATGCCGATTGCGAACGGCGTGAGTCGAGAAGCTTTTTCATGGCAGGTTTACTACGGGGGGTTTTGCCAGTATCCCACCGAGGAGGAACGTCGCGAAATAACCATTCGATGGCGTTGGTGTTATCGGAATCTGAACTCGCTCATCGTGCGCCAGAGTCCAACACACTAACCACTGCGCCCTCTAGAAGGAATGTTGCCAGTTTAAAAACCAAATTTCTACCAAAAAAAAAAAACCAAACCTTTACACATAAGAGCGATGCCTGACAATGCCAATAGGGTTTATGGTCATGATGCTGTAAGAACGCATCAAGCACAGTTCTGGTTTCGTCGATTCCGTTACGGTAATTTCGATATTAAAGCTGCACCACCCTTTAGAAGCTCAAATATCGAAAATGTCGAGAGTAGTGAAACAAATGCCCGCAAGATCATACGAAGCAATTGGAATAAGACTGGACACAAAAAGAAGAGCATAATGAATAGGTGCCAAACTAGTTAACGCTGCTCAAACGCAACAAAATCGACCCGTTTCTAGAGTGGATCGTTTACTATAATCTCAAACGAAAATTGTCGTGATTGAACCCCGATGAGCCGGCGCAAAGTCAAGATTGACGACTGAGATAGTTTTGCTCTATGTTTGGTGAGACTGACTGGGAACCACCTACTGTGACCTGCGCGTCTTTACAGCAAAACTTTTAGACTTTTAAAACGGATTCCAAAATAAGAAACAATCGTCAACAAACTGCCAGTTTTGACCAATAGTAAATGAATTGGTTTTCATCAGGACAAGGACAAACAACACATATCGGTAGTTGTTCGCCAGATGTTTCGTGAGCTTGTGTGAGAGGTTCTTATACACCCGCCTAATAGTCCGGACCTGGCACTAAGTGGTTACCAGCTGCTTCACCTAGTATCACTTAAAAAATTTACTTCAACGAGTTTAGGGAATAACGATAGTCCCAGTTTTTTGCCAATAAGGACAGAAACCCCGTGAGAATAACCTTCAAGATGCCGGGAAGCTAATTTAATTTCATGCAAATGGATTTATCTTTACTAGACCTGACAATTTTACGGTTCATGGCGCCATATTGTTTTATTTGTCGTGTTGCGGGAGGACCGATTCTGTGAACAATGTCAAAACAACGCCACTGACCAAGGAAGTGTTTAGAATAACCCGGACCACACATGAGAATTCGAGTTTTCGTAAACATGAACGTTTGGCCCTTACTAACTACATAACCTAGAAGCTCAATCAAAATGCACTCATTGGGTTCTGGTGCATTTGAAAGCGGAGCCCGATTTCGTCTTCATTTTCGACTGAAATAGTAAGTCAACAAGCGAAATTGTCGGGTTTTGGACGATGACGATTCGCACGAGATCCACCAACAACGCTTCCACAGAAAATCCTGTTTACTGTTTACTGTGGATTGTGGGTTGGCAACATTATTGGTTATAATTCTTTGACAACGACGGCGGCAATGCCATCACCAATAACGAGGAACGTTACCTATAAACATTTGTTTATTTTTTTTGGCTCAAACTTGATCATATGTACATATGTATATATGTGAACAATATCTGGTTTCTATTAGAAATCGAATGATACAGGCAACATTGTAACACTTTTAGCAACTACTAATATAAAGATCCAACTGTTTGGCCTACTTATACACATACATATGTATGTATACGCACATTTTTGTTAGAAGACGTGTGTGTGTGAGTGTTATATTGTAATTTTTTTCCATCAGTTTCAATAAGATGGCTGTTCAGTACCAACACTTTGAGGGCAAGGTTATCTTACGCAGAGACGATGTTAACTCTTTCTTCTTCTTTGATGGCGTTACAGCCCATGAAGGATCAGAGCCAAGCTTCTCTCAATCACACATCTTGTGTGTGATTTCATACAGGTGAAAGAGACCTACAGTTTAATGCCGATTCCGAACGGCGTGAGTCGAGAAGCTTTTTCATGGTACGATACTACGGGGAGTTTTGCCAGTACCCCGCCGAGGAAACACGCCGCGAAATAAATATTCGATGGCATTGGTGTTACCTGGATCCGAACTTGCTCATCGTGCGTCAGGGTCCAACATACCACCCGCCGCGGCAGGGCGCCCTTATATTAACTGGTCTGCCAAATTTTAGGATTCAACTCCATTAGTCTTCCTTAAGTCGCTAGTTTATGCCAATAATTCGTAAAGGTTAACATAACCAATGGCCTGAGTCTGGAACACTTGGATGCACGCCGGGCACCAGTGTTGCTTAAACGCGTACCCTAGAACCGTTTCTCATACAACTGTCTCATAACAGCTAATCATCCTCCTTATGAAAAAGAGTTAATGGTGCAAAACACTGTTGTAATCCATGACAGTCGTGAACATTGTTTACCTTTTTGACTGAAAATAGCGTGTTTTTTCAGCCTTGACCTATTCGATAAAACGTCATTCACTCGCTTGACGCCTCGATTACGTTCCAGCCGAGATCATCACTGACTTTGTCATTCTCAACAGATGTGAGAATGCTTCTTTGCAACTCGAAAGTTCGTCAAACATTTTTTGTAAATGGATTGTATTTTTTTTTTTTATTGGCAAGCCTTGACAGGCCTTTGAACACTCCCTCTACAGAGTCAATATTTATTACCTTCAAGATTAGTGGTCATACCAGAAGTGTCTAAAACTTTCGAAGCGAGTACTCTGGCAATTTGTGCTTAATTTGATTTAAATAGTCCTAAAATGTCTCGACCTTACGCTTTGGATACCCAAAATATATTTTGGCCTTCATAACACGATCATAAAACAAAATGTTCTTAAATACAACTGTCCACTGTTCTGCGTTTCTACGGAACAATTAAGTTATCATTTATCTCGAGTTGTGTTTGAACTGCGATCTCAATTATTGTTGACTCCCCTAAGTTTAGAACCGGATTAAAAAGTTATATTTACCAAACTTTAGATGGCATTTGTCAACCTTATCATCTGCTGTCTATGGACGGTGCTGGTATCATACCTCACCAATTTCTGATTTAAATATTTAAAAGTTATCCCATTCCTTCCAAAGGCTTCAGCTATGTGCCACATTTGACTGGCATTCCTTTCAGCCACACCCACTTTCACTAGAATGACATATTTTCACAAAAATTTCAAATAAGAAAAGCAAGTAAGTTATCCTAAAGTGAAAACTGAGCGAGAACTCTAAGCATACAAACTGCTCTAAATGAAAACTTTTATACAACCCCTATCCACCTATCACATCGGTAAGCCTGTTCGCCTTCTAGCCCCAATCCGCAGGGCAGATAACTCCTACTGTATATTTGCAATTCCCCAAACTTTATAATTACTTCTTCAATGTTTTTAAATTACCGCAGTTGTTGTACGAGTACTTTTATCTAGCGATGAAAAAGCATCACTATTGCCATAGCCTATATAGCTCCGACCACAGCACCATTAGCCCGCGAGTGCTTCCAACGATGCTGGTCTCTAGGAACCACACCAATTCACTCAAAGAAATAAAAAAGAACCGAAAATTCATCCGTAGCAGAAAGCTGTATATAGCTATATATAAGTAGCTTTCAGTGCGCCTGCAACTGCCATTGTACTCTCCTCCCTGTATCTGTTCAAATCCCTTTCTGAATAGAGACAAAGCACGTTTCCATTTCTCCCCAGATATAGATCAGCTAAAAGATCCAACTTATGCTTTCATTTTCATCTTTTGAATGTGAAGTGAAATATTTGAACTAGAAATGCCATTTGAATTGGTGCATGTGGCGCGTGGTTTATTCTCGAAACACACATTCGTGTAATACTCATTCCCATCTTCGTATGAGTACAGGATATGAGACAGGGAAGAGAGAAATTCAAAAATGTTTTAAGTAATTTCGAAATGTCGCAGGAAAAAGTGGAAAAGTAAAACAAGAAAAGCGATTACAGTGAAAGGATAAGAGAAAAATTCGGTTGTGAATGTGTTTGAGTAGAATTCCTTGGGGCTGTCCTGCTTCTCCTGTTTCTTCTCCGAGTGAACAACATTGCAGTTGTTGAGTTTTGGAAATACTGGCAAAAGAGAACAAAGAAACACTTTAAGGCAAGAGATGTATTAAATATAACTGCACCCTAAGGACCTTTGTCAAAGATGCACGGTCCATGCATTTCAGAACAGTGGAATGCCTTGTACCTTAGTATGTAGGGAGGAAATTCGATTTGTTCACCAGATATACCGAAAGTTTTATAATAGCAATAAGACTCGAGTAGGCTTTTTGTTCATTGAGAATAGGGTAATGGATAGTGTTCTCATGGGTGTGGGAACAACAGGTATTAAGTTTAACTCCGGACGAAGTTAAACCACGAAATATTTGATTTCCTGATTCCATTTATGCATTCTAAGATTACCACTTCTTTTGCCAATTTCGGGACAAGCTTCAGGGTGTTTTAGAAAGTTACAAAAAATCATGAGACTTCTCGATATAAACGGGATTATTTTCACACCGATAGCTTTTGGGGTTTTGTGAGAGACTCCGAAGCACTTTACTTGTCTATTGTATTGCCTAATAGGGGAACTTACTTTATTTACTATTTAGCAACGAAAAACGAGCAGGGACGGCACATGACATATTAGACCCCACCGCAAACAAATTAGGGGGACGACTCACAAGCGCGTTTGGGTGTCTCACAAAAGTGACCCATTAAGACACCGGAAGCCTTCTGCGATGAAGAAGGCAATGAGAGAAGAGAGGAACACACGCTTCTCAGAAGAAAAAAGAGAGAACACGGAAAGCGTGCCATGTAGCCATGGCTACAAAGCTAGAGCGGCGGCCTACAGGGATGAAAATGGAGAACTGGTAGTAGAATCACATTGGATGCTGAGGATTTAGAAAGACCACTTCTGCAGACTGTATAACGGCGATGACAGGCAATATACCGCTGTCAGGCAGAACGATCCGTTCGTAATGGACGACGATGTAAGAGAATTCCGTCCACCCGATCTAGACGAAGTCGAAATAGCGATATCAGGACTTAAGTCTAATAAGGTCGCAGGCGCAGACGGCTTGTCTGCTGAGCTTCTTAAGTCGGCTGGAGATGAGCTGGTAAGGTGCATGCACCATCTCATTTGCAAGGTATGTTCGGAGGAAAGCATGCCCGACGAATGGAATCTCAACATCGCTTGCCCAGCCCACAAGAAAGGAGATGCCTATAACTGCGCCAACTATAGGAGTATAAGTCTCCTTAACATCGCATATTAGATCTTCTCTGCCGTATTGCGTGAACGCCTGAAACCGTTTGTGGATAAACTGATCGGCTTTTATCAGTGTGGTTTCAGGCCAGGTAAATCCACAATAGACCAAATATTTATGCTACGGCAGATCTTGGAGAAGACTCTCTTCGTTGACTTCAAGGCTGCATATGAAAGCGTGTATAGAGATGAGCTATACAAAGCCATGTCTAGTTTTAACATCCCTGCCAAACTCGTCCGACTGTGCAGGAAGACCATGGAGAATTCTCGCTGCTCCATTAAGGTCGGTAATGAGCAAACCAAGACCTTTGATGTTAAAAAAGGATTTAGGCAAGCTGACGCGCTGTTATTCAACATCGTGCTTGAAAATATCGTGCAAGAGTTACTGACCAACGCAAGAGGTATGATTTATTTCAAGTCTACGCAATTGCTTGCGTACGCCGACGGCATTGGCGTGATTGGACGGACACAGCGAGACGTCAATGAGGCCTTTGTAAGCATTGAGTTAGAAGCGGCTAAGATGGGTTTCAAGGTTAATGAGGGTGAAACCAAATATCTGATTTCATCTAAAAGAGACGGTCAACACCGACGTATTGGCCAGAACATCACCATGGGCGGATATAAGGAATTCGTCTACCTTGGCTCACTGATGACCGGCAACAACAACACCAGCGCTGAGATAAAACGTAGAATCACTCTTGCCAACCGCTGTTGCTTTGGGCTCAAGAGGCAATTGAGAAGTAGAGCCCTCTCTCGGTAAACCAAGGTGACACTATATAATCCCTTGATCATCCCAGTCCTTCTTAAGCGCAGAGGCTTGGACCTTAACAAAAGCAGGTGAAGATGCCCTTGGTCGTTTCGAGAGGAAAATTCTGCGCACTATCTACGGTCCCTTTTGTTCAAACGGTGTATGGAAGAGAAGATTTAACGAGGAACTGTACGGGTTGTACAGCGACATCGGCCTGGTACAACGTCTACGGATACAGGGTCTAAGGTGGCTAGGCCATGTAGAGCGCATGGAAAATGCAGCTCCGCCCTAAAGAGTCTTCGAACCCATCCCGGAAGGAAGGCGCGGCAGAGGACGGCCGCATATACGGTGGCACATGCAGGTGGAAGGGGACCTTAACCAACTAGGCGTGCGGCGCTGGAAATAGCTGGCCAAATATCGTGCCAGCTGGAGACGCTTGTTGGTTGAGGTTCAGGTTCACCACGGACTGTAGCGCCACCTAAGTTAGTAAGTAAGTGAGTAAGTAAGCCTTCTGCAATGAGCCTGGATGGTCTCTTAATATAGGACAATGTGTCTCGGAGACCAAGTCGCTGAGAGAGTACATGGCCAAGGGTGCTAGCAAACCTAAAGCGGAATCGGATCCTGAGAAACTACCTCTGTGACCACTCTATAGAGCGAAATTAATTCAGTCTTCTAACTTTGCACAGACAAGCATTGAGTTATCATACTATAAAATGCCTCTTCTCTTTAACCTCTCCTTCATAACATAGTGCATAGCCTTTAGGATAGCGAATATCTCTACTTGAAAGGCAGATGCATAATAATCGAGGTGTTAATATAATATCTAGAACAGCGCCCGGTGTGCTAAGAGGGGCTCTCACACATCTGAAGCAGACCGATTTTGGAGCATGTCAAGAGAAGATATTACGTATCGTATAACACCAACCAACTGATCCTTATATAATATCCTATTTTTGCTGTAGAGATCTAGACAACCTTGCTCGGTACCTATATTCTACCAAAATGGCCCCTACATTGGCGGCGAGTCGACAAAGCCTTGGCTGTTTTTGATTCGACATGATTTAAACAGAGAAACTTGCTACTCAGAATGGCTTCTAGACATTTGGTGACGACTTTAGGTATTTCATCTCGTAAGGAGAACGATCTCAGTCTTAAGAGGATTGACCGAGAGGCCATTACTCGTGCAACAATCAACGATCAAGTCAAGCGCGGCCTAAACTTTGTGATAGGCATTCGTCAAACAGACTGACAGAGAGAACGGCAATATCATCTGTTACCAGTTGTGAAGTCTACAACAGGCCGATGTCGATCTGCTTACCCAGCAGGTGTGCTTGATTCAGTAAATGGTCTGTGTCCAGCATTTTTGGTTTGCTCATTTCGAGGATTTTATTTAGCTATTTAGTAGCACTCGATAATGCGCCTCGGTTTACGAATTAGTTCCTTATTATACATATACTCTATAATGTTAACACACAACCTAAACGGAGTGTAGTGGTTTTGGGTTGTAGATGTTCGTTCACTTACTCTCAGGGTTGGTTTGTCTTAGATAGGACGAGAGTAGACCAAATTTCACATTGGTTATAATACTCAGTAATTCGTTCATGCACTTTTGCAGCAGTACGTTTGGTCACTTTCCATTCACAACTGTGTTGCATACTTTTTTCCATATAGGAATTGCTTTTTTCTTTGCAATGAAACGAATTCGAACTATGGACCTTCCGCTCGACAGTCGATGATGTAACGACTGCACCACGGCCACCCCAGTTCCTTATATTCTCTCTGCTCTGACCGATATTGATTCCAGTCATCTTTCTTATCCGACTTTAATGCGACAGGAGAAATTCAAATTTTGAATGACGCTTTTACCTCTTGGTTCGTTCTTAGTTTGGATGGGGCTTCAACGGAATTCCCGAGCGTCCAGCTCATCTCTTTTGGTCTCACTTCCTAGTCTTCGGGAATGAAATGTCACAGTTCATTTGGGATTCAAGGTACCTGTTGTCTGACATACTTACTTTAATGTGCAAATGTGGGTTGTGAGCCAACATTGTTGATGTTGTGGTTTAGTGGAGAAAATAAGTCTAAAAGGACTTGCTACTGCCCCGAAACAGGTTTTAGACATCGGCATCACTCCGAATGATGAGATCGATCTTATTGACTTCACACTGATCTACAAGCGCCCTGACTGCAGTTGGTGCAAGGGTGGTGAGTCATAAGAGAAGCAGGCGGAAGCGACGACAAAGCGTCGAGATCTCGCGTTCGATATAATGAAACAAGCCTTGGGCCTCTCGGACCGCTCACCAAGTAAAGAACAGGCGTTTGTTCCACCCCATGGTTCCTGGATGAAAACAATGTGATATGATATGCAGTCCAGACGTACATATGTATGTACATATACATACATACATATGTATCTACATATGTATGTCCACTACGTGCAAATGTTAATTGATATTTCTAATCGTCTCGTCCTCATCATAGACGAACATATGAATATGAACAGCGCAACGTGAGCGTACAACAAAGAACTGAACAAAGCCCCAGGGGAATAATTTAATCCCCTACAGTCTGTTGTCCGTGCAAATCTCTAACCAAACACGCCGTTCAACTTAATTTAGTTGTTCATCATGTTTCCTGACTTAACACATTTGCACACAATATTGCTCTATAACAAATAGCCCGCCACACCTCCATCCATTTACTACATATGTAGTCATATGTACGTACCCCTGACAGATGTCTTAAGCGTAGAAAATAATTGACCAACAATCACCCCCTAAAACGCTAAACCTATTCCCATATTCGAACTGGAACTGATCCCCTCTTTCATTATTTGTCATAAACGAAAATTAACTTAATATAATTTGTCACATCTCACCAATCGCACCATCCCAGCAGCAGCAGCAGTAATGGTAGCCAAGAGGCAGTGGTTTAATCTGCCGGAAGACAGTTCCTTTACGAACGGGGCCACGACCGTACATTGCAATAGAGATCTGACAGTGGATAAAGTGCAAACTCGCCAGCATGCATTTCATCCCCTTGTTCATTTGATTATCCTTTCGAAAGTAAAATTCAAACCGTGGTACGTTTGTCCTTTGGGAATTTACATCTCCCTCCTTTGCTATTGTCATTTGATTCCGGTCGGGGGCAGTTCTCCTCGATTCTCTTCCCTCTACGATACGATTTGGATAAAGCAAATGTGAACGCATTGTTAGCCCTTGCGATTCAATGGTATTATGGCATAGACTGGGCATGACGTGGTGCACGTGTGCGCTTAACTTAACCACTAACATAAAAAAAGCAGAGGGCAAAAAATCCCCTGTTCGCCGGATCAAAGGACATTCCCCGAAATGAAATCCTCCTTGGAATGCTACATAAAATCCAATTATTCCCTGCACACTGATTCGGTTATGCTCATTAGGAATTTGATGTGAGAACCCTGACAAGGGTTAGGGTACGGCTACGGCTACGGGTACGGGTGGTATAAGATGTATTGTAACTCTCCAGTATCCTTAAGCATTTGAAATTTGGATTCTACATTTCTAAATAGTATCTAGTTGATTGGTTGGGATAGGAACCTCTGGGGAGATTGGTAGTCAGTCGTTAGGAAGTTTAATTGCGCGACTGTGAGTGCGGTTATTACGCTTACTAGTCAAAATGTGTCCCGGGATGGTGGGAGAATAATAGCTACGGGAAGGACAATAAGTGACAGATGAAGTCACACGTAATTGACATAAAAACTCAATTACTGCCGCAGTTAATGTAACCACACAATACAAAGAATGGGAAGGTTGTTTTAAAGGACAATAGTCGCAGCGAAAAAATGAACCCTAGGACGGAGGCAATAAATTTTCATATTTCCCAGTTAGAGTTTGAGCAAACAGAGATATGGCGTCACCCGTCACTGAAATATGATAAGCGTTGACGGCAAGGAGTTTGCAGAATGCGTAGAAATTATCATTAGTCATTTAGAATAACACTTCCGCGTACCGTATTTGAATGACATAATGGGTCTTCTAATAGGGACTTCTGAAATTTGACAGTTGATAGCGGTGTTGAAGCCACATCTGTCAAATGACAAATCATGTCTGTGTTTTCAAATCACCATGGAAAGACATAGCGTTCAACAACACGAACAAATCATAGAATTGCGCGTTTTATGGTCGCCATAATTGTCCTACACGGGAGAACTGCTCACAGTGTGGTGAACCATTTTGAACCAACACCCGACGAAACGCAAGATATGCCGAAAAAATCGCCGCTGTTCGTGAGAGTGTGCAGGAGAATCCTTCGTGTCACTGACAAGAACTCGGCCTTTTGCAACAACTTAGCCTGCACCCGTACAAAATTCAACTGACCCAGGAGCTGAAGGTAAACGACCATAGACAGCGATTGACAGATATTTCTCTGAATGGGCCATGATCCTAATTTGCATTGAAAAATCAGCGATGAAGCCTGTTTCTGGATGACATGTCGAATTTGGGACGATTACAATCCACATGAGATCCAAAAGGGACCAATGCACCCCGAAAAAACCACTGTTTGGTGTGGACCTTCGGCTGGTGGCGTCATCAGTCCATACTTCCTTGAGAACGACGTTGGCTAGGCCACTACCGCCAATGGGGAGCGCTATAGGTCAACGATTACCAATTTCTTTTGGTCTAAGTTGGATGGTGATTCAGTAAGTATAAGCATAGGATGCACCAGGGTACAATCCTTGGGCCTATGTTTCCTTATTTATACTAATTCCATTTTCGCCTAAAACTTGAAAGGCAAGGTTGTAGCTATTGCCTTTGATTTAAGCGTTATCTATGTATGGAACAGTCCACTTAATATTATTGCTGATATCAACCAGGTTCTTGGCTCATGTCTCCTAGTCTTAGTTTAGGTTAGGTAAATGGGTGTACTATTGACGAGAGGTCAAGCCCCACTAAGATTATGAGGAGTCCACTGTGCCCGGTTAACGTTTAACCCATAGTTTTTTCAGCTCAATGTAACTTACCTCTTCTAGTTTCGAAAGAAAGTGTCTTCCAAGGAATATGTTTCTTTTTTGGGGTAGGCATTCGCACAGTTAGTGATGAATTGATTCATTTTCCTCTTCGTACCTGAAGCTTCTGCAGAAGTCATTGTGGGGCTGGCCTATTCTGGCTGCATGGTAGGATATCAGGAAGTGCCCAATTAGCGCACCGACATTACTGACATCTGATTCTATGTTTCACAAGCTTGGATCTTATCCATATTGACTGCAGAGGCTTGATGGCTGCCTGGCTGTCCCCTCACCTGAGAGGTTTTATCTAAGATCCGTCCTGGCTGCGATGCTTTCGCCGTGTATGTCTAAGGGTGAAAAGTTCAGCATTGTTTCAAGAACCGCCATTAGTGTGGATTTCATGGATCCAGTCACCGCCAGACAACCTGCCCTCTGAATTCTTGAACACTTTGAAGATGGCATTTCTTCTCAAGTGCCTTCCACCAGACAATCAAACCATATACTAAAATAGGTCTTACCACCTCAGTATACAACGAACATACCACTTTTTGTTTGAAGCCCCATTTTCCAAAAGCTACTGTGCACGAATACTGTCGGACGTAGACTTTTTTGGTTCTTTAATTAATGTTGTCCTTCCAGGTACGCTTTGAGTATATACAAAAGCCCGAAAATCCTTGCTCTAAAACATTTGCTTGTTAACACATTTTTGAAAGTTTTCTTTTTAAGATATAGCTACCTGAACAGTAGATCCTGAATCTTGAAAAAACAAAAGTTATGATATTCAGGAAAAGAGGCGGAAGAAATCGTAGCAATGAAAAGTGATGGTACAATGGAGAAACTATCGAAGTTGTAAAAGAATATAAATATCTGAGTGTGCTTATGACAAAAAATCTCAAGATGGACAACCATTTAAAGAACAACAAGGAGAAGTTTGCAAGAGCCGTAACTGCAATTGCGGCTACATGGTGTAACTCCTTTTCTAAAAAATAGATTAGTCCGAGCGCTATGTTTCAGATCCTTGAAGCAGTCTCAGAGGCCACCATGCTATATGCGGCACAGGTATGGGGTTATAAGGGTTACGAGACAGTGCAGAGATTACAGAGATGTATGTATGTATGTTGGCGTTAGAGTCCATGAAGAACCTGAGCCGAGCTTCTCTCAAACACCCATGTTGTGTCTGATTTCATTTTCACATAGGTGAAAGGGACCTACAGTTTTATTACCGGTTCCGAACGGCGAATTTCGAGAAGCTTTTCATGACAATTTTACTACAGGGGGTTTTGTCAGAACCCCGCTGAGGAGAAACACCATGAAAAACACGTTCGATGACATGGCTGTGACGGGATTCGATCCCGAGTCATCGGCGTCAGAGGCCAACACACTACCCACTGCGCCACGGTGCTCTCAGAGATAAATTATCTTACGTATTACATCCAAAGATCCAATTATATGGTTATGCTGAAAACTGAATTGCCACTTCTCTTCATACGAGCCCTTAAGCTCCATGTGGACTATATTCTTAGAATCCTTAGAATGTCTAATGAGAGGCTCCCTAAGAAGATAGTGGTTAATGCTGTAAGGAAGAAAACGAGTGAGTATGGGGAATGGCACGAATTGGGCCAATGGTGTGCAATAGAGCTGAACCTTAATGCTCAAGATTATAATGCATGGAAGCCAAAGCTTCATGAAGTTATTTCAAAAAAGGGATCATAGATATAGAAAAAATATGTAAGTGAAGCAACAGGTTCATCTCATAGAGCCCTATACAGTCGATTTAATTATAACCTTGAAGAAAAAAAAAATTTTTTCGAGATGAATCACGTGTAGAGAAGATCTATATGATGGCTAAGTTGCGAGGAAAACTTTGACAACTAAATTTCTCTCCACATAGAAACGATTTAGCAATTTATTGCAGCCTCTGTAATATGCACTTCGTAGGTCGCTGGCCGATTTTAGCCGAAACGAGGGAATCCTTCTTGGGTGCAAGCTTTCTAACAGATTAGCAAATAATTGTCCTTCTTAATGATATTAACGTCCAAAAACTTTATGAATTCTGTAGAACTGCGCACGATGAGCGAGTTCGGACCCCGATAGCACCAACGCCACTGAATTTCCGACCACGTTTCTAATCTGCCATGTTTTTGCAGCTCGTCTCGAGCCCTGCCTGTAATTTTATCTTTAATATATCCGGTAAGAATTTTTTGCGAGAAATCGTCAAAATCTACAAAAGTAGCAACCAACGCATCAACCCTATCTAAAACATCTAACGTGAGTAAAAAATTTCCGTCAAATTCCGGGATCTTGGTTATATGGTCTAACACGTCGAAAATAGGTTATGCTCCCACGTGCTCTGTTGCCAATCCGATATCGTACTTTTTGGAGAAAGTAAATGTATGCACCCCCGAAATCACTGAATACAATTTAATTTCTAAGCTTATAGATTTCACTTGGCTTTTTGTATGTTTTACAGTTTTACAGTTTATACTTGTAGGATGTGCGAACATTTATTTGTGAGAACATTTTTTTTTTTTGTTTGCAACTGCGACTTTACAGAATGTGTTTATTTATGTTCGTTTATCGACTGCGCCAATAAAGTGTAACACTTGCTTTATTTTTGATGATATAACTTTATTGTTTTTTTTTTTTCTTATTTTAATACTATAATTTATACACTTATTCTAAAAGAACTTGTTGCTTGTCCTGGACTTCTGTCCTCGATGGTGGTCAGCAGAGGAAAGAGAGCGAGTGCTCAAGCTTCAGACTTAAGCTTCGTCTTACTAAAGACGATGAAAAAGGGAGAGCATGACGGATTCGTCAAAGCTGTGCTTTTATGGTTTAGAAATAAATATCTACTAAGCACGGCTTTGACGAAAGGTTAGGTGTCGTTCATGTTATTATATCACAAAGGGGATTTTTCGGATGAAAATCATATCTGTGTATGGGAACCCCCCTTAAACATTCATTTTATTCTGTTTTCAGTATTTTTCGTTATAGCGGCAACAGAAATACATCATCTGTGAAAATGTTAACTGTCTAACTATCACGGTTCATGAGATACAGCTTGGTGACAGACGGACGGATGGAAGTCTTAGTAATAGGGTCCCGTTTTACCTTCGGGTACGGAAACCTAAAAATTACTATTTAACCATTTGTACTAGATACCAGTTATAAAATTAATAATAAAAAAACAAAAATCTGACAAATCTAACCTACTAAATGCATAACCAAATAACCAGCTATAATGGGTAGCGCCATGAAGGCATGACCCAAAGAGGAACATTAAACAGCCTCATCGAAACGACGACGTGTCCCAAAAACATTTTATTTAGATCCATTTTTAATTAATTTTTTTCATTTTGTTCCTATACCACACAACATTTACGGGCATGTACCCCCCACAAACACAGCTCCAGCTCAAAAAAAGCGGACCGATTTTTTTTTCTTCTCCGTTTCTGACAGCAGAAACTGACAGTTGGACAATTCACCATAAAAAAATAAATAAATAAATAAAAAACAACAGACAATTTAATAATTCCATTATCTGGCCGCCGACGTGGATGACTGTAAAACACATCATTTGTTATGTAAATTAAATGTATTCCCATCGCGCTATACACGCAACCCGAACACGACAGATGACAACATCCGTCAAGGAATGCGGTTCACATGCATCGTCGCATTTAAATTAAAATCAGTGGTACTGTGGCCCAATAATGTTCACCTATCTCTCTGTGAGCAATATATTTCGTTGGAAAAGGGAAGAATTACTTAAAAGGGTCGCCTTAAAAAATTAAAAAATAAAGGATATTCCTCATGGATTCTCGATATTTGCGGAATGTTCTTTAACGCCACCAATATCGGCAGCTCCCATCAATATCTAAGCCAATAAAACGTTGTTGATAAAAAATTATCAGAAAAAAAAAAAAATAAAAAATAAACGGAAACACTCATCCATTCTGACCAATAACATCCGGTGAGATATATACATAGATAGCGTGATAGTTGATGAGGACGTGTGGATCTAAATATCAGCTGTTTACCGAACGTAGTAGGTACGGTAATGTCGGCGGGCCTTTTTTTGTGGTCGTACAGTATCCGGTGAATTCGATTTGTGCGGTCGGAATGCCTGATTAGCAGTTTGATAAATACATT
This sequence comes from Eumerus sabulonum, assembly GCA_951905685.1. Lineage (NCBI taxonomy): Eukaryota > Metazoa > Arthropoda > Insecta > Diptera > Syrphidae > Eumerus > Eumerus sabulonum. The sequence continues at coordinate 213,938,721 of OX645060.1, forward strand.
ATCAAATTTTTCAAATACACACTATCCAAACGAGGTTTAGATAGAATCGCTCTCGTAGTGTTTGTAGTTAAAAGTATTCAAATAGAGCTGTGGGTCGATATTTCAGTTAGAATATGTGGTTTTTATGGATTAGGGATTAAAATTAATTGAAATTCATGCAATCGAACTGGGGAGTAAAAAAAAACAAGAAAATCGATTAAAATTCGTTCGTGGGTCCTATTCAGCATACCGAGGGCTGCAATATGGTTGCAATGTATTTTTTAGGCGGCACAGAGAATCCTTTTCTGTTTATTGCAGTACTCTAAACTACTAACCTTCTGTCAGACAGGCATTCTACTCTTTATTTTTTTTTTCATTTTTTTGCATTTTTGGAGGAAAATTTATGAAAATTGACGAAGAGCTTAGGAAAATTATCAATACATGCCCACATCAAAACCAAAGATGTGTCAATAGCAAAATGTTTCACTGTAATGATTCCTATGTATAGGTACATACATATAATTACTGACCGAATAACTACATAAATAGAGCTGTGTATATGTTAGACCCACCAAAAACGGATTCAAGTACGGAGTTTAAGAAGTTTAAAGTATGTATTTTAGTGCGCTAACCAGGACTTTAATGAAAATATGAAAGCATTCGTTGGCCAGATGACCTATCTATACGGCATGTATCCTATCCCTGGCGTTGGGTCATAAGAATCATATGAATTGAACGATATTTGGGGAACTACCTCAGCCTTCCTGGAGATGGACCTGTTGGCATGTGGGCTGGGTCATACCCATTATCTCTTCTATGATCGATCACATTTAGTTCTGCCTGAGGTTTAGCACTTATGTCTCAAGGTCCTAATGAAGGGGATAGAACTCCTTCTGTCAATCAAATCTACTAATAAGTTTTGAGGAGTTGTACCACAGAATGCACAGAACGAGTTAATTTACCCATACATATTTCAATATCGAGTTTCCTGATCCTCCCTGCGGTACTGTATGAACGCCTTACGTTTTCGGTAAACATTTGAATATGTCCCTATCAAAATGGCTTCAGACCAGAGAAGTTCATCGGACCGGATTTACACAGCACATCCAGGAAAGAATCACCGAGTTCTACGCCAGTATATTCAGAGGCGAGCTATAGAGCGCCATCTGAAATCCCTGCCAAGCTCGTCATGGTGCGGAAAAATGACGTCGCCAAGCTCTCTATGTTCCATATGGATGGGAAATTATCTGAAAAACGCCTTCAATGTCAAAGAAGGTCTGAGACGTATTATCGTGTGAGATATTTAATATTTGGTTTGAAAATGTCTTGCAGAAATCACTGGCCAATACAATGGGCGTGATATATTTGAAATTAGATGAATTCATGTCAATGTCATTGACTTTATTGAAAGGACACAGCGATACGTCAGGGAACTCAGGCATCACAAAAGGACTCGCACAACCAGCGGCTTGGTCAGAGCATATATACTTACGGATAGACCTTGCGGTAATATGCCACAACAACGCCAGTGCTAAAATTAAGTTCAGAACAACTCCTACCTTTCAGTTCAACTTTATAGAAGAGCCTCATCCTCCGAGTCACAATTGATGTGGAGTGGAAATTCCTATGAAAGCGGTGAATGAAGAAGAACGTACAACCAAGTACTGTATAATCTATACAATATCAGCCCAATTAGCCTGGGCCAAGTTGAGCAAATGGACAGCACCACCCCAGTATCTAACCCTGAAGTAAGAGAAGATAGCCACATTTTAGGTAGCAAACACAGATGCAGAAGGATTTTAACCCACTGGGAATACAAAACTAGCGACAGATCGGGCTGGCCGGAGAGGCATGCTGATTCGAAAGAACAGAAAGGGTGACTCTGTGTATAGCACCCTTATTGATCATATCCTTCCTTACGGCGCCGAAGTTCGGAGCTTTAGTTATAAGAGTTAGTTCGCTTGCAGCCAAAGAAAGGGGACTCTTAGAGAGAATGTAGAACTTTGAATGAGTCTAAGACGCCGAACCAGAGGATAAAATAGAAAATAATAATTCAATAAAACGTCTTCTCACTCATTCTTTGGTGACATTTGTGTTAGTGTAAAAAGAAGATTTAACCACGAAGTTTACAAGATGTACAGCGTTATTGGTATGTTCAGTCGTCTAATAATAAAAAATGCCCAGGGTGGCCATAAAACCCGACAAACCTTCGACTTTGATCCGAAGGGACAACGCAGCAGATAACGACTGTATCTAAAGTGGCTCCCACAAGTGTAAAGGGACCTCAAGAAACTTGAAATATGTAGCTAGTAAACGAACGTGCTTGCTAGAGAGGCTTCTCGGTTCTGGTTAAGGTTCATCCTGGACTAAAACACCATCTAGCAAGTAAATAAGTAAGAAAGAAAGCCGAACTGTAGTTCTGAAGATCTTAGCTAGAGAGTTGTAAGTCAACGAAAAGTTTTCTGCTGTTGGTTTGATGAATTATCTAACAACAAGACTCTTCCCTGGATACGTCCTACAGTTCATTTTTCCACCAAGAGCACAGTTTCGTGAAAGGAGGTATTGTGACTGTTATGTCCCAGGCACCACCTTCTACCAATTATCATCAAATCCTCTCTTAATCATGTCCTTGGCTTCGTTCGAAATCACGAAGGAGACGTCGCGCTATTTTGATTTCTGGTGATTCTCACCATTCTATTAGACAGCGGTAGGTCGACTACCTCCAAGCGTATCGTTATTACAGGCGTGGACTGTGAGCCAGGATAGTTAATGTTAAAGAAGACGTGGAAACAAATCAATATGTGGAATATACGGATGTCGTAAAAACCTAATTAGTTCCAAATAAACGTATGTGAGTTTCGATATTGTCAGCCTAATACCATCTGTTGTACCACAAAATCATGCAATTTTGTATGTTCAAAATCATAAAATACTGCAGCAACGAACTAAGCTTCTATAAAAGAAGCTTAAGAGCCGTAAATTCAATACTTTAGTTTTAAAAAGCACTTATTCCCAGATGTTTGTCGTCAATCAGCGTTCTAGTCACAAAAGCTCCCACAAAAACCAGCAACAATGTTGTCGATTCTAAATACCACCGAAAATCCTAACGGGAAAACCGTTAAAGCTACAACATACCCACTTTCCCAACCATCATTTTTCCGCCCTGATACCGCTACCGGTATTCTCAATTTTTTTTATGACCCCATAAAATCAACTTCTTTCGCCTAATTGAGTTCTATTCCCCCACACTACACCGAACCAGCGCACCATTCTCCTGCTGGTAGTATTAAACCAATTCACTCCAGAACTCTCACGAACTCAATAAAATTGCAAAATGCAATTTTCGTGTGAAAAAGTTAAAAGCGAACATGTCAAGCAGTCAAGTAATACTCACTCGACGTCTGTCGTCATAAATGCTGTTCAACCAATCGTAACTAACTATTGCACATGGTCATGAATGCGAAATGAAATGAAAGACAGAATGTAGCATATCTTCATGACTTTTCTTCTACCCGAACTGAGGAGTAGAATCTCATTATCACGCCTCACGCGTTCATGTCGTCCGCCTTGCATCATCCCGGCGTAAATTGTCGTAAACGCAACACAGTATTCATACGAACTACATGGCTACTAACTATAGTTTTGGAGTCTTGATGTGATGCGAACACTAAAGGGACGCATGTGAATGTGTGTGTGTGAGGGTAAGTGTATAGGCAAATGATGCGCAAGAAAAGTCTTAAATGAAAAGAAAGCATACGAAACAGAAGAATCCAATAAAACCTGACTTACTTGGAAAAACTAAGGGTTTTCCCTTTCAACTTTCATCCTAGAATTCCTCCTCTCTTCCCATACATCTTCAGCAGACACAACTAGTTCTTGCAATTCTTCAGACTCATACAGAAAGCAAGAGAACACAAAAATAAAAAGAAAGGAACACATTTTCACCAGAAGTCATTTTAAATTTGCCACTTAAAAAAGTATCTGGAAAAACGAGTCTGGTGTGCAGTAGCCATCTTACTCGTACCTACCCACCCGCTAGCAACGACGGCATAAGTGAACGATCTCACACTTTACCTAATAGCACACAAGCCCTTGCACAATGCAGCTTGTGTGCTGTCCGGGTGATTGTCATGCAGATGAGCCAGTAGCAACGTTAATGGAAACTTCTAAGTACTAATGCCACCTTCAATATGCTCTAATTGCAGCGATACACGACGTCAACGAAGTGAGTTTTAATGTAAAGCACATTCGAGTGACATTATTCTGGCACAATATCCGGCTGCTAAACTAGCTCAACAAATGCGGCAAAGCTTAACTTTGAAATGAGGAATGGAAAATATTTTTTTTGGAGTCTATGTAAAAAACCGGATCCATCGGCACTAAGGCGGTAAATCCTTGTGTGATGCAATATGCTCACAGAAACATCGCATTATATCCAGATAAAAGTATTTTTTATTGGCACCGCCGCTAGTAGAAATTTAAATCGCAATAGATACACTAAACTTAAGCGAAGAGCGAGAGATTGCTGTGGGCGAATGAATTAATAATTGACATTATCAAAAGCACATTGCTCATGGGGTTTTTGTTCACTAGAGCCTGCCCTTACCATATCCTGTACAATAGGACTTTTTTTTTTTTTTTTGTTTTTTCCATACATTCATATTTGTGTTCGGAAGGCACCATTTCACTGCAAGGTTTTCATTTTCATTAAGGCATTCATTCAAAAAAAAATGGATATAAGAGTATGTACATATGTATATGGATCTACAAGAGTATATACAAAAATTAAATTACATTTAATATAAATATTGCGAGAATCTGTGTGTATCTCATTTTTTATCGCACCACAACGCGATTCAATCCGGATGCTTCTGGTTTTTGATGCAAAAAAAAGCAGGATGTGGAGCTGATTGTTACGAATTTCACATGGCTCAGATACACATGCAATGTGAGGAATGCAGATACCTCTGCATTCTACCAAGGCTAAGTATAATAGATATTCATTTTTCTGGCAGATTATTTTGCATATACATATATACATATTTAGTTTTTTTAGATGATGCCATCAGGTCGGAAACAGATTGCTAACCAAAATAAATATGAAAGAATGGTTCCCTGACCTAATGGGAGTTAGACTGTAAACTGTATGTATATCATCTGGGTATATTTATTCAGTGGCCCGTGATGTGATACTGTGTGGTGTGTAATATCCTTCTTCTTAATGGGCGCTACAGTTCGGGGTGAACCTGGGCCTCAACCAACATGCCCCTCCAACTATGTAGCACGATCTTTTGCTAGCCTTTTACATTGCCGCACACCCAGTTGGCTGAGGTCCCCTTCCACCTGTGTGCGCCATCTTAAGTGCGGCCGTCCTCTGCTTCTTCGTCCCTCGGGGTTGGATTCAAAGACTCTCCGGGCTGGAGCTGTGGTGTCCATTCGCTCTACATGGCCCAGCCATCTTAGGCGTTGAATCCGTAGACGCCTGACACGACTTATGTACAGCCCGTAAAGTTCGTGGTTGAATCTTTTCTTCCATCCCCCGTCTGCGTTTATAGGCCCGAAAATCACGCGCAAAATCTATCTCCCGAACCGACCAAGGGCCTCCTCATCCGCTTTTGAAAGTGTCCATGCTTCTGCGCCGTACAACAGGACCGGGATGATAAGGGTCTTATAGAGAGTCAACCTTGTCGTTCGGGAGAGGGCTCTAATACTCATTTGCCTCCTGAGCCCAAAGAAACAGCGATTGGCAAGAGTGATTCTGCGTTTGATTTCGGAACTGATGTCGTTATTCCAGGTCACTGCGGAGCCAAGGTAGACGAAGTCCTTAACTACCTCGAACTTATATCTGCCAATACAAACGTTCTGGCAAACACGTCGGTGGTGAGCGTCCTTTTTTGATGACAGCATATATTTAGTTTTGCCAGACCAAATTTCGCCGCCTCGAACTCAATACTCGCAAACGCCTCATTGACATCTCGCTGTGATCTACCTATTATGTCAATATCGTCGGCGTATGCAATGAGTTGCGAGGATTTGAAATAGATTGTGCCTCTTGTATTGGCCAGTGATTTTTGCACAATCATTTCCAATATGATGTTGAAGAAATCACACGACAGCGCATCGCCCTGCCTAAATTCTTTATTGACATCAAAACTATCGGTAAGGTGTTCACCGATTCGGAGCTCGTCTCTAATTATGCTGTCGTATGCCACCTTCAAGTCGACGAATATATGGTCAATGTGGACTTGAAATTCATTGGTTTTCTCCAGGATCTGCTTTGTCAAAAAGAATGTTTACATATTTAATGCCTTTTATTTTTTAGGTCAATCTCTCTCCTTCCCGGAAACTAGACTGACTTTTGAGTTCCTTCCGCCTAATCAAACTGTCAACAAATAGTAAAGGCTGTTTTTTTAGAGGTTCAGTTCTTAAACTGGCAACACTGTTTCTACAGATTGCCAATTTGACAGTTGAAAGTTGATTTGTGGTTAGTTCGTTTTGCCAGATTTGATGATTTGGCATGATTTCTGACTTCTTCGTTGCCCAGTTGAATGACATTGACATGATAGAGCTTTGGATTGAACAAGATGGCGCAACAAGCCACACGGCACGGGACACCATCTCTTTACTGTCGGAAACATTTGCTGAGCGCCTAACTTCGCATAATGGACCTGTGAATTGGCCTCCATGATCATGTGATCTCACACCTTTAGGTACATACTTTGTATGTGTGTAAAGTCACTAGTCTATGACGATAAACCAGAGACGTTGAATGATTTGGAAGTCAAAATTCGCCGATAAAATTGTCGAAAATTGGAATTCACGATTGCGGTTCATTCGAGCTAGCCGTGCGGCGCATATGAAAAAAAATACATATCTTAATGGCATACAATTATCTGCTGAATGAAACTAATATCATGGACTCTAACGTTAGCTTCAAGTATTTTGTTTCATATTGAATATATATATATATATATATATATATATATATATATATATATATATATATATACCTCTAAAACAACACCAGCAATTTTGAGCGTTATGCGTCGTTTGCATAAAGCTATTCGACTAAAGAAGTCAGAATGGTGGCGAGACAACTATTGCACCACGATAATGCACCGTTTCACATTGCATTGATTCTTCACGACCATTTTGCAAAAAAATCGATTCATATCGTTCCGCAACCACTGTATTCACCTGACTTGGCACCGTGTGACTTCTGTCCATTCAACAGACTCATAAGACTGCTCTGAGCTGATAGAGGAGATACAAGCCGCATCAAAGAAAGAGCTGAATGCCATCTCGGAAATCAGATTTAAAAACTGTTTCGAAGATTGGGAAATCCGTTGGCATGTATGTATGTATGTTGGCGTTACAGTCCATGAAGGACCTAAGCCGAGCTCCTCAATCACCCATGTTGTGTGTGATTTCATTTTCCCATAGGTGAAAGGGACCTACAGTTTATTGCCGGTCCCTAACGGCGAATTTCTAAAAGCTTTTCATGACAATTTTACTACAGGGGGTTTTGTCAGAACCCCGCTGAGGAGAAACACCGTGAAAAACACGTTCGATGACATGGCTGTGTCGGGATTCGATCCCGTGTCATCAGCGTCAGAGGCCAACACACTACCCACTGCGCCACGGTGCTCTCCTTGGCATAAGTGCATTATAAGAGGGCGGATTACGTTGAAGATGATGGAATTGATTTTGGAAGAATAAATAAAGATTTTTTTCAAAACAAATGTTTTTTTTTTTTTTTTTATATAGCAGTTCAATCAAACTATTCACGAGGACTTCAGAATATCAAGGCACACACTTTCAAGAAATTAAAACCGTGAATTTTGCCGAACAAATAACATACAATAACTCTGGTCAATACACTCAGTAAATTCAACAATGCTTATGACATATGAGTATGTCAAAGAATATAGTTTAAACATTTGAGCACACATCCCATAACCATGTGTTAAGTTAAGTTGGGCAGCATGCCATCAATTTTGATTAGAACACTTTTGGAAAACGGGTTATTTCAAATTGTCGTATTACAATCAATGGGGCTGGTGCGGTAGTTGTCAACACTGAAGGTTCCAATAAAATTCAAATTTCAATGTAATTCAAAATTTAAAGAAACCAATTTTGGGCGACAGGCGAAACCTGTCGTACATATGTCGAAAGGACATTGTGGTCAACCACCCAAATGAATGGTTACATTAAATGCCGGTAGCATTGAACTCCCTGCCTTGGGTTGAAATTAGTCGCTGGTTTAAACCGGTATATTACTTTTTTTTTCTTTTTTTAAAGCAAGTGAAGGTTAAGTAAGAGGGCGCCCCGTGGCACAATGGTTAGTGTGTTGGACTCTGACGCACGATGAGCGAGTTTGGATCCCAATAGCACCAAAGCCATCGCGGCGTCCCTTCTCGGCGGGGTGCTGGCAAAACCCACCGTAGTATACTTGCCATGAAAAAGATTTTCGACTGACGCCGTTCGGAATCTGCATTAAACTGTACGTCTCTTTCGCCTGTGAGAAAAATAAATCACACACAACATGTATGTATTGGTGAGAGAAGCTTGGCCCTGGTCCTTTATGGGCTGTAGCGCCACCAAAGAAAGAAAGCAAAGGGCTGAAGTTTCTTGTCTGATAATGAACAACTTTTAAAAGAGTAATTACGCCATGTCGTTATTTCCCATAATGAACCGTCGCCTTTGTTTTTCAAACTTAAGGAATACCGTGTAAAAAACACTTTTTTTTTTTATACTAACAAAGTTACCATTGCTATGTTCCTAACCACCAGACAGAGACTGGACAGTTCTATGTTGAAATCTTGAAGACGTCCAGCGAGCACGTGTTTTTCGTGCGTATCCCGAACTCGCCCAGAAGGGCTGCATCTTGCATCACAACAATGCGCCGGCCCAATCCCCGTTGATTGTTCAAGAGATTTTGGCCCCGATAGCCCGATATTGCCCCATACGTCTCTTTTATTAGTCCACAAGATAAAGTCACGCCTTAGGGGCATTCATCATGGCGGTGTAGAGAAGGTCAAAGAGGCTGCAACGATGGTTCTAAGCGAGTTAACTTCGGAGGATTATCATGGGAGCAACGTTAGAATCTTTGTTTAGAGTCAGAGGGGGACTATTGGGAAGGTTATAAGCTTAATTTCCTTGTTTTTTGTTTTACAAATTCCCGGAACTTAATTTCCACACCTCGTATGTGTAACGTAAAAAACAATTCGAAGCCGTTTGAGCGATAACAAACTACCTATGTATGTACACATACACACCTCACCACTGGTGATGGAATGATAAGAAGAGGACAGTAGTGTTAATGCTTTGAAATGGGCCAGCACAAAGCCCTGATATCAATCTTATTGAGAATTTATGGAGTCACATTTGTACATAGATCGGAGCCTTGAAAGCAAAAGCCCAATCGATTTGGATGAGCTATGGTAGACGGTCTTATGGGTTATAATTTTGGAACACATTTTTTTTTTATAGTTACACCCGCTCTCAATGTTAAGGCTCATAACGTTTCGAACGTAGTGCGAGCGAAAATAACAGGGAAAGGGAGAGTTTCGCGCAGGTTGATGTTTCTGACATCACAACCTGAACGGAGTGCAATGGTTTTTTGGGTCGTAGATGATCGTTCACTACTCTCAGAGGTGGTTTGTCCTAGATAGGACGAGAGCCGACCAAATTTCGCGTTGGTTATAATTCACAGTAATTCGTTCATGCACTTTTGGTGTTAATATTGCCTACGCTGAGGATGAATTTCAATTGACCATATATTGTGAGTGTTATGCCTGCAGTAGTACTGTACATTAAAACAACACTGTTGAATTTCGATGAGAAACTGAATTTATTTTTCCGTTAGTTTGAAGATAAGAATCCGACTCTTATTCCAGCGCGGGAGCACTATTGTCGATTCTTACTTTAGTTCTCACGCAGGAGTATATTTCTTATCTCTAATTACATATGTACGTCTATGCTTATCTCTAGGCACATGGTAAAAGTGTTCAATTTTGAACAAGTACGTTTGGTCGCTTTCCATTCACAACTGTGTTGCATACTTTTTTCCGTATAGGAATTGCTTTTTCTTGGCTATGAAATGAATTTGAACTATGTATAAACCTTCCGCTCGACGGTCGATGATGGTACCCACTGCACCACGGCCACCCCCAATTGTAGATGTTCGTAGAAATTTGCCATTGCGACGCTCTGAATTCATTAAATATAGAGGCCTTTCAACGCAATAATAACAAACATTAATAAATAATTTATAAATAATTTAGTAAATTTATTTACTAAATTTTATGACTTTCTTGACTGAGGTTGATGACGTCCATATTTATATCCATACTATAAGCGCTTTATTCTGTAATTATTTCGTTACAGGGCAGCTCTTTATTACTTTTGCTTTATGAAGTTTATACTGCTCAATTTTAAGTGGAAAAATTCTTCAATAAAATGTTCAATGGATAAGAACCGTAAAATTGTAATGTGAGTTTTGTTTTGAACAATAAGTGTGCTAATAATGGGACTACCACTGTACCTGTCGATAAAACCTTTTATAAACGAGGAATGAACCTATACGATATCTTTCATAACATATGAGCAAGCAAAAACCTATGCTACAATTCTGGCTCCTATGTTTCTATTTCCCACCTTAAAACAGGCTAAGCATTGATACATATATCTAAGGTAGACACAATTCAATGTCTAAGCAGACTTCAGACGATTTATGTCTTGTTTAGAAAACTGGAAAAAAAAAACTATAGCGCCTTCCTAACTGATGTAAGGTTTATGGGCCACAAATCCTTGACGATATGTTGCTCCACTATGCTATTCACACACAAGCAAAACGACCATACATATGTTCACAGTACTATAAGAAAATCCATTAAGTGTTCCTTTGCCGCCAATAAATCCTGTGGCCTGGTTCAGAAACCATTTTTCAAATTAAATTGCGTCGGTGAATTACCCTAAACCGTACATTCCCCCACCACCTTGCGTCACAATTCATTCGGTATTTCTCATATTTCACACATAAAATCGCTTTCGCTCCATCTGAATATGTAATCGTATATATGTATGTACCTTTATATGTGCACAAACATAGATATTTCATTATACTTGCCTCATAAAAATCAACTAATTGAAACATTATACCAATCGATTGGTCCTGCATATGTGCATTCAAATTAATTCCATTGTAACAGATGTCTACTAATGCGGCGGCAGTCGGCTTGCAACAGCTGCTTTACTGCTTTCCGCGTGTGAATGTGAGCTATAGTGTGGCATCAGTTTTTTGCTCATCGATTTCCCTTTCCTCTATTTGGCAGCGATGATTATTCCACAGAACGTGAGAATACTGACCACAAGAGAAATCTGGTTGGCGATGGGCAAGGGTTCACATGGGCGGACTACGAGTTGAGTTTGCATAGATATCAAAGCCGTATAATAGATGGTGCCCAATGTGGAAATATTACATTTTCTAATTGAGTTGTTTCAGTTGCTGATTGAAAAATTCTGGCAGATTAGGTTTTTTTATTGTCACGGATATCACGTGAGTCATACCCCTCTTAATGTTTCCAATTTACCTAATCAGCACCTGCAATCGGTATTACACCCACGGCTAGGACCGACGAAAGACACAGAACAACAAACAAATCTAATTAAGAACAGAAATGAAGTAGAGGCCAAGCAACCTTTTGTTTCCGGGTCACGAAACGACAATACCCTACGAGAGGATCGCATGTACTTTGGAAATTCCAATTCCAGAAACTCGTCTAACTTTCCTTGCAACCCCTAGAGTTCAAATTCGAATCCAAGCTCGAAACTTGGAATTGGCAGACACATGTGAATGGGACTTCTATTAGAGTTAAATGTCCCTTGTCGTCCTTTTGCCCGCTCTTATTCAGTTTAGCTCCCCAGTGATGTCGTAGAAACTACCTCCTAAGGCAATTGGAAAAGGCCAAATGGTGCAATCGACATTAGAAAGGGCAGAAACTCCGAAAGAACTATGTAGGAGCTACATACATATGTAAAATTCAAAGGAAGGATAAAGTGAAGTGTTGCAATCGTTTGCTGCTTACCCGCACGCTATGCTTTACTATAAACATTTTTCCTTCAATTTTCCCCCTCATACACCATATACCACTCTCTTGCTATTCGAAAAGTTTTCCATCCGCCTCGTCCGAACGATAGCACTTGGATTAGGGTAATTAAGTTGAGGTGTGTCCAGTTCGACTAGGAGTACCCTCTCACCCGTCAGGCGAGACAACAACCACGACATGAGGAACAAACACGTTCACCCAATAGTACCTATGGTGTATGATTAGACGGCAACGACCGGTGGCACACGTCAAAAAGTCGAGAACAGGTGTTATTGAAAATTAAAATGAATTGGAAAATTATATGTTGACGTGTTAAGAAGAGGTAGCTCGGTAATTGGGCACGAATTAGGGGTGGTTTCGAGCTGTTTTCGACTTCCCCTTGCATTCAAGCAGTTGGCATTTCTCTCTCTCTCGTTTGTTGTGATCCTGAAATATGAAAATTATATTTGTCGAATTGATCCCTTTTCAGAGCGTATCGAATTACATCGAGGGATAAACAATTTCATGGAGAATCTAACACCGGATTGGGAGTATCCCAGCAAAGGGATACATTTCACACGTTTTCACGGCATTATAGGTGCTTATTTGCAATTTTGATGAATTAAATGACTTCCGATTAGTAATTGGAGTATTCGAATACCTTGCCTCTGGGGATTTTTCATTGTACGTGCACGTGGTGGTTTGCATGTTACCAAAAATGTACGTCACGACGTCACGGCTGTTGGGGAAAACCATAAACAACAATCAATTAATTAGAGACTACGTGGCATTTTGGTCATATTAAAGTGGCGGGGGCAATCAGTATATGGCATTGACTGAAGAAAAAAAAAATAGAAGAAAAAAGGAAAATTCATATAAGAAATATTCTCTAGGAAGACACTGGGCGAAAACAGTCTTAGATCAAGTTAACCACAAATCTGCGAACAAGTTGTTTTGACCGGCAATAAATACAGGGCCTTTCATTAAGCGCTTCCTATCTTTAAATTTAAATGAAACAAGATGCTATTCTTCTTGTTCTTAATGGGCGCTACAGTTCGGGGGAACCTGGGCCTCAACCAACATGCCCCTCCAACTATGTAGCACGATCTTTTGCTAGCCTTTTCCATTGTCGCACACCCAGTTGGCTGAGGTCCCCTTCCACGTGTGTGCGCCATCTTAAGTGCGTCTGTCCGACTTTCCGGGCTGGAGCTGTGGTGTCCATTCGCTCTACATGGCCCAGCCATCTTAGGCGTTGAGTCCGTAGACGTCTGACGCCCGTAAAGTTCGTGGTTGAATCTTTTCCTCCCTCCCCCGTCTGCGTTTATAGGCCCGAAAATCACTCGTAAAATCTGTCTCTCGAACCGACCAAGGGCCTCCTCATCCGCTTTTAATAGTGTCCATGCTTCTGCGCCGTACAACAGGACTGGGATGATAAGGGTCTTATATAGAGTCAACTTTGTCGTTCGGGAGAGGGCTCTATTACTCAATTGCCTCCTGAGCCCAAAGAAACAGCGATTGGCAAGAGTGATTCTGCGTTTGATTTCGGAACTGGTGTCGACGATGTAGACGAAGTCCTTAACTACCTCGAACTTATATCTGCCTATACAAACGTTCTGGCCGAGACGTCGGTGTTGAGCGTCCTTTTTTGATGGCAGCATATACTTAGTTTTGCCCTCGTTTACCGCCAAACCAATTTTCGCCGCCTCTATCTCAATCCTCGCAAACGCCTCATTGACATCTCGCTGTGATCTACCTATTATGTCAATATCGTCGACGTATGCAAGGAGTTGCGAGGATTTGAAATAGACTGTGCCTCTTATATTGGCCAGTGATTTTTGCACAATCATTTCCAATATGATGTTGAAGAAATCACACGACAGCGCATCGCCCTACCTAAATCCTTTGATGACATCAAAACTATCGGTAAAGTGTTCACCGATTCGGATGGAGCAGCGAGCATTCTCCAAAGTCATCGTGCATAGTCGGACGAGTTTAGCAGGTATGTCAAAAGTAGACATAGCGATGTATAGCTCATCTCTAATTACGCTGTCGTATGCGGCGTTGAAGTCGACAAATAGGTGGTGAGTGTCGACTTGAAATTCATTGGTTTTTTCCAGGATCTGCCTTAGTGTGAACATTTGGTCGATGGTGGACTTCCCTGGCCTGGATCCGCACTGATAAGGACAAAAGGCTTCAGGCGTTCACACAAAACTCCATAGAAGATTTTGTAGGCGGTGTTAAGGAGACTTATTCCTCCGTAGTTGGCGCAATCAGAGGGGTCTGCTTTCTTGTGGATCGGGCATACAATGCTGAGACTCCATTCCTCGGGCATGCTTTCCTCTGACCATATCTTACAGATGAGCTGGTACATGCTCCTAACCAGGTCATCCCCAGCTGCCCTGAAGAGCTCAGCAGTCGGTCCGTCTGCGCCAGCAGCTTTAGTCGACTTGAGTTTCGATATGGCAATCGTAACTTCGTCGAGGTCAGGGGGACGGAGTTGTCTGCGACTTTCGTCGATTAGAAATGGATCATTCTTCCTGACAGAGGTATGTTGACTAACATCGCCGTTATACAGTCTGCAGAAAAGGTTTTTCCATATTCTCAGCATCGACTGCGATTCTACTACTAGCTGTCCGTCCTTACATCTGCAGGCTTCTGATCTGGCTTTGTAACCTTGGCATGTTCGCCTTATCTGTTGATAAAACTTTCGAACGTCACGCCTGCAGTTACACCTCTCCAAATCTTCAATCGCGCGAAATAGAATCCTAGACGAGGATAAATAAAAAACAACTTTACTTTTTTCTTGCTTGTACACCACTGATCTGTTTTATTTTTTCTCATCCTTATATATACGTACATATGTTGTTTTGCCTAGCAGACACAAGGGACGGATGTGAGCTAGACGTTCCTGATAATCCTGATCCTTTGTGTCCTCTTGTACAATAATATTATATTGCTTTATTGTGGGTCGTCGTCTGCAGGGTGATGATGTTGTATTTATGACGGTTCTCCGAGTCGGCTGTGTAATAGCGGTTTATTGCTTTATTGTCTGCGGGTGATAATGTTGTGGCTGTGTGTGTGGGATCGTAACTCCTCCCCCCTTAGTGAAGCGACTGCCAGAGGACGTTTTTCCTCGAAGGAGCGTTTGATACATCCCTCGTATTAGAGTTGGTTCCCGTTGTGTGGTTTTCAGGAGTCCGTTGGATTTTGATTCTTGTTCTGATGAAAGCTGCTATTAAGATGATGATTATTGGGATCAATATGGTCCAGATTGATATGAGGTGAGTTTCTGAATCAGTGGTGAGTAGCTGGATCTTCTCTGGTCTAGATGGAGTCTTGTCAGTGAAAGGTGTTGGTTGATAATCGAAGAATTTATTCGACTGCGAGTTGGTGGGTGTATTACTACACTATCCCAGAAGATATCGCATGTTGTATTGATGGTCGTGTTGCGAACATCGGTAAGGAGGACATAGTTTGGTTCTGGTTGCGATATTGGGTTTGGCTCGAAATTGTCTGTAAGGTTACATACTGCAGGCTGGTTGTTGATAATGTTTCGTACGCATTCAGGAAATTTGGTTCGTTTACTTTCCTTGCCTTTACACAGGTAGATGCCTTCTATGAGATCGCATACTTCCTCAAAATAAAGTTCGTCGAATTCATGCATAGCAAGGTAGGGATATGTGGATATGGAAAACGTTTTATTGATGGGAAGAGGTATAAGATGGAAGAGGGAATATTTTTTGAGATGTAATGGGAATTTCAATGCTAAACACTATATCTGAATTATTATAATAAGCTTGTAAACGTAAAATTTCATATATTTGTTCGTCTGAAGAGAAATAAATGGATTGCTTTTGTAAAATGTCTCTCATTTCGTCCAGTTCTGTTTTGCTTAGTATCTGTTTGGAAATTATATGTAATTGAGCAAGGGTAACTGCTTCGGCAATATTTACTAAATGGTTGTAAAGCAAGTCTATATTGAAATTAATTCTGTGAATATATTGAAGGTATTTCAGAACTTCATGATCTGTTCTGAGTGCGTTATTTATGTGGCGAGTGATATTATCAAATCTCTCTTAACATTTTTTATTGATACTGATTTGCTGGTTTGCTGCATTTTTTTTAGAACATTCTGATTTAAGTTTAAATTTTTTAATTCTTCGTTAATAGCTATTGCGTCGTTCACGTCCATGTTTCCTGTTATAGCTTTTATAACAGTACCTAGTCGAAGAGGTAGCAGTCCATAACTGTCAGTCAGGTTGTGTATTTGCAGGATTTGTCCTTGTGCTGTTGTCACTATTGTCGTCAGTAACCTGAAATTTTCTTCTCTTTTTTATTCTGCATTTATGAAGTTTCCTTGTATCGTTAGTTATAACGGTGAATCTATTGTTAGTTTTGACTTTCTGTTTTTTGAATCGTGGGGTCATTTTATTACGTCTACATTCTTTGCGGTAGATTATCTCGCCTTCTTCAAGGTCATGGGGGTCTTGCCTGTTTCTATTTCTTTTTTCTAGGTATTTGTCTCTTTTCTCCTCTAGGAGGTTTTTGATGGACTGGAAAAGTTCGGTCTGGAAAGCGTTTAATTTTTGTAAGTAGTCATGTTGATTATCGTATGTCAAAGTTTTGCTAAAAACGTATGTGCGTCCGTAAAAAAGTTCATATGGCGTATAATTTGTAGAGGAATGGATCGCGTTATTGTATGTTATGATAGTTTCGTTGAGTATATCGTCATGGTCTTTTTCCTTATATTTATCCCGAATAATTCTATATGCTTCTGTTAATGTCGAATGCATCCTTTCTACAGGAGCATTACTAGATGTCTGCTGGAAGGAGGTGACATGGAGATTGATGTTGAACTGTTTGCAGAAGTCATGGAAGATGTTTGAAGTGAACTCTGACCCTTGGTCACAAACAATCTTCCGAGGTATGCCGTGTAGACTTATAAAATGCTTAATTTGTTTAACTATGTTTAAACTATTCCGGGTTGCCAAAGTATATGCTGCACCAAATTTGGAAAACTTGTCAATAATAGTGAGAATACTTTTGTTATTAATACTAAATATATCTATGTGTATTATGTCCAATGGTTTTATAGGTGTTTCTGTCGATGCGAAAGCTATTTTGGGAGGTTGCCTATCGTATTTTTGAGTCTGGCAAGTAGTGCAATTATTAATGGTTTCAGTTATTTTGTTCCTCATATAAGGAAAAAAATAGTCTCTTCGTAAATGTTGGTATGTTTCAGTAATGCCTCTGTGGTTAGATTTTGAATGGTAGTCGTTAATGATTTGGTCTTGTTCGTCGCTTTCTGTGACGTCTGTCAAGAGTTTTGTACACCTTAGTAAGCGGAAGGTTTTGTTCTTAGCAAAATACTTTGAATAAACTTGTTGTATTAATTTAAATATTTTGTCGTCTGCCATTATTGCAGTCAGTTTGTTCGGAGGAAGGTATTCTTTAAATATATTGATAATGTCGTCTTCGGAAAATGATTCTCTAGTAATGGTGCGTCTCTGTTTGTTCCTAAAAACAATTTTTAGTATGTTTTGAGGTGGACTATTTGATATTTGGAATATTAATTGCAGATTAAATTCATTTAATGATCTCTCCGAAATGTGTATGCCATCACCTAGATTCTCTTCTGCAGAATGTATGGTGGCAGCTGTTGTATCATTAACGTTCAATTCTATTTTATCGGGGAGTTTAATGCGACTAAGCGCATCAGCGTTAGAATTTTGAGTTCCCTTTTTATAAACGATTTCATAATCGTACTCCTCGAGTTTTAATCGCCATCGGACAAGTTTGGAGTGCGGCTCTTTCAAGCTCATGAGCCACTGTAGGGGTTTATGATCAGTGACAATTTTAAATTTGTTGCCGAATAGGTAGGGGCGAAAATAGTTCGTAGCCCAGACAATAGCAAGTAGTTCCTTTTCTATTGTTGAATAATTTTGTTCTGATGTGTTTAATGTCCGGCTTGCATAACAAATTGGCTTATCACTGCCAATGGGTCCCTGAGACAGAACGGCGCCCAATGCAAAATTACTTGCATCTGTGGTTAACACAAATGGCTTAGAAAAATCGGGATACTGGAGGAGTGGGTCATTAGACAAAATATCTTTACAGAACTCGAACGCTTTTCTATAATCTTTATCAAGAGTAATCTCTGCGCCTTTTTTAAGACACCGAGTAAGTGGTTTTGTCAATTTCGCGAAATCGCGAATGAATTTGCGATAATACCCCACCAAACCAAGGAAGGATTTAATTTCCTTCGTTGTTTTTGGTATTGGGAATTCCTTAATAGCTCGAATCTTGTCAGGATTCGGTTTCACGCCATTTCTGGTGATTATATGTCCGAGGAATGCGGTTTCTTTGCGCAAGAATTCGGACTTGCTTAGTTGAATTTTTAGATTTGCTTTCCTTAATTTTTCAAATATTTTCCGTAGACTCTCTACATGTTCCTGTAGTGATGTTGAATAGACGACTATGTCGTCTAAATATACAAGACATGTTTTGCCGATGTAATCCCTTAGCACACTATCCATTACACGTTGGAATGTGGAGGGGGCGTTTTTCAGCCCAAATGGCATTCTTATGAACTCATAATGACCACTCTCCACCGTGAAGGCCGTTTTTGGAGTATCTTGCGCATCCATCTCGATCTGATGGAAACCGCTGGCCAAATCTAAGGTCGTAAAGTAGTGACATTTGCCTAGTTTGTCTAAAATTTCGCTTATATTAGGCAGAGGATACTTGTCACTTATTGTTTTGTCGTTAAGACGGCGGTAATCGATTACAATTCTCCATTTCGGTTTGTCTGCGGAGTCGGATTTTTTGGGTACGACCCATACAGGTGAACTCCATGGAGAGAAACTTGGTCTGATTATGCCTTGGTTGAGCATGTCTGAAACTTGACTTTGTACTTCCTGCTTGTGGACATACGGATAGCGGTAAGTTTTTGTGTAAATTGGTATCTCATCGGTAGTTTTAATTTGGTGTTTTATCGCATTTGAAAAGGTAAGGCTTTGTCCTTCCCTGTAGAAAATATCACTATAGCTTCTGCAAAGTTTTAAAATGTGTTTCCTTTCCTCGGCATTTAAATGGTCTAGTCGGATTTCCCTGGATATATCGTCAACGTTTTGACTTTGAAGACTGTGGTAGTCTTGAATTGGAATTTCCGAATAGTTAAGTTCTCTGGTTTCAAAATCTGCCAGTGACTGTACTTTAAGAGGATGTTGTAAAAATAGGATTTGATCAACTGGGGTATTGTTCTGCACTTCGATTTCGGCGTGCCAATTGCTTGCACTATAAATGCCTTCAATGATGTCTATGCTTGATTCAGTTCTTTTTGCGGGGACAAGGATATCACCATTTTGGTTATCTACTGGTAATTTAACAATTTTTTTAGAGTAGGAAGGGATACTAAATTTACTTGACATGAAATTGGGTTTGTATAGAAGTGGAATTTTTGCATTTGCTGTAACTAATGTTTGATTGGGTAGATCTATGCTAGCTTTTAATGCATTTAGGGTATCCAGGCCTAATAGTCCATCGAAATATCCATGGAACTTATAGATTAGAAACACCAATTCACCAGGCTGTTGGAATTCATAGAAAATGGGTAGTTTTACTTGTTTGTTTACAACGTGTTTTCGTAAAATAGTTGTAATTGTGGTTGGCGTAATTATATTAATATCGTCAGGGTGGACGTATTCCGGATTTATGAATGATGATGAAGCTCCTGTGTCTACAAGGAATTTCAAGGGCCTGCCAAAGGGTGACGAAATATGTATATAGGGAAGTGAATGTCCATGTCTGTTTATATCTAAGTATATTGGTGTTCCGAGGCTAGAAGAGGAAAATTTGAGACATCTTCATGTTCAGGGTCATTGAAAAAGATTCCAGTTGGGTTGTCATAGAATTGGTCTAGTTGTGGATAGTAATTCTGAGGGTAATAATTTTTTGGATTATTAGAATATGTGCGTTCCTCTGTAGTAGGGTTGCTTCCGTCTTCTATAGGGTCTGTTTCATCTATTTCAGGTACATCTGGTTCATCGATATTATGAACCTCTCCAGAGTGGGGTGTATTTTGTCTAAATGTATGATTCTGATATCCGGAAGGTCTTCTTGTCGAAGTTTGAGCCGAAGTTGTATCCATCGGTTCTGGCTTAATGTAAGGTTGTTGTGTGATTGTCCTTTGATAGTCAGTTTGTTGTTGGGGTATATATTGTTGTGGTCTTTGAAAATTGTTATGTTGTTGGGGTCTATATTGTTGTGGTCTGTAAAAACTATTTTGTTGTAGGGGTCTGTATTGTTGTTGAATGAATGGTGGTCTCGTGTTCGATTGGTTAGATCTTGGGTAGTAGCGAACTGGTTGTATGGCGTTGTAATGATTTTGTCCAATCGGTATGTTTCTAATTTGGGGTTTGGGGGTAATAGATGGATTCGACGGAGGTTTGTGATCATACCTAATGTAGGACATGTTTTGTTCTTTAATACAGCTTGCGAATGCTTCAGCTAAAGATTGGGGTTTCATGGATCTTACTGTGGAACCCAAAGGTTCTTTTAATCCTGTTAGGAAAATGTTTAGACACATTTCATTATATAGTTCGCCCTTTGCCTTAATAACGTTGTTATCCTTGTTGTGGATTTGGACATGATTTCTTATTGTAGAGAGAATCTCTATCACTTCACTGTAAAACTGTTCTGTTGTTTTACTGCCTTGTCGAAGATTATGCAAATCTTTGATCAAGGAAGTTTCATTACGCTTATCCGCGTAATGTAAAATGAGGTTGGCTTTAATTTGGGACCACTCCAATGGTGTCCCGTACATATTGAGAACCTCATTAGCGGGTCCTTCAATTTTATTACGTATAGCTCGTAATAGAAGTTTTGCATACGTAGTATTCTCTATTGAAGTTACAAGGAGAAGGATTTCTTCCACATTTGTAACAAAGTCGTAAAGGAGCCGTGGATTGCCATTGTATCTTGGCAAGTCCTTAATGGCATCTGGAATTCTAAGGGCATTAAAGAGGTCATTTGGACCGAAATTAATAGAAGGATTTGACGTACCACTCGTCGCCATATTTGTGCTGTTTATTATAATGGGTGAATGCCTATATATTTCACTATCAATTTCTATATTACTCTCTTCGTTACTATTTCTTAATTCACCATTTATTTCACTGTCTCTTGAATATGGTTTAGATCTTAGTCTATGCTTAATTGTGTTGGGCATTGAATTGGGAAAAAGGATCGTGGAACTTTAAAGGATTGATAGCTTATTTTAACTACAACATGAATTGACTTACAATAAGATGAGTGTTGCCATGTTCTCTGGCTTGGTTGGTTCTGTGTTTTGTTCCTTGTGGCTTTGCTTGAGGTTCTGGGACCGAAGAGTTGTAACTCAGCCAATTGGAGTGTTGTTCCTCGGCCAATTGTGTCCCGTGCACTATTCACTATTCGTTATTTACACCACCGCTACCAGTATTCACCTGGTATTGAATTGTTTATATCTGCGAACCGGAAAATGCCACGCTACCAGTAAACCGCTGGTATTTATTTAACCGATACGCTAAACATTCACGACGTAAATAACTATGTACCATGTTTGGATTGTTGCAATCCTACCGACTGCGCCAAATAGAATCCTAGACGAGGATAAATAAAAAACAACTTTACTTTTTTCTTGCTTGATCACCACTGATCTGTTTTATTTTTTCTCATCCTTATATATACGTACATATGTTGTTTTGCCTAGCAGACACAAGGGACGGATGTGAGCTAGACGTTCCTGATAATCCTGATCCTTTGTGTCCTCTTGTACAATAATATTATATTGCTTTATTGTGGGTCGTCGTCTGCAGGGTGATGATGTTGTATTTATGACGGTTCTCCGAGTCGGCTGTGTAATAGCGGTTTATTGCTTTATTGTCTGCGGGTGATAATGTTGTGGCTGTGTGTGTGGGATCGTAACTCGCGCTTCTCGTCCTCTTTCTTCTTTCTTCTAAGAAGCTTATGCTCCTCCCTTCTTTTTAACTCGTAGAGCTCACGAGCTGCTCTTGTTCTTTTATGCGGCGAAGCTTTATATGCATCCTGCTTCGCTGTGTGAATCCTCCTCCACACCTCATCGAACCAGGTGTTTCTTCGAGGTGGAGCCCCAAAACTTCGGATGCAGAGCTTTTCAGGGCTTGTTTTCAAAGGTTCCACTGCTGTTCTATTGACAGCGTGGAGGATTGAGGTGTATTGGAGAGCTTAACGGAGACGCGATCGGTAAAATCACGAGCGGTTTCTGGCGAAAGTAGCTTTCCGACGTCATAACTTTGTATTCTTACTCTACTCCGCTGCGTTCGTGATATCCGTAAGCGCATCTTGGCTACTACAAGGTAGTGGTCCGAGTCGATGTAAGCCCCTCGGAAAGTTCGAACATTAAGAATAGTGGAGGAGTGTCTGACGTCGATCGCGATGTGATCAATCTGGTTGGTAGTCGATTGATCAAAAGACCGCCAGGTGCCTTTGTGTATATCGAGGTGCGGGAAGCGCGCACTGGCTAGAAGGAGATTTCGCCCCGTAGCAAGATCAACCAGCCTTTGTCCGTTATCGGATGTGGTGTCGTGTAGGCTATGTTTGCCGATGACTCGTTCAAAGATGCTTTCCTCACCCAGCTTAGCATTGAAGTGTCCTAGTACAATTTTGATATCATAGCTGGGACATTGGGCATACGTTCTGTCTAGGAGATCGTAGAACTCATCTTTGGTGGAGTCATCCTTGTCTTCCGTAGGGGCGTGGACGCAGATCAGGCTAATATTAAAAACTTAAGCCTTGATACGGATTGTTATGAGGCGTTCGCTCACATGCCGAAAGCTTAGGACTTTTTGCCTTAGTCCACCTCGAACAAGAAATCCGCCTTCAAACAATCGTTGTCCTCTCTCCCTATAGCAGTCGCCATAGTAAGTATCGCAGTTTTTCATCCGCTTTATACCCGGCGAATGGAGGCTCGCCATTCGCCCTCCCCGTCTGCAATTTCAATAGGATATCTCCAGATGGCAGCACGAGGAGGTGGGGATGGGACTTACTAACAGTGCCGCAAGATGTTCGACTGCGGTGGCTCTTCTCGCTTTTATGTACGGATGCCATTATGTACGGAAAATAACATCGTTAAAATGCCCGTCGCGGCTTCTCTGTGCGTCACGCATCCGAAATGTCAAATTTTCCATGACTCTGCCGCATAAATCAAGATGGATTTGACCGATGGATATGTTTGGTTACGGGTTACATTAGCTTTGAGGACTGCTGTGGTTTGGGATTTATTCGCATAGACCTGGGGCCTTAGAAAACCCAACAAGAAAAACTCGAACGCGGTCAAAACGCCTATCTCGGTGGGCAGTTCACAGCACTTCCACGTGAGATGACCATGCCCTCGAATCGCTCGTGCAGTATTTCTATTATGGCGTAAGCGTGATCCTGTTTTTTTTTTTTTAAGTTCGCGCAGGTTCAAGAGTTTATCACTCTTATAATGTTTATCACACAACCTGAACGGAGTGCAGTGGTTTGGGTCGTAGATGTTCGTTCACTACTCTCCAGGGGTGGTTGTCCTAGATAGAAGGCGAGGAACCGACTGAATTTCCACGTTGGTTGTAGTTCTCAGCAACTGTTCCATGCACTTATGATGTTATATACTGTGAGTGTTATGTCTTCATCAGTATGTTTGATCACTTCCTATTCAGAACAGCTGTGTTACAAAATTTTCTTCCGTACAGGAATTGTTTTTTCTTGGCTATGGAACGAGTTGGAACTACAGACCTTCCGCTCGACAGTCGGTGATGTTTACCACTGCACCACGGCCACTCCAGGATGCTTTAAGCTCGGCTTTTCAGGTTTTGACTATTTCACCAAAAAAACACATTTTATTGAGTTGTTTAAAAAATAATGTCAGTTCTTATGATACTCATGTATTTGTAGTTGTTTAAAAATGTGAGGTTTGTTATTTATTTACGTATTAATGCCGATTCCGAATGACGTGAATCGAGAAGCGTTTTCATGGCAAGTATGCAACGGGGGTTTGGCCAGTACCCTGACAAGGAGAAACGAAACGAAACGGATCCGAACTCGTTTATCGTAAAGTCCAGCACACATCATCTGAAAGTCCTTTTTTCGCTCTATATTCCTATCGCTATAGCATTTCAAACGTGGCAAACGTGCAACAACGGTTGCTATTTTATTAATAAGGTTTCGTTCCACTTAAGACTTATGCTTTTAACACAACCTAGTATTAAGGCATCCGAAAGCTAAAATGCGGCTTAATGGATCTAAATGAATTAAAAGGCTTTTAGAATCCGCACTTGAACATTTTAGAATTTTTTTTAAATTGTCGCCGTTTTCTGGTGACTCTGTCAGCGTCAAAAGAAAATGTACACCTCCTCATTGCAGTAGTTAAAAACTATTGTTCTTTAAAATATTATTGAATATTGAAACTGCACTGATGCAAATGAAGGGCACTTTCTTTTGGCAGTACGCATTTTTGAAACATACATATTTCGTTTCGCTAAATTCCTAATGATTGTCCCCATTTGCACTTAGGGTCCGTATAGTGTTCGTACTCTGCAAAATTACTTCGCTTACTTTCGTAAACTTGCTTCAACAGTACTTGAGCGCTTGATACTGACGCATAACCTACTGGTTCTTTCCATATAAACATTTTAGCAAATACTATGTATAAAACCAAGAACGTCCTGATACGCTTTTTTTCTTTACTAACAGATGCAAGCAGCCTTTAATGAAGGTTTTTAGTGGCTTTTCCTTCAAATATGGCTAACTCTGTGATATATTATCTAAATTATTGTATTTATTTTTGTAGTAAGGTATCTATAACCGAATCTCTGTATAACCCAATTGTAATTACCTAAAATCTGTGCCACAATAAATACGAAATACGAAATACGAAATACTAGATGCAAGCAGCCGCAAGGACAACCCCTGTTAGCAAACTTTTATAAAATTATGCCACTTAGATACCCCTGACTACCTGATATCTTCTTTCAGAAAATTTGATGCAACATACGCAACATACGAAAAATCTAAATATCCCACGTACGGATATCTTCTTTACCAACATTTTATCAATAAGTAGGATGAAGAGTACAAAATATGGGAAGGACTTGATAAGGAAAAATTGTACAACGTTTGTTAGCGCAGATTTTAAAACAATGAACGAAGAATCTCTTTTATTTCAGTAACGTAATAAGTAGTGATTTTATTACAGAAAAAAATCGAAAAATATGGAAAGAGAACAGTATCGTTCAGTAACATTATTGAAGAAATCGGTGAAAATCACACCAATATAATGTACATACCTATGCAAGCAGCTGAACCAAGGGATGTGAACGAAATCTAAAGTAGCAGGGTCCTCAAAAGTCTTGATAAACTGACCAAAGTGTGCCGAGAACACAAGAATCAAGGGCAGAAACAGTGTTGATGGCCACTGTAATATAACAAATTAACCAACTATAACCAATTGCGCCAGCACGATACATACCGGCACCAATGCATTTTCGGTTAGATTAATGCAAAATACTTCATATTTACTATCAAAAAGTCTTTTCTGTTTTCTATAATAATTCATTTAATGCAGTGGCCGTCTTTTCATTAAATCCATACAATGTTAGTCAGAAAGGTGTCCCGCAGTTAAATGTACTATAAGCTATTACCGACGCCCATATCCACGCCCAAACAAACCAACCCAGCACTCATTCACCTCTCAGCTGGAACAATAACCATCAAGTTTTATTATACCTCATCTCGTTGACCACCACGAGAAAAATCACACAAAAGATTCAATCAACATCCCCGGTGATCGTGTTTCCTCATCTCATCCATTTGACCGGGTCATTATCCCGAACCTATACATAATCAGCTCTGAAAGCAACAATGTAACAATACTCTGCCAATTGAGATCGATAAATTCTCCATTGTATTGCATGGGACAACAGATCGTAAGACGAGACGGTGAAAACCGTCAAAATTTGAAAACCTAGTAACCAGCCAAAGGCATAAGAACGAGAGAATTATTGAAATTAGAGGTGTCCAAACGATCATCTGCGTGTCACGCTTATGACCGTCTGGTGGTCAAGTGATGGTATATCATATGATAGGCGCCGCTATCTCACAACAATGCAATGGAGATCTCGACGGCATTTTATGACCCATTTGCAACTTTCCGTGTGTTTTACTACGTTCTGGTACAAGTTGACATCACTACAAGATCTACAAGGTGTTGTAAACATTTCACCTGGCATAACGTGGTTCTTGTAACTACCATGAACCCTCTCACCCCGACCTGACTGTCGGTCTACATTTAATGAAGAAAACCAAATGTTTGTCGCAGGAATCAAGGAACGTACAGCAAATTTTCTGGTCGTAAATTCGTTGTCGAACCAACTCACAGTCGAGCGGAATGGCAACAAACCATGTTGAAAGGAGATGGACATTTGTCACGTAAGTGTAAATCCATAAAACACACAGAAAAACAACCGTGAAAAAAAGGACCCAGATGGAATGAACATTTTGCGATCTGTAGGTATAAAACGTCACTTGACTGTTGGTAATGCAACGTTCGGTTTCGAATTTATCCGGTTTTTTTCACTTGAGGTCATCGTCTGTTCCTACCTTCATTCGCTTTGCGATGCTGTCATTTGGTTTGTTTATTTGTTTGCCACTCTTTTTTGTGTGTTGGTTTATTTTGGCCGCGGATTATTGGCGAAACGTGGGAATTTATTTATTGCCACCTAAAACTGTCCTGCAGGATAAATTTGTCAAGGAAGTGGCGCGCGAACACGAGACGTTACTGTAGGTGGGGTAACAGAATGAGCAAAGCAGATTGCAAGTTTGTAAAATTTATCGTTTCCCTTTCCTTGAATTGTTCTTTTTTTTTTTCGCGTTCACCTTCCGGGTTTGTTATTGGCTTTTTAGTACTTTGATTTTCAATTGTTAGCTCCTAGACGAAAAGTTGATTGCGGGTGTGATAAATGCCTTGGATGGAGGATAGTAGTGTGAAATTTAAATAATTGCGAATTCGATTGAATGCATTTTCGGTCCGGAGGGAGTGTCATGTCAGATGTGACGACGAGGATCTATTTTTTTACGACAAACACTCAGGGTGCGGGGACAATGTTGCTTAATAGCTCGTTTCACTTTATGTCAGCTGTTAAGTGATATCCAGTGAATTGACAATCATGAAAAGTTCGAGGAATAAGTTATGGGAGTGACAAGATGTTGCGATTGGGGATTATGTGTTCAATTTAACGACTTTTTGAAGTAATAAACCGATATATGTAATCGATATTTCTTTGAGCCATATACTAAATTCAAAAACCGCCCGCAAAACTTTATCGATATATGTATATAGGTTCTGCAGCCAACTGTAGGAGTTCCCATGGGGTACAAGAACAATTAAATAAGTATTATCTAGTCAAGCCCTTAAATATTCATTGAATACTGACTCTTGGGCCGGTTTAACATAGAATAATAAATTCTCGATTTAAGGCTACCATGAAAGCTGAAGGGTAATCAGTTAGTCACTGTCGGCATAACACATTCCATCTAGCTAGATAGTTGAATAAGCAGGCGGTGATTTAATTTCATATTGAAAAGGGGAGCTCGTTGGTCTATAAGCCAGTGCTACTAAAAAAAAACAATAGAAAAGTACGTTTCTCGGGATTTCGATTTGTTGGATTCTTAAGAATCTGGAATTCCCTGCTGGATTCGCCCAAGACAAGATCCTGTCCAGCGTATTGTGTGAGCGTCTAAAACCATTTTGCACCGCACTAATCGACAGCTACCAGTGCGGCTTCTGGCCCGGCAAATCAACTATGGACCAAATTTTCACACTTCGACAAATCCTGGAAAAGACCAACGAGTTTCGAATCGATACACACCATCTTTTCATCGATTTCAAAGCCGCATACGACAGCATTCATCGTGAAGAACTGTTTGGTGCGATGGCCGAATTCGGGATCCCGGGAAAACTGATCCAGTTGTGTCGCGCCACGCTAAAAAACACGCGATGCACCGTGCAATTCGGTTCTAGGACCTCGGAACCATTCGAAACATGCACAGGATTTCGGCAAGGAGATGCGCTGTCATGGGACTTCTTCAACCTGGTGCTGGAGCAGATAGTGCGGCGGGCAGGCGTCAACAGGGAAGGCACTATCTTTTACAAGTCCATCCAGCTGCTAGGATACGCGGATGATATCGACATCATCGCGTGTTCTCGCCGTGGCATTGTGGAAGCATTCACGGCGATTGAAGAACAGGCGAAACGAGTTGGTCTTAAGATCAATGAGGACAAAACGAAATACATGCTGTCAAGCAAAAACAAATCCGTCGCTCACCACCTGGGACAAAATATAACAATTGACAGCTACAACTCGAGGTAGTTAAGGAGTTGGTCTACCTCGAAATCTACGAGCTGTACCAAGATGTGGATGTAGTCCGGAAGGCAAGGATCCGTCGGCTACACTGGCTCGGCCACATCGAGCGCATGGACACCAACGCTCCAGCTAAGAGGGTCTTCGACACCGAGCCTCCTGGTTCGAGAAGAAGAGGAAGACCGAACCTCCGGTATAAGGACCAAGTAATCGCGGATGTAAGACATCTTGATCTTGACAACTGGAAGCAGCGTGCCCGGGACCGTCAAGGATGGAAGGCAGCTATAGCTCAGGCTCAGATCCTCACATTTAAAAAAAAAAAAAACAGTTCCATATTCCGGATGGTACAGAACACTGTAGGTTACTATGGGATCTGGCAACACTGCGTCGTTCGTTAGCATCTGTATAGAATGGGAGGCCCGTTCTTTCGGTCTTCGCTCAAGACTGAAGTCGACAGTGGCGTAGTAAAAATGAGTGACTCACGTTACAAATAATGGTTGTTTTGTGAAAGCCGGTGAAAAATTCTCGGAAATCCTTTGAAAATTGCTGGCCGTGTATGGAGACAAATATATGCAAAACACGGGTGTGGATGGGCAAAGGGTTGAGAGGTGGCCAACGAAGCAAATGTTGATCGTTTTTCTCGATATCCCCGACATCGCTCATCGTGAATAAGTTTCCAACGCCTAAAAGTGATCAGACAGTCCTAAGTTGGCGTCATGAAGAGTCTGTGAGCATTTGCTTTCCGTGTGTGACTCGAACTAGCCAGGAAGAGCTGAATCTTGCACCACGACATTGAGCTGATCCCTCATTGATTCTGCAAGAGTTTTTGGCAAAAAAAAAAAAAAAAACAGTAATCGGACGTTGCCCAATTCACTCTATAGCATTGATATTGCCTCCTGCAACTTTTATAAAGTCACACCTGAAGGGAACTCATCATTGCAAAACCCGGAGCTAGTTTTATTCACAAAAAAAAAAAACGGCAGATCTCATCTCTCCTCCAAAACTCGATGGCGCTTAACTTAGATTCGCCAAATACCTTGGCGTCATACTCGACAGGAAGCTTAATTGGAGATTGAATGTAGAAGAACTCATCAAACAAGCAACAACTGCGCTATGCACCTGCAATAAAGCCGTGGGCACCAGATCAAACCCCATATCACGCACTGGCTGTAAACCGCGGTTGTTAGGCCTATACTAACGTACGACTCCTTAGTCTGGTGGACGGTACTGTGCAGATCTACCTGTGTCAAACTTCTAAGTAGAGTGCAAAGGATGGCATGCATCGCTATAACCGGGACACTGCGAACAATTCCGACCGCAGCCCTCGAAATATTGATTCACCTTACTCCCCTTGGATCTTTTTGGCAAGAAAAGGCAAAGAAATCGACTTCAGGAATCAGCTCATTGGAAGTTCTTCGAAATAGTGCACGCTGATATTCTACACCAAAACAGTGATTTAAACGAAGCGAAGTCCTGCCCTAGACTTCTAAAAAAGACCATTTCTGGGAGAATACTTCTTTGATGCAACTGAACAAAGGAGCTTTTGCGAAACCAGAAGCAAAAAATAACAGCATAAGAGGTGATGTTATGTGCAAAAAGACTGGAAAGAAATCACCTCAGCTATTCCAAAATGATCAAACGATTAATTCTTAAGTCTACAATGAACGACTCATCGAGCAACCGAAAGAATAAAGCCCCAACAGGCCACAAGTTGGGTCGTTTGCTTTGAAGGTTTTTTCGACATCATTTATATATAAGCAAGCATATACATATGTAAATATGTATGCTTTGCCTGTCAACGGACGATTCGCTTTTCCAAAATCTTTCCCTCAACGGTGACAAATCGCGAGACCTTGCAAGCGAATTCTTCCTTCGGTGATGCCAAATTAAAAAAATTTCATATGAATCCTTATAATTCATCAAAAATAAACATCACCCAAGTTGATACATCCAACTGGCACAACAATAGTTCATTGTCCTGGTATGGCAGTAGTGGCGGTAATGGCATTTCATTTCCGACCAAATAATGTCCGATTATGCCACAAAGTATACCAAACAGTCACTGCTTTTTATATTCACGTTCTTTTTTTTTGTTTTTTTTATTAAACTTGTTTACTGTCCTATTCAATGTTATATACGCCTAAAAGCTGAAAAGTTTTGAAGAAAATTGGTGAGCAGTGGCCAATCAGTAACCACACCGCGAGAATGATGGCCAATTGGCTTGAGTTTTAATTGAATCTTGTGCGCGGTTCATCTTTCATACGTTACTTCACAACACAGATCTCATCCGATGTTTGGACAGACTTTGGTGCATCTCCCGTAGAACCCGTAACATTCAATGTATGGTCGATTCATTCGCTTGTATGCGAAGTGCACAAAACTTGCTATTAATATCTAGCCATTTTTGCAGTGCTCATCAACCGAATACGACCGACTACATAGCACATTTGAATCGCAAGTATTCGGCTAACGAAATGATAAACATATGTACATATAAACGAAAGAAAACATATACAGCGTCTTCACCAAATTGACGTTCACCTCACTTGGGCAGCTCTATTGCGAAAGTATGTTTGAGAAACTTTGATTCAACTATCACAGAATGTAGATTTAGACTGCCATCTACTCGTATTCCGGTCGTTACAGAACTCTCCTCGTGACTCTACACTGCTTTAACAAAGACTGTAAAAACAACAACAACACCACAGAAGTTCGCTACCGGTTGCACTATGGATTTACCCAGAAACATATTTGGTTTAAATATAACCAGAAGGACTTGAGAACTTTAGTATGAGAACATTTCTCAGAAAACACAATGAATTTCAAGCCTTCAGCACGATCTTCCTTTATTGCATTATTTCCGTATCTGAAAACGTCAACAACCTAGTTAGCGAATTCCCTTCAAGCGTTGCCAAAATGCTTTGATTTTCTTTTGCCTTCATCATATCCAAAGGTATGAGGGCCTCTCCTCGTATTGGCGGTCGAATAGTAACTATCGCATCCAGCATAGAGTTCGATTGTGTCCCCTCAAACGCACTCCATCAAAATTACACAACCGAAAACCAATCGATTTTCATTCCAATGGTCTCAGCTCCATACTGCACATTAGCAGAACAACGAATCCATGAGGATACCAGTAATAGTCCTGTAGACTACGGTCTTTTATACTCGCCCACCATGCGGTTACGTTTTGTTTTTTCTTGTTTTTTTTTTTTTTCCTTTTTATGTAATTTCAACTCGGGAGCATTCACTTTCCCTAACAGCATTGTTGGTCTGCCATTGGCCTAAAGACTTGGAAAGGACCGTGAAATTGCATTGTGAAATCGAATCAGCCCAAACGATGGAAATTCGATTTTCATCGTCATCGTGGTTCTTGTAGTCGTCGAGTGCTGCTATCTCGATAGCGCGAGAATTCCCAAAACGAAATCCCCATATCTAATGTAATGAATGAGCTTCAGACATCCAGAACTACGAAGTTCCAGAGCTTCAGCGCACCCGAGGACAAACACCAAATGTATCCCCAAAACGTTGCACACAAGTACGACTATAACACGAGGTTACTCCTCGTCAGTTAAATTCCCAGCGGTCTTTGGTATAGGACATGTTCGTTACGTTCTACCCAACACCAGGATGCTACATCAGCAGCTATGTTATAGGTATACATCAGCCGGCAGCAGTAAAAATGGATGACTATGTCGACCTTACCTCCTTCTATCGCTGCGAGAGAAACAAGGTTGGATTGGAAAAATTCATCGAAAATGTACTCTCACGCTTGGAGCGGCAAGGTGGACTGATGATTTACTGCCACACACTGATATCCAATACGACTTCTATCGGCAGCCAACAGAGAAGATGAACCGTCTCTGACAGGCAGACAATCACCTTGCAGTTAGATATTGTTGCTGTAACTTCACTCTTGTACCTAGTTGGATGCTGGGCAATGTATCGCATAGAGAGAAGTGTCTCTGTCTAATTACGAAATTCGTCCCTGACCGCGTGGAAAATTTCAATCATGTTTGCAGTCTTCTGTTGGTACGACGACTCTTGTCCGTCTTTTTGCGTCCTTTTGATTTTATTTTGCCCCCGCCCTCATGTGAGGACCGATAGATGCGCGAAAACCGTCCCGCAAGAACATAGTTGTACATATCCATGGCATGCTATTCGTGCTCTGGCTTTGAAGCTAATTGCTATTGAGAGTGCCATAATCGGAAATGGTGGCTCGATGAACAGGAGCGGATTGAATCAGTATTAGATACTCTTGCATTGCGGGATCTTTTAAGTGAACCGATTATATGAAATGAATGTCAAGAATGTCCCGTGCCTTTTACTGAAGGGTGTAGTTGATGTTAAAAATTTAAATTAAATAAATAATTACGCGTGATGCCTATGCACTTTACCCATAAAGCTAGAAAGTTGATCCTTTAACACACCATTCCATAACGTATTGTCTGATAGGGCATGAACTTCGTATGACAATAGAGACTGGATAAACAAAAAGCCGAGCAACAGTCGAAAGAAAAAACAAAGGTGCCTAGTATGCCAAATGTAAAGAGGAGAAAGGATCCATTATCCTCTGTAACTTCAGGGTTGTTGCAACAGTGGTTGAGACTATTATAGACAGGAATGGATGCTTTTTCGAATCCTTTCTGCTTTAGCTGTTTTTTATTTTGTCTCTGTGTTCTAAGCTAAGACAAACAGAAAGATGGAGCATCACGGATGAAAAACTCAGAGGAGAGTGAAAGGACGACCAACACAGATAATTGATTTCCCATCGTAGCCTCATGGATTTTGCACTACAATTTCATGCTACAGGCTTGACTGTACAACTGTTGTTCGAACAGTGATGGGAATTTTCTTACACACTTCATGTCATTCCTAGTCCTTTTCCTGTGAAAAAGTCGATTTTCCCATCTGCGTGACTACGGCAAAGAAAGTTGAATCAGAAAAAATAGCACCAACAGCAAACAGAATAAAATGAAAGAATTTGCAGTGAAAACGAAAATGAAAATCGAAAACAAAAAAAAAAGCATAAAATAAAAAGAATAGAGGTGTGCACAACTAGGACGAAACGAACGAAGAGAACGGAAGGACTAACGAAGGAATGAAAGAATGAACGTTTCACTGAATTAATGTACCATGGAATGGTTTCCGTTCATTGCGGAATACCTCAAACTCTACTACGAGCACAGGATACCCAATCCATTCTGATAGATAGATAAGCTGAGGTACAGTATTTTTTTTTCTCTGCCTCTATTTCCGTCTTCCCTTATCGTGTCTATTCAATCAACTTGTATCTTCAATGTCAAGTGTATATCTCGTATCCGTACGAGTGTATAGTATTTACTGGGCATCCCCCTAAACACAGAGATAAGATTCTACGATAGCATCTGTAATAAAACGGATTATTGCTTGCAGGGAAAGGTTCGTCGTTCGATTACTTTTTCGGTTAGGTTCATCCTCGCACGATTGCTCCCTTCTACTTTTGCGTAACATCCTCCACTACAGAATTCGATAGGGACTAAATGCGCAATTTTTATGCAAAGGTGTTTTTATGTAAATTCTCGAAATGATATTTTAAAATTCGATTCGATTTGACCTTTCCTTCCAGCACAAACACCCGCAGTCGTAGATGCACACGGTGGCAACCTGGGAATACTATGTGAACATTTGATTTTCATAGTTTTTGACTTCACATAAAGCTTTATGGTTTTGATCTCTGGAATTTCTTCGTTCCATTGTAATTGTTTAACAGATTCTTGATGTTGGAATTTACTGTGATCCTCTTCGCATTGCGTGGGCGTTACTTACTCATGTGACATTTCCACATCTGGTACTTACCTGAAATGAAGAAGGAAAAAATAAAAGGATTTAACTCAAGTGTCATTGGTTTTTATTGTTATTTTGAAATGTAGCACAAAGGATTTCAGTATTTTAGAATAGGATCGAAATAGGAAACCGATTGGTTTCAGGTGAGTTGACTTGGCTTTTGAATGGTCTTATGGGCTAAGCGGATAAGTACATATTAAATTGATTTAAATAAACTTATTTGCTACATCGTCCTTTGATGTGTTGGACTATACATACATACTATGGACTATATACATACATATACATATGTATGTATATGTCTTGCATTCAAACTATGTGAACGATCCAAAAAGCTACGAAAAAATATGTATACGCCACAGGTCAAAAATATAGCAGATCGGTCCCATTAAGTGTAACCATGATTGCAGCTGGAATTGAATGTGAACACAAAACCAATGACTAGCCAGTGAAACATCTTCAAATAAAGCATTTTAACGTTGTTACGTCATGAAAGCGGCCATATGGCCTTTCCAAAAACCATTTGAGATGCAAGAGATGTTGGAGAAATTCCATTTTTGAGGACAGAAAAGCATTTGTTTGGATGGAACTAAAGGAATTTCAGCATTATTTTCACGACCTGAGAAAGTACATATGATTTGGGCAGTAATATCCTACCACAGTACACATAATATCTGAAAAAGTCATGCACCGAGCCAAAAGTGCGGGTTTGGTTTGGAGGCATCCATACATCGGGTTTCTTTTTGTATCCAACCTTATTCAGCCTAATGGTTCCAAACCGCTTTTTGTGCAATACTTAGCTCATTGGCAATTGAAACTGAGCTCACAATATGGTCAGATTTTTTTCTTCAAAAACTCTTACACAATCAACGAGGAATGGGCGGGCGCATTGTCGTTGTGCAAGATCCAGCCCTTCTTGGAAAACACGTACCCGCAGCCTCTTCAGAATGCCAACATACAGTCCGTTCAATGTCTGGTGGGTAGGAACACATTCCCGATCAATGTCTGGTGGGTAGGAACACATTCCCGATCAATGATGCTGCGAATATCGAGACATCTTTGCTTTCGTAAGCCGTTCCCACATTTTTCCACACACTGCTGACTTTGTCTACGGGTCTCGAGATCATATTTAAATATTCAGGTCTCATCTCAGGTGACTTATCCAGTGTCTACCGTCGCTTTGATTGCGGCACAAGAAATCTCATCACTCATTTTTACGACGCCACTAAAATAAGTGTTTATCGAAAAATACGCACGGCACACAAACAAAACACAATGCCGGCTTTAGGCTTGGATGAAAACTGAAGGATGGGGTCCCTCCCTTTCAACGAACGACGCAGTGATATCCAGCTCCCGAGTTATGGCTGAGTTCTCGGAACGAAGAGATCTTTGTGTTACATGTTATCGCCCTATGAGGCCTTCAGGAGTCTTCAATCTGTTCCTATAACTCTGCGTCTTTAAAGAATCCAAAAAAAAAAAGAAGTCTGAAGCGGTCAAGCCAGGTTATTTTCCCGGTCGGTACAAATCCACCAAACGAACATTATGCGAAGTGGAAATGCTTCCTTTAAAACGTTAAATCTCGCACCATCCTTTTGAAAGCACATAGCCTTCAGTTCCAATTCAACAATTTGCGATTTAATTTAATTAATGATATACTTGTAACGCTCGCCAGTCACCCTACTTTTTGAGCACAACAGTATAAGTATTTGTAAATCTTTGTATCTGATAAGATATATAGTCCCAGTACACAATGTATTTCAGAAATTGTAAGGACAACTGTGCATATTTAGAGCTCCCATTTACCAGGGAGACGATCTTATTAAAGACAGCTTTCGTTTATAGCACAACAATCAACAAGCGTCTGCTTTTCTTATAGCTTCACGGCCAGATTATATAAAGGCAATTAACGCAAGCAAGCACTTCTATGCCTGTGTTAAATTTAATTTGACACATGCCTTCCATGAACAAAGAGAAGTGATTTAATGATTCCACGTGGATGGAAAATCAACTTTCAACTCAATCACTTCCCCCAGACAATTGCGTCTAGATTCGAAAATTTATCCACCACTTTGCCATTCAATGATTTATATCCATTCAACACAAGCAGAAGAATCCATTTCACAGTCCTCGCCTCGAGCTGGTAGAGCGAAATAATTAATCGAAATTAATAAAAGCGCAACTTTATCACTCACTTCCCCCAAATCGATTGAACATTAACAAAACAAGCCACGAGCCCTTCCAACAGCTGCGATTCTCCGCTGTTCTGCTGAAGGCCATTCGCTCTTCTTACCTATGTGGAAAATGTTGATTAATCAAGATTGATTAAGAGCAGCGTCGTTGGCAATAAAAAAAATATGAAAAGCAGACGAAAAAAAAACCAAAAAATCTAATTTTACCGCGACGTCGGTTCCGTGACCCATAAAATCTCTATCCACTACCAGGAGCGGTCAGTAGGTCATTAAAAGAAAACAAACAGAAACCATCAAACGCCTAAACGTACAGCTGGACACAAGTCCTAACAATCGTGGCCGCTATGGAGTAATTTAATTGAGGCATTTCCGCCCCTAATCGTATCCTGTAGTGAGGCGGTTTAGAAACCAACACGGGGTTCTACATATGTAGTGTCTGAAGATAATCGACGTCAGATACGTGCTTGGTGCTGTCAAAATCGTGATTTATGGCCACCACATAGCCTACATTTCGAATAGTTACAAAGAGCAAGATGCAGATGGCAGCCGGTCTTTTTATTAGAACCTAAAAGACACTCCAAATAAACAGGATAATTGTCATGTGCCAGCTGTTTTAAGACTGAATGTGGTCACTCCACAACAAGTTCGTCGTCACCAACTTGAACCCATTCACCAACTTAACTTGTCTTGTTTTAATTCCATGTGGCGAACCTTAAAAATAAATGAACAGGAGCGTGATTAATAATCGAGCCGTAGGTCGGCCAATCAAGGAGGGCTGGCGCAAGGCAAAGTCAACGTGGTCGAGAGTCAAGAGATGAGTGTAAAACTTGTTTGCGGGATTGTGGTTACTCGACATGGTCGGCGGTTGGCGGTTGGCGGTCAATCAACTGCTCGTTGTGCAGGTGATTGGGGATGTTTTTGCAAAACCATTCACCGCGTGCAGGTGAAGTATTAAAATTGACATCCAGGTTATTACAGCATTTCTCATCGTCTCTTTGGTGGTTTGAGTGTAATGAAATGACTCGCGCTGTTATCAGGGTCAATGGTGGATATTTACGTCAAACGATTGAAGTATGGTTTTATTCAGGCAGGGACATGACGGGGACTTATGCACAGAGTAGTGAAACTTAATAGTAGGGATCGTTGTAGATTGTCAGCGTTTCAAGGTGAAATGAAGAAGAATATACTCTTGACAATTGGAGAAAAACAAAAGGCAAACAAAGACGTACAGAGATGACAAGTGTTTTGTTTTCTGTGCTTGTAAACATGTACGTACGATATGGGGCAAAACTAAGGAAACTGAAATGAACGAAACATTTAGGCGTGTGTAAAAGGCGGTAAATGAAACATTTATTATTCATATCAACACTGCTTCAAATAAGATGAACAAAAATAACAAAATTCATTCAACAATTCATAATAAAAAACAAAAGTTAGTAATATAAGTATAACATTCTGAACAGACAAAACAGAACAAGACAAGACAGTCTCTTAATCCGCAAAGTAAAAGTATCGTTTGTCCGATACTGTATGTACAAGTACCACGTACCACCATGGAAGATCATAATTTTATACGCCAATGTCGGTCGGGCTATTATTACCCAAATGATGGCTTTAGTAATACAATAAGATCTCGGTAATTTGAGTAGCAAAGAATTGCTTTAATTTAGCTAGGTAATCGGCCTTCCTTCTTATTGCACTTAGGAGCTAGAGGATACAAGTGAATATACGACCAAAATTCTGTGTCACCGACCCAAAACCCATTACTGTATGTATGTATGTATGTTGGCGTTACAGTCCATGAAGAACCTGAGCCGAGCTTCTTTCAATCACCCATGTTGTGTGTGATTTCATTTTTCCATAGGTGAAAGGGACCTACAGTTTATTGCCGGTTCCGAACGGCGAATTGCGAGAAGCTTTTCATGACAATTTTATTACAGGGGGTTTTGTCAGAACCCCGCTGAGGAGAAACACCGTGAAAAACACGTTCGATGACATGGCTGTGTCGGGATTCGATCCCGACACAGCGTCAGAGGCCAACACACTACCCATTACTAGTGAACCGAAAATTAATTGTATTACTCCATCTCTAATAAAATCTATTACAAAGGGGCTAGAACCTAGGTGTCTCTCAAGTATCTACCTTTTGTGTGATCCAGAGTTGAGTATTGCTTCCTGAACCCTGCTTGGTATTCACTTAATATCTTGTTGATTGATATCCATTTCGAGAGTCTATTATAAATCACAGCACCAAATAGTTCTGCCGAAGTATTCAGAAAAGAGATGCCTCTGTAGTTGGCTGGATTATCCACCTCGCCTTTTTTGTGCAAGGCGAGATTATCGCTCTTTTAACGCTTCCTGGAACAGTGGCTGTTTCAAAAATTCTATTAAACTCCTTTGTAAGAGCAGTGAGAAATTCAGAAGAGCTGTTTTTTTAGAACCCCAACGGAATCCTATCATCACCTGGGGCTTTCCCCGCTTTAGATGAGTCGACTGAGCTTTTAACTTCGGAAAAGGCAAATGGCGCATCTAATAGCTCGTCGGTAAGAACTGGGGCGGCATATTGCGGTAGCGGTGAGAATTGCGAAGCATTGAGCAGATTTTTGAAATATTCTCTCAGTTCTGATCAAAATCAAAATCATAACAGTTCTTCCAGTTACCATTTTAGCCGCTTTCCAAAAATCTGTTGCAGATTTCGAATAATTATGAACTGCAATGATCTGTTGGTTAAAGAGCTTCCTTTTCGCCATACCTACAAGGAAGTTTGTAGTATTTCTTCGCTTCGGCATAAATTTCCTTGCAGTAATTAGTATTATGTGCCCTTAAGTACTTAAGCAATGCAAACGATCTAATTCTCGCCTTCAGGCAGTCGGTAGGTCGGTATCGAACCATTTCTGTTTTCTGTACTAGTACAGTACGCATTTCCTTAACTCTCATCGGTATGGATCTTTTAATAATTTGGGCTAGGTCGTCGTTATATGGAGCGTTGTTATGCTCGCTTAGTTTCGAAAGCTCAACCTATTCTGGTAATATGCGCGAAAATTGTCAGTCCAAATTAGCTTCGGAAGAATAGCCAGTTGCTTTGAGTTCTGTCTTGCTCTTGACGTCGAAATAGCGCAGGAAGTTTCTAATGGCATATGGTCGGAGAATGCTTGGGCACCTACTTTAATATTGTCAACGACAGAGTTCCAATTTCCGGACTGTAGAGATTTAA
Organism: Eumerus sabulonum; assembly: GCA_951905685.1. Taxonomy (NCBI): domain Eukaryota; kingdom Metazoa; phylum Arthropoda; class Insecta; order Diptera; family Syrphidae; genus Eumerus; species Eumerus sabulonum. Next base: position 213,978,433 of record OX645060.1, read on the forward strand.
TTAGTACTACTATTTAACCTTCTAGTATTACTGTACATATTTGATAATACGTTGAGTACACGCATGTATAAGATTCCATTCATGTCATTAATGAGTGCCGATGCAGGTGACATTTGTGCCCACTCATAATAAAGTCATCTAACAGTGGACACATTTAGAGGGGCAAATGTCGACTCTGACCACTTCCTCGTAGCAGCAAGATTCAGAGCTCGACTGTCCAATGTCAGAAAGCTGCATCAGCCCATCAGGAGGAGGCTCAACATTGGGCGCCTGAGCACACCGGAGGTTGCCAGAGTCTACAGGGAGCAGCTGAGCGAAAGACTCTACGGTATACCTACGTCGAACACAAATGCCAATAATATGTGGCTGCATTGCCGCTCAGCCATTCAGGAAGTAGCCCAAACCACCTTAGGATACCTACCACCCCCGACAAGAAACCCGTGGTATGATGGCGAGTGTGAGCAGAAAAAGGCAGCAACCGACGAGGCGTACCAAAAGGCGCTACAGAGGAAAACCAGGGCAGCGCAAGAAGAGTCAGAGCCAGAAAAAGGGAGGAGAAAAATCTACTGCGACAAAAGAAAAGAATCTTCGCAGCCTCCCAGCTCAAGGATATCGAGGAGTCTAGAAATAAAAATAAAATACGAGCCTTTTACAAGAAAGCCAAAGGCCTTGCAGGAGGCTTCAAAAAGGGCACCCTGGCTCTTCGAAACTGCGAGGGTAATCTTGTCACCGACCCGCAGGGAATAGTGGATGTATTTAAGCAGCACTTCCAGCAGCTGCTTAACGAGCATGACCAAGAGAGAGTGGTAGGGACCGAGGAAATCCCAACTCCAGCCGCTGAAGTAGTCCTCCCACCCAGCATCGAAGAAGTCGGCACAGCTATTCAGAAGTTGAAGAACAACAAGGCCGCAGGCTCAGATGGCTTGCCATCAGAGCTCTTCAAGGCTGGCGGCGATGTTCTTGTAGGGAGCATGCACCAGGTCATCTGCAGAATTTGGGAAGGTGAAAGCATGCACAAAAAAGGCGATCCTACCTCTTGCAAGAACTATAGAGGTATATCCCTGCTCAATGTCGCATACAAGATCCTGTCCAGCGTATTGTGTGAACGTCTAAAACCATTTTGCACCGCACTAATCGGCAGCTACCAGTGCGGCTTCCGGCCCGGCAAATCAACTTTAGACCAAATTTTCACACTTCGACAAATCCTGGAAAAGACCAACGAGTTTCGAATCGATACACACCATCTTTTCATCGATTTCAAAGCCGCATACGACAGCATTCATCGTGAAGAACTGTTTGGGGCGCTGGCCGAATTCGGGATCCCGGTAAAACTGATCCAGTTGTGTCGCGCCACGCTAAAAAACACGCGGTGCACCGTGCAACTCGGTTCTACGACCTCGGAACCATTCGAAACATGCACCGGATTTCGGCAGGGAGATGCGCTGTCATCTGGCTTCTTCAACCTGGTGCTGGAGCAGATAGTGCGACGGGCAGGCGTCAACAGGGAAGGCACTATCTTTTACAAGTCCATCCAGCTGCTAGGATACGCGGATGATATCGACATCATCGCGTGTTCTCGCCGTGGTATTGTGGAAGCATTCACGGCGATTGAAGAACAGTCGAAACGAGTTGGTCTTAAGATCAATGAGGACAAAACGAAATACATGCTGTCAAGCAAAAACCAATCCGTCGCTCACCACCTGGGAAAAAATATACCAATTGACAGCTACAATTTCGAGGTAGTTAAGGAGTTTGTCTACCTCGGGGCAAACGTAAATTCCACAAATGACACCACAGTGGAGATCCGGCATAGAATCGCCCTTGGCAACCGCTGCTACTTCGGCTTGTCCAAACAACTGGGGTCAAAACTCCTCACTCGAAAGACCAAAGTCATGCCTTACAAAACGCTCATTCTGCCAGTCTTGCTGTACGGAGCCGAAAGCTGGACGATTAGCAGGACAGCGGAGGTGATTTTGGGTTCTTTCGAAAGAAAAATTCGGCGCCGGATATTTGCTCCTGTCTGTGAGGAAGGTGAATGGAAAAGAAGACACAACCGCGAACTCTACGAGCTGTACCAAAATGTGGATGTAGTCCGGAAGGCAAGGATCCGTCGACTACACTGGCTCGGCCACATCGAGCGCATGGACATCAACGCTCCAGCTAAGAGGGTCTTCGACTCCGAGCCTCCTGGTTCGAAAAGAAGAGGAAGACCGAACCTCCGGTATAATGACCAAGTAAGACATCTTGGTCTTGACAACTGGAAGCAACGTGCCCGGGACCGTCAAGGATGGAGCTCAGCTATAGCTCAGGCTCAGATCCTCCATGGATCGCTGGCCTAATAAGTAAGTAAGTAACAGTGGACACATGTTTTATTTAGATAAACACTACATGGCGCAGTCGGTTTGAACCAACGTACATACATACGAGTATTAAGAAACCGGTACGTAACAACCATCCCATTCTGAACAAAAGACCGCGTGGAAGACCATCGAAACAACGAATAATTTTTTACAACACAAACATGTAATTCATCCGCAAAGTAGAGGAATTGAAGTTAGATGGAAATATAGCAGAAAATTGGCGGATATTTTGGCTAAACTTTGAGGTGTTTGCTACAGCGATTGAACTGGACAAAAAAGAAGAACAGGTTAAAATCGCAATTTTCCTTAACTCGTTGGGCTCAGATGCAATCGAAGTTTTCAACTCGCTGAACGCATAACGGAGGATGACAGGAGAAAATTTAACAAAGTGGTAGAAGCACTTCAGACGTTCTGCAAACCCAAATGCAACGAGGTCTACGAAAGCTACCTGTTTCACAGCCGAAGTCAGGTTCCAGGAGAACCATTCGATCAGTTTTTGATGGACTTGAAGAAAATAGTGAAAAAGTGTGGTTATGGAGTACAAGAAGACAGAATGTTGAGCGAAAGGCTGGTGCATGGATTAAGTGATCAGAAGCTGCAAAATAGGATACTAGAGACAGATGGCTTGACTGTGGAGAAGGTTACTGAAATGGCAAGGGCGGCGGAGGCTTCAAAAGAACAGATGCGGAGAATGGAGGAGCAGGCTGCTGGGACAAGCAGAGTTTCTTTAGATCTAGTGAAAAGATTTCAAAACAGGAGGAGTACTTCTAAAAATAATAATAACTTGAATTTTGAACATAATTTAGATTATTACGGTCGAAATCATTTTGATAAAGCAACCATTGCGACAAAAAAATTAACAAAACGAAAAATTTGGAAATGTGTAACAATGTTGCTTGTACTTATTGTGGACAAATCCATGTGAAAGGAAAATGTCCTGCATTCGGTAAAACGTGCTCTTTGTGTAGAGGAAAGAACCATTTTTCTTCAGTTTGTAGAAGAAGAGGTGTACAAGAAATCACAATGGAAAGGCATGAAACAGGTGAACAAGAAAATACTTTTTGCATTGACGCTATATATTACAAAAAACAAAAAGAATTCGGAAAAGTATATATCAATAATATTTTTGAGAAAAAGGCTGCATGGTTTGAAACTCTTCAAATTGAATCCAAAAATATTAAGTTTAAGTTAGACACTGGTGCTGATGTAAATGTTATACCTAAACAAAATATTGAAAATTTGGAAAACGTGAAACTGGTACAGTGTAAGGAAAAATTGGAAGGGTAAGGAGGTGTTGAAATAAGAGTATTAGGTTGTGTGGAACTAGAGTGTAAAGTGCATGATAGAATAGCTATTTTAGTTTTTTTTTGTAGTTGACGTAGACAATGCTCCTATTTTGGGTCTAGAAAGCTGTATTAGGTTAGGTTTAATAAAAAAAGGTTAATAGCGTTGACATAAGTGAAAAATGTAAACTGATAGAGAAATATGCATGCTTATTTGAGGGACTAGGCTGTTTCTGTGATAGTTTTCACATTGAATTGAAAAACAATGTCACTCCCGTTGTTAAACCAGCACGTAGAATTGCCACGTCATTGGAAGCACCATTAAAAAATGAATTAAAAGCACTTTGTGAAAGAGGCGTCATAGAGGTTGTCGATGAACCTGCGGAATGGGTTTCCAATATTGTTATAGTTGAAAAACCTAAATCAGAATTTGATTATGTCCACAAGCAATAAACGAAGCAGTCAAAGATTATATATACGAAATCCCCTCTTTCGAAAAAATCAAGTCTAAGCTACCTAATTAAAAATAATTTTCGGTATTCGACATGAAGGATGGCTACTGGCAAGTAAAATTGGATGACGATTCGAAAAAATTATGCACTTTGAGCACACCATTTGGCTGTCACCGTTTTAAAAGATTGCCCTTTGGGCTAAAAATTGCAGCTGAAGCCTTCCAGAAAATGAATGAGAAAAATGTTGGTAATATAGAAGGGGTCATTATATATATAGATGACTTCTTAATAACTGCAGAAAGTGAAAAGGAGCATGATGATTTTGTCGAAAAGGTAATGGAAAGGGCTATGGAGAAAGGAGTTAAATTTAGTAAGTCGAAGCTACAGTATAAACAAAGAAAGGTAATTTTTTTGGGTCATATAATTTCTGAAGATGGGATAGAAGTTGATAAGTCTAGAATGGAAGATATTGAAAAAATGGGGGTTCCGAAAACGAAAAATGAGTTACAACAGCTGCTAGGCTTAGTAAATTATGTTCGAGACTATATACCAGAGTTAACCAACATTTCCAAGCCGTTAAGGGAATTGCTTTCTAAAGATGTAGTTTTCCAGGGGTTGGACTGCCACACGAGTTGCTTAGAGAGAATTAAAAGATGTATTATAAACGCACCAGCGTTGCGTCCATTCGATAGTAGGGAGAGCATCACAATGCAAACGGATGCAAAACAGTTTGGATTGGGATGTTGCCTGATGCAAAAGGTTAGGCCAGTGTGCTTTGCATCTCGAAGTTTGTCAAGTGCTGAAGTGCAATATGCACAGATTGAAAAAGAATTTCTCGCGGTAGTATTTGCATGCCAAAAATTTCATGCATATATTTATGGATTCGATGTCGAAATAGTGACAGACCATAAACCACTTTTGGGTATAATGTCAAAGGACTACCGTAAAATACCGTCAGCACCATTGCAAAAGATGAAGTTAAGACTTCAAAAATATAGATTGCATTTTAAATACATGCCAGGGAAGTTTTTGTATGTTGCAGATTTACTGTCGAGGAATTTTAGTGTAGAAACCTCGCGAGCAGAAATTGAGGATTTAAACGAAATGGTGCATTCCATTAACGTGAGTGAGGAAAAGAAACAGATTTTTCAGAAGGAAACAAGGAACGATATACAACTGCGAGGCTTAAAAAGTATCATACTGGAGGGATGGCCAAATAGCAAATCCAAAGTTCTGGAGAGTGTAAGAGAGTTATGGAATATAAGGCAAGAATTGTATGTCTCTGATGATTTATTGTTTTCTAACGATAGAATATTCGTTCCGAAGGCGTTGCGGGACACTAAATGGAAAAATTACACAGTTCTCATCTCGGATTTGAAAAAACAAAAGCGCGTGCTCGCAGGCTAGTGTACTGGCCGTCTCTAAACCAAGATATAGAAAATATAATAGCAAATTGTACCATTTGCCAAAAGTCTAGATCTGAAAACAAAAAGGAGCCCATGATTAGTCATGTGATTCCTGACATTCCATTTAATAAAATAGGTATGGACTTTATGGAAATAGATGGCAAAATCTACTTAGTGGTGGGTGATTATTTCTCGAAATATTTAGAAATTATACCAGTACATAAGAAGACATCTCAGTCAGTTATATTATATAACAGCCTATTACCCGTGTTCGCCATGCATGGTTTGCCAAGAATAATAGTTGCTGATAATGTTCCTTTTGGATCGTTTGAATTTCGTCAGTTCTGTAACAATTTAGCTATCGAAATTTTCACAACAAGTCCGAGATACCCAAGAGCGAACGGATTTGCTGAGAGGTTAGTGCAGGTTTCAAAAAACTTAATATTAAAATGCAAGGAGTCGGGAAACAGTTTGTGGTTGGCGCTGTTAGAATATAGAAATTCCCCAATAAAAAAATTCTACTCTCTCACCATGTGAGATCATGATGGGTAGAAAAACCAGAACTCAAGTTCTCTCTCTCAAGATCTCTTTGGAAACACCGACATTACTCGTAAAATTGTGCCAGTTTTAACTGCTAATAATAGGATTAATAAAATGTATTATGATAAAACAGCACACATCAAAAACGAATTTATAAAAAATGAAAAAATATGGATGAAAGACTCCAAAATCTGGGTACCAGGAACTATAATAGAAAAGTTAAAATATGTACCAACCAACCAATGGTCGAACCTTACGCAGAAACTCGTTTTTTATGAGGACACGCCAATAAATGGATTCACATGTACACAACAAGTGCAAGCAACATAAAATTTAATTAAATAAAAAAAAAAAAAAAAAAAAAAATGTGAATAATGAATTTATATATAATAATCAGATAAAGTACTTTCGGGAGGAGACGTAGAGATTTAATTAGTACTACTATTTAACCTTCTAGTATTAATGTACATATTTGATAATACGTTTAGTACACGCATGTATGAGATTCCATTCATGTCATTAATGAGTGCCGATGCAGGTGACATTTGTGCCCACTCATAATAAAGCCATATAACGGTGGAAACGTGTTTTATTTAGATAAACACTACACGGCAATAATCTATAACTGAACAAGATGTTCCACGGATGAAAGTGAGTTCGCCGGCTTTGTCTCCTTCGCAGCTTCAATTTAAGATTTAACCGTCGTACGCGTCTGCAATTTACATAATCATGATACCCTTCCCTTTCCATTTCAAAATTCGTCCTTAGAATTTCGAGTTGCGTTTAAAATTAATGATGTAGGACCATATGTAAAATTGTTTTGCGATAAACCTATCCTTACATTGAAGACGTCCGCAAGAAGAAGGTCCGACGATCCTAAGCTCTGCATCATATTGGAGAGTCTGTCATAGTCTTGCATCCAGTGACTACAGTTAAGGTACTATACAAAGGGTGCTGCCCTTTATCTTTACATTGGGTTACAAAATTTAGTTACATGTAGTTACCATACCCAGTATGGTTGTGATATTGGTAACAGTAGGCTAATGATGATGAGGGCACCGTGGCGCAGTGGTTAGTGTGTTCGACTCTGGCGCACGATGAGCGAGTTCGGATACCGATAACACCAACGCCATGGAATGTTTATTTCGCCTTCCTCCTCGGCGGGGTACTGACCCCCCGTAGTAAACTTGCCATGAAAAAGCTTCTCGACTCACGCCGTTCGGAATCGGTATTAAACTGTATGTCCCTTTCATCTGTGTAAAAAATAAATCACACACAACATGGGTGATTGAGAAAAGCTTGGCTCTGGTCTTTCATGGGCTGTAACGCCACCAAAGAAGAAGAAGGCTAATGATGATTGCTCCCTAAAGAGGGTTAACAACAATCCGGAAGTGGGACAACAAAATATCCTAATTTCTTTTTAGCAATCCCGGGTGACGCATGCCAGCATAAATATTGACGAAAAATCAGTTTCATGTTCCATCAAACCCAGTTGAATTCATATTGCTCTTTTATCATTCTCCCTAATTGTAGATAAAAATGCAGATATAACTTTTATTAAACGATTGGCACATATCTTACCGGCGGACAACATATTTGCATATTGTGCTGCCACGTTTGGTATGCAAATCAAATCAAATCAATAAATTTGAAAAGTCCGAAAAACGACTGTAATCCTCTAATTCCCAGGAGTTAAAAATTCTAGTAAGCATTGGATCAAAAACGACAGAGGATAATGAATCATTAAGTTCACAAGAAGAAAAGAATGGAATCTTAGTGAATATACTTAAATTCGATCGCATTCAATGCAGTGAAATATTGCAGATGGTAGCTTCTTCCAATACTGGTAGCTGACAGTTTGATAATTACACTTATTGATTGCCTCGGGAACTTTTAAAGATTCCGACGTGTCAAGAGGTAACTGAAGTGTTCTAATTGGGTTGACAAATTTCATTCCGTCCGGTTTTTGTTCTTTCGTTTGATGTGATTTATCTGAATAAGACGGGTTGTCGTCTGTTCGAAGTAGCTGGGTTAGGTGGCCCATCACAGTGATTGACAGTTGAGATGGAATGAAGGAGAAAGGTGAACTCTGGGGTGGATGATAATGAATTTTAATTTAAATGATAATCTCTGCTATCGGAGTGAGTAGATGTTGGTAATTTATTTAAGGAGAAGAAGGTGATTTGAGTTAAGTGCGAGGATATTGCTGGAGGTGTCTTCCTTAGAATCACGTTATTAATGTCGTCCTATTGTGAAGCGCCACCATTGGGAGAACGTAATTAGATGATTATGTTCTCTCGAGGTGTCGTTCTTTTATAAGATAAGAGCATCTGAATGATTAATAGATGCTAAAATTATAAATTCATAGCTTACAGCAGCTAGGGAGTAGGAATAGTTAAATAGTACTGACACTCAACATTTGGATGGTACGAAAGCGAAAAGAAAAGAGTCACATTGTTAATGATGATGAAATTCCAAATACCTCAACGAAGGCTTTAAAAGAAAAATGAGAATTTTACAAAGTAGAGCTTGTACTACGAGAGAACTGCCAAAGCAACCTATCAAGAGTATTCTGGTTGCACCCAAATAGGTCACAACAAGTGTAGTTGTAGGCTTTTTTTTTCAATAAGATCGCACTGGCTTTGTGCTTCTTACAACCAACGTCTGATTGTGGTTCATAACAGTAAACATCATAATTTCTTTTCTCTGCCCGCATGCTTTCGCATTTAAAATGTTAGCAAAACTTCAATTGCAAATGACTGCCTAAAATAGGATTGACCAAATGAAGTGCAGGAAAGTAAACGAAAAACAAGACTACAAATATTTACCTTTGTACCATGACTTTTATTCTAAAGTCACATCACATTTATAATTCTTTACTTATTATTATATTAAGTTTATTGCAAGCTACAAAAAACTAAAACATAAATGTTCCCAGCCTAAGTTCGCCAGGACCTTCGCCGATCGTGTTTCCGTCAAGCTCTCTCAAGAGCCGATGCAAATTGCACGAACCATAGAACAGCAATGGAGGCGTTGTCAAAGCGCCAATAGGTATGTTGCCTCTACGTTGCATCGATGAACGAGTGCTGTTGGTGAGCTTGACGAGCAGAAAAGGGCGCGATCGAGGTGCAGCGCTGGAGAGATATTATCGCAGCAACGACGTTCGACAGTTTTACCAAAGAGTAAGACGAACACGTCAAGGTAATAAAGCTAGAGCGGAAGCCTGCAGGGATGACAACGGACAACACAGTCGATGCTGAAAATATTGAAAGACTGTTTTTGCGCACTGTATAACTGGAAGAAGATGAGAGAGAATTACGGTCACCCGACTTAGATGAGGTAAGACAGCGATCTCAAAACTAAAGTCTAATAAAGCTACTGGCTCAGACGGCCTGTCTGCATTGCTATTTAAAGCAGCTGGAGATGAGTCGGTTGGGGATATGGTCGTAAGAAACCATGCTCGATGAATGGAATCTCAACATCGTTTGCCGGATCCACAAAAAAGGTCCTATAACTGCGCCAACCGTAGAGGAATAAGTCTCCTTAACATCGTGTATAAGATCTTCTCTGCCGTGCTGTGTGAATGCAAGCAATTCGTTTTATAGGTTTTTATCAGTGTGGCTTCAGGCCAGGAAAACACGATAGACCAAATATCCACACTGCGGCAAGATCTTGGAGAAGGACCCATGAATTTCAGGTCGACGCACATCACCTTTTCGTAGATTTTAAGGCAGCATATGCCAGAGTCTATAGAGACGAGCTATATAGAGCCATGTCATGTTTTGACATCCCTACCAAACTCAACAGGTTATGCAGGATGGGAGACGATATTTCATTTAATTTTTTTCAACATCATGCTTGAAAAGATCGTGTGGGATTCACTGGCCAATACGAGAGGCACGATCTACTTCAAGTCTGCACAACTGTTTGCTTACGCTGATGACAGTGACGTGATTAGGAGAATGCAGCGAAAGGTCAATGAAGCTTTTGCGAGCATTGAACTAGAAACGGCTAAAGTGCGTCTGAAAGTAAACGAGGGAAAAACCAAATATATGCTGTCGTCAAAGAAAGACGCACAACACCGACGTCTCGGCCAGAACGCCACTATTGGCAGCTATAACTTTACCTACCTACCTCGGCTCACTGATTAGATTAGACGCAGAGTAAATCTCGCCAACCACGGATTATTTGGGCTCAAGAGGCTATTGAGTAGTAGAGCCCTCTTTCGGAAAAGTAAGGTGACCTTCTATAAAACCTTTATTATCCCGGTCCTCCTCTACGGTGTAAAAATGGATCAAGAAGCCCGTGGTTGCTTCGAAAGGTTGCACAATCTTCGATACCTTCTGTGTTGACGGAGATTTAACCATGATCTGTACGGACTGTACAGTGACAACCTAGTCTACGGATCCAGTGTCCAAGACTAGGCCATGTAGAGGGAATGGACAGCACAGCTGAATTCCTTCTCAGAAATGCGGGTGCGTCGATAGTTCCACCTAACAGTCGGTACAGAAAGAATATGTCGGCTATTTCACACTGTGTTTTCAAAGTTTGTAAACCGGCTCGGATGTCGATAACACCAACGCCATCCAATGTAAATTTCGCGGCGTATATGTACATGCAATGAAAGAGCTTCTCGACTCACGCCGTTGGGAATCGGAATTCAACCGTAAGCCCCTTCCATCTTTGTGAAAAATAAATAACGCACAACATGAGTGATTGAGAGAAGCTTGGCTCTGGTCCTTCATGAGCTGTACCGCCGTTGATATTGCCTAGCTAAACTTCAAAAAGTCTGCGTTGATAGACATTGGATTCGTTTATGATAAAGTCGAGTTCATTTACTGTTAGGACAAAAATTAGAGAAAAAGACAACACTGTGGCCAGAGATTGAATATCTGAAAATACTCTGTAAAAGCGTTTCTCGATGTACGATTTGAGCCATGGTGATGATTTGGGGTGGAGAGCCTTAAAAGCTTCGAGTTTGAAAAATGTTAATGGATGTCATTCAATGATATATAGTAAATTGCTAACACATCTTTATATTCATTTTTATACTCAATTTCATTTTTTTCTTTAATAAGAGGATTAATATAGGTTAGTAAAGTTCGAGGCTCATAAGAGAATATTGATTCACATAGCGGAATACCTGTCACAGTTGAGGGTGTATTTCTGTATTTAAATAAAAAAATCAGTACTTTCGATTGTACTGAAAGTTTATGCAAATTTTTGTGCTCATTTAAATATGCAATAAAAGCCTTTTTTGGAAGTACTTACCGCTCTCTCGGCTAGCCCATTGCTGGGGGGGTGATATACTGGGCTAGGCATATATTTAATTCTGTTTCTATCTAGGAACATTTTAAATTGGAAACTAAAAAATGGAGGACCATTGTCACTCACTAGTATCTTGCAAAAACCGAAGGTAGCAAACAAGATTTTTAATTTTTCAATTATTACCGTCGTAGTGGGCCTGGACAAAATGTCTATCGACATCCACTTGCTGAAATCATCAGCTGCAATAAAAAAATCAACGCCCGCAAACTGGAATAGATCGACGTGCAATCTTTCGAATGGGGAACACTGTTCTGGGCCAAGTGAACTTTGGACAATCTTTAAACAAGTATAACAGTTATTTACATATTGTTCAATATCCTTATCAATTTGTGGCCACCAAACAGCCGATCGAGCCGTAAGTTTCATGCACACAATACCCACATGTTGATCATGCAATATCCCTAACATCCTATTATAGTATTTTGTGGGTATCACAACCCTATCTCCATAAAACAAACACTCACTCTCGAAATATAACGATCCCCTGATTCGATAAAATGGCAATGCCTCTTTGAGTTTTGTATTTTTTCTACACAATTTTTCAACATTTTCCAACCATCACTTTTGTACGTGCTCCCTCACCCTCACTAACAACACCTCTTCACCTGTGGCCTCACCTATTTCTTTTAATGTTAAAAGGTATACATCACTAAAATCAAAAAAATTAATTTCACCATCCTCAATATTAGTAGTAGGGTAATTTTTAGAGGAAGTCGTGATAGACCGTCCGCATTCTGCAATTTCGCTCCTGGTCTATATTTGATTGTACAGTCATATCCCGAAAGAAACAAAATCCACCGATGAAAACGAATAGACACAATGCTACTTAACGCCTTCTGATGCCCCAAGAAGCTTTCCAATGGTTTATGGTCTGTGTATACCACAAAAATGACGGCCAGGGCCTCGCTATGTAGCTGTGTGTAATTTCGTTAAGCGGAGCTTAACGTAAAAGATATCATATAGCACGGTTTTTCAATTCCGTCACCCACAATGCTTAAAATCGCGCCCACACCGTATAGTGAGGCATCACATGTGATGACGATTGGTAAAATTGGATTAAAAGGAGTCAACAAATTGTTGTTAATTAGCAGTAGTTTACTTTTTTCAAATGCCTTCTGACATTCCTTGGTCCATTTGAAAGGCTCATCTTTTCGCAAAAGCTTATATAGTGGAGCTAAAACAGTGCAGCTATTTGGCAAAAATTTAGCATAGAAGTTGATCAAACCCAAGTAACTTTGTATTTGTACAATATTTTCGGGGAACGGAGCTGAAACAATACATTCCATTTTAGATTTCGATGGGCTTATTCCTAGCGAAGAAATTGTGTGACCCAGATATTCTAAATTCTCTTTGAAAAACATACATTTTTCCCAATTAATCCTTACTCTGTACCCTTCTAACCCTTTTAAGGCTGAGAATAGCTTCGTCTTACAATCCGTTAAGGATTTAATAATCGAAATCATCACCAGTTACGAATTGTTCTATGGATCCTATTAATGCCATGATCACGTGCTTTTTTTTTTTCTAATCGCCTTTTATTTCGACAATCCTTATATTTTAAACTACAGTTTTCGGCTAATTACTTTTAAATAAAATTCTAGTTATTGTTCTTGAAAATATTTAAACTTTTTTTTACAAGAAATTTCACAATTTTTGTATAGAATACGCGTGAACGTTTTTTTTTTTTTTTGTTTTGTATGAATAATCCTCGTCGCCACTATTTTGTATGAGTCTAAACGACAACCGACCCAGTTCAAGTTCATTTATTGACTGACTCAAAAAAAAGAGAATATACATTGGGTTGCTTAACACTATACATACATGTGTATGTATGTATATAACAGCTAATCTTATTAAATGCTTTACTAAAGTCGGTAGTAAGAACATCTACTTCATTGCCTTGCTCCAATATTAAAAGCGTTTCGGAGACAAATTCGATTAGGTTAGTTGTAGTCAATCTGCTCTTTAGGAAACCATGCTGCCGGGGGGAAAAGTTGGATTTGCGGTTGTAGAACAATAAGTTATAGACAATGGATTCGAAGAGTTTAGGGAAAGAAGACAATTTGGTCATTGATCTATAGTTAGAGACATCGCCCTTAGAGCCTTTTTTGTATGTAGGGAAGATGAAATAATGCTTCCGTACTATAGGCAGGGTAGCTTGACAAAGTGGAAGGCAAAAAGAAAAGGGGTAGAGAGAGGTTTACATAGAGAATTGATGCATTTCTTAAAGAATATGGCTGGCAAACCGACAGATCCCGGAGGGGAGTCGTCTTTGTCATGTCCCATGAGATGTCATAAAGCTAAACAATAAAACGTTTGACTTTTTACTGCACTCATTAAATAACTTGCTAAAGAATAAAGTAAAAAGATGCGCAATGGTTTTAGGGTCGTCGGAGCAAATTTGTGAGTGGAAATGATTGCGAAAGACTCTCTTTGAGGCTGATGAATTGACAGAAACGTCTAGGATCGATAATTATCGACGACTACATTCTTTTAAGACATGTGTTATAAAGAGATTCAGAGGAACGAGGAAAGCTCGTTGGTAAATCGCATAATCGATAAATGGCAAGCATTCAGCTAGCGAAAGGGCGTACAGATCAGAGTAAATAAAAATAGCGTCTTTGTCAAGCACCTAAAATGGACAACCCTTTATAAACACACTGATACATTTCAGTGAAATTCTTACTTGGCTTTCAATTGCCAGTAGCAGTTGGCAAGTAATGGTCAAAAGTTCAGCTACATTATACATTCTAAATACCTTACATACTGCGTATAGAAGAAGCTACATATCTGTTAAGAGTACAAAGCCCTTATCACCGAATACCATCGAATAATTTTTATGGAATAAATTCAGAAGTGTGAAAGGACAGCTATTTCAAAGCACACCATCACATCTTGGCGTATCATTATCTTCCCATAAAAATAAGAAAAAATGAACACCATCCACTGCCTAGAGCCGATCACGACCCTCGAAAACGTGTATCTTACTTTTCTGACATCGCCCAATGCACCGCTTAGTAAAACCGGCGCGTAGGTCGACATTTGTAATATAAATCAACGTCGAGTGTTGCACTCAGGTGCTTCTCAACTGATGCCCACCCGCAATAATTCCGATTAAAAGAAAATTTATTTCCAGCATTAATGTCATGTTTGTAGCAGGTAATGAAATCATAAAAACGAAGCAGAAGTGTCCCAAGCGTCGTCCGTGTCTTACGACCAAAAGTATAGTAGGTAGGCTAGCAACTAATCCACAATCTTATCACGTTTTTAAGCTACAATAGCGAAAACGTTCTACAGTACGTTCGTCAGTCCTGAATAAGTAATTCCAGTGGTCACGTCTCATCATCTAGCTTCATAATCGTCTGCCAATGGAAACCAAACCAAATACCTTTGGTCCCTGCAAAAGAACAGTCATTAATGCAGCAATTGCGACGTCTTAATGATGATGATTTCCGATAGGAACAATTTACAATACAACCGTTCGGCGAACAACTCATGGATGTAGCAAAGTCTCTATGGTTGTAGGAAACGAACGTGCACAGAGGAATCTTCGAACTCCTCGTGGTGAGTCGGAAGAATTTGAAAGACCAACAACTCAAATTCCAAACATTTTCTTTTGTTCCTTTCATTTAAACAACATTGCAATCGAAATTGTATATGAACATGCTTGCACTGTGTAGTTGGTAATCAAAAACTTGGGAGTAGATTCGGCGTCATCAACGCTTTTGGCTTTCATCATCAAGCAACACCGCTCGTTACCACGGGAGCAGTATTATTCACAACCAGTTGGGCAGTCAGTTGTATCCCAAATGACTAGATACTATGTACGAGTATGTATACAAGTGATAATGAAGATATCTTGTCGTTACTCTATGATCTTTGAAACGACGATGAACTAATAGGTAAGAATCACAAAAGACGATAAATACATATTTACAGTAATCAGGTGCAGTGGTTGTTTGACGACAGGATGGGAAGAGTCCACGTTGCCTAGGACAAAACAAAGAAGTTGCAAACCATGAACGTTAAGGTAGAGATTGGTAATTAAGGCTCGTCCACGGATATCCGCTGAACACGATGAGGATTTATTTTCTGTTTTGGATTTAACTTATTGTATAAATCCATTCCCATGAGCTATGATTAGGGAAAATATAACACAAGCAAGCAGTTTTCTGCTACAATGATGAGTCTGAAAACTGTGAAGTCATTCTTGTGACTAATTTCCAGTAGCGAACATTGAATTGGAAATTTGCTACGAATTCCACCCACACAGATGTTATAATTAAAACAAAATATGGAAATTAAGGATTTCCTTAATATAAGCGTATTAATAATTACAACCAACAACGTCGTCATGTAAATTGCAATCGCCATTAGTTTGGTGGGAGAGGACGATAAAGCATTGAAACAATTTCTAATTAGATCGAGTTCATATCGTTCCGTAAAGCGACTGAGTTGACAGATCAATACTTGCCATTTACCTACGTTTTAAGTGGTCCATACGGAGAGTCCAACCCTGAGTCACTTTTTTCGCACGATCTAGTCAGTTAATTTACTATGGCTTGAGTTGCTTGCTCAATAGGTCGATTATGACAACCGTATAATTTAATAATCTGTAAACATTATTCGGGTATAAACCTTTCCTTATTAAATGGCAATGATAACTAGGTACGTTTGGCTTCGACGCATGCCATGATTCAGGCACGAGATGTCAAAGATAGAACCATGAAAAATCATACAGCAAAAAAATCACCCACTGGTTTTGCAATCTTCTTTTACTTCAAGTTGCAGGTGGATCGGTTTAAGATAAGATTCACCTAGAAGGTAGCTTATGTTAATCTGTTTGCAATCTTGGCATGGTTTCCTACTGCGGTTTAGGGTTAGGCAGCAGCAACGAACGTGATCGTTCTCCCTCCTCTCTTATCTGCACAGAGGTCACAAAAGCTTAGCTTCGTCTGATATTGTCCGAAATCCGCTTATTGTCCTTACCTCGTATAGCCGGTAGACTGATGGAATTTTCCGGTGGGTGTTTTTTTCCTTTTTAGCGCCTCCACCAATACTGGTGTAGGGTATATGTAATGGAATAGACTTGACCACCAGGTCCAACCACATTTAGTAGTATCCTAGATAGCTTGTACTGGCGACGTTTTGTTTACATCACCGACCGCTGAGCGGAAGATCTGTAGTTCAAAGTCGTTCCACAATTCCTATAAGGAAAATATTATGCAACACAGTTGTTGTGAATGAGAAGTGGTCAAACATACTGATGAAGGCATAACACTCACTTTAATGGTCACTTTAAATTCATACTCTGTCTGTGCAATTCTAATATAACACCATACATAAGTGCACAGAACAGTTGCTGAGAACTACAACCAATGTGAAAATTCGGTCGGGACCTCTCTAATCCTATCTAGGACAACCACCCCTAGAACGAACATCTACGACCGAAACCACTGCACTCCGTTCAAGTTGTGTGATAAACATTATAAGAGTATAAACTCTTGAACCTGCGCGAACTATAAAAAACAAAACAGCGTGTTCTGTTGTCAAGCATTATCCCTAGGTATTTAACCGCTTCTTTTGGTCTAATGATCTGGTTGCCCCCTTGAATATTTATGAATTCAACGAGGTCTGTCTCTCAAGATAATAAGCTCATTCCACCTAGACACTGTTTTACATTGAGAAGGAGTAAACCAATAGCTAATATTTTAATCAGGATGTCCAATTTAATACGCATACTCTGACCTTAAGTCGTTCGACAAAAGAGTTGCACGCTTTTTGAATACGAGCCTGCGGAATCATCAGCTATTCTCGGAAGACGCTTTTTATGTTGATGCTAAGTAGTCAGGAGGATTTGTATATGCTGATTATTGAAGCCATCCTTAGGACAAAACTACGTAAAAACATTTTTCTTCTTTCGGAAAGTACGCTATGCAGCAAATGGCTACGTTTGTATAAGTTCTGCAAGATTTTAACGACACCCACTTATGACTCAAATTCTGTGCAATCATATAGTGGATGATTTTCTTGCTGTTTAATTTTTCAGAGATGACCGTGAGATCAACATTGCGTCAATGGCCTAAATGTACTAGCAGAATCGACATGTACGTATGTATGTAGATTCATTAAGCCGGTGCTACATGTCGAATCGATGAACCCATTGAGAAATAACTTCGTTGAGTAATTTGTCTTTCGTTTTGGACCAGTGAATTTGCCGACTAAATTATGCGATTTGACGCCTTTGAATTAGTTTTTTATTTAGTTACATACATCAAATGATTTGCAGGTATATGGCGATCAGCTAGCATAAATTGCTACCTTGAAAGACCAAATTACACGTGTTATCTACTAACAGCCATCCTGTGCGAAAGAGTTACTTAAAGTTTGACTCTCAGTATATGTACATATGTAGATCACTTAGAAAGTAGTCGTGGTACACATTTACATGAAATAATTTCTAAAAAGTAATGGCAAGCATTGATTTATCGAATAAATAAAGATCAAAATAGATTGGCGTACAAATCTTGTTTACATATGTACACATATGAAGATATCTGATTCACGTTCCCATGTACTTGGTAAAGTTCTAAACGCTATATTGAACTTTTGATCTGTGTTAAGTGCATTTCACTCCACTTTGAAGTGCCCCAGTATGAGCTGCTTCAGTAGTGATAGTTCATAAATTCTTAGTTCGTTAAGTATGTTTTCCAAGCATTTGTTTACAATTCGAAAGGCTTTCCTCAAACATACGTATAATAAGAAACAACAAAACCTTGACGCTGCTTCCTACTTTCTAAATTCCACAGCACTGCAACAAGTTATCGTCCCTTTTGGCTTCAACTAACGCACCATCTGTTTTCCTACGCCCGCTATAAAGCTCAACAATAGACGTACATACTGGCTGGCTTGTCCTATTTGGCGCAACCTTAAAACATCGGCCCTATCAAAACACTCCCCATCGGAACTTCTTCAAAACACACACGACCAAGTGCACACTTGTCTGACGCAACGAGCAACTTTGAAATTTCATCGAAAAGTACAACACAAAACAAGACTCACTCATACAAGGATCAACATTGAGTGTTTACTTAGGTGTTTGCCATGTACAACCAAACTCATCGGTTAACGAAAAGAAATTCAAAAAACAAAAAGAAAAACCACCTCAAGTGGTTCTCAACACCTGCCGCGCTGTTTAAAACAATTTAACGCTTTATCGTTTCATTTATCAATTTTTCCACAAATAAGCGATCCGCTGGCGGATGCGTCGATACTGATGCCGATGCACCTAATGATACATACATACATATGTACATATGTTTGTACATTTGTGCATATATAGCTACAGTAGCGCGTGAATACTATCTCTTGGTAGACGGAGATCATAGTCGACTGCCCATCCAACTTTACCCGCATCTCCAGCCGAATCAACTCGCGTACCGGACCGACACATATCCGTACAATCGGTAACTGCACTAAATATTGATTAAATTTGAAGGGCGAAGGAACAGCGTACATTAATACAATCGAATTATCACCTATCTTGCCACCGTCTATAGCCTACACCGCTATGACCAGCTGAGCGTTTCTCGTATGCCGATTGTGGCTGGAAATCGGTTTTGCTGCTGCAACATATACATACATATACTCGTATACGCGTGGGTACAATTACAATAATTATGTTCATTATCCGTGCTTCACACCTGTCCAAATCGCTCTGCACTGCATCGCCTCGAAACCGCGTCAGAGTGTGCGGATATTCTCTGTTTGAATCGCCCCGCGTAAAAGCTTTTTTATTATTCCATCTCGTGCAACAAAAGCCTCAAGTGTAAAATTAACGCGTTTATTGTTCGCAAGACCATTCCAGTTCCTGTCGCGTCGTACAGTATGCTTACTCATTCCACGCTCCCCGATTTGACACGTCGACTCGACCCGATTCGTTCCAGAATTACGGCAACACGGATAAAGGTGCCATCTGAGTGGCGCTGTGGTACAATAGCCTCACCAGATGAATATTGTAAATGACGCGGAGTAGGCATACGTCGTCAGCACGATGCGATAAATATTTCAACAACCCTTTTAACTATCGATGTGCTCGCGAGGAAATTTGTTTCTGTTGTTAATGTTTATTTAGGCATAACTGATTGGTGTAGGACAGAGTGGGCGCGGTAAATTTAATCTGTCAAAGTTTGCGGAGCATATGGTCCGCGGACGAAATTATAGGTGACACCGTGCAACGTTTGACGCAAACATTTATGAAAAACATAACCTTGAGAAATCGCAGTCACAGCCACGATTACAAACAACTCACCCGAGGGATGATGATGGCGGGTCTTGGCTAGGAACCACTGCAGCCACGTCAGGTTATTCGTATCGTTTTCAATGTCATTCCACCGCAGAACATTTTTTAATTTTATAAAATATATGTACATTTCAGAATAGATATCCTCAACTATACTTTTGGTGGAGGATTTTATCATTCTGAAAAGCCGCAATGACTAGCGGTTAGGTCTCTTGGGCGTTGTTTTGGCATGGACATCGTGGAACAAATATATCAATTTTTTATTGAACTTCGAAAACTTGCTTGAAGACACTATTCTATCGTTAAAGTTTTGTGTTGATGTATCCCGCATTACGAGCTATAAAATAAATATTTTGTACCGTTTCCTGTAGTATATCCGTCTGCCGGCAAAGAGGTTGTTAAAGATGTTGACGCTACTTGTCGAAAAAATCAAAGAAATAGCCGCAGTAGCCGAAACCATTATCAATAATTTTCAACTTCTTAAAACGATATTAAATATAGTATATAACATAGTTATATGATCTCGGTTGCAGATACTATGTAGTTAAGCAGTGTTTGTTTTTTTTTTTTTTTCAATATGAAAAAAATGTGGTCTAGATACGACCAGACAGGCTCACACGATTAACTTCCCAGTGGGAAAAATTAAAACACCCATTTAATTTCTTATTTTTTCATTTTTATAAGTCTTGTGTTTATGTCGATGAACTTCGAAACATTGTTTTCAAATAATCAACATTTTTACATATACGGAAAAGTTTAATGAAGCTCAATCCCGAACACCAATGGCCTACACCTTGCTTCTACAATTACTACAATATTTGATGAATAGTAAAATTTTCTTCTTCAAGTTATCAAGAAAAAGTCAATTTGGAAATATCTCATCACTACCATTCATCCACTAAGAAAGCTGAATTAACATTTCGGTAATTATTTGGAAAAAGGCCCCAATCCCAGATTTGATGAAATTCGAATACGTCTAAATAGGCTTTGTCCTGATAATTTTGTATAAATTTTAGGTCGGACTTTCCTAGTTTCAAAAGCTTAGAATTTCCCATACAAAATACGGATTTGGTTTGTTTTATTTCAATTATAGTTTTGCCTGGAACTATGCAAGATGTTTTAAATTATCAAATTTTCCATGTAAAGGTTCTGTAACTCCTAACAGTATTCGGTTTTCAATAGGCTAGAAGATGCATATATGCAAACAATTTTTTTTTAATTCGCGCACGTTCAAGAGTTATATGTACTCTTATGATGATTGTCACACAACCTGAACGGAGTGCAGTGGTTTGGGTCGTAGATGTTCGATCACTACTCTCCAGGGGTGGTTCTAGGAGGAGAGGAACCCACCGAATTTTCACGTTGGTTGTAGTTCTCAGCAACTTATGCATATATGTATGATCACTTCTCATTCACAAAAAGTTGTGTTGCATAATTTTTTTTCCGTAGTTATAGGAATTGTTTTTTCTTGGCTGCGACTTTGAACTACAGACCTTTCCCTCGAAGGTCGGTGATGATAACCACTGCTCCACGGCAACCCCAAATCTGTATAAAAAAAAAACTAATTTGCCTTTTTTTTTAGTTATTTAATTGCTAATAAAAAACGGTTTGACCGATTTTGATGGAAACTTGATCAGTTCTAAGTTACGTAATTACGCGTCGAATGAAGCACGCCATGTTAATATTATCTTTAGTTCTCTATATAATCGAGACCAAAAATTCCGAACGCACATACGTACATACACACATCATCTCTATAAAAAAACCTTGGATTTGGATTCTGGTGACCTTGAAACGTGGAGATTTGTAAAAATTTGGCCCCATTACAATAACTTCCCACTGGGAAGAATATCTCTATTTAATAATGTTTTTTTTTTTTTCAAATCATAGGTTATTTTGACACCGACAGCTGTTTTCCGCTCGAAATCTTGACAGAAAGACAGTATCAAACCTACCCCCGCGGAACGAAACCAGTCGCTTTACGTTTGAACAACGTTGGGAAATATTGAAAACTTATTTTCAAACAGTGCGTTTTTTGAAAATTGACCGAACTGAAGCACCCACCGCGACTGCTGTATGCTTGTGGACAACATTCACGCTCTCCGTCGTCGTACGGTGCGCACAGATGAGAATGTGGCGGATTTGGCCGAGAGTGTGAGACTCAATTCACAAACGTCAACTCGCCATCGACCTCAACAGCTCAACATTTCACGCACTAGCCTGAGGAGACTTCTGCACAAAGATATCGGATTATTGGCTTACAAGGCCCAATTGACTCAGTAATTGAAGGCACGCGATCATATGCTTGGTTATCGCTTCGCAGTTTGGGCCTTAGAGCAGCTTGAATTGGACAACGATTTTTCGTGAAAAATTGTCTTTTCTGACGAGGCGCATTTTCATCTCGATGGCTACCTTAACAAACAAAATCGCCGCATCTGGGGCTTGGAAAACCCGCACGTTATTGTCGAGAAACCAATGCATCCACAGAGAGTGACAGTTTGGTGCAGATTGTGGAATGGTGGCATCATTGGACCATTTCCTTCAGAAATGAGACTGGAAACAACATTTCGGTCAACGGTGCAGAGCCACGTTAACTGACTTTTTTGTTACTGAAATTAAAGACATGGATTTTGACTACCTCTGGTCATGCAGGATGGCGCGCCATGCTACACAGCCCATGCCACATTCGTTCTTTTGCCCACTAAATTGCCAAATCGTGTTATCGGCCGTCTTAGTGATGTTTTTGTGGGAAACCGTGAAGGACCGATGTTATGCCAACAATCCGGAAACGATTCAAGCACTTAAGGCCAATAGCAATCCGTGAGCTGCAGCCCGAAACCATCAACAAGGTCTTGGGAAATTTGGGGGACAGAATGAGCTACTGCGAAGTCAGCCGAGGAAAAAAATTTATTTTATTAATTTTATTGCATTTAAAAAAAAAAAAAAAAAAAAAAAAAAAAAAAAAAAAAACTTGTATTTGGCCCTCCCTGTAGATAATTTTATGCCTTCAGTGATTAAGTATGACTTCGGCCATATGCGTGCCATATCTAGCTCGAATGAAGCGTAGTCCTGAATTTAAATTTTCGACAACTTAATCGAGCAACTGGGGCGTACATCAGCAATAACATGGCGAATGTTGACTTTCAAATCGTCCAACGTCTCTGATTTATCGGCATAGACTTCACATACCCCCAAAGAAAGTAATCTAAAGGTGTAGGATTACAGGATCATGGAGGCCAGTTCACAGTTCTATTACGAAAAATGATGCGGTCAGCAAATGTTACCGGCAATAAATTGATGGTGTCGCGCCAGTTATGACACGTATGGCCTTGATCATACAATAAAACAAAAGAAATTGTAAACACGATCTTTATTAGGAGTAAACACAAGTTCACATCACAAAAGACGGAACAAGACTGATTTTTGCTATGTGGTAATTCGCTCCAGCTTTATCGTGTTTTAAAGATAAAGTTGGAGAGAGAAACCGTAGCAAAGATCAACAATACATTTGTTGTTTTGCTGAACAAAACAACAAGTGGAAATGAGGATCAAGCTGAATTATGTTTTCGGCACAGTCACGCAGTTTCAACTCTTGCACAAGCTAGCTAGATCCTATAAGTTTTTAAGGCAAGATCTTTCCGAAAAATCTTCCACAAAGTGGATGGGCATAGCTCCAATTGCTGTGCACGTTGGTGAGTCGACTCGTTCGGCAATAACTTTTTCTGTTCGCGCACTGTTTGTTGTCTTTGGATGCGTATTATCCACAAGAGTGTACGTGGTGCGAAAACGATTCATCGTGTTCCGAATAACTAGCTCAGATGGACGATTATCTTCTTCTTCTTCTTCTTCATGGGCGTTAGAGCCCATGAAGGGCCAGATCCAAGCTTCTCTCAATCACCTATGTTGTGTGTGATTTATTTTTTACACAGATGAAAGGGACCTACAGATTAATGCCGATACCGAACGGCATTAGTCGATAAGCTTTTTCATGGCAAGTATACTACGGGGGGTTTTGCCAGTACCCCACCGAGGAGGGACACTGCGTAATAAGCATTCGATGGCGTTGGTGTTATCGGGATCCGAACTCGCTCATCGTGCGCCAGGGTCCAACATACTAACTACTGCGCCACGGCACCCTCAGATAGACGATTTTATCAACCGTATGTAAAATGGACATACCGCACGACAAGTTTGGCGAACCGAACAATGATTTTCGTCATAAGTTTTCACAATTTGCACGCGTTGTTCTTTCTTTCTATCTTTTGGTGGCATTACAGCCCATGAAGGACCAGAGCCAAGCTTCTCTTCAATCACCCACGGTGTGTGTGATTTATTTTTCCCACCTACATTCCGAACCGATTCCGAACGGCGTGAGTCGAGAAGCTTTTTCGTGGCAAGTTTACTAAGGGGAGTTTTGCCAGTACCCCGCCGAGGAGGAACGTCGCGAAATAAACATTCGATGGCGTTGTTGTTATCTGGATCCGAACTCGCTCATCGTGCGCCAGAGTCCAACACACTAACCACTGCGCCACGGCGCCCTCTGCGGGCAGCCCCTATTTACCCCACATTTGACACAATGTCCGAGATCTGCATCAGCGATCAATGTCCTGTGCACGAGCATTGCTTTGATCCACAAAACCAGTGCTTAATCTATGCCAAATCATCTTTCCTTTCGAGTGTGGATTCTATCCTCCCAACTAGGTTTTGAAGGGCAGTGTTTTCTGTGCTAATTAGTATGTTGCATCTCCGAAAGAAGAGGGCAACTTTGCGCACGTGCAGCTCCCTACTATTCTCTTCATGCTTTTTAGCAAGAAGGATGTTAGGATGTTCGATGTCCTAAACTCTTGGCGAGTGAGTAATTCTCTTTCGCTTTCATGGAACAGGTATGTATGTATATCACAGGCTATCAGAGAAAATTATTTTCAAGATAAGAAGCAGCTGGCTTATGCCTTTTTGCAGCATAACAAGGTATATACCGTCGGTGCCTGGCGATTTAAAGCCATCAAAGGATGCCACAGCAAAGTCAATTGCCTCAGTCGTTGCAACGCCCGACGCAATATACCAACTAAGCTAACCAACTAAGTTGTTTTCGTAAACAATGCGTGCCCTGTAAAAAAATTACCTAGTCGGTACGTTCTTACTTGACAATGCCATTTTTTATCAAATATTTAAAATGAACACAAAAAAAAAAAAAAAACCCACAAAGGGTGCTCAAATTTGTACGGAAATCGCATAACTGTCAATATGAATATCGTTTCTCTAACGGCAAAGTACACGAACATTTTAACAAAAAGAACAGACTAAGTCACTGACACTCAGTTGATTAAGGCATTTTCAATTCTACAAAGGTACAAGTATTGTCCTCATTTTTAAGAAACGCCAAAATTAATAGATCGAACCCAAGGCCATTCTCAATATATTTCGCAACTTTTTTAAATTTGCATTTGATTTTCTAATCAATGTTGCATTTCTCTACTTCCGCTCTAATACCCCTCCTGAATAACAAAACGGAACAGATACATATGTAAGAAAAATAAATAATGAAAGAACAACACAAACACTTGCTGCCTTCATTCCCATTGCAATTTATATCAACTCCACGTTGACCCCGTCCCTTTCACAGTTCAACGACTACAATCGCAACAACAGGTACAACTTAACCTTCTGAATGCTGAAGTTCATCATCCCCTATTGTTTGCTTTCATTGGAACATAGTATTTCCTATGCCCTACAGTTTAAACTTGTTATTATGTTTTCTGTTTTTCTTTTTTTTTTTCTGGTTTAGCCCTACATAAAACATCCTTTCTGCTTGTAGTGTTTTTTGTTATTGTTTTGCATTTCATTTTATTTTATTCAACCGCTTCCTAGCCACGCCACATACTCTATGTTTCTAAACACAATTCGCACTCATTCTCACTATTCTGCTCCAATTGTTATTTCTATTTTCAATTGCACCCTCTCACCCCTTACGGCCGGTTGAAGAGCAATGGAAATATGTGTATGAAAAGAAGTGTACGAGTATTGGGTTCCATAGGGAACTTTGTTTATTGCTCTGTACTGCTAGAGCTCCACTGCCGGTCTGCCATATCCCTGAGTAAATATATTTCGCTATTCAAATTTAATAAAAAGTAAACATTTTCAAAAAAAAAAATAGATAGAGAAACACCCTCTAGCCATTTTGATGATGAAGCACAATGATGTTACTGCTGTTGTTGGTACTACTGCTGTGCTGTTGTTACAACTTTCTGTGACATCCTATTCATTTATGGCAAGTGATGATGGCGGGCGCGACTTTTCTTCGACTCTTTTCTATCGTTTCTAAACAGCTTCGAGGACAAACTATGTACGAGTACATACAAGGAGCACAACAATTGCTCCAACATCACAACGACGGTTTAGCATACTTTCGATATCATATCCTTTTTATGACTATTTTATTTACGTCTAGGCTCAAAGGGTTTACCCGCCTTCTTGTCCACGGATAGGGACTCGTGATAAGCTGATTTATTTGCATGCCGCTATAGAAATATGCCAGTGTAGCGGATGGCGTTTTATTATGCGAGGGCAGAAGAATAAATCATTAAAAAAAAACATTTTTTTGGCTTTTATGACCATATAAGCGGGGGTTTAGGGACGACAATTAAATCCTTAAGCACGGGCTGGAGATGAGAACGAATAAGAGAGGATAAAATAGTAGGCTTAGACAAAATTAACTTACTTACTTAGGTCGCGCTACAGTCCGTGGTGAACCTGGGCCTCAACCAACAAGCTCCTCCAGCTGGCACGGTCTTTGGACAGCTGTTTCCAGCGCCGCATGCCTAGTTGGTTAAGGTCCCCTTCCACCTGAGTGCGCCACCGTTGATGCGGCCGTCCTCTGCCGCGCCTTCCTTCCGGGGTGGATTCGAAGACGCTTCGGGTCGGAGCTGCATTTTCCATGCGCTCTACATGGCCTAGCCACCCGTACAGTTCTTCGTTATATTTTCTCCTCCATACACCGTTTGAACAAACGAGACCGTAGATAGTGCGCAGAATTTTCCTCTCGAAACGACCAAGGGCATCTTCATCTGCTTTTGTTAAGGTCCAAGCCTGTGCGCCGTAAAGGAGGACTGGGATGATCACCTTGTCACCCAGTGTCACCTTGGTTTTCCGAGAGAGGGCTGTACTTCTCAATTGCCTCTTGAGCCCAAAGGAACAGCGGTTGGCAGGAGTGATTCTGCGTTTTATCACAGCGCTGGTATTGTTGCCGCTGGTCATCAGTGAGCCAAGGTAGACGAATTCCTCGACCACTTCAAAGTTATATCCGCCCATGGTGACGTCGGTGTTGTCCGTCTCTTTTAGATGAAAGCAGATATTTGGTTTTATCCTCATTAACCTTGAGACCAATCTTAGCTGCTTCTACCTCAATGCTTACAAAGGCCTCATTAACGTCTCACTGTGTCCGTCCAATCACGTCAATGTCGTCGGCGTACGCAAGCAATTGCGTAGACTTGAAATAAATCGTATCTCTTGGGTTAGCCAGTGACTCTTGCACGATCTTTTCAAGCACGATGTTGAAAGAGTTGTATGACAGCGCGTCACCTTGCCTAAATCCTTTTTTAACATCAAAGATCTCGGTTTGCTCATTACCGACCATAATGGAACAGCGAGAATTCTCTATTGTCATCCTGCAGAGTCGGACGAGTTTGGCAGGGATGTTAAAACTAGACATGGCTTTGTATAGCTCATCTCAATACACGCTGACATATGCAGCCTTGAATTCGACGAAGAGGTGGTGAGTGTCGATTTGGTATTCCTGGGTCTTCTCCAAGATCTGCCGTAGCGTAAATATTTGGTCTATCGTGGATTTACCTGGCCTGAAACCACACTGATAAGAGCCGATTAGGTTATCCACAAACGGTTTCAGGTGTTCACACAATGCGGCAGAGAAGATCTTATATATACATATATAAGTTAAGGAGACTTATTCCCCTATAGTTGGCGCAGTTATAGGGGTCTCCTTCCTTATGGACCGGGCAAACGATGCTGAGATTCCATTCGTCGGGCATGCTTTCCTCCGACCATACCTTGCAAATGAGATTGTGAATGCACCTTAACAGCTCATCTCCAGCCGCCTTAAGAAGCTCAGCAGACAAGGCATCTGCGCCCGCGGCTTTATTAGACTTAAGTCTTGATATCTCTACTTTGACTTCGTCTAGGTCGGGTGGACCGAATTCTGTAACACCGTCGTCCATTACGAATGGCTCGTTCTGTCTATCTTGTCTATCATCGCCGTTATACAGTCTGGAGAAGTGGTCTTTCCAAATCCTCAGCATCGACTGCGACTCCACTACCAGTTCTCCATTTTCATTCCTGCAGGCCGCCGCTCTAGCTTTGTAGCCATGGCATGTTCATGTTTACCTTATTGTAAAACTTACGGGCGTCATTCCTGCGGAAGCATCTCTCCATATCCTTGATCTCACGATCTCCGTGCTCTGTCTTCTTTCTTCTGAATAGCGTGTGTTCCTCTCTTCTCTTCTGCTCATAGATTTCGCGAGCAACTTTTGTCCGTCGCTGCTATATGGCTTTATATGCCATTTAAACAAAATTAAGGTCGAAAGTAAAAATAACGTGGCTTCGCAGCACAGTTTACTTAGTAAAGTGGGCGTAAGACTGTGAAAGAACGATGTGCATTCTTATCGGAACTAAATGAAAGGCACCAGAGTACACAGTAGAAAAATTAACTCTAAATCGAAAAATCTTGATCTTAAGATCGACGTACACGCCTCACAGATTGACAACGGGACAAGCTTGACAAATCACGAAACTCGTTCTGTACATGCACATCACGTAATAAAATGGCAATATAATCTGCATCTGACAGTTACAAACAGCACCATTCTACGAACAGAAAAAAAATCAAAGATTCCTATTATAAAACTAACTAAAAGAAGATCAAAACGACATACCTATGTGTGCCCCCGTTCCGTTTACAGTTTAATGAATATTGTCGTATGGGGCAATAGATACTTTCGTCCTCATAGAACATATCGATATTTTCATTTACGATCCACTGAAGCAAATTTAGTGTGGACGAATATCCTTGTGTTCTACTTTTTTATGTGTCTACCACCCTGCAAGTTTGCCTTTTGACTATCTGGCATAGATAGAATCCAATAGTGACGTCGTGCACAGTTAAATTGAATAAAGGGATTTCAAGTATTGAACAAAATAGAAAGATTTCCAATATCATTTTGAATGCATTGCGTAATTTTATTTCAATTTCGAACTTCCTTCAAAGTGTGACAGATTTTTCGGAGCGATGGAACATACATAGTACACTGCAGATTGAAAACTAATGAAATGTCTGTCATTTCAATTCACTTCAGAAATGCATGTTCCGTTCGGCCTATGGAAACCTGTTAATAGGTAATATATCCAGCTTCCCTGCCAAAAGTTATTTTAATCATCCTCACTAGCGTTCAAATGAATGACATACAAACACTCGACACATAATTTACTCGTATACCTCCACGTATCTACGCTTATTCGCTTTCTACTCAATTAAATTCATTTCATAGTTTCTTTCAGTTGTGGGAGGGCAAAGGCGATGACATGTGGACACGGGTTTTATGGGCAATAAAACTTTTAAAACTCCTCTCCAAATTAGAAATCTAGATTCAATGAACTTCTAACATCTGGGTTGACGGGTTGTATTTGTAATTTCTGTTTTCACTTTGTTGCCTCGAATGTGATGGGTGGTATCATGTAATTTTGGTTAATATTTTATGTCGATTACCATTGAATGGGTTGAAAGGAACTATTTTCAATAAATGCAATAAAAAAAAATATGGGAAATTGAATCCCCAATATTTTTTTTTTTAAATACTTTTACGAACGTCCTTTAGTTCACCTATTAGCCCCTGTTCTGAGAGTGCCGTGACGCAGGAGGTAGTGTGCTAGCCTCTGACGCCAATGACATGGGGTCGAATCCCCACGTAAGGGAAAAATAGCATCATACACAAAATGGGTAATTAGAGAGACTTATTTGGGTCTCCCCATGAGCTGTAACGACACATACATATCACACATACATTAGCATCTGTTTTAAGCAATGGATCCGATAGTTAAACAATGTATGGACAATGTATGCATACCATATTCATAGGCTACGAAAACTAATACAAAATACAAAAGACGATCAGTAAATTAAACACCAACTACATCGAACGTTGAAGGTAGAACCATATAAGGCTTCCGACAGCTAGTATCTAGACGATACTACACGGCAAGTGCATAAGAAATCTACAAGGCGACTTTGAATAAGACAGACTCGAGCTGCTTAGCAGTCCTATTTGCACTCAAGAATAATGAGACACACGTCTCTTCCGGAAGAAAAATACATCAGCACTTCCAACTGTAGTGTACGAGGTGTTGCAATTAAGTTCCGGAAAATTAGTCCTAACTCATAAACTGACAACAGTGTGTCGTTCGTCAACGTCTGTCCAAAAGAGGAGGCCCTTTCTTGCAGTTTTCATCCAAAAGATTTTGGCGAAAAAAAACATTCCGACGCAGCCCACAAGCCCGATATTCCTTCTTGCGACTTACTAGTTTTATTCCCCTAAATGAAGTCACGCCTCAAGGGAACTTATCATGGCGGTTTGGAGGAGGTCAAAGACGCTGTAACCATGGTTCTAAACGAGTTTACTTCAGAGGATTATCAAGTGTGCTTCAAATCGTGGGAGCAACATTGGGAGTCGTTGAGTTGGAAGGGCATAATGTGAAGGTCGATAATACAATTTTGCGACAAGCTTAATTTGCTTGTTTTTTTTGTTTGTGAACTCCTGGAACTTAAATGCCACACCTCATAAAATCAGTCGCAGTCGCAGCAAAATTATAAAAAAAAGGATGCTTTACAGACCTTTGTAACCAAGGTAGCTGTTGTGGGAGACGGCCAATCAACCGAGCTCTATAAAAACTGATAACCTACAGATTATGTTGATGGGGCACAACATATGTCCACATCAACACTGTCCATGTCCCATTGTGAGATACACACTGAAAAGCCAACATTTTCCTTTAAAAAGAGTTTTTGCTTACTTACTTTTCAGTTCGGGCGTAAGTAAATACAAACCTCCATCTTTAACGATCCCACGCACACTGCTTCCAGTCGGAAAAACCAAGTTGTCTTAAGTCCACGATCACTTGGTCTTTACACCGGGGGTTCGGTCTCCCTCTTCTTTTCGAACTAGGAGGCTCGGATTCGAATACCCTCTTAGCTGGCCGATTATCCGTCGCAGAATTCTTCTTTCGAAGAGGCCAAAGACTAACTCTGCTATCCTGCTTATCATCCAGCTTTCGGCTCCGTAAAGCAGCACTGACAGGATAAGGGTTTTATATTTACAGCAAAATATTGGTTCTTCGTGAAAGGAGTTTGGACCCGAGCTGTTTTGACAAGCCTACGTAGCAGGCTACTTAGATCTCCACTATGATGTCACTCGTGGAGTTTTGGTTTGCCCCGAGGTACATACATATGTGTGTATGTATGTGAACTCCTTCACCACCTCGAAATTATAGCAACCGATCATTATATTTAGTCCTAGATAATGGGTGACGCACCACTTTTTTCTTGACAGCCTGTACATATTTCGTCTTCTCATTAGTGATGTGAAGACCAGGCCGTTTCCCCTAATCTTCAATAGTACCTTCCGTGTTGACGTTGGCCTGCCGCACTATTTATTCCAACACGAGATTAAAGAAGTCACATGGCAGCGCATCTCCTTGCTGAAATCTGGTGCAGGTTCCAAAAGGCTCGAAAGGTCTGGAGCCGAACTCCACGGGTGTTTGCTAGCGTGGCTCGATACATCCGGATCAGTTCTCCCGGGATCCCGAATTCGGCCATCGCGTATAATAAAGATATTTTATTTTGTCAGAATGTATGTATGTATTTTGGCGTTACAGTCCATGAAGAACCTGAGCCGAGCTTCTCTCAATCACCCATGTTGTGTGTGATTTCATTTTTCCCATAAGTAAAAGGGACCTACAGTTTATTGCCGGTTCCGAACGGCGAATTTCGAGAAGCTTTTCATGACAATTTTACTACAGGGGATTTTGTCAGAACCCCGCTGAGGAGAAACACCGTGAAAAACACGTTCGATGACATGGCTGTGTCGGGATTCGATCCCGTGTCATCGGCGTCAGAGGCCAACACACTACCCACTGCGCCACGGTGCTCTCTCTTTTCTCTCTCTTTTGTCGGAATACGAGCCGTTAGTATCCATAAATTTTGTTCGACACGATGCAAGAAAGCTGGATTTTTGGATGCCATGAAGTCTTCAAAGACTTTTTTAATTTTGGAATACCTCCTGTCGACAAAATGACTACATACTGCGAAAAATGTGTTTTTGCACCGTTAAGCGCTATACATAAGGTTCTAGTATCGCCATGCAATATAATCGAATCATGCATACGGTGCAAACGCAAGTGCCTTTTCGCATGCGCTATGCCAATTTCCTCACAATACTTAACTGCATTTATCGTTCTCCTGATAGAGCAAATGAAAAGTGAGAGATATTCTCATATCGTGTGCAATAATTCTACCACTGCTTTCAGGATATTGTCTTGTTTCCGTCCCAAGTTTCGTACATGATGCGTTTTAGAGGCTAAGGTCTTCCGAATGGAACTAAGCTAACCATAATCGTGTGTTACGTTCGTTTGCCGCTACAACCTTAAAAAAAAGACGCAATTTTAAAATGCATAAAGAAAGAGAGCCGGAACTCTCGTTGCCGACAGCACCATATTCCAGAATTACAGTAGGTACTTGCAACGACTACAAAAAACTCACAAGTTAATCATCCGTATTACTTTATCTTACAGGTGTTTATTTTCCTATACGTTCCGATATAACTTCTTAATCAGGGTCTGAACTAAAAGAGTTCAGAACTCAATTCAAGTACAATCGGTGATAAATAATAACTAAATTAGTCCACAGAACGTTGATCGTTAACTTAAGCCATATGTATGGATATACGAATACCCGTGGAATCTATTTTTTATAGTTGCTGAAGAAAAAAACAGAATGTGGATGGATAGATGGAGGGTAAGTTACATTTTTTTTTTTCCTGCTTTAAAATGGCCTAAAAAACATGTACATATATAATATTTTTCTTAGTGTGCCATGAAATATAATCGAGTGTGAGTGAAGTCGATCGTAAAAATGCAGTAAGAATTAGATCTGTCGAATATGATAATTAACTATTACAACAGTTTACAAAAGTAGACCGTTATATTTTTGAATAAGTTGAATAAGTGTAGACCAAATAGGGGTAGCCGTGCTGCAGTGGTTACCATCATCGACCGCCG
This sequence comes from Eumerus sabulonum, assembly GCA_951905685.1. Classification (NCBI taxonomy): domain Eukaryota; kingdom Metazoa; phylum Arthropoda; class Insecta; order Diptera; family Syrphidae; genus Eumerus; species Eumerus sabulonum. The sequence continues at coordinate 214,011,442 of OX645060.1, forward strand.
AGCGGAAGGTCTATAGTTCAAATTCGCTTCATAGCCAAGAAAAAGTAATTCCTATACGGACAAAAAGTATGCAACGCAGTTGGGAATGGAAAGTGACCAGACGTACTGCTGCAGGAATAACACTCACAGTATATGGTCAACTGAAATTCATCCTCTGCGTATGCAATATTAAAGTGCTTGAACGAATTACTACGGACTATAACCAACGCGAGGGCGCCGTGGCGCAGTGGTTAGTGTGTTGGATTCTGACGCACGATGAGCGAGTTAGGATCCCGATAACACCGACGCCATCGAATGTTTAGTTCGCGGTGTTCCTCCTCGGCGGGGTACTGGCAGAACCCCCGTAGTATACTTGCTGCGAAAAAGCTTCTCGACTCACGCCGTTCGGAATCGGCATTAAACTGTAGGTCCATTTCACCTATGTGAAAAATAAATCACACACAACATGGGTGATTGAGAGAAGCTTGGCTCTGGTCCTTCATTGTAACGCCATCAAAGAATAACCAACGCGGAATCTGGTCGGCTCTCGTCCTATCTAGGACAACGACCCCTGAGAGTTAACGAACATCATCGACCCAAACCACTGCACTCCGTTCAGGTTGTGTGTAATCCTGACCGAAACTCTCCCTCTCCCTGTTACCTTCGCTCGCACAACGTTCAAACGAGTGCGGGTGTAATTTGCAAAAAAAAAAAAAAAAAAAAAAAAAAAAAAAAAAAAAAAAAAAAAAACATTCACTGCACCAATCCCCATCTTCAGCAACGGAAATTACTTAGAAGAAGAGTGAAAAGTGAAAACTTTAAAGTTAAGAAAAAAAATTGAAAAAAAAAGCAGAAAAATTCTTTTACAGTAGTACAGTCTTAGAATAAACCATTCAATATAAAAAACACACAAAAAATTAATATGTTCACTGCGCATAATGGAAACCTGAGCCCTCAACACGTGCCCTCGAAAATGAGTTCAGACCACTAGCGGCACCGGTAAATGACTTCAGTCCATTGAAGTCAATCAAGCTACTTTAACCATAAAAAAAATACATTTTATTGCAAATAATAAGAGACAAAAAACCCAATATTTCCCACGAAAAAATGCCACAAAAATGAATTAACGACTCATTCAAACTGCAAATGAGACAGTAGCTATTGTCCAATAATGCTTCCCACACTCAACAACATTTCATTTACTTTCACATTAATAATCATTAAAATTCTGCACAAAAACAATGAGAACGTGAAAAAAAGCGAACATCAAAAATGTATTTTTCAACAACTTTAAAAAAAATTAAATCTTTTCCACAATAAGTCTCCCGCGCAAAAGCATTCCCAACTGGCCGAAATTCCAGCCCATCAAACATCCAAAAGGAACTCAGTGCAGAAAAAAACTACTCAAAACGGCAAACAAGAGCTCTAATTAAGGCTGAATCACTCAAACGAAGCACAACAAGCAAAAGATTATTCAAATGAGTTTTCGTCGTATCTCTCTAGAACGATGTCGGCGACGGTGACTATCGCGACCACTCCTTCTTAGCGCTTCGCACGAATTTATTCACCACGAAATTGTTATGATTTTTGTTATCTCCTTAATTGCTGTAATTTGTATCCATGTACGGAGGAGGTTCGACACAACAAACGAGAATCAATCGAAAAGGAGTAGAAACGAAATCGACAAAGTTCCTTAATTGCAGTATTTAGTGGCCGGTCGGATGCATCATTGTCATCATCATCAACCTCCGCACAATCAAAGCAAGCAAACTACACATAGAGTCCAACCCACTCGCGTTTCACAGTGTTTTATTGGAATTAAGACAACGCATCGTCGTCTACCGAAAAAGTACAAAAACAAGCAAAGTCGCCCGTTCTCGATGCGATGCGAGTTTGTTTACGCTGTGCAGCGATAAATACATTTGTTTGTGCCTATCCGAATGGAAGTCCATTAAAAAGATACTATAATAACTGCACGTATCTTGTTTGGCTCGAAAGCCGAATAGCTTCTCCAGAAGTGAACTACAAATGGTCTGGCGTATTTATTCGACCGTTTAACTCTGTTTTTACGCGGTTTATTGGCAGATTATTGAGATTGGTGCACGATGGAACTGAAGATTGTGATGCTTCATGAATTTGTTTCTGTATTTTATAAGCTACAAAAACAAACCAAAATCACTCGCAAACAGCTTGAACAAAAACGTTAAATAATTAATCGGTTTGATGCCAAGCGAGCCTGAAACAATTGTTATCCACGATATCCTTTTAATTTACCATAAAACGAGAGTATCACGATAAAAAATGCCTCCGGTAGATACGGTTGGGAGTTAAAACCAAAAGAAATCAATAGTAGTCCTGTTGAAGTGAAATCATAGCTTTTCAGTAGATTCAACAAATTATTATCATTGATCCTGCCGAGCTGAGTATGAGTAGTTAATTAAGTGAGCGTTAAAAAAAAAAAAAAAAAAAAAAACGAACAAATACTAAACGACACGCTAGTCCGTATCCTTAGCATCCATCTGTGCTATTTTAAAGTTTATCTTGAACCACAACCCAATTGTAATCTGGTAATTAAAGGCAAGCACTTTATTTTTGATACGCAATCAAAACATTAACACATATCTGAATGTCCTTTTAAACTTCAATTCACCCAAAACTTCCTAGTTGCTGGAGGATATCAAAAAGTACGACCCTAGTGAGGTTGAGAATTTAACTTTGAAAATGCCTTTTGATGATAGCACGTAGGAATTATCTATTTGCCTAATCAAAAGAGGATCAAGGGTTAATGAGCGAACCCAGCACGTAGGGTATAGTGGATCTTTCATTTCTCTCCTACCACCCAATGTAATGCAGAAAATGGGAGGGATATGAAGTTTTTAAGGGAAGTGGTAGCTTAAAGTAGGATATATGTAGGTTTTAATCGTGTAGGGTAGAGACGTTTGCACACCACATGTTGTAAAATTATTTTGAACTCTTGTGCTGGACCCAATGGGCGGTTTCATCGTTTATTTAATTTGCCAAACATTTGAGGACATTTCTTCCCTCCTGAACGACAAAATCATGTTGTATATATCGTTGGTCCTTGGGATCAATTACTTATGTAAGTATGTGCATAAGCCGGTATGGATAACATGTGCCAACATAGCTTAATTGCCTACTTTCCACAGTTATTCAATGAGTTATGTTTCGGTGAAACTTTATGTTGTGTTACACTTGGTAAGCTGAATAATGTTCTTTAAGTAATTCAAGAAATTGAAAAATGTCGTCTACCAGTTTCTATGAAATTGAAGCAGAAATTTGATCAAAATGCCACGTGATTGATTTCAATCCACTCCGAAGTGTTACCGTCTAATTTCGTTATGTTTTTTCCTACTAATTGCCATTTTTGTGTCCATGCTTGGAAAATTGGAAATAGATTTCTGCTGTCAGCTGTCACTAACAGTCAGTTACTAATGAATAATAATAATTTCAATGATATCAAGAACTCAATGTTCGGTAAGGCGAGAACTAATCCATATAAAAGGTACCGTCGAACGAAAAAGGGATCGACCCCCATGGGAAGTCGTTGGGCATTGCTGTGTGTGCAGTTCTAATATGTCACCATAGTGTCATGTAATGTATTTCGACGCCCAGGATAAGACCTCCAAGGTCGGATCAAGACAGTGAAAAAGAGACAAAGAGCCAAAGGCGGTACTCAACGACGTTACCACCACTGAATCCACCCGAACCTTCAGCCCGAAAAGTGAAAGAAATGGCCTTGCCTCCCAGTTGGAGTTTATGCGTGGGACTAACTCCATCACCACGTAAAAAAAATATTGGTTCAGAGACAACCACAAGCCTCGGACAAGGACGGATTTACAGTTGATGACCCCAGCAAACGATAAAAGGACAATGAATGTCGGCTTTGCACGTGGAATGTGAGGCTTCTTAACAGAATTCGTGCAGCCCATGAACTCGCGGAGGTCCTTGATTACTAAAAAGCAGATATTACCGCAATCCAGGAAGTGCGGTGGGATGGGCCGGGCAAAAACAGGATGAAAAACGGAGATCTTTACTACGGCGATTGCTACAGAGGGAGAAGGCAGCGCTTATTTGGATCTGGATTTGTTGATCGAGGCAGACTAAGGCAAAAAGTCTTATGCTTTAAATATACAAGCGAGCACATTATAACAATCTGGATCAACAATCCGCAATATTAGCTTGATTTGGACTTCTGTAGGGTGTACACGTTCCCATATCTCAGCATCCATAAAGGAACGTAATCGGTCCTCTAATCAATCAATCGTCAACCAGATTGATCACATTGTCAGACGCTGATCAGACACTGCGCCAATACTCTCGATGTCCGAACCTTCCGAGGAGCCAACATCGAAGAGGATAATTTCCTTGTTGTGGCCAAGGTAAGAACACGCATATCGAAAAAACAACGGAGGCGAGAAAGAACGACCGGTAGGAACTTTGCCGACCGATTCTCCCAGAAACTCTCTGAAATTCGAAGAAGAATGGAAGCGTTGTCAAAAACGGAGTCTTGACGAGGCCAAGATAGCAATATCAAGGATGAAATCAAACCAATCTGCTGAAGCGAACGGACTGGCAGGCCATAGTCACCAGCTCATCTATAAGATGTGACCGGAGGAAAGCATGCCCGACGAGTGGAATCTCAGTGTCGTTTGCCCAATCCACAAGAAGGTGGACCCTTTTAACTATCTTAACTACCGAGGGATCAGTTTCCTTAACATGGCATATAAAATCCAATCTATCGTTTTGTGTGAAGACCGAAACCGTTTGTCTACGCCCTGATAGGTCTTTATCAGTGTGGTTTCAGGCCAGGGAAGTCCACAGTAGACCGAATCCTCGCACTGCGGCAGATCCTGAAATAGAAATGCAGAGTGATACTCACCACCTATTCGTCGAGTTCAAGGCCGCATAGCCTTGATACTCACCACCTATTCGTCGAGTTCAAGGCCGCATAGCCTTGATAGCGTGCATAGAGACGAGCTATACTGCGGCATGTCTAGTTATGGCATTCCTACTAAACTTGCAAGATCGTGCAGAATGAAACGAAAAACTCCCGCTGCTCCATCAAGATTGGTAAATAACTTACCAAGGCCTTCAGTGTCGAAAAAGGTTTTAGTTCGGAAAACAATCCAGGTGCGTCCACAAAAGTCATCCTAGATGCGTATGGACTTCCAAGTACTTACGTAGCTGTACGAAGAAGACTACTAGAAAACAAACTCTTCGCTAAAAGCCTAGGTAATGTCCAAACAATGAAGTGTTTTGAGATCCCAGTAATACGTTCGTCGTCCGCCTAATATAGAACATCTATCTTAATACAAAAAAAAAAAAAAAAAAAACAAACAGTAAACATGGTTGAGCTAAAGTTATGGTTTGTGTTTCAACATAATATTGACCCAACACACACCAGCAAGAGGGCAAATGATTGGCTTCGTGTCAAAAAGATTGAGGCCAACACAGTGACCTGACTTAAATGTGTGTTAACGTTCCCCGCTCTTCGCCCCTTTTACGGTCGATATAATCGTCGTACCGAGAGCACTATTCGCAGTCCAGTAGAAAAATTTGAGTCCACTCGCCCAGTAAACGATAAATCAACACCCGTTGGTTTCGCAAGATCTGCCGAAAACATTGCCGATGTCCGTGTGCAGGAGAATCGGAGGCAGTCGATTTCGCGGCGCTCACACGAACTCGGCAGACCACAAGGTGGCGAATTTTGCGTCATGACTTGGGCTTGCACACGTACAAAATTTAACTGACCCAGGAGCTGAAAGTAAACGACCAAAGACAACGACGTGTGTTCGCTGAATGGGCTCTGGAGCCGTTGGAAACTGACCCTAATTGTCAGCGAAAAATGATCTCCAACCATCTGACCCATTTCCGGATGAATGGGGGTCCAAGAGCATCCAATGCATCCCGAAAAAGTCACTGTTTGGTGTGGATTTCGGGCTGGCGACGTTGTCGATCCATATTTCTTTAAGAACGACGTTGGCCAGGCCATCACCGTTAATGGCAAGCGCTATAGGTCGATGATTACCAACTTCTTTTGGCCTGAGTCGGATGATATGGACACCGACGACATGTGGTTTCAACAGGGCGGCGCTACGTGCTACACAGCTCACGTCACATTGGAAATTCTACACGAGCGATCCAAAGGCATGCTCAACTAACGATTCGGCAATTTTATGGAAAGTCAGCTGAAGCTGAAGGAAACATAATAAAGGTATTAACTGATGCAACCCGGCGAGCAAAAGCTCGCAAGATCACTGAGATTTGTTTAAAGTTTTTCTGATTCAATAAAATATTTATAAAATATTATTGACTCAAAGCAAAAACTTGATTTTAGCAACATCAAAAATGTCAGTTTTTTCACCATGATTCATGGACCCGGAATAGGTTATCACTTTAGTAAGTGAACGAAAAGGCAAAAGTTTGGCATCCATAAAAGCGGCCGTGGCGCAGTGGTTAGTGTGTTGGACTCTGACGCACGCTGAGTGAGTTCGGATCCCGATAACACCCAAGCCATCGAATGTTTATTTGGAGATGTCCCTCCTCGCACCATTCGGAATCGGCATGGGATGTTACGCCACCAAAGAAGAAGAAAAGCGTCACTAAATGTTTCAACGTACGGGAATAAGTTTAACCTAACCTGACCTCGTTCATCCACCATAAAGACGTTAAGTTATAATTATCAAAATAACTAAATTACGCACTAAATACAAATACTTTGCCGAAAGCAGTAATGTAACTGGCACAAGCAAAGCAGCAGAGACCAACAAGTAATAGTTAACTTCACCCAAGCAAATGTCAGTCAACAGCCTCGATTATAGTTAAACAGCTCAATCATGGTACAGAAAAAAAACGCATCCGATTCTCCTTACTGACCATTATTCTGGTTTTAAATACCTCAAATCCTTTCATCCCATACTCCAATTGTGTCATCATCCCCTTCCAAGTGCTCAACCGCCTGTACGTACATACCTCCCAGGAGGTACGACCCAATTTTCCCAACTCACTTGGAAATAAACCGAATGACTTGGCAGCATTCGTAGCCATCGGGCTCCTTTCAAATCATGTCACGTAATTAAAAAGTAGGACACGCTCCTTGAATATCTCCCATTTTGACCATATACAAAAATCCAAAACAACCAGGAGGAGGACCTTATTTAATCTTACAACGGACGAATGCTTGGATGCCTATGAATGCCTGACCTAAGCCGGTATGCAATCCAGTATACACTACTCCCACTCGGTCAACTATCAGCTTGTTACTCAAATTCTACTTTGTTCCATATACCATCTGTAAACTCTCTCAACTATCGACAAAACGTATAAATAGCTAACAAAGTAGGTGGCTATGTGGCAGGACGTGATTCATTTTGCAATTTCAGTCTCCGACGGGACCGTATCTTCGTCGTGTGGGCTGCAAATTGAAGTCGACCACAAAGAGGTAGACCTATTTAATTGCGAGCCAAGTGTCCATACATCGATCCAACAGAAAGCATGAAACAAACAACAGCAAAAAAAAAAAAAAAAATAGTAACTTAGCAAAGGAAAAGAAAGCATGAACGAAGGATATTTGTATTTGTCTTTTGTCCAAAAGAGGACTACAAAACATCGGAGCCAAGTAACACATAAATTTACTTTCCAGATACAACCGCCATTACACGACTCGACCACGCAATCTAAATCTATTTCGTAGCAGAACGAACAGCACAAAACAGCGGGTGGACGATGGATTCGTATTCGTGGGATACATGCGGCAATTTTGTTCCCTCAGCCACTTTAGCTGTGGTGTTCTGTCATTTTCGGGATCGTGTCTCGTATGCGAAAAAAGGAACGAAAAATAAATCCGCATAAATTGCTTAACACTGATTGAGTGGACAGTAAACACTGTCGTGGAACGGGGAATAGCAACAGGAATCAAGTTGTAGGCCTCCATGTGGGTGGCTTAAATAATGATGCACATCTAATGCATCAACTGGACAGGCACATGCATGGCAGATTGAATAAATGAGAAGGAGAAATATGTGCGCCATAACTTCTTAACTGACTTGCTGACGGCTCTTATAAGGGTGGTGCGTTAAGTGACCATAGATGGATAGTTTGTGATTGTTGTCAGCCGCAATGAATACAATTAGTGAAGCAACGTCTGTCCCATTCATTGAAAATGCGGACACTAAATCTGACTTTGCTATTCAGTTGATAGGTTACATGTCGATAAAATTGATCCCAGGAATGATTGGAAATTATTAACAGTCACTTGGATATCCGATTCGGATTGGTGCGTACGTGCATGTAGTATCGCATCCTTGGAGTCATGAGTCGAAATGTCGTTGCACATTTCACCGGACGGATGTGACAGTGGAGCTGTATTGCTTGGCAATTTTTAGATGTTCTGTGGTCACACAGTTAACAAATATCTTGTTGTCAATAATTCTTTTAATATCACATAACCATGCATTCAATGGTCAATAAGAAAACAAAACCAAAAAAAACAAAAACAAAAGCAGGTTTCGTGCTTCACCACACTGTACCAGGACTACCATTGCAGTCATTCGTTCGCGTTCGCTTCGTCTGCTTCCGTTCGCCATTGGTCATCAATTCACATTTAATCAACTATTCGAAAGGATACAAAGATCAACCAGCGAACCGAAGTGTAGTAAGTAGTAACGACTGGTGCTCTCTAGTCTCATACATATGTATGTATCTTTGTTCGCTTTGAGTTTGTCACTTTGTCGCATGGTGACGGTAGAAATGGCTACATCCATATATTGTAGATAAACTTATCGTGGCGGACAGTGGTCATGACCACCATTTAAGGAGACTATCATTTCATTATTTCTGCATTCTACGTTCCCCAAGCTATCCCAAGTATAACAACAACACAAACAATCGGCATCTCTCGCTTTTAATGGACAGTTTTTCATGTCGCCCTTATTGCAGATGAATCAGAAAAAAAGCAGAAAGGACATCAGCTTCATCTTCATTTTCCTTTACTACACCGCCGACTGGAAACGTTCGTTTTTGGTTTTTTATTAATCTCACTTGTTTGTACCTTTAAAGGTACCGCCACCAAATTGCTAAACTACCTGCTAGTATAATCCATCACATCGGCGCACATCACGTTCGCGCAGTTTCAATGACTTCCACGAAGGTCCTTGACCGTTCACTGAATACACAGCACCACATTGTGGATTCCTTCAAAATTAAGCAATTTCAGAAGTCTAATAACCGTAAATCGCAAGCGAAAAGGCTAACATTACAGATGTTATTAATGCACCTGGACCTGGACAGTGGATCACGGACCATTTTTGAGTTCATTCAATTCGTTGAGTCGACGGTCACGACATTTCGATGACGTTGTCTTTGCATCGTTTGCAATTTTATCTGCATCTTATGACTTCCACTTTTAGGTCGGCCAAAAAGCTTTATATCTCGCGGCCGTTCTTGTGGTTTAGTGAAAGCCAAAATATGAAAATCTTCAACGGTTGCTCGGGGTTTATCTTTCATCTAAAACCGGATTTTGTGTCGCCGCTTGAATGCGCTCTGTGCTACTACCACTCCAGTTCGTGCTGCTGGATGCTGGAATTTGGGCGCGTGCAATTCAAGATAAATTGAAATACAACTGTGTGCAGTTTTGCTTTTGGTAAGGTTGTTTCTACAACTCTGTCCAGCAGCTGTGTTATGTGTTGAGTTGAATCGGTAACTTTCTAAATATCATTCAATTGGAATTAATTCAAGTCATGTTAATGGCCTTTGCTGGTGATACGATTTGTTAGTTTTTTTTTTTTTTTTTTTTTTTGAGTCTTTTGGGGAATTCATTGCGAAACTTAGTAATTTATGTGACTGGCTAGAGCATACATACATGTAAGAAGTTCGGTTTGATGTCGTTTCTCTTTAGTTTGGTGGGTTAAAGGAACGACTAAATTGAGCAGCGAATGGGGAGACAGCTGTAAGGATGTGAAAGTCTTTACATGCCACCAATTGTTGCTATCTGATTGAATAAATCAATGAAACATGTGCCGATAGTAGTAAGTGGCGTGTTATTACGCCTGTATAGAGTAGTGCCATATCCACCGAGAGGGTTCTAGTTAAGTAGAAAAAATTCAAGTACGTGCGTCTAGCTACGTAACGAGTGATTCAATTCTAGTTGCCCACATTGCCAATATTGGAAACTAGGCATTTATCGATCGTGGCAAGTGTTTCAACGTCAAGCGTCAAGATATTGGTTCACTAAAATACCTGCACTCACATTGTTCAACGGTCTTCTTTTTTCCTTGTGTTGAACTTTTGCTTTCTATAACCGTTTGTTGAATCTGTTCACTGAAAGTGCAAAATGTTACCAAGCCACGTACTCTGCGTTGATGTGACCACAAGACTTATCAGATCGATAAATCATTCACCACAGCTCCATCCATTTGACCCTTGTCATTATGGCATAATGATACAACTTGCGAGGAAAGAATGATGTCATGTCTAAGAAAATTACAAAATTCGCGATGTAACGCAGTTCAAATTATGTGTTTAAGATGTATCCCAAAATCACTTCGCCCAGTTTTGCGTGCATAAACAATTCGTCGCACCTTAAACACTAGATGTTTGCGTGGAAGGGTATCATGAAAGAAATCCTCCTAATTGCATTAAAGACCTTAATGTTGCCCAAACTTGTCTGGAAACCCATCAAACAATTTGACATACTGCAATATAGTGTGAGCTTATTACTTACTTAGGTGGCGCTACAGTTCGGTGTGAACATCGGATCAACAAAATTCTCCAGCTGGCACGATCACTTGCCAGCTGTTTCCAGCGCCACACACCCCAGTTGGTTAAGGTCCCCTTCCACCTGTGTGCGCCACCTTAGATTCGGTTGGCCTCTACTGCGTCGTCGCTCGGGGTTGGAATCGAAGACATTTCGGGCCGAAGGTGTGTTCTCCATCTCCAAGCACAGTTTGTCGTTGTATCTTCACCCCACTTTCCGTTTATACAAACGGGACCATAGATTGAACGCAGGATTTTCCTCCCAAAGCGGCTGAGGGCATCCTCATCTGTTTTCGTTAATATTTAGGTCTCCGCGCGGTAAAAGTGGACTGGGATAATCAAAGATTTATATCTGTTACTTCGGTTTTTCGAGAGAGGGCTTTACTTATTAATTGCCTCTTGAGCCCAAAGAATCAGCGCTGGTGTCCCTAGTCAGCCAACGCAGACGAAGTCCTTAACCACTTCGAATTTGTAGCTGTCAATTGTAACGTTCTGACCAAGGCGTCTTTTTTTTGATGGCACGTATATTACATTTTACCGTAATTTACCAAATTAGCCGATTCTGTTCCAATGCTTTCGAACGCTTCATTCATTTTCAAGGACGATCCTGAACGATGCTTTTTAACATCAAAAGTCTCGGTTTGTTTATTACCGATATTAACGAAGCATGAAGAGTTATTTTCGTAGCAATATGTGAAACATTTTAAAATGGATAGAAAGAATTTTCGTCAAAATACAGAACGTCATGTCAACCCGAAATTTCAGGTCCGAAGCAGAATTCCTAACAAGGCTCAAAATATCGCCGCGAAAATCAGTGGATTGTAGTATGATTTGATGCAATATTCATCCTATTCGCAGTTTAGCTTTCTCCGACTTCTGGCTGTTATTACTTTACGGAAAATTTATTTATGGAATACAATTTTCATCGAACGAAGAGGTTCGATGAAAGCATACTTCGACAATTTTTCTGGATTATCACTCCAGGGGTGGAATCCGTAAATTAAAAGATCACTGGAACAGCAGTATTGAAGTTAAGAGAAATAATACACGATCGTGGACAGTAGTGCGCCAAGTACATACATATGTTTTAATTCAGTCGCACATCAAGAACCCCGTACGTAAATGATATCGATTAAACAGGCATGTTGGCATGTTCTCTATTTGTATCCTCTATCAAGTATTAGTGTATCCTTGACACCTTGATACTACCATACATTAGAACTTGATAGTCTAATTGAAATACTCATGTAAGAATAAGGAAATACAATACCGATTGGTATACCTTCAATTATTTAGAAAGAGCTTCTTCGATAATCTTGCAGGTTTGTAAAGTCAATTTGTTAGTTACGAAATACTTCTAACATCAGTAGCCTGTTAAATCTTTCTTTTAGATGGCATCGAACTGCAGATTATATGTACGTATCTGTTACTCATCTCTGCACTTCAGCCAATGGTATAAACTATTCATGTAGGCTTTCAGTGCAAATGCTAGTGTGTTAAACAACATGCAGCAAGTGTGTCATTCGACACACTTTAAGATTAAATGTGTCACTTACATAACACGTTGTTTGAAGTTTCGACACTTATTCGTGTTAAAACTTTGAAACGTTATATTGCGTGCCATGAATAAAAACTCTAACGACACCTTAAGTGCAGCGACACACTTGTTAATAATTAACACACTTTTGATCAATCAATCAAACAAAGGGGAAATTTCCCAACTACATGCAACCATGGCGTAATGGTTAACACACTGGACTCTCAACCCAGTTATTCGAGTTCATACATATCTCAATGTCCACTCAATTTTTCTTTTCCCATTCTATATTGGTACTTCGAGATGGATGGCACGATCATCATTATGTTGCTTTAAAACAAAAAGAAACAATCAATTCAATCAAACAAAAAACAAAGAACAATGTTCCAGGCCTGATGAGCCTCGAACTAGATGAATCTTTCTTTTGTTCGCTGCGAAAAATGTTCACAGGAATCTTGAGTTTTGAACACGGATTCATTGGGTTGGGAGTCCAGTGTGTTAATCATTACACCATATGGGTCCGGGTCGCGGTTTGCTTTCTGGCAAGGTTTCATATAATGCGGAATTTCCCTTTTGTGTGTATAATTGGGAAATGTCCCTTTTCGTGTGTTTTCATAATAACACACTTTAAATTGCATTCAAAATAACTGCAATGAAAACACTGGTGTACTGCAGCAGCAGTACACCATTTCCAGTGTTGCCATAGCTACCTGCAGCAAAAAGCTGCGTATGATGAAAGCCCATTAGCGCTTATCTCATACATGCAGCATGTCAAATACACCTAAATCACCAACAATTGGAAGGTACCTACATACATCGATAAGTTAGGCTCAGCATTGTGCCAGTTGGTAACAAACTCAAAGGCTCCCACGCAAGCTCAACTTTCCGATCGTCCCATGCATCTAAAATTAATTACCACCCTTTCTCGTTTTTAATAACGCTGCCACTCATTTCTCACTTCCTGGTGTTTAGTGACAACGCCGGTGGCTTCGCAAATAGAATTTTCACGTCGTCTCTGTTATCTATCTAATTAGGATCGTTTCCACCTGTACGCTATTGCACTCGACACGACATAAATAATGCAGCCTGTGTCACTTTCAAGTTCCAATCAATTTAAATCTAATTATCTCTTTTGCTGCACTGAATTATTCACTATTCGCAAGGATGGTAAACCAACCACATCAATTCATTTTTGTTTAGAATGAATACAGAGCTCACGGTGCAAATTATGTTGCACCTATCCATTCGTCGTATCTAATTGCATCATGATCCTATTAAAATGCAACTTCCTTGTTCGCAAACCATTCACAAATCTGTATATATGCACAATTCAAGAGCAAAGACCTCATCTTAAGTGGCATCTCATTTGCGAATTTGTCACCCAACTAATGAGCTTCTGTCGAGATTCATTTAATTGCTTCAGTTCGTCATGGTATGCTAAAACTACTATTCACTATTCATCCGAACAGGTCGCTGCCCCATTCTCTAATTAAGAAACACTCGAAAATTGATCCTTCGCAAAATAAAATCAAATTCACTAGCGGCATCCGCCGATCCAATCGTTTTCCACTCCTTCGCATTCACATGTTATCTACGACGACGATGAATTCATGCAACTCTGAGGAGTGAAGTGGGGCACGAAAGGAAGATCCTCAAGTGCGTTGCTCCTCGTGCATTTTCGCGAGTGACATTTTTTGTGTATGTCACACGGCGGAACACCCGACACGTGGGTGGAGTAGCTTCAGGGCGGCGTAAATCAAATCGCGTTTTCGAATGACAGTGATTGTCATATGTGTTGGTGGACCCACGTGTGTCAGACGATAGTGCATGCAAAAACCAAACACGAGTGTGAATAGTGCTAGAATTGGTGTCTTTCTGTTCTTCCAGTGAACTCATCCCGCACTCAATTCCATCGTCGTTGCAGAGTAATTATTCTTTAATTAAAGACGTGAATACTTCCACGGACTGCTGGAGCTTCAACCCACGCTGAATAGAAGAATACTTGGTCGCATGCACCCAGGGATGATCTTCAAATGTACGTATATGCATATCTGGCGTCTTTATGAGATGGAATACTCTTACTCCTGCTTTGCGACCACAAATGGTGTGCGGTACGGTTCGAATTGCATTGTAGTAACAAAGGCTCATAGTCTATTCACATTACTGTAAAAGAATTCGTCAGACAAAGAATGATGACTTCGACGAAAGAAGGACGAGTGAGTACTCGTAGGTGGGTGGTTGGAGAACGGCTTGTGTGGCCAGTCGGAGACATTGGTTAATTAACTTCAAGTTCTGTGGAATGCAAGAAGTGAAAAGGTGTAGGTTGTGTCGTTGACTGGAGGGGATTCATGGGAAATATGTTATAAAGCGCTTACTCAACTATTGGTGGTGAGTGTTAGCTAGGATGACAGGGAGATTATGTGTGGTTTTTGTAAATTTCCTGTAATCAAAGACGATTCCCATTACATGAGCAAGGCATCACATTATCACTCATTATAAATGAGTGTCATGATGATATACTAGTGCAAGTAAGCATGAGTGTAGCGTCGTCAAAGGACATCAACTGGGACGAGGGAGACAACTGTTGAAAAGACACGCCTATTTACAAAATATGGAAAATAGCCTAAAAAAATAGACCAAGAGTGGAACGATATTGTTGATAATTTTTATCAGGTCAATGACGATCGGCAAATGTTTCCATTTCAATGGAAACTTTTTACCAAGCTACTTTAGTCAAAACAAATCGAACCAAATATGACAAAAGTGTTGTCGGCCTTCTGGCGCTGCGCATACAAGACTCTATCCAAAAGGTTCAATACTACAATTTTGCATAGCTCTATTGAATAAGTCGGGCTGGATCTCTTCAACGGTTCGAATGATATTGCTTTCGAGTTTGTCAATTGTTATTGGTGGCTTAACATAGCCCTAGCACGTACAATATTGTATGTATGTATGTTGGCGTTACAGTCAATGAAGGACCTGAGCCGAGCTTCTCTCAATCACCCATGTTGCGTGTGATTTAATTTTCCCATAAGTGAAAGGGACCTACAGTTTATTGTCGGTTCCGAACGGCGAATTTCGAGAAGCTTTTCATGACAATGAAAGGAGAAACACCGTGAAAACACGTTCGATGACATGGCTGTGTCGGTATTCGATCCCGTGTCATCGGCGTCAGAGGCCAACACACTACCCACTGCGCCACGGTGCGTACAATATTAAGCGGTCTAAATCGCACGATTCTTCTGAAACTTCTAGGTTTTTTTTTTTTTTTCTCATCATGGCGGTGTAGAGTTAATTTCGGAGGATTATCAAGGGTGTTTCGAACTACAGGGGCAAAGTTGGAATCGTTGTGTAGAGTTAGAGGGAGACTACTGTGAAGGTCGATAGTAAAATTCCCGGAACCTAATTGCCACATCTTGTATGTTAAAGGAAAAAGGCATGGCTTTTATTTTCCCTCATCCCACTTGGGTCAATTTCGGAGGACGATGGGCCAATGATGATGCTTAACCAAAATCCGTTTAAGAATAAACCAATCCTACAGCTTCAGTTTTGTATCAATGGGATCACGGATGCATGCCCAAGACTCTTCGAGGGATTCGCGAATATAGTTTTTTTAGCCGAAATTTGAATCCGTTTCAAACTACATATTTCAGAACCCAATTAAGATCATATGGCAGTTTGGTGGGCGTACGACTTTAATTTGTGGTTCATATCGGTAATATACGAAATTATTCTCAAGCATTTCCGTCAAATTAGCGAAAGAAGCCAACCGGACACATACATACATATGTACATATGGCAGTGTTAGTGGTCCTTCGGCTTTAATTTATCATTATCAAGTCTTAATGATATTGCTGCTTCAGTTATTGTGTCGGCTGGATATTATAAGTGGATGGCAAAGGACTAACAAAGGCTTGTTAGACAACCACAAGCCTCGGATTAAATGGTCGGACTAGATGTTGGCGACCCCTGCGAAAGCATAAAAGGACAGAAGCATCGGTTCTGCACCTGGAATGTTTGGTCCCTTAACGGCGGCAGAAGAGTTAGAAAAAGCCATAAGCTGCTAAAAAGCAGAAGCCGGATGAGATGGACCGGGTAAAAAGAGGATAGAAAACTGATAGAGGATAGACAAATGTACATATGGTATACTTCGGAAACTACTACAAAAAGAACAAATAACTGTTGTTCGAAGTGGACTTGGGCAAAAAGTCCTAATCGTTCGGCATGGAGCGGACGCCTCACAACAATCAGCATCAAAGCTATCTTCGAGAACATCAACCTAATATGTGTTCACACCGTCACTGAAGAAAAAGACAGCAGAGTCAATATGATTTCTATAAAACCCTAGATAGAACATACGCTCAATGTCCCAAATATGACACAAAGATTATTCTAGGAGATTTCAACGTGGAGAGACGTACGAGTTGTAGGAAAGCACAGCCTACACAACACCATGAATGAAAACGGATTCGGGCTAATAGAATTTGTGATGCAAGATTCCCATATCTCAGTATACATAAGAGGACCTTGCGGTGCCCTGATTAATCATCTGTTAACCAAATTGATCATATTGCGATCAACGCAAGACACTCCTCCAGCATCTTGGATTTCCGAGCCTGTCGAGGATCTAATGTTTACTAGGATCACTACCTTGTTGAAGCCAAGGCTTGTATGCAGATATCGCGAAAACCGCAGATACGAGCATGCGCTTTTCTCAAGTAAAAAGAAAAAACACGAGAAGCCCGTGACCGGGAGGATGGAGAGATACTATAGCAGGAACGACATTCGAACATTTTACCAAAGGGTAAAACGAACGGATGACCTCGGACACCTCGTAGTTGAATCACAGCCGATACTCAGAATATGGAAAGACTATGTTTGCGGATTGTATAACGGCGAAGATGGTCAAGATACCGCTGTCAGGCAGAATGCACCATTCACACTAGACGAATATGAGAGAATTCCGTCCACCCGACTTAGACGAAGTAAAGACAGCCATATAAAAGCTGAAGTCTAATGAGCTATTTAAAGAAGTTGGAGATGAGTTGGTTGGGAACATGCAAGAGCTCATCTGTAAGATTCATCGGAAGAAAGCGTGCCCGATGAATGGAATGTCAGCATAATTTGCCCGGTCCCAAAAGATGAGACCCCTATAACTCCGCCAACTATAGACATTCGTGGACAATTTCATAGGTTCCTCTCAATGTGCCTTCAGGCCAGAAAAATCCGCGATAGACCAAATATGCATCAAATATTTCAGGTGGACACGCGCCACCTTTTTGTCGATATTAAAGCCGCATATGATTGTGCCTATGGGGACGGGCTATACATATAAAGCCATGTCATGTTTTGACATCCCTGCCAAACTCGTAAGGTTGTGCAGGATAACAAGGAGAATTCTCGGTGCTCCGTTAGGGTGGGTAAGGAGTTAACCGAGATGTTCGATGTCAAAAAAGGCTTCAAGCAGGGCGACGCAACGTCATGTGACTTTTTCAACATCATGCTTGAAAATATTGTGCTGGATACACTGACCAATACAAGAGGCACGGTCTACTTCAAGTCTGCACGTTCGCATTCACTGATGACATTAGGAGAACGCAGTGAAACGTCAAGGAAACTTGAGCATTGAAGCGGAAGCTGTTAGAGCGGGTCTGAAACGAAGGCAAGGAAAGACTCACAACAGCTTTACCTTTGATGTAGTCAAGGATTTCGTCTACCTTGGCAACAAGCGGCAACGGCACTAGCCCCGAGATTCTAAGGCGATTTCGGCCATCGGCCTAGTACGACGTCTACGGATCCAACGTCTAGGCCATGTCGACCGAGTGGACACCATAGCTCTGGCCCGATGAGTCTTCGACTCGAACACCGAGGGACGACATTACAGAGGACGGCCGCATCTAAGGTGACGCATACAGGTGGAAAGGGACCTCAACCAACTGGACGTGCGAGACTGGAAACAGCTAGTAAAAGATCGTGGTAGCTGGAAAGGCTTGTTGGTTGAAGTCCAGGTTCACCCGGAACTATAGCTTCACCTAAGTAAGTAAGTAAGGATATGGTAGCAAAGAAAAGATAAGAAAAGATATGGTAGAAAAAAAAAGAAAAACCAACCCGTGGGGTTTGTTCGATCTACTACCGAAGATTGACTGATAGTCAATTGTTTATCTCTTTTACCACTCTCAAGCTCAGGACTTAAAATCAAATGCTGATCCCCTGTTACGTTCGACACGCAAGAAATTTCCATTTATGCTATCGAACTCCTTACATATGAAACGCCCTTATAACAAGTAGCAATGCCTTCTTTGAACCTCCATACACCCACTCTCTTCCGGCAAACTTTCAAAAACAAGAACCTGTTCATTAGTCCACAAATATGTGTAACCTACATATGTATATGTATATGTATGTACGTACATAAGTCGGGCACGAATAAGATCAGGTAATCAAAAGAAAATAGATAAAGTAAAAACTTCCTACTTCCCCGAAAGTTAAGCGGCTCGTCCTAAATCTCACGCACGACTTCTAGCCTCCTTTACATGCATACAAGTTACCGGCGAAGTCTAAATTAAACAAAGGACAATTGAGCGCGAACGCTATCTGCTGCAGAAATCCCAAGCAAAAGGAATAAAATAAGTGAATAACAAAAAAAAAAAAAAAAAAAAAACGAATCTGAATGAATATCTGCAAGACCTACGAAGCAAGAATGCGGAAATTGAATTTAAATAAAGTTCATTAAATATGCAAATGCGGCTTGTAGTACAACACTCGCGCTTTATCACGCTGCTCACATCCAAGTCATTAAGATGAGGCACGTAGTCATTACAAACGAAACATCACACACAAAGCCCTTCATATACATAGGTACAGGCTATAGAGTCTGAAGTACAAGAATGCGTATCCTTTGAGCGTATAGTCGTGTACTACATATGTACATTCATAACGTACTTGTTATCCACCCGCTACGTCTGTTTGAATATTTTAACAAACAACATAACATGATAAAGGATATTCGTAAGTGCGAAACAGTGGGCCCCTATACATATATGTATGGTTTTGGTTGTACTTACCGGTGTAGAATATGGGTGGGCTGTCAGTCGTATACCGTCCGTTTCCAGTTGTTCCCGTAAGACCAGCTCGAGTTCGTTGGGCGGCGTCTCGCATAATATCTCTGTACTCCCGGTCAGTGAATTTGGATCGTTCAACATGAAGTACACACTGGCGGCACCTTTTTCGCGCAATTGCCGTACGCTTTTCAACAATTTGTGACGATGTGCCGGATTCTCGACGCCGATTGCATCCAGATCGGGATCGCCAACCTGTTTGCATATTTCCAAATCGTCGTAACCATTATCGAGGAAGCTTTCCGCGTATTGTGCCAACCCGAGGGCACGTAACCATTCGCAAACGATATTACTCACGGCCATTATGATGACGCAAAAAAAGAAAGAAAAAAACTAAATGGATCACGACTAAAAGTGACGACGCGACATCAAAGGATACGTAGACACTTCATGCGAAAAATATTCTTAAACTTTAGCGCATGGATACAAAATAGATAAATAAATAAATAAAAAAGTAAAAAAAAAAAAAATCACTAAACACTACAACCACTTGGCATTGGATGGATGGATACGTGACGACGTTATACGCACACGAGAACGAGTTAGAGTCCAAAACACTATTAGCACACAGTTCTCAGTTTGCAGTTAACAGTTCGTTTGTCTTCCGGAATGATGTTGAAGATGGATTGATTGATCTCCGATTGGTTTCTCGTTGTTTCTACTTTACTATTTCACGAACATTATTGCTACCATCCTCTCGTCGTTTACATCATTGTGTTGGTGGGATCGTTGTTTCGTTTTGCTTGCTGGATAGAAATCTGAAAAAAAAGAAGAAGTACATATATACTATAGGTAGAACCAAGAACACTCTGTAGTCCCTAGTACCCACTAGTTGATTTATGATCAACTATAATACGTCTACATGGATGGCAGTTGATAGCAGCGCGGGGAAGTAGTAAATCATCTCATGATGGCAAGTACTTTTCTTCTTAAGATACGAGTACGCTATCATACATTATAAATTCATGTGACGTTGTGCCATCATGAGTGCTGACTTTGAAATGAGCTCAAATCCTTTCTATTATAGCCCGTCACTCTCCTTCGAACCGAAGTACAAATGCAACTGAACATAGATAAAGAGAAACCAGTTACATTTCCATACTGTCTTGAGCAACGACAAGCGACTGTTTACCAATTCCGATTCGATTCGAATTGATTCTGGCAATTATTCCTAATCAGGGAGAGAAGGCATTCAAAAGCAATAAAAATCAATTTCGGGAAATTTTATTAATGCCATCAATTAGGTTGTGACAGACCGCCGCAAGATGTCAAATATCTATGCACATATCATCACAGAAGTATCTACAGAAAATGTGTTATGAACCTGTTCGTAAAGTTTTCCCTTTACTCTGATTGTGCACTCGTAAATTAGGCGACTTTACAATTCGATAAAGACGACACAGTTGAAGATACAGATGCCAATCGATTGATTTTATTCATAAAAACAAAATGCTAATAGTAATGCTTAAGCATATGTTACAATAGCCCTAACGTTGGTTCGTATAGTTTTTTTTCTCATGTTATCTGGGCGGATTTTGGGTACATAAATAAAGCCCACATCGGTCAGTGTTATTAATGGCACAAAAAGGGTTATACATCCGAATGGATAGTTGAGAGGAACATCTACCGGTAGCCATACCATGGTGTGGTAGTGATTTTTGATTTATGGAAGCGAGAAGTCATTGGGTTTGAATTAGGTGATAAGAAGCGCACGTTTGCGTTTAATATATTGACATATGGGAGGTCGTATATACCGGGCATGATAGGACTAATACGGGTTCGGAGCTTTCTATTAGAAAGGGATTTCGTAATGTAGGTTAAGATGGATTATTGGACGTTGGTGATAAGGATGTGAGTCAGAAGACAATTCAACAGACTGTTTCCTCTCTGGCGCAACGCCTTCAGGTAGACACTGAATGTTTGAAACGTTGAGCCGCCGTGTGGATAGGCAATGGTAAATCCCACTGAATGTTAACCTACGTTTAGTAAAAATACGGTGAACAAGTACGTCAACAACTTAGGTAAGATGCTGATATACTTACTGAATATTTTTAGTTGGAAACCAGTCAAAAGGATCATAGAAGGAGGACGACGGAGAAGAGGCGCAAACAGCACTGTTGAGTCATAACACTGGACGCGTTAAACTCGTTATATATATACGAAATATGAGAATACCAACTTGCATTAGGGGCATTTTGAAAAACTATTTCCGGTAAAGAGTGTTGCCCTATGGAACAGACGATAGTGCGAAGGAATAGGCAGTAATTGGAGGAGTCCCCCAGGGCTAATACTGTGTCATCCATGTTCAACCGAAGCTAAAATTGTCGGATTCGCGGACGACTTAGCAATAGTTGCAACAGCAAAACTACTGGAAGAGGTTGTTTAAATTAGCAACGAAGCCATTTCGACTGTGGCTAACATCAGTCACCCTCTCGCTAGCTGAACGAAAAACCGAAGCGGTCCTTATTACCAGTAGAAAGAAATAAGAAACATCTATACTTACGGCAGGTGGGCATGAGATAGCATACAAACCAGATAGTATATACCTTCGAGTTATGATCGACTCAAGGCTTACATTCAAAGCACACCCGAAGTACGTAAGTAACAAATTCTTTCGTATCGGCACCCCCATTGCGCGGATTATGCCGAATTTAGGAGGGCCAAGATACAGCCGTAGAATACTTTTAGCCAAGGTAGTCACATCCGTAGTGCTGTTTGCATCGCTAGTTTGGGCCGGAGCTATGAAGGTGACTTCATACAGAAGGAAGTCGGAATTGGATGAGCTTAAAATAGGCTGCCGCCCACTAATTACAGACGAAGAACCGGGTCGTAAGGATGTAAACGAATATGAGAAGCTGAGGGTACTGCCGTCAGCAAAGAACTGGATTGGATGATAGACAAGAGGTCAATTACAAAAACGAGAAAAAAGTATTAGAGACAAAACGGCACCCTGAGGAACACCAGTAATCCATCCAAAACAACTTGAATTGAACGATTCGAAAGCAACTTTTTAATCCATCGAAGAAGACTCATCGATCTTAAAGGCATGCTTTCGAAGTATCCAGTGCAACTATTTCTTTCGCCAGCTCATTGAATCGAGGAATTTCACCTTTTGCTAAGATATGCCATCAAATCACCAGTGGATTTGTTGCTGCGGAAACCATGTTGTCAGACATTGAAAAGTTTCCGCGAGTCAAGATATTGCAGTAACTGACTGTCAATCAGTGTTTTCATGACCTTGGAAAGAAGGGACGGAGGATGGGCCGGGCAAATGCTGTTTTCCACCTACTCTTAAAGGGCCCAAACGAGTAGGAAAGGTGAAAAAGCTTTTGTAGTGGCTTTGCTAACGTTGATAAACACCGCTTCAGGACTATTGGCGAAATGCCACCTGGCCCAACGGATTTCTACATGTCGAGATTTTTGAAAGCCCTTTTAACTGTACGAGTACGAAAGTGGATTTGTCCATTGGTGTAATTGCCGCGCTTCAGAACAAGCGAAATGCAGAGCATAAAAGTTAGCTTTGTCTAAGATTGTGACCATTGAAATGACGTTGTGGAAAAGTGTTGTCATAGATGACGAGGACGAGTTTTTTTATGTTTTTAATTTAATATGAGAGCACCGTGGGTAGTGTCTTGGTCTCTGACGCCGATGACACGGGATCGAATCCCGACACAGCCTGTCATCGAACTTGTTTTCACGGTGTTTCTCCTCAGCGGAGTTCTGACAAAACCCCCTGTTGTAAAATTGTCACGAAAAGCTACAGCAATAAGCTGTAGGAACCTTTCATCCATGGGAAAATGAAATCACACACAACATGGGTGATTGAGAGAAGCTCGGCTCAGGTCCTTCATGGACTGTTACGCCAACATACATACATACAATTCAAATATGTAGTACCAACTTACAGAAGGCGCTGTGGCACAGTGTTAAGTGTGTTAGACTCTAACGAACGATGAGCGAGTTCGGATCCCGATAACGACAACGCCGTCGAATGTTTATTTCGCCGTAGTATACTTGCCATGAAAAAGCTTCTCGATTGAAGCCGTTCGGAATCGGCATCAAACTGTAGGTCCCTTCCACCTGTGTAAAAAATAAATCACACACAGCATGGGCGATTGAGACAAGTTTAGCTCTGGCCCTTCACGGGCTGTAACGCCACCAATGCAAAAGCAAAGCAGTACCAATTTACTCTACGCCACTTTACCTCAACATCTAATTTGGGAGCAATCAGTCTAGGCATTTAACTGCACTACATTTCAGAGAGCCGCAACTTCAGATTTCGAAAATCTAGAACCCCGGCTTCATATTTACTATAAAGCCTCCTTAGGGGCAAAGCCTTTATGCGAAAACTTAATTTGAGATTAAATTTCTGCTATTCGAGGAGTACCGTTGATGATCACGAGCAGATGTGGCATGGCCGTTCGAATTTTTATACGAAATGTCATCAAAATCCATGCAAAGGCGTAAAAGTTAGATTAGAAAACATATTGGACATTTAACTAAGAAAGTGCCAAAAAGAAGAGAGGAATGGTTCAGCATGATATTCATAGCGGAGCGTGTAATGGGAGGTGTTATCATGCACTCGAGGCAAATCTTTTTTTAGAGATCGGTGGAATCTGGGAATCGTATCACCTTTTTTTGTGATACACCTAAGTGCCAAGTGTGTAGCTGTATTGGCATAATGCCAATAAAATTTTTATCATTGTTTGGTTAACATTTTTTAACTAAAATTCGCCTTTAAAAAGAGATTCGCTAAACATAAACTCACAGAAAGACGGCAATATATTCAAGCTGACGACCACGTCAACTACTAATGCGACAGCAGTTTTTGACCACAACATCAGCTTACCGCACCTAAACCAAGGGTACAGGTAAATAAATTTGAGTTTTTGCCACTCAACTGATTTATGACATACATACATACTCACAAGAACGAATTATTTTATTTTAATTTATTAGCTACTAAAATAGGACAGCCTGATTTAATCAGAATTCCGAATCACCAATCCGTAGCATTGCCATTCTAGGTGATCCACTAGATGAATGCTTCTGAAAAGCTTTTCGCTCAGCAATAAAAGACCACGATTTAATGATCCATTCATCTATCTATGGATATATTGTTAATGTCAACACATAAATCTCATTTTTCATCCTCTATTCTAAGAAAAAACGACGCGATATTCCAGACTGTAATTTGATACTTTTGTAAGTATTTCTCAGCTTTGTTGCTATAAATTGACCTTTAAACAAAGGCAACATACCAATAAATAAACATAACAAAAAAAGAAACCAAATGACAATTTAACAAAGGAAAACATCATTGATCATTGCTTCAGTACTTCAGTCGTTAATTAATTCCAAGTCAATCATCTGTCATCCTAATTGGTCAAAAGTATCTAATAGTAAACGAAAAAAATACAATTAAGAGGAAAACGATAAGTATCCACTGCCATTACCTCCGATTTTACCTGCAATAACGTCGATAATGATCTTTTCATTGAAATGCTCAACTATCCCTGAAGCGCCACGTCTACTTAACAGTGGCCTTTGAAGAGGCTTTTCCATTACTCTGTTTCCAGCTGCTTGATTATTCACGACTTTTCCATCGTTGTGGACATATTTATCAGTGAATGAAATCTTCTTTTTTATAAAAAAAAAAAAAAAATAAAATAAATATTTCAAAGGAAAAATGAACAAAGATGTCGATATTAGTGGTCGAAACAGATGAGCTACCGGTGGCAGAGATCCGGTCAATGATTCGGTGGTAGTTTGCCGTAAGGAAATGTGGGAACGTGTTGCTGCTTCTTGCAGTTGATTAAGAGATGTCTGACTTGGTCTTGCTCACTTTTTGCTTATAGAGCGTTTGAGAAAAACTGTGTTTAAGATGTTACCATGGTTTTGTTATTAATGAACTGTGGCTTGCCTGTCATGCTTATCGCGTGCTGCACGAATGTGGGTCTTGGTATATCATGAAGCATTTTAAATACACCAACCACGTCGGAGGCCTTGGTTGGTGTAACAATGACGCTGATCTGGTAAACAGACTTTGTGCACTAGGGTGCATTTTTTAACCTTCAGACATTCATGTACCAGGAGGAAAAACGACTTTTGGCCCGAATGACCAAACACCAATACGATACGCCCCTCACATTTACATTTTCACGCCCGTATCACAATACTGCGTTGGTGCGTGCCTCAATACGTGTTACGAGAAATGCTTCGACGCATGCTTTGAAAATGACATTCCATTTTATCGGCTCCTCCATATGAAAACCCTGACGTAAACGTACACAACATAAACCACAAAATACACAGATACAGCATACACATCAATACACAGCAACAGTTGTTCAAACGCACAGAAATTTCCGACGTGTTTGACTTTTGTCTGCTTTGGTTACGTGAGTTTACGTATTCCCTCGCTCTCATTTTTTTTTATTTCCCCTCATTTTTCAATGAACGTAAGCTCGCTAACGCAAACGCAGTATTGTAGAGTGCCCCATTAAATTGCCTGTGTTGAATGTTAAACGTCACTCGAAGCTAGCGCTAACGCACTATTGTGATATGGGCATAATTCATTTTTATTCAGTATTCTTATATCTACATACATATCTTGTATGTATGTACCTACATACATATGTACTAATTTATGGCGTTACAGCTCCTTCTCTAAATCACCCATTCTGTATGTGCTTTTATTTTTCCCATAGGTGAAAGGGATTCTTAGTTTATTGCCGATTCCGAACGGTGAAATTCGAGAAGCTTTTAATGACAGATATACTACAAGGGGTTTTGTCAGTACCCCATTGAGGAGAAGCACCGTGGAAAACACAATGGTTAACATGGCTGTTGTTTAGATTCGACCCCGTGTCATCAGCGTCAGAGACAAATAAATATGTTGGACTGAGGTGCTTCAGATGAATAAGCTTTTTCTATTTCCGTCCGGCGGATGGTAAAGGACTAGCAAAGGCCTCGTAGGGGTAGCATCTGCCAACGGATGCTGGCTAGGCAAAAAGCGAGTAAGAGCCTCTGCAGCCGAACATCTTGCAGTTCTGCTAGTCAGGTCCTACCTCGACATCCTCGTGGTGCCATCTGGAAATTTCCTTACAAGGGAAACTACTGACGGAAGAGGCCGAATGGCGAGTATCCTGCGCCACCAAACAGGATAAGTGTCGGTTGGGCTATGGTCTAGCAAACCATAACCGTAAAACCACTGATTGCTCAGAAACAAAAAACAGCCTCAGATAATCAAACGGAACGGATCTATGTTGACGACCCTATAAGAAAACAAAAAACAAACAGGGACCTACGGTTCTGTATGTAGAATTTTAGGTCCCTAAACAGACCACGTGCGGCCATAACTGCCATCCAGGAAATGCGATGGAATGGATCGGGTAAAAAGCGGATAAAAAACTGCGACATTTAATACGGTGACTGCTATAGGGTAGGGAGAGAGGACAGAGACTATTTGGATGCGGATTTGTTGTTAGAGGTGGACTAAGACATAAAGTCCTAAGTTTCCAGTTGTGAGTGAACGCCTTATAACGATCCGCATCAAGGCTAATTTTCTGTAACATCAGCCTCATATGCGTCCATGCCCCCACGGAAGACAAGGATGACTCAATCAAAGATGATTTCTTTGATCTCCTAGACAGAACATATACCAAATGCCCCAGCTATGATACCAAAATCATACTAGGAGATTTTAACGCTAAGCTGGGTAAAGAAAGCATCTTTGAGCGGGTCATCGGCAAACACAGCCTACATGACACCACATCCGATAACGGACATAGGCTGATCGACCTTGCAACGGGGCGAAATCTTCTTGTAGCCAGCACACGATTTTCCCACCTCGATATACACAAAGGCACCTGGCGGTCGCCAGATCAATCAGTCACCAACCAGATTGACCACATCGCGATTGACGTCAGACACTCCTCCACTATTCTTGATGTTCGCACTTTCCGAGGAGCGAACATCGATTCAGACCACTATCTTGTAGTAGCCAAGATACGTCAACGCATAACACGAACACCGTGGAGTAGAGTTAGAACACCAAGCTATGACGTCGGAAAGCTACTATCGCCGGAGATCGCCAGTGCCTTTGCCAACCGCGTCTCCCTTAAGCTCTCCGATACACCTCAATCCTCCACTCAGTCAGTAGAGCAACAATCGAACCTGTGCAAACAAGCCCTGAAGAACACAGCAACGGAAGTGCTGGGCCTTAAAGCTCCACCACGACGAAACACCTGGTTCGATGACGAGTCTAGAAGGA
Source organism: Eumerus sabulonum (assembly GCA_951905685.1). NCBI lineage: Eukaryota > Metazoa > Arthropoda > Insecta > Diptera > Syrphidae > Eumerus > Eumerus sabulonum. Next base: position 214,039,124 of record OX645060.1, read on the forward strand.
CTCATGCGGAAAAGCAGGAGGCATACAAAGCCTCACTATACAAAAAAAAAACAAGAGCGGCTCGTGAGCTCGACAAGCTTGAAAGAAGGGAGTAACATAAGCTTCTCAAGAGAAAAAAGAAAGAGCACGAGAAGCGGGCGATTGAAAACTTGGAGAGGTGCTATTGCAGGCACAACGTTCGAAGATTCTATCATAATCGATAAAACGAATGACTCAAACCTATAAAGCTCGAACGGAGGCCTGTAAGGATGAGAACGGACACCTAGTAGTAGAATCGCAGTCGATGCTGAGGAATTGGAAAAACCACTTCTGCCCACTGTATAACCTAGAGAATTCTGTCTCCCTGACCTCGAAGTTGAGATTGCCATGTCGAAACTCAAGTCGAATAAAGCTGCTGGCGCAGATGGACTGTCTGCTGAGCTCTTTAAAGCGGCTGGGGGTGAGCTGGTTAGGAGCATGCACCGGCTCATCTGTAAGATATGGTTAGAGGAAAGCATGCCCGAGGAATGGAGTATCAGCATTGTTTGCCCAATCCACAAAAAAGGAGACCCATTGGACAGCGCCAACTATAGAGGAATAAGTCTCCTTACTGTCGCATACAAGATCTTCGCTGCCGTTTTGTGTGAACGCCTGAGGCCATTCGTAAACAAGCTGATAGGTCCTTATCAGTGTGGCTTCAGGCCAGGGAAGTCCATCATCGATAAAATCTTCACACTACAGCAGATCCTGGAGAAAACCAATGAGTTTCAAGTCGATACGCATCATCTATTCGTCGACTTCAAGGCCGCATACGACAGTGTAATTAGCGACGAGCTATATAACGCCATGTTTACTTTTGACATCCCTGCTAAGCTCGTCAGACTATGCAGGATGACCCTGGAAAATACTCGCTGCTCCATCCGAATCGGTGCAGAACTGACCGATAGCTTCGAAGTCAAAAAAGGATTTAGACAGGGCGATGCGCTGTCGTGTGATTTTTTTAACATCATATTAGAAATGATTGCGCAAAAATCACTGACCAATACATGAGGCACAATCTATTTCGAACCCTCGCAACTCCTTGCATACGCCGACGACATTGACATAATAGGTAGATCGCAGCGAGATGTCAATGAGGAGTTTGCGAGTATTGAGATGGAGGCGGCAAAAATTGGTTTGGCAGTTAATGAGGGCAAGACTAAATATCTGCTGTCATCGAAAAAGGACATTTACCACCGGCGTCTTAGACAGAACGTGCATATTGGCAAATATAAGTTTGAGGTAGTTAAGGACTTCATATACCTCGCCTCCGCAGTGACTTGGAACAACGACACCAGTTTCGAAATCAAGCGCAGAATTACTCTTGCCAACCACTGCTTCTTTGGGCTCAAGAGGCAACTGAGAAGTAGAGCCCTCTCTCGTATGTACGACCAAGTTGACCTTATATAAGACCTTAATTATCTCGGTCCAGTTATACGGCGCAGAAACATGAACTTTATCTAAAGCGGATGAGGAAATTCTTGGTCGTTTCGAGAGAAAGATTCTGTGTGCGATTTTTGGTCCCATAAACACAGAGGAGGAGAAGATTCAATCACGAACTGTACGGGTTGTACAGCGACATGAGTCTAGTCAGTTGTCTACGGATTCAACGCCGAAGATGGTTAGGCAATGTAGACCGAATGGACAGCTCCATCAGCTCCATCCTGGAGAGTCTTTGAATCCAACCCCGAGGGACGAAGAAACAGGGGATGGTCGCACGTAAGATGGCGCACACAGCTGGAAGGGACATCGGCCAACTGGGTGTGAGGCAATGGAAAAGGCTAGCGAAAGAGTCTTGGGCATCTTGCTTGAGGCCTAGGTTCAACCTGAATTGTAGTGCCCGATAAGAAGAAGAAGAAATAAATGCAATGTCTAATACATTTTAGTGCGAAGTCAGAACTCAATCTCTATCATATGTAGATATACCAATAACGCGAACGAGTGGAGAGGATCACCTAGCCTATATTTATCTTGTCATGATCGGCGTCGACACTATAACAGGAGAGGACCTAGTAGTAATCATCCCTATTCTGTAGAATATAAAGACGTGTAAAGACAATGGACAATTGTGGCATAGGGTATAAATAAAACCAATAGATTCGAACGCCTAGCACGATGTGTGTGGATCAAGTTTGGACATTTTTGTGAAACCATAACTCAATCAATCTTACATAATTCTCATGATACCGAGCAATTTAGACACAAAGTGAACAGCGTCAATTGTGAGTAAACTGTCAAAAAGGATTTGGGTTTTGTGTCATTCAAAATTCCGCCAAATGAAAACACTCACACCAATTTGAATAGGCTGTAAGCAATAAAACGATGTCCGATGTCTCAAACTTTCACTAACTACATACCTCTGACCGTATACACTGTCGCAAACATCAAAAGCTGTAGATTGTCTGCCCTTGGCAGAATATGTACATATATTGACAAGTCAACTTTCTCCTTCATCAATCTGGGCTTTCAAGCGCACTCTATCACCGTATCATATCTCGGCCATTACTTCCACTCACTGTCTACAATAAAAGACATTACTAAAAGCAAATCAATGCATCTCCGTCTCCCCAAACTTTTTCAAACACCACTGGAGGTCTTCTCCTCGAACGCTTTTAGCAGCAATGAATCCACTTTATCACATACTCATTCATCGCCTATGACATGCCGACGACCGCCTACCAATCCTTCGCCTTACACAAACAATAATAACCCATTCAACTACATTTAACAATTAACTAATACGACATCCACAAATGGAGACCAATTTTCCACTTGATGATATTTTTAATTTAATTTTTTTTTTTTGTGGAGCCCTAACCAGACCGAACGACAATACCGCACACAATATAAACGGCGACAACGACGATGATGACACATGACCAAACTGTGCGGTGAATCCTCATCCGCAACGATTGCCTGTTGTCATTTGGTGGCATGTCGCCGAACCAAATGGAGCACCAAACCCAAATACGAGTATGAACGTAAGAAGGTACTATGAGTGACACGCGGTGGATGAATCAGATTCTATGTCACAATCATTAATATAATATTTTCGAACTGGTGAGAGCTCTTCAAAAAGAGATTTCCTTTATTCGGCCTGACAACCAATCTACATTTGTACCTAGATATACTCGCTAGCACTAGAGCAGCACTAAATGTCCATTTCTGGCCTTTCAATGAACATCAACTTCGATTGATTTAATTGCGGCGAATGTTATTCTCCACGCGATATGTTGCCTGATATGTATGTACATATATGTATGCCTGAACACCACAATGCCGATAGCTCTTCAACTGGAAATTGATTGAGATGGACATCAAATAAACCGTGAGTGTGTGACGGTCGTGTGAAGTAGCAAACCTCACTATTCATTCGATGGAGGATTATTAAAAGTTTTCCATGTCTAGTTTGACAGCTATGTGTAAAGGTTGGCAAGTAAAGGGCGGTCAAGTCATTAGTAACATTTTTCATACCCTCATTTCAATGCTACGACCAATAGATGACACGTGACCGGCGCGAACAATGGTATCACAAGGCATGTGTGCCAGCAGGAAGGGAATATGAATTGAATGAGAGAAATAAAAGTCAAATTAGCACTCCTGAGACGACACCGTAGCGATTAAAGGATCTTCAAATTATAGTAGAAAAGAAATAAATTACAGTCCATTCCTCGTAAGATGTCAAATTGTCGAGATTATTCGAAAAGAAGGAGTCTGAGCGACACAGAAGTCGTCTAAGTCTAGAGGAACGGAAAGACAGCTGTCGCTGTTGATTAATTGCACCGAAGGATTCAATTCATACGACTATGTTGTTTTTTTTCTGCCCTTGACGGCGATCCATTTACTCAAGTGACGATGTCTCTTTTCGACAGAGACATTCTTTACGCGGAGGCGATCAACTTTTTAGCTTCTCAGATACTCGTACTCGGTTACTTCCACTTTAAGAATGCTGAGAATGAATGCCGCCGTCTGTTTAGGTGGACAGATGTAAGTAAATGAAGTGGAAATGAAGGGGATACGTGATTGATTTATGAGATTCGCAAATAATTTAATTGTCCTCTCGTTTAGTCGTCTTTTGGAGATAGGAATATGTACTCGTATTCGACAGCGATTAGATAAATTGATATTTCGTTTTTTATGTCAATCGAAAGTTTCTATTTAACTTGGAATGAATGATGAATGGGTCCGGTCAGAGGAAGAAGGACATGCTGTATCTTGAATTGAGTAGATGATATCAATCATTCCTTTTTTATTACTACACCCATCGCCATCCTTGATCATAAACAAACTGATCTTTATATAAGCCCACAGATACTCGCCTCTGCAGTCATTTATCCTCATTTAATTGCTCTAAACAACATTGCCGGATATGACACATCATCATAATCTACTTCATAGTACTATACCATCTTTGTGCGTCCCACATGACACCACAGCCGGCCAAGATATACCACACCAACCAGATTATGATAAATGTCCGGTAGTACATCATACACTCGTTCCTCTTCCGCTGTCATATTTATTCATGTCGCTTCCTCTAATGTTCCAGTTTTCGCGCCTTTATGCCTGGCCTTATTTTGACATTTAGCACTCCGGGTATGTGTCATAAATGCGATTAAGATTTATACGAATGTCTTGCTCCTTAATCTTCGTACTTCGTCGTGCGCCATTTGCATGTTACTCTTGCCACTTGATTACCCTCATTATGGTATTCACTACACCCTGTGGTTGTGTATGTTTTACTCAAACATGACGTTTCCCTTGTTTTTCGGTTTTCAGGGACTGCCTGGACGTCGACTTCATTGTCGTCACGGTCGATTTGATGCATGAATTCTGTCACGATGCCCGTCACATAAGCAGCATGCTCCCTCATTGTTACCGAGACAACCATATTCGTGTGTAGCCTACCATAGTGCCACTGGTATTGTCTTTACCTTATTGTCATGCCTAGCCATATCGGCCTGCAAAATTTCATGATTGATGATCTATTAGTGTTATTATATAAGTAGATACATCATGAAAGAGTCGATTAAAGTGTTAACGATACTTAAATATTCGGTTAGGCCGAGGACAATAGGAGAACTAGAGCGTCGTCTCACATCGCCAGGATGATTGATTAGTATAGGCAGCTCGCAAAAACTGATACCGAGTTAGTATATATGTACGTATGTATACTAGTAAGTGGAAAGTGGGGACGCAGTGCATATGTTAAGGAGTTGTTTGAGCAGAGAGTTTTACTTGTTAGGGACATCAACAGATGACAAGCATCTGATTTATGCTCTTCTGACCGGGTGTGGATGTCTTCATTTTCTCTTTATTTTAAGTTCTCAATCCATCCTTCAGCCATTCAAGCCGCACAACTACTCCTATACTCCTATATTAAAATATTGTTTTATCTCGTAAATGTTAGGTTCTTCTCCAATAAACAAATGTGTGACAAACGATTTCATTGTGTGTATGATGAGAAATTGATGGGAAAAAATCCCTTTACCAAGACGATTAGAGAAAATGTATCTCAAAAACTATACCGTCAACTAATTAAGTTCCAGCATATACATACATATGTACATAAATTGTATAATCCACGCATTTCAATCCCTTCGAGAACCCCAATCGTTATTCTAATCAATGATTGCTTATGAAGATTTGTAAAGAAATTAAAGCTTTCCAGGGCGTGTGGTATGAACGCACTCCACTTGGAATTAAGTAACACAATTGCTCCGTTGCTCAGCGGATGCGATCGAGTTAATTTCATTAAATTTTTCTTGAACAAATCTTGTGCAATCCCCCCGAGAGGCGAGACGTAGTTTTTTCTTCTTTTTGTTTGGTTTTTGTTAAATTAACTTTGATTTAGACAAGCTGCGGGCTTTTATTGAAAGAAATGAGTTAAGTAGGCATATGCAAAGCATAGTACCACCACTATGGTTGTATTGATTTCTTCGGTTAATTTTTTATTGCTCATTTTATTGTTTGATGAATCTGCGTCGTATTTTTTTTTTTGTTATTGAGGCCTTGATGAAGTTTGGTGCATGATCTTTGAGTCGTGAAGTGTGGCGTAATAGTCTCCTGGCAATTAAGGTACTTAATAAGTGCGCTCATGGATGATCAATTACATATTTGTAAATGATTCCTAATCAAATTCCATTTTTTAGAAAAAGTTAACGAGTATTTTTTTCAAAATTGATCTGAACGGAGGAATCACAGAAGTTTGTTTTTTAAAAAAATGTATAGACGATGTCGCAAGAATAGGGTGTTGCAAAAGCCAGATTTGAATTTTGTATCATTTAAGCGGCAAAGTATTATTAACGGTTATATACGTAGGTACATGGGTTTTTAATCGGCTATTAAAGGAACGTTGTAAATAAGAGCTAGATGTTTTAATTGTTAAGCAATGTTTTAATTGTTTGTCACTAGACTATCAAACCCATAGTGTTCCCCATTAACACTAATCCGATTCGAACATGAGATTTTGTGCTTTTTCGAAGGTAAAAATGGCGCAGAAGAATGTCGAAAAATTTGTGAGGTGTGCGGTGAGAATGCTGTAGCAAGCGTCGGACCCAGTAATGGTTTACTAAGTTCTGTACCAGAAATTTCGGTGGCATGGATACAACTTGCCCTGGTCGGTGAATTACTGAAAAAAGGCAATCAAATTTTGAAACTGGCGGACCAGGAGCAGCACGCAAGCCGTCAGAAGTATGCAGAGGCACTAATAATCATCCACATACCAGCTTGGAGTCACCTGCAGGCTAAAGAAACTTGATCAGTAGCTGAAAATCCCTTGTTGAAGTTTTTCTTCGATAAACCACATAAGTTCCAAAAAATGGCTGATATGTACTAAATCAGATTTGTTTTCAATAAAGAACATTTTTTATGAAAAAAATTTGCAAATCAAGGTCTGCAGAGTACTTCTCCTATTAAAGGTTGGAGAAGATCATCATTAAGTGATCTTAAACCACACAACATGGGCCCTGATGGAATCTACCCGGTAGAGATACAACGAGCTGTTCTCTGATGCTGTACTGTTCTCTTCCAGCTTATACTGGGGATACATAAATATCACTATTCTGGAGGGAGGTAAATGTAACGTTTCTACCAAAAGCAAGAAAAGCCTCCCACAGAACTCCTAAGGACTACAGACCTATCAATCTCCCTTTCTTTCTTCTTAAGACCCTGGAGAGACTGATCGACCTGTACATTCGCGATACCCTGCAAAAAAGTATGCTTTCAACATCGCAACATTCCTATTGTAAGGCAAAAACCAGTAGATACAGCTCTACATATACTATAGTTGGAAAAATCACCATTGAAAAATCACTTTCCAACAAAGAATCACAATGACTGCCTTCCCCGACATTGAAGGAGCTTTCAACAACGTTAAACCACTGTCAGTTACCAATACATTAACCTCTAGGTAATACACTCCGTGACACTTGCTTACCCTCACTTAAAGTTTCTACTTAAATCATAAAGTAGGCGTAATATTTCTTCGAATCTATTTTTACAACTCCTATTTTCACTTCCTCTCGGCTACCTAACGACTGAGCTGTAAAAAATTAAGGATATAAAAAAGGAAATCGTCATTTTCGGTTTTTTGTCTATTTAAAGCGCGACACTTGATTACCCTCATCAGTTTGTTTTCAACATTTAAAGCGCAAGGTCCTTTAAATTAAGTAAAACTTTGTTTTATTTTATTCCCACTTATTATTTATTAAAATTGTTTTTATTTAAGTTGCAATTTAGAAAAAATGGGCCGAGGTAAAATGCTATTAAATTTAGAAATTGGCAAAATTCTTGCGCTCAAGCAAGAAAATTGGTCGAGATCCATGGACAGTCAATCATTTTCTAAGAGATCCAGAAATTTATGGTAAAAACCGAAAAGGGCGCACAGCAAGAGCGACAACAGAACGAGATCGCAGGTCCATTTTACGTGAAGCTCAAATTCCGCTGCGACCGCTCGCAAAATAAAGGAGAAAGTTGGAACTTCAGCCTTCAGGTCTTATTAAGGCCATTGAAGCCGCTTTCGAGGGGATTCCTGTAACCTATTTAAAAAATTTATATCGATCTGTAGAGAATAGACTTTTTGAAGTTATTCGCAGTAAGGGAGGACCTACGAAGTATTAGCAATAAAAAACTATAATAAAAACATTAAACATATTCCCTTTTTCTTGTGTTTTTTGAGATGAGGGTAATCAAGCGCTTTAAATAGAAAGAAAGCCTTGGGCCCGTGTCACACATTGGCTATATACCGCGGTTGCTTGCTTTGGTGGCGTTACAGCCCATGAAGTGCCAGAGCCAAGCTTCTCTCAATCACCCATGTTGAGTGTGATTTTTTTTTCTTTTACACAGGTGAAAGGGACCTACAGTTTAATGCCGATTAAGAACGGTTTGAGTCGACAAGCTTTTTCTTGGCAAGTACACTACGGGGGGTTTCGCCGGAACCCCGCCGAGGGACGCCGCGAAATAAACATTCGATGGCATTGGTGTTATTGGGATCCGAACTCGTTCATGGTGTGCCAGAGTCCAACACTAACCACTGCGCGATGACGCCCTCATTCCGCGGTTATTAGGCCTATACTGACGTACGTCTGCTTAGTCTGATGGACGGCACTGTGCAGATCTTACTATGTCAAACTTTTAAATAGAGTGTAAAGGATGCATCACTATAATCGGGGCACTGCAAACAACCTCCACTGTAGTCCTCGAAACGATGTTCCACCTACCTTTTGGACCTTTTTGGTAAAGAATAGGCAAATAAATCGGCGTTGCGTTGGGACTACTTAATCCCAATCCGTTTAGAGATTTGCCAAAAAGGCACCACACTAGAGATGTCGTCTGTTAAAGGGGAAATCTATTCAATAATGGAAGTCTCGAAACAGGCACTGCAATAGGCCACTGAGAGATGGTGTGACACTGATAAATGCAACTACGCGAGACGAACCTGGCTCAGGTACTGTCGACGTTGAACCACTATTCTGCTAAAATACGCCAACAATGTATACGCATATTGGAGTCTTAACAGGACACTGCGCTTTAGGGAATTATACCGCTAGATTAGGACTGCCATATAATGACTATTGCAGTAGGTGTCACGATGAGGAAGAGGAAGAATCTTCACCCCATCTCCTATGCCATTGCCCTGCCCCAACCTCTTAAAGAAGACGATTTCTGGGAGAATACTTCTTTGATGAACTAGCGGATCTTTTTCAAAGCACAAAATAGTTCCAGTAGTAACGGTGACCAAGCCGACTCGAGTGGTAAGCAATCCCCATCGCTTTGGGGAGGGAAGCCACCTTACCAACCAGCCAACCAACACAAGATCAGTAAAAGTAATATCATGCTATGAATGCTTGTTAATTTTTACCAATTTCGCCAAATATCGATATGCCCCGACATTTATGTTGTATGTAAATAGAGAAATTGGAATGAGCGTGGAGTAGAATACGCCTGATGAAGGGAGAATCTTTGTACAATGCGCGTAAAGCTTTTGCCCAAGTATTCCGCGCAAACTAAAAGTGAAGCGACACAAGAAGTCGCCAGCCCCGTGTTGCTCCTTTAGCCGATAGAATCACTTCTGTGGCCGAGGACATACGACAAAACTTCAAACATCGACGAAGCAATGATACACCAATTGGTTCAATAATTGCTGCTTGCTGACTACTCACTCCTTCGTTGTGTAAGACCTGGTCCAAGGAGAGAATGATTTCGTGTTCAAAATGATAATTAGCGGAAAAGTCCACTAGAATTTTGCATACAGGGATCACCTGACTCTACCTGGTTCCACAGATGTTAGCCAAGGTTTTTCGTCGTTAGTTGCGAGTAGATCTCGAACATTGTTAGTTCCAATGTGAAATAAAGTAATTACCACAAAAAAACACAAATCTGCAAGTCAACATTGTAGAAGAAATCAACAATCTGGATTCGAATGTTTTGCGAACATCAACTTATAATAATGGGTCTTCCAATAGGGACCTCCGAACTTTGACAGATGACAGCGGCTATATCTGTCTGACTGTCTGATTGTCAATTATTCAGAATGGCCTGTCTGTTTTGATACATTTTACGGTCGCTATAATCGTTCTACCGAGATGACTATTCACAGTGTAGTGGATACATTTAAGCCCAATGATTCAATAAACGATAAACAAACATCCATACGACGACGAAACGCAAGATCTGTCGAAAAACTCGCCGCTGTCCATGAGACTGTGCCGGAGAATCCAAGGCAATCGATTTCGTTTCGCTCGCAAGAACTGGGCCTTTCGCAGAGTACAACTTGGAGGCTGCACCCGTACAAAATATAACGAACACAGAAGCTGAGGGTAAACGACCATAGACAAGGACTTATGTTCGCTGAATGGACTCTGGAGCTTCCAACTGCTCTAATGACCCTAATGTTCATAGAAGAATCATCTTCAGCAATGAGGCCTATTTCTGAATGAATGGGTGGGTACGTCAACAAATAAAATTTTCGAATTGGGGACGATCCACATGAGAACGAAGAGCGTCCAATACATCCCGAAAAAGGTTTTTGTTTGGTGTGGATTTTATGCTGGCGGTGTCATCGGTTCATATTTCTTTGAAAACGAAGTTGGGCAGGCCATCACCACCAAGGGCGATCGCTATAGGTCGATGATTACCAACTTCTTTTGGCCTCACAGAATGGCGCTAGGTCACACACACTTTGTTTAATTTAAATTCAAAGATAAGAGGTGCTCAATGAATGACAGACCCTGTGGAATACCATAAATAGAACAATCGAATCGAATCTCGCTGAAATGTGGGGCGGCCGTGGTCCAGTGGTTAAAATCATCGATCGCCGAACGAAAGGTCTATAGTTCCAATTCGCTTCATAGCCAAAAAAAAAGGTAATTTCTAAGCGGACAAAAAGTATGCAACGCAGTTGTGAATGGAAAGTGACCACATGTACTGCTGCAAGCATAACACTCACAGTATATGGTCAACTGAAATTCATCCTCTGCGTATGCAATACTAAAATACTCGAACGAATTAGTACGAACTATAACCAATGCGGAATTTGGTCGGCTCTCGTCCTATCTAGGACAACCACCCCTGAGAGTAGTGAACGAACATCAACGACCCAAACACTGCACTCCGTTCAGGTTGTGTGTGTAAAACACATCATAAGAGACTATAAAAATAAAAATAAAAAAAATAAAAAATCTTGAACCTACGCGAGTCTCTACAAAAAACAAAAAAAAATTTGGTTAATATCAAAAGAGAGCTTCTTTTTTTCTCATTTCAAACAAAACAGCAATCAATTTATGTTATTTTTGGCCACCCTGTAGTACGTCCAACAAATTTCCGTCCTTTCATTGGTCTTTTCAGTTCTAGGAATAGAATAAAATCCCAGGGGGCCAAGTCTGATTGATATGGCGGCTGAAGCAAGATTATCGTTTATTTTATAACAAAAAATCGCCAAAACACGCCTCTGCGAAAGACAAGTTAAATATTCAAAATTGCTGGCAATTTCAACATAGGTAAGGGACATAATTCAAAAAGTTCCCCTAATTTTTCATCAGACCACCTCTATACGAAAGACGAATGTAAACTGGAGGGTTTTAAGAATGAAATTCAAGAAAATGTTCCTAAGAGTTCCACTTAGGATGCCGTACAAATTGGAATTCGAAGTCGACCGATTCGTTGAAGCTATTCAGGACGCAACGAAAAAAAACGTGCCGAACAAGTTTTTCATAAATTATCCACCTGAAATTAAAGAGCTAATAAAGCAGAAACGAAAAGCTCGTAAACGATTGCGACAAGGTCGAGCGCCGCAACATAAAAAATATTTAAACTAAATCTGTAACCTGTTGCGGCAATCTCTCAGAGAATTTAAGTCATGGGGTTCGTTCATACTCAGGAAGCCTAACGGCTGACAAGGAATCAAATTACTCCCTTTGGGAAGCTATTAAGGGCATTAAAAAGCCTAAACTTCCGGTACCACCAATAAGGACAAATCAAAATGAATGGGCGAAAGGCGATGAAGAAAGCGCTGAAGTTTTTGCTGAATCTCTTATGGTTCTAAAGCCGGGAAGGCCACCGTCGGATAAAAAATTTTACCGCCTAATATCATTATTGCCGAAAGTTTCGAAAGTCTTCGAAAGAATTATAATCAATCGCTTAAAGCCGATTGTCGAAGAAAAAGTCTTTAGCCGGATCATCAGTTTGGTTTCAGAAGCAAGCATTCCACTATAGACCAAGTACATTGAATAACCAATGTGGTCGAAAAAGCACTCGAAGATAAGATAATACTTTCTGGTGTATTTCTTGAGAAAGTGTGGCACGAAGGTTTGTTACATAAACTGAAACAAGTTTTCCCCGAACAACTATCGAGCGTTCTGTAAAACTAATTGTCAAATAGATTCTTTCGTGTTAAACACGGGAACGAAGTTTAGAAAATTGAAGCGTACTTGGTCCTCTGCTTTACCTGTTGTATACCAAGTAAATGTTGTATATGATACTGCAATTTTGGCCACAGGAAAATCGGTCGAAGAATCAACGACTAAATTGCAACGACTAAATTGCAATAAGGACCTTTTTGCCAAAACAATGATATGCATCTCGTACCATAGTAAAATATTATGTCAAATGAGCCACAAGACGACATATTACTAACAGAGCTTTCCAAAGTTAAGCTAGCCACCTAATTCGTCAAATATAATTGTTTGATGAGCTTGGTAAGCACGTAGCTCAGAAGTTGTCAAGCAATTAGAAGATATTGGGCGCCTGTAATGGAATCTTTGGTTTAATATGAGTTTTTCTCCATCTAACATTAATTTTCAAATCTTACAATAAGCTCGGCATATTATAGGTAATCGAAAACGTAGGATCGCGAGCACTTTATGCCACTTCCAAGGTAAGTAGTATGAAAAAGTGTTGTGTTGCTTTTCGTTTCTTATTCCGATAAATCATCCTCCAAAGAAGTCACTTATGGGTAGCAATGAAATTTGTGAAACTAAACATATTTCCAAAAAAGTACCCTCCAAGTCATTGCGAAATCGTCACCAAACATAAATTGAACCGCAGGTATAATATTTTGTTGTTCTTAAGACGTATTCAACTTCAGAATATTTCGATTTTAAACTCAAATAAGTCAAAGTACGAGGAATATTCATCGATTTAACATCAGCATACATATGTATATCGTAAAATCCTAGTCTCAATCAATAGATAATCAAGCCACTCAAGCCCAAAGCCCTCAAACGTCCTTGCTCAGGTAAGTCCTATTCAATGCTTTCGATTGGAGTACAGCATCTCTATCTCCTTCTGCTTATTGACTATCAAACGAGATATATGCACTTCCGTTTATAGATTTATGTGCAGTGGTCATTAATCAATCTTTGCAACTTAATCAGTTTAATGATTAACCTCCTCACTCGTATATCATACTCGACGATACATCGGTAGATAAGCACTTGTAAAGTCACTGATGGAAAATAATGAAAATTATGTTAAAGCATTTAAGGGATTGCAGTTCTACCATCAACCGTACCTTGAGACCATATTACATCAAAATAGAATTCTATTATAACAAGTCCAATGGCTTTGGCGTATGATGTGTACCGAATCTACTCGCTTTTGAATTTCAAGCAATTAATCAATCTGAGAAGATGCGTGTAAGATATACATATGTACTTCCAAGGTAATGTGATCTGCTGACATATCCATCATGTGAATGATTGAGTGAGAATACAGCACTCTATTGTCAAGGATTGCGGTTGACGTTCGAGGAAATGCTACTTGTCAACTGAAACTGGGTCAGTACGAATAAAGCATGTATGTGATGGTACTGTTTCATTAAATTTTAACTTAAAATATCACTTACTTCAATTCGGTCATTATTATGGCTCAGAAAGACTCTCGACATTCCACATGTTCCTGTCAAGCACTAGTCATGCTTAGGACCGGCTTTGTAAATTAAAAATTATGCAAATGCCTTTGATTTGGACAAATACTCATGTCTACTACTCGTATCTACCATGCCTAACTTGGGAGATCCAATTTCAGCTGCAGAGAAATAGTCTTAAGACAGCACACTAATCGGCGCCGACGTATCCGCATTAGCATAAAACATCGATTGGACGCGCTTGTTAACAGATATTCCATTTATGTAAATTTGTTTGTTTTATACTTACTAATAGGCTCGGATTTAGTGATATTAGCATATGTATCGTCAGTACACGTGGGCCACAATAAATCCTGGAGCAAGTATCACGCGCGATATGTGTCAAGTTGGGGATTTTAATTGGCCGCACATTGCGATTAACGGAGTATGTTGAGGTTCTTTAGTCCAATATGCATCACTCCTCGATAAAGAGACACGAAATTTGTTTTAATTTAAACATAATTGACACCATCATTCCATTCAATTAGAGTGTAAAATCTAGAACAAAGCGGATAGAAGTCCAGCTGCGACGCCTCGAGATATTTGTTTTAATTTATTAACGCTTAGCTCAACTAACAAAGATAATTTTCTTATGATGTTATATGGTCATATAGTGTTTATGGAATATTAATGAATAATTCAGTGATATGTTTATTGTCTCGTTTATTCGATAAATCAGATATGTACAGATGATCGTGACATATCCGACATCTCAGTTGGATACCAGATGGGAGTGTTTTAAAGTTTTCTTCTGTATATATTTGTTTTATGGAACACCTCGATTTTATTTTACGACCCCGAATTCGTTCCACTCAAAATCCTCTAATTTAGAACATTCTAGAAAACAATTTTCAAACTCAATGCATCCCTCTAAAAATCCATTAATTATGCTCGTATTCGTACTGAAAATGTTCGAAGGATTCTTCTTGCCCATAAACTTTAATTTGAAATAATAGTTCGAGTTGTTGAAAACTTTCAACGGAGGTTTATTTAATTAATTCACTTTAACTATCCATCAAAGGAACGATACTAGCCAAGATAGGCACCACACAGGAGATCTGGACTGTTAAAGGGGATATCCATCAACCCAAGGAAACGCAAAAATATAAAATCTTGAAACAGGCACCGCAACAGGCCAATAATGGCCCAGGTATTGTCAACTTAAAACCAGAAGCCTGCTAAAAATACGTAGGCAGTATATAAGCAGCCTAATCGGAGGTCTAACAGGACATAGCGCTTTAGGAAAACATGCCGCAAGATTATGACTGCTTGTATAACGACTATTGCAGTAGGTGTCATGATGTGGAAGAATCTCCATCCCATCTCGTATACAATTGCCCTGTCCTATCCTCATTAAGAAGATGATTTCTGGGAGAATACTTCCTTAATGAACTAATGGATCTATCCGACACAGAGATCGACTGGACTTCTGTGCAAATAACCATGATTCATCGAGATTTTCCAGACTGATACCAGTACAAGTCTGATGTTGACTGTTTGTAACGAGCTTCAACTAAATAAAGACATTATTGAAGCATATATTCTGTCAAATCCTCAAGAAAATATCTGTAATCGTTGAAAAATAACAAAATCTAAAAAAACAAACATCATGCGAACGTGATGATAGAGTTGGCACTCCTACCGATTCCTTCAGCATTAAGCATCCGAATAGATCGAAAGCCAAATAAGACCACATCGCAAAACGTTATCCTAACGGCCTTAATTATAAAAAATATTTTCATATTGACAAGAGCCACGGAAAAATGTTTTCCTTTTCGAGAGGTTTATGTCGGCACTTGAGATATTTTTCCTCCAACCACAAAAGCCTCAAATCAACGAAGCTATTAAGTAAGATCTCTTGAGCTTAATAACTCACCGCGTTACAACTTTCGAATCTCAACATTTCCTAAGAGTTCATCTATACTCGAACCCTGATGGGATGTACACATACCTGTGTATACCTGCCCTCTGGCATTTAGAACACTCATCAGTACATGATCAACCCACATGCTACTCGATTCCATTATCTAACAAATACACAACACACCAACTATGGATACAGACGGCTCTCGTTTTTTGTCCATACACAAAGTGAACAATGGACATGAGTATCATTTATCCAACCGCAAGATGCCACTTGCTCTTAAGCTAACCCTAGATCATCTAATCTCCTAACTCACGCTCGCCAACGCGCGATTACATGACCTACAGCACAGAGGCATCTCAGTGGTGAGATGGCACACATACATATGTATATCTATTCGCTTTTCACTGAGTAGTAGCGAATCGTGATTGTGCTGTACAATGCCTTGGGCCATTTAATGCACATTTTTCTAAATGCATCACCACAACAGCCATCATAAGGATTGATATTTTGACCAAAACTAAAATTACCGCTGGTCCATCGCAAAAAAAAAAAAAAAAAAAAAAAAAAACGCAACTGCAGCAGCAGGTGGTCATGGACAATAAATTGCTCGCAATTGCCACTCCCAGACTTCGAATTGCAGTCGCCCCGAGAGTCCAGATTGCGCCATACATACATAGGTTTTATTGCAACATGAGTGATGGCAGGTATTTTGCGTTTTGAAGTGAATTTAATTCACTCGGATATCAAGCCTACATACAACACACCACGGGCGCACAGTACATATCAGGAGTCAAATGAATTCCCTCCGGCAGCGCACCAGTCAATTTGTTGATATCAACCTTTGCACCGCAGGGAGAAAAACGAATTATTCTTGAAGTCAGAGCCAGAGCCAGGGCCCGAAACAAGGCAATCAAGTAAAAGAAGTAATTTTTTCCAATGTAGCCCTGGCTTAATGCTATTTGCGTTTCCATTCAGTCAGCAAACTATGTATTACCCGCGTATGTACATATATACAAACCTATGTATGCATTTGTGGTCTTTGGGTTAGCATCGGATAGAAGAAAAGTTTCTAGAAACATGACCGGTTGCCTAATTTGACCTCGACGAAGAGCACAGACCAGCATACATAGGCAGGCGAACAGATGAATGGAGGATGAATAATTGATCGGAAATTTAGTGAGAAGTTGTGAAGGCATTTCAAAGCAACAGTCAGCAATCCTTTAGCTTCGTAGGCATACTGGGCATTTCGAATGATTTATATCTCTCATTAGGTTTCTGAAATTCTCGACATGTCGGAAGTTTTCATTAAATTAGGCTAACTGATTCTTAGAGATCAACTTTGTGGCGACGAACGAGCAATTCGTTTCGGTCGGCTCACAGGAGCATGTAAATTTTTTTTCCTTTTATTTGCAGGAATACAATAAATGGGGAAAAGTTTCCTTGAAACCGGAAACTAAGGACGAAGAGGTCAAACTTTAGTGGAAATAAAGTTTTACTGAGAGAGAGAGAGAGAGAGAGAGAGGGCTAACAGCAATTGCTTCTGCAGGCTAAACGAGTAGGATATATTCATTTCATTTACACAGTTCCTCAATGCCCTCGAAAGCTATTGACGACACAAATGCAACTTAATACATACAGTTCAACGCTCTTTTACATGTACATATCTAGATACTGACATTATAGTCCATTAATAACTAGGTGGGTCGCAGGGCATCCAAGTTGGAGCTAAGCGATCCATTTTAAAACTCTGTTTATTTTTCTATCAGTGCGCGTGAGCAATCATAATCTAAGCAAAGTAGTATCTTCTGATATGAATACGGTGACAGTAATGCATTACAAAAATTTAGATGTTTGGCGGACCCTTAAAAGATGGTAACTGAGGTTCGTTATCGATTGTAAAAAGAATTGTGGTTCTATGTTAATTCGTCCATTGGACCTACGCTAGCTGGTGGTCATCGAAAACAGACCACAGATTTATTCAAAATCGCTTAAAACCTTCTGCGTTGTTTTATTATCAAAATGCGGATGCGCGTGATTTCTAATGTTGTCTACACGATTTGGGTGATTATTCCTCGATGGTATGTCCGATTTTTGATTTTAAACCTTCCCCTCGATGCCTTCTATTGACGTGTCTGATTTGGTCAATATCCGTCAAATCGTTTAGGAGGAGTAGTCTGTAAACGAAATACATTTTTGGGGTGTTAAGGAGCTTCGCTCCAATAAAAGGCGTCCGAACCTGCAATTCTATATATTATTGCTACATAGAGTATCACGCTACCACTTGTAGATTTGTCAAAAAAAACTCAGGGGATTGGTGTTACTGAAACGACCTGTTAATATTGTTATTTAAACAGGAATCACATTGTGTCGGATAGACTATTGAAATCATTTTAGAGAACTAGTGGTGTTAGGTGAACCTACCAAAAACGTAGCTGATACCATTCAAAATATTGATCCCATTGATCTATGGTACTGAGCGGGTTTTAAAACAGTCTCTGACGGAACAGAGTCCTCATGAAACTCAACTTTCTGACCAAGTACGCGGGAAACTTAAAAAGTGTTTTAAAAGTTTAAGTTCTTCTCTCGTAAAATTTTTAATTGAATCAAACATCTATTGGCCATAATTAACTATAACCTTGTGCCATTTTTTAGGTATATTCATAATTCTGTTGGTGTGCAGTTTCAGTGGTAGTCAGGCGGTGAAAGATATGGGCGATACGATGGATGCATCAAAACTTCTCAACCAATTTCCGTCAACTTGTTCCGCGAAATCAGAGATGTATGCTGCCTGGCCTATTGGAACACAATTTCTATTCTATTGACCAATTCTGGTTGTTCTTTCTTGATTGCTTCGATCAGGCAGTCGATTTATGCACAATAAAGGATCGAGTTGCCCGTTTCGACAGATTGTAGCAACTCGTAATAGACAATTCCCCTTTAATCCCACCAAATACTCAGCATCATCTTGTTTGCAGTATATGCAGGCTTCGAAGCCGTTTAGAAGATCACCGGCATTTGACCATGATCGCCTGCGTTAGATATTTTGGTCATTGACCAGAATCGCAGCGTTTCACTGATTCTAATTAGGGCAATCAAATTTGCTTGCGTCATTCATACGGTATTCAAACCTCAATCCTCTTTGAGCAGCCTGCAGAGGACTCCAAGCTGTTATGTGGTTGCTGTTCAATGCCTCCGCGATCTCCTAACAGCTTGCGTATTGCTCATGCTCCGCCAGTTGCAGAGTTTAATCGACTTTTTCAGTTATTGGTCGACCATAGCCATGTGCATCCGTCCGCAATGTAGCATCCTATCTCCAGTATTATGGTGCATGGTGGTCGACTCTCTTCTTGATGCTCTCAATGCCTCTGGAATCTATGCTTATGATGTCACCGTTGTTTCTGTCGGCTCATGCTTAGCGACTGTCCGTTTCAAAGCACAGGTGGCGCTAAATGTGATCGATGATTGGTGTACCAGAAATGGGTTGTCGGCCAATCCTCTTAAGACCGATGTCGAAAAATACTGACATGACTCATCTGGTGCTAAAAGGTACTTCCATCCCGGTATCCAAGGAAGCTAAGTATCTAGAAGTCATCTTAGACAGCAAACTTCTCTGGTCAAAGAATGTTGAGTCAAAAACCACCAAAGGAGCTTTTGGTAAAACAAGGGGTTTATCGCCGGCAAAGGTCCTTTGGATCTACATGGCAATGATAAGACATATAATCTCATATGCATCGGTAGTCTGGTGGAACAGACTAACACGCAAGCACGTCGTAGCCTCTTTCACCAAATTCTAAAAAACTGCATAGGGTCTTTCCCTAGCACGCCGGGCGCGTTCTCTGAAAGCCATGTCTCGTCTGTAAAGAAATAAATTTTGGTACAACTCGCATGGGAATATGTAGCAGTGTGCTTGCGCAGGAATTGTCACTCGACCCCTGTCTCGTGGAGATGCCTTCTGACGCATTGACACACGTTATCCTACTGCGCTATTATTTTACAGTCAAGTTTCCATGGCATCAGGATTGGCTCTGGCTGGATACTGAACCTGGAAAGGATAGTCTTTGCAGTTTCAAATTTTCACGGATGGCACCAGGTCTGGTCTTCTTTGAGCGCGAAAACATCCGGCTGCACTTCTCGTTAGGAAAATATGCGTCTGTCTCTCAATCAGAGATAAATGCAATCCTAATGGACATGCACTATATTGTGAAGCACAGGTGGAGGGGAAAAAGCATATGCGTCTGCAGTCACAGCCAAGCTGCACTCAAAGCTGTGTCAAGTCCTTTTTGAACAGAGTCGGTAGACTAAACTCACTTGTATGCTTGTATGGGTTCCAGGTCACTCTGGGATCCCAGGAAATGAGATCTCTGTTGCACTCGCCAGAATAGGTTCAGATGAGAGCTTCTCAGGACCTGAATCCGCTCTAAGTCTGCCTGCGTCCGCGGTAAATTCCTACCGTAAAGATTGTGTATTTAATATACACAACCGTTGATGGAGGGATTATGCAGGTTGTAGGATGACTAAGCGCATATGCCCTGAAATGTGGAAGAAATCTGCAGCTGTCCTCCTGTCTTTAAGGAGAATCGACTGCAGAAAGACTTGTGGGCATCATTACGGGTCATGACTTGGCATCAGTGAGACGCCTACCTGTGCTGCATGTTGCGAGGAGTATGACACTGCAGAACATTTCCCCTGTGACCGTCCCGCATTTGCTCACGCACGGTGGCGCACCCTTGGGGCCGACGTGGTGTGTGCTGAATCTCTTAGCGCTACATCACTGAAGGTCCTTCTCATTTTTCTTCGGAAAACGGTGTAATTCCAAGTCGATTTTGGACACAACGTAATTCCAAGTCGATTGGCGGGCGAAAGGTAGAAAAGGAACTGAAAGGGAAGACCGAAATGGTTCGTGTGGTTCGGTTAAAGAAGGACTCCTTATATTTGGCGGTGCCCCCGAAAACGGGCTTCAGAGCATATTGGTGAGCATTCCTAGAGAGACTTGTGTTGCGGGAGAAATGTTGAAGGGGTAAAATTCAACTGGCTATTTCATCCGAGCATTTCTGACGCCGATTACACGGGATCGAATCCCGACACAGCCATGTCATCGAACGTGTTTTTCACGGTGTTTCTCCTCAGCGGGGTTCTGACAAAACCCCCTGTAGTAAAATTGTCATAAAAAGCTTCTCGAAATTCACCATTCGGAACCGGCAATAAACTGTAGGTCCCTTTCACCTATGAGAAAATTAAATCACACACAACATGGGTGATTGAGAAAAGCTCGGCTCTGGTAATTCATGGGCTGTAACGCCAACATACATACATACATTCGATGGCGTTGGTGCTATCGGGATCCGAGCTCGCTCATCGTGCGTCAGAGTCCAACACACTAACCACTGCGCCCTCTCTGTTTAACCCTTTAAGGCAACCGATACGAGACTTTGACTTGCAGATAAACAGAAACGAATAAAACACTAAACAAAAAACGTAATACTAGACTACACATATATACTATATACTCACGTAAAAATACCAACGATCTTTAAGAGCCTTAATCACTTCGGCACACTTACCTAGAAATGGAGTAAAAGAAAAACCATAATTTTTTAGGCTTCTGAAAAGTGAATATACATTTTAATTAAAAATACTTTTCAAAAACCCATCACCTCCGCCAACAACAAGAGACAGGAGAAAATGATGAACAAGCCATCTCAACCCTTCCGTCAACCACTTAGCTATAATTCAACAAAGGAAAGGCATTAACCGCCTTTCACTTTCCCTCACCCACCCACTTTTCATTTTCTTTCATTTATGCACTCGTATAGTTAAAATTTCCTTCTGTAAAAGCATCTTTTTTTTTTTCGTTTATGTTTTACCTTCTTCCGCTAAATTACTATATGTTCCTCTCTGCCCAGTCATTGTGGTTCCCTTCATTTTTTTTCCATCAAGCAAGGTTCGGAAAGTGAAGCGTCTTTCCTTCCACGCTTGACTGAGTTTTCTTTTGTTATTTTCGTTTTTTCTTCCCGTTGATATGGTCAAGAAAATAGGAAAGAGGATCCATTGTCCTACAAATCCATTGAGAACACTTAAAAGGCGTTAATTTATGGTTTGAAGAAAAATACAGTCCGGCATACCTATACTGTAGATGGAATGCTCCAAGGATAAACACAACTATTCAATAAAAGGACAACAACTGGCGGCATACATATGTGTCACTGCAAAGGAACGTTTGCAGGATTAGAGCATAACATTTACAATATTTAAAAGTACACACGTAGTCGTTGGTTTTTCTTGTAACCTCTTGTATGGAACTGGTTCGAATTTCAGAAGGACAACAAAGAAACGAAGACGAAATGGTAATTGAAAAAACACATGCCTCAGCTGTTCCCGTGTAGTGTCGTGTGGCCGAGTATTTGCAGCATTTAACCAATAGCCTTGTAAGTGCCAGGGAGGAACAAGAGGGACACAGTAGAGACAAAAAGACAACACCATCTGCGTCTGAGCCGCATAAAGGACATGGCGCTTTATTATAGTCGATTATTTTTGTGCTCTTTCCCTCTTCTCTACGGTCCTTTGTCGTTGCAGGAGTTTTACGAGGAACAAAAAACAATCCTGTCAAGGTTTCCAGTTGGAGTAATACGAGCTAATTATTAGCATGGTTATATAATGATACCTCATTCGCAAGCACCGGTGTTCGGTATCAGAAACATAGGGACCGGTGCGATGGAAGAGTAAATTGGGCTTTAACCTTGAGGGCGATGTGATCTGAACTGATTTACTAGGGACCAGATTTTTGTTTCAAGTTTCACTTCATATATGCGACTAATCATGCAGAGATAAAATAGATAGAAAGCAGTTAACATATGTTAATGAACAGATATAATCACTGGATGTTGATTTATGCAAATTTTCGTAGTAAATTATTTTTATTTGTGCCGACAGATTCTGGGTGGTTATTTACTTTATTGTGTATTCATGGTTATTCATAGTGGACATAACGAGTATGACAAGATTTAGCTCCAAAAATGGTTTAGATCAACCATTAACTTAATCCAGGTAAACACTGAGGTAAGCAATTGTTGAATTCTTTGAATATACGACCAAATAGTCGACGGTAGTGTAACTAGGTTTTTGGTAGAGGAGCAGCCATCCTTACAATCCGAACTTCAAAGAAAGTACATCGTATAGATTCGAACAGTTGCTAAAACTAAGAAGAAACATTTGCTGGCGCCCCTTTTGTGATGCATTTGGGCGTTGATTTCCCATACTTGAAATAAGTAAGTAAAACGGCGTGTAAAGCATTACACAAAGAAAAAAAAGTGAAAACGAACCTGTTCATCTGCGATTTGATTGAGTTGCTTCGTTCAAAAATAAATAAGCACCTGCCTAACTAGTTCGCCAACATTATCATGTTGATGAATGCATGCGCGGACTACTGGAATACCAGCTTTATATGCCCCGTCCACAAAAAGACGATTTTACGTCTTGCAAAAACTACAGAGGTATATCCTTACCCAATGTTGCTTACAATATCATATTCAATGTATTGTAGACACCTACCAGCGCGGCTTCCCGCCAGGTAGAACGACTATAGACCAACAAATCACGCTTCGACAAATCCTGGATAAGACTAGCCGCACCCATTCCCTTAGGACAAAACATAACGATCGGCAGCTACAATATCGAGATATTGAAGGAATTCACATACCTCGGGGCGAACATAAACTTCACGATTAGCATCTTAGTGGAGATCTGGCGCAGAGTCGGCTTCTGAAAACAGCTAGGGTACAAATTCCTGTGCCGAAGAATCAAGCTTAGGGTCCAGAAGGCTCTTAACCTGCCAGTCTTGGTATTTGGTATTTGGAGCCGAAAGCTGGACGATAAGCAGGACAGCAGTGCTGATCCTTGACTCCTTCGAAAGAAGAATTCTGCGACGGATGTTTGGTCCTGTCTACGAGGAAGGCGAATAAAGGAGAAGACCCAATCGCGAACTCTATGAGCTGTACAAAGATGTGGATATAGTCCGAATGGCAAGAATCCGTCGACTACAAGGACTCGGCCACAACGAGCGCATGGACACAAACGCTCCAGCTAAAAGAAGAAGGGTGATACGTACCTCCGGTATAAAGACCAAGTGATCGCGGACCTAAGAGAACTTGGCCTTTCCGACTGGAAGCTGTCCTGAAAAGTAAGTAACTACCAAGTAACTAATTTTCTGTACTCGATTTCCTACCATCGAACAGAGTATTCATCCTTGCATACAAAAAATTAATCAAACTGCCAACTTTTGAAAAACATAGTGTATACGGATAGGCCAGTCACTCTTCAACCCCTATTAAACTGCCGATATCGATACGGTAGAAGTGTAACTATTGAAAATTGTCGTCAAACATTTTGATCTTCGGATCAATACCTCTAAAACCAGCCGTGGTGAACATTTGAGTGATATTATATTTGGATGTACCTACAATCCACAGAACAACAGTGGGAGCATTGCCAGCGCGCCATCACAGACGCTGCCTCCGATGTGCTGGGTTTCAAACCGTAGCTAGCTTGATGAGCTTGAAAGCCTACAAGCCATGCTACATAGATGGTCGAGAGCCACTCGTGAACACTACGAGAGAGGAGCACACGCTTTTAAGGAAGAAAAAAGAGAACGTGGAAAACGTGAGATCGAAGAGATGAAATGCTACCACAGGAATGACGCTCGCAAGTTTTACGAAAAAGTAAAAAGAACATACCAAGGCTATACAGCCACAGCAGAAGCCTGTTGGGATGAGGGCGGACAACTAGTAGTGAAGTCACAGTCGATGCGGAAAATATGGAAAGAAAACTAGCATAGACTGTTTATCGGCGAAGATAGATCTGATACCGCTGTCAGACAAAATGATCCAATCGCAACGGACGAAGATGTAAGAGAACTTCGTCTACCCGACCTAGATGACTCTAAGCCGCGGGGGCGAAAGGCCTGCCTGCTTTGCTATTTAGCGGCTGGCGATGAGCTAGTAGGAGGCATGCATCTGTAAAATATGGTCAGAGGAAAGCATGTCCGACGAATGGAATCTCAGCATAGTTTGCCCAGTCCACAAGAAAACAGACCCCTATTACTGCGCCAACTGCAGCGGAATAAGTCTCCTTAACGTCGCATACAAGTATTCACTGCCATACTCTGTGGACACCTGAATCCTTTGCGGATAATCTTATAGGGTCTTATCAGTGTGGTTACAGGACATGTAAATCCGCAGTAAACTAAGTATCCACAGAGATCTTGGAGAAGACCCAAGAATACCAAATTGACACCCATTACCTCTTCGTCGATTTCAAAGACGCGTATGATAAAGCGCATAGAGACGAGCTATACGGAGCCATGTCTACTTTTAACATACCTGCCAATCCCGTCAGATTGTGCAGGATAGCAATGGAGAATTCTCCTCCGTTAAGACTTGTAACCAACTAACCGTTACAAGACAGGGTGACGCACTTTCATGTAACTTTTTCAACACAAAAGGTACAATCTATTTCAAGTCTGCGCAATTGCTTGCGTACGCGGATGACATCAACGTAATTGGACGAACACAGCCAAACGTCAATGAGGCTTTCGAAAGCATATTGAAATAGACGTGGCTAAAATAGGTCTTTAGATAAATGAGGTGAAACGTCACAATAAGCAGCTACAATGTCGAAGTGCTCAAGAACTTCGTCTACCTTGGCTCACTATTGACCAGCGACAACAACACCAGCGTTAAATCAAACACAGAATTACTGTTGCCAATCGCCGTTCTTTGAACTCAAAAGGCAATTGAGAAGTAGAGCCCTCTCTAAAAAGACCAAGATTGCGCTATACAAAACCTTAATCATCCCGGTCCTCCTCCATGGCGCAGGGGCCTCGACTTTCGAGAGAAAAATTCTGCGTTTCGAGAGAAAAATTCTGCGTTCAATCTATGGTCCCATTTGTATAAACGGAGAGTGGAGGAGGAAATACAACGACAAACTGTACGGGCTGTACAGCTATGTACTGTCGCCTACTACGACGTCTTCTGATCCAACGTCTAAGATGGCTAGGCCATGTAGAGCGAACGGACAACAAAGCTCCGGCCCGAAGAGTCTTCGAATTCAACCCCGAGGGACGACGCAGCAGAGGACGACCGAATCTAAAGTGGCGCACACAGGTGAAAGAGGACCTTAACCAACTGGGCGTGCGGCGATGGGAGCAGTTGGAGAAGCATATTGGTTTAGGCTCAGGTTGAGTCTCAAAGTAAGTAAGTAAGTACCTACAATATAAAATAAACTGGAATCAAAGTCTTAATTGGCATTATTTGGCCAGCCCTATCAAAGATCGGCCAGAATGGCGATTGAAGTTACCGGAAAAAAAAATTGAATATCTCCAAAACAACAATTTGTCCCATTTTGACCGAATAATTGGGCATCCGATAAGGCTGTTCACACGTTGTGCACAAATTGCCTGATGGACAAAGAGTGAGCAGAATTCATTGTATCGATCGATACTTGTGACTGAAATTCTCATTCTCACTATTAATCAGACGACTTACTGGCCTGATCTAACACCGTGTAATATGTACCTATTCGTAAAAAATACATTTTGCAATGAAAGTAAAACGTTATGTTTTTAGGTTAGGATTTTATTTGTATTTTTCCTCCAATATTTTTGTATTTGTATTTATCTTTTCAACTTCTAATGTTGTTATTATACGAAACAAAGTCTATCTAGCTATCTATCTAAAACGTTGTGTCGACGTTAAAACAATTCAAAGGCCTTTCGCGGACATTCTTAAGAACATCTCTAGATGTATAGATTGGCAGTATGATAGAGCGGATAGATAGAGTATGAAAGGCGAATATATTAATCAAACCACTTTATTGCTCTGTACTCCTGATTAATTCAAACTTTTGTTCTGACGTCGACGGCGGTTGACACACTATCCCCTTATATTTACAGTCTCCGCCGCAGGCTTATACATATATGCTTCGCCTTTCGATTGTAACATCTCGGCCATCCTATCGTTGATCTCGCGGCAGGATCAGAGGTCTCTTCGTCGGTGACATCGTTGGAAAGACTCTCTTCTGGAAGCTCGCAACAGCACTTCATCCTGTCTGACGTCACGACGGTGTTCAGTTTTCGTTGGTTTCGGTGCATGTGAGGGATATCTTCTACTACGTACCGGTCGTTTGGTAGTAACCTTCGTGATGACGTGTGGGCCGCTATACCATGGTTTCAACTTTCTCGACTGACCTGAGGCCATGGGTCGTTCTCAACCAAAACTAGGTCCGCTATCTGGTATGTCGTTGGCTGTGGACGCCCGAAATCAAACCTTGCCTTCTGGTGAGCTTGGGCCTGCTCGGTGTTCGCCAAGGCCTCCCTTCGCCGCCATCCCATTTCGTTGGCTTCCACCCGGGACTGCTCTCCTAACACCAGCAACAGCTTGTCACCCGAAATGCTCCTCGGCGTTAAGCAAATAACAATTCCTTTTGATACAGAATACTGGTATTCTCCCCTTTACGATTTTTTGCTTTGGGTAACCCATGGAGTGTCAGAGCCAGGCTTTTCTCAATCACCCCTGTTGTCCGTGATTTGTTTTTTACACAGGTGAGAGGGGCCTACAATTTTAATGCCGATTCCGAACGGCGTGATTCGAGAATCTTTTTTATTGCAAGTATACTACGGGGGATTTTGCCAGTACCCCGCCGAGGAGGGACGCCGCGAAATAAACATTCGATGGCATTGGTGTTATCGGGATCCGAACTCGCTTATCGTGCGTCATTGATGTAGCTTCTTGCTCTTCGCGACCAAAACGTTTTTCTCATCCCCTTCCGTGCCTTCTCATCGACGAGGTGCCCCATATCGTCGAGGCACTGCCTTAGGATTCTCCACCGTATAGCTTTGGCGACTACCCACCTCTCCCCTTCGTCTACCTTACGGAAGAGACGGTACCCCCGGACAGTCCTTTTGCTGCTGTTTTTTCGCCGCTGACATGCCGGCTGCTTTCAGCGTGGATATCATGTCTCGTAGCTTGTGATCCTGCCACTGCATGGTCGCCACTCAATCCTTGTCTGTTATGTGAATGTTAAGTATTAGGGCGGATGTTTCCTCCACTGGTTTCCACTGGTTGCCGACTGATGATGTGCGGCCCTCTTGCCGGGCTGATGAACCGTCTCGCCTTTTATTCGCTGGGTTGTAGCCGCTCTTTGCTTACTCGATACCCTAGAAATTCTATATCAGTTTGGAGAAACGCACATTTACTTACCTTCAGGGTAAGCCCTGATTCTCTTACGACCGCGAAGAACCTCTGGAATTTCTACAAACCCTCTTCGAAGGATTTGCACCCGACGCCTATTTCGCACAGGTTCACCGCGATGTCACCCTTCTTTGGACGTGAGTGATGATATTCATTTTTTTTTTTTTTTTTTTTTTTTTTTTTTATGCATGCATGCCTGGAATTCTGCTGGAGTATTGACCAACCCGGTTGAACTCGTACATACCATCATGCAAACGTAGTCAGCTTCTTACTGTGTTCCTCCACACAGATTTGGTGGTATCTTGCGACTAGATCCAACGACGTGGAAAACTCGTTTCCTGCCAAGGACACCATCTCCTCCACCAAAAGCATAGGGAACTTCTTGTTTTCTTTTTCTTTTTTTTTACGTTGACGCAGGTTCAAGAGTTACTTCCATACTCTTATTATGTTTATCACACAACCTGAACGGAGTGCAGTGGTTTGGATCGTAGATGTTCGTTCATTACACTTCAGGGGTGGTTGTCCTAGATAGGAGGAAAGGAAACCATGTACATATGGTGTTATATTAAAACTGCACACACAGAGTGTGAATTTAAAGTAACCATATACTGTGAGTGTTATTCCTTCAACAGTATCACTTCTCATTCACAACAACTGTGTTGCATCATTTTTTTTTCAGTATAGGGATTGTTTTTTCTTGGCTATGGAACGGCTTTGAACTACAGACCTTCCGCTCGACGGTCGGTGATGTTTGCCACTGCACCTCGGCCACCCCTTTTTTACCGTCCGCTTATTCAAAGCCCGATAGTCGATGCAGAACCGAGAACCGGTCGCTGCTGTCTTTCTTCTTTGGGAGAGTAACCGGCACGCAGTAGTCTGAGTGAGATGGCCAGATCACACATTGCCTTAACATACCGGACATGATCTCCTTCACTACCTCTCTCTTTGGGAATGGTACTTTGTACGGCTGGACATACACGCGTGTTGCTGTCGTCAACTCGATGGAACACTCACCAAGGCACTCCTACTTCGTCTGCGTTCTTTACAAAGCAGTCTAGGAAAGTGTTGACTAGGGCCCCAAGTCTTTGCTTGTCTCCTCCTTTCAAGTTTCCTATCTCCAGGTCATCCGGTTCGTTTAGAGTCGGGGGCATCCTTTTGCTACGGATATGGTTGGCTCTCATCAGGTGGGATTAGAACCTTGCACCAGGAAGCAAGTTGGTCTACTGCTACTCCGTCTGGTCTTCCTTCAAAAGCACCTGAGTGGGCCCTACGTGTCTCCTTACTGCGGTAAAGTTTCGCATGAAGTTGGCATTACTGCTCAGGAGGCCTCCTGGCACTCGAAGTCTGCTATCGCCTGGATAATGTAATGTACCTCACTAATGATGCGATCGTCTTCAACTCGAAGATATACTCCTCCGTGTCTTCCCCAGTGCGTTGTCTCCGCTCCCGTTCCCTGTCTTGAATGTCTGCTTCGTTATCCCACGTCGGGAATTTGCGACAAAAGCCAGAGAAAAACTCCCTCAGAGATTCTACCATCGTACTGCAGCTGAATAACTTCGTCGCTCCCACTAGCCTGGTGGTCACAGCCATCAGTAGTAGCTTCCGATCAAGTGCGTAGGCTCTCTGCGTATCCAGGACCTTCCTCTTCCATGCTTCGGAAGACAACCCCTCGTGAGACTTAGGGTCAAATACCGGTATCATTTCTGCAACATCCCTAACCGAGTATACATATGTTACGGTAGCAGCACCTTACTCCGGCTCCTGCTTCAAACGCTACTTCCGCTACTTTCTTTCGTGGGTTTCCCACTGAACTTGCATGGATCCGTTGCATTAAGTAACCGCTCTAATAGCTCTTCTTTGTTACCTGCCTGCTTTAACCCACGCTCCTTCAGTTCCTCTCGGAGCTCATACCTGGTTATTGCACCATACATCACTTCACGTTTCTCCCTATCTGATATTTCGGCAAACCTCTACAGCAAAGTTAAAGCCCTAGCAGATGTTATAACGCAACTGTGACAAGTCCTATCAATTGCCCGTGGTAAGATCAACCGCATTATGGAGTGACTACACCAGTCTGCTTGCCCTGGGCCGATTGTGATGTCACCGCTACAAAGATGATCGGCGGATAACTTTCCTTCTATTCGCTACGGAGGTAATCGAGTAGAAGAACGAAGCACTAGCACTCGCACGTTGGTCTATCCCACTTCTGAGATGAAAAGGAAAAATAAGCGAATATGTTTCATGTATGCATATGTTGGCGTTACAGTCCAGGAAGGACCAAAGCCGGTCCTACAGTTTATTGCCGGTTCGGAACGGCGAATTTCAAGAAGCTTTCATGACAATTATACTACAGGGGGTTTTGTCAGAACCCCACTGAGGAGAAGCACCGTGAAAACGCGTTCGATGATATGGCTGTTGTCGGGATTCGATCCCGTGTCATCGGCGTCAAAGGCCAACACACTAAAGCATTTTATTGCTCTGCACTCCTGATTAATTCACGTTTCTGGTCCAGATTTTTAAGGAAGGGATAAATTTACTTTATCCATTGAAAGGGTAAAAACTCGGTAGTAAAATCTGTAGTCACGATATCAGAAAGATTTATTTTTATTGCTGGATATGAACTGTGCAGAGTTTCTCTCCCATACATACATATGTTATATATGCCCATGGTTTAGGTACTTAAAAGAAAATTTATTTTATCGATAGAAAAAATGTTATGCATTTTCAAAAGTGAACCTCTTCAAATGCTATAAAAACAACTGGTTTCAGTCAACCTAACCTCTGTATATACAGCATTCTAGAGAAATAACTTAAAATCGAAAAAAGTAAATAAATAACCATTAACCACAACCACCCACTCAATAAAGGTCCTGTACGAATTTAACAACATAAAAATCGAATGGAAAAAGTAACAATAAAAGCCCTAAAGACAGAAAACAAAAAATTTGAAAAAGAAAAACTAAAATAGTAACAAAAACAGGTATTAGGTTTAAACAAACAAAACAAATAAAAAAGTTCATTCCACTGGTATAAAAGTTTAGTTCCGCTTTGTCGGAAATAAAATCGACACCAATATAAAAGTTTTCCTATTTGCCCAAACGCCAGAAACAGCGAATCGGCCGGGGAAATAATCAAAAAGATTCAAAATGTTCCACCTTTTTTTCTGTTGGCTCTATTGCTACTTTGATTCTCGGTTTTTTTTGTGAGTATCTAACCCGCCATCAGGGTTCCGGACGTAACATTTATAGGCGGAAAAACGAGTTCAATATTCCTGTACGTCCTTCAGACCGATAGGCACGAGATTTGTTTTATTTTTTTTGGTTTTGTCTTTTCGCCACCCTATTCAATCTGGAATCGTAAACACATTGTTTGACTTTCCGAATGCAAATAAAAACATTCGAAATGCAAACAAATACATTAACACCCCATAAAAACTACACAACTACAGTCGACCGTCGAATATAGTCATGTGATGTGTGTATGGCGGCATAGTGTCAATTGTGCATGCATTCTTGTAAGGGGATTTAGCAGGACATCATCAATGGGGTGGTGGTAGCTTTAGATGGAAGTAGTAGGACGAGAACGCGACAAAGAACTATTCATACCCATTCAATCCGGCTCCGTG
Organism: Eumerus sabulonum; assembly: GCA_951905685.1. Classification (NCBI taxonomy): domain Eukaryota; kingdom Metazoa; phylum Arthropoda; class Insecta; order Diptera; family Syrphidae; genus Eumerus; species Eumerus sabulonum. The sequence continues at coordinate 214,070,779 of OX645060.1, forward strand.
TATGTACAGTGCACACGACATTGCGATGCCAGTCGGGAGACGTCGAGAGGATAAGGGAAATGCGGATGAACAGCAAACTGCTGATAGAATGCAGTTTGGCCCTTGCACTGCAAATATTGACAGAACAAATTCTATGCTCGTCGAGCAGTAGTTGTTGGGATTTGTATGGCGGAGAAGAGGACCTACAACGCATTGTTGTAGTTCTAGTTGTGGCGATCCTTAGTCGCTTTGGAAATACATTTTTGGGCACGTTCCTTTATTTCGCATTTTGTTTGTTTTTCTTCACGAGTGTGCGGAAGGACATGCATAGGTTGTATTCTCTTCTCCTTTTTTCGTCAACAAAATTAAAGGAGCGGTCACATCAGGACATCATGTGTCCACTGAAGCTTTTAGTTGTTAGATGAATTAAATTCTTTCGCTTTCTAGGATATCGACAATCGCTTTTTATTTCACGTTTTTCGATTCACACGACGGACAATTGTTAAATACCATTCGTTTGATCTCTTCCTGGTCCCGAGATTCCTTTAAGTGTCATTTTTTAGTTTTTAGTTCTTTTTATTTTTCTCTATTAACACACGTCTGCGGCTGGGTTAGTTATTCGCTCTGTCAAACATCTATGGCATTTAATTGACACACGTTTTCACGACACATTGGACACCCTTCATTGCCACCTGCATGAATTCGTCTAGTGCAAATATCGAACTTTGTACTCCTTGACTGCTTCTAGTCAAGTACGAAATCGACGGCAAAAGTCCAGTTCAGTTCGTGATGAATGTCGCTGTCATTGTTCGTGTGCATAAAAAGGACTTTTCGTTCAATTTGCGATGATTTATTGCAAGGATTTATGAGTTGGCGGCGTTGAAATGAAAAATCTACAGGATGGAAGTGCGAAGAGAAAAGTTTCAACGATGCTTTGCCCTTCCGATTAAACGATTAAAACGGGGACTTTTCGGTTCTTGGGCGTCGGTCGGGCAATTATCTGATATTCAGAGCGAGATGATTTGTGCTTTTCCGTCCGTGGAAGTGGTAACAAGTGGGTCGCCACGATGGTGTGGATTAGGATTCGAAAGCTAATTGTAATATTGTCAGTGGGTGACTTAAATTGGATTTTTCCTATTGCATTTTGTTGTTGCCTTTCAGATTACACTGTGCACGCGCGTATTCCTTGAAATTGAGGATTATTCTTGTGTAGGATTAAACTTGATTAAATTCAACGATTGCTGTTGAACAGACGCCAGACTTACGAGTATATTGATTTATGGAGCGTGACCAAAAAGAAAATCGATCGACCTATGTTCATGAAAGAGAAGTCTCTGCACGGGTCTACAGCTCCAAGGTTATACTAAACCTTCAACTCAGATAAAACTTGGCTTTATGTCCAGGACAATTTTGACTGAGAAAGACTATTCTTTCTTATTTTTGAAGGTCTCGGCTAGGTAGGGCTACCTAGGTATTACTGACATTTTTCCTACATGCATATCTCTGACTCTAGGTGAAATCTTTTAATCAATAAATTAATAGTCAACGATTTGGAGTTAACTGATTTGCAAAAAACAAGTAAGAACGACTTGATGATTGTAGCGTCATTAAATGAGAACAGTTAGTGAATCCATCCATAAAAGTAATGGTAGTAGAAGTGAGAATCAGTCGAGTTCCTCTCGAATCCTATCTACAACAACCACCACTGGAGAGTAGTGAACGAACATCTGCGACTCAAACCATCTGCAGTCTGTCCAGGTTGTGTGACAAACACCATAAAAGTATGACTCTTGAAGCTGTGCGCACTATAAAAAAAAATAAAAAAACTAAAAAACTGACGGGGGGATGGGGATGAGTGTAGGAAGTAGAGTCTAGTCCAAGGAGTTTAATCTCAACCTATCACAAAGACTCCCAAAGCACTGCAGTGTGTACCGAGCGGAAATAACAGCGATAACTGAGGCCCTTGCATGGCTTGGAATCAATGTAATATCAACAAAGGATATTATCATTTGCAAGGATAGCCAATCTGAGATAAAATCCCTGGCAGCGGTAGCCCATAAATTAAAAACAGCCTATCTCTAAACGAAATGGCTCAATTACAATGGGCCGATCGCGGCCCAAGTGTTACGTATGCCAACCACTATAATTGGTGTAAGTTAGTCCGGAAAAGATATGGGCTTAGACAAAGTGGATTTATAAGACGATCCAGGTGAGGAAGCTCCCGCGACTTCTCGTACCGCGGCATAGTTCATCGTGAATATGTTCCTGCGGACCAGACAGCAACTGGACAATTCTATGTTTTCCTAAAAAGGGTGCACGGGTGTTTTATTTGCGGCCCGAACTCGTCAAAAAGAGCTGGGTCCTGCACCACGACAATGCGCCGGCCCATTCTTATAGTTGATTGTGCAAGAGTTTTTGGTGAAAACAAACATTCCACCGCATTGCCGCATCCACCCTATAGCTCCGATGTGGACCCCAGCGACTTTTTTTTTTCCTCAAGATAAACCACAAGAGACCACATCTTGGCAACGTACATATGCAGAGAATTTCAAATAAGCTCAATAGGATTGTTGAGTCGAATCCTGGGAGCAACGTTGGAATCGTTATGTAGAGTTAGAGGGGGACTATTGTTAATTTGCTTTTTTTTTTTTTTTGTTTACAAATTCCCGCAACTTAACCACACCCAGTATTTCTTCTCGACTGTCTTAAAAGCTCGTATAAAATGGCAGACGATTGTTTCGTCAATCGCGTCAATAAGCTTTGCGGTTAAAATAAAGCTTATTGTAGATTCTTTATTCGATACTTATTTTTGCATTGATGCACTGATGAATGTGCCATTTTGAAGGAATTTTTCTAACCTCAGAACGTAGGTCGTAAAAGCACCAAAAAGTATTTCAACGATGGTCATATGACCAAATGCAATACAACGAGTTGGTTAGAAACCTTACAAAAAACAATCAAAATTAAGTCCATGACCCACCAATTCGGACACATGCCCGTTGGTCCCACGATAGATATGAACTACAAGACGTCGAGGAAAAACAAGATAAGGTGCTTGAAACAGCAAATACCATCCGACACCGGCCCACATCCACGCCTCAACTGACGCCTGTTGACCACAGCGTCAGCAAAAAAGAATGTGTCAAATACCTCACTCAATCATCATTCAGCGGATTAAGAACAAGAAACCCCATCGACTCCAGCCATCTAATTCCCACTATGAGCAAGCATGTGAAATAAGGTCTAGCTCTAACCTATCGATCACTTGCTTGTTTTCAACGACACGCATGTTACGCTCACAATATGAAGGCCCACTAGTTTCCGTCATCGTGACGAATTGATAAATAATCATACTACAAAATCTTATCCTATTCAATAGACGGTACATCAAACGTCACTTAACCGATCACCAACACGATCCAATCCGATTCGATCGGCCAACGGAAATACACACCACAAGGAAGATGGCAAAAATAAGATGACCAACAACAACTGAGAAGATACAAGTATGATGATAATAAATTGAATTGGCACCCTCTGTTGAATTAATAGGCGCTGTGGTTCTACCACAGCCGCGCAACCAAGTGGAAGACAAATAAATCGTGAAAGCTCTCCATCAAACTATCTGACACTGACATTGACGTGCACTCCATGGGGAGTTTCAATGACTGTATCTATCATACAAACAAAACATCACGGATCAGGGATGTAAAGTTAGCATTCGAACGCGAGAGCAGTAGGAGGCCTTCTTCCATTCTTTAAACATCCATCCAGTGGCTGACAAAGCCATCGTGACGAAGAATAGTTATGAAGCGTTGAACAAGAAGTGAGAAATTTGAAGTTAGGGTTGCCGTTCAAGTAGCGGAACATATGGTTAGGGTTGGCCCCGGAAGACCACTGCGTAACGTTAGGGTGGCGAATCGAACAGTGATCGTGTGAAGGTAGACGATCGTAAGTGTTAGGTGTGTAGCTGTCAAAATGAAAACACCTGCTTGACAGGCCAGTAGAGCGGGACACATGTGGTTGATGGATGGGTATGAAAAGCGGAAGTGTTGGAAAATATTAGATGACTTAATTGTTGGTTGAAAATTAACATGTTCGGCGTAGATTGGAATAATCCGTAAGCGAGACAATCGAATTTGTTATGGTGACTTTGGAGGGACAGCGTGAGGCTGTTGAAAGTTGATGACTTGAGGAATTACAAATCTCAAAAACCAAACACAGCCACTTGCTACTAATGTCGAACTCTTTCAGATACGACATTAATCGCGTCACCATCATAACACTAACAGCCAATTTTTTAACAGGAACAGATGCATATTAGCTGGGTAATTATCACTCGCCCTCTAATTGAAATCCACGCCAGATGCCAGCCAAATTACATGACATCTCTTGACATTAACCGGTCAACGACTGCGCCGATAACACCAGCCGAATGGAACACATAATTCCCCTCACATTGACACCAAACAATAACCAGTTGCCTGTATTCCTGAATTTATCTATCAGCTCATCGGCCAAGTACCATAAATGCAGAGTAAAAATCCGACCAGTGAAATGGACATTCAATTGGAAACCGCCGCGAATGACGGTAGTTATCTACCGCCACCGCTACTGTCACCATTGTCGCCAGCAAACTCCTTGCTTAGTCATGCATACAGTATCTAGCACCTCCGATCGTTCGAAACATACAATATTTCAGTGGCCAATAGAGGCGGCAAACTTCACACGCAGCTTCTGAACACGGTCATATGTCAAGCAGAAAGAAGAACGAAAACAGTCCACACTGCTACCAATGTGTGAAGTTTACTCTCATCCAGTTGTTCTATGTATCTGTCATTTGTCTATTTGACAGTCGATTAACCAAGCCCAGGAAAATGACAGTATTGAGAGGAAAAAAAAAATTTTTTAATTGCAACATAATGGGAATCATTGTTCCAAGCGGCTAGAGTTGATAGTCGTTGCAAAGCATCACGTTGCGAGTACTGAAGCGCGAAGGGTTTGGGTTAAATGGATGCGATAACGTTCCAGTTGGTGCAGTAGTAGCGCTATTATTCGATGGTTTTATTTTTTTATATTCTGTGCCGTTTATCGAATAAGCAAACATGACCCTATTTCCAGTTCAACAACGCAGGAACGACAAGCTAAGAAGAGGGCAGGACCAAAGGGAGATCGATGAAAGACGGGCAAGTTTGTTGAATGACGAGTGATTGTGTTTGCTGCTGCATAGGTACTCGTCGAACGCTTTAAGATATGTTTTCCCCTCTGATTTTGTGTCGTCAGAGTGCGGATTGGGAATGATATGTCATGACAAGTGATGCCCCCGGTGCGTGTTGACATTAGATATTAGATTCTTTCTCTTTTTTTTTTTCTTTTTTTTTGTTGTCATTCTTTTGCCTCCTTCGAGGGTGCACATTGATATACATACATATGTACATATATGTATGTACATTCTAGATGACTAGAGATATGGAATGTGTGTATAGGGCTCAACGTACACGGTTGACACTTATTGGTATGTTGCGACAACCTAATGAGTTTGGGGCAGTCGTAAAATCGATCGGCTTTTGCTTGTCGACTGGCCGTTTGCAAATGGTCGGGTACCATGACGTTTGACAGATTAATGGCGCGAATGTGAGTTGTCATAAAAACACTGCTGTAGCCGAGGTGATTCATTTGTGATAGTCGTTTATATAGCCGATGTGGAGCGAAAGTTTGTGGGTGTAGAGAGCAGGGATTTATGGATTGTCCAAATTTTTTTCGTATTTTTGTCTGTTTGTTTTTTTTTTTTTTTTTTTTTTGTTTTCCAGAAACGTTCTAATGAAGTCAACAAATCCAAAAGCTGATGATGGGTTTTTATGACAGTGATGTACACACGTCAATCAGTAGTGTGTCATGGGAACGAGGCTTATGTATATGCCTGCGATCATAGAGGAGCTCAAAAAAACTCCGTTTTGTCGAAGCGGCTTTAAGGATATAATAGAAATACTACTGTGTCCGAAAAGTAAGGTGACATTTGATTCAAACTGCGCGCGTTAAAAAATTTGGGAGAATTATCTTCGATATCCGTGCCTAGTTTCACATTCATTAATGTCTAAAATGTCCTGCTAAAAGTAAATTTGCATTTAATTTGCTTTTTGGCGGTATGGCTGATTCGTTGATGAAGTTTTGTCGGAAAAAATGTTTACAAGTAATATAGAGTCTTCCAATAGGGATGACCATACTATTGGCGCTACATGTGTCAAATTAGCTGTCAATTATTCAGTCTGTTCTGCCAAATCTCCATGGACGCCCATAGCGTTCAACAACACTTGCAAATGATAAATTTGTTTTATCGAATTGGGTGTTCTGTTAGGGCAAAGTTCCGCGCGATTCGCCAATTTTACGGTCGCCATAATCGTTCTACCGGGAGGACTATTCATAGTGTGATGGATAAATTTAAGTCCACTGGTTCAGTAAAGGATAAGAACACCCCTTATGTCGACAAAACGCAAGATCTGCCGGAAACAAAGCCACTGTCCGTGAGAGTGTGCAGGAGAATCTGAGGCAATAGATTTCGTGTCGTTCGCAAGAACTCAGCCTTTCGCAGACTACAACTTGGCGAATTTTTCATCGTGGCGCAAGCGTGCACCCGCACGCATTGGACAGAACGACCAATGCATCCCGAAAAAGTCACTGTTTGGTGTGGATGTTTGAGAACGACGTTGGCCTGGCTATCGTCGTCAACGGCGAGGGCTTTAGGTCGATAATTACCAACTTCTTTTGGCCTGAATTGGATGGTATGAACACCGACGACATGTGTTTCAACAGGACGACGCTACGTGCCACACAGCTCATGCTACATTGGAAATTCTGCACGAGCAACTCGAGGGCATGGTCATGTCACGTAGAGGTAATGTGGACTGGGCACCGAGATCGTGCGATTTGACCCCGTTCGACTTTTCCTTCTGGGGTTTTCTGAAGTCGCAGGTCTAACAAGCTACAAAGCACAACGGACCTCAAAGCCCACATAACCTGTGCCATCGGTCAAATTTAGCCTGATTTATGCGCCAAAGTCGTGGAAAATTCGACATTTCGGATGCGCGCCATCTAGAAAACCCATGGCAGACATTTGAATGATATTGTATAATAGTGGTATCGATAGGCCTTTCCAAATATGACATAAAAAATGTCGATGATATCTCACATACACTTTCTTTTATTTAAATTTAAAGATAGGATGCGCTTAACGGTAGACCGCTCGAGTATTTCAAGTCAACGATTTTTTTTAACAATTTCAAAAATCAGTCATGGGTGTAGGCCACGTCCAAATCGTCAGTTATTTCAATATCTGACACGCTCGAATAACTTTTTTTTTTGTTTTGCTTTTTTACCGCTCTTCTCAGCCACCCACCACTATCTAATCGTCAGATTAATATCTATCGGTTATAAGAAAGACGAAGCGAGTATACTCTATTAATATCTGACGCGCTCGAGTATTTCCATGTGACTGTTTTTTTTTTTACATTTTTAAACATTTTTACACGCTCTTTTCCCCACTAAAATGGAAAACTTAACGTAAAATTTTTCGTTTGAGAACCTAATCTTCACAATCCAATAGGTACCCATGACGCTCTAGTTACTGCAAATTTAGCATCCCGAGCTCCCCTACTAGCAGTACGTCTGGCCACTTTCCATTCACCTCTGTGTTGCATACTTTTGTTGCCTTTTGCGAGAGACCTACGCAAGAACAATGCCCGAACGCTTAGTAACATATTATTTAGTGATGAAGCTAGACCTACACGCGCTAGCTTTTTGGCACACTGCTCGTGGGGCACCCTGTATATACAGATGTTACGGAACCCTTCGTGCGCGAGCCCGACTCGTACTTGGCCGGTTTTTTTTCTTTTATTACATATATTTCAATCTTGAAAATTTTCCACTGGGCATCCTTTATATCCAGAGATATGCTGTAGAGCAATTGAGAAAATTGGGCTGCGGCAAAAGACTCTACCACACCCTAAATGTCACCGAATGGATCCGCAATTTCACGTTTTTCTATTTATTTTGTAAAAAAATTCATCCACTCGAGGTTCATATGAAGATCATAATACAAGAGACTTCCGAACTACCGCAATACTTCCAAAAAACTGACCAATATCAAGCTCAACCATTGATCCGTCCCACTTAAGCCCTCTCGGCCCCTAAACCAGAAAAGCAATCTTGATTCAAGTTTGTCCACTTGATTTTTATTTTATTTTGCTTTTTTAAAAATCCGTTTATTCAGCTCACATAACTGAAATACCAAATAACAAACAAAGGTATCCCTCTTGTTGTAATGCATTGTGTTGCATGTGTCTTTGGCAGTCTTTCGCCGTAACTAAATATACCAAGCCCGCCCACTACCTGACCCCTAACCACCTAAATAAATACATATATATATATTTCGTCGTCTATTTTTCGATATACATATGGATTTTCTGTTGAAAAGGGGGTGTGTCCACATTGTCGACAAGTATTGTCCGCATGTGTCGACGGTGTGCATTGTTGAACACCTGGTTGTGCTAGAACAGAATTACATCACCCAAAAGTGGCCACTTGACAGTAAATTCGATATCACTGGCTGCACCGTACTACTTGCACTAGGTTCGTATATGGGTTCATCTACCGCTATATACATCGGATGTCACAGACTGACTGCAAGGCAGGTTTGGTCATCCTTTTTTTGTTTTCTTTTTTTTAAATTGTTAGACCGACTATATGTTTTCTGGTGTCGTATTGTAGTGTGCTGCTGAAAGTAAACACTTGAACATATTTGCGATTTTTGTGACAACAAAAAGAAATAAAAACAAAAGAGCTTAATACCATTTTATTCCACTTGATGAGATTTTGAAGAGTGCCCAGTGACAGACAATACGCACGCGACAGGATTTATTTGAATTACGTCGAGGACATATGGCGGTTACACTTGTGATCTTTTTCTCTTTTTTAAATATTCTCAGACACTCGAATGTATCTACATTTATTTTATTATTTATTTTGCACTTTTACACAAAAAATGCATTTATTTTTGAGAAAAAATAAAAAAAAATTATTCAAACGAAAGCAGAGGCGTTTTATTTGATTTAGTATTGAGTGCCTGAAGTAGCTTTACATCAGTACCATTATGACCACTTTTTTTTATTAATTTTAACATTTTTCATCTATATTAAGTCAACAGCTGGCTAAGAGGACAAATAGAATGTATCAAGAATGGGCTTTTGCACCCCAAACAAAAGGATTGGATGGAACTAAAACAATGGCATTTATTCTAGGAGTAAGAGTTTCGACCATAAAGGGGCCCACGTAATCCTTCTTACGTTTGGAATAAGCCGGCATGAAGTGGTAGTTTTTAGGCGAACCTTGTGTTCTTTCAAAAACCACTCTTTCATTAATTCGATTAAAGCCTGTTGAAAGATGTATCCCTGCATCAAGATTTCAGTATCATTTCAGTAGAGATGAAATGAATAGCTATTTGGATAGCATGAATAGATATGTATGTCTGGTTTATTTGATACTCTTGATACTCACTTTATTTAAATAAAGTTGTAGAAAATATGTCACTCAAAGTATTGTCCATCGACAAACACAACCTTTTCCCATCTTTCTTGCTTTCGTGGCGTTACAGACCATCAAGGGCCAGAGCCAAGCTTCTCTCAATTACCCATGCTGTGTTTGATTTTAATTGAAAGGGACCTTCAGTTTATTGCCGATTCCGAATTGGCGAATTTCGGGAAGCTTTTCATGACAATTATGCTACAGGGGATTTTGTCAGAACCGAGAAATACACGTTCGATAAGATGACCGTTGTCGGGACTCGAGATACCCGTGTCATCGGCGTCAGAGGCCAACACACTGCCCGCTCACACGAGTTATTGCATAAAAAAAAATTGCATTGACCGACTTTCCATCTGGGAATCACGGATGAATCGCAACGAAATACGACCCAGTTTTGAATTGAACACATAGTGACGTATTCAATTCACAAAAAAGTTTGCTGTGTTTTTTTAGTTCAAAACACGGGTTAAATGGGCCGTTTTCTCAAAAAATCATGTACAAAAGACAGAAAAAAACATCCAGAGAAATTAATATTGAGTTTAAGGAAGAAAAGAATTAAGTTCAAGAACAGTGCGAAGAAGATTGCAGGATAGTGAATTATCAGCCAGAAGACCGATAAAAAGCCGGCTTCAACCACTAAAACGATAAGTTCAAGGTTAAATTTTGCAAAAGCTCACCGGAATCGGACGGACCCCTAAATTTATTACTGTTATCAGCGACTTTTCTTCTTTATTTCGAAAAAGTATAAATTTATTACCGAAATTGTTTTCAAAAACAGCCAAAAAAAAATTTGCCAAAATACATATACGTACATATGTATATGTACATACTTAATACTTTTTGAAAAGTAGCTTTTTCAGCTTTAGGGATGGTACGTTTTATTTGGCCACTACCGTGTATCCTAGCGAACAGTTTGGATGTAGGCAACACCATAATACTCGGAATATGCAATGATGTAAAAAAAAATCGCTTCGTACGAAAATCGACAAAAATAGTTCTGTTAGATATTAAAAAGGCGTTCTACTCTCTCTGACGCAATGGTTTATTGTATAAAATCACCTATCTACCCAATCGTCATTTTCAGGTTCATATAAACCGTGCTCTCTCCAATTTAATAACGTTCGATACTGGTGTACCTCAAGGTGCTGTGTTCGGCCCAATCATATACATACATATGTATGTACATATGGATGTATGCATGTATATACATATGTATGTATATGATCTGTACACCTCTGATTTCTCCCGATGGGGCGATTGTGCAAATCGCATGAGTTTGTTTCAAATATATTGAAAGCAACCTAACGAATGCGATGTAGGTATAATGACATATTATTTAAAGTGGTAAACTAAGCTGAACGTAAATAAAATTGGAAGTTTTCTTTTTTACGAAAAAAAAAAAAAAAAAAAAAAAGAGGGCGAAGTCGAGCGCCGCAGCATAAAACATATCTAAACCGGGTATGTAACCTGCTAGGGAAATCTCACAGAGAATCTAAAAATAATGGGGTTCGTTCGTACTTAGAAAGCCTAACCGCTGACAAGTAATCAAATTATGTACTATTAGGGCATTAGAAAGCTTAAAGTGCAGGTGCCACCAATAAGGAAAAATCAAAATTAATGCGAGAAATGCGGTGAAGGAAAGGCTGAAATTTTTACAGAATTTCTAGCTGAAACCTTCAAGCCCTTTAGAGGACAACCGCTACCTGATAATAGGAATACTCTGGAAATGACCGTGAAATACAGAATGAGGCGAGCTAGGCTCCCCGAACTGAAAAATATCATAAAATCCCTGAAGCCAAATGAAGCACCAGGCTACGACTTAATTACAGGTAGGTAGGTAGGGTCGTAGCCTTCCCAGAGTTGAGAAGAATGCACATAGGCCAGGGAGGCCCGTTGTGCAGCTACGAGGGGGTTTTACCTCTCTATTCGTGGAACCATTTTGTGCTTCTTAAGAAGTTAAGCAGATCAAGTATCCCTACTTTCTGAACATCTGTCAGATCTTTAAGGAAGTAAGAGCCTAGGTAACGTTTCCTGAACTTGCAGAGAGCTGGACAGGGGCAGAGAAGGATGGATTCGACCTCCTCCTCGTCCTGACAGCTTCTGCAGAAATCATTTGGAACTATTCCTAGTTTTTGTGCGTGACTGCCAATGAGCCAGTGACCTGTGATGACACCGATGACTTTGTAGATGTCAGTTCCTTTTAAGGAGATTATACTCCTAGTCCGTTGACTGTCGAGCCGGCACCAGATTTTTCTGGTGATGAGCCAGGTATGTCCCTGGGTCCATCTCAGGTTCGTCTCGGCCCTGGCTAAATTTGCAAGATTATGTTTAATGGTTGCAAGGGGTATTCCCTCACAAGCCACGATTGATTGTAGCGTCGTTCCTTGTCTGGCGAGTGTGTCGGCTCTCTCATTTTTGTTTTTTGTTAAACTGTTTGGCCATCGCGTTAAGAGATAGGCGACAGTCGAGACTAGATTTTGATGTTTACACATAGGACTATAGCGACTTTAAGGCTGCTTGACTGTCTGTGAGAATGCGAATATCCGTGGTGGATATTACGTTCCACTTCAGCCAAGACAAAGCCTCTTTTATTGCCAACAGTTCCGCCTGGAAAGTGATCTGGTAATTTTAGAGCTTTATGTAGCTTGAGTTGTTTGCAGAAAACTCCACTGCCCACCCCGTCTTTGGTTTTGGTAATTACAGGAGATGTGGTTAAAAATTTGCTGAGAAATGTTTTGCTCAAACTTTTATATCTTGTTAACACAGCGGTTATATTATAAGACGTACCGACTGAATGGAAGGTCTTTCTCCTTTGGTGGCGTTACGGACCATGAAGGACCAGAGCCAAACTTCTCTCTATCACCTATGTTGTGCGTGATTTATTTTTCACACATGTGAAAGGGACCTGCAGTTTAATGCCGATTCCCAACGGCGTGAGTCGTGAAGCCTTTTCAAGGCAAGTATACCACGGTGGATTTTGCAAAACATCAGCAATCGTTTTCATAATGTCCTTCACAAACGACACAGTTTAAAATTACCTTTATTAATCCCATAAGTCAAATACAGATCTCAATTCATTCATAATTAAAACCGGAATAACAGTCCATTATTACCACAACTTCAAAACGTCATTACACCAGTCAGCTCATGGAATCCATCAGCGAAAATCCCCCGGAACTCAATCCCACTCATAGTAACTCCTTCTACGTTGAAATCCACTCAATTTGCTTTTTTGCTTTTCCTTTATGCTCACTTTTATGCTATTCTCAGCATGCCTATCAATCCTTAATCAACAAACCATATTAATTCGAATACATAAACAAAAAAAAAAAACACATACCCGCACAACACTGGGCAGAGGGAAGTGAAGAGGATAAAACTATGTCAAAGGTGATTGATTGATACGGAGAGATTGTTCTCCGCTCGGTTAGTAGCACTTGAAACTTTCATTCCGAATTGTGCTGATGATGTTGAATGGTAGAATCAAAAAAACATATAACTACCACTCCCAATGCCCCATTCTCACTCATTTACCATCCATGCTTGTCATAGATCGATGTACTCGCTGGTTAACTCGTAAACTATGCCAGTACGAAGCTGGCATAGAGCTGGAAGGAAGGATTCTTTCTCGCGCATTCGCCATAAAATTCAGCTTGAACTAAACAAGTTTCCATTTTACCGCGTACCTCGCAATCAATTGGTGGAGCACAAAAAAATATTATGAAGACCATGACGGCACTGGGAGCCTCGATATTGTCGATGGGATACCTACATACATACATATGTATATACAAAGTTATATATCCCTGGCAGCATGCAAGTGAAGACCATTTGACATTTGAATATTTCACAATTAGGTTTCTGATGGTGATTCAATATTTTTCTATAGGTACTTTAACTTTAAAGAGTGAAGACTCTCGGGGATCTATGGAAGCAGGTATTTGACCCCACTGCAGTTTGTCTGATTATTTGCTTCGCATCCGCATCACCGCTCGATTCAAGTATGTGAAGATACACCGGGAATGCGACAGAAGGATCCATTAAAGCTTTCCATGCGATACAGAGCAATGCGTTTGCATCTGCGTTCCAGATTCTTGGAAGTTTATGGGTTAAGAAGATTCAGATAGGGCTATATTTGCTTAACTGCTGTCGACGATGTCATGCAGCGAATCCAAGCAAACACATAGCCTCAGTTGTTTTACACTAAGCTTTCGTCTAGGGTATGAAATGATTATTTGTATTGAAAGGAATGGTTTGTATAACTTGCTCAATAGTTCTTCAACGGATAACCTGAAATGCAAATGGCAAGTTCATTTAAATATCCTGCACTCGTGGAGACCTTTCATACAAAGGCGTTCTTACATACAAACATATATATATATATACATGTACATACATATGTTCATTAACTGAAAAAACAATTCACCGGTGGGTAATGGTATCGGATCATTATCTCAATGAAGTGAATTAAGGAATCCCATGCTAAAGGCACGATGGGAAATTATTTCCTTTTTTTTTGTTTATTTCTTTTCAACTTATTCCTTTGCAACTGGAGGATTCGGTACAAAAAGCCTGAGTACTACGTTTACGAGAGGCTCACGAAAGTATCACAAACGTTTGCCTCGCCCTCTGTGGCGTCGTGCGGCGAGGTAAGTGGATTTTAATTTCGATTAAAATTGGCAATGGGAATGCGCTAATTGAAGTACGCTTTACCGTCCAAATAAAAATCAACCGAAGCACGAACAGAAAACCAAAATAAATGCAAAAAAAATCTCAAAATAAGCGGAACCGGGGGGAAACAAGCTCGCGAGAACAGGACTGAACTGAGCCCAATAGCCAGGAGGCAGCAATTCCAGAAAAGTTTTAACATTAATTGTGAACAACAACAAAAAGCACGGAGAAACTATAAATGAACATGTGTACGTGCATATGTGTTTGATTTTTTTTTCCATCGGTCGGTTTGTTGGTTTTCCTGAATCGCGTTTTTTCTTTTTCTCCTTTCTGAAAATTTTTTTTTTGTGTAGACTTTTCCTTTTCGACATGCAACAGTTTGCCACTGGGGCTGTACTCGATAGTAATTTTATTGTTATCGTGGCTTAATTGAATGTGTTGATTGTCTTATAGCGTTTTTTCACCTTTTTTTTTTTTTTCTTTATTGTTTCGTGCAATATTGGAATATTTTTTATTTAGGTTGAACGAAAAGGTGTAATTACCTAAATTTATTTTGGATCCAAAATATCCAAAACATCTTGGCTAAGAAACCTCTTCCTAGCGTACCTCTAATTTAGTCACACACATACTAAACAAAGATTGTAACCCTTTACGGGTATGAACCCGTGAGAGACGTGAAGCTTATGTCTCTAACATTTCATCATATTTTATTAAATTATTCCTAAAGCATGTACATTTTTAAAAGATTCATTTTACATGTACCTGAAATTTCTTTGTATCTATTAAATAAATAAAATAAATAAATAAATAAAATCCAAACCTGTTCTAAATTCATTTGTTGAATTATTGGATTCATAATTATTTCTGTTGCGTAATTTATCAACGCTAGATTTATGAAAGTTTGTTTGCCACTTACCTGAAACGAAACAAAAATAAAAACAAAAAATTGTCTTAAAAAATGTATTAAGTATATATAGTATAACGAACAACGAAATGCGTCATACTGCTGGGAATGTATTAAAAAATCATTAAAAACAAAATCCAAATCGGAAATGAATTGCTAGTAAATTAATTTTACGAACGAATGAAAACAAATGAATTGAAAAGTATTATCCTTCTCAACACTCATTGTTGCCCCAAACGATTACTATGTCAGGTTTGGCTTCACGAGGGCCAAACTCAATGTTTATAAAGAGGATGAGGAAATGCCACCATCCGGCATCGAATACCAGAAGAAACCCCACACAGAAAGCACGACTGAGCAGGAGTCCCCGACTCCCTCGGAAAGTAAGGGTCCCGTGAGGAAGATGTTGAAACAACAACAATAAACCCGGTAAGTACAGACCAGGATCTATTGCTCGACTTCGGAAGCGAAGCTACAACGGACACAATAAGCTCGCCCATGGAAGAGGACCTTCTGCACTCAGATCTGTGAGACTCCAACACCACTGTAGTGGAGGTAAATCGAATTAACGATAGCCCCGATGCTAAGATTAATTCAAATGAACCTCCATCATTCAAAAGCGGCATCCGCAAATCTTCTTCTAAGGCTAACAAGAGAAGATTTAGTCCTAATCCAGAAGCCGTGGTTACACGACCACAAGGTTCGCGGACTAAAGACCGCAGCCTACCAGCTAATTACTAGCATTCTTACAAAGAAAACTCTAAACGCATACCTTTTCCCAAACTACAGCTGTCCCGACAGAATGGTGATCGCCATCGAATCAAATGGAGCCAAACTCTAGATACTTACTTACATATTTTTCAGGCCAGCGATCCATGGAGGATCTGAGCCCTTGACCCTTGATGGTCACGGGCACGCTGCTTCCAGTTGTCAAGACCAAGATGTCTTACATCCGTGATTACTTGGTCTTTATACCGGAGGTTCGGTCTTCCTCTTCTTCTCGAACCAGGAGGCTCGAAGTCGAAGACCCTCTTAGCTGGAGCGTTGATGTCCATGCGCTCGATGAGGCCGAGCCAGTGAAGTCGACGGATCCTTGCCTTCCGGACTATATCCACATCTTGGTACCGCTCGTAGAGTTCGCGGTGTGTCTTCTTCTCCATTCACCTTCCTCACAGACAGGACCAAATATCCGGCGCAGAATTTTTCTTTCGAAAGAACCCAAAATCAGCTCCGCTGTCCTGCTTATAGTCCAGCTTTCGGCTCCGTACAGCAGGACTGGCAGAATGAGCGTTTTGTAAAGCATGACTTTGGTCTTTCGAGTGAGGAGTTTTGACCCCAGTTGTTTGGACAAGCCGAAGTAGCAGCGGTTGCCAAGGGCGATTCTATGCCGGATCTCCACTGTGGTGTCATTTGTGGAATTTACGTTTGCCCCGAGGTAGACAAACTCCTTAACTACCTCGAAATTGTAGCTGTCAATTGTTATATTTTGTCCCAGGTGGTGAGCGACGGATTGGTTTTTGCTTGACAGCATGTATTTCGTTTTGTCCTCATTGATCTTAAGGGTAACCCGTTTCGCCAGTTCTTCAATCGCCGTGAATGCTTCCACGATGCCACGGCGAGAGCACGCGATGATGTCGATATCATCCGCGTATCCTAGCAGCTGGATGGACTTGTAAAAGATAGTGCCTTCCCTGTTGACGCCTGCCCGTCGCACTATCTGCTCCAGCACCAGGTTGAAGAAGTCACATGACAGCGCATCTCCTTGCCGAAATCCGGTGAATGTTTCGAATGGTTCCGAGGTCCCAGAACGGAGTTGCACGGTGCATCGCGTGTTTTTTAGCGTGGCGCGACTCAACTGGATCAGTTTTACCGGGATCCCGAATTCCGCCACCGCCCCAAACAGTTCTTCACGATGAATGCTGTCGTATGCGGCTTTGAAATCGATGAAAAGATGGTGTGTATCGATTCGAAACTCGTTGGTCTTTTCCAGGATTTGTCGAAGTGTGAAAATTTGGTCTATAGTTGATTTGCCGGGCCGGAAGCCGCACTGGTAGCTGCCGATTAGTGCGGTGCAAAATGGTTTTAGACGTTCACACAATACGCTGGACAAGATCTTGTATGCGACATTGTGCAGGGATATACCACTATAGTTCTTGCAAGAGGTAGGATCGCCTTTTTTGTGGATGGGGCATATAGAGCTGGTATTCCAGTCGTCGGGCATGCTTTCATCTTTCCAAATTCTGCAGATGATCTGGTGCATGCTCCCTACCAGAACATCGCCGCCAGCCTTGAAGAGCTCTGATGGCAAGCCATCTGCGCCTGCGGCCTTGTTGTTCTTCAGCTTCTGAACAGCTGTGCCGACTTCTTCGATGCTGGGTGGGACGACTACTTCAGCGGCTGGAGTTAGGATTTCCTCGGTCCCTACCACTCTCTCTTGGTCATGCTCGTTAAGCAGCTGCTGGAAATGCTGCTTAAATACATCCACTATTCCCTGCGGGTCGGTGACAAGATTACCCTCGCAGTTTCGAAGAGCCTGGGTGCCCTTTTTGAAGCCTCCTGCAAGGCCTTTGGCTTTCTTGTAAAAGGCTCGTGTTTTATGTTTATCCCTAGACTCCTCGATATCCTTGAGCTGGGAGGCTGCGAAGATTCTTTTCTTTTGTCGCAGTAGTTTTTTCTTCTCCCTCCTTTTGGCTCGGTACTCTTCTTGCGCTGCCCTGGTTTTCCTCTGCAGCGCCTTTTGGTAGGCCTCGTCGGTTGCTGCCTTTTTCTGCTCCCACTCGCCATCATACCACGGGTTTCTTGTCGGGGGTGGTAGGTATCCTAAGGTGGTTTCGGCTACTTCCTGAATGGCTGAGCGGCAATGCAGCCACATATTATTGGCATTTGTGTTCGACGTAGGCATACCGTAGAGTCTTTCGCTCAGCTGCTCCCTGTAGACTCTGGCAACCTCCGGTGTGCTCAGGCGCCCAATGTCGAACCGCCTCCTGATGGGCTGGTGCAGTTTTCTGACATTGGACAGTCGAGCTCTGAATCTTGCTGCTACGAGGAAGTGGTCAGAGTCTACATTTGGCCCTCTGAATGTTCACACATCCAGGATGTTTGACGAGTGCCTTGCGTCAATGAGCACATGGTCGATTTGGTTGGCGGTTTGACCATCCGGAGATCGCCAGGTTGCTGTGTGGATTCGCTTGCGAGGGAATCTTGTGCTACTTTTCACCGCATTACGAGCTGTCGCAAAGTCAGCGAGTCGGAAGCCGTTATCTGTTGTTGTATCGTGGAGGCTGTGCTTTCCGATCACTCCGCCAAGGGTGTTTTCCTTACCGATATTGGCGTTGAAGTCCCCGAGCACGATTTTTACATCGTACTCCGGACAAGCTCCGTAGGCGTTGTCCAGGAGGTCATAGAAGTCCTCCTTGATAGGGTCTTCAGCCTCGTCGGTAGGGGCATGTGCACATATAAGGCTGATGTTATAAAATCTGCCTCTGATGCGGATCAAAGCCAGGCGATCACTTATAGGTTTAAAGCCGATGACCTTCGACCTTAACCGCTTTCCCACGACAAATCCGCATCCCAGTAAGTGCAACCTTTTGTGACAGCTGTAATAAATGTCGCAATTTTTCTTCCTAATCATACCGTTTCCTATCCAGCGTATTTCTTTTTTTTAAGTGGGCGGATTGTTACCCCGTCGCACAACCGCCATACTGGTCGGGGTTTTGTCGCTGCATATGTTTGTTCACCTCCCAACGGTTGTTGAAGAGGCTATCCAGAGGGCGCCGCGAGGAGGCCGTATGTCAACTTGACCCGGGCATTTAAGCAGGGATCGTTGCTGGCATCTCGCCAGGTTGAGAGCGATCAACAACTTTACCCTGTATGTTCGAGCCCATGCCTCTAGATAGCTTTCTCATATTTGGCCCAGGGGAAGATCATCTCGCAGAACAACGTCAGACGATTAATCGCGGACACGTCAAGGCAACATGCAGAACTATTAATCGACATGTACGCAAACGCGTATCGTACGATTTGGGGGAGCAGCAACACAAATGAAAGTTGTGAGTGGCTACTTGAGT
Source organism: Eumerus sabulonum (assembly GCA_951905685.1). NCBI lineage: Eukaryota > Metazoa > Arthropoda > Insecta > Diptera > Syrphidae > Eumerus > Eumerus sabulonum. Next base: position 214,089,976 of record OX645060.1, read on the forward strand.
TTATATCAACCTCAAATTTATATATTTGTCACAGGGTCAACAGTCCCACCTTCATTACGAAAAACCGAATGAAGATACATACATACTCTACTCTACTCAGGCTTACCTAATATTCTAGTGCCAAATATCTTGGTGTCATACTGGACCGCAAATTAACCTGGAAAGAAAATACTACCGAACGAGCAAGGAAGGCAACCATTGACTTCATTCTACTGTACTCTTTTTTGGTGGACTAAAGAGATTAAAGGCTCCAAATGGACCAGCTGTATCGCCGGCCACGCTTCTACCCTGAACCACGGACAACTTTGGCAGAGAACTCCGACTACATTGAGCCCGCCATAATCTTTGAAAAAAAGTTTAAAAGAGCCAGAAATAGTGGAATGCGTTAATTTTTACACAGATGGGTCAAAAATTAGAGAAATCGCTGGAGTCTTATGCCTACATATCCAAGGCAAGCTTCGACTACCGCTAATCTCTTAACGAGATGGCTGAATATTTTAACATACACCTCTCATGGGTACATGGCCAGATGGACCAGAGATGGATCCTGCCTGCATACCAGTCTAACCATCAGGCAAATCTGGCCACGACTTGCCCGACGGCGAACCATGGAACCAATCTTCCTAAAACGAACCGACATCAACAAAATCGTTGGTGTCATCTATGGTCACTGTCTTATTGGCAGTCATGCACAAGGCCAGGGCACGTTTCGTATAACTTCTGCAGAAACTGTGAAGACGACACCTGCTCTGCACCTGTGCGGCCCTCTGTTATAGTAGGAAACGATACCTAGGATCCTACATAATTCCTGAACGATCTGACCGACGTGCAGCGAATATGGATAACTGATTTTCTTAATTATGTAAGAAGCTCAAAATGGCTCCATGAATATGTAGAGGGTCATCCCCCTCGTGAAGTCTACGAATTACCTACCTACCTATCATTCAAATCATAAAAAGAAGTCAAGTGGTGTTAGGTCGCATAATTTTGCAGACCAATTCACATTTCCGCGACGCGGTATTATACGATTTTTTAAGAACCCTGACGGTAATTGTGTTTTGGTCTTCATTTTGGAAATATACAAAAATACAAAATTGGTCACACGATCAGTTTTGACCACAACGCACAGCAATCATGACTGCCCTTGATATTCACATGAATTCTCTTAGGTGCGAATTCTGTTCACCGGGCTATTCAATGAGAAACGTGGTTCATCGCTAAAGATTGTTGATTGTTTCGAAACATTTTTTACACAACTGTTAGAACAGTTTTTAACCTGCTAGACTTAGGTAATTTCCCACAGAACTCGTAACCTCGAATTGACGTACGATTATGGTTGTTCGTGAGATTTATGAAACGAGTTTTTTGAACTGTTCACCACTCTTGAGTAAGTTTGGGGGTGGTCGTGGTGTGGTGGTAAACATCACCGTCAAGCGGTAGTTCTGTAGTTCAAAGTCGCTCATCTGACGTGCTGCCTGAATACTAACAGTATTCCAGTATTCCAGCTAAGGTGCTGCTCGTCTAGCATGGCCGCGTTACCAGCTGAAGTGCTGGCTGTCTACCGTGGTCGCCCGGCTAGCTGCTACTGAAAGAATTTCGTTAAAGATCCACATTTTCTCAACTGACACAGTTCCTCTCAAGTACATACACACATAACCCAAATATATCGCAGACAAAGCACAAGCCTTTTAATTAAACCATTCAGATAAATAGATAGCCCATTAACCGCCCTATCACTATAGCGATGGAACAAAAGCGCTACTTCATTTTCATTCATACTTTAAGGCAATAACTTCAACTGTACTCGCACAAGTATAATGGAATGCTGCACTCTAGAGTACCTACCATAACCATCGAAAGTTAACTTGCCCCTTTATTGTGGCTATTCCACCTACCAAACTGTCGTCGTCTTCCTCCTCTTAAATTCATAATTATTACTTTAATTCGCTTAATTAAAATTTACAAACTCAAATGAGCAGTACAACTCTCTTGCACAGAAGAACGCCAGCCGCAAGATAAACTAGGAATGTAACTCAACGTGTAAATTGAGATACGTATCTCTAGTGTAAAAATTCCACACGAAAAAGTAAGTAATGTGGCAATTAAAGGGATAACGAATCCCTCGCACCGAGTTTACCGTGTGCATGGCGAGCAGAACTGGGTTGAAATACGTATAGATGTATGTGTGTGACGGCTGATGCCATTGCTCCATCGGGTCCATGACTTCTATCTGATATACATGAGTACTTGTTCTTCGTTCCTGTGGTTTGAATGCTACATACTACCGCATGAGCACATCACAGAGAAAATACATTGAAATAAGTCAGTTAGTAGATACAAGATAGATCGAGTTTGTATATGTACATCACAGTTGCCATTTTCTTCTGCACAATTGCACAGCTCATAACTACATACGAACTGGTAACGTAGTCATTAAGTCTACTGTAATTAGAAATGCAAATTCACGACTGCGACGACAGTGATGACGGTAAAGAATAACTAGCATGAGCCCTGAATGTTGGTGAAGGGTGAAAAAAGCGGGCAAAGCACTGTACTCGTAAGCGGATATCTGTGAGATGCAACAAGTACTTTGTTCCGAGTTTTATTTGTTTCCTGTTTTGGAATTTTAAAATTACGTTCTTCATCTGGAACGTCCGTGTGCTTAAGTAGCATCATCCCATCTCATCAGAACAAATTATCTGACATGATGTGTAGTTGGATACCGGTAGTAGTACAAATGAATGACGCCCAGAGGAAAGATGAGTGTATGCTTCTTTGGGATGTACAAATTATAGATGTGAAACTGAAAGTTCATTTGCAAACCATAACCCAACTCAATGGGATATTTATACGTGGCTTACTCTGGATATATGTATATATATTAATCCAAAAAAAAAAAAAAAAAAAAAGTTTTTTAAACATCCTACTAACTTCAGAGATGCCCAAGCGACTATATAGTTTATAACTTCAAACAGACCAATCTTCTACGGTTCGGATCTTTACTGAGATAAATTCTATTAACAAGTCTGCCACCCAAAATTCATGTCATCCTCTTCGGATGATGACAATAAATGGCACCATCTGTTGCAACAATACCCGAAAACATGCCGCAGGCCGAAAATCCACACCCAAAAACTTATGCATATGCATGAGGGATGATCACGGAAGGGTGTCATGCAAAATAGCATATAAAGTCATGCATGCGGTGAGGACAGTTCAAGTGGTCAACCATTGAGCGTAAATTGCAAGTGTTTCCTTCATGTACTCTATCCGAATGATACGCCGTAACAACAAGCCTCAAAAAAGCCACAATACACGTTTCAATCGAGGCATCCACTCCTTATTCTTGCTCTGTACCGATATTGGCATTCAAGTACTCCATACGTACATAAAATGGACATCTTCATGTCCAATTAAGTTCCAAACTAGCATATAGTGTGATGTACATGGATGGTATTTATTTTCTTTAGCCTGTAAAGTCCCTAGAGAACATGCAGTTGACATGGCTACATATGGCTACCGCGGTGGGGAGTGGTATTTGTTCGGAAAATTGAATAATGCTCGCCATAATCCAGATGCTCAAGCTGTATGCACTCTCGAGTAGATCGCCTGCTGTTATATGATTTCAATTTGCGATTAAGGATAATTCCTTTTGTTTCCTGTTCCTTCGAAGGAGGTAACTGACGACGTTGCTGGAGATGAAAATTTACCGGACTCGTGTTCTTAATAACATTTTGCATGCCTTAATCTGTTCTACAGAACGTCAGTACAAGCTCTCGCTTATGATAATCACCATCATAATCATCAACCTCACAGTCGTATTTGCTATTAGATTTATTTACAAGCATCTTATGAATCCAGAAGCTGTGCTGCTGTAGATACAATCTTAAAGTATGTACATATACATATACGAATTGCTGTTACTAGACACTTGATGACGACGGCGAAAGCGATTGCAACGGCAAGGCAAACAAACACGTACTGCAAAAAGGATGGAAACATTTTTCCTCGTCATAGTTTCGCCGTAGTTGTTCAAAGATCAACGACACCCAGCAACAACAGTATGTCAAAACGGAACGTGTGTAATGGTAAGATTCCGACCAAGGTAAATGTTGTTGCTGCTCAACATGGAAGTACCATCATCATCATCATCAATCCATTCTTCATGGTACTGACACAATTCGAGAGAGAGACAGTAACTTCCAGAACCTCGTAAAGAGTTCTATAAACAACTCACAAATATACATACATACATATGTATATTGACGAACAATGGCAAATAACAAGTTATCATTGCCCAGCTTAGAACCAAAAAAGCTATTGTCCGACACCACACAATGGTGAAACGTTGTTTATCTTACATGATACGAGTAGGTACACCAAATTAAATTGATCGACTCAAAGTCAGCTTGACCACAATCGACATCAATGCGATACTCATCATCATCCGTTGACAAGTCATCATGTCGGATGCGAATGCCAAGAGAATCTATGCAGTCTGAGGATTAGTGAGAACTCCATGTTGCTCACATGATTTGTATATGGGCAAACTGTCGTGCAAAGCGGAACGACGGGCGAACAGGGAAGATAAACAAAAACAAAAAAACAATCAGACATTGAGACACCGTCAAGAAGCTGTTTTCTCACCGGCATTGCATTACAAGTGGCCCCCGGTTGATGATGGTTTGTGTTTCTTATTTATTTTTCGAATTAATTCGTTGGAATTTATCAGTTGATGGATATGTATACATACATATGGATGGGAACTCTCGCAAACTGGAAAAACAAATAATCTTCGGATATGGAATAACGAAGCGAAAAGTATCTTATGTGACACAAAGTCGCTGACGAAGACGATAGCGGCTTGGGTAAACATCTTGAAAAGTAAAAGTCATGCGGATCTACAGGTTTGCAGGATTTCCGAATGAGCCCTGATTATGGCGAGAGTAATTATGTCTAAAACGTGGTGAAAGTTTTAAAGAAATCTGGGGTTTTAGAAGATTTAGAGCCGGGAACTGCTTTCGACGGTCTTATATAGCTGTTAGTGGTGTTGTCAAATGCTTGTGATTGGAGGCATATAAAAAGCAAGTCTGATATATGTATGTACATATAAGGGACTAATTAAATGATTTAGAAACTAGAGGCGGAAGGGAATAGAGAAAATACGGTCAGAGGTGATGTCTGAATTAAAAATCGATCTCAATGGAGGTTTAAACACTTTTTTCCTTTTTTGAAAAATGTGTGCCAAAAATGGTCGCGTCTATGTTCAAAAAACCGAGACTAAGTGAATCACAACTGGCAAAAATGACAATCGAAAACCGAAATCAAGGTCATGTTGACTGTTTTCTTCGATTATCGGGGTGTCAACAAAGATTATTATTTGAACGTTATGCGTTGTTTGTGTGAAGATATTCGTGACCATTACCCAGAAACTCAACTCATATTGTTCCATAACCACCACCAAAAAAGTGTCCCGGGGACACCGTTTTGAGTCGAAAGGAGAGATACAAGCTGCATCGAAGAGAGAGCTGTGGGGCATTCTGGAAATCGACCTTAACAACTATTCCGAAAATTGTATCAGGGAAAGAGTAATTTGAAGGCGATGAAATTGATCTGGAAAAACATATAAAGACTTTTCAAAATAAATTCGGTGTCACCTTACTTTATGAACATAGTAGTATGTTTCAGAACTGTCGAAAGAGGCATACAACTAAATAAATTCAGTCAATCAAGACATTTTTTAACATCTTTATGTTTATCTTTATAAAAAGTGGAGTAAAAAACTTGGTTCAATAGATAAAAGTGCCTTTTGGTAGCAAGAGCAGGAGGCTTTCAAGTTTACATAGTTAGTTCTGGTGATGTCTTCCATTCAATGTTCTTCGATCAACATTAACAAAAAAAAAAAAAGTTACTGTTTCTTCGCCACTTTGGCCATGCTGCTACAAATTCGTTGATTAAAGATACATCGGATGGGATTCATCGTGTTGAAACGGAAGAAAGGAGAAAGGTATCTTCCCAAAGGGCAACACACTCACATAGTATGCGCTCTATAGTTTCTGTTTCTTCCTCCTCAAGACAAGTTGAGTTGACACCTAGTTCACAGATGAGAGGTTAATATTGTTGAAATGATATCCCAGACCACAGTGTCACGTAAAGTAGATAACTAGTCTTCTGATATCGACTCTATTAAGTTTAAGGAAATTAATAGTGTTTGTTCAGGGGCCGTATAACTCTTTTCGATTGGCGGAATCCTTGATTGTTGTTCCAAAGGGACAGGTGTTGCGATTTTTCCCACTTGTCTAGAAAAAAGTTAATCTTAAACTTGAGAATGCCGAAGAAAGGTTCGGCACCTATGTTCCTTTCGCTGGAAACGTTGCTAGCGAGTTGGTTGGCAATTTGACCTTATTTGTTTGGTCCTTAGGGCATCATGGCACTCCTTAACGGGCTTTGAGCGCGTGCTTTACGAGCTCAACGCTTTGAGAGCTGCTTGACTGTCTAATAAACCCACTCTGCCACACCAGTCAGAGATTGACTGAAGCGCAAGTTGCATGAGTTCACAGGCAGAAATTTCGCATGTGCCTGTAACAATAACTACTAGGTCATCGGCGTATCCAATAACTTCATAGTCGAGATTAGTTAGCTTGTAGAGTGAAAGGATTCCTCCATGTGGACACCCTTAGCGGCCGATACTGCCACCGAGACCTCTCCGGATGGGGCCGCACTATATCAGACTTTTCAGCATCGCCCTAATCCAGTGGTTAGTGGGATGGTCTACACCTCTTCGGGATAGTGCAGTGGTGATCGAGTTGTAGCCAGTACTATCAAAAGCACCCTTTCGTGTGAAACCACTTTCAATACGCCCTACTAAGTGATGTAGCGCATTCTCAGTAGATCGTTCATCGTTCATGCAGTAGTTCGATCTTTGCGATACGCATATTGATTTGGATGCAGTGGTATCTGATTTTCTGGGATACCTTTAATACGTCAGCTTTGCCATTGTTTTTAGTAGGAAAAATGTTAGGCCACAGAACTTAAGTTTCTGACATGATTTTCCGATTTTGGGGATGAAGACAAGGTTGACTTCCCTCCAGCTTTGAAAGATGTAGCCAAAGTTGAAAGAGGACCTAAAAACAACAATCGGTGGTGCTTTAATAATGTCTATCATTACTTCACTTCATCTAAGTCGGGTGGACGGAATTCTCTTTCATCTTCGTCCAGTGTGAATGGGGCGTTCTGCCTGACAGCGGCATCTTGACCATCTTCGTCGTTATAGAGTCCGCAGAAATAGCCTTTCCACATTCTCAGTATCGACTGTGATTCAACTGCGAGGTGTCCGTGTTCATTCCTGCAGGCTCGCGCTCGGGCTTTATAACCGTGGTATGTTCGTTTTACTCTGCGAGGGTAATCTTGTCACCGACCCGCAGGGAATAGTGGATGTATTTAAGCAGCATTTCCAGCAGCTGCTTAACGAGCATGACCAAGAGAGAGAGGTAGGGACCGAGGAAATCCCAACTCCAGCCGCTGAAGTAGTCCTCCCACCCAGCATCGAAGAAGTCGGCACAGCAATTCCCCGCAATCAACCAGCATCAGGTGCAGTCAGTACTTAGTTGGTGGACCGCTTGGGAACACCGCGTGTTGTTCATTTTTTTTTTGCCTATTTTTTAGTTATTTAATTTCTAACAAAAAAAAAGCTGCACCGATTTTGTTGAAAACTAAGTTGCGTAATTACGCGTGGAATGAATCCAGTCTTATGTCAATACCATTTTTTTGTTTACAAATTCCCGAAACTTACTGGCCACACCTCGTAAATATTTTAATTACATATTAATTAAAAACATAATTTTAATTAAAAACAGTATCTGGCATCTGCTAATTTAGTCGTAACTCGTACCATCGTTCTCCGGAACTATAAACCCTCAATGCTTCCTACCGGACAGTAGTTAATACAAATTTTTCAACCGTCTTCCGCATTTAAAAAAAAAAAAAAAACAAAATGACCCAAATTAAGATATTAACGCAACCTTTGGCTGCTTCAAAGCAATGCCGAACTCAATTAACGCCATATAGCCTTGTCACCTTGTTTATAGGTTCATAAAAACCTGTCGGTCCAGCCAACTGTAAAAACTAAACGCATTCATTGGGGAAAGAAAATACCAAAACAAAAAAAAATAAAAATGCAATAAATAAACAAAAATAATTGCATTTAATGTCACTCGTTCGCTCCCCTCGTATTTTAATGTCTATCTCATACAGGCTTTCTTTTCACCTTGTTCCTTCGAGGGTTAAAAGGATCTTATCGTCACTGCATATATTAACTGCAACCCCAATTTCGGTAGAAAAAACAAAAAAAAAAAGAAAAAACAACGCAAATTTGAATCGCGTGCTCCCCACTTATCTCAACCGGTTAAATCCATTCCCAAAGCAGGTGGCTTCATTCGCCACTCTTGACGAACACATGCATGCACTTTCTCCATTAACTGACAAATTGAAATCCAGCTCACACTCCAAGCACTCACCATTATCCGAAAAGGATCGGATCGCCATGTCTGCATTTCAAGCGATGATAGACAAGCTACATTGGGTATCCTGTTCGCTTGAATTTTGTTTGCACCCAATGTCTCTGGTACCCGTCGTGGGACTTAGACTGACTTATAGCTTTCATTCACCGGAAGACGGGTGCGACAAATTTAATGTCGTAAAATCCTGCGAGAATTAATTCAGTTAGGTTGCAAGAACAAAATAAGCAAAAAGGGTTGCACAGCTGTACCATCGACATCCGCGGCACCGCATTGAATGCTAGCGTCATTGAATCACTCTGCTCACCGTCTCGGAAGGAATTCAATTATCATGCGATGCGATATTAATGGCAAGCTGAATAGATACATAGATACATAGGTGAATGAATAGATTTTCTCGAGACGATATTGAATTTATGTCAGAGGGTGGTAGGTAGGAACGTGATGTCGGAGTGGAGCAAAAGAGAGTGGAAATTGATATACATATGTATGTATGTATGTATGCGCATAGCGGGTTGAAAAATTTCGTTCGGTATCTAATTAATTTCACACGACTGCAAATTGCTTCTCCCTAGTTACTCGATTCCAATTGCCACTTTGTTGCTAACGTTCCAATTAATCAAAATTATATGATGAAATTCCTGCAACGTAACGTTATGGTCGTTTATGGGGGAGTCTGGTAAGTTGTTCTTAAAGATGTAAATCAATTTGTCAAAAACCTACAATCGGATATTCTGGTATTTTTACCAACACATTCGAGATACGTCGCATCCGATTTCACTATCTAAATATTTATCGGCCATATTAATGATACGGAAATCGAGAAATCGAAGGAAATGAAATGAAAAGGGTTGCCCTGGGGTTTTCGGTAATTCAAATTTCGAATCTCGGACATATCGGATGTCAAGCGTGCGTTGCGTTGTCTCGAAGCTCCACGCAAGCAGAGGAAGAAGGAAAAAAAAACAAAGAAAACAATCTGAAAACATCCCATAAATCAAACGATAGGCAGGCGTATGTGCGGAGACGTTTTTAGGCTAATCTGATTTAATCAGATTTTGATTTTGGATTTATTGGGTGGGTAAATCCGACAGATAGGCATCGCCGCAATTGCGGGACTGTTGAGTCATCGAGTGTTCTGCGAAGCAGTAGTGTGTATGGGAGGTGGGAGGACGATAGTCGTAGGGTTTTAGGCTTTAAAAAAGCTTGCATTTGAGATGCAAGCAAGTCATTATAGGGAACTAAGGATGTTTGTTTTATCATCGATTCTGTGAAATAAAGAAAACACGATAAGTAGCAGAAATGATCTCTTATCTTCAAAGGGTTCTAGTAGATTTTTTTTATCATTTCTGCCTGTAGTGTTCAGTGTTCCTTACACCGAGTGATTAAACACTCAATGGAGCTGTAAATGATTTATGTATTGGGACACAGAGTTTACCTTATTTGAGCAAAGCAACCACTTTGCTGTGAATCTTAAGAAATCTGTTGGAGCACTCAAACACAAGTATTGGCCAATTGTACTGCCAGACAGACAACTCCTATTACTGTATTTTCAAGAAAAATGACAAGGAACTCCAGTGATGTAGAGCTAAGAGATTCGACACAACACGTCAACCCCAAAGTGTGCGCCAACGAGCGCGAGCAAAGGCGGGATAGTCGCAGAGAAAGTGTTCTGCTGTGTCACCCTCTTCGCAATAAGCAGTAAAAGTAGGCGTCTCACTGACGCCAAGCGTGCAGAGATGCCCGTAACGACGCCCGCAAGTCTTCTGCAGTAAATTCTCCTTGAGGGTAAGTAGAATGCTGCGGATTTTAGCAGGCATCAGGCCGTGCGTAGTCATTCTCCATCCTGGATGTTTCCTACATCTGCGAATCCTACTATATCCTACATCTTACTAACGACTGCGCTACGGCAGTCGCATGTGCTTCCCTTCCACCTATGCTTCACAACATGGCCATATGGATTGCGTATTTGTACATATGTACATATGTATCTTTGACTGAAACCCTCATTGGAGTTTGATGAAAGGGGCTACGACGTGATCGCGTGTTAGCCTGTTCCACCAGACAACCGATGCATATGAGATTATCAATCATATCATTGCCGTATAGAACCAGAAGTCCTTTACCGGCGATGAACCCCATTTTTTGCCAAAGCCACTTTAGCATTGCCAGAAAGTTTCCCGCACTTTGATGATATTTTACTCAACATGTTTTGACCAAAAAAGCTTGCTATTTAGGATAATTCCCAAATGCTTAGATTCCTTGGATATCGCGATGGGAATGCCTTTTAGCAATAAAACTAAACTTGGCAGTATTTTTCCTCCTTCTCGTGAAGAGAACGACATCAGTCTTAAGAGGATTAACCGACAGCCTGTGCTTTGAGACAGACAGTCACTAAACAGACAGACAGTCACGACAGAGAGAACAGTGAAACCATCCGCATAGGCATATATTCCATAAGCATTGAGAGCAACGAGCAGAGAGTTGACCACGATGCTCCATAACAACGGAAACAGGACGCCACCTTACGGGTAGCCCTTGTTTACACCAGATTTGACACATTTTCCGAGACCTGCGTCAACGATCAATGTCCTGTGCACGAGCACATGAGCTTGGATCCACAAAACTAATGCTTCATCCACGCCATATCGTCTTGCAGCGTTACACATGCTGTCAAAAGTTATCAAAAGCTCACTCAATGTCGACGAAAATGCCCAGCGCGTACTCTTTCCTTTCCGGGATATCTCGGGCATTAAGAGCATCGCAAAAAGCTGCAGTCACAAGAGACATCCAGCTCGATCATATTGCCCTCAAACTCTTTTACGATTTGACATAATTCATATAAACCACCTTAAAATGGAGATTAAGTTTGTCGCAACATTTTATTTCCAGGGGGCAATATTGGGGTTATAAGAGAGCGACGTGGCGCAGTGGGTAGTGTGTTGGTCCCTGACGCCGATGACACGGGATCGAATCCCGACAACAGCATCGTCATCGAACGTGTTTTTCACGGTGCTTCTCTTCAGCGGGGTACTGACAAAACCCCCTGTAGTATAATTGTCAAGAAAAGCTTCTCGAAATTCGCCTTTCGGATCCGGCAATAAACTCTAGGTCCCTTTCACCTATGGGAAAATAAAATCTCACACAACATGGGTGATTGAGAGAAGCTCGGCTTTGGCCCTTCATGGACTGTAACGCCAACATACATACAATATTGGGGTTATAGGATGAGAAATGGGCCGGCGCATTAGCCAACAAAGAACTGTACCGTCACTGACTGGTCGATGGGAACATATTCACGATGAATGATGCCGTAATATGAGAGGTGACGGGAGCTGCTTCTAGGGGTTCGTCTTCTACTGATTCATGGCCTTTCTTGAACTGCTTTCAAACATAACCAGAATTTTCAGAGGAATTCAGAGGGCTTTTCGCCAGATTTCGCTAAAGACTGTATCACAACGCGTTGTAAATTACCGGAACTTGAAAAGTCCAGACCTGTCTGAAAATAAGGAGTGAAACGCCTTACCGTAAATTCTACGCGATAGCATGCAATGATATGAGACTAAGCTTTGCGCTCGCTTAATGGAATCGTCTTGGGTTATGTTTACTTCCAACACGATGACGTAACTTACATACATACATACCTATTAAATGATGACAATCGTATTCACACCGCATATAATATCTTCTCTGTCGTATTGTGTGAACGCCTGAAAGCGTTTGCGGATAACCTTGTCAGTGTGGTTTCAGTTTCAGGTCAGGTAAATCCACAGTGGACCAAATATTTACGCTACAGCAGATCTTGGAGAAGACAATACAGGAATACAAAATCGACACTCACCATCTTTTCGTCGATTTCAAGGCTGCGTATGACAGCGTGTCTAGAGACAAGCTAACCATACAAAGTCATATCTAGCTTTAACATCCCTGCCAAACTCGTCCGACTGTAATGAACAAACCGAGACCTTTGATGTTAAAAAGGAATTTAGACAAGGTACGATTTATTTCAAGTCTACGCAATTGCTTGCGTACGCCGATGACATTGACGTGATTGGACGGACACAGCGAGACGTCAATGAGGCCTTTGTAAGCATTGAGCTAGAAGCGGCTAAGATGGGTTTTAAATAGGGTAAAACCAAATACATATCTGCTTTGATCACAAAGATACGGGCAACACCGACGTATTGACCAGAACGTCACCATGGGCAGATTCCGCCACACACGTCACAATGATAGAGACACCGACACCAAAAATCAAAGACTTTTGATTTTTACTCGCTCCGTGTCTGACACCGAAAATGGAGTGTGCACCAGCCCACAGACAGCACACTTGGTCGCACACCGACACATGTGTGCACACAAGTGTGAGGTCTGTGGGTCCTTTTATGCCACAGCGCCCACAAGTATAAAGCTTGATTTAAAAATAAACATTTGGTTTGGTTGACGCCAAGAGACTATCCGGCTGGGGGCTGTTATGCTCGTGTCCATTCTACGACACTTGATTAATCAAAGAGACGCCCGAAAGTCTCGTAGTCCTCATTTTGAGGAGAATGCAGAACTGTAGAAGAAGGGAGGAGAAAAAACTACTGCGACAAATGAAAAGAATCTTCGCAGCCTCCCAGCTCAAGGATATCGAGGAGTCTAGACATAAACATAAAATACGAGCCTTTTACAAGAAAGCCAAAGGCCTTGCAGGAGGCTTCAAAAAGGGCACCCTGGCTCTTCGAAACTGCGAGGGTAATCTTGTCACCGACGCGCAGGGAATAGTGGATGTATTTAAGCAGCACTTCCAGCAGCTGCTTAACGAGCATGACCAAGAGAGAGTGGTAGGGACCGAGGAAATCCCAACTCCAGCCGCTGAAGTAGTTCTCCCACCCAGCATCGAAGAAGTCGGCACAGCTATTCAGAAGCTGAAGAACAACAAGGCCGCAGGCTCAGATGGCTTGCCATCAGAGCTCTTCAAGGCTGGCGGCGATGTTCTGGTAGGGAGCATGCACCAGATCATCTGCAGAATTTGGGAAGATGAAAGCATGCCCGACGACTGGAATACCAGCTCTATATGCCCCATCCACAAAAAAGGCGATCCTACCTCTTGCAAGAACTATAGAGGTATATCCCTGCTCAATGTCGCATACAAGATCCTGTCCAGCGTCTAAAACCATTTTGCACCGCACTAATCGGCAGCTACCAGTGCGGCTTCCGGCCCGGCAAATCAACTATAGACCAAATTTTCACACTTCGACAAATCCTGGAAAAGACCAACGAGTTTCGAATCGATACACACCATCTTTTCATCGATTTCAAAGCCGCATACGACAGCATTCATCGTGAAGCACTGTTTGGGGCGATGGCCGAATTCGGGATCCCGGTAAAACTGATCCAGTTGTGTCGCGCCACGCTAAAAAACACGCGATGCACCGTGCAACTCGGTTCTAGGACCTCGGAACCATTCGAAACATGCACCGGATTTCGGCAAGGAGATGCGCTATCATGTGACTTCTTCAACCTGGTGCTGGAGCAGATAGTGCGACGGGCAGGCGTCAACAGGGAAGGCACTATCTTTTACAAGTCCATCCAGCTGCTAGGATACGCGGATGATATCGACATCATCGCGTGTTCTCGCCGTGGCATTGTGGAAGCATTCACGGCGATTGAAGAACAGGCGAAACGAGTTGGTCTTAAGATCAATGTGGACAAAACGAAATACATGCTGTCAAGCAAAAACCAATCCGTCGCTCACCACCTGGGACAAAACATAACAATTGACAGCTACAATTTCGAGGTAGTTAAGGAGTTTGTCTACCTCGGGGCAAACGTAAATTCCACAAATGACACCACAGTGGAGATCCGGCATAGAGTCGCCCTTGGCAACCGTTGCTACTTCGGCTTGTCCTAACAACTGGGGTCAAAACTCCTCACTCGAAAGACCAAAGTCATGCTTTACCAAACGCTTATTCTGCCAGTCTTGCTGTACGGAGCCGAAAGCTGGACGATAAGCAGGAGAGCGGAGCTGATTTTGGGTTCTTTCGAAAGAAAAATTCTGCGCCGGATATTTGGTCCTGTCTGTGAGGAAGGTGAATGGAGAAGAAGACACAACCGCGAACTCTACGAGCTTTACCAAGATGTGGATATAGTCCGGGAGGCAAGGATCCGTCGACTACACTACGCTCCTGCTAAGAGGGTCTTCGACTCCGAGCCTCCTGGTTCGAGAAGAAGAGGAAGACCGAACCTCCGATATAAAGACCAAGTAATCGCGGATGTAAGACATCTTGGTCTTGACAACTGGAAGCAGCGTGCCCGGGACCGTCAAGGATGGAAGGCAGCTATAGCTCAGGCTCAGATCCTCCATGGATCGCTGGCCTGATAAGTAAGTAAGTAAGCAGTACTGTAGATGATGAGGCTTCAAGTCAATGTCGATTACACGCTCGACTCTGCAGCGGATTTATGTACATATATGTACATATGTAGGGGAAGACTTGAAGATTTTCCTCAGCTTATAAACCGCGAATAAACTACTTTCACGCTCTCCTAAACATTAATGACCAATTGAGTGGTTTCCGGACCAAGTTCATCATGAGCGAGTTTGTTTCGGGGGCACTTAGATTCCTTGTATCATAATAGTACATCTGCTCCAAATCGCTGTATGTTGTTCCATGGGCCTAAGGTGCCACCATACTTTTTAGGATACCATGTCTGACACGTTTACTGGGACGGGTGATAGATGCAAGCCCACGAACAATGAGTGGTTATTGCCACGAATTGGTAGGTTGGGACTGGACGACATGCGGCTGAAAAATTATGATGTAACTACACACGCCGAGGGCGCCGTGGCGCATTGGTTAGTGTGTTGGACTCTGGCGCACGATGAGCGAGTCCGGATCCCGATAACACCAACGCCATCGAATGTTTATTTCGAGACGTTCCTCCTCGGCGGGGTACTGGCAAAACCCCCCGTAGTAAACTTGCCATGAAAAAGCTTCTCGACTCACGCCGTTCGGAATCGGTATTAAGCTGTAGGTCCCTTTCACCTGTACAAAAAATAAATCACACACAACATGGGTGATTGAGAGAAGCTTGGCTCTGGTCCTTCATGGGCTGTAACGCCACCAAAGAAGAAAGAAGAACTACACACGCAACTTTCTTCTCTTTTCCACTGACCGGCGAGATTTTATATTTTTAAAGTCCCAGTTTTGCAAGAACGAGCCACAAACTGAGGAAAAGCTCTGAAAGGAAATATGGAACACGAGTGTGGTACAAGGAGCCCAAACTGATAATTTGTAATTGTGACGCCCTTGTGTCATTTAACTTGGGAAATAGAATATTAACCGGCTTCTGTTAGATTCACGATTAATGTCAAATATAAAACAAAAATACGCCAGGTAAGTGCACACGTTCATATGCATTTACGCGAGCGACTTCTAAGTTAGTGTGAGTTCATCCGGTCCTTTATTATCATTATTTTCCGATTTTCGATACCTGTTGTCACGAGCTGTTGCGAGAACAATGCAACCGAAGGAACGTGATGCTATAAAACTCAAATTTGTTATTAAATTTGAATATGAATGTCAGGAATACACCTGGTTGTGTTGGATGGAAAAAGTAACCACGTGGATATATGTACATATGTATGTTGTAGATATCGCACTACAAATAAATCTGCCTATCCACTCTCCATCTGGTCACCATTCAAGACCAATTAAATCACTACATTACAATTAATGACCATCATTAACTGCTTCGTCGAACACACAATACCAGTAACACCGGACCAACAAACAAACACAGTGTACAAGGGATCCAAACGAATGGAATGACGAGTTCAATAATATGCAGCATTGCCCATCCAAGTGATCTTTCATCTATTTATCATCCATTCATCTCGGCTTTCTTGTATGTATGTATGTATGTACTGCGCTTCTTCCTCCGATTCCATTGATTTTTGTTTTTGGTTTTCTCCTGATCTCGTCGCAGTGTAAAGTGCTTCACATTAAGTAGCGCTTGCGTTTACTATCTTTGGATTATAATTCTCAGAACCTTCATCCCATTCAGAGGAGATACACATGTATGTATCTCGCCGTGCTCTCTCGTCATATGGTCTATCTTATATTTCGATTGTGTGCTCTTCGGTTAGTTGCTTCAACGTGCTGAAGTGATTTCAAAAATCGCTCAAGGTGGTTGTTTTTCGTTTTCAAGCAGTTTCTAGATTTTTGTTGTTCTCCTTTCTTCTTGTTCTGTTTTAGTTTTTGTTTCTGATTTACTTTATCTGTTAGTTAGGTATGTCTTCGGTGTCTTTGGCTTGTTCGTATACATCAGTTAAAGTTTTTCTTACTTTATTTTTCAAAAAAAACTATTTTTACACTTTATTGGGACGAACCCCCACTTTATTACCAATAATGAAATGACAATGAAAGAGGAAAAACAACTGAACAACTTATCGACTACCTTAAGCTAATTTATACCCTGATACCTCAACTGCAGCAGGTGCGGTGTCAGCATTGTTCATCCGGCGTGTGGTGTTGACGGTGTTCGCGATGTTGGGTCAGCATTGCTCATCCGGTGTGTGGTGTTGATGATATTAGCGATTCAGCGTTATTGGTCAACGTACTCTGTTGTTTACCCAGCGAGTGCATTGTAGCGGATGCGCGTGCTGGTTTGACCTACTTTGGATTTGAGACTTTGTCGTGTTAACTCTTCCCTCCTTAAGTGAGAAGGTCCTCGTTCTCAGAAGAATGGGATCTGGCTGATCCTGGTTGTTTCTAGTGGCGATTTTACGATGGGGCTTTTGGGGCTGGTTGTCGTTTTTATTGGCGTATCGACCAACTCGATTGTCTCGGTAAAGTTTACAGCATTGTTTCTATGGCATCTGGCGAAGATAGCTATTAGTAGAAGACTGAGTATAATTACTGTTTGTCCAATATTGATTAGGGAACTTCTTCGATACTCTTCTTCAATTAACTTAATATGCTCGGTGTTGTTCACATGAAGTTGTCTCATAGATTGCAACGTGAGAGACTCTTCGAAGCTCCTAAGCGTTGAGTCGGGTTGAACTATAGGTGGAAGTGGCTTTGCGCTAGACAAGTCCTTGGAAGTGTATATTTGATCGCCGATCTTGATTGTTGCGTTATTATACTGGATGATGAATGTGCCGTCTAAGTTCATCTTGTCGCTGTCTATCCAAATTGAGCCATTGAATTGGTTTAAAAGTAACGTGCCGGGGAAGACTTCCACTACGGTTGGTATGTGCTGATTGTTGGTTTTCGTGCAGTTGGATGGTCGGCTGCTGAGTAGGTTAGGTATACAACGGGTTTCGCTTAAATCTATAATCTGTTCTCTATTACATATCATTAGCTTATTGTTTGATTGACATTTGCTTTTTATTCCATATATTTTATTTTCACATATTAGTATATTTTCGTATAATATCTTAGTAACAATTTCTCCTCTTTTTATAGGTTTAATTAGCCTAGTTTTACAAATATACTGTTCTGTATTAGGTATGCTTACAATGTATAATAGTGTTTGATTACTTGCTGCAATTTTTATTTGTGCGAATTCCATCGCTTCATCAATATTTAAATAGGGTACATTGTTTTTTATAAAAAGTTCCTTAATTAGATCTACTTCGCTATTGGATAATATAAATGAATTTATGATACCTGCCTTGGCCCATTGCAAGGCGTATTCTACATTAATAATTTCTTCTTTTACAATATCTAATTTATATTTAATGTAAGTGACAATACCGTTTTTTAGATTTTGATCTGTTTGAAAATTTTTCAAAATATTATTCGTTACGTTAGTTAATTCGTTTATTTGATCTATGGTTGATTTATTTATTATTACTTGATTATTTTCATTTTTTAGTGCTCCGTTAATTTTAGATTTCAGTATAACGTAGTCGTCATGGTCGGGATTACCAGTTATCCACTTCCATGCGCTACCCAAAAAATTTAGTGATCTACGAAATTTTCTTTTCGGCTTTAGTCTATAGAGTAGGAGTTGGATTTGGGAAATTTCGTGGATTAGGAATGGATACATGGGGTGATCGGTCTTCACATCTTTCGTAACTTTTAGCTTTAGTTCTTGAACTGTTTCTTCATATGATTTCAAATCAAGGATATGGACTAGTTTTAAAGTTCCGCTCTGAAGTTTGGCCGTGCCGGTATTTAGTGATATTATCTTTGATTGAGAGTAATCTAATACTTGTACTTCTGCCATGCAGGAACAAGTGAGTAGCCTGAAAAAAAGAAATTAACTTTTAATGTTACTTTTATGGACGGTTTTGCCCGATTCGGTTACTATTGTTTTCGTATGATTTTCTTTTACTATTTCTTTCCTATATCGAGAAGATAGTTTTGATCCTAGCCGCTTATCAATTTTAACATAAATAATTTCTCCTGGTTTGTATTCTTTTATAGCTTGTCTATTCTTGTTGGAGTAACTTAGATCAGCCTCCTGTTTCTTTCTGAGCCTAGTTATGTTGTCCTGTCTGGCTCGTTCGTAGCTCTCCGGATCGATGTTAATGTTCCTTCCAAAGAATACTTCGAGTGGCTTCTTACCTGTGGTCGAGTGTACCGAATAATTGTATTCATAGACTGCTCTATCTAAAAGTTCGGGAAATGTTCTTTGTATACCATCCGCTTTGATGCAGCGCATTATCTCAGATAAGGTAGAGTGAAACCTCTCTACTTGCCCGTTGACAGTGCTGGTATACGGAGGGGTTTTGAAGATTTGGATATTGAGTTGGTCTTCGACCATGAAATTTATTGATGATGAATTTAAGGATTTTTCGTTATCTATTACTATAATTCTTGGAACACCAAATGAGAAGAGAAGTTCACGAAGGGGCTCTCTGATGTCTTCTATAGCCTTTGATTTGAGCATCTTGACTTGAGCATATTTGGAAAACTTATCCAATGCCGTTAGTACATAATTTCGTTCGGTGGAATAGATGTCTATGTGAACGATTTCCCCAGGATATTGAGGGATGGGTGTTGCTTTTAGTTCCGGTTTATTTGGATGCCTATCATACTTCTGTTCTTTACACGTAGTGCATTGCTTAATGATGTTGTTTATTTTGGCATTCATCTTTGGAAAGTAGAATTTCTCCAGTAACTGCATCCTGTTTTCACGTGCATTCCTATGTGCTCTTCTATGCTCTTTTATGATTTCTTCGTCTTGTCTTGCGACATTCGTGAGATCTTCTACTGTTCTTTGCGTGAAGCGTATCTTAAGGGTTTTGAAATGAACTGGATATATTTCCTGTATACGACCCATTATTTCTTCTGAAGTTTGTAGGCCGTTAATTACTGTGGGGTTTAGATATTTTTTGAAAATAGATATGAAGTCTTCTGTAGAGTATTGAGGTTGGGTAATAATGTGTCTGTGATATGTAGGGAAAGGGATACTGAATTGATAATTAGATACACTGCCTATTTTAATGATCAACTGGTTCTTAAAAACGTTTATTGGAACTTCGGTGGCTGGGATAAGGTTGTGATCAGAGCTTTCGCTGCTATGTTGAGTACCAGTTAGGGAATTAATTTGGGTCTTAGGTGGTCTAGAAAGGGCATCCGCCACTATATTCGTTTTTCCCGGTTTGTATATGAGCTCATGATTATACTCTTCAAGGATCGCCTTCCACCTTTTTAATTTGCTATTATTGTTTTTGCTACTCAGAGCGTATGTAAGGGGTTGGTGGTCCGTGAATATTTGAACTCTAGCTGTACCGTAGAGGTAGTTCCTCAAAGAATTCAACGCCCAGATGATGGCGAGCATTTCCCGTTCATTTGTAGCGTAATGCTCTTCAGTTTTGTTTAACGTTCGGGAAATAAATGTTATCGGTCTGCCATTCTGTGCTAACACTGCCCCAATAGCATAATTGGAGGCATCGGTGGTGAGTTGGAATTCCTTGGAGAAGTCGGGATAAATCAATAGTAGATCGTCTGACACCAATGAATTCTTAATTTTTTTAAATGCTTCACTAGCTTCAGCGTTAAAATGAATCTGTGTTTTACTTGATAGACTCTTTGAAATTCGCCCGCCTTCCCCCCTTAAAAGGGCTGTAAGGGGTTTCGCCAGATTTGCGTATCCTTTAATGAATCGGCGATAATACCCTGAAAGACCCAAGAAGGAGCGGAGATCTTTCAGTGTTTTAGGGGTTGGGAAATCCACAATCGCTTTTACTTTAGCTGGGTTGGTTTTAATTCCATCGGCCGAGATGATGAATCCCAAGAACTCCACCTCGTGCTTGAAGAATGAACATTTATCTAGTTGCACTTTCAGGTTCGCACTTTCTAATGTTTGAAAAACTTTTT
Organism: Eumerus sabulonum; assembly: GCA_951905685.1. Lineage (NCBI taxonomy): Eukaryota > Metazoa > Arthropoda > Insecta > Diptera > Syrphidae > Eumerus > Eumerus sabulonum. Next base: position 214,110,806 of record OX645060.1, read on the forward strand.
GAAGGTTATCGAAATGTGACTTTTCATCCTTGCCCATGATGATAATATCATCGATATAGACGAAACATCGGACGCCAATGTGCTCTCGCAGGATGTCGTCAAGAGCTCGTTGAAAAATGGCGGGAGCATTTTTCAAGCCGAAAGGCAGCCTGGTGAACTCATATTTTCCGTTATTCACGGAAAAGGCTGTTTTTTCGATATCCGATTCGCAAAGCGGGATTTGGTGAAATCCACTTTTGAGATCGATTACCGAGAACCAACTATTTTGGCCCAATTGCGACAACACATCATTAATCTGGGGTATTGGGTACTTATCTGAAACTGTAATGGAATTCAGTTTCCGATAGTCGATGACCATCCGATATTTTTTTTCCCCTGATGAGTCGAGCTTTTTAGGCACTACCCATATTGGTGAGTTATATGGGGATCGTGATGGTCGTATGATCCCATCATTAAGCAGTTGTTCAATCTGCTTGTCTACCTCATTTCTTAAGTAGTAGACCGGTGTTTCTGATGTCGTGCGAATTTCGCCTTTCACATTGGTTGTAAATGTGAGCTTCTCATTGGGTTCTGTAAATAGGTTAGGAAATTGTTGGACCAGACGTTCCAATTTAGTTTTTTGGCTATTGTTCATATGTTCCATATTTATTTCGACTTTATTTACTGCCGTGTAGGCGCGTTGTCTGATTTTGATTTTTACCCTATCTTTTATAATCATATAATTGTCCCTAGCGTGAATTATAGCCGAAAGTTCTTTAAGGCTATCATTCCCCAGGATGGCATCAAATGATTTAAGTGTGGGGAGTGGGAAGAATTTTATATTAGTATCTTCAAGACCAAATAGATTTACGATAGTATGCTGATCAATTTTTATACTACCACCAATTGAGTTTGCGTAGAAGGATTGTTCGTTTGGTTTGGGGTTCGGGACGAGATCGGTGCGAATGTAGTTCTTATTGGAACCAGTGTCTATTAGTATTTTAAGCATTCTACCGCTCTTCATTCTGCCTTCGAAATATGGCAGCGAAGAGCAATTTAGCCTAAAAAATGGATGTCAGTGAAATCGACAGGTTCTTCTTGTGCATTTCTTGGTTCTTCGTAAGATTCCATGTATTGTGTGAGCGGTTCGATATGGTTTCCATCTTCGTTTCCTACTATTTGCTCATAGCCGGTTAAATCATCTGCTTGGGGCTCAATATGAAAGTTTCTTTGATATTTATTTGGCACTTGTGCTTGCTGTGTTGAGGGCGCTTGTCTTTTCCCTGCGAAGCGGTTAGGTTGAGGCCTGTTCATATAGTTGACTGCTTTCGTTTGGACACTGATGTCCATGGGCTCAGGTTTAGGTTGTGGTTTGGGTGCTGAAGGTCTTGGTGGAAAGGATGAGTTGTATGGGATTCGGTTAACTTGATGGTTCGGGTTAACTGATGGTTGCCTATGTGCAAATTGATTAGGATGGACCTGAGGATGTGGTATGTGGGCTAATTGAGGGTAAAAGGGAGGTTTAGCCGGGGAGTGGTATCCATGATGGTCTAGGTTTCTACGAGGAGGGAGTGGAGGTGCGACCTGAGCTGATCGAACTGGACCTTGATGGGAAATTGCATATTGGGTTCTGAAATTCTGATTCTCTAATTTCAGGCATAAGTGCAATGCCTGTGGTAAATCGGTTGGTTCCCTTATACCAAGAAGGCGTGGTAAGTCACCTCGTAGGCCTCTGATGAAAGTATCCAGAGCTTTATCGCGATATGTTTGCGTAAGAATGGACAGAGACTCGTTACTGATTTCCATACAACCGATTTTGTTTAAAATAAGGGACAGGTGGGAATATACGGCATGGTAGAATTCTTGAATGGTGAGATTTCCTTGGACCAAGGAAGTCATTTGATATTCCAAGGTGGATAAGTCACGTTTATCGGCGTAGTGCATTGTAAGACAGCGGGAAATACATTTCCAGTCTAACGGAGTGTTGTATGATTCTAACACTACGTCAGCCTGTCCGACTATCTTGTTGCGTATGACGCTCAATATACCGAAATATCTTGGAGTTCCTTTAGTACTGTCGTAGAGCTGTAAGATTCGGTCAACACTTTTCTTCCAGGAATTAAATTCTCCTGGCTGACCAGTGAAATCTTTTAAACAGCGAACTACATCTGGTATTTTATCCAATTCGTTGATGTTTTGGCGAAGTTCAGGGTTGATGGTTTGGTCTACTCCGACAAAGTGGTCCGAGTATGGATTTATCAATGATTGAACTATTTGTTTTCCCTCATTTCTTAGGACGCGGTTGACTATACCAGTTACAAGATTGTCTAAAGCTTCGTTCGTAATGACTCCACCGACGTTCACGGGTGGAGGTGATTGGGAAGGGCTTGGAACGTTAAGGACAGGGGGTCTTATTAAGTTTGGGTTAGCCATAATCGCAGATTTATGGATTACTTGATCACTAGATTACTTGATTCACTAAATTTTACTTATAATGTAATGATTTCTAATAATTTCTCTTTCACTTTGCTAGGTTAAATTCGTTTTGATTATTATAATTAATTGAATAAAAATTATTGAAATTCTGAAGTAAACTTAATTGTTTGTTTGATTTATGTTCAACTATAAAAATTATTATAATTCTAGAATAAACTTAATTGCTTACAATGCTAAGATACGATGCATCCCACGGAGCGGCTGGTGGAACCTCCACCTCCTTTTCCTCTGCCAGTTGTGACGATGACAGCTACTCGGGGGCCTTATTTTCTCCTTGGGCACTTTCACTATTAAACCACGTAAACTGTCACAGTTGTTCGTGGGTAAACCGGGTTATTGTTGCGAGAATTACCTTGACTTCGCAACCTAAGGGTTCCGGGACAGGCAACTTTGATTCGTCAATAACACTGCGCGTTTTTCGCGGAACACTGAGCACTGCTTAAGGGCTTCTTTTAAATGTTCTCACGGCACTAAGCACTACTTAAGGGCTTTCAAATTTGCGCGGCACTAGCACTACTTGAGGGCTTTCTTGTGTGACTTTTTCAAATTTACGCGGCACTAGCACTACTTGAGGGCTTTACTGTATTACGTATACCGCGGTTGCCTGTCCCTGCTCGGGCGCCAGTTAAAGTTTTTCTTACTTTATTTTTCAAAAAAAACTATTTTTACACTTTATTGGGACGAACCCCCACTTTATTACCAATAATGAAATGACAATGAAAGAGGAAAAACAACTGAACAACTTATCGACTACCTTAAGCTAATTTATACCCTGATACCTCAACTGCAGCAGGTGCGGTGTCAGCATTGTTCATCCGGCGTGTGGTGTTGACGGTGTTCGCGATGTTGGGTCAGCATTGCTCATCCGGTGTGTGGTGTTGATGATATTAGCGATTCAGCGTTATTGGTCAACGTACTCTGTTGTTTACCCAGCGAGTGCATTGTAGCGGATGCGCGTGCTGGTTTGACCTACTTTGGATTTGAGACTTTGTCGTGTTAACTCATCTAAATCACTTGAACGGTTTGCTCTAAAAGTAATTTATAAAATTTATCGAATTTAAGACGTACAATCAACCAACCTATCCTAGGTTTGGATATCTACATAGGTACGTATACATATACATACCTGAGGTACCTAACATCTCGGGAGTGCCATTGTCGTTTGTTGTTTCCCAAAGAGACAGAGAGAACATTTTGTTGCAAGCAAAAATTAATTACAAAATCGTGAGGTGAACGTTTCATTCGTGTTGTGCCTGTTGCTGTTATTGTCGAATAGAAAGCCAATATCATCTTTTTCATCTTCATGCTTTTGTGTTTCTCTTAATATTGACTGGAGTTCGAGGTGAATTTTAACAACATCCGCTCGATCTCTGAACGAATGGCATAATTCATTGGTAATTTACAGATGTAACTCGAAGTAGAGTCCAGACAACCGGACGGACGATTTAATGGGTATTTGTTGGGTAACCGGTAAAACTTACTTACACGACTGCAATGGCTAAATACGTATCTACATCTAGTTAGACACATTAGAGATACCTAGAGAATTTAACAAACAGTTAACACATTATAATTACTTTTCTCATTTTGTTTTTTGTCCGTTCATAGCTACATATGCACATACGTACCATAGAGTATCATGTTAGCATTCCTCGAAAAGCCAATTCGTGACGAAGGAAAGAATTACATATGTACATACATATGTACGTTTGGATACCAATCGGACCTTCACCCACGAGTTTAACATCTCATCGATAGTATTTATGCAAATTGTATCCGTACGTGTCGTTCTAATATTTCGCGATTCCCTGTAATTCGCTTTACATTTTGCTAAATCAATTCAATTATTCTGAATAGCCATGCATGAAAGGTTTCTGTTTTTTTATTCAGTGCATGGCTATGTTTCTATGCCATCATTATGGAATCGTTGCTATCGATTTGTTTATTTAGTGGATTATATCACATTACGCGCGAACAGTGGTTGTGCTTGCAAGCCTTTAATCGCTTAATTAAAACGTGCAGTAGATTGAATTTGTAATGACAGATGTGTCGATAGCAGTTTTTTTAATAGTTTTTGCTGTGGGTAATTTATTACTACCTGATGTTTCTGCTTCTCGTTTTTTTTTTTTTTTTGCTGTTCTGCACAGCTTATGGTAGTGTCCTGGCCTAATTTTGTTTATGGAATACTTTTAAATAACTAATTTAGTGTGAGCAATTATGTACGTATAAATATGCAATGAGCGCTACAATTCAAGGAGATCAGAGCAAGGCTTATGCCACATACATACATACATACAGTGGCTCAAAGTTAAATTGGAACAAGGCGAAAAGAGAGAATAAATGAAAGATAATAGTTTATATACATACGTATTTACTAGAGTAAAAAATTTATTTATTTATTCAGAGATTTAATAATTAAGACTAAAAAAATTAACATAGGAATTCAATTTGAAAATCGAAAAAAGCAATAAAGCGAAAAAAAACCAAAAACAAAAAACCTTGTTATTGCATGTAAATATAACCTATTTTGCAAAAGTTAAGATTTATTTGGCAACCCTTTTTGTTTCTTTCCTACTGCTAAGCGAGCTGACATAGATTCCACAAGTTTTCGACAGTAGGAATCAATATTTGTCCAGTCTTCTTCCAAGGCCATTTTAAGTGGGTTTACGTTTGAAATTAAATGTTTTTTTCAACTTTTCCTCCGGGAAAGGTGGTGTATCCAAAACGTAGGGACAGTTGTATAACAGCCAACTTCTAACGCGATGGACTTTGTGTTTGGGATCGCTGTCTTTGACTCCAATTTTTTTGCACTTCCTCTAAAATTCGATTTCAAAATTTTGAGGTACATATTCTGGTCCATTATACCTTAAATTATGTGAAGGTTTCCTGGACCTTAAGCCGACATAGGACCCCATACCATTATAGAGCCACCACCATTTTTTACTAATGGCCGCAAGATCTTTTGCTTAAGCTCCTCATTGGTACTTTTCCACACGTAGGTATGACCTAACATCTGATCCAAACACGTTAAATTTGCTCTCATCAGCAAAAATAACTTGGTTCCAGAACGAAAAATCCTTGTCCTTCTTTTTATTAATTTTGCTAATAACAGAGGCTAATGGTAGAGGCTACTCTGCCATTAAACTTGTGCTTTCTTAGGACAATTCTTACAGTTTCTGAGTTTGCTTTTTCACTAAGATATTTTCGGCTGGTACACTAAGTTTTGCAGCACTAATATGGGAATTTTTTTTCAGTTGGCGTAATAACCAACGCTCATTTGTTTCCGTAAATATTTCCCCGAAAATTTGAGTTAGGTTTATTGCTATAGTCTGTAGATTCATTGTAACGCTTTACAATGTTAAATACTATTGTTGGAGCTCTATTTATAATGTCTGCGATTTCTCGCACAGTTTTGCTATTTCTAGAAAGACGAATTATGATTTTTCGCAATTGAACTGGTGTTTGTGGCGCCATACTCATATTTACCCACCTTATCCCCAAGAACACAAATCACAGTTCCCTGAAAACGAAGCGATAACTTTGATCGCTTTATTGCTTTTTTTTTAAATATTATTGTTTATATTTTATAATTTAGATTTCAAATTGAATTCCCATGTTTATTTTTTTAGTCTTAATTATTAAATTACACACCGAAGCTGCAAAACAAGCCTTAACTTTACAGTGGATCTACAAATACAAAGAAGGAAATCCTTCTTGGACATCCAGAGATTCTTAAAAGAGTGGACAACATTTGGGAGTTGACCCGGGTGGGTGTTCTGATGATGATCTGATTTTAAAATATAACACGAAGTACTCATACCAAGCAAAGAAGAATGCAACAGCAACCCCTCGTTAATGAATGATGGAGCCCAGAAATGGTATACAGACGGCTCAAAATCTGGAAACAAAGTAGGGGCTGGAGTGATAGGACCAAGAAACTGCCTATGCATTCCTCTCTGAAATAAGTCAACAATATTTCAAGCTGAGTTGTTCGCAATCAATGAAGCAGCACACCGTATCAGCGACAGAAAACCATCTGACACTAAGATATCTATTTTCTCAGATAGTCTAATGGTTCCTAAGCCAAAGAGCTAAAGAGGTACACTGTCAATTCTAAAGCTATCTGGGAATGTCACAAAATGCTAAAAAAATTGCTGATAATAACCGACTAAAGTTGATTTGGGTGCCAGGCCATGAAAACCATGAAGGAAATGAAAAGGCTGACATAAAAGTTAAAAAAGGTGTTCATGTGCCTTACATAGAGCCTTCCCCTCTTTAAGGTTTCAACAACTTGGACACAAACCTACACCTATACAGGTGGATCACTCCTTTAGGTAACACATAAGGTACGCCAGCAGCGAGGAGGCATCACTTACACACGGATGCTCCCGAATGTAGGTGGTGATATGCACGCAGAGTCCTACTCTAACGAGTGGTCAGTTCAGTACTACTGTACGCTGCCTCAATTTGGGCTGGAGCACTTGCAGTAAGACGACTGAAACCGTCGATGACGTCAGTGTATAGACTCCGGACAATCAGCGGATTAAGGACCATCTCAGATGACGCAGCGTTCGTCATAGCAGGAATGCTACCCATCGACATACTGGCGGACGAGCTAATAGGGTATATCGGAGGCAAGCGTCTGACCGGCAGCAGGCCTAGCGTATAAGAGTAGAAGAACAGGCAACATCCTTAACAATTTTTTTTTTTTTAGAAACTCGCGCAGGTTCAAGAGTTTTTATTTATATATTCTCTTATGATGTGCTATAGACACACAACCTGAACGGGGTGCAGTGGTTTGGGTCGTTGGTGTAGCAATCCAGAGGGAACGCCTACACAAAGGGGAGGTGGATGCATAGGTTCATTCCGTTATCGAGACTTGGACATCAAGAACGACAGGAGATGTAATTACCATCTTTCGCAGTTTTTGTAGGGACACGGCGGCTATCAAAAGTATCTTCATAGATGTGGACATGATGGGTCGCCGCTGTGTCCACAATTCCCAAACTCTGAAGCATACAGTTTTTGTCTGTAGTCGCTTTGCACTAGATAGACAAATGGTGAAACCGATAACCTGGTCCCTTACATTATGGACTCGGTAGATAACTGGAATGAGCTCGTACATTGCGTTAGACCATTCGAGGTAGAGAGAAGAGCTCAGGAGGCCGCCAGCTCGAAATATAGTGTAAATCGCTAACCAGAACCGCGAAGTAATACCTAATGACCGTCCCGCTGGGAGAGTGATTGAAGTGTGCAGGGGTGTGGTTTAGCACATAAACGCGAGTAGAAACACCCGCGAATCGGGCATGCTGGTAGCCCGGGTTGCCAGTATCTTCCGAAGACTCTACATCCTTTGGCGTAAGCCATAAAATAAAAATAAAAACGCAAGTGGACCATAAAACAAAGGAATCAGTTTTGGAACAACCAAAAGGATATTAAACATTCAATAAAAAAGGTATGGAACAAAACTACAATCCAAAAGGAGCCAAAAAAGCTCTATAACTAAACAAAGCCGGCCTAGAAGTGCTCTGTGAAGCACTAACAGGACACAGGGCTTTCAATTACCACCTTCACAAATTGAGTCTCAACAGCACGGATATCTGCAGGCGATGTGGCGATGCTAAAGAAACCATGAAGAACATATTAACTGTCTGCTCAAGAAAGATTCAAAACAACAGTAACAAGGAAAGGCTTTCAAGAAATTCCATCTAGAGGCCCTTTACATATCGTATGATTATTTAAGCAACCTAGCTGATTAATTATAAATCAATGTCATTTATTTTTAAAGGACTATTTCTTGTAAATCTCAACCACGACTACCTTAAATATGTTCCATATCGGAGAGTCCAATTTTGAGTCACTTTTTCGAGCATATTGGCTGACAAGTTGTACAAATTTCTTCAAAAACTGCCTTTGATACTGGCTTATCAGCATACATATAGCGACTTAAATTGCTTAGGAAGTAAGTCGACTATGAAATGAAATCATCTAAGATCGTACTTTGGGCATATTGCCTGAGAGCATTTCTCCTAAAAACTAAAATTCAGCAGAAAATGATGTTCAATTTATAGCCAAACATGTTCGTTGTTCTCGATTAATATGTTAATACTTCAGTTCAACTTCCGTGAAATATGAAATGATATTGTTTCCACAGCAATTATCATAGAAAGTGATTCAAGATAGTAGGCTGTTATGAACACTCATTCGGAGTAACGACACGCGGTGACAAAAATTACAAGGCTGGGCAAAAGCAAAGTTATAAAGTGAATGTTACATATTTGTCTGTAATTGGCGTCATTACGCTTTGACATTTATATAGTAGATAGATAGGGAATTAGTTAACAGGAAGCACTTGAAAAACACGAAATTATTGTTACCACTTATTTGACAAAATTTCCGTCTTTTATTTTAAAGCAATGAACATTTCGTCATCGTTTTGCTTCATAGCCGCAAACAATTAAATGTTTGGCTGGGTGTTTCGAACAAGGAAGTGTCAGTCTCCTACAGATGTTCACTTATTCAATGCTGCCTGAAGTTAACTTACTGCCATGCTCTATTAAACCTAATGCAATAAGAGTATGATTTCCTACGCAAAATCATATTCGTAATGAGGTAGAAAGCCCATTTCCGCTTCAGTGGTTGTGTGTGTAAACAGAAAATCCGAGGGCACAGGGAATCATTATAAAATGCATGAAGAGCGACTGTTTGGTGCGGCCTTTGCAGTGGGAAAAAGGTTGGCCCTTATTTTTTGACGGATTTAAGGTCGAATTTAAGAGCGTCAGACTTCTTTCCGTGAAGGTTTCTTGAAACTTCGAGTCTTGAACGTTAAATCACCAAACTGGAGTAAGATTTTCGTAAGCAACCATACAAGATGTGGCAAAACGAGCACAAATGTACATCAAGAGATCGCCATTAGACCGACATCATTTTCTCGACTTAATATCATTCATTTTTGTACATCTTCAAATAAACTTTTTCGTGAAAATGGAACCCAAACTTTTGAATTTGTAACAAAATGGCAGTCAATTTACTTAGAATGTACCAAGAAGTTTGAATATGGCAGTAAACGCCGTCCATTAGCAGAGAGTTAATTCGTTTAAGTCACCTCCAATTCACATTAAGTGAGAAAGATGCGATTCATATACTGATAATGATCGCTATTTTTACATAACTAAACTAGAATGGATAACTGCGGTCCGATGTATAACGCTACCTACTGAAGGCAGCCGATGCTTACTTCCATCAGATAGCTCTGAGTCATCACAGTAAAATCGGAAAGTTGTGGTCTGCGAAAGGCCGAGTCCTCCGATTCTCCTGTACACTCTCATGACACTTTTCGGCAGATCTTGCATTTTGTCAACGTACGGGTGTTGGTTTATCGTTTACTTGCCAACAATCCGACATTTGATGGTAAATTGCCAAATGGACAGAGAACTGCGGGCTTGAAATAAGTCCATCCAAAGCGGAGCTAGTTTTTTTCACAAGAAAACCGCAGATACCTCAAATCTGTCCTCCAAAACTCAATGGGGCTTACCTTACATTTGCAGATCACCCCAAATACCTTGGCGTTATACTCGATAGGAAGCTCAGCTGGAGATTAAATGCGGAAGAACGCATCAAAAAAGTAACAACGGTAAGAAAGCCTTGAGCACCAGATGGGATAGTAAACACCATATCACGCACTGCTTACCGTTAATTCATTAGACGGCACTGTGCAGATCTCACTATGTATGTCAAACTTCTAAGTAGAGTACAAAGGATGGCATGTGTCGTTATAACCGGGGCACTGCGAACGACCCCCATTGTAGCCCATTGTGGCAAGGGAAAGGCAAAGAAAAGGCGACTTAAGAAATCAGCTCATGGGAAGTTCTCCGAAATAGGGCACGCTGGTATTCTACTCCAAAACAGTGATTTAAGCGAAGTCACGGACTAATTAACCTCAATCCTGGACTTCAAGATTCTATATAAAACAATATTTCCCAACCGACGACAATGGGATGGCGATGAATTCCCAAGCAAAGGCACCGCAATGAAATATAAACGGACGGGTGCCGGAGAGGCATTGGTGTGGTGTGGGTGTCGGTGTCTATGCACCGACCCTGAAAAACGGCCAATCCTTTCGACTACCGAACTATTCCAAGCTGAACTATTCCTATTAAGGCTGAAGGCAGCCTACTGGCTGTGACAGTGACATTATCATCTACATGTATGTATGCAGACATCCAAGCGGCAATAAAAGAACTCGAAGAGCCAATAATAAAATTAAAATTGGTCAGGCACTGCCGCAAATCTCTAAATGACTATCCCAGAATGGGCACCACACTGTAGATCTCGACTGTTAAAGGGGATACTCATCAACCAATGGAAACGTTAAAATATAAAATCTCGAAGGAGACACTGCTACAGGCAAATGACAAATGACGTGGCCTTGATACATGCAACTGCAAGATAGACCGAGACCAGGACTGCCACATAATGACTATTGCAGTAGGTATCATAATGAGGAAGAGGAAGAATCTCTATCCCATCTCCTATGCGATTGCCCTGCCCTAGCCTTCTTAAGAAGACTTTTTTTGAGAGAAGACTTCTTCAATGAACAAACGGATCTATCCGAAACGGAGATCAGCAAACTATCAAAACTCAAAATGATTCCAAGAGTAATGGCGATTAAGCCCACTCGGATGGTTGCAAAATGGACCTACATATCTTGGTCTAACATTCCTGTTACAACTATATCGGGTATATTGCATCTGCACTATAAAATGTTCGTTCACAGCACAGCTTATCTAGAATATGCCAAAGTTTATAAAACCACCCACCGAGTTGCCTGAGCTGCTTTTTATCCGTAGAAATTGAACATTCATTACATAACATTTTACAATCCAAGTATATCGTCCGATCCCATTCGTGTACCCAGGAGTCTTAAAATTCACCAATACATATAGTCCTCTACCGTGCATCAGATACACAAATAGTTGCTCGATTAATACCTCCGAGTCCGTCCTTCAAAGGAAATATGTACAAATTTTTAAACACCCAAGCACTCTAACAATCAATGCAATTGCATTCCAGTAAAGTCAATTCGCTAAGGCATCGCGCCAACGGCAATGTCAGAACATTGACTGAGCAAAAGCACGTCGTTTTCCGCAAGACCCACACACCAATTTATGCAGTGCGACAAATCTGATAAGGACTAGTGTAAAACTACTTGAAAATCAAAGTCAAAGGAAGAAGAAAAAAACATCACAATCCTCTCCGCTCTGTGTGTAATGTGTACAAGCAGTTCCTCCGGTTACGCTTATTCCCTAAATGGGTCGGTCTCGAGTCTTGTGTACTGAATCCGGTCCTATTCACTGCTGCTTCTGTTGCTACTTGATGAAATCACCGAGCACGATTCCTCTCGCCACTGACGGGAACGCAAAAGTCGATTCATGTACATCAGAGGCGAAAATCAGTAGGAGAAGTGCAGCTAAGAAAAAGGAGATTGCATTTCGGTGAAGATCAACAACCCAAAAACCTGCTATTACTTTAGAAGTGCATAAACGAGTATCACACTTGTTAGTATTTAGCAGTAGAGGGATAGGTAGATATGGCTGTGTGTTTGTGTATGCAGCCGCAACGACAGAGAGCAGGCAAAACCAAGCGGATAACCAGAAAACCAGAAAGGGCAAGGATTACTTTTCTGCAAGTGACTTTGGAGTGGTTCAGACACTCGTATTCGCGACGTTCGCTGGTGTGTGGTGATGGGTGATTGGGGCGTCACCGGACGAAAAGGCCATCACCGCTGTTGCGGCTGCGGTTGAATCTGCTAAACCAAGCGAATCTCTTAAAATCGTAAAATCGTACACCGGCACCAGTAACAGCAGCAAAGCCAGCCGAACGGGAAACAGTAAATGGGAAGCGCGCGTCATCGGTGCATTGGTATCAGCACAATGTACCTTAACCACGTCAATGTTGTCGCTTCGCGACTCCTGCGAAGCAGTAGCAGTAACGTGACGACAACGTTGAGTTGTTGGTTTCACTAGAGCGCACGATGGTGTGGCAGCGGTAGTGGCGGCAAACGACCAAGTCTCCCGTGTTCGATGCAAGGAGCCGACGGACTTGTTGGTATAGACGTACAGAGGTATAGGTAGGATGCAGTTTTGCAACGGCTCCGTGGACATGTGTTTTGTATTTCGCGGATGAGGGATTTTTTCAACATCATTTTGACATTTTTTGCCTTTTGGTTTTACCGAAAACCAAATGTCGCAGACCAGCAAGGCAGAGCGTTTTTTTTTTCCTTTATTTTCGCATCGCATTTCTCGTTTTTGTGGTTCTAACTCATTACGTGAATTTTTACTGGAACGTGGGAGCCCACTACTCTGCTGTCGCTTGCTTTTTCTGTATGTAACACGTAACCAAACGGAATGGAGTTATGTTTTGACATGAGCTGCCATTTGGAAGTGAAATGCCAAACAATAATGCCACACAGGATGATACACAGCGTTTTGAGGCACCTTAGTCAGTACTTTGCCGGCACCAGTGTGCGCATAATAATGAAAGTTATCCTGTCGTGAACTTGGATTCGGTTTTGTTATGCTTAGTGTTGCTGTCTGCCCGCTATATCATTATGGCATTCGGTTGAAGAAACTCTACTGTGAGCCAGACGACATACGGTAGTGGCCAGATAAAAGTTACCATCCCTAAAATAGTTAAAAAAAGTTACTTTTCCAAAAGTGTTAAGTATTTTGGCTCAAATTTTTTTTTCCTGTTTTTGAAAAGAATTTCGCTAATACATTTACACTTTTTGGAAATAAGGAAGAAAGCCGCTGATGATAATAATAAATTTAGCAATTGGGTCCGTCCGATTCCGGTGGCCTTTGGCAAAATGTAACCTTGAAATTTTCATTTTAGTGGTTAGACCCGATTTTTTTCTCGGTCTGTTCTTGAGCTTATTTCTTTTTGGTTTGTTCCTTAAGCTCAAGACTAATTTCTTTGGACGTTTTTCCTTTCTGTCTTTTATACATAAGTTTTAGAGCAAACGGTCCAAAAAGCAAAGGTAACTTTTGTTTGAATTGAATAGGGAGAGATAAACTGATTACTTTTGAGAAATGTAGGTGTTAACTTTATTCTGGCCACTACCGTGAGCATACATACATACATATGTATGATGTTGTTGATGATGACGACACGCACTTAATGTGCTCTTGATTCTTCCTCTTCTTCTTTTTCTAATTTTGTTTCTTTATTCGTTTCAGTTGCGCGACGTTCAGATACAAGGATGTGTCTATAAATATCCTCGCAGGTACGTCGATACGACATGTATGCACCTACGCGAATAAGAGTGTGAGGTAGTAAGCACAAGCCTTGAGGGATGATTCCATTAGTGTTATGCAGACAGTTGCAAATTGAAGAACGTTATCTTTCGGATAACAACAAGATAATTTTGCGCACACATGCTCGTGCGACGAGTAGTAAAATAAAAACAAAGCAAAATAGGTACGGGATACAGCAGAAGAAGAATAGGTAGATGCAGACAACTAAACATTGGACTCTACACAGGTACACGGGTGAAGTGCACATGGGAACAAAAAATAATAATAACTCTACTGGACATTCAAAGATTTTTCTACTCCTGTTCTCTGCTGCATTTTGTTTTGTATCCTGGATTGCAATAATTACTTTGTTGTTAGAACCAGAGATGCATTCGGTGTACCGCTTCGTTGCAGGATGATCCTTTGAAAAGATGGTAGGAATAGAAAGATCGGTCTGTGTTGCATGCACCTGTTTCGGATTAGTGGCAAATGAGATACTTGGTATCCTCGGATATTACGGTTTTTAATGAGATACTTGTTATCCTCGGATATTACGGTTTTTACAAGACAAGCGGGCAAATTAATTCCAGAACACGTAATGCGATACTTAGAGCTTAGATTATAGCAGGAGAGTTTTTTTAAATAAAATTATTTATCATCTGGCATAGCGTGTGCAATGTAAGTCTAAGGAATCTAAAAATGAAATATAACGGCTGTGCCCTTCTCTTAAAAAAGGGGATTATAAGGATCCTTAAAATGAGACTTGAAAATATACATATGTAAGTATGTACATTTGATTATGTCCTTTGGGCAATAAAAAGCTTTGAGCCATACAAGTCCCCAGGACCGGATGGGATCATACCAGCTGAGCTCCAGCAGGTAGCAGATATCATCCTCCCTTGGCTTGTGGTCATATACAATAGCTGCCTCTCCCTATCCTATATCCCCAGCAAGTGGAAGGTAACCAAAGTCATTTTCATACCCAAGGCAGGCAAAACTCCCACACGTACGTATGCAAATGACTTGAGGCCTATCAGTCTTAGTTCTTTTCTATTAAAAACTCTAGAGAATATTTTAGGCGCACACATTTGGTACAGCTGCATCTCAGGAAGGCTGTCGGATAACCAATATGCCTACAACAATGGCAAATCGGTGGAAACAGCACTCCACTCACTGGTCAGTAAGATACAAAGGTCACTAGAACGCAAGGAATATAGTCTGTGCCTTTCATGACATTGAGGGCGCCTTTAACAATGTTGAACCATGGGCCGTCATCAAAGCGCTGTCTGATCTGGGTGTTACGGGATCAGTGATAGAACTGGTACGACAACTGCTAACACAAAGAGTCGTCAAAGCCAACTTCGCTGGTGCCGTCTCAACCAGAATGGTTAGCAGAGGTACACCACAGGGTGGAGTACTCTCCCCTCTCCTCTGGAACGTGGTGGTCAACGAACTACTGCGGATGCTTGAACAGGAAGGGTACGCTGTGACCGCCTATGCAGATGACATTGCTATTGCCGTTACAGGTAAATTTCCCAACACTCTATGCGACCTAATGCAGAGTGCATTACATACAGTAGAAACCTGAACGCAGTACTGTGGACTTGGGGTGAACCCTAAGAACACCGATCTAGTACTGTTTACTAACAAATACAAAATTCCGCCCCTCAACCCACCGAGGCCCAGTGGAATAAAACTAACAATCAAAGAGCAGGCTGGGTGGAACCCAACTAACAATCAAAGAGCAGGCTAAATATCTAGGCCTAGTCCTTGACAGGAGGCTGAATTGGAAACCCAATATTCTGGATCGCGTCAGGAAAGCAACTACTGCCCTCTACAGCTGCAAGAAAGTGGTGGACAGGAAGTGGGGTCTCCAACCAAGCATTATGCACTGGCTCTACACAGCAGTCATAAGGCCCATCCTCCTGTATGGCCTTGTAGTCTGGTGGACTGCTCTGGACAAGACAGTCAATCGAAGCCTTCTGGGGAAGGTACAAAGATCGGGCTTATACTTGTTGTCTTTCCATCCAGGGAGGAATGGACTGAAGGGAAAGTAATACCATAGGACTCGATCTCCCTCTATACCGATGGCTCTAAATGGAGTCGGGTGTAGGTAGTGGGGTCTTCTCCAAGGAACTTAACCTTAACCTATCTTTCAGACTCCCAAATCTCTGTAGTGTGTATCAGGCAGAAATAACAGTCATAACAGAGGCCCTTGCATGGCTCATGATCAATGTAATATCCGCTAAGAATATTATCGTTTGCACGGACAGCCAAGCTGCGATAAAGTCCCTGGCAGCGGTAACCCACAAATCAAAGACATCTCTTAATTGTCGCCTATCGCTAGATGAGATGGCTGAATAGTTCAATATTAAAATACTGTGGGTTCCCGGGCATTGGGATATTCCAGGAAACTGCGCGGCCGACGAACTCGCAAAGTTAGGGTCAAACACACTCAGCCTACCTACCCTCGGGTACATATGTATGTAGATACAGCAATAAGTACGGTAAAGCACATGATAAAACTTTAAACCGTAGGTCACCGCATCATCGGGAAACACGCCGTCAGCATGGACGAGGAGGAGGAGGAATCAATACACCATCTCCTCTGCTCATGTCCCTCTGTTGCGAATCATAGCAGGATCTACCTCGGCGCGCCCTTCTTTGACAATCTAAGTGAGCTAACAAACCAAAAGATATCTCAACTTCATCGCTTCATTAGAAGCACCGGTTGGTTCTCAGATAGCGGATCAGGGTAACTTGATCCAGGTGGTATCACAATGGGCCGACTTCGGCCTACGTGTGGCTTATGCCTACCACGTTAACCTAACCTAACCTAACCTATGTATGTACATTTGATTATGACTACTGTTAGTTAATTCCCGACTCCAATTCTTAAACAAAATGCGCGAAAAATGGCATTCAAGAGACACACTGCAGCTGTAGGCGAGAGAACATTTTTGGATTGGTTTCAAGGGCAGCTTGCCTGGGACCTACATGTGTACATACATACATAGAATCATAGAATCGTGTGGCAATACAATGGACCTGCTATACTGTGAGCTATGGCGGGTTTGTTGTAGGTTCACAATACATCAGCAACCCAAAGGAATATGGAAAGGTAGTCCATAGTCCTATGGAACTTCTATAGCAGTTCCTAAAAATATTGGCATAAGTTGGATAATGGAATATTATGCCTTCTAAGTTTTGATATATGTAGTACATGCATACATACATACATACATACAAAAGTATGAAACGTGCACTGATAGAATGTAGTGTTTCAATAGCGTTCTCCGAACTCCGACAGTTTTGACATCAACGTTTATATTCTGTTCCAACCACCATTTTACCATTGAGCGCTGCGCCATTCAACGATGCGTTGACATTGTCAAAAGTCTGGTTGTTAAACTTTTCGCGTGATACGAAACATTTATGTATTTTTGCTCGTTCTACCGAACCAAAAATTGAGAGAATTGTTGCGAAATTCGAAGAAAGCGGTTGGTTAGCTGATCGAATAGTTCCTGTAAAAAATGCAAAACCTCTCAATTCCTAGTCATGCACAATGACTAAGAGCTCGGCTTTTTGAATTGTGAAAAAAGCATTGGACAGGCACTCTTATAGGATCAATTGACAAAATAGCCGAAGCTTCAAGTTCAGGCTTGTCTTGTGCTCGTGGATCCCGTTTAGGTGCAGCGGGGAATAGATGATTTTTTTTTTTGGTTGAACGACTCCTTGAACATTAGTCGACTCTGGGGATAGAAGTACCTACCTATCAAGAATCTAATTTGCAGCCCGAAGTAACTTGATGTTTAGTGTGGATTTTAGGACGTATGTACATAGGTATATACATACATACAATGTCACCAACTGAATTCTCATGATCCTAATCGAAGGGCATGATGTACATGATCTTTCATTAAGCGCTTGTTATCTTTATATTTAAATAAAATAAAGTGTGCCTGAGATATCATCGAAACCTTTTATTTTTTGTGTGGTGCGCATTCAATATGTCAAATTTTCCATGACTGACGCAAAATCAGACTAAAATTGACCGATGGCAAGTTATGTTGGCTTTGAGGGCCGCTGTGGTTTGTGGCTTATTCGCATAGACCTGCGACTTCAGAAAACCCCACAAAAAAAAAGTCTAACGAGGTCAAATCGCACGATCTCGGTGGTCAGTTCATATCACCTCCACGTAAGATGACCATGCCCTCAAATCGCTCGTGCAGAATTTTCAATGGGGCGTGAACTATGTGGCACGTAGCGCCGTCCTGTTAAAGCCACCTGTCGTTGGTTTCCATATCATTTAATTCAGGTCAAAAGAAGATAGTATTAATCGACCTGTAGCGATCGCCGTTGGCGGTAATGGCCTGGTCAATGTCTCAAAGAAATATGGACCGATGACGCCGCTCTTGGATCTCGTATCGTCCCAAACTAGACAATTTTGTTTCAATTTCATCCAGAAATGGGCCTCATCGCTGATGATGATTTTTCGATGAAAATTAGGGTCAGTTTCCAACTGTCCATTCGGCGAACACACTTCGTTGTGTTTGGTCGTTTACCTTCAGCTCCTAAGTCAGGTGAATTTAGTACGGATTCGACGTCCCAACACAAATTCGCCAAGTTGTGGTCTGCGAAAAGCCGAACTCTTGTTAGCGACGCGAAATCGACTGCCTCGGATTCCACTATCAACTGTCAAAGTTCGGAAATCCCATTAGTTAAATCAAGAAAGCGGAACGTGCCATACGCCAGGCTTCATACGAATTAGAAACCGTTGTTTCCATAAGTGGCGATGTTAAGGTTAGGGGTCAACATTGTTTGATTTGACGCCCTTTTTTTCGCCCAGGTCGAGAGTCTATGTCAACATATTAGCAGAGAACATCACCGCTTATGAGATACCTTTTATTCGAAACAAAAACTGCTGCGAATAGAACTTGCATTGTAGACCCAAATATAAGTCAACTAAAACGCAAAACTACTAAGACGTTTAACTTTAGGTGGTGGAACATCCATATTTAGTTTAGTGTTTTGTTGTCGTGGGGTCAACACGTACTTTCTGGGTTTAAAAAGACCGTGCTTTTTTTATTGTGTTAAGCTGTTACCATATAGTGTATGTGCAAAAATGCCGTGTATTTGTAATCAAAAAGTTGAACGTAATCAACCCAAAGTTCTCTGTGCAAGCTGCAAAAATTATTTCCATTGCTTTTGTGTAAACATTCAACCAGCTGATGCTGATTTTTTGCAAAAAAATAATAAAAGTTTCCGCTGCAAAAATTGTTCCGCTGCGCGAAGAGGCTCTCTTCGCTCTCCTCCACCTGTGAGAGAACAATTAGAACGATCATCTCCGCGGTCTCCACGATCTCCACTCACAACTTTGAGAACAGAGCAAAATACTACTCAGCAACAACAACACAAGGTTGTACAAGAACATCAGTCTGTCCTACCATCGGTTTCATCTTTGCGACAACAACAACAAGCTGTAACGTTAGAATCAATATATAACGAAATTGTTGCCATGCGTGCCGAAAATGCACTTACTCTCTCAGTGATTGCCTCACTCCAGGAAGAAAAAAACAATCTCTTGCAGACTGTGCGTGATCTACAGAAAGAAGTTGATTTCTTACAACAATGCAGAAGAGAAAAGTGTGTAGAAATAGTTGGTGTTCCAAATGTCAACAACACCAATGCTCTCCACTGCGCACTACAAGTTTTTACAAAGGGTGCCTCAACTGATGTGTCCGAAATGGAAATAGACAATTGTTATGTCAAAAATGTTAAAACGTCTAAAAATACAAGTAAGAATAATGGTAAATCTGTTATAGTTGTGAAATTCGTGTCTAAAATCAAGAAAGACTTAATTATGAAAAACAAAATCTTACACAAAAACAATCTAACTTCCAAAATTTTTGGCTGTGATAAAATCAATAAGATTTATGTAAACGAATGCTTGAATGGAAAAACGAAATATCTGCTAAGTGCTGCGCAAAAAATTAAAAAAGAAAAGATGTACAAGTATGCTTGGGTAAAAAACGGGAAAGTATATATGCGTAAGGGGGATAAGGATCAATTAATTACTATTAATGACAATGAAGATCTTCTAGACCTTAAGTAATATGCAAGATTTTCAAAATAATGTTCTTTATGTCCCCTCTACCAACTGTAAAGATGTTGATAATCTCGACCTATTTTTTAACCAAGCATACTTATCCAATTTATTGATTGTTCATCAAAACATACGAAGCATGCGAAAAAATTTTGATAACCTTCTTGTACATTTAGCTTCGTTTAAAAATCAGCCAGATTTAATTTTTTTATCAGAAATCTGGATTTTTGAAGAGGAAACCACCTTCTTCGATATCGAAGGGTACAATTCTCTCTTTAGTTGCAATAACAATTATGCATCAGGTGGTGTTGCTTGCTTCATTAAAGATTCTTTTCGCGTTAATCATTACAGTTTTAACTTGAATAGTTGCGACGTGCTTAAAATAAGAATTGATGATTTAAAGTTAACTTTTTTCTGTATATATAGGTTTAATGTTCCATCTCTATCAAATAACATGTTTTTTGATGACTTGGAAAATCTGTTGTCAGGCGAACTTAATGACATTATCCTTTTGGGTGATCTCAATATAGACATCCTACTACAAAATTCTAATTATGTAGACAAATATCTGTTTCTCTTATCTTCGTTTGGTTTGGAGTCGAGCATAAATAGACCTACTCGTTTCTGTTCTTCCGCTAGTACTTGTATTGACCACATTATGGTACGTTTGTCCAACTCTCAGATAACTGAAATCTATAACTCTGTTGTCAATTTGCAAATTTCCGATCACTGTATGACGTGTCTTAGTTTAAAATACTCCTGCCCTTCTACAAGTAAACCATTGTTATCCAAATGTTCTTTCGTTAAAACCGATTTTGCATCCTTAAATTATCTTCTACGTTTCGAATGCTGGGAAAGTATTTTAAATGAAAATGATCCTTCCACAGCCTTCACCAACTTCAATAAAACACTTGAAAACTATGTTTTACAATGTACGGATAGAAAGGTAACAAGGAATAATAAATGGAAAAAACTCAAACCGTGGATATCATTTGAGTTGCTTAGGAAAATTAAGGAGAAAAACAGATTGTTCGCAAAGAAAAAGAAAAATCCTAATAACAATAATATAACTTTTGCCTATAAACAATTATGTAAGGATATCTCAAGACAAGTTTCGTTGTGTAAAAAGAATTACTATGTGCACAAGTTTCGTGAGGCTAAAGGCAACTCTAAAAAAGAATGGGAACTAATAAGAGGCCTGTTGAATAAGTCTGCTCAGAAAGATCGCACTATTAGGTTGAAAGAAGAGAATACTTTGATATCCGACAACAGGCTTTTATCAGAAAAATTCAATAGGTTTTTTTCCTCTATAGGCGCCAAGGTAGTCTCTGATTGTTCCGAATGTTACTGTGATTGTAACTGTTTAGTTGATGAAGAGTCGTATACTCAAAGTTTCTTTTTTGATCCCATATCGTCCTTTGAAGTGTATAAAATTATCCTGTCTCTTAAAAACTCGAATACACAGACAACTGAGAGCTTTTCTAACAACTTAATAAAAAAAATTGCTTTAAATATCTGTGATGTGTTATGTTTCATTTTTAACAAAAGCGTTTCATATGGCGTCTTTCCTAATTGCTTAAAAGTCGCAGAAGTAATTCCCTTATTTAAGAAAGGAGATAAAAACTTCATAAACAACTACAGACCTATTTCCTTGTTACCAGTACTTTCGAAAGTTTTTGAAAAAGCTTTAAAGATAAGAATGGTCAAATTTTTGGAAAAAAATAAATTTTTCAGCGGTTGTCAATTTGGCTTTCGCTCAGGTCGATCCACCGAGAGTGCATTACTAAACTTTTGTACCGATATCTATAACGGCTTCAATAATAAATGCCATACTGCAGCGCTGTTTGTGGACATAACAAAAGCATTCGATACTGTCGACCATATCATACTCTTAGATAAACTGTATAAATGTGGTTTTAGAGGTACATTTCACAATTGGCTCTGTTCTTATTTATCTGATAGAACTCAAAGAGTTAAAATTAATGGTGTGTTAAGTTCCATGAATACTGTATCAATCGGTGTTCCACAGGGCTCTGTCCTTGGCCCTTTATTGTTTTCGATTTTCATTAATTCTGTTTTTGCGCAAAATTACCACAGTAAGGTAACGGCTTTTGCGGACGATATGGCATGTGCTTTTACTAGTGATTCCGTTTTGAATCTTTCTTCACATATCAATCATGATCTTGAAGTACTTAGTCACTGGTTCCAAATGCACAAAATGGTCATAAGTGAAAAAACTAAAATAATGTTTTTTAGTCCTAATGGCAAACAAGTAGACTACGGACAGTTCTTTTTTCACTGTGGGAATTGTCAGAGATTTAAGCATAGTGCAGATATTTGCAGCTCAAAATCCAACACCCAGACGTTTTTCGAGCATCGCTCATGCTCCAACAAATGTTTTCGTTTAGATGAGGTAAGAGAATTCAAGTATCTTGGAGTTACTCTAGATTGGGTGATGAATTGGTCTGCGCACTCGATTGCACTCAAAAGGTATCTTATGGCAACCACTAGGCAATTTTACTTTCTAAAATTGTATTGCTCACAGGATCTCCTGAAGCATATGTACTATGGGTTAGTGCAATCTAGACTTGAATATGGTTTAGTCGTTTGGGGTGGAACGCACTATAACAAAATTTTTCCTCTCCTTGTGTGTCAAAAACATGTTATTAGACTTATTTGCAACAAAAATCGCCGATCTGATAGCTTGCCTTTATTCAGAAGTCTCAACATTCTACCTTTGAAACATCTATTTTGCTATAAAGTCTTAAAAATATTCTTTGAAAGATCTGGATACTCTTTAAACAGAAGTTCTTCTAATTATCAACTTAGAGTAAACGAACAGAATCTTGTACAAGTTCCTCACCACAATCTACAAATATTTTTTAATTTTTTTTTATCAATCGCTCCAAGGCTTTTTAATAAATTACCGTATAATGTACGATGTATTCGGAATAAATCGTCCTTCCTTAAAAAAATTAAATCATGGCTGTTACATTTAAATTATAAAGATATTCTTGATATGCTTTGTGTTCTGGTTTAGGTATTTTTTTAATCATCATTACTGTTAAATAGTCTTAATGACCCCACGCACTCTGTTTTATAGTTTTTTTTTTTGTTTTTTGTTTCTCTATCTTTGTATTTTTCAAATCTGTTTTCGCCTCTAGTTCTTTATGTTCTATAGAAAACAGATACTTACTTATTTTTGTATCTTGTTATGGTTTGTTATGGCTTGTTTATAAATAAATAATAATAAATAAATAAAATAAATAAATAAATAAATATTATAGGGTTAACCAAATAAAGCGCAGGAAAGTAAACGCGAACTAGGACTATGTACAAACATTCATTTTTAGATCAAGTTCAGTACGTACTCTATTTTGAAGGTTCATCGATGCCATTTACATATGGACATAAGTATGTATAAATTGCATCCATGCCAAATTGACATTAATATAAATTCCTGCACCCCATTTGAGCAACCCATTAGAATCTAGAGGTGGCATTCTGGTAGGTCTGGACATGGTATGATAAGTTTACTAATGAATTCAGTTTATTGTTATTTAACAAAGAACAATTTAAACATTTAGCTAATGCTTGTTCCTGGGAATGTATACACAATCAAATCGAAATTTCAGCGACAGCAGTAACACGTGGTCTTTAAAATGGGTCGAAAGGTCAACGAAACTTAAAATGAAATAAGGACTCTTATAATCCATCATTTTAAACAAGACTGATCAGAATGTAATATTGCGGAGATTGTTAAACTGTCTAACTATCACGGTTCATCAGATACAGCCTGGTGATAGACGGACGAACGGACAGCGGAGCCTTATAGGGCCCATACACGACAATCTGCGCATACATTAGTTTGTATCGTTTCGTCCAGAGATAAATAATTCATAATCCCTGGTTTCGTCGTTGTCGTCGGGTCGGAAAAATGCCGGATACTGCTTGTGCTGCCCTTATCATTGCTTTGACAGTGAACAAAAAAAAAAAAAAAGGAATTTGGAGCAAGGAATGGTTTAAGGAAATATGTGACCTTGGTCAGCACTTGTAACTTACCACAAAACCCGCTAACTTTTATAAATTTCTAAACATTCTACCCAGAATTGTCTTTCACTATATTTGTTCATGTTTACGCCGGGAATTTTCTCGCTCGTCTGTGCAAAGTTCACCATACACAACACAGACATGTCGTTGCAGACCAAGAAAAATTCAAAAAAATTTGAATTCGCACAGACGGTCGCCGCAAACAGTCGACATGGACCCACACGACACAGACGGTCTGCGCAAACATCTGCGCAACCACAAAATATATTGGTCTGCAACGACATGTCTGTGTCGTCCATGGGCCCTATTAGTTACAGGGTCCTGATTTACCTTTTTAAAATAAGAAGAGAACAAGGCGCCTATGGAAGTCGACCGACAGTAATGAGAGATGGATTGTTCGCGGAGTTTAGAAAAATCCAAAACCAAATGCTTCGATGTTGGCCAAAAACGGGGAAGAGTATATTGGTGTGAGAGTAACCTCTTAAACATCAGAAACGTAGTCGGAAGTAATGATTTTTATGCAAGATCAGCCAGAAGAAGGCCATTCATCTCAAAGAAAATCAGGCAACAAGATTTGAGTTTGGAAGGATCTTACATTAACAAGTATCTAGAGCACTGGTTGAAAGTATTTTTTACAAATGAGAGCAAGGTCACTTTCTTTTGGTTCGAAGGCAAGGTTTTAATCTACAGAAAACCAAATAAGGAGATGCAGAAAAAATGTAGTTTCCACAGTAAAACACGGTGGAGGAGGAGGAGTGATGGTGTGGGGACGTATGTATGTCGGCATCAGGTGTAGAATATTTTGCGTTTATTGATGGAATTATGGACCACTTTACCAATTTTACTTAAGAAAACTTGGTGGCCGAGTGCAGAAAAATTGGATTGGGAAAGCGTTATCACTTCTATAAAGATAATGAGCCTAAGCATATTGCGCAAAACACAAGGCTCTGGTTATTGTACAACTGTATTAGTGTTCTCAAAACGCCGTACAATCACCGGTTCTTAAGAGGAGGAATGGTTAAAGATTTTGTACATACGACCAACGATGTCGTTGCTGCCGCTTAGAATAAATTAAGTGCCATCGTAATAGATTTGCTTGAAATTTGACTTTTGTGTGTCCGTTCTGTCTGCTGGTGTCGGCTGGCGTAGATTCTTTGAAGAAATCCATGTCTTTGAAATGCTGATTTTTAGGTTTGTCGAGAAACTCGTGGACTAGTCGAATGTCCTCCTTAATGGTGGCTGTGTCGGATTCTAGGGAGTCGAAGTTGCGCTCAGGGCATACATATGTATCCAACGATGCATACTTTCAGAATCTGTTGCCGTACAGATCGCCGGAGAACTTGTGCAAAATATGCGTTTTCGTGCTCTTCTCGTTGTTCTGATAGAAAGGATTCCAGCCCACACTCATGATCATCTTGTAGATTTCTCCGCCATCCACATTACACTAGCCATAATATGCGCCAGTGTCTTCACAACCTCCAATGGATAATTTTCAGTTGGAATGCCTAGCTCGCGGGATCCACAACCAAATCCACGGACGATTTCTCCACTGGCAAAATGCGGCAAGTACTGTGCCATATTCGTGTTTGACTGTGAACAGAATGCGATTGAATAGGTTTCAGCGGTTCGGGTTATCGGAATCCTATTGACAGCTCCAATCGTCAATGGAATTTTACTACTGACATATGTACATATGTATATGCATGAGGACAGGACGTTAAAAGGATGCTTATGTTATGGATTCGTTTGAAATTGATTTCGAAGATTTTTGTCCTTTATTTTTAAGTGTCTTAAACATACCACAAACCAATTGCAGGTACTGTCATCGCACTTGGTCTATAACTTTCCGGTCAGCCTGCGATACTAAAGTTTCAAGTGGATCCTGATTGATCCTGGGTAGGTATACGGACATTTTGGCTATGCCCATTCTAATTCGTCTAAGAGAAGCTATACAAGCTATTAAATTCTGATTAAGTCACTATTTTGGCTAAATTGTCAAAAATGTCGAATAATTGTTTTGCTTATTAATTTTCCCGTGGAATCGTTTTTTCACTTTTTTCTTTAAATTGTTCTTTCTGAATAATAAACTGAATTCATTAGTTAATTAACCATACTTAATAATTGCATTTTTATTGTAATCATTTACTACTTACACATAGCAGTAGTTAAAGGTTCTTAGAACAAAATAATGCCTTTACTCACATGTTGATTTTCTTTGTAAGTAATTGGCAAAAGGACGCTATTCCAAGAATCGAGGTCGAGAACTATTTCAGAATAACCAACATTATTACTGGAAACCAATTTTTTGAACACATCCATTCTGAACTGAAAATCTTTTGTTCAAAAATTCACAATATCTCAGTAATACAGTATTTAGCGAATACATATTTCCTGCTTCCGCAGGAATGACGCCCGTAAGTTTTGCAATAAGGTAAAACGAACATGCCATGGCTACAAAGCCAGAGCGGCGGCCTGCAGAGACGAAAATGGAGAACTGGTAGTAGAGTCGCAGTCGATGCTGAGTATTTGGAAAGACCACTTCTGCATACTGTATAACGGCGATGATAGACAAGATACCGCTGTCAGGCAGAACGAGCCATTCGTAATGGACGAAGAGGTAACAGAATTCAGTCCACCCGACCTAGACGAAGTCAAAATAGCGATATCAAGACTTAAGTCTAATAAAGTCGCGGGCGCAGACTGCTGAGCTTTTTAAGGCGGCTGGAGATGAGCTGGTAAGGTGCATGCACCATCTCATTTGCAAGGTATGATCGGAGGAAAGCATGCCCGACGAATGGAATCTCGGCATCGTTTTCCCGATCCATAAGAAAGCAGACCCCTATAACTACGCCAACTCCTTAACATCGCATCAGGCCAGCTAAATCCACAATAGACCAAATATTTACGCTACGGCAGATCTTGGAGAAGACCCATGGATTCCAGGTCGACACGCACCATCTTTTTGTCGACTTTAAAGCCGCGTATGACAGTGTTTTTAGAGATGAGCTATACAAAGCCATGTCAAGTTTTAACATCCCTGCCAAACTCGTCCGACTGTGCAGGATGACAATGGGGAATTCTCGCTGCTCCATTAAGGTCGGTAATGAGCAAACCGAGACCTTTGATGTTAAAAAAGGATTTAGGCAAGGTGACGCGCTGTCATGCAACTTTTTCAACATCGTGCTTGAAAAGATCGTGCAAAAGTCACTGGCCAACACAAGAGGTACGATTTATTTCAAGTCTACGCAATTGCTTGCGTACGCCGACGACATTGACGTGATTGGACGGACACAGCGAGACGTCAATGAGGCCTTTGTAAGCATTGACGTAGAAGCGGCTAAGATGGGTCTCAAGGTTAATGAGGGTAAAACCAAATATCTGCTTTTATCTAAAAGAGACGAACAACACCGTCGTATTGGCCAGAACGTCGCCATGGGCGGATATAACTTTGAAGTGGTCAAGGAATTCGTCTACCTTGGCTCACTGATGACCAGCGACAACAACACCAGCGATGAGATAAAACGCAGAGCCCTCTCCCGGAAAACCAAGGTGACACTATATAAGAACTTAGTCATTCCAGTCCTCCTTTACGGCGCAGAGGCTTGGACCTTAACAAAAGCGGATGAAGATGCCCTTGGTCGTTTCGAGAAGAAAATTCTGCGCACTATCTACGATCCCGTTTGTTCAAACGGTGTATGGAGGAGAAGATATAACGAAGAACTGTACGGGTTGTACAGCGACATCGGCCTGGTACAACGTCCACGGATACAGCGTCTAAGGTGGCTAGGCCATGTAGAGCGCATGGAAAACACAGCTCCGACCCGAAGAGTCTTCGAATGCACCCCGGAAGGAAGGCGCGGCAGAGGACAGCCGCATCAACGGTGGCGCACGGGTGGAAGGGGACCTTAACCAACTGGGCGTGCGGCACTGGAAACAGCTGACCAAAGACCTTGCCAGCTGGAGACGATTGTTGGTTGAGGCCCAGGTTAACCACGGACTGTAGCGCCACCTAAGTAAGTAAGAATATTTACTATATCATTTAAATTGAACATTTCTGTGGCATTCTTTCTTTTTGTAACCCTTTAGAAAAAAAATCAACAATTTGGGACATTTACACAACCCTACGCATCAATTAAATAATTCGTAAAGGAAATGTCTACATTCAATTGGTAGCAGTCACAACTGTCGCGCCAGCAGTCTCGCAACGACTCCTCCATCCATCTGGGCAGATGTAAAACCTTTGCGTTCGTTAACATAAAGTATTCAATGACCTTATGCAACTTGGTGCATCTAGTCTAACCGGTCCAGAGAAGATGATTGTTTCTGTTTTGTTTTTTGTTTTCTACTTTTGCGAAGCTAATCCGCTTCTTTACACCCGCTCGATCCGTCACACCACCACTGTCACCAACGAAGAGGAATAACAAAGGATGCAAAGCAAAATTGCAGGTATAAATAGGATAGAGGCTGGAGACTGATTATCTTCATCTCCAACTCCTTTCGTTTTGTTTTGTTACTTTTATTTTTATTTTCTATTCGAATTGTGTAGACTTTGATTTATCTGTCTCCCTTTCTATTCCCTTTTGTTGTTGTTTTATTTATGTTTTTCTTTTACGCTCGAATCGAAAGAAGAAAAGCGAAAAACAAAAAGAAAATAACAATAAGTAGGTACTCACTTCTTTTTTGCACTCACTCGATGGTCGATGCTGGCTGCATGGCATGTATTCCAGAGGGAAAAGTCCTCGTTCCCGTCCTGGATGTTGGTTCGTTTCTCAAGCGTGATTCCTTTGGGGGTAATCCTTCGAAAGTGTATATGTATATCTGTGCGAATGTATGTATGTAATTGTAGCGATGTAGGTATTTGTCATACGCAGGATAACCGTTTTGCTTGTTTATATTTATTTACAACGAATCCCATTCACAAATAAAGAAACAAAATTCAGAAGAAAAAAAAAAGGGAATAAACACAACAAGGATTTCTCCAGCGCCCCGTGTCGGAGGAGAGATTTTCCCTCACTTCCTCTTTTTCTTTTTATTATTTTATTTCATCCTTTTTCCTTGCTTTCTCTCTCTCTTTTTCTCCTACCTTCGTATTTATTTACTCATTTACACTCCGTTTGTATTTACTTTTATTTTATTTTTTCGAGCCACGTTTTCTTTGCACCGCACAAGGATATACAGAGAATTACGAAGGATTTGCCTCGATTCTCTCTCGCTACTGTGCCTTTGCCAGGCTTTAATTTCACTTTCACTTCGTCTACACACACGCACAACGCGCCACTAAATCAGCAGTAGCAACAAAACAAAAAAAAAAATGTATAAACAGCCGAAAATAATAATAAACCGAGAACGTAAAGGATTATTTCACTTTGCTCTTGGGAAATACCCTTGCCGACACTGAACAGGACGGAGGTAAGACCGCGCCTCCAACAACGACTTTTCAACGTACAAATTCCGATTCACAGGTGCAATTCGTGTTATGTGTGACGGCGAGGAGTATCGTCTCTCGTTAGGATTCACTAACAATTGCCGGATACATTATCGCCTAACACATTGCAATGTCCTTTTCGTTTAGACATTTGTTTCGTTTCGTCAAATCGTAAGATCCCGAAATGTCAAGAGACGTCAATAAAAAGGAGTCATGAGACGGAAAAGTGTTTCCCGATAGAAATGGAGATGCAATGAAATTAAGATACACTTCTTGGCACTTGTCACTACCGTCACCGAAAACTATAAAACGCTCGCTCGAGCAGAAATCGTGTCCTCACTCTAGAACAGACATCAACCGGACTGTTTTTTGTCCAAGGCGGTCGAAACTCATCGAGAGGAAAACACCGTTCCAGTCGGATGAAATACAAATACAAACAACCACTCAGCTGTGTAATGGTAGCAGAACCAGCATAACGTGCAGAACACTTCCAGAGTGAGTGCTCAATTGGAATTGGAAAAGTGGAATTGAGTGGAAACAGTCGGTGATAAAACCTGTTTGTCGGTAAATATTGTTTTTGTTTGTGGAACGTGTTTGGCTCACGGTCTGGCAGTTTGGAAAATTTGTTCGGTTACCGGTTCCAGTGAAGGTAAGAGATTCTTTAACGACTGGAAGCTGTGTTGGATGCTGTTTCTCTTCGATGCGTAACCTTGCCAAAGTGAAATAATGCAGGAGTTGGCGGTAAGAAAAAGTGTATGTAAGGGAGCCACAGTTTCGAGACTCGAATGTGTTCTCACTTTTAAGGACATTCACGTTGCAATCAGATGTTCCAGGATTGATTGATCTTAAACGTCAGCGAACCGCTTAAAATCACATCGATCTAGCGTTGAAAAATATGTGTATAATGATAGACAAAAAATTAAATATGTACACCAGTAACCATTTAAAGATTTGCTCCATTTTAGTGATCTTAGATAGTGTGTTTGTAGTGACCGGTGCACTCGAATAAAACACTTTAATATTTATATAAACAAACTTAACTTTTCTTCAATACTTCAATATATGTACATATATAACAAACAAATCCGTCCGAACTCTGATTCACATGGTATCACCTGCGCTGTTCGCGATCGACTGACTACAAAGCCAAATACACCCGCTGCTAAGCATGTGCTTGCATGCTCATTTGCTGGAATCGGCAGGTCTCTACAGAGAGCATGTGTTTGCATGCTCATTTGCTGGAATCGGCAGGTCACCACAGTATTAAAGCTTTTATTGCAAAGTACCTACTGCTATACACTCAAACGCAAATACTGGTCCATTGTACTCCTGGCAGACACTCACTTTTACTGTATTTTGCCTGTTTTCCGGCGAAGAATGAGAAGGAACTTCAGTGACGTGGAGATAAGAGATTCGGCTACACCACGTCAGACCCAACGGTGCGTCAATGTGCGCGATCAATGCGGGACATTCAAGTGGTCTGTTGTGTCATACTCTTGACAACAGGTATAATATATAGGCGCCTCACTGATGCCAAGCGTACAGAGATGCTTGACAAAGATTTCTTTTTACGAAGGCAGATGAACAGCTTTTAAAAACGCTATGAGGATCGTAAGCGCGTGCTCATAGTAGTGTAAGATTTCTACTCACTAAAAACACCTCTCTTCAAAACGAATTTATACTGCAACTAAGTTATTCCACTTATCTAGGAGTATTCCGCTCTTGATGTGTTCGCATTTGGCAGGCGACATTCCGACAAAAGGTTCTTGCAAGTTTCGCTATGTTCGTGCGATTAAAGTATATCGCACCAAAACTTCTTGACTGGTTTTGTCCTCTGAAGAGGGCGCAATACATTTTGTTCGTCGAGTAATTGAAAAGCAGTGCTATCTACGTGGTCTTCAAGTCGACATTTATGTTTCCTGCAACATTATCCGTTTCATTTTCCACGGTGTGGCTTTGGTGCAGTGGTTAACATCATCGACCGCCGAGCGGAAGGTCTATAGTTCAAATTCGCTTCGTAGCCAAGAAAAAGTAATTCCTATACGGACAAAAAGTATGCAACACAGTTGTGAATGGAAAGTGTTCAGACGTACTGCTGCAGGCATAACACTCACAGTATATGGTCAACTGGAACTCATCCTCTGCGTATGCAATACTAAAGTGCTCGAACGAATTACTACGGACTATAACCAACCCGGAATTGGTCGGCTCTCGTCCTATCTAGGACAACCACCCCTGAGAGTAGTGAACGAACATCAAAGACCCAAACCACTGCACTCCGTCCAGGTTGTGTGTATATAACACATTATAAGAGAATATAAAAACTCTTGAGCCTGCGCGAGTCTCCAAAAAAAATCAAAAAAAGCTGCGATACTCAGATCTCGGTGGATATTCTCGTTTCTAATATGTCAATTTGCACGAGTTCCCTGAGGAACTTTAAAGTCGGAGTACGCACGGAAGGTATTAACTTAAAATATTGGATAGCTTACTAACTTACTTACTTACTTATCAGGCCAGCGATCCATGGAGGATCTGAGCCTGAGCTATAGCTGCCTTCCATCCTCGACGGTCCCGGGAGCGCTGCTTCCAGTTGTCAAGACCAAGATGTCTTACATCCGCGATTACTTGGTCTTTATACCGGAGGTTCGGTCTTCCTCTTCTTCTCGAACCAGGAGGCTCGGAGTCGAAGACCCTCTTAGCTGAAGCGTTGATGTCCATGCGCTCGATGTGGCCGAGTGTAGTCGACGGATCCTTGCCTTCCGGACTACATCCACATCTTGGTACAGCTCGTAGAGTTCGCGGTTGTGTCTTCTTTTCCATTCACCTTCCTCATAGAGAGGACCAAATATCCGGCGCAGAATTTTTCTTTCGAAAGAACCCTAAATCAGTTCCGCTGTCCTGCTTATCGTCCAGCTTTCGGCTCCGTACAGCAAGACTGGCAGAATGAGCGTTTTGTAAAGCATGACTTTGGTCTTTCGAGTGAGGAGTTTTGACCCCAGTTGTTTGGACAAGCTGAAGTAGCAGCGGCTGCCAAGGGCGATTCTATGCCGGATCTCCACTGCGGTGTCATTTGTAGAATTTACGTTTGCCCCGAGGTAGACAAACTCCTTAACTACCTCAAAATTGTAGCTGTCAATTGTTATATTTTGTCCCAGGTGGTGAGCGACGGATTGGTTTTTGCTTGACAGCATGTATTTCGTTTTGTCCTCATTGATCTTAAGACCAACTCGTTTCGCCTGTTCTTCAATCGCCGTGAATGCTTCCACAATGCCACGGCGAGAACACGCGATGATGTCGATATCATCCGCGTATCCTAGCAGCTGGATGGACTTGTAAAAAATAGTGCCTTCCCTGTTGAAGCCTGCCCGTCGCACTATCTGCTCCAGCACCAGGTTGAAGAAGTCACATGACAGCGCATCTCCTTGCCGAAATCCGGTGCATGTTTCGAATGGTTCCGAGGTCCTAGAACCGAGTTGCACGGTGCATCGCGTGTTTTTTAGCGTGGTGCGACACAACTGGATCAGTTTTACCGGGATCCCGAATTCGGCCATCGCCCCAAACAGTTTTTCACTTTGAATGCTGTCGTATGCGGC
The DNA here is from genome assembly GCA_951905685.1 of Eumerus sabulonum. Lineage (NCBI taxonomy): Eukaryota > Metazoa > Arthropoda > Insecta > Diptera > Syrphidae > Eumerus > Eumerus sabulonum. Next base: position 214,143,749 of record OX645060.1, read on the forward strand.
TTTGAAATCGATGAAAAGATGGTGTTTATCGATTCGAAACTCGTTGGTCTTTTCCAGGATTTGTCGAAGTGTGAAAATTTGGTCTATAGTTGATTTGCCGGGCCGGAAGCCGCACTGGTAGCTGCCGATTAGTGCGGTGCAAAATGGTTTTAGACGTTCACACAATACGCTGGACAAGATCTTGTATGCGACATTGTGCAGGGATATACCACTATAGTTCTTGCAAGAGGTAGGATCGCCTTTTTTGTGGATGGGGCATATAGAGCTGGTATTCCAGTCGTCGGGCATGCTTTCATCTTCCCAAATTCTGCAGATGATCTGGTGCATGCTCCCTACCAGAACATCGCCGCCAGCCTTGAAGAGCTCTGATGACAAGCCATCTGAGCCTGCGGCCTTGTTGTTCTGCAGCTTCTGAATAGCTGTGCCGACTTCTTCGATGATGGGTGGGAGGACTGTTTCAGCGGCTCGAGTTGGGATTTCCTCGGTCCCTACCACTCTCACTTGGACATGCTGCGGGTCGGTGACAAGATTACCCTCGCAATTTCGAAGAGCCAGGGTGCCCTTTTTGAAGCCCCCTGCAAGGCCTTTGGCTTTCTTGTAAAAGGCTCGTATTTTATGTCTATCCCTAGACTCCTCGATATCCTTGAGCTGGGAGGCTGCGAAGATTCTTTTCTTTTGTCGCAGTAGTTTCTTCTCCTCCCTTCTTCTGGCTCGGTACTCTTCTCGCGCTGCCCTGGTTTTCCTCTGCAGCGCCTTTTGGTACGCCTCGTCGGTTGCTGCCTTTTTCTGCTCACACTCGCCATCATACCACGGGTTTCTTGTCGGGGGTGGTAGGTATCCTAAGGTGGTTTCGGCTATTTCCTGAATGGCTGAGCGGCAATGCAGCCATATGTTATTGCCATTTGTGTTCGACGTAGGCATACCGTAGAGTCTTTCGCTCAGCTGCTCCCTGTAGACTCTGGCAACCTCCAGTGTGCTCAGGCGCCCAATGTCGAACCTCCTCCTGATGGGCTGGTGCAGTTTTCTGACATTGGACAGTCGAGCTCTGAATCTTGCTGCTACGAGGAAGTGGTCAGAGTCGACATTTGCCCCTCTGAATGTTCGCACATTCAGGATGTTTGACGAGTGCCTTGCGTCAATGAGCACATGGTCGATTTGGTTGGCGGTTCGACCGTCCGGAGATCGCCAGGTTGCTGTGTGGATTCGCTTACGATGAAGTCTTGTGCTACTTATCACCGCATTACGAGCTGTCACAACGTCAGCGAGTCGGAAGCCGTTATCTGTTGTTGTATCGTGGAGGCTGTGCTTCTGATCACTCCGCCAAGGGTGTTTTCCTTACCGATTTTGGCGTTGAAGTCCCCGTGCACGACTTTTACATCGTACTCCGGACAAGCTCCGTAGGCGTTGTCTAGGGGGTCATAGAAGTCCTCCTTGATAGGGTCTTCAGCCTCGTCGGCAGGGGCGTGTGCACATATAAGGCTGATGTTCTAAAATCTGCCTCTGATGCGGATCACAGCCAGGCGATCACTTATAGGTTTAAAGTCGATGACCCTCGACCTTAACCGCTTTCCCACGACAAATCCGCATCCCAGTAAGTGCAACCTTTTGTGACAGCTGTAATAAATGTCGCAATTTTTCTTCCTAATCATACCGTTTCCTATACAGCGTATTTCCTGGACCGCAGTAATATCCGCCTTGTACTGCGTGAGGATTCCTTCTAGTTTATGAGCAGCTCCGGGAGTGTACAGGGTTCTGACATTCCAGGAGCATACTCGCAAATCGTGTTCCTTTTTCGTGCGTTGTCGTCGTCGAGTATCCGTCCGTGTATCCGAGGCATCTTGCTCATTCATAACTTTTAGGTTTTTTACGTGGGCGGATTGTTAGCCCGCCGCACAACCACCATTCTGGTTGGGGTTTTTTCCGCTGCATACGTTTGTTCACCTCCCAACGGTTGTTGAAAAGGCTATCCAGAGGGCGCCGCGAGGAGGCCGTATGTCAACTTGACCCCGGCATTTAAACAGGGATCGTTGCTGGCATCTCGCCAGGTTGAGAGCAATCAACAACTTTACTCTGTATGTCCGAGCTCATGCCCTCTAGCTTGGACAGCTTCCCTGGTAATATTTGTCTTAGTTTAGACATCATGCCACCGTACCACACTTTGTCAAAAGCTTGGGACACACAAGCGTTCTTTCTATTATATCAATTATTTGATGTACTTAGGGCTTTACCCGGCTTTGTAACCAATAAAACTTCTGCGACTTTCCACTGGCTCGGCATATATTCTAGCCTAATGGGGGCATTAACAAGAAACATGAGTTTTAATAAAGCCTTTCTTGATAGAGCCTTGAGAACTTATTTTGTAATTAGGTCATAGCCAGGAGCCTTGTTTGCTTTAAGCGATTCAACAATAGCCTTTAGTTCAGCGAACGTGGATCATGTTATTGTGTATTCCGATGTATCATCCATCCGATAAACAAATTCTGTATTCTTCCTCAAGATATTCAGCGAAAACTTCTGCCTTTTCTTTACTTCCCTTCGCCCTTTCATTTAGACTTTTTCTTATTGGTGGTGGAAATTGGAATTGGTAGGGATTATTATTCCCCTCTGTGTACTGTATGACTCCAACAAAGGTGTAATGGCTCGTAATGACGCCCTCAAGTCTTCTGAAGTCCATTTTCGTTAAGGTTAAGGAAAACACTGCTGATTTCTTGAAGACATCAGGTCGTACGCGTTTAGTCATCCTGCATCCCGGATGTTCCCTGCATGTGTGATTGTGTGCATTGAAGACGCAATCATTGATGGGGGTATTAACCGTGGAAGCAGGTAGACCCAAGGCGGGTTCAGATCTTGAGAAACTCTTCTCTAAGCCCATTCTGGCGAGTTCATCAGAGATCTCATTTCCGGGGATCCCAGAATGACCCTGAACCCAAGCAAGCCCCAGTAAGTTTTGTCTACAGGCTTCAGGAAGGCCTTCAGTTCACACACTAACTTGGAACTGTTAAAAGGGTTCGACACAACCCTTCACTGCAGCTTGACTTTCCCTGCAGACGCATTGATTTTTAGCCTTCTACCCTTGCTTCACAACATAGTGCATGGCCATCAGGATTGCGTATATCTCTGACTGATAGAGACACATATTTTCCTTACGAAAAATGCAGTCAGACGTTTTCTTATTAAAGGAAGACCGCAGTGTCGGACCCCAATCCAGACTGGAGCTTTCTGTGAAAATAAGAAGACAATCCTTTCCAGGTTCAGTATGTGGCCAGAGCCAATCCCGACGCCACGGAAATTCGACTTTGAAGTAGGATGACAGTTGTCATTGCGTCCGAGGGCATATCTATGAGGCACGGGTCGTAGGATATTTCTGGCGCAAGCGTACTGTCATTCCAATGCGAAATGTACCAAAAACCATTTCTCCTAAGACGAGACACGAGACGAGACGATGTCAAGGGGTGAAAGGTTCATCATAACATCCTGTGCAGCGCCCGGCGTGCTAGGGAAAGCTTCCGTACAGTCGAGACCATTCTTTGGAGTTTAGTGAAAGGGGCTACGACGTGTTTCAAAGGCCCTTCCTTTCGCGTCCAGTACTTCTACCGAACCTATTCTTAAATCAGGTAGGTTGTTAAGCTTAGAATTAATGATCTGATTTTTGAAGACCTTACAGAATCCAAAGTTATTGTTATTGTTTAATTTTTTATTTGGTAAAATTCAATGAAACTGGGCACTTGATAAGATCTCGATAGAATCTACCAATCCCCATACCGAAAATTCAGGGTGGTCTTTGCATTTATTTTCTTAGATTTTTTCAATTTCTCTTCGACAAATACTCGGCTGATAAGGGTACTTACAACTCTACAAAAAAGCTATCAGTAAGGCCAAATCACAGGTTTGGGTAGTCTATTGAAACCCTAAAGGATGCTGCTAGGCTTAACAAAATCCTGTCTAAACAACACCTCAACCCGTCCTTTATTAAACGAAATGACGGTGCATGGGGAATTTCCTAAGAAGAATCCTTGTCCAAGTCCCACATCAAATGCAACTTACACCATGGAAAGACATTAATTCAATCATCACAAACGAAATTATCTTTTCTCTCTATGAGTCACCAGGTTTCGTCGGGGTATTACCGATAATGCTCCAAAAGGTTACAAAAGGTTAAGGTTACACCCTGGCTAACGGTGGTTTACCGAAGCTCGCTTAGACTCAGTAACATTCCCCAGACCTGGAGATGAGTTCCCTTCATTGATCATATCACGTCTGCTGTGGTTCATAGTTATAGACGAAATCTAAAAAACTGGTTCTAGAATTCGGGTTCGAGTCATCAAAACCCTACGGTCATAGTAAGGTGTTGGACCTGCTACCTGGAGATCTGGCTCGACTTCATAATACCGGAACACAACCTAAACAAAGGCGCCCGAGTCCATTTTCCATCCAGAATGGTATGGAAAAATGGATTGTACTTCACGGACCATCAGGTAGCGTTTTTTACCGACCGCTCGAAGATGGAGTGCGGAGTCGGCTCGGCATCCCATCTAACCCACATTGCCGAAGTTGCAAGAACCCGCTGGAAAATGATACCCTTTTCCTTTGCGAATGCCCGGCTCTAGCTAGAACCAGACAGCGCATACTCGGCAAAGCCTTCTTTGACGACCTACATATCAGAATTCAGTAACATAGAATTCGGCAACTTCATTCAATTTCTCAACCCCACAATATGGATTTGTAGCACAAATCGACACACTAGGTCACTTGAGTGGTGGCATCAAAACGGCGCACACGCACTAATCGGGCTTTGGTCTCTTTGATACCATTTATTACCTTTTATTACTTTTATTACCTCTGATCGGTTTCGGCGGAAAAGGTGATCATCCGTAGGGTGATGGTGGATGCGCGAACATTTCAAAAAGTTTTTACACCATTACACGTTTTTATACCATTGTCATGCAATAGTATCGGAGTGTACCTAATCGCCAATGTAGCCAATTCCCATATTTGACTCTAGAAATGGAAAGTAAATTATTCTGTTCGATGTACATTCGATTTTAAACTTTTCTGGGTGAAAGCTTTGCTCAAGAATGTATTTTAGCTTATGCATACAACCATTGCCCATAACTTTCCCGGTTATCATACGAAGTCTACTTTCATCACGCATGATTACAAGGGGGGAAAGACGGTTCATTTTTGTGCCTTAAGCCCTACCTCGTTTCATTAATGGTGCACCCATTTGTCTAGCTCTTTTATAGTTTTCCTATTGTCATGGATATACTCCATAGTCGGTGCAATTCCACGTCCTGTTTTTGTTGGCTCTTATTCTTATGCTGCTTTCAAAACATTGTCATCAAGTACCATTTTTGGTTTCCCACTTGGTTCGTTTTCGTTTTAAGGACTATAATGGACCAGTATTTGCGTCTGGGGGATTTAACCGATATAAGAAGTCTCGTGGTACGTTTTCGAGGCTAAGAGCCCTCGAAGTTAGCAAACCAGTTAGTACTGCATTAGTTTACCGCTACATTCTTAAAACCGTAATTAATGGCCTTTGGTGCAAAGACGAATTATACCCCAGTTTAATGCATAAGGAAATAGAATCCAAGTTTGAGCTGCCAACAGCAGGATTCAGGATACAGGCTGCGTATGGTATTAGCGGCATTAATTTCTCAAAGTAATTTGTTTTGTGTTTGTTTCTTATTAGATCTACAATAGTGGACTATAACAAATCGCACAGCTTGGGAAAGCGGCGATCGTTTACTCAATGTCAAGTGCCTTAGGTGGTACACAGATGGCTCCAAGATGGGTTCCTGTGTTGGCACTGGTATCTTTGGACCAAATCCGAAATTTTCGAAGGCTCTGGGAATGAGTCCTAGTCTCTTCCAGGCTGAACTATACGCCATCCTCACGTGTGTCAACCTAAACTTAGAGACTGGCATAAGTGTGCAAACATCAGTATACTTTCAGGCAATCAAGCAGCGCTCGAAGCGTTGAGCCGAAAATTCGTTAAGGAATGCCATGATTCCCTACAGGGCCTAGCGAAAAGAAATCAGGTCAAACTCTGGCGGGTGGCAGGGCACAAGGCCCGTAAGGGCAATGAAGTCGCATACTCTTTCGCTAGGAAAGGTTCCAGCGTAGTTCCACATACATATGCAGGTGTCAAACCTTTCTGCGGCATTCCCAAGCCTAAGATTAACATTTTCCTAGACAAGTGGGAAAAATCGCAACAACTATCCTTTTGGAACAGCGTTCAAGGACTCCGGCAAGGGAAAAAATGTACATATACGACCCTTGAACAAACACTCTATTAATATCCTTAGACTTAATAAAGTCGATATCAGAAGACTGGTCAGCTACCTTATTTAATAAAATGCGTCTTTCATCCTTCATAAAAAACGCTACGTCTTTAAAAAACTGCACGACTATGTTGCTGATACAGGATCCTATTCCCAGATTGTGAAATTCCGTAAAAGAAAGTGCCTCTACTGAAAGTGCATCCCTCCTTAGCAATCGTTTCTTTTGAAAGTCGAACTTCTTGCTTCACTGTAACATCTGTGACTATCTGGAAGGTAACAGGTCTATAAGGCCTCATACGATCCACGAACCTTTCTTTAAAACTATTCTACCTCGGAGCGATAGCTCCGGAAATCCGACTTGGGGGTTAGGTTACCTCCGGAATATCTTAGAGTGCATATCACTAAATCATTTACTTTAGTCACTTTTTTTCATGGGTCAGACAACAATTGGTAATTTAGACGCCTCTTGCGACAGGTATACTGGTTTGGAGTTGAGTTCTCCATGTGAAGGCTTCTGCTATCTGTTGGAGGACTCAGACGCAAATACTGGTCCATTGTACTTCAGAGTTCTCTATATAGTCCATAACCAAAATCCGTACTGAAAATAGCTTATGTTCTAAAAGTATATCCATGAAGTAATTGTCTGTACCGAAAATCTCTTAATCTCTTCAAGGAAGAAACAACTTACTCATATGCGAAAAGTGCTCAACTCATTAAAAGTCACCCAAGTAATTTCCAATATTAAGGAAACACAATTCTGCTCAACTGCGTCTATGTTAAAGCGCAAATTACCACAGCACTAGCAACCAACATTTTAGCAAAAAAAAGGAAAAGTAATTTCATATTCCACATCCGATTAAGAACTGTTTTCCATATGCCGAGCTCAAACCACGCAAACTCGCAAAAACCACTCAAAATCATGCAACACCTTAGACGCAACAGCGGTAAGAGAGCTTCTCTTAAAATTAAACCTTCTTTCCAGGAGAAACGACATTTTTCAATGCCAAGGATTAGACGAATTCCACTCCACTCGAAGCAATGTGTCGCACGAAAGGATAGATGCAGGGATGTATTGATATAAGATACGCACGTTTGGGTTGTGGCGAAAACTCATCCCTCAACAACAAAACAGGGTTGCCCTGATTATGTCTGCCATCAACCCTTCATATCCCACGATCTCTATTGCAAAACTGCCTTACAAAGAAGGAGTTAGTCACTTGCCACAAACTCCCAGAGACTTTCGTATCTAGAAAAGACAACGTTGCGGTTGCGGAATAACGTATGCGACTACTATCCATTCTTCAAAGAAAAGTTGAAGTCTTGTACTTCTGTTTGCTACTCTCCGACAGCTTTCCCTGGGGATAGACGACTCTGCTAAAGGATACATCACGAATCATCGCACATTCGAAACAAAATACATAAATTGTGAATGCCGGTCCCTGACGTGATTTCAATCCAGCAGCTGGTTGTTTTAGTTATTTGTATAGGTGGTTAATCGTGTCGTTTTTTCTCTTTTCTGAGGAAACACGACGAAAGATTTTTCACATTCTGAGATGGTGGGCGGTAGGTTGGTACTGGAAATATCTAAGGTGTTGTGTGATTCTCTTTCAGTCAAGGACGTAGGCGTATCAAGGAATGAGAGAGAAACTTTTTGAGTGAATGTCAGTCATAAACTCGATATTTAGATCAACCTAAAGTGGAGAACCAAAGGGATGAGAGTGGAGACCTGGGTTATTTGAATGTGCGGTGCCTAGGCCCTTGAATCATGAGTTCAGATAAAAGTAATCATTCCCGGTGCTATCCGTCACAGTATCGTTTTGAATTTTTTGAAGATGTTTATCCTTCGGCTAACCTTCACAGCCTTGGAAAAGATTTCTTCTTCAAAAATTTCTTTGCTTTGGAAGCTCTTGAGAAGCAGCCACTGGGTCATGTGTTTTAATGGGAAACAATCCAAGACATAAAAAAAAAAAAAAATACTGAACCTCAAAACCAGTTTTTTTTTTTTTTCGCAGTCTGCTGTAGTTTCATTTTCCCCAAGCGGGTGCCGCCCCAGAATGATTGACAAGTAATATCTGGTACATGTGGAGTGAATTGCCCAATATGGTACTGAGGGTAACAAACAAATGCGATTGTGAAGCTCTATTAAGATGAGGACATATTTTATAGTTCGAATCAGTGCTATCGACTGCAAAGGAGGATACGAATGGGGTTTAATTTTTCTGCAAGTGTAGAAGGCTTATAATTGAGCGCTTACTCTGTATTAGGACTTTCAGACTAAGTTACTTGTTCGCTTCATGCAGGCACTCTCATTTGCTTAAGAAAATTTTAAAACCCGTTTCATAAGCTGTTTAGAACTAAAGCAGGCAAACCGACCTGCTTTACTAATTGAGTATGTTAGATTCAATATATCTCGTCCTTTCAGCAGATTTCCGACTGCTCTCACTATTTACTTACTTACTTACTTACTTACTTTGATGGCGCTACAGTTCGGGGTGAAGCAGGGCCACAACCAACAAGCCTCTCCAGCCGGTCCGATCTTTGGCCAGGCGCTTCCAGTGCCGCACGCCCAGTTGGTTGAGGTCCCTTTCCACCTGTGCGCGCCACCTTAAATGCGGTCGTCCTCTGCTGCGTCGTCCCTCGGGGTTGGAGTCGAAGACTCTTCGGGCCGGAGCATTGATGTCCATTCGCTCTACATGGCCTAGCCATCTTAGACGTTGGATCCGAAGACGTCTAACTAGGCCGATGTCGCTGTACAGCTCGTACAGTTCTTGCTTGAATCTCCCCCTCCACTCTCCGTTTACACAAACGGGACCAAAGATTGCAAGCAGAATTTTCCTCCCGAAACGCCCAAGAGTCTCTTCATCTGCTTTTGATAACGCCCAAGTCTCAGCGCGGTAGAGGTGGACCGAGATGATTAAGGTTTTGTAGAGGGATACCTTAGTTTTTCGAGAGAGGGCTCTACTACTCCATTGCGTCTTGAGCCCGAAGAAGCAGCGGTTGGCAAGAGTTATTCTACGTTGCTGCTTGTCACTATCGAGCCAAGGTAGGCGAAGTCCTTGACTACTTCAAAAATATAGCTGCCGAAGATGACGTTCTGATCAAGACGTCGGAGTTGCGCATCTTTCTTGGATGACAGCATATATGTTGGTCTTCTCCCCATTTACCCTTAGACCCACTTTAGCCGGTTCTGCTTCAATGCTTGCGAACGGCTCATCATCGTCTCGCCTTGTCCGTCCAATAACGTCAATGTCATCTGCGTAGGCAAGCAATTGTGTGGACTTGAAGTAGATCGTACATCTTGTATTGGCCGCAGAGTCCCGTACGATATTTTCAAGTATGATGTTAAAGAAATCACATGACAGTGCGTCACCCTGTCTAAAACCTTTTTTAACATCAAAGGGGTCGATTAGTTCACCTCCGACCTTAATAGAGCAGCGAGAGTTCTCCATAGTCATCCTGCACAGTCTGTGCGTGTCGACCTGGAATTCATGGGTCTTCTCCAAGATTTGCCGTAGTGTAAGTATTTGGTCTATCGTGGATTTTCCTGCCCTGAAACCACACTGGTAGGGACCTATCAGATTGTCCACGAACGGTTCCAGGCAGAGAGGATCTTGTACACGATGTTCAGGAGGCTTATCCCTCTGTAATTGGTGCAGTCATAGGGGTCTCCTTTCTTATGGACCGGGTAAACGATACTGAGATTCCATTCTCACTATTTATCAAACATTAAACTGCACTTACCAAAGCTCCAAGATTCCTTTGGGGTTGATGGAATCAGTGCACGTGTAGCAAGCTTATTCTCCACTCGTCGGACACAAAATTGTACATCCATACATATAGGTACTTCCACACGCTATTACTAATTTCATGTTAACCAATGTATATATGTATGTATGTTTAATCACAAACATGGCTTACAGCTTTAGTTGTTCCCACAGATAATTGAGGACAATTAGCTATTCGTATGCACACCCAGCAAAATATGACAGTTCTAATGGAAATGCTATTAAAAATGTAAGTTTATTCGTGTGTCATCGTTTTATATCAGCGTTATCGAAGACTTCAAGCTGTTTGGATGTAGGTCGATTTCGAATTTGACAACTTACGCCCTGGTCGATGAAAGATACGGTTACTTGTTTTTCGGGAACGTCTGCAATTATATTGGGTCTGCAGTTAAGTCTCCGCGGTTTTTAGTCGGTGGATATTATTGTTACGGACACGATCCGATGGTTATGTTCGAATTTTGCTGTCGAAGTTTGGAATGCTCTGGTGAAGGTGTAATGGAAATTATAGTAACTTTCAGCGGCATACTGCTGAATGTCAGAGCATTCTAGAGACTCCTGTAGGGGAAAGTCTGACGGCGAACATTCGAGAAAGTGGACCGAGGGCTATATAAGCGCGAACACTCGCCCTCGGAGGCATCAGTTTTCGGAATCGGTAACGAGTGATCAGTCGGTAAACAAATCATCTAGCGAGATGTAGAGACAAACGTTATAATAAAGGTGAAGCGCCCAGATAATTGATCTGTGCTGGAATAGTAAAGTTAATGGCTGAGTATTTGAAAAATGGGCAATTAACTGTTAAAACTGTTCTTGGTACGTCTAGTCCATATGTTGTCAACTGTGGGGTCCCTCAAGGGTCTGTGTTGGGACCATTATTATTCTCCTTATTCATAAGTTGTAAATTGTCGTACCCTAAGAATCTGTTAGTGGACTGTGTGACCAAAGTTAATGAGGACTTATATAGGATACAAATTTGGTCTGAGCAAAACAAACTCAGATTAACTACACAAAAAAGTCTTGCAATAATGTGCTCTAATTGGGAATATCCCCCTAGAGGCCTCCCGCCAATCTTGATAAATGGTGAAGACATAAGTTAAATATCTTGGCTTTACAATAAAAAAATCCATGACGTATTGTGACGCTATTTCAGAAACCATTAAAAGAATTTATACGGGGTTGCCGAGGTTACGTTGTTTGAGGTGCTGATATGAAGATAAATTTGGTTAAGAGTCTTATTTTGCCACTTTGCACTTTTAATTGTCCAGACTTTAGATGAACCGTATGTTAAATGTTGCCTTTATTTATTGTTTTCATTATATCCTTAATGTACCTAGATGTATGAGGGTCAGTCAATATAAATCAAGATTGTTTGGAATTCCATTAGATCAATATCAAAAAATGAGGAACCTATTACAACTCTAAAAAATTATTTATAAAAAAAGTCCACAGTATCTGAAGGAGATGATTAACTTTGCTCAATCACGTAGAGGTCTCCTCTTGATCTTGACCCATTTTGCAGAGCGGTCCTTCCTTATCTCAGTGATACGGCAGTGGAACAGCTTACCAGCCGCGTTGCAGAGAACAAACTCATCAACGATCTTTTAAAGGAATCTAATTTTGCATATCTTAACGGAACCTTAATTACAATCTTTTCTTTTGTTGTTCTTTTTTGTTGTCTTTGCCATAAAATAGTAGTTATTAATAAATCCAGCATCTATATTTTATATATATTATTATATTAAATGTGTGGTAAAGTGTGTGTAAGCAATAAAGTGTAAAGTGTGTAAAAGGCTGTAATGATAAATAAAGGTGAAGTGCCCAGATAATTGATCGGAGGCGAAATAATAAAAGTGTGTGGACACTTGTAGTTCATCGCAATCCAGTTATCGAACCCTATTCGGAACCATTTCATTTTCGTAACATTTGGTGTCAGAAGTGGGATTGCGAGCAAACGAGTGAAAGTTTATTCAAATTATACAAAATTATGCAGTATATTCGTTATTTCGGTTCCGCCTTACGTTGTAAGTACAAGATCAAGACAAGTGTATTGATCGAACTTTAATTGTCAACTGACTATTTTATTTGGAAAAACATGCTATTCGAATTACATACATGTATGTACATATAAAGGGTTGTTTAGAATTCATTACAATATACGAGTATGCATGCATATGTAGTATGATGCTACGTAGAAAATGTAACACACACAAAAGAAATGACGAAATTTCCTAACAACTATTGAGAGAGTGCAGGAAAATGGTGTAATTAGAAAAACTGGCCATCGAACAATTGAAAAGAGAGCTGTATGCTCGGGAACAGTTGGAAGAAAAGCCGACCTGTTGGAGAGACTCCAATCAGCGTTGGAGGAAGAAGGTGTCGACTGGGAGAATCATGATTTCGAAGTGGAGAAGCCGTCGACATCCCGTGAGCCAGCATTCCGAAAATTCCGCTTACGTAAGTAAAAAGTTGTAGGAAAATTCCACTTTCCTGAACCAGAAATTAGATCAAAAGTTGGAGAAAAATTCCGTTGCTGTAAGTAGAAAGTTGGAGGAAAATTCCACTTCCCTGAGCCAGGAGCTGTAGACTTTAGAAGAGAACAATCGAGAAAGCTTGAGAAACATCCAGCAGGCTGTCAGCGATCGTTTCCATGACGTCGAAGAGAGAATCGAGACACTAGAATCGAGGTTCGACAAGAACCGTATCTCCAAAACGTTCAGCATCAAGGAAGTGTCGTACCGGCTGCAGTAACGGAATTCACAGCTCCCAACTTCGACGGCACGAGCGCGTTTAACATCGCCCCAATTCGAAACAACAGTGGAACGGAATCAATAGGGAGAAGAAGACCATGTGGCCGCGCTAGTAATTTCCCATAAAGGTGAAGCAGCTTGTGTACAACAGACTATTCCGGAGACCCAGAGAAGGAACTACATAGCCATCGGGGATGCCCTTCATCGAAGATACGGCACGCAAGCAGCGTGGAAACGAAATCATCCAGCAGTATGCTGCCGACATCGAGAGACTGTCTCATCTATGATGTGGTGGAAAAACTGAAAACGGATTATTTCATCCAAGGGCTAAGGGACCCCGATACGTATCCTGCCAAATACATTTTGCAAGTAGGCGGTTGTCAGCGCTCTCGCATGTGAAACATCGCTCTTGATATGCCGACACTCCATCAAATTGAGGCGTAGATGCTACATCTGCGACCAGCAGGGGCGAATTTCGAAAAACTGCCAGGTGCGAAGAAAGCGTTTAAGGTCTAATTCGCCAAAAAGAGACCAAGAGAGAGCATGCGAACACCGGAAGGGAAGTAGTCACATAAACGCGGATGCCTTGTCGAGGCGACCTTGCGACGTTGAATGGAAACATTGTTCACGTGCGGAAACCAAGGAAAAGGTCCCCGAAATCCGTCCTTTCCATGTGCTATCAGAAGATTTCTAGACTGTCGATAAGGTTGGAAGAAAGCAGCGAGAAGATGCCGATCTGGCAGTCATTATCTAAGAACGAGGGTTTCGACCAACTTGGCAGAAAATATCCAGTGACAGCCCAATATTAAAAGCTTACTGGGCTCAATGGCAGACTTTGAAGCTGAAAAATGGTTGCCTCTACCGCAGTTGGGAAAATGAGAATGGGGACATTGTAAATGATCTGTTGGTAATTCCAAAGGGACAAATCGACGAGGTCATCCGAGAATACCACGAGGGACCAAGCGGGGGTCATCTTGGTGTTAATAAGACTGTGGAAAAGATTAAGAGACGTTTCTACTGAGTAGGATGCCATGAATTGGTCACAATTTCATTCGCTCTGGTGGTGAACGATTACTTCAGCAAACGGCCTGAAGTGTTTTGCATACCGAACCAAGGAGCTAAGACCATTTTGGATGCATTTGTGAATAACTGGGTTGCGCATTACGGAGTACCGCTGAAATTATATTCAGACCAAGGAAGGAACTTCGAGTCGTCGGTGGTCAAATAACTCTGCTACATTCTAGGTATCAAAAAGACGCGGACAATACCATTACACCCACGATCTGATGGCGTGGTCGAAAGGTTCAATGGGGGAATACTTAAGAAAAGTCGTCGTTGGAGATCCAGAAGAACTGGGATGAACGTCTTCCCCTTTTCTTAATTACGTATCGATCGGCGCAGCACAATTCAACGGCGATAACATCAGCTGAAGCCATTTTTGGATTGATCTCCCATTTCCATTGGATCTGAAGTTCAGCGTGGTACTACCGACAACTAGCGGCAGGGTGGACTTCGTAACCGAAAAGAAGGAGCAGCTGAATTCTATCCATCAGTTCATCCGGGAGCGACTGAACCTGGCCAGTGACAAAATGAAGGCGAGATGTGACTTAAGGGCGAACACTTCTGGATTCGAGCCAGGACAATTAATATTGCTGTACAACCCTCAAATTGCAATCAGCCTGGGACGGGCCATATGAGGTCATCAAGAAACTCAACGACGTGATATACCGAGTACAGCAGACGGGAAACAGAGGGGCGAAGTATAAGATTGTCCACTTGGAGAGGTTAGCGCCATTTTGCGGAGAAAGATCAAATCGCTTGTCCGAAGACGAAAAAGTTTAGGAGGAGGGCAGTGTTACGGACAAGAACCGATGGCTATGTTCGAATTATGTGGAGGTGAAATGGAAATGAAGGCAATTTTCAGCGGCATACTGCTGTATGTTAGAGCATTCTAGAGACTTCCGAAGGGGAAAGTCTGACTGCGAACATTCGAGAAAGTCGACCGAGCGCTATATAAGCGCGAACGCTCGCCCTCAGAGGCATTCAATTTTCGGAATCGGTAACGAGCGATCAGTCGGTAAAGCGGCCTACACACACGCTACGGATCGAATGGATCTGTTTGAAGTCATTTCGCCACACACTTGTGGATCGGTATTAGAGCTGTAAAAGTAACTTCAAATTGAATACCCATATGTATACGTTACTTTTGTTTTGAATACTCGTTACAAAAATGTCGTTACTCGTTACTTTCATAGATGCACAAAAAACAGTACAATGAAGAACAAGTCCGGTAGCGATGACGAGACGATACTACACACCATTTGACGCAAAACACATTGTATTGCTATCAGTACTCAAAACAGATACCCACATCAAACAGTATAAGTCAGAATAAGTCAGGTGAGGCAGTTTGAATGATACGTACCGATCGACGACGATATACCAGATACCATTATACCCAAAATACCCAAAGTACAAGAATGGTTAGCGTATCCATAATGATACTTCGTTACTCAGTAACGAATACATACGATTATACGATTTGCTACAGCACTATTCGTTATACTCAAATACAGAAATAACGAAATCGTGCTAGTAACGACATTTATTTGGGAGTAACGTTTCGTTACTTGGTACAAATTAGAGCACCCGTTACTCAGTAACGAATACATACGATTTGCTACAGCACTAATCGGTATACGTTCTTCATTTCACGCTGTTCGCCGTCGAGTAAGGATAGATCGCGGAGAAAAAGTAATTTTGTTGTGTGGTGTATATATTGTGTGAAAAAAGGAAAGAAAGGATAATGAAAGAGAAACGTTCACTGTGGATGCAGGAGTGGTTTCTGATCCTAATAACTTATTCATATGTAGTGACATGCATTTACAAATATGTGAATGAGGGTCTCATAATTCTATTGCCTATTGCCTGCGTGTATTTATTGCTTGTTTCATTTTATGGCCTGTTTTCATTTTATGATTCGATGTTCACAGTTTTATAACATACATTTGTGCACATACGAATCATAAATACAATCATAAACATATAAACAGACTGCATAGATGCACTCTAACAACTTCGGGTGGACGTTTCCTAGCCATCGTCAACCGCGCCACACACACGCTACCGATCGCAGGAATATCAAACTCATTTGATAACTTGCGATCTGTAGCGGACTGTGCCACACACACGACGATGTAGAGACAAACGTTATAATAAAATTAAAGCGACCAGATAATTGATCTGTGGTGGAATAGTATAGTGTGTGTAAGCAATAAAGTGTAAAGTGTGTAGTAAAGTGTGTGTAAGCAATAGGGTTTAAAGTGTGTAAAAGGTTGTAATAATAAATGAAGGTTAAGTTCCCAGATAATTGATCTGAGGCGAAATAATAAAAGTGTGCGTGTATTGAATTCGCCAAACAATAGACAGTTGTAGTTTATCGCAATCTAGTGATCTAACCCTATTCAGAACGATTTAATTTTCGTAAAAGTATGATGCACTAGTTCCATTCTGCCACACGTTCGTGTGAAAGGTGACATTTTATATTACGTTTAAGTTATATTGAAATCTCTGAAGGAATATACTTACTTTGTTATGATTTTTTGCTATAAAAGGGTAAAAACGCCGAAAAAATTGTGAAGTGTACAGTGAAAATGCCGTGAGTGAACACCTCATCCAGGAGTGATTCCGATTCCATTCCGAAGATTTCGGTATCAAAACGCATTCATGTGGTCGGTGCTACATGTGGTTATGCAAAGAAATTTGATTGACCCAATGACCATCGTGAAATGCAATGAAATCGAACCTTTTTTAAAGTGAATTATGCCGTGCGAAGCCTGGTTTGACGGCAAACAAGGTGTTGTTGAGTTCTTGGAAGGGATTTGTCCCATATCAGATGCTACATCCATGCGTATATTCAATCCTCTACTGCACAGAACTCGATTGTTTGAACGAAGCAATCAAAAAAGAGTGACCAGAATTAGACAACAGAAAAGAATTGTGTTCGAACAGGGCAATGCCAGGCCACAAACATATTTGAAGTCTCAGGACAAACTGACTAGGTTGGGAAGTTTTAATACATCCACCGTATAGACTGGAACTTGCACCACTTGACCATCATTTGTTTTGATCTCTACACAGCTTTCTTGATGGCACACAATTGGCCTTCTAAACAGCCGTTAAAAATCACTTGGCCAAGCTTACGAACAAATTTTAAGGAGACAACGCACTTATCAAATCAAAAATATCGAAATGTTGGGATAGAGATTCTATTAAGAGTTTGCTGTTTGTATTTTATTGCAATTCAAATAACTTCAAAGTGGTATAGACTTTTTTTATTGGAATTTTGGTCACGTCGTCAAACTAACACGAATTATTTTGGCTTTATATGGGTTGACCTCAAACCGTAATACATCAAAACGCTCTGTGAAATCCGTAACAAAATAACTAACAAGAAGCCAGCTGATATCGTTTTAGTCGCAGACCTAGCCCCGATTGATCTAAGTTGGTACGTCCAAATTGTACACTACGCCAAAATACATATATAAACATACACGCATCGAAATTAGGCCTCTGTCTAAAACTCCAAAGACAGTAAAGTTAAAGAGGAAGAGTGCAGAGATTAACACGGATTGGAGTACTGTCGAAGTTAGGAATATGGAAAGTTGCTGTTGATATTTCACCAGTTGTAAACGAAATTTCGCTATTAAACAGTTAACGAACTCATAATATTTGACGATAATGAGGGAAAATTCAATCCCGCTGTAACTGGAGGAGCTCAGTTCTGGGGACAATACTGTGCGACCTCATGTACGATGGTGTTCTTCGTCTTAAAATACCAGCCGAATGGCTAAAATTGTCGGATTCGCGGACGACGTAGCAATAGTCATAACCGCAAAACTACTGGAATAGGTTGTTTAAATTAGCAACGAAGCCATTTCGACTGTTCAACAGTGGATAACATCAGTCGGCCTCATCACCAGTAGAAAGAAACGAGAAACGATCACGCTCACTGTAAATGGGTATGTGATAGCATCCAAACCATTATGATCGACTCAAGGCTCACATTTAATAAACACCTGGAGTCCGTAAGCAACAAATCTCTTGTTTGGGTACCTCCTTTGGACCAAGATACAGACTACTTGTAGCTAAGGTAGTCACATTCCTAGTACTTTATGCATCGCTAGTTTGGGCTGGAGCTATGTAGGTCACTTCATACAGAAGGAACATCAGAGCAGTAGATCGACTATGTGCGCTAGGGGTGAGTAGCGCTTATCACATGACCTTGGAACACGCAGCCTGCATCATCGCGGGTATGTTACCCACTGATATACTGACGAAAGACCAACAGAAAAAGTTTGTAGAAAACAGACAGGATGGACAGCTAACACACAGTGAAGCGGACATAATAGAAAGAAGCAGAAGCCTAAATAAGTGGCAACAACGCTAGAACCCTTCATCTAAGGGCCTTTGAATATATCGCCCTATTCCGAGAATAGAGACGTGGATAAACCGCACACATGGTGAAGTTAACTTCTACGTCACACAACTACTTACGGGACACGGTTGATTCCGGTCATACCTGTACAGAAGTAGGAATGATGACTCCCCCACTTGTCCATCGTCCAGTAATATCCCTGTATATATGGAGCACGTACATTTCCACTGCCCACGACACCATCTACAAAGAGAAGCATTGCAAGCAGTACTGGAAGGAACACCGACTCAAATGCTGGAATCCGAAAACAGTTGATACGCAGTAAGCGCTTATGCTAAGGACATATGCCAGGAGTTGGGGAGACTAGAACGAGAAAGAAGAGAGAGAGAGAGGGAACCAACAGAGTGGAAGTGAGCGGCTACGCTGAACACCAAAATGTATGTGCACAAAGGCACATTCCTCCTCTGAAGAAGAGGAAAAAATACGGCGTCCCCCCTGAAGTGACACCTTAGATGCGACCGTCCTCTACAACATCGTCCTTCCGGGTTGGAGTCCAAGACTCTTCGGGCCGGAGCTGTGCTGTCCATTCGCTCTACATGGCCTTGCTATCTCAGACGTTGGATCCGTAGACGTCGTACGAAGTCGATGTCGCTGTACAGCCCCTATAGTTCGTGGTTGAGTCTTCTCCTCCACTCTTTGTCAACACAAACGGGACTGAAGATTGTGCGAAGAATTTTCCTCTTAAATCGACCAAGGGCCTCTTCATATATTTTTGATAAGGTCCAAGCCAAGGGATGATTTAGGTTTTATAGAGGGTCACCTTAGTTTTCCGAGAGAGGGCCCTACTACTTAATTGCCTCTTAAGCCCGAAGAAACAACGGTTGGCAAGAATTAGTGTCTAAATCTCAGCGCTGGTGTCGTTGCCGCTTGCTAACAGTGAGCCAAGGTAGACGAAATCCTTGACTACATCAAAATTATAGCTACCAATAGTGACGTTCTGGCCAAGACATCGGTGTTGTGCGTTTTTCTTCGACGACAGCATATATTTTGTTTTGCCCTCGTTTACCTTCAGACCCACTCTAGCGGTTCCTGCCTCAATGTTCACAAAAGCTTAATTAATGTCTGCGTTCTCCCAATCACGTCAATGTCATCAGCCTATACAAGCAATTGTGCAGACTTGAGGTAGATCGTGCCTGTTGTACTGGCCAGTGAATTTTGCACGATCTTTTCGATGATGATGTTGAAAAATCACATGACAGTGCGTCCCCTGTCTGAATCTTTTTTGACATCGAAGGTCTCGGTTATCCCCTTACTGACCTTAACTTTTATTCTGCACAAGCTGACAAGCTTGGCAGGGATATGAAAACATAACATGTCTCTATATAGTTCATCCCTATAGACACTGTCATATGCGGCCTTAAAATCGACGAAAATGTGTTGAGTGCCGACCTGAACTTCATAGGTCTTGTCCAAGATCTGCCGCAGTGTGAATATTTGATGTATCGTGGATTTTCCTAGCCTGAAACCACATTGATCGGAACCTATCAAATTGTCCACGAATGGTTTCAGGCCGCAGAAAAAGGATGTTAAGGGGACTTATTCCCCTCTAGTCGGCGCAGTTGTAGGGGTCTGCTTTTTTAAGAACCGGACAAACGATGCCGAGATTCCATTCATTCCATTCCATTCATTCATTCCATTTTTCAGACCATATTTTACAGATGACCTGATGCATGTTCCCAATCAACTCATCTCCAGCTCCTTTAAATAGCTCAGCAGCTCACTATCTTAACTTCGTCTAATTCGGATGGACGGAATTCTTTAATCTTCGACCAGTGTGAATGGTGCGTTCTGTCTGACAGCGGTATCTTGGCCATCTTCGCCGTTATACAGTCCGCAGAAATAGTCTGTCCATATTCTCAGCATTGACTGTGATTCAACTACGAGGTGTCCGTGTTAATCTCTACAGGCTTCGCTTTATAACCTTGGAATGTTCGTTTTACTCTTTGGTAAAACTGTCACTCCGGCGATAACATCTTTTCATTACCTCGACCGCGCGCTTTCCTAGCTCTTTCTTTTTCTTTCTCAAAAACGTGTGCTGCTCCCATCTTTTCCGCTCATAGAGCTCAGTTGGCATGGGCTATTGAGAGTTGGAAGGAGTCATGATCGGCGAAGTTCCTGGCGGTCTCTTGGGATTGTAGCTACCCGTCGTCAAATTTTGATGGTCCTACTTGACTTCACAGTATTTGCGATACCCGCATACATACCTTGGTTGCAACAAAGTAATGATCCGAGTCCACATTGGCTCCTCAAAAGTTCAGATGTTCTATCTAGGAGGTCATAGAAGTAATCTTTGACTCTGTTGTCTTTTTCTTTTGTGGGGGCGTGAACGCAGATCCAGCTGACGTTCCCGGAGATAGCTTTGATGCGGATTGTTATGATGTGTTGGCTTAGATGTCGGAAGCTTAGGACTTTTTGCCTAAGTCCACCTCGAACATCAAATTCGCATCCAAATGTGCGTTGTTTGTTCTCATTGTAGCAGTTTCCATAGTATATGTCACAGTTTTTCGTCCTCTTTTTATCCGGTTCATCCCATCGCTCTTCTTAGAGTGCAGTTATGTCTGCTCTCACCTGTGTGAAAAATAAATCACACACAATAGGGGTGATTGAGAGAGGCTTGGCTCTGGTCCTTCATGGGCTGTAACGCCACCAAAGAAGAAGAAGAATGTCTGCTTTATAGCAGTCTAGGGCGTTTTCTCACTGTTCGGCTGCACCCGGTCTGTTAAGGGATCTAACATTCCAGGTGCGGAACCGATACTCCTGTCCTTTTATACGTTTGCAGGGGTGGTCAACATTTAGTCCGTCCGTCAAATCCAAGGCTTATGGTTGTATCTGAGTTTTTACAACTTTTTACAATTACGGCTTACTAGGCCGTCGCCCAACCGACTGAACCTATTAGTTGGCGTAGAAAACTCGCCGTTTGCCCTTCTCCGTCTGTAATTTCCAGAGGAAGTCTCCAGATGGCACCACGAGGGGGCAGGCAGGGGACTTACTAACAGTGCCGCAAGGTGTTCGTCTGCGGTGACTCTTACCGCTTTTTAGCAGGCCAGAATCCGCCGGAGAGAAGCTACCCCTACGAGGCCTTTGTTAGTCCTTTGCTATCTGTTGATGTTATACTATTTGTTAATTATTTTTAATTAGTAATCACATGAGCCACCTTCTGACGCTTATCCCTGGTGAAGTTTGTCATAACACCTTTAAGGATAGCCTAATTCCAAAAACTCAACAATTAAACAAAATTTTATTTTTTTTTTTTTTTTTATAGTTACACCCGCACTCAATGCTAATGCCTTATCACGTTTGAACGTTGTGCGAGCGAAGGTAACAGGGAGAGGGAGAGGGGGAGTTTCGCTCAGGTTTACACACAACCTGAACGGAGTGCAGTGGTTTTGGGTCGTAGATGTTCGTTCACTACTCTCAGGGGTGGTTTGTCCTAGATAGAACGAGAGTCGACCAGATTTTCGCGGTGGTTATAATTTACAGTAATTCGTTTATGCATTTTTGGTGTTAATATTTCATCCGAAGAGGATGAATTTCAATTGATCATGTACTGTGAGTGTTATGCCTTCAGCAGTACGTTTGGTCGCTTTCTATTCACAACTGTGCTGCATAGTTTTTTCCGTCTACTCCGTAGACGAATTTTGATTTGCCGATTGTCTAGCCAAACATTTTTGGTAGTCCAACAAAATGAGGTTTATTCAATTCGCAGAAAGAGAGCTTAATCCAGAAACGAAAACAACCTCTAAGAACCAAGGACTGAATTACACAATGTAGCGAAAGTAGGAATCCCTAAACGATCCAACTACCACCACATACTCGTACTTACAACCCGCTCCTTCAGTGTTTTATTTCAAGAACAAATGTCGTAAAGACGATGGTAGGTGCTAGAACGAGAACAACGCCCGCCTGGATAATCCGATTATACTTCCACACGCATACACAGTCGGAGGGTGTGTATGTATGTATAATAGAAAAAGAAGCGAAAACCAAAAAAGGATTTTCGACGTTTGCAAATGTTTGTCTATTAATTTTTTTCCCACTCCCGGGGATTGAAAGCAACTAAAACGGTAATAAACAACGTGATGAGAGGATGATGGAAGATCAGGAAATCTGCAAGTAAAATGCCCTTAAGCATTTGTAATTATCCTTGACGGAGTAAAGGTGGTAGTGCAGTGAGTACTAATCCTTTTCGCATTCAGTTGATGCTGTTCTATATTGTATAACGAATCTACCTACAAGTTTAATCTCTTTTTATTCATCTCCTTTATCCTTAGGACGCAATTACGTGTACGGTTGGTGCTTTGTAACGCGTATCTGTTACGTGTCCACCGTAAGCTACATACATATGTACTTGGACGTACAAAACTTCCAATAAATGCTGTTTGCCCGTTGCCGTCAGAGATGCGCATCCTACGACTAAATTAATTCCAAATGGAAGTCGTTAAGTGCCTCAAAGCACATGATATCCACTTTGAGTTCCGTTCTCAATTGCAATACAAAAGTAAATCACTCGCACTTGCTACATCGTTCAATGGCCTATGATTCTCATCGTAGCGCCCTTAGCTCGATTCAGTTCATGTATTTGGTTTTCGAAATTGCTACGAACCTCACAAATCACTTTCACCAGCTGACACAGTGATATTGTGGACGCGTTACTATCAATAGACCGCGAATTGCCCAATTCCCGAATGACAGCTCTTCGTCGCGGATGCACACACAGTTGCCATGATTAACGATCTCATCCGAACTATCGCTTCGAGTCATGAACTGAATTCGACAAGACCGTTCAATTGAATCGCACAATGAGCTGTCAAAGTGAGGTATTAGGCTCGTGTAACGATTCAAGATGCGTTGTTCGACTAATGACGGTTGTCTGGCTGCCCATAATGGCGGACGACGGTCTGTGCTTGCGTGATGCTTTGCTCTGTTTGATTGTTTCGTCGTTTTGTTGTGGTCGTGGTTTTATTTTTAATGCTGTTGCAGTGTAGTGCCCAGGAGGCATGCGACGTTGGCCTCGTGTGATGTAGAACTTGTACGCTACCCTAATGTTAAAGATACACATGTATGTACATATGCACATCCTTACAGGCAACTCACGACATTATGCTAATTGCTGCAATAGACAATGATTGTGTGTACAATATGGTAACGTTAATTGTTATTGTTATTGTCCTGTTGCTGCTGCAGGACACGGGGACAATATATCGCAGCCCCTTAGGTGTGAGCCGTAACAATTGTATACACTTATGAGTGTCCTGGAAACACACTGCCCAAGAATGGGACACTAAGTACATACGTATGTACATATGTATGTATGCATACGAAAAGGGCTGTCAAAGGAGAATGAACGCTTTTGTTGCGAGAACGGCAGACATGGCGTTGTTGCCAGGAGTAGGAGTGTAAGAGGTGATTGACATACATATATCCCTGATTCCTTCACTTGTGAGTCTTTCATCTTATATTGTTCGGAAGACATGATTGTTGCTTCCACGAGTTGGCTTTTAAGATTTGTTGCAGAGAGGAGTGTGCTGAATTCGAGGAAATGCACAATACAATTCTTTTCAAGTCATCGCGATATGTGCTGTATTAGCTCGAAAGAACAAATGTTCTCATAAATAATCAACTTTCCTACGGACAGGAAACTATTCCATCGATCCCCCTTCCCAGATTTGTGATTAACAAGCTAACTATTGCACCCAAAATACCATTTCGTCCCAAACAACATCAATTTGTTAACTATCAAATTACACTCGACGAAATCACACAAGAAACCTATCTAATCACATGTAAATTACCAATGCCTCGAAACTCCATCGCTTGAATCACCCCAGAACGGGTGATCACCATTCATCCTCACGAGATTGTCATCCGACTCGAAGCGATCTTATCGATAGCCTAGCCGTCGAATGTGGTATAAAAGAGCATCATGTCGTCTAGATAGCGTCGCTCGCCCGGACTATGTACATATGTAGACTTCATTGTATCACCCAAGCGATCCCCCAAAAATATCACAGCCGCAATTATCGACTACATGCAACGTTAGCCACCGAAGAGAGGGGTATTCCGCCTCCACTTAATCGAGACTATTAGATTTCGTTTCGAGAAAAAACAAAAAAGAGAATGAAGGGACGTACGAGATACGAGTATATGTACATATATCTGGATCTCCCCGCATCGTGGCGACGCACGATATCATGATGAGGTGTGGATCTTTGGTTGACGATGACTCTGGGAGGTTTCACGTATAAATCACTTGGCCGTGGGCAGCGGGACATAGTAGCTACTTAAGGCGTTGTCAATGTGTTTGAATGTCTTCTGGAGAACGGGTTTCTTAGTTGGAATCAAAGCTTGTCGTGGTTCTAGTATTCACCGAGGGGCGTAACGATTTGTGGTGGTCGTGATTAATGGAACGATGACAAGTGCGATGGGCTTTTTAATTTTAGATCAATCCGGATGGGTGAGATAGAAGAGTTGGAGTGTATGAGGCACTTGTCGGTTAAATCATCAGTGAGTGCTTCCGCGTGTTCGATCATTATTCTGAAGGGGATTTACTTCATATTTAGTTATCTTCGGTTTTTATTAGACTTAAGAATGTGTGGGATTAGGGATGACTGGAGGATTAATAGGTTTCGATCTGATGGTAAAGCATCTGTATTGGAGATTATCGATTGCATTCAAAATAGAGAAAGAGTTGTATTGGACAGCTGCAAGGAAAGGGCTGTGGAAGTTTACATGTTAGCTTTGCTCATGGATCTTATTATTCAGATTATGAAGGGATTAATTTGCTTGGTTTTTCTCATCAGTTTTATGACAGACACATAAAATTGGGCTAACCGAAATAAATAACACAAGTTGAAGTATGAAATGGCAGATTCTTCACAGGTGCCACGTATGATTACTAGGCCAATGAATTAGACGAGCTTCATATAGTTCCCTGTTTTTGTTTTTTTTTTTTTTAGACATTTATTTTAAAATGTAAGGACCAAACTTTCCAAGTTATTTTTTCACCCGAGTAAAAAAAATAGATCACACACAACATGGGTGATTGAGAGAAGCTTGGCTCTGGCCCTTTACGGGCTCTAACGCCACCAAAGCAAGCAAGCATTTCCAAGTAAGGGAAAACTTAATTTAAACTTGAAGATCCTGCATCCAAGCCTTCGAAACTATTAGTCAGGAACTACCAATCTAAGGCCCATTGCAGCTGTACAATAATTTTAGAGTCACGCGCGCACTCAAGGCGAGCGAAGGTAACAGGGAGAGGGAAAGTTTCGCGCAGTTTGATGTTATTGATACACAACCTGAAAACGGAGTGCAGTGGTTTTTTTTGCGTCGTAGATGTTGGTTGACTACTCTCAGGGGTGGTTTGTCCTGGATAGGACGATAGCCGACCAAATTTCGCGTTGGTTATAATTCTCAGTAATTCGTTTATGTACGTTTGGTGTTAGTATTGCGTACGCAGAGGATGAATTTCAATTGACCACATACTGTGAGTGTTATTCCTGCAGCAGTACGTTTGATCACTTTCCATTCACAAAGTGCATACTTCTTTCCGTATACCTAGGAACCGCTTTTTCTTGGCTATGAAACGAATTTGAACTATAGACCTTCCGCTTGACGGTCGATGATGTTAACCACTGCGCCACGGCCACCCCACTGGTATTGGGGTTTTGTGTTGTAAAATAAAATGTCTTTACTTTTGTTTAAACCGCCACCACCTAGAAACCCCTGGTTTGATGAACAATGCGGACAAGCCCATGAGGCAAAACCAGAGGCATATGAAAATGGAGAACTGGTAGTAGAGTCGCAGTCGATGCTGAGGATTTGGAAAGACCACTTCTGCAGACTGTATAACGGCGACAATAGACAAGATACCGCTGTCAGGCAGAATGAGCCATTAGAAATGGACGATGATGTAGGAGAATCCCTTCCACCCGATCCAGACGAAATCAAAACAGTGATATCAAGACTTAAGTCTAAAAAAGCCGCGGGCACAGACAGCCTGTCTGCTGAGCTTCTTAAGGTGGCTGGAGATGAGCTGGAAAGGTTCATGCACCATCTCGTTTGCAAGGTATGGTCGGAGGAAAGCATGCCCGACGAATGGAATCTCAGCATCGTTTGCCCACTCCATAAGAAAGGAGACCCCTGTAACTGCGCCAACTATAGGGGAGTAAGTCTCCTTAACATCACATATAATATCTTCTCTGCCGTATTGGGTAAATGCCTGAAACCATTTGTGGATAACCTGATCGCCTCTTAACAGTGCGGTTTTAGGCCAGGTAAATCCACAATAGGCCAAATATTTACGCTACGGCAGATCTTGGAGATCTGACCACCTTTTCGTCGATTTCAAAGCGGTGCCCTCACACGACCTATTTTCGTAAATAAGCTCATGTATGTAGCTCTGATCCCTGCCCAGTAATTTGTCGGTTTCACTGGTCGGAAGAGAGAAAGATGCAATATTAAATATGTCAGTTGGTTGTGCTTTTGTTCTAATTTAAATTTACATAAGTTTTCGAAATATCTCAATAGATATAGGTAGAGATCTTAGCGCAGATGATCGTAGAAACTGAGGGCGTCAAGGCGCAGTGGTTAGTGTGCTCGACTCTGACGTACGATGAGCGAGTTTGGATCCCGATAACACCAACGTCATGAAATGTTTATTTCGCGGGGTCCCTCCTCGGCGGGGTACTGGCAAAACCCCCCGTAGTATCCTTGCCATGAATCGAATCGGAATCGGCATTAAACTGTAGGTCCCTTTCACCTGTGTGAAAAATAAATCACATACAATATGGGTGATTGAGAGAAGTTTGGCTCTGGCCCTCCATGGGCTGTAACGCTCCCAAAGCAACATATTGAATGCAGCTGAAAACTCGAAAATACCTAAAAACGAGTACTATTTATTCTAGGGCCTATAAAAATTAGAAACAAAAGCAGAAAAGTCGTATAAAAATATGGAAAACCTTTTCTTAGAAATCTTATCCTATCTTAAGACCCTTACTGCAAAACCTATTTCCCAACATCGAAACAACAAGTCCTTCTGGGATATTGTTAAGGTTATCAAAACTAAAAGGGGATTACTGCCATTTTTAAAAGAGTTTTTAAAAATATTTTTCTCTGATACCGAGCCTTATTGTGCTTGCTCAAACCATTCTTAAAAACAACTATAGAAATAACCGAGTTGAATCTTATTATTAAAATTGTATATTAGTGAGAATAGTGGCTGCCCGCCAGGTGACGTCCTGTCTCCGCTATTATTGTGCACGGTGGTCAACTCTCTGCTCGATACTCTCAATGCCTCTGGCCTATGCCTATGCCGATGATGTCGCCGTTCTCTCCGTCGACTCATGTTTAGCGACTCTTTGTCTAAAAGAACAGACTACGCTAAATGTGTTCGATGAGTGGTGCATGAGAAATGAGCTATGGGTTAATCCTCTTAGGACTGATGTCGTTCTTTTCACGAGAAAAAGAAAAAACACTGGCATGACTTACTTACTTACTTACTTATCAGGCCAGCGATCCATGGAGGATCTGAGCCTGAGCTATAGCTGCCTTCCATCCTTGACGGTCCCGGGCACGCTGCTTCCAGTTGTCAAGACCAAGATGTCTTACATCCGCGATTACTTGGTCTTTATACCGGAGGTTCGGTCTTCCTCTTCTTCTCGAACCAGGAGGCTCAGAGTCGAAGACCCTCTTAGCTGGAGCATTGATGTCCATGCGCTCGATGTGGCCGAGCCAGTGTAGTCGACGGATCCTTGCCTTCCGGACTACATCCACATTTTGGTACAGCTCGTAGAGTTCGCGGTTGTGTCTTTTTCTCCATTCACCTTCCTCACAGACAGGACCAAATATCCGGCGCAGAATTTTTCTTTCGAAAGAACCCAAAATCAGCTCCGCTGTCCTGCTTATCGTCCAACTTTCGGCTCCGTACAGCAAGACTGGCAGAATGAGCGTTTGGTAAAGCACGACTTTTGTCTTTCGAGTGAGGAGCTTTGGCCCCAGTTGATTGGACAAGCCGAAGTAGCAACGGTTGCCAAGGGCGATTCTATGCCGGATCTCCACTGTGGTGTTATTTGTGGAATTTACGTTTGCCCCGAGGTAGACAAACTCCTTAACTACCTCGAAATTGTAGCTGTCAATTGTTATATTTTGTCCCAGGTGGTGAGCGACGGATTGGTTTTTGCTTGACAGCATGTATTTCGTTTTGTCCTCATTGATCTTAAGACCAACTCGTTTCACCTGTTCTTCAATCGCCGTGAATGCTTCCACAATGCCACGGCGATCCGCGTATCCTAGCAGCTGGATGGACTTGTAAAAGATAGTGCCTTCCCTGGTGACGCCTGCCCGTCGCACTATCTGCTCCAGCACCAGGTTGGAGAAGTCACATGACAGCGCATCTCCTTGCCGAAATCCGGTGCATGTTTCGAATGGTTCCGAGGTCCTAGAATGGAGTTGCACGGTGCATCGCGTGTTTTTTAGCGTGGCGCGACACAACTAGATTAGTTTTACCGGGATCCCGAATTCGGCCATCGTCCCAAACAGTTCTTCAC
The DNA here is from genome assembly GCA_951905685.1 of Eumerus sabulonum. Taxonomy (NCBI): domain Eukaryota; kingdom Metazoa; phylum Arthropoda; class Insecta; order Diptera; family Syrphidae; genus Eumerus; species Eumerus sabulonum. The sequence goes on from OX645060.1 coordinate 214,172,600, forward strand.
GATGAATGCTGTCGTATGCGGCTTTGAAATCGATGAAAAGATGGTGTGTATCTGTTGAAAACTGTTAGCCTTTAAATTAAAACGAGTTGAGCACGCAAACTTTATTCGACCTCTTGGGATGAAAACAATACTTGAACTGGATGAGATGTGCCAATTTTTACCAAAGGAAAAATATCTCTCGTTTAGTTGGAAGGGTGAAAACAGCGCCAGTGAAAGGATAAAGAAAAGAAAGGGAAATTCGAGGAGTGGGGAGGATTCGTTTGGTTGGGATAAGGAACGGAAAAAACGTGGTGGTTTTTCCCGCATGTGTTCAAAAGGGTCGGAGGAAGCGATCTGTAATCCGTTTTATGATAGGGACCGCGTGAAAGGGTATTGTCTCAGCAGGCAGCCATGTGTTTTGGATTACGAGGAAACCTCGATCTCGAGAGGAGACCTGACAGTTGAATTGAGACGAGTTGACCTAGCGGATCAACTCGGTTGACGTAATTAGTCAAAGGAATCTGTCTCTGGAGGAGACCTCACGATTGAATTGGGACGAGTTGATCTAGCGGATCAACTCGTTTGACGTAGTTAGTCAAAGGAATCTGTCTCTGGAGGAGACCTCACAATTGAATTGGGACGAGTTGACCTAGCGGATCAACTCGTTTGACGTAGTTAGTCAAAGGAATCTGTCTCTGGAGAAGACCTCACAATTGAATTGGGACGAGTTGATCTAGCGGATCAACTCGTTTGACGTAGTTAGTCAAAGGAATCTGTCTCTGAAGGAGACCTCACAATTGAATTGGGACGAGTTGATCTAGCGGATCAACTCGGCTGACGTAATTAGTCAAAGGAATCTGTCTCTGGAGGAGACCTCACAATTGAATTGGGACGAGTCGATCTAGCGGATTAACTCGGTTGACGTAATTAGTCAAAGGAATCTGTATATCTCGACCTTTGGGTTTATTAAAAGATCAAAAGGAATGCGTTTCTCGATGTACATCATCAAATATACAACATTATTAGAATAAAATGCGTGCCTGTCATGGGACCAATAAGAATTCATCTGAAAACATTATCAGAGAATTGTTCCGAAAGGCTCAGTGGGCGTTGGTTATCTAGTTGTGCTCGGTATTGTCGGTATTCTGCGAATATTTTAAACAGTATCGATTCGAAACTCGTTGGTCTTTTCCAGGATTTGTCGAAGTGTGAAAATTTGGTCTATAGTTGATTTGCCGGGCCGGAAGCCGCACTGGTAGCTGCCGATTAGTGCGGTGCAAAATGGTTTTAGACGTTCACACAATACGCTGGACAGGATTTTGTATGCGACATTGAGCAGGGATATACCTCCATAGTTCTTGCAAGAGGTAGGATCGCCTTTTTTGTGGATGGGCATATAGAGCTGGTATTCCAGTCGTCGGGCATGCTTTCATCTTCCCAAATTCTGCAGATGATCTGGTGCATGCTCCCTACCAGAACATCGCCGCCAGCCTTGAAGAGCTCTGATGGCAAGCCATCTGAGCCTGCGGCCTTGTTGTTCTTCAGCTTCTGAATAGCTGTGCCGACTTCTTCGATGCTGGGTGGGAGGGCTACTTCAGCGGCTGGAGTTGGGATGTCCTCGGTCCCTACCACTCTCTCTTGGTCATGCTCGTTAAGCAGCTGCTGGAAGTGCTGCTTAAATACATTCCTCTATTCTCTGCGGGTCGGTGACAAGATTAGCTGCTAGTAAAAGGCATTCCCATCCCGATATCCAAGGAAGCTAAGTATCTGGGAGTTATATTAGACAACAAACTTCTTTGGTCAAGGCATGTTGGGTCAAAAACCACCGAAGCGATGTCAAGATCCCGGCAGTGCGAATATGCTTTTGCTAATGAGGTTTATCGCCAGCAAAGGTCCTCTACACGGCAATGATAAGACCAATAATCTCATATGCATCGGTTGTCTGCTGAACCAGGCTAACACGCCTGCTACGCTATACCTTCACAGTGGAATTTCAAATGCGTCATTATTAGCTCTGGCCACATACTGAATTTGGAAAGGATTGTCTTCGCATTTTCACAAATGGCTCCAAGTCTGGGCTGGGGTGCGGCGCTGGGGTTTTCTTCAATTGGAAATGTCAGACTGCACTTCCAGTTAGGAAAATATGTATGTGTCCTTCAGTCATAGATATACGTAATCCTGATGCCTATGCACTACGTTGTGAAGCAAAGGTGGAGGGGGGAAAATATATGCGTCTGCGGTGACAGCCAAGCTGCACTCAAAGCTGTGTCCACTTACAAAAGTTACACATTACACTTGCAAAGTATCTCTGCATGCTCGGCATCAGTGAGACTTCTACCTGTGCTGCATGTTGGGAAGAGAATCATATAACAGAAGACTTTCTCTGTGACTGTGCCGCCTTTGCTCCCGCCCGGTGGCGCATCTTTAAGGCCGTCGTGGTGTGTGCTGAATCTCTTAGCTTTACATCACTAAAGCTCCCTCTCATTTTCCACCAGAAAGCTTGGGATCTGTACTTACCTATAATAAAACTCTGGGTTTTTTTTTTTTTTTTTCGTCCCTAATGGCGTGAAAACTGCTGGACAGATTTTAATGATTTTTTTTAAAACGTTGCTTAAGACTATGGGAAGGACATAGGTTATGTTATTTTTGGCCAGGCCAAAGTTTTATATTTTGATTAATTTTTTTAATTTAATCCGCTAAAACTCTAACAGTTCTTGATCAATAGATCAAAAATAAGAGCCGTAGTAGAGTCAACACTTTCCTTAACATTTTAAGCTATCAATCAGATTTCTGCCTCATCTAGAAGCTGATTTACAGACCAAAATCTGGCACGATTAGATTAAAGTTTTTTTTATAAAATCGAAAACAATTGTTCTTGGTCGTTCTTCTGCTTGCACAATGAAATCAAATTCACTCAACGAACGTTGTGTGTAGTTTTCTCCGTTAAATCGGAACCAGACACCAACGAACGAGATCTCACACTCAAAATGACACCGCATATGTACATGTTTGAATTCACACATACATATGGAGGAGTGGCCAATGATTTCTAGACGAAGGGAGGTCGAATCTATTCATCACCTACTCTGCGCCTGTCCGACCTACTGCGCAATCAGGACATCACGCTACCTAGGATCCTACTTCCTAAACGACCTGTCAGATGTTCAGCAAGTAAGGATAACCTTCTTAATTTGTTGAGAAGCACTAAGTGGTTCCATGAATAAGGGGATAAAGCCCTTTTGTAGCAACACAACGGGTCTCCTCTGACCTATGTGCATTCTTCCCATTCTGGGGAAGCTACGAACCTACCTACCTACCTAACTCGTTCAGAACCACGGTTTGGCCTTCTCTACACCGCTATGACTCTTGAGGTGTGACTTCGAAAAAAAGTAGTCGCAGGGAGCAATATCAGAGCTATAGGATAGGTGCGGCAACGTTGGAATTCAGGACTCGCCACATTGTTGTGTTGCAAGATCGGGCCCTTCTTGGTTAGTTTAGGTCGTGTTCGGGAAAACACGTGTTCGCAGTCTCTTCAGGACGCCAGTATAGAACTGTTCAGAGCTGACGCGAGCTCCTCCACGTGGATCATTTTCTAGTGATTCACATCCCTGGCTGCTTGTAATGAGAGTCACTCATTTTAATGACACCACTAAAAAGTTTTTTTTTTTTTTTTTTTTTTTTTTGGAAAAATACGCACAACACGCAAACAAAACGTGCTGCCGACTTCAATCTTGGACGTAAACTGAAAGGTAGGTACTCCCGTTCTAGACAGGTGTTGATAAATGATGCAGTGTTGCCGGTTCAAGAATTACTTACTTACTTACTTAGGTGGCGCTACAGTCCGTGGTGAACCTGGGCCTCAACCAACAAGCGTCTCCAGCCGGCACGGTCTTTGGCCAGCTGTTTCCAGTGCCGCACGCCCAGTTGGTTGAGGTCCCTTTCCACATGCGTGCACCACCGCTGAGGCGGCCGTCCTCTGCCGCGCCTTCCTTCCGGAGTGGATTTGAAGGCTTTTCGTGTCGGAGCTGTATCTTCCATGCGCTCTACATGGCCTAGCCACCTTAGACGCTGTATCCGTGGACGTTGTACCAGGCCGATGTCGCTGTACAACCCGTACAGTTCTTCATTATATCTTCTCCTCCATACACCGTTTAAACAAACGGGACCATAGATAGTGCGCAGAATTTTCCTCTCGAAACGACCAAGGGCATCTTCATCCGCTTTTGTTAAGGTCCAAGCCTCTGCGCCGTAAAGGAGGACTGGGATGATCAAGGTCTTATATAGTGTCACCTTGGTTTTCCTAGAGAGGGCTCTACTTCTCAATTGCCTCTTGAGCCCTAAGAAACAGCGGTTGGCAAGAGTGATTCTGCGTTTTATCTCAGCGCTGGTGTTGTTGTCGCTGGTAATCAGTGAGCCAAGGTAGACGAATTCCTTGACCACTTCAAAGTTATATGCGCCCATGGTGACGTTCTGGCCAATACGTCGATGTTGTCCGTCTCTTTGAGATGAGAGCAGATATTTGGTTTTACCCTCATTAACCTTGAGACCCATCTTAGCCGCTTCTACCTCAATGCTCACAAAAGCCTCATTGACGTCTTGCTGTTTTCGACCATTTACGTCAATATCGTCGGCGTACGCAAGCAATTGCGTAGACTTGAAATAGATCGTACCTCTTGTGTTGGCCAGTGACTCTTGCACAATCTTTTCAAGCACGATGTTGAAAAAGTTGCACGACCGCGCGTCGCCCTGCCTAAATCCTTTTTTATCATCAAAGGGGTCGGTATGCTCGTTACCGACCTTAATGGAGCAACGAGAATTCTCCATTGTCATCCTGCACAGTCGGACGAGTTTGACAGGGATGTTAAAACTAGACATGGCTTTGTACAGCTCGTCTCTATATACGCTGTCATATGCAGCCTTGAAATCGACGAAGAGGTGGTGAGTGTCGATTTGGTATTCCTGGTATTCTTCTCCAAGATCTGCCGTAGCGTAAATATTTGGTCTATTGTGGATTTGCCTGGCCTGAAACCACACTAATAAGAGCCGATCAGGTTATCCACAAACGGTTTCAGGCGTTCACACAATACGGCGGAGAAGATCTTATATGCGATGTTAAGGAGACTTATTCCCCTATAGTTGGCGCAGTTATAGGGGTCTCCTTTCTTATGGACCGGGCAAACGATGCTGAGATTCCATTCGTCGGTTCAAGAGTTACAAAAAAAAAAAAAAAAAATTCCTGGAACTTAATTGTCACACCTCGTAATATTAAATTAACTGCCATTGTGTTAGAAAATGAAAAAAAAAAGAATGGGCTCTATTTTTTACACAAAGGACTATTGTAGATATGGAATGAAATTGGGGAGATGCACATTTGTGTTCGTTTCAAGGTTTTTTAAAATGTTACTCGCCGCTCTGACTCCAGACAGACCTGGTGGTTTAACCAGCCACCGTTCCTTACTCGAAGCTTGTGAGTGGCCGTTTGTACAAACTATATAGGTACGAAACAAAATCCAATGCCTTACCCCTAGAATAAAAAAAGAACAAACAAACAGTAATTTTGGGACAAATCAGTGTTTGTTTCACTATTTAGTTTTTCACTGTACTACTACTGTTTAAAGCTTACGTCTGATTTCTGACATTTGGCAACAGCAACCTTGCTCGGTCAACCCTGCCATTTAACGGGCAGGGTTCGGTCTCTCTTGAACATTGCTTAAAAAGTACTTTATTATTAAAAACTTTCATGCCGATTATGGAAAACGGCGGATTGACTGCGGAGGGAATTCACCGAATCCGCATCCGCAGTTCAACCCTATTATAGAAACCGATGGATGGACCACATTATTGGTCCGCAAAAGCATATTATCGACCATTTTTTAAATCAGCTGTTTTATGTCAGTTTTAAATTTTCATGTTTCAATTGTTGTGAAGAATATTTATAGTGAATAGTGCATAGTGAAATAAACTGCAGTTATTATGGATACAATTGCCTTTTTTATGGATTTGCAATCAGAAATTGATTCCCGAGAAATGCGTTTTGAAATAAGAAGTAGGGTGAAAGACATTTTATCGTTACCGGAAGATCAGTTAAAACAATTTTTTTGTTTGTAATCAACATTCATTTATGCATCTTTCTTTTAGATTTGTGAAATATTTCAGGCTGAATAAAACAGCTTTCAAATATGTTTTGGAGATATTGAAAGGAAAATTACCACCAGTGGTTAGAACTACGTCATTGAGTCCTGAATTCAAGCTTGCAGTATGTTTAAGGTTCCTGGCTGAGAGTGGATATCAAACCGGTACTGGAAAGGACTTTGATGTTGAAATGGCACAACCGACAGTGTCAGTAGTTCTTTCCGAAGTTTTGAATATTTTAGAAGAAAATGTATGTCCCAAGTGGATAAATTTAACTATGACCGAAGAAGAAAAGCGGGAGGCAAAAGCCTATTTTTATGGAAAATCGAGAATCCCAGGTATCATAATGTGCATAGACGGAACGCATGTAAAAATTGCAAAACCGCCGGGACATGCGCACATTTATTTTTCAACAGAAAAGGGGCATATACTCTTAACGTTATGATAGTAAGTAATAAATGTAAAGAATTTGCCTACTTTTCATTGTTTTTGTTTTTTTTTTCTCTTTTCTTTTTTTCTTTCTTTTCTTTTTCTAGATATGTGACCATAAACAGCGGATTAGGTATATAGACGCCAGACATCCTGGCGCAAGCCACGATGCTTTTATTTGGGGTAATAGCGATGCCTTTTTTTATTTTAAGTCATTGTATGACGCGGGAGACAGAAACACACGATTGTTAGGTAAATATGCACTTAACGTATTTATATCAAAAGAATATCATTACAATGTTGGTACTCCAAAAACCAGGTTTAATAGTAGCCACAGCAAAGGCCGAATCACCGAATCAACATCGTGGAACGAACTATCGGTGTTTGGAAAAATTGGTGCAGGTGTTGCCTCGGATCTAGGCAACTTCATTATTCTCCGAAAAAGGCTATACAAATTGTTAATGTTAGCGCTGCACTGCACAACATACGGATTCATTATAATGTGAATGATGAACACTTGGAAATACCAGAGGAAATAAACGAAGTTCAAGAGAGTTTTTCGGAATCTCCACAGTTCTATTCATCAGAAGCAAATCAAATTCGAGAAGAATTGTTACAAAATTTCCTATGAATCAAAATAAATTGTTGTTGTTTAAAAATTATGTTTGACTCAAAGATTACTTAAGTAAATAATGAAAAAATAAATAGGCCTCCATGGAAAATGTGAAGATAAAAAAAAATCAACCTTTAGGGCAAGTGAGTAATTGCACTTCTTGCAGACTTATTGATTTGATGATTGAGATTTTTCACCAATTCAAGTTGTAAAATTTGTTTTTTATGTTGTAGTTTTTCCGCTGCAAGTTGCTCCATTTGGCGATTATGCCTTTCATTCTCTTCCCATAGTCGTTTCTGGGCCAAATTCAACTGATCCAGAGATTGATAAATTTTCCCTAAACTCCCATTCCTTTCTTCCGACTGTTTGCCAACTCTCTCCAAAACTTTAGATACTTTATTACAGAGTTGCTCCTGTATGTTTATTTGTTTCTGAAGCAATCATTGGAGCTTCGGTAATTTCCTTAAAGCAATTTCCGTGGCGTTCGATCGCATGACGATATTCTCGTCTTTTGCACCATATTCTTCTCCGTCTTTCAAAACATTTGGGAAGTTAGGGTCGTTTTCTGAAATTAACAATTTATCTTCTACCTTCATATTAAAGGGCAACTGCACATCTATTAAAGCCGTAGAGCAATTTGGCAGATTTCTATTTACTGGCAACCCAAAACTTTTTGTTCCAGCAACTCCCACAGCGCAGTCTCTAAGGCAAACAAGCTCAATTATTTCCCCCTCCAAGGGGGTAAAGAAAATTTCCTTGTTTTCCCCGCCACCTGTAGCTCCTCTCTCTCGATTGTTGTGAGCCAGTTTTTTCCGCAAAGCCGATTTATGATCTGACCAAACCTACAATAAAATAATTCGAATAAATACTATTTCAAGAATTTATTTAATTTAAAGAATTTTTCCACTCGGCTATTTCCTTTATTGGAGGCCCCAAACTATTTAGCTCGACTACCAAATCTTCCCGAAACCTCCGAACAAATTCAGGGACTTTCTTTGTAAAATTGTTGGCAATGTCCGGATTATTTTTCATGGCACTGCACAGTGCTTTCCAAAAATAAAAGTAAATTATGTTTAATCATTTAAAATTTTTAAACTTACTTTCTGTTGCACCGACTCATCCTTCTTCCTTGAAATCCGCAACTAATTTGATTCGGATTGAAAACGTCACAAAATGTATGCAGTGCGGATGAGTTGCGTTTTCCATAATAGCATTTTTTTTACCTACTTTACCGACATCCGCTCACTTTCTGGATTACGTTTTCAATAATATGAAAACATACGGATGCGAAAATATTCCCTCCGCAGTTAATTCGCCGTTTTTCATAATCGGCATGTTTATTTCTCATTTTGGACGTACGATTTCATGCCTCTTGACTATTTCTCATAGGAATACGTAATATTTATTACTTGTCAGACAAGCCAGCGTCAATTACAGCATTGAAAGAAGGCATTGCGCATGTTGCGGAATGTCAGCTAATACGCTCGAAAAAGTGACTCAAAATTGAACTTTTCGTGTGAACCACTTAAGTACAGTTGTTAGTTGTTGTCAAAAATCGACGAACAAATAAAAATTGCATTTTTTAACATTTAAAAACAAAAAAGCAGAAGGATTCATGCGATCAATTTAGTCCTCTTAGTCTAGTAATAGAAAATGTCACATAAGCTCTTACCAAATGACCAAAAAATGGGTTTACCCTGGTCTGTCTCTTATAAAATGTCATATCAAAAGCAGACGAGGCTTATAATGAAATATAAATTCATGTGTCAATTGGTTCGTTGATACAACTTTTTTAATAGTTAGATTTCATCATTCATCATCCAAATCTACGGGCATCTTTTCCGCCACAAAAAAAAGTGGTCTTGGTGGGACCCACAAGGCCCACAAGGCCCATATTTATTCATTATGATGCTTTTTTTTTTTGAAAGTTAGCAAAATGTCGAGATGGTTCTTAGCTATAATTTGTGAAGATCCGTTCAGGTGTTTCAAGGTCATCAGCTTTTCTTGTTAGCTGCGGTAGGGTTCTTAGACGAATAATGGGTAATGTATCGGCTCTCGACCGATCACTGCAATCAACCAGAGCGTCGGGCGCGGTCAGTATTTAGATGACCATTTGGGAACAGCGCGTGTTGTTGGCATCAAGCCGCCTTTTTGCTCTCGCTCCATGTAACCACAACGCCGTCTGAGCAACCTCATTTATGTATCGGTTCTCGTCCGATCACCACAATCAACCGGCGGCGTCGGGCGCGGTTCTTAGATGGAGGACCACGTGGGAACACCGTGTGTTGTTGGCATCAAGCTGCCTTGTTGCTGTCGTTCAAAGCAACCACAACACTGTCCGAGCAGTCTCATACATATGTATCGGTTCTCATCCGATCACCGCAATCAACCAGCGTCGGGCGCAGTCAGTACTTAGATGGTGGAACGCTTGGGAACACCGCGTGTTGTTAATTTTTGTAGCCTTTTTTTAGTTATTTAATTTCTAACAAAAAAAAGGCTGGACCTGGTTACGTAATTACGCGTCAACTAAAATTCGTCCCATGTCACCACTTTTTGTTCTCGAGATGATCCAAACGCACATACGTACATATATGCACACACATACATCTCTATAAAAAAACTTGGATTTGGATTCTGCTTACCTTGAAACATGGAGACACATATGTATGTCAAAATTTGGAATTCGCAAGATCCAATAAGATTACCATAAGTCCCCACTGGGAAGTTAAAAAAAAACACGAAAATCTGCGCTTGTCTTATAGGTTCTTATACATTTTCCAGTGGAAGAATTTTGTCTTTGTTTTGTGCGTGCGTTGGTGAAAATCTTCAAAACACACTATGAAGGCCGACAGCGTGTGCTCCCAGTAGTGTGAGAATTGACTCACTAAAAACACCACCCTTCGAGATAATTATGATTTTTGTTTTTACTACAACTACATAAGTCAATCCAGCTGCTAGGATACGCGGATGATATCGACATCATCGCGTGTTCTCGCCGTGGCATTGTGGAAGCATTCACGGCGATTGAAGAACAGGCAAAACGAATTGGTCTTCAGATCAATGAGGACAAAACGAAATACATGCTGTCAAGCAAAAACCAATCCGTCGCTCACCACCTGGGACAAAACATAACAATTGACAGCTACAATTTCGAGGTAGTTAAGGAGTTTGTCTACCTCGGGGCAAACGTAAACTCCACAAATGACACCACAGTGGAGATCCGGCGTAGAATCGCCCTTGGCAACCGCTGCTACTTCGGCTTGTCCAAACAACTGGGGTCAAAACTCCTCACTCGAAAGACCAAAGTCATGCTTTACAAAACGCTCATTCTGCCAGTCTTGCTGTACGGAGCCGAAAGCTGGGCGATAAGCAGGACAGCGGAGCTGATTTTGGGTTCTTTCGAAAGAAAAATTCTGCGCCGGATATTTGGTCCTGTCTGTGAGGAAGGTGAATGGAGAAGAAGACACAACCGCGAACTCTACGAGCTGTACCAAGATGTGGATGTAGTCCGGAAGGCAAGGACCCGTCGACTGCACTGGCTCGGCCACATCGAGCGCATGGACATCAACGCTCCAGCTAAGAGGGTCTTCGACTCCGAGCCTCCTGGTTCGAGAAGAAGAGGAAGACCGAACCTCCGGTATAAAGACCAAGTAATCGCGGATGTAAGACATCTTGGTCTTGACAACTGGAAGCAGCGTGCCCGGGACCGTCAAGGATGGAAGGCAGCTATAGCTCAGGCTCAGATCCTCCATGGATCGCAGGCCTGATAAGTAAGTAAGTAAGTACATAAGTCAATTGACTAATCTAGCAGCTTTCCGTTTTCACATTTAGGAGGCATCTTTCCAGTGAGCGTTCCTGTAATCCGCAGAGTGGTTTTGTTCTCCGAAGACGGCGCAACAGGTTTCGTTCCTCTATTATTTCAAGAGCCGCATTATTGATATAACCTTCCAGTCTATCCCCATGTTTTCGGGCGAAAAGTTTAGCTACATTTCCAACATATCCATTATTGGTCGTTCCGAATGTACCACGGCGCGTTAACAACGGCTCGCAATATTTTATATTGATACGTTTGTATAATAGAAGAGTTACTCTTCTTGGTACAACCCCAGAGTTGTATAAGCACTTGCTTGTAGAGAAGCAGCTTGTTTTGAGAATAAGCTGGGAATGTTTTCCTAGTAGCTAGTACATTTCTCTATATTTTAATTCAAGCTCTTCACGTTTTTTCTTCACATGCATGAGTGTTTGAGTTTCGCGTCGAGAGTCATGCCTAGGTATTTTGCCTCGCTTGCGAATGAGATCCGAACTTTTCTATAAGTAAATTGTACGTGGACAGAATGGTTTCGTTTAGCGCGATCCGCCAAGTCTTTGTCCAGTCGCTTATACGGTTCAGGGCATATTGCATTTTAGTCGTTGATTCTACGACTGATTTTCGTTGGACAAAAATTGCAGTATCATCGGCGAATGTGTCCAGCACGGGGCCATACGTTTGTGCTATGTCTCTGGTATACAGTAGGTAAAGCAGCGGACCAAGTACGCTTCCCTGCGAAACGTTTGCCGTAAAGTTTTTTATTTTGAGTATTCGTTCCCGGCTAAACACTAAAGAGTTTTTTTTTTTTTTTCTTGTTTTTTTTATAGTAACACTCGCACACAAGGCTAAGGCCTTAAACGTTTTTTTTTTTTTTTCGTTTTTTTTTTTTTTTAACGTTGTGCGAGCGAAGGTAACAGGGAGAGGAGAGTTTCGCACAGGTTCACACACACAACCTGAACGGAGTGCAGTGGTTTTGGGTTGTAGATGTTCGTTGACTACTCTCAGGGGTGGTTTGTTCTAGGGCGAGATCCTACCAAATTTCGCATTGGTTATAGTTCCCAGTAATTCGTTCATGCACTTTTGGTGTTAATATTGCATACACAGGGGATGAATTTAAATTGACCATATGCTGTGAGTGTTATGCCTGCAGCGGTACGTTTGGTCGCTTTCCATTCACAACTGTGTTGCATACTTTTTTCCGTATAGGAATTGCTTTTTTCTTGGCTATGAAACGAATTTGAACTATAGACCTTCGGTTCGACGGTCGATGATGTTAACCACTGCACCACGGCCACCCTCAATGTTGTGGATCAGGCATAATGTCCGTATCACAATACTGCGTTAGCGTATGCGTTTAACATCCAACACAGGCAATTCAATGTGGTACTCTACAATACTGCGTTTGCGTTGCCGAGCTTACGTTCGTTGGAAAATGAGAGAAAATGAGATAAAATGAGAGCGGCGAGAGTACGTAACCTCACGTAACAACGCATACAAAAATTCCAACACGCTGAAAATTTCGACATAATCGTGAGTTAAATCCAAAGATGGTGTGTTGCTTTCCAATGAGATGGACATACGCATACGCAGATGGAGCGAGCACTTTTCAGAGCTGCTTACGGTCTATTAGATAATCAGTTTTCCAGAACGTTCGATAGTTGTTCGAAGGAAAACTTGTCTCAGTTTATATCTCAAACCTTCGTGCCACACTTGGGAGACGTCAAGAAATACACCCGAACATATTAGTTTATGCTCGAGAGCATTTTTCGACCACATCGCTTATTCGATGCACTTGGTCTAAAGTGGAATGTTTGCATTTGAAACCAAACTGACGATCCGGCAAAACACGCTTGTCTTCGACAATCGATTTTAAGTGATTGATTATAAGACTTTCGAAGACTTTCGAAACTATCGGCAACAGTGATACTGGCGATACAATTTTTTATCCGTTGATGGCTTTCCGCGGTTTGGAACCAAAATAACTTCGGCGACCTTCCATTGGCTCGGTATGTATTCTAACCTAAGCGCTGCGTTGACGAGATATAAAGGTTAGAGCAGAGCATTTTTCGGCAAATTTTTAAGGATATCTCCTGTAATTAAGTCGTATTCTGGTGCTTTATTTGGCTTGAGGGGTTTTATGATATTTTCCAGTGCAGAAAGCGTAGCACGTGTCATTCTGTATTCCCCGGTAATTTCCAGTTGCCCATTCATTTTGATTTTTCCTTATTGGTGGTGCCCGCAGTTTAGACCTTTTAATACGCTTAATAACGCATAGAGAGCACCGTGGCGCAGTGGGTAGTGTGTTGGCCTCTGACGCCGATGACACGGGATCGAATCCCGACACAGCCATGTCATCGAACGTGTTTTTCACGGTGTTTCTCCTCAGCGGGATTCTGACAAAACCCCCTGTAGTAAAATTGTAATGAAAAGCTTCTCGAAATTCGCCGTTCGGAACCTTTCACCTATGGGAAAATGAAATCACACACAACATGGGTGATTGAGAGAAGCTCGGCTCAGGTCCTTCATGGACTGTAAGGCCAATATACATACATACAATAGCGCATAGTAGTAGCGCAGGAGGGCGCCATGGCGCAGTGGTTAGTGTGTTGGACTCTGGCGCACGATGAGCGAGTTCGGATCCCGATAACACCAACGCCATCGAATGTTTATTTCGCGACGTTCGTCCTCGGCGGGGTACTGGCAAAACCCCCCGTAGTATACTTGCCATGAAAAAGCTTCTTGACTCACGCCGTTCGGAATCGGCATTAAACTGTAGGTCCCTTTTACCTGTGCGAAAAATAAATCACACACAACATGGGTGATTGAGAGAAGCTTGGCTCTGGTCCTTCATGGGCTGTAACGCCACCAAAGAAGAAGAAGAAGTAGCGCAGGAGTAATTTGATTCCTTGCAAGCGGTTAGGCTTTCTTAGTACGAACGAAGCCCATGATTTTTGAATTCTCTGAAAGAATTCCGCAGTAGGTTTCATAGTTGGTTTATATATGCGGCACTTTTCGTTTCTCTTTAATTCCTGGTGAATAAGTTATAAAAAACATGTTCGGCACTTTTTTTTCTGAAATGAGTATTATCGACTTCGAATTTAAATTTGTACGGCGTCCTAAGTATTAGTCTTAGACTAATAACTTTTTGAACTCCATTCCTAAAACCGTCCCAAATTGTCCTTCTATTCGGAAGGCTAGGTGGTTCAGGCTTTTTAATATCAGTTTCATTCATGGTCTGAGAATGGTCTGAGCAGAGGTCGAAGTTCTCTTCGACCTTTAGAGAGGGAGGTGACAATGATAAAGGGAGTCCTGTCTATTGCTTATACTTAACGTGATGCCCAAGAAGATCTTCGCCATCTGCCAAATCATGTTTGGATAATTTTTAATTTGGAAAAACATTAAGAACATTATTAAATGCTAATCAATTATAGAGCCAAATTGAAGTTGCAAAGTGACAGACTTCAAGGAACATGTCCCTGCAATATTGCGTATAAGATATACTGCTCTGTATCAGACCAGTGTGAAAGAATCAATTAACCCTGGATTCATACTAACGAGGTCTGTCACCAGTGGAATAGAAGCGATTTCGGATGCCATTGAGTAAAAGCTAGTGCCATGTCTATTCTTAGAAATCCCATACTAATTCATTCAAAATGGTTCCCCATAGCTTTTTGGCTAACGTTGTACCTATATATTACACTTTTTTTTCAGATCTGCACACTTGTTTCGCGAGCATGCGATGACACTGGCTTATCTGAATGTACTTACAAAAATATCAATAACATGTTTGCGACCATCGAGGTTGAAACGACCACATTGCAGAAGTGGCAATAGTAGCAAGCCCAACAATATACCATCTGTCCCAAAAGGAAACATTTGCTAAAAACCAAAGTCCGATGTCATGTCATGCTTGTGGTCCTTTCCCCACTTTTAAAGAGCCTGAAATTATACGGCTCCTTACACCTAACCTTTTGGTTTTAAGGCCTTAGTTTATTTGTCGGTATTTAAAATTGATAAAACAAAAAACATAGTTTCAAAGCATCCGTGCCACCTGGTCAAGCAAAACAATTTTTCCTGTTGTCCTTGCAAATTGCACAACCGATCTTAAGTCGAATTTATTAACATTTCTGCTTTTCATCGCACACCTGCGTACTTCACATGTACACCTTGGCGAACAAAGTAGTCTAAAGACGCAAATATCTGCATACAATATTCAAGGATAGGAAAAAGGACACCAAATGGTTAGGTTAGCCACCAAGCATAGTTATAACAGCGAATCTACTACCAAAATCAACCAACAGGACACTAGCCGTAGCTACCCTAATTGTGATTAGGGAGAGGGAATTGTCTTGCGCTACAAACACAAATATTCGCTCGAGTGTATGGGAATTTTTACAACCTCATCCGGTTTGTCCACAAGGACACTCGCTTCGTACACCTGTTCGCTTATTCATTTAAGCTGCCCACAAAAAACCAAACAGTCGCCGCTACAACAACATGTCCCTATTGTAAGTACATCACCAGCTAGAGCAACAGCCACCCGTACAGTAGCAGTCACAGTCACAGGTACGGCAATGTTGGCGGAGTAACAATGTCATGGTAAAAATTATCCTGTTTTACGGTTATGATGATGATGTTTTCTTGTTAATTGTGCCAGAGGTCGCTGCGTGTGTCACATTGCGGAGAATTTATATTCTGAGAGAGAGTTGTAAAATTCCCTACAACCACACAGGAGCCGAGTTAGGTGAATGGCCTTTAGACGCAAGCGACACACTAGGTTAGGATCAAAGGGAATTTCGGAATGGTAAAACCGAGAAATAGGAACATCATCTCGAAATGAAGGACCACACTATGACAACATTTTGGTGTAATTTCACTTCACTCTGTTGGCGTGTTAAAAGCATGTTGTACATAACAATCACACTGACACCATACTGCAGCTCACCAGCGTACAAGCATAACCGCTACAATTGCTAGGGGTCCTGTATGGGGAGTTAATGGATGTACCATATCTCTTGTTGTTTTGCTTACAACCCACCGACCTCTGATGGGTGTAGATGAAGTAATAAACATTCCAACAGGGTTCCAGTATGCTGTACGAAGGATTAAGGACATGATTTTCGAGGATTACCATAACAAGTGCTGGAGATAGTGTACACCTAAACAATATTAGTGTTTAAAGCAATTAGGTTTTGTTTCCGTCGTCGTTGTCATTCCGTGTTTTCGTGTATTGATTCAGGATTGTTTTGGATATGCACGGAATCATAGAGTGGAATGATAAAACGGGCGACAGACACGGCTTTTAGAACGGCTGGGGCCGTGTGGATCGTTATAAGTTGTATTCATCGAAATGGGCAGGATGAAGCATGCGGTTCAACACTTCATTAGTACGTAACTGAAGCTGTTTAGTTTTTGGGATATGCTTTGAAGCATTTTGCTCGATACGTAAATATGGGTTGAAGACATTAAATGGTTGAGGTGGTGATTATGCTACGATGATTGTTATGTATGATGACACGTCATTAGAGAGCTGCATGCACTAAATGTCATGGAGAGTGGAGAAAGCGTAAGCGTAAGCTTTTGATGTGTGAAAATTACTGGTGTTGTGGCAAATACCCGTGGGTTAGGTCCTCGAAACTTGAGGTATAAGTGTATTGGCTGGGAAAGTAGCCGGGCTTACGAATTTTAGGTTTTAAAGCTATTAAAATACTTCGAGCTTTATGTCGACAGGATTTTCGAAATTTTAAAAACAGTGCTCCATAATGATGTCTTGCATTCATTGTCAATCTCTTCGACAATTTGTCACACCAACTGTCCAATCTGATTCGGGTCAAGCAAAGTCCCACTTTGACAAGTTCATATACCAGCTAATCAATATCCTGCCAATGATAGAAGCAATATATGATCAATTCCACAATGTCCCACCATCAATAATCATTTTCCGTACCGGAACGACTGCCTCCATTCAAATAGCCTGCAACTCATCATTTTCGGAACCCACATATGGGGTATAACAAAAAAACAAAAACAAAAAATACTAAACTCAGGATCCAAATTGAATCTCTGCGTCAGCTCCGTCGCCCGCTATGAATCTACTGAGCCTGCCCTATATGTTACTGATTAGCTCCCCAGAGTCGAGCAACCATTCGCATCCCAATGGAACACCAACGAGCCTCAACGAACCGAACCACAAAGGTAATTTATCTTTCATTCAGTCGACATTCAGTGTGAATTGAAGAAGAAATTCCCCTGAAAAAATGACATACGGATCTGAAAGCTCTACATCCGGCTTGAATCAGTAGTCATCCTTTAAACGATGGACGAACGAAGGAAAACAGAAAAAAACACGAAATCCTTTCCCATGCATATAACTTTTATGACGACTTTTCATATGTCGCACACAATCATAAGTACGCCACCCTAAACCTTTTTCCAAAAAACCAAACCAGCTCTCCTAACTTCGGTGGAACTTTCCGCCTGTTGGTCATGCATTTTGTCGTCACTAAATTTATTCGATTCCCGTTCGTCTAGTCCTTTTCCCGATACCAATGCCGTTGCTTTGTTTCCGAGGCGACAAGATAAATGTTCTAAAGGATTCGCCTTCATATGGGGATTTCCCATGTCACTTTGTATTATTCATTGTTTTCAGTTTGCTGTGCCATTTTCTTGCTTCCCATTCCTTGGCCCACACACGTAATGTAAGTAGTAAATGTGACGTTATGTAATGGGACCGCTTTCGAGGTTTGAAATTCCATTTCAGTGCACACGCTATCATCGAACATACGTGCATGTATTTTTGACGATTTTACCTATAGCCTTGAATTTAATCCAATCAATCCAAATCGAAAGTGCAATCAACATCGCCGTCCAGTCATCCTATTCAGACTGGTGGTCATGTGTCTTGGTTGATTCTCCTTCACGTCAGACAATCTCTTCGATGCGACTCAGATTTCCGAATGAAATAAAAAGGAAATGACAGAAGCTTTCCAGTTTCAATTTCATGCTTTTGATTTTCCTCCCTGGGGACACGGTCGTGTTCTGTGTGTCGGGACCATATGCCTGATGTTAGCCTTCTTGTCTGTCCATTTCTTATAGGATTTACCATGGAAACATTATTTTGAACAGTAGGATGTCGCGTAATCTGGTTGTATTGATATTGTCGGGGTCACGAAACTGACCAATGAAGTACCAGTTTGTTTTGTCGTTCGATCAGAGATAGCATTATTAGGTTCGTGGTTCGGACTGTCCTTGACATCCGTGCCAAATTTCATATCCTGCTAAAAGCGAATTTTTCGATTTTCATGTCTAATTGAATTTGCATTCAATTTTGCTTGCGGATAGGATTTTCTGCTGCCGATTTTTTCAGGATGATGCAATGCTTATCTGTTTATCTGAAATCGCGTCGAAGACGAAGAGCGTCCCGGTCATCAACCGACGAAGCTCAAGTCCAAATACTCAAAGATTTGGGGCTTGCAAACCATCGATCAACAATGGGAGATCTTGCTTATAATACTGGCATTTTAAAAAGATCAACCAACACCATTTTAAAGAACATTTGGATTGGAACTGAAAGCACTTGATTTTTTGGGAAAGACATCGTCGTGTTGAAGTGTGTGAAACAATGCTTTCTGAATATCATGACAAGATGAAACGCATTAGTACGAGAGGTACAACTTGTATTTATGTAAATAACCTATCAATCAAATGAATATCGCGCTAAAGGTGAAGTGAGGCTAAAACAAACTGCGCCAGAATCGCTCGAAACCCAAGGTCACGTTGACTGTTTTCTTTGACTACCTTGGCATGCATTTTGTGCTCCTTCCGACTGGTCAAACTGTCAGCAAAGAATATAATTTGAGCCTTATGTATCGTTTGTGTACAGCTATTCAGCTAAAGAGGCTGGAAATGTGGCGAGACAACTCTTTTTACTCACCTACTTACTTTTCAGGCCAGCAACCCATGGAGGGTCTGGGCCTGAGCCTTCCATCCTTGGCGGTCCAGTCGGAAAAACCAAGTTGTCTCACGTCCGCGATCAATTTGTCTTTATATGGGAGGTTTGGTCTTCTCCTTCTTCTCGAGCCAGGAGGCTTGGATTCGAAGACGCTCTTAGCGGGGGCGTTGGTGTCCATGCGCTCTATGTGGCCGAGTCATTGTTGTCGATCAATTTTTCCTTCCGGACTATATCCACGTCTTTGTACAGCTTTTGGAGGTCGCGGTTATGTCTTCTCCTCCATTCGCCTTCCTCGCAGACAGGGCCGAACATCCGTCGCAAAATCTTTCTTTCGAAGGAGCCAAGGATCAGCTCTGCTGTTCTGCTTATCGTCCAGCTCTCGGCTCCAAACAGCCGGACTGTCCGGATTAGAATCGTGTAGAGCATAACCTTCGTTCTTCGGTACAGGAGTTTGGATCCTTGCTGTTTTCGCAAGCCGAAACAGCAGCGATTGCCGAGGGTGATCCATCCCCGGATCCCCACTAAGGTATCAATCGTGGAGTTTATGTTTGCCCCGAGGTATGTGAACTTCACCACCTCGAAATTGTAGTTGCCGATCGTTATGTTTTGTCCTAGGTGATGGATTAATGGGTTAACAATCAATCGCGGCTTGTGAGGGAATACCCCTTGCAACCCTTAAACTTAATTTTACTAATCTCGCCAGTTCCGAGACGAACCGGAGATGGACTCAGGGACACACCTGTGTCATCACCAGGCAAATCTGGCCCCGACTCGACAGTCAACGGACAAGGAGTATAATTTCCCTAAAAAGAACTGACATCTACAAAGTTATAGGTGTCATCACCGGACGCTACCTTATCGGCAGTCACGCGCAAAAACTAGGTATAGTTCCGAATGATTTCTGCAGAAGCGGCCTAGACGAGCAGGAGGTCGAATCCATTTACCACCTTCTCTGGACTTGCCCGGCATTCTCCACAATAAGGAAACGATAGCTAGGCTCTTACTTCCTTAACGAACTGACAGAGGTTCAGCAAGTAGGGATACCTGATCTTCTTAACTACTTAAGAAGCACAAAATGGTTCCACCAATAGGGGGCTAGGCCACCTCGTAGCTGCACAACGGGCCTCACTGGCCTATGTGTGTTCTTCTCATTTCTGGAAAGGCTACGTTCCAACCAACCTACCTACCTTCGTGTTGACGTTCGTCCGCCGCACTATTTGTTCCAACATGAGATTGGAATTTCCTTGCCGCAATCCGGTGCAGGTTTTAAAAGGCTCGGAGGTTCTGGAGCCGAACTGCATGCTGCACCGATTGTTTGTTAGCGCGGGTCGACACATCCGGATCAGTTTTTCCGTGATCCCGAATTTGGTCATTGCGTTAAATAAGACTTACCTTTTTTTTGTTATTTGTTTAGAGACACGCGCAGGTTCAAGAGTTTTATATTCTCTTATGATGTTAGTTCGCTACGCTCAGGGGTGACCTTCCGATCGACGGTCGATGATGTTAACCACTGCACCACGGCCACTTTGCGGAAAATGTAGCCATAAGCAGTTTTCAAATCGATAAAGAGGTGCTGGGTATCGATTTGAAACTCGCTGATCTTCACAAGGATTAGTCGCAGCATGAACATGTAATCTATGTCGATATGCCTGGCCGGAAGCCGCACTGGTATGTGTCGATTAGTGCGGTGCAAAACGGCTTTAGACGTTCACACAAATCACTGGAGCGACATTAAGCAAGGATGTACCTCTGTAGTTTTTGTAATAGGTATGATCGCGTTTTTTGTGGATGGGGTATATAGAGCTGGTCCGTGTTGTTCTTTAGCTTTTTAATAGCTATACCTACTTCTTCAATGCTAGGAGGGGGGACAACTTCGTCAACTGGAGCCGGGATCTCTTCGTCCACTACCATTCTCTCTTCTCCATGCCCGTTAAGCACCCGCTGGAAATGCTGCTGCGGGACGGTGACAAGATTGTTCTTGCAATTTCGAAGAGCCTGTGTGCCGTTCTTAAAGCCCGCTGCGAGGCTTTTTTTTAAAAGGTTCTTGTCGCGTTTTTGTCCCTGGACTCTTCGATATTCTTGAGCTGGGAGGCTGCGAAGATCCTCTTCTTTTGCCGCAGCGTCTTTTTTTTTCTCCTTCGATACATTGGTACGCCTCGTCGGTCGCTCGCTTTTTACGTACACACTCGCGTCGGTGATGGTGCGTAGTCTATAGTAATTCCTGCTGTTTCCTTGATGGCTGAGCGGCAATGGAGCCACAAGTTGTTGGCATTTGTGTCCGAAGTAGATATACTTGCTAGTCGTCCGCTTAGTTGCTCTCTGTAGTCTTTGGCGATCACTGAGGTGCTCATGCTTCCAATGTTGAACCTCCTCTTGGTGGGCTGATGCAGCTTTCTAACATTAGAAAGTCGGGCTCTGAGTCTTTCTGCTACTAGGAAATTGTCAGAGCCGACGTGTGCCCTTCTGAACATTCTAACATCCAACATCTATGAGCACATGGTCTATTTAGTTAGTAGTTCGACCATTCCTTATCGTATCCAGCGTACTTCCTGGATCGCCTTATCTGCCTATACTTCTTGAGGGTCTTTCATAGTTGATGAGTAGCTCTAGGAGTGTAGAGATTTTTCATATTTCAGGGGCATACTCGCAAATTGTGGTCCTTTATTCTTCTGCGTCGTCGTTGGGTATCCGTGCTTGTATCCGAGGCCATACATATTCTCATTCATCTGGTGGCAAGGAAGTGCCCCTGCCGAGTCGAGCAAAAAGCGGCCGTGCCATCCTTTTCTCGAACCATTTCAGGCCCTTTCGACCCCCTATAACTTCGTTGTGGACAAAACTAGAAGCCTGAATAACAAGTTTTCTTTTTACATGGGTGGACTATTAGCCCTCCGCATAACCGCTATCCTGGTCGGGTTTGGCCTTTTTGCCTAGGGCGGTAGCTTTAACAACTGTTTCGAAGAATGGGAAATTCGTTGTATTGGATCAGAGGGGGATTACTATGAAGGAGACGAAGCTGATCTCGAAAAACAAAGATTTTTTTTCAAAATAAATGCTATGTCACCTTACTTTTTAGACACGGTAGTCAGATGATTTCCTACTGCATGGCTTGAGATGTAGTAGATGGACTAGCCGAAACAAACTTAATCACACTCTATATTGGCCTGAAACAAAGATGGTGTACCCATTAGCGAACATTCATGTGTCCTGCCTGGTTGCACAAATCATTAGTTCGTGCGACAAGTTTTAATGCATTCTCTCTAGACGTCCTGCTTGTTTTTTCGTTAAAATGGATAAACTTGAATATCGTTTATTCTACGCTTTGGATGGATTAACCCGCAAACAAATTCATCCGAAGTTGAAAAAGTGAACGGTGACTCTGCCAACCATTAAAATGTGACGGACGGCCAATAACGCAACCACACTGGAAACCATCGAAAAAGTACATGACATTGTGTTGGACGATAAGCGAGCGAAGGTTAATGAAGTAGCTGAGACTGTGGGGAATTGGGGATGCGAAAGCGCTGCGAAAAATACCCGCATTTGCTGAATGCCGATCAAAAGCAAATGCACTAACGATTTTTGCAGGAATCTTTGGACCCATAAATAGGGATTTGACTGATTTCGGGCGGCAATTTGTCCCACGAGAGAGATATCGGTCCACCGCTATAGGCCATAAATGACACAGCAATCTAAGCAGTGGATGATCATCGCTGGTTCAGCGTGGAAGAAAGCGAAGTAAATGTTGGGATTCGAAAGTGACATTGTCAGTAGATTACCTTACAAAAGACACAACAATTACAGGCTAATATTACTCCATCCTTCGTGACCATTTAGATGATGAAATTCGCAACAAGCTATCTAGCTTGAAGAAGATAAAATTCATCTTTCACCACGTAGACGGGAAAACTGCGGGATTTGTGATACAATTCGGTTCCTCCTATTCCTATTCCTCCTTTTCTCCGGAATCGACACTATCAGGCTTCCATCTGTTCTCAAACTTGACGAAATTTGTTTCTGTGAAGCACTTTATATCAAGCACCGTGGCGCAGTGGGTAGTGTGTTGGCCTCTGACGCCGATGACTCGGGACCGAATCCCGACACAGCCATGTCATCGAACGTGTTTTTCACGGTGTTTCTCCTCAACGGGGTTCTGACAAAACCTCCTGTAGTAAAATTGTCATGAAAAGCTTCTCGAAATTCGCCGTTCGGAACCGGTAATAAAACTGTAGGTCCCTTTCACCTATGTGAAAATGAAATCACACACAACATGGGTGATTGAGAGAAGCTCGGCTCAGGTTCTTCATGGACTGTAACGCCAACATACACACATACATACTTTATATCAAATGAAGAACTTACGGCTCTCCTAGCTCTCTTAACTATGAATATTTTCACAACCTTCCGGACTCTCACTTCCGGGAAGGAATACTGACGTTATTAAAAGCCTGTGCTGAAGTCAAGAGTGACAGAAAAATAAAATATTTTTTTAATTGGGGGTGGCCGTGGTGCAGTGGTTAACATAATCGACCGCCGAGCGTAAGGTCGATAGTTCAAATTCGTTTCATAGCCAAGAAAAAGTAATTCCTATACGGACAAAAAGTATGCAACGCAGTTGTGAATGGAAAGTGACCAGACGTACTGCTGCAGGCATAACACTCTCAGTATATGTTCAACTAAAATTCTTCCTCTGCGTATGCAATAAGAAGTGCTCGAATGATTTATTACGGACTATAACCAAAGCGAAATTTGGTCGGCTCACGTCCTATCTAGGACAACCACCCCTGAGAGTAGTCAACGAACATCAACGACCCAAACCACTGCACTCCGTTCAGGTTGTGTGTGTATCACATCATAAGGAAACATCAAAAACTCTTGAACCTGCGCGACTCTCTAAAAAAAAAAAAAATTGAAAATCGCATTATTTCATTGTCAAGCCGAGAACTTTCCACCTTACCCCATATTAGTCAACACCTGTTTTATAGTGAACACTTTCATCACGGCGCAACAGACCACAAGACTCATTCTTCACACTTTTTTTTGACGGATGATGCCCTTTGTGCTCAGGTGTCCCAATGTTCTTTTGTAAACTATTCAAAACGCCCATACTTGTCATGGGAGCCTTCCGTGATATTGCCTTTTCAGACAAGGCGCTACTCTCAAAATGTGGAACGATTACTTAGGCATGAGGACAACGAACTGAGGATATAGGTTATTTCAAACTTTATCTAGCTTTCAAATGAACCCATTTCAGAACTCTTCACAAATCGTTCCTCCATCACATTACGGCCGTAAGAGATACCCATCAAGATCCTCGCAGATTTTCACTAACACCCCTTTCGGGTTTTTTTTTTTTTTTTTTTGTTTTTGGGAAAAAGTAAGCAGAAATCATGCTACATTCCCAGGATTCAAGCTACAGGAAGATCATTTAAATTATATACATATGTAAAACTCAAATAACATCCCCATGTCTTTTGACTTGTGGGCGTTGGAGCATTCTTACTTCGCTTTGTCCTTCAATCCTTTTCTGTATGATCCAGTGAGTGTATACCAACATATGTGAAATTCACTATCAGTTCGATCTAAGGATGTCACTCAGCTGTAATCGGCGTATACCATCGATGCTGTACGATGAATATAAAATTCCATTCATGTGAATGTACTATAGTCGAATGCAGTCTCACGACGAAGCTACTACTGATGGCTTGGAGAGGGTAACACGACTGAGTGACACCTTGCAAGTTGAATTGGATGTTGCTACTTAAGATAGGAGCATCGCTTAAAACATTCATCCTCACATGTACATATATACATATGTACGTCTGTATGTGTATAGCCGTAGGCTAACTCTCGAATATCAATATCCTTTATTTGAAATGTTCGTGGAAGTGGTGGTGTCAATTATAATATATAGGGCGTGCAAAATGATGCGATCTTATCTACGAATGGTAAAGTAGATTCCAATTTTATTGCTTCTCGGATAACCGTCTCACTGTGCCTGCTAGCGGACAAGGAAGTCTTCGAAGAGTGTGAAATGTGGGTTTGTGTGTTTGCGTCCTGACCTGAATATAATATTTATGAGGAGGGAAACTCCGCGGGCATCTTATAAGGTGAGAAATTGTCCACAACTGTAAGGAAGGAGCTTCGCTTGCTTTCATTTCGCTCGCGATTTCAAATCGAGATTAGGACAAGGATTTCGTGCTGACTAAAGGGAATAAATTACGACTCAGTTTTCTTTCTTTTTTCAACTGGTTTCATCGCCACCTACCCATCACCCCCGTTTGACAATTGCCTCTCTATGCTCAAATAAATTCGAGATACATACATACATTTCTTTTACAAAAGCTGCGACCATTCTGGGACAGGAAGTTGGTTACTAGGACACAATTGCTACGACAACAAATCAATCCCATTCCAGAGTTCAGATTCAAATTCAAATTAAATTCAATCCCGAATCAATATTTTATCACCAGATGTCAACGTCAAAAGTGGAATTATGGTCGTTGTTGAAATTGAAATCTATCCAAACGACCACACATGGCCCACTGTAATGTGATCGCCAGGCAAGCAATTATCCATATCACGCTGACACGATGGCTGGAAATATGTACATACATAAGAACATACATAAATCGATGTTACAAATGTGCCATTGCTAATCCCACTGCGACTGTTGGTGTCAGATACGCGATAGCCTGGATATTAGACGCCACTATAATGATCAGTGTCAATGCCACTGCCAACCATAGTGCTACCTGACAGAAAAGGAAATTATTTCGTTTGCAAATATTTTAAACATGGTCACCCGTTCAACCACTAATCATTGAATCCCAGTACACGCATGCATACACACAAAGTCCGTCCACAAATCACAAACAGTATGCACACCGCCGCCACTGGACAGTGGAAATGAAAGCGAACATTCGGTGTCCGGTAGTGACCAGACCATATCCGGACCATGTACCAACGCACATGCATCGCTTTGGTCATAACATATTAAGATACGGTATTAAAACTCGCGCATCGCTAGCGAAGGACCGAATGTTGTACGCGCGAGTCCTTTCAACCGGAAGGACCCAGTATACGAGTGGTGTCATGGTATGGAGAACAGATTACATGGAATGGACTTGTGGGTGAATACAAATTCTGGCCTGACATGAATATAGGTCAGGAAGGTGAACACAACGAGATACGTGCGGTTGTGCATTGTAAACAAAATATATATGTTAAAGAGCAATTGGAGCGAGGTGGTGGGTAAATAAATTACGAGCGCACGGAATATGGATGTCGCTGTTTTAGCAGCTCAACACGATGTTCATATTTGAATAAGACCTGTAAGAAAAATGCAGAAGATAAAATTGGTATGGCAAAAACGCGATCCATATTTGTAACTTGCTCGACGAGTTGTTTACAGGGAAATCCTTTCAAATCGCGTCTTTTTGGAAATTAAACATCACGGAACGTGCTGCTTCAAATTATCGGTTCTACTTCATATGTATGTAAAATGAAGATGGCATAACGAATGCGTGCTATTCATCTTATTGATTAATCGACACAACAACGAAAACCCACCAGTGATTATTGAGGAAGAAATGCATCCACTACATGATACTGTTAAGTATAGATCTTGAGATGGTTACCCATTCGATTCCTCTTTAAAAGTATAGATACATGTCCACCTAAAACCAATTGAGAATACTTGATATCGCAAAATTGTGAGATATTCCTCCAGATTAAACAATTTAGCGCTACTGACCCAGATTGGCCAATATGTTTCGTCTTGGGTAAGAAAAGCACGCTTTTATGGCCTGAATTGCTTGTTATTATGTCGTGTGATTATTTAGGTGCTTGGATTTTAACTGCCACAGAAGTACAGAAAAGTTGGAAAAGTGGATAAAAGGTTTATTTAGATTGATAAACATTTGAAGATGATTTAACCTTTTTAATAACGGCACCGACGGGACATACCCTGTTATGCTGCAAAAAGGTATAAAGCAGCTGCTTCCTACCTAGAAAATAAATTTCACTGCTAGCCTGACACTTGCCTACATACCTATCCCATGGCGCATGGTGAACGTGGTTCTTATTCTCAAAATAGGGAAAAAGGATTACTCACTCGCCAAGAGTCTTAGACCAATCTGTCTAACATCCATCTTGCTGAAAAGCATGGAGAGAATAGTAGAGCCCGCACGTGCGCAAAGTTGCCTTTCGAATGCATCCTCTTTCGGAGAGGACGGAGCTTTTGATAACGCATTTTTGGACAGCATGTGTGAAGCACTGGTTTTGTGGATCAAAGCAATGTTCGTGCACAGGACATTGGTCGCTGATAAAGGTTTCGGACATTGTGTCAAATCTGACGTAAACAGATATGATACATGGTTGTCGACTATCTGCTCGATGCTCTCAATGTCTCTATAATCTATGCCCAGGCCTAGGCGGAAGATGTCGTCATTCTCTCTGTCGACTCTATTAAGCGACTGTCTGTCTAAAAGCACAGGCAGCGCTAAATGTGATCGATGATTAATACACGAGAAAAAGGCTGTTAGTTAATTCTCTCAAGACTGATGTCGTTCTTTTCACGAGAAGGAGGAAAGACACTGACCTGACTTCGCTGATGCCAAAAGGCTTGCTCATACGAATATCCAAGGAAGTTGAGTACCTGGGAGTTATCTTGGACAGCAAGCTTCTTTTGGCAGGCTAACACGCAAACATGTCCTAGCCTTTTTCACCAAAGTTCAAACAACGGCTTGTCTCAGCTTTATGGGTAATTTCTCCAGCACGCCGGACGCTGCTCTAGATGTTATGATGCACCTTTTATCCCTCGATATATTTATCACAGGGTGTGCACTTAAAGCCTTGTCTCGTCTCAACAGAAATGGTTTTTGGTGAAACTCGCATTGGAATGACAGTGTGCTTGCAAGTGAAACATCATACGACTCGCGGCTCATGGATATGTCCTCTGATGCAATGACACCTGCCATCCTATTGCGCTATATAACTTCATAGTAAAATTTCCATGGCGTCAGGATTGTCTTCTTCACAGATGGCTCTGAGTCTGGGCTGGGGTCCGGCGCTAAGGTTTTCATTGAAAACGTCCGACTGCACTTTTAATTAGGAAAATATGCGTCTGTCTTTCAGTCAGAGATATACGCAATTCTGTTGCGAAGCATCGGTGGAAGGGTAAAGTTGGTGTCCAGAGGTCCCGAAGGTCACTTTAACCAGCTCCAAGTTAGTGTATGAACTTAAGGCCTTCCTGAACAAATTCGGTATACTTAACTCACTAAGGCTTGTTTGGGTCTCAGGTCATTCTGGGATCCCAGGAAATTAGATCTCTGATAAACTCGCCAGATGGGGCTCAGAGGAGTGTTTCACAGGACCCAAACCCGCCTTGGGCTTTCACGGTCAATACCACATCAACGATTGGGTCCTTAATGCACACAATCGTAGATAGAGGGAATATCCAGGATGCAGGATGACTAAGTGTGCACGCTCTGATGTCTGCAAGAAATCCACAGCATTCTTCTTGTCCTTAAGGAGAATTGACCGCAGAAAACTTACTGGCGTCATCACGGGCCATTACACTTTTGCCAAGTATATCTGCATGCTCGGCACCAGTGAGACGCCTACCTGTGCTGCATGTTGCATATTCTCTGTGACTGTCTAGACCAATGATTCCCAAAGTGGTCTATATCGACCCCAAGGGGACGACGACAACCTGCAAGGGGTCTATGTCAGCAAAAAAAAAATTGGGGGTCCATGAAATGAAAATGGGGGTCCACGATAATGGATCTCAACATACACTGATAGTACTTTTGTCCAGGAATGTTCGGATTACGAAAGTTCGGATTATGGATATTGGAATGTACATACTTCTCTATATTAAAATTAAAATTTTGTATTATTGCTAAAGTGGAACCAGTGAATTTTTACACATGACAGTCGAATGTACGTAGAGATAAATCGCATAACAATTTGTTATTATTATTCGTTAAAGTTTTCTTTAGTTCCTTAAAGTTCCATAATACCAAAACCTTCAGTAACATTCATAACATTCACCTTCTCACATTCATTAATGGCCTATGCCTGCCATAAAATCTAAGACCATACGATTTAAATTTGACTTTGATTTTTTAATACACAGCTGCTGGTCCTTATGACTTATTTAAATAGATTCATTTTGCCCACAGATGACTGATGCCATGTTCGAATTTAAAAAGAAATGTAAACAGTACAGTGTTGATTATTTGAAGCTTGGCTTCATTCCATCATTGTCGGACAAACAATTGGCTATGTGCCTTTTGTGCAACAAAGTTTTGAGCAATGGCGCTATGAAAGCATCTAAGCTGCAGGATCATCTGAGAAGATGTCACCCTGATAAAACAGATAAAGATTTGAAATACTTTCAAACACTCAAAGATAAACTTCAGAACAGACCCACGTTGGACGGAATGTTCGCCTCGACGTCACAAAGGAACGATGATGGTTTGCGGGCGTCTTACAATATTTCTCTACTTATAGCAAAATCCGGAAAACCGCATTCTATCGGAAAGAAGTTAATTTTGCCAGCCGTTGAAGAGGTTTTAAAAACTGTTTTAAACAAACCTGCATCTGATATCATTAAAAGAATTTAAACAATACTGTTTAAGGACGTATTGATGAAATGAGTTCTGATATTGAAAGCTTCTTGTGTAATTATTTGCAAACGACCCATTTTTCTATACAACTTGACGAGTCAACTTTACCTGGTAATGAAGCATTATTATTGGCATATGTTCGTTTTATCTACGAAGAACTGCTCTTCGCAAGAACTTTGACAACGGACACTAAAGGTGAATCAATATTTCATGTTTTGAAGGAATACTTCATTGAAGAAGCAATCCCTTTATCTAATATAATATCAGTAGTAACAGATGGAGCCCCTGCCATGGTTGGACGTTTTCGTGGTTTTATAAGCTATTTAAAACAATATGTGTCAGGGGTGTAAGCAATACATTGCGTCATCCATCGACAACATTTAGTTGCGAAAAACTTGAGTGTTAGATTGCATGAATCTCTTCAACCGAGTAAACCGAATCTGAAGCAACCCGTTCAATGCGCGGTTATTTGCGCAGTTGTGTGAAGAAAATGACGAACACTTTCATCAATTACTCCTCCACATTGAGGTAGGCTGGCTGTCAAAAAGATTATGTTTGACAAGATTTTTTGCACTTTTTGAGACTATTTTAGACTTTCTGGATACCAAAGATAAAATTTTAAAAGACAATTTAATGAAGTGGAAAAGAGACATTGCCTATTTAACCGATTTGTTTACAAAATTTAATATGGCTAATTTGCAGTTAGAAGGCGACAGTGTAACAGTTTGAGAGTTTGATTAAAACGAAGCCCATCTTATCAGCGTTTCTTGCCAGAGTTAAACTAAGGAAGTAAAATATTGGACGGGGCGAATTTCCCCAGTTCCCCAATTCGTCACAGACAAACTGCTAGGAAGACGACATTTCAAACTACGTTCAACATTTAAATGCCCTCTATTCAGATTTTGAAACTAGGTTTGAGAAATGAGCTTCATTGCTGAAGATAATTTTTCGATAAAAAAGCAGCTCTTTCTCCAACTCTTCTAAATCAAAAATAGACGGTTGTGTCCAATTATTGAGCTTCAGTTCTTGCACGAGCTGTATTCTGTAAGGTTTTATATCAAGATATCTTTGATGTGGGTATTGAACTTGGAAGCAGGTAGACCCATTGCGGGTTCAGATCCTGAGAAACTCTCCTCTGAGCCAATTTGGTGAGTTCATCAGAGATCTCATGTCCTGGGATCCCAGAATGACCTGGGAGCCAAACAAGCCCCAGTGAGTTTAGTCTAGCGACTTTGTTCAGAAAGGCCTTAAGTTCATACACTAACTTGGAGATGGTTAAGGGGTTGGACACAGCTTTGAGTGCAGCTTGGCTGCCACTGCAGACACATATGCTTTTTCCCTCCACAATATAGTGCATGACCATCAGGACTGTGTACATCTCTAACTGAAAGGCAGACGCATATTTCCCTAACGAAAAGTGCAGTCGATCATTTTAGCGTTAAAAAAAACCCCAGCGCCGGACCCCAGTCCAGACTTGGAGCCATCTTTGTAAATGCGAAGACAATCGTTTCGACTGTGAATTTACAGTGCAATAGGATGACAGACATCATTGCGTCATAGGGCATATTCATGAGACAAGGATCGTAGGTTATTTCCCGCGCAAGCTCACTATCTTTCCAATGCGAGTTGTACCAAAAACCATTTCTCTTGAGACGAGATATGGCTTTCAGTGCACACTCTCTGATAAATATGTCAAGGGGCCCTTAATCAATATTAAACAGTAGACTTCCTGTGGTAGTCATCGCCCCAAATCCGGGCCTCATCGCTGAAGATGGTGTTTCCTTTTTCTGAAATCGAAGCTCAGTCAGCGAACACATGATGTTTTCTCTAGTCATTTTCCGGTCCAAGTTCCGATTAAAATTCGCTAAGTTGATTTCTGCGAATTCTCCAGTGCGAATTGACTACTATAGATAGCGGCAGTGTGCAGGTTGATTTTTCATCTAAGCTGTAGTTTAAGCATAGCACTCCCGCGCTGACTTACCTTAAAAACGTCAAGTGTATTCGAATTGTTCTTTTATATATCGGGGTCGACGGGATCTCACCTAAGAATATATGATGTTGTGACTAGTGTGATCAGCGGCGAGATTTAGAGGAAAATGTAACTTCCTCGGCTTGCGAAAATGTGGTTCTTGGGCTCGGTTTGGTTTTTTTTTTGTTAATTGAATGTTGACTAGTTGACAGTGTTAGGATTTTTCTGTTGTTTCAAAGGGTGCCCATCGCAAGTTGACTAGTTTTGCTGGCAGATGTAGGGATGCATATTTTTACATTTCCATATGAACTAAATTCCTTCATGGACACTCTAAATGCCCTCACTTTATTCCTACCGCTGTTATTGCAGTACATCATTCTCCCTCTTCCCGATTGTGAGGTGTTTTCGGATTGTGGCCACGTAAGCTAGTCCGGATATACTGCAATTAAAACATATCCGCATCACCACCATCGGTTATTATAGTCATAATCAGATGGTAAACATTCATTTTGTGCGGTCTCTCAGTGCGTTATGAAAGGCAATCGTCATTCGTTTGCTAATGATCACGGTAGGCTTATAATGAGTTGAATTTCGTATTTAGATTCCAATGGAGGATCTGAGCCTGAGCTGAAGCCTCCTTTCATCATTAACGGTCCCGGGCACGCTGCTTCCTGTTATAAAGGCCAAGTTGTCTTACATCCGCAATTACGTGGTTTTATACCGATCTTCCTCTTCTTCTCGAACCAGGAGGCCCGGATTTGAAGACCTTCTTAGCTGTAGCGTTATTATGTATGCGCTTAATCTGTACTTTCCGTACCACATCCACATCCTTCTACAACTCACAGAGTTTGCGGTTGAGTCTTCTCCCCCATTTGCCATCTTGGCAGATAGGGCTGAATATTCGATGCATCATTTTTTGGTTTTCTATTCATTTACCTTCCGAAGGCCACTACCACGGCATGTTGGGAACACGCGATAATGTCTGTATAGTGTGCGTATCTCAACAGTTGTACCGATTTATAGAAAATAGTGCCTTCCGTGTTAATACCTTCCCTCCGCGCTATCTGTTCGAGTATCAATTTGACGGAGCCACACGACAGCGCATCACCTTGCCATAATAGGGTACAGGTGTCGAACGGTTCCATCGCGTTTTTTCGAGCGTGGTGAGACACAATCGGATTTGTTCTCCCCGGATCCCAAATTCGGCCATCGCATTAAAGAGTCTTGTAGCTTTTCTAGGACTTGCCTTAGTGTAAAGATTTGGTTTACAGCCGATTTGCCGGGAAGCCTACCGGAGTGCACCTCGGTAGTTGGTGCACTAGGTGGGATATTGGCTTTCGTCTTCCCAAATTCTGCCGATGATCCGGTGCATGCTTCCTACCAAAACATTACCGGTAGCCTGATGAGAGACCATCCGAGCCCGCGGATTTTTTGCTCTTAAGCCTTTTAATAGCTGTACCGATTTCTTTAATGCTGGGTGGAAAGACTCCTTTATCAATTTTCCGGAAAATTAATTGGAAAGCTGGCCTTTGCTATTTCTCTCCATTTTATGATACAGAATTCAAAAACCCTAACGGTTTTGCCAGTATTCTTTAAACATGAATGACCATCGCTTTACGCAAGATTTTAATCCATTCACCGAAGCCTTATAGTCCAACAAAACTAACCCCCAAAACCTTAATGTGTCGGGTAGTTATACTAGAATAACAACACGAAGTGTTCCGAGCAGTTTCCTTGCTAGGTGCTGACACATCTGACGCAGATGGATACCTATAATTGGACAACTGACACACACAGTGTGGAATGGTCGTTACCAGAAAATTTAGAAAATAGCGGCACGCAATTATCTGGAGTAAACAAAAATCCTTAACTATTCACCCGTTACTGTCGTTAATGTGTGCAATATATACTCGAAGGGCTATGTATGGAAAAAGGGCAACTGATTTGGTGAAATAAATTGCCTCGACTCATGTGGAAACCTCAATTCGCTGTAAGATCTCTCTAAAAGGAAACGACAAAAAAGAAATAAGAAAAAAATTTACATTAACTGGAACGACCAGGAAAACTTAGCAACAAAAGTGTCATCTCAGTAAGTGCCTGCACTTAGCACTATTTCCACAGCATTCCGCAGCATTTCGAGCCTTCTTAAGTCTCATTAAGCCGCTCTTATTTTCCACGTCAGGTGTTTCGAAATGCTCTTCACAGGTGTCAATGCCTCATTGAAAACTATCAGGAAAACTATTTCCTTCGTGCCATGCCAAATGCAAAAGAATCGAAAAAAAACGTCAGCCACGTCCCTAAAGGGTAGTTTTCAAAATGGCACCAAAATACTCGTTGGTACTCTCAAATGACACAGTCTAAGGAAAGAGAATGTGCAACAAAAAAACAACTCGGCGTACCTGACAGAAAGTAGCTTGCTGTACAAAAAGTTAAACAAAACTCATTAAGCTCTTCAGTGGTATGTGGAACATTTGAAAATCCTTGCATTGTAAGGTTGCAATGCTGCATACTATGTACTCTTATATGTTTAAGGATAAGAAATACTGTGAGACTGTAGTTGGATTCGAATATGCTAACATCTTTCATAGTATTTAACAGCTCGCAGCTTGCAGCTTACAACTTTCAACCCTCAACCCGCAACTGTTAACCACTAACCGTCAACTGTCAGCCGCCGTTCGTCCACCTCCTGGGGGTAGGGTGGTAACAACTTAATGCCACGTACTGATGCACTTACCGTGAAAAGTTGTAAAAAACAAAAAAAAATTAAATAAAAAAAGAACACACGAACACAGAAATGAGCAAAATTTTACTTTTAAAAAGGACCAAAGTTCCATGACACGGTTGCTATTTTGTACGTTTTTTTATCCACTGCAAAGCCACATGTCCCAATGGTGGTGCATGGAGGAGTTCGTTGGCTCTTTAAACATTAACTGTATTCTGAAGGATGACGGATGAAGGATGATGGCATGGAGGTGTGCCGAGTCAAAAAGTATTCACTTTGCCTTCGTTCCGGATGAGCGTATCTGCTTTCTGCCTTCGACCTGTTTGCCACCAACACAACCACTTTGTTTTTGTTATTGTTGTTTTTTTTTACTTTTTAATTGGAAGATGAATACGCAAATTGGTTTAAAGTATTCACTGGCGAACGGTTCGTGGACGGAGTTCTCCTGTAGGACGCATTGCGGGCGATGGGAATATTCATCCGGCCTTTTAGGTCAAAGTGGAAATCTCGGTCATATGCTCACAATTGCATTTGTGATGATCTCACCTGAAGTTAATTGCGTGTCAAGTCCACGAGAGTGAACGTTTGTGCTCACACCCATTAGTCCGCCTACCGCGAAGCAATTGTCAGTGTTGACGCTCGAGTCGCATGTGGACCGTGGCCATACACACTTTTGTGTGCCACATCAAGCATTCCGTTTCAGGCTCAGAATCTGGGTATTTGCACGAAGTTGACGGGGGAGAAAAAAATTCCGCATATACATAATGTACATGCATCGGCATTGGCATGGGTTTGGATATGAGCACGGGCACAGGCATGGGCATGGGCGTGGAGTGTCAGAATCAGCCTCGGTTAATTTGTCTTTTCCCCAGATTATAGCACTTTGCGTAAATCAGAGGATGAGAGGTCGAGTGAGAAAATAGCGTGGATCAGGATCGGGATCAGGAAAGGAGAACTGCATTTATATATCAAAGGAAATTATTGCCATTATACGTGCTACTGGGGACACTGCATACTCGAGTATATTTCGAGTCTTTGGAGATTCAGTGTCAGAGTGGCTATGGCAGTGGCACTTCGTATGACGCTCTCATGCATACTCATACGTTGACAGGGTTTATTGGATGCAGTACGAAGCGAATTGGCTTATCGTGGTTGCCCTGCGCTGGTCATTCGATCCGTATGTAGTACTTCGCCAATACTCGTATGTTGTTATGTTAAGAGAACGATGAATTTTTAGTGCACATTGTCCTGGGAGCAGGGGGATGAGCAATTTTTTTAGTGCACTTTTGGATGATAGGATTTTTATGCACTGCAATGTCATAAAATATGTGTACGAGTATCTGATGAATGATGGGCCAGGACGATCGTTTCGCCTTCTATTTTTCTCCCTTCTTATTCATTGTGGCCCTCTATATATTTTTAGAACCATGCCTTTCGCTTGCGATAACATATATTCAGATTGAAAGTTAACGACATAACCATCACGAAAACTGAAAACTGAATTGAAGTATGTCTCTGGCTATGAGACATCACTTGAACTGCTATTTTATGGATGTGCTTTGAACTTCATACATTGGACGTCATTTGAACAGTTTACCGAATCATATCCTCGTTCTTCTCAGAAATCGGACTTTTATAGGAAGATTTTCATTGAGCGTGTCTTAGCAGTTATAGATACATGTATGATGTATGTATAACAAAAACCTTTGTTGGGGGTGAAAATTCTTCAATATTTCTCGTACTCAATGCCGTACTTTAAACTCCACAAGACTCTACTGCACAAATTGGCTGGACCGGCACAACTAGCGAATTAACATGTTCCTCAGGAAAAAATTCAAAGGGGGAGTTAAAGAACCCCAATTCGAGGTCCAAAAAAATGCGAACAGGGAGGCTACTGCCTCCCTCCGACCGTCCGACTTACTATCTTTGATCAAAGAAAAAACAACTTCGCGTTTTCGTACAATGATTTATTAATTCCAATCGTTAGGATACGCTGCTCACTTAGAATTAACTCTACAACTAGCTATATTTCCCACTCGAAGTCTCTGCCCCGGCGTCCAATCCGCAGTGTTATCAGTTGTCGGTCGGCGCATGTAACCGGTGCGATGCAACTCGATTCCCATGCACTGGTATCGTGGGAACGCGTTCGCACCTGAACAAATCAAATATGTCGACTAAGCAAATCCATGGAGATTTGCTATCACCCCTATACTGCGGGATCGCTGTGTTAACTGGGGCTTATCTCAGCGGCCTGACGTTTATGCGCATATCATCCTATCGAGATCAGAAAAATCAATTGTCATAGTTTTGTTTTATCATTGAATATGTTTTTTTTTTTTTTTTTGCCAGAGCGTGGATTTCTTGATAAACGTTAAAAAGCACCAATCAGTGAGGTAATCTAATGGCTTCTATTCATGTGTTAATTGAGTCCCATCTATTTTTTTCATTGGTTCCAAAAGTAAATTTAAATAAAACATCCGAAAGTGTTGGTGAACATTCCTAGAATAACGTGTATTGCGGAAAATAAAAATTCAAATTCAATTTCAATATTCAATATTAGAAAGGAAGAATTGCAACTGGCTACCTCTTCAGATCATTCTCTGCGGAAGTATCGATATAACAGGGAATCCCAAAAGACATTTCTGCGGTGCTCTAGCGAGTCTAATGATTTGATGATCAGTTTAACTGCGAGATTTTGAATTCTGCCTAGCAAGAGCAATGTGGTCTTAGATGCGCCAGACCAGTCATTAAACTTCAATTTAGAACGAATGAATGCCTTATAGATTGTAAGGTATGTAAGTGTTGTGTTGTTGTGTATGTAAGTGTTGTGTTGATGGGGTCACACGTACACTTAGTACGTCTGTGTTCAATCTTAATTTTCTGTAACAGTTAAAGTATTTAATTTGTCTTTAAATAAATTATTAATCGACTATAGACTCTGTTATCATTTAGTGTTAGAATGAAGTGTGTTCTTTGTAATATAAAAGTAGACAGGCATGAATTCAAAATACAGTGCTCCAACTGCAAAAATTACGTTCACGCAAAGTGCGCGAAAATCGACAAGAGAGACATTGTAACTCGGGAGCGCAGTGGTTACAAATGCGGTACTTGTACCTCTCTTAGAAGAAAGTCATCCCTGATTGATACATCAATAAATTCGCCAACAGTAAGAAGTCGAGCTGCTTCTAACTCTACCCTAGCTACCCATGACGTCAATAATTCGGGTGCCGAAGCAGTTACTATTCAAATGTTGTACACAGAGATGCAAAAAATTACCGCGGAAGTCATCGATCTAAAAAATGTTGTTACACAGGCGATGTCAAAAATTAAATCTCTTGAAGACATGAATGCATCTCTTAACAAAAAGGTTGACTTCTTGGAGTTGAAACTGCATGCATTGGAGCAAAGAGATAAGCGCTGCTCTGTGGACATCATTGGTCTACCGAATGTAAACAAAGAAAATGTCAAAGAAAGAGTAACATCTCTTATAAGACAACTTGATTGCGAGGAATTGAATGCAAGTGAAATGGAGTCTTGCTTCGTTAAGAGCGTGAGAGTGAACAAAAACACAAAAAAAACATCTCTCAATATCGTGTGTGTTAAATTTTCTTCTCTCTTGCGTAAGGAAGCTGTAATGCATAAAATGCGTGAGAGACGAAAGTCATCTTCGTCCAGTGTTGGTGAAAGAAACGATGGCAGGAGCAACAACAGCAGCAGCAACAATAGTAGCACCAGCAGCAGCATTGGCAGTAACATCAACATCAGCAACAATGTTTATATTAACGACTGTCTGTCAACTTATTCAAGGCTATTGTTAAAAAGGGCAAACGAACTTAAGCGTAGTAGAAAATGCAAATATGTTTGGGTGAGAAATTCATCTATTCTTATACGTAAAACGGAAGGTGGTGACGTCATTAAAATCAAGTGTTTTGAGGATTTTAGTAAACTTAGCAACATTTAAATGAAATTTGTTATTTTATAATGTCATATAATTATTCATTTTCCAATCCTCGTTTTTCATCTTCCAACTGTAATTGTTTTTGTATAGATCATCCAATCAATCAGCAATATTCCGGATTTTCTGTAATCCACCAAAATATTCGTAGTATGCGTACCAATTTTGACGCTTTTTCTAGTCATCTAGCATCTTTGGATCACCTGCCCGATTTAATATTTCTTTCAGAAACTTGGATTTTCCATAATGAAATGAATGATTACAAAATTCCAGGCTATAAATTTGTAGCCAATTGTAATCAATCTTACGCATCAGGAGGTGTCGCAGCATTCTGCAAAAATGATTTAACTGGTTGTGAAATAAACATTCGGGAAATGGAAAGTGCCGATATTATTGTTATTTCTTGTGTAATTTCTGATATTCGTTATTGTTTTACATGTGTTTATAGATTGCATAAATTTAAAGTCAATGTCTTTTTGGACGAGTTCTTGGGACTCTCAGAGTTGCAGCATTGTAAGAATATGATATTGTTAGGTGATTTTAATGTCAACATTCTGTCCGACAAACCTGATACTGACAAGTTTCTTTCGTTTCTCGCTTCGTTTGGCTTCGATTGTGCCTTAAACCAGCCAACTCGATACAAGTCATGTTTAGACCATATATTCGTAAGGATTCACAGAAACAACTTTGTCAAATATAAAACAGCTGTCTACGACATAAAA
This sequence comes from Eumerus sabulonum, assembly GCA_951905685.1. NCBI lineage: Eukaryota > Metazoa > Arthropoda > Insecta > Diptera > Syrphidae > Eumerus > Eumerus sabulonum. The sequence continues at coordinate 214,211,511 of OX645060.1, forward strand.
ATAACTGACCATTGTTTGACTACTCTTCAATTAGACTGCAGTGTTTCTCGTACCATACAGCTTCTAAACAGAAAGATTAGGAAAATTGACTTCATTAAACTTAAAACAAAATTAAATTTTGAACTCTGGGAAGATGTTTTCAATTCGAATAATCCATCCCTTGCTTTTGACTTGTTTCTTAAAAAACTGCAAGTTCATTTAACAAATTGCAGTCAGGAAATTATTCAAAATAACAATAAATTGAAATGTCTTAAACAGTGGATGAATCTAGCCCTTCTTTCAAAAATTAAAAAGAAGCATCGGCTCTATTCTAAAGTTAAAAAACATTCTAATAATGTTAGACTTAGGCGATATTATGAAAAGATTTGCTTGGAACTAAAGTCTGATATTCCAAATTGCAGGGATGAATATTTCAGGAGTAGATTAGCTCAAAATATTGGCAATTCTAAAAAGGAGTGGGGAGTGGTTAACGAAATATTAAATAGATCCACGAAAAATGATGATATTACACTTATACTTAATAATGCTAATGTAACGGAACCATTGCAAGTCGCAAACTCCTTCAATGACTTCTTTTCTAACCTGTACACTACTTATGACTGGAGCGATGTCATTAATAAATGTAATTGCAATAATTCTGTTGTAAAAGACTGTTTTGAACCTCGATCCTTTCATTTTGAAGAATTTTCAAGTTTTGAAATTCATAAAATCATAATGTCTCTTAAAAATTCTAATTCATCTTCTTGCGACGAGATCACAAGCTCCTTATTAAAACAAATATCATTCCAAATCTCAGATGTCTTGAGCTTTGTTTTCAATTTCTCCGTCTGGCGGGGGATTTTCCCGGAAGCCTTAAAAACAGCGGTTGTGATACCATTACATAAAAAAGGGGACAACACATTGTTAAACAACTATCGTCCTATATCCCTTCTGTCTGTGTTCTCAAAAATTTTCGAAAAAGGAATGAAGTCTAGAATTCTTTCTTTTTTAAGCAGGAAAAAATACCTCAGTGACTTACAGTACGGTTTCAGAAGTGGAAGATCTACTGAAAATGCCTTACTGAAATTCCTTGGGGAATTATACAATAGTTTGAATGATTCAAGGATTTCTGGAGCTCTTTTTATCGACATTACAAAAGCTTTCGATATGGTTGACCACAATCTCCTATTAAATAAACTTTATTTTGCCGGTTTCCGAGGTTTTGTTTATGAGTGGTTCGTTTCATATCTTCAGAACAGAACACAGGTGGTTAAGATAAAAAATTGTTTAAGTTCCCCTAAATCCATAAATATGGGTGTTCCGCAGGGTTCCGTTTTGGGCCCGATCTTATTCTTAGTCTACGTAAACTCCTTATTTTTGCAACCTTTCAAAGGAAAAATCACAGCCTTCGCCGATGATACAGCCCTCTCGTACTCAAACTCAAGTTATTTTGATACCTTTGTGGATGTTAATTATGATGTAGAGCTACTGAGAAATTGGTTCATGCAGCATAAGCTCTTAATCAGTACCAAAACTAAGTTTATGTTCTTCAACACTAAAGGTACAAGCCCGAGCGATTTTCCTTTATATTTTCATTCACCAAGTTGCAACCGATTTCCAATAACTGAATGCGAGAATAATACCTTTAATTATAATGATAATCTATGTTGTACTGACGACTGCTTTAAAATTGAATGTGTCGATAGATACAAGTATTTGGGTATTATTTTGGATCATAAACTGAATTGGAAGAATCACATCTCGTATCTTAAGCAATATCTCAATAACGTAATCAAGCAGCTTTACCACCTTAGTCTCTTTTGTAATCAATCTGTTTTGAAACTGGTTTATAATGGTCTCTTAAAATCTAAATTGCAATATGGCCTATCTTGTTGGGGTGGTGCATACTTCTCTAATCTTAAGCCTTTATTAATTAAACAAAAACATGCTGTTAGAATAATTTGCAAAGTAAATCGTTATACACATAGCTTTGATCTGTTTAAAAACCTTGGAATTCTACCACTTAGACATCTTTATTGTTACAAAGTGTTAAAAATATTTTTTAAAAATGCTGGTTATTATGCAGTTAGATTTGATGATAACTATAACTTACGTGTCAATACCAGAAATTTGGCGTCTGTACCGACAGTAAAAAAAAGTCACTATTCATGTTTTTTCCTTGTTACCGCACCTCGGTTATTCAATTCACTTCCGGTTAATCTACGATGCGAAAGACTGGAAACAGTTTTCTTGAGAAATCTTCAAGAGTGGATCTTGTCTCTCAGCTATTCTGAGATTGAATTACTTCTGCACATTTAATCGAACTATAACATGTACCTCGATTGGATGATCTCCTTCATTTTGCAATTTATTATGCTGCCTGTTTACTTTAACTTTAATATGTACCATACACCTTATTTTTTTCGTAAATTATTATGTTCCCCATCAACCGTTCCTACTTTTTGTTATAGTGTTCGGATAAATACATTCACCACTTGTTTTTGCAATTGAATGTATATGTACTATTTCAGTCATATGTATCAACAAATAATGTCAATAATATATCTATGTAAATACATTTTGTCTGAAATAAAGCTAAATTGTAAATTGTAAAAATTGTAGCCAGATCGAAGGGTGAAAAAAAATTCTTGCATCTGTATTTCGCAGGACTCTAGGCGTAACTGAACATGTGATTGTTCCGACTAAAACTATGAATAACACGAATTTCTCAGATGCAAGTGACATTCATGGATAATGGCTGCAAGCCGGTGGTATGCATGGTCAACAGAAGACAGCAGAGTGTTTTGGAAGCACTCAATTCCACTCTTTTCTTTTTGCCCCACACATTGAAGCCGTTAATGTCGGAATTCAATGAATTTAACATACGCTGCCGTTCACTATTTATAACCGAAGAGCAAAGTCGTAAGGTAGTGAACGAATATATTAAGCTGAGTGAACGAATATATTAAGCTGAGTGTACTGAGGGCGCCGTGGCGCAGTGGTTAGTGTGTTGGACTCTGGCGCACGATGAGCTAGTTCGGATCCCGATAACACCAACGCCGTCGAATGTTTAATTCGCGACGTTCCTCCTCGGCGGGGTACTGGCAAAACCCCCCGTAATATAACTTGCCTAGATAAAAGCTTCTCGACTCACACCGTTCGGAATCGGCATTAAACTGTAGGTCCCTTTCACCTCTGTGAAAAATAAATCACACACAACATGGGTGATTGAGAGAAGCTTGGCTCTGGTCCTCCATGGGCTGTAACGCCACTAAAGAAGAAGAAGAGTGTACTGTCGTCAGCAATGAAGTGGATTGTATAAGAAGTGACAGACAAGAGGTGATTTATAAAAATGAAAAAAGTGACGGACAGAAAGCGGAGCCCTGGGAAACAGCAGCATTTGAGAAGTGGATATCAGACTTGGATCCGTCTAAAACGATTCGTAAGCTAGTTTCCAATCCAACGAAAAAAAAATTTATCGATCCCAGAGCACGGCAAAAAAATCTGATGTCAAGCTCTGGCAAAGATCTGGCTTTCACCTGTTTGATGAAGCAAGCGATTCCACCTTTCGGTAAAAAATAACATCAAACGACCAGTGGATCTGTTGCAACGGAAACCATACTGTCGGTTATTCTGCGATTCAAGATATTTCAATAACGGACAGTTGATCAGCGTTTCCATGACATTGGATAGAAGGGACGTTAGCGCAATGGGTCGGTAGTTGGAGGGAGAGGAAGATTCGTCTTTTTTGAGGATAGACTGGACAAATGCTGTTTTCCACATACTCGGAAAGAGCTCAGAGGAGAAGGAAAGGTGAACAAGTGTACACATCGATTTTGTCGGCGTAGAAGAACACTTCTTCAAAATTTTGGGGAAATTTGAGGAAATTTGGGAATTTGCATGCAAGTGGATTTCTCCCACGGTATGATTGACGCACTCCAGACACAGTGCAAGCTGGGAGCTGGCTGCGAAGTGGGCAGCAAGAAGATTAGCTATGTCTAAGGGAGTGACAGTTGAAATGTCGTTGTGGATAAGTATTGATATAGACGACGAGCGCGAGTTGATAATGTTTTTGACAAATTACCAAAAACTTTTTCTACCTTTGGGACATTGGAGGATTTTACGCCAAAGTTTTTGGTCGGACTGGAATTGGCTCTTCCGATCTTCGTATTTCAGTCGTTTTTTGGTAGCCTGTTTATGGAGGGAAGTGCGGACATGACAAGAAAGGAAATTCTTCCTTAACCCATACATATTGAAAATTGAACGCAGAAATCCCTGAAAATCATCGACAGGAGTTTTTCAGGACTTGATGCTTACTTACTTACTTGTCAGAAACTCTTGGATGGTCTGAGCCTGAACGAGATTCTGCTTCCACACATCTCCGCCCTGGGAACGCTACTTCCAATTGGAGAGTTAAAGTTTCCTGATGTCCGCGATCTCTTGGTCTCTGGACCCGAGCTTTGGTCTCCCTTGCCTACCCGATCCTCTTTGCTGGAATCGATAGATTTTTACCTTCCGGACTACGTCCACATCATTATACAGCTCCTAGAGTTCGCGCAGTTGTGTCTTCCCCTCCAATCGCCTCCCTCGCAGACTGGACCATATATCCGATGGAGAATTTTTCTTTCAAAAGGCCCAAAATCATCTCCGTTTTCTTGCTCATCATCCAGCATATCCTCTGTAAAGCAGGACTGGTAAGATCAGTGTTCAGCGAATCAGTGAATAATTTTGACTCCCAGTTGGTTGAGGTCCCCTTCCATCGGTGTGCGCCATCTTAGATTCGGTCGCCCTCGGCTGCGTCGTCCCTCGGGGTTGGACTCCAAGACTCTTCGGGCTGGAGTTGTGTTATCCATTCCCTCAACATGGCCTGGCCATCTTAGACGTTGGATCCGTAGACGCCGTACTAGGCCGATGTTGCTGTACAGTCCGTATAGGTCGTCGTTGTATCTTCTGCTCCACTCTCCGTTTATACAAACTTCTCTACTTCGCAATTGCCTCTTGAGCCCAAAGAAGCAGCGGTTGGCGAAAGAAGCGCTGGTGTTGTTATCGCTATCAGGTTATTCACAAAGGTTTTCAGGCGTTCACACAGTACGGCAGAGAATATCTTGTGTGCGATATTAAGGAGACTTATTTCCCTGTAGTTGGCGCAGTTATAGGGGTCTCACTTCTTGTGGACTGGGGAAACGATGCTGAGATTCCATTCGTCAGGCATGCTTTCCTCCGACCTTATTTTACAGATGAGCTGGTGCATGCGGCCTACCAGATCATCTCCAGCCGCTTTAAATAGCTCTGCGTCTGCGCCCGCGGCGTTATTATTCTTAAGCTTTGAAATTGCTAGCTTAATTTCACCTAAGACCAGTAGCATGTATGTATGTATATGTACACTGTACACTGTACACATGTATATGGTTTCGTCTTGTGTAAACCACCTTTCTTTCACATCGATATATTCCATTTGAGAAAAGACGTATCCAATTAACATTTAGCTATACATAGTGACGATGGCGTTTACGTTTTTTCTCAATCATGCAAAGGTTTTTTGAAGATGTATTCGTTTTCTGAATGAACTTCTTCCTCGGATGGGATTGGTGCTTTTCTTATCATCACGTATACGACATCTAGTTGTTATGTTTTGGCTCTAACTTTGTGGTGTTGACTAAGTTTGACAAAGTTTAATGGTATAGTGCCTTCCTCTCTTTCCCTTGCTGGCAATTTCTTAGCAGTCCTTGTACTCATGTTGAACTAATTTTTTAAAATGCGCCTCACAAGTTTGCAAAGTCCTAATTTTAATAAAAGCACTCATTAGCTATCACCTTGAACTCCTTTTAATTCACTGTAGAGAAAATCACCCCACAAGATTCTCTAGTTATCTTCAAGGACACTCACTGTATACCCAAGTTGTTTCTTCTCATTTAATTTCTTTGTTATCTTTTTTTTTTTTTTTTTTTTGTGAAATGACCTTTCCTCATCCCGGCTGTGGAAAGAGAAATAAAATAAAAATGCAAACTCACCCGCGTCCGTCCATCCAAACAATGTGGCCTAATCAAACACAGATAATACCGCCTGGCCACCCGCGTTCAGAAGACCAGGCGGATAACCCCGTTTAAAATTCTAACAATGCAACACAATATATCTCCCGAATCCCTTGCCGAAAAGCAGAAGAAAATAAAATAAAAAACAAAATGAAATAAAGCAAGGACTCGAGTAGCCCTCTTTTCTCCAATGAAGCTAGCAAGAAGCAGCAACTGTACCCAGGGCCAGTACACAAAGGATAACATATACACGGCGTAGACTCAAGGATTGAATGAGACTCACTCGACCATCGAAAAGTGCAAACATTATTTTAGAGCATAATTAACTGTATTCAGGGTTGACGTTCTCCCTAATTTCTTCCTTCTCGCAACGTCGCCAATTGCCCATTGTCGGTTGCTGGACCACCAACTCTTACACCAGCTCATCATCGTTTAACTGTGCAAATCGACCATGTTTACCCATAGTTCATCCTTAAAAAAGAGAAAAGGAAGGCTCCTAAGAAACTTAACACAGCACAGAATCGAGTGCAAAAAAGCGACAATGGATAAAGCAACGAACACAAGGAAAGGACGACAATGGCGATGGCGAGGCAAAAGAAAAGGAAACCGAAAAGAAGAAAACGTTTTTGAAATAAGCCATTTTTCTTATCCTTGTTAAGAGGCTGAAGCTGGAATCTTCTTTATTTGTTGACCCATACCAACTCGTCCACCACAGCGATGCGATTCACTATGCGAAGTGAAGACTCACAAGCATACTAAGATAAACAGTAGTCAGGCATCTGGTTGGCGATGTACATACAAGCAAAGTACAAAGAACAAGGCAAGCTCCCCTTCAAGTCCTGGCCTTGTCTAAACAATGCGATAACTTTTAAAATTTCCAAGAGAGCCACCAAAAAGAGGTTCAATTTCGTCCTTAAATGTTTGGTTTTCTTTGCTTTTTGGGGAGTTGACAGGAATGGTGCCTGGCTGTTTCTGTTTTAATGTGGATTGCGTTAGATACATATAGTGGATTTGATGCTCGGATGCATGTTCATCTGTTTCGGACTTAATCGAGCTCCTTATTCTATCTCTCTTGTTTCCTTGTTTTTTTTTTTTTGTTTTCTTCACCTCGTGTTGGCGGTGCTTGATAGGGCGTGAGTCATTAAATGTAATAAGCGCATGTATTCCTTGCTTTTAGTAGTGTCCTTTTAAAATTCACTTAACTGTTGGAAGGAGGACGTCCAGGATTATGAACTCTTACTGTATTTGTAGCTGTTGAAGTTTGGCTTGAGTTGGATGGCTTTAGGTGAATTAAATTTAACAGAAGAATTCAAGTTTAAGTGGTTAACAAAACTCCTTTTCATCTACATACATATGTATATGTATGTTTACTGTAATAGGCCCGTCATTTTGAAATATCTAGAAATTGAAGAATTACACAATAGACACGTCAAAGATACGGGGTCCAATCCCGACAACAGCCATGTCATCGAATGTGTTTTTCACGGTGTTTCTCCTCAGATGGCTACCGACGAAACCCATCATAAGCCAGAAACTAGAGGCCACTATACATCAAAAGTTGGAGGAAAATTCCACTTCCCTAAGTCAGAAACTAGATCAAAAGCTGGAGGGAAATTCCTTAGCCAGAAGCTGGAGACGTTAGAAGGGACGATAGAGAACAATAGAGAAAGCTTAAGAAACATCCAGCACAGGTCGTCAATGATCGATTCCAAGACGTCGAAGAGAGAATCGGGACACTAGGATCGAGGTTCGACAAGAAGGTTCTAGATCTCGAAAATAATCAGGAGAAGAGAATCGAGACACCAGAATCGAAGTTCGACAAGACGGCTCTATATCTCGAAAATAATCAGGAAAATATAATCGAGACAAGAGGGTTCTTGTTCTCGAGAATAGTAGCAGCATCATGGAAGGAAGTGTCGACGGCCCGAGCTCAATAAACATCTAAAAGCTCCAAGCAAGCAAAGCAACAATAGCGGAACGGAATCAATGGGGAGAAGAAGACCGTGTGGCCATTCTGGTAATTTCCCTTAAAGGTGAAGCAGCTGGTGTACTACAAAACATTCCGGGGACCCAGAGAAGGAACGACACAGCCATCTGGGATGCTCTTCATCGAAGATATGGTAGTGAGCACATGCAGAAAATGCACAAGCTGGAGCTAAAAGGGCGCAGACAGCGTGGAAACGAAACCATCCAGCAGTATGCTGCCGACATTGAGAGGCTGTCTCATCTAGCCTACGCGGATGTTCCAATTCGTATAATGGAGAAACTCCGAAGAATCTTCAGGAGTTAAGGTCATTCCTGGGACTTTGCACATATTACAGGCGATTCGTCCCAGGATTTGCAAACGTTGCCAGCAGTCTGCACGAGCTCCATAAAAAGAATCGGCCATTCAAGTGGGAGAAGCCACAGGAGGTAGCGTTCATTCACCTGAAAGAATTGCTCTGCAGTGCGCAGATTCTTACATATCCCGTCCCGGGAAAAAATTTATTTTGGATACCGATGCAAGCGGACATGGAATCGGAGAAGTACTCTCTCAAATGATTGACGGGCGAGAACTGGTCTTCGCTTACTACAGTAGGATCCTATCGAAGCCGGAGAGGAGCTACTGTGCGACTGGGAGTGAGCTTTTAGCCGTGGGTGTCTGTGTCAAGAATTTCCACAAATATCTCAATAGCCAAACTTTTCATCTTAGGACGGACAACGCAGCGTTGAAGTGGCTGCTGCAGTTTAAAAATCCGGAAGGCCAACTTGGTAGATGGATAGAGAGAATCCAGAGTTAATACTTTAATATCGAATATCGGAAGGAAAACAGTCTGGAGGTCGATGTGGTACTACCGACAACTAGCGGCAGGCTGGACTTCGTGACCGAATAAAAGGATCAGCTGTACTCTATCAATCAGTTCATCCGGGGACGAATGAGCCAGGATAATTGGTATTGCTGTACAACCCACAATGAAAAAAAGGCTTGAGCCCCAAATTGCAATCAGCTTGGGACACCGAGGGCTAACTAAGCGGGAACACTCGCCCTCGGGGGCATTCAGTTTTTGGAATTCAGTAACGAGTGATCAGTCGGTATTCAGTGTGAAGGTAATCAAGCCACCTAGTGAGTTGTAGAGACAAAGTATGTAAGGTCTTGTAATAAAGGTTCTTGTAAGTAATAAAATGTAAAGTGTGTAATAAGGGTGAAGTGCCAAGATCTTAGGTGAATTAATAAAAGTGTGTGTGTATTGAATAAACAAACAAATAGGGCAGTTTCAATGGGTCAGTAATCTAGCAAAATTAAAGCCCAGCGAAAGTATGGAGAGAAAATGTTTACTACCCATTTACTGTCACACTCTTATAACTGAGCCTATTAGCAAAAAGCCGCATAAACGTCATTTATGACCCTCTCTACGCAGTTCAGGCAAAATCGTTTACGATGACCTTTCTATTGGTGCTGAAAAACGTTCCCCTGAGCCATTCATGTCTGAAGACAAAAAAATAGCAACTAGCCAAGCAACAACTAGCCACAAAACAAAATCATGAAAAGTTTGTTTAGACACACTCAAACAATATTTCCGCCGCATAGAATATAGCACTCTCTTTCAGCGATTTTGAGAATGTTGTGATGAATTCTGGTTATTCTAACAACCTCGTTTTCTAAGGTACAAGCAATATTTAATATTGACTAACGATTGAGATAGGTTCCCGTATTTATCGTGCTCACACGTTCCTGTGGCCAAAAACCAAAAGCGAATCACCGATCAAAGCATTATTATTATCCATACCCCAATTCACTTCTCCGTTGACGACAGTTCCCTCAGCTTCTCATATTCGTTCACTTCTTTACGGTTCTGCACTTCGGCTGTAGACAGTGAGCGGCAGCGTATATTGTATGTATGTATGTTGGCGTTACAGTCCATGGAGGACCAAGCCGAGGTTCTCTCTATCACCCATGTTGTGTGAGATTTTATTTTTCCCATAGGTGAAAGGGACCTACAGTTTATTGCCGGTTTCGAACGGCGAGATTCCTGAAGCGTATATTAATCTCATTACATTCCTATATCGAGAGTGTATGTTAAGCTCATTAAATTCCAATATCGACAGCAGCATCCAATGGGTTAAAAATAATAGAGTGGAATTTAAAGCATCCAAAGTGTCGTTAAAGCGTAACACTGACCGAATGCCATTATCCAAGAATGGTACTTGTATCTCTAAAACGGACAAGCTTTTATCCTGGGTATGTGTATCAGTGACATCCTTTGTTGGAACGATCACATATTTAGTGTCACACCTAAGACCTCACTGCACTTACTGGACAGAATACAAAATCGCGCAATAAAACTCATAGGAGATTTTAGCATCACAAATTCATTACACTTGCTAGATCATTGCATAAATGTCTCCTGCCTTTCATTGTTTTATCGTTACTTTAATCATAAGTGCTCTGATGAAATAGCCAGTTGCATTCCGACCCTTCGAAACTTCTCCCGGAATGCTCACGAATTAACTTCGAACCCCGTTTTCGATCGTATTGTCAAATATAGAGATTCTTTCTTCCGCCGAACCACACGAATGTGGAGCACACTACCTCGTTCGGTCTTCCCTCTCCCTGTTACTTTCTGCTCGCACAACGTCTCGCTGACGTTATAAGGCCTTAGCCTTGAGTGTGCGTAAAACTATAATAGAAAATACTCCATTGGGAGCATAAGGATACAACAAATGATTTCCATCTATCTTTATTCAGCGGGATTCATCTTAGCTCGTTCAATTTTTTTTGTTAGTCTCAGTGAAAATCGTTCTCCGCCATGTCGTCATACGCCTGCCCCTAAGTTGTGATCCTTGGGGGTTCCACGTTAGCGCTGCGTGTGGAATGTCATCGTAAAGGTACCCTTACATGATCAACCGAATGGCATCAAATATTTACGTGTGTTTGTGAAAATGCGTCTGTGTGCATCACACACATTCGTTGGTGACCGATTGACAAAAATCAAAACATTTTTGATATAGCAAGACCATTATCATGCTGATTGATGTGTGTAAGGGTTGGATTGACCAAATAAGCTTATTGTGTGTCGTGCAGGTGTGGTGTCGCGAGCGTGGAATGTGATGTCTGTCGGGAGCGAAAAATTTTAATTGAAGGAGGATGAAGAACGGGAGATGCAGATATTTTTAATTCACTTAAAAGATTTTCATGAGTGAACTGATTCCTTTTTTCTAACCACTGTTTCATCCAAATTCTCTTCTTTTTTGCCATTCTATTCTTCTTCTGCTTTACACAAAGAACCAGAACAACGTACGCAATACAGTTGTCCGAATTACTCATCGCCGTCCGTACACGATCGAAATTCACTAAATTTCACTAGAAATTTGCTTTAATCGATTGAGCCGTGTAAGGGATAGAGTCAATCTACATAGACACGATGCACGATGTCGACCGATTGATTGTGTAAGGGCCACTTAAGGCTTACCACATTTTCGCTTTTGGATTTCAGTGTTTATAGTTTATTGACGAAAGCCTGGAGTTTCATTTTAGCTAGTTTCAGTTGTTGCTCGCTAAGGTTTCGATTGACGGCAATTGGAGCATTGCCCATCCACTTTGTGTAAGATTTTACGGAAATATCTTCGCTTGTGCAAGAGTTGAGACCGCGTGATCATTATACGCATCGTAGGTTAGGTGAATGGGCCGAAACTATGCTTCAGTTTGATACACTTTTTCAACCTAAAATGTTGTTCTCCGATGCAGTCCATTTTTGTTTAAATGGATATGTAAGCAAGCAAAATTGCCGAATTTTGAGTGAAGAAAACCGAGAAGCCTTCGTCGAGACGTCCTTACAATCATTAAAACTCACTGATGCCGACCAGAATGTTTCCGTCAATGGAGAGCGTTATAGAAACATGATTTCTGACTTCTTCGTTCCTCAGCTGAATGTCGTTGACGTGACAGAACTTTGGTGAACGAACATCAATGTTGTGTGTGTCAACACATCATAAGAGAATATAAAAAACTCTTGAACCTGCGCGAGTCTCTAAAAAAAAATAAAATGGCGCAATATGCACGGCGCGCGCCATTTTCAATTTATTGCGGGAAACATTTGCTGAGCGCATAATTTCGCGTAATGGACCTGTGAACTGGCCTATATAACATGACATGACCCTGTGATCTCACACCTTTAGATTATTTCCTTTGAGGGTATGTGAAGTCACCAGTCTATGCTGATAAACCAAAGACGTTGGACGATTTGGAAGGCAACATTTGTAGTGTTATTGTTGATATACGGGCCCAGTTGCTCGATAAAGTTGCCGAAAATTGGAATTAATGAATGCATTTCATTTGAGCTAGCCATAAGTTCGAAATCATATTTAAACATAAAAATTACCTATTAATTAAAACTAATATCATAGACTTGAAACATTAGTTTCAAGTGTTTTATTTCATATGGAATTTACACACAAGTATGAACAATTAGAGGAGGGAGGGAGCGAGCAAACAGAGCAAAGAAGTTGATCGCGTTTAACATGGCAAACGCCAGCTTCGATCTCTGTCCCTGCTCAATCCAAGTTGCCACACAGCCTCCGCGTGGCCTCCGCTGGATAGCTGCCCTAGCACCCGCCAGGTAGTGAACCATTGTGTGCAGCGACCCAACCCCTTGTTCCTGGGGAAAGAGAAACCTGGCTCTACAGGTTGGGCTTAGGGGCAACATCCCTATCACGTAAAAACCAACTTGTTCCGAAACAACCACAAGCCTCGGATACGGACGAACGGATACAAAGCTGACGACCTCTTCAAACGACTAAGGGACTTGAGAGTCTGCACCTGGAATTGGAGCCAACCCTCAGCTGCTATAAAGCAGATATAACCGCACTTTAATTAGTGCGATGAGATGGACCAGGCAAAAGACGGATGAAAAACTGCGACATCTACTACGGGAACTGCTACAAGGAGAACAAACAGCGCTTATTAGGGTGCGGATTCGTTATTCGAGGATGACTCCGACAAAAAAGTCTTAAGCTTTCGGGACGTAAGCGAACGCCTCATAACAATCCGCATCAAAGCACGTCTTCCTGGCGGAGCGCAATCTCCTTCTGCCTAGCACATGATTACCGCATCTCAATATTCACAAAGGAACCTGGCGATCACCTGATCAGGCTACCACCAATCAGATTGATCACGTTGCAATCGACGCCAGACACTCCTCCAGCATCCTAGATATACGAACCTTCCGAGGAGCCAACATCGACTCCGATCACTTCCTTGTTGTGGCCAAGGTACGAATGAGGATGTCAAGGATGCCACGGAGTCGAGCTTGACAACGCAAGTTTGACGTCGGAAAGCTACAATCGCAAGAGACTGAGGATCTTTTCCTATCGAGATTCCCTCAACCTCTCGCAAACTCCAATGACATCGGAGCAACCCACAGAACAACAGTGAGAGCATTGCCAGCGTTCTATCAGAGACGCCCCTCTGATGTGTTGGGTTTCAAGCCACCGTCAGCTAGAAACCTCTGGTTTGATGAACAATGCGGGCAAGCCCATGCAACAAAGCAAAACGCCTACAAAGTCATGCTACATAGACGGACGAGAGCCACTCTTGAGCATTACGAGCAGAAACGGAGAGAGGAACACACGTTTTTATGGAAGAAGAAAAGACAGGATGAAAAGCATGAGATCGAGCAGATGAGAGATGCTAACGAACATGCCAGGGCTATAAAGCCAGAGCAGAAGCCTGTAGGGAAGAAGACGGACAGCTAGTAGTAGAGTCACAGTCGATGCTGAGAATATGGAAGGAACGCTTCTGTAGACTGTTTAACGGCGATGGAAGATCTAATACCGCTGTCAGACAGAATGATCCATTCGCAACGGACGAAGAGAGAGAGAATTTCGTCTACTCGACATACATAGATGAAATTAAGCTAGTAATTTCAAAGCTCAAGAACAATAAAGCCGAGGGCGCAGACGGGCTGTTTGCGACGCTATTTAAAGCGACTGGAGATGATCTGGTAGGGCCAACTACAGGGGAATTAGTCTCCTTAACACCGCATACATGATCTTTTCTGCCGTACTGTGGGAACGCCTGAAACCCTTCGTAACTAATCTGATAGGTTCTTATCAGTGTGGTTTCAGGCCAGGTAAGTCCACAATAGACCAAATATTCACACTGCGTGAAATCTTGGAGAAGACCCAAGAATACCACATCGACGCTGATCACCTTTTCGTCGATTTTAAAGCCGCATATGATGGTTTTATAGAGACGAGCTATACAGCGCCGTGTCTAGTTTTGACATCCCTGCCAAACTCGTCAGATTGTGCAGAATGACAATGAAGAACTCTCGCTGCTCCATTAAGGCCGGTAGCGAACTATCCGAGACCTTTGATGTTAAAAAAGGATTTAGACAAGGTGACGCACTGTCATGTAATTTCTTCAACATCGTGCTTTAAAAGATCGTACGAGAGTGACTGGCCAACACAAGGGGTACGATTTATTTCAAGTCTGCGCAACTGCTTGCGTACGCGGATGACATTGACGTAATTGGACGAACACAGCGGGACATCAATGAGGCGTTCGAAAGCATTGAAGCAGAAGCGGCTAAAATGGGTCTTTCGGTTAACGGGGGTGAAACGAAATATAGTTGTCAACCAAAAAAGAAGCGCAACACCGACGTCTCGGTCAGAACGTGACCAGCGACAATAACACCAGCGCCGAGATCAAACGCAGAATTACTGTTGCCAACCGCTGCTTCTTTGGGTTCAAGAGGCAATTGAAAAGTAAAGCCCTCTCTCGAAAAACCAAAGTTAATTAATCATCCCAGTCCTCCAGTCCAGGCGCAGATGCCTGAACCTTGACGAAAGCGGATGAAGAGGCCCTTAGTCGTTTCGAGAGGAAAATTCTGCGTTCAATCTATGATCCTGTTTGTATAAACGGGGAGTGGTGGAGGAGATACAACAACGAACTATACGGGCTATACAGCGACATCGGCCTGGTCCGACGTCTGCGGATCCAACGTGTAAGATGGCTAGGCCATGTAAAGCGAATTGTTGCTGCACAACAACAAATCAACTGTTGAAGGGAGTCGTAAAATGGATGGATCGTGGCGGCACGGCTGCGATATATCTCCTCAAACGAGGAAACGCACATGCCCACCTCGATACACACATTTCACACGAACTCCAACGACACAAATTCACATTTATCACAAATCAACAAATGCACAACCTTCATAAATAAATTCACAAGCACATTACAACACTCCGAGCAAAACAAACCAGCAAATGTCAACCGCGCAAGGGAGACGACATCACCTACACGCAAGGGAGACAACACGACACACGTACAAGGGAGATGGCACGCAGCAGCAACAACAGAAGCAGTAACAACAATCTGCAACCAGTCGGTCAATAAGGTTGCAGCAACATTTCGTTTATATCGAGTCACTAGGGATATAGGCCATCAGCCTTATCCACATACCTATTATGTATTTGCCTATCAACATTTATGTACATAATGTAGCTGGAAACCAGCTGGCCGAAGGTCGATACCAAATGACCGGAGGCACCAATAATCAATTATAATAAAGCAAGAACCCAGAGCGGTTGTCTTTATAACGTTAAGCAAGTTTTCTTTTTATTCGGTGCTTAATTAAATTAATTGCTCAAGGCGCAACTTGCCCTGAACAATACAGCTAATTTTCGATTTCGAGGCGCAACTTGCCCCGAAACATTGGTCCTTCGAGCCTTTTAAAGAACAAAGCGACGACAACGAACAAAGAACAAAGTACAAACAAAGGGTTTCGACAACAAAGAACTTCAACAAACAAAGAACCAACAACAAACAAACGGTTTCAACAACAAAGAACTTCAATAAACAAAGAACAAACTTCAACAAACAAAGAACAAACAACAAGAACAAAGAACTTCAACGAACAAACAACAAGAACAAAGAACTTCAACGAACAAACAACAAGAACAAAGAACTTCAACGAACAAACAACAAGAACAAAGAACTTCAACGAACAAACAACAAGAACAAAGAACTTCAACAAACAAAGAACAAACAACAAGAACAAAGGGAGTATTCGTTTTTTTTGTTTTTTTTATTTGGCAAATACACATTTCGATCATTTACATATACATATACAATTTACAGCATTTACATACATACATACGAAAAATCTAAGTTTTATTTTTTTTCAACATACATATATATTCGATACATTTTTAATCACATACATACATATACAATTGTTTTGAGTGCTATTGAGACCCCCTTATAACAGAATTTCTGGTGTGTGTGTGCGTGTGGGTGTTGAACAGTTTTTTTTAACTGAGTTTCAAGAAACAACGGGCAAAAGGCCTGCAAGTTAACGGCGACAAAGGTCAACTGCACAAGGGCGTTAAGTGTTCCGGAAACCCGTTCGAAACGGTGACGGTCACAGACACATACTCATCTATAAAGAAGAAAACAAAAAATTATACTTTCATCGTTTTTTTTTTTGCGTGAATGAATGCGTGTGTTTTAAACCCACCCTTTTAATTTAATCTGTGCGTGTATGAGTGCGTGTGTGTTTAATTAACAGGCCTAAACCATTTCACCCTTTGGTTTTTTTTTCTCTTTTGACTTTTTCTCTTGGTTTTTTTCTCTCTCGTTCCACCCCCCTCTAATACAATCAACAAAATGTCAAAAACGGCTAAATCGATCGAGGCCCAAGACATAATACTCAAGGAACTAGTGTCCGATTTGGAAGAGTTCCAAAGGGACTCCGCGGCACAACGGAAAAGGGGGTACATAAACGCGTGTTTGACCGACGTCGAAGAGATGTTCAAGCGCGCGAAAAAGGAACACGCAACCATCGTGAACAGTGCTTCTGATCCCTTGAAGGAAAAGTATTTAACTGATGAAACGTACGCACAAATAAAAAGAAAATACTTTACCTTCATGGGTCTATTGCAAGAGGAGTTAGACAAATTTAACGATCTTAATATGCAACAACTAGAATCCTCTCGCTTGAATCAATCACAATCGCGGTCCGGGGTATCTGACATCCGTCTTCCACGGATCCAAATAAAATCATTCTCTGGCAATTATGAAGATTGGTGTGAGTTTCACAACTTATTCCAAAGCATGATTGACCAGAACGTGGATCTGTCCGATGTCCAAAAACTTCAGTTTCTCAAAAGTTTTGTCACCGGCGAAGCTGCGCGGTTAATTCAACATCTTCCGATAGACGGGAAGAACTATTCGTCCGCTTGGGAAATTCTAAAAGACAGGTTTCAGAATAAGCGGAAATTAGTCAACACACACCTTCGAAATTTAATGGAACAAACTAAACTTACCCACGAATCCGCCGCAGCCTTAAAATCCTTGCACGATACCAGCACCGGGTGCATCCACGCCCTCTCTAATTTAGGAATTGCAGTCGACACCTGGGATTGCATTCTGGTATATATCATTTTCCACAAACTACCCCCTCAAACTCAGAGAGACTGGGAGGACAAATTAGGAAGTTCCAAATCCCTTCCTGATTGGAAAACATTCCTATCTTTTATTGAATGTCGGTTTAGTTCTCTTGAAAATATACAACAATTAACAAATACCTCTAAACAATCAGGGTCGCTAGCTCCGTGTCGAAAAACTAACACTTTTTACACCAACCCAACAGGCGACCAATATCTCTGTCGGTTATGTAAGGGCTCTCATGGCATAAGGTCGTGCAAAAAATTCCTAAACATGGACACCAGAACTCGCTCGGACACAATAAGAAAGAATTCAATGTGCTCTAACTGCCTCGGGTACGACCACCATGCCTCAACATGCAGCAGCACAAACCGATGTCTCAAGTGTGGCCTTAAGCATCACACGTTATTACATATAGAACCACAAACCCAAAGCAGCCAACACATAAACTATCAACATCAACATTATCAACAACAGAGACCAAACACATCCCAAATTAACACAACAAATCATCTCATTCAAAACACATCAAATCTGAATCCCGAAGCAGATCCGTTCAGAGATACTTCGACAATCACGAACACTTACGCTACGCACTTCAATCAGATGAAGGCAAACATTCTATTAGCAACTGCACTGGTGAAGATAGCCGCATCGGACGGATCACTCCACACCTTCCGTGCCTTAATCGACCCAGGTTCAGAAGCATCATTCATAACAGAACATGTTACCCAACAACTTAAACTAAAGAAACAACGCACATTGGCGAATGTGACTGGACTAGGACAAACATCAACGGGAACTACACAGCATCAAACTCAGCTGACGCTATTCTCTATCATAAACCCGACCTTCCACATGCAAGTCAAAGCACACATCTTTCGCGATATAACGAGTAGACTACCAACGGCCCACATACAACACTATAATTGGGAACACTTGGCTAACTTACCTTTAGCTGACCCATCATTCCAAACACCAGGCAAAATTGATCTACTTCTAGGGGCAGACGTATACTCCTCCATCATCCTCGAAGGTTTGGTGAAGGGCAAGCACAATGCCACAGTAGCTCAGAGAACCGAACTCGGGTGGATCATCACAGGAACGCATACCAACAAGTGCATGGAACCACCCAGGGACAAAGACGAACCCGATGGAACTCAACAGCAACGACATGTGGTAGCAACTTGTTCCCGAATCTCTCACAGGTCCCATGCCACATCAACAAACAACAAGGATACCAAAAGCAACAAATCTAGAAGTAAAGAAACAAACAAAAGAAAAAGTCATATCAGTTTACACAATATACTACAACAACATACCTGCAAGTATCACTCAAATCGCATGGCATCACACAACTCTCAACATGGAACTGATTCATCGGTCTCCATCAATAAGGAGACTTATTCGCACCACAGCAATAGGGCGATGATATTTTATAAACCTACGAATCAACCCAAAGTAATCTCTCGACATTTACCCCCTTCCCGGCGAGGAACGCCAAGAGGCGAGAAATCAGATCATCAGCATAGTCGAGACCGATATATTCCCAGTATGAGTTGGAGAACGAAGAACAAAAGCGTCACTTACCTGCAACCAACGGCATCCGATAATTCGATTTTGCAACATGATCACTCGTGACACACATTTCAAAACACTACACAAACACATTTTGGATAACCAATATTAAACAACTTGTCAAAGAAACTAACAAACATAAATACGCGCACCATCAGGAATGAACAACATAAAAACATAAACACTAAACAAATGGAAATATGGACAAAACAACACACCATCAACATCGAGATCTAATCATCGTTAAGGGAGACAACTCTCCCTGGCCCATCTCGTCGCAAATTTGAGATACGAACCCTTCTTCTTTTCGCGGTGTTCGCAATAAGACCCAAACCCAAAATCATTCGGCAATCCGCTCGAATCGTACCCCTTGCCCGATGGTCATTGCTGAAGGTTCAACTCACCTTATCAATGTTGTGCCCCGTGTCTCGGTCTCAATGTTCAGTGTCATTATCGAACATCTACTAATATAGATTCCATTTTTTATTTTTTTTTCTTTCATTTCTTTCTTTAATAAATTTAACTTACCGAAAATAATGATCCGACGGAACAAGCAACAAGGCAATCAACCCCGGAATACAACACAACAACAAAACTCCCGAATACACACAGCACGATGACAATAACTACCCGCGCAAGGGGCAACAACCACACCACACTATTCCGCCAGACGACCAATAACCCGTCCGTCTGCACCTCCGCCCGACCACATCGCTGGGGCCCGGAGCATGTTGCTGCACAACAACAAATCAACTGTTGAAGGGAGTCGTAAAATGGATGGATCGTGGCGGCACGGCTGCGATATATCTCCTCAAACGAGGAAACGCACATGCCCACCTCGATACACACATTTCACACGAACTCCAACGACACAAATTCACATTTATCACAAATCAACAAATGCACAACCTTCATAAATAAATTCACAAGCACATTACAACACTCCGAGCAAAACAAACCAGCAAATGTCAACCGCGCAAGGGAGACGACATCACCTACACGCAAGGGAGACAACACGACACACGTACAAGGGAGATGGCACGCAGCAGCAACAACAGAAGCAGTAACAACAATCTGCAACCAGTCGGTCAATAAGGTTGCAGCAACATTTCGTTTATATCGAGTCACTAGGGATATAGGCCATCAGCCTTATCCACATACCTATTATGTATTTGCCTATCAACATTTATGTACATAATGTAGCTGGAAACCAGCTGGCCGAAGGTCGATACCAAATGACCGGAGGCACCAATAATCAATTATAATAAAGCAAGAACCCAGAGCGGTTGTCTTTATAACGTTAAGCAAGTTTTCTTTTTATTCGGTGCTTAATTAAATTAATTGCTCAAGGCGCAACTTGCCCTGAACAATACAGCTAATTTTCGATTTCGAGGCGCAACTTGCCCCGAAACACGAATGGAAAACACAGCTCCGGCCCGAAGAGTCTTCGACGCAGCATAGGACGACCGAATCTAAGGTGGCGCACACAGGTGGAAGGGGACCATAAACATTTGAGAGTGCGTCGCCAGAAACAGCTAGCAAAAGATCGTGCCAGCTGGAGAAGTTTGTTTTGAGGCCCAGGTTCACACCGGACTGTAGCGGCACCTAAGTAAGTAAGTATGTACAACTAGAGGCCAAGTTAGCCATTAAAAGGAAAATAAAATTGCCGATTTCTGAGCTCTTTCTAAGAGGTTGCTTTGCCAAAGCATAATTTCCGTTTGTTGGTTGTTAATCTCAATCTCCGTGGAACTAGTTAAATGAAAGGCTGGAGTAAAGGGTCCTCAACGTTTTTTCGTTTTTTCATCAAATTAACCTCGAGCTACTACTTTCCGAGGTGCTACAGTACTATATGGCCGGTGTAAGGCGTTAGAATTGCGCAAGAAAATGAGATTAGATTAAAACGGTTGAATGATATTATGTATATGATATGTAGAGCATTTAGCTCTAGAGACAAACGAAGTCAAAGGCCGGTCGTATGGCCAACTTGGACAATAGAGGCACCTATCCTGGAAAACCCACACAAAACTGTTTCGTAGAACGACCGGTAGATTGGCTCTTCATACAAACGATAACACCCTTGATTGATACTACATGGATCCTGGCTCAAGTCACCTTTGCCTGTTGTACACTATAGTATTCCGAACCCTGAAATGATACACACGATTAACTATACCTTTTATTTCTGTTTCTGTTCTGTTTTGGATCCCTCAGCAAGGAGGTATACCGAATTTGTCGGCAACCTCCTGTCTACCACCCAATCTACCTTGTACGAAAAAAGGCTGTTACCCTTGGAAACTTAAATAGTTCCAGGATTGTGGAATGACCCCCCTAAATACAGGACAATTAACACATATGCCGTATGCATGGGGCGGCGCGAGAGTGAACTTGCTTGCTAAACGGGCCTGGAGGCTTAGAAGAATATTTAAGTGGCAAAATGGATGAATCTCATTACCCCACCTGTAAAAGCGTTCCACTATGCCACGATACCATATAAAAGCGTGTGTGAGACCAGTGCATCACTTTGGATTGACGCCGCCATTTCTTGCCATTAGCTTTCTTAGAGTAGTAAAAGCCAGTAATGACACTTTCAATAACGTTGGGTACCTTATCCATAATTGGATGCAGTTTGATACTGGTAGACTGAAGGAGCGGATTTTGTGCCGCCTTTGTGGATTAAAATCAAGGCGATATGTACCCGGCGAGGACGCCGTGGCGCAGTGGTTAGTGTGTTGGACTCTGGCGCACGATGAGCGAGTTCGGATCCCGATAACACCAACGCCATCGAATGTTTATTTCGCGACGTTCCTCCTCGGCGGGCTACTGACAAAACCCCCCGTAGTAAACTTGCCATGAAAAAGCTTCTCGACTCACGTCCTTCGGAATCGGTACTAAACTATAGGTCCCTTTCACCTGTGTGTCTTACTGGAACCACATGTCGACTAGGTTCCGGGTGCACTGTATTGCGTCAGGTAGCTAATAGGTCCCATTATGGCAGTTTTGTTTATTAAAAATCTCATTTGAATTTGAAGCTTTGGCAGGTCGCTTAGCTTCAGTTCTTGTACTACATGGCTTGTAAGGTTTTAGAACCAGATCCTTGCGTAAAATTCTATTTATATGATATACGGGTAGGGGTTTTGAAGTCCAGTAGCGTGAATTTGGTGCGAAATTGTATCCCGATGTCTTAAATTGCTTGCTTAGTATGGCGATGATGACCACTGAAAACAGCTTTCACAGTGTACGAATTTTGATGGTATATATTACTTATTGCAAATGTCTTTTGGATGTAAGTCATTCCATGATAAAATGGCGTTATTGGGCTGAACTTCCACGTTTGGCATATTTTATATCTTCTTCTTCTTAACCGGCGCCACGATTCGGGCTGAACCTGGGCAACATGCCCGTAGAACTAGTACGATATTTTGCTAGCCTTTTCCATTGCCGCACACCCAGTCGACTGTGATCCCCTTCCACTTGTGTGCGTCATCTAAGGTGCGGCCGTCCTCTCTTTCTTCGTTCCTCGGGGTAAGATACAAAGACTCTCCGGGCTGGTGTCTATTCGCTCTACATAGCCTTGCCCGTAAAGCTCGTGGTTGAATCTTTTCCTCCATCCTCCGCCTGCGTTTATAAGTCCGAAAATCACACACAGAACCTTTCTCTCGAAACGGCCATGCTTCTACGCCGTACAGCAGGGCCGGGATGATAAGGGTCTTGTATAGAGTCAACTTTGTCGTTCAGGAGAGGGCCCTATTACTCAATTGCCTCCTGAGCACAAAGAAACAGGGATTGGCAAGACTGATTCTGCGTTTGATTTCGGAACTTATGTCGTTTTTCCAGGTCATTGCGGAGCCAAGGTAGACGAAGTTCTTAACTACATCAAACTTGTATCTGCCAATACAAATGTTTTGGCCAAGATGTCGGCGATGAGCGTCATTTTTTATGACGGCATATGTTTAGTTTTGCTCCCATTTACTGCCAAACCACTTTTCGCCGACTCCGCCTCAATACTCGTAAACGTCTAATTGACATCTCGCTGTGTTCTTTCGATTATGCCAATATCATCCGCATGCGCGAGCAATTGTGAGGTTGGGGAATAAATTGTGCCTCTTGTGTTGGCCAGTGGTTTTTGAACAATCATTTCTAATACGATGTTGAAGAAAGCACATGACAGCGCATCGCCCTGCCTAAATGCATTTTTACATCAAAACTATCGGCCAGGTTTTCACCGATTCGGATGGAGCAGCGAGCATGCTCCAAAGTCATTCTGCATATTCTGAAGACGTTTGCAGAGGTGTTAAAGGTAGACGTGGTGTTGCATAGCTCGTGTTTAATTATGCTGTCGTATACGGCTTTGAAGTCTACAAATAGGAGCTGAATACCGACTTGAAATTCATTGTTTTTTTCCAGTATCTGCCGTAGTGTGAAGATTTGGTCGATGGTGGACTTCCCTGGCCTGAAGCGACACTGATAAGAACCTATCAGCTTATTTACAAAAGGCTTCAGGCGTTCACACAAAACGGCAGAGAAGATTTTGTAGGCGATGTTAAGTAGACTTATTCCTCTATAGTTGGCGCAATCTGAGGGGTCTCTTTTATGGTGGATCGGGTAAACGATGCTGAGACTCCATTTCTGGGGCATGCTTTCCTCTGACCATATCTTACAGATGAGCTAGTGCATGCTCTTATCTAGGTCATCTTCAGCAGATCAGGGGGTCGTTAAGAAATGGATCATTCTGCCTGCAGAAGTGGTTTTTCGACATATTCAGCATCGACTGCGATTCTACTATCCGTTCTCATCCTTACAGGCCAAGGATCATTGTCCTTTTTCCGTTTTTTTGCAATTGACGTCAACATTAATTGTGATTGTTTCTGAGCAATTGAAGCGTTTTCCGGTTACGGTTTGCTTCACCATAGTTCAAACGACATTGATCCGGTTTTGTGGCGCAGCATACTCGCCATTCTACCTCTTCCGTTAGTAATTTCTATGGTCAGGAAACCTTCAGATGGTACCACGAGGAGGTGGAAGTAAGATCTGGCTAACAGAGGTGCAAGGTTTTCGGCTGCAGAGGCTCTTACTCGCTTTTTTAGCGGACCAGCACAAGCCGACAGAGTCTACTCCTACGAGGCCTTTGTCAGTCTTTTATCATCCATAATTTATATCTAGGCTGTCAAAAACTGAATAATATTGAAAAACCAAGATGCAAACAAATCACCCATTAGTTCATAGAGTGATGTGTTCCAAAGAAGAGGTGAGAACATCCCGTGGCGTGTCTCTTTTGATCAAACTGATGGTGGCAGTACCTGCAGAGCTAGCCTCGGTGACTTTTCTTTTCAGGAATTAATCAATCGTGACTGAGAGCACGGATGACTGCCTGTGGTATAACAATGCTGGAAGCATAGTCGATGTCAAGGAATGCAAAGGGTAAATTCCACATGCTACAACGATTATTGCTAATTTTCATTTTTGCCGAAGTTTTCAAATGGAAGAACAACAGGCTGATATGTTTAAGATATGTTTCAACTGGAACTTTTCGAAATGAGTTTGAAACTATGACGTTAGTACGAAAGCGAATGAAGTGCAGGACCTGAAATTTCAGTTTTAAGCGAAATTGAAATTCGTTTTGAATTCGATTTCAATCGACATGTAATTGTCATGCTATGGCGGATAATGTTTCCGCAATTTGAACCTAATCATGTGTTTCGAAAATCGAGGAAAATCGCCTCCACACATCACGAATATTAATTGATATGTATATTATAGGGCCCATACACGACACAGACATGTCGTGCCTCCGTGTATTCGCATCAGTGCACCATTAATCACTTGTAAATTTTGATGATGACGCGATTCTCAACTTCTTTCATGATCAACAAAATGAGTATCCCTTTTGCTATTGTCCTTCGGCCTATGTCAAAACGACTGTCTGCTATTTTGCCGGGACTGTATCTATAAATTGTCGCTCCACCCAAAACAACCACCAAACGGACATAATAGAATTTGATTATAACAATCTGTCTAACAACCGACAGTTGCTCAATTATCCTTCCCCACGTATATTACGTTCCATCCATTCAATTCATGGATTACTCAAGTAAATGTTGCTTTTTTCTTCATTTCTTTTCCTTTCGCTGACGTCCTGGGGGTGGCGGCACACTATGATTTATTTGATCATCCCCGTTGACAAAACAAAACTTCAATTGAAACATAACAAATTATGTCATCATTGTTCTCGTTCACCATTGGGATCAGAACGTGTAGGAGTTTTTTGTTTATGCTTTATCCTCGCTGCGCCCTGTCGATAAGTAAAAGAACGACATACGGAGGGCATATATGTACATATAGCCCTTCCTACTCTCAGAAGGAAAATGAATGATTAAAATAACGTCTCTCTATCAGGAGAATATTTCCTATGCAAAAAGGATTTTTTTTTCTTATCTTTGAATCTGTGCCATTTGCACCAGTAGTCCTTCGCGTGAAGGTTCGCATAAATATTTCATTGAATATTTCACTCGAAAACGGGAAAAAAAATTCGCCTGAGAAAAACAAATCTTTCCGAATTCGAAGGATTTGATTTTTTACTGGAACATGTGTCTGGATTTAGGACAAACGAAAAAATCTTGTCAAAGTACGACTATACTTTCTTTTTTTGCATAAGGATTGGAAAGTAATCAGTAAACCAAAAGAAAAAATTGCATTAAAGTGCATAGACCCCCCTGAAAACTGGACCGTCACTTGAAAGGGCTCCGCCTCAATTCCCTTCACTCATTTTCTGTACTTTTTTGCTTTTTTTGATTTTCTTTTTTCATTTTTGCTATTGCCAAGGGGTGTGAAGCATATCCACTTGCCACTATCCAGATAGTTTTCAAGTGATGGTACTTTTCATAAGTAAGCGAGGTAGGAGGCGAGGTGAAAATAAGGAAATGTACGAACAAGGAAGAAGGGAAATGGGAAGATGGACATGATTTGAAGTCGAATGTTTTTATCTGCGAAACTGTATCTCGGTAGAATAAAAGGATATTAGTTTGCCTTTTGGTTGCTAGATTTCTTTTCGATATTTTTTTTTTTTTTTCATTTTTAGTTTGAAGTAGTTGGCACTCAGCGCGACTGCAAACCAATCGAGGAAAAGAATTTTTCAGTTCCGGTAGTCGGACGGATAAACCGTAGTAAGTTGTCGTCTTATCGAAGCAAGAGTGATAGAAGAAAAGTTCTTGAATCCTGAAGTGCTCAGTGTCGAATGTGTGTGTGTGTGTCGAAATGTTGGCATGTATGGTCGAGATATGGTTCGACTGCATCCTCGTTGCAATCTGCGGTACGTGACTTGTGTTTGGTAAGTTGGAACAGTGACTTCCCTTTTATCATCTGTGATGTGCTTATGTATCCTTTTCGATTTTCTTTTCTTATAAAAAATTAAGGAATCCTTCAAATCTATATGGAGGAACGAATTGAAATGAAGTGTTTGGATGAGAGTTGTATATATTCTGAGATTGTGTAATGAATTCGATGAAGAGACTCCTAATGTAGTTGAAGCTGAGCATCATTTGAGTAATGGTCCAACATTCATGTGATCACGTTTCGGAATGAAAATAAGAGATTTTGCCGACGAAACTCTTCCGAAGGATTTACTTATTTTTCTTTCAACTTTGCTTGGTTATCAAATTAGACCGAAGGATGTAAATCTACACGTTGAGGTCATCTAGAGTAAGGACGGAGTGTGCATACCACCCTTTTTGGTATAGATTTCAGGGCTCAGAGAAAATAGTTTCTATCTTTCATACATAGACATATGTATATGCTATGTGTATACATAGTAGGTTGTTTTACAAGATATAACCAGTGTGTAAACGTTGACATTTTTAATTGTGACCATATTTTGTCATATGCGTGTGTATGTGTTGTTTACATATATGTATTTGAAACAATCATCTCATTCAAAAATGGAACTACATTTTCACACGAAGATTTTTTTTGACTTTCGACGTGGGTTAAACCACCTCCGATTAACTCGCTTCGACATTTGGTATTGAAGTACCATCGCTGTCGCACTTCACTACAGGATGACGCTGTTGTTCCAGAAAATAACGATGCTGGGCGTGAACTGATACTGTACGATAGTGTGACATAGCGTTAGATTGAGGCATGAGTTACGCACCTCCACATACTTTAGACAGGCAGAAATGCCATATACTCACGTAGCACAGTTTGCGACCCAAGCGCAACAAGAGGATGTTGTAACAAGACTCAACAGCATCCATGTGGAGAGAGGCGGACTATCTGCAGTGACATATTTGGGGGGAAACCTATAATGGTATTAACGCTATATTGGTTCGGGAGTCGGATGCTTGATTGTTCGCTGAGTAGCAAATGAACCAACCGGTGCTTCTAATAAAGCGGTGGAGTTGAGCTATTTTTTGGTTTTCTAGCTCACTAAGATTGTCGACGAAGGACGCACCGAGGTGAATCTTCCTGCGATTCGCAAAAGTGGGACATGAGCAGAGGAGGTGGCGTATTGATTCCTCCTCCTCCTCCTCGTCCAGGCAGCCGTGACAGAAGTCATTGTTGGGTAGCCCCAGTCTGGCGGCTTGTTTTCCAATGGTGCAGTGACCTGTAATGACACCCACTAGAGTACTTAAGGTTGTCCTTTTTGTTGCCAACAGGTCCCTGGTTCGTCCTAGGTTTAACTTAGGTCACAATTGTTTGGTGATAAAGCCAATATTGCTCTCATTCCATTGGAGGTTGGTCTCCTCTATGGCTTAAAGCTTTATCATGTACTTTACCATACGTATTGGGGTTTCTAGGTACCCGAAGGTAGATAGGCTGAGTGTGCTTGACCCTAACTTTGCGAGTTCGTCGGTCGCGCAGTTTCCTGGGATATCCCTATGCCCGGGAAACCACAGTATTTTAATGTTGAACTGTTCAACCATCTCATCTAGAGATAGGCGACAGTTAAGAGATGCCTTTGATTTGTTGGTTACCGCTGCGAGGGATTTTATCGCAGATTGGCTATCCGTGCAAATGATAACATCCTTTGTGGATATTACATTGATCCTGAGCCATGCCAGGGCCTCCGTTATCGCTGTTATTTCTGCCTGATACACACTACAGTAATTTGGGAATCTAAATGATAGGTTGAGGTTAAGTTCCTTGGAGTAGACCCCACTGCCTACACCCGAGCCATCGGTATAGAGGGAGATCGGGTCCTTTGGTATACCTTTCCCTTCAGCCCATTCCTCCCTGGATGGAAAGACAACTTCGAAGTTCCTGGTGAACACATTCTGCGGGGTGATGTAGTTAGTGTCCATAGATACTTTGAAGTGTTTTAGAATAGTGGTGTGGCCTTTTTGAGATGTGGGCCATTTTCTTATGGTCCTCATTCTTAGGGCCGCGCATGCAGCAACTTCCTTGCTGAAAAGGTTTAATGGTGGAAGATGCAGTAGAACATCTAAGGCCTCCGTGGGGGTTGATCTGATCGCTCCGCTTATATATAAGCTGCCCGATCTTTGTACCTTCCCCAGAAGGTTTCGATTGGCTACTTTGTCCACCAGACTACGACGCCATACAGGAGGATAGGCCTTATGACTGCTGTGTGGAGCCAGTACATAATGCTTGGTTGGAGACCCCACCTCCTGCCCACTACTTTCTTACAGCTGTAGAGGGCAACATTTGCTTTCTTGACCCGATCAAGAATGTTGAGTTTCCAATTCAGCCTCCTGTCAAGGACTAGGCCAAGATATTTAGCCTGTTCGTTGATTGTTAGTTGGGTTCCACCCAGCCTCGGTGGGTTGAGGGGCGGTATTTTATATTTGTTAGTGAACAGTACTAGATCGGTCTTCTTTGGGTTCCCCAAGTTCACAGTACCGTGTCCAGGTTTCTACTGTATGTAGTGCACTCTGCATAAGGTCGCATAGAGTGGTGGGAAATTTTCCGGTGACGGCAATAGCAATGTCATCCGCATAGGCGATCACAGCGTACCCTTCCTGTTTAAGCAACAGCATTAGTTCGTTGACCACCACGTTCCAGAGGAGAGGGGAGAGTATTCCACCCTGTGGTGTGCCTTTGCTGACCATTCTGGTTGAGACGGCACCAGCGAAGTTGGCTTTGACAACTCTTTGTATTAGCAGCTGTCGTACCAGTTCTATCACTGATCCCGTAACACCCAGATCAGACAGCGCCTTGATGACGGCCCATGGTTCAACATTGTTAAAGGCGCCCTCAATGTCGAGAAAGGCGACTAGAGGGTATTGCTTACTTTCCAGTGACCTTTCCATTTTACTGACCAATGAGTGGAGTGCTGTTTCCACCGATTTGCCTTTGTTGTAGGCATGCTGGTTATCCGACAGCCTTCCTGACATGCAGCTGTACCGGATATGTGCGTCTAAAATCTTCTCTAGAGTTTTTAATAGAAAAGAAGTGAGACTAATAGGCCTTAGGTCATTTGCATACGTGTGGGAGCTTTTGCCTGCCTTGGGTATGAAAATGAATTTGGCTACCTTCCAGTTGCTGGGGATGTAGGAAAGGATGAGGCAACTATTATATATAACCACAAGCCAGGGGAGGATGATATCTGCTACCTGCCGGAGCTCAGCTGGTATGATCCCATCCGGTTCCGGAGACTTGTAGGGTTCAAAGCTCTTTATGGCCCAAAGGACATTGTTGTAGTTGTTCAGGTCAGGGGCACGCTCGAAGGAGGGTGTCGTCGGCTGATCGACCCGAAGAGGTGTCATATCCGACACATTACTGTCTGGGAAATGTGCGCTTAGGAGAAGTTCCAGGGCTTCCTTTCTGGAGGTTGTCCAGGAGCCGTCATTACGCATCAGGTGGCTCGGATTATACGGAACCGAGGCCAGAATCTTCCTTATTCTTGAGGCTTCGGAAGCCGCCCTCTCTCCAGGATTGTCTCCTTGCCTTCCTGGTCGCTGCTTTGAAAGGTTTGGGTGCCTCCTTGTAGAGGTCCCAATCCTCTTGCAAGCAAGTATAGTTAGCTTTGTTGAAGAGTTTTCTGCTCTCTTTCCTTAGGGTGGCCATGGGCTAAATAGGCCGAGGCAATCCAGATCTTGAGGGAACTGCCCTCGACACTAATAGCCGTGATGTCCTGGTCGCTGTAGGATGAGAGTAGAAGGGTTTTTATGTGTGATTAAAAGCGTCTGTTAAAGAAGTTGAACGCTTTTTACATGGCAAACGCCAGCTTCGATCTCTGTCTCTGCTCAATCCAAGTTGACACACAGATTCCACGTGGCCTCCCCTGGATAGCTGCCCTGGCACCCGACAGATAATGAACCAACGTGTGCAGCGACCCGACCCATTGTTCCTGGGGAAAGAGGAACCTGACCCACCAGGTTAGGGGTTGTACTTAGGGGTAAAAAAAACAATTGTTCCGAAACAAAGCTGCACCTGGAATGTGAGGTCCCTTAACAGACCGGGTGTAGGCGATCGATTGGAGCAAACCGCAAGTTGCTACAAAGCAGATATAACCGCACTCCAAGACGGGTGAAAAACTGCGACATCTACTACGGGAACTGCTACAAGGAGAACAAGCAGCGCTTATTCGGATGCGGATTCATTATTCGAGGAAGACTCCGAAAAAAGTCTTTAGCTTAAGCGAACGCCTCATAGCAATCCGTACCAATGTTCTTTTTGGAAACATTAGCTTGGTATGCGCTTACGCCCTAACCAAAAAAGAGGACGATCGACTCAAAGAAGAATTCAACGATCTCCTAGACAGAACCTATGTCCAATTTCCCAGCTACGACAAAAAATAGTTCTAGGAGATTTTAATGGAAAATTGGGCAAAGAAGACATATTAGAGTCGATTACGGGGAAATATAGCCTACACGACACCACGTCCGAAAACGGACATTTGCTACTCGACTTCTTGGCGGGGCGCAATCTCCTTTTGGCTAGCATATGATTCCCGCACCTCAATATGTACAAAGGAGCCTTGCGATCACCTGATCAGCCTACCACAAATCAGATTGATCACGTTGCGATCGACGCCAGAGCAATGCGGGCAAGCCCATGTAGCAAAGCAAAACGCCTACAAAGCCATGCTACATAGACGAGAGCCACTCACAAGAGGCACACACGCTTCTAAGGAAGAAAACAAAAAAACAGCATGAAAAGCGTGAGATCGAGAAGATGGAGAGATGCTGTCACAGGAATAATGCTCGCAAGTTTTACAAAAAAGTAAAACGAACATGGCAGGGCTATACAGACAAAGCGAAAACCTGTAGGGATAAAGACGGACAACTAGTAGTAGAGTCGCAGTCGATGTTGAGAATATGGAAGTAACACTTCTGTAGACTGTATAACGGCAATGAAAGATCTAATACCGCTGTCAGGCAGAATGGTCTATTCGCAGCGGATGAAGATACAAGGGAATTCCATCCACCCGACTTAGATGAAATTAAGCTAGGAATTTCAAAGCTTAAGAATAATAAAGCCGCGAGCTGGAGATGATCTGGTAGGGCGTATGCACCAGCACATCTGTAAAATATGGTCGGAGGAAAGCACGCTCGACGAATGGAATCTCAACACCGTTTGCCCAGTCCACAAGAAAGGAGACCCCTATAACTGCGCCAACTACAGGGAAATAAATCCCCTTAATATCGCATACAAAATCCTCTCTACCGTACTGTGTGAACGCCTGAAACCCTTTGTGATAATCTGATAGGTTCGCATCAGTGTGGTTTCAGGCCAGGTAAATCCACAATAGATCAAATATTCACGCTGCGGCGGGTCTTGGAGAAAACCCAAGAATACCAAATCGACACTCACAACCTTTTCGTCGACTTCAAGGCCACGTAAGACAGTGTGCATAGAGACGGGCTATACAGCGCCATGCCTAGTTTTGACATCCCTGCCAAACTCGTCAGAATGTGCAGAATGACAATGGAGATCTCTCGCTGCTCATTAAGGTCGGTAGCGAATTAACCGTGACCTTTGATGTTAAAAGAGTATTTAGACAAGGTGACCCACTGTCATGTAATTTCTCCAACTTCGTGCTTCAAAATATCATACGAGACTGACTGGCCAAAACAAGGGGTACGATCTATTTCAAGTCTGCACAATTGCTTGCGTGCGCGGATGACATTGACGTAATTGGACGAGCACAGCGGGACGTCAATGATGCGTGCGAAAGCATTGAAGCAAAAGCGGCTAAAATGGGTCTTTCGGTTAACGAGAGTAAAACGAAATGTATGCTGTCATCCAAAAAAGAAGCACAACACCGATATCTCGGCAAGAACGTCACAATTGGCAGCTACAAATTCGAAGTAGTCAAAGGCATCGTCTACCTTGGCTCAGTAGTGGCCAGCGACAACAATACCAGCGCTAAGATCAGACGCAGATTTACTGTTGCCAACCGCTGCTTCTTTGGGTTCAAGAGGCAATTGAGAAGTAAAGTCCTCTCTCGAAAGACCAGAGTTGCGATGTACAAAACCTTAAAAATCCCGGCCCACCTCTATGATGCAGAGGCCTGGGCTTTAACGAAAGCGGATGAAGAGGTCCTTGGTCGTTTCGAGAGGAAAATGCTGCGTTCAATCTATGGTGCCGTTTGTATAAATGGAGAGTGGAGAAGAAGATACAACGACGAACTGCTGCTGTATAGCGACATCGACCTAGTACGACGTCTACGGATCCTGCGTCTAAGATGGCTAGGCCATGTAGAGCGAATATATAACACAGCTCCGGCCCGAAGCCTTCGGATCCAACCCCGAGTGACGACGCAGCAGAATACGACCGCATCTAAGGTGATGCACAAAGGTGGAAGAGGATCTTAACCAACTGAGAGTGCGTCGCTGGAAACAGCTATCAAAAGACCTTGCCAGCTGGAGAAGTTTGTTGGTTGAGGTCCAAGTTCACACCGGACTGTAGCGTCACCTAAGCAAATAAATTGCTCTAATTGTGGAACCTAAGGGTCCCATTGAGGGTGCCGTGGCACAGTGGTTAGTGTATTGGACTCTGACGCACGATGAGCGAGTTCGGATCCCGATAACACCAATGTCATCGAATGTTTATTTTACGGTGTCCCTTCTCGGCGGAGTACTGGCAAGACCTCCCGTCGTAACCTTGCCATGTATGTCCCTTTCACCTATGTGAAAAATAAATCACACACAACATGGCTGATTGAAACAAGCTTGGCTGTGGTCCTTCATGGGCTGTAACGCCACCAAAAGAAGAAAAAGGGTTCCTTTAATCCAGATAAAAATACCTTAAGACACATTTTCTGAAAAAGAGCTGTTTTAGCTTCTACTACTGCAGTATTTTGCTTATGAATCTTCACAAAGTTCATCATTGCCGATATAATTTCCGTAATACTTGTATAAAAGACTTCGACAGAACTGTTATTTTTACGAATAATGTGTAAATAGCTTATTAAAATTTCACTACTCCGATAGAAGTAATTTCTTTTGAAATTACTCCTCTCACACAACGACCATGCCATGCATATTAAGTGCAACGTTTGCTTCCCCAACTATTTCATTCCTGTTGAGGAATCAAACTTAAACTGATTAGTATGGTGCAAATGAGCTTTAGACGTTCACACAGTACGGTGAACAGGATATTGTAGGCGACGTTGAGCAGGGATATACCTCCATAGTTCTCTCAATCTTCTCTCATCTTCCCAAATTCTACAGATGATCTGTTACATGCTCCCTATCAGAACATGGCCGGCAGCTTTGAAGAGCTCTGATGGCAAGCAATCTGAGCTTGTGGCCTTGTTGCTCTTCAGCTTTTGAATAGCTGTGCCGACTTCTTCGATGGTGGGTGAGAGGACTACTTCAGCGGCTGGAGTTGAGATTTCCTCAGTCACAACCACTCTCTCTTAGTCGTGCTCGTTAACCAGCTGCTGGAAGTGCCCCTTAAATACATCCACAAGATTACAATCGCAATTTTGAAGAGCTTGGATACCTTTATGAAGCCACTTGCAAGGCTTTTAGCTATCTTATAAAACGCCGGTATTTTGTCCTTGAGTTGGGGGGCCGCGAAGATTATTTTCTTTAGTCGCAGCAGTTTTTTCTCCTCCATTTTTCTGGCTTGATATTCTTCTCGCCCTGACCTGGTTTCTCGCTGCAGCGCCTTTTGGTACGCCTCGTCGGTTACTACCTTTTTCTGCTCACACTCGCCTTCATATCATGAGTTTCGAGTGACGGGTGAGGTAGGTAGCCTAAGGTAGTCTGGGCCACTTCCTGAATGGCTAGGTGGCAACGCAGCGACATATTGTTGACATTTGTGCTCGACATAGGCATACCTGAGAGCCTTTCGCTCAGTTGCTCTCTGTAGACTCTGGAGACCTCCGGTGTGCTTAGCCGTTCAAATCTTGCTGCTACAAGGCGCTATGAATCTTGCTGCTACGAGGAAATGGTCAGTCGCGCATGCAAGATGTTTGCCGAGTGTCTTGGTTGGCGGTTTTACCATCCGAAGATCGCCAGGTTGCTGTGTGGATACGTTGCGGGGAAATCTTGTGCTACTTATTACCGTTGTTATCCGTTGATATATCTTGAAGGCTGTTCTTTCTAATCACTTCGCCAAAGGTGATTTCTTTACCGAATTTTTCATTGAGGTCCCCGAGTACGATTTTAACATTGTACACCGGACAGGCTCCGTAGGCATTTTCCAGGAGACCATAAAGTGCTCTTTGATGGCCGTGTGCACATATAAGGGTGATGTTGTGAAATCTGGCTTTGATGCGGATCACAGCCAGGCGATCACTTACGGGCTCAAAGTCGATGACCTTCGACCTTAACCGCTTCCCTACAACAAATCCGCACCCCACCATGTGCAAATGTCGCAATCTGTTTTCTTCTTCATACCGTTTCCTATAAAGCGTATGTATTTCCTAGATCGCAGTAATATCCGCCTTGTATTGCGTGAGGATTCTTTCAAGTTTATGAACAGCTCCAGAAGTGTACAGAATTCTGATATTCCGGGAGCATACCCGTAAATCGTTCTCCTTTTTCGCGCCATGTCGTCTTCGAGAATCCGTCCTATAACCGAGGCATTTCGCTCATTAATAACTTGTTTTTTTTACACGGGCGGATTGGAGGCCCGCCGCACAACCACCAGCCTGGTACTTCGACACCGAGGGTTTGATTTTATCTCGAAAAAAGATTCCTTTCGTTATTATTTTTCACTCACCGGATAACGGAACTTTCAATAAATGCACTTTTTTTACAGATTTATGTTGTTATGATATTATGGATATCAACGAAACCGCGCACGTTGCAGATATCGTCGGTGCCTACAAATTTGTATATCGATTCTTTTCGAAAATATGCTTCAATTTTCCTAACTCATTGTAATCCAACTTTTTAGATGATCTAAATTTCAAAATATACGTGAATCTTTAACCGGGACGCACAGAGTTTTATCTAGATTTGTACTCTTTCTAAAAATAACAAAAAAAAAAAAAAAAAAAATCCAAAAATTATTTCTAGTAACGCCAAAAATATCAAGCAAGTAATTAAATTATTTCTCCAGTGCTCCTGCACTTGTTACTAACATCTAATATAGAACAGTATAGTTAGGTCGGTAAGTGATACAAATATCCAAGCAATTGTGAAGTCAAAACCTTTCCCACAAACTCTCTGAATTCTCCCTTAGCGATACTGTAGTCCAACCAGTCTAACTTAAGGATAAAATTGTTGATATGAATTTGTTTTTACATGGTGTACCAAAGAATACCACATTGTATAATGACTTGTTTCCACAAACATGTTTCTCTGATTTGTCAAATCAATCTGCGAGTGGTTTCCGCCAATTTCTTTTACACTTCCGTTGCAGTTTTTCAGTTCCTTCTCTGGCTACCTTATAAAGTGTGCATTATTCGAGTGTAAGTTTTTCACGAACAAGCGATTGGATCCTTCTCCGTAATATGGCGCTTACCTCTCTACGTGGACAATCTTATATTTCGCCCGTCTGTTTCCTGTCTGCTGTGTTCGATATACCACCTCGTTAAGTTTCTTGATGACCTCATACATATGGTCAGTCCCAGGCTGATTGCAATTTG
This sequence comes from Eumerus sabulonum, assembly GCA_951905685.1. Lineage (NCBI taxonomy): Eukaryota > Metazoa > Arthropoda > Insecta > Diptera > Syrphidae > Eumerus > Eumerus sabulonum. The sequence goes on from OX645060.1 coordinate 214,247,533, forward strand.
GGGAACAAGCCTTTTTTACGTTGTGGGTTGTACAGCAATACCAATTGTCCTGTCTCGAATCCGCCATATTACGGAGAAGGATCCAATCGCTAGTTTTGGGACGAACAAGTTTAGGAGGACGGCAATATTGCGGAGACACAAACCGACAGTTGAGTTCGAATTTCGCTGTCGAAGTTCAAATTCTCTGGTGAAGCGGAAGTTGAAATGATGTCAACTTTTAACGGCGTAATGCCAAACGCCAGAACATTCTAGAGATCTCCGTAGGGAAACTTCCGACGGCAAACATTCGACAAGGTGGACCGAGAGCTATTTAAGCGCGAAAGCTCGCCCTCGGAATTCATTCAGTTTACGGAAGTGAATAGAGCGTGACAAGTTGGTATACAAGTCGGTCGATAAACCGAACATAAAAGCTTTTGGTAAAGGTTTGCGTGTGTAATAAAGTGTAACAATAAATAAAGGTGGTGAAGTACTCAGATAGTTGATCTGAGGAGAAATAAGAAAAGTGTGTGTTTTAATTCGAATAAAAAAGGAGACAATTGTAGTTTATCGCAATCCAGTAAACCCTTTTCCAAGTGGTATTAAATTTCGTAATAGTATTCTCCTTATTTGGGCCTGAAATATTCAATTGCTCTGACAACAGAATTCGTAAACCTTTTTTTTATATTCATAATCATATTATGAATACTGCTCATTGAATTAAGGCTGAACTCAATTCCACGATGTGATATTCCTTAGAGAATTACGGTCGACTGCGCTCCAAGATTTGGGACTTAAATCCCCACTTAATTATAACTTAACCCATTTCATATTCTTAATCTTCAAAAAACACCATCACATGGAAACCAACGTACCTGTACCTTAATGTCTTTTCAGCTTAGAAAAAACTGATGATACGAAAATATGAAAACATGCCACACTACGGCCAAAAACTATGTGCTTGATGAAAATTTATGTTAATTTGTTTAAAACTAATTAAACGTTGCTTTGCTTTTTCCAGCGCTCTGTGAACTACTAGCTCCCGTCAGCAGCAGGCTCAACGTCCTTGTTCAAAAAGCAAACGACCTCGAAAAATGGCAAAACATTTTAATTTTTGGTTTTGTTTAACATCTTTATTCCAGAGCTGCGAACTCCTGATGCACAGCAATGGATTACGATTAATGCGAAAGTTTAAGTTTTTGTTTTTTGTTGTTAAAAGAAAATTGTGAATTAAGCGATGTGCCATGAGGAACTCAAAACATTTATTGTGTGTTGTGTCGCACCGCCTGTGGCATTTCCTGGGACAATGAAAAGATATCCGCAGAACTATCGTATCATTGAAGTGAAAAAGCGAAATATAAATAAGAAAATAAGGAACTAATTTACCTTAAAGTGCTGCGGAATGAATATTTAGTTTGCTTTTTAAGGACGATGTGAAAGTAAAGTTGTTTCACGACACCTTAGTTCAGAGAAGTTTGTTGTGTTCTCTAAATTTTGTACTCGATGTATCCGGAGTGGCATGAAGGGCATGGGCTCGGACATATAGGGTAAAGTTGTTGATCGCTCTCAACCTGGCGAGATGCCAGCAACGATCCTTGTTTGATTGCCCGGGTAAAGTTGACATACGGCCTCCTCGCGGCGCCTTCTGGAAAGCCTCTTCAACAACCGTTGGGAGGTGAACAAACGTATGCAGCGACAAAACCCCGACCAGAATGGCGGTTGTGCGGCGGGCTAACAATCCGCCCACGTAAAAAAAACATAAAGTTTTGAATGAGCAAGATGCCTCGGATACACGGACGGATACTCGACGACGACAACGCACGAAAAAGGAACGAGCGAGTATGCTCCTGGAATGTCAGAACCCTGTACACTCCCGGAGCTGCTCATAAACTAAAAAGAATCCTCACGCAGTACAAGACGGATATTACTGCGGTCCAGGAAATACGCTGGATAGGAAACGGTATGATGAGGAAGAAAAATTGCGACATTTATTGCACTTATGGTGGAGACACACTGCTAGTATTGATACCATGGTATGAATACCATGGTATAGTGAATACCATATACCCTGACAGACAGCATTTCGTAGTATACGCATTATGTAGTATCCTTTGACGTTTGTATTGTCGATGTGTACGTGCAAATGTGGATTTAGTGGAAATGTGGAATGTGGAAGAAAATATTTTGCAGCGTTTGGTCTGTTTACTTGGTTTGAATTGTTAAAGAACCTTCAAGGATTCGGCAATAGAGAGAAAGTGGCGCTGCAATCAGTAAGTTGATGGCGCCCAGAGTATACAGGGAGCAGCTGAGCGAAAGACTCTACGATATGCCTACGTCGAACACAAGTGCCAATAATATGTGGCTGCATTGCCGCTCAGCCATTCAGGAAGTAGTCGAAACCACCTTAGGATACCTACCACCCCCGACAAGAACCCGTGGTATGATAGCGAGTGTGAGCAGAAAAAGGCAGCAACCGACGAGGCGTACCAAAAGGCGCTGCAGAAGAAAACCAGGGCAGCGCAGGAAGAGTACCGAGCCAGAAGAAGGGAGGAGAAAAAACTACTGCGACAAAAGAAAAGAATCTTCGCAGCCTCCCAGCTCAAGGATATCGAAAAGTCTAGGGATAAGCATAAAACACGAGCATTTTACAGGAAAGCCAAAAGACTTGCAGGAGGCTTCAAAAAGCGCACCCAGGCTCTTCGAAACTGCGAGAGTAATCTTGTCACCGACCCGCAGGGAATAGTGGATGTATTTAAGCAGCATTTCCAGCAGCTGCTTAACGAGCCTGACCAAGAGAGAGTGGTAGGGACCGAGGAAATCCCAACTCCAGCTGCAGAAGTAGTCCTCCCACCCAGCATCGAAGAAGTCGGCACAGATATTCAGAAGCTGAAGAATAACAAGGCCGCAGGCTCAGATGGCTTACCATCAGAGCTCTTCAAGGCTGGCGGCGATGTTCTGGTAGGGAGCATGCACCAGATCATCTGCAGAATTTGGGAAGATGAAAGCATACCCGACGACTGGAATACCAGCTCTATTTGCCCCATCTACAAAAAAGGCGATCCTACCTCTTGCAAGAACTATACAGGTATATCCCTGATCAAAGTCGCATACAAGATCCTGTCTAGCGTATTGTGTGAACGTCTGAAGCAATTTTGCACCGCACTAATCGGCAGCTACTAGTGCGACTTCCGGCCGCTATAGACCTAATTTTCACACTTCGACAACTCCTGGAATAGACCAACGAGTTTCGAATCGATACACATCATCTTTTCATCGATTTCAAAGCCGCATACGACAGCATTCATCGTGAAGGACTGTTTGGTGCGATGGCCGAATTCGGGATCCCGGGAAAACTGATCCAGTTGTGTCGCGCCACGCAAAAAAATACGCGATGCACCGTGCAGCTCGGTTCCAGGACTTCGGAACCGTTTGAAACATGCACCGGATATCGGCAAGGAGATGCGCTGTCATGTGACTTCTTCAACCTGGTGCTGGAGCAGATAGTGCGACGGGCAGGCGTCAACAGGGAAGGCACTATCTTCTACAAGTCCGTCCTGCTGCTAGGATACGCGGATGATATCGATATCATTGCGTGCCCTCGCCGTCTCATTGTGGAAGCATTCACGGCAATTGAAGAACAGACGAAACGAGTTGGTCTTAAAGCCAATGAGGACAAGACGAAGTACATGCTGTCAAGCAAAAACCAATCCGTTGCTCACCACCTGGGACAAAATATAACATTTTTCAGTTACAATTTCGAGGTAGTTAAGGAGTTTGTCTACCTCGGGGCAAACGTAAATTCCACAAATGACACCACAGTGGAGATCCGGCATAGAATCGCCCTTGGCAACCGCTGCTACTTCGGCTTGTCCAAACAACTGGGGTCAAAACTCGTCACTCGAAAGACCAAAGTCATGTTTCACAAAATGCTCATACTGCCAGTCTTGCTGTACGGAGCCGAAATCTGGATGATAAGCAGGACAGCGGAGCTGATTTTGGGTTCTTTCGGAAGAAAAATTCTGCGCCGGATATTTGGTCCTGTCTGTGAGGAAGGTGAATGGAGAAGAAGACATAACCGCGAACTCTACGAGCTGTACAAAGATGTGGATGTAGTCCGGAAGGCAAAGATCCGTTGACTACACTGTTTCGGCCACATCGAACGCATGGACGTCAACGCTTCAGCTAAGAGGGTCTTCGATTCCGAGCCTCCTGGTTGGAGAAGAAGAGGAAGACCCAACCTCCGCTATAAAGACCAAGTAATCGCGGATGTAATACGTCTTGGTCTTGATAACTGGAAGCAGCGTGCTCCATGGATCGCTGGTCTGATAAGTACGTAAGTGTATATACGTAATGAGTAAAATATAAAATAGGAGAATGCGATATGGCTTCCAAATTCCCATTAAATATTCTTAAATAGTAAACAACAACATATTGTATCCCGTCCAAAGTTTGAGAACTGTCGCCAGTATTTTCTAAAGCCCCTAAATACTTTAGAAACAGGTGTCCTGAATAAAATAGTTTCATCTGGAAGTTGACCAACCCAGCTGACAATTGCCGTTAGACCCGACCTGTCCACGACTAGGTTGAATATTCGGGTCGGTTTTTACATAAAAGAGGTGTTTCGAGTCAACGTTGGCTCCTCGGAAGGTTCGAGCATCCAAGATCCTGGGGAAGTGTCTGGCGTCAATCGCAATATGGTTGATTTGATTGATGAACGCATATCAAGCTGATGTTCTCCAAGATAGGTTAGGTTAGGTTTAAGTGGTTGGCGTAAGCCACACGGAGGCCAAAGTCGGCCCATTGTGATACCACATGGATCATATTACCCTGATCCGCTACCTGAGAACCAACCGGTGCTTCTGATGAAGCGATGGAGTTGAGCTATTCTTAGGTCTGCTAGCCCACTTAGATTTTCATAAAAGGGCGCGCCGAGGTAGATCCTCCTGCGATTCGCAAAAGAGGGGCATGAGCAGAGAAGGCGGTGTATTGATTCCTCTTCCTCCCCGTCCATTCAGCCACGGCAGAAATCATTGGAGGGTAGCCCTAGTCTGGCCGCGTACTTTACAATGATGCAGTGACCTGTAACGACATCCCCTAGAGTGCTTAAGGTCGCCCTTTTGGTTGCCACTAGGTCCCTGGTTCGTCCTAGGTTTAACTTAGGCCACATTTGTTTAGTGATAAAGCCGATATCACTTTCATTCCATTGGAGGTTGGTCGCCTCTATCGTTCGAAGTTTTATCATGTGCTTTACCGTACTTATTGGTGTTTCTAGGTACCCGAGGGTAGGAAGACTGAGTGTGATTGACCCTAACTTTGTGAGTTTGTCAGCTGCGCAGTTTCCTAGAATATCCCTATGCCCATGAACCCACAGTATTTTAATGTTGGACTGTTTAGCCATCTCGTCTAGAGATAGGCGGCAGTTAAGGGATATCTTTGATTTGTGGGTTACCGCGGGCAGGGTTTTTATCGCAGATTGGCTGTCCGTGCAAGTGATAATATCCATAGCGGATATTACATTGATCCTGAGCCATGCCAGGGGCCTCTGTTATCGCTGTTATTTCTGCTTGATACGCACTGCAGTGACTTGGGAGTCTGAATGACAGGTTGAGGTTAAGTTCCTTGGAGAAGACTCCACTACCTACACCCGACTCCATCTTAGAACCATCGGTATAGAGGGAAATCGAGTCCTTTGGTATGACTTTCCCTTCAGCCCATTCCTCCCTGGATGGAACACATTCTGCGGGATGATGTAGTCTGTGTCCATGGGTACTTCGAAGTGATTAAAAATGCTCGTATGGCCTTTATTAGATAAGGGCCATTTTCCTATGCCCCTAATCCGTAGGGTCGCACAGCCCATCAACCTGGCCACAAGCTAGCCAACCTGGCCACCAGCCAGCCAACCTGGCCACAAGCCAGCCAACCTGGCCACAAGCCAGCCAACCTGGCCACCGCCAGGCCAACCTGCCGGCCAGCTAGCCAACCTGGCTACCTACCAGCCAGTTTTACCACCATCCAACCAACTGGACCAAAAGTAAGGCCACCATTCGCTCAATTTGGACCACCCAACCACCCTTGCACCCAGCCAACCGACCTTGCCATCAGCCAGTCAATCTTGCGACCACTCAGCCAACCTGGCTACCAGCAAGCCAACCTGGAGACCAACCAGCCAACCTGGAAACCAGCTAGCCAACCCGTCCAATAGACGGCGGTCAGCGAACCCAATCTGGACACCAGCCAACCAACCTGGCCACCAGCCAGCCAACCAGGCTACCGAGAGGCCAACCTGCCGGCCAGCTAGCCAACATGGCTACCTACCAGCCAGTTTTACCACCATCCAACCAACAGGATGAAAAGTAAGGCCACCATCCGCTCAATTTGGACCACCCAACCACCCTTGGACCCAGCCAACCGACCTTGCCATCAGCCAGTCAATCTTGCTACCACTCAGCCAACCTGACTACCAACAAGCCAACCTGGAGACCAACCAGCTAACTTGGACACCAGCTAGCCAACCTGTCCACCAGACGGCCAACCTGGCCACCAGCCAGTCAACCTGGCCACAAGCTATCCATCCTGGACTCCAGCCAGCCAACGTGGCTACCAGGCGGCCAACTTGGCCACCAGCCAGCCATCCTTGCTGCCAGTTAGCTAAACTTGTCACCAGACAAACAACCTGGCCACCGGGAAGCCAATCTGTACACCAGCCGCCCAACCTGGCCAGCCAGCCAACGTGGACACCAACCAGCCAACTCAGCATCCAGCCAGCCAACCTGGCCACCAGAAAGCCAATCTGGACACCAGTGAGCCAAACTGGCCACCATTTAGCCAACCTGCCAAACAGCAAGTCAACCTAACCACTAGTAAGCCACGCTGGCCACTAGCCAGCCAACCTGGCCACCACCCAGCCAACCTGGCCACCAGCCAGCCAACATGGCCACCAGCCAGCCAACCTGACCACCAGCCAGTCAACCTGGCCACAAGCCATCCATCCTGGACTCCAGCCAGCCAACGTGACTACCAGGCAGCCAACTTGGCAACCAGCCAGCCACCCTTTCTACCAGTTAGCTAAACTTGTCACCAGACAAACAAACTGGCCACCGGGAAGCCAATTTGTATACCAGGCACCCAACCTGGCCACCAGCCAGCCAACCTGGCCACAAGCAACCAACCTGGCCACCAGCCAGCCAACGTGGACACCAACCAGCCAACTCAGCATACAGCCAGTCAACCTGGCCACCAGAAAGCCAATCTGGACAACAGCCAGCCAAACTGGCCACCATTTAGCCAACCTGCCAAACAGCAAGTCAACCTAATCACTAGTAAGCCACGCTGGCCATTAGCCAGCCAACCTGGCCACCCCCCAGCCAACCTGGCCAACAGCCAGCCAACCTGGCCACCAGCCAGCCAACCTGGCCACCAGCCAGCCAACCTGGCCACAAGCAACCAACCTGGCCACCACCCAGCCAACCTGGCCACTAGCCAGTCAACCTGGGCACTAGCAAGCCAACCTGACCACAAGCCATCCATTCTGGAATCCAGCCAGCCAACGTGGCCACTAGCCAGACCATTTAGCAACTAGGAAGCCAATCTGGACACCAGCCAGCCAGCCTGGCTACCAGCCAGCCAACCTGGCCACCAGCTTGCAAATCTGGACACCAACTGGCTAACCTGGCCACCAGCCAGCCAACCTGGCCACAAGCCTTCCATCCTGGACTCCAGCCAGCCAACGTGGCCACTAGCCCGACAATCTAACCACCAGGAAGCCAATGTGGACACCAGCCGGCCAACCTGGAAACCAACCAGCCAACCTGGACACCAGCTAGCCAACCTGTCCAGAAGACGGCCAGCTTGGCTACCAGGCAGCAAACCTGGCCACCAGCCAGCCAACCTGGCCACAAGCCGGCCAAACTGACCACCAGACAGCCAACCTGGCCACTAGCTAGACAACCTGGCCACTAGCTAGACAAACTGGCCACCAGGAAGGCAATCTGGAGACCAGCAGGCCAACCTAGCCACCAGCCCGCCAACCTGGCCACCAGCCAGCCAAACTGGACACCGGCCACCTAACCTCGAAACCAGCCAGCCAGTCAAACTGGACACCAGCCAACCAGCAGCCACTGACCTTTTTAAAACGGTTAATGACCTTGTTGAAAAGTTCAGTGACCTAGTTGAAAGGGTTAGTGACCTTGTTGTAAAGTTCAGTGACCTAGTTGAAAAGGTTAGTGACCTTGTCGAAAAGTTCATTGACCTTGTTGAAAAGTTCAGTGACCTTGTTGAAAAGTTCAGTGACCTAGTTGAAAAGTTCAATGACCTTGCGCGAAAAGGTCAGTGACTTTGTTGAAAAGTTCAGTGACCTAGGTGAGAGGTCAGTGACCTTGTTGAAAAGGTCATGGCCTTGTTGAAAAGGTTAGTGACCTTGTCGAAAAGTTCAGTGACCTAGTTGAAAAGTTCAGTGACATCGTTGTAAAGGTCAGTGACCTAGTTGGAAAGTTCAATAACCTTGCGCGAAAAGGTTAGTGACTCTGTTGAAAAGTTCAGTGAGCAAGGTGAGAGGTCAGTGACCTTGTTGAAAAGGTTGCTGGATGGTGACAAGGGTGGCTGAATGGTGTCCAGGTTGATTGGCTGATGGGCAGATTGGCTTCCTGGTGGCCAGGTTGGCCGGCTAGTGGCCAGGTTGGCTGGGTGGTGGCCAAGTTGGCCTACTGGTGTCCAGGTTGGCTGGGTGGTGGCCAGGTTGGCTGGATATTGTCCAGGCTGGCTCGCCGGTGGCTGTGTTGGCTGGGTGGTGGCCAGGTTGGCTGAATGGTGTCCAGGTTGGTTGACTGATGGAAAGGTTGGCTTCCTTGTGGCCAGGTTGGTTATCTGGTGGGCTGGCTAATGGCGAGGTTGGTGGGCTGGTGGGAAGATTAGCTTCCTGGTGGCCAGGTTGGCTGGCTGGTGGCCAGGTTGGTTGTCTGGTGGCCAGGTTGGCTGGATGGTGGCAAGTTTGGGGAACTTGTGACAAGGTTGGCTGGCTAGCGGCAATATTGGCCTGCTGGTGGCAATATTGGCTTGCTGTGGCAAGGCTGGCTGACTGGTGATAATGTTTGTTATCTGGTGGCAGGGCTGGCTGGACGGCGACAAGGGCGGCTGGTCGGTGGCAGGCCGGCTGGCCCGATGGGAAGCAGGGTGGCTGGTGGCCAGGTTGGCTGGCTGTTGGCCAGGTTGACTGGCTGGTCGCATGGTTGCTGGACGGTGACAAGGGTGGCTGGTGGCAAGCGGGCTGGGTGATGGCAAGCGGGCTGGCTGTTGCAACGGTTGGCTGGCCGGTGGCAAGGTTGACTCAATTGTGGCAAGGTTGGTTTACTTGTGGCGAAGTTGGCCTGCTGGTAGCAATATTGACTGGCTGATGGCAGGACTGTTTGGTTGGTGGACATGTTGGCCGACTAGTGGTCCGGTTCACTAGCTAGTGACCAGTTTGATTGTCTGGTGGCCAGGTTCGCTGGCTGATGGACATGTTGGCCGGCCAGTGGTCCGGTCCGATTGGCTAGCTAGTGGCTAGGTTGGCTGGCTCGTGTCCAGGTTGCCTGGCTGGGGGCCAAGGCGGCTGGCTAGTGTCTACGGCGGGTGGCCACTGGCTGGTGGCAAGGGCGGCTGGCTGGCGGCCAGGTTGTCTATCTGGTGGCCGGTCTGGCTGGCGGGTGGTCAGGTTAGCTACTTGGTGGCCAGGTTGCCTGGCCAGTGGCCTCTCTGGCTAGCTGGTGGAAATGAGGCCGGTGGGTAGCCAAATTGGATGGCTGGTGGCAAGGTCGGAAGTCTGCTGGCAGTGCTAACTAGATAATGACAAGTTTGGTTAGCTGGTGGCAAGGTTGGGTGGGCAGATTGACTAGTGGCAAAGTTGGCTGGCTGGTGTCAAGGTTGGCTGGCTGGTAGCCAGGTAGGCTTACTGGTGTTCACGCTGGTTGCCTGGTGGCCAGGTTGGCTTGATGGTGTCCAGGTTGTTTGGCTGATGGGCAGATTGGCTTTCTGGTGGCCAGGTCGGTTGCCTGGTGGCCAGGTTGGCTCGGTGGTGGCCAGGTTCGCTGGGTGGTGGCCAGGTTGGCTGAATGGTGTCCAGGTTGGTTGACTGATGGGCTGGATGGCATTCAGGTTGGTTGGCCAATGGGTAGATTGGCTTCCTGGTGGCCAGGTGGGCTGGCTGGTGGCCAGATTGGCTGGCTGGTGACCAGGTTGGCTGGCTGGTGTCCAGGTCTGTTGGCTGATATGCAGATTGGCTTCCTGGTGGCCAGGTTGGTTGGCTGGTGGCAAGGTTGGCTGGCTGGTGGATAGGTTGGCTAGCTGGTGGCCAACCTGGTGGTGGTGGTTGGCTTTTTGGTACACAGTTTTTCTTTCTGGTGGCCACGTTGGCCGGCCGGTGGCCTAATCGGCCAGTTGGTGGATAGGGTAGATGGCTAGTGGCCCGAGTTTTCGGGTTGGTGGCCAGGTTGGCTGTCTGCTGATCAGGTTGCGTGGCTGGTGGCCAGGTTGGCCGGCAGCAGGCTAGGTCGGCTGGCTGGTGGACAGAGTGGCTAGGTTGGCTTGCTGTCGGCCAGGTGGGTTGGCTGGTGGCCTTATTGACCAGTTTTTGGATAGGTTGGCTGGCCGGTGACCATGATATCTACCTGGTGGCCAGGTCCAGGTTGGGTAACTGGTAGCCAAGCTGGCTGGCAGGTGGCCGGGTTGGCTGACTGGTTCATGACAAGTTGGGTGGCTGGTGTCTAGGGTGGCTGACAAGTATCCAGGTTTACTGACTGGTGGCCAGGTTGGCTGGCTGGTGGTCAGGTTGGCTGGCTAGTGGTCCAGATGACTCGCTGGTGGCCAGGCTGGCTTGTGACGAGGGCAGCTAGCTGGCAGCCAGGTTGGCTGGTTGGCTGGTGGCCAGGTTGGCTGGCTAGTGTTCCGGATGATTGGCTAGTGGCCAGGTTAGCTGCCTGGTGGCCAAGTTGGCTGGCTTGTGTTCAGGTTGGCTAGCTGGAGGTCAAGGGAGATGGATGGTGTCAAGGGCGGGTGGCTGGTGGCCCGAGCAGCGGGCTGGTGTCTAGGGCAGCTGGCTGGCGGCCAGGTTGTCGGGTTGGTAGCGAAGGTTGGCTGGCTTGTAGCCAGGGCGGCTGCATGGTGGTCAGATCGGCTGGCTGGTGTCCATGTTGGCTGGCCGCTGGCCAGGTTGGCCGTATGGTCGTAAAGCATTTTAAGGCAATTAAGTTAAATAAGCTAATCTTACGCATTTTTGCCGAGCATATGGTAGCCATGAGATTACACTAATAAAAATGTATTTAAACTAAATTGGGATTGCTAGCTTGCTGCACAGCTAACAAAACAAGGAAATATGAATACTGTGTGTGCTTTGTGTCATCAATGTCATCAACGGGCCCGTTTTTTAGAAAATAAAGACGAAAATGCCGTTATCGTCAATGATAACCCCCGCTCGATCAAATCGAAGGCGAATGGAGGAGAAGACATAACCGTGAACTCTATGAGCTGTATAAAGATGTGGATATAGTCCGGAAGGCAAAAATGCGTCGACTACAATGGTTCGGCCACATCGAGCGCATGGACACCAAAGCTCTTGCTGGGAGGGTCTTCTAGTCCGAGCTTCGTCTCGTTCCAGAAGAAGGAGGATACCGAACCTCCGTGCGAGAAGAAGGAGGAGTCCGAGCCTCCGGTATAAACCCCAAGTGATATCGGACGTAAGATAATTTGGTCTTTCCGACTGGGAGCAGCGTGCCCGGGACAGCAAAGGATGGAAGGCTGCATTAACTCAGGCCCAGACCCTCCATGGGCTGTTGGCCTGAAAAGCCATTAAGTAAATCCCTATTTCTGCATTTTGAATCTGCTTTCGTTACTAAGAAATACATTATCCCGAGGAGTAAGTAAATGTTGGCAAAGTTGAGGCTTGAGGCGATTAGCTTGAGAAACTCTTTCTTTGATCATAATCTTGGATGTAATCCCCTAGCAATCAAGGATCTACGTATTGTTGATGCACTTACTATTTCAATAAGGTATGTTAAGGCGTTATTAGAAAGAGCTAACAATGTTATGGACTAAGATTTAATTCATATGAGAGATTGCCGTCAACCTAATTTTTGAAGACCTCGTTGGTTGCTTCTGTCTATCTATCTCACGAATGAGAGAATAAAATCACACACAACCATGGGTGATTGAGAGAAACTAGGCTTAGGTTCTCCGCATCCTGTAACGCTAGATTAATCTCGAGAATTGCTGAGACGTTATTTGTTTTAGGAGCTTCAATCGTTTTTAGATTGTCAGAATCTTTAAGGGCACCTCACAAAACAAGAAGTCTTATGGAGCCAAAAAGCATATCCGAAGCAGACAATTGTTATCATCATGACAGCTGATAACAAATTATCGAACTTTTTGCGCAAGAGGGAGAGTGTTAACATGGCATGATTTCGTACTAAAGCCTAAGATTGTCCAAGCCTATGTCTTTAATTCCGGTCTACGAAAAGTCAGTAAAAATGGCTCTATATTGCGCACCGTTAACGCGAATGGTGTTTCTAGTAGCATTTCTATTCAAAATCCAAGCCATACTGTTTGATTTCTCGTTGGTCCCGAGTTATAAGTGCTTGTCACGAACACCTGACTCGGTTATATTTAGTAAATTCCATTGTACATATAATCGTTATCCTTCCCTTGAAAAAAAAGTTGCTTTCTATTAGCTGTGGCTTTATTTATCAATTGATTAATCACTGACATCTGAAATTATTTATTTAAAACTCATCTGTAACAAGGTACATAACAATTAATACCGAATGTGGGTCATATCACCTAGAAATGTCCGATATCAACCGAATACCATTGGAGTAGTGTCATTAATTCTAATTATGGTCCACTACGACTGGTTTAATTAGACTAACTAAACCCCTCATCCTGCGGCATGCCACTCAAACAGACACTACAGCAACACAAGTAAATCTGTTGGGAGAAATAAAATACACACTAAGCAAACTGCAGACATTTTCCCAATTTATCTTTCATTTACTCTTCACATTGTCCCGCAAAGACAATGGTAGGATCGAAAAGAAATCGCTAAAGGAGCGGGAGGAAAAAAAATAAACAAAACGAAATCACACATTTAAGATTCATGAAGGACATCGTTCTTCATCTCTCCCACTAAGGAGTTATTTATAACTACACGAGCTTGTGTTGCTGAGATCCTTTACAAGGAGCATCTACCCAGCTAACCAGCAAATGGCTATTAACGAGAACGAAACGTTGCCGTCTACCGGCTACGTTTGCATTTTATACTAAAACTAGAGTTGGAGCTGGTGGTAGATATTTGAGCTGTTTCTTTAAAAAGACATGTTTCACTCCTTGAAATGCAACGAACAACAACGGGCTGTACGCCTGTCGTGTTGCACACAAACAGCAATGAAAAGCAACAACAAGAATAATATAGAGAGGAACGACATTTCAGGAGCTAAAAGGAGTACGGTACGGTTACAAGGAAACCAAAACGACGACGATTGCGATTTGAGCAAAAAACGACGTCGAAAAGGGCAAGAACGACGGATGGACGTGCTCTTAATTAAAGATAAAAATTAACTGCTGATTAGGAGTTTTCGTTACACACCCACTGTTGTCCCTCAGTTTGCCCCATTTCTCCGCCGAGGACTGAATGATTTATGTATGTATGTGAGCTAATTTATTGTGAGCAATCTACACCAAAGGACTCTACTTTGTAGTGTCCGCTTTAAGAAGTGTTGGTATTGATTGTGTACTCATTTCATTTTCGCACAAAGGACGAATACTTAATCGGGATTTTAGCGGTTGACGTACATTTTATTATGGCTTCCTTGTTAATTTGGAAAGCTTAGAAGTGATAAGGATCTTGCAAATTACAATCAGTTCAATTAGAAGTCCATAATTGTGTCTAATCCAGGAAGGCAAAGGTTACATGCTTAGCTCATTTCTCTAATGTTTTGGATCACTATTTCGCGGAGTAATTATTAAAATCAAAATTATTAAAAGAAAGGGACCTACTCGTACATGACACTAAGAAGAAAATATTAACCAAAGTTCACTCAAGTTTGGTGTAATGCGAGATATTGCATCACTTAGGCGATGGATTATGGATTCATTACCTTTCGTGAACAAACAGAATTGACGCATTTGGGGAGAGTAGATTACTACTTTCAAATAGGTAACATGTACCATTGGGTGTGGATTTTGGTCAGGTAGCATTCAGATAGTGTTCTGCTGAGAGTTCCTGTCTAATTTCGCAAAGTTGTGCGGACGGGTAAGGCGTTTGTCCCTAAGTAGGGCTAAACATAGGTTCCGTATTTTTGCCAGTCAGTTCTTCTATAGTTCCTGAATGGAGTGATTGGTAGGATCTTAGAATATTATCCAGCTGTTCTAGTAGAACAGGTCGTAGTTTGTACCTCAAGCCTTTGTGTCACACTTTATCAAAGGCTTGTAAGATGTCAAGAGAAACGGTTGAACAAATTAACTTTTGTTCTAGCGCTTTTTCAATTACATCAGTTATTCGATGTACTTGATACATGGTGGAATGCTTGCTTCTGAAACCAAACTGATGATCTGGTAAGAGACCTTCGGTATTTGGATAAGTCGATTAAGTAGAATTCTTTCGAATACTTTAGAGATGATCGCTAGGAGAGAAATCGGTCTATACAACGTAATTTCAGTCGGCGGTTTCCCGGGTTTCAGAATCATGATAACTTCTGCGATTTTCCATGGGCTTGGTACATGTTCTAATCTAAGTGCCACATTTACGAGAGAAAGAAGTTTAAGAAGCGCTTTCTTCGGCAGTGCTTTAAGAATTTCTCCCGTGATTAAGTCGTAACCGGTCCATCTGATCGGATGATTAATCCGATATGTCTCCACATTAACACAATCTATTTCAACATAATGTAAAAGAGAAGGAATTGCAGATCACTATTAAAATTGCTTTCGAAGAGTACGGATGTGTTTTTGCTTGAGTTCTCGAGGTTCATAAATACCCTATGTCATCGAGTCGAATTTTAATTTCCATCTTATTTCTTAAATTGTATTCGCTTGGCAATTCAACGAACCGCAACTATTTGATCCCTTTCGAATGAGGAAGAAAGGAGATGGGACGCGCACATGGAGTCAGACATTTTAAAATCGAATTGAAAAAGATGACATTCGACTTCAGACAAACACATATATATTTCAAAAGTTGTCTTGAGCTTAAATTGGGTTTATTGTATCTTGATTCCAATTGCAAGTGTGCCTAAGTGTGCTACTGTAAGTTATTGACAATATTTTGTTTCAGAAAATAAAATCAAATTTTTGCCAATTTGGCTATTGGTTCGTTCCGCCATTTTTTCTTGGGACAACAATATTTTATTTTAATTTTGGTTTTGGTATGGATAAAGTGGCACATAGTTGCAGTTCGTCGAGTTGCCGTAGACCGGATGAAAAGTCTATGGTGTCTTGCGACAAGTGCAAGCGCTGGTGGCATTATAAATGCCACGACGTTGATCCCGAGAAGTTCGACTCAACAACTCCCTGGTTTTGCGAGGAAGAAAATTGTATTTTCCAAGAGGATGATGATCTTGGAAGTGTGCACACAATTCCAATAAGTGCTTTACCAGCGCCCGCCGCTACAGAGGAGGTCGATGATCACATGGATTTAATGATTTAAGCGGCTGCAGTGGCGCAAGCTGCAGTAGCTCAACGAGACAAGGAGCTTTTAGAGTTGCGAGCTGAACTTAAGGAGACAAAGTTAAAGTTATCAGAGGCTTTCAACCACAAGAAACAACTCATTTCTACCTCCATCAGCGCTCCAAGTTCAAATTTAGCTGCTGCAAAATGTGTCAAGCTGGAAGTGATTATTAAGATCCAGGCTAACCATCAGGCACTTTTAAACAGTACGAGTCAGTCTACTCCACAAGGAGAAACGTCCAATCAACAGGCAGGTTCTCGTGTTTGTTCTGTTCGAGACCAAGATATGGCTACTCTTCTCACGATTCTAAATCACAGCAACGTGCAAGAGCTGCCGAATTTCTCAGGTGAAAACAAAAGAGAGTAGCCATACTTTGAGGTCTAGATCCCTCAAGACATTAGTGGAAAGCGTGCTCAAAAAAAGATCGTGTGGTATTAATGGTTGCAACCGAAGTCACCACCCATCGCTGCATAGGACACTCAATGCCAGTAGCTCTGGGTTAAATTCTGGAGAAGTCCCGTTCGTGCCACCAACGCATGTTCATTCCTCTCATGTTGGGGCCAATGTTTCAATTATGTTCAAGATAGTTCCGATTCGAATTCATGGAACTGGAGATCTGTTTGTGGATACTTACGCCTTTCTGGATGACGGATCATCGTTGTCGATGATTGAAGAAGACCTTTTCACGATTTCGGTCTAAAAGGACATCCCGACCAACTCACGTTGCAATGGACAAAGGGGGTGTCTCGCGTCGAGGATTCTAAACGTACTTCGTTATCTGTTATCTTCGATATGTTTTAAACAATTTCTACACCATCAAAGACTTGGGTCTTGCTAGTCAGTCCTCCTTTACGGCGCAGAGGCTTGGAACTTGACAAAAGCGGATGAAGATGCCCTTGGTCGTTTCGAGAGGAAAATTCTGCGCACTATCTACGGTCCCGTTTGTTCAAACGGTGTATGGGGGAGAAGATATAACGAAGAACTGTACGGGTTTTACAGCGACATCGGCCTGATACGACGCCTACGGATACAGCGTATAAGGTGGCTAGGCCATGTAGAGCGCATGGAAAACACAGCTCCGACCCGAAGAGTATTCGAATCCACCCCGGAAGGAAGGCGCGGCAGAGGACGACCGCATCAACGGTGGCGCACGCAGGTGGAAGGGGACCTTAACCAATTGAGCGTGCGGCGCTGGAAACAGCTGGCCAAAGACCGTGCCAGCTGGAGACGCTTGTTGGTTGAGGCCCAGGTTCACCACGGACTGCAGCGCCACCTAAGTAAGTAAGTAAGGAGGATACATTTAGACTTACCGGAATTTGATCTTGGTGTGGAGTATTCTTCGACGCCGCATATTGCACCACTTCGACAAAACCATCAGCTTCGACTTCTAATTCATATGGTGTTCTTAGCGGTACTCTGAGTCCAGTGCTTTCCTCAACGTAAATTCTGAATCTTTCCCAGTTAGCTCTCCTACTAGCTAGTCTAGATGGTCTTTGTCTTTTAGTTAGAGCTGCGCTCAGCGTTATCTTTCATGAACAAGGATGACCCGCTCCTTGCCCTTTCTGATGGGTAAAATGCACAATAGCCTTTTAGATCAATACGCGACGCATCATCGGGTGGCTTTCAGAAATCAAGCATACATATGTCGATGTTTTTTTTCACGAACGAAAATGTCAAGTTCATTCATTTGTTTTGTAATTGCTGTGCCAAGATAGAATTTTTAACATTTTGGTCGTATTTTAAGATTTATGTTGGTAAACGTTAGGTCTTTCGAGGTTAAGTAGTCGCTCGAAAATAAGCCGATTCGTTTGGCTTTGTTCTTCAAGCTTCGAAAGAATAATCGACAAAACGTTTGCCACTGGATCTGATTTTTGGGCACTTATTGTACGTGAGGGGGTGTTAATTTGGGCATAAGTATTAGAACCTTGATATAACGGTTTTTCGTTTGTCAATGTCTTCTGACTGGTTCCCGGTACAGCCAATTAAGTTTCCTTTTTTTTGGCGAATCGATTTCGAGATCAGGAGCTTTTGTTTCCGCGGTTTGTAAATTATCCCGCCTTCTCTGTAGTTCTTTCGTTACTTCACATCCATGATAATTAGCCAGGTGC
This sequence comes from Eumerus sabulonum, assembly GCA_951905685.1. Taxonomy (NCBI): domain Eukaryota; kingdom Metazoa; phylum Arthropoda; class Insecta; order Diptera; family Syrphidae; genus Eumerus; species Eumerus sabulonum. The sequence goes on from OX645060.1 coordinate 214,265,302, forward strand.
TTTTCCTTAGATTTTATGCATATTGCAGGGGATTGCCTCGAAACGGTACACTCTTGGGTCAAATGTAGACCGGTGAACTTTACGTAACGTGGATCTCTCTTGCAAGAAGTTTGCGAATGGGTAAAACCTTGGCAGCAATGAGGAATTAACACCGTATTCTGTCGAGGTAGTTCGATGGTTTAACGACAATATCTCGATATACGGTTTTTTCGAACATTAGTCTGAATAAGGGAAGACCGCATTTGACTACGGATCCTTCTCAGCTAATCCGATTCTTTTCACGCGCGAGACCGGACTATTATCACCCTAAGGTACCAGGAGGCTCTATATATTAAATTCTAAAATAAACACGCCTTACTCGGCACTTACCTGGTACGGAGAGGACGCTCTATTTTGTGGAGCAAAATCAAGCTCCCTGACGGACATTATTACAGGTCCGTTCCGATTTGACAGGTGTGCTGCTCCGTTGTTCCATCTCCTGATGGTTTTTGAGATTGCGGGTTTTGAAACAGGTAAGGAGAAAGGTCTTGCTAACCGGCTAACACAATCTAAAAAACGGATTCTCATACTCACTAAAAATACCATAAACTGACTTATGGTCTTACTGCAACTGTCAGTTGAGAAAACTAAATAAAATAATTTCTAACATTCACTTTCCCACCAATCACGCGCAACATCACACTTATGCATATATGTACATACATATGTGTGTATGTACATAATAGTTTACCACATGCCGATCAACGTCTTGGCATCAACTCGCAAAATCCACACAAAAAACTCCATATACTATAGCAACATTGAAAGTGACTTCATTCAACCTAGCAAATCGGTTAAAATTCATTTCAATTTCGTTCTTCATTTGCAACTGCCAAACTGTGATGCTGTGAATCTCATCTTCATTTTTCACTGAAAGTAATTGAAAAACTAACCACCGTCACGCCTTTCCCATGACCCAGCAAAGTACACACACTGCTTCGCCACCATACTAACAGTCAATTTCGAATTTCCTTCAATTTCTATTCGAAGAAAATAGGAAAATGTTCCTTTCGACGTAACAGAACGTACTTACAACATACATATGTATATATGTATGTATGTACATACGTATTGGTACTCCTTCGGCAATAAACTATTCATACCAGTCTATCATCGCCTTTCACGATTATGGCCTACCTACTGGCACGAACATTTCAAAATAGTTGCAGGATCCCCGGTATATGTACACACAATTCATGTGAGTTCGTTCCAAACGTCTTATCCTTAAACATCAAACTCATATGCAAGTAAGCCGGCAAGGAGGCAGGCAGTATAGGACGACGACATCTCATTGCCAAAGCAATAAAACGTTCACATCGCACCAATATAATTCGTAGTCGCAACTATAGAGGGATATCAGAATATCTAGGCACTCAGTATCCGGCCTGACTGACATGCTGCGTACGATGGAGCTCCCTCGTCCCCCAAAACCACCCATCGTACGTTTGCCGCTTGATGTTGAATAAAAATTCAATATCGAATTCGTAATATACGATGGCAGTCAGGAACTGAACTCGCAGCATGTATGTAAAGGCGTTGAAGAACGTCATGCAGACGTTTTACTTACATACATATTACACATGTATGTATGTATGTAGGTCGCACAACGTGGAGTGGAAAAAAAAGGATACGTAACCAGATAAACCGACATGGCAAGGATTTTCCCAAAATCCATATTATCTCGAAGGCAGAGGCGAAATTGGAAAAGTAAATGCTAAAGCAAACGACAGCACCCGTGCCACTCTGCCAGCCTCGTAGCCTCGTAGTCGTCATCGTCTCGTGACAAAGCTAGACACAATTTTTAGGATAAACAATTTTCGTTTATCTTAGTTTCTGCGTTGCGATGATTTCTCGAGCGACGGTAGAAGAGAAACAGTCGATAGGGGTAGAGGAGGGAGACAATCGGGCTCGAATGAAGAGGGTAAAGTAAAAGAAAAGAAAAACATTTTGCATTTCCTCTCACGTACAAGCGAATCCTTTTGTAATGGTCGCACACGAAATAACCCACGCGCTCCTGTTTATTTCCTCTTCGACGATTCCATTGTGCCACCACTAAGATCTAAATACATATGTATGTATGTATGTATGTATGTATCCCCATGCATGTACCTTGCCATAGTGTGTCAAACGTATGGATACCTACGCATCAGTGTGGCATCTGTCATCGTACAAGGAAAGAAGCTCACGAACCCCAAAAAACGAATTATTCTCATCATCGTGCTACATCACAACCTTACTATGTATGTACATACATCCTTGCCAGGACGAAGCATGTACTCATATCGAGAGGGCAAACTGCTGTCTGAATCACACATTTTCGATTTGGAAAATTCTGTACCAGTTCCACCAGCCGGTTACCCAGGTGGTAACCTTAACTATGATTCGAGGTATTAAGGATGGGGCTGGATGGATCTCACGGTCCTGGTAGGGGAGAAGTAATTAAATAATAAATACGTAGCACCAACGCTGGTGGTAGTAAAAGTGTCGGGTGATTGCCTCGAGTTTGTTGAATAAACTCAGCACGGAAAAAAGTGGAATGGTGTAAAAGGCTTTTGGTAGGCGCGTTGTGGGTGCTTAATGTAAACAGGTCAGCCTGAGGGTAGTAGGAAATTAAATAAATAAAAACAAAGAGTTGTACATTTTTGGAAAGCTGTTTCTGTCCGCCGAGGATTGCGTTTATTTGTTGGAACTATATATCAGTTTAGGTGGTATGGCATCATTGGAGCATTTTTCCTAGATGACGAAAAATGCTGGCGTTACAGCCCATGGAGGACTAAGACCGAGCTTCTTTAAAGTATCTATGTTATATGTGATTTTATTTTCCCATAGGTGAAAGGGACCTACAGTTTATTGCCGGTTCCGCACGGCGAGATTCGAAAAGCTTTTCTTGACAATTATACTACAGGGGGTTTTGTCAGTACCCAGCGGAAGAGAAGCACCGTGAAAAACATGTTCATGACATGGCTGTTGTCGGGATTCGATCCCGTGTCATCGGCGTCATAGGCTAACACACACCCTACTCCGCCACGGTGCTCTCGGTGTCACAATAGGTGTTGTGAATTGGGAAGAATACCATGTGGTACCATGTATACTCCGATACATATGAGTTTGCAAGGACAGTGTTGTGGTTTCATGGAGCTATAGCAAAAAGGCAGCCTGATGCCAACAACACGCGGTGTTCCCAAGCGGTCCTCCATCTAAGTTTTGACCGCGCCCGACGCTTTTTGATTACGGTGATCGGACGAGAACCGATACATTCCCCATTATTTGTCTAAGAATCCTACCAAAGCTAACAAAAAGAGCTGATGACCTTGAAACCCCTGAACAGAACCTGCGTCGGGGGTTAAAAAGGAAAAAATATGAAATTAAATGGGTGTTTTAATTTTTCCCACTGGGAAGTTAGTCGTGTGGGCCTTGCGAGTCTCACCTAAACCACTTTTTATTATTCAAGTCAATCTATACATAAATGCAGTCCTTCCAATAATTAGTTGGGTTACTCATCTTACACGCATTGATTTCTTAATTTAATGTTTATTTTATAAATCTTTTGGTTGTTTATTATTATCGAGTATTACGGTTGTTGTCGGTTATTATTAGGTTTGTAAATTTATATCAGGGTACGGTTGATACAGAAGGCTCTTGTCGTCGGCAACAATGACAAAGTACACCAACCAACAAAAGGGGTGAACCTCAGGAGAGAAATGTTTTAAAAAACAGGAAGTAAGTATGACGAATCCTACTTGTCCTTTGGATTTATACCTGTAGAAAGTGTTGAGCATTCTGATTAACAATACGTTATTTGCAACGAAATTATTTTAAACAGCTCTTTGGTACCTGCAAAGCTTAAATGACACCTTGGAACCAACCACACGCAACTGAAGGATAAAAACTTAAGTTTTTTGAAAGACACAGAGAAGTAGTATGTACATACATACATAAAACTGGTATGGCTGCTAAACACTGATAAGCAAAAACAGATAGTCGTCCCTATCACAGAATCCTTCGTAATCGAAAATGTGCTACGAATCCCGAAAAAGCTATTACGAAATACTTTCGGAGGAAGAATCTGCTATGAAATTCGGAATTCGTAGAATTTGGGATCACGGATTCCGAATGGAAAGGAAATATGCTGCCTTTTTCTACGACAAGTTATTCTTTTCTTATTCAAAGTGAAACAAGGTTGTGTTAAAGAAAAACATTAGATTTTTTTTTTCCAAAATAACGTTATTTTACTTAGGCTATAGGTAGTTAGTAAAATATCAACGCCATCGAATATTTATTCGACAATCACTCAGTCTGCGTAAATTGAAGTGAGTATAAAAAGTTGAAAATTACCCGCTGGATACCCTTTGGTATATTAACTTGCATATGGATTAATTAGTGTATACATAAGTATAACATAGAACACAGACAGTCCTGCGAAAATTACGAAATATCGATATCGAAAAACTTGGAAAATGGCCCTATAACTGTCTGCCATTAAATTGGATCGCCATGTTCTAAATCATTTTGAGGGTAGAAGTGTTGGAATTGCTCTCTGGTTTCCAGGTTTATCTCGGCCCTTTCTTCTGAGGATCCTCGTTCACAAAAAAGTCGTCATCCAAGCCGTCTCTCTCTACAGGATTTGTGACGGCTCGTATTGAACATTCATTGTCTGATGTTCTCAGAAGCTTGAGATCCTGAAAGTCATTCTGATGGTTTCTTCGAAATATCTTATTTGTTTGCGGGAACATATTAGCGTAGTTTAATTTTACTGCACGAATTCTGTTGTTATATTTAGTTTCTTCATCTCGATATTTGGACGACGAAGGAGAGCAAAAACAATATGTATGTGGGATGAAAGCAGTAGCGAACGAGGAACGAAACACAGAACAAACAGAGTACGGTACGATCGACGAAACACAGACGAACCACACAGACGAGACATAGGGAAAACCACGCAGATGCGGCATGGGACAACAAACCACACAGACAAACCGAGTAGTACACAGACGAGACAGAAACTATGCACGTACGCATTGTGAGTGGCATCATCCACTCCAATGAAGAGAGATATGGAAAGAGGGAAAGAGTCGTAGGTCATTCGTAGTTGAGTCGTGGTCAGCGATAGTTGAGTCGTGGTGGAGTCGTAAAGAATTGAGTTGCAAATTGTTATGTAATTGTGAAATAAAGAGTTGAATTGCAAATTGTTTTCTGAACGTTTGATTGTTTTCCCATCCCGAACACTACAAATCGGGGGCTCAACCGGAATCCGCTAAGATCCAAATATCAATAAGAATCCGTTAAGAACCTTAGAGATCTTCGGGGTTGCGGGGAATAGATCGAGCGACCAGTGATTGTGATCGTGATTGTGATTAAAGGGCAGCAACAAAAGGCGAACAGAAAATCAACCCTTAACGATCGAACTGCGTGCACATCAAAGCCGAAAATCGTTCAGATCAAGTGGAAATTTATCTGTGTCGCTGTTGTCTGCTCTAACGGGTGCACGGGGTGGCCGTGGTACAGTGGTTAACATCATCGACCGCCGAGCGGAAGGTTTATGGTTCAAATTCGCTTCATAGCCAAGAAAAAGTAGTTTCTATACCGCCAAAAAGTATGCAACGCTGTTGAGAATGGAAAGTGACCAGACGTACTGCTGCAGGCATAACACTCACAGTATATGGTCAAACGAAATTCATCCTCTGCGTATGCAATACTAAAAGTGCTTGAACGAATTACTACGGACTATAACCAACGCGGAATTTGGTCGGCTCTCGTCCTATCTAGGTCTAGGACAACCACCCCTGAGAGTAGTGAACGAACATCAACGACCCCAACCACTGTACTCCGTTCAGGTTGTGTGTGTCAACACATCATAAGAGAATATAAAAACTCTTGAACCTGCGCGAGTCTCTAAGAAACAAAAAAAAAAAAACAAAAACTACGCAGAGGCAGACAAGCCAAGGAGTAGCGGTAAAGCAGCGTGGAAAAGAGAAAAAGTCCAGACGGTAAAGCAGTAAAGCAGCGTGGAAAAGAGAAAAAGTCCAGACGAGTGCGTGTGTGCGAGGAGTGCAAGAGTAGCGGAAAAGCAGCGGCCGGGGCGACAGTTCGAAGAAGAATAGCCTTCGGAATCAAATTTAATTGTAAGTCTGTTACTTTTCTTTCTTTCTTTCTATATCTCGCTTGCATTTACGACAAAATGGACGAGGAGACAATTTTATCTTTGAGTGTGGACGGACTGAGAGACCACTTGACCCAATCGAAATTATGACTAACGGACTGAAAAACACGCTACAAGACAGGCTCCTAGAACACTTTGGGCTGTCGCGTGACAGCAACGACGTAGAAGCGGTCCCGTTGGACGACGACGACGATGCTGCTCCCTGGGGAATGTTCACGCTGCGAGATGTAGAGGATTCCTTGTCCACGTTTAAAGGTAGCGGGTATCCAGACATTTGTCGTTGGATACAGGAATTCGAGGAGAACGCAATCATTGTGGGCTGGATCGAACTCCAGGAATTCGTATACGCGAGCCAATTGATTAAAGGTGCCGCCCTGCTATTCGTAAGAAGCCAGTCAGGACTTAACTGTTCGAGATCGTTGAAGAGGGCACTGACCAACGAATTCGGAACCAGGCCGTCATCCGCCGAGACCCATCGAATGTTGCGTTGCCGCCGTAAGAAGGCGACGGAGTCACTTCAGGAGTACCTCTACAGCCTGATGGAATTAGGAAAGGCAGTGGATATCGAGGACGAGAGCCTTATTGAATATTTCATCGAAGGAATCCCTGACGCCAAGCAGAACAAGACAATGTTGTACCAGGCTAAGACTGTCGCTAAGCTCAAGTCTCAGATAAGAGTTTACGAGAGGGTGAGGGGACCTCCTATCCAGTCGTCGTACTCCAGAGGAAAACCACCGATGGCCGGTCGCAGTCCACCTACCGCGCCCATGGAAGGGAAAAGATGCTTCAAATGCGGGGATGCATCACACTTGGCTAGAGAGTGTCCGCTGAGATCCCTCAAATATTTCAAGTGTGGTAGAGAAGGACACCGCTCGCACGAATGCAGAAATGGAGATCGGACGGGACAGCAGCAGATCAAGGGGGAAAGGCACAGAAACGTTCATACTGCGACAACGGGTGAACCAGATGTCCCGGAAGCCCGGGTTTGTTTTTCAGTAGGGACCAACCGCATTTTCAAGGACATCGTAGTGAGGGGTCGAACCATGTCTGCTTTATTGGACACTGGTAGCGACGTATGCCTGTTGCGACGCGATGGTTTGGTCATGCTTAACCAAGTTGAATTGGATGACCAGAAGACGAATTTGTATGGCATAGGGCCGAATAAGGTGACAACCTTGGGATGCTTTTCCGAAAATGTGGTGGTGGATGGGGTAGAGCTCAAGGGGAGGTTCCATATCGTGCGCGAACGGGACATGCAATATGCGGCTGTGATTGGCAATGACCTATTAAGTCACGTCAATGTCACAATATCATCAGAGGGCGCAGAATTTCTGAGGAAGCCCATCGAGGGGGCATTTCGGAACGAGACAATCGAAACCAGAGGCCTCGAAGGTGGCGTTGAAGGCGAAGTTGAAGGTGAAGCCGAAGAAGATGCTGGTGTAGTTCGGGGTAATGAGTACGCAGCCGGTTGTGATGTAGTTGGTCACGAACTGGGAGTACGAAAGATTGCAAAGCTGAACGACGAACGATACGTTGTTGATAGGGGGCAAGTCGGCCCTGAGCTAGAAACACGCCGAAAGGTTGATCCCAGTAGAACTCGTGCGGGCGCAAGGCGACACACCGCAAAGAAAGATGAGAAAACAACCTTCGAGTTGAATGAGGAGTTCCGAATGCTCTGCACGTCGGTCGTAGAAGAGGAAGCCCAGGTCGAGCTTAGTGTTTCACTAAATCACTTGAAGCAAGACTTACGAAGATCTTTGCTAATGTTGCTAGAGGAGTATTCGCCGGTCGGAAATCGGAGGTCACCAATTGAGATGAAACTGGTGATGAAGGACGAGGTGCCGATTTTCCAAGGACCAAGACCAATGTCGTATGCCGACCGCAACATAGTTCGTGAGCAGATAAATAAGTGGCTGGCGGAAAAGATATTTCAGCCAAGTGTATCGGAGTATGCTTCGCCAGTGGTGTTGGTGGCGAAGAAAGACGGGAGCAAAAGGCTGTGCTGCGACTACAGAAGGCTCAACGAAAAGATCATACGAGACAATTTTCCGATGGTCCTGATGGACAACGTCTTGAAGGGACTGCAGGGGGCGAGAGTATTTTCAACACCGGATCTTCGAGATGGATTTTTCCATGTCCCGATGGAAAAGGGATCAAGGAAATACACGTCTTTCGTAACACGTGAGGGCCAGTATGAGTTTATGTACGCACCCTTTGGGATATCGAATTCCCCAGCGGTTTTTGGTAGGTACATTTCTGCGATTTTCCGAACGTTAATTCAGGAAGGTGTAGTAGTGGTGTACATGGACGATCTGGTCATACCGTCAGCAAACGAGGAGGAAGGTATCGAAAGACTGAAGCAGGTATTAGGGGTTGCACAGCACTACGGGTTACGGATTAATTGATGAAAATGTCAGTTCTTGAAGAGGCGGATTGATTTCTTGGGATACATCATTGGGGACAACGTAATTCGAACATCAGAAGGGAAAACCAATGCCGTTAAGAACTATCCGGTACCGGCCGACAAGAAAGCGCTCCAACGTTTCCTGGGTCTGACATCATATTTCCGTAGGTTTATAGAAGGATTTGCAGCCGTCGCGAAACCATTGTCGGATTTGTTGCGCAAGGATGCTAAGTTAACATGGGAGGCAGAACAAATGTTAGCATTCCAGCAGCTCAAAGAAGCGCTTGCCAAGGAACCGGTCCTCAAACTGTTCAGTCCGGAAGCCGACACAGAGATTCATACGGATGCAAGCAAGCATGGTTACGGGGCAGTACTGTTGCAGAAGGATGCCGAAGACCAACGATTACATCCAATCCAGTATATGAGCCGGAAAACCACGCAGGTAGAGGGGAAATATCACTCATATGAGTTGGAGGTGCTAGCAATAATCGAGGCACTCAAGAAGTGGAGGATGTATCTGATGGATCGTAGATTCAAGATCGTCACGGACTGCAATGCTTTCACGATGACTATAAAGAAAAGGGATGTGCCGTTGAGAGTAGCCAGATGGGCCTTATTCCTGCAGGACTTCGATTATGAGGTAGAACATAGATCGGGGACACGGATGAAGCACGTGGACGCCCTAAGCAGAGTGTCGTGTCTGATGTTTAAATCATCATTGGTTCATCGCTTGAGAGAAGTTCAGAATAAAGATGATTGGATTAGAGCTGTGAGGAAGGTCCTAGAAGGTGGAGAGTACGAGAACTTCTTTATGAAACCCGACATCCTGTATAAAGATCCCGCCAAGGAACTAATTGTTGTGCCGTCCGCGATGGAGCAAGAGGTGATGAAGACCGCGCACCAACAGGGTCATTTCGCCGTTAAAAAAACGCAAGATCTGGTGGAAAAGACATTTTATATTCCCAGACTATCGGCGAAGGTAGAGAAAGTCGTCAGAAGTTGCGTGAAATGTCTCATAGTTGAGTCCAAAGCTGGGAAGAAAGAGGGAGAATTGAGGCCGATAAATAAGGAAGACAAGCCTTTAGGCACATACCACATCGACCATGTAGGGCCGATGGAACAAACGCGAAAGCAGTACAATCACCTACTAGTAATCGTAGACGCGTTCTCGAAATTCGTATGGCTCTATCCGACGAAAAGTACAGGTGCGAAGGAAGTCGTGGAGAAGCTGAGAGGGCAAGCAACGGTATTTGGAAATCCACGCAGGATAATATCAGACAGAGGAGCTTGTTTCACGTCGAAGGAATTCGAAGAGTACTGCGCACAGGAAGACATCCTACACTTGGTGACAACAACTGGCGTACCTCGAGGTAACGGGCAGGTGGAGAGGATCCACAAAGTTGTGGTGCCTATGATAGCTAAGGCATGCGTTGAAAATCCCCAGAGTTGGTATAAGCACGTCGATAAAGTGCAGCAGCTGCTGAACAATACTCCGTCAAGAGTGACAAAGTGTAGCCCATTTAAAATATTGACCGGGTTGGAGATGAGGATAGCGGAAGACTTGGAGTTACGCGCTTTGCTGGATGAGGCGGTACTCGCTGAGCTGACAGAAGGAAGAAAAGCAGTGCGGGAGGAGGCTCGGGAAAATATTGCCGTCGTCCAAAGGGAAAATCGAAGAGCGTTTAACCAAAAACGGGTACCCGAGGAGAAGTATGAGCTGAACCAGTTAGTCGCAATCAAGCGCACACAATTCGGAGTCGGCTTGAAGCTTAAGCCGAAATACTTAGGACCCTATAAGGTCACGAAGATCAACAACCATGGAAGATACGAGGTCGAACGAGTCAGAGACCAAGAGGGGCCAAGAAGGACGACAACAGTGGCCGAGAACATGAAATGTTGGGATTGTGGGATGGAAACAGTAGCGAACGAGGAACGAAACACAGAACAAACAGAGTACGGTACGATCGACGAAACACAGACGAACCACACAGACAAACCGAGTAGTACACAGACGAGACAGAAACTATGCACGTACGCATTGTGAGTGGCGTCATCCACTCCAATGAAGAGAGATATGGAAAGAGGGAAAGAGTCGTAGGTCATTCGTAGTTGAGTCGTGGTGGAGTCGTAAAGAATTGAGTTGCAAATTGTTATGTAATTGTGAAATAAAGAGTTGAATTGCAAATTGTTTTCTGAACGTTTGATTGTTTTCCCATCCCGAACACTAAATGTATTAGGTAGATAAGTAGGTACGTAGCTTCCCAGAATGGGGAAGAATACACATAGGCCAGAGAGACCCGTTGTGCTGCTATGAGGACGGTTTATCCCCCAATTCTTAGAACCACTTAGTTCTTAAGAAGGTCGGATATCCCTACTTGCTGAATATCTGTCACGTCGTTATGGAAGTAGGATCCTAGGTAACGTTTCTCGATTGAGCAGAAAGCCACACAGGCGCAGAGTATGTGGTGGAAGGATTCAACCCCCTCTTCGTATATGCATCATTCGGAACTTGCCCTAGTTTTTGCGCATGACTGCCAATAAGGTAGTGACCAGCGATCACACCGATGATTTTGTAGATGTTAGTTCTTTTTAAGGAGACTATTCTCCTTAAGACAATATTAAGCAATATTGAAAAGCTTATGAAGCTTTAAAGGGAAGTAAGTACCCAATAGTGGATAACCCTGCTTAATCAACCGTTTTCAGCTTGTAGCTGAAACACGAATTATACAGCTCAGAAACGTATCCCAAATATAGTCTCAAGATCCCTGGAAATTGGCAGTTAGTTTATTTCGTAAAAGTTAATGTTAAAAGCATTTTACAAGCCCTGCTTGTAATCGACGCCGCCACCATCAAAATATCCAAAAATAAGAGTACGAGAAGGTAACAGTCGGATGGTTAAAGGTTGCATAAATACGATATATACACATATACATATATTACGTTCAAAATTCGGTAAGTTCTTTACAAAAATTCCACAAAACACATGAATATGCAATAACAAAAACACCTTTCCCGCCGCTATCGCTTAATTGCAGAGAAGACACACACAATTCTCATATTATTCCTCACAGAATACATACATATGTACAAAATAAGAGATACTAAAATAATTTTCTGTAACTTAGAGCACATACAACAGTAAGGGGAGTTCCATGTAAGCCAAAAACAATTGTCTTAGAACAAAAAGTTTCACTTATACCGATGGTATGAACCCCATGGGCACATGATGCTGTCATTACCGCAAGAAAAGATAAAGGCGCGCACATATTTTTATGTTTCACTTTTTGCTCTTTACGTTTTCTTTTTTTTATTATTTTAATAGGAGGAATGTGACTAAAATAAAGCAAAGCGGAACAGAATTCATTACTTACGGAGGAAACGGTTTTCGCACATGACATCCTTGTCCCAGAGGTGATTGTCCCGCGTACAAGATGGATTTTTCGACTCGAACATTTGTTTTCTGCTTATAGTTTGTTTTTTTTTTTTTTTTTTTTTTTGTAAGAAAAGAATAAAGGGACAAGTCAGCGAATTTCTATCGTATATCCGTGGTGGGTGTACGTACTTATAGGTTGGTTGGTTGCACACCCTACAGAAAACACGGATATACGCTGCCTCTATTCAAAGTTAACCCCTTCGTCTCGGGAGTTGTCGTCAATTGGAAAGTAGTTTGAAGCGTTCAAATTGTATTTCCGATTCACTTCCATTTTTTTCTTATTTCGTGTGTTTTTTTTTTTGTGTTTTCAAGGCAATATCTGCGGTTTAAGGACTTTGTATGCGCATTCTTCATTATCCCTCGGTTGGAACATGTTGTCTTCCACTCCGGTAATTTATGTACCGAAAAAATGCAAAAAACTGCACCGTTAACGCGAAGTTTTGCGAGGAATGAAAGGCAGAAAAAAACATCCTTAAACAGGAGCACCACTAACGGTTTTATTTTTTTTTTTCCTGTGATTTTTGTTAAGATTAATGATAGGGTGACGAATCTAGAATAGGAGAAGATTTTTTACTTTTACTTTTATTTTTCCCTATTCCATGCTCCCCTTTGATGATGACTTTTAATTAAAACATCACAACGGAAGGACCTCTGCAACGTGAACACCAACGCCATGGGTAATGCTGACGTTGGCGCTAACGTCAACTTCCAACGCGAAACGTTAGTGCGCGCTCTAATTAGACAAGGAGCTACAACGTTCACCATATATGTATGTTTGTACATAAACATATGTATGTGTCTGTGTGTGTGTGTTGGTGTGTATATTTGTCAAGCCCAAAAAAGTCCTTATCATATCAGGCAGATGAATGCGAAAGTGTATGTTCATTCCAGAAGCAGGTGTTGGCACGGAAATCTCATCATCTATGTATGCAAGCGCATATGTATTTCTTCAAAATCATCCATGTACATAGAAGGAGTACGAAAAAAGGACACAGAAGAAGAAATAGACAGGGATCAAAATCAGCGCGAACATCGTCATCTGGGTTGCTCCTTGTTCTTTTCCTTTTATTCCCTATGATACAATGGGATGCAGGCCTACCCCTTTTTTAGGTTCTTTTAATGAATATCTCAGGATGTACATTATGTGTGTGTGGGTGGTGTGGGATGGGGGGTCCCTAAAAATTCGAGCTTCTGTTCTAGTATTTTGGTTCCATAACGTCAGCGTCCAGAAACGTCAGCACCCAGTAAAAGTTCATGATGATTTGCTTCCTTTTTTCGGGCTTCAATTTAAAAGAGGAGTAAACAAATAAAAATTCAAGTGCATCTTTAGGGTGCATTCACATCCTCTCGTTAGGATGTGTTTTTCATCTAATTTTTTGTTTTGTCTTATTTTTACGGGGGAAGTTACGGCCATGCAGGAGTAGGAGATGAAAGAGAGTTACTAGCGTCAAGAATTGGCTTTCTTTTCTATTCCTTTTTTGCTACATAAAAAGGATTTGCAGGCCTGCAATAGTGTTCAAGGAGAGGAAGAGTAAATGTGTAAACCTTCAAGGATAATCATTTTAGACAGAACACATAGAATACATAGCAAAACAACAAAATAGTTGAACAGCAGCACTAAACATGATTTTTGTAAAGGGCCGACAGCAATTTTGTCCGAGTGATTAATGATTGAAAGGGGTTTTTGGCAATTTTTTTCCATGATGATGGCTGGGGCGCAAACGTTCAGGTCTTTTTGTAAGGATCGTTGACCTGATGGTGCTTGAGCGACAGCTGGATGTCAAACTGCGTGATGTATGAGGAGTTGATGGGCTACAAATTGGCAACTTGTTACCGACTTGTAAGAGCACTTTTTTACACTTACACATGGTTGGCCGGAATCCTGGACATGCGGTGGACTCATATCGAAGGGGGAATTGAAAGAGAAATGTTGTTGCCATTCCGTTTCTTACAGTTTCTGTCAAAGTAGCTATACATACACACATACATACGTATAGTGAGTTTTCATGTATTCATTTCTAGTGTACGATTGATAATGTTCTAATCATAGGGTATAGTTTTGTAGGAAATCATAATTGTCACATTATGTCTTTTGCGAAAGGTACCTTGAGGAAAGATACGTGTTGAGCTTAAGAGGCATGTCAAATCAGCGTGCTAATAGTTATCCTTTACTCTAGAAACGTCCGATCTATGGGAAAAAAATTGGCTATTGCATGGTTCGAGCCCTCTTCTTGTAAATTAGCAAATAAGTGAAATTTGAATTTAATTTTTGCACAGATATGGATTTGGGGAGTCACTTTTATTTTTAGGTCTCTCCTTGACATCCGTGCCGCTTCGTTTTGTGAGCGGCTAAAAGTGAATTCTTAGATTTTTGTATATCTCAATTTGTTGAGCAAAGAATTTACATTACATTTACATTACTTGGATTTATGCTTAGGACTCGGAAACAACCGATCATTTGAATGAATATCGTGCTAAAGGTGAGGCAAATTCAAGGTCATGTTGACTGTTTTCTTCGATTATACTGGTGTTATGCACTTTGAGATCCTTCTGTCGGGTCAAACGGTAAACTGAGAATATTATTTGAGCCTTATGTGTCATTTGCGTAAAGCTATTGTCCGAAAAAGGCCGAAATTGTGGCGAGACAACTGTTGGTTTTTGCACTACGGTAATGCACCGTCTCACACTGCATCGTTCCACAACCACCATATTCATCTAAATTGGCACGGTGCGACTTCTGGCTAATCAAAAAATAAAAGATTGCTTCGAGGACACCGTTTTAAGTCGATAGAGGAGATACAAGGCGCATTGAAGAGAGACCTTAAGGCCATGCCAGAATTCGACTTTAACAACTGTTTCGAAAATTGCAAAGTTGGTACGCATAAGTACCTATATTGTATGAGGGTGGGACTACTTTCACGGAAATTAAATTTATTTGGAAGAAGAAATAAATATTTTTCTAAATAAATAGTATGTCACATGTTCAGATTGAACCGCAGCATCGGTGTGATCAAGTGCCTACGAATCCAAGGATTCGGCCTAATGCTTTGGATGAGGTAAACAGGTGAAGAAACCTCAATCAGTGGCATTTGAGGTCCCAAAAAAAAAAAAACAAGAAGTGCTACTAGAATAAGGTGTAAGCAAAATGTCACTTAGAGGGCGCCGCCGTGGTGCAGTTCTTAGTGTGTTGGACTCTGGCGCACGATGAGCGAGTTCGGATCCCTATAAAACCAGCGCAATCGAATGTTTATTTCGCGATGTTCCTCCTCGACGGGGTACTGGCAAAACCCCCTGTAGTAAACTTGCCATAAAAAAAACTTCTCGCCTCACGCCGCTCGGAATCGGCATTAAACTGTAGGTCCCTTTCACCTATGTGAAAAATAAATCACACACAACATGGGTGATTGTGAGAAGCTTGGCTCTGGTCCTTCATGGGCTGTAACGCCAGAGAAGAAGAAGAAGATTGTCACTTAAGGATTGTGACCTTATTTCAAATCAGATTGCGTTACTGAGTGCAGACATAATGAAACAGTCATCTAACCACAATTTGTGTCAAGCACTCAGAGAAAGATTTTCTTCTTCAATCAAAACATTTCGTTGTTTTCCATGTTCTGTAATCAAACTACATAATCTACTATTGGTATCTAAAGTATCTGATTTTAAGCAATAGCATTTGGAAAATAATTAAATCATACTCACGAATAAGATTATTTTGATTTTCCTTTCAAGTCACAGTTCAGTGATCCAAGGACTAGAAGCAATTTCAATTTGTCCGAGACTTCTTTGAACTCTATAACTCACCACTTAACCAACCCGAACTTCTTGAAAGAAGGGAATCATTCAAAATCGATTTTGAAAGCAAAAAAAATCCATATTCCAGGAACGAGAAAAAGTTAAGCATATCAATCTAAGAAAACATTTTTTTTGCAGATGCGTGTTTCAAAGGGCAATCCACTGAATACTCATTTGGAGTGTAATGTAGACATAGCCGGCGCATTCAGCTATCCACTTGGTGCTTCTCAGCAAACGGGTATCCATAGAGAGTGATTGCATGTTTAGAATTTTAATATTTCCCTTCCAGTAACACGAGACCGAGGAAAAGGGCTACCGCCAGTTGTCATCGCTCGAATAAGAGATTTCTCCAGTTCTTGTCGCACATATGCTCCCACGCGGAAAGGTTACAACCCCGGATGAAATTGAAAGGATGAAATGATAAAGCGACACATAGGGATGACATCCAGTAAAAAAACAAAAAAAAAAAGATAATATCGTATTTGACCTATGCCCTATGCTCTCTACCTTCAGTACTAGCACTTCGTAAAAGGTACGCTCGTTTATGGGCAAATCCTTTGGTCCGGTTTGTTTCAAGGGCGAAACTTCTGTACCTAACTCAATAACAATGACCGACTGCATTAGTAGAACTAAGGCACAGTATACCAAAACAAACATGGAGACATAAAACGAAAAAGGGTGGCTTAACTGACATGTGAGGTCTGATTAGAGACGGTTAGTGGGAGTCCGTTTCCATTCCGGTCACGTTCGGATTTATATCCAGATAAACCTCGGGTTGGCGAAAAAAAAAGAATTAAAACTTCTTCGTTGCCGGTTTGCTTGAGTTATTGGTTGAGTTGGGGTTACACTGTTTGCCATATCCTTTGTCTCCTGTGCTACTTGGTTGTATTGTAATCACAATTAAAAGTAAAACCTGGGCAAATGCTTCATTGGTTGTATGTGTTGTGTTCGAGATGGAGATGGTCGTCGCTTTGATTATGTAGGAATTGAATTCGATGGTCACGTAATGGTTGAAGTTTTTTCGACTTGTTTTTGGGAAGAGGCGGGAATGATTGTGGGTGTAAGAGTTCTTGTACTATCGCAAATTGTGAATTCGAACAGTTAATTAACTGAAATAGATAAACGAGCAAGAAGGGAGAGTCGGAGCGGGAGTGCTCTGTTAATTGCATCAATCCAGAGCGGATGGTATATACCTACATATGCACGTAGTCATATAAACATAAAAGGACTGCGAAAGGCAATTGGACAATGAGTCACATCGAACGGAGGACCTGAATAGAATGACTAAGTGTATTCGATTCTGGCGAGTGCCACCTGGCCTAGAAACTTAAATACTAGTTATGCTAATGACCGTAGGGTCAAGTAAGGTAGGGAATGTTCGTACAACCTGGTTACCTGTTAAGTTTTGAAAAGTATAAAATGTACCGGCAATGCAATCATTATTAAGCGCCATTTGATCTGGAGCAGAGTTTCTAGTTTTGTCGCTAATTGTACGGGAGATTTTAATGTTACGCGTCATTACTATAGACTGTACAATAGCGATCACTGGTAGAAATACGTCCCCTTGACCTGGACGAAATCAGGGGAGCCATGTAGAAACTTAACCCCAAAAAATGTTGTAGGCGAAAATGACCTAGTAAATGAAAAGCTGAGAGAGCTTTCGTCAGCCAGAGAATGAATACGACTGGAAGTAACAGACAAGAGATCATGAATGAAAATGAGAAAGAGAGTCGGAGACAAAACGGAGCCTTGGGGCACTTGTTTTGTGGGAAACAGAAAATAGAACTTATCGATCCCGTAACCCCCCATTTTCTACAAAAGACCTTGGTGCCGAACACTGTCAAATGCTTTTCAAATATCATGTGCAACAATCTTGCTTTCACCAGATTTGTGCATGGATTGTTGCACTTTTCGGTGGGATATGCCATCAAATCACCAGTGGACCTGTTGGTATGAAAACCATACTGCCGGTCATTGAGCAGTTTTTGTGTATCGAGATATTTCATGAGTTGACGACTTATCTGCGTCACCATGACCTTGAAAAGAAAGGACGTAAGTGCTATGGGATGATAGGAGGAGGGGAGTGAAGGTTCACCTTTTTTGAGACAGGCTTGACAAATGCTGTTTTCCACCAACTCGGAAAGAGCGCAGAAGAGTCGCATAGATTGAAAAACGTATGAAGTCATTTTGCCAGCGTGGAGGAACAATTCTTCTTCCAGCGGATTTGCCAATGTTAAGATCTTGAACTACTCTTTTCATTGTACGAGTGCGAAAGTGGATTTGTCCTATGGAGGATTCGACGTTCTCAAATACAGGAGGGGTCAAAGCTTAATTTCTGAATCTGAAAGAGTAGAGGTCGCTGCAAAATGTGCAGCTAGCAGATTTGAATTGCCTAAGAGCTAAAGACAGCTAGAATGTCATTGTAAATGATTGTGGGAATAGATGACGAGGCCACATTTTTAATTTTTTTGACGAAAGACCAAACATTTTTACTACCCTTGGGATATTGTGATATTTTTTGCCTCAATTTTTTGTCATATATGAATTTAACACGTCCAAGATGGGCATTGCAGTTATTACTGGATCGTTTGTACTTTTTTAGGTTTTCCTCAGTAGGGTTGTCTTTGTAAGACCGATAGTTTACCCCTCGCACTCGGATTGCCTCTTTACAGCCCAAATCGTACCGCGCATTCCCTTTTGCTTTGATATTCTTGACTCTGTGGGAAATTAGCTTTCTCATACCAATGAGAAAAATGTTTGTAATCATATATGCAGCTGACGGCATTCACGTCGCTATCGAGGAAGCCTAGCGACCAGTTAAAATTCCTCGAGAAGTTCTTTGCAGTTTCTTCCTAGAAGAAGAGCCTAGAGACGATAACACATCAATGGTGTATTTATCAGGATGAGGGGTTCAAAATGTACCATGTATTTATCAGTTAAGCTAGTCAACTGACTACCTTAACTCCCTAATAGTAGTCAACTGACCACATTAACTCCCTAATGATTCCATATGACATCTCCGCCCTAACTAGCGGGGGAGTGGTCGTGCGGCAGTGGTAAACATGACCGACTGCCTGGCGAAAGGTCTGCAGTTCAAAGTCTGACCATAGCAAAAGAAAAAATCATGCCACACAGCTGTTGTGAATGAGAGATAATCAAAAATACTGACTTAGGCATAACACGCGCAGTACATGTTCAGTTCAAATATTTATTGGGAACTATAACCAATGTCAAAATTAAGTCAAGTTCCTCTCGAGTCCTATCTATAGACAACCATCCCCGGAGAGTAGTGAACGAACATCTACGAATCAAACCATCTACACTTCGCCCAGATTGTTTACATTTACATTTTAAAGCAGTTTTATTTTTTTTTTTTTTTTTTTCCAAATCACTTTTTCTAGGTAAAAGCGCCTAAACCTATCTTAAATATCTTATGTATTTAAAGTAGCATACTGGACCTAAACGGGCACTCTAAGCTATACTGAATATTTTTGCTTTTGTCTTTCGACATCTAATCTATTTGTTGTGTAATTTTAACAAATTTGTGCTAAGAAAATGTGTTACAAAAAAACTTAGCATATTATTAGGTATATCCTTAAAATTAACTAAAACTATATACACTACCTAGTAATCTTAATCTAGCCTTGTCTATTTTATATGTTTTCTTGATGGATGTGCGTCGCGAAGGATATATTAAACAAAATTTAACCTTTTTTTTAATTTATTACTTTATTTCGTTGTGACTTGGTTTAATATTAAAATTTGTATCCTTCCGGCTCGAGCACGCTTCATCAAGTGGATACGCTTAACGACGTACGGAGCTCATTTCCTCCTAATTCTCTATCTTGACGAAACTTAAGTTAGCGTTCAGTGTATCCATTCAATGTGCGTTCACAAAGTTACTATTTTTTTTTTTATTTACATTTTTTTTTTTATTTCTTTTTATTTCAAACTAATTATGTACATACATATTTTGTTTCATCGTTTTGATAGACAACATCCCGCCCCCCGTGAATCGAGTCGAAGATTCACCACCAATATCAAGCTTTGCCAGTTTTGATGTTGGCCTTCTCAATATACCCGTTGAAATTTTAACTGCGGCTGATCGGACTTGACCATCAGGCGCAGCGAAAATTTCTACTACCCTGCCACGTTTCCACACACCTCTGCTCTCATTGTCGTCGCATATAATTACGCAGTCACCCACCTGCATAGGTTTAGCCTTTTGATGCCATTTTGTACGTCGCGTTAATGTAGGAAGATATTCCAATAACCACCTTTTCCAAAAGGTTTGTTTTAATTGTTGCAGTATATGCCACTGCTTACGAAGACACACCTTTTCCTCGATGGATGGAGTTTGAATATAGTTGGGACACCCTAGTAAAAAAATGATTTGGAGTAAGTGGTTCGGCGTCATCGCTTTCGAGCGGCAGATGAGTTAGTGGACGCGAGTTGACCAAATTCTCTGCTTCGATCAAGAGGCTATGGAGCGTTTCTAATTGGGGTGCCTTTTCATTTAAAGTAAAACTCAAAACCCTTTTAACACATCTTACTAGCCGCTCCCATGCTCCTCCGGCTGACGGGTTCCCTGGGACATTAAATAGCCACTCGATGCAACGACGTGTGCATTCCTTTTCTATACAGTTTCTCACTTGTATCCAATTTTCTTTGCTGGCGGCAATGAAGTTTGTTCCAAAATCACTTCTTATTCGAACAGGAACACCCCTGCGGCTTATAAAGTTGCGTAGACAAAGGATGACGGCGTCACTTGTTAGGTCCCTCGCTACTTCTAAATGGATAGCACGTATAGAGAGGCAGGTAAATATCGCCACCCATCTTTTTTCCCGCCTACGTCCAATTGTTATCTGGAAGGGCCCAATATAGTCCATACCCGTGTATGAGAATGGTCGAACATATGGCGTCAGTCGATCAATAGGCAGCTGTCCCATTTGAGAAGGCTCGGGAACAGCAGATAAGTTTTTACAAACTTGGCAAGACGATTGTATGCCTCTAACCAGGCGACGTAAGTTAGGGATCCAGAACTTTGTACGAATCGCACAAACGATTGCTTCTTGGTTATGGTGTTGGAAAATTTCATGATAGTGTTGAACGAGTAACTTGGTAAGTGGATGATGTCTTGGTAAAATTATGGGTCTCCTTGTATAATAAGGCAAGCAGGCTGCATTGTCTAGACGCCCACCTAGTCGAATAATGTTGTTTTCATCAAGAGTTGGCGTCAATTTAAAGATCGAGCTTTTCTTTGGAATGGATTTCCCTGATAATAAAAGGCGTAGTTCATCAGGATAGGCAGTTTGTTGTACCAATCGACATATTAACATTTCCGCTTCCCTTATTCTTTTAGCAGATAGTCGCGCATTCGTTGGTGTTATTTCAGGCTTGCCCTTCTTGATTAAACTAATAAATCTTTCAATCGCTCTTTGAACCCCACACACAGTTCTTAATAATCTGTAATAACTAGAGAAGTTTTCAAAAGGTATGGTTGGCGTATCCATGTTAATTGACAAAATAAATTGTTTACGTTTTTCATCCTGTTGCTCGTGGACAATGATGTCATCTGGCAACTTTGGCCAATTCTCTTCAGGGTCCTTTAGAAATGATGGACCTGTAATCCACATAGACTCAATAGACGTCTTTAAAGTTATGTGTGGTCTTGTTGCTTCGTCAGCAGGGTTTTGTTTTCCCGGAACCCATCTCCAATCATTAACGGCTGTGCTCTCTAATATTTCCGCAATGCGATGAGCTACGAACTGTTTATAACACCGGCTGTCAGATCTTACCCAGTGAATGACGGTCTTAGGATCTGACCACAGAGTTACTCGTCTTGGTTTGACTTCATGACCTTTAACTATGGCTTCCTTTAGCCTGACTCCTAGAACAGCAGCTTGAAGTTCTAGTCTTGGGATCGATAGAGCCTTTAATGGGCTGCACCTTGTCTTTCCTATAACAAAGCTTATGCTAACATCATTATTGAATGTAATACGCCAGTATCCTACCGCGGAAAAGGCTACCTCACTGGCGTCGACGAAGATGTGAAGTTGAATGTCCGCATCTAAGTTGGTCAAGTGCGGGTGGTAACATCTTGGAATTTTAAAATATTTCACGCTATCGAGCTGCCTGTACCATTTGTACCAATTGGTATAGATGTCCGCTGGTATTTCTTCGTTCCACTTAACATTTGTCTTCCACAACTTTTGTAGAAGAAGCTTAGAAACCATAGTGACATTTGCTAATAAACCAAACGGGTCAAATATTGACATAGTAATGCTCAGCATTTGACTCTTTGTGGGACGCTTCTTTCCGTTTAGCACCGCTTGCGGTATCCTTCCAAAATTCAAAACGAAGCAAAAGGTATCAGCCGTCGAATCCCAATACATACCAAGTATTTTGTTTGTAGTTGAATCGTTTTGGCATATGGTTGTCAAATCTGGCGGTGCTATCTCGGCAGAATTGTTGGCCTTATTGACTGCCTGAAGAATCGCGACTGCATTGGAAGCAAAGTCCCTTATTTCAAATCCAGCGTTACTATGAATTATCTTCACTGCTTTCGCTACATCAATTGCCTCTTCTACAGTGTCGAAGCTATCTACGTAGTCATCGACGTAATGGCATTCGACAATGGCCCTCACAGCTCGTGGGTAAACGTTCTTATATTCATTGGCATTTAGATTCTTTATATATTGGGCTGAACAGGGTGAGCTCCTAGACCCAAATATCATCGCTCTCATTACGTACGTGTCCGGCTGCCGAGACGATTCTCCATTTCTCCATAAAAACCGCTGTGAGTCCTGATCTTCTTTCCGAATGTTCACCCGAAGATACATTTCTCGTATATCACCACATATGCCTATTTTCCCTTGCCGAAATCCAAATAAAATTGCCAAAAGTGACTTCGGTTGGTATGCCTCGGGGCCTTTTAGAAGCATAGAATTAAGAGATATGCCTTTTATTTCAGCAGCAGCATCAAAAACTAGACGCAATTTGTTGCCTTTGTTAAGGTTACAAACTGAAAAATGAGGAAGATACCAAGTACTATTGATTGTACTTGTTTCCTCAGGCAGCAACTTCCTGGCGTAGTTCTTGTCTATATACTCTCTGACCTTAGATTTATACCACTCCGCATATTCAAGATCTTTAGACATCTTATGTTCTACTGCTTCAAGTCGTTTTAAGGCCATGCTATAACTCTCGCAAAATTTCACATTATCAGTTTTCCACAAAAGACCCGTTTCGTACTGGTTGTTGACCTTTTTAGTGGTTTCTTTTAAAATATTTTCTGCTCTTCTATCACTTTCAGAAATGACTGACCTGGCTGGCCTAGCTTCGAATCCGTCTGTCGCGAAATACTCTGCAACTTGTCTATGCAATTCTTCCAAACCGTTTCTGCAGCCTATATAGCTAACGACAGCATCTGTTTGGCTGTCTTCGTTTGACCCAAACAAGGTCCAACCAAGTTTTGTATTATGAACAGCGAACCCTTTATCAATATTCAAAATTCTAGTCGGACGAACTAAATTTGTATGCGGTATACCAATCAATATCTGTGGCACCGCATCGACATAATCTTCGATAAGAATCTTTTCTATCTCGGCGTATTGTTTTTTTAATTCTGCAAGGTGTAGAGTTTGAGCTGGCAAATATAAATTTTTAGTGGTGCGAACGTCTCTCATCTGGTATTTGATGGCATTATCATACACACCTGAAATTTCTAAACTAACATGCTGCGATAATTCAGTTGTACTTTGATCAGCGATCCATCTAAGCGATAACAAATCCGAAGCCCCTTTTACTCCAATTGAGTTAGCTACTCTTTCCTCAATAAGTGATACCTTAGCCCCTTCGTCTATAAATGCAATGACAACACAAGACCCCAGTGGACCACTCAGTCGCACCGGTAAAAATTTAAAGAGAGTCTTTTTGTTTACATCTTTGTTGTCATTCTCGATTGCGCTGATAACCGCATTCGCGTTAACATTTCTTTGCGACGGTTGATTGCTTGTTGTAGGTTCCTTGGTATCAACTTGGCATACTGGAGCAGCGGCTGGGAGTGTTACGGATGCCGCACAATTGGATTTCGAGCTGATATTCCATTTTCTGTTTATATTGAGGGAATTGGATTTCGAGGTACCTGCTTTGTTCTCGCTGGGATCGTGGAGAAGGCGGTTATGACTTTTATGACACCCAGATAACCCACATTCTCGGCGGTAAGGGCAATTAGAGACGACATGACCTAAACGTAAACAAGAAAAGCATATGTGGTTTGTCTTGACAATTCGCCACCTGTCTTCAATAGCAGAGTTTCTAAATGTGGGACACTGATATAAGTAATGGTCTCTGGTGCAAACGGTGCACTTCGATTTTTTTGGTTGCTCTTCTGTGATAGCGCAGACGACGTTTACATGTTTTGATCTTCTTTCAGTCGTAGTACTGCTCGAATTCGCGGGTATTTCTGTTGCGATTGCTATATACGTCGCCAATTGTTTAAGCCAGTTATTGAAATCGCGAATAGTAGGGTAGAGTGGAGCGATTGAAAATGTGTGTCGAGCCCATTCCTCCCTTTTATTCAAGGGTAATTTGCCCACCAATTCATCGAGCAACGTCGGATTGGTCAAATGAGATAATGCTGATACATTCTCCAAGAACACGGTCAGGTTAGAGACCATGATACTATAATTTATGATTTCGCTGATTTTGTGTTCCTGTATTGTTGGAAAATGTTTTACCTTTGCCAGTTGGCTTCGTATAAGAATTTCTGGGCGACCATAATGGAACTCTAGGGTGCTTATTATAGCACTAACACTGTTTGGATGAATGAGAAGAGCTTCAACTATTCGTTTGGCATCACCTTTGAGGGACTTTTGCAGACGTAACAAGTTTTCCAAATCTGTGTAGCCGTGGGCGGCTGAAGTTTCTTTGAAAGCGACAATAAACATTGGCCATTGTTCTGGTTGGCCGGAGAACTCGGGCAGGTCCTGACACTTTCGAATTGGCTGAGGTTGAGCGTATAGCGGACATGGTGGGTTGGCAGGCAGTAGTAGTAGTAGTAGTAGTGGCAGTAGTAGTAGGAAAATTGTTCATGTACATACCTGGCAAACATGTGCTTACTTGTGGCAGTGCACACGTTGTCTTTGAGGGTGCATATGGCTTCGACAATGATGAGTTGAGGCCGGAAAAGATGGCTGGTGTTGTTGTTGTCATGGACACTGCTGCAGTAGAAGCGGGGATTACATCTTCAGATGCGGTGGTAGATGTAGTGAAGGCTGATGATGAAGTTGACGTGGTGGAAGTGATGACTGCAGCTCTGCTTATGGTGGTGGCGGCATGTGTTGATAATTGAATCTCCAATTTCTTCCTCTCTTCCTCTGAGGCAGCAAAAGATAGTTGCAATTCGGCGATTTGCTTGCTTAATTTGGCTATGGTGAGCACGTGGTCACTGTCTCCTTCCCTTGGTGTAGGCGACGGCGGAGGAGTTTCTGATGACGACGATGATTTCGACGATGGCATTATTTCGCCAGACTGTTGGAGTTGTTTAGTCTTACTCCTTGTGATGCGGCCTTGCATCAATTTTTTTTATTTTTACACAATATCACGGCAAGTATTGCGACAAATTGAATTTTGTTCAAAAAAATAAAAAAAAATTTTAATATTAAAGATTTTCTTGATGGATGTGCGTCGCGAAGGATATATTAAACAAAATTTAACCTTTTTTTTAATTTATTACTTTATTTCGTTGTGACTTGGTTTAATATTAAAATTTGTATCCTTCCGGCTCGAGCACGCTTCATCAAGTGGATACGCTTAACGACGTACGGAGCTCATTTCCTCCTAATTCTCTATCTTGACGAAACTTAAGTTAGCGTTCAGTGTATCCATTCAATGTGCGTTCACAAAGTTACTATTTTTTTCTTATTTACATTTTTTTTTATTTCTTTTTATTTCAAACTAATTATGTACATACATATTTTGTTTCATCGTTTTGATAGACAACAATATGTATATACATATGGAA
Organism: Eumerus sabulonum; assembly: GCA_951905685.1. Classification (NCBI taxonomy): domain Eukaryota; kingdom Metazoa; phylum Arthropoda; class Insecta; order Diptera; family Syrphidae; genus Eumerus; species Eumerus sabulonum. The sequence goes on from OX645060.1 coordinate 214,291,157, forward strand.
ACATACATGTATATACGCACGCACATGCATATATATATATATGTACATATGTTCATATATGTACATAACTTACTACTACCTAAAATTATACTCAGCTATTGGCCTTTTATATACCTAATGTTTTTTATGACACTAGGCCCAAGGGATTCAGCGACGGGGTCTCTTCGAGCCACCAGAAACAATGCGCTTGTCGAGCAACATCTGCTTGATCTTGATCTGATGTTGCCACACAGAAACGGAGGCGCCCCGGCTCACGGAATGCAACATCGCGTTAGATAAGCTCTTTTCAACAGATCTTCGGGTCATGTGGAAGATTAATGGAATTGCCGATTTGTCCTGTTTCAGTTCGCGGTTGTTGTAATATAAGAATGCTTCTGGGGGAATAAAGCCGCTAAGGCGGGCTCTCTCGCCCCAGTCCCAGATATCAAGCTATTGGTCGAGAACATTGCTCTCGCAACGTCATCTCTAATCAGTTTGTTCAAAATGTTGTCAATTCTTATAATAGTGGCTTTATTGTATAGGACTTCGTTGGGACAGAATTTTATGTACCCGGATTCTGGTGTTCTGTAAAATGCGAGACAGGTTTTCAGGCACTATCTCTCGAACAACCGAATTTTTTCCATCAGGCTTGCACTCACATTGAACCACACGGGACATCCCGATTTACTCTCTTATCAAGTTGGCTGCTATGAAACAGCCACCTTAACAGAGTGAAAGCTCTCCGAGCGCGGGCGAAAGATATTGATCCAACCAGATCCCAAAGTATCTGACTACATTTTGGTTCGCCAGTGGAGAATTTTCGCCAGTTTTTTCTGGTATCACTAGAGGCCCCAGACAATGGCGTTCTAAACAAAATAGTTCAGTTTCCAGTCATCTTATCGACCGGAGATTTTCCGGGTTAGACGAATCTTTTCTTTTCTCGGGGATTGGTTGCACCACCGCTGTTTTCCAACGCACCGGATAATATGCATTATTCTGTGTATTGTTAAACAGGATAGTGAATGCCTCTTGAGCCATCGGTGGAAGGTGTCTAAGTACAATATTAGATATTCCGTCGATGCCCGTGGATTTCTTCTTTCTCAGAGATTCGAAGATCGCTTGGAGCTCTATCGTCGATACAAAAAAGGTACTAAGCCCATCATTGGCGACGACATTGTTTGCCGGGAAATCGTCACTGAACCTGGTGAAACCATTGTTCTCGGCTCGCCAATGTTCGAGGCAGAAGTGGTGGAGCAGAGCCCTGTTCTCCAGGTCGTGGTTCGGGCGAATGTTCTCATTCATCTTACACACTTCCTGAAAGAGAGCCTCCACTGTCGCCACTTTCTCTTGTGGATCTTCAATCACAAAGAAGTCGTCACCCGGAAAAGCTCTTCTGGATCTATGCTCACGGTTCGTAAAATTCGTTCATTGTCTGGTGTTCTCAGAAGCTTCCAATTCTGTACGTCATTTAGATTTAGAATATTATCGGGTTGTTGGGCTTCATGTCCCGAATTTGGTTGTTCCAGTACGAACTTACAGATATTCTGTAATTCTCTTTTATCAATTCTTCTTCTTTGGTGGCGTTACAGCCCATGAAGGACCAGAGCCAAGCTTCTCTCAATCACCCATGTTGTGTGTGATTTATTGTTCACACAGGTGAAAAGGACCTACAGTTCAATGCCGATTCCGAACGGCGTGAGTCGAGAAGCTTGTTCAAGGCAAGTGTACTACGGGGGGTTTTGCCAGTACCCCGCCGAGGAGGGACGGCGCGAAATAAACATTCGATGGCGTTGGTGCTATCGGGATCCGAACTCGCTCATCGTGCGTCAGAGTCCAACACACTAACCACTGCGCCACGGGACCCTCCTTTTATCAACTGCTGGAGGTTTTTAATCAGGGATTTCAGTGTCCTGATCTTGTTTATCAGTAAATCGTCTGTACAAGAGTTTGAGTCTTGACAGGAGTCTACTTTTCTGCCTGCTAAGTGCGTCTATGGTCGCGTTTCGGTACACGTCCGTGGTATCTTTATGTATGTGGTATTATTCTATCCATCGCCTGTTTAATTGTTACATCCATATTGTTGAGATACCCATCAATTTCGTGATTTGACAGGTCTCTGTTGGATGGTGGAAGGGAGGCACTCGAAGTGAGTGCGCTCGTCAGGGATCTGTTGAAGCGTGGCCAATGCACTCTACTGTAATCGTAAAGGTGGACTTGCGCATACTCCCCCAACTCCGCGAACCCGTCTGGTATATTGATTACGGCTCCAAGCCGTCCAGGTTGTGTGCTCTCAAAAATTATCTACTAAAATTATTTTATCAAAACAATACCTTCCTGGGCCTGGGGTTGTCAAAGAGCGAATTTAGGGAAATATTTTTCATAATCTCTCTATTATGCACCCAATCTCGGTTTTGTTTCCTTCCACTCCAACTTATATCCCTTCAAATTCTCAAATTCTTCAAATGGGTTTGGCAAAGATTTCGTCAGTCATGCTTTAGATATCAATTACATCATCTAAGCAATGTAATTTCTAAACAAATTTTAGAGTCCCACAATAAGGAATGGAACAGCAAATTAAAAAGCCGCGAGAAAAATGCCAAACCTTTTTGGAACATCATAAGAATCATAAAGAACTAAAGCCGACACTTGCAATTGCTCAAATATTCCTCAAACATGTTTTTAGCAGACTAGCAGACTCAGAAGAAGCGAATGCACTTGCACAAAGTTTTGCAGATAACCACCTTTTATCTAGAAATCTTGGCGATCAAGTTACAAATGACGCGGTGAAAAATACAGTTCAAAACTTTCTTGCGAATAATTTCAGTCAAATCCCTACGGCAGTCTTTGTAACAAAAGATGATGTTCTTATTTTTACCAATAATATAAAAATTCGTAAAACAGGAGGTCTTGACTCAATAAGAAATATTTATATCAAGCAACTCCCTGGAAGTGGAAGAAAATGTTCATCTTCCCTTATACATCCTGATGATGTATTTTCCCAACAGATGGAAACTACCAAACGTAGTACCCATTCTAAAAGCCGGCAAATCTCCCGAAAACTCAAACGGCTATAGACCAATAAGTCTCCTTAGTAACCTCGGCAAAATGTATGAGAAAATTCTGAAAGAAAAAATTGTAAGACATCTATGATAATAATATGTATATATCCAAATGAACAATTTGGATTTGGGTCACACCACAGTTCAACGCACCAGGTGCTTAGGTTATGCTATCATATTAAAATAAACAGTGCAAGTCCACTGGATCGAGTCTGCTCGACATCGAAAAAGCCTTTTAATAATGTATGACACGAGGGTATCTTATACAAGTTAATACATTTCCATTTTCCAGCGTACATTCGTAAAATTGTCCAAAGTTACTTATATCGTCCTTGTTTCGTTGTCCAAGTGAATAGTGCTGTCTCTGATCAAACTTATTTCAAACCTGTTGTGCCCCAAGGTTCAGTCCTTTCCCCTTTTTTGTATAATATAATATTTACTTATCTGATTTCTCTATTTTAGCCGAATGTCATATCGCAATATTTGCTGACGACAAAGCTATATTTTCTTCAAATGAATTTGCTCTAAACTTAATGAGGAAGAAACACACGAAAAAGAAAGCTCTACTTTCTTCCCAGCTGATATTTGCAGCTTAATAGAACAGTTCTAAATTGGGAGTCTATAGTACGGTATGTAGGGATACATTTAGATACTAAACTAACTTTCAATGAACACACAAGTCGAACAATAAAAAGGTTGGGATTGCAATTAAAATGCTTTATACACTTATAAATAGACAATAAAAAATAGACAACCATTGCCCTCAATAGAAAATAGGACTACTATATACATACATATTAGGTTATTTTTCGGGCAATTATGCTATATGGATGCCAAGTAACGGACAACTCCGCCCAATGATGTATTAAAAGTTTGCATGTATCTCAAAACAAGAGGTGGAGGCCGTGGTGCACTGGTTAACATTATAGACCGTCCAGCGGAAGGTATATAGTTCAAATTCGTTTCATAGCCAAGAAAAAGCAATTCCTATACAGAAAAAAGTGTGCAAAACAGTTGTGAATGGAAAGTGACCAAACGTACTGCTGCAGGCATAACACTCACAGTATGTGGTTAATCGAAATTGGTGTATGCAAGATTAACACCAAAAGTGGATGAATGAATTACTGAGAACTATGACCAATGCTAAATTTGGTCGGCGCTCGTCCTATCTAGGACAAACCACCCCTGAGAGTAGTGAACGAACATCTACGACCCAAATGCACTGCACACCACAAAAAACATCAACCTGCGCGAAACTCTCCCTCTCCCTGTTACCTTCGCTCGCTCAACGTTCAATACATTATAAGGCCTAAGCTTAGAGTGCGGGTGTGACCATTAAAAAAAAAAAAAAATACTCGAAATGATGCTAAATTTACCACGGTTCCACTTAATCATAGAGAAAAGCGAATGTTGAATTGATTTCTAAAAGAATACCAAAACTGAAAATAAAATTTCCAGAACGTTGTAGTTTTGATGAAAATCCTCTCATTAATAACTTAAGTCATACGTCATCTCTGTCATTTGTTCTGTTCTAAATTAATATTTTTTATTGATTCGCAAATTTGCCAACTTATTCGTTTATTTATATTTCATCTTATTTATTTTTTAATTGGGGGGGGCTGTGGTGCAGTGGTTACCATCATCGACCGCCGAGCGGAAGGTCTATAGTTCAAATTCGCTTCGTAGCCAAGAAAAAGTAATTCCTATACGGACAAAAAGTATGCAACGCAGTTGTGAATGGAAAGTGACCAAACGTACTGCTCCAGGCAATAACTCTCACAGTATATGGTCAACTGAAATTCATCTTCTGCGTATTCAATACTAAAGTGCTCGAATGAATTTGTTCGATCAATGTTCGAATGAATGATCGACTAGTGTGGTTCTAACGAACTGAACTTTATTTTCTCAAGATACTGCTTAGATAGTGAAATTTTGCTTATCCTACAATAAATGCAATAATACAAATTTGCTTATTCTACAGTAATACGAAATTGCTTATTCCACAATAAGAAATACGAGCTGGAAGAGATGGAAACAGCGTACAAATTTTGCTGATTTATGTTATGACACCGTCTGGCGTCAGGTGTCATAAATTGTTCTGATTGATCACAACAGAATTACTACGGCCTATAACCAACCCGGAATTGGTCGGCTCTCGTCCTATCTAGGACAACCATCCCTGAGAGTAGTGAACGAACATCAACGACCCAAACCACGGCACTCCGTTCAGGTTGTGTGTCTATAAAACACATCATAAGAGAATATAAAAAAAAAAAACTCTTGAACCTGCGCGAGTCTCAAAAAAAAAAAAAAAAAAAAAAAACTAGTAATAATTAATTAATTAATTAATTTATTTATTTATTTGTCTATTTATTTATTTATTGATATTATTGTTATTACATAACACGTTTTTTTTCATTTAAGGTTTTTTCTGCGTATTTTCCTCCAATTTAGCGAAATGTCTTTAATTTTGTTTTCTGTTTTACTCTTATATGTCTACAATGTTTTAGAAGAAAGATATTGTAAAACCATGTCTCTAAATTGTAATTGTGCGGTAACAATTACCTTTATACATACATGTACACGAAATAAGATTGTTTGTTTGTATGAGGGCGCCGTGGCGAAGTGGTTAATGTGTTGCCGCACGATGAGCGAGTTCGGAACCCGATAACACCAACGCCATCGAATGTTTATTTCGCGACGTTCCTCCTCGGCGGGGTACTGGCAAAACCACCCGTAGTAAACCTGCCATGAAAAAGCTTCTCGACTCCCGCCGTTCGGAATCGGCATTGAACTGTAGGTCTCTTTTACCTGTGTGAAAAATAAATCACACACAACATGGGTGATTGAGAGAAGCTTGGCTCTAGTCCTTCATGGGCTGTAACGCCACCAAAAGAAGAAAGAAGTTTGTATGTTGGCGTTACAATCTATGAAGGACCAAAGCCGAGCTTCTCTCAATCACCCATGTTGTGTGAGATTTTATTTTCCCATAGGTGAAAGGGGCCTACAGTTTATTGCCGGTTCCGAACGGCGAGACTCGAGAAGCTTTTCTTGACAATTATACTACAGGGGGTTTTGTCAGTACCCCCCTGAGGAGGAGCGCCGTGAAAAACACGTTTGATGACATGGCTGTTGTCGGGATTTGATCCCGTGTCATAGGCGTCAAAAGCCAACACACTACTTACTGCGCCACGGCGCTCTCACACGAAATAAGGTAATCTAATGTAATCTCGACTCCGCACTCTTCTCTTCTGACTTCGTCGTCTTTCGTGCTGAGGATGAGGGCAATAACACTCTTCCCTCTGATCGGGGCGTCTTTCAGTCCATCCATAACTGCCTCAATGCATCTTATATTGCAGTTTTGAACTCTACCTCTTTTGAAATCGCCTGCAACAAGATACCAGTCTCTAAAAGTTACATCTACATCCCTTCCTGTTTCATCCGTTCCTCCTAACCATCATTTTCCCTACACAAAAAATGGCTCCAAATCGATATTTCTAACTACAGACCATTTGCTGAACCGTCCGCTATGCCTAAGCTCTTCGTGACCATTGTTTATGACTTAATGTTCTTCTTTTCCCCCAGCAGCATGGTTTCCTAAAAGGTAGGTCCAGCACCACCAACCCTATCGAGTTCTTTTGCAAAGCACTTCTAACATTTGAGCCGACTTCAACGAAGCAGTTGATGAGCTAGGCCATTCATTAATTTATTTTAAACTAGAGGCTTTAGGCTTCCCGCGCCAAATCATCGCATGACATAAATCGTACCTTAAGAACCGCCATTATAGAGTATTTTTTAGAAGCTCAATCTCTGATCCCATCATTGCCGCTTCCGGTGTTCCGCAAGGCAATCATCTCAGTCGTTTAGTCTTTGTCCTTAGTGTTAACAATGTCGATCTTATCATGAAAGACCCCCTTGGCTTTACAAAATGATGGTCTAAAGAATTCTCGAACTCCTAAGTTACAAAATCCCTCTACATTACTTACGTCAGACCTCTCCTGACCTCTCAGACGTAAAGTCTGATATCCTTATTATGTTAGCTATTCTGTACGAATTGAAGCTGTATAACGTAGATTCCTTCGTTTTACCTTAAGGGATCTCCCATGGTCCGACAGTACTCTATTATCACCCTACGAAGACCAACTGCAGTTGGTCGGCTTAAAAACCCTGAATGCACGTCGGGGAGTATCCGACATCCTCTTTGTAGCCAGATTCTGGCTACGGCCCCTTAAAATCCAAACCTCCTAATGCGGAACGACAGCTCCTGGACGACCTCCTGTACGGAAGCCCTGGAACTCTTTCTGAACGTACACTTTCCGGGCAGTAGTGCCTCAGCTACGACTCTAAAAAAGCTTTAAACCATACAAGTATCCAGGCCCAGATGGGATCATATCAGTAGAGCTCCAGCAGGTGGCAGAGAACCAACATGCCTGCAATAAAGGTAGATCGGCGTAAACACCACTTCACTCACTAATTGTATGTATGTATGTTGGCGTTACAGTCCATGAAGAACCTGAGCCGAGCTTCTCTCAATCACCCATGTTGTGTGTGATTTCATTTTTCCCATAGGTGAAAGGGACCTACAATTTATTGCCGGTTCCGAACGGCGAATTTCGAGAAGCTTTACATGACAATTTTACTACAGGGGGTTTTGTCAGAACCCCGCTGAGGAGAAACACCGTAAAAAAAACACGTTCGATGACATGGCTGTGTCGGGATTCGATACCGTGTCATCGGCGTCAGAGGCCAACACACTACCCACTGCGCCACGGTGCTCACTCACTAATTAGTATCCTAGAAAGGTCATTTGAACACAAGGAATATACCCTAGTGGCCTTTCTCGATATTGAGGGCGCCTTTAACAATGTTTAAGTGTGGGCCGTCACCAAAGCAGTGACTGATCTGGGTGTGCAGGGATCGGTGATAGAACTTTTACGACAACTGTTAACACTAAGAGTCATCAAAGCCAACTTTGCTGGTGCAGTTTCAACTAGAATGATCAGCAGAAGTACACCACATTGTGTCGTACTTTCTCCTCTCCTCTAGAACATGGTACTGAATGAACTACTACTTCTGCTAGAACGAGAAGGGTATAGCTGTGACCGCCTATACGGACGATATTACAATAGCCATCTCAGGAAAGTTTCCCAGCACTCTAAGTGACCTAAAGCATGGAGCCTTACAAACAGTCGTAGACTGGACATAGAACTGCAGACTTGGGGTGTACCCCAAGAAGGCTGATCTAGTAGTGTTTACTAATAAATATAAAATTCCGCCCTTCAACCCACCGAAGCTGGGTGGAACCCAATTTACAATCGAAGATCAGGCCGAATACTTCGGCCTAATCCTTGAAAGGAAACTAAATTATAAACCTCCCATTCTTTGTCGAATTAAGAAAGCAATTACTGCCTTCTACAGTTGTGAGAAAGTGGTGGGTCAAAAAGGGGGTTCCCCATCCCAGCATTATGCACTGGTTCTAAAGAGCAGTCATAAGACCTTTCCTTCTTTACGGCATCTAGACAAGCCAGTCTATCGAAAAATTCTGGGGAAAGTGCAAAGATCGGTCCTATGGATCGGTGGGATAGGAAAATGGCTCACACTACACAAAGGCCATACTAACATTTTCAACCACTTCGAAGTACCCATGGACCCATGTTCACTAAGAATTTCGAAGTTATCATTTCATCCCGGGAGGAATGGGCTGAAAGAAAAGTCATACCGAAGGACTCGATATCCCTCTACACCGATGGCTCCAAGATGGTACCGGGTGTAGTTAGTGGAGTCTACTCCAAGGAACTTAACCTCAACCTATCATTAAGACTCCCAAACTACTGCAGTGTGTACCAAGAGGAAATAACAGCGATAACGGAAGCCCTTGCATGGCTCAGTATCAATTTAATATTCGGAAAGGATACTATCATTTGCACGGATAGCCAATCAGCGATAAAATCCCTGGCAGCGGTAACCCATAATCTTAACTGCCGCCCATCTCTAGACGAAATGGCTGAATAGTTCAATATAAGATTACTGTGGGTTCCCGGGCATAGGAATATTCCAGGAAACTGCGCAGCCGATGAACTCGCAAGGTCAAGCACACTCACCCTTCCAACCCTCAGGGACTTAAAAACACCAATAAGCTACCAACCTTCAATGGAACGAAAGTAACATCGGCTTTATCACTATACGAATCTGGCCTCATCTAAACTTAGAATGGACCAGTACCTTGTGGCAATTAGTAAGGTGTCATTACAGGTCACTGCACTATTGGAAAACATGCCGTTAAACTAGGGCTTCTTGCCAACGACTTCTACCGCGGCTGCATATATGAGGAAGAAGAGGAATAAATTCACCACTTCCTCTGCTCATGTCTCCCCCTAGCAGATATAAAAATAGCTCAAATCCATCGCTTCATCAGAAGCACTCATTGGTTTTTAGATGGCGGTTCTAGATAATATGATCCATGTGGTATCACAATTGGCAGATATCGGCCTACATATGGCGTATGCCAACCACTACAACCAAACCTGACCTAACCTAACCGTAGCAAAAACGTAACCGAAACCTGGCCCGCCGGTCTATCTGACTGTCCCTTTAATCGCTGTGATCGAGTGGATACTGCCTGATGTTCGTTCAAGAATATTGAGTTTGCTGTGAGGTTTTTTGTCCAGAACTACGCCTAGGAATCTGGCCTTCCTTCTGAAAAATACGAGTTCTGTTTTATCAGGACTAACATCAAAGCTACATGTTACTACGTAGTAAGAAAGTATGCGTAAAGTACTTTGCAGGAGGGCGTGCAATGGCAATTCAACCACATAGACTATCGCGGTGAACGCTTAGGTAGGAGTCCCCACCGACCGTTGATGGCAAGATTGCCAGCGTTTGACGTCATAGGCGCATTGGATGTCGAGGAAAGTCATGTTTCCATGTACCAACCATTTCGTGCAGTTTAGATCAACTTATATTCGTTATACGCATGTCCCTGTAGGAGTCTTAAATCTTTTCCAAAGTCATTAAAAGAAAATATCACGAACTTATAGGTCTCAGGAAAATAAAAGCATTTGAGATAAATAATACACTTGTTTTCCTCATGCAAATATGGGAAGGCATTTGGCAGCTCTTGAAATCTACAAGTAACCAGGGTAGATTGAGATCTGCCATATGAAGGAGTTCAACCAGTCTTATAATGTTTTGTAGGGCTTCGAGCTATTAAGGGTCCAGGATATATTGGTTTAAGACACGGGGGATGGGGCACAACTACTAAGTCTAGGAAAAGCTCCAGCGACTCAGCACTGGAGGATGTTCAGGATCCCTCAATCGAGATAAGGTTGCTGGGACATTACAGCGAATCAGCGAAGCGGATGTTCCTGAGTTTTAAGCTCCCGGTGCTTGTTCAGTCTTGTGAGAGTTTCCAGGATTGCTTTTTGGCTTTCCTGATGTGTGCTTTAAATAATATCAGCTTGGACATACATATATGACAGCCGTAATGCGCTAATAATATAATGTACTGACAGTTTTTTATACGTAGCGTACAGTGCTTAAGACAATATTCCTTGAAGTTATCGTACTAACGGAATAAAACCACCAAATCTCCCTGTCTAACTTGTTGCATTAAAAAAAAATCCGTCCAATAAAACAACTAATATAAAACTCTCTCAGACATTAAAATCGTCAAGCATGCCAACAGAATCCCTAAATTGTTTCAATTCTCCCGCTGACAGCCAATTCATTCTTCATTCTTGCAAATGACCATAAAATCCTCTAAGAACACAAAACAAAAGGCAAGATCCAGACACGCGCTGTCGCCGCTAAAGCACTCCACACCAAACCAGACTCGGAACCACTCCATCCATTCAAACAAACCTCATTGAACGCAATCACATAAGCGCATAAATATTTCTCTCCAAGTCAACTCCATTAGAGGAATCACTTTGGCCACCCCATAGTCATCTTGCGAATAATAGATATAAGGACCATAAAAATTTCAGAAATGCATATACATCCGTATGTTGTCCAAAGTCATAGCTATTGCTTTCCGACTTTCTTTCTTCCTTTCCGATATTTTTTTTTTAAACAAAAGGCTAAGATGCCAGTGAATAGATATAATGGTACTGTTGCTTTGAGTTGGCGCCAAGTATCTACACCCCCTAGTTAAACACCCGCAAACAATGCGAAGACTTGGCTCAAGCGAGTTGGTCGCTGTCGATGAAATGGAAAATAACTGCAAATTGCTGAATACAGCGGCGAGGTGGGTACGGGAGATAGGAAACAGTTTAGGGAAAGGACTTGAAAGCCACAACAGAAACTTGTAGTCATTTCGGAGCGGTTGCGTCAATACCCTACCACAATTACATAGTTACGGAAAGTTTTTGAATATTGCGGTAATCTCAGGCGCTATATATCTAAGAAAGTCTTTATAGTTTATAGACTTGTAAGCTTAGCCATGTGATATACCTTCAGACTAAGTAGTATGGGTTCAGGTCAAAGCATTTGGTGCACGTACCTTATTCGAACAAGTACAGGACTAGCGCGTTTTGGCAAATGAAATTGAAATGGTAATAAATGTAATGCGACAAATCAAAGCGAGGAATAAGAAAGGTTTAATAAATTCAGAAACGCGCCGAGTCAATATTTTTGGTCTTTTTCTTAATGCATCTTGAAAAGGTGTCTGCATTCCTGTAAGGAGATCGATTCTTGTTGAGACGCTAGACACCTTCGTTTTACGTTATAGTTCTTGAATTTAATTTCCATATAGGGTTTGAATAAATTATTCATAATTTATACGTTTTTCTTTTAGTCCTGGCGATTTTATTGCTTGACAATACTTAAGGCAGAGTAAGGTTAGGTTAGGTTGTCCGTAGGCTGCCCAGTTCAGTTATCCTTCCCCGCTGAACATCAGTCAAGTCGTTAAGGAAGTAGGATCCTAGGTAGCGCTTTCTGATCGAACAGAGGGCTGGACAGGCGCAGGGTAAGTGATGATTGGATTCGACCTCCCTTCGTCTAAGCAGTTTCTGCAGAAGTCGTTCGAAACTTGCCCTAGTTCTTGTGCGTGACTGCCAATGAGACAATAACCGGTGATGACAAAATGACATGATCATTTTGTAGACGTCAGTTCATTTCAGTTAGATTAGTCCCTTGGTCCGTTGACTGTCAAACCGAGGCCAGATTGGTGAGGTAAGTGTGCCCCTGGGTCCATCTCAGGTTCATCTTAGCCATGGCGAGGCTTATAAGTGTGAGTTTAATGGTTGCTAGAGGTATACTTGCGCATGCCATGTTTGAGTGCGTCGTTGCTTTTCTGGCGAGCAATTCGGCTCTTTCATTTCATGAGATATCGCTGTGTTCACCAGAACATACATCTCTTATGGGCACCAACCTATAAGAGATGTATGTTAAATTGTTCGGTTATCTCGTTAAGAGATAAGGCTTACTTTTGAAGTATACACATAGGACTCCAGCGATTTCAAGGCGGCTTGACTGTGAGGGTTCTAATATCCGTAGTAGATATTACGTTCCACTTCAGCCAAGACAGGGCCTACTTTATTGCTAACAGCTCCATGTTAAATACGCTGCAATGATTCGGTAGTTTTAGAGCCGGGCTCAGGTTTAATTGTTTGCAGAATACTCCACTGCGCACCCCGTCTTTGGTTTTGGACCTGTCGGCTTTGAAGTCCACGCAGCTCTTGCGAGGCTGCGCCTGGCGGGACCAATTCCACCTGTCTGGGTATGTTATTTTGAATTGCTTCTCAAAGACTGTGGTGGGCTCAATGGGATCAGAGTTTTCCGCCAAGGTTATCCTGTTGTTCAGGATAGAGGAGGGGGCAGTAATGTAGCTTGTCCATTTTGAGAGCACCGTGGCGCAGTGGGTAGTGTGTTGGCCTCTGACGCCGATGACACGGGATCGAATCCCGACACAGCCATGTCATCGAACGGGTTTTTCACGGTGTTTCTCCTCAGCGGGGTTCTGACAAAACCCCCTGTAGTAAAATTGTCATGAAAAGCTTCTCGAAATTCCCCGTTCGGAACCGGCAATAAACTATAGGTCCCTTTCACCTATTGGAAAATTAAATCATACACAACGTGGGTGATTGAGAGATGCTGGGCTCAGGTCCTTCATGGACTGTAACGCCAATATACATACATACATACAAATGCTGTGTATGTGGCTATCTGCTTGCCAAGTATGTCGAGTGGTTAGGTGGAGTATCATGTTCAGCGCTGCTGTTGGGATGGATGGCTACCAACCTTTGTACCTTCTCGTTTTGCTTATGGTATGTTGTTTGGTCCAGTGCAGTCACCAGACTACCACTCCCTACATTAGAATAGGTCGAACGACTGTAATGTATAGCCATAGAGTAAGCTTAGGGTTGAATCCCCATTTTTTCCCTAAGGCTTTCTAATAAGTGTAAGGAGCTATAGTTGCCTTTTTTGCACGCTCGATTATATCGTCCTTCTAAGTTAGTTTGGCACTAGAAGAGTAGGATAATCTGATGTCGAGTAGAATGATTGGGCATGTTTCCGGGATCTTATGCTTTCTGGTGAACAGCACAGCCTCCGTTTTTTGGTAGTTGACCCATTTGCACAGTATGGGCAATGCCGTATACATACGGTCATTCAGTGTAGATAGATACTTGCCCGAGATGGCAATAGCAACGTCGTCAGGCCTTCTTTCTCACTTTGGTCAGTAATTCGTTTGCAACTTCATACATACATTCCAGAGAAGAGGAAAGAGTAGAGTAGATTTTGCGTGTTGAAAGTAACTCGCCAATCAACTCTTTTAGAGTCCCCTCCACATTTATATTTTCTAGGCCTTCCATTCTTGCTTTCGTAGTGACGATGTTGAAGGCGTTACATTCAATATTCAACAAAGATATTGACACTTTATTTTAAAGTATAGACAAAGCTGGTCTTCGTAACTTTTCGAACGTATTTAACATTCGAACTCGTCGCTAAAGCATCTTACTAGTATATGGGTCATAACCATATTTCTTGAAAGAATTTTCTCTTATTTTCGCTTACTACTCTTAGTCTACTTCGACAAGACTGTAGCAAGAAACAGTCACATTCATTATCAGGAAAAAAAACTTTGTGGGGCACTTGACATATTTTTGCCACCTGAGTACCCCTGCCAACAATATGTACATACACTGATATCTTGCAGCAGCAGCCACTGCACCGTGTAGCATAATTTTTGGGATTTCCAGATTTTTTCACTGCACTTAGCCGCCGTGACAAGTTGCTAGTTAATGCAATTACTCGCTCTGCTGGCACAATAGCCTCACACACCGCTGTTTAATGTGTTCTCCAGAAGTGCCGGTAAACTCAACGTCTCGCGACTCGTCTGCTCATCCAGGTGTGCAATTTGTGTGACCGCTTTTCTATTTATAGCACAAAACAGCAGCTTGTCATCTCGTGAAGTGCTTAGTAGTATACTAGTTAGTTTCATTCAACGGCAGGTGATAGACTATAGTGTAGGTTGCCGGTCGGATCGTAGTATTTTGCTACTAACAACCGATTTAAAAATTGCATATATCTTGCAGGTGAATTTCTCTCGACACTAGACAACTATGATTCCAGCTGGTATAGCCCAACAACCGGCCCACTTTGGCTCCATACTACTTCATCCGCAGTAAGTAGACTGTGCTCGAGTTCCAAAGGTTCCTGAACTTTCCTGTAATTAATCCATACGTCCCACCCAAGCAAAAAATATTTTGCTTTCTTACTCTACTGGTTTTATTTTCGTCTGGACAAATGAAAATTGTTTCCCCCAGGTATCCACATCGAGGACACCTTGCCGGACTGGCTTCTGTCATCCAAGGACTCAAGCACCCCGGTTCTGGTACTAGTGCCCGAGGCGCATACGGTGGTTATCCTCCTCCATCATTTCACCATACCGGATATGGGTAATTAAATAAAAAGAAAAAATCAAAAGTTCAAATGATTTAACTTCACTAAATTGTATACCATCTCCGCATCGCATCGTATCGCTCAGCGGTCAGACGGGCGTCTCTGGTGGCGGTCATCCAGCACCGGCCGGTTATGATTACCATTCAGCTCCCGCACCTCATGCTCCGATCGTCGACAACTCTGGACCAGCACAAACAAAAACCAGTGGATCGTCTACCGTAACTGCGCTCACTCTACTTTCTTTCCTATTCTTCCTCAACATCCTGCAGAATTGCCTCAAGGAACACATGGACACTATGAACCCGACGGTCATGGTGATGACTGCCGGCATGGGTCGCACCCGGGTCAGTAAATTAGCGGAAATGAATTCCAGAGAGCAACAGCAAACTCCCCCTCGACCATTGGTAACGTTAAACCGAGGCCAGCTAGTAGCCGACGTCTCCGCCGTCAACGACGACCAAATTCCCTTCAACATTGGCAGCAGCACAAACACAAAATACACCAATAGCAATCAGGCATCCGACCCCGAACCGGAATACTATTCGCCCTATGCAAATCGAACGATAACATCGCTAGATAATAATTATCACGACCATCACCATCATTCGCACGGACACTACCAGCGTCTGCCGGAGTATTTTACCGCACCGTCATCGTCCTCGTCCTCATCCCCCTCTTCGCCCTCCTACCCGTCCACATCTAATACCGGGAGCAATAATTACTATCCCGATCCGATTGACTCCTACTACAAGAGGATAAATTGACTTCATCTGCAGTGGCTGGCAGGCAAGGCGGCATCCGGGTCATGTTGACTTTTGGGAAACTTACGGACCTGTCCGCGATAATCTAAGGCCAAGTGTTGTCCTTGCTGTAAATCGTCGATGAAATATTATATTTTTTCTTGGAAAAAAGTGTTTTGTGTGTATTTGTTTCAATCAACCCTTGACTATGGCGTCGTTCTTCATGTCCACTCTTTTTTTGTTTTTATATTCATGGACCTGACGATGTATGGAAGGGAAGTTAATGACCATGATGGGATACTAATAAATCTCTCAAGTACTTTCTTTGTATGTGGGGGAAACTGTGCGACATGACAACGGAAAGTTTTCTAATGTCACTTAATTCGTTGCGGAAAAACTTTCCTTGCTTGCCACACTTGGGTTTGCTGGGTGGCTTGAGAGATGTGGTAAGCCATAGTATGTGGGGCAAATCTAATCGGAGTTGCGTTGGTTTTGTGCGGACAATTGAGAAGTTGCTACATAACACGCGTGACGTATGTAGAATATAAATTATACATAAACGGTATGTAGACTAATGTAGAGGATCTAGGCCTTTTTTTAAAGGGTTGTCCAAGTGGGGTGCAGAAAAGTAAACGTCAAATTGCTGAAGTATGAAAAGTGTTTTTTTTTTTCACCTATGTATATAGGCACCATTTTGTTAGTCGAATGTTGGCCATTTATCGCTGTAGTATTCGATTGAACTGACTTTTATTAAAGTTATTCAAGAGTACCGCGGAAAATGTTGGTTTAAATAACGCCCAAATGGAACAACATTCCACTTCCTGGAAGAGAGATCCCACTATTCTCGCCACGACAGTTCCTGAGGGCGACCTTCTTGTGATGGTGTACACGGTGAATGATAGTATTCGCACGAACCATGACTTGGCGAACAGAGCCCTAATTCATATCGAAAATGATATCGAACATTGGCGATCCGAGAACCTTGGTTTCAAATGACGATTTACAATTCTATCGCCAATGAAAATGCTAACACCGTATTCATTTTGACGGAGGGTCTCCATTTGATCTTCGAGTCATTCAAAACGAAAAAATTCGCGGTTTCTCTAAACCAGGGATGGCGAACCAATGCAACTATGATTGAAGGCCATTAAAAGGTTGCTTAATATCAGACGTGGGTCAAATTTTGTTATTATTTTTTCATTACTAGCTCATGGGTCACTAACGCTCATTTGCACCAAAGTGCTCAGAATGCTCAGTTAGCATTTTTTGCCTAAATCCGTTTTTGACATCAAAACTATCGGTAAGGTATTCACCGATTCGGATAGAGCAGCGAGCATTCTCCAAAGTCATCCTACATAGTCTGACAAGTTTAGCAGAGATGTCAAAGGTAGACATAGCGTTGTATAGCTCCTCTCAAATTACACTGTCGTACGTGGCTTTGAAGTCGACAAATAGGTGGTGGGTGTCGACTTGAAATCCATGGGATTTTTTCAGTATCTCCCGTAGGGTGAAGATTTGGTCGATGGTGGACTTCCCTGGCCTGAATCCGCACTGATAAGGCCTAACCATCTTATTTATTAAAGGCTTCAGGCGTTTACACAAAACGGCAGAGCGGATTTTGTAGGCGATGCTAAGGAGACTTATTCCTCTGTAGTTGGCGTAGTCAGAGGGGTCTCCTTTCTTGTGGATCGGGCATACGATGCTGAGACGCCATTCCTCGGGCATGCTTTCCTCTGACCATATCTTACAGATGGTACATGTTCCTACCTTGAAGAACTCAGCAGACAGTCTGTCTGCGGCAGCAGCTTTATTCGACTTGAGTTTCGATATGACAGGGGGACGGAATTCTCTGCGGTCTTCGTCTATTAGAAATGGATCATTCCGTTTGACAACGGTATATTGACTAACATCGTCGTTTTACAGTCTGCAGAAGTGGTTTTTCCATATTTTCTAGGTGTCCGTTCTCATCCCTGCAGGCATTCGTTCTGGCTTTATAACCTTGGCATGTTCACTTTATCTGTTGATAAAACTTTCCAACGTCACGCCTGCAGTAACACCTCTCCAAATCCTCAATCGTGCGCTTCTCGTGCTCTTTCTTCTTTCTTCTGAGAAGCTTATGCTCCTCCCTTCTTTTTAACTGTTAGAGCTCACGAGCTGCTCTTGTTATGTAGCGAGGCTTTATATGCATCCTGCTTCGCTGTGTGAATCCTCCTGCACTCGTCATCGAGCCAGGTGTTTGTTTGCGAAGCTTCCACTGCTGTTCTATTGATAGCGTGAAGGGTTCGGGGAGAGCTTAAGGGAGACGCGATCGGTAAAAACACGAGCGGTTTTTGGCGATAGTAGCTTTCCGACTTCATAACTTTGTATACTTACTCTACTTCGCTGCGTTCGTGATATCCGTAGGCGCATCTTGGCTACTACAAGATAGTGGTCCGAGTCGACGTTAGTCCCTCGGAAAGTTCGAACATCAAGAATAGTGGAGGAGTGCCTGACGTCGATCGCGATGTGATCAATCTGTTTAGTGGTCGATTGATCAAAAGACCGCCAGGTGCCTTTGCGTATATCGAAGTGCGGTAAGTGTGTACTGGCTAGAAGGAGATTTCGCCCCGTAGCAAGATCAATCAGCTTGGGTCCGTTATATGATTTATCAAACTATTCAGCTTGATATGGGCTGGAACTTGTATCTAAGAACGGTGGGTTCTAAGAATCTTTGGTTTCGCTGGTACGTTACCGATTCTACTGGTTTTAACTCTATTATAACTATCGAGAATAACAGACATGAATATAAATCATCCACCCAAATTAGAAAATCTAAATAGTTGCTTAGCAATCGTGGGTCAGTTAAAAATTTGCGTCGGTCGGTGTCTGGCCCACGGGTCATAGGTTCGCTATCCCTGCTCTAAACCCTAAAAACGGCAAAAACACCTGTAACTCGGCATGGCTTCAGTCAATAAATCTCCTTTCGCGTATCAGCAAGGTCTTCGAGATGGTAATCCATGAATTCCTGTCTAAAGAACAGCATTTCGAATAACCAATTCGGTTTCAAGGCAGGGCAAGAAACTTTATATGCCGCGTCGAAACTCAGATTGGAACGGATAGGCGTCCATTGGCAAATAAAAGGGTAGTCCGATACCTTTCAATCTGGCTGGATCAGTATCTATAATACATTTCGCTCTGAAAAGAGCCAAGGGCGCTTTTGATCCGACAAGATTGCTGTTTCATTGCAGCCTACTTAACTCCGTAACGTAATCTGTTACGTAGTCTTAGTCAGGCACATGATTACTTATGTGTTCAGTTTGCTCAAATGTGAGTGCCAGTTTGATGTAAAGGTTTCGGATGTTGGAGTGGTAAAGGACTTGTTTACTTCAGTAAAATCCGATGTCCTGTACAATACGGCGAGGTTTTTACGGCATTATCCCCCCAGAAGAGTTCCTACATTCAGCATAAGTTAGTTTTAAGAATACATTTTTTTTTTAATTCGAGCAGGTTTAAGAGTCATACTCTTATTATGTTTGTCACGCAATCTGGGAGTGCAAATGGTTTGGGTCGTAGATGTTCGTTCACTACTCTCCAGAGGTGGTTGTTCTAAATAGGATTCGAGAGGAACTCGACGGAATTTTCACGTTCGTTGTAGTTCCCAGCAAATGTCCCATGCCATTATGGTGTTATATTAGAACTGCACATACAGAGTATGAATTTGAGGTAACTATACTGTGATTAGTATACCTTCATCAGTACTTTAATCACTTCCCATTCTCAACAGCTGTGATGCCAAATTTTCCCGATTCTAAATGAAAAAAAATGTAGGATGGAAATTCCTTGTATGATACTTACATACATATCTTAGAGCCCCCTCGTGGACTTTGTGATCACCACGGTCACCGGCTGATCGCATCATCCAATTTTCTGGCTAGGTCTATCTAAGGTTGCCTACCATTGCGGAAGCTCATAAAACCGCTTACAGCAAACTAAGAGCATTTTTAATGGCAAATATGTTATTTAAGTAGTCAATAATTTCGATAACTACGAATGCATTACACAAGGTTAAAATTACTTTTGCCAACTCTTACTTTTTTGAGCACCTGAGGTTCATGCAGCCTCTGCAGGAAGTAGCCATGTCATCGGATCGCTCGTGCAGAATGTCCATTGTGGCATCAGCTATGGGACACTAAGCATCGCCCTGTTGAAATATGCTGCTGACATCCAATTTGGGAGAGAAGTCATCATCTTGGTGACAATGCCATAGTCGTACGGAACGATGAAGCCGCCGGTCGGAAATTCACATCAAACATTCTGTTCCATTGTATGGATTTGGCACTTGGTGAACTTCGTGTATATTGGTACCATCCCACATCTGGCGATTTTGCTTGATGACGTATCAAAAAATGGGTGTCATCGCCGAAGATACATTTTTCTTAAGTTGGAATCCGCATCCACGGACTTTTTGCAAGCAGCACGGAATCGACTACCTAGGGTTCATTTGCACACACTTATGGAAAACGGACGTAATAGTTTCATGTTATTTTTAGGTTGGTAGGACTGTCTTTGACATCCGTGTCAAGTTTCATATCAAAATATTAATTAGCGTTTGAGATACGCTTCGTTTTGTGGGTTTTGTCGAAAAAAAATGTTTACAAGTGGTATAAAAGTCGAGAACGTGGGAAGACGAAAAGCATCCCGGACGACCGTCAACTCCAACCGGTGAAGCTCACGTCTAAAAACTCAACGACTAACAATTAGAGATCTTGCTGATCATGTTGGCAATCTAAAAATCAATACCCCTTAAAAGGATTTTTTGGGCCTCAGACAGTCAAATCCTGATTGATGGCGAAACATCGACGCGTTGGAGTACATGAAACTGTACTTCCTGAGTATCAGACGGAATAACTTGAGTTTATGCTTACGACCCGGAAGGTGATCCATAACGTGAATATCGTGCTAAAGTTGAAGCAAGACAAGAAAACCGCGCCAAAGCCGCTCAAAAATCAAGGTCATGCTGATTGTTTTTTTCATTATCGTGGTGTTATGCGTTTTGAGTTCCTTTCGGATCAAACTGTCAAAAAAGAATATTATTTGAGCGTTATGCGTCGTTTGCGTAAAGCTATTTGCCTAAAGAGGCCGAAATTGTGGTGAAACAGCTCTTGGTTTTTGGACCATTTTGCCAAAAATCGACCTATATCGTTTCACAACCACCGTGTTCACTTGACTTGGCACCGTAGCTAGGTAGGTAATTCGTAGCCTCCACGAGGTGGAATACACACCTAGGCCAGATAGACTCTTTGTGTTGCTACGAGGGGACGACCCTCTATTCATGGTAGTTGACTTCTTTTGAGAACTCTATCGCTTCATTAAAGTGAGTGGTGAGTTTATACCTATTCCTCCTTTTGGTGAAGGCGACTATTGTGCTTTTTAGGGTTCCGTACCCAAAGGTAAAACGGAACCCTATTACTAAGACTTCGCTGTCCGTCCGTCCGTCCGTCTGTCACCAGGCTGTATCTCATAAACCGTGATAGTTAGACAGTTGAAATTTTCACAGATGATGTATTTCTGTTGCCGCTACCACGACAAATACTAAAAACAGAACAAACTGCCTGCAACCAAGATCTGTCATTTGATGAGGTAACATACATAGTCTCTTTCATATTTATATATACAGATGGTACGGAACTCTTCGTGCGCGAGTCCGACTCGCACTTGGCCGGTTTTTTTTTCTAGGTTGTTTTGGAGGAGTTCCGAGACTGTGTCTTCGAATTTGCCTCCGACTAGGATCACTATGTCATCGGCGTAGCCCTGGACATAGAAACCATTGTTACTGAGTATGTTAATCAGTTCATTTACTACGATGAACCACAGGAGAGGTGAGAGAACCCCGCCTTGAGGGCATCCTTTCGCGGCATTTCCACTGATTTTATAATTGCCTAGTGAAGTGTTTATTTTCCTATTACCAAGCATGTGTCGGATCCAATTGCATGTGGTGTTATCCACCCCTGTGCTGAGGATGCAACGCTTTATTTGGGTGTAGTCGGTATTATCGAATGCACCCTCAATATCGAGAAAGCAACCTATCGCAATTTTTTCGTCGCTCAGGGATTTGTTGATCCGGGCAGTTAGCTCCTGAAGAGCATGCGTGGTCGATTTCCCAGGCTGGTAGGCATATTGGTTTTTTTGAAGTGGTGATCTTCTCAGGGCACCATCCCTTATATGCCTATCCAGTTTTTAGGAAGAAAGAGGTAAGGCTTATCGGTCTGTAGGACCTAGGCAGGTCTGTGGGTTTACGGTCTGCTTTGGGAATAAATCTTACTGTTACCTCTGTCCAGCTCGTCAGTATGTATTCCCATGCATAGCTGGTTCTGAAGATGTTGATTAGCATGGGGTTGCTTTGCGCACTTTCTTTCTGAAGGAGGGCTGGGAAGATGCCATGCTCTCCGGGGAATTGAACGGGTCAAATGAGTTAATGGCCCATTTTATACTTCCCTCGTGAAATATTGTTCGTGCTCTCTTCCAATCCTCCCTATTGGGTCTAGTTACCCTGATCTACAGAGGTATGTTAGAGAGAGTGGAGGGAATGATGTTGTCTGAGTCTGGGAAGTGCGTACTGGTTAAAATGTTTAGTACTTCTGGACCCTTTTCCACGTAAGTGCCCTCTGCTCTCGTCAACAGTCCAATTTAGTTAGTGTGCTCTTTGGGAATAACTCTTTGGATACGAGCGCTGCTCGGAATGTCTGATAGACTACTGCAGAACTTTTTCCATGAGTCTCTTTGGGCTCTTCTAATCTCTTAGTTGTAGTTGGTGAGTGAGGCGTGGTACTTGTCCAGTCACCAGTCCGTTTAGCTTTGTTGAACAGTTTTCTGGTCAGTGCTCTTAGCTTGGCCAGCTTGCAGTTCCACCACGGAGTGGACTCGCACTTTTTTGTTTTTTTTTTTTGTTTAGAGACTCGCGCAGGTTCAAGAGTTTTTCATATTCTCTTATGATGTGTTGACACACACAACCTGAACGGAGTGCAGTGGTTGGGGTCGTTGATGTTCGTTCACTACGCTCAGGGGTGGTTGTCCTAGGCCTAGATAGGACGAGAGCCGACCAAATTCCGCGTTGGCTATAGTCCGTAGTAATTCGTTCAAGCACTTTAGTATTGCATACGCAGAGGATGAATTTCGGATGACCATATACTGTGAGTGTTATGCCTGCAGGCAGTAGGTCTGGTCACTTTCCATTCACAACTGCGTTGCATACTTTTTATCATCCGTATAGGAATTACTTTTACTTGGCTGTGAAGCGAATTTGAATTATAGACCTTCCGATCGGCGGTCGATGATGTTAACCACTGCACCACGGCCACCCCCTGGCCGGTTTTTTCTTCTTCATTCTGTTATTTCCAAATCACTACGGATGGACATAGCGTTTAACAACATGTGCAAATGATGAAATTGTTTTATCAGAATGGGTGTTCTGTTCGGGCAAAGTTCCGCGCGCGTCGCCTATTTTACGGCCGGGATAATGGTCCTACCCAGAGGACTATTCGCCTGGTGGTACATACGTCGACGAAATGCAAGATCTGTCGAAAACTTCGCCGCTGTCCGTGAGAGTGCGTAGGAGAGTCCGAGGCAGTGGATTTCTCGTCGCTCACAAGAAATTGGTGAATTTTGCGTCGTGACTTGGGCCTGCACCTGTACAACATTCAGCTGACTCAGGAGCTGAAGGTAAAAGACGACGGATAATGACGCTAAATGGGCTCTGGAGCAGTTGGAAACTGACTCTAATTTTCATCAAAAAATCATCTTCAGCGATTCTGGATGAACGGATGAACAAACAAAATTGTCGAATATGGGACGCTACCAATGCATACTGAAAAAAAGTCACTGTTTAATGTGGATTTTGGGCTGGAGGCGTTATCGATCCATATTTTAATAACATTGGTCAGGGCATGACCGTCATTGATTGATTGATCGGTGATTACCAATTTCTTTTGGCCTGAATTTGATGATATGGACACCACATGCTACGTGCCACACAGCTCACGCCATATTGGAAATTCTGCACTAGCGATTCGAGGGCATGGTCATCTCACGTTGAGGTGATGCGAACTAGCCACTATACCATCGGTCAAATTCAGCCCGATTTATGTGCCAGAGTCTTGAAAAATTGGAAATTTTGGATGCGCGAGAAGTCACATCGGAAATTTAAACAATGGCATCGGATGAGCCACACACGCTTTGTTTTACTGTATTTAAGTAATGTTATTTTTCATGTATAAATGGCGTCGATGATCCTTCAAAATTAAGTATTCTTGTCAAGTAAGTGTTCTTGTCTACTTGCTGAATGCCTGAGCGGCAATCCAGCCACAGTTTGTTAATATTTGTGCTCGACGTTGGCAAACCGGTGGGCCTTTCGCTCACTTGTCCCCTGTAGACTCTGGTAAATTCCGGTGTGCTCAGGCGTCCAATGTTGAAACCTCTTCGTGTTGGAATGGTTCAGATATTGGACAGTCGAGCTCTGAAACTTGTTGCTACGAGAAAATGGTCAGAGTTGACGTTTGCCTCCCTGAATGTTCCCACATCCACGATGTTTGACGAGTGTCATACGTAATGAGCACATGATCGATTGGGTTGACGGTTCAACCATCCGGAGATCGCCAAGTTGCTGTGTGGATTCGCTTGCGGAGAATTCTTGTGCTACTTATCATCGCATTACGAGCTGTCGCAAAGGCCGTGAGTCGGAAACCGTTATCTGTTGTTGTATCGTGGCGGGCTGTGCTTTCCGATCACTCCGCCAAATGTGGTCAAAGGATTTTGGCATTGAAGTCCCCAAGTACGATTTAACGATTTCAACATGGGACGAGATCCGTAAGCGTTGTCCAAGAGATCATAGAATTCCTCTTTGATGGGGTCCTCAGCCTCTTCGGCAGGGGCGTGTGCAGTTATGAGGCTGATGTGGTAAGATTTGATGCGGATCACAGCCAGGCGATAGCTTATAGGCTTAAAGTCGATGGCCTTCGAACTTAACCGCTATACCACGACAAATCCGCACCTCAACATGTGCAATCTTTTGTGATAGCTGTAATAGATATCACAATCTTTTTTCCTCATCATACCGTTTCCTATCCATCATGTTTACTGGATCACAGTAATATCCGCCTTGTAGTGCGTGAGAATTCTTTCCAATTTATGAGCAGCTCCAGGAGTGTATAGAGTTCTGACATTCCAGAAGCATACTATCAAATCGTATTGCTTTTTCGTGCTATGTCGTCTTCGAGTATCCGTCCGTGTATCCGACGCATTTTGCTCTTCCATTATGTATCTTTTTCACATAGGCGGGTTATGGGGCCGCTGCACAACCACCAGTCTGGTCGGGGTATTGTAGGGCTCTCTTGCCTAGGGCGATAGTTGCCTCCTCGCGGTGCCCTCTGGATAGCGTCAACAACAACCGTTGGGAGGTGAACCAACGGTTGTTGTTGATGCTATCCAGAGGCACAGCGAGGAAGCGGTGTTACGGGTGATTATTTAGCGACATATTAAGGCAGCTTTTCATGTAAGATCGTATCTATTCTTGAACTCAATAGCCTTACCTTAATTGATTACGTGTTTGCTCCAACTAACGAAAACACGGCCGTCATCCAATATCATTGCCAAAATAAACGTCTTAACCCTAATTGAAAACGTCAAAACGTACGCGGAAAACAGCACCAATTACACGCGACTGTTATCCATTAATTTCCATTTAATCCGCAATGAAATTCGAATTTAATTTGAGTTTGGCGTGTACGGGAACAGTACAGCACGACCAGGGCGCATATTCAACATCATTCCGAATCCTGCAAAGCTATCAATTTCTATTTAACTAGAAGTCACAGAATCCTCCAATTCTCTAACGAACATCAAATGTGCAAGCCAAGTCTTTGAGATTTCTATTCCGACTTAGATACGAATACACGCATTCAGTCGTCGTTATTTCGTAATTTATGTGAGAATTGAAATTAGCACCGCCCATTCCTACATTAGAGCCATCTCTAGATCCCGATCCCCTAGTCGTCGGTACAAATGGAATTGGCCAAGTTCTTATCTCCAATGCGGTGAGAAAGTTTTGCCAGCGGTACTTAAAAGAACCCGTCCGCCCCTCGTCTAGGCCACCATATTTGTACGTAAGACTAATCATGTCGGCTTCAAAATTCGACATATCCGTTTCTTTCCTTTACTGCAAGCACGAATGCAGCAATCATCCAGCCAAACCCTGCTACATATGCAAAATCTAAAATTCCATTAAGTAATCGCAAGATTTGCACAAATTCGTTGAGCCATCCCATCCTTCCTTCCTTCCCTCATTCCGTCCTTTCACACTGCCTCCAGTGTTTGACTGTCGCATCCTTTGGTTCTGCGAAAGGGTGCGAATACAAACGCACAGGGATATGAAGTACTCATGTGTATTTGCGAATGCCGCAAAGCACTCGCAGACACAGAGTGGAGGTGGTAGGATGAGAAAGGAAAAACTGTCAGTCGTAAATTAATATTTCATGATTTTCGTGGAAGTTTCGTTCGTCCTGGCCCTTGCGGCAATGGCGTGTTTCAACTCATGTGTGCGGACAGGACTATGTCGCGGGTGGCGGCGTGAATTGTGCTACTCTTAAAATCATGTAAGTTATGCGGAATTCCGAGTTTCGACGCTAGGTCGTATTTAATGCCAAAAAATGGGACAAGGTTGACTGGTTATACGTTACGCTAGTGTGCATCGGAAGAAGAAGTCATGAGCAAAGAATCGTATCTCACATTTCCATTAGGAGTAACATTAATTAGAGTAATATGTGTATATTTGATGGCATTAGATAAGCAATTAGAAGCGGCTTGTTGCGATGCTAATGGTTCTATTCTTTTTCACTCGAATTTACTTCGAAGCATGTCTTAGAGGATATTTTTCTCCCAGCTCCTTGTTCCTTGTTACTTGGAATTCATACGTATTTATGCATACAAGACACGAATACATCATTCTGTGGATGGGAGGATAAGGATCAAGTTTTAATTACCCTCATTTCGTGGGGCCCTCAGAGTCAGTGATGTTAATTTTGTACAAATAATTGTAATTAATTTCTGGTCCTTTGTTTGGTTTGCTTTATCTTTTTTTCGTTAATTGCAAAATTTCTTTTTTGAGGATATAAATGTGGGAATGTACAAAAGTTGGTATGTTATGGATCGACCTTAGCTAAGAAGCAAGCATTTTTGGGTGGTGACACATTTGCTCAACGAGCCGAACCAGAAGCGTGGATGTTACCCAACTTGACCTTGGGAGAAAATAATTCAATCTTTTTAGAGACCTTTTTGAACTAAGAAAAGGTCCTTAATATAAACACAAAACGTTTGCAAGATAGGAGAAGGGGTGGTAGGTAACCAAACTTCACACCAACACGCAGCGAAACTTAAAGGGCAAGTGCTTTGAATATTGGGGAATGGTTAAAAAAGAAATACCAGAGGGCTGGTAGTCGCAGAAAACTGATTTCTACTATGCTCGTATGTCACTTTGTCCTTCAGCTGCTAGCCTTTTAGACAATATTTCCAGTGGGATTGAATGATAACTGATAGTAAATGTTTCCAAGGCTGCTACTGGTGATATTTAAAAAAAAAAGGCAACATATGTGAGTTCCTGGAATTAAGTCATAGCAACAACACTGCGTTGTTCGTCAACATCTGTATGGAAAGGTGGGTCTTTTCAACCAAGGCTGAAGCCGATAGAACTTTTTGTTTGAATGTTGTGCGTATTTTGGAAAAAAAAAAAAAAAACGTTTAGTGGCGGCGTCAAAATGGGTGACCCACATTTTTTTTTTTTTTTTTTTACACATGGGGCTAGTGCTACTCTGCAAGTTGGTCGGCAATTTCATTGCCCTTAATACCTTTATGTCCTGGCACCCACCAAAGTTTAACATTGTTTCTTTTGGCGAGCTCTTGCAGGGCGTCATGGCATTCCTTGACGGTTTTCGAGTTCGTGCTGTACGAACCCAGTGCTTTAAGCGCTGCTTGGCTATCAGAGAGTATGTTGATAGTTACTCCTCTGATGCCGGTCTCGAGATTTAGGTTGACGCATGTTAGGATGGCGTGCAGTTCAGCTTGGAAGACGCTGGGGCTTACTCCCAGGGCCTTCGAGATCTTACGTTTTGGTCCAAAGATGCCGGCGCCAACGCCAGAAGCCATCTTGGAGCCATCCGTGTACCACCTAAGGCCTTTGACATTCAGCAGGGGATCACTGTTTTCCCATGCTGAGCGATTTGGGATCAGCACCTCAAATCTCTTGTCAACGGTGAAGGTGTGTGGCAATGCGTCCGAGACCGTAGTAATCATATCCAGCTCGGGAAAGTGTTGCAATATGGACATGTGGCCTGCGGGTTTACATGGCATATTTGTTCCTGAGCAGAGGATTCTGATTGCACTGCGTAATGCCACCTTTTTGATAAAAAGGTGCAGTGGAACGAGTCCAATGAGTGCTTCTTGTGCTGCCGTAGGGCAGGACGGCATAGCGCCTGTGATGCCGAGACACGCTAGTCTCTGAAGGCGTTGAAGCTTAATAATAGTAGTTTTTTGTTCAACTTTTGTCCACCATACGGTGGACCCGTAGGTAACGATAGGCCTTACTATCGCGGTATATAAACAGTGGACCACCTCAGGTTTAAGCCCCCAGGTTTTACCGTAGGTGCGTCGGCAGGCCCACATGGCCTTAGTCGCTTTCATGAGTTTATTTTTCATGTTGGAGTTCCAGTTGAGTTTGCGGTCTAGGTCAATACCTAGATATTTTACCTCCTCTGAAAATCCTATGTGTGTTCCACTTAGAAGGATTGAGCAGGGTTGTACCTTTCTCCTCCTTGTAAATGGGATTAAGATTGTCTTATTTGGGTTAATAGATAACCAGTCAGAGATGAATTGGAGCGCAAGTTGCATGCGCTCACAGGCAGTGACCTCGCACTTGCTCGTAACAATGACTACTAGGTCGTCAGCATATCCGATGACCTCGTAGCCCAGAGTGGTCAGCTTGCGTAATAGATCGTCGATGACTATCGACCAAAGCAGTGGTGAGAGGACTCCCCCTTGTGGGCATCCTCTGACCGCCGATACTGTCACTGAGACCTCTCCGCATGTGGCTGATATGATACGGCTATTTAGCATCGCCCTAATCCAGTGATTAGTGGGATGGTCCACACCCCTGCAGGATAATGCAGTGGTGATCGAATTATAGCCAGTATTATCAAAGGCCCCCTCTATATCGAGGAAGGCGCAGATTGCGATCTCCTTTTGTGTGAAACTATTTTCAATGCACGTCACCAAGTGGTGTAGTGCGTTTTCGGTAGATCGCTCTTTGCGATATGCATACTGGTTGGGGTGCAGAGGTGTCTGGTTTTCCAGGATACCTCTAATGTGGAGCTCTATCAGTTTCTCCATTGTTTTTAGAAAGAACGAAGTCAAACTGATAGGGCGATAGGATTTAGGTTGCTCGCTTGGTTTCCCAATCTTGGGGATGAAGACAACTATTGTACCGTTTTGCTCAATTAAACAGCGATCTCACCTGCTTCCTTAGGGACTCAAGCTGACTGTTCCACCAGGACACACAACGTTTTTTTGTAGTTGACCTGGGTGTACAGCTGTCTCTAAAGGATGAGATGAGTGCTGTATTGAGCTGGTAGGCCGCTTCGTCGATATCGTCTGTTGATTTAATCGACTTAGGGATAGAGGTGGGTCAATACTAATATATTGAGATATTACCTGATATGAATATATTCGGTATTGAGTATTATAATATCTAAAGCGATACGAAATATCACTAATATCAAAATATCCAAGATATTCGTATTAGTAGGACTTGGATTCACATGGTATTCGGTGTGTTGACGAATATCAAAATATCATGATATCCAAGATATTCGTATTAGTAGGACTTGGATTCACATGGTATTCGGTGTGTTGACGAATATCGAAATATCATGATATCCAAGATATTCGTATTAGTAGGACTTGGATTCACATGGTATTCGGTGGGTTGACGAATATCAAAATATCATGATATCCAAGATATTCGTATTAGTAGGACTTGGATTCACATGGTATTCGGTGTGTTGACGAATATCAAAATATCATGATATCCAAGATATTCGTATTAGTAGGACTTGGATTCACATGGTATTCGGTGGGTTGACGAATATCAAAATATCATGATATCCAAGATATTCGTATTAGTAGGACTTGGATTCACATGGTATTCGGTGTGTTGACGAATATCAAAATATCATGATATCCAAGATATTCGTATTAGTAGGACTTGGATTCACATGGTATTCGGTGGGTTGACGAATATCGAAATATCATGATATCCAAGATATTCGTATTAGTAATACCTAATATGGGGAAATATTAGTAATATCTTGATGAATACTAATATATTCGTCTCATCTCTACTTAGGGAGCATGTCCTCTTTAGCGGCGAGTTGGGCTTGGAACCGAGCCCAATTTGTTCGTTTGGGCTGATATCCGGGCTCAACCTCAGCTGATGATCAGATAGTGAGGCTTCATTGGAGAGAGGTCAAGCACCTCTTTTCTAACCGCGTTTATAAATATGGGTTTGTTGCCTCTATTGGCAACGGTGAGGTTGTTACTTATAATAAATTCAAAAAGGTGACTCACCTCGTTTGTTGGTATTGCTGCTGCCCCATTCCATATGGTGCGCGTTGGCGTCGCATCCATTAACCAGGTGGTGTTTCTTCTGGTTGCAATACGTAACCAGATCCTGGATTTCTGTAGGAGGGATTTGTTGACCGTCTCCAGGAAAGTAAGCGGAGGCGCATACAACCTCCCTTACTCCTCCATCGGTGCGGACTTCCACAATGACGGCTGCCAGGTCTCTTGTGATGAATTCTGGAATGGGGAGAAAATTTAGGTTTGTGCCGATCACACATGCGGCCCTAGGAGAAAAATCTCCTGTGGCGTAAATTAATTTACGCGACCTGTTTCGCAGGCCCATAATCTTACCTTTATGGACCCATGGTTCTTGGATTAGCCCAATGCTGATCCTGTCGCGGTACAGTCGTAGGCTAAAGGTGTCCGAGGCACCTTTGGCATGGTGCAGGTTGCCCTGCAGCACACGCAGCCCACCCATAATTTGCGACGGTAGGCTGGATCCTTCGTTCTGTAAGGCTTGTTGTTGCCTCACCTGAAGTTTCCGACCCGATGGGAGTGATCCTCTGCTCTACTTCCCATCGTTTCATTGGGGGATGTTTCTTTCCCTTGTTTGGGCGACCTTTAGTGGTCGTCGGCTCAGACGTGGCAGCGGGTTTTGGTTCGTCACATCTGGGCGTGTCTACTATAGCAATAGGTGCAACCACCATATTGCTGGTTGTAGGTTTTCCTACTACAGTAGCAGGTGCAACCACCATACTGCTGGTTGTAGGTTTTCCTATTGCGGCAGTAGGTGCATCCACCATACTGCTGCTTGTAGGTTGTCCTACAGCGATTGGTGTAGGATGTTTTCGCCTGGCTTTTGACAATCATCTTGACGATTTCAAATCTGTAGGCCACTTGGCACTTAAGTTCTATCAGTCGAGCCAAGGATTTGTCACTGACTGCTAGAACTAAGTACAGGAGGTTTTTCTCCTTGTTTGATGTGCTTTGCATGACTCTCCAGTTCTTTGCATGTAAGTCGTCATTTTGCGAGTCCAGCGTCGCCAACACCTTCGTGATGGGTAGGCCGGCGCTTTGTGGGAAGTAGCCCCGTACGATATGCGGTTTCGGGAAAGCTTCTTCTTCCACAAGCATGATATCAAGTCCACTTTTGTCCTTGATGGCCGTAAAATTGGTTTTCATCCAATCGGCCGTAGCTGGGTTGTCACACACAAAGTATAACCACCCTGACTTGTAGGTCGATCCCCTAAAGCGAGGTTTGGGTGCTTTACCCGACAGCTCGATGCAGGTGTCGACTATAGCCTCCTGAACGGCTGCCATCTGCGCTGTAGTGAGGGGGCTCGTTCCTAAGTCCTTAGGGACGATGCCGAGTGGAATCCTCCCAGCTACACTACTGTAGCTCTTTTTATCGACCTGATGTTTGCCGATTTTGCTGCGTTTAGCAGCCTGGTTTGGTGGAGTAGTGTCTGCGGAACGAACACGTTTCAGTTCCGGACCCTTACAAGCAGGGGTTGATTTTGCAAAAACTAGGGCTTCATCTCTAGTTTTGCCCTGCATCATAGCAGCTTTAAATCGTCGCTGCTCCGACGATTTGCGCTTGACGAAGCCACCAGGTGGTACAGGCTTTTCCTCTACGTTCCTGATGGTTTCGTTCCTACTTACACTTGGGAGTTCATCCGAGAGCATACTCACAGAATCTCCGCCAAGTTTGGTATCGGAATCGGAGAGTGAAGATATATCTTCAGCCTTCCGTTCGGCTGCAATGCCAGCACAAGATGCCGGCATCACTTCCCAATTTTTAGCCGCTGAGGACTCACAAGCCCTAGCAGGCGATGACATTTGAGAGTCATCATTCTCTTTTGAAATGTTTTTGTTATCTATTGTTCCCACGAGAACACGGGAAAGAACGGTCACCTGCAGCGGAGCCAGAGACACTGCAGGAAGGCTATATTGAAATCGGGGGTCGCCCGGTATCCGAAGTTCGCATACTAGTAGCTAAGCACCCTCTTAGCCATGCATCCGTCGGCGTATGCTGTTCCACCTTGAAGTTAGGGGAGTAGGGGAGGGATGGGTACAGAGGAAGGGGAGAGGTAGGGAGGGGTCCGTAATTGCTTCTTAGCTTCGGGTTCCTCTAGAGATTAACTCGAGAGTTATTACCTGTACTGAGCCTCCGTACCACGACAAGGTGAGCAATTGTCACGGAGGAGTGACTTACATTACAAACAACGTGTTGTGATTAAATTTTTAGCGAAGTCTGGTGAAACACCCTGAAAATTGCAGGTAGTGTAGGGAGACGAGTGTACATATGTATGTATGTCGAAAACATATGTGTTCGAACGTGCATTGTTGTTTAAGAAGGACCCTGAACCAGTAGAAGACAATCAACGTTCACGAGCTCCCGTCAATTGTTGTACCGCTGCATCGCTCATCGTCAATACGTTCCTACCAACCAGACAGGGACCGGACAGTACTATACTCGCATTGGTATTCCAAAGAGGCTGCGAGCACGTGTTTTCCGTGTGTGACCCGAACGCACCAAGTTAACTAAGTTTTAATAAGCATCTTTGCAAAGTGGAAATGATTCAAAATGGTGAATCTTTCCATCAGATGGATGTATGACATTCGCAGTTGAATTGTCTGTGCAGGCAAGAGTGGAAATACTCATAAATCTGAGGTTCACAGACTAGCTACTAAATTAAAGAGATAAGATAGCAATATCTACCGCTTATACGAAATAACCTGTCATCAACACGTAGCTTACCAAATCGGGGGTGGCCGTGGTGCAATCGTAAACATCATCGACTGTCGAGCGGAAGGTCTGTAGTTCAAAGTATGTCCATAGCCAAAAACTATGGGACTCCTATACGGAAAAATTGTGCAACACAGCTGTTGTGAATTGGAAGTGATAAAAAAATACTGATGAAGGCATAACACTCACGGTATATGGTCACTTCAAATTCATATTCTGTGTGTGCAGTTTTAACTGCAACCAACGCGAAAATTCAGTCGAGTTCCTCTCCTCCTATCTAGGATAACCACCCCTGGAGAGCAGTGAATGAACATCTTTGACCCAAACAATCTGCACTCTGCCCAGTGCGAACCTGTGCGAACTATCAAAAAAAAAAAAGGTTAATCACTGATATGGCAGTCACTGATTGCATTCTGAAGCAGACACCAGTTCAAGATCGATGGGTGGGATTCAATAGTTGGATTTTTTCACTGCTGACTAGTGTGACCCCTCATCTTATTTGCGAAGGAAGTACGAACAGCATAATCATCTCCTCAAATAGTATCTTTTGGAATTCAGAAAGCCGTCTATAATAAAGTTATCAAATCTGATCATCAATGGTCGAAGCTCATACAACAACACGATCACGAACTCATTCATCCCGGCTATAAACATCAACAAATGGGTATTCAACCGCGGTGAGGATTTTGTGCCCCTGATTTTAATGACATTGACTTGGCTGAATTCACTGACCTTAAGGGCAGGAATGATGAAATCATGAAGCAGACGAAAGCTGGTGACATACCTAAGATGAATTTCCACGACTACCACCATTACGGGTCAACTTATCTTCTGTTAGCTGGCATAATAGGGATCATCATCTTATACTTCTGGCATCGACGGACATTGAACCTAGTGCCAACGATACCACACAACTCTCGATATGAGATTGACGCCTAGGATCTTAATGTCTAAATGCTAAGAATGCATTTCACGACTGAGGTGTGAACAACAGAACGACACCTATAAACAGGTGTCGTCTGTAAAGTGCTGAGAAAGCATTTTACGCATTTGGAGTAAGGGCAAACCAATAAACGATGTGTGAATGACATCCACGACCAATTAATAGTGCGCAAATGCTGATTGATCAGAAATGCGTATGCAGGCAAGGACTATGAGCGCTTTGCTAATGGTATGGGGGATGGATGGTGCGACATGACGATGATACTGAGTGAGTATTTTCTTAACCTAGATGAGAAATGCTCTTTGGAACTTTGTGTGTTGGAGAGGTTTGCGAATCAACCAAAATCCTCCGATAAAAGGGACGGTAATTTTGTTTGAAATTCAGAGAGCAGCAGCAGCAGCTGCAGAGAGCAGCACAGAGCATAGATGGAACCTTGAAGGACGGAACCAGAAGTAAGGCCAAATAAATATAATATGTATATATGTATGTATAAATCTCATTGCCTTGTTTTTACTCTTCCCTCAGTAGATTTAGATTAGATTAGATTAGATTTAGATTTTATTTTCCCTTATATAATTTACAAAATAAACTTACAAATCAGTTCGCATGGCATTGCCGTCTGCCGGATTGACGTATAATAAAATTTAAACATACAAGTTATTTAAAAATTCTCATTCAGTATCTTTTCCCTATACCTTAACGCTATATCACAATATTTATACAATTTACGAACGTTCATTTCGTTGAGTAGCCCTATCATTTCCGCTTCCGACAAAAGGTCCTTACAGAAGATACTTCTTCTTGTTTCCCTGAGAATCGGGAAACAAGAAGAAGTATGTATGTATGTATGTTGGCGTTACAGTCCATGAAGAACCTGAGCCGAGCTTCTCTCAATCACCCATGTTGTGTGTGATTTCATTTTCACATAGGTGAAAGGGACCTACAGTTTTATTGCCGGTTCCGAACGGCGAATTTCGAGAAGCTTTTCATGACAATTTTACTACAGGGGGTTTTGTCAGAACCCCGCTGAGGAGAAACACCGTGAAAAAACACGTTCGATGACATGGCTGTTTCGGGATTCGATCCCGAGTCATCGGCGTCAGAGGCCAACACACTACCCACTGCGCCACGGTGCTCTCAAACAAGAAGAAGTATCCCAGAAAATGCATGCTATCTTCTCGTTCACTTAAATTGCATAATTACACAGTATAGGCAGATCCTCCTCAGGTTGTAGTCCAATTGACTGTATGTCATTCGGTGTAGAGACCCTCTTGCATCCTCTATACATTTCCGCCTAGCCTGCTCCTCTACACCCTCTATGATCTGTTGTAGTGCAGTCTTCCAATTTCTATCCTCGTAGCTCAGTTCCACAACGCATCTTCGCGCCCGCTCTAACCACTCCGAGTACCACCCAGTTCTTTTTCTTATTGCTTGTAGGGCCACTTTGTTCGGGAGCCTGTTGTCCTGCCAACTTAAAACCTTCAAAATGTGGTCCATTTGCTGCTTTAACGTCTGGACAAATAAGGGGGTAAGTTCTGTTTCTAACATGACCATGTAATTAGGCGTATTGTAAGGGAGCCTGAAGAGCCTCTTAATAAAATAACGTTGTAACTTCTCGACGTCCTCATATTGCTTACTTCCCCATACTTGCGCTGCATAGAACATAACAGACTGAGATACAGCTTTGAAGACCCTAAATTTGCTGCTATGAGCAATGCTTGCGTTGTTCAAAATGTTCTTCCAGGTGATGTTGATGGCTGTTTTACACTTATTGAGTTTCTCCCTGAAGTGTCTTTTCATACAGAGGTTTCTGATCAGATAAACCCCCAGATATTTGTGCTCCTTCACGACTTCTACTCTTTCTCCGTTATACTTCCACTGTTCCCTGCTAGTACTTCTACCGCCTCTTCCTTGGAAAATCATTATATTGAATTTTTCCAGATTAACTATAATCCCCACAGGCTGCAATACTCGTAAAGTCGATAAACCATCTGCTGCAAGGATTCCGGGGAATGCGCCAAGAGAACGATGTCATCCGCGAACCGAAGAGCTTTTACTAGTACTCAAGCGAATTCCACTCCTCCTGTCAAAAAGTTCGTTAAATCTTCCTCAGTATAAAGAGGAGGCACGGTGCCTGAGCATAACTCAGCGATCAGATATGAATTTTGCAACAAAGAACTCGACAAGTTCAGGGGTTTTCGTAATGGTTTGCTAGTTGAGTAAAAATTGCGACCCCAAACGTGGAATACATCTTGTTCGGCGTTTAGATCACCACCAATAAGGAAACTGAGCACAGCATGGGTGATTGAGAGAATCTAGGTTAAGGTTCTCAATGAGCTGTGCAACCTTCAGACAGACAGAACCGCTTAAAAAAGTCGTCGATCTCACCTTCCTTTATATTTGTCCTAATTGAAGTGTTGCGGTTGGCATTTATACAAAACATCCCAAAACCTCCTGCTTCGTGTTCAGTCCATAAATGTAAATGTCATCAAATGACACCATCATCATACCAAAGGAAGTTACCAACTTGCCACAAACAGACACTATAATAATTAATATGCCCTTCTCGCCACAGAATCTTGTCCAATCAATCAGCTGCCAATTCAAAATAACAAATCCACATTTTCTAATTACGCCATCCACAAAGTCGATAAAAGTGTAAACCAAACCCATCGGAGCCTCAAAAAAGGGCTCTCAATTCGTACTTCACCATAGAAAACACTTACGCACATTCATTTCATTTCATTCTCGAGAGACAAAAATAAACCACAACCACCTCAATCGATGACTTATTTAAAATGCTCTAAAGCAACGGTATCTATCTAGTTGACTACAAGTCTCTATCTGGAAAGTCACCCGTCCTTAAAGCCATCCCTCTAGTGCGTAAGCTCACAATCGAACAAGCCGCTCAGCCCAGCGACAAGAACCGAAAACCGAAATCCTTTTTCGCATCCTATTTGAGTATTCCAAATGTGCGGTCGTGCCACAGCCAGCACTTGGCTTCATTTCCTGTCCCAAATTTTGAACCCATTTCAAAATGTTTACGGCAAAGAGATGGATGTTCTCTTTTGGTCTATGCGCCCGTGCCAAACCAACATCATTCATTCATTTAAGCAAACAATGTTCCCAACTCAACCGCCAAATCGGCCGACTGGTTGGGCTTGAAATGGCCGGTCGCTTGTACCATGTATCCTCCAAGTGTCGTCATAGTAGTCCCCCAGAATGAAGAGCACCTTCATAAAAGTCAGACTACATTAACTTATCGTCGAGTGATATCTTCGCATTGTCTGAATTGGGGAATTTCTAGAAATTGGCTTTTTGGAGGAACCTCTTCGTCTAATCTGTCGCATCATTGTGTTAGTGGCAACCGATTCGGTTGGATTCAAACAGAGTAGTATTCGTATAGTCATTTTTGCGTTGACATACCACCCTTGGTTCGTGGTTTTGTAAGCACTCATGTGTCAGGACTTGTTTGCTGTGGACCGACGTACTGCGATTCAATTCAAGTTGTGTGCCGAGCTGGACAGGTGAAAGGTGAAACCGATGGCGAAACTGCTGACGTTTTGGATTTCAAAAAAAAAAAAAAAAAAAACAGAAAAGGAACTCTAATGGCATTGTGGATAGAGAGGACATTTCTGTGTGAAAGGATTCTTCGTCGGTCATAGTCGATCGGAAAAGTGTTCGAAAAGGGTTCCGCAATGAAGATATGCGTCGAGCTATGATGATGAGAACGTGGATGATGACGTCCGGATACGGGCCATATCGACCGTTGGAAGGATGATAGAAAATTCCTTTTGAATCGAATTTTAGTGCGAGAAGAATGGTGCCCCGGAATGCCAGTGGCAATCTCATGGATTTTATCTTGCTGCCCTTCCGGATGTAGAATTCAGGGAGCCGTATAGAACATAGGCTTACGATTAAATTACAAAGGTTGCTTGTATTGACGACAGGATGTACATTTGAAGGTGGTTTCTGCCAGTAGAACTCATGCTGGTTGAGATGAAGGAGAGGAATAATGCTATCACAAATGAAATACCATTGAATTTTAATTGTTCAATTAAATGTGACATGCTACTGCAGTAGTTCTGATTTAATGTATCTAAGATATGTTTTGGAACAATGCATGTCTTTACAAAGTAACAATATATTGAGTACAATCTAATATACCCACATTCTTTTTAGTCGACAGCTCACGTCCAGCTCTATAAAATGCTGAACGTCTTTCTACTTTTCAATTTCGGACCTTTCCTTTAACCGATCTTATTTCCTTTGTTGCATTTTCTGCTCCTTTTCCTCCATTCCACGTCCTTTAGTCGCCACGTCGTTTAAAAGTTTGCGAAAACTTTCTCATTTCCGTAATAAATACGAAGCAATATTATTCTTGTCATTGTTTTGGCGTAAAAAAAAAGTTAGCCTCATGTCCTTCATCCTTCGCCATACTCCATCTTCGCAGGATACATTCATCCTATTCGGATGCTTTTGTAGGTATTTAACAATGTTTGGTATTCCTTTTCGTACGTTTGTCTTCCTTCATTAAGAAAAAAGTTATGTTATACTATGTTGCTATTTTCTTTTTGCAAGGACGAAAGTATGTCGTTTCTTAACTCCAATCAATGTCAAAGGTGAAGATAATTTTGTCTATTATTGGATTTCAGTTTAGTTTTGTCAATTTTAGCTTAATTAGTAGCAAATTTGACAAGATATACCTTTTATGTTTGTTTATCAGCAAGGATATCCCTCATGTGCGCATGAAGTGACAAAGCTACGTTGTAAGGACTTCGTATACACATGATTCAGCACCGCTGAATTGGAAAGGTAAGGTAAGGTCCAAAGCTCAGAAAGTACAGAAAAATCTAATAAAGCTGGTCTTATAATCAGGGAAGAATGTCGTCGGATGCTTAAAACACAATTTGGAGTGCAACTTACGGAGGCTTTTTAATTTTTTTCTCCTGGCCAAACCATCAACAATGGCGGCTCATGTCTAGCAAAAATGTCTGGTCATTTGTCAATAACATTAAAAACTCGTCCTCGTCGTCTATACCAGCACATTCCAACTGTCTTACCCTTAGACAAAGCTAATCTTTTTGCTGCTTTCTTTGCAGCCAGCTCGCAGCTTCCGGCTTGCACTTTGTCGCCGCCTGTACTAGAGCGCATCAATTCCATCATAGGATAAATTTACGTTTGTACTCGTACAGTTGCAAGGGTTTTCAAAGTTCTCGACATACACAAATCCGGTGGCCTAGATGGCATTTTCCTAATAGTTCTTCTACGCTTGCAAACCTCTGCGTAAGCTTTTTCACCTTAACGCTGATCATCCGTTAGTTATTGAAATATCATGAATCCTAAAATCTCTTCAATGACGGACAGAATGTTTCCGTTGCAGCAGATCCACTGATGATTTGATGACAAGTGGAATTTAACGCTTTCAAAACACAGTCGTCCAAACGTAATTTCAACTCGCATGAATGGCACCTACGTCGTAAAAACCGAAAAGCTCTCCCTCTTGGGTATGTGTAATACTGACAATCTTAATTGGAACGACCACATATTTGGGGTCGCCAAGAATGCTGCGAAAGGCCTAGACTTTTTATACAGATGCAAGAAATATTTCTCCCCCTTGGATCTGGCTACAATCTATAAGTCGTTCATTCGTCCTAAATTAGATTTGAACGCTCTGGTCCGATGCACTTAAAACCATATTGTACCTGCTAGAAAGAATTCAAAGTCGTGCGATAAAACTGGTAGAAAACCCCAGCACCACCATTGTCTGTGTTTATTGGATCAACAATTGCATTTCAAATGCTAGTGTGTTAAACAACACCCAGCAAGTGTGTCTTCCGACACACTTTAAGATTTAGTGTGTCACTTAACATGTTCGGTATTTGAAATCGAGACACTTATTCGTGTTAAAAGTATAACACGTTCTATTACGTGTCATGAATAAAAACTTCAGAAACACCTTAAGTGTGTTGCAGCGACACACTTGATAATAATTAACACGCTTTGGATAAATCAATTAAACAAAAGGAAAATGTTCGCAGTCGGATCCATGACGTAATGGTTACTTACATTCTTACTTACTTGCTTATCAGGCCAGCGATCCATAGAGGATCTGAGCCTGAGCTATAGCTGCCATCTATCCTTAACGGTCCCGGCACGCTGCTTCCAGTTGTCAAGACCAAGAAGTCTTACATCCGCGATTACTTGATCTTTATGCCGGAGCTTCGGTCTTCCTCTTCTTCTCGAACCAGGCGGCCCGGAGTCGAAGACCCTCTTAGCTGGAGCGTTGATGTCCATTCGCCCGATGTGGCCGAGCCAGTGTAGTCGACGGATCCCTGCCTTCCGGACTACAACCACATCTTGGTACAGCTCGTAGAGTTCGCGGTTGTATCTTCTTCTCCATTCACCTTCCTCACAGACAGGACCAAATATCCGGCGCAGAATTTTTTTTTCGAAAGAACCCAAAATCAGCTTCACTGTCCTGCTTATCGTCCAGCTTTCGGCTCCGTACAGCACGACTGGCAGTATGAGGGTTTTGTAAAGCATGACTTTGGTCTTTTGAGTGAGGAGTTTTGACCCCAGTTGTTTGGACAAGCCGAAGTAGCAGCGGTTGCCAAGGGCGATTCTATGCCGGATCTCCACTGTGGTGTCATTTGTGGAATTTACGTTTGCCCCGAGGTAGACAAACTCCTTAACTACCTCGAAATTGTAGCTGTCAATTGTTATATTTTGTCCCAGGTGGTGAGCGACGGATTGGTTTTTGCTTGACAGCATGTATTTCGTTTTGTCCTCATTGATCTTAAGACCAACTCGTTTCGCCTGTTCTTCAATCGCCGTGAATGCTTCCACAATGCCACGGCGAAAACACGCGATGATGTCGATATCATCCGCGTATCCTAGCAGCTGGATGGACTGTTGACGCCTGCCCGTCGCACTATCTGCTCCAGCACCAGGTTGAAGAAGTCACATGACAGCGCGTCTCCTTTCCGAAATCCGGTGCATGTTTCGAATGGTTCCGAGGTCCTAGAACCGGTGCACGGTTGCACGGTGCATCGC
Organism: Eumerus sabulonum; assembly: GCA_951905685.1. Taxonomy (NCBI): domain Eukaryota; kingdom Metazoa; phylum Arthropoda; class Insecta; order Diptera; family Syrphidae; genus Eumerus; species Eumerus sabulonum. The sequence goes on from OX645060.1 coordinate 214,332,224, forward strand.
GTATTATTTAGCGTGGCGCGACACAACTGGATCAGTTTTCCCGGGATCCCGAATTCGACCATCGCACCAAACAGTTCTCCACGATGAATGCTGTCGTATGCGGCTTTGATATCGATGAAAAGATGGTGTGTATCGATTCGAAACTCGTTGGTCTTTTCCAGGATTTGTCGAAGTGTGAAAATTTGGTCTATAGTTGATTTGCCGAGCCGGAAGCCGCACTGGTAGCTGCCGAATAGTGTGGTGCAAAATGGTTTTAGGCGTTCACACAATACGCTGGACAGGATCTTGTATGCGACATTGAGCAGTTATATACCTCTATAGTTCTTGCAAGAGGTAGGATCGCCTTTTTGTGGATGTGGCATATAGAGCTGGTATTCCAGTCGTCGGGCATGCTTTCATCTTCCCAAATTCTGTAGATGATCTGGTGCATGCTCCCTACCAGAACATCGCCGCCAGCCTTGAAGAGCTCTGATGGCAAGCCATCTGAGCCTTCGGCTGTGTTGTTCTTCAGCTTCTGAATTGCTGTGCCGACTTCTTCGATGCTGGGTGGGAGGACTACTTCAGCGGCTGGAGTTGGGATTTCCTCGGTCCCTACCACTCTCTCTTGGTCATGCTCGTTAAGCAGCTGCTGGAAATGCTGCTTAAATACATACACTATTCCCTGCGGGTCGGTCCCAAGATTACCCTCGCAGTTTCGAAGAGCCTGGGTGCCCTTTTTGAAGCCTCCTGCAAGGCCTTTGGCTTTTTTGTAAAAGGCTCGTGTTTTATGTGTATCCCTAGACTCCTCGATATCCTTGAGCTGGGAGGCTGCGAAGATTCTTTTCTCTTGTCGCAGTAGTTTTTTCTCCTCCCTTCTTCTGGCTCGGTACTCTTCTTGCGCTGCCCTGGTTTTCCTCTGCAGCGCCTTTTGGTACGCCTCGTCGGTTGCTGCCATTTTCTGCTCACACTCGCCATCATACCACGGGTTTCTTGTCGGGGGTGGTAGGTATCCTAAGGTGGTTTCGGCTATTTCCTGAATGGCTGAGCGGCAATGCAGCCATATATTATTGCCATTTGTGTTCGACGTAGGCATACCGTAGAGTCATTCGCTCAGCTGCTCCCTGTAGACTCTGGCGACCTCCGGTGTGCTCAGGCGCCCAATGTTGAACCTCCTCTTGATGGGCTGGTGCAGTTTTCTGACATTGGACAGTCGAGCTCTGAATCTTGCTGCTACGAGGAAGTGGTCAGAGTCGACATTTGCCCCTCTGAATGTTCGCACATCCAGGATGTTTGACGAGTGCCTTGCGTCAATGAGCACATGGTCGATTTGGTTGGCGGTTCGACCGTCCGGAGATCGCCAGGTTGCTGTGTGGATTCGCTTACGATGGAGTCTTGTGCTACTTATCACCGCATTACGAGCTGTCGCAAAGTCCGTGAGTCGGAAGCCGTTATCTGTTGTTGTATCGTGGAGGCTGTGCTTTCCAATCACTCCGCCAAGGGTGTTCTCCTTACCGATTTTGGCGTTGAAGTTCCCGAGCACGATTTTTACTTCGTACTTAATGATGTTAACCAGTTCGCGGCCATCAAAAAGCAAATACATTCAACCTTCACAACAAAAAGAAACAATAAATTCAATCAAACAAAAAACAGAGTACAATGTTTCGGGTTGATGTGTCTCGAAGCGACAAATGCTCAAAGAGCGAGTACTGGATGAGTTTTTCTTTTGTTTGTTGCGAAAAATGTTCACAGGAACCAGTATGTTAACCATTACACCATGGGTCCGCGCCGCAATATGCTTTCTGGCAAGCTTGCATATAATTGAGAGTTCCGAAAATATTCGTTTTTGTGTTCTTTCACAATAACACATTTTAAATTGGTGTGTTACGGCAACACACTTGCCCTTTGCAGTGTTGTCAAATCTGCTGACCGTTCTATCTCTTCTATGCAACGAGGCTTTAAATACCTACTGCTTCGCTGTATGTATTTCCCTGCACTCGTCATCAAATCAGCTGTTGCTTCGTGGTGGAACCTTGGTAGCCCAGAACTTCAGAGGCCGTATTTTTGAAGGGGATTGCTTTCAAAGGTTCCGTTGTTATTTATTCACTGAGTGGGGGATGGAGGTACCTAAGAGAGCTTAAGGGAGATCGATTGGCAAAAGAAATGACGGTTTCTAGCGATAGTAACTTTCCGACGTCATATCTTTGCGTTCTAGCTCTAGTCCACTGTATCCTTGATGTCCGTAGGCGAAGGCGGCTTTTGTACAAGCCGATGTCTTGGCTTGTACAAAATAACGGTCCGAGTCAATGTTAGCTCCTCGGAATGTTCGAACATCAAGACAAGTGAAGGAGTGTCTGGCGTCGTTCACGGTATTATCAATCTGACTGTTAATCGAATAATCTGGCGACCGCCAGGTGCCTTTGTGTATTTTGAAGTGCGGAAAGCGCATACTGGCTAGAGGGAAATGCCACCCTGTTGCAAGGTCGGTAAGCCTGAGTCCGTTATCGGGTGTGGTGTCGTGCAGGCCACGTTTGCCGATGACTCTCTCAAAGATGCTCTCTTTACCCAGCTTTGCATTCAAGTCTCCCAGCACAATTTTGAGACATTGAGCACACGTTCAGATCAAGCTGATGTTTGAGAATGTAGCCTTGATTGTTACGAGGCGTTCACTCACATGAAGTCTACCTCGAACAACAAATCCGCACCCGAACAATCGTTGTCCCCTCTCCTTCTAGCAGTCGCCGTAGTAGATATCACATTTTTTCATCAGCTTTTCGTCCGGTTCATCCTATCACATTTCCTTTATGGCGGTTGCTCGCAAATTATTCGGCTGCATGTGGTCTGTTTAGGGACCTAACAGAAGGTCATTGTCCTTTTTAGGGTTCCGTACCCAAAGGTAAAACGGAACCCTATTACTAAGACTTCGCTGTCCGTCCGTCCGTCTGTCACCAGGCTGTATCTCATGAACCGTGATAGTTAGACAGTTGAAATTTTCACAGATGATGTATTTCTGTTTCCGCTACCACGAAAAATACTAAAAACAGAACAAAATTAATATTTAAGGGGAGCTCCCATACAACAGACATGATTGTCATCCAAGAAATCCCCTTGGTCACATACTGAACTAAGGTTAGTCGACAGTACCTTTTTTGTCTTTGATGAATTAATCCTAGCTGCAAACCTGTCAAGTAAGATAATTGATTTGAATTCAGTGGACACTTTGATGATCAACTATATCTCATCATGAAGATTTTTGATTATCAAAGTAATATGCCGATGACCTGCCTGCAACCAAGATCTGTCATCATACAAAAAATGTGATTTAATGTGATGACTGATGAGGTAACATACAGCGTCTCTTTCATATTTATATATACAGATGGCACGGGACCCTTCGTGCGCGAGTCCGACTCGCACTTGGCCGGTTTTTTTTTGTTCTTTTAGCGAGGTCTGTTTGATCCGAAGCTTGTGACGGTTTCTGAAAGCATTTAGTTTTTACGGTTACGACTTGCTAGGCCGTAGCCCAATCGACACTGTTTTTTGAAGCAGGTCCTTTTTCGTAAATAATTTTAATGGTTAGGAAATTTCCGGATGGTACCACAAGGAGGTCGAAGTAGGACGTAACTAACAGTGCTGAAAGTTGTTCGGCTACAGTGGCTCTTATTTGCCTTTTAGCGGACTAGCACAGTGGGTGGATGCTATTCCTTTCGTGATAAAGCTTTGTTAAAACAAAAATGTTTAGAAGTGGTATAGAAAATTCCAAGAAGACCGAGACCGTGTCGAAGACGAAGAGCTTCCCGAACGACCGACGAATCTAATTTGGTGCTTGCGTTTTCTCCTGACATTTAAAAATCATAAAATGCGAGTTTTTTATTCGCATTGTATTCGATGTTTCCTTCTTCAAAACATCGAAGGTTGTGAGTGAATTCCTTATACTGACAAGGTAGGTAAGTAGGTTGTGGTGGCTACGCAACTTGCGCGAGTTACGCGACTCACCTTACCATCCCTGACCAACGCGAGAGCAGCAACAGTATACCTACCACCCACGCTAACATCACGTGTTACCACAAGATCGCTTAGCAACAAAGGTACGCTGTTAGTATCCAGAGAGGAAATGTTCTCTTTCTGTTCTCTCCACTTCCGCGACATTCCATCATATATGTACATATTTTTTACCTTAGTTAAGTCAGAGTACACTTGTGATTTGCATTCCAATAAAGAAACACGTATAAAAATTAGAAAGGAAAGTGGTGTGTTTATATACATATAGTGATTAATAAGCGGTAAGGTATCCATACCGTAATTGGCGCAGTCGACTTGGAACAGTTTTTCTACGATCAAATAAAGAGTAATAAGTTGTGGTTTAACGTTTATAAACTAAAAGGCTGTAAAGAATAAATACAGAAAATAAAAATTTATACAAAAAGGAAATAACATACATATACTGTGAAGCACATTCGACGGATTATCGAGTGGCGAATTTCAATTCCTTGGCTTCGAAAAACCTACGCTACGTTGCAATTCGGACCAAATCGCTTTCTCCGGAAGATTATTAACTCATTGGAACTGTGTGTTTGGGTGTCCGGGTAAGTCCAATTTTGAATTTCGCATTTGTGCATTTATCGATTCCCATTTTCCTTGAATCCTTTCCTTGTGTTGAAGAAAAGCTTGGGTATACGCGTATTACATACATATAATTGAGGTTAACGGTAGTTACAAAACAATTACAGTCACTTTTTTTTCACTTCCTTGAACATTTGCAATAAATTTGCTTGAATTTAAGATGAATCCACCCCGGAATGGAATTGATATTTGTAACGAATTAAAAATACCGGATGCGGTTAAAGATCTACCCACTTTCGATGGTAACCCGCGATTATTGCACGATTTTATTTCCAACGTTGAAGAGATTTTGTCTTGTATAATGGATATTAGTGGCACCGGTTATGCCAACATCATTCTCAGAGCAATTGGAAATAAGGTAATAGGTCAGGCTAGCGAAACCCTTAACATGTACGGGACATCTTTAGATTGGACTGAAATAAAGACAAATTTAATAACCCATTTTTCTGATAAACGTAACGAGACCAGTCTCATTCGAGACCTACACATGTTAAGACAGTATAATGGAACCATTGAGGAATTCTATTCAAAAATAACTGGAATTTTTTCTTGTATGATGAATTATATTAGAGTACATGATCTGCATCCTAACGTCATCACGGCGAAACAAGCGCTATACGAGGAAATGTGCTTAAATACATTTTTATCCGGTCTCAGAGAACCATTAGGATCTACTGTTAGGGCAATGAGACCTGGTAAGCTAGCAGACGCTCTTAAATTTTGTGTTCAGGAACAAAACTCAATATACGTTCAAAACCAGCAACAAAATAGGCCTCCAACTTTTAATTATAACCCATTCCAGGCACATCAACAACGACAACCACTTTATCGACCTCAGAAATATTTTAGACAAAATTTTACTAATCCTCAGTACAGACAAACGTTCAGTAATCAACCAGATTTCAAGAATAGTTCATACGATCATCAATATTCCTTTAATCGAAACACTAATTATCCTCAGCCATCACCCAGATGGGTAAACTTCAATAGTCCACAAACATCTTCCTATACAAATCAGAATTTTCAACCTGTGAATGTTCCTCCGATAGAACCCATGGACACCTATAGCGGAAGAACTAATAGCCGAACATTCTACAGCTCCGCTAGAGGAAACAACTCTAAAAATCTAAAGACAGAAACCTTTAACATAGAATCAGATAATAGTAACACCTGTAAGTGTAGCCAAAAACATAAATGCAATAGGAACTATCCGCATCCCCGAAACCCAAATATAAATCCATCACCCGATGCTTTTCAATGTGAAGTAGATGATGAAAATTTTCACTAACAAGCCTCGGAGAAAGCATAGGTTACATATATCTTCACAACTACAATTCTTGCTTGTTACCTTATATAATTATAAAACTCTTTGGTCGAAATATGAAATTCCTAATTGACACTGGCAGTAATATGTCATTTATTGATCCAGGTGTCGTTGACTGTAACGACATTGAATCCATTGACCCAGTTAAGGTAAAAACAGTTTTTAAAACACATATAGTAGATAAACAGATACGCTTAAATGGGTTGAAGGAATTTAATACAAAAAAGTTATTATTGTTTACCTTGTTCAAATTCAGCAACTATTTTGATGGGCTAATTGGAACGAACATAATGAAGGAACTCGGAATGAAAATAGATCTTCAAAAGTCTTGCTTAGAAATTCAAAATGTTAGGATGAATTTAAACTATAAACCTAATTTAATATCAAAGATCTATACCATCCCAGCGAATTGTAAAATCTTATGTCGCATTCCTGTTAGTATAAAATCCGGTAGTATACATATAAAGCCCATTCAAATAAAAAAAAGTGTCATAATACCTGAGGGAATATATAAATCGGAAAATTGGTTCTCGCTAGTAGAAGTGATAAATACATCGGACTATCCAACGAACTTTGTCATTGAAGAACCAGTAAAAGCTATATCTATGAACGAAAACGATTTCGTTGAAATTAATAACTTTTCATTTGATAGCTGCTCTAATTCCAGTAGGAAATGTAATGAGAGTTTCTTTGATTTAATTAGTACTGATCATTTAAACACCGAGGAGAAAAATGCAATAGACAAATTATGTAAAAAATACGAACATATTTTCTTTCAAGAAGGACAAGACTTGACGTTTTGTAACCAAATAAAGCATGAAATAAAAACAACGGACGAGGTACCCATATACACAAAATCATATCGCTTTCCCTACGTGCATAGGCAGGAAATTCAGGATCAAATTAGAAAAATGCTCAGTCAGGGAATTATTCGGCCTAGTTTCTCACCATGGTCTTGGCCTATATGGATTGTACCGAAGAAGAAGGACGCTAATGGAAAGCAAAAATGGCGGCTAGTCGTAGACTACCGCAAACTTAATGCAAAAACCATTAGTGATAAATACCCCATTCCCAACATTAACGACATTCTAGATAAACTCGGTAAATGTAATTATTTCAGCACTATAGATCTTGCTTCTGGTTTCCACCAAATTGAGATGAAAGCTGAAGATATTCCGAAAACTGCGTTTTCCGTGGATAGTGGACATTATGAGTGGGTCCGTATGCCTTTTGGCCTAAAAAACGCTCCTTCCACTTTCCAACGTGTTATGGACAATGTACTACAGGGTCTTCTAGGAAACAATTGTCTTGTCTTCATAGACGACTTAATAGTATTTTCGACATCCCTACAAGAGCATGTAGAAAGCTTGGATAAAGTTTTTTGTAGACTACAAGAAGTACATTTGAAAGTAAACGTAAAAAAATGTGAATTTCTTCGGAAAGAAATTTCTTTTTTAGGACATTTGGTCACAATTGATGGGGTAAAACCCAACCCTGATAAAATTAATGCAATAGAGAATTTCTCGATCCCAAAAACCACTAGGCAAATTAAATCCTTTCTTGGACTTTTGGGATATTATCGAAAGTTCATCAAGGATTTTGCCAAATTAACAAAACCGATGACTGAGTGTTTGCGTAAGGGCAAAAGTATTAAACTAGATTCCACGTATATAAGCTGTTTTGAGAATTGTAAAAGCCTCCTTTGTAATGAACCAATTTTACAATACCCAAATTTTTCGAAACCTTTCATCGTTACTACAGATGCGAGTAACGTTGCAGTAGGTGCTGTACTTTCGCAAGGATCTGTAGGATCGGATAAACCGGTTTGTTACGCAAGCCGCACCTTATCCAAATCCGAACAAAATTACAGCACCATAGAAAAAGAGCTTTTAGCTATAGTATGGGCCACAAAATACTTTCGTCCATATCTGTTTGGGAGGAAATTTCATATTCTTACTGACCATAAGCCCCTTACATGGCTGTTTTCACTGAAGGAGCCAAACTCGAAGCTCATTCGATGGCGGCTTAAATTAGAAGAATTTGATTATGAAATCATATATAAAAAAGGCAAATCTAACACAAACGCCGATGCTCTGTCTAGAGTGGAAATAAACGCTAATGAGACAGTTCAATTGGTTGAAAATATAGACAATATATCTTTGTACAATAACGTAGATTTAGAATCGAGAATAACTTCTATCCATTCCGCACAAGAAAACCTTGACGATGGAATTCCAATATCGGAGCAACCGATAAATGGGTTTCTTAATCAATTAATTTTAGAAAAGAAAGACAATGTACAAACACTTCACACAAAATTTCAAATTATGTTTAAAACTAAAAAACGATATACTGTAAAATATAGGAACATTAGTGACGAAATCGTTATTAAAAATATTTTTATGGAATGTGTCGCTCCAAAGGGATTGACAGCAGTACTAACAGACGACAGTACATTTAAAATAGTACAGTATGTTTACTCGAAATATTTCACTAATTCTCAGTTTAAGTTAGTTAGATGCAATACCAAACTTGTAGATGTAGTAGACATAGATGAACAGGAGAGAATAATTCAAAATTACCATCATAAATCAAACCATCGTGGAATTAATGAGTCTTTTGAGCATCTTAAAAGAAACTATTATTTTCCGAATATGAGAACTGCTATAACACGCATCATAAACAATTGTGAATTATGTGGGAGATATAAATATGAGCGTAGTAGAGAGCCACTAAAGCTTGAAATATCCGAAACACCGTCCAAACCTCTAGAGATATTACATATAGATATCTACTCAATTCACAAAGAAAATTTTCTATCCATAATTGACAAATTTAGCAAATTCGCAAGTGTGTATTTGTTAACGTCGAGAAGCAGTATAAATCTTATTCAATGTTTAAAACACTTTTTTTCACATCACGGAGTTCCAAAAAAGATTGTGACAGATAATGGAAGTGAATTCGTTTCATCAATCTTCAGAGAGTTCTTAAATCTCTATGATATTGCCTTGCATACTACGTGTGCAAAAAGTTCTACCGGCAACTCGCCCATAGAAAGGTTCCATTCCACGCTCACGGAATTAGTTCGAATACTTCACAGTCAAAACAACAGGAAACCTATCGGCGAAATCATTGATGAAGCTGTCATCACATATAATAACTCCATCCATTCTACAACCAAGTTAACTCCGTTTGAGCTACTCTCTGGACATTATAGCTCGAATATACCACTCCCATTAAAACGAAATCCCAAAACTGAACATGAGTACCTTAGGCAGCACATCAAAGATTACGAAAGTCTGTGCAAATTAATATATAAGCGTAATCTGACTCATAAACAAAATATTATAGATAAACGTAATAAAACTCGTAAAAATGTTCCTGATTTTATACCACACGAAAAAATATACGAACAAGATGACAGAAGAAACAAGCTAGCTCCTAGGTTCAATGAACACCAGGTGGTAAGAAATAATAAGATCACTGTCGATACAAATAAACGCAAAATTCATAAACAAAAAATTAAAAAGAAACGGAAATTTAAAAATTGGTAGATAATGGTCGGGGGTTACTACAGTGAGATTAGGTAGATATAATTTTTTCAATATTTATGTAGGAGTGTACAATTATTCACTATGTACATCAGATTCTAGGATTGGATCTTTTTAAACCTCGCAAGCTAAGCAAACTCTGATAATATTTTCTATATTACACATTTTAACATACACATCCCAACTTCAACTACCGTCCTTTCCTTCAACACAATCCTAGACACCTATGTATGTACGTAACTACCCCTATTCTTAAAAATGCATACATGCGTTATCAATGTTGGACAAACTACCCCAAGCCATCACACACAATTCCGACCAGATGGACTTCAATTCATCAACAATTCATCTAGTCCATTCTAGGGGGGGAGGAGTTACGCGACTCACCTTACCATCCCTGACCAACGCGAGAGCAGCAACAGTATACCTACCACCCACGCTAACATCACGTGTTACCACAAGATCGCTTAGCAACAAAGGTACGCTGTTAGTATCCAGAGAGGAAATGCTCTCTTTCTGTTCTCTCCACTTCCGCGACATTCCATCATATATGTACATATTTTTTACCTTAGTTAAGTCAGAGTACACTTGTGATTTGCATTCCAATAAAGAAACACGTATAAAAATTAGAAAGGAAAGTGGTGTGTTTATATACATATAGTGATTAATAAGCGGTAAGGTATCCATACCGTAATTCGCGCCAGGGTCCAATTAGCGCATGAGCGCCGTTTTGATGCCACAAAACTCGTGAAATTTATGGAATGTGAAGAGGGAGTAAAGCAAACTGGTTATGCTGGCCAAACTGAGGCTAGCTACTTCTGAGAGGTCCTCGAGGAAGTATTTGCCAAAGGTGCAGAATCTGCGACTTGCCAGTGCTGGGCGTTCGTAGAGAAAATGGTGCAAAGTTTTCTCTGAATGGGTGTTGTGACAACTGCGGCAGTGGGCGTTAGACTGGACGCCTATTCTGGCTGCGTGAGTTCCAATGGGCCAATGGCCGCCCCTGACTGCCATGATTCTATACATATTGGAACCGTGTCTATGGAGGAGGTCTTTTGTTTTGTTTTTAGAATGTGAGAGCCATGCTTTCTTTTTGATATCCTATATCTAGTTGAATTTTCCCACCTGCGATATGCTATATTGAAAAAGTGTTGCAGGATGTTACCCTTGAGAAGGTTCAGCGACAGCCCCACAGTTTCAGTAGGGGAGTTTGAGGTCGCCTCTACTGAAACTGTGGGGCTGTTCGCTTGGCCAATTCATCGGCACTCCCATTCTCTTCTATATTGCTGTGTCCTGGAACCCAAAGGAGCGTGATATCAGTCCAGCCGCCAGCTTGTTTAATTTCTTTCTTGCATTGGTCTACCAGTTTAGAGATACCACCTTCTCTAAGAGGAAAGAGCTTTAATAGTGCTTTAGCTGTCGCTACAAATACCGGTGGACAGGTAACTGAGGCGGGCTGCACTGAGTATCTTGCATGCTTCCTGGATCGCTAGCACTTCAGCTTAAAATATGCTAGCTGAGTGATCGGGGAGACGGAAAGAGTTTCTAATATTCAGCTTTGTGATTAATCATTAGATACTTCGTGAGGCTGGCCTGGTTGGCTAGCAGTTATTACTTTTCGTCATAGATCGCCTCTGATTATCCAAGCTCATCAGTTCTCTTATAACTTAGCGGGGCACTGTTTCTCGTAATGTCGTACTGCACCAGATGCTAACGTGAGATTTACTATATTATCTGTGTTCGCCTATAATTTCTTCCAATCTCCGACCGTCCATCCGGAAGTTTGGACAAGTAAAAACTACATGTTGTGCATTTTTAATATCTTTGTTCCAGCTCGATCGTACTTACATAAGCACGGAAACAGCCACGTCCGATTAGGAACTGACTGTGGTAAAAGCAAAATTCGCCGTTGGGTCGATTGGTCCCACCCTTGCTAGAAAACGTTTTAATAGATGAGTTACTACGCCACAGGCGCTCACCGAGAATTCTCACTGTAAAACGGACAGGTACGTGCCGACAGTTTACCTTTTCATCAGCATCTCATATTCGGACATGACATACGACAATACTGTTTGGCACAGGAAACTTTTTCGCACTCTGCTTCAAGATACTCCTTTCAGGTAATTTAATACACTGAGATAATTGGTGCCTTCTTTTACAACTGCTCACTAGCACAGCTTCTGTTTTGAGCTCACTCACTCTTCAGTCTCAGTCTTACTCTTCGTATGCAATCGTTTGTGATTTCTTTTATTTCTTTTGAATGTTTGGCTACACCGACAGTTGCAAAGCCATCAACCAAACCTGTGATGTGCTCTTCATGTGGCACTTTTAGTCTTAAGGATGGCAAAGGACTAACAAAGGTCTCGTAGGGGTAACATCTATCCGACGGATGCTGGCCTGCTAAAAAGCGAGAAGAGCCACCGCAGTCGAACATCTAGCGGCACTGTTAGTAAGTCCCATCCCCACCTCCTCGTGGTGCCATCTGGAGACTTCCTATGGAAATTGCAGACGGGGAAGGGCGAATGGCGAGCCTCCTGCGCCAAAAAACAGGATTAGTCAGTTGGGCTACGGCCTAGTAAGCCGTAACCGTAAAAAAACCACAAATTCCGAAACAATCACAAGCCTCGGATATAATGGACCGGATTAATGTTGACGACCCTTGCAAAAAAAAAACAAAAAAAAGGACATTGATTTTCGGCTCTGCACGTGGAATGTTAGGTCTCTAAACAGGCTACGTGCAGCCGAACAACTTGCGGACGCCCTAGACCGCTATAAAGCGGACATAACCGCCATCCAGGAAATGCGATGGAATGGACCAGCTATAAAGCGGATGGAAAACTGCGATATTTAGTACGGCGACTGCTATAGGGAGAGAGGACAACGATTGTTCGGATGCGGATTTGCTGTTCGAGGTGGACTAAGGCAAAAAGTCCTAAGCTTTCGGCATGTGAGCGAACGCCTCATAACGATCCGTATCAAGGCTAAATTTCTTAACATCAGCCTGATCTGCGTCCACGCCCCCACGGAAGACAAGGATGACTCTGCCAAAGATGAGTTGTACGATCTCCTAGACAGAACGTATGCCCAATGTCCCAGCTATGACATCAAAATTGTACTAGGAGACTTCAATGCTAAGCTGGGTAAGGAAAGCATCTTTGAACCAGTCATCGGCAAACATAGCCTACACGACACCACATCCGATAACGGACACAGGCTGATTGATCTTGCTACGGGACGAAATCTCCTTCTAGCCAGTACGCGCTCCCGCACATCGATATACACAAAGGCACCTGGCGGTCTTTTGATCAATCGACCACTAAACAGATTGATCACATCGCGATCGACGTCAGACACTCCTCCACTATTCTTGATGTTCGAACTTTCCGAGGGACTAACGTCGACTCGGACCACTATCTTGTAGTAGCCAAGATGCGCCTACGGATATCACGAACGCAGCGAAGTAGAGTAAGTATACAAAGTTATGACGTCGGAAAGCTACTATCGCCAAAAACCGCTCGTGTTTTTACCGATCGCGTCTCCCTTAAGCTCTCCCCGAACCCTTCACGCTATCAATAGAACAGCAGTGGAAGCTTTGCAAACAAGCCCTGAAAAGCCCTGCATCCGAAGCTTTGGCTTCAAGGCGTCACCACGAAGAAACACCTGGTTCGATGACGAGTGCAGGAGGATTCCCGAAGCAGGATGCATATAAAGCCTCGCTACATAAAATAACAAGAGCAGCTCCTGAGCTCTATCAGTTAAAAAGAAGGGAGGAACATAAGCTTCTCAGAAGAAAGAAGAAAGAGCACGAGAAGCGCGCGATTGAGGATTTGGAGAGGTGTTACTGCAGGCGTGACGTTGGAAAGATTTATCAACAGATAAAGTGAACATGCCAAGGTTATAAAGCCAGAACGAATGCCTGCAGGGATGAGAACGGACACCTAGAAAATATGGAAAAACCACTTCTGCAGACTGTAGAACGGCGATGTTAGTCAATATACCGCTGTCAAACAGAATTATCCATTTCTAATAGACGAAGACCGCAGAGAATTCCGTCCCGCTGTCATATCGAAACTCAAGTCGAATAAAGCTGCTGCCGCAGACGGACTGTCTGCTGAGCTCTTCAAGGCAGCTGGGGATGACCTGGTTAGGAACATGCAAAAGCTCATCTGTAAGATATGGTCAGAGGAAAGCATGCCCGAGGAATGGAGTCTCAGCATCGTATGCCAGATCCACAAGAAAGGAGACCCCTCTGACTGCGCCAACTACAGAGGAATAAGTCTTCTTACCATCGCCTACAAAATCTTCTCTGCTGTTTTGTGTCAACGCCTGGAGCCTTTTGTAAATAAGATGATTGGTCCTTATCAGTGCGGATTCAGGCCAGAAAATTCCACCGAATTCGAACCAAATCTTCACATTACGGCAGATCCTGGAAAAAACCAATGAATTTCAAGTCGACACTCACCACCTATTTGCCGACATCAAAGCCGCATACGACAGCGTAATTAGAGACGAGTTATGTGTACATCGCTGTGTCTACCTTTGACATATCTGCTAAACTCATCAGACTATACAGAATGACTTTGGAGAATGCTCGCTGCTCCATCCGAATCGGTGAACACCTTACCGATAGTTTTGATGTTTTGAGGCGTTTGCGAGTATTGAGATGGAGGCGGCGAAAATCGGTTTGGCAGTAAACGAGGGCAAAACTTCATATATGCTGTCATCAAAAAGGACGCTCACCACCGACGTGTTGGCCAGAACGTTTGTATTGAGGAGCATATACTGGCATCCGCCAGGTAGTGAACCAGCGACCCGACCCTTGTTCCTGTGGAAAGAGGAACCTGGCCCTCTAGGTAAGGGGTTGCGCTTAGGGTTAACATCTCTATCGCGTAAAACATAAACTTTTTCAGAAACAACCCATAGCCTCGGATACGGATGGATTACATGTTGATGACCCCCGCAAACGTTAAGAAGGAAACGAATTTCGGATCTGCACCTGGAACGTTAGGTCCCTCAACAGACCAGGTGCAGCTGAACAACTGGTCAACTCTTTGGACTGCTATAAGGCAGAGATTACATTACATTTTTTATACAAAAGCACTGTATTACGAGCTGGAATTCCGGAGACTCAACACTAATCCCAAAGAAACCTGCAAGTTAGTCAACACGATACTAGGAAAGAGAGCCACTAACCTAGATGAAATCCTGGAAACGGATTTCGCAAAGGAGGGACTCAATAATTTACCAAATAAATTTGCGAATGTACTGACCTCAGAAATCAAAACATTAGTCCACGAATGCAACTGCAGAACGTTTGAAAGAACAATAAGCAGCATACAAAGATCGATGTATCTAGGAGAAGTATCTGTGGCGGAAATAGAAAACATTCTCAGAATGCTAAACGAAAGAAAATCTCCGGGCATAGATGGAATAAGACCCTAATATTCTGGCCCCTCTAATGACAAACCGACGACCGATATTCAAAAGCGGACAGAAGAATAATGTAAAAAAATACAGGCCCATCTCAATACTCTCAGTCGTTGACAAAGCGTTGGAAGAAGTTCTAACCAGAAGATTATACGCCTATACTGAAAAATACGGAATCCTACATGACAAAGAGTTTGGATATCGGAAAAACAAATGTATAGGCCGACTGTTGGGGGATTTTGCTGATAGATTATATTGTAGCCTCGACAAGAATCTCAGCTCCATAGTGCTCTTTATAGACTTTAAAACGGCATTCGACACACTAAACCATAAAAACATTTTAAAGCAGCTTGAGAAAATCGGAGTCCGGGGGACTTTACTAAGTTGGTTCGAAGAATACCTCAGAAACAGGCGCTTTTAAGTAAAAATTTAAGATAACTACAGCCATGAACAAAGTGCCGAGTACGGAGTCCCACAAGGATCGAAACCGGGGCCACTCATTTTTATAATATACGTAAATGAGCTGCTCTCAGTATGTTAACACAGTACGGGATATGCATATGCAGATGCCATCATAGTGAGTCATAAACATGTTGAACAAGCACAATTACAAGTTACAATTATGCAAAAAGAATTTAATGCACTTACTGCGTGGTGTCACGATCATGGCCTGGTAATCAACGCCAAGAAAACGAAAGCTATGCACGTACGTCCACCTCAAATCCAACGAGCAAAAATAGTGTTAAAAATACATGATAGAGAATGTCTACATCAAGCTGGGTGCCACTTACAGCTAAAAGACAATGATTTGTGTGGCGAAATAATTGAGAACGTGTCAGTCTACAAGTATCTAGGGATTCACGTAGTCTACAATCTTTAATGGAGCTACCATATTTATCTTCATATGCGCTGTACCATCTGACGAATTTCTGTCCACCATCGGTATTAAGGCAGTGTGTTTGCCTCTGACGCCGATGTGTGTTTCTCCTCAGCGAGGTACTGACAAAACCCCCTGTAGTATAATTGTCAAGAAAAGCTTCTCGAATTTCGCCGTTCGGAACCGGCCATAAACTGTAGGTCCCTTTTACCTATGGGAAAATAAAATCACACACAACATGGGTGATTGAGAGAAGCTCGGCTTTGGTCCTTCATGGACTGTAACACCAACATACATACGTACATACATACATCGGTATTAAGGCAAAGTTACTTTGGTCTGGTGGGGTCACATCTTAGATATGGTATCCTAGCTTAAGGCAAAGCACCACAGATGTCACAACTTGTAACCACACATAACACGATCAAGAAGATGATATACAAAACGTCAGGCAGGAATCAACTCGAACAGCAGGAGACACCTATTAACAGGAAAATGTTAAGTATATCTCATATCTTTAAGCTTGAGACAATTCACAATTTTTGGAACGACAACACGTATAAAATTCCAACTCAACAACATTTCAATACAAGAAGAAGAGAACAAGGACGCTTCGCTATTCCGAAATCTTGGAACGAATATGGTAGAAGAAGATATGAAGTTATAGTACCAACCGTTTTAAATGAGCTTCCAATATGTTTCAGAAACATGCCTAAAACAAAATGAATGAAAAACGCAAAAAAATTGTATTGAGAACTGCAAGATTTATAAACTGATGATTATATTTAGATATGTATATGTACTATTCAATTTCTCACTTGTCGCCTGCAGACAAGCCCTTTCGGCTTTGCAGGCTTTGACTGTGTTATCAAGACTTTTGATAAATAAAATTGAATTGAATTGAATTGAGTCGTTGTCAAAGCGCCATTAGAGAGGACGCCTCAGATGTACTCGGTTTCGAGCCACCACCCCTGGTTTGAGGATGAGTGCAGATAGGCCCATGTAGAGAAACATAATGCATACATGGCCACATTGCATCGACGGACGAGGGCTGCCCGCGAGCTCTATGAACAGAAAAGGAGGGAGGAGCATGCGCTTCTGAGAAGGAAAAAGAAGGAGCACGAGAAGCGCGAGATCGAGGAGATGGAGAGATGTTACGGCAGGAACGACGTTCGAAAATTTTACCAAAAAGTAAAACGAACATGCCACGGCTATAAAGCCAGAGCAGAAGCCTGCAGGGATGAGCACGGACAAGTAGTAGTGGAGTCACAGTCGATGCTGATATTGTGGAAGGACCACTTCTGCAGACTGTATAACGGCGATGATAGTCAAAATGCCGCCGTCAGGCAGAGCGAACCATTCACAATGGACGAAGACGAAGGAGAATCCCGTCCACCCGACCTAGACGATGTTAAGATAGCAATATCGAAACTTAAGTCTTATAAAGCTGCTGGAGCAGACGGACTCCCCGCGGAACTGTTTGAAGCAGCTGGCGATGAATGGTCAGGAACATGCACCAACTCATCTGGAAGATATGGTCGGAAGAACGCATGCCCGACGAATGGAATCTCAGTATTGTTTGCCCGGTCAATAAGAAAGGAGACCCTTATGACTGCGCCAATTACAGAGGGATAAGCCTTCTGAACATCGCGTACAAGATCCTCTCTGCCGTACTGTGTAAGTGCCTGAAGCCATTCGTGGACAATCTGATAGGTTCATACCAGTGTGGTTTCAAGCCAGGAAAATCCACGATAGACCAAATATTTACACTACGGCAGATCTTGCAGATGACCCATGAATTCCCACCCATGACACGCACCATCTTTTTGTCGACTTTAAAGCCGCATATGACAGCGTTTATAGAGACAAACTATACAGAGCTATGTCTTGTTTTAACATCCCTGCCAAGCTCGTCAGACTGTGCAGGATGACTATGGAGAACTCTCTCTGCTCCAATAAGGTCGGAAGTGAACTAACCGACCCCTTCGATGTTAAAAAAGGTTTTGGACAGGGTGACGCACTGTCATGTGATTTCTTTAACATCATACTTGAAAAGGTCGTGCGGGACTCTGCGTCCAATACAAGAGGTACGATCTACTTCAAGTCCACACAATTGCTTGCTTACGCAGATGACATTGATGTTATTGGACGGACAAAGCGAGACGTCAATGAGGGATCGCAAGCATTGTAGCAGAAGCGGCTAAAATGGGGCTGGGCTAAGGGTAAATGGGGACAAGACCAAATATATGCTGTCATCCAAGAAAGACGCGCAACACCGACGTCTTGGTCAGAACGTCACCTTCGGCAGCTATATTTTTGAAGTAGTCAAGGACTTCGTCTACCTTGGCTCGATAGTGTTAAGCAGCAACGACACCAGCGCTCAGATAAAATCATCCTCCTCCTCTACGGCGCTGAGGCTTGGACGTTATCTGAAAATTCTGCGTGCAATCTTTGGTCCCGTTTGTGTAAACGGAGAGTGGAGGAGGAGATTCAACCAAGAACTGTACGGGCTGTACAGCGACATCGGCCTGGTTAGACGTCTTCGGATCCAACGTCTAAGATGGCTAGGCCATGTAGAGCGAATGGACATCAAGGCTCCGGCCTGAAGAGTTTTCGACTCCAACCCCGAGGGGCGACGCAGCAGAGGACGACCGCATTTAAGGTGGCGCGCACAGGGGGAAAGGGACCTCAGCCAACTGGGCGTGCGGCACTGGAAGCGGCTGGCCAAAGATTGGGCCGGCTGTTCAACACGAGTATGGCGGGTAAGACAAATGTGCTCCTGGGCTTTGTTTTTTTAGGGATTAGTTCCCCGTTCGCCAGGCCCCTATTATACAGGTTCTGAAATCATACTGATTTCGTAATAATTGCTTACATTTAGCCATTGTTTAAAAGCCATCTAATCCAGGTGAATTGTTGTCATCGACTCGTCGACATACCTCTAGAAGAGTATAGTATTTGTGACGGATAGGATCTTAATATCAACCACATCCTAGAATGACTTTTGCGCTTGCTGTGGATACAGTCCTGACACTATCTCTCGCGACAGAGGAGGGTTTGATGGTAAAGATGCCCAAGTGCTTTGAATTTTGTCATAACCGTCCTTAAAACTGTAGTATGTGGTCAACTTGGTCGCAAGTTCTTTGAAGCAGCAGGTCTTGCTTGTTAGAATGAGTTCAATAAATCTGACGGTTTCTTTGTTTAGGTCCCAAAGATGTAATTTTTGGGGCAGGCAGTCATAGTCGCCAAGGCTTATGTCCGCATTAAATCCGCTCTCTTTCTATCCCTAATTGAAGAATTGAGCGCAGAGAATTAATAGGTGTAATTATGGGCAATTGCATTGTTTTTTATTGCTCAATACTTACAGTATTGGCGCAGTGGTTAGTGTGTTGGACTCTGGCGCACGATGAGCGAGTTCGGATCCCGATAACACCAACGTCATCGAATGTTTATTTCGCGGCGTCTCTCCTCGGCGGGACTGGCAAAACCACCCGTAGTATATTTTCCAAGAAAAAGCTTCTCGACTCAAGCCGTTCGGAATCGTAGGTCCCTTTCACCTGTGTAAAAAAAAGATAAATCACACACAACATGGGTGATTGAGAGAAACTTGGCTTTGGCCCTTCATGGGCTGTGCTGAAACGCCACCAAAGCAAGCAAGAAACTTACACCCGCATCTCCTTGCTACCTGTGGTAAGTTCGATGACAAGACAACCTGTATAAGGTCATGTCGATAGATAAATGAACAAGATGGAAAACCTTCGTACGTCTGTCCTGTGATCCCAGCAGGGGTTGGTTGTTGCTTTTGTAATATAAAGCGGCACCTAGACGCTCAATAATATTGTGCGATATTTGATATTGCACAATATTATTGTTCGTCTGTCGATAATATTGCAAGATTGTGCGATATATTGCGGAAAAACAAAACGCTTTTGACTTTTATTACAAATATGAGCGGTCAACTAAATTATTGGGAAAAATATTGAACCGTCTGGGCAAGCCAATAAAATTGTGCAATATTTTGCACAATAATATTGAGCGTCTAGGGGTCGCTTTAAAAACTACGCTTTTGACTTAGAGTCAAGACGTCGTTTTTCGTTTGAACTCAAATACAGAATGACGATGAAAAATGCTTACTGCTAAATGAATGTCGGAGGTCATTTCACGAATTCATTGAACGTTTCCAAGTGAAAGTGTTTACAAGTATCGAACGATCAAATCGAATGATTTGATGTTGGGATCTCCTGTCAGTTTTATCGCGCGATTTGGCATCTGTTTAGCAGGTGCAATGAGGTCTTAAATACATCGGTCCAGACATGAGCGTTCAATTCTAATTTACGGCGAAAGAACGCATTATAGCCAGATCCAAGGGTGAGTTACAATTCTTGCATCTGTATAAAACGCCTAGACATTACCGCAGCTTTTCGGTTTAACGATGCAAGTGCCATTTATGGAAAATTGCTGCACGTTGGTGCTAGGATTGAATGACAGAAGACAGCACTGTGTTTTGCAAGGATTAAATTTCAGCCTATTCTTTTTCCCCCGTACAATGATGTATGGAGTTTTAATAATCTTAGCATACGTATGTCGCCGCTCAATATTTACAGCCGGAGAACAGGGTTGTAGGGTAGTGAACAAATACTGAAACAGAAGGTACTCGACAACGAAGGAGTGGATTGGATTAGAAGTGACGGACATTTATAAAAATTAGCAAAAGTGTCAGAGACAAGGCACCAACATTTAAAAAGTGGATGTCAAACTTGCATCCGTCCATGACACCTTGAATTGAACTATTCGAAAGGCATTTTCTAATTCATTGAAGAAGCGGATTGCCATATCATTCATAATCCCTGGCTAAAACTAGCAAAATCGTGAACGCAGGACATGGCCTGGACGGTGCTTTAAGCGCGGTCCACATTGAACGAATTGTCGTTGCGGTTTGCTTGACGACCAAATAATGCGTAGCGTTCACACCATACAACTTGCTTGACCGACTTCACTTGCGATAGAAATTTCGAAGTATTCATGGCGGCGCATGCTCTGGTTACAGGGATGATTATTGATGAAATACTCGAAAATGAAGAAAAAAAAAAGCGAATGTGGATTAAACCATGGGTCGGAAAACGTAATAATTTCTCATCGGTAACTGTTAAGAGAATTTCACCAAAATTTGCCAGAGGAGTTTCGTAATTATTTGCGAATTGATAGGAACGTATGATGAGTTGCTAAGAGAAATAATTCCTCATAAGAAAAAATCAAACCAAAATTATTTTTCTTTGTTTGAAGTCATATCGTTCATTCCGCTCAACGTTGGTGTTGAATCTCTGAACGCACATTCAAAAGTGATAAAATGCTCCGAAGTTGTACGACAACTGTTTACTCCTTACGACAAGTCGTCCAATAAGCAAAACGTTGGAAATTTTCAACTTCCTGACTACAAATCGTACCGACTTGTAGCTAGAGCGTTCACATTGGTTGTGCATACACAATTTGTCGTCCAACCACGGTCGTCAAGCAAATCGCAACGACAAATCGTTCAATGTGAACCACGCTTTAGAGAAATCTCAGCAAACTATTCCTGGAATTGAAAGAAATGTAAATGTAAATATTGTAAATATTGTATTTAAGAAATGTAAATGTAAATATTGTATTGTATGTAAATATTTTTTTCTAAAAAATTCCCTAGAATTACGTTTTCGCAATAGATGGCGCACCAGTTGTAATGGACTACCAAAGTCGCAAGAACAGTCTGCCTGCAGGTCTATAAATCGACCTGTTATGATATACTACTTGATATTCAAGAACCAGGACAAACCATAAACCCATGGACTTGCTCCAGCTCAATGACACATTATGTCCACATAGCCAGTCGCACCCGCAATTGACAGTCAAGATTTTAAATCTAAATTTGAAGGAAAACTCGTGTCTTAGTTTAACTGTTTATTAATTCAAAATGCATTTAGCTATTGCCATAGGAGATTTAGTACAGATAAAGGTGGCATGCCAGGTTCAGCTCCTTTTCGGAAACCTAAAAAAGAAAAAGAAATGTTTATCTAGAACTCTCAGACAGGGCAACGTCAGCTTGAGCACACCTAAATAGAGAACCATGGGAATGAATCCCCAATGGAAGATGTTCTTTGTTACATCGAATACAATCTCTAAGCGTTCCTTTGCTCCTGGTGACAAATTCATTATTAAATACTTCGAGTTTATGTGAAAATTTGGTGTACGAAATCAGATCAGATTCTTTTGACAACACGAGTTGAGGACTTTTGACAAGTGACAGCAATGTTCAGATATGATAAAACGTCTATGGAAGTAAGTGAAAAATTCAACGCTTTTAATGAGCGTGTTCAGATTACTTGTAAAATTGTTGGGAATCACACATTGATTCACGACTGAATGATGGCAAAAGAGGAGCGAAAAACAATTCCCGGTGAGTTGCTGGCAAAGGTAACATTATTGGTGGTGTTTTTTGACATACTTTTTTCAGTTACTTATTTTTCATTTGCTGCTTATATCTTTTCGTAACTCGTTGGGCCATCAGTTTTTCTCGCAACTGACAACTGTCAACTGCTCGACTGTTACGTATGTTATTTGTCAGATATCGCAGATTTTGGGTCAAATTTTCAGTAGACCATTTCTTGACACTTCTTCAAATTGCACAATCTAGCGTACTTACTTACTTTGGTGGCGCTACAGTCCGTTGTGAACGTGGGCCTCAACCAACAAGCTTCTCCAGCTGGCATGGTCTTTTGTAAGCTGCTTCCAGCGCCGCACGCCCAGTTGGTTAAGGTCCCCTTCCACTTGTGTGCGCCACTTTAGATTCGGACGTCCACCGGAGTTGGACGCCAAGACTCTTCGGGCCGGAGCTGTGTTCCATTCGCTCTACATAGCCCAACCATCTTACACGTTGGATCCGAAGACGTCGTACTAGGCCGATGTCGCTGTACAGCCCGTACAGTTCATAGTTATCCGCTCTCCATTTATACAAATGGGACTATAGATTGAACGCAGGATTTTCCTCTCGAAAAGACCAAGGGGCTCCTTATACGATTAAGGTTTTGTCCAGCGCAACCTTGGCCTTTAGAGGGAGGGCTCTACTTCTCAATGGCCTCCTGAGCCCGATGAACCAGCGGCTTGCGAGAACAATTCTGTGATTGATCTCAGTGCTGTTGTTGTTGTCGATGGTCACTAGTGAGCCAAGGTGGACGAAGTCCTTGGCCACTTCAAAATTGTAGCTGCCACCGACGTCTGGTCAAGACGGTGATGTGGGTTTTTTTTTTTTTTTTTTTGGATGACAGCATATGTTTAATTTTACCCTGATTTACCGAAAGACCAATTTTAGCCGCTTCTGCTTCAATGCTTTCGAACACCTTATTGACGTCTCTTTGCGTTCGTCCAATTACAATGTCAATGTCATCCACGTGTGCAAGCAATTGCGCAGACTTGAAATAGATCGCACCTCTTATGTTGGTCAGTGAGTCTCGTATGATCTTTTTAAGTACGATGTTGAAAAACTTACATGACAGTGCGTCACCTTGTCTAAATCCTTTTTTAAAATCAAAGATCTATCTAAATTCGCTACCGACGAGCGTTCTCCGTTGTTATCCTGCACAATCTGACGAGCTGGGCAATGGCAAAGACGTCAAGATTAGACATGGCGCTGTATAGCTCGTCTCTATGCGCATAGGCGACCTCGAAATCGACGAAAAGGTAATGAATGTCGATTTGGTAGTTCTGGTTTCTCTCCAAGATCTGTTGCAGTGTGAATATTTGATCAATTGTGGATTTACCTGGCCTGAAACTACACTGAAAATTCCTGTCAGCTTATCCACAAAGGGTTTCAGTCGGTCTCACGATACGGCAGAGAAGATCTTATATGTGGTGTTAAGGAGACTTATTCGCCTGTTGTTAACGCAGTTATAGGAGTCTCCTTTCTTGTGGACCGGGCAAACGATGCTGAGATTCCATTCGCCGGGTACGCTTTCCTCCGACCCTATTTTACAGATAAGTTGGTGCATGCGCCTTACCAGTTTATCTCCAGCTGCGCTAAATAGCTCAACAGACAAGCCGCCCGCGCCCGCGGTTTTATCATTTTCAAGCTTCGAAATGGTATGTGTATGTATGTTGGCGTTATAGTCCATGAAGGACCAAAGCCTCGAAATTGCTAGCTTAATTTTAGGTTGAGGGAAACTCGATTGGTGAAGATCCTGCGATTGTAGTTTCCGTTAAACGTTCGTTGTTCAGTTAGACCCCGTGGCATCTTTGATATCCTTATTCGTAACTTGGGTACAAAAAAATAGTGATCCGAGTCGACGTTGGCTCCTCGGAACGTTCTTACATCTAGGATGCTGATAGAGTGCCTGGGGTCGATCGCAACGTGATGAATCTGGTTGGGGGTCGACTGACCTGCTCGCCAGGTTTCTTTGTGGATGTTGAAATGCTACTGGCTAGATGGAGATTATGCCCCGCCAGGAAGTCAAATAGCCTGTGTCCGTTTTCGGACGCGGTGTCGCGTAGGCTATACTTTCCCGTGATCGACTCAAATATGTATGTCCTCTTGGCTCGGTTTCGCATTAAAATCTCCCAGTACTATTTTAATATCGTAGCTGAGAATCGGGCATAAATAGGCTATTAGGCGTTCGCCTAAAACCCCAAATCTTTAGACTTTTTGTCGGAGTCTTCCCCGAATAACGGACCCGCATCCGCATCCCCGAATAACGAAACTACATCCGTAGTTCTCCATTCGTCTTTTGCCTCCATCGCACTTCTTGGAGTGCAGTTATATCTACCTTATAGCAGTTGAGGGTTTGCTCCAATTTATTGCCTTCACCCGGTCTGGTAAGCGACCTCACAATTTAGGTGCAGACTCGCAAGTCGTTTTAATGTTTTCAAGAGTCGTCAGCTTTGTATCCGCCCGTATCCAAGACTTGTGGTTGCTACGTAACAATTTAATTTTCCCGTGATTGCGATGTTACCTCTAAGCGAAGTTTGGCCACTAAAGTGCGGTACACAACTTCGATCGAAAGTGACGTCAGTTTTGAGTGAAGTGCCTCATGTACACACTGTAGATTTTGTTTGACACGCAAAATATCATTCAAGCACATAATTTCACGCAGTCACCGTGATCAGCGAATTTTTATTTTTTTATTAAATTCACTAATTCCTGGCAATCTTCGTCTTTTTTGTCCCGACGTAAATATTCTGGACACATTACGTCCCAGAGACAGCGGTGAGATTCATAAATATTTATAAATTACTCGAGAAATGGTCTGCTCTCATCCATGTCCAACGCTTGAATGACACAATTCATGTACACACTGTCGATCAAAACCAAGATGGCCGCTGATCGTCATGCAACCACGAACATTTTTGCAACTCGTCACTTTTAATCGTCAAACCATCATTCACATGTACACACTATCAGTTTTGAGTGACACTAAACTAAAACGTCACTTTTGATTGAAGGTGTGCACTTCGCTTAAGGCTTGAATTGCTTGCTCAATATGTTGTTCTATAGCGAAATGTGGCTTCAGGCGCTTGGACGTTCATGCAACAAAAAAAAACATCTAACATGTCATACATATATGTAAGTATGTAAATGTATTGCCTGTTTGTTCCTTGTGTCTAACGCGCAAATTTCTTGAAGAAATCATTATTAAATAAATGACAAGCATTGTCAGCTGTCAAAACGTACTCTGGCGTTGAGCTCGATTTTACAATGCTTACGATATTAACCGATGCAACGCATGAGGTCGTATTGCGTGTTACTCCTTATGAATTTATTGTTCTAACCCATGCTGTCAAAAGCGCGACCGCTCGAACGCGACATTGTGATTCGGCCATTACTCCATATGAATTCATTGTTCCTACCCATGCTGTCAAAAGCGCGACCGATCGAACGCGATATTGTGATTCGGCCATTATTCTTGTCATTAGTTATCACTTCAGAGAGCGCCGTTTCACAGTAGGTAGTGTGTTGGCCTCTGACGCCCTTGACACGGCATCGAATCTCGACAGTGGTTATCGAACCACCACTGTGTAAATAATTTTGCCTCTTACTTTCTTGGGTTTTTAACAGTTACTTGTTAGAATTTGACAAGTTTTTTTGTTTACTGTTTAAAAAAATTAATAAAGATTGAAATTGTGAAAAGTGATGGACATTATTGCCATTTTAGAAATTCTGCTGTTTAAAAGGTTGCTTACGAAACAAGCGTTGCAATGTGTAAATAATTTCGCCAGTGCCTGTATGTACATATGTATGTATACATAATATGCAACCGACAGCTTTCTACATCTTTTGAGTGTGTTCGATGTGCACATACCTCAACGACTTACTTTTTTCATAAAATGCACTGAACGCAGTCAATATGGTCGTCAGTCCTGCTTTGACAATTGCGCACAGCTGTCAAGTTGTCGCTTAATTGCCATTGTCGTCATATGAAGAATAACAACAATCAAACGTTTGCATCAGATTTCCTAAAAGGTTTTTAAAACACACTCGGTCAGTAGGCTCTGACGAAACGTAGGCCTTAAACTTTACATTGACTAACACCTTAAAATAGTTATCCATCAAGTAAGCACTAATTAAATCGTAGAATTATCAATATTAAGTCAACTTTTAACCTTTTCAGAATGACGTACACAGTCGGTTCAATGTGCTTGGATTGCCTTCACTTTGGCGAAGTCAACTTTCTCAGACAATTCTACATCAGCCTGGACGAACAAATCATCAAGTGCCAAAGCAACAAATGCATGTATCCATACCTGAAGAGGTCTGATTTAAAGACATCCTTAAATGCGGATATCTTCCCACCATCGCCTCCTCCTGATGTTGGGGCCAAAAACCTAATTAAGCCATATATTTGCAACAATTATGACAACATATTTTCCTTGGATGATTTCGTTAACATACAAGCAGTGCAAATTGAAATCTCTTCGAAATCCCAACAAAATACGGAAGAAATAATCAATTACGATTTCACTAATTTATTAAGTGACCATACACCAACAGCCAAAGAAGAGCCAAAACCACTGCAATCAACATTAAATTCAAGCAACACAATTGCAGATAAAACCAATGAAGACCAGAGCATACCAAAGGCGCGGATAACAAAGTGTTTTGCTAACGTTAAGACGGCGAGCATGCCCAAAGACGCCAGCACCAAAATCGTGAAGCAAAAGGCGAAAAAGAACAAGCCGATGTTGATTGTCGAGCGCAAGACGAGGAAGTATATGCGACCGCTGGACTACATACAGCATTTATTGAAGAAGACTGACTAGATTTTAGTAATATAAGCTTTTTATATGTATGATTGCGTTTCGAATTTATTTTATAGTCTATCTGTCTAGCTTAGACACCTGTGGAGATCTTCAATATCTTCCTTTTCACTTTTTTTGGAGTATACTTTTGCATCGATTGTTTTGCAAATGCCTGGTATCGCATTGACAACCATTTCGGACCGCGAATCCCTCAGGTCTAGTTTGACGTCATTGAAACCAGCGGTGCAATCAAGCGGACATAGCTTTCCCTACTGGTGATTGGATTACGGTTGATAGTGCTGTGCTGGTCCTAAGAATTTCACAAAGACCGTTCGAACAGTGGTGCTTACGAATCCTCTGTTTTTGGTACTCGTGAGGGCTCTAGTCTGGCACTTCGGGTTCAATTAAGGGACGATACCGACGTATCCACGAAAAGGATGGAACTTCTACCCTCGCACATCAGGTTCAAGGCACCAGGCTAAGTGACTATTTTATGGCCAACAATGTCGTCACCAATAAAGGGATTCACCTACTACCCAATCCGACCGAGGATCTCGAGTTGATCTTCGAGAAAAGCTGCGGGTACTGACTACCTACAGTTGCACTCATTCTGTTTAGTTGATTGGCTAGGTGGCTTCCCTCTGTAAAGCGGTAGGGATCACTTAGACCACGACTATTTGTGTCGGCTTGGTCACCGTTACTCATGAAACCATTTTATGCTTTGAATACTATTTGTACTATTAGTTTGCTGATTTCCGTTTTGGATAGATCTGCCAGCTCATCAAAGAAGTATTCTCCCAGAAGTCGTCGCGGTTGGGTTGGGCAATGGCATAGGAGATGGGATGGAGATTCTTTCTTATCATGACACCACTGCAATAGTCATTGTATGGCAGTCCTAATCTAGTGACATATTTCCGTTAAGGACAGTGTCCTGTCGGACTCCAATTAGCCTGTTTATACCAGTTTATACATTGCTTGCGTATTTTTACGTTGACAATACCTCGGCCAGGTTTGTCTCGCGTAGTTGCATGCATCTCTCATTGGCCTGTTAAAGTGCCTGTTTCGAAATTTTGTATTCTTGCGTTTTCATTGGTGGGTGGATTTCCCCTTTTACAGTCGAGAGCTGCAGTGTGGTGCTTATTTTGGCTAGTTCGCCTCCTTCACAGTTACCTGGTATATCACTATGCCCAGGTACCCAGCACAACAGTGCAGCTGCTCATTTAGAGATTTTCGACAGTGCCTTACTTACTTATCAGGCCAGCGATCCATGGAGGATCTGAGCCTGAGCTATAGCTGCCTTCCATCCTTGATGTCTTACATCCGCGATTACTTGGTCTTTATACCGGAGGTTCGGTCTTCCTCTTCTTCTCGAACCAGGAGGCTCGGAGTCGAAGACCCTCTTAGCTGGAGCGTTGATGTCCATGCGCTCGATGTGACCGAGCCAGTGTAGTCGACGGATCCTTGCCTTCCGGACTACATCTCAATTTTGGTACAGCTCGTGGAGTTCGCGGTTGTGTCTTCTTCTCCATTCACCTTCCTCACAGACAGGACCAAATATCCGGCGCAGAATTTTTCTTTCGAAAGAACCCAAAATCAGCTCCGCTGTCCTGCTTATCGTCCAGCTTTCGGCTCCGTACAGCAAGACTGGCAGAATGAGCTTTTTGTAAAGCATGACTTTGGTCTTTCGAGTGAGGAGTTTTGACCCAAGTTGTTTGGACAAGCCAAAGAAGCAGCGGTTGCCAAGGGCGATTCTATGCCGGATCTCCACTGTGGTGTCATTTGTAGAATTTACGTTTGCCCCGAGGTAAACAAACTCCTTAACTACCTCGAAATTGTAGCTGTCAATTGTTATATTTTGTCCCAGGTGGTGAGCGACGGATTGGTTTTTGCATGACAGCATGTATTTCGTTTTGTCCTCATTGATCTTATGACCAACTCGTTTCGCCTGTTCTTCAATCGCCGTGAATGCTTCCACAATGCTACGGCGAGAACACGCGATGATGTCGATATCATCCGCGTATCCTAGCAGCTGGATGGACTTGTAAAAGATAGTGCCCCTCCTGTTGACGCCTGCCCGTCGCACTATCTGCTCCAGCACCAGGTTTAGAAAGTCACATGACAGCGCATCTCCTTGCCGAAATCCGGTGCATGTTTCGAATGGTTCCGAGGTCCAAAAATTTGATTTTTGATTTTGATTTTATTATTGGCAATTCGAGTGCTTTTATTGCCGCTTGGCTGTCTGTGTAGATGATAATGTCACTGTATTCTATCGATCTCAAAGACAGCCAGTCGGCGGCCTCACTAATTGCCGTTAATTCAGTTTGGAATACACTACAGTGGTTCGCTAGTCTAAAGGTAGTGCATAGACATCGGCACCCACACCGTCCATGTATATTTCCAGTGCAGTGCCCTTGCTTGGGAAATCATTCCCTTCCCATGGTCGTCGGTTGGGAATTGTTGTTTATATAGAATCTTGATGTCCATGATCGGGATCAAGTAGTCCGTGACTTCGCTTAAATGTTTTGGCGTTCAATACCAGCGTGCCCTATTTCGGAGAACTTCCAATGAGCTGAATCCTAAAGTCACAATGTCGATTTCTTTGCCTTTTCGTTGCCAAAAGTTCCAAAGGGAGTAGGTGGAGCATCGTTTCAAGGGCTGTAGTTGAGGCTGTTCGCAGTGCCCCGTTTACAGCCGTCCACCAGACTAAACAGCCGTACGTTAGTATATGCCTAACAACCGCGGTATACAGAGAGTGCGTGATATGGAGTTTGATACCCCATCTGGTGCCCAAGGCTTTCTTGCAGGTATATAGCCCAGTTGTTGCTTTTTTGATGCGTTCTTCCTCATTTAGTCTCCAATTTAGCTTCCTGTCGAGTATCACGCCCAGGTATTTGGCGTGAGCTGCGAATCTAAGGTAAGCCCAATTGAATTTCGGAGGAGAGACTTAAGGTATTTTCCATTTTCTTGTAAATAAAACTATTTCCGTTTTGGAGGGATTTATTCCAAGCAAGTTTGCCTAGGTCTGTTTCCATGAATTCTTTTTGGGAGGTGTTGCCCGCTAAGTGCTAGTGCAATATTGTCTGCATAAGCATAAGCTGGCCTTCAGAGGTAGGAGTACTTCGTTTACAATTAACATTCATAATTGCGGCGATAGTACTGTTCCCTGTGGTGTGCCACGTCTTATTGCCCTTTTTATGTGATAGCAGCCGAATTTCGAATAAATCAATCCAAAGAATTATATTACCATTAACCTCCAGCTTGCTTCATGTACTGGTGATAGCTAGTAGTTTAATGTTGTTGAAAACCCCTTCATTGTCAAGGAAGGGCGTCGTTGTAAATTCTTTGTTGGAAAGTGATTTCTCAATGATTCCAACTACAGTGTGTAGGGCTGTATCTACCTTACAATAGGTAATCTGCGATGTCGAAAGCATACTTTTTGGTAGGGTTTCGCGAATGCACAGGTGCATTACACTATTGAGGTCGAGGTAAGGTGTGATATAGTCCATAGGAAGCGAGGTCAGATTAGTTAGCAAAAGTGACAAAACTCTGCCGTGGCCATCTGGTCTGGTTGATTAGAAGCCTGTTTCCTAAGATCTAATATCCCTACACGCCGTTATATATTTATTGCGATGGTCTATGGGGAAAAGATACAGTATGATATTAAGCACATCGGAGGGGCATGTTCTCATGGCTCCCGTGATTCCGATTCCTGCTGATCTTTGAATCTTGTTTAGTTTGTCGACGTTGTAAGCTTTGCTTCGGGCTGGCCACCAAGCTAGGGAGGCATAGGTGAGGATAGGTCGGTCAACGTTTGTATACATCCACAGAGTCAGCTTAGGTCTAAGTTCCCACCTTTTACCGAAAGTTTTGCTGCAGGCGTAGACGCCTACACTAGTTTTCTCTACCCGATTTTCTGAATTGGACTTCCGGTTAATCTTTGGATCTAGGTTAACACCCAGATACTTAGCGCTAGAGGGAAGAGACAGGGTCGAGTTGGATAGCCTTGGAAGTTTAAATGGTGGTATTTTGGTTTTAGTATTAACTAGCAGCAGTTTAGATATTTTTGGGTGTATGCCTGTGTGAGTGTCAGCTTGATGGAAAGATTCGAGTGTTTGAGAGGCCATGCCTCTGAACTTGTCTCGGATTGCGAATAATACTAGAGTCCAAGTACACAAGGCTCTATCCCAGCGAGGTCCTGTACAATAGGGTGAAGATTTTACAGATAGACAACCTTCTGATAAAGTTGATTCGAAGTCACGTTGCAGGGGCACAGGCGTCGATGAGTAACTTGATCTCTGGGGCTAAACAATATGAGATGTGACAATTAAGTTTCGGGAATTTGTGAACAAGCAAAATAAGTTTGTCTCAAAATTTTATTATCGACCTTCACGACCTCTAGTTTTACACAGCGGTTCCTACTTTGCTCCCACTATTCGAAGCACCGCTGATAATCCTCCGAAGTTAACTTAGGTTCCGAACCATGGTTAAATCCTGTTTGACCTCCTCTACACTGCCATGATACGTTCCTTGAGGTGTTACTTCATCTTGGGAAATAAAAAAAAAGTCGTGGGATTTGGAATGCTTTTTCTTGCCAAAGACAGAGTACACGCGACCACAGCCTCTTCAGGACGTCAACATAGGACTGTCCAGAAACTGTCTGGTCGGTATGAACATATTCACGATAAACTATGCAGTCCTACTAGAGGTGATGGGAGCTCCTTCACGTGGATTATCTTCTACTGATTTCCGGCCCTTCTTGAATCGCTTTGGCCATTCAAACACACGCACATATTTTCGACCCACACTCGTATCCATACAGCATCTGCAATTTTTGGAGGATATTCGAGGGTTTTTTACCAGATTCACTAAAACTTTAATTACAACACGTCGCTTGTAATGTGAGTCACTAATTTGTGACTAAAACAGTTTTTTTTTTTCTTGAAATACACACAACACAAAAACATAACGTGCTTGAATGAAACGTCTTGAATGAAAACTGGAACAAATGATCACCCTTTCTAGACAAATGTCTACTAACGACGCGGTGTTGCAAGTTCCAGCGTTATGACTAAATTGTCGCAAGTTAAATGTCGCTTCGTATACTGTTTGCGATCGCGGGTGACGGCTGTTCAATAGATACTACTATCATACGCGGTTTTACTTTAGTCAATTCCGTTCCGGTAATTTCGATGTCAAAGAAGCACCATGCTCTGGAAGGCCAAAAATGTCGATAAAATCATGAACATTTTTCAGTACGATCACCACGTTAGGTCAGGAGCAAAATATTGCACAAAAGACCTTTTGGAACCATTTGAATAAATTTGGACACAAAAAGAAGCTCGAGTAAAAGACTACACGAGTACAAGTAAGAAACTCATATGGACTGAATTTCACCTTAAGAGAGGCTTGTTGTCAATAGGGATGATGGCTTTTTAGAATGTGCACAATGCAACAAGGTGTCAAACAAAACAGCGCACATTGTCAGTTGTCAAGACCAAGATGTCTTACATCCGCGATTACTTGGTCTTTATACCGGAGGTTCGGTCTTCCTCTTCTTCTCGAACCAGGAGGCTCGGAGTCGAAGACCCTCTTAGCTGGAGCGTTGATGTCCATGCGCTCGATGTGGCCGAGCCAGTGTAGTCGACGGATCCTTGCCTTCCGGACTACATCCACATCTTGGTACAGCTCGTAGAGTTCGCGGTTGTGTCTTCTTCTCCATTCACCTTCCTCACAGACAGGACCAAATATCCGGCGCAGAATTTTTCTTTCGAAATAACCCAAAATCAGCTTCGCTGTCCTGCTTATCGTCCAGCTTTCGGCTCCCTACAGCAAGACTGGCAGAATGAGCGTTTTGTAAAGCATGACTTTGGTCTTTCGAGTGAGGAGTTTTGACCCCAGTTGTTTGGACAAGCCGAAGTAGCAGCGGTTGCCAAGGGCGATTCTACGCCGGATCTCCACTGTGGTGTCATTTGTGGAATTTACGTTTGCCCCGAGGTAGACAAACTCCTTAACTACCTCGAAATTGTAGCTGTCAATTGTTATGTTTTGTCCCAGGTGGTGAGCGACGGATTGGTTTTTGCTTGACAGCATGTATTTCGTTTTGTCCTCGTTGATCTTAAGACCAATTCGTTTCGCCTGTTCTTCAATCGCCGTGAATGCTTCCACAATGCCACGGCGAGAACACGCGATGATGTCGATATCATCCGCGTATCCTAGCAGCTGGATGGACTTGTAAAAGATAGTGCCTTCCCTGTTGACGCCTGCCCGTCGCACTATCTGCTCCAGCACCAGGTTGAAGAAGTCACATGACAGCGCATTTCCTTGCCGAAATCCGGTGCATGTTTCGAATGGTTCCGAGGTCCTAGAACCAAGTTGCACGGTGCATCGCGTGTTTTTTAGCGTGGCGCGACACAACTGGATCAGTTTTACCGGGATCCCGAATTCGGCCATCGCACAAAACAGTTCTTCACGATGAATGCTGTCGTATGCGGCTTTGAAATCGATGAAAAGATGGTGTGTATCGATTCGAAACTCGTTGGTCTTTTCCAGGATTTGTCGAAGTGTGAAAATTTGGTCTATAGTTGATTTGACTGGCCGGAAGCCGCACTGGTAGCTGCCGATTAGTGCGGTGCAAAATGGTTTTAGACGTTCACACAATACGCTGGACAGGATCTTGTATGCGACATTGAGCAGGGATATACCTCTATAGTTCTTGCAAGAGGTAGGATCGCCTTTTTTGTGGATGGGGCATATAGAGCTGGTATTCCAGTCGTCGGGCATGCTCTCATCTTCCCAAATTCTGCAGATGATCTGGTGCATGCTCCCTACCAGAACATCGCCGCCAGCCTTGAAGAGCTCTGATGGCAAGCCATCTGAGCCTGCGGCCTTGTTGTTCTTCAGCTTCTGAATAGCTGTGCCGACTTCTTCTATGCTGGGTAGGAGGACTACTTCAGCGGCTGGAGTTGGGATTTCCTCGGTCCCTACCACTCTCTCATGTTCATGCTCGTTAAGCAGCTGCTGGAAGTGCTGCTTAAATACATCCACTATTCCCTGTGGGTCGGTGACAAGATTACCCTCGCAGTTTCGAAGAGCCAGGGTGCCCTTTTTGAAGCCTCCTGCAAGGCCTTTGGCTTTCTTGTAAAAGACTCGTATTTTATGTTTATCCCGAGACTCCTCGATATCCTTGAGCTGGGAGGCTGCGAAGATTCTTTTCTTTTGTCGCAGCAGTTTCTTCTCCTCCCTTCTTCTGGCTCGGTACTCTTCTCGCGTTGCCCTGGTTTTCCTCTGCAGCGCCTTTTGGTACGCCTCGTCGGTTGCTGCCTTTTTCTGCTCACACTCGCCATCATACCACGGGTTTCTTGTCGGGGGTGGTAGGTATCCTAAGGTGGTTTCGGCTACTTCCTGAATGGCTGAGCGGCAATGCAGCCACATATTATTGGCATTTGTGTTCGACGTAGGCATACCGTAGAGTCTTTCGCTCAGCTGCTCCCTGTATACTCTGGCAACCTCCGGTGTGCTCAGGCGCCCAATGTCGAACCTCCTCCTGGACAGTCGAGCTCTGAATCTTGCTGCTACGAGGAAGTGGTCAGAGTCGACATTTGCCCCTCTGAATGTTCGCACATCCAGGATGTTTGACGCGTGCCTTGCGTCAATGAGCACATGGTCGATTTGGTTGGCGGTTCGACCGTCCGGGGATCGCCAGGTTGCTGTGTGGATTCGCTTGCGAGGGAATCTTATGCTACTTATCACCGCATTACGAGCTGTCGCAAAGTCAGCGAGTCGGAAGCCGTTATCTGTTGTTGTATCGTGGAGGCTGTGCTTTCCGATCACTCCGCCAAGGGTGTTTTCCTTTCCGATTTTGGCGTTGAAGTCCCCGAGCACGATTTTTACATCGTACTCCGGACAAGCTCCGTAGGCGTTGTCCAGGAGATCATAGAAGTCCTCCTTGATAGGGTCTTCAGCCTCGTCGGTAGGGGCGTGTGCACATATAAGGCTGATGTAATAAAATCTGCCTCTGATGCGGATCACAGCCAGGCGATCACTTATAGGTTTAAAGTCGGTGACCTTCGACCTTAACCGCTTTCTCACGACAAATCCGCATCCCAGTAAGTGCAACCTTTTGTGACAGCTGTAATAAATGTCGCAATTTTTCTTCCTAATCATACCGTTTCCTATCCAGTGTATTTCCTGGACCGCAGTAATATCCGCCTTGTACTGCGTGAGGATTCCTTCTAGTTTATGAGCAGCTCCGGGAGTGTACAGGGTTCTGACATTCCAGGAGCATACTCGCAAATCGTGTTCCTTTTTCGTGCGTTGTCGTCGTCGAGTATCCGTCCGTGTATCCGAGGCATCTTGCTCATTCACAACTTTATTTTTTTTTACGTGGGCGGATTGTTAGCCCGCCGCACAACCGCCATTCTGGTCGGGGTTTTTTTCGCTGCATACGTTTGTTCACCTCCCAACGGTTGTTGAAGAGGCTATCCAGAGGGCGCCGCGAGGAGGCCGTATGTCAACTTGACCGGGGCATTTAAACAGGGATCGTTGCTGGCATCTCGCCAGGTTGAGAGCAATCAACAACTTTACCCTGTATGTCCGAGCCCATGCCCTCCAATTTATTGTAACAATAATGGATTTTTTTTTCGCTTAACCTTGTACTTATCAAGATCTATGCTGTCAACGTAGGCTGTAATAAAATTGTAGGCTTTTGAAAAAAAAAAATACCGTAAACATAGTCTTCCTTTCTTACATTGTGAATTTGCATCTATTTCGACATTGTATCAATGGACGATAAAATTAATATTCGCTTGTCATTGAGGAGAATTTTATTTAGCAATAAACTTCAAAAGCGTATCAAAGCGAATTGCATCAGTAAATCTTCGGACTATCTGTGTTTTATGGGCTTTTGTGCATTTATCTCCGACTAGTATTTAATGGCGTTCTTACTTGAAATATACGATGGAAGTGTGATGATAGAATATCATTAATAGAATTGCACTTGAATGTATTAATTCAGTTAGTTCAACGGTAGCAAATGTTCTCATAAATTGCGATGTAAAAAGAGATACTTAAATGCAATAATGGGTATGGCCTTTACCATCAAAGCGAATGGAAACCATCGCGTGAATTTAATGGATTCCTAACCTAAAGTGGTACTATCGTTCATTTTCGGGGTGGCGAGGATTGACCAGATTTAATCACCGACCAAAAGGAGTAATTACTGTCAGCACTGCTATTGTAAACAGGTTATACAAACCCAATTATCAGATTGTGATTTCTCGAGAGATTTCTAGATTTCCCTGAGGCATTGATATAGCCACATCTTTGTTTGGTAAACATGGTCAAGATTAACCTAAATGAACTGAGTTCCTTAAAACCAAAGGACATCCCTTCAGCTTGAAGCCGGTGGTTACATACAATTTATTATTTGTTTACATGTGTAATGTTAACAAAAAAACAGGAAAAACGTGGCGGCAATAGTTAGAGAATGAGGTGTTTAAGCCACGTTCCACGTGGTCGGCATAGTACTCGTACATTTGAAAAGGACGATGAGTAGTATTGACATACATATATATATACATAAGTATATGCATTTTTAGCGTGAGTATTATTTTATCACAACAATGTGTCTTATCACAACAATGTGTTTTTATATCTTATATAATTAAAGTAACTTTCCAGTGTCCTTTTGAACTGATATTTTAAGTAAATTAATCTATTAATCTTAATTAAATCAATTCAAAATAATGTGATTAAGTATATGTTTTAAATACTAGTAGCTATTGCAGATTTATAAGATTCATTCTTAATGTTTTAGCTTTCCACACATATTGTTAATAATAATAATAATAATAATGTCACCCGGGACGGTTTGAAAGGTATGAGTGTCAAAGTGCTTATGAATGCAACCCCCCAGGGTCATGCTGAACCTCCCACCCCTGGACATGTACTGCGAGAGCGCCGCAATCAGAACTGCGCTAAGACTACAGGAATCCGGTCTCTGGAAAAGGAGTCCTCACGGACATGCATCAGTCTTGGATCGATGGGCCGTCTCGAGATTCAGAACCGTAACGGACTATGTCACCCGACTTCCTTCCTGGGAGAGGAGATTCTCTATTAGAATTCCCTCCAGGGAGGAATGGACCGGTGATTTGGTACGCACGGAAAGTGAACTGGCACTCTACACCGACGGATCCAAAATGGATGTTGGCACAGGTGCCGGAGTCTACTTTGAGTCTCGGGATATGCATCACTCCTACTGATTCGATGATGGATGCAGTGTCTTCCAAGCTGAGGTCTTCGCTATCAAGCAGGCGGCGGACCTGATCAGCAAAGAGAATATTACAGGAAAAAGGATCAGCATCTATGTTGACAGCCAGGCAGCCATTAAGGCTCTGCAGGCAGCATGGATAAGATCCAAACTCGTCAAACTCTGCAAGGAGAAGTTAGAAGAGATATCCAATGTAAATGAGGTGACCCTTTGCTGGGTACCTGGTCACATAAATATCTCCGGAAACGTGAGGGCGGACGAGTTGGCTAGGGTGGGATCAGGTGCTAACATTGCGCAGATCTCAGCTGAGGCCAAGGCACCACTCAGTGCGCTCTACAGGGAGATACAGACGGAGCTATTGGTGAAAGCCAATAAGCGCTGGTGTCGCTTAGATACATGCGCAACGGCGAAATTGACTTGGCCCGTCTATGATAAGAAAAGAACGAAAAATCTGCTGAAGTTCAATCGTGGGAACATTCGACTGGCAGTCGGTGCCCTCACCGGGCACTGCATGCAATCCTATCATGCAGCTCGACTAGGCCAGCCCCACAATGACTTCTGTAGAAGCTGCAGGGACGAAGAAGAAATTGAGTCCGTTCGTCACCTGCTGTGCGAATGCCCGGCGCTAGCCCAAAAAAGGAATATTTTCCTGGGAAGATACTTCCTTTCGGGACTAGAAGAGGTAGGTAATATCGGGCTGAACAGAATACTGGGATTTTTATCCTCGTCTGGTTGGTTCAGCTCAACGGTAAATGTATAGGTATCAACGGGTTAATCAAAACAAGTGGGCACAATGGACTCAACGTAGTCTACGTGAGCCTTGACTTCCCGTCAATAGGGCACCCATATATCTAACCTAACCTAAGGTCGGTAATGAGCAAACCGAGACTTCTGATGTTAAAAAAGGATTTAGGCAAGGTGACCCCCTGTCATGCAACTTTTCCAACATCGTGCACAAGAGGTACGATTTATTTCAAGTCTACGCAATTGCTTGCGTACGCCGACGACATTGACGTGTTTGGACGGACACAGCGAGAGGTCGGTCAACGCCGGCGTATTGGCCAGAACGTCACCATGGGCGGATATAACTTTGAAATTGTCAAGGAATTCGTCTACAGTGGCTCACTGATGACCGGCGACAACAACACCAGCTCTGATATAAAACGCAGAATCGCTCTTGCCAACCGCTGGTTCTAGCTCTCTCGCGGAAAACCAAGGTGACATTATATAAGGCCTTGATCATCCCAGTCCTCCTTGGACCTCAACGAAAGCGGATGAAGAGGCCCTTGATCGTTTGGAGAGGAAAATCCTGAGTTCAATCTATGGTCCCGTTTGTAGAAATGGGGAGTGAAGGAGAAGATACAACGACGAACTATACGGACTGTACAGCGACATCGGCCTAGTACGACACGGATCCAACGTCTAAGATGGCTATGCCATGTAGAGCGAATGGACAACAAAGCTCCGGCCCGAAGTCTTCGAGTCCATGTGGTGCCCATAATCCGCAGTCCAATTGCATGAAAAAATGTAAATTGCAGTAAAATTGCATGTCCGAAATCATTCACAACAGAAACTGTAAGAGGTGAAGACGGATATCCATTTTACAGACGTCGATCCCTGAAAACGGCGGTAGACGAACAACAATTCAATGACGAACAGACAGTTTTGATATCGATAAATAATCAAAATGACGAAGTAACTTCGTAGCAAATTGGTAGATGTTTTAGTCTGGCGCATGTTGTCATTTTCTATTCATGAACGATTTACTCTGGTTACACATATTAACGTTCATTTGGAAAATGGTCAAAGGGTTTACTTTAATTCCAATAATGTCCAAGCAGTTTTAGAAAATCCAAAAAATACATACGTACGCTTTTTTCTGTTTTTTTTTTTTTTTTTATGGACACACGCGCACCCAAGGTGCCTGATCCACAATACTGCGTTGGTGCGAGGCACTTTACGTGTTACGAGAAATGCCTCGACGCATGCGATAAAAATGACAATTCAATTTTATCGGCTGTTCCATTTCAAAGTAAACGTACCCAACACAAACCACAAAATCCACAGATACAGCATACTCATCAATACACGGCAGTGTTTGACTTTTGTCTCCTTTGGTTACGTGAGCTTACGTTTTCTCTCGCTCTCATTTTTAGGGTTCCGTACCCAAAGGTAAAACGGAACCCTATTACTAAGACTTCGCTGTCCGTCCGTCCGTCTGTCACCAGGCTGTATCTCATGAACCGTGATAGTTAGGAAGTTGAAATTTCCACAGATGATGTATTTCTGTTGCCGCTACCACGACAAATACTAAGGACAGAACAAAATGAATATTTAAGGGGGGCTCCCATACAACAGACATGATTTTCATCCAAAAAATCCCCTTGGTCACAAACTGAACTTAGGTTAGTCGACAATATCCCACAACCAGTAGTAAACTTCCCAGTTTTGATCTCGTTTGTGTCTTTGATGAATTAATCATAGCTGCAAACCTTTTTCCCATATTTCCCATTATTGTTTTTCACCTTTTCACATCGTTGCTGTCAAATAAGATAATTGATTTGAATTCAATGGACACTTTGATGATCAACTATATCTCATCATGAAGATAGAAAATACATAGTCTCTTTCATATTTATATATACCGATGGTACGGAACCCTTCGTGCGCGAGTCCGACTCGTACTTGGCCGGTTTTTGTTTCTTATTTCCTCTAATTTTTCAATGAACGTAAGCAAAAAAATTCCATCCAGTAAGTGCAGTGAGGTCTTAGAGGCGTCAGAATTTCTTGCATCTGTATAGGAAACCTAGGCATTTCGCGGCATTCTTAGCGACACTAAATATGTGATGCACATAACCAGAATGGAAAGCTTGTCGGTTTCAGAGATACAAGTGCCATTCATGGATAATGGCAATGGGTCAGTGTTACGCTTTAGCGACAGAAGACAGCATTGTGTTTTGGAAGCATTAAATTCCATTCTATTGTTTTTACCCCATTGGATGACGCTGTCAATATCGGAATTTAATGAGCTTAACATACGCTGCCGCTCACTATTTACAGCCGAAGTGCCGGGTCGTAAAGAAGTGAACGAATATGAAAAGCTGAGGGTACTGTCGTCAGCGAAGGAGTGGATTGGATTAGATTTATAAAAATGAGGAAGAGTGTCGGGGACAAAACGGAGCCCTAGGGAACACCAGCATTTACAAAGTGAGTGTCAGACTTGAATCCGTCCAAGACAACTTGAATTGAACGATTCGAAAGCTAGATTTTAATCCATAGAAGAAGAGAGTCGTCGATCCCAAATGCACGCATTTTCGACTTGCTTCATGGCAAACTCTGTCAAATGCTTTCGAAATATAAAGTGCAACTACTTTGCTCTCTCCCGCCTGGGGGAGAGAGCGATTCCACTTCTCGGCAAGATATACCATCAAATCACCAGTGGATCTGTTGCTGCGGAAACCATACTGCCGGACATTGAGGAGTTTCTGCGACTCGAGATATTTCATTAGCTGACGATTTATCAGCGTTTCCATGACCTTGGAAAGAAGGGACGTTAGTGCAATGGGTCGGTAATTGGAGAGAGAAGAAGATTCGCCTTTTTTTGGGAGTGGGCTGAACAAGTGCTGTTTTCCACCTACTCGGGTAGAGTCCAAAAGAGTAGGTAAGGTGAAAAAGCTTACGCAGTTGTTTTGCCAGCGTAGAAGAACACCTCTTCAGAATTGTTGGGGAAATACCATCTGGACCAGGGGATTTGTTAATGTCAAGTTCTTTAAGAACGCTTGAAACTGTACGAGTACAGAAGTAAATTTGTCCCATCGTAGAATTAACGTACTCCAGAACACGCGGTGACAAGGATGATCTGGGAAGCTGCGAGTTTGCTGCGAAATGGGCAGCAATCAGATTGGCTTTGTCTAAGGGTTTGACAGTTGGAATGTCATTGTGGATGAGCGTGGGTATAGACGACGAGACGAAGTTCTTGAAGTTTTTGGCGAAAGACCAAAAACTTCTGCTACCTTTGGGACATTGTAGGATCTTATGCCTCAGTTTTTGGTGGTCTAAAAATTTAGCTCGTCGAATGTGGGAGTTGCAGTAATTTCTGGCTAACATATATCTTTTTCGGTTTTCCTCAGTAGTGTTAGCCTTATAATTCTGAAAGCTTATCGCTCTCAACCTAATAACTTCTTTAAAGCTCAAGTCAAACCACGCATTATCATCTGGCCATACTTTTTAACTTGTTGGGGATAAAAGTGGTTATGGTTATGGTTATGGATAATATTTGTGATCACATCAGCTGCGGCGTCCCCGTCGTTGTCGAGGAAGCACAACCACCAGTTAGAGCTCCGAAAGAAGTTGTTAAAGCTACACCAATTAGCTTTCTTATATATCCTTTTTGGAGCTTTTGCTTTAACTGTGTGGAATGAATATGGGAATTTAGGAGATATGACACAGTGATCGGACGAGCCTAGAGGAGATAATACTTTCAAAGTCTATTTATCAGGTTGAGAGATAAGAAACAAGTCCAGGGTGTTGACGATATGACTGGCAACATCCGGGATACGAGATGGCTCATTCACAAGCTGGGTTAATTGATTCAACTCAGCGAAAATTTCGACATACCTTCCTTCGGGTGTTGTTCTTTGGATGGAGTCGGACAGTGCATCAAACGAGTCGAACGTGACGTCTCTGTGCAGGTTTGGGCTTCTGTAAAGAAAACAGTAGTGAATTGTGTGCTTACGAAGAGCGAATTTGAGTCATAAGAAATTAGATTTCGAGCTATTGAGCGTCTAGGAACCGCTTTAAAAACGACGCTTTTGACTCAGAGTCAAGGCGTCGGAACAAGGCAGAATGACATAGTCAAGACGCCGTTAAACCTCAATGCGTTTGTAGGTGCAAACTGTCAAAGTGCCTGTCAAGGCCAATAGATTGGTATCTCATTCTTTATCCCTGGCCAACACCTTTCGAAGAGGGAAGGAGGTGGAGGGACTGCCCGATACAAAGTTGGTTCTGCACTACACTGCACCTTTGAGTTTTTAATTTTTTATTTTATTTTACAGCTAGCACAGCAAACAAACGGGGTTTTTTTTTTTTTTTTTTGTTCCCGTCCATTTTTTTTTTGTTTTGAAACGTCTATGTTCGTCCGCGCACGACGCCTGTCAACGGCAACTCGGAGTGATTAGTTTGCAGCTACATACAAATGTACGTTACTTTACGAAGAAGTTCCTGCTTACCATCTGTACTAATATTATAAATGTGAAAGTGTGTGTGTCTGTTTGTCCGTCTGTCACGGCAAAACGGAGCGACGAATTGACGTGATTTTTTAAGTGGAGATAGCTGAAGGGATGGAGAGTGACATAGGCTTTCGTCTCCTTCTAACCCTTCTCCTTCGAGATTCGATTCGATTTGCACAACTTCGCTTCAAGCGAAATATCGTATTTTTTGGGCGGATGATTACGGAGTGCCATGAGTTATTCAAAGTAAACAAATTAGCAAGCTTCAAATGAAAACGACGAATATTAACGACGAATATAGTGCATACCGTGACTATTGACTATTGATTCACATTGACTTAACTGCTTTAGGTTTTTAGCTACATATTCGTGTTTAGCTTTACGATTTGGTATTTTTGTCTTGGTTTGGTTTTCCGATTTCCGAAAGCAAACTCGGTTTCGGATACGGTTTTACCGTTGTTGTTTTTCGGATTGTATTAATTCGTTTAGTTTCGATTTATAATATTCCTGGACTTTTAAGGAATAAGACAATTGCTTTGGTTTTGGATTTAGTTTTGCTTCGTGAATTGGTTTTGTTTTTTTTTTTTTTTTTTTGTTTGAAATAAATATATGTAAAAATTGTAAGTAACATTTATTTTCCACTTATCCCTCAATAATTCTATGAGTTTTTAAAAGGTCGATTACATAGTTTACATAGTTTGTTGTATTTGTTTAGTTAGAGCTAGCAATATTTTTTGGCATTTATTTTTTTAAAATGCCTCGCAAACGCAAGTCGAACCTTTCAAGAGTGTCTTCTCAAGCACAAGCGAAGAGATTAGCTCGGTCCCAAGAATCTCATGAAGATGCTGAACTGAGAAGGCAGGGACAGGCTGAACGTCAAGTTGCTTTGAGAGCCTCGGAAACACCTGCTCAAAATCAGCAGAGGCTGCTCGACGATGCAGAACGTCATGCTGCTCTAAGAGTTTCTGAAACACCCGTCGAACTCAGCAAAGGCTACTCGAAAACGCAGAACGTCAAGCTGCTTTAAGAGCCGCTGAAACACCTGAACAAGCACATGCACGCAGAAATTTGAATGCGCAGCTTCAAACAGAACGTCGGCGTAATTTTGAAAGAAATAATTGGTCGATATTTAATGAAGCTGCATTTAATTACGATCCACTAATTGATTATAAAAATCACAGGCTGATTGTTGTAGGACTGATGGACAAGGCGTGTCGTTTTTGTAGCGCATTAAAATGGAAATATGAGACCCCAGGCATGTGCTGTAGCAGCGTCTCTACTCGGGGCGCCAGAGGAACCTTTAAGAACTCTTTTTTTAAATAAGATCCGGAAATATAACTCATGCTTTCAGATGATGTCTTTTGGAGTAGGCCGGGAAGTAATAATGCCAGGATATTCGCCAACATTTACGGTGCAAGGGCAAATTATTCACAGGATCGGTGCACTTTTTCCAGCTGACAATGAACAGCACAAATTTTTGCAGGTTTACTTTATGGGAGACGAAGAAGTTGAGGTAGACCGTCGATGCCAATTTATCCCGGGAGTAGAAAGAGACACGGTGCTGAAAATTCAAAGATACTTGCATGATAATAATACTTTAGTAAACACGTTTAAAACTGCTTTAGAGAACCTACCTGAACAGCATTATAAGGTAGTTGTACATGCGGACAGGACTCCTCGGGGAGAGCATAATGCGCCATTGATTAATGAAATTGCAGCCGTAGTAAGTGGTGAACAATTTTCTTCACGGGACATTGTCTATCGAGCACATGATGACACGTTGCAACGGGTAGCCGATACACACAAATTGTATGATGCTCTGCAATACCCATTGATTTATTCCAAAGGATAAGAAGGATATCACTTTGAAATTCCCCTTATTAATCCAGTGACAAAACAACCTATTGCAAACAAAAAAGTATCGTGTATGGATATTTATGCCTATCATATGATGTTACGACAAAACGATTTTAACCTTTTAGCTCGGTGCAGACAACTATTTCATCAGTTCTTGGTGGATACGTACGTGGATGTGGAAAGCGAACGTCTTCGTTTTAT
The DNA here is from genome assembly GCA_951905685.1 of Eumerus sabulonum. Classification (NCBI taxonomy): domain Eukaryota; kingdom Metazoa; phylum Arthropoda; class Insecta; order Diptera; family Syrphidae; genus Eumerus; species Eumerus sabulonum. The sequence goes on from OX645060.1 coordinate 214,376,811, forward strand.
TACTTTAAATCAAAAAAAGCTACGTGTTGATAATTACATACATTTGCAAGATGCAGTTGCTAGCGACGCCAATTTTAATCCTTCAGATCTAGGAAAAATGGTAATTCTTCCGTCAACATTCGTTAACAGCCCCCGCTACCTACACCAATACACACAAGACGCATTTACTTATGTACGAACTTATGGCAGACCTGACCTTTTTGCCACTTTCACTTGCAACCCTTCATGGAAGGAAATAACTGATGAACTAATACCGGGCCAAAAAAGTACTGACAGACACGATTTAGTTGCCAGAGTGTTTAGATTAAAAGTGCAAACATTAAAATATTCGGCGAGGTACAATGTTTCATGTATTCTATTGAATGGCAAAAAACCGGCCAAGTGCGAGTCGGACTCGCGCGCGAAGGGTTCCGTACCATCTGTATATAGATATAAATATGAAAGAGACTACGTATGTATGTTACCTTATCAGTCATCACATTAAATCACATTTTTTGTATGATGACAGATCTTGGTTGCAGGCAGGTTATCGGCATATTACTTTCATAATCACCATTGAATTCAAATCAATTATCTTACTTGACAACAACGATGTGAAAAGGTGAATAACAATAAATATGGGGAAAAGGTTTGCAGCTAGGATTAATTCATCAAAGACACAAATATATTGTCGACTAACCTTAGTTCAGTATGTGACCAAGGGGATTTTTTGCATGAAAATCATGTATGTTGTATGGGAGCCCCCCCTTAAATATTCATTTTGTTCTGTATTTGTCGTGGTAGCGGCGACAGAAATACATCATCTGTGAAAATTTCAACTCTCTAACTATCACGGTTCATGAGATACAGCCTGGTGACAGACGGACGGACGGACGGACGGACAGCGAAGTCTTAGTAATAGGGTTCCGTTTTACCTTTGGGTACGGAACCCTAAAAAGGGGACTACCACATGTGCATATTCTAATATGGCTTAAAGAGAAGATGCGGCCCAAATAGATGAGTTAACTAGCGCCGAGATTCCTGCAAGATAAAGAATTGTATGACCGAAACATGGTACACGGTCCCTGTGGTGCACGAAATTCAGCATCGCCATGCATGAAAGATGGAAAATGCACAAAGAATTTCCCTAAACAGCTGTTAAAAGAAACTGTGCACAATGACAATGGCTACCCGTTATACAGACGCACAGCACCCGAAGATGTTGGCCGAACAGTTACAATTAAGACTCGATCTAGAGCGAACGAAATCTTAGACAACAGCTGGATCGTCCCGTATTCGCCCATTCTATGTAAAATGTTCAACGCTCAAATTAATGTAGAAGCCTGTAGCTCTGTCCGCGCAATCAAATATATATGCAAATATGTTATATATATTTAATCTCAGGAATGAAGGTGGAGCACATCTTCTAAATGAAGTGCAAACCTTTCAAGCAGGACGTTACGTCAGCAGTATTGAGGCAGCGCGGCGGCTCCTTGGCTCCCACTTGCAAGAAAGACATCCAGCAGTAACCCACCTTGCTGTACACTTAGAAAATGGAGAGCGCATGTATTTTACCGAGAACAATTTCCAAGAAAGAGTATCGTCACCGCCCAAAACAACATTAACAGCCTTTTTCCATCTTTGTCAGGCCGATCCCTTTGCAAAAACGTGTTTCTACGCCGAAGACCCCCGTTACTATACCTGGAACACGTCTACAAAGGAGTGGAAACGCCGTATTCAAGGCGTGCTTGTTGAGAATCGGCCCGGAGTGAAATCATCTGATGCCCTTGGTCGTGTGTATGCCGTCCACGTTACTAATTTGAATGTTTCTGTTTACGGTTGCTGCTACACCATGTTCGGGGTCCTACAAGCTAAAGAGATCTTAAAGTTGTCAACGGCTAGGAATGCGCAACATATAGAGAAGCATGTGAAGCTTTGGGTCTGTTAGAGAATGATAATCACTGGGACGAAACTATGGAGGAAGCCGTCCAGTGCCAATCGCCAGCCAAATTCAGGGACCTTTATGCAACCCTCATATCATCTTGCGGGCTATCTAATTCTAATGAATTATGGAACAAATATAAAGAGTACATGGCGGAAGACATTTTGCAGATCCTACAGCAGACACACACGGACATGACATACAATGAACACATTTATAACAAAGCCCTTGGAAAAATTGAAGACAAAGTAATGGCAATGGTGGGTAAACGGTTGAGTGAATTTGGAATGATTAGCCCTCGGCGAACGAACGAGAATGAACTATCGGATGAGATTGTACGAGAAACAAACTATGACATACTAGCTTTGCAGCAGCAAGTAGCTGAATTGGTACCCCAATTACTACCAGAACAAAAACGAGTATTTTACCAAGTGTTCGAGCAAATAGAATCTGGGAATGGCGCACTACTCTTTGTTGATGCCCCAGGAGGAACAGGAAAAACATTTTTGCTAAATTTGTTGCTGGCGCAAGTAAGAAGAGATAGCAACATTGCTGTGGCCGTAGCTTCCTCCGGTATAGCCGCCACGTTGCTGAGGGGGGGTCATACTGCGCATTCTGTTTTAAAATTACTACTAAATCTCGCCCAGAAAGATTCACCTATCTGTAATTTTAGTAAAAATAGCGCACGGGGTGCTATGCTACGTCAGTGCAAGCTTTTAGTGTGGGATGAAACTACTATGGCGCACAAAAAAGCGGTAGAAGCACTAAATCGAACGCTCCAGGATTTGCGCAACAATACCGATGTTATGAGAGGGATGGTGGTTTTATTGGCTGGTGATTTCCGCCAAACGTTATCAGTCATTCAGAAGGGGACACCTGCAGACGAAATTAAAGCATGTCTCAAGTCGTCCAATCTATGGACCACCGTAAAAAAGTTCAGTTTGACTACAAATATGAGAGTGCATCTATATGATGACACAAATGCTGGCAACTATGCCGAAACACTATTGAAAATAGGATATGGTCGGTTAGAAACTGATGCCGAGGGCTGTGTGACAGTGACGGGAGATTTTTGTCACTTAGTACACGGTGATTCAGAATTAGTTGCAAGTGTTTACCCAGATTTACAAAACAATATACATGAAAATCAATATTTATGTGAGAGAGCAATTTTAGCACCTAAAAATGATGTTGTCAACAAAATAAATTCAGACATATTGAGTAAAGTACCAGGAGATACAGGCACATCATATCTCGTAGAGTTTCTAAATTCGCTTGAGCTGTCAGGTGTACCCTCACACAAGCTTCAATTAAAACTAGGCGTCCCAGTCACGCCTATGCGAAATTTGGATGCACTGAGATTATGTAATGGGACGAGACTTCGTGTGACACAACTTGGCCGCAATATCATTAGCGCCACTATCTTAACCGGCGGCGTAGGAAAGGGTGAAAATGTAATGATCCCACGAATCCCAATAATTCCCATAGATCTCCCGTTCCAGTTTAAAAGGCTACAATTTCCTCTTAAGCTTAGTTTCGCTATGACCATTAACAAAGCGCAAGGTCAAACATTCAAGCTGGGTGGGGTGAACTTAGAAAAGCCGTGCTTTTCCCATGGACAATTGTATGTAGCATGTTCGCGTGTGTCCAACGCCCAGAATCTTTACATTCTATCCCCAAATGGAAAGACATATAATATCGTCTACAGTAGCGTATTAAAATAACATGACAGAAAATAACCGTAGTAATTCGTTCAAGCACTTTGGTATTGCATACGCAGAGGATGAATTTCGGTTGACCATATACTGTGAGTGTTATGCCTGCAGCAGTACGTCTGGTCACTTTACATTCACAACTGCGTTGCATACTTTTTGACCGCTCGGCGGTCGATGATGTTAACCACTGTACCACGGCCACCCCTTATGGTCAACCTTTAAGAATTCTGTAAGATGCTCTAAAATATTGGCGAAGGAAAAAAGTATCCAGAAATCAGTTCTAACTATGCCATTGAAATTCCATCTATTCCACATCGAGTGGTTCACACCGATACTATACGTGTTATTCTCGTTTAAAGCGGCCCCTAGACGCATAATATTATTGTTCGTCTGTAGATAATATTGCAAGATTGTGCGATATATTGCGGAAAATGAAAACGCTTTTGACTTTTATTGCACAATATAAAAATATTGTATCGTCTGTGGGTATGGTTGCGCTATATTTGTTTATTTATATTTGAAGTTCCGAGTAATAAACATTTCTGCGAGTGAATTTTTTATTTTTTATTTTTAAACAAACAGCGAGTGCAATAGCCACACAACAAACTTCATTGTCACTCAACATGTTACCGATGTTGCCTATACAAATATGTATTAGCGATCAACTAAATTATTGGGAAAAATATATAACCGTCTGTCTGGCGCACCGAGCCAATAAAATTGTGCAATATTTTGTACAATAATATTGAGCGTCTAGGGTCCGCTTTAAGAACGACGCTTTTGACTTATCACTGTGTTAGTCTCAAACGTCGATATGTAGAGTCAACACCATAGATAAATGAAAAAGATGGACAACTTTCGTACGTCTGCCCTATGATCCCCGCAGGGGTTGGTTTTTTTTTTGTTTTTATTACACCGATACAATGCGAGTTATTCTCCGTTTAAAAGCGACGCTTTTGACTAACACAATGATAGTCTCAAGACGTCGATGTGTAGAGTCAAGACGTCGGTACCAGGTCGGAACAAGGCAGAATGATATATTCAAGACGCCGTCAAACCGAAACGCGTTTGTAGGGGCTAGCTGTCAAAGTGCCTGTCAAAGCCATCAGATTGCCATCTCTATGTATTTATGTATCTATGGTCAAGGCGTCGGAACAAGGCAGATTGGCATAGTCAAGACGCCGTTAAACCGCAACGCGTTCATAGGGGGTTTCTGTCAAAATGCCTGTCAAACCCATCGGATTGCCGTCTCTATATTATCTCTGTTAGCAACCACCGCGCTATTCATATCGTCTGACATACATATGATGCAAGCTGGTTGGCTGGTGGCTGGTGCAGATATCCTGGCTGGTGGCAGGGTTGGCCGCAGGTGGCCAGGTCGGCTGTCTGGTGGCAAGGTTGGCTGGCTGGTGGCAAAGCTGGCTGTCGGGTGGCCAGATTCGCTAGCTGGTGGCAAGGTTGGCTGGCCGGTGGGAAGGTTGGCTGACTGGTGGTAAAGCTGGCTGGCAGATCGCCAGGTTGGCTGGCAGGTGGCCAGGTTGGCTGGCTGGTGGCAAGGTTGGCTAGCTGGTCTAGATTTGCTGGCTGGTGGAAAGGTTGGCTAGCAGGTGGCCAGGTCGGCTGGCTGGCGGCAAGATTGGCTGACTGGTGGAAAAGTTGGCTGGCTATTGGTCAAGTTGGCTGGCTAGTGGCTAAGTTGGATGGTAGGTGGCCACGTTAGCTTGCTGGTGGAGGGTTGGCTGGCTGGTGGTCAGGTTGCCTGGCCGCTGGTTAAGTTGTTTGGCAAGTGGCCAAGTTAGCTGGCTGGTGGCAAGGTTGGCTGGCTAGTCCAGATTTGCTGGCTGGTGGCAAGGTTGGCTAGCAGTTGGCCAGGTTGGCTAGCAGATGGCCAGGTCAGCTGGCTGGCGGCAAGGTTAGCTGAGTGGTGGCTAAGTTGGCTGGCAGGTGGCCAGGTTGGCTGGCTGGTGGCAAGGCTGGCTGGCTGGTCCAGATTTGCTGGCTGGTGGCAAGGTTGGCTAGCAGTTGGCCAGGTTGGCTAGCAGATGGCCAGGTCAGCTGGCTGGCGGCAAGGGTGGCTGACTGGTGCCAAAGCTGGCTGGCTATTGGTCAAGTTGGCTAGCTGGTAGCAAGGTGGGTGGCTGGTGGCAATGTTGGCTGGCTGGTGGTTAAGTTGGCAGGTGGCCAGGTTGGTTGGCTGGTGGCAAGGTTGGCTGGCTGGTGGTCGGGTTGGCTGGCTGGTGGTCACGTTGGCTGGCTGCTGTTTAAGTTGGTTGGCGGGTTGACAGGTTGGTTGGCTTAATGATGTCAGACGTAGTATAGTTGTTGTATATTATATTTCCTTGGACTTTTAATAAACTTAATAGTTGTAACGTTTACAGTTATTTGTTGTAACGTATACTTTATTGGTGATGAGAATTTGTTTCTGATTGTTTACCTAATTTGATGCTATTAATGTCTAAAAGTTATTGCGGCAGCACACGCGGAAGAATGGCAGTAGCAGGCTATTTGCCGTTGACAGCCGTCGTAGTGCGCGGACGTACACACGTGTGATAGTCGCAAAAAGACAAAAAAAAAAAAAAACTAAAAGCGTGGAAAACGGGAAAACAAAACAAATCAGAAAAACAAACCCGTTTGTGTTGTGCTGGGTGAGCTAAAACCAAAATCAAAAGAGAAAAACAAAAAGAAAAATGAAAAAGGAAAACAAATACAAAATAGTTCAGTGCAGTGCAGTGCAGTGTAATCCCGCGTTAATCGGGCAGTCCATTCACTTCCTTCCCTCTTCGGCGGGTGTTGGCACTCATTACACCAACTGAGTGAGTGCTAACACCACTAACACATAGCGGGTCGTGAGTGTTGATTCTTGTTGGTGAAGCGGAAATTACTACTGTAAGGGCATAACACCTACGGTAGTTCGTTTTTGCATTGGCAACGTCGGATCTTCACTTCACGGCTCTGCTTAGTTGGTGTTGCGTCCGTCAATGTTTTGCGTATTGTACTGATGGGCTAATTCAGTATTCATTCTTCTAACATTCGTGGATTAAGGAAAATTTTCTTTACAACGTATGCCCATGTCTCCCTCCTCAAACCGGCTGTTTTGGCACTTTGTGAAACACAGGTTGATGAAAAGTCTGATCCTTCGGCTGTTAGTCTTCCTGGATATAGCTTAGTGCCATTATTCGTTTCTCACCGCGGTCTCGCCATCTATGTTCGTAGTGATATCGCTTACCAGATGCTTCCGCAGTATAGCCAAACATTCATATCGGAATTTAATCTCTTATGGCTAAAATTCAAACTCCCTAAGCACACAATTCACTGCTGTTTTCTTTACAGAAGCCCAAACCTGGACAGAGGTATCACGCTCGACGCGTTTGATGCACTGTCTGACTCCATCCAAAGAATTGTTTCCCTGTCTCCTCGCACTGAAATCGTTATTGCGGGCGATTCCAATGTTCACAATTCTCAGTGGCTTCGACATTCTGGACAGACAACACCCGAAGGAAGGTATGTCGACATTTTCGCTGAGTTGAACCAATTAACTCAGCTTGTGAATGAGCCATCCCGTATCCCGGATTGCAGTCATACCGCCAATACCCTGGACTTGTTTCTTACCTCTCAACCTGATAAATACACCTTGGATGTATTATCTCCTCTAGGCTGATCTGATCACTGTGTCATATCAGCTAAATTCCCATACTCACTCCACTCAGTTAAAGAAAAAGCTCCCAAAAGAATAATATGGGAATATAAGAAAGCTAATTGGTGCGGTCTTAACAACTACTTTCGGAGCTTTAACTGGTCGTTGTGCTCCTCGACAACGACGTGGATGCCGCGGCTGATATGATTACAAACATTATTAACACTGGCATAAGCAATTTTATCCCTAATAGGGTAAAAAGTCTAAAGCCGCTAGATAATGCGTGGTTTGACTGGAGCTGCAAAGAGGTTATCAGGTTGAGAGAGATAAGTTTTCGAAATTATAAGACAAACACCACTGAGGAAAACCGAAAAAGATATGTACAAGCCGGAAATGACTGTAACTCCCACATTCGACGAGCCAAATTTTTACATGACCAAAACCTGAGGCGTAAAATCCTACAATGTCCCAAGGGTAGCAAAAGTTTTTGGTGTATCGTTAAAAACATCAAAAACTCCGTATCGTCGTCTATACCCACGCTCATTCACAATGACATTCCAGCTGTCACCCCCCTAGACAAAACTGATCTGCTTGTCTGCTTACTGCCCACTTCGCAGCGAACTCGCCACTCCCAAAATCACCTTTGTCACCGCCTGTTCTGGAGTACGTTAATTCCACCATGGGACAAATTCACGTTCGTACTCGTGCAGTTGCAAGGGTACTTAAAGAGCTTGACATACTCAAAACCGCTGGTCCAGATGGTATTTCCCCAATAATTCTGAAGAGGTGTTCTTCTACGCTGGCAAAACCACTGCGTAAGCTTTTTCACCTTTCCTACTCTTCTGGGCTCTACCCGAGTAGGTGGAAAACAGCATTTTTCCAGCCCATTCCCAAAAAAGGCGAATCGTCTTCTCTCTCCAATTACCGACCCATTGCACTAACGTCCCTTCTTTCCAAAGTCATGGAAACACTGATAAATTGTCAGTTAATGAAATATCTCGAGTCGCAGAAACTCCTCAATGACCGGCAGTACGGTTTCCGCAGCAATAGATCCATTGGTGGTTTGATGGTATATCTCATCGAGAAGTGGAATCATTCGCTCCACCAGGCGGGTGAGAGCAAAGTAGTTGCACTTGATATTTCGAAAGCATTTGACAGAGTTTGGCATGAAGCTCTTTTGTCGAAAATGCGTGCATTCGGAAGCGATGACTCTCTTCTTCTATGGATTAGAAGCTACCTTTCGAATCGTTCAATTCAAGTTGTCTTGGACGGATTCAAGTCTGACACTCACTTTGTAAATGCTGGTGTTCCCCAGGGCTCCGTTTTGTCTCCGACACTCTTTCTCTTTTCTATAAATGATCTCTTGTCTGTTACTTCTAATCCAATTCACTCCTTCGCTGACGACAGCTTCTCATATTCGCTCACTTCTTTACGACCCGGCACTTCGGCTGTAAATAGTGAGCGGCAGCGTATGTTAAGCTCATTTAATTCCGACATCGATAGCATCATCCAATGGGGTAAAAACAATAGAGTGGAATTTAATGCTTCCAAAACACAATGCTGTCTTCTGTCGTTAAAGCGTAACACTGACCCATTGCCATTATTCCATGAATGGCACTTGTATCTCGGAAACCGGAAAGCTTTCCGTCCTGGGTATGTGCATCAGTGACAGCCTTTGTTGGAATGATCAAATATGCCGCGAAATGCCTAGGTTTCCTATACAGATGCAAGAAATTCTTCACACCCACCGATCTGGCTACAATTTATAAGGCGTTCATTTGTCCTAAGTTGGAGTTCAGCGCTCATGTTTGGTCTGGTGCATCTAAGACCTCATTGCACCTACTAGATAGAATACAAAAACGTGCGATAAAACTGATAGATGACCCCAGCATTACCAAAACACTAGACTCGCTGGAACATCGTAGGAACGTATCCTGCCTTTCATTGACACGGGATCGAATCCCGACACAGCCATGTCATCGAACGTGTTTTCACGGTGTTTCTCCTCAGCGGAGTTCTGACAAAACCCCCTGTAGTAAAATTGTCATGAAAAGCTCCTCGAAATTCGCCGTTCGGAACAGGCAATAAGCTGTAGGTCCCTTTCACCTATGGGAAAATGAAATCACACACAACATGGGTGATTGAGAGAAGCTCGGCTCAGGTTCTTCATGGACTGTAACGCCAACATACACACATACATACACTTTTGTAGAGTGTGCAACGGGAAGAGTCATTTCGTCTGTGTGTTGGCGAAATACAAAACGTAAGTCTGGCCACGATAAAGTTGATCAAATTCTATCGTTAAACGGAGAAGACGAGTACGTTAAGCGGAGCAGCAAACAGTGGTGCAGTTAATAGTATATGGAACTAAACTTGACTTTCGACTCGATACGGGGGCCACGTGTTCAATGATCGGTTTAAATGGCTATCGACAGTTGGGGGAACCAAAATGTACTCAGTCTGCTAGAGTGTTGAGGGCATATGGCAATCACCGGGTTTCAGTCAAAGGCATTTTACATGTGACAGTACAGTTTATGCAACAAGAACACAATTTATAGCTTCTGGTCGCTGAAACCTTCTGTCGATATTTAGTCCAAGTAAGCAGTAAGATGTTTTGGAGTTATTACCGACGTCGGAGAAGAAATCGCCGAATTCCCACTTAATGCCAAGTTGATAGCTAAGGAGACTGCTAAAGATCCTGTATTAAGGAAAATTTCCTGATTACTTGATGAAGGATGGCCTAGAAACCTTAAGGATGGAGATGAAGATATTAAACCCTTTTTGTATTAGACGGTTTGGCCATAACACGACATAAGGGAGTCTAACTCGAACAAACCAACATGTCCAGGGTGATCGTACCTTTTAGCTTAAGGAAAAGGGTTTTGAAAATGTTACACTGTGGCCATTGGGGCATCGTAAGAACTAAGCAACTAGCGCGTCGACATTGTTGGTGGCCAGGTATCGATCGAGAAATTGAAAGCTTGGTAAATCGCTGCGAAATGTGCTGCAGAATAGTGATAATCCTCGCCAAGAATTTGTAAGTTGGCCAAAACCGTCAAAGCCATGGGAAAGGGTACATGTAGACTTCCCTGGTCCATTCCTTAATAACATGTATCTTATCTGCGTCGTGGCGTGGCCCTGAGCTTACGTCACAGGAGTTCGCAACATTTTGTTATCAGTGCGATATTCAGCATATTCGGTCCGCCCCATTTCACCTGCCTCGAACGGTGAAGAGTTAAGGATGGTGCGAACGTTCAAGTCCGCCATGAAGAAACTATTTCGAGATGGTAATAATCAAAGACAAGCTTTACTAGATTTTTTAGTTTCTTACAGATCCTTGCCTAATTCAACGGGGAAGTCATCCTCAGAGCTGCTACACGCAAAGCAACCACGGACGCTGCTTTCGCAACTAGCCTCACGAAAAGGAGCTCTCAAGCTACCACTGATAGAGTCGAAGTTCGCCCTTGGAGAAGAAGTTTATATTCGAATTTTTTCTAGAGACCCAAGTTGGATACCTGGTAGAACTTCTGCAAGAGTAGGCAGGAAAATGTTCGAGGTGTAAACTTCAACGGGAATTAGCAGAAGACATCAGAACCAGATGCGCAAACTCACTGGAGTTACTGAATTTGAAGAAGGGAGAATCCTAGCTTGCCTTACTCAATCGGATGCCCATCAACCCAATTCCCAGTCCATGTCTAAAAATACGATAGACGCTCGTTTATTTTTTAGTAGTTGTAGTATATCATATTTCCTTGGACTTAATAAACTTAATAGTTGTAACGCATACAGTTATTTGTTGTAATGTATACTTTGGAGATTTTCACATCTAAAGAGGATTCGTGATCAAGTACAGTCACTGAATAACGGTATAATGGAAAAAATTCTTGGCAATTCAGCAACGTTATTATTCATAAATACGATAAGTCAAACAGTACAAGCTGTCCACTCGAATTTTTGAATAGCATAAATGTACTCGGCCTTCCACTTCATAAAATAGACTTAAAAGTTGGTATTCCGATTATGCCGCTTCGCGATTTGAATCCACCGAAACTCTATAACGGTAATAGATTACGTATCGTTTCTTTGCAGAAGAATATAATCGAAGCCGTAATCAAATCGTACTTTGCCTTGGCCCATTTGAAGCATTTAATTATTATTAAAAACTTAACGAAATATTCAAGCAATTTTCACGCGAACGAAGTCTCGGGTACACGCTAGTATACGATAAATGAAGACAAGACGGAACTGGTTATATACACCACAAGAAAAATTAAAAATCCTCCAACTATTAAACTCAACGATAAGACAGTAACTCTAGTGAAGAAAGCTATTGTAAGTAAGAGTAAATCAAATATGATTATATCATCCAAACGCAGCAATCAAAAATATTAACAACGATACTAGAAACTCCATATGGTATATCCCCAACGACGACATCCATAAAGACCTTAAAGTACCGACAGTAATGTAAGAGATACAAAAGACAAGCACAATCACGGCTATTAATCCACGATAACGATGAACTTAACTCTATCCCGCTACAGGAAATAACCCGAAAAAGAAGACTAACGCGACTAAAGAGTTAATCCTGGGTTGATAGGGTCTTCTACGAATATGTGCATGTTTTACGATGTTTTCTAAAATCTCTATACAGGCGGCAGCATAAGCCCGAAGTCCTTAGGGAAGGAAATCATGTGTCATACCATGTCCTTCGTTTCTCACTATTCCTAAAACCGTGAAAGTAGTTGGAAATTGCGTTTGTATGTACGTATAACATGGAGAACCTGCAACCTGGAGATAGCCATTTATCATTTTTGCGGTTGTTTTTTCGATCTTGAACTAGTTTAGTTAGTTTATTGCTTTATCCCCGCGGGAGAAGTAGGGCTGCAACAAAAGATTACCACCGTGCACGGTTTTGGGCCATCTGCTTTATTTCTTCCCAGTTCTTGCTTACTTCTTTTATCTCCTTTTCTACCGACCCCTTCCAAGTTATTTTGGGTCTCCCTCTTTTTCTGTTTCCTTGGGGTTCCACTCTAAGAGTAATACCTCTCCAATTTGAGCATTCTGAGGTATTGCCTTTCTTTTGAATTTTTATTAGCGTCCCTTTCTTCCAATCCCCTGTTATATCTTCTCTCTCCTATATCTATTTAAATAGTTCCAAGAATACTTCTGCTGTGAGATTGGAATTTGCTTCGAGTATCTCTGGAGTTAGACTGCCTACTCTGGGTACTTTCCCATTTTTCAACTCTTTAATTGCTAATACAATTTCTGTTTTTGTCGGTACGGTTGCGCTTATCATGGGGTCTTCCGTGTACATTTGGTTTTCTGCTTGAACCTGATTCCTATTTTTTTCCTCCGTCTTCCCTTTCTATTCTTCTTTCTAGCAGCTCTTCAATTTTATAACCGCACTTCTACTAGCAATGACAAAAAAATAGCTTATTGATCTTACCAACGTTTTAGCCCTAATTACGCTCGAAGAATTTGATACTCTAATACCTGGGACTCTATTTATTTTACACCTGACAATGAATTGTATGATGAATGTATGATGTTAGTATACCAACAGTGATAATTAAGCCCAAACGTTGCCCATGCTATAACAATATTATTAGAGAGCAAATTCGTGAGAGAGGACCATTTTTTTGGCTTTTGTAGTCCCACTGACTACAATAGAAATCAATACAACGTTGCTCGGAATAAAACAGCTAGTATGATACGCTTCTACGAGCGTGCTTACATCGTGCGAAAACTTGATCTTAAACAAAGCTCTAGAGAATTATGGAAACATTTAAATAAACCTCGTGTAAATGCCGGGAAAAATATAGCTGAATGTCCTTTTAGCCATAGTACAATGAGCACTGTTTTTGCGCCCGTCTCTACAATACCTTCAGTACTTCCAGCATGTTCAGATGACTCTAGTGTAGGATTTAGTTTTGAATATGTCCAGTCAATTGTTATGATGCAAGTCGTAGTAATAAATCGAACGCTAGAGGACCTGATTGTGTGTCACCTAAGTTTAAAAAGTTAGTCCTGCCCATTATACTTCCGTGTATGTTGAATATCTTTCATTTTCGTACATAAAGTTGTCGATTTCCAGGGAAGTGGATAGAAGCCACCATTGTTCCTGTCCCGAAAATATCCACCCCGTCAGATCCGCCAGATTTCAGCCCAATCAGTTTACTCTCTTTTCCAGCTAAGGTGCTTGAAAAGATTACGGCTAACCAAATACAAAAGTACTTAGAAGGGGGTAACTATTTATCCAAGCGGCAATCAGATTTTGGCCATTTACATAGCTGCGAATCTACGGTTATCAAAGTTACTCCAGAATAGCGTAAAGCACTGGACACAAACATACTCGGAATCATGGTTCTTTTCGACTATTCCAAAGTCTTTGATTGCAATCCTACTGTCTAAAAAACTACTGAAATCGAACAACTATTTTTGTTTTAATAATACATCTCTCAGACTTCTTGCGCAATATCTAAGTAACCGCGTTCAGATAGTTAAAATGGAACTGGGAACTTCAAGTCCTACTTCAGTTAACTCTGGTGTACCGCAAGGGTCTGTCTTGGGTCCACTACTTTTCTCTATGTTTATAAATTATCTTCCAAACTCAATCAAAAACTGTCAAGTGCATATGTACGCGGATGATGTCCTTAATTATCTATGTCAGTCTGTTGGTTTAATAATAAAAACCTTAAGCTGTCGGTGTCTAATAATAAAAACCTTGAACTGGATCTTTTAAAGACTATGGAAATGATATGCTCACTCATGTCCGGAACGGAAACATTATTACTTATGTCGACAAAGTTAGCTATCTAGGTTATCAAATTAATAGCACATTAACCTGTTGCGATGCCGTTTTGTATACAATAAGAAGAAAAACCATGGCCTTTCTAGGTTAAGATCGTCATCGCATGGATTAAGAGCCTGTTATTTCCTTTTTTCACGTTTAATTGTTCTGTAAATACAGGACAAGGATACCCTTGTCTCGATTATGATTGCAACCGCAAAATAAATTTAGCTTTTAAAGATTTTATTCGGTTCTTTTAAAATGTTCCAAGGTAATCGAATACCTGTTCAGCTTAAAACTTGATGCATATTATAAGTTTAGAAATATTATAAAGCTATTTAAGATCATCCACGGTAATTGCCCTATTTACTTACGGTTGATTCCCTTTGATCAGTCCCGCGTTTTGTACACACAACTGGAGAACGCCCCATTTTCACCATTTTGTCGATTTAATGAAAAATTTGTTTGTAATATTAATTTTAGATACTTAATTATAAGATAAAACATCTTGTGGTATCAAGTTAAACCGAGAACTTTGATGTCAAAAAAGGATCCAGACAGGGCGACACAATGTCATGTGATTTTTTCCATGCTTGATATGGATGCGGTATTCACTGGCCAATACAGGAGGTATGATCTACCTCATGTCTGCACAGTTGCTCGCATAAGTTGATGACATTGACGTGATTGGGAGAACGCAGCGTGACGTCAATGAAGCTTTTATGAGCATTGAAGCAGAAGCGGCTAAAGTGGGTCTGAAGGCAGACCCAATGTTGAGTTTACTGAATATATTGACAATGACAGTTCGATGATTAGTGAAAGGGTGCATTTCCAAATTGAATTCAAAGTTGTCAATTCCCTATTGGAAAACCCTATATATGCTGTCGTCAAAGAAAGACGCACAACACAGACGTCTTGGCCAGAATATCACTGTCGTTAGCTATAGCTTTGATGTAGTCAAGGAATTCAAAGTGATTCTAGCCTGGCTCACTGGTAACAAGCGGAAATAACACTAGCGCTGACACAGAATAACTCTTGCCAACCGCTGATTCTTGGGCTCAAAAGGCAATAGAGTAGTAGGGCCCCCTCCTGAAAAAACTAACGTGACCCTCTTACTTAACTGAAGTAGGACCGAATTATTCCAGTCCTCCTCCACGGCGCATTGGTTTGGGCCTTATTAAAAATAGATTAAGAGATCCTTGATCGTTTTGAGAGGAAAATTCTGCGTTCAATCTTCGGTCACGTTTGTGTCGACGGAGAGTGGAAGAGAAGATTCCATCAAAAACTGTAGGGGACTAGTACGACGCCTAAGGTTCCAACGTCTAAGAAGGCTGAGCCATGTAAAGCGAGTGGACAGCACAATTCCGGCCTGAAGAGTCTTCGACTCAAACCCCGAAGGACGACGTTGCAGAGGACGGCCGCATCAAAAGTGGCGCACACAGGTGGAAACGGACTGAGCGTGCGACACTGGAAACAGCTATCAAAACCTCGTGCTAACTGAAAAGGCTTGTTGGTTGAGGCCAAGGTTCACCCCGAACTGCAGCGCTACCTAAGTAAGTACGTAAGTGTTCCCTAGGGCTCCGTTTTGCCTCCGATACTTTTTATTATTTTTATAAACTATCTCTTTCCTGTTACTTCTAACTATCTCTTTCCTGTTACTTCTAATCTAATCTGATTTTTCATATTCGTTCACAACTGTAACGACATTTCGATATCGGCAGCAACATTGTATGTATGTATGTATGTTGGCGTTACAGTCCATGGAGCCGAGCTTCTCTCAATCACACGTCTCTGTAGGAATGCTCATCCACATATATACCCACTTTTGAATGGACCATATAAACGATTTTTGTTTAACCGAAACACATGAAACTGGAGCTTCCTGACGGATTCAGTTTTCCTCCCTCTGTACAACATGCAGGTTTTTAAAATCAATCTAAATCGGTATCTCTGCTTGTCGTCGTTCTTTTAACCTTCTGTCCGCTCTATGTACTAAACTGCCAAGTCAAGCAGTCGACACCGTAGGTTGCGAAAATGAATCAAATTATTGCGAACGGGTACGAATTGCACACACCCTGTCCATTTTCATTTTTTAAATTATGTGGTACTATGTGGTACTATTGGTGCATTTTTTGGCACACAGCCATGGGCAGATATTCTTCAACTATTGTTTTCCCAAAGGAACCAATTTTAGCTACATACAGATGTCACGAGGGATTATATATGCTTGCCTTAGTTGGAGATCGACCGGGTAAAGTACATATGGATTTTACCTAAATCATAAGCCGCGCAAATCTTTTCAACCGCCTATGAGTATGTGACTCTTTATCGTTTGGTTTCAGAGAGACCAAGGCCCAATTAGCGCGTATGCGCCGTTCTCATGCCACCAGTCAAGTGGCCTAGTGTGTCGATTTGTGTTTCAAATCCGTTCTGTGGCGTTGACAAATTGAATACAGAATTCAATGTTAGTGAACTTTGATAGGTCGTTAAAGAAGGCTTTGCTGAATGTGGGCTGTCTGGTTCTAGATAGAGCCGAGCATTCGCATAGGAAATGGTTAAGGGAATCCTTTTCCCACGGGTTCTTGCAGCTTCGGCAGTGCGCATTAAGCCAGATGCCTAACTTGGCGGCGTGTGTGCCGATAGGCCAATGGCCAGTACTGAAAGCTACAGTTATGGCATTCTACTGTCGAGTTCTGTTTGTTAGATCCTGGGTTCCTTTTGTGTTGTAGCAAGGCCACATCTTTCTTGATATGAAACAGTTACTCAGGGTACTCCATCTGAAGTTCGCCTTTGAGAGCCAATGTTGAAAATTTGTCCGTTAACCAGTACTTTGGGACGAGATACTGCCTTCGCTAGGGAACTATCGAGAGTAGAGTCGCGCTCGGCCAGCGTATCAGCATTTTCTTTCTCTCTATGGTGCTCAGGTCAGGAACTCAGAAGAGAGTTATGTTGAAATAATCGCCTACCTAATTGATTTCGTCTTTACACTGTTTGACTAGTTTGGATTGTATGGTGTGTGAATCGAGAGCTTTGATGGCTGACTCGCTGCCAATACAAACATCAACGTCTCTCTTAGTAATGGGGTAGCGGGTGAGTGTCTTGCAAACACACTTAATCGCTTGTAGCGCACTAGCGGAGTCCGGATTTCGAAATTATTTGGAGATATTCAGTTCCTAGAGAAGCTACCTGAGCCGACTCCGTACTCCATCTTCGAGCCGTCGTGGATACTTGGTGGAGTCCCATTCATTTTTCCATACCGTTCTGGATGGGAAATAGACTTGGGCGATCTTGTTTAATTTGTGTTTGGATGCCAAGAAGTAAATTGAAGTCGCAGCCAGGTCTCCATGTAACAGGTCCAAAACCTTACTATGACCATAGGGTTTTGATAACCAGAACCCGGATTCTCTGAGCCTAATTGCGCTGCAAGGTGCGGTATATCTAACGTGGACCGTGGGGCACCTGTTACACCAATGCCCGCCGACCTATGGACTCGGTTAAGTTTAGCTATATTGTTTGCTTTGCTTTAGGCCACCATACATGTGAGGATGGGGCGTACAACGAAAGTGTACATTCACGGCACCATTTGGGCCGGAGTCCCCATTTTTTGCCAAAAGTTCTGCTACGGGCGTAGAAAGCGATACACGCCTTCCGTAACCGATGTTCTATGTTTAACTTCCACTTGAGCTTCGGATCTGGGATCTTCTTTTTCTTTTGTGGCGTTCCAGCTCACGAAGGGCCATACCCAAGCTACTCTCAATCACTCATGTTGTGTGTGCTTTATTCTTCACACAAATGAAAGGGACCTACAGTTTTAATGCCGATACGGAACTGCCTGAGTCGAAAAGATTTTTCATGGCAAGTATACTACGGGACGCTGCGAAATAAACATTCGATGGCGTTGGTGTTATCGGGATCCGAACTCGTTCATCGTGCGTCAGAGCCCAACACACTAACTACTGCGCCACGGTGCCCTCTATGAGACATTAAAGTTGAAATGCTTTAAATCCGATATAAACCAATTTCAGTCTTTTCTTGCCAACCAATTTGTCCATAAATGGATATAAAAGTCTACGGCATTAACCATTAACTTTCATCTTTACCTTTAATCTATACCTTCTAATACGTATGTATGTCTTCCCGTTTATAATCTCACAATTCCTTGACAACTCTCAGGATATAACTGAATTTATACGCTTTTGTCTAGGACTCAGATACTATCGATTCTTTGAGTTGATAACCTCATTATAATCCAAAATCAATATAAAGTGGCAAGAAATTAGGAGTGGTCTGTCGGGTCCATTTCAGTAGAGCATTAAAAGTAAACTTTTCGAAAGTGGCCATTTGATATGATAATAAATACATCTTTATGGCTGTGGCAGCTATAAATCAGAAACTTAATATTTGATTTACATGAATTCTGAATCCCGACGTGATTATATGCGATAGTAAAATAAGTTCTGACATGCTGTGTTTGCTTGGAGTAATGATTTTCTTGTTGCTGCTTCACGAGTATTTGTATTGTATTTAATGTAGATATTTAGATTAAGCAATTAAAGAATCTAGGGGAGAAGGGAGCGAACAAACAGAGCAAAGAAGTTGATCGCGTTTAACTTGGCAAACGCCAGCTTCGATCTCTGTCCCTGCTCAATCCAAGTTGACACACAGCCTCCGCGTGGCCTCCCCTGGATAGCTATACTGGCATCCGCCAGGTAGTGAACCAATGTGTGCAGCGACCCGACCCCTTGTTTCTGGGGAAAGAGGAACCTGGCCCTCCAGGTTGGGGGTTGCGCTTAGGGTTAACATCCCTATCGCTGAAAACAAAAATTTTGTTCAGGGACAACCAATAGCCTCGGATACGGACGGATTACATGTTGACGACCCCCGCAAACGTCAAAATGGAAACGAATTTCGGTTCTGCACCTGGAACGTTAGGTCCCTCAACAGACCAGGTGCAGCTGAACAACTGGTCAACTCTTTGGACTGCTATAAGGCAGACATTACCGTGCTCCAAGAAGTGCGATGGGATGGGCCAGGCAAAAAGCGGATGAAAAACTGTGATATATGTATGCTACGAAAACTGCTACAGAGAAAATAAACAACGCTTATTCGGATGCGGATTTGTTGTTCGAGGCAGACTCAGGAAAAAAGTCTTAAGGTTCCAGTATGTAAGCGAACGCCTCATAACTATCCGCATCAAGGCCAATCTCGACAATATAAGCTTACTATGTGTCCACGCCCCCACAGAGGAAAAAGATTACCGACATAAAGACTACTTCTATGATCTCCTAGGCAGAATGTATGCGCAATGTCCCAGCTATGACACCAAAATCGTTCTAGGAGATTTCAATGCGAAGCTGGGTAAGGAGGCTATCTTTGAACGGGTCATTGGAAAGCACAACCTACACAACACCACGTCAGAAAACGGACTAAGGCTAGTGGACTTTATGGCGGGACATAACCTGGTAGCAGCAAGTACACGATTTCCACACCTCAACATCCATAAGGGGACCTGGCGGTCTTTCGATCAATCGACAACCAACCAAATTTATCATATTGCGATCGACGGCAGACACTCCTCCAGCATCCTAGATGTCCGAACCTTTCGAGGAGCCAACATCGACTCGGATCATTACCTTGTTGCAGCCAAGGTACGGATGCGATTTTCTCGGAACCAACGGAGTCGAGTAAGAACACCAAAATTTAACGTCGGGAACCTGCAATCGCAGGAGACCGCCAGAACCTTCGCCGATCAAGTCTCCCTCAAGCTCTCTCAGGTCCCGATGCAATCTGCAGAAACCATAGAACAGCAATGGAGTCGTTGTCAGAACGCCATTAGAGAGGCCGCCTCAGATATACTCGGTTTCGAGCCACCACCGTCGGGAAACCCCTGGTTTGATGATGAGTGCAGACAGGCTCATGTAGAGAAACAGAATGCATACATGGCCACATTGCATCGACGGACGAGAGCTGTCCGCGAGCTCTATGAACAGAAAAGGAGGGAGGAGCATGCGCTTCTGAAAAGGAAAAAGAAGAAGTACGAGAAGCGCGAGATCGAGGAGATGGAGAGATGTTACGGCAGGAACGACGTTCGAAAATTTTACCAAAAAGTAAAACGAACATGCCACGGCTATAAAGCCAGAGCAAAAGCCTGCAGGGATGAGCACGGACAACTAGTAGTGGAGTCACAGTCGATGCTGAGATTGTGGAAGGACCACTTCTGCAGACTGTATAACGGCGATGATAGTAAAATTGCCGCCGTCAGGCAGAGCGAACCATTCCCAATGGACGAAGACGAAGGAGAATCCCGTCCACCCGACCTAGACGATGTTAAGATAGCGATATCGAAGCTTAAGTCTTATAAAGCTGCTGGAGCAGACGGACTCCCCGCGGAACTGTTTGAAGCAGTTGGCGATGAATGGTCAGGAACATGCACCAACTCATCTGGAAGATATGGTCGGAAGAACGCATGCCCGATGAATGGAATCTCAGTATTGTTTGCCCGGTCAATAAGAAAGGAGACCCCTATGACTGCGCCAATTACAGAGGGATAAGCCTCCTGAACATCGCGTACAAGCTCTTCTCTGCTGTACTGTGCAAGTACCTGAAACCGTTCGTGGACAACCTGATAGGTTCCTACCAGTGTGGTTTCAGGCCAGGAAAATCAACGATAGACCAAATATTTACACTACGGCAGATCTTGGAGAAGACCCATGAATTCCAGGTCGGCACGCACCATCTTTTCGTCGACTTTAAAGCCGCGTATGACAGTGTTTATAGAGACGAGCTATACAGAGCCATGTCATGTTTTAACATTCCTGCCAAACTCGTCAGACTATGCAGGATGACTATGGAGAACTCTCGCTGCTCCATTAAGATCGGAGGTGAACTAACCTTTGATGTTAAAAACGGTTTTAGACAGGGTGACGCACTGTTACGTGATTTCTTTAACATCGTACTTGAAAATATCGTGCGGGACTCTGCGGCCAATACAAGAGATACAATCTACTTCAAGTCTACACAATTGCTTGCCTACGCAGATGACATTGACGTTTTCGGACGGACAAAACGAGATGTCAATTAGGCGTTCGCAAGCATTGAAGCAGAAGCGGCTAAAAAGGGTCTAAGGGTAAATGGGACAAGAACAAATACATATATGCTGTCATCAAAGAAAGACGCGCAACACCGAAGTCTTGGTCAGAACGTCACCTTCGGCAGCTATATTTTTGAAGTAGTCAAGGACTTCGTCTACCTTGGCTCGATAGTGGAAAGCAGCAACGACACCAGCGCTGAGATAAAACGCAGAATAACTGTTGCCAGCCGTTGCTTCTTTGGGCTCAAGAGGCAACTGAGTAGTAGAGCCCTCTCTCGAAAAACCAAGGTATCCCTCAACAAAACCTTAATCATCCCGGTCCTCCTCAACGGCGCTGAGGCCTGGACGTTATCAAAAGCGGATGAAGAGGCTCTTGGGCGTTTCGAGAGGAAAATTCTGCGTGCAATCTTTGGTCCCGTTTGTGTAAACGGAGAGTGGAGAAGGAGATTCAACCAAGAACATCGGCCCGGTTAGGCGTCTTCGGATTCAACGTCTAAGATGGCTAGGCCATGTAGAGTGAATGAGCATCACCGCTCTGGCCCGAAGAGTCTTCGACTCCAACCCCGAGGCACGTCGCAGCAGAGGACGACCGCATCTTAGGTGGCGCGCACAGGTGGAAAGGGACCTGAACCAACTGGGCGTGCGGCACTGGAAGCGGCTGGCCAAAGATCGTGCCGGCTGGAGAGGCTTGTTGGTTGATGCCCTGGTTCACCCCGAACTGTAGCGCCATCAAAGAAGAAGTTGAGGACATCCTTCCAATCATGTCATAATTTGCTCTTTCGTAATAGTGAACATAACTTATGTGGATTACAATATTGATATCTAATTTGACGAAAATACCACAATGAAAAGCGGAATTCCGAAACATTGGTAGTTCAGAATTTTCGAGATTTAAAGAGGATTCGTTGTCTACAAATACGAGATCGAGTATCGGATTGAAATCGTTGGGACTTTTTAATTTTACCCTCGTAGCAGGGCTTGCTTTTTATATTAATTTTAAGAGGCAGTTTTTGGTTGTTGCCGATTTTCGAATTTTTGACAGCTATTTTACTGGTTTCTAAAATTTCGGCTCGGCAATTTTGATGTCGAAGATGCTTCCCGCTTTGGAAGACCGAATAACAACTCGTGAGATCGCTGAGAGAAAAAAAATAATATCCATCTACAAAGTTTTGCAAAATACACAGCTTAAAAGCCTAAATTTGCTCTTTAGGGGTCATCCATAAAGTACGTCACACTAATTTCTCGATTACTGGAATCTAGATGTGAACCGAAATAATCGTGTTTTAATATAACGCCAGTAAATTCGCGACCTAGAGACGCCACTCGTCGTTCCACTCTGTTGAAAGCACTTCTTCCAGGAGAATGTGTTACAATGTAAATAGCGTCCACGTCATGTCCATGTATTTCTGAACCCATAACTCGCTCGTATCGTGGATTTTCATAAAAATTATTAATTTAAATTCTTGGTTTAGCGAGGCTTAGCTGAGAGGAATCGCCCCTGTTAGATGTATAGGATTTTGACATGTGACATCACGGAACCTTGGACCCCTCCCACCCCATGTCACAAAATATCACATTTCGTCGACGCACTCCCCCCTCTTAACGTGTGACGTACTTTATGGATGGTCCCTTATGAAGCATGACACATTTCGACAGTTGTATTTTAGCAATCGCTGTGTACCCAATCTACATGGGTCTTGCGAAAATGTTTGTAGTCGTAATGAGTGGGATTTGAAATTCAATAAAAAGTTGTTCAATTAACTACCGGCAAAGTTCGTTTTAAGGCATCAATATTTAACCATAAAAGTCCGGTGTTTCAGACGAATTATATCCGGGGATGATTTGGGATTTCTGATTATGGAAATAACAAATAAACAGGCACCCAAAGAAAGTTTAAATTAAAAAAAAAAGAGACACGTGCTTCTTTCTGTGCTTATCCACTCGTAAGCATTCAGAAATCACTCTTCCTGTCAGCATATTAATTTGCCCTTTCTATAGCTTTCGTTCCCCAAGGTAAACTTTCCACATCATCTTTCTATAATATAAAAATGAATCGCTGAATGTGTTGCTAAGCACAAATCTCGAGAACAGCTGGACCGATTTCGCTAATTCTTTTTTTATAATATTCCTCGAAGTAGAAAAAATTGCCTAAAAAAATAAAAAAAAAATTACAAAAACACTTTTCTATCGATAATTTAAAAATGAATCGCTGAATGTGTTGCCGAAATTTAAAAAAAATTCCCAAAAAAAAAATATGCAAAAGATTCGTAATAATGCTTGAAAGTCAATTTGAACTTTAATACCATACCATAAAGTTTAAGTGTTAGTGAAGGGGTTCCGGTAAGGCAAAACAATTGAGTGACGTTAGTATCGTATAGTGTTGTGTTTGTGAGTTACTAAATATGCCTCCTATAAGGCGGTGGACAAATTTAGGCAGAAGAGCCAGAAATGCAATGAATCAAATTAATTATCAATCTAATCGTACTGCCCAGGGACGTGAAGATCGCAATGAACGTGAAAGAGAAAGACCCGTGAAGCGCGACATTCGACAAATAATGGTGCAAGTTTGAATCGAGCTGCTTTCTGTTACGATATGTCAATTGATTACAGTGCCTACTTCTATGTTGCTATTGGACATATGAACTCAGTTTGTCAATATTGTAAGGCATTGAAATACAAAAATGAAGCCAATGGATTGTGTTGCGTAAATGGAAAGGTGAAATTGATACCATTGCTTCCACCTCCAGAGCCATTGTACTCATTGGTTTTAGGAATAGGAACAGATTCCATACACTTTTTGAAAAATATTCAACAATACAACGACTGCTTTCAAATGACTTCATTTGGAGCAACAAAAGTAGTTAGGGAAAATTTCATGCCAACTTTTAAGGTTTGTAATAGTATTTGCAGTTGTATGTTTTTTATCCATTACATATACGTTTTTTCCCTTTACAGATGTATGTATGTATGTATGTATGTTGACGTTACAGTGGAGGACCTGAGCTGAGCTTCTCTCTCAATCACCCATGTTGTGTGTGGTTTCATTTTCCCATAGGTGAAAGGGACCTACAGTTTATTGCCGGTTCCGAACGGCGAAATTCGAGAAGCTTTTCTTGACAATTTTACTACAGGGGGTTTTGTCAGAGCCCCGCTGAGGAGAAACACCGTGAAAAACACGTTCGATGACATGGCTGTATCGGGATTCGATCCCGTGTCATCGGCGTCAGAGGCCAACACACTACCCACTGCGCCACGATGCTCTCCCTTTACAGATACAGGGTCAAATATATCACAGAGCAGGTTCTTTGTTACCAGTGCCAGATAGCGACTACAAGTTTTTGCAAATTTATTTATGGGCAATTCTCCATAAGAAATCAATCTACGTTGTGCACATAAAAATTCAGTGAAAAGATCAATAGTAGAACAATTACAAAACTTATTTCACGAACACAATCAATTGATTATATTACTTAAAAGTGCAAGTGAAGCCATCTGATGATCACAAAATTATTATCAGAGCAGATAAGACTCCTGTGGGCCAACATGCAGGACGTTTTAATGCACCTACTATCGATGAAGTTGCCAGCCATTGTTATAGTTGGAGAAAATTTGGAGTCACGTGATATTGTTTTACATCGTCGAAATAATCAATTATAACGTATTAAGGAAACGCATCGCTCATATGATGCACTCCAATATCCCATTATATTTTGGCAAGGTGAAGATGGCTATGATTTCTCAATCAAGATGATAAATCCTATTACAGGTAATTGAAATATTGGCTTATGAGATGTTACGTCATCTACTATATCACCTACTAAATAGTTTAATTTTTCATTGAAATGTCATCGTCATAATAATAGAAAAAATATTTGCAGGTTCCGAAATCAACAAAAAAGTTAGTTCAATGAACTATTATTCATACCGCCTAATGATCAGAGAAAATGATGACAATCACATCTTAAAATGCCGGCGATTATGTCACAGATATGTTGTTGATATGTATGTAAAGATTGAAAGGGAGAGATTAACATTCATCAGGTTGAATCAGACCAAACTTCGATCTGAAGAGTATATTCACCATCGAGATGCAATTCATTCTGACGGAAACGCAGAAAATGTTGGCAGGAATAGTCATCCTTCCAGCAACCTACATCGGAAGTCCTCGGCATATGCATGAGTATGCTCAAGATGCCATGTCCTATGTTCGGCATTATGGCACAGCAGAGAGAGTTTCTCGATTAACCCAAATAATACAATTTTAGTCCCGTTTACAAAGAGGAGATAGGTACAGCCCTGCTCCGTCTTCCTAAATGACACAAACATAGGATTTTCAGAAGAAATTAAGTATCTAGTGATTGACATCGATCGCAGACTCAACTGGAATTCCAATATTAAAAAGAAGCTTACAAAAGGGACTAAGGCCATGTGGGCCTGTCGACGCACTTGCGGTAAAACCTGGGGACTTAAACATAAGGTAGTCCACTGGTTATATACTGGTTATATACCTATGCGCCCATGGCATGGTGGACGAAAGTTTAGCAAAAAACGGTAATCGTTAAGCTTCAACGCCTTCAGAAACTAGCGTGTCTCGGCATTACAGGCGCTATGCCAACCTTCCCCACGGCAGCCCAAGAAGCACTCATTGGGCTTACTTCACTGCACCTTTTTATTAAAAAGGTCAATCTAAGCCTATAGACTGGCGTAAGAGGAGTAACCATCAACATACTCTCTGATAGCCAAGCAGGGCTAAACCGCTGAGTTCGTACACCACGAACTTAAAAACCGTCAAGACCTACAAGACCTCGTCAAAAGAAACAAAGTCAAACTCTGGTGGGTGCCAGGGCACAAAGGTATTAAGGGAAGGTTCCACCGAAAAATACATTGGGCCTGAATCTTTCTGCGGCACTCGAAATTCTAAGATCAACTTCTTCTTGACAAATGGGAAAAATCGCAACACCTGTCCTTTTGGAACAGCGTTCAGGGACTTCGCTAATCGAAACGATTTATACGGCCCCTGAACAAACACTCTATTAACATACCCAAACCTTATAGAGTAGATATCAGAAGACTAGTCAGGACACTGCGGTCTGAGATATCATCTTAACAAAATTAACCTCTCGTCTAAAACTGAGTGTCGACTCTGTCTTGAGGACGAAGAGACGGCAGAGCACATACTGTGTGAGTGTGCTGCTCTCTGCTATCTCCTGAGGGGATCATCTTCGCTCCTACGAGAAGCATTCTAAACTTCATTAGGGAAGAAGCTTCTCGGCTAGCAGGTACAATAGATCTGTAAAGGTCGCAGTGCATAATTGTTGGCACTAGCCCCTTAATAAAAAAAAAAAAAAAAAAAAAAAAAAAAAAAAAAAAAGGGGTACCAGGACACACAGCGATATTTCATGCTCGCCAGACAAAGAACGATGCAACAGCCAGACATGGCGCAAGCAGGTATACCAGGTCTTCTTCTTCTTACTATGTGGCGCTACAGTCTGGGGTGGACCTGGACCCCTCAACCAACAAATCTCTCCAGCCAGCACGATATTTTGCCAGTTGCCTCTAAACGCATTTTGGCCACCTTCGCTTCAATGCCAACAAACGCTTCATTGGCGGCTCGCTGTGTTCGACCAAGCACGTCAATATCATCCGCATAAGCTAGTAGTTGAGTTTCGCATGATCTTCTCAAGTAAAATGTTGAAAAAGTCATATGACAGCGCTTCACCTTGCCTAAAACCATTTTTGACATCAAAGGTCTCGTGGAGTTCGTTACTGACCTTGATGGTGCAGCGAGATTTCTTCATCACCATCCAATACATATATTCTAGCGAGCTTTTTAGGAATGTCAAAACTAGACATGGCACTGTTTAGCTCGTCTCTATGCGCATTACCATATGCGGCCTTGAATTGGATAAATAGGTGGTTAGTATCGATTTTCATTTCTTGGGTATTTTCCAGAATCTGCCGCAGTGTGAAGATTTGACGCGGACGTTCCTGGCCTATAACCACACTGATATGAACCGTTTTGATGAACGGTTTCCGGCGTTAACATAAAACGGCAGAGAGAATCTTGTACGAGATGTTAGGAGACTGATCCCTCGGTAGTTGGCGCTGTCAAGGAGACCTTTTTTGTGGAACGGACAAACGGCACTGAGATTCCACTCGTCGGGCATGCTTTTCTCCGACCATATGATGACCTGGTGCATGTGCCCAACCAGGTAATCTTCAGCTGCTTTAAGCAGTTCTGCGGACAGTCTGTTCGACTTCGTTTGACACTGTGTTACTTCAGTCTCGATATTGCTATCTTGACCTTATCTAAGTCGGCAGAATGGAATTTTTGTCCATCGTCGTCCAAAGTGAGTATTGCGTTCTGCCTGTCAGCAGTGTTTGGGTCGTCATCAATGTCTAACAGATTCCAGATTCCCAGCATCGACTGCCGGTAGGCTTCGGTCCGTGGTTTGTCTCCACTGGATAGCTGTTTTAACTTTTGGTTAAACTTTCGGACTTCATTCCAGCCATAAAACTAGCTTGCCTGCACTCGTCGTTAAACCAGAGGTTTTTCCTTGGTGGGTTTTTCTTGGCTCCTTGACAATGCTTCCATTCGTCTTTTATTGTTATTACAGGCGGCGTCTAATGGCGGAAACACTACGAATTTAATGGGACACATAAACAACATCCACAAATCTATTAATTTAGAACCGATAAGAACTAAAAATTTGCAAAAAAAGAAAATTGAACAACAAGGCCGCAGGCTCAGATGGCTTGCCATCAGAGCTCTTCAATGCTGGCGGCGATCATATGCAGAATTTGGGAAAATGGAAGCATGCCCAACGACTGGAATACCAACTCTATTTGCCCCATCTACAAAAAAGGCAATTCTACTTCTTGCAAGAACTATAGAGGTATATCCCTGCTCAGTGTCGCATACAGGATCCTGTCCAGCGTATTGTGTGAACGTCTCAAGCCATTTTGCACCGCACTGATCGGCAGCTACCAGTGCGGCTTCCGGCCCGGCAAATCGACTATAAACCAAATTTTCACACTTCGACAAATCCTGGAAAAGACCGACGAGTTTCGAATCGATACACACCATCTTTTCATCGATTTCAAAGCCGTATACCACAGCATTCATCGTGAAGAACTGTTTGGTGCGATGGCCGAATTCGGGATCCCGGGAAAACTGATCCAGTTGTGTCGCGTCACGCTAAAAAATACGCGATGCACCGTGCAGATCTGTTCTAGGACTTGGGAACCGTTTGAAACATGCACCGGATTTCGGCAAGGAGACGCGCTGTCATGTGACTTCTTCAACCTGGTGCTGGAGCAGACGGGCAAGCGTCAACACGGAAGGCACTATCTTCTACAAGTCCGTCCAGCTGCTAGGATACGCGGATGATATCGACATCATCGCGTGTTTTCGCCGTGACATTGTGGAAGAATTCAGGGCGATTGAAGAACAGGCGAAACAAGTTGATCTTAAGGTCAATGAGGACAAGCCGAAGTACAAGCTGTCAAGCAAAAACCAATCTGTCGCTCACCACCTGGGACAAAATATAACAATTGACAGCTACAATTTCGAGGTAGTTAAGGCAAACGTAAATTCCACAAATGACAACACAGTGGAGATCCGGCATAGAATCGCCCTGGGCAGCCGCTGCTACTTCGGCTTGTCCAAACAACTTGGGTCAAAACTCCTCACTCGAAAAACCAAAGTCATGCTTTACAAAACGCACATACTGCCAGTCTTGCTGTACGGAGCCGAAAGCTGGGCGACAAGCAGGACAGTGGAGCTGATTTTGGGTTCTTTCGAAGAAACATTCTGCGCCGGATATTTGGTCCTGTCTGTGAGGAAGGTGAATGGAGAAGAAGACATAACCGCGAACTCTACGAGCTGTACAAAGATGTGGTTGTAGTCCGGAAGGCAAAGATCCGTCAACTATACTGGCTCGGCCACATAGAGCACATGGACATCAACGCTCCTGCAAAGAGGGTCTTCGACTCCGAGCCTCCTGGTTCGAGATGAAGAGGAAGACCGAACCTCCGGTATAAAGACCAAGTAATCGCGGATGTAAGAAATCTTGGTCTTGATAACTGGAAGTGGGGTGCCCGGGACCGTCAAGGATGGAAGGCAGCTATAGCTCAGGCTCAGATCCTCCAAGGATCGCTCGCCGGATAAGTAAGTAAGTATATAAGGACAACCAGCCTTTTTCCTTTTATGGCAAACGCCGTAGTAGAGATCGCAGTTTCTCATCCTTGTTTTGCCCGGCCAAACCCATCTCACTTCCTGGATTGTCGTAATGTCTGTTTTGTATCAGCCCAGGGCCTCCGCAAGTTCATCGGCTGCGCGTGGTCTGTTGGGTGACTTCATATTCCACTGTAGATCCAAAATTCATTGTCTGCTGGGGTTGGTAACAGTATATCCGTCCGAATCCGTTCTTGTTATTGTTTCGTAACGCGAAAGATTTTGATTTATGTCGGGGTTAGGCTCCCGCACAACCCCCAATAGAGAGGCCAGGCCCATTTTTTTCAACCCTCGGGCGGAGGGCGATACATTAGTTCAACATATAACCGTTGTCATGATGATCCAGCTGGCGCTGCTAGGAGGTTATATACCTATTTGACTTGCGTGCTAGAACTTAAACTAAAACTTACGAATCAAGCCTCGGCCGAGACGAAGGCATACCTGCCAGGCAAATATGGCCACGACTTGACCACACCACCATAGTGTGATCGTCGGGCTGTCCCTCCAACTCCTTTCCTCTTCGACGGCTGTTGGCACTCACTACACCAAATTGAGTGAGTGCTAATACTACTGACACAAAAGCGAAACTTACTACTGTCACAAAACCATCTCATTCATAATCCCTGCTAACCACTGCGCCCTATCAGTTGGCTAATTTTTGGTGCGTCTAATGGTTGCAAAAAAAAAAGTATTTTTTGAATGAGCCTAGAGCGGCTCATAAACTGGAAAGAATTCTCACGTAGTACAAGGCGGATATTACTGTGGTGAAGGAAATACCCTGGATAGGAAACGGGATGATGAAGAAAAAACATTGCGACATTTGTAACAGCTGTCACACAAGATTGCTAATGTTGGGGTGCGGATTTGTCCTGGGAAAGCGGTTAAGGTCGAAGGTCATCGACTTTAAGTCAATCGCATGGTTGTGATCCGCATTAAAAGCAGATTTTACAACATCAGCACCCGCCCCTACCGAGGAGGCTGAAGACAACATCAACGAGCACTTCTATGATATCTTGGACAAGATCTACGGAGCCTGTACGGAGTACGATATTAAAATCATACTCGGGGACTTCAAGGCCAAAATCGGTAAGGATGACACCTTTGGCGGACTGATTGGAAAGCACAGCATCCCGACTCACAGGCTTCCGACTCACGGACTTTGCGACAGCTCGTAATACGGTGATAAGTAGCACAAGATTTCCCCGCAACGAATCCACACAGCAACCTGGTGATCTCCGGATGGTCAAACCGCCAACCAAGACACTCGTCAAACGAAGCAGCAAGATTCAGAGCTCGACTGTTCCTGAACACGCCGGAGGTTACCAGAGTCTACAAAGAGCAACTGAGCGAAAGACTCTCCGGTATGCCAGCGTCGAGCACAAATGTCAACAATATATATGTGGCTGTATTGCTGCTTAGCCATTCAGGAAGTGGCCGAGACCACCTTAGGCTACCTACCACACCCGACACTCGAAACTCATAGTATGATGGCGAGTGGGAGCAGGAAAAGGCAGTAACTGACGAGGCGTACCAGAAGGCGCTGCACCGAAAAACCAGGTCAGCGCGAGAGGAGAACAGAGCCGGAGTAAGGGAGGAGAAAAAATATGATAAACAAAATAATCTTCGCGGCCTCCCAACTGAAGGACATCGAGGAGTCTAGGGACAAACATAAAATACGGGCCCTTAATAAGAAAGCTGAGAGCACCGTAGCGCAGTGGGTAGTGTGTTGGCCTCTGACGCCGATGACACGGGATCGGATCCCGACACAGCCATGTCATCTAATGTGTTTTTCATGGTGTTTCTCCTCAGCGGGGTTCTGACAAAACCCCCTGTAGTAAAATTGCCATGAAAAGCTTTTCGAAATTCGCCGTTCGGAACCGGCAATAAACTGTAGGTCCCTTTCACATATGGGAAAATGAAATCACACACAACATGAGTGATTGAGAGAAGCTCGGCTCTGGTCATTCATTCGGCTCTGTAACGCCAACATACATACATATATTGATCTACATATATGTATGTATATTAATCTGTGAAAGGACCCTCAAGATTGCTATCATAATCAATCAGAATTCCCTGGCACCTCTAGCAGAAGCTAATAACGTGATCTTTCTGGGTTATGATTCCGCAAGGCCCAGGATCTACAAAAAAGACGAGAGTACTCAACTAAGAGAGCCTCCAGAACAGCATCAGCCGACTCCAGGGCATCGACAAACTCAAAGCAAGCCCTTCCCCTGAAGCCTATGATCACTGAGGAAACTCTCTCCGATGAGCCCCTCCCTACAGAAGGAAACGAGATCAGCGGCGAAGATAGCAATACTCTGTCCGACCCGGACCTCTCCTAGGTCGACCTTGGAGAGACTATGTCAGATTTCGATCTCGAATCTGATGAAGAGTCTGCCAATGTCACCGCGGTGGAGGTAAAAGACTGCGGCCCTCATGCTGCGGATTCTCCAGATTAATCTCCACCAATCTACAGCGGCCCTGGCTGCACTAATGCTCCGCCTCACCAAAGGCGGAGAAAATATAGTTCTGATCCAGGAACCGTGGATAGTCAACAATGTGGTACGTGGACTCGGGACACCAGAATACAAGTTCACCTACGTGCGTGAGACAGGTGAGCCAAGAGCTTGTATCTTAATTAAATCCTATATAAAAACAGTCCTACTCTCATCCTACAGTGACCAAGATATCACAGCTATTAGCATCGAGCAGACGGACATGACGGACTTGTTATAGGGTGTGACGCAAATGCACACCACACGATATGGGGCAGTACCAATATCAATGATCGGAGTGAGCCAGTGTTTAATTATTTGTTACATATTGTACAATTGTATTATTTGTAGCAAAATAATTAATGCATACACTTGAGATTCTTATTTCAATCTACTTTATTTTGACCTTCGACCTGGTCTTTATATACCAAATTACTTAAACTAATGTTATTCTTATCTTATACATATGTATGTGTAAAGGACCAGCTCAGCCCAAATGTGCGGTGCGATGGTCTTACTTAGGTAATGATAAGTGGATGATACTGGACTGTATTTCTCCTTTTTGTGTTTGCCCTTTATGTGCGCTGATAACATATGTGTGCACATATGAGTCATGTTCATTTTTGAACACATATTAACCTCATCGTTTGCAATATTGGCTGCGAACCAACTTTTATCACTCAAAACAGATAAGAAGTTCTAGATGTAACCTTTGCATCGCAGGACATTGTTGACAAAGTCAGGAATGGAAAGTCTCAAAAGAGCACTCCTTCTCTGACCATTCAATTCAACATAGCCAGCCACGCCAGTGTCCTAGCTCCTTTCAGGAACTACACGAGAACTGACTGGCAAAAATGCAGAATCCATATTGAGCCCTACTTAGGAACGAAACAGTCTGTCTATCGGCGTAACTCTGTGGAACTAGACAGTTTAGTAAATGAGCTGACAGGAACTCTCAACAAAGGACTATTCAAATCTTGTGCGATAAGCACGACCGGAGGTAAACCCAAACCGCCCTGGTGGAGTAAAGAGATAGTCTCTCTAAGGAAGAGAGCAGAAAGCTCTTCGGCAAAGTAAAATCTACCCGCTCGCAAGAGGATTCGGACTCCTAGAAGGAAGCACTTAAATAATTTAAAGCAGCGACCAGGACGGCCGTAAGGCAATCGTGGAGGAACTACTGCGAGAACATCAAGACGACCTTCGAAGCTTTAAGAATAATAAAGATTCTGGTTTCGGCCCCCTATAAACCAAGTCACTTAATGCGGAAAGACGGCTCCTGGACGACCTCCTGCACGGGAACCCAGGAATTTCTTCTGAACGCACACTTTCCGGACAGTAGCGACTCGGCTATGACATCTCCTCAAGTCACCTAGCTGAAAACGTCCTCCTTCGAGCGTACTCGCAACCTGGTAAATAGCAATATTGTCCTCGGGGCTCTAAAAAGCTTTGAACCATACAAGTCCCCAGGACCGGATGGCATCATACCAGCGGAGCTCCAGCAGGCAGCAGATCTCATCCTTCCCTGGCTTGTAGTAATCTAGAAAAGCTGCCTGTCCTTATCCTTCATCCCTAGCAAGTGGAAGATAACCAATGTCATTTTCACACCCAGGGCAGGCAAAAGCTCCTACACGTATGCAAATGACTTGAAGCCTATTAGTCTTACTTCCTTTCTGCTTAAAAATCTAAAGAGGATTTTAGACGCACACATTCGACACAGCTATAGCTTAGGAAAGCTGCCGGAGAACCAACATGCCTACAACAAAGACGAATCGGTGAAGACAGCACTCCATTCACTAGTTCTTCTTCGGTGGCGTTACAGCCCATGAAGGACCAGAGCCAAGCTTCCCTTCAATCACCCATGTTGTGTGTGATTCTATTTTTGACACAGGTGAAAGGGACCTACAGTTTAATGCCGATTCCGAACGGTGTGAATCGAGAAGCTTTTTCCAGGCAAGTTATACTACGGGGGTTTTGCCAGTACCCCGCCGAGGAGGGACGCCGCGAAATATACATTCGATGGCGTTGGTGTTATCGGGTTCCGAACTCACTCATCGTGCGTCAGAGTCCAACACACTAACTACGGCGCCACGGCGCCCTCCCATTCACTAGTTAGTACCATAGAAAGGTCACTGGAACGCAAGGAACACACTCTAGTGGCCTTCCTCGATATTGAGGGCGCCTTTATCAATGTTGAACCATGGGCCGTCACAAAAGCGCTGACTGATCTGGGTGTAATGGGATCAATGACAAAACTCGTAAGACAACTGCTTACACAAAGAGTTGTCAAAGCCAACTTCGCTGGTGCCGCTTCAACTAAAATGGTCAGCAGAGGTACACCACAAGGAGGAGTACTCTCCCCTCTCCACTGGAACTTGGTAGTCAATGAACTACTACTATTGCTAGAGCAGGAAGGGTACACTGTGACCGCCTATGCGGTTGATATTGCTATAGCCGTCTCAGGAAAATTTCCCAGGACTCTAAGCGATCAAATGCAGGGTGCATTACATACAGTGGTAACCTGGATGCAGTACTGTGGACTTGGGGTCAACCTCAACAAGACTAATCTAGTACTGTTTACAGATAAATACAAAATTTCACTCTTCAACCCACCGAGGCTGGGTGAAACCCAATTAATAATCAAAGATCAGGCTAAATATCTTGGCCTAGTCCTTGCCAGGAGGCAGAACTGGAAATTCAACTAACCTAATCGGTTCAAGAAAGCAACCACTGCCCTCTACAGCTGTAAGAAAGTGGTGTGCAAAAAGTGCACTGGCTCTATACAACAGTCATAAGGCCCATCCTCTTGTCCGGTATCGTAGTTTGGTGGACTGCTCTGGACAAGGCAGTCTATCGAAATCTTCTGGGGAAAGTGCAAAGATCGGCCAGCCGATGGCACCAAGATGGAGACGGGTGTATGTAGTGGAGTTTTCCCAAACCTCAACCTCAACCTATCACTTGGACTCCGAAATCACTGCAGTGTGTATTAGGCAGAAATAACAGCGATAACGGAGGCCCTTGCGTGGCTTAAGATCAATGTAATATCCGCTAAGGATATTATCATTTGCGTGGACAGCCAATCTGAGATAAAATCCCTGACCGCGGTAACCCACAAATCAAAAACATCCCTTATCTGCCGCCTATCTCTAGACGAGATGGCTGAACAGTTCAACATTAAAATACTCTGGGTTCTCGGGCATAGGGATATTCCAGGAAATTGCGCGGCCGACGAACTCGCAAGGTTAGGGTCCAGCACAATCAGTCTTCCAACCCGCGAGTATCTAAAAACACAAATAAGTACGGTAAGCCACATGATAAAACTTCGAACCATAGATGCTGCCAACCTTCAACGGAACGAAAGTAACATCGACTTATCACCAACCAAATCTGGTTTAAGCTAAACTTAAGACGAGCTATGGACTTGTGGCAAACAAAAGGGAAACCTTAAGCACTTTAATGGGTGTCTTTACAGGCCACCGTACCATTGAAAAACATGTTGCCTAACAAGGCCTACCTTCAAATGACTTTTGCCGCGGCTGCATGGATGAGGAGGAAGAGGAACCGATTTTCGAATCGCAAGAGAATCTACCTAGGCGCGCCCTTCTGTGATAACTTAAGTGAGCTAGCAGATATAACAATAGCTCAACTCCATCGCTTCATTAGAAGCACTAATTGGTTTTCAGGTAGTGGATCTAGGTAATATGATCCATGTGGTATCACGATGAACCGACTCCGGCCTACGTGTAGCATATGCCAACCACTTCAACCTAACCTAACCTAACCTACACTTGGAGCTCGATTTAATTATTAATATTCGTGAACATTCCTAAAACTTGAACGTTTGAGGGAGCGGTTAATAGTTATTCTATTGAACTGCTGTTCCAAAAATAGTCCATGTCAATTACGCAAGATGTCAAGCACTTGTTGATTTCGTGTAAACTGAAACTGGTTTCCATTGACGATTGAATTTCCATGTAATGAGATTTTATTTTGACGAAAGAAAATTTCTTGCGAAATTATCCTTTGTCTTTGGTAGACAACTTTACTCCACCGGAGATTACAGGTCATTATGACTAGATCAGTTCCCGCCAATTACAGTTCCGTTTTGCTTACCCAAGCACTTCTATCTTGCCCCGAAAATCACTGTCCATTAAATGTGTAGATACAAATGAGAGGGTGTGAATAATTCCCTTTTGCTTTTGTTAATTTGTTTGTTAATTAAGTTGCTTCTCTTTACTTAGTAGCAGATAAGGAAATAAAAGATTGTGTTAAGGTGCTTTAAGTTTTACTCCTAAATCTTATAAGTTGGGTAAATTCGTGTGACCTTAACATCAGGTTAGTTGGCTTTTAACCAATTTTTATTATGACTTCGAAAAGTAATCGATTTAGCTCATTCTAATAGGTACTATGGTTACATTCTTCATTAACTGGAAAGTCTCCTCAGGAGTCATTTTGTCAGACCAAAGATACATTGAATTTCAATTCAACTTTGAGTGTTCTTCCTCAAAGCTTATAAGGAAACCAAGAAGGACGAACTGCTTACCATCTCGGGAGGAACTGAAGAAATCCATTACAACCCCACCTTAACGAAAGAAAGGCAAGAGGTAGAAGAAGCCGTTAGCGGGAAATTTTCAACTTCAAATTTCGAATGTTCGATAATGTAATGTGATTTAAATAGCAGAGGCATCGTTCTTTGCGCGTAGTTTGAGGATTTATTAATCGCTATGAGTCATTGGTCCGGAGCACACCGCGCATTCGCGGTTGAGCAATATCGTTGGTTCGTGCGCGTCTTCAATTTACGCAGATTGAGTGAGTAACTTATCTGGTAGTGGACAATTGTGGGAACTGAACTCCTCCAGGACCATCAACATCAGCAGCGACGCCGGAACGTATTGCTCAAGTTCGAAAAAATCAACTGTGCATGTTGTTTTGAAAAAAAAGTAATATCCCACCCATACAAATCCAAGGTCTAAACGAAAGTGACTCGTTTTCGATCATCACGAATGTTTGGTTTCATATCGACGGCTACGTAAATAATCAGAACTTGCGTTACTGGTGCCCAAAACTCTCTAGACAACGCCATCAAAAACGTTAATATTGCCCCAAAACTACGGTATGGTGTGCCATTTCTACCGCTTCTCCGATGGAGAAACAGAGGGCTATTTTCCCAAGCCAATTGATCTGCAAGTATGGAAACACACCCTGACTACCTCGCTCCCCGAATCTCACACCATGCGACTTTTACTTGTGGGGATATCTCAAGTTAAGGGCTTACAATAACAATCCTCGAACAATTCAAGCCCTGCAAGAGAATATTCGCCGCAGAACTGCCGCCATTGAACGAGTTCTTTGTTCACGCGTTATTGTAAACATGAAATGAAAGAAACGGGCGTCGTTTAAGAGATATTGGTTTTTAAAAATAAAATCCGCGATTGGACTGTTAATTTTTCCAAAATAATGTATTACCTACAATTTTCAGTTTTATTTATTTTTTTCAAACTTGTATATTTTCCACTATACATCCTTTATTTAAACAGCGTTATCACCCACAGACTGACGGGACCTGTCACAAAATTTCTCTCGGTTCCTTGATAAAACGCTGATCAGAAAATCCAGAATTCCGCTGATTGGATTATTCAAACTTCTCTGAATGTATAATTAAAACTTAGTAGATGATGGTCCATCAAAATGGAGAAATATTTACATATAAGAAGCTGATTCGTAAATCAAAGATGCTGTCCTATAGAAACTTCCGTGAGGAGATCTCATCACATAGCGCTACTAGCAACTTGTCAAAGTCCTCAAAAGGGATAAACTAACAAAGCTGGTGGCACTCGAGAAATTTGATGGTTCAGTTCAGGACAGAGACTCTTGGGGCCAGAGCCGAGCTTTTCTTAACCACCCATGTTGTGTGTGTTTTATTTTTCACACATGTGAAAGGGACTTACAGTTTAATGCCGCTTCCGAACGGCGTGATTCGAAAAGTTTTTAATGACAAGTTTACTGCGGGGGATTTTGGCAGTACTCCGCCGAGGAGGGACGCTGCAAAATAAACATTCGATGGCATTGGTGTTATCGGAATCCGAACTCGCTCATCGTGCGTCAGAGTCTAACATACTAAATACTGCGCCATGGCACCCTCAGCAAGATCTCTAGTAGTTAATCGATAGTTTGCTAACACCAAATCTTAGACTTTTTGAATGTGAGCTACGTCTGTTGATGTCGATGGTCGTCCGATGCGCTTTTGCCTTTGATACATTCTGGATCTCCTTGGAACCCTTTATACCACGTGTAAACAATTTTTCTCGATAATGCCCCGTGATTAAAGGCTTTCTGCACCATTCTAAATGAATTTGCAGCATAAATTTATATTTTGATGTGAAACTTGGCACGGATGTCAGAGACAATCTAACCAACCTAAAGATGAAAGCATTTCCCCAAGTCCATTTGGGAGGGCTACTTGAATTTAAATGTCACCTTACTTTTTGGACACAGTAGTACCCTTGTATGCCGCATAAAGAAATCAGGCAGATGCTCCTTCAAACATTTATGTAAGATTTTAATATGCACTCGACAACAAAGAATACGCGCTGGACATTTTCGTCCATATGAAAGGGCGTTTGACGACATAGTTGCTCATGTCGTCAAAAGATGACAACATTCTTTTACTCAAGCAAGTGATGTTACGGTTCTCTCGATCGATTCATGTTTAATGAAAATTTGTCATAAAACTCAGGCCGTGATCTACCATGGATACTATGCTCAGCCTCTTCTTCTTTTTCTTCGTGGTACTACAGACTGGTGGGGTCTTGGGCCTCAAACAACAAGCGACTCCAGCCAGCACGATCTCTGGTCAGCCGTTTCCAGTCACGCTCACCAAGTTGGTTGAGGTCATTCTCCTGTTGCGTTGTTCCAATGACTCAGATTCGAAGATTCTTCGATCCGGAGCTATGCTGTCCATACGCTCTACATGGCCTAGCCATATTAAGCGTTGTATCCGTAGACACTTAACCAAGCACATGCAACCATACAGCCCGTAATGTTCGTAGTGGAATCCTCTACTCCAGATGCCATAAACGCAAACAGGAGCAAAGATCGCACGCAGAACTTTTCTCTCGAAAAGACCAAGAGCTTCGTAATCCGTTTTCAATAGCGGTCATGCCTCAGGGTATTGTATAAAATCAGCTTGGTTTTTCGAGAGAGGGCTCTATTACTCAATTGCCAGCGATTGGCAAGAGCTATTCTGCGTTGAATTTCGGTACTGATATTGTTCTGCGAATCCGAGGTAGACGAAGTCCTTGACTACCTCGAAGTTCTTGCTGCCCATTGTGACGCTCGGTCCGCGACGTCGGTAATTCGTCCTTTATTGATTGCAGCATATATGTACATCATTTGCCCTCATTTGCCAGCGAACGGCCCACTGCGTTCAATCAATCACTTCAGTATCATCCACGTAAGCTAGCAGTTGAACGAACTTTTGGAAGATCTTGCCTCTAATGCTGACCTGTGAGTTTCACACGTAAAGTGAAATTATGAAAAAGTCACATAACAACGCGTTGCCTTGCCTAAAACCTTTTTTGACATTAAAGGTCTCGGTGAGTTCGGGACCGGCCTTGATGAAGCAGCGAGAGTTTTCTATTTTCATCCTATACAATCTGACGAGTTTTGTAGGGATGTCAAAACTAGGCATGCCTCTGTATTTCTAGTCTCTATGCACATGCGGCCTTGAAATCTATAAATAGGTGGTGAGTCTCGATCTGTATTTCTTGCATCTTTTCCAGGACCGGAGTGTGAAAATTTGGTCATTGTGAACTTCCCTGGCCTGAAACCACAGGTCAGACCTATAAGGGTAAAGACCTATCAGGGTGTTGACGACCTGTTTATGGCGTTCAAGGAGACTGATCTCTCTGTTATTGGCACAGTCAAGGGGGTCTCCTTTCTTGTAGATCGGACAAACGACACTGAGATTCCAATCATTGGGCATGCATTCCTCCGACCATATATTACAGTTGAGTCTGCCTCGAACAACAAATCCGCCTTTTTGCCCGGCCAATCCCATCGCACTTTCTGAATTGCGATACTGCCTGCCTTGTAGCAGTCAAGGGCTTCCGCAAGTTCTCCCATCTGTTAAGGGATCTCACATTCCACGTGCAGAGCCGAAATGTATTGTCCTTTTTTTTGTTTGTTGTTATTGTTAGAGACTTTTTGTCTCTGAACTAGTATTTTTTTACGTGATGAACCGAGCTACTCTTACACCTTCCTCTCTCTCTTGTTAGCAGCCCCCAACGACTTCTCACGAGGGCCGGCCCCGAATTTCGCCACGTGGAGGTGAGAGTAGAAGTTCGTTGACAGAGGCTAGGTGCAAACTCTTGCGTCTGCATGAGTCGTTTGTCGACGCTTAGAAACTCGACGCTAAATCTCTTACCCCCTTGAAATATTTATCATGCGCATATAAGGCCATATGTCGTCTGTAGAGATATGACTTTCGGCACGACTTGAATGCTGCTGGCCTTGTGCAATCCTATGGCCCCTATCTCATATGTGGATATGTCAGCTGATATGATAACACCAGTCATAATCATACAGTCAACTTACTTTGAATTTAAGACTGGTTTTGGTCAAACAAACTCCACTCAAAGCGGTGTTTAACCTTTTTACCGCTTCGAGAATAGTAAAAGAACTTAAGGGCTTTAGGGAGCCGAGAGACTGAATTCACATGTTCGTTGATTTTACTAGAATGGGCTCAAAAAGGGTGCTTATCAGGACTTGGACCC
This sequence comes from Eumerus sabulonum, assembly GCA_951905685.1. Lineage (NCBI taxonomy): Eukaryota > Metazoa > Arthropoda > Insecta > Diptera > Syrphidae > Eumerus > Eumerus sabulonum. Next base: position 214,417,469 of record OX645060.1, read on the forward strand.
ACTTCAGGATTATTTGCATCAAATTTCAGGTCTTCTCTCAATGACTTGGTTTTCGAGACGCATCATCACAGACAGAGAATTGTAAATTGATGTATGATGTTTGTACGAAATCCGTGATATCTCTTCGACTTTCCCAACGGAGAACTGAATACAGATGACTTACAGACGCCCATTGCGGGTTACTACACTTTTGCCAATCACCTTAACGCCAGAACATGAACCTCTGCCCTCTGATCCGTAGTCAGACGCGTTATTCATTGCGCTACGGGATCCATAAATTAGCTTTACATCGCTGAAGTCTCTCCTATTTCTTCGGAGGAAAGCGGAGAAAATATAATAAAACTAGCTTTTACCCGCGACTTCGTCCGCGTTTGCATACTTAGAGGTCAAATTTCCATGGTATAATTATAATTTTAATTATGTGTAATAAAAAACACAACATCAATACTATTTACTTCCTTTTTCTTTTTTGCTCAACTGAAACCGTTCAAATTAACTCCCGATCTTATTGTACTGTCTTTCAAATCGTATCTGATTGAAGTAAAAATTTTCTTACGTCTCGAAAGATCATGAATAAAAAATACTCTGGCATAAATGTATAGCTTCCTTACCCGCGGCTTGGCTCGCGGGGCATTGGCTAGGGTCCAAGACATTGGTCACGGTATCGGGCATTGGTTAGGGTCTAACTCCAGTAGGGTCGTATTTTGATCTTTTCAATGTATTTCCTTATAAACTATATTTTTTGTTTCTTTATTGGGTGGCACCAACATCACCAAGTTCTTAGGCAAACTTATACGCGAGCAAGCTACGTAGAACTGTCCGTGGGAAAAACAACCTTCCCTTAAATATATGCCAGCGTATTTCAAAGTTTGGCCCTGCGATTTATTAATCGTCATGGCGAAGCATATAATCGTCATGGCGAAGCATTTTTCAGGGGGAACTGTAGTCTTTTGAAGTCGAATGGAAGATCATTGGGTATTAAAGGATTACGTGGAATTAACACTGTATCTCCTCGAGCACATCCGGTCAGAATAATAGCTTCGATTAAATTTTTATGCATTGCTTTGACTTGTAACCTAGTACCATTACACAGTTTCGGTGGCTGTAGGTTTCGAAGTAGCATTACCGGTGTGCCCTTCCGCAAAATAAGCCTGTGGTATGGAATTCCCGGTGGTTTAAGCGAATTCAAAAATTCTGCCGGATAATTTACAGCTTCATCTGCGTTACACACAGTATCTATCGACCTGTAGACCATTTCTTCCGCGTCAAAGAACTTCAGTAACATGTCATTAATAAGCGCGGCTTGATCGTTTTTTGGAGTTAAAATTGCCCGCTCACAAAACCAGTCGATACTTTTCTCCTGTATTTGAGCAATTCCTGGATAAATGCGATCTATCAGTTCTTGAGAAGTAGTTACGAATGTACACAACTCATCCGGGACAACAATCATGTTATCCGTTGATGGATAATCACCGTTCCCTATTTTCATTAAAATATCTGAAAATTTAGCAGCTGATATATCATCTTTCAGATATACTCTCATATTTTTGGTTAGCTTGAGGATTTCTACTGGTGGCCATAAAACTGATTTTTTCAGACAGGCTTCAATTTCATCAGCTCGGGTTCCTTTAGGTACCATAGGTAATGTTTGACGAAAATCTCCTGCCAATAGTACCCATCAGGTTCTTATTACTACGAATATCCTGTAGAGACCTATTGATAGCCTCAACGCTTCTCTTGTGTGCCATTGTAATTTCATCCCAGACAATTATTTTAGTATTTTTTAATACCTCGGCCAGATTGCTTTGTTTTGATATACTGCATATAGGCGTCTCTACACGTGTAAGGTCAAGTGGCAACTTAAAAGCGGCATGCGCAGTTCGACCACCCTCTAGAAGCGTGGCAGCGATTCCGGAAGACGCGACAGCTAAGGCGATGATACGACCACTCCTTACTTTTGCTAAGATCAAGTTAATAAGGTAGGTTTTTCCAGTGCCAGCCGGAGCGTCTAGAAAAAAAAGTCGTCCCTCATTTTTCTCAACACTGGTTATAATTTCATCATACGCTAACTTTTGTTCTGCGGTTAATGTACCCTGATTTTCCATGACAAACCGGTCCAGAGCTTCAACGTCATAGTTAGTTTCCCTTAAGTATTGTACATTGCCTAAATCTTGTGGTCTGTTTGGCTGCGGCAAGCCATATTCTTTGAGGGCACGTCCACCTAATGCCAAGACAATTTCTTCAATAACATATAAGCATTTATTGTACACCTCATCAGAAAACTGCTCAATATTATCTTTAATTTGTCTTTCTACTTGTCGTTTGAAATCCTCAGATAAATATTCTTTGAATTTCTCCTATAAGCTTAGTGGATCTGATACTTGACAAAACACTAACATTATTGTAAACAGTTCGCGAATCCTAAATGGTGATTTACAAAGTACGGCCTCTTCCAGAGTGGCATACCAGTGCTGATCGTCTTCAAGCAAGCCTAAACTCTTGCAAGCAGATTGAAAAGTCGGATATACCACATTATTTACCGTTCTTAATGCTTCAAAAGAAGTTGGGCCACGTACTTCATGAAGCAACATACGGAGATAATAACACTGTATTATTGGGATGCACCGTGTAAACTCTACCTAAAGCGTGGTCTTTTTTGACACCTGGCCATGTCTCTATCAAATGAAACGTCAGAAAAATGAAAACACTAACCCAATTAAACAATGGTCACTCCCAAAGTATACGAAGATCCGCATAAAGAGGAGACGCTAAGAATAGTCGCAGCGAATACGATTTTTCATATGAACATTTACATCTCATTTTACCCCCTTAGTCGGATAATATACGATTCAATTCTCTCTCCCGAAACAGGAACATTTGGATAGAGAAGTGAGAAGCGTCCGGGGTAGGTTGCATTGTAGAGTTGGGTAGTTTCGGACATGTATAGTTCACGGAACTATGTCCTCTCTCGGACACATGTCCTCTCGTTCCGCAAATTGAACGAAAATAGTTCCATAGTTCCATTCAACCCTTATTCATCAATCACATATGTACAAGACGAAAAAAAAAAACATAAATGCAACGAACATGCTTCTCATACGGTATGAGTTATACCCCGTTGTTTTCACGAAACCCAAAAGTATGGAGATGTGGCGATAAAGCTCGAACAGTTGGTGTACAACTGTACACTGTACATCACACTGGAACTGAAATGAAGAAAAGAAATGAAAGAATATAATGCCCGCACCGCATTTTGTGAACGAATGTCATACATGCATGTATGCATTCAGGTCCGGACATGGACATGGTTTGCTAGTTCAATATCGGTGCGAGTACGCATACAGGTTCGGACATGGACATGGTTTGCTAGTTCCATATCGGTGCGAGTATGCATGCATGATTTATGTACATATTTTATTTGTTATTTTCTCAGTTTCGGAAACAAATAAATAAAATGAATAAATGAAATAATCTAAACTAATTTTTTATGGTTGCTTTTGGTTTGAAATGATAATAAAACATGCTTTTAAAAAAACTATCGTAACTTTTCATTTTGCCATTGAATTCAGTAACAAAAAAGCTAAACACATATGTACGCACATATGTATTGTAGTTCCGATCAGGAAAAGATCCGTTCCATGTTCGTTCCGCGGTTGGAACTATTTTGCGCATCTCTATATTGCATTGCCTATACTGGGAATTTGATTCAATACTTTGACATTTCTCATTTTCTTTTTCTCTTTTTTTGCGAGTGTTTGTGCGGTGTCTCTCAGCATAACGTAAAATCCACAAACACAAAGACAAAATGCGGGCTAAGTGTCACTTTGTGGTGAGCTCCCTATTGAATCGTGTAATGATTCATCGAATACGAAAAGAGAGCCCAAAAGAGAAGAAACAAAAATTGACTTAAATAATTGAATCAAATAATACCTGACTTAGGAGTGGAATTTTGAAAAATCCTTTCTTAGCGGATATCTATGTATGTCACTATAAGAATACACTGTCAAAATTTCAGCCTTATAGGTTCAGCGGTTTGGCCGGTGCGTTGTCTGTCAGTCAATCAGTCACGGAACTCTTTTATATATATAGATAAAGTGACTATTTAGCAGTGCTATGGACAGACTGTGTCCTGCAAAACGTAGTGCAATCTCCAACATAAACAGATGTATAATGTAACGTAAAATTGCGTAGTGAAAGTATAAGAATATTTATGGTATTGTACGGATACTTATCTACATGCACATGCCTTAAGCCTTGAGGCGGTCATTATACAACCATCTATCAAACTCGGCCTGGTTGTCAAATAATGTGAAGTAGATGCAGGAACAGCATACGTGTGCAATTCGATAGGAGCATGCAACGGTATTATCACCCAAAGGCGTATTTTAACATGATTACCGATTTTTTCGTGTCATGCTTTCAGACCTTAAAAGCACTTATTCGCTTGATATGGACTCTAAATTCAATATAAACGTAGCTGACACGCACTGCTGATTAAATTTACTGTGAACAGAAAGGTGGCTGGTAGTACCAATGGAGCGCGAGGTTACCTTGAATTTTTTGAAAAAGGTTAAGTGAATTAAAATGAAAAAAATTGATAAATGTCGTGTGTGAAATGACGCGAGATGGATGGGCAGTTAATAGGTAAATACATTTGACACCGGATTGAATATTGAAATATTGTATTTCCTCTCCGGGAATATGTTCCCGATATGTCTTAGGTGACACATGAGTTTCATGTCACGAAGGTTTAAAGTGGCGGATATTTTTTTTTTATTTTTTTTTTCAATTTTATGCATATGTTCGTGATTATCGCAATGATGAATTTAATCAAACATGTTTAGGAATATTGGTTTTGTATAAAATACGTGCACCACATTTGCTATTTGTTTTTCCAAGCATTTAATTAAAATATTTGCTATGAGAGTTACCGAGTATTTAAAAATACCTCAGCCATCACTGATTACTGTTTTGTCATAAATCAAATAAACGTTACTCTTCCTAACTATTTACCTTCGCCAACTTAATGTTTATTAAAGTTAATTTTCCCCGAAAAAGACACACAGCCAGATTAAAATGCAACATTTTGTTCGTGAAATCGAAAGTTGAAAGTTTAAGGGTGAAATTCCAACATCTCTGTTGTGTGTACCAACATCTCCATGCCAACAGTGAAAGGGAAGCAATGACAATTCAATTAGCACTATGCTTTTATAGATAAATGCTTCCTACGTTTTCTATCTGAAAGAAAACGTGCCTCGTGTAATCCTTCTGTGAGCCATGGCATCAAGCTTTTTTTCTCATCAACCAATGAATTACATGCGGAAGGGTTTTAGTGTAGGATTGCACCTTCCACCAACCAGGCAAACATGTATAGGATTTGATTTTAATTAAATGGCCATATCTTATAAGCCCGGTCTGTGAAAACATTTGGGTATGTACTAGTATATATGTATGTAGAGGAAGCAGGAGATAAAGGATATTATTTTCTGGCTTGTGCACTACTCCTTTAAGTTTGCGGGGGCAAGAAATTAGATATTGTGTTTCCTTTTTTTTTTGGAAATACATTTTGAACAAAAAATATTTCTTATTGAAAACAAATTGGATGGCAAAGGACTAGCAAATGCCTCTATCCGATGGATGCTGGCCTGCTAAATAGCTAGAAGAGCTACTGCAGACGAATACCTTGCGGCACTGTTTGTAAGTCCCATCCCCACCTCCTCGTGGTGCCATCTAGGGATTTCCTTTGGGGAATTATAGACGGGGAAGGGTGAATGGCGAGTTCCCTGTGCCAAAAAACAGTTTCAGTCGGTTGGTCTATGCCCTAGTAAGCTGTAACCGTACAAACATTTAAAAACTCAGAGACTGCCACAAGCCTCGGACTTAACGAACGGACCTCCGCAAACGTATAAAAAGACAAGGAGTACAACCGGAATGTTAGGCCTCTTGACAGACCGGGTACCGCCGAACAGTTAGAAAACGCTCTAAACTAAGTGCGATGGGATGGACCGGGTGAAAAGAGGATGAAAAACGGTGACATATACTACGGAAACTGCTACAAGGAGAGCAAACAACACTTATTTTGATGCGGATTAGTTCTTCGAGGTGGACTTAGGCAATAAAACCCTAAGCTTTCCGCATCAAAGCTATTTTCGAGAACATCAGCTTGATATGCGCTCACGCTACTACAGAAGAATAAGACAACAGAGTCAAAGATGACTACTATAATCTCCCAGATAGAACATACGCTCAATGTCTTAGCTATGGCACCAAGATTGTTCTAGGTGATTTCAACGCGAAGCTGGCTTAGAAGGACATCTTTGAACGAGTCTTAAGAAAGCACAGCCTACACGACACAACGTTCGAAAACGTATTCAGGTTAATAGACTTTGTGAGGGGGCGTAAACTCCTGGTAGCTAGTACACGATTCCCACATCTCAATATCCATAAGGAGGCTGAACTTTTCGAGAAGTTAATGTGGACTCGGATCATTACAGAGAACACTACAGAGACCCAGGAGACCCTCCAGCCCTTTCAAGAGCCGATGCAAATTGCTCAAACCAGAATGGAATCTAAGCATCGTTTGCCCGGTTCATTACAAAGGAGACCCCGACTATAGGGAAATAAGTCTCCTTAACATCGCGTATAAGATCTTTTCTGCCGTGCTGTGTGAACGCCTGAAACCATCCGTGGACAATTTTATAGGTTCCTGTTCCTATCAATGTGGCTTCAGCCAAGAAGAATCCACGATAGACCAAATATTCACACTGCGGCCTTCTCGGAGAAGTCCCATGAATTTCAGGTTGACACATACCACCTTTTCGTTTATTTTAAGGCCGCATATGACAGTGTCTATAGGGACAAACTACATAGAGCCATGCTATGTTTTGACATCCCTGCCAAACTCATCAGGTTGTGCAGGATGAAAGTGGAGAATTCTCGCTGCTCCATTGAAATCGGTAAGGAGTTAGCCGAGACTTTCGATGTTAAAAAAGGATTCAGGCAGGGCGACGCACTGTAATCTGATTTTTTCATCATCATCCTCGAAAAGATCGGGCGAGATTTACTTGTCAATACAACAGGCACGGTTTACTTCAAGTCTGCACGATTGCTCGTATACGCTGATGACATTGGCGTGATTGGGAGAACGCAGCGAGACGTAAAGATTTGGTGGGCATTTAAGCAGAAGCGGCTAAAGTGGGGCTGAAGGTGAACGAGGGCAAAACCAAATATATGCTGTCGTCAAAAAAGACGCACAACACTGACGTCTTAGCCAGAACGTCACTATTGGCCGAAATAACTTTGTAAGGTGACCTCCATAAGGTGCCTCCCGCACCTCGGTACACACAAAGGCACCTGACGGTCTTTTGATCAATCGACTACCAACCAGATTGATCACATCGCGATCGACGTCAGATACTCCTCCACTATTCTTGACGTTCGAACTTTCCGAGGGGCTAACATCGACTCGGACCACTATCTTGTAGTAGCCAAGATGCGCTTGCGGATATCACGAACGCAGCGGAGTAGAGTAAGAATACACAGTTATGACGTCGGAAAGCTACAACCGCCAGAAACCGCTCGTGCCTCGTCTCCCTTAAGCTCTCCACTACACCTCAATCCTCCACGCTATCAATAGAACAGCAGTGGAGCCTTTGCAAACAAGCCCTGAAAAACTCTGCATTCGAAGTTTTGGGTTTCAAGGCTCCACCACGAAGAATCACCTGGTTCGATGACGAGTGCCGGAGGATTCACACAGCGAAGCAGGATGCATATAAGGCCTCGCTGCATAAAAGGACAAGAGCAGCTCGTGAGCTCTACAAGTTTAAAAGAAGGGAGGAGCATACGCTTCTTAGAAGAAAGAAGAAAGAGCACGAGAAGCGCGCGATTGAGGATTTGGGGAGGTGTTACTGCAGGCATGACGTTCGAAAGTCTTATCAACAGATAAACCGAACATGCCAAGATTATAATGCCAGAACGGAAGCCTGCAGGGACGAAAACGGACACCTAGTAGTCGATGCTGAGAATATGGAAAAACCACTTCTGCAGACTGTACGACGGCGATGTTAGTCAATATACCGCTGTCAGGCAGAATGATCCACTTCTAATCGACGAAGACCGCAGAGAATTCTGTCCCCCTGACCTCGACGAAGTTAAGATTGCCATATCGAAGATCAAGTCGAATAAAGTTGCGGGCGCAGACGGACTGTCTGCTCAGCTCTTCAAGGCAGCTGGGGATGACCTGGTTAGGAGCATGCACCAGCTCATCTGTAAGATAGACTGTATAACGGCGATGATAGTCAATATACCGCTGTCAGGCAGAATGATCCATTTCTAATCGACGAAGACCACAGAGAATTCTGTCCCCCTGACCTCGACGAAGTTGAGATTGCCATATCGAAGCTCAAGTCGAATAAAGCTGCTGGCGTAGACGGACTGTCTGCTGAGCTCTTCAAGGTAGCTGGCGATGACCTGGTTAGAAGCATGCACCAGCTCATCTGTAAGATATGGTCAGAGGAAAGCATGCCCGAGGAATGGAGTCTCAGCATCGTATGTCCGATCCACAAGAAAGGAGACCCCTCTGATTGCGCCAACTATAGAGGAATAAGTCTCCTTAACATCGCCTACAAAATCTTCTCTGCTGTCTTGTGTGAACCTCTGAAGCCTTTTGTAAATAAGCTGATAGGTCCTTATCAGTGCGGATTCAGGCCAGGAAAGTCCACCATCGACCAGATCTACACACTATGGCAGATCCTGGAAAAAATCAATGAATTTCAAATCGACACTCACCACCTATTCGTCGAATTCAAAGCCGCATACGACAGCGTAATTAGAGACGAGCTATACAACGCTATATCTACCTTTGACATACCTGCTATGCAGGATGACTTTGGAGAATGCTCGCTGCTCCATCCGAATCGGTGAACACCTTACCGATAGTTTTCATGTCAAAAAAGGATTTAGGCAGGGCGACGCGCTGTCGTGTGATTTCTTCAACATCATATTGGAAATTATTGTGCAAAAATCACTGGCCAATACAAGAGGCACAATCTATTTCAAATCCTCGCAACTCCTTGCATTCGCCGACGATATTGACATAATAGGTAGATCACTGCGAGATGTCAATGAGGCGTTTGCGAGTATTGAGATGGAGTCGGCGAAAATTGGTTTGGCGGTAAACGAGGGCAAAACTAAATATATGCTGTCATCAGAAAAGGAGGCTCACCACCGAAGTCTTGGCCAGAACGTTTGTATTGACAGACTACTACAGGACTTCGTCTACCTTGGCTCCGCAGTGACCTGGAACAACGACATCAGTTCCGAAATCAAAGGCAGAACCACTCTTACCAATCAGGAGGCTCAGGAGGCAACTGAGTAATAGAGCCCTCTCCCGAACGACAAAGTTGACTCTATATAAGATCCTTATCATCCCGGTCCTGTTGTACGGCGCAGAAGCATGGATACTATCAAAAGTGGATGAGGAGGCCCTTGGTCTGTTCTTGAGAAAGATTTTGCGCGTGATTTTCGGGCCTATAAACGCAGACGGGGGGTGGAGGAAAAGATTCAACCACGAACTTTACGGGCTGTACAGCGACATGAGTCTAGTCAGGCGTCTACGGTTTCAACGCCTAAGATGGCTGGGGCATGTAGAGCGAATGGACACCACAGCTCCAGCCCGGAGGGTCTTTGAATCCAACCCCGAGGAACGAAGAAGCAGAGGACAGCCGCACTTAAGAGGGCGCATACAGTTGGAAGGGGACCTCAGCCAACTGGGTATGCACCAATGGAAAAGGCTAGCAAAAGATCGTCCTAGTTGGAGGCGCATGTTGGTTGAGGCCCAGGTCCACCCCGAACTGTAGCGCCCATTAAGAAGACGAAGAAGAAGGTGACCTCCATAAAACCTTAATCATTCCGGTCCTCCTCTAGGGCGCAGAGGCTTGGACCTTATCAAAAACGGATGAAGTGTCCCTTGGTCGTTTCGAGCGGAAAGTTTTGCGTGCAATCTACGGTCCCGTTTGTGTTGAGGGAGAGTGGAGGAGAAGATTCAACCATGAACTGTACGGTCTGCACAGCGACTTTGGCCTAATACCACGTCTACGGATCCAACATCTAAGATGGGTAGGTCATGTAGAGCTAATGGACAGCACAGCTCTGACCCGAAGAGTCTTCGACTCCAACTCGGAAAGACGACGTTGCAGAGGGAGGCCGCATCTAAGGTGAGGCATACAGTTGGAAAGGGACCTCAATCAACTGGGCATGCGACACTGGAGACAGCTAGCAAAAGATCATGCTAGCTGGAGAGACTTGTCTTTTGAGGCCCACGTTCACTCCGAACTGCAGCGTTACCTAAGTAAGTAAGTATGTATGTATGTATGTTGGCGTTAGAGTCCATGAAGGACCAAAGCCGAGCTTCTCTCAATCACCCATGTTGTGTGTGATTTTATTTTCCAATAGGTGAAAGGGACCTCCAGTTTATTGCCGATTCCGAACGGCGAAATTCGAGAAGCGTTTCTTTGACAAAACTATAAGGGGTTTTGTCGGTACCCCGCTGAGGAGAAGCTCCGTTCGATGACATGGCTGTTGTCGTGATTCGATCCCGTGTCATCGGCGTCAGAGGCCAACATACTACCCACTGCGCCATGGTGCTCTTAACATCCCATACAAATTCCTCTCTGCTGTTTTGTTTGAACGCCTGGAACTGTTCGTCAAAGATGTGTGAGACCTGACATTGTCATGATGGAACGCAATTCTTTTCCTGTTCGACAATTTTGATCGCTACTTCTTGGTTGCACCGTTTAAGGGTCGAACTGTGCACAGTACATTATCGTAATAAACTATTGCTCTTGAATACCACCAAACACCCAGCATCATCTTGTTAGCCAGCAATCCAGGCTTTAAAGTCGTTTGTGGAGGACCGGCCTTTGAATATGATTGTTTGCAGCGGATATTTTGGCATTTAATCCATTTTCCCTCACCCGTAATGATTCGCTTCAAAAATTATTCCATTTTGTTGTACTTCAGCAAATCAAATCAAAGCAAATCAAATTCTTTTGCATTTTTTCATGTGGCACCCAAACTTGGAGCTTCTGTGGTTGATCTTTAGTTCCTTCGCCTTCTCCTGACCGCTTGAGTGGCGCCCCTGCTCCACTGGTAGAAGTGCAATTTGCCGGGCAATCGATTTGCCGGGCCGGAAGCCGCACTGGTAGTTGCCGATTAGTGCGGTGCAAAAGGGCCTTAGACGTTCACACAAGACGCGGGACAGGGAGCAGGGATATACACCTATAGTTCTTTCAAGTGGTAGGATCGCTTTTTTTTGTGGATGGGGCCAATAGAGCTTATATTCCAGTCGTCGGTCATACTTTCATCTTCCCTAATTCTACAGATGGTATAGTGCATGCTTCCGCCAGCCTTGAAGAGCTCTGATGGCAAGCAATCTGAGCCTGCGGCTTTGTTGTTTTTCAGCGTTTGAATAGCTGTGCCGACTTCTTCGATGCTGGGTGAGCGGCTTCAGTTGAGATTAACCAGCTGCTGGAAGTGCCGCTTAAATATATCCACAAGATTACCATTGCAATTTCGAAGAGCTTGGATATCCTTTTGAAGCCACCTGCGGCTTGTAGCTTTCTTATTAAAGGCCCGTATTTTATGTTTGTCCCTAGACTCCTCGATGTCCTTGAGTTGGGAGGCCGCGATTATTTACAATCGCAAGAGACTGCCAGAATCTTTGTCGATCGCGTCTCCTCCAAGCTCTCTCAAAATCCGCCCACAGCAGCACTAACAATAGAACAGGAATGGGCGCATTGCCAGAGCGCCGTCAGAGACGCTGCCTCAGAGCTGCTGGGTTTCAAACCGCCACCACCTAGATACCCCTGGTTCGATGAACAATGCGAACAAGCCCATGCAGCAAAACAAGAGGCATATAAAGCCATGCTGCAACGACGGACGAGAGCTGTTCGCGAAATCTATGAGCAGAAGAGAAGAGAGGAACACACGCGTGAGATCGAGGAGATGGAGATATGCTTCCGCAGGAATGATGCCCGTAAGTTGTACAATAAGGTAAAACGAACATGCCATGGCTACAAAGCCAGAGCGGCGGCCTGCAGGGATGAAAATGGAGAACTGGTAGTAGAGCCGCAGTCGATGCTGAGGATTTGGAAAGACCACTTCTGCAGACTGTATAACGGCGATGGTAGACAAGATACCGCTGTCAGGCAGAATGAGCCATTCGTAATGGACGACAATGAAGCAGAATTCCGTCCACATGACTTAGACGAAGTCGAAATAGCGATATCAAGACTTAAGTCTAATAAAGCCGCGGGCGCAGACGGCGTGTCTGCTGAGCTTCTTAAGGCGGCTGGAGATGAGCTGGTAAGGCGCATGCACCATCTCATTTGCAAGGTATGGTCGGAGGAAAGCATGCCCGACGAATGGGATCTCATCGTTTGCCCGGTCCATAAGAAAGGAGACCCCTATAACTGCGCCAACTATAGGGGAATAAGTCTCCTTAAAATCGCATATAAGATCTTCTCTGCCGTATTGTGTGAACGCCTGAAACCGTTTGTGGATAACCTGATCGGCTCTTATCCGTGTGGTTTCAGGCCAGGTAAATCCACAATAGACCAAATATTTACGGTACGGCAGATCTTGGAGAAGACCCAGGAATACCAAATCAACACTCACCACCTCTTCATCGATTTCAAGGCTGCATATGACAGCGTGTATAGAGATGAGCTATACAAAGCCATGTCTAACCCGACTGTGCAGCGAGAATTCTCGCTGCTACATTAAGGTCGGTAATGAGCAAACCGAGACCTTTGATGTTAAAAAAGGGCTTAGGCAAGGTGACACGCTGTCATGCAACTTTTTCAACATCGTGCTTGAAAAGATTATGCAATAGTCACTGGCCAACACAAGAGGTACGATTTATTTCAAGTCTACTCAATTGCTTGCGTACGCCGACAACATTGACGTGATTGGACGGCAACAGCGAGACGTCAATGAGGCCTTTGTAAGCATTGAGGTAGAAGCGGCTAAGATGGATCTCAAGGTTAATGAGGGTAAAACCAAATATCTGCTTTCATCTTAAAGAGACGGACAACACCGACGTATTGGCCAGAACGTCACCATGGGCGGATATAACTTTGAAGTGGTCAAGGAATTCGTCTACCTTGGCTCACTGATGACCAGCGACAACAACACCAGCGCTGAGATAAAACGCAGAATCACTCTTGCCAACCGCTGTTTCTTTGGGCTCAAGAGGCAATTGAGAAGTAGGGCCCTCTCTCGGAAAACCAAGGTGACACTATATAAGACCTTAATCATCCCAGTCCTCCTTTACGGCGCAGAGGCTTGGACCTTAACAAAAGCGGATGAAGATGTCCTTGGTCGTTTCGAGAGGAAAATTCTGCGCACTATCTACGGTCCCGTTTGTTCAAACGGTTTATGGAGGAGAAGATTTAACGAAGAACTGTACGGGTTGTACAGTGACACCGGCCTGGTACGACGTCTACGGATACAGCGTCTAAGGTGGCTAGGCATGTAGAGCGCATGGAAAATACAGCTCCGACCCGAAGAGTCTTCGAATCTACTCCGGAAGGAAGGCGCGGCAGAGGACGGCCGCATCATCGGTGGCGCACGCAGGTGGAAGGGGACCTTAACCAACTGGGCGTGCGGCGCTGGAAACAGCTGACCAAAGACCGTGCCAGCTGGAGACGCTTGTTGGCTGAGGCCCAGGTTCACCACGGACTGTAGCGCCACCTAAGTAAGTAAGTAAGTAACAAACAAATGAAGTTTCCTTTCGAAACAGCTGAAAATTCGATGAATTATTAACTTTTCACCGCATTTTTCTTGCATATCTGCCCTATCAGAGAAGTATACATATAAAACCAATTTACTATGTCTGACTATTTAATTTAGTTATCAATTTATGGTGCATTCAGAGCAATAAATTGTAAGAAGAAGGGTCCATCCTTTAAAGTAGGTCAACACTCACTTGGTTAGGGTAACAATGGAGGGAGAATTCTGCTCAGGACATTGCACTCAGGTTATTGATAGCGACGTGGTATGTAGTTAGGTATGATGAAAGTTAAGTGTGGAAGGAGGAGAAAATTTGCCCACAACAATGAAGCAAGGAAGTTATATAAATAACTCGCATCGCTCAGATGTATGTTTCGCTTTACGGGTAATAGATCATGATGGGTTGCGGCATCCTAGATGACGATAGGCAGAGAAAGTACACTGTAGTACTCTCCGTACAATTGGTTCCATTGAAACGACGTTTGAATCATAAAAAGAGATAAGTTGGGGCTCTTGGGATCACTAAAATGCGTGAGAATGATTCTTGTTTTTTATTTTTTTATGTCCCCAGATTACACACATCTGTCTGTACATAAAATAGACTGTACTAAGTATATTTGTTTCTAAGATTGCAAGTGTAACTATCATTGCTGTGTTAGTGAGGAGATTGGGTACATCCGCGGTAAGTAATAGATATAGTAACGGTCCAAGCACATCCCCTTGCGGTACACCAGCATGTTTTGGTAGCAGGTTGGAGCACACATCATTACATCTCATCTTACATAAAAGGTTCTCTCAGCCAGTTAAGTTTTTATCAGCAGGCAGAAGTCGTTGGAAGGGGAGAGGAAGCGAACTAATAGGGCAAAGAAGCTGTTCGCGTTTAACATGGCAAACGCCAACTTCGATCAGGTATTGAACCGCGTTGCGACGCAACCACATGCCTCGGATGAAGACGGATACAAGCAGACGACCCCAGCAAACGATTAAATGATTGCGAGCCTGCACATGGAATGAAAAAACCCTTAACGGACTGGGTGCAGGCAATCAATTGGAGCAAACTCTCAACTGCTACAAAGCAATTATAACCGCACTTCAGCAAGTTCGATGGGATGGACCAGGCAAAAGGCGGATGAAAAACTGCGACATCTACTACGGGAGTCGCTAAAGGGAGGACAAAAAACCGCTTTATTCGGATGAGGATTCGTTATTTGAGGAAGACTGCGACAAAAAGTCCTAAGCTTTCGGCAAACGACTCATAACAATCCGCATCAAATCTGAATTCGGGAACATTTGCCTAAAATATGTTCACGTCCCAACGAAGGAAACAGATGATCGACTCAAAGACGAATTCTACGATCTTCTTGACAGAACTTATGTCCAATGTCGATATAAAAATAGTACTAGGAGATTTTACTGGGCAAAGAGGATATATTTGAGTCGATCAGCATCTCAACATTCACAAAGGATACTGACGATCACCTGATCAGTCGACTACCAACCAAAATGATCACATTACGATCGACGCCAGACACTCTTTCAGCATCTTGAATGTGAGAACCTTCTGAGGAGCCAAAATTAACTCGGATCACTACCTTGTTGTAGCCAAGGTTCGATTAAAGATATAATGGATGCCTCCGAGTGGAGCTGGACAATGAAAGTTTAACGTCGGAAAGCTACAATCGCAGGAGACTGCTAGGACCTTTGCCGATCGAGTTTCTCTCAACCTCTCACAATCTCTAATGACACCGGAACAATCCACAGAACAACAGTGGACGCCTTTCCAGAGTGCCATCAGAGACCCTGCCTCTGATTACGCACATACACATTACGAGCAAAAAAAAAAAAGAGGAACACACGCTTTTAAGAAAGAAAAAAAGAGAGTATGAAAAGGGTGAAATTGAGGAGATGGAGAGATGCTATCACAGGAATGACGTTCGCAAATTTTACGGAAAAGCAAGGTCTAAAAAACCAGAGCGGAAGCCTGTAGAGATGAAGACGGACAACAAGTAGTAGAGTCCCAGTCGATGCTGAGAATATGGAAGAAACACTTCTGTAGGCTGTTTAATGGCGATGAAAGATCTAATACCGCTGTCAAGCAGAATGATCCATTCGGAAGGGATGAAGTTGCAAGGGAATTCCGTCGACACGAACTAGATGAAGTTAATCAGGTCATTTCGAAGCTTAAAACTAATAAAACCTTAGAGAAAACCTAGAATACCAAATCGACACCATTCTCCTTTTCCTCGATTTCAAAGCCGCGTATGACAGTGTGCATAGGGGTGAGCTATACGGAGCGATGTCTAGTTTTAACATTGCTGCCAAACTCGTCAGATTGTGCAGGATGACAATGGAGAATTTTCGCTGCTCCATTAAGGTCGGTAGCGAATTAACCGAGATCTTTGATATTAAAAAAGGTTTTAGACAAGGTGACGCGCTTTTATGTAATATGTTCAACATCGTACTTGGAAAGATCATACGAGATTCACTGGCCAACACGAAAGCATTGAAGCAGAATGTACGAGTGTAAAACGAAATATGTGCTGTCAACCCCTAAACAAAACCGAGGTATCGGCTAGAACGTCACAATTGACAGCTACATGGTCAAGAACTTCGTCTACCTTGGCAAGCTAGTGATCAGCGACAACAACACCAGTGCTAAATTCAAACAGGATTACTTTTGCCAACCACTGCTCTTTGGGGTCATGAGGCAATTGAGAGGTGGAGCCCTCTCTCGAAAGACCAAAGTTGCGCTGTACAAAACTTTGATCATCCTGGTCCTCCTCCGTGGCTCTGAGGCCTGGACTTTAACGAAAACGGATGAGCAGGACCGTTTGTATAAATGGGGATTGGAAGAGAAGATACAACGACGAATTATACGGGCGGTACAGGGACTTGGGCTTAGTACGACGTCTACTGATCCAACGCCCGAAGAGTTTTCGAGTCCAGCTTCGAGCGACGACGCAGTAGTGGACGACCGAATATAAGGTGGCACACACAGGTGAAAGGGTCCCTTAACCAACTGGGAGTATGTCGCTGAAAACAATTAGCAAAAGACCGTGCAAGTTGCAGATGCTTGTTTTTTGAGGCTCAGGTTCACAATGTGTCTCTGAGATGAGAGCTATATCAGTATGATTGGTTGCAAGGAATTGAAGTAGTTCCATGCTGTGTTGGTAAAGTCCATTTGCATTCCATGCAATCATTTTCAATTTGTCCGTTTCATTGACCATTTATTTTGTTTACAGTTAATGCATTCCCTTAAGGGGAAGCCAAAAAAAATGCGAACGTCAGCCTGACGGCTGACCCGACTGTTCGACTTACTAATTCAAACGCACGAATACAATTTTATAATTTTATTTCCTATTCAAACCGATTTATTGTTTCTGTGTTCGATGTCACCAGAAGACTGCCTCCTCGATCTGCTTGGCATACGCTCGCCACCTCGCTTGAACTTCACTAAATGCTGACACGATGATTCGCACGCTTGCCCGTTCCCACGGTTGCACAGGTGTAGATTACCGAGCACGGTTACCTGATCGGAAACGCATACATGCTTTGTCAGCATGCGTTCGTATGCATTGGCTGATGCAGTCCACGGTCAAGGTCGCGCATGTTCGGTCAGCGCCGCTGGCGATGTGATAACTCCTCCCCCTTCGAAAATCTGCGCCCCGCAGATCGATGACGTCGTTGGTTGGTTGGTTGTTGGGTCCTTATGTTGAGGTTACAGATGCAGGGTCCTCTGGCAACCCTAGCGCCGGAAGACTTAATGTCCCACTAAGCTTACGCCACATGATGAAGATGCATGGGATTAGTAGCACCAAAATGACGACGTCCCACAGTGTCGAGAGCCCCATCCTGGTGGTCAGATGGCCGAGTCGTTTGATGTTCTCAATGCTCAGTTTGTGAAGGAACTGGAGATCAACTTCGTGTCCGCTGCTAGTGATGTTCGTCAGCGCCGTCGGTAGGATTTGGAGAGTAGTGTAGCTTGAGCTCACAAAGGTCCTGTTCCCTAGTTTAACTGTTTCATTATTTAACTGAATAACGAAGGTACCTGTTAGAGTTTGGTTGATGTCTCCCGCGATAAGCTGGCCATTGAAGTTTGTTGCAAAAATGGTGTTGCCGTTTACCATTTCGATGACTTCACGGGTGTTGGTTCGGTAGCTGTATGCTGCGTGACCCCCCTTCAATAATCGGGTCATACAGTGATCTTCTGGAATCCTTGACAAGGACTCCTCCTTGCACACGGTGGTGTTGCTGATTGATAGACATTTTTTATTTACTCCGTAGGTTTCTTCTTGGTTGATGAGTATCCTATCAAATTCAGTGCTTATTTGCATATCGTTGATTATCGAGGGTTTCACAAGTAACATGTTGTAGTCATCTTTCTTCACCTTCGGCATGGACAGGACATACAGGAGCGAGGAACCATTTGTGTAAACGGATGGTGTCCCAAATTCGACCGCTTCGATTTCGTTTTCGTATGGAAGCGTTTCAAATTCGTTTACTAACATGTTGATCTCTTCATGGTTTAGAAGATTAGTATTCACGATGCCCGTTTTCGCCATCTGGCATGCTCGCACTATTTCATTAACCTCCTCCTTCATTAGTAGGACCTGATCTAGTATGTCTCGCTTGAATCTTTGGACATCTGCTACTGTTTTTTCGTTATTGGAATTGTTGATGACCCAATTAAGTTTCTTAATCATTTCGCCCATTGTCCCAAAGATTCGTTCATTAATTCTGTACTGATGATTATTGTTCTCCACGATGTGCTCTTGACTGTTGAGGATTTCGTCCCAATCCGAAGCATCTGGATTTCCAGCGACCCATTTCCATGCTGAGCCGATCCAGTTGATAGACCTCTGCTTCCTTGTTACCCTCTTCCTTAGTAATTCGATGCGACCCATAATGGTGGTGAGATGGATGTTAATCAAGCGTCTATCGCCATGGTCATTTATATATTTCCCAATTATATTGGTGACCTCTGCTACTTGCCGCTCAAATTGGTTTAGGTTGATGACATGCACTAGGTTGAGGTTCCCGTCGACTATCCACGCCTTGCCTTCCTTAATGGGGACGAGTGGAGCGGTGTACTGGAAAATCTGGAAGCCTCCGGCTGTCGCTAGGCAGATCAGGCAGCTTGTGACAGATGAGAGGGTTATATCAAATTATTAAATAACAAGGGTTACATTTTCCTAACATATTTCAGTATATAAAGTTGCATGGTATTACATTTTTTCCTTAAATTAACTATAATTTTTCATTACATTTACTTTTATTCTATTACATCTTGCCTCATTTTTTATTTCAATCAATTACTATTTCTAAGACATACATACATATAATTATTTTACTTAAGGTTTCCATAGTCATGTCATAATGAGTAAAAGTAGTGAATGACTAAGTGAGAATCTGCAATAATGCTTGTGCCATTGTGCAATTTTTTACTATACTACTGTGCTTCGTGCCATCCCTCTGTTTTTTTTTTTTTTTTTTTTTTGCTTAATTAATTTAATTTTTGACTTTGGCTTTATGCACCTTACGTCCCGTCGTCGTGACCACAGTCACCTTGTTGTTTTTTGCAACGACTTCCTTTCTATATAAGGGCTTGTGTTTGCCCTGAATTCTTTTAAAGGAAGTATAAATTACATCTCCTTCTTTGAATTTTTTTGGGACTTTTTTCTTTTTATTGTGCCATGCATTCCTTTTTACTTGTTTTTCGCGTAATTTTTCCCTCAACTCCTGATTCACCTTGAGTCGAAAATTGGCCATGCTCTGAAAGTTAAACCTACTGCTTCTATTAAAAAATATGTCGGAAGGCTTCCTCTGCGTCACTGAGTGGATTGTATTGTTGTATCTATCTATAGCGACGTTCAGTAGCTCTTTCGACGTTAAGTCTTTGTATTCAGCCTTCAGACACCGATAAATTTCAAGGATGGTGGAGTGAAATCGTTCAATCTGACCATTGACTTCGCTTCGGTTAACGGGTGTTTGGTACATTTTTATGCCAAGCATTTTTATGAAATTAACCACGATTGGGCTGAGAAAGCCTTTTTCGTTGTCGGTAACTATCATCCTGGGGACTGTGAAATAGTGGAGAATTTTAATCAACTTGTCCCTCAGGTGAAGAGAAGATCTATTTTTTATATGAAATAATTTTGCAAATTTAGAAAACTTATCCAGACATGATATGAATTTTTCGCCTTGTATTTCTACAATATCAAGGTGAAGTATCTCGCATGGGAATGTTGGTGTCGGTGTAGGCTGTATTTCAGGGTTTGCCGGATGTCGATCATATTTGTTGGCGAGGCAGACGTCGCACGACTTTGTATACCGCGTGATAAGGCTGTTCATTTTTGGGAAATAGTATTTTTCCAGAAGCTGTTCTTTGTTCTCCCGGGCATTCCTGTGAGCCCGCCTGTGTTCCCTGCTTATGAGGTCCCATACTCGGTTCTCATTTGCCACGTCTTCCACTATCCTTTGCGTAATCCTGACCTTGTAGCAGGTGAAGTACTCTGTATACACTTTCTGTAGTAATTCTATATAACATTCAGGAATCTTGACCCCGTTTACAACATTTGGTCTCAATCTGGTCTTCAAGATTTCCACCAATGACGTTGTATCCGGATTCTCTACCGCGACATAGTGTCGCGAGTAACCGGGATGAGGTTCTTCATAGATACTAAGACCTCTTCCCACTTTTATCACGATCTGGTTTCGGAAGACGTTAAGGGGCACTTCTACATGTGGGATTAGGTCTGACGCATCTTGCTCAGCACTATGCATCGTTTCGGTTGCAGATTTAGTGGAATTAGTTTCAGAGTTATCTGATTCCGTTGGGGAGCTATTGTGAAGCGTGTTTACCTGAACCTCGACTTTAGCTTTCGCTGAAGCGGTCAGGTGTTGGTCGTCAATCTTAAGCCTCGAGAGAGCATCAGCTACGACATTAGATTTACCCGGCCGGTAAACCAATTCGCAATTATACTCCTCTATCCTAGCCTTCCAACGCTTCAACTTCGCATTGTAATTCCGATTTCCAAGAGCAAAGGTGAGAGGCTGATGATCTGTAAATATACGTATTTTCTTCGCCCCATACAAGTATGACCGAAGATTGTCCGGGGCCCATACTATCGCGAGCATTTCTTTCTCATTGGTCGCGTAGTTTTCCTCGGTTTTGTTGAGGGACCGTGAGATATAGGCGATAGGTTTGTCTTTCCCTAAGTCACCCTGCGACAATACGGCTCCAATCGCCGCATTCGAGGCGTCTGTGGTCAGATTAAATGGCTTATCGAAATCAGGGAATGAGAGGACATCCGCAGATGTTAGTAGCGTTTTGAGATCATTGAAGGCTTTTATAGCATCATCGCCAAGCGTGATCCGGATGTTCTTAGACTGGTTGGCCTTCACTTGGGCGTACTCTCCCCGAGTCAGGTTGGTGAGTGGTTTAGCGATATTGGCATAATCCCGTATAAATTTCCTATAATAAGAAGTCAACCCAAGGAAGGATTTTAGTTCCTTCAAATTCTCGGGAGGCTGAATATGGCGTATAGCCTCGACCTTTTTACCATCTGGGCGTACACCGTCAGAGGTTATTATGTACCCGAGGAATTCCACCTCAGTATCCATGAAGTGTGTCTTTTCCAGGTTGACCTTTAGGTTGGCGTCGTTTAATCTGTTTAGAACGGTGTTAAGGTTCTCTAAGTGACTTTCTTGGCTATCACCGAAGACGATAATATCGTCTATGTAGACATAACAAATTTTGCCTATGAACGGTTTTAGCACATCGTCAATCATTCGTTGGAAAATTGCCGGCGCGTTTTTCAACCCAAAGGGCAATCTCAGAAACTCGTACTTCCCGTTCATCGTCGAAAACGCTGTCTTAGGGATATCCGAAGGCTTCATGGGTATCTGGTGGAAGCCAGATGTCAAATCTAGGGTTGAAAAGTATCGAGCTTTACCAAGACTCGCAAGGGCAGAATTGATGTCGGGAATGGGGTACGCATCAGCGATCGTCACACTGTTTAATCTTTTATAGTCTACGACCATTCGGTATTGTTTCTCGCCATTTGGTTTCGGTTTCTTAGGGACTACCCAAATTGGCGAGTTGTGGGGACTTCTTGATGGTCTGATTATGCCTTCTTCCAGGAGCTTAGCTATTTCCTTTTCTACCTCGGTCCTAAGTGAAGCTGGATATGGATAGCTTTTCGTGTAGATTGGCTCATCCGTATTTGTTCTTATCTCTGCTTGGACCGATGTATCGATTGCCTCGTTAACGTTGATTGGACCAAAGAGCGAGCTATATTCGTCTATTAGGTTCTGCAACGTCTGTTTGACCTCGCGAGGAAGATTCTCATTTAGTGTTACATTAATCTGCTTGGAAAGCTTTTCTTTCAGTGGTAATTTTATCCCTGGTTTTAACGTGAGGATGTTTTCCTTCCTATCAATGACAGCCTCGAGTTCCTTCAATGTATCATCGCCAATGATTCCATCGAATGACTCGAGCCCTGGCAGGACATAAAAATTCAACAGGGTATCATTACCAACCTTCGCGAAGAACCTTCCCCGAACATATTCTGATATGTTAATTTTCCCGGCAGCAGATCGTACAAAAAATGGCTTTTCAAGGGGAATCGTGGTCTGTTTTATTTTTGAGCTGATGAAATTCTTGTTCGCCCTCGTATCGACAAGAAATTCCAGAACAGCCCCGTCTTTTACCATAAATTCTATATATGGTACGCTGGAATACCGTCCGTCATAAAATTTACCTCATCGCAGACGGCCTCCTCAGCAACTTCGCCGTAGGCTTCCTCGTCATTTTCAACCACGGCGTGATATACCCGCTGTTGTTTGTTTGGGAAATTATCTGACATCGCCCTTCGTTTAAAAGGGTTCATTGACTTCGGGCGATTGACGTAGTTGACCTGTCGAGTTTGGATGCTCCGGTCGACTTCCATCTTCTCCAATGGCTTTGGTCCGGGTCTTGGGGGATTACCATTGTCACGTTGATGGGGTGAACTGCCTTGACCCGCTTGGATGGCCTTGATACGGTTTTTTAGGCTGTGGAGTGTGCCCTGTATCTAGATTCCTAAAGGATTGGTTTATGGGAGCCGTGATCAAGTTAGGGCCTGTAGACGAGTGGATGGGATTGCTTCTAAAATTAACATTTTGTATCTCCAGGCAGGTGGAATATGCTTCCGGAAGATTTTCGGTCTCTGTACTATCAGCATCCTTGACAGGTCGCCGTTCAGGCCTCTGACAAACACGTCCAGAGCCCTGTTCCTATATGTTTCCACCAATGCCCTGGCCGTCTCCTCGCTGTAGGACTCAGTTTTCAATTTGTTAACCATTAAGGACAGTTGATGGTTGACAGCAGCATAGAACTCGTCTATTCTGCTGTTCTTCTGACTGAGTTGATTCAGCTGGTGTTCCAGCGTCCTCATGTCCCGCTTGTCTGCGTAATGCAGAGAAAGAACTTGCTTCATACTGCGCCAGTCGGCGTCGAAGATGTTGTATGAAACCAGGGCGGAATTTGCCGGACCGCGGACTTTTCCACGGATATGTTGGAGTATTGCACGGTATATGGGTTTTTCCCTCACGATATCAAAATCCCGTAGGATGCTTTCCACAGCATGTATCCAGGATACATACTGGGTTGGGTTCCCATCAAACACTTGCAATTCCTTCACGCAATCGGGTAAACGGCTAATTTCCTTTAGCTCGGTCTCGTTTCGCGGCGGTTTGGATCGCACAGTAATACTGTCCCCCTCTGCTTCGACATTTGGCGACACTGGTGCTATTGGTCTACTTTCGAGAACTTTTAGCCGCAATTCGAACCCTTTCAACTGGGCGAGAATGTTGTTCACCGCTCCAGTTAATTCGGTTAGGGAATTGGTAATTTGTTCCATTACGCAGTATGTAAACAAGAAAAATTAAGCTTACCTTAGGAATTCTGGCTTAGGTATCTAGTAATTTCTTAATTCAGATAACACTCTTTTTTCTTTATTTGGATTAACACTTATGTTATCTACTTTTTTTTGGTTTTGGGATGGCACTGACACTATTTAACTTGGCACAATTCTTTATTACTTCTATTATATTTTTTTCTCTTTTTTTTTTTTATTTCTATCCTTTATACACTTGTAACACTGTTCCGAAGTGAATCCTTTCGGTTGGTTTAACTTTTTTGCTTTCCACTTACAGCGTAATCAGTGTTTTCATACTATCGCGGTATGGTACAGTATGGTTAGTTCAATTATAGCGTAATCAGTGTTTTCATACTATCGCGGTATGGTACAGTATGGTTAGTTCAATTATCTGAAAATGAAGAAAACCGATAAAACCGATTGAACCGAACCGTACCGAATTTTTCTTAGGGCACCGGCCATGGAAGGTTCGTGGTTGTCCCTTTTGGAAGCCTGCGTTGAGATTGCAGGCGACCTACTCGCGGCACGAATCACTTCACAATCGATCTACTTATCTAACCAATCTCCGTACATGTTCCCATGGTTATGTCGGAATCGGCCACATCGGGGTCAGGTGGTCTACTGTGTTCCCATGGTTACAGCGACGTTCACTCAGATAGAGCGTACTGACCCTTTCGTCCTGTATGAAAGGACCCGTGGTTATTGGTCAATGAAAGAAATAGATCGATTTAGAGGCCGGTCCCTGCTCGGGCGCCAGTTAATGCATTCCCTTAAGGGGAAGCCAAAACAAACGCGAACGTCAGCCTGACGGCTGACCCGACTGTTCGACTTACTAATTCAAACGCACGAATACAATTTTATAATTTTATTTCCTATTCAAACAGATTTATTGTTTCTGTGTTCGATGTCACCAGAAGACTGCCTCCTCGATCTGCTTGGCATACGCTCGCCACCTCGCTTGAACTTCACTAAATGCTGACACGATGATTCGCACGCTTGCCCGTTCCCACGGTTGCACAGGTGTAGATTACCGAGCACGGTTACCTGATCGGAAACGCATACATGCTTTGTCAGCATGCGTTCGTATGCATTGGCTGATGCAATCCACGGTCAAGGTCGCGCATGTTCGGTCAGCGCCGCTGGCGATGTGATAACTTTTACTAATATAGAAAGAGCTCCGTTGCGCAGTAGGTAGTGTGTTGGCCTCTGACGGCGATGGCATGGGATCGAATCCCGACAACAGCCATGTCATCGAACGTGTTTTTCACGGTGCTTCTCCTTAGCGGGGTACTGACAAAACGCCCTGTAGTATAATTTAATTGTCAGCAATAAATTGTAGGTCCCTTTCACCTATGGGAAAATGAAATCACACACAACATGGGCGATTGAGAGAAGCTCGGCTCAGGTCCTTCATGGACTGTAACGCCAACATACATACATACCTTCGGAATCGGCATTAAACTGTAGTTCCCTTTCACCTGTGGGAAAAATAAGTCACACACACCATGGGTAATTGAAAAGAAGCTTGGCTCTGATCCTTCATGGGCTGTAACGCCACCAAAAGAAGAAAAGAAAAGCAACGAAGACGAAAAACACGGCTGGAGTGGTATAGGGATTCAACGACATCTCTGAATATGTTGGTATGCCACGAAGGATAATAACAGTTTTTGTACAGAGAACGACATTCAACATATCCAAAAGGGTCCGAGAGTTAATGGGCAAATGAAGCAGGTCAATCATGCTATCCTGACTCCAAGAAGAGCGAGCATGGAGCCGGAAAGGATTGGGCGGGGCATATGAGGCACCTTCAATGGGTTATGGATGCGATGAAAAAAGCAACAACAAGAGCTACCCCACGGGTGCAAAGGTGCACCCGTAGTGAAGAAACAATGCCGTGCTAAGCGCCAAAATGAGACGTTACGGTTGGTGTTAACTACCGAGTAAGGATTTCCCGAGCATCAACGAAAATCAAAATGAATGTGAAGACGATCAAGGCATAGGTGATGACGACCATGCAATTACTGGAAGTCTCGAGGCCGAGACTTAAGTCAGGATGGGCGAGCTGTTGGACTCACTTGTAAAAGTCAACCACATACAACAAAAGTGGACAACGATGGCTGCGCACGATACTGGCGTAATATCGTATGAATGGCGAACGATAGCAATCGAACGCATCGCATGATTGCACCGAATGCACACGCAGTGACGAACGGTAGCAGTATATCGCACGACGCCAGGCTATATTAGAACGATGCTGATCCACAGGGGGTTGTCAGTCAAGTGCGACGGTTCAGCAAATAAGAAGCTAGTAGATTTGCTCATTACTGTTTTGAAATAAATTTCTGATCCTCTCCGACTATCCCGGAACTCTAGAATGGTGCGTATTTCTTAGCATGACTTTAAAGCCTTTTTATTCTTTCGGCTTTTGTTTTGTAGTAATTTAACAAATACGGTATACCATTGGCTGTATTCTTGCCTCCTTGTCCTTGAGTATCCTCAGTTCGTAGTTTCTGTTTTCAACTTCGTTAAGTACTTCAGTAAGGACTTTAATGCGTTCAACTCCTATCTCCTATAATGATGATTCTAAAGTCAATGAGTTGTAAAAGCTACGTCCGATAATATCCGGTATTTTTCACACGTGCGAGCTATTAAAACTGCAATATTAGCGCCAACATTCGAATTGCTTCTCATCTAAATAGAACGTTTTCTATATTTATTCTGCTTAGTCAGATGAGTTATTATGCAACAAGCGCCAACTGCTTTCTTCAAGACATTTTGTTCGAGTATGACTTATACGCCGCAGATGTTCCATAAAAATTGGGTAAATTGTTGTCGCTCATCTTTGATAAATTTGCGCGCAGTTTCTCCTTTGATGGCGTTACAGCCCGGTCCCACATGGGCCAGGCTTTTAATTACCCATGTTGTGTGTGATTTATTTTTCACACAGGAGAAAGCGACCTACAGTTTAATGTCGAATCCGAACGGCGGCGTGAGTCGAGAGTCAACTATCACAAATTTCAATTGGCCCCGACCATGGCGTTCATCTTTAAAGCGCGTATGTGGCGCAGTGTGTAATGGGTTGGCCTCTGATTTTGGTTTCTTTGGAAAGAATAATTCTGCGCCGGATAAGTGGTCCTGTCTCTGGGGAAAGTGAACAGAGGAGAAGACATAACCGTGAACTCTTCGAGCTGTACACAAGTGTTGATATAGCCTGGAAGGCAAAGATCCGTCAAATACATTGGCTCCGGTCTTCGACTCCGAGCATCTTGGTTCGAGAAGAAGAGGAAAACCGAATCTTCGGTTTAAGGACGAAGTAATCGGGGACGTAAGGCAACTTGGTCTTAATTATTGGAAGCATCGTGTCCGTGAGCGTAAAGGATGGAAGGCAGCTATAAATTAGGCTCCTGGTTCGAGATCATCATGACAATGCCAAGCTTAACATCCTTGATGTCTCGGAACAAATTGAGAGAATCTTGTTAGTAAATTTTGATGCATCCAGCCGTGATCTGTAACCCGGACCTTGCACCGTCCAACTACCATTTGTAGCGGTCTCTGCAAAACCAATTTGATGGTAAAAAAAAAAAAATGAAATGGAAGCATCTTGTCCGTGACCGTAAAGGATGGAATGCAGCTATAAATTAGGCTCCTGATTCGGGATCATCATGACAATGCCAAGCTTAACATCCTTGATGTCTCGGAACAAATTGAGATAATCTTGTTAGTAAATTTTGATGCATCCAGCCATGATCTGTAACCCGGACCTTGCACCGTCCAACTACCATTTGTAGCGGTCTCTGCAAAACCAATTTGATGATAAAAAAAATGAAAACCACTTGGCCAAGTTTTTTGCCGATAAACCATTGGAAGTTCTACTCCTATGATGAATGATGAAGCTTCCCGACCAAATGGCCAACATGGCCAACAATCAAGAACATTTCTGTTTGTTCGAACATCTAAAAAAAGGGCTTTGAATTAAAAATTGTCAAAGTAAAAAAGAACTTTAAAAAGTCGAGGGTATCGACATACTTTAATAAAGAATTTTGAAAGTATATATGTATCTATAGGTCCTATGAGAAATAAGTCACCACAATGACAACATTAATCAACAATCGTTAGTACTTACCCTCGGAGGGAAGCATGCACGCTGACAGTAAAAATATGTCTAATAACAAAGATCTCACAGAACTCCAAAGGTAAACAGATATTTTTCCTTTTGATCCAAATACTACATTCCACGGTTACCTTCACAAAGTCTTACAGAGTATGGAAAACTCATATGATTGACAACTGGATACAATCGATATAATGCTATTGTGTCACGGCCACGAAGCAGCTGTAAAAGTTGATTAAAGTTGAGATATATTCCCACAAGATGGGTGGTGGTATATACGGCTGGTATAGATTCGCAAGTGGAGGAGAATATGGTATGATACGTCGCTAATGTACTTGAGCAGTTCTGAACATTTAAGTATGTTATGATATGATGATGGGTCTGAGTTCCGCTCAACAATCAATAATGGAGAAGGCGACAGAAATAGCTTTAAAAATCCGCTCCTCCGCTTTCTTTAGATATTTTATAAAATATTTACATCCCAAATGCTTTTAAATATGTTTTAGGAGCAAAGTAGCTTACCGGCGACTGATTAAGAATTTCGTTTACAATAATTATCGGTGAGGTGGAAAACCCATTAAGGATTTAACGGTGATTATTTTCAATAATCCCGACCAAAGTACATAATGGTGATTGACGAGCTGTTAATATTACAGCAATTATGGTTATTTCCATGAATCAAATTCAGTTCTACGATTTATAAATTTGAATAAATGTTTGCAACATACGATTTCCATTACGGTAAAACTTATAAAGTTTTCTTCAAAGATATCCAATTAAAACTTGAGCTTTTTTCCTCCCTTGAGGATTATCTTGAATGTAGTTGGAATGACATCCACTCCTGAAAAAATTCTAAGTTGAAGAACAATACAACAATTTCACAGAGGAAGTGCGCTCGAGCATGGAATCTTGATGCCCGGAACTGTATTTCATGCAAAATGTAATGCCTTCCTAGAATGCAGTATTTCAATTACAAATGCATGATTTTAGTTATATCCTTTGGAATAATAGCTATAGAAAGTGAGGATGCAATTTCGCGCGAACCTTTTGATGGCAACTTAAAGCTAGCGTTAGCTAGAAAATCCCTTTTGATTACTGTGTAAGATATTTTTTCTGGCTGCTAGCGCAAGTAGATAAATCCGTTGGAACTCATACTTCATACTCTTGGCGAAAGTGCCGCAATCTTCACTCGCGAAAATAATAAATAAATTAATTAATTAATTAAGGTGCGAGCATTTAGTCATAACTCGGGAACAGCATCTATCTAGAGAGGGGGCCATTTCTTTCAGTTTTCATCACCAAATTTTAATGGTCCCGACGACCAGACAGTGACTGGACAGTTCTATGTTGGCATCCTGAAGAGTCCACTAACACGCGTTTTCCGTGCGTGACCCGAAATCGCAAAGCAGGACAATGCGCCGGCCTATTCCTGATTGAACATTGCCGCATTCGTCCTATAGCTCCGACATTGCCCCTGCGGCTTTTCTTGTTCCTCAATATGACGTCACCCCTTAAGGAAACTCATCATGGTGGTAGGGAAAATCAAAGAAGCTGTAACCATGGTTCTAAATGAGTTAACTTCGGAGGATCATTGTGGGGGCAACTTTGAAATCGCTATGTAGTGTTAAAGGGCCCACAGACCTCACACTTGTGTGCACAAATGCATCGGTGTGCGAATATGTGTGCTGTCTGTGGGCTGGTGCACACACCATTTTCGGTGTCAGACACGGAGCGAGTAAAAATCAAAAGTCATTGATTTTTGGTGTCGGTGTCTCAATCGGTGTGACGTGTGTGGCGGAATCACACACCGGTATCACACAAGTGTGAGGTCTGTGGGCCCTTTTAGAGGCGCACTATTGTGAAGGTCTATAACTAAATTGTGTGTCAAAACTTAATTTGCTTGTGTTTTTGCTTATGGATTTCCGGAACTTAATTGCAACACCTCATATAGTGATGAAGAGTGGAGGTTGCAGTTGCTACAAAACATACATATCCTGTGCGTGTTCTCCTTCGAAACTCAAGGGAGATGTGCATTGTATCACCTCATGCACCTAAAGCCTCTCAATCCCAAACTTTATTGCATTGCGCGAAATACTCTTTCGACCTCTGTCTGTATTTTAGCCAGAGGCTGGGAATATTAAGGGAAACATACTAAGCCTTTGCTGGGCCCTTGCAACAGTGGATATAAAATCCGACTGAACACCATTCCCGCTAACATTGGGGAAGATTCTCAATTTTTTGGACCGGACGGGCGTCCACTGGCCAATGGAAATGTAGTCAGATATCACGGGTTCTGGTTGGATCAGTATGTGTTTTGTATATCTGTTCTATATTTTGTTAAAAGTGTAGATTTTGCCATGGCAGAAGTCGGGGCCATTTGTTATGACAAAATGGTTATTTCTTAGCAGTCGACTTGACTCCAGAGTAAAGGTAGTCTTCTACATGTCCTTAATTAAGACAATAATTGTCTCTGGATGTCCCATTTGGTTTTATGTGAGTGCCAGCTTCATGGAAAGGATTCGGGTGTTTGAGAGACAGCATCTGGAGACTTACTTTAATTGCACAGAACACCGTAGCCTAAGTACAAAAAATTCTACCCCAACGAGGTTTTTTATGTATAAAAAAAAAGAAATATACATATGTAGGTGTAGTAAGAAGAGATACATTAGGTTTTCTTTAACAATGGCAAAAAACGTAAGTCTGGCGGCTGACAAAGCGGACAATGTTCATGGTCCTGATATTGTAACAACCAATCAAGCGCAGTCTTAGTTGTATAGGTTCCGTTCTAGTAATTTCGATGTCAATTGTTGTTCAGCACTGGATTCACTGAATGCTGCCTATTATCCTCGAGTCTCGACAGCTGATGAAGCGGCCATTATTGCAAGACATTTTCCGTCTGCCAGTTCTGGTTGGTATCTCACGTTGACGACATTTAGATCAATAAAGTAGTCCAGTAATTTACCCGCAATCAAGCATTTTTATTAATTTATACAGTCGTAGTTTACATTTTTCTGGTCCTTCGATACCGGATGACTAATTATTTTTGTTAAAATGTCATCAACCAAGCGCGATATTTTTCGAAACTCTATAAAGCGCCTCATGGCTACAAGCAAGAAAGCCGAAACGTTCGACGAAATTGATCTGCAATCATTCCTCACACTATTGAATGATCAGTGGATAAAATTTGATCAGGCGCAAACTGAGGTCGAATGTGCGTGCGGCGCTGATTTGCTATCGTCAGAAGAGGCTCAACGAGTGCAGGGAGAGGAGTGGTACCGCGTGGCTTTGGCCAATTTTTCCCGGCAACAATTGAGACTGCGAAAATTGTCGGAGAGCAAGTCCCTCAAAACATCTACAATTCATCATGCCGAAGTTAAACTCCCACGAATGGACCTGCCGCATTTCACTGGAGATCCAGCCGAGTGGAAACAATTCCACGACTCATTCTCGTCGTTGATACACAACGAAGTTTCGCTAACAGATTCGCAGAAGCTGTATTATCTGCGCCATAGTTTGGAAGGAGAAGCGCTGAGGGTCATCAAAGCATTTCGCATCACGAACGAAAATTACAAAGAAGCATGGGAGCTACTGGCAAAGCGGTATAATGTCGAGCGCGTTATTGTAGACGCTCACTTCAAGGCATTATTTTCCTTACCGAAGCTCTCATCAGAGTCGTCAGTCGCAATTCGTTCGCTGGTCGATAACACTCAGGAGCATTATAGATCGCTCAAAACTTTGGGTAGACCAGTAACCAATTGGGATGACTGGCTCGTGCACCTTATCGTCAGTAAAGTGGATCCAGAAACACGTCGATATTGGGAGCTCTCCCTAACAGATGACAAGGTACCTACTTTCGCACAGCTGATTGATTTCTTGGAGAGACGATGCCGTTGCCTCGATGCGATCGATGTTCATAAATCAGCTGTTCTTTCATCAACACCTACAACGAAACAAAAGGGCAAAATTGTAACCGCTCTTTCCGTTGCAAAAAACAACGTCCGATGTTATTTTTGCAGTGGGAAGCATACTATTTATGTATGTGATCGCTTCTTAGCCCTGCCAGTTCAAAATCGCGTTGCCGCCGTAAAAGAAAAGTCATTGTGCAGCAACTGTCTTTCTAACAGGCACGCTGTGGATAAATGCCGCAGTACAAGTACTTGTCAGTCTTGCCATTCCCATCACCACTCGCTGCTGCACTTCGATAAAACGCAAGCATCCGCCGCAGACAATGTTTCTTCGTCTAATTTGACCAACACACAACATCAGATTCTTTTGGGCACCGCTATCGCCAACGTCAAAGACAGGTCTGGACGTTTTCAAACGGTAAGGATTTTATTTGACAATGCTTCTCATCTCACTTTTATCACGCGAGCATGTGTTGAAAGACTTCAACTCAAAGTTATGCCTTCGACGACAACAATAGAGGGTATAGGTTCCATTCCGGCTGGCCGCGCTAAAGGTGTTGTGCAGTTCGCGCTTTTTTCTGCAGAGAATAAATTCACCGGCACAGTGCAAGCGAACATATTGGCAAAAATAACAAGCAATTTGCCACCTAGACGCATTCAAAGAAGTTCGTGGCCGCACATCGATGGACTAAAATTGGCCGATCCCAATTTCAACGTTCCAGATGCTATTGATGTCTTGCTTGGGTGTGACCAGTTGGGAAACTTCCTTCTAGATGGCCTAATTCGTGGCACAGAAAACTCTCCCATTGCGCAACGATCTACTTTAGGGTGGGTACTGTTTGGAAAGGTTGTCGAGCCAGACACCGCTTTCGTATTCTCAACTATTATCGCTGGCAATTCAGATGGCTCTTTAACAAAAGCAGTAGCCAAGTTTTGGCGTTTAGAAGAATTTCCAGAGACAAAATATTTAACGGACGAGGAGAAGAGATGTGAGGAATTCTTTGCAACGACTCATTCCCGCCAGAGCGATGGACGCTATATCGTTAGACTTCCTTTCAAGCCTGACGTCCCGCTTGGAAGCTCTCGGGATGCAGCCGTTCGAGCTTTAAACCGCATGGAGAAAATATTTGCAAAAGACCAACAGTTCCACCAGCGCTATGTAGGGTTCATGCAGGAGTTCATGGCCTTAGGGCATATGGAAGAAGCGAATGATAATCCCATTCCAAGCAAACATTACTACATGCCACATAGAGCCGTCATTAAGGAGAGTAGTAGCACCACCAAGCTGAGAGTCGTTTTTAATGCCTCTTCGAAGACAAGTACTGGTTTTTCTCTCAACGATGCTCAACTAGTTGGACCACAGCTTCAACCAGATCTGTCAACAATTTTACTGCGCTTTCGAAGCCACAGATTTGCTATGACCGCTGACATAGCTAAAATGTACCGCCAGGTACGCATCGACGAAGCAGACGCTAATTTTCAACGCATCGTTTGGCGTCAAACTTCAACAGAACCGATTAAGGACTTTCGATTGTTGACGGTTACGTACGGAGTAACATCTTCTTCTCATCTAGCTGTGAAAGCTTTACAGCAAACCGCTACCGATGAACATGATGCCTTCCCCAGGGCTTCGCAGATTGTCCTACGCGATTTCTATATGGACGATTTGCTAACAGGCGCATATGATGAGACTGACCTACGACATCTTCAGAAGGAAATTGGGTGCTTGCTAAGCCGCGGTGGTTTTCAGTTAAGGAAATGGTCCTCGAATTCTTTAACTGTACTCGAGTCTATACCAGCTGAGGATCGAGAAGTGAAGTCAACTTTCTGCCTTGACCTTTCTGAGCCTGAAAGTGTTAAAGCATTGGGTCTCCAATGGCAACCATCTTCTGATACCCTCGCATACGACGTTCAGGTTTATGATATCGATATTCTTAATCTTACTAAACGCATGTTGCTTTCAGATACTGCGAAGTTGTTCGACCCGCTGGGATTGCTCTCCCCATCCACTGTCATCCCGAAGATAATGTTTCAACAACTCTGGAGACCTAAGGTGAACTGGGATGAAGCTGTTCCACAAGCAATAAAATCTAAATGGCTCCAGTATCGAGCAAATCTACCCAGCCTTGCATCTGTCAAAGTGCCTAGATGGATAGGTATAGGCGAACCAAACTCAGTCACGGATCTCCATGGTTTCGCTGACGCATCTCAATCTGCATACGCTGCGGTCATTTACGCGAGAACTACGAGCACCAATGGCACTGTTAAGGTTCGTTTGATTACTGCCAAGACTAGAGTCGCTCCTATCAAGCCGATTTCTTTGCCCCGCTTGGAGTTGTGTGCCGCTTCTCTATTATCACGACTAATAAATCACGTGAAGAGTGCGCTTCAATTGCCTTCATGCAGACTTTTTGGTTGGACAGATTCCACGGTAGCAATCGCTTGGATTCACCAACATCCTAGCAAATGGTGTACATTTGTCGCTAACCGCGTAACTCAAATTCAAGAAGTTATGCCATCTGAAAATTGGTTTCATATCCCGTCTGCACAAAACCCAGCCGACTGCGCATCCAGGGGCCTGCCACCGCAAGATTTAAAGCATTTCAGTCTTTGGTGGGAGGGCCCACAATGGCTGAGTCAATCCGAGATAAATTGGCCCCCACAACGATTATTCATCACTGCTGTCGACCAGAAGTCATCTCTAGTTAACGTCAACATTTCGACAAGATCAGAGCCAATTCAAATATGGGATCTAATCGATCGGTATTCTTCTCTAGTAAAACTTAAATATATAACCGCATTCATCTTCAGATTCATCAATAACGTTCGCAATTCTGGTAAAATTGGGAAGCCAGTTTCTATCTAAGCGTCTAAGTCTATTAAGCATCCTTCTCTAGAGGAACTTCAACGCGCGCTTGATTTCTGGATCAGGGTTACACAGAGATATTTCTTCCAAGATGAAATCCAACGCCTCCAAGCAAAGAAACCTCTAAGACGTCAAAGCAAGCTACTCAAATTATTTCCATTCTTGGACGACGGTGGGATGCTCAGGGTGGGTGGCAGGCTCAGCAATGCAGCTCTTTCCATGGATAGGAAGCATCCGATTCTCCTTCCTGCTGCCGCCAAGCTGACGACTCTGATATGCCAAGACGTACATCGCATGTCACTTCACGCTGGTCCGCAAACGATGCTAGTTATATTGCGAGCTAGGTTTTGGGTAATCAGTGGCCGTAATCTATTACGCAAAATATACAACGCATGCGTCAAATGCCGGAGATACCAGCGTACGTTACAGACCCAGCTGATGGCCGACTTGCCTAAGACGAGGGTGGAATCTTGTCGTCCCTTTCTGCGTACCGGTGTTGATTTTGCTGGTCCTGTTCCGGTCCGGTTTTCTAAGGGGCGAGGAGCGAAGTCTGTGAAGGGCTATGTTTCTATATTCATATGCATGTCTACCGGCGCCATGCACCTAGAACTATCTGGGGACTTAACTTCTTCTTCGTTCATCGCTGTATTTAAGCGCTTCGTATCCCGCCGGGGTCAATGCCGCGAGTTGTTCAGTGACAATGGAACTAATTTTGTCGGTGCAGACAAAGAGCTTAAGAAGTTCTTTAACGATGCGACAAAGAATGAACAGCTGGCCAAATATCTTATCGACGATGGAACTGCTTGGCACTTCAACCCGCCAGGAGCTCCTCACATGGGTGGATACTGGGAAGCAGCGGTCAAACGCGTCAAGTTCCACTTGCGACGAACTTTGGGTGACAACTTACTGACCTTCGAGGAGTTTTCAACACTTCTAGCTGAAATAGAAGCTTGTGTTAATTCGAGACCCCTGTGTCCTGTGTCAACGGATGTGAACGATCTACAGGTCCTAACACCTGGACATTTTTTGATTGGTGAGCCATTGAAAGCTATTCCGGAGCCTGATATCACCGATGCGAAGATCGGCTTGGCAAATCGATGGCGCTTGATCTCCCAATTGCGCCAGCACTTCTGGAAAAGGTGGTACAATGAATATTTAGTTCAATTGCAGCAACGCGCTAAGTGGACCAAAGCATCCCGCAATTTCGCCATCGGAGACCTCGTCGTTTTGCGCGAAGACAGCACACCTCCTACCAAGTGGAAGATGGGTAGAATAACCAACGTTCATGCTGGTGCAGATGGCAAGGTTAGAGTGGTGTCGCTAAAGACCGCTGATGGAGTACTGACTCGACCAATCGTTAAGATTTCGCCGCTTTTAACAGTTGATTCAAATCCCGAAGTTGATGATTGAACTAATTCTTCGTGTAGTTCAAGGTGGGCGGAATGTTCAGCACTGGATTCACTGAATGCTGCCTATTATCCTCGAGTCTCGACAGCTGATGAAGCGGCCATTATTGCAAGACATTTTCCGTCTGCCAGTTCTGGTTGGTATCTCACGTTGACGACATTTAGATCAATAAAGTAGTCCAGTAATTTACCCGCAATCAAGCATTTTTATTAATTTATACAGTCGTAGTTTACAATTGTCAATTGTCGAAAATGTTGATAAAATCATGGATGTTTGGGTGCCACACGAGCATGCAAACATCTCTACTGAATTGCAACAAAATTGCCCTATTTTTTAGATCTGATTTGTAATGAAAAGTGGATCACTTACGATTTCCTTAAACGATATCCTTAAACGATAACCGTGATGGTCGGATCGCGATGAGTCAGGATTGACGGCCAGTATGGTTTTGCCGTATGTTTGATTGGTCTGGTAGGGAATCATGTAGTATGAGCTGCTCCCCTACGGAAAAACTCTCAATTCAGGCCTATACTGTCAACAATCGGACTTTCTGGAGGAAGCAATTGTTCAGAAGCTGTTTTCTGTCTAACGCAAGGGGAATTATGTTCCATCAGGACAACACCAGGTTATACGCTTCGACAGCAAGTGGCTAGATGATCCGGGAGCTTGTTTGGGAGGTTGTTATAGATCCACTCAATATTCCGGGAAAAGGCCAAAACTATAACTTTCCCACCATGTTCCATCAATTTGATCCGAAACATTAAGGCTGTGTATGGCTTGGCATTCTCATGATGAAGCAGAACTCTTTTTCTGTCCTCCAATTCTGGTCGCTCTTTCTTGAATGCTTCGTTCAAACGGCGGAGATGTGCTCAGTAGAGGAACGAATTGACCACTCCGCTAGGCTGTAGGAGTTTATAACCGACATTTTTCCCCCAACTCCACAAAACCCTCAGTGTCATCTTGTTTCCATCAATCCAAGTATTGAATTCGTTTGAATTGTGTGTACATAACGTATAGCTATATAGTACAGGTAGGCTAGTTTTAAGCACGAAGCAGAAAAATGGGATGGTAAAATTCTTATAAAGGCCTCGCAGGAGCGAGTAAGAGCCTCTGCAGCCGAACACCTTGCAGCACTGTTAGCCAGGTCCTACTGACCATGGAAACTACTAAGGGTTAATGTTGGTTGGGCTATGGTCAAGCAAACTATAACCGGAAAACCCCACAATTGCTCAGACCCAACCACAAGCCTCGGATCAAATGGGCTGGACTTATGTTAACGAGCTTTGCAAAAAATTAAAAAAGGACAATGATTTTCGACCAACTTGCGGACGCCCTAGACCGCTATAAAGCGGACCTAACCGCCATCCAGGAAACTGCGACATCTACTACGGCGATTGCTATAGGGAGAGAGGACAACGATTGTTCGATGGACTAAGGCGAAAAGTCCTTCGGCATGTGAGCGAACGCCTCACAACAACCCATATCGAGGCTAAATTTGCTAACATCAGCCTGATCTGCGTCGACGCCCCCACGGAGGACAAGGATGACTAAATCAAAGATGAACGTATGCGTAATGTCCCAGCTATGTATCAAAATTGTTCTAGGAGACTTCAATAGGTAAGAAAAGCATTTTCGAACCAGCCATCGGCAAACGCTTCCTACACGACACTACATCCGATAACGAACGCAGGCTGATTGATCTTGCTACGGGGCGAAAATTCTTCAGTACGCGCTTCCCACAACTCGATATGCAAAATCACTAACCAATTGCGTCTCCCTTAAGCTCTTGAGGGTTAAGGTGTCACCCTCCACGCTGTCAATAGAACAACATTGGAACCTTTGCAAACAAGCCCAGAAAAGCACTGCATCTGAGCTTCAAGGCTCCACTACGAACAAACACCTGGTTCGATTAGGAGTACAGGAGGATTCACACAGCGAAGCAGGACGCATATATGTAAAGCTTCGCTGCATAGAAGAACAAGAGCAGCTCGTGAGCTCTACGAGTTGAAAAGAAGGGAGAAGCATAAGCTTTTTAGGAGAAAAAAGAAAGAGCTCGAGAAGGGCGCGATTGAGAATTTGGAGAGGTGTTACTGCAGGCGTGATGTTCGAAAGTTTTATCAACTGACGAAGCGAATATGTATGTATGTTGGCGTTACAGCCCATGAAGGACCAGAGCCAAGCTTCTCTCAATCACCCATGTTGTGTGTGATTTATTTTTCACACAAGTGAAAGGGACCTATAGTTTAATGCCGATTCCGAACGGCGTGAGTCGAGAAGCTTTTTCACGGCAAGTATACTACGGGGGGTTTTGCCAGTACCCCGCCGAGGAGGAATGCCGCGAAATAAACACTCGATGGCGTTGGTGTTATCGGGATCCGAAGTCGCTAATCATGCGTCAGAGTCCAACACACTAACCACTGCGCCACGGCGCCCTCTCGAATATGCCAATCTTATAATGCCACAACGGAAGATCGGAGAGATACCCGTCCCCTGACTTCGACGAAGTTAAGAACGCCATATCGAGCTCTTCAAGGCAGCTAGAAATTACCTAGTTAGGAGCATGCACCAGCTCATCTGTAAAATGTGGTCAGAGGAAAGCATGCCCTAGGAATGGAGCCTTGGTATCGTTTGCCCGATCCACAAGGAAGGAGACCCCTTTGACGGCGCCACGTATGGGGGAATACGTCTCCTTGACATAGCCTACAAAATCTTCTTTGCCGGTATGTGTCAATACCTGAAGCGTTTTGTAAAGTTGATATGACCTTACCACTGACGTCTTCTTCAAAACGTTTTTCATTTTTTGTGGCGCAGAAGCATGGCCACTATCAAAAGCGGATGAGGAGGTTCTTGGTCGTCGAGTGATAAATATTTTGCGCGTGATTTTCGGTCCTATAAGCGCAGATGGCGGATAGAGGAAAATATTCAACCACGAGCCTTACAAGTTGTACAGCGACATGAGCCTAGTCAGGCGTCTACGGATTCAACACCTAGTATGACTAGGCCATGTAGAGCGAATGGATACTACAGCTCCCCGGAGAGTTTGAATCCAACCCCGAGGAACGTAAAAACCGAGGACGGTCACACCTAATATGGCGCATACAGGTAGAAGGGGACCTCAACCAACTGGGTGTGTGGCAATGGAAAAAGCTAGCAAAAGATCGTGCTAGTTGGAGGGTCAGGTTGGTTGAGGTCCAGGTTCAACCCGAACTGTAGTGCCTAATAGGAAGAAGAAGCAGAAAAATGTTTTTAAAATTGTCTCTACCGTCAAATAAAGTTTTCTTTTTAAATACGTTAAACTTCGATTGCAATGGTTTAAAAGGGAGACATATTGGTTGAGGCTTAGGTTCACCTCGAATTATATTTTAACAAAAATTTATTATTTATTTTAATTAAATATTATGCTAAAACCCAATTATGAAACTCGAAAATACTTTCACTTTCTTAAACTGTAATTTTCCATGGACCATTGTAAGGAGAATTGCTACCTACAGCCAAGTTTAAACGAAAATTCCTTTCCTTAGATATAAAAACGCCTTTATGAGGGTGAGCACGAAGACAACGGAGGTATCCCATTTTTCGTTGTTATATTTTTTTTAATGAGTTTCATGAAAGCTTAAAACCTTTAACCGTTTACTTTGTGTTTTTTTTTTTTTTTGTATGTGGGCAAGATAATTATAAATAATTACTTGGTAGCAAACCTTTGTTCGGAATTATTCATTTAGGCAGACACACCACACTGCCCCAAATAATGAAAAGGTCCATGTCCTGACATTGCAGATTTGCTTTTATTAGGTTTCAGGTGATGTAAAACCACTTCTTAATTTGAACATTTTTCGAGAAATATCAAGTCACGTATTCATTGGGTTTGCTGTCTGAAGCTTTTTATACGTTTTAGATAAAGCCATTTCAACACAATTTACTAAACTCTCCGAAAAAGATAAATGAACCACATCTGTCTCCACTCAAAGAATTGTTTCTTGTCCCTTGCAAAATACTTGA
The DNA here is from genome assembly GCA_951905685.1 of Eumerus sabulonum. Taxonomy (NCBI): domain Eukaryota; kingdom Metazoa; phylum Arthropoda; class Insecta; order Diptera; family Syrphidae; genus Eumerus; species Eumerus sabulonum. The sequence continues at coordinate 214,457,468 of OX645060.1, forward strand.
CGCCTTATGGTTTGCCTATCTTCTCAGTCATTCAAGAGGAAATATATGTATATGTACATGTGTTACACATCACACCAAAAAAAAAATGTTGATATATTATATACGGAAATGAGACGTTAGACCTGTCATGTCTTTGAAAAGGATCGTGAATAATTTAACACGACTGGGGGGAGCGGAAAAACTAATGTGTGCCAGGGGGAGAGTAACAGCAAAGGACTATTTTATAACTATGTATATTCTTGGAATCCTTGAAACAAACTCCAACGTGTAGAGTTGTCATATTGCACCTTTTATTTGAAAAAACAATCAACAATTAATAGATTCCCTTTAAATCCTTTCCGGAAACATTTTCTAGATTCATAATTCATAAACAAAGTTTTGCATTATATATTCAACTTAGTAATTAGTTCACACGCCATTATTCATACAATCCTCCTCCTTGTGGAGATTATTACCAAAGGAATTTACTTGTACAGATAACTACAGATGTAAGAGGTTGTAGTTTCCAGAACAACATTATTAGATAAGGGAGTTATTATACATGTCAGCTGTGTTATTCCACGTTTGTTACCAATCATATGATTTTTCTATACAGTAACAGTCGAGTATGTTATTTCCTGTTTTTAGTTCCATGACTATGTATATATTCGATCTAAGTCAGTACCATTGAAGAGCTGAATGAAAGCAAGTAACCATATTAAAAAGGATATGAAATATGCACGTGTACCTTTATAGTTCTACCATATGCTTAAATTAGTTAGACATTCGTAACACATCTCAGGGAGTCTAATTGGTTACCGAGATTTTTTCTAGGACACTTCTCTACTGTCGAGAAAGGCTTAAATGGATAAAAAGGTGACAACAAGCACCTAAGAATACTGTAGCTTGAACTACATGTATACAAGACACATTCATAAAATGTATATTTGAAAACAAAAAGAAAAAAAGAAAAAATAAATTCTAACTTCCTGGTGTAGGTTTTATTATGTTTTTATATCATATATACATACATATGTACATATGGTTGACCAAATATGACGCAGGAAACTAACTGTAAATTCAGAATACAGTTCTATTATATTTCCTAAATCAAGTTGGGTACAAGAATGTCACAGTTGAAATATGGACGTTTCTATGGTGCTTTTATTATTAGTAGCGTTACAGTCCATGAAGGACTAAAGCCGACCTCTTTCAATCACCCACGCTGTTCGTGCTTTTATTTTCCCATAGGTAACTGGGGCCTACAGTTTATTGCCGATTCCGAATGGCGAATTTCGAGAAACTTTTCACGACTATTTTACTACAGGGGCTTTTGTCAGAACTCCGCTGAGGTTCAATGACATAGCTGTTGTTGGGATTCGATCCCGTATCATCGGCGCCAAAGGCCAACACACTTTCCCCTGCGCCACGGCCTTGAATAGTTACTGTGGAAAAATTACCAAAAAAATTACTCAAGTAATCACGACGTTTAGGCCCAAATTCATTTCCACGACTAGAAATTAAGCGATATTGGAAAAACCCTTACAATTCGTCGATATTCTCATATGTTGTAGTTGCACCATCTAGTGGAAAATAAACAATATCCAAGTCGATTCCATCAAACTCGATCAATAAATAGTCCATTATCATTTTAGGAACTACAAAATAACTGACTGGCACAAATACGAAACCTATGTTGAGCCCCACTTAGGGGCCCAGCACCCTACCTATAAGCGTAATTCTACGGAATTAGATAACTTAGGTAATGAATTGACAGGAACTCTCAACAGAGCACTATCCAAATCTTCCGCGATCAGCACCCCTAGAGGAAAACGCAAACCACCCCATGGTGGAGTAAAGAAATAGTCTCCCTTAGGAAAGAGAGCAGAAAGCTCTTTAATAGAGCAAAAATTACTCGCTTGCAAGAGGACTCCTATAAGGAAGCGCTGAAATCCTTCAAAGGCACTGACCAGAAAGGCCAAAAGGCAATCTTGGAGGAACTACTGCGAGAACATCAGAGCGGCCTCCGAAGCCTCAGGAATAAGAAAAATTCTGGCAACTGTGCCTTACAATCTAAGCCGTTTAATGCGGAATGACGGTTCCTGGTTGACTCCCTGCACGGAGTCCCTCGAACACACACTTTCCGGGTAGTAGTGCCTCGGCTACGGCACTTCCTCAAGATATCCAACCGAGAGTGTTCTCCTACGAGCGAACTCAAAATATGGTCACAAATAATGTTATCCTTTGGGCTCCAAAAGGTTTTGAACCATACAAATCTCGAGGCCCGGATGGGATCATACCAGCGAATCTCTAGCAAGTGGCAGATCTCATCCTTCCCTGGCTTTTAGTCATCTCTAAAAGCTGCCTCTCCTGACTGCTTATAGATGCACACATTAGACACGGCTACAGGTTATGAAGGCTGTCGGAGATCCACCATGCCTACAATAAAGGCAGATCGGTGAAAACAGCACTTTACTCATTAGTTAGTATCATAGAAAGGTCGTTGGAACACAAGCAATATTCCTCAGTGGCCGTTCTCGATATTGAGGGCGACTTTAACAATGTCGAATTATGGGCCGTCACCAACGCGCTGACTGGTCTGGGTGTAACGGGATCAGTAATAGAACTGATACGAAAACTGCTAGCACAAAGAATCGTCAAAGCCAACTTCGCTGGTGCCATTTCAACTAGAATGACCAGCAGAGGTACCCCAGGGTGGTGTACTTTCCCCTCTCCTCTGGAACGTGGAAGTCAATGGACTTCTACTTTTGTTAGAACGGGAAGAGAACACTGTGATTGCCCATGCGACGATACCAACCTTCAATGGAACGAACTTAACATTGGCTTTATTACAAAACAAATCTGGCCTAAGGTTAACTTAGGACGGACCAGGGACCTTGTGGCAACTCAACGGGGAACCTTAAGGGGGATAGCCACTGTGACGACCGAAAAAATGAGTGATTTTTGAGAATTTTTTTGACCGGGTAAATAAAGGAATTTTTGGATCGGTTTTTTTTTAATTTATTAAGTACACATCGAATAATGTTTCCACAAATTTTTATTAAAAAATCTTACACATTTTTAACAATATAAATGATTCCGTAGAGCTTGAAAAAAAATTCCCCCTCCATGGTCGCATCGATTTTTCAAAAACTGGTAATGTGAACAAAAAAAAAAAAATTCGCTCTAATCTGTAGGGATGTCGTTATCGTTGTACGTAGCCGTTTTTTTTTTTTTTTGATTTTTCACAAAATGGCGACCGATTGAAAATATTTTTACTTTTTCGACCGTTTTTTTTTTTTTTTTTCAAACAGTTTAAAAAATAGTAAAAACAGAATTTCATGAATCGGCTACGCACAACCTTAGCCACTACTAAGACGAACAAAACAAAAAAAAAAAGTTAATAATCGATTAAGAATTGTCCGAGCTATCAATGCGACCAATTCGAAAAAAGTCGTTTCGAGAAAAACGCGTTTAAAGTTTTTAGTCCATTTCTCTCGCAATGAAATCATATATTTTGTAAAATGTTCAACCTATATTAAACTATCAAGTCCTGGACCATATGACGGTTCTTCCTCTTCATCTCCAGGGGTCTTGGTGACTTTTTTAATTTTGTGTTGAACTGCTTCAATGCAATCCTCAGCAGCTTTAATCCGAGTAGAGTCACGGTTAGTGCAGTATTTAGCGATACCGATCGATAAATCGGTCTATCTGCTCTCACTAAAATCGCTGTAACTTACTCAATTTTTGACGTTTTGACCTGCAATTTTGCACACATATTTTTGAATGTATAAACTTTGATTTAAGTCAAAGAAAAAAAAATTTTTTTTTTGACCCATCACAGTGGCTATCCCCCTTAAGCACTTTAATGGGTGTCGTTTCAGGTCTCTTCCCCATTGGAAAACATGACGTTAAACGAGAGCTACATATATGCCAATGACTTCTGCCGCGACTGCTTGGATAAGGAAGAAGAAGAATCAATTACTCGACCTGGCTGGGGTACTGCCGTGCCCCCAGATTCACAACCTCATCTGCGCTTGTCCCACTTTTGCGAATCGAGGGACCATCTACCTTGGCGTGCCCTTATATATGATAACTTAAGTGAGCTTACTTACTTACTTACTTAGGTGGCGCTATAGTCCGGTGTGAACCTGGGCCTCAACCAACAAACTTCTTCAGCTGGTACGGTCTTTTGCCAGTTGTTTCCAGCGACGCACTCCCAGTTGATTAAGGACCCTTCCACTTGTGTGCGCCACCTTAGATTCGGTCGTCCTCTGCAGCATCGTCCCTCGGGGCTGGACTCGAAGACTCTTCGGGCCGGAGCTGTGTCTAGCATTCGTTCTTTATGGCCTAGCCATCTTAGACGTTGGACCCTCAGACGTCATACCAGACCCATGTCGCTATACAGCCCGTATAGTTCGTCATGTTATCTTCTCCTCCACTCCCCGTTTGTACAAACGGGACCATAGATTGAACGCAGAATTTTCCTCTCGAAACGACATAATCTAACTCCTATGCCGGCGTTCGCCGGGCAGCCTGTGTATGCAAGGGAAGCGGTGTCAGCATTTCACTCGTATGCTCTTACGCTCGATCATGTTCTTCCATGCACCTAGTAAATGCAAGGTGTCTCGTTGCATTCACGAACAATTGGGGAGTTCAAGGTGGCATCTCCCCTTTCCTCTCGACTGGAAAGCGCGGTGTTAACTCCGATTTATTACTTAAAAATCAACAGCATTCGATACTTCGCAATACTTTGTATTCTACTTACTTTTTTTCATTCAGAAATTAATTGAAATTTGTTTTGGTCAGTTGTCGATTCTTTGAAATGCTAATCACCCGACGAATCAGTAACCCGTGATCGCAATAGATATTAATTCCTTTGTTCCGATTCAACTCTGCTCTTTCCCTTCACGTACACTTCGGGGGATATTCTACATCCCGGCTGGAACTGACGTACATATGTACATAAAAGACAAATGAAATCAATGAACCTTAGGATGAGTGGGCTCATTCGACCAGCACGTACTCGGCAATAGAATTTTCGTTGGACATGCCCAATTCAATATTTACTGGACGTACTTCTAATACTCGTATATGTGAGTAAATTGAAAAATACTAGGAACCGTTTTGCGTCGTCGTTGGTTTATTGCTTATGTTCATATAGATACTTCCTTTAAAAATTAAGTAAAAGTTAAATTTAGCTTCCTTTTTTCTGGTTTGTAATGTTCAAGTTTAAAATGTTCATCTAAAGTCCATTATTGTTCATCAATGTTATAATTCTGTATGAACTTCCGTTCTTAAATTAACTTAATTTTTTTTTAGAAAATATTTGAAGAACCATCAGACATTTAAAACTTTACTCAGAGGGTTTGATCGTGTTTCTTATATAGGACTTTGTTCTCGTGCAATTTTGTCTTCAAAGATAGATGGTTTTTTTGATATACATGCATACGTATACTACTATGTTAAAAAAGTCAGGGGACATCTGAATTTAAACTACGCGCACAATTGGATTTGGAGAAGTGCTTTTATTTTTGGGTTGGTAGAACTTTAACATACATATGTGCCAAGTTTCACATCGAAATATTCATTAACGTTTGAGATACACTCCCTTTTGTGAGCTGCTAAAATTGAATTTTCCCAGTCTTATGTCTAAATTTGTTAACCAAAAAATTTGTGTTTTGAATTTGTGCCGTAGGTAATGAGGTTTTTTGGCAAAAAAAAATTATTTATAAGTGGTGTACAAGGTGTCTCAAAAGAAAGTTTATATTTGTTTAACTTAATTCGTGAACGCAACGAGTCCGGGGGCGCGGGGGGTATGTCAGTCGGTAGCCTGACTCTTGGGAATTCAGTCGCTAAGGGGCGTTTCTCGGGTGTAGACCGCACGTTGTGCGTGCGAGAGTTTTACAAAAACGGCGACTGTGGCGTGTAGAAAATTCTGCAATATTCGAAATTGACGCCATTTAAATGTTGCCCCAAGCATTCCTCTCATTCGAAAATGGGTAAAAAGTTTGAAGAGACTGGTTCAACACAAGAAAAACCAAGATCTTAAGTATGAAGTTTCCGCTAATAAACCGGCATCCCTGGCGCGTTTGAAACGGAATAACCATCACGAAATGGCCGCCATCACGGAGTCTTGCAGAGCTGTAATAAGGAATGTTGCTGTTCGATTAAATGAGTGTCGCGAACCCGAGGCCTTACATTTAGATGACATTATTTTTAAGAAATAAACTCCCAAATAGTATACTTTATTGTTAAATACATTTTTTTTTTTTTTTCGATAGAATGCTTACTTCGTTTTTAATCGATCCACTAAATAAAGACTTTGTATAACCTTGTATAAAAAATTTCAAGAAGGCCGATAACATATTGAAGATTAAGATTTTCCCGTATGACTATCGACCTAAACCAACGAAGCTCCTGTCCAAAAAATCAAGTAATTGGTGCTTGCAAACCGTCGATTAACAATAAGAAATTTTACTGATGCTGATGGCATTTCAAAAGGATCAGTCATTACCATCTTAATGGATCAAATCTCGATTGGTACCGAAACCACTGATTGTTTTTGGAAAAACATCATCGCGTTGAAGTGTATGAAACAATGCCTTCTGAGTATCAGGATAAGATGAAATCCATTATTACATGAGATAAGACTTGGATTTATCACCCGACGAACAGATCCAACTGAGCAACACGAGACATTTGGACTGTAAGTGCAAAGAAAGAAAGATGAAATAAAGCCATTCGGTATTTGAATTTAAAGGCGTAAGGTTGTGTTTGTTTCTTTTCCTTTTGTGGTCCGCCATCGCGACAAATTTTCAGAAGTGAAATTACCAAAATATGCCAATCATTAAAACCAACAAGCCAAAGGTAAAGGATCTAACGACAATCCTTAGGAGGAACGAGCATCTTGGAATTAATAAACACGTTTGACGACTGTTTTGGTGAAACTCTTAGTATGCTAGAGAAGTGCAACACGACAACAATGAATATCGCTCTCCCATCCGAAACGCCTACCGCCAATAGCCCATACCGGATACCATTCGCCAAAAAAAGGAGTTATCGACAAACTTGTGACAGAGCTTCTGGACTATGGAGTCATTCGACGAAGTAAATCAAACTTTTCCTCGAAAGTCGTTCTCGTCAAGAAATCCGCGGGTGAGAATCGAATGTGCATAGAATTCCGAGCACTTAACTCGGTCGTAAGATACCATATTCCGATTTGATTTCGGCCGCAGGTAAGAAATTCTCCAGCGTGTTGGATTCTATGTCTGGATATTATCAATCGAAGGAAAGTCAAGAAAGTTTACTGCATTCATAACAAACATTGGCCAGCACATGTTCAATCGCATGCCGTTCGGACTCGTAAACGCTCCCTGCGTGTTCCATGAAGCAATCGTGGAATTAGTCAAGCCGCTTGAGGGGAAAGTATTTAACTACGTGGAACCCACCGGATGAAGGTATCACAGTCTTATTTGAGTTCATCCAACACGTACGACGTTCAGGTATGACTATATGATTAAGCAAATGTCAGTTTCTCACAAATCAAATATCTTTCTTGGGGCACCGACTTACCGAGGATGGTCTCAAGCTGTGCGAATCGAAGATGGCAGCAATTAAAACTTCTCAATGTCAACGATTCGCATTTTCCATCATCGCAAGGCGCTCAACATCGTTGCTCAAAAAGGCAAAATTGCAGCCACCGTTCCAATCGGAAGACCCAGAGGCAAAGGTATTTGATATGCTTAAGGGAATCCTGTGCAATGAACCTGTCTTCCAAGTGTTCGACATAAGTAGGCAACATGAAGTACACACAGCCGCAAGCTCCATGGGACTTACTAAAATATTATTCCAAATTATAAACAACGATGGCGAACAAAAGCCAGTCATCTACTTCAGTCGAGCATGTGCGCCAGCCAAATCGAAGTACTCAAGCTATTAACACGAAGTGCTTGCTATCTGCAAGCAACACTGGAAAGATTCGGGATATTCTTAGAAGGGACGAGATTCGCCGTGGTCACCGATTGTTCAGCCGTGAGCGTCCTAAGAGTAAGTCAAGTCACCAATCCACGAAAATGAAGCCGGTAATTGAGACCCCTAATGAATTTACCCCTTATTTTGGTATGCCAGATGCCTTGAACCGCGGGAGCGCGTTCACCTTCAACAAATTCGAAGACAACTGCGAAAATAACGAGATTCGTCACATAAAAACGGCAGTACGCACACCAAGGGCCATCAATCGGACGATTTTGCAATTCCTACGTACGTCAGCCAAATGCGAGCTCGACTGGGACTTGGAAATAAGATATCTTCAATGGGTGATTAACACGCAGCGCAACACTATTGGGTTTCGCCCAACTGAGCTGGTGTTCGACTTTAAGATGAAGGATGTCACCACCAACCAATTCGTTCAAACAGTACACGATGTCGACGACCATCAGCTTGTAGCTGGCAAACGGGAAGTCGCTGCAGAACGAATTCGAAAGAAGCGGGAGAAGTTGAAACTGGGCTTTGACAGAAAACATAGACCGCCTGCAATATATCGCGAGGGTGAACTGGTGCTTGTAGAGGCAGTGCAAAACTGAACAATGAATCGTACAAACTAGAGCCACCTTGCAACGAACCATAATTTGTGAAACGGTGTCTACGCTGTCGATATCTTTTGGAAAACATCAACTCGAGGAAGCGACGCAAGATAACGACGGCAATGACCAGTGACAACATCAAGCCTTGGTGTCCTCTGGGGCCCGAAATTTAAAGCGAGACGGCGATGAAGAGGAGCCGGGGACTTCTCCAATGCTAGGTCTGGCCGAGTTGTCACCCGACGAACAGATTCCAACACCAAGGGCAGCCAACTGAGTAATACGAGACGTTTGTAAGTGTCAAGAAAGAGAGGTGAAATAAGGCCATTCAGTTTTTGAATTTAAAGGAAAAAGGTTGTATTCGTTTTCCTTCTTTTGTGGTCCGCCATCGTAACAGATTTATCGTTCCACAGCCACGGTATTCACCTGATTTGGTACCGTGCGACTACTTCATTTCTAATGACCGCTCCGGAGAAGATACAAACCGCATCGCAGGCAGAGCTAAATGCCATTGCGGAAATCGACTTTAAGAAGTGCTTCGAAGATTAGTGAAAAAAACTTTTTCGAAATAACATATTCTAATGGCGCTACTTATTGGGGACTGCCTGAGTTGGGTAGTAAATCCTTCACTGACCTTTGTTCTGTCAAAAAATTATTACAAACGGACCGTTGAAAGCTGAGTTATTATACTGTTGCGTATTCACGTATTAAAGGCTCTGAACGAAAAGATGGGAGAGAGGAACTAAGATTTAAAATGAAACACAAAATATAACACGAGTTCAGGGATAATGAATGGGATACCAATCTTTCGTACGTCTGCAGGGGTTGGTTTTTACATTTTTAATACACCGATACTATGCGTGTTATTCTCGTTTGAAAACGACGCTTTTACGAACACAATGATAGTCTCAAGACGTCGATGTGTAGAGTCAAGACGTGGCAAAATGGTCGCAACAAGGCAGAATGACATAGTCAAGACGCCGTCAAACCGCAAAGTGGTTGTGGGTGCAATCTGTCAAAAGTGCTGTCAACGTCTAGAACAACGATGATAGCTCGATGTCTCCGATCGGTTCCTCCAGTAAAATGTAAACATGTTCGCACGTATATCCAGGGCGAGTTCGGTGGCCTGTGGATGCATTCAGGGATTCGTAGCAATACTGTAACTGACAGTGTGTTTGTTGCATCACTATAAAAAGAGGTTCGCGCATTTTGAGCAAAATATGTTCGAAATGATTGAATGATATCGGGTGCAATTGATGGAAACGTTTTTCTCACGATTGAAAACAATTTATCGTTAAAAAAGCAGGTCGTTTCATTTTAATTCTTATATGAGTTGCATTCTGCAAAGTTTTAGGCCGAGATTATTGTCTAAAGTCCTCCATGTGGTCGATTAATACAAGCCCAATTGCTGCGACCGCCGACGAATTTCCAAGATTGGCAAAAACGACGACCTGTGGGGCTTTACCGGCCTCCACAGCCCGCATGATGAGGGCAAGGGCAATGGAAGCCGCCTTACCGATCTTTACTCAGCGCAGCACCTGTTTGTCGGCGGAACCAAATTCTCTCACAAGGACATCCCCAAAAGACATGTCAATCCCTAGATCGAGCAATCTGAGACTAGATCGACCATATACTGATTAGTAGAAAATTCTTGGGCTCAATATGTTACCTGAAAGCCTTCCGAAAGGCTGACATATACATATATGTAGCGTTTACCAGTTACCGACCAGTTACCTCAAGAAGTCCTACCACCAGTCCTGCTACTACATCCAGCGTCTACGGAGCTCGGAGTCTACCCAGGACTTTGTGGAGAAGTTCACCTTGTCATGCTAATCCAAAGTTGAGTTGACTTGGGATGGCCTCACGAGCAAGCCGAGGACAAACGCGCAGGAAACTTTACTCTCCTAAAAACGCCACCGTAGGCAATGGATTAGGAACGCAACTTGTAACAAGATTGAGATCAGGAGTATACTCAAAGGGCTACTACACCCATCCCGCTTGCGAGAAGAGAGAAAACAGGCACAGCAAGCGTAAAACGCAGCTCAAAAATCGGTTAAACAAAGGGCGCAAGAGGACAGGAAAAACTCCTTCTGGGACATTGCTTGTTGCAATAAATCAATACCCACGCCACCACTGCAGGACAAAAATTACTCCCTTGGCGTCAAAACAACAACATCTTAACGGAGGGAAGGAATTCTTCTCTGAATTCCCTTCGGTTGAAGAAGATTACATCCCGTTTCCACCTCTTGTGCGCAGAAATCACAGGAGGCAAGTCCCCTCCAACAGTCGGCAAGAATGAGCTTGCAATTCATAAGCTCAAGAGCCGCAAAGCTTCTGCCCCGAAGAATTTGCTGGTAGAACTGTTCAAGGTGACAGCAGCAGACATGGTGCCGATACTGTATCCGATCATCCGCGCAGCATAGATTGTACGCCGAACCCCTGACAGCTGGAAAGAAGGTGTTATTGTTACCATCCCCAAAAAAGGAAACTTGAGCAAGTGCAAAAACTGGAGAGGCATCTCGTCCCTGAATGCTATCCAGAAGCTACTCGCCTCACTAGTCCTTCACTGGTTTCCTCCAACACTCTGAAACATTTGCGCCGTGAGCAAGCCGGGTTTTGTCCCAATCACATTAACACTTTATGTGATGGTATATCCATGTAATGCATGTAATATCCAACTTCTATTCACTCAATCTCAACGGGTCCCTTGCTTTTTAGGGTTAAGTAGAATGGATTTATTTAAAGTCACGTACAAGTATCACACAGTAAGTATGAATTCAATACGAGTATTCCGTGGAATAGTTACGACAGTCGGACTCTAAACTCTATCGATAGCTGAAGTATCAAAGGACAGATTTCACAACAGCGATTTTAAGGATATTCAACACGTCCCAAATGGAAGGACAGGACATTCTTCTTATTGTTTTCTTCTACCGAAACACATTATCATAATGCTGCATCAGTCAGCACATACTTGATGTTATGTCCACTGTTTGTACGCATAAGATAAACATAAAATACCCCGGGTGCGCTATTGTATGATATCATATATACACTGTCAATATGACTTTAAGACAACCATTGGGTTCACGATTATCTGAAGAAGCATTATGTAAATTCTGTTTGCCTTTATTTACATATACTCATAACATGAGGATAAAAAATGCAGTACATATGTACATGCTTTCGAGGATTTTTTCAATGCCTAATTGACCGTCAGTGTATTAGATGGGAGGACGAACCGGAGAGCAAGAATTCAACAAGTCAGAGGTACTTTGCTTTGTTAGCTGTTGGATTGGAAGAAAAATTTCTTCTTTCCATACTACCAATCAACCAATTTAAATGAGCAGACACCTGCGGAAGCATTCACGGCAGTAGAATACATTAGCTTTTAATTAATGCCGATGATAATGCTGCAGTCACGTTTTAATGTATTTTTTCTAGAATGAAGTACGTGTTTTAAATATAGTAAATATAGTCTCCTTGTTTTATTTTCCTTTCGTGTAATAAAAAAATAAATTTAGAATGATGAAGTAGACCAGAAAATCTTAAAGATGATAGTAACATCCACTTTGTTCTTTCCAAGAATTGTACCCACTATTACGATAACTCTACCAATACATGTATATGGAAATAACTCTGAGTTTGCACATAATTAGAAGCAAAGTCTACTATAATGGCAATTAATCCAACGTTACCTTAAATAAATCACCATGTAGTCGGTTTTGAAAAGCGCATACTTTCGAATTCTCCATTTAGTCTCCTTTATAGACACCGCAACAAAAGTGTATCAATTTAAAGTCTACTGACCTTCTTCCTGGATTACGATGTATGATGTTTTGCTTTGTCCCTTTTACATGATGATATATCTGTAAGCATGGACCTACACACATACCCGAAGGTTAGAGAAAGTTTCATTTTTATGGGCCACGGTAGCTTTGTGGATTTCAATTTTAAATTTTTTCATAGCTAAATGGAGGAGGGAATATGGACGTTAGCTAGGTTGGAGTTATTTTTACTCGGTTCGTCATTTTTTCGACGTTTTGTGAAAAGGGCTAAATCATTACATGGAGGCGGGGATTCCATTCTTTATTACTTTCGAATTGTTTTGAGAATTAAAGTTGTTGTGCTTTAATGTGAAGGAAGAAAGTGATAAGTGGCTGGTGTACCTTTTAGTTGGCATCCTTCGGTATTTAAGGCGTCGGTCGATTGTACTCTATAAATGTTTCGAGGACTGTTGGTGAAAAGATATAATTTCGTCCTACCACCGAAAGGGCGTTGAAATACATACGTATCTTATTTTATGTCTGAAAAACACTTCTTTATCATCGACATTAATTAACGACAAGATGGTGGCTGAGAATGGATGATGGAAACTAGTTTGTTAATTAGTTTATCCTCCTTTAAGAGATGTCTCCTATTTTTGAAAATTGGGTATTCAGATGTTGCTTACTGTTTCCTTGCCCGCATAGCGACCAGTGTTGCTACACACGAATCGTCACAAGGCTTTATTTATTATTCTAAACAACAAACATTTTGTATCATTCGGTAAGTCTATCATATGGCTATCGATGACTCTTTGCAAGCAGTTGATTCGTTCGAGATATTTCTCGGTGACTTTTTTTTCATAGTTTCAATCTGGACTGTAACTTGTGGAAAGTAAATTTTTCTTACTCTCTTTTGCAAGTTTGTGGGTTCGATTATTCCTATTTATAGTGAAATTACAGCCCATAGTGTGTTCGAGCCTAAATTTGCAGCCGCATTTTATTGTACAATTTCTCCTCTTCTATCTTTAGGAGACTTGATGACAATAAATACTCTGCAAATTTCTATGTTGATATCACAAGTCTTTTGATATGGATAATCACACTCTTATCATGAAAAATTGTCCTAAATTGGTCTTAGAAATTTTATTCTTAAGTGGTGGAACCGAAAATGTAAAAATATCCGAGACTTTTAGTAACTCATTGGTATAAGTATAGACGTGCCACAAGGTACAGTCCTGGGCCTACCCTTTTTCCTACTTATGTTAACTTTATTTTTAATCAAAACTTAAAAGGCACGGTTACACATTTTGCTGATGAATTGGGCATTATATGTATATGAACTATGACGTAGATATCTTAGGAAGCTGGATCACTGATCACAGAATACTTGTTAGAAACAAAAGTAAGCTTATGTTGCCGAGCATCAGTAATGAACTACATCTTGATGTTGGTATATCTTTCATTTCTCCAAATACGAACAATTAAGATAGTGGGTAGTATATACCTCAATACAGATAGTGTATTACGAGGTGTGGTAATTCACTTCCGGGAATTTGTAAACAAAACACAAAGACATTAAGTTTGTTGCAACATTTGATTATCGACCTTCAAATTAGTCCCCGTCTATCCCTACATAACGATTCCAACGTAGCTCCTACGATTCGAAGTACCCTTGGTAATCCTCCGAAGTTAACTTGTTCAGAACCACGGTTACAGCTTCCTTGACCTTACCTACACCTCTATGATGGGTTCCTTTGAGGTGTGACTTCACCTTGGGAATAGAAAAAAGTCGCGGGGGCAATGTGGGGGTAGAGTAACGTTAGAATGCATTTTTGCCAAAAACTCTGCCCAGTTAACGAGGAAGGGACCTGCACATTGTCGTGGAACAAGATCCAAGCCCTTTTTGGTGATTTTGGTTCGTATACGGAAAGCACGCATCTTGAAACCTCTTCAGGACGGAAGCGTAGAACTATCCAGTCACCGTCTGGTCGGTAGCAACGTTTTCTCGATGAACGATACCACGGTGCCAGAGATGACGAGAGCTACTTGTCTTCTTGAACTACTTTGCCCATACGAACACACGTGTATCGACATACACTCCTTTCCATACACCACAAGACGATGTCTGTAATGTGAGCCAGTCATTTCTATGACTCATTTGTCGACTTCAGCCTTAGATAAAAACTGAAAAATAAGACCCACCTTTCTAGACAGATTTTGACGAACAAGATAGTGTTGCCAGTTGCGGAGTTATGACAAAAGTTATGGAGTGGAACTTAATTGCCACACCTCGTAAGTATGTACATATGTATGTGTCAAAAAATTGTCTTGTGACAGCGATGAATGAATTATAGATAATTATTTGAAGCAATACTTTATCCCTTTTTCCTAACTTCATGTTTTTTTGTTTTGTTATAGAAGAAGACCCAAACAAGCCTTAGTGAGTTTAGTCGACCGACTATGTTCAGGAAGGTCTTAGGTTCATACACAAACTTGGAGCTAGTTAAAAAGTTAGACACAGCTTTGGGTGCAGCTTGACGCCATATAAATTCGACTATTAATCGGTGTCATTGCGTCAGAATATTCATGCGTCACGGGTGGTAGGATATTTCCCTCGCAAGCGCACTGTCATTCCAAAAACCATTTCTCTTAAGACGAGATTTAGCTTTTAGTGCACACCTTCTGATAAATATGCTAAGAGGTGGAACGTTCATCATAGCTGTTAAAATTCTTGGAAACAAGTGAAAAAAACGTTATACATGTAGGAATGTACCGGCAACAAATGAGTCACCCTATACCGATCGACGAGACAAGACAGTTAACTAAACGAACGAACGTACACACGATCCGAGCTATCGCCAGTTCAGTTCATCGCGAGAACCCGAGGCAGTCAAGCCAAAATAATCAGTGCGTGAATGTATTGTTAAATATTAAACATAAAAGGACGTTAATCCTACAGTTGTTAAGACATTCAATGTAACACTACAAAATACAGGAAGTTAATCCTACAGTTATACAATAAAATAATAAAGTGGAATCAAAGAAGTGGTGCGTTTTTCTGTACGAGGTAATCCTACACACATACATATACTGAACTCTTTATTCTTTTATATTTATTCACGGCGCTCACAATGTGCGTACTTACTCGACGGCGTCTAACAACTGAGTGAATGATTCTCCCTCCTCACATACATTCATGTGCGTGTCCAAATATACACACAGAAGCTCAACATTAATACCAAACGTACACACATAAACTCAACAATTGCATATAGAACAGCACCGGCGTGCTGGGGAAAGCTCCCGTACAACTGAGACAAACGGTTCTTTGGAGTTTGGTGAAAGAGGCTATATCCTATCGGATCGACCTAACAAGTATATGTCCATATGTATAATGAAGAAAATCATCGATAGCGATACCTTCGATGTCAAAAAAGGATCCAGACAGGGGGATGCACTGTCATGTGACTTTTTCAACATCATGCTTGAAAAGATCGGGCAGGATTCACTGGCCAATACAAAAAGCACGATCTATTTCAATTTTGCACAAATGCTATGAGCATGATGACATTGACGTGATCAAGATGTCAATGAAGCTTTTGTTGGCATTGAAGCAGAAGAGGCTAAAGTGGGTCTGAATGTGAAGGAGGGCAAAACGAAATATACTATTGCTGTCATCATTGCCAACCGCTGTTTCTTAGGGCTGAAGAGGCAATTGAGTAGTAGAGCCCTCTCTCGGAAAACTAAACTAAAACCTTAATCATCCCCGTCATCCTTTACGGCGCAGAAGCTTGAACCTTATCAAAAATGGATGAAGAGGAGATTAGTCGTTTCGAGAGAAAAATGCTGCGTACAATCTTCTGTCCCGTTTGAGTTGACGAAGAATGGAGGAGAAGATTCAATCACGAACTGTACGGGCCGTGAAGCGACATTGGCCTAGTGCGACGACGTTTAAGTATCCAAAGTTTTAGATGGCTGGGCCACGTAGAGACTCTCCGTCCCGTAGAGTCCTCGACTCAAAACCCGAGAGAGCAAACAGATGGAGAGGGACCTCAACCAACTGGGCTTGCGACACTGGAAATAGCTTATAAAACAACATGCTAGCTGGAAAGCTTGTTTGTTGAGGACCAGGTTCACCCCGAACTGTGACGCCATCTAAGTAGCAAGTAAGTACATTTAATGTGTTACAGTGAAACCTGGTTAAGTGGGACCTGGATAAGTGAGAAACCTCTATTATTGAGAGTTGCAATGAAGTCTTGGTTCTTTTTTATTAAATTACCTCTGTTAATGGGACTTTTTGAACCTGGTTAAATGAGATTTGAATTCTAAGGCTTTTTCGATGTTTACCTTTATAACTGAGAGTCTGTAGCTCAATTACCTGTATAAGTGAGACAAATTAATCAGGTTTTAACACGTTTTGACATGTTTGTTTACATACATTTTAAGTCATAAAATGTACCGTACTGTTTTTTTTTTCGACGCAATACATTATGTATGTAGGTACATACATTCATACCTACATTAAACTCGTAGCATTAAAAATGCGCATTTTTATTAACATTTCCACCTCTAAAAATGTAATAACGGCACATTTCGACCTCTGTAAGCGGGGGCCTCTGTAAATGAGACAACTATAATTTTAAACCTGCTTAATTGGAAAACTTGATTATTGGAAACCCTCAATAATTGGTACATATGCCTTGGTCCCTTGAGATCCCAATTAACCAGGTTTCACTGTAATTATCGCTAAGAAAATACTAGCAAAACTCACCGTATACTACATAAGTATGTTGCTAATTTTTTGGTTTGTATGGGGTATTGGCTACATTTCTCCTTAAATATTAGTTCTTATTTTACATATGAATACATACATATCATATGCGTAATTGTACCGAATTGCCCATCCAGGAAACTTGTATTGTATCCACTGCAAAAAAGACTTAAGGCGAAACGCCCTGTGGTAAAATTAAATGGTTACAGATGAGAATGCAGTTATCAGAACCAATGCATTTATACGGATGCGAGGAATAATTAAAACGGATTACCGCAGATTGTAAACATCGGAATAACCTACACAGTAAAGAGCACACGCTCCGGTTTGCAATGCGATATAATGCTTGGAATATGCACATAGCTCACAATTCATCTAAAAATAACCCTTGATTTACACATCGGTCTAACCTTCGTTTTATTTAGAGATCGGAGAAAATCTATAGGAAATTGCGTGGCCGACTGAGTGGTCGAGTAGTGCTTCATATTCAAGAAGATTTAGCGTAGGCCGTAATTATCAGCTCCATAGTTATTTCCGTATAATAAACTACTTTAAAGGGCTGGAAGAAAATGCAGCGTTTTTTTTTAGTGAAATTACATTTTTTTTTAGGGGATACGTTTTATTTGTGGGAAAAGTAATTTCGCTTTTTTCTATGGAAAGGAAATACAGTTTTTTTTATATTGAATCAACACTTGAATTACTTGAATATTTAAATCGCCCGTCTACACAGCAATGATAAAACCGATAATCTTATATGCAGCGGTTGTCTGGTGTGACAGGCTAACACGCAAACACGTCGTAGCCTCTTTCATCAAACTCGAAATAATGAATTATCTCAGTTGTACGGGGGCTTTCACTAGCACGCCGGTCGCTGTTCTAGATGCCATGATGAGCCTTCCAGTCCCTGATATATTTATCAGAGGATGCGCTCTGAGAGCCATGTCTCGTCGCAAGGGAAATGGTTTTTGGTACAACTCGCATTCAAAGGACAGTGCGCTTGCCCGAGAAATATACTACAACCCTTGCCTCATGGATATTCCCTCTTACGCAATGACACGTGTCATCTTACTGCGCTATAAATTCACAGTCGGATCTCTATGGGGTCAGGATTGGTTCTGGCTATATACTGAACTTGGAAAGGATTATCTTCGCAATTTCACAGATGGTTCCAAGTCTGGGTTGGGGTCAGGCGCTGGGGACCCCAAGCTTTAGGAAAATAGGAAAATATTCGTTTGTCCTTCAATCAGAGATGTATGCAATTCTAATAGCCATGAACTTTGCTATGAAGCATAGGTGGCAGGGAAAAAGCATATGCGTCTGCAGTGACAGCCCAGCTGCTCACAAAGCTGTGTCTAATCCTTTAACCAGCTTCAAGTTAGAACCTAAGATCTTTCTGAACAATGTCGGAAGACTAAGCTCACTAAAGCTTGCTTGGGTCCCAGTCATTGTTTGATACCTGGAAATGAGATCTCTGATGAAGTCGCTGAAATGGGCCCAGAGAAGAAATCCGTCTTGGGCCTACCTGCTTACACGCTCAATACCCACATCAACGACTGGGTCTTCAATGCACACAATCGCAGAGAAAGGGAATATCCAGGATGCAGGATGACTAAGCGCGTCCGCCAAGAAATCCGAAGCATTCTTCTTATCCTTAATGAGAAGATTTGCGGGCGTCATTATGAGTCATTATACTTTTGCCAAGAATTTCTGCACGCTTGGCATAAGTGAAACGCCTACCTGTACTGCATGTTGCGAAAAGGATGACACAGCGAAACAATTTCTCTGCGAATGTTCCGCCTTTGCTTGCGCACGGTGGCGCACCCTCAGGGCCGTGGTGGTACATGGTGGTGTGCTTCTCATTTTTCTCCGGAAAATGAAAAAATGCTGTAAAGGTAGGTGTATGTCTGGCAGTCCAATGGACGATATTTGCGTTTGATTGCTCCAACACATAACAGAAGCCTACAACAAAAAAAAGGTTGTATTGCCCGTTCTGGTTCCACAACTTTTGCCGTCTTTCTAGCATGATTACACGCTTACAAAATGTTTGTTCTTTGTTGACAAACAACTTACTTACTTACTTTGACGGCGTTACAGTTCGGGCTGAACCAGGGCCTCAACCAACAAGCCACTCCAGCCGGCACGATTTTTGGCCAGCCGCTTCCAGTGCCGCACGCGCAGTTGGTTGAGGTCCCTTTCCACCTGTGCGCGCCACCTTAGATGCGGTCGTCCTCTGGGTTGATGTCGAAGACTGTTCAGACCGGAGCGGTGATGTCATCTTAGAAGTTGGATCCGAAGACGTCTAACCAGGCCGATGTCGCTGTACAGCCCTTACAGTTCTTGGTTGAATCTCCTTCTCCACTCTCCGTTTACACAAACGGGACCAATGATTGCACACAGAATTTTCCTCATGAAACGCCCAAGAGCCTCTTCATCCGCTTTTGATAACGTCTAAGCCTCAGCGCCGTAGAGAAGGACCGGGATGATTAAGGTTTTATAGAGGGATACCTTAGTTTTTCGAGAGAGGGCTCGATATCGCTATCGTAACATCGTCTAGGTTGGGTGGACGGGATTCTCTTTCGTTTTCGACCATTGTGAATGGTTCGCTCATTGCCGTTATACAGTCTGTAGAAGTGGTCCTTCCACAATCTCAGCATCGACTGTGACTACACACCAATTGTCCGTGTTCATCTCTGCAGGCTTCTGCTCTTGCTTTGTAGCCTTGGAAGAAGCCAAGGAACCATCTCCTCGATCTCGCGCTTCTCGTTGTCTTTCTTTTTTCTTCTCAGAAGCGCATGCTCCTCCCTCCGCTTCTGTTCGTAGAGCTCGTAAGCAGCGAGCAATGTAGCCATGTATGCATTCTGTTTCTCTACATGGGCCAGTCTCCACTCATCATCAAGCTCGAAACAGAGTACATCTGAGGCGGCCTCTCTGATGGCGTTCTGACAACGACTCCATTGCTGTTCTATGGCTTCTGCAGATTGCCTCGGGACTTGAGAGAGCTTGAGGGAGACTTGATCGCCGAAGGTCCTGGCGGTTTCCTGCGATTGCAGCTTTCCGACGTTAAATTTTGGTGTTCTTACTCGACTCCATTGATTCCGACTCCATTGTCCCTGTTAATGATGCGCTTCAAAAATGCAATGGCGTTCCTGATTGCGGTTCGCATAAATAAATGCCTTCATTGTATCTTCTAGGGGGGGAGGGAGCGAGCAAACAGAGCAAAGAAGTTGATCGCTTTTAACATGGAAAACGCCAGCTTCGATCTCTGTCCCTGCTAAATCCAAGTTGACACACAGCCTCTGCGTGGCCTCCCCTGGATAGCAACCCTGGCACCCGCCAGGTAGTGAGCCAATGTGTGCAGCGACCCAACCCCTTGTTTCTGGGGAAAGAGGAACCTGGCCCTCCAGGTTAGGGGTTGTGCGTAGGGGTAACATCCCTATCACTTAAAAACCTACTTGTTCCGAAACAACAACAAGCCTCGGATATGGACGGATACAAAGCTGACGACCCCTGCAGACGATTAACGGACTTGAGAGTCTGCACCTGGAATGTTAGGTCCCTTAACAGACCGGGTGCAGGCGATCAATTAGAGCAAACCCTCAACTGCTATAAGGCAGATATAACCGCACTCCAAGAAGTGCTATGGGATGGACCAGGCAAAAAACGGATGAAAAACTGCGACATCTACTACGGGAACTGCTACAAGGAGAACAAACAGCGCCTATTCGGGTGCGGATTCGTTATTCGAGGAAGACTCTGACAAAAAGTCTTAAGCTTCCGAGACATAAGCGAACGCCTCATAACAATCCGCATCAAAGTTAAATTTGGAAACATTCGCTTAATATGCGCTCACGCCACAACTGAAGAAAAGGACGACCGACTCAAAGAAGAATTATACGATCTCTTAGACAGAACATATGCCCAATGCCCCAACTACGACACAAAAATAGTGCTAGGAGATTTTAATGCAAAACTGGGCAAAGAGGACGTATTTGAGTCGACCATAGGAAAGCATAGCCTTTATAACACCACATCCGACAACGGACTGAGGCTAATCGATTTCCTAGCGGGGCGTGGTCACATTGCGATCGACGCCAGACACTCCTCCTGTATTCTCGACCTACGAACCTTCTGAGGGGCCAACATCGACTCGGACCACTACCTTGTTGTAGCCAAGGTACGAATGGTAGGACTACGTAAGCTTGACGTCGGAAAGCTACAATCGCAAGAGACTGCCGGAATCTTTGCCAATCGTGTCTCCTCCAAGCTCTCTCAGAATTCGCCCAAAGCAGCGCAAACAATATAGCAGGAATGGGCGCATTGCCAGAGCGCCGTCAGAGATGTTGCCTCAGAGGTGCTGGATTTCAAACCGCCACCACCTAGAAACCCCTGGGTCGATGAACAATGCGAACAAGCCCATGCAGCAAAACAAGAGGTATATAAAGCTATGCTGCAACGACTGACGAGAGCTGCTCGCGAAATCTATGAGCAGAAGAGAAGAGAGGAACACACGCTTTTCAGAAGAAAGAAGTGAGAGCACGGAAAGCGTGAGATCGAGGACATGGAGAGATGCTTCCGCAGGAATGACGCCCGTAAGTCTTACAATAAGGTAAAACGAATATGCCATGGTTACAAAGCCAGAGCGGCGGCCTGCAGGGATGAAAATGGAGAACTGGTAGTAGAGTCGCAATCGCTGCTGAGGAATTGGAAAGACCACTTCGGCAGACTGTATAACGGCGATGATAGACAAGATACCGCTGTCAGGTAGAACGAGCCATTCGTAATGCACGACAATGAAACAGAATTCAGTCCACCCAACCTAGACGAAGTCAAAATGGCGATATCAAGACTTAAGTCTTATAATGCCGCGGGCACATACGGCCTGTCTGCTGAGCTTCTTAAGGCAGCTGGAGATGAGCTGGAAGGGTGCATGCACCATCTCATTTGCAAGGTATGATCGGAGGAAAGCATGCCCGACGAATGGAATCTCAGCATCGTTTGCCCGGTCCATAAGAAAGGAGACCCCTATAACTGCGCCAACTATAGGGGAATAAGTCTCCTTAACATCGCATATACGATCTTCTCTGCCGTATTGTGTGAACGCCTGAAACCTGTAGTTTCAGGCCAGGTACATCCACAATAGACCAAATATTTACACTACGGCAGATCTTGGAGAAGACCAAATCGGCACTTACCACCTCTTCGTCGATTTCAAGGCTGCATATGATAGTATGTATAGAGATGAGCTATACAGAGCCATGTCTAGTCTTAACAGCCCTGCCAAACTTGTCCGACTGTGAGTGGATAACAATGGAGAATTCTCGCTGCTCCATTAAGGTCGGTAATGAGCAAACCGAGACCTTTGGGGCAAGGTGGCGCGCTGTCATGCAACTTTTTCAACATCGTGCTTGAAAAGATCGTGCAAGAGTTACTGGCCAACACAAGAGGTACGATTTATTTCAAGTCTACGCAATTGCTTGCGTACGCCGACGACATTGACGTGATTGGACGGATACAGCGAGACGTCAATGAGGGCTTTGTAAGCATTGAGGTAGAAGCGGCTAAGATGGGTCTTAAGGTTAATGAGGGTAAAACCAAATATCTGCTTTCACCAAAAAGAGACGAACAACACCGACGTATTGGCCAGAACGTCACCATGGGCGGATATAACTTTGAATTGGTCAAGGAATTCGTCTGCCTTGGTTCACTGATGACCAGCGACAACAATACCAGCGCTGATATAAAACGCAGAATCACTCTTGCCAACCGCTGTTTCTTTGGGCTCAAGAGGCAATTGAGAAGTAAAGCCCTCCCTCGGAAAACCAAGGTGACACTATATAAGACCTTAATCATCCCAGTCCTCCTTTACGGCGCAGAGGCTTGGACTTAAACAAAAGCGGATGAAGATGCCCTTGGTCGTTTCTAGAGGAAAATTCTGCGCACTATCTACGGTCCCGTTTGTTCAAACGGTGTATGGTGGAGAAGATATAACGAAGAACTGTACGGGTTGTACAGCAGCACCGGCCTGGTACGACGTCTACGGATACAGCGCCTAAGGTGGCTAGGCCATGTAGAGCGCATGGAAAATACAGCTCCGACCCGAAGAGTCTTCGAATCTACTCCGGAAGGAAGGCGCGGCAGAGGAGGGCCGCTTCATCGGTGGCGCACGCAGGTGGAAGGGGACTTTAACCAACTGGGCGTGCGGCGCTGGATACAGATGGCCAAAGACCGTGCCAGCTGGAGACGCTTGTTGGTTGAGGCCCAGGTTCACCACGGACTGTAGCGCCACCTAAGTAAGTAAGTATTGTATCTTCATTAGCTTTAACTGGCTATTCACAAAATGGCGCATCACCAATATCACCCGATCGAAATTTAGAGAGGCAGTTTTGACACTGGCGTTCTGTCCAATAGTTCCCGGTTGAACAAACTGAGTTAAGTTTTATCCCAAAGTTAAGTTTCTTACCAGCTTAATTCTATTGAAAGAGTGTAGTAAATGATAGTCAGAGGGCATTACTTTTGGACTATATAGTGGGCGTATCCAAAATGTGGAAGCAAATTCTTTGAATTTATAACAGATCTTTTCGGGCAAAGTCTAAAGAGTACCCCTCAAAAGGAAGGTATATTAATCGTCTGATCAGACGTTTTTCTTGCAGTTCCACAACACACATAACCATACCTTATTCACTGTTCATCCCGCTTACTATGGTTCATTATCCTTTGCTTTTGTCGCCTCCGGTTGTCAAATATAACCTATTTTTCATCACCGTGGCAGGGGCTCACACCGTTTTGCGGTGAATTCAGTTTTAAGAAACCACGCGTGTATACACAAATTAAAGTTCACCTTTGAAACGATTACTGATGAGAATAACTATTGTTCAGTTATTGCATTTCAGATTATACCTTTAGCATTGCCAAACGACAGTTTTCAATTTGAGATGCAAAATTAATTCAATTATTGTTCTTCGACATTCTAGTGATTCCTTCCAAGTGCTTGCTCCATTCCGAAACCTTCATTTATATGCTAATGGTTGTGTGATTTTCTACGAAACCTAGCTATGGCGAACTGAATTTTCTTCTTAATATTAAACGAAAGATGACAACTTAGAGAGTATCAATGGAATATAACATCTGTATCTACCTTATTTTGTATCAAGATGTACGCTTGAGAATCACGTCCTTCTGCTTAGTCAGCAGAATTATCGCTCATTCTACGATAATCAAGTCGAGTGATTTTCACACTAGATCACGTATAAACAATGGCATCATGGAATACGTGGTAATCAATAAGGAAATATTACTATGGGGATATGACGGGATTTAATTAATTTATACTCAGTTTCCTTTTTTGTAACGTCGACAAGAAGGACATCATATAAGCAGCTTATAGGGAATTAAGTCCCAAGCTAGTTCGAGGAATTTTCTGTCATGAGTTAAAGTCTGCTATTAAAAAAGATGAACTTGTGACAAAGGATGTAAGTAATATAGATTTGAATGCAACCAAAAAAAGTTGTATTCGGGATAATCGCTTTTATTTTTTAACGTAACAGCAGCCAGACGGTATACTATATGGAAAGCAACGATTTCATGGGTTGACAATATAGAGTGCAGCAAAGTAAACTCAAGTTATAACCCACTACTAGAAATATTTAATTTTGAATTAAGTTCGGTACACATCATGTAGGTTTAAGAAACAAAAGCGTTTTATTCTGAGGTCGGATTGAAACAGTTGATTTTAGTGACTTTACACCGCACACGGGGGCTCGACATCGGTGCGTTTTCAGTCTTATCCACTAGCCGCTGAATAACAATTATGCGTTCTCTTGATGAGGAAGAATGCATTTTAGATTAAGAAGTGATATCACTGTTCATCAGAACCGGTTTTACGGACGTCACTTCGATGGTAAGTAATATTGATGACATATTCAAATAAGCGCCTATTACATCAGCAACAAACATATCTTAAGCAATCCCCTTATTGAACATCTAATAACAATTAACAAAGCCAACTAAATGAAATAGAACACCTCCCCTTGATGCTGTAAGGGTAACTACTCCAAAAAGTCTTATTAGCTTAGTAAGCCTCAAAACCGTTTTGAAATTTCAACACCAATACTCAAAGACCCTCTGAAAGAGAACAAATGGAAAAAAATTAATAAACCACTCCCCATTTACGCCCAGGAAGTCGAATGCGTAAAGATTCTTATTGGAACTCTCACTTAGAGGGAAAACAAAATTACGAACTGAAAGTAATCGCGAAGAATCAAGTAGAAGTTCAATCTTCAATTCTATCTTCTATACTAAAATCGCAAAATGGTTTAAACAAGAGGCCATACTTATAAACCGAAGGAGGAAACAGGCTTTAAGGTCGTACTACGGGGTTATACTCTTCAACAACGCTTGGCTTCTGCATTGCACACTCTCTATATGAAATGCATACGAAGACATAAGACAAGTGTAAACCGTGTCTTCTACGAAGGAAAACATTGTGCACATTACAAGGGATGCTCTCACGAATCAACGCTTCCCTCCGTTGCAAACGAGAGGATATATAAATATAGTTATCTAATCAACCGAAGCATCACTAATCAGCAATTGTAAAAAACAAAAATAAAAATTAAGAGCAGATGCTGTTGCAGTAAACCATAATACGACTATAGACATTAAGCAATAAGATGAAAAGTATCCTGAATAATCTTAAAACTCTAGCACCAAACATTCTTTTGCCATCAAAGAGCTCAAGAATATCATACAAATGACCAACATGTTAAGCATCTCAACCTTACTTATGACAAGACATGAACGATGTACATACACCATAATCATCTTAATAAGACTATGTGGAATGCAAACGGTGACCATGAGTTCTCTCTCGAACTAAAACAACACCCTAAACATAACGAATTCGAAACCCATTTTATTGGGAAAAGCCCATAAATTTTCTCGGATAGCCAACATTCTCTTCAAATCACAGGACAGGACCCGCTATTATAATAAGCAATCACATACAATTTTTTTGAAGTAAACACTTTTGAAATTGACCAGATATAATCCACATTGATTTAACTTCAAGATACATGCGGCTTCATGGTGATTTTCTCAATTTACTGTCCAACAATTATTAGGCAACGTTTCCTAGTGAAAGGTGACTCCAAGGCTCAAGGTGTACAAATTAAAAAAGCCAGAATCGTTTAGATGCACTCAGAATGAATATGTGTAAGCAGTCAACTTACTGACTCATAGATATGACGAAGAAACCCGACCTTCTGACCTTTTGCATCGCTAAGAGCATCAACTCAAATAATATATAAATTAATTTCTTCCTTCGACCTTTCTTTAAAATCTCAAAAAAGTGCAAGCACCTACTGAGCCCTACAATTTAAAAACCGATTAGGACACATGGGAACGTCCCTTGAAACTAACACTTCCCTTAGACACCATGACAGCATCGAAAGAGCAATCGTGTATCATATTGAGCAAACTAACGAAGGAACTTGTGGAGAAACGGGCTGCAGATAGCACAAATTATATAGCTTTCCATCGGCTCACTGGTTTAAAAAGATCACACAGACCAAAGAAAATTAAGAAAAAAATGGCAGTGGGCAAGAGCACCAACCGACGAGGCAAATGTGAACAAAATTACCAAACCTACTAAACTGAAATTAATGGAAGTACAGGAGCAAATCTCATCGGCATCCGTGACAAAGTGTACCTGAACGTGACAAAAGCTTTTTATTTAGTTTGGCACAAGGGGCTATTAGTTAAGCTCAGTAATGTTGTCCCCAAAGTCCACTCTTAAAAAGCTATTATGTTAGCTACTACCCAATTCAAGGCGCAAGGAAATATCTTAGAACCCCTTTTTGACCTGTTTTACAGCACACATGCCCAACTCCAGCAGTGAAAGGGACATAATCGAATTTTCCGCAGCCGACACTGTGCTAAGACACAAGCTGTTGGTTGGTTGGTTGGTTGGTTAGGTGGCTTCCCTCCACAAAAAGGTGGTGATTACTTAGACCAAGGTAGGTCCATTATACTACCACTCGAGTCGGCTTGGTCACCGTTACTCCTGGAACCACTTTGGGTTTTGAATAAAATTCGATCATTTGTTGATCTCCGCTTCGGATAGATCCGCTAGTTCATCAAAGAAGTATTCTCCCAGCAATCATCTTCTTGAGTAGGGAGGAGGATGGGATAACATCTACTGCAATAGTCATTATTTGGCAGTCCTAATCTAGCGGCATGCTTTCCTAAAGCGCAATGTCCTGCTAGGACTCCGATTAGGCTGCTTATACATTGCCCGTATATATTTAATAGGCCTGTGGTTCTACGTTGACAATGGCTGGGGCAGGTCTCGCGTAGTTGCTCGTATCAAGTCCAGGCCATCGCTCATTGGCCTGTAGCAGTACCTGTATCGAGATTTTATATTTTATCGTTTAGATTGGTTAATGGATATCCTCTTTAATAGTGGGAATCTCCAGTGGGGTGCCCATTCTGCCTAGTTCGTGTTTTTATTTTATTTTTTAAAGTCACACCCGCCCTCAAGGCTAGGGCCTTATATCGTTGAACATTGTGCGAGCAAGGGTAACAGGAAGAAGGAGATTTTCGAGCAAGTTCAAAAGTTATACATATACTCTTATGGTGTTTTGGATGTGCAGTGAGTGGAGTTGGAGTGCAGTGGTTTGGGTCGTAGATGTTCCTTCACTACTTTCAGGGGTGGTTGTCCTAGATAGGACGAGAGCCGACCAAATTTCGAGTTGGTTATAATTCTCAGCAATTGTTTCATGCACTTTTGGTGTTATATTGCATATGCAGAGAATGAATTTGAATTGACCATATACTCTACGTTTGATCACTTCCCATTCACAACTGTGTTGCATAGTTTTTTCCGTTTAGGAATTGCTTTTTCCTGGCTATGAAATGACTTTGAACTATAAATCTTCCGCTCGACGGTCGATGACGTTAACCATTTCACCACGGCCACCCCCACTTGCTTGACAGTTACATGCAAAAGTGCAGCTTTTATTCGAGGGATGCATAATACTAGCTGTTAAATACCTGGGAATATGGTATTCAGTAATAGCGACCTCAGATAATATAAATTCCGACAGTTAAACACATTACTCGAGAACACCGTGGCGCAGTGGAGCAGAGTGTGTTGGACTCTGACACACGATGAGCGAGTTCGGATCCGAATGTTTATTTGGCGGCGTCTCCCTCGGCGGGGTACTGGTAAAACCCTCGTAGTATACTTGCCATGAAAAAGCTTCTCGACTCAATCCGTTCGGAATCGGCATTAAACTGTAGGTTCCTTTCACCTGTGTAAAAAATAAATCACACACAGCATGGGTGATTGAGAGAAGCTTGGCTCTGGCCCTTCACGGGCTGTAACGCCACCAAAGCAAGCAAACACATTACTCGATGAAGAAATGCTATGAAGAAGAGTACTCCAAGAAGACCCATCAACACAGTATTTCAAAGATAATATGTGTAATATGTAAGTCAATCTGGCTTAAAAAAATCATAAATTACGAGTATAACACAAAATCATTATTCTGCCACATCCAGAAGTATGTGTGAATTAAAACCTAACTGTGGCTTTTCTAAACACCATACGTGAAGCAACCCTGGCACTGGTCAGAGTATTAAATTCTTTCCTTTTGTTCATTTCTGAAAATATACTTAACAATAAACGGCATGCATAGTGGTTGGCCTATCAATGTACAATAAGCTTTTTAGAACCCCTATAAAAACCAATCAAGTGGTGTCAAATTGTATGACACCAATTTGCATCTTCGCAACCTGAAATTAAGCGATTTTCAAATGACCCTTGTAATTCGTTGATGTTTTTACGCATAGTGTGGCAAGTTGTAGTATCTTGTTGAAAACGAACATCATCTAAGTCTATTCTATCTTTTTTCATTCTACTATTCTATCTATTCTATTAAGCTGAGGCAAAAAATAGTCCATTGTTATTGTCCTAGAATTGACGGAACGGCGTTGTCTTCCTTTGACCGTAAAGGACGCCAAACACGTATTCACACAAGAACACAAGTGGGCCAAATTTCGCTTGTTCACCATCCCATTTAACGTGAAATACGCCTCAACGCCGGAAATGGTTATTTTGGTGGTCAAATTCAAGAACGAATCGGTGAACACACAACGGAAATGATGGTCAGTTTGGCTGCAGCTAAATAGTTGATTTCTGAATGCATGTAAATTCAAGCCGTTGTGTTTACGAGGTGTGGTATTATAAGTCGGGGAATTTAGTTATAACTCGGAAACTGTCAATATCTTTCTATGTTTTACAATAAATGATGACTCAAATTTTAAACAAATTTATTTGGTTGATTGATTTTTTACAGAAGCAAAAACATGAGCACCTTGGCGCAGTGGGTAGTGTGCTGGCCTCTGACGCCGATGACACGGGATCGAATCCCGACACAGCCATGTCATCGAACGTGTTTTTCACGGTGTTTCTCCTCAGCGGGGTTCTGACAAAACCCCCTGTAGTAAAATTGTCATGAAAAGCTTCTCGAAATTCGCCGTTCGGAACCGGCAATAAACTGTAGGTCCCTTTCACCTATGGGAAAAATTAAATCACACTCAACATGGGTGATTGAGAGAAGCTTGGCTCTGGTCCTTTGTGGGCTGTAATGCCACCAAAGAAGAAAGATCATCTTCTAAACCATTGAAAACCGCATACTGTTAGGAGTTACAAATGGTGAAAAATTAGAATATTGTAAACTTGTTGCATAGTTCTAGGCAAAACTATGATTGAACTAAAACAAGCAGAGTCCGTATTTTGTATGGGAAATTCGAATTTCATTAAAATCAGTTATTAGGGCCTTTTTCCAAATAATTACCAAAATGTTAATTCAGCATTCTTAGTTGATGAAAGGTGTTGATGAGATATGTATCTCCAAATTGATGGTTTATCGATATTGATTTCACTATACATCATCGGGGTGGCCGTGGTGCAGTGGTTAACATCATCGACCGCCGAGCGGAAGGTTTATGGTTCAAATTCGCTTCATTGCCAAGAAAAAGTAATTCCTATACGGACAAAAGGTATGAAATGCAGTTGTGAATGGAAAGTGACCAGACGTACTGCTGCAGGCATAACACTCACAGTATATGGTCCACCGTAATTCATCCTCTGCGTATGCAATACTAAAGTGCTTGAACGAATTACTACGGACTATAGCCAACGCAGAATTTGGTCGGCTCCCGTCCTATCTAGGTCTAGGACAACCACCCGTGAGAATAGTGAACAAACATAAACGACCCCAACCACTGCACTCCGTTCAGGTTGTGTGTGTCAACACATCATAAGAGAATATAAAAAACCGGCCAAGTGCGAGTCGGACTCGCGCACGAAGGGTTCCGTACTATTATGTATAAAAACGGCAAAAAAAGCATGTCTGTTGTATGGAAGCCCCATTTATACATATATTTATTATATTCTGCCTAAGTATTTGTTGTTAAAGCAGCAACAGAAATACATAATCAGTGACATTTTATTCTCACTTTTGGGATAGTTAAAGTCTAGAATGTTGTAATTTTTAGAAAATACTAATTTTTTGAGAGATTGCCATTTGGGTTTAGACGTGGCAAATCGACTGAAACTGCTTTATTGAAATTAACTGGTGAAATATATAATAGTTTAAACACTTCTCAAATACCATCAACATTATTTGTTGATATCAGTAAGGTCTTTGATATGGTTAATCATACTTTGCTACTCGATAAACTTTATAAGGCGGGTTTCAGAGGCTCCATTTATAAATGGTTTTCTACTTATTTATCCAACCCTTATCAAGTTGTGAAAATTAGGAATGTTTACAGTTTTATAGACTTCTTAAATATGGGTGTTCCCCAAGGAGCAGTATTGGGCCCAATCCTTTTAAAAGGCAAAATAACTGCCTTTGCTGATGAAACATCTCTTTTCCACTCCAACACTAACTTAATTGATAGTTTTGCAGATGTTAATTATGACCTAGATATGTTAAGGAGATGGTTTAATTATCATAAACTAATAATTAGCAACAAAACGAAGTACATGATTTTTAATATCAACGGTAGAGTTTTCAGAGACCTTCCCTTATATTATCATGCACCATTGTGTAATCGATTTGTTCTTGAAGATATGGTATTCAACAATCAATTTTCAATGTTTGAAATTGCTTCTTGATTGAACACGAGGACAGTTTTAAATATTTAGGTGTTATGTTGGACCAACAACTTTGTTGGAAAGACCATTCAATATATTTGAAACAGTATCTAAATGGGGTTATAAGATAATTATTCCATCTCAGTATGCACTGCAATCTCTACCCGTTTTAAAATACTAAATGTATACTCGCACCGATATGGAACTAGCAAAAACATGTCCATGTCCGGAACTAAATGTATTATCGCACCGATATGGAACTAGCAAACCATGTCCATGTCCGGACCTGAATGCATACATACACATGTATGACATTCGAAAAACAAATAAATAAAAAATCACAAACAGATAAGTCGTCGAAAGACAAAAACAAAATATGTTTACAATAGCTTAGAGTGCCCGTCTAGGTCCAGTAGGCTACTTTAAATATATAAGACATATAAGATATTTAAGATGGGTTTAAGTATTTTTACCTAGAATAAGTTGTTTCCAAAATTAATAAAAAAAAAATGCTTTTTAAATGTAAAAAAAAAAAAAAATGCGGTGCGGGCATTATATTCCTTTAATTCTTTTCTTCATTTCAGTTCAAGTGTGCTGTACGGTGTACACCAACTGTTCGAGCTTTATCGCCACATCTCCATACTTTTGGGTTTCTTGAAAACTACGGGGTATAACTCATACCGTATGAGAAGCATGTTCGTTGCATTTATGTTTTTTTTTTTTTTGTTTTGTACATATGTGATTGATGAATAAGGGTTGAATGAAACTATGGAACTATTTTCGTTCAATTTTCGGAACGAGAGGACATGTGTCCGAGAGAGGACATAGTTCCGTAAACTATACATGTTCGGAACTACCCAACTCTACTTCGTAATGTACATATGTATGTATGTATGTATACTTATACATAGCATACAGATGTGTGAGTGTATGCACGTATGTGTATACACGTATGTATGCACGTATGTACATATCGGTTCGTATGTGTGCAAGATCGCTTGCTCCTCTTGCTCACTTGCTCCTCTCCACCTGCCGCGACGTCGTGCGAAAGGGATGCTAGGATAGCTGCGAGGACTGGTCGTGAGTTAGGATGGTAAAATGGGCGCCACGCGATTGCCCTCACGCCGACTTACCCGCAGCAAGAATCGCGAATTTGCTACGAGACTCGCGAAATATCCCACGCAAAAGAAAAAAAAACACCGTAATCGTTTCCACATGTCACAAATTTAATTTCCTTAACCTAACTTAATCTAGGTTTACAATTATTCCTTAAAACTACCCTACACCGTACGTCAATAAAAAAAGTAGAAATAAATAAAAAAAATATAGGTATATAAAATAAAAAAAAAATAAACGAATTCACTGTCCAAAAAAGTAAATAAACCGCAGCTTGAGTATTCGAACAGTCGTACCGAAACGCCTCCGACCAACGACTTAGCCCGCATCACCAACCACGACACGCAATTTTGTGATTTCAATACCTTATACAACGAACGTGATATCCGCGACCAACGTAGGCAGATTCCGTTTTGTGTTTTACGTGGACACCTGCCTTGTCGGCTTAATTCCACGGTGGGCCATCCCACATGGGGTGAATATAATGCGTCCACCAACGCCCCTTAGATGACATAGTGCCATCGCCAGTTCCAATTCGGAGTCATGCTTGGGGACATGTACACCGCCCTTGATGGAGGCCGAGGTCTACCTAACACCTCTTGCATCTGACTTTTTAGACCGAAGACCGAAGTCCGAAGTCTTGTCAGATACCATGCGTTCCCGCGATGTTGGGATAACCACAGCCACCACGATGCTCCCACAAGGGGGCCTACCTCAACAGACAGGACCGGAGCGAATTTCGGCTAATGAGTGTGCACATTATTTGCTACTATCAACAGTTTTATTGACGGCGTTAGTCAATTTTCATCATTGGCACAATGTGCCTCTCGGCTGTGTTTCTTTTAATCACTCACACACTCACTCACCTAGTTCACTCCGAGGGCTTCCTGTCCCCGTGGTACCAATCATTTTTGAAGTGCTTTGGTTCTCACTCCGCAACTAACCAAGTCACTTCCAGATAAGCTCCCCCAAGAGCTTAAGCCTGACAACTTACCTTCCGTCAATTCCT
This sequence comes from Eumerus sabulonum, assembly GCA_951905685.1. Taxonomy (NCBI): domain Eukaryota; kingdom Metazoa; phylum Arthropoda; class Insecta; order Diptera; family Syrphidae; genus Eumerus; species Eumerus sabulonum. The sequence continues at coordinate 214,490,856 of OX645060.1, forward strand.
GAGGTGCCAGGATTTTAGCACGCTCGACTGGATTTTAGTCGCCTTTTACGACAGGCATGCCTTACCTCGGGACTATTCTAACCCCGTACCCGCAGGGGGAACCAACGTAGGCAATAGGACACACGGTACGGCCGCGTACCGTGAACTGCTTAAAACCGTACCGGAGTTCTTCCCCGAAGATCACTCTCCGAGTACTTCGCCGAGATTTCTCCCCGAGTTCTTCGACCACTCTCCCTCATGTGCTACTAGGAACAAAAAAAAACAAAAATGCTGACCTTCTGCGGGCTGAACTCCACTCGTTCGCGTGTCAAGTGCTGATCGCACCCTCGGGCTATCCGCTTTCTGTGAGTTTGATTTCCCAAAATGGATGAGTACGAGCCGCCCACAAATGGGAACTGAACGAAAGATGACAACGAAAACCTTTCGAAACAATTTATTATTGGTTGTTTGTAATTATGTATATGTATAGTTAATTTTATTCTGTTTTTAGTATTTGTCGTGGTAGCGGCAACAGAAATACATCATATGTGAAAATTTCAACTGTCTAACTATCACGGTTCATGAGATACAGCCTGGTGACAGACGGACGGACGGACGGACAGCGAAGTCTTAGTAATAGGGTTCCGTTTTACCTTTGGGTACGGAACCCTAAAAACTCTTGAACCTGCGCGAGTCTCGAAAACACATTGGTGTTCGAGATTGAGCTTCATTAAACCTTCCCGTACGTTTAAAAATCTTGATTATTTGAAAATAAAAAATTTTGAAATTTAAATGGGTGTTTTCATTTCCACTGGAAAGTTAGTCGCGTGGGCCTTGGGAGTCGCACCTGGACCACATTTTTTTCTTATACAAATGTGTCCATACCTTTTGAATCCCTTGTATAATGGACTATCTTCAGCCAATGCTATCTCTTGAGGTCAATACTAACTATGTTATTCGTACAACTTTCGAAGATAGCCCTGTAAAATTAGTTACTGTTCAGTCTGGCAATCCATCCTGCGGCGATGCGGCGATTTCTCACACTACCTTGAAGTTGATTAAGAACAAACATTTTTCAAAGATAATCTGGTCCTAAGCAGAAAGAAATTACTTCTCCAATGCAATGCCACAAGTGCATAGGTCCATATTTCGTCAGCTTTACCTTTTCAAACCCTTAATTGCCTTCACGCTCTGATGTTACAATTTCGTTTTTATTGCTAATCTTTTGAATTAAAGTAAATGGATTTCGTAATTAAAAGAAGAGCTTTATCTACGCTACTAATCGCATAAATGCAAAATTATTACGCCCTCTCATCATCTCACCATCTCTACAAATAAACCTCCACCTTGACTCATGATATCCTTAGCAAAAATAGATTTGTCTGCAAATGCAAATGTATATACTATATATTTTCAAAAGCGAATCCCCACGAAATAAATTGAAAAGTTTCCATCTGAAAGGACACCGAGCATGCGAGTTAATGAGCTCATCACTTCACCGTCTGTGTTGGAAGCATTCTTTTTTCCACTAAGTACATACCACACATTAATGGATTAAATAGTACAATGTGAACGCGGTTGACATATCAAGGCCATTTATGGGATGTTTGGAGCTTCACAATGCGAACAGCATTAGTGAAATGATGGAAAACCTCAATGTATCGTAATTCTAACGTTAATGGTAAAAGTTTGCGTTGAAGAAACTCGAACACATGAGTCTGAGGAGGGAACAATAAATATATTTAGGCAGTAGGGTTGTAGCCTTGTATTACTAGGAAGTAAAACTGGAATAAACTCGGTTCATTGCGCGTAAATAATAACTTAATACGACGGCTTTCTACGATACATAAGGAATTGAGCAGAGAATAGTTCCTCTGTTACGAATTCTACTGTCACACAGTAATAAGGACTTTTTCGAAATAACGCATTTTGGAAGCGTCACATGATATTAAAGAGTTTTGTCAAATTACTAGTTTCCCAGCAATGCCATTCAACGTCAACAGATATTAGATACGTATTACCCACTAGAGTGTACGTAGTGCGAAAACGATTCATCGTGTCGTGTCGTGTTTTCACAATTTGCAAATGCTGTTCTGGCGTTGATATATTCTTAATAATTATAAGAGGTGTGGCAATTAAGTTCCAGGAATTTGTACACAAAACAAATGAAGTTTATCGCAACATTTTATCACCAACCTTCATAATAGTTCCCCTCTAACGCACAATGGTTCCAACGTTGCTCCCACGATTCGATTCCAAGCACCCTTAACAATCCTCCAAAGTTAGCTGGTTCAGTATTCATGGTTGTAGCCTTCTCTATACTGCCGAGGTTGGGCGTGTTTTCATCATCCACTCATCTCCATACACCACCAGCAAGTTTTGAAGGATTACCGAGTGTTTTTCAACAGATTTCACTAAATATTGAATAATAATACATTGCTTGTAATGTTTGTCCTGAATTTATACGATGCCACCAAAAAAATTTCTTTTGTTTTTTTCGAAAATCAGGCACAACAAAATAGGCTCTCAACTTGAGCTTAGGATGAGAACTGAAAAAAGGTTCCACTTTTCTAAACGGACATTGGCGAACAAACGAGTGATGCTACATAGTTTCCCAATTATGACTTAATTCCCGTACCTTAATTGCCACACCTCGTAGACTGCGTTAAATCACTTGTCTATGCTAATCAGCCGGGGTCAACCTTGGAAGGAAGCATTGTATATGGCATTAGAAAGATAACATCGAATAATCTGTAAGAAATAAGTTACAAGCGTTGGTTTATCAATATTTTATACACTTTTACAATTTTACTATGTTTTGTTTTTGATAATCAAAACCCAAACGTTTAAAAAATAACACCATACCTTATTCTTAAAATTTGCACTGTCAAAGTATTTGTTTGTTTTTAAATATGAAGGACTTTTAGGTTATACGTAGACTAATTACAATGATATAAGTATATTGTCTTAAAGGATGTAGTATTTTGATAGAAAAATTGTCAATTCTAAGCTGATTGATCTCCCATCTTTTAAGGAAAATGATGAACACCCCATTTTCAAACATTTTTCAAAATTCCCCAATTAGATTTCTGACAAATGGAGATTAAAAGAGCCGCAAAATATAGAATAAAGGACGTGCCACTTTTTTCTAACTCTCTGGATAGTTCTCATTTTAAAAATAGAAAAAATCCAGTTACTTTTTCAAGCCGATAGGTTTGCCACTGGGTAAACTCGTTTAATGTTTGAAATATGCTGTTATTCTTTACGATAAACATTCAAAGAAAATAACGATGTTTTATTTCACTCCACAACACCTGAAGCTCACATTTCAAAACATTCGCACCAGCTGTTTTATTGCAACAGGCTTGCGAAGTCGCCTTTTAGCTATTTTCAATTGCATGGGTAACTTACTCTTAGAATTTATACTAACTTACTTACTTACTTAGGTTGCGCTACAGTCCGTGGTGAACCTGAGCCTCAACCAACAAGCGTCTCCACGGTCTGGCACGGTCTTTGGCCAGCTGTTTCCAGCGACGCACGCCTAGTTGGTTAAGGTCCCCTTCCACCTGCGTGCGCCACCGTTGATGCGGCCGTCTTCTGCCGCGCCTTCCTTCCGGGGTGGATTCGAAGACTCTTCGGGTCGGAGCTGTATTTTCCATGCGCTCTACATGGTCTAGCCACATTAGATGCTGTATCTGTAGACGTCGTACCAGGCCGATGACGCTGTACAACCCGTACAGTTCTTCGTTATATCTTCTTCTCCTCACCGTTTGAACAAACAGGACCGCAAATGTGCGCATAATTTTCCTCTCGAAACGACCACGGGTCCAAGCCTCTGTGGCGTAAAGGAGGACTGGGATGATCAAGGTCTTAAATAGTGTCACCTTGGTTTCCCGAAAGAGGGCTCTACTTCTCAATCGCCTCTTGAGCCCAAAGAAACAGCGGTTGGCAAGAGTGATTCTTCGTTTTATCTCAGCGCTGGTGTTGTTGTCGCTGGTCTTCAGTGAGCCAGGGTAGATGATCTTCCTTGACCACTTCAAAGTTATATCCGCCCATGGTGACGTTGTGGCCAATACGTCGGTGTTGGCCGTCTCTTTTAGATGAATGCAGGTATTTGGTTGGTACCTCTTGTGTTGGCCAGTGACTCTTGTACGATCTTTTCAAGCACGATGTTGAAAAAGTTGCATGAGAGCGCGTCACCCTGCCTACATCCTTTTTTAACATTAAAGGTCTCGGTTTGCTCATTACCGACCTTAATGGAGCAGCGAGTATTCTCCATTGTCATTCTGCACAGTCGGACGAGTTTGGCAGGGATGTTAAAACTAGACATTGCTTTGTATAGCTCATCTCTATACACGCTGTCATATGCAGCTTTGAATCGACGAAAAGGTGGTGAGTGGCTTCTCCAAGATCTGCCGTAGCGTAAATATTTGGTCTATTGTGGATTTACCTGGCCTGAAACCACACTGATAAGAGCCGCTCAGGTAATCCACAAACGGTTTCAGGCGTTCACACAATACGGCAGAGAAGATCTTATATGCGGTGTAAAGGAGACTTATTCCCCTATACTTGGCGCAGTTAAAGGGGTCTCCTTTCTTATGGACCGGGCAAACGATGCTGAGATTCCATTCGTCGGGCACGCTTTTCTTCGACCATACCTTGCAAATGAGATGGTGCATGCACATTAGCAGCTCATCTCCAGCCGCCTTAAGGAGCTCAGCAGACAGGCCGTCTGTGCCCGCGGCTTTTTTAGTCTTAAGTCTTGATATCGCTGTTTTGATTTCGTCTAGATCGGGTGGATGGGATTCTCCTACATCGTCGTCCATTTCTAATTGCTCATTCTGCCTGACAGCGGTATCTTGTCTATTATCGCCGTTATACAGTCTGCAGAAGTGTATGTATGTATGTATGTTGGCGTTACAGTCCATGAAGAACCTGGGCCAAGCTTCTCTCAATCACCCACGTTGTGTGTGATTTCATTTTCCCATAGGTGAAAGGGACCTACAGTTTATTGCCGGTTCCAAACGGCGAATTTCTAGAAGCTTTTCATGACAATTTTACTTCAGGGGGTTTTGTCAGAACCCCGCTGAGGAGAAACACCATGAACGTGTTGATGACATGGCTGTGTCGGGATTCGATCCCGTGTCATCGGCTTCAGAGGCCAACACACTACCCACTGCGCCACGGTGCTCTCAGTCTGCAGAAGTGGTCTTTCCAAATCCTCAGCATCGAATGCGACTCTACTACCAGTTCTCCATTTTTATCCCTTCAGGCCGCCGCTCTGGCTTTGTAGCCATGGCATGTTCGTTTTACATTATTGTAAAACTTACGCGCGTCATTCCTGGGGAAGCATCTCTCCATCTCCTCGATCTTACGCTTTCCGTGCTCTCTCTTCTTTCTTCTGAAAAGCGTGTGTTCCTCTCTATTCTTCTGCTCATAGATTACGCGAGCAGCTCTTGTCCGTCGTTGCAGCATGGCTTTATATGCCTCTTGTTTTGCTGCATGGGCTTGTTCGCATTGTTCATCGAACCAGGGGTTTCTATATGGTGGCGGTTTGAAACCCAGCACCTCTGAGGCAGCGTCTCTGATGGCGGTCTGACAATGCGCCCATTCCTGCTCTATTGTTTGTGCTGCTTTGGGCGAATTCTGAGAGAGCTTGGAGGAGACACGATTGGCAAAGATTCCGGCAGTCTCTTGCGATTGTGGCTTTCCGACGTCAAACTTACGTAGTCCTACTCGACTCCTAAGCATTCTTCATATCCTCATTCGTACCTTGGCTACAACAAGGTAGTGGTCCGAGTCGATGTTGGCTCCTCGGAAGGTTCGTAGGTCGAGAATACAGGAGGAGTGTCTGGCGTCGATCGCAATGTGATCAACCTGGATGGTGACCGATTGATCAAAAGACCGCTAGGTACCCTTGTGGATTTTGAGATGGGGGAATTGCGTTCTTGCTACAAGGAGGTTACGCCCCGCTAGGAAATCGATTAGCCTCAGTCCGTTGTCGGATGTGGTGTTATGGAGGCTATGCTTTCCTATGATCGACTCAAATATGTCTTGTCCAGTTTTGCATTAAAATCTCCTAGGACTATTTTTGTGTCGTAGTTGGGACTTGGGCATATGTTCTGTCTAGGAGATCGTATAGTTCTTCCTTAAGTCGATCGCCCTTTTCTTTCGTTGGGGCATGAGCGCATCGGAAGCTTAAGGCTTTTTGTCGGAATCTTCCTCGAATAACGAATCCGCATCCGAATAGGCGCTGTTTGTTCTCCTTGTAGCAGTTCCCGTAGTAGATGTCGCAGTTTTTCATCCGTCTTTTGCCTGGTCCATCCCATCGCACTTCTTGGAGTGCGGTTATATCTGCTTTATACCAGTTGAGCGTTTGCTCCAATTGATCACCTGCACTCGGTCTGTTAAGGGACCTCACATTCCAGGCGCAGATTCTCAAGTCCGTTAGTCGTTTTTAGGGGTCGACACACGCGGAGGCTGTGTGTCAATTTGGATTGAGCAGGGACAGAGATCAAATTGGCGTTTGCCATGTTAAACGCGATCAGTTTCTTTGCTCTGTTTGCTCGCTTCCCCCCTAAGAATTTTTTCCACAAACTTTTTTTTTCAGTTGGCCTAATGGCAATACTATCTTTTGCCCTCGAACCATACTATACTACATATATCATATAGGCATGGGACTAAACCTGGAATAAGAAATGTGCATAAAGTTTTTATTTTCCTTCGAATTCCCGGCCCTTGGACCGCGTTGATTCTTTTAATACAATCTCCAATTCAATTTATTCTCAATCGGAAATTTAAATCAAAGTATGTAGGTACCTACATACATATGTACATAAGTCTCGTGTGCCCTGAAGTATAAAACTGAATAACGAAAAAATACAAAAAGTATCAAAATAAATAGTTCAATTCCCTATCGTGGCACTGTATTGCTTCTCAAAAGGATTCAGTGTCAGCCAAACAACCAAACCTATTGTTATCCTCGTAAGAAATTCAAATACTTAAACTACTACATATGTACATACATATGTAGTATGTACCCAAATCGGAGGTCAACGAATGAGAAGCAAAGTCTATCAGGGAAATGAATTCTGTTGCATAAAGCTACACGATAAGCGGACATGGAGATGTAAATATACATTGTCATAAATTTCGCGATCCCATCAATACAATAAAGTGTCTCGCTGGTTCACGGGGCGGGGGCATTCAGTGTCACTTGAAAAATAATTTCAGGTCAATTCGTGAAGGGCTGTTATCAGATACTTTAAAGACAACTTTAATGTAAGAGTATGATTGGGGAATAGAATGGAATGGAACGTTGCCGAAAGCTTTGGGAATTTCGAAAATTACTCGGTACACGTGTTGCCCTGAGTCAACAGGAGGTTACTTTGTATTTAGATAAATGTGGATGTGCATGCATGTAAGAAAGTAGTGCAGGTGTATCCGTTTGGGACGGGTGTAAGGATCCGTTCATGTATTAGGGTTTTTACCACAGGCCGAAAAATCAAATGGTGACATTTTCCCAATAGAATGAACAGGATTCTAGAACGACGACGTGGGTGGCTCCTACCTACATATTGCACATGTCGCCGACTTTTGTTCCTTGTGTCATATGAAAAGAGTTTAACTCAGTTTCAAACGACCTAAGGTTTCCATCCAACTTTTCGTGACGTTCAAATGGTATGAACGTCACTACTAATTTCGTTCCGAGACAGCATATACATATCTTACCTCTTGCATTCCAAGTATTCACATATCCACATGTTCGTTGCCGGTTAATCGAGTTTTTTAGTGTATGCACTTAACGTATCCATCATTCCTTTGTAAATCATAGAACACATAGTTAGACTTAATTGAGAACAAGGACAGAAAATGCAGCTCATAGTAATTCAATTTTACTTCCACACAATCTTATTAATTAGCTTCAAGCGCTTATTCAGTGAAAGTGGGTGAAATAAAAGTAGGAGATGGCCGAGAAATTCAAATAAAGTTTTTTTTAACTTCTACACGTAATCCATGTCTCACTACAGGCGTGCCCAATTGAGCTATAAAACGTTGACAAAATCATATCATTAAATAGAACACCGCCGTGTGGTTTTCTCGGTGCCCTTTTCAGTGTTAATTGGGAGTTGAATACCCCTAATTTCTTCTGTATATTTAGTTAAAATGATTAACCGAAGAAACTTAATAGCAGACAAAGTTGTGAAATAATCATATGATGTGGTTTTTCCGAAAACACATCAAGCTTTGGATCTAGTATTCTGCATTTAATAACACACACGACACACCTCTGTTCCGCTCACAGGTTGCAATTTGTTTTAATTGAATATGGAAACTTTCATCTTCCATGAACTTTCCACGTGCCGAGAATGTGAATTGGAAATAACGAGTCCTTCGTTCCATGAGTCAAAGGTCATGGTTGGTTTTCCCCTTGATCGCTTTTGAAGTAGAATTCATGCAATGACTTTGTCGTATTCGTATGTATGTACATTATGTATGTAAGTTTATTCGAAAATACATCATTTACATTCTTGCCTGCAGTTGTGGAGCTACAGTTTGTTGAATCGGAATACGTTCAGGATTTGTTATACTGGGAGCGAGAAAGCGGACAAACATGGCAAACACTAGCTTCGATTTTTGTCCCTGCTCAATATAAGTTGACACAAAGCCTCTATGCGGCCCCTATGTATGTGGGGTAGTGAATCAATGTGTGCAGCGGCCCAACTCCTTGTTGGGGGTTGTGCTTAGGGGTAATATCAGCAAGCCTTGGATATAGACGAATACAATGGTTGATGACCCCTACGAACGAAAAAACAACTTGCAAGTACGTGCCTTGAATGTGAGATTGCTTAACAGAAGACTCCCCCACCTGATTATCTACCTTGACGTGGTGTCATTCCCTCTTACCAACCCTATTCCCATCCCATTCCATTTCTCCCATCACACCCCACCTATCCACTCCCCATCCCCTGGGCTGGACATATGGTGTCAACCGTACCGTGCCGAGATGTCGACCAGGCTGAGAGCCCAGACAAAAAAATAGCTCAGTCGCCAACGGTGTATCCGGATACCTGGTGCCCTCCGGATCAGCTAGCCTTACCTGGGTATTGCGGATCTCTGCCCAGGCGGACATGCATTTCTCCGCTTCTCGTGGGAACCACATGAATACCAACAATAAAAATGAAAAAGAGTCCGGATCTCATAAAAAACCGGAAGGGGATGAAATCCCCTCTACGTCCAAGGCGGGAAAGACTCCGACAGTGGAATCGATAAACCGCTCCAAAAAGTTTTCGGCAGACAACAAAAGAAACAACCCATCAACCAAGGCCTACAGAGACCGAAAGGCGGCCTTCAGAGTACTGCATCGATGGGGCCATAAGACCGACATACCAGATAAAGCTAAAGAGTCGGTCGCCTGGGCGACAGGAATCCTGGCCCAGGGTAAAGAAAAGGCCAAGAGGCCCATATCGTCCCCCGAGGAACCAAAGCGGGAGGCTAAGAAGGCTAGGCTGGGAGCACCGGCCAAGCTATTAACGCCTTTCGGTGAGATTGCGAGGGAGTGTATGACGGTAGCAATCATTGATGATAGCGACCCGGATGGCAAATCGACGACCGATAAGTAGAAGGATGTCGATCAATCACTATCGGCAAACTTTCTAAAAATCGCTAGGAACAATCCTGGATCATCGCCCATCTGCGACGACGCTGGAAGGTACCAAGGTAGGGTCAAATTCCTAAGCTGTGCTGATGAAAGATCCGTTGATCTTTTAAAGGCTACAGTTGCCGAAATAGGGGACATTTGTAGGGGAGCTAGGCTCAAGATCGTAACTAATGACCAGATCCCGAAACGACCGCGAACTAGATGTTGGCTCCCGCTGAAACCAGACAACCCCCTCGAAATAGCTGAGACAATCAACTACTGCAACCCCAATCTTCCAACAAGAGATTGGAGAGTCGAGAAGCTGGAGGAACCAAAGGGTCGATCAAGACAGGCAATCATTGTATTGAACTGTGAAGCCCTGGAACCTCTGGCTCAATGAATAGTAGTCACAGGTTTCACCATCCGGAAACGAAGACACGGCTAACACCGAGGTCAAAATGTAAGCTCAATGGAGCAGGAACCCCCAATCCCCTCGGGGAGCAAGGGCCCTGCGACGGTTAAAGCTGAAACCCCTGCAACATCCCTGGTCAATAAAGACCACGAGTCGTTGCTCGATTTCGGAAGCGATGACTATTATCAAGGCTAATCGAATTGATAACAGCCATGATGCTGAGATTAATTCAGATTAACCTCCATCACTCGAAGGCGGCAACCGCGAATCTTTTCCTCAGGCTGGATAAAGGAGAAGAAGACATTGCCTTAATCCAGGAAACTTGGGTACATGAACATAAAGTTAGTGGAACAAGAACCCCAGTCTACAACCTATTTACATCACAAAAAGAAGGTAAGCATTCTTGCAAATAAATCTCTAAATGCTTACCTTCTTCCAAATTACAGCTGCCCTGACACCACAGTGATTGCCATAGAATCACCCGGGGACAAGTTATGGATAGCCTCTACATACACGGCGCAAGAAGAGTCCATTTCATCGGACGGGATTAAAAGGCTGGTCAGAGACTCGTCAGAACATCAAGCTGGGCTCCTCATCGGTGCGGATGCGAATGCGCATCACACGATTTGGGGCAGCAGCGACATAAACGAAAGAGGTGAGTGGCTCATTGAATCCATTCTAACCTCTAACCTTAATATTTGTAACAAGGATCATACATCCACACTTATTACCAAAAATCGAAGGGAGGTAATAGACTTAACTCTAGCATCCCCTCTCTCGCTAACAGAATAAGAGAATGAAAGGTTTCTAAGGAACACTCCTCAGATCATCGATACCTGGCTTTCAACCTAGCTTTCACGGTGCCAACCCCAATTGCATCATCATGTAACCCAAAAAGAATTGATTGGGAGCGCTATAGAGCCTTCATTGGCAATCCTATAGTAAACAGGACCCCTGATACCCCGCCGTCCACGTTAGATATAGACAATATGGTCGATATCATAACAACTACGTTGGGCAACGCACGGGTCAGCAGCTGCGCAATCCACAAATCAAGACAATCTGGAACGCAGATCTAAGCAAGCTCCGCAAGGACTGTCGAAAAAAAGCAAAGAGTACAAGAAACGACAGAGACTGAAGCCTATACAAAGACTCACTCGGAGTGTGCAAGCAGACTCTGAGGAAAGAACAAAGTCTGTCTTGGAAACTCTTCTGTAACAATATGGAGTAAATTTCAGACGCCTACAGACTGAGGAAAATACTCTCGAAAGATACACAATTCATGAGCTGCCTTACAGCAAACGGAGTTTAAACAACGTCTGAGGAAGAAACCCTAAATCTCCTCCTTAACACGCACTTCCCAGGAGGCAATGAATGGCAAGACTCAGTGCATTCGCGAGGAACTCTCCTCCGCGACAGAGGGAAAGAACGATCATATTATCTAGAGAGAAAATTGTATGGGCATTAAAAAGCTTCAAGCCCTACAAATCGCCAGGTCCGGATGGAATTCATCCCATCGAACTCTCACAAACTATGAAATAGACTGCACCATGGCTAGAGACTATCTTTAAAGGATGCTTAGCTTGGAGTCACATTCCAGAAATGTGGAAGTGCGCTCACACTTCCCCTAAGGATCTAAGGCCTATCTGTTTATCATCCTTTCCACTAAAAACTTTGGAAAGGCTGATAGACTTACACATACACCACAGCTTAGATCCGTCACTAATTTCTAAGGCACAGCACGCCTACCGTAATGGTAGATCTGTCGAAACAGCCTGTCCATCGTAAAGAATATAGTCTAACAACCTTCCTAGACATAGAGGGCGCCTTTAACAACGTCACTTCGAAAGCAATAATAGAAGGGCTAGAAAAGCTTAAGGTGGAGAGGACTCTGATTGAGCTGATTAGCAAGTTATTATTAACACGCAAGATTCACTCTAAATGGGGAAGCCAAGTATATATACAATTGAGTAATAGAGCCATATCCCGAACGAGAAAGTTGACTCTAAACAAGACCCTTATCATCCCGGTGCTGCTGAACGGCGTAGAAGGATGAGGAAGTTCGTAGCCGCTTCGAGAGAAAGGTTTTGAGTGTAATTTTCGGACCCACAAATGCAAACGGGGAATAGAGGAAAAGATTCAACCACGAGCTTTACGGGCTGTACAGCGACATGACTCTAGTCAGGCGTCCACGGATTCAATGCCTAGGATGCATAATTGCATAAAGAACTTATTGTAGTTTCTCCCACATTCTCATACACAAGTGTGTACATCTTTTTCTTAAAGGTGGAACAACTTGCAAAGTTGAAGAATCATCAATATAAACAGACTGTCACTTCAATTTTCTTTCTCTTTACATACCCAAAATCGCTTTAGAGATTACCTTCACACTAAGCCAATGAGGCAGGTTTCCTTTTGAAAGCCCGACTACCAACCATCCACGCAACTTATTTCGCGGTAAATAAGTCGTAAATTGCGCGTTGCTATTATGTACATAAATGTTGCTTACGGGAATGTGTTCGCTAAATGGAAATCATCAACCGTCTCCTTTTCTCGACCATGTCGCGAAAAGCTCTTGTCATTGGGGACATTTATTTCCTATGAACTGCGGTGCTCCTACTTAATGAAACGAATAGATATAAAACACTTTAAGAGCTTCTTAGCTCTTGGAGCGAATAAATACATTATACATATCTTGTAGCCAGATCAGAACTTTTCTTGTTTTCAGAGACACAATAAGCTTGCTGCTGATCAGGTTCTTAGAGCACTCAGTAGGCCCAGCTTTGCTTTGGTGGCGTTACAGCCCATGAAGGGCCAGAGCCAAGCTTCCCTCAATCACCCATGTTTTGTGTGATTTATTTTTTACACAGGTGAAAGGGACCTACAGTTTAATGCTGATTCCAAACGGCGTGAGTAGAGAAGCTTTTTCATGGGAAGTTTACTACGGGCGCTTTTGCCAGTACCCCGCCGAGGAGGAACGTCGCAAAATAAACAATCGATGGTGTAATTGACATCCGAACTCGCTCATCGTGCGTCAGATTCCAACACACTAACCGCTGCACCACGGCGCCTTCCTGGTGCGTGATTATTTTTCTTCAAGCCTCTTTTTGCGAATATTAGCATCCGACTGGTCAAGAAGATAAGAGTAAATGTTTTGCCTTTTACCAGGTAATCAATTAACATGTTCCCTTTTGCATTCCAAAACAGGCTGGCCATGACTTTTCCGGCAGATACGATTAACTTTGCGTGGTGGACTCATGTTTCAATCGTGGTAACAAATTACCACACTAAGTCAGTAGGATCCCTGCCGACGGCCCGAAGATTGTTGCGAAAGCGTTTGCGCATTTGCTCTTAATCGATATTTAGAAAATGCGGCACTCATGTTGCGGGGAGCTTTCGCTTCCCTAATTCTTTATACGTAGACATTATTGAAAGCACATTATTCTGAGATCTTTTTCAAAAATCTTCGAATGGATTGGACACTCTCGCATATAAGGCTTTACATTGTTTTCATGAGTCAGTAAAGTGTTCGTCTCTTTTTTCTTACGTGCTTTAACCTTTGTGTCAATGCGAGTATGGCAGATCGCTTAGTCAATACGTACATACCCCGGTATGCAACTCAGTTTCGCAGCATTCCTTGTATTTAAAGTCGTTGAATCAAGATTATAAAGATAATAAAATGACTATTAAAATACACTTAAATAACATTATATTTTTTTCACGTTTACGAAAGAAGCTATAAAACACAGCTTTGACAGGCAGTAAGGTCGAGCACAGACTGGCTTGTCGCAAACTTGGCATTCTTTGCTAATTTGACGTCTCTTAGACTGAGGATAGAATATGGCACTGTTGGCTTTCTGTTTTATGAGTCCGATCTTATTGCGTTCCTCTTGTGGAGGCTGGTGATTGGAAGCTGGAAGTTCAACTTCTACACTCTGCTCTATCATCGTTTCTATCCCTTCCTGGGGGTTACAATCGAGTTGTAATATTTTTTCCGAGATCCTGCGAACTTTTGCGACGCGCACATGTAGAAGTCGAAAGTTCCGGGTTATTCGTTTTGTATATTACATGTGCTGCTAATGCAGCAACGTCTAATCTTCTATCTCTATAAATAAAATTCTAACGTCTGTCTGTCTGTTTGTCTCTTTGTTCCGGGTAATCTCCAAAACGGCTTAACCGATGTCGATGAAATTATCATTAAGAGGAGATCGTTTGGAGTGACATTCTTCTTCTTTGGTGGCGTTACAGCCCATGAAGGACCAGGGCCAAGCTTCTCTCAATCATCCATGTTGTGTGTGACTTATTTTTCGCACAGGTGAAAGGGACCTATAGTTTTATTGCCCCGATTCCGAACGGCGTGAGTCGAGAAGCTTTTCAGAGTGACATAGGCTACTTTTTATTTACTGTTGTTTATATCAATTGAAACTGTCTTATCCGCATTGATAGCAAGGAAGATGTGAATAACAATAACTATAGGAAAAAGGTTTGCAGCTAGGATTAATATTTCGAGGATACAAGAGGGATTAAAGGTCGGAGGTGTGTTGTTGGTGCTGGGATATTGTCGTAAGTTAGTTTGACTGAGCTAAATTGGTCAGTATGTGACCAAGGGAGTTTAGTGAAAATAGACTGTTTTTGTTTACAACAACTGAATTTGTTGCAACATTTTATATCTTAACCTATCAGGAAGGTAAATGAGCGGAATAACAATTATATACCTATCAATTATCTTACTTGACAGCAAAGAGATGAAAAAGTGAATAACAACAATTATAGTAAAAAGGTTTGCAGCTAGGATTGATATATCAAAGACACAATCGGAAGTTTGCTACTGGTTGTGGGATATTTTCGGCTAACCTTGGTCAGTAGGTGACCAAGCGGATTTTTTTGAAAATGGAATCTTCTTTTCATAACAAGCGAATACCGATTAATGATTAGAAAAAAACACATACAATCATCGAGTTACTACGGACAATTGTCGATGTGTATGCAAAAATTGAAACAAAAAGACATATGTACCTTTATACATTCTAATCAGAAGATGCTGAAAGTTGAAAATTATATTCACCTGCGAGACGCTGTCAATCAAAACGAAGATATTATAGGAGGACCTGGGTAAATGCATGAACGTATGCAAGATGCATTCTGCTATGTAGAAAATATGGCCGTCCTGATCTATTTATAACATCTTTTTACATTTAGATTTGTTATTCCCAAACATTTATAAAGCATGTGCGAATTTAAAAGATTCTGTATCTTACTTGTACATGATTCTAATTACTACAAATATGTAAACAAATAAACAAATTTACAAGTTCAATTCAATTCAATTTATTTATTTCTCTACTAAAGCATATTGTGTAGATACATAACGTTAGGATAGAATACAAAGCTATAATATAATAAAACATTTAACGCAATGAATTAAAAAAGGAGCTGCAATCTGTAGTACATAAGGAACTAGAGGTGAATGCAGCTGGAATAACATTATTATAAGAATACTATATATTTTAAAGTGGTAAGGTGGCGTTACGACAAGATTTCTACTTATATACATATATTATATTTTTAACAAGCTTAATCATTTTTATAGTTC
The DNA here is from genome assembly GCA_951905685.1 of Eumerus sabulonum. Taxonomy (NCBI): domain Eukaryota; kingdom Metazoa; phylum Arthropoda; class Insecta; order Diptera; family Syrphidae; genus Eumerus; species Eumerus sabulonum. The sequence continues at coordinate 214,506,480 of OX645060.1, forward strand.
TACTATCAAATAATTATACCAATATAGCGTAAATAAAAATATGGGAAAGCACGCAACAGAGTATGTACTTAAATGGTTACAATTAGTAATTTATTAATAGTATTATAGTTTAAGTCGAAGAGCCAAAGTTTTACTTTTTTGAGAAAAGTGGACGTTCGATGACATGGCTGTGTCGGGATTCGATCCCGTGTCATCGGCGTCAGAGGCCAACACACTACCCACTGCGCCACGGTGCTCTCTTATAATTCTAATACTAGTGGGTAATTTATTAAATAGTCTTGGAGAAATTGACGTGTAATAATAAAAAAAAAAATTCAAGTTGTGATGTGGTACTATAGCAAGATGCTGATTGTTTACTCTAAGGTTATAGCTAGAAGAGCACCGGCTCAATAAATAACCAGATCTAGCAAACAAAATCTTAAATACTTTATAGAAAAACAAGTTTTTTAGAGGTAGGACTTTGATGCATCTGAAGAGTGTTAGGCAATCATGTCGACGGTTTTTAATACAGATAAAACGAATAATGTGTTTTTGAGAAATCTGAAGTGGATTAGTTTTACATTGGTGTGTTCCACCCCATGAGACTATGCCATAGTCAAGCTTGGAATGCAGTAAACTATAATAAATACACTTCAGGAGTTCACGTGTCACTAATCCTAAATGGGATGAAATTACAAATTAACTTTTTGCTGGGCAGATAACTTCTGATCGGCACGATACAGTGACAGTAGTATTTACACGAAAATTGACCAAAATGTTGGATCTATTAGTTTTTGGTACTATTCTCTATTACATGTACAGTGTGGAAGGGAAAAATTGTGGATTACCTCATGTTCAGAGCATCAAAAATAGCAGCAGAGCAAATTGATGAATTGCCTGATAATGAAGGAGATCCTCAATTATTTGAAATGGTATACAAGCATATGGATGGCAGAGGGCTAACAAAGGCCTCGTAGGGGTAGCATCTATCCGACGGATGCTGGCCTCCAAAAAAGCGAGAAGAGCCACCGCAGTCGAACATCTTGCGACACTCTTAGTAAGTCCTATCCCCACCTCCTCGTGGTGCCATCTGGAGATTTCCTATGGAAATTGCAGACGGGGAAGGGCGAATGGCGAGCCTCCTGCGCCAAAAAACAGGATTAGTCGGTTGGGCTACGGCCTAGTAAGCCGTAATCGTAAAAAAAAAACACAAACTCCGAAACAACCACAAGCCTCGGATATAACGGACCGGATTTATGTTGACGACCCTTACAAAAAACAAAAAGAGGGAGAGTTATCTTCGGCTTTGTACGTGGAATGTTAGGTCCCTAAACAGGCCACGTGCAGCCGAACAACTTGCGGACGCCCTAGACCGCTATAAAGCGGACATCACCGCCATCCAGGAAATGCGATGGAATGGACCGGGTATAAAGCGGATGGAAAATTGCGATATTTACTACAGCGACTGCTATAGGGAGAGAGGGCAACGATTGTTTGGATGCGGATTTGTTGTTCGAGGTGGACTAAGGCAAAAAGTCCTAAGATTTCGGCATGTGACCGAACGCCCCATAACAATCCGTATCAAAGCTAAATTTTTTAACATCAGCCTGATCTGCGTCCACGTCCCCACGGAAGACAAGGATGACTCCGTCAAAGATGAGTTCTACGATCTCCTAGACAGAACGTATGCCCAATGTCCCAGCTATGACATCAAAATTGTACTATTGAGACTTCAATGCTAAGCTGGGTAAGGAAAGCATCTTTGAACGAGTCATCGGCAAACATAGCGTACACGACACCACCTCCGATAACGGACACAGGCTGATTGATCTTGCTACGGGGCGAAATCTCCTTCTAGCCAGTACGCGCTTCCCGCACCTCGATAAACACAAAGGCACCTGGCGGTCTTTTGATCAATCGGCTACCAACCAGATTGATCACATCGCGATCGACGTCAGACACTCCACCACTATTCTTGATGTTCGAACTTTCCGAGGGGCTAACATCGACTCGGACCACTATCTTGTAGTAGCCAAGATGCGCTTACGGATAACCCGAACGCAACGGAGTAGAGTAAGAAACCGCTCGTGCTTTTACCGATCGTGTCTCCCTTAAGCTCTCCAATACACCTGAATCCTCCACACTATCAACAGAACAGCAGTGGAGCCTTTGCAAACAAGCTCTTAAAAGCGCTGCATCTGAAGTTTTGGGTTTCAAGGCTCCACCACGAAGAAACACCTGGTTCGATGACGAGTGCAGGAGGATTCATACAGCGAAGCAGGATGCATATAAGGCCTTGCTGCATAAAAGGACAAGAGCAGCTCGTGAGCTCTACGAGTTAAAAAGAAGGGAGGAGCATAAGCTTCTTAGAAGAAAGAAGAAAGAGCACGAGAAGCGCGCGATTGAGGATTTGGAGAAGTGTTACTGCAGGCGTGACGTTCGAAAGTTTTATCAACAGATAAAGCGAACATGGCAAGGTTATAAAGCCAGAACGGAAGCCTGCAGGGATGAGAACGGACACCTAGTAGTAGATCCGCAGTCGACGCTGAGAATATGGGAAAACCACTTCTGCAGACTGTATAATGGCGATGTTAGTCAATATACCGCTGTCAGGCAGAATGATCCATTTCTAATCGACGGAGACCGCAGAGAATTCTGTCTCCCTGACCTCGACGAAGTTAAGATTGCCATATCGAAGCACAAGTCGAATAAAGCTGCTGGCACAGACGGCCTGTCTGATGAGCTCTTCAAGGGTTGAGAGCATGCACCAGCTCGTCCGTAAGAAATGGTTAGAGGAAAGTATGCCCAAGGAATGGAGTCTCTGCATCGATGGAGGCGGCGAAAATTGGTTTGACGGTAAACGAGGGCAAAACTAAATATATGCTGTCATCAAAAAAGGACGCTCACCACCGACGTCTTGGCCAGAACGTTTGTATAGGCAGATATAAGTTCGAGGTACGTAAGGACTTCGTCTACCTTGGCTCCGCAGTGACCTGGAACAATGACATCAGTTCCAAAATCAAACGCAGAATCACTCTTGCCAATCGCTGTTTCTTTGGGCTCAGGAGGCAACTGAGTAATAGAGCCCTCTCACGAACGACAAAGTTGACTCTATATAAGACCCTTATCATCCCGGTCCTGTTGTACGGCGCAGCATGGACACTATCAAAAGCGGATGCGGGGGCCCTTGGTCGGTTCGAGAGAAAGATTTTGCGCGTGATTTTTGGGCCTATAAACGCAGACGGGGGATGGAGGAGAAGATTCAACCACGAACTTTACAGGCTGTACAGCGACATGAGCCTAGTCAGGCGTCTACGGATTCAACGCCTAAGATGGTTGGGTCATGTAGAGCGAATGGACACCACAGCTCCAGCTCGGAGAGTCTTTGAATCCAACCTCGAAGGACGAAGAAGCAGAGGACGGAAACACTTAAGATGGCGCACACAGGTTGAAGCCAACTGGGTGTGCGGCAATGGAAAAGGCTAGCAAAAGATCGTTCTAGATGGAGGGTCATGTTGGTTGAGGCCCAGGTTGACCCCGAACTGTAGCGCCCGCTAAGAAGAAGAAGAAGTATAAAATGTATACATACTTTTAGGAGTAATCAGTAATCCAGGTGTTACATACATACATACATGTACACACCTAATTCTTGGGTTTTACACTACAAATACGATCATGTAGAATTCGTGTGAAAAAAATCTGGAGTTTTTATGTTGAAGATACATATATACATACATATGTATGTGTCCATTTCAAAATCGAAGAAAAATGCTCGCAGCCAATTACTTATGAGCCCGTGCATTTATTAATTGCTCGTTGGGTAGTGCACACTCCTGAGTGTGCGTTTCCTCACCCAACCACAACACGGCCCGAGCAATCTCGTATGTATCGGTTCTCGTCCGATCACCGCAATCAACCAGCGTCGGGTGCGGTTAGTACCATCGATAAATACATAGAGATGGCAATCTGATGGCTTTGATAGGCACTTCGACAGATAGCCCCTACAAACGAACTGCGGTTTGACGACGTCTTGACTATGTCATTCTGCTTTGTTCCGACCGATTCCGACGTCTTGACTCTAGACTATCATTGTGTTAGTCAAAGCATCGTTTTTAAACGGAGAATAACACGTATAGTATCGGCGTGTATTATAGAGGCAACAACAGGGCAGGCGTACGAATGTTTTCCATTTTGTTCATTTATCTATGGCTAGTACTTAGATGAGGGACCGTTTGAGAACGTCGCGTGTTGTTCTTTTTTTTTTTTTTGCCTACTTTTAGTTATTTAATTTCAAATAAAAAACGGCTCAACCGATTTTGCTGAGAACCTACTCAGTACTAAGTTGCGTGATTACGCGTGGAATCTTATGTCAACACCATTTTTTGTTATCGAGATAATCGAGGGGAAATTTCCGATACGCACATGGGCACAAACGGACACACATGCATACGCACATACATACGCATATACGCACATGCGTACATACACACACACATACATCTCTATAAAAACCTTGGATTTGAATTCTGGTGACCTTGAAACGTGGAGATATGTCAAAATTTGGAATTCGCAAAATCGGCCCCAATGCCATAACTTCCCATTGGGAAGTTAAAAATAAGCAGTATATACCAACAAAGTTCCAAGCATTGAAAGACCGTGCTGTCTTATCTAGTGATTTTGGGTTCCACGTAAGTGTAACATTGTGTTTCTGTGTGCCAACAAAAATTAAAGCCGTGATTTTATTTACCACAGTTCACTTCGATGGAACAAATGTTGGTTTCAAAAATAAGCCAGAAATAATTATATGTTACTACAATTCGATAGACACGGACTTGATACTGTGGCCAAAAAGCTTGGCGGGTACTCCACAAAACGTCGAGCTAAAAGGTGACCACAAGCCTTCTTTTTATAATATACTAGCGTGTACCCGCGATTTCACTCGTGTCAAAATTGCTTGAATATTTCGTTAAGTTTTTAATTGGAAATTGCGAATGGTAACCTTTTGAAATGGATAATTTGATGCAATTATCGGTTTTGTAGGTGCGAATACCGTTTCACCTTCACCACAACCGGATTTAATTGCAGCTTCAACTGTATTCTTTTACAAATAAATGATACGTAATCTGGTACCGGGTGGTTCAAATAGCGGAGCGGCATGAAGGGAATTCTGGGTGAATTTTTGCTATTCAAAAATTCAACTGGGTAGTGGACAGCTTGTTCTGTTTGACATATCGTATTTGTGGATAAGAACGTTGCTGAATTGCCAACAATTTTTCCATTATACGGCTTTTCAGTGGTCCTACTTGATTATTTCTCGGCGCTAAAATTGATCTCTGGCATAACCCCGACTCTTTATAGATAAGATTCTCAAAATAGTCATAAATGTTTGTTATAAGAGTTAGAGTATCTGCAACCACTCGATGGAGAATAGATGAAATTTCAATGTCTGAACCACCGGACTGGATGGTGAAGGACTAGTAAAGGCCTCGTAGGGGTAGCATCTGCCGACGGATGCTGGCCCGAAAAAAAGCGAGTAAGAGCCTTTGCAGCCGAACATCTTGCAGCTCTGGTAGTCAGGTCCTACTTCCACCTCCTCGTGGTCCCATCTGGAAATTTCCTTAAAAGGGAAATTACTGACGCAAGAGGCCGAATGGAGAGTATCCTGCGCCACCAAACATGATTAGTGTCGGTTGGGCTATGGTCTAGCAAACCATAACCGTAAAACCACTGATTGCTCAGAAATAAGAAACAGCCACGAAAATTAAAACGTAACGGATCTATATTGACGACCCTATAGGAAAACAAAAAACAAACAAGGACCTTCGGTTCTGTACGTGGAATGTTAGATCCCTAAACAGACCACGTGCAGCCGAACAACTCGCGGACGCCCTAGACCGCTATAAAGCGGACATAACCGCCATCCAGGAAATGCGATGGAATGGACCGGGTAAAAAGCGGATGAAAAACTGCGACATTTACTACGGTGACTGCTATAGGGAGAGAGGACAGAGATTATTTGGATGCGGATATGTTGTAAGAGGTGGACTAAGACATAAAGTATGTGAGTGAACGCCTCATAACGATCCGCATCAAGGCAAATTTCTGTAACATCAGCCTCATATGCGTCCATGCCCCCACGGAAGACAAGGATGACTCCCTCAAAGATGATTTCTTTGATCTCCTAGACAGAACATATACCAAATGCGCCAGCTATGATGTATGTACATATGTATGTTGGCGTTACAGTCCATGAAGAACCTGAGTCGAGCTTCTCTCAATCACCCATGTTGTGTGTGATTTCATTTTCCCATAGGTGAAAGGGACCTACAGTTTTTTGCCGGTTCCGAACGGCGAATTCCGAAAAGCTTTTCATGACAATTTTACTACAGGGGGTTTTGTCAGAACCCCGCTGAGGAGAAACACCGTGAAAAACACGTTCGATGACATGGCTACGTCGGGATTCGATCCCGTGTCATCGGCGTCAGAGGCCAACACACTACCCACTGCGCCACGGTGCTCTCAGCTATGATACCAAAATCATACTAGGAGATTTTAACGCTAAGCTGGGTAAAGAAAGCATCTTTGAACCCCATCCGATAACGGACACGGGCTGATCGACCTTGCCATGGGGCGAAATCTTCTTGTAGCCAGCACACGATTTTCCCACCTCGATATACACAAAGGCACCTGGCGGTCGGCAGATCAATCAGTCACCAACCAGATTGACCACATCGCGATTGATGTCAGACACTCCTCCACTATTCTTGATGTTCGCACTTTCCGAGGAGCGAACATCGACTCAGACCACTATCTTGTAGTAGCCAAGATACGTCAACGCATAACACGAACACCGCGGAGTAGAGTTAGAACACCAAGCTATGACGTCGGAAAGCTACTATCGCTGGAGATCGCCAGTGCCTTTGCCAACCGCGTCTCCCTTAAGCTCTCCGATACACCTCAATCCTCCACTCAGTCAGTAGAGCAACAATGGAGCCTGTGCAAACAAGCCCTGAAGAGCACAGCAACGAAATCCTCCACTCAGTCAGTAGAGCAACAATGGAGCCTGTGCAAACAAGCCCTGAAGAGCACAGCAACGGAAGTGCTGGGATTTAAAGCTCCACCACGACGAAATACCTCGTTCGATGACGAGTGTAGAAGGATTCATGCGGAAAAGCAGGAGGCATACAAAGCCTCACTACATAAAAAAACAAGAGCGGCTCGTGAGCTCTACGAGCTTAAAAGAAGGGACGAACATAAGCTTCTCAAGAGAAAAAAGAAAGAGCACGAGAAGCGGGCGATTGAAAACTTGCAGAGGTGCTATTGCAGGCACGACGCTCGAAGATTTTATCAGCGGATAAAACGAATGTCTCAAGGCTATAAAGCCCGAATGGAGGCCTGTAAGGATGAGAACGGACACCTAGTAGTAGAATCGCAGTCGATGCTGAGAATTTGGAAAAACCACTTCTGCAAACTGTTTAACGGCGATGACAGCCAGCATACCGCCGTCAGGTAGAATGATCCATTTTTTAACGACGAAGATCGCAGAGAATTCCGTCTCCCTGAACTCGACGAAGTTGAGAATGCCATGTCGAATAAAGCTGCTGGCGCAGATGGACTGTCTGCTGAGCTCTTCAAAGCGGCTGGGGGTGAGCTGGTTAGGAGCATGCACCGGCTCATCTGTAAGATATGGTCAGAGGAAAGCACGCCTGAGGAATGGAGTCTCAGCAATGTTTGCCCGATCCACAAAAAGGGAGACCCCTTGGACTGCGCCAACTACAGAGGAATAAGTCTCCCTAATATCGCATACAAGATCTTCGCTGCCGTTCTGTGTGAACGCCTGAAGCCGTTCGTAAATAAGCTGATAGGTCCTTATCAGTGTGGCTTCAGGCCAAGGAAGTCCACCATCGATCAAATCTTCACACTACGGCAGAACCTGGAGAAAACCAATCAATTTCAAGTCGACACTCACCACCTATTTGTCGACTTCAAAGCCGCATACGATAGCGTAATTAGAGACGAGCTATACAACGCTATGTCTACCTTTGACATACCTGCTAAACTCGTCAGACTATGCAGGATGACTTTGGAGAATGCTCGCTGCTCCATCCGAATCGGTGAACACCTTACCGATAGTTTTGATTTCAAGAAAGGATTTAGACAGGGCGATGCGCTGTCGTGTGATTTTTTTAACATCATATTAGAAATGATTGTGCAAAAATCACAGGCCAATACATGAGGCACAATCTATTTCAAATCTTCGCAAGTCCTGGCATACGCCGACGATATTGACACTCGAAGACTCCAATTGTTCCGAAACAATGTTTGTCTAGAGTCTCCTGCAAATGAAAACGTTGCTTCACCGAAAATTGGTTGTGATTCCTCTAATCTTTCATTGTTCTATTTTCAGCTTCAATAGATAATTTGCTGGCCACGTCCCACTCTAAACCTTGGCTTTGCGTTTATTTGCGGATATACTACAAACTGGATCTTCAATATAATTTGCTTTAATTGATATTTTGAACATAGAACTAGTGGCATTGCTCCCTTTTTTATCTCAATTCCTGGATTTATCGAATGTACATATAGTAAGCTGGAACTTCTTCGTAAAGTGACGTAGCTGCAAATTCATCACTCCGGCAGAAAGTAAAAAAAGCAGTCAATGTTGTGGCTTATGCATTTTCTAAAACTGCTGGGACATTATTGGAAAAAAAGAAAACCCTTTAACCATTTTCCAAATGAACGTTTTTAAGTGTACCTAACCGGAGGAAATCGTTCATGAATAGAAAATGACAACATGGGCTAGACTAATTTGTATATCAATCAAATTGATAGATTCCTTACTCTAAAAACAACTAAATCTTAGCCCTTGCAAAAATATTTGCAAATGTACGTTATTAACACTACTACAAACCTCTACATTTATGTATGTATATGTGAGTTGAATATTCAATACAGTATTGATGAAATGGAATAATCCATCGATTATTGATATCAAAACTGTCTGTTCGTGATTGAATTGTTGCTCGTCTACCGAGATCGATGTCTATAAAATGGGTATCAGTCTTCACCTCTTACAGTTTCCGTTGTGAACGATTTCGGACATTTGTTACTGCAATTGATAATTTTCATGCAATGCGACTGTGGATTATGGGCACCAAATGGAGCGTGGACAACGTGCTTGTATTCTTCTTCTTAGTGGGCGCTACAGTACGGGGTGAACCTGGGCCTCAGCTAACATGCCCCTCCATCTAGCACGATCTTTCGCTAGCATTTTCCATTGCCGCACACCCAGTTGGCTGAGGTCCCCTTCCACCTGTGTGCGCCATCTTAAGTGCGGCCGTCCTCTGCTTCTTCCGGGCTGGAGCTGTGGTGTCCGTGCTTCTGCGTCGTACAACAGGACCGGGATGATAAGGGTCTTATATAGAGTCAACTTTGTCGTTCGGGAGAGGGCTCTATTACTCAGTTGCCTCCTGAGCCCAAAGAAACAGCGATTGGCAAGAGTGATTTTGCGTTTGATTTCGGAACTGATGTCGTTGTTCTAGGTCACTGCGGAACCACGGTAGACGAAGTCCTTAACTACCTCGAACTTATATCTGCCAATACAAAAGTTCTGGCCAAGACGTCGGTGGTGAGCGTCATTTTTTGATGACAGCCTATGTATATTTAGTTTTGCCCTCGTTTACCGCCAGACCAACTTTCGCCGCCGCGAACTCAATACTCGCAAATGCCTCATTGACATCTCGCTGAGATCTACCTATTATGTCAATATCGTCGGCGTATGCAAGGAGTTGCGAGGATTTGAAATATATTTTGCCTCTTGTATTGGCCAGTGATTTTTGCACAATCATTTCCAATATGATGTTGAAGAAATCACACGACAGCGCATCGCCCTGCCTAAATCCTTTTTTGACATCAGTAAGGTGTTCACCGATTCGGATGGAGCAGCGAGCATTCTCCAAAGTCATCCTGCATAGTCTGACGAGTTTAGCAGGTATGTCAAAGGTAGACATAGCGTTGTATAGCTCGTCTCTAATTACGCTGTCGTATGCGGCTTTGAAGTCGACAAATAGGTGGTGAGTGTCGACTTGAAATTCAATGGTTTTTTCAAGGATCTGCCGCAGTATGAAAATTTGGTCGATGGTGGACTTCCCTGGCCTGAATCCGCACTAATAAGGACCTATCAGTGCGGGCACTGATAAGGACGCTTCAGGCGTTCACACAAACCGGCAGAGAAGATTTTGTAGGCGATGTTAAGGAGGCTTATTCCTCTATAGCTGGCGCAATCAGAGGGGTCTCCTTTCTTGTGGATCGGGCATACGATGCAGAGACTCCATTCCTTGGGCATGCTTTCCTCTAACCATTTCTTACGGACGAGCTGGTGCATGCTCTCAACCCGGTCATCCCCAGCTGCCTTGAAGAGCTCAGCAGACAGGCCGTCTGTGCCAGCAGCTTTATTCGACTTGTGCTTCGATATGGCAATCTTAACTTCGTCGAGGTCAGGAGGACAGAATTCTCTGCGGTCTCCGTCGATTAGAAATGGATCATTCTGCCTGACAGCGGTATATTGACTAACATTATACAGTCTGCAGAAGTGGTTTTCCCATATTCTCAGCGTCGACTGCGGATCTACTACTAGGTGTCCGTTCTCATCCCTGCAGGCTTCCGTTCTGGCTTTATAACCTTGCCATGTTCGCTTTATCTGTTGATAAAACTTTCGAACGTCACGCCTGCAGTAACACTTCTCCCAATCCTCAATCGCGCGCTTCTCGTGCTCTTTCTTCTTTCTTCTAAGAAGCTTATGCACGATTGGCAAAGATTCTGGCAGTCTCTTGCGATTGTAGCTTTCCAACGTCAAACTTACGTAGTCCTACTCGACTCCTTAGCATTCTTGATATCCTCATTCGTACCTTGGCTACAACAAGGTAGTGGTCCGAGTCGATGTTGGCCCCTCGGAAGGTTCGTTCGTCGAGAATACAGGAGGAGTGTCTGGCGTCGATCGCAATATGATCAATCTGGTTGGTGGTCGATTGATCACAAGACCGCCAGGTACCCTTGTGGATGTTGAGATGGGGAAATCGCGTGCTTGCTACAAGGAGGTTACGCCCCGCTAGGAAATCGATTAGCCTTAATCCGTTGTCGGATGTGGTGTTATGGAGGCTATGCTTTCCTATGATCGACTCAAATATGTCCTCCTTGCCCAGTTTTGCATTAAAATCTCCTAGGACTATTTTTGTGTCGTAGCTGGGTCATTGGGCATATGTTCTGTCTAGGAGATCGTAGAATTCTTCTTTGAGTCGATCGTCTTTTTCTTCCGTTGGGGCGTGAGCGCATATTAAGCTAATGTTTCCAAATTTAGCTTTGATGCGGATTGTTATGAGGCGTTCGCTTACATCTCGGAAGCTTAAGACTTTTTGTCGGAGTCTTCCTCTAATAACGAATCCGCAACCGAATAGGCGCTGTTTGTTCTCCTTGTAGCAGTTCCCGTAGTAGATGTCGCAGTTTTTCATCCGTTTTTTGCCTGGTCCATCCCATCGCACTTCTTGGAGTGCGGTTATATCTGCTTTATAACAGTTGAGGGTTTGCTCCAATTGATCGCCTGCACCCGGTCTGTTAAGGGACCTCATATTCCAGGTGCAGACTCTCAAGTCCGTTAGTCGTTTGCAGGGGTCGTCAGCTTTGTATCCGTCCGTATCCGAGGCTTGTTGTCGTTTCGGAACAAGTGGGTTTTCACGTGATAGGGATGTTACCCCTAAGCACAACCCCCAACCTGGAGGGCCAGGTTCCCCTTTCCTCAGGAACAAGGGTTGGGTCGCTGCACACATTGGTTCACTACCTGGCGGGTGCCAGGGTAGCTATCCAGGGGGGCCACGCGGAGGCTGTGTGTCAACTTGGATTGAACAGGGACAGAGATCGAAGCTTGCGTTTGCCATGTTAAACGCGATCAACTTCTTTGCTCTGTTTGCTCGCTCCCTCCCTCCCGTAGTATACATATGGAATATGAAAATAGTTGATTTCGCAGTAATTAACAAAAAAATACGTGATAAAAAATATCCTATCTTAGGCACGCCAGCGAAACAGACTTAAATAATCAAGAATCGTGAAAATCGGTTAGATAGTTTCGGAGTACATCGTGTGCATTGTGCATAAACGTATCACGAGAGGTATATATAATAGATATTAATATTAATAGTAATAATTAAATATGAAATTAAGTGTGTGCTTTCATTTTTCCCACTGGGAAGTTGGTCGTGTGGGCCTTGCGGGTCGTACCTAGACCAAAGTTTTTGTTTTAGGGTTCCAACTAGTCCCAGACTCTATCGCAAGAGTCTTTTGCCTAGTTCAAGTGACGTGAAGAAATAGTCTGTCGTAACTGTTCGCCCAGTGTTTTTATAGGACAGTATTAGCTGAGGGCGCCGTGGCGCAGTGGTTAGTGTGTTGGACTCTGGCGCGCGATGAGCGAGTTCGGATTCCGATAACACCAACGCCATCGAATGTTTATTTCGCGATGTTCCTCCTCGGCGGGGTACTGGCAAAATCCCCCGTGGTAAACTTGCATGAAAAAGCTTCTCGACTCACGCCGATCGGAATCGGCATTAAATTGTAGGTCCCTTTCACCTGTGTGAAAAATAAATTGCACACAACGTGGGTGATTGAGAGAAGCTTGGCTCTGGTCCTTCATGGGCTGTAACGCCACCAAAGAAGAAGATTAGCTGACTTGCAACTTGCTCTCGTTGGTTTGTCGATCGAGGCTTATCTGGTTCTTTGCCTGTGTAGACATCACCTTGTAATGGATATGCAGATTTTGCAGCGCATAACGATATTCGATTTTAATACCGTACTTAGCCGGTTTCGACGGTATGTATTGCGAAAATTTAGTCCTACCAGGAAAAGGAAAGAGCTGCTCGTCGACGATAAGTGCCTCATGCGGTATCAAATATTTACACAAATTTCCGTTAAGCATTAGAAACGAATCTCTTACTGGTGCCGCTTTATCATTTATCAAATGTACTTTACCAATGCTTTTGTTGTCAAATCAGATATACTGGGAGATGCTCCAAAATCTGCATAGACCCATACTGGCCCTGTATAAAGGATTTGAAAATGCTTTCCACAGGTCTTTGGAATGCTCGTAATTTGGTCGGAATACGCCTGCGGTTATCAGTATGCCTAGATATGCATCAAATTCTTCTGTACTTACCGGTTGCAGGATTATTCTCATTCCACTTGTCATAGGCCCTTTTTGCTTTGCTTTGAATGTGGACCTCCATTTTGTCACAGAACATTATGCGAGGGAAATCAACATGATCTAGGTTCTTTTCGTTTCCACTCAGTCCTGTCTCTTCAGACATAACTTAGCATGGGTTCCATATGATTCTGCAAATAACTAGTTTCTTCCCCTTCGTCTTTTACAGTATCTTCATTTGACTGCAGCTCTGGTGGAACATTTTCCTATTCAACGTCGGAATCCATGTTATTACCATGGGCAACAGCTACAGCTTTCTCCGATTCAGCAACATCTCCATGATCTGACTCTTCTTAGTCTTTAATATATGTATAAAATATTTTCAAGCACTTGACCCATGTCTGCTTTTCTATCCCCAACGGTCATTCTGTGATCATTTCTAGAAAAAAAACGAATCTACAACTCACATTTACATTTATTTGAAAATGCAAGGTTAAAATTGCTACAATCTTTTCTTCCCATATCCCCGCAGCCTCAAGTGCTGCCAATCATCCAAGTCGATATCAAGCACTTTCTCAATGGTGTCCGGTGTGGTTGCGGTTTTTAGCCATCTTTCACGTGGGTCTGCCAAATTTTGAATGGTTGATATTGAAGGGGAAGAGTTCCCCGGTATTTTTGTCAACTTCTGATGAATTTCCCCAACGAAGAACACGCAAGACTTGTACTACAGAATTCGTGTAAGCAAACAAGTTAAGAGAACGAGTTGATAATTTTCATAAGGACTAATGACACGCGCAGCTAGGCAGGAAACATACATTTTTGCTGATTGCAACGCCAGCTCTGAGTCAGACGGACATTTTGCACCTTATCTACATATGTATGTACATATATCAAATTTATTGTAGTTTGAAACATATTTAATACCATGGGTATCGACTAAAATGTTGTTCTCTAAGTACTGCCACTTTTGTAGAGAGTTGAAGAAATTATGATTTTCCTGAGCCGTGCTTAACAAGCCTTATACTCGTTGTCTATTTCCAAGCAAAATTCCGCCCGAGAAAAAGTAGTAAGACTTACTAAGGGGACTTAAGTGACTATTTCTCACTTTTAAAATATCCATTTCAACGTATTTTCAAATTACCTGGGGTAACACCACCTAAAGTTTATTATTCAGCTTGACACATGTCTTTTATTGCTTGCGTCATAACAATCCTTTCAAATTCGCCATTATTATTCCTCCTAAAGGAATCCTATGAGTGTGATGAAATTCCGTAACTGTATCATATATGTTTGTACAAACTTTATGATAACTTGCCGGAAATATTTGTGGCATCCGCTATTTTCGTATTTACGTGTTCAATGGCGTGACAATTGTAACTATGTAGGTAGACAGGTAGGTATCGTGCTTATGAAATATATAAAGAAACTCACGGCAGACGTATTTCCTCTTCTGTCGACAGTTTATATTTTTGGTATAACTCAAGGACCACCAGCCGTCTATATTTTATATAGAATAACAAACAAAACATTTTATCCTTGAACTGAAATGCCGGGCAGGTGCTTAAAATTCAGTTCAGGACGAATATAATTTCTAAGGACGACCTAAACAAAATGGTCATGTTTTTCCTCTAGAACAGAATGAAAAACATGTTTACGACAGCATTTAGTGTGAATATATTCGGTATACATATGTATAAAGGTACGCACGTCAAAGTAAACATAAAATCGATAGCAGACTGGAAATCATTAATTTGAATATTGTTCAATTCTTCTTCTTCTTTGATGGCGTTACAGCCCATGAAGGACCAGAGCCAAGCTTCTCTCAATCACCCATGTTGTGTGTGATTTATTTTTCACATAGGTGAAAGGGACCTACAGTTTAATGCCGATTCCGAACGGCATGAGTCGAGAAGCTTTTTCACGGCAAGTATACTACGGGGGGTTTTGCCAGTACCCCGCCGAGGAGGAACACCGCGAAATAAACATTCGATGGCGTCGGTGTTATCGGGATCCGAACTCGCTCATCGTGCGCCAGAGTCCAACACACTAACCACTGCGCCACGGCGTCCTCATATTGTTCAATTAGAATATTAAAATGTTCGCATCCTAACATCACATGATTTTTTTCACCAGCATGTCCATGTACCTAATTGAAAATATGTACGCAGGTTATCAATTCGTATAGATGTAACGACCACAATCTATCGACGGAGTCTGGAAAATACAACTAAAACAAATCTATTTTTGTTTTTTTATACCAAACAATACAAATTCATTTTCAATTTCACCGGAAATTCATAAAATTAGCTTTTCCCCCAAGAAATGGCTTAAACGGAATAAGAAACCATTCGAACGTTCAGTACCTAGAGTTTCAATTATTGTCAGAAATTTAAGATGTCGTCGCAGGCTATAAATATGCAAATTAGTAAATTGTGTTATTTTATTTATAAAATGGTAGCGTTCTAAACATAAATTGTTCTTACACTACCTTAAATACTAAAGGAGTGCATTCCCAATTGCGGCATCCGATATCGAAGTCATTGGGTGTTTTCCTATTGACGCTCCGACGGTGGCGTCGGGTGTCGAGATGTGCGATGTTCGGTTTATGCCAGACATGGTGTCAGCGCATTCTTTCACGTATGAATGTGGGTTTCGTGGGAACGGCTGTCGCAATGTTTACCGTCTTAACTCCTTCGTCTTGAAACTCGAACGCCATCGTTCGAGGCAACTGTTCTGATATGGTGTGGGATATCTTGCACGCCAATTGTTAAGGAAGCCGGAAATTGTTCTACATTGCGTCCTTAAGATGTGTGAGTTTCTGCTTCTGGAACTTTTGGTAGTACACGAATGTTATCGCTAGGCCAATCAGGAGTACAATTAGGCTGATGTGGATGACAGAATTTGTTCAGTTTTTGGTATCGAGGAGTCTTATTTCTTGGGTGTCATCAATTTTTAGCTGCTTCAACGTCAACAGGGATGGTTCTTCTTCTATAGGTACATATGTTCTCACATTTAGCTGTAACATTTTTCTTCTCTAAACAGTTTCTCGTTCACCCGTATTGTGGTGTTGGAATATCTTATTAAAAAGTGCCTTCTAAATTCAATATGTCGTTGTTGGTATTAACTGACCCATTAAATTGGTTCAGGAAAAGGATACCGATTGATGGGACGTACTGGTTGTTGGTGAACATGCAGGTTGGGAGTTTGGGATGCACATGGAATTTCTTGTTCCTATCAAGCTTATTGTATTACAAAATATGTGTTCATTAATAGGTTAACAATAATTTTTTAATCCAAAGGTAATGTTTTTCTCATTCGCTGCTATTTTTACGTCAGGGAGTTCTAGACCTTCGTCTATGTTTAAAATGACAATATTCTCTGAATTAAATCACGGTTTAATGGCATTGGTTTCAGTGTTGCTTAAGATGTATGAGTTTACATCTTAATGTAATGAATTCCGCCCAATGAATTGAGCATGGAGTATTTTTAATTTCTTCCTTAATTAGCTTTAGTTTATACATAAAGTTATGAACAGCTTTGTCTTTGTTAATTTTTGCTTCGTTCTTATTTATTTCTTATCTTTATTTATTTATTTGCTATCTGATGCACCGTGTAAATGGCAGGAATGTAAATTCGGTAATGACAACCCTGTAAGTGTCAAACAGGCAGGTCTATCACTTAAAAATGACATTCCGAAAAGGCGCGAAGAGAACCAGTTTTCGCGCGCAATTTTTTTATATAAATACTGGAGTTAACCTCTCATTTGAAATAATAAAGTTTTGTGAATTTAATTGGGAGCACAGTGCTTAAATTCGTAACACTATCTCAATTATTTCTTTAATTTTTTTAATCGTTACTTGACACTTATTTGTGTTAAGACTATGACATATTCTATTGCGTCTCATGAATAAAAACTCTAATGACACCTTAGGTGTGTTGCAGCGACACACTTATTAATAATTAACACACTTTAGATCTTACTTACTTACTTATCAGGCCTGCGATCCATGGAGGATCTGAGCCTGAGCTATAGCTGCCTTCCATCCTTGACGGTCCCGGGCACGCTGCTTCCAGTTGTCAAGACCAAGATGTCTTACATCCGCGATTACTTGGTCTTTATACCGGAGGTTCGGTCTTCCTCTTCTTCTCGAACCAGGAGGCTCGGAGTCGAAGACCCTCTTAGCTGGAGCGTTGATGTCCATGCGCTCGATGTGGCCGAGCCAGTGCAGTCGACGGGTCCTTGCCTTCCGGACTACATCCACATCTTGGTACAGCTCGTAGAGTTCGCGGTTGTGTCTTCTTCTCCATTCACCTTCCTCACAGACAGGACCAAATATCCGGCGCAGAATTTTTCTTTCGAAAGAACCCAAAATCAGCTCCGCTGTCCTGCTTATCGTCCAGCTTTCGGCTCCGTACAGCAAGACTGGCAGAATGAGCGTTTTGTAAAGCATGACTTTGGTCTTTCGAGTGAGGAGTTTTGACCCCAGTTGTTTGGACAAGCCGAAGTAGCAGCGGTTGCCAAGGGCGATTCTACGCCGGATCTCCACTGTGGTGTCATTTGTGGAGTTTACGTTTGCCCCGAGGTAGACAAACTCCTTAACTACCTCGAAATTGTAGCTGTCAATTGTTATGTTTTGTCCCAGGTGGTGAGCGACGGATTGGTTTTTGCTTGACAGCATGTATTTCGTTTTGTCCTCATTGATCTTAAGACCAATTCGTTTCGCCTGTTCTTCAATCGCCGTGAATGCTTCCACAATGCCACGGCGAGAACACGCGATGATGTCGATATCATCCGCGTATCCTAGCAGCTGGATGGACTTGTAAAAGATAGTGCCTTCCCTGTTGACGCCTGCCCGTCGCACTATCTGCTCCAGCACCAGGTTGAAGAAGTCACATGACAGCGCATCTCCTTGCCGAAATCCGGTGCATGTTTCGAATGGTTCCGAGGTCCTAGAACCGAGTTGCACGGTGCATCGCGTGTTTTTTAGCGTGGCGCGACACAACTGGATCAGTTTTACCGGGATCCCGAATTCGGCCATCGCCCCAAACAGTGCTTCACGATGAATGCTGTCGTATGCGGCTTTGAAATCGATGAAAAGATGGTGTGTATCGATTTGAAACTCGTTGGTCTTTTCCAGGATCTGTCGAAGTGTGAAAATTTGGTCTATAGTTGATTTGCCGGGCCGGAAGCCGCACTGGTAGCTGCCGATTAGTGCGGTGCAAAATGGTTTTAGACGTTCACACAATACGCTGGACTGGATCTTGTATGCGACATTGAGCAGGGATATACCTCTATAGTTCTTGCAAGAGGTAGGATCGCCTTTTTTGTGGATGGGGCATATAGAGCTGGTATTCCAGTCGTCGGGCATGCTCTCATCTTCCCAAATTCTGCAGATGATCTGGTGCATGCTCCCTACCAGAACATCGCCGCCAGCCTTGAAGAGCTCTGATGGCAAGCCATCTGAGCCTGCGGCCTTGTTGTTCTTCAGCTTCTGAATAGCTGTGCCGACTTCTTCTATGCTGGGTGGGAGGACTACTTCAGCGGCTGGAGTTGGGATTTCCTCGGTCCCTACCACTCTCTCTTGGTCATGCTCGTTAAGCAGCTGCTGGAAGTGCTGCTTAAATACATCCACTATTCCCTGCGGGTCGGTGACAAGATTACCCTCGCAGTTTCGAAGAGCCAGGGTGCCCTTTTTGAAGCCTCCTGCAAGGCCTTTGGCTTTCTTGTAAAAGGCTCGTATTTTATGTTTATCCCTAGACTCCTCGATATCCTTGAGCTGGGAGGCTGCGAAGATTCTTTTCTTTTGTCGCAGTAGTTTCTTCTCCTCCCTTCTTCTGGCTCGGTACTCTTCTCGCGCTGCCCTGGTTTTCCTCTGCAGCGCCTTTTGGTACGCCTCGTCGGTTGCTGCCTTTTTCTGCTCACACTCGCCATCATACCACGGGTTTCTTGTCGGGGGTGGTAGGTATCCTAAGGTGGTTTCGGCTACTTCCTGAATGGCTGAGCGGCAATGCAGCCACATATTATTAGCATTTGTGTTCGACGTAGGCATACCGTAGAGTCTTTCGCTCAGCTGCTCCCTGTAGACTCTGGCAACCTCCGGTGTGCTCAGGCGCCCAATGTCGAACCTCCTCCTGATGGGCTGGTGCAGCTTTCTGACATTGGACAGTCGAGCTCTGAATCTTGCTGCTACGAGGAAGTGGTCAGAGTCGACATTTGCCCCTCTGAATGTTCGCACATCCAGGATGTTTGACGCGTGCCTTGCGTCAATGAGCACATGGTCGATTTGGTTGGCGGTTCGACCGTCCGGAGATCGCCAGGTTGCTGTGTGGATTCGCTTGCGAGG
The DNA here is from genome assembly GCA_951905685.1 of Eumerus sabulonum. Taxonomy (NCBI): domain Eukaryota; kingdom Metazoa; phylum Arthropoda; class Insecta; order Diptera; family Syrphidae; genus Eumerus; species Eumerus sabulonum. The sequence goes on from OX645060.1 coordinate 214,525,986, forward strand.
GAATCTTGTGCTACTTATCACCGCATTACGAGCTGTCGCAAAGTCAGCGAGTCGGAAGCCGTTATCTGTTGTTGTATCGTGGAGGCTGTGCTTTCCGATCACTCCGCCAAGGGTGTTTTCCTTTCCGATTTTGGCGTTGAAGTCCCCGAGCACGATTTTTACATCGTACTCCGGACAAGCTCCGTAGGCGTTGTCCAGGAGGTCATAGAAGTCCTCCTTGATAGGGTCTTCAGCCTCGTCGGTAGGGGCGTGTGCACATATAAGGCTGATGTTATAAAATCTGCCTCTGATGCGGATCACAGCCAGGCGATCACTTATAGGTTTAAAGTCGATGACCTTCGACCTTAACCGCTTTCCCACGACAAATCCGCATCCCAGTAAGTGCAACCTTTTGTGACAGCTGTAATAAATGTCGCAATTTTTCTTCCTAATCATACCGTTTCCTATCCAGCGTATTTCCTGGACCGCAGTAATATCCGCCTTGTACTGCGTGAGGATTCCTTCTAGTTTATGAGCAGCTCCGGGAGTGTACAGGGTTCTGACATTCCAGGAGCATACTCGCAAATCGTGTTCCTTTTTCGTGCGTTGTCGTCGTCGAGTATCCGTCCGTGTATCCGAGGCATCTTGCTCATTCATAACTTTATGTTTTTTTTACGTGGGCGGATTGTTAGCCCGCCGCACAACCGCCATTCTGGTCGGGGTTTTTTTCGCTGCATACGTTTGTTCACCTCCCAACGGTTGTTGAAGAGGCTATCCAGAGGGCGCCGCGAGGAGGCCGTATGTCAACTTGACCCGGGCATTTAAACAGGGATCGTTGCTGGCATCTCGCCAGGTTGAGAGCAATCAACAACTTTACCCTGTATGTCCGAGCCCATGCCCTCTACACTTTAGATCAATCAATCAAAAAAAAAAAAAGAAATTTCCCAACTATGCACTGCAAATGATAAGCGAGTTATTGCAACACACCAAAAGGTATGTTTTCATTGTAGTCATTCTTTATGCAAGTTAACACGATCAGCTATCCACCTGCCGATGCGCGCGTCGCAGTTCCTATGGCAACGTAAAAATGCGTTCAACGCATTTCATACACGCATATCTGGTATACGGCAAGCTGCGTTGGGTCTGCGTGAGAACTGTAATTCGGCAGTTTTATCGTAAGTTATGAAATAGATTGTTAGAGCATAGCGAGTTAGTCAAATTGGTATTGTGACACAAGTCGGACGTCCGATAATAAAATAAATCAAATTTATTACAAATGAATTCTTGTTCTATTCGAGCCCGTGGTTGGCTTGTCGAATGTTTTTTTTTATCTATCTTTGACTGAATATTTTAACTTGCAATTTAAAGTGTGTTTTGATGAAAACACACAAAAAGGATATTCTCTCAACTATACACCCAAAATAGAAAGTCCCAATCTGCAATCTTTCCAGAAAGTAATTTGAGGGTTGGATCCATGGTGTAATGGTTAACCCAGTGATTCCGTGTTCAAATCCCAAGGTTCGTATGAACATTTATTGTAGCGAACAAAAAAGACTCATCATGTCCTCGTTCTCAAAGACTTGTCGTTCCGATGCTCAACAAACCCGAAACATTGTTCTTTGTCTTTTGTTTCATTCAATTTATAGCTTCTTTTTGTTGTCAAGCAAAAAGAATATCAACAGATACCAAAAGGCATCAAATTGAGTAAGCAATTGCCGAAACGTCTACGTATAAATATCTTGGCTGCTCAGAAAGCCAGGAATTCCAAATTATGTGCATAAAATATTTACAAATTTAAATGTGCGTTAACTATATATATAGCTATAGTTTATTCTATACATACATTTTGCACTTATAAATAGACATGACTTTTCATAGCCGATGTTAAGCAGTCAATTCATCATTCATTTATACAAAAATTATGTTCAAGGACATTGTGATAATATAATATCATATTGAAGTAAGGAAGCCATTCAGTAATTCTTCCACCAATTATTCAAGCTGTTCATCATTATGTATACGCTGATGCTTATGAATCAAGTTACAAGATTAATGAACGGAACGGAAGTTCCCTTTCGTCTGATATTTACAAATAATGTACAAACTCTCTTTCCCATTCAAATAATGACAAATTATCACTTTTCTCCCAAACCTGTCATTTCCAGTTAACGTAACCTTACATTGTCACACACAAGCCATTGAAATAAGTCCAAAGTTAATTTGTTTTCGTCTACGACTACAATTACCGGATGGTGAAGTGCGAGAACGATGACTTGCCAAAATATGGTTAATTAGTCCAATTAAAATTATAATTGAAAGCAAGGATGTAAAAGGATCCTTTCGCGAAAGGATTCCTGAGTGGTGAAAATTGAATCTTCGTCTGATTTCGAGATGCACGCAAAAGTTTTATGATTTCAAATTGTTTCTAATGAGCTGCCGACTGAACAGAGTAGAAGTATGTGTTCATTTACTTTTTTGCAGAATATTTAGGCAGTCAGTATCGATGGGATTTAATTAGATATCTCTTCTATTGGATGTAGTTTAGGGTGGCATTGTTATAGGGAATGATCATTGGTTCTCGACTGAAATCTTTGTCTTCGCATAAATTGTTTTACTGTTAATCGTTATGCACTTTAAAAAAAAGGACAATACCTGATGAAGTTTTGCTTGCTTGACTTACTTACTTACTTAGATGGCGGTACAGTCCGTGGTGAACCTGGACCTCAACCAATAAGCTTCTCCAGCTGGCACAGTCTTTGGCCAGCTGTTTCCAGCGTCGCACGTTGGTTAAGGTCCCCTTCCACCTGCGTGGGCCACTGTAGATGCGGGTCGGAGCTGTATTTTCCATGCGCTCTACATGGCCTATCCACCTTAGACGCTGTATCCGTAGACGTCGTACCAGGCCGATGTCGCTGTACAACCCGTAGAGTTCTTCATTAAATCTTTCCCTACTTACTCCGTTTGAACAAAAGGGACCGTAGATAGAGCGCAGAATTTTCCACTCGGAACGACCAAGGGCATCTTCATCCGCTTTTGTTAGAGTCACCTTGGTTTCCCGAGAGAGGGCTCTACTTCTCAATTGCCTCTTGAGCCCAAAGGAATAGCGGTTGGGAGGAGTGATTCTGCGTGATTCAGTGAGCCAAGGTAGACGAATTCCTTCAAAGTTATATCTGCCGATGGTGACGTTCTGGCCAATACGTCGGTGTTTCCTGTCTCTTTTTGATGAAAGCCGATATTTGATTTTATCCTTGTTAACCTTAAGACCCATCTTAGCCGCTTCTACTTCAGTGCTTACAATGGCCTTATTGACCTCTCGCTGGTGTACGCAAGCAATTGCGTAGACCTGAAATAAATTGTACCTCTTGTGTTGGCCAGCGACTCTTGCATTATCTTTTCAGGCACGATGTTGAAAAAGTTACAAGACATCGGCGCGAAGGTGGCGCACCTTGTCTAAATCCTTTTTTAACATCAAAGGTCTCGATTTGTTCATTATCGACCTTAATGGACCAGCGAGAGTTCCCCATTGTCATCCTGCACAGTCAGACGAGTTTGGCAGGGATGTTAAAACTAGACATGGCTTTGTATAGCTCGTTCCTATAAACGCTGTCATACGCGGCCTTGCACCACTCAATGTGGTGTGTGTCGATTTGGTGTTATGGTCAATCAACGGAATGAAAAAACAAGAGTTGAACATGTCTTATGAAAGTTGTAGACTAAATTGCCCGAAACAGCCATAAAAGAAAGAACACTAATAAATCATGACCGCAGTCGGCTGAGGTGACTTGCCCGCCCCGCGGCTTCCATGCTTTCCGTCCATCACAGAAAGGCGGCCACTTTCCTCCAGGCAACCTTTGGGTCTTACTATGATATCGCAAGTATAAACACACACCACGTTTTATTGAACTTACGCAAATGGTATCAGTCAGCATGGGTATAAACATTTAAATAATCTTTATATAAATCTAAATCTATATTAAAATAACAGGTCAAGTAATTTATTAATTTACAAAAATGTTGAGTGCGGCAGCGAGTGCCGTACTATTTTCTCTTAAACTTGATGTTGTAATTTTCTGTTAGGTACATTGACAATATTTATAGTGAATTAGAGATAACAATTTTACATAAGGGTTAACTTTAACCTACAAAAATATGAAAAGCTCATAAGGCACGGAGTGGGCTTTAAGAAAATAGGAAAAAAGTAGGACTATCTACAAAAAGAAGTTAAATGCCATCAAAAACATAACTTGTAAAAAAAAAAACAGTTCTCGCAACTCAGTTTTTCTACCGTAAAAAGATGTGAGATCCATGTAATACCAAGTCGGTTAATTTATTCAGTCCCTACTTAAGGGACCTTCTGTCTTAAGTAATTACGTAATTAGCTAACCTAACAACATCTTATAGTGACCATATCAATATCAAAAATCTAGTTTTTAAGTGAATATATTGCCTTGGAAATCGCACTAAACAATCTAATTTAATATAATATGTATTACTTGTGAGATACATTGTGTTTTTATGCGATGGCCAGGTCAATCTATTTATTTAAAAATATGGTCCATCTTAGACTCGGTCACAAAAAACTCACCCATGAGTACCATATTAACGCGGACGAAACATCCCTATGCCCATATTGCAATCAAAACCAAATCGGCATCCACCATATCTTCTTCCAATGCTCCTTTTTCCAAACCCATAGACAAAAAATCTGTGCCTATGATCAATTAAACGACCTCCTCTTCAACACAAATCTAGAAAATATAACAAAAATTCTTAATTTCCTAAAGGCGGAAGGGGCGCCGTTTCGCAGTGGTTAGTGTGTTGGACTCTGATGCACGATAAGCGAGTTAGGATCCCGATAACACCAATGCCATCGAATGTTTATTTCGCGACGTCTCTCCTCTGCGGGGTACTGGGAAAACCCACCGTAGTATATGTATTCAGTATTCCAAATATGAATGATTTCCAAATATGATACTATTTCGTAAAACAGTGATTTTGAGTCTATTCAAGACAGAAAGCAAGGTTCGCTCATAAGACTAATGGCTAACCCAGAATATGCTCACAGGGAATGTAGAGATGACCGGATTGTTCGTTGACAAAAATGTGAAGCTAATTTTGAAGAAGACACAATAAATTTGTGTGAATATGTCGTTGTTATTTCGACTTTAACGATTTACCCTATTGAAATCAGTGAGAGATCGAGAATGAGTTTGCAAGTAGTCAGGCTTAAAAGGCAAACGAGAAATCAATACCGGCATCCGGCAGATCCTCCGAGCCTGAAACCCAGTTACGTACGAAAATCTTCTCTTCAAATAACAAATTGCCACTTTGTAAGACCTACACCATCCAAGCTTTAATTTATGGTATAAAAACGTCTGCTCTATATAAAGCAGGTGAGTGTGCACATGGTAATTATGAGAGTAAGATTCTTCAATCTCAGATTGTTGATCTGAAGTTAGTGAAGAAAAAGGTCTTCTAATTCAAGCTTGTAGGTTGGAAAAAGAGGAGTACTTTGCACAAGTTGTAGAATGGGAAAACGAACTCAGTCTGTTTGGCGTATAAATTAAAGCCCGGAATCGTGGCACCACATAAGAATGTAACAAGACTTGCCATAGGAACAAGAATATTCCCATATGTGCCCTACTGTCCCATTCTGATAAGTCTCCAGAGTTGTGATTTATAGGACAATACATGATATGGTATTTAAAGACATCGCCATGAGTGGTATTGATTTCTCAAAGTTTGTGTTTGTTTTTTTGTTTTTCTTTCTTGATAGATCGTCAATGGACTTTAACTGGACCATCGCTATACGAGGTGTGGTAATTAAGTTCCGGTAATTTGTAAACAAAAAATAAGCAAATTAAGTTTGTCGCAACACTTTATTATTGACCTTCACAATAGTTCCCTTCTAACCCTACTCAAAGATTTCAACGTTGCTTCCACAATTCGATGAACACTTGATAATCTTCCAAAGTTAACTCGTTCAGTACAATGGTTACAGCCCCTTTTACCTTTTCTACACCGTCATGATTAGTCCCTTGAGCTGTGACTTTATATTGGGGAAAAAAAGTGCATAATCAAGGAGGAATGGATCGGCGCATTGCCGTGGTGCAAGATCCAGCCTCTCTTGGCCAGTTTGGATTGCACACGGAAATATGCGACCGCAGGCTCTTCAGAAAGCCAACTCAGAACTGTCCAGTTACTGTCTGGTTGAAACATATTCACGATGAAAGATGCCGCGATAGGAGAGATGACCGTCTTCTACTGATTCACGGTCCTTTTTGAACCACTTTGTCCATTCAAACACATGTGTTTTTGACATACACTCATCTCTATACACCACCTGCAATCTTCGGAGAATTTTCGAGGGCTTTTCATCTGATTTCACTAAAAACTTAATCAAAACATGTTGCTTGTAATGTAAATCACTCACTTCTTTAACGCACAACACTTTCGGAAAATACGCACAACACACAAACAAAACATGCTGTGGACTTTAGCATTCGGTGAAGACTGAACAAGGGCACCTTTCTAGACAGGGTTGAGGTCGATCCTTCATACATAAGGCTCGCTGTGAATTGAAAGCATCAGCTTACGAAACAGATTTTGTTGCAAAGCATAAAAAGGCATAAGACACCATTAGAACTACGCAATAAACGAAAACCCTTCGATGTCCATGAGAGCTATTGCGAGGGAGAATGAGTTTCTGCGACGAAAAAAAAATGAATCAAGACAAAAACCGGTCACTTAGATGTTATAGACACGAAATGTTCAGTTACTGCCACAGTTTTAGTAGTTACGAGCAAGGAAGAAATGTTGTGCCACTCATTTCTTTACCTAAAGACTTCGAGTTAATGCTGTCGCCTACATCGAGGCTTTGAAAAACGTTGTAAAACGATGGGATAGATGATTAATATTCCAGCAGGACTCAGCTCCTTCATCCGAAGTAATAGCGACACAGGATGGGATGGCCAGAAGTTTCCACGACCACATCACCCTGAACTTAAGGTCTCATAGCTGTCCAACCTTAATTCCTTGGATTATTTTATCGGAGCGCAATTGAGCGTGAAACCAATGAACACCCCGTAACAAAATTGTTTTTACTGAAGGATGCTATAACTGCTGGTATGGCCAATAAAGAGCAGGTTATTACCGCTAACAGAGATGTTATTGAATAATCTTATCATTTTTACGTTATGTAAAAATTGGTTTTAATTTCAAATTATTCTTAAATATCATACAAATGTACTTACGTCATTTTCATATCTTTTATTAAGAATGCAATTTAACTTGGAGAAAATTCTTTGCAACCCTTACCACCAACGTGAAGTTTGCTATTCATTTTAATGTCAGTCACTCAAGCCACAATGAAATATTTCTATACACAAAGTTTCAAGAAATATTTCTTAACAAAACACAGATTTTGGAGAGACTAGTCGACTTAGTAAGCTTCCTAAGATTATCATATAAGAAAGTTTGACACTTAATTGAATTGGTTGCTTGTCCTTGAGTATCTTCATCTCGGACAGTTTCCAACTTATCACATTATCATTTCCATTCAACAATTGGAAGAAGAATTTCTTCAATAAGATTAAACTCATCTGAAAATGATTTGAAGGAGGCGGATAAATGAAAGTACTATGTTCATGGAACTTGAGATATTGAGGTATTTCTGTGAAAGTTTAAGACAAAGTCCAAGCTATGGCTCATGTGTTCGATTCGATTCAACATAATACACGGACCATGATTACGTAATTTTTTCAATTGCAAGTTGTGAATACTTCTTAGACCATAGGAGTACGTCAGATAGATATGTTATAAGTTGTCCATGTGTTTACGTGCTCTCTCATAGATTGTTTCTAAGGCATACATGTGGGTGGTATTATGTAAGAGTCATTCGATATCGAATGTACGAAGAGAAATGTCCACACATAGTTGCAATATGTAGAATTCCGGGAAAAATAGCTAAACTAAAAATAGCACGCCTGCAAGCAAACACGTATTTTTTCTGGCAGGAAAGAAGGAATATTCATTGACCGCATGAATACAAACTGCAAGGGCGTGATTCGTTCCAGTGAGCAAAGTTCACTTTGTTGACTTTGCTATGAATCCCTTTGGTGTATGTAACGCGGGTTACATCAACTAGATGTAAACGATACAGTCGAGATGTAGCAATTGTGGTTTCTTTATCATATTGTACACAGCAGGAGGATTGTTCTGCTGAAATACGAGTATGATCTTTTAAAGCAAATTAATTTTTACCTAAATTACTACCCGATGTTCAGTGCTCATCGGACGTAAAATTGTTTTCTCCCATTCATTAACTACAGGTAAAGGTTAATTTTTGATTTTTCCGAAACGTCTGCATTGATTTCATCAGCTTTCATCCACATAATTCAATCATTCACTTTACTGATCAAGTGGGGACAGTTTTTAATTAACTTCTGTTCAACGACCTATATAATTCGATTGGAAAGCCGTACGTGTGAGTATGAGGTCTATACTCGAATATTCGTAGAGTAGTTCCATACTCGTATTTTCGTCCAACTGAAGGCAATTTTACGGCAACCCGATTGGCAGTTGATTGAAATCATCGCCTTTAGGGATTACCTGGTTTCAATTGCTGGAGATACTTTCGCATAAATATGTACGGTACATAGCATGTATGTACAACTACTTACCTGTGAATAGGCATTTTATGTAATCGATAACTGGTGGATGAATTCGCGAAATTGAATTGCGACATTTAGCAAATTCATTTAACCCCATTCGTGTATATATCTGCTAATATTTATGAATCCCTTACCATATTTCCAATAATGATATTAATCCGCCATTAAATTATCGCGAGAACAGATAATGGTATTAACCGCATGGGATGAAATTAGCTTGCGAAGGAATGAAAATAAATTGAAATTTGATGTCAAGTTAATGGCAATTTTGTTTGACAATAGGAGACCAATGATTTGTAATTTGGGGGCGAACTTGTTCTGCGAAATATTATTTCCATCCTCGTTTTGAGCTAATTAAATTTGAACGCAGCAAGGAAAAATAAGCAATCTTCGCAGTTTTAAAAATATGTAGGAGGACAGTAAACCAACTAAATGCTTTTCTGAGTAAGGTAATTAGAAGGACTTTGTTTGATTAATATTAAAGAGACAGTCTGCTCCTTCGTTCGCAACAGTCATCATTTGTGCGAACAACATCAGGGTCGTGAGCAATCTTCAATCGAGTATTTGGCAATTTCACAGCAATAAAACCAGCTTCTCGGTAGGTTCATAACACTCATGGGTACTCACACCCAAGATAAAGAAACCCTTAATAAAACGGTTTAAACGAAAATCACTTAGAAAGAAAACGAAGGCAGTTTTATCCAGGAATGCACGTGCCTCTCCAGTCGGCACGAACTTTAGCCAATTGGTTCCAGGAGAGCACACCCCGTGGTTGAGGTGCCTTTTCTTTTATATGATCTAACTTAGACGTGGTGGTCCTCTACTACGTCATCTTTACGGATTTTATTTCAAGACTCTTGGGGCCGGAGCTGGAACGTCCATTCGCTTTATATTGCACTGTCATCTTGGATGTTGGGTTCGTAATCGTCTGACCAAGAGGTGTACTCTCAACTCTCCGTCAATACAAATGAGACATAGATTTTTCTCGTAGGGCCTTTATTAAGTCTAAGCCCTTGCGCCATAGAGGTTGACCGGGATGGGAAAGATTTTTTAAAGGATGACCTTGGTTTTCCAAGAGATGGCTGTACTTCTCAATTGAGCCAAAAAAAAGCGGTTACCAAGAGTTATTCTGCGACTAATCTCAGTGTTGGTGTTGTTGCCGCTTGTCGTTTATCTTCAGGCTCACTTTAGCTACTTCTGCTTCAATACTTACAAACCCTCACTGATGTCCCGCTTCGCTCCTCCAATCGCGACAATGTCATTAGCACAACTCGGTAAAGACTTTAACTGTTGACTCTTCATTGTCATTTTTCATAATCTGAAGAGTTTGGTAGGGATGCCAAAACGTGACCTTATGTAGCGCATTCCTAAAGACACTGTCATATATGTATGTACATATTTTGACGAGGAGGTCGTATATGTCAACTTGAAATTCATAAGTCCTCTCCAGGACCTGTTCCAGTGTGAATCTTTCATCTTTTAGGATTTTTTTGACCTGATAACGGGTGGAAACTTATCAATTTTTAACGAATGCAATGAACCGTGCAAACGACAGAGTTTTTTTTCTTTGCTAAACGTCTTGAAGATGATACTTGTCACTGTGCTGGCTGACCGTCAGATAGTAGCCGACCGTACATTCGTCCAAATTACGGTCACGCACCCTGACCCTAAATGACAAAATGATCGATTTCCGGCCCTAATTCCATCTGGCACTGAGAATCCACACTTACTTACTTATTAGGTCAGTAGTTCATGGAGGATCTGAGCCTAGCTATAGCTGCCTTCCATCCTTGATGGTCCCAGGCACCCTGCTCCAGTTTTCAAGACCAAGTTGTCTTGCGTCCGCGGTGACTTTATCTTTGTACCGGAGGTTTGGTCTTCCTCTCCTTCCCGAACCAGGAGGCTCGGATTCGAAGACTCTCTTACCCGGAGCGTTGGTGCTCATGCGCTCGATGGGACACTTTCGGACTATATGCACATCTTTGTACAGCTCGCACACTTCACGATTATGTCTTCTCCTCCATTCAGACAGGACCAAATATTTGAAAGAACCCAAAATCAGTTCCGCCATCCTGCTTATCGTTCCAGCTTTCCGTACAGCAAGACTGGCAGTATAAACGTTTTGTAGAGCATGACATTGGTTCTTCGAGTGAGGAGTATTGACCCAAGTTGTTTAGACAAACTGAAACATTAGCGGTTGTCAAGGGCGCTTCTATGACTGAACTCCACTGTGGTATCCTTTGTGGAGTGTACGTTTGCTCCAAGTTCTATAAACAACTTATTTACCACGATATTGCAGCTGTCAATCGTTATATTTTGTCCCAGATGGCGAGCGACTGATCGGGCCCAACTCGTTTCGCCTGTTCTTCAATCGCCGTGAAAGCTTCTACAATAGCATGCTGAGACTCCGCGATAATGTCAATATTGTCTGCATATCCCAGCAGTTGAACGGACTTGTAGAGGATAGTGCCTTTCGTGTTGACACCCGCCCGCCGTATTGCTTGTTCTAGCACCAAATGAAAGATGTCACACGACAGCGAATCTCCTTGCCGAAATCCGATGATGTTTCAAATGGTTCAGAATACCTTGAACCGAACTGCGCTATGCATCACGTATTTTTTGGCGTAGCGCGACATAGCCGGATCAGTTTTCCTGGGATCCCGAATTCGGCCATCGTATCACACAATTCTTTGCGATGAATGCTGTTGTACGAGGCTTTAAAATCCATGAAAAAGTGGTGTGGTCTTTTCCAGTATTTGTCGAAGTGTAAAAATTTGGTCTATAGTCGATTTGCCAGGCCGGAAACCGCACTGGTACATGATGATTAGTGCGGGGCCAATGCGCTTTAAGCAATTTCTTTTTTGTGAAAATTTCTGAATTGAACCTCTGTTATTGTTGGTTTCAGTAGAACGGAGTAATTGCCCGGACAATGAGTGAGGTTTCGAGTCACCAGTTTACGAGATCACAAACCACAATTCTTGCAGGTTTCAAGAGCCAACATTGAATAATAAATGATCAATGTGGAACTAGATGTTTTGCTATCAACAATTCAAAAAGGAAATTTTCTCATGAAGTTGTCCTTCGACCGACCCCGCCCTGGACCTTTAGGGGAGAGGGAGCGAGAAAACAGAGCAAAGAAATTGATCGCGTTTAACAAGGCAAACGCCAGCTTCGATCTCTGTCCCTGCAAAACCCAAATTGACACACAGTCTGCGCGTGGCATTCCATGGATAGCTGCACTGGCATCCGCCAGGTAATGGACCAATGTGCGCAGGAATCCGACGACTTGTGCTTTGGGGTACATCCCTATAACGGAAAAAAATAATTGTTACGAAACAACCACAAGCTTCGGATATGGACGGGTACAAAGCTGACGACCCCTACAAATGATTAAATGACTTGCGAGTCTACACCTGGAATTTGAGGTCCTCTAACAGACCGGGTCCAGGTAATCAATTGGAGCAAACCTTCAGCCTCTATGAAGCTGATGTAACCGCAGTCCAAGAAGTGCAATGGGATGGACCAGGCAAAAGACGGATGAAAAACTGCGACATCTACTACAAGAAGAACAAGCAGCGCTTATTCGGATGCGGATTCCATATTCGAGGAAAACTTCAACAAAGAGTCTTAAGCTTTCGGAATGCAAGCGAACGCCGCAAAGCTAATTCCGGAAATATAAGCTTGACATGCGCACACGTCCCAACCGAAGAAAAGGACGATCGACTCAAAAAAAAATTCTACGATCTCCTAGAGAGAACCTATGCCCAAAGAGGACATATTCGAGTCGATTACGGGGAAATGTAGCCTACACATCACCACGTCCTCGACTCGACTTCCTGGGGGGGCACCATCTCCTTCTGGCCCACGACCTCAATATTCACAAACCTGGCGATCACCTGAACAGTCGACCACCAACCAGGTGGTCAATACATTGCGATCGATGCCAGATACTCATTCAGCATCTTGGATGTGAGAGCCTTCGTAGGACCCAACATCAACTCGGATCAATACCTTGTTGTAGGCAAGGTACCCATGAAGATATCAGGGGTGCCACGGAGTCAAGCTGGACAACGAAAGTTTGACGCCGGAAAGCTACATTCGCAGGAGACCGCTAAGACCTTTGCCGATCGAGTTTCCCCAATCCCTCCGATATCACCGGAACAATCCACAGAACAACCGTGGGAACATTGCCAGCGCGCCATCGGAGACGCTGCCTCTGATGTGTTGAGTTTTACAACCGGTAACAAGAAATCTCTAGTATGATGAGCAATTCGGGCAAGCCCTAGCAAAGCAAAACGTCTACAAAGCCATGCTATATAGGCGGAATGGGCACAGCAGCTCCAGCGCGTATAGTTTTTGAATGCAATCCCGAGTGACGAAGAAACAGACCGCCGCACTCAGGATGGCGTATACGGGTGGAACGGGACATCAACCAACTGGATTAGCGGCACTGGAAAAGGCTAGCGAAAAATCGTGCTAGCTGGAGGGGTTTGTTAGCTGAGACCCAAATTCACCTCAAACTTTGGCGTCCGAGAGGAAGAGAAGAAGGACCTTTAATAACCAAATATTCATATGGAAGTAACGTAAGACATACTTCTGAACAATGGCGATAGGGAGGATAGAAGATAGGGAGGAATCATCGTATGTTTGGGTTACATACATTTTGTTAATTTGCATAGTGTGTACGACTAGCCTTGTCACCAGTACTATCACCAGGAGCTTTAGATCCTCAGTCCGCCCTCCCATTGAGGAATACGGATAATCTGAGTAAAATGAACGTGGGTAACCCCACTCCCCGAATGCACCTTCTTTTCAAATGTAAGTATATGACTGTTCCGCAAAACAAACGTAATTGGCAAATTATGCCTGCATTCGACACAAAATAATACCCCTGGAGTATTTAAGTTGACATCGAAGTGGCAGTTATTGATAAGGCTAACCGATCCATTTTTTTTTTTGTGTTGAAGGCTTCTGCTATCCGCTGGAGCACTTAGACGCAAACACTGGTCCATTGTACCCCAGACAGACACCTTACATTACTGTATTTTCCCCGTTTTCCGGAGAAAAAATTGAAGGAGCTTCAGTGATGTAGAGCTAAGGGACTCGGCACACACCACGTCGGCTCCAAGGGTGCGCCACCATGCGCGAGCAAAGGCGGGACAATCACAGGGGAAATGCTCCGCAGTGTCATCCTCCTCCTCGCAACATGCAGCACAGGTAGGCGTCTCACTGATGCCAAGCACGTAGAGATGCTTGGCAAAAAGGTTATGGCCCGTGATAACTCCCACAAGCCTTCTGCAGTCGATTCTGCTTAAAGACAAGAGGAATGCTGCAGATTTTTTGCAGACATCAGGGCATACGCGGTTAGTCATCCTGCAACCTGGACAATCCCTCCATCTACGGTTGTGTGTCTTAAATACACAATCGTTAATGTAGGAATTTACCGTGGACGCAGGTAGACATAGAGCGGGTTCAGGTCCTGAGAAGCTGTCCTCTGAACCAATTCTGGCGAGTTCATCAGAGATCTCATATCCTGGGATCCCAGAGTGGCCAGAAACCCATACGAGCCTTATTGAATTTAGTCTGCCGACTTTGTTCAAGAAGGTTTTGAGTTCAAGCACTAATTTGGAGCTAGTTAAGGGGTTACACACAGCTTTTAGTGCACCTTGGCTGTCCCTACAGACGCATATGCTTTCCCCCTCCCCACCTGTGCTTCACAGCATAGTGCATGGCCATTAGGATTGCGTATATCTCTAATTGGAAGGTAGACGCATACTTTCCTAACGAGAAGTGCAGCCGGATGTTTTCGCGCTCAAAGAAGACTCCAGCACCGGACCCCCGCCCAGACCTGGAACCATCCGTGAAAATGCGAAGAATATCCTTTCCAGGTTCAATATCCAGCCATAGCCAATCCTGACGCCATGGAAACTCGACTTTGAAATTACGACGCAGTAGGATAACGGGCGTCAATGCTTCAGAAGGCATGTCCGTGAGACAGGGGTCGCAGGACAATTTTTGCGCAAGCACACCGTTATTCCTATGCGAGTTGTACCAAAAGCCAATTCTCTTCAGACGAGACATGGCTTTCAGAGCACACCCTCTGATAAATATATCAAGAGGTGGAAGGTTCATCATAGCATCTAGAGCAGCGCCCGGGGTGCTGGGGAAAGCCCCTATGCAGCTGCGACTAACCGTTCTTTGGAGTTTGGTGAAAGAGGCTACGACGTGTTTGCGTTTCAGTCTTTTCCACCAGACAACCGATGCATATGAGATTTTAGGTCTTATCATTGCCGTGTAGATCCAGATGACATTTGCCGGCGATAAACCCCATGTTTTGCCAAAAGCTCCTTTGCATTGCCAGAAAGCTGACAGCGCTTTGGTAGTTTTTGACTCAACATGCTTTGACCAGAAAAGCTTGCTATTTAAGATGACTCCTATATACTTAGATATCTATACTTGGATATCGGGATGGCAGTGCCTTTCAGTACCAGCTGAGTCATGTCAGTATTTTTCCTCCTTCTCGTAAAGAGAACGACATCGGTCTTAAGAGGATTGACTGACAGCCCATTTCCGGTACACAAATCATCGATCACATCTAGCGCCGCCTGTGCTTTGAGACGGACAGTCGCTAAACATGAGCCAGGAGAAAAAATGGCGACGTCATCCGCATAGGCCTGGGCATAGATCCCAGAGGCATTTAGAGCATCAAGCAGAAAATCGACCACCATGCACCATAACAGCGGAGACAGGACGCCACCTTGAGGGCAGTCCCTGTTTACGCCGGATTTTACACACTGGTCGAGGTCTGCATCAGGGGTCAATGTCCTGTGCATGAGCATTGCCTTTCGAGCGCGCATTCAATTCGCCCAACTAGGTTGTGAAGCGCAGTCTCGCAAGATGCTGGTAAGTATGTTGCATCTCCGAAAGAGGGTGCATTCGAAGGTTAACTTTGCATACGTTCAACTCTACCAGTATCTTCATGCTTTTTCAGCAGGAAGGATGTTAGACTAATTGGTCTGAAGCTCTTGGCAAGTGAGTAGTCCTCTTTTCCTATTTTGGGAATGAAGACCACTTTCACTGTGCGCCAAGGAATGGGTATGTGAGCAAGTGCTAGACTAGCATTGAAAATTCTTTTCAAAGTAGGAAGCAGCTGCCTTATACCTTTTTGCAGCCTAACAGGATATATCCCGTGGGTGCCCGGCTATTTGAAGCCATCGAAGGATGGCACAGCAAATTCAATAGCTTCAGTCGTAACCACGCGCGACGCAATATACCAGCTACCCAAGGAAGAGATCCCACAACCCAATCGGAATTCGATATATTTATGGTCCGAAAGCGTAGCATCAGGAAAGACTCGCCAGCTAGTGATGTCCTTCACATATCTGTTGGATAGGGTTAGGTCAACCACCTCCTGTCGTCTTGTCGTAACAAACGTTGGTTGAGAGCCAATATTGTTGATGGTAAGGTCAGACGAGAGAATGAAGTCTAAAAGACGGTCCCCCCTTGTATTACACTTGCTGCTGCCTAAACAGTGTTTTGGGCATTAGCATCGTAACATGATATGAGACCAATCTTTTTGTTTTTTTGCCTTGGTCCACCTCGAACACCTCCCTATAGCAGTCGCCGTCGTCAATGTCGCAGTTTCTCATCCGCTCTTTACCCGGTCCATTCCATAGCATTTCCTGGATGGCGACTAAGTCCGCTTTATAGCAGTCTAGGGCGCCCGCAAGTTGTTCGGCTGCACGCAGTCTGCTTAGGGGCATAACCTTCCATATACAGAGTAGAAGATCATTGTCCATTGTCGAATTAATTCGGCCCGTATTATCCGATGCTTGTCATTGTTTCTGAGCATGCTGGAGTTTTCCGGTTACGGTTTGCTAGACTACAGCCCAACTGTAATTAATCCTGTTTTGTGAAGCAGGATACTCGGACTTCATCCTTTTTCGTTAGTAATTTCCATGGTCGGGAGATTTCCAAACGGTACCACGAGCAGGTGGAAGTAGGACGTGACTAACAGCTCTGCAAGGTGTTTGGATGCAGAGGCTCTTACTCGCTTTTTTAGCGGCTCAGCTCCCGTCGGCGGCTGCTACTCCTACCAGGTCTTTGTAAGTCTTTTGCCATCCTTGTGCAACAAATAAAATAAACGTTGAGCTGCCTGAATCTGTGCTTATAAAATTTGATGAAGAAACTGTTGGCCTTATAATAAAACTTTATGACGGTTGTGTAGCAATCTTAAATGTTCGCACAACTCTCCAGGTATGGGTATTAACATTTAATTACCAAGGCGGCATCTTACAAATACATAAAATTTTCTCTGTTCTGGGCTAATATACATGTGGTGATAATTACAACGGCAATTGAGAGTCCACATTAAAACTTTTCCTAAAGCGATATCCTAACCAAAATAGCATCTGTGTATATATTTATTGTTTTGTTGTTTTTTGAGCAATTTCTTATGGAATCACCTCTGAAGTATGAACTTAAAAAAAAAGGCAAATAGGACTCATCAAAATCATTTCATATTTAGCGGAATTATTGCATAACAAACATATGTACAAGAAGAACGTACCAGTCGAATTGAAAATCTCCTCCTTTTTGATGTGCTTTTCGCCCATTTTCGTAATAAGAATGCATTGTAGCGCTGTGGGCCACTCTCTGTTGGCCCTCTTAAAGTCTGTGGTGGGGTGAACAGTGCTTTTGTTAAAATTAACTGTCTAGTTTACAAAAGCACACTAATGCTTCTAATATCTCTTAGAAGATGAACATGAAGAGATGACTCCCAGTTGATCTTAGCATAAAAGAAAAGACGGTTGTTATTGTGAGCCAGAGAAAAACTGAAAAAAAAACAGAAAAAAAAAGTTATTTGTTTCTTTTATTTTATTAACTAAATTACTGGCGCAGTCGGTTAAGGCGATACATATTAATTAATGAACAAAAAAAAAAGATATATCAATAGTAAGAATTAAAATTTGGAAACCTATTCATCATCAGCATCATCATTTTCAGTGGCCCGCATGTTCCACTAAAATAGTCGCGGGAGTAATGCGCGCACGCGGTATCTCCAGGCCACTCGATCCTCCGCCATCGACTCTAACTCATCAAGCGGTCGCCTGCCTGATGGTATTGCATCCAAGGCACGCTTCGGAAGTCGTGATGATGGCGACATTCGTCTCACGTGACCAAACCATCGAAGCATAGCCCTTTCCGTTCGGAGAAGCAGCTGCTCAACATTAAGCTCCCCGCGCACTGCCGTGTTTTTCACCCTATCCCGGCGAGTAACTCCCACAACAGCACGAAGAAATCTCATTTCGGCAGCTTGTATTCGCGATCTTATTCTTTCGGTCAATACCCAAATTTCATGACCATAGGTGAGAGTTGGAACAAATTCTGAGGTAAAAACCGCTAACTTGGCTTTGACACCAAGCTCGGTCTTCCTGATTACAGATCTTCCAAGCTGTTTCAGAATTGACCCAGCTTGGCCAATCCTGCAGGAAAGCTCAGTATTACTCCTCCCATCACTCGTGAAGAAGACCCCGAGATACTTACACTTCTCCACCTGCTTCTATGGGACTCCACTAACATGTAAAGTGCATTGGACAGGTGTTCTGGAAATAACTATAACCTCGGATTTGTCCACGTTAACCCTCATTCCAGCATCAGCACATACGGCCACAATCCTATCTAGCGCGCGCTGAAGTTGCATCTGGGAGGATGTGAGGACAATTAAGTCATCTGCAAAAAGAAGATAACTTATCCTCAACTCTCCCAATGTGAAACACTCCTCGCCTCGACTGCGCTGCAACATCCAGTTCATATATATAATAAAAAGGAGAGGTGACAAGACGCACCCTTGGCGAATTCCAACGCCCACGGTGAAAGTTGGTGATTTACTACCGTTAACCCGAACGCAGCTGCTACAGTTTGTGTATAGAGACCGAATGGCCCTCAACAGAGGACCATCAATCCCATACTCCTGCAGAACACTCCAGAGTTTACCTCGAGGAACTCGGTCATACGCCTTTTTCAAATCTATAAAGCAGCTGTAGATTGGTTTGGCGTACTCCCAAGCCTTCTCGAGTACCATTCTTAGAGTGAAAAGCTGGTCGGTTGTACTTCTGCCGTGACGAAACCCGCACTGTTCATCCCCTATCCTAGATTCGACCACAGCTCTAGAACGCGCCTCCAACACCTTATCGTAGACCTTACCGGGGACACTTAAAAGAGATATGCCCCTATAGTTGGAGCACTCTTTTTTTATCCCCCTTTTTGAAAAGAGGAACAATCACCCCAGTTTGCCAATCGCTAGGTGTCTCACCGCATTCCCAGGCCACCCTAATGACACGAGAGAGCCATAATACTCCCTCTTTACCCATTGCCTTAAGCATTTCTGGCCGAATTTCATCCACACCGGCGGATTTGCCAACTTTTAGCGATTCAATCGCTTAAATGACTTCCACGCAGTTCTTCTCTCACCATAAGCCGCCACACCAAGCCGCTTCTCTCCACAAACATCATTCTTCCTCTACATGCGATGGAACAGTTGGAATTTGCTCAAACCTTTCGGATATGTGTCGTGCGAAGTGTTGCCGCACCTCACTGCTCTGTAGTTTCTCCCACCGTATGCGTGTAACCACTCTTGGTTTCCGCCTTGGCAGACACCAGGTGATGATCAGTTGATAGTTCAGCCCCTCTCAACACACGAACGTCACAAACCATCCGTTTCACATACGATGGTACCACTAAGAAATCTATCAACGATTTCTGTTGAAGACTCCGACGATACCACGTATATTTATGAATGGCTTTATGCGGAAAGAAGGTGTTCATAATTGACATGCCATTTGCACAGCAAAAATCCAACAACCTCTCTCCGTTCGCGTTTTGATGAGGATCAACGTTCTTCCCAATCACACTACCCCGTGTCGTTACATCCACACCCACGTGAGCGTTGAAGTCACCCACCAGGATATAAGAATCCATCTCAACCACCCTATCAAGGGCCGCATCAATTTCATCCAGGAAAGTCGCATACTCAGACACTAGATTCGGTGATAGGAGTGGCCGTGGTGCAGTGGTTAACATCATCGACCGCCGAGCGGACGGTTTATGGTTCAAATTCGCTTCATAGCCAAGAAAAAGTAGTTCCTATACGGACAAAAAGCATGCAACGCAGTTGTGAATGGAAAGTGACCAGATGTACTGCTGCAGGCATAAGACTCACAGTATATGGTCAACCGAAATTTATCCTCTGCGTATGCAATACTAAAAGTGCTTGAACGAATTATTACGGACTATAACCAACGCGGAATTTGGTCGGCTCTCGTCCTATCTAGGTCAAGGACAACCACCCCTGAGAGTAGTGAACGAACATCAACAACCACTGCACTCCGTTCAGAGCCAAAGTTAATCTTTCAAACTTGAGTTTTATGATCGCGACTCTCCCTCCTAATGATATCCACTCCAATACCCTGTCTGCCAGCCTGGGACTTATGAGTATTCCCACTCCCGCCTGTGCAGGCATTTGAGCTGCAACTCCCGACAGGAAGAGTTTCCACCCGTTCGAAAGGTCTACAGTTCATATCCTCTTTGCTTTGTCGAAGAGATACCTACGATTTCTAACCGATACCTGGCAGCTTCCTCAACCAGCTTGTGATACTTCCCTGTGAGCGATGAGACGTTCCACGTGCCCATCCTAAGTCGATGCCGTTGTCTGTTGCCCTTTACTCCCCGCACGCACTTGTTAGTGCATGGCGTGATAACGCCCCCACCTCCGTAATGGCTCACGAGGCCACTGCCGGGTTGAAAACCTATTATTAAAACATAAAGTATTACGCAAAATGTGCTGTACGGTATACATATATATCTATATATAAATATATACATATTTGAGAATACGTGCAAGTAACATATACAAAGTGTACAGTTATTTAATAAATTTAAGTTAACTGAATGTGCAAAGTGAATAAAAAGACAAAGAATTAAGTGAGAAGTGTAACTCAAGAACAAAGAAACAAAGAAATCCCGTTTGGACAGAATACTTATAAATACAAAAACAACGCTGTGTATACATACATATAATTTTGAGGAAAGGAATTCACAAAGAAAGGTATGGCTGGATTGCCCGAAGAACTAAAGTTATTTATAAGACATGTTGACTATATACTCTGATGGACAAAAGTATTCGTAATGTGATCTTACTAACAATAAAAAGAGGAAAAGGCAAGTTAAAAAAGTTATTATTTGGAAAACGTTTTTTATCTTATAGAGAAAGATATATACAACAAATTAAATAAAACTCAAAATAAACTTCATTACAAAAACAAACAGAAGCAATAAAAGTAGCTAAACAACTGAGAATTTGGTTGGACAAAAGTATTCGTAATTTCATGTTAATTAAAAACACACTTTTAATTACTTAAAATTTAGTAGTTGGTTGAATTTGAGAGCACCGTGGCGCAGTGGGTAGTGTGTTGGCCTCTGACGCCGATGACACGGGATCGAATCCCGACACAGCCTTGTCATCGAACGTGTTTCTCCTCAGCGGGCTTCTGACAAAATCCCCTGTAGTAAAATTGTCATGAAAAGCTTCTCGAAATTCGCCGTTCCGAACCGGCAATAAACTGTAGGTCTCTTTCACTTATGGGAAAATGAAATCACACACAACATGGGTGATTGAGAGAAGCTCGGCTCAGGTTCTTCATGGACTGTAACGCCAACAATGCATACAGTTGGTTGGTTGAATTGCCTTTTGGCTTAATAACAGTCTATTTGAAAGAAATGTACCAACTTTTTGGTGAAGTCAGTACCTGATTTTGTCCATTCTTCCTGTAGCAAATCTATAAGTTGCTGTTTAGACGTTATGATGTGTTGTTGCATCCGCTTATCCAACATATCCCATAGATGCTCTATAGGATTGAGATCTGGTGATTGGGGTGGTATTCTCAAGGTATGAGGAGTGTTTTATAATATCCACGA
The DNA here is from genome assembly GCA_951905685.1 of Eumerus sabulonum. NCBI lineage: Eukaryota > Metazoa > Arthropoda > Insecta > Diptera > Syrphidae > Eumerus > Eumerus sabulonum. Next base: position 214,547,612 of record OX645060.1, read on the forward strand.
TCGAACCATTTCAGCAGTGTGCCATGGGGCGTTATCTTGCTGAAAGTAAAAATCGTTGCTCAGATGTAAATCATTACATCTGATCTGATCTTTAAATTTTCCTTCAAGATCTTAAGGTATTCTTCTTTTTTCACGATTTCGTCGATGAATACAAGCTTCCCTACACCAGAAGCTGCCCTACATCCCCATACCATGGTTCCACCACCACCATGTTTGACAGTTGATTTAACATTTTTTTGATCTAATTCAGTGCCTGCTTTCCTCCAAGTCAAAACTCGTCCATCCGATCGGTAAAAACAAAATTTACTCTCATCGAAGAACAAAACTTTCTCCCAAAACGATTTTGGTTTGCCCGAGAATTATTTTGCAAAATCCAGTCTCCTCCTTTGGTCACCTTAGGAATAAAAGGCTTCCCTCTGCAAGTTCTAGCCCTATACCCCTCATTTCTGAGTACTCTTCGGACTGTTCGAGGGTCAACTTCTGTGCGGGAGGTCTCTTTGATTTCTGAGCCAATTTTGGAGGACGGTGTCTTAGGTCCCTTCTTTATCATTAAAAGAATTTTCCTCTTATCCCTCAATGTCAGTTTACTCGGAGGACCACTTCTAGGCTTTTATTTAAGTCCGATGAATTTTTCAAATATTTTGTAATGTCATATACGGTTGTGTAACTCTTTTTCACTATGTCACTCATTTTTTTCCTGATTCACCACTTTAATAAGATTTAAAATTATCTTTCGCTCTTCAGAAGTAGTTTCTTTATTTTTACGTACCATCCTGCTCATATCAGTAAATTGTACTTAGCTGTATCATAGCTGATATCAAATTATAACAGTAAATACCTAAAAGTTTAAAATATACTCGTTCAAGCCTTGTATTTTGTTATTGTGTTTGGAAATATTGTATGCTATTTAGAAATTACGAATACTTTTGTCCAGCCAAATTCTCAATTGTTTAATTACTTTTATTGCTACTGTTTGTTTTCGTTATGGATTTTATTCTGAGTTTTATATAATTTGTTGTATATATGTTTCTCCATAAGATAAGACAAACGTTTTCCAAATACTAACTTTTTATACGTGATTTTTCCGCTTTGTATTATTAGTAACACCACATTACGAATACTTCTGTCCATCAGTGTATATAAGTATTCTAAACATTTAGACGATATATCTAGGGGTTTGTTAGAAATAAAAATAAGACAAAAAATAAGAGATCGTGCCAACATAATCCTCATTAACAATAATGATCCAAATAACTGGAAAGATATGAAAGAAATTTTAATATCCAACTGCACCATAAATGAAAGCTTCGAAAACATTATTAATCAAATACGTATGTCACAATTCAGAAATTCAGTTGAAGATTTATTTGAAAACATGCTCAGCTTATTGACAAAACTTAATATAGAAACTGACATAACGACTTCTTCCGACGTTCCAGCTTGGTTTGATAGAAAACAAAACAAGAAAATGGTACTAGGTTTATTTATCGACAAATTGCCGACTCAACCAAAACTAATACTACAGGCTAGAAATTCACCTGATCTTAAAGAAGCTAAAGAAATGTTAGTAAACACAGAACATTTTCACCGTACATTTTATAACAACAATAGTACCCCTTTTGCAAACAGAACGTTAAATATTTCTACACGATTACCCTTTTCAACTTTTAATAGCCAAAATTATAGAATATGCAAAACAGAACATTTCGGCCGCAGAATAATTTTTCACAAAATTGTCCAAATAATTTCGGATACAATCATTTCGGTAGCTATTCAGGAATTTCAAGAGAAAACTCAAACTCTTTTCGTCAACACAATTCACATACTTTTCGCACAGTTCAATCGAAAAATCAAAGACACATCAATTCAGGATATAATGGACATCAACAAGGCAATTCTCAACAAATTTTGCGAAATTCCAGACATGTTAGGAACAGTAATAGTTGTGAAAATATGCAAATAAACCATTTGCGAACCGAAATCTTACGAAATAATGAATACCCAGTAGAATGTTCACAAAACGAGAGCGTTCCTAACTTTCAAAATTTTCAATCAACAGCGTCCGATCTCTTCCCTTTATAATTGTAAAAACAAAATCCTTTCCACTAAAATTGTTAATAGAATCAGGAGCAAGCACATCATTAATACGTAAAGGCCTCTTTCATAGATCCTTCAAATCGGACATTGATAAGTCATTAATGCTCAAATCTATTAGCTCTAATATTTCCGTTACTTCAAAAATAACAATTCCACTTTTTGAAGAATTTAAAAGGCCTTCGACAAGGATTGAGATGTTAGAGACTGAGTTGAATAATGATTTTGACGGTATCCTCGGATGTAACGTACTTAAGCCGTTGCATGCGAAAATTGATCTTGATAAATCATTGCTCATTACAAAAGAAACTATCTTGCCTTTAATATCTTCCAGTCCCTTATTTCCGTTAACCCAAGAAGAAATTTAGAATTTTAACAAAAATACCATAGATGTCTGTTTTAATAGGCCTGATATAAATGACATTTCGAACAGGCTTAAGTTATATGATCTAAATAAGGAAGAAATCCGTTCATTAATAAGTACTATTCGGAAACACAAAAATGTATTTTACATAGAAGGTGGTAATCTATCGGCAGTGACTGCGTATTCTCACAAAATACCAACAAAACGTAATATACCTATATATTCTAAAGCATATGGATATCCGGAAGTGCATAAAGAAGAAGTGGATAGGCAAATTTCCGACATGCTTCAATCTAAGATAATCGTAAAATCAAATGGTCCATACAATGCTCCAATTTTCCAAAGAAAATGGATAATCCGGGAATACAGAAGTGTTACTGTTGAGGACAAATTTCCTACTCCCAATATTGAGGATATTTTATCGAAATTAGGAAACGCACAATATTTTTCAGTTCTTGATCTGGCTAAGGGTTTCCATCAAATCCCCATAAATATAGAAGACAGACATAAGACAGCAGTTTCGACTGCGAATGGGCATTATGAGTTCACTCGAATGCCGTTCGGATTGAAAAATGCACTCAGCATCTTTTCAAAGAATGATGAATGAGGTACTGTCCGAATACATCAATAAAATTTGTGTCGTATATATTGATGATATCCTCATATTTTCAACCTCTTTACAAGAACGCATTGATTCGTTAAATAAAATATTTACTAAATTAGAAGAATACAATCTTAAGATTCAAATAGATAAATGCAACTTTTTGAAGAGGGAAACGGAATATTTAGGACACATAATTTCGAAAGATGGTATAAAGCCCAATCCAAATAAAATTCAGATAATTAAAGAAGTTAGATTGCCTCAAACAACCAAACAAATTAAACCGTTTTTAGGACTTACAGGGTTCTACAGAAAGTTCATAAAAGACTGTGCTCAAGTAGCTCTACCAATAACTAGGTATCTAAAAAAAGGTGCAAAGCTAAACATTAGGGATATCCACTGCATTGAGTCCTTTGAGAAACTTAAAGCTCTTATATGTAGTTGTCCAATTTTAACCTATCCAATTTTTTCTAAAACATTTACTCTAACAACAGATGCAAGTAAAGTCGCTCTAGGAGCTGTAGCATTCGCCTCCAGAACACTAAACAAGCATGAACTTCACTATAGTACAATAGAAAAGGAGCTGATATCAATGTATGTATGTATATTGGCGTTACACTCCATGAAGGGCCTGAGCCGAGCTTCTCTCAATCACCCATGTTGTGTGTGATTTCATTTTCCCATAGGTGAAAGGGACCTACAGTTTATTGCCGATTCCGAACGGCGAATTTCGAGAAGCTTTTCATGACAATTTTTCTACAGGGGGTTTTGTCAGAACCCCGCTGAAGAGAAACACTGTGAAAGACACGCTCGATGACATGGCTGTGTCGGGATTCGATCCCGTGTCATCGGCGTCAGAGGCCAACACACTATCCACTGCGCCACGGTGCTCTCAGTGTTATCAATAGTATGGGCAACTAAATATCTTAGGCCCTACTTATTTGCTTACTTACTTATCAGGCCAGCGATCCTTCCTCCCATCCTTGACGGTTCCGGGCACGCTGCTTCCAGTTGTCAAGACAAAGATGTCTTACATCCGCGATTACTTGGTCTTTATACCGGAGGTTCGGTCTTCCTCTTCTTCTCGAACCAGGAGGCTCGGAGTCGAAGACCCTCTTAGCTGGAGCATTGATGTCCATGCGCTCGATGTGGCCGAGACAGTGTAGTCGACGGATCCTTGCCTTCCGGACTACATCCACATCTTGGTACAGCTCGTAGAGTTCGCGGTTGTCTCTTCTTCTCCATCCACCTTCCTCACAGACAGGGCCAAATATCCGGCGCAGAATTTTTCTTTCGAAAGAACTCAAAATCAGCTCCGCTGTCCTGCTTATCGTCCAGCTTTCGGCTCCGTACAGCAAGACTGGCAGAATAAGCGTTTTGTAAACCATGACCTTGGTCTTTCGAGTGAGGAGTTTTAACCCCAGTTGTTTGGACAAGCCGAAGTAGCAGCGGTTGCCAAGGGCGATTCTATGCCGGATCTCCACTGTGGTGTCATTTGTGGAATTTACGTTTGCCCCGAGGTAGACAAACTCCTTAACTACCTCGAAATTGTAGCTGTCAATTGTTATATTTTGGCCCAGGTGGTGAGCGACGGATTGGTTTTTGCTTGACAGCATGTATTCCTCATTGACCTTAAGACCAACTCGTTTCGCCTGTTCTTCAATCGCCGTGAATGCTTCCACAATGCCACGGCGAGAACACGCGATGATGTCGATATCATCCGCGTATCCTAGCAGCTGGATGGACTTGTAAAAGATAGTGCCTTCCCTGTTGACGCCTGCCCGTCGCACTACCTGCTCCAGTACCAGGTTGAAGAAGTCACATGACAGCGCATCTGCTTGCTGAAATCCGGTGAATATTTCGAATGGTTCCGAGGTCCTAGAACTGAGTTGCACGGTGCACCGCGTGTTTTTTAGCGTGGCGCAACACAACTGGATCAGTTTTACCGGGATCCCGAATTCGGCCATCGCACCAAACAGTTCTTCACGATGAATGTTGTCGTATGCGGCTTTGAAATCGATGAAAAGATATTGTGTATCGATTCGAAACCCGTTGGTCTTTTCCAGGATTTATCGAAGTGTGAAAATTTGGTCTGTAGTTGATTTGCCGGACCGGAAGCCGCACTACCGATTAGTGCGGTGCAAAATGGTTTTAGACGCTCACACAATACGCTGGACAGGATCTTGTATGCGACATTGAGCAGGGATATACCTCTATAGTTCTTGCAAGAGGTAGGATCGCCTTTTTTGTGGATGGGGCATATAGAGCTGGTATTCCAGTCGTCGGGCATGCTTTCATCTTCCCAAATTCTGCAAATGACCTGGTGCATGCTCCCTACCAGAACATCGCCGCCAGCCTTGAAGAGCTCTGATGGCAAGCCATCTGAGCCTGCGGCCTTGTTGTTCTTCAGCTTCTGAATAGCTGTGCCGACTTCTTCGATGCTGGGTGGGAGGACTACTTCAGCAGCTGGAGTTGGGATTTCCTGTTCTTCCTCCTGTTCTTTCCTCGGTCCCTACCACACTCTCTTGATCATGCTCGTTAAGCAGCTGCTGGAAATGCTGCTTAAATACATTCTCTATTCCCTGCGGGTCGGTGACAAGATAACCCTCGCAGTTTCGAAGAGCCTGGGTGCCCTTTTTGAAGCCTCCTGCAAGGCCTTTGGCTTTCTTGTAAAAGGCTCGTGTTTTGTGTTTATCCCTAGACTCCTCGACATTCTTGAGCTGGGAGGCTGCGAAGATTCTTTCCTTTTGTCGCAGTAGTTTTTTCTCCTCCCTTCTTCTGGCTCGGTAATCTTCTTGCGCTGCCCTGGTTTTCCTCTGCGGCACCTTTTGGTACGCCTCGTCGGTTGCTGCCTTTTTCTGCTCACAGTCGCCATCATACCAAGGGTTTCTTGTCGGGGGTGGTAGGTATCCTAAGGTGGTTTCGGCTACTTCTTGAATGGCTGAGCGGCAATGCAGCCACATATTATTGGCATTTGTGTTCGACGTAGGCATACCGTAGAGTCTTTCGCTCAGCTGCTCCCTGAAGACTCTGGTAACCTCCGGTGTGCTCAGGCGCCCAATGTCCAACCTCCTCCTGATGGGCTAGTGCAGCTTTCTGACATTGGACAGTCAAGCTCTGAATCTTGCTGCTACGAGGTAGTGGTCAGAGTCGACATTTGCCCTTCTGAATGTTCGCACATCCAGAATGTTTGACGAGTGCCTTGCGTCAATGAGCACATGGTCAGTTTGGTTGGCGGTTCGACCGTCCGGAGATCGCCAGGTTGCTGTGTGGATTCGCCTGCGAGGGAATCTTGTGCTACTTATCACCGCATTACGAGCTGTCGCAAAGTCAACGAGTCGGGAGCCGTTATCTGTTGTTGTATCGTGGAGGCTGTGCTTTCCGATCACTCCGCCAAGGGTGTTCTCCTTACCGATTTTGGCGTTGAAGTCCCCGAGCACGATTTTTACATCGTACTCCGGAAAGCTCCATAGGCGTTGTCCAGGAGGTCATAGAAGTCCTCCTTGATAGGGTCTTCAGCCTCGTCGGTAGGGGCGTGTGCACATATAAGGCTGATGTTATAAAATCTGCCCCTGATGCGGATCACAGCCAGGCGATCATTTAACCGCTTTCCCACGACAAATCCGCATCCCAGTAAGTGCAATCTTTTGTGACAGCTGTAGGTAATATATGTCGCAATTTTTCTTCCTAATCATACCGTTTCCTATCCAGCGTATTTCCTGGACCGCAGTAATATCCGCCTTGTACTGCGTGAGGATTCCTTCTGGTTTATGAGCAGCTCCGGGGGTGTACAGGGTTCTGACATTCCAGGAGCATACTCGCAAATCGTGTTCCTTTTTCGTGCGTTGTCGTCGTCGAGTATCCGTCCGTGTATCCGAGGCATCTTGCTCATTCATAACTTTTCTTTTTTTTTACGTGGGCGGATTGTTAGCCCGCCGCACAACCGCCATTCTGGTCGGGGTTTTGATATAACAAATACATATGTATTTGGATAAGGCTGAAGGCCTATATCCCTAATGACTCTATACAATGCAATGTTGCTGCGACCTGTTTCTTGGAAGGGTTGCGGATCGTTGTTACTGGTCTGCTGTTGTGTGGATCATGTCATCTCCCTTGGTGTGTGTCATGTCATCTCCCTTTGCTTGTTTGACATTTGTGCTGCTGATTTGATTTGGTTGGAATGTAATGTGCTTGTGAATTCGTGAAATTTGTGCATTTTGTGAATTTCGTGATTAATGTGGAATTTGTGTCGTTGGAGTTGGTGTGAACTGTGTGTATCGAGGTGGGCATGTGCGTTTCCTCGTTTGAGGAGATATATCGCAGCCGTGCCTCCACGATCCATCCATTTTACGACTCCCTTCATCGGTTGATTTGTTGTTGTGCAGCAACACAGATAGTAACAGAGAAAGGTTAATTCAATGCATGCAAAAACAAGAATTTGTATAAAAGGAAAAGACGAGAAGTTATAACAATAAAGTACTACAACGAATAGTACGTTTTAAAAACCTTAAGAGAAATGTTACCAATAAAAGGAACGATAGGAATATGTTGCAAAGAAGATGATATTTTTATTAGTTTTCAAAAAACGATCGTGAAATACTTTTCAAATACATCTGGTATGAAAATGTTGCGATATACAAAGTTTCTTATAGATATGTATTACATGAAAAGAAACCTTACTAGAGATTACTGAAAAAGCTCACATTAATAAAAATCACAGAGGAATTGATGAGACGTTTTTGGAGTTAAGAAACATTTATTATTTTCCAAATTTCAGACTAGAGATACACAAATTTATTAATAACTGCATTATCTGCAATATGTGCAAATATGATCGACATTCAATTAAACCAACCATGATGATAACGGAAACTCCTTGCATGCCTAATCAAATAACACATCCAGATATATGTTTTTTTAATAAAAATCATATGTTTTCATCCTCTATTGACAAGTTTACTAAACATGCATCTATATTTCCAATAACAGACCGAAATTCAATAACTATAGGTGACATTCTAAAGCAGAGATTTGAGAAGACGGAAAACCCAAACAAATCGTCGCGGACAATGAATTTAATACTGCTTATATCAAAATTTTTTGGCTCGAGAGTGCATACTTTATTATTTCACAGCTCCCAACACTCATTCAGGCAATTCAGTAATAGAAAAATATCACGTAACCTTAAATGAGCATATGAGATTATTTAAATTAAACAAAAATCAAGAAGAAACGGACAACAAAACGCTTGATTTTAAATCAGTTGAAATATACAATGAAACTGTGTATTCTAGTACAAAATATAAACCAAACGATTTTCTACATTCATCTTTAAATGAGTCGGATTGGGAAGCAGTAAGAAAACGTACGCAAGAAAATAAAGAAAAATGTATTGGTAAAATTAATAAAACCTGTTTAGAACCTCGAACTTACCAAGAACGAGAGCTAATCAAAAACAATGGTTTTTAAAACATTAAACACTTGCCACGCTACATAATAAAAGACGTACATCAAAAAGGTAACACTTATTTCATGGATGCAAATGGTGTCAAAAGTGATAGGCAAATTGTTAAAAGGATATACAAATAGCAAAATCCACTTCCGAATTTAATTGAAAGCTTAAAAAATAAGAAAATGACGACCATAAATGTTTTAGCAAATGTAGATTTTAAAATGAATTTTTACGTCAATTGAGGTGTTTAGTTTTTTTTTTTTTTTTTTTTTTTTTTTTAAATATGGGGCTAGTGCTACTCTTAGCAATATGGCACTGCGACCTTTGCAGATCTATTGTGCCTGCTAGCCGATTAGCCGAGTAGCCTCTCAACCTCTATGATGAAGCTGAGAATGCTTCTCGTAGGAGCCAGGGTGATCCCCTCAGGAGTCACAACTTCACTGAGAAGGATGCGCTTCCTAAGATGGCAGAGTGCAGGACACTCACACAGTATGTGTTCTGCCGTCTCATCGTCCTCTAGACAGAGCCGACACTCAGTTTCCGACGAGAGACTAATTTTATTTAGATGATATCTCAGACCGCAGTGTCCCGTTAGGTAGCTGACCAGTCTTCTGATATCCCCTCTATTGAGCTTAAGTATGTCAATAGCGTGTTTGTTCAGGGGTCGTACAAGTCGTTTAGATTGACGAAGTCCCCGAACACTGTTCCAGAAGGACAGGTGTTGCGATTTTTCCCACTTGTCTAGGAGGTGATTTATCTTAGACCTGGGAATGCCGCAGAAAGGTTCCGGACCTATGTATTTGTCGCTGGAACCTTTTCTAGCAAGTTGGTCGGCAATTTCATTGCCCTTAATACCTTTATGTCCTGGCACCCACCAAAGTTTAACATTGTTTCTTTTGGCGAGCTCTTGCAGGGCGTCATGGCATTCCTTGACAGTTTTCGAGTTCGTGCTGTACGAACTCAGTGCTTTAAGCGCTGCTTGGCTATCAGAGAGTATGTTTATAGTTACTCCTCTGATGCCGGTCTCGAGATTTACGTTGACGCATGTTAGGATGGCATGCAGTTCAGCTTGGAAGACGCTGGGACTTACTCCCAGGGCCTTCGAGATTTTACGTTTTGGTCCAAAGATGCCGGCGCCAACGCCAGAAGCCATCTTGGAGCCATCCGTGTACCACCTAAGGCCTTTGACATTCAGCAGGGGATCACTATTTTCCCATGCTGAGCGATTTGGGATCAGTACCTCAAATCTTTTGTCAAAGGTGAAGGTGTGTGGCAATGCGTCCGAGACCGTAGTAATCATATCCAGCTCGGGGAAGTGTTGTAGTATGGACATGTGGCCTGCGGGTCTACATGGCATATTTGTTCCCGAGCAGAGGATTCTGATTGCACTGCGTAATGCCACCTTTTTGATAAAAAGGTGCAGTGGAACGAGTCCAATGAGTGCTTCTTGTGCTGCCGTAGGGCAGGACGGCATGGCGCCTGTGATGCCGAGACACGCTAGTCTCTGAAGGCGTTGAAGCTTAGTAATAGTAGTTTTTTGTTCAACTTTTGTCCACCATACGGTGGACCCGTAGGTAACGATAGGCCTTACTATCGCGGTATATATCCAGTGGACCACCTTAGGTTTGAGCCCCCAGGTTTTACCGTAGGTGCGTCGGCAGGCCCACATGGCCTTAGTCGCTTTCATGAGTTTATTTTTCATGTTGGAGTTCCAGTTGAGTTTGCGGTCTAGGTCAATACCTAGATATTTTACCTCCTCTGAAAATCCTATGTGTGTTCTATTTAGAGAGATTGAGCAGGGTTGTACCTTTCTTCTCTTTGTAAATGGGACTAAGATTGTCTTATTTGGGTTAATAGATAACCCCTCTCTGCCACACCAGTCAGAGATGAATTGGAGCGCAAGTTGCATGCGCTCACAGGCAGTGACCTCGCACTTGCCTGTAACAATGACTACTAGGTCATCAGCATATCCGATGACCTCGTAGCCCCGAGTGGTCAGCTTGCGTAATAGATCGTCGATGACTATCGACCAAAGCAGTGGTGAGAGGACTCCCCCTTGTGGGCATCCTCTGACCGCCGATACTGTCACTGAGACCTCTCCGCATGTGGCCGATATGATACGGCTATTCAGCATCGCCCTAATCCAGTGATTAGTGGGATGGTCCACACCCCTGCAGGATAGTGCAGTGGCGATCGAGTCATAGCCAGTATTATCAAAGGCCCCCTCTATATCGAGGAAGGCGCAGATTGCGATCTCCTTTTGTGTGAAACTATTTTCAATGCACGTCACCAAATGGTGTAGTGCATTTTCGGTAGATCGCTCTTTGCGATATGCATACTGGTTAGAGTGCAGAGGTGCCTGTCTTTCCAGGATACCTCTAATGTGGAGCTCTATCAGTTTCTCCATTGTTTTCAAAAAGAACGAAGTCAAACTGATAGGGCGATAGGATTTAGGTTGCTCGCTTGGTTTCCCAATCTTGGGGATGAAGACAAGATTGACCTCTCTCCAAGTCCGGGGTATGTATCCCAGGTTGAAGCAAGACCTAAATAGAGCTATCAGTGATGGTAGAGTTGTATTCAAGCCTTTCTGTAGGATCGCAGGAAAGACACCATCTTTGCCTGGAGCCTTGTAGGGTTTAAATGAGCTAATTGCCCATTTAACTCTGTCAGGGCTGAATAGTCTTCCAGAGAGGCTATTTGTTCTACTATCGATGATTCCTGTGACGTTAATGTGATCGTCAGAGGACATCGAGTAGGGAGTAGAACCAGGGAAGTGCACCTCGAGCAAGGTCTCCAGGGTTTCCCTGCGGTTGACGGTAAAGGTGCCGTCTGACTTGCGAAGCAGCCCGAGCCCATTTGTGTGCTCTCGAGAGAGTGTTTTTTGGAGTCGGGCTGCAGTTGGAAGCGAGTCTATATTCTCGCAATGCTTCCTCCAAGACGTTCTCTTGGATTTCCTCAGTTCGAGGTTGTACTTAGTTAGAGCAGATCTATACTCAGTCCAACTGTTGTACCGTTTTGCTCTATTGAACAGCGATCTCACCTGCTTCCTTAGGGACTCGAGCTGACTGTTCCACCAGGGCACACAACGTTTTTTTGTAGTTGACCTAGGTGTACAGCTGTCTCTAAAGGATGAGATGAGTGCTGTATTGAGCTGGTAGGCCGCTTCGTCGATATCATCTGTCGATTTAATCGACTTAGGGAGCATGTCCTCTTTAGCGGCGAGTTGAGCTTGGAACCGAGCCCAATTCGTTCGTTTGGGCTGATATCTGGGCTCAACTTCAGTTGCCTCACTAGAGATGTTAAATCTGATATGCTGATGATCAGATAGTGAGGCTTCATTGGAGACATGCCAGTCCCCAATCACATTTGAGATAAACTGGCTAGAGATAGTGAGGTCAAGCACCTCTTTTCTAACCGCGTTTATAAATGTGGGTTTGTTGCCTCTATTGGCAACGGTGAGATTATTACTAATAATAAATTCAAAAAGTGACTCACCTCGTTTGTTGGTATTGCTGCTTCCCCATTCCATATGGTGCGCGTTGGCGTCGCATCCAATTACCAGGTGGTGTTTCTTCTGGTTGCAATACCTAACCAGATCCTGGACTTCTGTAGGTGGGATTTGTTGACCGTCTCCAGGAAAGTAAGCGGAGGCGCATACAACCTCCCTTACTCCTCCATCGGCTGGAGCTTCCACAATGACGGCTACCAAGTCCCTTGTGACGAATTCTGGAATGGGGAGAAAATTTAGGTTAGTGCCGATCACACATGCGGCCCTAGGAGAAAAATCTCCTGTGGCGTAAATTAATTTACGCGACCTGTTTTGCAGGCCCATAATCTTACCTTTATGGGCCCATGGTTCTTGGATTAGCCCAATGCTGATCCTGTCGCGGTACAGTCGCAGGCTAAAGGTGTCCGAGGCACCTTTGGCATGGTGCAGGTTGCCCTGCAGCACACGCAGCCCATCCATTACTTGCGACGGTAGGCCGGATCCTTCGTTCTGTAAGGCTTGTTGTTGCCTCGCCTGAAGATTCCGACCCGATGGGAGTGATCCTCTATGATCTTCCCATCGAAGATTCCCCTTGTTTCGTTGGGGGACGTTTCTTACCCTTGTTTGGACGACTTTTAGTAGTCGCCGGCTCAGACGTGGCAGCGGGTTTTGGTTCGTCACATCTGGGCGTGTCTACAATAGCAGTAGGTGCAACCACCGTACTGCTAGCTGTAGGTTTTCCTACGGCAGTAGCAGGTGCAACCACCATACTGCTGGTTGTAAGTTTTTCTACCATAGCAATAGGTGCAACCACCATATTGCTGGCTGTAGGTTTTCCTACCACAGTAGCAGGTGCAACCACCATACTGCTGGTTGTAGGTTTTCCTATTGCGGCAGCAGGTGCATCCACCATACTGCTGCTTGTAGGTTTTCCTACAGCGATTGGTGCTACATCCAAGGATGTTTTCGCCTGGCTTTTGACAATCATCTTTACGATTTCAAATCTGTAGGCCACTTGGCACTTAAGTTCCATCAGTCGAGCCAAGGATTTGTCACTGACTGCTAGGACTAAGTGCAGGAGGTTTTTCTCCTTATTTGGGTAGGCCGGCGCTTTGTGGGAAGTAGCCCCGTACGATGTGCGGTTTCGGGAAAGCTTCTTCTTCCACAAGCATAATATCAAGTCCACTTTTGTCCTTGATGGCCGTAAAATTGGTTTTCATCCAATCGGCCGTATCTGGGTTGTCACACACAAAGTATAACCACCCTGACTTATAGGTCGATCCCCTAAAGCGAGGGAGGTGTTTAGTAAGATATTTTATTTTTGTTGTATATAACGGTTATATTGTTTAAATCACCAAAATAGATAAAATTCTTAAAGCATATATTAACATAATTACTATTAAACTATTGTTACGATATTCTAAATACATTGCTATTAACATCATACAAACACATGTACTTATAAATATTCACATTTGGAATTTATTATGTTTTGTATAATTTGATTATGTTATGTTAACATTGAATTACTTTTGTTGTATTTACATAAAACATGTGTAGAAATAGAGTTAATTTTAGCAAAGTAATTTAGTTTTACGTTTCTAGTAATTAGTAAAGTTGTAAAATCTTTTCTTTTGTAGACCAAAATAGCTTAGGTGGGAGGAGTTATATGTATAACAGTTCGAAGTGAGTGGAGTTCACCAACTCTCATTAATATAACTAGAAATATTTGTTGTTGTATTGAAATCTGAACTTTACTCTCTCTCTTTCTCTCGTCATGATCATCTTCTACAGAAGATGAACATGAAGAGATAACTCCCAGTTGATCTTAGCATAAAAGAAAAGACGGTTGTTATTGTGAGCTAGAGAAAAACTGAAATAAACAGAAAAAAAAAGTTATGTGTTTCTTTTATTTTATTAACTAAATTACTCCTGGATCTGCTCTACACAGAGTTTATTAGTCTGAAAAAAACCGACCCAGTGCGTGTCGGTCTCGCGCACGAAGGGTTCCGTACCATCTGTATACATAAAAAAACCGGCCAAGCGCGAGTCGGACTCGCGCACGAAGGGTTCCGTACCATCTGTATATATAAATATGAAAGAGATTATGTCTCATCAAATGACAGATCTTGGTTGCAGGCAAGATTTTTTGGATGAAAATCATGTCTGTTGTATGGGAGCCCCCCTTAAATGTTCATTTTGTTCTGTTTTTAGCTTCTAAGATAATTCTGATTGTATTTCGAATTTGTCTCTCCTTATATACTAATTTCCCGACAGCATTTCCAATGCATTTTGGATTCTAATATTAGGTCACGGGTCATAATTCAATTGCTGTGCACTTGACTCCACAAAGGGTCGCTTCACCAGATGATTGAATGTCGCTGGTGACACATAGTGCAGTGAACGTAGTAATGTTTACGTTCCCTTTTTTGCCTGTCTTCATACAGTGTCGGCGCTTTGGCGAGTGCCGTCCTGCGTGTGTCTTAAGCGGCCTACACACGCGCTACGGATCGAATGGATCGGTTGCGATTCAAACAGATCGTCCTGTGTGTGGGCTAGTTTGCTACAGATCGCAAGTTTTCAAATGAGTTTGATATTCTTGCATTCGGTAGCGTGTGTGTGGCGCGGTTGACGATGTCTAGGAAACGTCCACCCGAAGTTGTTAGAGTGCATCTATGCAGTCTGTTTATGATTGTATTTATGATTCGTATGTGCACAAATGTATGTTATAAAACTGTGAACATCGAATCATAAAATGAAAACAGGCCATAAAATGAAACAAGCAATAAACACTCGCAGGCAATAGGCAATAGAATTATGAGACCCTCATTCACATATTTGTGAATGCATGTATCTATATATGAATAAGTTATTAGGATCAGAAACCACTCCTGCATCCACAGTGTACGTTTCTCTTTCATTATCCTTTCTTTCCTTTTTTCACACAATATATACACCACACAACAATATTATTTTTTCTCCGCGATCCATCCTTACTCGACGGCGAACAGCGTGAAATGAAGAACGTATACCGATCCACAAGTGTTTGGCGAAATGACTTCAAACCGATCCATTCGATCCGTAGCGCGTGTGTAGGCCGCTTTATGGTGTCATGTGACGCTATCGTGTGGTGTGCACTATGCAATGTGTGGGAAGTGTTTTGTTCGGGTATGAAGGAAGTGTTTTGTTTTGGTAGATCGGGATTGTTTTGTTTTGGTGGGTACACTACACTTTGATAATCAAAAATCTCCATTATGAGATATTTGATCATCAAAGTGTCCATTGAATTCAAAGATGATTTATATGCGTTACAATAACAACACGTGACCCAGCTCTTTATCAGGATCCATTTTCATGTGACCCTGTTTGGGTTAAACAGTTTTGCCTTCCGTATAAACTATTTGCACTCATATCAATATAAAATTGATGTATCAACAACATTTAAATCGATCGTATCAAATTTGCATGAGAAGAAAAAAAAATTTCTTTGACACGGCAATTCCACACTAAAATATTTCTTAGGACTAGGGGCAGATCATTTAAGATATTTGGCACCGTATAGATTAATTATCTCCTGCCGTCAGGAGACGTCAAGTCTTCTCGTATTAAAGCTGTGATTAATTGGTAACCGGAGCTGTTCGTCATCGCGGCTTTCATCTCGAATATCTGTTTTACTTTAAGTAGGTATCGTTACGTTGTTGTCTCCTATGATCGCAGCAGCAATTTGATGAATATATTTTAAATGTTTTGCAATTTATTGATGTGCGTTTCTGCAGCATTACCCCAAACTAGGATGCCACATCTGAGCCTTGATTCAACAAGAGCGTGGTATATTTGTTTTGTGACGCAAGTTGTTGATTTTTATTGCATCCAAGACAGTGCAAACCCGAAAAGTACTCGCTCTGAGATAATCTCTTAGCCATTCTGCTAAAGCTCCTCTAATTCCAGCGTTTCTAAGGCATCAATTATTTTGTTATGATCGAGGGTATCGAATGCCTTACTGAAATCAGGGAACAGGACTAAAACGTAGTATATCTTTGCCAGGCTGCTGTAGACTAGGTTGGCGAAATATCCCAAAAGTTTTTTTGTGCATTTTTCTTTTTGAAAGCCGTGCTGATTTTTGTTTATTAAATTTCGATGAATTGCCGTATGCAGTACGATTTGTTCCTGTTTTTTCTCTATTTATATTTTCTATTTTCTCTATACATACTATGGCTATTGTACTATAGTTTGCGATCCCTTTTTTGGCTCTTCCCTTGTAGATTGCTCTGCCAAGTGCCTTTTTGAGTTTTTTCTTGGTACAGTTGAAGTCTCCAGGCTCGTGTTAATGAGCTAGGTGATGATTGGAGCAAATATATCGGCATGTCTTTTTAAGTCGATTGCTCGAATACCATCTGTTCCCGCAGCTTGGTTTTAGCCTACTTAGTAAATTTACTACCTCTACCTGGTTTATTTCTCTCAAGTAAATAGAATTCGGTATTGCCGGCTTTCGGTGGTTGCCTACCTTTGTTTCACATTTGTGGATGATATTTCCTGCTTGTCGCGAGAATAGTTCACAAAATTCATCTGTTAGTGCAACTGTGTTCCTACAACAGGTTTTTTTTTGGGGTCAGATTTTGTTTGCTTAAACTTTTCCTTATAATTTGTTTATTGATACGATTTCGAAATATCTTATTTAATTTTATACGTTAATTCGGTAATTTTTCCATCTGCGATACAGAATGTCTCTTTTTTACAGCTCTTAATGATATCCCAAGTAATCCAAGTGGCATTTTTCCTTTTTCCTATCTTTCTCCGGATGATTATCGAATGTTCGTATATTTCTGCCATTTTATTACCTAGGGC
The DNA here is from genome assembly GCA_951905685.1 of Eumerus sabulonum. Taxonomy (NCBI): domain Eukaryota; kingdom Metazoa; phylum Arthropoda; class Insecta; order Diptera; family Syrphidae; genus Eumerus; species Eumerus sabulonum. The sequence goes on from OX645060.1 coordinate 214,564,455, forward strand.
ATTAAAAATTGCGTCGGCATCATTTTTTTTTTGTCTAGTATTTGGGTCCAGTCTGTGGCTTTTGTCATCTCCAGCTGCCTTAAAGAGCTCGGCAGGTAGTCTATCTGCTCCAGCTTCTTTGTTGGACTTAAGCTTAGAAAGAGCATTCCTAATTTCGTCCAGGTCGGGGGGTCGGAATTCTCTGCTATTATCGTCCGTTGTGAATGGGCCCCTCTGCCTGGCAATGGGATCTGTTTATATCGCCGTTATATAGTCTACAGAGGTGGTGCAGAAGTTGGTGTTGTACGACCTGAGCAGGTGTTGGAGGGTTTACCGAGAACTTGAGGGAGACGCGATTTGCATAGGCTCTGTTGATACCTGACATCAATCGCAATGTGGTCAATCTAGTTGACGGTTGATTGACCGGGAGATCGCCAAGTCCCTTTGTGGATGTTGAGATGTGGGAAACGCAAGCTAGCAACTAGAAAATTTCGCCCCGTTGCGAAGTCTGTCAGCCTAAATCCATTTTCGGATGTGGTGTTGTGTAGGCTGTGCTTGCCAATAACCCTATCAAAAGCGACTTCCTTGCCCAGTTTCGCGTTAAAGTCTCCCAGTACGATTTTAAGATCCTAATTGGGACATACATACATATGTCCTATCTAGGAGATGGTAGAAGTCGTCTTTTGTAGGGGAATCCTTGTCCTCGGTAGGAGCGTAAGCGCAAATTCGGCTGATGTTTTGCGAATTTAGCCTTGATGCGGATTCTTCTGAGGTGTTCGCTTACCTGAAGCTCAAGACTTTTTGCCTAAGTCTACCTCTAATAACAAATCCGCATCTGTATAAGCGTTGCCTTCTCTTCTCCGGTCCATCCCATCGCACTTCCTGGATTGCGGTAATATCTGCCTTATAGCAGTCTAGGGCCTCTGCAAGTTGTTCGGCTGCATGTGGTCTGTTGAAGGACCTAACATTCCACATACAAAGCCGAATATCATTTTTTCTTTTCCTTTGGTTTATGTTTCCTGTGTCGTCATCAGTTAATCCGTCCGATTTTTTTTTTTAAATCCGAGTCTTTTTTTCGGTTTTTTTGGCGTGTTGGATTTCTTTCAAGTATGGCTTGCCGGGCCATAGCCTAATAGACACTTATACTATTTTGTGGCGCAGAAAACTCGCCATTAGCCCTTTTCCGTTCGCAATTTCATATCGGACTTACGAACAGAGCCGCTAGATGTTTGGCTGCAATGATTTCTACTCGCTATTTTACGGGCTAGCGCATGTCGGATACGCTATCCGTACAGGGCCTTTGTTAGTAGTTTACCACCCTCGGTACCTACTACCGACCATAACAAGAGTTGGATAGAACACATTTCAATTTTAAAACAGTACTTGCGCTCCTCCCTACGATGTAATTGTCGTCCAAGGAATTGTCCTACCCAGTTGTATCTTATAAAATGTTTAATCCTCTGCCCATTAATATAAGGCTCATAGAAAATCACAGAAAGTTAAATCGTTGCTTCTAGATTTTAACCATAATGAGATTGAATTTTTGCTTACTTACCTTTTATAATAACGCATATTACGGAATCGCATAGGAACCTGAATTCTGGTACTTTTGTTATCAGGCCAGTGATCCATGGAGGGTCTGAGCCTGAGGTATGACGGTATGTATATATGTATATTGTGTCTTTTAAAGCTATTGGTAGCAGAATAAAAAATGTCATTAACTATTCTCTATTGCCTTAAGTTATTTTATTGAAATTCTTTGGCTAATGAGTTTTGAAACCTAAGTATAAGAGATTCTTTCTTCTTTGGTGGCGTTACAGCCCATGAAGGACCAGAGCCAAGCCTCTCTCAATCACACATGTTGTGTGTGATTTATTTTTCACACAGGTGAAAGGGACGTACAGTTTAATGCCAATTCCGAACGGCGTGAGTCGAGAAGCTTTACGGGGGGTTTTGCCAGTACCCCGCCGAGGAGGAACGCCGCGAAAAAAACATTCGATGGCGTTGGTGTTATCGGGATCCGAACTCGCTCATCGTGCGTCAGAGTCCAACACACTAACCACTGCGCCACGGTGCAGAGTTTAATGAAATAAAATAAATTAATTTTACTTTATCATTGGCTTACCAAAAAATACTTTTATAAATTTTAACTTCATAAGCTGCATATTGGAGACCCCACGAAGCCTTTCTTGTGTGACTTCTAAATATAATCGCGACAGATGGAGCATTCTTATCACCGAGATACATAGCAGACAGCGGTAAAGGTTACAAACCCACCGGTTATAAAAAAAAAAATCAAGCAACATAATGAAACGTTCAATTCCACGACTACGTTTTAAATGGACCATATGGATAGTCCAATTTTGAGCATACATTTGTAATGTTGTCCTAAGCTTTCTTATCGGCATAGACGAGTGATTTGACGTGTCACCATAAAAAAAAATAATCCGTAGGCATCAAATCGCACTCAATTCACCGGTCCAAGACGAGGGATAAATTGTTCACAGTGGTTCAGTGTGTGAATTTGGGCAATCTAAATTCAAAATTGTTGAACGATAGCGGGCGCCATTGTCGGTAACGTTATTGCAAAGGGTCGTCTTTGGAAAAAAATGGGAAAGTGATTCCGTGGATCCATCTATGTATGTATATCCCATACACCACCGCTATATTGAATTACCTTTGAATAAGTTTATATCAGCTTGTCACAGGCAGCTTAGTAGCGAACGACATTTAACTAGAGTTCCATCGCCTTTAGCGCAATTCTTTGTTCGGGCTGAAAAGAGAAACCTAATTCCAAACCAAATAAATACAAAGTCGTACAAATTAAAGCATAGTGAGCACTTCTATTGAATGCCAAGCAAAGCAAAAGACGCACTGTTCTGTTTCCCAATCAAACATCATTGGTTTCTTACATAGGGATGACATTGCCCTCCATGCTCTCAGTCCGTGCTAATGCACACCGTCACACCAAAGTGGAAAATCAATTTTAATTAGTGTCTAAAGTAATTTCTTGTCTTTGAGTAGCTCGAAGAACATATAGCAAGGGGGTGGCAATAAACTGACAACGAACCTGCTTGTTGGTGTGTTTAAAAAAAAGGACGAGAAAATGATGTTTTCCATGTGGTAAGGATGCAGGTTGTGGTGCTGCCACATACAATGCAATTTCATCTAAATTAACTGGTGGTTAGTGTGTTGTGTGTTCCGGGATATGCATAAAGAGTGCTTTTGGCAAACGTACGATACAATAGTGGGCGGAACCTTCACTTGTCATTACACCCCCTTGAGATTTGATATTTCCGGAAGTTAACTTCAAAAAAAGTATAGTAATTCGAACAGAGCCTGATTAACCCTTAGGCTAATTAGGCTGCAGCCTAGGGCGCGAGGATGGGGGCGCGCTAAAATCGTGTATTCGCATGCACTAATCTAGCACCATTGCATCTACCCTACATATTTCAATTAGACCGAAACAGAACACTAAAACTAAATACGCTTGAGAGTCCCTGATTTTAACAATAAATTTTGAAATTTTAAAAAGCGCACGTAAAACAAACACTGACTTGTTACTCGAATCGGTCGGTGGTCGAGCGAGTGGGTGAGCTGGCAACAGCTCGTAAACTAGAAACATTTTTTACGAACTCTGCAGAAAGTAACCAAACGGTGACGGATGCTGCACCATCGCCAGCGATTTCTTGCCCTGGTCCCTCTACCGCGGACTGTTACGTTTCTCCGTTCAACACTAACCCCATAGTAGCGACGACGTCGACGATCTGCAATGAAGACGAAATTCTATTAGAAGAAAAGTCGTCTATTCCGTCAAGTGACCCTGTACTGTGGCAAGTTAATAATAAATTTCGAGATTAAATTGCTAAAAATAGACTGCTACAAAACAAAGAATTAGATTTTTGCAGATCAGAAAGGCAGTATAAAAATCAAAAAAAGATTTCTATCTAAAAACGTGTTTGAGAAAAAGCTTGTTAATGGCGAAAATGTGAAGAGAAGCTGGTTAGTTCATTTTTACAACGACCGGATCTAGATACCCAAATAGTCAAACAGTATAATGAAGAAATAACTTATTGGTGAAATGTATCACTACGGGTAATAGAAACAATTAAGTTTTTAGCTTCTCGTGGGCTTCCATTTCACGGAAATGAAATTATTGGATCTGCACTAAACGGAAATTTTCCTGGCTGTATTGGGCTTATATCTAAATTTGATCCATTCATGGCTGGCCATTTGGAGAGATTCGGACAAAAAGGCGGAGGTTCTCCATCGTACTTGTCATCCTCTATAATCGATGAATTTATTTTACTTCTTGCTGACGAAGTTCGACTTTCGATTATAGGAGAAATAGAAAAAGCAAAATATTATTCGATTAGCATTGATTCTACTCCAGATATTTCACACACCGATCAGTTGACATTTATAATTCGTTATATTTTGCCTGACAGAGAACCTGTTGAACGTTTTGTCACATTTTTACCCAATTGCGGTCATAAAGGTGAAGACATGGAGAAGGCTGTTCTTACGACAATTGATAAAACTTTGGAACTTGATATTAAAGACTGTCATGGCCAAAGTTATGATAATGCTAGCAATATGTCTCGTCAATACAAAGGTGTTCAGTCAAGAATTAAAGCTGTTAATCCATTGGCACAGCTACAAGCAAGTTCTGTTGATTTATCTGACGTTCATACTCTTTATGAGGCATTACATTCTTATCTTGATACGTTGCTTGACGAAAAAGAGTTCGACAATTTTGAGTCAGAGGTAATCAAGAGATGCGAAGTGACCACATACAAAAAAGATGTAAGAAGAGGAAAGAAACCAACATTTCATTTTGATGAAGTTAAAACGGTGACCCAACCCCTTGTTCCTGGGGAAAGAGGAACCTGGCCCTTCAGGTTGGGGGTTGTGCTTAGGGGTAACATCCCTATCACGTAAAAACCGACTTGTTCCGAAACAACAACAACAAGCCTCGGATACGGACGGATACAATGCTGACGACCCCTGCAAACGACTAACGGACTTGAGAGTCTGCACCTGAAATGTTAGGTCCCTTAACAGACCGGGTACAGGCGATCAATTGGAGCAAACCCTCAACTGCTATAAAGCAGATATAACTGCACTGCGATGGGATGGACCAGGCAAAAAACGGATGAAAAACTGCGACATCTACTACGGGAACTGCTACAAGGAGAACAAACAGCGCCAATTCGGGTGTGGATTCGTTATTCGAGGAAGACTCCGACAAAAAGTCTTAAGCATCCGAGATATAAGCGAACGCATCAATCCACATCAAAGCTAAATTTGGAAACATTAGCTTAATATGCGCTCACGCTCCAACGGAAGAAAAGGACGATCGACTCAAAGAAGAATTCTACGATCTCCTAGATAGAACATATGCCCAATGCCCCAGCTACGACACAAAAATAGTCCTAGGAGATTTTAATGCAAAACTGAGCAAAGAGGACATATTTGAGTCGATCATAGAAAAGCCTAGCCTCAATAACACCACATCCGACAACGGACTTAGGTTAATTGATTTCCTCAACATCCACAAGGGTACCTGGCGGCCTTTGATCAATTGACCACCAACCAGAATGATCACATTGCGGCCAACATCGACTCGGTCTACTAACTTGTTGTGGCCAAGGTACGCATGAGGATATCAAGAATGCTTAGGAGTCGAGTAGAACTACGTAAGTTTGACGTTGGAAAGCTACAATCGCAAGAGACTGCCAGAATCTTTGCCGATAGTGTCTCTTCCAAGCTCTCTCCAAATCCGCCCACAGCAGCACAATCAATAGAGCAGCAATGGGCGCATTGCCAGAGCGCCGTCAGAGACGCTGCCTCAGAGGTGCTGGGATTCAAACCGCCACCACCTAGAAACCCTGGTTCGATGAACAATGCGAACAAGCCCATGCAGCAAAACATGAGGCATATAAAGCCATTCTGCAACGACGGACGAGAGCTGCTCGCGAAATCTATGAGCAGAAGAGAAGAGAGGAACACACGCTTTTCAGAAGAAAGGAGAGAGAGCACGTAGAGTGTGAGATTGAGGAGATGGAGAGATACTTCCGCAGGAATGACGCCGGTAAGTTTTACAATGAGGTAAAAGGACATGCCATGGCTACAAAGCCAGAGCGGCGGCCTGCAGGGATGAAAATGGAGAACTGGTAGTAGAGTCGCAGTCGATGCTGAGGATTTGGAAAGACCACTTCTGCAGACTGTATAACGGCGATGATAGACAAGATACCGCTGTCAGGCAGAACGAGCCATTCGTAATGGACGACAATGAAACAGATTTCAGTCCACCCGACCTAGACGAAGTCAAAATAGCAATATCAACATTTATAGATAGATATGGGAAAAGACATAACAAGCATTCATACAAGAGAGGTATTAATGCAAATCTTCAGTAGATTTGGGTTACCCGAAGTTGTAGTCACCGATAACGGCCGTACATTTATTTCTTCAATTTTTGAGACTTTTCTTAAAACGAATGGCATAAAACACTCCACCACGCCAGTGGGACATCCCGCTTCAAACGGGCAAGCGGAGAATGGAGTGAAAATCGTCAAAAAAGCATTAAAAAATGCATTACATTCGAAGGAGCCGTCGCACAGCTTAAATCATTGTTTACAGACATTTTTATTGGACTACAGGAAGTCGATTCACGGTACCACCGGCCGTTCTCCAGCAGAACTAGTTTTTGGCAAAAATTTAAGATGTAGATTAGATTTGTTTAATCCTGTAATGTGCAAAACAAGGAAGGGAAGTGAACCGCTTGTCCACAAAATCCGTGGCAAAGTTAAAACTATGCAAGGAAGACAAAGAAAATATTACAAAGGGTCTAAAGTAAACAATTTGAAGGCCGACGACGAAGTAATGGTGAGGTATTATTCAGTACCAGGGAAAGTTTCATGGATTAAAGGGAAAATCATTCAATTGCTAGGGCGGCGAAACGTTTTAGTTGAAATACCCAGTAAGGGAAATGTAATATGGAAACGTCATGTTAACCAAATAATTTTGTTAGACAAATTCTCGTATCAAAATAAAAAGGGTTATATGCCAAGCATCTTAACTGAACCAATTGCAAGAATCGAAACGGAACGAATAATGAGGACCGAAAGGCAGCCCGTAGATGAGAGCCAGCAAATATTTGCGGGGAAAAAACATGATCAAAACCGCGAATTTACCTGGGAAGGTCGTCTCAGAAAAAGAAGCTAACCACGTCTTAGTAAGTCACTCACATTCCTTCGTTTCGAATTTTGCACAAACCAAAACATGAACGTTTAGGTTGCAATTAATTAGTATATACGTATTACATGTAGTAGAATAACATGTTCATAGTTTCCAGGGGGATGTTGTAGTATTTAAGTTATACAAGTATAAATTATAATTCAATTTGTTGCAAACGAGTGTGACAGGAGCATAAGAGGAACAGCGAAACGTGTAAAAACGAAACAATGTCAAATATCTTATATAAAGCCGAAATGAAATAAAGATCTCTCTCAATCTGTTCTTTGTAATCTTTGGTTTTGGACATTACAACTGGCGACGAGGATGGGATCTTTCGGAAGATCACCATCTTTTGATCTCAAAGAAAATGAGTGGTCACTGTTTAAAATCCAATTGGAGCAGTTTTGCATAGCCAACGAACTGGACAGCGCCGGAAAAGCCAAGCAGCGTAAGGCAGTGCTACTAAGTGGATTTAGTGAGAGGACACTCAAGTTCGTGAGATAAATTATGCATCCCGTAACACCCGAAGCCGCAGACACCACTTATGAAGAAGTCATAAGAGCCTTGGAAGGACATTTCAAGCCGGCGTTTTCCGCGTTTGCAGAGCGGCGTAAGTTTTATGAAGCCGTCAAAAGTAATGAAGAAACCCTCCAAGAGTGGGCCGCAAGAGTCAGAGCGTTAGCTGTAAATTGCGAATTTGATACGCATCTCAGCATGGCTTTAAGAGATCGTTTCATTATGGGCCTTGAAAAAAGCCCAGAAAAAGACAAGTTATTTTCGGAAGATGTCAAAACGTTGACTCTCGAAAAAGCGCTGCAAATAACTTTATCGGTTGAATGTGTTAAACGCCAATACGACACAACGGATAACATCAAGAAGGAACCCGGCTCGAACAATGACGTTTTCCACATTCAAAGAAGGACGGTGAAGCATCATCAGCGCGGACCTCGTGGGCAGAATGGACAACAAAGAATAACGGGAACATCAGCCCACACATATCAAGGTAAAACAGGTCGCTGCCAAGTGTGCGGTTATAACAACCATGCGAAGACAGAATGCAAGTACAGGAATTACACGTGCAAGTGTTGCAATCAAAAGGGACATCTCAAGAAAATGTGCCCAAGGAAAGATAGTTATAACAGTGATAAAAATTGTAACTTCATTTGTAACGAAGATTTATCTTTATTTTATTGTAGTAAAAACTGCTGTTTGAGTCCGATTCAGGCTGACGTTACCGTGAATGGAATTCCTTTATCAATGCAGATTGACAGTGGCTCGTCCATTTCTGCGATATCCGAAGGACACTTCGAGCAATATTTTGGGAACTGTGCGATGGTGAATACGGATGTTGTGCTTCGGAATTACAACGGAGGTACTATAATGCCAATCGGTGTCTGCAATTTCGAGGTAACTTACAAATCGAAAAGTAGATTGATAGATATTCATATCATTAAAAATGGGGGTCCACCCATTTTGGGTAGGAATTGGATGCAGGCGTTTAACATCGGTATTAAAGAAATTAATTTTTTGCACGATCGCGGAAATGATTTAGCACATGTTCTCGATGAGTATGCAGACATTTTCGACGGTAAATTAGGTACATTTAACAAAACGAAAGTTACTTTGAAGTTAAAAAAAGATAGCTGCCCAAAGTTCTTTAAACCGCGTAGACTGCCGTTCCACATTAAGGAAAAGGTAGAAAATGAAATTGAGAATTTGGTAAGATTGGGTGTACTTGAACCAGTGAGTCATAGTGAATGGGGCACGCCCATAGTCCCGATTTTAAAAAAGAACGGTTCAGTCCGTATCTGTGGAGACTATAAAGTCACACTTAATCCTTCACTTGTTGTTGAACAGTACCCCCTCCCTCGAATCGAGGAGTTGTTTGCAAAACTTCATGGAGGTAGTTCATTTTCTAAAATTGATCTCTCGATGGCCTACCAGCAGCTAGTGCTAGAGGAAGAGTCCAGGGTTTTCACAACTATTTCCACCACCAAAGGTCTTTTCAGGTATACTAGATTAGTTTATGGAATAGCTTCGGCTGCGGCCATTTTTCAGAGGACCATCGATCAATTGTTGATGAACATACAAGGGGTGGCAGTGTTCATGGATGACGTCCTAATTACAGCTCGAGATAAGAAAACACATTTAGAAAGACTAATCGAGGTTTTCAAACGATTAAAAAATGCAGGTCTTAAGGTGGCTAAAGAAAAGTGTAATTTCTTCGTTGATTCGGTATGTTACCTAGGTCATATTATCGACAAACACGGGTTGCACAAGGACGGCAAACGGGTAGAAGATATTTCAAAGTTACCGAGTCCCAAATCAGTCACCGAATTACAGTCTTTCTTAGGAGTGATTAATTTTTATAGAAATTTCATGCCAGATTTGGCCTCAAAAGCGAGTGACCTTTACGCTCTATTAAAAACTGATTGCGAGTTCGTTTGGGGTCCGAAGCAGGAACATGCATTCAATGAAGTTAAGCTTCTTCTTTCTTCAAATCAGGTATTGGCACATTACGACCCTGACGTGCCAATAAAGTTAGTAGTGGATGCAAGTTCAACGGGCCTCGCTGCCGTGTTAATACACGTGTACCAAAACGGGGTGGAACGCCCGATCTGTTTTGCATCGCGGAAACTATCTAACGCAGAAACCAATTACTCGCAAGTAGAGAAAGAAGCGTTAGCGATAGTTTTCGGCGTAAAAAAGTTTCACCAATTTCTGTTTGGAAAAACATTTACCCTCTTGTCAGACAGTAAGCCTCTTGTATCCATCTTTGGTTCGAAAAGAGGAATTCCACCCTTATCAGCCAACCGTTTGCAGAGATACGCCCTTTTTCTATCGGGGTATCAGTTCGACATCCAATATGTAAACACAAAAAAGAACATAGCCGATTATTTCTCACGCACGCCGATCGATCCGCCTGAAGAAGATGCCAGTGCAGATGACGTGTATGTTAGTTATATTCATGAAGTCGGTAACCTACCAATTAAATTCACAGACGTAATATCAGAAACGTCGGAAGACTGCATTCTGACTCAAGTGAAGGATTATATAAAGGGCGGGTGGCCCGACACAATAAAGGAGGAACGTTTACGCCCATATTTAAACAGGAGATATGAGCTAACGGTCGAATCAGGGGCCATTTTTTGGGGTTATAGATTAGTAATTCCTGAATCCTTAAGGAAGTATGTGATTTCTGAGCTGCATAGGTCTCATCTAGGAATAGTGAAAATGAAAGGATTGGCCCGAGGGTACTGTTGGTGGCCATCTTGGGATAGCGACTTAGAGAACATTGCTAAATCATGCGAATCGTGCGCGACATTTAGAGACAATCCCCTGAAAGCCACTTTGATTAACTGGGATTGGCCTACACAATTTTGGCAAAGAATTCACTTAGATTTTATGGGACCAATATTCGATCGAAACTTTTTGATCATAGTAGATGCGTTTAGTAAATGGATAGAGTGCATAGATATGGGAAAAGACATAACAAGCATTCATACAAGAGAGGTATTAATGCAAATCTTCAGTAGATTTGGGTTACCCGAAGTTGTAGTCACCGATAACGGCCGTACATTTATTTCTTCAATTTTTGAGACTTTTCTTAAAACGAATGGCATAAAACACTCCACCACGCCAGTGGGACATCCCGCTTCAAACGGGCAAGCGGAGAATGGAGTGAAAATCGTCAAAAAAGCATTAAAAAAGGCATTACATTCGAAGGAGCCGTCGCACAGCTTAAATCATTGTTTACAGACATTTCTATTGGACTACAGGAAGTCGATTCACGGTACCACCGGCCGTTCTCCAGCAGAACTAGTTTTTGGCAAAAATTTAAGATGTAGATTAGATTTGTTTAATCCTGTAATGTGCAAAACAAGGAAGGGAAGTGAACCGCTTGTCCACAAAATCCGTGGCAAAGTTAAAACTATGCAAGGAAGACAAAGAAAATATTACAAAGGGTCTAAAGTAAACAATTTGAAGGCCGACGACGAAGTAATGGTGAGGGATTATTCAGTACCAGGGAAAGTTTCATGGATTAAAGGGAAAATCATTCAATTGCTAGGGCGGCGAAACGTCTTAGTTGAAATACCCAGTAAGGGAAATGTAATATGGAAACGTCATGTTAACCAAATAATTTTGTTAGACAAATTCTCGTATCAAAATAAAAAGGGTTATATGCCAAGCATCTTAACTGAACCAATTGCAAGAATCGAAACGGAACGAATAATGAGGACCGAAAGGCAGCCCGTAGATGAGAGCCAGCAAATATTTGCGGGGAATAAACATGATCAAAACCGCGAATTTACCTGGGAAGGTCGTCTCAGAAAAAGAAGCTAACCACGTCTTAGTAAGTCACTCACATTCCTTCGTTTCGAATTTTGCACAAACCAAAACATGAACGTTTAGGTTGCAATTAATTAGTATATACGTATTACATGTAGTAGAATAACATGTTCATAGTTTCCAGGGGGATGTTGTAGTATTTAAGTTATACAAGTATAAATTATAATTCAATTTGTTGCAAACGAGTGTGACAGGAGCATAAGAGGAACAGCGAAACGTGTAAAAACGAAACAATGTCAAATATCTTATATAAAGCCGAAATGAAATAAAGATCTCTCTCAGTCTGTTCTTTGTAATCTTTGGTTTTGGACATTACAAGTCTAATAAAGCCGAGGGCGCAGACGGCCTGTCTGCTGAACTTCTTAAGGCGGCTGGAGATGAGCTGGTAAGGTGCATGCACCATCTCATTTGCAAGATATGGTCGGAGGAAACCATGCCCGACGAATGGAATCTCAGCATCGTTTGCCCGGTCCACAAGAAAGGAGACCCCTATAACTGCGCCAACTATAGGGGAATAAGTCTCCTTAACATCGCATGTAAGATCTTTTCTGCCGTATTGTGTGAACGCCTGGAACCGTTTGTGGATAACCTGATCGGCTCTTATCAGTGTGGTTTCAGGCCAGGTAAATCCACAATACACCAAATATTTACGCTACGGCAGATCTTGGAGAAGACACTCACCACCTCTTCGTCGATTTCAAGGCTGCATATGACAGCGTGTATAGAGATTAACTATACAAAGCCATGTCTAGTTTTAACATCCCTGCCAAACTCGTCCGAATGTGCAGGATGACAATGGAGAATTCTCGCTGCTGCATTAAGGTCGGTAATGAGCAAGCCGAGACCTTCGATGTTAATCAAGGATTTAGGCAAGGTGACGCGCTGTCATGCAACTTGTTCAACATCGTGCTTGAAAAGATCGTGCAAGAGTCACTGGCCAACACAAGAGGTACGATTTATTTCAAGTCTACGCAATTGCTTGCGTATGCCGATGACATTGACGTGATTGGACGGATATAGCGAGACGTCAATGAGGCCTTTGTAAGCATTGAGGTAGAAGCGGCTAAGATGGGTCTTAAGGTTAATGAGGGTAAAACCAAATATCTGCTTTCACCAAAAAGAGACGAACAACACCGACGTATTGGCCAGAACGTCACCATGGGCGGATATAACTTTGAATTGGTCAAGGAATTCGTCTACCTTGGTTCACTGATGACCAGTGACAACAATACCAGCGCTGAGATAAAACGCAGAATCACTCTTGCCAACCGCTGTTTCTTTGGGCTCAAGAGGCAATTGAGAAGTAAGGCCCTCCCTCGGAAAACCAAGGTGACACTATATAAGACCTTAATCATCCCAGTCCTCCTTTACGGCGCAGAGGCTTGGACTTTAACAAAATCGGGTGAAGATGCCCTTGGTCGTTTCGAGAGGAAAATTCTCTATCTATTCTCGCACTATCTACGGTCCCGTTTGTTCAAACGGTGTATGGAGGAGAAAATATAACGAAGAACTGTACGGGTTGTACAGCGACATCGGCCTGGAACGACTTCTACGGATACAGCGTCTAAGATGGCCAGGCCATGTAGAGCGCATGGAAAATACAGCTCCGACCCGAAGAGTCTTCGAATCCACTCCGGAAGGAAGGCGCGGCAGAAGACGGCCGCATCACCGGTGGCGCACGCAGGTGGAAGGGGACCTTAAACAACTGGGCGTGCGGCGGTGGAAACAGCTGGCCAAAGACCGTGCCAGCTGGAGACGCTTGTTAGTTGAGGCCCAGGTTCACCACGGACTGTAGCGCCACCTAAGTAAGTAGGTAAAATGGGGCACATTGCGTTAGAAGGGAGACGATCTTTCATCGTTGATAATTATTATGCAGCTATTGATTGTCTTAGAGTGCACTTAAGAAACCGGCAAATTATTTATAATACAGTAAACACAAGGTTTGGTTTCTTATGGAAACTGCATGAACTGGACGACAGTGAATTTATTAGAAATAAAGCAAAGGAGTTTAAACAACTACATGCCACTGATTTAGAAGACACCTTTGCAGAAGGATGCGTCCATTTGGCGCAGTTTTTAAAATCTGAAACCGAGGTCGAGCACTCTATTTCTACCAGAACCCCAAAGGGCTTGTTGCAGTTAATAAAAGGTTTTAATATTTTATGCATGTTCCCGAATGTGGAGATAATATTAAGAATTTTTTTGACAATGAGTGTTACCAACTGCAGGGGCGAAAGGTCTTTTTCAGCACTTAAAAGAGTAAAAAATTACTTGCGCTCCACACTCCGCCAGCAAAAACTTGCAGCGCTCTCGCTAATGTACATAGAAAGTGATTTTTTACAAACTATTAAATTTGAAAAAAATGTGGAAAGATTTGCAAACGTTAAAGCACGAAAAAGGAATTTTAAGCAATCTAATAATTAATTACTATAATTTTCAAATAAATCATTAGTCAGTTGCAAAAATGTTTCACTTGTATGATGCCTCTCCTCCTTTTTTAACAATAACAGAAGTGTAAATATTTAAAAAATACTCAGGTCGAAGAGGTAGTATGAACCTTGTTAAAATGTTCATACTACTACTCTACTCACTTACTACTTTTTAGGCCTTCCGTAACACTCCTCGCGGGGGCGCGTCCTCATAATTAGCCTAGGGCGGTCAGAACTGTTGATCAGTCACTGAATTCTAATGTACATATCATGTACGTAGATCATATCTAATTACATTCAACTAATCTAAAAAGGGTACCCGATGTCCAGATAGGATAATACGCACACATTGGAAAAACAAATCGTCAGTTGTGAGAGTGATACACGAGCACGTGTACACCATTCGGAAGGCGTCTTATTCGATTTGGATTCTTTCCGCTTATGGAAATTCTATGCATACAAATGTGGCTTTCATCGGCAGATGTTTGAGTTAGGTTAATTTCGATGGCCATTGATTCATATTGGATACCGAATTGACGTATTCGTACTACATCAAATGATTGAGGTAGAAAATATGTAATAAATATATATTCGGAGGGTTTGATCTGATACTGAAAGCAATGCACGCGAAACTTAGTAGCATGTGCTGCTTCTTTAAAGAAAATTCTTTAAAACATGTTTATGAAATATACTTAATATGACCGAACGGTTTGATCAAATTAATAACATTACTTACTTACTTTGATGGCGCTACAGTTCGGGCTGATGCAGGGCCTCAATCAACAAGCCTCTCCAGCCGGCCAGATCTTTGGCCAGCCTCTTCCAGTGCCGCACGCCCAGATGGTTGAGGTTCCTTCTCACCTGTGCGCGCCACCTTAAAAGCGGTCGTCCTCTGCTGCGTCGTCCCTCGGGATTGGAGTCGAAGACTCCTCGGGCCGGAGCGTTGATGTCCATTCGCTCTACATGGCCTAGCCATCTTAGACCTTGGATCCGAAGACGTCTAACTAGGCCGATGTCGCTGTATAGCCCGTACAGTTCTTGGTTGAATCTCCCCCTCCACTCTCCGTTTACACAAACGGGACCAAAGATTCCACGCAGAATTTTCCGCTCGAAACGCCCAAGAGCCTCTTCATCCGCTTTTGATAACGTCCATACCTCAGCGCCGTAGAGGAGGACCGGGATGATTAAGGTTTTGTAGAGGGATACCTTAGTTTTTCGAGAGAGGGCTCTACTAATCAATTGCCTCTTGAGCCCGAAGAAGCAGCGGTTGGCAAGGGTTATTCTGCGTTTTATCTCAGCGCTGGTGTCGCTGCTGCTTGTCACTATCGAGCCAAGGTAGACGAAGTCCTTGACTACTTCAAAAATATAGCTACCGAAGTTGACGTTCTGACCAAGTCGTCGGTGATGCGCGTCTTTCTTGGATGACAGCATATATTTGGTCTTGTCCCCATTTACCCTTAGACCCACTTTAGCCGCTTCTGCTTCAATGACGTCAATGTCATCTGCGTAGGCAAGCAATTGTGTGGACTTGAAGTAAATCGTATCTCTTGTAATAGCGGCAGAGTCCCACACGATCTTTTCAAGAATAATGTTCAAGAAATCACATGACAGTGCGTCACCCTGTCTAAAACCTTTTTTAACATCAAAGGGGTCGGTTAGTTCACCTCCGACCTTAACGGAGCAGCGAGAGTTCTCCATAGTCATCCTGCATAGTCTGACGAGTTTGGCAGGAATCTTAAAACATGACATGGCTATGTATAGCTCGTCTCTATGAACACTGTCATACGCGGCTTTAAAGTCGACAAAAAAATTGTGCGTGTCGACCTGGAATTCATTGGTCTTCTCCAGATCTTGATCTGCCGTAGTGTAAATATTTGGTCTGTCGTGGATTTTCCTGGCCTGAAACCACACTGGTAGGAACCTATCACCTGTCCACGAACGGTTACAGGCGCTTACACAGTACGGCAGAGAGGATCTTGTACGCGATGTTCAGGAGGCTTATCCCTCTGTAATTGGCGCAATTATAGGGGTCTCCTTTCTTATGGACCGGGCAAACGATACTGAGATTCCATTCATCGGGCATACGTTCTTCCGACCATATCTTGCGGATGAGTTGGTGCATGTTCCTGACCAGCTCATCGCCAGCTGCTTTAAACAGTTCCGCGGGGAGTCCGTCTGCTCCAGCAGTGTTTTAAGACTTGAGTTTTGATATCGCTATCTTAACACCGTCTAGGTCGGGGGGATGGGATTCTCCTTCGTTTTCGTCCATTGTGAATGGTTCGCTCTGCCTGACGACGGCATTTTGATCATGGCCGTTATACAGTCTGCAGAAGTGGTCCTTCCACAATCTCAGCATCCACTCCACTGCTAGTTGTCCTTGTTCATCCCTGCAGGCTTCTGCTCTGGCTTTATAGCCTTCGCATGCTCGTTTTACTTTCTGGTTACATTTTCGAACATCGTTGCTGCAGTAATATCTCCCCATCTCCTCGATCTCGCGCTTCTCGTGCTCCTTCTTTTTCCTTCCCAGAAGCGCATGCTCCTCCCTTCTTTTCTGTTCACAGAGCTCGCGGGTAGCTCTCGTCCGTCGATGCAATGTGGTCATGTATGCATTCTGTTTCTCTACATGGGCCTGTCTGCACTCATCATCGAACCAGGAGTTTCTCGACGGTGGTGGCTCGAAACCGAGTACATCTGAGGCGGCCTCTCTAATGGCGTTCTGACAACGACTCCATTGCTGTTCTATAGTTTTTGCATATTGCATCGGGACTTAAGAGAGCTTGAGGGAGACTTGATCGGCGAAGGTCCTGGCGGTCTCCTGCGATTGCAACTTTCCGACGTTAAGTGTTGGTATTCTTACTTGACTCCGTTGGTTCCGAGAAATTCGCATCCGTACCTTGGCTGCAACAAGGTAATGATCCGAGTCGATGCTGGCTCCTCGAAAGGTTCGGACATCTAGGATGCTGGAAGAGTGTCTGCCGTCGATCGCAATATGATCAATTTGGTTGGTTGTTGATTGAGTTCACTACCCCGTCCTCCGGTAGCTTACACCAGAGTTTAAGCTTATCCGAACTCATTACTGTGTGTAATCTTCTCTGGTTTCGCTGCATACCTGGGATGTCCCCAATTACGTACCGGTCTGTAGGCAGCACTCGGCTAACGATATATGGTCCCCGATAGAGCGGTTCTAACTTCCGGGATTCACCTGTGGCGGTTGCCTCCTGCTCGATCAATACAAGGTCATGCACCTCAAACTTGAATGGGTAGCGGTGTCGTTGATCGTACCGTCGTTTCTGAATCACCTGGTTTCTCTCAATTTTCTGTAAGGCTGACGCTCTTCTTCGTGCCATCTCCGCCGATTCGACTACTTCCGACCTTCCCAACTCCAACAGCAGTTTGTTTTCTAGAATGTCCCTTGGCATATATACGAACAGCAACTCATGTGGACTCGCTTTGGTAGTGGCGTTCCTAGCGGTATTTATCGTCCACTGAATGGTCCTCAAATCACTTGCCTAGTCCTTTCCTGCAGATTGTGCACACTTCAGTGCAGCCAAAATCATCCAGTTACATCGTTCAACCTGGCCATTTGCTCAGGCGGTCTTCACATGCTGTATGACATTGTCCGCACAATACTGCTCAAAGGCCTTTGAAGTAAAAGCTGTCCCACGGTCGGTGATGATTCGTCTCGGTACGCCCAAGTATCCTGATATTTCCTTAATTACATTGAGGAATGTAAATTCGTGTTAGCGGTCTTTACGGCTCGAAGTATTATATACTTTGTAAAACAGTCCACGATCGCAAGTAAATATCATGTTTCGCCTCTTCCTCTAGTGAATGGTCCTAGATGGTCGAGGTGCACCGTATCAAATGGTACGAGTACACGAGCCGCGCTGTGAAGCTCTCCTTCAGTCATTCCGCCCTTTCTTTTAGCGAACGCGCACTCTACACAGCCTTTGATATATTCACGCGTGAAGCTCCGCATCCTTGGGAACCAAAACGTTTCTCGTACTCGGGTTAGTGTCTTTTCCTCAGCTAAGTGCCCGGCGTCATCATGGCAAAGCTTAAGGATACGCCAACGTATTGAGTGTGGTACCACCCACTTCGTAACGCCTGCATCAAGTCGAAACAACTGTAGCCCCTTTAGTTGGTACTCCTTCTGTACCTTTTTTTTTTTTTTGTTTTTTTAGAGACTCGCGCAGGTTTAAGAGTTTTTTCATATTCTCTTATGATGTGTTGACACACACAACCTGAACGGAGTGCAGTGGTTGGGGTCGTTGATGTTCGTTCACTACTCTCAGGGGTGGTTGTCCTAGGCCTAGATAGGACGAGAGCCGACCAAATTCCGCGTTGGTTATAGTCCGTTGTAATTCGTTCAAGCACTTTAGTATTGCATACGCAGAGGATGAATTTCGGTTGACCATATACTTTTATAATAGTTTGGTTACGATCGTTTAAATAAAACACAATGTTAACTTTAAGCTTTTTCTTTATTTGACCTACCACAACGACTGCCGAACTTAGAGTGATGACTCTCCAATCAAGATCTTCTTAAGAAGATCAAGGTGGAGAGTAGGTGGAGAGTTGGAGAAAGGGCTGGGGAAAGTTCCATAACACACGCGGTGTTTGGGTACAAACACCAAGTGTGGGAAATGGAACTTTCTATGCAATTCCTGCAAACAGGTGGAAACGCAATTCATTGTCATTATATAACACCTCCACCCCCAAGAATTTTTGGTCCCCAAAAATTATTATTATTGTATTAGTTTAATGTTTGATGTTTTCTCCAATTCAACACTTATTATAATTTTGATTGACAAATATTAGCTCAATATAACTTACTGCTATTGACTTAGTTACTTAAGAATACGTGTTTTTATTTCTTCTTGACAGTATATTTTATTCGTCAAATTCATTCATTTCCTTACAAAATCGTGATTTAAAAATGTTCTGTCTGTGGCTTTAATTACAATAAATAAATGTGACTCAATTCAATTTTTGTTATTTACATTGAAATTGTAGATTCATATTACATACTTATATAGATGCTAAGACTATTCAGTTTACATTTTTCTGTTGTAATTTTTCTTAAAATTAACTTTTTCAAAAGGTGCAATACTATTTCCCAAACTAGAAGCATTTTATCAAAACTATCTGAAAATATATCAACACGGAAGGAAACTTAGTACCAGAAAAAAGTTATTTAACTTCGTATTCATCGGCAATTGTATAAGCAAAGCTCAATAGATCACGCCCACATAAACAGACGGACTGTGCAGTGAACTCTGGACGCACAACTCAAGAACCTGCATCTGATATTTCGCTCGATCGTATTTTCATTGCTCTTGCAAGTTAAAGTTACCTATCTTATGAATTTGAGAAAAAAAGGAAGAAGTGATTTGGAAAAACAGAATAGAGAAACGGAAGTAAGATGGGACGAGAAGTATAGTAGAAATGTGGGAAAGGGAAAAAGAATTTTTTTTTTTTTTTTTTCCAAATTGAATTGATATTGAACTGTAAACTATGGCATAAAATTATGTATCCTGATATTTATATTTGCGTTTCAGTTGTTTTTTGTAATATTTTGTATTCCTTTTTGTGGAATTGTCGACAACATAATTACCTTCTACTGAAAATTTCGCCAATTTCTTGTACTTTGGCTTACATTTGACGACGGTCCGGTTTTTAACTATATTCATACATTGATTTAGACAAGAATCTGTTTTTATGTTTCTTTTGTTAGTTCTAGCTTCTTTATCAATTTTTAACTTTGCAGACAACATGGCGATATCTTTTTTACTCAAATTTTTACAAATGAAGTCGATAGGTCGATGTTTAGTTGTTGAATGTATAGTAGAATTGTAGATGTTAATTATGTTAAACAACTTTTCGTCTAATTCCGATCTGTCTTTGGTTGCGTTCTTAATTCTTAAATGCTCGTTCAGCGTTCCATGTAACCTCTCGATATCTGCGTTGCCTGTTTTAAGAGAAGCTGTTGTTTTATGGAACATTATATCATTTTCTTTTAAATACTGTTCGACTGCTGAGTGTACTATGCAAGGTTCACCATCAGATATAATTTTATTTGGTCTTCCTAAAAATTGAATTCTTTGCTTAATTGCATTTAAAATAGATATCCAGGTCCTGTCTTCTAAATAATGAATAGTCGCGTATTTTGAAAATTTATCGATAGTTGTTAAATACATTTTTTTTCTTTCGGGGAACCAAATATCGATATGTACTATGTCATTGAAATGTTTAGGTGTTTCTGTAACTTGCATAGGGATTTTTAAAGGCTGTCGATCGTGTTTAGCAATATTACAAACTTCACAGTTTTTAACGAATTTTTGAATTTCAACTTGTAAGTTTGGGTAAAAATACAACTTTTTCAGTTCAAAAAACATTTCGTTTATTCCCCTATGGTTTTTGCTTATGTGCTCGTTTTGGATTATGGTAATAATTTCGTTTCTGTCTGTGATATCTTTCAGTTTAATGCATGATCTTAGCAACCTTAAATTGTTATTCATCGAAAAGTACTGGACGTATAATTTTTGAAATCTTAAGAAGAGTGGCATGAAATCACAATAGATGCAGTATAGACCTTTATTAATCAGAAAACCTTTCATTATGTTTAGCAAATTATCTTTCTTTTTGTCTAGTTGAATGTTATTTTGAATTTTTTTATGTACGATTTTCATAGTGATTTTTTCTTCTGTGCCATAACTTAAATATATTTGATTTTTGAACAAGTTAACAGGTTTTTCAGTAATGTATATATGCCGAGAGTCGTCTTCCTCTGCGCTATGAACGGTAGCACCAGTGGATATAACATCTTTGTTATTATTTCTGGTCTTAGTAGTCAGGGATGTAACTTCTTCATTACTACTGAAACTACTGCTTGGAGCCGCCTCGTTATTAAATAAACCTTGAAGATTAACTTCTTCGCTAATACTTGAACCTGGTTTGTTTTGTTCATTTTCATATTTGATACACCTGCTAAGGCCATCAGCTACGCAGTTTTCTTTCCCCTTAAGGTACTCGATATCGAAATCATATTCGTTCAGAAAAATTTTCCACCGCTGTAACTTCATATTTGGCTCCTTGATACCATTTAGCCAAGTTAAGGGTTTGTGATCTGTACGAATTGTAAACTTTCGTCCATACAGATATGTTCTGAAGTACTTGACGGACCAGACTATGGCGAGGAGCTCTTTTTCAATAACAGAATAATTGCGCTCATGGTTATTGAGTGTACGCGAAGCATAACAGATTGGGTGGTTGTTCTGACTTAGCACAGCCCCTAGTGCATACTGCGATGCGTCAGTAGTTAAAATGAAACGTTTAGTGAAATCAGGGCTTTGAAGAATAGGTTCAGATGTGAGTAAGGTTTTCAATTTGTTAAATGCTTTTACGTATTGGGTATTTGCGACATTGATGCGTTCGGATTTTTTAAGGTATTTTATCATAGGATAAGCAACTTTGGCATAATCCTGAATGAACTTCCGGTAATACCCGGTTATTCCTAGAAATTGCTTGATACCTTTAACGTTAGTTGGTAGATCAATTTTCATTATTGATTTGATTTTATTTGGGTCAGGTTTGATTCCATTATGAGTGATAATGTGTCCTAAGAAGTTTGTCGACAATTCCGCAAAATGGCACTTATTTACTTGGATTTTTAGATTGGACTCTTTGAGTTTCTGGAATATTTTCTTAAGCGAATCGAGGTGTTCTTCGAAACTTGTTGAAAATATCAGTATGTCGTCCAAGTAAACTACACAAATCTTATTGATGTAGTCACTTAGTACGCTATTCATCAACCTTTGAAATGTCGCTGGGGCATTCTTTAGCCCAAACGGCATTCTAAGGAACTCATAATGTCCTGATTTGGTGGAAAACGCAGTTTTGGCTCTGTCACGGGGTTCAACTTCTATTTGATGATACCCTTTGACCAAGTCTATTGTTGAGAAATAATTGCACTTGCCAAGTTTGTCGAAAAGTTCGTCAATGTTGGGCATCGGAAACCTGTCCTCTATTGTCTGTTCGTTCAATTTCCTATAATCAATAACAATTCGCCATTGTTTTGACCCGGACTCGTCAGCCTTTTTGGGGACAACCCAAAGCGGCGAATTGTAAGGACTATTGCTGGGCACAATTATTTTCTCGTTCAACATTTCTTTTATTTGTTTGTCAACTTCATTTGTATGGATTTCAGGATAGCGATAAAGTTTACTGTATGTTGGGATTTCGTTTTTGGTATTAATTTGATGTCTTATTTTGCTGGTAAATGTCAGGGAGTCGCCCTCCTTATAGAAAATTGGTTTATAGGAATAGATTAGGGTTTTTAGTTTGAAAGAATCAGAATTATTCAAATGACTTGCGAAAACCTTACTGTTTATTTGGTTTTCGAATGCTTCAACACAGAGCACGTTTAAGGTTTCGTAATTGTGATAACGATGAGAATAAGCTTCCTCATCTTCATTGAAGTAAATGGGGATGTTTGCTTCGTCTGTGATTAAGGTTCGGTGTTTATAATCAATAACTGGATTCAGTGGGAGCAGAATATTGTTACCTATCAAGCCGTCAAAGTAATCATGGAATTGAAATCCTAGGAAGTTGACAAAACAATTATTTTTATTGAACTCGTTAAATAAAGGGATTCTGTATTCTGTGTTTGTAAAGATATTGCGGCCAAGTACCCTAATGGTGTGACTTTTAGGAGGTATTTTCCACTTTGGATTGCATAAATTTTGGTTGATAATGCTGTACTCTGCGCCACAATCTATAATAAATCTTAAGGGTCTTAGGGCGGTTTTTATTTTTATATAGGGAAGTTGTTTTGGCGATTTATTGGAAAATTTGAGCGAATCGTTGTATTTTGATTGTTCATTAAGTGCAATGTCCATGGGTTCAGCGTTATTAGTCCGTCTTGTTTGATGTGACCGATCACTCTGTATGTGCATGTTATTCTGTGGTAACTGACCACTGCGCACGTAATTATTGTATTGTCTCTGTTGTCCACTAGTGTTATATTGTCTTG
Organism: Eumerus sabulonum; assembly: GCA_951905685.1. Classification (NCBI taxonomy): domain Eukaryota; kingdom Metazoa; phylum Arthropoda; class Insecta; order Diptera; family Syrphidae; genus Eumerus; species Eumerus sabulonum. The sequence goes on from OX645060.1 coordinate 214,587,489, forward strand.
TTTGTGTTCCGTTGTTACTATAATGTCCGTTATTGTATTGTCTTGATGGTCCATTTCGATTGCTGTTTTGGTGGCATTCTAAGGCATAGTCTCTGTTTTGTCGCGTGCGATTACCGAAATAACTATTTCTATTCCCAGTGGGTTGTGTGTTGTACGTCTGGCGACCAAAGTTGTTTTGGTTTCTCTGCCTTGATTCAATTTGAGCTCTTGCACTACTAGGCCCATAAAATTGGTGATTGATTTCAACGATAATCTTATACGCCTGGTTTAGAGATGTCGGATTTCGACTCAATATTATAGACTTAGTGGGTTCTGGCAAATTGTTTATAAAAGCCGTTAAGGCAATCCTATTATTGGAATCGATCATTGGTTGATCAATTCGATTATTCCCTAACAAATATATATTATTAATTCTACTTAGGAAGTTGTTAATGTTGTGGTAAAAATCTTCAATTGTCGTTACAACACGCGCTGTCCTAATTTCGTCGATTAATTTGTCAACCGAAGTGTTTTCTCCAAAACTATTTATTAAAATCTCCTTCATTAAATTCCAGGAAGTTATCCTTCCATGTTTTTGGAGCTCACCTTTAGCTTTTCCTACAACTTTATCTTTAATATAACCCGTAAAAATTGCAATCGTATTCCCGTCGAATGCTTCTAGCGTGGGTAATAGTGAATCGACCCTATCCAGGAAATCTATTAAACAATCCCTACTTCCATTAAATTCAGGAATTTTATTTATTAAATCTAAAGTAATTCTAAATCTATCTGCTAAATTTAAGGCTTCCATGATGATCGATTATTATTAGTACTTACTTTTCTTTCTTTCCTCTCGAATTTTTCCTTTTTCGGTTGGCGTTACTTGCTTGGAATTAACGTAGCTTGGGGAAATATGGCGTCACTTCCATGGATATGTCGTACACTGTTTAAAGATGGCGTCGTTTTTTTTTTTTTTTTTCAAGATAGCGTCGCTTACTCGAGCTTGGCTTGGTTTTTTTTTTTTTTTTTTCTTAATATGGCGTCTATTGCATGGCTATGGCCTTATTTGGACATGGCGTGGCGTGCTTAAATATGACGTCTTTTTTTTTTTTTTTTTCACACTGACCGATTTTATTTATTTGCACTGGTATTGTCGTTTTCCCCGTTTACGGTTGGGAGTTTTCTTAAACAAGGTGGCTTTATTTTTTTTTGTGCAACATACAACAAAAACACTGATCTTAAATTGAAACACGCGTGCTTTAAAGTCCCACTTCACGTGGAGTTCAACACTTTTTTGTAACACGGTAAATCTTTATTTCAAGTTCTAGTTTTTTATGTTGGTTTTTTATCACACTGTTTTATTTTTTATAGCCACCAGAGTTTTCCGACTGCGCCACTTTTATAATAGTTTGGTTACGATCGTTTAAATAAAACACAATGTTAACTTTAAGCTTTTTCTTTATTTGACCTACCACAACGACTGCCGAACTTAGAGTGATGACTCTCCAATCAAGATCTTCTTAAGAAGATCAAGGTGGAGAGTAGGTGGAGAGTTGGAGAAAGGGCTGGGGAAAGTTCCATAACACACGCGGTGTTTGGGTACAAACACCAAGTGTGGGAAATGGAACTTTCTATGCAATTCCTGCAAACAGGTGGAAACGCAATTCATTGTCATTATATAACACCTCCACCCCCAAGAATTTTTGGTCCCCAAAAATTATTATTATTGTATTAGTTTAATGTTTGATGTTTTCTCCAATTCAACACTTATTATAATTTTGATTGACAAATATTAGCTCAATATAACTTACTGCTATTGACTTAGTTACTTAAGAATACGTGTTTTTATTTCTTCTTGACAGTATATTTTATTCGTCAAATTCATTCATTTCCTTACAAAATCGTGATTTAAAAATGTTCTGTCTGTGGCTTTAATTACAATAAATAAATGTGACTCAATTCAATTTTTGTTATTTACATTGAAATTGTAGATTCATATTACATACTTATATAGATGCTAAGACTATTCAGTTTACATTTTTCTGTTGTAATTTTTCTTAAAATTAACTTTTTCAAAAGGTGCAATACTATTTCCCAAACTAGAAGCATTTTATCAAAACTATCTGAAAATATATCAACACGGAAGGAAACTTAGTACCAGAAAAAAGTTATTTAACTTCGTATTCATCGGCAATTGTATAAGCAAAGCTCAATAGATCACGCCCACATAAACAGACGGACTGTGCAGTGAACTCTGGACGCACAACTCAAGAACCTGCATCTGATATTTCGCTCGATCGTATTTTCATTGCTCTTGCAAGTTAAAGTTACCTATCTTATGAATTTGAGAAAAAAAGGAAGAAGTGATTTGGAAAAACAGAATAGAGAAACGGAAGTAAGATGGGACGAGAAGTATAGTAGAAATGTGGGAAAGGGAAAAAGAATTTTTTTTTTTTTTTTTTCCAAATTGAATTGATATTGAACTGTAAACTATGGCATAAAATTATGTATCCTGATATTTATATTTGCGTTTCAGTTGTTTTTTGTAATATTTTGTATTCCTTTTTGTGGAATTGTCGACAACATAATTACCTTCTACTGAAAATTTCGCCAATTTCTTGTACTTTGGCTTACATTTGACGACGGTCCGGTTTTTAACTATATTCATACATTGATTTAGACAAGAATCTGTTTTTATGTTTCTTTTGTTAGTTCTAGCTTCTTTATCAATTTTTAACTTTGCAGACAACATGGCGATATCTTTTTTACTCAAATTTTTACAAATGAAGTCGATAGGTCGATGTTTAGTTGTTGAATGTATAGTAGAATTGTAGATGTTAATTATGTTAAACAACTTTTCGTCTAATTCCGATCTGTCTTTGGTTGCGTTCTTAATTCTTAAATGCTCGTTCAGCGTTCCATGTAACCTCTCGATATCTGCGTTGCCTGTTTTAAGAGAAGCTGTTGTTTTATGGAACATTATATCATTTTCTTTTAAATACTGTTCGACTGCTGAGTGTACTATGCAAGGTTCACCATCAGATATAATTTTATTTGGTCTTCCTAAAAATTGAATTCTTTGCTTAATTGCATTTAAAATAGATATCCAGGTCCTGTCTTCTAAATAATGAATAGTCGCGTATTTTGAAAATTTATCGATAGTTGTTAAATACATTTTTTTTCTTTCGGGGAACCAAATATCGATATGTACTATGTCATTGAAATGTTTAGGTGTTTCTGTAACTTGCATAGGGATTTTTAAAGGCTGTCGATCGTGTTTAGCAATATTACAAACTTCACAGTTTTTAACGAATTTTTGAATTTCAACTTGTAAGTTTGGGTAAAAATACAACTTTTTCAGTTCAAAAAACATTTCGTTTATTCCCCTATGGTTTTTGCTTATGTGCTCGTTTTGGATTATGGTAATAATTTCGTTTCTGTCTGTGATATCTTTCAGTTTAATGCATGATCTTAGCAACCTTAAATTGTTATTCATCGAAAAGTACTGGACGTATAATTTTTGAAATCTTAAGAAGAGTGGCATGAAATCACAATAGATGCAGTATAGACCTTTATTAATCAGAAAACCTTTCATTATGTTTAGCAAATTATCTTTCTTTTTGTCTAGTTGAATGTTATTTTGAATTTTTTTATGTACGATTTTCATAGTGATTTTTTCTTCTGTGCCATAACTTAAATATATTTGATTTTTGAACAAGTTAACAGGTTTTTCAGTAATGTATATATGCCGAGAGTCGTCTTCCTCTGCGCTATGAACGGTAGCACCAGTGGATATAACATCTTTGTTATTATTTCTGGTCTTAGTAGTCAGGGATGTAACTTCTTCATTACTACTGAAACTACTGCTTGGAGCCGCCTCGTTATTAAATAAACCTTGAAGATTAACTTCTTCGCTAATACTTGAACCTGGTTTGTTTTGTTCATTTTCATATTTGATACACCTGCTAAGGCCATCAGCTACGCAGTTTTCTTTCCCCTTAAGGTACTCGATATCGAAATCATATTCGTTCAGAAAAATTTTCCACCGCTGTAACTTCATATTTGGCTCCTTGATACCATTTAGCCAAGTTAAGGGTTTGTGATCTGTACGAATTGTAAACTTTCGTCCATACAGATATGTTCTGAAGTACTTGACGGACCAGACTATGGCGAGGAGCTCTTTTTCAATAACAGAATAATTGCGCTCATGGTTATTGAGTGTACGCGAAGCATAACAGATTGGGTGGTTGTTCTGACTTAGCACAGCCCCTAGTGCATACTGCGATGCGTCAGTAGTTAAAATGAAACGTTTAGTGAAATCAGGGCTTTGAAGAATAGGTTCAGATGTGAGTAAGGTTTTCAATTTGTTAAATGCTTTTACGTATTGGGTATTTGCGACATTGATGCGTTCGGATTTTTTAAGGTATTTTATCATAGGATAAGCAACTTTGGCATAATCCTGAATGAACTTCCGGTAATACCCGGTTATTCCTAGAAATTGCTTGATACCTTTAACGTTAGTTGGTAGATCAATTTTCATTATTGATTTGATTTTATTTGGGTCAGGTTTGATTCCATTATGAGTGATAATGTGTCCTAAGAAGTTTGTCGACAATTCCGCAAAATGGCACTTATTTACTTGGATTTTTAGATTGGACTCTTTGAGTTTCTGGAATATTTTCTTAAGCGAATCGAGGTGTTCTTCGAAACTTGTTGAAAATATCAGTATGTCGTCCAAGTAAACTACACAAATCTTATTGATGTAGTCACTTAGTACGCTATTCATCAACCTTTGAAATGTCGCTGGGGCATTCTTTAGCCCAAACGGCATTCTAAGGAACTCATAATGTCCTGATTTGGTGGAAAACGCAGTTTTGGCTCTGTCACGGGGTTCAACTTCTATTTGATGATACCCTTTGACCAAGTCTATTGTTGAGAAATAATTGCACTTGCCAAGTTTGTCGAAAAGTTCGTCAATGTTGGGCATCGGAAACCTGTCCTCTATTGTCTGTTCGTTCAATTTCCTATAATCAATAACAATTCGCCATTGTTTTGACCCGGACTCGTCAGCCTTTTTGGGGACAACCCAAAGCGGCGAATTGTAAGGACTATTGCTGGGCACAATTATTTTCTCGTTCAACATTTCTTTTATTTGTTTGTCAACTTCATTTGTATGGATTTCAGGATAGCGATAAAGTTTACTGTATGTTGGGATTTCGTTTTTGGTATTAATTTGATGTCTTATTTTGCTGGTAAATGTCAGGGAGTCGCCCTCCTTATAGAAAATTGGTTTATAGGAATAGATTAGGGTTTTTAGTTTGAAAGAATCAGAATTATTCAAATGACTTGCGAAAACCTTACTGTTTATTTGGTTTTCGAATGCTTCAACACAGAGCACGTTTAAGGTTTCGTAATTGTGATAACGATGAGAATAAGCTTCCTCATCTTCATTGAAGTAAATGGGGATGTTTGCTTCGTCTGTGATTAAGGTTCGGTGTTTATAATCAATAACTGGATTCAGTGGGAGCAGAATATTGTTACCTATCAAGCCGTCAAAGTAATCATGGAATTGAAATCCTAGGAAGTTGACAAAACAATTATTTTTATTGAACTCGTTAAATAAAGGGATTCTGTATTCTGTGTTTGTAAAGATATTGCGGCCAAGTACCCTAATGGTGTGACTTTTAGGAGGTATTTTCCACTTTGGATTGCATAAATTTTGGTTGATAATGCTGTACTCTGCGCCACAATCTATAATAAATCTTAAGGGTCTTAGGGCGGTTTTTATTTTTATATAGGGAAGTTGTTTTGGCGATTTATTGGAAAATTTGAGCGAATCGTTGTATTTTGATTGTTCATTAAGTGCAATGTCCATGGGTTCAGCGTTATTAGTCCGTCTTGTTTGATGTGACCGATCACTCTGTATGTGCATGTTATTCTGTGGTAACTGACCACTGCGCACGTAATTATTGTATTGTCTCTGTTGTCCACTAGTGTTATATTGTCTTGTTTGTGTTCCGTTGTTACTATAATGTCCGTTATTGTATTGTCTTGATGGTCCATTTCGATTGCTGTTTTGGTGGCATTCTAAGGCATAGTCTCTGTTTTGTCGCGTGCGATTACCGAAATAACTATTTCTATTCCCAGTGGGTTGTGTGTTGTACGTCTGGCGACCAAAGTTGTTTTGGTTTCTCTGCCTTGATTCAATTTGAGCTCTTGCACTACTAGGCCCATAAAATTGGTGATTGATTTCAACGATAATCTTATACGCCTGGTTTAGAGATGTCGGATTTCGACTCAATATTATAGACTTAGTGGGTTCTGGCAAATTGTTTATAAAAGCCGTTAAGGCAATCCTATTATTGGAATCGATCATTGGTTGATCAATTCGATTATTCCCTAACAAATATATATTATTAATTCTACTTAGGAAGTTGTTAATGTTGTGGTAAAAATCTTCAATTGTCGTTACAACACGCGCTGTCCTAATTTCGTCGATTAATTTGTCAACCGAAGTGTTTTCTCCAAAACTATTTATTAAAATCTCCTTCATTAAATTCCAGGAAGTTATCCTTCCATGTTTTTGGAGCTCACCTTTAGCTTTTCCTACAACTTTATCTTTAATATAACCCGTAAAAATTGCAATCGTATTCCCGTCGAATGCTTCTAGCGTGGGTAATAGTGAATCGACCCTATCCAGGAAATCTATTAAACAATCCCTACTTCCATTAAATTCAGGAATTTTATTTATTAAATCTAAAGTAATTCTAAATCTATCTGCTAAATTTAAGGCTTCCATGATGATCGATTATTATTAGTACTTACTTTTCTTTCTTTCCTCTCGAATTTTTCCTTTTTCGGTTGGCGTTACTTGCTTGGAATTAACGTAGCTTGGGGAAATATGGCGTCACTTCCATGGATATGTCGTACACTGTTTAAAGATGGCGTCGTTTTTTTTTTTTTTTTTCAAGATAGCGTCGCTTACTCGAGCTTGGCTTGGTTTTTTTTTTTTTTTTTTCTTAATATGGCGTCTATTGCATGGCTATGGCCTTATTTGGACATGGCGTGGCGTGCTTAAATATGACGTCTTTTTTTTTTTTTTTTTCACACTGACCGATTTTATTTATTTGCACTGGTATTGTCGTTTTCCCCGTTTACGGTTGGGAGTTTTCTTAAACAAGGTGGCTTTATTTTTTTTTGTGCAACATACAACAAAAACACTGATCTTAAATTGAAACACGCGTGCTTTAAAGTCCCACTTCACGTGGAGTTCAACACTTTTTTGTAACACGGTAAATCTTTATTTCAAGTTCTAGTTTTTTATGTTGGTTTTTTATCACACTGTTTTATTTTTTATAGCCACCAGAGTTTTCCGACTGCGCCACTTTTATAATAGTTTGGTTACGATCGTTTAAATAAAACACAATGTTAACTTTAAGCTTTTTCTTTATTTGACCTACCACAACGACTGCCGAACTTAGAGTGATGACTCTCCAATCAAGATCTTCTTAAGAAGATCAAGGTGGAGAGTAGGTGGAGAGTTGGAGAAAGGGCTGGGGAAAGTTCCATAACACACGCGGTGTTTGGGTACAAACACCAAGTGTGGGAAATGGAACTTTCTATGCAATTCCTGCAAACAGGTGGAAACGCAATTCATTGTCATTATATAACAATATACTGTGAGTGTTATGCCTGCAGGCAGTACGTCTGGTCACTTTCCATTCACAACTGCGTTGCATACTTTTTATCATCCGTTTAGGAATTACTTTTACTTGGCTATGAAGCGAATTTGAGCTATAGACCTTCCGATCGGCGGTCGATGATGTTAACCAGTGCACCACGGCCACCCCCTGAATTTTCTTTGCCGTTATTCAGTCGACTTCATTTCCTTTATTATTGTCCGGAGCTTGAGGTCCTGCCACGGCATCGTAGCCAGCCAGTCGTCATCTGTAATGTGTAGATTGAACACAAATAAGGACACTTCTTCCACCTCCCTTTCCTCCTCCACCGGTAGCCGACTGAGTGCGTCCACATATGCTGCTTACCGGCCTGGTTGTTGTACGGTCTCAAATGTGAACTCTTGTAATTTCAGCCACCATCTTCCCACTCCGTGGTATTATCTTGGGTTTATTCTTCGTTGCGATGATTGCTTCACAATCCGTAACCACCTTGAACTCCCTTCTTAGCAGATATACTCGGAACCGTTCGAGGCTGTCCACGATCGCCAACACCTCCAGTTCGTAAGAATGGTATTTTCTTTCGTCTTCTGACAGCTTGCGGCTATAAAACAGAACCGGACGCAATGTTGGGTCTTCTTTTGCTCGTTGAAACAGTATTCCTCCTAGCCTAACTGCTGGTGCATCGGTATGCACCTCGTGTTCGCAATCAGGAACATAAATCGTCAATACCGGAGGATTACTTAGGATCCACTTTAGCCGTTAAACGCCTCTTCTTGTGAAACCGCCCATACGAATTCTTGGTCCGTTTTCAATAAATCCGTCAGCGGTATCGCCACCTGGGCATAGTACCGAACAAACTTCCGAAAAAACTCAGTGAGCCCTAGGAATCGGCGAACTTCATGAACGTTTTGGAGTTTCGAAAACTCTGTGATCGCAATCGTCTTCCGGCAACTCGGCTTTAGTCCCTCTTGGCTTATATCGTATCCCAGGAACTGAATTCTCGATTTGAAAAAGACGCATTTTTGGACATTCAACGTAAGTCCAAGCTCTTGGAGTACACTCAGGAATCTCAGGAATCTCCTCAACTTCTCCAGTCCCTCTTTCTCTGTTTTGCTGGCAATGATAGTGTCATCGAGATAAGCGGCTACATCGCTCTGTGGCAGTCGTGCCACAGCGTTTACGAGTCCAAAGGGCATTCTGTTGAACTCGAAGCATCCCTCGTCTGTTGTAAATGCGGTGTACTTTTTGCTCTCCTCCTTCATGCGGATTTGATGGTAACCCGAAGCCAATCCAACACTGTGAAGTACGTGTTTTCACACAGTGACGTCAATACTTCGTCTATTACCGGCATCGGAATCTTCCGCTTCTTGATGATCTTGTTGAGAACTCGGAAGTCGATGCAGAATCTGTCCGTGCCGTCTTATTTCTTTGTTAGCACAATCGGAGGGCAAAAGTCAGAAGAAGAGGGTCGGATGACCCCTAGCCTAAGTAATTTCTGCACTTTCCTTTGGACGATATCCCGTTTAGCGAATGGGAGCCTGTATGGTTGCAAACAAACTGGTTGAGAAGATGACAGCTGAATTTCACATTCACTTAACTTGGACTCCCCTAACTCCTCGGCATCCATAGCGAAACAGTCTTGATAGATATTGATGATATCTTGTAACTCTTGGCTATTCTTATCGCTGAGGTTTTCAACATCAAGTGCCGTCACTAACAGCTTCCTTTTTAAATCACTCCCTTCCGCCCGCCTGTGTTTTGGCCCAGTAGATTTCGTCCAATAATCATATGATACGGTTGGCTCTCATCTGGAACCACTACAATCTCGCAGCAAGCAGTCAGTTGATCTACGGAGACTTCCGCATATATGCGTCCTACTGTAGTGTACCCTCCACCTCCAAATCCATTAGGAACCAATGTGACGCAGTCACTCCCGAGATCAATAAATGCTGTCACTTCGCGTCCGTTTACCTTGGCTGCCTTCATATATTCCGTCGTCTCTGTTCTTACCACCATTTGACGCGGATTTCCCGCACTCCCTCCCAAGTCAGTACATGGTCTTCCTTCCGCCGGTAGTGTTCGCCTTATCGGACGTTGTCATTTAAAATGTCCTACCTGTTGGCATTGATAACACCGCACCTCCCCTCTGGTCCTTCCAACTTGTCCAATCTCGAATCTTTCAATTTCCCGTTGTTTGGGCTTCTCCTCTGACCGTCGACTAACAAAGGCCTCGTAGGGGTAGCATCTATTCGACGGATGCTGGCCTGCTAAAAAGCGAGAAGAGCCACCGCAGTCGAACATCTTGCGGCACTGTTAGTAAGTCCCATTTCCACCTCCTCGTGGTGCCATCTGGAGATTTCCTATGGAAATTGCAGACGGGGAAGGCCGAATGGCGAGCCTCCTGCGCCAAAAAACAGGATTAGTCGGTTGGGCTACGGCCTAGTAAAAAAAAACACAAACTCCGAAACAACCACAAGCCTCTGATATAACGGACCGGATTTATGTTGACGACCCTTGCAAAAAACGAAAAAAGGACAATGATCTTCGGCTTTGTACGTAGAATGTTAGGTCCCTAAACAGGCCACGTGCAGCCGAACAACTTGCGGACGCCCTAGACCGCTATAAAGCGGACATCACCGCCACCCAGGAAATGCGATGGAATGGACCGGGTATAAAGCGGATGAAAAACTGCGATATTTACTACAGCGACTGCTATAGAGAGAGAGGGCAACGATTGACTGCGCGTAGTAAACGTTCGTTGTCTGACGTTCTCGGAAGCTTTAGATCCTGAATGTCATTCTGATCTTTTTTCCGAAGTATTTTGTTTATCTGCGGAAACATATTCGCGTTGTTGGATTTTACTGCGCGAATTTTGTTGCTCCAGTGCAGACTTATGGCCAAGGTAAACCGCCTGTTCAAGAGTTTGAGTCTTGACAGGAGTCTACTTTTCTGTCGATGATGGTCGCGTTTCGGTACATGTCCGTGGTATCGTAATGCCGTTGGCGTGGTATCGTTCTATCCATAGCTTGTTTGATTATTTCGTCCATTTATTTTAGGTGCCTATGGGGCACTCGAAGTGAGTGCTCTCGCCAGGCAGTTGGCAAAGCGTTACCAGCGTGCTCTATTATAATCGTAGGGGTAGGTGTGGACATACTCCGCCATTTCTACGAATTCGTCTGGTATTTCAATTACAGCACTAAGTCCGCAATGGTCACTGTCATACTCAACGGTATGTAAACAGTTCTATTCGTTCGTGGCGGCCAGTCTCTCTCAGATAGGCGCCGCTTCGAGGAAACGACGGACTATCCGTTGCGAGTAACTTGAGTTTATACTCAATATTATGCAGGGCCCACCAATGGCTTAATAGGCTCCCTCTAGTGTTGGGAACATTATTCCGTTCCAAAGGCAGATACACACAATGCATGCCTCTAGCCCCTGGAACCTCAGTCCTTCACAGCTATATGTAATTTTATGTTTAATATTCTTTTTGATGAAGATTGCGACACATACGCCTTGAGCGGCATTGGGTCGATCTCTTCTTATTACATTATAGGAATTGTGCCGAATTTTGTACCTCTGGTTTAGCTTAGTTTCGCTAGCCAGAAACACATCAGGGCTTTGTTCTTGCAACAGGTTTAAAAGAACGGTGCGTCGCTCGATCATAGTTAGTCAATTCACATTCACAGGGAGGATCTTTAAGAAACTCTCTACTGGCGTATCCATTAGGACTGTAGAGGAGCTAAGTTCGGACGAAACGAGTAGAGCCTGTCCACTCGTTTCGCCTGCTCTGTGATCTGCTGCTGGAGCTGGGCGATCTGCCCTTAAATGGCGAGCAGAACCGGTAGCTGTTCCGCCTCGGCCCCTGGTACCTTGGGAGCAGGCACTGAGGCTTTGGGAGCAGCCTTTGGTATTCGTATCGCTTTCCCTGACCTGCCGCCATTTTGGCGTTAAACGGCCCAATTGGGGTTAAACGGCTAAATATTGTATACCCTTCGAGGGAGGTATCTTCTCGACTTTCTGTCGAGCTTCTTTTAGTTTCGTTATCTGCTGGAACTTAGAACAACCCCAATAGCTTGCGGGGTGCCCCGAGTTCCCACAGAGTGCTCATAAAAGTTGTTCTCTTTCGAGAACTTTCACTGCGCTCCGGTCGCATTCGTCGTACCTGTGGTTCTGTGCGCACTTGACGCATCGATGCTGCATTTCGCAGTTCGATGCGGTGTGCCCGAACCTTTGGCAGCGGATACATTGGATCATGTGCCTTTATAATTTTTCCCACTGCACTACCTGGGCGTCTATGGTAGTGATTTTCCTTAGACACTCCAGGGTGTCAGCTGGACCAGAGAGAAGGGCAATGACCGCTTCTCCTGTTTGGCCGCCACTGTGGTAAACGGCTTGACCCCCACGAACCTGAGGTCATCGCTCTCGAGCTTTTTGAGCCCAGAGAGCAATTCCTCGAGGTCAGTAATGGACTCCACGCCTTTTAGGAGCATTGTCCGCAACCTCTCGACCTCTGGAGTAAACGTATAATACTCCGTGGTAGAATCTTTAAGTAAGGACCCCATTTGCTTATGCTTATCCAGTGATTTACACGGGATAAAATAGCGTGGTCCCAATCAATTAACTTAAAAATTTTCTAAACCAATAGCGTACTTACACATGTCCACGGTTTGTCTCACAGCTAGGGTGTCGGCGTAAATGGGCGGCACCTTCCCGTTCTTCTTCTTGGAGCAGCGGCTTCGCTTCCATTTCTGCGTTTGTTGTTGTTGTTGCTGCTGTTGTTGTTGCCACTGTCTCATTATCTGCGGCTGGTGTTGTTGCTACTTTTCCTGAAGCTGTAGTTGTTGCCGCTGCTTCATAGGCTGCAGCTGTTGTTGTTTCTGCTTCTTTGTCGGCTGCAGCTGTTGCTTTTGTTGCTTCTGCTGCTGGGGCTGCTGTTGCTGCTCCCGCTGCGGTTGTTGTTGTTGCGGCTTCTTTCGCAGCAGCAGCTTTTGTTGATGTTGCACCTTATGCTGCTTTTCAGTCACCTTTATTTGCCAGATTTCGGGAAAATTTGTCCCTCACGGCTTGAGGCTTCTGCTAAAGGATTTTCTCTTCGTCCTCGAGTTCGATTTCATTTCGAGAAGAGTACGAATGGATTATTCTCACCCGTGTAGCGAACCTCCCTACCTTGGGAGAGGCAAGCAGGGTCCGCTTCATCGGTGACATACAATTTATGTTGTTGTTGTTGCTGAAGTGTTTCTTTTGATGTTGATGGTGCCCCTTGCTTCCCTACGATTCTCAGCATCTCTGCCGAAGTAGAACGGGAGGGGCGCTTCACCAGATTAGGAGTTGGATTTACCCTCCTCCTGCGCTTAATAACAAGGCCTGGCGTCGCAAAATCGGATGACTTCATATCATCCGATTCTGACGCCCTACGATGTACGCTTCTCTGCCTATCGCATGACATTTTTCCCGTTACTTCCAATAACGTTGGAAGCAACCGAAGGAAAAAAATGAGTAAAAAATCTTTACAGGGAATCGAGCTGCCGACCGTTGCCACTCCGATCGCTCACCCTTTTGTTTTTTTACAATTTATATTCATTTTTATTTTGACATACATACTTATAACTATCTTACGTGCTAGACAAAATGACTAAAACTAGCTTCTATCTAGCTTCTACTTATGACGCCGTGGCGCAGTGGTTAGTGTGTTGGACTCTGACGCACGATGAGCGAGTTCGGATCCCGATAACACCAACGCCATCGAATGTTTATTTCGCGGCGTTCCTCCTCGGCGGGGTACTGGCAAAACCCCCCGTAGTATGCTTGCCGTGAAAAAGCTTCTCGACTCACGCCGTTCGGAATCGGCATTAAACTGTAGGTCCCTTTCACCTGTGTGAAAAATAAATCACACACAACATGGGTGATTCAGAGAAGCTTGGCTCTGGTCCTTCATGGGCTATAACGCTATCAAAGAAGAAGACTTAGTATATGCTTAGCAGTGGGTGGTGTGTTGGCATCTGACGCCGACGACACAGGGTTCGAATCCCAACAACAGCTATATCATCGAACGTGTTTTTCACGGTGCTTCTCCTCAGCGGGGTACTGACAAAACACCCTATAGTATAATTATAAAGAAAAGCTTCTCGAATTTCGCCATTCGGAACCGGCAATAAACTGTAGGTCCCTTTCACCTATGGGAAAATAAAATCACACACAACATGGGTGATTGAGAGAAGCTCGGCTTTGGTCCTTCACGGACTGTAACGCCAACATACATACAACAAGTGGATATTTGTCAGGACTGAGGAAGTGAAGATCGCATCGCTTGATGCGCTCAAGGCAGCTCAAGAAGCGCATGTCAGACGTACTTCGAGGATTGGAAGAAGCGCGGATTACTTTAATATTGATAAATAAGTAAATATGAGTTCGACAAAAATAAAAAGTCACTTTATTGTTTGAACATACCATGAACATTCCTTTATTAAACGTAGGAGCATTTATTAACCGCTTGCTGGCGGAGCTTAATCTATTGTCAAGAAATCTACCTCATAAAATAGGCAAAAATGTTACGATTAAGTGTGATATTCGCTTTCGCATGTTTTGAGCTTTCGGGTCACAGGTGTCCACTGCTTTACGAATTAGATTTTTATTTGAAACCCAATATTGAATTACTGTTCTGGATGCTTTGATACCACTGGCTGGTGGTTAAATGTTTGTCATTTGCTTATAAGCAAGGACCGGAAATTATGTTAGATATTCGTACATATTCTGATGGTAGCCGCAAAGGGTCATGTCTAGCTACATACATATACCAATATATTTTATAATTTGCACGTGCACACAGGGTTATAACTACACTTATATGTCACAGAGTTACGGGCAGATGGGACTTGGCTTAAAACTTCCGCGGATTGTAGTGGTTGGAAAATACAGAGCTTGGTAGAGCATTCCATACTCGTATTGAATGGCTAAAGAAAGTCGATAGTACGCCTGAAGGCAGGCTTAAGAGTAACTAATGGGTATTCTGAGCTTCGTCGGCATTGCGGGTGATTGAAAAGGGTGGAGTGCAGCTGGGCGAATTCGCTACAGCACTTATTGTGGAAAGTATGATAAAGCAGATAGAGGCGGGAAACATTCCTACGAAGCTCAAGTGATACTCTAGGTTTTGAAATGTTGCTATCATACATTAGTTTCACCGCACAAATGTGCAAGGAGGTTAAGTGAACCCCAGACTAGACATGGGAGTTCTACTCTAGCTCGGGGCGAATAAACGTCTTATACGTGGTGTGGCAATTAAACTGCGTCATAACTCGGAAAGACGGGTCCTTTATATCAGTTTTCATCCAAGGCTGAAGTCGACAACACGTCTTATTTGTGTGGTGTGCGTATTCGTCGAAAAAAACATTTTTTAGTGTCCTCGTAAAAACGAATGCCTCATTACATCACAAACAACATGTTGTGATTCAATGTTTAGTGAAAACTTTAGAAAATTTCAGGTGTTGTATGGAGATGAGTATACGTCAAAATCACGTGTGTTTGTAAGGACCAAGCTGTTAAAGAAGAGGCGTGAATCAATAGAAGACAATTCATGTGACGGAGTTTCCACCATCTCTAACACGACGACATCGTTCATGGTGAATATGTTCCTACCGACCAGAAAATGACCGGACAGGTCTATGTTGGCGTCCTGAAGAAGCTGCGAGCACGTGTTTTCCATGTACGACCTCTTTACAGCTCTAGTCGTACCACCCATTCTCCTAAGGTATAATACTGTTACGAAAATGAGATTGTTCAGAATAGGATTCGATCACTGGATTGCTATAAACTACAACTGTGTTCTGTTTATGCATTACCCACACTTTATTATTCCAGTTCAGATCAATTATCTGAGCGCTTCATCTTTACATATTACAAGTTTTTACACAATTTGCACGTTATGACTTACACACACCTTTATTACACACTTTATCTCTATAACTCACTAGGTGGCTTGATTACTTTCCCACACTCAATACCGACTGATCACTGGTTACTGAATTCCAAAGGGCGAGTGTTCCCGATTATACAGCCCTCGCTCCACTTTCTCGAATGTTCGCCGTCAGACGTCTCTAGAATGCTCCGTGCTCTGGCATTGACATTCAGCAGTATGCCGTTGAAAGTTAGCATCATTTACTTTTTAGCTGCAATAGAGCATTCCCAACGTTGACAGCGAAATTCGAACACAACCGCCGGTTCTTGTCCGTAACAATGCTTCTTACTCCGTGATGAATAAAGTTTCTCATACCATGGCGAATGGTATTGGTGACCATATCAGGAATAGTATTCACATCATTTTTGGGGAAACATAACAATCAGTTAATCATAACAATCTTAATTCGTTAGCAATACAAGATGTGATTGTAAACAGGCAGTCATCAGGAAAGACTACGTTGCTACGTTGGATATTAGTATGCAAGCTCTGCTGCTTTCCATAATCTCCGCATGACGAAATCTACTGCAGAGAGTCTGATGAAAGTCGATTCAGAACATTTTAAAATAACCAAATTGGTACGCATATAAAAAACGGTAAAGTAGACTCTTAAGTGCTGAGGCTTATTTCGTTGTAAAGATGTTTTAAGGATTCAGGTGAGTGTTTTCAGTACAGTCGCGATATTACGAAGAATTGAATCCTTCAGACTGAGACGAAGTGGTCACTTATTGCATATACAATTTTCCTTTCAAACCAAAATGTAATCAAGTCCTTTTGGAAATCGTAAAAACGCTGCAGATGGTAACCATACCAAAGTACGCAGCAGATTAATACAAACATTTTCTTAGGGAATATACAATGTACGCTATTAGCCGCAAGGTTACTTGCCGGCATATGGCATATGGTGAACATCAACAAGTTACTTCTCGTTAATTTATCATTAGGAAAGTAATAACCTCAATGTTCCCTTAATGTTCGTAGAAAACGTACAGATGTGAGAATAAGGATCCAGCGCGGAAGTGTTTAAGGGACGGCAGTAAACATAATTGGTCGTAAAAGTTAATGGGTGTGCTTTCTAATACTTTTTTAATTTTTTGCTGTAATCGTTGAGTGGCAACTTACACATGAGAAATAAATAAAAAATTCTACTCCCATTCTGAGAGTCATCAGTGCCCTGGGATAGAACTTTAGTATGCAACACGACAACCATTTGTGTTCAAGTTTCAGACGCATATGGTCGCTTCGCAGCCAATTCCATGCTAATAGTACATGAAATATATACATTTATCAACGCAATTGAATTTTTCACGGAGATAATGCTGATAGAACGAACGAAGTTGGAAATGAAAAAAACAAAACCATAGACAAGCATCCAAGTTGATGTTTACCAAAAAAAGCCTTCAAGCAATGAAAATATAAACCGTGAAATAGATAGAAGTAGCAAAACTGCTGCTCTATTTCTCGATTTGACCAAAGCATTCGACTTATTCAATCACAAACTAATGCTAAAGACACTCTATAGATACGGTTTTAGAGATAATATAATTCCCTAAGTGATTCAGTTTTGTGCGGATTCAGGAGTTCCCCAAGGATCAGTTTTAGGACCTCTGCTTTTCCTGAAATATGTATATCAATTCAGTTTTAAGTCTGTCGCTCACTGGGCATCGCTTTTGCTGACGACTTGGTTTTGTCCTCTTACATATATGTAAAGGTAAAAATTGTATTTATAAATTGTGAATTGTGAATTATGAATGTAATCTGGAACTGAAATGAATGAAAATAAAAAAAATATCGCATGAATCGTCGAGCGCGACGCAAACACTGCCGTACCATGCTTTACTGGAACCATTTCGCCGCATTTTCAGGCCCTTATTTGAGAACCTCTGGATAAGACCAGAACGCAAACATTTTCGTCATCCAGTAAGCTATAATCATACACTTAAAATCCAAAACTTCTAGTCTATATGTCATTTAGTTCCGAAGTTAAGCGAAAGCAAAGTTTCGCATTTATGACACTCACTTACTCACTCACTCATGATCATCAGAATAGAACTAGTACTTCCCATAAACTCAGAGAGCTGAAATTTGGTATAGGGTTAGGGTTTAATGACGACATAAAGGGAAAACTATAAAAACTAGGATAATCGAAGATCTGGAGCACCTGGTGACCCTGATTAGAAAACACAAGAGCCCAACCAAACTATAAGAGGTCGACATACCGCCTTTACAAAAAATATTCAACTTGGTTGGTCGCTTCATTTGATGTCAAAAATCGAAGGTCTGAAGTATCTGATGAAGAACCCTCAGCTGGTCTCAGCTGTATTAGGGATATGGTAATGCCCCCTTCTACTATTTTTCTGGCCTATAGCCTAATAAAATAAATCAATATTCCCACGTTTCTACAAAAAGAAGTGAAATACCACCAAAAACATTCTGTAAAAAACTAGCCAAGTTTCGATGGAGCTGCTTGTTTATTTCTAAAAAAATAATGAAATCTAGACTAAGTCGTGCCAAGTCTAAGGTTCCTTACTGCGATTTCTTTATTATTATAGTTAATGTTGTGTGACTTGGCCATTGAAGGGTACACAAGGGTACAAAACCAGGTGCTCCATGACACCATTGCACCAATCTGTCGCCAGAACCGCTACCCATTGACGATCTCGACGATCCGTCTGTACTGGAAATATAAAAAATAATTTTTTATACTGTTTGTTTCAGGCTCGCTTTATCAAGCTTACAATTGACTGGTTATTGAATCAACGTTTTCCATCGTCAACGGTCAAGTCACACAACATTAACTATAATAATAAAGAAATCGTAGTAAGGAACCTTAGACTTGGCACGACTTTGTCTAGATTTCGTTATTTTTTAGAGATAAACAAGCAGCTCCATCGAGACTTGGCTAGTTTTTTACAGAATGTTTTTGGTGGGATAAGTATTTCACAAATGGTTGAGTATTAACTGACAATAGTAACGCGTCAGCGTTGAATATTAACTGACAATTGTAAAGCGATTGAGGACGCACGATGAGCGAGTTGGAATCCCGATAACACCAACGCTATCGAACTTTTATTTCGAGGCGTCCCTAATCGGCGGGGTACTGGCAAAATCCCCCATAGTATTCTTGCCTTGAAAAAGCTTCCCGACTAACGCCTTACGGAATCTGCATTAAACTGTAGGTCCTCTTCACCTGTGTGAAAAATAAATCACACACAACATGGGTGATTGAGAGAAGCTTGGCTCTGGTCCTTCATGGGCTGTAGCGTCACCAAAAAAAGAAAGTAAAGCGACTAGACCAAATTAACATAATTTCTTCTCAAACAGCATGAATTTCAATTGCTCATCCTTTATTCATAACCAACTGTGGGAAAAATATAAGTTTTCTAACAATGTCCTTGAACATTGAACTAGTGCCACTCTATCTCACTGTGACTTTTCAAACAACAATTTTGCGGGAAACCTTTGGGGTGTGAGCTTTGATCATTACATTACAGATGGAATTGTTACTTGAAAATTGAGTAATTTGAATTGCCTTTGTGATAGCGTAATCCAATGGCGAACCACTAATTAAAGGCAATTTAAGACGCTTTTCACGTCTTATGGGGATATTGTTGAAGCTTTACTAATTTATTATAAAATGCGATAGATACAGGAAAACATCATTAACGACTATTAAATTTTAACGAATCCCTTCCCGGGGAGACGAGAAATTATCCGTTCCAGGTTGCTATACATTTACTAGGAAGTGCGAGTACGTACAACTCCGTTCGTCTGCAGGCATTTTATTGGTCTCATTAAAGATTTGTGATGAAATTTATTATGTTTTGGGGTAAATTTAAGAACGCGGGCAATAAATGGCTTCAGAAAGCTTCCATAACATCTTCCTAACTAGACTCTAGGGTCAATGCAAAAAGTAATTCATTACTTCTCAAATATAATCATTAGTATTAAACGATATCATTAGCTATTAGAAAGCTCAATGCCATTTAGGTTTTCTTTCATTAGGGTTAGAAAAATCTAAGAAAATTCGTCTGCATTAACATTTTAAAATGCCAAAGCGCACCATTAGATTTACACAGTTGGCGGTATGAGGAAAGTTGTATAGTCGTATGATTTTACTTTAACTCACATCAACAAATGTAATGCGAAATTTCGTCATCCGCTTGGTTAAAACGTTGAGACTGAGTGAATGTTAATATGAGGATATGAGCTTGGAAGATATTGAAACAAAATATGTATGTAAATTGCGAATTAGTTTACATTTTCATTCCATTTTGATGACATTTACCGTGTTCAATGAAGTTGTTCTGAGTAACTCAGAACAGAGAAGTACAGATTTTTGTGTTTAATGAGAAACTGTTCTGTCCGAAGGTTTTCTACTTTGTTTTCTATGAGGCTGTTCCGAACAGATTAGAACAGGATTTTCTACACCTACTCGTCAAGTAGAACAGATTACTTGAAAATGTAAAAAAACGCTATTCTTGGAAGTTTGATTCAATTTCTCCGATTCCTGATAAGTAACGTGGCCGTAATTCTCTGTTTTATGTTGACCGGACAGTTCTCACGAATGTGTGCTATTCTGTCTTGCTATCTTCTGCTTTTTTGCTCGTTGAATGCAGTTATTATATTATTTCAGTAATCTTTATACAATTTTATATGTACATATATATGTATGTATATCTGTTGGAGCATTCAGGCGCCAATATTGGTCCATTGTACTGCCAGAGAGAAACATACCCTTCCTGTAGTTTCCCCATTTTCCGGAGAAAAATGAAAAGGAGCTTCAGTGATGTAGAGTAAGAGAGCACACACTACGTCGGCCCCAAAGGTGCGCCATCGGCCGCGAGCAAAAGCGGGACAATCGCGGAAAAAGTGTTCTGCTGTGTCGTCCTTTTCGCAACACAGGTAGTCATCCCACTGATGCCGAGCATGCAGGGATGGTTGGGCAAAAGTGTAAGGGACCGTAATGAAGACGGCAAGTCTTCTGCAGGCAATTCTCCTTGAGGATAAGAAGAATGCTGCGCATTTCTTGCAGATATCAGGGCGTACGCGCTTAGTCACCCTGCATCCTAGATATTCCCTCCATCTACGGTTGTATGTATTGAAGATACAGTCGGTAACAACCGCGGAAGCAGATAGACCCACAACGGGTTCAGGTCCTCAGAAACTACCCATCCTCAATGAGTACATCAGAGACCTAATTTCATGGGATCCCAGAATGACCTGGGACCCAAACAAGCCTTAGAGCCTCAGTGTGTTTCGTCTTCCGACTTTGTTTAGAAACGCCTTGAGTTCATGCCACCACTGTACTCCGTTCAGGTTGTGTTTGTCAACACATCATAAGAGAATATAAAAACTCTTGAACCTGCGCGAGTCTCTAAAAAAAAAAAAAAACATGCACTAACTTGGAGCTGGTTATAGGTTTGAACGCAGCTTTGAGTACAGCTTAGCTGTCACTGCAGACGCATAGGCTTTTACCCTTCCACCTATACTTCACAAGATGGTGCATGGCCATTAAGATTGCGTGTATCTCTGACTGAAGCCAAACGCGTATTCTCCTAACGAAAAGTGCAGTCAGACGTTTTCTCATTAAACAAATACTCCAGCGCTGGACCCCAGCCCAGACTTGGAGCCACCTGTGAAAATGTCAAGAAAATCCTTTCCAGGTTCAGTTTGTGGCCATAGCTAATACTGACCCACGAAATCTCTGCTGTGAAGTTATAGCGCAGTAGGATGACAGGTGTCATTGTGTCAGAGAGCATCTATGGACACTTACTTACTTACATATCAGGCCAGCGACACATGAAGAATCTGGGCCTGAGCTATAGCTGCCTTCCATCCTTGACGGTCCAGGGCAAGCTGCTTCCAGTTATCAAGACCAAGATGTCTTACATCCGCGATTACTTGGTCTTTATACCGGAGGTTCGATCTTCCTCTTCTTCTCGAACCAGGAGGCTCGGATTCGAAGACCCTCTTAGCTGGAGCGTTGTTGTTCATGATCTCGATGTGACCGAGTCAGTGTAGTCGACGGATCTTTGCCTTCCGGACTACATCCACATCTTTGTACAGCTCGTACAGTTCGCGATTGTGTCTTCTTCCCCATTCACCTTCCTCACAGACAGGACCAAATATCCGGCGTGGAATTTTTCTTTCGAAAGAACCCAAAATCAGCTCCGCTGTGCTGCTTATCGTCCAGCTTTGGGCTCCGTATAGCAAGACTGGCGGTATGAGCGTTTTGTAAAGCATGACTTTGGTCTTTCGAGTAAGGATTTTTGACCCAAGTTGTTTGGACAAGCCGTAGTAGCAGCGGTTGCCAAGGGCGATTCTATGCCGGATCTCCATTATGGTGTCATTTGTGGAATTTACCCTCGCAGTTTCGAGGAGCCTGGGTGCCCTTTTTGAGGCCTAGACTCCTCGATATCCTTGAGCTGGGAGGCTGTGAAGATTATTTTCTTTTGTCAGTAGTTTTTTCCTTCTCCCTTCTTCTGGCTCGGTACTCTTCTTCCGCTGCCCTGGTTTCTCTGCAGCGCCTTTTGATATGCCTCGTCGGTTGCTGCATTTTTCTGCTCACACAACTTTCTGACATTGGACAGTCGAGGATGTGGTCAGAGTCGACATTTGCCCCTCTGAATGTTCGCCTTGCGTCTTGCGTCAATGAGCACATGGTTGATTTGGTTGGCGGTTCAACCGACTGGATCGCCAGGTTGCTGTGTGGATTCGCTGACGAGGGAATCTTGTATTACTTATCACCGCATTACAAGCTGTCGCAAAGTCCGTGAGTCGGAAGTCGTTATCCGCCAAGGGTGTTCTCCTTACCGATTTTGGCTTTGAAGCCCCCAAGTGCGATTTTAATATCGTACTCCGGACAAGTTTCGTAGGCGTTTCCCAGGAGGTCATAGAAGTCCTCCTTGATAGGGTCTTCAGCCTCTTCGGTAGGGGCGTGTGTACATATAAGGCTGATGTTATAAACTCTGCCTCTGATACGGATCACAGCCAGGCGATCACTTATGGGTTTAAGGTCGATGACCTTCGACCCTAGCCGCTTTCCCACGACAAATCCGCATCCCAGTAAGTGCAATCTTTAGTGACAGCTGTATTAAAGGTCGCAATTTTTCTTCCTCATCATACCGTTTCCTATCCAGCGTATTTCCTGGACCGCAGTAATATCCGCCTTGTACTGCGTGAGAATTTCTTCCAGTTTATGAGAAGCTCCGGGCATGTACAGGGTTCTGACATTCCAGGAGCATACTCGCAAATCGTGTTCCTTTTTCATTCGATGTCGTCGTCGCGTATCCGTCCGTGTATCCGAGGCATCTTGCTCATTCATAACTCTTGGGTTTTTTACGTGGGCGGATTGTTAGCCCGCCACACAACCGCCAATCTGGTCGGGGTTTTGTCGCTGCATACGTTTGTTCACATCCCAACGGTTGTTGAAGAGGTTATCCAGAGGGCGCCGCGAGGAGGCCGTATATCAACTTGACCCGGGCATTTAAACAGGGATCGTTGCTTGCATCTCGCCAAGTTGAGAGCGATTAACAACTTTATCCTGTATGTCCGAGTCCATGCCCTCTATGGGACACTGGTCGTAAGATATTTCTCGCGCAAGCGCACCGTCATTCCAATGCGAGTTGTACAAGAACCATTTCTCTTGGGACGAGACGAGGGGGAAAGTTCATCATAACATCCAGAGCAGCGCCCGTCGTGATGGGGAAAGCCCCCCCCCACAGCTGAGGCAAACCGTTCTTTGGAGTTTGGTGAAAGAGGCTATGACGTGTTTGCGTGTTAGCCTGTTCAACCAAACAACCGATGCATGTCGGATTATTGGTCTAATCATCACCGTGTAGACCCAGAGGACCTTTGCCGGCAATAAACCCCATGTTTTGCCAATAGTAATATGCTTTGACCAAAGAAGGTTGTTGTCTAAGACAACTCCCAAGCACTTAGCTTCCTTGGATATCGAGTTGGGAATGCCTTTTAGCAACAGTTGAATAATGCCAATATTATTTTTCCTTCTCGTGAAGAGAACGACATCGGTCTTAAGAGGATTAGGTATATAAGGTAGGTAAGTTCGTAGCCTTCCCAGAATTGAGAAGAATACATATAGGCCAGGGAGGCCCGTTGTGCAACTACGAGGGCGATCTATCCCCTATTCGTGGATCCATTTTTTGCTTCTTAAAAGATTAAGAAGATCAGATATCCCTACTTGCAAAACATCTGTGAGATCGTTAAGGAATAATATCCTAGGTATCGTTTCCTGATTGTGCGGAAAGGTGGGCAGGTGCAGAGAAGGTGGTGAATGGACTCAATCTCCTCCTCGTCTAGACAGCTTCTGCTGAAATCATTCGGAACTATTCCTAGTTTTTGCGCGTGACTGCCAATAAGGCAGTGTCCTGTGATGACCGATGATTTTGTGGATGTCAGTTCTTTTTAGGGGGATTATACTCTTAGTCCGTTGACTGCCGAGCTGGGGCCAGAATTGCCTAGTGATGAGGCAGGTATGTCCCTGGGTCCATCTCAGGTTCGTCTCGGCCCTGGCGAAATTTGCAAGATTATGTTTGATGGTTGCAAGGGGTATTCCCTCACAAGCCACGATTGAATGTAGCGTCGTTCCTTGACTGGCGAGTGTGTCGGCTCCCTCATTCCCTGAAATGTCGCTTTGTCCCGGTACCCAGAGGATTAACCGAGAGCCCATTTCTGTTGCACCATCCATCGATTACATTATCGTCGCCTGTGCTTTGAGACAGGCAGTAGCTCAGCGATCAATGTCCTGTGAACAAGCATTGCTTTAATCCATAGAACCAGTGCATCTACGCCATGTCGTTTAGCAACGTTACATATGCTGACAAAAGTTGCCTTACCAAAAGCTCCCTTAATGTCAACGGAAATGCCCAGCACGTACTCCTTCTTTTGACTGATTGGTCTAAAACTCATGGCGAGTGAGCAGTCCACTTTTCCTATATTGGGAACAAAGACTACTTTCACCGTGCGCCATGGAACAGATACATAGACAAGTGCCGGGCTAGCAGCTGCCTTATACCTCCTTGTAGCATAACAGGGTAAATCCCGATGCTGTCTGGCGATTTAAAGCCATCAATGGATGCCACATCAAATTCAATGGCCCCAGTCGTTGCCACGCGGAATGCAATATACCAGCTAAGTCGAGTTTTTTTCATGGTTTGAGTCATAGTTACCGTTGAACGCGAATGCAACTAGCCGGTGACAGTCTGATTTCCTGGGAAATCAGGTTTGAAGAGTTTTCGCTTTAGACTCAGTAAAAATACCATCAGATTTTCTGAGCACATCCAGCTTTGTCGATTTTCCCCGTTTGAGGACTTTCACAACTTACTAGTCGCGCTCTGAGATTTTATGCCTTACAGGAATCATTCTTCGATTTGCGAATAACCAAATAAGCTTCCTTCTGCTTCGACAGATACTTATTCCAAACACCTTCCGTATCCGATTTGAGCGATCTACTCGTATTGAGGAGATTTCTGGCCTCCGTGCGAAGAGTTTGGAGGTCGATATTCCACCAGAGAACCAGTTTGCTGACAGGACATGCGAGTTCAAAGCAATTGGGGATGACGCTACTCAGGTTGTGAACAGCATCTTCTACCAATTGCTTCATTCGAGCTTAGATAGAGTTTGAGTGGATTTCTCAAGCTCCTCTCTAAACCGTACTCAATCCGTCTTCGTCGGATTCCGCTTATGTAGCGAGGGGAAGATCCCACAACTCAATTGGTATTCGACATATTCGTGATCTGACAGCGTAGCATCTGGTAAGACTCTGCAGTTAGTGATGGCCTTTACATATTTTACGATTAGGCCAAGCACCTCCTATCGTCTCACCGTGAAAAACATTGTTTGAGAGCCAATATTGTTGATGGTAAGGTCAGACGATAAAGTGAAGTCTAACAGACCGTTCTCCCTTAGATTACATTTGCTGCTGCCGCACGCAGCGTTTTTAGCATTGGCATCGCAACACAAGATAGGACCAATCTTTCTGACCTCACAGTATTCTATGAGTTGAGAAACTACCTTACATTTTCTGTTTCTAAAACTTAAGTCTAACTAAAACTAGCGAAAGCTACGTATACGGCCCCTTGTGCGGACCAAAATGACAGAAATCAGCTGTAACAACTCACCCTCGAAATGAAACGCTAGCATTTTTCAAAGGCATTGGAAAGGACTGATTCCTTGTGCAGTGCGTGAAGGAAATCTCACAGGAGCTGTCGAAAATAGAGCTGTGGGAAATCACAGCGTAACGCCGATGACACGGGAGCGGATCCCGACACAGCCATGTCATCGAACGTGTTTTTCACGGTGTTTCTTCTCAGCGGGGTTCTGACAAAACCCCCTGTAGTAAAATTGTGCCCCTGAATCACAAATGATTTATTGCTGGCATAGAGAACGGATAATATCCGCCCAAAAGCCAGCGCAGAACATCGAAAACGCGTCTATGTCGAGCCAAGAACAAAATGTTACGTACACGCCCCCTTGTGCGAACCAAAGTGACAAACATCAACTGTAACAAGTCACGCTCGAAATGAAATGCTTGCATTTTCCAAAGGCAGTGGAAAGCACGAATTCCTTATGCACGGATTCCTTATGCAGGAGCTCTCGAAAACAGAACCGTGAAAAATCCGTAACATAATCAGCCCTTTCTTACGCACTTTTTGTGCTATTTTCACCAGCTCGCAAAAGTATACGTAGGCCCGCCTGGACATATGTGCCCCTGAATCAAATATTCATTATTTCTGGCCAAGAGAATGGATAATAATCATCCGGAAATCAGGGCAGAACATTGAAAATTAATCGATGTCCAGCCAAGTACAAAATGTTACGTATACGCCACCGTGTGCAGATCAAAGTTGCAAAAATCAGCTGTAGCAAGTCACCCTCGAAGTGAAACGCTTGCATTTTTCAAGGGCATGGAAAAGCACGGATTTCTTGTGCAGTGCAGGGTGCAAAAGCACAGCGTAACATAGTCAGCCATTTTTGATGTACTTTTTGTGCTATTTTCACCCGCCCACAATAATATACGTACGCCTGCGTGGACGTATGTGCCCTTGATTTATAAATGCATTATTTCTGGCCAAGAGAATGGATAATACTCATCCGGAAGCCAGGGCAGAACATTGAAAACGCATCAATATCGAGCCAAGAATAAAAGGTTACCTATAATCCCCCCGCGGATGAAGAGATCCTTGGTCGTTTCGAGAGAAAGATTCTGCATGCGATTTTCGGTCCTATAAACACAGAGGGGGGTTGGAGGAACTGTACGGGTTGTACAGCTACATGAGTCTAGTCAGGCATCTACGGATCCAACGCCTAAGATGGCTAGGCTATGTAGAGCGAATGGACACCACAGCTCCAGCCCGAAGAGTCTTTGAATCCAACCCCGGGGGACGAAGAAATAGAGGACGGCCGCATCTAAGGTGGCGCGCACAGGTGGAATTGGACCTCAACCAACTGGGCGTGCGGCACTGGAAAAGACTAGCGAAAGATCGTGCTAGGTGGAGAGGCATGTTGGTTGAAGCCCAGGTTCACCCCGAACTGTAGCGCCCGCTAAGTAAGTAGGTAAGTACAAGCCCCTGTGCGCGGGCAAAGTGACAGAAATCAGCTGTAACAACTCACCCTCGAAATGAAACGCTTGCATTTTTCAAAGGCATTGCAAAGCACGGATTCCTCGTGCAGTGCGTGAAGGAAATCCCGCAGGAGCTCTCGAAAACAGCACCGTGAAAAATCACAGCGTAACATAATCAGCCATTTTTGATGCACTTTTTGTGCTATTTTCACCCTCCCGCAAAAATATACGTTCGCTCGCGTAGACGTATGTGCTCGTGAATCAAAAGTGCATTGCTTCTGGCCAAGAGAATGGGTAATACCCGCCCGGAAGCAAGGGCAGAACATCGCGTTGATGTCGAGCCAAGAAGATTCCTTAATTGTTTACTTTTTTGTTATTTTATGTTGTTAATTTTTTGTTTAAAAAAAAAAAAAAAAACCCTAATGCTGCTTTATTCTACCCGAGCCTACCCTACCCTATACAAGTTCGCCATTGGTGTCGGCGGGCTTCACCTTGAAAAGGCTATATTAAAGATTCCGCTCTGCTGTCGGGCGACGTCTTCTCGATTTCGGTGAGAAACCGCTGTACTGAACCTGAACCTGCGGCCGGACTCATAGGCCACGACGTCAGGTTCGTAAAGGAGTCGCCGTTCCACAGATTTAGGGGCCACATGGAAGAATAGCGGTGACGTCAATCTATCCTGGATCAGCCCAAAATAATCGAACAAAAGAATTGATTCCGGTGGAACAAAGCCGTTCAGACGCACTTTTTCATAATACATTGTGTTATGATAGTAAGCCCCAGAAATCAAATTATTGACCATTGCCGTTGCAACGTAACCTCGATTCAGTTTTATCAGAAAGTTGCCTATCCGTAAAATCCTTGCCCTATTGTATAGGATTTCGTTGGGATAGAACTTTCTGCAATCATAGGCCTTATCAAGGCCATGTAGCAGATTACCTTCACCCTAGAATCAAGTTGGCTGCAGTGAAACAGCCATCTTGTTAGAGCGAAAGCGCCCCGGGCTCTTTCCGGAGCAGCGTCTACACTTTTATAGTCTCTGATTTCTTGAAATTCATTTTTAACTTCCAGTCATCACAGAACTGCTGAATCTTATCGAAATCACGTTGCAATAAAATAGCAATGACGTCGACCGTTGGACCTGATCCAACAATCAGTGGTGAAGAGAAACTATCAAATCTCTAGTGTAAATGCTAAAAAGGGTAGGCGAGTTGACCATATCCTGTTGCAATCCGTTTTAAATTTCAAATGTTTGAGCAGAAATCAAGTTGGCAATGTCCACAAAAAAATATATACCAATGGTTTAATTATGCCCAACTGTTTGAGCTTGTAGTAGAGTCTTCTAACCATACGGTGTTGAAGGCTTTTTCCAAGTCAATCAGGCAGGCACCTGTGCATTGGCTTTTGCATTTATTCCATTGGATACCCGAAACGAGTTTCGACGCGGCATGTATAGTATCATGCCCCTCGAATTGGTTATCCAGATGATGTTTTTGCCCTCAGCCCATTTAGACAGGGCTTTATGGATTACATTCTCTAAGACCTTGCCGATACTCGGAAGGTGACTTATCGACCGGAGATTTGCCTGTTAAGAAGTGTCTTTGCACCTCGTAGGGAATGGTTGGACCACCGCCGTTTTCCCATGCACCGGATAATATGCATTATTCAGTGCATTGTTGAACAGGATGGTGTATCTCTCTATAGCCACTGGTGGGAGGTGTCTAAGCACAGGTCGAAACACATCTGGCTTGTTCTGCGGTCAGTGATCGACTGAGCAACACAACTGTTGTGAATGAGAAGTGATCAAACATACTGATGGTGGCATAACACTCACAGTCTGTGTGCAAATCTAACGTAAAACCATACGTGCATGAAACAGTTGCTGAGAACTACAAACAATCTGAAAATTCGGTCGGTTCCTCTCCTCCAATCTAGGACAACCATCCCTGGAGACTACCGAACGAACATCTACGACCCAAACCACTGCATTCCGTTCAGGTTGTTTGATAAATATTATAAGAATATCTTCTAAACCACTAGAAACCGCATACTGTTATGAGCTACAAAACCCTTACGTGAAAAATGCCGAATCCGTATTTTGTATATGTGAATGTATAGCAAAATGGCTAGGATGAATCCTATTTTGACATATTCGAATTTCATCAAAATCGATGAGTATGGCCTTTTTCAAAACAGCATTCTTAGTTGATGAATGGTAGATGAAATATCTCCAAATTGATGGTTTGAAGAAGAAAATTTCAATATTCATCAACTATTGTAGTAAATGTAGAGGCCAGTGTTTATATGTAGGCCATTGCTGTTCGGAACTGAGTTTTATTAAGCCTTTCCGTATGTGTAAAGATCTTACTAATTCGAAGTTCGTCGACATAAATATAAAACTTACAAAAATGAAAAAAATTGAAATTAAGTGGGTGTTTTCATTTTTCCAACTGGGAAGTTAGTCGTGGGAGCCTTGCCTATACCACATTTTTAAATATGTAAATGTACCTTTTTCTCCGCTATCCATTGTGGAAAATCCAGAATTTGTGAATTTTTTAATGCATAGGATATTTAATAAAAAAATGGGTTTTAAGAATTAAACAAAGTCAAGAAACCATGATGATTCAATTTCTTTTAAGATTGTGTATGCTGCGCACGGATATTTGGACAAAACGGTGGAAATACACAAATATCATTGATCATTAATTCTCAGCTCGGCACTACTGATGACCTATTGGTATATGTATATCGTTACGAACGAATGGTAGCAATTTTTGAACAATAGATGGAGGTCGCCGTAGGCCAGTGGTTAGTGTGTTGGACTCTGACGCACGGTGAGCGAATTCGGATCCCTATAACACCAACGCTATCGAATGTCTATTTCGCAGCGTTCCTGCTCGGCAGGGTACTGGCAAAACCCCCCGTAGCATACTTGCCATGAAGAAGCTTCACGACTCACGCCGTTCAGAGTCGGCATTAAACGGTAGGTCAGTTTCACCTGTGTGAAAAATAAATCACAAGCAACATGGGTGATTGAGAGGAGCTTGGCTCTGGTCCTTCATGAGCTGTAACGCCACCAAAAGAAAAAAGGTGTCTATTGCAAATCAATTTAATCAAGCACAGACTAGCCTTTATTATCAATGACCTTTTACCATTTTTCGGCTAGCGCCCGCTAATTATTTACCATCAAGAGAGTTCGGTAAAGACCGGAAGAAATTGTGCTTGAACGGTATGAGGTCCAGGCTATGCGGTGGATGCATTAATACTGCAGTCAATTTCCGTCAAGAGAAAGGTGTGTGTGGTCTAACATTGGCCTCATGGCCAACTCCCATCACTCTTTATTGATTGTTTCGTTCAAACGGTCGAATTATACATAGTAGAGGCCCAAATCAACCGTTTCGCCAGGCTTCAGCAGCTAATAATTCCCTTTTAATCCCACCAAACACGCAGCATTACCTCGTTTGCCATCATGAAATTGTTAATCCATTTTTCATTATGCGTAATTATTCGCTTCAAAACTGATTCGATTTTGTTACATATTAACAGCGTTTCGTAAAGAATAATTAGATCAGTAAATTTTTTTCATGTCACGATTAAACATCGAGCTTCTCTGGGTAGTCTGCTCTCTTTAGGTGATTCCAAACTGTCATGTGTTTGATGTCTAGTGCCTCCGCTAACTCATGACAGGAGTGCACCATTCCACCAGGTGCAAAACTTAATCGACTTTTTCAGTGCATCTTTGACACCGAAATTTCAGGAAGGGAATCGAGCAAACCACTTCTGAGACCGGCGGCGATCAGCATTCTCATCGTACACCTTACCAATTTTCGGCACCTTTTTGCAGGGATTTTTCCTTTTTTTGTAGTAAAAAAGCATTGCATAATGCATTTCTTCAGATATGTTACTCATTTTCAAATCTATATAAGGTTTTGCGCAAATAACGAATTAGGAAACTGTATGTGTACGCAAGTAATATACGTATATAATCTGGAATGTCATCGTTCAAATGCACGATCATTTAATAGAATAAAATTAATGTTATCCAATATATGAGCATCAACACCATCTAGCCGTGGAAACTTTTTATTTGACTAGATATGGCTAGATTTGCATGTTTGTTTGGACGGAAAATTCCAAATTTTGCCGGTTTTTTTTTTTTTTAGAATCGTGAAGTCGAAATTTTCAACAACTTTATCGAGCAATTGGGGCCGCTTATAAACAATAACAGGGCGAATGTTGACTTCCATATCGTACAACGTCTCTGTAATCCAACCAACGCCATCGAATGTCGTAGGTCCCATTCAACATATGTAGGTGAATGAGAGAAGCTAGGCTCTACCTCTCATCGAGCTGTGACGACACTTATATAAATAATAATAATTAATAATAGTAATCTGGGTATACCCAGAAGCTCGACTGCGGCTTCCTTCGAGGGTTGTTCGCTTTGGACCTTTTTCCTTTTGTACTATCTTTCTTAACCAAAGTAATAATAGGTACGATAACGAAGATGACAATAAAGATGTTTAATTTAAAAGATTGGCAAAAGGCAAATAGCAGGAACCCCGCAATTTATAAAACCACGTAATATATCATAGCATTCGCGTTATTAACCTTTTTACCTGATTAGAAAGGAAAAGAATTATGAGGGCAATTAATAGTGGCCAAGTGATTCTTTTATCTAAGGGACTTTTCCAATAACGTCTACTGAAGAAACTCTTCCCTATCCAATCAGGAATTTACCATAAAGTAAGAAATCAGGAATTTACGTTTTTCGTTATCGGTTTTTATTGATATTTCTGACAAGGGTTGGATGCCTTCATAGAGATTTATCTACCACCCTTTGATCTCTTTTGAATGAGATTCGACCGGAATTCATGCCGCTGAATGCTTTTCCATAGAACCTTCATATAGGCTATATTCGAGCTTGCCGTAATCGTTCGATACCAAAATAAAACAACAAGACTTCAATCACCTTGATTTTTTTTTTTTTTTTATTACTTGCATCCTTGATTCGTATATATACTTTTTTTTTTCTTAGAACAATACTTAACTAATAAACGCGTTTTCAATAACATCCAAAATCTCTCTTCAACAATTGTCATCAAATCTTGAAAGTCTTCACAACAGCATTTATCCCGTATTCACGAAACTTCGAAGCGAATTCATTTTCAATTACAGAAATATCTTTTTCAAGCTGCCTGAATAAATATTGAAGGACACGAAATGAACAAATGACCTTTGTAAAACACTTTATTATCCTTTTTTTGTAATAATAAACAAGAATTGCCGTTTACCCATGCGATATAATGTACACAATGTTCTAGAATCGTTGTTGTAACTAGACTTTATCGCGTCTCCATGACGCAGCCACTAGCGTGAGTAGAAGTATTAAGAGACTTTGTTGCACACTTATTTCGGTCGCCGCACATAAGATGTTCTCGTATTGTCTGCAATTGCTGAAGTGCTTCTCCTCGGACAACATCCTGGCTGTTTCCCGGGCAAACTTGGCTGAGTTCTTATAGCACTTGTATCGAGCGCTGTTGTATATGCAGTTCTCGTAGGCGTGTCGAGAGCTGGAAAAACATAGAATGTAAAGTGCCTATTATAATAAATGAGAGTGAAGCACAGACGATAAAATGCCACCAAAACATTTTTTATTTTTTATTTTTTTTTTTTTTTTTTGAAATGAAAAATCAGATATTAACATACGTGAAAAAGAATATCAACAACTCATACAATATTACTGTCCTGTGTACTCACCAACAGAATTGCATAAATTTGCTTGAAATATTCCTTGAATGGGTGTTTCCATGTAGTTCGTCGGTCAATATTTGTTGAAAATCTTTCGTGCATCGTTTCCAGTCGTCTTTGATATGTGAAAAGCATTCCTTATGCCGCAAATAGTCTATTAAAATATGCGCATAGCGAAAAAAGTGTTAAACTTCTTAAGGACATTTGTTGTTTTTCCTACTCACCTGCCTGGAACTTGTGGTCATCACAAAATTTTGTTAAAAATTTCCTAGCACCTGCCACGTTGTTCTGGAATATCTTTATCTTATCTTGCGATAAGCAGCGACTTGTGTATCGGTCAAAACATCTCATGCCTCGTTTAAATACCCTACAGCAAAATATACTTTAACTTTGACCTCTCCTCCAAACAAAATTTGCATTAAGTTATGTATTATACATTATTTGTTTGAGTGAATGTAGGACATAATTTCTTGTCGAAGGTGTGACTGTAATCGCTAGGGATGGACATTTTGACTAAGTGACAGATTAAGATAATTTATCCCTGCAATTGCCGTTATGGAAGGGTACGGACAAATTTCGGTCATCAATTCAGTGGGGACAAGAATGACTTTTCAAAGTGTTTCCCAACTTTCAGAGAGAAAAGAAGCAAGTGATTTCACATTTATTTTTGGCCCTTATAATGATAAATAGATGAATGGCTAGAGAAATACAGATAAATTCTACTTAAGTGTGTACTTACTACATTGGCAGATGTACTTGCAGTGACGAGGAAGTATGGATATATAACTTCCACGTACCCAATTATGCACGTTTGCATAAAGCGTATTTTAATATATAAGGGGTGGCCCAATTACTATGAAACAGTAGACGCCACAAAAACGCGCTGTTATTGTGCAGCATCACATTTAATTTCATTAACAATTTCTCAATTGTGAAAACACAACGTGCGTACCGTTCAAAATTTGAAGTGAGAGACGCGCCTTCTCACATGACGATTGGGCGTTTACACCAATAATGTTTGGACACCGGCAATCTTGGCAATGCCAGTCATCAGGGGAAAGAGCGTGCGAGACGGTCCGATGAGAATATTGAGGCTGTACGTACGGGCCTCAGTTTAGATCTCATCACGAACATCGAGTCACCGCTGTTCCGCTCAGTTTGGCATTAGTCGCAGCTCACTGCAACACATAATTCGGTATAATTTGAAGTTATTTCCATCCAGAATTCAAATGACTCATCGATTATTGCCAACCGATAAGTCACGTCGATCGCCTAATTTCCAAAAACGGCGATATTGACTGGCCACCGAGATCGCCCGATTTGACGCCACCGGACTTTTTCTTATGGGATTTTTTAAAGTACAAAGTCTATGTTAACAAGCCACGGACTGTGGAACAGTTCAAGGCCAATATTCGATTCAACGAGCTCATTGCGCCATCCGCTGTAAAGGCGACCATATACATGATGCCATCTTCAAGAAGCGATCAAAACAAATTGCTCAAAGTCCAAAATAAAATACTAATACTTAAAGGCAAATAAATGGGTTATTTTTTTCGAGTTATGTATTTATAAAACAAATGGTAACACTTTAAATGAGCCACCCTGTATTTATATGATTTGTCTTAAATATTTGTTTTTTAAAACACTGGTTATTCTTTTGAACATACTTTCTACCATGTTTTTAAAGATTTCATAAGCAACCCTTGACCATTCAGCCTGCACACATAGCCACAACTCATCTAAATTTGTCGGTGCTTTTTCACCCCATGTTCCCATCTTCCTCTTAACAATAGCTCATATGTTTCCATCCTTGCTTTAGAAGCACTTTTTGGCGTTGTTTGCTTGAGATCAACATCCTGCTGAAAAATAGTCCTACGTTGGATAAGTGCACTCCGGCAATTTTAACTAATAGACTAACATGCCGCCAAGCAAAACAGCTCCAAACTCTCATACGCTCACCATCGTGTATTACGGTCTTTTTGATGTGATGTTTTTAAAGGATCTTGATTGGTCGATGCCAATAACATGCTTTATTGTTGAAATCTATCAATTCTTGTTTCATCTGACCAAATGACTCTGTTCCAGTCATTCGCTTAACCTAGCATTTCTATATTTTTTCTGAAAATGCTGTCTTCTTTTTTACAGCGAACACCATGTCGATCAAATCATCAAAATGGTCGAGTCTGGCGAGCACTGTTTCGACTACGCAGGAGTTAAACATTGCACAAAAACAGTTTGGATCTAAATAAGGCTGTATTCAAAAATAGGAAAACGGACACGGCCGAATCGCAGTCAACTAGTATTAACGGCTAGTTTTGCTGTGCCTTTGACGGGATTGGCAGTTAAAAACTCTTGATTAAAACCTGTACTCTCAACAATTGGATCGCCCGAAGGAAGAAATCGCCCAGAAGCGGCCAATAGGAGATCAATTATGTTCTATCAGGTCAACGCCAGGCCACACACATCGAAACTGACTCCCCAGAACCTCCGAGAAATTTGTTGGGAGGTTCTTATTCGTCCACCTTATAGCCCAAACCCGACACCAACTGATGATTTCTGTTCATTCGAAAGAGGCTTGTGAAAAGTGACTATCCCAGTTTTTTTGCAGAGGATAGTCACAACATAACATGTTGCAAAATAGCAACATGTTATAGTTACTTGTTATTATAAAAAAGCGTATATGTAACCTAAATTGAATAGTTTTAACTATGCTATATAAAGCCTACAGCTTCAAGTAAAAATTATGAATCTCTTTTTATAACACATATGGTGGCACGGGACGGTCGTTATTGTTTAATTTAATAAAAAAAATATTGCACATGTGAGCTTTGTGTTTTGTAGCAATGACTTCACTCTTCAAAAAAGCAATGACTTCACTCCTTAAAAATAAGTTTACCTTGAGCAGAGCCTTTGCTTATATCCTGTGGTTCTGTTTTGGTTTTTAATTGTCCAACCAATGCTTGATATTTACCAATGCGACCTATCACTATGACCTATTCAACGAGTGATATATACATATATTACTCAGCGGACTCATGAAAAACCAAAAAATCATCCTTCTCCTTTGGTGGCGTCACAGCCCATGGAAAACCAGAGCCAAGCTTCTCTCAATCACACATGTTGTATGCGGTTTATTTTTTTTACACAGGTGAAAGGGGCCTGTCGACGGGTGCTGGTCCGCTAAAAAAGCGAGTAAGAGCTTCTGCAGCCAGCTCTGTAAGCCAGATCCTACTTCCACCTCCTCATGGTACTATCTGAAAATTTCCTGATCATGGAAATTACTAACCGAAGAGAA
Organism: Eumerus sabulonum; assembly: GCA_951905685.1. Lineage (NCBI taxonomy): Eukaryota > Metazoa > Arthropoda > Insecta > Diptera > Syrphidae > Eumerus > Eumerus sabulonum. Next base: position 214,623,728 of record OX645060.1, read on the forward strand.
CGAATGACGACTATCCTGCGCCGAAAAATAGAATTAATGTCGGTTGGACCATGGTCTAGCAAACCGTAACCGAAAAACCCCACAATGCTCAGCAACAAAAAGAAGCTTCGGAAAAAACGAACCGGATTAATGTTGACGACCCTTGAAAGAAACAAAAAAAAAAAAAAACAATGATCTTTGGCTACGTACGTGAAATGTTAGGTCCATAAACAAACCACGTGGGACCGAGGAACTTGCGGACGCCCTAGACCGCTATAAAGCTGACTTAACCGCCATCCAGGAAATGTTATGGAATGAGGAGAGAAGACAACGATTGTTCGGATGCGGATTTGTTGTTCGAGGTGGACTAAGGCAAACAATTCTTAGATTTCGACATGTGAGTGAACGTATCAAGGCTACATTTGCTAATATCAGCCTGATCTGCGTCCACGCCCCCACTTCAAAATTGTACTAGGAGACTTCAATGCTAAGCTGGGTAAGGAAAGCATCTTTGAACGAGTCATCGGCAAACACAGCCTACACGACACCACATTCGATAACGGACACAGAATGATTGATCTTCCTACGGGGCGAAATATCCTTCTAGCCAGTGCGCGCTTTTCGAACCTCGCGTACCTGGCGCTCGCCGGATCAATTAATCACTAACCGGATTGATCACATCGCGATCGACGTCAAACACTTGTCCACTGTCCGAACTTTCCGAGGAGCTAACATCGACTCGTACCACTATCTTGTAGTAGCCAAGTCTCTGACGCACGATGAGCGACTTCGTATCCCGATAACACCAGCGCTATAAAAAAAGCTTCTCCACTCACCCCGCTCGGAATCGGCATTAAACCCTTTCACCTGTGTGAATATAAATCACATACAACATGGGTGATTAAGAGTAGCTTGGCTCAGGTTCTTCATGGACTGTAACGCCAACATACATACACACAATTTATTTATGGGATTTATAAGCCCAAATAAAGTGTTTTCAGCTAACCTGCGCTTCCTCCCTTGTTGTTAGTTTTCGTGGGCGTCCACATCGCGGTCAACTTTCAAATTATTTGTCGTTTTTATAACGTTTTACAATGCTGCATATTGTAAAACGACTTCTGCCCACTATACCAAGTGTGCGTAAGATTTATTTTGTTTAAATAAGTTTAAAATTATTTTGTGTTCTTCCTGAATAGTTTCCTTCTGCCTGGGAGCCATTATGACCACTTTAAACACCTTACAAGTAAACCATGAACTCAAATACGTTCTACCTCCAATCAAATATTTTACAGGACCTCTACATTATATTATCAAAATTAGTCTTATAACTTACTTGCCGTAGGACATCTCTTAAAACCTAGTGTGTGAAAACTTTTGTCCGGGCATAAAAATATGATTTTGGATATTTAGTTATTTTCCAGAATATTTTCTTTAGATTTTGGTTTAATACTTGTTTCATTCAACAAAGGGCTGTGTGTGAAAACTTTTGTCGATCTCTGTATATATTCGTCGTAAGATGGCAAAACGTACTAACCAAAAATCGACTTTAATCTGTAATAACAGTATTCTTCTTCTTTGGTGGCGTTACAGCCCATGAAGGACCAGAGCCAAGCTTCTCTCAATCACCCATGTTGTGTGTGATTCATTTTTCACACAGGTGAAAGGGACATACAGTTTAAAGCCGATTCCGAATGGCGTGAGTCGAGAAGCTTTTTCATGGCAAGTATACTACGGGGGGTTTAGCCAATACCCCGCCCAGGAGGGACGCCGCGAAATAAACATTCGATGGCGTTGGTGTTATCGGGATCCGAACTCGCTCATCGTGCGTCAGAGTCCAACACACTAACCACTGCGCCACGGCAGTAAAAACAGTATTGCCAGTCTAAAAACCAAACCACTAAAAGAAACACCCGTTATAATCCATTCGCAATGATAAGTTCCAAAGCAATTTACTAAGGTAAGAATTAGCTCGAAATCTAAATCAGAATTAAAAATTAAATTTATTTTCAGAACCACAAAATACATTACTCCGTATGATCAAAGTCTACAATTTAAAGTTCTAAACAAGTCACAAATCCTCGATAGTACAGGGTATTTAATAAAATCTTCCTATCTTTAAATTTAAATAAAACAAAGTGTGTGTAATATATCATCGAAATGTTTATGCATTTGAAACAACTAGCGACGACATTATGGATGGAGTATAACATTTTTTACATGTCCGCCACGGCTTCTCTGGATGACGCGCATCCGAAATGTCCAATTTTCCATAACTCTAGTGCATAAATCAGGCTGAATTTGACAGATGACAAGGGTTAATGTTGGCTTTGAGGGCCGCTGTGGTTTGTGGCTTATTCGCATAGACCTGCGACTACAGAAAACCCCACAAGAAAAAGTCTAATCGGTGAACCGCACGTCGGTGGTCAGTTTACATCACCTCCACGTGAGATGACCATGCCACCGTATCCTGTGTGCCCTGAGCTGTCTGGCACGTAGCGCCGTCCTGTTGAAACCAGATGTCATTGGTGTCCTATTATCCAATACAGACCAAAAGAAGTTGGTAATCACCGACCGTCGTTCAACGTGGTTCTCAAAGAAATATGGACCGATGACGCCGCCAACCCAAAATCCACACCAAACAGTGACTTTTTCGAGTCACTTTTGGATCTCATGTGGATTAGTATCGTCCCTAATTCGACCGTTTTATTTGTTGAGGTACCCAATCCTCGAGAAATGGGCCTCATCGCTGAAGCCGTTTTTTAAATTAATTTTAGGGTTAGTTTCTAACTGCTCCAGAGCCCGTTCAGCGAACACACGTCGGTGTGAATTTGAGTCTGCACTCATCCGAAGAAACGGCGCAAAATTCGCCAATTTGTAGTCCGCGAAAGGCCGATTTCTTTTAAGCGATGTGGAACCGACTACCTTGGATTCTCCTGTAAACTCGATTTTGCATTTCGTCGACGTATGGGCATTGGTTTACCGTTTACTGAATCAGTGGACTCAAATGTATCCACCACACTGCGAATAGTCCTCTCGGTAGGACGATTATGGCGATCGTAAAGTGGGTGAAACGCGCGGAACGTTGCCCGTTTTGATAAAACAATTTTATCACTTGCACGTGCTGTTGAATGCTATGTCCGTCTAATGATTTGGTAAAACAGACTGAATAAGCGACAGTTACGCCCGTATCCTGACATACCTCAGTGATGCCTCATAAGTCACAACAACCTCACAAGAGTGTGGTGAGTCACAACTTGTCAGGTTTTCGTATTCTAACCAAAACCTCACAAGTTGTGACAGTAACTGTCAAGATCGTGATTTCCGATTGAGCAGCTCACAAGTCAATCACAAGAGATAAGATGGAGGAAGAATGTTTGCTTTTGCTTCTTATATTTATGTCTTGTTGGACAGTATACAAATTTATAAATATTTCTTTTGGTTTTTAGAATACAACAACAACGGGAAAGAAATAACCCATTTTCATGATAGCTGTTTCAGAAAATTTTTCTGTCTTGAAATCTCGTTTCAGATACTTGTTGTTATTACTACCTTGTACAAAATTATTTGCCACTATTTTTTCGTTTTCCTTTTTTTTTTTGTTCTTTACTGACTGCTCGATTGATTGAAAGTGATAGCTGTCAAAAAAAAAACAATTTTCATGCATGTTAATACATTCACCACAGTGTGGTGACTATTATGCTGTATTTTCTTGTGATGTGTTTGCCAGAATACCAAACAGCTGATTACTCACAAGTAACCTCACACGAGAGACTTCACAATTTTAGCATCACAGAGGTTTGTGAATTGTGACCACATCACAGCCAGAATAGTTTCAACGCTATCAACTGTCGAAGTTCAGAAGTCCCTATTGGAAGGATACAACTGTTGTGGTAGCTAAGAAATAGAGGCCAAGTAATGGTCATACACTCCTTTCTCAAATGGAAGGTGAACACTTTACCAATGCCACGAAATGGCTTTATTGATCTCATGAAGAACTAAATTTCAATCACAAGAGGTTTAGGTCTGACATACAAGTAAGAATATTATGGCTACTAAACCTTTAATTAGGAAATACTTAGAAAATTCAAGTAGTAATCTACTAGAGATAAAAGTATTAATTCAATAAAATTAGAAAGCTTAAAACTTCAGATGGATGATCAATCTACGGCTGATGGACAGCTTCTTTAAATTCAACTACTCCCCTGCTGGACTCTGCTTATCAACTGTGTCGACTGCTTTGCCGAAAGTTCTGCTTCTCCTCATTTTGAGCGCTAAGCCCCATCTCATCACGTATAGACAGAGTGATGCCAACTTACATACATGCATATGTACGCACATACATATCTTCCGATTATCTACATAAATCACATAAAGACAATTTTTTTGAGTTGTTTATCTTAAACACGACACGATAGTAATATTAATGGATATCTCGGCCGCCTTAAAAACCATTTGCACCTGTATACATCCGCGTACGTATATATGCATATACATATTTGTACGGTTAATTAACGACAGTATATAACCTCTGGAGGGCATGGGCTCGGACATACAGGGTAAAGTTGTTGATTGCTCTCAACCTGGCGAGATGCCAGCAACGATCCCTGTTTAAATGCCCGGGTCAAGTTGACATACGGCCTCCTCGCGGCGCCCTCTGGATAGCCTCTTCAACAACCGTTGGGAGGTGAACAAACGTATGCAGCGAAAAAAAACCCCGACCAGAATGGCGGTTGTGCGGCGGGCTAACAATCCGCCCACGTAAAAAAAACCCAAGTTATGAATGAGCAAGATGCCTCGGATACACGGACGGATACTCGACGACGACAACGCACGAAAAAGGAACACGATTTGCGAGTATGCTCCTGGAATGTCAGAACCCTGTACACTCCCGGAGCTGCTCATAAACTAGAAGGAGTCCTCACGCAGTACAAGGCGGATATTACTGCGGTCCAGGAAATATGCTGGATAGGAAACGGTACGATTAGGAAGAAAAATTGCGACATTTGTTACAGCTGTCACAAAAGGTTGCACTTACTGGGATGCGGATTTGTCGTGGGAAAGCGGTTAAGGTCGAAGGTCATCGACTTTAAACCTATAAGTGATCGCCTGGCTGTGATCCGCATCAGAGGCAGATTTTATAACATCAGCCTTATATGTGCACACGCCCCTACCGAAGAGGCTGAAGACCCTATCAAGGAGGACTTCTATGACCTCCTGGACAACGCCTACGGAGCTTGTCCGGAGTACGATGTAAAAATCGTGCTCGGGGACTTCAACGCCAAAATCGGAAAGGAAAACACCCTTGGCGGAGTGATCGGAAAGCACAGCCTCCACGATACAACAACAGATAACGGCTTCCGACTCGCTGACTTTGCGACAGCTCGTAATGCAGTGATAAGTAGCACAAGATTCCCTCGCAAGCGAATCCACACAGCAACCTGGCGATCTCCGGACGGTCGAACCGCCAACCAAATCGACCATGTGCTCATTGACGCAAGGCACGCGTCAAACATCCTGGATGTGCGAACATTCAGAGGGGCAAATGTCGACCCTGACCACTTCCTCGTAGCAGCAAGATTCAGAGCTCGACTGTCCAATGTCAGAAAGCTGCACCAGCCCATCAGGAGAAGGTTCGACATTGGGCGCCTGAGCACACCGGAGGTTGCCAGAGTCTACAGGGAGCAGCTGAGCGAAAGACTCTACGGTATGCCTACGTCGAACACAAATGCCAATAATATGTGGCTGCATTGCCGCTCAGCCATTCAGGAAGTAGCCGAAACCAACTTAGGATACCTACCACCGTGGTATGATGGCGAGTGTGAGCAGAAAAAGGCAGCAACCGACGAGGCGTACCAAAAGGCGCTGCAGAGGAAAACCCGGGCAACGCGAGAAGAGTACCGAGCCAGAAGAAGGGAGGAGAAGAAACTACTGCGACAAAAGAAAAGAATCTTCCAAACCTCCCAGCTCAAAGATATCGAGGAGTCTAGGGATAGACATAAAATACGAGCCTTTTACAAGAAAGCCAAAGGCCTTGCAGGAGGCTTCAAAAAGGGCACCCTGGCTCTTCGAAACTGCGAGAGTAATCTTGTCACCGACCCGCAGGGAATAGTGGATGTATTTAAGCAGCACTTCCAGCAGCTGCTTAACGAGCATGACCAAGAGAGAGTGGTAGGGACTGAGGAAATCCGAACTCCAGCCGCTGAAGTAGTCCTCCCACCCAGCATAGAAGAAGTCGGCACAGCTATTCAGAAGCTGAAGAACAACAAGGCCGCAGGCTCAGATGGCTTGCCATCAGAGCTCTTCAAGGCTGGCGGCGATGTTCTTGTAGGGAGCATGCACCAGATCATCTGCAGAATTTGGGAAGATGAGAGCATGCCCGACGACTGGAATACCAGCTCTATATGCCCCATCCACAAAAAAGGCGATCCTACCTCTTGCAAGAACTATAGAGGTATATCCCTGCTCAATGTCGCATATAAGATCCTGTCCAGCGTATTGTGTGAGCGTCTAAAACCATTTTGCACCGCACTAATCGGCAGCTCCAGTGCGGCTTCCGGTCCGGCAAATCAACTATAGACCAAATTTTCACACTTCGACAAATCCTGGAAAAGACCAACGAGTTTCAAATCGATACACACCATCTTTTCATCGATTTCAAAGCCGCATACGACAGCATTCATCGTGAAGCACTGTTTGGGGCGATGGCCGAATTCGGGATCTCGGTAAAACTGATCCAGTTGTGTCGCGCCACGCTAAAAAACACGCGATGCACCGTGCAACTCGGTTCTAGGACTTCGGAACCATTCGAAACATGCACCGGATTTCGGCAAGGAGATGCGCTGTCATGTGACTTCTTCAACCTGGTGCTGGAGCAGATAGTGCGACGGGCAGGCGTCAACAGGGAAGGCACTATCTTTTACAAGTCCATCCAGCTGCTAGGATACGCGGATGATATCGACATCATCGCGTGTTCTCGCCGTGGCATTGTGGAAGCATTCACGGCGATTGAAGAACAGGCGAAACGAATTGGCCTTAAGATCAATGAGGACAAAACGAAATACATGCTGTCAAGCAAAAACCAATCCGTCGCTCACCACCTGGGACAAAACATAACAATTGACAGCTACAATTTCGAGGTAGTTAAGGAGTTTGTCTACCTCGGGGCAAACGTAAATTCCACAAATGACACCACAGTGGAGAACCGGCGTAGAATCGCCCTTGGCAACCGCTGCTACTTCGGCTTGTCCAAACAACTGGGGTCAAAACTCCTCACTCGAAAGACCAAAGTCATGCTTTACAAAACGCTCATTCTGCCAGTCTTGCTGTACGGAGCCGAAAGCTGGACGATAAGCAGGACAGCGGAGCTGATTTTGGGTTCTTTCGAAAGAAAAATTCTGCGCCGGATATTTGGTCCTGTCTGTGAGGAAGGTGAATGGAGAAGAAGACACAACCGCGAACTCTACGAGCTGTACCAAGATGTGGATGTAGTCCGGAAAGCAAGGACCCGTCGACTACACTGGCTCGGCCACATCGAGCGCATGGACATCAACGCTCCAGCTAAGAGGGTCTTCGACTCCGAGCCTCCTGGTTCGAGAAGAGGAGGAAGACCGAACCTCCGGTATAAAGACCAAGTAATCGCGGATGTAAGACATCTTGGTCTTGACAACTGGAAGCAGCGTGCCCGGGACCGTCAAGGATGGAAGGCAGCTATAGCTCAGGCTCAGATCCTCCATGGATCGCAGGCCTGATAAGTAAGTAAGTATATAACCTCTGAGGGCGCCGTGGCGCAGTGGTTAGTGTGTTGGACTCTGACGCACGATGAGCGAGTTCGGATCCCGATAACACCAACGCCATCGAAAGTTTATTTCGCGGCGTCCCTCCTCGGCGGGGTACTGGCAAAACCCCCCGTAGTTTACTTGCCACAAAAAAAACTTTTCGACTCACGCCGTTCGGAATCGGATTTAAACTGTAGGTCCCTTTCACCAGTGTGAAAAATGAATCACACACAACATGGGTGATTGAGAGAAGCTTGGCTCTGGTCCTTCATGGGCTGTAACGACACCAAAGAGGAAGAAGAAGATATAACCTCTGAACACTCGATACAAATAACCACGCATTAGAAGCACCACCAACTTAAAAAGCAAGAGTATAAGTAGATGTTCAAAAGGTTCTTAAACAAATCGGAGAAAGTCAGGGTTTTTATGAATTACTTCATCGATCTCGATCCTTCGTTACGGTACGATAACATTGGCGCCAAAAATTGATAACGGTTTTTTGTAGAGGGCAGGGGCAGCATGACCCCCCCCCCCCCCCCCCCACATATTTCACTGCAATTTACTCATAAAAACGATGAGACTATTCGGAATTTTATGGAAAAATAACTTCAAATGTCGATATCTCGAAAACGAAGTGAGATATCGAAAAATGTTATTCCTAATTTTCGATTTATTTTGGGTCGACTTAACTGAATCCATTGTCAGAACGCGGCGCCATGGAAATCATTCTCTCCCCGCTTACCTCATAAGAAAACTAAGTAGATGTCAAAAACAAAACAAAAATAGTAATTTTCAATTTATTCAAAAACTAGAAGACATAGAACCATCCAGTTTTTGTGTTTGATTCGGAATTGATATAAGCGTTGACCGCAAAAATCCAATTTGACACTTCATTTCAAAATTCAGAGATAAATTGGTCTAAACTTTTTTTTGATTTTTTTTTTTTATTAAAATTTTAAGTTTGCATGCGAATTTTTCAAAAACTGTTAACAAAAGTAATTTAATTTATATTTTGTATTAAAGAAAATGTCTCTGGCCTTCAATTTTTTTTTATTTTAAGTATTTTATTCTTAAATTGCCCCCACCTCCTAAACTGGGCGAGATAGACCCCCTCCCATAGTAAAAAATGCATTTTTTTGACCCCTCTATAAAAACCTGTTATTAATTTTTGGCGCCAAAGTTATCGTACTCGTGTCCTTCGTTTTGTTATTTTTCAATCGAAGTAAGTCTCCTACTAATCAAGTATTGCGCTCATGATTTGAAGGAAAAAACCACAACAACGAAAAAACAAACGTCTGCCTAGAGATAAGCCATTAATCTAAGGGCATAGTAAAACCATAGTATTGCAAACAAAAATATGGATTTCCTTTGAGGTCGTCACGTTCGAAACAAAATGAGTAGAAATGCACAATGGCTTAAGAAGAGTAGTTATGAGCACACAAGAAATATAGGATAAATATCTATGCTTTCTTTATCTTCTTATTATTATTAATGGGAAGCGAAATTGTTTACTTTGTTGTTACAGAAAAGTACGTTTTTTACTAACAAGATTGGCTTGCTGTGATTCCCTAACGCATTCTGATTCTTTTGGTCTAAAGAAATGATTGATATCACCATTACTGAATTAAGAAAAATACTTCTCGATCGATGAAAGCTAGAAAAAGCTGGGTACACCAAGCCGTTCATACTCGAATGTTGTACAACGACCCCTTAGATTTACATAAATGTATTAGATATGTCATCAAAGTTTTCCGTTCAATTTCTTCCATTTTGCATTTCACAAGACAGAATTTATAAAGTTATGAGGAACCAACAAAAATCGGAGACGCATAATGTACATAATCTCCGTATACTTAATAAAGTTTGTATCCTAATAAACGATATTCATTTTAGAATTTCAGGTTACTGAATCCATGATTCATAAAAAAATATCTATCACATATGTAGATATGTTTAGTAAACATCGTAAATTCAATTAATTCAGAAGGAAGAAGGATTCATCTGCAGGGAAAACTGTAACCACAATGAAAGAAAATTTGATGATATGTTCATATACATATATATATAATTCGATGGAGAAATTTGTCTGAGAATATCTTAACTCAGACAGGAACAAAATACAGAGAAGAAAGAAAACAGTGTACAACCATGCGTTCCGTGCGGAATTTTTTTCAAAAAAATATTCAAAAACTGAACGAATACGTTTTGATTCGTTTCTCGCCGAAGAGAAGCTTTCTTCGTATTCTCTAAAGGAAAAAAATTACGTTTTTTTTGCATCAACGTCCTATTGCAAAACTGCAGAAGAAATTTAAAATTCTATCCAGAAGTGCTGTTCAGCTTTTATCCAGTAAATTGTTTTTGCCAGCAATTTGCATATCGTGCAAAAACAGTAGCCAAACGCCAATTGTAATATTAATGAACAAAATTTCAACTGAACTGAATATCTCAGTAGCAATTAGATGTAGAGGGCATGGGCTCGGACATACAGGGTAAATTTATTGATTGCTCTCAACCTGGCGAGATGCCAGCAATGATCCCTGTTTAAATGCCCGGGTCAAGTTGACATACGGCCTCCTCGCGGCGCCCTCTGGATAGCCTCTTCAACAACCGTTGGAAGGTGAACAAACGTATGCAGCGAAAAAAAAACCCGACCAGAATGGCGGTTGTGCGGCGGGCTAACAATCCGCCCACGTAAAAAAAACTTAAAGTTATGAATGAGCAAGATGCCTCGGATACACGGACGGATACTCGACGACGACAACGCACGAAAAAGGAACACGATATGCTCCTGGAATGTCAGAACCCTGTACATTCCCGGAGCTGCTCATAAACTAGAAGGAATCCTCACGCAGTACAAGGCGGATATTACTGCGGTGCAGGAAATACGCTGGATAGGAAACGGTATGATTAGGAAGAAAAATTGCGACATTTATTACAAAAGGTTGCACTTACTGGGATGCGGATTTGTCGTGGGAAAGCGGTTAAGGTCGAAGGTCATCGACTTTAAACCTATAAGTGATCGCCTGGCTGTGATCCGCATCAGAGGCAGATTTTATAACATCAGCCTTATATGTGCACACGCCCCTACCGACGAGGCTGAAGACCCTATCAAGGAGGACTTTTATGACCTCCTGGACAACGCCTACGGAGCTTGTCCGGAGTACGATGTAAAAATCGTGCTCGGGTACTTCAACGCCAAAATCGGTAAGGAAAACACCCTTGGCGGAGTGATCGGCAAGCACAGCCTCCGCGATACAACAACAGATAACGGCTTCCGACTCGCTGACTTTGCGACAGCTCGTAATGCGGTGATAAGTAGCACAAGATTCCCTCGCAAGCGAATCCACGCAGCAACCTGGCGATCTCCGGACGGTCGAACCGCCAACCTAATCGACCATGTGTTCATTGACGGAAAGCACTCGTCAAACATCCTGGATGTGCGAACATTCAGAGAGGCAAATGTCGACTCTGACCAGTTCCTCGTAGCAGCAAGATTCAGAGCTCGACTGTCCAATGGCAGAAAGCTGCATTAGCCCATCAGGAGGAGGTTTGACATTGGGCGCCTGAGCACACCGGAGGTTGCCAGTGTCTTCAGGGAGCAGCTGAGCGAAAGACTCTACGGTATGCCTACGTCGAGCACAAATGCCAATAATATGTGGCTGCATTGCTCAGCCATTCAAGAAGTAGCCGAAACCACCTTAGGATACCTACCACCCCCGACAAGAAACCCGTGGTATGATGGCGAGTGTGAGCAGAAAAAGGCAGCAACCGACGAGGCGTACCAAAAGGCGCTGCAGAGGAAAACCCGGGCAGCGCGAGAAGAGTACCGAGCCAGAAGAAGGGAGGAGAAGAAACTACTGCGACAAAAGAAAAGAATCTTCGCAACCTCCCAGCTCAAGGATATCGAGGAGTCTAGGGATAGACATAAAATAAAATAAAAATAAAAATAAAATCGAGTGGGGTCAAAACTCCTCACTCGAAAGACCAAAGCAATGCTTTACAAAACGCTCATTCTGCCAGTCTTGCTGTACGGAGCCGAAAGCTGGATGATAAGCAGGATAGCGGAGCTGATTTTGGGTTCTTTCGAAAGAAAAATTCTGAAAAATTCGGAGAAGAAGACACAACCGCGAACTCTACGAGCTGTACCAAGATGTGGATGAAGTCCGGAAGGCAAGGATCCGTCGACTACACTGGCTCGGCCACATCGAGCGCATGGACATCAACCCTCCAGCTAAGAGGGTCTTCGGCTCCGAGCCTCCTGTTTCGAGAAGAAGAGGAAGACCGAACCTCCGGTATAAAGACCAAGTAATCGCGGATGTAAGACGTCTTGGTCTTGACAACTGGAAGCAGCGTGCCTGGGACCGTCAAGGATGGAAGGCAGCTATAGCTCAGGCTCAGATCCTCCATGGATCGCTGGCCTGATAAGTAAGTAAGACAAGGTAAAATTGATTTCTTATTTTTTTCAGTTGTAATATATATACATACTTGTTGCTTCAGGGCCTACAGCATTTGCCGCTGCTCAGTGCAATGATGCAGTTTCGGCGTTTTTATTACAGCCGATTGAGAAGACAATCGTTGAAATGACTAATTTGTTTGGTGTTCGGCAATATGAGACCAATTGGATTTCTGTTGACAATACAACAATGCGAGCATACTATGGCTTATTACTTATGGCTGGTGTTTATAGATATCAAGTGGTGAAACCCTTGACGAATTGTGGGATAGTAAGCATGGTCGACCAATTTTTCGCGGAACTATGCCTTTGGCTTCGAATACATCGTTCTATTCGCTTCGATGACAAAGAGCAAAGAGATCGCCAAAGAGATAAACTGGCACCTATTCCTGGTGTTATTTTTGATAAGTGGGTACAACACACGTGGTCGTTCACCACGAAATGGTACATTCCGTCAAAACCAGCCAAATATGGCATAAAGTTAGGGATTTCCGCTGATGCTGAGACCTATTATGCATACAATGTTCAGGTTTATGTTGGTCGAGATCATAATTGTGCTCCTGAAACAAATTAAGGAGAACGAGTAGTATTAGAAATGACTGTGGGTGTTATGTTCATTTTTGCCTTTCTCTTCTTCTCGTTTTATAAGGCTTGAATGGTAGAAATGTAACTTGTGATAATTTCTTCACATCTCATCGGCTTGCTTGTGAGTTGAAAAAACGCCAGATGACATTGGTTGGGACGGTGCGCAAAAACCGAAAAGAAATTCCACCCCAGCTACTTGATGTGAAGAAAAAGCCATTGTATCATACGGAAAAAGTTTTCGATCACAACCTTAGGGCATGCATGCTTTCATACGTTCCCAAAAAGCGTCGTTTTGTGACGATGCTCACCACTTATCATTCAAATGTTCGCATTGATACCAACGACAAAGAAAAAAAACCAGATGTCGTAAAGTTTTATAATAAAACTAAGGGCGGGGTTGATGTTTTGGATAAATTGGATGGAGCGTATCGTTGCAAAAGAAAACTTAATAGGTGGCCTGTAGCTCTCTTCTGCAATATGTTGGATATTTCTGGCAGCAATGCTTTTATTATTTTTAAAAAATCAAATCCCGAATGGAATATTAAAAAAAAAAAAACATGAGAGGAGATTATTTTTGATCGAAGTGGGCCAATCATTGTGCTATCCATATATTGGGCAAAGAAAAAATAATCCACATGCTCCAAGTGCCATTGCAGTTGTTGAAAGTGTGAAAAATATAGGATCCGAGACATCACCATCATCATTAAACACGCAGCTATCATCAACCTCAATAACACATGCACCGCCTACAAAGAAAAGAGCTCGTTGCCATATATGCCCTTAGCGGTCAAATGCAAATAATCATTCAACACGATGTGATAAATGTGTAAAATACATTTGTCCAGATCATCGTTTTTATATTTGCGAAAAATGTGCAACATCCATTGAGTTTAAATGATAACATTCGATTTATTTTTCCATTTTCTATATGAATTTTCCCAATCCCATAACATTTTTTACTTCAACTCTTTTGAATTGTTTTCACTTTTAGTTTTTGTTAAAAGCAAAGATTTCATAGCTAAAATAAACTCATTTGCTTAATTTAAGGAAAGGAGTCCTTAAAAAAATGGACAGTCTAAAATGTACACTACATACTTATTCGTATGCAAAAATAAAATCCGGATGAGGGTTAAAACCATATTTCTGATTGCAATAGTCGGTTGCTTTCCCATTAACTGAACAAACTTTTACGCTATTACTTCTACAAATAAACAATGACGAGTGAAATCGGGAAACATGCTTTCTCATAATGATCTTTAAACAGAGCAAAACGAACATTTTTATAGTTCAGTCTTGTGTTAATTTTTATACAAGAAAAATCTATAGTAAAAGCAGAAATCGAATTTAAATTATGAAGCACAGAAACGTACATTTTTTTGACGCCCACAGTATAGAATGTCGCTTGATTTGTTATCAGTATCTACTTAAGTCTCAAAGTCTCAGGTACATTCATCGACTTTAACTTTGAAAACAAAAAAAAAAAAAACTTCTTATATAGATATGTTGAAAAAAGTGGGAAAGGCCTTCTGTGACTATGTTATCTTGAGAACAAGAGCATTAGTCATAAAGAGCATTACAGGAGGCTTGACTGAACCCGACCCGAAAAGTCGCTCAAAAGTCAATATTGTGCTCTCTGATTTTTTGGATATTGGTAATGTTATTTCGGCAATTCTTCCGGTGAGTGAAGCAATGAGGTGTCATTCGAGAGAGTATCAGCGAAAAGTAACCAGATTTTGGCAAAACAACTATTGGATTTCGACCATGACAATGGTGACTTGACTGCGACAATTTTGCCATATACACACAAATGTACATATATTCCATTCCAGATGTAGTAGTCATATTTAGTAATTTTTTCAAAACAAAACAAATGGATTGCAAAACAACTATTGGATTTCGACCATGACAATGGTGACTTGACTGCGACAATTTTGCCATATACACACAAATGTACATATATTCCATTCCAGATGTAGTAGTCATATTTAGTAATTTTTTCAAAGATTAATTTTGAATTAGTCGTTATTAGTTAGTATATTGAATGTTTGAACGATATGACTACCTGTCCACTAAGAAATTCAATAGGAAAAGCTTATACAGGGTGACCCACGAGCAGTGTACCAAAAAGCTAGAGCGTGCAGGTCTGGTCAATACAAGAAAAAAATCGAATGGGGGGGGGGGGGGGGGGGGGTCGGTCTATTCTCTTCCGTTTAGGCGGGAGGGGCAATTTTCTAAGAAATTTACTTAATTTGGAAAAAAAATATTAAAAATCAACGATTACATCCACAACGCCGTGATATACTTTTTTGTAAAGCCACAAACCTCTCCTTTCATCTTGTTTTGAAACGAAGCTGTTTTAAGGAATGGTTTTTGAGAAATAAATTTTCAAACTCAAAATTTAAAAAAAAAAAAAACTGGAAAAAAAATTTAGAACTAATTTTTTTCAAAATTTTATGTAATTTAGTACTCATTTTCTTTCAGCGTAGAGTCTTTCGGCTCCACGATCTCGACCGTCAGCTAAACCGTAGCAGAAGTGCGTGTCCGTTAGTTCTTCTCGAGAGTATAAGTTTGACATCGTAATGTGTTGATGAGTTAACATCCAATTTGGAAATGTTTTCTTATTAAAAATGCGATGCCTTTTATTTACATTTGGGTTGCAAATATTTTGTTTTTCAATAAGGAAAAATTGCGGTTTTGTTGTCTTAAGGTCCTAGCGGGTAAAACCCATCGGCGGCGGGCGGACCCAGACGAAATTGCCAGGTCAGTTTTTAGGCGTTATCAATGAAAAAAAAAAGGATTAATCCAGGGCTAATCCAATATTGTGTCACTTTATTGTATCCTCATAAAACTCCGAATTTTTTAAAAATAATAAAAAAGAGGTCAATGTTTCATACATTAATTTGCCTACAAGTCCAGCCGCATTCAAACCAAAAAAAAAAAAAAGGTTTTTCTTAGAAAAAAGGTGGTTTGGGGTTTTCTTTAATTTCTCAAAAACTACAAGACATTTTTGCATCCGGTTTTCTGTTTTTAACTAAAAACTAATAAGAGAATTGAATTATTGAAAAAAAATGAGTACTTAATTACATAAAATATTGAAAAAAATTAGTTCGAAATCTTTTCTTCCAGTTTTTTTTTTTCAAAATTTTGAGTTTGAAAATTAATTTCTCAAAAACTATTCCTTAAAACAGCTTGGTTTAAAAACATGATGAAAGAAGAGGTTTCTAGCTTTACAAAAAAGTACATCACGGCATTGTAGATGTAACCGTTGATTTTGAATATTTTTTTTTTTCAATTTAAGCCAACTTTTTAGAAAATTGCCCCTCCCGGCTAAATGGGGGGGAATAAACCCCCCTCCCATACGATTTTTTTCTTGTCTTGACCAGACCTACACGCTCTAGCTTTTTGGCACACTGCTCGCAGCGCACCCTGTATAGAAAGGCCTTCTGTGACTATGTAATCTTGAGAACAAGACCATTAGTCATAAAGGAGGCTTGACTGAACCCGACCCGAAAAGTCGCTCAAAAGTCAATATTGTGCTCTCTGATTTTTTGGATATTTGTAATGTTATTTCGGCAATTCTTCCGGTGAGTGAAGCAGTGATAATACTGTATCACTTTGTTTTATCCTCATAAAACTCCGAATTTTTTAAAAATAATAAAATTAGAAAATTGCCCAAATAATTTAATAAAATTAGCGTGAACTTTTCACTTTAATTCACTAGATTTTCTCAAAGCCCACTTAGTTTCACGTACTCTGACAGAGTTAAAAGAAATCAATCTCTACCCAAGCTTGATT
Organism: Eumerus sabulonum; assembly: GCA_951905685.1. Classification (NCBI taxonomy): domain Eukaryota; kingdom Metazoa; phylum Arthropoda; class Insecta; order Diptera; family Syrphidae; genus Eumerus; species Eumerus sabulonum. Next base: position 214,640,315 of record OX645060.1, read on the forward strand.
TAAGGGAGAAATAAGAACAAGGACAACCGCAATGGCCAAAGGACTCACACATGCCACTTGCTTCTCGAATGCCCATCAACCACAGAACACTTGTACATCAATCACATATCGTATCACATCCATATCTTACGTGCACTTTGAGACCATTTCCTCCTCGTTAACAGCAATTTTCGTTGTAAGTAGAAATTCCATTAAATGTGGCGGCAAATCCTTGAAGCACATATCCACCATTTTCTCCGTATCCCCGCAACTAACCGGCGGCGGTAACGTTAACGAATACAAATTTTGTTTAGCGGTCGAGTTATTCAAATCCAATTGGGATTCAGCACAAGGCATGAGAGTACAGAGTAAACAAACAAATGTCGCGCAAACCAAACATAACCGAGGCGACATGTTGAGAAACTTAATCCATTAATGATGCACAATTGAGGAACTGAGGTACACTTTTATTCTTAAACTAAAGTGTTAGACAACGATCCAAACGAAATATATGTCCTCATATTAGACTGAATCACGCACTCCCAGATACTGCTGAGCCGAAGGACAATTTCCGAACCACTGTTATCCAGTTGTAAATGAAACAGCTTTTATATGGTTGCCTTATCAACTGGAATGGTTGGCAACGAAACAGGAAAAGCTCTTTGAAATTTTCGAACATCGGCTGAGGATGTTATGCTCACCGGTAAACAGATAAATTTATCATTGAATGTTGTTTAGCTTGGAGCACGTGTTCGGATTGCGGCAGTTTAAGAGGGATGTGATTGCAGATAGGCTAATTGGGTCAGTAAAATTCTTGGAATTTAAAAATATAAATAGAACTGGGAATGCAGTGGCTATATATTGTAATTGAACAAGACTTATGAGACGCACGTATATTTGGATTCCTTTCACTATATCACTAGATGCACGAGCAAGCATAAACCAAGTCTGCCTAATGATGTTAAGAGGCAGTGGTAAAATAAAAGATGACCACCATGCGAAAACTCGTCTAAAGCTTTTTTTTTATTGCTCCCATTGACTACAGCTTTCGATCAATCTGGTTAGTGATTGATTGATCTGGCGACCGCCTGGTTCCATAGTGTATATCGTGGTGCGGGAAACGCGTACTAGCTAGAAGGAGATTTCACCCCGTAGTAAGATCAATCAGCCTGTGTTCGTTTTCGGGTGTGGTGCCGTGAAGGCTGTGTTTGCCGATGACTCGTTCAAAGATGTTTTCCTTATCCAGCTTAGCATTGATCCTAGTACAATTTTGATGTCATAGCTGCGACACTGGGCATACGTTCTGTCTTGGAGAACGTATAACTCATCTTTGGTAGAGTCATCCTTGTCTTCCGTGGGGGCGTGAACGCAGATCAGGCTGATGTTAGAAAACTTAGCCTTGATACGGATAGTTATGAGGCGTTCAGATTGGCCACATCGTGATCGACGTCAGACATTCCTCCACTATTCTTGATGTTCGAACTTTCCCAGAAGCTTACATCGCCTCGGATCTTGTCTTGTAAGAGTCAAGTTGCGCCTACGGATATCACCAACGCAGCGGAGTAGAGTAAGAATACAAAGTTATGACGTCGAAAACTACTATGTCCCTTATTCCACGGCGCGTTTTTAGTACAGACTGAAATAAGGGCGAAAGAGATGGTCAGTGAAACAGAAATACACTGGCACAGTAACGCGTGGGTAAGCTACTTCGTGCGTCTTTTTGACATTTCCTTATCTCCTTTTCTTTGCTTGGCGATTTGAAAGTGTACGTTTGGATACCATTCTTACTTTTCAAATTTCACCACAGGCTAACGATAATGAAATGTAAAACGAAATGTCAAAAAAAAAAACGCACACTGCTGCGAAATGAAAAAAAGTTCCATGGAATAACTCTTGCTTCTCGGAATGTCAATCAGACGCGCCGTGGAATAAGGGACTATCATCAGAAACCGCTCTGCTTTTGCCAATCGCGTCTCCCTTAAGCTCTCCAATACACATGTTAAAAAGAAGGGAGGTGCATTAGCTTCTCAGGAGAAAGAAGAAAGATTACGAGAAGCGCACTATTGAGTGCTTGTAGAGGTGTTACTACAGGCATGACATTTGAAGGTTTTATCAACAGATAAAACAAATATGCCAAAGTTATAAAGCCAGAACGGAGACCTGTGCGGATGAGAACGGACCCCTAGCAAAAGAATCGCAACCGATGTTGAAAATGTGGAAAAACCCCTTCTGCAGACTGTACATCAGCGATCTTAGTGAAAATACCACTGTCAGGCTGAAAGATCCATTTCTTAATGACAAAGAAAGAAGAAGTGAATTCCGTCCCCCTGACCACGACGAAGTTAAAATCGCGATATCGAACCTCAAGTCGAATAAAGTTGCTGGCGCAGACGGTCTGCCTACGATGCTGAGCTGATTAGGAGCATGCACCAGCTCATCTGTCAGATATCGTCAGAGGAAAGCATGCCCGAGTAATGAAGTTTCAGCATCGTCTGCCCGATCCACAAGAAAGGAGACCCCTTTGACTGCGCCAACTACAGAGGAATAACGTCGCCCACAAAATCTTTTCTGCCATTTTGTTTGAACGCCTGAAACCTTTTCAGTGAGGCTTCAAGCTAGGGAAGTCACCTATTTGTCGACTTCAAAGCCGATTCAACACTGTAATCAGAGACGAGCTATACAACGCCATGTCTTCCTTTGACATCACTGTTAAACTCGTCAGACCATGCAAGATGACTTTGTAGAATGCTCGCTGCTCCATCAGAGTCGTTGCAAACCTGATCGATAGTTTTGATGTCAAAAAAAAGATAGGCGCCTACGGATTCAACGCCCTGGTAACTACCAGAAAATGTCTTTAAGTTGTAGGCGCAATCGTTCTAAGAAAAATACTCGGGTGCAGTTCCGAATAGTACTCACCTCCGATTTTTTTCAAATTTCTTGTACGTATAGTCTAATATGTTACAAGTAAAAATCCAAAGCGGTTTTTCCCGCAAATCGCTAGAAAAGACTAAAAGGATGTGCTAAATTTGAATATCCTGCAGAAAATAAACTCAAATATCTTTAAAATTATAACAGGTATATACATAAATGATATCGCATATTAAAGCAACAGTTAAATACTTTTAACTGACATAAAAAGCATTGTAATCTATTTACAAATGTTGAAGATATAAGCAATTTTCCAAAAACGTGTCCATATTTTTAAAGAAAATTATTAAAAAAAACAAAAAAAGGTAGTATGAAGGGGTCCTTTTCTTCCAGAATTATAAAACTACATTCGAAGACCTTTTCAACGATACCAAACATGTTATATTTTTCGCAAAATATGACCTTACGCGAACAGTTTATTTCTTTAGAAGTGACATTCATCAAGCTTGGGCGCTCATACTTTGCATATACCCAACATTGCACCTTCTCCAAATCCTACAGTGAGCTCAAGCAGGGGGGTTGCAGGGGGCAGCATGCCCACCCATACCTATTTCACTGCGATTTACATATAAAAACGGTTACGTACATATGTACATATGTATTCATGCAGGGAAAAGAGCACTTCTGAAGGGATAAACGGTTCATCAAGTTTGGGTGCTTATACTTATATATATATAATTATATGCATATATAAGTGCATAGATGGGGTAAATGTATATACCCCATATTTCACTTACTCCAAATCCAACAGCGTTTCCCAGTATATTGAACTTTTGTATATACATACAATGTTTCTTGATGCAGTGACTCACAGGAACTAATTCCACAGGAAATGAATGTCAGGTGTTCGAAGATAATTGGTCTGTATTATGCATTATATACGTTGCGTCTTATTAAACTTGGCCTTTCCAACGATAGCTGCTGTGAGTCAGATTTACATCCGTTACTATGATGAGAGCACCGTGGCGCAGTGGGTAGTGTGTTGGCCTCTGACGCCGATGACACGGGATCGAATCCCGACACAGCCATGTCATCAAACGTGTTTTTCACGGTGTTTCTCCTCAGCGGGGCTCTGACAAAACCCCCTTTCACCTATGGGAAAATGAAATCACACACAACATGGGTGATTGAGAGAAGCTCGGCTCAGGTTCTTCATGGACTGTAACGCCAACATACATACACATACATACACAGCTGTGCAAAATAATAGGGAATATCACTCATGATCGATCCTTTGTTTCTTCTCGCTTTCTTTTGTTGCTTATCGGAACAGTAATTAGTACTGTATTTGCACAGCTGCATTGTCCTTCTTATGCGAGATTATCTCATTTTGAAGCATTCATGTGAGTGGTGCAGTGGTGTACGCAACAAAAGAAAGGGTTTTTTAGTTGTTCATAATAATAGGGAATTTGGATTCATTTTGAATTATTATTGAAAAATTGTGAAAAGGTAATGGTTTTTTTTTGGTTTGTAATTGAACATTTTGTAAACATTTATGAAAATCATTGTAAATTTATTAGGAATGGGGCGTAAAAAGCATTGTTCGGAAGAAGAAAAGAAGATTGTAGAAAAAATGAGAGAACAGGGAAAAACTCTCAAATTTATAGCAGATTCAATTGGGAGATCAGTTAATTTTGTTTTTAATACACTCAAGAAAGCCAGCAAAAGAAACTCGAGGAAGGCCAAGAAAGACTACCCCTACCGATGACTCTCACATTGTTTTACTGGCCAAAAGAGATCCTTTTATGTCATCCAGAATAATTGCAAGTGAACTTGGCAACATAGTCAGTGCTCCAACTGTGAGAAGAAGATTACTGCAAAGTAATCTTCCTGGAAGGATCGCCCGAAAAGTTCCTCTACTAAGCAAGAAGAACATTAAAGCGAGAATGCAGTTCGCTCTGCAGTTCAGAAACCACACTAAGGATATGTTTCGAAACATTCTATGGAGTGACGAAACAAAAACAAATCTTTTTGGTTCTGATAGTGCCAGGAATGTTCGTCGGCCCCAAGGAAAAGAGTTTCACTTCCGATTTACAAAAAAAACGGTGAAACACGGAGGTGGGAGTGTCATGGTGTGGGGTAGTTTTCTTGGTTTGGTGTTGGCCCTATTATACAAATAAAAGACACCATGAACAAGGAAATGTATCGAGACATATTGAAAGATGTGATGCTGCCATACGCGGAGGACAATATGCCGTTAAGGTGGCACTTCCAGCACGACAACGATCCCAAGCACTCATCAAAATTAGTTAGTGCTTGGTTAAGGGACAATGAAGTGTCGGTTCTACCATGGCCTTCTCAGTCTCCCGATCTCAATCCTATTGAGAATTTATGGGCGGACCTTAAAAAATCGTTGGCGACAGAATCATTTCAAAACAAACAACAGCTATGGGACGCGATTCAACACCATTGGAAGAACATTCCCTCAACAAAATGCCAAAAACTTATAGAGTCAATGCCAGGTCGAATAAGTGCGTTAATTAAAAACAAGGGTGGCCATTCTGGGCACTGATCAGTGGAAATTAGTTGCTGAGTTAATAAAATGAATAATTTAGTTCATTTGTTCTGTTTTTTTTAAAGAATACTTATGCTTGTGTTTAATTTCCCTATTATTTTGAACAATGTAAATAGGGTCATTTTCAGTAAATAATTGATAAAAATAAATACTAAAGGAAAATTTAAAAGAATAGTAAATGAAATATGTTCACAATTTGAATCTTAAATAAACAGTAACTATTAGTTACGGATTAGGTTTCATATCGTTCTTAGGTTTTTTGGAAATTGTTTGGTTTTTCCCTTTCCCTATTATTTTGCACACCTCTGTACATACTATGATTAACGGGTGTAAGTAGAGATAACCGATAAAGTAAGATCTTTACATTTCTTGTGAGTACAAACTCCCTCTTCAGAAGTAGAGATGCGCAAAATAGTTCCAACCGCGGAACGAACAAGGAACCGTTCTTTTCCTGATCGGAACTAGTTCCTCGGAACTACAATACATATGTATGTACATATGTATTTAGCTTTTTTGTTACTGAATTCAATGGCAAAATGAAAAGTTACGATAGATTTTTTAAAAACATGTTTTACTATCACTTCAAACCAAAAGCAACCATAAAAAATTAGTTTAGTTTATTTCATTTATTCATTTTATTTATTTGTTTCAGAGACTGAGAAAATAACAACTAAAATGTGTACATAAATCATGCATGCATACTCGCACCGATATGGAACTAGCAAACCATGTCCATGTCCGGACCTGAATGCATACTCATTACTCGCACCGATATGGAACTAGCAAAAACATGTCCATGTCCGGAACTAAATGTATACTCGGACCTATCGGAACTATCAAAAACATGTCCATGTCCGGAACTACATAAATGTATACTCGGACCGATATAGAACTAGCAAAAACATGTCCATGTCCGGAACTAAATGTATGTATACTCGGACCGATATGGAACTAGCAAAAACATGTCCATGTCCGGAACTAAATGCATACTCGGACCTATCGGAACTATCAAAAACATGTCCATGTCCGGAACTAAATGTATTATCGCACCGATATGGAACTAGCAAAAACATGTCCATGTCCGGAACTAAATGTATTATCGCACCGATATGGAACTAGCAAACCATGTCCATGTCCGGACCTGAATGCATACATACACATGTATGACATTCGTTCACGAAATGCGGTGCGGGCATTATATTCTTTCATTTCTTTTCTTCATTTCAGTTCCAATGTGATGTACAGTGTACACCAACTGTTCGAGCTTTATCGCCACATCCCCATACTTTTGGGTTTCGTGAAAACCATAGATAAATTAACAAGATGGAAAACTTTCGTACGTCTGCCCTGTGATCCCCGCAAGTGGTGGTTGTTGTATTTGTAATTAAAGCGGCGCCTAGACGCCTAATAATATTGTGCAATATTTGATATTGCACAATATTATTGTTCGCCTGTAGATAATATTGCAAGATTGTGCGATATATTGCGGAAAATCGGAACGCTTTTGACTTTTAATACAAATATGACCGGTCCACTAAATTATTGGGAAAAATATTGAACCGTCTGGGGCAGCAAGCCAATAAAATTGTGCAAAATTTTGCACAATAATATTGAGCGTCTAGGGGCCGCTTTAAAAACGACGCTGTTGACTCAGAGTCAAGACGTCGGAACAAGGCAGAATGACATAGTCAAGACGCCGTCAAATCGAAACGAGTTTGTAGGGGCTAGTTGTCAAAATGCCTGTCAAAGCCATCGAGATTGCCATCTCGTTAATTTATCTATGGTGAAAACTACGGGGTATAACTCATACCATATGAGAAGCATGTTCGTTGCATTTATGTTTTTTTTTTTCGTCTTGTACATATGTGATTGATGAATAAGGGTTGAATGGAACTATGGAACTATTTTCGTTCAATTTGCGGAACGAGACGACATGTGTCCGAGAGAGGATATAGTTCCGTGAACTATACATGTCCGGAACTACCCAACTCTATTCAGAAGTACATTTTAATCGTAAACGTGTGTTCTTTTTGAAATATTTTGTATTCGTTATGGATGAATTATATAATCTGTTCAGATTGGCAAATATTATGAATACTCGTTCAAGTACTTTAAAATGGTTAAGAGATATTGAACTGATTCCGGCTAAAAACTATTGTAAAACGCATAAAAAATATATGGTGTTAAATGAATCAAGATTAATTTGTGGGTTATTTGAGTGTCGTAGAAAAAGTAAATATTACCATTGTGTTTCTGTTTCGAAAGATACGTGGTTTGAACGATGTCATACTTCTCCTGAGATATGCATGCTTATTACATATTGTTTCTCAATGAATATGACATTTGAGCAAACAATCAAAGAAAGTTCTGTTGATGGTAAAAAGGTTTCTCGTGAGACGGTTTCGGATCGGTTTTCTTTTTGTCGGGAAGTGTGCATGGTAGCATTAGACGATCGATTCGTGGAAGAGGGGCAAATAGGAGGATCTAATGAAATCGTCGAAATCGACGAATGTAAAATCGGCCGCCGTAAATATCAACGAGGCCGTATTGTTGAGGGTTCTTGGATCTTAGGAATGATCGTTCGTGAAAAACCATCTCAATTCAGATTGGAAATATGTCCAGAAAATAAAAGAGATAAGAGGACTTTGACAAAACTGGTTCAGAAGCATGTTAAACCTGGACCCATAATTCATACAGATTGTTGGAGAGGATATATTGATCTAACATCTGTCGGATACCAGCATTTTACTGTCAACCATAACAATGAGTTTGTGGATTCTCAAACGGGTGCTCATACCCAAAATATTGAGTCATCATGGCGGTGGATGCGACGTCAATTATCTCGTGGCGGTGTCCATACCAACTGTTTGGACAAACATTTGTGTGAGTTTATGTGGCGCCGTCGCTTAAACAAACTTAATAAAGATCCCTTTATTCAACTTTTAGTCGATATTGAGCGTTGTTATCCTGGTCAGCAATTTTTTTAATTTAAATTGTTAACTTTAAATAAATTTGAAATAAAAGTTAATTTGAATTCCGGTTTTATGTACTAATATTCAAAAGGTTGACTAAGGCGTAAGGTAATGTAAACCCAAAGTTTCTTTTAATGAAGAGTTTCGGACCTGCGCGTACTCCAAATCTTGTTTGTGGTCAAGCAGGAAGGTTGCAGGGAGCAGCATGCTCCCCCATACATATTTCACTTTTCGTGCCTGCCGAACTTGCAAATGTGACTTACAGTAGCTAGTCCGATAGTATAAAAATGCACGTGTAAGAAAATAAATGGCTTGTATAAAATGTTACACTGCAGTAAGTTGTACATATTTGGTATCGCTAGAAAGGTCAAAACATCAAGTTTTATAAAAGATTGGATAAATACAGTCGTATTACTGATTTTGTTTAAGAAAAAAAAATGTTTCTTAAAAATATGTATAATTTTTCCGAAATTACTTATAACTTCAAAACCTGTCAAATGGATTGAAGCCATTTGTATCTCAATTGAAAGCATTTAGCTGTTGCTTTAATTTGAGGTATAGCTTATTTACGTAGGCCTTGCCGTGTAGGAGATACTTGAATTCTTTTTTTAGGATTTTCAAATTTTAAATGTCCTTTTAGTCCTTTATGGCGGCAATAAACTGTAGGTCCCTTTCACCAATGGGGAAATGAAATCACACACAACATGGGTAATTGAGAGAAGCTCGGCTCAGGTTCTTCATGGACTGTAACGCCAACATACATACATACATCCCATCATAGAAAGACCAGGCAAAAGACGGATGAAAAACTGCAACATCTACTACGGGAACTGCTACAAGAAGAACAAATAGCGCTTTTTCGGGTGCGGATTCGTTATTCAAGGAAGACTCTGAAAAAAGCTTTCGGGATGTAAGCGAACGCCTCATAACAATCCGCATCAAAGCTAAATTTGGAATAATATTCGCTCTCGCTCCAACGGAATAAAAAGACCATCGACTTAAAGAAAAATTCTACGATCTCCTAAGCCCAATGTCCCAGATACGACACAAAAATAGTTCTAGCAGGTTTTAATAAAAAACTGGGTAAGGAGGACATACATATTTGAGTCGATCACGAGAAAATATTGCCTACTCGACGCCACGTCCGAAAACGGACATCGGTTACTCGACTTCCTGGCGTGGCCCAATCTCAGTCTACCACCAATCAGAATGATCATGTTGCGATCGACGCCATCACTCCTCCAGCATCCTAGATGTACGTACCTTTCGATGAGCCAACATCAACTCCTATCACTGCCTTGTTGTATCCAAGGTACGAATGAAGATATCAAGGATGCCACGGAGTCGAGCTAGACAACGAAAGTTCTAAGCCGGAAAGCCACAATCGCAGGCGACCGCTAGGACCTTTGCCGATCGAGTTTCCCTCAACCTCTCGAAAACTCCAATGACACCGAGTTGCATGCATAAACATATATCTGGGGGCACATCAGTGCCCCCGCCAAATCGAGCAAAAAAGCAGCACGGCCGTACCATACTTTTCTCGAACCATTTCAGGCCATTTTCGACCCCCTATAACTTGGTTGTGGATAAAGCTAGAAGCCTGAATTCGGTAACCAAGCAAGCACTGCATAAACACGGTATATTTCCAATTTCATTAAATTTGAACTAGTAGCTTAAGGCCCAATACACACGAAGCAACCGGAAAGAAACTAAACCGGTTTGCAAATCGGGTTGCAAACCAGTTACGAACTCAGCGGAGACTTGACTCCACACACGAGGAAACTCTTCACCGATCCAAATCTCAGCTGCCTCTAGCGAAGTATAGTCCCTAATTCGGTCGGTGGTGGGTGGAGGCATCTCAGCAGAAAACGAATAGCTACTCGTGGATGGGCATGAGAAGGGAGGACGCGTGGATTTGGCTGACAGTATGTCATCCACAACATCCAAGGTCTTCCTCTTGAATTGTTGCACTTCACGATCATCCATTTGCATGAGATCCGGAAGCATGCTAAGAAGGGACATCTTCAAGTCTTCCTTTCTGGCCTCTGTAGCCACCTCCTACCACTGGCCAATGAAGTCGCCTTTTTACATTCCAAATATTCGATGAACGCTTAATCCACATCATCATTCTTCGCAGCAAGCTTCCGTTGGGTATTGGCTGTTGGATTGGCTCTGACCTTGGAGGTGGTTTTGGGGATGGTGTTGGAGTATCAGATGGTGGGTCGTAATCATCCCCATCATCCCCTACGGAAAGTCCTTCTTCCTCCTCCTGCTGTGGCTGCGACAGATTTCCGGAAGGCTTTCCCAGTACCTTGATATATGGAACAACAACTAGAAACCGAAATCTATAGGCAACCCGACATGCAAATCAATTGTCAACTGTTTACAAACTGTTTTTTTTTTTAATCGTAACAGAGTTTCCAACCAGTCACATCGTGTGTATTGTCCCAGTTGCCAATTCGCATCAGTTTCTTTCAGTTTGCTCCATGTGTATTGGGCCTAAGAATTATAACAAGTCAAAGTTTCTTAATTTTGTCACTCACTGACTGACTGACTGACCGATCATCAAAAGTCTAAAGCCGGATATGTATGTATGTATGCATGTCGGCGTTACAGTCCATGGAGGACCAAAGCCGAGCTTCTCTCAATCTCCCATCATGTTGTGTGAGATTTTATTTTTCCCATAGGTGAAAGGGATCTACAGTTTATTGCCGGTTCCGAATGGCGAGATTCGAGAAGTTTTTCTTGACAATTATACTACAGGGGGTTTTGTCAGTACCCCGCTGAGGAGAAGTACCGTGAAAAACACGTTCGATGACATGGATGTTGCGGGATTCGATCCCGTGTCAAAGGCATCAGAGGCCAACACACTACCTACTGCGCCACGGCGCTCTCCGGATATACACTGTTCAAATGCATGACAAACACGTGCAAATGTATTAGTAAATTCTGATTGAAGTTTCATACACACACATCAAGCATGAGTATTCAATCTTTTTAGTTTCGAATCGAAGTGTGGTGAGAGGAAGTTCTATACAAAATATAAATACTGTTCTTTGTGAATTTGTTTTGTGTCCATTTCATCAATTTAAAGCAAATTATGAGTGACACAGACGATTGTTGTATCGCTTTAGGACTTGCGCTTGCATTAAAAAAAAGAAAATATACAAAGAAACGTGTGTGGATAAAGGAATGGTTGAAAAAAGAAGTGAATTTACTTATGAACATCTTCTCAATGAACTGAGAATAAATTCGTTGTGTGATTTCAAGAATTTCTTCCTATGGATGAGGAAGTCTATGACCAATTACTTCTAATGATCGCACCCAAAATAAAAAAAGAAAATACCCAATTGCGAGATGCTATACCCGTCAACCAGCGTCTTTCGATAACTCTTCGTTTTCTGGCAACTGGTAATACATTTGCAGATTTAAAATTCATCAGCGCTATCTCTGAGCTTTCCATTGGAAGAATCGTAATTGAAACGTGCGAAGCAATCATTGAATAAAATGATTAAAGTAAATAAAACATTTATTTCATTCATATATTAGTTTGTATTTGTCATGAAAATAGATATACTGTAAAGTTTATTTAAAAGAGGAAAAGGATTGTGCAGCCGAAGAAATTAATTTTCCGAGATTTCGATTTCCTCAGGAGAAATCACTCGCGATGATCGGGCTGATGCCGATTAGCCCGGCAAATCCTCCAAATGTGCTGATTCTGAAGCATAACTTCTCCATGAAGCAGTATTGGAGCTGCTGTCTTGAGCAGGTGACGGCTTATGCGACGGAGACGGGCTTGGCGCCTGTAAAAACGATGAGTGCTCTTCCTCCGAGTTGTGAAATCTTGGGTTTGTTACTGGAGTACTTGTCCTACTCCCCATATTTGAGCGCAGCGAACATTCGTTGACCATGCTCCAATTTTCTCAGCTTGGATGCCCACGTGTCTGCAATTTGGCTGCGACAAGCGCTTGGCAGCTAAAGCAATTAGCTCACTGCTTGGATCTATTCTCCTTCGCTTGCTTGGAGTCTGCACTTCCTAAAAATATAAAAAATACAATATACATATATATATATATATAAACATAAGTGCGCATTATCTATTACTTTTATTTGTTTATCTTTACAGACACCTTCTACAAAAGAAGAACGGAAAAACATTGCAGATGGCTTTTTTTATCGATGGAATTTTCCGAACTGCCTAGGAGCATTGGATGGGAAGCATATTGCCACTAAAAAACCTTCAGACTCAGGATTATTTTATTTCAACTATAAAAAATATTTTAGCATCGTGCTTTTGGCAGTCGTCAACGCAAATTTCGAATTCATAATGGTAGATGTGGGCATCAACGGCAGAATATCGGTGGTGTTAAAGCCCACATAAATTTTGGAAGAGCGTTATCTGAAAATGCTTTGAATTTGCCTGATAATAGTTCGCCACCACTGAGTGAGAAGAGCCTACCATATGTATTCGTTGCAGATGATGCATTTCAGCTATCTGACCACTTAATGAAGCCTTGTACATGGATAGGACTAAGCAACCAGCAACGAATTTTTAAATATCGGCTTAGCCGCGCTCGAAGAATAGTTGAAAATGCTTTTGGCATATTGGTTTCACAATCTGGAGTGCTCCAGAGAACAATTGCACTTTCACCAGAGAAAGTGCAAAGTATTGTCCTCGCGTGTTGCTATTTGGATAACTTCTTGAGGTCCAAATCTGCAAACCAATATTTACCAACCGGTTCTGTTGATCAAGAGCAGTTACAAAACGGAACAATAATTCAAGGAGCCTGGAGGAATGAATATGACATTCCTCACATCGAAATTCAACAACCAATGCAAAAATGTTAAGAGATTCTTTCTGCAATTATTTTAATAATGGAGGTCAAGTCTCTTGGCAAAACAAATTCTTACAAGAATAATAAAATTTCTTTATGTACATATACAAAAGAAATGTAACTTGAATAAAATTTAAAAAGTACTTACCGATATGTTTTCATTTGCGAAACTGCTCCTAGAAGGACAGGGATCTTCTGTATCGCTCAGAAAATCCATCGCCTCCAAATAATACAGCTTTGGTACATTTTCATCGCTGGAACCAGAGCCACTTTTCTCAAATGCAGATACTTACTTACTTATCAGGCCAGCAATCCATGGAGGATCTGAGCCTGAGCTATAGCTGCCTTCCATCCTTGACGGTCCCGGGCACGCTGCTTCCAGTTGTCAAGACCAAGATGTCTTACATCCGCGATTACTTGGTCTTCATACCGGAGGTTCGGCCTTCCTCTTCTTCTCGAACCAGGAGACTCGGAGTCGAAGACCCTCTTAGCTGGAGCGTTGATGTTCATGCGCTCGATGTGGCCGAGCCAGTGTAGTCGACGGATCCTTGCCTTCCGGACTTCATCCACATGTTGGTACAGCTCGTAGAGTTCGCGGTTGTGTCTTCTTCTCCATTCACCTTCCTCACAGACAGGACCAAATATCCGGTGCAGAATTTTTCTTTCGAAAGAACCCAAAATCAGCTCCGCTGTCCTGCTCATCGTCCAGCTTTCGGCTTCGTACAGCAAGACTGGCAGAATGAGCGTTTTGTAAAGCATGACTTTGGTCTTTCGAGTGAGGAGTTTTGACCCCAGTGGTTTGGACAAGCCGAAGTAGCAGCGGTTGCCAAGGGCGATTCTATGCCGGATCTCCACTGTGGTGTCATTTGTGGAATTTACGTTTGCCCCGAGGTAGACAAACTCCTTAACTACCTCGAAATTGTAGCTGTCAATTGTTATATTTTGTCCCAGGTGGTGAGCGACGGATTGGTTTTTGCTTGTCAGCATGTATTTCGTTTTGTCCTCATTGATCTTAAGACCAACTCGTTTCGCCTGTTCTTCAATCGCCGTGAATGCTTCCACAATGCCACGGCGAGAACACGCGATGATGTCGATATCATCCGCGTATCCTAGCAGCTGGATGGACTTGTAAAAGATAGTGCCTTCCCTGTTGACGCCTGCCCGTCGCACTATCTGCTCCAGCAACAGGTTGAAGAAGTCACATGACAGCGCATCTCCTTGAAATCCGGTGCATGTTTCGAATGGTTCCGAGGTCCTAGAACCGAGTTGCACGGTGCATCGCGTGTTTTTTAGCGTGGCGCGACACAACTGGATCAGTTTTACCGGAATCCCGAATTCGGCCATCGCCCCAAACGATGAATGCTGTCGTATGCGGCTTTGAAATCGATGAAAAGATGGTGTGTATCGATTCGGAACTCGTTGGTCTTTTCTAGGATTGGTCGAAGTGCGAAAATTTGGTCTATAGTTAATTTGCCGGGCCGGAAGCCGGACTGGTAGCTCGATTAGTGCGGTGCAAAATGGTTTTAGACGTTCACACAACAATACACTGGACAGGATCTTGTATGCGACATTGAGCAGGGATATACCTCTATAGTTCTTGCAAGAGGTAGAATTGCCTTTTTTGTGGATGCTTGTCGGGCATGCTTTCATCTTCCCAAATTCTGCAGATGATCTGGTGCATGCTCCCTACCAGAACATCGCCGCCAGCCTTGAAGAGCTCTGATGGCGAGCCATCTGGGCCTGCGGCCTTGTTGTTCTTCAGCTTCTGAATAGCTGTGCCGACTTCTTCGATGCTGGGTGGGAGGACTACTTCAGCGGCTGGAGTTGGGAATTCCTCGGTCCCTACCACTCTCTCTTGGTCATGCTCCTTAAGCAGCTGCTGGAAGTGCTGCTTAAATACATCCACTATTCCCTGCGGGTCGGTGACAAGATTACCCTCGCAGTTTCGAAAAGCCAGGGTGCCCTTTTTGAAGCCTCCTGCAAGGCCTTTGGCTTTCTTGTAAAAGGCTCGTGTTTTATGCTAATCCCTAGACTCCTCGATAGCCTTGAGCTGGGAGGCTGCGAAGATTCTTTTCTTTTGTCGCAGTAGTTTTTTCTCCTCCCTTCTTCAGGCTCGGCACTCTTCTTGCGCTGCCCTAATTTTCCTCTGCAGCGCCTTTTGGTACGCCTCGTTGGTTGCTGCCTTTTTCTGCTCTCGCCATCATACCACGGGTTTCTTGTCGGGGGTGATAGGTACTCTAAGGTGGTTTCGGCTACCTCCTGAATGGCTGAGCGGCAATGCAGCCGGTCCTTATCATTGTGGCTTCAGGCCAGGGAAGTCCACCATCGATCAAATCTTCACACTACGGCAGAACCTGGAGAAAACCAATCAATATCAAGTCGACACTCAGTTTACTTTTGACATCACTGCTAAGCGCGTCAGACTTTGGAGAATGCTCGCAACTCCATCCAAATCGGTGCAGAACTGACCGATAGCTTCGAAGTCTAAAAAGGATTTAGACAGTGCGATGCGCTGTCGTGTGATTTCTTCAACATCATATTAGAAATGATTGTGCAAACATCACAGGCCAATACAAGAGGCACAATCTATTTCAAATTCTCGCAACTCCTTGCATATGCCGAAAACATTGACATAATAGGTAGATCACAGCAAGACGTAAATGAGGCGTTTGCGAGTATTGAGATGGATGCAGCAAAAATTGGTTTGGCAGTTAATGAGGACAAGACTAAATATCTGCTGTCTTCGAAAAAGGACATTCCCCACTGACGTCTTGGCCAGAACGTGCATATTGGCAGATATAAGTTAAGGACTTTATTTACCTCGGCTCCAGGTCATTGGAACAACGACACCAGTTTTTTTTTTTTTTTTTTTTTATATAATTTGCGCGCACTCAAGGTCTAATAACCTTATTGTGTCGGTGACACAGTGCGGGCAGAAGGTAGAGAGGAAGAGGAATAGAGGAGATGCCGATGAACATTGATCTTAAATGCTTGCATGTTGCATTGAGGGGGGAAAACCGAATCCGGCAGGGAGTTCCAGATTCGTGTGGTTCGGAGGACTACTTTGGCGGCTGGAGTTGGGATTTTCTCGATCCCTACCACTCTCTCTTGGTCATGCTCGTTAAGCAGCTGCTGGAAATGCTGCTTAAATACATCCACTATTCCCTGCGGGTCGGTGACAAGATTACCCTCGCAGTTTCGAAGAGCCTGGGTGCCCTTTTTGAAACCTCTTTCAAGGCCTTTGGCTCTCTTGTAAAAGGCTCGTGTTTTATGCTAATCCCTAGACTCCTCGATATCCTTGAGCTGGGAGCCTGGGAAAATTCTTTTCTTTTGTCGCACTAGTTTTTTCTCCTCCCTTCTTCAGGCTCGGTACTCTTCTTGCGCTGCCCTAGTTTTCCTCTGCAGCGCCTCTTGGTACGCCTCGTCGGTTGCTGCCATTTTCTGCTCTCGCCATCATACCACGGGTTTCTTGTCGGGGGTGATAGGTACTCTAAGGTGGTTTCGGCTACCTCCTGAATGGCTGAGCGGCAATGCAGCCACATAATATTGGCATTTGTATTCGACGTAGGCATACCGTAGAGTCTTTCGCTCAGCTGCTCCCTGTAGACTCCGGTAACCTCCGGTGTGCTCAGGCGCCCAATGTCGAACCTCCTCCTGATGGGCTGGTGCAGCTTTCTGACATTGGACAGTCGAGCTCTGAATCTTGCTGCTACGAGGAAGTGGTCAGAGTCGACATTTGCCCCTTTGAATGTTCGCACATCTAGGATGTTTGACGAGTGCCTTGCGTCAATGAACACATGGTCGATTTGGTTGGCGGTTCGACCGTCCGGAGATCGCCAGGTTGCTGGGTGGATTCGCCTCCGAGGGAATCTTGTGCTACTTATCACCGCATTACGAACTGTCGCAAAGTCCGTGAGTCGGAAGCCGTTATCTGTTGTTGTATCGTGGAGGCTGTGCTTTCCGATCACTTCGCCAAGGGTGTTCTCCTTACCGATTTTGGTGTTGAAGTCCCCGAGCACGATTTTAACTTCGTACTCCGCACAAGCTCCGTAGGCGTTGTCCAGGAGGTCATAGAAGTTCTCCTTGATAGGGTTCTTCAGCATCGTCGGTAGAGGCGTGGGCACATACATATAAGGCTGATGTTATAAAATTTGTCTCTGACGCGTATCACAGCCAGGCGATCACTTATAGGTTTAAAGTCGATGACCTTAACGGCTTTCCCACGACAAATCCGCATCCCAGTAAGTGCAACCTTTTGTGACAGCTGTAATAAATGTCGCAATTTTTTTTTTTCCTCATCTTACCGTTTCCTATCCAGCGTATTTCCTGGAGCGCAGTAATACCCGCCTTGTTCTGCGTGAGGGTTTTTTCTAGTTTATGAGCAGCTCCGAGAGTGTACAGGGTTCTGACATTCCAGGAGTATACTCGCAAATCGTGTTCCTTTTTCGTGCGTTGTCCTCGTCGAGTATCCGTCCGATACACGGACAACTCAGGGTTTCACTTTCCCTTAAATCCAATTAATGAAGGAGGAAACTTTGGTATATTGGCCGGAAAAATTCAAAACACCACTAGTTCAAGTTTTTATGAAACCTGATGGAATCTAACATTTTGACAAAATCCCTTGGGCACGTTTTGGCAAGCGGCCATGATCTAAGATTCCTCGTACTATATCTAGATCGATGACCATGAATTGGCACTGAACCGCGCATATGTGACGGCACACTCTGTTCGATTCATAATTGGCAATCGAACATGCTGAAAGCATGGCTTCCTATTGTTCGTTATTACCAAGTCCGATGAATTATGGATTTATACCTGTTTTAAGCTAAATCAAACAAATTCCCAATTCACGATATGTCGAATAAATAAATTCGTTATTTTCTTTTGAGACTAGAAAAAAAAAAATTCTCACCCAAATACATACATATATTCGAACCTCAGTCAAACTTCCAGATAGCTTCTTGTCCAGTAAATCCAGATTATTCAAGAGCAAGCAAACACGCGTGAGGGAAACTACAAAAGTAACATCTCAAGGAAAAGAATAAAAGTAAGTTTAATCTATGAAGTTAATAAAAAAAGTGTCTTATGCCCTCCAAGCTAAGCCGTCCGGCTCGAAGATACGAATTAATGCAATGTCATTGGCATATTTCGGTGAAGACTTTTGAATTTGTTGAATGGCCAGAAGTCGCACGGTGCTAAATCAGGTGAATACAGTGGTTCTAGAATGATACGCGTCGTGTTTATGGTGAAATGGTCACGAACAATCCATGCAGTATGAGATAGTGTATTATCGTTGTGCGAAAACCAAAAGTTGTCTCGTCAAATGGCGAAGGCGAATAGCTTCATGCTTAACGCTCAAATATTTTTTGTTGACAGTTTAACCCGGCGGAAGGAACTTAAAGTCTTAAAGTGATAATCAAGGAGAACAGTCAACGTAACCTTGATTTTTGAACGATCTTGGGGCGGTTTTTTTTTTTGCAACACCTTTAGTACGATATTCACATAATTGACGGCTTGCAAGCACCAAATCCTTGATTTTTTGGATATCAGTTTCGTCGGCCGAGGTTGTTGGTTTTTATTCGAAAAAGCCCCATAACCAAATGCTTTCTGTACCATCCTTAATGAATTAAGGAAAAATTCATTCCACAAACAAAATTGAATACAACTTTTTTCTCAACAAATGTAGACCCTATTAAAATTTAAAAAATCGTTTTTAGCAGCTTACAAGACGAAGCGTATCTCAAACACTAATAAATATTTTGACGGTTGTCACAGACAGTCTCGCCGCGCGATTTTTAAATTCTGGTCGGACATGACATTCGTTTTGAATAACATTTATCCAGGCATATATTACTCTCCTGTGGTATGCCACAAAATTTACTTCACAAACCAATTTATTTTGGTGAAAGAATAAGCAGACTTTATTTCATTAGTCCTGATATCATCATACATATGTACATATGTACGTGACAACATCAGTATTTTCAAAAATTTTAAGTTTTGAAATGTTACGGGCTAACACACTATCCTCATCTTTGGTTGTTTCTAAAAGTCTATTTTGTTTTCCTGTGAATCCTTTTATCTATGTATTTATCTTATTTTGCAAAGTCCGTGTCATATAAAATTTCCCAACCAAGTTCCTTCAATTTGTGCAGAGACATCAACGATGTGTGTGACCTTGCGTTGTCACGACAGCTCACAGCTCATTTTCTGTTCGCCCTTGATTGGTTCTTTTATTCGATGGAGTTATGCACATCAAAGGACGGAATTTATCGATTTGCTAGGTTATAGCAGCTTACAATTCTGTTCCAATCCCACCAAACACTTCGCATCATTTTGCTTGCCGTCAATCCAAACTTTAAATCGATTATGGAGAATGACCATAACCGCTTGCATTGGATATTTTCGTACTTAATCCAATTTTCATTGCCCAGAGTAATTTGTTTTAAAAATCATTCGATTTCGTAATTTCATTCGTTCTCCTCCTTATTTAATGTGGCACCCTAATAGCAAGAGACCGATGGAGCTTTCATCAACCTCTCGCAAATCCCCATGATACCGCCACAATCCACAGAACAACAGTGGGAGCATTGCCAGCGCGCCATCGGAAACGTCTCATATGTTGGGTTTCAAACCACCGCCAACTAAAAACCCCTGGTTTGTTGAGCAATGCGGGCAAGCCAATGTAGTAAAACAAACTGCCTACAGAGCCATACTACATAGACGGTCGAGAGCTGCTCGTGAACATTATGAGCAGATAAGAAGGGATCAACACACGCTTTTAAGGAAGAAAAAAAAGGGACCATGAATAACGCTCACAAGTTGTACGAAAAAGTAAAACGAATCTGTCAGGACTATAAAGACAGAACGGAAGCCGGTAGAGATGAAGACGGACAACTAGTAGTAGAGTCGATTAAGTCGGCGATTAAGGGTCTAATACCTCTATCAGGCAGAATGATCCATTCACAACGGATGAAGATGTAAGAGAACGCGGTCCACGCGACCTAGATGGTACTAAGCTGATCTTTTTGAAGCTTAAGGCTTATAAAGCCGCGGGCGCAGACGGCCTGTCTGCTGAGCTATTTAAAGCGGCTAAAGACCAGTTGGTAGGGCTGGTACGGTCGGAGGAAAGCACGCTTTTTAAATGGAGCATCGTTTGCCCAATCCACAAGAAAAGAAACACCTATAACTGCGCCAACAACAGTTTTTCGTCGATTTCAAAACCGCATATGACGGGCACGCCGTGGCGCAGTGGTTAGTGTGTTGGACTCTGACGCACGATGAGCGAGTCCGGATCCCGATAATACAGTCGCCATCGAATGTTTATTTCGCGGCGTTCCTCCTCGGCGAGGTACTGGCAAAACCCCCCGTAGTATACTTGCCGTGAAAAAGCTTCTCGATTCATGCCGTTCGGAATCGGCATTAAACTGTAGGTCCCATTCACCTATGTGAAAAATAAATCACACACAACATGGGTGACTGAGAAAAGCTTGGCTCTGGTCCTTCATGGGCTGTAAAGCCATCAAACTCCTCAGATTATGCAGGATGACAATAGAGAATCCTCGCTGCTCCATTAAGATCGGTAACGAATTAAATGAGACCTTTGATGTTGAAAATATATTTAGACAAGGTGACGGGCTCTCATGAAATTTCATCAATATCGTGCTTGAAAAGATCAAGCGAGACTCACTGGCCAACGAAAGAGGTACGATCTATTTCGAGTTCGCGCATCTGCTTCAGTACGCGGATAATATTGACGTCTTCGCCTACATTTGCTCATTAATGATCAGCGACAACAACACTAGCGCTGAGATCGAACACAGGATTACTCTTGCCAACCGCTGCTTCTTTGGGCTCAAGGGGCAATGGAGATGTGGAGCCCTCTCTCAAAAGAGCAAGGTTGCGCTATACAAATCCTTAATCATCCCGGTTCTCCTCTATGGCGCAGAGGCCTGAACTTTAAGAATGCGAATGAGGAGGCCCTTGGTCGTTTCGTGAGGAAAATGATGCGTTCAATCTTCGGTCGCGTTAGTGTTGACGGAGAGTGGAGGAGAAGATCCAACCAAGAACTGTGCAGGCTGTATAGCGACATCGGCCTAGTACGAAGTCTAAGGATCTAACGTCTTAAGATGGCTAGGCCATCCTCTTTTAAGAATATTTCAAGCTGTGGTGTAGGTGACGTTTAGTGCCTCGTTTGAGTGACAGCTTGAGTACCGCTGCTCCTTCACCAACTGCAAAATTTCATCGACTTCTTAAGTGAATGGCCGACCAGAACGAATTGCATTTTTGACACTGATATTGACAGGACAGGACAAACCACTTGAGGCCACTGTAGGCTGAATAACGCCTTTCAAACGCGCGTTCGCTGGGCACAATCGGATTAGAGATACCACATTGATGGGCATCAACAGCATCCAGTGACAGTGAACAACGAAGACATTTTATATCACTTGTTATAGTTGTTCATAATGAATTACGATGGTAAATTGAGAGCGTTTGTATCTATGTACATAGATTGGGTAACACGTAAAGTTGTGCATATTTTTGTTTACACGTTTTTTCTTTGACTGCACAGTAATCAGGTTTAATCGACACTAGGACAGTACATACGATAAGAGCTCATATGAACAAGCTTATCTCCGCCCTGTACTTTTATCCAATCTGTTAGCAGCCGAAGTGGTTTTAACGTCCTTCTTTAAATGGTCGGGCTTTTTAATCTCTTTCTATGTCACACTGAATCTACTTTTGTTACAAATTTGGAAAGAATCCGAATTACTTACTTACTTAGTTGGTGCTACAGTCCGGTGTGAGCCTGGACCTCAACCAACAAACTTCTCAAACTGGCAGCGTCTTTTGCCAGCTCTTTCCAGCGACGCACTCCCAGTTGCTTAAGGTCCCCTTCCGGATTAGTACACCAAACAATTCACGTCGACATGTGGTTACAATTGACATCAATCACCGTTGTAGTTTCTGGAAGGATATGGCATAACAAACATGATTCCTTGCAAACGAAGGAAAAACATGATACAAAAAAAACTAAATATGGTGATAGTCGTTCATACAAATGATTGATGTGTACGCATGTTTCTTGCATTTTTCCGCCAATCGCTTAAATAATGACAAACCAATTAACATAAAAACAATTTCCAATTTATTAAACTGTTTTTCTCCTTTCTATCTCGTAGAACGAAACAAAATTACAATGCCTGAATGTACGCCATGTTTTTCAAGCTGCCGGGGTGGTGATAATCCATCGAGAGATCGACCGAAGTCTTGCTTATCTCTAGCGTCATCGGGTGCATCATCCAAACCATGTTCATCTAGAACATCCAAAACCTCATGCCGAGCAGGACGCAAGCAATCATCGTTCACTCTAGCTGACGTCTCATATTACTTCAAAAGCCTAATAAACATGAGCAAGTGCTCAAAGACACTACTAAGGAACGCAGCATTGTTTGTATTGAGCGTGATGCTAATACGCAAGATGAGGTGCATTGTTGGCACTTTTAATGTCGTATGATTGAAAAATTTGCTGCTTGAATAAAAATTATTTAAAATTGGATGACAGCTTATTTTCTTACTTTGCGGTAAATGCAAGGGAACGCACATTTTAACCTTATTACCTGATAAGGAAAATATACATTCACACAGTCAATAATCCCTTTGTTAAGTGACGGAGAATATATAGGACAAACATCAGACGAAACACGAGACAGCATCTCTGGCTAAATCGCGACATACATATGGTCCTGACTGGTAAAAAGGCAGGTCGTCCTCTTTTGCGAAAGCCAATACGGGCATGCTTGAAGCAAATCAAATCCGTGCAAAATTCGGCGAAGAAAAATTAAGAAAAGGAGAAAAAATGTCAAGAAATAGGAATTCTAAATCCGGGTGAGTCTTGGTGTAAGGGACAGAGGGTTTTTGTTTTGTCAAGCGGTTTTGTCCTTTAAATTCTATAATTTCCAGAGCCTATAATTTCAAGAGCCGCATTGCTGTTATGATACATATGACTTTTCAGTCGATCTCTGTTTTCGACGTTTTCAACGTTTAAATACTGTCTTTTCAGGGGATCCTTTAAATAAGCCAAATATGGCTTTTCACTTTTATGTGCCTTTTCTCTCTTTTTACAATAAAGAATTATCAAAAATATATTTCTGATTCTAACACTACCTATATAATACTACATATGTTCTTATGTAATTATTTTGAAAATATGTTTATTGATTATTTTTATTACTGAAATTCATTAATTTTTATATTTTATTTCCAATATATCTATTTTGTAATCGCCACCAGAGAGCACTGTGGCGCAGTGGGTAGTGTGTTGGCCTCTGACGCCGATGACACGGGATCGAATCCCGATACAGTCATGTCATCCATCGAACGTGTTTTTCACGGTGTTTCTCCTCAGCGGGGCTCTGACTAAACCCCCTGTAGTGAAATTGTCATGAAAAGCTTCTCGAAATTCGCCGTTCGGAACCCGCAATAAACTGTAGGTCCCTTTCATCTATGGGAAAATGAAATCACACACAACATGGGTGATTGAGAGAAGCTAGGCTCAGGTCCTTCATGGACTGTAACGCCAACATACATACATACAATTGCCACCTGGCAACCCTAATCATAAAAAATACAAACAGATTCCGTTACTGTTTGTAATTTTGAGTTTGCATTCAAAATTGTAAACACCATCGGACTGTATATAAGTCGAGCTTATGCTAGTGCAAAGTCACTCAGGTTTAGCACTTCGCTAAATCAAGAAGTGTTACACTTAGGCACTAGCGCTAGCACTAGCACCATTTAAGTGTGTTTGGGTGTAGCATTCGACTGTCGGGTTTTCCACTGCCAATGTTCATGCCTTCATCCGCTTAAATAAGAGCGCCTAATTGTTTAGGGCTAATTTGATTTTTGAAGATAAATTTCTTATAAGAAATAAATTTTGTACATTTTAATTCACTACTAGCCGAAGTGTTATCATTTCTTTTGGTTCCATTCCCGCTTTTTGGGTATACATAATTTTGTTCATTTGCTTGACTGCCCGTTCAGCGTCTGCTACGGTTTTCGGGCAGCACTCATCGAGGTGGAGAGTATAGCAAAGCAGCGTGGGGACAGAGGAGCTCTGTCTCAAAGGCGTACATTACGTCAAACCCGAGAGAACCCTCTCTCCATCTCATTACATTGTCATCCAACGTGTGGCATCGCGTTGGTGCTCAACGTGTAGAATCACATCAGTACCAACGCGCATCATTACATGATTGTATTTTCAATTCTCTTTGCAACGAATAATTTTTATATTAAAAAATAATTGTTATATTGCATTCATCGGATAGATGCTACCCGTACGAAGCCTTTATTAGTCCTTTGCCTTCATAAAAAAGGAGACTTCAACGATAAACTAAATATTCACACTGCGGCAGATCTTGCGGAAGACACACACACCATCGTCGATTTTGGTCGATTTTAAAGCCGCATATAACAGTATCTATATCATGTTATGTTTTGACATCTCTGCCAAACTTGTCAGGGTGTGTAGGATGACAATGAAGAATTCTCGCTGCTCCAATAAGGTCGGTAAGGAGTTAACCGAGACCTTCGACGTCAAGAAAGGATTCAGACAAGGCGACGCACTGCCATGCGATTTTTTCTACATCATCCTCGTCGTGGGGGATTCACTAGCCAATACAAGATGCACGATCAACTGCAAGTCCGCACAGTTGCTCGCATACGCTGATGACACTGACGTGATTGAGAGAGCGCAGCATGACGGCTAAGTAGAAGCAGAAGCGGCTAAGGTGGGTCTGTAAGTAAACGAGGGCAAATCAAGTATATACTGCCATCAACGAAAGACGCAGAACACCGAATTCTCTAAAACCTAAATCATCCTGGTCCTCTCGTGTGGCGCAGAGGCTTGGACCTTATCAAAAATGGATGAAGAGGCCCTTGGTCGTTCCGAGAAAAAAATTCGGCGTAGAATCTTCGGCCACGTTTGTGTTGACGGAGAGTGGAGAAGATTCAACCACGAACTGTACGGGCTGTAGAGCGACATCGGCCTATCGCGACATCTACGATGACTAAGCCCATGTAGAGTGAATGGGTAGAACAGCTCCGGCCCGAAGAGTGTTCGATTCCAAACCGAAAGGATGACGTTTCAGAGGACGGCCGCATCTAAGGTGGCGTACACAGGCGGAAAGGGACCTTAATCAACTGGGCGTGCGACACTGGAAACAGCTAGCAGCTAACAGCTACCGTGCTAGCTGGAAAGACTTGTTGGTTTAGGCCGAGGTTCACCCCGAACCGTGGCGTCACTTAAGTAAGTAAGTAACTAGATTAGACGTTATGGTTTCTTCTCCGTCGGTGGTTTTCCGGGCTTTAGAATCGTAATAATTTTTGCGACCTTCCATTGGCTTCGTAGCTATTCTAACTTAAATGCTGTGTTAACAAGATATAAAAGTTTGACATCCCCTATAGTAAAATTGTAGCCTGGCACTTTATTTGGCTTGAGTGATTTTATGATATTTTCCAGTTCGCAAAGCATTACTCGCGTCATTCTGTATCTCACTGTCATTGCCAAAGTATTGCCATTGTCGGGTTGCGGTTGTCCTCTGAATGGCTTGAACATTTCATCAAGATATTTAGCAAAGTCTTCAGCCCTTTCCTCATCGCCATTCGCCCATTTATTTTGTTTTTTTTTTTATTGGTGGTGACTGCAGTTTAGGCTTTTTAACGCCCTTAATAGCAGCCCATAATAATTTATGAAAAAAACTGTTCGACACTGTTTTTCTAGAAGGGAGTATTAGTCAACGCTGCGTTTGAATAACTTAAATGAATCGGTCAGATGGCAAGCCATCAGCGCCTGTGGCCTTGTCGTTCTTCAGCTTTTGAATAGCTGTGCTGACTTCTTCTATGCTGGCTGGGAGAACTACTTCAGCGGCTGGAGTTGGGATTTCCTCAGTCCCTACCACTATCTCTTGGTCATGGCCGTTAAGCAGCTGCTGGAAATGCTGCTTAAACACGTCTACTATTCCCTGCCGGTCAGTGACAAGATTGCCTTCGCAATTTCGAAGAGCTGGGTGTCTTGAAACCTGCTGCAAGGCTTTTTGCTTTCTTATAAAAGGCCCGTATTTTATGCTTGTCCGTAGCTGGGAGCTGGGAGGCAGCGAAGATTCTTTTCATTAGTCGCAGCAGTTTTTTCTCCTCCGTTCTTCTGGCTTGGTACTTCTTTCGCGCTGCCCTGATTTTTCGCTGCAGCGCCTTTTGGTAAGCCTCAACGGTTGCTGCCCTTTTCTGCTCACACTTGCCATCATACTACGGGATTCTTGTCGGGGTTGGTAGGTAGCCTCAGGTGTTCTCGGCTACTTTCTGAATGGCTGAGCGGTAATGCAGCCACATATTTTTGACATTTGTGCTCGACGTAGGTATTCCAGAGAGCCTTTCGTTCAGTTGCGATTTTAGCATGGTAGTCCGGACAAGCTCTGTAGGCGATATCCAAGAGATCATAGAAGTCCTCTTTGATGGGGTATTCAGCTTCTTCGTTAGGGGCGTGTGCACATATGAGGCTGATGTAAAATTTGCATCTGATGCGGATCATAACCAGGCGATCACTTATAGGCTTAAGATCGATGACCCTCGACCTTATCCGCTGTCCCACGACAAATGCGCACCCCAACATGTGCAATCTTTTGTGACAGCTGTAAGAGATCTCGCAATCTTTTTTCCTCATCATACCGTTTCCTATCCAGATTATTTCCTGTATCGCCGTAATATCCGCCTTGTGGTGCGTGAGGATCCTTTCCAGTTTATGAGCAGCTCCAGGAATGTAAGGAGTTCTGGCATTCCAGGAGTATACTCGCAAAACGTGTTCTTTTTCGCGCCGTGTCGTCTTCGAGAATCCGTCCGTTCATCCGAGGCATCTTGCTCATTCATAACTTATTTTTTTTACATGGGCGGGTGGTTGGCCCGCCGCACAGAGGGCGCGAGGAGGCTGTATGTCAACTTGACCCGGGCATTGAAACAGGGATCGTTGCTGACCTCGCCAGATTGAGAGCAATCAATAACTTTACCCTGTACATCCGAGCTCGTGCCCTCCCAGAGAGTGTTTAAAATTATTTTTACTAAATGGCAACCGTGGAAGACACGGTCAGATTGGTTTCACAAATCAAGCAAATGTCAATATTTTTTTGTTTAGTGAATATTTCTAATTCGTTAAGTTTTGTGGAAGCCCATTGGCGTTACAAGCGAGTATTTTGAGAAATTTCATATTTTTGGACGGGCAGAAGGCCTATTTTCGAGAGTTTTGATTTTCTCGAAAATAAATTGATTTGTCTTGTTTTGTTCTTCAAGTTTAGTAAGAATAATAACAGATTCATTACTAAAACAGGCGGTGTGCTACTGATTGTACTTATTGATGCCGCAATGTCGCCCTGTGTCTTTATGCCTGGTTTTACCTTTATTGGCGTAGCTTTTATGTTCGAATTCTTGTCGCTACCAATTTGCGAATTTTCACAGTCGTTTGTTGGACGTTTTTCCTTGCAGTTGGCGCAAACCACAGGTGACTATTTAAGAAAGACACTCCTTTGATAGGTGTGGTCCGCCATACTTAATACAACTCGATTCTTTTTGGCAATATGCCTGCGTGTGGTTGAATCCCTGGTAGCGTTTGCATTAAGGGACTACCTAACATCTTATGTGTTAATACCATGGATTTGTTCCATGTTATCGAATGTAAGCGTAAAAACTAGGAAACCGCGTCTTGTTCTAACGTCATCACTATCGACTTAATTTTTTCCACGCTGAAGGATATTGATGACATCAATTATTGTGTAACCTTAATTTTTTAGGTCGGAGACAATCTTCTCCTTTGGTCAGGAGGCGGGCAAGCCCTTAGCTATCTCTCTGATAGGCCTATCGGACCACTGAATTTTTTAACTGGTAAGCTTCGTTCGGGGTCCGATGCTTGTATAGTCCAGTCGTTCTTGCTTCGCAATTTGAATTTATAAGCCGTGTTCGGCAAAATTATTCACAATTTCGTATATTTGATCATATTTCTCAATTCCCATGATATTTATTGGCGGTGGTTGGGGCGACCTGGTTTCTGGCGTACCTTTGTTCTTTGGGACGGTGTTTGCTGCCTGTCCTTTTGCACTTTGCCGCTGCACGTATATATGTGTTATTTTATTTTTTAATTACAAGCTACTTACGTACTAACAAATGTAAGTAGTTGTACAATCTTTATTTTTTTAAAGTACTTAGACGGAAAGATTTTAAAAGATATAATTAACAAATTCCTTTTGAAAATAGGTCTAGCATCAGATAAGTCCAATTGTATTGACAATTAACTGAAAGCCAAGCATTCTTGTCATTGTGTTTCGTTTTCTCCATAGGCTGTATCATGGAATCTTTCGTTTGAATACGTCGAGTGCAAAGAGGCCTGGGGGGCACATAAAATTGAAACAGCAGCTATAGATGATGATATTGAGCATATCACGGCCTAGACTATTGTCACTTATTCGTAATGTTGGAAGAGCTAATCGGTATAGAAATCTATTCAAATAGTCTTTTTTATTATTGACAAATTTTATTTTATTATTGACAAATTAAGCATGGTTTCTGCTGAATCATTGAAATATATTGATACTCGCCTGACACAAGATATTATACTCATCAGGGATTCATCTTTATTTAATTTAAGTTTTGTTGAAATAAATGATAGTAATAATGTAAATAATAAAAATTATACCGATGCTTGAATTCATTGAAATGAATGTAAATACAAACACTAGGTATAAATATGTAAGTACATATACAGGGTGCCCCACAAGCAGTATGCCAAAAAGCTAGAGCGTGTAGGTCTGGTCAAGACAAGAAAAAAATCGTATGGGAGGGGGGTCTATTCCCCCCGTTTAGGCAGGAGGGGTAATTTTCTAAAAAATTGACTTAATTTGGAAAAAAAATATTAAAAATCAACGGTTACATCCACAATGACGCGATATACTTATTTGTAAAGCCAGAAACCTCTTCTTTCATCCTGTTTTAAACGAAGCAGTTTTAAGGAATAGTTTTTGAGAAATTAATTTTCAAACTCAAAATATTGAAAAAAAATTAAAAAACGTATTACGAACTAATTTTTTTCAAAATTGTATGTAATTAAGTACTAATTTTTTTCAAGAATTCAATTCTCTTATTAGCTTTTAGTTGAAAACAGAAAACAACAAAAATGTCTTGCAGTTGTTGAGAAATTAAAAAAAAAAAAAACCCAAACCACTTTTTTCTAAGAAAAACTTTTTTTTTTTTTGTTTTAACGCTGCTGGACTTGTAGGCAAATTAATGTATGAAACATTGACCTCTTTTTTATTATTTTCAAAAAATTCGGAGTATTCGGACACAGTATTGGAAAAGCCCTGGATTAATCCTTTTTTGTTCATTGATAACGCCTGAAGACTGATCTGCCAATTTTGTCTGGGTCCGTCCGCCGTCGCCGGGTTCTTTTCGCTAGGACCTTTAGACAATAAAACCGCAATTTTTCTTTATTCAAAAACAAAATATTTGCAACCCAAATGTTGATGTTAGAGAGGGTACGGGGTGGGACAAAATCACCAGATCACTGTGGCCACGAGTGGGCCTATTCTGATGTCCCCCACTTACAGCTTACTCAAGAATTCTGAGTTAGTGATTAAAGTTAGTATGCTTTTGAGTGAGCTAGAAGCGATTTCTTCTGTTTCAAGATAATACTTGCTTAAGTGACGATGACGTGTACTGACAAGGCAGTTACAGTGGCATAGTATGTGCTCTGCTGTTTCTTCGTCTTCATTACACATTCTGCAAGTGTCATCTTGTATAATGCCCATCATTTTGAGGTGTTGGTTAACGGCAGTGTCTAGTAAGGAAACCTGTGATTAAGCGAATCTGACTCCTCGAAAGCATGAGGAGTTGTTTCGTTCTTCTGAGAGATGTAGTTGGGAGGAGCAACTTGGGTTGTCTGCTACCTTTCATTTATATAGTGATCCGTCGTGTTCCTTAATCAAATGTTTATGGAGCATTTGGTGGTGCTGATGGGTATGCCGCAGAAAGGCCGTGGCATCATAAATGGTGATGCAGAGCCTTTCCTTGCTAGTAGGTCCGCCTTTTCGTTGCCTGTATGGCCTCTGTGTCCAGGTATCCAAATGAGATGAACTCTGTTTATGCTGACCAGCAGGTGAAGTAGCTGTAGGCAGTCCCATACCAGTTTGGAGGTGATTTCATAGCTCTTTAGGGCTAGAAGTGCAGCCTTGCTGTCAGAGAGAATGTACATTTTTTGTTAAATATATTTCTGTTTATATTTTCTTTGAGGCAGAGTTCTATAGCAAATATCTTTGCTTGAAAAACGGAGTTATGTATATCTGTCCATGCTGACGTAGGGTTTTGTTTTTGCTTCACCAGCGGATCCAGGGCGATAATTTTGTTTACCGGCACATGAGCTACTTGGTGCCTCTGTGTGTGGTCGACTCTTCTTGCGAGTGTTCTCCACAAGGGAGTTGTCGTTAGATCGGTTGCATTTGGGATTTGGCAAGTCTGAGTTTTTGTTTGCTTCCCTACCGCAAGCACGAGAGCATACCTTGCTTTTTCTTTTCGTCTCGCCTCTTCGGGCTCTATCCCGTCCCGGATTAGTGCGGCGATTCGTCGTTTTTGAGCCCCGGTGAAATAGTCAAATTTCAGCCGAGATTTTTTGGCGTCGCTGACCACTGCAACCTCAGTGCTTGGACCATTTGGTGCAGTTTGGTTGTCCGTCTTATTAGACAGGAGCGTGGTAACAGGATTTGGAGATGGTTCGATATCTTCGGTCTCCATTTTGTGTACTGGTGAGCGGAGGAGGTATTCTTCCTCCGACTTCGTCAGTGTTTTGTTTTCTGTTACGTTTTCGTTTTTGTTGTTTTTGTTGTTCATGTATTGGACCCACGAGTATGACGAGAATTGTTGGTCAACCATCTACAGAGCTCCCATGTAGATGTAAGGCTAATTACTATGTGAGGGCGCCCGGTACCACATAGGGATCGTACGTTCGCGATGCACATTTTTGTATTCCCTGCACCATTCAGTCCTCGGCACGTATTCCAACCACCTTGACTTGGGAATATAAGTGCTCTTGGTCCGCGGGGGTGCGATGACCCCTACCACACTACGTGGCCTTCCCCTATCCGCCACCTGGGGACGTGCCGGGTCGCCTCAGAAGCTTGAATTTTCCCGGTAACACAAATGTAAATAAAAGGTATCGCATTTGTAATAAAAAATCCTTTCCAAATTGGATGTTAACTCATCAACACACTACGATGTCAAACTCAAACTCTCGAGAAGAATTAACGGATATACACTTCTGCTACGGTTTAGCTAATGGTCGAGATCGTGAAGCCGAAAGACTCTACGCTGAAAGATATCCCAAGCGGAGGTGTCCCAGTCGTGGTATGTTTTCAAGAATCCACCTTCGTCTGCGAGAGCGCAGAGTGCTAGAGCATCGAAGAAGCGAAAGATCAATCTCAGATGGATCAGCAATCTTAGATGAAAGAATTTTGGTATTGGTCTTACGTAATCCCTCCCTTAGTATAAGGAGGATTGCTATTATGCTTGGAGTGCCCAAATCTAGAGAATGGAGAGCGCTTCATACCGAAAAGTTACACCCGTACTATTTTACACCAGTTCAATGTTTCATACATTAATTTGCCTACAAGTCCAGCCGCGTTAAAACAAAAAAAAAAAAAGGTTTTTCTTAGAAAAAAGTGGTTTGGGTTTTTGTTTTTTTAATTTCTTCAAAAACTACAAGACATTTTTGTATCCGGTTTTCTGTTTTTAACTAAAAACTAGAAAGAGAATTTAATTCTTGAAAAAAAAATTTGTACTTAATTACATCAAATTTTTAAAAAAATTAGTTCTAATTTTTTTTTTCAAAATTTTGAGCATATAAATTAATTCATCAAATACTGCTTCGTTTAAAAACAAGATGAAAGAAGAGTTTCCTGGCTTTACAAAAAGTATATCACGGCATTGTGGATGTAACTGGTGATTTTCAATATTTGTTTTTTTCAAATTAAATCAATTTTTTAGACAACTGCCCCTCCCTTCTAAACGGGGGACTAGACCCCCCCTCCCCCCATCCCATACGATTTTTTTCTTGTCTTGACCAGACCTACACGCTCAAGCTTTTTGGCACACTGCTCGTGGGACACCCTGTATATTAACTACTATTACATATAAGTTGTATTTATGTTTTGTCCAGAACTTGCGCAGCCCATCAAATATGTATTTTACCGAAAAATGAAATATATAATAATGCATACTCATAGTTACAAAAGTAAGTATATACCACGACCTGAAACTTTAAATTGACAAGACTAGAAAACTGCATACATTTTAGGAAACATATTGCATACACTTTTTTTGGAAATTTTATACTCCTTTCAAAAAACAAAAGTTTAAGGAGTTATTGAAATAATAGAAAAAAGTGAAAATAATAAAATAATATTTTAGTCACAAAAGTAAGTATGCACATTGGGAAAAAATTGGAATTTGCACAAAATATTCTTGTTAGTACCTAGTTGGGTATCCTTTTGCCTTAATTACTGCGCTTAACCTTGATCCTTGAAGCAACTTTTGTGACTGTGTATAATTGGTGCTCGGGGTGCCGATATATGCGAAAACCAGACTAATGTTAATAATAAATAAATTCTTGATACTACAATTAATTAAAAAGAGAAAACCTGTTATTTCTAGTTTGAAGTTTTAACTTCTGTCAGCAGTCCCATGACTGCTTCTCTTTTTTTAATTCATGCTGTTTTATTAGTACATCTACTAACCAACAAGCAAAAGAAGGAGCGCGAGATCGAGGAGATGAAGAAATGTTACTGCAGGAACGACGTTCGAAAATTTTAACAAAAGTAAAATGAACATGCCCAGGCTATAAAGCCAGAGCAGAAGCCTGTAGGGATGAGCACGGACAACTAGTAGTGGAGTCACAGTCGATGCTAAGATTGTGGATTATACAGTCTTCTGCAGACTGTATAACGGCGATGATAGTCAAAATGCCGCCGTCAGGCAGAGCGAACCATTCACAATGGACGAAGACGAAGGAGAATCCCGTCCCTATATCGAAACTTAAGCCTTATACAGCTGCGAGAGCAGGCGGACTCCCCGCGGAACAGTTTATGAGGCAATGAGCTGGTCAGGAACATGCACCAACTCATCTGCAAGATATGGTCGGTATGGCGATTTGGCGTATGACAGTGTTTATAGAGACGAGCTATACAGAGCTATACAGGTTTTAGACAGG
Source organism: Eumerus sabulonum (assembly GCA_951905685.1). NCBI lineage: Eukaryota > Metazoa > Arthropoda > Insecta > Diptera > Syrphidae > Eumerus > Eumerus sabulonum. The sequence continues at coordinate 214,673,837 of OX645060.1, forward strand.
GTGACGCACTGTCATGTGATTTCTTTAACATTATCCTTGAAAATATCGTGCGGGACTCTGCGGCCAATACAAGAGGTACGATCTACTTCACGTCCACACAATTGGACGGACAAAGCGAGACGTCAATGCGGCGTTCGCAAGCATTGAAGCAGAAGCGGCTAAAGTGGGTCTAAGGGTAAATAGGAACAAGACCAAATATATGCTGTCATCAAAGAAAGACGCGCAACACCGACGTCTTGGTCAGAACGTCACCTTCGGCAGCTATATTTTTAAAGTAGTCAAGGACTTCGTCTACTTGGCTCGATAGTGACCCAGAATAACTCTTGCCAACTGCTGCTTCCCCCTGACCGCGATGAAGTTAAAATTGCCATATCGAAACTCAAGTCGAATAAAGCTGCTGGCTGGACTGTCTGCTAAGCTCTTCAAGGCAGCTGGGGATGACCTGGTTAGGAGCATGTACCAACTCATCTGTAAGATAAGGTCAGAGGAAAGCATGCCCGAGGAATGGAGTCTCAGCATCGTATGGCCGATCCACAAGAAAGGAGACCCCTCTGATTGCGCCAACTACCGAGGAATAAGTCTCCTTAACATCGCCTACAAAATCCTCTCTGCCGTTTTGTGTTAACGCCTGAAGCCTTTTGTAAGTAAGCTGATAGGTCCTTATCAGTGCGGATTCAGGCCAGGGAAGTCCACCATCGACCAAATCTTCACACTACGGCAGATCCTGGAAAAAACCAATGAATTTCAAGTCGAGACTCACCACCTATTTGTCGACTTCAAAACCGCATACGACAGCGTAATTAGAGACGAGCTATACAACGCTATGTCTACCTTTGCCATACCTGCTAATCCCATCAGACTATGCAGGATGACTTTGGAGAATGCTCGCTGCTCCATCCGAATCGGCGAACACCTTGTCGATAGTTTTGATATCAAAAAAGGATCTAGGCAGGGCGATGCGCTGTCGTGTAATTTTTTCAACATCATATTGGAAATGATTGTGCAAAAATCACTGGCCAATACAAGAGGCACAATTTCAAATCCTCGCAACTCCTTGCAAACGCCGACGATATTGACATAATAGGTAGATCACAGCGAGATATCAACAAGGCGTTTGCGAGTATAGAGATGGAGGCGGCGAAAATTGGTTTTACGGTAAACGAGGGCAAAACTAAATACATATATGCTGTCATCAAAAACGGACGCTTACCACCGACGTCTTGGCCAGAACTTTTGTATTGGCAGATATAAGTTCAAGGTAGTTAAGGACTTCGTCTACCTTGGCTCCACAGTGACTTGGAACAACGACATCAGTTCCGAAATCAAACGCAGAATCACTCTTGCCAATCGCTGTTTGTTTGGGCTCTGGATGCAACTGAGTAATAGAGCCCTCTCCCGAACGACAAAGTTGACTCTATGTGAGACCCTTATCATCCCGGTCCTGGTGTACGGCGCAGAAGCATGGACACTATCAAAAGCGGATGAGGAGGCCCTTGATCGGTTCGAGAGAATGAATTTGCTCGTGATTTTCGGGCCCATAAACGCAGACGGGGGATGGAGGAAAAGATTCAACCACGAACTTTACGGCTGTACGGCGACATGAGCCTGGTCAGGCGTCTACGGATTCAATACCGAAATATTGTAGTAATTGTAGAAGGAATTGTTTATATGTAGGCCATTGGTGTTCGGGATTGAGCTTTATTAAACCTTTCCGTGTGTGTAAAAATGTTGATTCAATATAAAAATGAAAAAATATGATAGTAAATGGGTGGCTTAATTTCTCCCACTGGGAAGTTAGTCGTGTGAGCCTTGCGGGTCACACCTAGACCACATTTCTGTATAAGAACCTGTTATGGACATCCTTTTTTTTTTTTAGCGTATAAGTTCTCGGGTGACTAAATAGCTTTGCGTTTTTTGACTGGTCGTTTTAAGAGCCAGTCCGTTTCATGACTCAATACTACTCCGTCCGGAAGGCTAAGTTGCGATTCGGCTGCTATACTATACTTTTATAGTTTTTAATTCCCTATTTAGTTCTTCGCAAAAAGGCTTCATGTTACGCATCTTCATGCGAAGATCAGAATTTTCCTCTTTAAAACTTTATGGGGAACACTTTACGCCTGAGGACTTTGTTATTTCGGAGCATTTGATTTGATTGATTTGATTTGATTGGGATCTTGTGGTCTAGAGTTTTTTTTTTTTTTTTTTTGTTAAAGGGTTTTATTCGTAAAAAAATATTCTTCTCCATTTGATTCCCACGAGTAACGGAGGAAGAATGGTCCGTTTGCCCAGAGATCCACAGTAGACAAATAAGACTCGCTGATCCAAAGGTCGCCAGGTTTCCGAGTGTTCCGTTAGAGATTGAGCTATTTTTAAACTGGACTCTCAACCAAGCTAATTCTCGGCACGGATCGCATATCACCTTAATTCAGCCCAGGAGTAAGTTGTACTAACGATGGATTTTAGTCGCCTCTTACGGCAAGCATGCCTTCTCTCGGCTGTATTCTAATCCCTTGCCGAAGGCAGATAGGTGAACATTTGTGTCACCACAAGGCAGGCTTTGACAGCGAGCCGATGATGGTCCTCGACAACCGCCGACTACGTTTTCCTTAAAAAGTACACTAGAAAAGAGGAAATAATTTTCTTCGTTATACAAGATGCGTTCCAAAGAAAACAGGACTTTTTCAAAAGGAGAATATAAACTTGCAATTTTTCAAGATAGTCTATACAGTGATTTTTAAAGTCCAGAAAAATGTCGGACGGTCGTCCGTAGAAATGTCATGAGTCAATCTAAGAGGAAGAAAGCGTGAACATACTTTTCAGAAGCCTAAAGGAAGCGCGTTGTTGTTTTAGATATAATACATTCAATTTCCATTAATTTGAATGACCGGTCTTTGATGAGTCCAGTCACAGTTAACTGACAGATTATCAGCGAAGGATGTAAGCGCCATCAATACCATCAAGGCGGCGTCACCAGAACGATCAATTTTAAAAAAGTCTGCAGTATAATTTTAAAATGCTACTTTGCCTAATTATGTAGGAAAATATGAATAATAATTGTGCGTAAATATAATGATTCATTACAATAAGCCCTGTTCGGTCAGACATCATATTAGAAATTTTGTATTGAGCCCAATGGCAACATTGTTAATTTTTGTTATAAATTCAAAACTTAAGTTTGTATAACACTAAAGCAATTTAGACCACTTTTTGAATTTGCCGCCCATTTAATGTAAACTGCCATCTTTTTTTATAAACACTGTGTACTAAAAGTTTTCTTGTACAGAATGAAACAATAAACTTGACTTTTGTAATCGAATTACTCGAAGTGTAAACGTCGACACCCGGCTAGCTCGTCAGTTATAGCTCTGTTTCTTTCTTTTTTTTAACACGAAATTGTTCAATCGCCTTGCTCAATCTTGGAGATTTTCACGTTGTAAGTTGAGCAACGAATTTCTACACAGAACGATTAAAAAAAAGCTTTAATCGCACATTTTTTGACGCCCAACGTGAGGCACGCGTTCGTGGGAGAAAGTAAAAAACAATAGACAATAGACATTAATTAGTTAATTCAAGTGAGTGCGTACTCGGTGCTCGGTTTTCGGTGCGCGGTTTCCGGTCAATATATATACGTATATATCCATATATGTACATCGATTCAGCGTTGGAAGCAGTTCCAGATCCTACCAGGAAGATCACCATCACCCCATCAGCAGATGCATCACATGGTCGTCGTTGGAAATTAATTGCATATTACTTGCATGTATCATATGTAAATGGAATGAGAAGTACACTCACATTCCCAGCAGGTATGTGTCTCTGATTCTAATTATTCGAATGTGCGTTGGAATACTCGTTGAGTAGCATAAAGCCGATATAATATGTACATATAAGTAAAAATGTACATGTATCAATATTTTTTAAATATGCTGTTCCATAGTCTAAATCTAAACTACTCGTAAGTTATTATACTAATTGGCTTGTGAAACAATACATATAACATTCCTTAATTGCCCAGTTAATCATACCATCCACACAAATTGCTCAGGATCCACATATACAAAAAAACAAAACTCATACAACATTGATCTCAATTCCTCCAATTGCAAAAAGCTCTCATATCATATCATTCATATCATTCGATCGTACTCGTTTCGCTTTCGTTTCGCTCGCTCGCCAAAGCCTCTCGGTTGCAGACTCCCACTCACTTGATTACATAAAATCGAAAAAAAAAAATGTTTAAATCACATTCGCTCATTACATTCCACTTTGTTCATTGCTAATACTTGGTTCAGGACTCTAGTGGCTTAATCGAAGCATACTATTAGGATTCGACATTGGATATCAGTTTTCGTTTTCGTTCATATTCGCTTGCAAATTTAAGTTACGCTTACAAACCAGCTATTCGCCCTCCAAAAAGGATAAATCAATTCGTACAATTTCATATTTTCATTGATCGAGTAAAATAGAGTAAATTATCAAAATTCCGACTCAACTCGAGGAATTGAAACAAGCTCGGGCTTCAACAAAAGGAAGCATTTCTCGGATCAAGACTTTAGTTGATACTAAGGATCTTTCACTGCCAGAATTGGAATGCCGTCTTGGCATATTGGAATCGTGTTTCAAGCAAATATTAGCGTTTCAAAGTAAAATCGTAGAAATTTCACCTGACGACACTAGCCGAAACGAATTGGAAGATTTGTACGTTTCCACAAAAGCTAAGATTTTATCACTTATGGGCAATGGTAGACGGAGTAGCACCTTCGAAACTTCATGGACTATTCCTTCTCCTGTTAACCATCTACCGAAATTGCAATTGCCACATTTCAACGGAAAATATTCAGAGTATAAAAACTTTATCAGTACGCTTACAAGGCTCGTGGATAATAATCCAACCCTTTCCAAAATTGAAAAATTTAATCAATTGTTGACTTGCTTAAGTGATCAAGCACTTGGAACAATCAAGGCTTTTCAAATAACGGAAGATAGTTATCCGAAAGCACTTAACCGCTTAAAGGACCGTTACGATAACGATCGTTTAATTTTTCTAGAAAATATTACTCAGCTATTCGAGCTACCAAAGGTTACGAAAACCTCAGCTTCTCAACTTCGCAATTTAGTAGACAATATTAGTACAATTTTTAGTTCTCTTCTCTCGCTTGGTTCGGAATCTGACATTTGCAATGCTATTATCATTCACATCGCTATGAGTACAGTTGATTTAGGAACTCAATCTAAATGGGATGAACAGTTCGACTACAATAGCGAACGTTTTAGAGAAGCGATGTCAATTCCCTGAAGCACGAGAAGGTAAAGCTCTGCAAACAGACAACAGCAAACAACCGTTGGGAAGGCATAAAAGCCATCGTTTCGAAAACCAGCAATCGTCATCATAGCCAATCAAAAATCGTGTCCGTTTTGCAGGTACAGTGCTCATTCAATCAGTAGTTGCCCACAGTTCACCAAACTTTCCGTTTTCGATCGTTTCAATAACGTAAAAAAGCTAAGCTTGTGCTTGAATTGTTTGGGACAGGGTCATAATCTTGCTAAGTGTTCATCAAATTATAAATGTCGAATTTGCCATCAATCGCACCATACACTGCTTCATCGGCCAAATCAAACCACAAATGGCTCAACTACATATGGTTCTTCAACATCAGCAGCTACCAACTCTGCCCTCGAAGTAGATTTGAAACATAAGGCCACAGAACAAGTCATCCTGGCAACAGCCCTTGTTCGTGTTAGGCATGCTTCTGGAAGTTTCCAAATAGGACGAGTTTTTTTAGATTCAGGCTCACAGGTTAATTTCATCAAAGAGGACTTTGTTAAGTTGTTGAACTTACGAACTCAAAGAAAATCAGTAGACATTATTGAATAGGTTGCAAAGAGACAAAGATAAGTTCTCTAACTCAGTCTACAATTCGATCACGTAGCTCGACGTTTGAACTTCCACTTGAGTTTTTAGTCACCCCTACCAAAACCGGATACCAACCGGGTTCCACAATAAATATTGTTATTATTGGTAGGACAAATAAAGCTTTGAGACGGTCTTCCTTCCTTACAAAATACAAAGCTAGGACGGGTTGTATCAGGAATATACAAATCACACGTCGATGATTCTCAGAAAAAACAGTGCGTAATCTCTGTTGAAGACCAACTCGAAGAAGTTGCCGAGAGGTTTTGGGAACTCGAAGCCGTTATGGGGCATAAACCAAAGTGGACAGAGGAGCAATTCAACTGTGAAACACACTTCAAGCAAACATTGGAGGAGCTGCCCACTAGACGACTCATGGTAAAACGACCCTTTAAGAAGGATCCAGCCTTACTAGGCGATTCATACAATATCGCTTTTCGCCGTTTCCTATATTTGGAAAAAAGGTTGAAACATGACTATAAATTATAAACATCGTATGGAAAATTTCTCGAAGAATATGAGACTCTAGGCCATATGTCTCTCGTAATCAACCCGGATTTAACTACACCCCATTATTATCTACCTCATCAATGTGTCCTACGGCCTAATAGCATGTGGACAAAGTTACGAGTTGTATTTGATGGTTCTTGTCGTACATCGTCGCAAATTTCTCTAAACGAAATTCTAATGTCCGGTCCCACCATTCAGGATGATCTTTTCACAATTCTTCTTCGCTTTCGCATGAATAGATTTGCTTTAACCGCTGATATAGTGAAGATGTATAGACAGGTTTTGGTACATTCATCTCATAGAAGGTTTCAGTACATCTTGTGGAGAGAAAGTGAAAAGGAACCCATTAAAACATATGCTTTGAATACTGTTACTTATGGCACTACCTCACCTCCGTAACTCGCAATTCGCTGTTTGCAATATCTTGGAGACAAATTTGAGAACGAATTCCCCTTGGGATCTCAAGTTGTACGTTCAGATTTTTACGTCGATGATATGATAACCGGAACAGATAATTTGGAAACTTTAGTACAGTTAAAAAGAGAAGTCGAAGCTGTGCTCCAATCTGCAGGCTTTGAGCTATCCAAATGGCATAGCAATCATTCTTCCATCGCCACAGCCCAAAACGACAAAAACTAAAAATGAGTGAATCTAACATCACAAGTACGCTTGGTATAACATGGAATTCATCAGATGATCAATTCCACTTTTCGTACAATCCGAATAGAACATATTCCTCATATTCCAAACGATCGATATTGTCCTTATCCTCTTCATTGTTCGATCCAATGGGCTTACTTAATCCTATTTTAGTAAAAGCAAAAATCATTTTACAACAGTTGTGGATCATCAAAATCGACTGGAACGCAGCAATTCCACAACAAATCGACACGGAATGGCGACCTGAACTCTCTTCAAAATCTCTCAGTTCCACGATTCGTTCTTACTTCGGACAGACAAACAGTACAGGTTCATGGATTTTGTGATGCATCTATGAAAGCTTATGGGTGCTGTATTGATCTTCGGTCACTGGATCCGCAAGGTTCAGTAGTAACTAATTTGTTAGCAGCAAAACGGATTTCACTGCCTAGACTTGAGCTTTGCAGTGCTCGTCTACTTGCAAAATGATGGTCAAAAATTAAATCGATTTTCAAGCAATCACGATCAGAAGCTTACCTTTGGACAGATTCTCTAGTCGTTTTGCACTGGATATTCACTCATTCCTCTAAGCTAAGCACCTTTTTAGGAAATCGTATAGCGGAAGTGCAGGACAAAACTGTTGACGTCATCTGGAGGCATATTCCTACAGAAATGTATCCGGCAGATCTAGTATACAGGAAATGCACAGTTAACGACCTTACGAAATCTAATTGGTTTACCGGTCCTATATTTTTATTGACCTCATCGGAATATTGGCCACCGACAAACTACTCATCTATAACTCCAGAAATAAAGAACTTAGAAAAACGGAAAACAGTTCTATCAAGTTGTAGGCTGACTCAAAATTATATCCTCGATGTAGTCAATAGATTTAGCTCATATACAAGGCTCATAAGAGTATTTTCATTGGTACTTCGATTTTTGGCGAGACTACGAAACAAAAAACTGGATATGACATCACCACTGAAGCCAATAGAATTTGACAACGCTCTGTATAAGATCGTCGGAATAATACAAGCACATTCATTTTCAGAAGAAATCCAACAATTTCTTAAAAAACAAAGTAATAACAGGCAATCTCAAATGGATGAACCCTTTTCTGGACACAAGTAAGGGCTATCCTATCCTACGAGTTGGAGGTCGCTTGAGAAACGCAAATATTCCCGAGGAACAAAAGCACCCATTACTTTTGCCTAAAGGTTCTCACTTCGCCAATTGTGTTTCTCGTCATTTACATACCACTAACTATCACACTGGACCCAAGGCACTCATTGCCTTGCTCCGACAAAAATGTTGGATCGTCAACATCAGGGCCTTGACACGAAAAGTTGTACGCAATTGCATTCATTGTGTTTGATATCGTCCTAGGCTGCTACATCAGATAATGGGAGATCTTCCTCCAGAAAGAATCAGTGCGACTCGTCCCTTTTTACGATGTGGTGTAGATTTCTGTGGTCCAGTATTTGTTTACCATAGAATTCGTGGCAAGGCGCCCTATAAAGCATACATAGCAGTGTTCATTTGCTTGGCGACAAAGGCAGTGCATCTCGAAGCTGTCTCTAATCTCTCTGCCGATGCTTTTATTGCATCTTTAAAGCGTCTAATCAGTCGCCGAGGTCTCCCACGAGATATGTTCTGCGACAACGCGACGAATTTCTTAGGGGCCAATTCAAAGCTACACAAGTCTACACAAGAAACCATTACCAATTTTTGTAGTTTCGATAACATTCATTTTCATTTTATACCCCCCAGGGCTCCGCACTTCGGTGGCGTTTGGGAAGCAGCAGTCAAGGTTGCCAAAGGTCATCTTTACCGATCGCTCAAAGATGCCAAGTTATCCTTTGAAGAGCTTGAAACTGTTCTTTGTGAAATAGAAGACGTGATGAATTCAAGACCACATACACCATTAACGAGCGACCCAAGTGACTTCGAAGCTCTGACACCAGGACATTTCCTCATCGGGTGTTCACTCAAGGCAATCCCTGAAGCGGCAGATGATTCTCCTAAGACAGAACTTCTTCAGTATTGGCGGATAATCAACAACTTCAAAACTCACTTATGGAAACGTTGGTCAAGCGAATATGTAACGGAGTTGCAGCAACGCTCCAAATGGCTTTCACTAGAGCCAAATCTACAAGTTGGTTCCCTGGTCATCGTGCACAACGGTACTCTGCCACCACAACGCTGGCTGATGGGCAGAGTTCAAACTACTATTCCTGGACAGGATGGAAGAGTTCGAGTAGCGGAAGTTCGTACAACAAGAGGACTGATCATCCGACCTATCCGAAAACTTGCACCTTTGCCTTGTTGGAGGGGGATCCTTTCAAAGGGGGCGGAATGTTCGGTCAGACATTAAATTAGAAATTTTGTATTGAGCCAAATGGCAACCTTGGTAATTTTTGTTATAAATTCGAAACTTAAGTTTGTATAACACTAAAGCAATTTAGACCACTTTTTGAATTTGCCGCCCATTAAATGTCAACGGCCATCTTATTTTTTATAAACGCTGTGTACTAAAAGTTTTCTTGTACAGAATGAAACAATAATTATTGACTTATCTAATCGAATGACTCGAAGTGTAAATGTCGTCACCCGGCTAGCTCGTCAGTTATAGCTCATTTTCTTTCTTTTTTTTACCACGAAATTGTTCAATCGCCTCGCTCAATCTTGGAGATTTTCACGTTGTAAGTTGAGCAACGAATTTCTCCACAGAACGATTAAAAAAAAAAGCTTTAATCATACAAGCCCTTTCAAACTCTTAATAAAACAACTACATATAGCCATGCCTCACCGCATATGATCGCAATCATAGAGAAGAGCGAGAAAAAAGAAAAGCTAGCTGCAGTCGGACTCAAATTCTGACAAAATGCCAAAACGTTTATGAAAAATACCTGCTGTATAATATATATTCCAGTATGCTCCATCATGAATGCTTCGATCACACTCTGAATCATCATATGTAAAACCACTGGCTTAGCACAAAACGGGAACAACCTGAATATGCTCGTATCGTCTACCTCGTAAGTCACATTTCAAGTAAATTGCATTGCAAACGAAAGTGAATCACCCAGCAGACCGGTCACGAGTCACGGTCATAATCGCATTGATTGGCCGTCGCCACACGCTACGGAAGAAGGTTATATACATATACTCCGGGATTTCTGCGGCTTTACCGACCGACCATGGCTTGCGGAACAATAACAATCTATTCTTGAACTCACTGAGGTTTGAGGTAAAACCAGATCACCGATTGAGCCCTGTTTGTTCAACTTTTTTTCTTTCAAACTATGCAAAGCCTAAGTCGATAAGTCCTTCATTCATCTGGTACATAACTACTCTCGTTGCTCGTATGCTCACGACCTTCGCCTAAGGAATTTCTGAATCCCGTGCGCTAATCTTTTCAGACGAAAGAATTACTTTTCATTTTTTGCGGATGAAGTACGTAAGTTAGATTGTACATATATTCTTTGTAACTACTCTCTGGTTAGTTACGGAATTGCAAATAAAATTAAGAAAATTGCTATAATTGAAGAGGGAGCGCTTTCATTACTTGAAGTCTAGTTATGATATTTGCATGATTTATAGTTGCAGTTATTTTAAGGGCTATTCCGTTGCTTTTAATATCCGAGTGATCTTTTTATGGGATAGCTGAATGACTAGGTAAACTAAAATTGCTTAGGGATGTCTTTGTGAAAGGGAACTTGTCTGAAATGTGTTTAACAAAAACAGATTTAAGGGATCCATTTCCATAATCTAATAAGAACTCTCAGCTATAACAATATCAGCTTTGAACTGACCATGAATCAAAATCAGCGTCTAAAGGGACCGAAAAATAAAGGTGTGTGTAAGCAATAAAGTGTAAAATGTGTAAAAGCTTGTAATAAAGGTGAATCCCAGATAACTGATCAGAGCTGGAATAATAAAGTGTGTGTATTGGATAAAAAAGTTGACAGTTGTAGTTTATCGCAATCCAGTGATCGAACCCTATTTTGAACGATTAAATTTTCGTAACAATACTATAAATAGATACTATGTTAATGAGTTAGCTTTGTTAGACATTGCTCACGGAGCAAAAGGGAGTGCGATACTGAAAGAAACCTATTAGTCAGATTGCTTTTATTGCTTACAAGGAATCCCGTTTTAAGCTCATGGATATCCGATCCCTCATAAAAGGGAAACTATACTCGTCCTTAACAATTGTTTCGTATGGAAATCTTATTTGTAGTCATTTAATTTGTTGAGTAACGTTTGGAAGGCATCGAGCTCGTCCTTAATGTGCCCGGTGGTTTTTGCGAAGAAAGTGTAACAATTCCCATCCAACGGCAATACTGTCTCCCTAATTAACTTTCATAACTCTCATATAACTGTAAGTTCCGAAGGTTCGAATCTTCAATTTTTAACCTACTGCGTGCATAAACCAATTTGAATTTGATAGCAAATGTAGCAATCAGACCCTTCTCCCACCATATTGATTAGCAATTCGCCAGCATTAGTTTAATATTTTTTTTGTACATTGAAATGTACATTTGCCAATGCTTAGAAAGCATTGCGATTTAAACTCGAATTCAAATTTTTTTTTTCTTAATTTTTTCCTCCATTGAGTTACCTATACTAACTAAACCAAGTTTTCTAACGTTCTATAATAACCAACATGCCTCTTTACCTTTTTCATCCAATAAGTCCACGAAATTCTATTTTATATCATCGTGGCTTATGGATTTTCTTCTTCTGAGATGACTGTCAAAACTACGAAATACATATGTAGTTGGTAATCAATTAGGGATAAATTTTGTGAGGCGGATGAGCCAAAGCTTCATAACATAAGCCCGCTAGCTTCAGGAATGTGCAGCAGTATGGGATAATGCTTAATTACTATTGCCAGTTTTTTCTTTTTCTTCTTCTTTGATGGTATTACAGCCCATGAAGGGCCAGAGCCAAGCTTCTCTCAACCACCCATGCTGTGGGTGAAACATTTTTTTACGCAGGTGAAAGAGACCTACCGTTTAATTCTGATTCCGAACGGCTTGAGTAGAGAAGCTTTTTCGTGGCTCGCTCATCGTGCGTCATAATCCAACACACTAACCGCTGCGCCCTCCTTAACGTGGTTTATTGTACATTTAATCAAATCTTTACGAAACGACTCGGCCGTGAGTGTTTCCCCTTGTCTGGGAAATGAATAATAGACAACTCCATCACTCGCCCTCCATACAGCCACCATTCTCTCTTAGGGCTGTAAATCTGTCTTGAATATCTTCAATATTCACTCGCCCGTTTTCCCGACCACCTCCGATTATCGTTTGGAACCCACTTCCCATCGCAGGAGACGATACGATGCGAGGAAGGATCCAGGTGATGCCTGTCTGTTAGCTAAAGATATGAGAATCTCCAAAAGTCGTACCATATTCACAGGGCAATATTTTTAAAAGGGCAAAACCGTTAAGTCGCACTGTCGCATGATACACACTGTTGGGGTAGTAAGCTCCAGAGATAGAGTTATTGACCGATGTCATTGCCCTTGCAAAATTACCTCGAATTTCACTTTACCAAAAAGCTGTCTATCCGTATTGTTGCGTGTTTATTAGTTAGTAATTGTTTAAATGAAACTTATTTTCTTTTAAAGTATCTTTACCACTTTTATTCAACTCGCACTGTTAATCCTCTCAAGTCTTCCGCTGCACATACATAGTATCCGTTATCTTAGACGTTTCGATTTCACCACTACAATACATCCTGATGCTGCCGTGCAGTGTGCACTCGTATTCATGTATACCGCCGATCATCCATCTGTATGGTTCTGGGGCGTGCTAAAAGACCCTAGCGACACTTAATGTCAAATATCATCACCCATATTCACGTCCTGTCATCGCTTTATATTCAGGAAGTGTTGCCATGATTACCCATACGTTAAACTTGTTCGCCCCCGAAGAAGAGTATCATCATTACTCCCGTGGTATCCATACAGTTGGTTAAGATGCACGACTTTCAGATTACCTCTTTGTCCCCGCTGAATTCTGTAAACTACATCATTTAGTCGTGTGATTATTCGGTAGGGGCCTTTCCAGTCTTGCTGCAGCTTAGGTGACTTCTCTTTTTGCCGATGGGGATTGTACAGCCATATCAAAACGCCTTCCTGAAACCCCGCGCTGATGGGTTGATCTTCGACGAACTTCGATTTAGTAGATATTGAACCAAACTTTACTTCGCCATGCAACCGCACCGTGTCATCAGATATAATTTCGGCTGGGGTATGACCCGTCGAACAATGGACTGCATTTCGGTAGGCCAGTAGGAAGAGGGGAGGTGCCGATCCCAATCCCGTCCTGTTGAAACGCACTTCTATCCCATCCGACTGCAGGTGGAGGGATGTCGTCCTCCAGAAATATTTTGGACTCGAAGTTTCTTCCCTGGTCCGAATGTGGCTCCATTGCGACGATTTGCACCACAACCATCTTCGTCTCTGGATTGGAGATGGGAAACGTTTCAGGGCACTTACTGAAGTAGTACATGACGACTAGGATATATCGGTTGCCATTGTCAGTTTCTGGGGACGGGCCTGTGATGTCAACGGCTATTCGTTCGATGGGCGCACCTACAATTTATTGGCGCATCTTTCCCTTACTTTTCATATTAGGCTTTTACTGGCTGCACACGTGATGCATTTTCGGCACCAATTCTTGACGTTATCTCTTGCACCGAGCTAATAGAATCATTCCCTTATCTTCACCAAGGTCTTGTTTACTCTCAAATGACCACCCGATTGCCGTCGTGCGTCTCCAGGAGTACTGGAGCTTTGAGCGCGGTACAAGGAGCTCCTGAATGCTTTTCCGTCTGGCATTTTCCATTTTCATTTCAAGACGCCGTCTTCGACATGGAGTGAGTCCCATTGTGCTCTTAAAGGAGGGCTTCTGTCGACTATATCTCGGCCGTCGGTATCCGGGTCTTCCTTTCAGAATTCTTCTGTGCTCCTCAGCTCTTATTGCTTGGATGAGGGCAGTATCTTTCTCTCCCCTTGGTGCGCACTGCTTACAGTCGACTTTGCACGGCCTTTGGGACATCGCTTTACGATGTTGTTTTTCAAACTTATACATCTGCAATCGTTCAATCCATCTTGCAATTTATCCCTCGGGATTCTTGAACTACAGCAACCATCTCAAGGCCGCGTGGTCCGTATTCAAAGGGAGTTCGGTATATACAAGTATTTGTGGAAGTGTTTTGTTGTCAGAATTAGTGGCAATAGTTCCCGTCTGGTCGCGCAATAGTTTCTTTTTGGCTTGGAGAGCACCTTACTAAAGTAAGCGTCCACCATATCTCCGCAGCCATGAACCTAGAAAAGGACATCTCAACACCCACATTACTTGCGTCTGTGCCTGCGTCTACGATAAACGTTTATCCCGGCGGAGGATAGGATAGTGTCGGCGCTTCACATAGTCACATAGTTTTAACTGCTGGAAGCTCCTCTCGCACTCGTTGGTCCATTTGATTGATCTTCCCTTCTCCGTTAAATGGAGCAAGCTCTTCGCGATTCCTGCGATATCCTTTATGAATCGCCTGTGATAGGTGGCAAAGCCTAGAAAACTCCTCAATTGATGTATGTCTCTGGGAGTTGGCCAATTCTTGACAGCTTCCACTTTTTCCGGGTCTCTTCTTACTCCTTCTGATGATATGACATGTTCCAAGTTTGCTGGAAGACAACACATTTTTTCCGATTCACCTTCAAGTGGGCACTTCGTAATCGTTTGAATACGTCCCTTAGGTTATTTCGATGCTCGTGGAATGATTTTCCAACCACGATGAAATCATCTAGATACACCTGGCAAGTTTTCCTCGTTCCATTAAATGCTCAAAGGTCGCCGGAGTATTGCATAAGCCGAATGGAATTACTGGCAACTACAACAGACCGCTCCCCGTAAAGGCGGTTTTCTTGCGATCGATTTGCCCTTCTTTCTCCAACGCACCGCAACTTCTGTCTGTTTTGCCAATGGCAGTTGTCTAGCCGTTTGCTGAATCGGTCTTGCATCACCGGTGTTTATGCGACGCTCCACTAGATGTGTTCGGCCATGTTATCCGCTTGCATTCCAATATCCAATGTTTTATAGTGCGTCCTTATGAAATCGACTCCAATGATGCACTCGTCGCAAATGTCAGCCACCAAAAGCGCATGGAAGAAGTTCAGACCCGCTAGTTGTATCTTCAAGCGAATTTCTTCGTAAACTTCTGCCGATTCCCCAGTTGCGGTCTTCAGAGAGTAGCAGCTCGTGTTATGCAGCCATGATTTCTGAACTCCTTACGTTGGAAGCCGTGACTACAGTCTCAATTGTAGCCAAGAACTTATTTCTACCGATGATTGCCTCTACTGTTAAACTTTTATTGCGCCGCTTGGTTTGTGAGAGTTGGATGGTAGTTCTGGGGGCGTTGATTGCTGCCTGCTGTGCTTGGTAAGTATAGTCGACAGGATCGGTGTTGCCCCTGTCGAACGCCTCATCGTTGCGCCTTTTGTCTGTGCAATGTGGGCAACTTCTGGTTCCTGGCGGTGTCCTGCATGGGCGTTGTAGATGTCCGGTCTCATTGCAGTTCCAGCAGCGTACCTGACTCTCTGCATTGTTTTGTCGGCGCTTAGCATTTATTCTTTGACAACAACATTCCTCCGTTGATATTGTTACGAATTTATTCGATCCCCACACCAAATAGGGTTCGCACCACTGGATTGCGATAAACTACAATTGTCCTTTTTATTTAAATTGAAACACACACACTTTTATTTCTTTCACCACAGATCAATTATCTGTGCAGCTTCACCACTTTTATTTATTACCCAATACAATCCACTTTAAACTTTATTACACAGTACAATCCACTTTAAGCTTTATTACACAATACACAAACCTTTATTGAAAGCTTTTCTTTTCACCTTGGTTGATCACACCGACTTGTCACACGCTGTTTTATACCACAAACTGAATGAATGTCAAGGGCGAGTGTTCGCGCTTATATAGCTCTCGGTCCACCGTCTCGAACGTTCGCCGTTGGAAGTTCCCCTTCGGAAATCTCTAGAACGCTCTGACAATTCCATTGGAAGTTGACATCATTCCAATCCCCGCTTCTTGAGAGTTTTCGAACTTAACGGTCCGCTTGCATCTCCGCAACACTGCGCTCCTCCTAAACTTGTTCGTCCTCGAACAAGCGATTGGATCCTTCTCCGTAATATGGTGCTAACCTCTCTACGTGGACAATTTTATACTTCGCCCGTCTGTTTCCCATCTGTTGTATCCGGTATACCACGTCATTGAGTTTCTTGATGACCTCATATGGTCCGTCCCAGGCTGATTGCAATTTGGGGCACAAGCCTTTTTTTCCGTTGTGGGTTGAACAGCAATACCAATTGTCCGGTCTCGAATCCAGAAGTATTTGCCCTCAAGTCGTATCGCGCCTTCATTTTATCGCTGACCAAGTTCAGTCGCTCCCGGATGAACTGATGGATAGAGTTCAGCTGTTCTTTCTTTTCGGTTACGAAGTCTTCCCTGCCGCTAGTTGTCGGTAGTACCACGCCGAACTTCAAGTCCGATGGAAGTCGGAGATCAGTTCCAAAAATGGCTTCGGCGGGTGTTGTTGCCGTTGAATTGTGCTGTGCCGAACGGTATGCCATTAAGAAAAGGGGAAGATGTTCATCCCAGTCCTTCTGATCTCCGACGACGACTTTTCTCAGGTATTCCTCCATCGTCCGGTTGAACCTTTCGACCATGCCATCAGATTGTGGGTGTAATGGTGTTGTCCGCGTCTTTCTGATACCTAGCATGTCACAGAGTTCTTTGAACACCGACGACTCGAAGTTTCTCCCTTGGTCTGAGTGCAGTTCCATTGGTACTCCATAACGCGAAACCCAGTTATTCACGAATGCATCCGAAATGGTTTTGGCTTCCTGGTTCGGGATGCAAAACACCTCAGGCCACTTGCTGAAGTAATCGATCACCACTAGCGCGTACTTGTTTCCAGCGTTGCTCGTTGGGAATGGGCCTGCAATGTCCATTGCGATACGTTCGAACGGTGCTCCAACATTGTACTGCTGCATATTTCCTCGAGTTTTCCTTACTGGACACTTTGCCTTCGCACACTGTTCACACCTGCGAATGAAACGCGTAACCGACTCATGGCATCCTACCCAGTAGAAACGTCTCTTGATCTTTTCTACAGTCTTGTTAACACCAAGATGACCCCCGCTTGGTCCCTCGTGGTGTTCTCGGATGACCTCTTCGATTTGTTCTTTCGGAATTACCAGCAGATCGTTTACAATGTTCCCGTCCTCACTTTCCCAACTGCGGTAGAGGCAACCGTTCTTCAGCTTCAAACTCTGCCATTGAGCCCAGTAAGCTTTCACGATTGGGCTTTCACTGGATACTTGCTGCCAACTTGGTCGAAAACCTCGTTCTTGGTAGTCGATGATGACTGCCAGATCGGCATCTTCTCGCTGCTTCCCTCCGACCTTCTCGACAGTCCAGGAATCTTCTGGCAGCACATGGAACCGACGGATATCGGTGACCTGTTCCTTGGTTTCGGCACGTGAACAGTGTTTACATTCAACATCGCAAGGTCGCCTCGATAATGCATCCGCATTTCCATGACTGCTTCCCTTCCGGTGCTCGATACTGAAGTCATAACTCTGGATTCTCTCTATCCATCTAGCAAGCTGGCCTTCCGGGTTCTTGAACTGCAGCAACCACCTCAACGCTGCGTGGTCCGTCCTAAGATGAAAAGCTTGGCCATAGAGATATTTGTGGAAATGTTTGACACAGTCAACCACAGCTAAAAGCTCCCTCCTAGTTACACAGTAGTTCCTCTCCGGCTTCGATAGGATCCTACTGTAGTAAGCGATGACCCGCTCTCGCCCGTCAATCATTTGAGAGAGTACTCCTCCGATTCCATGTCCGCTCGCATCTGTGTCCAAAATAAACTTTTCTCCCGGGACAGGATATGCAAGAATCTGCGCACTGCAGAGCAATTCCTTCAGGTGAATGAACGCTTCCTCCTGCGGCTTCTCCCACTTGAATGGCCGATTCTTTTTGGTGAGCTCGTGCAAACTGCTGGCAACGTTTGCAAATCCTGGGACGAATCGCCTGTAATATGTGCAAAGTCCCAGGAATGACCTTAACTCATGAAGATTCTTCGGCCGCGGCCATTCTTTAACCGCCGAGATTTTCTCTTCATCTGTATGGACTCCTTCTGCAGTCACCACATGTCCCAAGTACTTCACCTCGTTTTGGAAGAGCGAACTTTTCTTCGGGCTCAATTTCAGTCCGGCTGCTTGAATACGTTCCAGTACCTCTTCAAGCTTCTTAAGGTGATCGTCGAAATCCTTGCCCATGACAATTATGTCATCCAGATAGACAAGGCAAGTCCTCCAGTGAAGTCCTCTTAGTACCCGGTTCATTAGTCTTTCGAAGGTGGCTGGCGCATTGCAAAGACCGAAGGGCATCACAGAGAATTGCCACAACTCTCCACCGGCGGTGAACGCGGTCTTTTCCTTGTCTTGCTGGTCAAGCTCTATTTGCCAATATCCACTTTGCAAGTCCAGCGTCGAGAACCACTTTGCACCAGATAGTGTGTCCAAGGTGTCGTCGATTCTCGGTAAAGGATAGCTGTCCTTCTTCGTTACGTCGTTCAGCTTCCTATAGTCCACGCAGAATCGGATGCTTCCATCCTTCTTCTTAACAAGCACTACTGGCGAACTCCATGGGCTTGCAGATGGTTCGATCACGCCCTCCTTTTCCATCTCGTCGATTAGTTTGACCACCCCGCCTTATTTCGCCAAAGGTACCCTCCTCGGTGGTTGCCGGATCGGTCTAGAGTCCCCTGTGTCTATTCTGTGCTTCACAATTGATGTTCTTCCACAGTTCTTACCATCCGCAAAAACTGTCCAATATTTACGAAGCAGGGAGAGTGCTTTACTTTTCTGCTTCTCCACTAGATGTTGCGTCCACTCTCTGGCCATTGTTTTCAAGAACGGTTTGTTTTTCTGGACTTCCCGGTGTTTCTTATCTTCGCAGTTTATAACGGCGGCAGCTTCTTGGCATTGAGCGATCGTTGTTCCCTTATGAATTGTCCTAGGTGTACTGGCAGGATTCAGGACTCGTACTGGAACCAATTGGTCTTGTCGGAGTTCCACGAGAGCCCTTCCAACAACCATATCGCTGGGTCGATTTCGTTTGTCGGGTTCGACCACCCACATTCGGCTTGTCCCCGCATCCTCTTCTATCTTTGCCCAAACCACAGCTTCTGCATTCGGGGGAACTGTTTGGCGCGCTTGCACGACTATTCGCTTGACCTTGTTACCCTGTCCATCATCTATCCTTAATGGGAGCTCCAAGTTGCCATACTTCATCACTTTTTGGTTGAGGTCCAATGTGAAGCCATGCCTAATCATGAAGTCGACGCCGATTATGATGTCATCAGTAATGTCCGCAACGTTGAAGTCATGCTGAAACTCGACGGTACCCATCGTAATTCTTTTCTGGACCTTTCCTTTAACTTCCGCCTTCTCACCAGTTACTGTACGAAGCCTTACCTCGGAAAATGGTTCAATGTCGGAAACCAATCCGCTTCGGATGACTGAATGAGTTGCTCCCGTGTCCAACGTCAGTAGATATCGTCGCCCGTCCATCGTTCCCTCGATGACCAAGCTGGTTGCACCCCTACAGATTCGGGATACGAGGATGCTGGGGCACTCCAATGTGGGAGCCAGCGCATGCCCCTCTGCACTGACTCGTTTTAGTTTAACGGATTGTTAGGTGCACCTTTTGCACCTCCACGGTCGCGTTCGCTCCCATGGTCTCTTATTGGCGAACTAGACCTCGAACGCTTTCTTCGCAGGCGGCAGTTCCTCGCAATGTGCCCCTGCTGGTCGCAGATGTAGCATCTACCCGGGAATGAACCACTCCTACTCGCCGTTGTTGTTCTGGAACTATTCTGGTCTTGAGATATGCGCCGTAGTTTGATGGAAGGTCGGCATATCAAGAGCGATGTTTCACATGCGAGAGCGCTGGCAACTGTCTCCTTGAAAGATGTCTTCGGCAGGAGAATCGGGCTTCGTTGCGTATCGGGGTCCCTTAGCCCTTGGATGAAAGAATCCGTTTTCAGTTTTTCCACCACATCAACTGGAACATCCGCGTAGGCTAGATGAGACAGCCTCTCGATGTCGGCAGCGTACTGCTGGATGGTCTCGTTTCCACGCTGCTTGCGTCCTTTAAGTTCCAGCTTGTGCATCTCCTGCATGTGCTCACTGCCGTATCTTCGATGAAGAGCATCCCATATGACTGTGTAGTTCCTTCTCTGGGTCTCCGGGATGGTCTGTAGAACACCAGCTGCTTCGCCTTTAAGCGAAATTACTAGAGCGGCCACACGATCTTCTTCTCCCCATTGATTCCGTTCCGCTGTTGTCTCGAACTGGAGCTTAAAGATGTTAAATGCGCTCGTGCCGTCAAAGTTGGGAGCTGTGAATTTCGATGCTGCTGTCGGTACAACGATTCCTTGATGCTGAACGTTCTGGACAGTTTTCTCGAGTTCCAGAACCTTCTTGTCGAACCTCGATTCCAGAGTCTCGATTATCTTTTCTTTATTATTTTCGAGATCTAGAACCTTCTTGTCCAGTGTATCGATTCGCTCTTCGACCCCCTGGAAACGATCGTTGACGGCTTGCTGGATGTCTCTCAAGCTTTCTCGATTGTTCTGTAGCATCTCTTCTACCGTCTCCAGCTTCTGGCTCAGGGAAGTAGAATTTTCCTCCAGTTTCTCTAGTTTCTGGCTTAGAGAAGTAGAATTTTCCTCCAACGTTCTACTTACGGCCGCGGAATTTTCCTTAAGTTTCTCCAGTTTCTGGCTCAGAGAAGTTTCCTCCAACTTTTGATGTATGGTTGCTTCTAGTCTCTGGCTCATGGAAGCACTCATGGCGTTCATAGCCGCGAGAATTTGCTGCATATCGAACCCTGGCTCAGTAGATGTCGACGGCTTCTCCACTACGAATTCGTAACTCTCCCAGTCGACACCTTCTTCCTGCAACGCTGATCGCAATCTCTCCACCAGGTTGGCTTTACTTCCCACTGTGGATAATTGCCGAGCATCCAGCTCTCTTTTCAGTTGTTCAATTGCCAACTTTTCCAATTTCACCATTTTCTCTATTTCTTAACAATTCACTTTGTGCAATTCACAATTTAAATAAACGTTCCACTCGTTTACTCGCAATCCCACTTCTGACACCAAATGTTACGAATTTATTCGATCCCCACACCAAATAGGGTTCGCACCACTGGATTGCGATAAACTACAATTGTCCTTTTTATTTAAATTGAAACACACACACTTTTATTTCTTTCACCACAGATCAATTATCTGTGCAGCTTCACCACTTTTATTTATTATCCAATACAATCCACTTTAAACTTTATTACACAGTACAATCCACTTTAAGCTTTATTACACAATACACAAACCTTTATTGAAAGCTTTTCTTTTCACCTTGGTTGATCACACCGACTTGTCACACGCTGTTTTATACCACAAACTGAATGAATGTCAAGGGCGAGTGTTCGCGCTTATATAGCTCTCGGTCCACCGTCTCGAACGTTCGCCGTTGGAAGTTCCCCTTCGGAAATCTCTAGAACGCTCTGACAATTCTATTGGAAGTTGACATTATTCCAATCCCCGCTTCCAGAGAGTTTTCGAACTTAACGGTCCGCTTGCATCTCCGCAACAATATTTCCCTTACGCGATTAATAGTTTAGGAAGCTGGCCTGCTGCTTCCATTGTCAGGGAAAAAGCCAAAACCTCAGCTAGTGTTTTCTTTCCAGTCATTCGCACTGCCATTTGAAGTTTGCTGTCAGTAATGGCCTGAATTAAGGCTTCGAATGCAATTTCGTTGATAATCTCCTTGTGCGCGTTCGGGTATGAGAGATGTGCCAAACGCTCCATGTCCCCTTTTAACTGCTGAAGTGTCTCGCCTTTTATTTGTGTTCTTCGGCGTAACTGGACCCTATATACTTGCTGTATGTGGACGTCGCAAATCACATCTCCAGAGCCTTTACAAGACACCCTTAGTCACGTTGGTCATTATCTGGAAGAGTTTGTAGCATTTCCGCAGCTAACCCTCTAAGCGCAAGTGTTAGTGTAACCGCCTGATCCTCGTCGTTTCAATTATTCGTTAAAACAGGAGCTTCGAATTGTTTCTTAGATATTGGCCATGACGTTTTTTCGGACTCATTGCTCCGATTGTTGCTCTGCTCGACGAACTTCTCGTCTAGAGATTTCTTTTGTTCATCGAACTTATTGTTCTGCTCATCGGACTTGGCGTCTAGAGACTGCTCTTGCGCATCTAAAATAGACTTCTTTTTCTCATCGAGCCTATCTGTGAGCAGCTTAATCAATGACATCAAGTCGGTAGGTGTACTCACGTGTTCTTCCTCCTCGACGTCAAACAAAAAAGTTTCTGGGTCCCCACCTTCTTCTACGGTGGCACTCTCCAAACGAAGAACCAGCCCCTTCTTTAACTCCGAAGTCTGGAGATTTCATTTATTTAATTCACTCTTTAACTGGACTAGTGTTAGATTGTCTAATTTCTGGCCCAGCTTGACTTCAGAAGTAATTTTCTCAGTGTTGCGGAGACTTGCACCGGCCGCACTACAATGGGGTTTAGTATTGGAAACAAGAATTCCGTTTGTGAACGACTTTTACTTCCTGAAATGAATATAATGATGCAATAAGAGTACAAAAAAGAAGGAACACTTATACTCTTCTCACGTCCTCCTCGTTTAGGCGCCGATGCTATCTCCAAGAATGGCCGATCACGAATCAATGATTAAATTGGAGTCCCTCGGCAGGATTCGCAACCACGAAAAAATAAATAACGATGACAGCGGTCGGGCACTTAAACGAGGGTGACGTTCAAAGATTACAACAATCGAACAACTAAAAGCGATAACAAACGATAACATACCGGGCCCCGTGAATTATCGGTCTCGTGATTCACCAACATCTAGCTTCGAAAGCATACACGCCGGCCCTTTAAGCACCCCTGCCTTGGTTAAGACCTCTGCTACCCTGACCTACGAGTCCTTGCCTGGAAACACTCGGATAACTCTTCCTAAAGGCCATTTCGATCTATGTACGCTGCTGTCGCATATGAGGACGACGTCATCGACTGCCAAGGGCTCAACTGGTTTGATATTCCGACAGCCACCTAAGCCAGAAGTGATGTCGTGCTTGCTACCCCTTACGCCACTTCTTTCTCGTTACTTTCAAGCTTTCGATACGAAAGTGAGGGGTTTCCTACGAATTAGACACACCTAAAAGAAAATGATTAGGGGCTAAAGGTTCATCGAAGGGTGTGTCTAACCGAATATGAGTAAGCGGGCGAGAATTGACGATGTTTTCTGCTCCGCACATGGGGCTATAAAGGCTGCGTTCCTATAGGTTTAAACGGTTTAAGGCATGTCCCATAGCTCCGCTTAACGCTGGGCACTAAGCGCTGCCAACATCTGCCTGCGTGGGGATTCAGCGGGCAATTGAAGATCCACTCGATATTTGATTCGCGAGAGTGTCTGAAATAAGAGCGTGGTCCCACTCATTTGAGCTCTCTATCCACTCCTAGCGTGTATCCTCTGCATACATCATCATCTGGACGCTCCGGTATATTACCAGCTCCGCGGTCTTCAATTCGAATGTCATTATACCACCGTCCTGTCTCAGACCTGGGGTTTTCGCACAGTTCTCACGAAAACGCATTATTCAACCGACGACTCATCTCAATCTTCGGAAACATGAAAAATTTTCGAAAAGTTTTCCACTGCTCACAGAAAGGAATGTTGCTTTCGTTCGGAGTTCTTCATATATTCCCGGGTGTTCTTCCCTTACAGGCCAGGTATGCTCTTGGTCTTCCAAAAACGCAGGTCCGCTAAGCCAGAATGATGTACGGTGCCGAAGTCCGCTGGGTTAAGTGCACTTGGGAGCCATCTCCATTCCTCAATCTTGGTGCTACCTAGGTTCTCACTTGCCCGATGCGCTACATCCGGCTTGTATCGTCGATGATCCAAGCACATACATGCTACTCTTATCGGCGTGATGTGTCGTGATATCGCGAGCACTGCGGATTGAAGTTCAAGTCGCGGTATCGATGTTGCACACACTCGCACACTTAGTCTTCCCAGCCACAAACGCCAGTCGAACCTTCCCAGGCTTTTCAACGATTCTCCAGCGTAGACCTGTTCGCTTGCATTGGCGAAAACATGTAATTCAACTGTTTTGTGAATAAACGCGCTTTTTTTTTTTTTAGAAACTCGCGCAGGTTCAAGAGTTTATATTCTCTTATGATGTGATAGACACACAACCTGAACGGAGTGCAGTGGTTTGGGTCGTTGATGATCGTTCACTATTCTCAGGGGTGGTTGTCCTAGATAGGACGAGAGCCGACCAAAATCCGCGTTGGTTATAGTCAGTAGTAATTCGTTCGAGCACTTTAGTATTGCATACGCAGAGGATGAATTTTCTGTTGACCATATACTGTGAGTGTTATGCCTGCAGCAGTACGTCTGGTCGCTTTCCATTCACCTCTGTGTTGCATACTTTTTGTCCGTATAGGAATTATTGTACTTTTTCTTGGCTATGAACGAATTTGAACTATGGATCTTCCAATCGACGGTCGATGATGTTAACCACTGCACCACGGCCACCCCACGGCGCTACTGTAATCCTGATCCCTTGGACTTTTTTTAACTTTTGGATCCAAATTGACCAAATCGCATTGGTCTCTTCAGGAATCTCTTCATCCCAGTTAACACGTTCACGTCAGATGAATTGAAGTGCTAATTTGGCTATTAAGGAGTGCTCGACTGCTATACCAAATGGGTTGAAAACTGACATAGTGGTAACTAACACTTCGCGTAAAATAGAGGAAGCCGGCTCTTTCAAACAAACACGTTGAACGACGTTTGAAGTTCTGTAAGGAGCACAAAAATTGGACTGTAGATGACTGGAAAGGTTATTTGGAGTGAGACAAAAGTTAATCGTTAAGAATACTCCTGGCATCGACCTCATGAGCGAATCCAAAAGCATCATGTAAAGGAAACAATGAAACACGTTGGCGGAGGTATAATGGTTTGGAGCACATCGGTCCAACGTTTTTTGTTTTTTTTTAAAGAGCCGCATTTCTCTATTTTACGTTAGCGACCAAATCTACTCTTTTTAGTGCACGTCTAGCTGTCCATGTACTAACGTCTTTGATTATAGGCTTTGCAGCATTTTTGGGTGTTCGAATGTCCGTATTATGAAGCAACCGTTCCATCAACCGAGCATCACCATCAGAAATATTTCACCATCACCATCAGCATATTTCAATTAAATTTAAAAGGTACGATTTGTGGATTTGCTGATGGCATAACATGTGTGTATTCTAGTTCTTCTTTACTTGATATGATTTCAGAAATTAATCACGATCCAGAGTTATTTAGACATTGGTTTGGCAATCATGAACTCGTAATTAGTGAAAAAACAAGAATAATGTATTTCAAATCTTTAAATACATACATATATGAATCTTCCTCTTCTTATCCAGCGTAGTCAATTTAGTAATATCTCTTGCTGTACATCTGAAGGAATTCAATCAAATGCTCTGGAATTGTTCTCAAAATTGTTTCATTATTGAATCAGTTAATGAATATGTCTCTATATCGACAACAAGATGGTATGGAAGGATCACACCCTAGCTTTGAAAAAATACGTATTTTCAACCACTTACATTATGTTTCATTAAAAAAAAACTGTGCAGTAAAAAAATAATGGAAATGGTCTATTACGGGTTAGTTCAATCGAAATTACAATACGGTGTACACTGTTGGGGTGGTTGTTATAAAAAGTATCTACAACCACTGTTAGTAGTCCAGAAGAAAATATTGAGAATCATATGGGATAAATGGAAATATGAACAAAGCTTTCCTAGCGCGGGAATTTTTCCTCTTAAGCATCTATATTTCTATATAGTCTTAAAAATGTTCTTTCAGAGAAGTGGCCACTTTTTGAGTCACCGAATTCCTACCTATACCTTACGCAGTAACGATAGCAATTTTGCTGCTATCCCAGTACATAACACAAATCAGTATTGAAACTTTTACAGTTCAGTAGCACCTAGACTTTTTAACTTATTACCCAATGATCTACGATGCATTCGCTCGCCTCATATGTTCAAAAAACACATTAAAAAATGGCTCTTTAACTTTAACTTAAATGAAATCGATAACATTCTCTGGATCTTAATCTAATTTTGAATATACATTTACTTTCCATCTCCTTTATTATTATTTTTTGTCTCCCTTTCA
Source organism: Eumerus sabulonum (assembly GCA_951905685.1). NCBI lineage: Eukaryota > Metazoa > Arthropoda > Insecta > Diptera > Syrphidae > Eumerus > Eumerus sabulonum. Next base: position 214,700,267 of record OX645060.1, read on the forward strand.
AGTGTTCACCCCACAACACCTCTTAATTTATGTTTTCATTATTTTGGTTATTATATTAGGTACTTTCGATACTTGCCTTAATGGGTAATAGACTGTACCATCTTCTTTTTATTATAATATTTTTTTTTTTTGTTTCTATTTCTCGATAATCATGGAAAACACTTTTTTTTTTATTTCGTGTTATAAAATTGTATTTACTTTAATGTTATGATTATAAAAATTATTGCATTTCTTGCAAATTGTTATATATTTTCCTTTATAATAAAAAGAAGAAAAAAAAAAAAAAGATTCTTGGTCGACCCCCAATATTGTTTGAACAAATCACATTTCGGCGTTTTTTAATATCGTTAACTGTTATTTTACTTAGTTGTAATTGTTTAGCAATCTTACGGCATGAATCATTTTTTTGAAACAAATTTACATTTTCTTAATTTTGCCTTAAACAATTACACAGTAGATTGATAAATAATAATTTAAGCTCGAAACACTGCAGAAACCTCCACATAACGGAAAACTCTTGTATGTATGTATGTTGGCGTTACAGTCCATGAAGAACCTGAGCCGAGCTTCTCTCAATCACCCATGTTGTGTGTGGTTCCATTTCCACATAGGTGAAAGAGACCTACAGTTTACTGCCGGTTCCGAACGGCGAATTTCGAGAAGCTTTTCATGACAATTTTACCACAGGGGGTTTTGTCAGAACCCCGCTGAGGAGAAACACCGTGAAAAACACGTTCGATGACATGGCTGTGTCGGGATTCGATCCCGTGTCATCGGCGTCAGAGGCCAACACACTACCCACTGCGCCACGGTGCTCTCTTACGGTACAAATAAAAATACAATATAGGAATACGAATGGGAGTCCCCCTTTTAAATGGTATTCTCCTTTTAAGGTTAATGTGCAAAAGTCTCCGGATACGGAATTCCGTAGTTTTTTTTTCTGTAATTAAATGTTTTAAGAGTTTTTGTTACTTAATTTATTAGATAAATTTTGAATTGAAAAGATGAATTAAAATTATTTGTAAGACTAATGTTAGTTTTCTTCATTTTGACAAAATAACCGTAGAAGTAAAAAACATCCGGACAGTTTTGCTTCCTACTATACATATAGTATAGTTATGGACAAAGCAATAAGACCAGAAGGAAAAAACCCAGAAAACAATATTTTTTCCGTTAAACTAAGTTTACTGTTACGGTCTATCGTGATATTTTTCGCCGTTGTTTCCAGTACCTTCTTTCAAGGAAAACAAAAATGCATAGACATGATCGTATGCAGGTAAAATGAAAACAAACGGGAAGGAACTGCCCCGATGTAAGGACGAAACAATAAGACCAGGATTTTCTGGGATTTCTGATTTTTTTGTCAAGTACACTTTTGTAAGTATGAAAATAGAATAATACAAAATGTAGATGTATGTATGTATGTATGTATGTATGTTGGCATTACAGTCCATGAAGAACCTGAGCCGAGCTTCTCTCAATCACCCATGTTGTGTGTGATTTCATTTTCCCATAGGTGAAAGGGACCTACAGTTTATTGCCGGTTCCGAACGGCGAATTACGAGAAGCTTTTCATGACAATTTTACTACAGGGGGTTTTGTCAGAACCCCGCTGAGGAGAAACACCGTGAAAAACACGTTCGACGACATGGCTGTGTCGGGATTCGATCCCGTGTCATCGGCGTCAGAGGCCAACACACTACCCACTGCGCCACGGTGCTCTCAAAATGTAGATGTACAGAATTATAATATTTTTTTTTTGTTACTTAATTAATTGCACTCACCGCAATAAAACTTCAAGTGTGGATTTTTTTTTTCTAATTATGTAACCACTGGAAAGCACGTCTTCACTCTACAAGGGGTGGGGACGACTGTTGTGCAGTGGTTAACATCATCGACCGTCGAGCGGAAGGTCTATAGTTCAAATTCGTTTCATAGCCAAGAAAAAGTAATTCCTATACGGAAAAAAGTATGCAACGCAGTTGTGAATAGTATATGGCCAATTGAAATTCATCCTCTGCGTATGCAATATTAACACCAAAAGTGTATGAACGAATTACCTGTGAATTATAACCAACGCGAAGTTTGGTCGACTCTCGTCCTATCTAGGACAAACCACCCATGAGAGTTGTGAACGAACATCTACGACCCAAAAAACCTCTGCACTCCGTTCAGGTTGTGTGTCAACAACGTTATAAGGCATTAGCCTATAAAAAAAAAAAAAAGAACTTCGGAATAAAATTCGAGCAGATACAAGTCGAAATGGAAAATGTTGGATTGGAAGAAGTGAAAAGAAATTGCTTGCAATTTTATATTGTTATATTATATATTTGAAAACACAGATTTTAAAATGTTGCAATACTTAAGCCCAAGAAAAATTCCAGGAGTAACTATGCAAACATTTTTACCTCTTGTAAAGGCTTTCCCTTTTCACTTCGATTCAGAATAAGGCTTTCATTGAAAAATTTTAACTTGACGGAGACCGTGACCTCGTTAAATTTTGCAACGAGTTAGGGAAAACAGACAATGTTTTAGAAAAACCTATGTTTAAGAAATCTCAAGTTACATGATAATTTTACCTGTTTTCAGAAATGAACTCCATATAATCAAATACTACAAATAAGTTACTACGTGAAACAGTAGAAAATTGAATGCTTTCCAAGGAACTAATAAGAGAATATAATATTGACAAAAACGATATTTTTGAGCATCATATGGAATTATTATTTTATTTCAAAAAAATGTAATTTACCAGTGGCCATTATATATATTGAAATAAAAATTCGGCTTTTTATATTTGAATCTTAATTTTGTGATATCTATGTATGCATAATTGAAATTTAATTTTTTTGTTTTTCAACCTATATTCCTACCTACGCTTATGCATTTTGAGACTTTTATGTAATAATTTAAATATAAAAATCAAACAATAGTTATATTTAATAAAATAAAACCGTGTTATCATAAAATTAACTATTGTAATCTTGCAATTTTCTTGCATGCGTTGGTGGCGTTACAGCCGATGAAGGGCCAGAACCAAGCTTCTCTCAATCACCCATGTTGTGTGATTTACTTTTTTTTACACAGGTGAAAGGGACCTACAGTTTAATGCCGATTCCGAACGGCTTGAGTTACGGGGAGTTTTGCCAGTACCGCGCCTTGGAGGGCCGCCGCCAAATAAACATTCAAGGCGTTGGTGTTATCGGGATCCGAACTCGCTCGTCGTGCGCCAGAGTCCAACACACTAATCACTGCGCCACGACGACGACCTCTTGCAACTAGCCAACCAAAAAGATAAATGTCGTATATTACTAACAAGACTTTATTTTAGTAAAAAAAAAAATATTGTCAGATCCAAAAAGGTATTTTTTGGACATGTTTTATACATACAAGGGGGGAGGGAGCGAGCAAACAGAGCAAAGAAGTTGATCGCGTTTAACATGGCAAACGCCAGCTTCGTTCTCTGTCCCTGCTCAATCCAAGTTGACACACAGCCTCCGCGTGGCCCCCCTGGATAGCTACCCTGGCACCCGCCAGGTAGTGAACCAATGTGTGCAGCGACCCAACCCTTGTTCCTGGGGAAAGAGGAACTTGGCCCTCCGGGTTGAGGGTTGTGCTTAGGGGTAACACCCCTATCACGTAAAAACCTACTTGTTCCGAAACAACAACAAGCTTGGGATACGGACGGATACAAAGCTGACGACCCTTGCAAACGACTAACGGACTTGAGAGTGTGCGCATGGAATGTGAGGTCCCTTAATAGACCGGGTGCAGGCGATCAATTGGAGCAAACCCTCAACTGCTATAAAGCAGATATAACCGCACTCCAAGAAGTGCGATGGGATGGACCAGGCAAAAAACGGATGAAAAACTGCGACATGTACTACGGGAACTGCTACAAGGAGAACAAACAGCGCCTATTCGGGTGCGGATTGGTTATTCGAGGAAGACTCCGACAAAAAAAATCTTAAGCTTCCGAGATATAAGCGATCGCCTCATAACAATCCGCATCAAAGCTAAATTTGGAAACATTAGCTTAATATGCGCTCACGCCGCAACGGAAGAAAAGGACTATCGACTCAAGGAAGAATTCTACGATCTCCTAGACAGAACATATGCCCAATGCCCCAGCTACGACACAAAAATAGTCCTAGGAGATTTTAATGCAAAACTGGGCAAAGAGGACATATTTGAGTCGATCATAGGAAAGCATAGCCTCCATAACACCACATCCGATAACGGACTTAGGCTAATCGATTTCCTAGCGGAGCGTAACCTCCTTATAGCAAGCACGCGATTCCCCTATCTCAACATCCACAAGGGTACCTGGCGGTCTTTTGATCAATCGACCACCAACCAGATTGATCACATTGCGGTCGACGCCAGACACTCCTCCTGTATTGTCGACGTACGAACCTTCCGTGGGGCCAACATCGACTCGGACCACTACCTTGTTGTAGCCAAGGTACGAATGAGGATATCAAGAATGCTTAGGAATCGAGTAGAATTACGTAAGTTTGACGACGGAAAGCTGCAATCGCAAGAGACTGCCAGATTATTTGCCGCTCGTGTCTCCTCCAAGCTCTCTCAAAATCCGCCCACAGCAGCACAGTCAATGGAACAGGAATGGGCATATTGCCAGAGCGCCATCAGAGACGCTGCCTCAGAGGTGCTGGGTTTTAAACCGCCACCACCTAGAAACCCCTGGTTCGATGAACAATGCGAACAAGCCCATGAGGCAAAACAAGAGGTATATAAAGCCATGCTGCAACGACGGACGAGAGCTGCTCGCGAAATCTATGAGCAGAAGAGAAGAGAGGAACACACGATTTTCAGAAGAAAGAAGAGAGAGCACGGAAAGCGTGAGATCGAAGAGATGTAGAGATGCTTCCGCAGGAATGACGCCCGAAAGTTGGAATGCCCCACGAATGGAATCACAGCATCGTTCGCCCGGTCCATACGAAAGGAGACCCGTATAACTGTGCCAACTATAGGGGAATAAGTCTCCTAACATCGCATGTAAGATTTTCTCTGCCGTATTGTGTGAACGCCTGAAACCGTTTGTGGATAACCTGATCGGCTTTGATCAGTGTGGGTTCAGGCCAGGTAAATCCACAATAGGCCAAATATTTACGCTACGGCAGATCTTGGAGAAGACCCAGGAATGTCAAATCGACACTCACCACCTTTTCGTCGATTTCAAAGCTGCATATTACAGCGAGTGTGAAGATGGGCTATACAAAGCCATGACTAGTTTTAACATCCCTGCCAAACTCGTCCGACTGTGCAGGAAGACAATGGAGAACTCTCGCTGCTCCATTAAGGTCGATAATGAGCAAACCGGGACCTTTGATGTTAAAAAAGGATTTAGGCAAGGTGACGCGCTGTCATGCAACTTTTTCAACATCGTGCTTGAAAAGATCGTGCAAGAGTCACCGGCCAACACAAGAGGTACGATTTATTTCAAGTCTACGCAATTTATTGCGTTCGCCTACGACGTTGACCTGTTTCGACGGACACAGCGAGACGGCAAGAGGTCAATTTAAGCATTGGCCAGAACGTCACCATGGGCGGATATGACTTTGAAGTTGTCAAGGAATTCGTCTACCTTGGCTCACTGATGACCGGCGACAACAACACCAGCGCTGAGATAAAACGCAGAATCACTCTTGCAAACCGCTGTTTCTTTGGCCTCAAGAGGCAATTGAGAGGTAGAGCCCTCTATCGGAAAACCAAGGTGACACTATATAAGACCTTGATCATCCCAGTCCTCCTTTACGGCGCAGAGGCTTGGACCTTAATAAAAGCGGTTGAAGATGCCCTTTGGTCGTTTCGGGAGGAAAATTCTGCGCACTATCTACGGTCCCGTTTGTTCAAACGGTGTATGGAGGAGAAGATATAACGAAGAACTGTACGGGTTGCAAAGCGACATCGGCCTGGTACGACGTCTATGGCCTAGCGTCTAAGGTGGCTAGGCCATGTAAAGCGCATGGAAAATACAGCTCCGACCCGAAGAGCCGGAAGGAAGGCGCGGCAGAGGACGGCCGCATCAACGGTGGCGCACGCAGGTGGAAGGGGACCTTAACCAACTAGGCATGCGGCGCTGGAAACAACTGGCCAAAGACCGTGCCAGCTGGATACCCTTGTTGGTTGAGGCCCAGGTTCACCACGGACTGTAGCGCCACCTAAGTAAATAAGTAGTTTATACATAAAACTAATATGGAATTAAATATACAATTGGAACTATGATTTTGATTGATGGTTTTTAGATCTACTTCTCTTTTCTTGAACCTACTTCCCTTTTTAGGTCAAATCTATTCCGCTCTTCTTTTTGTTGAAGTGGTAACGCTGCTCCGAGGTCATCATCGGGGATGTAACTCCTGACCAGTTAGTACAGCAGCTCCCTTCCAGCCGTAGGCGATGATTTTCTTTTTTTTTTAAATCCCAAGGTCTATGTTGTCGAGGCCAATTAAGAGTTCCGGTGTCGCATTTTTGTATTCATCTATTGAAAAACATTTCGGCAAACGATTTCTTGTGCGATTTCTAAGCGATGTCTTGGCAGCCGAAAGTCTGCGACTGTTCTAGCATTCCTCAACTCGAATATCTTACTCCCCTGTCGGATTCCAAATATCTTCACATGTACCCTCCCCGATGGTTCCGTTACAGTATTTTTTGTGAACCATAGCATCGTTAGACTCTCCTCTGGTCGCCTTAGACCAAGTCGATCAGCTAAGTTTCTGTTATTTAATTGAGGAGGTTCTTTTCAAAACTTGATTATTCCACTTTTGCTGAATTCGATTTTTTGTTTATTTTTTGTTTGGTAACATTCAAATGTTCAAATGAGAGCACCGTGGCGCAGTGGGTAGTGTGTTGGCCTCTGATGCCGATGACACGGGATCGAATCCCGACGCAGCCATGTCATCGAACGTGTTTTTCACGGTGTTTCTCCTCAGCGGGGTTCTGACAAAACCCCCTGTAGTAAAATTGTCATGAAAAGCTTCTCGAAATTCGCCGTTCGGAACCGGCAATAAACTGTAGGTCCCTTTCACCTATTGGAAAATGAAATCACACACAACATGGGTGATGGAGAGAAGCTCGGCTGAGGTTCTTCATGGACTGTAACGCCATAAAAAATAAAAAAAATAAAAAATTACACCAGAAAAAAAAGATTAAAATAATCAAAAATAGATTATTCCATGTCAAAATGACATACCTACAAAACTATTTTCTCTGATTGTGGAGAAACACAAAAAGTGGAATAGTCAAGTTTTGAAAAGAACCTCCTCAATTATGGAAGTATTGCAGAACCCCCATCAATAAATGCGAAGCTCTTTGAAATCCTTCCGTTCCCATAGAGCTTGACTGGTAGAATTTTGAAAAGCAATGTTTTATCGGAGTAGTGGACCATGTCAGTGAACGGTCCCGTTCGGGGTCCCGCGCAAAATGTCGTGAAGTTTTCTCGAGTTATTCGCTGAGCTGCACACCTTACGCTTCGTGCATGAGTCCGGTGGATGACCTCGTTCCAGGCAGTTACAGTCGAGCCAATCGTTATCGTTGCCCGCAATTCATTTCCAAGGAACGTTTAAATTTTGATACCTCATGCTTACCCAAACAAGCTCTACATTTAACTGTCGCTCCTTCATCGCTAGCCTCATCTGTTAAGAAGAACGGCGTAGCCCTATCCCGCTGGTCTACATTTTGCATTGGTGGTTCACTTAAATCCGAGTAAGCTATTCTTACCTCATTGGCCAACTCTTGCAGCCATTCACTAAAATGTTCCACCGTCGGTACGGTGTCGATGTTGCGGGCGAATCGAGCCCACCCCAATCTTCTTTTAACTGGCAGCTTAAGCAACAACTCATCCATCAGCATTGGATTAGACAGCTGATGTTCACACTTGGTAGATGGATGTAATGCTCCTTGATTTAATAAATCTGACTCTTGACCAAAATTTCGGGTCTGCCCAACTGCGTCGAAATCGTCTTGAATATTTGGTCGACGTTGCTGCTGTGAATGAGCAGACACTCCAATGTTTCCTTCGCCATCTCCTCCAATGTCTTCTGTAGCCGCATAAGATCTAGCCGTTTTATATAGCTGTACTGGCCAATCCTCTGGACGACCATCAAACTCGGGAAGACCCTGACCCTAACTGCACACACACGCACACACACCGGAACTCAACCCCGTACCAAATCAAATACACAGGTGTACTCATCCGCACTTGTGTTTCTTCCAAGGTCTGCTGCTGGTCACATCTACGTCCTCCTCGTTTAGGCGCCGAAGTTTTTTCCTACTTCTGACGCCATCTGTTGCGGGTTTATTAAATAGTTGTTCTCTTAATATAACTTCATTCTGTTGTCTCAAAAATCTTTACTTTTATTTAACTCGCACTATAAAATCTCTCGCTACAAACACATACATACATATGTATATTGTTTATTCCCATATTTCTATTTCAGCACTACAATGCTCTCTGCTGCTGCCGCGCACTCGTATTTATAACGCTGATCGTCCATCTGGATGGTTCTGGGGCGTACTGGAAGACCCTAGCGACATCTAATATCTCCTGTCATTCGCCTCCTGTCGTCGCTTTATATTTCAGGAAGTGTTGCCATTGTTACAATACATATCGTTGGGACAGTAAGCCCCAGAGATCAAGTTATTTATTTATTTTTTTTTTTGCAGTCACACGCGCACTCAAGGCTAAGGCCTTATCACGTTTGAACATTGTGCGAGCGAAGGTAACAGGGTGAGGGAAAGTTTCGCGCAGGTTGATGTTTTTGACACACAACCTGAACGGAGTGCAGTGGTTTTTGGGTCGTAGATGTTCGCTGATTACTCTTAGGGGTGGTTTGTCCTACATATGACGAGAGCCGACCAAATTTCGCGTTGGTTATAACTCTCAGTAATTCGTTCATGCACTTTTGGTGTTAGTATTGCATACGCAGAGGATGAATTTCAGTTGACCACTTACTGTGAGTGTTATGCCTAAAGCAGTACGTCTGATCACTTTCCATTCACAACTGTGTAAGTTATTGGTCGATGTCATTGCTCTTGCAAACTGACCTCAAATTTTACTTTACCAGAAAGTTGTCTACCTGTACACTTCGTGTACTTGAACTCTGGTGTTCTAGATAATCCGAGACAAGTCCTTAGACGATATCTCTCAAGCACCCAAATTCTTTTCAACAAGCTGGCACTCACATCAAACCAAGCAGGACACCCATAGGCAATCATGGGCCTGATTAAAGATATGTAGCAGATTACCTTCACCCTGGAATCAAGTTGGCTGCTATTAAACAGCTATTTTGTCAAAACGAAATTGATTGGCGAAAAGAAACTATCAGATCGTCGATGTATGCAAATGCTGAAAAAGATCGCCGAGTTCACTGTGCCCTATTGCAGACCATTTTTACTGTGGAACGTGTGAGTAGCAGTCAAGTTACCACGTCATATATCATATATAGCAATAATAGACTTATGAAATGCCGTTTGAGCTTGTAAGTCCTTTTAACCATACGGGGTTTTCAGATTTGCGCGAGTAAATAATAAGTATTATAATGGAAATTCACTTTATTTAATTGTAATTACATATAACTAATTTATAATGAACGCGTTAACTCGGATGGTGATTACGAAGTGCCAACAGATGATGAGCCAACGATGTGACGAGGTGGACGACCGGGGATCGACTGATAGTCGCTTATGTGCTGCATACACAACAGGTTTCAAAGGCTTCTTCCAAGTCAATCAGGCATTTATTTCGTTATATAGTATCATGTTCTGTCGTGAAATCGAATCGATTATCCGGAGTGATGTTCTTGTAGTCAACCCATTTAGATAGGGCTATGTGGATCACGTTCTTGGAGATTTCGACGATACTCGAAAGGACTTTTATCAACCATAGGTTTGCCGCGTTAGGAGAGTCTTAGCCCCTCTTGGATCACATAATTATTCAGTGCATTGTTAAACAGGATTGCGTAACCCTCTATAGCTGCTGGTGGAAGCTGCATGAGCCCTTTCTTTATTTTAAGTGACTCGAAGATCTACAGGAGATCCAAAATGAACAGGGTGTTAGCACTTTCATTGGCGATGGTGTTGTTTTCTGTAAAGTCGTCATTGAACCTGGTGAAATCAAGGTTCTCAGATCGACAGTGTTTGATATCATTTCGAAATTAGAAGTGTTGTATCAGGGCTCATTTCTTCAAGTCATATTTCACCTTGCAAGCTTTCTGGAGAACTGTCAGCACTTTCTTCTTAAGATACTCAGGGCTCTCTAGTTCAATGCTGAGAAATACTCTACTGACCTGTACAGCTGTCAAAGAAGGTAGGAGCTACGTTCGAATCGATGTGTGCAGTTACAGGGGGCTTGTGTAAAGGTCGATAATAAACACACGATCAACTTCTCCTTCTTCTTTGATGACGTTACAGCCCATGAAGGACCAGAGCCAATCTTCTCTCAATCACCCATGTTGTGTGTGATTTATTTTTCAATAGGTGGAAGGGACCTACAGTTGAATGCCGATTCCGAACGGCGTGAGTCGAGAAGCTTTTTCACGGCAAGAATACGGGGGGTTTTGCCAGTACCCCGCCTAGAAGGAACGACGCGAAATAAACATTCGATGGCGTCGGTGTTATCGGGATCCGAACTCGCTAATCGTGCGTCAGAGTCCAACACACTAACTACGCCACGGGGCGTCCTCACGATCAACTTGGTTTAGATAATTTCTGTTTCTTATTTACATATATGTATGTATTTTGTCTACAGAATTTGTACTTAAATTGAACTTTAAATATAAAATATCCTTAAGCCTACAACCTACAATTAGACTAGTCGATAAACTGCGTAACTCAAGACTTCATATTAGCTAAAATCCAGTCAATGAAGGATACCACTTTGGTATAAACGCCTGGGAAGTTTGAAACACCGCAGGTTCGTGGCCCGAACGACACCAAGCCGAGCAGGGTATATCTAAAGCTTTTTTCTCTTGTCCCATCATCCATCAAGGGACCACCGCTATCACCTAAAAGATGAAACACATTAAAATCCGAATCTCATATTTTGATAAATACCATCATGTCATACCTTGACAAGCGTCCATGTTCTCACGACCCTGAACGCAGATCTGAGATTCCTGGATATAGATCGGTGTCCATGAATTGGCACTAAACTGCGCATATGTGGCGGCACACTCTGTTCGATTAACAATTGGCAAACGAACATACTGCAAGCTTGGCTTCCTATTGCTCGTTGTTGTCAAATCTGATGGATTATTTGTACCTGTTTTTAATTAAATCAAATAAGTTCATAGGTATCTCGTGAAGTCATTTAAATAAAATTGTGTATTTTTTGGAAAAGTCTAGAAAAGCAGAAAAATTCTCACCGGCTATATTCGAGCTCCAGCCGGCGACAATAGCCAAACGGCCAGTTAACTCCTCATCCAGTAAAGCCAGATTATTGAAAGGCAAACAAATAGGCGTAAGGGGAACTGCAAAATTAAAATAACAAGGAAAAGAACAAAAGTAAGTGTAAGCTAAGTTAACTACATAACGAAAAAAAAAAAAAATTATTTATGCCATCCAACCTGATCCATCGGGCTTGAAGATACGAATTAATGCAATGTCATTGGCATATTTCGGTGAATCATAGTTTGGATGAGCAATGATCCTTTCGATGTCATAGTCTTGTGGTATTCGACACAGAATGGGATTCGTTTCGCAGTCGCGTCTCCTCTTCTCTCGTACTTCCCCGATACGAATATGTGACCTGGTCATAAGGTATATAAATACATCCGTATGCTTGTTGGTTACACTTGATTCGCTACTTACAGTTCTAGGTCGTCGACTAAATTCGTCACACAGTGGGCTGCTGTAATTATGTATCGCCCGCTTATCACCGAACCGGCACATCTGTAACTCAGCCTGTTGGATGCTAAAACAGAAAATGAGAATTTATATCCATATATGTATGAATGTGTATTTAGAATGAAGACTAGGAAATCGAGATTTTTGTTTTGTGTCATTGTTAAGCGCTAAACTCTACTATGGGAAGAACCAGAAGCCAAATATTTTATTTCTTCGTTCGTCATGACTTCTGGCAATCGATTTTTTTATTTTTTTTATGGTTACACCCGCACTTAAGGCTAAGGCCTTATCACGTTTGAACGTTGTGCGAGCGAAGGTAGCAGGGAGAGGGAGAATTTCGCTCAGGTTTACACACAACCTGAACGGAGTGCAGTGGTTTTGGGTTGTAGATGTTCGTTCAATACTCTCAGGGGTGGTTTGTCCTAGATAGGATGAGAGCCGACCAGATTTTCGCGTTGGTTGTAATTCACAGTAATTCATGCACTTTTGGTGTTAATATTGCATACGCAGAGGATGACTTTCAATTAACCATGTACTGTGAGTGATATGCCTGCAGCAGTACGTTTGGTCGCTTTCCATTCACAACTGAGTTGCATACTTTTTTCCGTATAGGAATTGCTTTTTCCTTGGCTATGAAACGAATTTGAACTATATACCTTTCGCTCGACGGTCCATGATGTTCACCACAGCCACCCCTAATTATCACAAGACCGTCTTTTTAACCAGTAACAGTTAACGAATATTTAATTGTTCGCCATGTATGCATTCAGGTGCGTATAGTTAAAATCTACGTAGTCTCATAGCCGTTGGAAAATAAACATCAAAAACAGGTTTTTGGCACGTTTGCAACAAGCCCAAGGCTATCTAAATGAACTAGTAGTAAAAGAATTTTGAAATATTTCGTATCACAAAAGAATGGGTAAAATTCTGATTAAGACTGCTTAAGTGTTTAAGTTACACAGCACCTTAACCGATTCAAACCCAATATGCTATGCTCAATTACTAATTAAAAAAATGTGGTCCAGATGCGACCCGCAAGGCCTAAACGACAAACTTCCTAATGGGAAAAATGAAAACGCCCATTTAATTTCATATTTTTTGATTTTTAACCCCAACGCAAGAAGAGCGGTGTAGCTCCTGAACGAATGGACCGATTATGATGCTACAATTTGTGAAGAACTGTTCAGGTGTTTCAAGGTCATTAGCTCTTTGTGTTAGGTGCGGTAGGATTCCTAGACGAATAATGGGTAGTGTATCGGTTTTCGTCCGATTACCGCATTCAACCAGCACCGGGCGCGGTCAGTACTTAGATGGAAAACCGCTTAAAAATACCGCGTGTTGTTGGCATCATGCCGCCTATTTGCTGTCGCTTCATGTAACCCAGGGTAAGGAAACGCACACTCATTGCTCATAAACTGCTCACGTGCGTGTGCAATTTCGTTTGCTGAAAGTTTATAATTTAGACTTTTTAGAAAATGAAGCCATCTTGGACTAAAATATTATAAATGTGCAAAATAAAAAAAAAAAATTCAAATATTTCCATGTTTTATCACTCTGCAAACAACTCTCGAGCAGTGAATCCACTCATTTTGGCTCACGAACGCGAGTGTGTGCATTTATAGAAACTCACCCCATGTGCGCACTCCACATATGCGGTGAGTTTTCATAAATGCACACACACTCGTGTTCGTAAGCGAACACGAGTGCGTTTCATAATTGTTCGTTGGGTAGTGCACACTCACGAGCAGCTCATGAGTGTGCGTTTCCTTACCCAACCACAATACTGTCCGAGCAATCTCATATGTATCAGCTCTCGTCAGTCAATCACTGACAGCTGTACAAGTCAAACGTGTTTCGACTTAGTGCACTGTATAATAGTGACCAGTTAGTTTAAGTGCGTGGTTTGGCGAGTGTTCCGCGAAATCGTTAGCAACACGAAAGTGAAATGCATGGTCCGAAGAACGAAGACCTGCAGTTCGATTCTCGGGAGAATAAATTTTCCACTTTTTCTTCTTCGGTTGCTTCCAAGGTAACTCGAAGTAACAGAGGAAATGTCAGGCCACGAGCAGAAATCCGTATATCGTACGGCGTCAGATTCGGGTGATTCCACCAAATTAGATTGTTTGGGAGGACGCTATATTTTCCAATGTAAAACACTGGAAAAATATATACAAATGCGATCCCTATTAAAAGATTCTACTACGGAGTATTATACGCTTACTCCGAAAGCCGAGAGGCTGCAGACAATGCTCCTTAAAGGCATAGAGTCTATTACTGACCCCGAGGAATTACTCTCAGAGCTCAAAAAGTTCGAGGTCGATGACCTCAAGTTCGTGGGGGTCAAACCGTTTACCACAGTTGCGGCCAAATGGGAAAAGCGGCCATTGCAAAATCACCACCACACCCAAGTTGTGCGATGGGAAAACTAGGCGCGGAAACATGATCCAATGTATCCGCTGCCAAAAGTTCGGGCATGCCGCATCGAATTGGGAAATGCAGCATCGATTTGTCAAGTGTGCGCAGAACCACAGACACGATGAATGCGACCGAAGCGCAGAGAAAGTTATCTAAAGGGAACAACTTTTATGCGCACTCTGTGGGAACACGGAACACGAATGAAAGAAGCTCGACAGAAGGTCGAGAAGATTCCTCCCTCGAGAGGTATTCAATCCTCAGCCGTTACGCCCCAATTGACCTACGCCCAAATCGCGCCGGGTCAGGGAAAAATGGCACAAACACCAAAGTCTGCTCCCAAAGCCCCAGTGCCTGTTCCTAAGGCACCGAGGTTCGAGGCGGAACTGCTACCGATCCTGCTCGCCATTCAAGGGCATATCGGCCAGCTTCAGGAGCATATCACAGAGCAGGCGAAACGAGAGGACAGGCTCTTCTCGTTTCTGCCGAACTAAGCGCCTCTACGGTCCTAATGGATACGCCGGTAGAGAGTTTCTTGAAGATCCTGGTTGTGAATATAAATTCACTGATTAGGATCGAGCGATGCACCATTCTTTTTAACCTGTTGCAGGAAGAAAGCCGTGATGTGTTTCTGGCTAGCGAAACTAAGCTAAACCAGAGGCACAAAATTCGGCACAATTCCTATACTATAATACGAAGAGACCGACCCAATGCCACTCAGGCGGAGGTGTCACAATCTTCATTAAAAAAAAACATTAAATAAAAATTTGTATATAGCGGTGAAGTGCGGAGATTCCAGGCGCTAGAGGCATGCTATCATGTGACTTTTTCAACATCGTCCTTGAAAGGATAGTGCAAAACTCATTGGTCAATGCGAGGGGCACCATCTTTTTCAAGTCCATACAACTGCTCGCATATGCCGATGACATTGACATAATTGGACGAAGTCAGCGAGATGTCATTGAGACCTTTAGGAGCATTGAGACGGAGGCGGCTAAAATGGGACTGGCGGTAAATGAGGGCAAAACGAAATGTATGCTGTCGCCGAAAAAGGACACGTTTTGGCCAGGGTGCACATATTGGCAGGTATAATTTCGAGGCAGTCAAGGACATCGTCTACCTAGGCTCCGCAGTGACATGCAGAAACGGCATCAGTGCCGAAATCAAACGCAGAATAACTCTTGCCAACCGCTGTTTCTTTGGGCTCGGGAGGCAATTGAAAAGCAGAGCCCTCTCTCGAAAAACCAAGGTGGGCATATTGCTATATAAACTCATGCACACCCTATTAGTATTTAGTACTAATATTGATATTAGTACTAGCACTCTCCTACTCTCGTCTTCTGAGAAGACGAAAGTGGAGAGCTAGTTCTATAAAATGGAATAGGACGCCACGCACTCTTTTTTGGTCATTGTTGCAAGTAGTTCATTTTGCCTAATAAAGCCACAATTATTATTCCTCGTGTTTTTTACTGTCCCCATTCGGATATAAAACTATATACAAGACCCTTATCATCCCGGTTCTGCTCTATGGCGCAGGGACATGGACCTTATTGAAAGCGGATGAGGAGGCCCTTGGTCGTTTTGAGAAAAAAAAATTTGCGTGCGATTTTCGGCCCGACCTGCATAAATGGGAAGTGGAGGAGAAGACTTAACAGTGAACTGTATGGGCTGTACAGCGACATGAACATGGCACGGCGTCTTCGGATCCAACGCCCGAGATGGCTAGGTCATGTTGAGCGTATGGAAAACACAGCTCCGGCCCGGAAGGTCTATGAATCCTACCCCGAGGGGCGACGCGGTCGAGGACGGCCAAACTTAAGGTGGCGCAACCAATTGGAAGAGGACCTTAACCAACTAGGCGTGCGGCACTGGAGGTTGCTGGCGAAAGACCGTGCCAGTTGGAGAGGTTTTTTGAAGGAGGCCCAGGTTCGTCATGAACTGTAGCGCCAAAGAAGAAGAAGAAGAAGAAGAGGCATGTATTGTGCGAAAGGAGGATATACATAGTACCGGCCTCAGCCCAATATCTTCTTTGAAGAGCTCGAAATACTCTTTCGATTTCCTCGCCTAGACTCGGCAGAAAACTTTTTGGCCGGAGATCTAAATGCCAAACATGGCGATTGGGGCAATAATGTACCCAAAACCAGAGGGAGCCTAGTAAGCCTTTGGTGGGCGCTGCGTAATATTGAGTATAAACTCAAGTTTATACTCAATATATTTAATGTTGCTTGATTCACGACTGAGACTAGCTGACACGAACGAATGGTCTACGAACTGTTTACGTACCTCTGAATATGACAGTGACCATTGCGGACTTAGTACCGTAATTAAAATACCAGACGAATTCGCAGAGAGGGCAGAGTATGTCCACACGTACCCCTACGATTATAGTAGGACACGCTCGCCACGCTTTGCCAACTGCCTGACGAGAGCAATCATTTGGAGTGCCTCATCCCCACCGAATAACAGGAACCTGTCAAATTACGAAATTGATAGTCACATCAAAACAAATGGACGAAATAATCAAACAAACGATAGATAGAACGATACCACGCCAACGGCATTACGATACTACGGACGTGTACCGAAACGCGACCATAGACGAACTTCACAGACAGAAAAGTAGACTCCTGTCAAGACTCAAACTCTTGTACAGGCGGTTTACCGACAGACAGAACGCGGAGGTCAGGACCCGGAAGTCACTAATTACAAATCTCCGACAGTTAAAGGAGCCACAAAATTCGCGCTGTAAAATACAACAGCGCGAATATGTTCCCGAAGATAAATAAAATATTTCGGAGAAAAGATCAGAATGACATTCAGGGTCAGGAGAAAGTGGCGACACTGAGGTCTGTTTTCCAAGTAGTGTACAAGGTGAATGAAAGCATTCGCCCGAACCACGACCTGGAAAATAGTGCCCTGCTTCACTACTTCTACCTTCGTAATGATATCGAATATTGGCGAATCGAGAACCATGTTTTTACCAGGTTCAATGACAACTCTACGGCAAGCAATGCCATCGCCAATGAAGGTGTTAATACACTGTTCGTTTCGACGGAGGATCTCCAGTTGATCTTCATGTCACTAAAAAATAAAAAATCCGCGGGTACTGATGGTGTTCAGGTACCTTTCACTAGTAGGTATAGAGAGGTACAGCATTCTGTTCAACAGTGCACTGAATAATGCATATTATCCGGTGCATTGGAAAACGGCGGTGGTCCAATCAATCCCTAAGAGGGGCAAATCTCCGGTCGATAAGTCTCCTTCCGAGTATCAGCAAGGTCTTCGAGAAGGTTATCCATAGAGCCCTGTTCAAATGGGCTGAGGACAAAAATATCATTGCGGATAACCAATTCAGTTTCAGGGCGGGGCATGATAATATACACGTCGCGTCGAATCTCGTCTCGGATATCCAATGGAATAAGTGCAATAACCAATACATGGTAAAAAGCCTTCGACACCGTATGGTTAGAAGGACTCTACTACAAACTCAAACGGTTGGGCATAAGTAAACCATTGCTATATATAATTCATGATATGTTAACGAGTAGAAAGTTCGATGTGAAAATTGCCAACGTAACTTCTGCTCAAACATTTGAAATTAATGCCCATATCACAATACTGCGTTGGTGCGTGCTTCAAGTGACGTTTAACATCCAACACAAGCCATTCAATGGGGCAGCCTTAAATACTGCGTTGGTGCGAGGCCCCTTACGATTGTCACAAAATAAGAGAAAAATGAGAGCGAGAGAGCACGTAACACACGTAACCAAAGCAGACAAAAGTCAAACACGTTGGAAATTTCTGTGCGTTTGAACAGCTGTTGATGTGTTTGCTGTGTATTGATGTGTATGAGCTGTATCTGTGCCTTTTGTGGTTTATGTTTGTGGTGATAAAATTGAATTGTCATTTTCGCGCATGCGTCGAAGCATTTCTTGTAACACGTAAGGAAGCTCGCACCAACGCAGTATTGTGATATGGGCATAAAAACGGATTGCAACAGGGTACGGTTGAAAATCAACTACCAGAAATCAGAGACTATTTTATACAGAACGCCTTTGTCTAGGGCCTCGAAGGACACTAACAAACATTGCCGAAAGTTGGAAATCATCGGACCGGACGGGCGTCCTCTGGCGAGTAAAAGTGTAGTCAGATATCTCGGGATCTGGCTAAATCAGTTTCTATACTTTGATAAAAGTGTCGATGCTGCTTTGGAAAGAGCCCGGGGCGTTTTCGCCCTGACAAAATGGCTGTTTCACTGCAGCCAACTTGATTCTAGGGTGAGGGTAATCTGCTACATGGCCATACTCAGGCCTATGATTGCCTACGGATGTCCCGACTGGTTTAATGTGAGCGCAAGCTTATTGGAAAGGATTCGGGTGTTTGAGAGACAATGTCTGAGGACTTGTCTTGGATTACACAGAACACCTGAGTCTGAGCACAGAAAGTACTATCCCAACGAGGTCCCATACGAGAGGGCAGGAACTTTACGGATAAACAACTTTCTGATTATGATTCGAGGTCATGTAAGGGCAATGACTTCGACCAATAACTTGATCTCTGGGGCTTACTACCCCAACTCTATGTATTTTGAAAAAGTGCGTCTGAACAGCTTTGTGCCTCCGGAAGCCTTTCTTTATTTTGATAATTGTGGGCTGATACAGGATAGATTGGCGGTACCGCCAATCTTCCACATGGTCCGTAGTTCTGTGGAACGGCGACTCCTTTACGAACCTGACGTCGTGCTCTGTGAGCCCGAGCGCCTCAGGTTCAGTAGAGCGGTTTCTCGCCGAGATAGAGAAGAATTGGCGGATTTGGATAGGGTAGTGTAGGCTAGGGTAGGCTAAGTCGAACAATTGGGGCCGTATATCAACAATAATACAGCGAATGTTGACTTTCAAATCGTCCAATGCCTCTGGTTTATCGGCATAGACTAGTGACTTCACATACGCCCGAAGAAAGTAAGGTATAAGATCACAGGATTGTGGAGGCCAGTTCGCAGGTCCATTATGAGAAATGATGCCCTCAGCAAATGTTTCCCGCAGTTTGCCTCATACACATACAAAGTTGTTGAAGAAGTCAGAAATGGGTCTCCTTCACTCTGAATTCGGCAGTTTTGTTTGTTTACATATCAATCTAATCAAAAATGGGCCTCATCGGAGTATACCTACAATTTTGCATTGAAATTGAAGATCAAGCTGAATCATGTCTTCGGCCCATATACCGAACCTACAACGCGTGTACTGGCCACGCGGTTTCAACTCTTGTACGAGCTGGATCTCATAAGTGTTTAAGACAAGATCTTTCACAAAGTGGGTTTGCATAGCTCCAATTGCTGTCCACGAATACGAATCGACTCATTCGGATTCTCCTCAACACTGAGCTCCAAAGCGGCAATAACTTCTTCTATTCGCACTGTTTGTCGTCTTTCTTCTTCTTTGGTGGCATTATAGCCCACGAAGGATCAGAGCCAAGCTTCTCTCAATCACCTATGTGATTGCACTTGAGACAAATCTGATGGATGCATTGAAGATACTAAACAAATATTAAGTAGAAAATTGAAGCTAATAGTGAAGAAATTCAAGGCACCTTTTTACATTGAAGAAAAAGCTTATACCTATCTTTCCTCAAATTACTAGAAATTTTATGATGTTTCTATCAATTAGCTGCCGATGCAAAAGGGCTTTAGACGTTCACATAGTACGCTAGACAGGATCTTGTATGCGACTTTGAACAGGGATATACCTCTATAGTTCTTGTAAGAGGTAGGATCGTCTTTTTCGTGGATGGGGCAAATAGGGTTGATATTTCAGTCGTCGCACATGTTTTCATCTTGCCACATTCTGCAGACGATCTGATGTATGCTCCCTTCTAGAACCTCGCCACCAGCTTTGAAGAGATCTGATGGTAAGCCATCTGAGCCTACGTCCTTATTGTTCTTCAGCTTTTGAATAGCTGTGCCGCTTTCTTCGACGATCGGTGGGACGTCTACTTCAGCGGCTGGAGTTGTGATTTCCTCAGTCCCGACCACCCTCTTTTGGTCAAGCTCGTTAAGCAGCTGCAAAAAATGTTGGTTAAATACATCCACTATTCCCTGCGGGTCTGTGGCAAGATTACCCTCACAATTTCGAAGAGCCTGGGTGTCTTTCTTGAAGCGAGGCTTTTAGCTATTTTATGAAAGGCACGTATTTTATGCTAGTCCCTACACTCCTCGATATCCTTGAGCCGGGAGGCCGCGAACATTCTTTTCTTTGGTCGCACCAGTTTTTTCACCTTCCTTCTTCTGGCTCGGTATTCGTAGCGCTGTTCTGTTTTTTCGCTGCAGGGCCTTTTGGTACGGCTCGTCGATTGCTGCTTTTTCTGCTCACACTCGCCATAATACCATTGTGGTCTCGGCTACATCCTCAATGGCTGAGCGGCAATAAAGCCACATATTTTTGACATTTTTGCTCGACATAGGTATACCGGAGAGCCTTTCGCTCAGTTGCTCCCTGTAGACTCTGGTAACCTTCGGTGGGCTCAAGCGTCCAATATCAAACCTCCTCATGGTGGTCTGACTGTCTGAGGCAGCTTTCTGACATTGGACAATGTATGTAGCTCTGAATCTTGCTGCTACGAGGAAATGGTCAGAGTCGACGTTTGTCCCCCTGAATGTTCGCACATCCAGGATGTTTAACGAGTGTCGTGTGCCAATGAGCACATGGTCGATTTGTTTGACGGGTCGGCCATCCGGAGATCGCCAGGTTGCTATGTGGATTCGCTTGCGGGGAAATCTTGTGCTACTTATCACCGCATTTCGAGCTATCGCAAAGTCCGTGAGTCGGAAGCCGTTATCCGTTGTTTTATCGTGGAGGCTGTGCTTTCCAATCACTCGCCCAAAGCTGTTCTCCTTATCGATTATGGCATTGAAGTCCCCGAGCATGATTTGAACATCGTACTCCGGGCAAGCTCTGTCGTGCTATGTCGTCTTAGAGTATCTGTCGGTGTATACGAGGCATTTTGCTCTCCATAACTTATATTGTTTTGGGTTATTGGCCCAAAAAACGTGAATAATTTACTGTAATGTTTTGCAAATTGTAAATCAAAACCGTGTCCGTCCCAATAAATTTGCATTGTACATATGTATGTACATCATAAAGGTTTTGACTATCATTTTAGCAAGCCCGATTTCTCTATTTAGCTCAAGCCATACAAAAGATTTATCTTTTGTTTTGTAATTATATTTAGCCCCATTTTGGTGGCTTTTCGCTACGCACTTAAACACTCCTATTGTTCTCCATACGGTCTTTGCAAATATGAAAGTAGACTGTAACCAGTGTTCAAACTGGTCCCCAAATGTACACATGCAAAAAGCAAACATTTGAGCGACTTATTACATACATACATAGTCCATTTACATACATACATACATAGTCCACTTGAGTGTAGAGTGTGCAACTGCCCTACAAAACGGATGTGCTGCAATAAATCTGCAAATCAGTTTCCACAAATCAAATGAAAAACCAATTAACACACAAATAAAAAACCAATCAACACACATTGCGCTCATAACTCATCTCGAAATCGGAACAAAGTCAATTATGGAGTAAAGCAGACAACAAGCTCTACGTTATGTCTATCTAAACACATAAACAACTTTGGCCATATAGTGAATTCATTTTCTTTCATTTTCCTTTCTATTTCGTAGAGCGAAGGAAAATTGCAATGTCAGTATGTACGCCATGTATGAAAAGCTGTCAGTCCGCCGGAAAAGTCAGGGAAAATACATCACAGGGCCTCGAAAAATGCGGGAGTATTACAAGCTGTCAGGATGAAGGAAAATCAATGGGTGGCAAATCGAAAGGCGCTGATGCTATGACAGGCTATCAATCAGGCGGTATGACTGGCCATCAATCAGGCAGTATGACCGGCTATCAATCAGGCAGTATGACCGGCTATCACTCAGGCGGAAATGCATCAGGAGATGGAATTAAAGGAGCTGAAGGCTTTCTGAGTAAATCGAAATCCAAGTCAGTTGGATCTTTAGCCTCGTCGGGAACATCGTCTAGAGTATGCTCATCCAAATCGTCCTCATGCCGGCCAACACCCAAACACTCATCATTCACCATGAACGAAATATCAACTCAGTTCTCAAACCTAATGTACATGGACAACTGCTCAAAGAAACTAATTAAGAACGCTACTCTGTTTGTATTGAGTGTGGTGCTAATACGCAGAATGAGGTACATATTTGGCACCTTGAATGTTATATAATTAAAATTTTTAATGTTTGAATGTACCTATGTATATATAATGAATATAATGAATAATTGAATTTGACAACTTACTTTTATTGCGGTAACCAACGCGAGCAATCCACGGGAACTGGCCCGGTCCACTGTTACGACCACCGATAATCCGTGTGTTTACCGATACGCCGCAGTAATCGGCATTTGGGAACTCCTGACTGCTGTCTATAGCCTCGTTGCGATTAATCACCGATTTCTGAGTAGTGCTCGCGGTCGTGGTGTCTAGATGTGAGAATTTAAAACCACTCGGCGGCGGGTATCCATAGGTAGCGTCAAAGCTATTGTACTCATTTGGATCGTAGGGCTTAAAGTGTTTATGCTTTGAACTGAGATCGATATCGTCTTCTACGACGTCAAAGAAAATTGGCGGGCAGTTCTTTTTCGTATGCGGATCTTCGAAGTCTATGAGATTGACTTCGTAGCCTTCGAACTCCTCGAAATCGTAGTTAATCTTGTGAACGATTTTCTTTGTGTTCTTCTTTGGATAGTTGCGATTATGATTGCTGAACAGTTTGCCTGCGTCCCATACCCACGGCTGGTCTTCGACGATTTCGATAGAATAGGCTTCATCGGATATGTGCGATTGTGTGGGACAACAAACCATTGGCTGACCCTCGGCAAGGCCACAGGTGGATTTGCGTATTTTTTCAAATAGATATGTTCGGTCGGCAGCATGAGCTTTGACGACCATGCCAATTATATTCTTACACTCTTTAAATTTGATGCATTTACAGTCGCGCTTGAAGTAATAGTTGGTATCCAGGTTCGATTTGTCCAGGTTGGAGAGATCAAATTCAGGAAGTGCTGATACGACTGAAAGAGAAAAACAAAAGCGGAATAAATGAAAAATGTAAGTTGTATACATACATATACATACATATTATGCTTTGCTTTCTCACGCAGGACAAGATTACTCTTCGTAGTTGTCATAGAGAAGGACGAGAAAAAAAAAACCGGCCAAGTACTAGTCGGACTCGCGCACGAAGGGTTCCGTACCGTCTGTATACATATGTAAAAATGAAAGAGACCTTGTATGTTACCTTATCAGATCAGTCATCACATTAAAACGACTAATCCGTTTAAAATTAATTTTTGCATGATGGATCTTGGTTGCAGGCAGGTTATAGGCGTATTACTTTGATGATCAAAAACCTCCATGATGAGATGGTTGATCATCAAAGTGTCCATTGAATTCAAATCAATTATCTTACTTGACAGCAAGGAGGAAAAGGTGAATAACAATAATTATGGGAAAAAGGTTTGCAGCTAGGATTAATATGTTTATCCAGGACACAATAGGGATCAAAGCTTGGAAGTGTGTTATTGGTTGTGGGATATGATCGAAAGTTAATTTCACAGCAATTGAATTTGTTGCAACATTTGATATCTTAACCTATCAGGATGGAAAAGGAGGCGAATAGCAATTGTACGAAAGAGTTTGCAGCAATTATAGAAAAAAGGGTTGCAGCTAGGATTAATACATCAAAGACACAATAGGGATAACCTTAGGTCAGTATGTGACCAAGGGGATTTTTTGGATGAAAATCATGTCAATTGTATGGGAGCCCCCCTTAAATATTTTATTCTGTTTTTAGTATTTCCTGTTATAGCGGCAACAGATATACATCGTTTGTGAAAATTTCAAATGCCTACCTATCACGGCTTATGAGATACAGCCTGGTGATAGACGGACGGGCGGATGAACGGACGCACGGACAGCGAAGTCTTAGTAATAGGGTCCCGTTTTACCTTTTGGGTACGGAACCCTAAAAGGGAAAAGCACAGCTGCGGTTAGACTCAAACTATACTCTGGGACAACGCCGTCAACTGTTATTTGAGAGCGCCTTAAACCATTGGCTTAGCGCAAAATGAGAACAGTCTGAAGATGCTCGTACAGTCTACTTTGTAAGTTACATTTCGTGTAGATTGCATTGCAAATGAAAGTGAATCACCTGCCAGACTGGTCAAGAATCACGTCCATATTATCATTGATTATCCGTCACCACACAATATGGAAGAAGGTTATTCTTCGGGATTTCTGCGGCTTTACTCGACCGGCTATGGCTTGCGAAACCAAAACAATATATTCTTGTCACTCTGTGGCTGGAGGTAAAACCAGATCACCTTCTGAGCTCTGTTTGTTAAACTTTTTTTTCATCTCGCTCTGTAAAACTATGCGAAACGGAAGTCGATAAGTTCGCCGTTCATCTGATAAATACCCTCGTTGCTCTTAGCTTACGACCTTGGCCTAAAGAACTTCTGAATCTCGTGTGCTTCCGTTCCGGGAAAAAACTGATATTTTCAGACGAAAGAATTACTTTCAATTTATTGCGGATGACGTACGTAAGTCAGATTGCATATTCTTTGCAACTACTCTCTGATTAGTCACGGAATTGCAGATAAAATTAGGAGAACCGCTGTAGTTGAAGAGGAAGCGCTTTTAACTACTCGTAGTCTAGTTATTTGCATGAATTATAGTGGCAATTACTTTAATGGCTATTCTGTTCGGTCGGATATTCAACCGAGTGAGCTCCTTATGGGACAGCTAAACGACTAGATTTAAACAAAATTGTTTATAGATGGTTTTTAAAAGTTAGCTTGTATACAATGGACTTGGCAAAGACAAGTTGAAGAGTTGAATACCTACAATCAACTCTAGCAACAACAGCTTCGAACTAACCATGAATCAAAATAAGCATATAAAGGGATTGAAACGGAAAAATGATAGCAGAGGAATACTCTAAATTACAATAATAGACACAGGCTAGCGAGAGAAGGAGTAAGGCTGTCCAACATACTCTAACATTTATTTTCAGAATACATATAGTAATATAGCTATGCGTGATATAGCTATGCAACCAACAAACAAACAACACGTCTTCTTTAAAAATAGCTTTTATTTGTTCTACACAAGTCCGACTCCAATACTAGACTGGACTCTTCCAAATCTAACTTCACTTATATACATGTATGTATCCTCTAAGTTTAATCTCTCCAACATTATCTTTTCAAGAAGATGATGTCGGAAAGAAAAGTTTCTCTACACACTTGATGTTCAAATTGCAAACAACGAGTGTAAACAAAACCTAGCCCTTAGCCTAGTGGGTGGATGTTATATACCCAGGCGAATACTGGATAGCACATTGCTATGTGACTCAGCGGCGCTTTCTGGATCGATAGTGACTGTGCGTAATAGGCGTTCGTTGTCTGACGTTCTGGGAAGCTTTAGATCCTGAATTTCATTCCGATTTTTTCTCCGAAATACATATTTTGTTTATTTTTTTTTTTTTTTTACATTTTAAAAGCATTTTATTAATATTTTTCCAAATAACTTATTCTAGGTAAAACGCTTAAACCTATCTTAAATATCTTATCTATTTAACGTAGCATACTGGACCTGAACGGGCACTCTAAGCTATACAGTATATTTTTAATTTTGTCTTTCGACGTCTATTCTATTTGTTGTGGAATTCGTTTATTAGTTTATTAGTATTAAGGCTAAGAAAAATTAGTTAAAAAAACTTAGCATATTATTAGTGAGTATAACCTTAAAACTTACTAAAACTACACTACATAGTAATCCTAATCTAGCTTATCCTATTTTATCTGTATGTATATACATATGTATATATGTACATGCATAGACATGTATCTATAAATATATATATATATACATACATACATATACATAACTTACAGCTAACCAAACTAACCTAATTAACTTACTACTACCTAATCTATATTCAGCAATTGGCCTTTTATATAATGTTTTTTTATGACGCTAGGCCCAAAGGATTCGCATTGTTAGATTTTACGGCGAGGTATCATTCTTTCCACGTTTATTTGATTATTTCGTCCATTTGTTTTAGGTGCCTATCAATCTCGTTATTTGATAGGCTCCTATTGTTCGATGGGAAGGAGGAGCTCGAAGGGAGTGCTCTCCTCAGGCAGGTGGCAAAGCGTGGCCACGTGCCCTACTATAAATGTAGGGGCACGTTTGGATATATGCTGCCATTTCTGCAAATTCGTCCGGTATTTTGGGGATGGACGTGGTGCAGTGGGTTAACATCATCGACCGCCGAGCGGAAGGTCTATAGTTCAAATTCGTTCTTAGCCAAGAAAAAGTAATTCCTATACGTACAAAAAATATGCAATACAGAGATGAATGGAAAGTCAACTGAAAATGCATCCTCTGCGTATGCAATACTAAAGTGCTCGAACGAGTTACTACGGACTATAACCAACGCGGAATTTGGTCGGCTCTCGTCCACGCTAAGAATAATGAACGAACATCAACGATCCAAACCACTGAATCACATCATCAGAGAATATAAAAAAAACTCTTGAACCTGCGCGAGTCTCTACAAAAAAAAAAAAAACAAAAAATAAAAAATTAAAATTTGTATTACGGCACCACGTCCACAATTGTCATTGTCATACTTAACAGTTCGTAAACTATTCGTTCGAGTCGGCCATTAGACTATCTATTGCGAGCAGCTTAAGTTTATACTACCCAATGTTGTGCAGAGCCTACCAATAGCTTAGCAGGCTCCCTCTACTGCAGGACATTATTGCCCCTTCACTAAGTTGGGCATTTAGATTTGCGATCAAAACATAAAAATGTTCTGCGCAGTGTAAGCGCAGAAATTGAACGAATATTTCGAGCTCTGCAATGAAGATATTGGGCAGAGGTGCTTCAGGTGCATAGGTCGATAATGTATCCTCCTTCCGTTCCGAAGGGGGATGGGATACACAAAACATATGCCTCTAGAACCTGGAAACTCCGCCCTTCACCGTTATATATGATTTCATGTTTGATTTTTTTTTATGAATATAGCGTAACCTCCGCCTTGAGTGGCATTGCGTCGGTCTCATCTTATTATATTATAGGAATTTAGCCGAATCTTATGCCTTTGGTTTAGCTAAGGTCCGCCAACCAGAAACACATCAGGCTTTCTTCTTACAACAGGTCAAAAAGAACGACACGTCGCTCGATCCTAATCAGTGATTTCACATTCACAGCCAGGAACTTTACGACAGTTGAGGCGCGAAGTTCGGCAGAAACGAGTAGCTCCTGTCCACTCGTCTCGCGTGCTCTGCTGCTGGAGCTGGCCGATCTGCCCTTGAATGGCGAGCGGAATCGGTAGAGGTACGCCTTGGCCCCCAGTGCCTTAGCGACAGACACTGGGACTTGAGGGGCGGCCTTCGGTGTTTGTACCGCTTTTTCCTGATCTGCCACCATTTGGACGTAGGTCAATTGGGGTGTGACGGCTAAAGTTTGCATACCCCTCGAGGGAGGTATCTTCTCGACTTGTTATCGAGCTTTCTAATTTGTTTTATGTGCTGAAAGTTAGGAGAGCTCCAATATTTTGCAGGGTGCCCCGAGTTCCCATTAAATGCGCACAAAAGTTGTTCTCTTTCAACAACCTTCTCTGCACCCCGGTTTCATTCGTCGTAACTGTGGTTCTGTGCACACATGACCCATCGATGTTTGGTTTCGCATTTGGGTGCAGCGTGTCCGAACCTTTGGCAGCGGATACATTGAATAATATTTCCGCGCCTTTCTAATTTCTTCCATCGCACGACTTGGACATCTATGGTGGTAATTTTCCTTATATACTCCAGGCTGCTGTTGGGTGTCAGCTGGACCAGCAGGAAGTTCAATAACCACTTCTCTCATTTGGCCCGTACTGTGGAAAAGGGCATGACCCCACGAACCTGAGGTTATCGCTCCCGAGCTTTTTGACCTCCGTTATAGATTCCACGCTTTTGAGGAGCATTGTCTGTCTCGGTTTTTGGTATGAGTGTAAATGGGTGGCGGCACCTTCTCCTTCTTCTTGGAGCGGCGTCTTCGTTTCCGTTTCTGCGGTTGTTGTTGCCCCTTTTGTTGTTGCTGCTACCTTTTTGGCTGCGGCTGTTATTGTTTCTGTTGCTTCTTTATCTGCGGCTATTGTTTTTCTGGCTTCTGCTGCTGGGGCCGCTGTTGTTGCCCCCGTTGTTGTTGTTGTTGCGGCTGCTTTTGTTGTCGCTGACTCAGTTGCGTCAGCTTAATTGTTTGGTGCTCTTGTTGCTGCTGGCATTGATACTTCTTCATATTCTCCGTTTCTTCCATTTTCCTGACTTCAAGTCCGTCAAGTCCGTGGTGCTCGTCCTCCGTCATCGAAGTTGATAGGAGAGTGAAAGAATTATTCTCACCCGTGTAGCAATCCTCCCTACATTCGGGGATGTAGGCAAAGTCCACTTCACCGGGGACATCTGATTACTCTCGTTATTGTTGTTGCTGCTGGGCTGCTTTCGACATCACCCCTTCCTTCGCTCCGATTCGCAGTTCTCTGCCCAAGTAGAAAGGAAGTGGTGGTTTACCAAGTTACTAGTGGGATTCAACCTCCTCCTGCGCTTAATTAAACAGTTCGTACATCACTACACCACCATTACATCGCACTTCATCTCTTAGCACACAATCACATTAGGAATCTATTAACATCTAGTAACACAACGTCATTGAAATGATAGATGTGTTATCCCAATAGTTACTAGTGGGATTCAACCTCCTCCTGCGCTTAATTAAACAGTTCGTACATCACTACACCACCATTACATCGCACTTCATCTCTTAGCACACAATCACATTAGGAATCTATTAACATCTAGTAACACAACGTCATTGAAATGATAGATGTGTTATCCCAATATGGTAAAACGTATCTGAACTATTTCTCTTTTTTAAATAGTGGATTAACACTCAATCTATGGAACAAACAATTCATAAAGATATGAGGCTTCAATGTATCTTCTTATATACTAAACCCCTTTACGATCTTACGGATTTTGCCTTCTTAATAAGACATTAACGAGGTAAGTGAAATTAAAAAAAATTTTTGGTAGACCTTATTCCCCCTGGTTATGCGTAGTTATCATGGGTGAAGATATTGATATAGCTTAGCTTTTTTCTTGTTCTTGTCTTTCTTATCTTATTACATAAAACAAGAAATAAAAGAAAATAAAATAAAAGGTGAAATGAGGTGAAAGTACTTGAAATTCAACTTCAGTTCAAGCGATGTTAACTCTTTCAGAACAATTGTTACAGCCTCTTTGACCTTTTCTACATCGCCATGAAAAGTTCTCTGGAGGTGTGACTTCATCTTGGGGAGTAAAAAAGATTGATGCAGTGTTCAAAATGAGGGCTATAGCATGGATGCGGCAACATTGGATGCTTTTTTTCACCAAAAACTCTTGCACAATCACCGAGAAATGGGCCGGCACGTTGTCGTGGTGCAAGGTCCAGCCCTTATAAGCGAGTTCGGGTTGCACACGAGAAATACGTCAATGTGGAACTGTCCAGCCACTGTCTGTTCGGTAGGAACATATTCACGATTAACGATGCAGCAGTCTCTATACACCACCTGACATGTTCGGAAGATTTTCGAAGGATTTTAATCAGATTTTACTAAAAATTGAATCACAGAACGTTGCTTGTAATGTAAGTCACTAATATTTACGACGACAAGAAAGAAAATGTCCCATTTTTAGGCAGATGTTGACGAACAGCACAGTGTTGCCAGTTCCCGAGTGATGACCGGAGAATAATTGCCACACACGCACATACTTCATTAGCCACCAGAATTTCTCATCTTCATCATATTTACTCCCCAATAAGGTTTATCCTCGCACGACTATGACTATTGAGATGAATCCAAAGAATTTTTGCACTAAAGCTTACCACCAAGGGTTCACCAGAAACATAATTAGAAGTAAGTGAGTAAGTAAGAATCGCCTAGAATTTTTTATTGACTTCAGCTTCAGAATTCGTAGCAATTTTAACCAATGAAGATTTCGGCTTCCGATCAGTGATGTTAACATAGGCGAACTACCGCACCTTTTAAACAAATTGGCACATTTTCGACTTGTACTTCTTGAAAAAAGTCCATTCCAATTGAACAACTCTAACTAAACCCGAAAATCTGCTTTGTAATTTAAATCATTCCCTAGACAGAACATATGCCAAATGGCCCAGCTATGATACCAAAATCATACTAGGAAAGTTTAACGCTAAGCTGGGTAAAGAAAGCATCTTTGAACATCCGATACGTGACACCGTCTGATCCACCTTGCCACGGGGAGAAATCTTCTTTTAGCTAGCACACGCTTTCCAACTTCGACATACACAAAGGCACCTGGCAGTCGCGAGATCAATCAGTCACCAACCAGATTGATCACATCGCAATTGACGTCAGACACTCCTCCACTATTCTTGATGATCTTACTTTCCGAGGAGCGAACATCGACTCAGACCCGTATCTTGTAGTAGCCAATTAGAACACCAAGCTATGACGTCGAAAAGCTACTATCGTCTTTGCCAACCGCGTCTCGCTCTCCGATATACCTCAATCCTCCACTCGGTCAGGAGAACAGCAATGGAGCCAGTGCAGCTTCTCAAGAAAAAAAAGAAGGAGCACGAGAAGCGGGCGATTGAAAACTTGGAGAGGTTCTACTGAAGGTACGACGTCCGAAGACTTTATCAACAGGTAAAACGAAGGTCTCAAGACTATAAAGACCGACCGGAGGCCTGTAAGGATGAAATCGGACACCTAGTACTAGAATCGCAGTAGATGCTGAGAATTTGGAAAAACCACTTCTGCAGACTGTATAACGGCAGCCACAATCAATTCGTCGACTTCAAGACCGCATACGAAAACGTAATTACAGACGAGCTATATAATGTTTACTTTTGACATTCCTGCTAAGCTCATCAGACTTTGCAGGATGACTCTGCATAACGCTCGCTGCTCCATCCGAATCGATGCAGAACTGACAGATAGTTTCAAAGTCAAAAAAGGATTTAGACAGTGCGATGCTCTGTCGTGTGATTTTTTTAACATCATATTAGAAATGATTGTACAAAAATCACAGGCCAATACAAGAGGCACAATCTATTTCAAATCCTCGCAACTCCTTGCATACGCGATACGTTGACGACATTGACATAATAGGTAGATCATAGGGAGATGTCAATGAGGCATTTGCGAGTATTGAGATGGAGGCGGCAAAAATTGGTTTTGCAGTTAGTGAGGGCAAGAATAAATATCTGCTGTCATCGAAAAAGGACATTTACCACCGACGTCTTGGCCAGAACATATGCACGTTCTGGCAGATATAAGCTTGAGGTAGTGAAGACCTTCATATACCTCTGCTCCGCAGTGACCTGGAACAACGACATCGGTTCCGAAATCAAGCACAGAATTACTCTTGCCAACCACTGCTTCTTTGAGCTCAAGCTGCGATTGAGAAGTAGAGCCCTCTTTCGTATGACCAAGTTGACCTTATATAAGACCTTAATTATCCCGGTCCTGTTATGCGGCAAAGTAGCATGGACTTTATCTAAAGCGGATGAAGAAATCCTTGGTAATTTCGAGAGAAAGATTCTGCGTGCGATTTACAGTCCTATGAAGACAGAAGGGGATTGGAGGAGAAGATTAAATCACGAACTGTACGGGTTGTACAGCGACATGAGTCTAATCAGGCGTCTACGGATCCAACGCCTAAGATGGCTAGGCCATGTAAGAAATGGTCAGTACGAAGGGGAGTGCCTACAACAGGCTCAAATGTATGTTCGTACATATGTATGCTGGCGTCGCAGTACATGAAGGCCCAGAGCGCAGCTTCTCTAAATCACCTGTAGGTAAAAAGGGCTTACATTTTATTGCCGACTACGAGTGAGAAGAGTCACTGGGAAAAGTACGTTCGATGGATATGGCTGATACCAGGAGTATGTGCTACGGTGCTTTCTTTCCGAAAAGTCCAGGTGAACACATTTCATCAACACCACAATTAAGGGTTTCTGTGCTGTACTACCTGTATACCGGAAACATGTTCGTGTACTGTTTATTAGGTTTCTGGTAGTGTTGCTTTAGGCCAGGAAAATATTCACACTTCAACATATTTTCTACCAAACTTATGAATTCCTAAGCTGAACACGCTACGCATACGGCATACGCCAATGTCTACAGAGTCAAGCTATAAAGGACCATTTCATACCTTAATATCATCGATACCTTGAATTTTAAAATTCAAACATAATGGCGAAAAGAGTAAAACTCGCTGGCCAATATAAGAATCGATCGAATCAATTGGAAAATATTCCAAGAAAGATGCAGTAAAATCGGTAGTAGGTTTAAGGGTAGCTAGCCACAAAAAAAGGCTTCTGTTTTCAGATCGGGACATCAATGTTGATTTCGTCTAACTTAGCTCACTAGCGGCAAGCAACAACGATAACAACATTGACACCAAGTGCTCGGAAAATCCTGCGAGACTATGCTTGAAAACCTGGTTAGGAGGATAGAATTCGCACTCGTAAGGAAAGAGTACAAGCTGGACATTTTCGTCGACATTGAGGGAACTTTTGATAACGCAACTTTTGACAGCATATGTACAACTGCTAGACGACATGGGGTAGATGAAGCACTGGTTTTGTGGATCAAGGCAAGGTAAGTGTATAGGACATTAATCACTGATGCAGGTCTCAGAAATTGTGTGAAATCTGGCGTAAACAGGGGCTGTCCGCAAGGTGGCGTCCTCTTTATGCTATTATGGTGCATGGTGGTCGACTCTTTGTTCGATGCTCTCCATGTCTCTGGAATCTATGCCCAGGCCTATGCGGATGATGTCACCATTCTCTTTGTCTACTCATATTTAGCAACTGTCTGTCCCAATGGATAGGCGGTGCCAAATGTGATCGATGAGTGATGCACGGTTAATCCTCTCAATAATGATGTCGTTCTCTTCACAAAAAGGAGGAGAAATACTGGCATGACTCAGCCAGTGCTAAAAGGCATTTCCACCCCTATATTCGAAGAAGCTACGTACCTGACCAAGCTTCTTTGGTCAAAGCATGTTCAGTTAAAAACCACCAAAGTGCTGTCAGTGTTCGGGCAATCCACAGGTGCCTTTGGCAAAAAATGGGGATCTATCGCCGGGAAGAGTCGTCTGGATCCAGGCGGCAATGATAAGACCGATAATCTCATATGCATCGGTTGTCAGGTGGAACAGACTAACACGCAAACACGAAGTAGCCTCCTTGTAGTAGATGCTATGATGAATCTTTCACCCCTTGACATATTTATCAGAGGGTGTGCACTGAAAGCCATACCGTCTCAAGAGAAATGGTTTTTGTTATAAGTCGCATTGGAATGCAAGTGCATTTGCGCGTGAAATATCATATCCTACGACCCGTATCTCATGGATATGCCCTCGACGCAATGACACCTGTCATCCTATTGCGCTTTAACTTCACAGTCGAATTTCCATAGCGTCAAGATTGGCTCTGGGCGCATACTGAACCTGGAAGGGAATGTCTTCGCGCGTTTTTACAGATGGCTCCAAGTTTGGACTGGGGTCCGACGGTCGGGTTTTCTTTGAAAGCGAAAACGTTCGACTGCACTTTTCGTTAGGAAAATATGCATCTGTGCTTCAGTCAGAGATATGCGCAATCCTGAGCAGAGGTGGAAGGGCAAAAGCATATGCGCTTGCAGTGACAACCAAGCTGTACTCAAAGCTCTGTCCAACCCTCTAACCAGCTCCAAGTTAATGTATGAACTTAAGGTTTTCCTGAATAAAATCGGTAGACTAAACTCACTAAGGCTTGCTTGGCTCCCAGGAAATGAGATCTCTGATGAACTTGCCAGAATGGACTCAGAGGAGAGTTTCTCATGATCTGAACCCGCCTTAGGTCTACCTGCTTCCACGGTCGGTACCCACATCAACGATTGGGTCTTTAATGCACATAATTGTAGAAAGAGGGGATATCCAGGATGCACGATGACTAAGCGCGTCCGCTCTGATATCTTCAATAAGTCCCCAGCATTATTCTTATCCTCAAGGAGAATTGACTCCAGAAGACTTACGCGCGTCATTACGGGCCATTACACCTTTTTTTTTTTTTTTTTTTTTTTTTTAAAGACTCGCGACACTCAGAGGTGGTTGTCCTAGGCCTAGATAGGACGAGAGCCGACCAAATTCCGCGTTGGTTATAGTCCGTAGTAATTCGTTCAAGCACTTTAGTATTGCATACGCAGAGGATGAATTTCGGTTGACCATATACTGTGAGTTTTATGCCTGCAGGCAGTACGTCTGGTCACTTTCCATTCACAATTGCGTTGCATACTTTTTATCATCCGTTTAGGAGTTACTTTTATTTGGCTATGAAGCGAATTTGAACTATAGACCTTCCGATCAGCGGTCGATGATGTTAACCACTGCACCATGGCCACCCCCTAGCAAGCATCTCTGCATAATTGGCATCAGTGAGACGCCTACTTGTGCTGCGTGTTGCGAAGAGGACGACACAGCAGAACACTTTCTCTGTAATTATCCCGCCTTTGCTCTGGCGCACCCTTAGATCCGACGTGATGTGTGCCGAATCTCTACATTACTGAAGCTCCTTCTCATTTTTCACCAGAAGACGGGGAAAATACATTAAAGGTAGGTGTCTGTCTGGTAGTACAATGGACCAGTATTTGCGTCTGAGTGCTCCAACAGATAGCGGGAAGTCTACAAAAAAAAAAAAAAAAAAAAAAAAAAAAAAAAAAAAAAAAAAGGTGCTGAACTGCTCTTGCCAATCCCAGGCCTCTGTTGAAAAATTACAGAACCTTGATTATCTTTATCCCCCTTTAGAGCATAGAAACTTTAAAGCATTCAAAGAAGAATTGTAGGAACTACAGTCTAAGTCTTAAGTTGAGACACAAGTGTGGTGTCATTTGAAGAGAAAGGCTGACAGTAGGGATTGTTGACAAACACTAAAGTGTGATTACAAATTTAAAGAACAGGATAAGGATTGTCGTGCTCTAATGTTCAAGTACCATTAAGTTCAACACAAACTGGGAATTTATTCAAACTACTCACGAAAAAATCTTTTTGAGACAAGTTTGTAGTACAATACTCGCAGGATGCGGGCAATATAGACTCTTTCGTTCTAAATCTTTTGATTGGCCACTTCAATGTTCATGTCGCCAGTAGTTTTTAAAATGGATAAAAACTTCGGATTACTAAATACACAATCGTAAAATAAAATCTCGATAAATGACCAAATTTATAAGTCTTCAAAGACACTTCTGTCTTGTTCCATTACTGGGAACGTTAAATTTGATTTAACGGTTGTCTAATATCTTTTTGATTATCCATTTCCCCTCACAACTGCAAGCTTCGGTTTATGTGTAACTTGTACTTTAATATAATTTAAACGAATGTATTTAAGGTGTATAAAGGTAATTAGAAACTCACAATTAACCGACAGGAAAGATGCTACAATTAAGAAAGCCATATCCATTTTTCGTCTTCTCTCTTTTTTTTTAATAATTCTTTTAAAATGATTTTAAACTCGTCAACGAATTCGAAATTAAATACTAAAATAAATCACTAACTATAAATCAAAACGTTTAAAGCGCGCGGAAACTGCCTTCGGCAAACACTCGGACCGAAGCGAACCAAGTTATCTACTTTGGCGTCTATCGCAGACTGACCCAACACTCAGCACCGATCACAGATTAAAGTCTTAAGCAAAATTATTTTTATTTTGTTTTTTTTTTTCTTCTTCTTTTTCTTTTTTTTTTCCATCATTTGATTACAATCCATAATCTCGATTCTCGCATAAGCAACCGAGCACGCTCCAGCTTTTCGCAACATTATGGCAGCATTATTCACCATCACCACTTCACACGGTTGCGTCTTATGCCGATCTCATGCCATACATCGGTTAAGTTGGATCGCGATGACGGATCAACACCCGCTGTAGTCATATGTAGCAATGACAACGGTGAACTGGAGTAGCATCAGTTTGTAAAAGGACTGTTAAGCGGGAATTTTTTTTCCTACTGTTTTCGGTGGTTTCGAAGCGAACCAGTCCAATGGCTTGCATCTAATTATTGCTATCGATGCCGGTCATTTGGTTAGTGGAGGAGTCAGTAAAAAGTTGTATATTGATGAGAAGTAGTACGATTCTGCCCGACTGGTCGTATGTGTGACTTTTATAACAACTATCATTGTACCATGGAATTCCATGGTAATCTAGAGGCTTTAGTGCTAAACCAATCACAGCATCATCGGAAACCAAATCAACCTTGACCGTGAGGTAAACGAACCTAGGATGAAGCTTAGACCGCTTAGACAAATAGTACACTGATGACACTGAGGATTTGAAAGTCTTAATTTGGATACAAGATGCTTAGTTGTGATGCTTTGGGTTAGAGCGCGAACAGCATAATACATAGTTCTGTGTATTAAAGTTGTATATATAATGAGGAAACATTTTTATGTGATTAATTATATTCGTACATCTCAAAGGCATACGAATATACACCACATAAATTGTCCAGATACAATCGGCGACAATAGTTTGATGTCACAATTTCCATATGTATGTATATTGAATATAAATATTGGTGACGTCTATCGACGGATTCTAAACGTGAAAGTCAAGGTTCAATGATTTGGGGACTATAAGCATTTTATAGGTATTGAGGTTTTTATTACGGTCTTTAATGGAGTGATCAATGAGCAATCAATAGCCTTAGCTATGGTGACGGTAATTTAATTTTTATAGACCACCACTTCTGTTAAATATGTAATAAACGAAAGATGATTGAATAATCAGGTTGAAGTAAATAGAATTGCACGGTGGAACCTAAGAAATAAACACGATGCACGATCTATTTCGAATGATTTGAATGATTTTTTTGTTTTGTTTTTTTCGGTTTAAGACTGGGACTCAATTAAGGCTTAAAATATATACCAATGTGCCAGCGCTTAAAGTAGTTGGCAAAATATAAACACTTTCTATGAGACAAGGTCATATCAGAAGGCCTTCAGCTCCTTCATGCAATTTTGTTGCCTAACCAATCAACCGACAATCAACTTTAGTGTTGCTTTTTCTCTTAAGTAGCAATTTAACTTAAGGAGCCAAATATATAGTGATCAACATTCACATTCATCAATTTTGTGGCAATGCTCTCGAGTTGAACCAGAGGACAAGTGCGCCAACTCTATTACACAATCCTTGTTTCATGCCATGAGTCGAAAAATCATCAAACAAGAAGGTATACAGCTCAATATAGTTTCCTTCTAATAGTCAAAATCATCGGCTTCCTCACAATAACGATCAACCGCAGATTTCATAGAATTCTTCATTGCTACAAATAAATAAACAAAAAGTTAAATTAACTGTGCATCTGCACAGACGAGTGTGTAAACTGGAGCCATGCCAGGGAGAAACCGTTCTTCACCCTCTTTTCGAAAATACGTCCTTTTGTGATCGATGAGTTTCCTTTTCCTTTCAAACCGTTAAATTCAAATTGTTTTGGTCGAATTGAAGTACGACATTAATTTTTTAAATGCTGGCGTTCCACAGGGCTCCATTTCGTCTCCTACACTCTTTCTCATTTTTATAAGTGACTTCTTGTCTGTCACTTCTGATTCGATTCACTTCCTTGCTGACGACAATACACTCAGCTTTTCATATTTATTCACTATCTTACGACCCTGTTCTTCCACTTTAATTTCGGGGCGACAGCGAATGCCAAGTTTATTGAATTCCGATATTGAGAGCTTAATTGATTCGATCTTTCCCCCTTAGAACAGCTTTATTCTTCTCAATCTTTACCTTCGATCTGCACCGTGTCGTCGACATAATAAGGGGATAAACCATAAGTGAGAGGCGCAGTGGTTAGTGTGTTTGACTCTGGCGCACGATGAGCGAATTCGGATCCCCATAACAACAACGCCATCGAATTCCCATAAAAACAAATCAAGTGGTGTTAAATCACATAATCTTATGGACCAATTTACATTTCCGCGACGTGAAATTAGGCGATTTTCGAAAACTACCTTGCAAATCGTCAATATTCCTACGCATAGTATAAGCGTCTACTTAAGCCACAAAAGAACCCATTGCCATAGTATACAAGCCTACAGAACCAGTTATGCTGTGGTGGATCCTTTCCACACCGGCTTACTCGTGGGATCAAATGAAACCCGTAAATGAAAGTAACAATAAAAAAACAAAACCTTCGGGATTATCCCCCAAAACAAACTGACAGACAGAGTGCTTAAGACACGAATCAGCTCCCATGTGCGCTCCGACAACACTCGGTTTGAGAGTGAAAACACTTCCCAGACAACGACACTGGCCCCAAGGATGTGTTGGAACAAACCAAAGAAAAAGGCGGTACCGGATGGGAAAACGATGAACACAGGCGGATTTACTACTAGAGAAAGAGAACATAAGTTTAGCAGTTTTGCCCTATATAGTATTTTGCTGTTATATGTATATGTATGTACATAGAGAGAGAAATGAATATGTATTGTATATATGAATATGTATTGTACATAGGAAGCAAAAAAATAAATACTAACAGGATGCACTCAAGAGCCAGCACTGTTGCCTACAGGAAAAGGCGTGCGGCAAGTCCTTAGCCTACTGCACAAAAAGGACATGTACAATGAGGACGATAATTACGCACACTCGTACCAATGGGCTTCAAAAGCTATAAAGGAGTGGAGGAGCGGACCTGGAAAGAGATCTTCCACATCCGCTTCAAAAGCGAAATGTGGTGGGCACTCTCAGTGAGGTGATGAGGGATCATCTGATCGTAGTGATCATGGAGGGGCACCTCACTCACGAGCAATAGAAAATCTTCGAATAAAAAATTAACCTTGGCGTGGTAGTTTCATCGACAGAAGCTACCGCCATCAGTATAATAAACTGATTGCCTGCGACGATGACAGCTCTGTATCCTTCCTTAGGACTGCTCTTGTCGCGGCAGACAATTTGTGGAAAGGTGCCAAATCGAAGATTGTGAGCAAGGACGGGATCCCGCTTTAGCCCGTATACCCGTGGAACATAGCGACCCACAAAACATCTTGCTTCTGTTGCAGAGGCGAGATTCTAATTTTCCGACTACTAACTAGAAGGTCACTAAGACGAAGGTTAGTTACCCTGTTACTAAACATATATTTCATCCATCCACTAAAAGCGAAGGAAGGCAAAGTCCGATATGACTATCAAGCTGATGAAGCTATACGAGCAGTACGAGAGGCTGGGAATGGCTACTATTCCCACTACCTCAGCCTCCTTCAGAACCAGGCAGGAATCCGGTTCACTATCCTCTGACTCAGAGGATCCTAACGATAGTTCTAATGTTACGTATAACCCAAATAAGCCTCCAAAATGGTAAGGTTGTTTCTGGTAATCTTATTCTCCAACTTGTAGAAAGTGGAGACGACATAGTCCTTATCCAGGAGTTATGGATCAGCAATAATCGCATTGCGGGATTAAGGACAGGGCGATAAAAACTGCTCCGTGGCGCAGTGGTTAGTGTGTTGGACTCTGACGCGAGTTCGGACCCCGATAACACAAACGCCATTGAAGATTTATTTCGCGGCTTCCCTCCTCGGCGGGGTACTGGCAAAACCCCCCGTAGTATACTTGCCATGATAAAGCTTCTCGACTCATGACGTTCGGATCGACATTAAACTGTACGTTTCTTTCACCTGTGTGAAAAATAAATCACACACAACATGGGTGATTGAGAGAAGCTTGGCTCTGGTCCTTCATGGACTATAACGCCACCAAAGAAGAAAAGAAGTCACGCTTCAAGGAAACTCATCATGGCGGTGTAAAGAAGGTCAAAGAGGGTTTAACCATGGTTCTGAACGAATTATCTTCGGAGGATTATAAATAGGGTACTTCGAATCATGGGAGGGACGTTGGGATCGTTGAGTGGAGTTGAAGAAAGACTATTGTGAATGTCGATAGTAAAATTCGGCAACAAATTACTTGTTTTTTGTTTATAAATGTCGGGAACCTCATAGAGAATATGGTGACATTTCTAAGATATTTCTATCCTATGGGACAGATTTTAGATTTCTAAGACCTGCAGAAGTACTATTGGATTTTGGTGACCGAGGTTATACGGATTTTAATATTCATCGAACTGCTTCCAGAAAAAATTGCTGCAGTGATGGAAGCTTTCAGAATATCCTGTGGTCACAGATTTTGTCAGACAAGGATGGTTCTTCAAATTGATAACCTACAGGCAACATATGTATGGTCTTCTCATATTCCAATTCTTGTTACGTATTTTATGTATATAACTGTGCTTACAGCCTTATTTAAATGGGATGGTTTCCCTTTTCCATTATTCGAAAAATCCTACTGATTCAGTTGTTTGTATTTCGTTGCTGCCGTTCCGTATTTTAGTTAGTTAAATCTAACAGCATCCACAATCAATACCATTAAACCATTTATTTGTTTATTTTTACGCTACATTAGACAAGTTCGAAATGCATGTAGAAATAAATAGATTCGATCCACCCACTCAATTTAAACTTGTTTCTT
Source organism: Eumerus sabulonum (assembly GCA_951905685.1). Classification (NCBI taxonomy): domain Eukaryota; kingdom Metazoa; phylum Arthropoda; class Insecta; order Diptera; family Syrphidae; genus Eumerus; species Eumerus sabulonum. The sequence goes on from OX645060.1 coordinate 214,741,214, forward strand.
TCGCTCAGCACGGAGAGGTCGGCTGATGACCTCCCGAATAAGCTCTAGGTGATCTCTTCCATGTCAGCTGTGAGCTAAATCTGTTTAAGCGATTTTGAAAGATAAACGTCGAAAAACGAATAGGCGACATTGTCAAAAAAAAAAAACCCACGTAACGTAAGTTGCATTGTTCACAACTGCTATTTCACGCCCGAACGCGTGGACATCGACGCCCCTGACTGCTCGTTTCTGTGGTGTATTGAACCTAATTGTAATCGGACAGTTGTGGTTTAAGATAGTAACCAGTATACGTATTTATCAATGAGAATGTATTTTACTTTTGATTATTCATAAAACAATTGAAAACAAAACAAATCGCAGAAGGGAAATAATTACTTTCCGGGAAACGTTTTCAAAGCATCGTCACAACCGGAAGGTGCAGCAAGCCTTTGATTAACATTGCTAAGCAATGTAAATAAATGGAAAGAAATACTCAAATGTTGACTCAGTATGCTTTACAGATAAGTGACTAATATGTGAATGCCAAATCATGGCTCCATTGCCTTTTGTGTTTTGAAAAACCATACGCAATAGTACCCGAAGGTTTGCGAACTTTAATTGGAGTGTAATTTCTCCATTCACACAATTCTGTGACGCAATGTGCACAGTATGATCAATCAAGTGATTTCAGCTAACACGTAGATACTATCACTGAAACTAATTTAAGTCCGAACTGTTTACGGTATGCCTAATCAGCTGATCACGTAAACCTAAAAACACACGTTACGCACTTGGTAGGGAAAATGTTCGATTTACTGTCGAAGTTTATTCAGATATCTATGGACGTGACGAAGAAACATCGAGCTGTAGTGTTGTGCGTCTATACGCAGGGCTTATGCACTTGTTGCTATGGAGATAGAAATTTACTAGTGACAATGAATTTGGTAATTTTTTTATAGAAATGCTCTCAAGAACAAAATGCTATTTATTCCCTTCGTTTCAAATCATGGACCTTCATAGAAAGTATTGGTCATGTTTAGTCTGTTGGATGACTACGTCACGGCTAATCCACAATTCAATTCGTTTTCATGACGACTTATTCACTTATTCGCCTACGTTCTCGAATACTGTATGTGATGTTTTAGTTTAGTCTACTCGTAGACTTTAACGTTTATAAAAGTTGCGTAGATCAAGTTCCCTATTCCACGGAAGTGGTCCTAAAATGTTATTTAATTATCCTAAAAATACCTTACTGATCTCGTGCCGGAACGTCCCACTTTGTGCACCACTGGGGCCGGCAGTTGTTGCTTTGAAGAGGCTTACTTATTGGAAGACGCCAGCCACCAAAAGGTTTGATGCTATCAGGCACGTCTCTTCGATCACGATTTGAAACCGTTCTGCTAAACCTGAGGTACTCGTAATTACGGGCCACGTAGAAGATTAGCGGTACCCCTAATCACAATGACCCAAATAAAGAAACGCTTCTGAGCAGATAAGAGCGTTAAATCGCACGCTTTCATAATATATTTAGTTGGGGGTTGTAATGCCGACAGGGGTGGTAAACGACTAACAAAGGCCTCGTATCCGACGTGCGCTGACCCGCAAAATAGCGAGTAGAAGCCACTACAGCCGAACATCTAGCAGCTCTGTTGCTTGCTTGCTTTGTTGGCGTTACAACCCGTGAAGGGTCAGAGAGCCAAGCTTCTCTCAATCACGCATGTTGTGTGTGATTTACCTCTTTTTACACAGGTGTTAGTTAGTAAGTCCTATTTTCATCTCCTCGTGGTGCCTCCTGGGGATTTCTATATGAAATTGCGAACGGAAAAGGACGAATGGCGAGTTTCCTGCGCCACAAAACAGGATTAGTGTCGGTTAGGCTTTGACCTGACAATACATTGCTGGAAGAAAACCAATATGTCAAAATAACCGAAAAAAGCTTCGGATTGAAAAAAGCCGACGGATTAACGGATGACAACCCAGGGAAGAAAAACAAAAGGAAAAATGACATTCAAAATGTTAGGTATCTCAATAGATCTCATGCAGCCGAACAACTTGCGCAGGCCCTAGACTGCTATAAGGCAGATATTACCGCAATCCAGGAAGTGCGATGAGATAGATTGGGGAAAAACTGGATGAGAAACTGTGACATCTATAACGGCGACTGTTACAAGGAGAGAAGGCAACGCTTATTCGGATACGAATTTGTTATTAGAGTCTTGATCTTCCAGCATGTAAGCGAACGCCTCATAACAATTCGCATCAAGGCTGAATTCAAAAACATCAGTCTAATTTACACTCACGCCCCAACAGAGGGCAAGGATGACGCACTTCTACGATCTAATAGATAAAACATATGCCCAATGTCCCAATTACGTACTGGGAGACTTTAGTCGCACAGCCTACACAACACCACATCCGAAAATGGATTCAAGCTGATAGACTTCGCAACGGAGCGAAATATCCTAGTTGCTAGCACATGTTTCCCAAATCTAAACATTCACAAGGAGACTTGGCGGTCTCCGGATCAATCAACCTTCAACCACTTTGTAATTGATATTCTGGATATACGAACTTTCCGAGGAGCCAACATCGAGTCGGACTACTCAGCAGTCAGGTTATGACTACGAATGTGTCTGGCCCAGAAAAATCGAGTAAGGCATACAACGTCGCAATGCTACAATCGCAAAAGACCGCCAGAGCCCATACCAATCGCGCCTCTCTCAAGCTCTCGGAAAACCCTCCAAAACCTACTCAAATCGTACAAACCCAATGGACCCGTTGTCAACAAACCTTTGAGAGTGCTGCTTCTGAGGTACTGGGTTTCAAAAAGACGAGTGTAGGAGGGCACACACAGCCAAGAAGCAAGCATATCAAGCGGCGTTGCGCAGAATGACGAGAGCTGCACTTGAATATTATGAACAGAAGAGGAGGGAGAAGCGTAAGCTTCTCAAAACCAAAAAAGGAGAGCGCGAGAGATGCTATCGCGGGAATGACGTTCGGAGGTTTTATCAACGAATAAAACAAACATGCCAGGGATATAAAGCCAGAACAGAAACCTGCAAGGACGAAAATGGAAACCGATGGTAGATTCACAGTCGGTACTAAGAATCTGGAAAGACTACTTCAGTAGACTGTATAACGGTGATCGGCGATGACGAAACAGATTTCGCTGTCAGGCAGACTGACCCATATACAATGGACAATGATAGCAGGGAATTCCGTCCCCCTGACCTGGACGAAGTTAGGAATGCTTTTTCCAACTTAAGCCCAACAAAGCTGCTGGATTAGACGAACTACCTGCCGAGCTCTTTAAGACAGCTGGAGATGACCTAGCCGGGAGTATGCACCAGCTCATCTATTAGATATGTCCAGAGGAATGCATGCAAGATGACCGGAATCTTAATATTGTTTGCCCGATCCACAAGAAAGGATACCTCTTTGACTGCGCAAATTACAGAGGTACAAATCTCCTAAAAATCGCTTATAAGATCTTCTCTGTTGCACTATGTGAACGCCTCAAACCGTTCGTTAATAAACTGATTGGTTCTAATCAGTGTGATTTCAAGGCCGGGAAAACTACTATCGATCAAGTATTCACACTGCGGCAGGTCCTGGAAAAAACCAACGAGTTCCAGATCGACACCCATCATCTGTTTGTCGACTTTAAGGCGCATACGATAGCGTACATAGATTCGAGCTATACAGACCCATGTCTTGTTTTGACGTCCCTGCCAACCTCGTCAGATTGTGCAGGAAGATATTGGAGAATTTTCGCTGCTCCAACACAGTCGGATGTGACTTAACCGAGACCTTTAACGTAAAAAAAGTTTTAAACAGGGCGACACGCTCTCGTGTGACTTTTTCAACATCGTCCTTGAAAGCATCCTACAAAACTCACTGGTTAATACGAGGAGCACGATTTTCTTCAAGTCCGTACAACTGCTCGCATATGCCGATGACATTGACATAATTGGACGAAGTTAGCGACATGTCATTGAGGCCTTTACGAGCATTGAGACGGAAGCGGCTGAATGGGACCGACGATAAATGAGGGCAAAACAAAATACCTGCTGTCGTCGAAAAAAGACACGAACCACCGGCGTCTTGGCCAGAGGCACATATTGGCAGGTATTATTTCGAGGTAGTCAAGGACTTCATCTTTCTAGGCTCCGCGCAGTCATGCATCAATGATATCAGTGCTGAAATCAAATACGCTGAATATACTCTTTCCACCCGCTGTTTCTTAGGGCTCGAGAACCAATTGAGAAGCAGAGTTTTGTCTCGGAAAACTAAGGTGACCATACATATATGTGGGATGGGAGCCGAACTAACAAGCAACACCCTAGACAAACAGACGATTAGCCGACAACCGATCACGTACGCCACAATATAACAGGACAATCATACGATGAACACATAGCGCACACAACACATACAATACACACAACGCACCACGTACGCAAAGCGGAACGAAACAAAGCGGACGAAAACGAACACGCGAAACAAGACATTCATTCGTCAACCAGTCGTCTGAGTATCCAGTCTCCGCATTGCGCAGTGGCCACTAAGCCCTTTTTGCTTTTCTTTCTTTTTTTTATTGAATAAAGTTTCATATGTACACATTTGTCATTGTTGTGCGTTTCTTTTGTGAGGAGAAATCCTACAAAATTGGGGACTCGTCCGGGATCTGAAGGCATTCGTCCGGGATCTGAAGGCACTCGTCCGGGATCTGAAGGCACTCGTCCGGGATCTGAAGGCATTCGTCCGGGATCTGAAGGCACTCGTCCGGATTTATTATGGTGGTTCAATAACCAAATTAATCATCAGTTTAGTTTAAAGTGCTCGCCCGGATTTGAGACAAATTAATTAATTTACTTGTGCGCGTATAAAATAGTTGATTGCATTAACAATCTAAAAACGAAAAACAAACGAAGAAAACAGAAAGCGAATCAAAACGAACAGTGAGAAAAAAAAAGAAAAAAAAAAGAGGAAAAAGTGAAAGAACAACAAGGGCATTAACCCAAGCGGCATTTTTGTTCTTGTCATCATAAAGTTATGCGTGTGCCTATGCATTAGTGTGTGTGCGTAGCACAAAAAGAAAAGAAAAAACAAGAAAACGAATAGCGGCGCCGTGTCCAGGCAGAAGGTTAGCTGGAAGCAAAAGGTTAGCGGGAAGCCAACGGTTAGCGGGAAGCAGAAGGTTAGCGGGAAGCAGACGGTTAGCGGGAAGCAGACGGTTAGCGGGAAGCAGACGGGTAGAGGAGTCGCAGTGTTGCCGTGTTCCTGTGAGACAGAATTTACTTTTTTCTATTTTTTCCATTAGAAGTATTTAGTTTTGATTATATTGATCCTTATATTTCACTTTTCGTATAACTTTTTGAGCATATTACTAGTTATATATATACTATATCTCTAAATATTGAATTATATTATCATTAACTAAGTTTTCCCCGAAAGAAGGGTAAGAATTTTGTATAGAATTAAGTTTTTTTTTTGGTAAAACAGAGACATTGTGATGGATGCTCAGACGATTTTGGCGATGACGGTGGATGTGTTGCGCGAAAGACTAGGGCAACTTAATTTACCGACGACAGGACTTAAAACAACGTTACAAGATAGGCTTCTGGAACACTATCGGTTATCCCGACCGCAGGCGGATACCGAACAGAGTTCGGCCGGGTCAGATGTAGAGGAACTCGCAGCCGACCAGGTTCCAGTGTCGTGGTCAAAAGCGGTGTTTACGCTGAAAGACATAGAGGACTCCCTACTACCTTTCGATGGGTCTGGATACCCCGACATCAATCAATGGATCCAGGACTTCGAAGAAAATGCATTAGTGGTGGGGTGGAGTGAGCTCCAAAAATTTATCTACGCTAAGCAGCTCATCAAGGGGCCGGCCAAGTTATTCATCAGGAGTCTGTCAGGGACGAGCGATTGGAACGCCCTAAAATGCGCGCTGCAAAAGGAATTCTCCTACAAAAGGTCGTCAGCGGAAGTTCACCGGCTGTTAAGGGAACGTCGGAAGAGGTCCACCGAGTCATTACAGGAGTATTTGTACTCGTTGATGGAAATAGGCAGACAGACTGACCTGGACGAAGAGAGTTTGATCCAATATTTTGTTGAAGGAGTTCCGGATTCTAGGCAAAACAAAGCAACCCTATACCAAGCGTGCACCATCGCCGAGTTGAAAAATCAGATCAGGGTGTATGAAAAGCTTCGAGGTCCCAGTCAGCAGTCACCATACGCTAAAGGGTACCAGCAACCGTCAACAAGCTACAAGCCTACACCAAAGATCGAGAAGAAGGAGAGAAAGTGCTATGAATGCGGGGATACGAGTCACATCGCCAGAAACTGTCCACGCAAAGCCATCAAATGCTTCAAGTGCAACCGCACTGGCCACCGGTCGTTCGAGTGCAGATCTACTGGGAATGCGCCACAGAACCAGCCGAAGGAAGAGAGGAGGAACGCTCATGCTGCAACAACAGATGACGGAATCCGATCTTTGCCAGAAGTTAGAGTTTTCTTAGCAACTGGTACCAAGCGCATCTTTAAAGAAATCTCCATTAAAGGGCAGAACTTGTCAGCGTTGGTGGATACGGGAAGTGACTTAAGCCTCATAAGGCATGATGAATTCCTAAGACTTGGATTGACAGGGCTATGCAACGCCAAGAGAATCTTATATGGGATCGGACAAAATCGGATAGTAACTCAGGGAAGTGTTGACGAGGAAGTAGTGGGGGATGGAATTCCAATAAGAATACGTCTCCATGTGGTGAGCGAAAATGACATGCTATATCCTGCCGTTCTTGGGAACGATATACTGGAGGAAGTGAACCTCCACATCTCGGAGGACGGTGTCGAGTTTAGCGAAAAACTAAGTCAAGGAAGTTCGGAAGAAGGTGAGCAAAGACTAGGGGAAGAGGTATGTCAAGAAGCAGAGAAGAGCAACAACTCAAAAGATGACAGAGAAAAGTCGGAAGAGTCGCGTCTAACAAAGGAATTCGAGGAAATCTGTTTGTCAGCTGAGGAAGGTGAATTTAGAACAGAACCGGATTTAGATCTCGAACACTTGGGAGATGCTGTTAAAGGAGCTGTATTGCAAATGGTTAAGGAATATAAACCGGTTAAGATCAAAAAGTCCCCTGTCGAGATGAAGATCCTACTGACCGACGAGATACCGGTATTCCAAAGACCGAGACGCCTCTCAAATTATGAGCAGATTGTCGTTCGGAAGCAGATCAATAAATGGCTCGACGAAGGAATAATTCAGCCGAGTACCTCGGAGTACGCCTCACCAATCGTGCTTGTTGCAAAGAAAGATGGCAGCAAGAGGCTGTGCTGCGATTATCGGAAGCTGAACCAGAAGATCATACGGGATCATTTTCCAATGGCTCTAATAGATGAAGTCGTGGAGCAGCTTCAAGGAGTTTCAGTTTTTACCACGTTGGACTTAGAGAACGGGTTCTTCCACGTTCCCGTAGAAGCAAGCTCTCGGAAATATACATCGTTCGTCACGCCCGAAGGTCAATACGAGTTCCGGTATGTTCCATTTGGACTCTGCAATTCGCCAGCGGTATTCAGCAGATTTATCTCCGCTATCTTCCGTGAGTTGATCCAGGCCCGCATTATGGTGGCGTATATGGATGATGTTATAATCCCAGCGCAGAACGACCAAGAAGGTATGCAGAGATTAAGGTGGGTTCTTCAAGTGGCCGCATCGTATGGATTACGTGTGAAGTGGGCTAAGTGTCAGCTGTTGAAAAGGAAGATCGATTTCTTAGGATACGTTATCGAAAATAACATGATTCAACCGTCACGAGAAAAGACAAGAGCTGTGAGTGAGTTCACTGTGCCCGTAGACAAGAAAACGCTTCAACGTTTCTTGGGTCTCACTTCGTATTTCAGAAGATTTGTGGAAGGATTTGCCATCGTCGCTAAGCCCCTGTCCGATTTACTCCGAAAGGATGCAGTTTTTGAATGGGGAACCGAGCAGTGGTTGGCATTCGAACAACTTAAAGCCGCGTTAACCAAAGCGCCGGTGCTTAGGTTGTTCAACCCCGTGGCAGAAACCGAGGTGCATACAGACGCCAGTAAGTTTGGATATGGAGGGATTCTACTGCAAAGAGATGCAGACGATCAACAGTTTCATCCTGTCCAGTATATGAGTAGGAAAACTTCCCCGGTAGAACAAAAATATCATTCGTACGAGTTAGAAGTGCTGGCAGTCATCGAAGCACTCAAGAGGTGGAGAGTGTACCTTTTGGGAGTTAAGTTCAAAATAGTCACGGACTGCAATGCATTCGCTATGACAATGCGGAAAACGGACGTTCCAGTCAGGGTGTCAAGATGGGCAATCTTCTTGCAGGATTATGAGTATGTCGTGGAACATCGATCTGGTTCGAAGCTGAAGCACGCGGACGCCTTAAGTAGAGTGTCATGCCTCCTCCTAGAAGATTCCTTAAGCCATCGTATACGAGAAGCGCAACAAGAGGACGATTGGGTTAGAGCAGTGAGAAAGATTTTGGAGAAAGAAAGTTACGAAGACTTCTTTATGAAAGCGGGAATCTTGTACAAGGATCCATCGAGAGAGCTAATAGTGGTGCCGACTTCAATGGAACGAGAGATCATCGATATCGCTCATCGACAAGGTCATTTTTCCACTAAGAAAACACAGGACCTCGTCGAAAGATCATTCTTCATAACAAATCTGAAGTCAAAAGTAGCGATCGTCGTTAGAGGATGCATCAAATGCCTCGTTTCAGAGTCCAAAACCGGCAAAAAAGAAGGTCTCCTGACCCCGATCAACAAAGAAGACAAGCCCTTAGGAACATATCATCTCGATCATCTTGGGCCTATGGAACAAACCCATAAGCAGTATAATCACATACTGGTAGTAGTAGATGCCTTTTCAAAATTTGTTTGGCTGTACCCAACGAAGGGCACCGGAGCTAGCGAAGTAATTGAACGTCTACGGAAACAATCCATCGTATTTGGTAATCCAAAGAGGATAATATCAGATAGACGTTCGGCATTCACGTCCAATGCGTTTAACGACTACTGCCGACAAGAGGGCATTCAACACTTAGTTATAGCAACTGGAGTCCCTCGAGGAAACGGACAAGTGGAGCGGGTACACCGAATCATTGTGCCCATGTTAACTAAGCTCTGCGTCGGAAACGACAAAAACTGGTACAAACATGTGGACCGTGTCCAACAAGTCTTGAATAGCACACCACCACGGAGTACGAAATATAGCCCTTTCCGTATTCTTACGGGATTGGAGCTGCGTACAGCTGAATTACCGGATCTTCGAGAACTTCTACACAACGAAATTGTGGATGAACTGGACGAGAACCGAGATGAAATGAGGGAAGAAGTTCGGGAAAACATCGCCAAGATCCAGAGGGAGAACAGGAAGTCTTTCGATAAGAAAAGAGTACCAGAGCAGGTTTATAAACCAGGAGAGTTAGTCGCCATCAAGCGCACACAATTTGGGCCTGGAATGAAGCTCAGGCCAAAATATCTTGGGCCTTACAAGGTATTGAGGTGTTTTAATCACGGCCGATATGAGGTTGAAAAGGTGGGGCGCCAAGAGGGGCCCAATAAAACTAACACAGTGGCCGAACATATGAAAAAATGGGACCCTTCATTCGGGGCGAATGAACGGTCAGGATGGCCGATTGTGGGATGGGAGCCGAACTAACAAGCAACACCCTAGACAAACAGACGATTAGCCGACAACCGATCACGTACGCCACAATATAACAGGACAATCATACGATGAACACATAGCGCACACAACACATACAATACACACAACGCACCACGTACGCAAAGCGGAACGAAACAAAGCGGACGAAAACGAACACGCGAAACAAGACATTCATTTGTCAACCAGTCGTCTGAGTATCCAGTCTCCGCATTGCGCAGTGGCCACCAAGCCCTTTTTGCTTTTCTTTCTTTTTTAATGAATAAAGTTTCATATGTACATATTTGTCATTGTTGTGCGTTTCTTTTGTGAGGAGAAATCCTACATATATTAGACCGTTAACATCCCAGTCCTGCTTTATGGCACAGAGACAGGTTGTTCTGAGAGAAAAATGATGCCTACGATTTTCGGCTTGATCTGCATAAATGGAGAGTAGAGGAAAAGACTTAACAGTGAAATGTACGGGCTGTACAGCGATATGAACGCAGCATGGCGTCTGCGGACCCAACACCTAAGATGGCTAGGCCATGTAGAATGAGAGTATAACACAGCTCCGGCCCGAAGAGTCTTTGAGTCTAACTCCGAGGGACGACTCAAGTGGAAGGTGACCTCAACCAACTAGGCGTGTGTCACTGCAGGCTGTGTGCGAAAGATCGTGGCAATTGGAAAGGTTTTTTAACGGAGGCCCAGGCTCACCATAAACTGTACCGCCGAAAACGAAGAAAAAGGAGGGAAAAGACCGAAGTCATTGCCTTTGCAACTTGACTTCGAAATCGCCTTATCAGAAAGTTGTCTATCCGTAAAATCCTTGCCCTATTGTATAGAATCTCGTTGCGATAGAACTTCATGTACTCTGTACACTGTGGTGTTCTATGTAATCTAAGTCCTAAGGTATTGCTTCTCAAACACATGAATCTTTTTCATAAGGCTTGCCCTCACATTAAACTAAACGTAACATTCATAGGCAATCATGGGCCTGATTAAGGTCATGTAGCAGATGTAGCAGTCAAGTTGCCATTTGTCAGAGCGAAAGCGCCCCGTGCTCTTTCCACCGCAACGCCCAAATTTTTATTGGAATATAGGAATTGATCCAGCCAGATCCCAATGTACATTTCTATTTGTCAGTAAACGCTCGTCCGGTCCAAAAATTGAGTATCTTCACCAGTGTTTTCTGGTATCCCGATATGTCCTAGTCAGAGGTGTTCTGAATAAAAAAGCCAGCTTTAAGTTAAAGGACTCCCGTAAGGAGAGTCCAAAAAAAACCGCGAACAGAGAAGCAGAGCTTCCCCCCAACTGTTCGACTTACTATTCAAATTCGAAACGTTAGTACGATTTAAAATACCACTTTATTGTTCGGTGTCCAACTTAGAACTAACTTATCAACTAAAAACCCCTTCCATAGGAAGCCCATCGCTTCGCCCGAATCCGCAACGTAGGCCTTTCTCCGGTCACTTCCCAGGCTGGTTGCAATGCGCATCCGATTGCACCAGACTGAATATGATGCCGGTGCACCTGAATCAACGCGATCACGTATGAACAGGTACGAACATGCGGAGCGATGTGAACCACACAAAATGATGACGCAGCGTATCTTTGCCCTTGGCCTCGGTCGACGGTGTTAACTCCTCCCCCTTCAAAAATCTACGTCCCGTAGATCCTGTAAGTGACTATGGGTTGATGACAGCAGGTCCTTGTTGGGTCGTCCCTACTGCCGGGAGGTCCAACTTGTTGTTAATTTTGCTCCACGTACGGTAAACAGTAAAGATTAGGGCTGAGAAGATTGAGGCGTATACCAGCGTTGAGATGTTCGTCCTTCCTGTCAAATTGGTAAGATACTTGATGTGTAGTCCAAGATTATGTACTGTTTGAAGATCAATAAGATGGACCTGTTTTGTAATATTGGTTACGACAGCTGGCAGAGCTTGTAGGGTCGTCAAGGACGAGCTGGTGAACGTTTGATCCCTAATCCGAATCGTCTCGTTACTGAACCGGACAATGAATGTTCCCCGCAGCTTCTCCGTTGAATTTCCTCCGGTAAGCTCTCCGTCGAAATTAGTCAGGAAGATCGTGTCATCTCCAATGGGTTCGATGACTTCTTCGGTATTCTGGTGGTATTCGCAGGTAGTGGGGCCTCCCTTCAGTAGTCTAGGGATGCAGCTGTCTTCCGGTAGTTTTTCGAGAGATTCGGATCTACAGATCGTGGAATTGCTGATTGAGAGACAATCTTTAACGAGGCCGTATGTTTCTTTCTGATTGGTTAGTACCCGGTCGAACTTTTTGCTGATCCGCTTCCCATTATGAATTGATGACTTTATTCGAAGCAAATTGAAGTCTTCACTACACACCTTTGGCATTGATAGGATGTATAGCAACACCGTATTGTTGGTGTAGATCATGGGCGTGCCAAATTCGATCGCCTCGATCTCATTAGCGTAGGGCAAGGTTTCTAGTTCATTGACCAGCATTCTGATTTCTTCATGGTCTAGGAGGTTGGTGTTGACTATACCTCCTTTAGCCATCTGACATGCTCTCACCAGTTCATTCACCTCTTCCTTGATTATAAGGACCTGGTTGATTAGGTCTTGTTCGAATCTTCGGGTGTCTGCCGCTTTTATTTCGTTGGCGGCTCGACTTATGATCCATTCAGCTTTTGTCACCGCCTTTTCTGCTATTTCAAAAAGGCGCTCGTTTATCTTGTACTGCTGGTTGTTGTTCTCGACTATTGCCTGTGGACTCTCGAGGATCTTGTCCCAATCTGATGCGTCAGGGCTCCCGGCGATCCACTTCCAGGCGGACCCAATCCAATTTATGGATCTTGGCTTCCTTAGCTGCTTTCTCCGTAATAGGCTGAGACGTTCGGTTGTTTGTGAGAGGTGGAGTGAGGCTAGTTTTATTTCCTCTGGATTCTTGACTTGGCTTTGTATTGCGGTTGTGAGGTTCAATAATTGCTGTTCCCATTGTTCCAAATCGATCAAGTGCACCAGATAGAAGTTTCCGTTGGTTACCCAGGCCTTCCCTTCTTTGATCGATATTAAGGGTGCGTCATACTTGAAGATTGTAAATCCCTCTATGGTGACGACGGTGAGGATAAAAAACCTGAGCAAAGGGGTTAATATGATAGCTTAACTAAATTGTTAGTGCATATCTCTTATGGACCTAGTTACAAATGTTTCCTTAATACTATTAATTGTAATTATGATTAATTGTAATTGTAATTAGTTGTATTAATATGGTAATAAGAGACAGATAAATGTGTGTAACAATATGATTTTACAACTTAGTTAACTAGCTTAACTAGGGGTGATGGGTGCAAAGGTTGAGTGGTATACAGTATATAGTATATGGGGTTAGTGCGCGTCGGTGCTAAGTACGTAGGTGCCATTCCCTTTTTTTTTTTTTTTTTTTTTTTTTTTTTTTGTATACATATGCTTGTGCTTATGTTATTACTTATGCTTATGCCCTCCCGGCGGGGAATTGAACCCCGGTCCCCCATGTTCAAATGGGTGTAATAACCGACTATACTACCGTGGAGCAGGGAGTGTGCAGTTTTGCACATTTTTAATATGAGTTTTGTGAACTTTTCTCCCTGAGGTTGTAGTCACGGTTACACGGTTATCTTTAGCCACTATTTCCTTTCGAAATAGGGGTTTGCTCTTTGCCTTAAGGCCCTTGGCATATTTCTTAGGGGCCGTCCTGAGTTTATTCCGGTATCGGTTGGCCTCCTGTTGCTTTCTTTTTATTTCAGTTCTCAGATCTTGATTTATTTTTTTACGGAACTCTATGAGGTTTTGGTAATTAATTCTCTGGGTTCTGTCGAAAAATATATCGGATGGCTTGCGTTTGGTAACGGAGTGTATGCTGTTGTTATACCTGTCGACTGCAATGTTCAGAAGTTCCTTCAATCGCAAATCCTTGTACTCGGCTCTCAGGCAACGGTAAATTTCCAAGATGGTCGAGTGAAATCTCTCCACCTGCCCGTTGACCTCAGAGCAATGCACTGGAGTGCGGTATAACTTTATACCAAGTATGCTTATAAAGTTTGCAATATTGGGACTCAGGAAACTACTTTCATTATCAGTGACAAGTATTTTGGGGACCGTGAAGTAATGAATGATTTTAATAATTTTGTCCCTAAGATGTAAGGCGGATCGATTTTTGATGTGAAAAAGTTTCCCAAACTTCGAGAACTTATCTATGCAGCTGATAAATCTTTCGTTTTGTACTTCGATTATATCTAGGTGCAATATTTCACAGGGGTAGGTAGGAATGGGTGTTGCTTGGAACTCCGGACGGATCGGATGCCTGTCATATTTACTCGTATTGCACACCTCGCACGCTCTAACGTACCTCATGATAAGGCTATTCATGCGCGGAAAATAGTACTTCTCAAGTAGTTGTTCTTTATTTTCGCGCGCATTTCTGTGCGCCCTTCGGTGTTCCTTCAATATCAGCTCGCACTTCCGGTCTTCGTTCCTCACGTCTTCGACCACCCTTTGGGCAATTCTAATCTTGTACTTGGTAAAGTATTGGAGGTAGACCCTTTGGAGCATTCCCAGGTATTCCTCGGGCATCTTGATGCCGTTTATCACTCCTGGATTGAGCTTGGTTTTGAGTATATCGGATGGTTTCATACGTATTTGATGAAACCCGGACGTTAAGTCAATTGTTGTGAAGTATCGAGCTTCTCCTAGGCTGGCAAGGGTAGAATTTATGTCAGGAATGGGGTACGTATCTCCTATGGTGACGTTATTCAGTCTTTTATAATCAATCACCATTCTATATTGTTTTTCGCCATTTGGTTTGGGTTTCTTCGGAACGACCCAAATTGGTGAATTATATGGGCTTTTCGACCGGCGAATTATTCCTTCCTCTAAGAGCCTTGACACCTCCTCTTCTACAACCTCCCGCAAACAGGCAGGGTATGGGTAGCTCTTCGTGTAAATTGGTTCGTTGGTACTAGTCCTTATTTCGGCGAGCACTGATGTCTCAACGGTCTCTCCGGCGTCGATAGGACCAAAGAGAGAATGGTATTTTTCAATTAACCTATTTAATTCGATCTTAGTGGTTTCAGGAAGTGATGGATCGATCGTGAAGTTAACCTCCCTGGAGATCATTTCTTTGAGTGGGACATTTACATTGTTTTTCAATCTCAACACATTGGCCTTCCGGTCGATTATTGCTTCAAGTTGTTTCAAGGTGTCATCACCAATGATACCGTCGAAGGATTTTAACCCTGGTAGGACATAAAATTTCGTTAGGCTCTCGTCACCAAACGCTTCAAAAAATGTTCCCTGTACGCATTCCGATACATGAATCTCTCCTGCTGCTGAACGAACATTGAATGGTGTTTTCACACGTACGGTGGGCTGTCTCAGAGTTGGGCTTATAAAATTCTTGTTGGCCCCCGTGTCAACAAGGAACTTCAATACAGCCCCATCCCTCGTAACATATTCTATATATGGTACGCTGGATGGCCGCCCGTCATAAAATTTACTTCTTCTAGCGCTTCCTCTGCCCTTTCGTCATACTCCTCTGGGTTATCGTCGCTAACTTCTACATGGTAAAGCTTTTGCTGCTTCCTAGGGATATTAGTGGACATTGCCCGACGCTTGAAAGGATTAGGCCGATTCATGTAATTAACCTGCCTCGAGTTGACAGAATTATCGATTTCCATCCTTTCGGAAGGTTTAGGCCCCAACTTGGGGAGCGTGGCGTTGTCCCGAAGGACGCCAGTATCCTTATTCCAACCACTAATATGTGGTTTCGGTCTTTCCGGAATCCTTTGTATTGGATTCCGTGGAGGCAAATGCGGTCGAAGTTCGCTTCTGAACGCTTGATTGATGGGAGCAGTTACCGTATTTGGCCCCGTCGACGAGTGAAGCGACTGAGCTCGGAAATTTACGTTCTGCATCTCAAGACAGAAGGAGTATGCGTCAGGTAGGTTTTTAGGGGCTCGTATTATGAGCATCTTCGAAAGATCGCCGTTAAGGCCGCGGATAAAAACGTCTAGGGCCCGGTTACGGTAGGACTCTACTAGTGCCTCGACGGTTTCCTCACTATATGATTCTGTCTTGATTTTGTTGATCATTAGCGATAGCTGATGGTTAACCGCGGCGTAGAATTCATCGAGCTTGCTGTTCTTTTGGGCGAGTTGGTTGAGCTGATGCTCTAATGTACGCATATCGCGTTTATCGGCATAGTGTAGAGACAAGCATCGCTTTATCTCCGCCCAGTTGCTGTCAAAAATATTATAGGATACCAGAGCCGCGTCCGCCGGACCTCTAACCTTCCCGCGAATATGCTGCAGGATAGAACGGTAGATGGGTTTAGATTTTACAATCTCGAAGTCCTTTAGGACCCCCTCTACGGAATGTACCCAGGACACATACTGTGTAGGGTTACCGTCAAATACCTGTAACTCCTTAACGCAGTCGGGCAATCTACTTACATATGTCTCGGAGCTCAACTTCAGTTCGCGGGCGAACAAGAACTTCGGTTCGTTCAGGCACGTCGGGTGCAGCAGCTGATAACAGAGATCTCCCCTCTATCGACAGGAGACGAGTCTCGTAGCTTTTTAACTGAGTTAGGATGCTGTTAACAGCCCCAGTTAACTCGGTCACTGTCTTTTGCAGCTGTTCCATTTTATTTTATTATAATTATCTGGACCAAATACCTTAATCTTAGTACTCACTCAGGACGGTGTGGTTACCCTAGTTATACAATACCCTTTTTTGTTGGCACTCTTATCTCTTATTTCTTATTACTTGGCACTAGCTTATCGCCACTTACACCTTTATTTCAGCATTTAACCCTTTGTATATATTTTTTTATTTTAATTTCTCTTTTTTTTTCTCTTTTTCTTTCTTTATCTATTTATCTATGTATTTTTTTCTCTCCACTTTTTTACTTGTTATACTTATATAATTTTTTGTTGCACCACTACACTTACAATAACACATTCATTTCTCTATCAAATTCTTTTCCTGCCTTTTTTTTCTTTGCTCAGATATGTAGTTCCTTGGGAACTGGAAAGAGAAAAATGCACTGAAATTTCATAAAACCGATCGCGGGAATTTTCGATTATGGGAGCCGCTCTTTTGGAAGGTCCGTGTTCTCCCTTTTAGTCGCCAACTTTTACGCTCGAAGGCGACCTAATAAGGCACGTTTTGCTTCACACGCATCCTTTTAACCTTCAAGATTATCACTGTGTTCCCATGGCAACAGTGAAGAGTATCTGTCGCATCGGAGTAATTGCTGTGTTCTCATGGGTACAACAATCTTCGTTCAATGGAACGTACCGATGCAATTGTCCGGTTAAGGACGACAGAAAGAATCAACAGGAGAAAAGGATAGCGTATACGGAGCGGTCCCTGCTCGGGCGCCAGTTAAAGGACTCCCGTAAGGAGAGTCCAAAAAAAACCGCGAACAGAGAAGCAGAGCTTCCCCCCAACTGTTCGACTTACTATTCAAATTCGAAACGTTAGTACGATTTAAAATACCACTTTATTGTTCGGTGTCCAACTTAGAACTAACTTATCAACTAAAAACCCCTTCCATAGGAAGCCCATCGCTTCGCCCGAATCCGCAACGTAGGCCTTTCTCCGGTCACTTCCCAGGTTGGTTGCAATGCGCATCCGATTGCACCAGACTGAATATGATGCCGGTGCACCTGAATCAACGCGATCACGTATGAACAGGTACGAACATGCGGAGCGATGTGAACCACACAAAATGATGACGCAGCGTATCTTTGCCCTTGGCCTCGGTCGACGGTGTTAACTTTTAAGGAGTGTCTGGTTAAGGGGTTTATGTTTGCCTCATTGAAGATGTAGCAGTTTGAAAAACTTCTTCCCGGGTTTTCGTTATTCTTTTCCGTACGCAAAATCAGAGAACGGACTATCTTAAAAATTTACTAGGTAGACCAGACGGAAAATGCGTAGATAAGAATCGGTCTAATGAATGATTTATGAAATTTGAAAATAATTTTCACTGCTACATAGCCTGGCACTAGCCTACATACCTATCTCATGGTGCACGGTGAAAGCAGTCTTTATTCCCAAAATAGGGAAGGAAGAATACGGAAGTTTTAGACCAATCAGTCTAACATTCTTCTTGCCGAAAAGCATGAAGAGAATTGTAGAGCTGCACGTGCGCAAAGTTGCCCTTCAGCACGAAAAATCCTGCGAGACTAAGCTTCAAAACCTAGTTAGGAGAAATGAATGCGAACACGAAAGGAAAGAGTACGCGTATCTTCGTCTATATTGAGGGAACTTTTAATAAGGCAACTTTTGACAACATGTGTAACGCTGCTAGACGACATGGCGCAGATAAAGCACTGGTTTTGTGGATCAAAGCAATGCTTGTGCACAGGACATTGACCGCTGATGCAGATCTCGGACATTGTGTCAAATCTGGCGTAAACAGGGGCTGCCCGCAGGATGGCGTCCTGTCTCCGCTTGTACGGTGCATGGTGATCGGCTCTCTGCTCAATGCTCTCAATGCCTCCGGAATCTATTCCCAGGCCTATGCAGATGATATCGCCGTTCTATCTGTCGACTCATATTTAGCGACTGTAATTCTCAAGCCACAGGCGGCGCTTAATGTGATCATCGATCGGTGCACGAGAAATGGGCTTAAGACTGATGTGATTTATTTCACGAGAAGGAGAAAAAATACTGGCATGACTCTAAGGAAGCTAAGTACCTGGGAGTCATCTTAGATAGTAAGCTTCTTTGGTCAAAGCGTGTTGAATCAAAAATAACTCAAGTGCTGTCAGCTTTCTAACAATGCAAATTGCTTTTGACAAAATATGTGATTTATCGCCGGCAAAGGTCCTCAGGATCCAAACGCCAATGATAATACCGGCTCTTTGCTCTGGTCCTTCATGGGCTGTAATGCCACCAAAGAAGAATCTCATATGCTTCGGTTGTCTGATGGAACAGGTTAACACGCAAATACGTCGTAGCCTCTTTTACCAATCTCCAAAGAACGTTTGGAGCCTTGGCTGTATGGGGACTTTCTCTAGCACACCGGGCTAGAACCTGAACCAGCCTTAGGTCTACCTACTTCCACGGTCAATACGTACATAAACGAATGGGTCTTCAATGCATACAGGACAGGATGACTAAAGACGTCCGCTCTGATGTCTGCAAGAAATCCGTTGCATTATTCTTATCCTTAAGGAGAATTGACTGCAGAAGGATTGCGGGCGTCATTACAGGCCATTAGACTTTTACCTGCATGTTGCGAAGAGGATGACACAGCAGAAAACTTCCGGCTTTTGTTCGCTCACGGTGGCGCACCCTTGGAGCCGACGTGGTGTATGCCGAATCTCTTAGCTCTACATCACTGGAGCTCCTTCTCATTTTTCTCCGGAAAACAGTAAGTGGACCAGTATTTCTGTCTCCACAATGCCACGCTATCAATGCTATCTCTGTTCCAACAGATAGCAGAAGCCTACCACAACAAAAAAAAAAAGCTATGGTGTCATCGGCTTACCTTGAGCACCACTCTGTCATGTATGAATAGGTTGTTGACCCTCGGCCATGATCGATCATTGTGGTGCCCCGCTGGCCCGTTATGTGGCTATCGGATCTTGTGCCTTGCGTCTGAGTGAAAAAAGAACGTTGAACAAATTGATGACCCCATGAATCTCCAAGCACTGTCGACGGCTTTTTCGATGTCGAGCATGCTGTTGTGCATTTTTTTCGTTGACCTTCAGCTAAGCGTATTCAGTGGAGAGTTCGTTACGAAAACCGAAGTGGTATTCTTCTATGTGTAAGTCGAGTTTGTGGAGGATAAGTCTCTCTGGGCAGATTTTATAACATCAGCCTTATATGTGCACACGCCCCTACCGACAAGGCTGAAGACCCTATCAAGGAGGACTTCTATGACCTCCTGGACAACACCTACGGTGCTTGTCCGGAGTACGATGTAAAAATCGTGCTCGGGGACTTCAACGCCAAATTCGGTAGGGAGAACACCCTTGGCGGAGTGATCGGAAAGCACAGCCTCCACGATACAACAACAGATAACCGCTTCCGACTCGCTGACTTTGCGACAGCTCAGAATGCGGTGATAAGTAGCACAAGATTCCCTCGCAAGCGAATCCACACAGCAACCTGGCGATCTCCGGACGGTCGAACCGCCAACCGAATCGACCATGTGCTCATTGACGCAAGGCACTCGTCAAACATCCTGGATGTGCGAACATTCAGAGGGGCAAATATCGACTCTGACCACTTCCTCGTAGCAGCAAGTTTCAGAGCTCGACTGTCCAATGTCAGAAAGCTGCACCAGCCCATCAGGAGCAGGTTCGACATTGGGCGCCTGAGCACACCGGAGGTTGCCAGAGTCTACAGGGAGCAGCTGAGCGAAAGACTCTACGGTATGCCTACGTCGAACACAAATGCCACTAATATGTGGCTGCATTGCCGCTCAGCCATTCAGGAAGTAGCCGAAACCACCTTAGGATACCTACCACCTCCGACAAGGAACCCGTGGTATGATGGCGAATGTGAGCAGAAAAAGGCAGCAACCGACGAGGCGTGCCAAAAGGCGCTGCAGAGGAAAAACAGGGCAGCGCAAGAAGAGTAACGAGCCAGAAGAAGGGAGGAGAAAAAACTACTGCGACAAAAGAAAATAATCTTCGCAGCCTCCCAGCTCTAGGATATCGTGGAGTCTAGGGACAAACATAAAACACGAGCCTTTTACAAGAAAGCCAAAAGTCTTGAAGGAGGCTTCAAAAAGGGCACCAGGCTCTTCGAAACTGCGAGGGTAATCTTGTCACCGACCCGCAGGAAATAGTGAATGTATTTAAGCAGCATTTCCAGCAGCTGCTTAACGAGCATGACCAAGAGAGAGTGGTAGGGACCGAGGAAATCCCAACTCCAGCCGCTGAAGTAGTCTTCCCACCCAGCATCGAAGAAGTCGGCACAGCTATTCAGAAGCTGAAGAACAACAAGACCGCAGCCTCAGATGGCTTGCCATCAGAGCTCTTCAAGGCTGGCGGCGATGTTCTGGTAGGGAGCATGCACCAGATCATCTGCAGAATTTGGGGAGATGAAAGCATGCCCGATGACTTGAATACCAGCTCTATATGCCCCATCCACAAAAAAGGCGATCCTACCTCTTGCAAGAACTTTAAAGGTATATCCCTGCTCAATGTCGCATACAAGATCCTGTCCAGCGTATTGTGTGAACGTCTAAAACCATTTTGCACCGCACTAATCGGCAGCTACCAGTGCGGCTTCCGGCCCGGCAAGTCAACTATAGACCAAATTTTTACACTTCGACAAATCCTGGAAAAGACCAACGAGTTTCGAATCGATACACACCGTCTTTTCATCGATTTCAAAGCCGCATACGACAGCATTCATAGTGAAGAACTGTTTGGGGCGATGGCCGAATTCGGGATCCCGGTAAAACTGATCCAGTTGTGTCGCGCCACGCTAAAAAACACGCGATGCACCGTGCAACTCGGTTCTAGGACCTCGGAACCATTCGAAACATGCACCGGATTTCGGCAAGGAGATACGCTGTCATGTGACTTCTTCAACCTGGTGCTGGAGCAGATAGTGCGACGGACAGGCGTCAACAGGGAAGGCACTATCTTTTACAAGTCCATCCAGCTGCTAGGATACGCGGATGATATCGACATCATCGCGTGTCCTCGCCGTGGCATTGTGGAAGCATTCACGGCGATTGAAGAACAGGCGAAACGAGTTGGTCTTAAGATCAATGAGGACAAAACGAAATACATGCTGTCAAGCAAAAACCAATCCGTCGCTCACCACCTGGGACAAAATATAACAATTGACAGCTACAATTTCGAGGTAGTTAAGGAGTTTGTCTACCTCGGGGCAAACGTAAATTCCACAAATGACACCACAGTGGAGATCCGGCATAGAATCGCCCTTGGCTACCGCTGCTACTTCGGCTTGTCCAAACAACTGGGGTCAAAACTCCTCACTCGAAAGGCCAAAGTCATGCTTTACAAAACGCTCATTCTGCCAGTCTTGCTGTACGGAGCCGAAAGCTGGACGATAAACAGGACAGTGGAGCTGATTTTGGGTTCTTTTGAAAGAAAAATTCTGCGCCGGATATTTGGTCCTGTCTGTGAGGAAGGTGGATGGAGAAGAAGACACAACCGCGAACTCTACGAGCTGTACCAAGAAGTGGATGTAGTCCGGAAGGCAAGGATCCGTCGACTACACTGGCTCGGCCACATCGAGCGCATGGACATCAACGCTCCAGCTAAGAGGATCTTCGACTCCGAGCCTCCTGGTTCGAGAAGAAGAGGAAGGCCGAACCTCCGGTATAAAGACCAAGTAATCGCGGATGTAAGACATCTTGGTCTTGACAACTGGAAGCAGCGTGCCCGGGACCGTCAAGGATGGAAGGCAGCTATAGCTCAGGCTCAGATCCTCCATGGATCACTGGCCTGATAAGTAAGTAAGTAAGTAAGTCTCTCTAGGATTTTTGCTACGTTTGACAGGAGTAAGATGGCCTGAAGTATTGTAGATGCAGTTTTCTAGTATCCGTACGATTTTTGTCAGCTTCCAGATGACAGGCAAGCAGCCGTTGTTTATGCACTTGTTAAAAAACTCTGTTCGGACACTATACGGAAAAACTCATTTACGATGAAGTTTGGGATGTTGTCTAGGCCAGATGACGGTGAATAAAGAGTCCATGCTTGAATTATTTGCTGGACTATTTGCATTGAAGTTGACAACACGAATAGGCCTGGATTTAAATAGCCTTGTAACGATTAAATTGACTTCTTCTTACTCTACAACGGCGTGCTTTGCATATACAGTTCCATGTGCAGTTCCAAGGAGAAGTGGTCTACGATAGCTGGTAGCGCCCAGAGCGAATAGTTTTGGTTGAACGAGTGGATTAGATTAGGTGACATCAAGGAGAGGTCTATATAAGCCGAGCTGGCGAGGAAGACTAGGGTTTGGGGCTGCAATGTGCATACTCCAATCAGGCATCATGGTGATATACATATGGATCCCTTAGATGAAGGCCACCGAGCTATTGTTAGCTTGAAGCTTGTAAGCTCTGTTCTCCTGCTCAATTTAACTGAGGACGAAATGTTGAAGGTTATAATTTTCAATTGCATAGGCGTGGACAACCTGACTAAGAAGGTCCAGGTAAACGATTTTTTTTTACCGAAGAGATTCAGCGTTGGTAGGCTGCTATTTTGCTAAGTAAATCATACACTCCTATTCTAACGAGACTTTTGACTGGTCAAGAAATTAGCTCAGGAGATTGGTCTTAGGAACCGTTTGGACCCGCTCAGTAGGAAGAGGATTTTCAGCTTGTTTCAGAAGACTGGCGTTTGTGATTTTCGGTGAGACGCTACTTGTGTTAATGTTATTTTTAGGGATTGAGCCAATTTCATCTCACTTTTCTCTTACCTCTTAAGGGTGGCATATAATGTATTTTTTGTATTCGGGGCGGCCGCAATAGTTTGCTGGTCATAGTTCACACAGATGGCTGAAGAAGAATTCCCCTTAAGAAGAGAGTATTCGTCAGGCTGACACGACTCTCGGCATTTTTCGTAGTGGCATGACCTGCTGCAGTTTTGAACCACTGTCAACGCCTGCACACCTGGAGAACACCATTGTTTCTTTTTGGCCTTACCCATTTTATTTGGTTGCCGAAAAGCAGCCTGATTTTTATAAGCTCTCCTACAAATTTTCCCGGATTTGGGCGAACGAGCGATTGCTAACATTCCCAGCCCTCTCTTTGAAATTTTACGAGTTTTGTCCCAAATTTTAAGACATTATTGACCATGTTTGGAAATAGATTCTTTATTTCCCGCTGGATGTTGTCCGTAACGAGATAGCATGTGAGTCCTTTGAAGACTAGGTTTTACTCATTGTTTTCCGGTAGAGTATAGGATTACTTACTTACTTACTTACTTATTAGGTCAGCAATCTATGGAGGATCTAAGTTTGACGGTCACGGTGCTTCCAGTTATCAAGACCAAGTTGTCTTACATCCGTGATTACTTGGTCTTTATACCAGAAGTTCGGTCTTCCTATTCTTCTCGAACGAGGAGGTTCGGAGTCAAAGACCCTCATAGCTTGAGCTCGCTCGATGTGGCTGAACCAATGTAGTGAACGAATCTTTACCTTCCGGACTATATCCACATCTTTGTACAGCTCGTAGATCTCGCGGTTGTGTCCTCTCCTCTATTCACCTTCCTCACAGACAGGACCAAATATCCGGCGCAGAATTTTTCTTACGAAAGAACCCAAAATCAGCTCCGCTGTCCTGCTTATCGTCCAGCTTTCCGCTCTGTACAGCAAGACTGGCTTTTGTTAAGCATGACTTTGGTTCTTCGAGTGAGAAGTTTTGACCCAAGTTGCTGGGACAAACCGAAGAAGCAGCGAATCTCCAGCGTGGTGTCGTTTGTAGAGTTTACGTTTGCGCCGAGGTAGACAGACTCCTTAACCACCTCGAAATTATAGCTGTCAACCGTTATATTTTGTCCCAAGTGGTGAGCGATGGATCGAATCCTCATTGACTTTAAGACCAAATCGGTTCGCCTGTTCTTCAATCACCGTAAAAGCTTCTACAACGCCCCGCAGGACCGCGCGATTATGTCAATATCATCCATGTATCCTAGCAGCTGGACAGGGTTGTAGAAGATAGTGTCCCCAGCACTAAATTGAACAAGTCACACGACAGCGCATCTATCTTGTCGAAATCCGGTGCACATTTCAAACGGTTCAGACGTCCGAACTTTATGGTGCATCGCGTATTTTTTAGCGTGGCGCGACACAGCCGGATCAGTTTTCCTGGGATTCTCAATTCGGCAATCGGATCAAACAATTCCTTACGATGAATGTCGTCGTATGCGGCTTTAAATTCGATAAGGAAATGGTGTGTATCGATTTAAAACTCGCTGGTCTTTTCCAGGATTCATCGAAGTGCGAATAATTGGTCTATAGTCGATTTGCCGGAAGCCGCACTGGTAGCTGTCGATAAGTGCGGTGCAAAAGGGCTTTAGACGTTTACACAATACGCTGGACAGGATATTGTATGTGACATTGAACAGGGAAATACTTCTATAGTTCTTGCAAGAGGTAGGATCGCCTTTTTTGTGGATAGGTCTGATATTACAGTCATCGTCGGCGTACTTTCACCTTCCCAAATTCTTCAGATGATCTGGTGAATGCTCCCTATCAGAACATCGCCGCCAAACTTGAAGAGTTCTGATGGGAAGCCATCTGAGCCTGCGGCCTTTTGTTGTTCTTCAGCTTTTGAATAGCCGTGCTGACTTCTTAATGATGAGTGCGAGAACTCCTTCAGGGACTGGAGTTGGGATGTCCTCAGTCCCTACCACTCTCTATTAGTCTTGCTCGTTAAGCAGCTGAAGGAAATGCTGCTTAAATACATCCAGTATTCCCTGCGGGTCGGTGATAAGATTACTTTCGCAATTTCAAAGAACCTGGGTACCTGGGTGCCCTTTAGCTATCTTATAAATGGCCCGTATTTTATGTCTGTCCTTAGACTGCTCGATATCTTTGAGCTGGGAGGCCGCAAGGATTCTGTTCTTTAGTCGCAGCACTCTTACTCTCGGTACTCTTTTCGCGCTGCCCTGATCTTCCGCTGCAGCGCCTTTTGGTACGCCTGGTCGGTTGCTGCCTTATTTCTGCTCACACTCGCCATGATACCACGGATTTCTTGTCGGAGGTGGTAGGTATCCTTAGGTGGTTTCAGCTACTTTCTGAATGGCTGAGCGGCAATGCAACCACATATTGTTGATATTTGTGCTCGACGTAGGCATACCGGAGAGCCTTTCTCTCAGTTGCTCCCTGTAGACTCTATCGAACTGCCTCATGGTAGGCTGGTGTAGCGTTCTGACATTGGACAGTCCAGCTCTGAATCTTGGTGCTACTAGGAATTAGTCAGAGTCAACGTTTGTGACAGATGTAATAGATGTCACAATCAAATCACACCGTTTCCAATCCAACGTATTTTCTGGATCGCAGTAATATCCGCCTTGTACTGCGTGAGTATTCTTTCCAGTTTATGAGCAGCTCCAGAAGTGTACAAAGTTCTGACATTCCAGAAGCATACTTGCAAATCGTATCCCTTTTTCGCGCCATATCGTCTTCCAATCAATCTTCAATCAATTGGTATAAGGTCCCTTAGGATGGCAAATTTTGTCGTCATTTCCTGTTCCCCTCTGTTCTACCTTATTTTGTTCTGCCAGGTTCTGTTCTGCCTTGTTCTATTCTCTCTTGTTGTTCCGCTTTATACTGTTCTGCCTTGTTCTGTTCTGCCTTGTTTTGTTCTGTCTTGTTCTGTTTTGCAAGAAAGCAACTGTTGCCCTCTACAGCTGTAAGAAAGAAGTGAACAGGAGGTGGGTCACCCACCAAGCATTATGTACTGACTCTAGACAGCAGTCATAAGGCCTATCCTCCTGTATGGCGTCGGAGTCTGGTGGACTGCTCTGGACAAAGCAGTCAATCGAAACCTTCTGGGGAAGGTACAAAGATCGGCCAGCTTATATATAAGCGGAGCGATCAGATCAACCCCCACGGAGGCCCTAAATGTTCTACTGCATCTCCCAGCATTAAACCTTTTCAGCAAGCAAGTTACTGCATGCGCGGCCCTAAGGATGAGGAGCATAAGAAAATGGCCCACATCTCAAAAAGGCCACACCACTATTCTAAAACACTTCAAAGTACCCATGGATACTGACTACATCACCCCGCAGAATGTGTTCACCAGGAACTTCGAAGTTGTCTTTCCATCAATACCGATGGCTCTAAGATGGAGTCGGGTGTAGGCAGTCTTCTCCAAGGAACTTAACCTCAACCTATCTTTCAGACTCCCAAATTACTGCACTAAGGATATTATCATTTGCACGGATAGCCAATCTGCGATTTGGCTGCGGTAACCCACAAATCAAAGACATCCCTTAACTGCCGCCTATCTCTAGACGAGATGGCTCGACAGTTCAACATTAAAGTACTGTGGGATCCCGGGCATTGGGATATTCCAGAAAACGGCGCGGCCGACGAACTCGCAAAGTTAGGGTCAAGCACACTCAGCCTACCTACCCTCGGGTACCTAGAAACACCAATAAGTACGGTAAAGCATGTGATAAAGCTTCAAACCATAGAGGAGACCAACCTCCAATGGAATGAGAGCAATATCGGCTTTATCACCAAACAATTGTGGCCTAAGTTAAACTTAAGACGAACCAGGGACCTGGTGGCAACCAAAAGGGCAATCTTAAGTACTCTAGTGGGTGTCATTACAGGTCACAGCACCATTGGAAAACACGCCGCCAGACTGGGGCTACCCTACAATGACTTCTGTCGCGGCTGCATGGACGAGGAGGAGGAGGAATCAATACTCCACCTCCTCTGCTCATGTCCCTCTTTTGCGAATCGCAGGAGGATTTACCTCGGCGCCCTTCTTCGACAATCTAAGTGAGCTAGCAAATCAAAAAATAGCTCAACTCCACCGCTTTATTAGAAGCACCGGTTGGTTCCCAGGTAGCGGATCAGGGTAACCTGATCCAGGTGGCATCACAATGGGCCGGCTTGGGCCTAAGTATGGCTTATGCTTACCATGTCAACCTAACCTAACCTGTTCTGTTCTGCCTTGTTTTGTACTGTCTTGTTTTATTCTGACTTGTTCTGTTCTGCATTGTTCAGTTCTGTTCTGCCTTTTTCTATTCTACCTTGTTCTGTTCTATCTTGTTCTGTTCTGCCGTGTTCTGTTCTATCTTGTTGTGTTCTGCCTTATTTTGTTCTGCCTTCTTCTTTCCTCCCTTGTTCTGTTCTGCCTGGTTCTGTTCTACTCTGTGCTTTCTGCCTTTTTCTGTTACGGCTTGTTCTGTTCTGCTTTTTAGGGTTCCGTACCCAAAGGTAAAACGGAACCCTATTACTAAGACTTCGCTGTCCGTCTGTCCGTCTGTCACCAGGCTGTATCTCATGAACCGTGATAGACAGTTGAAATTTTCACAGATGATGTATTTCTGTTGCCGCTACCACGTTATCAAAGCAATATGCCGATAACCTGCCCGCAACCAAAATCTGTCATCATACAAAAAATGTGATTTAATGTGATGACTGATGAGGTAACATATGTACATAGTCTCTTTCATATTTATACATATACTAGCTTTTGCCCGCGGCTTCGCTCACTTTAAATTCGGGGTATCACGATTCCCCTTTGCTGATTTAGAACACCAAAGAGAACTCGGAACAGAATGTTATTTTAATACGCTACTGAAGACGATATTATATGTCTTTCCATTTGGAGATAGAATGTAAAGATTCTGGGCGTTGGACACACGCGAACATGCTACCCATTACATAATCTCGGGGCATCGTATAACCATGAATGGGACGCTTAATAGTCAAATAACAGAGTATAGGTACCGTATGCACTATAGTGTGAAGCGCCCGATACCCGCACTTAAGTACAGATAGAGAGCACACAACGTTAGCGCGTTTCAGAAACATATCAGCGCCATCTATCGTAATTCAAGAGTAACACTTAATTATGTTTCGAATGTTGATTGTTTTCTCAAAAGTTGGATGATTTATGATTGTTTTAATTAGATTATTTTATTATTCGTTTGTATCATAGAACATATACTAATTTTGCGGAGAGTCTCACACAAATTTCCATCCCCCACTGATTTTTTTTTTGCTGCATACAGACTTAACGGGGGCTATAAAGAAACAAAAAGTAGCCTACGTCACTCTCCATCCCTTCAACTATCACCACTTAAAAAATCACGTCAATTCGTCGCTCCGTTTTGCCGTGAAAGACGGACAAACAGACACACACACTTTCACATTTATAATATTAGTATAGATAGGAGTTCCGACTCACAATTTTGATTCGTGGGTAACCTCGCAGCTAAAGTGTCCATTTCACTAGAGCAAAGTATATGAAGAATATTACTAAAATGCTTTTACGGATAAGGAGAAATTCGCAGGACACAATAATGGAAAATTGATTAAGAGATCCAGCGAAAATTAGATCGGGTTTGAACCTAAGTAGGTCGGTGGGTGAGAGGCTACAATTTATTGTGTCAAGCATCTAATAATATGAGGTTACGGGTGTGATCATTTCTTTTGAGTCCAACGGATTTTTCCTTACAGATCTGGTGATGGCATTACTAAGCCACCGTTGTTTTCTTCCTACTTATGAAGAGAGCAGACTAAATATTGATGCATTTACATCATTCATCGATCATATCGGAGCAGCCTAAACTTGATCAAGGAATGTCAACAACACCCTCGTAAACCTGAGATTAGAAATAATGAATCACAATTTAATATGTCTGAGTAATGAAACAACTTATTTATTAATTTAAAATAAAAAAGCGTCAGAGCAGATCGGGACTCGGGAGCACAACACACATTTGGGGTTCCGCGGCTGCGTTTTTATACACTGCGACAGTATCGTTCGCGTGGTGTGAGGTCAGTTATTGGTTTGGGTGTCTTATATGGGACAACGGACGAGCGGACGTTGGCCCATATTCAATATTTTATGCTGGCGTGGTTGTTTCGTTGTTTTGTGCGCCAAGTGTCGTTGTTCAAGTGGGTCAGTATGTTTGGCGTTTGTTTTGGTGGAGTTTATTGCTCTGTTTGTTTATGCCAGCTTTAGGCGAGCATTGTTCTGGTTGGTGATATGTCGTAATAGTTTGTTTCTAGTTGTTTATCTTTGTAGTTCATTTTATGTTTGCAACAATGTAGTTCGGTTTGTGTTTGCAACAATGTCAGCTTTGATTGTCGCTTTTTTTGGGGTCGCCTAGGTGCGTCGCAACGGTTAGTAGGGTGAGGAGCTGAATAATGTTGAGTGTAATGTACTTGGGTGTGGCGGATGTAACTATTAGACTCGGTTTACGAGATTGACAGTAAACTGTCATGCAGTAAATTAGCAAACACAAAACCCCTCCCTTTAGACAGTTTTTATTTATTTATTGTTTTTTAGTGTTTTATTTTCAGCAGTTCATGCACGATTTGTGACATTTACGAGACTTGCGCATGCTCAATCTTCTTCTTCTTCACAACGGGCGCTACAGTTCGGGGTGAACCTAGGCATCAACCAACATGCCCCTCCAATATATTATATATAAGTACAGATACAGATGGTACGGAACCCTTTGTGGGCGAGTCCAACTCGCACTTGGCCGGTTTTTTCTTTTTATAGTGGCCAACCTCGTAACTTTTTAAACAAAGAGTAAAACTTTGGTTTTTACAAAAGGAAACCAGACGTTTGTAAAAGAAAAAACCTTTATTATGAGCGAATATATTATATAAAATCCCGACATTTTTATTAATTTCTTAATTGAACTAAATTTTCAAGTCTTTTTCATTTTGTTTCACAAATTTCAAATTCTGTCTTAAGCCATTTAAGATGAGCCGCAATGCGATTGGCTTTAACATGGAAGTCTTTATAAATATTCGATTTTCTTATATATTATTTGAGTTAAAATATATATATTTCTGTAAACAATTATCAGCTAATTGTGCCCTTTCCCTGTAAAAAACAAAAAGTAATAAACTCATTCTCTACGTAGTTATGTGTGTTGCGTGTATAAATGGAAATGTATTCGAGACGTTGATTCGCTTTCGTATAAGTATAAAATACAAAATTTAAAAATATAAATAAGGACAAAGTGGAATGTAGTGTTGGAATAATCCCATCGTCCATGCCTTGAGGATCGCTTGAAATAATCTAATTTAGTTTGGCACTGGGATGTGATTTGCTAACGAAGACGACTGAAGGCAGGAAAGATGTAGATAGAAGGATGATGGTTTCGTTAGTTTTAAAGCATTATTGCAGTTAAGCAACAGGAGGAACTTCTTCATTTGTCACAATTTGTTGTGGAATAATTTCGGCAACTTCCACGTCGTTGTTACTGTTTGCTTCAACAGTTTCTTCTGATTCGACTGCGTTCACTGGGATCGAGCCATTCGTTGTACCTTCAACAGTTCCCGTAATCGTATTTAATTCCTCCATGATTTTTTCGGCAATTTTCGGATCGATTTCCATGATTTTCGCCTTTAGCTGTGCTTTCATCTCTTCCGGCCATTTGGGAGCCCATTCCTTGAAGAGTTTAATCTGTAACAGTAGAAATCAGATAATTACCGATTGGAATATGTA
The DNA here is from genome assembly GCA_951905685.1 of Eumerus sabulonum. Taxonomy (NCBI): domain Eukaryota; kingdom Metazoa; phylum Arthropoda; class Insecta; order Diptera; family Syrphidae; genus Eumerus; species Eumerus sabulonum. Next base: position 214,772,061 of record OX645060.1, read on the forward strand.
GAAACATGTTGAAGATCGACAACTGTCCCAGTTTTACGCTTCGAATAGAAACTAGATCTATTGGTGTCACCTTATGTGTTGATCCACTTACAACCGCCGCGAATTAACCAATATTGCATACAATTATTTACATCATCTCTTTAAGCTAATTTCCAATAATTCTTTGAGAGCACTTACCCTGCATTGAAACAAACTCATCGGTTTGTCCATAACATCTGCATTTGCCATACCGCTAACAACTCCATTCACGTATACACCGTCCGTTTCACGGGTCAAGTAATCGAGCAGAATCGGCACAAAGTCATCGCGTTGCAATTCGCTCCATTCATTGAACCATTGGACAATATAGCGGAGCTCACCATCGGGAGTTAAGTTATTCATCGACATGCTGCTGTTTTTCTTCTCCAAACGTATGAATTTCACCAAAAATGTACGTATGCAATAGCAAGGCAATTGGGTAGACTACACCTTGTTGGTACTAAAGCGATTCAAGTCGTTCGATTAATGGTAATGATAATGTTGCATCTTTGACGAGAAATTTATTGCCAAGTGGTTGATTTCATGAGAAAAACAAGAAAATTGTTGTCCCTTTGCCACACTCTGGATTCGGATTTCGTGAATGACGTTTGGGTTTATGTTCGAATCCAGGGATGTCAACGTTCAATTACTGGGCGACTTCAGCGAATACAATCGTAATTTCTTAAAATAGAATTCGTTGCTTAGTCGGAGTCTACACGAGGGCTATCTTTTTGCGCCTTTTTCTTTTGAACCTACGTTCCAATTTGAGGACGCGTCCACACGGAGTTTTTCTGCGTGTGCCTGTTTCTTGACATTTCGCTTCACATTTCAATTTCGTTGCCTGTGGTGACGTTTGAAAAGTAGGGATGGTATCCAAACGTACACTACCAAGTCAGAAACAAGAGTGAAGCGACATCGCAAAAGAAAGAAAAGGAGATAAGGAAATGGCAAAAAACCCACGAAGTAGCTACCCGCGCGTGAGTGTGCCATTGTATTTCTGTTTCACTTACCCTCTCTTTTACACTTATTTAAGCCCTCACCAGATAGCCCTCATCTAGACTCCGACTTAAAAACTCAATATTTTTTTGTGATTGGAGATGCATAATACAGTTGAATAAACCAAAGAAATGTGTAAAATAGCACGCGTCATCTTGGAATTCATACTCCTATTACCTCGTTAGACGTTTAGAAGGCAAGCCCATGTAGTAGCTGATTGAGTTGCACATGTTGCAGATTACAACTCGAAAATAAGAGTCCGTCATTCCGACCACTTAAAATCACTCATTTCACTTAAAATAACTTTGCTATCTTCCGCTTTCTTGCAAATCAACACTTATAAACGTGAAGTGCATGTGAAGCAACATCGCAAAACAAAGAAAAGGAGATAAGGAAATGTTAAAAAGATGCACGAAGTAGCCCACCCGTGCATCACTGTGCCAGTATATTTCTATTTCACTGACCATCTCTTTCGCACTCATGTGAGTCTTGGCTACTGTTGCATGGTGTAATACCTGACTTAGCAAAGATTTATAACCTCGGCCAGCTTCTTCGCAACTCAGGTTACTTGATTGGAACCAATGATATTTGCACTTTAAAGATCGAGATGAAATGGCGCTTGGGGCATTTGCTTTCTTCTTTATCGCCTGCGTGTTATGGTGTATTTGCTTCAAGTGGTGATTCCTATAATATGGTTTGTTTCCTTCATAGAAAAGTCAGGCTCTGAGTCCTGCTGCCACTGGGAAATGATCAGAGCCGATGTTTGCTTCTCTGAACGTTCTAACATGCAGGATGTTTGACGCATGTTTTGCGTCTATGAGCACATGGTCAATTTGGTTGGCAGTTCGACCATTTGGAGACCGCCGGGTTGCTGTGTGGATCTGCTTGCCCGGAAATCCTGTGCCACTTGTTATCGTATTACGAGTTGCCGCAATATCCGTACGTCAAAAGCCGTTGTTTTTTGCCGTATAGTGGAGGCTGTGTTTTCTGACTACTCCGCCAAAGATGTCATCCTTACCGATTTGGCGCTCAAGTCACCGAGTACGCTTTTAATGTCGTACGCCGGACAAGCTCCGTAGTCTTCGTTCAAGAGGTCGTATAAATCCTCTTTTATGGTTTCTTCTTCTTATATTGTGAAATCTGTCTTGGATGCGAATCACAACTAGGCGATCGTTTATTGGTTAAAAATCGATCACTTTAGACCTTAGCTTATTTCCCACGTCGCATCCGGATCCCAATAAGTGCAGCCTTTTGTGGCAACTGTAGTAAATGTCGCACTACTTCCTTACCCTTCCTTGTCCTATCCAGCGTATTTATGGGATCGCACTAATATCCGCCTTGTACAGAACTGTAGAGGGTTCTCACATTCCAGGAGCACACTCGCAAATCGTGGTCCTTTTTCCTTCTGTGTCATCGTTGGATATCCGTCCTTGAATCCGAGGCCATATTCTCATTCATAACAAGTTTTCTTTTTAGATGGGCGGATTGTTAGCCCTACGCATAACCGCCATCCAGGTCTGGTTGAGCCCTTTTCCCTAGGGCGGTAGCTGCATTCATCAGTTCACCTCTCAACGGGTTTTGAGGAAGCTACCCAGACCGTGCCGCGGGATGACTATATGTCAACTTGGCCTGAGCATTAGCAGGGAGCATTGATGGCGTCTCGTCATGTTGAGTTCGATCGGCAACTAGGTCCTACTCCTCATTTTTTCAGATACACAGATTCGTAATCCGTCAATTGTGTAAAAAGTTTAATTGATTAGAGAATTATTAGAATCTCTGAAGAAATACGCTGTGTCATACTTTAAAAGGAATAACCATTGTATAAAAACGTACCGAAATATGTCTAAAGTGCACGAGGAGACCACTGTAAGTAAACGCCGGACCCAGGAGTTGTTTGTTCCTCGCTTTAGCAGCCAATCACTAAAAAGGTCGTTAAAGTCAAGCTGGTGGAGCAGAAGTAGCACGCAAATTGCCACGAGGTAGCGGAGGCAATCGACGTCGACCACATGAAAGTTTAGACTTACTTACTTACCAGGCCAGCGATCCATGGAGGATCTGGGCCTGAGCTATAGCTGCCTTCCATCCTTGACGGCCCCGGGCACGCTGCTTCCAGTTGTCAAGACCAAGATGTCTTACATCCGCGATTACTTGGTCTTTATACCGGAGGTTCGGTCTTCCTCTTCTTCTCGAACCAGGAGACTCGGAGTCGAAGACCCTCTTAGCTGGAGCGTTGATGTCCATGCGCTCGATGTGGCCGAGCCAGTGTAGTCGACGGATCCTTGCCTTCCGGACTACATCCACATCTTGGTACAGCTCGTAGAGTTCGCGGTTGTGTCTTCTTCTCCATTCACCTTCCTCACAGACAGGACCAAATATCCGGCGCAGAATTTTCTTTCGAAAGAACCCAAAATCAGCTCCCCCGACCTGCTTATTGTCCAGCTTTCGGCTCCGTACAGCAAGACTGGCAGAATGAGCGTTTTGAAAAGCATGACTTTGGTCTTTCGAGTGAGGAGTTTTGACCCCAGTTGCTTGGACAAGCCAAAGTAGCAGCGGTTGCCAAGGGCGATTCTATGCCGGATCTCCACTGTGGGGTCATTTGTGGAACTTACGTTTGCCCCGAGGTAGACAAACTCCTTAACTACCTCGAAATTGTAGCTGTCAATTGTTATGTTTAGTCCCAGGTGCTGAGCGACGGGTTGGTTTTTGCTTGACAGCATGTATTTCGTTTTGTCCTCATTGATCTTAAGACCAACTCGTTTCACCTGTTCTTCAATCGCCGTGAATGCTTCCACAATGCCACGGCGAGAACACGCGATGATGTCGATATCATCCGCGTATCCTAGCAGCTGGATGGACTTGTAAAAGATAGTGCCTTCGCTTTTGACGCCTGCCCGTCGCACTATCTGCTCCAGCACCAGGTTGAAGAAGTCACATGACAGCGCATCTCCTTGCCGGAATCCGGTGCATGTTTCGAATGGTTTCGAGGTCCTAGAACCGAGTTGCACGGTGCATCGCGTGATTTTTAGCGTGGCGCGACACAACTGGATCAGTTTTCCCGGGATCCTGAAATCAGCCATCGCCCCAAACAGTTCTTCACGATGAATGCTGTCGTATGCGGCTTTGAAATCGATGAAAAGATGGTGTGTATCGATTCGAAACTCGTTGGCCTTTTCCAGGATTTGTCGAAGTGTGAAAGTTTGGTCTATAGTTGATTTGCCGGGCCGGAAGCCGCACTGGTAGCTGCCGATTAGTGCGGTGCAAAATGGTTTTAGACGTTCACACAATACGCTGGACAGGATCTTGTATGCGACATTGAGCAGGGATATACCTCTAAAGTTCTTGCAGGAGGTAGGATCGCCTTTTTTGTGGATGGGGCATATAGAGCTGGTATTCCAGTCGTCGGGCATGCTTTCATCTTCCCAAATTCTGCAGATGATCTGGTGCATGCTCCCTACCAGAACATCGCCGCCAGATTTGAAGAGCTCTGATGGCAAGCGATCTGAACCTGCGGCCTTGTTGTTCTTCAGCTTCTGAATAGCTGTGCCGACTTCTTCGATGCCGGGTGGGAAGACTTCTTCAGCGGCTGGAGTTGGGATTTCCTCGGTCCCTACCACTCTCTCTTGGTCATGCTCGTTAAGCAGCTGCTGGAAATGCTGCTTAAATACATCCACTATTCCCTGCGGGTCGGTGACAAGATTACCCTCGCAGTTTCGAAGAGCCTGGGTGCCCTTTTTGAAGCCTCCTGCAAGGCCTTGGGCTTTCTTGTAAAAGGCTCGTGTTTTATGTTTATCCCTAGACTCCTCGGTATCCTTCAGCTTGGAGGCTGCAAAGATTCTTTCTTATTGTCGTAGTAGTTTTCTCCCCCCTTCTTCTGGCTCGGTTCTCTTCTTGCGCTGCCCTGGTTTTCCTCTGCAGCGCCTTTTGATACGCCTCGTCGGTTGCTGCCTTTTTCTGCTCACACTCGCCATCATACCACGGGTTTCTTGTCGGGGGTGGTAGGTATCCTAAGGTGGTTTCGACTACTTCCTGAATGGCTGAGCGGCAATGCAGCCACATATTATTGGCATTTGTGTTCGACGTAGGCATACCGTAGAGTCTTTCGCTCAGCTGCTCCCTGTAGACTCTGACAACCTCCGGTGTGCTCAGGCGCCCAATGTCGAACCTCCTCCTGATGGGCTGGTGCAGCTTTCTGACATTGGACAGTCGAGCTCTGAATCTTGCTGATACGAGGAAGTGGTCAGAGACGACATTTGCCCCTCTGAATGTTCGCACATCCAGGATGTTTGACGAGTGCCTTGCGTCAATGAGCACATGGTCGATTTGGTTGGCGGTTCGACCATCCGGAGATCGCCAGGTTGCTGTGTGGATTCGCTTGCGAGGGAATCTTGTGCTACTTATCACCGCATTACGTATGTATGTATGTATGTTGGCGTTACAGTCCATGAAGGACCTGAGCCGAGCTTCTCTCAATCACCCATGTTGTGTGTGATTTCATTTTCCCATAGGTGAAAGGGACCTACAGTTTATTGCCGGTTCCGAACGGCGAATTTCGAGAAGCTTTTCATGACAATTTTACTACAGGGGGTTTTGTCAGAACCCCGCTGAGGAGAAACACCGTGAAAAACACGTTCGATGACATGGCTGTGTCGGGATTCGATCCCGTGTCATCGGCGTCAGAGGCCAACACACTACCCACTGCGCCACGGTGCTCTCACCGCATTACGAGCTGTCGCAAAGTCAGCGAGTCGGAAGCCGTTATCTGTTGTTGTATGGTGGAGGCTGTGCTTTCCGATCACTCCGCCAAGGGTGTTCTCCTTACCGATTTTGACGTTGAAGTCCCCGAGCACGATTTTTACATCGTACTCCGGAAAAGCTCCGTAGGCGCTGTCCAGGAGGTCATAGAAGTTCTCCTTGATAGGGTCTTCAGCCTCGTCGGTAGGGGCGTGTGCACATATAAGGCTGATGTTATAAAATCTGCCTCTGATGCGGATCACAACTAGGCGGTCACTTATCGGCTTAAAGTCGATGACCCTCGACCTTAACCGCCTTCCCACGACAAATGCGCATCCCAGTAAGTGCAACCTTTTGTGATAGCTGTAATAAATGTCGCAATTTTTCTTCCTAATCATACCGTTTCCTATCCAGCGTATTTCCCGGACCGCAGTAATATCCGCCTTGTACTGCGTGAGGATTCCTTCTAGTTTATGGGCAGCTCTGGGAGTGTACAGGGTTCTGACATTCCAGGAGCATACTCGCAAATCGTGTTCCTTTTTTGTGCGTTATCGTCGTCGAGTATCCGTCCTCGTATCCGAGGCATCTTAGTCGGGGTTTTGTCGCTGCATACGTTTGTTCACCTCCCAACGGTTGTTGAAGAGGCTATCCAGAGGGCGCCGCGAGGAGGCCGTATGTCAACTTGACCCGGGCATTTAAACAGGGATCGTTGCTGGTATCTCGCCAGTTTGAGAGCGATCAACAACTTTACCCTATATGTCCGAGCGTATGCCCTCTCATGAAAGTTTAGAATATTCTTAAAAAAGGCAGGCTATTCAAAGAAGCTCGATGTTTGGGTGGAACATGAATTAATGTAACAAAATTTGATTGATGAACTACCATCAGTGACGCACTGTTGGAACGTAACGAAATCAAACCTTTTTTGAAGTGAATTATTACGGGATGAAAAATGGATTAAATACGAACATATCCAATGCAAGCGATTACGGTCAAAGGCCGGCGACTCTCCTTCTACAAACGTCTTGAAGGCCAGGATTGGCGACAAACAAGGTTATGCTGAGTATATAGTGGGATTGAAGTTTAATTGTCTATTATGCACAACTCGACAATTTGAACAAAGCAATCAAAAAAGTGCGACCAGATTTCTTTAACAAGAAACAAGTTGTGTTTTATCACGATAATGCCAGGTCACAGACTAATTCACTAATTTGTGATAGCTGAAATATAAAATATATGTTCGTGGTTCAATATTTTCTAGATAATGTGTCAAGATTACATCTAGTGTAGTTCCGGATTTTGTTGTTGATTCTTTGGGATTGTTATTTATACGTAGACCAAGTGTTTCTCGAAGAAAATAAATCAGCGGCAACGAATCTTTGCATTCGAAATTTACGTTGAAATCTCCTGGAATCTCCCAGAGAATCAAAGGGATCTTATCTTCGCCACTTCCAAGTGCATTTGCACCTGTGTGGCTGTAAACCAGTTCCACGTGGCCCTCCCCTGGATAGCTACCCTTGCACCCGCCAGGTAGTGAACCAATGTGTGCAGCGACCCAACCCCTTGTTCCTGGGGAAAGAGGAACCTGGCCCTTCAGGTTGAGGGTTGCGCTTAGGGGTAACATTCCTACCACTTGAAAACCTACTTGTTCCGAAACAAAAACAAGCCTCGGATACGCACGGATACAAAGCTGAAACAATCCGCCAAATACCAATCCGCATCAAAGCTAAATTTGGAAAGCTGGGGATGATCTGGTTGGGAACATGCACTAGCTCATCTGTAAGATATGGTCAGAGGAAAGCATGCCCGAGGAATGGAGTCTCAGCATCGTATGCCCGATCCACAAGAAAGGAGACCCCTCTGATTGCGCCAATTACAGAGGAATAAGTCTCCTTAACATTGCCCACAAAATCTTCTCTGCCGTTTCGTGAGAACGCCTGAAGCCTTTTGTAAATAAGCTGATAGGTCCTTATCAGTGCGGATTCAGGACAGGGAAGTTCACCATCGGCAGATCCTGGAAAAAACAACGAATTTCAAGTCGACACTCACCACCTATTTGTCGACTTCAAAGCCGCATACGACAGCGTAATTAGAGACGAGCTATACAACGCTATGTCTACCTTTCACATACCCGCTAAACTCGTCAGATTATGCAGGATAACTTTGGAGGATGCTCGCTGCTCCATCCGAATCGGTGAACACCTTACCGATAGAACGCCTTACTGATGACAAAAAAGGATTTAGGCAGGGCGATGCGCTGTCGTGTGATTTCTTCAACGTTTGCGAGTATAGAGATGGAGGCGGCGAAAATTGATTTGGCGGTAAACGAGGGCAAAACTAAATATATGCTGTCATTAAAAAAGGACGCTCACCACCGACGTCTTGGCCAGAACGTTTATATTGGCAGATATAAGTGAGAGCACCGTGGCGCAGTGGGTAGTGTGTTGGCCTCTGACGCCGATAACACGGGATCGAATCCCGACACAGCCTTGTCATCGAACGTGTCGCGGGGTTCTGACAAAACCCCCTGTAGTAAAATTGTCATGAAAAGCTTCTCGAAATTCGCCGTTCGGAACCGGCAATAAACTGTAGGTCCCTTTCACCTATGTGAAAATGAAATCACACACAACATGGGTGATTGAGAGAAGCTCGGCTCAGGTTCTTCATGGACTGTAACGCCAATATACATACATACAGCTATTGTATGTATATTATTTTTGTTTTTCCTAAGTCTCTCCTCTTGTTTTCTGTTCCAACTCTGAAATCTTATAAATATAATAAAATATGTATGTCGCAGGTGCAAAAAATTGAGATCATGTATAAGTTTTTTGCCTTTGGTTTCTGCTATTTGCTGTTAAATGATCTTAATTTTTTGCACCTGTGACATACATCTTGATATTTTTTTTTTCATAAAAACAAAAAAATAATAAAACATTTCAATATTACGTATATACTACATTTATTTAACACTATTATCTACATCAATTACACTGCAATTTTCTACATTTACATCTTCAGCAATAGATATTAGCGGTCGATGATGCGAGAAATATGAAACAAATAGTTTTGTTCTTTTACTCTCCCAGTTCTTTTACTCTCCCAGTAAATATTGCATCTATACAAGTTTTATTTTTTGTGGCAGTTTCATTTTTATTATCATTCATTTCTAATCCCCATGTGAGATACAAGAAATCTTTCAGATCTTGGCTGTTGGGTGAATTAAAATCAACATTGAAATTGCCTCCTAAAATTATACTACATTTTATACATTGCATACATATATACGAAGCATATGCAACGTAAAACACATGCTGGGCGAAATGCTTAAAAAACGCCAGCGACCCCAGAGGTAAAACATATAAATGTCAAAAATCTGTTACTTCCCAAATAACGATATTTTGTTTGAGCAATATGTTTGCAGCTCATCGAATTTTGTTGGAGGCTCGGTTTGTATGGTTTCTATTTTCGAACCACTGGCGTACAGTATTACATCATCAGCGAATGCTATAGAAAATATTAAATAATAGTGGGAGTGTAACCGTGCCTTGTGGAAGACCATTAGCGATATTAAAAACTTTAGTCGTTGTGTATATGCTATCTGTTACGACAAATTTTTTTCCACGAATCATGGAAGAAATCATGCCTATGAGTTAGTGAGGAAATTCGTATTTTATCAGTTTATATATCAATCCGTCGATCCATACCGTGTCGAAGGCTTTCTCAATATCTATCATACAAGCACCTGTACATCTCTTGGCATTCAGATTCCAGTTGATATCTGATATCAGTATTGTAACTGAGTTCACTGCCGAGTGATTTTTCTTAAATCCAAACTGATTTCGCGGTATAATTCCCTTTTCATTGCAATCAAATAAATTTGACTTATTTAAAACTATCTCAAAAATGTTCCCGATTTTAGGCAGGAGACTGATCGGCCTATTGCTCGAAGGATAAGAATGACCCTTGCCTTTTTTTGCTATTGGAAAAACCTTCGATGGTTTCCAACAATAACAACAACTGGTGAATCCAATCAAATCGCATAAAACCAAATTCGAAAGATCATCTCCCAACAATCATTCACATCACTGTTTGGACGCGTCCATTGCGCATTGATGACATTTCAAACTGAAATACATCAGCTGCTAAATCACCAACATCTCAAACGCTGTCACATGTTTACACTTCACACACGTGCGTAAACCGTCACCGACTGCAAGTGTATTGTTTTACCCACTACAGCACCAGGAGCACGGTGTCAGACTTCAGATTTCCCACCCGCCGCAGAAAGCAAAAAAAAAAAAAACTCTTCTCTTCCCAAACACCATTTTCATATAGTTGGTTTATCGTTCTCGGTTCTTTTTATCGTTATATAGTGATTTCTTTTCCTGCGGACACGGTTTTTCTTTTGTTTTCTGTTCCATTCAAACAATATCATTCATACAGTTTTTCCTTCATTTTCAATACAATTCTTTCAATACACAACCGAAAAAAACAACGAGAAAAAAAAACTGGCCTAACCAAGAGCTGTGCAAACAAGGTTTTTTGTTTTCTTCGTTCTTTTTTTTATTCTTTAATTTGCCGTGCAGAAAATGTCGTCCGCCATACAACAGGCACCGCAGCTATTGCAAAATAACAATGAGGAGAAGAAGCCGATTCTCGATGAGCAATTGGCACTTGCCGAGGAATACAAGAATCAAGGAAATGAGTTCCTGAAATGTGAGTATCGTGTGCTTTTTGTGCGATAAAACGGTCGGGGAGATAATCATTCATATAATTGGATGCAACCTAACCTCAAAAGGGTTGTGAGTATGTTATGTGCCCCAGGACACTGTGATTGTCGATTTTTTTTAAACTTTTTTCCCATTCATGTATCGTTTTGATAGAAAGATACGCGAAAGGTACGCTTTTCTCTTTTTTTGTTTTCCCAATGAATTTGTAAACGATTTGGTTAGGCGTACGGGGTAGATTCTATGATGTGGGCGATCCCACGCATTTAGTCGTTGCTCAGGTGCAGATTTGACGTCGCGGGGCCATAAAGTTTGTTTTCTTTGAATGCACACGTCCTTAACATGTGGGTGAGTGAACGAATCTCTTGCTTAGGGTTGGACATTGGAGGTTATTTTGGCGTTTGGTGCCTATGTTTGATTGTCCTTTGTATCCAATTTAGAGGGAGAATTAATATCGACAGTTCGTTTATGAAGACGGTGGAAGGCTATTTACTTTTGTTTTGTGTCAAGTAAAGATTTCCGAAAATAACCTCAGTAGTGCCTAACACGTTGCCTAGCCGACATGCAGGTCATTGGTATTTCTCTCGTTTGTGAATTGGTAGTATCTCTGAGAATAAGTAAAAAAAAAATTGTGATTTTGTAATTGTCTTCTCTACTGTCACTGATTCAAAACGCTTCCCGCCACTGTATGTCAGCACAAGTCCCTGGATTGTGTTTTAGTGTACGGGCTTGTTGATTATCATCAATATTATCTCGGCTGCTTGTCTATGGAGCATAGGCTAAGCGTTTTGTAGTTTTCGGCAGTTGTATGGTATATCGATAGCTTTCAATGCCTGCGATAAATAATAATGTAATTAAAGATTCGGACTTCGCTTTAGATTTTCTATTCTTTTTCAAATTTTTCTAGGAGACGCCTCCGTCACCTGATCACTAAATGGGTTCCCAGCAATAGTAATGTCACCGAGCCGGCGGATTGCTTGTTGTTTTCTCAATCCCTTGGTTCACTATCGGCTTCAAATGGAGAATTTCAATTAGATTTGTTGCCAAAATTTGGTCGCATGTCGTTCTGCTTCAGTCCCAAGCCGTTGAAGTCATTAGCGTTATTAGTAATTCAAATTGTGGAGGACCATTAAAGTCATTTGATGTTATTTATTGAAGTCGACTAAATTCTTTGAAGTCATTCAAATCAACTAAATCCATTAAAATTACCTGAATTCCTTTAAGTCGTAGAAGTCACCTGAAATCTTTGGGATTATTCCAGAGATCCGAATCCATTCAATTTATCTGCAATTTTTGAAGTAATTGATGTGATAAAAGTCGATTAGAGTTTTTAAAGTTAGTTGAAGTATGTAATTCATTTAAGATGAAGTGAACTCTTTTAAAGTCATTGATGTGAGTTGAAGTCATTGAGATCTGTTGATGTCATTTCATCACTTCAGACTGAAGTCATCTGAAATTATTGAAGTCCTTATCATCCGAATACAAACTTCAATATTATTAAAATCCTTAAAGCCACCTGAACTATTTGAAGTCATTGAAGTCTGGTGTAGCCGAAGTCACCTACATTGAGTCAGAAAATTGTTGATATCACAACCAATTCAAGTCGGTTGAAGTCACATGGAATCTTTGAAATTGAATTTATCTAATATCATTGAAGCCTTTAGTCATCTGAAATCTTTAAATTAATTGAAATTGTTGGAGGCATTTGAAGTATTACAAGTCAAGTGTAGTGGAGTCACCTACATACATATGTATGTTCTTTGAAGTCCATGAAGGCACATCAAATCTTTTATGTCATTAAAATCAATTGAAGTCAGTTGAAGTGATTGAGATCAGTTGGAGTCAGTTAAGATCAGTTGGAATCAGCTAAAGAAATTCAAGTCAGCTAAAGTCACCAAAGTAAGTGTATGCCATTGAAGCCAGTTGAAGTACATAATTAAAGTCATCTGAATTATTTGCAACTTTTGCAGCTTCCTGTTTTTTTCGAAGTTTTTAAAGAAGAAAAATATGTATTGCAAGTTAGTGATCATTGAATTGTTCTTTTTTCTTATTGTTGAGTACTTTATTTGAAGCAAAAGCAATAAAAAATAGAGGAATAAAGAAACAGGTACCTGTATCAGGCATCAAGACAAAAATTAAGGTGACATAGAATGTATTCCTTCAAATCAATTCCATCGCCTTTATGCCAACGGATTTTTCAATCTTCGAAAGAGTTTTTAATGTGGGAACGGTCTTTTGAGTTTGTTGAATAGATAGAAGTTGCACTGTGCAAAATCAGGTGAACACGGAGGTTCTGGAATGATATGAATGAGGTGTGAGACGGTGCATTATCGTGGCGCATAAAATCAAGAATTGTCTCACCATAACAACGGCTTCTTTAACAACGCATAACGCCCAAATAGTATTTTTGCTGACAGTTTGACCTGGCGGAAGGGACTCGGAATGCACAACACCACGATCATTTGCGAGCGAATTTTACGTGTTTTTTTTTAGTCTTGTCTCACCTTAAGCACGACATTCTTTTGGACGGACAACGAAGTCTTAGTAGTAGGGTCCCGTTTTACTCTTTGGGTACGGAACCCTAAAATCTGGGTTTTCGGTACCAATCTAGATTTGACAAAACATTCTTTTAAATGTCTATCAGAAAGATCTCTAATTGCTAATCGAAGGTTTGCAAGCACGAAATTTTTGATTTTTTGGACGTGAACTTTGTTGGTTGGTCTTTGTCTTCGACACGTTCTCCACCTTGTTGGAACTCTTCAAAGGCTTTCTGCACCATCCTCAAAAAAAAATCGTAAATTCATTCCGCAGCCAAATTTTAAAAACAATTCTCAACAAATTTAGACATAAAAATCGAAAAATTCACTTTTAGCAGCTCAAACTAATTAATATTTTGGCGCGGATGTCAGAGGCAGCCCTACGAACCTAAAAATAAAAAAAAACAACAAATTTATGCCATTTTTTATATACATTTTTTGGGTTTTTCCCTTCACAGCCTTTTTGTCGGTTTGGACATATTCACGATGAACGATGCCGCGGTACGAGAGGTGACGTGGATCGTCTTCTACCGATTCACGACCCTTCTTGAACCTCTGCTCATACAAATACACGTGTACGCTCCGTACACTACCTGCAATTTCTAAGAATTTCTGAGGTTTTTTTGCCAGATTTTATTAAATATTGAATCACAACACGTTGCTTGTAATGTGAGTCACTCATTTCTACGCCACTAAAAGAAAATACGCACAACACACAAGAAAAACGTGATGTCCACTTAAGCCTTGGATGAAAACTAGAACAAAGGGCCCCCTCCAAATACAGATGTTGACGAATGACACAGTGTTGCCCGTTCCCGAAATATTATTCAATTCCCGGAACTCAATTGCCATATTTCGTAAGTATATGCCCACACTTAAGAGATGACAAGAGGCAATCGACATTTTTTATTCGTTTGAAATGTCTAATAATAATATGGAATATAACATCGTTCAAATGTCCGCCCTGGCTTCTCTGGATAGCACGCATCCGAAAAGTCGAATTTTCCGTGACTCGGGCGCAAAAATCAGGCTGAATTTGACAGATGGCATAGGTTATGTTGGCTTTAAGCCCGCTGTGGTTTGTGGCTTATTCGCATCGAATAACCTGCCTGCCACTTCAGAAAACCCCGCAAGAAAAAGTCTAACGAGGTCAAATCGCACGATCTCGGTGGCCAGATCACATCACCTCCACGTTAGGTGACCATACTTTCGGATAGCTTGCACAGATCTTCTAATATAGCGTGAGCTGTTTAGCATGTAGCGCCATCCTGTCGAAACTACATGTCATTGGTATCTACATATATCATCCAATTCAAGCCAAAAGAAATTGGTAATCATCGCCCGTTGACGGTAATGATCTTCCCAACGTCGTTATCAAAGAAATATGGACCGATAACGCCCCAGCCCAAAATCCACACCAAAAAGTGACTTTTTCGGGATGCATTGGACGCTCTTGGATCTCATGTGGATTGGTATCGTCTTAAACTCGACAATTTTGTTTGTTGACGTACCCATTCAGCCAACACACGTCGTTGTCTATGGTCGTCATCTTTAGCTCCTGGGTCAGCTAAATTTTGTACGGGTGCAGACCCAAGTTACGACGCAAAATTTGCTAAGTTGGCCGAGTTGTTGTCAGCGACGCGAAATCGACTGTATTTTTGCTGACAGTTTGACCTGGCGGAAGGGACTCGGAATGCACAACACCACGATCATTTGCGAGCGAATTTTACGTGTTTTTTTTTAGTCTTGTCTCACCTTAAGCACGACATTCTTTTGGACGGACAACGAAGTCTTAGTAGTAGGGTCCCGTTTTACTCTTTGGGTACGGAACCCTAAAATCTGGGTTTTCGGTACCAATCTAGATTTGACAAAACATTCTTTTAAATGTCTATCAGAAAGACCTCTAATTGCTAATCGAAGGTTTGCAAGCACGAAATTTTTGATTTTTTGGACGTGAACTTTGTTGGTTGGTCTTTGTCTTCGACACGTTCTCCACCTTGTTGGAACTCTTCAAAGGCTTTCTGCACCATCCTCAAAAAAAAATCGTAAATTCATTCCGCAGCCAAATTTTAAAAACAATTCTCAACAAATTTAGACATAAAAATCGAAAAGTTCACTTTTAGCAGCTCACACTAATTAATATTTTGGCGCGGATGTCAGAGGCAGCCCTACGAACCTAAAAATAAAAAAAAACAACAAATTTAAGCCATTTTTTATATACATTTTTTGGGTTTTTCCCTTCACAGCCTTTTTGTCGGTTTGGACATATTCACGATGAACGATGCCGCGGTACGAGAGGTGACGTGGATCGTCTTCTACCGATTCACGACCCTTCTTGAACCTCTGCTCATACAAATACACGTGTACGCTCCGTACACTACCTGCAATTTCTAAGAATTTCTGAGGTTTTTTTGCCAGATTTTATTAAATATTGAATCACAACACGTTGCTTGTAATGTGAGTCACTCATTTCTACGCCACTAAAAGAAAATACGCACAACACACAAGAAAAACGTGATGTCCACTTAAGCCTTGGATGGAAACTAGAACAAAGGGCCCCCTCCAAATACAGATGTTGACGAATGACAGTGTTGCCCGTTCCCGAAATATTATTCAATTCCCGGAACTCAATTGCCATATTTCGTAAGTATATGCCCACACTTAAGAGATGACAAGAGGCAATCGACATTTTTTATTCGTTTGAAATGTCTAATAATAATATGGAATATAACATCGTTCAAATGTCCGCCCTGGCTTCTCTGGATAGCACGCATCCGAAAAGTCGAATTTTCCGTGACTCGGGCGCAAAAATCAGGCTGAATTTGACAGATGGCATAGGTTATGTTGGCTTTAAGCCCGCTGTGGTTTGTGGCTTATTCGCATCGAATAACCTGCCTGCCACTTCAGAAAACCCCGCAAGAAAAAGTCTAACGAGGTCAAATCGCACGATCTCGGTGGCCAGATCACATCACCTCCACGTTAGGTGACCATACTTTCGGATAGCTTGCACAGATCTTCTAATATAGCGTGAGCTGTTTAGCATGTAGCGCCATCCTGTCGAAACTACATGTCATTGGTATCTACATATATCATCCAATTCAAGCCAAAAGAAATTGGTAATCATCGCCCGTTGACGGTAATGATCTTCCCAACGTCGTTATCAAAGAAATATGGACCGATAACGCCCCAGCCCAAAATCCACACCAAAAAGTGACTTTTTCGGGATGCATTGGACGCTCTTGGATCTCATGTGGATTGGTATCGTCTTAAACTCGACAATTTTGTTTGTTGACGTACCCATTCAGCCAACACACGTCGTTGTCTATGGTCGTCATCTTTAGCTCCTGGGTCAGCTAAATTTTGTACGGGTGCAGACCCAAGTTACGACGCAAAATTTGCTAAGTTGGCCGAGTTGTTGTCAGCGACGCGAAATCGACTGCTTTGGATTCTCCAGCATACTCCTGCATATGAACAGTGGCGATGTTTTCGGCAGATCTTGCGTTTCGTCGAAGTATGATCAATGACAGACAATTTGACAGATATACATACATAGCTTCAACAATATGGTCGCTATCAACTCTTAAAGTTCGGAAGTCCCTATATATGAGTAAGGCAAATTGTGCTAATTATGTGACCACCACTGTCTTCATGAAAAATTAAATCACGCTAATGTTCGGCAGGAAAGTTTTTTTTTTTAAATTACGTCTAATAGGGACGTTTCTGGTGCATTTGTATGTATGTATGTATGTTGGCGTTACAGTCCATGAAGAACCTGAGCCCAACTTCTCTCAATCACCCATGTTGGGTGTGATTTCATTTTCACATAGGTGAAAGGGACTTACAGTTTTATTGCCGGTTCCGAACGGCGAATTTCGAGAAGCTTTTCATGACAATTTTACTACAGGGGGTTTTGTCAGAACCCCGCTGAGGAGAAACACCGTGAAAAACACGTTCGATGACATGGCTGTGTCGGGATTCGATCCCGAGTCATCGGCGTCAGAGGCCAACACACTACCCACTGCGCCACGGTGCTCTAAGCATTTACTTCTAAAAAATCTTCATGAAAAATGTCAGTCTATGTTAAATCGCATTATCACATTTTCACGATGCGAGATTAAGGGATTCTTCAGTCTAGGATGCTTTCTGACCGTAAAACACCAAAAGTACCTTTGGGGATGTATAGGCTGCTCTTAATATTCGCATGAATTCTCGTTGGTCGCCCATTGAATGATTTTTTTATGAAAATTGGTCATCGATTGCATCGTCATCATTAGTTCACCTTAATGATTAGGTGTTTTTATGCTACTGACGGTGAAGGCAAGGAATCCCTTAATCACACCCATTATAGGCTCGACTTTATGTACTTTTTCTTGTTACATTGGATGATATAGTTTCCAAATGTGCCTTTACAAATTTTCTCTTGTAAACTACCTATCTACTCCAGCTATAATGGAAACAAAATATATTTTTTGATTACAGCCAAGGAATTCTCAAAAGCAATTGATATGTACACCAAAGCGATTGAAATAAATCCCGATAACGCCATCTACTATGCCAATCGTAGTTTGGCCCATTTGCGTCAGGAAAGTTTCGGTTTTGCCCTGCAGGATGGCATTTCTGCAGTCAAATCGGATCCCGCCTACTTAAAGGGCTACTATCGACGAGCCGCAGCCCAGATGTCATTAGGAAAATTTAAACAAGCTTTATTAGACTTTGAATATGTGAGTCTTAACAGACCTACATACATATGTATGTATATGCCTTTGTAGCACATATAAAATGGATATGTTTACTCAACTAGGTATCTAAATGCAGACCAAACGATAAAGATGCAAAACTAAAGTTTACGGAATGCAATAAAATTGTGAAAATGCGCGCTTTTGAGCGTGCTATTGCCGTAGATAAGCCAGAAAAATCACTCGCCGAGATATATCGCGATATGGAGAACATAAGTATGAGTGATTTTAAGAGTTGAGGTATTTGGTATAAGCGTTCTTTTCATTCTTCTTTAGCAATCGAAGATGATTACCAAGGTCCAGCGTTGGAAGATGGCAAAGTAACGCTCAAATTCATGGAAGATCTAATGGAGCATTATAAACAGCAAAAGAAACTCCATCGGAAATTCGCTTACAAGGTACAGTCAGTGACATACAGATGCATGGAAATATAATATTTAGTTGTGGCTTACTTATTAGATACTTTGTGACATTGATGCTTATCTGCGCAGTCAGCCATCCCTGGTGGATATAAGCGTGCCAGATGAATCCAAGTTTACAATTTGTGGAGATATTCATGGTCAGTTTTATGATTTAATGAATATATTCCGAATCAATGGCTTACCATCACCGACCAATCCGTATTTGTTCAATGGTGACTTTGTCGATCGAGGCTCATTCTCTGTGGAATGCATTTTCACATTGTTCGGCTTCAAACTATTATATCCCGATCACTTCTTCCTATCAAGAGGTAAGTAACACTATACTTATGATTCGTAATCAATTTGTACTTGATTCGCGTTCTATGTGTCGTTAGTCATTTGATGCGTTGCTATGACATAGAATTGTTGAGAGACCTATGATTTAGTAGTAAAAATCCAAGTCATAGACGCTAATCGAGTGGTAAACATTGTAAATGCGGCGGATAGGAAGTATTACATATTGGTTATTTGTTCGACAGACTTTGCATAATCGATTAGTAGAGATTGCTGATTGAGTTTTGTTATCTTATAGATGGATATGTCACAATTATTGACCTGTCGATTCGTCTATTACGATAAGAAGGGATATTAGATGCCTGATTGAGGCAACTTGTTTTTCAATGTCTTTATAGCACGATTCTTTTTTTAGGTTTTGCTGTTTCTAAGTGCCTGTCAATATAAGTGATAGGAGATCAGGGTTTTCTTATGCCAATTGACATTTTGTCGATTTTGGGGTTTATGATGTGGAAAAATGTTTGCCAGAATTTAATCAATAAGGTTAATTGCGCCGTCTTCCTTCCTGGAAGTGATTATCTGGAAGGCTGCGAAAATATTATCCACTGCCTTCCCAACTTCTCAATTGGGTGCGAAGCGCTTCCCAGAAGCATGCTTTTAAGTTTGCAAACAGATGGTAGTCTGGTCCAGCAAATTGTACCCCAAATCCCGCAATTTTCCATTGTCCATGCCCTCTTGTGTACGGGTGCGTTTTTGCGAATTTTATCATCCACCTGGTTAAGAAGGTTTTAGTGATATCCGCCTGTAATTGTTCTGCCTTTTGTCTATCATCCAATACGCAAGATGTCTACTGCAAAAATCCGTGTAAACAAATTACGTATTTGAGAGGGTTTCAAGAAACAGGAACAAATGACCCGTGCACACAGGTAGGTAAAATACTTTTTTGCTGATTGGAACGCTACCTCTGTGCCCGGCCGACAACTTTTCACCTTCTAATACGGGACTGAAGACACCATGCAAAACTTTCATCTCAAATCGCCCAAGAGCTTTTAACGAATAATCAATTCTCTGTGCTGATTAAAAGAATTTTGAGAAGCGAGACTCTAATTTTCAATATCATATGCAGTACCGTGAGAAGCAGTGGTTAGCAAGAGTTATTGAGTGCCTCATTTCAGTGGTAGTTTAATTGCCCTTTGTGACTAGTTAGCCAAGGAAATTCTCAAATACAAGGATACAGTTGATTTATTCCAATCACAATATTGCCGTCGGTGTACACAAATTCTGTGGACTTAAATTAGATCGTTCCTCATGTTGACGAGCTCCTCATGATATTTACAATTAACTTTTCGAAGAAATTAAATCATTGTGCGTCCTTTTGCCTGAATCCTTCTTTCTTTTTTTTATCGCCAATGGGACACAGTCAGCCTGCGGCAGTTTCTTAGACGGCAGCCTCAAGTCCAATCTTAATCTATTCAATTAATCGAAATTTGTCCTCGTCTTCGTTTAATTTTTATGGTCTTATCGTACAGTTCGTCTTTTCGTATTCTCGCATGTACTTTACTATGGCTTTACGAGAAAGCCGGCGAACATCACCGCTGATATTATCGCAGATATCTGCGATAGCAGATCCTGCTTCATAGCAGGATTAAGAGCACCAGAACAAATGATAATACGTGGTTTGACTTAAGCTGTAAAGAGGCCATTAGATTAAGTTTCCGGTCGCCTTTAAAGCAAACAATTCTGATGAGAACCGGATAAAGTATATACGAGCCAGAAATGACTTCAATACCTTCTGCCGAGCCAAATTTCCATCCGACCAAAAACTGAGGCGTAAAAATGCTCCAATGTGCCAAAGGTAGCAAAAGTTTCTGCTCATTTGTTAACAACATTGAAAGCTCGTCCTCGTCGTCTATAGCAAGCTCGCAGCTTCCAGTTGCACTTTGTTTCCCGCCTGTACTAGAGCGGACCAATTGTACTATGGAAAAAATTGACTTTCGTATTCGCATATTTTCACATATTCTCAATGACCTCGACATACACAAATCGACTGGTCCATATGGCATTTTCCCAAAAGTTCTGAAGAGGTATTCTTCTACGCTAGCACAGCCACTGCGTAAGCTTTTTCACCTTTCCTACTTTTCTGGGCTCTTTCCGAAGCTTCTTCGCCCTCCATCACCATCTCACCATCAGTTCTACAAAAAGCGTGGCAATTCGTAGTCAGCAGATTTTCCCCCCTATGTATTTGAATTTGTGAATTTCATCGCCAGTTTTTAATGTATCCCAGTAAATCTCGACAGTGTATACAATCAGAGGCTCTGTTTAGATTGCCATGAAAGAATATCACTTTTTCTATTGTCATCTACGTAAGTATGTAAATCAAAAGTTTTGATGGGATTACAGTCGGGGCTACAAGTCGGCCTATTCAACAACATTTTGTTCTTTTTTTGCTAAACTTATCCCCTAGACTTTTTCGAAATATGGGTTGCAGCATTATTTTGCTGGAAAATGATTTGAATTCGTTTGCACATTATGCCAGTAGCTACTGTAAACGGTCCAGTCAAGGTCAATTTTTGTTTTGTCCCGAACAATTACGACTTGCTACTCGACTGTTCAGTGCATTGTGCTTTTAACTGTGTGAATCTGTAGAATAGCTTTTTGATAGTTTTCCATAAATAGGGTTTCTTCTCAGTTAAATCGCTTCGTAAATTACGTTGCAAAGTTTAAAAACATCCGTACGGGTGTGTATGATTGGTTTCTCCAGCCGTGTTTAATGGAGTCTTAAACATGTTACTCCTGTCCTTTCTAAAAGTATTGCAGTTTACTCTCATATAAAAACAACATCGATAGATCAAATAAATCCTTCCTACGTCATCATTTTCTACTCAATTGTTAGTAAGATTTTTAATTGATTCTCATTTTACTTGCAGGCAATCACGAGAGTATCAACATGAATCAAATGTATGGATTTACTGGCGAAGTAACTGCCAAATACACGAGTACTATGGCTGATATATTCACTCAAGTATTTAATTGGTTACCACTATGCCATTGTATAAATAATAAAATCCTCGTCATGCATGGCGGATTATTCTCGAGTAATGATGTGACACTGGACGATATTCGTAAGATTGAACGTAATTGTCAACCACCGGAGGAGGGCATTATGTGCGAATTATTATGGTCTGATCCTCAACCGTGGGCCGGTCGTGGACCATCCAAAAGAGGTGTGGGCATTCAATTTGGTCCAGATGTTACAGAGGAGTTCTGTAAGAAAAACAATCTGGATTATATAATCAGAAGTCATGAGGTTAAAGATATGGGTTACGAGGAGACGCATGACGGAAAGTGTATCACTGTATTTTCAGCTCCCAATTATTGGTGAGTAATACTAGTCAAAATAATTATTAGAATTGTGTGAAGTACTTTTTTGTTTGTAATTTTAGTGACACAATGGGAAATATGGGAGCGTTTATCACAATCAAGGGCAACGATTTGAAACCGAAATTCCAATCGTTCGAATCTGTGGTAAGTTTCTTTTCTAACTTAACGCGATTAAGGTACTAAGTGGTTCTTATTTGTACTGGGCATTGAAGGCAGTGGTTCATTGCATCCATTTCACTTGTGTATTGTTGACTTGCGCCAAAAAAGCACGATTAGTCGGTTGGGCTACGGCCTAGTAAGCTGTAACCGTAAAAAACCACAAACTCCGAAACAACCACAAGCCTCGGATATAACGGATATATGTTGACGACCCTTGCAAAAAACGAAAAAACGACAATGATCTTCGGCTTTCTACGTGGAATGTAAGGTCCCTAAACAGGCCACGTGCAGCCGAACAACTTGCGGACGCCCTAGACCGTTATAAAGCGGACATCACCGCCATCCGGGAAATGCGATGGAATGGACCGGGTATAAAGCAGATGAAAAACTGCGATATTTACTACGACGATTGATATAGGGAGAGGGCAACGATTGTTTGGATGCGGATTTGTTGTTCGAGGTGGACTAAGGCAAAAAGTCCTAAGCCTTCGACATGTGAGCGAACGCCTCATAACAATCTGTATCAAGGCTACATTTTTTAACATCAGCCTGATCTGCGTCCACGCCCCCACGGAAGACAAGGATGACTCCGCCAAAGATGAGTTCTACGATCTCCTAGACAGAACGTATGTCCAATGTCCCAGCTATGACATCAAAATTGTACTAGAAGACTTCAATTCTAAGCTGGGTAAGGAAAGCATATTTGAACGAGTCATCGGCAAACATAGCCTACATGACACCACATCCGATAATGGACACAGGCTGATTGATCTTGCTACGGGACGAAATCTCCTTCTAGCCAGTACGCGCTTCCCACACCTCGATATACACAAAAGCACCTGGCGGTCTTTTGATCAATCGACTACCAACCAGATTGATTACATCGCGAACGACGTCAGACACTCCTCCACTATTCTTGATGTTCGAACTTTCCGAGGGGCTAACATCGACTCGGACCACTATCTTGTAGTAGCCAAGATGCGCTAACGGATATCACGAACGCAGCGGAGTAGAGTAAGAATACAAAGTTATACCGATCGCGTCTCCCTTAAGCTCTCCAATACACCTCAATCCTCCACGCTGTCAATAGAACAGCAGTGGAGCCTTTGCAAACAAGCCCTGAATAGCTCTGCATCCGAAGTTCTGGGTTTCAAGGCTCCACCACGAAGAAACACCTGGTTCGATGACGAGTGCAGGAGGATTCGCACAGCGAAGCAGTATGTATATAAGGCCTCGCTGCATAAAAGAACAAGAGCAGCTCGTGAGCTCTACGAGTTAAAAAGAAGGGAGGAGCATAAGTTTCTTAGAAGAAATAAGAAAGAGCACGAGAAGCGCGCGATTGAAAATTTGGAGAGGTGTTACTGCAGGCGTGACATTCGAAAGTTTTATCAATAGATAAAGCGAACATGCCAAGGTTATAAAGCCAGAACGGAAGCCTGCAGGGATGAGCACGGACACCTAGTAAAAAATCGCAGTCGATGCGGAGAATATGGAAAACCCACTTCTTCAGACTGTATAACGGCGATGTTAATCAATATACCACTGTCAGGCAGAATGATCCATTTCTAATCGACGGAGACCGCAGAAAATTCTGTCCCCCTGACCTCGACGAAGTTAAGATTGCCATATCGAAGCTCAAGTCGAATAAAGCTGCTGGCGCAGACGGACTGTCTGCTGAACTCTTCAAGGCAGCTGGGGATGACCTGGTTAAGAGCATGCACCAGCTCATCTCTAAGATATGGTCAGAGGAAAGCATGCCCGAGGAATGGAGTCTCGGCATCGTATGCCCGATCCACAAGAAAGGAGACCCCTCTGATTGCGCCAACTACAGAGGAATAAATCTCCTTAACATTGCCTAGAAAATCTTCTCTGCCGTTTTGTGTGAACACCTGAAGCCTTTTGTCAATAAGCTGATAGGTCCTTATCAGTGCGGATTCAGTACAGGGAAGTTCACCATCGACCAAATCTTCACACTACGGCAGATCCTGAAAAAAAAAAAAACAATGAATTTCAAGTCGACACTCACCACCTATTTGTCGACTTCAAAGCCGCATACGACAGCGTAATTAGAGACGAGCTATACAACGCTATGTCTACCTTTGACATACCTGCTAAACTCGTCAGACTATGCAGGATGACTTTGGAGAATGCTCGCTGCTCCATCCGAATCGGTGAACACCTTACTGATGTCAAAAAAGGATTTAGGCAGGGCGATGCGCTGTCGTGTGATTTCTTCAACATCATATTGGAAATGATTGTGCAAAAATCACTGGCAAATACAAGAGGCACAATCTATTTCAAATCCTCGCAACTCCTTACATACGCCGACGATATTGACATAATAGATTGATCACAGCGAGATGTCAATGAGGCGTTTGCGAGTATTGAGTTCGAGGCGGCGAAAGATGGTCTGGCGGTAAACGAGGGCAAAACTAAATATATGCTGTCATCAGAAAAGGACGCTCACCACCGACGTCTTGGCCAGAACGTTCGTATTGGCAGTTATAAGTTCGAGGTAGTAAAGGACTTCGTCTACCTTGGCTCCGCAGTGACCTAGAACAACGACATCAGTTCCGAAATCAAACACAGAATCACTCTTGCTAATCGCTGCTTCTCTGGGCTCAGGAGGCAATTGAGTAATAGAGCCCTCTCCCAAACGACAAAGTTGACTCTATTTAAGACCCTTATCATCCCGGTCCTGTTGTACGGCGCAGAAGCATGGTCACTATCAAAAGTGGACTATCAAAAGCGTTAGACCTATCGTCACCTACGGGTCCACCGTATGGTGGTCAAAAGTTGAGCAAAAAACTACAATTGTTAAGCTTCAACGCCTTCAGAGACCAGCGTGTCTCGCCATCACAGGCGCTATGCCAACCTGCCCCACGGCAGCCCAAGAAGCACTCATTGGACTCACTCCACTGCACCTTTTTATCAAAAAGGTGGCATTACGCAGTGCAATCAGAATCCTCTGCTCGGGAACAAATATGCCATGTAGACCCGCAGGCCACATGTCCATATTACAACACCTTCCCGAGCTGGATATGATTACTACAGTCTCGGACGCACTGCCACACACCTTCACCTTTGACAAAAGATTTGAGATACTGATCCCAAACCGCTTAGCATGGGAAAACAGTGATCCCTTGCTAAATGTCAAAGGCCTTAGGTGGTACACGGCTCCAAGATGGCTTCCGGCGTTGGCGCCGGCATCTTTGGACCAAAACGCAAAATCTCGAAGGCACTGGGAATAAGTCCCAGCATCTTCCAAGCAGAGCTGCATGCCATCCTAATATGCGTCAATCTAAGTCTCGAGATTGGCATTAGAGGAAAAACCGTCAAGGAATGCCATGACGCCCTACAAGACCTCGCCAAAAGAAACAAAGTTAAACTTTGGTGGATGCCAGGACATAAAAGAGTCAAGGGCAATGAAATTGCCGACCAACTTGCCAAGAAGGGCTCCAGTGACACGTATATAGGTCCGGAAGTATTCTGCGGCATTCCCGCGTCTAAGATAAATTACTTCTTAGACAAGTGGGAAAAATTACAACACCTGTCCTTTTGGAACAGCGTTCGGGGACTCCGTCAATCTAAACGACTTATACGACCCCTGAACAAGCACCCTATTGACACACTCAAACTCAATAGGATGGATATCAGAAGACTAGTCAGCTATTTAACGGGACACTGCGGTCTAAGATATCATTTAAACGAAATTAGCCTCTCGTCTGAAACTGAGTGTCGGCTCTGTCTTGAGGACGAAGAGACGGCAGAACACATACTGTGTGAGTGTGCTGCTCCCTGCCATCTTAGGAAGCGTATCCTTTTCAATGAAGTTATGACTCCTGAGGGGATTACCCTGGCTCCTACGAGAAGCATTCTCAACTTCATTGTGGAGGTGGAGAGGCTACTCGGCTAAATCGGCTAGCAGGCACAATAGATCTGCAAAGGTCGCAGTGCCGCATTGCTATTGATAGCACTAGCCCTATATATAAAAAAAAAAAAAATCAAAAGCGGATGAAGAGGCCGTTGGCCGGTTCGAGAGAAAGACTTTGCGCGTGATTTTCGGGCCTATAAACGCAGTAAAAGTAATTCCTAAACGGATGATAAAAAGTATGCAACGCAGTTGTGAATGGAAAGTGACCAGACGTACTGCCTGCAGGCATAACACTCACAGTATATGGTCAACCAAAATTCATCTTCTGCGTATGCAATACTAAAGTGCTTGAACGAATTACTACGGACTATAACCAACGCGGAATTTGGTCGGCTCTCGTCCTATCTAGGCCAACCACCCCTGAGAGTAGTGAACGAACATCAACGACCCCAACCACTGCACTCCGTTCAGGTTGTGTGTGTGTCATCACATCATAAGAGAATATAAAAAAAAACTCTTGAACCTGCGCGAGTCTCTAAAAAAAAAAAAAAAAAAAAAAAGACGGGGGATGGAGGAAAAGATTCAACCGCGAACTTTACGGGCTGTACAGCGACATGAGCCTAGTCAGCCGTCTACGGATTACACGCCTAAGATGGCTGGGCCATGTAGAGCGAACGGACACCACAGCTCCAGCGCGGAGAGTCTTTGAATCCAACCCCGAGGGAGGAAGAAACAGAGGACGGCCGCACTTAAGATGGCGCACAAAGGTGGAAGGGGACCTCAGCCAACTGGGTGTGCAGCAATGGAAAAGGCTAGCAAAAGGTCGTGCTAGATGGAGGGGCATGTTGGTTAAGGCCCAGGTTCACCCCGAACTGTAGCGCCCGCTAAGAAGAAGAAGATTGTTGTCTTTTGACATTTTGTTATGTACAGAACCGTGAACATTTATGTTAAATTCGTAGAGGATTAGTATGCCTGGCCATCTTGAAAGCCGATAAACATTTTTAATGACAATTAAAATGCGCGCATCATATCCTGACATTTGCTTGCGTTTCCCGGGATGAATTTCCGTGCTAGAACACCTTCGGAAGTAATAGACCATTGGGAATAGCATCAACAAATGTACCGAAGATCGTCCGACTGGCAAAAGAGGTCCGAGAAATTGTGCTATTTGTTTTACGCTGAAACCAATGATAAAATATTCAAACGCACGATTGCACGTTGCTTTGTTGAGGTTGGACTTTATGGACGAAGAAGCTTTTGGGTGCAAGCCCACGGGTGGATTTTGCCAAAATATATGCCTTGGACCAATGAAACCAATATCGATCGTATAGGTCAGGATAGTAGAAAATATGTACGGTGTCCAAAAAATCCTGCTGTTGATCCCCAATATATTTCGTCAGTTGTCAAGCACGGCGGAGCATCAATTAATGCTTTGGGGATGCTTTTCCTGAAGAGGAGTATAGTACTTACAACGGAACATTTTATGAGAATTCTGCAAGATGTGATGCCACCCTCGGCAGGGGAACATTTGCCAGTTGTTTGGAGGCTTTAGCAAGACAGTGACCCTAATCATGCCGCATAGCTCACAATGAAGTTGTTTGAAAAAAAAATTCAATTGCTATTTTCCGATTTGTGGGCCAATGCCAAGAATGCTGTTGCCGTGCAAATAATGTTAATGAGCTCTTCGAACAAGTAGATGCAACTTGGGAATCCGATCCAGTTCAAAGATGACAAAATGCAATCGCCTTCAGAATTGCAGAACGGTTTCGCTATGAAGTATTTTGGATAAAACAACTCAAAAACATTTACAACATTTTTCCATCGTTTCTAATTGCTTGTCAATAGCTGTATTTACTTACTTATTATACTTATACACGCCAGAGCCACTTCTCTCTTTTGGGCAAACAATGTCATGGCACATCCAATCTTGACCAAATTTGCCATGGTGATGTAAGACATCGAGAGGTGGAATAATACTGTATCTGTTTGGTGATTTTGCTCAGTTGTTCTATCAATCTCCGATTTTCTAAGTGTTTCGTCTTAATTTCTTCCGCTGAAAAGTTCACCTCAATCTTTCCCATTGTCACATTGTTAGAGTTTGGTATAATAAAGTTATCATATACTATAAAGTTTTCGTATTTCATATCGTTAATATTTATTTTACAGTTTTCGAATTTTATTAAGTTATTTCCTATTAAGTTTGCACTGTAATTATGACAATTATGAACTATTTGAGTATAAGGAACTTTTTTGGTAATGACAATATTGTTGGTCAGTTGCTTAATTTCAATGTTCGTATTATTTACATATGGGATTTTTATTGAAAATATTAGAAATGCATGTATCTTTAATTAATTCTAAATCTTAAATTTTAATTGTTCCATTTATATTTCTATAGTTATGCTTTCCATCACTTACAAATTCTCTATAAGGAGTGGCTAACTCTAAGTTATTTTTATTTGGTATCGGTTCAATTAAAATCTTAAAATATTTAACATTTGAGTAGTTTGGTAGCATAAGTACAAACATTATTTGTTCATCATAACTTATTACAGAGCTTTGGATATTTGATAAGTCTTCAATTGTTATATTAAATGTTTCTATCTCTTTGGGTGACAGAATATCCCTCCCTAGGATTCCGAGTTGGCTTGCCAATAAATTGTCCTTAACTTTTCTAACCTGTTCTTTTAGTAGTTGTATATGAGCGATATGAGCGATTTCTGAATATTCTTTATTTATTGCGTTACCTAAGTTTTGCAGTTGTCTTTTTATATCTGGTTGTTGTTTGTTTATGTGTCTTGTTATGTTGTTTATGGTTTCGTCAAAATGGTGGTTTATGTGTATTTGGTCATTTAATCCGTCGATCACGTTTTGGTTGTTTTTCTTATTCGTTTCGATATTTTGTATTATTTCTTGTTCGTCGTCGTGGTCCATCACGCCCGTCAGGTATTTTAAGCCTGTTCCTATAATATTTACTAGTCCTCGTTTAGTCTTATGATTAGGTTTTTTCAGTAGTCCGTTTATTTCCTGAGTCAACATGTTATAACTATGTATCATGGTTGGATATTCGTTTTTGTAGCTCAGTTTGTTAATGTTGTGTCGAATTATGCCTAGATTTTCAGTCCATATGGTCAAGTTCACGCGGTGAAGTAATTTTGTGTAGCTTTGTATGACGTGTATTTGTTTGTCTCTTATTGTAACGTATCCTTGTCCTTGTCCATTGTCGAGGTTCAGTATGTCGATTTTTTGTCCATGGGTTTTTAGTGTTGTTATAGTTAGTAGAAGCAGTATCTGAAATTTTATGTGTTTTCGTATTTAAACTTGCGTTTTACCTGTGTTTTGTAAAATTTGCTTCCCTTTTCATCCCTAACATGGTCTTTGTCTATTACCTCGGGATTTGATTTCTTATGTATTGGTTTCAGTTTATTACTGCCTCTATTTTTTAAGTATGTATGCTTTGTTTCCCTAAGATCTACATCTTTCTTTTCTCTATTAAGCCTATTAATATACCTTTCCTTGTATTTCTTAGTAAATTCTACAATCTTTGGATAGTCCTCGCTTCCTATTTCTCCGTTAATGAAATCTATGGGCCTTTTTCGTGTGGCGGAGTGAATTGTTTTATTGTATAAGGTGACAGCCTTTAAAACTTTATTCCGCAAAGTGTCCCTATTGCTGTCGTCCGCTGCAAATGTTCGTATGTGCTCGTTCAGAGTGGAGTGGAATCTTTCGATATCCGAATTCCCTGTTTTTCTATATGGAGTGGTAATATGTAGTTCAACATTATTTTCTTTTAAGTATTCTTTTATTAGGATTGAGGAGAATCCACTTTCTCCGTCTGTGACAATTTTGTAGGGGATACCCAGTGTTGCGAACCTAACCCTGAGGGTTTTTAGTAGTTCTATCCATGTTCTGTGTTTGATTTCTTGAACCATGGCATGTTTTGTAAATTTATCGATCATTGTCACATACATAAGATTTATATTGGCATACCAAATATCTATATGAAGGATTTGGTTGGGCTTTGTTGGTGTTTCAGTTAATTTCAATGGGAGTTTATATGGCTGCCTATCATATTTTGACTTACTACAGATTTCGCAATTGTTTATGAATTTTTGAATACTTTCTTTGAGCTTGGGTGCATAGTAGATATCTTTGATTTCCTCATAGGTTTCGTTAATACCTCTATGGTTAAGTAGCCTATGGGTCTCAATTATGACATGTGCTAGTTTCTCTTCATCATCTAAATCGCCTAAAAATTTGCTACATTTTATTGTTCTTAAAAGTTTATTCTTACTGAAGTATTTTAGATATATGTCTTGGAATTTCGCGAATGTATGGTCGTGGTTGGAGTAAATGGCAAATATGCCTTTATGTGGTAAAAATTTTTTCATTATGTCGAGAACAAAATCTTCCTTGAAGTCCCTCAATTCTATTACAATCCTCCTTTTATTGAACGTGTTATATATTTTATGATTATTTAACTTATCTGTTTTATTCAAGATTATCTGGGTTTTATATATGTTTACAGGTGAATCTATTATTGGAATGTGATCGTTACTGTCTTCGTTGGCGCTATGGATGGTTGCGACTACCGATTGGGTTTCCATGTTTTCTACGTTTCCGTTTTCCTGTAGGTTTGTGTCTTCGTTGAAGTAAATTTGCATCCTAGAAAGCCCATCTGCTACCTGGTTATCTTTGCCCTTAACATATTCGAAGTTGAACTCTTCAAGTCTTATCTTCCACCTTTGTAGTTTGGCGTTAGGTTCCTTTAATGAACTCAACCAAACTAATGGACGATGGTCTGTCCTGATTGTGAACTTCCTTCCATATAAGTAGGGCCGAAAATATTTAGTTGCCCATACTATGGCAAGTAGTTCTTTTTCGACCGTTGGGTAATTGATCTCGTGGTCGTTCAGGGTGCGACTGGCATAGCAAGTCGGGTGACCATCTTGGGACAAGACGGCGCCGATTGCGTAATTTGAAGCGTCCGTCGTGAGTGTAAATTTCTTAGAGAAGTCTGGGTGTTTAAGTATTGGTTCCGATGTAATCAATGCTTTCAAGTTTTCAAAGCTTTGATTATAATCGGGGTCATTCGTGTCAATTTTGGCTCCTCTCTTTAAACAGAGGGTCATGGGCTTTGCTACTTTGGAGTAGTCTTTTATAAATTTTCGGTAATAGCCCGTTATTCCGAGGAAAGCCTTTATTTGCTTTTGGGATTTGGGGAGTTTATAGTTTACGATGGCTTCGATTTTCTGAGGATTAGGTTTAATTCCCTCTGTCGTGATGACATGCCCTAAAAATTCTGTTTCTTTTTTTAAGAATTCGCTCTTGTCGAGCTGCACCTTCAGGTTAACATCTTTGAGCCTTTGGAACACTTTCTTGATCGAAAGGATATGTTCTTGTAGGCTAGTTGAAAAGACTATAACATCATCCATATACACTAAGCAGATTTTGCCGATATACTCAGCCAGCACAGAGTTCATCATCCTCTGAAATGTCGCCGGGGCGTTCTTTAGCCCGAACGGCATTCTGAGGAATTCGTAATGTCCGTTACTGGTTGAGAAGGCGGTCTTTTTTACGTCCTTGCTGGCTATTTCGATTTGGTGAAAACCTTTGGCCAAGTCAAGTGTCGTAAAATATTGGGCCTTCCCTAGTTTATCGAATATGTCATCGATGTTAGGGATTGGAAATTTATCATCGATAGAAACCTCATTAAGTTTTCTGTAGTCGATGACAATTCTCCACTTTTTTTGGCCTGAAGCGTCTGCCTTTTTCGGGACGACCCAGATTGGGGCTGAATAGGGTGAGTCACTTGGGCGGATTATTCCCTGCTTTAGCATCTCATTTATCTGAGACTCTACCTCTTTCTGATGAATTTCCGGATACCTATAGTTACGAGAGCACCGTGGCGCAGTGGGTAGTGTGTTGGCCTCTGACGCCGATGACTCGGGATCGAATCCCGACACAGCCATGTCATCGAACGTGTTTTTCACGGTGTTTCTCCTCAGCGGGGTTCTGACAAAACCCCCTGTAGTAAAATTGTCATGAAAAGCTTCTCGAAATTCGCCGTTCGGAACCGGCAATAAAACTGTAGGTCCCTTTCACCTATGTGAAAATGAAATCACACACAACATGGGTGATTGAGAGAAGCTCGGCTCAGGTTCTTCATGGACTGTAACGCCAGCATACATACATACATATAGTTACGTGTATAAATCGGAATTTCGTTCTTCGTTTTTATCTCGTGCTTAATCGCACTTGTAAATGAAAGATCAGTGCCCTCTTGGAAAAAAATTGTCGAAAATTGTGTAATTAATTTTAAGACGGCATCTTTTTCTTCTTTATTTAAGTGTTGTGTTCGTATTTGTTTTAAAATTGGTTCTATGCTCGTTTCCGAATGGTAAACTTCCAATGTGGGGACATGCTTTTGGTACTCTTCGTACGATATTTTTTCATCGTCTTTATTAAAGAAGAGTGGAATTTCATTTTTTCCCACCACGAGAGTTCTTCTTTTGAAATCGAGAATTGCTTCTATTGGCAATAGGATATTGTTTCCTATTAGCCCGTCGAAGCTTTCATGGAACTTAAATTCTAAGAACTCTGCTGTTTTACTTGGTTTGCCGAATTCTTTGAACAATGGGATTTTAACTTTCCTGTCTATGTATACGGGTGTGCTAGTTGTTATAATTTTGAGTGGTTTTTGTAACTTTGTTTGCCATTTAGGGTGGCATATTCCCGGATTAAGGATACTGGTCTCTGATCCCCTGTTGATCAGTATTCTTAATGTGTGATTATTTTTAGCATTAACGATTATATAGGGTAGTCGGCCGTTGGGCTTCCTTCCCGAAAATCCTCGTCATTTTCCAACTTATTAATTTGCCTAGTTACGGCTGACAAAGTGTCCATTGGTTCAACTGTGTTATTATTATTGCTGTTGTTTCTCGAGTGGCTATTTATGTGCGTTCTAAGTTGGCTACTTTGACCTAGTCTAAGTTGGTTGCTCTGATTTAGTCTGGTCTGGTTACTTGAACCCGTAGTGTTTCCACGAAAATGTTGTCTGTCGTGTCTGAGATTTGCATTGTTGAACCTGTCATGGTGTTGTTGGGGGTTTCTACTAAATGGCCCTTGGAATATGCGTATCCTGTCTCTAACAAGATTTGCATAGCTTCCTCCAAGTTTGAAGGATTTCTACAGTGTAGAAGACCCTTCATTGGCTCTGGAATTTTGCTAATGAAAATTCGAAGAGCTGCTTTGCAGTTCAGTTCTATTTCACTGCTGTTACGGGTGTTGTCTAGTCTAGTTTTGTTGTTGAGTCGTCTCAACATTATCTTAATGTTGTTGTAGTATTCCTGGCAATGATTTTTGAAAAGTATGCTCCTAAGGTCGTCATAGAGCTGTTCTGTAGTTCTCCTGTCACCAAAGTATTGGAAGAATATTTTCTTAATTTCTTCCCAGTTACTTACACTATTGTTAATTTCTATGGCTTCCCTGGCTCTACCTATCAATTTATTTTTTATAATATCAAAAAAGAAAAGTTGCCCTGCCGCATCGTACCTGCCAAGAGTTGGGTATATTCTGTCGACCATATCGATAAAATTATGTAGATTTTCTATGTTACCATCGTAGTTAGGGAGGTTGTTTAAATATTTTAGAGGATCTATACTTAGTGTAAGATGACTTACAATTGTTGCTGTCGTTGCTGTTTCTTCCGATGTCATCTTGATTGGTCCTGGGTTTCGCTTTCTGTCGACTTCTTGGGTCCTGCGTATTTTCCGTTGGTCCAGGTTGTCCGGTGTTTCTCTCACGTTTCTCTGCTTCGTAGTAGTGTTGTTCGTTGATACGAGTATAAGTTTATTTTGTTTACTTTTTGGTAGTGTTATTCACTTCACTCACTACTTTGTCGTAGTATTGTTCGTTAATACGGGTGTAAGTTTATTTCGTTTACTTTTTCGTAATATTATTCACTTCACTACTTTGTCGTAGGATTGTTCGCCTGAGTTAAATAATTAATATTAACCGCGGATTCTTTATCGAAACACGTACCCAGGGTATACCAACTGCGCCACGTAATGAATTTGCCCGAGCGTTTGGCCTAAAAAAAACTACACTTGTTTTGTATCTTTAAAACCTTTTTTTTTATTAAGCCAAAAAGAGCGTCTTTACACATATGTTAACGAACTGGAAGTGACAAGGTGGAAAAACTGAACTGAACTCCTCAGTGCGGTTTCTTCCTCAATTTTTTTGACTCGGCTTTTCCGGTGAGTTTGCCGGTGGGAAAAGAATGCGACTTAACTTAAGGTGTCATGTTTTGTTTGTTGCCGGAGTGTTGATCATGCATGCCGCGCGTGGTTGTTGATAATGCATGCATGGCAATGGTCATCATAGATGAGGGGAGTGGAACGGTAGGGTAGTCTGCGACATAACTCGTTCTTTAAACAAGCCGGTGACACTCATAATGTTAGGAATGTTTGGATTGCCAAACATTCTAAACTTGGCAGTCGGATGTCGCATAATGTTGAAAACTAATCCTTGGATAGCGCAAGGTTTGTGCAATGGTTCACTTGGAACTGTCGAAGACATTGTATATGAATCACTATCGAATACCAGCTATCTAGATGAGTTCCCTCTGTGTGTATTGGTGCGCTTTAATGAATATACTGTACCGACATTATATGAAGGTGTTATTCCAATACACAACGTGAGTTTTCGCAAAGGAAATACAAACTGCACAAGGAAACAATTTCCAATTAAAATATGTTATAACTGTTCACAAGAGTCAGGGAATTACAGTGGAAAAGGCAGTAGTGGATTGCCATAGGAATTTCTTACGTAGCAATGTCGAGAGCGAAAAAGTTGGATGGCTTACTTATCACACCTGCCTTCCCACCTGATCGATTAATCAAAGCTCCAGTTGATCCTTCAAAAAACCAGAAATGGAGATACTACGACTACTTTCTTTGAGCAACCATTCATTTTTACTGTACAAAAAAAAATCTGCACTGGACGCTATTGAATCCTTACTTGTATTTTCTATTGATTAAATTAAAGTTAAAAAGAGAAACAGCGAGAACTCGTTAAACCACAATTTATTTCTCACACCTCAATTTAACCATTCTCACCATTTCAGTTAACTGATTCTATCAAGTCAATGTGTTTCCGTAAAGCAAACGAATGAATTTAATGTCGCAGGCACAAACTCGCTCAGCTCATTTCTTTCAAAGCAGCGAGCTGCATTGGATTCCTAGTTTAGGTGACGCTACAGTACGGTGTGAACCTGTGCCTTAACCAACAAACTTCTCCAGCTGCACTGTCTTTTGTCAGCTGTTTCCAGCGGCGCACCCCCAGTTGGTTAAGGTCCCCTTCCACCTGTGAGCGCCACCTTAGATTCGGTCGTCCTCTGCTGCGTCGTGGCTCGGGGTTGGACTCGAAGACTCTTCGGGCCGGAGCTGTACTATCCACTCACTCTACATGGCCTAACTATCTTCTCTTCCACTCCCCGTTTATACAAACGAGACCATATATTGAACACAGTGTTTTCCTCTCGAAATGACCAAGCCCCTCCTCATCCGCTTTAGTCCAGGCCTCTGCGCCATTGAGGAGCACCGGGATGATTAAGATTTTGTACAGCGCAACTTGTCTTTCGAGAGAGGGTCTACTTCTCAATTGCCTTTTGATCCCGAAGAAGCAGCGGAGGAGTAATTCTGCTATACACTGCTCCGTATAGCTCGTCCCTGTGCACACTGTTATACGCGGCTTAGAAGTCGACGAAAAGGTAATGGGTGTCGATTTGGTATTCTTGAGACTTCTCTGGTGCATTGTGAATACATATTTAGTCTATTGTGGATTTTCCTGGCATGAAACCACACTGATAAGAACCTATCAGATTACCCACAAACGGTTTCAGGCGTTCAGGCAGTACGGCAGAGAAGGTTTTATATGCGATGTTAAGGAGACTTAATCCCCTATAGTTGGCGCAGTTATAGGGGTCTCCTTTCTTGTGGACTGGGCAAACGGTGCTGAGCTTCCATTCATCGGGCATGCTTTCCTTTGATCATATTTTACAGATGAGCTGGGGCATGCGCCCTACCAGCGGGGCATTCTACAAAAGTGAATTTCGTATTCTCAGCACCTACCACTGGGGCATGCGCCCTACCAGCGGGGCATTCTACAAAAGTGAATTTCGTATTCTCAGCACCTACCACTGGTTGTCCGTCTGCATCCAACAGGCTTCCACTCTGACTTTATAGCCCTGGCGTGTTAGTTTTACTTGTTCGTAAAACTTGCGAGCATCATTCCAGTGGTAGCATCTCTCCACCTCATGCTTTTCATTCTGTCTTCTTTCTTCCTTAAAAGCGTGTGTTCCTCTCTCCCTTTCTGCGCGTAATGTTCACGAGCCGCTCTTGTCCGACTATGTAGCTTGTCTTTGTAGGCATTTTTCTTTGCTACATGGGTTTACCCGCATTGCTCATCAAACCAGGCGTTTCTAGTTGGCGGTGGTTTGAAACCCAACACATTAGAGGCAGAGTCTCTGATGGTTCGCTGGCAATGCTCCCACTGTGGTTCTATGGATTGTGCCGGTGTCATCGGAATTTGCGATAGGTTGAGGGAAATTCGATCAGCAAAGATTTTAGCGGTCTCCTGCGATTGTAGCTTTCGTGCGTCAAACTTTTGTTGTACAGCTCGATTTCGTGGCATCCTTAATATCTCCATTCGCTCCTTGGTTACAACAAGGTAGTGATCCGAGTCAAAGTCGGCTCCTCGGAAGATTCGTACATCTAGGATGCTGGAGGAATGTCTGACGTCGATCGCAACGTGATCAATCTGATTGATGGTCGACTGAGCAGGGGATTGCCAGGTTCCCTTGTGGATGTTGAGATGCAGGAATCATGTGCTAGCTAGAAGGAGATTACGCCCGGCCAGGAAGTCAAATAGCCGATGTCCGTTTTCGGACGTGGTGTCGTGTAGGCTATATTTCCCCGTGATCGACTCAAATATGTCCTCTTTGCCCAGTTTCGCATTAAAATCTCTTAGTACTATTTTTATATCGTAGCTGAGACATTGGGAATGGGTTCTGTCTAGGAGATCGTAGAATTCGTCTCTGAGTCGACCGTCAATTTCTTCGGTTGGGGCGTGAGTGTATGTACACATATCAAGCTAATGTTTCCGAAATTAGCTTTGATGCGGATTGTTATGACGCGTTCGCTTACATCCCGACAGCTTAAAACTTTTTGTTGGAGTCTTCCTCGAATAACGAATCCGCATCTGAATAAGCGTTGTTTGTTTTTCTTGTATTAAGTCCTGTAGTAGATGTCGTCGTTTTTCATCCTCATTTTGTCTGGTCCATCCCATCGCACTTTTTGGAGTGCGGTTATATCTGCTTTATACCAGTTGAGGGCTTGCTCCAATTGATTACCTGCACCCGGTTCTGTTAAGGAACCTCACATTCCAGGTGCAGACTCGCAAGTTATTAAGTCGTTTGCAGAGTTCCTCAGGCTTGTGATTTCTTCGCAACAATTTATTTTTCCGTGAAAGTTCCTCTTTCACCAGGAACAATGTCGCTGTACACATTGGTTCACTATCTGGCGGATGCCAGGGCAGCTATCCATTGGAGGCCACGCGGAGGCTGTTTTTCAACTTTAATTGAGCAGGAACAGAGATCGAGGCTGGCGTTTGCCATATTAAACGCGATCAGCTTCTTTGCTCTGTTTGCTCGCTCCAACTCCTTACACAAACGAAACCCTCCTTTTTTAGGGTTCCGTACCCAAAGGGTAAAACGGGACCCTATTACTAAGACTTCGCTGTCCGTCCGTCCGTCTGTCAGCAGGCTGTATCTCATGAACCGTGATAGTTAGACAGTTGACATTTTTACAGATGATGTATTTCTGTTGCCGTTATAGCAACAAAACAGAACAAAACGAATATTTAAGGGGGGCTCCCATACCCCATACAGACATGATTTTCATCCAAAAAAAATCCCTTGGTCACATACTGACCTAAAGTTAGTCGACAATATCCCACAATCAGTAGCAAACTTCCCAGCTTTGATCCCTTTTGTGTCTTCGATGTATTAATCCTAGCTGCAACCCTTTTTTTCTGTAATTACGATCAACCAATAATAAATATTCTTTAAACTTTGATGATCCCTATTGTGTCACTGGTAAGTTAATCCTTGCTGCAAACCCTTCCGTACAATTGCTATTCCCCTCCTTTTTTATCCTGATAGGTTAAGACAGGGGTTCCCAAAGTGTGCGCTCTGGTGCGCCGTAGAAAGTAAAGAAGAGCACCGCGCCGTGAGTTAGGTAGATTAAAAGATAATAATTATATTAAATATAAAATAAGCTTCGCGCTGCTTGTAAACTGAATTTTTAAACATACCTCATTTTGCCTTCCTTTTGACACAACAGTCCAGCGAGAACGAGGTAAATAAAAAAATGTCCAACTTCTGACATGCGCAATGCGTGCTTAAGAAAGCGTTTGTTGAACAAAGAGGTATAAACCGCAGAGGCGAGTTGGTTGAGGTCCAGGTTCACCCCGAACTGTGGCGCCTGTTAAGTAAGTTAGCATCAATTTCAAATAGGTAGGGTGCCGTGACAAAATACTAAACTTGCAAGGGCGCCGCGGGCTGAAAAAGATTGGGAACCACTGGGTTAAGATATCAAATGTTGCAACAAATTCAATTACATATTGTGAAATTAACTTTCAATCATATACCACAACCAACAAACACTTCCAAGCATTGATCCCTATTGTGTCCTTGATATATTAATCCTAGCTGCAAACCTTTTTCTCATAATTTTCCCATAACACACTTCCAAGCTTTGATCCCTATTGTGTCCTTGATAGATTAATCTTACCTGCAAACCTTTTTCCCATGATTATTGTTATTCACTTTTTCACCTACTTGCTGTCAAGTAAGATAATTGATTTGAATTCAATTGACAATTTGATGATGAACTATCTCATCATGGAGATTTTTGATCATCAAAGTAATATGCTTATAACCTGCCTGCAACCAAGATCTGTCATCATGCAAAAAATCATTTCAAACGGATTAGCCGTTTTAATGTGATCACTGATGAGGTAACATACAATGTCTCTTTCATATTTTTATAGACAGATGGTACGGAACTCTTCATGCGCGAGTCCGACTCGCACTTGGCCGGTTTTTTTTCGATTACAGCTAATTTATTGTATTTTTTTATTCTATTTTTGTTCTATTGTAAACGCAAATATTCACATCAAATTTTCACTCTCATTACAGCCTCATCCCGACGTGAAGCCAATGGCGTACGCAAATAGTTTAATGAATTTACTAGCGTAGTCACAATATGTTGATGCCGAAAACAAAATACCTAATTCATATAAATAATTAAACAAAAGGGGGAAACAAAACAAAATGAAAACACATTACGTTAAAAAAAAAGAATAAAAAGAAAAACAAAAAATAATATGTAAATCAAGCAATCAACAAATAGAGTAAACAGCTTTTTAAAACAAAACAAAACAGTAGACTAAATTAAGATACATTTACCAAACTATGGTAAAATGAACAATTGAAGCAACTGGATGAAAAGCAAATACAATACCACGCATTTGTTAATAACTCATCGAATGGATGGCGGCCCTTTTCCAAAAATACCACTACCAACACCACCACCCACACTAAATCATAATTGGCAATCGTCAATTTAATTAATAGTCCTGCCGAAACATATTGCACATTTTCCTCCTTGAAACCCAATTGATTAATCCTTTTTTTTTTAATTATCCGCCCACCAACTGCCCTACATACGTACTCTCCCGCTCCCTTAATTCGCTGATGTGTACAAATTGTTAGATTCAACTTAAGTTATGTGTAAAACAAAAACGAAGAAAACAACACAAAAAAAAAAAAAAAGAGAGAAAAAAGAAAAAACGAACACAATCCCAAAGATTTTGTTAACGAAACGATTATTATTTAATTTTTGTTTTCGTATTTTTTTTTTTTGTTTTTAATAATAATACAAATATGTATGCCAATAAGGGAAAGAACAAAACTTAATGTGCATAACTAATATTATAACAATTGCTGCTGTTGACTCCTGTTTTGCTAGATCCCTGATTTCGTGTTTGATCAATGGCCGGTGCGCTTATGATTATAAGTAAAATAATATTTAGAGACAAAACAAAAAAAACCGATGAAAACGAATGGAGATTGTTTTAACATGTTATTTAGTTTTTTTTGTTAATTTGAATATGAAAAAAAAAAAACGAAACTAAGATCGAAACAAAGGCAAAGTTGGATACAACTGCATAAGAAACGTTTTCATATTCATGCAGATCGATCCTATATTTGCTAGGACATTTATTTAAAAAAGTAAAATTAAATAAAAAGAAGTAACAAGTTCATATAATAAAAGAGGACAAAATACAGAAACAAAAAGAAAATGTTGACACATAGAAGAAAACGATAGTGAGTGGATAGTTTTAATAAAGCAAACGAAAAGGAACATTTAAATATACGATTTTGTGTTTTATTTTTAACTTCCCAGTGGGAAGTTATAGTAATGGGACCGATTCTGCGAATTCCAAATTTTGACATGTCTCCGCGTTTCAAGGTCACCACGTGCGGTCGGAATTTTCATTCTCCATTATCTCGAGAACCAAAAATGATATTGACTGGTTTCATTCGACGCGTAATTGCGTTAATTAGAACTGATTAAGTTTCCAAAAAAATCGGTCCAGGTGTTTTTTGTTAGAAATTACTTACTTTTAGTGGAGACACACTGCTAGTATTGATACCATGATATAGTGAATACCATAGATAAATACATAGAGATGGCAATCTTATGGCTTTGACAGGCACTTTGACAGATAGCCCCTACAAACGCGTTGCGGTTTGACGGCGTCTTGACTATGTCATTCTGCCTTGTTCCGACGTCTTGACTCTACACATCGACGTCTTGAGACTATCATTGGATTAGTCAAAAGAGTCGTTTTTAAACGGAGAATAACACGCGTATTATCTGTGTGTATTACAAAAGCAACAACTAACCCCTGCGGGGATCACACGGCAGGCGTGCGAAGGTTTTCTATCTTGTTCATTTATCTATGATGAATGTACCCTGACAGACAACATTTCGTAGTATACGCATTATGTAGTATCCTTTGATGTTTGTATTGTCGATGTGTATGTGGACATAGAGGAAGAAAAGGTTTCGCAGTGTTCGGTCTGTTTACTTGGTTTGAATTGTCAAAGAAGCTTCAAGGATTCGACAACAGAGAGAAAGTGGCGCTGCAATCAGTAAGTTGGTGGTATAACAGCAAAAATTTACGAATCTCAATACCAGATATGTTTCGTGGTATTGGGGTAATAGTGGAGACACACTGCTAGTATTGATACCATGGTATGAATACCATGTACCCTGACAGACAGCATTTCGTAGTATACGCATTATGTAGTATCCTTTGACGTTTGTATTGTCGATGTGTTCGTGCAAATGTAGATTTAAAGGAAGAAAATATTTCGCAGTGTTTGGTCTGTTTACTTGGTTTGAATTGTCAAATAAGCTTCAAGGATTCGGCAATAGAGAGAAAGTGGCGCTGCAATCAGTAAGTTGATGGTATACTAGTAAAAATGTACGAATCTCAATACCAGCTTGTTTCGTGGTATACAAGCTTTAAGCGGCCTACACACACGCTACGGATCGAATGGATCGGTTGCGATTCAAGCAGATCGTCGTGTGTGTGGGGTAGTTTGCTACAGATCGCAAATTTGCAAATGAGTTTGATATTCTTGCATCGGTAGTGTGTGTAAGGCGCGGTTGAAAATGTTGCGATTCAAACAGATCGTCGTGTGTGTGGCACAGTCTGCTACAGATCGCAAGTTATCAAATGAGTTTGATATTCTTGCGAACGGTAGCGTGTGTGTGGCGCGGTTGACGATGCCTAGGAAACGTCCACCCGAAGTTGTTAGAGTGCATCTATGCAGTCTGTTTATATGTTTATGATTGTATTTATGATTCGTATGTGCACAAATGGTAGTTATAAAACTGTGAAAATCGAATCATAAAATGAAACAAGCAATAGCCACCCGCAGGCAATAGACAATAGAATTATGAGACCCTCATTCACATATTTGTGAATGCATGTATCTTATATGAATAAGTTATTAGGATCAGAAACCACTCCTGCATCCACAGTGTACGTTTCTTTTTCATTATCCCTTCTTTTCTTTTTCCACACAAATAAACACCACACAACAAAATTATTTTATTTTCCATCCTTACTCGACGGCGGACAGCGTGAAATGAAGAACGTAAACCGATCCACAAGTGTGTGGCGAAATGAGTTCAAACAGATCCATTCGATCCGTAGCGTGTGTGTAGGCCGCTTTAAACGTGGTATTGGGGTGACAGACATGTGGTATAGAACGTGGTATTGCTATACCATGGTATCAATACTAGCAATGTGTATCCACTATACCAAACATGTGGTGTAGAACATAGTATTGCTATACCATGGTATCAATACCAGCAGAGTGTCTCCACTATTAGGCGGCGATACAGTCCGTGGTGAACCTGGGCCTCAACCAACAAGCGTCTCCAGCTGGCACGGTCTTTGGCCAGTTGTTTCCAGCGCCGCACGCCTAGTTAGTTAAGGTCCCGTTCCATTTTGGGAAGCAAGATTAGCAACCGAAATTACGAAAGCATTCAAACCATAAAACCTTCACTAGTCCGCGAGTGGAACAAAGTTCCGCAGAGTGCTTGGAGATAGGACACTGTGATCCTATTCAAAGTGGGCCATATTGGAATTTGAATACAACATAGGGCCCTTTCTTTCTGTTTTCATTCAATGCTGAAGTCGACAGCACGTTTTGTTTGTGACGTCGTAAAAATGAGTGTTTCACATTACAAGCAAAGTGTTGTGATTCAATTTTTTGTAAAATTTGGTGGAAGCCCTCGAAAATTGCAGATGGTATATGGAGACGGGTTTAAGTCGAAAATACATGTCTTAGGCAAAACGGTTCAAGAGGGGCCGTAAATTAGTAAAAGACAAGCCACGTGCAGAGGGCTATCAGTAGAAGACTGGAACTCCTACCGTCACCTCTCGTACCACGGTATCATTTATCGTGAATATATATGTTCCGTGAATATATGCGGTGTAGAGAAGATAAACGAGGCTGTAACCACGGTTCTGAACGAGTTAACATCGGAGGATTGTTAAGGATGATTCAAATCGTTGTGTAGGGTTAAATGGGGGCTTAATTTGCCTGGCTTTCGTTTACAAATTCCCAGAACTTAATTGCCACCACACCTTGTAGGATTGACTTTAATACCTCCAAAACACAGTGCTGCTTCTGCCGTCAAAGTGTGTTACCAACCAGCAGCCAATATTAATTTTAGGTATTCGGTGTCACCTAGAGTGTCAAGGATGCAAGAAATTTGACTCATCTTCGAACATGACCACAATCTATAAGGCATTAATTCGTCCCAAATTAGAGTTTAACGCTCATGTCTGGTTCGATAAAAGGAAAGGAATAGGATCATGCTACTTTGTTGTGTGTACATATACACCAGCATACTAGACCGTCGCCTTACTTTTGACTAAGCTCTACAATGGAACAAAACATGGACAAGTGCGAACGACTTTACCAACGACCAAACCAAGTTCACTGTTCTTTCGCGTGTACATATCATTCAAATCTCGTATCCTGTTCCTTACGGATAACTATGTGCGATTGCATTAGATTACACAATCGACATGTATGGCTTACTTACCTAGATAGTGCTACAGTTC
This sequence comes from Eumerus sabulonum, assembly GCA_951905685.1. Lineage (NCBI taxonomy): Eukaryota > Metazoa > Arthropoda > Insecta > Diptera > Syrphidae > Eumerus > Eumerus sabulonum. The sequence continues at coordinate 214,815,690 of OX645060.1, forward strand.
GGGGTGAACCATGTCCTCAACCAACAAGCCTCTCCAGCCGGCACGATCTTTGGCCAGCCTCTTACAGTGCCGCACGCCCAGTTGGTTGAGGTCCCTTTCCACCTGTGCGCGCCACCTTAGATGCGGTCGTCCTCTGCTGCGTCGTCCCTCGGGGTTGGTATCGAAGACTCTTCGGGCCGGAGCGGTGATGTCCTTTCGCTCTACGTGGCTCAGCTATCTTAGACGTTGGATCCGAAGACGTTTAACTAGGCCGTTGTCGCTGTACAGCCCGTACAGTTCTTGGTTGAATCTCCTCCTCCACTCTCCGTTTACACAAACGGGACCAAAGATTGCACGCAGAATTTTCCTCTTGAAACTCCCAAGAGCCTCTTTATCCGGGATGATTAAGGTTTTGTAGAGGGATACCTTAGTTTTTCGAGGGAGGGCTCTACTACTCAGTTGCCTCTCGTTGCCTCTAGACCCCAAAGAAGCAGCGGTTGGCAAGAGTCATTCTGCGTTTTATCTCAGCGCTGGTGTCATTGCTGCTTGTCACTATCGAGCCAAGGTAGACGAAGTCATTGACTACTTCAAAAATATAGCTGCCAAAGGTGACGTTCTGACCAAGACGTCGGTGTTGCGCGTCTTCTTTGATGACAATGTATATTTGGTCTTGTCCCCATTTACCCTTTGAGCCACTTTAGCCCCTTCTGCTTCAATGCTTGCGAAAGCCTCATTGACGTCTCGCTTTGTCCGTCCAATAACGTCAATGTCATCTGCGTAGGCAAGCAATTGTGTAGACTTGAAGTAGATCATAATTCTAGTATTGGCCGCAGAGTCCCGCATGATCTTTTCAGGAATGATATTAAAGTAATCACATGACAGTGATCGAAGGGGTCGGTTAGTTCACTTCCGACCTTATTGGAGCAGCGAGAGTTCTCCATAGTCATCCTGCACAGTCTGACGAGCTTGGCAGGGATGTTAAAACAAGACATAGCTCTGTATAGTTTGTCTCTATAAACGCTGTCATATGCGGCTTTAAAGTCGACAAAAAGATGGTGCGTGTCGACCTGGAATTCATGGGTCTTCTCCAAGATCTGCCGTGGTGGAAATATTTGGTCTATCGTGGAATTCCCTGGCCTGAAGCCACACTGGTAGGAACCTATCAGATTGTCCACGAACGGTTTCAGACGCTTACACAGTAGGGCAGAGAGGATCTTGTACGCAATGTTTAGGAGACTTATCCCTCTGTAATTGGCGCAGTCATAGGGGCCTCCTTTCTTATGGACCGGGCAAACGATGCTGAAATTCAATTCATCGGGCATGCATTCTTCCGACCATATCTTGCATCGTCAGCTCCTTTAAACAGTTCTGCGGGAAGTCCGTCTGCTCCAGCAGCTTTATAAGACTTAGGTTTCGATATCACTATCGGATTCTCGGGATTCTCTTTCGTCTTCGTCCATTGTGAATGACGGCGGCATTTTGACTATCATCGCCGTTATACAGTCTGCAGAAGTGGTCCTTCCACAATCTCAGCATCGACTGTGATTCCACTACTAGTTGTCCGTGCTCATCCCTGCAGGCTTCTGCCTTAGCTTTATAGCCTTGGCATGTTTGTTTTACTTTTTGGTAGAACTTTCGAACATCGTTCCTGCAATAGCATCTCTCCATCTCCTCGATCTTGCGCTTCTCGTGCTCCTTCTTTTTCTTTCTCAGAAGCGCATGCTCCTCCCTCCTTTTCTGTTCATAGAGCTCGCGAGCAGCTCTCGTCCGCCGATGCAGTGTAGCCATGTATGCATTCTGTTTCTCTACATGGGGCTGTTTACATTCGTCATCAAACCAGGGGTTTCTCGTAGGTGGTGGCTTGAAACCGGGTACATCTGAGACGACATCTCTGATGGCGTTCTGACAACGACTCCATTGCTGTTCTATGGTTTCTATAGATTGTATCGGGACTTGAGAGAATTTGAGGGAGACTTTATCGGCGAAGGTCCTGGCGGTCTCCTGCGATTGCGATTAACTTTCCGAAGTTAAATGTTGGTGTTCTTACTCGACTCCGTTGATTCCGGGAAATTCGCATCCGTACCTTGTCTGCAACAAGGTAATGATCGGAGTCGATGTTGTCTCCTCGAAAGGTTCGGACATCTAGGATGCTGGAGGAGTGATCAATTTGGTTGATTGTCGATTGATCGAAAGACCGACAGGTCCTCTTATGGGTGTTGAGGTGTGGGAATTGTATACTTGCTACCACGAGATTATATCAGGCCATAAAGTCTTCAAGCTTTAGTGCGTCTTCTGACGTGGTGTTGTGTGGGCTATGCCTTCCTGTGACTCGTTCAAAGACTGCTTCCTTACCAAGCTTCACATTGAAATCTCCTAGAACGATTTTGGTGTCATAGCTGGCACTTTGGGCATATGTTCTGCCTAAGAGATCATAGAAGTCGTCTTTATGTCGGTAATTTTTCTCATCTGTGGGGGCGTGGACACATATTAAACTTACATTGCCGAGATTGGCCTTGATGCGGATAGTTATGAGGCGTTCGCTTACATGTTGGAAGCTTAAGACGTTTTTCCTGAGTCTGCCTCGAATAACAAATCCGCATGCGAATAAGCGTTGTTTATTTTCTCTGTAGCAGTTTCCGTGGTACATATCACAGTTTTTCATCCGCTTTTTGCCTGGCCCATCCCATCGCCCTTCTTGGAGCGCGGTAATGTCTACCATATAGCAGTCCGACTGCGCCTGGTCTGTTGAGAGACCTAACGTTCCAGGTGCAGATCCGGAATTTGTTTCCTTTTAGACGTTTGCGGGAGTCGTCAACATGTAATCCGTCCGTATCCGAGGCTGTTGGTTGTCTCTGAACAAATATCTATTTTACGCGATAGGGGTGTAAACCCTAAGCGCAACCCCCAACCTGGAGGGCCAGGTTCCTCTTTCCCTAGGAGCAAGGGGTCGGGTCGCTGCACACATTGGTTCACTAGCTGTCGGGTGCCAGCATAGCTATCCAGGGGAGGCGGTGTGTCAACTTGGATTGAGCAGGGACAGAAATCGAAGCTGGCATTTTCATCTATCAATAAATAAAAGTGAAAAGTAAGTCAATTCCGAATTTTTGCTCTCTCCTTGTGTTTTAAATCATCTGTGTTTTTCGAAACTATTGTTTAATTTTTTTAACTTTTACGTATAAATGCATCTGGAGAAATTATTGTATCTGTATTTAAGTTTAGCTAAAAAACAAGCAATAACCTTACCGGACGACTGTAAGTGCAATATCGTCTTGCAATCAGTTACAGTATGCACTGGAATTGTTATCTGGCTTAATTTTTGGGTTTCTGAGTTCTAGCACGTATAAGGGCCTGTCACTGGATAAAAAAATTAGAATCAGCACCATCGGGAGACGACGACGAGAAAAAATTACAATTACATGCATTGAAATTGTTGTTGCTTTCATTAGAGAGAAAGTATTTGGCTGGACCGTTTGAAGACGCGCCCGAAGAGAAAGATTTCACCGACTACAACTGGAGTGAATTCGATTTGCTGGACTTTTCGGATATGGTAGTGAAGAAGGAGCGTGATGTGTGCGGACCAGCAGAAACGTCGTATAGTGTGTCGGGAGATCGTCGAGAATTGTTAACGTATCAGAATGATCCGGCCACGGGACAGCATTGCTATTATGCATGCTCCCTGGATCCTGTTGAAAGGTGGGACAATTTACAGGGAGGTGCAATACCGAATGATACAATAAGTAATTGGCAGGAGCACGGTGAATGGGATGTCCTCAATCTAGGGTAGTATGAATATTTGAAACGCTTTTTAAATACATGTAGGTATCGTGGCTCAGTTGATTTGCAACTGCCTGACTTCTACTACTACTTCTATTTTGTTGGTAATATTTTTTTGGTGATTATTTAAAACAGATCTCAAACATCGGTTGAAGAGCCGCGATGCGGAGAGGTGGGTGAAGCCTCGGAGTTCGGTTTTAATTTTTGTGTCGATCGATCGAACTATAGTAACCAAGCTACACCACCACCAGCGCCACCAACCATGTCACCACCCAGGTGTGAACCTGCTCCGGAGCGAACTGGTAAGGAAGGCAACACAATATGCATTTTTTTCTGAATTCTAAAATAATTTCATGTCCATTTAGCCACTCCACAGTGTCTGGGAAGAGCTGCAAGCGGACAAACCTATGGTCCCGAACAATTCGGCCTTACACAAGAAGAACACTTTCGTTCACCACGTAGCATATCCCAGGATCAGGAATGTAAGTATCTAAGGCATAGGACTTCACAATTTTTTGAAATTTCACATCCTATTCACAGCTGATCAGTATGAATCTCCACGTACGCTGCCACTATGTAGACCATCAGAGTCAGTAGGGTCACGTCTATCAGACGAAGTGCGTGATTCTCTTGAAAATGAAATGGCTCTGCAGCCATACGTATTACGCATCCTAAAATTGTGATTGTCTCTATTATTTCTGTTTCGACGTAAGTGTGATTACGTCGGCGATTAGGTGATTCCTAATAAAACAAAAGTTACTAATGAAACACGCGGTTCTCTTTTCGGTTTTTATTATTTTATTCTTCCGATCTCGTCACATTCGAGGCTAAGCGAGTACTGCCTCGTTTTTCAAATTCAAATATAAGTTCTCGTCCAAGATTAACGGTTTAAAAACTATGTATGTACATATGTATGTATGTTTTGTGAAATGTTTCTTTTATGTATAGGTATGCTTTAATGGCAGGGAAGAGTACATTTACATACATAACAATATAGTGAGGTCTTAGTGTTTTATATTTAATTAGCAACAAGAAAAATAATAAAAACTAAAAATTCAAATTCTGGTACGTAACAATTTCAATTATAAGGTTTCTTGAAGTCTGGTGGGAGACTCAAGTTGGGATTTTATTTGTAAACAATTAGTAGCTGACTGATCAAGAATCCGTTTCGAGTCATCATTAATGACAGCGGTAGGCTTATTAAGGTTGCTAAGAGGTTTGGCCTAAATGTAATTGGGCGTCATACCTATATTTCTGCGTAGAAAATTGCCCTGAAGTATTATAGATGAATATGAGATGAGTTAGTGCCGGTGCACTCGAGCGTTTTTTAACGATGCGGCAACGCCGCGGTGCCGCTTTTGCGTTTTGTAGTACTTACAATTATATGGAGTCATTCACACGTGCCGCGCTGCCGCGGCGGCGCCGCAGAGGCAATTGGCCGTCGCATATACCCCTCAACAGAATGGAATCTCAGAACGTGCAAACAGGACTATAGTAGAGATGGCTAGATGTCTTCTTCTCAGCCCTAATCTACCAGACTCATTGCGGGCAGAAGCGGTTAACACGGCTGTTTATCAGCGAAAACGTTCGCCGATAAAACTGTTAAAAGGGACTCCGTATGAAGTTTCGCGTTAGAGAAAGCCTTTCGTAGGACACCTTGGGGTTTTTGGATGCAAGAGGATTTTCTTAGATAAACGTCCAGGTAAGTTCAAATTCCAAGTGGAATTAAGTGCATCATGGTAGGCTACTCAAAGGAATCTAAAAAGATCCCAAATCCGGACGTATATTTAAAAGCCAAAACGTTAAATTTTTAAAAGATTCTGTTGTGTTGTGAACATGCAAACGCAGTCGTGGCCAGCTTGGCGATCGCGATGCCAAAAACGGTTAATTTTACAGAAAAATGCAAGAGGCAATTTTCGTAGATAATTTCATGACAAACAATTTTTGTAATGACCCCTATTGACCTCCGAGCAATAAATCGCGAGATATTTGCGAAAAACTGATTTTCGTGACCTATTGACCTTTATAACTTTTTTTAGATGGCACGATATCAATGTCGGTTTTTCACATTTTCATTACAACGACGTATTAAAGGTGTATACGAAAATTCAGCTCACTAGGAATTTTTCCGCAGATAAGCCTACAATGACTGGGTTATCAAGGGTTTTGCGGATGCCGATTGGGTTAATCGCATCAAAGACCAAAAATCTTATAAGGGCTATGTGTTCTTCTTTGCTGACGGGCCAATATCGTGTGAGTCTCGTAATCAACAAACGGTGGCATTAAGTAGTACTAAAGCAGAGTACATGGCATTAATAGGTGCTACAAAGGAAGCGGTATATTTGCGACGATTGATTGACGAAATCGGTTTTATAAGCTTACTAGAAGGACCGACAAGGTTGTACGGGGATCATTTAAGTGCACACCAGTTAGTAAAGAATCCTGTTTTTCATTCATGATCAAAACTTATTGACACTAAATATCATTCCATTCATGAAATTTGTAAGTCTCTAATTACACTACATTTTGTTCCAACTAATGAAATGGTTGCTGATATTCTTACGAAAATCCTAATTAAGCCAAAACATGGACATTTCAGTTTAAAACTTGGATTAATTGAGTAAACTAAACGTTTATACCTAAATATTTACTGTTTTGAAGGGTGGTATTAGAAATTGAATTATGCTGACAACATTTTAACACTTATAGCAGCTTCAAATACATAATGTATGTAAATACACATTTTTGTTGGAAAATCTCTGTTAACTCTTACTTAAGAAATATAACTTATTATAAGCGGATGTGTTTCTCACGTTGTCAATTTTTCTATCAAATCTATGTCTTTCGACTACTTAATATCTACAGTGTTCTACTTTTATTATACATATATTATTGCTAAGAAAATTGCTTACAGAAAAACTTAGCGTACTATCGCGTTACAACCAATACATATAAGATTGCTCGGACAGCGTTGTGGTTGGGTAAGGAAACTCATGAGCTGCTCGTGAGTGTGCACTACCCAACGAGCAATTAAACACACGCGCTCATGAGTAATTGGCTGTGAGCATTTCTATTTTCGCTCATGAACACGAGTGTGTGTGCATATATGGAAACTCACCCCTGTGCGCACATCATATGTTGATTTATTTATTTACTTTATCAATGGATAACAATCGGTTGATTACAAACAAATATATGTACATTATGTACATATATAATTGCTAAAGAAATAAAAACAAAGAAAAAAAAAATTTCACGCACCCGACCTTTCGGTCTGTTATTAGATTGGCTGTTATTAGCCAAATCCATTATTTCGTGACAACGTCTATTATACGATTTTATGAATGAGGTATAAATATTTCAATGTTCAATGGTATAAATGATTTCAATGTTTTATTTTCATATTACAGTATTATACATGTATTTAATTGAATAAGACAATTTTATACTCAAACGTTTAAGTGTTCTTTATTTCTAATATTCTATTAACAATAGGTCTATGATATGATTTTATTTGATTTAATTCCACTAAACGACGCCGAATTTTTTTTATCTGACATGTTGATAATTCTCGCGCGAGCTCACTACTACATTCTCGCTAGGCCACGCCTACTCACACGGTTAGTCTACATTTTTCTGCGTTTTTTGCGTTTCGGCATCCCATATTTCAGCGCTAACCGATTTAATAGACGTTGTCACGTCAAAAACCGGCCAAGTGCGAGTCGGACTCGCGCACGAAGAGTTCCGTACCATCTGTATAGGTATATAAATATGAAAGAGACTATGTATGTTACCTCATCAGTCATCACATTTTTTGTATGATGACAGATCTTGGTTGCAGGCAGGTTATAGGCATATTACTTTGATAATCAAAAATCTTCATGATAAGATATAATTGATCATCAAATTGTCCATTGAATTCAAATCAATTATGTTACTTGACAGCAAGGATGTGAAAAGGTGAATAACAATAATGGGAAATATGGGAAAAAGGTTTGCAGCTGGGATTAATACAACAAAGACACAAAAGAGATCAAAGCCTGGAAGTTTGCTACTGGTTGTGGGATATGGTATGTTACCAAGTGAATTTTTTGAATGAAAATCATATCTGTTGTATGGGAGCCCCCTTAATTATTTATTTTACTCTATTTATAGTATAGTAATAGCGGCAACAGAAATACATCATCTGTGAAAATGTCAACTGTCTAACTATCACGGTTCATGAGATACAGCCTGGTGACAGACGGATGGACGGACAGCGAAGTCTTAGTAATAGGGTCTCGTTTTTCCGTTTGGGTGCGGAACCCTAAAAATGTCTAGTTTTTATGCTTGCTCAACCTAGGAGTTAAATGGACTTAGAACAATATTTTTAAAAGAATCCCTTCTCATTGACAGGTCGACTTCATTGCAAATAAAATTGTTCAGCATTACACAACGAGTTATTTTCTGACTTGGATTCTTTGGATTCTTTCGTTCTTATAATAACGTTTTCACAAAATGGCGACCAAACAACACGGCAGTATTGGAGGATGGGCCGTACCAATGACAGAAAAATTGCCTTTCATGAATACACATCTTTAAACACCACAGAAGTTCGTTTAAGGAAACCTAAAAGAGAATACGCTTCAGCTACAATAAAATAATATGCGCGGAAAAAGTTAATTTGGAATCAAAAATAACACCAAGATCTTCCACTTCACCGACTTTAGAAAGTGGTTCATCATCAAAAGTATAAGTAAAATCCATTCGCGACAACGAAATCAAAATATCAGGAACATCAAAACAAACAAAAGCGGTCCCAAATGGCAACCTTGTGGAAGACTAGACTCCACCTCAATGAAAAATGATTGAAAACCATCAATCTGAACAACTTGTTTTCTGTTTGACAAATAAGAACCTAACAATTTCAGAAAAGTTCCATTTATTCCTAGCTTTTCTACTTTTTGTAACAATAGTCCATGGTGAACTCCGTCAAAAGCCTTAACAAAATCTGTGTATAAGACATCCACATGCTTTCTGTTTTCCATAGATTTTAAACAGAAATGAGAAAAAAGGCATACATTTGTTGCAGTATAGCGGCCGCTAACAAACCCATGTTGTTTCAACGTAATCGATTCTTTAACTGAAAAATAAAGTCTCTGACTAATTAACTTTCCAAACAGCTTTGGTTCTGCAGAGAGTTTAAATATTGACCTATAGTTTTTTACATGGTGCTTTTGTAAATAGGATTTACGAAAGATATTTTCCAATCGTCAACAAAAACATTTATTAAAAATCGGCACTGGGACCTTTGCAGATCTATTGTGCCTGCTAGCCAATTAGCCGAGGAGCCTATACACTTCTATAATGAAGTTATAGAATTTATAAATGAGTCAAGGTGATACCCTAAGGAGTCATAACTTCACTAAGATGGTAGAGAGCAGCGAACTCACATAGTATGTGTTCTGCCGTCTCATCGTCCTCTAGACAGAGCCGACACTCAGTTTCAGACGAGAGGCTAATTTTGTTTAGATAATATCTCAGACCGCAGTGTCCTGTTAGGTAGCTGACTAGTCTTCTGATATCCATCCTATAGAGTTTGAGTATGTCACTAGAGTGTTTGTCCCCGAATGCTGTTCCAAAAGGACAGGTGTTGCAATTTTTAACACTTGTCTAAGAATAAATTTATCTTAGACCCGGGAATGCCGCAGAATGGTTCCTGAATCGCTGGAACCTTTCCTGGCAAGTTGGTCGGCAATTTCATTGCCCTTGACTCTTTTATGTCCTGGCACCCACCAAAGTTTAACTTTGTTTTTTTTTGGCGAGGTCTTGTAGGGCGTCATGGCATTCCTTGACGGTTTTTGAGTTCGTACTGTACGAACCCAGCGCTTTGAGCGCTTCTTGGCTATCAGAGAGTATGTTGATGGTTACTCCTCTAATGCCAGTCTCGAGACTTAGATTACTTAGACGCATATTAGGATGGCATGCAGCTCTGCTTGGAAGATGCTGGGACTTATTCCCAGGGCCTTCGAGATCTTGCGTTTTGGTCAAAAAATACCGGCGCCAACGCCGGAAGCCATCTTGGATCCATCCGTGTACCACCTAAGGCCTTTGACACTTAGCAGGGGATCACTGTTTTCCCATGCTGAGCGATTTGGGATCAGTATCTCAAACCTCTTGTCAAAGGTGAAGGTGTGCGGCAATGCGTCCGAGACCATTGTAATCATATCCAGCTCGGGAAGGTGTTGTAATATGGACATGTGGCCTAATGCTACTTTTTAGATAAAAAGGTGCAGTGGAGTGAGTCTAATGAGTGCTTCTTGGGCTGCCATGGGGCAGGTTGGCATAGCGCCTGTGATGCCGAGACACACTAGTCTCTGAAGGCGTTGAAGCTTAACAATTGTAGTTTTTTGCTCAACTCTTGTCCACCATACGGTGGACCCATACGTGACGATAGGTCTTACTATCGCAGTGTATAACCAGTGGACTACCTTAGGTTAAAGTCCCCAGGTTTTACCGTAGGTGCGTCGACAGGCCCAAATGGCCTTAGTCGCTTTCATGAGTTTATTTTTCATATTGGAGTTCCAGTTGAGTCTGCGGTCTAGGTCAATACCTAGATACTTTACCTCCTCTGAAAATCCTATGTTTGTGCCATTTAGAAAGATTGAGCAGGGTTGTACCTTTCTCCTCTTTGTAAATGTAACTAAGATTGTCTTATTTGGGTTAATAGATAAGCCCTCTCTGACACACCAGTCAGAGATAAGTTGGAGCGCAAGCTGCATGCGCTCACAGGCAGTGATCTCCCACTTGCCCGTAACAATGACTACTAGGTCGTCAGCATATCCGATGACCCCGTAGCCCCAAGTGGTTAGCTTGCGTAGTAGATCGTCGATGACTATCGACCAAAGTAGTGGTGAGAGGACTCCCCCTTGTGGGCATCCTCTAGCCGCCGATACTGTCACTGAGACCTCTCCGCATGTGGCTGATATGATACGGCTATTTAGCATCGCCCTAATCCAGTGATTAGTGGGATGGTCCACACCCCTGCAGGATAGTGCAGTGGTGATCGAATCATAGCCAGTATTATCGACGACTCCCTCTATATCGAGGAAGGCGCAGATTGCCTTCTCCTTTTGTGTGAAACTATTTTCAATGCGCGTCACCAAGTGATGTAGTGCATTCTCGGTAGATCGCTCTTTGCGATATGCATACTGGTTGGGATGCAGAGGTGTTTAATTTTCCAAGATACCTCTAATATGGAGCTCTATCAGTTTCTACATTGTTTTTAGAAAGATCGAAGTCAAACTCTCTCCAAATTTGGGGTATGTATCCCAGGTTGAAGCAAGACCTAAAAAAAACTGTCAGTGGTGATAGAATTGTATTCAAGCCTTTCTGTAAGATCGCAGGAAAGACACCGTCCTTGCCTGGGGCCTTGTAGGGTTTAAATGAATCAATTGCCCATTTGACCCTGTCCGCCTGAAGAGTCTACCAGAGAGGCTATTTGTTCTACTGTCCATGTTATCTATGACGTTAGTTTGAACGTTAGAGGACATCGAGTAAGGAGTAGAACCAGGAAAGTGCACCTCGAGCAAAGTCTCCAGGGTTTCTCTGCGATTGACGGTGAAGGTGCCGTCTGATTTGCGAAGCAGCCCGAGCCCATTTGTGTGCTCTCGAGATAGAACTTTGTGGAGTCGGGCCGCAGTTGGAAGCGAGTCTATGTTCTCGCAATGTTTCCTCCAAGACGTGCTCTTGGAATTCCTCAATTCGAGGTTGTATTTAGTTAGAGCAGATCTATAATCAGTCCAACTATTTTACCGTTAAGCTCTGTAAAACTGCGATCTCACCTGTTTCCTTAGCGACTCAAGCTGAGTATTCCACCAGGGCATACACCGTTTGTGTGTAATTGACCTGGGTTTACAGCTGTCCCTAAAGGATGAAATGAGTGCTGCATTGAGCTGGTAAGCCGCTTCGTCGATATCGTCTGTCGATTCAATCGACTTTAGAAGCATATCTTCTTTGGCGGCGAGTTGAGCTTCGAACGGAACCCAATTCGTTTGTTTGGGCTGATATCCGGGCTCAGCCTCCTTAACCTCACCGGAGATGTTGAATCTGATGTACTGGTGGCCAGTCCCCATCACATTTGGGATAAATGGGCTAGACATGGTGAGGTCAAGCACCTCTTCTCTAACCGCATTTATGAATGTGGATTTGTTGCCTTTATTGGCAACGGTGAGTTCATTAATGATTGAAAATTCAAGGAGTGACTCACCTCGTTTGTTGGTATTGCTGCTGCCCCATTCCACATATTGCGCGTTGGCGTCGCATCCAATTTCCAGGTGGTGTTTTTTCTGGTTACAATACCTAACCAGATCCTGGACTTGAGAGGGAGGGATTTGTTGGCCGTCTCCAGGAAAGAAAGCGGAGGCGCATATAACCTCCCTTACTCCTCCATTGGTGGGGACTTCCACAATGACGGCTGCCAGGTCCCTTGTGATGAATTTTGGAATTAGGAGAAAATTTAGATTAGTGCCGATCACACATGCGGCCCTAGGAGGAGAACCTCCTGTTGCGTGAATTAGTTTACGCGACTTGTTTTGCAGGCCCACAATCTTACATTTATGGACCCATAGTTCTTGGATTAGCCCAATGCGGCTCCTGTCGCGGTACAGTCGCAGGCTAAAGGTGTCCGAGGCACCTTTGGCATGGTGCAGTTTGCCCTGCAGCACACACAGCCCACCCATTATTTTCGACGGTAGGCCGGATCCTTCGTTCTGTAAGGCTTGTTGTTTCCGCGCCTGAAGTTTTCGGCCCGATGGGAGTGATCATCTGATCTACTTCCATCGAGGATGCCCCTTGTTTGGTTGGGGGACGTTTATTTCTTTTATTTGGGCCCAAATGTGGCAGCGGGTTTTGGCTCGTCACATCTGGACGTGTCTACTACAGCAATAGGTGCGACCACCATATTGCTAGCTGTAGGTTTTTCTACTACAGTAGTAGGTGCAACCACCATACTACTGGTTGTAGGTTTTCCTATTGCGGCAGTAGGTGCACCCACCATACTGCTGGTTGTAGGTTTTCCTACAGCGATTGGTACTACATCCAAGGATGTTTTCACCTGGCTTTTGATAATCATCTTTATGATTTCAAATCTGTAAGCCACTTGGCACTTAAGTTCTATTAGTCGAGTCAGAGATTTGTCGCTGACTGCCAGAACTAAGTGAAGGAGGTTTTCCTCCTTATTTGACGTGCTCTGCATGACTCTCCAGTTCTGTGCGTGTAAGCCGTCATTTTGAGAATCCAACGTCGCCAACACCTTCGTGATGGGTAAGCCGGTGCTTTGTGGGAAGTAGCCCCGTACAATATTTGGTTTCGGGAAAGCTTCCTCTTCCACAAGCATAATATCAAGTCCATTCTTGTCCTTGATGGCCGTTAAATTGGTTTTCATCCAATCGGCCGAAGCTGGGTTGCCACACACGAAGTATAACCACCCTGACTTGTAGGTCGATCCCCTGAAACGAGGTTTGGGTGCCTTGCCCAGCAGCTCGATGGAGGTGTCGACTACAGCCTCCTGAACAGCTGCCATCTGCGCTGTTGTAAGGGGGTTCGTTCCCAAGTGCTTGGGAACGATGCCGAGTCGGATCCTCCCAGCTACACTACTGTAGCTCTTTTTATCGACCTGGTGGTTGCCGATTTTGCTACGTTTAGCAGCCGGGTTTGGTGGAGTAGTGTCAACGGAACGATCACGTTTCAGTTCGGGACCTTTGGTTGCAGGGGTAGATTTTGCATAAGCTAGAGCCTCATCTCTGGTTTTGCCCTGCATTATAGCAGCTTTAAAACGTCGCTGCTCCGACGATTTGAGATTGAGGAAGCCACCAGGTGGTACGGGTTTTTCCTCTACTTGCCTCATGGTTTCGTTCTTTTTTACACTTGGGAGTTCATCTGAGAGCATACTCACAGAATCCCCGCCAGTGTGGTGTCGGAATCGGAAAGTGAAGACACATCCCCTGCTTTCCGTCCGGCTGCAATGCCGGCGAAATGTGCCGGCATAGTTTCCGGGGTTTTTGAGCCGCTGAGAACTTACAAGCCCTAGCCGGCGATGACGTTAGAGAGTCATCAGTCTCTTCAAAAATATTTATTTTACTTACAGTTCCCACGAACACACGGGAAAGAACGGTCACCTGCAGCGGAGCCCAAGACACTGCAAGAAGGCTTTATTTAAATCGGAAGTCGCCCAGTATCCGAAGTTCGCATACTAATAGCTAAGCACCCTCTTAGCCATGCATCCGTCGGCGTATGCTGTTCGACCTTGGAGTTAGGGGAGTGAGGGAGTGATGGGTACAAGGAAGCGGAGAGGTGGGGTCCTCTAGAGATGGACTCTTGAGAGTCATTACCTGTATTGAGCCTCTGTACCACGACAAGGTGAGCAATTGTCATGGAGGCAGATGGGAGTTCCAACGTCGTATAAAAGGCAGACTAACACAATATCACAATTGCCAGAAGAACGGCTTGAACGTAATATTCGAATACTTTAAGCATTGGAAAGTGAAAATAAACGCTGAAAAATGTCAAGCTATCATTTTCACTGGAAAAAGAAAGAGTTGCCTATTGCCTATTAGCAAACTAAAAATTAATAACATGGAGATTCATTGGGTTAACTCAGTAAAGTACCTAGGTGTACACATGGATAAAAGATTGACCTTTAGGGATCATATCCTGCATACTTTGAATAAAACAAACCTTGCTATAAATATGCTATATCCGATAATAAATCGAAAATCACTACTGAGTGAGCACAACAAAATCACAATCTATAAAGTTGTTTTTCAAGCAATAATGACGTACGCATCACCAGTTTGGGGAGAATTGTGCTAAAACCCATATTAAAAGACTACAAATAGCCCAGAACAAAATTTTGCAAATGAAGTTATGTCTGCCAAGGGACTATTCAACAATGGTATTATACGAACGTGCAGGAGTCCTTCAGATTGTAAGGAAAATTGTATTACTCAATAAAAAATTTTGCTATAAATGTAGATATGCTAATAACGCTCTCTTAATGACTTGTATGACTTAGCTGTTTGAAATTTCTTATGTATTCATTTATTTATTTATTTATTTATCTATTATTTCTATTCATTCCGTAGTATTATTTATTTACTCATCTGTCGAATCCGTTAATTATTTATTTATCCATGTACTTATTTACTAATTTATTTATATCTATGTGTTTATTTAATTTACTATTTTCGTTTTCTTTGTTTGTTTACTTATTTATTAATTTGTTTCTTTTTCTTTTTCCATTTGAACATTCATTTACTTATATACTACACATACATATCTACATATCTACTTAAATAATCTATACTGATACTAATAGTATATAATATTATAAATGTGAAAGTGTGTGTGTCTGTTTGTCCTTCTTTCACGGCAAAACGGAGCGACGTATTGACGTGATTTTTTAAGTGGAGATAGTTGAAGGGATGGAGAGTGACGTAGGCTACTTTTTGTTTCTTTCTAGCCCCCGTTAAGTTTGCATGCAGCAAAAAAAAATTATTTTTAATTTAATTAAATTTATTTGTTTATCAGATACATTGAACATATAAGACAAAGTCTTTTAAGTGTGTAAAAACTTATGAAATGATGTTAGCGTCAATACAATGCAAAAAATTAATAAAATAAGACAAAAATAAAAATAAAAATGAAAGCAAAAATAAATATAAAATAGTGTGAGAGTGAGTTCTATTTGCTACCGGTTATTGGAATAAAAATCAAAGACTTTACGTCTAAAAACATTTATGTTGTTCGTTAACTTGAAAACCAGTAGGGGATGGAAATTTGTGTGAGACTCTCCGCAAAATTAGTATAGGTTCTATGGTAAAAACGAATGATAAAATAATTTAATTAAAAAAACCATAAATCAATCAGCTTTTGAGAAAACAATCAACATTCGAAACATAAATAAGTGTTAATCTTGAATTACGATAGATGGCGTTGATATGTTTCTGAAACGCGCTAACGTTGTGTGCTTTCTACCTGTATTTAAGTGCGGGCATCGGGCCGCGCTTCACACTATAGTGCATACGGTACCTATACTCTATTATTTGACTACTAAGCGTCCCAGTCATGCTTATACGATGTCCCGAGATTATGTAATGGGACGAGACTTCGTGTCACACAACTTCGCCGCAATATTATTAGCGCCACTATCTTAACCGGCGTAGAAAAGGGTGAAAATGTAATGAGCCCACGAATCCCAATAATTCCCACAGATCTCCAGTTCCGGTTTGAAAGGCTACGATTTCCTGATAAATCTAATTTTTTGTTTTTTTATAGTCACACTCGTACTCAAGGTTAAGGCCTTATAACGTTTTGAACGTTGTGCGAGCGAAGGTAACAGGGAGAGGGAGAGTTATCGCGCAGGTTGTTGTTTTTTCACACAACCTGAACGTAGATGTCCGTTCACTATTCTCAGGGGTGGTTTGTCCTACATAGGACGAGAGCCGACCAAATTTCGAGTTGATTATAACTCACAGTAATTCGTTCATGCGCTTTGACCATTAGCTGTGACCATTAACAAAGCATCTGTTCTGAGTTCTCTTTGGTGTTCTAAATCAGGAAAGGGGAATCGTGATACTCCGAAAGCGAGCGGAGCCGCGGGCAAAAGCTAGTCACTTATAATGTGTATGTATGTTGGCGTTACAGTCCATGAAGAACCTGAGCCGAGTTTCTCTCAATCACCCATGTTGTGTGTGATTTCATTTTCACATAGGTGAAAGGGACCTACTGTCTTATTGCCGATTCCGAACGGCGAATTTCGAGAAGCTTTTCATGACAATTTTACAACAGGGGGTTTTGTCAGAACCCCGCTGAGGAGAAACACCGTGAAAAACACGTTCGATGACATGGGTGTGTCGGGATTCGATCCCGAGTCATCGGCATCAGAGGCCAACACACTACCCACTGCGCCACGGTGCTCTCAGTCACTTATAATATATAACTTATAATATATAACGTATATATGCGGGTGCCCCACAAGCAATGTGCCAAAAAGCTAGAGCGTGTAGGTCTGGTCAAGACCAGAAAAAAACCGTACGGGGGGGGGGGGGGGGGGGGGAGGGGTCTATTCCGCCCGTTTAGCCGGGATGGGCAATTTTCTAAAAACTTACTTACTTATCAGGCCTGCGATCCATGGAAGATCTGAGCCGGAGCTATAGCTGCCTTCCATCCTTGACGGTCCCGGGCACGCTGCTTCCAGTTGTCAAGACCAAGATGTCTTGCATCCGCGATTACTTGGTCTTTATACCGGAGGTTCGGTCTTCCTCTTCTTCTCGAACCAGGAGGCTCGGAGTCGAAGACCCTCTTAGTTGGAGCGTTGATGTCCATGCGCTCGATGTGGCCGAGCCAGTATAGTCGACGGATCCTTGCCTTCCGGACTCAATCCACCTCTTGGTACAGCTCGTAGAGTTCGCGGTTGTGTCTTCTTCTCCATTCACCTTCCTCACAGACAGGACCAAATATCAATATACCAAATATATTTGGAAAAAAATAACATTAAAAATCACGGTTACATCCACAATGCCGTGATATACTTTTTTGTAAAGTATATCACGGTATTGTGCTGTTTTAAAGAATAGTTTCTGACAAATGAATTTTCAAACTCAAAATTTTGAAAAAAAAAATTAAAAAATAAATTTCGAACTAATTTTTTTTCAAAATTTTATGTTATTAAGTACTATTTTTTTTTCAAGAATTAAATTCTCCTATTTGATTTTAGTTAAAATCTGAAAACCGGATGCAAAAATGTCTTGTAGTTTTTGAGAAATAAAAAAAATCCCAAACCACTTTTTTCTAAGAAAAACCTTTTTTTTTTTGGTTTTAGCGCGGCTGGACTTGTAGGCAAATTAATTTATGAAACATTGAACTGGTGTAAAATGTTACGGGTGTAACTTCCGATATGAAGCATACTCTCCATACTCTAGATTTGGGCACTCCGAGCATAATAGCTAACCTCCTTGTACTAAGGGAGGGATTATGTCGGACCAAAACCAAAATTCTTTCATCTAAGATTGCTGATCCATCTGTAATTGATCTTTCGCTTCTTCAATGCTCTAGGACTCCGTGCTCTTGCAGACGTAGGTGGATTCTTGAAAACATACTACGACTGGGACACCTCCGATTGGAATATCTTTCAGCGTAGAGTCTTTCGGCTTCACGATCTCGACCATTAAATGGCCCACAGATACGCTACGGATTGAATAGATCGGTTGCGATTCAAACAGAACGTCGTCTGTGTGGGGTAGTTTGCTACAGATCGCAAGTTTTCAAATGTGTTTGATATTCTTGCGATCGGTAGCGTGTGTGTGGCGCGGTTGACGATGTCTAGGAAACGTCCACCCGAAGTTGTTAGAGTGCATCTGCTTATATATTTATGATTCGCATGTGCACAAATGTATGTTATAAAACTGTGAGCATCGAATCATAAATTGAAACAAGCCATAAAATGAAACAAGCGATAAACACTCACAGGCAATAGGCAATAGAATTATAAGACCCTCATTCACATATTTGTGAATGCATGTATCTATATATGAATAAAAAATTAGAATCAGAAACCACTCCTGCATCCACAGTGGACGTTTCTTTTTCATTATCCTTTCTTTTCTTTTTTCACACAAATAAACACCACACAACAAGATTATTTTTTCTCCGCGATCCATCCTTATTCGACGGCGAATAGCATCAAATGAAGAACGTATACCCATCCACAAGTGTGTGGCGAAATGACTTCAAACAGATCCATTCAATCCGTAGCGTGTCTGTCGGCCGCCTTAGCTAAACTGTAGCAAAAGTGCATGTTCGTTAATTCTTCCCGAGAGTATGATTTGACATCGTAATGTGTTGATGAGTTAACATCCAATTTGGAAATGGTTTTTTATTAAAAATGCGATGCTTTTTATTTACATTTGTTTGTTCACTGACTGCTAAATTTGAAAGGTTAGAATGTACATCCACTTCATTGTCAATCTCTGTCAATGCTTCCTTTGACAAAGGTGCCCTAGATAGGGTATCAGCAATTAACATCTCCTTTCATGGCTTATAAGTAACTTTTAAATTGTATGCTTGTAACTTTAACATATGTCGTTGAAGTCGGGTCGGAATTTGTGATCTGTTTCAACCAAAATTTCTTTGCCATTAAATAACTTATGAAAATGGCTGCAACCAATAAGGATAGCAAATAATTCCTTTTCAATTTGTGCATAGTTTCTTTGACATGTAGTTAAAGTAGCTGACTTTCATGTTGTACAACAGCTCCAACTGCTGTTTGAGAAGCATCTACAGAAAGCTTGATAGGTTTCCTGTGATCAAAATAAGCTAAGATTGGAACATTTTAAATCCATGACTTAAGGATAATATGTGGTTTGACATAGCCTCTAAGGAGTTTGTTAGGTTAAGGGTAGAAAGCTTTCAGACCTATAAAGTAAATAACTCTGAAGAAAACCACAAAAAATATGTATGTACATACGAGCTAGAAATGACTAGGATACTGGTATCAAATGGGTCAATTTTCAATCCCAGCGAAATTTGAGGCACAAAATCATCCAATGTGACAAAAGTAGCAAAAGTTTCTGGTCGTTTGTTAAAGAAATCAAAAACTCGACTTCGTCGTCTATACTAATGCTCAACCACAAGGATACCCCAGCTGTCAGACCCTTAGACAAAGCCAACCTTTTTGCTGCCCATTATGCAGCAAGCTCATGGCTACAATCAACAGGGTTTTTGTTGGCATTCAATTGAATTCAATGGGCTAAATGAACCATTCGCAACGGACGAAGATGCAAGAGAATTCCGTCCACCCGATCTCTGCCGAGCTTTTTAAAGCAGCTGGAGATGAGCTGGTAGGGCGCAGACACCAGCCGCGGGCAGCCAAATATTTAAAAAAAAAGTCTCTTGATTTTTCAGCTGTGCTCTACATTCTGTCATAGGGCTTTCCTGACTTAAATTAAATTATTGTTTGTCCTCACCAGATACCTCAACCCGATGAACTTCGTCGTATGGAGCATTTTGGGAAGCAAGATTAGCAACAGAAATTACGAAAGCATTCAAACCATAAAACCTTCACTAGTCCGCGAGTGGAACAAAGTTCCGCAGAGTGCTTGGAGATAGGACACTGTGATCCTATTCAAAGTGGGCCATATTGGAATTTGAATACAACATAGGGCCCTTTCTTTCTGTTTTCATTCAAGGCTGAAATCGACAGCATGTTTTGTTTGTATCACGGTAACACACAGGTGAAAGGGACCTGCAGTTTAATGCTGATTCCGAGCGGCGTGAGTCAAGAAGCTTTTTCAAGGTAAGTTATACAAGGGGGGTCATGCCAGTACCCCGCAAAATAAATATTCGATGGCGTTGGTGTTATCGGAAACCGAACTCGCTCATCGTGCGCCAGAGTCCAAGACACTAACTACTGCGCCCCTCCGTGACAATTGTTCACCTTGCCCTGGTACGGAGGCTCAGTACAGTTAATGACTCTCGAGAGTCTATCTCTAGAGGAACCCGAAGCTAGGAAGCAAATTACGGACCCCTCCCTACCTCTCCGCTTCCTCCGTACCCTTCACTCCCACACTCCGTTAACTCCAAGGTGGAACAGCATACGCAGACGGATGCTTGGCTAAGAGGTTGCTTAGCTACTAGTATGCGAACTTTGGATACCGGGCGACCTCCGATTTCAATATAGCCTTCCTGCAGTGTCTCGGGCTCCGCTGCAGGTGACCGTATTTTCCCGTGCCCTCATGGGAACAATTGATAACTTAAATAATTTTAAGAGAATGGTGACTCTCAAATGTCATCACCTGCTAGGGCTTGTGAGTCCTCAGCGGCCCAAAAAGCAGAAGTGATGCCGGCATCTTTTGCCGACATTGCAGTCGGACGGAAAGCAGAAGATGTGTCTTCACTCTCCGATTCCGACACCACACTTGGCGGGGATTTTGTGAGTATGCTCTCAGATGAACTGCCAAGTGTAATAAGGAACGAAATCATCAAGCATACAAAACCAGAGATGAGGCTCTAGTTTATGCAAAATCTACCCCTGCCACTAAAGGTCCGGAACTGAAACGGGATCGTTCCGCTGACAACGCTCCACCAAACCCGGCTGCTTAACGCAGCAAGATCGGCAACAAGTCGATAAAAAGAGCTACAGTAGTGTGGCTGGGAGGATCCGACTCGGCATCGTCCCCAATGACTTGGGAGCGAAACCCTTACCACAGCGTAGATGGCAGCCGTTCAGGAGGTTGTAATTAACACCTCCATCGAACTGCTGGATAAGGCACGCAAACCTCGCTTCAGGGGATCGACTCACAAGTTAGGGTGGTTATACTTTGTGTTTGACGACCCCGCCACGGCCGATTGGATGAAAACCAATTTTACGGCCATCAAGAACAAGAGTGGACTTGTGGAAGAGGAAACTTTTCCGAAACCACACATAGTTCTGGGCTACTTCCCACAAAGCATCGGCTTACCCATCACAAAGTGTTGGCGACGCTTGATTGCCAAAATGACGGCCTATATGCACAGAACTGGAGAGTCATGCAGAGCACGTTTAATAAGGAGAAAGACCTCCTGCACTTGGTTCTGGCAGTCAACGACAAGTCTCTGGCTCAACTAATAGAACTCAAGTGCAAAGTGGCTTATCGATCTGACATCATTAAGATGATCATCAAGAGCCAAGAGAAATCATCAGTAGATGTAGAGCCAATCGCTGTAGAAAAACCTGCCGTGACGAAGATGTGACGAACTAAGTCCCGCTGCCACATCTGGGCCGACGACCACTAAGGGTCGCCCAAACGAAAGAACAAAACGTGCCCCAACCAAACAAGGGGAATCGTCGATGGGAAGTAGATCAGAGGATCACTTCCACTGAGGCAGTAACTTCAGGCATAGCAACAAAGAGCCATACCGAATGAAGGACCCGGGCTACCGTCGTAGGTAATGAGTGGGCTGCGTGTACGCAGGGCAACCTGCACAATGCCAAGGGTGCCTCGGACACTTTTAGCCTGCGACTCTATCGCGACAGGATCAGCATTGGACTAGTCCAAGAACCATGGGTCCATGGTTCTCCTCCTAGGGCCGCATGTGTGATCAGCACTAATATAAATTTTCTCCCCATTCCAGAATTCATCCATCACGAGGGACTTGGCAGCCGTCATTGTGGAAGTCCCCACCGATGGCGGAGTAAGGGAGATTGTATGCACCTCCGCTGACTTTTCTGGAGATGGCCAACAAATCCCTGCCACCGAAGTACAGGACCTGGTTAGGCATTATGACCAGAAGAAACATCACCTGATCACGGATGCGGTGCTAACGCGCATCATATGGAATAGCGCAGCGGCAATACAAATAAACGAGGTGAGTCACTCTATGAATTTTTTATAAAAAATGATCTCAGCAACAAACCTTCATTTATAAATGCGGTTAAACAAGAGGTGCTTGACCTCACTATCTCTAGCCCATTTGTTTTAAACGTAATTGGTGACTGCCACGTCTCCAATAAAGCCTCACTGTCTGATCACCAGCATATCAGATTCAACATCTCTGGTGAGGTCAAAAGGGCTTGAAGTGATACGCAGCCCAGTTCCCAAAAAACAGTGACAGATTTTATTCAACTTAACTTAAAAAGACAGTGCATACATTGTACTACATTTTAGAACTAATTTAGCAAAGCTTAAAAGTAAGTACTAGATGAATTACAGTGTAGTGATTCATCATCTCCTCCGACACCATTTCATTCCCACCCTGATCTGGTTTTACCGACGGAAACGAACACTTTTCTGCTTAAGACGATCAGATCTCCTAACCGCAGGAGGAGCTGATGGTGGAATGGATGCATCAGGATCGCCGTCGGGATCTGGATGGTTAACAAGATCCTGCTCCGTTGGAGATCCATCACTCTCGACCTCAGTAGCTGCAGAATAGCCGTTGGGATCTGGAGCCTACCATGGGGCCTACCATGTTCTCAGCCTGATAAAAATATTCAAAATTCGGATTAGCACCTGTCGCCCAATTACCTCCTTCTGCTTCGGGCCGTAGCAAACGTATTTGATTTTGATGACGCCTTAAATAACCGTTCTGGGTCTGAATAACAAACATCTTGTTACCCAGAATATTCCGGATAGCTCCTTTAGGCCATCTTCTTGATTTCATGTACTCCTGTACTTAAACTTGCTGCGACAAGGAAAACTTTGGAGAAAACTTCGCTTGGTTTTTCTTTTCCTCCGGAATGACACACGATAGCAGGATTCGGGGCTGTCGACCATGCAGTAACTCTGCTGGAGACTTTTGAGCTGTCGCTCTTGGTGTAGACCATGTTCTTCTTAAAAGATTCTTTAAACGTTCGAACAAACCTCTCAGCCTACCCATTCGATGCTGGGTGAAACGGTGCAGTTCTCCAATGTTGGATCGAGTTGATATTACAAAACTCCTTGAAGATCTGTGCGGTAAACTGAGTGCCGTTATCCGTAACCAACGCCTTTGGAAGCCCTTCGATGGCGAAAATGGATTGAAGTGCCCGAATTGTAGCTTCAGAGGTGACTGCAGACAGTGACACCACATACGGAAATTTCGAGTATGCGTCTACACAGATCAACCACATTTTGTTAAAAAATGGGCCCGCAAAATCCAAGTGCACCCTTTCCCAGGGCTGCTCTGCTAGAGGCCAATTGCTGTATTCCTTTTTTGGGTTCACGGCGGATTGCTGACAAATGCTGCAACCTGCTGCCACTTTGATGATTTGTTGATCCATGCCTGCGAACCTGACATATCGCCGAGCCTGCTGTTTCATCCGCGTACAGCCCCAATGACCCTCATGAAGGCACCTTAGCACCCTGGACTGTAACGCCTTCGGTATGACAGCTCGCTCATGGTCCCCTGTTTCGCCGTAGGACGAAATTTTATCTTATAGTTGTAGGCCATAAGCGTAAGAGCCCAATTTCGTAGACGACGCATCGTCATTTCGTCAACGGCTTATGATCGGCTTGCAACTCAAAAACCCGACCATACACATAGCAGTGAAACATTTTCACCCCATAGATTATGGACAATACCTCCTTCTCTATTTGGCTGTACCGCTTTTGATGACGATCCAGTGTTTTAGAAGCGAACGCGATCGGCCTCTCGGTTCCGTCTGGATATCTGTGCTATAAGACTGCACCAATGCCATAATTCGAAGCATCCGTAGCTAGTATCAGCGGCAGCTCGTCATCGAAATGAGCCAACTGCGCCGCTTGTAATATGCTGTGTTTCAGTGTCTCTAGGGCTTTCTGCTGCTTCGCCGGCTAGACGAACGCAGCCCCCTTCATTCTGAGCGCAATCAGGGGCCCTGCTACCTGCGAGATGTTTGGAATAAACTGATTATAATAGTTAAGTTTACCTATTGCGGTTTCTAGCTCCTTTAAATCTGAAGGTGGCGGCATGTTGCGAACTGCATCAAGGTGTTTCTCGGAGGGGCGAATGCCGGCGGCCGGGAGTGTATGCCCCAAGTATTCTAGCTCTCCTCTAGCGAAAGTACACTTCTGTTTATTGCATCGGAATCCCCTAGTCTGCAAGCGCTCGAAAACTCTTCCTAAAGTTTGCATGTGTTCCGTATCATCTTTGCCTGATACGACGATGTCGTCTAGGTAAACAGCAACGGGTAAGTTGGCAAACAGTTGCTCAATAATATTTTGGACCTCCCCTGGAGCACTGCTGATTCCAAATGGTAAACGCTGATATTGGAATAGTCCGAATGGTGTATTAATAACTGCCAGATCTTTGAAGTGTCATCCAACTCGATCTGGAGATAAGCATCCGACAGGTCAATTTTTGTGAAAAGCTTCCCCCCATGAAGCTTATGGAATAAATCTCGAATACGAGGGATCGGATGTCGATTTACTACTAACTGGGGATTCACGCTGGCTTTGAAATCTCCACAGATTCGAATGTCACCATTCGTCTTTTGCAATATTACTACGGGAGCTGCCCATTGTGTGCGCTGTACTGGCTTTAAGATCTCCGCCTCGACCAACCGATCAATCTCCTTCTTCGTTTTATCCAATAATGCATAGGGTATGGGACGATGGCGAATGAATCTCGGAGTCGCACCCTCCTTGAGTTCTAGATGCGCTTGGTATTCTTTGCATCTCCCAACCCCTTTGAAAAAAGATCCGCATGTGATTCGCAGATACTATAGAGTAAAGAAGAATTTGAATTAATTTTAAAAACAGATTGATGAATTTTTAAATTGAAAGCTCTAAACCAATCCAAACCAAGAATGTTCGCGCCAGCACTGTTCACCACCATTAGATTCAATCTATGAGTCGTGTAGTTGTAATTTACATCGACCGCTAATTCACCTTTGATCGAGAGCGGTACGCCTCCATAGGCTTGAAGTACCTTGTCCGACTTCAAACACCTCGGTTGTCCCAATTGCTGGTAACCATTTGGGCCAACTAGTGAACACGATGCACCGGTGTCCACTTGAAATACCATCACCTGCCCATTTACTACCACTTCCACTTTTATCGCAGACTTCGAACTATTTTTTAAGTCTTGATGCGACTGTACCACCTCGGTGAAATGTATATTTTCCACTGCATTATCAGGATGTTTGTAGCATGCTTGCGAGCCCTTGCGACGAAAATAACCTTTACCCTTTCTTTGGACGCTTCGAGATCTACCCTTGCCTGCCCTGACCTGCTGTTCGTTAGAAAACGAATTCTCGCTGGACATACAAACGGCTTCAATGTGGCCTACCTTCTTACATTTGCGGCAGGTGGATTTATAATGACGGCATTCGCTTCTGTTGTGATATTGAAAACATCCGGGACACGATTTGCGAGGAGATTGCGAGTTTGAATGAAAGCCCACCTGGCTGTTGGTTGCCGGAAACTGATTAACTTCCATCACATTGTTGTTGTTTGAAATCGCGGAAAATGTTTTTTGCGTCGTCTCATACGCACTCGCAATATCGAGCACGTCTTGAAGCGTTGGGTCTGTTTTCTGGAGCGCTTGTGTTCGAACTGTATCGTGGGGCGTATAAAGCACAATGACGTCCCGAATCATGCTATCAACATATGACTTAGCGCAATTAGCATCTGGACATGCGAACAGACAATTGCGAGCTATTCCTCTAAGATCCGCAACCCACGATGAGTATGTTTGTCCTGGCTTTATGACTGTCTTGTGGAACTCAAATCGGGCTGCAAGAACATCAATCTTCGAGCTAAAGTATTCTGTCAGCTTACCAGACAAGTCCTTGAAACTTCTGGTGGACACGTCGTCGACACCGTACAGCTTTTGGAGTATCTCGAAATTTTCTGCTCCAACCCACGACAGGAAAAACGCACGTTTTTTGTTGTCGTCTGTAATGCCACACGCTTCGAAATGCTGCTCCACTTGCTTAAGGTACGTCTTCCAATTTTCCTCCCTCTTATATGCTGGAAATGGTTGGGAAATAGACGCGCACGTGGACGGAGTCTGTTGCATGCCGGCAAACCATGCCTTCTGACTCGTTAAAATCGCTTTCATCCAGTCACGTTGCGACTTGAGCACCGCTTCCAAGTCTTCCCTTTCCATTTGTGCGCCACTATATTTCCTTATTTTAGTTTTTTAATTACTGCAGGTTCAGATATTTAATTTTTTTCCTCGTCGCCACTGAAGTGATACGCAGCCCAGTTCCCAAAAAACAGTGACAGATTTTATTCAACTCAACTTAAAAAGACAGTTCATACATTGTACTATATTTTAGAACTAATTTAGCAAAGCTTAAAAGTAAGTACTAGATGAATTACAGGGTAGTGATGCATCAGGGCTAAGCCCGGATACCAGCCCAAACTAATTGGGCTCTGTTCCAAGTTCAACTCGATGCTAAAGAAGATATAGTATTACGTATTCTTGAGACGTCCGTACTCTTTGGATGTTTATTAAGAAGTGAGTTTTGAAACTTATAATTCGTAGTTCTTATAACTAAACATGCACACAAGTGAACCGATGTGGAGCATCCGTTGGAACTCAGGAACAGAACAGTAATATGTTAGCGTAGATATCTTATTACGAGTAAAGTGATCCCGCACTTGAAAGATGCAGAACATCGGTTGAGCGTGGGAAACCAGATGTCGCGTATGCAAGGGGAGATACTTTATCAGTATACAGAATGCATCGTGTTGTAGCATAATACATTATGTATACAGAGTTGGATTAGAATCCATGTATAGCACCTCCACCGCTAGAATTAACCGTCTCGGGTGATGTTTTGTTTCTTGGTGTGTGGTTAGAAATTAGTTCGATATTGGTTCTTATGCGCTGTTTTGTTCCTTTCGTTTTACAATAGCAATACAGTATTATTACAAATATTAGCGATGCTATAGCTCCAATGATGAATAAGGTTACATTGTTATTTGTAATTGACCTCTATTCTAAATAATTAATTTTATCTCTGTTCTTAATATTATCTACGTATATTTTTTCAAGTGTGAAGTTAAATATTTTTTTAGTAATGTTAGTTTTTGGTATGGACAAAGTAGATTCATAGAATCTTTCTAGTCTATTGGTAAACTTATTATTTTCTATTTGAATCTTACAATTATTATATTTTATTAAATTACAACCCTTAATTGTAACCTCGTAACTAGCACAATTTTGTATAATCGTTGTTACGTTCATATTTTTTACGATAATCAATCCGTTTTCCAACTCTTCAATGGATTTTTCAGGGTTGATCGTAAAATTACAAGCGTTATTGTTATTCAAAAGGTTTTTAATACATTTGTTGACATGTGGTTTAAGATCGGTTTTACTTACAATAGCTTTCTAATATGTATAAATGTTGTTATTAGAAACTATAATTCTTTTATCATTATTTAATAAGAGTTCTTCATTATCTTGGTTCGAAACTGGTATAATCAAGGCTATGTAGTAGTTTTCTTTAGTGAATATAGGGATTGAAATAGTGAAGAGGATAGTCTGTCTATTGATAAATACATTGCTTTTAAGGAATGGAAACGTTTGTATGGAAACGTTATGTTTCAGTATTTCCTCATTTGTTAAGATGTCGTGTGCGAGCATTTCCATCCTACTAAGCAAAATGTTGTCTTTAATCTTTTCAACTTGCTTGTTTAGGCTTGCTATATCAGCTAGTATTTTTAAAGTGTACTTCATTTCTCCAGCAAGGCTCTTTGTATTTGCTGAGTCCACTGCTATGTTACATAAAATTTCGTTCAGCTTTATTTGTTCGGTATTTATGTGATTTTTTATTTTGTCCACTGACATTATTAAGTCGCTGTTGATTCTTAGTTGGTCATTGAGTTGATTTGTTAATTGTTTTGAATTTTTTGATAAATTTTCTAGATGACTGTAGATTTCTTGAGCATCATTATTGTCCATAACGCCAGTTAAGTAGTTTAGTGGTTGTCCGAAAAATGTGCAGAGTCCTCTCTTTCGTCTCTTTGGGATGATTGTATCAATCTATTTACTTAAAACATAAAAGATTTTGATATTGGTATGGTCACTATAAGATGTTGTTAGGTTAGCTAATTACGTAATAAATCAAGGCAGAAGGTCCCTTAAGTAGGGACTGAATAAATTAACTGACTTGGTAATACATGGATCTTACAACTTTTTACGGTAGAAGATCTGAGTTGCGAGACTTGGTTTTTTTACAAATTATGTTTTTCATGGCTTTATGTTTTCGCGTAATTGATATAGCTCCCTGCGAAGTAGTTCATAATTTATGTCATTCGTCTTCAGTTGTAGATTGTCGATATTATTTTCGATTAAGTTGGTAACATTGATGTAGTCGTCTAGATTGATTACGTGGATAAATCTGGTATACCTGTCAACCATGACTTTCTCCTTTAATTTTTGTATGATGTATCCGTTGGTAGCGTAAATCGGTGTAACTTCCAGTCTCTGTGCCATTGATTGAGCAAGCAGTATTACGAGTATGATCATTTTGTCTGTAAGATAATATTACGTTGATTGGTACTTAAATTTTCGTTTGTTGTTTTTTGTGGTATTTTATGTTTCTTTTAGTTGTCTTATCAATGGTGCAATTACCATCTACTTCATAGTTATTTATTTTTTTGTATTTTGGTTTGCCCTTGACAATTGTCCTATTCTTAACGATATTTTCACACTGATTAGAATACGGATTTTTCTCCTTGTTAAGTCTATGCATCCTCTCAAATTTTTCGCGTTTGAATGTATCGGACAATGTTTGTTCGTCGTCTCTAGTCAGATTTTTGTTAATAAAATCGATGGGTTTAAGTTTTGTTGTAGAATGGATTGTTTTGTTATAAATCAAGATAGCTTTCAATATTTTTCATTTAAGCGTGAGGTATCTTTTGCTGCGTCAATTAACTTAGATGTTCGTTTAGTGTTCCGTGAGGTCTTTCTATATCGGCGTTTCCCGTTTTTATAGAGGCTGTTGTTTTGTGAATTTCTATATTGTTTTCCTCCAAAAACAAGTCCACTGCGGAATGAAGAATGCGTGTTTCACCATCAGAAGCTATTTTTTTGGCTTTCCAAGAAATTGAATTCTTTGTTTGATTGCATCGAGAATAGCTAACCAATTTCGATCTTCTAGTTTGTGAATGGTTGCATACTTGGATAGTTTGTCAATTGTAGTTAGGTACATCTTATTCCATTCTGGATACCAAATATCGATGTGGATTATGTCGTTGAACTGATTTGGGGTCTCGGTTATTTGTAATGGAAACTTTATTGGTTGACGATCATGCTTGGCCAAATTACAAACATCGCAGTTGTTAACAAACTTATGTACAAGGATTTTCAAATTCGGATAAAAATATGTGGATTTCAGTTCATTATACAATTCACTCATACCCATATGACTATTTTCTAAATGGTTGTATTTAATAATGTCGAGTGTTTCATTTAGGTTGTCAATGCTGATTAGTTTTACTGATGTTTTTAATACTCTTAGATTTTTGTTTTTAGCAAAATATTTTACAAACTAATCTTGAAATTCGATGAAAAGATTATTGTTTTCACAGTAAATAACTACAGTACCTTTATCAAAGAGTGTTCTCCTCATGATTTCTAACAAGTTGCTATTATCGGTGACATACATAGATTATATTTTGTACCTTCTTATGTACTATTCTCTGGGTTATTTTTTCTTTGCTTCCCAAATACAGATATATTTGATTTTTGTAAATATTTATCGGCTTTTGGGTAATAGAAATATGATCGTGGGAGTCCTCTACTGCCGAGAGTATCGTTGCTGCAGTTGAAAAGTTGTCGGTTTTATCGTTTATCTGATTTCCTATTTGACCTTCAAAGTGCTTACTTATAAATTTATCAAATTCGATACCTATTTCATTGTCTTCGCTCTCTTCTTCTCCTTCGTTATTGTTTATCTCTGCTTCAGTACCCAATTGTAACCCACTTAATGCATCAGCAGCACTATTTTGTTTTCCTTTTACATATTGGATGCTGTAATCAAATTCATTTAGTTTGATTTTCCACCCTTGCAGTTTAGAGTTAGGTTTCCTCAGAGAGTCCAACCAGACTAGTGGCCTGGCCTGTGATCTGTTTTAATAACAAATTTTCGTCCAAATAAGTAAGGTCGAAAATATTTGGTAGAGGCGCCTATGGCCTCTTCTATGGTAGAGTAATGTTTTTCCTGGTCATTCAGAGTTCGACTGTAATATGATATAGCGTGATTGTTTTGCATTAAAATTCCTCCAATCGCAAAATTAGAGGCATCTGTAACTAAGGTGAATTTTTTCTCAAAGTCCGGGTACTTCAGTACTGGGTCGGTTGTTAAGTACAGTTTTAACCTATTAAACTCATTTATGTAGGTTTGGTCACTTGTGTCTATTTTTGCGTCTTTTTTTAAGTACTTGACTATGGGATACGCGATCTTCGAATAGTCCTTGGAATGATTTTATTTCTTTACATGTTTTTGGCAAATTAATCGCTTCGATGGCTGATATCTTACTGGGGTTTGGTTTTATGCCATGATCCGATATCATATGTCCCAGAAATTCGGTTTCCTTCCTCATAAATTCACATTTATCAAGTTGAATTTTCAGGTTCACTTCATTGAGCCTTTGTAGTATAAGGTTCAGTGAATTAATGTGCTCTTCTACACTAGTGGAAAAGACTTATATGTCGTCCCTATACACTACACATATCTTATTTATGAATTCATGTAAAACTCTATTTATCATACGCTGGAATGTAGCCGGAGCGCTTTTGAGACCAAACGCCATCCGGGTGAATTCATAATGTCCTGTAGAAGTTGAAAATGCTGTTTTATGTTGGTCTCTTTCATCTACTTCTATCTGATGAAAGCCTTTGGCAAAATCTAGTTTAGAGAAATAAATGCATCTTCCCAACTTATCAAATATATCATCTATGTTGGGGATAGGGAATCGATCGTCGGGAGTATGTTCGTTAAGTCGACGATAATCTATTACGATTCGCAATTTGCGTTTACCTGTTGTGTCCGTTTTCTTGGGTACCACCCATATGGGACTGTTATATGTGCTGCTAGATTCTTTAATTATTCCTTGGCGTAGCAATTCACTAATCTGCAAGTCGACTTCCTTTCTGTGAACTTCAGGATATCTATAAAGCTTGCTGTAAATTTGTATATCATTCTTGGTAAGAATTCTGTGCTTTATTTCGCTGGTAAAGGTTAGATCATCGTTTCTTTTATAAAAAAAAACTTTTTATTTTGATGAAGGCGTCGGTAAATATATCTTTTTTCATCTGCGTTCAGATGGTTGTCTATTATGTATTGAAAAATATTCCACTTATTTACCTCGTTGTTGAATAGTACAACTTCGTTTTCTTTGTATGCCTTGTGATAGTAATTTTCTTCATCAGAGTATAAAAATAGTTTGATATCTGCACTGTCTGTGCTTAAGACTCGATTTTTGTAATGTATTTTAACATCTAACGGACTGACAATGTTGTTTGCGATTAGTCCGTCGAATTTATCATGGAATTTATACTCCAGGAACTCTATGAAAGAATCGCTTAGATTAAATTCTTTAAATATTGGAAAACGACATTTCGTGCCTATTCTAGTTAAAGTATTAAGCGCACGTAAGTTAATATCGACTTTACTTTTCCATTTGTTTTGGCATAATCCCGGACTTATCAAACTGTATTCAGCTCCCGAATCGATTAAGAATCTCATTATTTTAGTTGGACTATTGATTAGTATATATATATGGCATGCATTTGAGGCTTCGATGTGAAAAATTTACCTCATTAGTGGGTATATCCATTGCCTCCTATTGGTCGTTTTGGTTATAGTTTCGGTTATAGTGGGGATTATAAATGTGTCTCGAAGAAGGGTTATAGCTTCTGTTCGTGTGTCTTGTTTGCAGACTATTAGAATTTCGCTCGTGATTATAGTTACGATTCGTATCGCCTTCTAAGGTCGAGATTGCCCTGTTCGAGTTATTAAGAAATGAATTCGGAGGTCTTGTACTGGTACGACTCCTTTGTACACTGTTTGGACCGCCCTCGCAATTCGTGTTTCGCACACTGACATTGTCATTTGACACTCTATTTCCATTACTACCATTAAAATTGCTAATTTGGTAACCATTTTTATTATTATTGTTGATTAAACGTTTATTTTCCCTATTCCCGTAATGTGCATGACCCAATTTTAAGGTTAGTTTGTAAGCACAGCTTAACGTGTTCGGGTTCCTGCTCAAGACTATTGTTCTTGTAGGCTCAGGAAGATTTTGTTTAAATGTTTCTAGTGCTATTCTATTATTTGACTCAATAACTCTATCAGCACCATCACCATTATCGCGTAAAAAATATACGTTAGTAATTCTACATAGGTAGCCGTTAATTTGGTTATGAAAATGTTCGATAGTGTGGTGACTCTACATGTTCTTATTCTATCGAAGAGAGAATCAATAGATAATCTTTCGCCGAAATTAGATTTTAGAACTTCTTTAATTTCTTTCCACGTATTCAACCTACCGTGCCTTTGAAGAGTACTATTTGCTTTTCCTACAATTTTGTCCCTGATGTATTCTGTTAGGATTACTTTGTTTGCTTCATTAAAGGTGAGGATAGTTGGTGATATTGCCTCAACTCTTTCGAGAAATTCAATAAGATTATTCTCTTCACCATTAGGTAGGTAGGTAGGTAAGACCGTAGCCTTCCCAGAGATGGGAAGAACACACATAGGCCAAGGAGGCCCGTTGTGCAGCTACGAGGGGGTTTAGCCCCCTATTCGTGGAACCATTTTGTGCTTCTTAAGAATTTAAGAAGATCAGATATCCCCACTTGCTGAACTTCGGTCAGATCGTTGAGGAGGTATGATCCTAGGTATCGTTTCCTGACTGTGCAGAATGCTGGGCAGGCGCAGAGAAGGTGATGAATGGATTCGACCTCCTCCTCGTCTAAACAGCTCCTACAAAAATCATTCGGAGTGATACCTAGTTTTTCCGCGTGACTGCCAATAAGGCAGTGTCCTGTGATGACACCTATGACTTTATAGATGTCAGTTCTATTTAGGGAGATAATACTCCTAGTCCGTTGACTATCGAGCCGGGGCCAGATTTGCCTGGTGATGAGGCAGGTGTGTCCCTGAGTCCATCTCCGGTTCGTCTCGGCCCTGGCGAGGGTATTGAGATTGTATTTGATGGTTGCGAAGGGTATACCCTCGCAGACCACAGTTGTTTGTAGCGTCGTTCCTTTTTTGGCGAGTCTGTCGGCTCTTTCATTTCCGGTGATGTCGCTGTGTCCCGGTACCCATATAAGTTGTATGTTGAACTGTTCAGCAATCTCATTAAGAGATAGGCGACAGTCGAGGCTGGTTTTTGATGTGTACACATAGGACTCCAGCGACTTTAAGGCCGCTTGGCTATCCGTGAGAATGCGGATATCCGTGGTGGATATCACGTTCCACTTCAGCCAGGACAGAGCCTCTTTTATTGCCAACAGTTCCGCCTGGAAAACGCTGCAGTGATTAGGTAGTTTTATCGCTTTGTTTAGCTTAAGTTGTTTGCAGAATACCCCACTGCCCACCCCGTCCTTGGTTTTAGACCCGTCAGTATAGAAATCTATGCAGCCTTTACGAGGTTGAGTCTGACGAGTCCAGTTCTGTCTGTCCGGGTATAACGTTATGAAGTTCTTATCCAAGACTGTGGTGGGCTTTGTGAGGTCTAGGTTTTCTGCGATGGTTGACCTGTTAATCAGGATCGAGGAGTGGCCAAAGACGTAGCTCTTCCAGTTCGAGTTGGCTTTAAGTCTAATGGCCGTTTGTGTGGCAATTTGCTTGCCGAAAATATCGAGTGGTGTAAGGTCGAGTATCATGTTAAGTGCAGCCGTCGGGGTGGACCTGAGGGCCCCGGTAATGCATGAACACGCCAGCCTTTGTACCTTCTCGAATTGTTTGAGGTATGTTGTCTTGTCCAGTGCTGTCCACCAGACAGTCGCTCCATACATTAATGTGGGTCTAACGACCGTGGTATAGAGCCATAGAGTAATCTTGGGATTGAACCCCCATTTTTTCCCTATGGCTTTCTTGCATGAATAGAGAGCTATTGTTGCTTTTTTGGCTCTTTCGATTGTGTTGATTTTCCAGGTTAATTTCCTGTCCAGTATGATGCCAAGGAATTTGGCACTGGAGGAGTAGTTTAATCTGGTATCAAGCAAAGTGATAGGGCAGTGCTCCGGAATTTTATGCTTTTTGGTGAATAACACGAGCTCCGTTTTCTGGGGATTAACCCTGAGCCCTTTGCTATGCACCCATTTGCAAAGAATTGAGAATGCCGTTTGCATACGGTCATTCAGTGTCGATAGGTATTTACCTGAGATTGAAATGGCAACGTCATCAGCGTAGGCAGTAACGTCCAGGCCTTCTTCCTCCAGTTTAATTAGTAGCTCATTTATAACTACATTCCAGAGGAGAGGTGAGAGAACCCCTCCTTGCGGGGTTCCCCTGGTAACCACTCTGGTGATTGCCTGGCTTCCCCATTTCGAGTGAATCTTGCGTGTTGATAGTAGTTCGCTGATCCACTCTACGAGAGTCTTCTCCACCTTTAGCTTTTCCAACCCTTCCGTTATTGCTTCCGGAGTGACGTTGTTAAAGGCGCCCGCTATATCTAGGAAGGCTGTTAAAGTGTATTCTTTAAGATGGATTGATCTTTCGATTTTCCTCACTAGGGTGTGCAAGGCTGTTTCGATAGATCTACCCTTAACGTAGGCATGCTGTGCCCTAGAAATTAGGGGCGGATCCAAGTTATGGCGTATATATAGGTCTACCATCCTTTCCAAGGTTTTTAGTGCAAAGGATGATAGACATATAGGCCATAGATCCTTGGGGGTAGTGTGAGAGTTTCTGCCGGCCTTGGGAATGAAAAGCACCTTTGCGCACTTCCACTTGTCTGGAATGTGACTCCAAGCTAGGCATCCTTTGAAGATTATCTCTAGCCATGGTATAGTCCATTCCATGGTTTGTGTAAGTTCGACCGGGTAAATTCCATCCGGACCTGGCGATTTATAGGGCTTGAAGCTTTTTAGCGCCCATATTATTTTCTCTCTGGAGATAATGTGTTCGAAATTTCCCATTAATGCGGATGAAAAGTGGGTTCCTTGCGGCTGCGGTGAAACCTGCGATTCATGGCATCCTGGGAAGTGCGTATTGAGAAGAAGGTTTAGAGTTTCTTCTTCAGATGCTGTCCAGACTCCGTTAGCTGTAAGGTAGCTTGGGAATTGTGGATCTTTCGAGAGTATTTTCCTCAATCTGTAGGCGTCTGAAATTTTTTCCATATTGTTACAGAAAAGTTTCCAGGATAGCCTTTGCTCTTTCCTCAGAGTTTGTTTGTAAGTTCTGAGTGAAGCTTTATATAGGCTCCAGTCACTATCGTTCCTAGTACTCTTTGCTTTGTTAAAGAGTTTTCGACAGTTTTTACGGAGCTTGCTTAGGTTTGCGTTCCACCACGAGGGATAAGAGTTTTTCCTCGATTTGTGGCTTGCGCAGCTGTTGACCCGTGCGTTGCCCAAGGTAGTTGTTAAAATGTCAACCATATTATCTATGTCTACCGTGGACCGCGGGTGATCGGGGGTCCTGCTTACTACAGAGTTGCCAACAAGGGCTCTATAGCACTCCCAATCGATTCTTCTTGGGTTACATGAAGAGTCGATTGGGGTTGGGACCATGAAGGCTAGGTTGAAAACCAAGTAGCGGTGGTCTGAGAAGGAGTGTTCCTCAGAAACTTTCCATTCTCTTATTTTGTCAATGAGAGAGGGAGATGCTAGAGTTATGTCTAGTACCTCTCTTCGATTTTTTGTAACAAAAGTGGGTACATGACCCTTATTGCATATATTAAGATCAGAGGTAAGAATGAATTCAATAAGCCACTCACCTCTTTCATTTATGTCGCTGCTACCCCACAGGGTGTGATGCGCATTCGCGTCAGCCCCAATGAGGAGCCCAGCTTGGTGGTTTGGCGAGTCTCTCACCAGTCTTTTTATCTCGTCCGATGGGATGGATTCGTCTTGCGCCATGTATGCAGAGGCTATCCATAGCTTGTTCCCGGGTGATTCTACGGCAATCACCGTGGTGTCTGGGGAGCTGTAATTAGGAAGAAGGTAAGCGTTTATGGATTTCTTTGCAAGTATGCAAGTCCGGGGCTTACCTTCTTTTTGTGATGTAAAAATGTTGTAGGCTGGATTTCTCAATCCACGAACCTTGTGTTCATGAACCCAAGGTTCCTGGATTGGCCCAAGGTCCTCTTCCCCTTTGGCCAGCCTGAGGAGAAGGTTAGCGGTAGCCGCTTTCGAGTGATGGAGGTTAATCTGAATTAATCTCAGCATCATGGCTGTTATCAATTCGATTGACCTCCACCACGGTGGTGTCGAGATCTTCTAGATTTAGGTCTAGAAGATCGTCTTCCATCGGCGAGCTGGTAGAATAGTCTTCGCTTCCGGAGTCGAGCAGCGATTCTTGGTCCTTGTTGACCAGGAATGTTGCTGTAATTTCAGCTTCAATCGGCGCGGGGCCCTTGCTCCCCGAGGGGTTGGGGGATTCCTGCTCCATTGAGCTGTCTACATTGACCTCGGTGTTGGCCGTGGTTTCGTTGCCGGATGGTGGCATTTCCTCATCCTTTTTGTAAATATTAAGTTTGATCTTCTTGAAACCAAACCTGATGTAATGGTCACATTGGGCCAGAGGTTCCAGGGCTTCACTATTCAGCACAAGAACTGCCTGTCTAGATCGGTCCTTTGGTTCCTCCAGCTTCGCGACCCTCCAATCTCTTGTTGGGAGATTGGGATTACAGAGGTTTATGGTCTCAAGAATTTCGAGGGGGTTGTCTGGTGCCAGCGGGATCCAGCATCTAGCTCTCGGTCGTTTCGGGATCTGGTCCTTGGTGACGACCTTGAGCCTGGCTCCCTCCCATATTTCCCCCATTTCGATAACTGTGGCCTTTAAAAGATCAACCGATCTTTCATCGGCACAGCTTATCAGTTTAACCCTGCCTTGATACCATCCGGCGTCATCACAGATGGGCGGTGGTCCAGGGTTCTTTCTCATGATTTTGAGGAAGTTTGCCGATAGTGCATGGTCGACATCCTTCCATTTTTCGGTCGTCATTTTTCCGTCCGGATCGCTGTCATCAATGATAGCTACCGTCAGGCACTCCCTCGCAACCTCACCGAAAGGCTTTGATGGCTTGGCCAGTGTTCCCAGCCTGACCTTCTTAGCCTCCCGCTTTGGTTCCTCGGGGGACGATCTGGGCCTCTTGGCCTTTGCTTTTCCCTGGGCCAGGATTCCTGTAGCCCAGGCTACCGACTCTTTTTCTTTTTCCGTTAGGTCGGTGTTATGGCCCCATCGTTTTAAGATTCTCAAGGCCGCCTTTTGGTCTTTATAGGCCTTGGACGATGGGTTTATTTTTCTGTTGTCAGCTTTACTTGCCGACAACTTAACGGAGCGGTTTGTCGATTCTCCGATCGGAGTCTTTACCGCATTTGATGTAGAGGGGATTTCCTCCCCTTCCGGTTTTTTATGAGATCCGGACTCATTATTGTTTTTATTTTTGTTATTGTACATTTGGTACCCACGAGTTGCGGAGAAATATATGTCCACCTGGGCAGAGATCCGCAATACCCAGGTAAGGCTAGCTGATCCGGAGGGCGCCAGGTATCCGGATACACCGTTTGCGACTGAGCTATTTTTGGTCTGGGCTCTCAGCCTGGTCGACATCTCGGCACGGTTCGATTAACACCTTATGTCCAGCCCAGGGGATGGGGATTGGATATTCAGGATAGGAGTGTGATAGGATAAGTGGAGTGGGATGGGATTTTGATTGGTGAAAAGGGGATGACGGGGGCGATTATCCTTTGGTGAAAAGCCCCCACACCACGCCAAGGTAGATAATCAGGTGGGGGCTCTTCACCATTAAATTTTGGAAGTTTTGAAATAGAATCCAAAATAATTCTGAACTTTTCTTCGGTTGATAATTCTTTCATTATAAAATTTGTTTAAAATTAACGGGGGCAAAACAAAAAAAAAAAAACGAGAAATTGTGAAAGTGCCGCAACTGAACACCCGGTCGGCAGCAGCGCTGGGCCGTACTCCTGCCTGTCCCTCTTCCCCTCTCGTGACAGTGTTCGCACTCAGCACACACACTGATTGAGTGCTAACGCAACTGATGCGTAGCGGGTCGCGTGTGTTGTTCTTTGTTGGTGGAGCAAATCTTACTGTCGTAAGGGCATAACACCTACGGTAGTTTGTTTTTGCAAATCCGGCGATAGAACTTCACTTACGCGTCTCTGCTTTAACGGTTTTGTATCTATACATGTTTTGTAATTTGCATTGATGAGGGATTTCTGTGTGCAGTTCTGCAATATTCGTGGGTTACGGAAGAATTTTTTTGCCACGTGGATCTCTCGCCACAAACCGGCTGTTTTGGCACTTTGTGAAACACAGGTCGATGAAAAATCTGATCCATGCCATTAGTGCCATTATTCGTTTCTCGCCGTGGTCTCGCCATCTATGTCCGTAGTGATATTGCTTACCAGTTACTTCCACAGTATAGCCAAACATCCACCTCGGAATTTAATTTCATTTGGCTTAAATTCATATTCCGTAAGCACTCCATCCACTACTGTTTTCTTTATAGAAGCCCCAATCTAGACAGGAATGCAACATTTGATGCATTCGACACACTGTCTGATTCCATCCTAAGAATTGTTTCCCTGTTCTCTCGCACTGAAATTGTTTTAGCGAGCGATTTTAGTGTACACAATTCCCAGTGGCTTCGACATTCTGGACAGACAACACCCGAAGGAAGGTATGTTGAAATTTTTGCTGAGTTAAATCACTTAACTCATCTTGTGAATGAGCCATCACGTATCCCCGATGTTGCTGGTCATAGCGCCAACACACTGGACTTGTTTCTTACCTCTCAGCCTGACAAATACACGATCGATGTATTGGAACCCCTAGGCTTGTCTGACCACTGCATGATATCAGCAAAATTCTCGAACTCCCACCATCCAGTTAAAGAAAAAGCTCCTAAGAGAACACTATGGCTATACGAGAAAGCCAACTGGTGCGGCCTTAACAACTTCTTTCGGATCTTCAACTGGTCGTTGTGCCTCCTCGACAACGACGTGGACGCCGCAACTGATATTATCGTAAACATTATCCGAATCGGCATGGCAAATTTTGTGCTAAGGATAATACGTGGTTTGACTCGAGCTGCAAAGAGGCTATTAGGCTCAGGGAGCTAAGTTTTCGGGCCTACAAGGCAAACAGTTCTGAGGAAAACCGAAAAAAGTACATACGAGCCAGAAATGACTGCAACACCCACATTCGACGGATTAAATTCCAATCCGACCAAAAATTAAGGCGTAAAATCCTTCAATGTCCCAAAGGTAGCAAAAGTTTCTGGTCCTTTGTAATAAACGTAAAAAACTCAACTAAGTCGTCTATACCGACGCTCATCCACAATGACATTCCAGCTGTCACCCCCTTAGACAAAGCTAACCTACTTGCTGCCCATTTTGCAACCAGTTCTCAGCTGCCAGCTTGTACTTTGTCTCCGCCTGTACTAGAGTGCGTCAATTCCACCATGGGACTAATCCACTTCCGCAACCATACAATCGCAAGGGTTCTTAAAGACCTCGACATACACAAATCCGCTGGTCCAGATGGTATTGCCCCAATAGTTCTGAAGAGGTGTTTTTCTACGCTGGCAAAACCACTGCGTAAGCTTTTTCACCTTTCCTACACCTCTGGGCTCTTTCCGAGTAGGTGGGAAACAGCATTTGTCCAGCCTATACCCAAAAAATGCGAATCATCTTCTCCCTCCAACTACCGACCCATTGCACTAACGTCCCTTCTTTCCAAGGTCATAGAAACGCTGATTAACCGTCAGCTTATGAAATATCTTGAATCACGGAAACTCCTCAATGACCGCCAATACGGTTTCCGCAGCAACAGATCCACTGGTGATATGATGGCATATCTCGCTGAAAAGTGGAATCACTCGCTTCACCAAGCAGGTGAAAGCAAAATTGTTGCACTGGATATTTCGAATGCATTTGACATCATTTGGCATGAAGCCCTTTTGTCGAAAATGCGTACTTTTGGGATCGATGAGTCTCTCTTTCAATGGATTAGAAGCTTTCGAATCGTTCAATTCAAGTTGTTTTTGACGGATTCAAGTCTGATACTCACTTTGTAAATGCCGGTTTTCCCCAGGGCTCCGTTTTGTCTCCGACACTCTTTCTTATTTTTATAAATGATCTCTTGTCTGTTACTTCTAATCCAATTCACTCCTTCGCTGACGACAGTACCCTCAGTTTCTCATATTCGTTCACCAGTTTACGACCCTGCACTTCGGTTGTAGATAATGAGCGGCAGCGTATGTTAAGCTCATTAAATACCGACATCGACAGCATCATCCAATGGGGTAAAAACAATAGAGTGGAATTTAATGCTTCTAAAACACAATGCTGTCTCTTGTCGTTAAATAACCCGCAGCCATTATCCATGAATGGCACTTGCATCTCAGAAACTGAAAAGCTTTCCATCCTGGGTATGAGTGTTGCTCACAATCTTAATTGGAGCGACCATATATTCAGTGTCGCCAAGAATGGTGCGAAATGCCTAGGATTCTTATACAGATGCAAGAAATATTTCTCACCCTTAGATCTGGCTACAATCTATAAGGCGTTCATTCGCCCCAAATTAGAGTTTAACGCTCATGTCTGGTCCGGTGCTTCCAAGACCTCACTGCACCTACTTGACAGAATACAAAAACGAGCCATAAAACTGATAGGTGACTCCAGCATTACCAAAACATTAGACTCGCTGGAACGCCGCAGGAATGTTACCTGCCTCTCCCTGTTTTATCGTTACTACCACCAAAAATGCTCTGATGAAATAGCCAGTTGCGTTCCGCCCCTTCAACATTTCTCCCGCAATACACGTCTCTCTAGGAATGCTCACCAATATACTCTGAAGCCCGCTGTCGGACGTACTGTCGAATACAGGGAATCTTTCATTAACCGAACCACACGAATCTGGAACTCCCTGCCGGATTCGGTTTTCCCCCCTCAATGCAACATGCAAGCATTTAAGATCAATGTCCATCGGCATCTCCTCTATTCCTCTTCCTCTCTACCTTCTGCCCGCACTGTGTCGCCGACATAATAAGGTTATTAGACCTTGAGTGCGCGCAAATTATTTAAAAAA
This sequence comes from Eumerus sabulonum, assembly GCA_951905685.1. NCBI lineage: Eukaryota > Metazoa > Arthropoda > Insecta > Diptera > Syrphidae > Eumerus > Eumerus sabulonum. The sequence continues at coordinate 214,857,166 of OX645060.1, forward strand.
AAAAAAAACTGTTTCTACCTTTAACAATAATACTGCGGGTAATAATAGTGATCTCTATAGAATTAATTTAAACTTAAATAGCTACCTTCTTTTTAGGGTTCCGTAACCAAAGGTAAAACGGAACCATATTACTAAGAATTCGCTGTCCGTCCGTCCGTCCGTCTGTCACCAGGCTGTATCTCATTAACCGTGATAGTTAGACAGTTGAAATTTTCACAGGTAATGTATTTCTGCCGCTACCACGACAAATACTAAACACGGAACGAAATTAATATTTAAGGGGGGCTCCCATAAAACAAACATGATTTTCATCCAAAAAATCCCCTTGGTCACATACTGAACTAAGGTTAGTCGATAATATTGTTACGAACTATTCAATCCCCACACCAAATAGGGTTCGCACCACTGGATTGCGATAAACTACAATTGTCCTTTTTATCCGAATAAAAAAAAACACACACACTTTCCTTGTTTCACCACAGATCAATTATCTGTGCAGCTTCACCACCTTTATTTATTATCCAATACTATCCACATTAAACTTTATTACACGAACGACCCTTTATTGAAAGCTTTTCTTTTCACACTGTTTGATCACACCGACTTATCACACGCTGTTTAATACCACAAACTGAATGCCTGTCGAGGGCGAGTGTTCGCGCTTATATAGCTCTCGGTGCACCTTCTCGAACGTTCGCCGTTGGAAGTTCCCCTTCGGAAATCTCTAGAATGCTCTGACAATTAGCATTACGCCATTGGAAGTTGACATCATTCCAATCCCCGCTTCCAGAGAGCTTTCGAACTTCGACAGCGAAATTCGAACTCAACCGTCGGTTTGTGTCTCCGCAACAATATTGTTACGAATTATTCGATACCCACACCAAATAAGGTTCGCACCACTGGATTGCGATAAACTACAATTGTCCTTTTTATTTAAATTGAAACACACACAATTTTAATTTGTTTCACCACAGATCAATTATCTGTGTAGCTTCACCACTTTTCTTTATTATCCAAAACTATCCACTTTAAATTTTATTATCCAATACTATCCACTTTAAACTTTATTACACAATACACAAACCTTTATTGAAAGCTTTTCTTTTCACCTTGGTTGATCACACCGACTTGTCACACGCTGTTTTATACCACAAACTGAATGAATATCAAGGGCGAGCGTTCGCGCTTATATAGCTCTCGGTCCACCGTCTCGAACGTTCGCCGTTGGAAGTTCCCCTTCGGAAATCTCTAGAACGCTCTGACAATTCCATTGGAAGTTGACATCATTCCAATCCCCGCTTCCAGAGAGTTTTCGAACTTCGACAGCGAAATTCGAACTTAACGGTCCGTTTGCATCTCCGCAACACTGCCCTCCTCCTAAACTTGTTCGTCCTCGAACAAGCGATTGGATCCTTCTCCGTAATATGGTGCTAACCTCTCTACGTGGACAATTTTATACTTCGCCCGTCTGTTTCCCATCTGCTGTATCCGGTATACCACGTCATTGAGTTTCTTGATGACCTCATATGGTCCGTCCCAGGCTGATTGCAATTTGGGGCACAAGCCTTTTTTCCGTTGTGGGTTGTACAGCAATACCAATTGTCCGGTCTCGAATCCAGAAGTATTCGCCCTCAAGTCGTATCGCGCCTTCATTTTATCGCTGACCAAGTCCAGTCGCTCCAGAGTTCAGCTGTTCTTTCTTTTCGGTTACGAAGTCTTCCCTGCCGCTAGTTGTCGGTAGTACCACGCCGAACTTCAAGTCCGATGGAAGTCGGAGATCAGTTCCAAAAATGGCTTCGGCGGGTGTTGTTGCCGTTGAATTGTGCTGTGCCGAACGGTATGCCATTAAGAAAAGGGGAAGATGTTCATCCCAGTCCTTCTGATCTCCGACGACGACTTTTCTCAGGTATTCCTCCATTGTCCGGTTGAACCTTTCGACCATGCCATCAGATTGTGGATGTAATGGTGTTGTCCGCGTCTTTCTGATACCTAGCATGTCACAGAGTTCTTTGAACACCGACGACTCGAAGTTTCTCCCTTGGTCTGAGTGCAGTTCCATTGGTACTCCATAACGCGAAACCCAGTTATTCACGAATGCATCCGAAATGGTTTTGGCTTCCTGGTTCGGGATGCAAAACACCTCAGGCCACTTGCTGAAGTAATCGATCACCACTAGCGCGTACTTGTTTCCAGCGTTGCTCGTTGGGAATGGGCCTGCAATGTCCATTGCGATACGTTCGAACGGTGCTCCAACATTGTACTGCTGCATATTTCCTCGAGTTTTCCTAACTGGACCCTTTGCCTTCGCACACTGTTCACACCTGCGAATGAAACGCGTAACCGACTCATGGCATCCTACCCAGTAGAAACGTCTCTTGATCTTTTCTACAGTCTTGTTAACACCAAGATGACCCCCGCTTAGTCCCTCGTGGTATTCTCGGATGACCTCTTCGATTTGTCCTTTCGGAACTACCAGCAGATCGTTTACAATGTTCCCGTCCTCACTTTCCCAACTGCGGTAGAGGGAACCGTTCTTCAGCTTCAAACTCTGCCATTGAGCCCAGTAAGCTTTCACGATTGGGCTTTCACTGGATATTTGCTGCCAACTTGGTCGAAAACCTCGTTCTTGGTAGTCGATGATGACCGCCAGATCGGCATCTTCTCGCTGCTTTCTTCCAACCTTCTCGGCACTCCAAGAATCTTCTGGCAGCACATGGAAACGACGGATATCGGTGAAGTCTTCTTTGATTTCCGCACGTGAACAATGCTTGCATTCAACGCCGCGAGGTCGGCTCGTTAATGCATCCGCATTTCTATGGATGCTTCCCTTCCGGGATTCGCGTGCTCTCGCTTGATCTCCTTTTCGCGAATCAAACCTCGAACGCCTTCTTCTCAGATGACAATTTCTCGCCATGTGCCCCTGCTCGTTGCAGATGTAGCATCTACCTGGGAACGGGCAGCTCCTACTCACCGTTGTTTCTCTGGAAATACGCCACAATTTGCTGGAAGAACGCTTTCTCCGCAGACGACAGTCTTTTGCAATGTGCCCCTGCTGGTCGCAGATATAGCAGCTACCTGGGAACGAGCGACTCCTACTCACTGTCGTTGCTCTGGAATTACGTCGCAATTTGCTGAAGGAACGCTTTCTCCGCAGACGGCAGTTCCTCGCAATGTGCCCCTGCTGGTCGCAGATGTAGCATTTACCCGGGAATGAACCACTCCTACTCGCCGTTGTTGTTCTCGAACTATCCTTGTCTTGAGATATGCGCCGTAATTTGATGGAAGGTCGGCATATCAAGAGCGATGTTTCACATGCGAGAGCGCTGGCAACTGTCTCCTTGAAAGATGTCTTCGGCAGGAGAATTAGGCTTCGTTGCGTATCGGGGTCCCTTAGCCCTTGGATGAAAGAATCCGTTTTAAGTTTCTCCACCACATCAACTGGAACATCCGCGTAGGCAAGATGGGATAGCCTCTCGATGTCGGCAGCATACTGTTGGATGGTCTCGTTTAAACGCTGCTTGCGCCCTTTAAGTTCCAGCTTGTGCATTTCCTGCATGTGCTCACTGCCGTATCTTCGATGGAGAGCATCCCATATGGCTGTGTAGTTCCTTCTCTGGGTCTCCGGGATGGTCTGTAGAACGTCAGCTGCTTCACCTTTAAACGAAATTACTAGAGCGGCCACACGATCTTCTTCTCCCCATTGATTCCGCTCCGCTGTTGTCTCGAACTGGAGCTTAAAGATGTTAAATGCGCTCGTGCCGTCAAAGTTGAGGGCTGTGAATTTCGATGCTGCAGCCGGTACGACGTTTCCTTGATGGTGAACGTTCTGGATAGTTTTCTCGAGTTCCAGAACCTTCTTATCGAACCTCGATTCCATAGTCTCGATTATCTTTTCTTGATTATTTTCGAGATCTAGAACCTTCTTGTCGAACCTCGATTCTAGTGTCTCGATTCTCTCCCCGACGTTCTGGAATCGATCGTCGACGGCCTGCTGGATGTTTCTTAAGCTCTCTCGAGAGTTCTCTAGCATCTCTTCCAGCTTCTGATTTAGGTAAGTGGAATTTTCCTCCAACTTTCTACTTACGGCAGCAGAATTTTCCTCCAACTTTTGATGTACGGTCGCCTCCAGTTTCTGGCTAATGGAAGTGGAATTTTCCTCCAATTTCTGACTCAGAGAAGTGGAATTTTCCTCCAATTTCTGACTCAGAGAAGTGGAATTTTCCTCCAACTTTTGATGTATGGTTGCTTCTAGTCTCTGGCTCATGGAAGCACTCATGGCGTTCATAGCCGCGAGAATTTGCTGCATATCGAACCCTGGCTCAGTAGATGTCGACGGCTTCTCCACTACGAATTCGTAACTCTCCCAGTCGACACCTTCTTCCTGCAACGCTGATCGCAATCTCTCCACCAGGTTGGCTTTACTTCCCACTGTGGATAATTGCCGAGCATCCAGCTCTCTTTTCAGTTGTTCGATTGTCAACTTTTCCAATTTCACCATTTTTTCTATCTCTTAACAATTCACTTTGTGCAATTCACAATTTAAATAAACGTTCCACTCGTTTACTCGCAATCCCACTTCTGACACCAAATGTTACGAATTATTCGATACCCACACCAAATAGGGTTCGCACCACTGGATTGCGATAAACTACAATTGTCCTTTTTATTTAAATTGAAACACACACAATTTTAATTTGCTTCACCACAGATCAATTATCTGTGTAGCTTCACCACTTTTCTTTATTATCCAATACTATCCACTTTAAACTTTATTATCCAATACTATCCACTTTAAACTTTATTACACAATACACAAACCTTTATTGAAAGCTTTTCTTTTCACCTTGGTTGATCACACCGACTTGTCACACGCTGTTTTATACCACAAACTGAATGAATGTCAAGGGCGAGCCTTCGCGCTTATATAGCTCTCGGTCCACCGTCTCGAACGTTCGCCGTTGGAAGTTCCCCTTCGGAAATCTCTAGAACGCCCTGACAATTCCATTGGAAGTTGACATCATTCCAATCCCCACTTCCAGAGAGTTTCCGAACTTCGACAGCGAAATTCGAACTTAACGGTCCGTTTGCATCTCCGCAACAATATATTTGTGTCTTTGATGAATTACTCCTAACTGCAAACCTTTTCCCCATAGTTATTTTTATTCACCTTTTCACATCGTTGCTGTCAAGTAAGATAATTGATTTGAATTCAATGGACACATATGATCAACTATATCTCATCATGAAGATTTTTGATTATCAAAGTAAAATGCCGATAACCTGCCTGCAACCAAGATTTGTCATCATACAAATGTGATTTAATATGATGACTGATGAGGTATCATACATACATAGTCTCTTTCATATCTGGGGGCACGGCAGTGCCCCTGCCAAATCGAGCAAAAAAGCTGCACGGCCGTACCATCCTTTTCCCGTAACATAATAGGCCATTTTAGACCCCCTATAACTTCGTTGTGGATAAAAGAGTAACCAAGCAAGCATTGCATAAACACGGTGTATTTCAAATTTCATTCAATTTGAACCAGTAGTTTAAGCATTATAACTAGTCAAAGTTTCCTAATTTTGTCACTCACTGACTGACTCACTGACTGACTGACCGATCATCAAAAGCCTAAGGCACTTCTAGCAGACGTAGAAGCTTCAAATTTGGAACACAACTAGTGTTAAGTGTATAAATCAAGGAAAAACTAAAGTAGTAGTAGTAGTAGTCATATTCATTAAATAGTAGAATTAACAATATTTACAAATTTTAGAGCACGGCTTGCACAGAGATACGATAATTTATATATGAGTTTATCTTACTACTGAAAAAAAAAAAATTATTTCGTTTATACGTGCCTTCTTTATTGAATGTTATAGAGTCAGAGGAAAACTATTAGTAAAAACCTCTATTTAAAACAAAAAAAAAAAAAAAAACAAAAAACGGAAAAATAACAAGAAAAAAATGGATAAAAAATTAAAATAACAATACATAAATAAGTAAATAGCATAACATAAGCAAACTAACAAAATGTAAGTATAATATAAGAGAAACAATATGTAAATACATATGAACACAATAATATACATCTATATATATAAAAGAGTTCCGTGACTGATTGACTGACAGACAACGCACCGGTCAAACCGCTGAACCTATAAGGCTGAAATTTTGACAGTGTATTCTTATAGTGACATAGATATCCGCTAAGAAAGGATTTTTCAAAATTCCACTCCTAAGTCAGGTATTATTTGATTCAATTATTTGAGTCAATTTTTGTTTCTTCTCTTTTGGGCTCTCTGTTCGTATTCGATGAATCATTACACGATTCAATAGGGAGCTCACCACAAAGTGTCTTTGTGTTTGTGGATTTTACGTTATGCTGAGAGACACCGCACAAACACTCGCAAAAAAAGAGAAAAAGAAAATGAGAAATGTCAAAGTATTGAATCAAATTCCCAGTATAGGCAATGCAATATAGAGATGCGCAAAATAGTTCCAACCGCGGAACGAACATGGAACCGTTCTTTTCCTGATCGGAACTACAATACATATGTATGTATGTACATATGTATTTAGCTTTTTTGTTACTGAATTCAATGGCAAAATGAAAAGTTACGATAGATTTTTTAAAAATATGTTTTATTATCATTTCAAACCAAAAGCAACCATAAAAAAATAGTTTAGTTTATTTCATTTATTCGTTTTATTTATTTGTTTCAGAAACTGAGAAAATAACAAATAAAATATGTACATAAATCATGCATGCATACTCGCACCGATATGGAACTAGCAAACCATGTCCATGTCCGGACCTGAATGCATACTCATTACTCGCACCGATATGGAACTAGCAAAAACATGTCCATGTCCGGAACTAAATGTATACTCGGACCTATCGGAACTATCAAAAACATGTCCATGTCTGGAACTAAATGTATAAGTTATTTTCAAATACGCTGCATTTTCCAATACGCTGCAAAATGACACCTTGCACACATATTTGGGTCAACAGCTGAGTAAGCGTCTGGAACGACGAAGCGGCGATCACTGCCCCATGGTGACAAGTGCAGAGTTAGCAAATAAGTCCAATAAATAGCCTTAAGAAATCAATTGTAGTTCAGTTCAGTTATAGTTCTAGTTTGGTTCCAGTTGAATACAAATAAATAAAGATAAGGCAATAAGCCTTGAAAAATTATTTTTTTAAGAATTAAACCTATCTTCCATTAACTGGCGCCCAACGTGGGGCTGCGTGATCGTGCATTTGTGTCGTGTTGTAGTACGTTACCTAGAGCATAAGTGCGTGTGCGTGTGCAATAACCAAGCCACCCAGAGAAACGGACCGTGTAAAATAACTGTAGTACGTTACCTAAAGCACAAGTGCGTGTGTGTGTGCAATAACCAAGCCACCCAAAAAAAAAAACGAACCGTGTAAAATAACTCATAACGAGGTACGCAAGTGTGTGCGATAACCAAGCCACACAAGTGAACGGAACGTGAAAGTAACGTGCAGTAAACCCAAAGTGCGTAACGCAATATACCGAAGTAGTACGCGTAGTGCCACGATAAAGGGTAAAAGTGGACACCAGGCCATTTAAAGACACAAGTGGAATTCAAGGAAACGAGGCCCCCTAGTAGTTTCATAACCAAAGGGACAAACGGGAGTCAAGGGACAGACCCTGACAGCCGCCTTGAAGACAACGATCAGCAGCACCGGAACCAAATTTGTTATGGGAAGAAAGGTCATCCAATTTATATTTTTGTAAGTTTATTATTTTACTGTTATTTGAACCAAACTATTAAGTGGAAATTTGTAAACACTAAAAATTGCTAGAACTCATTTAGTATATCATTATTGCAATCCAACATAAGTCAAGTCAATTGTTTCTATAAAAAGTATGTCGAACCCAAACAATCTAATCAGGCCATCTCGGTTAGAAATGGTAACTGAAAACGTTTCTGCTCCCAGTACCTCCGCTCCTAATACTTCTGCTACTTCTGCCCCTCATCCTACAACACAAACCAATGAGACGTTAATACAGACCATTACAAGACTAGTGGCGGAAACATTACAACTCCAAGGGAGACAGATTTTTAACTCTATAATGAATCCCGCATCTGACATCAACAACGATGTGGATGAACCGATTAACGTTACAAACGACAGGAATTTATCCGACATGGATAAAATACCCGACGTCGTCAAAAGTTTACGGGAGTTTTCTGGGCAGGCCCAAGAGTTTAACTCATGGAAAAAGAGTGTTGAAAGAATACTCAAAATCTATGAACATCTCAGAGGCACCCCGAAGTACTACGGTATTCTTTCTGTAATTAGAAATAAAATAACAGGACACGCAGACATAGCTCTGGAGTCCTATAATACCCCATTAAATTGGGAAAAAATATCCAAATGTCTGACGTTACACTACGCAGACAAAAGGGACTTGGGAACCCTTGAATACCAGATGACCACGCTGGTTCAAGGTAATAACACAATACCGGGATTCTATCAAGAAGTGTACCACCATTTATCCCTTCTTTTAAACAAATTAGGCTCACTAGACATGAGCCAAGAGTCACTTAATAACATGACACAGTGTTATAGAGACAAGGCTCTCGACACATTTGTCAGAGGGTTGAAGGGTGATCTGCCAAGACTCCTTAGCATAAGAGAGCCTGCAGACCTCCCACAAGCCTTACATCTGTGCTTAAAATTACAAAACGTTGATTTCCGAGCACAATACGCAAATAATTCTCAAGCTTCCGCTCGAAAAACCTTTTTACCACCACCGGTTCCTCCTCGTCGGAGACCAAATCCACCTCAACCCACACCGATTCCCGCTCCCAGGCGAGAATTCTACCCGCATCTGTTGCACAATCCTCATCAGGCTCAATCTCCTCGTTTCTATAGAGAGCAGCCTCATTTCTATTATCAACAAAGTCAACAAAATCAACACCAACAACCACCTCCGAATCAACGTCCTTTACCCCCAAAACCAATGGACATAGACTACTCCATAAAGTCGGAGAAAGTGAATTATCAAAACAGACCACGAATTCAACCAGCTCCGGTAAAGCGTCAACATTCGCAGCAAATTCGTCAACCACAAAAGATGCAGCGAGTTTACCATACTACGGAGTCTACCCCAAACGAAGACGATATAAGAGAATATGAAACCCTTGTAAAGGAGGAATACGGGAATTACTCACCCATAGATCACGAGACAACCTCACATGAAGAAACCTATTTGGATGAACCACAACAAATCGACGACATCTATTTTTTAGACTGAGCCGCTCTTCACTCCCATATTTCGAGCACGTTGCGAAGAGCGGGCAAGTATACAAATTACTCATAGATACAGGCTCGAACAAAAATTACATCCAACCCCGTCACGTTCAGAATCCTTTCCCGAATGAAAAACCATTTTACGCCAACTCTGTTGGAGGAAGTATCAAGATCACACACCATTGTTTTGTCCAATTATTTGACCCCAAAATAGAAAAACTGAAATTTTTTATACTCCCAAGTCTTATTTCATTTGATGGTATAATAGGGAATGATGCACTCCAAAAATTAGGTGCTATCATTCACACCAAGGAGAATTATATGATAGTCCATCCGAATATAACTATACCACTTAAACAACATCTTACAGAAACGGTTAACAACCTAGATATTAGAACCGACCACTTACCTAAAGACGATTCTACAAAACTCATCAACATAATCCGTGCCTATCCAAACCTCTTCTCTGACCCAGATGAGAGACTGACATATGCAACTACAGTTAAAGGTGAAATCCGAACAACAACCAATCAACCAGTTTACTCAAAATCATACCCTTACCCAAGGGCTCTGAAAGAAGAAGTAGAAAAACAAATTAACGAACTTTTAAGAGATCATATCATTAGACCATCCAAATCACCCTACAATTCACCGGTTTGGATTGTCCCCAAGAAAATGGACGCCTCCGGGAAAAAGAAGTACCGAATGGTAATCGATTTCCGCAAGCTGAACTCAGTTACCATTCCAGACAGATACCCTATTCCCGAAATCAACGAGGTCCTCGCCAACCTCGGCGACAATAGTTGGTTCTCTATATTAGATCTCAAGAGCGGGTTTCACCAAATACAGCTTAGAGAGTCGGATATAGAAAAAACAGCATTTGCCGTCAACAATGGGAAGTTCGAATTTACCCGTCTTCCCTTCGGTTTAAAGAATGCCCCGGCTATATTCCAAAGAACTCTCGACGATATTCTACGAGAGCATATTGGAAAGCGATGCCATATTTATATAGACGACATCATAGTTTTTGGCAAAAATAAGGCTGAACACCTCGCTAACCTTAAAGCCGTATTTGAAACCCTTGAACGTGCGAATATGAAAGTCCAACTGGACAAGTGTGAGTTCCTGCAGAAAGAAGTCGAGTTTCTAGGATTTGTTGTAGGAACCGATGGAATTAAGACCAATCCAAAAAAGGTTCAGGCCATTGTAGACTTACCCGTCCCAAAAACCCTAAAAGACTTACGATCATTTTTAGGTATGTCAGGCTATTATCGCCGATTTATCCGAGACTATGCGAAAATAGCAAAACCCCTGACATCCCTTTTAAGAGGGGAAGAGGGACGAGTGTCCAAGCATCTTTCAAAAAATACACTGATTAATCTCGACACTGATGCCATCAGGTCTTTCGAAAACATCAAACAATCGTTGATTTCTAAAGAAGTCGTTCTTTCACATCCAAATTACGAAAAAGATTTTGAACTCACAACTGACGCCTCGGATTACGCAATAGGTGCAGTTCTTTCTCAAGACAAAAAACCTATAACTTTCCTCTCAAGAACTTTAACAAAAACCGAAGAGAGTTACGCCACTAACGAGAAGGAGATGCTCGCCATAATCTGGGCTCTCAACTCGCTTAGGAATTTCCTTTACGGATCAAAGAAGATCAACATCTATACAGACCATCAGCCTTTGACGTATGCGTTAAGCAATAAAAATACAAACCACAAAATGAAGCGATGGAAGGCTATTCTGGAGGAGTACAACTATGAGTTGAAATACAAATCCGGCAAATCAAACGTAGTTGCCGACGCTCTTTCTCGCCTCCCGCAAACTTCACAGGTAAATTCAATGACGATGACCAGACATAGTGACGACAGCTCGTCACACAACTTGATTCCAACAGTCGAAACACCTATTAACGTATTTCGCAACCAGTTAATACTTAAAATCGGTAATGAACCTACCCATCAATTTGTAATCACATTCCCGACTTATCATAGGCATATTTTTGTCCAACCCAGTTATACCGATACCGACATTATTAACATATTTAAGAAATGTTTAAATCCTAGTACAATAAACGGTCTACTCACAGAAGAGAGTATAATGGGCCGTATACAAGAAATTTATCCATTGCATTTCTCAAATTTCAAGATAAGATACACCCAAACAATGGTAGAAGACATTACGGACCAAAATGAACAGGAAGAGAAAATATTGAAAACTCATAGAAGAGCACATAGAAATCCGGAAGAAAATCGCAAACAACTACTAGAAAACTTCTACTTTCCAAAAATGACAGCAAAGATCAAGAAACTGGTAAAGAATTGTGAAACATGCAAGCAAAACAAATATGACCGACACCCTAACAAACCTATCCTCGAAACAACCCCTATCCCAAACTATCCTGGCCATACGGTACACCTTGATATATTTTCCACAGAAAAGATTCTGGTATTAACATCGATATGCAAACTTACTAAATTTGCGAAAACCAAGATAATTCGTTCCAGAGCAATTGTCGACATCAGACAACCACTCAGAGAAATATTGTTCTCATTTGGCGTTCCTGAAAATGTTGTCATCGACAACGAGAAAGCTCTTAATTCCGCTAGTATCACTTCCATGATGGAAGATGAGTTAGGAATTCGCGTTTACAAAACACCACCATATAAGAGTGAAGTAAACGGTCAGATTGAGCGATTTCATTCAACTCTTTCTGAAATCATGCGATGCCTAAAGGCTGAGCAAACGCACCGATCGTTTGAGGAACTGCTCGAAAGAGCAACAAATGAGTATAACTTTACGATTCACTCCACAACTGGAAAGAAACCGATTGAACTTTTCCTAGGCCGATGTCCCAGAATAACTCCTGAAATATACGAGAAAAATAGACAAGAAAATATTAAAAAAGTAACGGAAAAACAATACAAAGACAACAAATATCATAACAAGAAACGGGGACCGACTAAAATGTACAGTCCAGGTGACGTTATCTTTGTTAAACACAATAAAAGACTAGGTTCGAAACTAACGTACAGGTACCGAAAGGAAATAGTAAAAGAAAACCAAAACACCGTAGTTATAACAGAATCAGGGAAAACAGTCCACAAAAGTAACATTAGAAACTGACATTAACCTTTTCATTTCAGATTTCTACTTCACTTCGTGGAAGGAGAAATACAAATTCTGGATTTCTCTAATTCTCGATTTATTTCACTGAACACCGGACAGACAAAGATTCAAAACGGTAATTTCAAAATAATCCACGATATCGACCTTGACCAATACGAACAATTTTTGACTAACATTACTCCGACGCTCGACCAAAACAAAACGAAAAACGATCCCTTATTTCCTTACCTTTCCCATGAATATCAACAAATCCAAACACTAATTCATAATCTAAAACCAACAAAAGTAAGGAGATCACTTGACTTTATAGGATCTGCGTGGAAATGGATTGCAGGTAATCCAGACCACCATGATCTTATAACCATTAAAAGAAAAATCAATAACATACTTGTTAATTCTAATAATCAAGTTGTAATAAATAAAATTCAAAATGAAAGAATAAATAATATAACTAAGATTACAAATGAAATAGAAACAATGTTAAGAGAAAATGATAATGTCAATAAAGAAGTTATGTCAGAAATCCGATACAAATTCAGAATTGTTAAAGAAGAATTAGAAAACATAAATCTAGCTATACATCTGGCAAAATTACGAATTGTTAACACCCTTATTCTATCAAAAGAAGAAATAAGTTTAGCTGTTAATGCATTAAACAAAGAAAATGTACCTTTCTCAACAATAGAAGAAGCTTTAAATTTTGCAGAAATAAAAATTATAACAAATTCAATTTCAATTTTATATATTATTAATATCCCAATAACTGATTCACATATCTATGAAAAACTTTTACTAAAACCTATAAAAAGAAATGGTGTAGCAATAGACATTATTTATAAGGAAATTATAAAAAACGATAATGAGATTTATGGTTTAGTTAATAATTGTAAGTCAACCAATTTTGTTACCATCTGTAAAAGAGAAGATATTGTAAACTTAACTAACTCTTCTTGTATTCCAAATCTGTTTAAGAGTAAACCAGCTACATGTAATTTAATAAATAGCGAACATATTCCTACAATAGAAGAACTAACACCTGGCATAATCTTGCTGAATGACTTCAATGGAACTCTTAAAGCTAACTCCACCATGAACAGAAATCTCACTGGCACCTTCCTTATAAAATATGAGGAAGGAAATGTCACCATCAACGACAGGATATTTGAGGCAAAAGAAGCATCCAGACACACAATCCTCCCAGCGATCCTACAACCAATCCCTAAAGAAGATAAATTCCACAAACTTTTAACCCTCGAGATGATGAGCGAATTACATATCAACAACACGAAAAGAATTGAGCTATTAAAAACAAAAAGCGATTCGCAAACATTCATCGAATACGGAACAATCATATTTATGGCAGTCATTTTCACAACCATAGTAGCACACAAAACCTGCGGCGAAAGAAAGAGTGCGGAAGTTGTAGTCCAGCATTCAGAGATGAAGAACATCAAAATTCCATCACACCCCGGAAACGCACTAGCAATTGAAACTGCCACCCCCAGACCGAAATTCAATGACATACCATACTTCTGAGCGATTGAGGACCATCGCACTTAAGAGGGGAAGAGTTATTTTCAAATACGCTGCATTTTCCAATACGCTGCAAAATGACACCTTGCACACATATTTGGGTCAACAGCTGAGTAAGCGTCTGGAACGACGAAGCGGCGATCACTGCCCCATGGTGACAAGTGCAGAGTTAGCAAATAAGTCCAATAAATAGCCTTAAGAAATCAATTGTAGTTCAGTTCAGTTATAGTTCTAGTTTGGTTCCAGTTGAATACAAATAAATAAAGATAAGGCAATAAGCCTTGAAAAATTATTTTTTTAAGAATTAAACCTATCTTCCATTAACTTATACTCGGACCGATATGGAACTAGCAAAAACATGTCCATGTCCGGTACTAAATGTATACTCGGACCGATATGGAACTAGCAAAAACGTGTCCATGTCCGGAACTGAATGTATACTCGGACCTATCGGAACTATCAAAAACATGTCCATGTCCGGAACTAAATGTATTATCGCACCGATATGGAACTAGCAAACCATGTCCATGTCCGAACCTGTATGCGTACTCGCACCGATATTGAACTAGCAAACCATGTCCATGTCCGGACCTGAATGCATACATACATGTATGACATTCGTTCACGAAATGCGGTGCGGGCATTATATTCTTTCATTTCTTTTCTTCATTTCAGTTCCAGTGTGATGTACAGTGTACACCAACTGTTCGAGCTTTATCGCCACATCTCCATACTTTTGGGTTTCGTGAAAACTACGGGGTATAACTCATACCGTATGAGAAGCATGTTCGTTGCATTTATGTTTTTTTTTTTCGTCTTTACATATGTGATTGATGAATAAGGGTTGAATGGAACTATGGAACTATTTTCGTTCAATTTGCGGAACGAGAGGACATGTGTCCGAGAGAGGACATAGTTCCGTGAACTATGCATGTCCGGAACCATAGATAAATTAACGAGATGGAAAACTTTCGTACGTCTGCCCTGTGATCCCCGCAAGGATTGGTTGTTGTATTTGTAATTAAAGCGGCCTCTAGACGCCTAATAATATTGTGCATTATTTGATATTGCACAATATTATTGTTCGTCTGTAGATAATATTGCAAGATTGTGCCATATATTACGGAAAATCAAAACGCTTTTGACTTTTATTACAAATATGAGCGGTCAAGTAAATTATTGGGAAAAATATTTAACCGTCTGGGGCAGCAAGCCAATAAAATTGTGCAATATTTTGCACAATAATATTGAGCGTCTAGAGGCCGCTTTAAAAACGACGCTTTTGACTTAGAGTCAAGACGTCGGAACAAGGCAGAATGACATAGTCAAGACGCCGTCAAATCGAAACGAGTTTGTAGGGGCTAGTTGTCAAAATGCCTGTCAAAGCCATCGAGATTGCCATCTCGTTAGTTTATCTATGTCCGGAACTACCCAACTCTACAATGCAACCTACCCCGGACGCTTCTCACTTCTCTATCCAAATGTTCCTGTTTCGGGAGAGAGAATTTAATCGTATAATATCCGACTAAGGGGGTAAAATGAGATGTAAATGTTCATATGAAAAATCGTAGTCGCTGCGACTATTCTCAGCGTCTCCTCTCTATGCGGATCTTCGTATACTTTGGGAATGACCATTGTTTAATTGGGTTAGTGTTTTCATTTTTCTGACGTTTCATTTGATAGAGATATGGCCAGGTGTCAAAAAAGACCACGCTTTAGGTAGAGTTTACACGGTGCATCCCAATAATACAGAGTGTTATTATCTCCGTATGTTGCTTCATGAAGTACGTGGCCCAACTTCTTTTGAAGCATTAAGAACGGTAAATAATGTGGTATATCCGACTTTTCAATCTGCTTGCAAGAGTTTAGGCTTGCTTGAAGACGATCAGCACTAGTATGCCACTCTGGAAGAGGCCGTTACTTTGTAAATCACCATTTAGGATTCGCGAACTGTTTACAATAATGTTAGTGTTTTGTCAAGTATCAGATCCACTAAGCTTATGGGAGAAATTCAAAGAATATTTATCTGAGGATTTCAAGCGACAAGTAGAAAGACAAATTAAAGATAATATTGAGCAGTTTTCTGATGAAGTGTGCAATAAATGCTTATATGTTATTGAAGAAATTGTCTTGGCATTAGGTGGACGTGCCCTCAAAGAATATGGCTTGCCGCAGCCAAACAGGCCACAAGATTTAGGCAATGTACAATACTTGAGGGAAACTAACTATGACGTTGAAGCTCTGGACCGGTTTGTCATGGAAAATCAGGGTACATTAACCGCAGAACAAAAGTTAGCGTATGATGAAATTGTAACCAGTGTTGAGAAAAATGAGGGACGACTTTTCTTTCTAGACGCTCCGGCTGGCACTGGGAAAACCTACCTTATTAACTTGATCTTAGCAAAAGTAAGGAGTGGTCGTAGCATCGCCTTAGCTGTCGCGTCTTCCGGAATCGCTGCCACGCTTCTAGAAGGTGGTCGAACTGCGCATGCCGCTTTTAAGTTGCCACTTGACCTTACACGTGTAGAGACGCCTATATGCAGTATATCAAAACAAAGCAATCTGGCCGAGGTATTAAAAAATACTAAAATAATTGTCTGGGATGAAATTACAATGGCACACAAGAGAAGCGTTGAGGCTATCAATCTCTACAGGATATTCGTAGTAATAAGAACCTGATGGGTGGTGTGACAGTACTATTGGCAGGAGATTTTCGTCAAGCATTACCTGTGGTACCTAAAGGAACCCGAGCTGATGAAATTAAAGCCTGTCTGAAAAAATCTGTTCTATGGCCGTCAGTAGAAATCCTCAAGCTTACCAAAAATATGAGAGCATATCTGAAAGACGATATATCAGCTGCTAAATTTTCAGATATTTTATTGAAAATTGGGAATGGTGATTATCCATCAACAGATAACATGATTGTTGTCCCGGATGAGTTGTGTACATTCGTAACTACTTCTCAAGAACTGATAGATCGCATTTATCCAGGAATTGCTCAAATACAGGAGAAAAGTATCGAATGGTTTTGTGAGCGGGCAATTTTAACTCCAAAAAACGATCAAGCCGCGCTTATTAATGACATGCTACTGAAGTTCTTTGACGCGGAAGAAATGGTCTACAGGTCGATAGATACTGTGTGTAACGCAGATGAAGCTGTAAATTATCCGGTAGAATTTTTGAATTCGCTTAAACCACCGGGAATTCCATACCACAGGCTTATTTTGCGGAAGGGCACACCGGTAATGCTACTTCGAAACCTACAGCCACCGAAACTGTGTAATGGTACTAGGTTACAAGTCAAAGCAATGCATAAAAATTTAATCGAAGCTATTATTCTGACCGGATGTGCTCGAGGAGATACAGTGTTAATTCCACGTATTCCTTTAATACCCAATGATCTTCCATTCGACTTCAAAAGACTACAGTTCCCCCTGAAAATATGCTTCGCCATGACGATTAATAAATCGCAGGGCCAAACTTTGAAATACGCTGGCATATATTTAAGGGAAGGTTGTTTTTCCCACGGACAGTTTTACGTAGCTTGCTCGCGTATAAGTTTGCCTAAGAACTTGGTGATGTTGGTGCCACCCAATAAAGAAGCAAAAAGTATTGTTTATAAGGAAATACATTGAAAAGATCAAAATACGACCCTACTGGAGTTAGACCCTAACCAATGCCCGATACCGTGACCAATGTCTTGGACCCTAGCCAATGCCCCGCGAGCCAAGCCGCGGGTAAGGAAGCTATATATATATGCCAGAGTATTTTTTATTCACGATCTTTCGAGACGCAAGAAAATTTTTACTTCAATCAGATACGATTTGAAAGACAGTACATTAAGATCGGGAGTTAATTTGAACGGTTTCAGTTGAGCAAAAAAGAAAAAGGAAGTAAATAGTATAGCGTTTTTTATTACACATAATTAAAATTATAATTATGCCATGGAAATTTGACCTCTAAGTATGCAAACGCGGACGAAGTCGCGGGTAAAAGCTATATGTACATATATATAATATGGACAGCAGAGATGTATAAATATATTACAGAGGTACAAGCTCAGTAACTAGTGGATTTTCGGCACTTAGACATTTAGCAAAGAATTTTTCATTGAGAATTTCAACTCGTCTGGCAACTTGGATTATGCCAGCTTGTTCATGTAAAATAATTGTTGAAAAGTCCCAAGAGAGGTTTAGCATCATTTTCAGTATTTTATTTTGTGCTATTTGAAGTTTTTTAACGTGTGTTTTCGCAGCTTTCCCCCACACAGGTGAACCGTAGGTTATCAAGGCTTGAAAAACTACCTTAAACATGATCATTTTATTTTGTTGGCTCAGCTTTGATTTACGGTTAATCAGTGGATACATTTTTATGGCATTATTTAATTTGTTTAAAATATTTTTTGTATGTATAGCAAAAGTTAATTTTGGGTCTAAGTGCACCCCGAGGTACTTGACGGAGCTAACCCACGGTATATCACGATTGTTAATTGTTAAGTTATTCTGAGGAAAATGGCGAGGTAATCTTTTCCTAGTGAAGAAGATAGATTGACATTTTTCAGCATTAATCTTAACTTTCCTGTGTTTATAATATTCCTTGATAATATTAATGCCATTCTGTAGATAATGTTTGATGACTGTTCCATTTACATGGAACGCATATAGAGCCGAGTCATCAGCATATAATGCTATATGACAGTTTGGAATTTCTGGAAAGTCGGCAGTATAGATATTGAACAAAGTTGGTGCCAAAACGGAACCTTGTGGAACACCAGCAGGTACAACTTTTGGTAAAGAAAGCGAACCATTCAGTACAACTAAAAAGGTTCGGTCACTTAGAAAACTTTGTATTATTTTTATAAGGTATTTAAGGCAACCGAATTTGGTTAATTTATAGATTAAGCCATTGTGCCATACAGAGTCAAAGGCTTTTTCTATGTCTAGTAATACTAGACCGGTCGACCTTTTATCGTTTAAGTTTTGTTTTATCTCCCTACAAATTCTTAAAACTTGATGAGATGTGTTGTGAAGTTCTCGGAAACCAAATTGCTCTAGAGGCAGAGGGTTGGCGGTTCTCACAAAAGCATCAAGTTTGATTTTGATTAATTTTTCTAAGATTTTACCGCTTCCATTGAGCAGACTAATGGGTCTGTAACTGTTTGGGTTGCTGGCGTCTTTTCCCGATTTTAGTAATGCAATTACTTTTGCTTTTTTCCACTTTGTGGGGAAATAGTTTAATTTGAAGCAAGCATTGTAAATGAACTTCAAGTATTCTATTGCACTTAAGGGAAAATTTTTGATGGTTAAGTTATTCATGCTATCGAAACCGGAAGATTTCATACATTTAAGATTAGAAATAATAAACTCGATATCGTCGGAATTTACAAATTCCGCAGGGGGGAATGATGGACTGAGTTCGTTAAATGATGAAATTTCAGTTTCAACCACAGATTCTAATCTAGAAACAGTATTTAGTGACACATGATGATTTTTTAAAAAGATGTCTGCTAAGAGTTCAGATTTGGCTCCACTATCGCTGATTAATGAATCATTTACGTTGAAACTGGGAATTTGTGTAGTTTTCTTTCCGAGTATTTTATTAATATTCCAGAAAGGTTTAGAATTAGGATCGAGTGAACTAAGTTTCCTGTTCCAATTGTTGTTTTTAAATTCTGTTATGTTGGTCCCAATTAATCGTGTTAGAAATTCCATTACCTGGAAATCGTTATGGAACGGAATCTTTGCCATTTTCTTCTAAAAAAATTTCTATTTTTAATTAAACTCAATCTATTTACTTAAAACATAAAAGATTTTGATATTGGCATGGTCACTATAAGATGTTGTTAGGTTAGCTAATTACGTAATAAATCAAGGCAGAAGGTCCCTTAAGTGGGGACTGCATAAATTAACTGACTTGGTAATCTTACAACTTTTTACGGTAGAAGATCTGAGTTGCGAGACTTGGTTTTTTTACAAGTTATGTTTTTCATGGCATTTATATATACAGATGGTACGGAACCCTTCGTGCGCGAGTCCGACTCGCAGTTGGCCGGTTTTTTTTTTTCTTTTTCAGCTGCTGGTGAAGGCTTCTCTTTTCTTGATCCTGGTGAGGATGTTTCTTTCTTCTTTTAATTTTCCCGTTGTCGGAGATATAGTTCCACTTTTGACTGTCGATTTCCTTCGTTGCAAATTTAGGATGTAAATGAATTTAACTCATTCAATAACCTTCTTTGCTATTTGTTGTTTTACACTGTTAGTTGGTTTTAAATGATTGGGACTGACTTAAATTCTTTCAACTTTTAGATTCATTCAACTTCAATTTCACTGACTCACTAAGGAACCTGTTCGCGATTGATTTCTTCAACTTCAATTTCACTGAGGTTGAATTTAAATGATTTTCCTCACTTAAAGAACCAATCACAATCTGAAAAACTAATTCACTAACTTCAATTTTACTGAGGTCTAAGTGAATTCAGTCCCGACTGCGCCAGTATTACGTATTCTTGAGACGTCCGTACTCTTTGGATGTCTTCAAGAAGTGAGTTTTGAAACTTATAATTCATAGTTCTTATAACTAAACATGCACACAAGTGAAGCGATGCGGAGCATCCGTTGGAACTCAGGAACAGAACAGTAATATGTTAGCGTAGATATCTTATTACGAGTAAGGTGATCCCGCACTTGAAAGATGCAGAACATCGGTTGAGCGTGGGAAACCAGATGTCATGTATGCAAGGGGAGATACTTTATTAGTATCCAGAATGCATCGTGTTATAGCATAATACATTATGTATACAGAGTTGGGTTAG
Organism: Eumerus sabulonum; assembly: GCA_951905685.1. Classification (NCBI taxonomy): domain Eukaryota; kingdom Metazoa; phylum Arthropoda; class Insecta; order Diptera; family Syrphidae; genus Eumerus; species Eumerus sabulonum. Next base: position 214,877,932 of record OX645060.1, read on the forward strand.
AATCCATGTATAACAATATGCTTCTCAAGTCGCTTGAATCGACAGATGGTATCGATGAAGCGGCTTACCAGCTCAATGCAGCACTTATCTGATCCTTTAGGGACAGCTGTACACCCAGGTCTAGTACACACAAGGGGTGTGTGCACTGGTGGAATACTCATACGGCGCCCTCTACAGATCTACTCTAACTAAATACAACCTCGAACTGAGGAAATCCAAGAGAATGTCTAGGAGGAAACAATGCGAGAACATAGACTCGCTTCCAACTGCGGCCTGGCTCCATAAGGCGCTATCTCAAGAGTACACAAACGGACCCAACGTGGAGAAAGGTACAGCCCTGCTCAATCTTGCTAAATGGCACACGCATAGGATTTTCAGAGGAAGTAAAGTATCTAGGCATTGACCTAGACCGTAGACTCAACTGGAACTCCAATATGAAAACTAAATTTATGAAAGAAACTAAGGCCACGTGGGCCTGTCGACGCACTTACGGTAAAACCTAGGGACTTAAACCGAAGGTAGTCCACTGGTTATACACCGCGATAGTAAAACCGTCACCTACGGGTGCACCGTATGGTGGACAAGTTGAGCAAAAAACTACAATTGTTAAGCTTCAACGCATTCGAAGACTAGCGTATCTCGGCATTAGAGGCGCTAGGCCAACCTGCCCCACGGCAGCCCAAGAAGCACTCATTGGACTCACTCCACTGCACCTTTTTATCAAAAAGGTGGCAGTACGCAGTGCGATCAGAATTCTTTGTTCGGGAACAAATATAACATGTAGACTCGAGGGTCACATGTACATCTTACCGAGCTGGATATGATTACCACGGTCTCGGACGCATTTCCACACACGTTCACTTTTGACAAGCGATTTGAAATATTGATTCCAAATCGCTCAGCTTCGCACCAGTGATCTCTTGCGTAATGTCAAAGGCTTTAGATGGTATATTGATGGCTCCAAGATGGCTTCTGGCTTTGGCGCCGCGTCAGCATGTTTGGACCGATTCCCAAGGCCCTGGGAATGATTCCTAGCATCTTTCAAGCAGGATTGCATGCCATCTTAACATGCGACAATCTAAATGTAAAGTCTGGCATAAGAGGAGTAACCATCAACATACCCTCTGATAGCGAAGCAGAGCTTAAAGCGCTGAGTTCGTACAGCCTGAACTCAAAAACTGTCAAGGAATGCTATGATGCCCTACAAGACCTCGCCAAAAGAAACAATGTCAAACCCTGGTGGGTGCCAGGGCACAAAGGTGTTAAGGGCAATGAAGTTGCTGATCAACTTGCCAGGAAAGGTTCCAGCGAAAAATACGTAGGTCCAGAACCTTTTTGTGGCACTCTCATGTCTAAAAGCAATTTCTTCTTAGACAAGTGGGAAAAATCGCAACACTTGCCCTTTTGGAACAGCGTTCGGGGACTTCGCCAATCGCAACGATTTATACGGCACCTGAACAAACACTCTATTAACATGCTCAAACTTAATAGGGTGGGTATCAGAAGACTACTCAGTTACCTGACGGGACACTGCGGCCTAAGGTATCATCTTAACAAAATCAACCTCTCGTATAAAACTGAGTGCCGACTCTGTCTTGAGGACGAAGAGACGGCAGAACACATACTGTGTGAGCGTGCTGCTCTTTCCCATCTTAGGAAGCGTATTCTTCTCAGTGAAGTCATGACTCCTGAGGGGGTCATCTCGGCTCCTACGAGAAGCATTCTCAACTTCATTAGGGAAGTGGAGATGCTCCTCGGATAGCAGGCACCATAGATCTGCAAAGGTCGCAGTGCCATATGCTAATGGTAGCACTAGTATTTAGTGACACATGATGATTTTTTAAAAAGATGTCTGCTAAGAGTTCAGATTTGGCTCCACTATCGCTGATTAATGAATCATTTACGTTGAAACTGGGAATTTGTGTAGTTTTCTTTCTGAGTATTTTATTAATATTCCAGAAAGGTTTAGAATTAGGATCGAGTGAACTAAGTTTCCTGTTCCAATTGTTGTTTTTAAATTCTGTAATGTTGGTCCCAATTAATCGTGTTAGAAATTCCATTACCTGGAAATCGTTATGGAACGGAATCTTTGCCATTTTCTTCTAAAAAAATTTCTATTTTTAATTAAACTCAATCTATTTACTTAAAACATAAAAGATTTTGATATTGGCATGGTCACTATAAGATGTTGTTAGGTTAGCTAATTACGTAATAAATCAAGGCAGAAGGTCCCTTAAGTGGGGACTGCATAAATTAACTGACTTGGTAATCTTACAACTTTTTACGGTAGAAGATCTGAGTTGCGAGACTTGGTTTTTTTTACAAGTTATGTTTTTTCACGGCATTTATATATACAGATGGTACGGAACCCTTCGTGCGCGAGTCCGACTCGCACTTGGCCGGTTTTTTTTTTCTTTTTCAGCTGCTGGTGAAGGCTTCTCTTTTCTTGATCCTGGTGAGGATGTTTCTTTCTTCTTTTAATTTTCCCGTTGTCGGAGATATAGTTCCACTTTTGACTGTCGATTTCCTTCGTTGCAAATTTAGGATGTAAATGAATTTAACTCATTCAATAACCTTCTTTGCTATTTGTTGTTTTACACTGTTAGTTGGTTTTAAATGATTGGGACTGACTTAAATTCTTTCAACTTTTAGATTCATTCAACTTCAATTTCACTGACTCACTAAGGAACCTGTTCGCGATTGATTTCTTCAACTTCAATTTCACTGAGGTTGAATTTAAATGATTTTTACTCACTTAAAGATCCAATCAAAATCTGAAAAACTAATTCACTAACTTCAATTTTACTGAGGTCTAAGTGAATTCAGTCCCGACTGCGCCAGTATTACGTATTCTTGAGACGTCCGTACTCTTCGGATGTCTTCAAGAAGTGAGTTTTGAAACTTATAATTCACAGTTCTTATAACTAAACATGCACACAAGTGAAGCGATGCGGAGCATCCGTTGGAACTCAGGAACAGAACAGTAATATGTTAGCGTAGATATCTTATTACGAGTAAGGTGATCCCGCACTTGAAAGATGCAGAACATCGGTTGAGCGTGGGAAACCAGATGTCATGTATGCAAGGGGAGATACTTTATTAGTATCCAGAATGCATCGTGTTATAGCATAATACATTATGTATACAGAGTTGGGTTAGAATCCATGTATAACAATATGCTTCTCAAGTCGCTTGAATCGACAGATGGTATCGATGAAGCGGCTTACCAGCTCAATGCAGCACTTATCTGATCCTTTAGGGACAGCTGTACACCCAGGTCTAGTACACACAAGGGGTGTGTGCCCTGGTGGAATACTCATACGGCGCCCTCTACAGATCTACTCTAACTAAATACAACCTCGAACTGAGGAAATCCAAGAGAATGTCTAGGAGGAAACAATGCGAGAACATAGACTCGCTTCCAACTGCGGCCTGGCTCCATAAGGCGCTATCTCTCCACACACGTTCACTTTTGACAAGCGATTTGAAATATTGATACCAAATCGCTCAGCTTCGCACCAGTGATCTCTTGCGTAATGTCAAAGGCTTTAGATGGTATATTGATGGCTCCAAGATGGCTTCTGGCTTTGGCGCCGCGTCAGCATGTTTGGACCAATTCCCAAGGCCCTGGGAATGATTCCTAGCATCTTTCAAGCAGGATTGCATGCCATCTTAACATGCGACAATCTAAATGTAAAGTCTGGCATAAGAGGAGTAACCATCAACATACTCTCTGATAGCGAAGCAGAGCTTAAAGCGCTGAGTTCGTACAGCATGAACTCAAAAACTGTCAAGGAATGCTATGATGCCCTACAAGACCTCGCCAAAAGAAACAATGTCAAACCCTGGTGGGTGCCAGGGCACAAAGGTGTTAAGGGCAATGAAGTTGCTGATCAACTTGCCAGGAAAGGTTCCAGCGAAAAATACGTAGGTCCAGAACCTTTTTGTGGCACTCTCATGTCTAAAAGCAATTTCTTCTTAGACAAGTGGGAAACATCTCAACACTTGCCCTTTTGGAACAGCGTTCGGGGACTTCGCCAATCGCAACGATTTATACGGCACCTGAACAAACACTCTATTAACATGCTCAAACTTAATAGGGTGGGTATCAGAAGACTACTCAGTTACCTGACGGGACACTGCGGCCTAAGGTATCATCTTAACAAAATCAACCTCTCGTATAAAACTGAGTGCCGACTCTGTCTTGAGGACGAAGAGACGGCAGAACACATACTGTGTGAGCGTGCTGCTCTTTCCCATCTTAGGAAGCGTATTCTTCTCAGTGAAGTCATGACTCCTGAGGGGGTCATCTCGGCTCCTACGAGAAGCATTCTCAACTTCATTAGGGAAGTGGAGATGCTCCTCGGCTAGCAGGCACCATAGATCTGCAAAGGTCGCAGTGCCATATGCTAATGGTAGCACTAGCCCCTCCAAAAAAAAGAAAAATACTGCGCCGCGGCGACCGACGCCCTCACACAATCTGTAAGGCATTGTTTCGCCTTAAATTAGAATTTAACGCTCATGTCTGGTCCGATAAAAGGAAAGAAATAGAATCATACTACTTTCCTGTCTGTACATGTACACCAGTATACTAGACCTTCGCCTAATTTTTGACTAAGCTCTACAATGGAACAAAACATGGACAAGTGCAAACGACTTTACCAACGACCAACGAAGTTCACTGTTCTTTCGCATGTAGATATCATTCAAGTCTCGTATTCTGTTCCTTACGGATACCTAAATGCGATTGCATTAGATTACACAATCGACATGTCCTCTCGTCCTCCCAGTATGGCTTTTTCATCTTTTTTTTTTGTTTTTGAATGGGCGTTACAGTCCATGAAGGACCAGAGCCAAGCTTCTCTCAATCACCCATGTTGTGTGTGATTTTATTTTTCACACAGGTGAAAGGGACCTACAATATAATGCCGATTCCGAACGGCGAGAGTCGAGTAGCTTTTTCATGGCAGGTTTACTAGTTTTGCCAGTACCCCGCCGAGGAGGAGCGTCGCGAAATAAACATTCGATGGCGTTGGTGTTATAGGGATCCGAACTCGCTCATCGTGCGCCAGAGTCCAACACACTAACCACTGCGCCACGGCGTCCTCGACAATAAATAAAAAAACAGTAAAAAGTGAAAAGTAAGTCAATCCCGAATTTTTGCTCTCTCCTTGTGTTTTAAGTCATTTGTATTTTTCGAAACTATTGTTTCATTTTTTTTTAATTACAGCCTTATATTTCTCGCCCTTTATTACACAACTTTTAAATTATCTGTCCCGTATTTTTTCGAAACCTTACGTATAAATGCATCTGGAGAAATTATTGTATCTGTATTTAAGTTTAGCTAAAAAACAAGCAATAACCTTACCGGACGACTGTAAGTGCAATATCGTCTTGCAATTAGTTACAATATGCACTCGAATTGTTGTCTGGCTTAATTGCTTGTGTTTTTTTTTTTTTTGTTCTAGCACGTATAAGGGCCTGTCAGTGGATAAAAAAATTAGAATCAGCACCATCGGGAGACGACGACGAGAAAAAATTACAATTACATGCATTGAAATTGTTGTTGCTTTCATTAGAGAGAAAGTATTTGGCTGGACCGTTTGAAGACGCGCCCGAAGAGAAAGATTTCACCGACTACAACTGGTGTGAATTCGATTTGCTGGACTTTTCGGATATGGTAGTGAAGAAGGAGCGTGATGTGTGCGGACCAGCAGAAACGTCGTATAGTGTGTCGGGAGATCGTCGAGAATTATTAACGTATCAGAATGATCCGGCCACGGGACAGCATTGCTATTATGCATGCTCCCTGGATCCTGTTGAAAGGTGGGACAATTTACAGGGAGGTGCAATACCGAATGATACAATAAGTGATTGGCAGGAGCACGGTGAATGGGATGTCCTCAATCTAAGGGAGTATGAATATTTAAAATGCTTTCTAAATACATGTATCATGGCTCAGTTAATTTATAATTGCCTGACTTCTACTTCTATTTTGTTGGTAATTTTTTTTTGTGATTTTTTATAACAGATCTCAATCATCGGTTGAAGTGCCGCGATGCGGAGAGGTGGGTGAAGCGTCGGAGTTTGGTTTTAATTTTCGTGTCGATCGATCGAACTATAGTAACCAAGCTACACCACCACAAGCGCCACCAACCATGTCACCACCCAGGTGTGACCCTGCTCCAGAGCGACCTGGTAAGGAATGCAACACAATATGTATTTTTCTGAATTCCAAAATAATTTCATGCCCATTTAGCTACTCCACAGCGACTGGGAGGAGCTGCAGGCGGACGAACCTATGGTCCCGAACAATTCGGCCTTACACAACAAGAACACTTTCGTTCACCACGTAGCATATTCCAGAATCAGGAATGTAAGTATCTAAGGCATAGGACTTCACAATTTTTTGAAATTTCACATCCTATTTACAGTCGATCAGTATCAATCTCCACGTACGCCGCCCCCATGTAGACCACCAGGGTCAGCAGGGCCACGTCTATCAGACGAAGTACGTGATTCTTTTGAAAAAGCAATGGCTTTGCAGCCGCCTTGTTCGGAAGAAAGAGATGCCTTCAAGGAGAGAATATGCTCTCGCGTACAGGAAATTCGACAAAAAATGAACCAGCCAAAGGTTGAAATAGAAACCGAGATTGAAATAGAACCCGAGGAATATCATTATGAACCAATCACATTACATGATCCTTGCGAGGAGTATAACGATGAGCAGGCAGAAGAAGACATGCAACAATTGGGAATCTTATCAGCAGGTGAAATGGAAGACGAGGATATGTTTGGTGAGGATTATATTACAGACCCGACGACAATATTTAAAAGAAAAGATGAGGACCTTGTAACGCGGAGTGTCGTAAAAATTGAAACAAGCGAAAAGATTGGTGACACAGAGAGAGAGGTAACCGAGGAAGTCCTCGAACAAGAGGAAATTAACGTGACACCACGACCTAGGCCAGACGACAATATATTAGATATAAGCGAGCCATTTTACAGTACTCCACCTCCTGGTTATTCACCAATTCGACGAGAAGATTTGTTATTACCTCCAACCCGACGGGTACCTGCAGATTACACTGATCTGCCGTGCGAAGATATAGAAGATTTGTCGGAGCCATCAATTCTGATGGAAAGTCCTCGAACACCACCACGACCTAGAACACCGCCTGCCGGGATGAGCCCAGCAAGGCAGGCAGCAAGCCCATGCGGGCGGGTGTGCAGTCCTGCAAGGCAGGCAGCAAGTCCATACGGGCCGGTGTGTAGTCCTGCTAGGCAGGCAGCAAGCCCATGCGGGCCGGTGTGCAGTCCTGCTAGACAGGCAGCAAGCCCACGCGGGCCGGTGTGCAGTCCTGCTAAACAGGCAGCAAGCCCATGCGGACCGGTGTGCAGTCCTGCTAGGCAAGCAGCAAGCCCATACGGGCCGGTGTGCAGTCCTGCTAGGCAGTCGGCAAGTCCGGCAAGGTTATCGGCTGGAAGAAGAGTCACTCCTGAACGCGGATCTTTACCCGAGGAATATGTCTGCGAACCAGAATGTCGGGACGGATTCCAACCAACACCACCTAGAAGACCGCTACCTCTAGTGGATGAATGGGAACAGATTAGTGACGTTTGTGAACCAGAGTATGCTCCGGAGTATGAACCAACGCCACCCAGGCAATCACCTGAGCAAAGGCCGTTACCTCAAATTGATGTTTGCGAGAGAATCAGCGATGTTTGTGAGCCAGAGTATGTTCCTGAGTACGAAGCGACACCTCCTAGGTCCCCTGCAAGGCAAAGCACTCCCCAACGAAGTTCACCTAGAACGCCGGTTGAAGAAAGACTAAGCGATGTTTGCGCACCACAGTACGAGTCTCCACCTGGAGGATACTCACCAATTCGACGTGAAGATTTGTTATTACCTCCAATCCGACGAGTACCTGCGGATTACACAGACCTGCCGTGCGAAGATATAGACGAGTTGTCGCAGCCATCAGGACTTTTGGAAAGTCCTCGAACACCACCGACACCCCCACGAGCTAGAACACCGCCCATGTCAAGCCCCGCCAGACAATCTGCTAGTCCTCGTGGACGTACACCAAGTCCACGTGTATGCCCTGTTGGCGAAATGGCTAGCCCAGGCAGACGAACACCAAGTCCTGGCAGACAAGCAGTATGTCCGAGCCCCGCTAGGCAAGTAGCAAGTCCTGCTAGGCAGTCAGCAAGTCCGGCAAGGTCGTCAGCTGGAAGAAGAGTCACTCCTGAACGCGGATCTTTACCCGAAGCATATGTCTGCGAACCAGAATGTCGGGACGGATTCCAACCAACACCACCTAGAAGACCGCTACCTCTAGTGGATGAATGGGAACAGATTAGTGACGTTTGTGAACCAGAGTATGCTCCGGAGTATGAACCAACGCCACCCAGGCAGTCACCTGAGCAAAGGCCGTTACCTCAAGTGGATGTTTGCGAGAGAATAAGCGATGTTTGTGAGCCAGAGTATGTTCCTGAGTACGAAGCGACACCTCCTAGGTCCCCTGCAAGGCAAAGCACTCCCCAACGAAGTTCACCTAGAACGCCGGTTGAAGAAAGACTAAGCGATGTTTGCGCACCACAGTACGAGTCTCCACCTGGAGGATACTCACCAATTCGACGGGAAGATTTGTTATTACCTCCAATCCGACGAGTACCTGCGGATTACACAGACCTGCCGTGCGAAGATATAGACGAGTTGTCGCAGCCATCAGGTCTTTTGGAAAGTCCTCGAACACCACCGACACCCCCACGAGCTAGAACACCGCCCATGTCAAGCCCCGCCAGGCAATCTGCAAGTCCTCGTGGACGTACACCAAGTCCATGTGTATGCCCTGGTGGGGAAATAGCTAGCCCAGGCAGACGAACACCAAGTCCTGGCCGACAAGCAGTATGTCCGAGCCCCGGTAGGCAAGTAGCAAGTCCTGCTAGGCAGTCAGCAAGTCCGGCAAGGTCGTCAGCTGGAAGAAGAGTCACTCCTGAACGCGGATCTTTACAGGAGGCATATGTCTGCGAACCAGAATGTCGGGACGGATTCCAACCAACACCACCTAGAAGACCGCTACCTCTAGTGGATGAATGGGAACAGATTAGTGACGTTTGTGAACCAGAATATGCTCCGGAGTATGAGCCAACGCCACCCAGGCAGTCACCTGAGCAAAGGCCGTTACCTCAAATTGATGTTTGCGAGAGAATAAGCGATGTTTGTGAGCCAGAGTATGTTCCTGAGTATGAAGCGACACCTCCTAGGTCCCCTGCAAGGCAAAGCACTCCCCAACGAAGTTCACCTAGAACGCCGGTTGAAGAAAGACTAAGCGATGTTTGCGCACCACAGTACGAGTCTCCACCTGGAGGATACTCACCAATTCGACGGGAAGATTTGTTATTACCTCCAATCCGACGAGTACCTGCGGATTACACAGACCTGCCGTGCGAAGATATAGACGAGTTGTCGCAGCCATCAGGTCTTTTGGAAAGTCCTCGAACACCACCGACACCCCCACGAGCTAGAACACCGCCCATGTCAAGCCCCGCCAGGCAATCTGCAAGTCCTCGTGGACGTACACCAAGTCCATGTGTATGCCCTGTTGGGGAAATGGCTAGCCCAGGCAGACGAACACCAAGTCCTGGCAGACAAGCAGTATGTCCGAGCCCCGCTAGGCAAGTAGCAAGTCCTGCTAGGCAGTCAGCAAGTCCGGCAAGGTCGTCAGCTGGAAGAAGAGTCACTCCTGAACGCGGATCTTTACCCGAGGCATATGTCTGCGAACCAGAATGTCGGGACGGATTCCAACCAACACCACCTAGAAGACCGCTACCTCTAGTGGATGAATGGGAACAGATTAGTGACGTTTGTGAACCAGAGTATGCTCCGGAGTATGAACCAACGCCACCCAGGCAGTCACCTGAGCAAAGGCCGTTACCTCAAGTGGATGTTTGCGAGAGAATAAGCGATGTTTGTGAGCCAGAGTATGTTCCTGAGTACGAAGCGACACCTCCTAGGTCCCCTGCAAGGCAAAGCACTCCCCAACGAAGTTCACCTAGAACGCCGGTTGAAGAAAGACTAAGCGATGTTTGCGCACCACAGTACGAGTCTCCACCTGGAGGATACTCACCAATTCGACGGGAAGATTTGTTATTACCTCCAATCCGACGAGTACCTGCGGATTACACAGACCTGCCGTGCGAAGATATAGACGAGTTGTCGCAGCCATCAGGTCTTTTGGAAAGTCCTCGAACACCACCAACACCCCAACGTTCAAGAACTCCAACGAGGGTAAGCCCGGCAGCAAGTCCATGTAGGCCGAGCCCTGGGCGCGAAATGGCCAGTCCTGCCAGACGATCTGAAAGTCCAGCTAGGAGGTCTGCAAGCCCTGCTAGGCGGTCTGCAAGCCCTGCTAGGCGTTCTGCAAGCCCTGCCAGGCGATCGCCAAGTCCGGCTGCACAAGCTACAAGTCCTGGAAGAGAAATCTGTCCTCAGCCTCAACCAGATTACTTTGATGCATTTCAGCCAACACCCCCCAGGAGACCGCTGCCGCTTGTAGATGTGTGGGAACAACTTAGTGATGTTTGTGAACCCGAATACGCTCCCGAGTATGAACCATCTCCTCCAAGACCAACCCCTGAGCAGAGGTCACTACCGCAGGTGGATACCGGTGAACAGCTTAGTGATGTTTGTCAGCCCGAATTCGCTCCAGCGTATGAAGAGACGCCACGACGAGGTAGAACAAGGAGTGCTACTCCCCCTTGTAGGCAGTTGCCAATGGTTGATGTTACCGAAGATTTAGATGACATTTGTGAAATGGAATTCGCGCCATCTTTTGAAGAATCTCCTGTGAGAACACCCCAAACTCGGCCACTACCTCAAGTGGATATTGAAGAGCGACTTAGTGACATATGTGAGCCTGAGTATGCGCCATCATTTGAAGGAGAGTTCGCCGATCAACAGGAGGTTTTCAGGTCACCACCACAGTCACCTAGGAGAGAAGGGCCGCAACGCATGGCTTTTCCCCGACAAGACGTGTGTCCTACACCACCCAGGAGATCCGGAGACTTCAGAAAGGCTTTCGAAGGTATGCCTTTTTATGCGCCATTTGAAAAACAAATCGCACCGGATCCCAGTCCGATACCAAGAACGGCATTCCAGTCTCGACTCAAAAGACCCGGCACATTTGGGCAATCTATGGCGAGTGTGTGCAAAATGCCACCCAGTGCTGCGCCATCCAGAATTCGACCGCCATTTGCACAAGGTGGACCATGCCCACAACCAGCGCAACAACCTTGTCCGCAACCAGCGCAACAACCATGTGCTCAACCTCAATCTCGTCTACAGTATCCAAAATCCCGATTGCGACCTCCTACTGTGCTAGCTCAACAACAACGTCAACCCAGTCCATGCCCACAGCCATGCCCCCCACCACGTCAACCCAGCCCTTGCCCTCAAGCACGTCAACCCAGCCCTTGTCCTCAAGCACGTCAACCCAGCCCTTGTCCTCAAGCTCGTCAACCCAGCCCTTGTCCTCAAGTACGTCAACCCAGCCCTTGCCCTCAAGCACGTCAACCCAGCCCTTGCCCTCAGGCACGCCAACCCAGCCCCTGCCCTCAAGCACGTCAACCCAGCCCTTGTCCTCAAGTACGTCAACCCAGTCCTTGCCCTCAAGCACGTCAACCAAGCCCTTGCCCTCAAGCACGTCAACCAAGCCCTTGCCCTCAAGCACGTCAACCCAGTCCTTGCCCTCAAGCACGCCAACCCAGCCCTTGCCCTCAATCACGTCAGCCAAGCCCGTGCCCCCAAATACGTCAGCCTAGCCCTTGCCCTCAACCTAGTCCTCAACAGCAACGTCAACCTAGCCCTTGTCCGCAGCAACGTCAACCTAGCCCTTGTCCGCAGCAACGTCAACCTAGTCCTTGTCCGCAACCTGAACAGCAACGTCAACCTAGCCCTTGTCCGCAACCGCAACCTTGTCCTCAAGGTCCATCTAGGCTTGTTTGTCCCCAGTCAAGACTGCAGCCTCCGGGAGGGTCAAGAATACCACCGTTACAAGTTACAGCTGCGTCGCCTAGATTACAACCGCCAAGCGGTCAACCATGTCCCACACCACAATCTAGACTAAAACCACCAAGTTTCGCGACGCAATCCAGATTACAACCACCAGGCTCGGCGCCGCAGTCTAGATTACAACCACCATGTCCAGCTCCTCAGTCCAGACCGCAGCCACCATGTCCACCATCGCAGACCAGACTGCAGCCACCTTGTCCAGCCCCGCAGTCTAGATTGCAACCACCGGGCTCGGCACTACAATCCAGAATACAGCCCCCATGTCCTACACAACAGTCTAGGCTACAACCACCAAGTTCAGCATCACAGTCCAGACTACAACCGCCATGCCCAATGCCACAGTCTAGATTACGACCACCAGGTGCAGCACCGCAGTCTGGACTACAACCACCATGTCCAGCACCGCAGTCTAGACTACAACCACCATGTCCAGCGCCGCAGTCCAGACTACAACCACCATGTCCAGCACCGCAGTCTAGACTACAACCACCGCGCTCAGCACAACAAATGTCTAGCGGATCAACGTCACGTTTGCCACCATGCCCAGTTTCGAGAATACCTCCACTGCAAACAGGGGGTGCATCTGCGAGAACACCATGTCCACCTAGGACACCGGGCGCCCAAGGCAGAACACCGGCTCCACCAACAACCCCAGGCGCGCAAAGCAGATTACAGCCCCCAGGCACTTCTTGCCCACCTTCTCGTTTACAACCACCGACAGCAATGCCAGGTCCATCAAGACTCCGGCCGCCAACTCAAATGCCACAGCCAACTGGATCACGCGCTCAATTGCCTGCGGCTACACGCTCTCAATCAGGCCTACCACGTCCCGGCTCCCAATCCAATATGCAAGGTCAAGATCGTCTTTTGAAAAAATCTACCGTTAAATTTCAATTAACCAAATCCACCTACTCCAAGGACAGTGGAAGCGAGTCCCAACGTTGAGAAAATCTCTTGTAGGAACATTATACCCTGATTCTTGTTTGTTTATATTGTACACGCATGTATGCTTTGAGATGACCGTTAGGTCGTAAAAAAAATGTATATTTTAATAGCGATTTAGAAGGATTGATAGTATCCGACGAAAGGATAATACGTGGTTTGATATACGCTCTAAGGAGGCTGTCAGTTTAAGGGTAGAAAGTTTTCAGACCTATAAAGTAAATAACTCGGAGGAAAACCATAAAAAATATGAACGTACGAGCTAGAAATGACTACAGTACTAGTATCAGATGGGTCAAATTCAATGTGACAAAAGTAGCCAAAGTTTCTGGTCGTTTGTTAAAGAAATCAAAAACTCGACTACGTCGTCTATACCAATGCCCAACCACAACGATACTTCAGCTGTCCGGCCTTTAGACAAAGCCAACCTTTTTGATGCCTAATATGCAGTAAGCTCACGGCTACAATCAACAGGGTTTTTGTTGACATTCAATTGAATTCAATTGCTCGTCAAGCGTAAGTTGGGCAGAATGAACCATTCGCAACAGACGAAAATGCAAGAGAATTCCGTCCACCCGATCTAGGTGAAATTAAGCTCGTACTTTCGAACTAATAAAGCCGCGGGCGCAGGCGGCCTCTCCGCCGAGCTATTTAAAGCAGGAAACGAGCTGGTAGGATGCATACACCAGCCGCGGGCAGCCAAATATTTAAAAAAAGTCTGGAATTTTTAGCTGTGCTCAATATGCTGTCACTAGGCTTTCCTGACTTTCAATGACAGATTAGTGTTTGTTCTCACCGGATACCTCAATCCGATGAAGTTCGTCCTATGGAGCATTTTGGGAAGCAAGATTAGACACCCTGCGCGCAAAGGTGGGACAATCACAGAGGAAATGCTCTGTAGTGTCATTCTCGGGACATGCAGCACAGCTGGGAGTCTCATTGGTGCCAAGTATGTAGAGATACTTAGCAAAAGTGTAATGGCCTGTAATGACTCTTCTACCAATTGTTTCGTTCTAAGTTCGGGTAGGGCCAGAGTGAATTTCTCAAGCTCCTCTCTAAACCGCACCCAGTCCGTCTTTCTCGGATTCCGTCTAGGTTGCAAGGAAGAGATCCCACAACTTAATCGGAATTCGATATATTTATGGTCCGACAGCGTAGCATCAGGCAAGACTCTATAGTTAATGGTGTCCTTCACATATCTGTTGGATAGATTCATGTCAATCATCTCCTGTCGTCTTGTCGTAACAAACGTTGGTTGTTCATGGTAAGGTCAGATGAGAGAGTGAAGTCTAAAATACGGTCCCCTCTTGTATTGCATTTGCTGCTGCTCCAAGCAGTGTTTTGGGCATTAGCATCGCAACACAAGGTGAAACTAATCTATCTGTACTCTACGAGTTCAGAAACTTCCTTCGGTGGTGGATGTAGTATCGAGTCGTAGGGAAAGTAGGCAGACGCAACGACGAAGTGTTTTATTGCTCCCCGCGTTTTGTAGCTTACTCTAGCAAGATGATGAGGCAGACCCTAGGCCTTTCGAATCTCTCATCAAAAAGAATCGTAGCATTACGTATACTACCAAGGCCACATAGGCGGGGGACCTCAGCCAACCGAGTGTACGGCAATGGAAAAGGCTAGCAAAAGATCGTGCTAGACTGTGGCGCTCAATAAGAAGAAGAATGTGATCTCTGGCTTGCCCGTGTCTTCGTTAATATTGGGTTGATCGTGAACTGTTGGCAAAACATACACAATTTTGTTTGAGTTAGCTTTGTACGAAACTAGTGTCTTATCATCGTAGTTCGGTGACCCGAAACCCGAAGAGTATGACTCTCCACTGTTACTGGGGGTTTTTCGTCGGCCCGATAAGACACAATGTAAAACCGAATCATAAATGAAACCTTTAATAAAGGGTGGAACGGAGGATTAATCTGACAGGACTGAGCCTTAAAGATATTTGGCTTACAAGCTCAATCCCGAATAAGCATATGGAACGTGCAAATCCTCGCTAAGACCTCCAGATTGAGCCAAGTCTGTTCGGAGAGGCAACGATACCACCTACAAAACCTCGGACTCGCCGAGATGAGACGCAGACGGGAGAGTACCTCGTTTTTAGTAGAAGTAACGCCCATCTCAACAACGGAGTAGGTATTCTACTATCCCCAGTTGTGAAGAGATCGTTCTTGAAGTACAAACGCATCTCGGTAAGGACCCATCAATCCGCCTTCACTCGAAGTTCCACAACATCATGATCATACAATCCGACGCCCTCACCGAACAAGATGATGATGGACACAAGGACACATTCTATGACCAGCTGGATGTATGCCTCACGTTCTCCCCAAAGAGCAATGTGAAAATTATCATGGGCGACCTCAACGCCAAAGTAAGTTGTGACAACAACAACCTCAAGGCCGTTATTGTCAATAGCAACGGAAATCGCCTTCTCGACCTTTGCTCCGCACCAAGTTCCCCCACAAAAACCACAAAAACATCCATAAATACACCTGGCAGTTTTCGGACGGTATTACTCACAACTTCCTGATCAGCAGAAGATTACTTGGCTCTCTGCAGAACGTGAAAACCGTTCGCGACGTCGACATAGGAACACATATAGCGACCTTCAATTGTTGCTGGGTATTGTGAGGTTTCGTCCGTATGCGGCCTACCACCAGGCTTCCGCAAAGAGACGCTATGACCCCGAGCGACTCCAAAATCAGGAGATAGCCAGGCAATTTGTGGAAAAAATCGAAGCGATAACCCGCCCGAAAGAAACTCAAAGGTCAACTGCACCCATCCGGCTCACGCGGGAGAAGACCAAGCTACATATAACGAGGCGCCGACAAATCGGTCAAGCGCATGGCTAGAGTGGATGAACGGAACATCTTCAAAGATCTGGCAGGCGAAGCAGAGATTGCAGTTCACTGTGGCGACATGAAGTTTGTTTATGCTGCCACAGCTTGATCGCTGGAGGAAATTCTTCACAGATACCCCGTTTACATACGTAGTTGAATCCGAATTGAACTAGGATCAAAATGCATGTAAACGCGGATCGAGTTGAAATAGAGTAGACTCGACTCGATCTAGTTAGCTGAGTTGGATCGAGTCGAAAAAATGCATGTAAACCTGGGTCGAGGAGTTGAACTGACATTTTGTCTCTGTATGTGTGATGTATCTTCTTTGCTTTTCTTTCTTTTCGCTTTCTGGTTGACACAACGCAAGACTAATACAATCAAAATAAAAGGTCCGTAAATACATACTATCAATCACTACAAATACGTTTGAACTATTCGATCTTTCGACTACGTTGCGGAAAAACCGGGGTCGAAATTTCAACTCAGTTTCGACTCGATCTTTCGACTATGCATGTAAAAGAGTCACTTCCAACTGATGTGAGGCGTATATCCCATTCTCCCCTTCTAAGAAATCCACGAAGAACGACCCAGGCGACGCATCCAACAGTTCCCGAAGTTGAAGCCGCATTTCGAAGACTGAAGGGCGGCAGAGCCCCGGACACCAGCCTGCGGAACTATTTAGAGTAGCTGCGTCACAATTAGATCTGATCCTACATCCCATCTTCGCAGAGGCGCGGTTTACTCGTTGTATCCCCGAGCGTTGACAGGAGGGCGTCATCATCACCATTCCGAAGAAAGGCAACCTTAGTGAGTGTAAAAACTAGAGAGGCATCACTCTTCTTAACACCCTTCAGAAACTACTCGCCACCCTGACACTTTCGAGGATCGCACCAACCATCGATGAACACCTTCGACGCGAGCAGGCTGGATTTAGACCTAATCGTTCTTGCGTTGACCTCACAAAACAAAATAAGAATGATGATTGAACAATCTGTTGAGTGTGACAGCCCCGTCTTCCTCCTGTTCGTCGACTGCGAGAGAGCCTTCGACATAGTTCGCAGAGATGCTATTATCGCTATTCAAGGGCAAAGAGAGTATACCCTTCACCAACGCAAGAGGAGTAAGACAAGGGTGCGTTCTATTTCTCTTGCCTGTCCTGGAATCCAATGGTCTCCGACCTAGAAACTCCATGACTTAGACCACGTAGACGACATCTGTCTTATGTCTAACACGTTCACTGGTATCTACCAGAAACTGAACGCGGTCAAAATCAGCGCTTTCAAAGCTGAATACAGAATTAACGTCGCCAAAACGGAGCTAATGAAAAATGTATGGAGATCCAATCAGCTTTTTCCTGTTTAAAACTCTGGATCTTCAACTCCAATATAGAATCTGTGCTCCGCTATGTCTTTGAGCCATCTTAAACATTGTATCCGTAGACGCTTAACCAGGCTATCAACGTCTTTTCTCTCGAAAAAAAAACTTCCTCATCCGCTTTTAATAGCGTACCTCTGCTATTTCTCTGTACCATAAAGCAGGACTGGGATAATCAGGGTATTATATAAAGCCAGCTTGATTTTTCGAGAGATGGTTCTGTTACTCAATTGCCTTTTGAACCGAAAAAAAAACAACTATTGGCAAGGGTTATTCTACGTTTAATCTCAGTACTGATGTTGTTCAAATAAGTTACTGCCGATCCGAGGTAGATGAAGTCCTTGATTACCTCGAAGTTTTTGCTGCCCATTGTAACGCTCTGTCCGAGACTTCAAGGTCCTTATTTGATGACAGCATATATTTCGTTTAGCTCTCATTTATTTTAGCTGCCATTTATTTTAGCTGCCTGCGCTTCAATGCCAATCACGTCAATATCATCCGCGTAAGCTAGGAGTTGAACTGATGTTTCGAAGATCATGCCTCTAATGTTGACCTGTGAGTTTCCCATGATTTCTCAAGTATGATGTTAAAAAAGTCAGATAATAGCGCGTCGCCTTGTCTAAAATCTTTTTTGACATTGAAGGTCCTGGTAAGTTCATTGCTGGCCTTAATCGAGCAGCGAGAGTTTTCCAACGTCATCCTACAAAATCTGACGAGTTTGGTAGGGATGCCAAAACTAGGCATGTCTCTCTTATAGCTATCATATGCGGCCTTGAAACCGGCAAATAGATAGATGGTGAACGCAACCTGCCGTCCAGGCAGGTCCGAAATTTATACATATCCACTCGATATAACTGTTTACTTTCTGGTGAAACTTCCGGACTTCATTCGTCCTGTACCACATTTCCATCTTCTCGACCGCATGCTTTCGTGCTCCTTCTTTTTCCTTCTGAGAAACCAGTTCTCTTCTCTCTTTTTCTGTTCGTATAGCTCATGAACAGCCTCATGCCTTGTAAGCATCTTGCTTAGCCGCGTGAGGCTGCCTGCATTCGTAGTCAAACCACGGGTTTTTTCCTAGGCGATGGTATCGTAAAATCCAGCACATCTTTGGCAGCTTATTTAAAAGCTTTTAGAGAATGCTTCCATCCTTCTTTTATCGCTAGTGCAGAGGGCGCCGAACTTTCAGAAAGTTTTTGAGAGACTCGCCCGCCTCTCCAACGTCAAGCTTTGGTGCTCTTTGTCGCCTCCATTGTTTTTTTGATGTTCGTACTCTTACCTTGGCCTCAACAAAGAAATTATCCGAGTTGGAAGGCTCGGACATCGAAAATATTGGAAGAGTGGATGACGTCGATCGCAATGTGATCAATGGGGTTGACGATTGATTGATCAGGGGACCTCCAGATCCCTTTATCAATGTTGAGGTATGGGAACCGCTTACTCACTATAGAAAGGTTCCGCCCCGAAGCGAAATCCACTAGCCGTGGCCGGTTGTGTTTCCATGTAGGCTGTATTTTTCTATGACTCTGACAAAGACTTCTTCCTTTCCCAACTGTGCATTGAACTCCCCTAGAGCGATCTTTGCGCCGTAGCTGGGGCATTTATTGTATGTCCTCTCTAGGAGATCGTAGAAGTCATCCTTGTCCTCTGTCGGGGCGTGGGTGCAAATCAGACTAAAGTTGCCGAATTTAACTTTGATGTGTATTGTTATGGGGCGCTCGCTTACATAATTAAAGCTTAAGACTTTTTGCCTTAGTCTACCTCAGGCAACAAATCCACATCCAAGTACGCGTTGTCTTCCTCCTCTGTAGCAATCGCCGCAATAGAGGTCGCAGTTTTTCAACCTTTTTTACCCGGCCCATCCCATCGCACTTCCTGGATTGCGGTGATGTCTGCTTTTAGCAGTCAAGGGCCTTCGCGAGTTCATCGGCTGCACGTGATTTGTTAAGGGATCTCACATTCCACATGCAGAGCCGAAATTCATTGTCCTTTTTTCGTTTGTTGGGATCGTCAACAGTAAGTCCGTCCTTGTCCGAGGTTTGTGGTTGCTTCTGAACCGATTTTTTTTTTTTTACGCGGTGAGGAGCTAGACCCACGCCCAGCCCAGCCCTAGCTGGGATGCCAGCCCCTCGGGCGGAGGGTCCGGTTGTAACCGGTTTCGGGAACATCAGTGAGGTTGCTAGCGCCGCCGCTGGCTCTACTATGTAGGGCTCCTTCGCCGCCGTCTCTTTTCCAGGGTTACTACCCGACCTTCGAGATCTTCTTTGGATCTGGGCATCGAAACATGTTTCAGCAGCTACAAAAGGGGTGTTGTCCAAGTGGCTCCCACTAACCGAAGCTTTGGACACCGCCGTTGACCGATGCATTGATTAGCCCGTCCGCTGTCGCCTTGAAGAAAAGTTAAGCCCTAGAGCCGACTAACTTTTATACTTCCCCCTCTCTCGTTAACATCCCTCAACGACGTCTCACAAGGGCCGGCCCCATCTTCGGTCGAAGGTACTAGGAGTTCGTTGACAGAGGCTAGGTGCAAACGCTTGTCCGCA
Organism: Eumerus sabulonum; assembly: GCA_951905685.1. Lineage (NCBI taxonomy): Eukaryota > Metazoa > Arthropoda > Insecta > Diptera > Syrphidae > Eumerus > Eumerus sabulonum. The sequence goes on from OX645060.1 coordinate 214,897,710, forward strand.
TGAGTCACTTGTCGACGCTTAGAAATTTATAATCTGAAATAGGATGGACTAATTTCTTGGATTTTACCTATGACGGCTACGGTTGTCAGGATTCGGTTCATAACACTGGGATTTAGGTATTGCTTCAATATTGAAATTAAATCACCATACATATGTATGTATTAATGAATATATGTATGTCTATGGTAGGATGGAGAGAGAATTTCGAATTCATGACCTTCGTTGTAGCCAATAAGGAAACACAATTGGTTCGCTGTGGGCCGAGGCCGCCGTGGCGCAGTGGTTAGTGTGTTCGACTCCGACACACGATGAGCAAGTTCGGATCCCGATAATACCAACGCCATCGAATATTTATTACGAGGCGTCCCTCCTCGGCAGGGTATTGGCAAAACCCCCCATATTATAGTTGCGAAAAAATGGTTCCGCGCCGTTCGGAATCGGCATTAAACTGTAGTTTCCTTTCACCTGCGACATCTACTACGGGAACTGCTACAAGGAGAACAAACGGCGCCTATTCGGGTGCGGATTCGTTATTAGAGAAAAAAAGTCTTAAGCTTCCGAGATGTAAGCGAACGCCTCATAACAATCCGCATCAAAGCTAAATTTGGAAACATTAGCTTAATATGCGCTCACGCCCCAACGGAAGAAAAGGACGATCGACTCAAAGAAGAATTCTACGATCCCCTAGACAGAACATATGCCCAATGTCCCAGCTACGACACAAAAATAGTCCTAGGAGATTTTAATGCAAAACTGGGCAAGGAGGACATATTTGAGTCGATCATAGGAAAGCATAGCCTCCATAACACCACATCCGACAACGGATTAAGGCTAATCGATTTCCTAGCGGGGCGTAACCTCCTTGTAGCAAGCACGCGATTCCCCCATCTCAACATCCACAAGGGTACCTGGCGGTCTTGTGACCAATCGACCACCAACCAGATTGATCATATTGCGATCGACGCCAGACACTCCTCCTGTATTCTCGACGTACGAACCTTCCGAGGGGCCAACATCGACTCGGACCACTACCTTGTTGTAGCCAAGGTACGAATGAGGATATCAAGAATGCTTAGGAGTCGAGTAGGACAACGTAAGTTTGGCGTTGGAAAGCTACAATCGCAAGAGACTGCCAGAATCTTTGCCGATCGTGTCTCCTCAAAGCTCTCTCAAAATCCGCCCACAGCAGCAAAAACAATAGAGCAGGAATGGGCTCATTGCCAGAGCGCCGTCAGAGATGCTGCCTCAGAGGTGCTGGGTTTCAAACAGCCACCACCTAGAAACCCCTGGTTCGATGAACAATGCGAACAAGCCCATGCAGCAAAACAAGAGGCATATAAGGCCATGCTGCAACGACGGACGAGAGCTGCTCGCGAAATCTATGAGCAGAAGAGAAGAGAGGAACACACGCTTTTCAGAAGAAAGAAGAGAGAGCACGGAAAGCGTGAGATCGAGGAGATGGAGAGATGCTTCCGCAGGAATGACGCCCGTAAGTTTTACAACAAGGTAAAACGAACATGCCATGGCTACAAAGCCAGAGTGGCGGCCTGCAGGGATGAAAATGGGGAACTGGTAGTAGAGTCGCAGTCGATGCTGAGGATTTGGAAAGACCACTTCTGCAGACTGTATAACGGCGATGATAGACAAGATACCGCTGTCAGGCAGAACGAGCCATTCGCAATGGACTACGAAGTAACAGAATTCAGTCCACCCGACCTAGACGAAGTCAAAATAGCGATATCAAGACTTAAGTCTAATAAAGCCGCTGGCGCAGACGGCCTGTCTGCTGAGCTTTTTCAGGCGGCTGGAGATGAGCTGGTAAGGTGCATGCACCATCTCATCTGCAAGGTATGGTCGGAGGAAAGCATGCCCGATGAATGGAATCCAGCATCGTTTGCCCGGTCCATAAGAAAGGAGACCCCTATAACTGCGCTAACTATAGGGGAATAAGTCTCCTTAACATCGCATATAAGATCTTCTCTGCCGTATTGTGTGAACGCCTGAAACCGTTTGTGGATAACCTGATCGGCTCTTATCAGTGTGGTTTCAGACCAGATAAATCCACAATAGACCAAATATTTACTCTACGGCAGATCTTGGAGAAGACCCAGGAATACCAAATCGACACTCACCACCTCTTCGTCGATTTCAAGGCCGCGTATGACAGCGTATATAGAGACGAGCTGTACAAAGCCATGTCTAGTTTTAACATCCCTGTCAAACTCGTCCGACTGTGCAGGATGACAATGGAGAATTCTCGTTGCTCCATTAAGGTCGGTAATGAGCAAACCGAGACCTTTGATGTTAAAAAAGGATTTAGGCGGGGCGACGCGCTGTCGTGCAACTTTTTCAACATCGTGCTTGAAAGGATCGTGCAAGAGTCACTGGCCAACACAAGAGGTACGATTTATTTCAAGTCTTCGCAATTGCTTGCGTACGCCGACGATATTGACGTAATTGGACGAAAACAGCAAGACGTCAATGAGGCTTTCGTGAGCATTGAGGTAGAAGCGGCTAAGATGGGTCTCAAGGTTAATGAGGGTAAGACCAAATATCTGCTTTCATCTAAAAGAGACGGACAACACCGACGTATTGGCCAGAACGTCACCATGGGCGGATATAACTTTGAAGTGGTCAAGGAATTCGTCTACCTTGGCTCACTGATTACCAGCGACAACAACACCAGCGCTGAGATAAAACGCAGAATCACTCTTGCCAACCGCTGTTTCTTTAGGCTCAAGAGGAGTAGAGCCCTCTCTCGGAAAACCAAGGTGACACTATATAAGACCTTAATCATCCCAGTCCTCCTTTACGGCGCAGAGGCTTGGACCTTAACAAAAGCGGATGAAGATGCCCTTGGTCGTTTCGAGAGGAAAATTCTGCGCACTATCTACGGTCCCGTTTGTTCAAACGGTGTATGGAGGAGAAGATATAACGAAGAATTGTACGGGTTGTACAGCGACATCGGCCTGGTACGACATCTACGGATACAGCGTCTAAGGTGGCTAGGCCATGTAGAGCGCATGGAAGATACAGCTCCGACCCGAAAAGTCTTCGAATCCACTCCGGAAGGAAGGCGCGGCAGAGGACGGCCGCCTCAGCGGTGGCGTACGCAGGTGGAAAGGGACCTCAACCAACTGGGCGTGCGGCACTGGAAACAGCTGGCCAAAGACCGTGCCGGCTGGAGACGCTTGTTGGTTGAGGCCCAGGTTCACCACGGACTGTAGCGCCACCTAAGTAAGTAAGTAAGTTCCTTTCACCTGCGTGAAAAATAAATAACACACAACATGGGCGATTGAGAGAAGCTTGGCTCTGGTCCTCCATGGGCTGTAACGCCACCAAGGAAGAGGAGAAGAAGAACAATTGGTTCTTAAATACATCAACAGTTGGAATTAAATAATGAGTAGAGCTTTCATTATTTACCTATTGACGAGATTTCAAACGACGATGACTGACTTTTTTTTTCCAACCCACACCAAGCGGAACAAATTTTCGAAAACATTTCGCTTGTCGGTAGGTGTTAGCGTTTGTAGTGCGACAAAAAAACGTTTTGTCGTCTTCGGTGTGGGTTCAGCCTTAAGCGGTTATGTCAATAAGCAAAGTCTTCATTTTTGGGGCACTGGAAATTCGGGTTTGATGCACGAAGAACCATTACATCCACTCAAAGCCACTGTGTGGTGCGCCGTTTACGCGGGAGTAGTGATTGGGCCGTATTTTTTTCGAGGACGCCATCGGCAATACCTAATCTCCCGTTTTGACGATTTGGCATGACCGGCAAGATTCTCCGATTTAACCATCCCAAACTTCTTTCTTTGAGGTTACTTGAAGTCGTGGGCTTATGCCAACAAGCCTTAGACAATCGCAAGCCTTAAGGACAATATACGGATACAAATGTATATCAGCACTGGCGGCAGCCATTTGACGGATATCATCTTTTCCACTTAACAGGAAAAATTGTAAAAGTCCAAATAAAGATAATTTTTTATTTATCATTTCAGTTTTTATTTTTTAGTAAAAAATTAATTCAAAATCAAAATTGTACAAATCCCAAAAACTCACCTTCTTACTGGAAAAATTTGCATTTGTCAAGTTGTACCTTCATATTAGCTTGGCTTGGTCAGACGCGTCCTTACTGAAGATGATAATAACATCAATATAGACGTAGCATGGCTTACCGATGTAATGGCGAAGTACATACATCGTCAAGCGTGTGTTGCAAGATCGACGGTGCATTTTTAATCCCAAATAGTCGAATAAACTCGTGTTTCTCGTATTACTAATAGAAAAAGCGGTTTTCTCCATAGCAGATTTCCTTAAGGGAACCTAGTGGAAACCACTTTTTAAGTCAAGGACCGGGAAGTATGTAACATCAGTTTGCTGATAGAAAGCATGTGTGTCGTTGGGGGATATGTATTCTGTTGCCTGCGGTTGCAAATTTGGAAGAAGAACGTTGATGTTTACTTGTTTACTTCAGGCCATCCGCGATCTTGGCATATTATGTGACCAGGAGTTAAATGTTCGCACACATAACGACGAGATAATCCTTAAAGCTCATTCAGCTCTCTAATTCTCCAACTCCAAAGAATTCTCCAACCCCTACGTTACCCGATCTCTCTACACAAGCTTTGTCCGGCCCCTTCTTGAATACGCTTTTCAAGTGTGGTCTCCTTACCAACAAACCTACATTTCTAGAATCGAGAGCATCCAACCAAATTCTTACGTTTTGCATTTCGAGGTCTCCTCTGAACCAATCTTTTGCTCCTACCACCCTATCAAGACCGTCTCAAACTAATCGACATGAACACGTTGGAGGAAAGGGCAACTGTATCTGATATTTACTTCATCCATCGACTGCTTTCAGGTACCATTGATTGCACGACCCTCTATGACTCTATCTCTAACAACACTAATCCTCGCAATGTACGAAGTCCCCGTCTCTTCTAACTACCCGCCCCTCGTACCGCCTATGATTCCAATTAACCCATTTCTCGTATGCTGGGAAGTGTTAATTCGAATCCTTACTTTGATTTCAACCTCAGCAATCCATGCTTAAAAAACCTTTTAATCGCGCCCCCCTCCCCCGCCATCCTTAGCTTCTAAGTTAGATTAAGTGATTTGTTGGCTTGAATTAAGCTCAATAAATGGGAGTGTTTGCTCCCACGAAAATTGAAATAGGACCTTGCATTGAGTTTCCTGGGGGACGTTTACCGGTATCTATCTTTTTTTTTTTTTTGTTATAGACTCGCGCAGGTTCAAGAGTTTTTGTTTTTTTTTTTTTTTTTTTTTTGGAATAATGTTGGTTATTGGAATTGTTTCTAGCAGCTTGCTGTTGGGAATCGGGAATGTATTGTGCCTGTGGTATATAAGCTAATTGTAGAAAAAATCGTTCTTTTTTTGGTGGGCTATTGATTGTATGGCGTTGTTGAGGAATTATTCGATTAAAATTACCTCTGGGGAAAATTTGGTTAGAGTTAGAGAACTTTTGGTTGAAACTATATCGAGAAAAGTTTTGGTGTTGGTTAGCAAAATCTGTACGAAACTTTTGATTTTCGAGTTTTTGGCAGAGCTCACTTGGCTCTCTTATGCCTTGCAATCGTGGAAGATCACCGTTTAGCCCGCGTTTAAATGTATCTAGGGGTACGTTTTTCTTAACAATGATAGGTACTCAGCACCGGCGTCCATCTAGAAGATTTTATTAAGCATTTGAAAGAGGTTGTTGATAAAACTCATGGACGGATTTTGCTCTCTTAAATCAAAGACTTCATCTAATACTCAAGGGTTTCTTGATCTCTGTGATGCGCGTAGTGCATTGTTAGGCAATTCGAAATGTCCTTCCAGTCTAGAAGCGTGTTATACGACTCTAGAGCTGTATCAGCATTTCCGATTATTTTGTTTCGCACTACAATAATTAACCCAAAATATTTGGGTGTTCCCTTGCAGGGTTCGTAAATTCTTTTAACTCTGTCTACGATCTTTTTTCCAAGAGTTAAACTCGGAAGGATTACCTGAAAAATTTCGTAGTGACCTGACAACACCTGGGATCTTGCCCAGATCCGCAATGTCGTTTCTATGTTTAGGCTCTATTGTTTAACGAGTTCAGGGGGAGCCCCAACTGGGCGAGGAGTGGTTTAAGAATGAGGATTTTAACCTTGTTTCGCGTTAAGCACGGGTGGTCGAACGAGTTGCTTGGACTTGACATGACCTTAGTTTCCAACTTTTTTTTTTGTTTTCAATTAAATATGGTAGTAGGAAATATGTGCGATTTGATTTTAAAATATAATAAAGAAACTGGGCTTTTCATTTTTCTTAAGTGTTAATAACAACAGTTGTAAGGGTTATTTTCTATTCACTTACATACAAATAAACGTCGTTAGACACATTCAACTAATGAACACAAATTTATTTTATAGTCCTTGCTGCTAGTGCTCCTGACATTATTATTAATAATAGATTTGAATGTATTACTGATAAGAAAATAAATAAAATAAATAATATTTTGCTTGAATGAACAACTAAGACTAACTTACAAAATTGAATTCGGCGAATATGAAAAGTGGAGTCGTGGAAACGGAAATAGGAATAGGCGGCAAAGGTAATGCAAAAGTGTAGAATCAAGTGCAAATGCAACGCCCGCAATGTGAGCTCGCACAGGTGGCGAGTAGTTCGGAAAAAAATTGGCTTACAGAGTAACAATCGCCTTCACACCGAGTCAAAAACAATTGTTAAATATTTAGGCGCCCATCTAGATAGATTTTTGTATTTGAACGAACTCATAAATGTGTATGTACATATGTTGGCGTTACAGTCCATGAAGAACCTGAGCCAAACTTCTCTCAATCACCCATGTTGTGTGTGATTTCATTTTCCATGTCATGTCATGTCATCGAACGTGTTTTCACGGTGTTTCTTAGCGCGGTTCTGACAAAACCCCCTGTAGTAAAATTGTCATGAAAAGCTTCTCGAAATTCGCCGTTCGGAACCGGCAATGACACCGATGACTTTGTAGATGTCAGTTCTTTTTAGGGAGATTATACTCCTTGTGCGCTGACTGTCAAGCCGAGGCCAGATTTGCCTGGTAATGACGCAGGTATGTCCCTGGGTCCATCTCAGGTTCGTCTCGGCCCTGGCGAGATTGGTCAGATTATGTTTAATGGTTGTAAGGGGTACTCCCTCACAAGCCACGATTGATTGTAGCTTCGTTCCTTTTTTGGCGAGTATGTCGGATTTCTCATTACCTGTAATGCCGCTGTGTCCCGGTACCCAGATAAGCTGTATATTGAACTGTTCTGCCATCTTGTTGAGAGATTTGCGACAGTCGAGACTAGATTTTGATGAGTACACATAGGACTCCAGCGACTTTAAGGCAGCCTGACTATCTGTAAGGATGCGAATATCTGTGGTGGATATTACGTTCCACTTCAGCCAAGATAAAGCCTCTTTTATTGCCGACAGTTCCGCCTGGAAAACGCTGCAGTGGTTTGGTAATATTAGAGCTTTATATAGCTTGAGTGGTTTGCAGAAAACTCCACAGCCCACCCCGTCTTTGGTTTTAGACCCGTCGGTGTAAAAATCCACACAGTTTCTGCGGGGTTGTGTTTGGCGAGTCCAGTTCTTCCTGTCCGGATAAATCGTCGTGAATTTTTTGTCCAAGATTATGATGGGTTCTGTGTGGTCCAGGCTTTCTGCCAGAGTTGTCCTGTTTTGCAGGATGGATGAGTGGCCACCTTAGACGCTGTATCCGTAGACGTCGTACCAGGCCGATGTCGCTGTACAACCCGTACAGTTCTTCGTTATATCTTCTCCTCCATACACCGTTTGATCAAACGGGACCGTAGATAATGCGCATAATTTTCCTCTCGAAACCACCAAGGGCATCTTCACCCGCTTTTGTTAAGGTCCAAACCTCTGCGCCGTAAAGGAGGACTGGGACCCATCTTAGCCGCTTCTAACTCAATGCTTACAAAGGCCTCGTTGACGATCCGCTGTGTCCGTCCAATCACGTCAATGTCGTCCGTGTACGCAAGCAATTGCGTATACTTGAAATAAATCGTACCTCTTGTGTTGGCCATTGACTCTTGCACGATCTTTTCAAGCACGAAGTTGAAAAAGTTGCATGACAGCGCGTCACCTTGCCTAAATCCTTTTTTAACATCAAAGGTCTCGGTTCGCTCATTACCGACCTTAATGGAGCAACGAGAATTCTCCATTGTCATCCTGCACAGTCGGACGAGTTTGGCAGGGATGTTAAAACTAGACATGGCTTTGTATAGCTCATCTCTATACACTCTGTCATATGCAGCCTTGAAATCGACGAAGAGGTGGTGAGTGTCGATTTGGTATTCCTGGTATTCTTCTCCAAGATCTGCCGTAGCGTAAATGTTTGGTCTATTGTGGACTTACCTGGCCTGAAACCACACTGATAAGAGCCGATCAGGTTATCCACAAACGGTTTCAGGCGTTCACACAATACGGCAGAGAAGATCTTATATGCGATGTTAAGGAGACTTATTCCCCTATAGTTGGCGCAGTTATAGGGGTCTCTTTTCTGCTGAGATTCCATTCGACAGGCATGGTTTCCTCCGACCATACCTTGCAAATGAGATGGTGCATGCACCTTACCAGCTCATCTTAAGCCGCCTTAAGAAGCTCAGCAGACAGGCCGTCTGCGGCCGCGGCTTTATTAGGCTTGAGTCTTGATATGGCTTTGATTTCGTCTAGGTCGGGTGGACGGAATTCTCCTACATCGTCATCCATTACGAATGGCTCGTTCTGCCTGACAACGGTATCTTTTCTATCATCGCCGTAATACAGTCTGCAGAAGTGGTCTTTCCAAATCCTCAGCATCGACTGCGACTCTACTACCAGTTCTCCATTTTCATTCCTGCAGGCCGCCGCTCTGGCTTTGTAGCCATGGCATGTTCGTTTTACCTTATTGTAAAACTTACGGGCGTCATTCCTGCGGAAGCATCTCTCCATCTCCTCAATCTCTCTCTTCTTTCTTCTGAAAAGCGTGTGTTCCCCTCTTCTCTTCTGCGAGATTTCGCAAGCGGCTCTCGTCCGTCGATGCAGCATGGCTTTTTATGCCTCTAATTTTGCCTCATGGGCTTGTCCGCATTGTTCATCGAATCAGGGGTTTCTAGGTGGTGGCGGTTTGAAATCCAGCATCTCTGAGGCAGCGTCTCTGACGGCGCTCTGGCAATGCGCCCATTCCTGCTCTATTGTTTGTGCTGCTGTGGGCGGATTTTGAGAGAGCTTGGAGGAGACACGATCGGCAAAGATTCTGGCAGTCTCGCGATTGTAGCTTTCCGACGTCAACCTTACGTAGTTCTACTCGACTCCTAAACATTCTTGATATCCTCATGCGTACCTTGGCTACAACAAGGCAGTGGTCCGAGTCGATGTTGACCCCTCGGAAGGTTCGTACGTCGAGAATACTGGAGGAGTCTCTGGCGTCGATCGCAATGTGATCAATCTGGTTGGTGGTCGATTGATCAAAAGACCGCCAGGCACCCTTGTGGATGTTGAGACGGGGGGAATCGCGTGCTTGCTACAAGGAGGTTACGCCCGGCTAGGAAATCGATTAGCCTAAGTCCGTTATCGGATGTGGTGTCATGGAGGCTATGCTTTCCTATAATCGACTCAAATATATCCTCTTTGCCCAGTTTTGCATTAAAATCTCCTAGGACTATTTTTGTTTCGTACCTGGGCCATTGAGAGCACCGTGGCGCAGTGGGTAGTGTGTTGGCCTCTGACGCCGATGACACGGGATCGAATCCCGACACAGCCATGTCATCGAACGTGTTTTTCACGGTGTTTCTCCTCAGCGGGGTTCTGACAAAACCCCCTGTGGTAAAATTGTTATGAAAAGCTTCTCGAAATTCGCCGTTCGGAACCGGCAATAAACTGTAGGTCCCTTTCACCTATGGGAAAATGAAATCACACACAACATGGGTGATTGAGAGAAGCTTGGCTCAGGTTCTTCATGGACTGTAACGCCAACATACATACATACAGCTGGGCCATTGGGCATATGTTCTGTCTAGGAGATCGTAGAATTCTTCTTTGAGTCGATCGTCCTTGCCTTCCGTTGGGGCGTGAGCGCATATTAAGCTAATGTCTTCAAATTTAGCTTTGATGCGGATTGTTATGAGGCGTTCTTTTATATCTCGGAAGCTTAAGACGTTTTGTCGGGATCTTCCTCTAATAACGAATCCGCACCCGAATAGGCGCTGTTTGTTCTCCTTGTAGCAGTTTCCGTAGTAGATGTCGCAGTTTATCATCCGTCTTTTGCCTGGGCCGTCCCATATCACTTCTTGGAGTGCGGTTATATCTGCTTTATAGCAGTTGAGGGCTTACTCCAATTGATCGCCTGCACCCGGTTTGTTAATGGGCCTCACATTCCAGGTGCAGACTCTCAAGCCCGTTAGTCGTTTGCAGGGGTCGTTAGCTTTGTATCCGTCCGTATCCGAGGCTTGTTGTTGTTTCGGTACAAGTAGATTTTTACGTGATAGGGATGTTACCCCTAAGCACAACCCCCAACCTGGAGGGCCAGGTTCCTCTTTCCCCAGGAACAAGGGGTTGGGTCGCTGCACACACTACCTGGCGGGTACGAGGGTAGCTATCCAGGGGGGCCACGCGGAGGCTGGGTGTCAACTTCGATTAAGCAGGGACAGAGATTCAAGCTTACTTTTGCCATGTCAAACGCCATCAACTTCTGTTTGCTCGCTCCCTCCCCCCTAAAAACTATATATGTATATGTATATTTATATATTGTTACATAAAACCATGCATGCACTGCACATAACCTCCTATTTACTCCCACTCCCAACAAGAGAGCATCCTCTTTAACGACTTTCGGTGTTTGCTCACTGCAAGCATCGATTGTACGTGATCGTCTCTCTAACGTACCGATTCTCTTAGCCCCGACTTTTCGAAGACGGTGCCGGAGATTTGAATCGTTCACTTTGTTCGCGGACGTGTCAACAAGTAGACCTCTTGAATCTCGACAAGTAGCTTAAACATTAAATATTAAATATAAATAAAGAAAAGTATTTCGTCTTTTTAATAAATAACTGGCGCAGTCGGCCAAGCTTTTAGCTGCTCGGCGGCTTAGGAAAAAAAAAAAAAGCAAAAAGACAAAGTTAATCAAAACAACAAAAAAAGAAAATAACTGAAACACAACTATAAGAACCGCGTGTTTGTGAAAAAGCGTGTGAAAAAATGGGAAGAGCCTAATTTAAAATTAGAAATAACGCCATTGTGTAATCGTGCAAACAGTTCTTATAATCGAACTGTGTTATTTGATTAAAAAACTAAAGTGAAAACCTTCGCTGGTTAAAGATTATCAAATAGAAACAAAAACCAAATCCACGTCTAAGATTCAGCGGCACTCCAGCTACGTGAGTACAGCAGTTTCCGGTCTGGTTCCTGATCAAGAGTTGGCGGCACGGGGGTACATTTTACAGTTGCTATGGCGGTTTTGAATGATGCGGATAGATTTAAGCTTATTCTAGAACTAATTAATAAATTACCTGATTTTGACGGTTCGACAGATTGTATGTTAGAGTTTTTAGATAGGGTAGACGTCATTGTAACCACCTTTATTGATTTTGACTTAAACACTACAGTCTTATTAACAGGTTATATTAAAGACAAGATTAGAGGTAAAGCGCGCGTAGAGCTACGGAAACATGGTCGTTTGGTACTGTATGAGCTGAAGTCCTCATGGCCATCCCTGCGGGGTCTCCCTCTGGATGTCAACCATAAAACCAATAAAAAATTGGCTGTCTAAAAGGAGGGAAGCCGGACACTCTTTCATCGCACCTCTGTTCTTAAACACGTGTTCATTTTGTCATTATACTAAAGAAAAAATAATAAAGAAAAGAATTAACGAAGAACTTGTCTATCTTTCAGTTTATACAAACACGGCTGTGCCGTTCCAACGGTTTAAAAAAGCTTAAACCGAGAAACAATGGTGACCCCAACGCGATTAAAAAATTCACAAATTCTGCGTAATCCATCTACATATAATCATCAATCGTAATGGCTCCGACAGAAAAAATAATTGATCAGGCTCGGTACCTTCCAATTACTAGTAATTATAGTTCACATGACGCCATCACTAAATCTCGCCCAAAATTACACAACAAAAATATCCTGGCCATTACAACCAATAGTTTTAAATGCATATCATTCTATCATTCATCTATAAATGCTTCAAATTCATTAATTTGTCTATACCGAATCGCATGAAAAAATTGAAGGCACTACAACTTTGCTCGAACTGCTTGAAGGCTAAGCACGAAACAACTCAATGCCCATCGGTTACTTCATGCCGCACTTGCGGACAGAGGCATCATAGTCTATTGCACAATCCCAGGAGTAGTCCCACTCCTACAGTTTCACAGACTACCAGCAATGATGATTCTCAGCCTATGCATCTGCTAAACCAACCTTATTGCGTTTCGAAATTGGATACAGCAAACGCACAATCAAATGTATTCCAAGTTTCCGAGTCGTCTTCACAACGCAGGTACACTATTCTTGCCACAGCCGTTGTACATGCATTAAACAAACACTAAAATCCAGTTCCATGCAGAGTCCTACTAGATTCTGGTGCACAAGCTAATTTAATAACAGAACGATTCGCGAAGTCTCTGGGATTGAGTCGACAATCCATTATATCCTGCTTTTCTGGAGTTGGCAACTCTAAAGCATTAAGCAGTGCTAAGACATCTTTGACCATAAAATCACAATTCAATAATTATTTCGCCGTAATTGAAGCCAGCATCGTTCCCGTAATCACTGGCCAGTTGCCTCATGAGAAAATTAACATCCAAAACTGGAATATTCCACATAACATAAAGCTTTCGGATCCCCTCTTTCATAGCCCACAGAAAATAGATATACTACTAGGCGCCGAATTGTTTTTTAGTATCCTTTGCGTTGGTCAAATTAAATTAGCAGAGACTTTGCCTGTAATACAAATCACATTATTAGGATGGGTTGTGTTGCGAGATCGTGAGGGATTGCTCAATCTACAACTCGAAGTAAATTTTGTTAACTCTTTATTTATTATTTGAGAAAAGGTGGGTTACAAAAATTTTAGTTTTTTTTCTTTCTTCTTTCTCGTCCGTCCTCGTCGTGCTGTCCAACTTAAAAAAAAACCAGCTGCCGCTGACTTCAACCGGATCGGTAACTGCCGCCAACTTCAACCGGATCGGTAGTGAAATACGATGTAGGTGTTCGCTTTCAGATGTCGCTTTTGTCGCGATGGTTGTGTTCAGTCGCAACACCCCCCTCCGGTATGTCCACTAATGGACCTACCTCTTTACTTGGCATGACGTCCAAGAGGGCTAGCTTAACTGCAGGCCTCTGGTAGATGCCCGACTGTGTCATAACAGTAGCGCTTCTCACCTGTCCATCCCGACTCAGCTTTGTCTCGAGCACTCGTCCTTTAGGCCAACTATTGCGGGGATTGGCGGGATCCACGATCACAACTACATCGTCTTTCTTAAGCGGTTCCGCTGGATCAAACCATTTTGTCCTTCTTGTTACTGTCGGCAGATATTCAGAAACCCAGCGTCGCCAGAAGTGCTGAGCAAACCTTTGCGATATCAGCCAGTTTCGACGAAGCACCTCCTTGTCGTCGCTTAATACTGCCCACGGCTTCGAGCCTCCAGATGAACCCAGAAGAAAGTGGTTGGGCGTTATGGCCTCTTCATTTTCGCTTCCGATAGGCATGTATGTTAGAGGCCGAGAGTTTACGATATTTTCTACCTCTAGCAACATACTTTGCAGTAGCTCGTCTGATGGATGACGGTCCGGTTTGATTTTATAGAGAACTGATTTGATGGAACGAACCAGACGCTCCCAGCTTCCACCCATATGCGGCGATCCAGGTGGAATAAACGTCCATTTGGTGTTCACACTAGTAAATGTCTGCATGAGTTTGTCACTGTCAACCTTCTGCAATGCCTTCTTGAGTTCGCTTTCAGCGCCTTTAAAGTTCGTCCCGTTGTCACTAAAAAGTTCGAGCGGCGTTCCTCGACGCGCCATGAAGTTCCGGATCGCAAGTATACAAGAGTCGGTTGTCATCGAGTGGGCAATTTCAATGTGGACGGCCCGTGTCGTTAAGCACGTTAGTAATACTCCATACCTCTTCGCAGTCCGGCGAAGATTTACCACAGTCATTGGGCCGAAATAGTCTACGCCTGTATACATATGAGAAGGGACGACAAAATGTCGCGAGCCTGGCTGTTGGAAGTTGGGCCATCCTAGGAGGCCGTGGTTTGGCTGCATCATTCTTGCATCTTTGACATTCTTTCCGTATTGTACGTAGAACAGTTCTCATACTTGGAATGTGAAATTTCTGCCGTAATTAATTGATCACGGTTTCATGGTTTCCATGATGGTAGAAGTTATGGTAGTCATGAACGATGAGCATGGTTATGGTGTGCAGCTTTGGAAGAATTATCGGTCTCCTGACATCATCCTCGTAGGTTTCCTTGTATCTTTCGATTCTAGTGCTTGCCCGAAGAATTCCGTTTTCATCTAGCTGGGGGCAAAGCGAGACCAAAGAGCTTGACTTCGCAACACGTCCGGATGAAGTTAAACTGAGTATCTCCTCAGCGAAGACATCCCATTGTGCTTGTTTAAACAATTGACCCTCGGCATTTCGGAGTTCATGTTGGGAAAGCGGACCGGTTCTGCGAGCCTTCAGGTGTAGGTGGGCCAACATGTTTCCAGTGAAGCGAAGAACTCGTGCAGCACATCGAAGCAGTCGAGACCATTCGTGAAATCTTTGTGGGTAAAAAACAGCTCTACTAACCTTGCTATGTACGCCAACGAATTGTGCCTTCAGTTCGGACTCAGTGGGTTTTCCGCAAGGCTCGTCCATAGGCCATGACTCTGATCCCTTTAGAAGAAACTCAGGGCCCTTCATCCATGGAGTAGAAGCCTTGAAGTTTGGAGTTTTCTGCCATTTTGTTCCCTCGTCGGCCACGTTGAGCTTAGTGGGGACCCAGCGCCACTCACGTATGTTGCTGTAGTCTAAAATCTCGCTGACTCGGCAAGCTACGAATTGTCGATAACGGCGGTGGTCGGATCGTAACCAGCTGAGCACAGTTTTTGAATCTGACCAGAAAAAACGTGATTGAAACTGAATAGAGTGGGATTCTATGATGCGAGCAGCAAGGCGTACACCCAGGACGGCTGCTTGGAGCTCCAACCGCGGAATTGAAAGCGACTTCAGTGGGGCAACCTTCGTTTTTGCTCCTATAAGAGCGCACTCGACCATGTCCGCCAAATTGTACCTGACATACGCTACGGCCGCGAATCCATTCTCGCTGGCATCCACAAAAATGTGCAACTGCAGTTCAGGGTTGGTTTCAAAGGCTTTTGAGATATAGCATCTAGGAATCTGGATATTGTCTAGTTGCGGCAAAAAACGAATCCAGAGTAGCCACTTAGTGTATTCGGATTCCAGAATGGGATCATCCCATCCGATTCCACTGCGCCAGATCTCCTGCAACAATATTTTTACGTACATGAGAAAGTTCGCTAAGAGTCCCAGCGGGTCGAAGATCTTCATGAGGATGCTCAACACTTCGCGCTTTGTCGGAACCCTTATGCCTAGAAGCACATCTTGATGTTTCGAGCTCGGCGAAATTCTGAACGTAAAGTAATCATCATTAGTACACCACCACATTCCCAGTACCTTTTCAGTTTCAAGTCCCATTTTGGTGTTAAACTTGACTTCATCAGTGGGAGCAGACTCCAGAGCTTCAATCACGGCCTTCGAGTTGGACATCCAATTTCTAATGTGGAATCCTCCTCGCTGATGGATACGCGCTATATCCTGGGCCAGCTGAACTGCCTCCTGTTCGGAATCGACGCTCTCCATTAGGTCATCTACATAATGGTTTTCACGGATAGATTTGACGGCACGGGGAAACTCGGATTCGAATTTTTCTGCGTTCTTGTCTTTGATATACTGTGCACAGCTGGGTGAGCAGGTGGCACCGAAAGTCATCACCATCATGACGTACTCCTCAATCTTGTTGTTGTCTTTGTCGAACCATAGGAAACGCTGATAATCCTGATCCTGTTCCCGAATCCGAATTTGGTGAAACATTTCTTGGATATCGGCACAAATCGCAAATCGTCTCTCTCGGAATTTGTATATGACTGCTGTCAAGGGTGTGAGTAGGTCGGGACCCTTTAACAGGACTGAATTCAAACATATTCCTTGGACCTTGGCAGCTGCGTCCCAAACTAGACGTATCTTTCCTGGCTTGTTTGGGTTCTTAACGGGAAACACTGGGAGATACCATGAGTTTGGCCTACCCCTAGAGACTTCTTCGGGCGTAAGTTTTCGAGCGTAACCTTTCGCAATGTAACTCTCGATTTTCTGATGAAGCTCCTTTGAGAGGTCAGGATCGCGGCGCATGCGGTGTTGTAGACATTGAAGACGCCTCCTTGCCATCAAAAAACTGTCCGGGAGATTAATTTGGTCATATCTCCAAAGCAGCCCTGTCTCGAACCTACCATTCTTACACTGTGTGTTTCTTTCTAAGAGCTCCATAGCCCGTTGGTCATCTGAAGATCGGATGATGTTTTCCGAGTTTGTAGTTCCAAAATCTTCGGTGTTAAGAAATTCCTTTACCATCCATTCCAACTCGGAGTCATTGCCTCGATTACAATCGCACTTGTGAAAATTAGTGTAGGCAATGGTGCCAGTTAATTTTTGATGTTGCTGTGGACGTGGGTAACAACCATGGACAATCCATCCCAACCGAGTTTTAGTCGCAATTGGTTCCTTTATATTCCCTTCCCTAAAGCGAAGGGAGAGACCCAATCTCCAGTTGTTTAACCCGATAAGCAGACGAGGGGTAACGTTGGTATATGATTCGAGGTGCAGACCTCTTAAATGTTTGTACTGACTTCGAAGGTCATCGGCGTTCACTGTTTGCTTCATAAGTTGAAGTTGATTAACAGTGTGCACAGTCGATAAAGGAAACCTTTTGCAGTCCTTACCCGTTCCGGATATGTGAATGTTTAGGACACGAGAGTCGTCCTCGTACCGATGGGTGTTAGCTGTCCATTGTAAGCACAAGGGTTCAGATTTGCCGTCGACTTTCAGCAGAGTAGCGATCTCCTTATCCATTAAAGTTAATGAGGACCCATCGTCAAGGAAAGCGTAGGTTCTTACCTTTACATTATTACCATATAAAATGACTGGCACTATCCGAAACATCACCGCGCTTGAATTGTCGGCATGTGCGTTATTTGGTTGCGCTAGTAGCGGAATTGGAAAGCGTACTTCTGGTTTTGGAATTTTGGCGTCCTTTTGGGCATTGTGAAGAAGTTTGTGGTGTTTGAAAAGGCAGCCATTCGTACCACAAATAGCTTCCGACTTGCATTTGTATCTTCCATGTTTCATTAAACAACGTCGGCAAAGTTTCCAATCCCGGATGACCATCCACCTGGCTGAGTGGCCCAGTTGTAAGAACTTCTGGCATTTTTCAATCAAAGAGCAACCTCCATCACAAACAAAACACTTCCGCTTAACATAACTTGTGGGCTTCGATCTTGCGTCTCCTGAAACAGACGCCGGCGTTGTCGATGTAATATGCGAGTGAAGAAACCCTTTTTCTTTTCTACTATTTGAAGTTGGCTTATCTCTTCCGGTCGTAGTTGATATACCTGGGACTATTACGTGGTTTGCGGCCTCCGCAAGTTGATACAGCCAGACGCCGAACTCAGAGAGAGTGCACGAATGAAGTGTCTGCCTATGCAGAGCCCAGTTTAGTCGTATGGTGGGTGGGAGTTTCTCAATCAGCTCCTGCAACAACATGGGGTTATTTAGGTGGTTCACCAATCCGGAGGCTTCTAGGGTTGCACAAAGATTTTGCACGGCGATAGCGAAGTTCACCAGCGTTTCCAATTTTTCGACCTTTGGTGATGGTGTGGCCTGGATCTTCTGTATTAGTGAACTTAAGATTAGCTCTGGTCGTCCAAACATCATTCGTAATGTTAAGATTATTTGTGGAACGCATCTGGGGTGAAGCAAAAGGCTTTGAACGGAATTCAAGGCATTATCTTTAAGAGCCTTTTGGAGCCGAACTAAATTCTCTTCATTGGGAAAACCGCAAAGATCCGTCGTGCGTTCGAAACTCGAAAGAAACAATGGCCAAGTTTCAGGATTTCCGTCGAATGTGGGGAGCTCTTTGAGAAAGGATTGACGCGAAGCGAGCTGATTTCTAGTTAGTGCTGGAGTCGTTAACGTTTGATGGCGTGTTATTTCTGGTTCTCGGACAGAACTCCCAACGTCGAACCGTAGGTGATGCTGGCTCAGTGATGTTGTTTCACTACTAATTTTTGGCCGCAGCTGAATATCAATCGCCTCATCAAGCGCTTGATGAAACTGGCTTGATTCAGGTCCAGTAGACGTTGTTGGTTGCAGTGGATGCGGTGGCGTACCATTTGGGAGAGAGTTTACTAACGTTCTTTGCTCTGTAGCTAGTGGTCCCCAAAGATGAGACTGCTGAATTAACGGTCGCTTTGGACAGGCTTGTTCATCTAGACTTTGATGCTGTAGCGTAGAAGAATACGTTACTGGTTGCTGCTCAGCGGAGACCTGCTGTTTGTCGAACTGCAATCGCCTTTGCTGCTGCCGTTGTTGTACATACCCGTTAGATCCCAGCTGGATTTTGGGGTCCGGCGAAACGGGCCTTGCTTTGTCATTAACGGTTGTGCACATTTGCGATGAGTTTTTAGTTTGCTGTATCCACTGCCGAACTTTGACACTTCCATTCACAGAGACGTCGTCATCACAACTCGAACTCTCGTTAGCGTACTCCTCAAGAAGTTGGTATTTTTTCGTTATGTAGTTTTTATTAATTTGGTGCTCCTCATCCAACCTTGCAAGCTCGAGTCCTAATTTTCTCGAGGAACGTTTAGAGCATCTAGAGGATGTGGCCAGAGTCCGTGGCCTAGCACCAGAATTTGTCGTCGCAGTTGGGCGCTCTGTGACAACGTGCAGATTAGTGATGTCTTCAGATATCGCAGAAATTTGCTGCTTTTCATTGACAGCTGTCAGCCGGTTTGCGGAATTGCCGTGCTCGACGAAATGGCGTGCGGGTGCAGACGAATTGGCCTCCTGCGGTTGATTCGGAACTTCAATGAGTTGTGGTACTGGAGTGGCGATATGTAGACGGTGTGGGTTCTCATGTGTCGCGCTCGGCGGGAGCAACCGCTGACCGATAGGTGTAGATTTTTTAAGGGAATCCACACAAGGACTGCATACAAACTCCTGGTTCTCGATGGTAGCATCGACTCCAACACACATGAAATGGAACCATAAGCCACACTTGTCACAGGCCACCATATTGTCCGCTGAATCGTTTGCATTGCACAATTGGCAATTGCACTCCATTCTGGCGTTTTCTTCCGCTGGCATCGAGGTGGTAGCGAGATAAAATTTTTGTAAAATTGTTGCGAGATCGTGAGGGATTGCTCAATCTACAACTCGAAGTAAATTTTGTTAACTCTTTATTTATTATTTGAGAAAAGGTGGGTTACAAAAATTTTAGTTTTTTTTTCTTTCTTCTTTCTCGTCCGTCCTCGTCGTGCTGTCCAACTTAAAAAAAAAACCAGCTGCCGCTGACTTCAACCGGATCGGTAACTGCCGCCAACTTCAACCGGATCGGTAGTGAAATACGATGTAGGTGTTCGCTTTCAGATGTCGCTTTTGTCGCGATGGTTGTGTTCAGTCGCAACAGGTTGTCTCAGGAACCTATGGCTCTAGTGTTGGACGCTCAGGTAACTACATTAACGCCGTATGCAACAGCTGCGATGAGAATCTCAACAACACACTCAAGCTTTTTTGGGAAATGGAAAGCCATGAACTCCCTTCACCATCGATGTTAACTCAGGAAGAGAGGTCGTGCGAAAAACATTTTGTGGATAATTTGTTTCGAATGCAGTCTGGAAGATATCAAGTAAGGCTACCCTTTAAATATGAAACTAGCATGCTGGGCAAATCGTATGATACGGCGCGACGCAGATTTTTAGCACTGGAAAGAAAGCTAAATAAATGCACTAAACTTTATGAACAATATAAATCATTCATGCATGAATACATACACTTAGAGCACATGGAAGCTGTTGGCAATATGGATTTTTCCAAGCCTCACTATTTTTTGCCGCACCACTGCGTGCTTAAACCAAATAGTTCGACCACGAAGCTAAGAGTGGTCTTCTCCGCCTCAGCTAAGACGTCTACGGGTTATTCCCTCAATGACTTACTCATGGTGGGACCAGTTGTGCAGCCTGACCTTTTTGCAATCACATTGAGGTTTCGTATTTATAATTTTGTTTTCACGGCTGATATATCTAAGATGTATCGGCAAGTGTCAGTAGAACCAGAGGACCGCAACTATCAGTGCATATTATGGCGCTTCAAAGACAGCGAAAAATTTGAATTCTTTCGCCTCGGCACTGTCACATATGGAACCGCTTCGGCTTCCTTTTTGGCCACTAGAGTCTTGAACAAGCTAGCTTATGATGAGGGCGACAAGCTTCCATTAGCAACAAGGGAATTGAAGTCAGCGTATTACGTCGAAGATGTTCTAACAGGCGCTCACACACTAGAAGAAGCTCAACGTTTGCAGTGTGAACTGGTGTCTTTGCTATTAAAAGGCGGGTTTGAGTTGAGGAAATGGTGCGGAAACAACCCAGCATTAGTGGAAAGCATTCCACGTGAACATCGAGAAAAATTATTTCACTTAAAGAATGCTAATGTCATAAAAACGATTGGAGTTGCGTGGGATCCTGTAAGTGATCAATTTCTTTACGAAGTAATGCCTCTGACTAATGAGAATGTGACAAAGAGAATAATTCTATCTGAAATTTCAAGGCTATTTGATCCTCTTGGACTGGTAAATCCAATCATTGTCCTAGGGAAGATGTTCATGCAGCGTCTGTGGGAATTAAAATTTTTCTGGGATCAATCGCTCCCATTGGAACTTCATCATCGTTGGCTGAGATTTAGAAACGAGCTTCTGGAGTTGAACGCTATTAAAATCAATAGGCAGGTTTTCCATGGAGACAGAGAAAGTTATCAATTGCATGGATTTTCCGACAGCTCTGAAAGGGCATATGGCGCTTGCTTGTATGTTCGCAACGTCGATGTTGACGGAGTTGTCAAAATTGGATTATTATGCTCTTAATCAAGGATAGCGAAGAAGGGTGTGTCCCTGCCTCGTCTGGAACTATGCGCAGCTGTGCTATTGTCGCAGCTAGTTTTTTTTTTTTTTTTTTTTTTTAGAGACTCGCGCAGGTTCAAGAGTTTTTATATTCTCTTATGATGTGTTGACACACACAACCTGAACGGAGTACAGTGGTTGGGGTCGTTGATGTTCGTTCACTACTCTCAGGGGTGGTTGTCCTAGACCTAGATAGGACGAGAGCCGACCAAATTCCGCGTTGGTTATAGTCCGTAGTAATTCGTTCAAGCACTTTTAGTAGGGTAAGGAGGGTAAAAAACGCGCTGCCGATATTAATCTCCCGTGGAGCATATCCCAAGGCACTTATTGGTTCTCAATTATGGTTTAACGGCCCACCGTTTTTGCAACTTCCCTTTGAAGATTGGCCCATAGATCCCAAAAATGAGAGCAGCCGCGGGATTGCGGCTGAAAAGGAGAGGAGAAGAAGTAGTCACATATTAACAGTGCTGCAAAACGATGACATTTTAACGAACATAAAATACCACATGAAGTACAACAGTTTATTTCGAACAGTCGGATTTATATTAAGATTTAAATTCAATTGCTTAGCCAAGCGATTGGGGACGTCTAAAAGGTGTGGCAATTTACTTACTCCTGCCGAGCTAAAGGAATCACGGAACACGATAGTAAGGATTGTTCAAATATCATCATTTAAGGAGGAGTTCAAATTATTGTCAAGGAATCACGGAACACGATAGTAAGGATTGTTCAAATATCATCATTTAAGGAGGAGTTCAACTTATTGTCAAGGAGGAAGCAACTGAGTTCGCGAAGCCATCTACGATCCTTATGCCCATTTATTGACTCGGAAGGTTTAATTCGGGTTGGAGGACGTTTGAACAATGCACCGCTGGACTTCAGCACAAAACACCCAATTCTGCTTCCCAAAAAACATTTTTTCACAGACTTGCTCTTCCGGAACCTACACGAAAAACACCTTCACATTGGGCCACAATCACTTTTAAGCCTAGTTCGACAAACGTTTTGGCCGATTCATGGGAGAGCGATTGCTGGAAGGATCTTTCGAGGATGCGTACACTGTTTTAAGGCAAGACCACCAACATGTGAGCAATTGATGGGCAGTTTGCCCGTCTCGCGGGTACAACAGACTAGACCATTCAACATCGTTCGAATAGATTTTTGCGGTCCATTCTTTGTTCACTTCCGGCGAAGAGGAACATCACCAGCCAAGGTATATATTTCCGTATTCATCTGCTTCGTCACCAAGGCTATCCACATGGAGTTGGTAGAGGACCTTACCACCTCTGCATTTCTTGCTGCTCTCAGGCGATTCATTGGGCGACGCGGACTTTGTTCGGTTATTTATAGCGACAACGCCACAAACTTCATAGGGGCAAAAAACGAACTACACGAACTTTGCGAGATGTTTCGAAGACAGGAAAACAGAGATGAAATACTACGCGAGCTGGCAGCAGACGGAATAACGTGGAAGACCATACCTGCCAGATCACCTCATTTCGGTGGCCTATGGGAGGCTGCTGTAAAATCAGCCAAATACCATCTAAAACGCATTCTTCATCAAACCTCTTTCACTTTCTTTGAACAAAATACTCTAATATTTCAAGTAGAGGCAATTCTAAATTCACGGCCAATTTGCCCTTTACAAAATGATCCTAACAGTTTTCCGGCCTTGACACCCGGACATTTTATTATAGGTGCACCACTAACAGCCATAGTTGTGCCAAATTTGAAGGACGTCAAGAATCTAAACCGATTGGATAGATGGCAGCAACTGCAGTGGCACGTACAACACTTCTGGGATCGATGGTCCAAAGAATATCTCCAGTCATTACAACAAAGGACAAAATGGCTGAAATCAGGACCTCATTTTCAAGTCGGTGATGTGGTACTGATTCAAGATGATAACCTACCCTCGATGAAGTGGAAACTTGGACGAGTCACCAACCTGCATCCGGGAAAAGACGGCGTTACTCGCGTGGTGAGTTTGAAAACTACCTAGGGTGCCATTCAACGAGCTACTTGTAAAATAAGAAAACTTCCAATGGATATTGAAGTGTCAGCACCACTTCAAGGCGGGGAGAATGTATGAGCTGAATTCCTAATGGCCATCCCTGCGGGGTCTCCCTCTGGATGTCAACCATAAAACCAATATAAAAGTGGCTGTCTAAAAGGAGGGAAGCCGGACACTCTTTCATCGCACCTCTGTTCTTAAACACGTGTTCATTTTGTCATTATACTAAATAAAAAATAATAAAGAAAAGAATTAACGAAGACCTTGTCTATCTTTCAGTTTACACAAACACGGCCGTGCCGTTCCAACGGTTTAAAAAAGCTAAAACCGAGAAACAGGTACTTTGGTCTGAAATAAGGGAAATTTTAAAAAATGCTTTTGGTGAACATTTATCAGTAGACATTTTAATCGATCGAATTCGTACCTTGCGAGTGACATCAACGATCCAGAATTTTTATGATGATGTTAACGTGTTATTGAGTAGGCTAAATGATGCAATATTGCTTAAAAATAATATGACAGAAAAACATTTAATAGAATCCAATAACAGGATAGCGTTAGATGTTTTTAAAAATAATTTGCCAGAGCCTACGAGATCTATAGTCTTAAGTCGAAATCCACTATCCCTACAAAATGCATTTAAAATAATTGTTCAATCTCATTTTTTTCGCAATACGTCGAATTCCTCAAATTTACAGAACACAAGACAGCACCGAAACGATTCAACAAGACAGTACAATAATCATTTCCGAAACAATAATTACAATCCAACAAGACAGCACAATAATCATTTTCAAAACCCCAGACAATTTTACAACCATAACACCATGCAAACGAATAGTACATCTCAAAATAACCTGTTCAATTCTCGACCCAGACAAATCAACAATATAAACCACAGTTCACAACGACAAAACAGCTACCGTTCTCGACAAACAAATGGCAGTACGAACAGACAGTTTCGGGATGAAACAATGGAGTTGGATTTTAATGAAGAGCCTTCACAAAGTATCCAAAGCGAAGTACAAGAACAAGCTCATCACTGTCCATGCAAATGCTTAAATTTTCAATCAGATCAGAGAAAAGACTTCCCTATACAGTAGTGCAGAAACAAAGAAAACGACTTAGATTGATTATTGATTGCGGCGCAGAATTTAGTATTATTAACGCAAATATCTGTAATCCAAAGTGGCAAATACTCGAATATCCCTTTCATGATAAGTTCGACGGGATAATTGAAAACAATATTCTAATGGAATTAAACCCAATTATTAATTACAGAACAAGACTCCTGTTAACAAATAATGCAAGCATTCCATTTTATTTTAATTATGATGAAGAGATACAAGCAAATAATAGGGCTTTATGCCCTTACGTACTATGTATTGAAAAGTTTAAAAACGAAATACCCAGTGATGCATTCGCAAAGCATCTTAACATACAGGACTTTACCAAGTTAAAATCCTTAGTGTATTCATTCAAACATATTTTTTATAGAGAAGGTGATAAACTAAGTTTTACAAATCAAATTAGACATTCAATCCACACAAAAAATGAACGCCAATTTATACCAAATTTTATCGATATCCCGAAATACATTGCAGTGAAGTTGATAGGCAAATAAAGGAAATGTTGGAACAAAAAATAATTAGACCTAGTTGTAGTCCTTATAACTCACCCATCTGGGTCGTCCCTAAGAGAGACGACAAAAACAGGAAAAAGCTTTGGCGAGTTGTAATAGATTACAGGAAGTTGAATGCCCAGACCGTAGAGGATCGTTTCCCAATGCCAAGCATTGACGACTTATTCGATAAGCTAGGTAAGTGTAATTATTTCACTACTATAGATCTGGTAAAGGGTTTTCACCAAATCGAAGTCGACCCCCGCTACATACCTAAAACCGCTTTTTCGACGAAGAATGGCCACTACGAGTTCCTCAGAATGCCTTTTGGGCTAAAAAATGCCCCTGCGACTTTTCAAAGGCTCATGAACAATGTCTTGCAAGATTACATTAACAAGATTTGTGTCGTTTACTTGGATGACATACTTGTATTTTCTACAAGTTTCGTAGAGCATCTTGATTCCCTTAGGAAAATTTTCCAGGGACTCAATGTCTGCAGTTTAAAAATCCAAGTAAGCAAGTGTAGTTTTGCTAACCTAAGCACTAATTATCTGGGACATGTTATTGTTAACAATGGGATCAAGCCCAATCCCAATAAAGTTAGAGCAATAACGGAAATGACTATTCCAACAGATAAAAAAGGCATAAAGAGATTTCTAGGCATAACCGGATACTACCGGAAATTTATCAAGGATTACGCTAAGGTAGCTTATCCTCTGATTAAATACCTAAAGAAATCTGAAAGGGTTAACACTTCTGATCCGCTTTACAAACAGGCTTTCGAGACATTAAAACTGTTACTTATTAGTGAACCCATCTTGACTAGTTCCGATTTCCGCAAAACCTTTGTCCTAACAACTGACGCTTCGAGTTATGCTCTTGGGGCTGTCTTAAGTCAAAACAACCACCCAGTTTGCTATGCTTCTCGCACCCTCAATAACCATGAGCAAAGATATTCCACTATAGAAAAGGAACTTCTCGCTATTGTGTGGGCCATCAAGTATTTTAGAATTTATCTCTACGGAAGAAGGTTCATAGTACGTACCGATCATAAGCCCCTGACTTACCTTAATAATTTCAAAGAACCAAGCATGAAGTTTCAACGCTGGAAAATCCTTCTCAGCGAATATGACTTTACTACAGAATACCTTAAAGGTAAGGAAAATTGCGTAGCTGATGGCTTGAGTAGGTATATTGACCGGGAGAAACTCGATGAAAAAGAAGATAGTATCTCAATGGATATCTTGAATAATGAAATTTCGGTTTCCAAAGGCAATGACGTGTTGTCCACAGGAGCGACTGTTCATAGTGCAGAAGATGATGAATCCTTACATATTTATATAACAGAAAAACCAATTAATTTCTATAAAAATCAGATATACTTGTGCTATGGCTCTAAAGAACATATCTCAATCAGGATAGTCCATAGAAAAATACAAAATATTGTACAACTCAAAGAGGGTTCCAGCAATTTACTTGAAATAATGGGAAGATTGATGATCGATAAGGGTATTATTTGTATTTTTTGCGAAAACTTTCCACTATTTGTAAAATTTCAAAATTTATACATTAAGTATTTTTCTATGAATAGGAATCTCAAAATACTAAAGTCAAATTTAAAGCTGAGGTATATAACTGATAAAAACGAAATGTTAACGATCATCAAAAACACACATATTAAGGGTAACCATAGGGGGATTAATGAACTATGGACCGAACTAAAATCGCTATACTTTTACCGAACTTACAAAAGGAGATACATAAGTTTATTAATAACTGTGAGACATGTAACATCGCTAAACATGACAGACGTCCCCATAACATTGACATGCAAATTACTGAAACACCTCAGCACGTGAATGATATAGTGCACATAGACATTTGGTTTCCCGAGCGAAACAAAATGTACTTTACCACCATTGACAAGTTCTCAAAATATGCAACCACCTACCCCTTGCAATAAGAAACTGGATCGAAATATTAAAAGCTATTAAGGAAAGGATACGCTACTTAGAGAAACCAAAAAAGATAGTCTCGGATGGTGAAACGTGTATTATTCATGCTGCTGTCGAGCAATTCTTTAAGGATCACGAAATCGGTCACCACCAAACTACAGGATATTTAAAAACGGGGTTTTTCTTTCGAATAACCGATGCCATGCGAAAAAGACATTTCGTATAGTCAACGCGTTCTAGCTATGTAGCTTTGTTTTAAATGAATTAGATTGATAGATTGATAAGGATATCGATGAGTTTAGTTTTTTTATTCTTGTAATATTGATCAAAAGCGACAAAGGTGGTTACTAATGGTACTATTATTAAGTTCAAAAAAAAAAAAAAAAAAACAAGGACCAGAAACAATTTATTTTCATTACATTAAAATTCAGTTTATCCATAAATGCAAAACAATTATTGTTATTCTATTCTTTTATTTCCATCTATCACTTTATTTAAAGCAAATTTAACAAAAAAAAAAAAAAAAGACAAAACTTAATGAATTAATAATGATGGTATGTGTCAATTATGTTTGAATTAATTATATCTTATATGTTAGTAAAATTTGGAAAATGTAAACATAGTAGTAAACGAATGTTGTAACTACATCTGTCGAAATTCAACGAAGGCGTTATCATTCAAATTTTTTGTTTATCGTCTTTTTGGGACCAAAAAGTTCCTGGGGGGGGAGGTGTCACATAAAACCATGCATGCACTGCACATAACTTCCTATTTACTCCCACTCCCAACAAGAGAGCATCCTCTTTAGCGACTTTCGATGTTTGCTCACTGCAAACATCGATTGTACGTGATCGTCTCTATAACGTACCAATTCTCTTAGCCCCGACTTTTCGAAGACGGTGCCGGAGATTTGAATCGTTCACTTTGTTCGCGGACGTGTCAACAAGTAGAACTCTTGAATCTCGACAAGTAGCTTAAACATTAAATATTAAATATAAATAAAGAAAAGCATTTCGTCTTTTTAATAAATAACTATATGTAACTAGTCAAGTATGGAGCACCATTCAGGTCATATACTTTTAAATTACGTGTAAATAGTAGTTTAATTCTGTTTAGCTAAACTTGTAAATATACTGCCTTATTGGAATAAATAAACTCGTTAAAAAAAAAAAAACAAAAAAACAAAAAAAAAAAACGAGTAGTTCGTGGAAACCAAGCTGCGTCAGCATGTTGCCCAGTTGTTGTTTCGCGTGTGCATTACTTCCGATGTTGGCAAGATAACTTTACTAGTGCGGCGTCCCTCCTCGGCGGGGTACGGACAAAACCCTCCGTACCCTCCCTTCTGAACTCATACCGCTCGGAATCGGCAAAAGCATTAAATTTAACGAGATTGTACCTAATACGATCTACCAAACCTTATAAGTGGGGGCTCGTCCGGGATTTCAACATTAAACAATCAGTTCGCTCGCTGTGTCAGCCCGTGTCCAATCAACGTGTGTTCTCCAAAGAAGATTCACGGAGGGAGAGTAATACGACCGTGAACGACAAGAAAAGTAACCCGGCGCACATGGTATAATTTTTTCATTACTCTTCTTAGTTGCATGCATTTTGTTTTTCGCTTTACATTTCGGAAAATCTAATTAATCTAATTAATTAAATGGGGGGGAAAAATGGAAATAGCACGACACGAACTCTACAAGCTTTGGATATTTCTGACGTTATGGCAGAGCTGGATGAGAAAAGTAGGGAATTAGAAAAAAAAAAAAAGGAACTCAAAGAGAAAGAAAGTTCGATTCGTAGAGAGGTAGAGGTATCGTTGATGCAGGATGAGCTGGAATTATTAAGAAGTAGAAGTCGTGGCGTTGCTTCCTTCCAAGACGTGTCAAATTCAATTCCAGAATTCAGTGGAGATTATAGTGTTCATTCTTGGGTGATTGAGGTCGACAGCGCGGCAGCTTTGATGAGATGGTCGGCTCTAGAAAATCTTCTGTTTGCAAAAAGACTTTTGGTGGGGTCTGCAAAAATGGCTGTGCGGTCCGAGCCAGGGCTGGACACGTGGTTAAATTTGAAGAGCTACTTGATATAGGAATTCGGCGAAAATTGGTCTAGCGCTGAAATCCATAGGAAGTTAATGGCTAGAAGGCAAGAGAAAAACGAAACAGTATTGCAATACTTTTTAGAAATGAGGGAATTAGGCGCGCGGGCAAATATCAATGAGGGTTCGTTGATACAATATGTCATTGATGGTATTAAAGACTCTCAAATCAATAAGGCCATTCTCTATGGCGCGAACAATTTGAAGGAGCTTAAAAAGAAATTAGAAGTGTACAAAGTATTTTCCGAAAGGAACCAAGCATCGTGTTCAAAGTCTGGTTCTTCTGCTGTGACTAGACAGGCACACACCGCCAATGCTGGGAGTGCAAATATAATTTGTTTCAATTGTGGTCTGAAAGGTCATCGCGCAAACGAATGCCGAAAGAAAACTGAGGGACCTAAATGCTTTAAGTGCAGGGGATTTGGTCATAAAGCCCCCCAATGCACAAGTGAACCAGAGACTAAACATGTCAAAACGGCCAATGTTTTACCAGGGGTTACTGGCACTTTCCACAATACAGTTTTTTTCGTCGACTGGAATTTTTGTCTGAGAGCTCTTCTCGACACAGTTAGTGAGGTCTCATTGATACGTTCAGATGAATTCATCCGATTAGGTTCACCAAAGCTAACAGGCCAATAGACGTCGCTGAAGGGCCTGTCAGAAGAAGGAGTAGAAACCCTAGGAAGCTTCGTAGCAAAAATTTGATTTGATGATAATACATTTCAGGACGTAGTTCACGTCATTTCCGACAGATTCCTTTCAACACCAATGATTCTGGGGCAAAATGTTTTCAAGAACACTAAAATTGTAATCACTTCGAATGACGTAAAGGTAAAGAGGTTAGATAATTTTTTGGAATCATTCTCCATATATCAGGAAGCTGGTTGCGATGTACAAGTGGAAGACCAAGCTTATGTCAAAAAGGTGAAGGAAATAGTTAAAGCATACACTCCGGCAGAAAAGAGTGAAAATACCTTCCAAATGCAAATCATATAAAAAGATGGAAATCCCATATTTCAACACCCTTGCAGACTTTCACCCCTAAAAAAGGAAATTGTGGATAAGCAAATTGAGGAGTGGCTTGAGCAAGGTATTATCCGGCAAAGCTCTTCGGCGTTCGCCAGCCCAATAGTGCAAGCATCAAAAAAGGATAATTCAAAGCGCCTTTGCATAGATTACAGGAAGCTAAACAAACAGGTTATTAGGGATCGGTTCCTTCTTCCACTCATCGAGGATCAGTTGGATCAACTCTGTGATGCCAGAGTTTTCAACACGCTAGATCTCGAGAATGGATTCTTCCATGTCTCGGTTGCAAAAGAAAGCCGAAAGTTTACCTCCTTTGTGACTCCTACAGGTCAATTCGAATTTTTAAAAATGCCATTTGGGCTGTGCACTTCACCAACTATCTTCCAAAAATATATAAATAAAATATTCCAACCGCTTATTAAAGATAAAATCATCTTAATTTACATGGATGATTTAATTGTACTTGCAAAAGACTATGGAGGGCATGGGCTCGGACATACAGGGTAAAGTTGTTGATTGCTCTCAACCTGGCGAGATGCCAGCAACGATCCCTGTTTAAATGCCCGGGTCAAGTTGACATACGGCCTCCTCGCGGCGCCCTCTGGATAGCCTCTTCAACAACCGTTGGGAGGTGAACAAACGTATGCAGCGAAGAAAACCCCGACCAGAATGGCGGTTGTGCGGCGGGCTAACAATCCGCCCACGTAAAAAAACCCAAAGTTATGAATGAGCAAGATGCCTCGGATATACGGACGGATACTCGACGACGACAACGCACGAAAAAGGAACACGATTTGCGAGTATGCTCCTGGAATGTCAGAACCCTGTACACTCCCGGAGCTGCTCATAAACTAGAAGGAATCCTCACGCAGTACAAGGCGGATATTACTGCGGTCCAGGAAATACGCTGGATAGGAAACGGTATGATTAGGAAGAAAAATTGCGACATTTATTACAGCTGTCACAAAAGGTTGCACTTACTGGGATGCGGATTCGTCGTGGGAAAGCGGTTAAGGTCGAAGGTCATCGACTTTAAACCTATAAGTGATCGCCTGGCTGTGATCCGCATCAAAGGCAGATTTTATAACATCAGCCTTATATGTGCACACGCCCCTACCGACGAGGCTGAAGACCCTATCAAGGAGGACTTCTATGACCTCCTGGACAACGCCTACGGAGCTTGTCCGGAGTACGATGTAAAAATCGTGCTCGGGGACTTCAACGCCAAAATCGGAAAGGAAAACACCCTTGGCGGAGTGATCGGAAAGCACAGCCTCCACGATACAACAACAGATAACGGCTTCCGACTAGCTGACTTTGCGACAGCTCGTAATGCGGTGATAAGTAGCACAAGATTCCCTCGCAAGCGAATCCACACAGCAACCTGGCGATCTCCGGACGGTCGAACCGCCAACCAAATCGACCATGTGCTCATTGACGCAAGGCACGCGTCAAACATCCTGGATGTGCGAACATTCAGAGGGGCAAATGTCGACTCTGACCACTTCCTCGTAGCAGCAAGATTCAGAGCTCGACTGTCCAATGTCAGAAAGCTGCACCAGCCCATCAGGAGGAGGTTCGACATTGGGCGCCTGAGCACACCGGAGGTTGCCAGAGTCTACAGGGAGCAGCTGAGCGAAAGACTCTACGGTATGCCTACGTCGAACACAAATGCCAATAATATGTGGCTGCATTGCCGCTCAGCCATTCAGGAAGTAGCCGAAACCACCTTAGGATACCTACCACCCCCGACAAGAAACCCGTGGTATGATGGCGAGTGTGAGCAGAAAAAGGCAGCAACCGACGAGGCGTACCAAAAGGCGCTGCAGAGGAAAACCAGGGCAGCGCGAGAAGAGTACCGAGCCAGAAGAAGGGAGGAGAAGAAACTACTGCGACAAAAGAAAAGAATCTTCGCAGCCTCCCAGCTCAAGGATATCGAGGAGTCTAGGGATAGACATAAAATACGAGCCTTTTACAAGAAAGCCAAAGGCCTTGCAGGAGGCTTCAAAAAGGGCACCCTGGCTCTTCGAA
Organism: Eumerus sabulonum; assembly: GCA_951905685.1. Lineage (NCBI taxonomy): Eukaryota > Metazoa > Arthropoda > Insecta > Diptera > Syrphidae > Eumerus > Eumerus sabulonum. The sequence goes on from OX645060.1 coordinate 214,929,721, forward strand.
ACTGCGAGGGTAATCTTGTCACCGACCCGCAGGGAATAGTGGATGTATTTAAGCAGCACTTCCAGCAGCTGCTTAACGAGCATGACCAAGAGAGAGTGGTAGGGACTGAGGAAATCCCAACTCCAGCCGCTGAAGTAGTCCTCCCACCCAGCATAGAAGAAGTCGGCACAGCTATTCAGAAGCTGAAGAACAACAAGGCCGCAGGCTCAGATGGCTTGCCATCAGAGCTCTTCAAGGCTGGCGGCGATGTTCTGGTAGGGAGCATGCACCAGATCATCTGCAGAATTTGGGAAGATGAGAGCATGCCCGACGACTGGAATACCAGCTCTATATGCCCCATCCACAAAAAAGGCGATCCTACCTCTTGTAAGAACTATAGAGGTATATCCCTGCTCAATGTCGCATACAAGATCCTGTCCAGCGTATTGTGTGAACGTCTAAAACCATTTTGCACCGCACTAATCGGCAGCTACCAGTGCGGCTTCCGGCCCGGCAAATCAACTATAGACCAAATTTTCACACTTCGACAAATCCTGGAAAAGACCAACGAGTTTCAAATCGATACACACCATCTTTTCATCGATTTCAAAGCCGCATACGACAGCATTCATCGTGAAGCAATGTTTGGGGCGATGGCCGAATTCGGGATCCCGGTAAAACTGATCCAGTTGTGTCGCGCCACGCTAAAAAACACGCGATGCACCGTGCAACTCGGTTCTAGGACCTCGGAACCATTCGAAACATGCACCGGATTTCGGCAAGGAGATGCGCTGTCATGTGACTTCTTCAACCTGGTGTTGGAGCAGATAGTGCGACGGGCAGGCGTCAACAGGGAAGGCACTATCTTTTACAAGTCCATCCAGCTGCTAGGATACGCGGATGATATCGACATCATCGCGTGTTCTCGCCGTGGCATTGTGGAAGCATTCACGGCGATTGAAGAACAGGCGAAACGAATCGGCCTTAAGATCAATGAGGACAAAACGAAATACATGCTGTCAAGCAAAAACCAATCCGTCGCTCACCACCTGGGACAAAACATAACAATTGACAGCTACAATTTCGAGGTAGTTAAGGAGTTTGTCTACCTCGGGGCAAACGTAAATTCCACAAATGACACCACAGTGGAGATCCGGCGTAGAATCGCCCTTGGCAACCGCTGCTACTTCGGCTTGTCCAAACAACTGGGGTCAAAACTCCTCACTCGAAAGACCAAAGTCATGCTTTACAAAACGCTCATTCTGCCAGTCTTGCTGTACGGAGCCGAAAGCTGGACGATAAGCAGGACAGCGGAGCTGATTTTGGGTTCTTTCGAAAGAAAAATTCTGCGCCGGATATTTGGTCCTGTCTGTGAGGAAGGTGAATGGAGAAGAAGACACAACCGCGAACTCTACGAGCTGTACCAAGATGTGGATGTAGTCCGGAAAGCAAGGACCCGTCGACTACACTGGCTCGGCCACATCGAGCGCATGGACATCAACGCTCCAGCTAAGAGGGTCTTCGACTCCGAGCCTCCTGGTTCGAGAAGAAGAGGAAGACCGAACCTCCGGTATAAAGACCAAGTAATCGCGGATGTAAGACATCTTGGTCTTGACAACTGGAAGCAGCGTGCCCGGGACCGTCAAGGATGGAAGGCAGCTATAGCTCAGGCTCAGATCCTCCATGGATCGCAGGCCTGATAAGTAAGTAAGTAAGTAAGTGCAAAAGACTATGAAGAAGCTATTGCAAATCTAGAGAAAGTATTTTAATTAGCGACTCCGCATGGCCTTCACTTCAAATGGAAAAAATGTAATTTCCTCTGTACTAAGATTGAATATCTAGAATACGAAATCTCCAAAGGGCGTATCAATCCGTCGAAAGCGAAGACAAAAGCCGTTTCACATTTTCCAGAGCCTAAAAATATTAAAAGCATCCAAAGCTTTCTTGGTCTTTCCGGATATGTTAGGAAATTCATACCAGGTTATGGTATCTTAGCCAAGCCTTTGAGTGACTTGCTAAGAAAAGACTCTACATTTTGTTTTGGGGAACTGCAGAGAGAAGCTTTTGAAAGAATCAAAGCAGCTTTGTCAGAGCAACCAACTCTCATGATTTACAACCCAAGATCACAAATTGGATTGCATACTGATGCGTCTAAAATAGGTTTCGGAGCAGTTTTGATGCAGAAATCATGTGATGACAATAGTTTTCACCCCATCTATTTTTACAGTCGAAAAATGACACCAGCCCAAGAAAGGTATAGTAGTTACGAGCTTGGCGTTTTAGCGATAGTGTCCGCGTTGAAAACATTCAGAGTATACCTCTTAGGACTCCGCTTTAAAATAGTTACTCACTGTGCGGCCTTTAAAATGAATATGGAAAAAAAGGACTTGGCTCCAAGAATTGCAGGATGGTCGCTATTGTTGCAAGACTTTGATTATAAGCTGGAGCATCGTGCAGGAACTCAAATGAAGCACGTCGATGTCCTCAGCAGAAATCCTTTAGTTATGACGGTACAAAGTGAGGTTGTCGATAGGTTAATAGAAGCCCAGCGAAAAGATGACAGAATCAGCGTCATATTAAAAATTCTAGTACAAAGCAGCTATAAAAACTTTGTTTCGGACAATGGTGTCCTTTACGAAGTAAACGACCAAGGTGGACGATTGTTATGTGTCCCGAAGGGGATGGAAAAAGAGCTTATAAAAATAATCCACAACCGAGGACATTTTGCCGTAAAAAAGGTTGAAGAAATCATTAAACGGAATACTTGAAAAATGTAGGAGAAATTGTATTAAATGTATCCTCGCTGAAAAAAAGCAAGGTAGGCAGGAGGGTTACCTGTGCCCTATCCCAAAAGAAGATCGCCCTCTACACACTTACCATCTGGATCACCTTGGACCTCTAGCAGCCACCGGGAAATTGTATAAATACGTTTTTGTAGTATTAGACGGATTTAGTAAATTTGTGTGGACTTACCCAACGAAAACAGTGGCAACGGCAGAAGTTTTGCAAAAACTTAATTCGCATGGTTCGGTTTTTGGAAACCCACACAGAATTATAACCGACAAGGGTGCCGCGTTTACCTCTCACAATTTCGATGAATATTGTCAACAAGAGGGAATTAAACATGTCAAGATCACCACCGGCGTCCCACGTGGTAACGGCCAAGTGGAACGCATGAATAGAACAATCATTCCAATACTCACTAAGTTATCCTTAGATAAACCTCAAGATTGGTATAAGTTCACTAATAAAGTACAATCATTCTTAAATTCCAGTATAAGCAGAAGCACGCGACGATGTCCATTCGAACTTATGTTTGGTGTAAGGATGAGGACTAAAGAAGACGTACGAATAACTTAAGTGACTGCAGAACTCCTGGATATATTCGACGAAGAACGCGACAGGATCCGTGAATATGCTAAAAGGGAAATTGAAGCAACCCAAAAAGAAAACGAATCGAACTACAACAAAAGAAGAAAACCTGTACGACGTCGGAGATCTGGTGGCGATCAAAAGGACTCAGTTCGGTAACCTTCTCAAAATTCATAGTAAATTTTTGGGTCCTTACAGAGTAATAATAGTCGGATTCAATGACCGCTATGATGTGGAGAGGCTTGGTCAGACCGAAGGCCCAAAGAAAACAAGCACGAGTGCAGATTATATGAAGCCTTGGTCTTCATACGATGAAAGTTCGAAGGAAGATGAAAACAGTTATCCTCAGTACAGTCAGGATACCACAACTACTGCCGACAATGAGGAAGTTAAAAACTAGCCTAGATGACCATAATCAAGAATTTAAAAGAATTACCAGCGATGACCTTAGACGTGAAAACCCCATTGAGATGATTATTAGCGATGATTTAGATGCCAATACTTACCAGCGATTACCTTAGACCGATTAACCTTAGACGTAAAAAGCCCATTGAGATGATTATCAGCGATGATTTAGATGTTCATACTCACCAGCGATGATCTTAGACGATTACCGTCAATTATTTTAGATGCAATGAAACAAACTTACCAGCAATGACCTAAGAAGAATAACCCCATTTAGACGACTACCAGCACAGCGATGACTTCAGAAGCTCACCCACCAGCGATGACCTCAAACGAAAAGCCCATTGCGATGACGATGATTCGAAATTCCAGTGTTTACCAAAGATGACCTTAGATGCGGAAACCTACTCGCGATAATCTAAGACGGAGTAACGACCTAATACCTAATTCTCCGGGACGTTGAATATCAGGAGGGCCGAGTTGTAGGTCGGAAGGAATGTTCACTTGGCAGCACCGAAGTCCACTGCACTAAAAAAATGCACCACTGAACACGGATCGAAAGGGAAGCCAACCAGCGACGGGAATGCTTCCTTTTTTTTGACCATCAGCCACCGAGAGAAGAAGAACCAAGAAGAACCAGCAGCATCCTTAACCTGTTGTTGTTATACTTAAAATCACTTATCATTATCCATTACCTAAATTCACTTATTAACTACGTTTACTTCATGTACCTAAACTTATAAATAAAAACAAAAGCATTAAGTTTAACGAGATTGTTCCTAATACGATCTACCAAACCTTATATACATATTCGAATTTCATCAAAATCGATAAGTAAGGTCCTTTTTTCAAATAATTATCGAAATGTTAATTCAGCATATTTAGTTGATGAATGGTATTGATGAGATATGTATGTATCTCCTCTCCAAATTGATGACATGATAACTATAAGAAGAAAATTTCACTATTCATCAAATATTGTAGTAATTGTAGAAGCAAGTGTTTATATATAGGCCATTGGTGCTCGGTATTGAGCTTCGCTAAGCCTTTCCGGAGGGCGTGGGCTCGGACATACAGGGTAAAGTTGTTGATCGCTCTCAACCTGGCGAGATGCTAGCAACGATCCCTGATTAAATGCCCGGGTCAAGTTGACATACGGCCTCCTCGCGGCGCCCTCTGGATAGCCTCTTCAACAACCGTTGGGAGGTGAACAAACGTATGCAGCGACAAAACCCCGACCAGAATGGCGGTTGTGCGGCGGGCTAACAATCCGCCCACGTAAAAAAAACACAAGGTATGAATGAGCAAAATGCCTCGGATACACGGACGGATACTCGACGACGACAACGCACGAAAAAGTAACACGATTTGCGAGTATGCTCCTGGAATGTCAGAACCCTGTACACTCTCGGAGCTGCTCAAAAACTAGAAGAAATCCCCACGCAGTACAAGGCGGATATTACTGCGGTCCAGGAAATACGCTGGATAGGAAACGGTATGATGAGAAAGAAAAATTGCGACATTTATTACAGCTGTCACAAAAGATTGCACTTACTGGGATGCGGTTTTGTCGTGGGAAAGCGGTTAAAGTTTTATAACATCAGCCTTATATGTGCATACGCCCCTACCGACGAGGCTGAAGACCCTATCAAGGAGGACTTCTATGACCTCCTGAACAACGCCTACGGAGCTTGTCCGGAGTACGATGTAAAATCGTGCTCGGAGACTTCAACGCCAAAATCGGTAAGGAGAACACCCTTGGCGGACTGATCGGAAAGCACAGCCTCCACGATACAACAACAGATAACAGCTTCCGACTCGCTGACTTTGCGACAGCTCCTGATGCGGTGATAAGTAGCACAAGATCGTAGATCTCCGGACGGTCGAACCGCCAACCAAATCGACCATGTGCTCATTGACGCAAGGCACTCGTCAAACATCCTGGATGTGCGAACATTCAGAAGTGCAAATGTCGACTCCGATCACTTCCTCGTAGCAGCATATTCAGAGTCCAATATCAGAAAGCTGCACAAGCCCATCAGGAGGAGGTACGACATTGGGCGCCTGAGCACATCGAAGGTTACCAGAGTCTACAGGGAGCAGCTGAGCGAAAGACTCTACGGTATGCCTACGCTGAACACAAATGCTTATAATATGGGGCTGCATTGCCGCTCAGCCATTCAGGAAGTAGTCGAAACCACCTTAGGATACCTACCACCCCCGACAAGAAACCCGTGGTATGATGGCGAGTGTGAGCAGAAAAAGGCAGCAACCGACGAGGCGTACCAAAAGGCGCTGCAGAGGAAAACCAGGGCAGCGCAAGAAGAGAACCGAGCCAGAAGAAGGGGGGAGAAAACTACTACGACAATAGGAAAGAATCTTTGCAGCCTCCAAGCTGAAGGATACCGAGGAGTCTAGGGATAAACAAAAAACACGAGCCTTTTACAAGAAAGCCCAAGGCCTTGCAGGAGGCTTCAAAAAGGGCACCCAGGCTCTTCGAAACTACGAAGGTAATCTTGTCACCGACCCGCAGGGAATAGTGGATGTATTTAAGCAGCATTTCCAGCAGCTGCTTAACGAGCATGACCAAGAGAGAGTGGTAGGGACCGAGGAAATCCCAACTCCAGCCGCTGCAGTAGTCCTCCCACCCGGCATCGAAGAAGTCGGCACAGCTATTCAGAAGCTGAAGAACGACAAGGCCGCAGGCTCAGATCGCTTGCCATCAGAGCTCTTCAATTCTGGCGGCGATGTTCTGGTAGGGAGCATTTGGGAAGATGAAAGCATGCCCGACGACTGGAATACCAGCTCTATATGCCCCATCCACAAAAAAGGCGATCCTACCTCTTGCAAGAACTTTAGAGGTATATCCCTGCTCAATGTCGCATACAATATCCTGTCCAGCGTATTGTGTGAACGTCTAAAACCATTTTGCACCGCACTAATCGGCAGCTACCAGTGCGGCTTCCGGCCCGGCAAATCAACTATAGACGAAATTTTCACACTTCGACAAATCCTGGAAAAGACCAACGAGTTTCGAATCGATACACACCATCTTTTCATCGTTTTCAAAGCCGCATACGACAGCATTCATCGTAAAGAACTGCTTGGAGCGATGGCCGATTTCAGGATCCCGGGAAAACTGATCCAGTTGTGTCGCGCCACGCTAAAAAACACGCGATGCACCGTGCAACTCGGTTCTAGGACCTCGGAACCATTCGAAACATGCACCGGATTCCGGCAAGGAGATGCGCTGTCATGTGACTTCTTCAACCTGGTGCTGGAGCTGATAGTGCGACGGACAGGCGTCAACAGGGAAGGCACTATCTTCTACAAGTCCATCCAGCTGCTAGGATACGCGGATGATATCGACATCATCGCGTGTTCTCGCCGTGGCATTGTGGAAGCATTCACGGCGATTGAAGAACAGGCGAAACGAGTTGGTCTTAAGATCAATAAGGACAAAACCAAATATATGCAGTCAAGCAAAAACCAATCCGTCGCTCACAACCTGGGACAAAATATAACAATTGACAGCTACAATTTCGAGGTAGTTAAGGAGTTTGTCTACCTCGGGGCAAACGTAAATTCCACAAATGACATCACAGTGGAGATCCGGCATAGAATCGCCCTTGGCAACCGCTGCTACTTCGGCTTGTCCAAACAACTGGGATCAAAACTCCTCACTCGAAAGACCAAAGTCATGCTTTACATAACGTTCATTCTGCCAGTCTTGCTGTACGGAGCCGAAAGCTGGACGATAAGCAGGACAGCGGAGCTGATTTTGGGTTCTTTCGAAACAAAAATTCTGCGCCGGATATTTGGTCCTGTCTGTGAGGAAGGTGAATGGAGAAGAAGATACAACCGCGAACTCTACGAGCTGTACCAGGATGTGGATGTAGTCCGGAAGGCAAAGATCCGTCGACTACACTGGCTCGGCCACATCGAGCGCATGGACATCAACGCTCCAGCTAAGAGGGTCTTCGACTCCGAGCCTCCTGGTTCGAGAAGAAGAGGAAGACCGAACCTCCGGTATAAAGACCAAATAATCGCGGATGTAAGACATCTTGGTCTTGAAAACTGGAAGCAGCGTGCCGGGACCGTCAAGGATGGAAGGCAGCTATAGCTCAGGCTCAGATCCTCCATGGATCGCTGGCCTGATAAGTAAGTATTAAGTAGTAAACCATTCCGTATATGTAAATATCTTGGTTATTTGAAAACAGTATTTCGAAGTTCATCGATATAAACACAAGATTTATAAAAATGAAAAAATGAAATAATGAAATGGGTGTTTTCATTTTTCCCACTGGGAAGTTAGTCGTGTGGACCTTTCGGGTCGCACCTATGTAGACCACATTCTGTTTTTTTTTTTTTTTTTCATTTATTTGCTATGAATTGTCTACAGTTTGCTTGTGTAAAAAATTAATTGAATTAATGACAAACGTTTCCTATTTACCCTAACATGTAAATATATACTTTTACTCTTCATGTATTTTGCTGTCTGTTGACTCTTTCTTACATACAATTGCTATTGCCTAATTTAGATAACTTCCTCATGATATATATCCACTCACTCGCTATTGTACTTTCAAGGAATTAACATTAAAGCTAGAGTTTCATAATGTCTTGGCCTTTCTCATTTTAAAAAGTAACCGCATTTTCCCATATGGTATTTTCCCATATGGTGCCGAATCCCGGGAAAAAGGTGAACAGGGATTAAGAAGCCCTAAAATACGAACGTAACAATTAAGCGAAATGGCACTGGAGTTATCTGCGCGATCAGCCTACAGAGGACAGGTAACTAAAATTGTTAAAAGTGCAACTGATTTTCTTAACAGCGAAGATTCTCAACTAAATTCGGCGACGAACTTGGATGAGATAGAAGAAAATATCGTTGCACTAATCCAGCGACTAACAGCAGTTCATGAAAGCCTCAACACGACAAAACAGGAAGTGCAAAGTAAAACACTACTCAAGACAGAAAGCTGGACAGAGAAATTAAAAAAATCATAGAATACCAAGATGCAGCGATTGGTGTGCTTTCTCGCTTGAATTCTCGTCTACAAAAAATTCGACGCAGCCAAAATCCCTCTATATCAAATCAAGAAAGATCAACAAATCAAGAAAGATCATCCCTGAATATGTCATCGGCAGTGAATTGCCCCCTGAAGCTTCCAAAACAGCAATTGAAAAAGTTTGACGGCAATTACCAAGATTGGCTGCCGTTTTGGGAGCAATATCGAACTGCTATTCATGAGAACACCAGTTTAACACCGTCAGACAAATTCAGTTATCTGGAATCAGTATTGGTAGGTAGTGCAAAAACAAATAGTTGCTGGTTTTACCGCTTCCGGTTTGTGCGACGATGCCGCTATCTGTCTCTTGCGGGAACAATTTGGTGACACCGAACGTCTGGTTGATAAAAACATGCAGCACCTCATTTCCCTTCGCCCTGTGCAGTCGAGATCAGATGCTATTGGTCTTCGCAATCTTTATAACTCAATTACATCTTGCTGTCGCACACTGAGAGCTTTGCAAATACCAACGCATCAGTACTATGTAATGCTGAAATCCATATTGCTCCGCTGCTTACCACCGGAACTACGAGTTGACTATTACCGATCAGCAGAAATAGACGACAATGCTGCGGAAACATGTGAGACTGATGAAAAAGGCTCTTCAATTCCTGTCCAAATTGGTGATAAGCATGTGAAAGAAATAATGCGTTTCTTAAAAAGAGAAGTCGAATCTTTAGAAAGAAGTAGAATGACCTCATCCATCCCTTCCACTTCACATGATAGTCGTCCTTCTTTAACCCGTACAACTGGAGCAAGTTTAGTAGCACTAAGTGAGAAGAATATGTGCGTATTTTGTGCGTCAGATAACCATAGAACCAAGAATTGTGACAGCAAGCTGTCAATTACAGACAAACGAGATATCCTAAGAAAAAGTGGTCGATGTTTTCGCTGTGCAAACCGAGGACATTCTTCTAAAAAGTGTCGGAGTGCCAAATAGCTATCTTGTGCGAAATGCCAAGGTAAACACCTGACCTCGATGTGCGATTCTTCTCATATAAGCCAAAAGATTCCTCCGGCAGCGGCAGAGACTCGGGATAAGTTTAGCAGTCAGAAAGCTGTCAACCTTTACGTCAGTAACTTAACTTCAATGTCAGGACAAGAGCTCGATTCTGTTTTGGAAAGCGCAACCAATTTACGCGCGTACAATTCTTGTTCCACAAATTCAAATGTCTTTTTGAAGACTGCTCGGGGAATAGCCGTAGCACCGAGTGGTAATAAATCTTTGCTCATACGTTTTGTCATCGACGGCGGCAGTCAATATTCATATATTCGAGAGGATTTGGTGCAAAAACTCAATTTAGCCGCTGCAGGGGAAGTGGACTTTTCGCTAATACCATTCGGATGTAAACAAATATCTCCATTTAAGAAGTTCAAAAGAGTGAATGTTCTCATAAAAAGCCAATTTAGTAGCAGAAACATAAACTTGGAAGCCGTAGTTGTCCCGGAAATTTGTATTGATGTGTTGCATGCCCCTGATGCAACGTGTGCACTTCTTCAGAATCTACAGTTGGCAGACTCTTACCATGCAGACATTGAGTCTGAAAATGGATTAAGCCTACTCATTGGATCTGACCACTATTGGTCGGTAGTCACGGGTAAACAGCGACCGATTTCTCCAGGACTTAGAGCAGTTGACACTGTATTTGGTTGGACACTAAAAGGAACGCAATCTGCTGGTAAGAGTTTTAAATCAAGCGAAGACTCATGCCTTCCTTCCATCCATAGCACAGCTCTACATCTGCCAGCGCTAGCCAGCAATCACCTCACAATATTTTGGTCATTAGAAGCCATAGGAATTCGTGGTGAAGAGGACGAAAATGCACACTTAGCTAAGGAACTAATGACCCGCTGCATCACCAAAAGGGGTAAACGATATGAAGCCTCTCTGCCGTGGAAGACTCCTGACGTTGAAATTAAGAACAATTACAGAGAAAACGCACTAAGCTGTCTAAAGTCCCTTTCTACACGATTATCGAGACATCCTGAGCAACTTCAGCAATACGATGCGGGTATCCAACAGCTTCTTCAGACAGTATTGCTGAACCGATTCCACCACCCAACAAGAACGATTCACGTCGAGTGTTTTATTTACCCCATCGACCGGTCTATAAGGCAGATAGTAGAACCACCAAGATGCGCATCGTGTTCGACGCTTCATCCCGCACCGAAAATACGCCATCGTTGAATGATCTTCTACATGTTGGAGCTAATCTCTTACCAGATGTGTTAAAGGTGCTGTTAAATTTTCGACTTGGACGTTTCGCGCTAGTGGCCGATGTAGAGAAGGCCTTCCTGCAAATCCAACTTAATGAAAAGGACCGCGACAGTCACAGATTACTTTGATAGGCGCCACAAAAAACACCGAGCAACCAGAAGGCAGAAATCGTTGAATATCCGATGACAAGAGTCACGGCTTTGGGGAGGGAGGGAGCGAGCAAACAGAGCAAAGAAGTTGATCGCGTTTAACATGGCAAACGCCAGCTTCGATCTCTGTCCCTGCTCAATCCAAGTTGACACACAGCCTCCGCGTGGCCCCCCTGGATAGCTACCCTGGCACCCGCCAGGTAGTGAACCAATGTGTGCAGCGACCCAACCCTTGTTCCTGGGGAAAGTGGAACCTGGCCCTCCAGGTTGGGGGTTGTGCTTAGGGGTAACATCCCTATCACGTAAAAACCTACTTGTTCCGAAACGACAACAAGCCTCGGATACGGACGGATACAAAGCTGACGACCCCTGCAAACGACTAATGGACTTGAGAGTCTGCACCTGAAATGTGAGGTCCCTTTACAGACCGGGTGCAGGCGATCAATTGGAGCAAACCCTCAACTGCTATAAAGCAGATATAACAGCACTCCAAGAAGTGCGATGGGATGGACCAGGCAAAAAACGGATGAAAAACTGCGACATCTACTACGGGAACTGCTACAAGGAGAACAAACAGCGCCTATTCGGGCGCGGATTCGTTATTAGAGGAAGACTCCAACCAAAAGTCTTAAGCTTCCGAGATGTAAGCGAACGCCTCATAACAATCCGCATCAAAGCTAAATTTGGAAACATTAGCTTAATATGCGCACACGCCCCAACGGAAGAAAAGGACGATCGACTCAAAGAAGAATTTTCCTATACAGAACATATGCCCAATGTCCCAGCTACGACACAAAACTAGTCCTAGGAGATTTTAATGCAAAACTGGGCAAGGAGGACATATTTGAGTCGATCATAGGAAAGCATAGCCTCCATAACACCACATCCGACAACGGATTAAGGCTAATCGATTTCCTAGCGGGGCGTAACCTCCTTGTAGCAAGCACGCGATTCCCCCATCTCAACATCCACAAGGGTACCTGGCGGTCTTGTGACCAATCGACCACCAACCAGATTGATCATATTGCGATCGACGCCAGACACTCTTCCTGTATTCTCGACGTGCGAACCTTCCGAGGGGCCAACATCGACTCGGACCACTACCTTGTTGTAGCCAAGGTACGAATGAGGATATCAAGAATGCTTAGGAGTCGAGTAGGACTACGTAAGTTTGACGTCGGAAAGCTACAATCGCAAGAGACTGCCAGAATCCTTGCCGATCGTGTCTCCTCAAAGCTCTCTTAAAATCCGCCCACAGCAGCACAAACAATAGAGCAGGAATGGGCTCATTGCCAGAGCGCCGTCAGAGATGCTGCCTCAGAGGTGCTGGGTTTCAAACAGCCACCACCTAGAAACCCCTGGTTCGATGAACAATGCGAACAAGCCCATGCAGCAAAACAAGAGGCATATAAGGCCGTGCTGCAACGACGGACGAGAGCTGCTCGCGAAATCTATGAGCAGAAGAGAAGAGAGGAACACACGCTTTTCAGAAGAAAGAAGAGAGAGCACGGAAAGCGTGAGATCGAGGAGAGGGAGAGATGCTTCCGCAGGAATGACGCCCGTAAGTTTTACAACAAGGTAAAACGAACATGCCATGGCTACAAAGCCAGAGTGGCGGCCTGCAGGGATGAAAATGGAGAACTGGTAGTAGAGTCGCAGTCGATGCTGAGGATTGGGAAAGACCACTTCTGCATACTGTATAACGGCGATGATAGACAAGATACACGAAGTAACAGAATTCAGTCCACCCGACCTAGACGAAGTCAAAATAGCGATATCAAGACTTAAGTCTAATAAAGCCGCTGGCGCAGCCGGCCTGTCTGCTGAGCTTTTTAAAGCGGCTGGAGATGAGCTGGTAAGGTGCATGCACCATCTAATCTGCAAGGTATGGTCGGAGGAAAGCATGCCCGACGAATGGAGTCTCAGCATCGTTTGTCCGGTCCATAAGAAAGGAGACCCCTATAACTGCGCCAACTATAGGGGAATAAGTCTCCTTAACATCGCATATAAGATCTTCTCTGCCGTATTGTGTGAACGCCTGAAACCGTTTGTGGATAACCTGATCGGCTTTTATCAGTGTGGTTTCAGGCCAGGTAAGTCCACAATAGACCAAATATTTACGCTACGGCAGATCTTGGAGAAGACCCAGGAATACCAAATCGACACTCACCACCTCTTCGTCGATTTCAAGGCCGCGTATGACAGCGTATATAGAGACGAGCTGTACAAAGCCATGTCTAGTTTTAACATCCCTGTCAAACTCGTCAACTGTGCAGGATGACAATGGAGAATTCTCGCTGCTCCATTAAGGTCGGTAATGAGCAAACTGAGACCTCTGATGTTAAAAAAGGATTTAGGAAGGACGACGCGCTGTCGTGCAACTTTTTCAACATCGTTCTTGAAAAGATCGTGCAAGAGTCACTGGCCAACACAAGAGGTACGATTTATTTCAAGTCTACGCAATTGCTTGCGTACGCCGACGATATTGACGTAATTGGACGAAAACAGCAAGACGTCAATGAGGCTTTCGTGAGCATTGAGGTACAAGCGGCTAAGATGGGTCTCAGGGTTAATGAGGGTAGAACCAGACCAGAGACGGACAACACCGACGTATTGGCCAGAACGTCACCATGGGCGGATATAACTTTGAAGTGGTCAAGGAATTCGTCTACCTTGGCTCACTGATGACCAGCGACAACAACACCAGCGCTGAGATAAAACGCAGAATCACTCTTGCCAACCGCTGTTTCTTTAGGCTCAAGAGGAGTAGAGCCCTCTCTCGGAAAACCAAGGTGACACTATATAAGACCTTAATCATCCCAGTCCTCCTTTACGGCGCAGAGGCTTGGACCTTAACAAAAGCGGATGAAGATGCCCTTGGTCGTTTCGAGAGGAAAATTATGCGCACTATCTACGGTCCCGTTTGTTCAAACGGTGTATGGAGGAGAAGATATAACGAAGAACTGTACGCGTTGTACAGCGACATCGGCCTGGTACGACGTCTACGGATACAGCGTCTAAGGTGGCTAGGCCATGTAGAGCGCATGGAAGATACAGCTCCGACCCGAAAAGTCTTCGAATCCACTCCGGAAGGAAGGCGCGGCAGAGGACGGTCGCCTCAGCGGTGGCGCACGCAGGTGGAAGGGGACCTCAACCAACTGGGCGTGCGGCACTGGACCGTGCCGGCTGGAGACGCTTGTTGGTTGAGGCCCAGGTTCACCACGGACTGTAGCGCCACCTAAGTAAGTAAGTAAGTAAGTAGTAAGAGTCACGGTTGCATTTGAACAACGAGGAAGAAAAGTTCCAGCCTACGCGCCAGATTTTATTGGATAGTTTATACATGGATGATTTTGCTATGAGCGTTGATAGTGAAGAGGATGGTAGAAGGATCTGTGAGGAAGCTGTATTGGTGATGAAACAAGCGAGCATGAACCTCAGAAAGTGGAACTCAAATAGTGAACTTGTTCGTAAAGCTCTTTGTTTAAGTGAACCCCCTATTAAGCAAAAAGTTTTGGGGTTATCGTGGTTCGTAAGAAGCGATGAAATCGGGGTGCCACTGGATTTTGTTGAACATCAACTCATCTCTAATTTATCAAAGGGAACAAAGCGAAATGTACTCCAAGCTATTGCTTGAGTTTATGATCCCCTTGGAATGCTTGCCACTGGATTTTGTTGAACATCAACTCATCTCTAATTTATCAAAGGGAACAAAGCGAAATGTACTCCAAGCTATTGCTAGAGTTTATGATCCCCTTGGAATGCTTGGTCCCGTCGTTATCAAAATTAAAATTCTTTTCCAAACTATCTGGCGAGAAAAACTTTCATGGGATGAAAAGCTTACTCCTGAACTCATGACGCATTTGGAAAATTGTGCTAGTAGCTTGCAGCAATTGATCGACTTCACTATTCCACGGACAGCTCCTTCGTTTTCTTCTTCCACTCCAGTACAAGTACACATCTTTGCAGATGCCAGTCTGAAGGCGTATGGAACAGTGGCTTTTATCAAAAGTTTCTGTGATGGCGAGAATAATGTTGCATTCCTATGTTCCAAAAGCAGAGTGGCCCCATTAAAGACGGACGGGATAAAAGAGCTCTCACTTCCGAAGTTAGAACTAACCGCAGCATTGTTGGCAGCTAGAATATGCTCTTACCTAAAACAATCACTAAAGGTTTGTGTTCACAAGTTCTTTCTGTGGACAGATTCAAGGATTGCACTTGGTTGGATCCAGGAGGATGCCCATCGTTGGAAACCGTACGTGCAGAGTCGAGTGACGGAAATACGTCGACTAACGTTAAAAGAGGACTGGAAACATTGCAAAGGGAAGGAGAATCCAGCGGACCTTCTAACCAGAGGAATCACCGCCCAGGACTTACGAAATTCGTTGATATGGGCTCATGGACCAACATGGCTTAAAGGCGATACAACTTTCGATGATGTTGAGAACGATGCTTCTTTGGCAAATTTAGTTCCAGTGGCTTCATTAGCACCTATTTCCGTTCCTGATCTAACAGGACCTGAAGCACTGTTAGTCTACACTGAATTTAGTTCTTGGCATCGTTTATTGCGATGCACAGCCTTTATTCTACGTTTCATAAAACTGTGCAAAAGAGAGTCGAAATTAGAGTTCGTTCAACTCTCCACCAGCGAGCTTCACGCAGCCGAGACTTATTGGCTCAGGTACATACAAAACAATGATTTTCCTAACGAGCTTTTTCTTTTACAGAAAGAAAAGTCTGTACCCAAAACATCTAAGATAGCTCAATTACGTCCCTTTTTGGATGCAAATGGTTTAATGCGACTGGGAGGCCGTCTTCAATCGTTAAAGGGTGCACTAGACCAAAAAACATCCTGTGATACTCCCATCGAATTCGTATCTTGTCAACCTAATTATCGATGACTATCACCAGAAAACATTACATGGAGGCGCCAATGTCATTCTGTGCCGGCTAAGGGAGCGCTTTTGGATTCTTAAAGGGCGTCCATTGATCAAAGGTAGAATTAAGAGGTGTTTCATTTGCCAGAAACTCTTTGGTAGGCCCGTTTGACAACCGTTTGGATCTCTGCCAATCGAACGAATTACTTTGTCAAAGCCCTTTGACTGTGTCGGTATAGATTTCGCTGGGCCTCTTTATTATTTCGAGAGTTCAACCAACCAGATGAATAAAAGTTACTTGATGGTTTTTACTTGTGCTGCCATTCGATCCGTGCACCTAGAAACTGTAACGAATATGACCACCGAAAGCTGCATAATGGGACTGAGGCGTTTTATAGCACGACGAGGTGCTCCGTCAACAATTTACACAGATAATGCTAAAAAACTCTAGAACTCAATGACATCAATCAAGCGCCAGACGATGAGGTTGTGCAAAGATTCCTCTCCAATAAACGTGTACGTTGGAAGTTTATTATCGAGCGAGCTCCATGGTGGGGAGGATTCTGGGAGCGGCTAATCAGAACAATTAAAAATGTTTTAAAGGTAGTTATCGGAAAGGCGAACTTGACGCTTTAGCAATTACGGACCGTGATTGCAGAAGCAGAGGGCATGGTAAACGCTCGACCTCTAATTTACGTAAGCAGTGATCCATTGGATATTTCACCACTCACACCTTCAGATTTTATACATGGTCATGGCAGCTTTGCTGGCCCTCAAAAGCCTGTAACTTCATCAAGTGACATACAGCAACTTTGGACGCAACGACTTAAGCAAACTAATATGCTTTGGAATCGGTGGTGCACCGAGTACTTACAACAATTACGATCATTTCCCCACAACCAAGGGTATTCTTCAGCACAACTTAAGGCAAATGATGTCGTCCTTGTTTTTGATTCCGCAAAACCACGAATTGCTTGGAGGTTAGCAATTATCGAAGATATTTTCACTGGACGTGACGGTAAAGTTCTAGCTTGCGAGATTCGTTATGCCGGTGATTCGAGAACTCGAAGGCCTGTACAACTGCTATATCCCCTGGAGCTCAGTTCGTTTTCCTGGGCCGAGGATGTAAAAAACTAATTGAATTAATGACAAACATTTCCTATTTACCCTAACATGTAAATATATACTTTTACTCTTCATGTATTTTGCTGTCTCTTGACTCTTTCTTACATAAAATTGCTTTTGCCTTATTTAGATAACTTCCTCATGAACTATATCCACTCACTCACTCGACCTGAGCCGAGCTTCTCTCAATCACCCATGTTGTGTGTGATTTAATTTTCCCATAGGTAAAAGGGACCTACAGTTTAATGCCGGTTCCGAACGGCGAATTTCGAGAAGCTTTTCATGACAATTTTACTACAGGATGTTTTGTCAGAACCTACTTACTTACTTAACGGGCGCTACAGTTCGGGGTGAACCTGGGCCTCAACCAACATGCCTCTCCACCTAGCACGATCTTTCGCTAGTCTTTTCCAATGCCGCACGCCCAGTTGGTTGAGGTCCCCTTCCACCTGTGCGCGCCACCTTAGGTGCGGCCGTCCTCTGTTTCTTCGTCCCTCGGGGTTGGATTCAAAGACTCTACGGGCTGGAGCTGTGGTGTCTATTCGCTCTACATGGCCTAGCCATCTTAGGCGTTGGATCCGTAGACGCCTGACCAGACTCATGTCGCTGTACAACCCGTACAGTTCGTGATTGAATCTTCTCCTCCAACCCTCCTCTGTGTTTATGGGACCGAACATCGAACGCAGAATCTTTCTCTCGAAACGACCAAGGATTTCCTCATCCGCTTTAGATAAAGTCCATGTTTCTGCGCCGTATAACAGGACCGGGATAATTAAGGTCTTATATAAGGTCAACTTGGTCGTACGAGAGAGGGCTCTACTTCTCAGTTGCCTCTTGAGCCCAAAGAAGCAGCGGTTGGCAAGAGTAATTCTGCGCTTGATTTCGAAACTGGTGTCGTTGTTCCAAGTCACCGCGGAGCCGAGGTATATGAAGTCCTTAACTACCTCGAACTTATATCTGCCAATATGCACGTTCTGTCCAAGACGTCGGTGGTAAATGTCCTTTTTCGATGACAGCAGATATTTAGTCTTGCCCTCATTAACTGCCAAACCAATTTTTGCCGCCTCCATCTCAATACTCGCAAACGCCTCACTGACATCTCGCTGCGATCTACCTATTATGTCAATGTCGTTGGCGTATGCAAGGAGTTGCGAGGATTTGAAGTAGATTGTGCCTCTTGTATTGGCCTGTGATTTTTGCACAATCATTTCCAATACGATGTTGAAGAAATCACACGACAGCGCATCGCCCTGCCTAAATCCTTTTTTGACATCAAAAACTATCGGTGAGGTGCTCACCGATTCGGATGGAGCAGCGAGCATTTTCCAAGGTCATCCTGCATAGTCTGACGAGCTTCGCAGGGATGTCAAAAGTAAACATGGCGTTATATAGCTCGTCTCTAATTACGCTGTCGTATGCGGCCTTGAAGTCGACGAATAGATGGTGCGTATCGACTTGAAACTCATTGGTTTTCTCCAGGATCTGCCGTAGTGTGAAGATTTGATCGATGGTGGACTTCCCTGGCCTGAAGCCACACTGATAAGGACCTATCAGCTTGTTTACGAATGGCTTCAGGCGTTCACACAAAACGGCAGCGAAGATCTTGTATGCGACATTAAGGAGACTTATTATTTGTCAGAACCACGCTGAGGAAAAACACAGTGAAAAACACGTTCCATGACATGGCTGTGTCGGGATTCGATCCTGTGTCATCGGCGTCAGAGGCCAACACACTACCCACTGCGCCACGGTGCTCTCTATTTTTAGATAAAGTATGAAAAGCACGTTAGGTTCGGGTGCTGGAAAATTGTGGATGAACACTGCTTCGTAGGATACAAAAAAAAAAACTGGCCAAGTGCGAGTCGGACTCGCGCACAAAGGGTTCCGTACCATCCGTATATATAAATATGAAAGAGACGTTGTAAGTTACCCCATCACATTAAATCACATTTTTTGTATGATGACAGATCTTGGTTGCAGGCAGGTTATAGGCATATTACTTTGATAATCAAAAATCTCCGTGGTGAGATAGTTGACCATCAAATTGTCCATTGAATTTAAATCAATTATCTTACTTGACAGCAAGGATGTGAAAAGGTGAATAACAATAATGGGAAATATGGGAAAAAGGCTTGCAGCTAGGATTAGTACATCAAAGACACAAAAGGGATAAAAGCTGGGAAGTTTGCTACTGGTTGTAGGATATTGTCGACTAACCTTAGGTCAGTATGTGACCAAGAGATTTTTTTGGATGAAAATCATGTCCGTTGTATGGTAACCCCCCTTAAATATTGATTTTATTCTGTTTTTAGTGTTATAGCGGCAACAGAAATACATCATCTGTGAAAATGTCAACTATCTAACTATCACGGTTCATGAGATACAGCCTGGTGACAGACGGACGGACAGCGAAGTCTTAGTAATAGGGTTCCGTTTTACCTTTGGGTACGGAACCCTAAAAAGGATGAAAACAACAACAATCATTGATTTCAGAGCGATTAATAAGAAAAATTACGATTGTGCAATTCCAAATTCTTTGTCCGGATAATTTTGTAAGTCAATTCCAATTTTATGCTCGCTCCTTGTGTTTTAAGTCATTTGTATATTTCGAAACTATTGTTTAATTTTTTCTTAATTACAGCCTTATATTTCTTGCCCTTTATTTCACAACTTTTAAATTATCTGTCCCCTATTTTTTTCGAAACCTTACGTATAAATGCAACTGGAGAAATTATGGTATCTGTATTTAAGTTTAGCTAAAAAACAAGCAATAACCTTACCGGACGACTGTAAGTGCAATACATAGTTACAATATGCACTCGAATTGTTGTCTGACTCAATTGTTTGTGTTTTTTTTTTCTAGCACGTATAAGGGCCTGTCAGTGGATAAAAAAATTAGAATCAGCACCATCGGGGGACGACGACGAGAAAAAATTACAACTGCATGCACTGAAATTGATGTTGCTTTCATTAGAGAGAAAGTATTTGGCTGGACCGTTCGAAGACGCGCCCGAAGAGAAAGATTTCACCGAATACGACTGGGGTGAATTGAATTTGCTGGATTTTTCGGATATGGTTGTGAAGAAGGAGCGCGATGTATGCGGACGATCAGATACTTCGTTTAGTGTGTCGGGAGATCGTCGAGAATCGTTGACGGATCAGGACGATCCGGCTACGGGGCAGCATTGCCATTATACATGCTCCCTGGATCCTGTTGTGAGGTGGGAAAATTTACAGGGAGGTGCAATACGGAATGATACAATAAGTGATTGGCAGGAGCACGGTGAATGGGAAGTCCTCAATCTAAGGGAGTATGAATATTTGAAAAGTTTTTTTAAATATATGTACGTCTCATGGCTCATTTCATTTACAACTGTCTACTTTACATTTATCTTGTCGGTAATATTTTTTTGGTGATCTTTTAAAACAGATCTCAATCATCGGTAGAAGTGCCACGATGCGTAGAAGTGGGTGAAGCCTCGGAGTTTGGTTTTCTTATTCGTGTCGATCAATCGAACTATAGTAACCAAGCTATACCGCCACAAGCGCCACCAACTATGTCACCACCCAGATGCGACTACACTCCGGAGCGACCTGGTAAGGAAAAGAATATAATACATGTTTTCCTCAAGTTTAAAATAATTTCATATCCATTCAGCTACTCCGCGGCGACTGGGAGGAGTTGCTGCCGGACAAAACTACGGTCCAGAACAATTCGGCCTTACGCAACAGGAACAATTTCGTTCACCACGTAGTGTATTTCAGAATCAGGAATGTAAGTGCCTTAGCTCAGAGCTCCACAATTTTTTGAAACTTCACATGACTTTTACAGACGATCAATATCAGTCTCCACAACGTATGCCGCCACCATGTAGACCACCAATGTCTGCAGGGCCACGTCTATCAGATGAAGTGCGTGATTCTTTCGAAAATGCCATGGCTCTGCAGCCGCCTCGTTCAGACGAAGGAGATGCCTTCAAGCAGAGGATATGTGCCCGCGTACAAGAAATTCGAGAAAGAATGAATCAGCCAAAGGTTGAAATAGAAGCCGCGTTTGAGATAGAACCTGACGAATATTGTTATGAACCAATCACATTACAAGAGGAGTACAATGATTATCAGGCGGAAGATGACATGCAACAATTGGGAATCTTATCAGCAGGTGAAATGGAAGATGAGGATATGTTTGGTGAGGATTATGTTCTTGATCCGACGACGATATTTAAAAGAAAAGATGAGGACCTTGTAACGCGGAGTGTCGTAAAAATTGAAACAAACCATAAGATTGGGGATACAGAGAGGGAGGTAACCGAAGAGCTCATCGAAGAAGAGGAAATGAACGTGACACCACGACGTAAGCCAGACGAGAATATATTGGACATAAGCGAGCCATTGTACAGTACTCCGCCTCCTGGTTATTCACCAATTCGACGAGAAGAGTTGTTATTACCTCCAACCCGACGAGTACCTGCAGATTACACTGACCTGCCGTGCGAAGATATAGACGAGATGTCGCTGCCATCATTTCTTATGGAAAGTCCTCGAACACCTCCACGACCTAGAACACCGCCGGTTGGGATGAGCCCAGCACGACAGGCAGCAAGCCCATGTGGGCCGGTGTATAGTCCTGCTAGGCAGGCAGCAAGCCCGGCAAAACAGCCAGCAAGCCCGTGTGAGCCAGTATGCAGTCCTATGCAGGCAGCAAGCCCTTCTATGCAGAGAGTAAGTCCTGCTATGGCTAGAATGAGTCCTGCTAGACCATCTGGAAGTCAAAGAATGCAAACACCGAGTCCTGGAAGGGTATCTGCGGGATTTGCAGGCAGGGGAACGCCTGATCGCAGATCTCCTCAAGTGGCCGTTTGTGAACCAGACTTTCCAGAATTTGAACCAACGCCTCCTAGGCGACCTTTACCTCTCGTGGATGTTTGGGAACAACTGAGTGATGTTTGTGAACCGGAGTATGCTCCGGAGTATGCAGCATCGCCGGTGAGAAGGACACCTGAACTGAGGCCATTACCCCAAGTAGATGTCGGCGAGAGGCTTAGTGACGTTTGTGAACCAGAATATGCTCCTGAATATGAAGCGACACCTCCTAGGTCCCCTGCAATGCGAAGTACTCCGCAACGAAGTTCACCTAAAACGCCAGTTGATGAAAGATTGAGCGATGTTTGTGCACCAGAATACGAGTCTCCACCTGGAGGATACTCACCGATTAGACGAGAAGATTTACTATTACCTCCTGTCCGACGAGTACCAGCGGATTACACTGATCTCCCGTGCGAAGATATAGATGAGATGTCGCAACCATCATTCCTTATGCAAAGTCCTCGAACACCACCGACACCTGTACGACCTAGAACACCGCCAGCGGGGAGCCCCGCAAGATCATTGGCAAGTCCTTTCCGTCAGCAAGTGAGCCCTTGCAGGCCGGCAACAAGTCCGAGAGGGCAGGTAAGCCCTCCGAGTCCTGGTAGGCAAGTAGTATGCCCGAGCCCTGATAGGCAAGTAGTATGTCCGGGTGAGGAAATGGCCAGCCCGGGTAGACGGTCAGCAAGTCCTGCAAGGACAGCATCCACTCCACAACGCAGGTCGCCAGATGGAGCAGGCGTTTGTGAACCAGATTATTCACCCGGATTTCAGCCAACTCCTCCTGCGAGACCATTACCTTTAGTAGACGTTTGGGAGAATATAAGCGATGTATGTCAACCGGACTTTCCCCCATCGTTTGAGGACTCAGGATACATGGGTTCCGTAAGATCTTCCACTCCACAGAGGTTTGATGACGTATGTGGCATGTTTGAAGAATCTGGCCAAAGAGAAAGGCTAATGGCTGCAGCATCGGCGGTAGGCCGTAGATCACCACCGCAAGTAGATATTTGTGAACGACTGAGTGACGTTTGTGAACCAGAATATGCCCCTGAATATGAAGCGACACCTCCTAGGTCCCCTGCAAGGCGAAGTACTCCCCGACGAAGTTCACCTAAAACTCCAGTTGATGAAAGACTAAGCGATGTTTGTGCACCAGAATACGAGTCTCCACCTGGAGGATACTCACCGATTAGACGAGAAGATTTGCTATTACCTCCTGTCCGACGAGTACCAGCGGATTACACTGATCTCCCGTGCGAAGATATAGATGAGATGTCGCAACCATCATTCCTTATGGAAAGTCCTCGGACACCACCGACACCTGTACGACCTAGAACACCGCCAGTGGGGAGCCCCGCAAGATCATTGGCAAGTCCTTTCCGGCAGCAAGTGAGCCCTTGCAGGCCGGCAAGCCCTGATAGGCAAGTAGTATGTCCGGGTGAGGAAATGGCCAGCCCGGGTAGACGATCAGCAAGTCCTGCAAGGACAGCATCCACTCCACAACGCAGGTCGCCAGATGGAGCAGGCGTTTGTGAACCAGATTATTCACCCGGATTTCAGCCAACTCCTCCTGCGAGACCATTACCTTTAGTAGACG
Organism: Eumerus sabulonum; assembly: GCA_951905685.1. Taxonomy (NCBI): domain Eukaryota; kingdom Metazoa; phylum Arthropoda; class Insecta; order Diptera; family Syrphidae; genus Eumerus; species Eumerus sabulonum. The sequence goes on from OX645060.1 coordinate 214,953,381, forward strand.
TTTGGGAGAACATAAGCGATGTATGTCAACCGGACTTTCCCCCATCGTTTGAGGACTCAGGATACATGGGTTCCGTAAGACCTTCCACTCCACAGAGGTTTGATGACGTATGTGGCATGTTTGAAGAATCTGGCCAAAGAGAAAGGCTAATGGCTGCAGCATCGGCGGTAGGCCGGAGATCACCACCGCAAGTAGATATTTGTGAACGACTAAGTGACGTTTGTGAACCAGAATATGCTCCTGAATATGAAGCGACACCTCCTAGGTCCCCTGCAAGGCGAAGTACTCCCCGACGAAGTTCACCTAAAACTCCAGTTGATGAAAGACTAAGCGATGTTTGTGCACCAGAATACGAGTCTCCACCTGGAGGATACTCACCGATCAGACGAGAAGATTTGCTATTACCTCCTGTCCGACGAGTACCAGCGGATTACACTGATCTCCCGTGCGAAGATATAGATGAGATGTCGCAACCATCATTCCTTATGGAAAGTCCTCGGACACCACCGACACCTGTACGACCTAGAACACCGCCAGCGGGGAGCCCCGCAAGATCATTGGCAAGTCCTTTCCGGCAGCAAGTGAGCCCTTGCAGGCCGGCAACAAGCCCCAGAGGGCAGGTAAGCACTCCGAGTCCTGGTAGGCAAGTAGTATGCCCGAGCCCTGATAGGCAAGTAGTATGTCCGGGTGAGGAAATGGCCAGCCCGGGTAGACGATCAGCAAGTCCTGCAAGGACAGCATCCACTCCACAACGCAGGTCGCCAGATGGAGCAGGCGTTTGTGAACCAGATTATTCACCCGGATTTCAGCCAACTCCTCCTGCGAGACCATTACCTTTAGTAGACGTTTGGGAGAACATAAGCGATGTATGTCAACCGGACTTTCCCCCATCGTTTGAGGACTCAGGATACATGGGTTCCGTAAGACCTTCCACTCCACAGAGGTTTGATGACGTATGTGGCATGTTTGAAGAATCTGGCCAAAGAGAAAGGCTAATGGCTGCAGCATCGGCGGTAGGCCGGAGATCACCACCGCAAGTAGATATTTGTGAACGACTAAGTGACGTTTGTGAACCAGAATATGCTCCTGAATATGAAGCGACACCTCCTAGGTCCCCTGCAAGGCGAAGTACTCCCCGACGAAGTTCACCTAAAACTCCAGTTGATGAAAGACTAAGCGATGTTTGTGCACCAGAATACGAGTCTCCACCTGGAGGATACTCACCGATTAGACGAGAAGATTTGCTATTACCTCCTGTCCGACGAGTACCAGCGGATTACACTGATCTCCCGTGCGAAGATATAGATGAGATGTCGCAACCATCATTCCTTATGGAAAGTCCTCGAACACCACCGACACCTGTACGACCTAGAACACCGCCAGCGGGGAGCCCCGCAAGATCAATGGAAAGTCCTTTCCGGCAGCAAGTGAGCCCTTGCAGGCCGGCAATAAGTCCCAGAGAGCAGGCAAGAACTCCGAGTCCTGGCAGGCAAGTAGTATGCCCGAGCCCTGGTAGGCAAATAGTATGTCCGAGCCCTGATAGGCAAGTAGTATGTCCGGGTGAGGAAATGGCCGGCCCAGGTAGACGATCAGTAAGTCCGGGAAGGACCTCAGCTGGCAGAAGATCCACTTCAGAGCGCAGATTACCATCCGGCATTTGTGAACAAGATTTTCGGGATGGATTCCAACCGACACCACCTAGAAGGCCGCTGCCTCTTGTAGATGTATGGGAACAGCTTAGTGACGTTTGTGAACCGGAGTATGCTCCGGAGTATGAGCCATCACCGCACAGGAAGTCACCTGAGCTTAGGCCATTACCTCAAGTAGATGTCGGCGAGAGACTTAGTGACGTTTGCGAGCCAGAGTATGTTGCTGAGTACGAAGCAACGCCTCCTAGGTCCCCTGCAAGGCAAAGTACTCCCCAACGAAGTTCACCTAAAACGCCAGTTGATGAAAGACTAAGCGATGTTTGTGCACCAGAATACGAGTCTCCACCTGGAGGATACTCGCCGATTAGACGAGAAGACTTGCTATTACCTCCTACCCGAAGAGTACCTGCGGATTACACTGATCTGCCGTGCGAAGATATAGATGAGATGTCGCAGCCATCATTCCTTATGGAAAGTCCTCGAACACCACGAACACCCCAATGTTCAAGAACTCCAACGAGGGCAGCAAGTCCATGTAGACTAAGCCTTGGACGCGAAATGGCCAGTCCTGTAAGACGATCTGAAAGCCCAGCTAGGCGGTCTGGAAGCCCCTCTAGGTGGTCTGCAAGCCCTGCTAGGCCATCTGCAAGCCCTGCTAGGCGGTCTGCAGGCCCTGTTAGGCGGTCTGCAAGCCCTGCTAAGCGGTCCGGAAGTCCTGGAAGCGAAAACTGTCCTGAGCCTCAACCAGATTGTTTCGACGGATTTCAGCCAACACCCCCCAGGAGACCTCTGCCTCTTGTAGATGTTTGGGAACAACTTAGTGATGTTTGTGAACCCGAATTCATTTCCGAGTATGAAGCATCTCCTCCAAGGACAACCCCTAAGCAGACGTCACTACCGCAAATGGATGCGGGTGAACGGCTTAGTAACATTTGTCAGCCCGAATTCGCTCAAGCGTATGAAGATACGCCACGACGAGGTAGAAGGAGTGCTACTCCCCCTCGTAGGCAGCTGCCAATGGTTGATGTTACCGAAAATTTAGATGACATTTGTGAAATGGAATTCGCGCCATCTTTTGAAGAATCTCCTGTGAAAACAGCCCAATCGAGACCATTACCTCAAGTGGATATTGAAGAGCGACTTAGTGACATATGTGAGCCTGAGTATGCGCCATCATTTGAAGGAGGGTTCGCCGATCAAGAGGAGGTTTTGAGGTCACCACCACAGTCACCTAGGAGAGAGGGGCCACAACGCATGGCTTTTCCCCGACAAGACGTGTGTCGTACATCACCCAGGAGATCCGGAGACTTCAGAAAGGCCTTCGAAGGTATGCCTTTTTATGCGCCATTTGAGAAACAAATCGCACCGGATCCCAGTCCGATACCAGGAAAGGCATTCCAGTCTCGACTCAAAAGACCCGGCACATTTGGGCAATCTATGGCGAGTGTGTGCAAAATGCCACCCAGTGCTGCGCAATCCAGAATTCGACCGCCATCTGCACAAGGTGGACCATCCCCACAACCAGCGCAACAGCCTTGTCCGCAACCAGCGCAACAACCATGTGCTCAACCTCAATCTCGTCTACAGCATCCGCAATCTCGATTGCGACCACCTAGTGTACAGCCAATGTACCAATCGCAAGCTCAACAACAACGTCAGCCCAGGCCATGCCCCCAGCCATGTCCCTCAACACGTCAAATTAGTCCTTGTCCTCAACCACGTCAACCTAGCTCTTGCCCTCAACCACGTCAGCCCAGCCCTTGCCCTCAATCACGTCAACCTAGCCCCTGCCCTCAAACGCGTCAACCCAGCCCCCGCCCTCAAACACGTCAACCCAGCCCTTGCCCTCAAGCTCGTCAACCCAGCCCTTGCCCTCAAGCACGTCAGCCCAGCCCATGCCCTCAACCACGCCAAGCAAGTCAACCCAGTCCATGCCCTCAACTACGTCAACCCAGCCCTTGCCCTCAAGTACGTGAGCCAAGCCCTTGCCTTCAGCCAAGCCCTCGACAGCAGCGTCAACCCAGTCCTTGTTCACAACCAAGTCCTCAAGCACGTCAGTCCCCTAGTCCTTGTCCGCAAGTTGGTCAGCCTAGCCCATGTCCTCATTCTAGTCCTCAAAAGCAACGTCAACCTAGTCCTTGTCCGCTACCTCAACAGCAACGTCAACCCAGTCCTTGTCCTCAACCACAACCTTGTCCTCGAAGAGAACCAATGCCAGGTCCATCCAGGCTTGTCTGTCCCCAGTCCAGACTGCAGCCTCCGGGAGGGTCCCCAAGAATACCACCGTTACAACCGTGTCCCGCACCACAATCCAGACTACAACCACCCTGTCTAGGGCCGCAGACCAGATTACAACCACCAGGTTGGGCGTCGCAGTCCAGGCTACAACCACCTTGTCCAGCGCCGCAGTCCAGACTACAACCACCAAGTTCGGCATCGCAGTCCAGACTACAACCACCATGTCCAGTGCCGCAGTCCAGACTGCAGCCACAATATCCAGCTCCCCAGCTTAGACCACAGCCGCCATGCCCAGTTCCACAATCCAGACTGCAACCACCGTGCCCAGCACCGCAGTCTAGACTACAACCACCAAATTTAGCATCACAATCCAGATTACAACCGCAATGCCCAGCATCGCAGCTTAGACTGCAGCCCCCAGGTTCAGCACCACGAACTCAACTACAAACACCATGTCCGGCACCGCAAACTAGATTACAGCCACCATGTCCAGCACCGCAGTCTAGACTACAACCACCGCGCTCAGCACAACAAATGGCCAGTGGATCAACATCACGTTTGCCACCATGCCCAGCTTCGAGAATACCGCCACTGCAAATCGGGGGTGCATCTGCCAGAATACCATGTCCACCTACGATACCTGGCGCCCAAAGTAGAACACCGGCTCCACCAACAACCCCAGGCGCGCAAAGCAGATTACAGCCCCCAGGCACTTCTTGCCCACGTTCGCGTTTACAACCGCCGACAGCAATGCCAGGTCCATCAAGACTCCGGCCACCAAGTCAAATGCCACAGCCAACAGCATCTTGCGTTCAATTGCCTGCGGCTACACGCTCTCAATCAGGCCTACCACGTTCCGGCTCCCAATCCAATCTACAAGATCAAGATCGGCTTTCGAATAAAGCTACCATGAAATTCCAATCAAGCAGATCCACCTACTCCAAGGATTGTGGAAGCGAGTCCCAACGTTGAGAAAATATCTTGTAGGAACCTTATACCCTGATTCTTGTTTGTTTATATTGTACACCCATGTATGTATGCCTTTAGATGACTCTTCGGTCGTAAAAAAAAATTGTATATTTTAATGTCGAGTTTTTAAATGTATTACTTTAGACGTTGTTAGCACTTGTGATCCTTTGGCGATCTTCCAAAAAGGTCGGTAGTACGCCTAACATTGGGCTCATAGACTGAAGGATTCCAAGGGACGTTCTTCCTTTTTCGGTCGCGTTTGAGTATGCCTTTCAATAAACAAGGTTTCCGAGTAAGTTGGTCAGCTTCGTGACCTCCGAAACTTGGTTCCTATTACGTACGAAAACAAACAGATATTATGAGCCATGAGTAGAAAGTAGGGTGACCTTTTCTGAGTGCTTGCCATGCGTTATAAAATTAGCGTATAACATGTATACTTTCCACCAAGCCATAGTTTTTTTAATAGTGAAGGCACACCATTATCATATTTGACTACAATTTCAAAAATATGATCAGTTTTGTGACAGCAAATATGCATTCAATTTCGTGTTGAAAACAAATTTAACGGTGAAAAGACCTTGCTAGATAAGTGTTTTAGCAGCGATGCTCTACCAACAGCAACCGTTTATGTATACCATGAACGCTTCGAAACTTCGATGATAAACGCAGTGGTAGGTCATTGACATCGAAAGCTCACAAAATTCGACAGAGAACCTAAAACTGATAACCGAAGAACTGACAAAGTTTTTGAACTTTACCTATTGAGCCCTTTAAAATAGGCCTTAGAGTGGGCAAAGCTGGTATCCACATATTTGAATTGCGTACAAAAGATGCATTCAAGGGGCTACAAAGGAGATTGATGGGCTTGCTGTTAAAGTCTATCTCAACACTATTGGGATTGGGGCTACAAAACTCCCTAAAGTTGTGCTTTACCCCCTCTTCTATTGAAAATATATGTATGTATGTATATTGGCGTTACAGCCCATGAAAGACCTGAGCCGAGCTTCTCTCAATCACCCATGTTGTGTGTGATTTCATTTTCCCATAGGTGAAAGGGACCTACAGTTTGATTGCCGGTTCCGAACGGCGAATTTCGAGAAACTTTTCATGACAATTTTACTACAGGGGGTTTTGTCAGAGCCCCGCTGAGGAGAAACACCGTGAAAAACACGTTCCATGACATGGATGTGTCGGGATTCAATCCCGTGTCATTGGCGTCAGAGGGCAACACACTACCGACTGCGCCACGGTGCTCTCAAATACTTGAAAATACTCGACAATAAATCAAAACCCCATAATCGAGTTTCATTTAATCCTTTTCCCCAGCCGTTTGATACTCGGATTTCCCAGTGAACCTTCCTCCGCTAACTCACCTTCAGTTACTTCTGCACAAAATAATGAATTGACTTCTTCCTCCCTCCTCAAACTTAGTTCTAAGCTAGTAGAGGATGCCCCGTCAGCTAATCATCTAGATGGCCGTTATGTGATATCTACACTGCATGAGAGCCGCCTCTATGAAAACATTCGACTGTACTTAGCTTACCCCATGAGAAGCAGGATCACAACAAGAAGCTCCAAGATCTACAACTACTTCCATGAGGGTTTTAACATCTCTGTTAATACAGTCACAAGCGACCTGTATAGTTTCCTCACTCATATGAGCTCTAAGCGCCTGGCTTCTTTCATTCGCAGGGATGCCGAAAACTGTTTCAGTTTTAGTTCCCTTGCCAGAAGGTATTCTTACTTTATACTTTCAATATGTAAGAGGCCCCCTTCAAAAACATCAACGGTCCATCTTAACTCTCATGATATTTTCTCCATAACCGGAACCAACCTCAATCCTAGTATTTTTGACTCTGAACTTTTCCCTTTTGATTCTGACGTCTTTTGCGCAGACGGGTAGCGCAATTGTGATACTACTAATCCCACTGGTCGTGGCATCAATAACAGCCTTGATGCATCGTATGTATGTCACAATTTCGAACTCTACCACTTTCGAAGTTGCTTGCGCCAAGATAATCGTTTGCTGTTACATCCGTTCTTTACAACCTGCTGAAGCTATAGAAGCTTCCTTTGATAAAAAAAATCATTTTTAACGACCGTCTTGTAGAGTTTAACCTATTTTAGAACAGCAGTATCACCAACAACCTTGGTCGACAACTAGACGTCATATTTTCGTCTGATGCTTAAAACTCCGTTGTTATTGCTAGCAACCATCTGCTATCTACCCTCAACCAATATGATCCCCCTTATCCCTTAATTTCCTATAAATATGTAAGATCAAACTTCAACCATATCAGAAAAGTCTTTCTCTTTCAATTTACATTACACCGACTTTGCCTCGATTGGGATGTGTTTCCGCATCACATCCTTGGTATAAAATGGTACAACGTACTCTCCGCAATATAAGAAATGCAAAAGATAAATCAAAAAAAAAATGTTTAATATCTACAACTAACTACAGACCGATTGCTAAATTGTCTTCTATCTCCAAACTCTTCGAGTGCATTGTGTATGACTTAATGTCCTTCCACTGCAAACCCCTGATGCACCACAACCAATGTTATTGAATTTTTTTCCAAATCGCTTTTAACACTGAAGTAAGGCAACGAAATGGATGTTGTTGCTACCGACTTCAGCAAAGCATTTGATGAGATGAGATGATTCGAGGTTTTTGCTTCCTGACCCAAATTATCGCATGGGTTAAATCGTACCTCGAGAATCGCTATTGCAGAGTGTTTTTCAGATACTTAATATCTGACCCCATTGTTGCCCCTTCTGGTGTTCTGCTAGGCAATTATCTTGATCCTCTAATTTTTGTCCTAATCGCTAATGATGTCAACTTCAAGATAAAAGAATCCAATGGTGTCCGAACCGATATGCACACTTAGGTGTTTACGGTAGCCACCGTGCGTAAGATAAAAGTTGCAGTTTCTCTGTGTTTGATTTAACTATACATATATCGATTGATGGAATTAGGGTATGAGTCCATCTGCCCTTTGTGTTGTTATTCCACCGAGTTTGCCATTGAGCACCGAGCATGACCTATCTTCAAATCAAATCAAATTTATTTCATAACTTACACAGCAAGATACAATATCTCACTAAAGAGTGCAAGTTGTACTTGCACAACTGTACTTGTACAACTTCTGTTGTATATTTAAGTGATCTGTGTTACTTTTGAATCGTGAGGAACTGTAAAGTTTCCTTTACAAGGCTTAAATTATTTAGATGGTTAAAATATTAACATTTTTTGTACAATTGCAAGAAAGTCAGAGACTATAAGCTAGAGTTAGAGGATAAGGGAAAAAAAAATGAAAAGGAGAAGGTGAACGTTCAGGTATTGCATTAGCTTAACTTTGAACAGGACTATGCTTTTTATAAGCTGGTAAGGTGCATGCAGCATCTTATTTGCAAGGTATGGTCGGAGGAAAGCATGCCCGATGAATGGAATCTCAGCATCGTTTGCCCGGTCCATAAGAAAGGACACCCTATAACTACGCCAACTATAGGGGATAAAGTCTCCTTAACATCGCATATAAGATTTTCTCTGCCGTATAGTGTGAACGCCTGTAACCGTTTGTGGATAACCTGATCGGCTCTTATCAGTGTGGTTTCAGGCCAGGTAAATCCACAATAGACCAAATATTTACTCTACGGCAGATCTTGGAAAAGACCCAGGTATACCAAATCGACACTCACCACCTCTTCGTCGATTTCAAGGCTGCATATGACAGCGTGTATAGAGATGAGCTATACAAAGCCATGTCTAGTTTTAACATCCCTGCCAAACTCGTCCGAATGTGCAGGATGACAATGGAGAATTCTCGCTGCTCCATTAAGGTCGGTAATGAACAAACCGAGACCTTCGATGTTAAAAAAGGATTTAGGCAAGGTGACGCGCTGTCATGCAACTTTTTAAACATCGTGCTTGAAAAGATCGTGCAAGAGTCACTGGCTAACACAAGAGGGACGATGACCGACGACAACAACACCAGCGCTGAGATAAAACGCAGAATCACTCTTGACAACCGCTGTTTCTTTGGGCTCAAGAGGCAATTGAGAAGTAGAGCCCTCTCTCGGAAAATCAAGGTGACACTATATAAGACCTTGATCATCCCAGTCCTCCTTTACGGCGCAGAGGCTTGGACCTTAACAAAAGCGGATGAAGATGCCCTTGGTCGTTCCGAGAGAAAAATTCTGCGCACTATCTACGGTCCCGTTTGTTCAAACGGTGTATGGAGGAGAAGATATAACGAAGAACTGTACGGTTGTACAGCAACATCGGCCTGGTACGACGCCTACGAATACAGCGTCTAAGGTCTTCGAATCCATCCCGGAAGGAAGGCGGAGCAGGGGTCGACCGCATCAGCGGTGGCGCACGCAGGTGGAAGGAGACCTTAACCACCTAGACGTGCGGCGCTGGAAACAGCTGGCCAAAGACCGAGGCAGCTGGAGACGCTTGTTGGTTGAGGCCCAGGTTCACCACGGACTGTTGCGCCACCTATGTAAGCAAGTAAGTATACTGTTGTACGCCACTTTGAGTTTCTGCATAATCACAGTTGTTGAACATTTGGCATCCAAACAGCATTATTGGTATAATTGGTTATTTAGCTAGTATCATTCTCGTTTTTAAGGGTGTAACAGTGTGTTGACCAAAGTAAACGAACACCTGAATAGACTCTGCCTAAGGTGATCCTGATATGGTTGGTCCAAGAGAGTGTTCTGTTGAAAACTATAGCAAGATTTTTCGGAGTATTAACGAAGTCTATACCTCTGTTATTCAGATATAACCTTGGTAGAGAAGAGGTGTCAATCGGTTTCCTGGAGATAGCTAGACATTTTGATTTGGAAGGGTTTAGGCAGAGGCCGTTCGCCTGAGATCAGTGAAAGATTCTGTCAAGATCTTCACTTATTTCACAAGCAGCGTTTTCCACAAGGCCCAATAGAGAACTCTTGCGCATCTGCACATCGTCTGCATACATATCAACCGAAGAATTCAGTAAGCATTTCGGTGAATCGTTGATGTACATCGTGAAGAATATAGGGCCGAGAATCGAGCCTTGTGGCACACCTAAGCTAAGTGGAAGAAATTGCAGCTTTGCAGAAGCAGTGCAACCTGCTTGACAAGAAGGGGATCTCATGCGATGCCGTACTCTTCGGCATACCAAGTGTTCATCAAGTGTTGTGTTGATGGGGTCACACGTACACTTAGTACGTCTGTGTTCAATCTTAATTTTCTGTAACAGTTAAAGTATTTAATTTGTCTTTAAATAAATTATTAATCGACTATAGACTCTGTTATCATTTAGTGTTAGAATGAAGTGTGTTCTTTGTAATATAAAAGTAGACAGGCATGAATTTAAAATACAGTGCTCCAACTGCAAAAATTTCGTTCACGCAAAGTGCGCGAAAATCGACAAGAGAGACATTGTAACTCGGGAGCGCAGTGGTTACAAATGCGGTACTTGTACCTCTCTTAGAAGAAAGTCATCCCTGATTGATACATCAAGAAATTCGCCAACAGTAAGAAGTCGAGCTGCTTCTAACTCTACCCTAGCTACCCACGACGTCAATAATTCGGGTGCCGAAGCAGTTACTATTCAAATGTTGTACACAGAGATGCAAAAAATTACCGCGGAAGTCATCGATCTAAAAAATGTTGTTACACAGGCGATGTCAAAAATTAAATCTCTTGAAGACATGAATGCATCTCTTAACAAAAAGGTTGACTTCTTGGAGTTAAAACTGCATGCATTGGAGCAAAGAGATAAGCGCTGCTCTGTGGACATCATTGGTCTACCGAATGTAAACAAAGAAAATGTCAAAGAAAGAGTAACATCTCTTATAAGACAACTTGATTGCGAGGAATTGAATGCAAGTGAAATGGAGTCTTGCTTCGTTAAGAGCGTGAGAGTGAACAAAAACACAAAAAAAACATCTCTCAATATCGTGTGTGTTAAATTTTCTTCTCTCTTGCGTAAGGAAGCTGTAATGCATAAAATGCGTGAGAGACGAAAGTCATCTTCGTCCAGTGTTGGTGAAAGAAAAGATGGCAGGAGCAACAACAGCAGCAGCAACAATAGTAGCACCAGCAGCAACATTGGCAGTAACATCAACATCAGCAACAATGTTTATATTAACGACTGTCTGTCAACTTATTCAAGGCTATTGTTAAAAAGGGCAAACGAACTTAAGCGTAGTAGAAAATGCAAATATGTTTGGGTGAGAAATTCATCTATTCTTATACGTAAAACGGAAGGTAGTGACGTCATTAAAATCAAGTGTTTTGAGGATTTTAGTAAGCTTAGCAACATTTAAATGAAATTTGTTATTTTATAATGTCATATAATTATTCATTTTCCAATCCTCGTTTTTCATCTTCCAACTGTAATTGTTTTTGTATAGATCATCCAATCAATCAGCAATATTCTGGATTTTCTGTAATCCACCAAAATATTCGTAGTATGCGTACCAATTTTGACGCTTTTTCTAGTCATCTAGCATCTTTGGATCACCTGCCCGATTTAATATTTCTTTCAGAAACTTGGATTTTCCATAATGAAATGAATGATTACAAAATTCCAGGCTATAAATTTGTAGCCAATTGTAATCATTCTTACGCATCAGGAGGTGTCGCAGCATTTTGCAAAAATGATTTAACTGGTTGTGAAATAAACATTCGGGAAATGGAAAGTGCCGATATTATTGTTATTTCTTGTGTAATTTCTGATATTCGTTATTGTTTTACATGTGTTTATAGATTGCATAAATTTAAAGTCAATGTCTTTTTGGACGAGTTCTTGGGACTCTCAGAGTTGCAGCATTGTAAGAATATGATATTGTTAGGTGATTTTAATGTCAACATTCTGTCCGACAAACCTGATACTGACAAGTTTCTTTCGTTTCTCGCTTCGTTTGGCTTCGATTGTGCCTTAAACCAGCCAACTCGATACAAGTCATGTTTAGACCATATATTCGTAAGGATTCACAGAAACAACTTTGTCAAATATAAAACAGCTGTCTACGACATAAAAATAACTGACCATTGTTTGACTACTCTTCAATTAGACTGCAGTGTTTCTCGTACCATACAGCTTCTAAACAGAAAGATTAGGAAAATTGACTTCATTAAACTTAAAACAAAATTAAATTTTGAACTCTGGGAAGATGTTTTCAATTCGAATAATCCATCCCTTGCTTTTGACTTGTTTCTTAAAAAACTGCAAGTTCATTTAACAAATTGCAGTCAGGAAATTATTCAAAATAACAATAAATTGAAATGTCTTAAGCAGTGGATGAATCTAGCCCTTCTTTCAAAAATTAAAAAGAAGCATCGGCTCTATTCTAAAGTTAAAAAACATTCTAATAATGTTAGACTTAGGCGATATTATGAAAAGATTTGCTTGGAACTAAAGTCTGATATTCCAAATTGCAGGGATGAATATTTCAGGAGTAGATTAGCTCAAAATATTGGCAATTCTAAAAAGGAGTGGGGAGTGGTTAACGAAATATTAAATAGATCCAAGAAAAATGATGATATTACACTTATACATAATAATGCTAATGTAACGGAACCATTGCAAGTCGCAAACTCCTTCAATGACTTCTTTTCTAACCTGTACACTACTTATGACTGGAGCAATGTCATTAATAAATGTAATTGCAATAATTCTGTTGTAAAAGACTGTTTTGAACCTCAATCCTTTCATTTTGAAGAATTTTCAAGTTTTGAAATTCATAAAATCATAATGTCTCTTAAAAATTCTAATTCATCTTCTTGCGACGAGATCACAAGCTCCTTATTAAAACAAATATCATTCCAAATCTCAGATGTCTTGAGCTTTGTTTTCAATTTCTCCGTCTGGCGGGGGATTTTCCCGGAAGCCTTAAAAACAGCGGTTGTGATACCATTACATAAAAAAGGGGACAACACATTGTTAAACAACTATCGTCCTATATCCCTTCTGTCTGTGTTCTCAAAAATTTTCGAAAAAGGAATGAAGTCTAGAATTCTTTCTTTTTTAAGCAGGAAAAAATACCTCAGTGACTTACAGTACGGTTTCAGAAGTGGAAGATCTACTGAAAATGCCTTACTGAAATTCCTTGGGGAATTATACAATAGTTTGAATGATTCAAGGATTTCTGGAGCTCTTTTTATCGACATTACAAAAGCTTTCGATATGGTTGACCACAATCTCCTATTAAATAAACTTTATTTTGCCGGTTTCAGAGGTTTTGTTTATGAGTGGTTCGTTTCATATCTTCAGAACAGAACACAGGTGGTTAGGATAAAAAATTGTTTAAGTTCCCCTAAATCCATAAATATGGGTGTTCCGCAGGGTTCCGTTTTGGGCCCGATCTTATTCTTAGTCTACGTAAACTCCTTATTTTTGCAACCTTTCAAAGGAAAAATCACAGCCTTCGCCGATGATACAGCCCTCTCGTACTCAAACTCAAGTTATTTTGATACCTTTGTGGATGTTAATTATGATGTAGAGCTACTGAGAAATTGGTTCAGGCAGCATAAGCTCTTAATCAGTACCAAAACTAAGTTTATGTTCTTCAACACTAAAGGTACAAGCCCGAGCGATTTTCCTTTATATTTTCATTCACCAAGTTGCAACCGATTTCCAATAACTGAATGCCAGAATAATACCTTTAATTATAATGATAATCTATGTTGTACTGACGACTGCTTTAAAATTGAATGTGTCGATAGATACAAGTATTTGGGTATTATTTTGGATCATAAACTGAATTGGAAGAATCACATCTCGTATCTTAAGCAATATCTCAATAACGTAATCAAGCAGCTTTACCACCTTAGTCTCTTTTGTAATCAATCTGTTTTGAAACTGGTTTATAATGGTCTCTTAAAATCTAAATTGCAATATGGCCTATCTTGTTGGGGTGGTGCATACTTCTCTAATCTTAAGCCTTTATTAATTAAACAAAAACATGCTATTAGAATAATTTGCAAAGTAAATCGTTATACTCATAGCTTTGATCTGTTTAAAAACCTTGGAATTCTACCACTTAGACATCTTTATTGTTACAAAGTGTTAAAAATATTTTTTAAAAATGCTGGTTATTATGCAGTTAGATTTGATGATAATTATAACTTACGCGTCAATACCAGAAATTTGGCGTCTGTACCGACAGTAAAAAAAAGTCACTATTCATGTTTTTTCCTTGTTACCGCACCTCGGTTATTCAATTCACTTCCGGTTAATCTACGATGCGAAAGACTGGAAACAGTTTTCTTGAGAAATATTCAAGAGTGGATCTTATCTCTCAGCTATTCTGAGATTGAATTACTTCTGCACATTTAATCGAACTATAATATGTAACTCGATTGGATGATCTCCTTCATTTTGCAATTTATTATGCTGCCTGTTTACTTTAACTTTAATATGTACCATACACCTTATTTTTTCGTAAATTATTATGTTCCCCATCAACCGTTCCTACTTTTTGTTATAGTGTTCGGATAAATACATTCACCACTTGTTTTTGCAATTGAATGTATATTTACTATTTCAGTCATATGTATCAACAAATAATGTCAATAATCTATGTAAATACATTTTGTCTGAAATAAAGCTAAATTGTAAATTGTAAATTGTAAAATACCGATTCAGCCTGATGAGAACTTAAGAAGCTTATTCAATCGTCTTTGTCACACAATCGATTGTAAGCCGCCTCTCCTGGCCAACATTTTTCGTACTAGAGGAAGAAATAATGCGACAGCACCACCACCAATTGTTGTAAAATTCAGCAACTCTTTCGAGAGAAACTCAGTATTGAAGTCAGCTGCAAACTACCGAAAACAAAATGCCACCGAACTTCGTCTGCACGATCTGGGTTTCGAATCAAGCGACAGCTGTTATTTCAATGAGAGCCTAACAAAGAGAACACGCTTTCTCTTAAACAGCGCTCTCGGTCTCCGAAGAAAAAAACAACTATTTTCTGTGCATACTCGGTATGGAGATGTTTATGTTAGGAAGACGGTGACGGAAAAAGCTTTCTCATTGAAAGCCCAAATGATCTTCTTACTGCTGCTGCTGCGACAAACTCATGAATTTCTTTATTCTTTATTATTGTAAATCAAACTTTTTGTTTTTTTAAATTCCATATTCATTGTTTCTTCTCCCACTCTTGTTAAATTTCCTCCCCTCACCAACACCCTCGCAAGGAACGCACTTTTTCTCTCCTGCTTCTGATCTTTTACTATGGATATTTCAACTTCTTTCTCTAGTAATGTATATTGTATGAATGAAAAATCAACGCACACTATGGTAAGTATTATTTCGCAACGATTTAATGGACTAAGAGTTTGTTATCTAAATGCACGTAGTTTAAATGACACTAAATTAGACTATTTGAAATACTTGTTCTCTACCTCTTGTATTGATGTTATTTGTGTGAATGAAACATGGTTTAAACCAAATATATCTGATGAAATCTATGATATACCAAATTTCAGACTGTATAGGAATGATAGAATCACTGATACCACGGGTGGCGGTGTGGCAATCTACTGTAAGTCAACGATTAAGTCGAAAAGCATATTTAAATCCAGCGGACCTGGTGTTGAGTTTATTGCTGTTGAAATAAGTGGCTGTAATACTAAATGTCTTGTCTCTTGTGTGTATAGTAAAAACCGCAGTTGTTCTTCAACACCTTTTTTTCTTACTCTCTCGGAATGTTGTGCACTTTATGAGCATATAATTGTTTGTGGAGATTTCAATGCTGATTTGTTAAGAAATGACTCACGAGCATTTCAGTTGAAAGACTCAGTGTCCTCTGATGGCCTGAGTATATTAAATACCACCTACCCAACGCGCTTTGTCCCTGATTGTTCACCCAGTCTTCTTGATCTTATTATAGTCTCTGATCCCAAACTCGTCCTTCTGTCTGACCAGATATCTTTGGACATCTCTGATCATGATCTTATCTTCCTGACTTACAATATGAATTTATCTAAATGTGCAACTAATGACTCTTTCACTTACAAAGACTTCAATTCTGTCGACATTAATGCCCTTCAACTAGCTACAACTTCCGCCTCTTGGATGCAGTGCAGACTGAAGGCTGATCCCAATGACAAAGTTGATTCCTTTCAATCGATCCTAACCCAATTGTTTAATCAACATGTACCGACTAAAATGGTAAGAGTACGAAACCAAAACTCTCCATGGTTTACCTCCGATGTGATTAACGTAATCAAAGTTCGAAATAAATTGCACAGTAAATGGAAGCACAGATCAACGAACGCTAATTGAAAAGCATTTGTAAGAGCCCGAAATCATGCAACTCTGGTTATACGCGCATCTAAAAAGAACTACTTTGCATCAAAGCTTAATGCCTCTTTACCTGCCAAAACACTTTGGCGAAACCTAAAAAAAATTGGTGTCTCTAAACTCAATAACCAACAAAGTGTTCTTGACCCAGATCTTCTTAATAACTTTTTCGTAGGCGATCAACTCCATCATAATGATTTTGATCCTAACCGCATATCGGCGCGGCTGGAAAGCTGCGTGCAAAGACTAGAAGATTTTGAAGTGGTAAGTGAAGACGAAGTTTTTAAATGCACCATGGCCGTGAAATCTGATGCTATCGGAGAGGATGGTCTATCAATACGATTTATTAAACTTATTTTACCTCAGATTGTTAGTCATCTCACTCACGTTATTAACTTTTGCATTACAACATCAACTTTTCCTATGTCTTGGAAAATTGCAAGGATAATTCCGATCGCTAAAAATGCTAAAGCTAATTCCCCTTCTGACCACCGACCAATAAGCATATTACCCTGTTTATCAAAAATTTTTGAAAAAGTCTTAGAGAAACAAATCCGGAACCATGTAGCTACTAACAACTTGCTCTACCCGAAACAATCAGGGTTTAGAGTCAATCACAGCTGCTCTACTGCTTTGATAAACCTACTTGATGAAATAAGACAGGATTATGATAAGGGCTATGTAAGGGCTATGTTGTCTGCTCGACTTTTCCAAAGCTTTCGATAGGGTAAATCACAACATCTTAGAGTGGAAGCTAAAGAACTTGTTCGGTTTCAGTGATAGGGCGGTAAAGCTTATTGGCAGCTATTTGTCAGGAAGATTTCAGGGAGTTACCTCTGGCGATAAATTCTCTTCTCTAAAAGCCTTAGTTCAAGGAGTTCCTCAAGGATCAATTCTTGGGCCATTGTTATTCTGCATGTTTATCAATGATCTCCCATCTGTCTGCACACAAACATCTGTGCATCTTTATGCTGACGACGTTCAACTTCATCTAGGGAAGCCCTTCAACCAGCTCTCTGAGCTGGCTCTCCTTGTTAATAAATAACTTTCCCGAATACATGCTTGGTCCGTCGCTAATGGGCTGCTTCTGAATCCACATAAAACACAAGTAATACCAATTTCTAAAAGAAAATTTGACTTGAATATCCTACCTGATATATGTCGAAGCATTAATGAAATCACTGTTGTTGAGCACTGCATTAGTCTTGGTATTGTTATTGACCGTACTCTATCAGGCTACAGTCATACTCAAAGAGTCATTGGTCGGATTTACGGATGTTTACGGAAATTATGGCTATCGTCTTATTTTACTCCTGTGGAAACCAGACGCAAGTTGGTACTAGCATTAATAGTCCCAATAATTATGTACGCTGATGTAGTCTACAGTGCCCTTGATTCGCTGTCCCAGCATAAGTTACAAGTAGCATTTAATGATGCCGTGCGCTACGTATACGGCCTACGAAGATATGACCACATCTCTGAACACTCGAAAAAGCTGTTAGGCTACCCGCTGAACCAATACATCAATGCAAGAAATTGTATTTTCCTTAATAAAATCATTAACAATAAATGTCCGTCCTACTTATTTAATAAACTCGTCTTTAATCGTTCTGTGAGAAATTTAAGTATCGTTCCTTTCCGTCACCAATATTTGAATTCAAGCCGTTTATTTTTCATTCATGCTGTCAAACTATGGAATTCACTACCACCGCAAATAAAACTAATTTCTAACCGCGCAATCTTCAAAAGTGCTGTCCTCTCTCATTTCGCTTCTTTAACCAAACCAAACTGGACTTATATCGTCAAAACCGGTCGCTTTAGATTTAATAGATATCACACTTCTTAGGACGTCTGCATCGTTTACTACTCAAAAACTAAAGTTAGGGGTATAACTTAAATTATCAAAATACTCATCACTATATTGATGATTAGTGTCATTTAAGGTACTGTCGATATTGCGGGAAGAAACGGATGCAAAAGTCCTATTCAGTGCATTACCATCGATATTGACAACATTTTTTTTAAGTTCTTTAACTATCCCTAATTCCGTTATGTTTTTCCAAAAATTTTGTTTAGCTCGTGATGGATCAAGACGGGGATCATAGAAGCGTCTTTTGGATTCACGTATCTGGCAAGTTACCCTATTCCTAAGAGTACGATAGGCACAATGTACAAGACGTCTATTCGAAACCTTTTCCAGCGATGGTACGCCTTGTCACGATAGTAAACAAGATTTTTGGTATCAGTAGTAAACCAAGGGCATTCATATTTTTCCGCTCTTATAGTTTTGCTTATGAGCGGGACATGAGTATTAAGAAGACTCCTGATACTGTCTTGAAAGAAATTTACTTGGTCATCAATATTACGCATTCTGTAAATCATTTTGCATTCCACTATAGAAAGATCTTCTACTAATTGTTCTATGTTAATGTTTTTAAAATCGCGAAACGTAAATAGATTTTCATTATTGAGTGCATTACATTGATAGGTTAAGTGAATCATGTCATGCCGAGAGAATGAGAGAACCGAGAGTTGATTGAAGTTTAGGACTTTGTATGGATAACTTCCATAGAATACATCGAGGAATGAACTATTATCCCTTGAGAAATGAGTTGGAAGGGAATTATTCACAGGGGTTAAGTTAAGCGCGAATTACAAGCTCGCGCCAAAACCAAAATAAAACAGGTTTTATATAAAATACACTTGTTTTATTTGACTTAATTTTACACCACGGCGGTCGATCTAATAATGCCTCGATCGCTTAGCCTTCATCTTCTCGATGACCCGCTCACGAGCATCATTTTAGATAAACAAATAAGGGAATGGGAGAACTAGGAAAAGACGCCACAGATAACAAAAGTTGTAAACAAATAGGGCAAGGCAAAATCGCAAAAGGACGCCACTTATCACAAAAGGCGTAAACAAATAAGTTCAAAGAAAGATACAAGTGGAATGGGAGTAACATAACAAAGGTGGAAAAGGCACTCGATACTGACTGATCGGGTAGGGTTACCGACATGTAACTCCTCCCATCGAAGGGTCGACTTCCCACAACATTTTGTGGAAAATCGTTAACATTAACTAAACATCTTTTTTCTTGTTCTTAATAACTTAGTTTAACTTAAATACAATTCAATGCTTATTTCTAGAATAACTGTAATTTAGCTTAATTTAGTCATTCATATGTAATTAATTTACTTTGTGTGTAAGCCTGCCTTACATTTCTTATTTAATTATATGTTGTGAATATTTATATTTATATATACATTAGTAGTTAAGTCCTAATACATTTTAGTATTGTACTTTTGACCTAGATGTCCTCTTTATTCCATATGTATGTATGTCTGTATATTTAATTAAAATCAAAATAAAAATGTCTTCAATTCACTTTCCTTTTGTTGTATATACGTTTAAAGGAACTGGCTACGTTGTTCAGAACTTTGTTATTATAATTTAGATTGTAGTTAAATAGGATATTCGATTTTTTCTTTATTAATGGTGCACGGCCGTTGAACCACTTACTTACTTAACGGGCGCTACAGTTCGGGGTGAACCTGGGCCTCAACCAACATGCTTCTCCCCCTAGCACGATCTTTCGCTAGTCTTTTCCAATGCCGCACGCCCAGTTGAGGTCCCATTCCACCTGTACGCGCCACCTTAGGTGCGGCCGTTCTCTATTTCTTCGTCCCTCGGGACTGGATTCAAAGACTCTACGGGCTGGAGTTGTGGTGTCCATTCGCTCTACATGGCCTAGCCATCTTAGGCGTTGGATCCGTAGACGATTGACTAGACTCATGTCGCTGTACAACCCGAACAGTTCGTGATCAAGTCTTCTCCTCCAGCCCCCCTCTGTGTTTATAGGACCGAAAATCGCACGCAGAATCTTTCTCTCGGAACGACCAAGGATTTCCTCATCCGACTTAGATAAAGTCCATGTTTCTGCGCCTTTCTAAATACTTTCTTGACTTCGAAACTATCGGTGAGTTCTGCACCGATTCGGATGGAGTCGCGAGCGTTCTCCAGAGTCATCCTGCAAAGTCTGACGAGCTTAGCAGGGATGTCAAAAGTAAACATGGCGTTATATAGCTCGTCTCTAATTACGCTGTCGTATGCCGCCTTGAAGTCGACGAAGAGATGGTGAGTGTCGACTTGAAATTCACTGGTTTTCTCCAGGATCTGCCGTAGTGTGAAGATTTCATCGATGGTGGACTTCCCTGGCCTGAAGCCACACTGATTAGGACCTATCAGCTTATTTACGAATGGCTTCAGGCGTTCACACAAAACGGCAGCGAAGATCTTGTATGCGATATTAAGGAGACTTATTCCTCTGACGCCGATGACACGGGATCGAATCCCGACACAGCCATGTCATCGAACGTGTTTTTCACGGTGTTTCTCCTCAGCGGGTTTCTGACAAAACCCCCTGTAGTAAAATTGTCATGAAAAGCTTCTCGCAATTCGCCGTTCGGAACCGGCAATTTACTGTAGGTCCATTTCACCTATGGGAAAATGAAATCACACACAACATGGGTGATTGAGAGAAGCTCGGCTCAGGTTCTTTATGGACTGTAACGCCAACATACATACATACATTCCTCTATAGTGGTATAGCACGGCCGTTGTATATCAAACTGTAATTTGCCTGTTGTACGTTGTTATTTAACACCCATACGCCCTAGTGTGGATGGCGTCTTTTTAATAAGCTATCTGATGACTGCTAGTTCGCAGCTAGTACACTAGTTGCAGTAGAGAGAACTCCTTATAGATAAGTATGAACGTGTGTTTGGATTGATGCTTGGATGATTTTTGTGTGCAATTTACGAGATCGTTTTGAACAAGGATAGTCATTATCGGGTTTATTACGTCATCATTTGAAAGGGGAATTAATATATTAATAAATAACACATTAGTTATACATATGTATGTATGTATGTGTATTATTACTTAACAATTTTGTGTTTGCTGTAATGTAAAAAGGAATAATTATAATTTAACAAAAAAAATCTCTAACTTGTTATATTTATTATCAATTACAGAACTTAAGTTTTTTCCTTACGAAACCTTACGAAAGGTTCATACGTTTGTTTGTATTTAACGTTATTCTATTGTCTTTAATCACAGTATGTTCTATATACCTAGGCGCTAGCTTATTTCTCCTATCGTCTAATTCAAGGATTTTTTGATTTCGTCTAAAACCTGGTGGATTTTCTCGAGTTTTGTTAAGTTTGTTTATAAGGTTCTGTTTTCTGTTCAAATTTCTTTCTTTAATAAGTTTAGCTAAACTTTTGTAGTCCTCTATGTGCTGTGTAAGATGGGGTTATTTTTGTTAATGTGTCCGGTTGATATTTCAAAAGGTGAATTAAATTGTTATACGTTATAACAGCTTCATCCACGATTCCTCCAATAGGCTTGTCCGTTGTCTGAGACTTGACAATTCGAATATGCTCTTTTAGTGTGGAGTGAAATCATTCTACTGGTGAATTTCCCGTAGAACTTTTCGCACGGGTCGTATGTAATTGTATATTATATTAGGAAGTCGAATGAAGTGTCGAAGTGATTAGACGTGTTTTCGAGTAGCTCCAACCAGTAACATTACCTAAACGCTAAAGTATTTGCTTTGAGGTTCTTAAAATCGTTATTAAAGTTTTTGTTATAAATTTCCAAACTCCAGTGTGAATACATATGTATATTGTCATATTACTTTTACTTTTCAAAAAAACAAAAAAAAAATAAAAGTGTTATTCCTATAACAAGTATGCCAACGTCATCCGGCATATTAACTCGCAACAAATCACAGAAAGATACTCCCTCTTCCAATGTGAGCTCTCCTTCATCAAAGCCAAAACTCTCAAGTAACGATATAGGGACTCTCACTGTCGAAAGCCTTGAGGAACAATTACTTAAGCAATCGGCATCATTGCAACGTTGCCTTACTGCTGAAATTAATAAGATGCGTGATGAATTTTTTAACAAAATTGAAGAAATCAAGCAAAGCTGGGTTAAACATTCTGAAAGTCTCAAGCATAGTCGCTCGCGTTGACAAAATAGAGGAAACCTCCACCGCTGCCTCCGAAAGGTTTACGCCGAGATCCAAGCTCTTCGTCAACAAATAAATGTAATCGAGAGAAGAGAAGTCGAATGTAAAGCTGTGCTCTCTGGTGTACCTCTTCGACCCAACGAAAACCTACCACAACTAGTCCATTAACTCTGCGGAACCCTTAACTACAATCTGCCTCTCTTAGCTCAAGATTTTCTTGCTAAAAGGCAAATTGCCAGCAACGACAACTCTGTGTTGAACACTTCACCACCCATTGTTATAAAGTTCAACTCTTCTAATAAGGAAAATTCACTTCTCATTGTTACTGCGAACTACCTCAAACAACACAAGAGTGTGTTAAAATTGAGCGACCTGGGTATTGCCATGAACGGAAACTGCTACTTAAATGAGAGCTTAACTAAGCACTCGCACTTTCTGTTGCAATCCGCACTGCTCCTAAAGAGGAAGAAACATGTGTTCTCTGTTTACAACAAATATGGAATGGTATATGTTAAGAAGACGGCAAATGGAATGAGTTTTGCTATAGTAAGTTCTGAAGATCTTCGCCCTATTGTTGCTGATGTTCCTGACGCTGCTGTTGCTGTTGTTGTTGCTGATGCTGCTGATGCTGTTGGTGCTGCTTTATAAAATCACCGTATCGTATTCTTTTTTTTACATAATCATTTTACTGTATTCTTTTGTAAATAACTCATCCCGTCTATTCTTTATCCATGCCATCAAATTATGGAACTCTTTGCCTATTAATATCAGATGTATTACTAACACCACGCGCTTTAAATCGATGGTCCTTCTCCATTTCTCTTCTCTCTATTAAATACTACTTTCCCACATCTATTCCATATACTGTTTCTAATATCCTGTAATCCTGTTTCCTTTATTTCCCATTACATTTCTCTTTTCTTTTGCTCCATTTCTCTTAATTTACTTTTTAGTTTTAAGTAATGTACTGTCAAATACATATTAATACTACTAAACTGTAATTCCTAGTACTATAAAAAATGTATACCTTAATGTACACTAAAAATATGTAATAATAAATTGAAATTATACATATGTATTAAGAAAGTCCTTGAAAAAAAGAGATACGAACTCACTGCCACTATCTGTGACTATCTCTTGGGGAATCTCGTGGTGGGAAAAGAAATGTTTCAAGGATCTAATTGAGGTTATGCTATTCCGAGATATTAGTAAATACTCACAAGCAAACCTACTAAATTTGTCAATTATCGTCAGAAAACTTTCTCTACTAACGGAATATATGTCTACATGAAGGATTTCCAATGGTTTGGACGGTGTTTCTGTAAGTTCGTATTTCAGTTTTTCTCTTTTCCTATCATATTTGTTAATGTGGCATATTTTGCAAGAATTAATTACTCGTGTTATAAGATTCCTCGTATTTGGAAAATAAGAATTCCTTTTTAAATGGCAATAACTTTCTTCAATACACCTATGATTGGATGCAGAATGATATTCTCGTACTGATTTTTCTTGGTTATCCCTTTCTGTGACATCATTTGGCAACATATGGGATCGAACTAGCTTTAGACAACGACTACTAAAATATTGAGAAAAGACGAACTTACAGTTCCAAAAGTTTCATCGTCAGTCAAAATTGGCGTAGTTCGTTTGGAATTCATGTAATTCTTAAAAAATTTAAATAATTACATCTTGTTTACCTATATCATTATATTCAATGGTACAGTTTTTTTTTTTTTTTTCCTTTGAATAAGATTTCGAATTTAACACTAGGCTTAGTTTTATTTGGGTTTCTTTTTAATATGATTTGGTTTGTGAATTCAGTAATTGCGGGTTCTGTAATTGGTATGCCACCATCCAGGTTTTCTTGACCGGAATGAATTGTAGATAACCTGTCATTATTATCCACATTATTAAAAAGAGATCTAAATTGTCAGCATTGGATGTAACAATGTCATTGACATTAATCTCTATTCGCGATATGGCATCCACATTTTTATTCAGCTTCCCTTTTTCGTAACTGATATAATACATAGTCGTCCTCTTCAAGTTTGAGTTTCCACCGTATTAATTTATAGTTTGGCTCTTTGAGAGAAAAGAGTCAGGTAAGTGGCTTATGGTCAGTGACAATTTGAAATTTAAGACCGAATAGGTAAGGCCGGAAGTATTTCGTAGCCCAGACAACTGCTAAAAGCTCCTTTTCGATCGTACTGTAATTTTGTTTTGATTTGGATAAAGTTCTACTTGCATAACAAATAGGCTTATCCGATCCAACAGGTACTTGTGAGAGTATCGCACCTAAGGCAACGTTGCTGGCATCAGTAGTAACATTGAAAGGTTTTGAAAAGTCCGGGTACTGTATAATGGAATCATAGCGTATCCGGGGTCAAGTCGTATGCTATTCCCCTTACGAAGACACTCGGTCATAGGCTTAGTCAATTTAGCGAAATCCTTTATGAACTTTCGGTAATAACCGAGAAGTCCAAGAAAAGATTTAATTTGTTTACTCAGGAGTCACTAGATGACCCAAAAAGGAGACTTCTTTTCGAAGGAATTCGGCCTTTTCTAGTTGAATTTGCAAATTAGCTTCCTTTAGTTTCTTAAACACGGCTTCTAAATTTTCAACGTGTTCCTGGAGAGAAGTCGAATATACTATGATATCATCCATGTATACTAAGCACACCTTTCCCTGAAGCTCTCGTAAAACGTTGTCCATCCCCCCCTGGAATGTAGATGGAACGTTCTTTAGACCGAAAGACATACGAATGAACTCATAGTGGCCGTTTTCAACAGAAAACGCAGTTTTAGGAACATCCTTAGTGCTCACTTCAATTTGGTGGAAACCTGAAGCGAGATCAAGTGTACTGAAATACATAGATTTCCCCAGTTTGTCCAAGATGTCAGTAATGTTTGGGATCGGGTGCTTATCGTCAACAGTTTTCTCATTCAGCTTTCGGTAGTCAGCGACTAACCGCCATTTCTTTTTTCGGTTGTGATCTTTCTTTTTTTGAACTAACCAAATTGTCAAGAATGTTGCACGGTTCTGTTATCAGATTCGCTTCCAGAAAGATATCAAAACGCCGCGGCGTTCTAAAAATCCAGCGATCCCATCCTCGTCGCCACTGTTGTGATGATCTGGCTACTGATGCGTGCATCTTCGTTGGCCGCAAACGTCGAATAGGACTCACGCCACGAAAACGCCAAGTCCGTGTCACGTATGCCCAAAGGCGTATCTGCCGGCAGCGCGCCAGGAGCGACAGCGGCAACTTGCATCCAGTCACGTAGATCAACTTCTGGGGGCTAATGCACTTTTTCAGACTCCGCATCTTCCATGTTGAGTCGCTACACATTTTCAAGTGCACCAGCTTCCACACCAGCCAGAAATGCATCGAGCCAAGACTGATCTGCCGATTTCAGTTCATCATACGTACGCCATGGGACACGTAGAAGCAGTTGCTGTTTCACGAACAGCTCGTCGTTGGCACCGCCCAATGCGATGTTTGGGTACACCTTCAAGATTTTTTCTCGAAGGCAGTTTTAGCGCCGCCGTTAGCTCATTTGCTGTGCTTACGCAAATATTAGTGCATCACAACCGACTCGTAAATTTGATCTCGTGTAGTGTAGAAGTCCACCAGGTTCGAGCCACCTATCTCCTCGCCTTCCGCTTCCGACACGAGCACGTAGTCTTCTAATTTGATCACTAGCGTCCCAAAACTTCTAGATGCCGAGAAGAGGCCCAAAGCAAGAGCCAGGTGCATGGTTTCGCAGGCGCTGATATCACGTTCGGATATTGGTTTGTTCACCATCTTCGTGTATGTAGTCGACGCGTTTGCATTACTGAGAGCGTTGTCGACAATATACTTGAACATTTGTTTCAGGCCGTTTGACTGAGGTTCCGATTTGCTGGCGTACTTGGCAATGTAGTTGATCACAGTGTGTTCGAAACTGATGATCTTGAAATCTGTGTTTGCACGTCACGATGTCATGATGAACACGTTGTGATCGTTGAGTAATGAATCGTTGCGCACTGGACGGTAGACCCAATGACCTTTATCCAGTTCAAGTGTCGAAGTTGCTTGGCACTGCTTGGGGTAGTTGAACCTGCACTTTCCATTGCGAAGGCAAGCATTGGTGCATTGGGTGTGGCGCTGAAGTCTGTTTGCGATGTGCGCCACTGGTCCTTTTGTGCGGGGGTCACCGTAGTGCAGCCGAGACGGATGAACAATCGAAGGTTCTTCATTTACGTTCGGATTCAGCGCAGATGCCAATTGGTAGTAGTATTTGCGCGCCGCCTTTAGTTGATCTTGCGTCATTGAACTGAACCTTCTTGCATCTGGTGCGCCCTTGAGCCAGACGATGCTGTGAAGATGTAGTGATCCTCGATGCATGTATTCAAATCGGTATCAGATGTTTTCTGCTTCGAACACTTTGCTAATGACATCCGACATGTACTTGCGAGCTTGTTCGTAGAAAAATTAATCAGCGATCAACGGATTCAACATGAGAAGCCTTTGACGCTGACGAGCAATTTGTTGTTCTGTAAGTGTCGACTCTTCCTCGAAGTTTGCCCCCATAAGCTTAGCGAGATCGGGCCACCACAGGTCAGCAGCGGACAGCGTGATGGATGCTGTTGGGATGCCCAGTTGCGTTACCATGCCCTCAAGGTCGGTCCGGCGCGAAGTGCAAAGCGCTGCGACTTGTGCTGGAGAAGATAAATGAAGTATTCGCGGAGTATTGGCCGGAGATTTGCTGGTCGGCTGCCTTCGTGTATGTATATATGTCCACGCGACGCTCGTTTACAGGAAGCGGTTGTGCTGCAAGCCAGTTCAGCGTAGTCTGAATGCGATCTTCTTGCAAAATCATGACATTCGCAGGAATGCCTGTCTCGGCATCCTCATATTATTCAACTCCAGCAGGCGTCTCAGTAGCTTCCGCGTTCGATGCATCGACAGCTGTCTGAAGCATTGCAGTAACGTCGGCGTCAATCGGAAGTGCTGTTATGGCTTGTGGTTGGCATTCAGCCATAGCAGAGCGTTGTAGATATACGCTCGTCAAACGCGGAAGTCTGTGTGACCTTGCGGTGTTTCCTGACGTACAACAACTTCTGGCAGCTCCGACGGCGTCAGTTGATGGCGTTGCCACCGTACGCAGCTGTCCACAACCACAACTACCACGGAGGTAATACACGCGGACGTGAGGGTGAACGCGGGCGATAAGCTCGATTATCGAGAGATCTTTGAGCTCTTCGGGAACATTGCTAGGTGCCATGTCATTGCCAAAGGTGAACATGTCGTCTCTTCCACGAGTCCGCCTAGAACATTTGCCACAGTGGTGCTGAGCTCCGGTTGCTCGAGCAATGACCGGCTCAAGCGTCGATCGTTCGCAATTGTCGCAAGGCACGTAGCTGAGGCTCGTCATCTCCGCTTCGAACTTGGAAGCGGTCGCATTGTTGCTGCTTACGCTGATGGGCCTTGAGCGAACGGGACTGTTCAAGTCTTGCCGCAATTTGTGCTGATGTTTCTTGATGCCTTCTGTTTGCCATTCGAGTAGCAACGAGATTTCTCAGCCGAGACATGATTGAAATTTCGAGCGTAACTGTCTTTTCCATAAAGCACTCTCCTACTCTTGTCTTCTGAGAAGACGAAAGTGGAGAGCTAGTTCTTTAAAATGGAAGAGGACGCCACACTCTTTATTCGATTGTCGTAGCAAGCAGTTTAAATCAATAAAGCCTCAGTTATTTTCTCGTGTTTTCCTTTTTCCCCATTCAGTATACAATTATTTACATATGTATATTTGTTATACTATGAGATTGACACCAGTTGATAAGAGTTGTTTAATGCAATGTGCAGCGAATATACAGCAAGAGAATTGAATGATAAAATCCTGATGCTGTTTCCTACATTTAGAAATGTAGGTACATACATACGTATGTACACATGTACACATAAGTACTTACATACATATGTACGATATGAGACCGAGATCGCGCAAAGGCTTTTCGGGTGATCCAACTTTGCCTTTGACCTTCGTTAGCCTATAAATGACAGAGCAATTATGTAATTAGCCTGCTATAAATAGACACACGTAGACTTACTGAAGTCGATGAGCACTTTGCCGAAGTCTTGTTTCTGATGCGGAAGTAGTGTAAGCATACAGCTCAGGTTGTAGATAAAGAGCGAATTCTTGCTCCGTTATGAGCTAATCTGCTTCCTGGGCTTGTGCACAATGAAGTATCAAATGAATGCCTAGTATTAACCACGCTAATGCAATGTCGGGGAACTATTTAGTAAAATAGTGGCGTGAACTTGAAATTTTAATGAGTTTGGAAATTTTCGTTAGTTTTTTGGACATGGTGCGACTATGCTTAGGCTATAAGACACGAGACCATTGGTAGCTTCTTCAGAAAATTAGTTACCAAATTTATCGCGGAACCACCAACATATTTAGTCAAAAAAGAGAAAATAATTTTATTGGGAAGAGCAACAAGCGAACGCATTCAGGATGTTAAGGACAATTTTGGTGCAACGAGCTAATACTGCAGATATCATACATCAGGAAGACTCACGAATTGCACACGGACGCGATCTCCACAGGACTTCGGGGCATACTTTTCCAAACGGCGGACAACGACGCCGAATGGAAGCCAGTGTTTTATTAAGTCGAGCATATAGATACGCCCGCCGAATCGGAGTACCCAAGCTACGAACTTGAAGTGCTTTCCGTAGTTGCCAGTTTAGAAAG
The DNA here is from genome assembly GCA_951905685.1 of Eumerus sabulonum. Classification (NCBI taxonomy): domain Eukaryota; kingdom Metazoa; phylum Arthropoda; class Insecta; order Diptera; family Syrphidae; genus Eumerus; species Eumerus sabulonum. The sequence continues at coordinate 214,982,318 of OX645060.1, forward strand.
TTTCAGAATGTATCTACTGATAGATTGTTCCGCCATCATCGCCATAAAGGAAGCAAAGTCACTCATCCCTACAATAGTTAGGTAGTGACCACGCCTGCAGGAATTCGACTTTCCAGTTGTTCTTCACAGTGCGAGCCCATTCATTTTTCATTCATTTTAAATTAATTCTATTTTCAAAAATCTTATAACTATCTTACATGCTAGACAAAATGAGTAAGACTAGCTTATATTATAACTAACATTAATGTCTTACTGACCCTAAGCGGGCACTCTAAAACAGACAATATACATATACTTAATCTATGTCTTTCGACAACTTAATATCTACAGTAAATTAATTACTTTATTTATTTATTTATTAAGCCAAGAAAATTGTTACAAAAAACTTAGCGTACTACAGTGCGAGCCCAATGGCTCATGTCGATGCACTCAGCCGAGTTCCTGTGAAACCTGCTTCCGTTCCGACTGTAGTTGCTAGCGTGTTGAAAGAGAAGATAGTAAGCAAAACTTGTCCACAATTGACAAGTTTTTTTGACAGCCTTTTGCAATTACTTCTGGACGAAATATTTCTATTGATAGTGACTCAAATAATGTGGTAACTGCAGTATTGGTTGAGAAGCCTACTGAAGAAAAGCAACACAATCGAAAGAGCTAAAAAAGCAACAATAGCTCTCTTTACATGCAAGAAAGCCATAGGGGAAAAATGGGGGTTCAATCCCAAGATTACCCTATGGCTCTACACCACGGTCGTTAGACCCATATTAATGTATGGAGCGACTGTCTAGTGGACAGCACTGGACAAGACAACATACCCCAAACAATTCGAGAAGGTACAAAGGCTGGCGTGTTTATGCATTACCGGGGCCCTCAGGTCCACCCCAACGGCTGCACTTAACATGATACTCGACCTTACACCACTCGATATTTTCGGCAAGCAAATTGCCACACAAACGGCCATTAGACTTAAAGCCAACTCGAACTGGAAGAGCTACGTCATTGGCCACTCCTCGATCCTGATTAACAGGTTAACCATGGCAGAAAACCTAGACCTCACAGAACCCATCACAGTCTTGGAAAAAACTTTACAACGTTCTACCCGGACAGACAAAACTGGACTCGCCAGACTCAGCCTCTGCGTAGACTTTTATACTGACGGGTCTAAAACCAAAGACGGGGTGGGTAGTGGAGTATTCTGCAAACAACTTAAGCTAAACAAGGCTCTAAAACTATCTTATCACTGCAGCGTTTTCCAGGCGGAACTGTTGGCAATAAAAGAGGCTCTGTCCTGGCTGAAGTGGAACGTGATATCCACCACGGATATCCGCATTCTCACGGATAGCCAGCAGCCTTAAGGTCGCTGGAGTCCTATGTGTACACATCAAAAACTAGTCTCGACTGTCGCCTATCTCTTAACGAGATGGCTGAACAGTTCAACATACAACTTATATGGGTACCGGGACACAGCGACATCACTGGAAATGAAAGAGCCGACACACTCACCAAAAAAGGAACGACGCTACAATCAACTGTGGTTTGTGAGGGTATACCCTTCGCAACCATTAAACACAATCTCACTACCCTCGCCAGGGCCGAGACGAACCGGAGATGGACTCAGGGACACATCTGTCTCATCACCAGGCAAATCTGGCCCCGGCTCGATAGTCAACGGACTAGGAGTATTATCTCCCTAAATAGAACTGACATCTATAAAGTCATAGGTGTCATCACAGGACACTGCCTTATTGGCAGTCACGCGCATAAACTAGGTATCACTCCGAATGATTTTTGTAGGAGCTGTCTAGACGAGGAAGAGGTCGAATCCATCCATCACCTCCTCTGCGCCTGCCCGGCATTCTGCACAATCAGGAAACGATACCTAGGATCATACCTCCTTAACGATCTGACTGAAGTTCAGCAAATAGGGATATCTTCTTAATTTCTTAAGAAGCACAAAATGGTTCCACGAAAAGGGGGCTAAGCCCCCTCGTAGCTACACAACGGGCCTCCCTGGCCTATGTGTGTTCTTCCCATCTCTGGGAAGGCTACGGTCTTACCTACCTACCTACCTTTCTTTCAAATCATTATATGTCTTACAATTGTATTTATTCTTATGTTCTTTTTTTAATATCTGTACGAATTTTGTAGTACTAAGGTAATTCAAACCATATCTCTGTAATATACATATATGTATGTAACATCTTACTGTGAACTGTACAAGTTTCGGCCACAATAATTATCCAAATATATAATTCACACTACGGCAGATCCTGGAAAAAACCAATGAATTTCAAGTCGACACTCACCACCTATTTGTCGACTTCAATGCCGCATACGACAGCGTAAATAGAGACGAGCTATACAACGCCATGTCTACCTTTGGCATACCTGCTAAACTCGTCAGACTATGCAGGACGACTTTGGAGAATGCTCGCTGCTCCATCCGAATCGGTGAACAACTTACCGATAGTTTTGATGTCAAAAAAGGATTTAGGCAGGGCGATGCGCTGTCGTGTGATTTCTTTAACATCATATTGGAAATGATTGTGCAAAAATCACTGGCCAATACAAGAGGCACAATCTATTTCAAATCCTCGCAACTCCTTGCATACGCCGACGATATTGACATAATAGGTAGATCACAGCGAGATGTCAATGAGGCGTTTGCGAGTATTGAGATGGAGGCGGCGAAAATTGATTTAGTGGTAAACGAGGGCAAAACTAAATAAATGCTGTCATCAAAAAAGGACGCTCACCACCGACGTCTTGGCCAGAACGTTTGTATTGGCAGATATGAGTTCGAGGTAGTTAAGGACTTCGTCTACCTTGGCTCCGCAGTGACCTGGAACAACGACATCAGTTCCGAAATCGTCATCATAATGGATACGGCACAGGACATATCAAAGGTAGATCAGCTAAGCATTGCTGTGAGATATGCAGTAATAACTATATCGGAAAATGGACAGCCACTTGATATAGAAGTAAAATGAGTGTTTCTAGGCTTTTATGCCTTATGTTAGCAGTTGTGTGGAAATACAGATTTTTTTCGCAACGTTGCAAGATTTGTGTAACTTTTTCGGAAACAGCATCAAACGTTTAGGTCTACTGTCAAAATTTACTGGCGAGTCGGACAACTCTAAAAAAACTAAATGCAACTAGATTGTCCAGTAGGGTCAATAAGATATCTGCAATAAAACTTTGTTTCTTTGATATTATCAAATCTTTATCTGAAATATGTAGTTCTAAGGAGTCCTAATAAAGATGAGCGTAGTGAAGCAGAGAGTATTAAAGCAAAAATGCTAAATTTCGAGTTCGTGTTGCCTTCATGCACAGTGTATTGAAAGACATAATTTATGCATTCAAAACTTTACAAAAATGCGACATCAATTTGGGCGAGGTAAGTAAAGCTTTAGCAGAGACCAAAGCAAAGGTGCAAATTTATAGAAACGATTTCGAATTATTCAAATGCAAAGCCAGTGAAACTGCAAGAAAATATGGTATAGATAATCAGTTTCATAAAAAAAGGCAAAGGAAAGTTAAAAAACATTTTGATGAATCACCGATTTCCAAACAGAGAAGAATTATTTAAATTGAGATTTTCAATAAAGTACTAACTAGACACTAGAGAGCGCCTTGGCGCAGTAGGTAGAGTGTTGGCCTCTGACGCCGATGACACGGGATTGAATCCCGACAACAGCCATGTCATCGAACGTGTTTTTCACGATGCTACTCCTCAGCGGGGTACTGACAAAACCCCCTGTAGTATAATTGTCAGGAAAAGCTTCTCGAATCTCGCCGTTCGGAACCGCCAATAAACTGTAGGTCCCTTTCACCTATGGGAAAATGAAATCACACACAACATGGGTGATTGAGAGAAGCTCGGCTTTGGTCCTTCATGGACTGTAACGCCAACATACATACACATACATACATACTAACTAGACACATTAATACATAGCTCAATTAAATACACGTTTTACTGGTATGAGTGCAGTCTGTCAAACATTCGATTTTCTAACACCAACATTTTTATTACTAGTTGATGAAGCAACTTTATTACAAAAGTGTGACGAATTCCGAAGAAAATATTCAGATATAATAGGCCCTAGCTTTTGAGTTCATTTTATTGATATTTACCACCTAGTTTTATCTCAATTAACTCAAGCATGGCCTGTTGACCAATTATGTATGGAAATAATGAGCAAATATGGAGTGCTAGAATGCCAACTAAACGGAAGTACTTACAGCAATGTTATTATTCATTACAATTCCTGTCACTTCTACAGCAGCTGAAAATTAAAATTAAAAATAAAAAAAAAAATTATTTAAGAAATAGTATGGGCCAATCTCGATTCCGACATTTATTGCTAATAGCAATTGAAAACAAAACCGCATCAAGCCTGGATTTAACCGAAGTCATTGATACTTTTGCGAAAACTAAAGCTAGGAAAATATTGTAAATATAATTGTAATTTAGTAAGTTGGTAGGTCCGACCTTTATATAATAAACCCTTGAATCTTTTCTATTTCGTTTAATTGCCCAATACCTACACCAAGTTCTAATTGTAATTGATGTTGTTCCTATTTAGTATTATTATTACCTGCCCTGCAGTGCACAAAAAAGAGCTAATGATACAGTAGCTTAGCATTTTTAAAGTATTTGTTAATATTTAATATTTTACTTGATAAAACCTAACCAGTTTAGATAGCAGTGGGGCCCCATTTTTTGATTTGCCCCAGGGCCCTTAGTTACCTAGCTACGCCACTGCCGGTTCTGTCCAAATGAAGTCGTATTTGACCTTAGGCTGAAGGATGTTTAAGCCGAGCATGATATCGACAAACGATTAGACTACTTACTTACTTAGGTGGCGCTACAGTCCGCGGTGAACCTGGGCCTCAACCAACAAGCGTCTCCAGCCGGCACGGTCTTTGGCCAGCTGTTTCCAGTGCTGCCAGCTGTCGCCCAGTTGGTTGAGGTCCCTTTCCACCTGCGTGCGCCACCGCTGAGGCGGCCGTCCTCTGCCGCGCCTTCCTTCCGGAGTGGATTCGAAGACTTTTCGGGTCGGAGCTGTATCTTCCATGCGCTCTACATGGCTTAGCCACCTTAGACGCTGTATCCGTAGACGTCGTACCAGGCCGATGTCGCTGTACAACGCGTACAGTTCTTCGTTATATCTTCTCCTCCATACACCGTTTGAACAAACGGGACCGTAGATAGTGCGCATAATTTTCCTCTCGAAACGACCAAGGGCATCTTCATCCGCTTTTGTTAAGGTCCAAGCCTCTGCGCCGTAAAAGAGGACTGGGATGATCAAGGTCTTATATAGTGTCACCTTGGTTTTCCGAGAGAGGGCTCTACTCCTCAATTGCCTCTTGAGCCCAAAGAAACAGCGGTTGGCAAGAGTGATTCTGCGTTTTATCTCAGCGCTGGTGTTGTTGTCGCTGGTAATCAGTGAGCCAAGGTAGACGAATTCCTTGACCACTTCAAAGTTATATCCGCCCATGGTGACGTTCAGGCCAATGCGTCGGTGTTGTCCGTCTCTTTTAGATGAAAGCAGATATTTGGTTTTACCCTTATTAACCTTGAGACCCATCTTAGCCGCTTCTACCTCAATGCCCACGAAAGCCTCATTGACGTCTTGCTGTTTTCGTCCAATTACGTCAATATCGTCGGCGTACGCAAGCAATTGCGTAGACTTGAAATAAATCGTACCTCTTGTGTTGGTCAGTGACTCTTGCACGATCTTTTCAAGCACGATGTTGAAAAAGTTGCACGACAGCGCGTCGCCCTGCCTAAATCCATTTTTAACATCAAAGGTCTCGGTTTGCTCATTACCGACCTTAATGGAGCAACGAGAATTCTCCATTGTCATCCTGCACAACCGGCGAGTTTCACAAGGATGTTAAAACTAGACATGGCTTTGTACAGCTCGTCTCTATATACGCTGTCATACACGGCCTTGAAATCGACGAAGAGGTGGTGAGTGTCGATTCGGTATTCCTGGGTCTTCTCTAAGATCTGCCGTAGCGTAAATATTTGGTCTATTGTGGATTAACCTGGCCTGAAACCACACTGATAAGAGCCGATCAGGTTATCCACAAACGGTTTCAGGCGTTCACACAATACGGCAGAGAAGATCTTATATGCGATGTTAAGGAGAATTATTCCCCTATAGTTGGCGCAGTTATAGGGGTCTCCTTTCTTATGGACCGGGCAAACGATGCTGAGATTCCATTCGTCGGGCATGCTTTCCTCCGACCATACCTTGCAGATGAGATGGTGCATGCACCTTACCAGCTCATCTCCAGCCGCTTTAAAAAGCTCAGCAGACAGGCCGTCTGCGCCAGCGGCTTTATTAGACTTAAGTCTTGATATCGCTATTTTGACTTCGTCTAGGTCGAGTGGACTGAATTCTGTTACTTCGTGGTCCATTGCGAATGGCTCGTTCTGCCTGACAGCGGTATCTTGTCTATCATCGCCGTCAAACAGTCTGCAGAAGTGGTCTTTCCAAATCCTCAGCATCGACTGCGACTCTACTATCAGTTCTCCATTTTCATCCCTGCAGGCCGCCACCCTGGCTTTGTAGCCATGGCATGTTCGTTTTACCTTGTTGTAAAACTTACGGGCGTCATTCCTGCGGAAGCATCTCTCCATCTCCTCGATCTCACGCTTTCCGTGCTCTCTCTTCTTTCTTCTGAAAAGCGTGTGTTCCTCTCTTCTCTTCTGCTCATAGATTTCGCGAGCAGCTCTCGTCCGTCGTTGCAGCATGGCCTTATATGCCTCTTGTTTTGCTGCATGGGCTTGTTCGCATTGTTCATCGAACCAGAGGTTTCTAGGTGGTGGCTGTTTGAAACCCAGCACCTCTGAGGCAGCATCTCTGACGGCGCTCTGGCAATGAGCCCATTCCTGCTCTAATGTTTGTGCTGCTGTGGGCGGATTTGAGAGAGCTTTGAGGAGACACGATCGGCAAAGATTCTGGCAGTCTCTTGCGATTGTAGCTTTCCAACGTCAAACTTACGTTGTCCTACTCGACTCCTAAGCATTCTTGATATCCTCATTCGTACCTTGGCTACAACAAGGTAGTGGTCCGAGTCGATGTTGGCCCCTCGGAAGGTTCTCACGTCGAGAATACAGGAGGAGTGTCTGGCGTCGATCGCAATATGATCAATCTGGTTGGTGGTCGATTGATCACAAGACCGCCAGGTACCCTTGTGGGTGTTGAGATGGGGGAATCGCGTGCTTGCTACAAGGAGGTTACGCCCCGCTAGGAAATCGATTAGCCTTAATCCGTTGTCGGATGTGGTGTTATGGAGGCTATGCTTTCCTATGATCGACTCAAATATGTCCTCCTTGCCCAGTTTTGCATTAAAATCTCCTAGGACTATTTTTGTGTCGTAGCTGGGACATTGGGCATATGTTCTGTCCAGGAGATCGTAGAATTCTTCTTTGAGTCGATCGTCCTTTTCTTCCGTTGGGGCGTGAGCGCATATTAAGCTAATGTTTCCAAATTTAGCTTTGATGCGGATTGTTATGAGGCGTTCGCTTATATGTATCTTGGAAGCTTAAGACGTTTTATCGGAGTCTTCCCCTAATAACGAACCCGCGCCCGAATAGGCGCTGTTTGTTCTCCTTGTAGCAATTCCCGTAGTAGATGTCGCAGTTTTTCATCCGTTTTTTGCCTGGCCCATCCCATCGCACTTCCTGGAGTGCGGTTATATCTGCTTTATAGCAGTTGAGGGTTTGCTCCAATTGATCGCCTGCACCCGGTCTGTTAAGGGACCTCACATTCTAGGTGCAGACTCTCAAGTCAGTCAGTCGCTTGCAGGGGTCGTCAGCTTTGTATCCGTCCGTATCCGAGGCTTGTTGTCGTTTCGGAACAAGTGGGTTTTTACGTGATAGGGATGTTACCCCTAAGCACAACCCCCAACCTGGAGGGCCAGATTCCTCATTCCCCAGGAACAAGGGTTGGGTCGCTGCACACATTGGTTCACTACCTGGCGGGTGCCAGGGTAGCTATCCAGGGGGGCCACGCGGAGGCTATGTGTCAACTTGGATTGAACAGGGACAGAGATCGAAGCTGGCGTTTGCCATGTTAAATGCGATCAACTTCTTTGCTCCGTTTGCTCGCTCCCTCCCTCTCAACAACGATTAGACCGTGGTATCAAAAAGAGAGATTGCAGCAGATCGAATCCGTAAGGAGTGGGAGAAAAGGGAGCTATGATTCGACAAGAAACACAAGCCTCCTACAACATATCACGAGGGCGAATTGATTCTTATAGAGACAATGCTGAAACCAACCAGGGAGTCACATAAATTAGAGCCACGCTATAAGGCGCCATATATTATAAAACGATGTCTTCGTTTCGATCGTTACCTGTTGAAGGAAAACGGCTTATCGCGAAAACGCCGCAAGTTCCCAAGCGTCATTACCAGCAATGAGATCAGACATTGGTTTTCCCTGGGTTCCGAGAATGGAAGCGAAAGCTACGAGGAGAAAGGGGACTCAATTGAGCCGTGGACCTCTCCAATAGAAGCCAAATGTATATATCTATGAATGTATTAGGGTAACGAAGCAAAATGACAAAATTGATGAGTTAAGTTCGAACAGCGGTCTTGATACACGTAAAAAGGCATCCTGACAGTTGTGTCAATTCAATTTTGTTTGCATTAACTCATGTGGCGCGCAAACATTGAACTTCTTTACGTAGCCTGTTCTTTTATGATCATTCACCACTGTCATATCGCTGACGCCTAGAGCCTCCGCTGTACCCCGACATCTTGCGTGGCGCTTCTGCTCCACCATCTGAAAAATTTCATCAGCTTTTCAGTGATTGGCAGAACAAGGCGAGGTGCAACTTTGACACGGAAACTGTCGAAACGGAACCGAGCAAAGCTCTCCTAAAACCGGGGTTTACTCACAATATTCTCACCGTACACTTCACTCTTTTTTCGGGATGTTCTTGCATTGGTTTTGTCTTTTTTGTAGTGAAAAAACATCCCATAGAGTATCAATATAACTTTCTACGCAAATGATAAATTACAAAGCAGTGTACATATATAATGTAGTCTGAAAAGTCACCTCTTAAACGCACGTTCGTCTGACAGGATTCGACTAATACTACCCAATATATGGGCATCAAGCCCAATTGGTTGCAAAAAACCCCGGAGACTTTTTATACGATACAATATATGAAATTTTACTCGTATACATAGAAACTAGTGCAATTTTTGAAAAAATATAACGACGAAATGAATACCTAAATAAATAATAGCGCCAGTTCTCATTAAACGGAAAAACGGCATCACGCCGTTTAGATGACAAAACCTCATAAAACCTAAGGGATGTGAAAGCGGATGTTAATTTAAATCCAACTTGTGGAGTTAGGAAAACTGGATATGTTATGGCCAAACTGAGGTTGGTTATCTCTTGGATGACGTCGAGGAAGTTTTTGCCAAGGGCGCAGAGAAAATGTTGCAGAGTTTCCTCTGTGTGGGTGTTGCGACAACTGCGGCATTGGGTGTTAGACTTTTAAAAGGCCAATTGCTCGTACTGACTGCCACTTATTTAATAACTTTTCACTTTTTATTTACTAACTTTTTAGACGTTTACACAATACACTGGTTAAGATCTTATAAGCGACACTGAGCAAGAATATACCTACATATGGAGTTTTTGTAAGAAGCAGGATCGTCTTTTTACCAGGACATCGCCTCCAGCTTTGAAGAACTCTGATGGTAATCTATCCGAGCAATGGCTGCCTAGAGGTGACTCTGAGATACTAGGGCTCAATCTGTGAGCCAAACAATTATGGATGACTCAGTATACATTGGAAATATTTTCTGAACTTTAATGAGGACTTGGCACGATTTCAAAAAAAAAAAAAATAATAAACACCGTCAAAGGGCCATGACGAATATAGACACAGTTTATACGCAAGCCAGTCCAAAAGACTACCAGGTAATGGTTGCGCTGACATTCATCAGTGACAGACATTAAAATCGTAGGCGTCGATACAGATACTTAATCCCATCAGAATCCGATAACAACTTTTGATAAAGAGTATGACAATTGCTCGCATCCCTTCCAATATTTCCCAATGATCTCCATCTGCCATACCCTCCCTTATTCGCCACACGTATAGAGAAAATAAATGAATTTTAGTCGGGCCGTGTCCAATCAATACTTGTCGTCCAAGTAATTTATTCCTTTAATCCTTTTTACATACCTGCATCGAACAACAATCGCAAAATAAGTTCTCTTCAAAAATGAATAATGGCCTCAACCGGAAATGAAAATGCCAACGTAATTAATCGATGCAAACTCACAGATGCGCACTTATCCTTCATCGTTCGCATCCTGTTATCTCGCATAGGATATATTCCTCCTGAAAAAAAAACAACAGCAACAACAACGACAACAATGTCAATAATTTCCAATTAAAAAGAATTTATGAAGCCTCTTGTAATCGCAATGCAATCATAACTGCTACTGCCTCCTTGCACCTACACTCAAACTTTTCGCGAGTCTTTTTATTCGCATGTCGGTTGCGTACACGAGAGTTAGTACAGGTACTACCCAGGTTAATCGTTATTATTTGTATTGCCGACCTCATGCGTTTACGTTGGGCAATATCGAATCGAGGAAGTGTCGATACTACATTCAGAGGGCAGAATGGTAATTAAAATTTCCACACATGGCACAAGTCCCTTACCTTTTACTCATTTGAGTCCTTGTGGAATACGGGATTCCTCAAAAGTCGTGGCAACTCATTTCTACGATACCTGGTGGTGACATCGATCCTTTTGGTATAAGTTCAGCGATGCGGTATTTTCACTACATTTTCTATCAATCTAATAAAATTAAATATCCACAAAAAAACCGCAACAAATTATCTAAGACTTATCGATTGAATTATATGAATACCTCCGAAAATGCTCTGAAACTTTATTTGGAATTCGGGATACTCGCGCTGTTCAAGTAGTTAATGGGCTTTTCAGCTTGATTTCATTTAATATCATTTAAGCCACCATATACTCGCACACCTATATAAAACTGTAATAAATTGAGTGGTCGGTCGATACCAAACAAATAGGATCCTTTGACAGGTGGATGCTTGGTTCAACTTAACGAACATGAAAATGAAAGTAAATTTTAATCAGCTTTCCTCCTCTGGAATACTGTGTGTTTACACTTTCGGTAAATTACCCTTGTTTCTGGTGTGTGTATGTGAATACAAACCTGGACATTGTGTATCTGTATATAATATTTACTGTCTGATGACCGACTAGTTTTGTGGGGCTCTGCATCGATCACTCTTTTATCGCTGACAACGAAGTAATTACAAGTTGTGAAATTTAAGGCGATTGTATCGTAGGTCAGAGGTATCGATATGGGATTTAAAATGTTGTGCAGTGAGCTACGTTATAAAAGGGCTTACTCCTTATTTTATGTATTTTAGACGAAACAATTTAAGGATTTTGTTTCACATTGACGTGTTGGTGTAGTAATTAGCAAGTTTTACGGCCACTTTTTTAACTTCCCAATGGGAAGTTATTGTAATGAGGACGATTTTAGGAATTCCGAATCCATATCTTTACGTTTCAAGGGACCAAGAATCCACGTGTGTGCACGTATGTGCGGTCGGAAGATGGTATTGACTCGGGACTTATTTCCAGCAAAACGGGTTGAGCCGTTTTTTTGTTGGAAATTCAATAATTAAAAAATGGCAAAGGCAAGAGAAGAGAAGAAGAGAACTGATGAACGCATATCACTTACAATATATGGTCACTTCAGATTCAAACTCTGTGTGTGCAATTCTAATATAACATCATAAGTGCATGAAACAGTTGCTGAGAATTCGGTAGGTTCCTCTCCTCCTATGTAGGACAACCACCCTGGAGAGTAGTTAACGAACATCTACGACCCAAAGCACTGCACTCCCTTCAAGTTGTGTGATGAACATTAAAAAACCGGCGAAGTGCGAGTCGGACTCGCCCACATAGGGTTCCGTACCATCTGTATATATAAATATGAAAGAGACTATGTATGTTACCTCATCAGTCATCACATTAAATTACATTTTTTGTATGATGACAGATCTTGGTTGCAGGCAGCTTATAGGCATATTACTTTGATAATCAAAAATCTTCATGATGAGATATAGTTGATCATCAAAGTGTCCATTGAATTCAAATCAATTATCTTACTTGACAGCAAGGATGTGAAAAGGTGAATAACAATAATGGGAAATATGGGCAAGAGGTTTGCAGCTAGGATTAATACATCAAAGACACCAAAGAGATCAAAGCTGGGAAGTTTGCTACTGGTTGTGGCATATTTTTTTTTGTCGACTAACCTCAGTTCAGTATGTGACCAAGGGAATTTTTTGGATGAAAATCATGTCTATTTTGTATGGGAGCCCCAGTTAAATATTAATTTTGTTCTGATTTGCCGTGGTAGCGGCAATAGAAATACATCATCTGTGAAAATGTCAACTGTCTAACTATCACGGTTCATGAGATACAACCCGGTGACAGACGGACGGACAGCGAAGTCTTAGTAATAGGGTTCCGTTTTACCTTTGAGTACGGATCCCTAAAAAAGAGAAGCAGTCATGGGACTGCTGACAGAATTGAAATCTTCAAACTGGAAATAACAACATTTACATACATACATACATGTTTTTATTGTGGCGGAAATGTTACAATCTTTTTCAGATACAGCGCAGTAATTAAGGCCAAAAGATGTCCAAGTTGATAGTATTGGATAATAAAGAAAAGTGGTGAAGCTACACAGATAATTGATCTGTGGTGAAACAAGAAAATTGTGTGTGTTTTCATTCGGATAAAAAGACAATTGTAGTTTATCGCAATTCAGTGGTGCGAACCCTATTTGGTGTGGGATTGAAAATTTCATAACATTTGGTGTCAGAAGTGGCATTGCGAGTAAACGAGTGGAACGTTTATTCAGATTGTGAACTATTAAAAGAGTGAGAAAATGGTGAAATTGGAAAAGTTGACCATCGAACAACTGAAAAGAGAGCTGGATGCTCGAGAACTATCCACAGTGGGAAGTAAAGCCAACTTGGTGGAGAGACTGCGATCAGCGTTGCAGGAAGAAGGTGTCGACTGGAAGAGTTACGAATTCGGGGTGGAGAAGCCGTCGACATCTACTGAGCCAGCGTTCGATATGCAGCAAATTCTCGCCGCTATGAATGCTATGAGCCAGAAGCTGGAGGAAAATTCCGCTGCCGTAAGTAGAAAGTCGGAGTCTCTGAGTCAGAAACTGGAGGAAAATTCCACTTCTCTGAGCCAGAAACTGGAGAAACTTGAGGAAAATTCCGCTGCCGTAAGTAGAAAGTTCTCTTGCGTGACTACACACCTCGACGCGGTGCAAGGGCCTAGTAAAGGTCAATGACTCTCGGGGCAACCCCAGAGGAGACATGAAGCTAAGATGTGGTCAAATGGGCCGGATCAAGGTGTTATACGACCCGTGCCGATGATCAGCCTGGCTGGGGGCCCATCCTAAAAATAGCCCAGTCGCTAACGGAGTATCCTGAGCACCAGGCGCACTCAGGATTACTTAGCCCCCCCCTGCGTAATGCGGATCTCTGCGCGGGGGTGGTATTCCCTTTCTCCGCTACTCGTGGGACTAATATGAACAAGAACAATGACAAAAGCAATAACAATAATAATGACAACAACAACGACGACAACAACAAAATAGGAAACAAGAAACCGGCAGAATGTACAGAAACAAGTACAACTGCCGAGTCTCGGCGAGGTGCTGTGACAGGGGCCCCCACAAAGCCTGGTCCAGCATCCTCTGATAGTGGTACCGTGACAGTCGCTCTACAAGGAGCTAAGACACTGGCATATGTACAAAAGCCCGGTCCAACACCCACAGGAAGCAGCATAAATGCCGCTATCCGACAAGGTGCTACGACATCGGCCCTCGTACAAAAGCCTGGTCTAGCACCTTCAAGGAGCAGTCACAATACGAAAGAAAGGCAAGGTGCCAGGACAGTGGCCGACAAACAGAAGCCTGGTCCGGCACCCTCAGGTGTTAACAAGGGGAGGAATGCTCCTTGCGACCCAACCCTGAGTGCCCCCAAAACAAGCTACAAACAACGTCGCGCGGCTAGTAAGCTAGTGGAAAAATTGCGTGACATACCAAGAGATCAGCTCTCGGAAAGGAGAAAAAAGGCTCTTGACTGGGCGGAATGCACAATCAAGAGCTTTGGTAACTCATCCGTTAAAGAGCAGGATGGCAAGCGCCAGAGGTCGGCTGAGGAACTTCCCTCCACCTCTAAGAAAGCGCGGTCTCAAAGCATCTCCCCTGGATCCCAAACACAAATCTCCTATCGCGACGTGCTGAAGGTCTTGACCACACTGGCTGTTGTCGATAGGGGCGATGTGGATGGGAATGTCCCTCCGGCTAAGTGGACTTTGATCAGCAATGTGCTGCTCAAAAGCTACTTCCCGATACTCAAGGAACACCCTGGACCCTTCCCTATTACCCACCATGCAGGGTACTATCAAGGCAGAATCAAGCTGATCTCCTTCGAAGACCAAAGGTCTATGGACCTCTTTAAGCTCGCACTCAGCAGAGTCGGCGAGGTATGGGAGGGAGCTCAACTTGAGGCTGTACCCTTGAACCAAATCCCAAATAGACCCAGGGCTAGAGCCATTATACCGGCCTATCCCGAGGACCCTAAGGAGATTTTGGCAATCCTGCAGAACTGCAATCCCCTAATCCCCACCAAGGATTGGAAAGTTGTCAAGCTAGAGGATGTTAAGGGACCTTCAAGACTGATTACTATCGTAATCAATCAGGATTCCCTGGCACCTCTAGCCCTGGTCAACAATATGATCTCTCTGGGCTTCGACTCTGCGAAGCTCAGAATATACAAGAAAGACGGGGAGGACTCAGCTAAGAGAGCCTCCTGTGCTACATCATCTGACTCCATGGTGCCGACGAACCCAGAGCAACTCCCTACCATGGAGCCGATGATCACTGAGGAGACTCTCTTAACTGAGACCCCCTCCAATGTAGTGAACGAGATTACCGGGGAAGACAGTAATCTACTGTCCGACCTGGACCTTCCCGAGGTAGACCTTGGCGAGACTATGTCAGATTTTGATCTGGAGTCTGACGAAGAGTCTGCCAACGTCACAGCGGTGGAGGTTAAAGACTGCGGCCATCATGCTGCGGATTCTTCAAATTAATCTCCATCATTCTATCGCGGCCTCGGCCGCCCTAATGCTCCGCCTCACCAAAAGCGGAGAAGACGTCGTTCTGATCCAGGAACCATGGATAGTTAATAACATGGTACGTGGACTCGGAACATCCGAATATAAGCTCACCTACGTGCGCGATGCAGGTAAGCCTAGAGCTTGTATCCTAACCAAATCACACATAAAAATCCTTCTACTCCCATCCTACAGCGACCAGGATATCACGGCTATTAGTGTCGAGGGCAGTTCCCTCAAGATCTGGATTGCCTCGGCCTATTTAGCCCATGACCACCCAAGTCCTCCCCCTCCGGCCAACTTGGTAAACCTGGTCAAGGATGCGGAGCAATCAAATGCCGGACTGATCATAGGATGTGATGCGAATGCACACCATACGATTTGGGGAAGCAGCAACATAAACGAGCGAGGTGAGTCTTTGTATAACTATGTATTACGTACTAACCTCACCGTTTGCAACGACGGCTGTGAACCAACCTTTATTAACAAAAACAGACAGGAAGTCCTGGATGTAACCTTTGCATCGCAGGACATTGTCGACAAAGTCAGAGATTGGAAAGTCCTAAAAGAACACTCCCTCTCTGACCATCGATACATTCAATTCAGCATAGTCAACCACGTCAGTGCCCGAGCTCCTTTCAGGAACTACAGAAAAACTGACTGGCAAAAATATAGAACCTATGTTGAACCCCACCTAGGGGCAAGACACCCCACCTATCCGCTAAACTCCGCGGAATTAGACAGCTTAGTAAATGAGCTGACAGAAACCCTCAATAGAGCACTGTCTCAATCTTGTGCAGTTAGCACCCCCAGAGGCAAACCCAAGCCCCCCTGGTGGAACAAAGAGATAGTCTCACTAAGGAAAGAGAGCAGAAAGCTCTTCAACAAAGCTAAATATACCCGCTTGCAAGAGGATTGGGACCTCTACAAGGAGGCACTAAAGTCTTTCAAAGCAGCGACCAGGAAGGCAAAGAGACAATCCTGGAGGGACTACTGCGATAATATAAGGACGGTTTCCGAGGCCTCAAGAATAAGGAAGATTCTGGCCTCGGTTCCGTACAATCCAAGCCATCTGATGCGTAATGACGGCTCCTGGACAACCTCCAGAGAGGAAGCCTTGGAACTTCTCTTAAACGCACACTTCCCAGGCAGTAGTGACTTGGATTTGACACCTCCTCGGGTTAATCAGCCAATGACACCCTCCCTCGAGCGTGCTCCTGACCTGGTCAAATACAACAACGTCCTTTGGGCCATAAAGAGCTTTGAACCCTACAAGTCTCCGGGACCGGATGGTATCATACCAGCTGAGCTCCAGCAGGTAGCAGATATCATTCTCCCCTGGCTTGTGGTTATATACAATAGTTGCCTCTCACTTTCCTACATCCCCAGCAAGTGGAAGGTAGCCAAAGTCATTTTCATACCCAAGGCAGGCAAAAGCTCCCACACGTATGTAAATGACCTAAGGCCTATTAGTCTCACTTCTTTTCTATTAAAAACTCTAGAGAAGATTTTGGACGTACACATCCGGTACACCTGCATCTCAGGCAGACTGTCGGATAACCAACACGCCTACAACAAAGGCAAATCGGTGGAAACAGCACTCCACTCATTGGTCAGTAAAATAGAAAGGTCTCTGGAAAACAAACAATACACTCTAGTCGCCTTTCTCGACATTGAGGGCGCCTTTAACAATGTCGAACCATGGGCCGTCATCAAGGCGCTGTCTGATCTGGGTGTTACGGGATCAGTGATAGAACTGGTACGACAGCTGCTAATACAAAGAGTTGTCAAAGCCAACTTCGCTGGTGCCGTATCTACCAGAATGGTCAACAAAGGTACACCACAGGGTGGAGTACTCTCCCCTCTCCTCTGGAACGTGGTGGTCAACGAGCTACTGCTGTTGCTGGAGCAGGAAGGGTACGCTGTGATCGCCTATGCGGATGACATTGCTATTGCCGTCACAGGAAAATTTCCCAGCACTCTATGCGACCTTATGCAGAGTGCACTACATACAGTAGAAACCTGGACTCGGTACTGTGGACTTGGGGTGAACCCAAAGAAGACCGATCTAGTACTGTTCACTAACAAATATAAAATTCCGCCCCTCAACCCACCGAGGCTGGGTGGAACTCAACTAACAATCAAAGAACAGGCTAAATATCTAGGCCTAGTCCTTGACAGGAGGCTGAATTGGAAACCCAACATTCTTGATCGGGTCAAGAAAGCAACTGTTGCCCTCTACAGCTGCAAGAAAGTAGTGGGCAGGAGGTGGGGTCTCCAACCAAGCATTATGTACTGGCTTTACACAGCAGTCATAAGGCCTATCCTCCTGTATGGCGTCGTAGTCTGGTGGACTGCTCTGGACAAAGCAGTCAATCGAAACCTCCTGGGGAAGGTACAAAGATCGGCCAGCTTATGTATAAGCGGAGCGATCAGATCGACCCCCACGGAGGCCTTGAATGTTCTACTACATCTTCCACCAATAAACCTTTTCAGCAAGCAAGTTGCTGCATGCGCGGCCCTAAGGATGAGGAGCATAAGAAAATGGCCCACATCTCAAAAAGGCCACACCTCTATTCTAAAACACTTCAAAGTACCTATGGACACTGACTACATCAACCCGCAGAATGTGTTCACCAGGAACTTCGAGGTTGTCTTTCCATCCAGGGAGGAATGGGCTGAAGGGAAAGTCATACCAAAGGACTCGATCTCCCTCTACACCGATGGCTCTAAGATGGAGTCGGGTGTAGGTAGTGGGGTCTACTCCAAGGAACTTAACCTCAACCTATCATTTAGACTCCCAAATTACTGTAGTGTGTTTCAGGCAGAAATAACTGCGATAACGGAGGCCCTGGCATGGCTCAGGATCAATGTAATATCCACAAAGGATATTATCATTTGCACGGATAGCCAATCTGCGATAAAATCCCTGGCAGCGATAACCCACAAATCAAAAACATCCATTAACTGTCGCCTATCTCTAGATGAGATGGCTGAACAGTTCAATATTAAAATACTGTGGGTCCCCGGGCATAGGGATATTCCAGGAAACTGCGCGGCCGACGAACTCGCAAGGTTAGGGTCAAGCACACTCAGCCTACCTACCCTCGGGTACCTAAAAACACCAATAAGTACGGTAAAGCACATGATAAAGCTTCAAACCATAGAGAGGACCAATCTCCAATGGAATGAGAGCAATATCGGCTTTATCACCAAACAATTGTGGCCTAAGTTAAACTTAGGACGAACCAGGGACCTGGTGGCAACCAGGAGGGCAACCTTAAGCACCCTGGTGGGGGTCATTACAGGTCACTGCACCATTGGAAAACACGCCGCCAGACTGGGGCTACCCTACAATGACTTCTGTCGCGGCTGCATGGACGAGGAGGAGGAGGAATCAATACACCATCTCCTCTGCTCATGTCCCTCTTTTGCGAATCGCAGGAGGATTTACCTCGGCGCGCCCTTCTTCGACAATCTGAGTGAGCTAGCAAACCAAAAAATAGCTCAACTCCACCGCTTTATTAGAAGCACCGGTTGGTTCCCGGGTAGCGGATCAGGGTAACCTGATCCAGGTGGTATCACAATGGGCCGGTTTTCGGCCTAAGTGTGGCTTACGCCTACCACGTCAACCTAACCTAACCTAAGTAGAAAGTTGGAGGAAAATTCCACTTCCCTAAGCCAGAAACTAGAGAAACTGGAGGAAAATTCCACTTCGCTGAGCCAGAAGCTGGAGACGTTAGAAGGGATCCTAGAGAACAATCGAGAAAGCCTAAGAAACATCCAGCAGACAGTCAACGATCGATTCCAGGACGTCGAAGAGAGAATCGAGACATCAGAATCGAGATTCGACAAGAAGGTTCTTGATCTCGAGAATAATCAAGAAAAAAGAACCGAGACACTGGAGTCGAGGTTCGACAAGAAGGTTCTAGATCTCGAGAATAATCAAGAAAAGATAATCGAGTCACTGGAATCGAAGTTCGAAAAGAAGATTATGGAACTCGAGAAAACTGTCCAGAACGTTCAGCATCAAGGAATCGTTGTACCGACTGCAACATCGAAATTCACAGCTACCAACTTCGACGGCACGAGCGCATTTAACATCTTTAAACTCCAATTTGAGACAACGGTGGAACGGAATCAATGGGGAGAAGAAGACCGTGTGGCCGCTCTAGTAATTTCGCTTAAAGGCGAAGCAGCTGATGTACTACAGACCATCCCGGAAACCCTGAGAAAGAACTACACAGCCATATGGAGAGCTCTTCATCGAAGATACGGCAGTGAGCACATGCAGGAGATGCACAAGCTGGAACTTAAAGGACGCAAGCAGCGTGGAAACGAGACCATCCAACAGTACGCTGCCGACATCGAGAGGCTATCCCATCTTGCCTACGCGGATGTTCCAGTTGATGTTGTGGAGAAACTAAAAACGGATTCTTTCATCCAAGGGCTAAGGGACCCCGATACACAACGAAGTCTGATTCTCCTGCCGAAGACATCTTTCAAGGAGACAGTTGCCAGCGCTCTCGCATGCGAAACATCGCTCTTGATATGCCGACCTTCCATCAAACTAGGGCGCATATCTCAAGACCAGGATAGTTCCAGAACAACAACGGCGAGTAGGAGTGGTTCATTCCCGGGTAGATGCTACACATAGCGAGAAACTGCCGTCTGCGGAGAAAGCGTTCATCCAGCAAATTGCGGCGTAGTTCCAGAGCAACAACGGTGAGTAGGAGCCGCCCGTTCCCAGGTAGATGCTGTATCTGCGATCAGCAGGGGCACATTGCGAGAAACTGCCGTCTGCGGAGAAGGCGTCCGAGGTCTAATTCGCCAAAAGGAGAACAAACCAGAGCACGCGAATACCTCATGGGAAGCAGTCATGGAAACGTGGGTGCCTTGTCGAGGCGACCTCGCGGAGTTGGATGCAAGCATTGTTCATGTGCGGAAACCAAAGAACAGGTCCCCGACATCCGTCGTTTCCATGTGCTGCCAGAAGATTCCTGGACTGTCGAAAAGGTCGGAAGGAAGCAGCGAGAAGATGCCGATCTGGCAGTCATCATCGACTACCAGGAACGAGGTTTTCGACCAAGTTGGCAGCAAATATCCAGTGAAAGCCCAATCGTGAAAGCTTACTGGGCTCAATGGCAGAGTTTGAAGCTGAAGAATGGTTGCCTCTACCGCAGTTGGGAAAGTGAGGACGGGAACATTGTAAACGATCTGCTGGTAATTCCAAAGGGACAAATCGACGAGGTCATCCGAGAATACCACGAGGGACCAAGTGGGGGTCATCTTGGTGTTAACAAGACAGAAGAAAAGATTAAGAGACTTTTCTACTGGGTAGGATGCCATAAGTCGATCACACATTTCATTCGCAAGTGAGAACAGTGTGCGAAGGCAAAGGGTCCAGTTAGGAAAACTCGAGAAAATATGCAGCAGTACAATGTTGGAGCACCGTTCGGACGTATCGCCATGGACATTGCAGGCCCGTTCCCAACGAGCAACACTGGAAACAAATACGCGCTGGTGGTGATCGATTACTTCAGCAAGTGGCCTGAGGATGCATTCGTAAATAACTGGGTTGCGCGTTATGGAGTACCAATGGAACTGCACTCAGACCAAGGAAGGAACTTCGAGTCGTCGGTGTTCAAAGAACTCTGCGACATGCTAGGTATCAGAAAGACGCGGACAACACCATTACACCCACAATCTGATGGCAATGTCGAAAGGTTCAACCGGACGATGGAGGAATACTTGAGGAAAGTCGTCGTTAGAGATCAGAAGGACTGGGATGAACATCTTCCCCTTTTCTTAATGGCGTACCGGTCGGCACAACACAATTCAACGGCAACAACACCAGCTGAAGCCATTTTTGGATCCGATCTCCGACTTCCATCAGTTCATCCGGGAGCGACTGAATTTGGTCAGCGATAAGATGAAGGCGAGATATGACTTAAGGGCGAACTCTTCTGGATTCGAGACAGGACAATTGGTATTGCTGTACAACCCACAACGAAAAATAGGCTTGTGCCCCAAATTGCAATCAGCCTGGGACGGGTCATATGAGGTCATCAAGAAGCTCAATGACGTGGTATACCGAATACAGCAGATGGGAAACAGACGGGCGAAGTATAAGATTGTCCACGTAGAGAGAAGGATCCAATCGCTTGTTCGAGGACGAACAAATTTAGGAGGAGGGCAGTGTTGCGGAGACACAAGCCGACGGTTAAGTTCGAATTTCGCTGTCGAAGTTCGAAAGCTCTCTTGAAGCGGAGATTGGAATGATGTCAAATGTCAACGGCGTAATGCTATATGTGAGAGCGTTCTAGAGATTTCCGAAGGGGAACTTCCGACGGCGAACGTTCAAGAAGGTGGACCGAGAGCTATATAAGCGCAAACACTCGCCCTCGGCATACATTCAGTTTGTGGTATTGAACAGCGCGTGACAAGTCGGTGTGATCAAACAGTGTGAAAATAAAAGCTCTCAATAAAGGTTTGTTTGTGTAATAAAGCTTAAAGTGGATAGTATTGGATAATAAAGAAAAGTGGTGGATCTGCACAGATTATTGATCCGTGGTGAAACAAGAAAAGTGTGTGTGTTTTCATTCGGATAAAAAGGACAATTGTAGTTTATCGCAATCCAGCGGTGCGAAACCTATTCGGCGTGGGATCGAATATTTTGTAATAATACATATGACGGGCTCCCCAAAACGGGCTCTGGACAAAACATAAATACAACTTATATGAAATAGTGATTATTATACACTTACATATTTATACGTATTTGTACATAGGGGTGGCCGTGGTGCAGTGGTTAACATCATCGGCCGTCGAGCGGAAGGTCTATAGTTCAAATTCGTTTCATAGCCAAGAAAAAGCAATTCCTATACGGAAAAAAGTATGCAACACAGTTGTGAACTGCGAAATGCAGCATCGATGCGTCAAGTGCGCACAGAACCACAGGTACGACGAGTGCGACCGGGGCGCAGGTCTCGAAAGAGATCAACTATTATGCGCACTATGTGAGAACAACGGGCACCCTGCGAATTATCGGGGCTGTCCTAAGTTCCAGTACATAAAACAAATAAAAGAAGCTCGACAGAATGTCGAGAAGATACCTCCCGCGAGGGGTATTCATTCTTCAGCCATCACACCCCATTTGACCTACGGTCAAATGGCGGCAGGTCAGGGAAAAGCGGCACAAACACCAAAGGCTACTGCCAAAGCCCCAGTGCCCGTTCCTAAGGCACCGGGGACTCTGGTGGAACTGCTACCGATTCTGCTCGCCATTCAAGGGCAGATCGGCCAAATCCAGCAGCAAATCATTAAGCAGACGGAACGAGTAGACAGGCTCTACCCGTTTCTGCGCTTAACGCATCTAGAGTCCTAATGGATACGCCAGTAGAGAGTTTCCTGAAGATCCTGGCTGTTGATGTAAATTCACTGATTAGGATCGAGCGACGCACCGTTCTTTTTAACCTGTTGCAGGAAGAAAGCCCTGATGTGTTTCTAGCTAGCGAAACTAAGCTAAACCAGAGGCACAAAATTCGGCACAATTCCTACAATATAATACGAAGAGACATGGCATTGGGGCGCATTCAAGGCGGAGGTGTCGCGATCTTCATTAAAAATAATATTAAATATAAAATTATATATAACAGTGAAGTGCGGAGACTTCAGGTGCTAGAGGCATGTGTTGTGTGTATCCCCCTTCGGAACGGAAGGAGGATATTCATAGTATCGGCCTATGCACCTGAAGCACCTCAGCCCAATATCTTCATTGCAGAGCTCGAAATACTTTTTCGATTTCTGCGCCTAGACTCGGCAGAAAACTTTTATGTTTTGGCCGCAGATTTAAATGGCAAACATAGTGATTGGGGCAATAATGTACCTAACACTAGAGGGAGCCCACTAAGCCATTGGTGGGGCCCTGCATAATATTGAGTATAAACTCAAGTTACTCGCAACGGATAGTCCGTCGTTTCTTAGAAGCGGCGTCTATCTGGATCTAATGTTGCTTGACTTACGACTGAGACTGGCAGATACTAACGAATGGTCTACTAACTGTTTACGTACCGTTGAGTATGACAGTGACCATTGCGGACTTAGTGCCGTAATCAAAATACCGGACGAATTCGCAGAAATGGCAGAGTATGTCCACACGTACCCCTATGATTATAGTAGGGCACGCTGGCCACGCTTTGCCAACTGCCTGACGACTGCCTCATCCCCACCGAATAAAAGGAACCTATCAAATGACGAAATTGATAGGCACCTAAAACATATGGACGAAACTGTCAAAAAAACGATGGACAGAACGATACCACGCCAACGGCATTACGATACCACGGACGTGTACCGAAACGCGACCATAGACGCACTTCACAGACAGAAAAGTAGATTCCTTTCAAGACTCAAACTCTTGTACTGGCGGCTTACCGACAGACAAAACTCGGAGGTCAGGACCCTGAAGTCACTGATTAAAAATCTCCGACAGTTAATTAAAGAAAATTATAAAATAGCCATAAGTCTGCACTGGAGCAACATAATTCGCGCTGTAAAATCCAACAGCGCGAATATGTTCCCGCAGACAAATAAAATATTTCGGAGCAAAGATCAGAATGACATTCGGGATCTAAAGCTTCCGAGAACATCTGACGTAAACGAACGTTTACTACGTACAGTCAACATCGATCCAGAGAGCGCCGTCCTAGATGATGACTTTTTTGTGATTGAGGATCCTCAGGAGAAAGTGGCGACAGTGCGGGCTGTCTTCCAGGATGTGTATAAGGTGAATGAAAGCATTCGCCCGAACCACGACCTGGAAAATAGAGCCCTGCTTCACCACTTCTACCTTCGAAATGATATAGAACATTGGTGAATCGAAAACCATGGTTTCATCAGGTTCAATGACGACTTTACGGCAAACAATGCCATCGTCAATGAAGGTGCTGATACACTGTTCATTTCGACGGAGGATCTCCAGTTGATCTTCATGTCATTAAAAAATAAAAAATCCTGCACTGAATAATGCATATCCGGTGCATTAGAAAACGGCGGTGGTCCAGCCAATCCATAAGAGGGACAAAGACTCCTCTAGTCCGGCAAATCTCCGGTCGATAAGCCTCCTTCCGAGTATCAGCAAGGTATTCGAGAAGGTAATCCATAGAGCCCTGTCAAAATGGGCTGAGGACAGAAATATCATCCCGGATAACCAATTCGGTTTCAGGGCGGGGCATGATACCATACATGCCGCGTCGAAACTCATTTCTGATATCCAATGGAATAAATGCAAGAACCAATGCGCGGGTGCCTGCCTGGTTGACTTGGAGGAGGCCTTCGACACCGCATGGTTAGAAAGACTCTACTATAAACTCAAACGGTTGGGCATAAGTAATCCATTGCTATATATAATTCATGATATGTTAACGAGTAGAAAGTTCGTTGTGAAAGATGCCAACGTAACTTCTGCTCAAACATTTGAAATTAAAAACGGATTGCAACAGGGTTCGGTAAATTCGCCGATCCCTATAAATATTTATATCAGTGAATTGATAGTTTCTCTTCACCATTCAATAGCGTATGCAGATGACTTGGTTGCGTACAGATCAGGTCCAACGATCGAGGTCATTGGCATTTTATTGCAACGTGACTTCGATAAAATTCAGCAGTTCTGTGATGACTGGAAGTTGAAAATCAACTTCCAGAAATCAGAGACTATTTTATTCAGAACGCCTCTATCTAGGGCCTCTAGGGACACTAGAAAACATTGGCGAAAATTCGCAATCATCGGACCGGACGGGCGTCCACTGGCGAGTAAAAGTGTAGTCAGATACCTCGGGATCTGGCTGGATCAGTATATGTATTTAACAAAAATGTAGATGCTGCTCGGGAAAGAGCCCGGGGCGCTTTCGCCCTGACAAGATGGCTGTTTCACTGCAGCCAACTTGATTCTAGGGTGAAGGTAATCTGCTACATGGCCTTAATCAGGCCTATGATTGCCTATGGATGTCCCGTCTGGTTTAATGTGAGCGCAAGCCTAATGGAAGGGATTCGGGTGTTTGAGAGACAATGTATGAGGACTTGTCTTGGATTACACAGAACACCAGAGTCTGAGTACAGAAAGTTCTATCCCAACGGGGTCCTATACGATAGGGCAAGAACTTTACGGATAGATAACTTTCTGATTAAACTGATTCGAGGTCACGTTGCAAGGGCAATGACTTCGACCAATAATCTGATCTCTGGGGCTACCTACACCAATTCCATGTATTACGAAAAAGTGCTTCTGAACGGCTTTGTGCCTCCGGAAGCATTTCTTTATTTCGATAATTGTGCGCTGATCCAGGATAGATTGGCGGTACCGCTAATCTTCCATGTGGCCCGTAATTCTGTGGAACGGCGGCTCCTTTACGAACCGGACGTCGTGCTCTGTGATCCCGAGCGCCTAAGGTACAGTAGAGCGGTTTCTCGCCGAGATAGAGAAGACGTTGTCCGATAGCATCAACACTGTTGGTGGCTAACGGACTCCGTCGTGGAATTTTATAATAGAGCCTCTTCAAGGCTGGTTCGCCGAACGCCATTGGCGGACTCCAATAGGGTAGGGTAGGCTAGGGTAGGGTAGGGTAGGCTAAGGTAGGTTATAAGTGTTGGGCAATTTTATTAAAAAATAGAAAATCAGAACAAGAAAAAAAAAATAAAAAATAAAAAAATCGTAAAATTAAAAAAGAAAAAAAAAAATGTATATACATTTTATACATATGAATTATATAATTTTTGTGTATACATTTTAGTTTAGATAGATTAAGTTAGAATTAGTTAGTTTTGGTTAGGTCGTAATTTTTACATATACCCCTAAACCCGTTATTAAGCTAAGTTTTTGTAATTTTCTTAGCAAACATTTAATTTAATAAAATATAATATTTTCTGTTAATATTAAGTTGTCGAAAGACATAGATTAGGTATATGTATATTGTTTGTTTTAGAGTGCCCGCTTAGGGTCAGTAAGACACTAGTGTTAGTTATAATATAAGCTAGTTTTAATCATTTTGTCCAGCGCGTAAGATAGCTATAAGTTCTTTTTCATGAATAAAATGCATTTAAAATGCAAATGCAAACCACTGCACTCCGTTCAGGTTGTGAGTCAAAAACATCATCTCTGTTAACTTCGCTCGCACAACGTTCAGTACGTTATTAGGCCTTAGTCTTGAGTGCGAGTATGACTATATAAAAAAACAAAAACATAGTGTTTTTATTTACATACATTTTAATGAATTCAAACATCGGTATAATTTTCATTATTTACATAATTATTATCATTTATTTCAACAAAACCTAAATTACCTGTACTTTCAATTAATTCATTGTAGTCTAAAAAGGATGAATCCCTGATGAGTTTAATATCTAATCTTTCAAAATCCTTCGTATACAAGCTAGTATGTAATTTGTTTCAGGCGAGTAGGTATCAATCTGTTCCAATAATTCAGCAGAAACCATGCTTACTTTGTCAATAATAAAGACTTTAATATATTTGAATAGATTTCTATATCGATTAGCTTTTTCAACATGACGAGTAAGTGACAATAGCCTGGACCGTTATATGCTCAATACACTATGAATTGTTGAACCATCTATATCTGCAACAGCCTTTACAGTTGATGCACATTCTAATCGTATGTATGTTGGCGTTGCAGTCTACGAAGAACCATCGTCGAGCTTCTCTCAATCACCCATATTGTGTGTGATTTTAGCTTTCCATAAGTGGAAGGGAACTACAGTTTATTGTCGATTCCGAACGACGAATTTCGAGAAGCTTTTCTTGAAAATTATAGGTACTACGGAGGGTTTTGTCAGAACCCCGGTTAGGAGAAGCACCGGGTGTTCTCCGGATTCAACCCCGTATATATTTGTATAGATATACCTTGAGGGCGCCGTGGCTCAGTGCGATGAGCGAGTTCGGATCCCGATAACGCCATCGAATGTTTATTTCGCGGAGTCCCTCCTCGGCGGGGTACTGCCAAAACCTACCGTAGTATAACTTGCCTTAAAAAAAGCTTCTCGACTGACGCCGTTCGGAATCGGCATTAAAACTGTAGGTCCCTTTCACCTATGCGAAAAATAAATCACACACAACATGAGGGTCTGAGAGAAGCTTGGCTCTTGTTCTTTAAGGGCTGTAACGCCAGCAAAAGAAGAAGAAGAATATATGCCTTCAGTGCTGATCAAGCGCAACAAATCGTACTCATAGCTATAGACATACTAAGTATTAACATAAGCATGTTGGTGACGCGAACCCATACGTTTTTTGTCCACCGTATTGTTGCACAATACGTCAGCTGTATAGCTACAGATATACTACTATAAACATGTCGGTGACGCCACACGAGATTTCAGCCATCCAAAAAGCGTTGCCAGTCATGAGCATGTCGGTGACGCGAACCCATACGTTTTTGCTTTACCGTATTGTTGCACAATACGTCAGCTGTATTGCTACAGATATATGTACTGCTATAAGCATGTCGGTGACGCGAACTCACGAGATTTTACCCATCCAAAAAGCGCCTAACGCACACATGTATAGTAAATGTGAGCATGTCGATGACACGAACCCATAAGATTTTCCCGTACCAAAAAGTACCCAACGCGGCTAAAGAACTTTTCACTTCAAAAAAAAGAAGATATATAGTTACATACGTACATACATATATCATACCCTCCACCCACCAGAGTACTCTCCACCACCTTGGATACTCTTGAAAAGAGCCAAGTGTGGTGAGTATAAGAAATTCCCGTGCTTCTCTCTGGCCATCTTGCAAGCAAGATGAGCATAGAGAGCAGCACGGAAGGTAAGTATTGCAGTCGCGCAGACCACTCTTTGTGTCCCAACCTTACGCTAACGCACATTAGATTTAGCTAGCAATTAATTATTTTAATAAAGAGAACATTTAAATAACTTTAATAAATGTGTTTTTATTGTTAAACATCAAACTGGCGCAGTCGGTTAAGCCGCGGTAAAAATAAAAATCGAGATTATCTACATTAAAGATAAATGTAGAATCTCGCGTTTTAAATTGGTTCACGACGCACAACTGCTCGCAAATAGGGTACAGTTAACCCAAGCCGTGTTATTCTCTAGAAGTAGTGGTAAAATAAAACAAAAACAAAAAAACAAAGAAAACGTCAAAGCAAATGGATAATTAAATTGTGAACAAAAAGGAGCAAAGAAACGCTATAATATTGAAAAAAAAATGTAAATAAACGAAAGAACTGTAAAATAGAACATCGACATTATACCATCATTAATGACAAATTAAGAAAATACAAGAATTAGGGGAAACCGAAAACCAAGATAAGGGAAATCAACAGTCAAGAATTTACCGGGAACTGAACAAACAGTAGAAGTGAGTAACATCTTAAAATGGAGAACTTAAACGTAGGCGAAAAATTTAAGATAATTTTAGAATTGATAAGTAAACTACCTGTATATGATGGTAAATGTAATAGTTTAATCGATTTTTTGGAAAGGGTCGATCCTCTGGTAGACCAAATGATAGAATTTGATAGTACCGCAAAACTATTACTAACGGGATATATTAAGGATGAAATAACGGGTATGGCTAAGATTAAGCTTCAAAAGCATGGCAGTAATCAAAACTGGTCAGATATTAGGGAAATGTTAATAAATAATTTCGGGCAAATAGGTTCAGTACATTCTTTAATAGATAAAATGAGAACAGTTAAGGTTAGAACTCACATTGAGGATTTCAGCAATGAGTTAAACGAAATTCTTAGTACTTTAAATAATATCTATAGATTAAGAGACGGTGGTTTTGATCATGGTTTATCTGAATCTAATAAAAGAATTACGCTCGAGACATTTAAAAATAACTTACCAGAACCTTCAAAAACTATAATTCTGAGTCGTAATCCTCAATCTTTAAATTATGCGTATACAATTATTTTAGAAATTGGACATCAGCATCACGGTCCAAATAGACCTAGACATTTTCCAATAAATAGACAAATTTCTAACAACCTACGACATAATTACTATACGGACATGAGAACACCCACACAGAATAATGATTAACAAAATTATAACTCAAGCAACAATTTTAATAGGCAAAACCATTTTTCAAACACATTCATACCAAATCAAAAAAATAGACCTGACTTTAATTCATCACGTTACAGCTACAACAATAGCGATAGAAACAATAACTATACCAACGAACAATACAATTACATAAATAGACGAAACAATCAAGGTAATTCCAATAGTAGGCAGACTAGGACAACAAGTAGAAGCGGAATAAGCCAATGAGCATAGGAGTAAATGAAATTAATAACAATGCTTATTCAAATAAACTTCCTTATATTGTAATAAGAACCAACATAATGTATCGGCTTCCACTTTTTAAAGAATTTAATTGTACAAATAATTTCATTAACCTTTTGGAATACAATTTTCATGACAAGTTCGATGGCCTAATCGGCAATGACATACTTATTAAATTGAACCCTGTAATTGATTATGAACATCGTTTTCTTTTTACTAATTACTCTAAAATTCCACTATGCTTTGATTTCGAAGAAGAAACATATTTAAACAAAACTGAAGATGACCTTTTTTTTTAATGTCCTCTCTAATCAGGTGCCGATGTAGGCGATGTTACTTTTGCTAATCATTTAAATCCGGCACATATTAACCAATTGAAACATTTACTAAAAGTCTATAACAGTATTTTTTACAAGGATGGTGATCCCTTGACTTTCACTAATGAAATCAGACATGAAATTAAAACAAAAACGGAAAGCCCTATTTATACTAAACTCTACAAATATCCCGAAGTACACAGCGAAGAAGTTGACAAACAAATCTCAGATATGTTAAAGCAAAAGATAATTATACCAAGCAATATCTTCTACAATTCACTTAATTGGGTGGTTCCCAAAAAGGCAGATAAGTCTGGTGAAAAACTTTGGCGGATTGTAGTGGACTACAGGAAGTTGAATAGCGAAACCATAGAAGATAGATTTCCGATGCCCAATGTAGATGAGTTATTTGATAAGCTGGGCCGATGCAACTACTTCTCAACATTGGATTTGGTGAAGGGTTTTCATCAGATCGAGGTTGAACCCCGTGATAGAGCTAAACAGCTTTCTCGACCAAAAGTGGACATTATGAGTTCTTGAGGATGTCTTTTGGGTTAAGAAATGCCCCAGCAACTTTTCAACGCCTCATGAACCACGTACTTAGTGAATTTATTTATAAAATTTGTATCGTACACTTAGACGATATTCTGGTATTTTCTACGAGCTTTGAGGAACACCTTGTTTCATCAAAAAATATATTCCAGCGATTAAAGGAAAGTAACCTAAAAATCAAAATGACTAAATGCCGTTTTGCAGAAATAACAACTAACTTCCTAGGGCATACAGTAGTTCCAGATGGTATAAAACCAGATAGTGAGAAAATAAAAGCTATAGTCACAATGAAACTTCCAACCACAGTAAAAGAAATCAAACAATTTCTCTGGATTACCGGTTATTACCGAAAATTTATTAGAGATTATTCGAAAGTTGCCTATCCCATGATAAAGTACCTGAAAAAAATGAAAAGATAAATGTGTCTGACCCAAAATATATAAAAGCTTTCCAAAATTTAAAAAGTTTGCTTACATCGGACCATAAAAAAGCCCAGATTTTAACAAAAAATTCGTTTTGACCACTGATGCATCCAATTACGCCTTAGGTGCAGTTCTTAGCCAAGGCAATCATCCTGTATGTTATGCATCGCGCACTCTTAATAAACACGAATTCAATTATTCAGTTATAGAAAAGAGTTACTTGCGGTCGTATGGGCAGTTAGGTATTTCAAAACATACTTGTATGGCAGGAAATTTACCGTAAAAACAGATCATAAACCACTTGTATGGCTAAATAATATAAAGGAACCTAACCTATCTTTCAAAATGAGATAGAAGAACAGAACTGTGAAAGGAATAAGGATGCTATAGGTTCAAATTCACAATCCGTGAGAACAATCCGTCTATATAACAGAAAAACCGATACATTTATTTAAAAATCAGGTATATCTTTTTTATGGAAGTAAGGACAAATCTACAATGAAAATAGTACATAAAAAAATTCAAAATTATATTCAACTAAAAGACAAAACCATTTACTTAGTACGATGCAAAAAATGTTGACAAGTAAAGGACTCTATTGTATATTTTGTGAAGATATATGTATCATTATTCTTAACATTTCAGAAACTTTGCGTTCATTTTTTTTTTTTTTTTTTTTTTTCAATGAATAAAAACCTAAAACTTCTAAGATCGAGTACTAAATTAAAGGATATTACAGATAGAATAGAAATTATAACATTGATTCAAAACCTGCACCTAAGTAACAATCATAGGGGTATTAACGAAATGTTCCCTGAAATGAGGAATACCTATTATTATCCTAATTTACAGGTAGAGATACAGAAATATGTTAACAACTATGACACATGCAATATTGCGAAACACGACCGACATTACAAGTAACCGAAACACCAAAACACTTCAACGACATTATTCACATTGACATTTGATATCCTACTAGAAACAAAATGTATCTGACTAGTATTGACAAATTTACGAAGTATGCTACTTTACATCACCTAGAAAATCGGAATTGGATTGCTATACTTGAGGCAATCAAAGCACGTATCCAGTACATTGGTAAGCCAAACAAAATGATTGCCGATGGCGATAGTTGCATACAACACGGACAACAATTTCTTGAAGAACAGAATATAACGCTTCACAAAACAGCTGCGTCTTTGAAAATTGGTAATGCTGACATTGAAGTTACGAGTTCTAAACGCTATGAAGGACAACACAGACTTAGATACTAAACTATTCAACATAATAAATATTTATAATGTTGCGGAGATGCAAGCGGACCGTTAAGTTCGAAAACTCTCTGGAAGTGGGGATTGGAATGATGTCAACTTCCAATGGAATTGTCAGAGCGTTCTAGAGATTTCCGATGGGGAACTTCCAACGGCGAACGTTCGAGATGGTGGACCGAGAGCTATATAAGCGCGAACACTCGCCCTCGACATTCATTCAGTTTGTGGTATAAAACAGCGTGTGACAAGTCGGTGTGATCAACCAAGGTGAAAAGAAAAGCTTTCAATAAAGGTTTGTGTATTGTGTAATAAAGTTTAAGGTGGATTGTACTGTGTAATAAAGTTTAAAGTGGATTGTATTGGAGAATAAATAAAAGTGGTGAAGCTACACAGATAATTGATCTGTGGTGAAAGAAATAAAAGTGTGTGTGTGTTTTAAATTGGGAAAATGTAGAAAATTGTAGTTTATCGCAATCCAGTGGTGCGAACCCTATTTGGTGTGGGGATAGAAAAATTCGTAACATTTGGTGTCAGAAGTGGGATTGCGAGTAAACGAGTGAAACTTTATTTGAGTTGTGAAGTGAATCATTGCAAAAGTGAGAAAATGGTAAAATTGGAAAAGTTGACAATTGAACAACTGAAAAAAGAGCTGGATGCTCGGGAATTATCCACAGTGGGAAGTAAAGCCAACCTGGTGGAGAGACTGCGATCGGCGTTGCAGGAAGAAGGTTTCGACTGGGAGAGTTACGAATTCGGGGTGGAGAAGCCGTCGACATCTACTGAGCCAGCGTTCGATATGCAGCAAATTCTCGCAGCTATGAATGCTATGAGTGCTTCCATATCCCAGAAACTGGATCAGAAGTTGGAGGAAAATTCCAGTTCCATAAGCCAGAGACTAGAAGCAACCATACATCAGAAACTGGAGGAAAATTCCGCTGCCGTAAGTAGAAAGTTGGAGGAAAATTCCACTTCCATAGGGCAGAAACTAGAGAAGTTGGAGACTTTAGAAGAGATGCTAGAGAACAATCGAGAAAGCTTGAGAGACATCCAGCAAGCTGTCAACGATCGATTCCAGGACGTCGAAGAGAAAATCGAGACACTGGACAAGAAGGTTCTCGATCTGGAAAGTAACCAGGAAAAGGTAATCGAGACACTAGAATCGAGGTTCGACAAGAAGGTTCTAGATCTCGAAAACAATCAAGAAAAGATAATCGAGACACTGGGATCGAGGTTCGACAAGAAGGTTCTGGAACTCGAGAAAACTATCCAGAACGTACAGCATCAAGGAATCGTCGTACCGACTGCAGCATCAAAATTCACAGCTCCCAACTTCGACGGCAAGAGCGCTTTTAACATCTTTAAGCTCCAGTTCGAGACAACAGCGGAACGGAATCAATGGGGAGAGGAAGATCGTGTGGCTGCCCTAGTAATTTCCCTTAAAGGTGAAGCAGCTGACGTTCTACAGACCATCCCGGAGACCCAGAGAAGGAACTACGCAGCCATATGGGCAGCTCTTCATCGAAGATACGGCAGTGAGCACATGCAGGAGATGCACAAGCTGGAACTCAAAGGACGCAAGCAGCGTGGAAACGAGACCATCCAGCAGTACGCTGCCGACATCCAGAGGCTGTCTCATCTAGCCTACGTGGATGTTCCAGTTGATGTGGTGGAGAAACTAAAAACGGATTCCTTCATCCAAGGGCTAAGGGATCCCGATACGCAACGAAGCCTGATTCTCCTGCCGAAGACATCTTTCAAGGAGACAGTTGCCAGCGCTCTCGCATGTGAAACATTGCTCTTGATATGCCGACCTTCCATCAAATTACGGCGCATATCTCAAGATCAGGATAGTTCCAGAACAACAACGGCGAGTAGGAGTGGTTCATTCCCGGGTAGATGCTACATCTGCGACCAGCAGGGGCACATTGCGAGGAACTGCCGTCTGCGAAGGAAGCGTTCGAGGTCTAGTTCGCCAAAAAGAGACCAAGGGAGTGAACGCGAACGTGGAGGTGCAAAAGGTGCACCTAACAATCCGTTAAACTAAAACGAGTCAGTGCAGAGGGGCATGCGCTGGCTCCCACATTGGAGTGCCCCAGCATCCTCGTATCCCGAATCTGTAGAGGTGCGACCAGCCTAGTCATCGAGGGAACGATGGACGGGCGACGATATCTGCTGACGTTGGACACGGGCGCAACTCATTCAGTCATCCGAAGCGGATTGGTTTCTGACATCGAACCATTTTCCGAGGTAAGGCTTCGTACAGTAACTGGTGAGAAGGCGGAAGTTAAGGGAAAGGTCCAGAAAAGAATTACGATGGGGACCATCGAGTTTCAGCATGATTTCATCGTTGCGGACATCACTGATGACATCATAATCGGCGTCGACTTCATGATTAGGCATGGCTTCACATTGAACCTCAACCAAAAAGTGATGAAGTATGGCAACTTGGAGCTCCCATTAACCATAGATAATGGACAAGGTAACAAGGTCAGGCGAATAGTCGTGCAAGCGCGCCAAACAGTTCCCCCGAATGCAGAAGCTGTGGTTTGGGCAAAGATAGAAGAGGATGCGGGGACAAGCCGAATGTGGGTGGTCGAACCCGACAAACGAAATCGACCCAGCGATATCATTGTTGGAAGGGCTCTGGTGGAGCCCCGACAAGACCAATTGGTTCCAGTACGAGTCCTGAATCCTGCCAGTACACCTAGGACCATACACAAGGGAACAACGATCGCTCAATGCCAAGAAGCTGCCGCTATTGTGAACTGCGAAGATCAGAAACATCAGGAAATCCAGAAAAACAAACCGTTCTTGAAAACAATGGCCAGAGAGTGGACGCAACATCTAGTGGAGAAGCAAAAAAGTAAAGCACTCTCCCTGCTTCGTAAATATTGGACAGTTTTTGCAGATGGTAAGAACTGTGGAAGAACATCAATTGTGAAGCACAGAATAGACACAGGGGACTCTAGAGCGATCCGGCAACCACCGAGGAGGGTACCTTTGGCGAAAGAAGGCGAGGTGGTCAAACTAATCGACGAGATGGAAAAGGAGGGCGTGATCGAACCATCTGCAAGCCCATGGAGTTCGCCAGTAGTGCTTGTTAAGAAGAAGGATGGAAGCACCCGATTCTGCGTGGACTATAGGAAGCTGAACGACGTAACGAAGAAGGACAGCTATCCTTTATCGAGAATCGACGACACCTTGGACACACTATCTGGTGCAAAGTGGTTCTCGACGCTGGACTTGCAAAGTGGATACTGGCAAATAGAGCTTGACCAGCAAGACAAGGAAAATACCGCGTTCACCGCCGGGGGAGAGTTGTGGCAATTCTCTGTGATGCCCTTCGGTCTTTGCAATGCGCCAGCCACCTTCGAAAGACTAATGAACCGGGTACTAAGAGGACTTCACTGGAGGACTTGCCTTGTCTATCTGGATGACATAATTGTCATGGGCAAGGATTTCGACGATCACCTTAAGAAGCTTGAAGAGGTACTGGAACGTATTCAAGCAGCCGGATTGAAATTGAGCCCGAAGAAATGTTCGCTCTTCCAGAACGAGGTGAAGTACTTGGGACATGTGGTGACTGCAGAAGGAGTCCATACAGATGAAGAGAAAATCTCAGCGGTTAAGGAATGGCCGCGGCCGAAGAATCTTCATGAGTTAAGGTCATTCCTGGGACTTTGCACATATTACAGGCGATTCATCCCAGGATTTGCAAACGTTGCCAGCAGTTTGCACGAGCTCACCAAAAAGAATCGGCCATTCAAGTGGGAGAAGCCGCAGGAGGAAGCGTTCATTCACCTGAAGGAATTGCTCTGCAGTGCGCAGATTCTTGCATATCCTGTCCCGGGAGAAAAGTTTATTTTGGACACAGATGCGAGCGGACATGGAATCGGAGGAGTACTCTCTCAAATGATTGACGGGCGAGAGCGGGTCATCGCTTACTACAGTAGGATCCTATCGAAGCCGGAGAGGAACTACTGTGTAACTAGGAGGGAGCTTTTAGCCGTGGTTGACTGTGTAAAGCATTTCCACAAATATCTCTATGGCCAAGCTTTTCATCTTAGGACGGACCACGCAGCGTTGAGATGGCTGCTGCAGTTCAAAAACCCGGAAGGCCAGCTTGCTAGATGGATAGAGAGAATCCAGAGTTATGACTTCAGTATCGAACACCGGAAGGGAAGCAGTCATGGAAATGCGGATGCATTATCGAGGCGACCTTGCGATGTTGAATGCAAACATTGTTCACGCGCCGAGACCAGGGAACAGGTCACCGATATCCGTTGTTTCCAGGTGCTGCCAGAAGATTCCTGGACTGTTGAGAAGGTCGGAAGGAAGCAGCGAGAAGATGCCGATCTGGCAGTCATCATCGACTACCAAGAACGAGGTTTTCGACCAAGTTGGCAGCAAATATCCAGTGAAAGCCCAATCGTGAAAGCTTACTGGGCTCAATGGCAGAGTTTGAAGCTGAAGAACGGTTGCCTCTACCGCAGTTGGGAAAGTGAGGACGGGAACATTGTAAACGATCTGCTGGTAATTCCGAAAGGACAAATCGAAGAGGTCATCCGAGAATACCACGAGGGACCAAGCGGGGGTCATCTTGGTGTTAACAAGACTGTAGAAAAGATCAAGAGACGTTTCTACTGGGTAGGATGCCATGAGTCGATTACGCGTTTCATTCGCAGGTGTGAACAGTGTGCGAAGGCAAAGGGGCCAGTTAGGAAAACTCGAGGAAATATGCAGCAGTACAATGTTGGAGCACCGTTCGAACGTATCGCAATGGACATTGCAGGCCCATTCCCAACGAGCAACGCTGGAAACAAGTACGCGCTAGTGGTGATCGATTACTTCAGCAAGTGGCCTGAGGTGTTTTGCATCCCGAACCAGGAAGCCAAAACCATTTCGGATGCATTCGTGAATAACTGGGTTTCGCGTTATGGAGTACCAATGGAACTACACTCAGACCAAGGGAGAAACTTCGAGTCGTCGGTGTTCAAAGAACTCTGTGACATGCTAGGTATCAGAAAGACGCGGACAACACCATTACATCCACAATCTGATGGCATGGTCGAAAGGTTCAACCGGACGATGGAGGAATACCTGAGGAAAGTCGTCGTCGGAGATCAGAAGGACTGGGATGAACATCTTCCCCTTTTCTTAATGGCATACCGTTCGGCCCAGCACAATTCAACGGCAACAACACCCGCCGAAGCCATTTTTGGAGCTGATCTCCGACTTCCATCGGACTTGAAGTTCGGCGTGGTACTACCGACAACTAGCGGCAGGGAAGACTTCGTAACCGAAAAGAACGAGCAGCTGAACTCTATCCATCAGTTCATCCGGGAGCGACTGAACTTGGTCAGCGATAAAATGAAGGCGCGATACGACTTGAGGGCGAATACTTCTGGATTCGAGACCGGACAATTGGTATTGCTGTACAACCCACAACGGAAAAAAGGCTTGTGCCCCAAATTGCAATCAGCCTGGGACGGACCATATGAGGTCATCAAGAAACTCAATGACGTGGTATACCGGATACAGCAGATGGGAAACAGACGGGCGAAGTATAAAATTGTCCACGTAGAGAGGTTAGCACCCTATTACGGAGAAGGGTCCAATCGCTTGTTCGAGGACGAACAAGTTTAGGAGGAGGGCAGTGTTGCGGAGATGCAAGCGGACCGTTAAGTTCGAAAACTCTCTGGAAGTGGGGATTGGAATGATGTCAACTTCCAATGGAATTGTCAGAGCGTTCTAGAGATTTCCGATGGGGAACTTCCAACGGCGAACGTTCGAGATGGTGGACCGAGAGCTATATAAGCGCGAACACTCGCCCTCGACATTCATTCAGTTTGTGGTATAAAACAGCGTGTGACAAGTCGGTGTGATCAACCAAGGTGAAAAGAAAAGCTTTCAATAAAGGTTTGTGTATTGTGTAATAAAGTTTAAAGTGGATTGTACTGTGTAATAAAGTTTAAAGTGGATTGTATTGGAGAATAAATAAAAGTGGTGAAGCTACACAGATAATTGATCTGTGGTGAAAGAAATAAAAGTGTGTGTGTGTTTTAAATTGGGAAAATGTAGAATAATTCGTAACAATAATAACGCAGCACATTCAATAACAAAACTAAAACCAATAGATTTTCTAACAAAAGATTTGACTAGACAAGACATACATGTATTACGAGCTAAATATGAAACTGAAAAGAAAAACAGAATAGATAAACTAAAAAAAAAACAAGGGTAGTAACCTTGATCAATGTTTAGATATAGTCCGAAATAGAACAGTACCTAAGATTTCGCCCAAATATAGAAGATAAGCCAATTTCACCAGCCATGGAAACCACATTACTGATATTTCTACGAAAATATGAATAGAACTATCCAAATCCCATAAGAAAAAAAAAAAAAAAAAAACAACGAAACATAAAGTTAATCATAAGGTCTACTAGAGATCACTCTGAGATAAAATTATGCTAAGTAGAAGCTAAGAAGCTAAGCAAATGATAAAGTTAGTCAATAAGTTAATCAAATTAGAATATAAAAGTACATTTGTAATAGACATAAGGATGTAAACTAGTCATTTAAGTCCCAAATTTGCATAACAATTATTTGAACACATAGAAACCGATAAAGAAAAATGGTATGAAGTAAATTTAATTATCTAAATAGAAATATCATAAGCTAAGTATCTTACCTATTGTACTTATCGTTAAAACAAATACTACAACAATAACGTTTATAAAATAATTTCAATTCTAAATTAAGTAAATAATTGTGATTATATAGATTATAGGGTATGTAATAGGAAATTAGTTTAATTTCCGGGACCGAAAAATTCGGCGGGGGAGGAGTTACATACGTAAATATATCATACCCTCCACCCACCAGAGTACTCTCCACCACCTTGGATACTCTTGAAGTGTGGTGAGTAGGTAAGTATTGCAGTCGCGCAGACCACTTTTTGTTGTGTCCCCACCTTGTGCAAACGCACATTAGATTTAGTTAGCAATTAATTATTTTAATAAAGAGAACATTTAAATAACTTTAATAAATTTGTTTTTATTGCTAAACACCAAACTATATGCATGTATGTACATACATATGTCACCAAACGAACAGAACTCTGCATCCAGGACAACCAACTTCCAATAAAGAAAGAGCTCACGTTTATGTATGTACATATATGTATGACTGTCGAAGAGAATGAAATGAAATAAAGATAAAGCAGTTCCTTTTACGACTTGAAACCGAACGGTCACTATTCCAATTCGTGTGTGTATCTATTTATCTCAGAGCAATTCTGACGCATACATATATGCATCTTCTAAATCATGGAAAACCGCAAAAAATTTTGATTATTTAAAACTTGTTGCATAGTTCTAGTAGAACGAATAGCCTCTCTGGCAGACTTTTTAGCCCTGATAGGGTTAAATGGGCAATTGATTCATTTGAGCCGTATAAGGTCCCAAGCAAAGACGGTGTCTTTCCTGCTATCTTACAGAAAGGCCTGAACACTATTTTATCACCACTGATAGTTCTTTTTAGGTCTTGCTTCAACCTGGTATATATCCCTCAAATCTGGATGG
This sequence comes from Eumerus sabulonum, assembly GCA_951905685.1. Classification (NCBI taxonomy): domain Eukaryota; kingdom Metazoa; phylum Arthropoda; class Insecta; order Diptera; family Syrphidae; genus Eumerus; species Eumerus sabulonum. Next base: position 215,022,054 of record OX645060.1, read on the forward strand.
AGGTCCATCTTGTCTTCATTCCCAAGATTGGAAAGCCAAGAGAACAACCTAAATCCTATCGCCCTATCAGTTTGACATCGTTCCTTCTAAAACCAATGGAAAAACAGATAGAGCTCCGTATTTAAGGTATCCCGGAGAATCAGATACCACTGCATCCCAATCAGTATGCATATCGCAAAGAATGATCTACTGAGAATGCGTTACACCACCTACAAAGAGGAGAATGGTACAGCCCCGCTCCGCCTTTCTAAATGGCACAAACATAGAATTTTCAGAGGAAGTCAAGTATCTAGGTATTGACCTAAATCGCAGACTTTACTGGAACTCTAATATTAAAACCAAACTCACAAAAGCGACTAAGGCCCTGTGGGCCTGTCGACGCACTTATGATGACACCTGGGGACTTAAACCTAAGGTAGTCCACCGGTCATATACCGCGACAGTAAGACGTATCGTTACCTATGCGTCCACCGTTACCATACAAAAGTTGAGCAAAAAACGATAGTTGTTATGCTTCAATGCCTTCAGAGACTAGCGTGTCTCGGCATTACAGGCGCTATGCCAACCTGCTCCATGGCATGCAAAGAAGCACTCATTGCACTCACTCCACTGCACCTTTTTGTTAAAAAGGTGGCATTACGCAATGCAATCAGAATCCTTCGTTCGGGAACAAACCTGCCATGTAAACCGGAGGGTTCACATGCCCATCTTACAATATCTTCCCGAGCTGGATATGATTACCACGGTCTCGGATGCATTTCCACAAACCTTCACTTTTGACAAGAGGTTTGAGATATTGATCCTAAATCGCTCAACATCGCACCAGTGATCCCTTGAGTAATGTCAAAGGCCTTAGGTGGTATACTGATGGCTTCAAGATGGCTTCTGGCTTTGGCGCCGGCGTCTTTAGACCAATTCCCAAGGCCCTGGGAAGGAGTCCTAGCATCTTTCAAGCATAATTGTATGCCATCCTAACATGCGTCAATCTAGATCTAGAAACTGGCATAAGAGGAGTAACCATCAACATGGTCTCTGATAGCCAAGCAGAGCTTTAAGCGCTGAGTTCGTACAGCACGAACAAAAACCGTCAAGAAATGCTATGATGCCCTAAAAGACCTCGTCGAAAGAAACAATGTCAAACTCTTTTGGGTGCCAGGGCACAAAGGTGTTAAGGGCAATGAAATTGCCGATCAACTTGTCAGGAAAGGGTCCAGCGAAAAATACATAGGTCCATAACCTTTCTGCTGCACTCCCAAGTCTAATATCAATTTCTTCTTAGACAAGTGGGAAAAATCGCAACATCTGTCCTTTTGGAATAGCGTTCGGGTACTACGCCAATCGAAACGATTTATAAGGCACACTTTATTAACATGCTCAAACTTAATAGAGTGGAAATCTACTTTCGCCAGAAATCGATCGTGCTTTTATCGATTGCGTCTCCCTTAAGCTCTCTCATATCCAAACCAGAACGGAAGCCTGTAGGGATGAGAACGGACATCTGATAATGGAATCGCAGTCGTTGCTGAGAATATCGAAAAAACACCTCTGCAGACTGTGTGGCGGCGACCTCGACGAAGTTAAGATCGCCATATCGAAAATCAAGCCGAATAAAGCTGCTGGCGCAGACGGACTGTCTGCTGAGCTCTTCAAAGCAGCTGGAGATGATCTAGTTAGGAGCATGCACCAGCTCGTCTGTAAGATATAGTCAAAGGAAAGCATGCCCGACTGACTGACTGTGATTGACTGTGCAAACTACAGAGGAATAAATCCCCTTAATATCGCCTACAACATCTTCTCTGTCGTTTTGTATGAACGCCTGATGTATGTTGTAAATAAGCTAAGAGGTCCTTATCAGTGAGGCTTCAGGCCAGGGAAGTCCACAATCGACAAATCTTCACACTATGGCAGTCCTTGAAAAAAAAAAAAAGAGACAATAAATTTCAAGTCGACACTCACCACATATTTGTCGCCATGTCTGTTTTTGACATTCCTGCTAGGCTCGTCAGACTATGCAGGATGACTTCGGAGAATGCTCGCTGCTCCACCGGAATTCGATCTATAGTTTTGATGTCAAAACAGATTTAGGCAGGGTGATGCGCTGTCGTTTGATTTCTTCAACATCGTATTAGGAATTGTGCAAAAATCACTGGCCAACACAAAAGGCACAGTTTATTCTTAAATTCCCACAGCTCCTCGCATACGCGGATGACATTGACATAATCAGAAGAACACCGCGAGATGTCAATGAGGGGCTTACGAGTGTTGAGGCGGAGGCGGCGAAAATGGGATTGGCAGTAAATAAGGGCAAAACAAAATATATATATATCCTGTCATCAAAATAGGACGCTCACTACCGATCTCTTGGCCAGAACGTGTATTGGCAGATATAAGTTTGATGTAGTTAAGGACTTTGTCTACCTTGACTCCGCCGTGACCTCGACCAACGACATCAGTTCAGGCTCAGGAGGCAATTAAATAATAGAACCCTCTCCCGAATGACCCAGTTGACTCTATACAAGACGCTTATCATACGCTCCTTCTGTACGGTGCAGAAGCATGAACACTATCAAAAGCGAATGAAAACGTCCTTAGCCGTTTCGAGAGAAAGATTTTGAGTGTAATTTTCCGTCCTATAAACGCAGACGGGGGATGAAGGAAAAGAAGCCGGAGAGACTTTGAATCCAACCCCGAGGGACGAATCCAAACAGAGGACGGCCGCACTTAAGATGGCGTACACAGGTGGAAGGGGACCTCGGCTCACTGGGTGTGCGGCAATGGAAAACACTAGCAAAAGATAGTGCTAGTTGAATGGGTATGTTGGTTGAGGCCCAGGATCACCACGTACTGAAGCGCCCAATAAAATGAAGAAGAAGAAGGTAATTTTTCAGGTTATTATGCTATACATATGTGTGTTGAGCATGGGGTAAATTATCGACATGCCCTATCAAAATATGGCAAGTAACTAAAAACAAGTCACTGGAATTGTGTTAAACTTGCCGTGGCATCACTCTTCCTTAAATCCTCGTAGTAGATGGAATATGAATTTGATTTTGAATATGCCACAAAAGCTGAATATAAAATTCCTGAGAATCCCCTTATGAATATATTTAGTTTAAATAAAATAAAAATCTGTTTAAATGCTTTACTTCAAAGGATAGCCGTCCTTCGGCTGTGGTTGTTGATTTTCATTATATAATATAAATATAAATCTTTACTCACTAAATTGAGGTCTATCTCAAGACCTAGGTACATCCAGAACCCTTCATATTGCCTCTTCCAAATCCATATTACTTGCTTACAACTCACGTGGTGTATTTATCAAAAGACAACCCACGACTTTGACAACATTATCTCCGGATTCTAATGACCCCATCAAATTCAAGAACAATACAATTTGAAAGGCTGCTAAATACCGTTAAGGCTTTATGAAGTTGCAAAATCGCAAATCCTAAGACATTATCTAATCCGAACGCTAAACCGTTAGAGATACGCGTTCAGACAGCTCCTAAATCCAACGAAAACAAAAAAGCATCCATTTGTCGAATGTGCCGAATAAGATTGATTACACATTAATTAAGATAATCATCACGTCAGTCTTTGGTATCCTTGAAGGGAAATCCATTGTTCAACACAAAAACCAGCTGAAACAAATGATAGCGTCACGATGGATTAATCCTTTGCTTCTATGGTGAAGATTTACCGAAAAAGGAAAGGACTTCCTTCCTTAAGAAACAAAAAGAAATGAAAGTAAGAAGAAAAAACGAAAAGACATTTCTCGTTGAGGTCGTTTTAGCTCGTTTTGCCTTAATTTGGTTTCATGCAAACAGTAAACAGTATGGACCGTTCGAGCGGATCATTTCGAATTCAATTTCATCCATTTAGCTTAATGCCTTCGAAATCAAATTGTCTAAAAAGGATTACAATGAATATTTCATGCCAAATACGTACACATGTATGTATGTACAAGCAGATGCGTAGATACGAATAGGAGCATTTTGCAGTCTGAAAATACCTCCAAACACTTAACGCACACTTGGAACCAATTGCTGAACCTGAATTCTCATCTTTAAGATTTTAGGATATTTACTTGTAAGAGTTTTATCTTTAGTTCTGTGCCATTTATCGTTTTTGTTTTATTTTTGTAATGTCGCCTTTCGATTTGGGAATTCTGAAATAAGAGTGAAAATGAGAGCTAAGCGGTAATGGTTAACATGTGTATCGCAATGTAATCGGTGGATGTACTCGTACAAAGTGAAAAAAAATTCTCATAAGCTTGGGATCGACGGTGTTGAAGGATGTTGCAGATGTTTGTATACAGTGTGGTAAAAAGGACAAGCATACGGACCCAACACCTCAAAAATAATATTTGTCCCGCTTTTATTTTTGTCATACTCAGAGGCACCTCAGGACTTTTGCAATCGTTTTGCAAGCATCAAAGTGTGTATTGACTGACTCATTAGCTACACCGTTACATTTGGTTTGTTTTATCTGCTGTGTATTGTAGCGCGTCGGTGAGAGAATAAAGACAAATAAGTGATTAGTGTTAAAAAAGTGAATTTCAATTAATTGACTTGCCTCGTGTCGATTTGGGTTACATTCGTTTATCTCTTCAATTGTGTTATTTGGCATAACTAATATAAAAATTGATTTTTTATTCAAATATATCAATTATTTGCGGGTAAGTTATCAAATTGGTCCTAGAACATACCAATACATATTTATGTACAGCATAATTATGTATGTAGCTTTACGGTTGTTATTGGTGATTTTTGTTGTTAGATTTCAGATAATTGTTGTGGCCGCTGATAGGGGAAGCTGTTAGGAGGTGGCATTTTCTTTATGCTTATTTGGCTTAATTGTATTCTGTGCTTTTCGTTACATTAAGTCTACATACGTACATATGTATATCGTTTGATACAAGTTAAGAGTAGCTATACACAATGCAATACGGAAATCAATTTGCAGGGAACGATCAGATTGGATTGTTTCGAGGATTTACATATGTATGTATATGCCTAGTCGGATTAATTCTGCCTATTGCCATGCGTATAGGTGCTTCAAAAACTTTCCGTTTGTGGCTATACATACGTCACTAATACTCTTGTGCAGTAACTGAATGTAAAAAATACTAACAGCTTTCTTTTATGGAATTGTACATTGATATTATTAGTAGACACAAAGGGATACATACACAAATCAAAAACACAGCGGGGCTTTACTGCTTTAATGTGTTTCCATAATATTCAAAATTATTTTCTCTTATAATAGCATGACGGATGACAAAAAAAAAACACCAAAAGCATGGCAGTATTTTACTGACGTTACGAACTATAGGCAAAGTGCAATTTTTGTGGTCAAATAATGTCATATAAAGGTGGTGGTCCATATAACTTAATTCGCCATACAAAAGCACGACATCCCAGCGTTTTTGCATCGATTTGTCAAACATCTAGTGCATGTAAAGTAGAGACCACGCCTTCCATATCATCATCTTCTCAGCCACAGCTTGCTGTAACAAGAAATTCATCAACCAGTATCGCTAATAAACTTTTTGTCTCCAATACAAATATTTCTCAATATTTGCAGAAGCCAATATCCTCTAAAAAAAAAACGAACAGTTAAACAGATATTTAGTAGAATTATAGCTAATTATAACTAAAGAATTTAAACAATTTATTAATAAATTAAATCTCAGCTATCAATTACCGTCTCGCAAAACACTGTCAAATGTACTTTTGACAAACTACTATAACATAGTAAAAGAAAATGTGCAACATTTCTTGCAACAGTCTACCCATTTGTCGATTACGACCGATTGTTGGACTTCCAAGCCAAATGATAGCCTAACGATAGCACTTCCTGCTCATTTTCTTCACGAAAACACAGAGCTGAAATCATGTATGTTAGAGTGCTGCCAATATTCGGATCGTCACACTGCTGAAAACCTGGGCCGAGAAGAATGTGTGATGACTGGGCTATATCTAACAAAATTGTTGCTGTAACAACAGACAATGCAAGCAACATAAAAGCAGCAGTGAGAATAAATAATTGGAATCAGATTCCCTGCTTTGCACACACACTAAATCTTGTTGTGCACAATGCATTGTCTGAAATAAAGGACACACAAAAAAAAAATAAAAGCTATTGTTGAGCTATTTCGACGAAGTCCATTGGCAACTGAGAGGTTAAGGTCCATGCAAAAATAAAAAAAACTAGGAGAAACCGAGCTCAAACTAAAGCAGGATGTTGCCACACGTTGGAACTCGACGTTTGATATGTTTGAAAGGGTACTAGCAGTTAAAAATAGCTTAAAATCCACAATTGCTATTGATTATCCAGAAATGGAGAATATAACCCACGAGGATATCGAAATCTTAACATCTGCATCTGAATCCTTGGTATTTTTCAAGGATGCTACCGAAGAAATGAGCTCTGAAAAATCGGTGACTATTTCAGAGGTAATTTTAATATCTCGTGCTCTCAAAGAGCAATGTGTAGAGTATTTAAGAAGGGACACACTTCCCCAATCCGTGCGGAAAATGGTTCAATGTCTTTTAGATGAATTGATTTGACGATTCACTAATACTGAAGACAATGATGTCCTAGCAGAGAGTACACTGCTAGACCCCAGATTTAAAAAATATGGCTTTGAAAACGACCACTCTTTCGCTAGAGCGTGCTCTAACGTGAAAGAATTAGTTAGTAATATGCATATCAAGACTCAGCAGCAAAACTGCGAAGAGAATTCAATGGAGGTACCACCGCTCCCGAAAAGAACACGTAGCATTTGGGATAATTTCGACAAGGGTGTTAGCGAAATTATAAAGAATGCAAATCCTGCGGCGGTAGGTATAATCGAAGTTGATAAATATCTTCAAGAGCCGCTGTTGCTATGCAATAGGAATCCCTTAAAATGGTGGCACGATAAAAAATATGTTTATCCAAGGCTCTACAAAATCGTGTTGAAAAGAATGTGAATAGTCGCCACTTCTCTTCCATCTGAACGTATTTTTTCAAAATCTGGTCAGATCCTAGTTGAAAGGAGAAATAGACTAAGCGGGAAAAAAATGCCTCAATTACTATTTTTAAATTGCAATATGCAATATATTAAGTATGGGCTTATTTTTTTAAATTCTTAAATCGATTTTCTCAGTTGCAGTACATATAATATAATTTTTAAAGACTTGAAATAATATATTTTTTGTTTTAAATTTAAATACAATATTTTTGTTTTCCCCTAGCTTTCCAAAACAAATACCTGTTGTCTTTATATTCACATGCATTCAATATACAGTTCCTATATAAATGTACATACATACTATTATAATCTGCATCTATAATGTACTCGATCAACAATTAACAATCAAATTGTCATTCTTAAACAAATATCCCTCTTTTAATTTTTACCGAACATTAATTGTTTTGTCTAAAACAACCATAATTTAGTATTAATAATGTGAACATTTTTGTTCTTATTAATCATAAATACATATGTATATATACTAACAAAATCAATATGTACAAAATTTTAATATTGCGAGCGTTTTAACATAAATGTTCATGTACGTGTACCATTCGTACGGGTATCTAAGATAAAATACAAATGATTTTGCAAAAGAAGATACAATATGGTTGAATCTATATATGTATGTATGGTATATAAAAAATCCCAAATTATTAAGCTTTTCCCAGCTTTTCTTCTTTATTCACATATATTTCATATGACAACGCTAGCAATGCCATCCCATCATATGAAGCGATATCAATGGGACATGTGACAACATGTACCTCAATTGAGGTGGGACAATGTACCACTTCACTTTCCCAAATGAGTACCTCATACAAACTCAATAAAAATGCGAGTCCTACCCAACACTAATACGGATTGGCTTTAAGGCAAGAATTTTTTTTAGTACAGGTTCACCCTGAGCCCAAAATATCCACAAGGTTGTGCAAAATTAATCGCCCTATCGGAAGATGTTATAATTTCTGCAAAGGGTGCGGTACGTTAGTATACAAACGGACAAGCAATGGAGCGCTATACTCCGCAAGAGCGTGGAATATATAATTGTATCGATTTTTTTTTTACCAATAATCGGTGGGTGGTGTTAGTACAGCGTGAATTTTGACGTCGATTTCCTAATCGTGTCGCTTCAACTTGACAAACATTCCGGCGCTTAGCTACTCGACTCGAACAGACAGGAATTACAGGAGACGGGATAGCATCTATCCGACGGATGCTGGCCTGCTAAAAAGCGAGAAAAGCCACCGCAGTCGAACATCTTCGGCACTGTTCGTAAATTCCATCCCCACCTCCTCGTGGTGCCAGTAAATGGCCCAAACAGCCGTAACCGTAAAAAAACCACAAACTCCGAAACAACCACAAGCCTCGGATATAACGGACCGGATTATTGTTGACGACCCTCGCAAAAAACGAAAAAAAGGACAATGATCTTCGACTCTGTACGTGGAATGTTAGATCCCTAAACAGGCCACGTGCAGCCAAACAACTTGCGGAATACCTAGACCGCTATAAAGCGGACATAACCGCCATCAAGGAAATGGGATGGAAGGGACCAGGTATAAAGCGGATGAAAAACTGCGATATTTACTACGGCGACTTCTATAGGGAGAGAGGACAACGATTGTTCGGATGCGGATTTGCTATTCGAGATGGACTAAGGCACAAAGTCCTAAGCTTTCGGCATGTGAGCGAACGCCTGATAACGATCCCTATCAAGGCTAATTTTTTTAATATCAGCCTGATCTGCGTCCACGCCCCCACGGAAGGCAAGGATGACTCCGCCAAACATGAGTTCTACGATCTCCTAGACAGAACGTATGCCCAATGTCCCAGCTATGACATCAAAATTGTACTAGGAGACTAAGCTGGGTAAGGAAAGCATCTTTGAACAAGTCATCGGCAAACATAGCCTACACGACACCACATCCGATAACGGACACAAGCTGATTGATCTTGCTACGGGGCGAAATCTCCTTCTAGCCAGTACGCGCTTCCTGCACCGATATACTCCCGATATACACAAAGGCACCTGGCGGTCTTTTGATCAATCGACCACCAACCAGATTGATCACATTGCGATCGACGTCAGACACTCCTCCACTATTCTTGATGTTCGAACTTTCCGAGGGGTTAACGTCGACTCGAATCACTATCTTGTAGTAGCCAAGCGCCTACGGATATCTTTTTTTTTTTTTTGTTGGAGGCTTCTGCTATCTGCTGGTGCACTCAGATGCAAACACTGGTCCATTGTACTCCAGACGGACGGATATCACGAACGCAGTGGAGTAGAGTAAGAATTCAAAGTTATGACGTTGGAAAGCTACTATCGCCAGAACTCGTGCTTTTACCGATCGCGTCTCCCTTAAGCTCTCCAATACACCTCAACCCTCCACGCTATCAATAGAACAGCAGTGGAACCTTTGCAAACAAGCGTTTCCTGGTTTGGTAATCTCCCGCTTTAGCGATTTGGCATGGTCAACAAGATGGCCCAATCTAGCCACCCCAGACTTCTTTCCTTGTGGCTAAAGAATGCCAACAGTTATCTTGCGGAAAATCACAGAAAATGCGATGAAGCGAGCTTGTAACGGAAGTCACTGTCCTACCAACCTAAACTGCGCGCGCAGCCTAAATTCAAATGTTACCTTGTGTTTTTTAACACAGACGTAAACCGTTGCCATTTCTTAAGATGGGTGAAGAATATTCAATCTTTCAACTTCCCTTCGTGAGGGCGCCGTGGCGCAGTTGTTAGTGTGTCGGACTCTGGCGCACGATGAGCGAGTTCGGATCCCGATAACACCAACGCCATGTAAACTTGCCGTGAAAAAGCTTCTTGACTCACGCCGTTCGGAGTCGGCATTAAACTGTAGGTCCCTTTCACCTGTGTAAAAAATAAATTACACACAACATGGGTGATTGAGAGAAGCTTGGCTCTGGTCCTTCATGGGCTGTAACGCCACCAAAGAAAGAACTTCCCTTCGTAAACTTAGTTCTACCAGCCCTCGCAACCTTTTATTTCCTTTGTGCTATTGCACCAACTTGATGGTACGCTGTAGTTCCACTGGTTCACTCATCTCTCCGACCAAAGATTCTGGGCAAATAACTTTTACTTAAATTCAGACAAAAATGGAGACTTATGACACCCATATTTTAACATATGTACACTCTCGCGGCTTAAGTTGTGCAATAACATGTCCAACCGAGTTCTGACATTGTTCTCTACATAGCTTAAAATGCTCAAATGATGATTACTTCCAAGACGTACTGTCTTCATTATAAAGTAAAAGTAACTAAATTGTGTTTATTTTATAGTAAACGCTACTTATTTCATCGTCTTGCATCCTCCGACCATCGCCTCAATTCACCTATCATCACCTTCCACTTCAAAGCTTCTCGCACCCGAGAATCAGGAAGCAGGAAAACTCGAATTTTAAACATTATAGCACTGCCATTTTTCCGCATGATTGTTTACCACGCGTTCGACATTATTGCTTCTTTAAGGGTATTCGAATGTACTTGTGAGCAACGCCAGAGGACAATACCAGCAGCGACAACAAAACAACAACAATTACGAATAAGGATTTCGTTCTCATGTTTATTAAATCGTAAATTTACAATAATTCCGCTTCGAAGTGCTGTGAAGAATTTTAATGCTACATACATGAGAGTCTAAAGGAGTACTTTACACCCTCGAAGGGTTGCTTCCAGTCGTAGCTTACAGGTTGTAAACTGTATGAAATCATCAAGGATCCAAGCTGAAGTGGATGTTGGCGGGAAGGGGAAATGGGGTCGATGAAGGGTCTACAGTAGTTATTGGGATGCATGAAAAGAAAACAACAAATAAAAAACACAATAATGGCATCACACCAGTAAGGACAATCTAGGTGTGTGGAGATACTGATGGTCACACGGGATTGGGGATTGGAGGTTAAATGGAAACTTATGGGTGTTTGATGTGTTTACGAGAGTCAAAAACAAAGTGGAATATAACGTTTAAATTTTTATTTCACTACATAAACGTATGGATCAATAGATCCATAGATGGGTATTCGTTAGGTTCAAGGACTCTTTAGTGAGTTCGAGAGTTTCTGTGCTTTATTACTGACATGTGCACATTTTGAAAATTCGCCATTTGTTCTTCAGAATGTTTTAAAATATCATCGGAAACTACAATGCATAAAGGGTGTCCCAACATTTACGCTATGTTTTAGGATAGACAGACAGCTGTTCTTTTTCCGGATGGAAATCCATATAAGTTTGCCAACGTACATTATACAAAATGCCTCTATGGTTTTTTTTTTTTTTTTTTTTTTTTTTTTGAAAATTTTGAACAGATTTTCTACGGCTGTTCGACCGGTCAATTGGATATCATCAAGAGAATTTTGCGCAGACCGAAACAAATGGTATTCAGAAGGTGCAAGGCCCAGGATGAACGGTGGATACATCAAAACTTCCCAATTAAACTCCGTCAATTAGTTCCGTGGTATCAAAAATGTGTGGGACCTGGCATTGTGTTGATCGAACACAACTTTTTTCCTTATCTGCTAGCCATTTCTAGTCCCTCTCTTTCCATTGCTTCGTTCGAACTGTCAGGTTGAGGACCAGCGTGACAGTCTCGCCAGATTGTATCCCCTCATAATGGACGATTCCCCTCCAATCCAACTAAACACTTAGCATCATATTTTTGCAATCGATTTAGGTTTTAAAGTCGTTTGTAGATGGACTCCGCCTTTTAACCATGATCGCTTGCGTTTGATAATTTCGTATTTAATCTATTTTCTATCGCACGTAATAAATCGCTATAATAATGGTTCGTAGAGTTCAGCAGAGTTTACCTGATGGTAATCCTTACTTACTTACTTAGGTGGCGCTACAGTACGAGGTGAACCTGGGCCTCAACCAACAAGCTTCTCTAGCTGGCACGGTCTTTTGCCAGCTGATTCCAACGACGCACTCCTAGTTGGTTAAGGTCCCCTTCCACGGATGTACGCCACCTTAGATTCGGTCGTCCTCTGCTGCGTCGTTCCTGGAGGTTGAACTCGAAGACTCTATTCGATCTATATGTCCTAGGTACCTTAAACGTTGGATCCGAAGATGTCGTACCAGGCCGATGTCGCTGTAAAGTTCGTCGTTGTTACTTCGCCTCCACTTTCCGTTTATACAAACGGGACCATAGATAGAACGCAAAATGTTCCCCTCGGAATGAGCAAGTGCTTCTTCACCCGCTTTCGTAAAAGTCCAGATCTCTGCGCCATAGAGGAGAACCAGAATGATTAAGGTTACGTAAGGCACAATCTTGGTTTTTCGAGAGAGGGCTCTACTTCTCATTTTCCTCTTGAGCTCAAAGAAGCAGGGTTTGGCAGGAGTTACTCTGCGTTTGATCTCAGCGCTAGTGTTGTTGTCCCTGGTCACTAATGTGCCAAGGTAGACGACGTCCTTGACCGCTTCGAATTTGTAGCTGCCATTTGTGACGTTCTGACCGAGGCGTCATGTTCAGTTGATCGCATACATTTCGTCTTACCCCCGCTAACCGAAAGAGCCATTTTAGCCGTTTTTGCTTCAATAATTTCGAATGCTTCATTTATGTCCCGCTCTGTTCGTTCCATTTGCCAATGTCATCCACGTGACAGCGCATCACCTTGTCTAAATCCCTTTTTAACATCAAGGGTCTCGGTTAATTCGCCACCGACCTTAATGCAGCGAGAATTCTCCATTGTCATCCTGCACAATCTGACGAGTTTGGCAGAGACGAATAAAACTAGACATGGCTCCGTACAGATCGATTTCACACACTGTCATACGTGGCTTTGAAATCGAGCAAAGGTGATGGATGTCGATTTGGTATTTTTGGCTCTTCTCCAAGATGTGCCGCGGTTGAATTTCAGGCATTCAAATAGTACGGCAGAAATACGTTATATACGATCTTAAGGTCTATAGTGGTCTTTTTTTTTTGTGGACTGGGCGATTCAGGTAATTCCGTGATGATCTAAATCGGATCATTCTAACTAAAGTATATTATGTGTGGAATGCGACATTGATCAAATGGTCGCTACCACATCCGAGAGGCCAAATTGACGTTGAATTTGAGTGATGGTGCCGGTCGTTTGCAATGTATAGGCATCCCAAAGCAAAAAGTAAAATGTTACCAATTGGACAATTTGGTTGCCCAATTCATATCACCATAGCCCCTTGGGTCAGTTTGATATTTTGCACGGATGTAGGCCCATGTCAGAAAGCAAAATTCGCAAACGTCCGGCTATTTAATAAGCCGATCGACTCTAAGTTGGTTACCAAACGTTGAATAATAAACTTGCAAGGACGACTATGTAAACCGTGGAATCTTCGCGATAAGGGCATCGTTGCCACAACAGAACACCCATACTAATAATGAAGTTTTATTGCTTGCACATGCCTTGGAAATTCGTCAATATTTTTTCAAACACAAAAAGCAGTAAAATGAACAACATGAAAATTAAAATCTACTCGCGTCTATTGAAAAATCTATACAAACACTTCGAGTATCAGCGATGTTACTCATGATGAGCGAATTCAATTAGACAGGTTAAGCCTTCTACTCATCTTCGGTTGATGGCATCAAAAGTATTAGTTAAGTGTTATGTATGACCACAGGCACACTTTTCGTTTGAGACCAGATTTTTTGCAAAGTGCCATATTAATACGAGGTGTTATCATTTCGTTTCGGCAATTTAGTCTTAACTCGTAAACCTGCAACACTGCGTCGTTCGTCAACATTTGTCTAGAATGGGGGGTTTTCTTTCAGTTTTCGTTTCGAAAATGAGTCACTCACATTCCAAGCAACGTGTTGTAATTAAATTCGTAGTGAAATCTGGTGAAAATCGTCCAAAAATTGCAGGTCTTGTATAAAAAGAAAAACAGAAAAAAATGGAGGCGAAGCGGTTCGAACAAGATCCAGCGACTTGTTTTATTCCCCAAGATGAAGTCATACAAGGGATCTTTGGGGTATCCAAAGTGCTTAAAACCGAGGGAGTAACTTTTGAATCGTTGTGTAGAGTTATAGAGTTAGACGGGCACTGTTGTGAAGGTCAATAACAAAATTTTGCGATAATTGCTTGCTGTTTTTTTGTTTTTTTGTTTTTTTTTTTTTGTTTTTTTTTACAAATCCCCGGAACTTAATTTCCACACCTCGTATAATAGAGGGGTGACTGAGCAAACCCAAAACCTCTTTGACAGATGCATTCGACATCGCTTTCTTTGGCACTGAACCACCGACTTCCACCCACTGTTTGGACTGGTGTTTCGTTTCTGGTGGTTTGTAGTGGTGGTCCACAAAATCGATCGAAACCCTATTAAATCGGTCCAAAGAGTCGCTGTAAACTTTTGCTACCTTCGAGAGAATTTCTCACTATAATACTTGAGAGAGTTGAAACGTGCACCCCCCAGACAGGAAATATACATTTCTGCTAATTGGAACATTGTCTCTGTTCCAGTCCGACAACTTTCACGTTACCCTCGTAAGTGGTTTTCAAGTTTGTTTTAGTATTGGTAACTGATCTAACATGCACTAATGACAAAAAATTGTATATAACCGCCTCTTATAAACTTTACGTCACGCCACTCTGTAACACTTTACCACAAACAAATTTTGTCCGCGGCTTGACGTTACGTTTTAATAACAATTTCGAGAATTCAACATTTCCTCGAGTCAACATTTTAGTTCAGACCACAAGCTTAGATCTCTGGCAAACAGCAAATAGCTCAACGTCAAGTAAAACTCATCATAAACCACTAACGAGAAAACCCTACGCTCGCGCTCTAACCAGATTTATAGTATGAAAATGCTATTAATGGCATTTGCTAGTTTATTCCAGGAAACCCAAAAATAATTCCCATCTCGCTGGAATCCAATTCATGCACATATCATCACTCTCGCCGCGTCTCCTCAAAAACCGAATATCTTCTTGTTATTTCATTAGAAAATAACTTTTCTTCCTTCTATTCCTACTCCTCCTCCTGCATGAAAAGATGAAAAGGATCTTATGTACATATTCATATAGCTCCTTAAAATCCGCCAATGACAATGTCATCATGAAGTCTCATCTCGAAGTCTCTATGGATGAAAAACCATAACCAAAGTCAAGATGTTGAACGCACGCCACCCAATGTGGTTGTTGTCACTTGGCTTGCTACTCCTGGGTGTGCCATTTCGCTCGAGCTAACCCAATTTAGACTCTAAGCCCAGTCACATAGAGTCACATTCAGCTTTAAAGTTGATTACAAAACTTTAGACATTGTCACTCGCGCTAACAACACCACTTTGTCTCGAGTGAATTAATTATGTATGTACATATGTATTAGCGAAATCGCATGAGTACGAGTGTATGAAGGATGTTTATATGGCGTTAATTGAAAGCGTGCGGCTGAGTAGATTGAGTCGACAATGAAGTGGAAACTAGCGGTTGTGCCGGTCGGATAAATGAAATGAACAGTAAATATCGGCTATGCCACGCTGCACGTAATGAGACTGATGAATAAGAGATACGAGATAGATGGAGTGGGATAATCGTTACGATTGTGGTATTGACAATGACGACATTGATACAGTATCGCGTAATTACGTGTTGCTTCAAGATAAGGTCTATTGACTGAAGCATGTCGGTGAAATGACATGCCTAGTGTCAGGTAATGTCTGATAATGCCTCGTAATGGAAAATGGGCCAATTTGTTGGCACGTGAAGCCAACAAGAAAAATTAGATTCCAGAAAATCATAAGTCATGCACTGTGTCATTTATTTATTGACTTTTTGTCATGGAAAGGAAAACTATCACTGACATCTACGACTGATATGCTTACCGGGATGTAGCGAAGAAATTGGACTGCTCTTTAGGAATGCTGCTAAATGAATTAACAAGACCAACGAAAGAAATAAGAGGGTGGTCACGAAAAACCATTAAGAAAACTGGCTGTTTAATAGCGTTAGAGAAAGAAAAAAATATTTAAATTTTCAAAACCACCTCACTTGGCATTAGTTTAAGGACAATGCCATAAGAAGCGTTGTGGAATCCAAACTTCCATCCAGAGCACCAAAGAAAGTTCCAATGCTTAATAAAAAAATTATTAAGTGAGTGATCAGTGCAAATTTTTTTTATTTGATCAGATCTGATAGTAGTAGTAGCAGTTGGTTGGTCCTATACATCTTATAAAAAAGGCCATGACCATAAAAGTGCAGATTATTATTTTTATTATTTTATAGTTACACTCGCACTCAAGGCTAAGGCCTTATCACGTTTGAACGTTGTGCGAGCGAAGGTAACAGGGAGAGGGAGAGTTTCGGTCAGGTTTACACACAACCTGAGCGGAGTGCAGTGGTTTTGGGTCGTAGATGTTCGATCATTACTCTCAGGGGTGGTTTGTCCTAGATAGGACGAGAGCCGACCAGATTTTCGCGTTGGTTATAATTCGCAGTAACTCGTTCATGCACTTTTGGTGTTAATATTGCATACGCAGAGGATGAGTTTCAATTGACCATGTACTGTAAGTGTTATGCCTGCAGCAATACGTTTGGTCGCTTTCCATTCACAACTGTGTTGCACCCTTTTACGTATAGGAATTGCTTTTTTCTTGGCTATGAAACGACGGCCGATGATGTTAACCACTGCACCACGGACATACTACAGAGCATAATGTTGCCACATGCCTTTTGAGCGGGTTTTCAACAAGTTAACGATCCAAAGAACACTGCTAAAATAACAAAGGAGTGCTTAACCAATACTGGTATTGCTCTTTTGCATCGCTGGATCTAAATCCAATATAATGTATGTAAAATCTATAAAAACAAGTGAAGATATTGCTGGCACCACAAATCCCAAAAATAAGGAAAGAATTTTGTTAGTCCATGCGAATGATTTGGGTGTCAATTTTATTGGAGTGTGCACTTCAGTTGAGCCATTTGAAACCAGGAGATTTAAAAAAAGTAATAATCGAGCGAAAGTCTCTGGCCAACGTAAGAGGGACGATTTATTTTAAGTTCGCATAGTTGTTCGCGCAAGGCGACGTTATTGACGTGATTGGCTGAAAACAGCGAGAACACGATACGCCGATCGAAGAACGACGCACAATAGCGATTTCTTGCTCCGAGCGTCACTTCGAAGAAATTGGATCTGTAACTACATATGTATCACAACGATGTCAGTGCGCAAATCAATCCTAGAATAACACTTGCCAACCAATGATTCTTTGGGTTAAGGATGCAATTGAGAAGTAGAGCCTTTTCTGGGAAAACTAGAGTGAATTTATAAAGGTCCCTACCATCCCTGTCTTTCCTTAGGCTCCAAAATGTATAGATCTTATCATGAGTGCTTAAAAAGCCACTGGTCACTTTGCATTTCACGTTTTTGCTGATGCGGTATGAAGGCAGAGCTTGAACCACGAATTGTATGGTCTACGTATCTTACGCCTAAGATAAAGGTCCGGCCCGAAAAGTGTTTGGCACCAACTTCGCTGACATCTGACGTATGTAAATGCCACTCATAACTATGTAAGCTAATGGGAAATTGTCCCCAATTCGATTACGCTCGACGAAAACGTTATCCATTAGGATGTAAGTTAAATGAATAGGTCTGAATCTACATTTGAGAGAATGGTTTTTTTTTATAGTCGCACAAGTTCAAGAGTTATACTCTTATGATGTTTGTCACACAACCTGGACGGAATGCAGCTGGTTTGCGTCGTAGATTTTCGTTCATTGCTCTTCAGGGGTGGTTGTCCTAGATAGCAGGAGAGGAACTCGACTGAATTTTTACGTTGGATGTAGTTCCCAGCAAAAGTTCCATGTCATTATGGCGTTATATAATCAGTCACAAGGAAGAAGTGTATACGGATGTGCTAAGATAGCAGTGAAGATTATATTCTGAATTAGGAGCAGTTGTCTTTCTGCAGCATAGTAGTTTAAATTTGGTGTGATGGAATCTGTACAATACCGATCCGTCTACCTGATTTTAGGAATGTAGAAATCTAAACATATTTTGGAACGTTAGATAGTAAAACTGCAGAGATCCGACTGAACAAGGGAGGAGTCTTGCTCCAAGAAAACGGTCTTGAAGAACTTGCCCTTGAAAAACGAAATGTAGCAATTGAGTTCCGGAAATTTAGTCATAGCTCGGGAACTGGGGACACTGTATCATTTGTCAACATCTGTTTAGAAAGAGGGGGCCTTTCTTTTAGTTTTCATCCAAGGCTGAAGTCGTAAGCAATTTTCGTTTGTGTGCTGTGTGGAAATCAACCGAAAGTTGCAGGTGGTGAATGTAGAGGAACACAAGCAAGACATACTGTTGACTTAAGGCTTGGATGAAAACTGAAAGAAATGGCCCCCCTTTCTAGACAAATGTTGCTGAACGAAGCAGTGTTGCCAGCTTCCGAGTTATAACTAAATTCCCGGACTTTAATTGCCATACCTCGGATATCTCCGATGTAAATAATTATTTACAGGACTTTTATTAGGCTGGATACTCTAATTAATATGATAGATAAATTCATTTTTAGTAGTCGATTTAATTTGAATGGCCGAGTCTATGCTTCAGAGTCATTAGAGTCATAAAAAAATTGACCTACCCTATGTGCGTCTCGTTCGGACGCTCCGGCAGCCCATGGCCTTTCAAACAAAAAAAAAATCGTTTATGTTCCACACACAGTTTGATTTTGGTGGCCACTGGCAGAGCCAATGTTCTTTCAATTACCCATGGAGATGTTTTTTCATGGCAAGTTTACTACGGGGGATTTTGCCAGTAAATCGCCTAGGAGGGAAACCGCGAAATAAACATTCGATGGCGTTGGTGTTATCGGGATCTGAACTTGCTCATCGTGGCGTCAGTGTCCAACACACAAAGCACTGCGCCAGAGCGCCCTTACGCACAGTTTGCTGTATTAAAATTAAATACATACCTGTTTAAAAACACCGTAAGGCTCACTGAAAGAGCGCCTAAGACCGAATTGCTGTTGGCTAGGACTTAAGCACACTCAAAGAAACTACATAAAATAGCTACTCATGAAACTTATTGCACCTCAATTTGACTTCAGGTGTTTTTGAACTGGAACTAGTAGATTTGATACGTTCCACTTTGTACCAAATCCAAAGTTAAGGCAGGAGTTTATTATAAAAGAAAGAACATTCAAGTGATAAAAGCTTAACAGCGCTGGTACTTGACACTCCAACACAGCCTGGAGGCTCGCTGTTTCGGATGAGGTTCAAGAGAAATAGATAAAGTGTTGTCCAATTCGATGAAGACACAACATTTGTCTTCTTTAATGTGTACGTTATTTCCTTCATCAAATGTTTGACATTGCCGTATTTGACAGAAAACTGCGCTCAAGCTGTTCAAGAGCTAACCCCTCAGAGGAAGCAAACATAGGTCGTCTGGCACATAAAACCGAGGGTACGAGTCCTGTGGGAGCTATATCAAAGTCTGGCTAAACAATAACTGTACACACACTGGGTAGTATCGTTGTAGTGAAGTAACATATCAAAAATGATTTGAAACGATCAAAAACACGTCGATCACTTGATGTGAAGTAGAAAATAAGAAGTGACAAAGAAAAGTAGCGCGGTTTGGTAAGTGCATCGCGAAACGGAAGTGCTCGGTAACCAAGTCGGTAACCCTGCCTCATTACTCCTATCTGTGAAATGATATCGAACATTTGCGATCCGAGAACCTTGGTTTCACCAGGCCCAGTTTATGGCAAACAATGCAGCCACTAATCAAAGGGCATGGCCACTATTCGTTCCCACGGAAGACCTCCTACTGATCTTTGTGCCACTATAAAGAGAAAAAAGCTTGCCGTCACGGGACCCCCGGCAGATGTAAAACATCTATATTGTTAATACTATATGTATGTATGTTGGCGTTACAGCCCATGAAGGACCAGAGCCGAACTTCTCTCAATCACCCATGTTGTGTGTGATTTAATTTTCCCATAGTTGAAAGGGACCTACAGTTTATTGCCGGTTCCGAACGGCGAATTTCGAGAAGCTTTTCATGACAATTTTACTAAAGGGGGTTTTGTCACAACCCCGCTGAGGAGAAACACCGTGAAAACACGTTCGATAACATGGCTGTGTCGGGATTCGATCCCGTGTCATCGGCGTCAGAGGCCAACACACTACCCACTGTGCCACGGTGCTCTCTCTTAATACTATAAGTCATAATTAATAAGAACCTGTAACGAAATATAGAGTAAAATTTAAAAAAAAGAGTTTCGTTAATAAACTCAATTGTTTTTTTTTTCTTAATTAAGGGGCTAGTACTACCCCATATATGATATTACAGCCCGCTGTGTCCCGAAAGATAGCTGACTAGTCTTCTGGTATCTACTCTATTAAGTGTGGGTATGTTAATAGAGTGTTTGTTCAGGGGGTAGAAATCGTTTGGCGATATCCATGAATGATATTCCAAAAGGACGGGTGTTGCGATCCACTTGTCTCAGGAGAAGTTGCCCTTAGACTTAGGAGTGGCGCAAAAAAGTGGAACCTTTTCTGGCAAATTGATCGGCGATTTCATTGCCCTTAATACCATGTGCCCTGGCACCTATCAGAGTTTGGCTTTGTTTCTTTTGGCGAGCTCTTATAGGCAATCATGGCATTCCTTAACGATTTTTGAGTTCGTGCTGTACGAACCCATCGCTTTAAGCCCTTCTTGGATAACGGAAAGTATACTGATGGTTACGCCTCTTATGGCAGTCTCAAAGCTTAGCATGTTAGGATGGCATATACATAATTCTGCTTGGAAGATGCTACATAGGACTCGTTCCCAGGGACTTCGAAATCTTCCGATATGGTCCACAGTGGGCCACCTAGAGCCTTTGACGTTAAGCAAGGGATCACTGGTATCCCAAGCTGAGCGGTCGAAGCTAAATATGTGTGGCAATGCGTGTGAGACCGTGGTAATCATATCCAGCTCAGGAAGATGTTGCAGGATGGACATGTGACCCATGGGTCTACACGGCAACCTTGTTCCCGAAGAAGAATTCTGATTGCACTGCGTAATGTCACCTTTTTAACTAAAAGTGCTTCTTGAGTTGCTGTAGTTGTAGTTTAACGATTATCGTTTCTTGCTCAACTTTTGTCCACCATACCGTAGACGCATAGGTGATGACAGATCTTACTATCGCGGTATATAGATACTGGATTACCATAGGTTTCAATCCCCAGGTTTTACTGTAGGTGCGTCGACAGGCCCACAAGGCATTAGTCGCCTTCGTAAGTTTGTTTTCAATATTGAAGTTCCAGTTAAGTCTGCGATCAAGGGAAATACCTAGATAGTTATCTTCTTCTGAAAATCCTATTTTTGTGTCATTTAGAAAAACGGAGCAGGGCTCCACTCTTCTCCTCTTTGTAAACGGGACTAAGATTGTCTTATTTGGGATAATCGATAAACCCACTTTGCCACACCAGTCAGGGATAAACTGAAGCGCGAGCTGCATGCGCTCACAGGCAACAATTTCGCTTCTGCAACCGTAACAATAAATACAAGGTCATCAGCGTATTCGATTACCTCGTAGCCACGAGTGGTTAACTTGCGGAGTAGGTCGTCGATAACTTTCGATCAGAGAAGGGGTAAAGGGACTCCTCCTTGTGGACACCCCTTAGCCGTCGATACTGTCGCCGCTACCTCTCCGGATGTGGCCGATATAATACGGTTATTTAGCATCGCCCAAATCCAGTGATTAGTGGGACGGTCTACACCCCTGCAAGATAGTGCAGTGGTGATCGAGTCATAGCCAGTATTGTCGAAAGCCCCCTCAATATCGAGGAAGGCGCAAATCGCGATCTTCTTGTGGGCGCAACTATTTCCAACACGTGCCACTAAGTGGTGTAGCGCATTCTCATTAGATCTTTCTTTGCGATACGCGATACTGATTAGGATGCAGTGGTATCTGATTCTCGAGGATACCTCTAATATGGAGCTCTATCAGTTTTTCCATTGTTTTTAGTAGGAACGATGTTAGACTGATAGGGCGATAGGATTTAAGTTGTTCAATTGGCTTTCCAATCTTGGGGATGAAGACAAGGTTGACTTCTCATCAGACTTGAGGGATGTAACCCAAGTTGAAACAGGACCTAAAAATAACTATCAGAGGTGATAAGATAGTGTTCAGGCTTTTCTGTAAGATAGTAGGAAAGACGTCGCCTTTGCCTGGGGGTTTATAGAGTTTAAATAAGCCAATTGCCCATTTAAATCTATCGGGGCTAAAAAATATACCAGAGAGGCTATTCTTTCTACTGTAGATGCTATTTATGACCTTCGTCGGAAGGCATCGAATAGGGAGCAGAACCATGGTAAAGGTACCGCCTGATTTACGAAGCAGCCCGATTCCATTTGTGTACTCTTGGGATAGCGCTTTATGGAGTCGGGCCGCAGTTAGTAGCGAGTAGTGTTTCTTCCAAGACATTCATTCAGATTTGCTCAGTTCGAGGTTGTATTTCGTTAGAGCTGATCTATATACATATAAAGTAGCCCCGAACAATGTGTGATTTCGGGAAGGCGTCTTTTTTCACAAGCATGTTATCAAGTCCAATTTTGTCCTTTATGGCCGTAAAATTGGTCTTCAACCAATCAGCCATGGTGGCATCGGCACGCAAGAAGTAGAGCCGACCTAACTTATACATCAATCCCCTAAAGTGATGTTTGGGCGCCTTACCCAACAGTTCGATGGAGGTGTCAATTACAGCCTAGTGAACGGCTGCCATCTGCGCTGTGGAAAGGGGAGTCGGATCTTCCCAGTCACACTGCTGTAGCAATTTTTGTCGGCTTGGGGGTTGCCGATTTTTCTGCGTTTGGCAGCCGGATTCGATGGAGTATTGCCGGCGGAACGATTGTGTTTCAGTTCCGGACATTGGTGGTAGGAGCAGGTTTTGCATATGCTAGAGCCTCATCTCTAATTTTACCCTGCTTAATTGCAGCCTAATAGCTGCTCGGACGACGTTAGTTTGAAGAAGCCATCAGAAGGTAGAGATTTCTCTACATGTTTGGAGGTTTCGTTTCCTGACACACCTGGAAGTTCATCCGAGAGCATACTTACATAGTCCCCACCGAGCGTGGTGTCGGAATCGGAGAGTGAAGACACATCTTCTGCCTTCAATCCAGCTGCAATGTCGGATGTCTCTTCAGAAACATTTGTATCTACAACAGTTCCCACGAGAACACGGGAAAATACAGTCACCTGCAGCGGACCCGAGACAGTGCAGGAAGGCTTTATTCAAACTGGAGGTCGCCCGGTATCCGAAGTTCGCATACTAATAGCTAAGCACCCTCTTAGTCATGCATCCGTCGGCGTATGCTGTTCCACCTTGGAGTAAGGGAAGTGAGGGAATTATGGGTACAAAGGAAGCGGAGAGGTGGGAAAGGGTGGTCAGTAACTGCTTCTTAGCTTCGGGTTCCTCTAGACATGGCTTCTCGAGAGCCATTATCTGTACTGGGCCTCTGTACCACGGCAAGGTGAGCAATTTTCATGAAGGATTTATTTTTCTTAGTATTTTAGAGGGCGCCGTGGCGCAGTGGTTAGTGTGTTGGACTCTGGCGCACGATGAGCGAGTTCGAATCCCGATAACACCAACGCCATCGAATGTTTATTTCGCGGCGTCCCTCCTCGGCGGGGTACTGGCAAAACCCCCCGTAGTATAACTTGCCTGGAAAAAGCTTCTCGACTCACGCCGTTCGGAATCGGCATTAAACTGTAGGTCCCTTTCACCTGTGTGAAAAATAAATCACACACAACATGGGTGATTGAGAGAAGCTTGGCTCTGGTCCTTCATGGGCTGTAACGCCACTAAAGAAGAAGAAGTATTTTATTTATAGTAGTAATCACGGAATATATGTATTTTTAAAATAGAACAGGAAGGAAACAGGTTAGTAATTTTAATAGAGACTTCGGGATATTATTTGACGTATGTTCTATGATTTCCTTAATAGTATTTGTTGACGGTACATCAAACGATATTGAAGAAAGTATTGGCCGATGATAACTTTAGTACGTAACAAAAATAGTAAACGTCATGTTATCGGCATATCAAGGAACAAATAAAACAATGTCAAACTGTAAAGCTCGACTGTTGCTCTGGCGTGTGGTCTCACCATAGATAAATGAACAAGATGGCAAACTGATGGCTTTTGACAGGTATTTTGACAACTAGCCCCTACAAACGCGTTGCGGTTTGACGGCGTCTTGACTATGTCATTCTGCCTTGTTGCGACCATTTTGCCACGTCTTGACTCTACACATCGACGTCTTGAGACTATCATTGTGTTAGTCAAAAGCGTCGTTCTTAAACGGAGAATAACACGCATAGTATCGGTGTAATAAAAACAAAAAAAAACCAACCCCTGCGGGGATCAACGGGCAGACGTACGAAAGATTGGTATCTCATTCATTATCCCTGTACCAAACCTGAGTGATCATCTATTGATCGGGTACCGCCTTCAATACTCTCCTTGTGGGGAGATTACAAGTGACGTTGTGTAAGCGTTGCCATACCCTTCGAAATACATTTTCATGTTTTTTGTATATTATAATAGTTAAACCCTAATAAATAACATAAGAATATTCTATAAACAGAATAACATTATATAATATTACAATTGCAGAAATTGGGGAGAGTGCGATAACTTTGGCGCCAAAAATGTATAACGGGTTTTTGTAGAGGGGTTAAAAACAGACATTTTTTACTACGGGTGGGGGGTCTATTTCGCCCCGTTTAAGTGGTAGGGGCAGTTTAAATAAAAATTACGTTTTTTTTTTTTGGAGACTCGCGCAGGTTCAGGAGTTTCTATATCCTCTTATGATGTGTTGTTACACACACAACCTGAACGGAGTGCAGTGGTTTGGGTCGTTGATGTTCGTTCATTACTCCCAGGGGCGGTTGTCTTAGATAGGACGAGAGCCGACCAAATTCCGCATTGGTTATAGTCCGTAATAATTCGTTCGAGCACTTTTAATATTGCATACGCAGAGGATGAATTTTAGTTGACCATATTACTGTGAGAGCACCGTGGCGTAGTGGGTAGTGTGTTGGCCTCTGACGCCGATGACTCGGGATCGAATCCCGACACAGCCATGTCATCGAACGTGTTTTTCACGGTGTTTCTCCTCAGCGGGGTTCTGACAAAACCCCCTGTAGTAAAATTGTCATGAAAAGCTTCTCGAAATTCGCCGTTCGGAACCGGCAATAAAACTGTAGGTCCCTTTCACCTATGTGAAAATGAAATCACACACAACATGGGTGATTGAGAGAAGCTCGGCTCAGGTTCTTCATGGACTGTAACGCCAACATACATACATACATACATGTAACTGTGAGTGTTATGCCTGCAGCAGTACGCCTGGTCACTTTTGATTCACAACTGCGTTGCATACTTTTTGTCCGTATAGGAATTACTTTTTCTTGGCTTTGAAGCGAATTTGAACTATAGACCTTCCGATCGGCGGTTGATGATGTTAACAACTGCACCACGGCCACCCAACTTAATATGAAAAGAAGTCATCGGTGTCATCACAGGACACTGCCTCATTGGCAGTCACAAAAAATAGGAATAGTTCCGAATGATTTCTGCAGAAGCTGTCAGGACGAGAAGAAGGTCGAATCCATTCACCACCTTCTCTGTGCCTGCCCAGCTTTTTGCAATATCAGGAAACGTTACCTAGGCTCTTAGTTCCTTATCTTAGTTCTTAACTTCTTAAGAAGCACAAAATGGTTCCACGAATAGGGGGGTAACAACCCCCGCAGCTGCACAACGGGCCTCCCTGGCCTACGTGCATTCTTCTCAATTCTGGGAACGGCAATACTCACAATGAAGTACCTACTATACCAAATTTGAAAGCCAGGAACCTGTTCTTTAATACGTCACATACCACAAAGGAAAAAGTAAATGCAAAAAAATAAAACAAAATTAGTAATTCTAATTTTTCTCAAAAACTAGAAGATATAAATGAAATCTTATGTTGCAAGATTCACTCCGCTGAAACGTAATAAATATTCCAATAGAGATTCAGAGTCTTTCGACGCCCGGTTCCGCCAAATTAGGAGGGAATACGAGTTTTTAAAACGTTTCACCTTTCGACAATATATTTCTTCCATGGAGCGTAAAATAAAATACGACAGTAAATGTTTTTGGTCATTTCTAAATTCTAGACGCAAGTCTGTCGGTCTTCCTAATACCATGATCTTTAATGGAGTCTCTAGTAACGATTTAAATATGATTTTGATATGTTTGCCTCTTTTTTCCAATCCAACTTTATAAATGTTAACATCGATTATTGTAGCAATCCCCGTAACATGCCCCCTGTAATGGATTTTAGGTCCCTTATACTTACTGAAGATGTTGTTTTCTTGGAACTGTCATCCGTTGGATCCAGTGCAAGTATCGCCCCTGATGACTTGCCTTAGCTAAACCTCTTTGCATAATATTTAATATGTCGCTGAGTAGCGGAGATTTCTTAAACCGCTGGAAATCTACCTATCTATAAAGCTGGCTCCAAAAATTCTGTTGAAAATTTAAGGCCCATTGCCAAACTTCAACTCATTGCCAAGATTTTTGAAGCTATCATTAAGAAAAAGCTTTATTCTGTTTTACACAGTCACATTTCTGAATTTCAGCATGGTTTTGTTACTGGTAGATCCACGGCAACTAACCTGGTAATATTTACCAATTATGTAATCAAAAGTATGGAAAGCCATTGCCAAACCGACACTATCTACACTGACTTCTCGAAAGCATTTGACCGCGTTCAGCAAAATGTGCTAATCTCGAAAATTCGTCTTCTGGGATTCCACTCCAACTTATTGTTTTGGATTCAAAGCTATCTCATTGGTCGTACACAATATATACGTATTGGAACTACGCTGTCCAAAGTAATTGTTAATTACTCAGGAGTTCCTCAAGGCAGTCACTTATGCCCACTCCTTTTCCTTTTATTCATAAACGACTTACCTTTATATATACGGAATTCTAACTCTTTACTATTTGCTGATGACCTGAAAATCTTTAAGCCGATATCGACATATTCTGACGCTACGGATTTACAACATGACATTAATAGTTTAACTGATTGGTGTTACGCTAATGGACTACACTTTAACATTGGCAAGTGCTCGGTAATGACCTTTCCTAGGTTATCTACCGACATTGCTTTTGATTACACCCTTAACAACAGCATCCTGAATAAACCTAATGAGCAAAAAGATTTGGGTGTAATATTCGACAAGAAACTTGACTTCTCGATGCACAACGATTACATTGTGTCTAAAGCGAACTCTATGTTGGGTTTCTTATCTCGCAACACGAAAGACTTTCAAGATCCTTATGCACTGAAGACCCCGTATATTACTTTAGTCCGATCAGTATTGGAATACTGTTGTGTAGTGTGGAACCCCTTCTACTTAAATAGGTCTAACCTAATTGAGAAGATCCAAAAGAGATTCTCTAAGTTTGCATTGCGCAAGATAGCTTGGAATTCAGTTATCCCCCCTTATCATGCCAGATGTGCATTGATAAGTCTTAAGGAGCTAAGCAAGCGGAGAGTATACTATTCGGCAATGTTCGCTTGTCTTAATTATAATTTATACGATAATATAAATGACTTTAATCAAACTCGAAATATATGCAAAACTGCTTTATTGAATGCTATTACGTAATTTTGAACACTTTTAATTATATTTTTGCCTATACGAGTATTTACACTATTAACTATTAACTTACACCATTGTCTTCGAAAGTTTCGTACACTTGATGGATAAATAAATGAAATGAAATGAAATAAAACCATCCGGTTTTTTGTGTTCGATTCAGTCAATAAACATTGACCACAAAAATCCAATTTAGCATTTCATTTCAAAAACTTTTTTTTTTTTATCAAAATTTTGAGTTTGGATGCGAATTTTTCAAAAACTGTTGCCGTTGTTTTTTCCCCATCTCAAGTATTTTATTTTTTTTAATTGCCCCTATCTCCTAACGAGGCAAGATAGACCCCCCTCCCATAGTAAAAAATGCTTGTTTTTTATCCCTCTTGAAAAAACCGTTATAACTTTTTGGCGCCAAAGTTATCGTACTCGTGCCCAGAATTTAATGATGAAAATGAGATGCAGGCGTTACAAAACTAATATTCTTCAGTGGAAATTATTATCCTCGACCCTATGCGGCTGTATGTGAGTTAATGACGTTGTAAGCATTTTATAATTTTTGTGACTTAGTGATTTGGTGTAATGCGCACAATAACCATAAGAAATTCTCTCCCATCATCCACCTTATCTTGAGAAGCACATACATATGTATGTATATAACCAATAGCTGCTTGAGTAACTCTAAGTTCAAATGTATTTCATAATTAAAGTTCCAGGTATGCGAGTATAGTAATACCTCGGCTTTACGCGATAGGTGGGCCCAAGCGATAGCCATGTAAGTCCAATTCACATATGTAAGTCGGGGTTCAACTTTGCATATAAATACATACAAGGTTTGTGTAATAGGGACCAGAGTCTAAGGAAAACAATAATTTAGAAGAAACATCTTTAATGAAATGTTAGATAATAAAAACAATTTACATTACTATGAATAAAACAACGTAAACCGAGGTTATTTTGATGTCGAAGGCTTCATATATTCTAACAATGTCGCCTGACGAGTTAAGTTTTTCTTTTTCTTAACGTAAAATTTCCTCGTAGCACGCCAGTAACTTTTTTTATTTCCCGTTTTGTAGTATATTCATTGGAATCATTTTTTTCTAAAATTTGTAACCCCTTTGAATTGTTATGAGGCCTTCTGCTAAGTTTGAAAAGTGCGGTTTACATTGAACGATTTGTCGTTGCGATTTGCTTGACGACCAAATAATGCGTAGCGTTCATACCATACAACTTGCTTGGCCGACTTCACTTGCGATAGAAATTTCGAAGTATTAATATGGCGGCGCATGCTCTGGTTACAGGGATGATTATTGATGAAATACTCGAAAATGAAAAAAAAAAAAGCGAATGTGGATTAAGCCATGGGTCGGAAAACGTAATAATTTCTCATCAGTAACTGTTAAGAGAATTTCACCAAAATTTGCCAGAGGATTTTCGCAAATATTTGCGAATTGATAGGAACGTATGATGAGTTACTGAGAGAAATAATTGCTCATATGAAAAAATCAAACCAAAATTATTTTTCTTTGTTTGAAGTTATATTGTTCATTCCGCTCAAAGTTGGTATTGATTCTCTATTCGCACAAGCAAAAGTGAAAAAATGCTCTGAAGTTGTAAAACAACTGCCGTTACGACAAGTCGTCCAACAAGCAAAAAGTTGGAAATTTTCAACTTCCTGACTACAAATCGTACCAACTTGTAGCTAGAGCGTTCACATTGGTCGTGCATACACAATTTGTCGTCCAACCACGGTTGTCAAGCAAATCGCAACGACAAATCGTTCAATGTGAACCGCGCTAAATAGTTGTTTGATTTTCCGATTCAACTGGCTCATATACGAATCGGTTTGTTCAATGGCTTGATCATAATCACGCATTTCTATAAGCTCGTAAATTATTAGCTCTTGATTGTGTGAATCCATCAATTCTTGGAAGTCATCGTTATCCACCTCTAAATTTAATTGTTTGGCAATATCGACCACTCCTTCAATTACCATTGATTTGTTCAGGATCTGAGGTTGATTCTCCTTGGGTTCCTGTGGTGAAAAATTGGCTTTTTCCAGATGCCATTCAACGTTTTTTGTGAAATCTCATTCCAAGATTGTCTAATAATTCTTACAACATCTAAAAGTTGTTGTCAGAAAGCTTGGTATTTTGTCTCATAGCTTCATTAAGATGTGCAAATCGTCGCTTTGTGTAGTAAGCTTAAAATGTTATAATGACTCGCTGGTCCATTGGTTGAAGCAAGCTAGTAGTGTTTGGTGGCAAAAATACAGCTTCCACCCGTGGATCGAAATTAATTAGAGTTGTAGAGGATGACTTTGTGCATTGTCAATTACTAGCATGATCTTAAATGGAATTTCTTTCGATTGGCAATAACGTTCGAGTTCAGGAATAAAATGGAGCAAACCAGTCTTCAAAAAGAGAAGCTGTCACCCAAGCTTTCGCACTAGATTTCCAAATAACTGGCAAACCAGCTTTAGATTTGTTTTTTAAAGCTCTTTTATTTTTTTATCGATAATCTAAGAGAAGTTTAAATTTACAATCACCAGCTGAATTCGCACCGACCGTCACGGTCTATCGATCTTCGGCGACTTTAAAACCCATTATAACCTAGCGGTGCCGTATGGCACCCGTTTACATTTTCGCGGCCAACTCTTGTCATAAGTAATCATTTTAAAACGTCAAATGTCTACGTGGTTCTAGCCATACTTAGCTTTCTTAATTAGTATTTAGTATTAGTATTTATTATTGTTTCAAAACGTGCGTCGTTCGTCGTGATAACACATTAATATTTTCCGATCATTTTCATGTGTTCGGTTTATCCTACGCGAACAGTGACGGGTGCCGTACGACACCTGTAGGCTGTTATGTAGTCTTTTCGTTGTTTTAGTTTTTTCTGTAGTTGTTTACTGTTTTTAATTATTTTTTCAGGGGTTGTTCATTACATGAAGCATTATCTGTTCATGAAGAAGGCGAAGATCTTGAGCCTCGGTTGTTATATATCGAACCTCCAGACCCCGTAGTTCATTCAGACGAGAATTCAGCCGACGAAAATGAAGGTGGTCTCATAAATAACCTAACAGGTCGACAACTCAATGCCAGATGCGAAGTGGTATTGGCATCATCTACACGCCAAACACGTTCAAGTCGCAAACAAGTACCTTGTAACAATGAACCTGCATCTAGTAAGGGTAGGGGGCGCGGAATAGTAAGCAATGCTGATGAACTTGATTCTTCGAGTAGTTCCTAGAGTTCTAGTGAAGATGAACCTCCAACGAAAAAAAACAAAGGAGCTTCTCGTATCTGGACAGATGACGATTTACTTCGCCAGTCCCGGGAAAACTCGAGCTTCTCAGGCGACCCGGCGCGTCCCCAGGTGGCGGATAGGGGAAGGCCACGTAATGTGGTAGGGGTCATCGTACCCCCGCGGATCAAGAGCACTTACATTCCCAAGTGGTTGCAGTGATTAACGACGTCAAAAAGCCTCGGCAGAATTACGATTATTTCACCGGGGCCCAAAAGCGAGGAATCGCCGCTCTAATCCGGGACGGGATGGAGCCCGAACAGGCGAGACAAAAAGAAAGAGCAAGATATGTTCTCGTGCTTGCGACAAATCCCAAACGCAGCCGATCCAACGACAACTCCATTGTGGAGAATATCCGCAAGAAGAGTCGACCAAACACAGAAGCACCTAGCAGCTCATGTGTTCGTAAAAGAAATGATCGCCTTGGGCGGCCTTGCGAAGGCAAAACAGAACCCACTAAGGGAAATAGTGGAGGTGCACGAGAGCGTACAGATGCACCCGAGCCATCCTACCGGGATGCCATTGCTCGGTGCAAAGTCACTGTCATGCACTCGCAACACCCGCAAGAGACCCTAACAGACGAACAGATAAAATTAGTGAGGAAGAGCCAGCTTGTGGAAATGTCCTGCCCTCAGATTCGAGGTCACCTCAGCCAGAAATGGATGGCTTTCCATCACCTGTCACGACATAGAAACAAAAAATTGGCTCATGTCGTCGATAGAGAAGATCAAGCCATGGAAAAACGCTGATTTGTGTGCAACTCAGGGTAATGACATTCCCAAGTTATACACCTGCGTAACATTCGTCCCCGAAGCCGATGACCTTACCAAGGACACCTTCCTTATGCGCATAATGAGGCAGAATGCGAACATAAGCACAAAAGGATGGAGAGTCCTCAGGACTGCTAAGGAAAAAAGTGGTGGGGACAAAGTAACTTTTGCCATTGATGAGGCTTCTAAATACCCCATTGTGAAGCAAAGGTTTAAACTGTTCCTCAACTTTTCCCAGATCCTAATCAGGATCAAGGGAGTTCCCAAGCAGGCACTGGTACCTGCGGACAACAAAACTAAGGACAAGGTACAAGCCCATCCGAAGTGCGATGCCCAAAGTATACCGGCCATGCTCAAGAAAGGGAGTGAGGAACTTGGAGAGCATAAGCCAAACCAGAGAGCAACAACCATTGCATCTGGCGCTAGTGCACCAGCCATAGAGACAACGAAAGCACCCCAAACGTCAAGGGGTGCTTTACCCCTTTTACCCTTTTACCCATTACCAATTGTAATGGGACAATTACTAACACTGGCAGCCCTGCCAGTACCTCACTGAATTAATTATGCCGGGATTAAGGTGCATCCAAGTAAATCTACAGCATGCAAAGGCCGCGTCCGCGGTACTGAGCCATAGATTTAACATGGAGCACCTCGATATAGCTTTATCCAGGAACCGTACACTGTTAAAGACCAGATCAAGGGACTATCAGGTGAGCTGCTCTACGACTCCACAAATGAAGGACGACCTAGAGTCTGCATAATGTTGAATAACAATATAAAAGTCATTCCCATTCCAGAATTTACGAGTAAGGACCTGGCAGCTGCCACCATCCAGCTATCCACTGTGGAAGGTAGGTCAGAAGCCGTAATCTGCTCAGCCTACCTCGCGGGCGACTCCACGGATCTCAGCTTCACACCACTGCAGGATCTTCTCGACCACTTTGGAAGAAGAGGCTCACATATCATCGTATGCTGTGACGCCAACGCCCACCACACAGCATGGGGAAGCTCGGGCATCAACAAAAGAGGTGAGTACCTATTAGAATTCATATTCAGAAACAACCTCAATATCATAATCCGTGGAAATACTCCCACCTTTATGAATAGGATTAGAGAAGAGATATTAGACCTCACCCTAACTACCCCGTTCATAGGCAACTCTATTCTAAACTGGCATGTCTCAACAGAAACATCGATGTCATCGACAGATCTGTTTCGGCATAAAAGCAGGAGATAGAATTACTAGGACATATAGACAACCGAGAGCGACAGACTGGCACATTTATAGCCTAGAAATCGCACAAACGATCGGAAACTGTCCAAACAGCATCAGAGACATAGACAGCCTTGAACTCTGCTGTGACAGCCTCAACGCCACCATCCTATTTGCTTTTCACAACGCTTGCCCAGAGAAAGATAAGTCAGGCAACTGTACCACTCCGTGGTGGAACAGCAATCTGGCCAAGCTAAGAGCACTGGTGCTAAACGGACTGGTGACTGGACGCAGTATCGTGCCTCACTCACCAACTACAACCAAGGGATTACAAGAGCCAAAAGATACTCATGGAAAAAGTTCCGCAGCAGCACACTAACAAAATTGGACTGTTACGCGGAAAATGGAACGGAAGTACTCAAAATTCTGACCAGTACGCACTTCCTAGGCTCCAACATCATTCCCTCCGATCTCTCTAACATACCTCCGCAGATCAGGGCAACTAGACCCAACAGGGAGGATTGGAGAAATGCACGAACGATCTTTCACGAGGGAAGCATAAAATGGGCCATCAATTCATTTGACCCATACAAATCCTACAGACCGATAAGCCTTACCTCTTTCTTCCTAAAAACAATGGAAAAATCCTGGATAGGCATATCAGGGACGGTGCACTGAAAAGATCACCACTTCACAAAAACCAATATGCCTACCAGCCTGGGAAATTGACCACGTATGCTCTTCAGGAACTAACGGCCCGGATCAACAAATCCCTGAGCGACAAAGAAATTGCGATAGGTTGCTTTCTCGACAATGAGGGTGCTTTCGATAACACCGAATACACCCAAATAAAACGTTGCATCCTCAGCACATGGGTGGACAATACCACATTGACAAATTCAGCGTAAACGACGCGAAAGGATGCCCTCAAGTCGGGGTTCTCTCACCACTCCTGTGGCTAGTGAACTGACAAGCATACTTAGCAGCAATGGCTTCTATGTCCAAGGCTACGCTGACGACATAGTGATCCTGATTAGAGGCCAATTCGAAGACACAGTCTCGGAACTCCTTCAACGGGCACTAAACCTTGTTGCAAACTGGTGCATAAAGGTTGCACTAAATGTCAATCCTAGGAAAAGCACAATAGTCGCCTTCACCAAAAGAAGGAATAGGCACAAACTTACTAAACCTACCCTCTTAGGTGAAGCGATAGAGTTCTCAAAAGAAGTCAAATATCTAGGGATAACTCTAGACGAAAAGCTCACTTCGAAATCTCACATTACAAAGACCATTGAGAAAACCAGGATCCCTTTATGGACCAGCAAAAGTCTCACTAGC
This sequence comes from Eumerus sabulonum, assembly GCA_951905685.1. Lineage (NCBI taxonomy): Eukaryota > Metazoa > Arthropoda > Insecta > Diptera > Syrphidae > Eumerus > Eumerus sabulonum. The sequence continues at coordinate 215,056,350 of OX645060.1, forward strand.
AAAAACTGGGGCACAAACCCGAAAATGTCCCGCTGGCTATATACACCAGACGGGCGCAGCATGGACAGATATAAGCAGCATGGACAGATATAACTCCGTTTTTCAAGCAGAGATATTTGCTATAGAACTCTGCCTCAGAGAAAATATAAACAGAAATATACTTAACAAAAACATTTACATTCTCTCTGACAGCAAGGCTGCACTTCTAGCCCTAAAGAGCTTTGAAATCAGCTCCAAACTGGTATGGGACTGCCTACAGCTACTTCACCAGCTGGCCGGTACAAACAGAGTTCATCTCATTTGGATACCTGGACACAGCGGCCATACAGACAACGAAAAGGCGGACCTACTAGCAAGGAAAGACTCTGCATCACCATTTATGATGCCACGGCCTTTCTGCGGCATACCCATTAGCACCACCAAATGCTGCATAAATAATTGGTTAAGGAACACGACGGATCACTACTGGTCACAAACGAAAGGAAGGAGACAAGCCAAGCTGTTCCTCCCAACTACATCCTTCAAAAGAATGAAACAACTTCTCATGCTTTCGAGGAGTCAGATTCGTTTAATCACAGGTTTCCTTACTGGACACTGCCCAGTTAATAAACACCTCAAAACAATGGGCATCATACAAGATGAAACTTGCCGAATGTGTAATGAAGACGAAGACACAGCAGAGCACATACTATGCCACTGTAAATGCCTGGTCAGTACACGTCATCATCACCTAGGCAAGTATTATCTTAAAGCAGAAGAAATCGCTGCTAGTTCACTCAAAAACATACTAAGTTTTATTACGAACACAGGTTTTATGAGTGAACTGTAAGGGAAGGACATCACAATAGGCCCACTCGTGGCCGCAGTGATCAGGCGACTCTGTCCCACCCCCTTATCCTATCTATCTATCTATCTACTTCGCCAGTTAGCCATATTTCCTGAAGCGGATTATCAATCTTATAGAGAAAAATCGCCTGTGGAAATGCTGGATCGTTTTCTGGGAGAAAATGTTATCAACCTTTTAGAAGATCAATCGCAAAAATATGCAGCTTTTCTCAACTGCTCGGATCCAAAAATAACTCATGACGATATGAAGGTTTTCATCCTTCATATCGTCATGAGTTATTCTTATTTTATCTGGCTACAATACTGTTCCTTCTAAGAGACATTATTGGGACCAAGACGAAGATATGAGAAATTTGATGGTCCATAACTGTATGCGACGAGACAGATTTATGACAATAATACGTTTTTTACATTGTGTGGACAACAATGATATGGTTGCCACAGACAAGATGTGGAAGCTGAGACCACTCATTAATATCATCCAAAAGAACTTTTTAGAAAATGATGTGCCATCTTCTACTCTAAACTATGATGAGTCTATGATAGAGTATTTTGGAAAACATGGGTGTAAGCAGTTTATCCGCGGCAAATCAATCCGTTTCGGTTTTAAAAACTGGTGTCTGAACGCGCCTTATAGTTACTTGGTTGACTTTGAGATATATCAAGGAAAGAGTATTCAGGAAAATCCTGAGTATGACGAATCGTTTGGGAAAGCGGCTTCGCCTCTTGTGAAAATAATAGACAATTTGCCTAAACAAGTAAAGTGCTTGTCAACAAGTTTCTATTTCGATAATTTGTTCACCAGGTTTCAGTTGCTAGCACATCTAAAATCACGCGGATATGTAGGGACGGGAACAGTTCGCGAAAACCGCCTTCCCAATGACCTTTCATTGACTAGCAAGAAAAATATGAAAAGAACTGAGCGTTGCACTCATGTCCACTCAAAAAGTAAACAAGAGGATATAATTGTAGTTCGCTGGAAAGGCAATTCTATAGTAACGGCAATGTCAACTATTCATGGCCTCGAACCTGTGACAAATGTAGGCCGTTATTGTGCAACAAAAAAAAAAAAGAATGCAGGTTCCGCGACCAGCTATATTCACAGAATATAATAAAAATATGGGAGGCACCGACCTAATGGACCAAAATATAAACACCTACCGCATGGGAATCCGGGGGAAGAAATGGTGGTGGCCTATTATCACGTACCTCATTGACGCGGCCGTATGCAATGCTTGGGTGTTGTCAAGGCAAGCAGGTAGTAAAGTAATTAGCTAGATTTTCGAAGAGAAATCGTTCAGACGTACCTTTTGGAGTTTAGGAATGAACCTCGTGGCGGCGGGCGTCCAGCAATTTCTAAATCTTCCCTAACTGGCCATAGGGTCAAAGACGGCATACGTTTTGATGGTCGCAATCATTTCTTAGTGCTGCCAATGGATTTCTTCGCAAATGTGCTTTAGAGAATTGTAAGAGTCGAACTAGACTACAATGCATAAAATATGACGTGGGGCTCTGTGCATCATGCAACTTGCAATTTCATACTTAAAACTTTATATTATATATGTACTACTTATTATCCTAAAAATATATTACTTTTTCTATAATTTTTTTTACTTATCTTTTTCTTGAATAAAAAAAATATAAACCCCAAAACAGTTATATCAATAGTTTATAACACTCTTAGCTAACAATAAGCAGATTATTTAATTCAAGTTACATAACATCTGAGACACGATAATAACCTAGCGGTGCCATACGGCACCCTATGGTTTTTCTAGTAGTAGGAGTTGGACCAACATTTTAACTATCAGAAATGATTAAGTGGATTTATAACCACAATATAATAAAATATAAAACTATTCTGGAACACTAAATTAAATCAGGTCATAGTGGGTCAAAACCTGAAAAGATTTTCCCTTCACGCTCAATAAAAGTTCTTTTAGGCATTCTATTCCAAAAAAATACCGGTTTCGGTTGGTTTGGCTAGAGTAGCCACCATCTTCAATCATTTTCTTGAGTTTTTCTGGATAAAGAGACGCAGCTTCTTTGTCAGCACTTGCCGCCTCTCCACTTTCTGCGATGCTGTGCCCATTACAACGACTCTTAAGCCGTTACTAGCTTTAAACTTTTCATTTTTGGCTGCCTCCTCAGCTTCCTTTTTTAGTCTCTCAAAAATCTGCTAAGCTTGAAAGCACACTGTACTTTGGTCAATAGGACAATTTTTAAGTCTTACTTGATTATCACACCATAATTGTAATGGATGGTGAAGGACTAGCAAAGGCCTCGTAGGGGTAGCATCTGCCGACGGATGCTGGCCCGACAAAAAGCGAGTAAGAGCCTCTGCAGCCGAACATCTTGCAGCTCTGCTAGTCAGGTCCTACTTCCACCTCCTCGTGGTGGAAATTTCCTTAAAAGGGAAATTACTGAAGGAAGAGGCCGAATAGCGAATATCCTGCGCCACCAAACAGGATTAGTGTCGGTTGGGCTATGGTCTAGCGAACCGTAACCGTAAAACCACTAATTGCTCAGAAACAAAAAACAGCCTCGGATAATAAAACGGAACGGATCTATGTTGACGACCCTATAAGAAAACAAAAAACAAACAAGGACCTTCGGTTCTGTACGTGGAATGTTAGGTCCCTAAACAGACCACGTGCGGCCGAACAACTTGCGGACGCCCTAGACCGCTATAAAGCGGACATAACCGCCATCCAGGAAATGCGATGGAATGGACCGGGTAAAAAGCGGGTGAAAAACTGCGACATTTACTACGGTGACTGTTATAGGGAGAGAGGACAGAGACTATTTGGATGCGGATTTGTTGTTAGAGGTGGACTAAGACATAAAGTCCTAAGTTTCCAGTATGTGAGTGAACGCCTCATAACGATCCGCATCGAGGCAAATTTCTGTAACATCAGCCTCATATGCGTCCATGCCCCCACGGAAGACAAGGATGACTCAATCAAAGATGATTTCTTTGATCTCCTAGACAGAACATATACCAAATGCCCCAGCTATGATACCAAAATCATACTAGGATATTTTAACGCTAAGCTGGGTAAAGAAAGCATCTTTGAGCGGGTCATCGGCAAACACAGCCTACATGACACCACATCCGATAACGGACATAGGCTGATCGACCTTGCCACGTGGCGAAATCTTCTTGTAGCCAGCACACGATTTTCCCACCTCGATATACACAAAGGCACCTGGCGGTCGCCAGATCAATCAGTCACCAACCAGATTGACCACATCGCGATTGACGTCAGACACTCCTCCACTATTCTTGATGTTCGCACTTTCCGAGGAGCGAACATCGATTCAGACCACTATCTTGTAGTAGCCAAGATACGTCAGCGCATAACACGAACACCGCGGAGTAGAGTTAGAGCACCAAGCTATGACGTCGGAAAGCTACTATCGCCGGAGATCGCCAGTGCTTTTGCCAACCGCGTCTCCCTTAAGCTCTCCGATACACCTCAATCCTCCACTCAGTCAGTAGAGCAACAATGGAGCCTGTGCAAACAAGCCCTGAAGAGCACAGCAACGGAAGTGCTGGGCCTTAAAGCTCCACCACGACGAAACACCTGGTTCGATGACGAGTGTAGAGGGATTCATGCGGAAAAGCAGGAGGCATAAAAAGCCTCACTACACAAAAAAACTAGAGCGGCTCGTGAGCTCTACGAGCTTAAGAGAAGGGAGGAACATAAGCTTCTCAAGAGAAAAAAGAAAGAGCACGAGAAGCGGGCGATTGAAAACTTGGAGAGGTGCTATTGCAGGCACGACGTTCGAAGATTTTATCAGCGGATAAAACGAATGTCTCAAGGCTATAAAGCCCGAACGGAGGCCTGTAGTAGAATCGCAGTCGATGCTGAGAATTTGGAAAAACCACTTCTGCAGACTGTATAACGGCGATGACAGCCAACATACCGCCGTCAGGCAGAATGATCCATTTTTTAACGACGAAGATCGCATAGAATTCCGTCTCCCTGACCTCGACGAATTTGAGATTGCCATGTCGAAACTCAAGTCGAATAAAGCTGCTGGCGCAGATGGACTGTCTGCTGAGCTCTTCAAAGCGGCTGGCGGTGAGCTGGTTAGGAGCATGCACCGGCTCATATGTAAGATATGGTCAGAGGAAAGCATGCCCGAGGAATGGAGTCTCAGCATTGTTTGCCCGATCCACAAAAAAGGAGATCCCTTGGACTGTGCCAACTATAGAGGAATAAGTTTCCTTAATGTCGCATACAAGATCTTCGCTGCCGTTTTGTGTGAACGCCTGAAGCCATTCGTAAACAAGCTGATAGGTCCTTATCAGTGTGGCTTCAGGCCAGGGAAGTCCACCATCGATCAAATCTTCACACTACGGCAGATCCTGGAGAAAACCAATGAATTTCAAGTCGATACACACCATCTATTCGTCGACTTCAAGGCCGCATACGACAGCGTAATTAGAGACGAACTATTATAATGCCATGTTTGCTTTTGACATCCCTGCTAAGCTCATACTATGCAGGATGACTCTGGAAAATGCTCGCTGCTCCATCCGAATCGGTGCAGAACTGACCGATAGTTTCGAAGTCAAGAAAGGATTTAGACAGGGCGATGCGTTGTCGTGGGATTTTTTTAACATCATATTAGAAATGATTATGCAAAAATCACAGGCCAATACAAGAGGCACAATCTATTTCAAATCCTCGCAACTCCTTGCATACGCCGACGACATTGACATAATAGGTAGATCCCAGCGAGATGTCAATGAGGCGTTTGCGAGTATTTGCGAGTATTGAGATGGAGGCGGCAAAAATTGGTTTGGCAGTTAACGAAGGCAAGACTAAATATCTGCTGTCATCGAAAAAGGACATTTACCACGGACGTCTTGGACAGAACGTGCATATTGGCAGATATAAGTTCGAGGTATAAGGACTTCATATACCTCGGCTCCGCGGTGACTTGGAACAACGACACCAGTTTCGAAATCAAGCGCAGAATTACTCTTGCCAACCGCTGCTTCTTTGGGCTCAAGAGGCAACTGAGAAGTAGAGCCCTCTCTCGTACGACCAAGTTGACCTTATATAAGACCTTAATTATCCCGGTCCTGTTATACGGCGCAGAAACATGGACTTTATCTAAAGCGGATGAGGAAATCCTTGGTTGTTTCGAGAGAAAGATTCTGCGTTCGATTTTCGGTCCCATAAACACAAAGGAGGGTTGGAGGAGACGATTCAATCACGAACTGTACGGGTTGTACAGCGACATGAGTCTGGTCAGGCGTCTACGGATCCAACGCCTAAGATGGCTAGGCCATGTAGAGCGAATGGACACCACAGCTCCAGCCCGTAGAGTCTTTGAATCCAACCCCGAGGGACGAAGAAATAGAGGACGGCCGCACCTGAGGTGGCGCGCACAGGTGGAAGGGGACCTCAACCAACTGGGCGTGCGTCATTGGAAAAGACTAGCGAAAGATCGTGCTAGGTGGAGAGGCATGTTGGTTGAGGCCCAGGTTCACCCCGAACTATAGCGCCCGTTAAGTAAGTAAGTAAGTAATTGTAATATTGCTTCCATCTGAGCGATAATACCGTGACGTTTACAAATAATGCTTGAATTCAAAGTTTGAGAGCCTTTCACAGCTTTCGTAATTTTTTCTTTACTTTTTATAACTGTTCGGTTTGCTGATTCCGGAAGATCAAATTTCTTTGCCAATTCATACATTTTTATTTTCGATTCTGATAATATTTAGTTTACATTCCAAAGACAGTGTTTTTCGTTTCTTGTTAGGTTCAAATGACTCATTGACTCTGGCCTTTTGGATAACATAATTAAAGATAAATCAATAATGTGCACTGCGTACGTAATTCCACGAGGAACACGTTGGTTCGTGTCGTGTTGTCGTAAACCGAATGTGTACTGCGTACGTAAAACAATTCCACGCGAAACACGTTCAAACTTGTCATAACTCGAACACGCCGATGGGCGTTCTGATCAAAAAGAATATCCGCGTATCTCCGAATTCGCATAAAACGTGGTTGCGTAAGTCGGGGTATTACTGTATATTATTCGTAGTAACTTGGCGTATGTTTTTGTTTCAACACTCACTGGTTTGGTGGCATTACAGCCCATGAAGGGCCAGAAGCAAGCGTCTCTCAATCATCCATGTTGTGTGTGATCTAACTTTTACACAGGTAAAAGGGACCTACAGTTTAATGCCGATTCCGAGTGACGTGATTCGAGAAGCTTTTTCATGGCCGAGGAGGGATGTCGCGATATTAACATTCGATGGCGCTGGTGTTATCGGAATTCGAACTCGCTCATTGTGCGTCCGAGTCCATCACACTAACCTCGATACTCACTGGTGCTTCTATTTAAAAGAAAAACCCAAAGCGTGTACATATACAAGGGCTAAAAGTGTCAAGTACGCCGTATTTGAACAGAAACTTTTTCGGGTTTACCGAGCACCGAAGCCATGTTGTTTGGACAAGGGCTAGTTGAGCTCTTTTTCCCTATCGCTGCAAAAAAATGTTCGCAGGGACGTGATGATGAATTAAAAACAAAATTTTTTCTATTGGTACGTAGTTTATTTCTGATATGTTCTAAGCTCAATTGTGTTATCACTCAAACGGTTGTCCTAGGGGTCAGTGAGTAGTTTGTAGTTTACTCACTTTGAGAGAAGCTTGGCTCTGGTCCTTCATGGGCTGTAACGCCACCAAAGAAGAAGAAGAAGTTTACTCACATTGACACTGAATGATACCGTAAATTACAGAAACAACGCAAAAAACATCTGCTATTTTTCCTTTTGCGCACGAATCAAGAGAAGCTATCATTAGCTTCAAACCATTCAAAGCCCCTGAACCGGATGGCATTTTTCTTGTACTTTCAATACATTCCCTCAACAAGTTAAATACAATTCGAGTTAAGATCATTCGCACTACCCTCATGACTAATTATATTCTGCTTAAACGTGGAATGGTTCGGGTAATGTTTATACCCGAAGGAGGCAGCAAATCCTACCGACCAATCAGTTTCTCCTCATTTTTTACTAAAAGTGACACGAGGCAGCTCCAATCCACCAACTACAATTTGCATACCAAAAAGATAAATCTACTGTAATCGCCCTTCATAAAGTCACGGATATTGTAGACGCGATTGACACCTTTATGCATCTGATAATGAAAATGCAATTTGCAGAAAAAAGGTCGATCCCGGAATTATCAAATGGATAAACCTCATGCTGAAAGAAGGGCATATAACAGCCTAATTAGGCACATAAGGGATAGTGATCAAAACTAGTAGAGGTTGCCCCCTGGGAGGTATCTTATCCCCACCTCTATGATCGATTCTGGTAGATGAACTTTCTTATGTACTTAATAACAATGACATTATAACCATAGTCACTAAAAGTAAAGTCGAGAGCACCGTGGCGCAGTGGGTAGTGTGTTAACCTTTGACGCCGATGACTCGGGATCGAATCCCGACACAGCCATGTCATCGAACGTGTTTTTCACGGTGGTTCTCCTCAGCGGGGTTCTGACAAAACCCCCTGTAGTAAAATTGTCATGAAATGCTTCTCGAAATTCGCCGTTCGGAACCGGCAATAAAACTGTAGGTCCCTTTCACCTATGTGAAAATGAAATCACACACAACATGGGTGATTGAGAGAAGCTCGGCTCAGGTTCTTCATGGACTGTAACGCCAACATACATACATACATACTAAAAGTAAACACAAAGATATTATAGGAATGCAGACATGAACAAAATGTATTCAAAGAACATCAGAGTTCTCTGGTCATTAAAACCACTCGTAGGCATAGAGACTAAACCTAAAAATTAGTCTGTGGATCTGCAATCAAATGATTAAACCAACTATACATTTTTGTGCTGTTATTGTGGAAAAATGTGAGCAAGGAAGTGCCATGAACAAACTCATTAAAATACAAAGGCTAGCGTGTAACTGCACAACTGGAGTAATGGGAATGACTCCAACTGAAGGAATGGAAGCAATACTGAACGTTCCACAATTACACACTGCAATACAGGCTGGAGCAGCAAAACAAGCCTTAACTTTACACAAAACCTACAAATACAAAAAAGGAGACCTTGCTGGACATTTAGAAATTCTTCTTCCAGAGTTCAAGTACACGAAATTCTGTTCCAACGAGATACTATACCAAAGGGTAAGGATTTTATGGATAGATAATTTGCTGATAAAGCTGATTCGAAGTCAGGTTGCAAAGGTAATGACTTCAGTCAATAACGTGACCTCTGAGGTTGGCTGATCCAGGATAGATTGGCGGTAACGCTAATCTTCCACGTGGCCAGTAAATCCGTGGAGCGGCGGCTTCTTTGCGAACTTAACTTCATGCTCTGAGAGCTCGAGCGATTCAGGTTCAGAAAAACAGTTTCACGTCGAGATGAAGAAGATATTGTTCGACAGCATCAACGCTTTTGGGGCTTGAACGGACTCCGTCAGTGGTATAAGTAATTCTTTTCAGAAGCCTCCTCAAAGTAAAGCCCACCAAAGACCAATGGCGGACTTACATGGGTAGGTTAGGTTAGGTACCTAGGATAGGATAAGACACCATTAGACCTTAGTTTTTGCGATCATGAGTGCGAAAACGGTGTTATCATAAAGTCTACACGATTCTAAGCAATGCTAACCGACTATTACCCCAGCTTGTTGTAATCGACTTGGAAAGCAGATACTTTTTACTTGTACATACATACATATATATGTATGTATGTATGCTCTGACATCTAATAAATGTACATACTCGTATACAATTCCAACTCATCAAGCGTCATTCACCTACATATCGATTCTAGTTTTCCTTATCCTTAAAGAGAAAGTCATATGTATGGTACACGTACATCCGAGAACATGGTTTAATTGAGCAACTACAGCTTGACCCAAATGAAATCCTGCTACGAGTATTGTCAAAGTTAATTTTCTGCCCACAATCGAATACCAACTACCAACTGTCCATCGAGAAATTTCAACCAATTGATTTTTAGTGCCTTAACTAATACACTCAAGTCCGTCCTCAATCTAACCAGGTAAATAACTAGAGTTGAGTTCCTCCAACATGACGGTTCCCCCTATTCCCTATATTTTGTCTTGATCTCTATAAATTTTCGTTGTTGTTTGCTTCGTTTGCAAAGTGAAAGGACTTGCCCCCGTCATTCTGTCAATATGGTTGAACCATAATTGAAATAAGTGCAAAAAGTGAACGACGTAGATGATGAGATAGATGAGTGAACGAGGTAGATGAAATCATTCGTCTGATTCCGTCTTCTGTTCTGTTGGAACAAATGCCAATTATTCTGAATTGTATTGTTACTCTCAGCGCTTCAACTGGGCATCGTCCTCATTTCTCGTGTAATTGTACTGCAGATGCTTTAGCAATTGAGACAAATAAATACGAAACGCATGGATGTGAAAATATTTTCCTAAATTTGATTGGCCACCGTTTGAAATGCTCGTCTTATTCCGTCGATAGAAAATAGAAATAAATCGAAACCAAATAGCTGAAAAATTGTACTCATAGATACGTGGTACTGGGGCTTGTGGAGGTACTAGAACTTTGTGTTTGATTGTGTTTTATTGGAGCATCCGTTGGGGTTGAATGACTGTTGTGTTGTTTGGTGGTATTTCGGTAATGGACAATCCATTACGCCACGACATTGTTTAGTCATTTTAAAGTTTGAAGATGACGATTCGGAGAGGTGTCTGTCCTTTGAAAGCGTTGTCTGTTTGGGGAATTTAGGATTAATTTATTTAAATTGAATTGAATGTCAGTTGATGAATGCATCATTTCTAAGTAATTGAAACGAGAGCTAATAATACTAAAACTGAATAAAAGAAGAACAAATTGTTGAAATTTATTCGATTCTTGATGCCTGGTTTCTTCTAAGCAACGTTGATCACAAGATTTTCCCAGAAGGTAGACACGGAGACACACGTTTTTCTTTTTCCTTACCTTCCCTTCCCCTGCGGTTCAACATTGGCGATACAAAATACTAATAGTTCTTATCAAACCTTACAGCGCCAGACGAACCAGATTGAAATTCGATAAAAGCACTTCAGCTCCAAACCGAACGAGATAACCGATCACCATACATTTTTTCTTCGTTTGCAACACTAAGCGAATCAATGCAACCTATCTCGCACAATTAAAACAAGTCAGCACTTACAGCAACTTTTTCCGTGTGAATTTTGCAAGAAACCAACATTGAATACACATTTACGATCGCAGTTTATCAGGGGGCTGAGAGGCTTCTATGGGAGGTCTACATTAAATTAGACAAAACAGTAGAACTAACACTTGTCTTTGAGTTTTCTAAAGCTGAAAGCCACAGCATAAAAACTGTACATTAGATTACAGATACTACAGAAATACAAAGGGAGAAGGAAACCCTGCATAGGAAAAAGTCGTGGACGTCTAAATCAACAAGTAACAATAACTGAACGACAAGAATTTCCTGTATAAAGCGGAAGAAATGTTCGTGTTTTCATCAGAACCATCAGAAGATGCTTTATACGAAATAAATAATTTGAAGTCAGCATCCATCCAGCATCCAGGAAAACTATTACCATGAGGTTAAGATAGACGGTCAGGCCATCAAACTGGAACTGGATACTGAAGCAGCGGTCTCAGTAGGTAATCTTTGATAATATTTTTACAAAGATTTGGCCGAAAGTAATGCAAGTTCCTACAGGGGTGATGCTGAAAATGTACAACAGCAATATTCTCCCGGTGGTCTGTAAGCAACAAGTAAAAGTTGAGTATGGTAAACAGGAAGCTAAATGCTACAAATATATATCTAGTAAAGGGAAATTAAATTAAATTAAATGCACCTGGAATGCGAGGTCTCCTAACAGACCGGGTGTAGGCAATCAATTGGAGCAAGCCCTCAACTATTATAAAACAGAATTAACCGCACTCCGAGAAGTGCGATGGGATGGACCAGGCAAAAGGAGGATGAAAAACTGCGACATCTCCTACGGGAATAGCTACAAGGAGAACGAACAGCGCTTGTTCGAATGAGGATTCGTTATTCGAGGAAGACTCCGAGAAAAAGTCTTAAGCTTTTGGGATGTAAGCGAACATTTGGTATTCGCTCACGACCCAACCGAAGAAACGACTTAGAGACGACTTCCAGATGAGCAGATGAGCTGATAGGGCGCATGCACCAGGTCATCCGTAAAATACGGTCGGAGGAAAGCATGTCCGATAAATAGAATCTCAGCATCATTTGCCAGTCCGCAAGAAACGTACTGTGTGAAACCTTTTGATAGGTTCTTATCACTGTGGTTTCAGGTCAGGTAACCACATAGTAAACCGAATATTCACACTGCGGCAGATCTTGGAGTAGACCCAACATCCTGCTTGAAAAGATCGTACCAGGCTCACTGGCCAATACAAAAGGTACGATTTATTTCAAGTCTGCGCAACTGCTTGCGTAAGCGGATGGCATTGACATAATTGGACGATTACAGCCGGACGTCAGTGAAGCGTTTGAGAGCTTCGAAGCAGATGCAACATCTTAGCCAGAACGTCACAATTTGCATCTACAAATTCGAAGTGGTCAAGGACTTCGTCTACCTTGGCTCACTAATTCACAATAACACCAGCGCTGAGATCAAACGGAGAATTACTCTTGCCAACCGCTGCTTCTTTGGGCTCAAGAGGCAATTGAGAAGTAGAGCCCTCTCTCGAAAGTCCAAAGTTGCGCTGTACAAAACCTTAATCATCCCGGCCTTGCTATATGGCGCCGAGGCCTGGACTTTAACGGGAGCGGATGAAGAGACCCTTGGTCGTTTCGAGAGGAAAATGTTGCGTTCAATCCATTTTGCCGTTTGTATAAACGGAGAGTGGAGGAGAAGATACAACGACGAACTATATGGGCTTTACAGCGACATTGGCCTAGTATGACGTCTACGGATTCATTCATTCATTTTAAATTCATTTAATTTCAAAAAATCTTATAACTATCTTACATGCAAGACAAAATGAGTAAAACTAGCTTATAACATAACTACATTCTATGCCTTACTGACCCCCAAGCGGGCGCTCTAAAACAACCAATATTCTTACACTATGTCTTTCGACAGCTCAATATTAACAAAGACTAACTTAGTTTAATTACATTTTTTGTCGAGAAAATTTTTAATTAAAAAACTCAGCATGTTATCGGGTTCTTGTGGGTTATATGTATAAAACTTAAAACTAACTAAAACTAACTAGCTCTACCTTAACCTATCTTAATTAAAATGTATACACAAAATTACATACTTTATACATAATATGTATATACGTTTTTTTTTTTTTTTTTTTTTTTGATTTTGATTTCACTATTTTTTTTTTGTTGTTTTTTGGTTTTATGTTTTTTTTTTTTTTTTTTTTTTCTTGTTTTTATTAAAAAGAGCCCAACACTTATACTACCTTATGCCCTACCTTAACCTACCCTAGCCTACCCTACCCTATCGGAGTCCGCCAATGCCGTTCGGCGAACCTGCCTTGAAGAGGCTGTATTAACTGATTCCACGACAGAGTCCGTTAGCCACCAAAAGCGTTGATGCTGTCGGACAACTTCTTCTCTATCTCGGCGAGAAACCGCTCTACTGAACCTGAGGCGCTCGGGCTCACAGAGCACGACGTCAGTTTCGTAAAGGAGCTGCCGCTCCACAGAATTACGGGCCACATGGAAGATAAGCGGTACCGCCAATCTATCCTGGATCCGCCCACAATTATCGAAGTAAAGAAATGCTTCCGGAGGCACAAAGCCATTCAGACGCACTTTTTCATAATACATAAAATTGGGGTAGTAAGCCCCAGAGATCAGGTTATTGGTCGAAGTCATTGCCCTTGCAACGTGACCTCGAATCGGTTTAATCAGAAAGTTATCTATCCATAAAATCCTTGCCCTGGTATAGAACTTTCTGTACTCAGACTCTGGTGTTCTGTGTAATCCAAGACAAGTCCTCATACATTGTCTCTCAAACACCCGAATCCTTTCCATTAAGCTTGCGCTCACATTAAACCAGACGGGACATCCATAGGCAATCATAGGCCTGATTAAGGCCTTGTAGCAGATTACCTTCACCCTAGAATCAAGTTGGCTGCAGTGAAACAGCCATCTTGTCAGGGCGAAAGCGCCCCGGGCTCTTTCCAGAGCAGCATCTACATTTTTGTTAAAATACAGATACTGATCCAGCCAGATCCCGAGGTATCTGACTACACTCTTACTCGCCAGTGGAGGCCCGTCCGGTCCGTTGATTGCGAATTTTCGCCAATGTTTTCTAGTGTCCCTAGAGGCCCTAGACAGAGGCGTTCTGAATAAAATAGTCACTGATTTCTGGAAGTTGATTTTCAACTTCCAGTCATCACAGAACTGCTGAATTTTATCGAAGTCACGTTGCAATAAAATGCCAATGACCTCGATCGTTGGACCTGACCTGTACGCAACCAAGTCATCTGCACACGCTATTGAATGGTGAAGAGAAACTATCAGATCACTGATATAAATGCTGACCGGCGAATTCACCGTACCCTGTTGCAATCCGTTTTTAATTTCAAATGTTTGAGCAGAAGTTAGGTTGGCATCTTTCACAACGAACTTTCTACTCGTTAACATATTGATACGAAATATTCAATCCCACACCAAATAGGGTTCGTACTACTGGATTGCGATAAACTACAATTGTCCTTTTTATCCGAATAAAAACACACACACTTTTATTTCACCACAGATCAATTATCTGTGCAGCTTCACCACTTTTCTTTACTATCCAATACTATCCACTTTAAACTTTATTACACAAACAAACCTTTATTGAAAGCTTTTATTTTCACACTGTTTGATCACACCGACTTGTCACACGTTGTTCAATACCACAAACTGAATGAATGCCGAGGGCGAGTGTTCGCGCTTATATAACTCTCGGTCCACCTGCACTCCTTGGTCTGAGTGCAGTTCCAGCGGTACTCCGTGACGCGCAACCCAGTTGTTCACGAATGCATCCGAAATGATTTTGGCTTCCTGGTTCGGGATGCAAAACACCTCAGGCCACTTGCTGAAGTAATCAATCACCACCAGCGCGTATTTGTTTCCAGCGTTGCTCGTTGGGAATGGGCCTGCGATGTCAATGGCGATACGTTCAAACGGTGCTCCAACATTGTACTGCTGCATATTTCCTCGAGTTTTCCTAACTGGACCCTTTGCCTTCGCACACTGTTCACATTTGCGCATGAAATGTGTGACCGACTCATGGCATCCTACCCAGTAGAAACGTCTCTTAATCTTTTTTACTGTCTTGCTAACACCAAGATGACCCCCACTTGGTCCCTCGTGGTATTCTCGGATGGCCTCATCGATTTATACCTTTGGAATTACCAGCAAATCGTTTACAATGTTCCCGTCCTCACTTTCCCAACTGCGGTAGAGGCAACCGTTCTTCAGCTTCAAACTCTGCCATTGAGCCCAGTAAGCTTTCACGATTGGGCTTTCACTGGATATTTGCTGCCAAGTTGGTCGAAAACCTCGTTCTTGGTAGTCGATGATGACTGCCAGATCGGCATCTTCTCGCTGCTTCCTTCCGACCTTCTCGACAGTCCAGAAATTTTCTGGCAGCACATGGAAACGACGGATGTCGGTGACCTGTTCCTTGGTTTCGGCACGTGAACAATGTTTGCGTTCAACATCGCAAGGTCGCCTCGATAATGCATCCGCATTTCCATGACTGCTTCCCTTCCGGTGTTCGATACTGAAGTCATAACTCTGGATTCTCTCTATCCATCTAGCAAGCTGGCCTTCCGGGTTTTTGAACTACAACAACCACCTCAACGCTGCGTGGTCCGTCCTAAGATGAAAAGCATGGCCATAGAGATATTTGTGGAAATGCTTGACACAGTCAACCACGGCTGAAAGCTCCCTCCTGGTTACACAGTAGTTCCTCTCCGGCTTCGATAGGATCCTACTGTAGTAAGCGGTGACCCGCTCTCGCCCGTCAATTATTTGAGAGAGTACCCCTCCGACTCCATGTCCGCTCGCATCTGTGTCCAAAATAAACTTTTCTCCCGGGACAGGATATGCAAGGATCTGCGCACTGCAGAGCAATTCCTTCAGGTGAATGAACGCTTCCTCCTGCGGCTTCTCCTACTTGAATGGCCGATTGTTTTTGGTGAGCTCGTTCAAACTGCTGGCAACGTTTGCAAATCCTGGGATGAATCGCCTGTAATATGTGCAAAGATTCTTCGGCCGTGGCCATTCCTTAACCGCTGAGATTTTCTCTTCATCTGTGGACTCCTTCTGCAGTCACCACATGTCCCAAGTACTTCACCTCGTTTTGGAAGAGCGAACATTTCTTCGGGCTCAATTTCAGTCCGGCTGCTTGAATACGTTCCAGTACCTCTTCAAGCTTCTTAAGGTGACCGTCAAAATCCTTGCCCATGACAATTATGTCATCCAGCACCCGGTTCATAAGTCTCTCGAATGTGGCTGGCACATTGCAAAGACCGAAGGGCATCACAGAGAATTACCACAACTCTCCCCCGGCAGTGAACGCGGTCTTTTCCTTGTCTTGCTGGTCAAGCTCTATTTGCCAGTATCCACTTTGCAAATCCAGCGTCGAGAACCACTTTGCACCAGATAGTGTGTCCAAGGTGTCGTCGATTCTCGGTAAAGGATAGTTGTCTTTCTTCGTGACGTCGTTCAGCTTCCTGTAGTCCACGCAGAATCGGGTGCTTCCATCCTTCTTCTTTACTAGCACTACTGGCGAACTCCATGGGCTTGCAGATGGTTCGATCACGCCCTCCTTTTCCATCTCGTCGATTAGTTTGATCACCTCTCCTTCTTTCGCCAAAGGTACCCTTCTCGGTGGTTGCCGGATCGGTCTAAAGTCCCATGTGTCTATTCTGTGCTTCACAATTGATGTTCTTCCACAGTTCTTACCATCTACAAAAACTGTCCAATAATTACGAAGCAGGGAGAGTGCTTTACTTTTTTGCTTCCCCACTGTGGATAGTTCCCGAGCATCCAGCTCTCTTTTCAGTTGTTCGATGGTCAACTTTTCCAATTTCACCATTTTCTCACTCTTTTAATAATTCACTTTTAATAGTCCAATTCACACTTTGAATAAACGTTTAACTCGTTTACTCGCAACCCCACTTCTGACACCAAATGTTACGAAATATTCAATTCCCACACCAAATAGGGTTCGCACCACTGGATTGCGATAAACTACAATTGTCTTTTTATCCGAATTAAAACACACACACTTTCTTTATTTCACCACAGATCAATTATCTGTGCAGCTTCACCACTTTTCTTTATTATTCAATACTATCCACTTTAAACTTTATTACACAAACAAACCTTTATTGAGAGCTTTTATTTTCACACTGCTTTTTCACACTGACTTGTCACACGCTGTTCAATACCACAAACTGAATGTATGCCGAGGGCGAGTGTTCGCGCTTATATAGCTGTCGGTCCACCTTCTCGAATGTTCGCCGTCGGAAGTTCCCCTACGGAATTCTCTAGAATGCTCTGACAATTGGCATTACACCGTTGACAGTTGACATCATTCCAGTCCCCGCTTCAAGAGCGCTTTCGAACTTCGACAGCGAAATTCGAGATGCGATGATGTCAACTGTCAACGGCGTAATACTAATGCCCATATCACAATACTGCGTTAGCTCTAGCTTCGAGTGACGTCTAACATTCAACATATGTAGATAATTTAATGGGACACTCTACAATACTCTACAAAATGAGAGAAAATACGAAAAAATGAGAGCGATGAGAATACGTAACCTCACGTAACAAAGCATGCAAAAGTCCAACCCGTTGAAAATTTCGTGCGTTTTGATGACAGTTCTCGTTAAATTTGAATTTGTCGGTGAAAATTACGTTTCCTTTTTTTTGCGAATTTTAATGAGAACACATCGTTGGAATAGAATGTGAAGGTAAGAATTTATTAATATTATTAAATGAAAGCATGCATTTAAAAACAAAAACATTATTTCAGATGTCCTTCGAAGAAAAGCTGATTGCCCTGGTAAAGGACAACGGATTCCTTTACAACACAAAATCAAAAATGTTTAAAAATGTGTTGAAGAGGAATTCGCGTTGGGATGAGATTGGGAAGGAGCTAAACAGATCAGGTAAATATCATACAAAATACATTTTTGTATGTAAGTACATAATATAATGCATAAATCTTTTCTTTTAAACATAGGTACATATATAAATTAATATTTCCTTTAGGAAAAGAATGCAAACAACGCTGGAGAAGTCTCCGGGATAGATACGTGAGGGAGAAAAGAAAATTGGATCTCCCCTCGGGAAGTGGAATTGCGGATCTGGAGAGTTGGGAGTTTTCCGACTCCATGCAATTTTTAAATGCATCGCTGCAAAATAGAGTGTACGTAGATATATGTACATATGTATATAAACATTCGCTTATGCAGTTTGAATTTGATTTTGAATGTTTTTCTTTTCATTATCAGGCAATTTGGAAATTTCAACAGCTAGGGAGACACCAACTCATCGCAAGACGCTTCATCCCCATTGGATCTCAGAGACTTCACGTCTCAGGAAGGTGCCGAAGAAACACGAAGACGGAAGCCAGCGGTTAAGGGCTCTGAGAGGGTATTCTCGAAATTTTTGGACGACGTCATCTCGACACTCAACGCAAGCATGTCAAACCGGGCATTAGAATACTCAGAAGAGTTCATGCTTAACATGGCTCGACGTATGAAGCATCTCCCGGATGATGCCAAGGAAAGATTGCATTGTGTAATTTTTAATGCAATTACAGAGGAAATCTCTAATAATAAATAAATGTTTCTCATCAAATGTTTCTTTTATTTCATCATTACATATCATATTTTGTTTGTATATAAGTAGTCTTTTATTCGATCTCTCATAGTAAAGGCTATTCTGGATGAGTTGTGAGCTCCTACTATATCTGCTTGAGGAAGCGGTGACATTTCATTTCGCCAAAGACCTCTGGTAACAGCATCACCATTCTCATCATATGAGTCGACCAACTCAGCTGTGTAATAGGCATCTTCGTTCAGCTTGACGAAATTGTGCAGGACTGTCGTGGCTTTTACAATTTTGTTAGCATTTGTTGGTAGCATATTAAGTGTTGCTCCAAGTATACGCCACTTTGCTACCAAAACACCAAACGCGTTTTCGATCACACGGAGGGCTCGGGACAACCGTTTATTAAAATAATATTGTTCGGCGTTTAGCCTTCTACCTGGATATGGACGCATTAGATATGGCTTTAAGGGAAATTCTGCATCACCAACTAAGTAGTGGTTGCAGTAAAAATCCGAGTGGGGAAGTAGCTTTGGTGGGGGTAAGTTCAACTCCCCAGATATAATTTTGCGTCCAAAAGGTGATTGTGCGAAAATACCACCGTCACTTTGACTTCCATACGCTCCGATGTCTACTGAAGTGATTGTATATGAGGCATCGCAAACAGCGAGAAGAATGATGGAATGGTGACCTTTGTAATTATAAAATTCCGATCCGGCTCCAGGTGGGCACTGTATATTTATATGTTTGCCGTCAATTGCACCCACACAGTTCGGAAGATTCCACAGCTGCTCGAAACCTGTTGAAATTGTTTCCCAGTCAGTTTCAGTTGGTGGGGACAAATAGAGAGGCATCAATGATTCCCACAGGATGTCGCAGGTTTCGTATATTATTTTCAGCACTGTTGAGTATCCCATTCGAAAAATCCACGCCAGGACTTGCCTGGGTACTCCTTGGGACAGATACCTAGAATTTACTTTTGGTATAAAGTTAAGCTTATTAATTTTATAATAGAATACATACAGAAGAACCAAAAACAATCTGGCACTAGGTTCGATTGGTTTCCTCCATGACGACTTTACCAGACGGGGTTCAATCAGCGAGCGTAGAATGTCGAACGTTTGTGGAGACATTCTCGTTATTTTATAAAAATGCTCCGGATCTCTTTCCATCATTTAATTGAAATTTGTTCCATTTCCATTTCCATCCATTTCATTCTCTGCAGGGATTAAGCTCGCGAATCCACCATCGTCTTTCTGTCGTTCTCTCCATTTCTTCAAACATTTCATATGCTTTGTAGCAGTGGTAGGCTACTTTCACTATTGTTATTGCTTTTGCAATATTTTCCAAAATAATTTTATTACTCATTTTTAGTAATCTTTTGGAAACGTAAACAAAACACGAAAAGGCGTTTGATAATTTTTGACAGTTTTGACTTGAAAACAGCTGATAAATTTGAAATGTCACTGCAACGCACGTTTGAAGCATTTCTCTCGTAACGTAAAAACGCAATTCACTAATGCAGTATTGTGATTTAGGCTTAATTGTCAGATCTATATAAGCGCGAACACTCGCCCTCGACATTCATTCAGTTTGTGGTATTGAACAGAGCGTGACAAGTCGGTGTGAACAATAAAACAGTGGGAAAATAAAAGCTTTCAATAAAGGTTTGTGTGTGAATAAAGTTTAAAGTGTTCAATAGGATTTGGATAGTAAAGAAAAGTGGTGAAGCTGCACAGATAATTGATCTGTGGTGAAATAAAGAAAAGTGTGTGTGTTTTTATTCGGATAGAAAGACAATTGTAGTTTATCGCAGTCCAGTGGTGGGAACCCTATTCGGTTTGGGATTGAACATTTCGTAACAATATCATGAATTATATACTTATAGCAATGGTTTACTTATGCCCAACCGTTTGAGCTTGTAATAGAGTCCTTCTAACCATACGGTGTCGAAGGCTTTTTCCAAGTCAACCAGGCAGGCACCCGTGCATTGGTTCTTGCATTTATTCCATTAGATATCCGAGACGAGTTTCGACGCGGCATATATGGTATCATGCCTCGCCCTGAAACCGAATTGGTTATCCGGAATGATATTTTTGTCCTCAGCCCATTTGGACAGGGCTCTATGGATTACCTTCTCGAAGACCTTGCTGATACTCGGAAGGAGACTTATTGACCGGAGATTTGCCGGATTAGAGGAGTCCTTGCCCCTCTTAGGGATTGGCTGGACCACCGCCGTTTTCCAATGCACCGGATAATATGCATTATTCAGTGCATTGTTGAACAGGATGGTGTACCTCTCTATAGCCAATGGTGGAAGGTGCCTGAGCACAACATTGGATATACCATCAGTACCCGCGGATTTTTTATTTTTTAATGACATGAAGATCAACTGGAGATCCTCCGTCGAAATGAACAGTGTATCACCACCTTCATTGGCGATGGCATTGTTTGCCGTAAAGTCGTCATTGAACCTGGTGAAACCATGGTTCTCGATTCGCCAATGCTCTATATCATTTCGAAGGTAGAAGTGGTGAAGCAGGGCTCTATTTTCCAGGTCGTCGTTCGAGTGAATGCTTTCATTCGCCTTATACACATCCTGGAAGACAGCCCCCACTGTCGCCACTTTCTCCTGAGGATCCTCAATCACAAAAAAGTCGTCATCTAGGACGGCGCTCTCTGGATCGATGTTGACTGTATGTAGTAAACGTTCGTTATCTAACGTTCTCGGAAGCTTTAGATTTAGAATGTCATTCTGACATTTAGTGCTACTCTTAGCAATATGGCACTGCGACCTTTGCAGATCTATTGTGCCTGCTAGCCGATTAGCCGAGTAGCCTCTCAACCTCTATAATGAAGTTGAGAATGCTTCTCGTAGGAGCCAGGGTGATCCCCTCAGGAGTCACAACTTCACTGAGAAGGATGCGCTTCCTAAGATGGCAGAGTGCAGCACACTCACACAGTATGTGTTCTGCCGTCTCATCGTCCTCTAGACAGAGCCGACACTCAGTTTCAGACGAGAGACTAATTTTATTTAGATGATATCTCAGACCGCAGTGTCCCGTTAGGTAGCTGACCAGTCTTCTGATATCCCCTCTATTGAGCTTAAGTATGTCAACAGGGTGTTTGTTCAGGGGTCGTGTAAGTCGTTTAGATTGACGGAGTCCCCGAACACTGTTCCAGAAGGACAGGTGTTGCGACTTTTCCCACTTGTCTAAGAGGTGATTTATCTTAGACCCGGGAATGCCGCAGAAAGGTTCCGGACCTATGTATTTGTCGCTGGAACCTTTTCTGGCAAGTTGGTCGGCAATTTCATTGCCAAAGTTTGACATTGTTTCTTTTGGCGAGCTCTTGCAGGGCGTCATGACATTCCTTGACGGTTTTCGAGTTCGTGCTGTACGAACCCAGTGCTTTAAGCGCTGCTTGGCTATCAGAGAGTATGTTGATAGTTACTCCTCTGATGCCGGTCTCGAGATTTAGGTTGACGCATGTTGGGATGGCGTGCAGTTCAGCTTGGAAGACGCTTACTCCCAGGGCCTTCGAGATCTTACGTTTTGGTCCAAAGATGCCGGCGCCAACGCCAGAAGCCATCTTGGAGCCATCCGTGTACCACCTAAGGCCTTCTGATCTTTTCTCCGGAATAATTTACTTATCTGCGGGAACATATTCGCGCTGTTGGATTTTACGGCGCGAATTTTGTTGCTCCAGTGCAGACTTATGGCTATTTTATAATTCTCTTTAATTAACTGTTGGAGATTTTTAATCAGTGACTTCAGGGTCCTGACCTCCGAGTTTTGTCTGTCGGTAAACCGCCTGTACAAGAGTTTGAGTCTTGACAGGAGTCTACTTTTCTGTCTGTGAAGTGCGTCTATGGTCGCGTTTCGGTACACGTCCGTGGTATCGTAAAGCCGTTGGTGTGGTATCGTTCTGTCCATCGTTTGTTTGATAGTTTCGCTCATATGTTTTAGGTGCCTATCAATTTCGTCATTTGATAGGTTCCTATTATTCGGTGGGGATTGGGCACTCGAAGTGAGTGCTCTCGTCAGGCACTTGGCAAAGCGTGGCCAGCGTGCCCTACTATAATCGTAGGGGTACGTGTGGACATACTCTGCCATCACTGCGAATTCGTCCGGTATTTTAATTACGGCACTAAGTTCGCAGTGGTCACTGTCATACTCAACGGTACGTAAGCAGTTAGTAGACCATTC
The DNA here is from genome assembly GCA_951905685.1 of Eumerus sabulonum. Classification (NCBI taxonomy): domain Eukaryota; kingdom Metazoa; phylum Arthropoda; class Insecta; order Diptera; family Syrphidae; genus Eumerus; species Eumerus sabulonum. The sequence goes on from OX645060.1 coordinate 215,079,232, forward strand.
GTTAGTGTCTGCCAGTCTCAGTCGTGAGTCAAGCAACATTAGATCCAGATAGGCGCCGCTTCTAGGAAACGACTGACTATCCGTTGCGAGTAACTTGAGTTTATACTCAATATTATGCAGGGCCCACTAATGGCTTAGTAGGCTCCCTCTAGTTTTGGGTATATTATTGCCCCAATCACTATGTTTGGCATTTAAATCTCCGGCCAAAACATGAAAGTTTTCTGCCGAGTCTGGGCGCAGAAATCGAAAAAGTATTTCGAGCTCTGCAATGAAGATATTGGGCTGAGGTGCTTCAGGTGCATAGGCCGATACTATGTATGTGGGATTGGGCCGGACGGACGCTACAGACGAGACACACCGAACTAACAAGCAACACCCTAGACAAACAGACGATTAGCCGACAACCGATCACGTACGCCACAATATAACAGGACAATCATACGATGAACACATAGCGCACACAACACATACAATACACACAACGCACCACGTACGCAAAGCGGAACGAAACAAAGCGGACGAAAACGAACACGCGAAACAAGACATTCATTCGTGAACCAGCCGTCGGAGTATCCAGTCTCCGCATTGCGCAGTGGCCACCAAGCCCTTTTTGCTTTTCTTTCTTTTTTAATGAATAAAGTTTCACATGTACATATTTGTCATTGTTGTGCGTTTCTTTTGCGAGGAGAAATCCTACAAATTGGGGGCTCAACCGGGATGATTAAGATTTGATTACGGGTAGTTAAAGTGCTCAATCAAAAAAAAAAAAGTTGCGCGAAAAGAAAAGAAAAGTTGCGCGAAAAGAAAAAAAAAGTTGCGCGAAAGAAAGAAAGGTCGCGTGAAGGAAAAAGGGGTGCGTGAAAAACAAACAGTTGCGTGCAAAAAAAAAAGTCGAAAAAAAAGAAAAAAAAGAGAAAAGAGCAACAACTCAAGAAGGCGACGTCGCGTGGTTCATCCCCGTTTGTGCGAAGTAAAACAAAAAATAAAACTCGGTGCAAAGTGTGTGCAAACTAAAACTGCAGCGGCATAGTCAAATCCGCTAGCAGCAGCAGTGCCAATAACGGGAATCAGATACCAACCGCGTCGCTGTTGTTCGCTCCAACGGTAAAGACAGAAGCAGAGCAGTTACATCATCCAATCGTGTCGTGTCCAGACGAAGAAGACGAGGAGGCGAGAAGAGGAGAAGAAGGCGAAGAAGACGACGGCAAGGAAGGAGTGAGAAGTTGTACAGTTATATTCCGTTGAAATCCAGTGCGCAAATTGTAGTGTGGCCACTGCAGATTTATTAATTTAAAATTCATTATATTTTTGATTCTAACTTTAAAACATTTTGGGTATTTATCTTAGTCACTAAATTAAGTTAAGTATCGAGAAATTGTTAAGTATCATGGACGTAGACGACATAATGAAGTTGACGGTTGACGGACTTAGGGAGAAATTAACGGAACTGAACTTAGCGACTAACGGACGGAAACCGGAATTACAGGACAGGCTCATGGACCACTACGGTTTATCTAACGACAAAAATGAGGCGTTCGATGCAGCCGAAGAAGGGGAAGACGACAATGAGTCTTGTGCTACGACCTCTACTGGGGCTCGCGGAATTTTCACCCTTCGGGACATTCAGGAATCGCTATTGCCATTCGATGGAACCGGATACCCAGACATTAATCTGTGGATCCAGGAATTCGAAAACAAGGCGTTGGTGGTTAATTGGAATGCCGTGCAGAAATTCGTTTATGCGAAGCAACTGCTGAAAGGAGCGGCAAGGCTGTTTGTACGCGGTCAATCAGGTGTCCGAGATTGGACATCGCTAAAGTCAGTGTTGAGGGCAGAGTTCGGGGCTCGGTTGTCAACAGCCGAAGTCCATCGGTCGCTTAGTATGAGGAAAAAACAAAGTTCCGAATCCCTTATAGAAAACTTGTACGTGTTGATGGAAATAGCGAAGCCGATCGGTTTGGATGAGGAGAGTTTAGTGGAATACTTCATAAGAGGAGTACCGGACAGTACTCAAAACAAGACGGTGCTGTACCAGGCAAGGGATATTCGTCAGTTGAAGGAACAGTTGCGGGTTTATGAGAAGGTGCGTGGCCCATACCTACAGCAGCCAAGCTTAAGAGGGAGTCACCGATCTTCGACAAGGAAGCAAGCTACGGAAGAAGTGAGGGCGGAAATGAACCAACGGAGGTGTTTCAAGTGTGGAGAATCAACGCACCTGGCTAGAGAGTGCACGATCAAAAGGCTAAAATGCTTCAAATGCGGAAGAATAGGGCATCGGGCCGCGGAGTGCAGAGGAGAGCCATCGTCAAGGCAACGGGTGAAGGCTGAGGGAAGCAACATTCGCACTGCATCAACGGGCAATGGAGCTGAATCTTGGCCGGAAGCTAGAGTCACCTTGGCGGTCGGGTCAAACCGTATCTTCAAGGACGTAACGGTGAGAGGCGTCACCGTGTCAGCTTTAGTGGACACAGGTAGCGACGTGAACCTATTAAGGTATGACAGTTTAGTCATGATGGAGTACACAGCCTTGGACTCCAGCAAGAGAAATTTGTTCGGGATGGGGAATAATAGGGTCACGACGTTAGGTAGCTTTTGGGTAGATCTAGTGATAGATGGGGTGGGACTCAAACTGAGGTTCCACGTGGTAAACGAAAGGGATATGCCATATGCGGCGGTATTAGGCAACGACGTTCTAACCGATGTTGACTTGATGATGACAGCAGATGGAGCGGAATTCAAGCCGAAGCGAAGTAGGGACGATTCGGCTAGTTCGAGTTTTGGGGCACAACCAGACATAGGTGTCGTTGATGTTGGCAGGAGTGCCGTTGAAGCGAGAGGGGTCATGAGAGTTGACGAAAATGTCGTTGAGGTGGGCCAATGTGCGGGCCCAGGTCCATACGTGGACGTAAGTAGCCAGAGTGGCGTCGAAGTAGGCGGAGGCCGTAAGGGAGCAGTAAGCTGCGAAATGAGATGCGAGATGAAGGGGTTAGCCGATGAGTTCCAAGCTATCTGTCTGTCAGCGGAGGAAGGAGCATTCAAGAGTGAAGCAGAAATTGATGTCAGTCACTTGTGCGAGAAGCAGCGAAAAATCGTGAAGAAGATAATAGACGATTACACCCCGAATAAAACCAAGGAGTCGCCCGTGGAAATGAAGTTGGTACTGACTGACGAAGTTCCAGTTTACCAGAGGCCGAGACGTATGTCATTCGCGGATCAACAAATCGTACGGGAGCAACTCGGCAAATGGCTAGCGGAAAGGATTATACAACCAAGTACGTCCGAGTACGCGTCGCCGATAGTGCTCGTGTCTAAGAGGGATGGAACGAAGAGACTATGCTGTGACTACCGGAAGTTGAATCAAAAAATCGTAAGAGATAATTTCCCGATGGTCCTGATCGATGACGTTTTAGAACGGCTACAAGGGGCAAGGGTATTCACGACATTAGACTTGGAGAATGGGTTCTTCCATGTTCCCGTAGAGACAAATTCTCGGAAGTACACTTCGTTCGTAACTCAAGAAGGGCAATTCGAATTCCTATATGTGCCATTCGGGATCTCGAATTCGCCGGCGGTGTTTGGGAGGTATATTTCCGCAGTGCTGCGAGAATTGATTCAGACGGGAGTAGTCGTCGTCTACATGGACGATCTGATCATTCCATCCGAAGACGAAGACGAGAATATTAAGAAGCTGAGGTTGGTGTTAAAAGTAGCCGCGGAGTATGGCCTACGAATCAAGTGGAAGAAGTGTCAATTCCTGAGAAGGAAGGTGGAGTACCTCGGATACATCATAGAGAACAATACCATACGTCCTTCGGTAGAAAAGTCAGAGGCAGTAGACGAGTTTCCAGTTCCGACCAACAAGAAAGCGCTTCAACGTTTCTTAGGTCTAGCCTCATACTTTAGGAGGTTCATCGAAGGATTTGCTGTCATCGCCAAACCACTATCAGATTTGCTACGCAAGAACGCTGAGTTCGAATGGAACACGGAGCAACAGGCTGCTTTTCAGCAGCTGAAGGCTGCACTCGTTTCAGCGCCTGTTTTGAAGTTGTTTGACCCGAAGGCTTCGACGGAAATCCATGCAGACGCCAGCAAATTCGGATATGGGGCAGTGTTATTGCAGAAAGACCCAGAGGACCAGCAGTTCCATCCAGTCCAATACATGAGTCGGAAAACTACTCCAGTCGAAGAGAAGTATCATTCGTACGAGCTGGAGGTATTGGCGATTATCGAAGCTCTAAAGAAATGGAGGGTGTACGTTCTGGGAAGCAAAATCAAGATCGTAACAGACTGTAACGCCTTTGCTATGACGATGCAGAAACAGGATGTTCCATTAAGAGTATCCAGGTGGGCGATGTTCCTGCAGGAGTTCGAGTACGTTATAGAACATCGATCAGGGTCAGGGATGAAGCATGTAGACGCTTTGAGTAGAATGTCCTGTCTAATGATTGCGGATTCGCTTAATCATCGCTTGAGAGAGGCTCAGCTAAAGGACGAATGGATAAAAGCAGTGCGGAAGATCCTTGAAAGAGAAGGGTATGAAGACTTCTTTCTGAAGGCAGGGATATTGTTCAAAGATCCGGTCAAGGAATTGGTCGTCGTTCCGACGGCAATGGAAAAAGAAATAATTAGCGTTGCACACCAACAAGGGCACTTTTCCATCAAGAAAACCCAGGATTTGGTAGAGAAGAGCTTCTTTATTCCAGGATTAACAGCGAAAGTCACCGAAATCGTCAGAGGGTGTTTGAAGTGCATCATCACGGAAGCCAAGGCAGGGAAAAAGGAGGGTTACTTGAGACCAATTGACAAGGAAGATAAACCACTAGGGACATACCATATAGACCACGTTGGACCGATGGAACAAACTCACAAACAGTATAACCACATTTTTGTGGTGGTGGATGCTTTTTCCAAATTCGTTTGGCTCTATCCAACGAAAAGCACGGGAACCAGCGAAGTGGTGGATCGGCTGAGGAAGCAGGCCAATATTTTCGGCAACCCCCGTCGGATCGTGTCCGACAGAGGTACGGCATTCACATCTACAATGTTCGAGGACTACTGTAAGGAGGAGAATATCCAGCACCTATTGATTTCGACCGGAGTGCCTCGGGGTAATGGCCAGGTGGAGAGAATACACAGGATTATCATCCCTATGTTATCTAAAGCTTGCCAGGGGAGCACGAAGAGTTGGTATAAGCACATCGACCGTGTACAGCAGCTGTTGAACAGTTCACCGTCAAGAAGCACGCAGTTTAGCCCTTTCAGGATCCTTACGGGCTTGGAGATGAGACTCCCTGACTATCCGGATCTTCGCGAGTGGATCGAAGATACGGCCGTACGGGAATTGGATGCGGAGCGTGACGGCATACGAGAAGAAGCTCGAGATAACATTTCTGCGGTTCAGCGGGAAAACAAACGAAATTTCGATAAGGACCGAGTTCCGGAGCAGACGTTTGCCTTGAACGAGTTGGTCGCCATTAAGCGCACTCAGTACGGCAGTGGAATGAAACTGAGGCCTAAATATCTCGGACCCTACAAGGTAACGAAGAAGCTCAACCATGGGAGGTATGCAGTAGAGAAGGTCGGCGATCACGAAGGACCCTTGAAAACAAATACCGTGGCAGAAAACATGAAAAAATGGAACACTTCATTCGGGTCGAATGAGCTGTCAGGATAGCCGAATGTGGGATTGGGCCGGACGGACGCTACAGACGAGACACACCGAACTAACAAGCAACACCCTAGACAAACAGACGATTAGCCGACAACCGATCACGTACGCCACAATATAACAGGACAATCATACGATGAACACATAGCGCACACAACACATACAATACACACAACGCACCACGTACGCAAAGCGGAACGAAACAAAGCGGACGAAAACGAACACGCGAAACAAGACATTCATTCGTGAACCAGCCGTCGGAGTATCCAGTCTCCGCATTGCGCAGTGGCCACCAAGCCCTTTTTGCTTTTCTTTCTTTTTTAATGAATAAAGTTTCACATGTACATATTTGTCATTGTTGTGCGTTTCTTTTGCGAGGAGAAATCCTACATGTATATCCTCCTTCCGTTCCGGAAGGCTGCTTTGGCAGCAGCCTTTGGTATTTGTGGCGCTTTTCCCTGACCTGCCGCCATTTGGGCGTAGGTCAATTGGGGTATGACGGCTGAAGAATGAATACCCCTCGCGGGAGGTATCTTCTCGACGTTCTGTCGAGCTTCTCTTAATTGCTTAATGTATTGGAACTTAGGACAGCCCCGATAACTTGCAGGGTGCCCGTTGTTCTCACATAGTGCTCATAAAAGTTGATCTCTTTCGAGACCTGTGCCCCGGTCGCACTCGTCGTACCTGTGGTCCTGTGCGCACTTGACGCATTGATGCTGCATTTCGCAGTTCGACGCGGCGTGCACGAACCTCTGGCAGCGGATACATTGTATCATGTTTCCGCCTATCTAATTTCTCCCATCGCACTCTCTGGGTGTCTAAGACTTTTATTTTCTTTAGACACTCCAGACGGCTGTCGGGTGTCAGCTGGACCAAGAAGAAGTGCAGTTGCCGTTTCTCCCGTTTGGCCGCAACTGTGGTAAACGGCTTAGCCCCCACGAACTTGAGGTCATCGCTCTCGAACTTTTTGAGCTCAGAGAGCAATTCCTCGGGGTCTGTGATCGACTCCAGGCCTTTGAGGAGCATTGGCTGCAACCTCTCGGCTTTCGGAGTAAACGTATAGTACTCCGTCGTGGAATCTTTTAATAAAGAACGCATTTTCTTATATATTTCCATTGTCTTACACTGGAAAACATAGCGTCCTCCGATACTTTCTCACCTATCTGACTTTTGTACAAGTCCACTGTCTGCCTGACAGCTAGAGTATGTGCATAGATGGGCGGCACCTTCTCCTTCTTCTTGGTTACGCTTCCTCTTCTGTTTTTGCTGTTGTTGTTGCTGCTGCTGTTCTTGCTACTGCATTTGTTGTTGTTGCTGCTGGCTCGTTGGCTGCGGCTGTTGCTGGCTCGTTGGCTGCGGCTGTTGCTGGCTCGTTGGCTGTCTCTGCTGCTGGGGCTGCTGTTGTTACTGCTCTCGCTGCAGTTGTTGTTGTTGCTGCTGCTTCATTGGTTGCGGCTGATTTTGTTGTTGTCTCTACTGCTGGGGCTGCTGTTGCTGCTCCCGCTGCGGTTGTTGTTCTTGCTGCTGCTTCTTCGGCTGCGGCTTTTCTAGTTGTTGTTTCTGCTGCTGGGGCTGCTGGGGCGCTTCACCAAGTTAGGAGTAGGGTTCAGCTTTCTCCTTCGCTTGATGACAGCGATTGGCGTTGCGAAGTCAGATGATTTCACGAAATCAGATAAGACATCCTTGTTTCAACACTGTTCGCCGCGTCATGGCAAAATCGTACCTGAATTGCTGCTGAATACCGGGGGCATTCACCGGGTAGCCTGTGACTTTTTTGACCTTTTGGGAAAAGTTGTTGCCTAGGCAAAATTGTCACGTTCTCTATCAATATTTCTGTGTCTTTTGACATTGTAATCAAACGGCAGTGGCGTTGAGATTAGTACTAGCGAAGCTTAAAAGAGCTTAAGCTGAAAAGACAAAAACGCAAAATCAGACCCGGGTCCATATACACATTTAGCCTTTTACCACAAGATACCACATGTATCTTGTCCAACTACATTTGACCACGTCCACATCCACTGCTGAGTCGGTAGTAAATTTGAATGAATGGCAGTCACCTTTTGTTGTCCATAACCGTAGGTCAGTCAGTCCTTCCCAACCTGCTAATCATATAAAAACTTTTAGTTCGCATCCGCAGATGTACCTAAATTCACTAATAATCTGTCCTGCTATCATATCTTCCCATTAAAGGGAAACAACAGCAACATTTCGAGGCCAGCATGCAAAACTAATTTATCTATTTTTAGTGAAAGTGCTCCTCGTCGGCTGTGTCATTTTCCCATTTTTTTTCTATATTCTTACCTTCCAGAAGCCTTGGCCGTTTTTATTTTCTGTTGTTTTTTTGTCTGTTTTTCGTCAATGTTTCCACAGGCAGGTAGAAGCACGTGCAATTTTGTGTTGACCATTTCGCTGTTCACTTAAGCATAGTTACCCAAGTTCCGGGACGGTGACGTTAGCTTCCATCCAAAGCAATTCATTCGAGTACTTTTCGCAGATCTAAATGAAATGGTGGCCCGTAACGACTACAACAACGACCATGGACAAGCGGCAACGAAAACGACAAACGTCAAGCGACACCGGTGATTTATTACCGACCCCAAAACAATTTCAATTTCACAATCCCTATCATGTTCGGTTCCACTAGGATTGTAGAGGCTCGTGGATTTAATTAAGGCATATCCTCTCTATTCCATACCAAATGTTGAATGCTGGACCGCTTGTCGAAACAATATCAATGGAAGGATTCTGTCCAATTGCAGTTTTTTGTTTTTCTTTATTTTCCCTTTTCGTTGTATTTTGTTTTTTCTATTCGTTTTGGTTCGCATAATTTGCCACCGAACAAGTTTCCTGATGGTAGGACATAACCACAGGACGATTGTGTGTGTACACACATATTTGAATGAACATGGACATTGCCAGGAGTGCTAATGGTATATTCAGAGTAGCAAGGTTCATTAAAACTAAGTGGACATTTGTTCACCGTGCAAAAGAGGATAATCATCGTTGGATTCTTGTGCTTTAGTTTAGTTCGATAGAAGGCTATTTAGCTATGGCTGAAATTGTTGTTTTTTGTTTTAGTTCACGCCTGAGAGAAATTGTAGCATTATAATAATGAAACGAAAAAACCTGAAGAAGTCTATTCTGAGAAATACATAGCTCCAATATCGTATTTTGTGCGATTTCTTGCGCATGAAGCAAGATACGTGCCAACAAATAGTCCGTTAATAAGGCAATTTGGCATTGAGTTTTCTTGACTTCGACCTATCGGGGGGCACGGCAGTGGCCACGCCAAGTCGAGCGCGAAGCAAACACTGCCGTACCATCCTTCACTGGAACCGTTTCGCCGCATTTTCAGGCCCCTATTTGAGAACCTCTGGATAAGACCAGAACGCAGAAATGTTCGTCATCCAGTAAGCTATAATTATATACTTAAAATCCAAGTATAGTCAATTTTCGTTGACGATGGAAAATTGCCACTAGGAAAACGTTGATTCAATAACCAGTCAATCGAGATCGTCAATGGGTTGCGGTTCTGGCGACAGATGGGTGCAATGGTGTCATGAAGCACCTGGTTTTGTACCCTTGTGTACCCTTCAACGGCCAAGTCACACAACATTAACAACGACTTTGTCTAGATTTCGTTATTTTTTTAGAGATAAACAAGCAGCTCCATCGAGACTTGGCTAGTTTTTTACAGAATGTTTTTGGTGGGATTCTATTTAATGAATTCTACATCGATTTTTAGTTCATTCTGTAAAGACAAACAGAAATTTACCCTAACTTTTCGCTTCTAAATGAATTCAGGTCCTTGCGGTAAAATTGGATGTGACCTTTCTTTGATGCTGTTAGTGTTTAAATATGGTTTCGGGGATATGCGCGCCACGGCTGAAGCGTAATCAAGAAGTTCAATGTTCGTCCAATTTTATCGAGTAACTAGGGCCGTATACATATATCAGCAATAATACGGCGAATGTCCACTTCCAGATCGTCCAATATCTCTGGTTTATCGGCATAGACCAGTGAATTCACATACCCCTAAAGAAAGTAAACTAAAGGTTCAAAGGTCCATTACGTATAGTGATTCGCTCAGCAAAGGGTGTCGCGCCGTGTGGTATGTTGCGCTATCTTGTAGAAACCTAAACTCTGTCACGTTATTGCCATTAAACTGAGGAACGAAAAAGTCAGAAATCCTGATTCTATAGCGCTCTCCATTGACCGTAACATTCTGGCCGGTATTGTCCTTAAAGAAATATGGGCGGAAGATTCCACCAGTCCATGAAACATACCACACAGTGAGTTTTATTGGTCGTACGGACGTTTGTACAAAGGCTTCTTAGTTTTAACCACTCCGAATTCGGCATTTTTGCTCGTCTACATATCCTCATCGGAGAACGAAATTTACTTTGAAAATGAGGATCGACCTGAACCGAACCTACGACGCATATATGTAATGATCACGCGGTTTCAACTCTTGTACAAGCTGGATCTTAAAAGCTTTAAGGTCAACATTTCCGTAAAACCTTCCAGAAGGTGGATGGGCATAGCTCCAATTGCTGTGCACGATGGTAAGTCGACTCATTCGGATTCTCCTCAACACTGTGCTCCACAACGGCAATAACTTCTTCTGTTCGCATTTTTTGTCATCCTTAGGGATGCGTATTATCCACTAGAGTGTACGTGGTGAGAAAACGAATCATCTAGTTCCGAATAACTTGCTCAAATGGATTAGGGTGTCGACCGTAAAATGGACGTAGCGCGCAATAAGTTTGGCGAACCAAAACTTAGATTTCAAAATACGCATTGTAAGCGATTCATACGCGTTGTTCTGTACTTAGTACCTATATATGTAATCATGAATTAGAGGCCTCACTTACTTTCTTCTTGAAAGGCTGAAGTCGAATGAAATTTTTTTAGTGGCACCGTACAAATGAGTGGGTTGTGACTCAATTTTTAAGGAAACCTGATGAAAAAACCCTCGGAAATCCTCCGAAAATTGCAAGTGGTGTATGGAAACGAGTGTATGTCGAAAACACGTGCGGTTGATGGGCAAAGTGGTTCAAGAAAGGTCGTGAATCAGTAGAAGGCGAAGATTTACGTGAAGGAGCCCCTGTCACCCCCAAATACCGACGCAAATGTCAAACGTCTAAGCGCGCTAATCACATCTGGCCCACGCCTAAGCATTCGTGCACTATCTGACGAGGCTGGGAGCACGTATTTTCCGTTGGCTACCAGAACTCGCCAAAAAGGACTGGATCTTGCACACGACAATACGCCAATCCATTCATCGACGATTGTGCAAGAGTTTTTGAGGAAAAAGACATTCAAACGTTGCCGCATCCAACTTATAGCCCCTTGCGACTTTTTTTATTCCCCAGGAACAAGTCCCACCTCAAGGCAACTCATCATGGCGGTTATTCTGAACAAGTTAACTTCGAGGAATTTTCAAGGGCATTTCGAATAGTGAGAGGATCGTTGGAATCATTGTGTAGAGTTGGAGGTAGACATTGTGAAGATCGATAACTAAATTTTGCGACTTAACATGCGTGTTTTGTGTTTACAAATTCCCGGAACTTATTAAACACACCTCGTACACTGTGGGTCGGTCACTATTTACAACCGAAGAGTAGGTCTAACGATTGAACAATTATGGGAAGCTGAGTGAATTGGATTGGGAACGCCAGTGTAGAAGAATACCTCTTCAAAGTTATTGGTGGGATATCACCTGGGCCAGGAAAATTATATAAGTGTGTCATAGTCTCTAAGAATCTTTGCAACTATATGATTACACAAGTACGAGTATATTTATTCATAGGCAGAAATAAACCTGTTGTGACATTATTCTAAGAATTCTCTTCGCGATTTTAATACGGACTTTCAGTATAATTATGCACGGACAGTTTTCTCGCTGATAGCCAACAGTCATAAGCATTGAAGAGCGCTTTAAGTCAATGCCGTGTATGGACATAGCTGGTACCATATGGAACTATATGTTAGCAGAGAATTCCGTCGGCTAACGTCATATCATGACATCACCTCCCACACCATTATGTGAGAAAGATAAAACCTCTCGACCTGACAATGAAGGATTGAGAACTCAGTTAAAATATTATTTTATGTTTCTCCATAATGTCCTATGACTTCGATACACTTGGTGCAGCGTTTCTCCAACGTTGAACCACCGATTTCACCCGGTGTAATGGTTAACCCATGTCATATCCATGGTGACAAATAGCCAGACAAAATTCAAACGGATCCCTATTGACTCAGTCCAAATATTGATGCAAAACTGATTTGCGCAATAGCTTTTGATCGGTATTCAGCAAATTCGGTACGCATCTTGCACAGAGCTTTCGAATACCTCATTTTTTATAAAAGACGTTTCGCATCCTTTTTTTCGAAAGGGGACAGGAGCTCCTTCACATGGATCGTTTTCTATAGATTCATGACCTCCTTGAGCCGCTTTGCCCATTCAAACACAAGTGTTTTCGACATACACTCATCTCCATACACCACCTGCGATTTTCGAAGGATTTCCGAAGGTTTTTCACAAGATTTCACTAAAAAATGAATCACGACACGTTACTTATAATGTTGTAATGTGAGTCGTTCATTTTTACGACGCCACTAAAAAAAGTTTTTTTTTTTTTTTTTCGAAAAAAATATGCACAACACACAAACAAAACGTGCTGTTGACTTCAGCATTTGATGAAAACTGAATGAAAGGGCCCCCATTTGTAGATGAATGTTGACACAGAACGTAAAGTTGCCAGTTCCCGTGTTATGACTAAATTCCCGGAACTTAATGGCAAAACCACACTCAGGAAAGCAACTTGAAAATTATCAAACGAACTAACGACTCGTGCACCCAGGCATACATACATTTTGGCAGATTAAAACGCCATCCCTGTGTCAAGCTGATAACTTTTTACCTTACTCTTAAGATATTGTTGCGGAGATGCAAGCGGACCGTTAAGTTCGAAAACTCTCTGGAAGCGGGGATTGGAATGATGTCAACTTCCAATGGAATTGTCAGAGTGTTCTAAAGATTTCCGAAGGGGGACTTCCAACGGCGAACGTTCGAGACGGTGGACCGAGAGCTATATAAGCGCGAACACTCGCCCTTGACATTCATTCAGTTTGTGGTATAAAACAGCGTGTGACAAGTCGGTGTGATCAACCAAGGTGAAAAGAAAAGCTTTCAATAAAGGTTTGTGTATTGTGTAATAAAGTTTAAAGTGGATAGTATTGGATAATAAAGTTTAAAGTGGATAGTATTGGATAATAAAGAAAAGTGGTGAAGCTACACAGATAATTGATCTGTGGTGAAAGAATTAAAAGTGTGTGTGTTTCAATTTAAATAAAAAGGACAATTGTAGTTTATCGCAATCCAGTGGTGCGAACCCTATTTGGTGTGGGGATAGAATAAATTCGTAACAATATTTTCATGGTAAGTTTGACAATTTTAGTGGTAACTGAAAAATGGAGTCAAACCGTTTACACTTTCTATGACTGTCAAAGTGTCAAATTTGTCGCTTCGATGCTCATCCAGACCGAAACATTGTTCTTTGTTTTTAGTTTGATTGAAGTGATTGTTTCTTTTTGTTGTCAAGCAAGGTCATGATTATCATGCCATCCGGCTCGAAGGACTAATGTAGAACGGGAGTGTCTTTCCTTTTGGTGGCCGCGGACATTGTGATTTGAACCCAGATCACTGGGTGGAGAGTCCAGTGTGTAACCATTACGCCATGTATTCGACTAACAAATTACTGTCTGCCAAGGTTGCATATATCTAGTTGCGAAATTTCCCTTTTGTTTGATTGATTGATCCGAAGTGTGTTAATTATTAGTAAGTGTGCCACTGCAACACTTTTTTATGGTGGCTTGACAGCCCATGAAGGACCAGAGCCAAGTTTCTCTCAGTCACCAACGTTGGGTGTGATTTATTTTTCTCATAGGTGAAAGGGATCGATTGCGAACGGCGTGAGTCGAGAAGTTTTTCAAGGCAAGTATACTACGGGGGTTTTGCCCCGCCGAGGAGGCACGTCGCGAAAAAAACATTCGATGGCATTGGTGATATCGGTATCCGAACTCGTTCATCGTGCGTTAGAGTCCAACACACTAACCACTGCGCCACGGCACAGCAACACATTTAGTGTGTCATTATAGTTTTTACTCTGACATGCAATAGCATGTTACAGTTTATAGTTATAGTTTTGAAACGAATAATTGTCTCAGTTCCAAAGATCAAACGTGTTGGGTGTTAATCTTAAAGTCAGTCGAATGCTACGTGTTGTTTGACACACTCCGTTACAGAACGGCTTTTATGAAGGTCGTCCGTTTTCGTATTAGAATATTGTCATGTGACATACCTTTATATTAAGGTAGGTCATTAGTACCACGCACTTACATCCAATATCGCATTTTCGTCAAAAAAATTATCTCGATACCGAATATTTAGACAACAGCTGCATGGGTGTTGCAAAACGAGCACGAAGAAGCCTCTGATGCGTTCAAATAACATAATTTGGACGTATCTCAATCGGAAGCGACGTATTTAAGTAAGTTAAGCTAATTTGTAAAGGGGCAAGAAATTAATGATTCTCGAGTTGTTGGAATGATGCTCGCCTGGACTAAGTAGAAATCGCTTAATATATCCACTTCTACGGTACAGTAGTACTCAATTATAAAGGCGATGCAAACATGACTGTCTGCATGCATCCTCTTTAACCTCTTTAAGCTAGATATCGTGACTGCTTGCCTCGTAATACCTGCCGTGTTAAAGGGATATATAAAACAATTTCGTAATTACAATAAAAAATCCATTCTGGATAATAATCACTCCAAGTGTGTTCACTTGCAACTTCCTTCCCTTATATAAAAACGCATTGAGCTATGAACAGTTATTAAAGATGACCTTGTTGTCCTGGTGGTATCTTAACACCATCCATCCATAAGAGAGTAAAATTATTCCATAAAATAATGCGAACGAGTACTAAATCTATTCGTAAATCATAAAGCCGGGGAAAAGGAAAAGTTTGAGGTTAAGACGAACATTTAATACGCACTCCGCTTTATTCGTCGCTGCTTTACGTTGGGTTTTCCGAGGGTACTCTTTAACGGCCGTATGATTTATTTCCTTACTTCCATGGACGAGAGAGATGAACGAAGGAGTATTTTGCATTTATATTGAGTCGTTGAGATGAATGTCCATGTAAATTAGATGTTAAAGAGACCGCGATGGCCTTTTACTCAATATGAAGGCATTTTGAGTAGGGAAACCTAGATTCGCCGCATCTGAGCCTTAAAAATGTAAGTTCCACCCATCAATTCGTATAACTAAATGTGCATATAAGCTCTGAACTAGTATGTGTGCTGGCACTACGCAGGCACAGAAAGAAAATCAAACCACATTTCCTTTTATGTAATATCCATTTATCATTTTTTCCCTGCAAAAAAAAAAAATGAAATGAAACAAAAAGACTATAATTGTCCTTGCGACAAGCTCCGGAAAAAAAGGAGGCACTAAGGACGAAAATCGATACATTCTTTGGTCTTTTACTCTTATTTAGTTGCCCAATGGATAACAGAGGTCAGGACGAGGCTGAAGAGGAAGCACCAGCAATGTCGTAAAACAATGCATTCGAAAGGACGTAACTTCCTCGCAACTGTACGAATAAGATGAGTAGTACCACTCGAGCAGGAGCGACCAAAGTGTATTTTACACATAAAAGCACATCACGGTCGTAAATCTTGGTTCGATTCTTCCGAACTCGAATAGGATCAAGGTTTCTTTCACATTGCTGTCTTCATTTTACTTCACTTTTTGTTCGTATCTCTTTTATTTTCCATCCAAGGATATGGTGCGCAGTGCATTCCTAAGTACTTTTGTTCATCGATCTTAGCCGGATAAGTAAGAATTCGAAAGGTGTGGAAAAATATTTTCATCGCCATAAATCTTCATTCACGAGCTCCTTACTCCTCGTCGTCGAAAGCATTCAAATGCAACGAACCAGTTATATCAGGAAACCGTCACATGGACGCATCGAGAATAGAAATTGTCTGCGACATAATGGACACAATGGACAGGGGACACGAGTCTTGGCATCAAATCAACGTTGCTCTTAATTTATAGTAGTCAACGTGTGGTTTGCTTCATTTGCGAGATAAATGCGTCGGCTGCCAATCCAAATGATGCAGAGATTCAACCCATGATAAAGTGCATCGTCATCTACAGCAACTTGGGGCACCTATTCAAATTCTGTCCTTCGGACCATGTACATCATTAAATTCCTTCCTTCCTTCATCGGCCAAATATCCATAACAACTACATTCATAGCTTTTGTAATAAAAACCACAAGGAGCGCGTTAAAAAGAAAAAAAAAGGATAACCGACTGCCAACACCACAATAGGGGCGCAACTATAACAATCTCTTCCCAAGAACCATGTACACATTTGACGTCTAATGTACTAATATGGCGAAAGTTTGTACTTCTTATCTGCGTAACTACGCTATGGCCTGATTATTGTGTGGCAAAGTTGCTCCTTCCTTGAACGTAAAACGAAACCAAAAGCTTGCCAATGGCATGGCAATAGCATGGCAAGTCGCTTTGTTAAGCAAATTGTGGCAATGTAATGGTAGTTTTGGTAAATTTATTACTTTCTATGATAAGTTGTTGCAGCTTTACATGGCGCGGGACATATTGGTAAAGTTTTATTCATGTTTTCTCACATGAGTACTTCAGAAAATGTCGTAGGATTTGGTTGGACTGAGTGCCTGTGTGCCTTTGAGGAATTTATTGTGGTTGGGTGGTTGAGGGTTTGGGGGATACGCTATTTGAAGTTAAATATGTATCTGTTAATTAAGGTTTGGAGAATTGTGCCATTGCACGATGGGGAATAAAGTTTCTTGGAATTTCTTACAAAGCTATGTAGGTGCTTTGCATAAAGTGGATATAGAGTAGTCAGTAGTGAAATCTTCTCAGAGATGTAATTTCACTCTACTTAAATCACTTTCTAAATATGAAATTCATGTAATATTTTTCATATTCAGAGGCAGGGTCAGCAGGTGTAAGATATTTCGGTTCTGTTCCTGGAACCTAAGACTCTACGTTCATCCAAATTAAATCACAGCAACCACAATTCTTTAATAAAGAGTTATAAAGGGTCTTTCATTAAGCGTTTCCTTTCTTTAAATTCAAATAAAACGAAGTGCGTGTGAGATATTATCAAAGGTTTTATTCGTTTGGAAGGCCCATCGATGTAATTATGCATGAAATGTAACATCGTTCAAACGTCCGCCGCAGCTTCTATGGGTGGCGCATAGATCAGGGTAAATTTGACCAATGGCATGGGTTATGTTATGTTAGCTTTGAGGGCCGCTGTGGTTTGTGACTTGAGAAATCCCACAAGAGAAAGTCTGACGGGGTCAAATTGCACGATCTCGGTGGCCAGGTCACATCACCTCAATGTGGGATAACCATGCCCTCGGATCGCTCGTGCGGAATTTCCAATGTGGCGTAAGCTGTGTGGCACGTAGCGCCCTCCTGTTTTTCAGGCCAAAAAAGGTTGGTAATCATCGATCCATAGTGCTCGCCGTTGACGGTGATGGTCTGGCCAAAAAAATATGGACCAATGACGCCGGCAGTCTAAAATATACACCAAACAGTAACCTTTCAGGATACAATTCCAAATTCGACAAGTTAGTTGGTTGACGTACCCATTCATCCAGAAATGGGCCTCATCACTGAAGATGATTTTTCGATGAAAATTAGGGTAAATTTCCAACTGCTCCTGGTTGTTTATCTTCAGCTCCTTGGTCAGTTAAATTTTGTACGGGTGCAGGCCCAAGTCACGACGCATAATTCACCAAGTTGTGGCCTACGAAAGGCGGAGTTCTTGTAAGCAACCTGAAATCGACTGCCTCGGATTCTTTTCCACAGATCTTACGTTTCGTCGACGTGCGGATCTTGGTTTACCGTTTACTGAACCAGTGGGCCTAAATTTATCCCCCACATTAGGAATAGTCCTCTCGGTAGGACAAATATAGCGATCGTCAAATGGGCGAAGCGCGCGGATAGTTGCCCGGACAAAATACCCATTTTGATAAAGCAATTTTATCATTTGCACGTGTTTTTTAACGAAGTTCGAAAGCCCCTAGTGACCCTATAATTTTCAATTGTATTTTGAGCCTTTAAAAGTAGCGATTGTCACAGCTTATATGGATTTAGATATCTACAACTTCGGATATTCTCTCAAAAGGCTTATGACATGCTTTTGTAGTTTTTCACTAGCCACTTCACAAATTAAGAAAGTTAACTCCATTCCGAAAGACCGTGAAAGTAGCTTGGATATCAAGCCGAACCCTGTGAGCTCGTAATATTAATTCTTTGAATAAGATGTTTCCAAACCTGAACCTATTCTATTCGTTCCACAACTATCGTATTCACCCTGATTTGGCATCGTGTGACTTCTGCCTGTTCAACAAACCCATAAGACCGCTCCAGCGACACCGTTCAAGTCGATAGGGGAGCGGAAAGCCATCCCGGAAATCGACTTTAACAACTAGTACAAAGGTTGAAAATCTGTAGGCATAAGTGCATTGCAACGGGCGGGGAATTATTTTAAAGGCGATAAAATTGATTTGGAAGAATAAGTATAGATTTTTCAAAATAAATGCAGTGTCACTCTTACTGCATTTACTCTTGGACATAGTAGTATGCGTCACCGAGGCTTCTCCTCCCAGGGGGAAAATGTATCTCAACATTCTCGTAACATTTAAGAAAAGAAAAGAAAAAATGGTTAGTAGACCAAGAGTGCCTTAGTAGTAAAAACGAAGAAGCCATAATGGACTCAAGTAGACACAACCGTTGAAGAGAATTAAATAGAAATATGTAGAATGTTAGCTTAAGTTGATGGGTTCTAAGCTTGTAGTCGGAAGGAGACTTGTTTACTAAATAAAAGGTATTTGTGTAACGTGTTTAAATAAGGAGTATCTACTAATCTTATAAACAATCGACTCTTGTTCTCTTCCTCATTTTTTTAAGGAAACGTTTTGTTTAATGAGAAACAACAAACAATGCCAAATTCGAGTCTAGAATGCATTTTATCGAAGATATTTTAGTAGACCTAGTGAATAATAAGATTTTGAAAAATAAACTTGCCTTACAGCGGCAGTAAAGTAGTTCATAAGAGCCAGACCAACATATCTTTCAGTAAGGTAAAGGGTGGTCTAACTAAAACGCACGATGGTAATTGTAAATAAAACAACAAGTTTTCGGAGAACTACCTTAATATTTTTTATAGTGATAGAAGGATCAGTGACAACTATGTGTGAAACAAAATATCAGCCAAATGCTCGCCACGGCTTTGGTGGCATACCTCTATCCGATGGTCCATATTTTCAATGACTCTGAGACATAATTGAGGTTCAATGTCGTTAATGTGCCGAATTATCTCATCCTTTAGCTCTTGAATTGTTCTTGGCTTCTTGATGAACACTTTTTCATTTGCCCAAATACGGCAATTCCGCTTGTTAACGAATCCACTGAGGTGAAAGTGTGCCTCGTCGCTGAAGATGATTTTCTTTGCAAAGTCACCATTCCCTTCTGCCTGTTCAACCAACCATTTGGCGTATTGACGACAATTGAAATGATCAGCAGGCTTCAGCTCTTGAGTCAATTGAACCTTGTAAGCGTGTAAATTCAAATCTTTATTCAAAACTCGCATCAGTGATGTTCGTGAGATCTTCAATTGTTGTGCACAACGACGAGTCGAGGTTGACGGCTCTTCTACCACACTATCGCGTTCAACAGCAATGCTTTCCGCAGAACAAACTGGGCGAGCATGCACAGGTGTTTTCACATTTCCCGCAGGCCCGGTTTGCTGAAATTTTCGTACAATTCTAGTCTGGTTTTCGCATATATCGGCACTCCAAGCACCAATTATACACACAGTCACAAAAGTTGCTTCAACTGGATCAAGGTTAAGCGCAGTAATTAAGGCAAAAGGATATCCAAGTAGGTACTAACAAGAATATTTTGTGGCAAATTCCAATTTTTTCGCAATGTACATACATATATACTTACTTTGGTGACTAAAATATGAACTCTATCTTACTTTATTTTCATTAACTTCTTTATTATCCATTACTTTGCTTTTATTGTTTGTTTTTTGAAAAGAGTATAGAATTAACAAAAAAAGGATATTCGACATGTTTCCTAAAATGTATGAAGTTTTCTTGTCTTGTCAATTTGAAGTTTCAGGTCGCGGTGTATACTTACTTTTGTAGCTGTGAGTATACATTACTACATATTTTATTTATCGGTAAAATACATACATATATGATGGGCTTCACATGTTCTGGAAAAAACATAAATACAACTTATATAAAAATATTAATTAATATACACTTACATATTTATACATAGTGTTTGTATTTGTATGAATGAATTCAAGCATCAGTATAATTTTCATTATTTACATTTATTGTAGTCTAAATAGGATGAATCCCTGATGAGTATAATATCTAATTTTCCAAAGTCCTTCGTATACAAGCTGGTAATTTGTTTCAGGCGAGTATCAATCTGTTCCAATAATTCAGCAGAAACCATGCTTACTTTGTCAATAATAAAGACTTTAACATATTTGAATAGATTTCTATATCGATTGGCTCCCTCAACATGACGAGTAAGTGACAACAGCCTGGACCGTGATATGCTCAATGCACTGTGAATTGTTGAACCACCTATAGCTGCAGCAGCCTTTACAGTTGATGCACATTCTATGCGTATATATGTTGGCGTTGCAGTCCACGAAGGACCAACGTCGAGCTTCTCTCAATTACCCATGTTGTGTGTGATTTTAGTTTTCCATAGGTGGAAGGGAACTACAGTTTATTGCCGATTCTGAACGACGAATTTCGAGAAGCTTTTCTTGAAAATTATAGGTACTACAGGGGATTTTGTCAGAACCCCGCTTAGGAGAAACACCGTAAAAACACGTGCGATGACATGGGTGTTGTCTGGATTCGATCCCGTATCATTGGCGTCAGAGGTCAACGCACTGCCCACTCCGCCACGGCGCCTCTCAATGATGAAAAAAAAAAACCCCGCAACCCTGTACTGAGCACATGCTATGCTTTGAAAATTCCAGCATCTGAAAATCGATCGTATATTTTCATTATTCTTTTTATTACAAATGTCTTGCCACTACCAGCTGGTCAAGTTAAATATATATATACAGAATTTCTCGCTACTCTTCATTGGCTCGGCGCATAAGACAATAAAAAATAATTATAAGGCTTTATGTTTTGCTTCTTTTTGGCTATAGCCCCAAGTGTATTTAACATTGCAAGTTGTAAATCATAATTTTCGGATCATAATATCATTCTTGAAATGGATTTTGATCAGGAAGTCTACCAACAACATCTCTTATTTTTAGGGCTCCGTACCCAAAGGGTAAAACGGGACCCTATTACTAAGACCTCGCTGTCCGTCCGTCCGTCCGTCGGTCACCAGGCTGTATCTCATGAACCGTGATAGGTAGACATATGAAATTTTCACAGATGATGTATTTCTGTTCTGTATAACAACAAATACTAAAAACAGAATAAAATTAATATTTAAGGGGGGCTCCCATTCAACAGACATGATTTTCATCCAAAAAATCCCCTTGGTCCCATACTAACCTAAGGTTAGTCGACAATATCCCACAACCAGTAGCAAACTTCTGAGCTTTGATCCCTATTGTGTCTTTCATGTATTTATCCTAGCTGCAACTTTTTTTTCTATAATTACGAACAACCAATAATAAATACCCTTTAAGCTTTGATGATCCCTATTGTGTCACTGCTAAGTTAATCCTTGCTGCAAACCCTTTCGTACAATTGCTATTCCCCTCCTTTTCCATCCTGACAGGTTAAGATATCAAATGTTGCAACAAATTCAGTTGTTGTGATTTTAACTTTCGATCATATCCCACAACCAATAACACACTTCCAAGTTTTGATTCCTATTGTGTCCTGGATATATTAATCCTAGCTGCAAACCTTTTCCCCATAATTACTGTTAATTTACTTTTGCACTTCCCTGCTGTCAAGTAAGATAATTGATTTGAATTCAATTAAAGTGTCCAATGATCAACTATCTCAGCATGGAGATTTTTGATCATCAAAGTAATATCCCTGGAATGCAAAAAATTATTTTAAATGGATTAGTCTTAATGTGCTGACTGATGAAGTAACATACAATGTCTCTTTCTGTTCCAGATTCAAGAATACCTTTTTTTTCATTGATTATGATTAAAATGTATTCATTGTCATTAATTACTTACTTTACTTACTTACTTACTTTATTGTCATTATCGTGTAAACAACTCGCAGCAGCATTCATCCACCTACGCTTTCACACATGGATTTTCTTCCGTTCACACTTGTGGAATGTGAGCTTGAATTTGAACTTGTTGATGCTCTCGATGTTCACGAGACTCGCTGAGTGTGTGGAAGGCGAGGGTGGATGGCTGCCGCTGCGAGCTTGTCTCGGGCACTTGGAATTTGGACACCACCTTGTAAACAGCGGATAAGTATCCAATATAAATATATTTTATAACGTATTTGGCTGTGCATTATTTCATTTGAATACATACTTATTATATATATACTTGACTAGTGATATTGGGTTTTGGGGACATTTCCGTTTTTTCGTTTTCTTTTTCCTTTTTTTCGTCTCTTCCACCCCTTTTTTTGTGGAATTTGGCGAATTGTCAACATATTTACTGGTCCTTCGAGCCGGATCCGCGTGTTTTTCCGCGTGCTCACCTAACCTAAGCCATGGAGTTGATCAAATTGAAACGGTCGAATGCCAAGGGACATATCACGCGCGCGGTCAACTTCGTCGACGCCATCGATGACTCTACCCCTGTCGAACAATTAGAAGTTCGCTTTGAACGATTAAACGAAGCGTGGAATAGCTTTCGTGCGTTGCACGATGAGTGTTTGCGGCATATTCCGAGTGGTGAAACCTCCGAGGAGGTTGAACGCGAATTCGTGGACTATGAGACGAAATTTTATGATGCACATTCGGGACTTTCTCGCGCGCTAAAACTACGCCAATCTCCGCCGTCGGTCGATGCAAACGAAACGGTATTACAGCAACTTGCAAACGAACAAGTGAGCTTCCTGGAGCGGTTAAATTGTTCATCGAACACGTGTTCTAATGTAAGCCTCCCAAAAATAATTCTCCCATCGTTTGCGGGTAACTATTAAGATTGGCCATCCTTTCGCGACCTCTATCTCGGATCGGTCGGCAACAAGACAACATTGACGCCGACGCTAAAATTTCAATATCTTAGGTCAGCGTTACGAGATGATGCGGCCAACCTAATTAAACATATACCGGTCAGCGACGCGAACTATGCAGAAGCATGGGACCGCTTAGAGGCGCGATATAATCGTCCACAAGTAATCGTGAAATCATTTATCCAGTCGTACCTGTCCCTTCCTTCAATGAGCGCTAGTAACGTCGAAACACTGCGAAGAATTAGTGATGGTGCCGATGAGGTAGTGCGCGGTTTAAAAGCCCTAAATAAGACCAGTCGTGATCCGTGGCTTATTTATTTGCTCATCACCAAACTCGACCCCGAAACCACTCAAGCCTGGGCAGAACATATCGGTTCCCGCGATGAGTGTACCATTGAGGAACTCCTCAAATTCCTCCAGGCACGATGTGACGCGCTCGAGTCATGTCAACTAACCCATCGTCAATCGTTTTCGCGGCCAAAGTCGAGTTCGTCGTCGGGTTCTCTTCGCGCGCACGTGGCTGAAACCAATAACAACGTTCATTGTCCTAAGTGCAAAGAATCCCATCATCTATCTCGGTGTCCAAAATTTCTATCGTTAGACATCCAATCGCGTCGTCACTTTGTTAAGGTTGAATCACTTTGTTTTAATTGCCTTCGGTATGGGCATTCGTCGGGCAACTGCCATTCAACATTTCGCTGTCGCGTGTACAAATCGCGTCACCATTCTCTCGTCCATTCCGATGAATCGAACAAAAACAAATTGGCTTCGCTGCAATCCGCTACAGACTCAACCTCTTCGTTATCCTCATCGTCGCTTCAACCAACATCGAGCCCTAATTCGAATCCGACATCATCGCTAATCGTCAACAACGTATCACTCGACTCGGTTCCTAGGAAGCAAACCATATTGCCAACTATTCTTGCGTCAATTCGAAACTCTCTGGGCAAACTTATCGTCTGTAGAGTTTTGCTCGATTCCGGTTCTCAGTCTTCGTTCGTGGTTGAATCACTTGTCCAAAAACTCGGTTATCCTCGTACTCATGCTAAAATTCCGATTCTCGGTCTGTCGTCGGTAGATGCAGGCTATACAAGGGGCCGCGTTACTCTTCAATTGTCTTCGCTTGATGGCTCGGCTTCGTTACTCCTTGATGCATATGTAATGAACAAGCTGACTTCTAACCTTCCATCGGAATCGCTCGATGTCTCTTGCTGGCCTCACCTTAAGAGTTTGACCCTAGCTGACCCAGACTTTAATGAGCCTTCTCCTATAGATATCATTCTTGGTGCTGACAAACTGTGGGAAATAATCAAGGGAGATCAAATAACCGGACCGGTGGGTACTCCTATTGCCCTCAATACTTCCTTCGGTTGGGTTGTGACGGGAGAAGCCTTTAAAACACCTGAGCCTGGTACCATGTCTCTGTCCTCTCTGCATTCGAGAATGGACATTGATTGTATGCTGCGTCGGTTTTGGGCAATTGAAGAGGTGTCTCCTTTCAACCCGGACTCACTTCCTCCGGATCCTGCAGAGAAACATTTCCGCGAAACCGTCGGTCGTGCCTCGGATGGGAGATATATCGTATCGCTTCCCTTTAAAGTAAAAAATCCCTCATTTAGTGACACTCTTATGTCAGCGATCTCACAGTTAAGGTCACTAGAACGTCGATTTCGTTTTAATCCCTCGCTACAACGGTTATACTCGGACTTTATGAACGAATATCTTCACCTCGGACATATGACCTTGATTCCCCCCGGTGAAGTGCATCTAAATCGCGATCGGCAATTTTATCTACCCCACCACGCAGTTGTGAAATCGGACAGTTCTACCACGAAAATTCGTGTCGTCTTTAACGGTTCGGCAAAGGACTCGGTCGGGGTTTCATTAAACAGTATGTTGTTAATCGGTCCACCAATTCAGCGCGATTTGTTTGGGGTTTGTCTTCGGTTTCGGCAGAGGCCGTTTGTTTTCGCGGCAGACGTTGTTAAAATGTTTCGCCAAATCTGGGTAGACGAAAATCAGACAGACTATCAACGCATCGTATGGCGTGAAAACCCACTCCAACCTATTCGACACTATCGCTTGCGCTACGTGACTTATGGTACCGCATCTGCCCCATTTCTTTCCGTTCGCGTGTTAAAGCAATTGGCCGAAGACTACCAGGCTGAGTACCCCCTCGCGTGTAAGACAATATTAGAGGACGTCTATGTAGACGACGTGATGACGGGTGCAGATTCCGCAGATGAGTTGATCGCATTAAAGTCGGAGTTAGTTTCATTGCTGGCAAGGGCAAAACTCCAACTTCGCAAATGGAGTTCGAATTGCTTACCTTTACTTTCTACGCTGCCACCTACTGAATGTGAATACTCTGCCCTAGATCTCGAAGCATCGAACTCGCTTATCAAGGTTCTTGGTATGTACTGGAACCCAGCCAGTGACGAATTCTCCTTTCGCGTGTCCAAACAGGATTCACCCATATCAGCAACTCGGCGTATTCTTCTCTCGGAAGTTTCTAGAATATTTGATCCTCTTGGGCTGCTGGCCCCATCCATTATACTATTTAAAATCCTATTTCAGGAGCTCTGGTCGACAGCTTTGAATTTGGGATGGGACGATCCGTTACCTTCTACGCTGGCCCAACGTTGGATGAATTATCGGGAAGAACTTTACCCCTTTGAGGCAATTCGAGTCCCAAGACATATCTTCGCACCATCCGAGAATTTTGAGCTCCATGGATTCTCAGATGCTTCTTCGGTAGCGTACGTGGCTGTTATCTACACCAGGTGCAAGACCAAGTCCGGGGATTATCGCGTTAATATTATCGCTGCTAAGACCAAGGTAGCTCCGCTTAAGGCCATCTCCATTCCACGTTTGGAACTTTGTGGGGCTTTGCTTTTGATTCGCCTATTCCAGCTTCTAACTTCGTCTCTCACCATTAAACCCAGTCGCATATTCGCGTGGTGTGACTCGGAAATCGTCTTGCATTGGCTATCCTCACCCCCTCGTCGTTGGGCGACCTTCGTCGCTAATCGAGTATCTGCTATCTTGGATTACCTTCCACGCCATTGCTGGGAATATATATCGTCCGAGTCAAACCCAGCAGACTGCGCTTCTAGAGGAGTTCTTCCATCGGTTCTTGCTTCTCATCGCCTCTGGTGGACTGGACCCTCCTGGCTTTCTGCTGATCGTAGTTCCTGGCCGCAATCAAAATTCCACATGGAGGAGGTTAACATCGCCGATCTCGAAGAGCGCTTGCATCCTCAACATTCATTGATCGCCTCCATCCATGAAGCAACATCCGGAAAGGCAGAGAAGGATCCTGAAACCAATTTAGATTTCGATTTCGTCGACTCTCTGTTTCGTAAGTTCTCGTCGTGGGTTCGCTTGTATTGGGTAATTGCAGTTTGTCTTCGATACCGCGCCAATTGTCGTCTCCATAAACTTGGGCTTGATCGTTGCACTACAGCCTTTTCAGTCCATGAGCTTCGCGAGGCAAAACATCGTATCATTAGACTTGCTCAAAACATGGATTTTGGAAATGAACTTCGGACTCTCCAACGGGATAAACTTCTCCCACCCAAATCTAAATTACTAAAATTAGCTCCATTCATCGACCAGGATGGGATTCTCCGAGTTGGCGGTCGACTTCGACATTCTCATCTCTCCCTTGAAATCAAACATCCTATTATCCTTAGCAGCAAACACTTGATTTCCTCCCTAATTGTGACGGATTTTCATCGCCGATACTTACATCCAGGAGTCTCTGAAACCTTCTCTATCGTCCGTCAACAGTTTTGGATATTGGGCTGCCGAAATCTTATCCGCAGCATTATCTTCAGGTGCGTGACGTGCTTCAGGCAGCGGAAGGAAACGAGTCAACAGCTGATGGGTAACTTACCATCGTGTCGGATCCAGCCCTGTCGCCCCTTCACCAACACTGGTTGTGACTACGCAGGGCCCATCACCATAAAGTTGTCGAAGACAAGAAACGCCAAGACGTCAAAGGCCTACATCGCGCTCTTCATCTGTATGGCAACAAAGGCTATTCACCTTGAGCTGGTGAGCGATCTTACTACGGATGCATTTCTGGCGGCTTTGCGGAGGTTTATTGCTCGTCGTGGGAAATGCGGCAACATATACTCCGACAACGGAACTAACTTCAAGGGAGCTCGGCGCTGTCTCTCCGAAATGCAGAAGCTGGCCGTGTCACAAGCCCACAACAACCTCATTGCGGCTGAGCTTGCTGCTGACGGAATCGCATGGCATTTTTCTCCACCTTCGGAGCCACATTTTGGCGGATTATGGGAGGCCGGTGTGAAATCAGTGAAATTTCACCTCCGTCGCGTCGTTGGCTCCGCAGTCCTCGTGTTCGAAGACCTTTGTTTTATTTTATGTCAAATTGAGGCTATACTAAATTCTCGTCCCCTATGTTCCATATCCGATTCCGATTTAGACCCACTGACTCCCGCACATTTCATTACAGGCGAACCGTTAACCGCAATTCCAGAGCCGAGCTATATTGATGTCCCAACCAACCGACTAGATCACTACCGGCACTTGCAAAGCTTGGTGCAGGGATTTTGGCGGCGATGGCACGTCGAGTACCTGACGTCCCTTCAAGAGCGAAGCAAGTGGCGGAAATCGACAACAAACATCAGGGTCGGTGACCTAGTGGTCCTGAAGGAGCCAAACCTACCACCAACCCAATGGGCCATGGGTCGTATAATTGATGTCTGCCCAGGCGGAGACGAACGTGTGAGGGTGGTATCAGTGAAAACTTCGTCGGGCACCTTCAGACGGCCGATCGCAAAAATTGCTGTTCTACCTGTCTCCTGAACTAGTCCAGGGGGGGCGGGATGTTCCAGATTCAAGAATACCTTTTTTTTCATTGATTATGATTAAAATGTATTCATTGTCATTAATTACTTACTTTACTTACTTACTTACTTTATTGTCATTATCATGTAAACAACTCGCAGCAGCATTCATCCACCTACGCTTTCACACATGGATTTTCTTCCGTTCATACTTGTGGAATGTGAGCTTGAATTTGAACTTGTTGATGCTCTCGATGTTCACGAGACTCGCTGAGTGTGTGGAAGGCGAGGGTGGATGGCTGCCGCTGCGAGCTTGTCTCGGGCACTTGGAATTTGGACACCACCTTGTAAACAGCGGATAAGTATCCAATATAAATATATTTTATAACGTATTTGGCTGTGCATTATTTCATTTGAATACATACTTATATATATATATATATATATATATATATATATATACTTGACTAGTGATATTGGGTTTTGGGGACATTTCCGTTTTTTTGGCGATCGTTTTCTTTTTCCTTTTTTTCGTCTCTTCCACCCCTTTTTTTGTGGAATTTGGCGAATTGTCAACACTTTCATTTTTATATATGTATACAGATGGTACGGAACCCTTCGTGCGCGAGTCCGACTCGCACTTGGCCGGTATTTTCATTATCATCTGGAACTTCTTCACGTCATAATTCTCGACAAAATTGTAATGTTCTTTCAACGTCTTGTTGGTCTCAAACTCTTTCCTTTTCTGTAACATCATATCTACAATTTAATTAATTTCATTTCTTCAAGAATACGCCTTCTCATGACGAAATTGAATATGTAGTTACCATTTCTCTCTTAGATTCAATGAAAACCACGGTCATTCATAATTGCGAGAACATATTACTTTAGGTTTCTTTTGTTCGACATGCTTATTTTGTAGTATTTAGAACGAATTGCGTGAGTATATGTATGTGTATACAGGCCGCTGTGCATGCAGTAGCTGGTGTTTGAGCAGTAGATGTTATATATTATATGTAAAGTAAAGCGACCATTCGTCCCACATTACGTGGGACAGTCCCACATTTACATGAACTGTCCCACATCGAAAATTGTCCCACAAAAGTCCCACAAAATCAGAAGATGTCCCACATTGTCCCGAGCTTAAATTTTTTGTTGGTTTGTTTTATAAATGATCATAATAATTTAACTGAACGCTGCCAACATTTAAAAACATAACGACCATAACGACTAAATGCACTCATAGTTTTCTTATTTAATTTATTTAATTTGTTGGGTATATTGACAAAGTAAGTTGTAGTGTTCTGCCTGGAATCATGTTTTTTTGAAAACTCTTTACGTTTACAGTTCAGTTATGGTAGACAGAAAGCGTGTGTGCAAGTTTACAAAGAAAATCGAAGCAGATTCATAAAAAGAACAAAACTAAGTGACTCCACAGTAAAACGACATTTGAATACTGATAAGCATAAAAAGACATTGCAGTCCGCAGCAGGAAGAAGCAGCAATTTGCAAATTTTTTTTTTAGCCGACAGAAATGGGTTCTACTGAGAAGAATATAGCCTTGGCTGAAGCAGATTTTTCATTTCATACTATAAGCCAATATCAAAGTTTTCGATGGACTGTACTTCTAAAATTATCCACTCACTTTTTCAGAGCAATTTTTTTTGTGCAAGAACTAAATCGGAAGCTATTGTTAAAAATGTTCTCATGCCACACGTCTTAGAAAAATTAACAAATAGCCTAATGAAATCTAATTTTATTGCTGTGTATACAGACGCTTCTAGAGAGCATCGTGGCGTAGTGGGTAGTATGTTGGCCTCTGACTCCGATGACACGGGATCGAATCCCGACACAGCCATGTCATCGAACGTGTTTTTCACTGTGTTTTTCCTCAGCGGGGTTCTGACAAAACCCCCTGTAGTAAAATTGTCATGAAAAGCTTCTCGAAATTCGCCGTTCGGAACCGGCAATAAACTGTAGGTCCCCTTCACCTATGGGAAAATGAAATCACACACAACATGGGTGATTGAGAGAAGCTCGGCATAGGTCTTTCATGGACTGTAACACCAACATACAAAGCAAAGGTAAAAAAAATGTTCTTGCCAAAATAAACGCAATCCTTTCTCAAAAGGTAATAGATATTGGCTGCGCTGCACATATTATAAACAATGCTATACGAACTGCAGCTGATCTTATGCCCGTCGATATTAAGTCAATTATTAAAAAGATTTATAGTTTTTTTTTTATATTTTCACGGTGCGGATTGAAGAACTTAATATATTCTGCAATGAAGTAGATGTTTGTTAAAGGAAAGACACGAGACACATTCGACTTCACAGTTTTATTAGGAGTGAGTAATAATGTACAAAATATGACATTTATAATGTTTCCGTAGTGTAGTAGAATTTTGGGTTGTCAAGGTACAAAAGTAGTAGATAATTCCAACAAACTCCGCCTCAACCCAAAATCAATAAAAAAAAAATGCACATGTTTAAAATGAAAATATAAGTACGAATGATATCAATTCAAGGAAATACAACTTTAAGCATTCTACAGCAATTTGCGTGTCTTTCAGGGCTTAAAGATTTTGTTAGGATGTCGGCTGCATTCTCAGTTGAGGGGGTGTATTTGATATCAATCTCCTTGTCCATAAATTTTTGACGAATATAGTGATATTTGATATCGATGTGTTTACTCCTTTGATGTACTAATGGATTTCTTACAGCAAATTGAGCACCTTGGTTGTCGCAAAATACAGTTGTAGGTTGCTTGATGTAGCCGTCAAACGCCATGTCCTTGAGTAAGTTTCGATGAAATGAAATTTCTTGCACACCATGACACATTGCGATGTATTCCGCTTCCATGGAGCTAAGCGAAACTACATGCTGTTTTTTGGATCCCCACGCAACAGGCCCGCCACTCATAAACAAGACATACCCACTGTATGATCTACGATCAGTGTTGTCTGACCCCCAGTCGGCATCTGTAAAACACACAAGATCCTCTTTGTTAGTTTTATATGATAACATACCTATATTCTTTCCCTTTAAGTATCTGAGGACATGCTTTGCCGCCAAAAAATGTTCCTTATGCGGATGGCTATGGAACTGTGCTAACTTTGACACCGTATGAGCAATATCCGGCCGGGAAATAATTGCCAAGTAAGTGAGGCCACCAATTAAGGACTGATATTGCTTCACATTATATCCAACACACTCTGCTTCCGTACACTTTTGCAAAACCATCCCATTTTTATACGGAGTAGAAGCTGCCTTGCACTCTGACATGTGCCATCGTTCAAGTAGATCTGTAGTGTATTTCTTCTGATGTATTGTTATGCCGCCACGACTCCCATCTCGTTCTACTTCCATTCCCAGGTAACGTCTAATTGGGCCACGATCGACAGCCTCAACCTGATCACTTAATTCCTTGATAATATTTTTCATAGAGGACTCTAGGCTACATGCAAGGATGATATCGTCTACGTATAATGCGATTATATTTATCTCCTTCTCTCGAATTCGTACGTAGACACAATTGTCTGGATTGCAGCGTTGGAACCCCAAGCTAGTTAGGACCGAATTAATTTTGTGGTTCCAATATCTACCCGACTGCTTCAGACCATACAAGGATTTTTTTAGCCTACAAACTTTGTTTGGACCCTCTTTGTTGATGAAAAGTTCCGGTTGCTTCATGTATACTTCTTCGTCGAGATCACTGTTTAGATACGCGGCCACCACATCAATATGGTTCACAAGTAGCTGGTATTGCGCAGCTAAAGCCAGTATCATTCGTATGGTTGAATGCCTCGCTACCGGAGCATAGGTTTCGAAAAAATCTTCACCTTGTTTCTGGGAATATCCTTGGGCGACTAATCGAGCTTTATATCTTTCGATAGTTCCATCCGAATTCGATTTGGTTGAAAATACCCATTTGGAACCAATAACGTTTTTTCCAATAGGATAATCCACGAGCTCCCAGGTGTCATTTTTCAGCAGGGACTCATACTCCGCCTGCATTGCGTTTCTCCATTGATCACTGTTTATGGATTCTAATGCTTCAGTAACCGTAACAGGATCAGCAATGGCAAAGTTAATCGTTTCGCGTACCGCATTATGATATATGCGTTTGCCACTTCTCAGAATTCTGGAATTTTCTCTACTGATGTCAAATTCTTGATCCTCTTCAGTTTGTTCCGTGTTTTCGTCTGAACGACCTTTCGCATCGTGATGTTCATTTCCTGATTCTGTTTGTTGTAATTTCGGCTGTATGTATGTAGTTTCGTTGTCCCCATCACTGTTTTCCGAATTGTTATTTTTGTATGTTTTCTCTTCCTGATATACGTAGAACCTATCTTTATCCTTCTCACTATCAATTTCGATATTACTCGTATCGAAATCATTCTCAAAAAATATAACGTCCCGTGACACTGAAATCGATCCCTTTTCTTTGTTATATAAACGGTATCCCTTCGTTTGGTCACTATATCCCACAAAAATTAATTGAGCACCTTTAGGTTGAAATTTCGACCCACAGGGTTTCTTATTAAGCGCCACTACTTTACACCCAAAAATTTTTAAATGTGATACTGAAGGAGTCTTACCATACCAACACTCCTATGGAGTTTTCCCTCCCCTGGTCTTCGTAGGTGATCTGTTCCGGATATAAGCTGCCGTATTTATAGCTTCAGACCACAAATACTGGGGAAGGTTCGACGCCTCGAGCATGCACCGTGCCATTTCCACTAGTGTCCTGTTCATACGCTCAGCCACGCCATTTTGCTGAGGCGTATAGCATACAGAAGTTTGATGTAAGATACCATTTTGTGAAAAGAATGCTTCAAATTTTGTATTTATATATTCTCGTCCGTTGTCACTTCTCAACGATTTCATTTTACACCCCGTTTGTTTCTCGACTTTAAATAAGAACCTTTTAAATGCCTCAAATGCTTCCGACTTATGCTTCAAAAACTGTACATCAACATATCGGGAATAATCGTCGATGAACGTTATAAAATAGCGCGATCCGCCTTGGGACACCACATCTATAGGTCCACAAATGTCTGTGTGGACCAATTGGAGTATATTTGTTGTGCAAACCCCAGTCATAGAAGCAAATGGTTTCCTATTTATTTTGCAGACAGCACAGGTAGAACAAGTGAAATTATTTGGCACACTTATTTTAATTCCGCGTACGATAGGTTTTTTAGATAACATGCAAAGGTCTTTATTATTTAAATGTCCAAATCTACGATGCCATATTTCGAAATTTGAGTTTTTTGTATTAGCAACAGAATTGACGTAGTTAGGATTGTTTTTTGAAAAAATAACGATGTAAATGCCACCTTCTAAGATCGCAGAAAACAAAAATTTATTATTCCTATTAGTCACCACTGCACCTGTTCTGTTAAAGCGTATAGAATTTTTCAAATTAATAATCTTACTGATAGAAAGGAAATTTGAACTTAGTTTAGGCACAAGCAAAACATCCTTCAGGATAATTGACGATTTACCGGATTTTACACAAACCATTCCAATTCCTTCCGCGACAATGCTATCACCCGATGCAAGAATTACTTTTTGTTCACGCATGCTTAACCCCGTAAAATATGATTTATCGTTACACATATGAGACGATGCTCCGCTATCCAAAATCCATGTCCCGTTTCTAGTCACGTGATGTATCATATTATTGGTATGTACCGCAAGAACCGCAAACGTTGTTTCCTTCCCGTTTAATTTACACTGAGATGTTATATGACCCCGCCTACCACAACTATAACATTTAACGTTTCTTTTTCCATCACCCTTTTGAATTTTATTGTTCTCGTTTTTAAAATGTTCCGATTTATTTCTAGGTTCCCATTTGCCCGTATATCCCCATCCACTTGACCTTGCTGCAAAAACACTATTGTTATTCGACTCCGTTTTCTCGAGCTGTCGCCTCTCTTCTTCCAAAACCTTGACCTTCAACTGTCCCAAGTTTGGAAGATCGTCTCTGCTCTCGATAGCGACCACAAAACTGTCCATATCATCTGGAAGACTGCACAGAAATAAAATGCTTACAAGGTCATCAGGGATTTTCACATCTATTTGTTTCAAATCGTCGATAATCGCGCAAAAGTCATTTATCTGAACCGCGAATCTTTCACCCGATTTAAAGCGAAACCGAACTAATCGTTTAAACAAATTAACTTTCCGCGCGGGACCGTCCGCGTTATACACGCATTTAAGCACATTCCACGCTTCTTTGGCCGAACTACAGTTTTTTATATGTATCAACTCGCTTGGTTGGAGGCACAACGTGATCGTGGCTAAAGCCTTTTTGTCAATACACTCCCACTTTTGTCTCTCTACAGCTTCTGATTCCTCGGGACACTTAGAAACTACCACTTCACAATAATCTAAGGTTACCAGGAGACTTTTCATCTGCACTGCCCATGTTGCGTAGTTATCGTTTCGTAGTTTATCTATCTGCGCTATATGACTCATTTTACTTGTTTACCGTTTTTCACACTCGACAAACGATTATTACAATTATTCAATTATACATATATATATCTGTATATATACGCGTTGCACCTGGGCCCATAACCATTGTTAAAGGAAAGACACGAGACACATTCGACTTCACAGTTTTATTAGGAGTGAGTAATAATGTACAAAATATGACATTTATAATGTTTCCGTAGTGTAGTAGAATTTTGGGTTGTCAAGGTACAAAAGTAGTAGATAATTCCAACAATGTTGAATGCGAAAAATCGTTGGGTTACTCTGAAACACGCTGGCTTGCGTTAATGCCAGCTATTGAAAGAGTTTTACAAATTTACTTACCTCTTAAATCATATTTCCTTTCAATAGAGAAGTGTCCAGTAGCAATAAAATCATTTTTTGAAAACGATGCGGCTGATCTCTGGTTGAAATTTCTGTATAACAGTGCGTTTATATTCCACGGCACTATAAAATCAATAGAGCACGAACCCTAAATGTAACGGAAGTTGCCGAAATTTAAAAAGAACCTAAAAAATAAACTTCAAGAACGAATCGCTTCTGAATACTTGCCACTAGTACTTAAAGATGATTTAAGTAAAATGGAAGAAGCGGGTCATATACAAAAAAGGATGGCTCCTAGCGCATGTACTTAATTTCTACCGCACATCTTTTAAATATATAGATCTTTGGACTGAACAGTTCAGTCATGTAAGCCAGTTTAATTGGTTGTTACTTAAATCAGCAATTGTTTGGGATGAAGTTCAACAAAATTTTGGTTATTTAAATACACATTTTCTAAGTCATAAAATTAATGAAAATGATTTGTTTGATGAAATATCACATCACTTGCAATACGCAACTGCTATTATATTAAATTACAAAACTGGAATGACGAAAAAATATCAGCTGACAAGATGGGTGGACATTTTCACGCATTTCAAAAACTGCAATATTCCTTACCAAAACTCCAAAAAGTTTGTTGAGTATACGCTCTGTTTGCCGGGAATTAATGCTTCGACGGAAAGGATATTTTCAGTTGTGAATAAATTGCGGACGGAAGAGAAGTCACAACTGTCTGACGAAACAATTAAAGCGATATTGACTGTGAGATCGAGCTATTTCAGCTGCCAACATTTCTCCGCGGAAATTTAAAAAAAAAAATAATAATCAATAAAATTAATACAACTTATGGAAAAAAAAATCATTCTTCAGAGAAATATGTTTGAATGATTTATTATTATATTTATATAATATTTATAATATTTATAAAATACGTATGTGCGTTCTCTTACGTATTGGGCGTGCACGCCCCCAAAGTTTCAAGATTACATAATGAAACGTTACCAAAATGTAACTAGGAGTGGACATTTTTTTCGAGATTAATTTTCGTAGATTAAAAAAAAAAAATGTTTAATAATTTCATTTTATTATAAAAGTATTATAAAACTTTATGAGCGTGCCACCCGAAAAGACAAGAGAACACGCGCATTTTTATGCAGATTTAAGCTTAGCGCATTAAAATCAAGTGAATTAAAAAAAAAGGATCTTTTAAGTGCGGATTAAAGTAAAATCTAGTCTTTTTTTTAATTGAACTGATTTTATTTATTTTTTTATTAAGCTACGATATGTTTTCACTTTTTGTGAGAGTTTATTGAATAATTTTGTTTTTAATAGTCATTAAGATTTTGTTCCTCCTTTTTCGTATAAAATAAGTGTTTTTTTTTCATATTCTCTTTCAATAGAATTGAAATTGTCCCACATTTAAAAAAAAAAATTAATGAGTATAATATTTTAGGGTGAATTTGTTTACTTTGTCCCACAATTTGGCTTTTTGGATCTGGTCACTTTAGTGTATAGATATGCTTTTAGTGCTGACCAAGCGCAACAAGTCGTACTCATAGCTATAGACATACTATTAACATTAGCATGTCGGTGACGCGAACCCATACGTTTTTCGTCTACCGTATTGTTGCACAATATGTCAGCTGTATAGCTACAGATATGTTGCTTAAGCATGTCGGTTACGCGAAGACACGAGATTTCAGCCATCCAAAAAGCGTCGCCAGTCTACTGTATTGTTGCACAATACTTCAGCTGTATAGCTTTAGATATGTATACATAATGCTATAAGCATGTCGGTGACGCGAACTCACGAGATTTCATGTATAGTATATGTGAGCATGTCGGTGACGCGAACCCATAAGATTTTCCCCTACCAAAAAGTACCCAACGCGGCTAAAGAAGTTTTCACTTCAAAAACTGGACGTTAAGGTGTGACTCACAATTAACATCGTGCATTATGTTTGGACCACCCTTTATATTCGTCAATAGATACGAGTGTGCCAAACGAAACTAGAAAACATCTCTTTATTAAGAATACTGATCATGTTCTACATAGTGTACATACGATTTATAAATATTTTAAGAAGACAATGGCGAAGGTATCGCCTGCCATTAGACCAATTAGCTTACTAAGTTGTCTTAGCAAAGTTCTTGAAAAAAGTACTCAAGTACTTCTCAGAAGAACAATTTGGTTTCAGAAGTATAGGTATATTTCATCAAGTACTTAGAATATGTCAGCCTGATATTGAAGAAGCCTTTCAATTCCGTTTTTCCGATAGCATTCAAGATGATTAGGCTTGGTCGAAACATTAACATTTACGTATTCATCCCAAATTATTTTAATGAAACTTTTAGAGACAAAAGTTGGCAGTACTTTACGCTAACCTATGTTTTGACAATTGTCAAAACGAGCATTCTAGACAATAATATGTAACGGACAATATAGCATTATTTCCATAGGCTTGGCGTGGATTCGATAAGAGGAACTTTCCTTCGCTTGGCTTGGCGTGGCTTCGATTAGAGGTACTTTCCTTCGCTTGGCTTGGCTTTGTTGGAGAGCCTATAAAGGTTCGTTGGCGTCCATACTCAAGTCAGTCTACGACGAGTATCCGAAAGAACAAGCCTTCATAGAAGACAACTTAAACTGTCCGCAGTTAAAGTAAATTGTAAATTGTAATTTGTGAAATTAAATTTAAAATAAACAATAATTAAAGAAAGAAAATTGTTGTTTAATTGTTCAATTTTAACTTTAAACTTTAATTTATATCAATGCTAAAGCTTCCCCTTTGCAATATTTTCATGCAGGAGTACCACAAGATTCTGTTGTTATTCCATACAGCTTTTTACGCCACCGACACGGGCATATTCTCTTCACTTGAGCTTAGTCTCAACATCGAGACTAACCTCCAAGATGGAATTAGAATATTTGCTAATTTATTACCTCAAAGAAGTGAAAAAAGTAAATTAATGCTGAAAAACCTATCTTTTTGAGTAGGAAAAGAAAACAGCAGCCCACTTAATGTATGTGGCGTGAGCGTCAATTGAAAAGTTAAGTATCTAGGCGTTCACATAGATAGACCTGTAAATTAGCGAAACCCTACAAAAAAGTGTGCTTTC
Source organism: Eumerus sabulonum (assembly GCA_951905685.1). Lineage (NCBI taxonomy): Eukaryota > Metazoa > Arthropoda > Insecta > Diptera > Syrphidae > Eumerus > Eumerus sabulonum. Next base: position 215,116,961 of record OX645060.1, read on the forward strand.
GATATCGCAGCATGCCTAAGGGGAAATAAGTAGATACAGCTCTACACACTATAACTGGAATCATTAAGAGATCACTTGCCATCAAAGAATTCACAATGATTGCCTTCCTTGGAATTAAAGGGACTTTCAACATCATTAAACCATTAGCTATCATCAGTGCATTAAGCAAGCTAGAGTTTAATGGTGATGTAATATTTTGGATAAAACAAATGATTCCAAGCAGGTTTAATCGCTCGAAATTCGGCTGCTACCACACAAAAAGAGTACTATCGCGGCAATTATGGGTGTTAGTTGTAAACTGCGATCCCTGAAGGCCTGCGGGTACAAGATCATTGCGTATACAGACGGTTTTACACTAGCAACTAGTGCGAATCTGCTCCCAATAATCCGAGATTTCATGGAAACAGGCCTAGACAAACTTGCCAAATTAGAATAAGTCCTTCGAAAATGGATCCAGGACAGTCAATGGTGTGGGTGCCGGTGTCCACGCACCAACCTGAATTAACGGCAATTTACGAGGCTACCGATTGACTGCCTTTGAGATCGATGGACTACAATGACAGCGTTATCTACAAAGAAAGCCAGCGGCAATAAAAGCACTCGAGGCAATAGGAAAATCAAAATTGGTTGTGCGGGGTACCTGGGCACAGTGATATATCAGATGACTGTGAGGCAGATGAACTAGCTAAAAAAGTCACCACACTGAACCTCTCGTCTGTCAAATCAAAAAAATCTTGAAACAGGCACTGCTACAGGCCAATGAGAGATGGCATGGCATTGATACATGTAACTACTCGAGACAGACCTGGCCCAGCTACCGTTAACGTAGAACCACAAGCCTGCCTGCCTGTGTCGGAGTCTTAACAGGACATTGCGCTTTAGGAAAACATACCGCTAAATTAGGACTGCCATAAAACGACTATTGCAGTAGGTGTTGTTGAATAATCGACTCACTGCCCCATATGCATATGAACATGTACATCATACATAACGTATGAAAAAGTCGATTGGGCTATTAATAATTTCTAACCATTTAAAGCTCCTGGCCCAGGAGCCACTTTGTTGTTCACTTCAGATTCATACTCTGTGTGTGCAGTTCTAATATGTATAACAGCATAATGACATGGAATATTTGTTGGGAACTACAACCAACGTGAACATTCAGTAGAGTTCCTTTCCTCCTATTTGGGACAACCACCGCTGGAGAGTAGTGAACGAACATCTACGACCCACACCATCTGCACTCCGTTCAGGTTGTGTGACAAACATCATAAGAGTATAACCCTTGAACCTGTGCAAACTATAAAAAAAATGTGGTCCAGGTGCAACCTGCAAAGCGCATGTGAAAACACCCATTTAATTTGATACTTTTTAATTTTTAACCCCCGACGCAAGGAGAGGGATGTTATAAGCTTGAGCTGGCTGTGTGTCTGTGTGTGACATTGTAGCTCCTTAACGAATGGACCAACTATGATGCTTTGTTTTTTTTTTTTTATGAAGACCTGTTCAGATTTTTCAAAGTCATCGGCTCTTTTTGTTTGCTGCGGTAGGGTTTTTTTTTTTTTTTTATTTATGGTTGCGCCAAAGGATGTGTAATCTTCTAAGGATACCAGTAACCCGGGCTACCAGTATGCACGATTCACAAACCGTTTTAGGAATGCGCCTACGTACTAAACCACACCCTGCAGACTTCAACCACTCTCCCCGCGGGACTACCGTCAGGCTGGTTAGCATTTTATGCACTTCTTCCTCCGCTCGCTGGTTCGACATTGGATCCTGCGTTCGCTGTCCTTTGTTGGAAGAGATGTATCGTATGAGTTTGTTTTTCACTCTCTCTGACTCTCTCCGACCGTCGTAGTTCCTTCATAATTGTTGCTGTTACCTGTTTCACCACTCGATGTTAACATGTGGTTTACTATCTTCTCGGGGGTTGGTGCTTCTCCAATTCTTTCCTCTATTTCTCTGCGCTCTGCACTAAAGTGTGGGCACTGAAAAAATACGTACTCCGCATCTTCTCTTTCCTCTCCGCAGTTTAAACAGAGTGGAGATTCCTTTAAACCAAACCTGTTCAGGTACCCTTGGAAACAGCCATGTCCTGATTCCTGATAGAAGCTGGCATAAATAGAAATCCACTTCCCCGTAGTCACGTTCCATCCATTTGCAAATATCGGGTATAAGCCGATAGGTCCATCTACCCTTTGTGGACTCGTTCCATCTTTCTTGCCATGTTCTCAAGCTTCGCTGCTTTTCCTTTTATATATTTTGCTGAGGCTCTGGGATCCCGAACTTTGACCTCGTAGGTTCTCTGTTGCTCGCTGGCCAATATATCTGCTGGTAGGATTCCTGCAATGACACATTTAGCGTCATCGGATATTGTCCCATATGCACAGCAAGCCCTCAGTGCACAAAGTCGGCTGACAAAGTTAATCTTTTTAGCATTTGACTTCATTTTCACAGCTTTGGCCCATATTGGTGCTCCATACATTAAGACTAATTGCACTACCCTTGACAGAACTAGTCTTGTTTGCTGCCTGGGCCCTCCAATATTCATCATTGCAGCTTTGTCACATATTCCTTCAAGGTGTTCTCTGTAGGTGAACCTTGCGTCGATCATCACACCTAGATATCTGATGACCGGCTTCGATAATATGTGATGATCACCAACCCTGATTGTGAATGTCTCTCTTTCTTTGCGACTACTTATTAGTACTGCTTCTGTTTTCTGTTCTGCGACCTCTAGTCCAGCTGCTGCAATCCACCGCCTCATTTTTTGGATATATTCATTCCTGATGTCCTCGATTTCTTCCAGGTGCTTCGCTGCCACAACAATTGCTGGATCATCAGCAAAGCCTATGAATTTTGTCTCATTTGGGATTTGAAGCCTTAGAACCCCATCGTACATGATGTCCCATAGGTGGGTTCCGATCCTTATGGGACTCCGCCAGTTATATTATACTGCTTTACTCTATCATCGATGTCATAGAGTAGCAACCGATTCTCGAAGTAGCTTATCGTCATTTTTATAAGAGGCCACGGCACCATCCTTACTCTAAGAGAGTGCACTATCCGCCCCCAGTTTGCGGAGTTGAACGCATTCTTAACGTCCAATGCTACCACGGCACCATATTTTTTTGCACCTCCTCTCCTTCTTCTGCCCTGAATAGCTTCTTCTAAAATCGCAGTTGCCCTCCGAATAGCATCTATTGTAGAGCGAGCCTTTCTAAATCCATACTGCTGGTTCGAGAGTCCTCCGGCTTCATGAATTGCCACCTCCAGTCGGTTGCATATAATCTGCTCCAATATTTTACCCATTTTGTCGAGCAAGCATATCGGACGGTATGACGAGGGTTCATCCGGTGGTTTAATCCCTTTTGGCAGAAGCACCAGACGCTGTTTTTCCATTGGTCTGGAAAGACCTCTTCTGTTAGGCACTTATTATATAACCCCAAAAAGAGTTCCGTGTTTATTTTAACGGCTAATTTTAGAGCCATATTTGGTATGCCATCCAATCCCGGTGATTTATTGTTAGTCATTTTTTTACATATATCCAGGAGTTCCGATTTCGTGACAGGTGGAGTCTCACGTAATCCCTGCGGTTGTCCTACACACCCTGTTTAGAAATTAACTCGATTGATATACATCCCTGGTTTAGCTTAGACCTAAACCCTGCTCGATGTATAACAGGTCGCTTATATGTCAAAAACCTCACTTGAAATCCAACCATCGGCTGCAGCCCACGTGCAATTGTGAATCTTGGTTATAAAATAAAAAATACATTTTTGGAGTATCGTTTTTTCTTCTCTTTGCATGCACCTTGCATTTGTTTCAACCAAATACACACCCTATTGGTGGTTGTGGAGGAAATAACCCCGACACTAGGGCACCGGCATGAGGGTGGAGGTGCCCTAGAGCCCCTGAGTTTGGACATGACTACCCTGTATGCGGTGCCCCAGGGATTAATTTCCGCTTCCTCGCATAGTTCTAAAGCAGTTGTTTTTGCTTCTTCGGATGGCTAGTTTTAGGTCCTTGCGCCTGATTTTATATGCTGCCTGTAATTCCTGATGGAAGGGCTGGCCCCTTGACCGCTGAAAAAGTCTCCTAGCACGATGGCACTTTCTGCGTAGTTCTGTCACCTCTTGGTTCCACCAGTATACAGGTGACCGGCGGTTTGTTGACTTTTTTCGGACCATGGATGCATCGCAGGCCCTAGTTACTTGTTTAGTAACTTCAGCTGCCATCGCATTTGCTGTTTCTGCGTTCGTTGTGGATTCCTCAAAAACCAGAGAAAAAGTGTCTTCGTCCAGTGTGCCCACTTTCCATCCTATGCATTGTGCCTTCTTTGAGAAGCGCTCTCCGGTTGCTCTCTTCGCCTGTACTTCGGATAGCCCGGTGGTCACTGTGGGTGTAGTCGTTGCTGACTTTCCATTCCGATCCTCTTACTAGAGAGTTGGACACATATCTAGGTAGGCTCCACTACGGAGCCTACACCATTTCTGTTAAACGTTTGCTTGTTACCCGTATTAAGCAGCATTACGTCTAATGACGATACAGCTTCTAGTAGTGCCTCACCCCGTCTGTTGGTACGTGTGCTGCCCCAGTCAGTGGCCCATGCGTTGAAGTCCCCAGCGATAACTGATGGACTATGGCCTCTAACATCGTTTACGAGCCTATCAAGCATGGCTCGAAATTCCTCCAAGGTATCATTTGGAGATGCATAACAACTATAGACATAGGACCTCACCAGTGACACGTACAACATTTTTAACGAGTATGGATCTGACAATTCCTTGCTGTTCCTTTTGATGAAACCTAGCATTGAGTTGGCCTTGTTAACTATACATATAATCAACATGCGGCAGAATTGAAAGCTTGCGATCAAAAATTACACCAAGGTCCTTTTTTTTTGAAACTCTTTCAAGAGTTATATTATCAATGCAGTAGTTGAATTCTATCGTTGTTGTGTTTCTACTGCAAGAAAGAACTTGACACTTGGAAACATTTAGATGTAAATAGTTAGCTTCGCACCAATGCGCATGACTATTCAAGTCTTGCGGAGAGGAGCTGACATTCTTTTTCCGATGTAATCTTACGAAAAAGTTTCAGATCATCGGCATAGAGAAGGCATGTCGAGTATTTAAGTGTTTCCGGTATGTCATTAATAAATAACAGGAAGAGCAGTGGTCCAAGATGGCTTCCTTGTGGCACGCCAGATGGTACCGAGATGCTATGAGAAAAGCAATTGTTAATTTTAACTGTTGAAGTTCGACTTGTAAGATACGATTCTAACCATTTGAGTAAACTGGAATGAAATCCAAACACGATAACTAATGTAGAAGTACTTTGTGATTGAAGGCTGTCGAAGGCTTTGGCAAAGTCAGTAAATATTGTATCAGTTTGAAGGTTATCTTCAAAACCGTTGATGATATAATTTGTTGCTAAACACAAATTAGTTGTAGTCGATTTTCCTGATTCAAAACCATGTTGGAAGTCCGAAATATGTTCCTTAATAGCAAAGAAGATCTTGTCATAAAAGATTTTTCCAAAAAGTTTGGGAATTGCTGATATTTTACAAATCGGCCTGTAGTTAGTAATATTTTGTTTAGAACCAGATTTAAATATTGGAGATATGTATGAAAATTTCCAGCTATCAAGATATTTACCGCGTTCGAGGGAAAGATTATAGATATATGCTAGATGTTTAGCAAGGGCTATTGCGCAGGACCTTAAAAGAATTGGTGGAAAGCCATCAGGTTCTTTGCTTTTAGTCACATCCAATTTCGCCAGTACATCTCTAACTTCGGTTAGAACCGCGCGGTAAGCTATTTGAGGAAAAGGAGTCTATTGAGTAAACGGTTTTAAAATAAGATGCAAATAAATTACAGATTGATGAAAAATCAATAGCAATAGTACCAGAGTAGACCATGCAGCTGTGAAGACCCGTTGAATTGCGCTTGGAACTAATAAAATTCCAAAAGAAACTGCCTTTTTTTTTTTAAATTAGATTCAACCGATAGTATGTAGTTGCGATAAAGAAAATTACTAAGCCATGTAAATTCACGGTGTCTAATAAAATAGTTTAGTTTTACACACAACCATACAGGCTGAAGATGCAAAACAGTACTTTTCTATACACTTACTTACTTACTTAAATGATGCTACAGTTCAGTGTGAACCAAGGCTCCAACCAACAAGCCTCTCCAACCGGCACGATCTTTGGCCAGCTGCAGTGCCGCACGCCCAGTTGGTTGACGTCCTTTTCCACCTATGCGCGTTACCTTAAATACGCTCGTCCTCTGCTGCGTCGTTCCTCGGGGTTGGAGTCAAAGTCACATCGGGCCGGAGCGGTGATGTCCGTTCGGGCTACATGGCCCAGCCATCTTAGACATTGGATCCGCAGACGTCTAAGGAGACCGATGTCGCTGTACAGCCCGTACAGGTCTTTGTTGAATCTTCTCCTCCACTCTCCGTTTACACAAACGGGACCAAAGATTGCACGTAAAATTTTCCTTTCAAAACGTCCAAGGGTCTATTCATTCGCATTTGATAACGTCCAAGCCTCAGCGCCATAGAGGAGGACCGGGATGATTAAGATTTTTTAAAGGGATACCTTAGTTTTTGGAGACAGTTGCCTCTTTGGCCCAAAGAAGCATCGGTTGGCAAAAGTTATTCTTCGTTTTATCTCAGCGCTGGTGTCGTTCCTGCTTGTCACCATCGAGCCAGGTAGACGAAGTCCTTGACTACTTGAAAAATATGGCTGCAGAAGGTGACGTTCTTATCAAGACGTCGGTGTTGCGCGTTTTTCTTTGATGACGGCATATATTTGGTTTTGTCCGCATTTACCCTTAGACCCACTTAAACCGCTTCTGCTTCAATGCTTGCGAACGCCTTCTTCAGCGAATCAGCGAGTTGTCTGGACGTTTGTTTGGGGGCAGCAAAATTTTTGTAAATTTGTGTAAAATTTAAAAAGTGCTTATCATTTATCAAATAAAGTGTTGTACCTGAACTGCATACTGTCTTAAGTGAAAGTTTATTACAAAAAATCTTAAATTGTGATCAGAAAAGCTATTTTTCTTTAATATTTTATTAAAACATTTTAATTTGGGACATACATATCGGTATACATACATACATACATATACATATATCTAACCACAATGGCTAATGTCAATACTAATGAGCAACAAAGGAAATTGAGATCTGCTGAAAAATACTCAAACTCTCTCGCTCCGTGCTCTGAGTCTCCAGCAACGGCGCTGTCATCAGCATATATAAATGAACAAGATGGAAGACTTTCGTACGTCTGCCCTGTGATCCCCGCAAAGGTTGGTGTTTTTTTGTTTTTATTACACCGATACTATGCGTGTTATTCTCCGTTTAAAAACGACGCTTTTGACTAACACAATGATAGTCTCAAGGCGTCGATGTGTAGAGTCAAGACGTCGGTACCAGGTCGGAACAAGGCAGAATGACATAGTCAAGACGCCGTCAAACTGAAACGCGTTTGTAGGGGCTAGCTGTCAAAGTGCCTGTCAAAAGCCATCAGATTGCCATCTTGTTCATTTATCTATGGTCATCAGCTAGGCTCTGGAGCAAATTTGAAAGCCGTTTTGAAGAGATAACCAAAAATATAACGGTATCAGTTGTTTCTCAACTGAAAGCGGAATTCGACTCCATGTTCGCTTCTGTGTTAGAGCGTATGTCTGCGATGGAAAGTGACTTCAGCACTAAACTCAAATTGCTCGACCGCGATTTTAAAGAAAGGTGCACCTCTATTAGCACCATGGTTTTAAATTGCCAAAGCAGTGTTGATGCTGTAAAAAATCACTGCACCCACATCGATTTACTCCAGAACGAGATTTCCCTTATAAAATCGCAACAGCTGCAAAATGATAATTCCCAGCTTAAGTCGCAGGTTGATGCTCTCGCGAGAAAAAAACTTATCGGGAGACCTAGTGTTGAGTAATAATGACGGACTCGAACAAACAGTTCGACCCGGATTATTTATTTACTACATAAGATTAGGATTATCTTTCCTAATCAACATCATGTTATTTATGACTGGCCACATCGTTATCAAATACGTAAATTATACGAACAACAGAACTGACGATAAAACGAATCAGTTCTGATAAGATTGGTCACGAGTTTTTATATTCTCTTATGATGGGTTGACACACACAACCTGAACGGGGTCGTTGATGTTCGTTCACTACTCTCAGGGGTGGTTGTCCTAGACCTAGATAGGACGAGAGCTGACCAAATTCCGCGTTGGTTATAGTCCGTAGTAATTCGTTCAATCACTTTAGTATTGCATACGCAGAGGATGAATTTCGGTTGAACATATACTGTGAGTGTTATGCCTGCAGCAGTACGTCTGGTCACTTTCCATTCTCAACAGCGTTGCATACTTTTTGTCCGTATAGGAACTACTTTTTCTTGGCTATGAAGCGAATTTGAACCATAAACCTTCCGCTCGGCGGTCGATGATGTTAACCACTGCACCACGGCCACCCCCAAAGTTCTTAAGTAACATCCCATAAATGAACATCTTAGTTCATAAGAATATTGTGTTCTTTCGTTTACTCCAAGTTGTGCAGCAACTTGTAACTGGCGCAGTCGGTACTCAAGTACCTTAAATATGAATCTATATTATAGCGTATGGTAGAGCTAAAATACTACCTAGTGAAAAGTGAAAAAAAAAATATATGTATATACATATTTACATACATATGTATATATGTATAATAATAGTTGTGCAGTAGAACTAAATACCATCAAGCAACAATGACCACTGCAAATAGCCGCATTATGGAGACCCTCAAACTCCTGGAGCCATTCGACGGAACGGAAAGAAAGCTAGCAAGGTATATCAACACAATTGATACCCTAGCTCCCACCATGAATGCAGCTACCCCAGAAGACCAACACTATTTCTTCCAATGTATCCTAAATACATTGCGAGGAACAGCAGCAGAAATAATATGCCGTGAACAACCCGCAACCTGGGCAGAACTGAAGCAGACGCTCATTAACGAATACGCGGATCATCGACTGATAGACGAAGGCATCGTAAAAATAGGCGACATCAAATTCCAAGGTAACACTAGTGAATTTTGTGAAAAGGTTTTAAATAGAATAAGTTCATTAAGAGATAGTGTTAAAGAATGATTGAAATTTGTATTTATTGTTCACTAATTAATGAATTAATTATTTGTTATTGATTTGCTATGAATTTTGAATATTATCGCACTCGTCATATCATTATACAATTTACATGCATTATATAATAATTCTTAAAGTTAGCATAAGCCAAATATGGAACTATTATTCTATTGTTAAATGTTATACGCATCTATGTACTCGCACAGAAGAATTTGCTCAGCTATTGTTATACGTAACTGCAGGATCGTACGTTTATGCCGCGGTGATGTATTACTTATCGCTATCGACATCTAACACAAGGGGATCATCGGACACTCCCCACTCACTTCTTCGCTAACAACCATCCCGGGAGGTACTATATCGTCGCGACCGGCTTTGCATTTACTTTGTACATATTGATAGAGATTAATTATTCGAAATACAGTCCACTTGTAATTAATCGTTTTGTTTTGTTAATCTCCATCACATAGGATATTGCTAAAGAATCCAGATAACAGTGAGATTCTAAAAAAAATGTTATCGGACACAGCATATAGGCATTTAATTAAACAGCTACCAGCAAAAATGGTCACAATCATATATGGTCCAAAAGCAACCACAGTGCAAACAGCGGTTTTAGCACTTAAGGAAAATGATATGTATTTTCAATCAGAAAAACGTTATAAATTGGGCACCCCAAATACAAAACAAACAGAAGATAACAAATCTAAAAATATCTATCATGCAAACAAAAATCCAGAGCAAATAAGAAAACAACCACCGATTGACCAACATTTTTCGGTTACACGCCTCGGAAAAGTACCAACCTCAATATGGCGACTTTTCGGACGAAAACGTAAGTGCCTAATAGATACGGGATCATCGATAAGTTTAATAAAAAACGATTTCATACCGAGGTACGAAAATTCCTCTCCGATTAAAGTTAAAACAATTACAGGGACAATATTCCTAGACAAAACAGTTTCGGAAAATGACTTAAAATTCTGAATTTACAACTACATCGATGATTACGATGTAATAATCGGAATGAACATTATGCGTAAAATTAATGCAGTAATAAACATGAGAGAAAATACTATTACGGCAGACAGATATTATACAAATATGCTAGTTCCTGAAGAACAAGCAAATTTGAGCCAAATGTCCGACAAAAGATATAGAGTTGAACACCTGAGAGAAACAGAGAGAAATAAGCTACTGAAATTGTTAGAACACTATAAAACAATGACTTATAATAGTAAACAAACGCTGTCTTTCACCAACCATATCAAGCATAAAATGAACACGGAACACCCTATCCAACCCTATCTACTCGAAATCTAACCGCCAAAACCAAATTTTGCCGCCTCCATCGCAATACTCGCAAACGCCTTATTGACATCTCGCCGCGATCTTGCTATTATGTCAATGTCGTCGGCGTATGCAAGGAGTTGCGAGGTTTTGAAATAGATTGTGCCTCTTTTATTGGCCTGTGATTTTTGCACAATCATTTCTAATATGATGTTAAAAAAATCAAACGACAGCGCATCGCCCTGTTTAGATTAGGACTAGCAAAGGCCTCGTAGGGGTAGCATCTGCCGGATGCTGGCCCGACAAAGAGCGAGTAAGCAGCTCTGCTAGTCAGGTCCTACTTCCACGTCCTCGTGGTGCCATCTGGAAATTTCCTTACAAGGGAAATTACTGACGGAAGAGGCCGAATGGCGAGTATCCTGCGCCACCAAACAGGATTAGTGTCGGTTGGGCTATGGTCTAGCAAACCATAACCGTAAAACCACTTATTGTTCAGAAACAAAAAACAGCCTCGGGCTTACTTTACTGTACCCTTTTATTTAAAAGGTTGTATTAGGCAGTGCAATCAGAATTCTTCTCGGGAACAGGCTTACCATGTAGACCAATAGGCCACATGTCCATCCTGCAACATCTTCTTGAGCTGAGTATAGTTACCACGGTCTCGGAAGCATTACCACACATCTTCACTTTTGACAAGAGATTTGAGATATTGATCCCAAACTGCACAGTTTGGAAAAACCAGTGATTCCTTGCTCAACGTCAAAGGCCTTAGGCCTGGCATTAGCGCCGGCATCTTTGGACCAAATCCGAAGACCTCGAAGGCCCTAGGAATGAGTCCTAGTATCTTCCAAAGAGGAAGATTTAAGAAATCCCATTTAGAGAAGTTGTCAAATTTTTGAAGACAGCACTTAAATTCTAGACCAAAAGAAAGGGTACTAGGACCTTGATGTGGCACACCCGACACACTACGATTTCATCAAATCCATTCATTCAAAGTTCATGGGTTTCATTAAATTCACTAATAAAGTGATAAGGGCGAACCTAGGCACTCTTCCGTTTATTTTATTTAATTGTTTGTGGGCCAATTGAGGACAGAAAGTTAACACGATTACTAAACGCACACTTTCTGACTACCGAACGAAATCTCATTACAAAATCTTTAGTAAGTACATACATATATATGTACATACATATGTATTCGCTTACGTAATTTTTTGAGAGTGATTATTTATTGTATTTTCGTCGATCAGATGGAGCAGTTATCGGCTGTTCAGCTGTTCACTTCTAACCATAGGAGAGAGCGTGAAGAAAAACTACTACCGCAACATCATGTCCTGCCACAAATTCCAACTGAATAATTGCGCTATTTTTTGATTCAGTTAATATGTCCGGCTTCCTTCCGACAACCGACAACCGCCAGCCTAAAAGAGACTGATACTACTACTATTGAAACAAACTAACACAGAAAAAAAAAAGAAAAACAAAGGAATTACTCATAGAGATGGAAGGGATGGAGAGCAAAATAAAAACCGCTGACGACAACCAGAAATGTTCATAAATCATTTCGCCGTGAAAGGATCAGTGTGTGCTCCCTCACCTCGCAATTCTTGGCTGACCCCTTTGCTCTTTTATTTGCTTTTCATGTTCATTTTCGTTATTTTTCCTCCCTACTTCCTTCTTGTCTTTCTTCTGGTGGTTGAAAACCGCATTATGACTGTTTCTTTTTTGTTACCCGGGGCAATGGTAAAAGGATTTTTCACACTTAGTTCACCACATGACGGGCAGGAAGGTTTTCGTTCACGTTCTTATTTACCAAATGATAGACTTAAAGCCCATTGTCTACTTTAAGCAATCCGAAGGCTAAATATGAGGGTAATTATCCTGTCCGTGGTCTTTTGTTATGTCGGTCAACTATGTACATGGCCGAAAGTAAAATGTCACCAACCGAAGCATTTACGTACACACACACAGTTCGCAGCAAGGACATTTGGGGAAATCCATTCACTCGTTATGAATCCCAGTCTGAATTATGTTTTCGGTAATTCGGGACTCGGAGACCACCCCAAATGTGCATGCTCTTAATTATAGGTAAATTTTAATTCCGTTTGAAGATAATTACACTCGTAGGCTTTTGCATTGGAGAAAATTGGCAGGTATGCCAGCATGATGTGTAGGTTGCTCTGATTATCCTTCTTCGAGGGGGACATGAAGAGGCTTAGTGATTGGCTACTAGGGTTAGTGGAAATGGTAATGAACGCCTTTCAATTTCATAATAGCAGTGAAGAGCGTATGCAATTAGATGGTGGTCTGATGAATTCAAATGGAAATAATTTGCAGTTGCACGACACGGGTCTGGTTAGCGGTGATTCCATTCAATCGAATCCAGACAATCTGACACTTGACAAAATTGCAGTATTTGTATGTGATTGGGGGCATTATTAAATTAGGACCTTCGAGGCAATTAAAGGTGTGCCTCGCAAATAAGAAAATTGCAAGAACACAAACAGTTTGGAAAGTGTCTATCAACTTTTATGTAGAAATCTGCGTTGCACTAACTTGCGAGATACTCAGCTTATAGAGAAAACGCCCAACGTTTAGAAAAATATATTTCTATCTTCGAAGTCTCGTTTTAGCATTAAATAAAGTCAAATCAGTATACTTTACCCCTCACTGTTATACTTTTTATATAGTCTTGACGAAGCATTAAGCTTACATGTTATCGGGCTTATCTGGCGCTACAGTTCGAGGTGACCTGGGCCTCAACCAACATGCCCCTCCAAGTAGCGCGATATTTTGCTAGCCTTTTCCGTTGCGGCACACCCAGTTGGCTGAGGTCCCCTTCCACCAGTGTGCGCCATCTTAAGTGCGGCCGTCCCCTGTTTCTACATCCCTCGGGGTTGGATTCAAAGACTCCTCGGACTGCAGCTGTTGTGACGATTCCCTCTTAGGCGTTGAATCCGTAGACGCCTGACTAGACTTATGTCGCTGTACTGCCCCTAAAGCTCGTGGTTAATCTTTTCCTCCATCCCCCGCCTGCTTTTAAAGGACCGAAAATCACACGCAAAATCTTTCTCTCGAACCGAGCAAGGATCTCCTCATCCACTTTTGATAGTGTTCATGCTCCTGCGCCGTACGACAGGACCGGGATAATAAGGGTCTTGTATAGAGTCTACTTTGTCATTCGAAAGAGGGCTCTGTTATGCAATTGCCCCCTGAGCCCAAAGAAACAGCGATTGGCAGGAATGATTCTGCGTTTGATTTTGGAACTGATGTCGTTCCAGATCACTGCGGAGCCAAGGCAGGTGCGTGTCCTTTTTTGCCCATATTTTTAGTTTTGCCTTCGTTTACCGGCGAACAAATATTCGCCGCCTCCGCTTCAATACTCGTAAACGCCTCATTGCCATTTCACTGTGTTCTTCCGATAATGTCAATGTCTCCGCCTCTCGTACATCTTGTGTTTTTGTTTTGTTTTATTTTACGCTCAAAAGTTTATACTTTTATAATGTTTATGGAAAATGCAGACAGCGAAGGGAGAATAGCGAGCCTCCTGTGTCAAAAAACAGGATTAGTCGGTTGGACTACGGCCTAGTAAGCCGTAACCGTAAAAAAACCACAAACTCCGAAACAATCACAAGCCTCGGATATAACGGACCGGATTAATGTTGACGACCCTTGCAAAAAACGAAAAAGGACAATGATCTTCGGCTTTGTACGTGGAATGTTAGGTCCCTAAACAGGCCACTTGCAGCCGAACAATTTGCGGACGCTCTAGAGCGCTATAAACTGGATATAGCCGCCACCCAGGAAATCCGATGGAATGGACCAGGTATACCTAAAGTGGATGAAAAACTGCGATATTTACTACGGCGATTCATAGTGAGAGAGGACAACGATTGTTCGGATGCGGATTTGTTGTTCGAGGTGGACTAAGGCAAGAATTCCTAACCTTTCGGCATGTGAGCGAACGCCTCATAACGATCCGTATCAAGGCTAAATTTTTTAACATCAGCTTTTTCTGCGTCCACGCCACCACGGAAGACAAGGATGACTCCGCCAAGGATGAGTTCTACGATCTCCTAGACAGAACGTATGCCCAATGTCCCATATGACATCAAAATTGTACTGTGAGACTTCAATGCTAAGCTAGGCAAGGAAAGCATATTTGAACGAGTTATCGGCAAACATAGCCTACACGACACCACATCCGATAACGGACACAGGCTGATTGCTTTTGCTACGGGGCGAAATCTCCTTCTAGCCAGTACGCGCTTCCCGCACCTCGATATACACAAAGGCTCATGGCGGTCTTTTGATCAATCGCCCACCAACCAGATTGACTGAATCGCGATCGACATAAGACACTCCTCCACTATTCTTGATGTTCGAACTTTCCGAGGGGCTAACATCGACTCGGGCCACTATCCTGTAGTAGCCAAGATGCGCCTACGGATATCACGAACGCAGCGGAGTAGAGTAAGATTACAAAGTTATGATGTTGGAAAGCTAATATTCCTATACGGACAATAAGTAGGCAACACAGAGGTGAATGGAAAGTGACTAGACGTACTGCTGCAGGCATAACACTCACAGTATATGGTCAACTGAAAATTCATCCTCTGCGTATGCTCGAACGAACTACTACTGACTACAACCAACGCGGAATTTGGTCGGCTCTCGTCCTATCTACGACAACCACCCCTGAGAGTAGTGAACGAACATCAAGGACCCAAACCACTGCACTCCGTTCAGGTTGTGTGTCTATCACATCATAAGAGAATATAAAACTCTTGAGCCTGTGCGAGTCTCTAAAAAAAAAAAAACAAAAAAAATCGCCAGAAACCGTTCGAGATTTTACCGATCGCGTCTCCCTTAAGCTCTCCAATACACCTTAACCCTCCACGCTATTAATAGGACAGCTGTAGAACCTTTGCAAACAAGCCCTGAAAAGCTCTGCATCCGAAGTTTTGGGCTTCAGGGCTCCACCACGAAGAAACACCTGGTTCGATGACGAGTGCAGGAGTACCTCGCTGCATAAAAGAACAAGAGCAGCTCGTGAGCTCTACGAGTTAAATAGAAGGGAGGAGCATAAGCTTCTCAGAAGAAAGAAGAAAGAGCACGAGTAGCGCGTGATTAAGGATTTGGAGACGTGTTACTGCAGGCGTGACGTTCGAAAGTTTTATCCACAGATAAGGCGAACATGTGCATGTATGTTGGCGTTACAGTCCATGAAGAACCTGAGCCGAGCTTCTCTCAATCACCCATGTTGTGTGTGATTTCATTTTTCCCATAGGTGAAAGGGACCTACAGTTTATTGCCGGTTCCGAACGGCGAATTTCGAGAAGCTTTTCAAGACAATTTTACTACAGAGGGTTTTGTCAGAACCCCGCTGAGGAGAAACACCGTGAAAAACACGTTCGATGACATGGCTGTGTCGGGATTCGATCCCGTGTCATCGGCGTCAGAGGCCAACACACTACCCACTGCGCCACGGTGCGCGAACATGCCAAAGTTATAAAGTCAGAATGAGAACGGACAGAGATGAGAACGGACACCTAGTAGTAGAATCGCAGTCGATGCTGAGAATATGGAAAAACCACTTCTGCAGACTGTATAATGGCGATGTTAGTCAATATACCGCTGTCAGGCAGAACGATCCATTTCTAATCGACGAAGATCGCAGAGAATTCCGTCCCCCTAACCTCCACGAAGTTAAGGTCGAAACTCAAGTCGAAAGAAGCTGCTTGCGCAGACGGACTGTCTGCTGAGCTCTTCAAGGCAGCTGGGGATAACCTGGTTAGGAGCATGCACCAGCTCATCTGTGAGATATGGTCAGAGGAAAGCATACCCGAGGAATGGAGTCTCAGCATCGTGTGCCCGATCCACAAGAAAGGAGACCCCTCTGACTGCGCTAACTACAGAGGAATAAATCTTCTTAACATCGCCTTCAAAATCTTCTCTGCCGTTTTGGGTGAACGCCTGAAGTCTTTTGTAAATAAGCTGATAGGTCCTTATAAGTGCGGATTCAGGCCAGGGAAGTCCACCACCGACCAAATCTTCACACTATGGCAGATCCTGGAAGAAGCCAATGAATTTCAAGTCGACATTCACCACCTATTTGTCGACTTCAATGCCGCATACGACAGCGTAATTAGAGACGAGCTATACAACACTATGTCTACCTTTGACATACCTGCTAAACTCGTCACACTATGCAGGATGACTTTGGAGTATGCTCGCTGCTCCATCCGAATCGGTGAACACCTTACCGATAATTTTGATGTCAAAAAAGGATTTAGGCAGGGCAATGCGCTAACGAAACATATTGGAAACGATCCAACTTAAAGTCTGAAGCTCAGGTTGCAAGGGACATGCAACCATTGCTCTCAAAAAACCCGTCAGTGGCAGACAGTTACTTTGGCAAAAGAGTGGAACTATTTGTGGAAGTATTGGAGAAGAAGTATCCGATCATAGACTATTGGTAACGTTTCGAGTATTAACATAGAGGAAGCCCACATGTTCATGGCGTATTTTGGCTGTCTGGAGCTCCTGGCGTTAGAAACTTTGAGTCAATGAATATTGAAGAGCTGACAAATGCCAAACATAATTACGACAACCTGGTGTCAGCGATCAACCCCAATCACTCGGCAAGATCAGACCAGCACTCCAGTAGAATGAGAGCAACAGACTTCGAACTAACTGACGAAAACATAGCCTAAGGTGTGAACAGATTTCAAAGACACACGGTTTGCTCGAAGTCGTACTGTCTGCGAACAATCAATGGACATGAGCAATGCCGGTTTGGATTTCTAAAACCACTTCTCATTGAATCGAAGCTTGAGAAAGACGAACGAGGACTTTTCTGTTATACACCTGCTCGAAACGATGGAGTACTCAACCCATTCAACAAGTTTGTTTCATTCGCGTGGCGAGCAAACACAGACATCTCCATTATCGCTTCCGAATATGCAGTGACATCTTACATCGAGAGCATCGTGGCGCAGTGGGTAGTGTGTTGGCCTCTGACGCCGATGACACGGGATCGAATCCCGACAGCCATGCCATCGAATGTGTTTTCATGGTGTTTCTCATCAGCGGGGTTCTGACAAAACCCCCTGTAGTAAGACTATCATGAAAAGCTTCTCGAAATTCGCCGTTCGGAACCGGCAAAAGACTGCAGGTCCCTTTCACCTATTGGAAAATTAAATCACACACAACATGGGTGTCTGGGAGAAGATCGGCTCTGGTCCTTCATAGGCTGTAACGCCAGCATACATACATACATACATCTTGCACCACTAAGTACGCCTCAAAAGGCGAACCAAAGTCTGAAAATTTCAAACAGACGTTGAGGGCCCTTCTAGAGAGTAGTATCGGCACTGAGTCAGGACAAAGAACTCTGACGAGGTTCCTCATGAAGGTTATTGGCAGCAGAAATATATCTGGGTGTGAAGTGTCCAGGCTTCTACTTGCAGAACCTTTGATGAAAAGCACTCGTCAGTTTGTGAAGCTGTACATCTCCACGCAGGAAAGTGTTTTGATAAAGAGACGAGACATGAAAGATGATGAAAACGGCAATTCTGATACTCCGCGAATAATTCAAGCATATGCGTACAGAGCAGCAAATTTTAACAACTTGACATTCATGGACTTTGCCCGAACATACACTGTTGCCGCTGGAAAACCAAGTTTTCAATCGGTGAACCTTCCTTCTACGTCGAGGGCCGCTGCAGGCTCAGTAATGACAGTTCCCATTTACAAGACGCATCTTGCTGGAAAAGAAAGAGTTGTTCAAGTCATTCCTAAAGTCGTGAAAGGTAAATCCCGTGAAACTGACGAAATCTACTACAATCAACAACTGGTACTTCACACTCCATGGAGAGGCGATATGACAACTTTGCTGACGCACACAACATGGAAAGAGTCATACAAGGCACATGGCGTCGCTGTTTGGGCGTTAAACATGGATATGGCGGACGTTGTTGAAGAGGATGACGAGCCAGAAACTCCCATATATGAGCCACACGATTGGATGGCTGCTGCCGCAGCGCTTCCGAATCAAACCCGCAGACGTCGAACTTGGATTCCGGGATGTCGATTGGCAGCATGACTGGTATTTGTCTTTCAGAAATATCCAGGAGTAGAAAACGAGCTCAAGTTCATTGATGCGGCAATGGCTTCCTACGAAATATCAGAAGTTGAGGCGGCAGGAAGCTGCTTTACATTGAACATCGAGCAACAAGCCGTGATAGACTTTATCACAAGAGCGACAAACGGAGAAACAACGGACAAAATGGCAATAATCACGGGAGCTGCTGGAACCGGCAAGTCGTTAGTCGCCAACGAAGTTGTTAGAAGTTTCGCCTTAGAGCACGTCCAGCTAATGGCTCCAACCGGCGTGGCTGCAAACAATATCGGTGGCCAAACTCTGCATTCCGGACTGCACATTGCCACATCAGCCAAAGTTACGCCCCCAACTAGAAAGACCCAAAGAGAGTTCAGGAGCATTTCAGTAATATCAAGGTGATATTGATAGACGAATGATAGATGGCCGGCTTAGAGAAGCTAACCCTGAGAAGCAGCACAAATGTTGTGACAAACAACCTCTCGCACTATGAATTCTGGTTACAAAGCTTTGTCGACAATAATACAAGATCGACCCGAGATTTCAAGTACGCAACACGATTGATGGCGACCAACAAAAACATCAAAGCTTATAATAAGAACGCCTTACGATCGCTTGGATGCCCAGTGACTCGAATAAATGCCTCAAACAAAAATGCAACAGCCGCTCAAGCGTCAGATTACGAAGCTCAAGGACTGAGCGCAGAACTGTTACTCTGCGGTGGCACTAAAGTGATGTTACGCCATAACCTGTGGGCCTCTTGCGGACTGTGCAATGGCTCGATGGGCACAGTCATTGACATTATTTACGGTCCGACCGAAAACAGAGTCGAGAACTCCATACCAAGCGAAGCTTCTTTCTGCATCATGGTCAAGTTTGAAACTTACACGGGACCGACTTTCGCTTTAGGCGTTATTCCTATAACACAGGTCGTAAAGTCATTCAAAAAAGGAGCCGTAAATGGCACGAGGAAGCAATTTCCGTTATCGCTGTCTTACGGCATTAGTATTCACAGGTCACAGGTGATGAGTGAATTTAGTGCAGCGAAAATACCTTACTTCGGGTGTTCTCTGTACAAAATGTTGAAGCCACTGAGAATTGTGAACACTGAAATCGCCCGCGATAACGATTTCAGTGCTAGGAAACAGGGAAACATTTTTTTGGATGGAGTCGGACAGAACATCAAGCGCATCGTTTGTGATTCCACACTAAGTTGTCTGTTTATATTTCTGCGAGCTGTGGTTCTGGTGCTAAACCCTTGACAAGTTCCTTTTAACGGTGATATACGGTGAAATACGTTTTGTAACTGACGAACTATTGTTTGAATTTAGTGGATGCACTCTAATCCCATACCTGTCATTCCATAAACAAACACTTTACATGAAATCACCTGCACCATTCCTACCCCTGCACCACCAGTTACAAAATTAATCTCTCAACTCACTACATCTATGTATTCCTGCATAAGCTCGAGCCTCCATCACTTGGATCCTAGCTGTCAGGTAACATAACTGAAACAATGTTAGCTTAATACCAATATAATTGCTTGTCGACTCCAATCGAAAACTCTGACATTTGACGTTTTTAGGTTCACGCCTTTGACGGAGTCACCCAAACGAGAAAAGTCGGTAAAAGTATTACAGACACTGCGAAGGGACTGGAAAGGAGGCAATAGAAAACAGAAAACACATCACTCGGTGTGACTTTTTGAAGTGCAAATACCTTCAAATCGACAACTTTATCCTTTTATAATACCGCCGGAACAATCATGGTTTCCTCTTTGCTGTATGGTATGTGGATAGGATATGTACACGATCACAGAACCCTCAACCGGATTACAGTGTTCCATAAATTAGAGTAAAAACTAATCCAACTTTGACATAAATATCTCTTTGACACGCACATCGTGAATTGTGCTTAGCCTGCGCTGCTCTATGTAGCTTTAGCTCGTGCTCTAGGGGTAGTGTGTGGAAATGGTAGTTACGGTGGCGGAGGTTCATTGAAATGAAACGAATGAATGAACGGCGTAACGATTGCTAGATGATGTGTAATTTGTACTATTTGTAGTTCTATTCTCGTGGTCGAGATAGGATCCGGAGGCGGTGGTGGTTCTGGTGGTTGTCATGGTGGTGTACATGTGTCAGTTTGATAGATAATGGCTTGGAACGTCCTTGTATACATATACAGGGCTGGACAACTGATATCGGTATGACATTGCTCGCTTTGTAGTTCCTAAAATGCACATACAATCACTTGGTCAGTTTCTCTCTTGATTTTATGACCTCCCATTCCCCAGCAAAGGATCTATGACAACGCCACGTAATTAATTGCGATAACCTGCCACGCCACAACCATTTCCACAGACCACAAGTCGCATCAAAAGCATCCCATTCACCTCATTATCAATTTGCCATCCAGAAAAAGAAGAAAGTCATAAAAAGCAAACGAATAGACAAACGACTCCGATTAGACTTCCAAATATATAATTCAATCCCCCTTTCAGTCCGGGCGGCATTGGTGCTAGTGATGTCTTGGCAAGAGTGTACCAGGGTAGAAGAGAGCGGGAGAGAGGAAAAAATAATAGAAGATAATGATAATCAGACAATTTTTACATGAGCACGTATCGTAGCATCTTCACATCCTGCTTGTTCCCTAGATGTATGCTTTCAAACCTTTTGCAGTTCCTTTGTCACTCACTCCACACAGTGATATCAGCTCACCTCGTCCCACTGTTCGTATTGTGTTTAGCACTCTCCTCTTATAGTGTTACATCGATTTATTCATTGCTACCGTAGTAAACAGCACCTCGCATAGAAAATGCATTAGACATCCTATATGATGGTGGTACTCCTGCCGGCACTGCCGTCGCCGCGAACCACGATCCTGATGATGACGACGTGGCGTCCTGATTTCGCTTCGTACGTGTTTTGGGCCACTATGTGCATGGTTTCGGGCACTTCACATTGCTATGCTGGAAGATCAACAGCCATCTTCTGTATCTGTATGTTATGTAGCTGGTAAAAACGATATGTATTTATGTGTGTCCTTGTTTCGAGGACAACAGCAGCATAAAGGAGTTTACTTCTTATTTCGATTGCGTTCTTCATCCACGTACGGACTTTGACTCGACTCACTGTCTGTCTGCCGGCTCAGGTTCTTCATGGACTGTAACGCCAACATACATACATACATACTGTCTGTCTGCCGGAAAGGAGTGGGATAAAAATAATAAAAATCTCATTATCCTTGTTATCGTTAAAATGCGACTTAGTTCCAAACCATTCAGTTTTCATGTGTGCAAGAGTTTTTACTTCTTCTACTACTCCACGTGCAAGTGGATATGGTACATATATATATGTACATATATCCATAGACAGGAAAGTACGTGATTAGGCTTTTGTTTGACATATATCGAGATGAACGAATGGCATAATTGAGTTCATCGTACATCCATATATGTATGTACAAATGTATCTATAGGAGTTTCACGAGAAATTCGTGAGTTTTTCGTGCGAAATTTCTTTTACGATTGTCTTCATTCCCCCGTTTTGTCCTGGTTTCGTTTTCTGTTTTTAGTATGCGGTGATGGGAATAATTTGCCGAATTCGATTGACTCTTCTGCAGAGTGGGTGATTGAATCGTAATGAAAGTGTTCAAGACAGGTAAGGGGCGGTTTTATTACTTGCGTTTGATATATACATACATAGATATACGGGGTTACATAAGTTACATACATATGTACATATGTAAAACGTGGCACCAGTAATTTAATCGACTTAAAAATTGCACAAAATGTCTTTTCAGTAATTTTTTGTGGAACTTTCTAGGGGAGGATGGGTACTTGGAAAGGAAAACAATGAATTGCCGCTGGGAATTCGCCTGTTACCCCGTTTACATGCGAATTAATTTCATTTGTTGTGAAAAAATGAAATAAAAAACTTTTTATTTTTTTACTTTTTGGGGCACGATGCCTTTATTATGCAACCCGAACAACCGGTTGCTTCTGACTCTAACTGATCTTAGAAAACTAAATCCAATCCAGAGGACAGCATCCCACGATGATCGGTCGGGCCATGGTCCCCTGGCATTACGGCATGTGTTGAGTGACGACGGTGATGGCTTCGCCGAGGACGCCACTTAGTTAGATTCATCGTATTTCTGTGACGGCGATGGCTTAGCTGAGGACACCATTTAGAACAGCCAATTGATTCGTCATATTTCTGCTCTTAAAAGCAAGTGTTGAATGATTTGTTCATTAGTTCGATATACGTTATGGAAATACGTCCGACCGTACTCTGATACTTAGCATATCGATACTTAAGGGTTAATTGCTTTGTGTTTTTGTTTATTTCAAAGAAATACGCGTGATCGTATTCTGGTACCTAACATTGTCTATTTCAAAGAAATACGCCTGATCGTATTCCGGTACTTAACATCCCCCTTCCTTAATTGAATCGTCCCGATCCATCAATTTTGTTATTTTTTCTTTTAATTCGATAAATTGTTTTTCATTATCTTTAGCATTTTTTTCTTTTTTCTTGGTATTAACAAATTTAACAATTTTGAATAGCAAATATAAAGTTATTACAATTATCAAAACTACCACAATTATGAATATTATACTCATTGTTGGTCTTTCAGAATACTCGTTTCTTATTTCATCAATTAAGTTTATATTATTAAATTTTAGGTGTTCATTGTTACTCTCAACATATTCTATAATATCAAATTCATCAAAATAATGGTGTCCTAAATAGTAATACATTTTACCTTTAGGGTTTTCATAAGTACAATTATCAATGGTTATGGTTTCATTAAAGGTTATTAGATATGTTCAAGAGAGGTTAACATTATTGATTGTATGTTTACCTGATACTAATATGGTACCATCTTTAATTATATCTATTTCTTTGTTTTTCTCTTTTACCTTCTTACATTGTGTACCTAGGTTTTTTATTCAAGATATCAGTAAGACAGTGTCATTATTTATTTTACAAAATATATCGCTTAGTTGTATTTTACATGTTTCGATATTAAAATATTTATTTTCACAATTGATTATCTCGTTTGGTACAATTAGTTTTCCATCTTTTTTGGAAATTGCTTTAACTTTGAATAAATTACATTTCTTAATTACCAACGGGTATTTAATGTATAGGATTATTAGGGATTCTTTCTGTACTATTCTAAAATCAGAAACATCAAGTAGATCAGTTATAGGAATTTGCTTATATTCGTGCTGCAATATGTCTTTAATTTCAGTATAATGAAGTATAGACGGGTTCAGGATAGAAGCTTTAGCTAAAGTAATTGTTTGTAGAGTATTTTGTAAGTCGTTGATTATGAGTTTTAGCCTATGTAGTAGTTGTAATAATTTAAACCCCAACAGTTAATTTGCTTGAATATGTCTTGTTTATTTGACCGACTGAAAGAGAGTGTCCAATCTCTACAAATGACATCCTTATATAACTAACGAGAGTATATACAAACATAATATTACGATACGTGACGTGATTTTGTACATAAGAAATGTTTAGAAACAAGTACATTGAATATTTCGCTCTGAATTCGCCTTGAATTCTTTATACATCTACACCTATGTCTTCTCATAAATGATTCTCGACTATGCCCTATAAACTTGTTAACTGAAGTTTTCAATTTCTCTATTGTCTTGAATAATTCTGAGTTTGTAGCATGCTGCTTATTGTTATTAATAATTAAGTCATTAATTTTGTTCGTTACGTATGTAAAATCATCGTGGTCAGGAGTTCCTGTTATCCACTTCCATACTGTTCCTAATTCATTTATGCCTCTTCTATATCTTTTATAAGATAGCTGTCTAAGCAGTGTTTCCGCCAGTCCTATTTCCATGTCAATTTCCAAGAAATCTGATTGAGTAGAAGGAGGTTTTGTTTTTCCTTTTCGAACAAATGATTTTTCTTCTTCTAGGATATCATTATAATAAGCCAAGTTAGTTACGTGTAGTAGGTCTCACCGTAATTTTCGTATATAAGGGAATCGTCATTTTCAACTAATACATAGTTTTCTCTAGTGTAGTCAACTATGTCGGCAGTCGCTAAGGTGATTGTGGTTACGAATATGATGCAGCTCATTTTCTATAAATATATAATAAATATTAGGCATCGTATCTATTTTTGATATTATCTTTATGGACTATTCTATTTTTATTATTTGTAATGATTTTATTTCCTACATCTTCTTTTACAATTTGTTTTTTATATCGGGGTCTCAACTTATTTCTTTCTCCTACTATATTTTCATAGATCACTCGACCCGTATTAAAGTTATTTTCTTTTCTGTTCTTATTATGTATCTGGAGCATTTTCTCCTGAGCTAACTTAAGTTTTTCTGGAATGTCTTCATGTCGTACTTTATTGTAAAATACGTCATATGGCTATTGTTTTGTTACTGAATGTAATGTTAAATTGTATGGTTGTGCTGCTCTCAGCATAGTTTCCAAGTCATCGACTATGTTATATTCTTGTTTTAAGCATCTACCTATTTCTATAATAGTTGAGTGGACTCTTTCTACTTGTCCGTTAGTGGTCCTATGGCGAGGATCACAGTAGTATGTGTCAATATTTAATCTTTGCATTAAAGATTTAAATCGTGGGGTACTTAAACTTGGTTCATTATCCAGAGTAATTTTTTTTTGCTTCTGGAAATGACTGCAATAATTCTAAGACCTTTTCGTTCAGATTTAATTTATTTTCAATATTTTTCAGTACTAGAAATTTCGAGTATGAGTCCACACATGTGATGAATTTCAAATTTTGCGCATAAAATATATATATGTGTAGCAATTCGCCTTCTTTTGTTGGAATGGGTGCTTCTTTGATCGGTATCATTCGAGGATGTCTTTCATATTTATTGTTATTACAGATTTCGCAGCTGCGGTTATATTCTTTAAGTTGTTGGCGCATCTTTGACCAATAATACATATCTTCTATTTGTTTATTATTTTCATTAAAATTTCGATGAGCCCTATTATGTGTTTGTTCGATGATCATTGACTGGTCATCAGCGTTCGCAACATCGATCGGAAATTTTCTCGTGTAGAGAAATTTATTGCTAAATGTCTCCTTAAGGGGTTTTTTTATTTCATATAAATCTTCTAGTGTACAGTGTATTGCCGTAATCAATTTGGGTTGTAAATATTCTTTGAGAATAGTGTTATATGAATAGTGTTTCCGAAATTGCGAATGGATTCATGGATAGTGAAATTATTTTTCGAGACTAATAATTGTTGTTTGAATTGATTCAGTGGTTTCTTCGTTTCTTCTATAAAGGAAATATAACTACTTTGCGCAGAGTGTTGGGTATTACTATCCCAATCGTTTTCAACGTCATCATCAATGATGTTGTTAACTTCAATTCTTGACAAGGCATCTGCTACCACGTTTGTAGCACCGGGCTTATAAATTATTTTGGGTGCGAACTCTTCAATGAAAGCACGCCACCTTTTCATTTTGGAATTGGGGTTGCGATTTAAGATCGCGAAAGACAATGGTTGGTGATCTGTATGAATCTCTAGATTGGTCACTCCATACAAATAATTTCTTAAATTTTTTAAAGACCAAACTATTGCATATAACTCTCTTTCATTTGTGGCGTAATTACGTTCGGTTTTGTTCAGAGTTTTTGAGATAAATGTAATAGGCTTAGAATCTTGTGACAATACTGCTCCTATTGCTGTATTAGACGCGTCAGAATTTAAAATAAATTTTTTACTATAGTCAGGCTGAGTTAACTCTATACGAGCGGTTAGCTCATTCCTCAAATTGTTAAATGCTAACAATTCCTCATCATTTAATTCAGCTGGAGTATTTTTTAACTTATTTTTAGAAACTTTACCGCTATCTCCTGAAGTTAGCATAGTTAGTGGTTTAGCAATTTTTGCAAAGTTCTGCACAAGTTTCCTATAGTAACCTGCCATTCCTAAGAAACCTCTTAGCTCTCTTAGAGTTTTCGGAATGGGATAATTTACAATGGTTTCAATTTTCTTGGGATCTGTAGATATTGTTTTATGAGCTATCATGTAACCCAAGGATTCGATTTCCGTTTTAAAAAACTCAGATTTCTCGAGGGAAATTTTCATGTTTGCTTCGTGTAATACATTAATAATATTTTCTAGATCGTTACAATGTTGATCTAGTGTATCAGAAAAAACAATAATATCGTCAATATAGACGTAATATATTTTACCTACATGCATACGGACGGAGAATATCGTCCATTGCCCTTTGAAAAATACTCGGGGCAATTTTTAGACCAAAAGGCATCCGCAAAAATTCATATTTTCCATTATTAATCAATTACAAGTCTATATTTTGGAGTACCATCTACATTGGTTCCTTTTTTTTTGGAACAACCCATATCAGAGAATTATATGGGCCATTACTGGATTTAATGATGTTATTTCTTAACATCTTTTCAATTTCGTCGTTAGCAAATGCGTTGACCGAGAACGGGTATGGGTATTGACGACTCCATATCGGATCATCTGATTCCGTTCTGATTTCGGCTAACACGTTAGTTCTAAAAGGCAGTTGCGTACCAATTTTGGAATGCATTTTATCTACCTTCCTTTCAATTATTTTCCTTAGGCGGATTCTTTTCCGATCATCAGGGAGTTTAGCTTTAGGTGAGTTTGAGTTACCTTTGTTAGAGTCAGAGTTGTCCGGGAATGCTAGAGAGCTTTTCTCATAAAGCATTGTTCGTTCTACATCAGCTTCTTCAGGATCTATGTATCCGGAGCTGACCTCCATATTGAACACTTTATTTGCGTTCATCAATTCGCCAACACGTTTCATAAGAACATTATTCTGATCTTTTATACTGTCAGAACTTTCCACACTGTGTTGCTTACAAGCTTCACTTGTATTTTTTGGTTTAACAACCTCTTCAGGACTCTTTCCCAAACTTCCATTTTTGTATTTTTTAAGAGAACGCACTGCTAAGTTCCCTTAGAAGTTTCACTAGAACTTCTTGGTTTATCAATCTGTTCAGGACGCTTTCTCAAACCCTTATTTTTATATGTTTTTTAAAAGAACACACTGCATAGTTCCGACCCAGGAATAAATTCCTGGGAAGATACTTCCTTTCGGGACTAGAAGAGGTAGGTAATATTGGGCTGAACAGAATACTGGGATTTTTATATTCGTGTGGCTGGTTCAGCTCGACGGAAAATGTATAGGTATCAACGGGTTAAACAAAACGAGTGGGCACAATGGACTCAACGTAGTCTACGTGAGCCTTGACTTTATGTCAATAGGGCACCCATATACATACCTAACCTGACCCCGCTATTCGCTAATCAGGGCGAGGAGTAAAAAAAAAAACGGACAGCGGCATCGACTTAGGATGGACACATGGAACGTCCCATCGCTTACAAGAAAGTATCTCCAGCTGATCCTCTCTCTCACGATGATATCACACCCACGTTAAAGAGAAATGGAAGAAATGATCATTGATCAGGACCGCATCACCCATGAGCACTAGAGAATCCTTGAAGGTAAAATCAGTCTTAGCCCCCCATGTGCAAGAATAGCCCGGAGAAGAAACTTCCAAATTTCACGCTGTTTCCTTTTTAAGGACAATTTGTTTAGGGGTGCCAAGCCCGAGGTTGTGAGCAAGGACGAAATCACGCTCACGCCAAGGGCCCGCACCCGCATACCCGTGGAACTCAGCGACCCAGAGGGGCATCTTGCTTCTGTTGCAGCAGCAAAACCCCAATCTTCCGTCGGCAAATTGGAAAGTCATTAAGACGTACATAGGTCGAAAAGTACTCTGAATGAACAACCACCTTGCTGCTGAACAGACACTTCTTTCCCCCACTAAAAGCGAAGGAAAGTAAAGTCCGATACGGCATTCAAGCAATCTAGTCGAAGGTGTGCGAGTAGGGCGAGAGCCAGGCAATGCTACCATTCCCACCATCTAAGCGTCCTTCAGAACCCGACAGGATTAAATAAAGGAATATGTGCCGTTAGGAATGCTTTTCGATCTCCGCAGCCTACGACGACACCCGGCGGAAAGACAAAAACAACGGTCCTGGAAGGATGCGACGCATCCGCTATATAACTGAAAAAAGTCTTGTCATTTATAATAGCGGCAATAGGTCAACCTTGATAACAAGGAATAGGCAGGAAGTTTAAAATATAACCTTGATATCGAAAAGAACAACTTTCCGGGTCGTCGATATGTCAATGCTTCTACTAAAACTTTGGGATCCCATCCAAGAAGCAATTTAGGAATCCTAAACGGATCAACTGCGACAAATATGAGGCTAACCTTAAAGGCGCCCTTAACCCCGAACAACTAAACAACCCTAAGTCGCATGTGGATATTGAACGTCTGGCGACTGAAATTACAGGAGCAATGAATAAATCCTTTCTAAAATCTTGCCCAAGCAGCACACCAAAAAAGGAAACCAAACCCTCGTGGTGGTCTGCAGATCCTGGTACCCGCAGAAAGGAAAGAAGACGGCTCCTTAATAAAGCGAATAGTCAAAATGGTAATGAGGACTGGAACCGCTACAAAATCAGCCCCAGACTATACAAAAAAGTGATAAGAAAGGGGCAAAGGACATACTGGCGTAATTTCTACTCAGGAGTAGCAGGAAATAGTGAGGTCAGTAGAGTGAGCGAGATACTGCGTAACGCTCCTGCTATACCCGCCCTAATTAGCAAACCAGAAGGCACCGCAACGGACGGTGACTAGTAAGGAGTCGCTAGACCTCTTGCTTAATACACACTTTCCTGATAACGCAAAGGCTAGTAACTATGATTTCGAATGACTCATACCTAGTACCTCTCACGAGGGAAGCATAAAATGGGCCATCAATTCATTTGACCCATACAAATCCCCGTGGGAGGATGGCATCTTCCCAGCCCTTCTTCAGAAGCGGAGTGCGCAAATCAGCCCCACGCTCATTAACATCTTTAGAACCAGCTACGCATGGGGACACATACCAACAAACTGGACAGAGGTAAAGGTAGAATTCATTCCCAAAGTAGGCCGTAGATCCACAGACCTGCCTAAGTCCTACAGACCGATAAGCCTTACCTCTTTCCTCCTAAAAACAATGAAAAAAATCCTGGATGGGCATATCAGGGACGGTGCACTGAAAAGATCACCACTTCACAAAAACCAATATGCCTACCAGCCTGGGAAATCGACCACGCATGCTCTTCAGGAACTAACGGCCCGGATCAACAAATCCCTGAGCGACAAAGAACTTGCGATAGGTTGCTTTCTCGATATAGAGGGTGCTTTTGATAACACCGAATACACCCAAATAAAAACTTGCATCCTCAGCACAGGGGTGGACAATACAATTGGATCCAACACATGCTTAGCAACAGGAAAATAAACACCTCACTAGGCAATGACAAAATCAGCGTAAACGCCGCGAAAGGATGCCCTCAAGGCGGGGTTCTCTTACCACCCCTGTGGTCCATCGTAGTTAATGAACTGATAAGCATACTTAGCAGCAATGGCTTCTATGTCCAAGGCTACGCTGACGACATAGTGCTCCTGATTAAAGGGAAATTCGAAGAAACAGTTTCGGAACTCCTCCAACGGACACTAAACCTTGTTGCAAACTGGTGCATAAGGGTCAATCCTAGGAAAAGCACCATAGTCGCCTTCACCAAAAGAAGGAATAGGCACAAACTTACTAAACCTTTGATGAAGCGATCGAGTTCTCAAATGAAGTCAAATATCTAGGGATAACTCTAGACGAAAGCTCACTTGGAACTCTCACATTACAAAGACCATTGAGAAAGCCAGGATATCTTTATGGACCAGCAATAGTCTCACTGGCAAAAACTGGAGTACAAACCCCAAAATGTCCCGCTGGCTATATACAGCAATCACCAGACCAATTCTTACATATGCTGCGCCCGTCTGGTGGCAGAAAACAAAACATGTATCAGTGCAAGCTAAGCTCAACAAATTGCAAATTCTAGCTTGCATCTGTATCACTGGGGCCACGAGAACAACCCCCACAGCAACACTAGAAGTCATCACAGACCTGTCACCTCTTCATCTCCAACTGAAGAAAGAAGCAATGGTCTTCGCCCATAAGCTGATCGTGGAGGATGACTCTAACCGTAGGCTCTTTCACCCTGATATCCTTACCGAAATAAAGAGGCGTGAATTCCTAAAGATATCTCTTACAGACAACTACCTCCCCCTATACAACTTCAGCCAAAACTACAAGGTCACATTCCCCAACCGACAAAACTGGGAACAGGATAGACCCTCCTTCAATCGTGGATCCTACGTGTGGTACACAGATGGCTCCAAAACGGACGAAGGCGTTGGGGCTGGAGCAAATACAGGCACATGCATCTACGTCAGCATGGACAGATATAACTCCGTTTTTCAAGCAGAGATATTTGCTATAGAACTCTGCCTCAGATAAATATAAACAGAAATATACTTATCAAAAACATTTACATTCTCTCTGACAGCAAGACTGCACTTCTAGCCCTAAAGAGCTTTGAAATCACCTCCACACTGGTATGGGACTGCCTACAGCTACTTCACCAGCTGTCCAGTACAAACAGAGTTCATCTCATTTGGATACCTGGACAAAGCGGCCATACAGGCAACGAACAGGCGGACCTACTAGCAAGGAAAGGCTCTGCATCATCATTTATGATGCCACGGCCTTTCTGCGGCATACCCATTAGCACCACCAAATACTGCATAAACAATTGGTTAAGGAACACGACGGATTACTACTGGTCACGAACGAAAGGTAGCAGACAAGCAAAGCTGTTCCTCCCAACTACATCCCTCAAAAGAATGAAACAACTTCTCATGCTTTCGAGGAGTCAGATTCGTTTAACCCTTATGTGAGTGACGAGGTACCCGGGTACCTATTGCATTTTCAATTTAAAAAATAGTTATATTTTACGCATTATAGATAGCTGTGGCTTTGTGAGAGCTCTTAACTTTTTGTAAACTACGTTTTTTTTAAGCTTTGGTCTCGTCAACCCATTTACACTATTTATAGGAAACAAAAACATTTTTTACATCCATAATAGAGTAACAAGGTACCTGGGTACCTCTTTGTGTTTTGTATGAAATTGCAAGAAAATGTTTCTAATCTTGTATTCAAAATACTAAAATCGAATGAAACAATAAATATTTATCAAAATGTTTTATTTAGATTTTATTTATACAGAATTAGAACAATTCTCGAAGCACCTGTTACATGTTGGACGAGTTACTGCATGTTGATCACAAGCTCGTCTTCCGCAATTGGTGCAAGCTTTTCGCGTTTTTCTTTACATGTTCTTGAGTTATCTTCCAACACGTGCAATGCGACCTGTAGAATCTCGTCTTGTTTGATTTGTAGAAGTTGTAAGTCCGGAAGGAATTGAACGTAATTCTTGGCCGAGCACATCCTGAATTGCAGATCTATATTTTCACTACACAGTTGTAGACTTAACGATTTCAAAAACTTTCTACGTTTGTCACTTGAAATAAATTGTGGATTATGCTCCATGTAAATTATATATGATGCCAAAGCTGCAATGTCAATGATATTGTAGAAAAGTGCTAAAGGCCACCGATTGGTTCTGCGTTTTACGGTATATTCTCCTAAGAGCTTATCCATGTTATCCACTCCGCATTTGGTTTTATTATAATATGAAATAATTTCTGGCTTAGCAGTATCCCTATTACTCTCAATAACAATAACTGCTCAATAGCTTTTTGGGTACGTAAGAGCACACAGTTGCTACTTTACTATAGGCAAAGTTTGAAGAATATATCGCCCTGTCCTTGTGTGCTTGCATATTTGTAGGAAGAAACCGTTTATGCATTTTTTCTCACCGTTCCAACAAGTGTCATGTTCGACGAATTCAAGGAATGAGCCAGTTGAAGAGACGTAAAAAAATTATCTGTTGTTACATTCCATCCAGAATTTTTATATTTAGATAGGAGACCTAATACAACACATTCTCCGACATTCGTTTGACGATTGCCATCACTTGGTTTTCCAGTATATATTTGTCCATTTAGGGGGTAGGAATTATTTGCATCACAAGCCCAGAATATTTGAATGCCATATTTTTCGGGTTTCGATGGCATGTACTGAGTATAGCTGTTCGTCAACCGTAATACATTCACGTGCCTTATAATTTCTATTCAAATTTGAAATGAGCATTTTCCAAATATATATCTTGTATAGCGGCTGCTTTATCAGCTGACAAACGCTCAGGACGTGTAACATCATTATCAAACCTTACAAAGCGTACCAACAAATTGAACCGATCATGCGACATGATCTAACTAACTAACCAAAGTAAGTGTAATGTAAAAGCAGGACTTGATTGTTCACATCTCGTATAAATCGTATGGAGGTACCCAGGTACCTCGTCACTCTGATGAAGTTGTTTTTCCTGTCACTCACATAAGGGTTAATCACAGGTTTCCTTACTGGACACTGCCTAGTTAATAAACACCTCAAAACAATGGGCATCATACAAGATGACACTTGCCGAATGTGTAATAAAGACGAAGAAACAGCAGAGCACATACTATGCCACTGTAACTGCCTGGTCAGTACACGTCATCGTCACCTAGGCAAGTATTATCTTGAAGCAGAAAAAATCGCTGCCAGCTCACTCAAAAACATACTAAGTTTTATCACGAACGCAGGTTTTCTGAGTGAACTGTAAGTGGGAGACACCACAATACGCCCACTCGTGGCCGCAGTGATACTATCTATCTATCTAGTACCTCGTTCACCTCTATTGAAGTAGTAAGTAGTAGTAGTAGAAGCTCAAATGAGCCGTAAATAGCTTCCTTATACACAAATTTGCAGGTCCGGATGGGCTCCGCCTGGTAGAGATGCACCGTGCTTATGGCATTCTCAAACCGTGGCTTGTGGTACTATTCTCTTCCAGCCTAGACATTGGCCACATACCACTATCCTGGAGAGAGGTAAAAGTAACTTTTATACCGAAAGCCGGAAAACCGCCCACAGAACTGCCAAAGACTACAGACCTATCAGTCTCTCTTCCTTTCTTTCTAAGATGTTGGAGAGACTGGTGGACCTGTACATTCGCGATACTCTACAAAAAAAAAAAAAAAAAAACATGCTTTCGACATCGCAGCATGCCCATTGTGTGTAGATAGAGCTTTACACACTATGGTTCGAATCATTGAGAAAACACTTGCCAACAAACAATTCTCAATTATTGCCTTCCTTGGCATTGATGGGCTTTTAACAACATTCAACCACTACAGCAAGTTAGAGGTTAATGGCAATATTTTGGATCAAACAAATGCTCTTAAGCAGGTTGCTTCACTCGGAATTCGGCTGCTACCACACAGAAAGAGCAGTAAAATGTGGCACACCACAGGGGAGAGAACAATTGTGAGTGTTAGTTTTTAAAGAGGAACTCCTGTCCCTGAAGGCCAGCGGGAGCAAGGTCATTGCGTATGCAAACGATGTTGCACTAGGAATTAAGGGGAAACCCCTCCCAATAATCCGAGATTTGATGAAAACAGGCCTAGGCAAACTTGTCAAATGGATAGGGAACTGCTTGACAAGTTGGGCTTGGAATAAATCCTTCCAAAACAGAGACAGTTTTATTGACAAGAAAACGACAAAACTCGCGGGGGCTTACCTTAGATTCACAGATACTCGACAGGAAGCTCAACTGGAGTTCAAAAAAGCAACAACTGCGCTATACAAGGAGCAAGAAAGACTTGGGCGCCACATCAAACCCCATATCACGCAATGGCTATATGCTATGGTTGTTAGGCCTAAGTTTACGTACGGCTGCTTAGTCTGGTGGACGGCACTGTGCAGATCTAACTATGTCAAACTTTTACGTGGGATGCAATGGATGGCATGCATCGTTATAACCGGGACACTGCGGACAACCCCTACTGCAGCCCTCGAAACGATGCTTTACCTTGCCCCTTGCAGAAAAGGCAAAGAAAATGGGCACGCAGGTATTCTACGCCAAAACAGTGGTTTAAGAGAAGTCACGGACTACTTAACCCCGCTCCTCGACTCCAAGATGTTATATAAAACAACAATTCCCAAACGTCGACAATGGGATGGGAATGAATTCCCAATGGAAATATACACAGACGCGTCCAGGACAGGCGATGGTGTGAGTGCCGCTGTCTATGCATCGACCCTGAAAATCGGCCAATGCTTTAGGCTACCGAACCACTGTAGTGTTTTCCAAGCTAAATTAACGGCAATCAGTGGGGCCACCAACTGCCTGTCTTTGAGATCGACGGACTATAGTGACATTGTCATCTACACAGACAGCCATGCGGTAATAAAAGCACTCGAACCGCCAATTATAAAATCAAAATTGGTCAGGTTTTGCTCTGGTCAGTGATATACCAGGTAGCTATCAAGCAGACGAACTAGCAGAATGAGGTTTAAGAAGACATCCATCAATCAATGGAAACGCCAAAAAATATAAAATTTCGGAACCCTGATACATGCAAATACGCGAGACAGACCTGGTGCAGGTGCTGTCAACGTAGAACCACTAACCTGCAACAAAATACGCAGGTAACGTATAAGAAGGCTGATTGATGTCCTAGCGGGACGCTGCGCTTTATGGAAACATGCTGTTAGATTAGGACTGCCCTAGCCTCCTCAAGAAGACGATTTTTTGGGAGAATACTTCTTGGATGAACTTGCGAATCTATCCGAAATGAGGATCAGCAAACTACCGAATTTTATTCCAAACACAAAATGATTCCAGGAGAACCAGTGACCAGACCACCTCGAGTGGTAGCACAATTAACCTGTCTTGGTCTAAGCTGTCACCATCGCTTTGCGGAGGGAAGCCACCTAACCAACCAACCAACCTAACCCACATGTATGTATATGTATGTATATATGTGCGTACTCGTATATTCAAGTATACTTCCTCGTATATTCGCGTATAAAGGGATTTGTTCTTCCATTGAAACACAAACACCAGGCTGGGTAGAATTCCAGCGCCCCACTGAAGACAGACACACAACTCTGAAGTGTGTTGATGGAAGGATAAACATCCTTAGGATACAAGGATAGAGATATTCAAACACCGAAGAAAATCGATTTTTATTGTATATCGCAAATATTTATTACCTTGTTCCTAATGTACTTCCGTTGTGGCGGTTGGCGTGACGAAGTCATGGCGGCGTGACATCCTATACTAATACCCATTCCTCGTACCCTCGTACGCGCGGACGGATTTAAAAGAGATTACTCAATCGCCTTTGATTGTCAGTCGTCAATCACTGAACGAGATATGTATGTACAAACATTTAGAATTATCATAAAGGAATCCAAGAATTCAAGATTTTGAAATGGAATGGTGGTCTGTCACAGATGGGTTTAATGTGTCAAAATTCTATTGTTATGCGTGGCTAGATGGATGATAAATACATAACTTGTTGGATTTGCTTATCCCGAGTTGGGTGGTATTGGGCGTTTGACAATGAACATAACAATAAACAATCGTAAAGTTTACAACCAATAACAATGATAAATGCCACAGGCATAAGCAACAATTTCGACGGAAGACTAATGCCATGCTTAACGGTTGTGCCCCAAAAACTGAAAAAGGAAGGCATATACATACTATATTATGGAGCGCCACGGGACTGATGATGGTTTAGAGATTACGATTATGACGAAAACGTGTCCCTTGCCATGCAGAGTTAGAGATAATGTGAAGAGATATTTTTCAAATCCCATGCAATGTGTCAT
This sequence comes from Eumerus sabulonum, assembly GCA_951905685.1. Classification (NCBI taxonomy): domain Eukaryota; kingdom Metazoa; phylum Arthropoda; class Insecta; order Diptera; family Syrphidae; genus Eumerus; species Eumerus sabulonum. The sequence continues at coordinate 215,153,308 of OX645060.1, forward strand.
ATTCGATGGTTGCGCATATTGCTTTATAGCTACCCATCTTTAATCCGATTTAATCCGATACATACATATGTACATATACCTGCGTAGCTCTCTCATGGTTGGCTTTAGTAGGTATTCGTTTTTCGAGAAAGGGAATTTGCGTAAATACTTGATGTAACAGTGAAATATTTCACATCGAACCGCGAGTGTCAACACGACAATCGATTGATATCTTCCGCCATGTGAGCTAATCTAATATAACTTGGAAGTGTTCACTTTGAGTTTGTAATTAGTTGCACGTCCAACTTTGTCTCGAAAATCTGCATAATGAACCCAACAGAAAGCATCCCGAGTTGCAGCCAATACTTTAATGTTACGAGGTGGTGGCTAAGTCTGTCAATAGTACGAGATCAAACCGGAAATAGGTCTTCGTACACAGACGCGGGGTGAACCATTGTCACATTAGAATATTCAAATTAAAATTTGTCGTACAGCAGAAATCATCGTCTTGTTGTCACTGCCGACGACACGAATTGTCATCCAAGAAACATCTTGCATCCCAGAGGAGTTCGCCATCGTACATATTCGCCAACTGAGTCGGGTATATGCTGGATACATATGTATAAGCCACCAACTGGGAAGCACTTGCACACACGTGTAAGCATGCCATGCCAAGTCATGCACCAAGTGGTCGGATTCTTGGGAACGTGACTTTTTATCATGTTGATATGTCAACTTAATTTCGTTTCCGTCACGTTTTGTCTAGATTACAAGTACTGGTGGTTGTACTGCTGACTGGGTGTCGATGGAAGCATTCTTTCTTCTTAGCTGTCCCTTCGTCTGTCGTGCATTTTTCATTGCATCCCCTTTCTTTGCTCATTCATCTTTCAAACTCAAGGTTTTAGTGATTCCTTGCATGACATTGAGATGAAAGTGCTTCGTTGCCTGCGCTCGTCCGCGAGCTGTCTAAGTGTACAGCTCATACTGTTGTTGTGCATTTGAACTTTGAATTGTGCGGTAGAGAGTCTGCATCTTAACAGATACATACATACATATGCAACCTACGAATGTAAACAATGTTTTTATAACCATACTCGTTGAACAGATTTTCTTTTTAAGTAGAGTCATCTTATGACTTAGTTCTCTTCCTGTCTCGTGAATCGGTGGGGGTCTGAATTGAAGGTCTATTGTTGTTGACTGTAGGAATAAGTAAGGTTGTGGCGAATATCTCTTTTGGGGTTTTGTTTTCAGGCCCTGCAGTCGATTGTCGCTATTGAAGAACTTCCTACGGTTTTCGTTACCGACAACGGTACGCAGTTTTCTGCACACGCTTTCAAGGAATTTTACAATTACCACGTTATTCTGCGCTATTCGACCCATCGTCGAATGGTTAGACCAAAAGATTTGTGCGAACATTTAAAGGATCCCTCAGAAAGAGTATGGCAGAAACCAATGATCCAGAAACAGCTTTTTATGCATTTTCTCCAGTTACCTGACTACACCACGATCATCAACTCAGATGTCTCCAGCGAAAACTTCACGGTGGGCCTCTATACTTACTTTGCTGCTTCATCCTGGAGGCAAAGAGAAATCAACCGAAATGTTCGTCAAAACTGTGCACATTGCAGCAAGTACTAACACGTAAGTACATGTCCTCGTGAAAGTGGACTAGAATGGTTATTAAGAACTTACTAGGTAATAAGATGTACGGTATTCTAACCCATAACGGATTTATAAAGCGGGCTCAGAACCAAATCCGTCCATTACAGCACGACAGAGAAACCATGGTAACGTACCACCGAACGCCAGAAGCATCAGTTGTGAATGAAATTGCCACCACCGATCAGGTTAAGATTACGAGTTGGGGATCAGGATGAACAAGTTCGTGAATGTGGAGAGTGCGAGTGAGGACGCTTCCAATGACCAAGTGCCTGTCAACCGGTTCCACAGAAAACCCTGATGCTTTCGTATTACCAGCAGCTTTTCTGAAAGTTAGAAGATCAGAGCGTAATAAGCTGAAACGAATGCGGCTTCGAAAAAAAGGAGATGATATAACGCTGCCCATAAAACTACAAATTCTAAATGCCAACTATTAGTTCACATGTACATATTTGTGAATTGTCAAACGTCACGTACTGGCTTGGCTCATAACCTCAGGGCAATATCGGGGCTATAGTGTGGATGCGGCAACTCTTGCATAATCGACGAGGAATATTCCGGAGTAGGGTCAATAAGGTATCTATAGTGTAATTATGTATTTAAACTAGTTTCAGTAATTTTGTCTATCGTAAGTATATTATAAGATTGAAATTAATAACATGATTTTAAATGTAAAAAAATGTAAAAAAAATAATGATTGTCGTGGCGCAAGAAAGGCTACTTGGCGATCGCGTGTGACACACGAAAAACACGTGCTCGCAGCCTCTTCAGGACGCCAGCATAGACTGTCCAGGAGGGATAAAGAATGAAATACCAATCTATTGGCTTTGACAGGCACTTTGACAGATTGCACCTACAAACGCGTTGCGGTTTGACGGCGTCTTGACTATAACATTCTGCCTTGTTGCGACCATTTTGCCACGTCTTGACTCTACACATTGACGTCTTGAGACTATCGTTGTGTTAGTCAAAAGCGTCGTTTTTAAACGAAGAATAACACGTATAGTACGGTGTGTATTACAAAAGCAACAACCATCCCCTGCGGGAATCAACGGGCAGACGTACGAAAGATTGGTATCTCATTGTTTATCCCTGCTGTCAAATCACTGTCTGGTCAGTAGTAAAATATTTACGGTGAACAATGCCGCGGTACTAGCGGTGACCGGAGCTCCTTCGTGTGGATCGGCTTCTACTGATTCGGGGTCCTTCTTGAACCGCTTTACCCATTTAAAGATTCAAACATACGTGCTTTCGACATACAGACGTCGTGGAAGTTTTTGCACCAGATTTCACCTAAAATTGAATCACAACACGTTGCTTGTAACGTGAGTCACCCATTTTTACGACGCCACTAAAAAAAGTTTTTATTCGAAGAATACGCACAACACAAAAACAAAACGTGTTGTCGACTTCAGCCTCGGGTGAAAACTGGAAGAAAGGGCCACTTTTCTAGACAGAAGTTCGTCGTCCGAAGTGTTGCCTGTTCCCAAGTTATGTGTAAATTCCCGGAACGTAATTACCTCACCTCGTATGAAGTTCCATAATTTCTTAAAAAAAAAAACAGAAGAATTGTTCAAGGTTTGCAAGTAATTCCAAGTGGGGAATTTTTGTTAGTAGTACGAAATTGGTTTAAAAAAACTCAAAATTATTCTCAACAACACACAAAGAGCAACTGTGATCATTCTTTTCAATGCGTTTTATTCGTAGACTCTACGATTAGGTTAGGGTAGGTAGTCGGTAGTCCAGGTCTTGCTGCAGCCAAGGTACGGATGCGAATTTCTCGGAACCAACGGAGTCGAGTAAGAACACCAAAATTTAACGTCGGAAAGCTGCAATCGCAGGAGACCGCCAGGACCTTCGCCGATCAAGTCTTCCTCAAGCTCTCTCAGGTTCCGATGCAATCCGCAGAAACCATAGAACAGCAATGGAGTCGTTGTCAGAAAGCCATTAGAGAGGCCGCCTCAGATATACTCGGTTTCGAGCCACCACCGTCGAGAAACCCCTGGTTTGATGATGAGTGCAGACAGGCCCATGTAGAGAAACAGAATGCATACATGGCCACATTGCATCGACGGACGAGAGCTGCCCGCGAGCTCTATGAACAGAAAAGGTGGAAGGAGCATGCGCTTCTGAGAAGGAAAAAGAAGGAGCACGAGAAGCGCGAGATCGAGGAGATGGAGAGATGCTACGGCAGGAACGACGTTCGAAAATTTTACCAGAAAGTAAAACGAACATGCCAAGGCTATAAAGCCAGAGCAGAAGCCTGCAGGGATGAGCACGGACAACTAGTAGTGGAGTCACAGTCGATGCTGAGTTTGTGGAAGGACCACTTCTGCAGGCTGTATAACGGCGATGATAGTCAAAATGCCGCCGTCAGGCAGAGCGAACCATTCACAATGGACGAAGACGAAGGAGAATCCCGTCCACCCGACCTAGACGATGTTAAGATAGCGATATCGAAACTTAAGTCTTATAAAGCTGCTGGAGCGGACGGACTACCCGCGGAGCTGTTTAAAGCAGCTGGCGATGAATTGGTTAGGAACATGCACCAACTCATCTGCAAGATATGGTCGGAAGAACGCATGCCCGATGAATGGAATCTCGGTATCGTTTGCCCGGTCCATAAGAAAGGAGACCCCTATGACTGCGCCAATCACAGAGGGATAAGCATCCTGAACATCGCGTACAAGATCGCGGAGAAGACCCTTGAATTCCAGGTCGACACGCACCATCTTTTCGTCGACTTTAAAGCCGCGTATGACAGTGTTTATAGAGACGAGCTATACAAAGCCATGTCATGTTTTAACATTCCTGCCAAACTCGTCAAACTATGCAGGATGACTCGCTGCTCCATTAGGGTCGGAGGTGAACTAACCGACCCCTTTGATGTTAAAAAAGGTTTTAGACAGGGTGACGCACTGTCATGTGATTTCTTCAACATTATTCTTGAAAGGATCGTGCGGGACTCTGCGGCCAAAACAAGAGGTACGATCTACTTCAAGTCCACACAATTGCTTGCCTACGCAGATGACATTGACGTTACTGGACGAACAAAGCGAGACGTCAATGAGGCGTTCACAAGCATTGAAGCAGAAGCGGCGAAAGTGGGTCTAAGGGTAAATGGGGACAAGACCAAATATGCTGTCATCCAAGAAAGACGCACAACACCGACGTCTTGGTCAGAACGTCACCTTCGGCAGCTATATTATTGAAGTAGCAAGGACTTCGTCTACCTTGGCTCGATAGTGACAAGCAGCAACGACACCAGCGCTGAGATAAAACGCAGAATAACTCTTGCCAATCGCTGCTTCTTCGGGCTCAAGAGGCAATTGAGTAGTAGAGCCCTCTCTCGAAAAACTAAGGTTTCCCTCTACAAAACCTTAATCATCCCGGTCCTCCTCTACGGCGCTGAGGCTTGGACGTTCTCAAAAGCGGATGAAGAGGCTCTTGGACGTTTCGAGAGGAAAATTCTGCGTGCAATCTTTGGTCCCGTTTGTGTAAACGGAGAATGGAGGAGGAGATTCAACCAAGAACTGTACGGGCTGTACAGCGACATCGGCCTGGTTAGACGTCTTCCGATCCAACGTCTAAGATGGCTAGGCCATGTAGAGCGAATGGACATCAACGCTCCGGCCCGAAGAGTCTTCGACTCCAACCCCGAGGCACGACGCAGCAGAGGACGACCGCATTTAAGGTGGCGCGCACAGGTGGAAGGGGACCTCAACCAACTGGGCGTGCGGCACTGGAAGCGGCTGGCCGAAGATCGGGCCGGCTGGAGAGGCTTGTTGGTTGAGGCCCTGGTTCACCCCGAACTGCAGCGCCATCAAAGTAAGTAAGTAAAGTTCCTTGGTTCATTGACCGACAAGCCGAGGCCAAATTTGCCTGGTGATGAGGCAGATGTACCCCTGGGCCCATCTCAGCCATGGCGACGTTTGTAAGTTTAATTTTAATGGCTGCTAGAGCTACACCTGCGCATGCCATGTTTGATTGTTGTGTCGTTCTTTGTCTATCGAGTGTGTCGACTCTTTCATTTCCTGAAATATCGCTGTGTCCTGGTACCCATGGGAGATGTATATTAAACTGTTCGGCCATCTCGTTAAGAGATAGGCGGCACTCAAGGCTTACTTTTGAAGTGTACACATAGAACTCCAGCGATTTCAAGGCTGCTTGACTGTGTGTGAGGATTTGAATATCCGCAGTAGATATTACGTTCCTCTTCAGCCAAGACAAGGCCTCCTTTATTGCCAACAGCTCCGCCTGAAAAACGCTGCCATGATCCGGTCTTTTTAGAGTTTGGCTCAGGTTTAATTGTTTGCAGAATATTTCACCGTCCACCCCGTGTTTGGTTTTTGATTCGTCGGTGTAGAGGTCCACGCAGCTCTTGCGAGGTTGCACTCGGCGGGAATTGAATTGAATTTCTTCTCAAAGACTGTAGTGGGCTCCATGTGGCCAGAGTTTTCCGCCAAGGCTATCCTTTTGTTCAGGATGGAGGAGTGGCCAGTGATGTATCCCGTCCATTTGGAGCTGGCTTTTAGTCTGGTTGCCATATATGTGGCTATTTGCTTGCCAAGTATATTGAGTTGGGTTAGGTGGAGCATCATGATGCGCGCTGCCGCTGGGGTAGACCTTACAGCCCCGGTGATGCACATGCATGCCAGCCTTTGTACCTTCTCGAATTGCTTATGGTATGTTGCTTTGTCCAGTGCAGTCCACCAGACTACCACTCCAATCATTAGAATAGGTCTAACAATTGTAATACAAAGCCATAATGTGAACTTAGGGTTGAGTACCCATTTTTCTCCCTAAGGCTTTCTTACAGGTGTAGGGAGCAATGGTTACTTTTTTTGCACGCACGATTGTGTTGTTCTTCCAAGTTAGTTTCCCATCAAGTACTCTGCCAAGGTAGGTATTTGACACTAAAAGAGTAGGTTAACCTGGTGCCAAGTAGAGTAATTGGGCATATTTCCGGAATCACAAGCTCCATTTTCCAGAGGCTTACCCCGAGTCCATTGTGTTGTGCCCATTTGCACTGTATGGAAAATACCATATCCATACATACGATCATTCAGTGTAGACAGGTACTTGCCCGAAATGGCAATAGCAACGTCGTCTGCGTAGGCAATAACATCGAGTCTTTCTTTCTCCAATTTGGTAAATGGTCCACTTGCAACTACATTCCGGGGAAGAGGGGAGAGGACCCCCTTTGAAGGGTACCTCTGGTAACTGATTTTAAGTTTACTTGGCTTCCCCATTTGGAGTAGATTTTGCGTGTTGAGAATAATTCGCCCATCAACTCTATCAGAGTCCTCTCTACTTTCTAGCCCTTCCATTATTGCTTTCGAAGTGACTTTGTTGAAAGTGCACTCTATGTCTAGGAAGGCTGCTAAAGTGTATTCCTTAAGATGGATTGATCTCTCAGTTTTCCTCACCAGTGTATGTATGCGAGGCCCTTGCAGTAGGCGTGCTGTGCCTTTGATATTAGAAATGGTTGAAATTAGGCATATATGTATGTCTTTTAACCTTTCTAGGGTTCTTAATACAAATGAAGATAGTCAGATAGGCCTTAGGTCCCTGGGGGAGGTGTGGGAGCTTGTGCCGGTCTTGGGGATGAAGAGTACCCTTACGCATTTCCACTTTTCTGGAATGTGTCTCCAAGCTAGGCAGCCCTTAAAGATAGTACCTAGCCATGGTGAGAGCGCCGTGGGTAGTGTGTAGGCCTCTGACGCCGATGATACGGGATCGAATCCCGACAACAGCCATGTCATCGAACGTGTTTTTCACGGTGCTTCTCCTCAGCGGGGTACTGACAAAACCCCCTGTAGTATGTTTCGCCCTTCGGAACCGGCAATAAACTGTAGACCCCTTTCACCTATGGGAAAATAAAACCACACACAACATGGGTGATTGAGAGAAGCTCGGCTTTGGTCTTTCATGGACCGGTATTATTCACACTAGACTCTAAGAATATTATATGGAATATGACGCATCCACCCTATTTTTATAAATTCGAGATTACAAACACATACAAGTAATCTAACCCTAAGGTAAGTTTTTTTTTTTTTTTTTTTTTTTTTTTAAATTTTACAATTTTGCAATTTACTTAATGCGATTTAGAATTGTCGCATTAATATGTGTCCTTCATTCTTCCCCTACCCTCAATCCTAGAAAAGTTAGCACACGTGGATATACTCTTTCAAAAACTGATTTAAAATGTACTTAACAAAGTATACTCATTTAGCATTAATATAAGGTCAGAGTTGAAGAGGCAATTTCCGATTTCCGAGTGGACGAATACCATGGAAATTTTTCATAAAACTCCAAAAAAACTTTTACTAATACCCAACAAGCTTTCGGAAATCATCAAACATATGAGACCGTAAATGTCAATGGTTTTCTATATCTGCACGCATGAATGAATATATAAAATGCAACCTGCTGTTATACTCACTTGCACTGCAGCACGCATTTAACCGCACCTTTGTCTAACTTTAAAGGTTAACCAAATCCCCGACCATGTCCGGTAGAGTAACAACACGACAGCAATAAAGTCCTTTTGTCCTACTGCCATCACTGTTCCAACACTTCTGTGTGTTATACACCCTCAATTTCTTTCGCCTTCCTGCAGTTAGGCGAGTGCATCCAAATGTTGCTCAGATTTTATTTTCAATCCTCAACTTGTCATATGCATAAAGGAAGGAAAAAACAACAACTGTTAAATAATCTGCTTTTTCATTACTTGCCGCTCGAAGGATAAGTTACAAACTACAACGTGCTCATAAGGGGCAGGAACACACGAGTAGCATTTTGGTTCGAAAACTATTTTGTATCGCTTGCCGTTGTCATACATTCGGATGCCACCGTACAGACAATTCAGGCGTATGGTTAGGGGGGTGAAGAAACATGGTTGCCATAGCTCTAGGAAGGGGGAACTAGGGAACCGACCTCATGGAATGTAAAGCATTTTCTATTCCTGTTGGAGAACTACCATAAGATTAATTGTAATTAAACCGTTTTGCAGAATTGTCTGTCAAAACTTCAACGTACGAATACAACATAACGAATTACAAGGGGGGTAGGAGTGTTGCATCAAATGGAACAATGCCCTGTCGGCGGTATCATGCGTCCTGTATGCATGCCGCATGGTACAAGCACAAGTAACTAAATATGTGTTATTGTTGCACACAGATCACAGGCTCATTGTGACAGGAGCATCGTATGTCTACTAACTGTATCGGGATCCTTATTAGCGAGATGATGGCGGTCTGTAGAAGTTTTAAAAGTTGGGTAATGGGATGCAAAACCCTTTGTTGTCGATATATGTATGTATACCAGTAGATTCTTGTCGTAGTTTCTGTCCTTTGAATATCGCATAATGTGTAGACAATTTACATGTAACATGCTCGTCTACGTAACTGCGGCAGTGCCTCCACCGAGGAGGGACAACTGCAGTGTTATGGCTGCTAGCTGTCTGAAATATTGTCTAATATGTCGACGCGGCAGAAGCATATTTGTTGGGGATGTAATGAAATTCCATAGATGTCCTTTGTTATGGGAGAAAAAGCGCTGACAGAACCTGTTCAGAAAGCCTTTACGATCAATGGGATTTCTCTTAAGATTTTACTAAGATTCCTAAATGTAAACATCGTGACAACCTTTAATTAGTCCCCATGTATGTAGTCTTCAGCCAAGACCAGTTGCAGATACACAGATTGATTTTAATGTATGAGCATTTCCTCTAATTTGTCACTGTCCATGTCGTTTGTCAGTTTAGTTTTGTGTCAGCGATAAATTCTTTTAGGCAACATCTGACGCTGCTACTAATTGCCACCGCTTGGAGAAACTAGTTTTGATCGGTTTCTAGTACGATGTAATGATCAGAGTAATGATTTGTCGCAAGTGTTAGGAATTGCACGCGATCAGTAATTGAAGATCTGTTGGAATTGGATGTGATTTATGTATTGGGGACGGGTAATAAATATTCGTTGACGTTGAGTTTTATCAATTGGTTGTTACAGTAGAAGTAAAGAAGGAACGCAAACCAGTGCGATCACCGTTCAAAGATAAATGGAAGTGTTAAAAGTGCATACATATCTACATTTTTTTAGTTTGATAAAAAAGATGGTGCCGCCGTGGCGCCGTGGTTAGTGTGTTGGGCTCTGATGCACGATGAGCGAGTTTGTAGGTCCCTTTCATCTGTGTGAATCATAAATCACACACAACATGGGTGATTGAGAGAAGCTTGGCTCTGATCCTTCATGGGCTGCAACGCCACCAAAACAAAGGTACGTACGCACCAAAACAAAAACGCCGTTAGGAGCAGGAGACGGAAGAAACAACGCCCCTCACCGCCGGCGAGCTTAAGTACCCGTTCTTCTTCTTTGGTGGCTCAGCCCATGAAGGACCAGAGCCAAGCTTCTCTCAATCACCCATGTTCTGCACGATCTATTTTTCACACAGGTGAAAGGGATATACAGTTTAAAGCCGATTCCGCATGGCATGAGTCGAGAAGCTTTTTCATGGCAAGTATACTGCGGAGGTTTTGCCAGTACCCCGCCGAGGAGGGTCGCCGTGGAATAAACATTCGATGGCGTTGGTGTTATCTAGATCCGAACTCGTGTACCGTGCGGCCGAGTTCATGCGCCGGCGTGATTATCCACATTGTCGTGATGCTGGGGCTTATAATGGCCCGGGAAACCACACAACCCGGTCTCCAAGCCGGGAACCAACCCTATTCCGGTGGTGGTATGAGCAATTTGAAACCATGCCCAAGGATGAAAGGTTTGAGGGTTTACTTCCAACTACTAACGAGCTGCCTTAGGTGCACAGGCGAGGTCCAAGGTATTAAAATGCCTTACTCCGATACTCAGCGGCTCTGTCGGAGTGGACCTATTTATATTTCCGGTCGTACTCGTGGGAACAAGATTCCAAATATAAATAGTAACTCAGAAACTAACTCAGGGTAATCTGAGGCTTAAGGAGTACAAAAAAGCCGTACACATTAAGCGCATATTTGAGGAAAAGGGCATTCCCCTGCTCTCCGATTTTTAGAAGGAGAAGCTCGCATGGGCCGAGGAGGTGATTGCCAAGGTTGTCCTAAGAGCAAGGACTGACAAGGGCACATCCAGCAAGCTCTACAGCTAGCTGTGATATATTCCCGCAGGTCGAGCGGCCAGTATACCTTCGAACAAGAGAGGATGATCGAGAAAGCCATAGCTAGAGCGATCTTCAACCACATTCGAGGGAATACTGGAAAAACGTTTGGTCTCACAAGCTGGAGGCGAGGTTTAAGTAGGCTTGACTGCAAGGACCAGCTCGCGCACGACTTGCGAAGAAGGTCGTTCCCACCTTTAAGCTGTGGGAGGGCGCTGCACTACAGGCAGTCCCCTTAGACGAGGTACCCTCTTCTTCTTCTCTGGTGGCGTTACAGCCCATGAAGGACCAAAGCCAAGCTTCTCCCAATCACCTATTTTGTGTGTGATTTATTTTTCACACAGGTGAAAGGGACCTATAGTTTAATGCCGATCCCGAATGGCGTGAGTCGAGAAGCTTATTCATGGCAAGATTGCTAGGGGGGTTTTGCCAGTACGCCGCCGAGGAGGAACGTCGCGAAATAAACATTCGATGGTGTTGGTGTTATCGGGTTCCGAACTCGCTCATCGTGCGCCAGAGTCCAACACCCTAACCACTGCGCCACGGCGACGAAGTACCGGAGAGGTCTAAGTTCAAAATGAAAGTACCAGATATGGACATAGATAAAAGCGAGATCCTCGGCTTCCTCAGGGCACAAAACCCAGCGGTCCCCATGGATGACTGGGAAGTACGAAGACGGTACCAAAAGTATAATAAGTGCTACGGCAGCTGTGGTGAAGGAGTTTACTACTACAAATGAGGGTAGTGCAAATAAACCTCCGTCACAATAAGGCCGCATCAGCCAACATTCTACTGCTTCTTAATAAGGAGTAGCTTGATGTGGCCCTGATCCAAGAACCATGGATCCTTCAAAATTGGGTTAAGGGATTAGGGTTATCGAAATACAGCCTCTTTTATAACGATAGCGAAGGCAAGGTTAGATCTTGTATCGTTGCTAACAAAGAACTCCACGTACTAATGCTAACCAATTTCAGCTCAGTTGACCAGACGGTGGTGGAAGTTACAGGAAAGGAGGGTGCATTTACGATGGCGTCGCTTTACCTACCGTACGACGAAGGCATGGGCGTCCCCTCTAAAGAAACAGGAATACTGATCGCAATGGCCGAGCAAGGTAAGAGAAATTTAGTCGTAGGGTGTAATGCTAACGCCCATTACACTACTTGGGGTAGCTCTAACACTAATAGTAGGGGTAAGGCTTTGTTCAGTTATGTTCTAAGTACATTAAGTTAGATGTAGTCGGGATAATTCACCAACTTTTATTACTAGTAACAGAAGGGATGTTCTAGACATAACACTTGCAACTGGAAACGGTCCTCCCTGACTTGAATTTCCGTAGGCCGGGCAGGAAGGTCTTTCGAAATCGGCGGAAGGCAAAGTGGCAGAGGTTTAATACGGAGATGGGTGGGACCCTTAACCGACCTCTGGATGGGAACTGCAACTCCACGGAAGGCATCGATGAGATGGTACTAAATTTCACCAGCAAGCTAAGCCGGTCCTTCGAGAAGGCATGTCCTACCAGACGACCCAGTTAAAGAAACCACCCATCTTGGTGGAATGCGAGAACAGCGAAGCGGTTTCGTATCTCTAGACTTAGCTGGAATCTTGCAAAAGAGGGGGCCATCGAATGGTCAACCTATAGACATGCAGGAACCATGTTATGTACCACAAGCGGGGAGGGAAGTTAGGGTGGTTTTCATTTCCAAGTCGGGTAAAGTCAACCATGCTACTGCAAAGGACTAGGGACGAAGAGGAAATTGAGTCCTTTCGTTACCTGCTGTGCGAATGCCCGGCGCTAGCCCAAAAAAGTAACGTATTCCTAGGAAGACACTTCCTTTCGGGACTGGAGAAGGTAAGTAACATTGGGCTAAACAGAATACTAAGATTCTTATCCTCGTCTTGGTTTCTACGGATTATTTGGGGTTCTAGAACCACCAACAAAAAGGGCTCCACTCTACTAGCGGTGCTTATCTCGCTTAATGTGAAGTTTTTAAGCATTGGAGAACCAACATATTGGCCCACAGACATGAACAAAAGACCCGACCTAAAAGACTTCTGCATTTTTAAGAACATACATACCTAGACAAAACTTAACAGCCAAAACATGCCTTGACCTTTCGTCTGACCATTCCCCCATTATTTTTACTTACGAAAGTCAGGTATCTCTTGCTACCAACAATAGAAGACTTTGCAATAAGAAAAAACTGATTAGTTGACCTTCAAAGATGTTGTCACCTCAGATCTCCAACTCGACATCCCCCTCAAATCCCCTGACAACATAGAAAGTGCAATAATGCACCTAAACGACACCATCCTTAATGCAGCGTATAGATCCACACCCCAATTAATCTCCAATGAACGCTCGTTTTCTATCCCCCAATACATTGATAAGAAAATTAAAATGAAACGTAAATTGAGAAAACTTTGGCAAGCTAACAGACATCCAGTATTAAAAGCCAAACTAAACGAGACTACAAAAGAATTGAAAAAACTACTGCAAGTGTATAAAAATAAAGGCCTTAACAATTACCTAGCAAGACTAAACCCAACCTCACAAACGAATCACTCCCTATGGAAAGTCACAAAGAATATAAAAACAACAATTTTCATCACCCACCCATCCTAAACGACAACCATACATGGTCTAGAACAAATCTATAAAAAGCCAAAACACTCACAACATTTTTTGCCAAAAGCTTTACAAACGAAAAAGATGACTACCCCCACTATCTAAAATTCGAAAATACAAACGGCAATGAACAAATAAAACCGACGACTAAAGAAGAAATTAAGTACATAATAAAAGAACAAAACCGAAGAAAAGTGCTGGTTATGATCTAATAACTGGACAAATTCTTAAAGGACTACCTGACCATGGACTAGTACTGAAGTGAAAGCCCTACCCAAGCCTGGCAAGGACGCGACAAAACCTAATAATTATCGACCTATTTGCTTAGTACCAATTATATCAAAACTACTAGAAAAAGTTATTCATGCCAGACTACAACCAATACTTGATCAAAATAGAGTTATACCTAACCATCAATTTGGGCTTAGACAACAACACCTAACAATACAGCAGACACACAGGTCATAAATAAAATATAGATTGATTTAGAAAATAATAGATTTTGTTCTGCCATTTTTCTTGACGTATCTAAAGCTTTCGACAAGGTTTGGCACACGGGACTACTCTATAAGCTAAACAAAATACTACCACCGGACTTGTACTCATTACTTAAAAGCTATCTTGAGCAACGACTATTCTATGTTAGATACAAGGACGAATGCTCTATCTAAACTGTTTACAATCCACTACCATACCTCGGGTATGTACCAAACCCGACTTTACAACACAACATGTTAGCTACATTCGCTGATGATACCATTATCCTTCAAGTCAGTAAAAACCTAACAGACGCAAATGTCAAACTCCAAAGCCATCTAAACAATACTATCGAGTGGTCTGCAAAATGGGGCATTCAAATAAACGAAGAGAAGACTGTACAGGTAATCTACACTACAAAAAGGATCGACAACACACCCGCATTAACAATTAATAGCAAACCTATACAAACTAGCGACTGCGCCAAATATCTCGGAATGTTTATTGACAGTAAATTGACATGGAAACAGCACATAATACAAAAAAGAAACCAAATAAAAGATAAATTCCGAAAATGTTTCTGGATGCTCGGCACAAATTCAAGACTATCGATGGACAACAAACTGCTTATATACAAGACAATGATAAAACCAATATGGACATACGGATTACAACTATGGGGTACAGCAAAGATATTTAGTATCCAAATAATACAACGTACACAGAACAAAATACTCCGGATCATTGTTGACGCAGCGTGGTATGTACCAAATGATGAAATTCATTCAGACCTTCACATAGCAACCGTTGCAGAAGAAGCAAAAAATTGTTGCAAAAAATACAGACTTAAAATCCTACAGCACACTAACGATGAAAAACGAACAATCCCAAGTGACGAACAGTCGCAGACCAGACGATTAAAGCGATTTCGACCGACTGACTTAGTTCATAGGTTTTCCTAAAATCTGGAAAGGTCTCAAAAGGAATCTGTAGGAATAAAAATGTCCTAGGCGACAACAACGAGCGATAAGGGGCGCTCGGAGTCAATATAACCCCCAACGCTTCGGGTGGATTAAAACCCACCTGTGCCAAAAAACGAAACAATAAATCAAAAGTTAAACATCAAACAATTGTAAAGGACATTGGTCCTACATTGTACAGATACCTTATAATTTTGTTATTACACTAACTAGATGTCAAAAAGACATATGTTAAAATGAAGGAGGGAAAAAAAAAAAAATAGTAATTAATTTATCACAATGGACTCCAAGTAATCTAGGTGAGCCTTGACTTTTCGTTAGTAGGGCACTCACTTACCTAATCTAACTGAACCAATACGCCACGCCGCCCTCCTTTAGTACTCCTAGCACTCCTAGAGCAATTAAAATTGTTAAGGATGCAACAGGAGGCAAGCAACCGAAGATAATAATTCGTTACGTCCAACTTTTGACTCGAACACTATTTCTTCCAAAAAATGTGCAAGCACTTTAAATGCATAAAGCCATTGGCTTAACTTTGCTTTTTTACTGAAGGACAAACATTTTATATTTTATTATAGTTTTTTATTATTTGTTTTTACCACATCGTCTGGTTTGAAGTACACTTGTATTGTTTTCTGAATCGTAAACTGCACTTTTAACCTGAGGAATAGGTATCTGGTATCTCAAAATCATAGGGATCATTTAGATACTTGCAATATTATGAAAAACAAAACATGCCGTAACTAAAGGAGCTACATTTTTTTTATCAATTCGAATACAGTTTTGCGAAATTGGAAACCGGCTCTGCAGTTGACCAAAACAACGTTTTGTATTGTAATGTAATTTGTTGTATACTTTTTCGGTGTTGGTAGTTGGATTTTTGAAGGATGTCATTAGCCATGGTGCAATTCCATATCCCTCGTCTGCTAACAAGATGGTATTGGCTGAACTCCTCATAATAATTCTTACGTCATGAACTGATCCTGGCCATTCACAAACGACACTTGTGAACAATTCTTATCCAATACATGCTCCTTGAACATTGCCAGAGGCATATCTTTTACGATTAATATATTCTTCATAATGTAAATTCTGAATTCTTGCAATTTCAGCATGGGTGCAATCTAAAGCTCCTATACATGATGGGAAACGCTATTTTAAAAGCCAATCCTGCTTAGCAATTAATTGTTGTTCGTAGTTCGAAGGAGAGCACCGTGGCGCAGTGGGTAGTGTGTTGGCCTCTGACGCCGATGACACGGGATCGAATCCCGACAAAGCCATGACATCAAACGTGTTTTTCACGGTGTTTCTCCTCAGCGGGGTTCTGACAAAACCACCTGTAGCAAAATTGTCATGAAAAGCTTCTCGAAATTCGCCGTTCGGAACCGGCAATAAATTGTAGGTCCCTTGAGAGAAGCTCGGCTCAGGTTCTTCATTGACTGTAACGCCAACATACATACACAGCCGAGAAGCTCGGCTCAGGTTCTTCATTGACTGTAACGCCAACATACGTACACACACAATTCGAAGGAAACTTTATCCAAACAGAGGATTTTCCGACTATTAGTTTTGCTACATAATGCACGGTTCTACAAATCGTACTCTGTTAAAGACCCATATCCTCGCCAACGCCGACTCGACTTAAAAGCCTGGATCTCCAACAATTGGATCACCAAGAAATCCTCTCTTGTCAGATCGAGAACCTAAAACATTTTATATGCAATATGATCAAAAAGTTCTTAAGTTCTTTGGTTTCAGCAAATTTTAAATTAAATTTCTGACCTATAAAATATTCGCTTAACCTTAACCACTCAACGTTTTCTCTTTCAAAGTGTCAAAGAAATTTAAAATTATTACTTTTCTGATTTAATGTTAAAATACGCTGCCATTTAGAATTCCGAGTGCAGTGAACAGATTGTTTGAAGTTAGAACTGCGACTAGCTCTTACTAACAATTGTCCAAGTTGGCTTGAAAAAATGGTAGTAAACACTATGAACAAGAAGTTTTTACTTGCTTTTGTGCATACCAAAATAAGCACATATGTATATACTATCAATATTCATCCGAAGTAGTAAATGCTTGTTGTCCTAGTAAATATGTACTTTTTTTTCTAGCATTTGCTTTGTTTTTTGCATGGGGAAATTAGTAAATACTCTGAAAATTTACTATTACTACCTTTTATGCATATACCCCAATATTCTGAACCATCTGCATTTCCGTTTGTACTGATAGTGCAGTGACATAACCGAGCCCACTCCTCCACTCGCTACTGCTTATTCATCATTTCATGCGTCCGTGGCGCAGTGGTTAGTGTGTTGGACTCTGATGCACGAATGTTCGAATGTTCATTTCACGGCATCCCTCCGTAGTGTACTTGCCATGAATAAGCTTCTCGACTCACGCCGTTCGGAATCGGCATTAAATTGTATCCATCTGTGTGAAAAATAAATCGCACATAACATGGGTGATTGAGAGAAGCTTGGCTGTGGCCCTTCTTGGGCTGAAACGCCACCAACGAAAAAGAAGAAGCAAATTTTACCAAAACTGTATTCTCGCCCGTGTGTGTCTTACTATTACTGTGTAATAATGCCTCACTGTGCTTCATCCACCTGCTTTCCAACGTATGCGATTCGGTTACTACAAGGAAAGCTTTCAAATTGAATGTCGACCACTGTGGGTGACTCATAAACAACCTCGAGCAACTACAATTGGCTATCAACTCTATTAACACCGCCACCGAGCCTCTTCTTTCCAATACCAATAAGCTTGTCAAAGCACTTTATGCTCCTCTTCCGCCTACACCTTGCCCCGTCCCCGACTTATGTTCGATCACAAACACCCTCTCAAGTCTCATCAGCTCAGTCTGATGACTATGTAATAAAATAAGCACAAAACTCGAAGATATAAAGTCCCTAGCTAAATCAATTTCCAGTGAAAGAATTAGTGAGGAAATTCGATCTTTAGCCTGTAAACTGGATTCCACTCCTCAAGTTACCTGCCCTGGTAACAACCTGTTCATTATGGACCTATATGTAGGTAATATGACTATATGTAAGTCTAAGTCTAACCCGAAATATAATTTTTTATTCTCTTTGGTGGCGTTACAGCCCATGAAGGACCAAAGCCAAGCATCTCTTCAATCAGTCATGTTGTGTGTGATTTATTTTTCACACAGGTGAAAGGGACCTACAGAGCAATGCCGATTCCGAACGGCGTGAATCGAGAAGCTTTTTCGAGGCTTATACTACAGGGGGTTCTGTCAGTACTCCGCCGAGAAGTCGCCGCTAAACTAAAAATTCCAACTTTGTACTACCAAAATGTGAGAGGCCTGCGCTCCAAGACCTCAACGGTCCATCTTAACTTCCAAATGCTTCCCTATGATATCTTCGCCTTAACCGGAACTAACCTCAATCCTAGTATTCTTGACTCCCATCTTTCCTCTTCCAACTTTATGGTCTTTGGCGTTGATGGACAGCGTAATAACGCTCTTCCCACTGGTCGCGGGGTCCTGTTGGCTAACCATACCCGCCTAGATACATCACTCGTCACTGCGCCAAGGTACCCGTCTTAGAAAAGTATATTTACATCCTGCCTTGATCTACCAGCTTGCTGCTGATGCAACTGACTCCTTTTTCCTTTAAGCTAACCCCAGCGCTGACTTCATCATTGTTGAGGATTTCAATCTTCCATTTCTGCAATGGATCCCATCAGAGGACGAGTGTTTTCTCGTTCCTATAAATGCTTCCTCTGACAGGGAAACCCTCTTTATCGACCGGCTAATCTATTTCAGATTAGCCGTGTCATTCATAATCTTGGTCGACAACTTGACCTCATATTTTCTTCAGATGCCTACAACTCCGCTGTTAATGTGGGTATCCATTTGCTATCCACCCTTGATCAATTCCATCCCCCCTTTTTCTAGAATTTTCCTATAAATATGATCTAACCTGCGCTCCTTCTGAAAACTCTTTCTCCTTCAACTTTCGGAAGGTAGACAATGTTTCTCTTAACAACTTGGTTAATGATGTAGACTTTAATCCTTACATGAATGATGATACATCCATTGCTGCTGCACTAGAATCTTTCTATACTACTCTCTTGTCTAAACTCTTCGAGTCCATTGTATATAATGTCCTTCCACTGCGAACCCTTCTTTTCCCAGCATGGTTTTCTAAAAGGTAGGTCCATCACAACCAACCTTATCGAATTTGCCTCCAAAATGCCATTGACCTTAGAGCAAGGCAATGAAGTAGATGTTATTACTACCGACTTCAGCAAAGCTTTCGTTACATTAAACCACGCATTGATCTAGTTCAATACGATGTTTTAGGCTTCCCGCCCTTTATTCCCGCATGGCTTAAATCGTAACTCGAGAATCGGCATTACAGAGTGCTTTTAAGAAGTTCAATTTCCAACCCCATCATTGCCTCTTCCGGCGTCGCACAAGGCAGGCATCTCGGTCCTCTAATTTTCGTCCTAGCCGTTAATGACGTGGACTTTATCATAAAAAAAAAACTCCAGCGTATCTATTTGTGCCCATTTGAAAATTGGGAGGACAATATCTACTCCGACTCGCTCGCACTCCAAAATGACCCTAACTCCTTCGGTGTTGGTGCAATAACAACTTCCTGGAACTCAACGTCGGTAAATAAGAGTTTGTTACCTTCTCTCGAAAACGCTCCTCATCAGCTCCCAGAACTTACTACCTTCTCAACGAGCCCATACCACAAGTCCCTTTCATGGAGATAAAGAGATAGAGAGCCGAATTTTCTCTCTTCCGTATTAATCGTATGATACAGAGAGCTAATTCTGCCCTTGGCTTCATAAACGATGGTCAAAAGAATTCTTCAACCCCTATGTTACCAAATCTGTCTACATCACTCACGTCAGACCTCTAGTTGAATACGTCAGCCAAATCTGGTCTTTATATCGGGTTTTCCAATAAGGACTTGACAACTTTTTTATTAAATAGGACGCAAACCAATTAAGACATTTCAAAAACTTTATTACCGCCTTGAAGTACAATCAAAGCATTTATGAATACAACTCGACTTCGTTCATATGGCCACCGCGAGCACGTTTGCAGCGGTCGATTCCCTGCACCCAATTTTCGATGATTCGGCCGAAACGGCCACTATTTCGCGTTCAATGTTGGCTCTGAACTCTGCCAACGTCGTCGGTTTGTCGGCATAAGCCAATGACTCAACGTAGCCCCAAAGAAAATAGCCTAGAGGCGTTAAATCGCACGAAAGAGGCGGCCAATCGACTGGCCCATTTCTTGAGATAACACGCTCATCAAACTTCTCTTCAATAAATCGATTGTAACGTGTGCTGTGTGGCTTGTGGCATCATTCTGTTGAAACCACATTTCGTCCAAGTCCGTATCTTCCAATTCGGCCCAAAAATAATCGATAATCATGGCGCGATAACGCTGGCTGGCCATTCACAGTAACGTGACGATCGTTACCGTCGACGAAAAAACATGGCCCAATAACGCCGCCGGCATGCAAACCGCACCAAACAGATGATTCGTGATGCACATGTGGATTATCACCCGACCAATAACGCATATTTTGCCCATCGTCAATGTGATGAAATTCATCACCTTGGCGCACCTTTTCCAGAGCCCAATCGGGGAACGAACGTCGCTTCAATTGGTCCATCGGCTTCAATTCTTGAGTAGGCTTGATCTTGTATGGGTGTAAACCAAGATCTTTACGCAAAATACGCATTAGTGTGGTCTGAGCGATGCCCAATCCTTGAGAACGCCGTGGAATTGACTGATTTGGATCGTTTGCTACGGACGCCCGAACGGCAGCGATATTTTCGACACTTCGACCAAACCGTTGTCTCACTGACACGGCAACATCACACAACGAATATGTAAACTCAAATTTTTGCACTAGACTTGTTATGCCTGTCTGCTAGGGCGAGAATGTATGTATGTATGTTGGCGTTACAGTCCATGAAGGACCTAAGACGAGCTTCTCCCAATCACCCACGTTGTGTGTGATTTCATTTTCCCATAGGTGAATGGGACCTACAGTTTATTGCCGGTTCCGAACGGCGAATTTCGAGAAGCTTTTCAATTTTACTACAGGGGATTTTGTCAGAACTCCGCTGAGGAGAAACACCGTGAAAAACACGTTCGATGACAATGGCTGTGTCGGGATTCGATCCCGAGTCTTCGGCGTCAGAGGCCAACACACTACACACTGCGGCACGGTGCTGGGGCGAGAATAATGACCGAAAATAGGAGTTAACGCTCTTAAAGCTGCAGTCACCGACTCCGATTTTCGGTAGAAAACTTTTATAATTTGCAGATGTTGCTCGTTCGTGTGCTCTACCATGATGAAAATGTTAAGTTTACTGAATAAATTGACATTGACAATTCGATCATGAGTGAAAGGGTGCGTTCAGAAATTGTATTCAAAGTTGTCAATTCCCTATTGGAAAACCCTGTACTACATCAACCACTCAGTAGGAATTGAAGCACAACAACGCCGATTTTTACACATATCCCTAAGAGCTTTTGAATTGAATTGAGTTTCCTGCCTACGAAGATTGGTTGCCGTTTGATAGGCTTACAAACTCTGAAAGCGCGTCGGGAAGTAGCAGATATCCTTTTCGTACACCAGCCCTTTTAGAGTTGATCTCACTTAATACCAGCCCCCACTGCTTAAGGTCTATACAGTTCTTTTGGCCACCTTGAACCCCTTTGGAGAATATTACGCTTAGCTAATCAAACACAACTATCCCTCGCCTTTCACTTATCTCTATTTCCTGTTAAAAAATCAACACACAAATTTTTTTAAGGTAAAAAAAAATGCCAAGATGTATAACAAAAATATTTCTTCAAAGATTCCGTATGGTTAGCAAAATTCATCCTCGAATCAATAGTCAGCCCTAAGTACTTAAACTCCTCTACATTCTCAATCAGAATGCAATCGGAGGTTCTACAAAATGATGGAAGGAAAGGATCGGAGGCGCAGGAGCAACTACTTACCTACTTAGGTGGCGCTACAATCCGTGGTGAACGTGGGCCTCAACAAACAAGCGTCTCCAGCTAGCACGGTCCTTGGGCAGTTGTTTCCAGCGCCGCATGCTCACTCGGCCAAGGTCCTCTTCTACCTGCGTGCGGGACCGTAGATGCGGCCATCCTCTGCCGCGCCTTCCTGCCGGGGCGGATTCGAAGACTCTTCGGGTCGGAGACGACCAAGGGCATCTTCATCCGCCTTTGTTAAGGTTCAAGCCTCTGCGCCGTAAAGAAGGACTGGGATGATCAAGGTCTTATATGTATAGTGTCACCTTGGTTTTCCGAGAGAGGGCTCTACTTCTCAATTGCCCCTTGAGCCCAAAGAAACAGCGGTTGGCAAGAGTGATTCTGCGTTTTATCTCAGCGCTGGTGTTGTTGTCGCCGGTCATCCGTGAGCCAAGGTAGACGAATTCCTTGACCACTTTAAAGTTATATCCGCCCATGGTGACGTTCTGGCCAATACTTCGGTGTTGACCGTCTCTTTTAGATGAAAGCAGATATTTGGTTTTACCCTCGTTAACGTTGAGACCCATCTTAGCCACTTCTACCTTAATGCTTACAAAGGCTTCATTGACGTCTCGCTGCGTCCGTCCAATCACGTCAATGTTGTCGGCGTACGCAAGTGATTGAGTAGACTTGAAATAAATCGTACCTCTTGTGTTGATCTTTTCAAGCACGATGTTGAAAAAGTTGCATGACAGCGTGTCACCTTGCCTAAATCCTTTTTTAACATCAAAGGTCTGGGTTTGTCCTTAATGGAGAAGCGAGAATTCCCCATTGTCATCCTGCACAGTCGGACAAGTTTGGCGGAGATGCCAAAACTAGACATGGCTTTGTATAGCTCATCTTTATACACGCTGTCATATGCAGCCTTGAAATCGACGAAGAGGTGGTGAGTGGTCTTCTCCAAGATCCGCGGTAGCGTAATATACATATTCGGTCTATTGTGGATTTACCTGGCCTGAAACCACACTGATAAGAGCCGATCACGTTATCCACAAACGGTTTCAGGCGTGCACACAATACGGCAGAGAAGATCTTATATGCGATGTTATAGAGACTTATTCCCCTAGAGTTGACGCAGTTTTAGGGGTCTCCTTTCTTATAGACCGGGCAAACGATGCTGAGATTCCATTCGTCGAGCATGCTTTCCTCCGACCATACCTTGCAAATGAGATGGTGCATGCGCCTTACCAGCTCATCTGCAGCCGCCTTAAGAAGCTTAGCAAACAGGCCTTCTGCGGCCGCGGCCTTATTAGACTTAAGTCTCGATATCGATATTTTGACTTCGTCTAGGTCGGGTGGACGGAATTCTCTTACATCGTCGTCCATTAGGAACGGATCGTTCTGCCTGACAGCGGTATCTTGTCTGTCATCGCCGTTATACAGTCTGCAGAAGTGGTCTTTCCAAATTCTCAGCATCGACTGTGATTCTACTACCAGTTCTCCATTTTCATGTTCGTTTTACCTTATTGTAAAACTTCGGGGCGTTATTCCAACGGAAGCGTCTCTCCATCTCCTCGATCTCACGATCTCTCTTCTTTCTTCTAAAAAGCGTGTGTTCCTCTCTTCTTTTCTGCACTAGCAACTATCAATTTAAATTGTTGGCATTCCGGTGTGTCAAAGTAAACTTCTGCGTTGGTATGGGTCTGGGAGGATAAATTGAAGAACATCAATTTTGTTTTAAGGCTAATGCTCAACTTATGTTCCGAGAATCAGATTCTTAATAAATTAAGGTCCCAGTTGATATCCGAAATCAAGTTTAAAAAGCTAATAGAACTATAGGAACATCCCACATCATCTGCAAAGGCAGTAAGATTAGTTTTAAAGTTAAATCCAAACAGAGAATTTATATACGTAGGAACAAAATGGGTCACAAAACGGAGCCTTGAGGAACTCCTAAATTGATAAGCTGGGTGTTATTCCTGGTACCATCAATACTTACTCTTTCAGAACGATTGGATAGGTAAGACCAAAACCAGGATAGCATTAAGCCCCGAAATCCAGCTTTTTCAAGTTTAACCAACAAGATTGAGTGGTAAACCATGTCGTAGAATTTTGTAATATCTTCAAAAAGTCGTGCAGTGTACTTTTTTGTGTCGACACTTGAAAGAATATTAGAACAAAAATGTAAAAAAAAAAATAGAAAATGCTAAAATCTTGGATTTGTTTAGAAAGGAAACGTTATTGCTAATAACGGGAAGAAGTGAGATTGGTCTATAATTGCTCACATCCTCTGCAGAACCTTTTATAAAAAGCGGAACTACGTCGGCACATTTGAGGTCATTAGAACAAACTACTATTAATATGCTGCGATTAATAATATCAGCTAAAACATCAACTACAAAGCAACCGATAAGTTTTAAAACAACGTTAGAAATCGCATCACAACCGCAAGACCGAAAGTTCTTTAGAGTAAAAGCTCAAAAGCAGTTATAGGCTCGAAGACAAAACTATTTCTTTGCTACGGTTCATGTAGGCTACAAGAAAACGAGCACAAATCACAACTTTGTTGGATACCACGAACTGGTGGATTCCTCGAATTTATTAGTAACTAGACAATCATTTACACGGATGTCGGTGAGTTTTTTTAAAAGAGTAAGATTTTTTTAAGATGTTGTTAACTACCTGCTATTCATTTTTAATGTTACCATTAGCAAGAAGAAATCGATTACGAAAGTAATTGACGTGGTAGATGGGTATCTCTTTCTTGAGTTAGGAGCATAATTTCTTGTATTTACTGCGCAACCTGATGTTCTTGGGATGCTTTGAGCACTTGATCCTGAGCTTATTCTTGTACCTAACCCTGTTGATAAGTCTTGTGGACATCCATGGTTTAAGTCTTTAGGAAGTGCAGTTGATAATATGTTTGGAGAGACGATTCAATAACCGTGAATAGGAAATGGCTGGATTACTTTCCGAGTATACATCGTCCCAGAACTCTTAGCCAAGAAGGTTTTTAAGCTCTTTAAAATTTCATTTTCAACTTTGTTTTTTATCTGTAGACGGTTTGAATTTATCAATAAACCTATCATTGAGTGACCAGAAATGTTAACATCGAATATGCCCTCCTCACAGGAACTTTAGCAAAAGTTGGAAAATCGTCCATATACAGTTTGTTAAGAATTTATTTTGACAAAGGAAAAGAATGGTAATTTCGACAGTTTCCTTATAATATAACGAGAAAAACAAAAAATACACAAAAATGTGTCTGTCAAGAAATTGATTTTGTGTACATGTAACTTTTTTATTAAAAAAGCGTTTGTAACTTGTAGCTTGTAATCTTGTTTCCATGAACCAAATTAATTTTGACACATCGTAGTCGCCTGGAATTTTATACCATTCCTCTTGTACTGCAGTTTTAAACTCTGCTGTTTTTTGGGTCTCCTGGCAACTTTTTTTTTCAAATGGGCCCACTAATCAACAATTGGGTTCAAGTCTCGGTCTGGACAGGCGTATCCAATACCTTGCTGCAGTTGAACAAAAGCCACATCCTTACCATACGCGCCTTATGCTTGGGATCATTCTCTTGGTAACATTTGAATTGCAATTTGTTTTCCCAATTGAACCCAAATTTAGTTGCACTATTTACCAAATTACGCCTTAAAATGTTTAAATACTGTTGGGCATCTAAGGGGTTCTCTATAAAGGCCAGATTTCCGACTCCTTTTATTAGAAATGCACCCCTCTACCATTACTTTCCCAATCTGACAGTTGGAATAATGTTGCGATTCTCTAATGCTTTTAACGGCTGTCGCCGCACTTTGTCGGCCCCATCATTGTAATACAACACAATTTTGGTCTCATCGCAGAATATGACGTCATCCCAGTAGTTATCAACTTTGGCAATGTACGTCGTAGCAAAAGATAATCGCCTTTCAATGTTTTGTGCTGTAAGCAGTGGCTTTTTGCGAGCAACTCTTGATTGGTTCTTGTTCTTTTTTATTATTTGCCTTTGAGAGTAAACGTACTAATTACCATATGTCAGTCGATGAAAGAAAATGTAATCAATGTAACAATCTACTACATGTCAGCTTTGTACTACCATTTATTGCATAAAATTTGTCTCGTCTTTGCCTTTCATACTTATGTAATACGTTTTTTTTGTTCACTGCTCTTACAACCGTCGACGAGTTCGGTTGACGGTTTCGAAAATAATCCATTGTATTTCACATTAAAGAACACAATTATATGAAACGAATTGGCCTTTCATTTTTGTCGATTAATTTAATTAATACAACACACAACACAACGATTCGATTACATCAACATTTTACACAACACAAAATACAGCATTTTTTCGGACATGTCTGCATTCAACATCATTGTTTCATGGGAAACAGCAACGCCATGATCTTCTTTAATCTCCTTAGCGTTATGTACGTACCGATAATATGCGTGGGCGGCCGTTTGAGGATTTCAGTTCTAGTCTCTTTTCTTTTTTTGCACGATTTAAAATGTTATAGATAGTTTACCTGGTTAATGAAAACATCTGCGGCAACTTGGACACTTTTCCCGATGCTGGGATTATAAAGCACAAGCTGAGCCACTTCAAACGATGTTCTATTGCCAGGCACCTTAAATGCAGAAGAAATTAATCAAATTAATCACAACTGTTTTATTTTATGAGCGCAGGATAAATTAAACTGAATTTTTGGTTAAATGAGACAAAAAAGAACGTTTGCTTAAAAAAAAAACATCAAATTTATAACGGCATAGGCGTCCGAGGGGCCGATCACAGTTCCTTATAAAAACATTTTCTGGACAGACTCATTTTTGTGTATTTTTTGTGTTTCTTGTTGATTTTTGTTACTGCTTTTAAAACTAATTAGATTTTGTTATTAATTAAAAAGCGATGGGTCTGCATGGGAACTACAATTCAGCACTTCAGCAGTTTAGGTTTAAGATATTGTAACATAATGTTACTCTCGTTAATACACTCTACAAAACACTCATTGATTCGCACTGTTTGTTGTTACGGGAAAAACATCAAGTGTGCAACGAGACGACGCCGCACGTTCGTTTCCCGTGTCAACAAACAATGCTTGATTCATTATTAGTCCGACCGCCGTATTATCCTAATGTATTGTTTAACGATTAATAAATAGTTTAATAAATAATTATAACGGTTAAACGTTTCATAATAATAAATGTTTATAAGCAAAATTTAAACGTTTCCTTTTGTTCTGTGTGTTTTTGTTTGAACGACAAACATATTTGTGGCGCAGTCGGAAAAGGCCAATGTATTTCGGAGTAGAGAATGTGTAATTCAATTCGAGAACGGCTTAAGCTCCCTGAACAATAAGTTAATCTAAATTTAATAATAAAAGTGAATGTAGCAGTTAAAAGCTACCTGAACGGCTTGAGCTCCCTGAACTATAAAAAAAAAATAAAAAAAAGAAACACAAAAAAAAAAAAAAACAAAAATAGAAGGGAATACAATACAAGCCAAGACAGGAAAACGTGGTGCAAGTGCTTACCTCTTATGTACAATTAAACAATTAATTACCTTTCTCGTTTCTTCGACAATATAAGAATGAATAAGAATTATAGCAAAGACTGTTTAGGTCTTCGTATGCGAGTCAACGGCCTGCATCAAACCTGGAATTGGTTACATCAAACAATCGCACTACACGAATACCTTATCTCGGTCACGTCGGCGGGTTCTGCAGGAACCAAGAAGCAACCTGTGACAATCAAGTGCTAAGGTCCTGATACAACTTTTTATTAAAAAAAAAAAAAAAAAAATTGCCGTTTTGTCCCGATTTCTTCTATTTAAAAAACAAAAAAAAAAAAAAAAACCAATACCGATACAATATATGTATGTACATACATACGATACCTATACATACTTATATAACGGACTACATTGACATTTTGTGCGCCATTATATTATTGAGTGCCAGTCTAATAAACAATTGAATTGAATCTTAAAAAAAAAAAAAATACAAAATGGATCGCAGTGAAATAAATACAAAACCCCTTCTGTCCCACTCTTAAAAACGAAACATTTAAGGAAAAGAAATACTAACTTCGCCCTCTTTTTTTTTTTTTGCGCTACAAAAGCAGACTTTGTCCAATACCTATCTAACCCCACACATCGCGCAAGTATAGGTAAAAGGTTAACTAGCATTAAATATCAAGTAAACAGTTCCGATAAGATTGAAATGTCTGAACATAACGATGAAGTTAGTTTAGCAGATATATTCAACAACGGAATTGCTTCGAATTATGGTCATACAAACGATGGAGTTATTATGACATCCGTAGTTCCTGAAGGCAATACTATTATCTCATCCAACTGTGCTACCGTCCACAGTACAATGGAAGATGAAACTAGGTACATTTATATCGCTGAGAAACCTGTTAATTTATATAAGAATCAGATTTACCTATCCTATGGTGAAAAAGATAGGACAACATTGAAAATAGTTAACAAAAAAAAAACAAAAAATACAAAAATGGCAAAGAAATTAGAATTCACAACATGAATAAAGGGAAAACAATTTCCTTAGATCAATGTCCCGATATCGTTTAAAATACAACTGTTATAAAAAGTAAACCTAAATACAGGAAACTAACGAAAGTTTCCAAAGAAGAAAGTTCACGATTCGAACCGATCACAAACCCCTTGTGTGGTTAAACGGAATAAAGGAACCAAATATGAAACTTCAGAGGTGGAAGATAATGCTTAATGAGTACGATTTTATAATCGAATACTTGAAAGGAAAGGAAAACTGCGTGGCGGACGGACTTAGTAGGAACATCGACCATAGCCCTAAAATATTCAAAGAAATCGAGGAAGCCGACTTAAGGAATATTTTCACTAATGAAAACGTCGAAAACATTTGCGACAAGGACGACGAGGTCATTGCAGCAAATGAAGTAGGTGGAAGGGATAATGATGAAATTAGCTCTACTGGTGCCACAATTCATAGTGCTCCCGAGGACGAAACAAGTCATATATACTTAACTGAAAAACCTATCAACATGTATAAAAACCAAATATACCTCTCTTATGGCGAAAAAGAAAAAGTAACTATTAGAATTATACATAGAAAGGTACAAAATTTCGTGCAAGTAACAGAAGATGGTAATTTATTAAACCTAATGAAAAAGCTGCTTATGGATAAAGGGGTTATATGTCTATACTGCGATAGCCTGCCGTTGTTTATTCAATTCCAGGAATTGTATGTAAAATATTTCTTGATGAATAATAAACTTAAAATCGTAAAAGCGAATCGCAGACTCAAAGATATAGTAGATAAAAATGAAATAATTTCACTGATCAAAAGCGAGCACATCAATAAGAATCATAGAGGGATCGATAAAGTGTTTATAGAACTTATGGAGAACTTTTACTACCCGAACCTTAAAGTTGAAATACAAAAATTTATTAATAACTGTGATATATGCAACATAGCGAAGCATGACCGACGACCGCTAAAGATACCTTTGCAAATTTCCGAGACACCACATAGATTTAATGACATTGTTCACATCGATATTTGGTACCCCGAACGGAACAAAATGTACTTGACGACCATAGATAAGTTTTCTAAATATGCCACAATACACAAATTATCAGATAGAAACTGGATAGCAATTTTAAACGCAATCAAAGAAAGGGTCCAATTTCTAGGTAAACCAAGCAAAATTATATCCGATGGTGACACTTGTATCTTGCATGCAGCTGTTGAACAATTTTTGAAAGAAAGTGAAATTAAATTCCACAGAACAACAGCTTATCTTAAAACAGGCAACGCCGATGTAGAAAGGCTACATGGTACTTTGAATGAACATTTGAGGATACGTAATGCGGCAAAGGACCATTCATCCATGGACGAGAAACTATTTAATATTATTAACATCTACAATAGGACAATACATACAACCACTAAGCTTCGTCCCATAGATTTCCTAACAAAAAATTTAAGCAAGCGCGATATTGAATTTTTAGCAGCGAAATTTAAAGTGAACAAGAAAAATAAAATAAAAAAGCTGAACAATGACAACACTGACCTCAAATTATGTGAGAACATAGTTAGAAACAGGGCAGTTGGTAAAGCCCAACCGCGGTATAAAATCTTACCAAAATCCAAAAGAGATGGACATTATGTTATCGACTATTCGACCAAGAGAAACACAAAATACCACAAAAAGCAAGTTAAACGAAAATATAAGTACCAACGGTCTCAAAAAGGAGAAACCAGAAGTACTGACTCACGAATCTAAATTGCGTACCCTGACGCTAACTGCTCAACAGTCGCACACGGCAAAACATAAATGTGCTTTCCTTTCTTATGCCCTTCAATATTCGGCTTCGTGCTGTACTTCCGGACTGCGAAAATTGCATTTGTTTACTTTAACTACTTCATTTATGCTTACCAGTTTCAAATCCCCTCTTCGTTCTCTGTCTAATTCAAATGATTCCAATGGTGTGAGTTGATCCAATTATAAATGTTATCCGGACGTATTTTTTTTTTTTTTTGTTAGTGCCAAACCACCCTTTCATTAAAATTCAAAATTACAAAATTACAAGCAGAATAGAACTGGTTAGAAAAGCCGTTAAGGAAATACCGTGAACAAAACGTAGTAAATCGTTTGTCAATAAAATCTCTGTGGCTGGCAATGAGGAAAGCCTCGTTCAATACAAATATTCAAATTGTTTATATTTCAAACTTGACTATGTTAAAGAGAACTTGACGATGTTGAACCATATAAATAGACAATTGTGCATGAACAAAAATATACATGTTTAATTTACGTTGTTTGAAGAAAGATAAAATAAATGAAAGAAATATAACTATGTTCACCGTTTAGCTGTAGAGAAATTAACTAGTTTATTAATCTATTGAATTGTTCATTACCTTTTACTTCACTTTCATTCGTATTATTTATTTTTCACAACCCCTAAGTTTGTAAAAATGTATACTTAAATTAATTTTAGTATTTGAACTACTTTTGTATACCTATATATATATTTTATGAAAGAATGAGCATTTTCGGGAGCAAAATATTTTTTTCGGGGGGGAGGTGTAACATAATGTTACTCTCGTTAATACACTCTACAAAACACTCATTGATTCGCACTGTTTGTTGTTACGGGAAAAACATCAAGTGTGCAACGAGACGACGCCGCACGTTCGTTTCCCGTGTCAACAAACAATGCTTGATTCATTATTAGTCCGACCGCCGTATTATCCTAATGTATTGTTTAACGATTAATAAATAGTTTAATAAATAATTATAACGGTTAAACGTTTCATAATAATAAATGTTTATAAGCAAAAGTTAAACGTTTCCTTTTGTTCTGTGTGTTTTTGTTTGAACGACAAACATATTTGTATATGGAATTTATTGTTGAATACAGTCAGTCGATATTGTGACTTAAAACGGTGCAGTCGCCCGAATAAACTTACTTATTTTAACCTTAATTCCTGTATTTCCTTTGTGCAGAGCCTGTGGTCGGCTCTAAGATAATTTTTTTTTTTGAAATCAGTAGATAAACAGGTTTTAACTGAGCTCGTTATATTATAAGGAAACCGGCTAAATTACCATTTTTTTTCATTTGTCAACACATTTTCTTGACACACTGTGTAGGATCCAAGCATCTACCTGACACCTCTCTTGTAGGTTCATTAATAAAACAGGTGAATCCATGTGATGCCAAAAAAGTTAGATAGTTGGATACAATATCACTGTTTTCTAGTAGGTCTAAGTTGAAATCGCCCAATATGATTACATTTTTGGATTTTAAGTTATCTAATAAACGGGAAAATTCTTCAATGTACGCAACAACATTAAACATATCCCCAATTTAACAAAGTATAAAACCTAGAGTGTGCGTTTACTACAAGAACTCTTTTGCTTGCTCTACACCTTTCTATCTTCCTGAGTATACAATATACATGTAGACGTCTAGTTTCACGTACATATGAGATAAAAGGCTTCGACTGTCAAGTGCTAACACTAAAAGATGTTTTGTTTATTTTTTGTCATCGAAGCACTCAGGAGTGAATATTTTCAAACGTAAAATAACGAAGAAATGCTTTGAGTGAGAAAATGATTGTTGCTATGTTACAAATAAACAAAAAAAGATCACAGTACTCGTACCTCTTTTGAATATTTCTATTCAACTTGATTCCAAGGTAAGCTAGAAACTTGGTCGGGGGACGAACAAAGGCTTTGTGGTTGGTTAAGCTTATCCACTTAACAGTCGGACTTTTGAGAAAGAAGGGGTAGAAAAATTGTCGCTTTTTTTTGTTCAATGATTGGCCAGAACTTATTTAGCTTGGGATTTGGGTCCCTTTCGGGACTATACATTTAATTGTCATAGAAATGTATTAAGCGCTTCAATAAGGCAAAACGTCTGTATGACATAATTTTTAATTTTTGCGAAAAATGCTGTTTCAATCATATCTTTTTTAGACCAGTACCATTCGATTATATGCTTATTTATAATACCTTGCAGAATTTGTAGGGCAAGAAACACCATGATTTCGTCATTATCTGTCTGTTTCCACTCCTTCTAACGTGAAAATCTTTTCTAAATTCCATATAACAAGCTGTACCACAAATAAATGATAGACAACACGTACGAAAAGTAACGGCGATCTGTAAAGGACTAAATACCCCTTATCTACTTATTGGTGGCATTGCCCATATGTCTCGAATCCGCAGCATTATATTACACACACAGAAACACATATATATAACTGTTTTTCCCGCTATTGGGAACACGGGACGAAATACTCGGGCAAATTACCACCAACAAGTTAAAACCAAACTTGCCCGAACGAGACTCGGGTTCGTCAGTGTACGGGAAAATGTCATACCCGAGTGCTGTTCGGGCAAAACTGTCAAGTGGTTATTTATAGTTGGGAGCCTCAAAATCAAGTTTCTATTCCAAGCACGGGGTGGCCGTGGTGCAGTGGTTAACATCATCGACCGCTGAGCGGAAGGTTTATGGTTCAAATTCGCTTCATAGCCAAGAAAAAGTAATTCCTAAACGGACAAAAAAAGTATGCAACGCTGTTGAGAATGGAAATTGACCAGACGTACTGCTGCAGGCATAACACTCACAGTATATGGTCAACCGAAATTCATCCTCTGCGTATGCAATACTAAAAGTGCTTGAACGAATTACTACGGACTATAACCAACGCGGAATTTGGTCGGCTCTCGTCCTGTCTAGGCCTAGGACAACCACCCCTGAGAGTAGTGAACGAACATCAACGACCCCAACCACTGTACTCCGTTCAGGTTGTGTGTGTCAACACATCATAAGAGAATATAAAACACTCTTGAACCTGCGCGAGTCTCTAAAAAAAAAAAAAAAAAAAAAAAGCATTATTTCTAACCAGTGTATTCGTAATGCGGTGATAAGTAGCACAAGATTCCCTGGCAAGCGAATCCACACAGCAACCTGGCGATCTCCGGACGGTCGAACCGCCAACCAAATCGACCATGTGCTCATTGACGCAAGGCACTCGTCAAACATCCTGGATGTGCGAACATTCAGAGGGACAAATGTCGACTCTGACCACTTCCTCGTAGCAGCAAGATTCAGAGCTCGTCTGTCCAATGTCAGAAAGCTGCACCAGCCCATTAGGTGGAGGTTCGACATTGGGCGCCTGAGCACACCGGAGGGTGCCAGAGTCTAAAGGGAGCAGCTGAGCGAAAGACTCTACGGTATGCCTACGTCGAACACAATGCCAATAATATGTGGCTGCATTGCCGCTCAGCCATTCAGGAAGTAGCCGAAACCACCTTAGGATACCTACCACCCCCGACAAGAAACCCGTGGTATGATGGCGAGTGTGAGGAGAAAAAGGTAGCGAACCGACGAGGCGTACCAAAAGGCGCTGCAAAGAAAAACCAGGGCAGCGCAATAAGAGTACCGAGCCAGAAGAAGGGAGGAGAAAAAACTATTGCGACAAAAGACAAGAATCTTCCCAGCCTCCCAGCTCAAAGATATCGAGTAGTCTAGGGATAAACATAAGACACGAGCCTTTTACAAGAAAGCCAAAGGCCTTGCAGGAGGCTTCAAAAAGGGCACCCAGGCTCTTCGAAACTACGAGGGTAATCTTGTCACCGATCCGCAGGGAAAATTGGACGTATTTAAGCAGCATTTCCAGCAGCTGCTTAACAAGCATGACCAAGAGAGAGTGGTAGGGACCGAGAAAATCCCAACTCCAGCCGCTGAAGTAGTCCTCCCACCCAGCGTCGAAGAAGTCGGCACAGCTATTTAGAAGCTGAAGAACAACAAGGCGGCAGGCTCTATGGCTTGCCATCAGAGCTCTTCAAGGCTGGCGGAGATGTTCTGGTAGGCAGCATGCACCAGATCATCTGCAGAATTTGGGAAGATGAAAGCATGCCCGACGACTGGAATACCAGCCCAATTTGCCCCATCCACAAAAAAGGCGATCCTACCTCTTGCAAGAACTATAGATAGATAGATAGATGTTTATTTATTTCGTATTATAAATGACATTTGGTTTGTCACCGCACATTTTACAGTACAGGGATACGATAGCACTATATTTCCACTGAAACATTTTTATATGGTGAGATAATGGAGTATATCATAACATATTGTTATAGACATTTTTCTTTGTGATCCTAACCCAGCCCACTAACCTAGAACGGTACAATCTAAAGCTAGAGTTTGTAGCAAAAAGCACATGTGCTCATACTCTCTCTCTCTCTCTCTCACACACACACACACATACAGTCTCTCTCATACTCTCTCAGTCATGGTATGCGAATAGAACAGAAGAACAAATTCAGAACAAAAGACAGAAGATAATTGAAAGAAGACAAGAAGAAACTGAAGAACAGAGAAGAATTAGAACAGAAAAAAGTAGACAAAGAAATCAAAGAAGAATAAACGAAGAAACTGAAGATCAAAGAAGAATAAGAACAGTAAAAGATAATAACAGACATAAATTGAGTGTTTCACTAGGCCCAGCAAGAGGACGAAGAATTCCATGGCATAATCTGCTGCTTACTCGTATATATGATAAATAAATTGAAGAAGGAAAAATACGATAAAAAACCTTCTATTTAATGGAAGAAAAAAAAAATAATAATAATAACTAAATAGTAATAATAAATAAATAAATGTATGTATGTATGTATGTTGGCGTTACAGTCCATGAAGAACCTGAGCCGAGCTTCTCTCAATCACCCATGTTGTGTGTGATTTCATTTTCACATAGGTGAAAGGGCCCTACAGTTTTATTGCCGGTTCCGAACGGCGAATTTCAAAAAGCTTTTCATGAAAATTTTACTACAGGGGGTTTTGTCAGAACCCCGCTGAGGAGAAACACCGGAAAAAACACGTTCGATGACATGGCTGTGTCGGGATTCGATCCCGAGTCATCGGCGTCAGAGGCCAACACACTACCCACTGCGCCACGGTGCTCTCAAAATAAATAAATAAATACGTATATTAATATATAAACAAGGAATATAAATAAGTAACTACATTAATAATATAAATAAATATGTATGTAAATAAATAAATAAATAAATAAAATAAGTAAATAAATAAATAGAAAAAAAAAAACAACGAAAAAAGAGAAAAACAAAAAAAAAATAAAAAAAACAAAGCCTTCATTCAGCACATAACTCATTTATGAGTGGGTTGTCAACAAAATTACATCGAACTACAAATTTAGATTTAACTCAACATTCGCTTTTTCATGTAGATCTAAAGTAGAGTGATGCCGAGACAAGTTTAGCGTCATTTTTAGGACCTTGTTTTGGCATATTTGTAGTTGTTTATGTGGCATTTTGTGCAATCGCCCCATACTTGGCATCCAAATAATAGAATCGCTTGGAAATTGACTTTGTATATTGTAATCCTGTTTTCTGTAATAAGTAAAGATTTTCTATTAATGAAAGGGTATAACATTTTGATGGCTACATTGATTTTTTTTTATGGTTCTGTTGATATGTTCTTTAAATATTGGCTTTGTGTCACGGTGGATCCCTAAATATCTGACACACGGCTTCCATGGGATAGTCATTCCATTAATCTGTAACTCAGTGGAGGGTAAAAAGCAACTCTTTCTTTTTCTGGTAAAAAAGATAGCTTGCGTTTTATTTTCATTTAATTAAATCTTCCACTTTGAATAATATTTCTTTAACACCCTTATCGCATGTTCTAAATTGCTCTCAATATTTGAAGCGAATTCATGCGATGAGAATATTGCAGTGTCATCTGCGAAAACGGCTGCTTCACAATTGTGTAGTTGGGGGAAATCTGAAGAGTACAAAATGTACAAAATTGGACCTAGCACAGATCCTTGGGGAACACCAGAACTGAATTTTACAACATCGGATACACCACAATTAATATGGACCCTAAAACAACGATTAGATAGGAAGCTAAGGACTATTTTACAAATATAAAATGGAAAATCAAAATTAATCATTTTGTAGATTAAGCCATTGTGCCATACCGTATCAAATGCCTTTTCAATGTCTAATAGAACCATCCCAGTTGATTTTCCTGAAGAGCGATTTGTTTTGACATGCTTACAAATTCTGAGTACCTGGTGCGAGGAGTTATGATATTGTCCAAATCCAAATTGTTCTTTGGGATATATATTTTTGTCGTTTTAGCATTTGTCTTTAATAACCCTTTCAAGTATTTTACTAAGGCAACTTAGGAGACTTATTGACCTATAACTTTCAAGGCTTTCAAGTGGTTTGCCTGCTTTGAACACCGGAACGATTTTGGCTGATTTCCAAGCATCAGGAAAATACTCCATTTTCAAGCAAGCGTTAATGAGAAATGTTAGATATTTTACACCAGATTTCGGCAAATGCTTGAGGTAGGTCGTTAACGATGCACTGAACGTATTCCACTTCAACGAATACTCTTGAAGCTGTTTGGTGAGCTCTATTTAAAAAATATGTTTGAACTGTAGCATTAACAATACTAGCAGTATCTGCATCACCCAGGGTTCTTGATACGCTATGATTTTTAGCAAAAGTCAAGGCAAGTGCATTTGCCTTGTCGCCATCCGAATAATAGGTGTTTACCGAATCTTTTAGAAATGGCAACTGCCGATTTTTGTTTTTTTATTACTTTGACAATATTCCAAAAAGGTTTTGCATTTTTCTCCAGAGACTTCATTTTTTTATTCCAATATTTATTGCGAAATTTTGATATTTTCAGAGAAATAAGTTTGTTCAAGTTCAATACCTCGCGTCTGTAAAAGGGATCTCGATATCTTTGCCAATTTTTTCTATATAGATTTCTTAGCTTTATGAGCTTCAAGACATAAGAAGGAAGTTTAATGTGGATTTCGTTTGTCGGCTGTTTTGGAATACTTTTTTCAACCGCATTTAGAATTGTAAGAGAAAGCTGATTTAAAATACAGTCTTTATGTTCCTTATTAGATACATTTTCTAAGTCTATGTCGCAACGATTTGCTAATCTCTGATCTATATAGCGACCAGTTCGCATTTTTCAAGTCCTGGACATACTGCACTTGCTTTTCTTCTGTATAACGAAGTTTGTAAAATACAGGGATATGATCAGAACTAAGCACATTAACAACTTGCGGTTGTGTTATTAATCCGAGGGAATTAGTACCGAACAAATCAGGAACAGATGGACGACCACGTGAATCACAAGGGAAATAGGTGGGACTAGGAGGGAACATTACCAAAATTGCCAACGTCGTACAAAGACTAGACAGTATATTACCCCAAGAGTTTGCTCTTAAGCAACCCCAATCAGTATGCCTACAGTTAAAATCTCCACCAACAAGAAATTCACCATCCAAGGTTAATATTCTGGGAAATTAGTTTTAAGTACATATGTATATTGAAATCCAACCTTTCTGATATTAATTTACTAAGTACTAAAAAAGATTCGCATCTTAATGTACATTCCAAATAATAATAAGATAAATGAAATGAAAAGCCATTTTTGACGGCAATCCTTTTATCATTGGAAACACGTCCCCTTGGAAAATATAAACAAAATATCTTAATCTTTCGCAGATTACTTAACACTATTTCAATCCCTACATTTTCTACAAACCGTGTTACTACCATGGGTAAAAGCAAATGTGGAATTGAACGTTTAATTAAAATGGCAACACCACCACCCCTTCTATCTATTCTATCGTATCGATAGCATTTGTAGTTAGGTGTGGATAATTGTATGTCGCCATGTAACATGGTTTCGGTCACCAAAACGATGTCAATGTTGTTACTATTTAAGAAATAGATAAACTCAATAATTTTGCTACGTATACCTCTAGCATTCTAATTAATAATTCTTAAGTTTCTATCTATCATATTATTTAACATTAGAGTATAAGAACTTAGTAGCTAAATGTGCGATGACGTTAAATTGCTCTATTTTAGTTTTACAATCGGGCAATTTCGTTATTATTTCCATACATAAGGAATTAATTTCTTCAGCCGTGAACAGCGTATTGGAATTTTTCCCGGGAATGTTGGCAGGCTTGTGGCTAGAAAGGAGTTCGTGTAAATCTCCAATGCATTAGATGACTGAGATTCTCTCAGAGTTCCATTTCCAGTCGAAATTTGGCTTTTACGCTGAGGCAATGCAGGAAAATCGGACAGCGATGCAATTGAAACGTGTGTGCCTATTGGGTTTACAGAAACATGTGATCCATGTTGTGTTGTTGGTTGAGAAGACCTCTTAAGTTTTACATTCTGACATGTATGTATATGTTTTACCTCTGGGGTCGCTGGCGATTTTTGCGCATTGTGCCCAGCATGTATTTTATTAAGGTTTGTGTGTTTACCATTATTGCTTACAGGATTGTGTGTTTATCACTATTGCGTACAGGTTTGTGTGTTTATCACTATTGCTTACAGGTTGTGTGTCTCAGTTTTATTAAGGTTTGTGTGTTTGCCATTATTGCTTACAGGTTTGTGTTTTTATCACTATTACGTACAGGTTTGTGTGTTTATCACAATTGCTTACAGGTTTTGTGTGGCTCTAGTTACGAGTACGTCTCAGCGAGTTCCTAGTTGATTGAAACGTATGTATGTTGTGTTGTTCTTGTTTTATACGTACCCAAACGCAAAATAGTTGGTCTAATTAATATTTCTTCTTACAAGGTTTGAATAAAAGACTGACATTCTAAATTAAATAAAGTAATTCAAAATTAATTTCTACATTGTGTGAGTTTAAATATACACATTTAAAAACAGTACTTTATTAAATACTAGGAGCTCATTTTCAAAGTGAAGAAACGAAATTATACCATATTACGCAAAATAGTTGGCCCACTCTTTTATCGACGCAAAAAAGTTGGCCCGATACAAATATCTGGCCTTCACCACTGAGTGACTTCACCTTTGTTTTTGATAACGGCCGTGATTCGACTGGGGAGTGTTTCCACTAAATTAAGACAACATTCAGGGGTCGTGCCATCCCAAACTTCTTGAATTTTTTTCCTTTAGTTCATTTTAGTTCTTAGCCGGGTTTTTTTGTTTTAACTTGTTTTTAATTTTTCCCCACAAGTTCTCAATTGGAGACAGGTCGGGGCTATTTGTAGGCCACATTAAAACTGGGATGTTGTGTTCTTGAAGCCAGCTCATATTTCGCTTGGCTGTATGACATGATGCCCCATCTTGCTGATATGTAAAGCTGTCATCTTCTGTTTGGACTGTTTGGAGCCTTGGAATCGGGGGTAAGAGTTGGTGCTCTAAGATATCTTGATATCTACTGGCATTCACAGTGCCATCGGTAAAGCAAAGGT
Organism: Eumerus sabulonum; assembly: GCA_951905685.1. Lineage (NCBI taxonomy): Eukaryota > Metazoa > Arthropoda > Insecta > Diptera > Syrphidae > Eumerus > Eumerus sabulonum. The sequence goes on from OX645060.1 coordinate 215,192,980, forward strand.
TTCCCACACCTTGTGCTGACATACATACATCCCCATACCATAACTGAAGCCGTACCTACATTTTGTATTTCTACGAAAACAATCTGGGTAAATCAGCTGGAGTGTGTAGGACTCTTGATCGCGGGTCTCCAATACAAATCTCGTATCGCGACTCATTGCTCCATATTACACTCCTCCATTGCCCCAATGTCCAGCTTTGATGATTACGGGCCCACCGTTTCTTTTTTTGCAAAGGAGTTAAAAGTGCTTTTTCTTTTGCCTAAGTAATGGTTTGTAACAAACATTTATATTTAAGGGTAATAAATTAAAAGTCAAAATAGTAAAAACTTCCTTACACAATTTGTATCCCATTGTTTTAATTTTTCGAAAGCAGGTGTCTCTTCAAACCTGCTTTTTAATATCATTATTCCACTCTAACGTGATATTTGCCGTCGTAGTACGACGATCTTTTTTAAGGATCTTTCTCAAAGCCCTCCTGTCACGACCAGTAGCAATTTTTGGCCTTCCGGGTTTCTTCAGTGGGTTCACATTACCAGTCTTCTTGAATAAGTTAATAATATTCCGCACTGAAGACCGTGATATTTCCATTTTTTTTTTGCGATATCATATGCCGAAAGGTTTTTTTTTATATTTTTTATTATCATGTTACCTATGTCGTTCGGTAAACACTTGCCGCGTGCCATAGTGAACTTTGATAGCGACTGAGGTCAATGCATGCTTCACTTGAGACACTCAAGTTCAAATAACGTAACAATAAATGGTAAATATCAATAGAAAGAGACATTATCTGGCGTAGGCCAACTATTTCGCAATGAGAAACTAGCGGGTCAACTATTTTGCAATAAAAAAAAATAGGTTTACATTTACAAATTGTGACAAAATACATTCATTGTTCATGTTCATGAACTTTATGAAGAAAAAAAAATGTAACCTTTTCATTAACTTTGCATAATAACCACGTATTGGAAAATGTACGTGATGAAAAATACAAAACTAGGCCAACTATTTTGCGGTTGGACGACCTCTTCTTCTGATTGGATACTTAGTTTTCGTTGTTGTTATTTTTAAAATGTTTTATTATTTTTTTGCTTACATGGAAAAAATTATCAAGATTTATGCCACAGGTGCCAAAAATTAAGATCACGTGTTTTGTTTTTAACAGCAAATAGCAGAAACCAGTGGCAAAAAACATATACACGATCTTAATTTTTGGCACCTGTGACATAAATCTTGATAATTTTCGACTTACTTTTTATTGAAGGTTCATTTGAAATAAGTCCATCATACAATGATTTAAAGTATTCATTTTGACTAAAGGGCGGTAATATTGCTTTACCCTTATGACAACATGAAGTGAATGCAGTTCTGTCACCTAAAGTGACTTCAGATTCAAAATGTTTTTCTTTTAGTTCTAAATACTTAGTTGTACTAACACACGTAGGATCAGTTGACTTGTGAGAGCCTCTGCAATTTGCGCATTTCGGCGAGGTAGTATTGTCGCACTCATTAGTTTTGGGAGGACCGGTGCAGATGGCGCAATATGTCTTTATGTGGCAATTTCTTTCCCCGTGCCCAAACATTTGGCAACTGTGGCATTGAGTCAGCTTACCTTTTAATTTCCTTTGAAAATTCTAATTGATCTGCGTATGGAATATAGATCGGCATCTCTTTTTTAAATCGGCCAACTTGATTGACCCATTTTCAAATGATGTTATATAGATAGGGTCAACATAGTGATCATAAGTTTTATTTACTTTTTTTATGTCAACACACTTTAAATCAAGTTTAATTAGCTCATTCTTAAGCAATTGACAATCCGTGTCCTTCAATCCATAGAGAATTGCTTTAAACACTCTTACACTATTTAGGTCATGTGAGTAAAATTGACAGATGTCTGCCTTTTATTTGCTGATAGCTACATTATAGGAATTAAGGGATTCGCACATAATTTTGATTCCAATCGAATTTCTTTTAATAAAATGATCACTGATATGCAGAGATTTGAAAAGATTGTGAATATAATCAGTCGTTTTGTGCAACAACTTTATTGGGGGAACGTGAATTTTATTTAACGACACTTGGGGCGCGATCACTTGGTCCATATCATCGTTGTCACTATCTGGATGACATTGGAGGGGACTCCAGTAATTCGTTCTGGAATCCCTCCGTGCGCTATTAGATTTCATGATACCACGAAATATTATATCCGAGGACAAATGTTTGCCCGAGTTGGTCTTAAGATCAATGAGGACAAAACGAAATACATGCTGTCAAGCAAAAACCAATCCGTCGCTCACCACCTGGGACAAAATATAACAGCTATATATATTGACAGCGACAATTTCGAGGTAGTTTTTTTTTTTTTTTTTTACACATTAGGCTAGTGCTACTCTTAGCAATATGGCACTGCGACGTTTGCAGATCTATTGTGCCTGCTAGCCGATTAGCCCAGTAGCCTCTCAACCTCTATAATGAAGTTGAGAATGCTTCTCGTAAGACCCAGGGTGATCCCCTCAGGAGTCACAACTTCACTGAGAAGGATGCGCTTCCTAAGATGGCAGAGTGCAGCACACTCACACAGTATGTGTTCTGCCGTCTCATCGTCCTCTAAACAGAGCCGACACTCAGTTTCAGACGAGAGACTAATTTTATTTAGATGATATCTCAGACCGCAGTGTCCCGTTAGGTAGCTGACCAGTCTTCTGATATCCCCTCTATTGAGCTTAAGTATGTCAACAGGGTGTTTGTTCAGGGGTCGTATAAGTCGTTTGGATTGACGGAGTCCCCGAACACTGTTCCAGAACGACAGGTGTTGCGACTTTTCCCACTTGTCTAAGAGGTGATTTATCTTAGACCCGGGAATGCCGCAGAAAGGTTCCGGACCTATGTATTTGTCGCTGGAACCTTTTCTGGCAAGTTGGTCGGCAATTTCATTGCCCTTAATACCTTTATGTCCTGGCAGCCACGAAAGTTTGACCTTGTTTCTTTTGGCGAGCTCTTGCAGGGCGTCATTGCATTCCTTGACGGTTTTCGAGTTCGTGCTGTACGAACCCAGTGCTTTAAGCGCTGCTTGGCTATCAGAGAGTATGTTGATAGTTACTCCTCTGATGCCGGTCTCGAGATTTAGGTTGACGCATGTTAGGATGGCGTGCAGTTCAGCTTGGAAGACGCTGGGGCTTACTCCCAGGGCCTTCGAGATCTTACGTTTTGGTCCAAAGATGCCGGCGCCAACGCCAGAAGCCATCTTGGAGCCATCCGTGTACCACCTAAGGCCTTTGACATTCAGCAGGAGATCACTGTCTTCCCATGCTGAGCGATTTGGGATCAGCACCTCAAATCTCTTGTCAAAGGTGAAGGTGTGTGGCAATGCGTCCGAGACCGTAGTAATCATATCCAGCTCGGGAAAGTGTTGCAATATGGACATGTGGCCTGCGGGTCTACATGGCATATTTGTTCCCGAGCAGAGGATTCTGATTGCACTGCGTAATGCCACCTTTTTGATAAAAAGGTGCAGTGGAACGAGTCCAATGAGTGCTTCTTGTGCTGCCGTAGGGCAGGACGGCATAGCGCCTGTGATGCCGAGACACGCTAGTCTCTGAAGGCGTTGAAGCTTAATAATAGTAGTTTTTTGTTCAACTTTTGTCCACCATACGGTGGACCCGTAGGTAACGATAGGCCTTACTATCGCGGTATATAACCAGTGGACCACCTTAGGTTTAAGCTCCCAGGTTTTACCGTAGGTGCGTCGGCAGGCCCACATGGCCTTAGTCGCTTTCATGAGTTTATTTTTCATGTTGGAGTTCCAGTTGAGTTTGCGGTCTTGGTCAATACCTAGATATCTTACCTCCTCTGAAAATCCTATGTGTGTTCCATTTAGAAGGACTGAGCAGGGTTGTACCTTTCTCCTCCTTGTAAATGGGACTAAGATTGTCTTTTTTGGGTTAATAGATAACCCCTCTCTGCCACACCAGTCAGAGATGAATTGGAGCGCAAGTTGCATGCGCTCACAGGCATTGACCTCGCACTTGCCCGTAACAATGACTACTAGGTCATCAGCATATCCAATGACCTCGTAGCCCAGAGTGGTCAGCTTGCGTAATAGATCGTCGATGACTATCGACCAAAGCAGTGGTGAGAGGACTCCCCCTTGTGGGCATCCTCTGACCGCCGATACTGTCACTGAGACCTCTCCGCATGTGGCTGATATAATACGGCTATTTAGCATCGCCCTAATCCAGTGATTAGTGGGATGGTCCACACCCCTGCAGGATAGTGCGGTGGTAATCGAATCATAGCCAGTATTATCAAAGGCCCCCTCTATATCGAGGAAGGCGCAGATTGCGATCTCCTTTTGTGTGAAACTATTTTCAATGCACGTCACCAAGTGGTGTAGTGCGTTTTCGGTAGATCGCTCTTTGCGATATGCATACTGGTTGGGATGCAGAGGTGTCTGGTTTTCCAGGATACCTCTGATGTGGAGCTCTATCAGTTTCTCCATTGTTTTTAGGAAGAACGAAGTCAAACTGATAGGGCGATAGGATTTAGGTTGCTCGCTTGGTTTCCCAATCTTGGGGACGAAGACAAGATTGACCTCTCTCCAAGTCCGGGGTATGTATCCCAGGTTGAAGCAAGACCTAAATAGAACTATCAGTGATGGTAGAATTGTATTCAAGCCCCTCTGTAGGATCGCAGGAAAGACACCGTCTTTGCCTGGAGCCTTGTAGGGTTTGAATGAGCCAATTGCCCATTTTTTTTTTTTTTTTTTCTTTTTTTTTTTTTTTTCTTCTTTTTATTAAAAAGGAAAGTATATAACAACATAACATAAACATAACAATAAGGTAAATACAATTTATTTTATAACACGAAATAACAACAAAAAAAAAAAAGAAAATCCATTAGCTATGAAGTACTATGTATTCTATTTAAGTGTTTTCCATGATTATCAAGAAATTGAAAAAAAAAAATGAAAATTTAAATATTATAATAAAAAGAAGAAGGTACAGTCTGTTACCCATTAAGGCAAGTATCGAAAGTACCTAATATAATAACAAAAGTAATGAAAACATAAATTAGGAAATGTTGTGGGGTGAACACTTGAAAGGGACACAAAAAATAATGATAAAGAAGATGGAAAATAAATGTATGTTCAAAAATTAGATTAAGATCCGGAGAATATTATCGATTTCATTTAAGTTAAAGTTAAAGAGCCATTTTTTTATGTGTTTATTGAACATATGAGGCGAGCGAATGCATCGTAGGTCATTGGGTAATAAGTTAAAAAGTCTAGGTGCTACTGAACTGTAAAAGTTCCAATACTGATTTGTGTTATGTACTGGGATAGCAGCGAAATTGCTATCCTTACTGCGTAAGGTATAAGTAGGAATTTGGTGACTCAAAAAGTAGCCACTTCTCTGAAAGAAAACTTTTAAGACTTTATAGAAATATAGATGCTTAAGAGGAAGAATTCACTGCTAGCAAACAATGGAAAGCTATGTTCATATTTCCTTTTATCCCATATGATTCTCAATATTTTCTTCTGGACTACTAATAGTGGTTGTAGATACTTTTTATAACAACCACCCCAACAGAGTATTCCGTATTGTAATTTCGATTGAACTAACCCGTAATAGACCGTTTCCATGATTTTTTTACTACACAGTTTTTTTTAAATGAAACATAATGTAAGTGGTTGAAGATACGTATTTTTTCAAAGCTAGGGTGTGAGCTTTCCATACCATCTTATTGTCGATATAGAGACCTAAGTATTTATATTCATTAACTGATTCAATAATGAAACAATTTTGAGAACAATTGTTTTCCAGAGCATTTGATTGAATTCCTTCAGATGTACAGCAAGAGATATTACTAAATGGAAATTTTTTGCAGTCATAACTATGCTGGACAAGAAGAGGAAGATTCATATCTGTATTTAAAGATTTGAAATACATTATTCTTGTTTTCTCACTAATTACGAGTTTATGAATGCCAAACCAATGTCTAAATAACTCTAGATCGTCAGGGCTGAATAGTCTTCCAGAGAGGCTATTTGGTCTACTGTCGATGTTTTCTGTGACGTTAATCTGGTCGTCAGAGGACATCGAGTAGGGAGTAGAACCAGGGAAGTGCACCTCGAGCAAGGTCTCCAGGGTCTCCCTGCGGTTGACGGTGAAGGTGCCGTCTGATTTGCGAAGCAGCCCGAGCCCATTTGTGTGCTCTCGAGAGAGTGTTTTCTGGAGTCGGGCTGCAGTTGGAAGCGAGTCTATATTCTCGCAATGCTTCCTCCAAGACGTTCTCTTGAATTTCCTCAGTTCGAGGTTGTACTTAGTTAGAGCAGATCTATAATCAGTCCAACTATTGTACCGTTTTGCTCTATTAAACAGCGATCTCACCTGCTTCCTTAGGGACTCAAGCTGACTGTTCCACCAGGGCACACAACGTTTTTTTGTAGTTGACCTGGGTGTACAGCTGTCTCTAAAGGATGAGATGAGTGCTGTATTGAGCTGGTAGGCCGCTTCGTCGATGTCGTCTAGTGATTTAATCGACTTAGGGATCATGTCCTCTTTAGCGGCGAGTTGAGCTTGGAACCGAGCCCAATTTGTTCGTTTGGGCTGATATCCGGGCTCAACCTCAGTTGCCTCACTAGAGATGTTGAATCTGATATGCTGATGATCAGATAGTGAGGCTTCATTGCAGACATGCCAGTCCCCAATCACATTTGAGATAAACTGGCTAGAGATAGTGAAGTCTAGCACCTCCTTCCTAACCGCGTTTATAAATGTGGGTTTGTTGCCTCTATTGGCAACGGTGAGATTGTTACTTATAATAAATTCAAAAAGTGACTCACCTCGTTTGTTGGTATTGCTGCTGCCCCATTCCATATGGTGCGCGTTGGCGTCGCATCCAATTACCAGGTGGTGTTTCTTCTGGTTGCAATACCTAACCAGATCCTGGACTTCTGTAGGAGGGACTTGTTGACCGTCTCCAGGAAAGTAAGCGGAGGCGCATACAACCTCCCTTACTCCTCCATCGGTGGGGACTTCCACAATGACGGCTGTCAGGTCCCTTGTAATGAATTCTGGAATGGGGAGAAAATTTAGGTTAGTGCCGATCACACATGCGGCCCTAGGAGAAAAATCTCCTGTGGCGTAAATTAATTTACGCGACCTGTTTTGCAGGCCCATAATCTTACCTTTATGGACCCATGGTTCTTGGATTAGCCCAATGCTGATCCTGTCGCGGTACAGTCGTAGGCTAAAGGTGTCCGAGGCACCTTTGGCATGGTGCAGGTTGCCCTGCAGCACACGCAGCCCACCCATTATTTGCGACGGTAGGCCGGATCCTTCGTTCTGTAAGGCTTGTTGCTGCCTCGCCTGAAGATTCCGACCCGATGGGAGTGATCCTCTGTTCTACTTCCCATCGAAGATTCCCCTTTTTTCGTTGGGGGATGTTTCTTTCCCTTGTTTGGGCGACCTTTAGTGGTCGTCGGCTCAGACGTGGCAGCGGGTTTTGGTTCGTCACATCTGGGCGTGTCTACTATAGCAATAGGTGCAACCACCATATTGCTGGCTGTAGGTTTTCCTACTACAGTAGCAGGTGCAACCACCATACTGCTGGTTGGAGGTTTTCCTATTGCGGCAGTAGGTGCATCCACCATACTGCTGCTTGTAGGTTTTCCTACAGCGATTGGTGCTACATCCAAGGATGTTTTCGCCTGGCTTTTGACAATCATCTTGACGATTTCAAATCTGTAGGCCACTTGGCACTTAAGTTCCATCAATCGAGCCGGGGATTTGTCACTGACTGCTAGAACTAAGTGCAGGAGGTTTTTCTCCTTGTTTGACGTGCTTTGCATGACTCTCCAGTTCTTTGCATGTAAGTCGTCATTTTGCGAGTCCAGCGTCGCCCACACTTTCGTGATGGGTAGGCCGGCGCTTTGTGGGAAGTAGCCCCGTACGATGTGCGGTTTCGGGAAAGCTTCTTCTTCCACAAGCATAATATCAAGTCCACTTTTGTCCTTGATGGCCGTAAAATTGGTTTTCATCCAATCGGCCGTAGCTGGGTTGTCACACACAAAGTATAACCACCCCGACTTGTAGGTCGATCCCCTAAAGCGAGGTTTGGGTCCTTTACCCGACAGCTCGATGGAGGTGTCGACTATAGCCTCCTGAACGGCTGCCATCTGCGCTGTAGTGAGGGGGTTCGTTCCTAAGTCCTTAGGGACGATGCCGAGTCGGATCCTCCCAGCTACACTACTGTAGCTCTTTTTATCGACCTGATGTTTGCCGATTTTGCTGCGTTTAGCAGCCTGGTCTGGTGGAGTAGTGTCTGCGGAACGAACACGTTTCAGTTCCGGACCCTTACTCACAGGGGTTGATTTTGCAAAATTTTTTTTCGAGGTAGTTAAGGAGTTTGTCTACCTCGGGGCAAACTTAAATTCCACAAATGACACCACAGTGGAGATCCGGCATAGAATCGCCCTTGGCAACCGCTGCTACTTCGGGTCGTCCAAACAACTGGGGTCAAAACTCCTCACTTGAAAGACCAAAGTCATGCTTTACAAAACGCTCATGCTGCCAGTCTTGCTGTACGGGGAGCCGAAAGCTGGGTTCTTTCGAAAGAAAAATTCTGCGCCGGATATCTGGTCCTATCTGTGAGAAAGGTGAATGGAGAAGAAGACAAAACCGCGAATTCTACGAGCTGTACCAAGGTGTGGATATAGTCCGGAAGGCAAGGATCCATCGACTACACTGGCTCGGCCACATCGAGCGCATGGACATCAACGCTCCCAACGTTCGAGAAGAAGAGGAAGACCGAACCTCGGGTATAAAGACCAAGTAATCGCGGATGTAAGACATCTTGGTCTTGACAATTGGAAGCAGCGTGCCCGGAACTGTCAAGGATGGAAGGCAGCTATAGCTCAGGCTCAGATCCTCCATGGATCGCTGGCCTGATATGTAAGTAAGTAAGTATTCAAATGCATATTTCTTCCACGAATCAATTGCCCATGATTCACAACAGATAAGCACTTAAAATTGTAAATTCCACCTTTGAGGTTGCCCAAAATACTTGCGAGGAAAACATTTGATAAGCTTAACACAATATTATTGTATCCGTCCTATTTTAAGTCAGTTATTATTATACCTACCGTTCTTTAAATAGCTTTGTCACCCGACTCCGTTTCGAAAGGATCAATTAACCTGGCGTCTCCGTGTCTTGGGGATTTTCCGACGCAGACCATTTACTTCCATCGTCGAATGGATCTGTTTTCTGTTCCCATGTGGCCGTGGGGTTTTGTGGATTTTATCCCCTTAAGTGCGTAGAACGAAATATATACATATACATACAAAAATGGCACCCAGATAAGTAAATACTAAGAATTTTCGTTATTGTTTCCCATATTTTGTTACAAGCCTGGCGGAATCCAAGGTAACTCAGAACGCAAACGCAAGGGTGGATGACGTAGGAGCACCTTACTTCCATCTTTAACTGAAGGTAGTCCGCGGCAAATAGATAAAGACATATTTTCTTCCTCTTACCAGAAGTGGGTGAATACAATATAATAAGATGAAACTGGCCTTATACTAATTTCCAAGAGGAATTTATGGGCGGTATGGAATTTATTGGTAGGAGCTGAGATATTCACCTCAGGAGTCAACATTTCACTGAGGATAATACGTTTCCTAAGATGGTAAAGGGCATCAGTTCCTTTGTCCTCAAGACAGAGTCGACACTCAGTTTCAGAAGAGAGGTTATTTTTTTTGAGATAATATCTCAAATCATAGTGTCCCGTAGCTGACCAGTCTCCTGATATCTTACTTAGGTGGCGCTAGACTTCGGGGTGAACTTGGTCTTCAAAAATTGGATGTCAATAGAATAACAAAGGCTTCGTAGGGGTAGAATCTATACGACGGATGCCGGCATGCTAAAAAGAGAGAAGTTCCATCGCAGACGAACAGCTTGCGGCACTGTCAGTAAGTCCCATCCCCACCTCGTCGTGGTGCCATCTGGAGATTTCCTCTAGAAATTACAGACTGGGAAAGGTGAATAGCGAGCTTCCTGCGCCAAAAAACAGGTTTAGTTTTTTGGTCTACGGTCTAGTAAGCCATAACCGTAAAAAAATCCAAAAAGCCAGAGACAACCACAAGCCTCGGATTTAACGGATTTAACCCTAGTCTCCGAAGGCGTTGAAGTTTAGTGATTATTTTTTTTTTTTGTTAAAATTTTGTCCACCATACTGCAGACGCGTAATGGCCGTATCACAATGTGGCGTTCGAACGCTTGGGCTTTTGACAGGCGTTGTACCGACTTACAATAAACATAAGTCAAACGCGCGACCGAGTAGCTAGTAGTTCTATTCTCAAGCTTACGATATTTACGATATAAGCGCCGATACTGTCACTGTGCCCTCTCCGGATGTAGCTGATATAATACTTCTGTCTAGCATTGGCATAATCCAGTGGTCAGTGGTCTGCAGAATAGTGCAGTGGTGATTGAGTCCTCTGTATATCACACAATCTCCTTGCGTGTGAAGCTATTTTTAACATCATATTACCTCTAACTATAAACTTAAGTCTTATAAAGCTGCTCGAGCAGACGGACTCCCCGCGGAGCTGTTTAAGGCAGCTGGCGATGAGCTGGTTAGGAACATGCGCCAACTCATCTGCAAGATATGGTCGGAAGAACGCATGCCCGATGAATGGAATCTCAGTATCGTTTGCCCGGTCCATAAGAAAGGAGACCCCTATGACTGCGCCAATTGCAGAGGGATAAGCCTCCTGAACATCGCATACAAGATCCTCTCTGCCGTACTGTGTAAGTACCTGAAACCGTTCGTGGACAATCTGATAGGTTCCTTACAGTGTGGTTTCAGGCCAGGAAAATCCACGATAGACCAAATATTTACACTACGGCAGATCTTGGAGAAGACCCATGAATTCCAGGTCGACACGCACCATCTTTTCGTCGACTTTAAAGCCGCGTATGAAAGTGTTTATAGAGACGAGCTATACAGAGCCATGTCATGTTTTAACATTCCTGCCAAACTCGTCAGACTATGCAGGATGACTATGGAGAACTCTCGCTGCTCCATTAAGGTCGGAGGTGAACTAACCGACCCCTTTGATGTTAAAAAAGGTTTTAGACAGGGTGACGCACTGTCATGTGATTTCTTCAACATTATTCTTGAAAAGATCGTGCGGGACTCTGCGGCCAATACAAGAGGTACTATCTATTTCAAGTCTACACAATTGCTTGCCTACGCAGATGACATTGACGTTATTGGACGAACAAAGCGAGACGTCAATGAGGCGTTCACAAGCATTGAAGCTGTCATCCAAGAAAGATGCACAACACCGACGTCTTGGTCAGAACGTCACCTTCGGCAGCTATATTTTTGAAGTAGTCAAGGACTTCGTCTACCTTGGCTCGGTAGTGACAAGCAGCAACGACACCAGCGCTGAGGTAAAACGCAGAATAACTCTTGCCAATCGCTGCTTCTTCGGGCTCAAGAGGCAATTGAGTAGTAGAGCCCTCTCTCCCGGTCCTCCTCTACGGCGCTAAGGCTTGGACGTTGTCAAAAGCGGATGAAGAGGCTCTTGGACGTTTCGAGAGGAAAATTCTGCGTGCAATCATTGGTCCCGTTTGTGTAAACGGAGAATGGAGGAGGAGATTCAACCAAGAACTATACGGACTGTACAGCGACATCGGCCTGGTTAGACGTCTTCGGATCCAACGTCTAAGATGGCTAGGCCATGTAGAGCGAATGGACATCAACGCTCCGGCCCGAAGAGTCTTCGACTCCAACCCCGAGGCACGACGCAGCAGAGGACGACCGCATTTAAGGTGGCGCGCACAGGTGGAAGGGGACCTCAACCAACTGGGCGTGCGGCACTGGAAGCGGCTGGCCGAAGATCGGGCCGGCTGGAGAGGCTTATTGGTTGAGGCCCTGGTTCACCCCGAACTGTAGCGCCATTAAAAAAAAAACAAAAAAAAAAAAAATTACTTCTAATATGGATCTCTGTCAGTTTTATATTGTTTTTAGTAGGAAAGACATTAGGCTTATAGGGCGATAGGATCTAAGTTGTTCACTTGGTTTTCCAACCTCGGGGATGAAAAAAAGTTAACATCCCACCAGATTTGAGCGATGTATCCCAAGTTGAAACAGGACCTACAAAGAAGTATTAGTGGTGCTAGCTAGACCTTTCTGGAGAATAGCAGGAAGGGCACTATCTTCACCCATAACATCCCACCAGATTTGAGCGATGTATCCCAAGTTGAAACAGGACCTACAAAGAAGTATTAGTGGTGCTAGCTAGACCTTTCTGGAGAATAGCAGGAAGGGCACTATCTTCACCTAGAGCTATGTGGAGCTTAAATGGACCAATTGCCCATTTAACTCTATCGGGGCTGAAAAGTGTGCCAGGGAGGCAATTTATTCTACTAACGATATTATTTGTGACGCTTGTTTGATCGTGGAAGGGCGTTCATTGTGGAGTAAAACCAGGAAAGTCTACCTGAACCAATATCTCCTTTGTATGCTCCGTTGACAGTAAAAGTACCTTCCATGTGTATGCGAGAGCACCGTGGCGCAGTGGGTAGTGTGTTGGCCTCTGACGCCGATGACACGGGATCGAATCCCGACACATGTCATCGAATGTGTTTTTCACGGTGTTTGTCCTCAGCGGGGTTCTGACAAAACCCCCTGAAGTAAAATTGTCATGAAAAGCTTCTCGAAATTCGCCGTTCGGAACCGGCAATAAACTGTAGGTCCCTTTCACCTATGGGAAAATGAAATCACACACAACATGGTTGATTGAGAGAAGCCCGGCTTTGGTCCTTCATGGACTTTAACGTCAACATACATACATACATACGAAATTGAGGCAGCTTTTGACAACGCAACTTCTGATAGCATGTGCAGTGCACTTATACAATTTAATATTATTGACCGAAGCATTGTTGGTGCACAAGACACTGACTGGAGACGCGGGTCTCGACGAATGCGTCAGACCTGATGTAAACCAGGGATTGCCCCAAGGCGGCGTTGCCTACTCAGTATTTTCAATGCGCGGGTGATTTTGCTATTCTCGTTGCTCATGTTTGACGAATGTCTTTTTTTTTTTTTTTTTTTTTAGAAACTCGCGCAGGTTCAAGAGTCTTATATTTTCTTATAATGTGTCATATACACACAACCTGAACGGAGTGCAGTGGTTTGGGTCGTTGATGTTCGTTAACTCTCAGGGGTGGTTGTCCTAGATAGGACGAGAGCCGACCGAATTCCGCGTTTTTGGTTGTAGTCCGTACTAATTCGTTCAAGCACTTTTTAATATTGCATACGCACAGGATGAATTCCAGTTGACCATATACTGTGAGTGTTATGCCTGCAGCAGTACATCTGGTAACTTTCCATTCACAACTGCGTTGCATACTTTTGTCCGTATAGGAATTACTTTTTCTTGGCTATGAAGCGAATTGAACTATAGACCTTCCGCTCGGCGGTCGATGATGTTAACCACTGCACCACGGCCACCCCGTCTGTCACCAAACTCAGGCAGTGCTAGGAAAGAGTTCTCGTTTCATCCACATATCTCTTTAAGAGATCGAGGAAGTAAACAGGCTTTGCTAAGTTGGTCAAGGCCTTATCGGTAAAACATATTGTGCATTACTAAGAAAGAATATTTGGCAATGATGACCATCATCTCAAATCGACTGTTTAGTGGGACGAGCTGACGTGCAAACCCCAAATCACGCTTTCTCTCTGATGCGTAAGAGCCTTTTTGATTTTACACGCATACAAGATTCAATAAATACAACATCTCAGTCCAGCTAACCATCATTCGCATTGTATGCTCACCGGTTGGCTCTTACAGCAGTTGAACCTGACAATCAATTCTCATTATCATCTTCAGCGACGAGGCACTTTTCACGTTAAATAGGACGGTGAACAACAAAATTGCCGCATTTGGTGCAGGGAGAATTCGCATAAATCTTCAAAAAATTACCATTTGGGGTGCCTTTTGGTCAAATAATATTATCGGACCTTACTTTTTCGAAAATAAGGATGAAAATACCATTACAAGATGGTGCAACTGGTCAAACTCCGCCTGAGAAAATCGCTTAACTTCGGATAGCAGAATAGAAAGTTAGTGTGTGGGTTGACTTACTTCTTTTTAGAAATTTTGGAAAAACCACCCTTCAAGTCCTAAAAGCAATATTACTGCCGAGGTAAATGCCATAGAAACGGGCCAATTAGAAGATGACATCAAACATTTTCACTGTCGTCTTTCTTTGTCAAAAAAGAAAAATGTGATTGAAGCCTAAATTCGCATTTACCCTACATATATGATGAAGTACAATATTAATGCCATATATGTGTGGTTTAGGAAAAGTGTCTTTTAGTGCCACTCACACTGCATTGCTTGCTCTCCTCCTCCACGGAGAGCTCCAAGATTTGGCAGTGATCTGGGATGTAGTCTTTCTATAACCCTTTTATTTATTTTGGCTTTACAGCCCATGAAGGGCCACAGTAAAGAATCTCTCAATCATTCTTGTTGTGTGTGAGAATGTTAGTTATACTATAGGGGGTTTTCTCAGAGCCCCATTGAGGAGAAGTACCGTGAAAACCACACACTACCCACTGTGCCACGGCGTTCTTACCATTTTCTGTAATAATGCGAGAACTTCCATGTACGTAAGCTTTTCTCAGTCCCGGGTCACGCCGCGGCGCGCCGGGGTCCCAGAGTAATGAAATCTCTGATGAATTTTAGCTTAACCTGTATCCAATCTCAAGTTGTCTGTCAACGACTGGGTACTCTTGCTTGTGGCGTGGATAACAGCACAGCAGAACACTTCCTCTGTGATCATCAGGTGGCTCTTGTGATGTGTCCCAAAACTTTAAGCTCAATGACTTTCTATTTTCTTCCAGGAAACGGGGAAAATGTAACAATCAGTATATGCATCTGAGTGCTCCAATAGTTAGTAATATCCTCCATCAAAAAAAAGGACCGCAACTTGCCAACTTTAGTTTTTGCTTTCTCCAGTTTTAGACATACCAATTGAGTGTTTTATAGTGATTAAGAAGACCGCTCGCGAGTCTGCTGTTAGCGATGATTGCATAAATCTTTCCAAGTCGATGTTGGTTGTCAAAATTCTTTGACGATGCGGAGTTACCATCCAATCGAAAATCCGCTAGTTACTAGAGTCGTTTATAGGGCCTTTGTAATCCCACCTTCGGCGAGTTTTAAGCAAGCTCTGTAAAATCAAACTATGTCTTCTCGTCGTGACAGTCGGGGCTCTACGTCTGCGCTGTGAGAAACCTCTTTGAATATTTTCTCTCAGATCTTCAGGGAGAAACATTGAATGCTATTCGCATTGCTATATGGTGTAAAATCCAGGACTCCATTCGAACTTGTTTTTCTCCTTTTTCGTTTTTTTTTTTTTTAGAGACTCGCGCAGTTTTAAGAGTTTTTTATATTCTCTTATGATGTCATAGGTGGGACGAGAGCCGACCAAATTTCGCGTTGTTTGTAGTCCGTAGTAATTCGTTCGAGCACTTTAGACTTGCATACCCAGAGGATAAATTTTCAGTTGACCATATCATTTCATTCATTTTAAGTTCATTTTATTTTCAGAAAAAAACTTATAACTGTCTTACGCGCTAGACAAAATGATTAAAGCAAGCTTACAATATAACTAACATTGGTGTCTTACTGACCTTAAGCGGGCACTCTAAAACAAACATCATATACTTAATCTATGTCTTTCGACAACTCAATATTAACAGAAAATTATAAACTTTTATTAATTTTATGGTAAGAAAATTAACAAAAAACCTTGCGTAATAAGAGGTTTTAGGGGGTTAATATATAAAACTAAAACCGACACAGCTATGTCATCGAACGTGTTTTTCACGGTGTTTCTCCTCAGCGGGGTTCTGACAAAACCCCCTGTAGTAAAATTGTCATGAAAAGCTTCTCGAAATTCGCCGTTCGGAACCGGCAATAAAACTGTAGGTCCCTTTCACCTATGGGAAAATGATATCACACACAACATGGGTGATTGAGAGAAGCTCGGCTCAGGTTCTTCATGGACTGTAACGCCAACATACGTACACAATATATAAAACTTATATCTAACTAATAATCCAACTAATTCCACCTTAATCTACTTTAACTAAAATGTATATACAGGGATATATACCTTGTATATATAATATGTATATACATCTTTTTAGGGTTCCATACCCAAAGGTAAAACGGAACCCTATTACTAAGACTTCGCTGTCCGTCCGTCCGTCTGTCACCAGGCTGTATCTCATGAACCGTGATAGTTAGACAGTTGAAATTTTCACAGATGATGTATTTCTGTTGCCGTTACCACGACAAATACTAAAAACAGAACAAAATTAATTATACATATACAAAATTACAAACAACCAATAATAAATTGTTTCGAAAGGTTTTCGTTGTCATCTTTCGTTCAATTCCCATTTGTGGGCGGCTCGTAGTCAACCATTTTGGGAAATCAAACTGACAGAAAGCGGGTGCGATCAGCACTTGACACGCGAACGAGTGGAGTTCAGCTGTTCAGCCCGCAGAAGGTCAGCATTTTTGTGTTTTTTGTTCCTAGTAGCACATGAGGGAGAGTGGGCAAAGAACTCCGGGAGAAATCTTCGGCAAAGTACTCGGAGAGTGATCTTCGGGGAAGAACTCCGGTACGGTTTTAAGCAGTTCCCGGTACGCGGCCGTACTGTGTGTCCTATTGCCTACGTTGGTCGCGGATATCACGTTCGTTGTATAAGGTATTGAAATCACAAATTCGCGTGTCGCGATTGGTGATGTGGGCTAAGTTGTTGGTCAGAGGAGTTTCGGTACGACTGTTCGAATACACTCAAGCTGCGGTTTATTTACTTTTTTGGACAGTGAATTCGTTTAATTTTTTTTATTTTATATATATTTTTTTTTATTTATTTCGACTTTTTTTATTGACATACGGTGTAGGGTAGTTTTAAGTAAACCTAGATTAAGTTAGGTTAAGGAAATTAAATTTGTGACATATTGAAATTGACGTCGCGGCAGGTGGAGAGGAGCAAGTGAGCAAGAGGAGCAAGCGATCTTGCACACATACGAACCGATACGTACATCCGTGCATACGCATCACATACGTGCATACACTCACACATCTGTAAGCTATGTATAAGTATACATACATACATACATATGTACATTACGAAGTAGAGTTGGGTAGTTCCGGACATGTATAGTTCACGGAACTATGTCCTCTCTCGGACACATGTCCTCTCGTTCCGCAAATTGAACGAAAATAGTTCCATAGTTCCATTCAACCCTTATTCATCAATCACATATGTATGTACAAAACGAAAAAAAAAAAACATAAATGTAAACGAACGTTACCATCAAGTGGTTTCAACAGCCGTAGGCAGTTTCAACCGTCGTCAAGTTTGTTATTGAATTCAACACTAATCAACTTCGTGGCAGTTGTCTCTTTTATGTAGTAGTATGTAGTAGTCAGTTGTAAGGTAGCTTCAGAGTGAAGAAGTCGTGAGCAGCAGCGTGCAAGAGAACATAATAAAGAAGCTTATCAATTTCTAACTTACATTTGGGGGCTCAACAAATCATTCGTAATAAAAAAAAAAAAAAAAAAAAAAAAATACATCTCTATTGAATACATGAAAACCAGGCGGAAAAACGACTCAAAGATACAAAAAAATACATCGACGATGAGCGAGGAAGAAGGAAAAAATGTAACCGATCATACAACGGGACCAACGTGGAGTACCAATAAAATCACACAATCTGGGAAAAAAGATGGAAAATGTAGTGAGTTTAATATACAACAAATGGTCGAACAAAATAATCAGAGCTTGCAGGAAGTCATTCAATTGCTGACGCTAAAAATTAAAGCAGATGAAACAAAACAAAATGATTCCAAGGTTTCAGTGGAAAATTTTGCAAAAATTATTCCAGACTTCGACGGAGAGACGATTCCCGTTAAACAGTGGTTTCAGAATTTTGAGCAAAATGCCGACGCCTATGGTTTGAGTGAAAAGCAGAAATATGTGCAAGCACGGGGTAAGATGACGAATACAGCCAAACTATTCCTGGACTCGGTGTCCGTGGCTGAATACGGAGAACTGCGCTCGTTATTGGAAAATGAATTTGAACGTTTATATGATAGTGCCGAAATACATAAACGGCTGAGGGAAAGAAAAAAACATAAAGAAGAGAGTTTCCACGAGTACTTGTTGCATATGAAAAAAATTGCCACGTTAGGTGCGGTTGATACGGATTCCGTTATACGATATATTGTAGACGGTTTGAGTATAAAATACGAAATCAAATACAATATGTACATCTGTAAATCATTCAAGGAACTCAAAGAGAAATATGATATTTTGGAGCGTATAAATGTCAATGACAGAACAGATAAGCAACAGAACGACAGTGCCAAGAAAAATCTGTTCACACGAAACGAGAAAATGAACCACTGTTTTAACTGCGGATCTATACAGCATCTGCGCAAGGACTGTCAAGCAGAAGTGAAATGTTTTAAATGTAACCAGAGTGGGCACATTTCCAAAGTTTGTCCTGGGACGGCGAGGAGCGTTAACATTGTTGTCGATCGAAGTCGTTTAAAGGAGATCATAGTAAACAACGTCAAAGTGGAATGCTTGGTCGACACAGGGTCAGACGTGACCATCATAAAGGAACGTGTCTACAAAAAACTTAAAGATGTCAAATTGCAAAAGAGTTTTTCGTTACTACGTGGCCTAGGTAACAAAAAAACAAACCCGATTGGAAATTTCGAAGCTGAGGTTGCAGTCGACGGCATACAAACGATGCAACAGTTTGTCGTAGTCCCTGACGATGCAGTTGAATTTGATGCACTTTTGGGATATGATTTTACAAAGAAGTTTTTTTTTACATCATCCAGAAATGGTTACCAGTTCTCTCTCATATCGCCGGAGGAAAATTATATGGAGGAAAATCAGATAAGTATTTATAATATTATTGAATCAAATACTGATATAGACACTCCCCCGCAGTATAAGAACATTGTACAAAGGATGATAGAAAACTACGCCCCGGCCGAAGAACCCGTGAAATGTCCAATAAAATTGAAAATTGTGCCAGATGGAGAAGTTGTGCCATTTCGTCAGGCACCAAGCCGTCTCCCAGTTGATGAAACCGAAGCAGTACAGAAGCAGGTTGACGACTGGCTTGAAAAAGGAATTATTCGCAAATCTACATCCAATGTTGCCAGCAGAGTTGTTGTCGTTAGGAAGAAGGACGGATCCTTCCGCGTATGTGTGGATTTCCGAAAGCTGAACAGCATGGTGCTGAAAGATGGCTTTCCAGTACCACTGATCGACGACGTGTTAGAGAAGTTGCAAAAGGCGAAATATTTTACTGTCATGGACCTGGAAAATGGATTCTTTCATGTGCCAGTTGAGGAGTCAAGCAAGAAACTTACAGCGTTCGTTACCAAAAGCGGTTTATACGAGTTCAATAGAGCACCGTTTGGATTTTGTAACTCGCCAGCTGTGTTTATTCGATTTGTCAATCACGTGTTCCAGAGCTTGATCAATCAAGGTATGATGGAGCTGTACATGGATGATATCATCATTCACGCGGTGACAGCGGAAGAGTGCCTTTATAAAATGAAGAGAGTATTCACTGAAGCAGCAAACTATGGGCTGAACATAAAATGGCAAAAGTGTCACTTCCTCCAAACAGCAGTCAACTTTTTGGGGCATACAGTCGAAAATGGGCATATACAACCAGGTCGGGAAAAAACAACCGCCGTTAGAAATTTTCCGGTACCAAAGAATGTGAAATCTGTGCAAGCTTTTCTGGGCCTAACGGGCTTCTTTAGAAAGTTTATAAGAGGTTATGCACAAATCGCTCGACCACTGACGAATTTGTTACGCCAGCATGTTCCATTCGAAATGGGCTCAGCTGAACTCAGGTCAATCCAACAGTTGAAGGATGCGCTTACTACTGAACCGTTGTTGCGGATCTACGACAGAGAAGCACCTACTGAAGTCCATACTGATGCATCAAAAGACGGGTTCGGCGCAGCATTGTTGCAAATGTTTGAAGGTCAGCTACATCCGGTGTTTTTCTGGAGCAAGAAGACGTCTGTTCAAGAGTCGCGGCGGCACAGTTACGCGTTAGAGGTCAAAGCCGCATATCTTGCCTTAAAGAAATTTCGCCATTATTTACTAGGAATGCACTTCAAGTTGGTTACAGATTGCTCAGCGTTTAAGCAAACAACAAACAAAAAGGATGTACCACGAGAAGTAACGCAATGGATAGTATATCTTCAGGACTTTGACTTCGACGTAGAGCATCGACGTGGCGAAAGAATGAAACATGTCGACTGCCTCAGCCGCTATCCGCAGAATATACTAATAATTTCATCAGAAGTGTCAGCACGCATAAAGAAAGCTCAGCAGAACGACGCTCATATTAAAGCTGTAACAGAAATTCTTACCAGTCGACCATATGAAAATTTCAAAAGCAAAGGAGGTCTCATATACAAAAGTATAGATGGCAACGATCTGTTGGCGGTGCCCAAGTCGATGGAGCACGAAGTTATCGCGAACGCGCACAACGATGGGCACTTTGCAGTGCAGAAAACAATTCATACCATTCAACAACGTTACTGGATACCCCATCTAGAGGGCAAAGTCAGTCAGTTTATTAACAATTGCATCAGATGTATAATACACAACAAGAAATTGGGCAAAAAAGAGGGTTACTTACACTGCATAGATAAAGGAGACAGACCGCTGCATACTCTGCATATCGATCACCTTGGTCCCATGGATGCTACATCGAAAAAGTACAAATACATTTTTGCAATGGTGGATGGGTTCACCAAATTTGTATGGCTGTACCCGACAAAGTCGACTGGATACGAAGAAGTGCTGAAGAAGTTTAGCGATTGGTCGGACATATTTGGTGCTCCCACTCGAGTGATCAGTGATAGGGGATCAGCGTTTACCTCAAAAGCATTCGAAGAGTACACAAAAGTGAATGGCATTGAACACGTCCTAAGTACAACAGGTGTCGCAAGAGGCAATGGGCAAATAGAACGCGTAAATAGGTCAATTTTATCGATAATTGCGAAGCTGTCGTCGGACGAACCGTCGCGATGGTATATGTACGTGGCGAAAGTACAGAAGGCAATAAATGCTCGTGTTCATTGTGCAACAAAAGTATCACCATTTGAAATGATGTTTGGCATTAAAATGAAAAGTGAAATAAACGTACAAATCACCGAGTTGCTGGAGCAAGAGATGTTCGAGAATTTTGACAACGAACGACAGAAAATACGCGAAGAGGCCAGGAAGCAGATACAACATGCACAAACAACATATAAAAAGAATTACGACAGAAATCGCAAGAGTGAATATGGTTACAAAGTTGGAGACCTGGTTGCAATCAAACGTACCCAGTTTGTTACGGGACGGAAATTGGCGAGCGACTACCTTGGACCATATGAAGTCACTAAGGTAAAGCGAAACGGGCGTTACGAGGTAAGGAAAGCAGCACAAGTCGAGGGGCCAATTACTACAGCTACCAGCTGCGACCACATGAAGCTGTGGAAGTACGTCACATCAAATGAGGAGTTGCTGTCATCTGAGACAGATGACGAGTTGCAGGATGGCCGAGTGTAAACGAACGTTACCATCAAGTGGTTTCAACAGCCGTAGGCAGTTTCAACCGTCGTCAAGTTTGTTATTGAATTCAACACTAATCAACTTCGTGGCAGTTGTCTCTTTTATGTAGTAGTATGTAGTAGTCAGTTGTAAGGTAGCTTCAGAGTGAAGAAGTCGTGAGCAGCAGCGTGCAAGAGAACATAATAAAGAAGCTTATCAATTTCTAACTTACATAAATGCAACGAACATGCTTCTCATACGGTATGAGTTATACCCCGTAGTTTTCAAGAAACCCAAAAGTATGGAGATGTGGCGATAAAGCTCGAACAGATGGTGTACACTGTACAGCACACTTGAACTGAAATGAAGAAAAGAAATGAAAGAATATAATGCCCGCACCGCATTTCGTGAACGAATGTCATACATGTGTATGTATGCATTCAGGTCCGGACATGGACATGGTTTGCTAGTTCCATATCGGTGCGATAATACATTTAGTTCCGGACATGGACATGTTTTTGCTAGTTCCGTATCGGTGCGAGTATACATTTATTATTTTAAAACGGGTAGAGATTGCAGTGCATACCGAGATGGAATAATTATCTTATAACCCCATTTAGATACTGTTTCAAATATATTGAATGGTCTTTCCAACAAAGTTGTTGGTCCAATATAACTCCTAAATATTTAAAACTGTCCACGTGTTCAATCAAGAAGCAATTTTTAAACATTCTTGATTGTTGAATACTATATCTTCAAGAACAAATCGATTACACAATGGTGCATGATAATATAAGGGAAGGTCTCTGAAAACTCTACCGTTGATATTAAATATCATGTACTTCGTTTTGTTGCTAATTATTAGTTTATGATAAGTAAACCATCTCCTTAACATATCTAGGTCATAATTAACATCTGCAAAACTATCAATTAGGTTAGTGTTTGAGTGGAAAAGAGATGTTTCATCAGCAATGGCAGTTATTTTGCCTTTAAAAGGTTGTAAGAAAAACGAATTAACATAAATTAGAAAAAAGATTGGGCCCAATACTGCTCCTTGGGGAACACCCATATTTAAGAAGTCTATAGAACTGTAAACATTCCTAATTTTCACAACTTGATAACGGTTGGATAAATAAGAAGAAAACCATTTATAAATGGAGCCTCCGAAACCCGCTTTGTAAAGTTTATCGAGTAGCAAAGTATGATTAACCATATCAAAGGCCTTACTGATATCAACAAATAATGTTGATGGTATTTGAGAAGTTTTTAAACTATTATATATTTCACCAGTTAATTTCAATAAAGCAGTTTCAGTCGATTTGCCACGTCTAAACCCAAATTGGCAATCACTCAAAAAATGAGTATTTTCTAAAAATTACAACATTCTAGATTTTAACTATCCGAAAAGTGAGAATAAAATGTCACTGATTATGTATTCCTATTGTTGCTTTAACAACAAATACTTAGACAGAATATAATAAATATATGTATAAATGGGGCTCCCACACAACAGACATGCTTTTTTTGCCGTTTTTATACATAATAGTACGGAACCCTTCGTGCGCGAGTCCGACTCGCACTTGGCCGGTTTTTTTAATTTTTTGATTTTATGGTTTTTTTTTTATGATTTTCCTTTTTTGATGTTTTTATGATTTTCCTTTTTTTTTTTTTGTTTTATTCAAAATGCCCAACACCATACTTAGCCTGCCCTAGCCTACCTTAGTCTACCCTACCCTATCTAAGTCCGCCATTAGTTTTCGGCGAACCTGCCTTAAAAAGGCTATATTAAAAGATTCCACTACGGAGTCCGTTAGCCACCAAAAGCGTTGATGCTGTCGGACAACGTCTTCTCTATCTCGGCGAGAAACCGCTCTACTGAACCTGAGGCGCTCGGGCTCACAGAGCACGACGTCAGGTTCGTAAAGGAGCCGCCGTTCCACAGAATTACGGTCCACATGGAAGATTAGCGGTACCGTCAATCTATCCTGGATTAAAGAAATGCTTCCGGAGGCTCAAACCCGTTCAGGCGCACTTTTTCATTATATATAGAATTGGGGTAGTAAGCCCCAGAGATCAGGTAATTGACCGAAGTCATTGCCCTTGCAACGTGTCCTCGAATCAGTTTAATCAGAAAGCTATCTATCCGTAAAGTCCTTGCCCTATCGTATAGGACCCCGTTGGGATAGAACTTTCTGTACTCAGACTCTGGTGTTCTGTGTAATCCAAGACAAGTCCTCAGACATTGTCTCCCAAACACCCGAATCCTTTCCATTAAGCTTGCGCTCACATTAAACCAGACGGGACATCCATAGGCAATCATAGGCCTGACTAAGGTCATGTAGCAGATTACCTTCACCCTAGAATCAAGTTGGCTGCAGTGAAACAGCCATCTTGTCAAGGCGAAAGCGCCCCGGGCTCTTTCCAGAGCAGTTCTACACTTTTATCGAAGTACAGATACTGATCTAGCTAGATCCCGAGGTATCTTTCTACGCTTTTACTCGCCAATGGACGCCCGTCCGGTCCGATGATTGCGAATCTTCGCCAATGTTTTCTAGTGGCCCTAGAGGCCCTAGACAGAGGCGTTCTGAATAAAATAGTCTCTGATATCTGGAAGTTGATTTTCAACTTCCAGTCATCACAGAACTGCTGAATTTTATCGAAGTCACGTTGCAATAAAATTCCAATGACCTCGATCGTTGGACCTGATCTGTACGTAACAAAGTCATCTGCATACGCTATTAATTGGTGAAGAGAAACTATCAATTCACTGATATAAATGCTGAAAAGGATCGCCGAAAACGAACCGAATGGCGAGTAGAATCGGTAGCAGTTCCGCCTCGGCCCCCGGTGCCTTAGGAACGGGCACTGGGGCTTGGCAGCAGCCTATGGTGTTTGTGCCGCTTTTCCCTGACCTGCCGCCATTTGAGCGTAGGTCAAATTGGGTGTGGCGGCTCCCTCCGTCCTCCCTCGAGGGAGGTATCTTCTCGACGTTCTGTCGAGCTTCTCTTATTTGCTTAATAGACTGGAACTTAGGACAGCCCCGATAGTTTGCCCCGTGTTCTCACAGAGTGCGCATAAAAGTTGTTCCCTTTCGAGAACTTTCTCTGCGCTCCGATCGCATTCGTCGTACCTGTGGTTCTGCGCACACTTGACACATCGATGCTGCATTTCGCAGTTCGACACGGCGTGCCCGAACCTCTGGCAGCGGATACATTGTATCATGTTTCCGCGCCTATCTAATTTTTCCCATCGCGCTCTCTGGGTGCCTAGGATTTTTATTTTCTTTAGACACTCCAGACGGCTGTCGGGTGTCAACTGGACCTGGAAGAAGTGCAATGGCCGCTTCTCCCGTTTGGCCGTGGTGAACGGTTTAGTCCCCTCAGTTGACCATATACTGTCAGTGTTATGCCTGCAGCAGTACGTTTTGTCACTTTCCATTCACCTCTGTGTGCATACTTTTTGTCCGTATAGGAATTACTTTTTCTTGGCTATGAAACGAATTTGAACTATAGACCTTCCGCTCGGCGGTCGATGATGTTAACCACTGCACCACGGCCTCCCCGTGATATAACCTGTATCGGTTATTTTTCAATTAAGCTTAATAAATAGAATATTTCGCGTTACACCTTAACCTCATTGTTTTAACCAAGGCTACTGATTAGAGAGCCCCATTTGTCGTCTCCAACATTGTAGTTACGACTATCACAAAGCACCACCATCTTATGCCTTTGCTATAAAACAAATTTTATCTTGGCACTTTCGCAATGGTTTATCGCCCCCGAGGCTCGCGACTACGGCTACCCCAAATTAATAATCAACAACTGTGTTCTATCACACTATCCGCCTAAACTTCCTGCACCTCCACCATATCAAAAATCATATCTCTCCGAGTATTGTTTCACAGTGCCCTTTGACGCTCTGTCATTTTCCATAATTTATAGGACACTTCTTTTTTATCACAAACTTAAGTCGGAGACAAATTTTCACCACCCTGCCGACCATTAATTTCCTTTAGGCCGGCAAATATAATTAGCTCCGTCCATTATTCCTACGCACAACTTATGATCAATGTTGGCCTGCCAAACATCCTGACCCTTGTCTAATAAATAATATCCAAAAGGAGAATGCATAATTAGTTCATAAATTTCCAAAGTATTTTTTTGTCAAACGAAGCGTCGGTCGCCTGTGCTTGGTCACTATAGTCAGATTTTAGTACCTCTCGGGTAGAGGTATTGTGTCAGCTTGCTGAAAGCACACCTAGTAACCGATTTTAAATAGCCCCATTGGGTATTACCCAAAAAAAAAAATGTTCTCGAGGCGATGTCCTTTCTCCTTGCATTTGTATTGTGGCGAAGATACTACAGCTGTTTCTCATCTCATTCCTTTGCCTTGAGCGACTGCTCTCGACCAAGGAGGACCTGTGCTCTGTCTGATTAATTAAAGGGAGTGTTGGCTTTCAAAGACAAGTCTTGAAGGTGGTTTAAAGGATGGCCACGGTATTTGGTGTGTACTTTACTTTCTCGACTGGTCGTCCTTAAAGCCGATATGCTGTGGGCGACAAGTGTACTACTCGTAGTATACAACTGAGGGAGTGTGTGAGTCATGTTACAGGGCATATCAAAATTCAAAGGACGCAAATGATAATGGAATCAGTCTGTGGTGGGCTGCAAAAGGTTGCTAAAGGAACCTCCGACAACAACTAATTACTTTCGAAATCAATTAACATAAATTTCGTGCGTCGTCAGGATCGAGCGAATGGTGACTCCTTGAAGGTGGTGCACGGTCTTAATGAGGTTTGTTGTTACATCCATGGTACATTACGGTAGTGGTGGAAATGGAAGTAAATTGCCTTTTTTGAATTTAGAAATTTACTGATTTAATTGTAAGTGATTGTTTCGTATCCGTGGGGTTGACTACAGGGCATTGGCTTGCTAACGTTTCGGGGGAGTTCAAGTATATTTCCTTCTGTCTGTGACAGACCTTAACACTTGAAACTTTGACAGGGTGGGTGGCTTTCCATTAACAAAGTTCACGTTGATTGCTCGACATTGTTTCCCACTGTAGTCGCCGTGACAAACTATATGCTTTTGAAACGGATATGCCTATTGCAAAGCATTGCATTTCTATCTCCTTACATTACAAAGTTGTCCTCTTTGGAGAAAAGGATGAGTTACCGCCTTGTTAACTGCGCTGACATGAATGAAAACACATTGCATCTAGGCGAGGTGGTTTTGGAGTATATTCCTTAAATGCACGTAGTGTTGCCCAGAAAACTACGTTGATTCCATTATACGTATGCATGTATGTATGTATGTACAATATTATAGTTGACATCTAGTGAATGTGTGCAAGTGCTGCCGCAAATACATTCTAACAATGAATAGACAAAACGTCTCATTCGCATCATTATCCCATTTACTTCTCCTATTTTATTCGCACCTTTACTGCAGGCTTATACATATTATGTACTATATGTCATACTGCATCCACGTGATTGTATGGTATTGTCTGATGCGTCTGAAACACACACAATAGAATCTCGCTGCACGTTGTATTTATAATGGATGGAGGAAGTATTTTTCGAGGAGGAAATTACTCTTGCCAGCTTCAAGGAGTGATGACCAAGATAAACGAGCTTAAGTAGGAGTGAAGCTTTTTGAAAGCGATGGCATATCGTAATGTGATCTTCGTTCTTCCTCGGTCGGTTTAGAAACGGTTATCTTACCATCCCACTGTCTACACTGCACGTCGGCTACGACTTGTTCGGGTGTCAAGAGCAAAGATATACGACCAAGTGCTTTACAGAGTAAATAATTCAAAGTGACGGAGATAATAAGTTTCCTGTTGTTTTAATTTTTCAAGTCAGAGGCGATGGGATGGAGTATCGCCAAAGCTCATTAAGGTGCATTTTCTTAGGATTAGGTTTTCGTCTGTATTCGGGCATTGTTGTGAAATCGAATCAGTAAACGCTTTTGCGTTTCCGTACTCATTGATTGTATTAAGCGCGGTTCACATTGAACGATTTGTCGTTGCGATTTGCTTGACAACCGTGGTTGGACGACAAATTGTGTATGCACGACCAATGTGAACGCTCTAGCTACAAGTCGGTACGATTTGTAGTCAGGAAGTTGAAAATTTCCAACTTTTTGCTTGTTGGACGACTTGTCGTAAGGTGTGAACAGTTGTCGTACAACTTCAGAGCATTTTTTCACTTTTGCTTGTGCGTTTAGAGAATCAACACCAACTTTGAGCGGAATAAACGATATGACTTCAAACAAAGAAAAATAATTTTGGTTTGATTTTTTCAGGAATTATTTTTCTTAGTAACTCATCATACGTTACTATCAATTCGCAAATAATTACGAAAATCCCAATCCAAATTTTCGTGAAATTCTCTTAACAGTTACAGATGAGAAATTATTACATTTTCCGACCCATGGTTTAATCCACATTCGCTTTTTTTTTTCTTCATTTTCGAGTATTTCATCGATAATCATCCCTGTGACCAGAGCATGCACCGCCATGTTAATACTTCGAAATTTCTATCGTAAGTGAAGTCTTTCAAGCAAGTTGTATGGTGTGGACGCTACGCATTATTTGGTCGTCAAGCAAATCGCAACGACAAATCGTTCAATGTGAACCGCGCTTTAGGGGTTTCGCTTTGACATTCTGTACCAGGAGATTTTCGGAGGTTTTGGCTATAATGTGACAAATAAGATTAAAGAGTCAGTAATTCGAACTAAAACGGTGCAAGGGTATTAACTGACGGTTTCAGCGTATTCAAAATGAGACACTACACATAAAGCAATGTCCTTGTTGTAATGTAGCAATACTTTTGCAAGCTTTACTTAAGGTCTTTTATGCCATCTCAAAATAATCTGTTTGCACAATCACCTCCTCGCTCGACCTAAGAAAATGATAAAGTAACGTACGTTTTCTGATATCAATTTTTCATTTCTCTGTGGATTTTGATAAAACTTGGAATGAAGGTCTAGACATTTAATTAACACGTCTTCATGTACATTGTGGATTTTTAAGTGTACACGGTGTCGCTTATAAGATCCTATCCAGTGTATTGTGTTAATGTCCAAAGCAGTTGTGCACCGCACTAATCGGCGACTTCCGGCCAGGCAAATCGACTATAGACCAAATATTCACGATGCGACTAATCTTGGAGAAGAACAGCGAGTTTCAAATCGATACTCACCACCTCTTTATCGATTTTAAAGCCGCATCAATTCATCAAAAAGTCCTACACATAACCCTGGCCCTCCAGGTTGGGGGTTGTGCTTAGGGGTAACATCCCTATCACGTAAAAACCTACTTGTTCCGAAACAACAACAAGCCTCGGATACGGACGGATACAAAGCTGACGACCCCTGCAAACGACTAACGGACTTGGGAGTCTGCACCTGGAATGTTAGGTCCTTTAACAGACCGGGTGCAGGCGATCAATTGGAGCAAACCCTCAACTGCTATAAAGCAGATATAACCGCACTCCAAGAAATGCGATGGGTTGGACCAGGCAAAAAACGGATGAAAAATTGCGACATCTACTACGGGAACTGCTATAAGGAGAACAAACAGCGCTTATTCGGGTGCGGATTCGTTATTCGAGGAAGACTACGACAAAAAGTCTTAAGCTTCCGGGATGTAAGCGAACGCCTCATGACAATCCGCATCAAAGCTAAATTTGGAAACATAAGTTTGATATGCGCTCAGGCCCCAACGGAAGAAAAGGACGATCGACTCAAAGAAGAATTCTACGATCTCCTAGACAGAACATATGCCCAATGCCCCAGCTACGACACAAAAAAAGAGTTCTAGGAGATTTTAATGCAAAATTGGGCAAAGAGGACATATTTGAGTCGATCATAGGAGAGCATAGCCTCCATAACACTACATCCGACAACGGACTAAGGCTAATCGATTTCCTAGCGGGGCGTAACCTCCTTGTAGCAGGCACGTGATTCCCCCATCTCAACATTTACAAGGGTACCTGGCGGTCTTGTGATCAAACGACCACCAACCAGATTGATCACATTGCGATCGACGCCAGACACTCCTCCTGTATTCTCGACGTACGAACCTTCTAAGGGGCCAACTTTGACTCGGACCACTACCTTGTTGTAGCCAAGGTACGAATGAGGATATCAAGAATGCTTAGGAGTCGAGTAGGACAACGTAAGTTTGACGTGGGAAAGCTACAATCGCAAGAGGCTGCCAGAATCTTTGCCGATCGTGTCTCTTCCAAGCTCTCTCAAAATCCGCACACAGCAGCACAAACAATAGAGCAGCAATGGGCGCATTGCCAGAGCGCCGTCAGAGACGCTGCCTCAGAGGTGCTGGGTTTCAAACCGCCACCACCTAGAAACCACTGGTTCGATGAACAATGCGAACTAGCCCATGCAGCAAAACAGGAAGCATATAAAGCCATGCTGCAACGACGGACGAGAGATGCTCGCGAAATATATGAGCAGAAGAGAAGAGAGGAACACTCGCTTTTCAGAAGAAAGAAGAGAGAGCACGGAAAGCGTGAGATCGAAGAGACGGAGAGATGATTCCGCAGGAATGACGCCCGTAAGTTTTACAATAAGGTAAAACGAACATGCCATGGCTACAAAGCCAGAGCGGCGGCCTGCAGGGATGAAAACGGAGAACTGGTAGAAGACTCGCAGTCGATGCTGAGGATTTGGAAAGACCACTTCTGCAGACTGTATAACGGCGATGATAGACAAGATACCGCTGTCAGGCAGAACGAGCCATTCGTAGTGGACGACAATGAAACAGAATTCAGTCTACCCGACCTAGACGAAGTCAAAATAGCGATATCAAGACTTAAGTCTAATAAAGCCGCGGGCGCAGATGGCCTGTCTGCTGAGCTTCTTAAGGCGGCTGGAGATGAGCTGGTAAGGTGCATGCACCATCTCATTTGCAAGGTATGGTCGGAGGAAAGCATGCCCGACGAATGGAATCTCAGCATCGTTTGCCCGGTCCATAAGAAAGGAGACCCCTATAACTACGCCAACTATATGGGAACAAGTCTCCTTAACATCGTATATAAGATCTTCTCTGCCGTATTGTGTGAACGCCTGAAACCGTTGGTGGATAACCTGATCGGCTCTTATCAGTGTGGTTGCAGACCAGGTAAATCCACAATAGACCAAATATTTGCTCTACGGCAGATCTTGGAGAAGACCCAGGAATACCAAATCGACACTCACCACCTCTTCGTCGATTTCAAGGCCGCGTATGACAGCGTATATAGAGACGAGCTGTACAAAGCCATGTCTAGTTTTAACATCCCTGTCAAACTCATCCGACTGTGCAGGATGACAATGGCGAATTCTCGCTGCTCCATTAAGGTCGGTAATGAGCAAAACGAGACCTTTGATGTTAAAAAAGGATTTAGGCAAGGTGACGCGCTGTCATGCAAATTTTTCAACATCGTGCTTGAAAAGATCGTGCAAGAGTCACTGGCTAACACAAGAGGTACGATTTATTTCAAGTCTACTCAATTGCTTGCGTACGCCGACGACATTGACGTGATTGGACGGACACAGCGAGATGTCAATGAGGCCTTTGTAAGCATTGAGATAGAAGCGGCTAAGATGGGTCTCAAGGTTAATGAAGGTAAAACCAAATATCTGCTTTCATCTAAAAGAGACGGGCAACACCGACGTATTAGGCAGAACGTCACCATGGGCGGATATAACTTTGAAGTGGTCAAGGAATTCGTCTACCTTGGCTCACTGATGACCAGCGACAACAACACCAGCGCTGAGATAAAACGCAGAATCACTCTTGCCAACCGCTGTTTCTTTGGGCTCAAGAGGCAATGGAGAAGTAGAGCCCTCTCTCGGAAAACCAAGGTGACACTATATAAGACCTTAATCATCCCAGTCCTCCTCTAGGGAACAGAGGCTTGGACCTTAACAAAAGCGGATGAAGATGCCCTTGGTCGTTTCGAGAGGAAAATTCTGCGCACTATCTACGGTCCCGTTTGTTCAAACGACTGGAATACCAGCTCTATTTGCCCGATCCACAAAAAAGGCGATCCGACCTCTTGCGAGAACTATAGAGGTATATCCCTGCTCAATGTCGCATACAAGATCCTGTCCAGCGTATTATGTGAACGTCTAAAGCCATTTTGCACCGCACTAATCGGCAGCTACCAGTGCGGCTTCCGGCCAGGCAAATCGACTATAGACCAAATGTTCACACTTCGATAAATCCTGGAAAAGACCAACGAGTTTCGAATCGATACACACCATCTTTTCATCGATTTCAAAGCCGCATACGACAGCATTCATCGTGAAGAACTGTTTGGTGTGATGGCCGAATTCGAGATCCCGGTGAAACTGATCCAGTTGTGTTGCGCCACGCTAAAAAAAACACGCGATGCACCGTGCAACTCGGTTCTTTGACCTCGGAACCATTCGAAACATGCACCGGATTTCGGCAAGGAGATGCGCTGTCATGTGACTTCTTTAACCTGGTGCTGGAGCAGATAGTGCGACGGGCAGGCGTCAACAGGTAAGGCACTATCTTTTACAAGTCCATCCAGCTGCTAGGATACGCGGATGATATCGACATCATCGCGTGTTCTCGCCGTGGCATTGTGGAAGCATTCACGGCGATTGAAGAACATGCGAAACGAGTTGGTCTTAAGATCAATGAGGACAAAAGGAAATACATGCTGTCAAGCAAAAACCAATCCGTCGCTCACCACCTGGGACAAAATATAACAATTGACAGCTACAATTTCAAGGTAGTTGAGGAGTTTGTCTACCTCGGGGCAAACGTAAATTCCACAAATGACACCACAGTGGAGATCCGGCATAGAATCGCCCTTGGCAACCGCTGCTACTTCGGCTTGTCCAAACAACTGGGGTCAAAACTCCTCACTCGAAAGACCAAAGTCATGCTTTACAAAACGCTCATTCTGCCAGTCCTGCTGTACGGAGCCGAAAGCTGGACGATAAGCAGGACAGCGGAGCTGATTTTGGGTTCTGATTCTGATTCTGCGTCGGATATTTGGTCCTGTCTGTGAGGAAGGTGAATGGAGAAGAAGACACAACCGCGAACTCTACGAGCTGTACCAAGATGTGGATGTAGTCCGGAAGGCAAGAATCCGTCGACTACACTGGCTCGGCCACATCGAGCGCATGGACGTCAACGCTCCAGCTAACAGGGTCTTCGACTCTGAGCCTCCTGGTTCGAGAAGAAGAGGAAGACTGAACCTCCGGTATAAAGACCAAGTAATCGCGGATGTAAGACATCTAGGTCTTGACAACTGGAAGCAGCGTGCCCGGGACCGTCAAGGATGGAAGGCAGCTATAGCTCAGGTTTAGATCCTCCATGGATCGCTGGCCTGATAAGTAAGTACGATACCTACTCGCTACGATGCAGTTTTAACGACTATTACTCATAATCATTCCGGAAAAGGAATCGGCGATGCATTCAGAAACGATGCCGAGTATGTAATCGCATCGTTGCTATTATACTCGGCGATTATTACTCCGAGTACTTTTTACGTACCCGCGCAGTGCTCTAATACCTGGATATAATTATGTTCAAAAGTAACTTGTAAAATGTTCAATCAACGGAATGAAAAAGCAAGAATGGGACATGTCTTATGAAAGTCGTACCAAAATCCCTCAAAGTATTAAGTAGACTAAATTACTCGAAATTGCCATAAAAAAAAAGTACGCTAATAATCAAGACCGTGGTCGGCGCGCCGCGGTTTCAACTCTTCCCGTCCATCTTAGAAAAGCGGCAACTTTCTTCCAGGCCACCTTTGGGTCTTACTGCGATATCGCAGGTATAAACACAAACCATGTTTATTTAACTTACGCAAATGGTATCAGTGAGCATAGGTATAAACATTTAAATAATCTTTGTATAAATCTAATTCAATAGAAAAATAATGGGTTAAGTGATTTATTAATTTTAAGTAACTTTGAGTGCGGCAGTGGGTGTCGTACATTATTCAAGATAATTCTCTCTTAAGCTTGATGTTGTAATTTTCTGTAAGGTATATTGATAGTATTTGAAGTGAATGAGAGACAACAATTTTAAATAAGGATTAACTTTAACCTACAAAAATAAGAAAAGCTCATAAGACAGAGTGTGGGTATTCAAGAAGTAGAATGAACAAAAAAAAAAAAAATGAGATGTCATCAAAAACATAACCTGTAAAAAAAACCAAGTCTCGCAACTCAGTTCTTCTACCGTAAAAAGTTGTGAGATCCATGTAATACTAAGTCGGTTAATTTATTCAGTCCCTTCTGCCTTAAGCTATTACGTAATTAGCTAAGCTAACAACATCATATAGTGACCATATCAATATTAAAAATCTTTTATGTTTTAAGTAAATAGATTGACTTGAAAATCGCACTAAATAATCCAAATTAATATAATATGTATTACTTGTGAGATACCATGTGTTTTCATGCGATGGCCAGGTTAATCTATTTAGGTACTTAAAACATAAAACTTGCTTTCAATTTTGTTCGAACAATTTATTTTCTGTCGCTAATTCGCCGAGGGTGCTGGAAAAAGCCTGCGACGGTAGGGCTTTATTAAAGAAAATTAGTTTGTCGAAGACGAAGAGCGTCCCGACGGCCATCAACCTCTAACAACGAAGCTTATGTTAAAAAAATCAAGGATTTGGTGCTTGCAAAGCCGTCGGTTAATATTTAGAGATCTTGCAGATGTTGTAGGCATTCCAAACCTACCATTCTTGATTGGTACCGAAAACGCTGATTTTTTTTTTTTTGGAAAAATGTCATTGGGTGTGTGAAACAATGCTTTCTGCATTATTATGGGAAATAGGACTTGTATTAATGCTTACGATCTGGAAACAAGCGATCAATCAGTATCAATGAATATCGTTCTAGACGGAAGGGCAAGGCGGAAAAATCGCGTCAAATGCGCGTTATTATTTCAGTGTTATACGTCGTTTTCGTGGAGCTATTCGCATAAAGCGACCGGAATTGTAGCGAGACAAGATTTTGGTTTTTGCACCACGATAATGCACCGTCTGACACAGCATTGATTCTTCGTTACCATTTTGCCAAAAAAAAAAACACTCGACACATATCGTTCGAGTGTTGCCACCGTGCGACTTCTGGCTAGTTAAAAAACTAAAAGACCTCTTCAGGTTCACCGTTGTGAGTCGACAGAGGAGATGTAAACCGCGTCGAAGGGAGAACTGAAGACCGTCCCAGAAATCGACGGTACTAAATATTTCTCTGAAAATCCGTTAGAATTATTGCATTGTATTAGGGTAGGATTACTTCGAGGGCGATGAAATTGACTTAGAAGAATAAAAAAGAATTTTTATATTACAATGCCCATGTTAGTTCTTTTTTGCACTCTTTTGTTAACTGTTAGAGCACTCAGAGGCAATTACTGGTCCATAGTACTACCAAACTGACACATACCTTAACGGAGCCACGTCGGCTCCAAGGGTACGCCCCCGTGCGGCGAGCAAAGGCACCATCGCAGACATAATGGTTCTGCTGTGTCATCCTGTGTCGTCGCAACATGCAGCACAGGTCGGCATCTCCCTGATGCCGAATATGCAGAAATGCTTGGCAAAAGGGCCCGTAGTGACGCCCGCAAGTCGACTGCAGTCAATTCTCCCTAAGGATAAGAAGAATGCCGCCGATATCTTTCAGACATCAGGCGTACGCGCTTAGTTATATTGCATCCTGGATAATTAAACACCCAATCGCTAATATAGGAATTTACCGTGGACGCAGGTGGACCTAGAGCGAGTTCAGTTCAGTTCTGGCGATTTCCTCAGAGATCTCATTCCCATAATGACCTGCGACCAAGGTTCCCATCCATCCGGTTTCCGACCGGACTGTTGGGTTTTAGATGGAATTGTTGGAGTCAGGTCGCTAACTTATCTCCGGATGCAATTTGTCCGGTCAGATAAAATTGTGAATAAAACGTTGCTAAATCGCCGCCGACGGCGATGCAGCACGCAGGCCACGACGCTGCGGGTGGCGACCCGGACGGTTGCAGGGAGATGTAGACCAAGTGCCGTATTTGATAGGTTGCGACGCCTCGAACAAGGGCAACTTCAAGATATATCCTGTTGTAATTCGGTTCTTCAATGCAGACAAAAGTACGACATCTTCTATCAGCGACTTGTACGAAGATTCAGATGAGACTTTCGCTGCCATAGCCGAAAATATGATAAAGTGCATCAAGAAAGTTGACCTTAACCCAGGTAATTTAGTTTCGCGTGGAGCTAATAATTGAAAAAAACAAATCTGTATTTGTCAACCTAAAGAATACATTGAATCTATCAGAGCTTGAGACTGGACATTGTCAGATGCATATTTTGGATAACATCGCTAAGCTTGCACTAAGGATGCTGTCTTATGACGTTGAATCATTCGTCATAAAAGTGTTTAATGAGTTTTCGTCAAGTGCGTAGAATTTGGCGAACTTCATGCAAAAATTCGAGTTTTTAGATGTGAAATACAAAAATCTACTCAGTCATGCTCCGACAAGATTCTGCACTCTATTCCCCGCTGTAGATAGACTTTTGTTAGAATTCACAGGCGTAGACATCGTTGCGGAGAAGCTAGGTGTTAAATTTGATTGCGACCAACTATTCTCAGAAATTTGTTTGCGAAAAAATTGTAGAACCTGGACCAAGTACTAGTTATAGCACGGACCAACGGAGTCAGAAAACAAATCCACAAAGAGCTGATTTATTATGGGTTGAATTTTTCAAAACAAAACCTAAAGCCCCAAATCTTCCAAGAATAGTACAGACAATATTTGCGGTTCCGCCTTCAAATGCGTTTGTAGAACGCATATTTAGCGTCATGAAAAATATTTGGCCGGACGAAGGGAATCGTTTGAAAGTCGAAATGGTGAAGGCGGAATTGATGGTGATGTTCAACCATATATAACCTGTTTAGAGTTTGATGAAATTCTAGGAACAAATTTTTATTTTCATTTATTTATTTTTTTGTTGAAGGCTTCTGCTATCCGCTGGAGCACTCAGATGCAAACACTGGTCCATTGTACTCCAGACAGACAACTTAAATTACTGTATTTTCCCCGTTTTCCGGAGAAATATTTTAAGGAGTTTCAGTGATGTAGAGCTAAGGGATTCGACACACACCACGTCGGCTCCAAGGGTGCGCCACCGTGCGCGAGCAAATCACAGAGGAAATGCTCTGCAGTATCATCCTCCTCTTCGCATGTGGCGAAGGTAGGCACAGGTAGGCGTCTCACTGATGCCGAGCACGTAGAGATGTTTGGCAAAAGTGTAATGACCCGTGATAACTCCCACAAGCCTTCTGCAGTCGACTTTCCTTAAAGACAGGAGGAATGCTGTAGATTTTTTGCAGACATCAGGGCATACGCGCTTAGTCATCCTGCACCCTGGACAGTCCCTCCATCTACGGTTGTGTGTATTAAATACACAATCGTCAATGTAGAAATTTACCGTGGACGCAGGTCCTAGAGCGGGTTCAGACCCTGAGAAGCTCTCTTCCGAACCTATTCTGGCGAGTTCATCAGAGATCTCATTCCCTTGGATCCCATAGTGGCCTGGAACCCATACAAGCCTTAATGAACTTAGTCTGCCGACTTTGTTCAGGAAGGACTTGAGTTCAAGCACTAATTTGGAGCTAGTTAAGGGATTACACACAGCTTTTAGTGCAGCTTGGCTGTCACTACAGACACATATGCTTTCCCCTATCCACCTGCGCTTCACAACGTAGTGCATGGCTATTAGGATTGCGTATATCTCTGATTGGAAGACAGACGCATATTCTCCTAAGGAGAAGTGCAGTCGGATGTTTTCGCGCTCAAAGAAGACCCCAGCACCGGCACCAGCGACGACTATCCTTTCCAAGTTCAGTATCCAGCCTTAGCCAATCCTGACGCCATGGAAACTCGACTGTGAAATTACGGCGCAGTAGAATAACGGGCGGCAGTGAGTCAGAAGGCATGTCTCTGAGACGGGGGTCGCAGGACAATTCTTGCGCAAGCACGCCGCTATTTCTATGCGAGCTATACCAAAAGCCATTTCTCTTCAGACGAGACATGGCTTTCAGAGCACACCCTCTGATAAATATTTCAAGAGGTGGAAGGCTCGTCATAGCATCTAGAGCAGCGGCCGGCGTGCTGGGGAAGGCCGAGCACTTGAGACAAACCGTTCTTTGGAGTTTGGTGAAAGAGGCTACGACGTGTTTGCGTTTTAGTCTGTTCCACCAGACAACTGATGCATATGAGATTATAGGTCTTATCATTGCCATGTAAATTCAGAGGACCTTTGCCGGTGATAAACCCCATGTTTTGCCAAAAGCTCCTTTGCATTGCCAGAAAGCTTACAACGCTTTGGTGGTTTTTGACTTAACATGCCTTGACCAAAGAAGCTTGCTATCTAAGATGACTCCTAGATACTTATCTTCCTTGGATATCGGGTTGGGAATGCTTTTTAGAAACAGCTGAGTAATGTCTGTATTTTTCGTTCTTCTCGTGATTTCGTTCTTGAGAAGATTAACTGACCACCCATTTATCGTACACCACTCATCGATCACATTAAGCGGTGCCTGTGCTTCGGGACAGACAGTCGCTAAACATGAGTCGACAGAGAGAACTGCGACATCATCCGCATAAGCCTGGGCATAGATTCCAATTCTAGAGGCATTGAGAGCATCGAGCAGGGATTCGACCAAGATGCACCATAAAAGTGGAGACAGGACGCCACCTTGCGGGCAGCTCCTGTTTACGCCAGATTTGACACAATATCCTAGACCTGCGTCAGCTATTAATATTTTTTTTTTTTTTTTTTTTTTCAAAAGTTGTGTTATCAAAAGCCCCCTCAATGTCGAAGAAAATTAGACATTAAAAAATTAGGATGTTAGACTGATTGGTCTAAAAATCTTGGAGAGTGAGTAATCCTCTTGCCTTTTTTTGGAAATAAAGACTACTTTCACCGTGCGCCATGGAATAGGTACATATATAGACAAATGCCAGGCTAGTAGGGAAAATTATTTTCAAGGCAGGAAACAGCTGCCTTATAGCTTACGCATGCCTTCCTTCTAGTCGTTGAACGGAAGTCAATTTAACCTTTAGTCGTCTTTACTGACCTAATTAGTATATTTGCTTTTCTTATCGTCATGAGCTTGTAGCTGTTAGTCCCTTTTAGGAGATCGATAAGGAAGTGGTGTATACCGTATTACCCGAAACAAATTAGATCAGGAAGCACAAATATAAATGTTTCCTTTCTATTTGTCCCAAATCTACGCTCACTCGCTCCCTTTTAACCCAGTTCGAATGGGGTAACGCCCTCCTTTCTATATGAACCACAATTCAAAAAAGAGTTAGTATAAATCTGTTTCTACATTTATGGATATTGTAAGTGAGGCGCGTAAACAACATTCGTCATTGTTGTACGTACGAATTGAACTGCACACATTAACCCACACTTCTAATTTACGGTCGAATTTTAAAAGTCAATAAATACGAGTATAATCGTAATGCAAACAATTTTTGTTTTCCTCAGTCGTCGTCGTTTCCGTCCTCTCCGCTAAATTTGTTGACCCCCACCATGGTACCGAATAGTATGGGTAACGACCTCCCGCCAGCGTCCGGCTACAAATACACAAACCACATACCACCAACGTATCGCAACACAATGAGCAATTTCAGAAACATTGCTCATAATTGTTGGCTGATAAGTGTGCCATCGGGTGGTACCGGGCGCGGCTAAAGGTCGTGTTCGATATCCTTGTTAGGGCAACAGAATTCTGCAAACCTACTGTGCTTTATCTGATGACCATCTTTATGGGTTATTAATTTCGTTCGTTGCGCATTTGAACGAAAAATGTTTTCCTGATTTGTGTTTGCGTGTGGCGCTTGTTGCCTCAATGGACGGACCTGAATAGCGCCATTACTAGCGCAAACAAGAAGAATAATAATTTTCGAACGTTTAATCAAAATTTAGCTGCAATTGAAGTCGAGGCGTGGATGAATGGAATGGTTGCTCTCCATTCTGGGGTGCCAGTCAACTAGGCGGAAGTGTTGATATTGCTGGTCGAGAGCGTGATGAGAAGGAACAACCAGCCACACATGCAATCGCAATGTTTCATGAGAATAGCGCATTTGCATTCATAAATAAGTGGCCGATAATAAATCATCGATAATTGCAGGACGAAGTTTAATTGAGTTTATGTAATGCTCCGGATCGTACGGAAGTTGTTTGCATGAACTTTGTGCTCTGCTCGTCAGAGATTGCCAGCGCGACCACGACCACGAGTGTACATATGTAAGTCAGGCATCGGTATCTGTGGTGTTGCGATAGTTGTTGTTTTTAACGGGAAAACAAGGTGGAAGTTATTAATATGGGATTAGTGTCGGACGTTCGCATGGGTGGCGGAGTTGGACGGGTAGGTGGAGGTCGTTTTTCACTTTTTCTTCGACAGAACACTTAATCCAGTCGTAATTTACATGCACCTACGGGTATACTTCATTACTCTTCACTATTTGCATGTTTTCGCTGCATCTTTTCGGGCTGTGTTCGGGTTTGTTTGCGATTCGGATATTCGCTGACTGTTGGGAAAGCTGTGATGGCCTGCGAGGAATATCATAATGTGAAAGTACTCGTACGCCAACGCAATTCTGGCCAACGTTCGAGAGCCAACTATGTAATTGGATATACATCACAACCACGCCTTCATGCTGTTCAGCTCCAGCTGCTTACATCTTACATGCCATCGTGTAACCCTCTAACCGAAGGGGTTGGCTGACTATCATCTACTAATAACACAAGATTTCCCTCTTCGGGCGATACAAGACACTGTGCAACATGCAGCCACGAAAATCGACAAAATATCTTCTCGCGCCTTTGTACCTCTTACGAGGTATCAACCTCCTTGTACACATGTACTACGCGAGTACAGCGGCCAACTGAGTGCTGAGTGTTGTTGTGGTCGCGTTTGCGTCCATGTCAGGCACTATTGGCAGCGCAACAAGTCATGTTCCCCTATGGTAATTTATTTCGATCGATTCACAGGCCACGGAGGTCTGTAAGTCTAGCCGAGTTTATTCCCTCGATCTATTCGGGGACATTGGGCTGGTGTATCCTGCAGCGTACGCCAGGTAATGCAGTAGTTGCTACAAATCGTCTCTGACATACACACGTATTATACAGGGCAGTATAGAAAAAAGGGGGGCAAAGAAGAAGAGAAAAAAACAAAAAAAGAAAACAATTACCTTACAAGGTTTGACCGCTGGGTTCGAAAGGAGGTGCCCAATGTGGTTAATAAATTGCTTTCAATTGCCATTTGAGTGCTGGCAATTAGTGGAAATTTTAACGAGCTCCGTCGTGATGTGTAACACGTTCGAAAATCAATATGGTTTTGGTGGTTGCTTAGCGTTCGTCTGGTGGATGACTCGTTGCAGGACGGTACTAAGCTCTCAAGTTGTACATTGTACAATGGAAACGTAAGAATTTTAAGGAGGGCAATGTAATTAATTGCAAACAAGCAAGGAAGGAATTCATTTATTAGGTGAACTCGGACATTTTGTTCTGTGGCGTTTGCGGATCAATGAGAGCTTAAGTGTTAAGTGTTGTGATACAAATTGTGAGACAAAATACTCAGGTGGTCTATTGAATGACTAAAACAGTGACAATTAAGAGTCTGCCATATGATCTTTAGTCATTTCTGATACCTAGAGATGTATAAGATCTGTATGAGAAAAGGTACACCCTTGCGAAAGCTCTATGATAAATACCCGTGTTTAGCGACTGATGACATCACTCACGCAAAATGTGAATGCCGTTATTAGGCCATCTTTAACACGATTGGCGCCAACATTTTTGGCAGAATGATGGAAATCTCTCCGTGAGTTATGCCATATGATCACAGATCAATTCAACATTCGATTGCGAAGTGAAGGTTTAAGGTTGAATGACATCCAGACAGATTAAGCATCATTTTCAACAGCTTATTTTTAGATATTTGTAGCATTATAATGTGACAAAGTATAGCAAAGGCCACATTATAAAGCACCACCTCCTCGTGGTACCATCTGGAGATTTTCACTGGAAACTACAGACGGGGAAGGGCGAATGGCGAGTTTCCTGTGCCAAAAACAGGCTTAGTTGGTTGGGCTACAGTATAGTAAGCCGGGACCGTAAAAAAATGATAAGCTCAAAGGCAACCACAAGCCTGGAACTTAACGGACGGGCTACATGCTGGCGACTCCCGCAAACGTATAAAAGGCCAAGAGTAGAAGAATTCCTAAGCTGCTATAAAGCAGAAATTACCGCCCTCCA
Organism: Eumerus sabulonum; assembly: GCA_951905685.1. Taxonomy (NCBI): domain Eukaryota; kingdom Metazoa; phylum Arthropoda; class Insecta; order Diptera; family Syrphidae; genus Eumerus; species Eumerus sabulonum. Next base: position 215,234,988 of record OX645060.1, read on the forward strand.
AGAAGTGCGATGGGATGGACCGGGTAGAAAGGTGATGAAAAACTAGGATATACACTACGGAAACTGCTACAAGGAAAACAAACAACGCCTACTTAGATTTTGATTTGATCAATTATCTGTTAATCCAATCGATCATATTGTGATTGATGCCAGATACTCCCCAGCAACTTGGATGTCCGAAACTTCCTAATAGCCAAGGTTGGCTCGGATCATTTTGTGTTGCAATCAATTTATGTATGCGGATATCGCAAACACTGTGGGGCCGAGTACGACCAGCAAAATTTGAAGTGGGGAAGCTGCAATCGCAAGAGATCACCAGGACCTTCGCCGACCGTGTCTCCCTCAAGCTTTCTCAAGAGCCGATGCAAACTGCACAAACCTTATAACATCAAAGGGACGTTGTCAAAGGGATGCTGCCTTCGATGTATTCGCCACCGACTAGGAGGAACACTTTGTTTGATAACGAGTGCAGAAAAACCGAATGCACGAGACCTGCTCGTGAGCTCTCTGAGCAGAAAAGAAGGAGGGAGCAAGTGCTTTTCGGAAGGAAAAAGAAAGAGGACGAGAATAGGTGTATAAATCTCCTTAACATCGTATATTAAATATTCTCTGCCGTGCTGTGTGAACTCCTGCAGTCATTCGTGGTCAATTTGGTAGGTTCCTATCAATGTGGCTTCAGACCAGGGGAATCCATAATAGACCAAATATTCCCACTGCTGCAGATCATGGTAGTGTCTATAGAGACGAGCTATGTACATACATATATACATATATCCATGTCATCGCAAGTCTAGGGGTGCAGAATTTCCAATGTGGCGTAAGCCGTGTGTCACGTAGCGCCGTCCTTTTAATAGCACACGTCGTTGGTGCACTTATCATTCAATCCAGGTCAAAACAATTTGGTAATCATCGACGGTGACGGTCGACGGGGATGGCCAACGACGTTCTGAAAGGAATATGATAATCAGTGACTTTTGCGGGATGCATTTGACGCTTGGAGGGCGCCGTGGCGCAGTGGTTAGTGTGTTGGACTCTGGCGCACGATGAGCGAGTTCGGATCCCGATAACACCAACGCCATCGAATATTTATTTCGCGGCGGCCCTCCTCGGCGGGGTACTGGCAAAACCCCCCGTAGTATAACTTGCCTGGAAAAAGCTTCTCGACTCAAGCCGTTCGGAATCGCCATTAAACTGTAGGTCACCTGTGTGGAAAATAAATCACACACAACATGGGTGATTGAGAGAAGCTTGGCTCTGGTCCTTCATGGGCTGTAACGCCACCAAAGAAGAAGATTTGACGCTTTTGGGTCTCATGTGAATTCGTATAGTTCCAAATTCGAGAATTTAGTTTGTTAGCATACCCATTTATTCCAAAATGCACCTAATAGCTGAATATGATTCTTCGATGAAAATTGGGATCAGTTACCAACTGCTCCACAGCCCATTCAACGAACGCACGTCGTTGTCTATCGTCGTTTACCTTCAGCTCCTGGATCAGTTAAATTTTGTATGGGGGTGCAGTTCCAAGCCACGACGCAAAATTTGCCAAGTTGTGGTCTGCGAAAAGCCGAGTTCTTGTGAGCGGCGCGAATTCGACTGCATCGGATTCTCCTGCACACTCTTACGGATCTTACGTTTCGTCGATGTAGGGGTGTTGATTTAATGTTCACTGACCTATTTGACTCAAATTTATCCACCACACTGCGCATAGTCCTCTCGGCAGGACGATTATGGTGATTCTAAAATGGGCCAAGTGCGCGGAACGTTACCCAAACAGAACACTCATTTTGATAAACAGTTTTATAAATTACATGTGTTGTTGCCAACGATGATTTGGCAAGACGCGATCAATAAACTACAGTCAATTTGACAGATGCTGCTTCAACAATAAGGCCGGACAAAGTTCCAGAAGTCCCTAGTGGAAGACCCAGTATATGCAGTCAAGCATTGCTTTAGAGCCAATTTGATATGTATGTATGTTGGCGTTAAAGTCCATGAAGGACCAAATCCGAGTTTCTCTCAATCACCCATGTTGTGTGTGATTTTATTTTCCCATAGGTGAAACGGACCTACAGTTTATTGCCGGTTCCGAACGGCGAAATTCGAGAAGCTTCTCTTGACAATTATACTACAGGGGGTTTTGTCAGTACCCCACTGAGGAGAAGCACCGTGAAAGACACATTCGATGACATGGCTGTTGACGGGATTCGATCCCGTGTCATCGGCGTCAGAGGCCAACACACTACCCACTGCGCCACGGCACAGTATTGATATACATATATAGAGTTTTTTTTTAAGAGGTTTGGCTTTTAAACTGCCAACACTGTTTTTACAGATAGTCAATTAGACCTTTGGCTTGCAGTTAGTACTCTTTGCCATTTTGCGACTTATAAACCAACGCCAGGGTATTGCGTACAAATTGTGAAATCTTGTTTTGAATTCCATGGTTCGGTTCGCCAAACTTATCGTGCGCTACGTCCATTTTGCGGTCGACATAATTGTCCATCTTAGCAAGTTATTCGGAACACGTGCTTTCGCACGACGTACACTATAATGGATAATACGCATCTCCAAAGATGACAAGCAGCGCGAACAGAAAAAGTTATTGCCGATGTGGCGCGGAGTGTTGGAGACAATCACAATGAATAGATTCGCCATCGTCAGCAATTCGATCTATGCCCATCACATTTGTGGAAGATTTTAGCGAAAGTGTTTGGCTTAATATCTTATAGGATCCGGTCCTCCGATGAGGCCCATTTTTGATTAAGTGGATATGTAAAATTGAAAAATTGCCGAATTTGTAGTGCAGAAAACCCAGAAGTCTTTTTCGACACGCCCTAACAACTACACAAAACTCACTGTTTGATTTGAACAAGCGACACCAATAATTCATTGTGGGAAACATTTGCTGAGCGCATAGTTTCGCGTAATGGACCTGTGAACTAACCTCCGCGATCCTGTGATCTCACACCTTTAGACAACTTTCTCTGGAGCTATGTGAAGTCACTAATCTATACCACTAAACCAGAGACATTGGACGATTTAGTATCCACCAAACGCCTTAAAAATCACTTTTATTAGCATCAATCTTATAACTATCTTACACTAGACAAAATGAGTTAAGCTAGCTTAATTAACTGACATATGTATTTATTTCTTAAAAAATGTCTTTCGACTTATATATGAAGATATACATATTGCTTCAAATTAATTTTAAAATATTTACTAAAAGCTTAGAAAATATTTTTTTAATAAACTTAGTATACGAACGTGCTGCCCTAACCTACCCTACCCTATGTATGCCATTGGTGTTGGCGATTGTTGCCCTGAAGATGCTTACGTAACCTAAGACGCCCGCGGTGTCATCTCCAGCCACCAAAAGCGTTGATGCTGCCGAACAACGTCTCTCCGATCGCGATTCGAAACCGATCTGCTGAACCTGAGGCGCTTGGGCTCGCATAGCACGACGTCAGGCTAGTAGAGGAATCGCCGTCCCACGTAATTACGGGCCACATGGAAGATTAGCGGTACCACCAATCTATCCTGGATAAGCCCACAATGATCTAAATAGAGGAATGCTTCCGGGGGGACAAAGCCACTAAGTCGCACACGCTCATGGTACATACTGTTGGGGTAGTAAGCCCCAAAGATCAAGTTATTGACCGAAGTCATTGCCCTCGCAACGTGACTTCGAATCAGTTTTATTTTATTTCTATCCACACAATCCTTGCCCCATCGTATAGGACCTCGTTGTGATAGAACGTTGTGCACTCGGATTCTGGTATTCTGTGCAATGAGAGACCAGTCCTTAGACATTGTCTCTCAAACACCCGAATCCTTTCCATCAAGCTGGTACTCACATTGAACCAAACGGGACATCCATCCTTAACCAGGCAATCATGGGCCTGGTTAAGACCACGTAGCAGATAACCTTCACTCTGGAATCAAGCTGGCTGCTATGGAACATCCATTTTGTCAGAGCGAAAGCGCCCCGAACCCTTGCCAGAGCAGCATCCACATTTTTATCAAAATATAGATACTGATCCAGCCAGATCCCAAGGTATCTGACTACACTTCTATTGTCCAGTGGACGTCCGTCCGGTCCAAGGATTGAGAACCTTCGCCAGTGCTTTCTAGTGTCCCTAGAGGCCCTAGACAAAGGCGTTCTGAATAAAATAGTCTCTGATGACTGAAGTTGATTTTCAACAGTAATGGTAGAAATACAGATTATTCGCTTTGGAAGGCCATAAGAAAACTTAAGAATCCAATCGCTTACACTCCACCAATAAGAAAAACGGATGGTAAGTGGGCCAAAAGCGTCAAGGAAAAAGCAGGAAGATTCGCTGAGTATCTTGAAAATATTTTTTAACCAAACCCAGGTGTGAATGATGTACCCAGCGAAGAACATATTGATTACAGTAAGGAAATCCGCATCACGTCATCAGCTGAGGTTAAAAAGGAAGTAAAAAAGTTAAGAAAGTGCCAGGATTTGATCTGATAACGAGCCAAATTCTCAAAAATCTCCCAGGGAAAGCAATTACTAAATTAACTTCTATCTTCAATGCTGCTATTAAATTAAAATATGTACCACAGTTGTGGAAAGTAGCTGAAGTGATTATGATAGCTAAACCTGGTAAGCCTCCCCAAGAAGCTTCATCATATAGACCAATATCTCTGCTGCCAACTATGTCTAACATTTTTGAAAGACTACTTTTAAAAAGAATGCTGCCCATTATAGATAGGCTTTCGCATGAAACATTCAACTATTGATCAGGTTCATCGAATAATAAATGTAATCGAAAAAGCACTTGAAGAGAGAAAAGTATGTTCCACCGTTTTCCTCGATGTAGCGCAAGCATTCGATAAAGTTTGGCACGAGGGATGAGTCCATAAACTTAAAAAGATACCACCGTTTGAACAAGCTGAGATTGTAAAATCATACATATCTGATAGATACTTTCGCATTTAGGAGAAAGATACTTACTCAGAGCTAAAGTAAGCGAGGTACACCCGCTTTACCTCAAGGAAGTATCCTTGGGCCAATTCTCTACCTCCCTTATACTCATGATATACCAACCCTGGAGTACAACACGATAGCCACATTTGCTGACGATACAGCTATAATGGCATTCGCAAACACTAACGAGGAGTCAACTCGCAAACTACAAGAGGCAATCTTCCACATTCAAAATTGGACCGAAAAATGGAAAATTCATTTAAATGAATCGAAATCTGTACATGTCGATTTCACAAACAAAAAAACAGAGCACATACCAGTATACGCTAACAAACTAACAATACCATACGCGAACTGCGCAAAATATCTCGGTATGACTCTAGATGCAAGACTTCGCTGGAAAGCCCACGTAAAGAAAAAAAGAGAAGAGGTTGGTATCCGTTACAAGAAAATGCATTGGCTCTTAGGAAGACATTCAAGTTTGTCAACACAAAACAAAATCTTGCTGTATAAACAAGTCTTTAAGCCCATATGGACTTATGGTATTCAGCTCTGGGCTGCACCAAAAAAAGCAACATAGAAGTTATTCAAAGGTTTCAAAATAAGGTGTTAAGAAATATTGTTAATGCGCCTTTCTACGTAAGGAACGATGACCTCCACAGAGACCTCGGCGTGGAACACATCACACAAACCGTGAAACTACCCCGCTCTTGGATCACTCGAATCTAGTGAGAAGAATCAAAGGGACTAAACCCTTTGAATTAGTATGAAATATTTAATTTATTAATTTAATAATTTTTATCTAAAACCAAGCTAAGTTTAATGTATTAATATTAAACCCTGTTTATAAAACTTCTGTAGTAATTTAAGTCAAAACAAAATTGCTAAATAGTATTAAGACTAGATTGTAATACTCTAATAAATAAAAAAAAAAAAAAGTCATCACAGAACTGCTAAATTGAGCTAACTGAGCAATGACGTCGATCGTTGGACCTGATCTGTACGCAATTAAGTCGTCGGCATACGATATCGATTGGCGAAAAGAAACTACGTATCAGATCGCTGAAAAGGATCGGCGAGTTCACTGTGCCCTGTTGCAGTCCATTTTTAATTTTGAATGTTTGAGTAGAAGTTACGTTGGCGATTTTCACAACGAACTTTCTACCCTTCATCATGTGATACATAGAATATAAGTAGTATGCATATCTTCTTCTTTGGTGGCGTTACAGCCCATTAAGGACCAGAGCCAAGCTTCTGTCAATCACCCATGTTGTGTGTGATTTATTTTTCACACAGGTGAAAGGGACCTACAGTTTAATGCCGATTCCGAACGGCGTGAGTCGAGAAGCTTTTTCATGGCAAGTTTACTACGGGGGGCTTTGCCAGTATCCCGCCGAAGAGGAACGTCGCGAAATAAACATTCCAGAATCCAACACACTGCATATGCCAGAAATTATATGGGCATGAAATTGCATAAAATTATTATGTGATGAACCCAACAATTTTGTTGATGTTGGTGCGTTTTACGAATCAAGTCGTAAAACCACCAGGCCAGATTTGCCTGGTGGTTAGACAGGTATGCCCTTGGGTCTCATGGTTCGTCTCAGCCCTGGCTTGATTCCTTAGTTTTAGTTTAATAGCTGCTAGTGGTATACCTGCGCGTACCATGTTTGTTTGTTGCGTCGTGCCTTTCCTGAAATATCTCTGTGTGCTGGTACCCATAGGAGCTGTATGTATGTATGTTAAACTGTTCAGTCATCTCTTTAGAGAAAAGTTCAAAGGCTCGTTTATGAAGTGCACACATAAGACTCCAGCGATTTTAGGCAGCTTAACTGTCAGTGAGGATAGGAATATCAATAGTAGATATCACGTTCCACTTCAGCTAAGACAGGGCTTCCTTTATCTATTGCCAACAGCTCCTCTTGGAAGACACTGCATAGTTCGGCAGTTTCAGGGCCTAACTTAGGTTTAATTGTTTGCAGAATACTCCGCTTCCCGCTCCGTCCTTGGTTTTTGACCTATCACTGTAAAAGTCCACAGAACCCTTGCAAGGTTGCGATTGTCGGGCATGTTGTCTTGAATTTTTTTCTCAAAGACTTTGGTGGGTTCAATGTGGTCGGAAAGTTATCCTGTTGTTCAGGATAGAGGAATGGCTAGTAACATAGCTAGTCCTATTAGTTTGGTTGCTGTGTATGTGGCTAACAGCTTACCGTGGATATCTAGTGCGATCGGGTGGAGTAGCATGTTGAGCGCCGCCGTTGGAGTAGAATCTGTACCTTCTCGATATGTACCAGACTACCACATCATACATTAGAATAGGTCTAACGACGGTGATGTGAAGTTTGGGGTTGAATTCCCATTTTTCCCATTTTTCCCATTTTTCTCTTGCAAATGTAGAGAGCTATGGTTGCCTTGCCTTTTCTGCCCGTTTAGTTAGATTGTCTATCTTTTTTAGTCAGTAGTTCGCTTGCAACTACTTTGTAGAGAAGTGTATTAGTCCCTGATGTCTTGAAACTTCGATTTATGAGTGAGCGTCTTCATCGGGTTGACTCAAGACTCATTTTTCAATATATGGATTAGCTTCACATATACCTTCGATTATCAATATATGTACGTGCACGTTCTACTTCTTCCCGAGTGTTAAACGTTGTTTACCTGGTTTGAACTGGTTGCATCTGTAATATGACGTCGATAACCATGCGGTTAGCTTAAGTGACGGTTAATTGACTTGGAAAACGAACAATTACTCACCAAATATTAACACAACTTTAGGTAAGAGGTTTCCCATTACACAGTATCGGAAGTTGTATTTGTTCCGTCTCTTCAAAGTCCTCAATGTGTCGCCTTTCGTATAGAGACCGGGTACTTGTAGACGGTGCAAAAAAAAATCTTTTTTCACCTAATGTCAGAGTTCGGACCCGAATGCATTTTGTTTAATGAAATTTCCAAATATCGTCCTCCTTTTTCACAATAAAACTCTTTCCAATTTGGCATGAGATATTCCTTTTCTCTCTTTTATTGTACTTGCTGCAGACGCATTCCTAGCTTCTTCGGGCACCTTTGCATCGGTATGGGCCATTTTTACGATTTCAGAGGTTTGGAGTTAAATCCCTAAATAGTCTTCCTCAGTCATTCTTTCTAACAAATGGAAAATAACAAGCAATCAACAATAAATAAATTTTAATCACTTTTCAGGAGAACACTTGCCATAAAAGTGTCAGTGAAATTGCTGCAAATAGGGATGCATGCACTCCCTCATTCGTGAGAAGCTACGAGCGAAGGTAAAGAAATTCATCTGTTGCCACTCTATCTGTTAACGATTAGCCAACATCGTTAAATAGTGTTCTTTTCGAGATTTATTGTTGTTTTTACTACTTGCACTGATTTCGACACGCCGATTGTACATATCATTCATCCTAAGATACAAATTAAGTTTCTTTTGCTGTTTTTTTTTTTTTTTTCGGTTTCTTGTTTAGGGTTTGTTTAAAAAATTGATTGCAATGGGCGGATGTCGTAATACCAACTGGCAGACTGAAAATAACTACCCGAGATTCCCTAACTCAGATAGAGAGACATTTTCTCATGAACCGCATTTACATTCGTAGGTGGAGACAAATGCAGATCAATAAGTCTCTTGTCCGCAACTGCCATTCGACCGCCAGGGCCAATGAGACAAAATAAATTCACAGATAACACAACGACATTCGATGCCTCGTTACAATGTGTCTGCAACGAGTCTGTCGTGTATCTTGGGATCTTGCATTTACAAATTCGCGTGTCACCTTCACGTGCACTCTGTGCATCACATTTGCATTCATCTGCCATTCGCGAGCCTCGTTAATCAAATGGCTAGTCTCATAAATACTTGTTAGTCGAGCATCACGCTGAGGTCTGCCATTGATATAGAGTCATATGTTCGCGTATGTAACCATGTACATTCATACGATCGCTGATCCCTTTTGCCAGTTCAGTGATCACAGTTAAAACTAGTCGCGTCCGTTCGACGGAATTTTAAATGGCATATTCGTTGCATGATTGAGGACGTGATAAATCAATAATTAACAATATGTGACTTGACTGTTGTTCTCAGTGTATATAGGCCCGCATGGATACGGGACACGAACTGGAACTGGAATGTACATACGTAGTGAATATCTGTCAACTTTTGTTGATCAATATTTTGATGTCGCGGTGAGGCTGGTCTTTGATTTGAGCTGTTGAGGATGAAATGATTTATGGGAATGGCGATATGAAATGACAGGTTGCGAGAAATCGCTTGAATAAGAATTGGATAAATGGAAAGTGAGTGATGCAAGCTTGATTGACATGTGAAAGGAATTGTGAGATAATATCTGGTGCATTGTGTGATAGACGTTGGGACGTGCGACTTATGAGTACAGATAAACCTTCCTTAAACAGCCACCTCTAGTCATTACACACTCAGGAGCGTTAGGTAGGGTAAAGCCGGGTGATATGGCACCACGGGTGATATGGCACCCTTCCAATTACTCCCGCCTAATGACTTATTTTCAAAACAAAGAATATACATATTATTCAGTTCTACGTAAGCTCTTGTCGCGTGCAGTTAAAATCGCAGTAGCCCGTGAAACTTAGAACTTATTACCGGAGAAAAAAAAAGTGAGTGTACAAATATGAGAAAAAAAAAAGTGTATTAGTGAAGTACGTACAGCTACGAAAGTATTTGAAGCCAGGTGTTCGTTTCGGCAAAAAAAAAACAGAGGAAATTATTGTTTGTTTGTGCTTGCTTACTGTTATAACTAAGCTTGCTTGTTTTTTCATGCTATTTGAAATAGCAGAGGCAATGTCAAAAGGGTGATATGGCACCGGTGCCATTTCTCCCGCTCTTATTTCAGTGTTCTTTATTTTAAGTACTATTTATTTTTTAGTTTAAATTTTAGATTTACTTTTAGATACTATTATTTTGTTATTTTTATAAATTAGGTCTCTTGGAAATGCCGACAGTTTATAAAAAAAAAAAATCTGTAAATAGGGCCGAATGGACTCAAGATCAGCTCACAGCGGCCATTGAAGCTGTTCATGCAAATAAAATGTCCGTAAAAGCAGCTTCAAAATATTTTTCCATTCCGTTTACTACCCTTAGACGACGTCTTAAAGGGGCGGACGATAAAAAGCCTGCTTTGGGATCGGTATCCTGCTTGGGAGAAGAAAGGGAACAAAAAATTGTGTGTCATATAAAAAAACTCCAGACATACGGATTCGCTCCGTCTAGGAAGGAAGTATGCCAAATGGCCTATGGATTGGCAAAAAAACTCGAGGTAAAGCATAGGTTCAATAATTTAAAAAAGGAAGCTGGAAAGGACTGGTTCATTCTGTTTATGAATCGCCATCCTGATCTTGCTGTTCGCAAATCGGAAGGAGTGTCCCAAGCACGAGCAAAAGGGATGTCTAGGGCAGAAGTGTCCACATATTTCCAATTGCTCGAAAAGACCTTGACGGAAAATAATTTGCTGGACAAACCCGGACATATTTATAATATGGACGAGACCGGGTGTCAATTAAATAATCGACCTTCTTTCGTAATTGCGGAGAAGGGTTCGCGCAACGTAACAGCAATAACATCTGCAGAAAGAGGTGAAACAATAACAGTCATTGCATGCTGCAATGCAGAAGGAAGTTTCTTACCACCAGCCTGCGTTTTTAAAGGTAGGTAATTAACTTCTGAAAACCGCTGTGACAACCTACCTACTTAAGTACCTATTTGTTATACCTATTATTCTTTACAAAGGCAAAAACAAGAAGGCTGAATTCGAAGACGGAATGCCACCAGGATCGGTGGTTTATATGGGCGACAAATCGGCCTACGCAAATAGCGACATATTTTTTACATGGCTTAAATATCATTTCTTTCCCAGGAAGCCGAAAGGTAAGACGATTCTTATCTTGGATGGTCACTTGTCCCATTGTAGTAATGTGGAAATGTTGGAGTTCGCTATAGAGCACCAAATTATACTTCTGTGCTTATCACCACACACCACACAGTTCCTGCAGCCGTTAGACCGGTCATTTTTTAAGCCTTTTAAGCACTTTTATTATGAAGCATGTAATGCGTTCATAAAAACCAATCCCACCAGGAAATTATCTCGTCTCAAGTTCGGTATGCTACTGTCCCAGGCGTGGACAAAATCTGTAATTCCTGGAAATGGAATTTATGCCTTTTCGGCAACTGGAATTTTCCCACTGAATCCTGGTATTATTCCGGAGTATGGATTCATTGAAAGTGTCACCACATTAGATGACGTTGAACGTCAGAGAGATCAAACTACACCACCACTGGAAATTACTAATGAGGTAATGTTCACCTATCGAAATTTAATTGCTTTTCGTTAACTTTTTCAATTCAACTTTTTAACAGCAAGAGATTCCGGGAACATCGAGAGTTGATGCAAGTGAAATTACTCCGGGAAAAATGCTGAATTTGATATCTCCAATACCTTCCACCTCAAGATGTATCAAACCGAATCAACGGTCTCAAAAGTCTCGAGTTTTGACATCATCGGACAACTTGGCATCTCAAAAAATTAAATCGTTAAAAAGGTTAAAAGGCAAAACGGTGCAGAAAAAGCCTAAAGGTCTTAAAAAGAATACCAAGGCTGATGACAGTACATCAGAGGACGAAAAAATCTCGTTGCATGATGAATCAGATGGACCGGAGGATTTCGGGGAAAATATTTGTGTAGGGTGTGGTGAAGAATATGCCCAAACCACAAAACCGGACGAGTGGATTAAGTGCATAATCTGCCACTTTTGGTCACATGATTCATGCACATCTTTTAATAATACGTGTAATAAATGTGGTAAAAAAAACTGCAAGAAAATGTTAAGCGCCATATAACCCGCCAGCAGGTGCCATATCACCCTTCATTTTTGCAATCGTTATTTTCTTAATGTTTTTTTATGTTCGTAAAAATAAAATTTATCTGACTGTGAATTTTCCTAATATTCCTGTTTTTTGTTTAAAAATAAGTCTTAAAGAAAAACACATTTTGTTTCAAATACAAATCTTTTTTATTTTTCTAGTTATAAGGCAAAACAAAAATGGGTGCCATATCACCCGGCTTTACCCTATGTTTTTTGATTTTCAACTTACATAAATTAAAGTCGAAAAGCGATATTAAAATTCACCCAGGAGAATTTCAGCAAGTAAGAGTGACAGAAAGGAGTTGTGTTCCATCAATGCTAGGCCACATATTTATGTACATATTGTACATACAGGGTCCTTCATTAAGCTCTTCCTATCTTTAAAATTAAGTAAAGCAAAGTGTGTGTAAAATATCATCGACGTTATTTATTCGTTTGAAAGACCAATCAATGCCATTGAATATGACATCATTAAGATGTCAACTGCATTTTCTTTAGGTGGCGCGCAACCGAAATATCCATTTTCCATGATTCTGGTGCATAAATCGCTGTGGTTTGTGGCTTATACGCATAGACCTGCGGCTTCAGAAAACCCCTAAGAAAGAGTCTAACGGGGTGAAATCGTCCGATCTTGATGGCTAATTCATATCACATCCGCGTGAGATGACCATACCTTCAAATCGGATGCACCGAACCAGACATGAACGCTCAACTCTAATTTAGGGGGAATAAACGCCTTATAGATAGTAGCCAGATCTAAGGGTGAGAAATATTTCTTGCATCTGTATAAGAAGCCTAGGCATTTCGCAGTATTCTTGGCGAATGGCTACGGGTTAGTTAAACGCTTTAACGACAAGAGACAGTATTGTGTTTTGGATGCATTAAAATCCACTCTATTCTTGTTCAAGCCACATGGCGTTGGTGTCCAGGCCAAAAGAAGTTGGTAATCATCGGCCTATACCGCCCGACGTTGACGGTGATGGCTAACCTCGGGATGCGTTGGACTCTCTTGGATCTTATGTAGAAGGATATCGTCCCAAATTCGACAATTTTGTTTGTTAACGTACCCATTCATCCAGAAATCCTAATCGCTGATGATGCTTTTTCGATGAAAGAGACATTCAGCAAACACACGTCGTTGCCTATGCTCAAGGCCATTTAGGGGTCTGGAGGCCCTGGGGAAACAAATGAGTGGAGGCCCACTCGTTTATTATTTTCCAAAAAAAATCAGTCAAGTGTTTCAATAATTTATTGCGAAACCAAGTAAATTATCTTAACAAACATATGTACGTATGTATGTATATAAATATAGACAAAAACAAGAATTATATGAAATTAAATGAAAGCGCTAATGGAACCTCGCGAGCTTTTTTCGACGAATAATCAGTGATGATTTCGCTGATATCCAGTTCCCGGAGTAATTCGCTTTCAATTCTGAGTAGATAGACGGTTTTGTCCCATCGTAGTTCGAAGCCTGTTTTTTATAATTTTCATTTCACCAAATACATTCGCGGTGCAATTTCAATGTTTGGGGATATACATTACTTGTAGCCCTGAAATTTTAATCTTCAAGAATGTAGTAGTAAGATAGCTCGGTAGATTGTTCTTTGATGGCAAAGGACTAACAAGGGCCTCGTATGGGTAGCATCTATGCGACGGATGCTGGCCTGCTATAAAGCGAGAAGAGCCACCGCAGTCGAACATCGAACTGTTATTAATCCTATCCCCACCTCCTCGTGGTTCCGTCTGGAGCCTCCTGCGGCAAAAAAACAGGATTAGTCGGTTGGGCCTAGTAAGCCGTAACCGCAAAAAAACAAAAACTCCGAAACAACCACAAGCCTCGGATATAACGGACCGGATTAATGTTGACGACCCTTGCTATGACCTCAAAATTGTACTAGGAGACTTCAATGCTAAGCTGGGTAAGGAGAACATCTTTGAACGAGTCATCGGCAAACATAGCCTACACGACACCACATTCTTGCTACGGGGCGAAATATCCTTCTAGCCAGTACGCGCTTCCCGCACCCCGATATACACAAAGGCACCTGGCGGTCTTTTGATCAATCGACTACCAACCACTCCTCCACTATACTTGATGTCCGAACTTTCAAAGGGGCTAACATCGACTCTTGTAGTAGCCAAGATGCGTCTACGGATATTACGAACGCGGCGGAGTAGAGTAAGAATACAAAGTTATGACGTCGGAAAGCTACTATCGCCAGAAACCGCTCGTGCCTTTACCGATCGCGTCTCCCTTAAGCTCTCCAATACACCTCAATCCTCCACGCTATCAATAGAACAGCAGTGGAGCCTTTGCAAACAAGCCCTGAAAAGCTCTGCATCCGAAGTTTTGGGTTTCAAGGCCCCACCACGAAGAAACACCTGGTTCGATGACGAGTGCAAGATGATCCACACGGCGAAGCAGGATGCATATAAGGCCTAGCTGCATAAAAGAACAGGAGCAGCTCGTGAGCTTTACGAGTTAAAAAGAAGGGAGGAGCATAAGCTTCTCAGAAGAAAGAGCACGAGAAGCGCGCGCGATTGAGGATATGGAGAGGTCCTACTGCAGGCGTGACGTTCGAAAGTTTTATCAACAGATGAAGCGAACATGCCAAGATTATAAAGCCAGAACGGAAGCCTGCAGGGATGAGAACGGTCACCTAGTAGTAGAATCGCAGTCGATGCTGAGAATATGGGAAAAACATTTCTGCAGACTGTATAACGACGGTGTTAGTTAATATACCACTATTAGGCAGAATTATCCATTTCTAATCGACGAAGACTGCAGAGAATTCCGTCCCCCTGACCTCGACGAAGTTAAGATTGCCATATCGAAACTCAAGTCGAATAACGCTGCTGGCGCAGACGGACTGTCTGCTGAGCTCTTCAAGGAAGCTGGGTATGACCTGGTTAGAAGCATGTACCAGCTCATCTGTAAGATATGGCATGCCCGAGGAATGGAGTCCCAGCATCGTATGCCCGATCCACAAGAGAGGATTGTGCCAACTACAGAGGAATAAGTCTCCTTAACATCGCCTACGAAAATCTTCTCTGCCGTTAGGTCCTTATCAGTGCGGATTCAGGCAAGGGAAGTCCACCATCGATCAAATCTTCACACTACGGCAGATCCTGGAAAAAACCAATGAATTTCAAGTCGACACTCACCACCTATTTGTCGACTTCAAAGCCGCATACGACAGCGTAATTAGAGACGAGCTATACAACGCTATGCCTACCTTTGACATACCTGCGAAACTCATCAATCTATGTAGGATGAATTTGGAGAATGCTCGCTGCTCCACCCGAATCTGTGAACATCTTACCGATAGTTTTGATGTCAAAAAAGGATTTAGGCAGGGCGATGCGCCGTCGTGTGATTTCTTCAACATCATATTAGAAACGATTGTGCAAAAATCACTAGCCAGTACAAGAAGCACAATCTATTTCAAATCCTCACAACTCTTTGCATACTCCGACGATATTGACTTAGTAGGTAGATCACAGCGAGATGTCAATGAGGCGTTTGCGAGTATAGAGATGGAGGCGGCGAAAATTGGTTTGGCGGTAAACGAGAGCAAAACTGAATATATGATGTCATCAAAAAAGGGCGCTCACCACCGACGTCTTGGCCAGAACGTTGGTATTGGCAGATATAAGTTCGAGGTAGTTAGGGACTTCGTCTACTTTGGCTCCGGAGTGACCTGAAACAACGACAACAGTTCCGAAATCAAGCGCAGAATCACTCTTGCCAATCGCTGTTTCTTTGGGCTCAGGAGGCAAATGAGGAAGCCCTCTCCCGAACGACAAAGTTGACTCTATATAAGACCCTTATCATTCCGGTCCTAGCATCTACACTGTCAAAAGCGGATGAGGAGGCCCTTGGTCGGTTCGAGAGAAAGATCTTGCTCATGATTTTCGGGCCTTTAAAAGCAGACGGGGGATGGAGGAAATTTCATTGTCACCTCGAAAGGCTAATCCACGCTCAGCAATGAATTCGGTAGTACTAACTCAAAAGATTTTTTGCCAATACTGGATTTTTTGTGCCGCTTGCAACGCTAGCTCTTGATCGATGCGTCCTGTGACTTTTCCCCTTTGCACTAAACTCGTTATTGATTCCAAATGAGTTTTTGAAATCTCATGTTCATATAGACGTTCATGTTCATATTTGGGACCGAGAATATTGTAGTTCTAGTTCGATGACGTGGGGGCTCCTGTTTTGTAGAGGCCCGGGACTATAGCCCCGACTGCCCTCCCCTGAATCCGGCACTGCCTATGCCCGTTTACCTTCAGCTACTGGATCAATTGAATTTTGTACGGGTGCGGGCCCAAGTCACGAATCGAAAGCCTCGAGTCTTCTTCACATTCCCACGAACAGAGGCGATGTCTTCGGCAGATCTTGCGTTTTGTGGACTTAAATGTATCCACCATACTGCGAATATGGCGATTCGGGCGACTGTAAAATGGGCGAAGCGCGCGGAATGTTGCCCGAACAAAACACCGATTTTGATAAAACATTTTTATCATTTGCACGTGTTGTTGAACGCAATGTTCGTCCGTTTCAACAATATGGCCGTCATCAACTGCTACAATTTTGAAGAGCCTATTGGAAGATTCTATACATACGTACAGCTTTGATGCCTGCACACAAATTGATGGAACTTGATTGGGAAGCTTTAATGCATCCACTGTAAAGCCAGAACCTTGCACCATCTGACTACTGTTTGCCTCGGTCTTTGCAAAACTCTCTTGATGGCAAAAAAAAAATCACCGGCCGATCAGTCGCTGAAAATCGGTTGTCCAACTGCAATCAATCCAAGTCGCAACGGAATCGCAATAGTAAAAGAGATAAGTATGTCTGCCGCAGGAATGCATCGCACTTTATTGTTCGTAAAATTTGCAGTTCTCAGAAAGCAATGCTGCTCCAAATATCAAAGACATTGAAATAGCAACTCATTCGCGGCGTTATGAAAAATCATTTGTACATTGATAAGAAGGTGGTAGCTATACAGCAATTCATAAACAAAAGAGTTTGGTTGTCTAAAAGCTCTATAATGGATTTGGATCCAATGCGAGCATCAAAACCAGCCTATAGAGCAACGCGTTCTATGGAGAACAAATCCTACAGCGCTTCATTGGCTCCATGGATTAAAAAGTCCATACAAATCAATAGCAGAATGAAAAAGAAATGGCAGCACCATATCCCTCCCGAAATATACAAAACCTAACATTTAAATAAAAATACCAGCCAGCATCAGAAGAGAAACGAAAAGTGAAAAATCATCCGGCTACGGCTTTCTGACTGGCAAATTACTTAAAGAACTCCCGCATGTGGCATGTGGGGGTGGCCGTGGAGCAGTGGTTAACATCATCGACCGCCGAACGGAAGGTTTATGGTTCAAATTCGCTTTATAGCCAAGAAAAAGTACTTCCTACACGGACAAAAAGTATGCAACGCAGTTGTGAATGGAAAGTGACCAGAGGTACTGCTGCCAGGCATAACACTCACAGTATATGGTCAACCAAAATTCGTCCTCTGCGTATGCAATACTAAAGTGCTTGAACGAATTACTACGGACCATAACCAACGCGGAATTCGGTCGGCTCTCGTCCTATGTAGGTCTAGGACAACCACCCCCGAGAGTAGTGAACGAACATCAACGACCCCAACCACTGCACTCCGTTCAGGTTGTGTGTGTCAACACATCATAAGAGAATATAAAAAAACAATCTCTTGTTTGCGCGAGTCTCTAAAAAAAAAAAAAAAAAAAAAATATGACCTTTATCTCTCTTCGGAATAACTTCAACAGCGAACAATAGCGGAATTTATAGTCATACCCAAAACCAAGAAAAGACGCAACAATGGCAACTTTATACAAACCTATCAGCTTCCATGGACTTCTATCGAAGATTTTTAAAAAACTCCTACTAAAATGTCTGCGGCCCATACTGACAAAGTTTTCCAAATCACAAGTTGGGTTTCATAAGGCAGAACTCAACTATTGAGTAGATACATACATAGAGTAGGTCATCAACCGCAGTTGATACAATTGATAACAACTATCCAACCAACCAGTCGATAAATACACGGGGAATTACTTGGACAGTAAATTGAATTAGAAGTTCAATATTCAGCAAAAATAAGCTCAGATAGAGCACACATTTTACAATTTCAATCTCTGTTCCTCTTTATTCCCTCAAAAATATACATACGTATTCGTATATACACAAGCCTAATAAAGCCAGTATGTGCTGCTGCACGGTATTCCAAATTAGGAAAATAGAATAAGAAAATTAGAAAGATAACTCGGTAGATGGAAAATAAAACCCAATGAAGACCAAAGGCAAGTTATTTATTTACTTTTTGTTTTTTTTTTTTTTTTAAAGTTCGCGCAGTAGTTTGGGTTGTAGATGTTCATTCACTTCCCTCCAGGAATGGTTATCCTAGATAGGATTCGAGAGGAACTGACCCAATTTTCATGTTGGTTGTAGTTCGCAGCAACTTTTCTATGCGCTTATGGTGTTATATTAGAATTGCATACACAGAGTATGAGTTTAAAGTGACCATATGTATACTGCGAGTGTTATGCCTCCATCGGTATGTTTGATGACTTCTCATTCACAAGAGCTGCGTTGCATAATTTTTTCCGTAAAGAAATTGTTTTTTCTTGGCTATGGAACGGCTTTGAACTACAGACCTTCCGCTTGACGGTCGGTGATGTTTACCACTGCACCACGGCCACCCCCAATTTCTTTCGAGTCTTCCATTACAGAATAATGGCGTTAGCATCCCATGGAAGCATGGGTTAAATATCTTGGTGATTATATTTAAATTAAACTTAATTTTAGCGATCATATAAGTAAGACAATAACAAAGGGTGCTGCTATCAACCAGCCATCCTAGAAAGAGGTGGCCATCTGCTTTGAAAAGGTCAGGATAAGGCAAGCTGGCAATGAGAGTGAAACGACCAGCGCAGATTACAAACATTGCGGGGATCGTCTCCCGGAGCTTGCTTCAGTAATGGGCTTCGGTATTGAGTTGTGAGTTGATTCTCACAGCGGACATTGGCCTGAATCAAAAGTAAGGTACTGAAAATCCCGTCATTGGAAATTAATACCTATCAGGTAGCCAGTCTCCCTACACTAACGCGCCTTCTACCAGATTCTGGGGAAACCTGAAAACAAGCTGGATGTGCTGACGCGTTACGTTCGCAGAATCTAGGGCTTGACCCGAGGGCCTGGAGTATCTATTCTTACAAGGAGAGTATGGGCTCTCTGAAAGAAGAGGGCTCTACTCAGGTTGTAGGGATGAATAATACCTTTGTCGAGAGTTTGAATTCTGTACACGACTGAAGTCCTGACTTCTTGGTAGCACTTTATTCCACTTCAATGTCAAGCAGTCGAAGGATAGGACAATCTTTACCGCATAAATCCTAGATTCTTACTCAAATTAATCTAAAGCACTGCAAGGCTGCTACCGTTCTTCTAAGCAGCAGAATTGCATGCTGTTTTTTTTTTTAGAGGTATGCAAATTTAGGGGGGAGGGAGCGATCAAACAGAGCAAAGAAGTTGATCGCGTTTAACATGGCAAACGCCAGGTTCGATCTCTGTCCCTGCTCAATCCAAGTTGACACACAGCCTCCGCGTGGGCCCCCCCTAGATAGCTACCCTGGCACCCGCCAGGTAGTGAACCAATGTGTGCAGTGACCCAACCCCTTGTTCCTGGGGTAAGAGGAATCTGGCCTTCCAGGTTGGGGGTTATGCTTAGGGGTAACATCCCTATCACGTAAAAACCTGCTTGTTCCGAAACGACA
This sequence comes from Eumerus sabulonum, assembly GCA_951905685.1. Taxonomy (NCBI): domain Eukaryota; kingdom Metazoa; phylum Arthropoda; class Insecta; order Diptera; family Syrphidae; genus Eumerus; species Eumerus sabulonum. Next base: position 215,254,659 of record OX645060.1, read on the forward strand.
ACAAGCCTCGGATACGGATGGATACGCCTCATAACAATCCGCATCAAAGCTAAATTTGGAAACATTAGCTTAATATACGCTCACGCCCCAACGGAAGAAAAGGACGATCGACTCAAAGAAGAGTTCTACGATCCCCTAGGCAGAACATATGCCCAATGCCCCAGCTACGACACAAAAATAGTCCTAGGAGATTTTAATGCAAAATTGGGCCAAGAGGACATATTTAAGTCAATCATAGAAAAGCCTAGCCTCCATAACACCACATTCGACAACGGACTTAGATTAATTGATTTCCTTAACATCCACAAGGGTACCTGGCGGTCTTTTGATCTTCTTTAGGAGTCGAGTAGAACTACGTAAGTTTGACGTGGGAAAGCTACAATCGCAAGAGGCTGCCAGAATCTTTGCCGATCGTGTTTCTTCCAAGCTCTCTCAAAATACGCCCACAGCAGCACAAACAATAGAGCAGCAATGGGCGCATTGCCAGAGCGCCTTCAGAGACGCTGCCTCAGAGGTGCTGGGTTTCAAACCGCCACCACCTAGAAACCCCTGGTTCGATGAACAATGCGAACAAGCCCATGCAGCAAAACATGAGGCATATAAAGCCATGCTGCCACGACGGACGAGAGCTGCTCGCGAAATTTATGAGCAGAAGAGGAGAGGAACACACGCTTTTCAGAAGAAAGAAGAGAGAGCACGTAAAGCGTGAGATCGAGGAGATGGAGAGATGCTTCCGCAGGAATGACGCCCGTAAGTTTTACAATAAGGTAAAAGGAACATGCCATGGCTACAAAGCCTGAGCGGCAGCCTGCAGGGATGTAAATGGAGAACTGGTAGTAGAGTCGCAGAGTGCTAAGGATTTGGAAAGACCACTTCTGCAGACCGTATAACGGCGACGATAGGCAAGATACCGCTGTCAGGCAGAACGAGCCATTCGTAATGGACAACGATGTAACAGAATTCAGTCCACCCGACCTAGACGAAGTCAAAATAGTGATATCAAGACTTAAGTTTAATAAAGCCGCGGGCGCAGACGGCCTGTCTGCTGAGCTTCGTAAGGCGGCTGGAGATGAGCTGGTAAGGTGCATGCACCATCTCATTTGCAAGGTATGGTCGGAGGAAAGCGTACCCGACGAATGGAATCTCAGCATCGTTTGCCCGGTCCACAAGAAAGGAGACCTCTATAACTGCACCAACTATAGGGGAATACGTCTCCTTAACATTGCATATAAGATCTTCTCTGCCGTATTGTGTGATCGCCTGAAACCGTTTGTGGATAACCTGATCAGCTCTTATCAGTGCGGTTTCAGGCCAGGTAAATCCACAATAGATCAAAAACGGCAGATCTTGGAGAAGACCCAGGAATACCAAATCGACACTCACCACCTCTTCGTCGATGACAGCATGTATGGAGATGAGCTTTACAAGGCCATGTCTAGTTTTAACATCCCTGCCAAACTCGTCCGACTGTGTAGGATGACAATTCAGAATTCTCGCTGCTCCATTAAGGTCGGTAATGAGCAAACCGAGACATTTGATGTTAAAAAAGGATTTAGGCAAGGTGACGCGCTGTCATGCAACTTTTTCAACATCGTGCTTGGAAAGATCGTGCAAGAGTCACTGGCCAACACAAGAGGTACGATTTATTTTAAGTCTACGCAAATGCTTGCGTACGCCGATGACATTGACGTGATTGGACAGACACAGCGAGACGTCAATGAGGTCTTTGTAAGCATTGAGGTAGAAGCGGCTAAGATGGGTCTCAAGGTTAATGAGGCTAAAACCAAATATCTGCTTTCATCTAAAAGAAACGGACAACACCGACAAATTGGCCAGAACGTCACCATGGGCGGATATAACTTTGAAGTGTCCAAGGAATTCGTCTACCTTGGCTCACTGATAACCAGCGAAAACAACACCAGCGCTGAGATAAAAAGCAGAATCACTCTTGCCAACCGCTTGCAATTGAGAAGTAGAGCCCTCTCTCGGAAAACCAAGGTGACACTATATAAGACCTTAATCATCACAGTCCTCCTTTACGGCGCAGAGGCTTGGACCTTAACAAAAGCGGATGAAGATGCCCTTGGTCGTTTCGAGAGGAAAATTCTGCGCACTGTCTACGGTCCCGTTTGTTCAAACCGTGTATGGAGGAGAAGATATAACGAAGAACTGTACGGGTTGTACAGCGACATCGGCCTGGTACGACGTCTACGGATACAGCGTCTAAGGTGGCTAGGCCATGTAGAGCGCATGGAAAATACAGCTTCGACCCGAAGAGTCATTGAATCCACTATATCAGCAACAACACGGCGAATGTCGACTTTCACATCGTCCAACGTCCCTGATTTATCAACATAGACCAACTATGTACTTCACTTACTCCCAAAAAAAATAATCTAAAGGTGTGAGATCACAGAATCGTGGGGGCCAGTTCACAGGTCCATTAGGCGAAATGATGCGTCCCGCAATAACAGTTTATTGGGACACATCACTATGTGTCGCGCGCCGTGTAGCATGTTGGGCCATCTTGTTGAAACCAAAGCTCTGCCACGTCAATGCCATTCAACTGAGGAACGAAGAAGTCCGAAATCATGTCTCTATAGCGCTCTCTATTCACGGTAACGACGGTAACACTCTGGTCGTCCTTAAAAAGTATGGGCATAGTGGTGTAGTGGTTAGTATGTTGGACTTTGATGCACGATGAGCGGATTCGGATCCTGATAATACCAATTCCATCGAATGTTTATTTCGCGACATCCCTCTTCGGCGGGGTCCCGGCAAAACCCTCCGTAGTATACTTGCCATGGAAAAGCTTCTCGATTCACGCCATTCGGAATCGGTATTAAACTGTAGGTCCCTTTCACCTGTGTGAAAAATAAGTCACACACAACATGGGTGACTGAGAGAAGTTTGGCTCTGGTCCTTCATGGGCTGTAACGCCACAAAAGAAGAAGACAGAAAATGTGATCAAGCAACTGCAGTCAATACGCATGGATTTCAATAATAGCTTTCACATATTGTATCGGAAACAACATTTCACAAAAGCGATGCATCGGCATCAAGTATCATTAGCTTTCCGCCGTTATAATGCGTGAAATACTTTCGATTAGCAAGCATATCGCTCAAACTGCGTAGGCAGCGTATCACTTATAGCCTTGTGTCCATTTTGTTTTCGACCATAATGTATTCATCAGAAATATCTAATTAATTTTAACTCCCATCGGCCGAATGAGGGCGAAATATAACAATTTCTCATCCATAATTAAAATCGACAACAAAATGCTTATGTTCAAGTAGAGGAAATTCGAGATTTCTCTATGCATCTAGAACTATCGATGAGTGTCCCGGATGGTCGATGCAAATGTCATGTAGGCATTTTAAATGATTAATTGAAGGTATCTGATTGATTATCCAGAGAGTAGGGCTGCTTACCTGTGATGAGACTGTAAAACTAGACTATCGTTGATGCAACATGCATTTATCACATGCTATATTGCTTGATAAATTACATGATTGGATCAGGAATCTGGCCCGTAAAGCGGCAAATTTATTTGAACTAATGCGAGATGATGTTTTCGGATACACATTAATGTCAAATTTTGATTTTGTTAAGCATTGAAACTAGCCAGGTACTCTACGATGACAGTCTACCCACCCTCGTATTCACGTGATTTAGATTCTGTACCCAGAGAAAGTGATTTTTTATCTGAACATTTATCACACTCTTGTTGCATACGCGCCAGCCGAACTAAATAGAGTCATTGTCTCCGCACGGAGGTGTCTCATAACTTTTCGCCAGCGATTTGTATCTTCCTCCCAACATACCGCAATTCACGACACCCATGTCAACATAAAATAAACCACTCTCAAATGTTTATCAAAGTGTTTCCATCTTAATGCTATGCAAACACAACCAAACAGATATGTATCCATCGACGGCGGCGGCAACTCAACCTGCAGCTGATTAGCATACCTACGCAAAATGTATCATTCTGTTCCCTTTTTTTTTCTTTCTCTTCTTTTAGTCTTTGGTTGGCTTTTGTAATTCACCGAAGGTACATTGCACGTACAAATGCGACGCGGCACGCTTGACGCGTGTTCAACGTTCCTGAAATGACCGCAGAGATACGTAGGAATCGCGAACCAAAAGACTCCATTTAAGGATATTACTAGCACTTTCCTTATCGCGAAAACCTACCTTCGTTCCTTTTGTCAAATGGATCCGCATTTCATATCCCAGATGCTAATTACTTGTTGGTAGTTCTGGTCAGCGGCTACGATAAGTGGTCAAATAGCTTGCCCAGCATAGCACAGATCAAGAGCGCAACAAAGGCTAAAGTGAATTAGTTAATCAAATACTACGAACGTTGTTGGCGGTACTTATGTATGTCCTCTTAAGCCAAGGGACATTAAAAGAGCATTATCTGTGCGTTTGTTTTATAATTGCTCGAGATCGGGCTGACGTACACGATTCCGGTTGAGTCCATGTCCTATTCGAAGATTTCATCTCACGCAAAAAGAAATGCAAAATGTCAATGTCTGCACATGGACGTACTCGTACTACGAGTACGTGCACATAGAGAAGCCGCAATATCGCGTGCAGATTTTAATTTCTCGCAGAGGCGATGGCATGGATGTTATTCGTACTAATTTCGAATCGGCGAAAAAGGAAGCACAAACGCAACACGCTATCGTTGCACGACGTTCAAGTTTTGGGTGGCCAAACCCGTCCGGAGGTGTAATTATTTCGTTAAAGTGCCGAATAATAACGCAGATTAAATGCCTTTTGCTTAGCGACGTGTTATTACAGTTCTCAAATTTCCAAAGGATTTTCAGTAATAGTCTAGCGAAAGCTATAAATATCTGGATGAATCCAGAAAAATTCGTTGTTGTAATACGGAAGACAATTGTATTGTCTTCATCGGGTAATGTTTACTGAAATTTATTCCACCAGGAATTATTAAACCCTTCCGCCCATAATGGTCAAGTTGTGCCAGTTACGCCCATCGCACCCAATAACAAAATGTCAACGACAATATACAGATATAATTGTAGCATTTCCCTGTAGTCATGATTTATAGCATAAGCGCTGCTAAAGGATTCTAACCTTAAATCCATTTTAACACTCAAGTTCGTTTTTCTTTGTTTTGTAAAAAAAAAAGAAAGGGTTTCACCAAAGGGGGACTAGAGGACAGGACGAAAACAAAATACAAAACCGTAGTTCGTCGAAAAAAAAAAAACGCCAAGGGAATATAAGGAAACGAAAGGAAAAGAAAGCACAATGTGGCCAAAGGACTACCACCGTGAAACCGTAGGCAATAAATTTTAAGGTTACAACAAATTCGATCAAAAGGAAAAAAGAAAATACGGGGGCAATACATTCCACTGGAGGAGAGACTTACGGCACTCTATACTGTTTGGTTGAATCACACTGAGGTTTGTAATAGGTCCCCGGCGCAGGCGGGAACAGTAACGAGGACTCGGTGGATCATTAACAATGCACACATAGGTTCACTTGGGTCATTTTCTTATTGGTATTATAGCGATCTACAGAAATTGGTCAGTTTTGAAATATACCAGGAAAGGTTTGACAGAATTTGAACTATAATTAGGCTCAGCACGAAGAAAATTCATTAGAACTGTCTCAACAAGTACGACATTTTTAATCATAATCGAGCTCAGAACGTTTTGTCATACGAGTGTTATTTGTGTTGTTTACTGGTGCTTGAAGCATTCAACTTCGTCCCGAAAAGGCATTAAGTCATTTGCACTACTTGAAATGCTTGGTTTTTTATTTTAACCTGGATTAAACCAACGATCAACTCGCCTCGACTATTTGTAATAAAGCACTATCTCGAGCTACCGTGTTTCGCTGGATCTCCGAAATCAATCGTCCTCTTAAAAAAACCGGTTCTTGTACCAGAAAAGGTCTTTCAAGATTAGCCTGAAGAGACTTTTGATGTCTAACTCACGTGTTTTGGACGCCATACAAATTAGAATTCGAAATCGACCGATTCATTGAAGCTACTCAGCACGCAACGTGGAATAATACTCCTTTCCGAAAGAAGTGCTGAACAATTTTTTTGCACAAATCACCAACCAGAAATTAAAGAGCTGGTAAAGGAGAAACGAAAGTTCTGTAAACGAGTCCAACATAGTCGAGGCCGCAGCATAAAACATATTTAAACCGACTTTATGACCTGCTGCGGTAGCCTCTCAGAGAATTAAAAACATCATGGGGTTCGTTCGTACTTAGAAAGCCTAACCGCTGACAGGGAATCAAATTACGCCCTTTGGACAGTTATTAAGGGCGTTAAGAAGCCTAAACTGCAGGCATCCCCAAAAAGGAAAAATCAAATGAAAGGGCGAAACGTTCAAGCCACTCAGAGGACAACCGCTACCTGACAACAGCAAAACTCCGGAAACGACGGTGGAATACAAAGTGACGCGCGCTACGCTTTCCTAATTGCATAATATCATAAAATTCCTCAAGCCAAATAAGGCACCAGGCTACGACTTAAACGCTCTGCTCAAACTTTTATATGGGATCGAATCCTGACAATTGACATATCATCGAACGTGTTTTCAAGGTGCTTCGCCCCAGCGGCTTCTGACAAAACCTCATGTAATATAATTGTCATGAAAAGGTTCTCGAAGTTCGCCGTTAGGATTCTGTAGGTCCCTTTCACCTGTGGGGAAATAAAGTTACACACAATATAGGTGATTGAGAGAAGCTCGGCTTTGGTCCCTCATGGACTGTAACGCCAACAATGGAACGTCGCCGAATTCATCATTGTTCTAAAGCCCGCAAAGCACCGACGGATAAGAGATCTTACCGCCCAATATCATTGTTGCCAACAATTCCGAAAGTCTTCGAATGAATTATAATCAATCGTTTAAAGCCGGACAAAGTATGGCAAGGAGGTGTGGGACATAAGCTGAGACAAGTTTTTTCCCGAACAACTATAGAGCGTTCTGAAAAACTATTTGTCTTCAGTGTTAAACACTTGAACGAATATTCAAATGTTAGAGCAATTACGGCTGGCGTTCCACACGGAAGCGTTCTTAGTCCGCTGTTTTACCTGCTGTATACAAGAGACAAACGGATGATACTATGCTGGCCACATTCGCCGATGATACTGCAATTTCGGCTACAGAAAAATCAGTCGAAGAATCAACGACTAAATTGCAATATGCCCTGAACCGGATAAACGATTGGACAAAGATTTGGCGAATCGCGCTTAACGAAACCAAATCTGTCGACGTAAATTGTACTTATAGAAAAGTACATATAGGTGCATTATCTGTCTTTGTAAATGAGGTTCTGATCTCATTCCGAAAATACCAAACTGGAAAACACATGTAAAAAAAAAGCGTGAAATATAGGGAAATGTACTGGCAGCTAGGAAAGCATTCCCAAGTTAATACTGAAAACAAGCAGCTTCTCTATAAGCAAGTGCTTAAACTTATTTAGGCTTATGGTATACAACTCTGTAGTTGTACCAACAAGAGTTATTCTTCAGTTATACAAACGTATCTAAATAAAGTATTGCGAGCTATTTTTAACGCGTCTGGTATATTCGAAACAACGACATTCATCGTGATTTAAGCATTGATAATGTGAAAAATGAAGCTAAACTTTTTTCCGAAAACGAAGAGATCAACTGGAATGTCATATCGACAATGCGGCTCGTGAATTTTCAGAGGAACGAAACCTGTTACGCCGTCTTCAAAGAATAAAACCACTTGACTTAGCGCGATGAACCTTAACCGCATGCACTCTGCGGATTGCAGAAACTTTAACTGGAAATCTGCCTGCTAAATATGATTACCTCGAGAACGGAAGACTGCTAGATACTTAAACTGACTTAGTTGTAGTAACGCAAAAATAAATAACTCGAAGGGTGAAGTCTCACGCTACCATGAACACACGCTGTCGGTGTTCATAGTGTTTTTTGAAGATTTTCACGAACCCTCGCACCAACCCTGGTTGTTTGGAGGGTTTGGCAGCAAAACTCTTAGTTTGGACCTGTACTGTCAACAATTGGACCGTCTGAAGGAAGCAATCATCTAGAAGCGTGCAGTCTTAGCCAATAGAATAGGAATTCAGGTCAGAAGTTTGTTAGGAGGTTCTTATGCATCTCGAACCTGGTGCCAAGTGATACACATACCTAGGATGGAAAGTTTATTGGTTTCTAAGATGGATAATGGTTGCGAGTCAGTGGTATGTTGGAACGACCGAAAAAGAAAAGTTTCATAAGCATTATGATCCACTCTATATTTTTTATTCCATTCAATTTAGTGACAATCACATATACTGCTGCTAACTGTATAAAACCGAAGAGCATGGTTGTAAGGTGGTAAACAATAATGAGTCTACTGTGGGTACAGTAGTCAGCGAAGGAGTAGATTGGGTTAGAAGTGACATACAATAAGTCATTTAAGAAATCGAGAAACAGTGTGGAAGATAGAACTGAACCCGAGGAACACCAGCATTTAAAAAATGGATGTGGGATGTTGATGTGTTGAATCCATTAATAAAAGACAACTTGAACTAAATTCGAAAGGTAGTTTCTAGTCCATAAAAGAAGACACCCATCGATACCATACACATTTTCGACAGATGGGCCAAACCCTGTCAAATACTTGCGTATTTGGTAGAATATGCCACCAAATCGCCAGTGGCTTCGTTGCTACGAAAGCCATACTACCATTGACGGCGTTCCGTGAATCAATATATTTCAGTAACTGACGGTTAATGAGCGTTTCTCTGAGCTTTGTGAAAGGGGACGTTAGTGCAGTGCGTCGGTAGTTGGGGGAAGAAAAGATTCACATTTTTTGGGGATGGGCTGGTCAACGTTGCTTTCCACCTACTCGAAAGAAACCCAGAAAAGCAGGAAAGGAGAAGAAGCTTACTTAATAGGTTCGCCAGCGGAGCGGAACAACTTTTTGGACCTATCGACGAAAGGTCGAGGCTCACTTAGACTATGAGGAGTCCATTGTGCTCAGTTAACGCTTAACCCGTAGAAACCTTAACATTTCCCGTTGAGCCATTTAGATGCAAATAGAAATCCTAGTAGTCTCTTTAGCTCATTGTTACTTACCTCTTCTAGTCGGGAAAGGTAGTGGCTTCCAAGGAATACGTTCCTTCTTGTGGGCTAAAGCTTTTCAGCATTGTTTCAAGAGCCTCCGTTGGTGTGGATTTTATATATCCAGTCACCGTCAGACAACCTGACCTCGGAACCCTTGAAACACTTTGAGGATGGCATTTCTTCTTAAGTGCCTTCCACCAGACAATCGAACCATAGACTAAAATAGGTATCACCACCGCAGTGTACGACCAATATACAACTTTTGGTTTGAAACCCCATGTCTTTCCAAAGGCTACTCTGCACGAATACAGTGCCAAGAAGGCTTTTCTGGTTCTTTCGGACTCACTAGGCCAGCTGATGTGTGTATTTCGAGTTCTTTGAGAACCCTTGCAAATGTACGTATACGAAAGTAGATTTGTCCCATGGTGGAATTGACGTACTCTAGTACAAGCGAAGTCAAAGTGTGAGCAATGAGCTGCGAGCTGACTACGAAGTAAGCAGAAAGAAGGTTAACTTTGTTAATGTCGATTAGCTTTTGTTAATAGCAGAATTAACAATGTTTTATTCAGCGTATGTCTGGGTTGTAAGGAGACATGATACTATTCGGGTATCAAGAAAGCATTTCGTCTACGAACTAGTTTGTATAATTACATTTTAAAGATAGAATAATTTTCGTCACCTGACTTCACAAAAACTCTGAAAATCCACATTGGCTTTGCTCCCGTTTACCACAGAAAGCTGTCTCTCAAACAATAAACAATACCATCAAAAGGATAGTTAAGCCGATGGCTCAAGCTGGCAAGAGAATGCGAGATAGATTTAAAGCTCACTGACGGTGAAGTCAGGTGTGCCAATGAATAAGTATCTAGCTAGAGGCACTTTCACAGTTCGATCGAAACGTATACGGTCGCTTAAACCGCAGAGCGCGCAAGGATCAAGGAATATCTTGAACAGATACTCAATGGTGTATTTTAAGTTCGGATTTCAAATTAATCTAATTTATTGTCAATCAGGCAGAAAATAAACCCATACCGAAGAATGCTTTGTTTTGTTAAAAATGTCAAAAAAGCAGACTTGAAACAAGTAATAAAATCTGTTTGTCTAGTTATCTTTAAGTCAAATCTGAAGAGCTGAAGATTCCAAAGAAAGATGTATACACAAAAGCATACTAAAATATATTTACGCACATTAAAAAAAAAAAAAAAAAAAGACTATACCCAAAGCCAGTTCTTTGAAACTGTTCACGCTCTGTTTAGGCCAAAAACTTACTCGAAAACACTTTATCAAAGCCCACATTTAAGGATCTATTCTTCTTGAACTCAGTGTCATGGGAAGGTATTAAGGTTTTTGCGGGAAGTAGTGAACAAACACTGGTATTCGACTAGATTTGGCATGAATGTCTGACTTGCAAAATAATAATAACTCCCTCGACCAACAACGTAGCATTACCTTACAGACATAAAATGGATGGAAGACAAATATCTAAAAAAAAAATTTCTAAAAAGCATAACAATAACAATTTCTTTATTGTGTCCCCTACCATAAAGGACCTTAAGCCCATCGTTTCTTTTCTTTACTACGAACACCGTCAACACAATAGCCGCTTATCCTGGAGAGGGTTATGCGCTTAGTAGCAAAGCAACAACCAAAGAAGCAATCCCCTGACGAATAAAAACTTTACACAATCGAATGTTTGCTAGTTTCCCATAAAAAAAAAGGAAATTACATTCAGAAGCTGAACCTCAAATTCTTCCTCTCTAGCCGCGTGGCCCTAAACAATTTTAAGCCTCATTGGTTAAAAATCATTGATTTATATGTTTACGTACCAAAATCAAATTTCAAGCAATAAACTACCGCTTAAAATAACAGATAAGCCAACAAGGCGTCAAAACAAGCTCAGCCATTGCTCTCCAACTCCACTTGTCGCTCTAAAAATGGAATTGGTGGTACCAAATTCGACTACATTTTCGAATCTATTTAAATATGGTCAGTCAAAGACCTTTCCGACTATCACGTATGCGTACGAATACTTTGCGCATTTCGTAGATCTTGCGACTTCTAAAGCGGACATAGTCTGACGTATGCCACCGTCGTTTTCCGGCCGTAGCGAATGTTGCACGTTAATGCAACATGCCATGTGAGCAACACGTCGTAAACTACGAGTTGTAAAAAAAAAAAAAACTTCAAATAGAATACAGTCAGCCGCAGTCGAATGGGAATTATTTGATTACCATTTTGAGGGAATGTTTTATGATGGTCCCAAGGGATACGATTGGCCCGGCTATGTAGGGAGACCAGAGAGGTTTGCCGCCTTTGTGGTTTATTTGGAGTTGTGTGAAAGTAATTTTTGAGTAAATAAGAATAACAAAGCGCCTGTTATGACACATATTGGAATGTTGGTTTATTGGTTGAGGAATGATTGAGTCGGATAATGAGTGTGCTAAGGAAGGTAGTATCGGAAGGCAGATATTTGGGTTACGGCGAAAACGGGAAATGGTTTGAAGTGTACCTGGGATGGCGGTAATAAATATTTGGAATGCTCTTGAGGCTGATCAACTAGAATTTCACACTTGAGACCTTGTGAAAGAGGAAGTATGACTATGAACCTTCGCGTGTTGAGTTAGCGGATTTTGAATATTTTAAAATCTTCTAGATGGCGATAAACAAGTTCAAATGTCGCTGATACACGAAAGAATCCTTGCCCGAAAACAGCAAATGACAGTCATTCGGTAGAGTCGGTAGAGTCAGTAGATGCAGTAAGAGTATCTTGACGTCTTTGAGGAATTTATTATTCAATTGACACTTGAGCTTAAGTAAAAAAAACATACATTCGATTGGCCTAATTGACAGCGTGGCCATGTTGTTGAGATTCGGTTCCGACGAGCTCAACGTGAACAGTTAAAAAAATAGATAAAAGACTCATTAGTTGATTAGGTAATTTAAATTGAAATGTTGTCTGCAGTTATAATGAAGAAGGAATGCCATAGTAGTAATCTGCGAACTATTCGATTCCATTAGCTTCCCTGACAATTTTAAGCTTGCAAATCCAACACATCATTTCTGTCAAAAAGTCAACTCAATCCCCGCTAAGTGATAGCTATCTGTCTGTTCTGTCAAATGAAGCTATTAAGATATGCATTTTCTCTTGGTCACAGTCAACCTAGTAGCCGGAATATTAATTTATTCGTTCCGCTAATTTCCCCCTGACCGATAACGACAAAGTCTATCCAATTAAAGACACGTTTTTCCACACATTTCCATCGGAATATATAAAAATGATCTTTGTCTATAGCACCGATGACCATCTGCTCAGTTTGAAACTCATTCAGTCATAGTTCATTGCGTCTCATCGTTACAGCAACTTAAGCAAAAATCAAAAACAAAATACCTACATATGTGGAAGCTCTAGTATCGCTATCCGTTTTCTGACTAATTGTTTTGCATTTAATTAAATATTTTCAACATCGACTTCCAGACTCTAATAATTTCCACGGGATGCTTGTCGTTCCGGCTTGATTGACTCGACAGGTTATTGAAATCAAGTTTCACCATGGAGTATATACACAATCCAAATCGGGAAAGGCGCATTAGATAGATCAACTAGTGGCATTCTAAAACTAATGGACTTTCTTCTCATTCCCCATGCGAGTCACTAGGTAACAACTTCAATCACATATTGGACAATTCATAAGGAATGGTTTCTGTGAGGCAGAAAAGAAAAAAAAAAAATCGAGGTTTGAGATTGATTTTCTTATTATTATTCGTATCTATGCGAGGTGGAGATAAGGTTGTTTATCGGTTACTTCGGTTTTGGTTGTTGTTTGTGGTCTGAGTATTATTGATCGGGAATGGGGAATATCTCAATTAAAGTATTATGTCTGTCATCGATTGTGAAAGGTACAAGTTGTTTTTTTGAATATTTGGGTAGTGAGTGGGCCGGTTGTGGGTCATTGTTGTTCGGGACACTTTGTTGATTCTTTTGTCAGATTTGAATTGTTGATTTTCTATTGGGTGTCAGGCTTTGCGTAAGATGAATTCGTTGTGATAAGCGTAAAGAGCCAAAGAGGTTTTGCGGCTGAAGTGTATTGGAATTGTGACACACTATGTATGGACGCACAATATTTATAGAGATGTTTCGCATGACTTACTTAAAGTTTTGCATTTATATATATATAATATATATATATGTATATATTCATGGGGATGTCTATTTTCGTTAAAATCATATGTTTTTTTTTTCGGAAATAATAGCTATTTTCCAGTCGCAGTTTCATATCTCGGCAGAACAAAATAAACCGCTTTTCACTAAACAACATAATATAGTAACAAATACAATTGCCGTATCTGAGAATTGGACCATCGATATGTGTCTGTCAGGATGTCAACGAAGGTACCTACTAACCAGTCAGTGCAAATTTATGAGTGACGGAATTCGTTTTGTTTTTGTTTTCTTTTTTTTGTTTATACATAGTTACACCCGCACTTAAGGCCTTATCACGTTTGAACGTTGTGGTAGCGAAGGTAACAGGGAGAGGGAGAGCTTTGCTCAGCACACAACCTGAACGGAGTGCAGTGGTTTTGGGTCGGAGATGTTCGTTCACTACTCTCAGGGATGGTTTGTCTTAGATAGGACGAGAGCCGACCAAATTTCGCGTTGGCTATAGTTCACAGTAATTCATTCATGCAATTTTGGTGTTAATATTGCATACGCAGAGGATGAATTTCAATTGACCATATACTGTGAGTGTTATGCCTACAGCAGTACGTTTGGTCGCTTTTCATTCACAACTGTGTTGCATACTTTTCACCGTATAGGAATTGCTTTTTCTTGGCTATGAAACGAATTTGAACTATGTACATATAGACCTTTAGCTCGACCGTCGATGATGTTAATCACTGCACCACCACCATTTTTGTATTTCAAAAATGCTGCTTGGTATTCAGTTTCAGATTCTTGTTAACCTTTTTTTATTTTTAAAGAAGAATATAATTGTTCCATTCTCTATGAATAGTATCTGATTCGACGACGCGAAGCAGTTTGAATCTATTTTCTTCTTATGTTTTTTGCTATTAATATATGTATAGTACCCTTCATGCACACTATAGTGTTTTTGCAAGAAAATGCAGGAAAATTGACTGTAAAGACTGACAGAAGACATGAGATATAGTAGAAAACAGTTTTAATTTGAATTCATTTGATGAAGGCCAAATAAAGGCTGTCCAGTGGAAAATTGTCAAAACTGAAATTGAAAAAAAATTAAAAAACTGAAAATTGTAGATAATACTTTAATTTGGGAAAATGTTCAGTCATGTTGCGCACTTCATTTTATAAAAACAATATCTTCTAAGTGACGCCCTTGTCTTTCCAGACACTCTTGTAGCCGGACCCTCACATTTGCAATAACGCGTGAACTAAGACCTGGTTCAATGGCGGCGGTATCGCGGCAATTATTTTCTTGCAGGGCCTGAATTGTTCGAGGATTGTTATTGTAAACCCTTGACTGGAAGTATCCCCACAAGAAAAAGGCGCATAGGGTGCGGTCAATTGCTGATCAATTTGTTCAGGAGAAAATGCCTCATCGAAATAGCGTTATATTGTTGCGGCAACAGAAACTCGTCGATCATTCGACAATACACTTCAGCAGTGACTGTCTCTTATTGGTTAAAAAAATAAAGGCCAATTAATCCTCGGGCAGAAAAAGCTCACCATACTGTCGTCGTTTTGAGGCAATGTAAACGTTGTTGTTGATGTTGATGGTTGTTTGGGCACCAGTAACGCAAATTCTGTTTATTTACGTAGCCGCCGAAATGAAAATGTGCTTCATCACTAAACAACATGTTGCCAAGCGTTCGTGCTGTACGAAAACGTTCGAGCATTGTTCTTGCGCAGGTTTCTCCCAAAGGATAGTCACTTTCCTTTAGACCTTCTTGTCTAAACCTTTACATCCACGACCAGATAAATTACGTGCACAGACCAGTAAGTACAAAAATTGGGACGCTCGTTTTCAAATATTACTCAACCACGAATGCGCGGTGTGCTGCCGGAAAAAATGCGCATCGAACGATGCCTCCACCACTTACATCATACAAATTTGGATGATTTTCTGATTTGTTTTTGTTAAGAAAACTCGGGGAATTCTTTTAGATATCTGGGACTAATACATATAGTACTTACATAGCCGCGTACGCTTTAAATGCGAACGACTTTTTTGATACTACAAATCTGTGAAACAAAAGCGGAAGGGGAACAAAGTATTTTACTTATCTTATAGCGGCCTTGTAAAATCCTTATGTTTTGAAAACATATGTAATAAAAAAGTATATAATAGGTCTACAAAATTAGATAATTACATTTTGAGAACATTTAATATTTATCGATAATTTTGATTATTTGCGAAAAGAGGAAGCAGGGCTGGTACTGGTCGGTATGGCTTGTTATCGTTGAAATGTGGAAGAGACTTTTCTGATGTTAGTGTCCTCTCCATTACTCACGCTGTTTTAAGCTACTATGAACATAAATCCGACGCGACGTTGTAAATTACCTTTTGAAAACATGTTAAATATGTACACTGGAGATAAACAAATATTGTTTATTAAGCATCTATACAGGAAATTTCATTTAACATAACATCTAGTTTTACTGTCGAAGCTGTTGCTGTTTCTCGCCGTGGTCTCGCCATCTATGTCCGTAGTGATATTGCTTACCAGTTACTTCCACAGTATAGCCAAACATCCACCCCGGAATTTAATTTCATATGGCTTAAATTCATATTCCGTAAGCACTCCATCCACTACTGTTTTCTTTATAGAAGCCCCAATCTAGACAGGAATGCAACATTTGATGCATTCGACGCACTGTCTGATTCCATCCAAAGAATTGTTTCCCTGTTCCCTCGCACTGAAATCGTTTTAGCGGGCGATTTCAATGTACACAATTCTCAGTGGCTTCGACATTCTGGACAGACAACACCCGAAGGAAGGTATGTTGAAATTTTTGCTGAGTTAAATCACTTAACTCAACTTGTGAATGAGCCATCACGTATCCCCGATGTTGCTGGTCATACCGCCAACACGCTGGACTTGTTTCTTACCTCTCAGCCTGACAAATACACGATCGATTTATTGGAACCCCTAGGCTTGTCTGACCACTGCATGATATCAGCGAAATTCTCGAACTCCCACCATCCAGTTAAAGAAAAAGCTCCTTAGAGAACACTATGGCGATACGAGAAAGCCAACTGGTGCGGCCTTAACAACTTCTTTCGGATCTTTAACTGGTCGTTGTGCTTCCTCGACAACGACGTCGACGCCGCAACTGATATTATCGTAAACGTTATCCGAATCGGCATGGCAAATTTTATTCCCAGCAAGATTAAAAGCACCAGGCCTAAGGATAATACGTGGTTCGACTCGAGCTGCAAAGAGGCTATTAGGCTCAGGGAGCTAAGTTTTCGGGCCTACAAGGCAAACAGTTCTGAGGAAAACCGAAAAAAGTACATACGAGCCAGAAATGACTGCAACTCCCACATTCGACGGATTAAATTCCAATCCGACCAAAAATTAAGGCGTAAGATCCTTCAATGTCCCAAAGGTAGCAAAAGTTTCTGGTCGTTTGTAAAAAACGTAAAAAACTCAACTAAGTCGTCTATACCGACGCTCATCCACAATGACATCCCAGCTGTCACCCCCTTAGACAAAGCTAACCTACTTGCTGCCCATTTCGCAACCAGTTCTCAGCTGCCAGCTTGTACTTTGTCTCCGCCTGTACTAGAGTGCGTCAATTCCACCATGGGGCTAATCCACTTCCGCACTCGTACAGTCGCAAGGGTTCTTAAAGACCTCGACATACACAAATCCGCTGGTCCAGATGGTATTGCCTCAATAGTTCTGAAGAGGTGTTCTTCTACGCTGGCAAAACCACTGCGTAAGCTTTTTCACCTTTCCTACACCTCTGGGCTCTTTCCTAGTAGGTGGAAAACAGCATTTGTCCAGCCTATACCCAAAAAAGGCGAATCATCTTCTCCCTCCAACTACCGACCCATTGCACTAACGTCCCTTCTTTCCAAGGTCATGGAAACGCTGATTAACCGTCAGCTTATGAATTATCTTGAATCACGGAAACTCCTCAATGACCGCCAATACGGTTTCCGCAGCAACAGATCCACTGGTGATATGATGGCATATCTCGCTGAAAAGTGGAATCACTCGCTTCACCAAGCAGGTGAAAGCAAAATTGTTGCACTGGATATTTCGAAAGCATTTGACAGGGTTTGGCATCAAGCCCTTTTGTCGAAAATGCGTGCTTTTGGGATCGATGAGTCTCTCTTTCAATGGATTAGAAGCTACCTTTCGAATCGTTCAATTCAAGTTGTTTTGGACGGATTCAAGTCTGATACTCACTTTGTAAATGCCGGTGTTCCCCAGGGCTCCGTTTTGTCTCCGACACTCTTTCTTATTCTTATAAATGATCTCTTGTCTGTTACTTCTAATCCAATTCACTCCTTCGCTGACGACAGTACCCTCAGCTTCTCATATTCGCTCACCAGTTTACGACCCTGCACTTCGGTTGTAGATAATGAGCGGCAGCGTATGTTAAGCTCATTAAATTCCGATATCGACAGCATCATCCAATGGGGTAAAAACAATAGAGTGGAATTCAATGCTTCCAAAACACAATGCTGTCTCTTGTCGTTAAAGCGTATAACTAACCCGCAGCCATTATCCATGAATGGCACTTGCATCTCAGAAACTGAAAAGCTTTCCATCCTGGGTATGAGTGTTGCTCACAATCTTAATTGGAGCGACCATATATTCAGTGTCGCCAAGAATGCTGCGAAATGCCTAGGCTTCTTATACAGATGCAAGAAATTTTTCTCACCCTTAGACCTGGCTACTATCTATAAGGCGTTCATTCGCCCCAAATTAGAGTTTAACGCTCAAGTCTGGTCCGGTGCTTCCAAGACCTCACTGCACCTACTAGACAGAATACAAAAACGAGCCATAAAACTGATAGGTGACTCCAGTATTACCAAAACATTAGACTCGCTGGAACACCGCAGGAATGTTACCTGCCTCTCCCTGTTTTATCGTTACTACCACCAAAAATGCTCTGATGAAATAGCCAGTTGCATTCCGCCCCTTCAACACTTCTCCCGCAATACACGTCTCTCTAGGAATGCTCACCAATATACTCTGAAGCCCGCTTTCGGACGTACTGTCAAATATAGAGAATCTTTCATTAACCGAACAACACGAATCTGGAACTCCCTGCCGGATTCGGTTTTCCCCCCTCAATGCAACATGCAAGCATTTAAGATCAATGTCCATCGGCATCTCCTCTATTCCTCTTCCTCTCTACCTTCTGCCCGCACTGTGTCCCCGACATAATAAGGTTATTAGACCTTGAGTGCGCGCAAATTATTAAAAAAAAAAAAAAAAAAAATACAATAAGGTCATATCACACGAAATATACGATTTTCACTCAGATTGTAATAAGAAAACCTCAGGTGAATTTCTGTAGTAAAAAGCAAACATTTTTCTAACAATATAAAGTGGAACGTATTTATTACGTATCGAAGGCATGTGCTCGGACATACAGGGTAAAGTTGTTGTTTGCTCTCAACGATTCCTATTGCAATTCCCGGGTCAAATTGACATACAGCCTCCTCGCGGCGGCCTCTGGATAGCCTCTACAACTACCGGTGAACAAAAGTATGAAGCTATTGCCCTAGGCAAGAGGACGCCGACAATACCCCGACCAGACTGACGGTTGTGCGGTAGGCCAACAACCCGCCCATGTAAAACAAAACAAGTTATGGATGAGCAAAATGCCAAGGATAAACGGACGGATTCTCAAAGACGACATGGCGCGAAAAAGGAAGCTGCTGCTCATGGAGCTGCTCATACACCGGAAAGAACCCTCACTCAGTATAAGGTGGATATTACTGCCATCCAGGAAATACGCTGGATAGGAAACGGTATGCTGAGGGAAAAAGATTGCGACATCTATTACAGCTGTCACGAAAGATTGCACATGCATGCGTATTTGTCGTGGGAAAATGGTTAGGGTCGAAGGTCATCGACTTCAAACCTGTAAGGGATCGGCTGGCTGTGATCCGCATCAAAGGCAGTTTTTACAACATCAGCCTCATATGTGCACACGCCCCTCCCTCAAAGAGAACTTCTATGATCTCTTGGACAACGCCTAGGGAGCTTGTCCGAAGTACGATGTCAAAATCGTACTCGGGGACTTCAACAGCAAAATCGGTAAGGAGGACACCTTTGGCGAAGTGGTCGGAATGCACAGCCTCCACGATACAGCAACAGATAATGACTTCCAACTCACGGACTTTGCGACAGATCGTAATGCGGTGATAAGTAGCACCGCAGGCGAATCCACACAGCAACCTGCCGATCTCCGGACCAAATCGACCATGTGCTTATTGACGCAAGACACTCGTCAAACATCCTGGATGATGTTCGCACATCATCGTCGTCAGGAGGGCAAACGTCGACTCTGACCATTTCCTCGTAGCAGCAAGATTCAGAGCTCGACTGTCCAATGTCAGAAAGTTGCACCAGCCAACCATGAGGAGGTTCGACATCGGACGCCTGAGCACACCGGAGGTTACCAGAGTCTACAGGAAGCAACTAAGCGAAAGGCTCTCTGGTATGCTTACGTCGAGCACAAATGTCAACAGTATGTGGCTGCATTGCCGCTCAGAAAAAGGCAGCAACCGACGAGCCGTATCAAAAGGCACTGCAGCGAAAGACCAAGAGAGGAGTACCGAGCCAGAATAAGGAAGGAAAAATAACTGCTGCGACTAACGAACAGAATCTTCGCAGCCACCCAGCTCAAGGTATCGAGGAGTCTAGGGACAAACATAAAATACGGGTTTTTTTCTATGAAAGAAATGTACCCAGTCTCTGCGAAATTGCGAGGGCAATCTTGTCACCGACCCGCAGAGGATAGTGGATGTATTTAAGCAGCATTTCCAGCAGCTGCTTACGAGCAAGACCAAGGGAGAGTGGTAGGGACGATGAGCTCCTTTGCTCTGTTTGCTCGCTCCCTCCCTACCGTTTTCGACCAACGCGGCTACAAATATCCAGTGAAAGCCCGATCGTTAAATCTTACTGGGCTCAATAGCAGAGTATGAGGCTGAATAACGGTTGCCTCTACCGCAGTTGCGAAAGTGAGAACGATCTGCTGGTAATTCCAAAGGGAAAGGTCGACGAGGTCATCCGGGAATACCACAAGGGACCAAGCCGAGATCATTTTGATGTTAATAAGACTGTAGAAAAGATTAGGAGACGTTTCTACTGATTAGGATGCCATGAATCGGTCACAAATTTCATTCGCAGGTGTGAACAGTGTGCGAAGGCAAAGAGACTGCTTAGGAAGACTCGAGGAAATATGCAGCAGTACAATGTTGGAACACTGTTCGATCGTATTGCCATGGACATTGTAGGCCCATTCCCAACGAGCAACGCCGGAAACAAATACGCGCTGATGGTGATCGACCACTTCAACATATGGCCCGAAGTGGAACTGGGTTGCGCGTTACGCAGTACTGCTGGAACTTCACTCAGACCATGGACGGAACTTCGAGTCGTCGGTGTTCTAAGAACTCTGCCACATCAGAAAAACGTAGACAACACCATTACGCCCACAATCTGATGGCATGGTCGAAAGGTTCAATCGGACGATGGAGGAAAGTCGTCGCCAGAAAGTCAGAAAAATTGGGACGAACATCTCCCGCTTTTCCTAATGGCGTATCGATTAGCGCAACACAATTCAACGGCAATAACATCAGCTGAAGCCATTCTTAGAACTGATCTCCGTCTTCCATCGGATCTGAAGTTCGGTGTGGTACTACCGACAACTACCGACAAGGAGCAACTAAACTCTAGCCATAAATTCATCCAGGAGCGACTGAACTCATCATTGATAAAATGACGGCGAGATATGACTTAAGGGCGAACACTTCTTTATTCGAGAGAGGACAATCGGTATTGCTGTACAACCCACAACGGAAAAAAAGCTTATGCCCCAAATTACAATCGGCCTGGGACGGGCCATATGAGGTCATCAAGAAACTTAACGGCGTGATATATCGAATACAGCGGACGGGAAACAGAAGTATAAGATTGTCCATTTGCAGAAGTTATCGCCCTACTACGGAGAAGGGTCAAAGCGCTTGTTCGAGGACGAACAAGTTCAGGAGGGGGGAAGTATTGCGGACATGAACCGACGGTTGTTTCGAATTTCGCTGTCGAAGTGCTCAGATAAATAATTGATCTGAAGCAAAATAATAAAAGTGTATGTGTACTGAGGGCGCCGTGGCGCAGTGGTTAGTGTGTTGGACTCTGGCGCACGATGAGCGAGTTCGGATCCCGTGACACCAACGCCATCGAATGTTTATTTCGTGACGTTCATTCTCGGCGGGGTACTGGCAAAACCCCCCGTAATAAACTTGTCATGAAAAAGCTTCTCGACTCACGCCGTTCGGAATCGGCATTAAACTGTAGGACCCTTTCACCTGTGCGAAAAATAAATCACACACAACATGGGTGTTTGAGAGAAGCTTGGCTCTGGTCCTTCATGGACTGTAACGCCACCAAAGAAGAACGTGTACTGTATTTGAATAAAAAATTAGGAAGTTGTAGTTTATCGCAACCCTATTCGGGAACGATTGAATTTTCGTAACACATACGTATGTATATGAGAAGTCAAGGAGGAAAGCAGCAGAAAACTATAAGAACGAATGTTGGTGAAATACAAGTAATTATTGGATGGATGCGCGGCGCTGTGGCACAGTAGCCTAGTGTGTTGGTGTCTGGCGCACAATAGGCGAGTTCGGATCCCGATAACACCAACGCCATCGAATGTTTTCGCGGTGTCCAATCTCGGCGGGTACTGGCAAAATCCTCCTTCTCGACTCACGCCGCGTGTGAAGAACGTGAACGTGAAGAAACATTGGGTGAACGAGTTGTTCAAAAGCTAGGCAACTCAGTAGCTAAAACGGAAGTCACTTTATTTTTGGATCGCTTTTTTACTTTAGTAAGGTTATAGAACTCTATTCGATTCCCTGCCGATGGTACAGTGATGTCCAGTCGAAAAAGTGTTCCATCATTTTAAAGAAAACTTCTACGTGGTAAATGCTTAGTTCAAATGTACCTCTAATGGTGTATTGCGCGCAAAATGACAAGATACAAAGGAAGTTTTAGTATCTTCTAACTGTCATAAGCCAAGATCTGATATAGTTACTAGAAAACTACAGTACCCAGAAGCCAGCAAATTTTATCGGGTCGGATGTATGGTATGAATACGACCGAAAATCCGATAAGTGGTGAAAGAAAACTTCTTATCATGATGGGTCTTACAATCGAAAAAAGTCTCCGCTAAAAACACATTTTGTGACATTGGCAGAGCTCATTGTAGAATATGGTCTGAAATCTGCATCGGTTCGTAGGTCATCGAAGAAGAAATTAAAATTATTGAATTAAAACACTTGCCAGCCTAAGGAGATACAAGGCAACGTTCTGTGAAATACAGCCAAAAGAAGAAACAATCAAGAACCAGCCGCAGTTATAGAACTGCTTTCACAACATTTCAAAAATATATTTTTCCTTATGTCTAACGGTAACTTGTTTTTTTATGGGGAAGATGAATCAATTTTTTTGCTTTTCTTTCTGAATAAATATTTTTTCTTATTATTGTGTATTTATTTAAAGTACGAATGGTACAATATTGTGCCAGCTCTAACAGCCCTGATAGTTCCATCACCTACTGCCCACATCCAAGGTTTCACTAAATGAAACCTTCTTTACATATTAAAGCAACAAAATCCGTTCTAGCTTTATCCCTGTTTAAGCCCCTAGTCGATATCATACTCGTTCTTGAGTTATTCTTGGCGAAAAATATTGTAATCCCAATTGTATGACCAGAAGTGTATGTGTACGTGAAGATATGTCCAAAGTTGTCATTCGCTATGGGGAGTTAAAAATGAACTAATTGAACTTGGATTAATTCGTTCCTAGCCCTATTACCCAGTGGTGTAAAAGTTGCAAACCAAAGAGTGGGTCGTCAAGAAGACGGGAGCTCCTTTTTGCTTTTCGGCATTCTATAGTAAAAAGATTTGTGAAATCTTCTTTTTTTTTTTTACTATTATAATAACAATTTGTATCAACCCAAAAAGATTTCCTTTTCAGTTTTCATCTTGGAAAATCTTGACTGACACTTTAACTCCATTACCATACGCTGTCTACGAGTATGTACATCTTTGTGAGCTTTCATCTTTCACAAACCCGTCCTTATTGACATAATTCAAATAAAACCAAATGCAGCCACTCTTTAGTAAAGAAAAAATACCGCGAAAGCCTTCAAATCAGTGGTACTTACCAGAGTAAACATAGCTAAGCGCCACTTGTCACAAGTATAGTGGCATTCTTCAGTGATTCAAATGCATACATACATACATGAAGGTAAACATCATAAATTTGACTACGGCGACACAAATTTCAGGAAAGCTGAAAAGTCAACAACTTTCAGCTACTCAAGGTAGTCACCCGACACGCCCGAGGCAGTTGAGTAATGCGATCATATGCCGGTCAGCGATTGATGAGTTGATTGGATGTGAGATTTACGAAGGCATATGATATGCACAGTTCTATGGGCAACTTTTTCGCAATTTGCTTATGTTTGTATGTACATATGTATGTATGTGGCCTAGCTTCCCAATCACCTATGTGTTTTGTGATTTTATTTTCTATAGGTGAAAATGACGTACAGTTTACTGCCGATTCCGAAAGGCGAATTTCAAGAAGCTTTTCTTTACAATGATACCACAATGATTTTTTTCAGAAAATCTGGACTTGATCCTGTGTCATCGGCGTCAGAGGCCGACACACTACCCACTGCGCTACGGCGTTCTCGCAATTAGCTTATAATTCATAGTAATTCATGTCTTTCTGACTTGGAATATTATATAAATACGTCCGTGGCTGGTAACACATCATCAACCTTTTTGTTTACACCGCTAGTTTATAGTCTACCATAAATATATTATTGATGATATATTCCGGGCATAGTTTTCATTAAGATGGTCCTCAAGTGAATTAGTGACGTCAGCAAAATCTTGTTAGCATTGGTAATAAATGTCCAAGTCAAGCAAAATTCGTTTTAATTGCTTTGCTTATCGTGCTTGCACCGATTTTACGACGTACCTATCTTTGAAATGTGCAATTTAATCCCAACTAATGTTCATTTGTGTAAATAGTTATTTTGTTTTTTTTTTTTTTTAAGGTAGTAAAAAGATAAATCGTCTAGCTCATGTAATAACTATATTTTATGGGAACTTGCAACTGAAATATGCCAAGTACATGCGTATGAAGTACGAATCATAACAAGCCCGTAGCGATGTAAGTTGACTTCTTACTCGTAAGATTGCTAGCCTTCCTCAGTGGGAGTTAGTTTAGTGTTCGTTGTAAATTAGGGTCAGTTCGAATTATATAATATTTCGACCTGCAACATTCCTCATATTCAATTAGTACTCATATACATACATATGTATGTATGTATGTAAGTGCTCCGCAATTTACTTAAATAACCTGTTGCTCTACGATGCAGGTGAGCGGATCTACTTAGTCATAAACTAAACAAGTTTTCAGCAATTGTCGGACAGTAGCTTCTCGTGAATGTAATTTGTTTAATCGAAACCGAATTTAGAAATGGAAATCTGTGATGTTCACCTGAACAAGGCCGATTTGACCTCTGGCATATAACAAATACACTATGCCTCTGTATTAATCACACTAGTTTGCTACTAATTAACCGCCTTTAATCAATGCACTCGAATACAGCAACTGTGCTATTCCTCTGTTTTCAATGAATTGCAATTAAGCCATCAAACCGAGCACCGCAGATAGAACGTGCGAGCAGATCCATAAAATTAGTCTTATTGAGTTAACACCTCATAGAGCATCACTCCGCCTCTTTCTTCTTCGATATCCTGCACAAATAACACTTCTTATGTACATATGTATGTAGTGCACCGACCGACCATTAATTGAGAACACATCTCGAAGTCCTTGAAACTTACTTAACGAGAATGTTCATTAAACTTCACTCCTTCCTTTCGCTACACCGTAAGTATAAACTCATCGTACGACTACAACGAAACAGCTTTGATCTTGATTTAGAGTTACCGGTTGCCAACAAGTGCAGCCCACAACGAGCCGACTCGTCCGCACTATATTCACACATATCTTGATTGTGGTAAATTAATCAAAATGAGCACAAAAGCCAAGTTGTGGTGCTGTTCGATTACCTCCTCCTTCTTCACTTCACGAACTGAATAAATTAACAACACCAAAGGTGTGCGGAGGATTTACACTCGTCCAAGTGTGTGTATTGTCCTGGTTAGTTCATCCTCGACTCTTGAAACGGCCTAGCAAAGTAATTAAACCCCACCTCGACTGGCTATCATCAATCGGACTCGAATGAACACACAATCATCATCCAGTTTACACCTTGAACAGGCGTTAAACAACATCAGCCTCCTCCGGTGTGTTACGAGTATATAATCGTATGTCCACGGATACCGCATCATCACCACGACCTGAAAAGAAGCCTTCTTTTTAATCATTCTCAATCAAAGCGCGGACAAAATTAAAAGCCGGCGCAACGTTGTCGTCCACGTCCAGCAAAGAAGCCCATAATGAGACATAGCATCGTGTATGTGGTGGAGAGAGAATGTGTAGCATAGTTTGATTCTCTCTTTACCATCCACCAAGTCCTCGGGGAATTTTACGCGCCGTCCGTGCACTAATTCCTCATGCTGCCCACTCTCAGGCCAGCAACTCTAAATTATCTCCGTCGGGATCTTGATAACACTTCTCGAGGGACTTTATTTCGGTTTACATCCTTACTCCGTCCACCTGAGACTGAGATTTATAAAAAAAAACAAAAAAACCGAAAAAGAGAATCAAACAAAAGGTGTTATAACTCCATGAGACAACACCCTCGGGCAAACGGGCATAGGCACTGGACGAAGATGTATCCGCCGTTCAACTACTTACTGTGATTATGCTCTTGATGTACGTACATACATACATACATAGATGTACATCGTATCACATGTTGTTGTCGCCGGTAATAGCCGCCGGGTGTCTGGTCTGGCTATGCTACCCGGAATTATGACGAATTACTTTGTTGACAAGTGCGAAAAGTGTAAAAAGCTGTGAACAACGCATGACGGGGGAATGTCGTCGACGAGGTGTTGTTGATAGATGACACAGAGCTGGTGAGGTGGTAATTACGGTTGACAGTGTACTATTTACCCCTTTGGCTAGAATGGTGCCACACATAAGTTTCAAAGAGAACACGATAATGTGTGTAGACGACAAGGTAGCTAGCATTCCAACTATCTGGCGCCCATGTGGGATGACTAAATTTGAAGATTTTTTTTCCCGCTTGAAATGAAATCTTTAATATGATAGAAGTGAACAGCAAGTACTTTAGTGCTTACCATCCAAGATAGATGGCTACACCATATCAACAAGAATGGCGTCGTAAATATTCCCTTTTGCACCTTTAAGTCGTTCGTAGTGAAGGGAACTGCTAGGCCCTTTGTGCATATACGAGTACGTATCTATCTTTCTATCCATTTCTAACAGCACGAAAGTAAGTAAGTAAGACAAATAGGCTGTGGAAGAAAACTGAATGCATAAACTAGGAAAATCGAAGAAAGATATCCGACCGACACTAAGGTGTACATATTGCTACTCGTATCTGCTATCGCCACAACTGCTGGCTACACAAAAGAATATACCGCTTGGCATCTCTCCACAAACGCATTGTTTACTGCACCGCCCTATCTGAACTTTGGGATGTGTACGTGTTTATTTTAGAAATAGAATTGTATCTCAAACGCCAATTTACCTCTTCATGCCCCATCTACCTATATATTCTGATGCGTGTTTGCTATTCATTCATACGACTACCGCCGGGTGTTTACACTTCGCCCTCCAAAAGATTGATTTTGTTTGCAATGAGTTTAATGAATCTCTCACATCACTTTAACAGTCGTTAGAAACGAATAATAATTCGGATACTTACATATTTCGGTTAAATTTTGAGGAAATTTTGTTTATGGCCAGAAATGATGTACATATAGACAGTTCGATTAAAGAGAAGCGTCACAGCGTCAGTTAAGTGATACAGTATTGAAACCGATCGATGTCACTCATTCGAGTGTCATTGACTTGATCACCCATTAACCCTCTTTCCCACTTTTGTACCGCATTATAGTCACCTGTGCTGTTTGGTTCCATACGACAGGTTTAATAAATAAATAATTAAAACCTTGACTAATTAGTCTCAAGCTCAACCGGCAGCAATTCATGTTTACTGGGCACCATTATCGGGCTGAATGAAAAAGCGTTAAATGATTTCATTTTAATCTACATATCTTATCTCAAAAAGGTATGGTTCGTTTCGTTAGTTCGCAGTAAAATGTTTTTGGCTTTCATAGTTAATATCGAGAGCTGCGTAAGATGTAGCTACACGTTACCCTACTGCCGGATGTATCAAGGTAGGGAACTGATTCTGAGGTGGTAGTTATGGATATGCTAATGCTATACTAATTAAGTTGACAAGGACAGGGTTCGAACGTGAATTCACGAGTGCCACTCGAATTTATGTCTTTCTTAACACTTTTTGTTAAGACTATTTATGTGCTTCTATAAGGAAATATTGTAAATATGTAGATAAAACATATACACAATGCATATACCCGTGCTTACACAGAGTTTGGATACATTAACTGCCTCAATTCAGTTTTCATTATTCGTTTAGGTTTTGTATACCATTGTATATGATCAAAGCCTTAAAGGCTTCTTTGCGGAAGACCGATTAGCCTACTATTAATTTAAATTCGATTGATTTTAAGTTTACTGTGACCGTATGTATTAAAAATATGACATAGATAACAAAAAGAAAATAATGCTAAGAAAGACATTTTTACACAATTCAAGGATTTTCAGATTACAACTTTGTGTCTTACGTCCATACTTATATCATACCGTCCTTGTTGTCTTCGTCGCATTATTCAAATTTGTTGAGTTGAGTTTTAAAACTGTTGTCATTCCAAAACTGGGAGATGATCTCGAGTTTATGATGAATGCTCAGCATCTTGATATCCATACTGTGGCCGGTAAGCCATCTCCTGAATCATCTTTTGAGTTGATTCAAGTTTGGTTGCTTGTGGGGTTCACCCCAAGCGAAGAGACCATATCTCAAGTGAGCTTCAACGAAACTAAAATAGCATTAGCGTTGTACTGATGCTGGACAAAAGGTGCTTTGATAGAAAGGGCATACGCTGACTGCCTCACATTCTTCGTCATTACTTCAGTGTGGTAGCTCCTTTTAAAATTATAGCTCACATATGTAGATCCCAAAATGTTTGTAAGTCGATTAATTTTCTATAATTTTGCTGCACATGTCGTCGTCTTGCTATTGCAGATGACATCCTGAATCATTGAGGCACTTCCAATAAATTAAAATGAAGTTTGTCATAAAGTTTTACCATCGATCAATAGTCAATAGTCCCCCTGTATCTCTATACAACAATTCCAACGTTTTCCCTACGATTCGAGGCACCCTTAATAATTCTACGAAGAAAATTCATTTAGAGCCATGGTTACAGTCTACGTAGCCTTTTTTGCACCGGCATGATGACTTCCCATGACGTGTGATTTCACCTTTGGGTATAAAAAAGAGTCGCAGATAGCAATCGGAAATAGGTCTGTTAATTGACGTTTTTAAATTTTCCGAAACTTATATTGATTAATCTTGCTATTACAGGCGCTAATACTCTTCCGTTCACTTTAAAATCTCTTACTCTAGTTCTAGTCGTAATTTCGGCTTCCACAATGTAGACTTCTTCTACATAGGTACATTGATCTATCTATGCTGTCGATTCCTGATTTAGAGATCATACGGTTGCGCTCTTGAGCAATTCTTTCGGCATGTGAAGAGAGAACACCTGCAAACCTGTTGACTAAGTCTTTAAACATCGGCATTGATAACGTCACGGCGTCGTGGCGCAGTGGTTAGTATAACGCCATCGAATGTTTATTTCGCGGCTGCCCTCCTTGGCGGGGTACTGGCAAAAGCTCCCGAAGTATACTTGCCTTGAAAAAGCTTCTCGACTTACGCCGTTGGGAATCGGCATTGAGCTGTAGATCCCTTTCACCTGTGTGAAAAAATAAATCACACATACACACACGGGTGATTGAGAGAAGCTTGGCTCTGATCCTTCACGGACTGTAATGCCACAAAAGAAGAAGAAGATACAATACTATGTCATAATATCTCCCCTGAATATATTAAATATTGGAAGACAAAAGATCGTTCATGTATAAGTGAGACTTTCCACCTTAAAATAAGATTTCCAAATCTTCCTGGTTTTTCTTGCATACGTAGACGTCGTCGTCATATTCCAACAAACCTAACGAGCTGTAATGAAGCATTTGTACGCATTAAAGTGGAGTCGATCGAATCCCCTTGGCCTCTTGAAGATATGAGTTCTGCGTTTGGCGACCGATGATAACACTGACACAAAACACGTATGCCATCGGTGAATTTCATCTTTAAAATGAGAGCTGTCAGACAGATTAAGCGAGGAATTTTGCTCTAATTAAGAACTAACACCAAAGCAGTGATTCGAATTCTTTTTCTGGATGGATGATGTGTGAGGAGATCAAGGAAAAAGTTGCATGCCCTTAATAAAGACTACATATGTATATACCTACGAGGACTACATTAGCTATTTATTTAATGAATTCAGGCCGAGCTGAACATCTATGTTTGGTGAAGGGCGTCAAAACCGTCCCACGCATATATGGTTAAAAAAAATCTATGGGATTGATTGGGTGAAGACGGGCGAAGCTCAGATAGATTGCTAACATTGTAGGCATCTCAATTGAATAGAAAAAATGTTCCTATGCAAAATTGTCATTCCGTAAAAACGGAATCTCATGACGAGTTTGGAGCACAATCCACAAATCATGAATCCGTCAAAAGAGTTGGGTTTACCCCGTTAACCTGCTCCGAAACAGATCAAAACGTTCTCACCGTCTGTTAGGACTCGCGCGAAGAAAAAAGTGCTCTGTCAGCACGATGACATTCCAGCTCACTCATCCGCAATCACAGAGAAACTGGTCGAATTAGGCTTCGAATTGAAAGAATGGATTGAGAAAAAGCGATTCATATCCAATAAGGAAGCCATCGTCGCGACGGAAGTCTTTGTTGCATGTATCGAGCTGAATGAAGAGTTTATTAAAAAAAAAAACAAGAATAGCGGGAAAACTGTGCGTGTTTTGCCTAAAACTGGTATTCATCAAAGAGATCTTCCAAGCTATGCTGGTTGAAGCTTGAGTTGGCACTAAACTGTGGTGTCATCTAGGTAGGGAGTTAGGAGTGGCCACTTGCTATCAGAGAGATCAAAGCCCAATTAGCGCGTGTGCGCCGTTTCAGTGCCACCACTCAATTGACTTACATAGTGTATTGATTGGGTTTAAAATCCCTCCTTTGTGTTTCGGTATCATGAAGTCGGTTGAAGTCGTAGCCAGGTCTCCAGGTAATAGGTCCAGCACCTTACTATGACCGTAGGAATTTGATGAACAGAACCCGGATTCTCTGAGTATAATTGCGCTACAAGATGCAGTATATCTCATGTGGAGGTCAAGAGGGAGGAGGTTTAGGAGGTACGTTGAGTGCTTCGGTCGGGGTGGACTGAAGGGCACCTGTTACCCGACCTCTGGACACGGTTAAGTCTGATAATGTATGCTTTATTTAAGACAAGCTACCATACAAGTGATCCGGAAGTGATGATGGGGGTACAACAGCTGCGGGGCCGGAGTCCCCGCCTTTTGCCAAAAGTTCTGCTACAAGCGGCTCTATGTTTAACTTCCAATTGAGCTTTGAATCTAGAATAATTCCTAGATATTTAGCCTCACAATACAGAGGTTGTGGAGCCGAAGGAGATTAAAAGTCGGTATCTGGTGTCATCTAAGTAATTACAGGCAATTGGTTAACAACGGATGCACTTTTTTTTTTCTTAGATTGCATAAGACTCACTCCCTTCTTGCAGTTTTCGGTTTTTGTTCTCAATGTGTATCTAACAATTTCCTCAATTTCTGTATATTCTTGAAAACCATTTAGTTTCCTTTTATCATTTTTGAAAATGTCGGTATTTCCTATATTTGAGAGCCTATGAAAAGAATTAAAAAAAAATACCTAACGATTTATGTTGAAAGCTTAAAAAACAATATTTTATTTTTTTTTTTTTTTAATTTATTTCATTGATTAGGACACATTTTTAAGAATTTCCTTAGTTAATTCGGGGCATAGCAACCATGAAAAGTAAAAGAATTTGAAAGGAATCCAAACACTTGAGTGGAACAGATAAACTGAAATTATTGATCTGCTATCGAGCGAACTTAGCATCTAGTTGGTATGGTGGTGGTTGAAGTAGCGAAGACGTGAAAAATAATTGAGAAAGTTTTTCTTTTCTGTTTCTACTTTTATTTCCATTTTTTTTTTAATAGTGAGAAGAAAACTTGAGAAATATTCGTTGCCTTACATAACTTTGGATATCCATCAATCAAGGAAACTTGAGGAGCGAAAGAAAGCACTTACCTCATAACATTCTCTGCAATAAACATTTTACTGCGATGCGATTTAGCAGAGAAAATGCAGTGAAAGGAGAAGACACATACATACCTTAAACATCACAGTGGAACACATGTTTTAATTCGAACTTGGAGAAATTACTGAGTTCCCCACTATTGCGCCCATTTAACAGCAATCTCTTGGGTTCCACAGGCATACAACAGTCTGCTAAGTCTGAGAATATGTACATATATTCCACAGTAGAGTGAAATGTTTAGATACATGTCTACACAATCGAGATACATATTGAAATTCATTTCGAACTTGGAAACTCTCAGAGAATCTTATCACAATCTTTTCTTCTCGCTCGGCGAACAGGTGTATCTGTTCGACAACTCACTCACGTCGACTGCGTGCTGCGGTTGCGGTAGGTCTCTACCGATTTCGATTTCGAAGTTAAACAGACTATAGATACGATATCGCACTTACACACTAGGGAAGATTTCAGATTAGTGCGGTTTAAAGGTTGGGGCAGTAGCTACGAGTTTGCTTACTCCCGTCGTCGATTTTGGTCGTTCGGATCGAAAATCAATAAATTATTAAAATCCCTTAAACTTGATTACTGACAGAAAAGAAGAAAATTCTGACTGAAGACCGATTGTTGACTGTATCCAATGCCCACTGCAAGGGTAGGGCTTGCAATGAGTATTTAATGAAGAGGTCAAATGCTAAGTCAGTCGATCGTATCTGGTTTTCATAAAACTTTACTAGCTGTCGAATGTAGTACAACATCTCTCATCACCACAACTGCTCTAAAACTATAGAGAGATGGTGTTCTTCCTGCACGACTAGTCAGAGGCACAATGGTTTTTTTGTTTTTGTTTTCTGCTCACTGCCTCACTATTATCCTTCCTCTTGTGCTTGTTATGTGCGGGGAAAAGTTACGGCTGGCTGGTTGGATGTTAGCCTTTTAAAGCACGAACCGAGTTTATCTGGGTCAATGTGGCAGCGATTGTGTACACGTGAACGAATTTTGTCGTTATAGGCGTTTGAAGTTGCAATGGTATGTTCAATTCTGTATCCATCTGAATTATTCAGAGCACAAGCTTCATCCATATTTAATTGATTCTTTAAATTTCATTGTTTTCGTTTTTTAATTTTTTTTTCGATTATTTGGTTTTGTTTTCGTTTTTTTTGCGTGCATGTCGTTTAAGTACTTTAACTGAACCGACATTGTTTTAGTTGACAGACTCACTCTTGTATGCTCTTGAAAAAGCATTCGGCTTTAAGCCAGCCTATCATATTTCTATTGCTTAAATATTCTTAGGGTTGTGTGTTTAAAGGTCAAATCTTTTCTATATTCTGTTCTACGGAATGAGAGCCTGAAACCTTTTCTTCTAGGTAAAAGCGCATCTGGTGTACAAAATTCCCGAGGCTATATTACCAATAAGCAGATCAGCAGAAGCGAAGGATATGCACCAAAGAGCATAAGAACAATGTGACTGTGGAAAATACTTTACGATAAGATGAGAAGCGAGTTAAAATAGTCTTTGATATACCAACGTTGGTGGGTATGCTAAATTAGGATATAACTATTGAGTTACCTTAGCCCTGTCATCATTACACTGTTACACTGTAATTCTACGTGAAATAAGTGGGCAGCTGCCACTGATGTGCTGGGTTCGACGACGATCGCAAGCAGGCCCACGCAGCAAAGCAAGACGGCTACAAGGCAATGCAGCATCGAAAGACGAGAGCTGTTCGTGAGCTCCACGAACAGAATAGGAGAGAAGGGAACCGATTTCTCAGAAAGAAAAAGAAGGAGCGTGAAAAGCGCGCAATCGCGGAACTGTTTACAGCAGCTGCGGATGATCTGCTCATCAGTAAGGTATGGTCGAAGGAAAGCTTGTCCGACGAGTGGAATATCAGTGTCTTTGTTCGATCCACAAGAATGGAGACCTCTTTGATTACGCCAATCAGTCTCCTTAACATCGCATACAAAATCCTGTCTGCTGTTTTATATGAACGCCTGAAGCCGTTCGTCAACCCCGGTTAGGTCCTTATCAGTGTGATTCGGGGGCAAGGAAGTCCACAATAGACCAAATCTACAGACTGGGAAAGACCCAAGAAATTCAGAACTACACTCACTACCTAGCGTGCATATGACGTCCTATACAGAACAGATGGTCGGTAACGAACTTACCGATACCTTCATTGGTAAAATGGGTTTAAGGCAGCGCACTATTATGTGACTTTTTTAACATCACGAAGCTCACTTGTCAGCACTAGGGGTACGATCTTCCAAGAGTTCGTTCAACTGCTAGTCCAAGCGGATGATATTGACGTGACCAAAGGGTAATTGGGTAGCAGAGCCATCTCTCGAAAGACCAAGCTGGCTTGGTTATCCCAGGCATGAACCCTATGAAAACGGACGAGGAAGCCTTTTCGAGAGAAAAGTTCTGCATGCGATCTTTTGTCCTGTTTGCGTTGATGGTGTCTGGAGAAGAGCATTCAACTATTAACCGTATCGGCGGCATGTGCCTGGTTAGCCGTTTACGGCTATGGGTCTACAGAGCTTATGGAAAACATAACTTCGGCCCAAAGATTCTTCGAATTCGAGTCTTTGGCACAACGCAACAGAAAACGTGCTCGACTCAATGGGGTACGGGTGGCCGTGGTTCAGTGGTAAATATCATCGATCGTTGAGATACATAGAACATTTATCGTGCTATTTTTTAGGGGTTTTTAAGTGTCAAAAAACATTGAAAAATTGAGGTAGTGTACACAATTCTTATTTGAAATGATAAATCAAATGGAATTACTTATTTTTTAAGATTCTTCCGTTTTGGTGGCGCTACAGACCGAGGTGAATCTGGGTCTCGACTTACAAACGTGTCCAGCCAGCATTTCCTTTGGCTATGTTCTACCACAGCGCTGGTATTGTTATCGCTGGCCATAAGTATGCCAAGGTAGACGAAGTCCAAATGGGACTATTTAGCCAATACGAAAGAGAAGATCTTGAATGCAATGTTAAGGAGACTTATTCTTCTGTAGTTGGCGCATTTATAGGGGCCTCCTTTGTTGTGGACCGGACAAGCGATAATGAGATTTTATTCGTCGGGAATGCTATCTACCGAACCTTCTGCCTCATCGCCGTTATACAGTCTATACAAGTGGTCTTGCCATATTCTCAGCATCGATTGTGATTTAACTACTAGTTCTTTATTTTTATCCCTACAGGCTTCTACTCTGGCTTTATTCCTCTGCCATGTTCGTTTTACCTACTGCAAAACTGACGAGTATTATTCCTGCAATACCATCTCTCTATCTCCACGATCTCACGCTTTCTGTGCTCTTTTCATTTTTTCTAAAAACCATGTGTCACTCCGGCCCTTATAGCTCGTAGAGCATCTTTGTAGCATGGCCTTGCAAGTATATTGCTTTGCTGCATGGGTTTCTTCGCATTGTACATCAAACCAGCGGTTTCTAGGTTGTGGCGGTTTGAAACCCAGCATCTCAAGGTCATCTTCTCTTATGGTATTCTGGCAATGTGGATTGTTCCGCTGTCATAGGACTTTGAGAGAGTTTGTGGGAGACTTAATCGGCAAAAATCCTAGCGGTCTCTTGCGATTGTAGCTTCCCGACATCAAACCTGCGTTGTCCTGCTCGACTCCGTAGCATCGAATAGAAAATCTTCATCCGATTAAGCGATGCTTATTTTCCTTGCAGCAGTTACCATCATAAATATCCTAGTTTTTCATCCTTTTTTTGCCTGGTTCATCCCATTGGAGTGCGGTTATATCAGCTTTGTAATAGTCGAGTGAGGGACCTCACATTCTAGGTGTAAGTTGTTTTATCGTTCGTATGGGTCGCCTTTATTGTGTCCGTCCGTATCCGAGGCTTGATGTTACTTCGTAACAATTTGTTTTTTCCGTGATAGGGTCATAACCATAAGCTGCAACAGTGTATTTTTCGTAAATTCCTCGATATGGCAGATCTTTCGGCTCTAGTTCTAGTACAAGCAGTTGTTTGTAATGCTCAAAACTAAAATCCTAGCGTGAAATTTTCCATCAGATCCAGTAAGACAATCCCAGTTGCTGCGGGTCTTCAAAACCTTCGCTAACAATGGTCGATATAGCAGCAATTCTTCCCTCTGTACGCATTGATGTCGGA
This sequence comes from Eumerus sabulonum, assembly GCA_951905685.1. NCBI lineage: Eukaryota > Metazoa > Arthropoda > Insecta > Diptera > Syrphidae > Eumerus > Eumerus sabulonum. Next base: position 215,290,599 of record OX645060.1, read on the forward strand.
AGGCTACAACCATGGAAGACCGCTAGGATTTTTTTCCGATCGAGTTTCTCTCAACCTGTTGCAAAATCCGATGATACCGATACAATCCAGGGAACAACAGTGGGAGCACTGCCAGCGCGCCATCCGAGTTGTTGCTGTTTCAAATCACCGCCAGCTAGAAACCCCTGGCACTGGTTTGATGAGCAATGCGAACAAGCCCGTGTAGAAAAGCAATGCTATATAGGCGGACGAGAGACGTTTGTGAACACACACTTTTAATGAAGAGGAAAAAGAGCACGAAAAGCATAAGATCGGGGAGATGGAGAGATACTACGACAGGAATGACGCTCACAAGTTTTACGAAAAAGTAAGACAAACATCCCAGGGCTATAAAGCCAGAGCAGAAGGCTGTAGGGATGAAGACGGAGAACTAGTAGAAGAGTCACAGTCGATGCTGAGAATATGGAAAGAACACTTCTGTAAAGTGTTTAACGACGATGATTGGTCTGATGCCGCTGTCAGGTAGAATGATCCAGTCGCAACGGTCGAAGATGCAAGAGAATTTCGTCCACCTGACCTAAATGAAATTAAGCTGGTAATTGCACATGCTGGCACATGCACCAGCTTATCTGTTCAATATGGTCGGGGGAAAGCATGCCCGTGCTGTTTCTGCTGTCATCTGCGACGCACGCGTTTCGATTTGCTCTTGTTTCTTTTCTTTTCTCTCTCTTCAAAATGATTTCTAACTGCTATAAATGTGCCAAATTAATATCTGACTCTGATGATTATTTATCGTGTGATGTATGTGGCTTAAGCACACACATAAATTGTTTTTCTATACAAAGAAGTGACGTGGCAGTTATTAAAGCGAATGCCAACATTTTTTTTAAATGTGATAATTGCATAAACAGTCCATTGCTAACATGCATAAAAAAAATGAGTGAACTATCCCTTTTCTTGCAAAACAACATCAATGAAATTAAAATTATCGGTTCATCTTTAAATTCGGCTAATAAAAGTTTGCCATCGTTGGTTAAAACTCCCTCTTTGAACTCTAGTCGGGACATTCGCGTTACTACCCGCGCTCAAAGAAAACCAACGGTCGTTGATCCAACTAAACAACAGTCCGTTGATCGTCGCGTCGCTACTTCCTCTTCTCCTCTTGTTCGTTTATCCAACAAGTCCAATAAGTGCACACCAACTAGCTCTCCTTCGTGCACTGGAGCTCTAACTGCCAATAGGAAAGAGAAAGTGAAATCCTCATCATCACCGAATCTCACTGCCGTCGGTCATGACCCATCATTGCTTACCGCAACCTGCTCTTCGGTAGACAAACCAACTGTCAACCTCTCTCAGTGCTCTCCGGCTCCTACAACTACTGCTGCTACCAAAAACATCCGTGTACAAAGGAATTCCTCTGACGTCTTAATAAACGACGACAACGTCACTCGTCTTGATGTTGCCGTTGCTGCGGTTGCTGCCGATAAGGAATACAAGGTGCACTCTGCTGATAGTGCTATTGTAGCTGGTGCCGATGTGGCTGCTGAACGCTTCGCTGATGTCAATTTTAATGCTGCTGTCGATATTTGCACTGGCGGTTTACCTAATGCCGCCTCCACCGCTGCTGCTACTGCTGCTAAAACTCGTCCTTCACTTATCATCGGAACAAACGACTTAGCAAATGATTTGCAGGTGGTTCGCAAGTTAAAATGGTATCATCTGTCTCGCTTTCATCCTAGCACCACTACTGAGAATATAATTGACTTCATTTGTTCAACTATAAATGTTAAAAATGCTAGCTTTAAGTGTTCTAAACTTATAAAAAAAGAAGGTGATGTTTCAAATTTGAAATATGTTAGCTTTAAAATTGGTGCTCCCCTCAGATATGCCAACATTATTTACAATTCAAACTTTTGGCCTCATGATGTTCAAATTCGTCCTTTTATTAACGTTCCAAAAAACTAATTCTCAATGAACGTTCCACTTCACTTTTGCGTATTGTAGATAAGTCAAATCTCAAAGTTTACTATCATAATGCCAGCGGTATTCGTACCAAGACCTATAAACTATTTAATTTGTCTAGTCTTCTTGACTATGACGTTATTATTATTATTGAATCATGGTTATATGGTGGTATTTCTGACTCTGAAATTTTTGATGGGTCCCTTTATCAGGTTCTCCGTCGTGATCGATGTAAAAAGGTAGACGATCGCGGGGGAGGAATTATCGTTGCTGTGCGTCGAGGTATTACCTGCAGAGAGATTCATTTACCAGACTGTGAAGTGGAACAACTCTGTTTTTCTTTGGACGTCTCAGGGGTAGTAAGTTCACTTATTTTTATTGTAAGCTATGTCCCACCTGGGGGTGGATTAAATATCTACGAAAAACACACAGCTAACATTAATTTTATTTTTGATAATCATGATAATATTTCCAATAGTATATGTATCTTGGGTGATTTTAATGTCGGAGACATTGTTTGGTCTTGGTCCGATGACGAAAAAATGCTAATGCCATGTAACTTAAAGAAAGATATTGAATTTACTTTAATTGATTTCTTATTTTCTCATAATTTATGTCAAATCAATTCAATTGTGAACTCACAAAATAGAATACTAGATCTCGTTTTCATTTGCAGCGATGATATTGAGGCAAATTCTTTTGAAGCCCCGTACTCTCTGTTGAACAAATCTATTTTTCACAATGAGACTTTAATTGAAATTGAGGTATATGATTTTTTAAAAACTGACCGTATTCGGACTAGAACGTTTGATTTCCGAAAAACGGATTTCAATGCTTTGAATTGCTACATCCAAAACACTGATTGGAATAGTATTCTGAGAAATATGTCCCTTCAGGACTCTTACAATTGTTTCAAGTCCATGTTGTTTAATGGATTTAACTCTTTTGTCCCTCTTAGGTCGAAGAAGAATTTATCTAAGCCTCCTTGGTACAATAAAAGGCTCTCACACCTTAAGAACCTTAAAAACAAAGCACATAAAAAATTCAAAGATTCCGGTTGCCCTTTGGAGTATGTATATTTTGACAAACTGCGTAAGGACTTTCTTGCGTTAAGTAAATTCTTACAGAATAACTACATAATTCAAATTGAAAACAAAATAAAAACAGACTCGAATTGTTTCTGGTCTTTCATTAACAGCAAAAGAAAAACTACTAGTCTACCTAAATCCATGGTTTATAAAAATACTGTATCTAATGATGTCAATTTGACTCTTGAGCTTTTTGCGACATTTTTCGAATCTGTATACTCTGAGCCATCTGCCCCTAATTTCGTATCAGCTGCTGAATGTAGAATTGATATTGGCCTCATCCAAATAAGCCTTCTCGACATAACATTGGCTCTTAATGGACTCAAGCCCAATTCAAAGCCTGGCCCCGATGGCATTCCCGCGATTATTCTTAAAATGTGTTCTCAAGCTATTTGTAAACCTCTTCTGCAAATTTTCAACCTGTCGCTCTCCTCCGGTATCTTTCTTGAGGAATGGAAATCATCTTTTCTTATTCCAATTTTTAAGTCTGGATCAAAGAACGACATCGAAAATTATAGAGGAATTTGTAAATTATCTGCTTTGCCTAAGCTTTTCGAAAGCATTGTTAAATCCAAAGTTGAATTCTCCATAAAGGAATATATTTGTGATTCACAGCATGGATTCGTCTCTGGGAGGTCCACTACCTCTAATCTAACTTGCTTCTCGAATTATACCATTAATGCTATTGAGGATGGTCATCAAGTTGACTGTGCCTACACCGACTTCAGTAAGGCTTTTGATTCCGTCAACCATCATGTTTTACTTAAAAAACTTGAAAGCTTTGGGTTTCATTCAGCGATCCTTAAGTGGATAGCATCTTATTTGACTGGTAGGATTCAAATGGTCAAAATTGAGGAAAACCTTTCAAGATCTTTTGGGTGCAGCTCCGGCGTACCCCAGGGCAGTCATTTGGGTCCGCTACTCTTTATCATTTTCATCAACGACTTACCGCTTGCATTAAAACACAGCCTCGTTCTGATGTACGCTGATGACTTGAAGCTGTTTCTTAAAATCAACTCCTCACTGGATTGCGAACTTTTACAGTCAGATCTAAGAAATCTATCTGGTTGGTGCGTCAAAAATTGCCTACGCTTGAACACTAGAAAATGTTTCATAATATCTTTTTATCGAAGCTCTTCTCGTCTTGTGTTTCAATATGAAATAGATAGTACTGTTCTTAACAGCGTTAAAGAAGTCAAAGATCTCGGCATTGTTATTGATTCGAAATTCACCTTTACATCTCACGTAGATCATATTATTGCTAAAGCAAATAAAGTCTCTGGTTTTTTAAAACGAAACAGCACACAATTTTCGGACCCTTACACCCTTATCTCACTTTTTATTGCGTTTGTACGATCTTTGCTTGAATATGCTGATGTAATATGGAACCCGTCTTACAAAACCCATTCTGATCGCCTTGAGAAAATCCAAAGGCGCTTCACAAAATATGTTTTCCGGAAAATGAGGTGGGATTTCGAAATTCCTTACCGGACTCGATGTCTACTGCTAGGGATCGCATCTCTAAGCTCAAGAAGAAAAGCCCATGACATCATGTTTGTAAGGGATGTGTTAAATTACCACATTAAATGTCCATCTCTTTTAGCCCTAGTACCGATCTATGCTCCGTCTAGACCTCTGAGGGTGAGATACCTTCTTCTTCGACCTGTTCATAGAACTATCTACGGCCAAAATGAGCCTATGTCGAGAGCTATAGTTTCTTTCAACGATGTTTATAACTATATTGATTTACATTTTTCTCGAGAGCGCTTCAAAAGGATTTTACTTAATCTCTTGGCTTTCTCTTAGTTAATAAGTATACATTTATATATATACATTTTTTTTTTTTTTTTCCATACGTTGTAATCTGTATAGCCTAGCTAGTAGATGAAATAAATAAATAAATAAATAAATAAATATTTTAAAATCTCAGCATAGTTTGCCCGGTCCACAAAAAAGAAGACTCCTAGAACTGCACCAATTACAGGGGAATAAGTCTCCCTAGCATCGCATCCAAGATTTTCTCTGCTGTATTTTGTGAACGCCTGAATCCGTTTGTGGATAACCTGATAGATTATTATCAGTGCAACAACAAGTTCACAATAAACCACACTGCGGCAGATCTTGGTGAAGACCTAAGAAATCTAAATCGAAAACCATCATCTTTTTGTCGATTTTAAAGCCGCGTATAACAGTGTGCATAGAGACGAGCTACAAGGAGCCATATCTAGTTTTAGCATCCCTGCCAAACTCTTCCGGCTGTGCAGGATGACTCGCTTCTCCTTTAAGGTCGGTAGCGAACTAACCGAGATCTTTGTTGTTAAAAAGTATTTAGGCAAGGCAACATATTATCATGCAATTTCTTCGTGCAAAAGTCACTGGCGAACACAAGAGGTAAGATCCATTACAAGTCTGCGTAACCTCTTGCGTACGAAGATAACATTAACGCGATTGGAAGGATACAGAAAGGACGTCGTCTTCTTATGATCAGCGACAATAACACCAGCGGTGATGTAAAACGTGGAGCTCCTCTTGCTACCAGGCTTCTTTGGGTTCAGGAGGCAATTGAGAAGTAGAGCCTTCTCTCGAAGGCCCACAAAACCTTAATCATCCCGTTCCTCCTCTAGACTTAATCGAAAGCGGATGATCCCTTGGTCGTTTTGAGATGAAAATGTTGCGTTTAATCTGCGGTCGCGTTTGTATAAACGGAGAGTGGAGGAGAAGATACAAAGATGCACGGTATGTGCTGCATAACAATATTGGCCCATTACAACGTCTTCGGATCCAACGTCTAAGATGGCTAGACCATGTATAAGGGATGGTCTTAGGGAAGTTATCATCCGTTTTTTTCCCGGTCCAACCCGGCGATGTTCCTTCAAAAATGGAGTCAATCTTCTTTTGCAGCTGACATATCGCGGACTGCAAATATGAGGGTAAGATGACAAGCTCTCGGCCTCATAACAAAAAGCTGCAATTTTCAGTTAAAAAATGATTGATAATGGTTTTCAATTTGTCACTTCAAATACTTGGTACAGTGGTTTTCTAACATCAGTACCCCTTTTCGTCTGCCGCTTTTCTCAGTTTCATTTCATTTAATGCGAAGCATTTCTTCAAGTCTGGGAACAGATGGACTCTGAGGGTGCTAAATCAGGAGAATAGCAGGGAGAGCTGAACAAATCGTACACTTAAATCTGACAGCTTCCCCATCGTCAACGCACCCTTTTGTGGAAGTGTGTTTTGTGTTTCGTTGTCCTGGCGAAAGACGATTTTTTCTTCCTCAAGTCAGGTCTGTTCTGGGGAATTTCGGAACTCAACTTACTAAGAAGCTTGGAGTAATAGATTTACCTTTTGTATGGTAATCAATTAGCAGTAGCCCGTTGGCATTCTGACACACGCTGGCCATTGACTTTCCGGTAGATGCGAACGGCCTCGCTTTTATTGGCGCTGGACCACCGGCTTTCAAATCGTCGCGGCACTCATTTTGCGCAGAAATTTGTTCAAGATATTTCGCATCCCTTTTACCGATATCTTCCGTAGTGTCAGTTATCTCATTCACCTTCAGTCGCTTGTTGTTCTACGCGATATCCTGCACTTTTTGGGTGATTTCTTCGCCTGGGTCAACTTCGGGGCATGTGCGACTACTTTTAAATTCGGCTGCCACTTTTTAACGATTAACATCGAAAGAGTAGAATCTCCGTGACCTTTTGCCAACTTCGGATGAGTAAGTTAGTCCACCCAAAACAAATTTTTTCGTTTTAACGAAGCATACGGAAGACGAAATACTTGAGAGAACAAGTTGAACATTTTTAAAACGAACTAATAACACGTGAGTTCGGCTAGGAAATTCATTTTTTTGCTAATTGGAACGGCATATTTTTCTTAGCCCAAGAACTTTTCACCCTATTCTCTAAGTAATGTAATGTTACTTCTATAATCAAACTGTACGAAATGGTTCAGAACCATTCACATAATGAATAGTTTATTTAGTGAATTCCTTACGTTCATGGGTTGCTCCCCATTCAATTTCATATCTCCTATGGTCCAGGCTGTATACTTACATACAAAACAGCTGCTAAAACTCTACATTGTTTAGAGGAATTTGTTCTTTAGTCCTACATATGTATGTAAGTACAAAACCAGTCAGAAATGCAAGGAACCTTGATACTGTTTCCAAAATAAAATCCATCAACATGTCCCTTTTCAACAAAACTGCATTTCGTTTTTATTTGCATCCTGTGGCCAGCTTCCGTACTTGAACCATATGCTCCAAACACACATTTCCGTACATAAAGTTCATCAGATGCACTTGCATTCATATGCAGTGCAAATAAACGCAATCGCAGTTTACCTCTGACGAGAGTAAATATTGATTTCTTTAAATAAAAGATGCACAAGCTTCCATGAAACAATTTGCTTCAACTATCACGTTCCATAGTCATTTCGCTCGGTCGTAGGTGGTTGAGATATCCGCTGTTTAGGATAAATATCCGCGATTGGCGAGAAACTGTACGAGTACCATGCGTTTGCTTTACTCGCAAGTATTGTTTATCTTTGCGTTATTTTCATTAGTACATATGTACAGACGATGGCCTGGTGGTGGCTTTAGAACAAGCCTGAGCCAACGAGGGCAATCGGAGTAATAATACATACATATGTATGTATGTATGTATGTATGTCTCATACATGTAAATATGCATACGTAAATGTTTCTCCAGATTTTTAAAAGAAACACTCCGTTTATGGTAGTGTGAGTGAAAACTCACTCAATCGAATGGTGTTGAAACTTCATACTTTTATCTATTATGAACACAATTTCTTGGATTTAGAAACATAGGTCCCATTCACCTATGTGGAAAATAAATCACGCACAACATGTGTGATTGAGAGAAGCTTGGCTCTGGTCCTTCATGGGCTGTAACACCTCCAAAAGAAGAAAGAAGAATTCCTAATGACGAAAGGAGGTGAATGGGCCTGTATACACGAGAATATCGCTAGCAGCAGGAAGACCGGTTTGATGCTCTACACTGAAGCATACACGGGATTCATTTTTCTAGAAGAAAAGATTGTATATGTGAACCTTGTTCAATTGTGTTAGTGTTTCTGTCTTTTTGACATTTCATTTGAAAGAGATATTTCCTTTGACAGAGATATTAAGTGCAACCACGCACTGAAATGTCCCTTTGTTTTTTTTTCCGATGTTCACTGCTTGAAAGACCAATGACGATTGAAGCGCAACACCAGGCAAAAAAAGTGCGGACTCGAAAACTGAAGAGTTGTACATATATGCATTAGTTTTCCACTTCTGTTCACCCACTAAATTTGCGGAAGAAAATGGTATTCCGTTTCGTACCGGAACCTTCAGCTCCCTCTCCCACAAAACCGGTTTTTTCGGATGATATATTCTCGTGTATACACCCTCAATGATTGTTCGGTCAAGCAGTGTGCTCAAGAATTTACAACAATGTGCGACATACATATATCGGTGTCATTTTGAGGGTAAGATCTCGTGGGTGTCTGGTTCCGATCCAACGGAGAAAACTACACACAATGAGGCTGTATACACGAGAATAGATCACCCAAAAAAAACCGGTTTTGTGGGAGAGGGAGCTGAAGGTTGCGGTACGAAACGGAGTACCATTTTCCTCCGCAAATTTAGTGGGTGAACAGAAGTGGAAAACTAATACATATACAACTCTTCAGTTTTCGAGTCCGCACTTTTTTTGCCTGGTGTTGCGCTTCAATCGTCATTGGTCTTTCAAGCAGTGAACATCGGAAAAAACAATGGGACATTTTAGTGCGTGGTCACACTTAATATCTCTGTCAAAGGAAATATCTCTTTCAAATGAAATGCCAAAAAGACAGGAACACTAACACAATTGAACAAGGTTCACATATACAATTTTTTCCTCTAGAAAAATGAATCCCGTGTATGCTTCAATGTAGAGCATAAAACCGGTCTTCCTGCTGCTAGCGATATTCTCGTGTATACAGGCCCAATGTTCGTTGAGTGAATTTGTTTTCATTGTCCGCCCAACACCCCAAAGACCAAGAACAATCGTTTTCGATTCAATGAAAAAAATTTAATCTAATCGAAACGGATCTTGGTCTATAACTCAGCTTCCAGATGAGGCAGAAAGCTGATGGATGGCTTAAAATGTTAAGGAAAGTATTGGCTCTGTTACGGTTCTCGTTTTTGATCTATTGATTAAGAACTATTCGAGTTACAGCTGGTTAAAATAAAAAAAATAATCAAAATATAAAACTTTTGGTTAAAACGCTCCCAAAAATTAACCTGACCAAAAATAACATAGCCTATGTCCTTCCCATAGACTTAAGCAACATTTAAAAAAAAATTCATTAAAATTCGTAAAGCGGTTTTCACGCCACCAATCTAGTTTAACCCAGCGAAACTCTTACATTGACGACTTAGACCAAAGTGAACGAAATGATCGAAGTGAATCGATCTCTCCAGCATCTTCTAAGACATCAGAAGAGCTGAAGAGATCATTCTGAGAATAAAGCGAGGTTCACACCTTCGATCAAAAGTGACGTTTCAGTTGAGTGTCACTCAAAACTGATAGTGTGTAAATGTGAATGATGGTTTGACGATCAAAAGTGACGAGTTGCAAACATTTTCGTGGTTGCATGAGGATCAGGGGACATGTCTCACCGCTGTCTTTGGGACGTAATGTGTCCAGAATATATTCATATAATGTTAACCAATGCACCACTGCCACTCCCCAGTTGAGTTGATCAAACGACGAGAGTCGAAAAGGAGAACGCTCTCATCGCGAAGGCGCGAAGGTGTGGCGGAGAAATAGTAAGAGTTGGGTGGAAACACAATATTATATAACACCTCCCCCATCAAAAGCTTTTTGATGCCCAAAAAGTCGAAAAGAGAAGTAATTATCATACGCAGTTTCGCTGAGTTTTAACTTACAATAACTAATAGTCTTATGAGTATATATGTACATATGAGTATATATGTACATATTATAGGGATAACAATATTTTCGTCCTAATCCTAAGTATACAATCATATTATCATAGTTTCGCTTAAAGTATGTACGTATTTCTATTGTGTTTAATTCTTTATTGAAAAAAAAAACGAAAAAAGGTACAGTTAGAGTCAAAAATTAGTATACAGCCAGCGGCCACTAAAACAGAACGTAAGATACGCTAAGTTGCAAGTGACTTACTTACTTACATTGATGGCGCTACAGTTTGGGGTGAACAAGGGCGTCAACCAACAAGCGTCTCCAGCCGGCCCGATCTTTGTCCAGCCGCTTCCAGTGCCGCACGCCCATATGGTTGAGGACCCTTTCCGCCTGTGCACGCTACCTTAAATGCGGTCGTCCTCTGCTGCGTTGTCGCTCGGGATTGGAGTTGAAGACTATTCGAGCCGGAGCGCTGATATCCATTCGCTCTACATGGCCTAGTCATCTTAGACGTTGGGTCCGAAGACGTCTAACCAGGCCGATGTCGCTGTGCAACCCGTACAGTTCTTGGTTGAATCTCCTCCTCCACTCTCCGTTTACACAAACGGGACCAAAAATTGCACGCAGAATTTTCCTCTCGAAATGCCCAAGAGCCTCTTCATCTGCTTTCCATTACGTCCAAGCCTCAGCGCCATAGAGGAGGACCGGGATGATTAAGGTTTTGTAGAGGGACACCTTAGTTTTTCGAGAGAGGGCTCTACTACTTTATTGCCTCTTGAGCCCGAAGAAGCAGCGGTTGGCAAGAGTTATTCTACGTTTTATCTCAGCACTGGTGTCGTTGCTACTTGTCACTATCGCGCCAAGGTAGATGAAGTCCTTGACTACTTCAAAAATATAGCTGCCGAAGGTGACGTTCTGACCAAGACGTCGGTGTTGCGCGTCTTTCTTGGATGACAGCATATATTTGCTCTTGTCCCCATTTACCCTTAGGCCTACTTTAGCCGCTTCTGTTTCAATGCTTGCGAACGGCTCATTGACGTCTGGCTTTGTCCGTCCAATAACGTCAATGTCATCTGCGTAGGCATGCAATTGTGTGGACTTGAAGTAGATCGTACCTCTTGTATTGGCCGCAAGTAAAATGGTAAAGAAATCACATGACAGTGCGTCATCCTGTATAAAACTTTTTTTAACATCAAAGGGGTCGGTTAGTTCACCTCCGACCTTAATGGAGCAGCCAGAGTTCTCCATAGTCATCCTGCACAGTCTGACGAGTTTGGCAGGAATGTTAAAACATGACATGGCTCTGTATAGCTCGTCTCTATAAGCACTGTCATACGCGGCTTAAAAGTCATCGAAAAGATGGTGCGTGTCGACCTGGAATTCATGGGTCTTCTCCAAGATCTGCCGTAGTGTAAATATTTGATCCATCGTGGATTTTCCTGGCCTGAAACCACACTGGTAGGAACCTATCAGATTGTCCACGAACGGCTTTAGGCACTTACACAGTACGGCAGAGAGGACCTTGTACGCGATGTTCAGGAGGCTTATCCCTCTGTAATTGGCGCAGTCATAGGGGTCTACTCGTTGCAAGTGACTAGAAAAATGATTTAAACACAAAATAATGCTTACAACTCACTTTTTTATTTCCCGCTCCAAAATAGATAAAAAAAAAATAATAATTCAAAAATTATTTATGATAAAAACAAACGTCATCTGAAAAAAACAGTCAAAAATTAGTATGTATGTATGTATGTTGGCGTTACAGTCCATGAAGAACCTGAGCCGAGCTTCTCTCAATCACCCATGTTGTGTGTGATTTCATTTTCACATAGATGAAAGGGACCTACAGTTTTATTGCCGGTTCCGAACGGCGAATTTCGAGAAGCTTTTCATGACAATTTTACTACAGGGGATTTTGTCAGAACCCCGCTGAGGAGAAACACCGTGAAAAACACGTTCGATGACATGGCTGTGTCGGGATTCGATCCCGAGTCATTGGCGTCAGAGGCCAACACACTACCCACTGCGCCACGGTGCTCTCATTAGTATACACTTTAGAAATAAACACTTATAGTTTTACATAGGCTTAAAAAGCTGAGCATTAATACTTTGTTGGCCCTCCGTGGGCTTTTATAGCTGCAGCCAATCTTCTAGGAACCGAAGTAACAAGGTTTTTTGTAACTTCAGGAGAGATCTTAGCCCATTCTTCGGTTAATGCCGTCCGAAGGCCTTGTTTTGACGTTATGACCCGTTTCCTGATATTTCTGTCCAAAACTTCCCGCAGATGTCCAATGGGATTAAGGTCTGGAGATTGTGGAGAAGAGTTAAGCTGGTTGGGGGTATGGTACAGCATCTTTTCTTTGACAATTCTTGCCGTATATTTTGGGTCATTGTCTTGTTGGAAGACCAAGGCGATGTGAGGCACAATTTTTCCACACTAGGGAGTAGATTGTTTTTTAAGATGACTAGATAACCCATGCTATTCATTGTTGATTCAATAAAAATAAGATTTCCCGTTTCCGAAGCCGACATGTAATCTCAATCATCACTGAACCTCCACCATGCTTCATGGTCGAAGTGAGGTTTTGTTGTAGAAGCTCACTATTTGGTGTTCCCCAGGCCTTAGTCCTGCGTTTTGAACCAAATATATCAAACTAGCTCTCGTCACTAAAGATGCCATTATCCCAAAACGCTTGAGCGGTATTTGAATGGTTTTTGCGAAGGTTAGGCTTCTACCGCAAAACCTCACTTCTATCGTGAAGCATGGTGGAATTTGTATTTACTAGTTTTGATATTTGTATGTACTTTCTTTTTGATTGACTTCGATAATATTCAGTGTTTCTCTTAGTTGATGTGTCTATGATGTAATGTTTAGTAACCTCTGGATTGTATAGACGATTGTATTTTGGTTTCAGCAAGTGGCCTGAGGTGTTTTGCTTCCCGAACCAGGAAGCCAAAACCATTTCGGATGTATTCGTGAACAACTGGGTTGCGCGTTACGGAGTACCGCTGGAATTGCACTCAGACCAAGGAATGAACTTCGAGTCGTCGGTGTTCAAAGAACTCTGTGACATGCTAGGTATCAGAAAGACGCGGACAACACCATTACACCCACAATCTGATGGCATGGTCGAAAGGTTCAACCGGACGATGGAGGAATACTTGAGAAAAGTCGTCGTCGGAGATCAGAAGGACTGGGATGAACATCTTCCCCTTTTCTTAATGGCATACCGTTCGGCACAGCACAATTCAACGGCAACAACACCCGCCGAAGCCATTTTTGGAACTGATCTCCGACTTCCATCGGACTTGAAGTTCGGCGTGGTACTACCGACAACTAGCGGCAGGGAGGACTTCGTAACCGAAAAGGAAGAACAGCTGAACTCCATCCATCACTTCATCCGGGAGCGACTGAATTTGGTCTGCGATAAGATGAAGGCGAGATACGACTTAAGGGCAAACTCTTCTGGATTCGAGACAGGATAATTGGTATTGCTGTACAACCCACAACGAAAAAAAGGCTTGTGCCCCAAATTGCAATCAGCCTGGGACGGACCATATGAGGTCATCAAGAAGCTCAATGACGTGGTATACCGAATACAGCAGATGGGAAACAGACGGGCGAAGTATAAGATTGTCCACGTAGAGAGGTTAGCGCCATATTACGGAGAAGGATCCAATCGCTTGTTCGAGGACGAACAAGTTTAGGAGGAGGGCAGTGTTGCGGAGACACAAACCGACGGTTAAGTTCGAATTTCGGTGTCGAAGTTCGAAAGCTCTGGTGAAGGGGAAATTGGAATGATCGAAACTTCCAACGGCGTAATGCCGAATGTCAGAGCATTCTAGAGATTTCCGAAGGGGAACTTCCGACGGCGAACATTCGAGAAGATGCACCGAGAGCTACATATATAAGCGCGAACACTCGCTCTAGGCATACATTCAGTTTGTGGTATTGAACAGCGTGTGACAAGTCAGTGTGATCAAACAGTGTGAAAATAAAGCTCTCAATAAAGGTTTGTTTGTGTAATAAAGCTTAAAGTGGATAGTATTGGATAATAAAGAAAAGTGGTGAAGCTGCACAGATAATTGATCTGTGGTGAAACAACAAAAGTGTGTGTGTTTTGATTGGAAAAACGTAGACATTGTATTTATCGCAATCCAGTGGTGCGAACCCTATTTGGTGTGGGTTGAATAATTCGTAACATTTGGTGTCAGAAGTGGGATTGCGAGTAAAGGAGTTAAACGTTTATTCAAAGTGTGAATTGGAGTATTAAAAGTGAACTATTAAAAGAGTGAGAAAATGTTGAAATTGGAAAAGTTGACCATCGAACAACTGAAAAGAGAGCTGGATGCTCGGGAATTATCCACAGTGGGAAGTAAAGCCAACCTGGTGGAGAGACTGCGATCAGCGTTGCAGGAAGAAGGTGTCGACTGGGAGAGTTACGAATTCGGGGTGGAGAAGCCGTCGACATCCAGTGAGCCAACATTCGCAATGTGCTGCATCATTCTCGCGGCTCTTAATGCTATGAGTCAAAAGATGGAGGAAAATTCCGCTGCCGTAAGTAGAAAGTTGGAGGAAAATTCCGCTTCTCTGAGTCAGAAACTGGAGGAAAATTCAACTTCCGTAAGCCAGAAACTGGAGGCGACCGTACATCAGAAGTTGGAGGAAAATTTCGTTGCCGTAAGTAGAAAGTTGGAGGAAAATTCCACTTCTCTGAGTCAGAAACTGGAGGAAAATTCCACTGCCGTAAGTAGGAAGTTGGAGGAAAATTCTACTTCCCTGAATCAGAAGCTGCAAGTGATGCTAGAGAACACTCGAGAAAGTTTAAGAAACATCCAGCAGGCCGTCGACGATCGATTCCAGAATGTCGAAGAGAAAATCGAGACACTGGACGAGAAGGTTCTAGATCTCGAAAATAATCAGGAAAAGATAGCCGAGACGCTAGAATCGAGGTTCGACATGAAGGTTCTGGAACTCGAGAGCACTTTCCAGAACATTCAGCATCAAGGAAACGTCGTACCGGCTGCAGCGTCGAAATTCACAGCCCCCAACTTTGACGGCACGAGCGCATTTAACATCTTTAAGCTCCAGTTCGAGAAAACAGCGGAACGGAATCAATGGGGAGAAGAAGATCGTGCGGCCGCTCTATTAATTTCGCTTAAAGGCGAAGCAGCTGGTGTTCTACAGACCATCCCGGAGACCCAGAAAAGGAACTACACAGCCTTATGGGAAGCTCTTCATCGAAGATACGACAGTGAGCACATGAAGGAGATGCACAAGCTGGAACTTAAAGGACGCGAGCAGCGTGGAAACGAGACCATCCAACAGTGTGCTGCCGACATTGAGAGGCTATCTCATCTAGCCTACGCGGATGTTCCAGTTGATGTGGTGGAAAAACTGAAAACGGATTCTTTCATCCAAGGGCTAAGGGACCCCGATACGCAACGAAGTCTGATTCTCCTGCCGAAGACATCTTTCAAGGAGACAGTTGCCAGCGCTCTCGCATGTGAAACATCGCTCTAGACATGCCGACCTTCGATCAAACTACGGCGCATATCTCAAGACCAGGATAGTTCGAGAACAACAACCGCAAGTAGGAGTGGTTCATTCCCGGGTAGATGCTACATCTGCGACCAGCAGGGGCACATTGCGAGTAACTGCCGCCTGCGAAGAAAGCGTTCGAGGTCTAGTTCGCCAAAAAGAGACCAAGGGAGTGAACGCGACCGTGGAGGTGCAAAAGGTGCACCTGACAATCCATTAAACTAAAACGAGTCAGTGCAGAGGGGCATGCGCTGGCTCCCACATTGGAGTGCCCCAGCATCCTCGTATCCCGAATCTGTAGGGGTGCAACCAGCCTAGTCATCGAGGGAACGATGGACGGGCGACGATATCTGCTGACGTTGGACATGGGCGCAACTCATTCAGTCATCCGAAGCGGATTGGTTTCTGACATCGAACCATTTTCGGAGGTAAGGCTTCGTACACTAACTGGTGAGAAGGCGGAAGTTAAGGGAAAGGTCCAGAAAAGAATTACGATGGGTACCGTCGAATTTCAGCATGATTTCGTCGTTGCGAACATTACTGATGACATCATAATCGGCGTCGACTTCATGATTAGGCATAGCTTCACAGAACCAAACAGTTCCTCCGAATGCAGAAGCTGTGGTTTGGGCAAAGATAGAAGAGGATGCGGGGACAAGCCGAACGTGGGTGGTCGAACCCGTCAAAAAAAATCGACCCAGCGATATAGTTGTTGGAAGGGCTCTCGTGGAACCCCGACAAGACCAACTGGTTCCAGTACGAGTCCTGAATCCTGCCAGTACACCTGAGACAGTACAAAAAGGAACAACAATCGCTCAGTGCCAAGAAGCAGCCGCCATTATGATCTGCGAAGATAAGAAACAACAGCAAATCCAGTCCAACAAAGCCTTCTTAAAAACAATGGCCAAAGAGTGGACGCAACATCTAGTGGAGAAGCAAAAAAGTAAAGCACTCTCCCTGCTTCGTAAATATTGGACAGTTTTTGCATATGGTAAGAACTGTGGAGGAACATCAATTGTGAAGCACAGAATAGACACAGGGGACTCTAGACCGATCTGGCAACCACCGAGAAGGGTACCTTTGGCGAAAGAAGGTGAGGTGATCAAACAAATCGACCAGATGAAAAAGGAGGGCGTGATCGAACCATCTGCAAGCCCATGGAGTTCGCCAGTAGTGCTAGTTAAGAAGAAGGATGATTGAAGCACCCGATTCTGCGTGGACTATAGGAAGTTGAACGACGTCACGAAGAAGGACAGCTATCCTTTACCGAGAATCGACGACACCTTGGACACACTATCTGGTGCAAAGTGGTTCTCGACGCTGGAATTGCAAAGTGGATACTGGCAAATAGAGCTTGACCAGCAAGACAAGGAAAAGACCGCGTTCACCGCCGGGGGAGAGTTGTGGCAATTCTCTGTGATGCCCTTCGGTCTTTGCAATGCGCCAGCCACATTCGAAAGACTTATGAACCGGGTGCTAAGAGGATTTCACTGGAGGACTTGCCTTGTCTATCTGGATGACATTATTGTCATGGGCAAGGATTTCGACGATCACCTTAAGAAGCTTGAAGAGATACTGGAACGTATTCAAGCAGCCGGGCCGAGATTGAGCCCGAAGAAATGTTCGCTCTTCCAAAACGAGGTGACGTACTTGTCACATGTGGTGACTGCAGAAGGAGTCAATACAGATGAAGAGAAAATCTCGGCGGTTAAAGAATGGCCGCGGCCGAAGAATCTTCATGAGTTAAGATCATTCCTGGGACTTTGCACATATTACAGGCGATTCGTCCCAGGATGTGCAATCGTCGCCAGCAGTTTGCACGAGCTCACCAAAAAGAATCGGCCATTCAAGTGGGAGAAGCCGCAGGAGGAAGCGTTCATTCACCTTTAGGAATTGCTCTGCAGTGCGCAGATTCTTGCATATCCTGTCCCGGGAGAAAAGTTTATTTTGGACACCGATGCGAGCGGACATGGAATCGGAGGAGTACTCTCTCCAATAATTGACGGGTGAGAACGGGTCATCGCTTACTACAGTAGGATCCTATCGAAGCCGGAAAGGAACTACTGTGTAACTAGAAGGGAGCTTTTAGCCGTGGTTGACGGTGTCAAGCATTTCCACAAATATCTCTATGGCCAAGCTTTTCATCTTAGGACGGACCACGCAGCGTTGAGGTGGTTGCTGCAGTTCAAAAACCCGGAAGGCCAGCTTGCTAGATGGATAGAGAGAATCCAGAGTTACGACTTGAGTATCGAACACCGGAGGGGAGGCAGCCATGGAAATGCGGATGCATTATCGAGGCGACCTTGCGATGTTGAATGCAAACATTGTTCGCGAGCCGAAACCAAGGAACAGGTCACCGACATCCGTCGTTTCCATGTGCTGCCAGAAGATTCCTGGACTGTCGAGAAGGTCGGAAGGAAGCAGCGAGAAGATGCCGATCTGGCAGTCATCATCATCCAGTGAAAGCCCAATCGTGAAAGCTTACTGGGCTCAATGGCAGTGTTTGAAGCTGAAGAACGGTTGCTTCTACCGCAGTTAGGAAAGTGAGGACAGGAACATTTTAAACGATCTGCTGGTAATTCCAAAGGGACAAATCGGCGAGGTAATCCGAGAATACCACGAGGGACCAGGTGGGGGTCATCTTGGTGTTAACAAGACTGTAGAAAAGATCAAGAGACGTTTCTACTGGGTAGGATGCCTTGAGTCGGTCACAAATTTCATTCGCAGGTGTGAACAGTGTGCGAAGGCAAAGGGTCCAGTTAGGAAAACTCGAGGAAATATGCAGCAGTACAATGTTGGAGCACCGTTCGAACGTATCGCCATGGACATCGCAGGCCCATTCCCAACCAGCAACGCTGGAAACAAATACGCGTTGGTGGTGATCGATTACTTCAGCAAGTGGCCTGAGGTGTTTTGCATCCCGAACCAGGAGGCCAAAACCGTCTCGGATGCATTCGTGAACAACTGGGTTGCGCGTTATGGAGTACCAATGGAACTGCAGTCAGACCAAGGAAGAAACTTCGAGTCGTCGGTGTTCAAAGAACTCTGCGATATGCTAGGTATCAGAAAGGCGCGGACTACACCATTACACCCACAATCTGATGGCATGGTCGAAAGGTTCAACCGGACGATGGAGGAATATTTGAGAAAAGTCGTCGTTGGAGATCAGAAGGACTGGGATGAACATCTTCCCCTTTTCTTAATGGCATACCGTTCGACAATTCAACGGCAACAACACCCGCCGAAGCCCCTTTTGGAACTGATCTCCGACTTCCATCGGACTTGAAGTTCGGCGTGGTACTACCGACAACTAGCGGCAGGGAGGACTTCGTAACCGAAAAGAAGGAACAGCTGAACTCCATCCATCAGTTCATCCGGGAGCGATCCATCAGTTCATGAAGGCGCGATACGACTTGAGGGCGAATACTTCTGGATTCGAGACCGGACAATTGGTATTGCTGTACAATCCACAACGAAAAAAAGGCTTGTGCCCCAAATTGCAATCAGCCTGGGACGGACCATATGAGGTCATCAAGAAGCTCAATGACGTGGTATACCGAATACAGCAGATGGGAAACAGACGGGCGAAGTATAAGATTGTCCACGTAGAGAGGTTAGCGCCATACTACGGAGAAGGATCCAATCGCTTGTTCGAGGACGAACAAGTTTAGGAGGCGGGCGATAGTTCGAGAAGGTGGACCGAGAGCTATATAAGCGCGAACACTCGCCCTCGGCATACATTCAGTTTGTGGTATTGAACAGCGTGGGACAAGTCAGTGTAATCAAACAGTGTGTAAATAAAAGCTCTCAATAAAGGTTTGTTTGTGTAATAAAGTTTAAAGTGGATAGTATTGAATAATAAAGAAAAGTGGTGAAGCTGCACAGATAATTGATCTGTGGTGAAACAACAAAAGTGTGTGTGTTTTAATTGGAAAAACGTAGACATTGTAGTTTATCGCAATCCAGTGGTGCGAACCCTATTTGGTGTGGGTTGAATAATTCGTAACAATATCTATATATAGGATATTGTTTCCATGTTTACAATTAACCCGTCGAAGGTATCGTGGAACGGATATTCGAGGAAATAAACCATATCATTTTGTTTTAAATCCAGGAAAAAGGGGAATTCGACAACATTCATTTATCTTAACATTGCGACCAAGAACTTTAAGCAATTACTGCTTAGATAGTACTTTCCATTTTGGATGGCAAATATTGCTATTTGTAATGCTACATTCCGCGTCGCAATCAATTATGAAACTTAGTGGTCTAATTTGGTTTTTAATAACTATACAGGGTAGTCCAAGGTACTGCCAATTTGGAATCTTGATGCACGAGTAAATCAAAATTGTAATCGGTTAACTGCGACGATTTTCAATTAACAATTTGATAAATTATTAACCACGAAAGAACAGTCTTGTGTTTAGTTTAAGATTTTACTAATTATTTAACCGGTTTAATTAGTTTTATATATAGCTTTTTGTTTCAAGACCACACGCATGCTCGAGGTTTCGTCCTATAAAGTTAGGCACGAGGCCTTATTTTATAATAAAGTTTTTTTTTAGAATTGTCACGATTTTGTATTTTGTATTTTTTTTTTTTTTTTTTTTTTTAATGTACGATACCAAGAAGCTAAGGCTTGACCGACTGCGCCATTTATATTTGGTCTCTACCAATCTAGCTTAATCCAGCGAAACTCTTACGAAGTGAATCCAGCATCTTCTTAGGGATCAGAAGAGTTGAAGAGATCATTCTGAGAATAAGCAATATCGTACTCTCGGTTCTTGAGTTGATCAAACGACGAGAGTCGAAAAGGAGAACGCTCTTATCGCGCAGGTGTGGCGGCGAAATAGTAGGAGTTGGGTGGAAACACAATATTATACATATAACAATATATACAGGACCTTTCATTAAGAGCTTCCCTCATCAGTTTTTATTCGTTCGAAAGGCCTATCGATGCCATTATGTGCGGAATTTAAGATCGTTCAAATGTTCGCCGCGGCTATTCTGCGTGGCGCGCATCCGAAATACCCAATTTTCCATGATCAAGGCGCCTAAATCAGACTGAATTTGACCAATTGCATGGGTTACGTTGGCTTTGAGGGCCGCTATGGTTTGTGGCTTATTCGCATAGACCTGTGATTTCAGAAAACCCCCAAGAAAAAGTCTAACGGGGTCAAATCGCCTGATCTCGGTGGCCAATTCATATCACTTCCACGTGAGATGACCATGTTTTCAAATCGCAATGTGGCGTGAGCTGTGTGCACGTAGCGCCGTCTTTTCGTAACTTCCTAGTGGGAAGTTATCGTAATGGGCCCGATTTTGCGAATTCCAAATGTTGACTTATCTCCACGTTTTAATGTCACCAGACTCCAAATCCAAGTTTTTTGTAGAGATGTTTGTGTGTACGTGTGTACGTACATATGTGTGTATGTTTTTTGTTAGAAATTAATTAACTAAAAAATAGCCAAAAAATTAACGACACGCGGTGTTCCCAAGTGGTCCTCCGTCTAAGTACTAATCGCGCCCGACGCTGGTTTATTGCGGTGATAGGACGAGAACCAATACGTATGAGATGGCTCTGACAGTGTGTGGTTGAGTAAGGAAATGTACGCTCATGAGCTGCTTGTGAGCGTGAGCTACCCAACTAGAAATTATTATCCGCACGCGCTCATGAGTAATTGGTTGTGAGCATTTTTACTTTCGCTCACGAACACGAGTGGATGCATTTATTGAAGCTCAGCCCTGTGCGCACTTCATACGTTCGTTAGAGAGAACGGACACTTACATATGTGCACTCTGTAAAGTGGGTTCTGTTTAACGCACATGTCGAGTGTACATGGGGTGAGTTTCTATTAATGCGTTTGTGAGGCAAAATGAGTTGATTTACTGCTCGGGAGTTGTGTGCAGATAAATAAAACATGGAAACATTCCACGTGGACATTTTTTTTTTATTTTCCACTTTTATAATATTTTAGTCTAAGATGGCTTCATACGGCTTTCTATAAAGTCTAAATTAGAAAATTTCAGCAATCGAAATTACAAGAGATCGTTTAATGTGCGCACATGAATGTGCGTTTCCTTACTCTGGGTTACATGGAGTGACAGCAAAAAGGTGGCTTGATGCCAACAACACGCGGTGTTCCCAAGCGGTTCCCCCTCTAAGTACTGTCCGCGCCCGGTGCTGATTGATTGCGGGCACCGAACGAGAACCGATACATATATGTATGTATTAACCATTATTCGTCTAAGAATTCTACCGCAGCTAACAAAAAGAGCTAATGAAATACCTGAACAGATCTTCATAAATTGTAGCTAAGAACCATTTCGATCACGTTAGTTTTCAAAAAAAAAAAAAATCACACGTCATTATAAATCGGCCTATTCGTTCAGGAGCTACGATGCCACAGACAGAACCCAGACACCTCAAACTTATAACACCCCTCTTTTTGCGTCGAGGGTTCAAAATGAAAAAAATATGGAATTAAATGGTTTTTTTCATTTTTTCCACAGGAAAGTTAGTCGTGTGGGCCTTGCATGACGTATCGAGACCATTTTTTTTATAATATGCGCGCACTCAAGGTTTAATAACCTTATTAAGTCGGCGACCCAGTGCGGGCAGAAGGCGGAAAGAAAAGGGATAGAGTAGATGCCGATAGACATTGATCTTAAATGCTTGCATGTTGTTGCGGGAGACCGCATCCGGCAAGGAATTCGTGTGGTTCGGTTTAAGAAAATTTCTCTATATATGGCGGTACGTCCGAAAGCTGACTTCAGTGACTTGGCGACACTGAATATGTGGTCGTTCTAATTAAGATTGTGAGTAACACACATACCCACTAAGGAAAGCTTTTCGGTTTCTGAGAGGTAAGTGTCAGTCCTGGATAATGGCAACGGGTTAGTTATACATATGCTTTAACGACAAGAGACAGCATTGTGTTTTGGAAGCATCAAATTCCACTCTATTCTTGTTCATACCACATGTCCTTGGTGTCCTAATCACCCAATGCAGGTCAAAAGAACTAGGTAATCATCGACCTGTAGCGCTCGACCTTGATGGTGATGGCCTGGCTAACGTCGTTCTCAAAGAAACATGGACCGATGACGCCACCAGCCCAAAATCCACACCATACGGTGACTTTTTCGGGATGCATTGGAGGCCCTTGGATCTTATGTGAACTGGTAGTAAACTGTAGGTCCCTGTCATCTGTATGGAAAATAAATCACACACAACATGGGCGATGGCGAGGGAAGATTGGCTCTGGTCCTCCATGGGCCGTAACGCCACCGAAGAAGATGAACTCCCAAGTCACTACACAAAACTCGCCATGTTGTTGTTTGCGAAAGACCGAGTTCTTGTGAGTGACGCGAAATCGACTGCCTCGGATTCTCCTGCACTCTGTACCGGAAAGCGACGATGTTTTCGGCAGCTCTTGTGTTTCACCGACGCGACGTACGGGCGTTGGCTTATGGTTTACTGAAGCAGTGGACTCAAAAATATCCACCACATTGTGAATAGTCCTCTCGGTAGGACGATTATGGCGACCGTAAAATGGGCGAAGCGCGCGGAATGCTGCAATAAAAGCACACGCATTTTGATAAAACAATTTTACCATTTGCACGTAATGTTGTACGATCCTTCCATCCGTGTGACTGAATAAATTACAACCAATTTGATAGATGTATCTTCAACAATATGTGCGCTATAAACTGTCAAAGTCAAGGGCTCCCTATTTAAGGACCTTATATAAGCAAGTGTTCCGGAAGAAGAGAAATCTCTCACAGCAGTTGCATCTAGTAATTAGCAAATCCTTGAAAGTATAACAACCCGGAGCGCCAAAACCCAAGACATAATCCTTAAGTGAATTTTTTCCACCTCTTTCTTGGTGTAGTGGCAGGAGTGAGGACTTTATGCAACTATTGTGTTGCCATCTATGTTGAGTGCGTGTTTTGTGTCCAATAGCAGTGCACGTAGACCGCCAACATTTATGATTATTGTTATTATCATTATTGTTGCTGTTGCTTTATAGTAGTTGCTGCATGCACTAGTGCTATTATCCTTGCTATGATTACTTCCTTATGGATCGCGCAGAAAAGGAACTACATATACATACAACACTTACCATCGTGATGGTGTATTTCTCATGCTTGGTTTTTGAAACGTAGAATAAAAGCAAAAAAATAACGAAAGCGTAGTGTTGGGTGTTTTATGTTTTCGTACGGATGTTGGTAAGAAGCAGGAAGACAGGATACTCGGCACTGTCTTACATTGTATCAACGGGGAAATATGAACTTATTGGTATACGAGTATGGTATACACTCATGTATGGTTTTTCATATTGTCGTAAACAATAAGTACAGAGTTCGTTGTCGCCTGAGAAGGACACTGTTTCATGCATTATGGTGTAGAGATGCATTTGAGCCAAATGTGGTTACATGCGGTGTTTTGTTTACAATTAATAATTATGTCTAGTTAAGCGGCTTATTACTGCTAATAAAGTATCAGTGAAATGTAAATTTTTGTGTTCTGCACAATTTTTAAGTCTTGTGTACAATAGTAGTAGTTCTTTCCCATAAGCCAGTTGTCCATATAAAGCCTTTTCAATGCCCCTAAGTTCATAGTCGTGTAAGTAGGCATTATGTCTTCCGACAAGTAATACAGTCATTATGTCCACCTTTTTTACTTTTTTTGTTTTGGGGGTTAAGCGATAATCAGTCAAACCATTGTGTTGTACCTTTCAACACTTACGTCGAAATCATTTATTATTTTCCAATAGAAAAACAACACGTCCAAAAGCCACAAGGAAAAACAAAAACCGCCCATCAAAATTGGAACGGAAAACTTCATTAATCCGGAAAAAGCACAAAGAACTCAAGCTCATTTATCACTCGCAATTGATTAGTTTCCATGTGCGTCACTCAACGATAACAACTGTCGACTGTGATATCGGTGGTATCCTTTCTACTCCCTGTCGACCATTGTCACCATGACTGGTTTACACCCTGTATAGTATTTCATTTCAAATAAATTGATTTCGTGTTATTCGTTGACGAATGCGGCCAACAAAATACTTTCATCAAACAAATGACGTGGATTAATCCAAATTACATTAGTTTGGTTCCATGTTTAGTTAATTATACTTACGGCCTTCCATACACCCAAACTGATGACTGGGACGACATGGAAAAATCCCATTCAGCAAAGAGGAGTAGTAGTCATACAGTATATATATATATCTCAAATTCAATTCTGAACTTTAGTAAAAGCAGCTCTTGAATCCAGGTCCATTCTGTACTATTCGTGCAGCGACGGAGAATGATTAAAAGTTGAATAAAGCTGACCATAAAAAGCAATAAGACCTTGTCAGAATAGATGAAAAAGCATAGATATTCCATATTCAGAAATTCAAATTAGTCATCACTTGGGCGACATGGCGTGCGAAACTAAAAAGGAAATGAATTCAAAATTCAGATAGCCACAGGACTGATACTGACATCTTGGACAAGGATTTTCATAAACATCGTCCAGCGGTGGAGATGGCAACGTGAGGTGTAAGAAAGTTTAGAAGAGTACTCAGAAGGTGGAAGCAATTTATGCATTGAATGCAAATTTAATATCCCTCTTCATTTTAATAAACAATTCATTGGAAAAGTCCAGAAAGGGCGTATGATGGCGCATAAAGGGAAATAAAAGGTTTTGCTGTGACAATAAAATTCAAGAAGTATTTTCGTAGATATTACTCGAACAATTTAATTAGGTAGGGAATATTTTTATATTGTTATAGGGAGAAAGGACAATCACTTGATGTTGACGACATTTGCATTTCATGGTATCCTCTTGCGTTGGTCGATACTACTGTGACAAAAAAGAAAGGAGGCATGGTAATTATTTGAAAAATGACCGTAAGGAGTCGAGAGAAGCAGCTCTCTTATAAAGAGTAGAGTAAGCGGGACAATCACAGAGGAAATGCTCTGCAGTGTCATCCTCCTCTTCGCCACATGCAGCACAGGTAGGCGTCTCACTGATGCCGAGCACGTAGAGATGCTTGGCAAAAGTGTAATGGCCCGTGATAGCTCCCACAAGCCTTCTGCAGTCGACTCTCCTTAAAGACAGGAGGAATGCTGCAGATTTTTTGCAGACATCAGGGCATACGCGCTTAGTCATCCTGTATCCTGGACAATCCCTCCATCTACGGTTGTGTGTATTAAATACATAATCGTTAGTGTAGGAATTTATGGTGGACGCAGGTAGACCTTGAGCGGGTACAGGTCCTGAGAAGCTCTCTTCCGAACCTATTCTGGCGAGTTCATCAGAGATCTCTTTCCTTCGATCCCATAGTGGCCTGGAACCCATACAAGCCTTAATGAATATAGTCTGCCGACTTTGTTCAGGAAGGACTTGAGTTCAAGCACTAACTTGGAGCTAGTTAAGGGGTTACACACAGCTTTTAGTGAAGCTTGGCTGTCACTACAGACGCATATGCTTTCCTCCCTCCACCTGTGCTTCACAACATAGTGCATGGCCATTATGACTGCGTATATCTCTGATTGGAAGACAGACGCATATTTTCCTAAGGAGAAGTGCAGTCGGATGTTTTCGCGCTCAAAGTAGACCCCAGCACCAGACCCCCGCCCAGACCTGGAGCCATCCGTGAAAATGCGAAGACTATCATTTCATAGCCAATCCTGACGCCATGGAAACTCGACTGTGAAATTACGGCGCAGTAGAATAACGGGCGTCTGTGCGTCAGAAGGCGTGTCCATGAGACAGGGGTCGCAGGACAATTCTTGCGCAAGCACGCCGTTATTCCTATGCGAGTTATACCAAACGCCATTTCTCTTCAGACGAGACATGGCTTTTAGAGCACACCCTCTGATAAGAAGGGTCATCATAGCATCAGAGCAGCGCCCGGCGTGCTGGGGAAGGCCCCCGTGCAGCTGAGACAAACCGTTGCTTGGAGTTTGGTGAAAGGGGCTACGACGTGTTTGCGTTTTAGTCTGTTCCACCAGACAACCGATGCATATGAGATTATAGGTCTTATCATTGCCGTGTAGATCCAGAGGACCCTTGCTGGTGATAAACCCCATGTTTTGCCAAAAGCTCCCTTGCATTGCCAGAAAGCTGACAACGCTTTGGTGGTTTTTGACTCAACATGCTTTGACCAAAGAAGCCTGCTATCTAAGAAGATTCCTAGATACTTAGCCTCCTTGGAAATCGGAATGGAAGTGCCTTTAGTACCAGTGTGCAACGAGCCGATGTCGATCTGATTTCCCGGGAAATAAGTCTCAAACAGTAAACTAAGAGTTCCCGCTTTAGACTCAGTAAAGGTACGATCAGATTTTCTGAGAGCATCCAGCTTTGTCGGTTTCCCCCGTTTGAGGACTTTAACCAACTTGCTAGTAGCACTCAGATCAGAGACTTGATCTGTTCGCAGAAGGTCCTATAAGAATCGTTCTTCGATTTACGAATAAGTTTCTTATATTCTTTCTGCTTCGACCGATACTTGTTCCAGTCATCTTCTGAACTCGATTTGAGCGATCTATTCAGAAGACTTCTGGCTTCCCTGCGAAGATTTTGGAGCTCGGCATTCCACCAGGGGACCAATTTCCTGCAGGGAGGTTTGCTGACAACTTCATCGGGATTCGA
Source organism: Eumerus sabulonum (assembly GCA_951905685.1). Lineage (NCBI taxonomy): Eukaryota > Metazoa > Arthropoda > Insecta > Diptera > Syrphidae > Eumerus > Eumerus sabulonum. The sequence goes on from OX645060.1 coordinate 215,317,752, forward strand.
TATATTTATGGTCCGACAGCGTATTATCAGGCAAGACTCGCCAGTTAGTGATGTCCTTCACATATCTGTTGGATAGGGTCCTGTCGTCTTGTCGTAACAAACGTTGGTTGAGAGACGAGAGAATGAAGTCTAAAAGACGGTCCCCTGGGCATTAGCATCGCAACACAAGATCACAGTATCCTACGAGTTCAGAAACTTCCGACAGTGGTGGAGGTAGTGTCGAGTCGTAGGGAAAGTAGGCAGATGCAACGGCGAAGTGTTCTATTGCTCCGTGCGTTTTGTAGCTTACTCTAGCAGCCACCGGATCTTGTCCACAGAAGTGTCCAAGTTTGGTTGCCGATAATGAGTTCGATATGATGAGGCCGACCCTAGGCCTTTCGTATCGCTCATCATAAAGAATCGTTGCATCACGTATACATACTACCAAGAACACATAGGCGTTTTCTCCACACCCACGGTTCTTGAATGGATACAACGTGGTGATTTGTACTACTGCATGCAATTCTATTACTTTAAAGAGCAGCAACAGCCTTGCAATGCTGTAGATTGATCTGGATAAAAACTATCCTGACCTTTTCAGAGGAGATGGCAGCCTCTTTATAAGAGAGCTGCTTCTCTCGACTCCTTACGTTCATTTGAGTCTCGTTCTCGGAGGAAGGGGTCTTGTTGTGTGATGTGCCCCCCTCCGGGGGCGGTTTTGGCTCTCTTCGCCTTCTGGCCTATGCTTTGATGTCTCCACTTCTGCCATTGGACTCCGATTTCCCACCGCAGCACCGGAGAGGGAGGCATCGCACACTATCTCCCTAGCGAGGCTATTCTTAGCGGCAGTCTTCCGTTTAGGGGAACTGATAACCCTCTTACTGGCTGGTTGAACCTTCCCAGTAAGAGGAAGAGAGTTGGAGGCGCATGCCGAACGTGCAGACATGCTTATGCCTCCTTCAGCAGCCTTTCCCAACCGCCGACGCTTTCCGCGCTGCGCACCTTCGAGATAGGGGTGAGGCTCAGGAAGGAAGGTCGAATCGATTTCGGTACGAGATACCTCCGTCGACTTTACTTAACTGTTCCCCCAGAGATTTAGCCTCGACCATTGTGCCCTTGGCTTTGTCAGCCTCTTTGCACAATTTTCGGGCAAGCTTTTTTCCTCTACTTTTCTGGCACTTAGCAGTGCATTCATCAGTTCGTCCCAATTCTGAGGCGCGTTCCAGCTTTCGGTTTCCCGTGGCGCGCCATCGTTGGTGTCGCCACCGCTGGATACACCGCTCAAGCTCAGTCCGACATGGTGGTCAGACAGTGAGCCGCAGGAGTTGGTGTCGTTCCGATCTGCCGTAGGGTTAAAAATTAATGTTAGGGCCTCCAGAATCCTTGGCTGCTGCGGTTACCACCTCGACTACACAATTCCTTTGGATTGTGCATTAATTTTTGGGTCTTCGAGTCTTAGTTCGAGATCTATGACCTCTTAAGCCTCCCGCCACGACAAGGCGCCCGAAGAAGGGAGGAACAATAACATGCAATTAGTGCGAATAAGCATAACCAAAAGAAGCTCCTTGAAAAGTACATATGTACATACAGTGTGTACCTATATATGCCACCGCCCCTGTTTGAATCCGATTTAGACCCGGCTATGTGAAATTGCATGGAACTGAGGAGGCTAGTGGGGCTTGCTGAGTGCATTGGGACACAATCTCCACGCGGTCTTTCTGTTTGACCATCGAAATGCCAACACTGAAAGCAGCGATATCATGCTAACTCGAAATGATTAATTATTACCCGCGTAACTTGTGTAACTTTTAAAAGTCTCGTAAAAATTTGATTTTTTTCTTCTAATGCATCCGTTGTAACGTCCTTTGACTTTGCGTCTATTGAGGTATGTACATAGACAATTTTGTTTTTATAACGAAGACAACCACGTTTTGATTTTAGTATCTTGTCTTCTTGACAAAGAGCACCAGCCCGAGTCATTAATTGTTTGCCCGATTCAAAGCAGAGACATGTTCCAGAACGCGACCAGCATTCCTAGGCGAAAAATTTAAATTGTTTTCGATTTGATCAGCTCATTGATTTGAGGCAAATTTTCGAATTGCCCGTCAGAGTTTCGAAAAGAATCCGCACACCAACAACCAGGACCAGAAGTTAATTTAACGACGCAACGGCGAAGCCACGAAACACAATAAATTGCTCGATGACGACGGATCTACTCCCCGCAAGTTTTAGCTGCCGTCATTAAGTGCGTGGAAAACGGAAAGCGGAAAACGCCAGTGACTGATTTAGGACCATGACGGCCCATGCCACCAGTCGCGCGAACTATTCTCCGGCATTCGTAGGCATGTACAAGCTTACTCGAGAACATCGAGTCCATTTCATTTCACTTCATCGTCGCAGTCTTTTCGGTGAAATTTCACAGGAAATTAATTTTAAGGGTGACTTTGTACTCAGACTTGACGAAGGAGTGTGGCTTCCGTATCTGCCCGGACATTTTTCGTGGTATGCATCAATGACGGCGCTTCAGGGCCGTGATAATATTTCCCTGGGATTATTCTTTCTCCTCTCGTGGTACACTGCTTGTCAGCGGGATGGTGGTGATGGGCAAATATTCCTGTTAAGCGATGATACAATCGACTCAATAAATTTCCAGGATATACTGCAGACAAATTTCATCAGAGGAATAGATTATTCCAATTGCTGCGAGAGGACAAATAACTAAAGTATCGGATTTTTGAAGAAGGCTTGACAAATAATTAATCTCATTGACGAAGGTGAATAGCAGATATGCGAGCTCTATACGGGACGTGAACCTTTTTAGAAAGGTTATGAAAATAAAAAGAGGAAATAACGGTGTTAAATGCTGTAATATTATATTGTAATTAAAAAATTCGAGGTCAATGGTTGTGTTATTATTACAAGTTAACCATTTCTAAGACCAAGTTTTCCCGGATCCTTAAATGCCCTTTATTGCAACATGATGGTCATGACTAAATCCCATAATCTGGCCTTTAACAGCCTTTCGTTTGTAATTAACTTACAAATGAGATGCAATACTATTATGGGTCTACAAAATGTGGAATTTCATTAGTATCTCGATGAAGTATTTGGCACTGAAATATATCTATTTTGAAAATAGTCGCTTGACATCATGGTACTTCTTTTCGAATACATATAAACTTGGTTTATTGTGAAATTTGTCTTGAAGGTGTCCCTTCTATAAAGAGTATATGTGATTTCGAATCGAAAATTGAATCGTAAAACGAGGAATTGCTTTTGATTATTTCTGTAAGTCCATGCTAAAGGACGGTTTAGAGTTTGTATATAAAACAGTGGTTGTACTTCCACTTAATTGTCGGGAACTATTTCCTTAACTAAATACTTTAAAGGCGCTATAGAGAAAACAGTAGCCTTTGATTGGAGAGAGAATACTTTTAATTGATTTGCTTAATGCACCGCAACATTCGGAGATTAGAAGAAGGATATGGAATTTATGCAGGCTTTAGGTAGTATACGATTTTTCATCCTGTGTCCTAGACAACCTCGTCAATTGCGATTGTTTGACTGAAGATACGGACAGAGATAAACCGGATTCAATTTTTGAGAAACGTTCCCCTGACCCCATTCTAATCTATCATGTACAAATTCTAGTCTGCTAACTCCATTTTTGACTGACGCTAGAAGCGCATGTATTCTACACAGGAGAGGATTTTACTTTCTCGTGTTTTTCAGTCAAGAAGAAAGTAGTATCGCCTCGCAGATTGAAAAATACTAATGCAACTTTTATTCCTTTCCGTGGGTTTGATAAGGAGTGAAGACGCGGACATTCAGGCAACATCGCTTCGTGTCTTTCAATTTAGAGAGATCCTAGTTGAAATATGAAAATATTGTATATAGATTTTCGAACATCTTAGCACCACCTAGCCCAGACCCTTGTCCAGATGTGGGAAATATTTATATACCGACAAGACAGACCATTCTTTGGAATCCAATAAGAGATGGTATATTTAATTTACTAATGAGTCTGGTCCTTCAGACAGTATTTATTATGAGCTCAACGGCATAATCTTATTCAGAGTCTTTCCTGTTGCGAGCACAGTAAGTTTAGATGCTAGATCATCTTAATCTTCTGTAGTAGTATTATTTGCTGTTTTGGGAATTAAAACGGCCTTCACCGTTCGCGATGAAGAGTATATGCCTATTGGAGATGCTTTGAGGGTCACTAAGTTAGGTTAGGTTGGGTTAGGTTATAGTGGTTGGCATACGCCACACGTAGGCCGAAATCGGCTCATTGTCATACCAAATGGATCGTATTAACTAGATCCGCCACCTGAAAACCAATCAGTGCTTTTGATGAAGCGATGGATCTGAGCTATTTTTATACCTGTTAGTTCACTTAAGTTATCATAGAAGGGCGCGTCGAGATAGATGATTCACAAAAGTGGGACATGAGCGGACGAGGCGGTGAATTGATTCCTCTTCCTCCTCATCCAAGCAGTCGCGCCAGAAGTTTGCCACTGGTGCAGTGACCTGTAATTACACCCATTAAAGACATAAGGTTCCCCTTTTGGTTGCCACAAGGTCCCTGGTCCGTGCTAAGTTTAACTTAGGCCAGATTTGTTTAGTAATAAAGCTGATGTTAGTTCCATTCCATTGAAGGTTAGTAGCCTTTATGGTTAGAAATTTTATCATGTGCTTTACCGAGCTTATTGATGTTTTTAAACTTCTGAGGGTTGGAAGACTGAGTGTGCTTGAACCTAACCTTGCGAGTTCATTGGCCGCGTATTTTCCGGAATTATCCCTATGCCCGGGAACCAACAGTAGTCTTATATTGAACTGTTCTGCTATCTCGTCTAGAGATAGGCGGCAGTTGAGAGATGGCTTTGATTTGTGGGTTACCGCTGCCAGGCTATCCGTGCAAATGATAATATCCTTTACGGATATTACATTGATACAAAGCCATGTAAGGGCCTCCGATATCGCTCTTATTTCGGCTTGGTACACACTGCAGTGGTTTGGGAGTCTAAAGGAATTGAGGAAGTTCCTTGGAATGGATTCATCTTGGGGCCATGGGTTTAGAGGGATATCAAGTCCTTCGGTATGACTTTTCCTTCTGTCCCTTCCTTCCCGAATGGAAAGATAACTTCGAAGTTCTTAGTGAACATGTTTTGCGAGATGGTGTAGTCCGTATCCATGGGCACTTCGAAGTGGTTGAAAATGTAAGTATGGCCTTTGGGTTATGTGGGCCATATTCCTATGCTCCTGATCCGCAGGGCAACTTGTTTGCTGAAGAGGTCCAGTGGTGGGAGATGTAGTAGAGTGTTTAGCTCCTCTATTGATGCAAATGCTGGCTAGTTTTTGCACTTTCCCCAGAAGATTTCGATAGACTGCCTTCTTCCGAGCAGTTTTTTCAACTCTAGAGGGCAGCGGTTGTTTTCTTGACTCGATCAAGAATATTGGGTTTCCTGTCAAAAATTAGGCCGAGATATTTGGCCTGATGGGGGAGAAGGGAGCGACCAAACAGAGCAAAGAAGCTGATCGCGTTTAACTTGGCAAACGCCAGCTTCGATCTCTGTCCCTGCTCAATCCAAGTTGACACACAGCGTCCGCGTGGCCTCCCCTGGATAGCTATACTGGCACCCGCCAGGTAGTGAACCAATGTGTGCAGCGACCCGACCCCTTGTTCCTGGGGAAAGAGGAACCTGGCCCTCCAGGTTGGGGGTTGCGCTTAGGGCTAACATCCCTATCGCTTAAAACAAAAATTTTGTTCAGAGACAACCAATAGCCTCGGATACGGACGGATTACATGTTGACGACCCCCGCAAACGTCAAAAAGGAAACAAATTTCGGTTCTGCACCTGGAACGTCTGGTCCCTCAACATTCCAGGTGCAGCCAAACAACTGGTCAACTCTTTGGACTGCTATAAGGCAGACATTACCGCGCTCCAAGAAGTGCGATGGGATGGGCCAGGCAAAAAGCGAATGAAAAACTGTGATATATACTACGGAAACTGCTACAGAGAAAAAAAAAAAAAAAAAAAAAAAAGACTTATTCGGATGCGGATTTGTTGTTCGAGGCAGACTCAGGAAAAAAGTCTTAAGCTTCCAGTATGTAAGCGAACGCCTCATAACTATCCGCATCAAGGCCAATCTCGGCAATATAAGCTTACTATGTGTCCACGCCCCCACAGAGGAGAAAGATGACCGACATAAAGACGACTTCTATGATCTCCTAGGCAGAACGTATGCGCAATGTCCCAGCTATGACACCAAAATCGTTCTAGGAGATTTCAATGCGAAGCTGAGTAAGGAAGCTATCTTTGAACGGGTCATTGGAAAGCATAGCCTACACGACACCACGTCAGAAAACGGACTAAGGCTAGTGGACTTTATGGCGGGACTTAACCTGGTAGTAGCAAGTACACGATTCCCACACCTCAACATCCATAAAGGGACCTGGCGGTCTTTCGATCAATCGACAGCCAACCAAATTTATCATATTGCGATCGACGGCAGACACTCCTCCAGCATCCTAGATGTCCGAACCTTTCGAGGAGCCAACATCGACTCGGATCATTACCTTGTTGCAGCCAAGGTACGGATACGAATTTCTCGGAACCAACGGAGTCGAGTAAGAACACCAAAATTTAACGTCGGAAAGCTGCAATCGCAGGAGACCGCCAGGACCTTCGCCGATCAAGTCTCCCTCAATGTCTCTCAGGTCCCGATGCAATCTGCAGAAACCATAGAACAGCAATGGAGTCGTTGTCAGAAAGCCATTAGAGAGGCCGCCTCAGATATACTCGGTTTCGAGCCACCACCGTCGAGAAACCCCTGGTTTGCTGATGAGTGCAGACATTGCATCGACGGACGAGAGCTGCCCGCGAGCTCTATGAACAGAAAAGGAGGGAGGAGCAGGCGCTTCTGAGAAGGAAAAAGAAGGAGCACGAGAAGCGCAAGATCGAGGAGATGGAGAGATGTTACGGCAGAAACGACTTTCGAAAATTTCACCAGAAAGTAAAATGAACATGCCAAGGCTATAAAGCCAGAGCAGAAGCCTGCAGGGATGAGCACGGACAACTAGTAGTGGAGTCACAGTCGATGCTGAGATTGTGGAAGGACCACTTCTGCAGACTGTATAACGGCGATGATAGTCAAAATGCCGAACCATTCACAATGGACGAAGACGAAGGAGAATCCCGTCCACCCGACCTAGACGATGTTAAGATAGCGATATCGAAACTTAAGTCTTACAAAGCTGCTGGAGCAGACGGACTGCCCGCGGAGCTGTTTAAAGCACCAACTCATCTGCAAGATATTGTCGGAAGAACGCATGCCCGATGAATGGAATCTCAGTATCGTTTGCCCGGTCCATAAGAAAGGAGACCCCTATGACTGCGCCAATTACAGAGGGATAAGCCTCCTGAACATCGCGTACAAGATCCTCTCTGCCGTACTGTGTAAATACCTGAAACCGTTCGTGGACGGATAGGTTCCTACCAGTGTGTTTTCAGGCCAGGAAAATCCACGATAGACCAAATATTTACACTACGGCAGATTTTGGAGAAGACCCATGAATTCCAGGTCGACACGCACCATCTTTTCGTCGACTTTAAAGCCGCGTATGACAGTGTTTATAGAGACGAGCTATACAGAGCCATGTCATGTTTTAACATTCCTGCCAAACTCGTCAGACTATGCAGGATGACTATGAAGAACTCTCGCTGCTCCATTAAGGTCGGAGGTGAACTAACCGACCCCTTTGATGTTAAAAAAGGCTTTAGACAGGGTGACGCACTGTCATGTGATTTCTTCAACATTATTCTTGAAAAGATCGTGCGGGACTCTGCGGCCAATACAAGAGGTACGATCTACTTCAAGTTCACACAATTGCTTGCCTACGCAGATGACATTGACATTATTGGACGAACAAAGCGAGACGCCAATGAGGCGTTCACAAGCATTGAAGCAGAAGCGGCGAAAGTGGGTCTAAGTGTAAATGAGGACAAGACCAAATATATGCTGTCATCCAAGAAAGACGCACAAAACCGACGTCTTGGTCAGAACGTCACCTTCGGCAGCTATATTTTTGAAGTAGTCAAGGACTTCGTCCACCTTGGCTCGGTAGTGACAAGCAGCAACGACACCAGCGCTGAGATAAAACGCAGAATAACTCTTGCCAATCGCTGCTTCTTCGGGCTCAAGAGGCAATTGAGTAGTAGAGCCCTCTCTCGAAAAACTAAGGTTTCCCTCTACAAAACCTTAATCATCCCGGTCCTCCTCTACGGCGCTGAGGCTTGGACGTTGTCAAAAGCGGATGAAGAGGCTCTTGGACGTTTCGAGAGGAAAATTCTGCGTGCAACCTTTGGTCCCGTTTGCGTTAACGGAGAATGGAGGAGGAGATTCAACCAAGAACTGTACGGGCTGTACAGCGACATCGGCCTAGTTAGACGTCTTCGGATCCAACGTCTAAGATGGCTAGGCCATGTGGAGCGAATGGACATCAACGCTCCGGCCCGAAAGGTCTTCGACTCCAACCCCGAGGGACGACGCAGCAGAGGACGACCGCATTTAAGGTGGCGCGCACAGGTGGAAGAGGAACTCAACCAACTGGGCGTGCGGCACTGGAAGCGGCTGGCCGAAGAACGGGCCGGCTGGAGAGGCTTGTTGGTTGAGGCCCTGGTTGACCCCGAACTGTAGCGCCATCAAAGTAAGTAAGTATTTGGCCTGATGTTTGATAGCTAATTGGGTTCCACCCGGTGGGTAAAAGGGCGGAATTTTATTTTTATTAGTAAACAGTACTGAGGGCATCGGGGCGCAGTGGTTAGTGTGTTGAACTCTGGTGCACGATGAGCGAGTTCGGATACCGATATCACCAACGACATAAAATGTTTTTTTCGCAGTGTCCCTCCTCTTTTACTGGCCCTTCATTGGCTGTAACGCTACCAAAGCAAGTAAACAGTAGTAGATTAGTCTTTTTGGGGTTCCGCAGTCCGCAGTTCTTCGTCCAGTCTACTTCTGTTTGTAAGGCTCCCTGGGCTACTTAGGATGCTGGGAAACTTACCTGTGACAGCTATAGCAATGTCGTCCGCAAAGGCGGTCACAGGCGGGGAAAGTACGCCACCCTGTGATGTACCTCTGCTGACCATTCTAGTTGAAATTGCACCAGCGAAGTTGGCTTTGACGGTTCCTTATGTTAGCAGTTGTCATACCAGTTCTATCACTTATCCCGTTACACTCACATCAGTCAGGTCAGCGCGTTGATGACGGCTCACGGCTCAAAAATGTTTTAAGGCGCCCTCAAAATCGAGAAAGGCCACTAGGGTATATTATATTTTTTATGTTCCAGTGGCCATCCTATGATACTAAGTAGGGAGTGGAGTGCTGTTTCCATCAATCTGCCCTTATTGTAGGCATGTCGGTTCTCCGAAAGCCTTCCAAAGCTGTAGCTGTATATAATGTGTTTGAATGTCACTAAGATTATCCACAAATATCCACTTGAAAGCCTTTCTAAAAGGAACGTTAACTTATCCGGGTTGCCTTATCTTTGCTGTGACTATACGTATCAGCCTCTATTTTTTATGTCGTCATTCGATAATATCTAATCCGTCAAGAACCAATTAGTTTTCAACTATGTACAATGAAACTTTTAGCAAGGAGAACACAAGTTCTTCGTATGCTAATTGCTCGAATTATTGTGTTTTATACCCAAGGATTTAATCCATGTCCATACGAGCAGAATACAGCAGAAAAAGTTCACTAAACTATTCGCCTGTCTGCCCTGTCAACACAATTCACTCCTGACATACCTCGCATTCCAATGCACATAATTTACAATTACCCCCGTCTTACACATGTTACACACCCCGACTGCTGGTCAGTAACCAGGCCATCACTCAGCATAGAGTCAACTTTAAATCATCGCTACATAAACCACTGTCAACTTTATTTGCATACTGTCTGCAGTCCATATCCTTCAGACCTTGATTTAGTTTCACTCAACCCGTGTCCAGCCATAGTAATGCGAATACGAATTTAATGGAAATTCACGGATAATTGGCAATGTCACGCGATCCTTTTTGCTTTACCAACACCGAGAATTTTAAGTGTGGGAGATAATTATTAGGTTACTAATTAGATTGTAGTCGTTACTTTGATGTGTAATGACCTAGACGCGACGACGGACGTTCAGTGCAGCTTTCATCTTTACCGATTGACCCTTGTTATTTTTACTTTATCTGTAAAGTGAAATTCGCCAACACACTACCTTGGATAGCAAACAAACTGCTTTATTTATATGTTTATCAGACCGTGGGTACGACGCTAATTGTCCACGCATCGTTGTCATCCTCGAATGCAAACTTGTACACATAGGACAACAACGACAAGAGGACAGGAATATATGGATAGCAACGACCAGCGATGACGATGACGATGTTGATGACTAATTAAACACAAATATTTGCACTTATCTTTATGTAACGGCTACCGAGGTTCGTATTCATAAGTAGCGTTGCAGGCAGAGGAGTCCTTTACGCCCGCCGTCCGACCACTGTATATTTACAATATAGCATAATATTACTGATGACTGGTGTCCCCTGAGGTTAATATTATTATTACAAAAATTGCATTGTTGAAATGCTTCGTCCTTATCACTATCCCGGATGGCTCTCGACACGGATATTGAATTACACTGATGTCCGCATTTTACCCATCGAACTTGTGCACTTAATTAAGGCGCCCTTTCGCAGCCGAAATCAATGGGTGGTGGTGTCCTTTGCGTTCTGTGTTTTTCCCTCTTTTATTCACTTTGACTATATGCAGAATGTGGAGGTGGCGTAATAATACAAATAATTATAATTGTCATTAAAATTCTGTTGTTGATATTGTCGGTCGCCGGAATGTTGATTTCATTTTAAAGTTTACTCGCAGATTGTTCGGACATATGAACCTTTATGGCCAGTGTGCGGTCATTGCGATATAATTGGCGATGTACAATGCAATATTAAAGTGATTATAATACCGGAATTGAAATTTTATCCTATCGGGAAGAGTACGACGGCGACGGGGACGCTGATTTAATGTGCCGGGTGCATTTGCAAATTTATTTGTTTTCGTTTTTGTTTTATATATTTTATTTTTTTGCTTGTTTCAATGAAATTTTTGCGTTGATAAACAAAACAAATGTTAGGTTTAATTTGCTAGGTGTCAGGAGTTTATTTAAATACAATTTGGTTTAACGACATATGTGGGATAGAAGAATGGACTTGAACGTCCGCGGGGATTAAAATTTTGTGTGCATGTGTCAGATAAAACGATATCTGACAATGTGAGTTATTAATTTGCCTCTTTATAATGCTCTCGAGGTGCTGTTATTCGGTAAATTGTAATTAAGCTCGAGAGAACCACTGACTTTTTTTCCATCGCACTGCGCTTTTAACAACCGCATGTATGTACATATGTATGTGGCGTTACAGCTCATGGAGAACCTAAGTCTACATAGCTTCTCTTAATCACCCACGTTGTATGTGATTTTATTTTTCCAAAAAGCGAATTTCGAGAAGCTTATCTTGAAAGCTATCTATATGTACATTACAGGGGTTTTTATCAGAACCCCGCTGAGGAAAAGCACCGTTAAAAACACGTTCGATGACATGGCTGTTGTCGGGATTCAACCCTATGTCATCGGCGTCAGAGGCCAATACACAACCCACTGCGCAACGGTGCTCTGTAAACAATCGCATACTAACCCTTGGAGGGTCGCGACCTGAATTAAAACAGCCTTCCATCTTTGGCGAAGACCCTCTTAGCTGTTGTGTTGGTGTCCATGCGTTCGATATAGCCGAGCCATTGTATTTGACGGATTTTTTCCTTCCAGACTATGTCCACATCTTTGTACAACTCATATAGTTCGCGGTTATGTCTTCTCCTCTATTCGCCGGACCTAATATCCGCCGCAGAATTATTTTTCGAAGGAGCCAAAGATCAGCTCTACTGTCCGTATTGTCCAGCTTTCGGCTCCATAAAGCAGGACTAGCTGGACAATAGCCATTTAGAGCATAACCTTGGTTCTTCGGGACAGGAGTTTGAACCCTAGCTGTTTTGAAATGCCGTGGTAGCAACGTTTGACGAGGGAGATTCTGCGCCGGATCTCCACTATGATGTAATTCGTGAAGTTTATGTTTGCCCCGAGATATGTGATCTCCACTTCGAAGTTGTAGCTACCGATCCTTATACTTTGTCCTAGATGATTTCACTGTTGTGAAGTTTCTGGAAGGTGGTTTAGCCTGATCTTAAATCGCAGTGAACGCTTCCACAATTGTGTGTTTGAACTTGCGACGATATCAGTTCGTCGGCGTAGCCCAGCAACTGGACCGATTTGTGCAAGATTTGTTCCAACACGAGAGTTTGGAAGTCGTATGACAGCGCCCGTCCTTGCTGAAATCCGGTGCAGATTTCAAAAGGTTCGAATTTTGTTCGCGTGGTTCGACACATCCGGATCAGTTTTCCCGGGACCCGAATTCGGCTATCGCGTTAAATAAGACTTTGCGATGAATGCTGTCATATGCGGCTCTAAAACCGATAAAGAGGTCGATATGACTAGCGCTGGTCATCTCCAGGTTTAGTCTCACCAAAAAGATTTGGCCGGGCTCGAAGCTGCATTGGTATGTGCCAATCAGTGCTGTGCAAAACGGTTCTAGGCGTTCACACATTATACTGGACATTGAGCAAAACAGGTAAGATCGGCTTTTTTGTGGATGGGGCATATAGAGCTGGTATTCCAGTCGTTGGGCATGCATTCATCCTCCCAAATTCTACAGAAGATCTGGTGCATGCTCCCTACTAGAACATCGCCTGTACCTTTGAAGAGCTCTGATGATTATCCACCTGATGTTGTGGCCTTGTTTTTGTACAGCTTTTTAATAGATATGCCTTCTTCTTCTGCGCCATGGCGCAGTAGATAGTGTGATGGCCTCTGACGCCGATGGCGCGGGATCGAATCCCGACAACTTGTCCCATGTCATCGAACGTGTTTTCACGTGTTTTTCCTCAGCGGGGTACTGACAAAACCACCTGTAATATAATTGTCAAGAAAAGCTTGTCGAATCTCGCCATTCGGAACCGGCAATAAGCTGTAAGTCCCTTTCATCTATGGGAAAAAAAAAATCTCACACAACATGGGTGATTGAGAGAAGCTCGGCTTCGGTCCTTCATGGACTGTTACGCCAACTTACATACAAACATACTTCTACAATTCTGGGTGGAGGGACAACTTCGTCGACTGCTTTTCTGTGCTCGTTAAGCAGCCGCTAGAAATGTTGCTTGAAAACATTTACTATTCTCTGCCGGCTATTTCGAATAGCGTAGGTGCCGTTTTTAAAGCCCCCCTGCGAGGCTTTTTGGCTCCTTTGTTAAAGGTTCTTATCGCGTTTTTGTCCCTGGACTCTTCGATATTCTGGAGCTGGAAGGTTGCGAAGATTCTCTTCATTCGGCGCAGCGTCTTTTTTTTCTCCCTCCTTCTGGTTCGGTATTCCGCGCGAGTTACGTTTCGCAACATGTTGCCTTAAATTTTGTATGCCGTAACTTTGCATCTATGCACTTAGTTTTCCTTTATACTTATTTGTTTATTTGCCTACGATCATGCGATTTATTTTTACTACTCTACCTATTCACTTACGCGTCTCTTTTCCCAATTTCTTCTCCACCTATTTGTTTACGATATGTTAGCCACACCAACTACCTACTTACGCGCCCCTTTTTCCAATTTCGCTTCCACCCACATATTTGTTTACGTGTCGATGATCGTGCGATTGGTTAACTCGCTACCTATCCACTTACGCGTCCCTTTTTCCAATTTGTTTTCCACTCATTTGTTTACGTGAACTGTGCAGCTTTCGTGTTTTTGCTAAGTAGGTGCATAGATGCCGGCAGATACAAGCACTCTATAAAAGACCACCGACCGAACTTGTAAATCTAAATTAAGATTGTATTGAACCAAACCAACTAAACTAAATTCATCCAAATTTTGATAAATAAAATTTAAAGTGAAAAAAAAAAAAAATATATATATATTTTTTTTTCTAAACCCATAATTCGCGCTGCTCGTGTTCTCTTTTGCAGCATCTTTTGGTACGTCTCGTCGGTCGCTCGTTATGGTTTTTATTATGGTCTGATAGAATTGAATCACCACCCTAAAAAGATCGACTGCAGTTGATCAGCTTACAAGCCTTGAAAGAACGTCGGGAGGTAGCAGACATCCTCTTTGTGTACCAACTATTAGCTGGAACTGTCGACTCACCTAAGAGCGCATTGGCGCAGTGGGTGGTGTGTTGGCCTCTGATGCCGATGACACTGGATCGAATCTCGATAACAGCCATATTATAGAACGTATTTTCACGGTGCTTCTCCTCAGCGGGGTTCTGGCAAAACCCCCTATAGTAAACATGACAAGAAGAAGCAAAAAGTTGTTCGACTCACGCCGTTCGGTGCCGTTATAAAACTATAGGTCCCTTTCACCTGTTCAAAAAATAAATTAAAAACAACATTGGTGGTCCTTCATGAGCTGAAACGCCACCAAAGAAGAAGTATGCCCCATATATCAAGTAACTGACTGAGACGTCCTCGCTCCTGCAACGTGGCCTCGAATCAGGAACCTGCAGGCATATAAATTGACAGCCGCTAGTAGAGTCGCAGTAGATACTGAGGACATAGCAAAAATCTTCTGCTCCGTTTTGTGTGAGCACCTGTTAGAAGTAATCCGACAGATGCCTTCAATGTCAAAAAATGGGCTACGAAACGAAATAACCGTTGGCATGGAAAGGGGACTAACATCACTAGCGGTTTAGTCAGAGTGTATGTACTGACAGATACCATTTCGAGTAATTCAATGCAAGACTTTAATCATTTCAGACCTGATCTATGGCGCTGAAACGTGAACTTTGTTGAAAGCGGATGTAGAAGCTCTTGATCGTTTAAAGAAGAATGGAGGAGAAGGTATAACCAAGAAGACTATACAAAGTTGCCGACTTAGTCCGTCTTCTACGGATTCAATGCCTAAGATGACTAGAACATGTTAAGCGTGAGGATAGCATTGCTCCGGTCTGAAAAACTTTCAAATCCAACCATGAAGGACGACATAAGAGAGGACAGCCAAATTTAAAGTGGCGCACACAGATGAAAGCGGATACCGAGACGGCTAACAAAACACCGGGCTGGCTAAGGTCTGGGTTCAGTTCAGATTATAGCGCCACCTAAGAAGGTGTGGAAACTCCATACATTGTTGTATACAATTTTATATTTTAATTGCTTAAACGATTACATTTTTAAGAATAAAAAGCGATTCATTGAAGGAAACTGCTCTTTTCCCCCTTTGGCAAAAAGTCAATATTCGTCAAATGCAATTTCCGCCCGATGTGAATAAATGAAGATCTCCTTTTGCCGTGTATCTTTTCTTCTTTTTGGGGGACTCAAGTCTATTGGGAGATGCCGTTCCTGTAAAGCTTTGTCGTGGTGATTAGAACACCTGCTGAAATTTGCGTAAAGAATTTTATCAAAAAAAAAAAAAAAAATCAAATAAAATTAAAGAAACTATTCCCCTGCTGGGTATATGTATATTACCCACCCAATGTCCGCCTGTCGTCACCTTGCATCGTCGGAATGTTGAACGAAAATAAGCAACATATCTCTGAATCTCCGATTAGCCTAGCAAAAACAAGCATCTTGATTTTATCTAGGTAATACATTACTCACTATTTTACCAGGATTAAATTCATCAAGAAAAGATTTACAAGTTCACAAGGTTGTTTTGACAGTAAAAATGCTGTCCGACGTCAACGTCGCTGTCATGAACAACGTCTTAAGAGCGATTTTCTCGCTTATTCACAACTGATCGTTTGATATTCCATTTACATATTTGTCATGAAATGCGGCCCTTTTGGGCCTTCATCCGGTTGGTGTTGAGTGGTCGCTGAGAAAGCAAATGCCCTTGGTCAGTGAGACATAACCCTCCAGATACACGAAGCTTCATTAATATTCCAATATACTGCTGTCGAGATGGTTTTTCGCCAAATAGCTTCCTGTGGCGGCTAATTAACGAATTACGGAGGCGTATGTCATTGATCATGAACAACTTTAAAGCAGGTAAACGAGCGTCTTAGGGCTTAGTGATTTTTCTGGTTTCTAATTATCCACGAGTTTGTGTCAATGAATTCAGGTGGAAATATGAATACCAATCATCGAAGATTAATGATGCGGCAGGCAAATATGACAAATAACGCCTTCAACGGCTTCCAAATGATGATAAATCATCGTCGGAAAATTGTGTGACCAAGGTGAAGACGAAAGCGAATGGGATGTGGATGACACTTATTTGCATAAAGTTGTCCCGTGACGCAAAGTGAAAAAAAAAACTGAAGGAGACACTCTTGGACAAGTGAAAAAGTCATAAATACAAGTACGTATGCCCTTGTGTGTTTTTCTTTCCTGCTGTTGCTGGCTTATCAACATTCTGAACACATCCTTTTACACACCCAGAGGATTCTTCCTTAGGTGTCCCATAACTCATTTACATACAGCATCAAGTAGATATATGTAGATACTCTCATAGATATGTACATTTATATCGTACTAATATATGTATGACGCAAGAGACACAGAGAGTTGTATTAATTATTCTAATTGGATCTTGTTCTACTCCGATTTGGTTGCTGTTGCTACCTATAAACCATATTTGCACAGAATACATCCTCGATGGTACAGAGGTGTACCGAAGTGAATATGAATGGAAACTTGTACGTCAGATCGTATTACTCAATTTTAAAAATGTTTTCCTTTTTTTCCAGGTGATACTACATACCACGAGCGCGGATGAAGAGATGACGACAAGATGATGCACTCTGCTTTCTCTTTGCATTGGAAGTCTACATATTAAAGCAAATTATACTCAATCCGAGAGGATTACGAACAATTTGGAAATGCCCTTAAGGGTTATAAAGTCGGAACATGCAATACAATTTAAGAGTCAAATGACGGAGTCGTAAAGGGTCAGGGATTCACCCCATTACAGTTAAATATAAAGTACCATTTGCGAGTATTCACTACTGGCGAGTGATTAAGATAAATTCTTTTGATACGTAGATTTGTCACATCGAGAAAACATTTTAATTGTATGAGTTGGGAGCAAGAAAATCAGGGACCGACCTGGTTATTTTTCTGTTTACGACGAATAGGAAAAAATTTGCATAGATATCTGGCTTCGATATAGGAAAAACTCTTTAAACTTGGGTTTAAAAAAAAAAATTCAATATCAAGGCCAAAAAAACTCGCTTGAAAAGGTTGGCGACAAGGAAAATTGTTAGAGAAACCAAAGAACCAAACATTGCAAATGCTAATGTGTCAGATGATACAAACAGGTGTGTCATTTGACAAACTTAGAGATTAAGGCTGAAAACCCACCGGATAAAGCAAAACGTTCGTTGTTTCGCGAAACAAGAAAACATTGTTTTTAATGAGACTACACACACCAAATAAAACGAAACAAAACACACGTTTTTGTTTGGAAGGGTTTCGGCGACTGTTGTCGAAAATACATGCCATTGTATACGAACAACACACACCGAATGAAACAAAACTGTTTTGAACTAGCGTCCTTGTGGATAATGGCTAACTTTCTTATGGCGCAACACACACCAAATGAAACGAAACATAAAAACCGGGCAAGTGCGAGTCGGACTCGCGCACGAAGGGTTCCGTACCATCAGTACATATTAAATTGAAAGAGACATTGTTTGTTACCTCATCCGATTAAAACGGCTAGTCCGTCTGAAATGATTTTTTGCATGATGACAGATCTTGGTTGCAGGCAGGTTATAGGCACATTACTTTGATGATCAAAAATCTCCATGATGAGATAGTTGATCATCAAAGTGTCCATTGAATTCAAATCAATTATCTTACTTGACAGCAAAGAGGTGAAAAGGTGAACAAGAATAATTATAGAAAAAAGATTTGCAGCTAGGATTGATATATCAAGGACACAATAGGGATCTAAGCTTGAAAGTGTGGTTTTGGCAGGGGCGTAGCTACCGCCGTATTAGCCGTATCAATGATACGGGGCCCCCGGGCTACAGGGGCCCCTAACATGTGTAAGCAAAACTTAGCAAAATGTTATCCACAATGTCACTTAACCCTATGATGCATGGTGATTCATACATATTTCATTACATATTTTTAACGATTTCTTTTGAATTAGGTACTAGCCCGAATGAAAAACGGTAGGTATTCTTTCTATGATTCCTTGAACTTTCCTCTTCCAAGTATGAATATTTACAGATTCCGCAAACACACATTGCTTTTCATTCTGTGTTAAGTTTAGTGCGTGGCGCAAGTGGTGTGAATAAGTGAAAAACATATTATGTTGAGAGCAAACAATTCATATTCATTGGATTCGCCACGTTTGTAGTCTATAGATCGAGAATAATATGTCTGTGCAATATTTTTCTAATGATTTTATTTATTTCAACTTGTACTTGTCTTTTTCTTCTATGTACATATTTATTTTGCATGGAGTTTGTTTTTTCTGTAATAATGAATTATTTCCTTATTTTTTTCTTGTTTGTTTAAGAAAAAAATTATTTAATATTCAAATTTGTTTTACTGTTTACTTATCTCTTTATGAAAATTAAGTGAATTCCTGATCCAATATGTTTATTTGAGACAGAATGGTCGTAATGCATGGTGATGAATATATGAATCACTGTGTTGTTGGGTTTTTTTAAAACTAAACCACAATTGTGTGAATTTTTACAAAACAAACTTTTCTAGGAGCGATTTCCTTCCTAGAAATATTTTTTGTCCCTATTTAAGCCCTACAATTCAAAATGAAATTATTAATTTGCTTGGTACCGAAGTTAGGAATGACATTATTTTAGAAATTAAAAAAGTTCCATTTCTGGCAATTTTTTTGGATACAACACAAGAATTGTCACAAATTTACCAACTTTCTGTAGTTTTTCGATACATCTCGATAATAGAAAATGATCATAATGTACCTGAAGGGTTAAAAATCTGTAAGTCCTTTTTGAGGTTTATAGCAGCATCCGATTGGAGTGCAGGACTTAAAACTGGAATTTTAAGTACGATTAAAGAATATGGAATTGATTTGTCTAAATGTAGAGGACAGGGTTATGTCGGGTGTATATGGAGGATTACAAGCCCTTATAAAAGAGCATGCCCCGAATGCCGATTATGTTCATTGTGCTGCAGTCGCATTAAATTTAATTTTAAACGATGCTGCGAAACATGTTATTGAAGTGTCGACTTTTTTCGATAGTTTAGAAACAAATACATACTTGTTTTAGCAATAGTATAAAACGCTGGGCAACGTTAAGTAACGATTCATTTGAAAAATATAAAATAATCCTTAAAAAGGTATGTCCTACTAGATGATCTTCAAAGCACGACGCTTTATTAGCGATAAGAAAACAATTATTTATTAATCATGAAAATTTTGTACCAACTAATTCCCTTCAATTCCCACTAAAAAAGATGAACGTGAAGAATGTAAAAATGTAATTAACATTTTAAAGAGTTATGATTTCTTAGTTCTTCACTCTTCTTTTTTCTTCATTATTCGAAATCGTTAATCGTTTCCAAAGCCCTTGTTTGCTTGCTTGCTTTGGTGGCGTTACAGTCCATGAAGTGCCAGAGCCAAGCTTCTCTCAATCACCCGTGTTGTGTGTGGTTTATTTTTGACACAGGTGAAAGGGACCTACAGTTTAATGCCGATTCCGAACGGCTTGAGTCGAGAAGCTTTTACTTGGCAAGTAAACTACAGGGGGTTTTGCCAGTACCCCGCAGGAGGGACGCCGTGAAATAAACATTCGATGGCGTGGGTGCTATCGGGATCCGAACTCGCTCATCGTGCGCCAGCATCTAACACACCAACTACTGCGCCACGACGCCCTAAAGCTCTACAGCATGAAAATAATTACTTATGGAAAGCTAGTATTTTATTAAGTAATCTTTTGAATAGACTGAGCGTAATAAAAATTCAAAATTTATTCAATGGTTTGCTAAATGAGTCCAGAGACTTTGCAAAAGAGTGGGGCTCACAACTGTTTTTAAAAATAAAAGGCGAAAGATAACGAAGCGTTTTTTTTTTTTTATGAGTTATCACAAGATGAGAGAATTTCAGACCCGCAATCATATTTCAAAGTCAATGTATACTATTGCTGTTTAGACATATTAATTTCTCAAACTAAACAAAGATTTCAGAGCCTTTGTGACCTGAGTAATATGTTCGAAGTACTATAACCGGAGAAACTCCTATTTTCTTCAAAAGAAGTGATTAAAAACGCTTCCGGAAAACTGTCGGCTAAATACAGTAAAGACATCTCAGTTAATCTTTATAAACAATTAATTGCTCTGAAAACATGCTTAAAATCTGAAATTCAAAAAAATCATTCCATTAAGGAACTCATAGAATTATTGCTGATAAAATTCAATAGCCTTGCATCCAATTGTCTAGACCCTTCCAGTTACAACCGCAACAGCTGAAATCGGGAACGGCTATTAGACTTCTCACTATTGTCTATAGAGACGAAATTTTAGAAAAACTGAAATCGTCTTCAGCTATAGATAATTTACTAAATCAATTTGCTGAAAAAAGACAAGGAATTAATATGAATTGTTAGGCTAGCTCAATTTCTAGGAGGAAGTGATAAATTATAACTAGGGCGGTGGACGGAGCTGGTTATCCGCTCCTACACCAAAATATTGAGGCGAAGCGTACAAGAAACCTCTCTGACTACTCGACATTTCTTTAAATCGTTTAATTCATACCTATTTAGGTGTTCTGTGTTGTGCACTATCGTTACGGTTACCACGGACGTGGGACGGCGTTAAAGAATCTCAAAATATAGGGGGCGTGCAAAAAGTAAAAATGTTTTAACTTATTGAAAGCTTGGACATGTGTGACAATGGTTCGTGACTGACACAAAATTTGGCCTTATTCACAATCAATGTACCTGCGCAATGCTAAGATATGTCAGTGTGCAAAATTTCATTACAATCGGACATCACGTTTACAGTTCGCGGACGAACGCTTTTTCCTTGGAGTCGAGTAGAGAGAGGCTTCGCTTACGCTTCGCCTCAACCAATAAATATTTATTTTAATTTAATGCATGCATTTTTGTTTCTTTTGTGAAAAATCCTCAGGGCCCCCCCAACTAATTTTGATATAGGGCCCCTACAAGGCCCACTACGCCACTGGGTTTTGGCCCTGGGATATTATCAAAAGTTAGTTTGACTAACCTTGGTTTAGTATGCGACCAAGGGAGTTTAGTGAAAAAAGATGATTTTGGCTTACAATAATTGAATTTGTTGCAACATTTGATATCTTAACCTATCAGAAATGAAAAGGAGCGGAATAACAATTATGTACCCATCAATAATCTTACTTGATAGCAAGGAGGTGAAAAGGTGAATGACAATAGTTATAGAAAAAAGGTTTGCAGCTAAGATTAATACAACAAAGACACAATAGGGATTAAAGCTCGGAAGTTTATTACTGGTTGTGGGATATTGTCGACTAACCTTAGGTCAGTGTGTGACCAGGGGGATTTTTTGAAAAGGAAAATCATGTCTGTTGTATGGGAGCCCCCGATAACTATCAATTTTATTTTGGTTTTAGTATTTGTTGTTTTACCCTTTGGGTACGGAACCCTAAAAACGAAAGCAAAATAGAAAAACATGTTTCGGTGCCGATGGCTGCCCTGTTGTTTTTTCAAAACAAAATTTTGAATTTCGTCGCATTTTACAGCTTTATTTGCTTCTATATTTTCTCGGTGCGCAAATTTCAACAAATATGGACGTAACCGAGGCAAGAAGCCCTATCTACAATTATAAAGATAAGGGATATAAGTATAAAGATAAGTTAAAATTTTTCAGCATAAGTTCTTAACTCTGCTTATAAGTTGATTATCACATCCTCAGTATTTCGCTGTAGATTATATTGATGCACCCATTACTCTCTGCTTACTTACTCACTTTGGTGGCGCTACAGTCCGGTGTAAACCTGGGCCTCAACCAACAAACTTCTCCAGCACAAACTTATGCCAGCCGTTTCCAGCTACGCCCTCCTAGTTGGTTGAGGTCCCCATCCACCTCTGTGAGACACCTTAGATTCGGTCGTCCGAAACTTGTCTCGGATATCCAATGGAATAAATGCAATAACCTACGCACGGGTGCCTGCCTGGTTGACTTGAAAAAAGGCTTCGGCACCGTATGGTTAGAAGGACTCTACTACTAGTTCATACAGTGGGGCATAAGTAAACCGTTGCTATATATAATTCAAGATATTGAAGAGTAGAAAGTTCGTTGTGGAAATTTCCAACGTGACTTCTGCTCAAACATTTGAAATTAGAAATGGATTGCAACAGGGTACGGTCAACTTACCAATCCTTTTCAGCATTTACATCAGTGATTTGATAGTTTCCCTTCACCACTCTATAGTGTACAGATTAGGTCTAACGATCGACGTCATTGCTATTTTATTGCAACGTGACTTCGATAAAATTCAGCATTTGTGTGATGACTGGAAGTAGAAAATCAATTTCCAGAAATCAGGGACTATTTTATTCAGAACGCCTTTGTCTAGGGCCTCTAGGGATACTAGAAAACATTGGCGAAAGTTCGCTATCATTGGACCAGACGGACATCCACTAGCAAGTAAAATTGTGGCCAAATACTTCGGGATCTGTATTTTAATAAAAATGTAGATGCTGCTCTGGAAAGAGCTACAGGCGCTTTCGCTCCGACAAGATGGCTGCATCAATCTTCTTTCTAGAGTGAAGGTAGTCTTCTACATCGCCTTGATTAGGCCTATGATTGCCTATGGATGTCCCGTCTGGTTTAATGTGAGCGCAAGCTTAATGGAAAGGATTCGGGTGTTTGAGAGACAATGTCTTGGATTGCACAGAACACCAGATTCTGAGTACAGAAATTTCTATCCCAACGGGGTCCTATAAAATAGGGAAGGGATTTTACGGATAGACAACTTACTAATAAGACTGATTCGAAATCACGCTGCAAGGGCAATGACTTCGGTCAATAACTTGGTCTCTGGGGCTTACTACCCCAACATTATGTATTTCGAAAAAGTGCGTCTGAACGGCTTTGTTCCTCCGGAAGCATTCGTTTATTTAGACCAATGTGGGCTGATCCAGGATAGATTGGCGGTACCGCTGATCGGCTGATCGGAACGGCTGATGTCGCGCTCTGTGAACCAGAGCGCCTCAGGTTACCCCTTGCTTATAGCAGCAGACCAAATTAAGGAAGTGCCTGATAATGAACACGAACAGACCGTTTTGGTATCAATATTCGATCGATTATTTCATTTTCACCAATACCGTAATGAATATTCAACTCACATATAAATACATAAATGTAGATGTTTGCAGTAGTGTAAAATTAGTAAAGGACATTTGCAGTGTTTGCACTATAAATCACTCGCCCTCTACAACACTTTATCTGAAAAAATCTAGTTAGCCTCTGCTCAATTTTATACACATTATAAGGCAGTCATATTTATTAAAATAAAGTCAGTTTTTACTATCGCTTATAACTTTGAGAAGACCTGTTTGTTCAAAGTCAAACATTCTGGTCCTTCGAGCCCGATAATCGAAATAATTGTCGGAATAATTCCTGGTCACAACACAGGACGTGTGCGCGGCAAGCGGAGATTGTGAATTTGAGTGTGTGGTGCAATTGGGGACCTGCGTATTTCACAAGGAGAAAATAAAAGTGAGTACATTCGTTCCTCACTTTTACATATATGTATCAGTACGCTTATATGCATATACATACATATAAATTAAAAATACATTGTCGTGGAAGCTTGAACATATAAGTTATGTGGCAACATCCTAACTAAAGAGGTTGCAAGTTGCAACATTAGATATAATTGAACACATCAAGTGTTCACCCATGCTCTGCCATCAACTGTTGCCATCGTTACTGTCATTAGTTGCTTCTGATACAGAATAAGTTTCGGACGCTTCCTTATTGAGGAAAAAAGATAGTAATTGTTAAAGTTACGGACGCTTCCTCATAGAGGAATAAATAAAGTAATTATAAATAAAGCTTACTAGTTGTGTTTTATTTAATAATAATTTATATGTACGCGATGAAACCTAGTGCGTTAACTCTGACCCTGAGACAGCTGGAAAAGGATGTCACCAACTTCGGCAAAACAGGTGCATCTAGGCGGACCGTAAATTATCTAACAGGTCGATTATCTATGTTAGAGAAGACTATGAGGCTCAGACTATGAGGCTGAGGCGCACTAGCCCAAGTAACTGTCTGCATTGGATGACGATGATGAACAACAGCTAATGGCCGTGGAGGCCATATACATATGATAAAATCCGGGAAGGTTATTTCGAATACCGCAGTGACTTACTTGATTTGATTGATAAGGCACAGGCTACCAGGACCGTCTCGGGTAATTCATCATATGATTCCACACAAGCTACGTCAACCACACGCAGGTCATCGGAAATACGTTTGCCAAAAATTAATACCTATCCCAGTTTTCGTGGGCAACTATGAGACATGGCGTGCTTTTCGGGATCTCTTTGTGTCACTTATTCACAACAACGCAACGTTATTAGAAATACAGAAGATGCACTATCTTAAAACAAGTGTATCCTGTGATGCTAACAAACTGTTAGTGCATCTGAGTTTGGATTGTGGCAATTATGCCAAAGCTTGCAAATTTTGACAGATCGGTATGATTACCAGCGGTTCTTAGTAAACGTCCATCTAAAGTGCTTTTTCAATCAACCCGCGATTTCTCAAGAACGAGCGGAATCAGTTGAACAGTTGTTCGGCACATCAACATAGCTTAGTTGGTACATAGCTTAGCCTTAGCCCTGTGGAACAATTGGGACGTTCTGCTGATTTTCCTGTTGTTGCAGAAACGTCCCGCAAAAACACCAAATATGGGAAGAGAAGCTAGGTTCCAAGGTTGATAGCAAAACGTTACCTACGTTTTCTGAATTTACCCGGTTTTTTTGGAAACTAGGTTTCGTACCTTGGAGGCAGTCTTTCAACAACAAGTTCGTCCCATACCAACTGTGGCAAAATCGGTTTTTTCTCGCAATGTTCTCCACACTTCAGCAAATACATCGAAATACTCTTGCCAAATTTGCAGCAAGGGTCAGCATGCGGTAAGGAAGTGTGGTAAGTTTCTGAAGATGAGCACCGGCGATCGAATTGGACAAGTAAACAAGATTGGAGTATGTCAAAACTCGTCCAAGTATTCGACGATGTTATTATTGCCAACAACCACATCATTCGCTACTCCATTTAACCAACTCATCTGAAGGAGATACTTGAAGGCATTCGATTCCATCGCTACGGATTGGTGCACCAAGTTTCCAACCAGCAAAAGGAGAAAAAACGACTGACACGAACGTGAATACTTTTTACTCCACCAACATCTCTACACGCGTATTATTGGCAACTGCCTTGGTCGATATTAAGACTACAACAGGCCAACTTCTCTCATTACGTGCCTTGTTGGACTCAGGCTCAGAGGCGAGCTTCATAACAACTTCAGCTGCTCATCTCCTTGGTCTTCCGCTAAAGTCAACTTCCGTCGGAGTATCTGGGTTGGGGTTAGTCAGCGGCGGCATATGTTCAAAGGTGGTAGATATAACATTTATGTCGCACCACTCTGCCTTTAAGGCATCCATAGAGGCCCTCGTGCTCAAGACGCTGTCTGGCCATCTCCCGGCCCCAAACTCTCACAATAGAAGGTTGGGAGGATCTGAATGGTCTCACCTCAGCTGATGCACATTTTAATAAATCAGCTAAGGTAGAGTTGTTATTAGGTGGTGATGTTCTGGCTGATATTTTATTGCCAGAACTAATCAGGCCAAGCAATGATCACCTACCAATCGCTCAGAAACCGAAGCTAGGATGGGTTATATTTGGTAAGCCTCCCATACCGCATCGAGTTAACAGCTTTCTCCAAGTATTCAATGTCGAAACAGAGCGTTGCAAATTTTGGGAAGTGGAAGAAGCTCCATTTCATTCACATGAAAGGCCAGAAGATATAGAGTGTGAAGAACATTTTACAAAAAACATTCAACGTCTGACTGATGGCCGTTTTCAAGTAGCGCTTCCATTCAAGGGGGGTGTTTATCTATTTCTAGGCAAATCAAGGGAGGGAGCTTTCAGACGGCTCATATCCTTAGAAAGAAAGCTCGATAAAGACCCGCAGCTTAAACAACGGTACGCGGACTGCTTAGAGGATTACTTAAAGCTTGGTCGCATGGAAGAAGTCAAAGAAGACGCGATTGTGGAACGTCAGCAATAAGCTCCACTACGAAACTAAGAGTAGTGTTCGATGCCTCATTTAAAACCATAGACGGCTTTTCTTTAAACGACCAGCTAATGATAGGCCCAGCACTACAACTCAACATCACGGACATCATTCTACGATGGAGACTCTACAGGTACACATATACTGCGGACATAGAGAAGATGTATCGACAAATATGGGTAACAAAAGATGATTCGCAATACCAACTCATCATATGGCATAAACAACCTTCTGAAACTTTAAAGGTCTACCGCCTTAAGTCTGTCACATTTAGGACAGCACCTGCCCCATACTTAGCAATCCGAACACTCCAGGTATTAGCGGAGCAAGTCAAGGTGCATCACCCCAGAACTACTAAAAGCATTCGGAGTGAGATGTATGTGGACGACTTAATCTCGGGAGCTGAAACTGTACAAGAGGCCCAATCAAAAATAAAGGAGATTAAGAAGGTGTTAGCTGCAGCTGGTTTCCACTTAAGAAAATGGACTGCAAACGATAAGCGAATCCTAGACGACATCCCAACTGAGGACCACGAAACATCTTTCTGCCTACCTTCGGAATCGTCTCAGGTAAAAACGTTGGGTATACAGTGGCTTCCCCTGTCAGACGAATTCTGCTTTAAATACAACACTCAAAAAACAGACCATCCGACCAAAAGGTGTATCCTTTCATCAATCGCCCGACTCTTTGATCCCGTGGGTTGGATTGCACCTTCTATAACAAAGGCCAAATTAATCATGCAACTTCTTTGGTTTCGAAAACAATCTTGGGATGATCTAGTTGATGCTGATATCGTAGAAGGTTGGACTAACTTTCAGGACGATTTACAGGCGATTGCCGATTCGCGTCTACCAAGGTGGTTGCATACCACGAAAACCACCAAGCGGCTTCAGCTTCACGGTTTTTGTGACTCTTCAGAAAAGGCATATCGAGCTGCAGTATATCTTAGAGTAGAAGATGGAGATGGTAGAACTCATATGCAACTTCTTATGGCAAAGTCACGGGTCGATCCCGTAAACCCCGTCACCCTGCCGCGCTTGGAATTACGCGGAGCGGTTCAGCTTGCTCAATTAGTGAGTTATATCACTAAGACCCTTGATTGGAGAGGAATTCCCACTTTTGCCTGGACCGATTCCATGATCACACTATGCTGGATCCGTGCAGATCCAACGAAATGGGAGACCTTTGTGCGAAACAGAGTCGGAGAGATCCAGCGATTAACTAATGTCGCAATATGGAATCATGTTTCTACACAAGCAAATCCTGCAGATTTGATTTCTTGCGGACTGCTTCCCTCAGCCTTAGTTCAAAGCTCTTTATGGTGGAACGGGCCTAATTTCCTAACTACATCTTGGGACTTTAAAGTTAGGAGCATTGTGAAAGTTTTTCGTGCAGATGCCAATATCACACAAAATGCTTTCGCACAATTAATTGATCGGTCTTCCAGTTTAGCTAGGGTATGTCGTTTAACAGCCTATTGTCAACGATTCATCGGCAATATCAGAAGGGTGAACAACAACACCAGTACACCTTTTACGTCAACACAATTGGCCACAATGTCACTGATTTGGGTTGCACAAGGGCAGATGTTTCCAGACGGTATAACGAAAACTAGAGGCATGGGATCGTTGAATCCATTTGTAGATGGCAACAATATCATCCGAGTAGGGGGAAGACTAGGCCAAGCGAACATCCCCTTCAATCAGCCACACCCAATCATCTTAGACTCATAATATCATATCACACTTCTAATTATACGGGATGCTCACCTTAAAACCCTGCACGGAGGGATTCAGCTAATGATGGCGCATTTAAGACAAAAATACTGGATTTTACAATTAAAAAGAGCAGTGAAAAAGTTCATCCATAACTGCGTCATTTGCCACAGGTGTCGGGCTCAAAGGTCTCAGCAACTCATGGGAGAATTTCCGGCACCCCGAGTCACCATATCAAGGCCCTTCACTCATATAGGCATTGATTATGCAGGGCCCATTAATATACGAGCCTGGAGGGCCGCGGAGCTAAGTGTCACAAAGGGTACCTAGCAATCTTTATTTGTTTAGCAACGAAAGCAATCCACCTTGAAGCAGTCAGCGATTTTACAAGTCATTCATTTTAAGCAGCCTTTTGGAGATTCGCAGCGCGGAGGGGCGTCTGCGCTCAGATATACAGCGACTGCAGCACGAACTTTGTGGGAGCGGACGTCGAACTACGTCGCCTTCTAAGAAATGGAACGCACGACTACAACGAAATTGCCATCGTGCTAGCGACGGAGGGAACAAAATGGAATTTTATCCCTCCGGCTTCGCCTCACTTTGGAGGACTGTGGGAGGCGGGTGTAAAGAGTGTCAAATTCCATCTCTAAAGAGTAGTAGGAAATGAAACTCTTACCTACGAGGAGCTCTCCACATTTTTAGCACAGGTGGAAGCATGTCTTAATACGAGGCCTCTTTGCCCCTTAACAGAAGATCCTGCAGACTTTCAAGCGTTGACTCCGGCACACTTTCTTATCGGAGATAGTTTATTCACAATTCCCGAAGCTGACCTGACCATGGGAAAGCAAACTTTGACCGACCGCTGGAAGAACCTTCAACGACATTTGCAGACGCTTTGAAAGCACCAAAGTAGCTGAAGTCACAGCCACAACTAATGCTAGGACAACTAGTTCTTATCAAGGATGAACGACTTCCCCGAGCAAAATGGAACTTAGGCCGTATCGTGGAAACATACCCTGGAGCGGACAACGTCGTACGGGTAGTCAAGGTAAAAACCCGGCAAAGCGAATTCAAGCGGGCAATTATCAAACTTTGTCCCTTGCCTACAAATAAAATTGAAGAAGCTAGAAGATCCAAGATCTGCAAAAGGGACCCTTTAAAACACTGGCACCAAATGTTACATTGATTTATATGATAACGACTGTAATCACACAATTCAAACACACGCACACATACTGTTTCGTTTTGTCACTATAAAGAAGCAAATTTAACTCCTCTTCTCATTCCATGTCTCGAGTCATATGAAGAAAAGGAAAGGAATGTACATACATAGGTAAAATCAGAAGACGCAACAAACTGAAGGCCACAGTGAAGCCACCTACATCTGGTACCAACAAATCGATGACCTTCGCTCATCGGCGGGGGAAGAATGTTTGCACTATAAAACACTCGCCCTCTACAACACTTTATCTGAATAAATCTAGTTAGCCTCTGCTCAATTTTATACGTATTATAAGGCAGTCATATTTATTAAAATAAAGTCAGTTTTTACTATCGCTTATAACGTTGAGAAGACCTGGTTGTCCTTTTATTTCGGAACGGCAATACATTTCACACTTTTGTTCAAAGTCGAACAGCAGATATGTTAACAAAGGTTTAGCTGTTTTTAGTGTACAGAATCTTTCTAATTCTGGACCGGACTATAGCGCACACGAGCAGACGAAATTAATCCATGTTTGACTAACCTAGTACTTTGGACACATACCGAAAAGCTTAGTTTAAGAAAAAATATGAGAACACAGCCTGGTTAAGAATTCTGTAATATGCTCTTAAATATTGGCGAAAAAATATCCATAAATCAATTCTAAGTATGACATTGAAATGCCATCTATTCTCCATCTAGTGGTTGCAGATACCTAAATTCTTATAACAAACTTTTATGATGATATTGAGAGTCTCACCTCTAAAGGGGATTCGTGGTTATGCGAGAGAGCAATTTTAGCGTCAAATGATCAAGTATGGTCATTGTATAACCGTATAAAGGGAAAAATTCTTGGCAATTCAGCAACGCTCTTATCCATGAATACGGTATGTCAAACAGAACAAGCTGTCTACTACCCAGTTGAATTTTTGAATAGCATAAATTCACCCCACATTCCACTCCATTAAATAGACTTAAAAGTTGGTATTCCTATTATGCCGCTTCGCAATTTGAACCCCCCGAAACTCTCTAACGGTACCATATATTTTTTTTTTTCTTTTTTTTTGTGGCGTTACAGCCCACGAAGGACCAGAGCCAACCCAGCTTCTCTTCAATCACCCATGGTGTGTGTGATTTATTTTTCCCACAGGTGAATGGGACCTTCAGTTTAATGCCGATTCCGAACGGCGTGAGTCGAGAAGCTTTTTCCAGGCAAGTTATTGTACGGGGGGTTTTGCTAGTACTCCGGCGAGGAGGGACGCCGCGAAATAAACATTCGATGGCGTTGGTGTTATCGGGATCCGAACTCGCTCATCGTGCGTCAGAGTCCAACTACTGCGCCACGGCGCCGTCGCGGGTACACGCTAATCTTGAACAATTTTTGACACACACGTTTTGCGCGTGCATTTGTTCAATTCGTACTGAACAGGATGACTTACGCTCCTGAACGTTTTCTAAGTTACAGAGAATCGATTTCTTGGATCAGTGCTTTATCCCTCGACAATAAGTTGACTGTTAAATATCTATCTCGTAATCGGACATGCGATACAACAGTCTTTAGAAGCAGATCACTAGAATAAGAGAAATATTTAAATGAAAACATTTACATTTCGCCCAGAAATATGTACGTATGTATGTATAAATATGCAGTAGTATTTGACATTAATGATGTCCTAGGAAAACATAATGTAGCCTGTATCAATTCTACATCTTAAATGAATCTAATGATACCTGATATGTTCAAATCGGTCAAACCGTTTAGGTTACTGAGCGTGAGACAAATAACCCTGTCTGTTCTGAACCTTATGTTGGAGCGAAACAATTTATGAATGTTTGTGACCCATTGTACAAAGCTCAATATACAAGGCCATTTCTGACCTGAGTACAATCTCTTTTTTTCTGTTATCATTATGTTTCAGTATGAGTAAACTACGGAGGGCATGGGTTCGGACATACAGGGTGAAGTTGTTGATTGCTCTCAACCTGGCGAGATGCCTATTTCAATGCCCGTGTCAAGTTGACATAGAAATCTATGCAGCGATCGCCCTAGGACGCTACAATGCCCCGACCAGACGGGCGGTTGTGCAGCACGCCAACAACCCGCCCACGTAAAACACAACAATACATCTATTACAGCTTTCACAAAAGATCGCACATGTTGGGGTGCGGACTTGTCGTGGGAAAGCGGTTAAGGTCGAAGGTCATCGTCTTTAAATCTATAAATGATTGCCTGGCTGTGATCCGCATCAAAGGCAGATTTTACAACTTTATAAGTGCACACGCCCCTTACGAAGAGTCTGAAGATCTGATCAAAGAAGATTTCTATGATCTCTTGGACAACGCGTACGGAGCTTGTCCGGGATACGATGTCAAAATCGTACTCGGGGACTTCAATGCCAAAATCGGTAAGGAGGACACCTTTAGCGGAGTGGTTGGAAACCACAGCCTCCACAATACAACAACAGATAACGGCTTCCGACTCACGGACTTTGCGACAGCTCTTAATGCGATGATAAGAAGCACAAGGTTTCCCCACAAGCAAATACACAGAGGAACCTGGTCGAACCGCCAACCAAATCGACCATTTGCTCATTGACACAAAACACTCGTCAAACATCCTGGATGTGCGAACATTCCAATGTCGAAAAGCTGCACCAGCCCACCATGAGGAGGTTCGACATGGGACGCCTGAGCACACCGGAGGTTACCAGAGTCTACAGGGAGCTACTAAGGGAAAGGATCTCCAGTATTAGTACGTCGAGCACAAATGCCAACAGTATGTCGCTGCATTGCCGCTCAGCCACTCAGGATGGCGAATGTGAGCAGAAAAAAGGAGCAACCGACGAAAAACCAGGACAACACGAGAGGAGTACCGAGCCAGAAGAGGAGAGGATAAAAAACTGCTGCGACTAAAGAAAAGAATCTTCGTAGTCTCTCAGCTTAAGGATATCGAGAAGTCTAGGGACAAACATAAAATACGGCCCTTTATAAGATAGCTAAAGCCTTGCAGGAGGCTATAGGTTAGGTTAGGTATATGGGTGCCCTATTGACGGAAAGGCAAGGCTCCTTGTTTTGCTTAACCCGTTGACACCTATACATTTACCGTCGAGCTGAACCAGCCAGACGAGGATAAAAATCCCAGTATTCTGTTCAGCCCAATATTACCTCTTCTAGTCCCGAAAGGAAGTATCTTCCTAGGAATATATTCCTTTTTTGGGCTAGCGCTGGACATTCGCACAGCAGGTGACGAATGGATTCAATTTCCTCTTCGTCCCTGCAGCTTCTGCAGAAGTCATTGTAGGGCTGGCTTAGTCGAGCTGCATGGTAGGATAGCATGCAGTGCCCGGTGGGGTCACCGACTGCCAGTCGAATATTCCCACGATTGAACTTCAGCAGATTTTTCGTTCTTTTCTTATCATAGACGGGCCAAGTCGATTTCGCCGTTGCGCATGTATCTAACCGACACCAGCGCTTATTGGCTTTCACCAATAGCTCCGTCTGTATCTCCCTGTAGAGCGCACTGAGTGGTGCCTTGGCCTCAGCTGAGATCTGCGCAATGTTAGCACTTGATCCCACTCTAGCCAGCTCGTCCGCCCTCTCGTTTCAGGAGATATTCATATGACCAGGAACCCAGCAAAGGGTCACCTCATTTACATTGGATATCTCTTCTTACTTCTCCTTGCAGAGTTTGACGAGTTTGGATCGTATCCATGCTGCCTGCAGAGCCGTAATGGCTGCCTGGCTGTCAACATAGATGCTGATCCTTTTTCCTGTGATATTCTCTTTGCTGATCAGGTCCGCCGCCTGCTTGACAACGAAGACCTCAGCTTTGAAGACACTGCATCCATCATCGAGCCTGTAGGAGTGATGCATATCCCGAGACTCAAGGTAGACACCGGCACAACATCCATTTTGGATCCGTCGGTGTAGAATGCCAGTTCACTTTCCATGCGTACCAAATCACCGGTCCATTCCTCCCTGGAGGGAATTCTAATAGAGAATCTCCTCTCCCAGGAAGGAAGTCGGGTGACATAGTCCGTTACGGTTCTGAATCTCGAGACGGTCCATCGGTCCAACGGTCCAGTCTTAGCGCAGTTCTGGTTGCGGCGCTCTCGCAGTACATGTCCAGGGGTGGGAGGTTCAGCATGACTTCAAGAGCCGCCGTTGGTGTGGACTTCATAGATCCCGTCACCGCCAGACAGCCTGCCCTTTGAACCTTTGACGCACTCTGAAGATGACACTTTTTCTCAAGCGCCTTCCACCAGACAATCGAGCCATAGACTAGGATAGATCTTACCGCCGCAGTGTACAACCAATGCACTAGCCTCGGTTTGAGGCCCCATGTCTTTCCAAAGGCTACCTTGTACGAATATAGTGCCACGTAGGTCTTTTTGATTCTTTCCTCCAAGATATTTGTCAGATTTTCCAGGGATCAGATCTATACCATTCATACGGGGGTAGGTGTATCTTGGTACAGATCTTTTCCTTGTAAAGAGTACTACCTTTGTTTTCGCCGGATTTACTCCCAGACCTCGCCCCTGGACCCAGTTATCCACTAACATCAGTGCATAGCTTAGTCCATCGTTGAGGGCCTGCGGAAATTTTCCAGTGACTAAAATGGCAATGTCATCGGCGTAGGCCGTGACATTAAAGCCCTCGGTCTCCAGAATCTTGGCAATTCCGTCGACCACAGAAGCCATAGGAGGGACTTTAAAAAGGGCGACCAGGCTCTTCGAAATTGTGAAGGCAATCTTGTCACCGACCCGCAGGGAATAGTGTATGTATCACGAAAAACACCAACGAGTTTCAAATTGGTACACACCATCTCTTTATCGATTTTAATACCGCATACGACAGTATTCATCGCTATGAATTGTTTAATGCGATGGCCGAATTCGGTATCCCAGAAAAACTGATCCCGCTGTGTCGGGCCACGCAAAAAAAAAAAAATTCGCGATGCACCGTGCAGTTCGGTTCTAGGGCATCTGAACCGTTTGAAACATGCACCGCATTTCGGCAAGGAGATGAACTGTCAAGCGATTTCTTCAATTTAATGCTGGAGCAGATAGCGCGTTGGGCAGGCGTCAACAGGGAAGGCACTATCTTTTACAAATCTGTTCGGCTGCTAGGATACGCAGATGATATTGACATCATTGTGCGGTTTCGGTGTGACGTTGTAGAAGCTTTCACGGCGATTGAGGAACAGGCGAAACGAGTTGGTCTTAAAGTCAACGAGAATAAGACAAAGTACATGCTGTCAAGCAAAACCAGATCCGCCGCTCACCACCTTGGACAAAATGTGACGATCGTCAGCTATAATTTCGAGGTGATTAAAGAGTTTGTCTACCTCGGAGCAAGCGTAAACTCCACAAACGACACCACAGTGGAGACCCGGCATAGAACCGCCCTTGGCAACCACTGCTACTTCGGTTTGTCCAAACAACTTGGGTCAAAACTCCTCACTCGAAGAACCAAAGTAATGCTTTACTAAACGCTTATACTACCAATCTTGCTATACGGAGCCGAAAGCTGGACGATTAGCAGGATGGCGGAGCTGATTTTGGGTTATTTCGAAAGAAAAGTTCTTGCATTCCCGGATGCAAGACAACTTGGTCTTGATAACTGGAAGCAGAGTGCCCGGGACCGTCAAGGATGGAAGGCAGCTATGACTTAGGCTCATAATCTCCAGTGCTGGCCTGATAAGTAAGAAAGTAAGTATGTATAAACTACTACTATTGAACCGTCGCTTTTTTCCCTGTGTGAACTGCAACACCTGGCTCGCGTTATATGTATGTATGTATGTTGGCGTTACAATCCATGAAGGACCAAGACCGAGCTTCTCTCAATCACCCATGTTGTGTGTGATTTCATTTTCCCATAGGTGAAAGGGACCTACAGTTTATTGCCGGTTCCAAATGACGAATTTCGAGAAGCTTTTCATGACAATTATACTACAGGGGGTTTTGTCAGAACCCCGCTTAGGAAAAGCACCGTGAAAACTCGTTCGATGACATGGCTGTTGTCGGGATTCGATCCCGTGTCATTGTTGTCTGAGGCCAACATACTACCCACTGCGACACGGCGCTCTCAAGATGCAGCTTGTTTTAACTTCAAATGAAAATTATTTTTACTTATCAAGCAAGTCACGACACAGCTGTAAGAAAGAAAAACAACATTTCCGTGATTACAGCTTATGTAATATTTTTTGTCATCACATCTACCACCTCGCACAAATGTCCTTCTGAAAATAATGTTGTCCCAAGCTCTTTATGCATAGCCCGTTATTAAAGGACTAACACTTTAGTTTACTGGCCTACTTACATCTAAAGCAAGTATCCAAGCAAGTGCAACATAGCGGCATGCACCCACTACACCCTCACACTTAACCCACGCTTGGACGGATTCTAATCATTATCTAGCCACTTGAAAAAAAAAATCATATAATCCATACGTATAAGCAGCAGCACAGCACAGCGCACGTTACGTGCCTAATGTACGTTTTCCGTGCATCCGGCTTGACACATGAGCACGACATAATATTTAAGCCATTCACGTGTGCACCTAAACGGATACATTACATGTATCCTGAAGTCATAAGCAATTAGAAATGCCACCGGAAAAGAATATGCGCTCATTTGCACCAGTGTGAACGATTGCATCCTTCATCTGCTGAAACACTTCACCTACTTATCAAGTCTGTGAGAAGGAAAAATCCTAAATGTGAAGGATACGAAGGAAAGTGCGAGTACATACGAGTACGAGGGTGAGATGCCAGTACGAGTGATTGCACATACGTAATCGTTCCCATGTGGGACCATGCGAAGTGAATAAATGCGCACTTAATTGGAAAGAAAAAAATGTTTCCCTACTTTCCCATAACACCTGCTGCTTTGTGATAAGAAAGAATCTCATATCTATTGATCGAATCAGAAGCGAAATAATGTCGATAGTAAATATCAATGGATAGTGACACTTTACGTGATGTTATAAAATACCAAGTAAAAAGGAAGTTTTCGAAGAAGTACTCTCGAATCGGAAATTGGCAAAACCCAATTCTCATAAACCAGAGGCAATAGAATACAATAAACAGCAATCTCCCTTAACTTTTGGAAACAACAGTAAACTACATGGCCTCGGTCGTCGAATGTCATGACAGGTCTGCATCGGATATAATCAGGCAATCGAATTGACCTTGTGGCTTGAAATCGTGCTCAACATATCTCCAAAATCGATCGTGCTTCCCATATCATCCCATGCATCGTATGCAAACGAGATTGCAATTGAACATAAGCTATCTAGGAACTCGTCTGCTACGACCTTACGACCATCGTGTCGGCATCTCATTCAGTTTCATTGGCTTTATCCATTCACTTATGGGTATAACATTGGGAAAGGAAACTTCCGTTCGAGTTTCAGGATATCGAAAATTGAATGCTGTTTGATGGGACGATATGTAAACCGGTATGTAGGTACGACCTCGAGTTGTTGAATGTCAGCTCGTGTGTTCAATTACCTATTAAAAACGTCAACATCGTCGAATAGCAGCACACGTGGACTAGCCAAATCGGTGTTGACCTAATGCTTTCTCCTTGACATCATCCGAAAATGGCATGCAACTAGGATAACCACTTTGCGGGTGTTGGTCCGAATTTGCCTGTTAATCATCTGCGGGACCTAGCTCGGGGCTGTTTAATTAAATCCAATAAGAATGCTTGCCAATTTACATTCCAGTCCTTTGACGTTTAATCCAAATAAATTTCAGTAGCCATTCAGTTCGACGACCATAAACGCGCTGATTTCTGGGAATCGTTCCTCGTCCGATGGTGGACGTCAAAATATCCAAAAATTAAATAAACAGCCATTAGTGACAATTTCAAATTAGCAACATTTTAATTAATCCTCTTCAGTATCTCATGGCAATTCGAATGTGTTTGCTTTTGTTACGCCTATCTCGTTGAGCCGTCATCTACGTTCTTTCATCGCCACCCCTTGGAATGGGATACATTTCAAATGAGATACATCCTGTTTTTTTTTTTTTCCTTTTCGTCGAAGAGACGTTAGCAGGCGACCATCGCATCTGCAGTTAAAATATTTTACGATTTAATGAAATCATTACGAGACAGCCACCTTGGGCCGATTCGGATAAAACCTACGCGTCAAGCATCATGTCGTTCTCTATAGGCATTTTGTTACCAACCCCTCCAGATACACCCCTCTTTCACCTGTACTTTACCGATGTTGTTGATGATGAGACGACGATACGCGCCTCACAAATCCAATTTCGAAGCATGAAAAACTGAGGAAAGCGTTTGATCTTACATTTTACCTTGTTAAAAGTTTAATGTTCCTTAACTTTATTTGTTCGACGAATGAGAAAATTGGCATTAGAAGAGAATTCAGTTGGGAGCGAAGCTATTGTGATGTGAACGAATGTTGAGAACTGTCGGATGGGAGAATATGAAATTACGGCCTATTACATTATAATGAATAAGATTATGGTGTGTTTAGAATGCAATAAGGAGCTATTGAAGTACAAAATGATTACAATTGATTTGGCGTAGAAGGATGTATCAGTTCATTGGCTTGGTGGCAATAGGTACATGCTAAATAAAATAGTTAAAGAAAATTTTACTTTGCCAAGTCATCGCCATACATATGCACTAACCAGTGCGTATGGGGAGTAAAAGGCAACAGACAACGGCATCGACTTAGGACGGGCACATGGATCCCTCACCGGAAAGTATTTCGAACTGGTTGAGAAAGCTGTCGTAGATATCGTAGGTATTTCTTCTACAAAGAAAAGGGGATATAGAACTGTGGACCTTTCGGATGGGTGGAATCTCTTCCTATCGGGAGTTGCACCTCAAATGCCTGCACAGGCGGAAGTGGCGGTACTCATAAGCCCCAGGCTAGCAGACAGGGTATTCAGGGTATTGGAGTGGATACTATTAGGAGGGAGGTTTGTGATCTTAAAACTCAAACTTGAAAGATCAACTTTCGCTCTGGTGCAGGCGTATGCACCGAATCTAGAGTCAGAGTATGCGACTTTCGTAGATGAAGTTGATGCTGCCCTTGATAGGGTGGTTGAGATGGATTCCTATATGCTGATGGGTGATTTCAACGCCAAAGTGGGTGTGGACGTAACGACACGGGGGAGTGTGATTGGGAGGATCGGTGATCTCATTAAAACGCGAACGGGGAGAGGTTGTTGTGCAATAATGAACACCTTCTTTCCGGAGGAAGACATTCATAAATATACGTGGTATCGTCGGAGTCTTAAAAAAAAAAATCGGTGATATATTTCTTTGGGGTACCATCGTGTGTGAAACGGATGGTTTGTGACGTTCGTGTGTTGAGAGGGACTGAACTGTCAACTGATCATCACCTGGTGTTGTGTAAGGTGTATCTTACTGATAGAATACCTCGTCTGCCAAGGGGGGAATCCAGAGTGGTTACACGCGTACGGTGGGAGAAACTACAGAGCAGTGAGGTGCGTCAACATTTAGCACGAACATATCCGAAAGGTTTGAGCAAATTCCAACAGCTGTCACTGTCTATGCACGTGATGTTTTTGGAGAGAAGCGGCTTGGTGTGGCGGCTGGTGGTGAGAAAAGAACTGCGTTTAAGACACCTGGAGTTCAAGAAGCCATCAGAGAGAAGAATAACGCCTACAGGGACTGGATTCTCTTGGGAGACTCTGCTTCCTGTGACCGGTACACTGTGGTGGGAAGAACCTGCGAATTGGCTGTGCGAGAGTTCAGCGAGAAATTGGAAAGTGACCATGGATCTGCGAAAAATATGTTCTGGCAAACCAGTCACCGGCTCAGACGAAGGAAATTCAACAAAATCGACGGAGTTAAATCCAAAGATGGTGTTGCTTTCCAATGAGATGGGCATCTTACGGAGATGGGGCGAGCACTTTTTCTGAGTCTACAAAGCCAGGAGGGGGGGGGGGGGGGGGGCATATAGGGGCATATATCTTTTAAGCGTACATATCCAGTAAACTTTACGCTAGGGTGTTGGAGGCGCGTTTTAGAGCTATGATCGAATCCAGGATGAGGGATGAACACTGCGGGTTTCATCACGGCAGAAGTACAACCGACCAGCCTTCCGCTCTCAGAAAGGTACCTGAGAAGGCTTGGGAGTATGCCAAACCGATCTACAGCTGCTTTGTAGATTCAGAAAAAGCATATGACCGAGTTCCTAGGGGTAAACTCTATAGTGTTCTGCAGGAGTATGGGATTGATGTTCCTGTGCTGAGGACCATTCAGTCTCAATACACAAACTGTAGCTGCTGTGTTTGGGTCAACGGTAGTAAACTAACACCTTTCACTGTGGGCGTTGGACTTCGCCAAGGGTGCGTTTTGTTACCTCTCCTTTTCATTATATATATGAACTTGATATTGCAGCGCATTCGAGGCGAGGAGTGTTTCACATTGGGAGAGTTGAGGCTAAGCTATCTTCTTTTTGCCGATGACTTAGTTGTCCTCACATCCTCCCAGACGGATCACCAGCGCGCGCTTGATAGGTTTGTGGCCGTATGTGCTGATGCTGGAATGAGGGTTAACGTGGACAAATCCGAGATTACGGTTATTCCAGAACACCATGTTAGTGCACTCCCATTGAAGCAGGTGGAGAAGTTTAAGTATCTTGGCGTCTTCTTCACGAGTGATGGCAGGAGTAGTACTGAGCTTTCCTGCAGGTTTGGCCAATCTTGAGCACCTGCTTCTCCGAACGGAAAGGGCTATGCTTCGATGGTTTGGTCACGTGAGACGAATGTAGCCATCATCACGACTTCCGAGGCGTGCCTTGAATGCAATACCATTAGACAGGCGACTGCTTGGCAGACCCAGGACGATGTGGTTGGACCAAGTCGAAAAACTCGTTTGGGTGCGCTTAGGCATAGCTCCTGATGAGTTAGAGTTGATGGAGTAGGATCGAGTGGCCTGGAGATCCCGCGTGCACGCATTACCCCCGCGACCCTTTTAGTAGAACATGCGGGCCACTGAAGTTGCATGTGCGTATGTTCACTTATTCGTGTTAACGACACTTCTTCTTCTTTGGTGGCGTTACAGCCCATGAAGGACAGGAGCCAAGCTTTCCTCCATCACCCATGTTATGTGTGATTTATTTTTTACAAAGGTGAAAGAGACATACAGTTTAATGCCGAAGGACTTTTGCAGACTGTATAACGGCGGTGTTAGTCAATAAATCGTGTATCAGGCAGAATGATCCATTTCTTAATAACGAAGATCGCAGAGAATTTAGCCCCTCTGACCACGACGAAGTTAAGATCGCCATACCGAAACTCAAGTCGAATAAAGCTGCTGGCGTAGACGGACTCTCTGGTGAGGTCTTCAAGCAGCTGGAGGTGACCTGGTTAGGAGCATGCACAGCTCATTTTAAGATATGGTCTTAGGAAAGCATGCCCGAGAAATGGAGTCTCAGCATTGTTTGCCCGATCCACAAGAAATAAACAGAGGACGGCCGCACCTAAGATTGGCTAGCAAAAGGTCGTGCTAACTGGAGGGGCACATCGGCTGAGGCCCGAACTGTAGAAGAAGAAGAAGAAGAAAGAGGCATACCCAAAGAGGCCCAGGTTCACCCCGAACTGTAGGAGAAAAAGAAGAAAGAGGCACATCCATGTCGCCTTAATGCCTGATCCACAATACTGCGTTAGTGCTAGCTGAGACATCCAACCCAAGCAATTCAATGGGGTAGTCTAAAATACTGCGTTTGCGTTGGCGAGCTTACGTTCATTGAAAAATTAGAGGAAGTAAGAAAAAATTAGAGGAAATAAGAAAAAATGAGAGCGAGAGAAAACGTAAACTCACGTAACCAAAGCAGACAAAAGTCAAACACGTCGAAAATTTCTGTGCGTTTGAACAACTGTTGCTGTGTATTGATGTGTATGCTGTGTCTGTGTATTTTGTGGTTTGTGTTGTGTGCGTTTACTTTGACATGGAGCAACCGAAAAAATTGAATTGTCGTTTTCAAAGCATGCGTCGAGGCATTTCTCGTAACACGTAAAGTGCCTCGCACCAACGCAGTATTGTGGATCAGGCATTACTATGGCTCATGGTTATAGACAAAATCTTGAAAGAGTTTGAGAGAATTTGAATCAAGACAGTCGCTTATGCAGACGATGTCGTTATTTTGTTATCGGGATGTTCCCCTTCGTAATTGGCGAAATCACCAAGATGGCTCTGTATAAGCTAAGCGCGTGAGCCACAGGATATGGCTTTAGTGTAAGTCCCAGTAAAACGGAACTGGTGCTGTCTACCACTAAGTATAAGACATAACGGGTTTGAAATGTACATACATATGTAAACTAGAGTTGCGCAAAATAGTTCCAACCGCGGAATGAACATGGAACGTTTCTTCTCCCGATCGGAACTAGTTCCTGGAACTAGTTCCTCGGAACTATAATACAGATGTATGTATGCAAATGTTCGTTGCATTTACGTTTTTTTTTTTTTTTTCGTTTTGTACATACATATGTGATTGATGAATAAGGGTTGAATGGAACCATGGACATGGACATGTTTTCGTTCAATTTGCGGAACGAGAGGACATAGTTCCGCGAACTATACATGTCCGGAACTACCCAACTCTAACTCAGCTAACAGAGTAAGGTCGAGTTGAAAAATTGCTTGTAAACCTGAGTCGAACTGACATTTGTGTCTCTGGGTGTGTGATCTATTTTCCTTTGTTTGACGTGGAAAACCACCTTAGTTTTGGTTGCGCTTGGGTTCAGATGCCGATAATATGTTGTGGTTATAACTAATTGAAAAATTTATTTTATCTCAAACGTAATTTATGCCAGCAAATAAAATATTTTTTTCACATTGACATTTTCAAATCAGAACTGTCAGAGCACAATTGATTTCTAATACAATCAAAAGGAGAGTTCGACACCGTTTCAACTTCTCAACTCCTCAACTCAGTGTGTAGAAATACCTGGGTCGAAATCTTAACTCGATCTCAACTCGACTCCTCGACTATGCATATAAACGTGGTAAAGGAGACACTTTCTCTGTCTTCTGGAGCTAGACATCTAACAATTATCCTCAGTGTGTAGAAATACCTGGGTCGAAATCTTAATTCGATCACAACTCGACTCCTCGACTATGCATATAAACGTGGTAAAGGAGACACTTTCTCTGTCTTCTGGAGCTAGACATCTAGGAATTATCCTAGATCCAAAGCCCAATTGGAAGCTAAACATAGAACATCGGATACGGAAATAATGCGTCGATTTCTGTGGCGGAACTTTTGGCAAGGGGTGGGGACTCTGGCCCAAAATGGTGATGTAGATATACACAGCCATTGTACGCCCCATCCACATCTACGGATAATTTAAATGGTAGTCTGGCTTAAAAAAAAGCAATCAACATTACCAACCTAAACCGAATCCAGAGGTCGGCCGCCATTAGTGTAATAAGTGCTCTTCGGCCCACCCCGCCCGAAGCGCTCAACGTACAAGCGCTCCTACACCTCTTCCCTCTTGACCACCACATTAGATATTGCGCATCTTGCAGCGCAATTAGACTCAGAGAATCCGGGTCCTGGTCATCAAAACCCTATGCCCCTACGGTCATAGTAAGATGTTGGACGACTTCCACCGACTTCCCAGCGGGCGTGGCCGTGGTGCAGTGGTTAACATCATCGACCGCCGAGCGGAAGGTCTATGGTTTAAATTCGCTTCAAAGCCAACAAAAAGTAATTCCTATACGGACAAAAAGTATGCAACGCAGTTGTGAATGGAAAGTGACCAGACTTACTGCTGCAGGCATAACACTCACAGTATATGGTCAACCGAAATTCAGCCTCTGCGTATGCAATATTAAAGTGCTTGAACAAATTACTAAAGACTATAACCAACGTGGAATTTGGTCGGCTCTCGTCCTATCTAGGACAACCATCCCTGAGAGTTAACGAACATCAACGACCCAATCCACTGCACTCCGTTCAGATTGTGTATATATAACACATCATAATAGAATAGAAACTCTTGAACCTGCGCAAGTTTCTAAAAAAAATAACACCCAAACACAATCTAAACAAAGCCGTCGGACGGTATGGAAAAATGGATTGCAGTTCACGAACCATCAGGTACTGTTTTTTTACCAACGATTCGAAGATGGAGTGCGGAGTTAGCTCGGGTATCTTCTCAGCGGAACCAAATATCTCCAAATCATTTCAGCGATGAAGGAAGCCTGCAAGTTACTAACCCGTTACCCCATTATTATGCCATTTATATTG
The DNA here is from genome assembly GCA_951905685.1 of Eumerus sabulonum. Taxonomy (NCBI): domain Eukaryota; kingdom Metazoa; phylum Arthropoda; class Insecta; order Diptera; family Syrphidae; genus Eumerus; species Eumerus sabulonum. The sequence continues at coordinate 215,361,301 of OX645060.1, forward strand.
ACAGCCGCTCAGCCATTAAACCTTTCGACTCACACTACATAACATCTAAACCGGTCACATAGTGTGTAGGATATTAATTAAACATCACTCTCCGCTAGAGAAACGAAAAAGCTGATGTGCTGGAAAGGCACGGCTCTACCCCCGATAGTTCTCTGGTGGAGGCGAAGTCCAGATACAGCACCCTGCATCACGAAAAAACCCACGACCTAACTAACAGGACTCAGCAGGAGATTGCCATAATTATAGCTATAAGTACTGGCGATTGGCCTGTCAGAACTCAATTTGCCAAGTTAGGCATTCCATTTAAAACACACTACCCAATTTACAATGACTAGCTGGATAAGGAATCTCTTAATCCATTTCTATGCGAATGCCGGCTCTTGCTAGAGCCAGACAGCACACACTTGGCCTAGCCTTCTTTGACGACCAATCAGAATTCATTGTGTTTCGATTCATTTGAAACAAAAACCGATACACTAGGTCACTTGAGTGAAGGCATTAAATTGGTGCACACGCCGATTAGGCTTTGATCTCTCTGATACCAGGCAGGCTCTCTCTCTTCAGTCGAGTGAGCTGTTAATTTACCCAACAAGATTTTGTAGCGGAGTATCTCAACATTTTCTTCGCTGATAAGCATGGTGCATCTCGGAAAGAGTATGCTATCTCGGAAAGAGTATCTCGGGTAAATTCTGCGCACGTGTGATTATACAATTTTAGCGACAAATGGCGGCGAGTAGTGAAAATTCTTCTCAGTGTAGCGAGCAGCTACCTGATACCGAGTGAAAATTCTTCTCAGTGTAGCGAGCAGCTACCTGAAACCTTTGGCAGGATAGCAGGCTGTATTACTTCAGTACCTAATGACTTAAGGACATCAAAGGATACGATAGCTTATTCGGTCGCCTCAGTTATTGTTCCGCAGGACAATTTCATTTCCTCGGAAGTGAGTTTGAAGCAGTAGAACGAGGGTCTCTTCATTAACTCATCAGATTTCTTAAGTGCGTCCAGACTGGAACGTGTACCCCTTTTTTAATTGATGCAAGACTTCTGGCCTTCGGCTGTTGATTTCATCGGAGGAAGGGGTGCCACACTTGGCTGCCCAGGTAGGATTTATATTGGAACCTGGTAATTGATGGTATTCTGACCATTATGGTTGGAGAAGCCGTGCACTTCTCATTGCACAGTCAACTTGGCTGCGGGTGAATTTCCGCTTTCGTGTGTGCTACCTGAAATGGTACTACCTTTTTTCATTTTCCTGCAATTTATTTTGTTTTGCTTTTTCAACACCGAATCTCGACGCCTTTGGTACTAAATTGAGAGCAAATCCCACACTATCATATATATGCCACTCAAGGTACAAATCAATATTGACTCATGTCTCGTTTCCGGTAGTGAAAACAACGGAAACTTGAATTGGATCACCCATTTTATTGTATGTTTTTAGAGATATTTTTTTAATGGTCCTAAGGGTAACATTGTTTAATTACCAGAGGCATAGGGTACTTCGAGGTTAAGTATTCGCTGTGGTCATTCAAACACCTTGTCCCTAACGAACTTTTTCTTCCACACAGCAATTCCCATTCGCTCAAAGCATCAGTTCAAATACAGATCAATTAAATTCCCTCAACTGCGTAGCAACCTTAGTGCAAAATGAAAGCCTCAATGCTGCCTTGCCAACGGACAAGTGTTACAACCTCCGGAAGACGACGGACGAAATAATCAGAAAACCCCACGCAAGGGATTAATAACAAGAGTCACGTTTCACATTCAGTAAAGTGGAATCTTATCCGTCACCGAAGTGAAAAATACATAAGTGACGGATATACAGTAGAGCACACTTCCGCATGAAACTTGCAGGCATTGTAGCATCATTACACCATTTTACTAATACAATAGTACGATCTCCTCTCACACTGGCACAGTGTATATGGGGGAGAGCATCGGGAGCAACAAAGGTTATACAAACATATAGGTACATGCAAAGGTATAGTGAAGAAAATGCGAATAACAGCGACCCCACAGGACGACAGTTGCATGAGTACTGGCTGTACTGTTATTTACCGTTCCTGTTTACTGTATTAAGCTCCGGATAAGGATGTTTACGCATCGCTGTTTTATTAAGTCCTATACAGTCCTCACCCTTACTTGGGCTTTTGTTTTACTTTTTGTCTTCATCTCTGCCGTACTTCATATTTTTCGCTTGCCTTTCCGGTTTTTTCTTCTCATCGCTCGCTCCCACCAACTTCATCATTATTCTTCGTTGCGTAGTTCCTTGCCCTTCCAATAATTTACTTTACCATTCTTGTTCTCACTCTTTAAATGTTGAATTAAGCATCTTGATGTTATCGCATGAATACCATCAGTCGGGGACAGGTTAGAGCGGAATGGTGAAGGCATTGTGTTGATATATTCATTTGTTCTGCCTAACTAAGCTGGTTAATGTATTGTGCTCGAGTTGCGTTTGAAGCTACGATTGAATGACTTAAGGGTCGTTCCGTCTCGCAGAGGCAATGAAATCAAATAAAATCATTACCATTTGTAAATAGAAGTGTTTCTTGCGATATATGTATAGTTATATGCATATATATAACTATACGTATAGTATAGTTATGCCCAGCTGCGTTGTGTTGAGGCGTAAAGGGTTAGATAAAAAGAATTGACGATATGGTGCTCGCAACAATACTATTGGGCCTATAGTCTAACGCTATGATGCATGGGGATTCATAAAGAATCATTACGTTCTTTTAACGACTTCCTATAAACTACTAGCCAGCGTGAAAAATGGTTTACTTACTTACTTACTTAGGTGGCGCTACAGTCCGTGGCGAACCTGGGCCTCAACCAACAAGCGTCTCCAGCTGGCTCGGTCTTTGGCCAGCTGTTTCCAGCGCCGCACGCCTAGTTGGTTAAGGTCCCCTTCCACCTGCGTACGCCACCGTTGATGCGGCCGTAATCTGCCACGCCTTCCTTCCGGGATGGATTCGAAGACTCTTCGGGTCGGACTTATATTTTCCATGCGCTCTACATGGCCTAGCCACCTTAGGCGCTGTATCCGTAGACGTCGTACCAGGCCGATGTCGCTGTACAACTCGTACAGTTTTTCGTTATATCTTTTCTTCCATACACCGTTTGAACAAACGGGACCGTAGATAGTGCGCAGAATTTTCCTCTCGAAACGACCAAGGGCATCTTCATCCGCTTTTGTTAAGGCTCAAGCCTCTGCGCCGTAAAGGAGGACTGGGATGATTAAGGTCTTATATAGTGTCACCTTGGTTTTCCGAGAGAGGGCTCTACTTCTCGACTGACTCTTGAGCCAAAGAAACAGCGGTTAGCACGAGCGATTCTGCGTTTTATCTCAGCGCTGGTATTGTTGTCGCTGGTCATCAGTGAGCTAAGGTAGACAAATTCCTTGACCACTTCAAAGTTATATCCGCCCAAGGTGATGTTCTGGCCAATACGTCGGTGTTGCCCGTCTCTTTTAGACGAGAGCAGATATTGGTTTTACCCTCATTAACGTTGAGACCCATCTTAGCCGCTTCTACCTCAATGCTTGCAAAGGCCTCATTCACGTCTCGCTGTGTCCGTCCAATCACGTCAATGTCGTCGGCGTACGCAACAAATTGCGTAGACTTGAAATAAATCGTACCTCTTGTGTTGGCTAGTGACTCTTGCACGATCTTTTCAAGCATGATGTTGAAAAAGCTGCATGACAGCGCATCACCTTGCCTAAATCCTTTTTTAACATCAAAGGTCTCGGTTTGTTCATTACCGACCTTAATGGAGCAGCGAGAATTCTCCATTGTCATCCTGCACAGTCGGACGAGTTTGGCAGGGATGTTAAAACTAGACATGGCTTTGTATAGCTCATCTCTATACACGCTGTCATATGCAGCTTTGAAATCGACGAAAAGGTGGTGAGTGTCGATTTGGTATTCCTGGGTCTTCTCAGAGATCTGCCGTAGCGTAAATATTTGGTCCATTGTGGATTTACCTGGCCTGAAACCACACTAATACAAGCCGATCAGGTTATCCACAAAAGGTTTCAGGCGTTCACACAATACGGCAGAGAAGATCTTACATATATGCGATGTTAAGGAGACTTATTCCCCTATAGTTGGCGCAGTTATAGGGGTCTCCTTTCTTGTGGACCGGGCAAACGATGCTGAGATTCCATTCGTCGGGCACGCTTTCCTCCGACCATACCTTGCAAATGAGATGGTGCATGCACCTTACCTGCTCATCTCCAGCCGCCTTAAGAAGTGAGCTAAAAAGGTACAGGTTTTCATATTCTTTTTGTTTTGGCTCCGACAAAAAGTCTTATGCTTCCGGGATGTAAGCGAACGCCTCATAACAATCCATATAAAAGCTAATTTTGGAAACATTAGCTTCATATGCGCTCACACCCCAACTGAAGAAAGGGACGATCGACTCAAAGAAGAATTCTACAATCTCCTAGACAGAACCTATGCCCAATGTTCCAGCTACGACACAAAAGAGTAGTTCTAGATGATTTTAATGCGAAATTGGGCAAAGAGGATATATTTGAGTCGATCACGGGGAAATATAGCCTACATGACTTTCTTGGGGGGCGCAATCTTCTTCTGGCTGGCACACGATTCCCACATATCAATATTCACAAAGGAACCTGGCGATCACCTGATCAGTCTACGCCAATCAGATTAATCACGTTGCAATCGCACCAGAAACTCCTCCAGCATCCTAGACGTACGAACCTTTCGAGGAGTCAACATCGACTCGGATCACTACCCTGTTGTAGCCAAGGTACGAATGAAGATATCAAGGACGCCACAGAAACGAGCTGGACAACGAAAGTTTCACATCGGAAAGCTATAATCGCGGGAGACCGCTAGTACATTTGCCCATCGAGTTTCCCACAACCTCTCGCAAAATCCAATGACACCGGAGTAACCCACAGAACAGCAGTGAGAGCACTGCCAACGTGCCATCAGAGACGCTGTCTCTGATGCTTTGGATTTCAAGCCGATGTCAGCTTGAAATACCTGGTTTGATGAACAATATTGACAAGCCCATATAACAAAGCAAAACGCCTACAAAGCCATGCTATATAGACGGACGAAAGCCACTCGTGAACACTACGAGCAGAAACGGAAAGAGGAACACATGCTTTTAAGGAAGAAAAAAGACAGCACGAAAAGAGTGAGATTGAGGAGATGGAGAGATGCTATACATGAATAATGCTCGCAAGTTTTACGAACAAGTAATACGAACATGCCAGAGCTATAAAGCCAGAGCGGCAGCCTATAGAGATGAAGACGGAAAACTAGTAATAGAGTCACAGTCGATGCTGAAAATATGGAAGGAACACTTCTGTAAACTATATAACGACGACGAAAGTTCTAATACCGCTGTCAGGCAGAATGATCCATTCGGAACGGACGAAGATGCAAGACAATTCCGTCCACATGACCTAGATGAAATAAAGCCATCAGTTTCAAAGCTGAAGAATAATAAAGCGACGGGCGCAGACGTCTGCCGAGCTATTCAAAGCGGCTGGAGATAATCTGGTAGGGCGCATGCACTAGCTCATCTGTAAAATATGGTCGGAGGAAAGCATGCCGGCGAATGGATTTTCAGCATCGTTCGCCCAGTCCATAAGGAAGAAGACCCCTATAACGGCGCTGTTAGACGTAAAAATGAAATAACCGCAGTTAAAGTACGAAGAAAAGCAAAAAAAGAGGAAAACGGATCGCTAGAACGACGAACTTTTATTAGTTAGTTTTTGAGTGACATTTACAAATTTAGAGCTGTTCGATTTGCCCTAATCCTCTAGTCGTCACGGGTAGTGATGAGACTTCTCAACATTCCGCCCACCTCGTCCAGTTACTGCGACGAAATATCAAGCCGCCCACCGTGTTCACCTCCAGAATCGACTTCAATTGGAAGTACAACTAACTTGGATATCGCTCGTTTCAACATCGATGTTTGCGTCTGAATTGTTGCAACTCGTACTAAGTTATCCTTTCCGGCGTGCACTTCACTTACACGACCCAGTGGCCATTGCGTAGGTGGTGCGCGCTCATCTTTTATTAGAACGAGATCCCCAACTTTTAGGTTGTCTTTCGTCTGCTTCCACTTACTTCTAATCTGAAGTTCGTGGAGGTACTCACAGCTCCACCTCTTCCAGAAATCCTGTTGCATCTGCTGGAGCTGTCTCCACCGTGTGAGTCTACCAGTCTTGGTGTCAAGCAAGCTAGGTTCTGGAACAGCCGTGATGGCACCGCCCACCAAAAAGTGTCCGGGGGTCAGCGCGGCAAGGTCAGTAGGGTCATCTGACAACACTGAGATAGGCCTTGAATTCAGTACCGCTTCTATTTGCTTTAAAACGGTGTAAAATTCTTCGAAAGTCAGTACTGCTTCCCCAATAGTCCGTCTGAGATGGTGCTTCATACTTTTTATTCCAGCCTCCTACATGCCTCCAAAGTTCGGCGAGCCCGGAGGTATAAAATGCCACGAAACGCCATGACGAGCCCCGTATCGAGCACCCTCTTCCACCTGTCGGCGATACGATGCAAGGTCTTCTTTTAGAATAGCATTGGCGCCAATAAATGTCGTTGCACAGTCGCTGTATATATCAGAGCTGTAGCCGCGTTGAGCGAAGAAGCGTCTCAAAGCAGCCAGGAATGTATCTGCTGTCATGTCACTGACGAGTTCAAGGTGTACTGCTCTAGTGCTGAGACACACGAAGAGCGCAACCCATCCCTTATAGCTTCGATTGCACCGTCCTTTCGTTGTTCGGATCGCATATGGGCCACCGTAGTCTAAGCCGGAGTGTTTAAATGCAACGGCAGGAGTACAGCGAGTAGTTGGAAGGGTTCCCATAATCTGAGTAGTAGATTGAGGCTTCTGTCGGAAGCATATTAAGCATCGTTGAATGTGTCTCTTTACTGACGACCGAGCATCAATAACCCAGTACCGTCTTCGCAGAAAGTTAAGGGTAGTTTGTTTACCGCCATGCATAGTGGACTCATGTGCGGAAGCAATCAGCAACCTGGACAAGTGGCTTTCCTTTGGCAGGATAATTGGGAACCGTTCGGATATAGATAGCCAAGCATTAGTCAATCGCCCGTTCAATCGAAGAATACCACACTCGTCGACCATCGGATTAAGCTTCAGAAGCTTGCTTTTCTTACTGATTGGCTTACCTTTAATGAGACAAAAATATTCGTTAGAAAAATATATTTGTTGGGTGTACCTGATCCAAAACTGTAATGCAAATCGTCGCTCCGAAGCGGTGCACCAGGTTGTGAAGGCGTGTGGTCGCTTCAGTCTTGCGTCAATATATCGACGACACCAGCATGTAACTCCAATTAAAGTGTTAATGTTGGAGTACTTATTCAGCAGATCTTGCAACATTTCCCTTTTAGGAAATTTTGGAGTACTTGGGGTAGTGAAGAGCGCGGTTACCTCAGGCCCCTCAAGAGTGATGTTAGCTTGTTTTGGCCATTCGCTTTCATCCTTCTGTAGCCATGTTGGACCAGACCACCAGATGTCGAGATCGGCAAGCTGGCTTGGATATATCCCCCGAGAAGCCACGTCAGCGGGGTTGCTCTTAGTAGGGACATATCTCCAGGAGTCTATCGATGTTAGTTCTTGAATTTTTATAAGCCGGTTGGCAACGTACTGTTTGTGTTGTCCGGGGTTTGACCTTATCCAGCATAGAGTAGTGTTTGAGTCCGTCCAGCAGTAAACCCTTACAGCCACGAGTCGTAAAGTGTCTAGAGCTTTCGCCGCCACCTTTGAAGCAAGAAGTGCCCCGTTCAGCTCCAGACACGGAATAGTTATCCTTTTTAATGGTGCCACTTTAGACTTGGCCATCAAAATCGAAACCTTATATTCGCCATCACCGGTCTGCACTCGCAGGTATGAGACAGCGGCATATGCACATTTAGATGCGTCCGAAAACACATGCAGTTGGTAGTTACATGCTTCTGGTGAGGTGAAAATCCACCGAGGAATTTTAATCTCTTCAATCAATGGAAGTTGTTCTCTAAATTTAATCCAGTTTTGGTGATGAGGATCAGGAAGTGGATCATCCCAGGAGATACCAGCTAACCAAAGTTGCTGTGTGAGTATCTTACCTGTAATAACGATTGGAGCTAACAAGCATGGTGGGTCATAAATCTTGGCGACATCAGACAGCTGTTGACGTTTTGTGATTGGCGCGGACAGTTTTGTGACGTTGACCTTGTAGCCAATGCAGTCGGTTTGACAAAACCAATAAATGCCAAGCGCCTTTGTCCCATGATCCAAATTAAGATCGCAACAGCTGCTATCCAGTTTCTCACGTACGTTGATTCCCTGTAGAAACTCCATGGAATTGGACGTCCACTTACGTAAGTCGAACCCTCCTCGCTTCAGCAACTCCTGTAGTTCGAGTTGTAGCTTTTGAGCAGCCTTCACCGTGTCACTGCCATGCAGACAATCATCCATATAGAATGCCCTTTTAAGAACTTCGGCGGCTTCCGGAAAGTTCACTCCTTCATCATCAGCTAATGTATGGAGAACTTTAATTGTTAGATACGGAGAGCAGTTCAACCCATACGTGACGGTTAGCAACCGAAATGTTGTATGTTTGCCCTCCTCGTTGATCCACATAATACGTTGCATGTCAGTGTCTTCTTCATCTACAAGTATTTGCCTATAGCATTTTGCTATGTCTGCCATAAACGCAATACGATGCGTTCGCCATTTCAAAATAATTGCGGATAGATCGTTTTGCAACTTTGGGCCAACATGTAGACAATCGTTAAGCGATTTACCTGCATTATACTTTCGGGACGCATTGAAGACAGTTCTGAGTTTAGTTGTTGAACTCGACTCTTTATAAACACCATGATGTGGCAAATAGCAGACAGGTATGGAAAGTATGTCTTCGTGAACAGGTTCCATATGTCCCAGACGCCAATATTCGGACATAAAATCTTTGTACATCATTTTCATTTTCGGATCTTTGTCGAGCCGGCGTAGAAGGTGTTGGAGAAGTTTAGATGCATCTGATTTTGAACCTTCCAGCATGCGAAGATCGATGGAGTCTTTGAACGGGTACTTGACTATATACCGTCCAGAACTCGTCCGTCGAACGGTGCGTTTAAAGAATTCTTCGCAGTACAACTCATCTGCTGTTAACTTGCCGACAGACTCGATATCCTCATGCTCGTAGAACTTCCACATGTGCTGAACTAAATCGTCGAGGTCCGTTGACAAGGAACAAAAGTTTACAGTCAACTCTCTTGTTGTTGCTTTAGGCAACCGGCCATAGATAACCCATCCTAGGTGTGTGCGCTGGGCTACAGGTGCACCAGCAAATGATTGCATGATTTCACCACAAATCAGCGAACCATACAAATCAGCTCCCAAAATTACATCAATCGACCCCGGCTCATGAAATTTTGTATCAGCTAGGTCCAAGTTTAAAAATTCATCCAATGGTGTAGTGTCTATGCGCAGTGACGGCATCAGGTTTCCCAAACGCGGCAAAGTTAATGCATTGCAGTTGATCTGAAAGTCTGGTTCTCTGAGCGAGCACACAGAGATCTCAACCAGACCCGTCGCCTTACCTACGCTTGATCCCCCTATTCCAGTTACAGGGACGGTCACTCGGTTTCGCCGAAGACGCAGCTGTTGTACAGCATACTCGCTGATAAAAGACGCCTGAGACCCATTGTCCAAGAGAGCACGAAGCTTCAGATAGTGCCCAGTGGCAGATCGCACCTTTATTTGGGCTGTGGCCAGCAAGACCGGTTCTAATTGGATTGATGACGTGTTGATGGACCCTTCAGCAGCCGGGTTGCGAAGACGAGGACGGGGACCTGCCCAAGAGTTTTGTGTGCGCGTGTGATTTGTATTTACTTGGAGAGAGCCGGTTGACAAGTGCCCGCCGTGCAGCATAGTGTGGTGCTTTTTATGACATGTTAAACAAGTGTACTTTGATGGACATTGTTGCTGCGAATGTTCCCCTTTAAGGCAGTTGGTGCACAGGTTTTCTCTCGTCACAAATGTCATCCTCTGTTGCGGTGTTTGGTTTCTGAAATTTGGACAGAACATAAGAATGTGCTTACCGGAACAACTTGGACATTGTTTGATGTTTGCTTGGTGACTGCGAACGGGTTGTACGCTAGACGTCTTCTGGCCATGCTCCTTCAACTTTGGTCTGGGGCAGGCAGCCATTGCATCAAGGCCTTGCAGACGGCTTTCCATGAATCTTTCCAGGTCACGGTACGTAGGAACGGTGTTTGGACCCTCTAGTGAGGTTTCCCAATCTTTGATTGTGATGGGATCCAATTTTTCGGTCACAAGAAGAATGAGCCAGTCGTCCCATTTGTCGGTTGGTCGGCCCAATTGCTCTAGAGCGCGGATCGCTTCAGTTGTTCGATCGAGTATTTGACGAAGAACATGTGATGATTCATTGGTCATATTCGGTAGATTTAGGATGTCCCGAAGGTACTGCTTAATAAGCTTGCGCTTATTGTCGTAGCGGCCTTTTAAAATGTCCCATGCGATTTGGAAATTATTCCCACTGAGGCGTATGTTTTTTAAAAGGTTGGCTGCACTTCCTCGAAGACTGCAGTTCAGAAAGTGAAGGCGTTGCACATTGGATAGCGAACTATCTTCAATTACACACGTGGTGAACATATCTTTAAAATTCAGCCACTCGTCAAATGATCCACTGAACGTCGGTAACTGAATCGGAGGTAAAATAGATTTGGTGGTGTTCCCGCCACTTACGGTTGTGAGGTTAGGTGTTGAGTTACTTATGGCTTCATGGGAATTTGTGCTTAGCCCGTCGATTATGTCGTGGAGCTCTCCCGAGGCTTCGCAATAAGCTGACTCAACTTTAATGAAACACTCATCGGAGAGAAACCTTTTAATGTCTGCTTCATTATCCTCAGTTGAATCAATCGACGAGATCTCTTCAAAAGCTGCGTTGAATTTAGTCCAGTACTCTTCGAGTAACTTCCTTCTGCTAACAAAGTATCCCTTCGTTTGCTTCGCTTTCGCGGTTTTCTGGGAGTTAGCAGAAAAGTTTAGAATAAGCTTTGCACTTGATTCTCCTCTGGCCAGCGCCATTGATTATCACAAGAATACTTTAACCTGGTTTATTATCTCTAACGAGCGACGAGGAATCAGGTTCCCCGCAAGGGATGCCAAATGTTAGACGTAAAAATGAAATAACCGCAGTTAAAGTACGAAGAAAAGCAAAAAAAGAGGAAAACGGATCGCTAGAACGACGAACTTTTATTAGTTAGTTTTTGAGTGACATTTACAAATTTAGAGCTGTTCGATTTGCCCTAATCCTCTAGTCGTCACGGGTAGTGATGAGACTTCTCAACAGGCGCCAACTACAGGGAAATAAGTTTCCATAATATCGCATACAAGATCTTCTCTACCGTACTGTGTGAATGAAACCCTGAAACCCTAGATAATCTGACAAGTTCGTATCAATGTGATTTCAGGGCAGGTAAATCCACAATAGACCAAATATTCACACTGCGGCACATCTTAGAGAAGACCCAAGAATACCAAATCGACACCCATCACCTTTTCGTCGATTTCAAGGCCGCTTATGACAGTCTGCATAGAGACGAGCTAGACAGCGCCATGTCTAGTTTTGACATCCCTACCAAACTCGTCAGTTTGTGCAGAATGACTATGGAGAACTCACGCTGCTCCATTATGGTCGGTAGCGAATTAACCGAGTTCTTTAATGTTAAAAAAGAATTTAGACACACACACTGTCATGTAATTTCTTTAACATCGTACGTGAAAATATCATACGAGACTCACTGGCCACACAATTGCTGTGCAACTGCTTGCGTACGCGGATTACATTGACGTAATTGAACGAACACAGCGGGACCTCAATGATGCGTTCGAATTCATTTAAGCAGAAGCGGCTAAAAAGGGTCTTTCGGTTAAAGAGGGTAAAACGAAATATGTGTTGTCATCAAAAAAAGACGCACACAACCGACGTATCGGCCAGAACGTCACAATTCGCAGCTATAAATTCGAAGTGGTCAAGGACTTGGTCTACCTTGGCTTACTAGTGACCAGCGACAACAACACAAGCGCTGAGATCAAACGCAGAATTACTCTGGCCGATCGCTGCTTCTTTGGACTCAACAGGCAATAGAGCCCTCTTTCGAAAGACCAAAGTTGCACTGTACTAAACTTTAATCATCCCGGTCCTCCTCTATGGCGCAGAGACCTGGACTTTAACGAAAGCGGATGAGGAGGCCCTTGGTGGATTTTCGAGAGGAAAATCCTGCGTTCTGGATTGTTGGCCTGGTAACAGCAAGTCTTGTATTTTCCTCTATTTTGGATTACATGTAGATGTAACAAACAAATCTGGACGGCCATAATGACGTAGGTCATCGCATCTTGAATATACATATTCCTGCATGTTCTGTGGTCTACCAATGTAGCTTGAAGGTAAAAAAAATGCATTGCCAACGTCGTTGATGTTTAAATGATCGTCGTTACTTCCGATAATAGCATCTCGTAAGTGAATGTAATCCTCTGATCATAATTTTGTTTGGTTGAACCGAATATATCGTAAACGTTTGCTATCGGACTTAGCGTACGTGTCACAATTTGGATCCGTCACTAATTTCTAAGGCACAGCATGCCTACTGTAAGGGTAGATCTGTCGAAACAGCCTTGCACACACTGGTGAGGAATATCGAAAGATCAATCCATCTTAAAGAATATACTCTATCAGCCTTCCTAGACATAGAGGGCGCTTTCAACAACGTCACTCCCAAAGCAATAATAGAAGGCCTAAAAAAGCTAAAGGTAGAGAGGACTCTGGCAGAACTGATCAGCGAGCTATTATTAACGCGCAGGATTCAGTCCAAATGGGGAAGCCAAGTAACCACCAGAGTGGTTACCATGGGAACTCCGCAAGGAGGGGTCCTCTCACCTCTTCTCTGGAATGTAGTCGTAAACGAACTACTAATTAAACTGGAGAAAGAAGGCCTGGACGTTATTGCCTACGCTGATGACGTTGCCATTTCAATCTCAGGTAAATACCTATTCACACTGAATGACCATATGCAAACGGCATTCTCAATTCGTTGCAAGTGGGCGCATAGCAATGGGCTCAGGGTGAACCCCCAGAAAACGGAGCTCGTGCTATTCACAAAAAAGCACAAAATCCCGGAACACTGCCCTATTACTTTGCTTGGTACCAGATTAAACTATTCCTCCAATGCCAAATACCTTGGCATTATACTAGATAGGAATTTAACCTGGAAGAGTAACACAATCGAAAGAGTTAAAAAAGCAACTATAGCTCTCTACACATGCAAGAAAGCCATAGGGAAAAAATGGGGATTCAACCCCAAGATCACCCTATGGCTCTACATCACGGTCGTCAGACCCATACTAATGTATGGAGTAATAGTCTGGTGGACAGCACTGGACAAGCAAACATACCTCAAGCAATTCGAGAAGGTACAAACCGATGGGAAGTAGATCAAAGGATCACTCCCATCGGGCCGGAAACTTCAGGCGAGGAAACATTAAGCCTTACAGAACGAAGGATCCGACCTACCGTCGCAAATAATGGGTGGGCTGCGTGTGCTGCAGGGCAACCTGCACCATGCCAAAGGTGCCTCGGACACCTTTAGCCTGCGACTGTACCGCGACAGGATCAGCATTGGGCTAATCCTAGAACCGTGGGTCCATAAAAGTAAGATTATGGGCCTGCAAAACAGGTCGCGTAAACTAATTATCGCCACAGGAGGTCTTCCTCCTAGGGCCGCATGTGTGATCGGCACTAACCTACATTTTCTCCCCATTCCAGAATTTATCACAAGGGACCTGGCAGCCGTCATTGTGGTAGTCCCTACCGATGGAGGAGTAAGGGAGGTTGTATGCGCCTCCACTTACTTTCCTGGAGACGGTCAACAAATCCCTCCCACTGAAGTCCAGGATCTGGTTAGGTATTGCAACAAGAAAAAACACCACCTGGTAATTGGATGCGACGCCAAGGCGCACCATATGGAATGGGGCAGCAGCAATACCAACAAACGAGGTGAGTCACTTTTTGAATTTTTAATAAGTAATAATCTCACCGTTGCCAATAGAGGCAACAAACCCACATTTATAAACGCGGTTAGAGAAGAGGTGCTTGACCTCGCTATCTCTAGCCAGTTTATCTCAAATGTGATTCGGGACTGGCATGTCTCCAATGAAGCCTCACTATCTGATCACCACTACATCAGGTTCAACATCATAGTGAGGTTAATGAGGCTGAGCCCGGATATCAACCCAAACGAACGAATTGGGCTCGGTTCCAAACTCAACTCGCCGCTAAAGAGGACATGCTCCTTAAGTCGATTGAATCGACAGACGATATCGACGAAGCGGCCTACCAGCTCAATGCAGCACTCATCTCATCCTTTAGAGACCAGCTGTACACCCAGGTCAACTACACAAAAACGATGTGTGCCCTGGTGGAATAGTCAGCTTGAGTCCCTAAGGAAGCAGGTGAGATCGCTGTTTAACAGAGCAAAATGGTACAATAGCTGGACTGATTATAGATCTGCTCTAACTAAATACAACATCGAATTGAGGAAATCCAAGAGAACGTCTTGGAGGAAACATTGCGAGAACATAAACTCGCTTCCAACTGCGGCCCGACTTCACAAAGCACTCTCTCGAGGGCACACAAATGGGCTCGGGCACCTTTACCGTCAACCGCAGGGAAACCCTGGAGACCTTGCTCCAGGTGCACTTCCCTGGTTCTACTCCCTATTCGATGTCCTCTGACGATCAGTATAACGTCATAGAAAACATCGATAGTAGAACAAATAGCCTCTCTGGAAGACTATTCAGCCCTGACAGGGTTAAATGGGCAACTAGTTCATTCAAACCCTACAAGGCTCCAGGCAAAGACGGTGTCTCTCCTGCGATCTTACAGAAAGGCTTGAATACAATTCTACCATCACTGATAGTTCTTTTTAGGTCTTGCTTCAACCTGGGATACATACCCCAAACTTGGAGAGAGGTCAATCTTGTCTTCATCCCCAAGATTGGGAAACCAAGCGAGCAACCTTAATCCTATCGCCCTATCAGTATCCTGGAAAATCAGACACCTCTGCATCCCAACCAGTATGCATATCGCAAAGAGCGATCTACCGAAAATGCACTACACCACTTGGTGACATGCATTGAAAATAGTTTCACACAAAAGGAGATCGCAATCTGCGCCCTCCTCGATATAGAGGGAGCCTTTGATAACACTGGCTATGATTCGATTAGCACTGTAGGAGTGTGGACCATCCCACTAATCACTGGATTAGGGCGATGTTAAATAGCCGTATCATATCAGCCACATGCGGAGAGGTCTCAGTGACAGTATCGGCGGTTAGACGATGCCCACAAGGGGAAGTCCTCTCACCACTGCTTTGGTCGATAGTCATCGACGATCTACTACGCAAGCTGACCACTCGGGGTTACGAGGTCATCGGATATGCTGATGACCTAGTAGTCATTGTTATGGGCAAGTGCGAGGCCACTGCCTGTGAGCGCATGCAGCTTGCGCTCCAATTTATCTCTGACTGGTGTGGCAGAGAAGGGTTATCTATTAACCCAAATAAGACAATAAGACAAAGAGGAGAAAGGTACAACCCTGCTCAATCTTTCTAAATGGCACACACATAGGATTTACGGAGGAGGTAAAGTATCTAGGTATTGACCTAGACCGCAGACTCAACTGGAACTCCAACGTGAAAAATAAACTCATGAAAGCGACTAAGGCCGTGTGGGCCTGCCGACGCACCTACGGTAAAACCTGGGGACTTCAACCTAAGGTAGTACACTGGTTATACACCGCGATAGTAAGACCTATCGTCACTTACGTCCACCGTATGGTGGATAAAAGTTGAGCAAAAAACTACTATTATTAAGCTTCAACGCCTTCAGAGACTAGCGTGTCTCGGCATCACAGGCGCTATGCCATCCTGCCCTACGGCAGGAAAAGAAGCACTCTTTAGACTCGCTCTACTGCACCTTTCTATCAAAAAGGTGGCATTACACAGTGCAATCAGCATCCTCTGCTCGGGAACAAATATGCCATGTAGACCTGCAGGCCACATGTCTATATTACAACACTTTCCCGAGCTGGATATGATTACTACAGTCTCGGACGCATTGCCACACACCTTCACCTTTGACAAGAGATTTGAGATACTGATCCCAAACCGCCTAGCATGGGAAAACAAATGATCCCCTGCTAAATGTCAAAGGCCTCATGTGGTACACGGATGGCTCCAAGATGGTTTCTGGCGTTGGCGCCGGCATCTTTGGACCAAAACGCAAGATCTCGAAGGCCCTGGGAATAAGCCCCAGCATATTTCAAGCAGAGCTGCGTGCCATCCTAACATGTGTCAATCTAAATCTCGAGACTGGCATCAGAGGAGTAACTATCAACATACTCTCTGATAGCTTAGCAGCGCTGAAAGCACTGGGTTCGTACAGCACGAACTCAAAAACCGTCAAGGAATGCCATGACGCCCTAAAAGACCTCGCCAAAAGAAACACTGTTAAACTTTGGTGGGTGCCAGGACATAAAGGTATCAAGGGCAATGAAATTGCCGACCAACTTGCCAGAAAAGGTTCCAGCGACAAATACATAGGTCCGGAACCTTTCTGCGGCATTCCCGGGTCAAAGATAAATTACTTCTTAGACAAGTGGGAAAAATCGCAACACCTGTCCTTCTGGAACAGTGTTCGGGGACTCCGTCAATCTAAACGACTTATACGACCCCACCCGACGACAAACATCCTATTGACATACTCAAACTCAACAGAGGGGATATCAGAAGACTAGTTAGCTATCTAACGGGACACTGCGGTCTGAGATATCATCTAAACAAAATTAGTCTCTCGTCTGAAACTGAGTGTCGGCTCTGTCTAGAGGACGATGAGACGGCAGAACACATACTATGTGAGTGTGCTGCTCTCTGCCATCTTAGGAAGCGTATCCTTCTCAGTTATGACTCCTGAGGGGATCACCCTGGCTCCTACGAGAAGCATTCTCAACTTCATTATAGAGGTGGAGAGGCTACTCGGCTAATCGGCTAGCAGGCACAATAGATCTGCAAAGGTCGCAGTGCCATATTGCTAATAGCCCCATATATAAACTTTTATGTAACTTTCAGTGCACGATCAGATTTTTAATAAGCAAGTTTCCGCCGGGTTGGCTGTCGCGGCCGCCTTCCGGATCGCCGTTTATGTGCAACATTGCGTTGATAATGCAATATACTGCACATTGTGTTTCTTGCAAGGGCATCATAAAATGGCGAAGATCGGGGTGAGCTGGTTTACTATGCGAAACGGGCAGTAGAGTTAGGCCAGACGCAAATTGAGACACGTATAGCGCGTGTGAGGTGGCGCAGCGTGACGCATTTTTTTTGTAAACTACAGAATTCAACAGAACGGCGCAAATTTACCCACTAATATTAGATCTTGTATTGAAAAAAATATCCTCGAAAATAAAGAACCGTTAGGGGAGCACAACGTTATAGTAACAAAAATAAAAACAAGAAAAATTTGCAAATATTGTCCGTACACACAAGGACGCATGACTAAGTCAACGTGCAATAAATGTGATGTAAGCAAAAGTGGAGAGCATAAAGTTGAACTCTGCAGTACCTGAATGCTCGAAATAATTTTGTTTATTTTTTAACTTTTATTATGTTTTGTTATACCAACAATTATCTTTTAAGTTCCTACTTTTTTTTATTAAAAAAATATATTTATAATAATAAAAAACAAAATACACAAGCCATCTCAAAAATGCAAGCTCATGTGAAGAGCATAAAGTTGACCTCTGCAACAAATGACCAGATACTTTATTTTCGTTTTTTATTTTTAATGTGTTCTGTTAACTAGTGAATAGACTTTTGAGTTCCCACTTCTTTTTACAAAAAAAACAAAAACGCGTTTTTATTAAAAATTGAAAAAGCAAGTGATCTCAAAAACAATGGCTCCAAAGACTGTTTCGAAAATAAAAACTCAAGAATTTAAAAAAAAGACAATTTTTTCACGTTTTCTTAATAAACAACACCTAATAAACAACAATTATTTTACTTCACAAGAATAACTTAATAACTTTTCTTTAAAAACGAAGCTAAATATCACTTCGTCGAATCGACGAATGGTTACCTGTAACGTACTTAAAAATAAGGTTACTTTTCTGGGGTTAATATTATACATTAAGTGCATTACTAATTATTTCCAATAAAAATTGTAATGACTCCAAGAAAGTATGATATTTCTAATTTACATGCGGTTGATTGATAAAATGAAGATCTGAAAATAAAAAATAGTACTAGGAGGGAATAAATTCCCCAAAACAAAGCGAACCTCTAACTTCACGAACTAAAATGGTGTGACAACTTTTGGCGCTTAAGTATGAAAATTGTGCAATTGTTTTTTCATAGATTATCACTGTTGTATTTGTAGAAAATCATTTTATTTGAATTGTTTTTTTTTCACACACATCTATTGCATACTATTCAGTCTTTCGAGTTCAGCCCGCTGTAGTAAGAACGCTGGTTTGGAATTGATTCCCAACAACCTTTCGGATGGAAAACTTGAATCGAAGAAGATTCCATCCATTTTCTTGACCCTCGAACACGCAACGTAAGCCAACTTACTTACTTACTTATCAGGCCAGCGATCCATGGAGGATCTGAGCCTGAGCTATAGCTGCCTTCCATCCTTGACGGTCCCGGGCACGCTGCTCCCAGTTGTCAAGACCAGGATGTCTTACATCCGCGATTACTTGGTCTTTATACCGGAGGTTCGGTCTTCCTCTTCTTCTCGAACCAGGAGGCTCAGAGTCGAAGACCCTCCTAGCTGGAGCGTTGATGTCCATGCGCTCGATGTGGCCGAGCCAGTGTAGTCGACGGATCCATGCCTTCCGGACTACATCCACATCTTGGTACAGCTCGTAGAGTTCGCGGTTGTGTCTTCTTCTCCATTCACCTTCCTCACAGACAGGACCAAATATCCTGCGCAGAATTTTTCTTTCGAAAGAACCCAAAATCAGCTCCGCTGTCCTGCTTATCGTCCAGGTTTCGGCTCCGTACAGCAAGACTGGCAGAATGAGCATTTTGTAAAGCATGACTTTGGTCTTTCGAGTGAGGAGTTTTGACCCCAGTTGTTTGGACAAGCCGAAGTAGCAGCGGCTGCCAAGGGCGATTCTATGCCGGATCTCCACTGTGGTGTCATTTGTGGAATTTACGTTTGCTCCGAGGTAGACAAACTCCTTAACTATCTCGAAATAGTAGCTGTCAATTGTTATATTTTGTCCCAGGTGGTGAGCGACGGATTGGTTTTTGCTTGACAGCATGTATTTCGTTTTGTCCTCATTGATCTTAAGACCAACTCGTTTCGCCTGTTCTTCAATCGCCGTGAATGCTTCCACAACGCCACGGCGAGAACACGCGATGATGTCGATATCATCCGCGTATCCTAGCAGCTGGATGGACTTGTAAAAGATAGTGCCTTCCCTGTTGACGCCTGCCCGCCGCACTATCTGCTCCAGCACCAGGTTGAAGAAGTCACATGACAGCGCATCTCCTTGCCGAAATCCGGTGCATGTTTCGTACGGTTCCGAGGTCCTAGAACCGAGTTGGACGGTGCACCGCGTGTTTTTTAGCGTAGCGCGACACAACTGGATCAGTTTTACGGGGATCCCGAATTCGGCCATCACACCAAACAGTTCTTCATGATGAATGTTGTCGTATGCGGCTTTGATATCGATGAAAAGATGGTGTGTATCGATTCGAAACTCGTTGGTCTTTTCCAGGATTTGTCGGAGTGTGAACATTTGGTCTATAGTCGATTTGCCGGGCCAGAAGCCGCGCTGGTAGCTGCCGATTAGTGCGTTGCAAAATAGCTTTAGACGTTCACACAATACGCTGGACAGGATCTTGTATGCGACATTGAGCAGGGATATACCTCTATAGTTCTTACAAGAGGTAGGATCGCCTTTTTTGTGGATGGGGCATATAGAGCTGTTATTCCAGTCGTCGGGCATGTTCTCATCTTCCCAAATTCTGCAGATGATCTGGTGCATGCTCCCTACCAAAACATCGCCGCCAGCCTTGAAGAGCTCTGATGTAAAGCCATCTGAGCCTGCGGCCTTGTTGTTCTTCAGCTTCTGAATAGCTGTGCCGACTTCTTCGATGCTGGGTGGGAGGACTACCTCAGCGGCTGGAGTTGGGATTTCCTCGGTCCCTACCACTCTCTCTTGGTCATGCTCGTTAAGCAGCTGCTGGAAATGCTGCTTAAATACATCCACTATTCTCTGCGGGTCGGTGACAAGATTACCCTCGCAGTTTCGAAGAGCCTGGGTGCCCTTTTTGAAGCCTCCTGCAAGGCCTTTGGCTTTCTTGTAAAAGGCTCGTGTCTTATGTTTATCCCTAGACTCCTCGATATCCTTGAGCTGGGAGGCTGCGAAGATTCTTTTCTTTTGTCGCAGTAGCTTTTTCTCCTCCCTTCTTCTGGCTCGGTACTCTTCTTGCGCTGCCCTGGTTTTCTTCTGCAGCGCCTTTTGATACTTCTCGTCGGTTGCTGCCTTTTTCTGTTCACACTCGCCATCATACCACGGGTTTCTTGGCGGGGGTAGTCACATATTATTGGCATTTGTGTTCGACGTAGGCAAACCGTAGAGTCTTTCGCTCAGCTGCTCCCTGTAGACACTGGCAACCTCCGGTGTGCTCAGGCGCCCAATGTCGAACCTCCTCCTGATGGGCTGGTGCAGCTTTCTGACATTGCACAGTCAAGCTCTGAACCTTGCTGCTACGAGGAAGTGGTCAGAGTCGACATATGCCCCTCTGAATGTTCGCACATCCAGGATGTTTGACGAGTGCCTTGCGTCAATGAGTACATGATCGATTTGGTTGGCGGTTCGACCGTCCGGAGATCGCCAGGTTGCTGTGTGGATTCGCTTGCGAGGGAATTTTGTGCTACTTATCACCGCATTACGAGCTGTCGCAAAGTCAGCGAGTCGGAAGCCGTTATCTGGGGTTGTATCGTGAAAGCTGTGCTTTCCTATAACTCCGCCAAGGGTGTTCTCCTTTCCGATTTTGGCGTTGAAGTCCCCGAGCACGATTTTTACATCGTACTCCGGACAAGCTCCGTAGGCGTTGTCCAGGAGGTCATAGAAGTCTTCAGCCTCGTCGGTAGGGGCGTGTGCACATATAAGGCTGATGTTATAAAATCTGCCTCTGATGCGGATCACAGCCAGGCGATCACAACGTAAGCCAACCCGGCACTAAATTCACTTATCCCTAAGTCCACAACTGCTTTCTCCAATGCAATTCCTTGCGACCTGTGAATACTAATGCCGTAAGACAGCGATAACGGCTCGTGCCATTGGCTGCTCCTTTTTTGAATGACTTTACGACCTGCGTTATAGGAATAGCGCTAATATGTTTTTTTCAATAAAACACGCGCATCTTCTTTTAAGACATTTATTTCGGTCCCTTCTTTACTCTGACTCATCTGCCTTACCGGAAATACCACTCACACTCACCCATCCGCCTTACCGGAAATACCACTAATTCAATAGATCCACATCTCAAGTTCCAGTGTGGGTAAGGTAGATCGCTCGCACTTATACTATATGAGTCAATTTTAATATAATACATATCAAGCGCCTGAAGCGAAAATCGGTCCCGTGTAAGTTTCAAACTTGACCAAACTTGTTTCCTGCTTCCTAACCAGCAGGATGTTGACTGTATTAGGAACTCTAGGCAACTCGTTTGCAATCGGTTGGAGATCTTGCTCGACGTTCAGCACGTTTCCTTTGTAGCGGAAATGACCATTGACACCTTGACTACGGAGCTGATAGACGCTGAGAACGGGTTGAATCCGTGCTACCAACATCTGCTCGACGACTGACAATATCTTCATAAACTCTGGAACATTTCCTGGATCCATATTGTTTTGAGCAGTGTACTTGACAGGGTTTTTAGTGCAGTAATGGCAGATGACTTCATGGTGGCTGAGTTTTAACCGTGAGCAGTTATCGCAGAGTCTGAACACGTGCTTGTCGAGATTATGGGTGAATGTTCTGATGAATTCAGTGTCTCCAAAATTTGTTGTTTTTATGTTTGAGTTTCGAAGAGGGTCGTCGATAATGTTTTGGCGAACGTTCCTCATTCTGACTGCATCTCTGGTCGATCTTGCTAAGTTCCGGGATCGTTTAGGAGGAAGTGGCATATTGTCTCAAACTGCTTTTTTTTTTGTAGATTTCAGTTGATATATGAGATTTATTGTTGTTTTTTGTTATTTTCTTTTTTATAACTATTTGTTGTTATTTTCTGTTCTTATCAGTAGTTTTGCTTGACGTATATTCAGTTTTGATTAAGAATATGGCCGTATTTAGTCATGCAAAAGTCTTTAAGAAAAATTACGTGACTTGGGGGCGAAAAGCTTCAAAAATGGATTTTTTCTTCAAATTTAAATAATGCGCGCGCAAATTTTTTTTCGAATATTTTAATTTTCTTTCTATATTTAATTTGGTTTTTAAGTTTTTACAATTAAACTATATCAAAATTCAAGATTCCGGCTTCATCATGACCCCATTTATATGGTCAATTAATAGTGTGAAAAATTTCATCCCTCTAAAATGTCAGGAAGTGGTTCAAAAACGCGAACAACGTTTTGAGCCCGAGTAAGCACAAAGAAAGCTCACCTTCGGTTCGCTTTGATAAATGTCACAATGTATGTACATATTTATGTTGGCGTTACAGTCCATGAAGGACCTGAGCCGAGTTTCTCTCAATCACCCATGTTGTGTGTGATTTAATTTTCCCATAGGTGAAAGGGACCTACAATTTATTGCCGGTTCCGAACGGCGAATTTCGAGAAACTTTTCATGACAATTTTACTACAGGGGGGTTTTTTTCAGAACCCCGATGAGGAGAAACAGCGTGAAAAAACACGTTCGATGACATAGCTGTGTCAGGATTCGATCCCGTCTCATCTGCGTCAGAGGCCAACACACTACCCACTGCGCCACGGCGCTCTCAAAAATGTCACAATACAATCACAATATGGAGCACAGTACATAATAAGCAATGACATGAGATCAAAACACGGCGCCATATATTGGGCACATAAAAAGGGAAATTTATGGTAAGGCAGTGTAAGGAAAATTCGTAGGTAAGGTAGAAAGGGTGCTATACAATTAGTTGTAATATGTATGTATATTGAATATGGAATATAAAAATATGTAGTTGATTTTGCAATTAATTAGCAAAAAATACGTGATAAAAACTATTCCATCTTAGGCACGCCAGCAAAACACACTTAAAATCTCAAAAAACTTGAAAATCGATTAGATAGTTTCGAAGTTCATCGTGTGCAACAAGGTGACACGAGAATTATATATAATAGATAGTATTATCCAGTAATATGATCGTCTTATAAATTGGTTGGACATTGAGAAATTTGAAAGGTTTTCCTTGAACATATATATTGCCTGTTCGCTTAACCGCAAAATTTTGCAATCTTTGGAACTTCTGCAATTGTTATTATCAATAATGGTTCTCTCTTTAGGTCTCACACGCAGGTTGGTAATGCGCTTTTGCCAAAGGAATTGACTGTCGATGGTAACTCGCAGACACTTAAAACTTTCTACTCTTATCATCTGCTTGCATTCGCAGATGAGATTCTGCTTGTGAAAACTCGAATCAGTTCATTTGTGTAGATAAATAGTATTGTTCCCGGTTTGGAGTCCTATGGGACTCCGTATTACATCCTTCTTTCGCAGGTATAGTCCTTGTTCTTTAATGCGCTCTAGAACTCTGGTAAATTTCTTGTGGTTCAGTGTATCGAAAGATTTATTGAAATCCAGAATTAGTACCAGAAAATGATAATTTTTATTTAAAATTTCGTTAACAAAATTTGGAACTAATTGCAGCTTTGGACTTCCTAATAAAATTCAGTATTCGTCTCTCAGGAATCGGGATGAAAAAGACGGATTCCCACGTTTGAGAGAAGACCGCACAACTACGTAATGTAACCGTCTTTCTTTATTATTAAATGGAAACATCTAGAAATCTAGATGTTTTGTACGTCTTTATTATCTGGCTGATTGTAAGCAAATGAGTCGTTTTACATCCTTCCTTTTCTGTGCTTCTAGTAATTTCTTCCTATTCGTTTTCCCAAAAGAGTGCTACAGGAATATGTAGTACCTCGTATAAAAGTCTGTATTCACCTTGTAACGGCGGTGTCTCAGGCCGCGGTGTTTTGAAAGGCAATTAATAAGTCCTCTTATATCGGTTTTATTCACACTAAGACTCAAGAGTCCTATTAAATTCTTTAGTTAGCGGATGGTTGGAGTCCATTTCCAGTACTTCAGAATTTGCATTATTTCTCAATAAGAGTATTATAATCATTTTTGGGAGAACTCGACTCCGCGAGAATCTCGAGGGAAGTCGTCAAGAGCGGACGAAGTGCCACGAAAGTGACCATTACACGCTCGTCGCTTCTGAATGTACATATGTATGTCCAGGGCCTTTCATTAGCGCTTCTTAAAGCAAAGTATGCGTGAGATGTTCTCAATATTTTTTTATTCAATAGAAAGGCATATCAATGCCATCATGTATGAAATATCACGTCGTTCAAATGTTCGGCGCGATTTCTCTGGGTAGCACGCATCCAAAATATTAAATGTTGTCTCTGGTCCATAAATCAGGGTGATTTTGACCGATGGCATGGGTTATCTTGACTTCAAGGGCCTCTGTGGTTTACCGCTTATTCGTATAGACCTGCAACTTCAGACAACCCCACAAGAAAAAGTCTAACGGGGTCAAATCGCACGATTTCGGCGGCCAGTTCACATCACCCCAAGTGATATGACCTCGAATCACTCGTACAGAATTTTTAATGTGGCGTGAGCTGTGTGCCACGTAGCGCGTAGCGTAGAAGTTAAAGATTATCGACCTATAGCGCTCGCTGTTGACGGTGATTGCCTGGCCAACATCTTTCTCAAAGCAATATGGACCGATGACGCCGCCAGCCCGAAAGCTACACCAAACAGTGACTTTTTGGGAACATTGGACGCTCTTAGATCTCATGTGGAATGGTGTCGTCCCCAATTCGACAACTTTGTTTGTTGTCATACCCATTCATCCAGAAATGGGTCTCATCGCTGAAGACGATCTTTCGATAAAATATGGTTTAGTTTCCAATTACTCTGGAGTCCATTCAGCGAACACAAGTCATTGTCTATGGTCGTTTACCTTCAGCTCCTAGGTCAGTTAAAGCCCGTGAAACGGGCGGAGCGCGGGGAACATTACTATTATTTGCATGTGTTGTTGAACGCTCCATCCGTCCGTGGTGATTTGACAAAACCGACTGAATAGATCACGGTAATTGACAGATGTAGCTTCAACACTAGGACTGCTTTCAACTGCCAAAGTTCGGAAGTCCTCATTGGAAGACCCTATTTATGGCGTTACTACTCCGGAGAACCTAAGCCTAGCTTCTCTCAATCACTCACGTTGTGTGTGATTTTGTTTTCCCATAGGTGAAAGGGACATAACAGTTTATTGTCGATTACGAACGGGGGCGTTTTCATGACAATTTTGCTACAGGCGGTTTTGTCAATATCCCGCTGAGGGGAAGCACCGATAAAAACACATTCGATAGCAAGGCTGCTGTTGGGATACGATCCCATGTAATCGGCATCAGAAGCCAACACACTACAACTGATGCTAGCTTTTCGTATCTCACGATCTGGTCAGCTAATTTCTTGGACCATGAGAGATAAGTTACTCATCGAATTCATTTCTCTATTGGTCGATCAATGAGGTATGTAGCGCCCCCGTGCCGGAACCATATGCCGACTGTGTTTAACTCGTTCAATTTGGATTGAAGACAGTTCGAAACAATTGAACGAGGGTAGGCCTAGGCAGTATTGACGGTAACGTTGTTCTTACGGTCATCTTTGTAATAAAAAGTTGGCCAATTATTCCGCGGTGCATTGTCAGCACTTTACTAATGTACCTATTCAACCAGAAGTGAATTTAATTTTTGAAGACAAGCCCACTCAACGCTGTGGCAAATGGTTCGGCTTTAACTCCTTAATGAGTTATAAACAAGATCTTTGCGTGCAATCTTCTACGTAGTCGAGTAACGCGATCTCAATTTCTGTGAACAGCGATGCAATCACGGTCTTCATTGGCGGATACTGGCAGATACTTCTGACGCACTTTAGGTACATACATACATATGTACATATAAGGGTAAGAGACTTGATGACCACAGCCTGAAATTGGTGCGAAATTTGTTTGATTTGCTTCTTCACTGCGAAGTGCGCGTATAAGCTCGAATTTTAATAATAAAATTCAATAGTTATTGGCGGATCCACAATATCTGAAAGATGTCGAAGAAAATGGTTTCCGAGTCCGATTTCTTTTGTATGACAAAAGCAGCCTATGAATATAGAAAGTGATAGAAAGTGGTCTGACAATTTGCTGGACTATTATGTTCCTCATGCCTAACAAGCTCAAAGTTATCTTGGAGAAGATGCCACTATCGACTCCTGAGTACCTTTTGAAATTGATAATGTAGAAGCACATCGTTTTGTTTTTTTGCTATATCCTTACTATCCTCCCGGTCTGTTCGAAAAATATAAGTAACAAAGTCGTATTAAAAACAGGAAAGTGGTGCTCCTTTGTGAAAATGTCACCAAACCAAGAGAAACTGACAATCGTGAAATTTACATCAACCAACATCTGTTGAAAGATACCATGTCACAATACAACTCTAAAAATATCACCACCATAGTCACTGGTGAAATTGCAAGCAAATATGTATCCGCACGCAAATTCTCGGTACACAACAACCTTTCAAAAGAACACAAAAACACAAAAGAAACAAAACACCAAGTGCGGGAGATCCTCAAACGAATAAAATTGTGAAATTGCGCTTGTAATTCACCCGCCAAGTGCTTGGTAGAACAAAGTCATAAAAAAAGAAATGGCAAAACGTAAGCAATAAAAACAAGTCCACAGCGCGGCTAAAAGAAATTCCACAATATCCACCCAGGCCCGTATAGATATCCAGTTGCACAGGCCACAACTTCAACCCTCGCTTCCGTATTTTTACACTCTCCGAAAACCAGAAACTAATTTATCATCCCGAACAAAAAAAAAAAAAAAGGTTGGAAAAATGGCGGAAAAAAACGTACAAAAAAAGTTCCAAGGAAACTGCAACTATTTCAAAACCAGCTCGCTACAGATATAAATACGAAATCGGAATAAGGACTGGCGGCTGCTCCGAGTGCCGGCGCAAGCACCATACAACAGTGCTCACTAGCTATGTACCACCGCTCATCATTCAACGACCAGCACCCGCAACCTCACAGCATCTCGGACAGCACCCAGCCACTGCTGGGCATTATAATTCCCAGGACGAGGCGGCATATTTTCCAAAATTATAAATTTATTCTTTCCCCCATTTTTATTTGCAGCAAATGGATAGATGACTGAATCTAGTTTATGGCTCTTTGTTCCTTTTCCATGACCAATGCGAAAAAGGAAAAGTACTCGTACACATTCGACCTGAACAGTGAGCACCCGGAGCAGCTGCTGATGGATGGTGGATATCAGAAATGAACTACATTTGCGGTGGTCCGAGCTCAAGGTGAAATGGGAAAAATGTGGAGCATTCTTAGCTTAATTACATTTGGTTCAGTTAGGTTTAGTAATTTGCTTTTGTCCATTTCTCTCCGTAGCCTTTTCATTACATTTTCCTCCCATACTCCGTACCTCATCTTATTTTAACCTCATTTTCCATATCGTGCTCAAGTTTATGTGCATATGTTGAAAACAAAACAGAAAAAAAAACGAATGGACTTACAAGGGAAAAAACTGCATGAATATTCATTAATAATTAAGGAAAAGCATGGTATGGCAAGGATATACAGAGCGATGTACACCTTCGACGAGGAAAGGTGTTGACCAGAAAATTATCTCCCTGTAGGTGAAACAAATTAGGGAATTAATGGGGTTAGCAATAGCTCCACGCAGGAACAGAAGCAGAAAAATTGAACTCAAAAGGGTTGTTCTCGTATACTTATATCTTCATTTTTGTTGGCTCTGCCGCAGCCTGAACTTAATAATATAAAATGTGGGAGCAGGACACCCAGGAGAGCTTACAGTGCATGGAAGAATGTGTTGAGATAAAATAAAATGTTGTGTGTCAAGGCCACGAAACCCCCAAGCGCAATAGTTCACAAGAGAAAAATTTTCTCTATGATAAAAGCAACTTATTTGTCTTTAAACTTTTAGGAAG
Organism: Eumerus sabulonum; assembly: GCA_951905685.1. NCBI lineage: Eukaryota > Metazoa > Arthropoda > Insecta > Diptera > Syrphidae > Eumerus > Eumerus sabulonum. The sequence goes on from OX645060.1 coordinate 215,389,669, forward strand.
TTTTAAGGCTTTAAGTGGAAATTTGCTAGAATTCTTGGTACTACAGAAAACAAGTTGTGGCATATAAGACCCATTATTTTAGGAGACTTGCCGGGCAGAAATAATATCTTCTTCTTCTTAGTGGGCGCTACAGTTCGGGGTGAACCTGGGCCTCAACCAACATGCCCCTCCATCTAGCACGATCTTTCGCTAGCCTTTTCCATTGCCGCACACCCAGTTGGCTGAGGTCCCCTTCCACCTGTGTGCGCCATCTTAAGTGCGGCCGTCCTCTGCTTCCTCGTCCCTCGGGGTAAGATTCAAAAACTCTCCGGGCTGGAGCTCCGGTGTCCATTCGCTCTACATGGCCCAGCCATCTTAGGCGTTCAATCCGTAGACGCCTGGCTAGGCTCATGTCGCTGTACAGCCCGTAAAGTTCGTGGTTGAATCTTCTCCTCCATCCCCCGTCTGCGTTTATAGGCCCAAAAATCACGCGCAAAATCTTTCTCTCGAACCGACCAAGGGCCTCCTCATCCGCTTTTGATAGTGTCCATGCTTCGGCGCCGTACAACAGGACCGGGATGATTAGGGTCTTACATAGAGTCAACTTTGTCGTTCGGGGGAGGGCTCTATTACTCAGTTGCCTCCTCAGCCCAAAGAAACAGCGATTGGCAAGAGTGATTCTGCGTTTGATTTCGGAACTGATGTCGTTGTTCCAGGTGACTGCGGAGCCAAGGTAGACGAAGTCCTTAACTACCTCGAACTTATATCTACCTATACAAACGTTCTGGCCGAGACGTCGGTGTTGAGCGTCCTTCTTTGATGACAGCATATATTTAGTTTTGCCCTCGTTTACCGCCAGACCAACTTTCGCCGCCTCGAACTCAATGCTCGTAAACGCCTCATTGACATCTCGCTCTGATCTACCTATTATGTCAATGTCGTCGGCGTATGCAAGGAGTTGCGAGGATTTGAAATAGATTGTGCCTCTTGTATTGGCCAGTGACTTTTGCACAATCATTTCTAATATGATGTTGAAAAAATCACACGACAGCGCATCGCCCTGCCTAAATCCTTTTTCGACATCAAAACTATGGGTAAGGTGTTCTCCGATTCGGATGGAGCAGCGAGCATTCTCCAAAGTCATCCTACATAGTCTGACGAGTTTAGCAGGTATGTCAAAGGTAGACATAGCGTTGTATAGCTCGTCTCTAATTACGCTGTCGTATGCGGCTTTGAAGTCGACAAATAGGTGGTGGAAATTTATTGGGTTTTTCCAGGATCTGCCGTAGTATGAAGATGTGGTCGATGGTGGACTTCCCTGGCCTGAATCCGCACTGATAAGGACCGATCAGCTTATTTACAAAAGGCTCCAGGCGTTCACACAAAACGGCAGAGAAGATTTTGTAGGCGATGTTAAGGAGACTTATTCCTCTATAGTTGGCGCAATCAGAGGGGTCTCCTTTCTTGTGGATCGGGCATACGATGCTGAGACTCCATTCCTCGGGCATGCTTTCCTCTAACCATATCTTACGGATGAGCTGGTGCATGCTCCCAACCAGGTCATCCCCAGCTGCCTTGAAGAGCTCAGAAGACAGTCCGTCTGCGCCAGCAGCTTTATTCGACTTGAGCTTCGATATGGCAATCTTAACTTCGTCGAGGTCAGGGGGACAGAATTCTCTGCGGTCTCCGTCGATTAGAAATGGATCATTCTGCCTGACAGCGGTATATTGACTAACATCGCCGATATACAGTCTGCAGAAGTGGTTTTTCTCAGCATCGACTGCGGTTCTACTACTAGGTGTCCGTTCTCATCCCTGCAGGCTTCCGTTCTGGCTTTATAACCTTGGCATGTTCGCTTTATCTGTTGATAAAACTTTCGAACGTCACGCCTGCAGTAACACCTCTCCAAATCCTCAATCGCGAGCTTCTCGTGCTCTTTCCTCTTTCTTCTAAGAAGCTTATGCTCCTCCCTTCTTTTTAACTCGTAGAGCTCACGAGCTGCTCTTGTTCTTTTAGGCAGCGAGGCCTTATATGCATCCTGCTTCGCTGTATGAATCCTCCTGCCCTCGTCATCGAATCAGGTGTTTCTTCGTGGTGGAGCCTTGAAACCCAAAACTTCGGATGCAGAGCTTTTCAAGGCTTGTTTACAAAGGCTCCACTGCTGTTCTATTGATAGCGTGGAGGATTGAGGTGTATTGGAGAGCTTAAGGGGGACGCGATCGGTAAAAGCACGAGCGGTTTCTGGCGATAGTAGCTTCCCGACGTCATAACTTTGTATTCTTACTCTACTCCGATGCGTTCGTGATATCCGTAAGCGCATCTTGGCTACAAGATAGTGGTCCGAGTCGATGTTAGCCCCCCGGAAAGTTCGAACATCAAAAATAGTGGAGGAGTGTCTGACGTCGATCGCGATGTGATCAATCTGGTTGGTAGTCGATTGATCAAAAGACCGCCAGGTGCCGAGGTGCGGGAAGCGCGTACTGGCTAGAAGGAGATTTCGCCCCGTAGCAAGATCAATCAGCCTGTGTCCGTTATCGGAGGTGGTGTCGTGTAGGCTATGTTTGCCGATGACCTGTTCAAATATGCTTTCCTTACCCAGCTTAGCATTGAAGTCTCCTAGTACAATTTTGATGTCATAGCTGGAACATTGGGCATACGTTCTGTCTAGGAGTTCGTAGAACTCATCTTTGGCTGAGTCATCCTTGTCATGCCGAAAGCTTAGGACGTTTTGCCTTAGTCCACCTCGAACAACAAATCCGCATCCAAACAATCGTTGCCCTCTCTCCCTTTAGCAGTCGCCGTAGTAAATATCGCAGTTTTTCATCCGCTTTATGCCCGGTCCATTCCATCGCATTTCCTGGATGGCGGTGATGTTCGCTTGTTCGGCCTGTTTAGGGACCTAACATTCCACGTACAAAGCCGAAGATCATTGTCCTTTTTTCGTTTTTTGCAAGGGTCGTCAACAAAAATCCGGTCCGTTATATCCGAGGCTTGTGGTTGTTTCGGAGTTTGTGTTTTTTTACGGCTACGGCTTACTAGGCCGTAGCCCAACCGACTAATCCTGTTTTTTTTTTTTGGCGCAGGAGGCTCGCCATTCGCCCTTCCCCGTCTGCAATTCCCATAGGAAATCTCCAGATGGCACCACGAGGAGGTGGGGATAGGACTTACTAACAGTGCCGCAAGATGTTCGACTGCGGTGGCTCTTCTCGCTTTTTAGCAGGCCAGCATCCGTCGGATAGATGCTACCCCTACGAGGCCTTTGTTAGTCCTTTGCCATCCTTTGCAGAAATAATATGGCACAGGTATATTAACTCGTGCAATCATCCCGGCACGAGACATATCAAACCTGTTTTTTAACTTTACAATAACTTTGTATACAGCAGCAAAAAAGTGCAGCGAACGGTGACTGTTTTCATGGCTTGTAAATAGAGATCTGACAAATGCGAGAGGCTTTGGTCAGCGTTCATATTTTTATTATAATCCTCATCATCTTACTGGAATCTATGATAGAACCCAAGGAACTTAGGTTTATAGAGCTAAAGGCCACATCCGAAGGAAACATGTCAGGGGAATAGAATTCTGTTCCAATTCTCTGGCAGCAAGACGGCAGACGTCGACGCTTTAAGTCGCTCTCCGGTTGTATAAGCTTTTCAGCAGGGAATCTTGGCTAAAAACAAAAAGGCTCTAAGAGCTGATAAGGATATATTGAAAGAAAAACATTATTTAACATTATTATTTAAAGACGTTGATGGCTATATGCTTTTAGTCGTACCTAGAAGTATGGAGTTCCAGATTATAAAAATGAATCACGAAGAAAGGCATTTTGAATCGGTAAAAACGACTCATTTACTATCTCGTGCATTTTTTATCCCAAAAATGGAAGAAAAGTTTGAATGCCGAATCACAAATTGCGTATAATGCATCCTTGCAAATGGAAAATCTGGCAGACAGGAGGATTTTGCCCAACTATTGGAAAAGGAAGAAAAAACTTCGCGCACCCGACCTTTCCTTCTGTTATTAGATTGGCTGTTATTAGCCAAATCCATTATTTCGTGACAACATCTATTATACGATTTTATGATTGAGGTATAAATATTATACATATATTCAACAATTACATATAATTTTTTTATTGATTTCAATGTTTTATTTTCATATTACAGTATTATACATGTATTTAATTGAATTAGACAATTTTATACTCAAACGTTTAAGTGTTCTTTATTATATTCTATTGTATATTCTATTAACAATAGGTCTATGATATGATTTTATTTGATTTAATTCCACTAAACGACGCTGAATTTTTTTTATCTGACATGTTGATAATTCTCGCGCGAACTCACTACGCCTACTCACACGGTTAGTCTGCATTTTTCTGCGTTTTTTGCGATTCGGCATCCCATATTTCAGCGCTAACCAATTTAATAGACGTTGTCACGTCAAAACCTTTTGACACATATACTACTTAGGTCATAATGGCCCAATAAATCTAACAACAAATCTAACAACTGACGGGTTCTCAAAATATAGTTGGCTTAACCCAACAAAGACAGTATCGGCAGACGAAAAAAATAGAAAAATTAAAGAACAGCAGCAACATTTCGGAAATCCCAGAAGAATGATAACAAACACAGGGAGTGTATTCATTTCAACAGCTTTCAAGGAATATTGCGTGGAGGAGAGGAATGAGTATGTGTGCACAACGGTCACCAGAAAATTGGTACAAATTAATTCCGAGGGTACAGACCCTCATGAGTAGTAGGTTTCAGAAATCAATAAATCGTACGCTGTTTAAAGTCTTTTTCGGAACCTTAATGAGGAAGAAAGAGGATTCTGAAGCTTTAGAAGGGCTTCTAAAGCAATACGAAGCTGATAGGGAGAGTGTTCGTTTTGATGCACGTCAGCAGATCCGAAAAATCCAGGCTGAAAATTAAAAAGCATTTAACGAAAAACGAAGAGCGGCAAAAGATTACAAGATTGGTGATCATGTCTTGAAGGCTTCTCGAACTGTATTTTTAACTTCCCACCGGGAAGTTATTGTAATTTTGCGAATTCCAAATTTTGACATATCTCCACGTTTCAAAATCACCAGAATCCAAATCCAGGTTTTTATAAAGATGCCTGTGTGTGTTTTTTTTTTTTTTTGTTGTTTTTTTTTTTTTTTGGTTGCGCCCATGGATGTGTAATCTTCAAAAGATACTGGTAACCCGTGTTGCCAGTTTGCACGATTCGCGGGATATTCTACTTTTTCCACGCGCCTACCTACGAAACCAGACCTCTGCACACTTTAACCACTCTCCCCTAGGGACTGCCGTTAGGTATTACTTCTTCTGCTTTTATAAGCCTGCTCTGTTGGCGGTCTGGTGTTCGCCTGCGGTATACCCTTTTGAGCTCGTCTGCCAATATATCGATGGGTAGCATTCCTGCTATGACGAACGCTGCATCATCTGATATGGTCCTGAACCCGCAGATTACTCTTATTGCGCACAGTCGATAGACTGAATCCATTTTCCGCTTTAGTCCTTTTACTGCAAGGGCTTCCGCCTGAATTGGAGCAGCGTGCATATCCGGGACCGCCTATATTCGGAAGCATTCGCGAAAGAGCTCGTTGTGCGTGTGATGCCTTCTCGCTGGCATACAGTATGTGTTCCCTGAAAGAAAGCCTGTTGCCTAGGATGACCTAGGAGGACCTTTTCACACGATCTCCGACTAAGAAGCTCGCATATTCCACCTTTTTATGGCTGGTTATGAGAACAGCCTCCGTTTTTGGGCTGCTAGTCCCAGACCGGCAATTGAGAGCCAATCTTTCACTTTAGCGATAGCTGCGTTCGAAGTAGCCTCTACTTTCGCTATATGCTTAGCCACTGTGAAGATGACAATATCGTCGGCGAAGCCGATGATTCGTACTCCTTCGGGAAGCGCTAGTCATAGAACGCCATCGTACATGATGTTCCATAGGAGAGGCCCAAGGACTGATCCTTGAGGAACACTCGCCGTTACTTGGTACCTTTTTTCCTTCATCGGTATTGTACCTTAGCCTCCTGTTGTTAAAGTAGTCGGTGACAGTCCTTAATAAATAGGAGGGGGTACCCATGTCAATTAAAGACTTTTGTATGTGCGTCCAGCTAACCGAGTTAAAAGCGTTTTTTATGTCAAGTGTAATTACTGCACAATATTTCTTCTCCCCCCATTTGCATCTTTTTCGTTTGATGGCGTCCGCAGCCAGGTTTACCACTGTTTCTGTGGCGTCGACCGTTGATCGTCCTTTTCTGAAGTCGTATTGGTTGGCTGACAATGCACCGTTAGCTTCCGCCACCGCCAGTAACGTATCGTAGATCACTCGTTCTAGTATCTTGCCTAATGTGTCCAACAGACAAATTGGCCGATACGAGGACGGTTCTCCAGGTGGTTTCTTTCCTTTTGGCAGTAGTGCCAAGTGCTGCAGCTTTCACTGTGTGGGAAAGGTCCCCTACTGCAAGTATTTCCCCAAGGTGTGTTGGAAAGCGACTGGTCTAGCCATAATGGCCGCTTTGACTGCTTTATTTGGGATTCCATCTGGTCCTGGTGTTTTGTTGTTTTTGACCTTCGAAACTGCGTTATGTAGCTCCTCTGGAGTAATAACAGGAATTTCTTCTATGTCAATCCCCGAAATGCTGCTCCTATTAAGCGGCTGTCCCTGTGGGAAAAGATGTTCCACAATACGGGTGAGCATTTTGGGATTTGATATTGGCGTACTTCTATTGTTTTTTTATCTTTTTTGTGACCACTCAGTGTGCTTTATCCCAGAGATTTATGTCGGCCACCTCGCAAAGTTTTTTTGAAGGATCTCTATTTAATTTCCATGATTGCTTTTTCTAGCTGACGTCTTGCGAGCTTGAATTGAAGAAGGCGCTCTTGGTAGTCTGGCCTATTTCTGGACCGTTGGGATCTTATTTGCTCTCTGAGACATATCGCCCTTAGTCCCTGGATATTCTCGTTAAACCAGTAACACGGTACCCCCTTCTTCTGGGTTTCCTCCTGGGCATGCCTGTGTGTGTGTACGTACTTATGTGCATTCGGAATTTTCGCCTCGATTATCTCGAGAACCAAAGATGGTATTGACATGGGACCGGATTCATCCCACGCGCAACTTAGAACTGATGATGAAGCAAGATCGGTCCAGCCGTTTTTTATTAGAAATTAAATAACTAGAAAATAGGCAACAAAATTGACAACACGGGGTGTTCCCACGCGGTCCCCCATCTAAGAACTGACCCTGCCCGACGGGGGTTGATTGCGGGGATCGGACGAGAACCGATACATATGAGATTGCTCGGACAGTGTTGTGGTTGCATGAAGCGACAGTAAAAAGGCAGCTTGATGCCAGCAACACGCGGTGTTCCCAAGCGGTCCCCCATCTACTGACCGCGCCCGACGCTGGTTGATTGTGGTGATTGAACGAGAACAGATACATTTCCCATTATTCGTGTAAGAACCCTACCGCAGCTAACAAAACGAGCTGTTGCCCTTGAAACACCTGAACAGATCTTCACAAATTGTAGCTAAGAACCATCTCGTTAGCTTAAAAAAAAAAAGTGGTCTAGGTGCGCCCTCCAAGGCCCACACGACTAACTTCCCAGTGGGAAAACACCTATTTAATTAAATTTTTTTTTTACGAAGTGTCCTGTATTCTTCTATTTAACTTGCCTAACACCTACATTGTTACTTACATTTTTTTTTTTTTTTTTTTTTTTTTGTTTGGAGACTCGCGCAAGTTCAAGAGTCTTTTTTTTATATTCTCTTATGATGTGTTGTTACACACACAACCTGAACGGAGTGCAGTGGTTTGGGTCGTTGATGTTCGTTCACTACTCTTAGGGGTGGTTGTCCTAGATAGGACGACCAAATTCCGCGTTGGTTATAGTCCGTAATAATTCGTTCGAGCACTTTAATATTGCATACGCAGAAGATGAATTTCAGTTGACCATATACTGTGAGTGTTATGCCTGCAACAGTAAGTCTTTCCATCCACAACTCCGTACTTTATACTTTTTGTCCTTATAGGAATTACTTTTTTTTGGCTATGAAGCGAATTTGAACTATAGACCTTCCGCTCGGCGGTCGATGATGTTAACCACTGCACCGCGGCCACCCCCATAGCACTAATCTGTGCCCAAAATATTAAAAACCGAAGCATCGGCTTTTTCAACAAACCCTGTTTTACATCCGGTTTTCAGAGAAAATTGTGGACTTAAGCGGGGAGGAAATTCTTCCTTAATCCACGAAAATTGCAACGGCCTATAGGTGAAGATATGTGTTCCATCAGGACAAAAGCTAGGCTACATACATCGACAATAACTCGCCGAAATCTTTAGAAACTTGGTTGAGAGGTTTTATGTCTTTAAGTTCGGACTTGACCTCCTAGTGCTGTTCTGAATTAACGATCTTGGTAGTGCAAAATTTGCCTCACGAGAAGCATAAGAGAAACGACTGTACCAGCTTTTGCAAATAGAGCTTCTAACAAAGAGCCACATTAGAATCATCTTCAGAATGGCAACAAGTCATCGAATAAAGCAGCGCATATTTGGCTTAAATCGGATCATTTTAGCTGTTACTAAAAAGCTTTCAGTTTCACTCAAAAGCAATGTATTTTTTTTAGTACACCGATACAGCACTAAGTATAAAGCAATGTTCACAAAAACCTTCCAACAAAACCATTTCCCACAGGTTTATTCGATTATGTTCCCCCGCTTAATATGTCAACAAGTTTAACAAATAGCAAGAAGGCAATTAGCACGGATACGTCTAACAACATAGTTTCTTCGAGTGCCCCGAGGAAAAAAAGAAGGAAATCAAACGAAACACAAACGAAAAACAAAAGGGAGGGCAAAGGAAAGGATAAAAGCCTTTTCAAACAACTTCAGAGATTACATGCCTGTAAGTGTGGAAAGAGTTCAACTACAACCGCCTGGAAGCATGTTGATCTTTCGACAGATAATAACTGTAATTGAGGCCATCACAATGTCAAAGTTATGGTACAAGGCAACCAGAGTAAAGTGAACGACAAGAACAAAACTTTTCAGGGCTTATGTTTTACGGAATCTCTCTCATCGTCTTTCAGTCGTATCCCTTTGTGTGTTTGTTTCTATGGAATGCAGTTGTTTTACACTTGGGGGACGTTTAGAGGGATTTTGTATTCGGGCTAGTAATTGAAGAGAATCTAAAACTCGTCTATCAATCACTTTGTAGCGTTTCTAACAGGTATGCCTGTTAATCTATGAACTTTTGCAGGCATCAATTTCAACGAGGTGGTTTGGATAGATATGGGTTTTGTCCTTAATTTATTCAGCTTTTTGGTTTATTAATAATTCACTTATGATTATTTGCTTGAATTTCAATTTCAATTTGGCCAAAGGAAGTTACATTTTACAATAAATCTTATTATTATACAAAACACGCTACCGAAAAATCTCATTAAAACATATTTTATTCCAAAATTGTTCTTCCCGTAAGCATTATCTAATATCTAGCTTCCGTTGAAGGCGAATATGTCCTCTTCTCATGTAAATATACTTTGTCCACTGTAAGTCAAAAGCATCACTTGATTAAAATTCAAAAAATGATCCTGTAAGTAGCTTGAATGCAATCAAAAAAAAAAAATCCCCAGCGACCATGTGAGCAGAGGAATATCCTAAAACGAAATGACATGACAACTAACTTTCTTTACTCCCGGTATAAATGCTTCCCCTTAAGCTGAGTACAGAATTTTGCATTATTATATTCTTGTAGGAAAAAAATGAACAAAAACACACTACAAAGGGAATACTATCCCATAAAGGAAGTACATAAACACTTGAAATGACAACACCGGCTTCTGTAACAACACGACAACGGCAACGGCAAACGCCAACAATATAAAACTACTAATATACACGATAAAAAAGCGAACAAATCACGGACTGGGTTCTAATATCCATTCAACTCGGTATACTATACCTTGGCCATATCAAAGCCCGAGTATCTAGAGTATCTATGGAAACACAAAAGAAAAAATAGAAATAAAAATAAAAGAATGAAAGGACGAATAACAAGAAAAATTCCTCAACAAAAGCGAACATCTTGAAAAGTACCTCACAACATTTTGATCTTCTCCTCTACTATGTATTTCATTTTATGTAGGGAATTTCCAAAACTTTTATGCGAACGCGCTTCTTTGTCCACTTTACACTAGATTTGCATTAATTTTATAACTTGAATATGACAAAGCAAAGAAAAGGATAAAACGAAAAAAATGGGAATCGGTAGAATTTCAAGGATTTTGTTGCCCTTTTTTGCTATATCGACTTCACGGATACTAGTATGTGTTGATTCAATGGTAGGGAATGCGAGCTCTTGCCATGAAAAATTGTTCAAAATTCTCGGAATTTAATATAAATACATATGTATTAATACAAAGTTTTAGTTTTCGAGCAACCCGGTAAACAATTTAGTTTTTGAAATACGTACTTTCCTTTTTTTTGTTTAATAAATTTTGTAAAGACTTGGGGAAAAGAATCGAATTTTCCGGATCGCCAAGATGTAGCAGCTCATAACGAACAATTGCCCTCCAATCCCACCAAACACTCAGCATCATTTTGTTTGCTGTGGCAATCCTGGCTTTGAAGTAGTCTATGGAGGATCACCGGGTTTTTGGAAATTATTGCTTGCATTGTATATTTTCGCACTTAATCGATATTACATCGCCCATAATAAGCCGCTTTCAGCAAGGTTTCTCTGCGCCCTTTCATGTGGCACCCAAACATCGAGCTTCTTTAAGTAGACTGCCCTTTCTAGAGCATTCCATACTGTCACGTGGTTCAGTTTTATTGCCTCCCCTCACTTCCAAAAACTTGTGTGTTCCCCCTTCTCCATCAGCTGCAAAATTGCCAAAAAGGAATCGAGCAAGCCACTCCTGAGTCTGGTGTTCACCTACAGCATTCTGACACTACACTTTACATATGGATTGTGTGGAAGGAATGAATGTAATAAGCTCTAACCTATAACGCGGTAACCTATTTCCTACACTTACCCTGTGATTATTTCGAATCCGATCATATCCGGATCACATTCCTCCTCAATCATCCCCACCCGGCTGGGGTCGGCCGCTCAGTCTTTGATTCTGCAGATGAATCACCATTACCAATCAGTGCTCTCAATGGCTTCGGTAATTCAGCATCAACCGGTGCACTATTTGGCTGCACCACCGAAATCAGCTGGAATTATTCTTCGGCAATATTATCTGTAATTGGAACCAAGGCAGCAACTGGTGCCGACGAAGGTGTCACATTGGTCCGGGGGAAAGTTTTTGCCGGCTTCACAGGAAGTCGATTCTTCTTCGCTGCTGTCACTGTACTAACAATCAATACCAGCATCACAAACATCATCTACTTACGAAGAAACAACATCCTTTTTTAACTTTTTTTGTTTTGTATCTGCAAATGGAAAAATGATGTTGCACAATCAATCGTATGGCATAACCGGGGCACAGAAACTAGCTGCGACAATCTTATTCACATCACCATTGTCTTGTCGACGACAATGTCGTTGTCAGTTGTTTCAGCATTTCGAGTCGACTGAAGCATTGTAAGACCCTTATGTTGGAAACAGGAAATCTTGAGATAAATTCCTTCACATTGAATATAGATAGGGGTGGCCGTGGTGTGATGGTAGACATCACCGACTGTCGAGCGGAAGGTCTGTAGTTCAAAGTCTGCCCATAGCCAAGAAATACAATTCCTATACACTCACAATAGATGGTCATTTCAAATTCATACTCTGTGGGTGCAGTTCTAATACAACATTTACTGAAAACTACAACCAACGTGAAAACTCAGTCGAGTTCCTCTCGAAAACTATATAGGACAACCACCCCTGTAGGGGTAGGCAATTTTCTGTTAATCAAATTGATCCTGTTGCGATAGACGCCAGACATTCCTCCAACATCTTGGATGTCCGAACTTTCCGAGGAGCCAATGTAAACTCGGATCATTACCTTGCTGCAGCCAAGGTACGTATGCGGATATCGCGAACTCTACCGAGTCGAGTAGGACCATTCAAATTTGACGTCGAGAAGCTGCAATAGCAAGGACCGCCGGGAACTTCGCCGATCGTGTCCCCCTTCCGTTTCCTCGGGAGCCAGTGCAAACTGTACAAACCATAGAATAGCAATGGAGACATTGTCAAAGCACCATCACGGATGCTGCCTCTGATGTATTAGGTTACCAGCCTCCATCTGGGAGACACCCTTGGTTCGATGACGAGTGCAGACAGGTACCTGCAGAAAAACAGATTGCATATATGGCCGCGTTGCATCGACTTACGAGAGCTGCTCGTGAGCTCCATGAGCGGAAAAGAAGGAATAAAAGAAAGCACGCGATCGAGGAGATGGAGAGATGTTGTCGCAGGAACGACGTTCGAAAGTTTTACCAAATAGTAAAACGAAACATGAGAGCACCGTGGCGCAGTGGGTAGTGTGTTAGCCTCTATCGCCGATGACATGGGATCGAATCCCGACACAGGCATGTCATCGAACGTGTTTTTCACGGTGTTTCTCCTCAGCGGGGTTCTGACAAAACCCCCTGTAGTAAAATTGTCATGAAAAGCTTCTCGAAATTCGCCGTTCGGAACCGGCAATAAACTGTAGGTCCCTTTCACCTATGGGAAAAATGAAATCACACACAACATGGGTGATTGAGAGAAGCTCGGCTCAGGTTCTTCATGGATAAACGAACCTGCCAAGGTTATAAAGTCAAAGCGGAAGCCTGCAGAGATGAACACGGACACCTCTTAGTTGAATCACAGTCGATGCGGAGAATGTGGAAAGATAATATCTGCGGACTGTATAACGGCGAAGATGGCCAAGATGCCGCTCTCAGGCAGAACGCACCATTCACACTGGACGAAGATGAGAGAGAATTCCGTCCACCTGACTTAGATGAGGTTAAAATAGCGATATCAAAACTAAAGCCTAATAAAGCTGTTGGTGCAGACGGCCTGCCTGCTGGGCTATTTAAAGCAGCTAGAGATGACCTAGTTGGGAACATGCACCAGCTCATCTGTAAGATATGTATGTTTGGAAGAAAGCATGCCCCATGAATGGAATCTAAGCATCGGTTGCCCGGTTCATAAAAAAAGGAGACCCCTATAACTGCGATGACTATAGGGGAATAAGTTGCCTTTCTGCCCTGCTGTGTGAATGCCTGAAACCATTCGTGGACAATTTGTCCTTCCTTTCAAGGTCCACGATAGACCAAATATTCACAGTGCGGCAAATCTTAGAGAAGACCCAATTTATCAGTATTTTTGATCACTTCTCATTCACAACAGCTGTATTGCACAATTTTTGCGTATACATACATGCTTTGAACTACCGACCTTTCGCTCGACAGTCGGTAATGTTTACCACAGCACTATGGCCACCCCAAAGGGACGAACCATATAGAGCCCTGTTATGTTTTGACATCCCTGCCAAACTCGTTGTGCAAGGATGATAATGGAAAATTCTCGCTCTCCATTATGGTCGGTAAGGAGTTAATCGAAACCTTCGATGTGAAAAAATGCACTAGCAAACACCAGCATTTAAAAAGTTGATGTCAAAACATTTAGAATTTAACGATTCTAAACTATTGAAGAAGGGACTCATCGATCCCTGCTAAATGAATTTGAAATACATTGCTTTCAGCTGTTTGGTAAGCGATTCCTCTTATCGGTAAAATATGCCATCAGATCAGCAGTGGATCTTTTACCACTGAAGTTTGCGCGATTCATGATATTTAAATAACTGTCGGTTTCTTCGTTGATTGCGCATTCAATACTTTAAAGCCGCGAACCTCAAAGGAACCCATGGTGTACACCATGGCGGTGTAGAGAAGATTAAAGAGGCTCTAGCCATGGTTCTGAACGAATCAACTTCGGAAGGTTATCAGAGGGGGAGTTAGAGGGTACTATTGTGAAAGTCAATAATACAATTTTGCAGCAAACTTAATTTGCTTGTTTCATGTTTACAAATTTCCGAAACTTAACTGCCACACCTCTTGATGCCGACCATCGTTGGACCAGGAGGATTCTGCTTTTCAGAGTGGTAAGCTCAATATCCCTATGTGCGGCACCGGTCTGGGCGGGAGCCCTTATAACGAAGGAGACGAGAAGAAAGCTGTCGTCTTCCTAGAGGCTCTGGGCAATAAGGAAAACATGCGGTTTCCGGACAATCTGGCTTGTATCATAGCGGGTATGGTATGGTCACCATCGACATCCCCGCCAATGAGATGCACAGAGTTTACCTTAAGCGAACCACAGACCGTCAAGAGATCAGTGTTATCTGGAGAATAAAAGCCGAAGAAAGGGCAACATCCATGCAATTATGGCAAGCCAGGTGGGACAACACGACAAAAGGCCGATGGACTTAAAATCTGATCCCTACGATCGAGGTTTGGGGAGAGAGAGCGCACGGGGATTGCAATTACCATATTACGCAATTCCTGTCAGGTGACGAGGGATGGTGAAGGACTAGCAAAGGCCTCGTAGGGGTAGCATCTGCCGACGGATGCTGGCCCGACAAAAAGCGAGTAAGAGCCTCTGCAGCCGAACATCTTGCAGCTCTGCTAGTCAGGTCCTACTTCCACCTCCTCGTGGTTCCATCTGGAAATTTCCTTAAAAGGGAAATTACTGACGGAAGAGGCCGAATGGCGAGTATCCTGCGCCACCAAACAGGATTAGTGTCGGTTGGGCTATGGTCTAGCGAACCATAACCGTAAAACCACTAATTGCTCAGAAACACAAAACAGCCTCGGATAATAAAACGGAACGGATCTATGTTGACGACCCTATGAGAAAACAAAAAACAAACAAGGACCTTCGGTTCCGTACGTGGAATGTTAGGTCCCTAAACAGACCACGTGCGGCCGAACAACTTTCGGACGCCCTAGACCGCTATAAAGCGGACATAACCGCCATCCAGGAAATGCGATGGAATGGACCGGGTAAAAAGCGGATGAAAAACTGCGACATTTACTACGGTGACTGCTATAGGGAGAGAGGACAGAGACTATTTGGATGCGGATTTGTTGTTAGAGGTGGACTAAGACATAAAGTCCTAAGTTTCCAGTATGTGAGTGAACGCCTCAAAACGATCCGCATCAAGGCAAATTTCTGTAACATCAGCCTCATATGCGTCCATGCCCCCACGGAAGACAAGGATGACTCAATCAAAGATGATTTCTTTGATCTCCTAGACAGAACATATACCAAATGCCCCAGCTATGATACCAAAATCATACTAGGAGATTTTAACGCTAAGCTGGGTAAAGAAAGCATCTTTGAGCGAGTCATCGGCAAACACAGCCTACATGACACCACATCCGATAACGGACATAGGCTGATCGACCTTGCAACGGGGCGAAATCTTCTTGTAGCCAGCACACGATTTTCCCACGTCGATATACACAAAGGCACCTGGCGGTCGCCAGATCAATCAGTCACCAACCAGATTGACCACATCGCGATTGACGTCAGACACTCCTCCACTATTCTTGATGTTCGCACTTTCCGAGGAGCGAACATCGATTCAGACCACTATCTTGTAGTAGCCAAGATACGTCAGCGCATAACACGAACACCGCGGAGTAGAGTTAGAACACCAAGCTATGACGTCGGAAAGCTACTATCGCCGGAGATCGCCAGTGCTTTTGCCAACCGCGTCTCTCTTAAGCTCTGCGATACACCTCAATCCTCCACTCAGTCAGTAGAGCAACAATGGAGCCTGTGCAAACAAGCCCTGAAGAGCACGGCAACGGAAGTGCTGGGCCTTAAAGCTCCACCACGACGAAACACCTGGTTCGATGACGAGTGTAGAAGGATTCATGCGGAAAAGCAGGAGGCATACAAAGCCTCACTACACAAAAAAAACAAGAGCGGCTCGTGAGCTCTACGAGCTTAAGAGAAGGGAGGAACATAAGCTTCTCAAGAGAAAAAAGAAAGAGCACGAGAAGCGGGCGATTGAAAACTTGGAGAGGTGCTATTGCAGGCACGACGTTCGAAGATTTTATCAGCGGATAAAACGAATGTCTCAAGGCTATAAAGCCCGAACGGAGGCCTGTAAGGATGAGAACGGACACCTAGTAGTAGAATCCCAGTCGATGCTGAGAATTTGGAAAAACCACTTCTGCAGACTGTATAACGGCGATGACAACCAACATACTGCCGTCAGGCAGAATGATCCATTTTTTAACGACGAAGATCGCAGAGAATTCCGTCTCCCTGACCTCGACGAAGTTGAGATTGCCATGTCGAAACTCAAGTCGAATAAAGCTGCTGGCGCAGATGGACTGTCTGCTGAGCTCTTCAAAGCGGCTGGGGGTGAGCTGGTTAGGAGCATGCACCGGCTCATCTGTAAGATATGGTCAGAGGAAAGCATGCCCGAGGAATGGAGTCTCAGCATTGTTTGCCCGATCCACAAAAAAGGAGATCCCTTTGACTGCGCCAACTATAGAGGAATAAGTCTCCTTAATGTCGCATACAAGATCTTCGCTGCCGTTTTGTGTGAACGCCTGAAGCCATTCGTAAACAAGCTGATAGGTCCTTATCAGTGTGGCTTTAGGCCAGGGAAGTCCACCATCGATCAAATCTTCACACTACGGCAGATCCTGGAGAAAACCAATGAGTTTCAAGTCGATACGCACCATCTATTCGTCGACTTCGAGGCCGCATACGACAGCGTAATTAGAGACGAGCTATATAACACCATGTTTACTTTTGACATCCCTGCGAAGCTCGTCAGACTATGCAGGATGACCTTGGAAAATGCTCGCTGCTCCATCCGAATCGGTGAGCACCTCACCGATAGTTTTGATGTCAAAAAAGGATTTGGGCAGGGCGATGCGCTGTCGTGTGATTTCTTTAACATCGTATTGGAAATGATTGTGCAAAAATCACAGGCCAATACAAGAGGCACAATCTACTTCAAATCCTCGCAACTCCTTGCATACGCCGACGACATTGACATAATAGGTAGATCGCAGCGAGATGTCAGTGAGGCGTTTGCGAGTATTGAGATGGAGGCGGCAAAAATTGGTTTGGCAGTTAATGAGGGCAAGACTAAATATCTGCTGTCATCGAAAAAGGACATTTACCACCGACGTCTTGGACAGAACGTGCATATTGGCAGATATAAGTTCGAGGTAGTTAAGGACTTCATATACCTCGGCTCCGCGGTGACTTGGAACAACGACACCAGTTTCGAAATCAAGCGCAGAATTACTCTTGCCAACCGCTGCTTCTTTGGGCTCAAGAGGCAACTGAGAAGTAGAGCCCTCTCTCGTACGACCAAGTTGACCTTATATAAGACCTTAATTATCCCGGTCCTGTTATACGGCGCAGAAACATGGACTTTATCTAAAGCGGATGAGGAAATCCTTGGTCGTTTCGAGAGAAAGATTCTGCGTTCGATTTTCGGTCCCATAAACACAGAGGAGGGTTGGAGGAGAAGATTCAATCACGAACTGTACGGGTTGTACAGCGACATGAGTCTGGTCAGGCGTCTACGGATCCAACGCCTAAGATGGCTAGGCCATGTAGAGCGAATGGACACCACAGCTCCAGCCCGTAGAGTCTTTGAATCCAACCCCGAGGGACGAAGAAATAGAGGACGACCGCACCTAAGGTGGCGCGCACAGGTGGAAGGAGACCTCAACCAACTGGGCGTGCGGCATTGGAAGACTAGCGAAAGATCGTGCTAGGTGGAGAGGCATGTTGGTTGAGGCCCAGGTTCACCCCGAACCGTTAAGTAAGTAAGTAAGTAAGTCAGGTGACGAGGGCTATCGAAAACATCTCCATAGAATAGGACACGTTAGCTCGCCCTTCTGGCCAGGAGGAAAAAGAAGACGCAGAGCAGACGCTTTGCAGAGGCACGAATGGACCTGCCGGTCCCAGAGCTTCTAATAAGTCATATGATAAACTCAGAGGAGTACTGGCTGGAGACCTGCTCATTTATAACGAGCGTACAAAAACAGAGAGAAGCTTGGCTCCCTTCATGGGCTGTAACGTCACCAAAGAAGAAGAAGTACAAAAAGAGCTGAAGAGGCTGGAAAGAATAAGAAGAGCTGGAACGGTGGACTTGGAGCACATCGCATACGTCCCGCGGGGAGAGTGGTTGATGAGCGCAGGGTGCGGTTTAGTAAGTAGGCGCATCGAGTATTCGGGATTGCGAATTGTACATGTCAGTAGCCCGGGTTACTGCATCTCGCTCTGGTCGGCCAATCACTGAAAAAGACGACGTTTTTCAAAACATACATATATGTATGTACGTTTAAGGAGAACTTATTTAATTATTAATTACTGCCAGCAATTATTGTTATCTATTTAAAGCTACTGAAGTCGCAGAGAGTAAAACTTCTAGCATTTTATCCACTTAACTTATCAGAAATATGTCGTCATCCTTTCCGTGACTTCCGTTCCATATCGCCTTAGAAAGAATTGTAAATGTTATATCAATAAAAGTTTTAAAAATAACTTGTAGTTTTTGTTGTTGGCCAAAACGTCACTAAAGTATTAACTTTGTTAAGTGTGCTCTTTTGTAAAGAGAAAAATATTAACTGCGTATTTTTTGTAGGTTATGCACATGTTTTCTCAATAAAAACAACAATGATGTCCTTTCTACCCTATCCCACCGTAGGAGGCTTACCAGAAAACAAAAAATTTCGAAGCGTATCAGAATCATAGTGTCACCAGATTATTAACATCAACTCCGTCCCACAACTGTCATAAAGCTCTTTATTCAAGGTGCCCATTCTCGTTTTTGTTGACCTACACGTTCAGCTTGTTTGATCTCGATCCAAAATTACTTGGTACCCGACTTGTGTGCCTTCAATTCACCAACGACATCATTTCAACAGCTTGTGCAAAAAGTAAAACGTCTTCAACCCAATAGGACCGACAGTAAAAATAAATTTTTCAGCAACGACGACAAGTCCTTTCTGCCGTTTCGCCTAATACCACTACCACACAACCACACACTTGTCATTCAGCCTTTCGTTCTCGGTGTGGCAATCGAATGTTACCCGAAACCCTTTCGCCGTAGGTCGGCTGGTCGAATTGGGCTCAGAAAATATTTATAAAGAGGTGCCTGACCCACTTGTCACAGCGGTCCGGTGGTTTCAGCATTCGGGTTACGTAACCTCCGTAACTGGGCTGGTAGCAGATGTTTTGCAAACAATTAAATTTAATGGGGGTAACACCAAATATTATTCAATTGCTATGTCCGCACGCCTAGCTGTTGGGTATATGATATTTCGGAAGACCTTTCTACGAATGACTCGGAGTAGAGGCTTTTCGTCGAGGATACGACGAAAGTTGATTTACTTTTTAGGGTGAGCGATACGAAAATATGTCGCAATGGGATAATTGAATGACATGGGAATGCGGTACGGTTTGAGTGGTGGTGAATTTGGGGTTTTGTTTTTTTTGATCTTATCTTCTTATCTTCTTCAAATTACATGATACTTGGACAAAGCTGCGAAGCTCTATAGAAGTCGTTTCTATAATAAATTAAAAAAAAAAAAAAAAAAAAGTTTTTTTATACCACGAAACTGATGGTTTTGTTTCGGAATTTCTGGAAAAGTTCAACGTATTCCTGGCAATATTCAGGTGTACGGGCAAGTTGTAAAAAGAATATTGATGACGACTAGAAGTGATAGTGTGATAATTGACAGTTCGAAATTACTGAAATATGCTCCATGAATGAATGGCGCATTTCCATTTCCAGACGCTATTTTAAATAGGGGAAGTTTTCTTTAAAATTAAAAATAGGCTTTCTCGAATCACCGACTCTATCGAACATGCCAGTGCCAAATAAGATACTCGTAAGATACCATCTGGTAGATCGAAAAATCAGTACATGTGATACCAAATGGCTTTAGAACCGCATAGAAGATTTTTTCTGACATTTTGGTTTTCCCTCGTTATAAACGAAAAATGTTAAACAAATCTGTCAAACACTTAGCTTTTCACAGTGACCAAGAAACTATGATGTGCGAGATTTGGCGACCAGGTAGTCACAATGGTCAACATATCCATGATATTTTGTTGAATGTTCGAGTCAAGGTTCGTGTGATAGCTGGGACTGTACCAATTTCAAGGTTATACGAATCCTGTGTGGCCGCGTTTACTGACTTTGGATCAAAAAGGGATCCAGGATCCGAATTCTTCAAGTGTAATTTCAAGTGAATTTTTACAGAGTTCAATAACAGTTGTTGGATCCTGGAAACACAACCACACGCCAGAATTCGAGGAATATCTTACGTTCGCAGGAAGAATTTTTCGGGACAGTACTTTGCGAGGGTTGGTGAAAATCTTCAAAAGACACTATGAGGACCGACAGCGCTTACCCCTATTTTTCTCTAGTATACAGTTTGTAAATCATCGGACGAAGTAAGTATCTCTTCCAACGCCAGCCGTGATCGCTCTAAGACTGGGAGTATTCGTTACGGTGTTTTACAAAAAGAGTCTATTAGATAAGTAGTTTTCCAGAACGTTCGATAGTTGTTCATGCCATACTTTGTCAAAGGTTTGGGAGACGTCGAGAAACACTCTCGAACATACATATTTCGACCTCAACGGCTATTCTATGTACTTGGTCTATAGTGGAATTTTTGCTTTTGAAACCAAACTGACGATCCGGCAAAAGTCGCCTTTTTTCGACAATCGGCTTTAAGCGATTGGTTATAATTCTTTCGAAAATTTTCGAAATTATCAGCAACAATGATATTGGAATGTAAGATTTCTTATCCATCTGTGGCTTCAGAACCATAATAACTTCGGCGACCTTCCATTGGCGCAGCATGTTTTCTAACCTAACCACTGCGTTAACAAGATTTGAAAGTTTGAGCAGAGCAGAGGAAAATGGTGTGAGAAAAACTCAAACTTCTCTTCGACTTTAATGTAGCGATCAGATATGTACGCCTTTTGCAACGAAGAAATCGATAAGGTCAGGTTTTTTCATAATGTCTGTAGGCCAGTACAGTGGTTTGCCAGTTGAATAAAAGTTGCAGCCACAATCCGTACCAGCTTTGTAGAGCATTTTGCCTCTCTGTGAATTACATCGTGAACCCCAAAAAGTGCGTTTGGCGTTAAAAGCATTTTGTTATTTGATGTTCACCACAGATATATTTAGAGACAATTTGATACCAAACTTATTAAAAAATAAGTCCAGTCGCATGACTGGACCCCGGACGAGCTTCAAACATGTAAGCTTAGGTTAAGCATACTTCTTAGAATCAATTTGTTATGTAAATTCTTTTACACGAGCCAAAATAATTAAGCAAATAAATCATCAAACTTTTATTATCGGCACAGTTTTTAAGAAATTGCAAGAATATCAAATATAAAGTCAAATTAAAATAAATAAATTAAATTACTCAGTTAAAGTCCTTTTAATCGAATCCTTTAAAAAAATTAAATGCACGGATTACTCCGTGCCCAACAACTAGGAATGAAACAACTCGAATACGTTATAATTTGCGATGTATGTATTTACTTGGCCAGTGCCAACCAACGAATGCATGAACATGAACATAATCTATAATCTTAAATCTAAGTTCGGGCGGCCTTGGTTCCCACGGTAGCCCGTACACGCGCGTAGTCAAACTGCAAGCGCAGCGTATTGCAACTCGATCGCTATTGCAACTCGACCGCTCATCAGGTCGTTGCTCGTGTGTGTTAACTGCCCCCTTTTTAAATATCTGCGTCCCGCAGATTAATGACTGAACACATGGGTGAACTTGAACTCCTGGTGGGTTGATGAACTTCCTTCCCTAGGTCGTCGCTAAGATGTCGGGTTGCCCTTGATCGTTGAGCTGGCTGAGGAGTCTGCTTCCGTTGTAAGGGTAGATGAAGCTCCGGAATGTAGATTTTACCATAGACTTTTTTCCACAGCAAAAATATCGAGATAGTTAGAGCTATGATGATGGAGATCTCTGTAATGATGGAAGAATTAAGGTTTTCTCTTAATGATTTAATATGCTCAATGTTCTTGACGCTGATATCGTGGAGATGCTGCAAATTTGGTTTGACGCTTCTACTGGTCACGTCGACCAGGACGGCTGGAAGTGCTTGCAAACTCATAGACATCCTACCGGAGTAAGTTTGATTTCGGATGCGGATCGTGTCGTTGTCCAACTGAATAAGATAAGTGCCTTCTAAATTAATGGAAGAATTGTTATTTAAAAGTGAACCATTAAAGTTAGTAACAAAGATTGAGTTTCCCCCAATAAATTCGATAACTTCCTCATTGGTGTTTCTGAAATCACATGCCGCAGAGCCACCCCTGAGAATCCTAGACAGACATGCATCTTCTGGTAATTTCTCCAGCGCGCCTTCCTCGCATACTGACGAGTCCCCTATGCGTAAGCAATCGCCTTTAATTCCGTACGTCTCATCGTGGTTCAGCAGTAACTTCGTGTAGTCAAGGACAATCTGTTTTCCTCCTTTAACAGCAGCGCGAGCGGCCAATACATGGAAGATTTTTGTCTCAACCTTCGGAATTGCTAGAATATACAATAAAAGGGTTCCATTGGTGTATATGGAGGGCCGCCCATATTCTACAGCCTGGATAGCATTTTGATACGGCAGGGTTTCCAGCTCGTTAACGATTGTGTTGATTTCTTCGGGATCCAGTAGATTGCTGTTAACTATTCCGGTTTTGGCCATTTGACAAGCCCTGGTTAGTTCATATACTCCCTCCTTCAGTATGAGTATCTTATTAAGTAGGTTACGCTTTAATCTCTCGGTTTCATCGTTACGTATGGCATTATTCTGACGGTCAATGAGCTCGTTGACCCTGCTCATGACTTCGTGGGTCGCGTCGAATATTTTTTCATTAATTTTGTATTGGAGGTTGTTGTTATTTGCCATTTCTGATTGTGCTTGTAAGAGTTTGTCCCAATCGGTGGCATCGGGGGAACCAGCCAGCCACTTCCAGGCCGATCCAATCCAGTTGATAGATCTCCTCTGCTTTGTTCTTGGATCACGTAGCTCCCTCATTCGATTTTTTACTTGGTTTAGATGGTAGTTAAGAAGCAGCTGCATTTCCTGATCTGGCTTAAGGTTCGTAGCCGATCGCTCGATATTTTCGACCAGTGATTTATATTTTTGTAAATCAAAAACGTGGACTAGTTTGAAGTAACCATTTGTCAGCCATGCATTGCCTTCTCTAATAGTCACGACGGGTGACTTATAGGGGAAAATGTGCAAGCCATGCGCAGGAACCAAGATACCTAAACTGTAATATAAAAATCATAGCAAAATTAAGTAGATTAGATATGTATACATAAAAGCGAGCGAGTACTACCATTGGATATTGGATATTTCATTTGGAGTTATTAACAAAAGATATACAGTCATAAGTCATTAACATTAATAGAAAGGTGTATCATACAATCATACATCGAGTGAGGCACCATCTCCTCCTTTTTTTTTTTTTTTTTTTTTATTATGTACATCTATGTATTTTTACTTGTTGTATTCTTTATATGGGCTTTGTGAATTCTTCGCCCGCTTACTGTAGTTATAGTTACACGGTTGTCCTTTGCAACTATCTCTTTCTTATATAAAGGTTTGCCTTTGCCTTTAATACGCCTTATGGCTGTGTAAACTACGTCACCCTCACTATACTTCCTCGGCCCGGTGCGTTTGCGATTAAGCCTCGCGTTCCTTGCTTCCATATTCCGCTTGATGATGCCTCTGAGATCTTTGTTAATTTTTGAGCGAATATTTAATAGATTTTGGTAATTCACCCTCTGGGATCTGTTAAAGAAAATGTCTGTGGGCTTTCGTTTAGTGACCGAGTGAACGGTGTTGTTATAGCGGTCGACCGCGATATAAACAAGTTCCTTCACCCTGAGATCAGGATTCTCAGCCTTCAGGCACCGAAAGATTTCAAGTATAGTAGAGTGGACCCTTTCTATCTGCCCATTCACTTCACTTCTATAGGCAGGGGTCAAGTAAAGCTTGATTCCTAACGATTTTATGAAATTTAGGACGATTGGGCTTAGGAAACCTCTTTCGTTGTCAGTGACCAACATTTGAGGAACCGTGAAATAATGTAGAATTTTAATTAGTTTTGATCTAATGTAGATGGAAGATTTCTCCTTAATACAAAAGAATTTAGAAAACTTTGAGAATTTGTCGACAACCGTTAGGAATTTCTCATTCTGGATTTCCATAATATCCATATGGAGAATTTCACATGGGTATTTGGGACACGGTGTCGGTTGTAATTCGGGTGCTATAGGGTGCCGGTCATACTTGTTCGCATTACAAATTTCACATAGGACAGCGAACTTCCTAATTTCAGACATCATATGGGGAAAATAGAAATTCTCTAGTATTTGCTCCTTGTTTTCCTTAGGGGCGCGATGGGCTCTTCTGTGTTCCTTTTCTATTATCAGAACTTTTCGTTCCTCATTGGCAACGTCTTCGACGACTCTTTGTGTGACTCGAATTTTATACTTCTCGAATTTTGCTAAGTAAATCCTTTGGAGCATCCCGAGATATTCTTCCGGAATCTTAATTCCATTCACTACATTGGGATGAAGGTATTCCCTTAGCATTTCCACAAGGTTTTCCTCCGTTATGGTTTTCAGAGAAATATAGTGGCGGTGATAGCCAGGGTGTGGTTCCTCGTGCGCACACAGCTCCGGGCCCAATCTAAATATTAGTTGATTCCGAAAGACATTGATTGGGGCTTCCACGTGGGGTATCAAGTCTGAGCTGTCTTGGTCGGCACTGTGCATGGAACCTGAATCTGTATGACCATCGGATAGTTCACAGAAACCCTCTTCGGCTGTGCCGGTTCGCGAGTCACAATCCATCGACATTCGTCCTTCACACGCGGTGCTTGTGTCTGAGCGAGCGCTCGACCGTCCTTCGCTGGCTGTATCGGTGTTTTCGTTTGTCAAATGGTTGATCTGCGTTCGGAGGCGTGAGAGAGCGTCAGCCACAAAATTTGATTTACCAGGCGTGTAAATCAATTCGTAGTTATACTCCTCGATTCTCGCCTTCCAGCGTTTTAGCTTCGCATTATGGTTTCTGTTACTTAGCGCAAAGGTCAGAGGCTGATGATCAGTGTATATTCTCACCTTTTTTGCCCCGTACAGATAGTTCCTCAAATTATCGAGAGCCCAGACTATCGCGAGCATCTCTTTCTCGTTTGTCGCATAGTTTTCTTCCGTGCGGTTTAGAGATCGAGATATGTACGCAATAGGCCGCTCTTTTCCATGCTCACCTTGGGAGAGCACAGCACCAACCGCGTAATCGGAAGCGTCCGTGGTCAGGTTGAAACTTTTCTCAAAGTCTGGAAATGCCAGGACCTCGGCAGATGTAAGTAATTCCTTGAGGGTTTCAAATGCCCGTAAGGCTTCATGGTCGAGGGAAACTGGAACACTTCTAGACTGGCTTGCCTTAACTTGTGCGAACTCTCCACGAGTTATATTTGTGAGGGGCTTGGCTATTTTTGCGTAATCGCGGATGAACTTCCTATAGTAGGAAGTTAATCCAAGGAAACTTTTTAATTCCTTCAGGTTCACCGGCGGCAGAATTTTTTCGATGGCCTTGACCTTTTTTGGGTCCGGGAGAATACCTTCAGGAGTGACTAAATAGCCGAGAAATTCGACGGTGGTGGCCAAAAAGGTACTTTTTTCCCGATTAACCTTTAGGCCCGCCTCAAAGAGCTTGGTAAACACGGTTTCAATATCCCTTAGCTGATCTTTCTCAGATTTGCTATAGATGATTATGTCATCGATATATACATAACATATTTTACCAATGAGGTCTTTAAGTACGTCATCTATCATCCTTTGGAAGATAGCGGGAGCATTTTTGAGCCCGAACGGAAGTCTTAAGTACTCGTATTTCCCGTTCATAGTTGAGAAGGCGGTTTTCGGGATATCGTCTTCGTTCATCATGATTTGATGAAAGCCCGAGGTCAAATCAAGGGTTGTGAAGAATTTTGCGTCTCCCAGACTGGCTAGCGTGCTATTTATATCCGGTATGGGGTACGTATCGGGTATTGTTACAGCGTTGAGACGCTTGTAATCAATCACCATTCTATACTGCTTTTCCCCGCTAGGTTTTGGTTTTTTGGGAACGACCTATATGGGCGAATTATAGGGGCTGTTTGATGGGCGAATTATGTTTTCTGAGAGGAGTTCTTTGATCTGCCGATCGACTTCCTCTCTCATGCAGGCAGGGTAGGGGTAGCTTTTTGCGTAGACTGGTTCATCCGTACTCGTGCGAATTCGTGCTCTTACGCTAGTTCTTACTTTGTCGTTACCCACTGGTCCGAAAAGGTCTTCGAACTTTTTACATAGATTTTCCAGTCCGGACCTTATGGACAATGGAATATTTTCCCCTAGTGACAGTAGCTGGTTGACCGCTTCAGAGGGTTGGTTTTTAAGAGGAATTACCCCGCCGGATCCGATTGTGAGCTGGTTTTTATCTCTGTCGATGACTGCTTTTAACTGCTTCAGCGTGTCATCGCCAATTATCCCATCAAATGATTTTAAACTCGGTAATATAAAAAAGGTAACATTAAGATCTGATCCTATGTTTTGAAAGAATTTTCCGGAAATTTTGCTGTCTATGCGAACCTTCCCAGCAGGACTGTTCACGTAGAATGGGTTTTGGACGGGTTCAGGGAGAGGAGCCAGGTTTGGTTTAATGAAATTCTTGTTCGCTCCTGTATCCACTAAGAAACTTAGTACGCCCCCGCCCCGCGTAACATATTCTAGGTATGGTACGCTGGAAATGAGGCCCCTACCATAAAATTTTCTGGCGCTGACTCTTCGTCTAGGCCATTCGATTCTGCCAGTCTTGGGGTTTCGGCCTCAGTAGGCACCATATGGTACAGCCGTTGTTGTTTGCGAGGATAATTATCGGAAGTTGACTCTCGCTTGAATGGGTTAGGGCGACTCGCGTTGTTCACGTTTCTTGTATGAACAGAGCTATCTACTTCCATTTTGATCGGTGGCTTCGGAGTAGTCGGCCCTGTTTGCGGATAATGCGGCTGGAACCCTGAGTTCCAAGCTGGGTAAGATCGTTGAGTGAATTTATTTCTTGAACTAAACGATCTACCAATGCCCCCGGATAACGCCGTATTGCCCCGAAAATTGTAGTTAATTGGAGAGGTAACAGTGTTCGGAGCGTTCACATGCACAGAGTTACTCCTAAAGTTTAGGTTTTGCATCTCCAAGCAGGCCGAGTAGGCTTCGGGTAGTGTTTTAGGTTTCTGGATTACTAAAAGTCTTGAGAGGTCCCCATTCAACCCTCTTATGAATACGTCTAATGCGCGGTTTCTATATGTTTCCACTAAAGCATTCATTGTTTCCGTTGAATAAACTTCAGCTCTGATTTTACTCAGAATTAGGGAAAACTGGTGGTTTACAGCCGCGTAGAAATCGTCAACACGGGAACTGCCTTGTGTAAGTCCATTGAGCTGATGCTCCAGCGTTCGCAGATCCCTCTTATCTGCGTAGTGTAGGGAGAGGACTCTTTTAATTTCTACCCACTCATTGTCGAATATGTTGTACGACACTAGGGCAGAATCCGCCTTTCCCCTGATTTTCTGACGGATGTGTTGGAGGATTGCTCGATATATGGGTTTATTACGGACTATTTCATAATCTTTCAGTACCGTCTCAACACTATGGACCCAGGAGACATATTGCACTGGGTTGCCATCAAAGACTTGTAGCTCCTTGACGGAATCAGGGAGCTTGGAGATTTCTTTTAAATCTTGTTCGCTAGTTGGTGCACAAAGTTGTGTCAGTGGCTCCTCCTGAGTCGTAGGGATACCTGTCAGACCAGAATTTTCTAAAGCAAGGATGCGATTGGTAATAGTACCCAACTGATCTTTTACTGCCTGGACTATTCCCTGTGGATTATTTCGCTCTAGAGTAACCAGGCGACTCTCTAGACCTTTAAGTTGTTCAATCACTGTATTTATTGCTCCTGTGAGCTGTGTGACTGAACTTTTAAGTTCATCCATCTTGCAAGCCTATAGACAAAGAAGTAACCGGGAGAGCGAAGTGGAGCAAGGCAAATTATACAACAAACGGTGGTATATATTTATCTATAACTACAGCAGTGGGTTTTCGTTTTTATAGATACAATTTTTTCTTTCTTCTTTTTTCTTTCTTAATATCAAAAAAAAAAACAAAAAGTACGTATATGTATGTATGTCAATATTTCTGTTATCCTTATTCTAGATAGCCCTTTGATATTTCCCTGGATGCCCGCTAAGCGCTCTCTTTTTTTAAAATTTCGGGGTAGCCACTCTTGCTTGGAAGTCTCGTAGGTATCCGTTTTAGTCGTTAATGTGGTAAACGTCCACAGCGACCTACTAAGGTACGAGGGTCTTCACCGCAAATTATTTAATTGAATAAATTCTTCAGTGGTCCGGCCCCTTTTTTCTTCGAGAGTCGGCCCCTAGGCATAAAAATGGAAGCTAAATTGTCTGGGCTATCTGTCAGTTTAAATTAAAATATTTTGGTCTTTTCCCTTTTTTTTCCTTTTTCAACACAATTATCCTTAACTAACTACTCTTATATTTCATAACTTATAACTATCTTACTACAGTGTAACAATTATGGACCAGCCCCGCATCTCGGTGTCTTCTTGGTTCAGATTCTATTATATAATTTTCCCTGGTTATTTCACTGCACTTGATTTGTATTTTCCTTTTTACTGTGTCACTCTGCTATTTTTAGCCTCTTTTGGTGATTTCACTGTACTTTATATTTTCACTTCGATTTTCCTTTCACTTCCCCCTTGACTTCACTGCACTTCATTCGTGGATTTTCACTGAATTGTACTTCCTTTTCACTGCGACCTTCGATTCCACAAATGTTGTAACTGCACTGTACTTTCGGTCGCACTCGCAACTTTTATAATTCTTTCAATGGTTTCTTTGTTTTTATTTTTTTACACTGGTAATTGATCTGAATCCTTTTTACACTCGCGACGCGGGCTGTCCCTGCTCGGGCGCCAGTTAAAGTCCTTTTAATCGAATCCTTTAAAAAAATTAAATGCACGGATTACTCCGTGCCCAACAACTAGGAATGAAACAACTCGAATACGTTATAATTTGCGATGTATGTATTTACTTGGCCAGTGCCAACCAACGAATGCATGAACATGAACATAATCTATAATCTTAAATCTAAGTTCGGGCGGCCTTGGTTCCCACGGTAGCCCGTACACGCGCGTAGTCAAACTGCAAGCGCAGCGTATTGCAACTCGATCGCTATTGCAACTCGACCGCTCATCAGGTCGTTGCTCGTGTGTGTTAACTTACTCATTTAAACTGGCAACGTAAATAATTAAAAGAGAAAAAGATTAAAGTTAAATAAAGCTTAACTTTTCCTCCTCATAAGTCTACTAGGATTAATGAAAATAACAGTAACAGTCTGTAGTGTATTGTGTAAGGCTAATATGTTTTGTTATGTGTCATTCTGGTCTTGATTCTTGTTCGAAAAAAATATTGGAGATTTCTATAAAATGAAATGTTGTATATAAACGAGAAAATTTAAAAACTCGTCACTTAGAGCGAAGGTTTATGCTTAACAATAAAAAACTTTTAAACTAAACAGTAAAAAACTTCAATACGAATCATTCTAAGAACTATGATGTACGTTAGTAGAATATGGGACTGTATAATTAAGCCGCTAATTATCATTATTTCGAGGATTTGGCACTTTAACTAAATGTTTGTAATATTCTGTAACTGCAGATGATATTTTTAATTGAAACTGCAATGGAAAGCAACAAATGGGATTCAGTCTAGGGAAAGTTTTATAGTAACCACCAATAAAAAAAATCGGTCTAAGGTCATTAAAAGGACTTATGAGCTGGGTCGCTTCACTGATTCGGCGGATTTGTCTGCAGTAGCAATTATTAATTAACAGTTGATAATATTCGCTTTTGCGATATACTAGATTTTCTGTATTGTCGTTTATAAATTGCGTGAGTAATGGTACAATTTATGCAATAAATATTTTTACAGAAAATACTTGAGAAATTTCACTATCTATGCTTCCTTTAGTAGCGTTACAACCCATAAAGGGCCAGAGCCAAACTTTTCTCAATCACCCATGTTGTGTGTGATTTATTTTTTACACAGGTGAAAAGGACCTAAAAATTTAGTTCCGATTCCAAGTGACATTTTGCTGGTGGCCCGCCAAGGATGGACGCCGTGAGATAAACCTACGATAGCGTTGGTGTTTCTTGGCAACCGAACTCGCTCATCGAGCGTCAGAGCCCAACACACTTATTACCACGCCACGGCGCCCTATCTATATTGGTAGTATAAAAATAACCGCCATCACTACGCGATTTGACACCGACTTTTGCTTACATCTGAGACTTACATATGTCTGCGAACAAATGACCCTTGAAAGAATAAATTTAGGACAACGTTGAAATAGTTTCTGCCAAATCAATAGGGGAGACTTCGTAACGCAAATTCGTGGAAAACAAATATGAAATGCACTGAGATGCTTAATTAAACTGCAACCGAATTCGGAAAGTCTATAGAGTCCGGTTTTACGATTTATTACTTTAGACACAAATTGACCTTTCATAGTACTTATTTGGATACACATATCCATATGTATGTATGTATGTATGTTGGCGTTACAGCCCATGAAGGACCAGAGCCGAGCTTCTCTCAATCACCCATGTTGTGTATGATTTAATTTTCCCATAGGTGAAAGGGACCTACAGTTTATTGCCGGTTCCGAACGGCGAATTTCGAGAAGCTTTTCATGACAATTTTACTACAGGGGGTTTTGTCAGAACCCCGCTGAGGAGAAACACCGTGAAAACACGTTCGACGACATAGCTGTGTCGGGATTCGATCCCGTGTCATCGGCGTCAGAGGCCAACACACTACCCACTGCGCCACGGTGCTCTCATATATCCATATATCAGATGTGTTTCTAAAATTGGAAAAGACGTTGACACAAGCGCATTGTATGTATGTTTTCTTTTTTTATAGTTACACCCGCACTCAAGGCTAAGGGCTTTACACGTTTGAACGTTGTGCGAGCGAAGCTAACAGGGAGAGGGAGAGTTTCGCTCAGGTTTACACACAACCTGAACGGAGTGCAATGGTTTTGAGTCGTAGATGTCCGTTCACCACTCTCGGGGTAGTTTGTCCTGGATAGGATGAGAGCCGCCCAGATTTTCGCGTTGGTTATAATTCACAGTAATTCGTTCATGCACTTTTAGTGTTAACCCTTTCATGCCCGAATTTTTTTGGCCAGGGCAAATATTTTTTTGTCGACATATTTGTGTCAATATACACCTAAATATGGACTGATATAATTTTCGAAGTCCTATCTATCATGTTTCCGGAAATATAGAATGTTGCCTATAGGCAACATTGGGCATTAGTGGTAAATTCAAAACACATATGTAAATACATTTATTCTTTTTTTATTTAGATATTTCTATTGAATTTACATAAGTATGATACGATACAAAGCAATTTTTTGCGGATTGCAACACAAATATACTTTGCATTTGCTGCACTTTGAGCGTGGAAGGCCAGTTTGACACACTCTGTATCGTCCCTTTGAACCCCATTGTACCCAATGGCTAGTTTGGTCAAAACTTACTTTTTTCAGGTTCTGCACAATAATCTATTTTACGAGAGCTTGTAGAAGCTAGGGCTGGTGACGATGGAGCTGATGATGATAGACCTGGGGATGATGGAGCTGGTGATGATGAAGCTGGTGATGATAGAGCTGGTGACGATGAAGCTGGTGATGATGGATTCGATAGCAAAGCGTTCTTCATTTCCAGTTTTAGTAAGTTTGGGCGGCCCCTTTTGCGTGGTATTATGGTTAAATTCGTTGCGTTCAGTAATCCATTGGCAATGTCCAGTTGACATATACTTTTTCTCTGAGCTCAAATGTTTTAGGTCTCTGCGGTACAAAAGCTAGCTGTTGACTACTGCAGAGTTTATGTACCAGTAAATAATACGCATCTGATCGGTGGTTGATTTTGTAAAGCTCTAGTTACATGTCTGCAAGGTCAACTCCCACCATATATGTATCTATTATAACATTCAACAATACCTTTACGAGGGATCGACACATACTTTTTCTCTTTTCGGCACCATCGTTACATTCACTCATCGGGTTCTTACCCATATAGTTTTAAAGAAGCTGTACAATCTTGTTATCATACCACCTACAAACAATCAAATTGTGTGCATTTTCAAATTTGAATTAACTTGATCCTGGGTCGTTCTTCTGCAGTTCCCTTTCAGTTTTCAGTTCAGTTTATCCGATTCGCTCTAATTGTTCTGACAGCTAAGATACCTTCAAAGCAATCATAAGACTGACCGAGGTGCACCAATTGTCAAAGAATAATTTAAAATTTCGATTGCTTGCAATATTCATCGATAAATAAAGAACTATGTCCGAGGATATTTCTAACCCATAAGATGGGCATGTTCCTTCGCCAATTTATAGCGTAAAATCGTACATAACTCCCGAAACACCAGCTCTTTTGAACATTTTGAAATATTGATACTTTGGTATTCCTCTTGGGGTATTAGATTATATTTTTCTTTCAATTTTTTTAGCTATGGACGAAGGTTGAGCAACTTGTCATAATTAGCATGTCCTTTTTGGTTTTGTTCAGCATTATCACCTATATGGTAACACTGCCTTCATGTGTCCTATATGGTAACACTGTCAAACCGATTTCTTGAAAATGATTGTGCTATCGCTAGAAGCCTGAGTTTTTGCGCCCATGCCATTTTTATGTGTAGTATTTTCACTGAACCCAAGTACAGTAATACACCCATGAATTTCTTTATTTCATAAGGATAATGATATCATTTCTGGACTAATCTTTTCTGACGATTCGCTTTAATAGTGAGAAAATGTTATAAAAGGGCTTAAATGGTTCGTGAGAAATTTTAATTAGCGGTTTACGAAATTGTAAAATATTCTTTGGCGACTTGAAAAGATAGCCAGAAATTGCTATTGAAATTATTCCTACAGTGTTTCGTAGAATAAAGACTAGTCCTGCGAAATGTCTCGAAGAATACTCATGAATTGACCTGCGTTGACCTTAAAGCTATACATATATGACAGTGTCTAAATGGACAATCTATGTATGTATATGAAAAAGTTGCCATATTTTGTTATCCCAAACTCGTCAGGTTGTGCATGATAACAGTCCTGTTCCCTTAAGGTGACTACCGAGCTAACCGAGGTATTTGTTGTCAAAATAAGGATTCAGACAGGGCTACGTATTGTCGCGCTGGACTCTATTATTTCCGCTGAGAAGTCAGTGTAGCCTTTGAAACATAAGCCCCTGAAATGAGTCTTAAGGTAAAAGAGGGGAAAACCGATTATAATATATGTTATCATCAATGAAGAAGGCACAGCACTGACATCGTTGAAGTGATCAAGAACTTCGTTAATTTACCCCGTTTCTCTGAGCTTAAGAAGCAATTGAGAAGAAAAGCCTCGCCTCGAAAGCCTTAGATATCATGGCTCACTATGTGGCTTCGAACGTGTCAAAAATGAGCAAGAAGACCCTGAAACCTTTCGAAAAAGTCTTCGGTTCAAACACGAATTGTATGGGCTGTACTTGGCTTGGTTAGACGTCTATGGGCCCAGTGTCTAAGATGGTTGGAGTGACGTAACAGATAATCCTTTCAACAATGGTTTGAAGTAGAATACAAACTAAGACCGTATGGATTCCGAAAAGATTAAAACCTCTCTTATGAAAACATGCGCCAAGTGAGTACCTAATGAAATAGGAAATGGCCTTGTTTCCTTCACAGAAAGATTGGACAACAGATTGGACGCTAGAAGATAAGCACCGTCGTTTGTCATGGTTGTGGATGGCTGCAATGACCAAATGTCAATATGCAACGATCGCTTAATGCAAGCAACTGTTCGTAGGTATTTGAAAGCTTTTTTTTATCCAAAGACTGCAATAAGTTTAAGCATCAGCACGCAAAGCACGTGTAAATCAAGGGATATTTTGTGTCGAATCCCGACACAGCCATGTCATCGAACGTGTTTTTCACGGTGTTTCTCCTCAGCGGGGTTCTGACAAAACCCCCTGTAGTAAAGTTGTCATGAAAAGCCTCTCGAAATTCGCCGTTCGGAACCGGCGAATGGACTGTAACGCCAAAATACATACATACATTTTGTGGGCCATAATCAGGGCCGAAAAAATCTCTAGGTGTGTGACAAACCCACCTGTGATATAAGAAAAACTTCGCCGTTTGGAATCGACAATAAACTATAAGTCCTTTTCACTTATGGGAAAATAAAATCACACAAAGCAACGGTGATTGCGAGAAGCTAGGCGTGTGTTCTCAATGTGCTTTAAACTATAAGTCCTTTTCACTTATGGGAAAATAAAATCACACAAAGCAACGGTGATTGCGAGAAGCTAGGCGTGTGTTCTCAATGTGCTTTAACGCCATATACATACATACGAAGAGGATGGTTTTTATCCCAATTTTATCTGAAAAGGTTATTATATTACAGGGAACCCGAGAGAGCTCTTTAGAATGCGCTTAATTGTAGCATTGCAAATTCAATCAATAGTACCTCAGACAGGCAAGATAAACAGTAATCCTCATTTTTCACCAAAATTCAAGTCAACCCAAAGGGACTGGTCACAATATTGATACCTTGATTGACTTGCATAAAAACGGATCCTTTATCGGAATACCTAATAATAATCATGTGCACATGACGTCGTGCGCCCAACCTACAAGGGCTGATTTCAAAAAGCCTACTCATCTATATAGGTAAAATTCTAATGTCTGCCTGTCTGTTTGTCTTTTTGTTCCGGGTAATTTCCGAACGTCGGAAGTAACGTAGTCGAGAGTTTGTTTACTGTCGTTTATAACAATCGAAACTGTTATTTATCTTTCTTGACAGCAAGCAAAAGATAAATAACAATAATTACGGAAAAAAGGTTTGCAGCTAGGATAAATATTTGTTACCAAATGAATCCCAACAGGGTTTGTATCACTGGATTGCGATAAACTACAACTGTCTACTTTTTATTCGAATTCAATACACACACTTTTGTTATTTCGCCTCATATTAATTATCTGTGCGCTTCACATCTCGCTAGATAACATGATTAGTGACCGATCACTAATCCGAGGGCGAGCGTTCGCCTTTGTATAGCTCTCGGTCCACTTTCTCGAATGCTCGCCGTCAGACGCAGTCCCATTCCATGAATCATTCATAACAGAAATTGTAAGAGGTGAAGACGGATATCCATTTTACAGACGTCGATCACCTGAAAACGGCGGTAGACGGTCTACAATCCAATCACGAACAGACCGTTTTGATATCAATATTCGATTGAATATTCCATTTTCACCAATACCGTAATGAATATTCAAGTCACATATGTATATGTACATACATAAATCTATAGATTTTTAGTAGTGTAAAACTACTACTAGTGTATGTAAACAACGGTTTATATTTAGCTGTTTTTAGTGTAAAGGATCTATCAAATTGATAGATATATTAGTCGAGCGCATGTTGTCATTTTCTATTTATGAACGATTTCCTCCGGTTACACATACATATGTATGTATAAACGTTCATTTGGAAAACGGTCAAAAGGTTTACTTTAATTCCAACTACTTTGTGTAATGAATTTGCAGCTACGTTACTTCACGAAGAAGTTCCAGCTGGCTATACGTACATTCGATAAATCCAGGAATTGCAGCAAAAATGGGGGCAAAACAGTTAGTTCTATGTACGTTCAAAATACCGATTGAAGCAAATTATATGGTAGATCCATATACAAGACTGTGAGTTCGTAGAATGGGACAGTGGCCAACAAAGTATCTATTGAAGCTGTAAATAGGACAAGGAAATATTAGAGGGATAACAAGCAATATACATACGGTGGAGTAACATTTTTATTTGCAGGAGACTATAGACAAACGTTGTTGCGGAACAATTGGAGTCTGCGAGTCCAACTCCGAGGGATGACGCAGCAGAGGACGACCGAATCTCAGGTGCCGCACACAGGTGGAAGGGGACCTTAACCAACTGGGAGTGCGTTGCTGGAAACACCTTGCAAAAGACCGTGCCAGCTGGTGAAGTTTATTCGTTGAGGCCCAGGTTCACACCGGACTATAGCGCTTCCTACGTTTAGACAAACGTTACCAATTGTTGCAAAAGGCACACAAGCAGACGAACGCTGAATAGTTGTGAATAAATTTGAACTCGTAAATATTTAAAATCATTTATTATTGAATGACAGTGCCAATTTTATGTTTTTACTTTCAATACAAATTACTTCATAGTCATAGTCTTTCCAACGCGGCGGCACCGGCGTGCGTGACAGTTTGCGATTATTCATGCAAAGATTAATCGCTCCATCACAAACTAGAGAATGCGCACGGATTGCTTTACTTATTCAATCCTTGAATGAAAACGTTTCGAATATAACTTCCATGTAATGATAGAAATTTTTTTTATTTGTTATGCGACGTTATACATATACCCGCTTGTATCCATGTTGGGTGCTAATATAATTGATGATGGCCTGTTACGTTTGGGATTCAAGTGGCATTTTGTCGAGAGGTATTAGATTCAGATACGAATTTTTAAATATCCTGGGATGTCTGGTTTTTATTGTCCTTCAAAGGCGGTACAAAAACATGGAAGAAACTTGCAAGCTTGTAGATCTTGCAAAATTGAATGACCCTTGAACGAATAGACAAGTTGCCATAAATCAAACAATAAATCAACGACATTAAGTGTCCCAATTCTTCTGGGATATGTGCTTGATGGTATTTTTCATATTTCTCCTTTTTGTTTAGCTTTGAAAAAAAATTATTATTATGCTTTTTTGGGCGTCACTGAAAAGTTTGTGGAGAAATTGGTTTCAGAGATACAATAATAAATCAATAACCGAAAGATTATACGCAACTCTCTCAGTCAGGAAGTTAATCACTCTACAGCTCTTAGAGTATTGTTTTTTGGTGTGTCCTTTACTGAACTAGGCTCGTATGTCTGCTTTCAGCGAGCTTTTATTATCATCGCTAAGCGCTGTCGGTCAACTCCTTGCATACGTCGACGATATTGACATAATAGGTAGATCACAGCGAGATGTCAATGAGGCGTTTGCGAGTATTGAGATGGAGGCGGCGAAAATTGGTTTGGCGGTAAACGAGGGCAAAACTAAATATATGCTGTCATCAAAAAAGGACGCTCAACATCGACGTCTCGGCCAGAACGTTTGTATAAGCAGATATAAGTTCGAGGTAGTTAAGGACTTCGTCTACCTTGGCTCCGCAGTGACCTGGAACAACGACATCAGTTCCGAAATCAAACGCAGAATCACTCTTGCCAATCGCTGTTTCTTTAGGCTCAGGAGGCAATTGAGTAATAGAGCCCTCTCCCGAACGACAAAGTTGACTCTATATAAGACCCTTATCATCCCGGTCCTGTTGTACGGCGCAGAAGCATGGACACTATCAAAAGCGGATGAGGAGGCCCTTGGTCGGTTCGAGAGAAAGATTTTGCGCGTGATTTTTGGGCCTATAAACGCAGACGGGGGATGGAGGAGAAGATTCAACCACGAACTTTACGGGCTGTACAGCGACATGAGCCTATGCAAACTACACAACACACTGTCGTGTGGATTGTCCCTGTGAATCAACGCACGTCCTGCATCACATGTAATTATTTTGGGCTTAATTCTGTAGCTCAGACTGACGCTGACTGCAAGATTAAGCTTTTCTTGCTGTCATCCATGTTGCCGTTTTCTCATGCTACTCGTACATACATATTATCTGTATTTTCTACAGTCCCATCGTTGACGTTGTCGTTGGCGATAGCGTCAGCATTACTATTGTCATCCTAGTCGGAATCGTCATCGCCGTTGTAGCTACATACATACATACATATGTACGTAGTGAAGTAGCATTTTAATTGAAATAACAATGAAGCAGTGCAAACACTTTGTGTTCTTTCTACCTCAGCGGAGAAACGTACATTTTGCGAGCAAAATATTTGCCACTCGCTGCAGTGTATTCTCGACTGACATCGCTGTAAAATTATCTGCAGTAGCTTGGGAGCACTGGCAAGGAATAGGGATGGGATGCATTTTTCGACTGGACGGTCATCATCGTCTACTATGACGTTAACGTGGTAAAACGCTGATGTCGGCAATAACGAGGACGACGAGTGCGATGACGACGATAATCATCCTGTCATAAGGACGATACTGACGACAATGATAGATACTACTCCCTACATAGTGGACAGTCGGTAGGTAAATGTAACCCGTTTTGTTTGTCTACGAGCTTTGCTTCACGATAGCACTAGGTAGAGCACAAATATTTGTTCGAGTACTCACCGGATTGTTTTGTTGTTTGCCTCGAATGGAAGGTGCGCTTGTTTCCACGCTGTGGAAATGAGGAAAAATCATTTTCATGTATACTCTAGTTACAAAATTCAATTAAAGTAGTCGTGCTGTAAAGAGAGAACTGAAAGAGTAGCTTAACTGCATGTTACTTAGTAAACAAGTAAACATCTTACAAAGAGGTGCCTGGGGAGATACATATGTATGTATGTGTCTTTACCTAAAGTGTGAGTTCGTAGTGCGACTCTGACTGATATCTTCTTATCAACAGACCACAGGTAGACCAAGTTATTTGGAGTTCCTTTTCATTGTATTACACCGCCTAAACTGGGGTTCCCGGTTCATATTCGAAGAACAACAATGCGTTGTGTGAATATGTAAATACATACGAATATGTTGCAGCAGGCGTTGTAATCGCAGACTCTTAAATGGCTAGCTCATATAGTTTACTGTTGTACTTATATTTATACATACATATATGTACGTATCTTCTTCTTCTTAACGGCCGCTCTAGTTCGGGGTGAACCTGGGCCTCAACCAATGTGCCCATCCAACTAGCACGATCTTTTGCTAGCTTTTTTCCATTGCCGCACACCCAGTTGACTGAGTTCCCCTTCGAATTGTGTGCGCCATCTTATGTAAGTGCGGCCGTTCTCTGCTTCTTCGTCCCACGGGGTTGGATTCAAGGACTTTCCAGGCTGGAGCTGTGGTGTCCATTCTGTCTGCATGGCCCAGCCATGTTAGGCGTTGAATCCGTAGACGCCTGACTAGACTCATGTCGCTGTACAGCCCGTAAAGTTCGTGGTTGAATCTTTTCCTCCATCTCCCGTCTGCGTTTATAGGCCCGAAAATCACGCGCAAAATCTTTCTCTCGAACAGACCAAGGGCCTCCTCATCCGCTTTTGATAGTGTCCATGCTTCTGCGCCATACAACAGGACCGGGATGATAAGGGTCTTATATAGAGTCAACTTTGTCGTTCGGGAGAGGGCTCTATTACTCAATTGCCTCCTGATCCCAAAGAAACAGCGATTGGCAAGAGTGATTCTGCGTTTGATTTCGGAACTGATATTGTTATTTTGGGTCACTGCGGAGGTAGACGAAGTCCTTAACTACCTCGAACTTATATCTGCCTATACAAACGCCCTGGCCAAGACGTCGGCGGTGAGCGTCCTTTTTTGATGACAGCATATATTTAGTTTTGCCCTCGTTTACCGCCAAACCAATTTTCGCCGCCTCCATCTCAATACTCGCAAACGCCTCATTGACATCTCGCTGTGATCTACCTATTATGTCAATATCACGGGCGTATGCAACGAGTTCCGAGGACTTGAAATAGATGGTGCCTCTTGTATTGGCCAGTGATTTTTGCACAATCATTTCTAATATGATGTTGAAGAAACCACACGACAGCGCATCACCCTGCCTAAATCCTTTTTTAGCATCAAAACTATCGGTAACGTGTGCACCGATTCGGATGGAGCAGCGAGCATTCTCCAAAGTCATCCTGCAGCAACCTGGCCAACTAAATCGACCATGTGCTCATTGACGCAAGGCACTCGTCAAACATCCTGGATGTGCGAACATTCAGAGGGGCAAATGTCGACTCTGACCACTTCCTCGTAGCAGCAAGATTCAGAGCTCGACCGTCCAATGTCAGAAAGCTGCACCAGCCCATCAGGAGGAGGTTCGACAATGGGCGCCTGAGTACACCGGAGGTTGCCAGAGTCTACAGGGAGCAGCTGAGCGAAAGACTCTACGGTGTGCCTACGTCGAACACAAATGCCAATAATACGTGGGTGCATTGCCACTCAGCCATTCAGGACAAGAAACCCGTGGTATGATGGCGAGTGTGAGCAGAATAAGGCAGCAACCGACGAGGCGTACCAAAAGGCGCTGCAGAGGAAAACCAGGGCAGCGCAAGAAGAGTACCGAGCCAGAAGAAGGGAGGAGAAAAAACTACTGCGACAAAAGAAAAGAATCTTCGCAGCCTCCCAGCTCAAGGATATCGAGGAGTCTAGGGATGAACATAAAACACGAGCCCTTTACAAGAGAGCTAAAGGCCTTGCAGGAGGCTTCAAAAAGGGCACCCAGGCTCTTCGAAACTGCGAGGGTAATCTTGTCACCGACCCGCAGGGAATAGTGGATGTATTTAAGCAGCATTTCCAGCAGCTGCTTAACGAGCATGAACTAGAGAGAGTGGTAACGACTGAGGAAATCCCAACTTCAGCCCCTGAAGTAATCCTCCCACCCAGCATCGAAGAAGTCGGCACAGCTATTCAAAAGCTGAAGAACAACAAGGCCGCAGGCTCAGATAGCTTGCCATCATAGCTCTTCGAGGCTAGCGCCAGATCATCTGCAGAATTTGGGAAGATGAAAGCATGCCCGACGACTGGAATACCAGCTCTACATGCCCCATCCACAAAAAAGACGATCCTACCTCTTGCAAGAGCTATAGAGGTATATCCCTGCTCAATGTCGCATACAAGATCCTGTCCAGCGTATTGTGTGAACGTCTAAAACCAATTTGCACCGCACTAATCAGCAGCTACCAGTGCGGCTTCCGACCCGGCAAATCAACTATATACCAAATTTTCACACTTCGACAAATCCTGGAAAAGACCAACGAGTTTCGAATCGATACACATCATCTTTTCATCGATTTCAAAGCCGCATACGACAACATTCATCATGAAGAACTGTTTGGTGCGATGGCCGAATTCGGGATCCCGGTAAAACTGATCCAGTTGTGTCGCGCCACGCTAAAAAATACGCGATGCACCGTGCAATTCGGTTCTTTGACCTCGGAACCATTCGAAACATGCACCGGATATCGGCAAGGAGATGCGCTATCATGTGACTTCTTCAACCTGGTGCTGGAGCAGATAGTGCGACGGGCAGGCGTCAACAGGGAAGGCACTATCTTTTACAACTCCATCCAGCTGCTAGGATACGCGGATGATAGCGACATCATCGCGTGTTCTCGCCGTGGCATTGTGGAAGCATTCACGGCGATTGAAGAACAGGCGAAACGAGTTGGTCTTAAGATCAATGAGGACAAAACGAAATACATGCTGTCAAACAAAAACCAATCCGTCGCTCACCACCTGGGACAGAATATAACAATTGATAGCTACAATTTCGAGGTAGTTAAGGAGTTTGTCTACCTCGGGGCAAACGTAAATTCCACAAATGACATCACAGTGGAGATCCGGCATAGATTCGCCCCTGGCAACCGCTGCTACTTCGGCTTGTCCAAACAACTGGGGTCAAAACTCCTCACTCGAAAGACCAAAATCATGCTTTACAAAACGCTCATTCTGCCAGTCTTGCTGTACGGAGCCGAAAGCTGGACGATAAGCAGGACAGCGGAGCTGATTTTGGGTTCTTTCGAAAGAAAAATTCTGCGCCGGATATTTGATCCTATCTGTGAGGAAGGTGAATGGAGAAAAAGACACAACCGCGAACTCTAAGAGCTGT
Organism: Eumerus sabulonum; assembly: GCA_951905685.1. Classification (NCBI taxonomy): domain Eukaryota; kingdom Metazoa; phylum Arthropoda; class Insecta; order Diptera; family Syrphidae; genus Eumerus; species Eumerus sabulonum. Next base: position 215,431,580 of record OX645060.1, read on the forward strand.
ACCAAGATGTGGATGTAGTCCGGAAGGCAAGGATCCGTCGACTACACTGGCTCGGCCACATCGAACGCATGGACATCACCGCTCCAGCTAAGAGGGTCTTCGACTCCGAGCCTCCTGGTTCGAGAAGAAGAGGAAGACCGAACCTCCGGTATGAAGACCAAGTAATCGCGGATGTAAGACATCTTAGTCTTGACAACTGGAAGCAGCATGCCCGGGACCGTCAAGGATGGAAGGCAGCTATAGCTCAGGCTCAGATCCTCCATGGATCGCTGGCCTGATAAGTAGGTAAGTAAGATGCGGCTTTAAAGTCGTCAAATAGGTGGCGAGTGTCGACTTGAAATTCATTGGTTTTTTCCAGGATCTGCCGTAGTGGGAAGGTTTGGTCGATGGTGGACTTCCCTGGCCTGAAGGGACTATCAGCTTATTTACAAAAGGCTTCAGGCGGTCACACAAAACGACAGAGAAGATTTTGTAGGCGATGTTAAGGAGACTAAAGGGCTAACCATAATAGGCAAAAGCAAGCAAAAGCTTGCGTCAGAACCGAACGAAATTCTCCCCTTTGTTTCAACGAAACGTCAAGTTACCCACAATGAACATAAGCGAGCAGAAGGAAAGGTACTGTCAAATTGTTTTCATTCACCCGCCTTATCGTAAAGGCTTTTATTTTCCGGCACACTACAAATTAGTTTATTAGCGAATTCGTTCTCTGACATTTTTATATTTTTTTATCTTTTTTATTCCGTATTCTACTGTATTTTTGTTTTCATTAAACTTCACCTGTCAAAATTTCAGCCGGAATGTCTTCTTTCATGAAGAGCTTCCGTCTGCTCGCATCAGTTAACGAACATTTAACGAAACCTCGTATATTCCCATTATGGGTATGTTATATGCTTTGAATGTAAAATGACATTCCCCTCTGCTTGCATATGCTCGCTTCAGCCTATTATGGTTAGCCCTTTATTCCTCTGTGGAATGTAGTATGTTGGCAACATTATATTGACACCATTGGTTTAACAGTATGAGTAATCATGCACTTTGGCATATAAACACATAAGTAAGTATGGTGTAACAGGTGTGAGTTATGTCACCACACAGCTTGCACTCAGGCCTAGCACTACAGCCATAACTCTCCCACACCTAATCATATTGTCACGGGTGCATGCAGAACAGGATAACTAGTTCGTACTCAGCCACCATTGGGAGCGCGTGCGTGCATTGGCGAGCCGATACTACATGGATCGGGCATACGATGCTGCTTTCCTCTGACCATATTTACAGATGAGCTGGTGCATGCCCCTAACCAGGTCATCCCCAGCTGCCTTGAAGAGCTCAGCAGACAGCCCGTCTGCGCCAGCAGCTTTATTCGACTTGAGTTTCGATATGGCAATCTTAACTTCGTCGAGGTCGGAATTCTCCGCGGTCTTCATCGATTAGAAATGATTCATTCTGCCTGACAGCGATATATTAACTAACATCGCCGTTATACAGTCTGCAGAAGTGGTTTGGCTTTATAACCTTGGCATGTTCGCTTTATCTGTTGATAAAACGTTCGAGCGTTTCCTCTTCACCTGAACCTCCTAAGCGTGCTTCTCGTGCCTTGATCAATCTGGTTGGTAGTCGATTGATCAAAAGACCACCAGGTGCTTTGTGTATATCGAGGTGCGGAAAGCGCGTACTAGCTAGAAGGAGATTTCGCCCCGTAGCAAGATCAATCAGCCTGTGTCCGTTATTGGATGTTGTGTCGTGTAGGCTATGTTTGCGGCTGTCTCGTTCAAAGATGCTTTCCTTACCCAGCCTAGCGCTGAAGTCTCCTAGTACAATTTTGATGTCATAGCTGGGACATTGGGCATACGTTCTGTCTAGGAGATGGTAGAAATCATCTTTGGCGGAGTCAGCCTTGTCTTCCGTGGGGGCGTGAACGCAGATCAGGCTGATGTTAAATAATTTAGCCTTGATACGGATCGTTATGAGGCGTTCGCTCACATGGCGAAAGCTTGGGACTTTTTGCCTTAGTCCACCTCGAACAACAAATCCGCATACGAACAATCGTTGTGCTCTCTCCCTATAGCAGTCGCCGTAATAAATATAGCAGTTTTTCATCCGCTTTATACCCGGTCCATTCCATCGCATTTCCTGGATGGCGGTTATGTCCGCTTTATAGCGGTCTAGGGCGTCCTCGAGTTGTTCAGTTGTCGTCAGTTATATCCGAGGCTTGTGGTTGTTTTGGAGTTCGTGGTTTTTCTACGGTTACGGCTTACTAGGCCGTAGCCCAACCGACTAATCCTGTTTTTTGGCACAGGAGGCTCGCCATTCGCCCTTCCCCGTCTGCAATTTCCATAGGAAATCTCCAGATGGCACCGCGAGGTGGTGGGGATAGGACTTACTTACAGTGCCGAAAGATGTTCGACTGCGGTGGCTCTTCTCGCTTTTTAGCAGGCCAGTATTCGTCGGATAGATGCTACGATGCTTTTGTTAGTCTTTTGACATCACAAGAATTGTTATAAATTAATGTAAACAGCCTTCTGCAGAAAAGCCTTATAGGCTTCGCAGATCATTATAATATGTACACAGAATTTTTTAATTGAACAAAATAATTGAATTGCAAAAAAAAAAATATACATATTGTTACGAAATATTCAATTCCACACCAAAAAGGGTTCGCACCACTGGATTGCTATTAACTACAATTGTCCACTTTTTATCCGAATTAAAACACACACACTCTTCTTGTTTCACCACAGATCAGTTATCTGTGGAGCTTCACCACTTTTCTTTATTATTCAAAACCTGTTGAACACTTTAAACTTTCTTTACACACACAAATCTTTATTGAAAGCTTTTATTTTCCCACTGTTTTATCGATTGATCCACCGACTTGTCACACGCTGTTCAATACCACAAACTGAATGAATGCCGAGGGTGAGCGTTCGCGCTTATATAGCTGTCGGTCCACCTTCTCGAATATTCGCCGTCGGAAGTTCCCCTACGGAAGTCTCTAGAATGCTCTGACAATTAGCATTACGCCGTTGACATCTGACATCATTGCAATCTCCGCTTCAAGAGAGCTTTCGAACTTCGACAGCGAAATTCGATCTTAACCGTCGGTTTGTGTCTCCGCAACACTGCCCTCTTCCTAAACTTGTCCGTCCTCGAACAAGCGATTGGATCCTTCTCCGTAATATGGCGCTAACCTCTCTACGTGGAAAATCTTATACTTCGCCCGTCTGTTTCCCGTCTGCTGTATTCGGTATACCACGTCATTGAGCTTCTTGATGATCTCATATGGTCCGTCCCAGGCTGATTGCAATTTGGGGCACAAGCCTTTTTTTCGTTGTGGGTTGTACAGCAATACCAATTGTACGGTCTCGAATCCAGAAGTATTCGCCTTCAAGTCGTATCGCGCCTTCATTTTATCGCTGACCAAGTTCAGTAGCTCCCGGATGAACTGATGGATAGAGTTCAGCTGTTCCTTCTTTTCGGTTACGAAGTCCTCCCTGCCGCCAGTTGTCGGTAGTACCACGCCGAACTTCAAGTCCGATGGAAATTGAAGATCAGCTCCAAAAATGGCTTCAGCTGGTGTTATTGCCGTTGAATTGTGCTGTGCCGAACGGTACGCCATTAAGAAAAGAGGGAAGATGTTCATCCCAGTCCTTCTGATCTCCAACGACGACTTTTCTCAAGTATTCCTCCATCGTCCGGTTGAACCTTTCGACCATGCCATCAGATTGTGGGTGTAATGGTGTTGTCGGTGTTTTTCTGATGCCTAGCTTGTCACAGAGTTCTTTGAACACCGACGACTCGAAGTTCCTTCCTTGGTCTGAGTGCAGTTCCAGCGGTACTCCGTAACGCGCAACCCAGTTCTTCACGAATGCATCCGAAATGGTTTTGGCTTCCTGGTTCGGGATGCAAAACACCTCAGGCCACTTGCTGAAGTAATCGATCACCACCAGCGCGTATTTGTTTCCAGCGTTGCTCGTTGGGAATGGGCCTGCGATGTCCATGGCGATACGTTCAAACGGTGCTCCAACATTGTACTGCTGCATATTTCCCCGAGTTTTCCTAACTGGACCTTTTGCCTTCGCACACGTTTCACACCTGCGAATGAATCGCGTAACCGACTCATGGCATCCTACCCAGTAGAAACGTCTCTTGATCTTTTCTACAGTCTTGTTAACACCAAGATGACCCCCGCTTGATCCCTCGTGGTATTCTCGGATGACCTCGTCGATTTGTCCTTTTGGAACTACCAGCAGATCGTTTACAATGTTCCCGTCCTCACTTTCCCAACTGCGGTAGAGGCAACCGTTCTTCAGCTTCAAACTCTGCCATTGAGCCCAGTAAGCCTTAACGATTGGGCTTTCACTGGATATTTGTTGCCAAGTTGGTCGAAAACCTCGTTCTTGGTAGTCGATGATGACTGCCAGATCCTCATCGCTGCTTCCTTCCGACCTTCTCGACAGTCCAGGAATCTTCTGGCAGCACCTGGAAACGACGGATGTCGGTGAACTGTTGCTTGGTTTCGGCGCGTGAACAATGTTTGCATTCAACATCGCAAGGTGGCCTCAATAATGCATCCGCGTTTCCATGACTGCTTCCCTTCCCGTGTTCGATACTGAAGTAATAACTCTGGATTCTCTCTCTCCATCTAGCAAGCTGGCCTTCCGGATTTTTGAACTGCAGCAGCCACCTCAACTCTGCGTGGTCCGTCCTCAGATGAAAAGCTTGGCCATAGAGATATTTGTGGAAATGCTTGACGCAGTCAACCACGGCTAAAAGCTCCCTCCTAGTTACACAGTAGTTCCTCTCCGGCTTCGATAAGAGCGATGACCCGTTCTCGCCCGTCAACCATTTGAGAGAGTACTCCGCCGATTCCATGTCCGCTCGCATCGGTGTCCAAAATAAACTTTTCTCTCGGGACAGGATATGCAAGGATGTGCGCACTGCAGAGCAACTCCTAAAGGTGAATGAACGCTTCCTCCTGCGGCTTCTCCCACTTGAATGGCCGATTCTTTTTGGTGAGCTCGTGCAGACTGCTGGCAATGTTTACAAATCCTGGGACGAATCGCCTGTAATATGTGCAAAGTCCCAGGAATGACCTTAACTCATGAAGATTCTTCGGCCGTGGCCATTCCTTGACCGCTGAGATTTTCTCTTCATCTGTGTGAATTCCTTCTGCAGTTACCACATGTCCCAAGTACTTCACCTCGTTTTGGAAGAGCGAACATTTCTTCGGGCTCAATTTCAGTCCGGCTGCTTGAATACGTTCCAATACCTCTTCAAGCTTCTTAAGGTGATCGTCGAAATCCTTGCCCATGACAATTATGTCATCCAGATAGACAAGGCAAGTCCTCCAGTGAAGTCCTCTTAGTACCAGGTTGATGAGTCTTTCGAATGTGGCTGGCGCATTGCAAAGACCGAAGGGCTTCACAGAGAATTGCCACAACTCTCCCCCGGCGGTGAACGCGGTCTTTTCCTTGTCTTGCTGGTCAAGCTCTATTTGCCTGTATCCACTTTGCAAATCCAGCGTCGAGAACCACTTTGCACCAGATAGTGTGTCCAAGGTGTCGTCGATTCTCGGTAAAGGATAGCTGTCCTTCTTCGTGACGTCTTTCAGCTTCCTATAGTCCACGCAGAATCGGGTGCTTCCATCCTTCTTCTTAATTAGCACTACTGGAGAACTCTATGGGCTTGCAGATGGTTCGATCACGCCGTCCTTTTCCAACTCGTCGATTAGTTTGACCACCTCTCCTTCTTTCGCCAAAGGTACCCTCCTCGGTGGTTGCCGGATCGGTCTAGAGTCCCCTGTGTCTATTCTGTGCTTCACAATTGATGTTCTTCCACGGTTCTTACCATTTGCAAAAACTGTCCAATATGAAGCAGGGAGAGTGCATTACTTTTCTGCTTCTCCACTAGATGTTGCGTCCACTTTTGACCATTGTTTTCAAGGAGGCTTTGTTGGTCTGGATTTCCCGGTGTTTCTGATCTTCGCAGTTCATAATAGCGGCAGCTTCTTGGCATTGAGCGATCGTTGTTCCCTTGTGTACAGTCTTAGATGTACTGGCTGGGTTCAGGACTCGTACTGGAACCAGTTGGTCTTGTCGGGGTTCCACGAGAGTCCTTCCAACAATGATATCGCTGGGTCGATTTCGTTTGTCGGGTTCGACCACCCACATTCGGCTTGTCCCCGCATTCTCTTCTACCTTTGCCCAAACCACAGCTTCTGCATTCGGGGGAACTGTTTGGCGCGCTTGCACGACTATTCGCCTGACCTTGCTACCCTGTCCATTATCTATTGTTAATGGGAGCTCCAAGTTGCCATACCTCATCACTTTTTGGTTGAGGTCCAATGTGAAGCTATGCCTCATCATGAAGTCGACGCCGATTATGATGTCATCAGTAATGTTCGCAACGATGAAATCATGCTGAAACTCGACGGTACCCATCGTAATTCTTTTCTGGACCTTTCCCTTAACTTCCGCCTTCTCACCAGTTAGTGTACGACGCCTTACCTCGGAAAATGGTTCGATGTCAGAAACTAATCCGCTTCGGATGACTGAATGAGTTGCGCCCGTGTCCAACGTCAGCAGATATCGTCGCCCGTCCATCGTTCCCTCGATGACTAGGCTGGTTGCACCCCTACAGATTCGGGATACGAGGATGCTGGGGCACTCCAATGTGGGAGCCAGCGCATGCCCCTCTGCACTGACCCGCTTTAGTTTAACGGACTGTTAGGTGCACCTTTTGCACCTCGACTAAATAAATATGTATACCTGAGCATAAAACGGTGATGTCATTGATCTACGGGACGTAGATTTTTGAAGGGTAAGGAGTTAACACCACGCACGCGAACCACAAGGAACCGGCATGAGCCACATTTGCAATGTAAGCACAATACACTTGTTCAGGTGCAAATATGTTCTCACGGTAATTCGTATACGCATTGGGTTACATTCGCGATGCACCGAAAACAGGCGACGACCCCAACTCTTGACTCAGCGGTTTGATGGAAGAAGATAGCGATTGCATGCAAGGTGGGAGGATAGGATTAAGTTAGTTTTTAGAGAACCTTCGAGCTGGACAGTTTTAAAATATAATCTGATTGTAACCGAAGATAAAGTAGTGCGTGCGTTTTATTTCTTCTAGTGAACCATTGGGCCAACCTCTTGGTTGGCATTCACGTTTTTTATAATGTCCTCCTAAAGGACATTCTTAACTGACATGTATGTACGTCAGAAAGTTTGAAAAACCTCTTTATTACACTCACCTGTAAGCCCGAATGGACAGTGTGGGACCTGCATCACGAGGTGAAGAGGGCGCGTAGTGAGAGAGCGGGTGACGTTTAGATACGTTTGGCTATGTAAGGCGGTTAATCGAGTGTGAGCTGTGGAGAAGTGTAGTCGTGCATTGGAACAAATATACCAAACTAAGCGGAGCAAAGTGTTTCAAGTACAGATCTGCACATCTTCGTCTTCTTCTTTGGTGGCGTTACAGCCTATGAAGGACCAGAGCCAAGTTTCTCTCAATCACCCATGTTTGTTTGTGATGAAAGGGACCTGCAGTTTAACGCCGATTCCGAACGGCGTGGGTCGAGTAGCTTTTCCATCGCAAGTTTACTACGGGGGGTTTTGCCAGTACCCCGCCGAGGAGAAACGTCGCGAAATAAACATTCGATGGCGTTAATGTTATCGGGATCCGAACTCGCTCATCGTGCGCCAGAGTCCAACACACTAACCACTGCGCCACGGCGCCCGGCACATCTTACAGCGTAATAAAAGTAAAAGTTATTACCCGATCAAAAATTTTACGATAGACATGACCTGGTTTCCAGAGTATTTCGGCACTTGACTGGCCAGTATACTTGCCTGGCTGGCGGCAGCCGTCTGGCCAGCATATTTGCCTGGCTAGCGGCAATCTCCTGGCCAACATTCTTAATTGGCTGACGGCAGCCGCCTGGCCAGCAAACTTGGCTGGTTGGCAAACTTACCTTGCTGACGGCAGCCACCTGGCCAGCATACTTGCCTAGTTGGCGGGAGCCACCTGGCTACCATACTGGCCTGGATGGCGGCACCAGCCTGGCCAAAATAATTGCCTGGCTGACAGCAGCCGCCTGGCCAGAGAACTTGCCTGCCTGCGGCAACCATCTGGCCAATATCCTTGCCTGGCTATTGCCAGCCGCCTGGCCAGCGAGCTTGCCTGGTCAGCGAACTTGGCTGGTTTGCGGCAGCCGTCCGGCCAGCAATCTTTCCTGGTGAGCGGCAGTTGCCTGGTCAACATACTTGCCTGGATGGCGGTACGCGCCTGGCCACTACACTTGCCTGGTTGACGGCAGCCGCCTGGCCAGCAAGTTTGTCTGGCCAGCACACTTGCCTGGCTGGCGGCAGTTGGTGGCAGGGTTGGACGGCTGGTGTTAAGGTTGGCTTCTGGCCAGGTTGGCGTCTAGTGGGCAGGTTCGCTGGCTGGTGGCAGGCTTATCCGCCTGTTGGCCAGGTTGGCGTCCGGTGGGCAGGTTGGCTAGCTGTTGGCCAGGTTAGCCGCCTGTTGGCCAGGTTGGCGTCCGGTGGGCAGGTTGACTGGCAGGTGGTCAAATTGGTTGGACGGTGGCTAGCTTGGATGACTGGTGGTCAAATTGGTTGACTTGTGGCCAGGTTGACTGAATGGTGGTCAAGTTTGCTAGGCTGGTGGCAAGGATGATTGGCTGGTGGCCAGGTCGCCGTCTGGTCGGCATGTTGCCTGGCTGGTGGTCAAATTGGCTGGGCGGTGGCAAGATTGGCTGGCTTGTGGTCAAACTGGTTGGCTTGTGGCCAGGTCGGCTGGCTAGTGAACAAGTTGGCACGCTGGTGGCGAGGATGACTCGCTAGTGGCCAGTTTAGTCAGCTGGTGACCTGTTTGTCTGGCTCGTGACCAGATTGTCAGCCTGGCGGCCGTGCTGGCATGCTAGTTCCCTCGTAGGCCGGCTGGTGACCAGGTTAGTTGGTTATGATGAGGTTTGCTGTCTAGTGGCTAGGGTTGCCGGCTGTTGGCAAGGTTGGCAGACTTGTGGCCAGGTTGGCTGATTGGTAGCCAGGTCGGCCAGGTTGTTTGGCTGGTGGCCGTGTTGGGTGGCTATTTTCCAGGTTGTCCGGTTGGAGGCCAGGTTGGCTGGCTGTTGACCAGGTTGACTGGCTTCTGCCAGGATGGCCGGCTTGTGGCTAGGTAGTTTGTCTGGGGACCAGGATGCTAGATTAGGGTCCAGGTTGGCTGGCGGGTGGCCGGGATTTCTGGCTGGTTGCGAAGTTGGTGGCTGGTGGCCGGGATGGCTGGCTGGTGGCCAGGTTGGCTGGTTGGTGGCCAGGTTATCTGGCTGGTGGCCCATTGTGCTGACTGGTGGCCACGGTTTCTGGCTGTTGGCCAGGTTGTAAAGCTGGTGGCCCGAAATCCTGACTGGTGTCCAGGTTGGCTGGCTGATAGCTAGGTTCGTTGGCTTGTGGCAGGGTTGGCGAACTGATGGCCAGGTTGGCTTTGTGGTGATCAGGCTGGCTCCCTGGAGGCCAGGTTAGCTAGCTGGTGTTCAGTTACGAGTCTGGTGGGCAGTTTGGCTGACTGGTGGTCAAATTGGCTGGGCGGTGGCAAGGTTGGTTGGTGGACAGGTTTGCTGGCTGGTGGCCAGATTGTAAGGCTGGTGGCCAGGTTGGAAGGCTGGTGGCCCGATATGTTGACTGGTGGCCAGGTTCGCTGACTGGTGGTCAGGTTGGATTGCTGGTGGTCAGATTAGCTCCCTGGTGGCCGAGTTGGCTGGCTAGTGGCCAGGTTGGCTGAGGGGTGGCCGGGTTTGCTGGCTGTTGGCCAGGTTATAAGGCTGGTTGGCCGATATGCTGACTGGTGGGCAGGTTCGCTGGCTGGTGGCCAGGTTTGCTGTCTAGTGCCCAAGTTTGCTGGCTGGTGACAAGGTCGGCTGGCTAGTGACCAGGTTAGCCGGTTGGTCACCAGCTTTCTGGCTGGTTGGCTTTCGGGCGGCCAGGTTGGTTGTTTGGTGGCCAGGCTGGCTGGCTGGTGGCCAGGCTGTCAGGCTGGTGGCCAGGCTGTCAGGCTGGTGGCCAGGCTGTCAGGCTGGTGGCCAGGCTGTCAGGCTGGTGGCCAGGCTGTCAGGCTGGTGGCCCAGTTGGTTGGTTGGTTGGTGGACAGGTTTGCTGGCTGGTGGCCAGATTTTAAGGCTGGTGGCCAGGTTGTAGGGCTGGTGGCCCAATATGCTGACTGGTGGCCAGGTTCGCTGGCTGGTTGCCAGGTTGGTCGACTGGTGACCAGGATGGCTGGCTGGTGGACAGGTTGGGTTTTGGTGGCTAGGCTGGTTGGTGGTATCCAGGTTGGCTGTTTTTAATGCCAAGTTGTCAGTCTGGTAGCTCGGTTTGCTACCTAAAGGCCGGGTTTGCTAGCTGGTGGTCAGGTTGGCTGGCTGGTTACAAGATTGGCTGGCTGGTGGCCAGGTTGTCAGGCTGGTGACCCGAATGTCTAAGAGGTGGCCAGGTTGGCTTGCTGGTGGCCCGAATGTCTAAGAGGTGGCCAGGTTGGCTTGCTGGTGGCCAGGTAGACTGGCTGGTGGCCAGGTTGGCTGGCTGGTGGCCAGGTTGGCTTGATGGCCAAGTTGGCTGGCTGGTGACTAGGTCGGCTGCCTGGTGTCCAGGTTTGCTGGTTTGGGACCAGGTCGTCCGGCTGAAGACTCTTCTCGCTATCTAGTAGGCCAGCATCCGTCGGCCACTGCTACCCCTACGAGGCTTCTGTTTGTTCTTTCTGGAGTACCAGTACCAGTATTTGCGTCTAAGTTCTCCAGTTCTCTCTCTGTCCATGCCATTTTTTCATATTTACACACAGTACACATAGTTGGCCCTTATATAAAAGGCTTGCAATTTTACCATTGAGGCATCTGTATATTTTCAAGGTTCTTAAAGAATTTTACAAAAAGAGTGGTAACATCCCAAGTAGAAACAATCAGATTTATAACTTACGAATAAATGACATGGCTCTTGTTAATATACCAGTTGCACGAACAACGCATTTTACACATTTCTCCACATTTACTGCCCCAACTTATTTTAATAAACTTCCGTACATTCGAACATGTAATAACTATAACGTTTATATCAAAAAAATTAAAAACTGGCTATTTAGTATTGATCACGTCAGCATTGAATTATTGTAAAAGATTCTTCTTATATTGTAAAACTATTCCTATTCTTCTCCTCATATTGAAATTAGTATTAGATACCTTCTAAAACAACTTTGTATAAATTACGTATAAATTATTAACAATCCGATTGTCACCCCACATCAGAAAACATTTTTGAAATCTAAAATACAATTGTAGTGTCGTTTAACACTAGTTTAGAACTACATGTTCATTAAATTATATAACGACAATAAAGAAGAAACAAACAAACATTTCCAAAATCGCTTTCCCAAACAGAAAACACTATCGAAAATCGAATTTCATTTTGTTGCAAACTTGTTGGACAATTAGAAAAAGGAACAAAATGGTTACGTTTCAGCGTTCTACACGCTAAGCGGGAGTTTAAACGGTAGAGTGCAGTCGTTTAACTTAACCGACGAGCCAGGCTCAACTTTTGGTTTAAACGAGCACTATGAAGCCGACAAAATCTTAAACGGAAGTTTAAACCAGGACGAGAGTATAAATTCGCACTGTGAAACTGGACAGAAATGTGATAAATAAATTGTATTGTTATAACTCTCTTTCTTTTTTTTTTCAGGGCGTAATTTACGCATTCTTTATAGAGCCTTAAAAACTACCTAATTGACTACAGATGCTAACTTACTTCCATCGGGCCACGGTTAGGTTAGGTTGACGTGGTTGGCGTAAGCCACACTTAGGCCGAAACCGGCCCATTGTGATACCACCTGGATCAGGTTACCCTGATCCGCTACCTGGGAGCCAACCGGTGCTTCTAATAAAGCGGTGGAGGTGAGCTGTTTTTTGGAGAAGAAGGGCGCGCCGAGGTAAATCCTCCTGCGATTCGCAAAAGAGGGACATGAGCAGAGGAGGTGGTGTATTGATTCCTCCTCCTCCCCGTCCATGCAGCCGCGACAGAAGTCATTGTAGGGTAGCCCCAGTCTGGCGGCGGGTTTTCCAATGGTGCAGTGACCTGTAATGACACCCACTAGAGTGCTTAAGGTTGCCCTTTTGGTTGCCACCAGGTCCCTGGTTCGTCCTGGTCTTAGGCCACAATTGCTTGGTGATAAAGCCGATATTGCTCTCATTCCATTGGAGATTGGTCTCCTTTATGGTTTGAAGCTTTATCATGTGCTTTACAGTACTTATTGGTGTTTCTAGGTACCCGAAGGAAGGTAGGCTGCTTGACCCTAACTTTGCGAGTTCGTCGGCCGCGCAGTTTCCTGGAATATCCCTATGCCCGGGAACCCACAGTATTTTAATGTTGAACTGTTCAGCCATCTCATCTAGAGATAGGCGACAGTTAATGGATGTTTTTGATTTGTGGGTTACCGCTGCCAGGGATTTTATCGCAGATTGGCTATCCGTGCAAATGATAATATCCTTTGTGGATATTACATTGATCCTCAGCCATGCCAGGGCCTCCGTTATCGCAGTTATTTCTGCCTGAAACACACTACAGTAATTTTTCAGTCTAAATGATAGGTTGAGGTTAAGTTCCTTGGAGTAGACCCCACTGCCTACACCCGACTCCATCTTAGAGCCATCGGTATAGAGGGAGATCGAGTCCTTTGGTGTGACTTTCCCTTCAGCCCATTCCCCCTGGATGGAAAGACAACTTCGAAGTTCCTGTTGAACACATTCTGCGGGTTGATGTAGTCAGTGTCCATGGGTACTTTGAAGTGTTTTAGAATAAAGGTGTGGCCTTTTTGAGATGTGGGCCATTTTCTTATGCTCCTCATCCTTAGGGCCGCGCATGCAGCAACTTGCTTGCTGAAAAGGTTTAATGATGGAAGATGTAGTAGAACATTTAAGGCCTCCGTGGGGGTTGATCTGATGGCTCCGCTTATATATAAACTGGCCGATCTTTGTACCTTCCCCAGAAGGTTTCGATTGACTGCATTGTCCAGAGCAGTCCACCAGACTACGACGCCATACAGGAGGATATGCCTTATGAATACTGTGTAGTGCCAGTACATAATGCTTGGTTGGAGACCCCACCTCCTGCCCACTACTTTCTTACAGCTGTAGAGGACAACAGTTGCTTTCTTGACCCGATCAAGAATGTTGGGTTTCCAATTCAACCTCCTGTCAAGGACTAGGTCTAGATATTTAGCCTGTTCTTTGATTGTTAGTTGAGTTCCACCCAGCCTCGGTGGGTTGAGGGGCGGAATTTTATATTTGTTAGTGAACAGTACTAGATCGGTCTTTTGGGTTCACCCCAAGTCCACAGTACCGTGTACAGGTTTCTACTGTATGTAGTGCACTCTGCATAAGGTCGCATAGAGTGCTGGGAAATTTTCCTGTCACAGCAATAGCAGTGTCATCCGCATATGCGATCACAGCGTACCCTTCCTGCTCCAGCAACAGCAGTAGTTCGTTGACCACCACGTTCCAGAGGAGAGGGGAGAGTACTCCACCCTGTGGTGTACCTTTGCTGACCATTCTTGTTGATACGGCACCAGCGAAGTTGGCTTTGACAAGCAGCTAGCAGCTGTCGTACCAGTTCTATCACTGATCCCGTAAAACCCAGATCAGACAGCGCTTTGATGATGGCCCATGGTTCAACATTGTTAAAGGCGCCCTCAGTGTCGAGAAAGGCGACTAGAGTGTATTGTTTACTTTCCAGTGACCTTTCTATTTTACTGATTAATGAGTGGAGTGCTGTTTCCACCGATTTGCCTTTGTTGTAGGCATGTTGGTTATTCGACAGCCTTCCTGAGATGCAGCTGTACCGGATGTGTACGTCTAAAATCTTCTCTAGAGTTTTTAATAGAGAAAAAGTGAGACTAATAGGCCTTAGGTCATTTACATACGTGTGGGAGCTTTTGCCTGCCTTGGGTATGAAAATGACTTTGGCAACCTTCCACTTGCTGGGGATGTAGGAAAGGGAGAGGCAACTATTGTATATAACCACAAGCCAGGGGAGGATGATATCTGCTACCTGCTGGAGCTCAGCTGGTATGATCCCATCCAGTCCCGGAGACTTGTAGGGTTCCAAGCTCTTTATGGCTCAAAGGACATTGTTGTAATCCTGAGTGTGCATGGTGCTCAAGATACTCCGTTAGCGACTGGGCTATTTTTGGGATGGGCCCCCAGCCAGGCTGATCATCGGCACGGGTCGTATAACACCTTGATCCGGCCCATTTGACCACAGCTTCATGTCTCCTCTGGGGTTGCCCCGAGAGTCATTGACCTGAGGTGTGTAGTCACGCAAGAGTCCATCGGGCCACAGTATTCTTAAAACATCGAAATGACAACAATTCATGGTTTTGTCAATACAGTCAGAGGATTTTTAGTTTTTCTATTAAATTTTAAATCAGGATTTTCTTACCCCAGCTGCGCTCGGCTATCATCCTGGTTTGTGGCACATCACGTTAAAACTGACAGGACCGTTTTAAAAATTCACCTGTCTGTCGTCCTTCCATTTAAGACTGGCATACATATGTATGTAGATATGTATGTACGTCTCAAACCGCAGATGAAGGTGACATTCCATTCGTTGACCCGATAATCATTCAACATGACATACGAACCAATTTCCCCAATTAAATAAAATCGATTGACCTGGAAAAATAAAATACAGACACATAAGAACCTTTCCAAATAGCCCTGAAAAAAAAAATAAAATAAATAAAAACGAAAAACGGCAGAAAATGAAAACATCATGTGCGACTAATAAATTTTATTTGAACGAACTTGTCCCTAAAGTCATTTTTCTTTAACACAATTCCATTTTAATTTAATTTACTCCTAAACAAGCGTATACAAAAAACGCTTTTATTTTTCCACGTCATTGACCGGATGAGATCGACCGAGATGCTTACTGCGGAACAAGGGAATCGAAGAGTGTTGGACGTATTAAAAGGACATCCATATACTCGTATGTGGACATTCCGCAGATGATGGTAGTTTGAAGTGGTTTCTGTTTTCTTCCCTTTTTGTTTTTCAAATAATATATGTATGTAGGATGTACCTACACGCATTTGGTTTTGTGTGAAAGAACAATTGTGGATATTGCTAGTGCTGGGATCATCTGTTCAAAAACTGAATTGAATTGAGATGGATATAGGTCTAAATTGGCTACCAATTAGGGGAACTAGCTCCTTGCAACCAGTGGGGGACTATAATGACTTTAAAGGAAAACTTCAGGACTTTAACAGGGGATGAAGGGAACCGATCGGAATGGAGGTTTCTTACATTTCGATAGTATATAGTAAGAATAAAGGCAAATTTTGCACACGACCCTACCGAAGAGGCTGCAGACCTCATCAAAGAGGACTTCTATGATCTCTTGGACAACGCCTACGCAGCCTGTCCGGAGTACGAGGTTAATATCGTACTCGCGGATTTCAATGCCAAAATCGGTAAGGAGAATACCTTTGGCGGAGTTTTTTTTTTTTTTTTTTAAATAATTTGTGCGCACTCAAGGTCTAATAACCTTATCATGTCGGCGACACAGTGCGGGCAGAAGGTAGAAAGAAAGAGGGAGAGAGGAGATGCCGATGGACATTGATCTTAAATGCTTGCATGTTGCATTGAAGGGGGAAAACCAAATCCGGCAGGGAGTTCCAGATTCGTGTGGTTCGGTTTATGAAAGATTTTCTATATTTGACGGTACGTCTGAAAGCGGGCATCAGGGTATATTGGTAAGCATTCCTAGAGAGACGTGTATTGCGGGAGAAATGTTGAAGGGGCGGAATGCAACTGGCTATTTCATCAGAGCATTTTTGGTGGAAGTAACGATAAGACAGGGAGAGGCAGGTAACTTCCTGTGGTGTCCCAGCGAGTATAATGTTTTGGTAATGCTGGAGTCACCTATCAGTTTTATCGCGCGTTTTTGTTTTCTGTCTAGTAGGTGCAATAAGGTCTTGAAAGCACCGGACCAGACAGAAGCGTTAAACTCTAATTCGGGGCGAATGAACGCCTTATATATTGTGGCCAGATCTAAGGGTGTGAAAAATTTCTTGCATCTGTATAAGAAGCCTAGGCATTTCGCAGCATTTTTGGCGACACTGAATATGTGGTTGCTCCAATTAAGATTGTGAGCATCACACATACCCAGGATGGAAAGCTTTTCGGTTTCTGAGATGCACGTGCCATTCTTGGATAATGGCTGCGGGTTAGTTATACGCTTTAACGACAAGAGACAGCATTGTGTTTTGGATGCATTCAATTCCACTTTATTGTTTTTACCCAATTGGATGATGCTGTCGATATCGGAATTTAATGAGCTCAGCATACGCTGCCGCTCACTATCTACAACCGAAGTGCAGGGTCGTAAACTAGTAAACGAATATTAGAAGCTGAGGGTACTGAGGAGTGATCGGAAGGCATAGCATCTACGATACAACAACGGATAATGGCTTCCCACTAATGGACTTTGCAGTAGCGCATAATGCGGTACTAAGTAGCAAAAAATTTCCCCGCAACCTGACGATCTCCGGATGGACGAACCGCCAAATAAATCAAGACACTCGTCAAACATCCTGGACGTGCGAACATTCATGTTGCCCCCGTCCACTCTAACCATTTCCTCGTGTCACCAAGATTCAGAGGTCGTCTGTAAGTCAGACATTCAGTAAGTAGCCGAAACTACCTTAGGCTACCTGCTACCCACCACAAAAAAACCCGTGGGTTTTGTGATGATTGTGATCGGAAAAAGGCAGCAACCGACGAGGCGTTCCAGAAGGCACTGCAGGGAAAAAACAGGGTAACGCGAGGGGAGAAGGGAAGAAAAAAACTGCTGCGACTAAGGAAAAGGATCTTTACGGGCCTTTTATAAAAAATATAAAAGCCCGTATTTTATAATTTTATTTTAACGTCAAAGGTAATCTAATCACCGACCCGCTGGGAATAGTAGATGTATTCAAGCACCATTTCCAAAAGCTGCTTAACGAGCATGATCAAGAAAGAGTGAAATTGACTGAGGAAATTTCAACACCAGCCGATGAAGTAGTCCTCCAGTCCAGCATCGAAGAAGTCGGCACAGCTACTCTAAAGCCATAGAACAACAAGGCCGCAGGCTCAGATTGCTAGCCGTCATTGTGGATGGCACATTCTTAGATCTTTTATTAGGCTCAATTTTATAACTATCTTACGCTAGACAAAATGATTAACTAGCTCAAATAATATGTATACATTAGAAATGCCTTAGGGCACTCTAAAACAAAAAATATTCGTATACCTAACGAATGAAAAATGAAAATCACACAACATTGGTTATTGAGAGAAGCTTGACTCTGGCCCTTCATGGGCTACGCTACCAAGCAAACTTTTAAACTTTTAGATTCGTGGTAAGAATGAGTGACTCATATTGTAATATAAGCAACGTATTGTGAATTTCACAAAAATTGATGTGAAATTTGGCAGAAAACCTCGGAAATCCTCGGAAAATTGTCAAGACCTGTAAACAAATTCAGCAGTTGGTGTAAAAAGTTGTGGAGCGGCGGGGATGTCAAAGTCGCGACAGTTCTATTGGTTCTTGCATTTATTCCATTGGATATCCGAGACTAGTTTCGAGGTGGCATATATGGTATCATGTCCCGCCCTGAAACCGAATTGGTTATCCGGGATGATGTTTTTGTCTTCAGCCCATTTAGACAGGGCTTTACGGATTACCTTCTCGAAGACTTTGCTGATACTCGGAATGAGACTTATCGACCGGAGATTTGCCGGGTTAGAGGAGTCTTTGCCGCTCTTAGGGATTGGTTGGACCACCGTCGTTTTCCAATGCATCGGATAATTGGATTAGCCTATTCTAGTGTACAATGTATGCATCTATGTTGGCGATACAGCCCATGAAGGACCAAATCCGAGCTTCTCTCAATCACCCTGTGTGTGACTTCATTTTCCCATAGGCCGGGACGTACAGTTAACTGCCGGTTCCGAATGGCTAATTTCGAGAAGTTTTTCAAGACAATTTTACTACAGGGGCTTTTGTCAGAACCCCGCCGAGGAGAAACACCGTGACATGGCTGTAACGGGATTCGATCCCGTGTCATCGGCATCAGATGCCAATACTCTATCGTCTACGCCACGATGCTCTCTGCTCTTCTAGCGTACAATATCTGACAAGAAACATTGTTGTTTGTGTTCTGGCTTATTAGTTGTGTAGACATATCTAAGTGAGTTTTTAAAGGACGCACATAAAACATGCAAAAGACCTCTACTAGGGAAACACAAAGGACCTTCCTAACTGACTGAAAAATACATTTTTTCTGTGTAATTGAATCATATTGAAACAAACTCTACCAACTGAGCGTATATATAACTATTTAAGCCCGCGGGTTTGTTATATACATACATATGAGCAGCTTCCCAAGCAGCCACTAGCTCAACAGCTATGCTTCCCTCTTGTACAAGTACTTTAGATAAACAATCTAATTTGGGTTTCCTCAGGACCGTGTTTACATGCAAGAAAGTATAACGAGCTTATAGTAGCGGGTCCTTTGCTCCTAGCAAAACAAGAAACGAAGAGATTAGAATGTCGTTTTTAATACCTCCTGTACAAGATGTTTTACAACGTTATGTTGCATACCTAAATCAAATAAACACATTTGGGTACGTGTTACGTGCATTATGTGCCAAAATAATTGTAATGAATATTTACATATTTTGCTTTGGAAACTACGTGTTTTTTTGTGTGTGTACATATGTATCTTCTTGCTGGCATAAGAGCAACATTAATGAACTTTTAAAAACGAGCACATTGGCGTCCATGTACCTGATTTGAAACGTGTTCATTTTCAGTGAAGACATTTGAATTTCGAATTAAAAAAAGTTTTATTTGATAAGTTGTTTCAAGTTAGTTCTTACACCGCAATTTAACTTTTAACTTTTCATGTTGCTACGCATCTGCAATAACATTTCCAATTATTTTTGTGTTTTGGTTTTATGATTCGAATTAAGTTTTATTCGCTTTACAAATTGACTATAAATATGAATATGATGTGGATAAGTTGCAACGCCTTCAATGTGAATTATATTCCTGTTATGAAGCACATTTTATTTACCCATATAACGCAAATATTTGGTTTAGGAAGAAGTTCGTGACGTTTATGTTGAAAGACGGTGTGGTGTATTTCCCTAAATGGAGTATGCCTATTTGCCTGAACAGGTAAACATATCTTTGACGTATCAGCCACCGCCTGTCAAATGTACATATGCGGTTTTGCTTTTCGGCGTTTTCCTTTTTCCGGATTCAACACTCGTGCCTTTTCCGCTTACCTCCCGTTTTGTTGAATTATAATTTATGTATGTATGTATGTATGTTGGCGTTACAGTCCATGAAGAACCTGAGCCGAGCTTCTCTCAATCACCCATGTTGTGTGTGATTTCATTTTCACATAGGTGAAAGGGACCTACAGTTTATTGCCGGTTCCGAACGGCGAATTTTCGAGAAGCTTTTCATGACAATTTTACTACAGGGGGTTTTGTCAGAATTATAATTTATAGTAATTAGTAAATAAAGCTCAGAATTCACCATGAGCATTACCCTCTTATCCTATACGCATCAAATCCACCAGATACAACCGTGGCGACGTGGAGGGGAAAAGAAAAAAAAATTCATTAAGCTAAATACGACAACAAATTAACATGGATCCAAACCGATTACAGATTCTATTGCAGATGATTATGGCGGCAATTAAAGGAAATACCACCTAGCCACCACAAGGTAAGGCAATCCAGCTAGAAAGTTTCAAAGAAGATAACGAAAGATGGGACATTTTCATCAGAAGACTAGAAAATTTATTTAGTTTGAAGAATTTAGTTGGAGCAGACGAAAGCGTGAAAGCTAGCAAAGGGTTGGCTGATTCGTCTGATTTGACCAAAAACTTTACAGCTTCTGTGCAATTTAACCAGTCCAGACGACCCAAAAATTTAAGCATATGACGAATTGGTCAAATTAGTTTAGGATCATTTACATTCTGCACCGATCGTAATTGCGGAGCAAAACTGTTTCTCAAAACGTATCCAGTATGAAAGAGAAAGCATAGCGAATTTCGTTGCTGACCTGAAGAAAATGTGCAAAAACTGCAATTTTCAATATTGCTGCTTGTAAAGCATTAAGTGAGGCACACTTAAGGCAGCAATTTATAAGCGGCTTGCGAAAAACACCCTTTGGAGAAACTAATTCAGTTAAAGGAAGTCAACAACACCTTGGTCAATAGGTAGTGTAAATACAACGTTGGCCATGGACTCCGTCCACAAAGACGCAGAGGATATATCTACAAAACCTACAGACTACCCTGTCTAATAACAATCAATATCAGCTGTCAGGCACACGCCCACGGAAGGAACACAATAACTTCACATGCAGAAGAGCGGGATAAAGCGGAAGTATATTGCACTAATAATCTTAGGGAAGTTCTTCTTCCAGAGGGTAAGAGGACACCGAAGAGAATTATGATGGAGTTGGTTTTAGATGGGGCTACGAAACAGATGGCTGGAATTAGCCACGGGTGCTGCAGTGTTATCAATTTCTCAATAGGAATCATCGGTGCCATTTCGTTCATATACCGGAGAGGTTATATGCATATCCAATAGGCTACTCAACAATGCAATATTTCACGATGACAAAGAAGTAAGTCGAGCATATACATATGTATGTTATGCCAGGCAAGGTAGATGCAATTTTCGGAGAATTGCTAAATTAAATTATTTCCAGTTAAATTACCCGAATAACATCAAGTGCACGAAACGATTCGACCTCAATCAAAAGAAAAAATACTTCTTCTTCTTCTTTGGTGGCGTTACAGCCCATGAAGGACCAGAGCCAAGTTTTTCTCAATCACCCATGTTGTGTGTGATTTATTTTTCACGCAGGTGAAAGGGACTTACAGTTTAACGCCGACTCTGAAAGGCGTGAGTCGAGAAGCTTTTTCATGGCAAGTTTACTACGGGGGGTTTTACCAGTACCCCGCCGGGGAGGAACGTCGCGAAATAAACATTGGATGGCGTTGGTGTTATCGGGATCCGAACTCGCTCACCGTGCGCCAGAGTCCAACACACCAACCACTGCGCCACGGCGCCCTGCAGGGTTTAAAAAGGCAGTTCAATGATGTTTTTCGAGCGGGTGTGGGAAGAACTAAGAACTATAAAGCCACACTTTTTGTTGAGGATAATGTAAAGCCAATTAATGTTGCCGCCCGAAAGATACTGTAGGCTCTAAAAGGTGAAATGGAACAGGAGATTGATCGCTTGGAAGAGGCAGGCGTCATTTCAAAATTGAAATACAGTGAGTGGAGAACACCGGTTGTAACAAGCGTGAAGTAAGATGGATCTGTATATTAGATTAGCACCGACTATAAAATACATAATATCAAAAAGGGTGCTTAAAAGTGCTCATTTTTCAATTTCAAATCCCGAAGACATTTTCAGTGCTAGTAGGGAAGCTCTTTTCAACGTTTAATTTGGTAGGCATATGTATCTGCACATGCCATGATCGAATGAAAGCTATTTCAAAAATAAGGGGAGACTGTAGGGTGAACCCATTGATGTTTGGCACAATGGTAGCACCAATCATTTGGCAGAGGGATATTTCGCAAACATCAAGTAGAGTTTCGGGTGTCTGTGTATTTTTCGACGACATAAAAATTCAAGGCTCAACATTCGACGAACACTTATTTCGCCCTAAAGAAGTATTCCAAAGATTGCAAAACATGGGTCTTCGAATCAAACTCAGCAAATTAGCAAGTTCTTCGAGGACTCAATTACATATTTGGGTCATGTCACTTCTTCTAGAGGACTTGTGAAAATGCCGGACAAGGTCAAGGCCATTAAAGATGCGCCCATTCCGTGAAATATCATTGAAGTCAGAAGCTGGTTAGGCTTAGTAAATTACTACGGAAGATTTCTACAAAATCTGTCTTCGAAGCTACAGCCGTTGTACAAATTGCTGAAAAAGGACTCGAGTTTCAACTGGAACAAGGAGTTTGAAAAGGTCTTCAATGTCAATAAACAGGAAATTAGTTCAGATGTCGTCCTCTTTGCCTATGATGCAAAGCTACCGATGTCTTTAGCTGACGCCACTCCCTACGGGTAGGGAGCCGTTCTGTCCCATACATTTCCTAGTGGGCAGGACCGTCCCATCGTTTATGCATCACGATCTCTATCGGCCTAAGAGACGAACTACAGTCAATTCGACAAAGAAGCCATCTTCTGGGCATTAAAACATTTTTTTCGATACTGTAATATAATTTCTACAATGGTTTAACTACGATATCGTGTACCGAGCTCATGGGAATGAGAATGCGTTATCTCGTTTGCCCTAGAATCGACTATTGAGGAGCAAAAATATGACGAAATAGCGCACTGTTAAACGCAGCAAATTAGCACTGTTCCAGTTACCGAAAAACATATTGCCAGGAAACAAGTAAGGATCCGATACTATGAAATGTGTACAATTGGTTGTATTCGGGAAAAAGCCAACTGGGCTTTCAAATGGTACTATTCTTTGGTACAATCAAGTGGTGATTAACAAAAGACTGCAAAACTAGTATTAATTGAATTAGATATTGCTTACGTCGGAATAGTGAAAATGAAGGGCGCTTGCGAGGAGCTAGGTTTAGTGGCCAAGCATTGACAAGGAAATTGAGCACTTGACAAGTAAATGTTAGGCATGCGGAAGTGTGATGAAGCTAACATCAAGAAAGTTAAATTATCCATGGGAATACTCATCGGCTCCATGGCAGAGGACCCAAAAAGACTTTGCACGTCCATTCATGAACAACCGCTTTTTAGTAATAGAAATTTAAATGCCAGAAATCATACAAATGAGGGGTATGGGGCAGAGAAAACAATTCATGTTTTACGCGACCTATTCGCCCGCTAAGAGGGCGCCGTGGCGCAGTGGTTATTGTGTTGGAATCTGCGAGTTCGCATCCCGATAACACCAACGCCATCGAATGTTTATTTCGCGGCGTCCCTCCTCGGCGGGGTACTGGCAAAACCCCCCGTAGTATAACTTGCCTGGTAAAAGCTTCTCGGCTCACGGCGTTCGGAATCGGCATTCAACTGTAGGTCCCTTTCACCTGCGTGAAAAATAAATCACACACAATATGGGTGATTGAGAGAAGCTTAGCTCTGGTCCTCCATGGGCTGTAACGCCACCAAAGAAGAAGATTTGCCCGCTAAGGCTTAGCGACAATAGTGTCAAGTAACCTTCAGGCTTAAGAGGATCACTAACAAGAAGATAGTGTCAACGATAATCCTTGAGGAAGTCCAGGATCGAAAGGTTTTGGACAAAGGCATCAGTACGACAACGTCGTTACGAAGAAGTTCTCTCCTCAGGAAACCAGTGGCGTCACATTACAAGCAACGTGTTGTGATTAATTTTTAGTGAAATCTGGTGAAAAACCCTCGAAAACCGGTGAAAACCTCCGAAAATTGCAGTTGGTGTATGGAGATAAGTATAGGTGAATGACGAAAACACGTGTGTTCACCGTAAATATAAGTATTCCTATCTACCAGAGGGTGACAGTCAGTCCTAGGCTCTGACCACGTGTTTTCCGAAACTTGCCAAAAAGGGTTGGATCTTGCACCACCATTCAGCCTATAGCCCCGATATTGCTCCCTGCGAATTTTTTATACTGAAGATGATGGCGATGTGGATTTGGCCATAGAGGCTGTAACCATGGTTCTGAACGAGTCAGATTCACCTTTTACCGTGTTGTCCTACCTGGCTGTTGTCCTTTTTTTCGGCTTCTTCCTTTGGATAACACTGGGGTCTCTTGACGGTCTGTGGTTCGCCTAAGGGAAACCCTGCGCATCTCGTTGACAAGGATATCGATGGTGACCATACCCTCTATGATAGAGGCTGCTTCATCGAGATTGTCCGGAAACCGCATATCGTCCTTATTGCGCAGATCCCGTATACAGACGAGAGCTTTCTTCTTGTCTCCTTCATTGTAAAGGCTTGATCAAAGGTCGGTGACCCTCCCTAAAAGACTTCAAAGCCTGGATTTACGGCAATCAAATCCAATGCGTTCTATGGGAGTAGAGAGGAATTGTCCATTATGAGCAGCTATAATCTGGCGAAACTCGACCGCTTGAACGAGGCATTCAAAAAAGAGCAACCAGAATTTGGCAGCCAAAAATGAGCTATGTTCCACTATCACAATGCCAGGCCATATATGTATGTGAAGTCTGGGAATACATCGACGGCATTTGGCAACCGCCGTATAATCCCAACTTCACACCTTCTGACTAACATTTGTTTCGGTCTCTCCAAAACTCTTTTAATGGTAAAAAAATGTTTACCGCTGAAATTCACTGGACCAAGTTTTTTCCCGATAAACCACAGAAGTTCTAAGCCGATGAAATTATGAAGCTACCCGAAAAATGACAAAATGTCATAGATACTCGTATTTACTTAAAAAAAAAAACGGTACCACAAGGAGATAAGCTGCTAAAATGCGCATTGAAATCTTTTTTCCCTGCTCGTATTATCGTAGCTAATGCTCTTTAAAATCGAGTCCTTTAATTAATATCCGTCGAAATCGCGTCCTCTAAAAGAACCATCAGGCGCCTCAGCACGTTGCAACAATTTATTTCCATCCAATATACATAGCACGTTTGCGAAATTTATTACCTTAGCCAATCTAGTCATCGACATGAAACACAAAATTTTCCTACAAATTTATCGACTTAATAAATACCAGATCTCAGTGAAAAGATACCAACTGGTCGTTCGGAGAAATTAACAAAATTTATATCCATGACTTCGAAGAAAATGCGAAAATTTGCTCTACTGCCACTGCCATCGTGGTTTTTCCTTTGAACTCATAGTCCTACTGAAATTAATGCAAAACATCCAACAATGCGGAAGATACAAATTTATTGAAACCTTTGGATGCAGCCGTATTTTTCTTCCGTCTACGTTCAACTGAATATTAATGAGATTATAAACGCGAGGCAACAAAGAATGACGCTCAGAGCGGGAGACTCTGAGGGAGGGTCGAGGGTCGATTGTGGCCCTGTACTAGCGGGAAAAGTGCACAGCGGACTCTCTTAGGGCGATTACCAGTGAAAAGGATCTGCAATCCGTAAGAACAGTGAAGGGCAATGAAAGGCGAATCATACAAAAACTAACAACAATGAAAAAATTAATGAAAAGGGCATCCATTTCGGAGCAAGCGTCAAAAGAAGAATTACCACTTGGCCGGCATTACACCAAATTACGGAAACTGAATTCGTATTAAATGACTTGAGCAAGTACAACAACTTCACACTTGAGACTTTGTATGCCACCAGGACCTTTGTGTTCGCGGTCGGTTCGGTCGGCGCGGCATTTTAAGGCATTTGCTTGTATGTACTTGGTTTTTGTTGTTCAGCTTATACCCTGCCTTCTTCGAGCTCTAACGATTCAGATGAAAACATTGAACGAGTTATTACAAACTGGGTAGAAGGGGTAAGGATGCCGCTTCTCGACCTTCCAGTAGAATGTGTACTTTTGCAATACTAATTGAGTTTGAAGTACATTTTCGTGCTGTAATTTTATTCTTCATGACTTTATTTCGGCATTTTTCAGCATTTTCAGCAATGCGAAAGTGAACTAAGAAGCGGAAATCGTATTTTTGTTTTTTTGGAAGGAGTATGGTTTGACTGATAGTTACAGACAGGTTTATTACGAGTTTAACCTTACTCTGGATGGGAAAGGACTAATAAAGGCCTCGGAGTAGCATCTATCCGGCGGATGCTGGCCTGCCGAAAAGCAAGAAGAGCCACCGCTGACGAACATTTTGTAGCACGGATAGTAAGTCCTATCCCCACCTCTTCGTGGTGCCATCTGGATATTTCCTCTGATAACCCCAGACGCGGAAGGGCGAATGGTGTGCTTCCAAAAAACCGTAACCACAAAAAAAAAATTAAAACTCAGAGACAACCAGTATTGCTTCTGCACTTGGAATGCCAGGTCCCTTAACAGACCGCATGTGACCGAACAGTTAGAAAACGCCCTAAACTATTATAAAGCAGGCATTACTGAACTCCAAGAAGTGCGGTGGGTAAATTGTTTATAGATAACAAATAACCTCTGTGAGGTGATTTGGACGAGGTGAGCGAACGTCTCATAAAAATCCGCATCAAAGCTATCTTCGCAAATATCAGCTTGACAAGCGTTCACGCCCCTACAGAAGATAAAGAACGCACCATTCATATTGGACGAACATGAGAGAGAATTGTGTCCACCCGACTTAGATGGAGTTAAGATAGCGATATCAAAATTGGAGTCTAATAAAGCTGCTGGCGCAGACGGCCTGCTGGGCTATTTAAAGCGGCTGGAGATGAGTTGGTTGGGAACACTCACAAGCTTATCTGTAAGATATGGTCGGAAGAAAGCATGCTGGATGAATGGAATCTCAGCATCGTTTGCCCCGTCCATAAAAAGGGAGACCCCTATAACTGGGCCAATTATAGAGAAACAAGTCTCAATAACATCGCGCATAAGGTCCTTTCTACCGTGCTGTGTGAACGCCATTCGTGAACAATTTGGCTTTTGGCCAGGAACATCCTTGATAGACCAAATATTCACACTGCGGCAGATCGTGGAGAAGAACCATGGATATCACACGCACCATGTTTTCGTTGATTTTAAGGCCGCATATGACAGTGTCTATAGGGACGAACTATATAAAGCTATATAAAGTTATGGTTTGACATCCCTGCCAAGCTCATCAGGCTGTGCAGGATGACAATGGAGAATTCTCGCTGCTCCATTAAGGTGGGTAAGGAGTTAACCGAGACCTTCCATGTCAAAAAAGGACTTAGACATGGCGACTCACTGACCAATACAAGAGGCGCGATCTACTTCAAGTCTGCACAATTGCTCGCAGCTAGACGTCAATAAAGCTTTTGTGAGTATTTAAGTACAAGCGGCTAAAGTGGAACTGAAAGTAAACGAGGTAAAAACCAAATATATGCTGTCGTCAAAGAAAGACGTACAACATCGACGTCTTGGCCAGAATGTCACTATAACTTTGATGTACTACTTACTTACTTACTTATCAGGCCAGCGATCCATGGAGGATCTGAGCCTGAGCTATAGATGCCTTCCATCCTTGACGGTCCCGGGCACGCTGCTTCCAGTTGTCAAGACCAAGATGTCTTACATCCGCGATTACTTGGTCTTTATACCGGAGGTTCGGTCTTCCTCTTCTTCTCGAACCAGGAGGCTCAGAGTCGAAGACCCTCTTAGCCGGAGCGTTGATGTCCATGCGCTCGATGTGGCCGAGCCAGTGTAGTCGACGGATCCTTGCCTTCCGGACTACATCCACATCTTGGTACAGCTCGTAGAGTTCGCGGTTGTGTCTTCTTCTCCATTCACCTTCCTCACAGACAGGACCAAATATCCGGCGCAGAATTTTTCTTTCGAAAGAACCCAAAATCAGCTCAGCTGTCCTGACTGGCAGAATGAGCGTTTTGTAAAGCATGGCTTTGGTCTTTCGAGTGAGGAGTTTTGACCCCAGTTGTTTGGACACGCCGAAGTAGCAGCGGTTGCCTAGGGCGATTCTATGCCGGATCTCCACTGTGCTGTCATTTGTGGAATTTACGTTTGCCCCGAGGTAGACAAACCCCTTAACTACCTCGAAATTGTACCTGTCAATTGTTATATTTTGTCCCAGGTGGTAAGCGACGGATTGGTTTTTGCTTGACAGCATGTATTTCGTTTTGTCCTCATTGATCTTAAGACCAATTCGTTTCGCCTGTTCTTCAATCGCCGTGAATGCTTCCACAATGCCACGGCGAGAACACGCGATGATGTCGATATTATCCGCGTATCCTAGCAGCTGGATGGACTTGTAAAAGATAGTGCCTTCCCTGTTGACGCCTGCCCGCCGCACTATCTGCTCCAGCACCAGGTTGAAGAAGTCACATGACAGCGCATCTCCTTGCCGAAATCCGGTGCATGTTTCGTATGGTTCCGAGGTCCTAGAACCGAGTTGGACGGTGCACCGCGTGTTTTTTTGCGTGGCGCGACACAACTGGATCAGTTTTACCGGGATCCCGAATTCGGCCATCGCACCAATCAGTTCTTCACGATGAATGCTGTCGTATGCGGCTTTGAAATCGATGAAAAGATGGTGTGTATCGATTCGAAACTCGTTGGTCTTTTTCAGGATTTGTCGAAGTGTGAACATTTGGTCTATAGTCGATTTGCCGGGCCGGAAGCCGCACTGGTAGCTGCCGATTAGTGCGGTGCAAAATGGCTTTAGACGTTCACACAATACGCTGGACAGGATCTTGTATGCGACATTGAGCAGGGATATACCTCTATAGTTCTTACAAGAGGTAGGATCGCCTTTTTTGTGGTTGGGGCAAATAGAGCTGTTACTCCAGTCGTCGAGCATGCTTTCATCTTCCCAAATTCTGCACATGGTCTGGTGCATGCTCCCTACCAGAACATCGCCGCCAGCCTTGAAGAGCTCTGATGTAAAGCCATCTGAGCCTGCGGCCTTGTTGTTCTTCAGCTTCTGAATAGTTGTGCCGACTTCTTCGATGCTGGGTGGGAGGACTACTTCAGCGGCTGGAGTTGGGATTTCCTCGGTTCCTACCACTCTCTCTTGGTTATGCTCGTTAAGCAGCTGCTGGAAATGCTGCTTAAATACATCCACTATTCCCTGCGGGTCGGTGACAAGATTACCCTCGCAGTTTCGAAGAGCCTGGGTGCCATTTTTGAAGCCTCCTGCAAGCCCTTTGGCTTTCTTGTAGAAGGCTAGTGTCTTATGTTTATCCCTAGACTCCTCGATATCCTTGGGCTGGGAGGCTGCGAAGATTATTTTCTTTTGTCGCAGTAGTTTTTTCTCCTCCCTTCTTCTGGCTCGGAACTCTTCTTGCGCTGCCCGGGTTTTCCTCTGCAGCGCCTTTTGGTACGCCTCGTCGGTTGCTGCCTTTTTCTGCTCACACTCGCCATCATACCACGGGTTTCTTGTCGGGGGTGGTAGGTATCCTAAGGTGGTTTCGGCTACTTCCTGAATGGCTGAGCGGCAATGCAGCCACATATTATTGTCATTTGTGTTCGACGTAGGCTCACCGTAGAGTCCTTCGCTCAGCTGCTCCCTGTAGACTCTGGCAACCTCCGGTGTACTCAGGCGCCCATTGTCGAACCTCCTCCTGATGGGATGGTGGAGCTTTCTGACATTGGACGGTCGAGCTCTGAATCTTGCTGCTACAGGAAGTGGTCAGAGTCGACATTTGCCCCTCTGAATGTTCGCACATCCAGGATGTTTGACATGGTCGATTTGGTTGGCGGTTCGACCGTCCGGAGATCGCCAGGTTGCTGTGTGGATTCGCTTGCGGATGGAATCTTGTGCTACTTATCACCGCATTACGAGCTGTAGCAAAGTCAGCGAGTCGGAAGCCGTTGTCTGTTGTTGTATC
This sequence comes from Eumerus sabulonum, assembly GCA_951905685.1. NCBI lineage: Eukaryota > Metazoa > Arthropoda > Insecta > Diptera > Syrphidae > Eumerus > Eumerus sabulonum. Next base: position 215,461,119 of record OX645060.1, read on the forward strand.
GTGGAGGCTGTGCTTTCCGATCACTCCGCCAAGGGTGTTCTCCTTACCGATTTTGACGTTGAAGTCCCCGAGCATGATTTTTACATCGTACTCCGGACAAGCTCCATAGGCGTTGTCCAGGAGGTCATAGAAGTCCTCCTTGATAGGGTCTTCAGCCTCGTCGGTAGGGGCGTGTGCACATATAAGGCTGATGTTATAAAATCTGCCTCTGATGCGGATCATAGCCAGGCGATCACTTATAGGTTTAAAGTCGATGACCTTCGACCTAAACCGCTTTCCCACGACAAATCCGCTTCCCAGTAAGTGCAACCTCTTGTGACAGCTGTAATAAATGTCGCAATTTTTCTTCCTAACCATACCGTTTCCTATCCAGCATATTTCCGGGACCCCAATAATATACGCCTTCTAGTTTATGAGCAGCTCCGGGAGTGTACAGGGTTCTGACATTCCAGGAGCATACTCGCAAATCGTGTTCCTTTTTCGTGCATTGTCGTCGTCGAGTATCCGTCCGTGTATCCGAGGCATCTTGCTCATTCATAACTTTTAAGTTTTTTACGTGGGCGGATTGTTAGCCCGCCGCACAACCGCCATTCTGGTCGGGGTTTTTTTCGCTGCATACGTTTGTTCACCTCCCAACGGTTGTTGAAGAGGCTATCCAGAGGGCGCCGCGAGGAGGCCGTATGTCAACTTGGCCCGGGCATTTAAACAGGGATCATTGCTGGGATCTCGCCAGGTTGAGAGCGAACAATTCGGTTAACAAAAGCGGAATTAACTAAATGGTGTGTCGAGGAATAGGCATACGAAATTGAATTGACCTATAGCTAAAAGAAAACGACTTAGACAAGGTCATTTGTTCGCTGACTGAATCTGAAGCGCGGAGAAGCGACTCCCGTTTTCCACGATCAACTGCGGATGCTACTAATTGAGGATAACTAACTTCTTTTGGTCCGAATTGGATAATATAGAAGTGAGCCACAAAGCTAACCCCACAATGGGTATTCTGCACAAGCAACTTGAGGTCCTGGTTGCATATCTCTTATTGTACCGGCGAACAAGTTGACTGCTGATCTGTGGCGTTTCTTCTTCTTCACCGGTGCCTTAAAGAAATTCTCATAACGTGCAAACCGAGTCGTCGAAAATTGGAAGTGTCGCATGCACAAAGTGGCGACGGCCACTTAAAGGATACCAATTTTAACTTTCATCTGCATCTATTGGTAATTCCTTGACCTTTGTGATTTGTTATACCTTTCCGCGAAAATTGGGTTATAAGGAAGTTTAATTATCTTCTTCGCATTTGACTAACATTCATAGCGCGGTTTGACGGCGCAGATACACTACAGAATATCTCTGCTCATCCATTCCAACAATAAACAGAAACAATTTCAAGAATGAACGAAGAAACCTATGGAGATGACTCGGTACATTACGCACGCCCCGTATCCGAGTATGCACTGCCATTTACTTTTATTAAACTCTTATAGCCTCTTTAAATCGTCGCTTAGTGTACACCCAAGCAATGCTTATCATCGTGCGTACTCAATAAGAGGCCATTAACATCAGAAGACAAAAAGGAAAAGTCATTGTATCTACCGAAGGACGAGAAGCCGAAGGACTTCTTAGCTCAGAAATTGTGTCTATCCCTCTTCCAAGAGTGTACTCACTCGTTGTGCTGCAGACGATAGTTACTAAGATAAAGCTAAATTATGGATGCAATAAATTTCTCGTAGCAAATTCGATTTGAAGAAGTCCCCTTGGTGGCACCTGCTATTTCGGTTGCCACTTCTTATGTTGGGGCATGTGGGACAATAACTGAGGGAGTGATTGTTTCCCAGTTGATTTTGTTTTCATCTACCACTTAATGGGGTGGACTACGAGTGCTACTATCACCCGGTGATTGACGATATTGACTTGAGCTGGTTTGGATTTTTGGTTTCGATTCGAATGCGATTCTGGGGTGATTGCAAGAATGGATTCTGGAATGGACCTTAATGAAAAGTTACGGTAACCAAGTGAACAAGTGATTTAGTTTGTCTTGATTTTGATCAAATCTACTTTTAGATTAGTAGATCGATTGCATGGAATCGGCACGGGCTTATTGGCTTTTAGCAACAATAGAAGATAGATGAGTGGCATTTGACACAAAGGAATCGGAGTGAAATTGATTTGAAAATTCAATCGAATCTACCCTTTCAGTTTCTCGTATTCTTTATGGTATTCATCTAGATATTTCGTACATTTTTCCATTGGGATATTTTCAACACTATTTTAAATGATGACGTTCGGTTAAGTCAGCTCGATTGAGCAATTTATTCTTAGCAGTTTATAGAATTGGTTTCGAGTATAATTATTAAACTGTTGCTAAATTTAATTTCATACAGTTCTAGTAGCAAATCTCTAATATATTCAACAACACTTGCACACAACAACACTCTGGGTTTAGGGCTTTCGAATGCCCTTTTTAATTGATATGTACAGCAGTTGGCTTTGTATTTTAATAAGTATTGATTTCATATTGTCTTTGCATACATCGGTTTACGATTATAATGCCAGTAATCTCTGTTCGTATGAATTTGCATAAACTAACATTGGTATTGGGTTATGCAAAACAACTGCCTTAATACGTACGAGGATTTGTATCTGGGATGCTTCCCATGTAGATGGAGTTCCGATTGATTAATTTTGTAAGATTATGGTTGAATATTTAGTCGGAAGTTTACTTTTTAATTACATTGTTGTGCTGCAAGATAGGTGTTTACCTGGAATCCTTATTAAATACTTTCCTGCTTTACTTGCAAATTTATTTCACATTGGCATTTAGTTACTTAAAGTTCGAGTAGTTCGATAGAGAGGTAGAAGGACTTTTTGCAAATTAACTTTGCGAGTAACTGTTATAACTAAAGGTTCGGCGAAATTCGTGCCTTGCCCTTTAATAGAGTGGATATTTTAGCCGCATGAAACAGGAACTTTTGAAGCCAGCTCGGTTTTAAACAGATAACTTGGATCAGCGCTAAAGAAAAGCTAGGCTTAGGTTCTTCATGAGCTGTGACGCCATATACATACGCACATAAATACTTGGTGACAAAATGATTAACTAAGATCTCCGTTAGCGGTAATAACAGTCTCAATCATGCCCAATATTTACATACCTATGTCCCATTCATAATAATTCAGGGAATTAAGGCCTGGGGAGGTAAGAGGTCATAAGTTCGTTGTGATGTTATCCAATCCAATCCTGTGTCACCTTCGCTTTGTGTGAAGGCGTACAATCCTACAGAAATATACCTACATAGTCTACATAGCGTACGTAAGTATCAATTCAGCCCTTGACAAAAGAAATAAGTTGGCATAACATGTCCTTCGTTCGTCACAACTCAAAACGCGTTTGAGGCTTTTCTTTTATTTTAATTCAACTATTTTCTCTGCCATCCCTTCATTTGGTATAACCTAATCCCTGAAATAGTAACACTGGTGTCAGAAGTGGATTTCAAGAGCAGAGCAATTATTGGAAAATTTAGTACTCATGAAACTTAACATTTAAAGTACCGACATTGTACAGCAGAATGTGGTAATCAAACCACTAATGCAGAAACAATAGCGACAGTCGGAGGATGTTAGGACAGGAACAACTTTCGTGAACAAAATCTTTGATTTTTCCACTCCTAAAAACAGTGCATCAACCGAAATAGTGAAAATCCGGTTGCGGGCCAGCAACCTTGTCACCAAAATTCATTTTCAAACACGTGCAATCTCTTCCCACCACCTTTTGATAGCAGCGCATGCCTGCGAGTTTCTTCCTCGTATAGTCTTGGGACTCAACCAATAAGCGACTCTAGCCAGCACGATCTCTTGCTAGCCGCCTACCGTCACACCCACCAAGTTGGTTGAGGCCCTCCTATACTGCCTACAGCCCTGAAATTGTTATCTTGACCTCGTCAATATCAGGGAGACGAAATTCTTGTCTATCGTCGTCCAAATTCTGCCTAAAACGGTATTCGAGTCTTCCTCGCCGTTTAACAGTCTGCAAAATGATTTTTCCAAATTCTCAGTATCGACTGCGTTGTTCATTCTCGTCCCGGCAGGCTTCGGTCCGGAGTTTGTATTCACGGGAGAGCTGTTGACCTTTTGGTAATAATTCCGGACTTCATTCCTGCTGTAACGACCGCGCGCTTCTTATGCTACTTCTTTTTCTTTTGGAGAAGCCGGTTCTCATCTCTTGTTTTCTGTTCGTAGAGCTCACGAACAGAGCTCGTTTTTCGATGCAACATTGACTTGTAGGCGTCTTGTTTAGCCGCATGGCCTGCCTGCACTCGTCGTCAAACAACAGGCTTTTTTTTGGCGATGGCGTCGTAAGAGCTAGCATATCAGTGGCAGTTTCTCTAACAGCTTTTTGAGCATTTTTCTTTTACAGTTAGTGCAGACGGCGTCGAACCACTTCTACTTTGGTGGCGTTACAGCCCATGAAGGATCAGAGCAGAGCTTCTTTCAATCACTAATGTTCTGAGTGATTTATTTTTTCCACAGGTGAAAGGGTGGAATCAGTTTAATTCTGATTCCGAGCGGCGTCGAACTTTCAGAGAGATTTTGGAAGACTCGGCCGGCAAAGTTCCTAGCCTGACTACAACGAGGAAATGATGTTCGCTCCATGTGATCATTGGGGACCACTAGGTCCCATTGTGGATGTTGAGGTGTGAGATCTGCGTACTCACTACAGAGAGGGTTCGCCCCTAGGCTAAATCCACTAGCTTGAGTCCGTTCCCGGATGTATTGTCCTGTAGGCTGTGATTTTCGATAACTCTGCCAGAGACTTTTACCTTTCCCAACTGTGCATTGATGCTCCTAGGATTCGTAGCTGGGGCATTTATCGTATGTCCTTTCTAGGAAATCATAGATTTCATCCTTGCTGTGTTATCCTTGTCCTCTGTTAGGGCACATGCGCAAATCAGACTAATGTTGCCGAATTTAACCATGATGCGGGTTGTTATGAGGCGGTTAAAGCTTAAGACTTTTTGCCTTAGTCGGCCTCGAACAACAAATCCACGTCAAAATGAGCACTGCCTTCCCCCTCTTTAGCCGTATTAGTGGTCGCAGTTTTTCATCCTTCTTTTGCCCGGCCCATCCCACCGTATTTCCTGGATTGCGGTAATGTCTGTTAAGATACCTCACATTACACGTGCAGAACCGAAGTTCATTGTCCTTTTTTCATTTGCTAGCCTCGTCAACAGTAAGTCTCTCCTTGCTTTAGGCTTGTGGTTGCTTTTGAACCGTATTTTTTTTAACGTGGTGAGGGATTTAGCCCCACGCACAACTCCCAACTGGGTGGGCAGGCCCCTTTTTTTTACTCTCGGGCGGAGGGTCCTGGTGTATCCGGTGTCAATAACCTCACTCAGGTTGTGAGTCGCCGCCATCTCCCTGCCTTCAAAGGTCCCGACCCGGCCTTGGAGATATTCTTTTGAACCTAGGCAGCAAAATATGTTCGAACGGCTCCAAAACGGTGTTGTCCTGGTGGCTCCCACTAACCGGAGCTGTGGACGTCGCCGTTTACCGAAGCTAACGAGATTATCCATTAATCTATGATCATCGCCGAAAGCAAAGGATGGATGTCGCAACGGAAACTTGGACACTGGTCGCTCTTCTCATCTCATACGAATTGTGTTTAATGATTGCCCTTCGGGTTCACGAGACCGCATTGCCATCATGCATTTTGTGGGTGATATTTACGACCGCAATATCCGGGAAAATATAAGGCTTTGTCTAGAGCGATAACAGTGGAAGCTATCCGTCTAGCAACGCAAGCCATCTACCAATCTACGGTTGACGTAAATAACTCACCCACTTCATCTAAACGACACAATCGTAAAAATTCTTTAGGAAGAAGTCTCGGTGACAACGAAGTTCCATCTGCATCTGGAAACGACCAAAAGTCGGCAAACATTTCAATTTCTCCTCGCAGAAGCTCCAGAGTGGTTTTACAGTTGCCGTGGAACTCTGTAAGGCATATTACCGATTGTTGTTGGATACAGGATACAGGATCATCGGTTATCTTGGTGAGTAGATCTACAATTCCTCCCAATACCGTATACTAGGTGTGTAAGATGAGATTATAAAGGGAATATTGGACTTCGCCTCCTTTCAGACGGTGATTGGCAGGTAAAACGTTACAGGTTCAGTTGGTGAAGGTCCTAAACGAAAAGGCCCTAAACGAGTTGCTTGCTTGGGTGCTACTTGTGATTCAGTTATTTCCCCTCAAATGGAAATAATCATTTTAACAGCTGTTTCTATCAACGACCTTCCAGAGGGTATTGTTGATCGGCAAGTCTGTCAATAAAAACTGCAATAGGATTATATTGTACTTGTCCGTGTTGTCAACATAGCAGACCATTCTGTAATACTATCCGATGACACACCATTAGCGATCTTTGAAGAAGCTCAGTGTTTGAATGCGCTTCTGCTTTAAATAGCAGTCTCGCTGAACCTTTTAGCAGATCTTCTTTAGTGGTCAGTAAAACCCTTCGATCCCGCTAGTGGCGAAGGACTTCTTGTGGGATATTCGAAATATATTTTCGGCGCGTCCAGATGATGATGATGAGGAATCGACGTAGGAGCAGCTAAATCCATTAAACAACCTCCAAGTCGTCTGACCCATGCACAGGAGGAGGAACCACATAAATAATAGGTAACATGCTACGAAGGGATATGTATTATCAAGCCCAGTTCCGGTCCATGGGCTTCGCCAATCGTAATGGTTAAAAAGAATGATGAAATTCTGTGTGGACTATCGTCATCTTAATTCGTCAACGATCAAGGACTCATCCCCATTACCCAAGATAGACGACACTTTGGACTCAGTTTCCGGCTCCATATGGTGCAGTACTCTTAATTGCAAATCCGGCTACTGGCAGTTTGAAGGCCATCCTGATGGCCGCGATGAAAGTGCATTCGGTGCTAGTTATGATTTATGCCAGTACAAGGTAACGAGTTTTGGTATAACGAATGCTCCTGCCACTTTCGAGCGGTTGATGTTAAATTTGTTAAGAAGACTGACCATAGAAGTCTGCTTTCCTTACTTGGATGACATGCTTGTATATGGTAAGGTATTTGAACAAATGTTGACTAATTTACGCTTTGTTTTTACCGATTTACAGATTCAGTCCTTAAAGTAAAGGTGTCAAAATGCCAGCTATTTCACAATGAAGTCGTATTTCTGGGCCATTTGCTGACTTATAATGGCATCTGTGCGGACCCTGCTAAAATTGATGTTGTTCGCAACTGACCCGTTCCCTGCAATGGGAGGATGTGCGCCGCTTTGTTGGACTTTGCGCGTATTATCGGCAATTTACACCACGATTCGCTGCGATAGCTCGTCCACTCCATCAACTCATTGAAAAAAATATGACCTTTAAATGGACAGATGAATGCATGAGCGCCTTTAACCAGCTGAAGGAAGCCTAGCGTCTTATCTCGTAAGAGGCCATGGCAATATCGACGCTTGTGATCATGGTCTAGAGAGCACTGCTCCTCTCTCAAGTGCAAAACGGAACGAAAAGGGTTATCGCATATTTCAGTCGAGAGCACCGTGGCGCAGTGGCTAGTGTGTTGGCCTCTGACGCCGATGACCCGGGATCGAATCCCGACACAGCCATATCATCGAACGTGTTTTTCACGGTGTTTCTCCTCAGGGGGGTTCTAACAAAACCCCCTGTAGTAAAATTGTTATGAAAAGCTTCTCGAAATTCGCCGTTCGGAACCGGCAATAAAACTGTAGGTCCCTTTCACCTATGTGAAAATGAAATCACACACAACATGGGTGATTGAGAGAAGCTCGGCTCAGGTTCTTCATGGACTGTAACGCCAACATACATACATACATACATTAAGTCGATCTGAACGAAATGATTGCACGACGTACATATATGTAAGGAGCTCCTGGCATGGGGGAAAGCTATAGAGCGATTCCATGTTTATCTGTATGGTCGCAACTTTTTAATCCGAACAGATCATGCCGCATTGAATTGACTACTATTTTTTAAGAACCTGGACAGAACGTCTTCAACATTATGCTTTATTTTACGCAGATGCGCTTTCACGAGGACCGTATGCAGATGAGTCATGCAATCACCGTGATATAAAGGAAAAACCAACTGAACCCATCGATCATTTCGCGGCTAACGCAATTCAATTGCTCGACATTGACGAATTGCGCGAGTAACGAATTTGAGACTCGCGAACAATAAAAAAAAACAAGATCAAGTTTCTCGTTGACTAACTGAACTGAACCATTTATTCCATTTTCTAATTGCTTTTATACATTTTTCGTTCAATAATAAAGTGAATACAATTAATGGGAATGCTTAATTAACAAAATGTTTACATTTGGGTCGAAGAGTTATTCTGAGAATATGAACAAGGTGCTAAATTGACATTATGCGCTTTTCCTAATCGATAATAAAAACAATTAATAAGTACTTAATTGACAAAGTGCCAATTTGACATTGCAAAAGTAATACTTAGAATTAGGAATGAAAAAGAAATTGAAAAGTAGAACGTTGACCGCAGTGGGTCAGCTATGTGCCGTATCCACTTAAACGCGGTGGCTTTGCGGGTGCTGCATCAGCATTATGACCTTTCGTAACTCCTCCCCCCTTAAGATAGAGCGACGGCCACAAGGAATTCGATGGGGCCGGAGCGATGTCCTCTCTCACTTTGACGATGTAGGACGTATTTCGTTTCTTCCATATGTATAGCAATGCAGCTGCGACAAGTGTTCCGAAGATAGTTATTGTGACGTAGGTTGTATTGCTTTTCCGGTTTATGTCATCGCGTAGTGTCCAAATTGCTTCAATGTTTTGTAGCTGATGGAGATGGAGTTTCTGCAAGTTGAGGGTGTTGGTGATGGATTTCGCCTGGATGTTTGCGGATACTGGAGGTGTGATTCGTATTTCGTCCCAGAATACGTTCATGTTGTCTTTGTAGGTAATACCGTTGACTTCTACGGAGCAGTTTTTGTAGTAGACTATTGCTGTTCCTGTGACTTCGTGGATTGTCTTACTGCAAGTGGAATTTATTAGTGTATTTGGAATATTAATAAATATTATATAGTTTTCTTCTGGTTGAAAAATTGCTTCGATTTCGCCTGTGTCGTTAAGATGGCATTCGGCTTCTTCGTTGTTCAATAGGCGTCCCAAACAGGTGGAGCTCTTTGCTGTTTCCTGGTAAATCGGGTTCTTGCAGAAGTAGGTGTTTTCTATTTTTGGACATGCCTTATCGTAGTACTGAATGCTTAATTCATTATATGTTATATAAGGTTTTGTTATAATTTGCTTCGTACCATTAATTGGGATCGGTATAATGCGATAAAGGTGATATTTTTCATTTGATAATTTTGGTATTTTTACATTAAATATTATATTAGTATTGTTATAATAGGCTTGTAGCTCTAATAATTCATACAGGTGTTCATTTGAAATTATTTCTATACCTTGGTTTTTCATATAATTATAAATTTCGTTTAGTTCAGCTTGATTCAATATTAATTTTGATATTATATTCAATTTTGCCAGTATAATTGTTTCGGCTATATTTGTTATATGGTCATTTAAAAGGTCTATATTATAATTAATTTGACTAAGATATTGCATCTCTAATAATTTACTTTCTTCGCGTTGTATACTGTTTGCAATTTCCTGTGTATTTTTTGTTATAAAGGTTTCGATAGTTCGCTATTCATTGTTAATGTATGTTGTTAGGTTATTTAGTCTTTCTAGCATTTGGTGATTGAGTGTGTGTTGTTTTGAAAGTGTGTTAGTAATGGTGTGTTCATTGGTGTATAAGTGTTTTATTTGTCTATTTAAATTTTCCGCATCATTTGCGTCCATATTGCCTGTTATAAAATTAATAGCTGTACCTAATCCATTAATTAAACCTCTTTTATTTCTTTTGATGGGTGTTAGTGATTGGAGTTTGTTTTCGAGTTCTGTTAGTTTAAGATTTGTTGTTCTTATTATATTTGTTAATGTACTACGTTTTTTAATCATACTTAAGGCATTTTCTATACTTCTAACATTTTTGTGGTATTCTTCAAGGTTTACTATATGGAGGAGATTATCAAAATGTTTGATTTCTCTTGCTTGTCCAAGTTGCAGCTGGACGATGCCTTGATTCTTGGTCAGGTCATGTACTTGGAGGATTTGGGTGGTTGTCAGTGGGATTCTAAAATATTTTAATTGTTAGTACTATTGCTTTATGTGTATTTCTTTTTATTTTTTATCCTAGCCTTATGAATTTTTTGGTTTTTTGTGGTTATTAGTGTGATCTTATTGTTTTTTCTAACCTTATGCCGGGCAAATTTATGGGTTATCTTGTTTCTTCTACATTCTTTCCTATATACTATTTCGTCATTTTCCCAGTCTTTAGGGTCGTTTCTTGACTCATTTAATCTATCTATTCTTGATTTTGTTAATTCTTCGACCTTTTTCTTTTATCATGGGGTAAAGTGTTTCTTGAAACTCGTTGAGTTTCTTTAAATATTCGTGTTCGTTAGAGAAGGTGACGGTATTGTTAAATTTGTGAGTTCTTCCGAAGAAAAGCTCGAAAGGGGTATGTTTGGTAGTAGAATGAATAGAATTATTGTAAGTTATAATTGTTTCAAACAGAATTTCGTCGTGTTCTAAATCAAGGTTGGCTTCTTTTCGCTTAAAAAGTATGATCCTATAAATTTCTGTTAATGTAGAGTGTAATCTCTCTACAGGTGAGTTACTAGAACTCTGTTGGAAGGAAGTAAAGTGTAATTCAATTTGATATTGTTTACAGAAATCTTGAAATATATTGGCTGTGAACTCTGATCCTTGGTCACAGACAATTTTTTTGGGCATGCCGTAGAGGCTTATAAAATTTTTTAGTGATTTGAGAATGGAGAGGCTGTTCCTAGCTGGAAGGGTATATGCCGAGGCAAATTTTGATGATTTATCAATTATGGTTAAGATTTGTTGGTGATTAATGGAATAAATATCGATATGAATTATGTCTAGTGGTTTAAGTGGGGTTTCTGGTACTTGGAATTTGACTTTCGGAGGACTTCTGTCATATTTAGATATTTGGCATAATTCACAATTATTGATAGTTTGTTGGATTTTTTTGTGCATGAATGGAAAGTAATAGTCCCTTTTGAGGTGAAGGTATGTTTCGTTAATACCTCTGTGATTGCTATTTATGTGATAATCCCTAATTATTTTGTCTTGATCGTCGGATTGTGTTATGTCTGACACCATTTCTTTGCAACGTACTACTCTAAATGTTTTACTATTAGAAAAATATTTCGAATAGACTAGTTGCACCGTTTTAAATGTTTCATCGTCTGAGAATATGGCTGAGAGTTTGTTTGGGGGTAGATACTTTTTGAATATTTCTATTATTTTTTGTTTAGTAAATTCTGAATCGCGTATAGTTCGGCGTTGTTTATTCCGAAAGGGTATTTCTAAGGACACTCTCGCTGGTTCAGACGATTTAAGTAAAATTGTTTGGAGATTATATTCGTTAAGCGGTTTTTCTGATAATTCAATTCCGTCATCTAGGTTTTCGTTCGCAGAGTGTATGGTGGTACCAGATGTTCCTTGGTTAGAGGCGTCGTCACTTAAGTTTATTTCGAGAATTTGGTTATCAATTTTGGCACGACTTAGTGCGTCGGCATTCGTGTTCATTTTTCCTTTTTTATACACTATTTGATAATCGAATTCCTCTAACTTCAGGCGCCATCTTACTAGCTTAGAATTGGGTTCTTTTAGGCTCATTAACCAGGTGAGGGGCTTGTGATCCGTTACGATTTGGAATTTGCGGCCAAACAGGTATGGCCTGAAATATTTCGTAGCCCATACTATGGCTAAGAGTTCCTTTTCTATTGTAGAATAATTTATTTCTGAGTCTGAAAGGGTCCTACTTGCATAACATATCGGCTTATCACTTCCGATACGTCCTTGCGAAAGAATTGCACCAAGTGCATAGTTGCTGGCATCGGTAGTTAAGATAAAAGGTTTTGAGAAGTCTGGGTATTGTAAGATTGGATCGTTAGTCAGAAGGTTTTTGCACATTTCGAATGTTTTTACATATCGATCAGTCAACTGTACTGACCTGCCTTTTTTTAAGCATTCTGTTAGGGGTTTGGTTAGTTTTGAAAAGTCTTGGATAAATTTTCTATAATATCCCAACAAACCTATAAATCCTTTTATTTCTTTCTGGTTACGGGGTATGGGGTAGTTTTGAATAGCATGGATTTTTGAGGGGTTGGGTTTAATGCCTTCAGTGGAAACGATGTGCCCTAAGAAAGCGATTTCTTTTCGCAAAAATTCTGATTTATCGAGTTGGATTTTGAAATTGAATGTTCGTAATTTTTCGAAAACTAGAGTGAGACTTTCTATGTGTTCTTGAAGAGAAGTAGAAAAGACGATAATATCGTCCAAATAGACTAAACAAATTTTCCCAATAAGTTCCTTCAGAACGTTATCCATTACCCGTTGGAAAGTTGATGGAGCGTTCTTTAGGCCAAACGGCATTCTAACATACTCATAGTGACCTCCTTCTACCGTAAAGGCAGTTTTTTGAATATCTTTTTTGTCCATCTCTATTTGATGGAAGCCACTAGCAAGGTCTAGAGTAGTGAAATACATACATTTGCCGAGTTTGTCTAGTATTTCGGTTATATTTGGGAGAGGGTATTTGTCTGAAATAGTTTTTTCGTTTAGTTTTCGAAAGTCTATTACCATTCTCCATTTTTGTTTCCCACTAGCATCCTGTTTTTTGGGTACGATCCAAACAGGGGAGCTCCAGGGGGAATAGCTAGGGCGGATAATGCCCTGGTTTAGCAATTTGGTTATTTGTGCTTGCACTTCCTTGTGGATGAATGGATATCTATAAGATTTCACATAGATCGGTATGTCGTCGGTTGTAACGATTTTATGTTTGATTTCGTTAGAGAATGTTAATGCCTGACCTTCCTTATAGAAAATATCGTCATATTTTTTGCATACTTTAAGAAGTGATTTCCTTTCTTCTGTATTGAGATGGTCAGTGCGAAGTAGTTCAGAAATGTTTTTGTGGTTGTTAGTTTCAGTATATTCGGAATTGATGTTATTAATTTCAATATATTGGGATTTATTGTATAAACTAGCTTTGAGTGGTTGTTCCAATAGAAGTATTTCTTCTTTATCTGAGGTATTAATAACCTCTACTATACCATACCATTCGTTTACATGGTATATACCCTCTGGAATATATAGTTTCGAGCTTAGCTTAGTCGTATTTAAATGGACATCTCCTGTGTGTATATCTATGGGAAGTTTCAGTAGGACTTTAGAGTTTGGGGCAATAATGTGTTTACCTGATGTGAGGTTTGGTTTTATTTGTAGGGGAATTCTGGCATGCTTTGTATGAAGGGTCTTGTCTACTAGGTCTATTTTGGCTCCGATATGAGTTAAAAAGTCTAAACCCAAAAGTCCATCAAAATAATTATGGAATTTGAATAGTAAAAATCTAAAGTTTCCTGGTTGGTTAAATTCTATGAAAAGGGGTAGTTGAACTTGTTTATTCAGTGTATGTCGATTGAGGACTGTTGTGATAGTTATTGGACAGCATTGAGTTTGATCGATCGGGTTAATAAATTCGGGGCTTATGAATGATGACGAGGCGCCGGTATCAATGAGAAATTTTAGCGGCCTGCCAAAAGGGGATGATATATTTATATATGTTAATTCTAGCCCATGTTTGTTGACGTCTATGTAACCTGTTGGTTGTTCCAGGCATGTAGATGAAAATTTGGCGAGTCTTCTATGTTGTTTAGACTCTTGGTTTCGTTTTCCTGGTGTTGATCTACTTCTTTATTCTGCATATTATATTGCGTTGGGACTCGGGAGTTATTTGACTCGTTGATAAAGTTTACCTCATTAGTGTTACGGAATCTGTTAGAGTTTGAACGCATGCTTGGACTTGTTTTAAATACTTTTTGTGTATTGGTTATGTGAGTTGAACCACTGTATGTGTCCATGGGTTCTGGTGGTTGTTGGTTAGGTTTGTTAGTATAAAAAGGATTAGGGTTATAGGTTCTAAATGTGTTTTGATTTTGCAGCATGCCTCTATTAAATGGCGGGTTATGGTTGGGGGTAAATGTGTTAGGTGTGTATGGTTTTTGATAGTTTTGATACATTCTACTGTGAAAAGGGGGTGTTGAATTGGTATTGTAAGGTTTTTGTTGATTCTGAAATGTTCTATAAAAACGATTTGGCGGTTGTGGAGAATAGGGCTTAGAAGAGTTGAATCTATAATTAAGTTTGGATGGATCTGTTCGCATGTAAAATATATTTTGTTCTTTTATACAGAACGAAAGGGCTGTTGTGATTGACTCTGGTCGCATTGCTCTGATGCTTGAGCCCAAAGGTTCTTTTAAACCTGTTAGAAATGCGTTTAAACACATTTCAGCGTAAAGTTCTTTTTTTGCAGAAATTACGTTTTGGTCTTTCTCATGAATTAGGACGTTGTTTGATAGAGACGATTGGATTTCAATGATTTCGCTGTAGAAACGTTCCACGGTCTTGTTGAATTGTCTGAGATTGTGTAGATCTCTTACTAAGGATGTTTCTGTCCTCTTATCCGAATAGTGGAGGACAAGGTTATTTTTTATGTCGTCCCAGTTTAAAGCGGTTCCGAACATATTCAGAACCTCATTTGCTTGTCCAGTATTCTTGTTTCTGATGGCGCGCAGAATGATTTGCCCATATGGGGTTCCATCTGCTCCTCTCACGTACAAAAGGATTTCCTCGACATTGTTTATGAACTCATAGAGCATGCGAGGGTTTCCGTCGAATTGTGGGAGATCTTTTACTGCATCAGGGATGCGCAAAGAGTGAAAGATGTCGTGGTTTACATTGGATCCCGAAGGGATTTGGGGATCTTGGTTGGAAGTCATTTGGGGAGTGTTTTCAGGGTGTAGTGGGTCAACTTCTTCGAAAATAGTACCTAGGCTTTCACTTAGAGTGTTTCTATAAAGATTTCTAATAGGGTCTTCACTTTTATTCAGATTTTGTAGACTTCTTGTACGAGTATATGGAGAAAATTTAAACAGTTTTCTTGTTTTTTTAAACATTTAATTTGCTTGTTCTGGCATTTGAGAATAATATAATATTGGACCAAACGAAAAGAAATATATTTGTTTTTGGATATAAATATGTATATCTACATATGTATGTATAAATATAAACGTCAAAGCTTATCATATAATAAAAGGTTTTTCTATACTATATGGGTTTCTTGTTTATTTTGTTTTCTCAGTGATTTATTTAAATTTTTTCTTTTGTAAATTGTTTTTTTTTTTTTTGTAATAATTTTTCTCTGTTTTTGTTCAATGATTTATTTAGTTTGTTTCGTTTTTTCTTTTTTTATAAAAATTTGTAAGAACTTAAATTGCTTATTTATTTCGTTTTTTTTTTTTCTGTTTCAATATGGTAAAAAAAAATAAAATGCTTTTATTTATTTATTGGATAATATTATTATTTGCATTCAATTTGTGTACTTACAGGCATCCAATTAAAAATAGAGCGGTTGTTGTAGTCATGTCGTTTTGATTGTTAAGGAGCTGGTTCACGGTTATTAAGGATTAAAATCCAACAGTCGTAGTGTGTTGGTAATATCGATATACCCTCGATACCAAGAATAAAGAGTGATATTCAGTCACTACTTTACCTCGCCACACTTTTAATTTTCAACAGTAGATGTGTGTTAACAATATCGATA
The DNA here is from genome assembly GCA_951905685.1 of Eumerus sabulonum. Taxonomy (NCBI): domain Eukaryota; kingdom Metazoa; phylum Arthropoda; class Insecta; order Diptera; family Syrphidae; genus Eumerus; species Eumerus sabulonum. The sequence goes on from OX645060.1 coordinate 215,476,890, forward strand.
TTCCTTCGATACCAAGAATAAAGAGTGATATTCCGTCACTACTTTATCTCGCCACACGTTTCTTTCTGTTGTTTTTTTTTTATAATTATAAATTTTTTGATTCACTTGTGGCTGTGAAGTGTCTGCAAAGATATCGATATGCCTTCGATATAATGTGATATGCACTCACAGTTTTTGTTTTTATTTGCAGCACTTTTTTTTTTTCACTTTTCGCACACCCGTGAAAATTCCGATACCGAAAATTTAATTATATTTTTTGATATCGAAAAGATTTATTTTGACTGTTAACCGGACCGAACGACTGCGCCAGTAACGAATTTGAGACTCGCGAACAATAAAAAAAACAAGATCAAGTTTCTCGTTGACTAACTGAACTGAACCATTTATTCCATTTTCTAATTGCTTTTATACATTTTTCGTTCAATAATAAAGTGAATACAATTAATGGGAATGCTTAATTAACAAAATGTTTACATTTGGGTCGAAGAGTTATTCTGAGAATATGAACAAGGTGCTAAATTGACATTATGCGCTTTTCCTAATCGATAATGAAAACAATTAATAAGTACTTAATTGAAAAAGTGCCAATTTGACATTGCAAAAGTAATACTTAGAATTAGGAATGAAAAAGAAATTGAAAAGTAGAACGTTGACCGCAGTGGGTCAGCTATGTGCCGTATCCACTTAAACGCGGTGGCTTTGCGGGTGCTGCATCAGCATTATGACCTTTCGTAACTCGCGCCCGAGAAACGGATTAGATCCTGGCTCAGGTAAATGAAAAAGTTGGAGTAAGATATCGAGCGAGTGCAACGACCTTAAAGTGCATCGGGCACAGTTCGGCTATATACTCTGCAAAAAGTGGCCTCCAACGAAAGGATAACAATCAGAGCGCTTACTTCCTATAGCTCATCGATCGTTGCTCCAGAAAATCATTCAATTATTCCTTGATACTTTATCAAAAGGCTTCTTCGGTTCGAACAGAACATTTGGCAAATTAAGATGTCGGTTCTATTGGATGGGAGCCAGAAAGGATCTGGAACGTTATTGTACTCAGTGCGCCATTTGCGCCGCAAAACGCAAAAGAAAGTATTTTGTCATTGATTTACCGATTGAAAGACATTCGGATCAGATATGTAATCTTGAAGCAGACGATTTCCATCATGTGATAGAAATCATGGGATGGCAAAGGACTAACAAAGGCCGCGTAGGGGTAGCATCTATCCGATGGATGCTGGCCTGCTAAAAAGCGAGAAGACCCTCCGCAGTCGAACATCTTGCGGCACTGTTATTAAGTCCCAGCCCCACCTCCTCGTGGTGCCATCTGGAGATTTCCTATGTAAATTGCAGACGGGGAAGGGCGAATGGCTAGCATCCTGCACCAAAAACAGGATTAGTCGGTTGGTCTACGGCCTAGTAAGCCGTAACCGTAAAAAAACCAAAAAAAAACGACCCTTGCAAAAAATGAAAAAAAGGACAATGACCCTCGGCTTTGTACGTGAAACGTTAGGTCCGTAAACAGGCCACGTGCAGCCGGACAACTTGCGGACGCCCTAGACCGCTATAAAGCGGATATAACCGCCATCCAGGAAATGCGATGGAATGAACTGGGTATAAAGCGGATGAAAAACTGCGATATTTACTAAGACGACTGCTATAGGGAGAGAGGGCAACGATTGTTTGGATGCGGATTTGTTGTTCGAGGTGGACTAAGGCAAAAAGTCATAAGCTTTCGGCATGTGAGCGAACGCCTCATAACAATCCGTATCAAGGCTAAATTTTTTAACATCAGCCTGATCTGCGTCCACGCCCCCACGGAAGACAAGGATGACTCCGCCAAACATGAATTCTACGATCTCCTAGACAGAACGTATGCCCAATGTTCCAGCTACATATGACATCAAAATTGTACTAGGAGACTTCAATGATAAGCTGGGTAAAGAAAGCATCTTTGAACGAGTCATCGGCAAACATAACCTACACGACACCACTTCCGATAACGGACACAGGCTGATTGATCCTGCTACGGGGCGAAATCTCCTTCTAGCCAGTACGCGCTTCCCGCACCTCGATATACAGAAAGGCACCTGGCGGTCTTTTGATCGATCGACTACCAACCAGATTGATCACATCGCGATCGACGTCAGACACTCCTCCACTATCCTTGATGTTCGAACTCTCCGAGGGGCTAACATCGACTCGGACCACTATCTTGTAGTTGCCAAGATGCGCTTACGGATATCACGAACGCAGCGGAGTAGAGTAAGAATACAAAGTTATGACATCGGAAAGTTACTATCGCCAGAAACCGCTCGTGCTTTTAACGATCGCGTCTCCCTTAAGCTCTCTAATACACCTTAATTCTCCATGCTATCAATAGAACACCAGTGGAGCCTTTGCAAACAAGCCCTGAAAAGCTCTGCATCCGAAGTTTTGGGTTTCAAGGCTCCACCACGAAGAAACACCTGGTTCGATGACGAGGGCAGGAGGATTCACACAGCGAAACAGGATGCATATAAGGCCTCGCTGCATAAAAGAACAAGAGCAGCTCGTGAGCTCTACGAGTTAAAAAGAAGGGAGGAGCAAAAGCTTCTTATGAGAAAGAAGAAAGAGCACGAGAAGCGCGCGATAGAGAATTTGGAGAGGTTTTACTGCAGGCGTGACGTTCGAAAGTTTTATCAACAGATAAAGCGAACATGCCAAGGTTATAAAGCCAGAACGGAAGCCTGCAGGGATGAGAACGGACACTTAGTAGTAGAATCGCAGTCGATGCTGAGAATATGGAAAAACCATACCCGAGGAATGGAGTCTCAGCATCGTATGCCCGATCCACAAGAAAGGAGACTCCTCTGATTGCGCACACTATAGAGGAATAAGTCTCCTTAACATCGCCTACAAAATCTTCTCTGCCGTTTTGTGTGAACGCCTGGAGCCTTTTGTAAATAAGCTGATCGGTCCTTATCAGTGCGGATTCAGACCAGGGAAGTCCACCATCGACCACATCTTCATACTACAGCAGATGCTGGAAAAACCCAATGAATTTGCACCACCTATTTGTCGACTTCAAAACCGCATACGACATCGTAATTAGAGACCTGCTATACAACGCTACGTCTACCGATGACATGCCTGCTAAACTCCTCAGACAATGCAGGATAACTTTGGAGATTGCTCGCTGCTCCATCCGAATCAGTGAACACCTTACCGATAGTTTTGATGTCAAAAAAGGATTTAGGCAGGGCGATGCGCTGTCGTGTGATTTCTTCAACATCATATTGGAAATGATTGTGCAAAAATCACTGGCCAATACAAGAGGCACAATCTTTTACATATCCTCGCAACTGCTTGCACACGCCGACGATATTGACATAATAGGTAGATCACAGCGAGATGTCAATGAGGCATTTGCGAGTATTGAGTTCGAGGCGGCGAAAGTTGGTTTGGCGGTGAACGAGGGCAAAACTAAATATATGCTGTCCTCAAAAAAGGACGCTCACCACCGACGTCTTGGCCAAAACGTTTGTATTGGCAGATACAAGTTCGAGGTAGGTAAGGACTTCGTCTACCTTGGCTCCGCAGTGACCTGGAACAAGGACCTCAGTTCCGAAATCAAACGCAGAATTACTCTTGCCAATCACTGTTTCTTTAGGTTCAGGAGGCAACTGAGTAATAGAGCCCTCTCCCGAACGACAAAGTTGACTCTATATAAGACCCTTATCATCCCGGTCCTGTTGTACGACGCGGAAGCATGGACACTATCAAAAGCGGATAAGGAGGCCCTTGGTCGGTTCGAGAGAAAGATTTTGCGGGAGATTTTCGGGCCTATAACCCCAGACGGGGGATGGAGGAAAAGATTCAACCACGAACTTTACGGGCTGTACAGCGGCATGAGTCTAATCAGGCGTCTACGGATTCAACGCCCAAGATGGCCGGGCCATGTGGAGCGAATGGACACCACAGCTCCAGCCCGGAGATTCTTTGAATCCAACCCCGAGGGACGAAGAAGCAGAGGACGGTCGCACTCAAGATGGCGCACACAGGTGATAGGGGACCTCAGCCAACTGATCGTGCTAGTTGGAGGGGCATGTTGGTTGAGGCCCAGGTTCAGCCCGAACTGTAGCGCCCATTAAGAAGAAGGGATCGAGCTTGTATTTAATTATATCGTATTGTAGAAGTTGCTTTAGTTCCTTAATTTTTCTTTTTTTTGTCCTATTTGTATTATTTCATTAAAATGTGATTCGGTACTTCGCCGGATTTTTTACTCCCGACTCTAGCGGAGAGTAGATCTTTTAGCTGTTGCTATGATTGTATCGTTTAAATGAATAATCGCGACATCAGCATCAGAATCTAAACTTAAAAGCGATAGTAAACATTTTTGGAGCTACATTAATTCGAAACGCAAGACGAATAGTCTTCGAACCTGAATGACCTACTCTAGTACAACGGCCTGCGATATACAAATGATTTGCAATTTGTTTGCCATTTACTTCCAATCAGTTTATTCCTCTGTTTCTCCTTCAAGTGGACTACCCGAAGTATGTGAAGTTTTTGACATAGTATCTCGTTACCTAAACTTATCCGAGGTTGAAGAGTCCTTACTTGCAATTGATTCTAGGAAAAAAGAAGAACCAGATGGGTTTCCACTCATATTATTGAAAAGTTGTGGAAAGGCGTTAGCTAGACCATTTACTTATATTATGTCCCTTGCTAGTGGTAATTTTGTGGGTGAATGGAAGATTTCATTCCTCTCTCCGCTTTTTAAATCTAGATCGAGACAAGATATAACTCATTATAAGCCTATTTGTAAAATATCGGCAATTCCTAAATTATTTGAAAAAATAGTTTATAATAAATGGTTTTTCCTTGTCAAAGAACATATATCTGTTTTCCAATATGGACTTATGTCAGGTAAATCAACTTCAACGAACCTATCTATTACTAAAAATCATATAATCATGAACTTTGTCGATAAGTCCCCAACTGATATCATATTTACAGACTTTGCAAAAGCCTTCGATAGAGTAAGTAATTCAAGTTGTCCTGCTGTCCTGGTTTTCATTCCAACTTCCTTCAATGGATTGATTCGTATCTAACAGACCGAGTTCAAAGTTAGACAATACAATAAGTATTCTAAGCACATTCATGTTCCATATGGGGTTCCACAGGGTAGCCATTTGGGCCTACTGCTTTTTCTTCTATTCGTCAATGACACCCCCTCCATATTTCAAAACTCGCACTGCTTACTTTATGCGGATGTCCTGAAGATATATTGGAAAGTTTCTTCTGAACGGGATTGCTTTCTACTTCAGGAAGATGTGGAAAAATTAGTTAAATGGTGTAAACTTAATCATCCGTTTTTGAATGTATGCCTTATCTTGCTCTAGAAGTCTCACACCAATAAATCACAGATAAAATGTTGATGGTATTTACATACATAGAAAGAGTAAGTCGTAGAAAGGATCTGGGGGTTATTCTAGACACCAAACTCACGTTTCTGCCTCACATAGATTATATCGTAAATAAAGCGAATTCTATGCTTGGGTTTGTCAGGCGGAACCGTAAAGGGTTTACGCATCCATTCCAGAGTATTGTAATACAGTGTGGAACCCATATTACATAAACTCTTCTGTAACAATTGAGAAAGTTCAAAAAATTCACTAGATATGTTATGTTTAAGTTAAACTAGGACATTGAGATGCCGTCTTACAAAACTAGATATTTATTGATTGGCTTACAATCGCTTGAAAAACAACCGAACGCTTGATCTCGTTTTTGTAGACAGTGAATCTGATTTAACACTCGACAAATGTGAGTTACCCATGTTTCGGAATTCAATTCACCAAAGTGGTTTAGAGGCCCGCTTAATTTTTTACCAATATTGTCAGTCTTATGAGCTAAGTTTAGAGCCCTCATATGAATATAATTACAAAAAAGCTGACCTCAATCTCATAAATAGCCATTTGAGTGGATTAGACTGGTCGGGCATACTTAACGCCATTGATTTGAAAGAGGCTTATACACTATTCTCTACTAAACTCAAATTTGCAAAGTATCAATTTATACCTAAAAACGTATACTAAAGAACACCAACCCGATTTGGTTCAATAAAAGACTTACCAACCTTAAAAATAAAAAAAACAAAGCTTTCAAACGGTATCAAAAAAACCCGAATAACTCTCAACTTCATTTATTATACACATTATTATACATATGTATGTATATGAATTTACAAAGAGATTTCGATAGGTATAACCGCTTTCTGCATTGTCGCTATATTCAGTCGTTACAAACCAGTATAAGACAGAATACTAAGTTTTTCCTGGAAATATATCAATATGAGGCGTAAATCCAAGGACATTCCAACGTGTATGAAATATCTAGGCAAAACTTTCAGTGATCTATCTACTATCTGTAAAATGTTTGCCGATTATTTTAAAAATGTCTATTCACAAAGCAGCACCTCCAAAGAAATACCGCGAACTTCAGAACTATTTCACCTCGGATCGATTCGAGTATCTACCTCAGATGTTTTCAATGCCTTATCCCTGATTGACGCTGGAAAATCAGTTGGTCCTGATGGATTTTCACCAATCCTACTAAAAAATTGCGCTGCTGTATTAGCAAAGCCACTAAGTTCTATTTTTAATTTATCCCTTAGAAGTGGAGATTGTCTAAATTAATGGTAAATTTCGCCCTTATCCCCAATTTTCTAATCTGGTAACAAACAGGAAATTGTAATTTACAGACCTATCTGTAAACTGTCCATTATTCCAAAGATATGTATTTGAAAAACTATAATTTCTCGTTAGTGCCCATATATCACCCTATCAGTACGTGTTTGTCTCGGGGAGATCAACCTCTACAATTCTCTCTATAATTGTAAATTATTTAGTCATCAACTTGGAGAATAATAGTCAAACCGATGTTATATACCTACACAGATTTTGCTAAAGCATTTGACAGAGTTAATCATCGAATTCTTATTTTAAAATTATCATATCCTGGCTTTCATTCCAACCTCTTAAAGTGGATTGCATCTTACATAACTTATAGGACGCAGATGGTAAAGATTAAAAATTGTTTATCGCAAACTATCTCCGTAACGTCAGGTGTCCCACAAGGTAGTCATCTGGGTCCATTGTTATTTCCATTGTTCATTAATGATATACCTTCTATATTTAAATTCTCAAAATGTCTACTTTATGCAGACGATCTTAAAATTTATAGAAAAATCTCATACTCCGAAAACTGTGTAATTTTACAGCGTGATCGCACACACCTATCTCAATGGTGCGAATTAATTTCGCTCAAGCTCAACGTATCAAAATGTTTCCTGTTCTCTTGTCACAGATCTAAAACCTGTATTGAATTTTGCTATAAGCTTGACGATACACATTTGACTAAAGTCAAGCAAAAAAAAGACCTTGGTGTCATCTTAGACCACAATATGAGTTTCCTTCCTCATGTTGATCTCATTACAACCAAGGCTAATCAAATGTTCGGTTTCATCAAACGGAATACCACTGAATTCTCTAACATTTTTACGATTAAATGTTTATACTTTGCAATAGTTCGGTCCTTTTTAGACTACTGTTGCACCATCTGGAATCCTTGGTACTCTAGTGCAACTGATAGGATCGAGAGAATTCAACGGATATTTGCGAGGTTCCTCTTTTTCAAATTAAATTGGAATATAAAAACGCCGTCGTATAGAACTAGGTGTCTTCTTTTTAATATAATTCCTCTTCACCTTCGTCGTAGGTATTTCGCAATAATGTTTATTAGAGATATTCTTACTTATCGTGTTGACTGTTCTTTTCTTTTGTATAAGCTTAATTTGTATGCCCCTTCCACAAATCCACGCCATCGGGTTCTATTTAAAACGATTTTTCATCGTACTAACTATGGAAGAAACGAACCGTTATCACGTTGTGTCCATGAGGCCAACTTAGCTTTGTAATGATTTGGATTTTTTTGAATTCTGTTCTAGATATACTTTTAAAAAACACGTATTATGTATTTTATTTGCTGAAATTTGTTTGATGAACATGAATTGATCGAAATGTATTGCTATTTTGTTATTCCTAGTCTATAAGTGAACACCACTTATTGATGTAAATAAGTAAATAAATAAATAAAATATTTTGCTATCATGTTTGTAAGGGACTTATTGACGTATCATATTATATGTCCTTTGCTTCTCATTTTAATGAATTTACGTCCTCCCTCGAGAAATATACGCGAATCCTTTATTTTTTATGAGCAATTCCATCGCACTAACTATGGCCGTAATGAACCAATCTCACGTTGCTTGAGAGAAGCTAACTTAATTTCTGATAGTATTGATCTCTTTGCTAATTGTACACGAAACGCATTTAAGTCAAGTGTTTTAAGAGTACTAGCTAGTCAAGATAGATACGTTTTGTAATGTCTTATTAAGTAATTTCGATTAATTTTGTTAATAGGTAATACGATTGTTTACTACTTATGTTATTATAAAAGTTATACATAGTGTAAATATTCTGCAAGGAGTCTGTAAGAGAATTGTTAATCTCTGCTTAGATTTGGCTATGTACAAACGATATGTAGTTGACAGAATTATTCTCTCCATTTCTTGCTATCTGTAACTAATGTGCCAAATCACGGATATAGAAAAAATATTCTTGTAAAGACTTGTGTATCCTCTATCCTTTAATTATTAGTTTACACTGAATGTTCCTTTATGTTCCGCATTTATACGATCCTATTGCAACGTCGAAAGATAATCGATATTAGACACAGGAGACCATTTAAGGGACATTTCAATTTTCAGCAAAACCAACCGTCAGTCTGCGGTATCGAAAACACTTTCAAGTTCCCAGATTCACTAGATTCGCACCGCAACTCAGTCTGGTGACGAATTTAATTATTTTATGCACCACTTGACATCATATTCGCTAGCTGTGGTAGTTAATGACAATGCCACAAGCTCTTTGCATTCAACTTCATCCCGTACGTAGATTAATTACTGACAGTACAATACATCGATTACACCAATCAAAGGGTAATCAATCTTCTTCACCACAATCGACACGATGAGTATTTCCGATTTACTCTCGCTGCTCTACTATCAAGCTACAATCGGGGATACATTTAATCACGAAATTTGTTTCGCTTCCCGTCTATAGCAGTATACATATATGTATGTACATATTCAGAGTATCTGTGACATATTGACATGACGATGATAACGACTAAAGCGAAAGAGATATTCGTACTGTTGTTGGGTTATGTGCAGATTGTAATGTGTCCTTGTCAAAGGGGAAATGCCCCTTATGTGGTTGTAATCAACGTTTAGATTAGCAATTTAAGCCTGAAGAAGTAAATGGATTTGCTGATGATATTAGACTGCCTTCAAACCGAATTGTAATTAAGCTCAAGTCTTTATCTACCACAAAATTCATTATGCCTCATTCACTATCAGTTCAGAGTTGTCACAATAGACAAATTGGTGTGCATCTGCATTGATAATGCTTACGAACAACCATGTCTATTATGTAATATGTGCTTTATTGTATCTTACAAGTGGATGGGCATCCAAAATCTGACTTGCTTAACTCATGTGAAGCTTCATAAAATCTCAATTACTAGCGAACTTCTGAAAAGGCAGAACGCTCTGCCTTTACTGTCTAGTCAACAGTGCCTTTATGGCATATTACCAACTTCTGCTTTATAGAGTTCAATCTTTCCCGTTTCTCTTTTAGCTCAGATTTTTGTGTGACCACCTATCCTAGTCCTTTGTGTTGCCTATAGAATGCACAAGGACAATGGGCGAATATCAGGTAATCTTTGTTGCTTTAGACTATTGAGTGACCCGTTAGAGAGCTTATTGTTGTTTCACTCCATGGATACATACATATACATATGTATGCCGCTCCGGTGATGATGGTTCCTATCTACATGTCAAGCAACATTAGGAGGGAATTGCATTCTACACGTTTCAGACGGACCATATTGTCGGAACGGTGATTGACCATTAATTGTCGTATAGTGCAAAATTTGCAGAACGTTTATCCTTTGCCCGCTTAGTGGAAGGCATGGAAATTTGCCAGGTAAGAGGAAGTGATATTCGTTTGCAATTTTGTCCTCTTTTATGATCTTTAAACAAGAATAATGAATCGAATGGAAAATATTTAATGGACTCGCCTGTTGTCATCATGGTAGGTTATGTCATTAGCACACTGCTCCCTACTGTAGGCCGACATGTGTCTATAGTGCTGCACTTCGGAAGTGTTACGTGCTATAAAAAACAAGAAATCATCATAGACTGATGTGCGTGCAGTGCATTCACTAACCCAACAACCCTTCTTAAAGTAGTAAGTACGAGCAGGTACATATGTATGTGTATAGTACGTTCTATTCTGTTCTATAGGGCTGAACGCATATTTCCAAAGCAATTTCCCCTTAATAAATGTCGCCTTGGATATTCTGCTCAAGAGTCAAAGAGTCAAGTAAACTGAGTCGAAATTAATGGATCTCATGAGTACAACAATGTCGTTTAAGGTGTAACCAAAAACTGACTGCAATACACTTGAACGCAAAGTGGAAGCGTTGCAGCAGACACCAGGACAAGTGATTAATTGGAATTTCTTCAAGCACACTTTTACAGTTCCTTAGTAGTTCTGTGTTAGCACTCGAAACTTTTGTTTCTGTGTTGTTAGGTTTTTTGGTTTTTTATTTTTTTGATGTTTTGTGAAGAGAGAGCGGGTAGCAATGCTCCTTTCATTTTGAAAACCTTATTATTTACCAGCAAGTGGATCTAGTTTCATTACTCAATCTGAAACTTTATCCCAGAATTCCGAAGTACTAGTGCAAAGGAACATGAAAAGAACGAAGTGTGAATGACTTCGTTCCCAGAGGATTACAGGGATTCCGAAGATAGTAAGGTCGAGTTTAAATGATGAGTAGTGGGAATTGGATTTGCGGATATAAATGTATTTTTTTATAAAATATAATTTAAAAATATTGTCAAAGATAAAGTTGAAGTTGAGTTTATTAATGCGAGAACGAATTATGAATGGGAGGGAAAACTTCGACGGGCTTTCCAAAGCAATTTCCCCTTAAGAGAGCTTATTATTCGTAACTGTCAGGGGCTCTTAGAAGGAGACTGTCAATTCAGTCGAGAGCTATTATATTATAGAAATAGATAAATGGACACCTAACACGAATAAGCGACATAGTATATAGTTTTATATCCGAATGGGGACAATAAAAAACACAGGGAAAATAATTGTGGCTTTATTAGGCAAAATGAACTGTTTGCTACAATAACCAAAATAAGAGTGTGTGGCATCCTATTCCATTTTGTAGAACTAGCTCTCCACTTTCGTCTTCTCAGAAGACGAGAGTAGGAGAGTGCTATTTGGAAATGACAGCTACGCTCGTGGTTTTCTCCAAATCACAAGCGTGGCTGTGTACAGTATGTGTACTAATATTAATATTAGTACCAACATAGTAGATAATACGTATAGGGTGTGCATGAGTTTATGTAACACCTCCCCCAATAAGTATGGTTGGTCTCTAAACATGAGATTAATTAAAGTAAATAATCCAACAATATTTTCAATAAAATACATTTCCTTTATAAATTATGATTAAGAATTTACAACATATTTTTGAGTAATGGTTTTAACTAAACCAAATTGTATCATTTTTGACAGATAATGTTTAATTTATTTATTTTACATTGTTGGTGCTATGTTTTATTGTACTCCAATTGATTTGATATAAATATAGTTCTACATACATGTGGGATTGAGCCTAACAAACGGACGAGACACATGGAATTACATAACACTTACAGACATACGATCGAACGGAGACGAACAACGAGCCACATAGAAAGACAAAGAAGACGCCACAGAACATACAACACAGACATAGACATTGTTACGAAGCAACGGGACGCCGCCAAACGGACGACAGATCACCCGATGTACTAAACATCTAACAGAGGAACGAGATGGACAAAGAACGAGCAGAACGACGGACAATGACAAACAAGGAAGAGACATTCTCCGTCAGACCAGCAGCGAGTGCGGACGTGCCTACGTAGAATAGGAGACAATACGAGCGAATAAAGTGTAATTGAAACCAAAAACCGTGTGTGCTTCTTTAAATACTACAATTTTGGGGACTCGTCCGGGATGGTTGTTCAATCGTCAAATTAGCGCCATGCCCGTTGACCAAAAACAAAAAAAAAAAAAAAGTAAAGTAAAAATTGTGAACTGATGTGATTTGATAGTGCGAAAAGTGAAAGACGAAAAAAGGGCATCAACCCAAAGCGGTCGACACACCAAGTGCGCAAACAATTGTAAGCGAAAAACAAAGAAACGAAACAAAAAAGGTGAAAAGTCGAGCCGTGGTTGTGTGCTCCAACGTGCGTGTATATGAGTGCGTGAGTAGCACACGGGAAAAAAAACTAAAACTAAAAAAAAAAAATAAAACCAAAAAACTAAGAGAAGTACCGCAAAGTGGTGTGCACGTAGTGGTGTCTGTGGCGGCGTCAGCAAATCCGCGACAGAGCACAGAATAAAGGAAGAAGAGAAAGAAAAAAAAAACTGGGAAAGGGTCAGAACAGTTTGTGTGTGCAGGGCGACGGCGGCGTCATCATACCCATTGCTGAGGAAACACCTGCACGTGTCCAGTGCATAGGAAGACGAAAGCGGCGGTAGCGGTGTCAAGAGCAAGACGGCGAGAATATCAGAGTGAGATTGTTTCGGATTATACAGTGTGCGAATTTTGGTGTGGCCACTGCGCAGTTTATAAATACTTTATTATTAATACTGTATAAAACTAAATACCTTTTTTTTACCCGTAGCTTATAATTATTAAAATACGTATAAAAAATATTGTTAAAGTATAATGGACGTCGAAACTATTCTGGGTTTGACGGTAGATGGACTCAGGGAACGACTGACGCAACTAAACTTGTCGACGCAGGGACTTAAGACGTCACTACAAAACAGGCTGATGGAACACTACGGTTTGTCCAGAGAAGGCGATGACGGATCTAATTCGGCGGAAGAAGAAAGGGTAGGCAGTGAGTCAGGGCTTGAGACGAGGTCGCATTTTACACTTCGTGACATCCAGGACTCCTTGACAGCATTCGATGGTAGCGGTCGACCGAGCATTGATTCATGGATTCAGGAGTTCGAGGATAACGCAGTAGCAGTCAATTGGAACGGCATCCAGAAGTTTATTTACGCGAAACAATTTCTGCAGGGAGCTGCGAAGTCGTTTGTACGCAGTCAATCAGGCATCAAAGATTGGGCCACATTAAAGATCGCTCTTCAAAGCGAGTTTGGCGGCAGGGCGTCGGCAGCCGAAATTCATCGGGCGCTAGCCGAGAGGAAAAACCAACCAGGTGAATCGCTAATAGAATACCTGTACGCGCTTATGGAGATGGCAAAACCTATTAGTCTGGAAGAGGAAAGTGTCGTAGAGTATTTTGTCGAGGGTGTCCCTGATAGTAGAGCGAACAAGGCTGTACTGTACCAGGCTAGAAGCATACAAGAGTTAAAGACACAGTTGCGCATTTACGAAAAGGTACGGGGTCCCAACTCACAGCAACCAAGCTTGAGAAGGTATCACAGAACACCATGCTCTACATGGAAGCCTACAGGAAGAGAAGTGTAAACCGAGAAAAGAAAGGTACAACCTACCCCCTTAGTACTAGTACTGAGTAGTGCTAGGAAACGGAAATATGGTAGCTCGGGCATATGAGTGTGGCGTTTGAGGTTGTTGAGTTCAACATCGGCGCGCAACAACGATAGACATATGTCCGAGTTGGCTGCTTAGTTATTTAATTTATTTTCCTTAAAAAGTTCCTTTCTTGGTATCAGTTAATAACTTCAGAAGTGGGATCGCCCGTGCCTCACAGTGTGGTGTATTGTGGTTTTGAAAATAAATAAGAAATTTAAGCTGTAAGTGCTGCTGCGTATAATACGTTGGTGAGTTGCAAAAAAAAACAAGAGTATGAAATTATGAAGGTACATACATATGTACATATGTATTATTATTGTGGTCATGTACGATTGGGGGAAACGTGCATGATCTTGTCTGCGGAAACAACCACTACAGACGTAATTGTACTCTTAAATGTGGGTTATTACATGGAGCGTCTCTTTGTTTCGCCATGTTGTGCTTCTATTTGACATTTAATTTTCACTTGATCAGCGTCATTCAGTGTTGACGTTTGGTGGATGTTTTTGTTTGGATGTGAAATTGAAAATGTATGCGTCTCATAATTGCTCATGATTTCGCATGTCAATTCCTTTGTCCACTTAAAATCATTCGTTCACTTAAAATAACTATGTACATACATACATATGTATGTAATTCTCTGCTTTCTTGCAAATGCACATTTAGAAATGTGATATGCATGTGAACCAACATCGCAAAGCAAGATAAAGGAGATAAGAAGATGTCAAAGGGATGCACAGAGTAGACTACCAGTGCATCACTGTGCTAGTATATGTATGTATTTCTATATCCCTGACCATCTCTTTCACACTCATGTGAGCCTTGGCTACTGTTGCGGCGTGTAACATCGGACTAACTATGAATACATAGTCGATGTAACATACAAAGAAAATGCGTTGAACTTCAAAAAGAGAAGTCGGTATATGTATATGTACGTTGTGTCCCTTTTTTCGCGTACAAGTAGCGATCTATACAATGCCGATGCAGAAGTTTCATAAAAGTGGTCATTCTTTTTATTCATTGCTGGTTGAAGAAAAAGGTGAGAAAAAAGCAGTGTCATTCTTCTGTCGACGCGACAAACTTGGAGAAGAAATATCATAGCTTCGATCTGGAAGCCCTGTAGAAAGTTTACAACGATTCCGGTATTATTTGCTAGGTAAGAATCTTACAATATTTACGGATTGCAACTCTCTCAAGTTAACAGAAAAAAAAGAGATCTAGTTCCAAGGATAGCTAGGTGGTGGCTAAAGATACAAGACGTTGACTTCGACTTAGAGTATAGACCGGCTGCTCAAATGTTGCACGCGGATGCACTCAGCCGAAATCCAACAGGGAAATCCCTGGAAGGAGAAGAAGCTGGTATAGGCATAAATATAATTGGTATGCAGGAAGACGACTGGGTTGCAGTGATGCAACTGCAAGACAACCAACTGAAGGAGATCTTCGAACTACTCACTAACACCGATACTAAAAATCCTAAAAGAAGAGATATCGAAAAGAATTATGAATTTAAGTTTGGACGCGTTTTCAAAAAGACTTCTAATGGTCTTCGATTTGTAGTTCCGCAAGGAGTACGTTGGCGAGTAATTAAGACTTCGCATGATAATATGGGACATAGCGGCCGCCTCGAAAGAACTCTAGAAGAAATACGTAAATTGTATTGGTTCCCTAGAATGCGTCATACAGTTATGAAGTACTTGAATAGTTGTATTCCGTGCCTATATGACCGAAAATCAAAGGACGAGACGAGGTATTACATTCACCCCATCAAAAAATATCCGATTCCGTTCCACACCATTCACATGGATTATTTAGGACCCTTACCCAAGAGCACGAAGGGGAACATTTACATATTGGGAATAATCGACGCCTTCACAAAATTCCTAGTTCTACGAGCAGTAAAAAATATATCCTCTAACGCTGTCATACGAACACTAGATGAGCCAACGCAATTCTTTGGACACCCCACACAAATAGTTAGCGATCGCGGAACCGCATTCACGTCCAAGGCATTCAAAAACTTCTGCGAAGACAACGGAATTCGACACATCCTCAATGCTGTACGAACGCCACGAGCAAATGGGCAAATAGAAAGGTATTTCCGAACGGTAAGAACAGCAATCGCGACCATGACCTTAAGAAAAGACGGAAGGGATTGGCAAGACCATTTGCCAGCTGTCCAATGGGGCTTGAATTCTTTAAAACACCGAATCACTAACCGTACACCTCAGGAGCTGATGTTCGATTTTAAACCCAGAAATAGCTTAACAAACCATCTCCATATCGCGCTGCAGGAAGATGACTCCAACGACGACGAAGAAAACATCCCCCTCTCCAAGATCCGCGATATGTCTTTACATAGGACGCAGCAATTGCAAAATGAACAAGCTGAGAAATTCAACAAAGTTCACAAAAGTCCACAATCGTATGCCGTTGGAGATTTGGTCCTTATCCAAGCAGAGCATCCTGCCACTGGGCAATCTCGAAAACTACTACCCAGATATAAAGGACCTTATGGAGTAAAAACAGCCCTCCCAAACGACCGGTATATCGTAAGAGACACGGCAGTAACCAGTGTCACCTGGAAACGATACGAAGCTGTTCATTCTGCCAACCACATGAAACATTGGGGGAAGCTTCAAGATTTCAGCCTGTCCAATTTTGAAGAGATTTCAGAAGAAGAGTCACCCTAAAAAAAAAAAAAAAAAAACAAAAAAAAAAAAAAAAAGAGAAACTGGGTTAATTGAAATGCACATTCTGTTATTTTTACCAAATTCCATTCTGGAAAAATAAACGGGAATTCCCTCATCTTCTTGACATATGTATTAACAACTTAAAGTGATTGAAATAAACAAACAAAAAAAAAAAAAAACAAAAAAAAAAAAGGGGGTGAGTGATTCCAGTGTTTCTCGCAAATTTATGCAGCATATGGAAAGTAATGGTTCGTCAGCTGAGTTTTGATGACACGTCAACGGCAA
The DNA here is from genome assembly GCA_951905685.1 of Eumerus sabulonum. Lineage (NCBI taxonomy): Eukaryota > Metazoa > Arthropoda > Insecta > Diptera > Syrphidae > Eumerus > Eumerus sabulonum. The sequence continues at coordinate 215,493,608 of OX645060.1, forward strand.
GTGTTCTAATACTCGAGAAACATGAGAATATTGAGAATACCTTCGAGAAGAAGATGAAACGATTCCTTCCGTGGTGAAGATGACTTTAGGTAGGATATTGAGAATACCTTCGAGAAGAAGATGAAACGATCCCTTCCGTGGTGAAGATGACTTTAGGTAGGATATTGAGAATACCTTCGAGAAGAAGATGAAACGATCCCTTCCGTGGTGAAGATGACTTTAGGTAGGATATTGAGAATACCTTCGAGAAGAAGATGAAACGATCCCTTCCGTGGCGAAGATGACTTTAGGTAGGATATTGAGAATACCTTCGAGAAGAAGATGAAACGATCCCTTCCGTGGTGAAGATGACTTTAGGTAGGATATTGAGAATACCTTCGAGAAGAAGATGAAACGATCCCTTCCGTGGTGAAGATGACTTTAGGTAGGATATTGAGAATACCTTCGAGAAGAAGATGAAACGATCCCTTCCGTGGTGAAGATGACTTTAGGTAGGATATTGAGAATACCTTCGAGAAGAAGATGAAACGATCCCTTCCGTGGTGAAGATGACTTTAGGTAGGATATTGAGAATACCTTCGAGAAGAAGATGAAACGATCCCTTCCGTGGTGAAGATGACTTTAGGTAGGATATTCGAGAAGAAGATGAAATGATTCCTTCCGCGGTGAAGAAGATAGGTTCGGAGCGTTAACAGTAGATATGAATAATGCGGCACACACAGGGATAAACTACACACTGAGGACAGTGTAATGTCGGATGGCCGAATGTAAACCGAGAAAAGAAAGGTACAACCTACCCCCTTAGTACTAGTACTGAGTAGTGCTAGGAAACGGAAATATGGTAGCTCGGGCATATGAGTGTGGCGTTTGAGGTTGTTGAGTTCAACATCGGCGCGCAACAACGATAGACATATGTCCGAGTTGGCTGCTTAGTTATTTAATTTATTTTCCTTAAAAAGTTCCTTTCTTGGTATCAGTTAATAGAAGTGAAAGTGGAAACAACACAACGCAAATGCTATAGGTGTGGAGAGACGTCCCATCTCGCTAGGGAATGCACATCCAAGGCACTTAAATGCTTCAGGTGCGGACGACCAGGACACCGTGCGGTGAATTGCCGAAATGAACCAACGACGAGTTCGCGATTTAGGGCTGAGGGAAGCAACGTTCGACCTGCATCATCAGGCAACGGAAGCGAATCTTGGCCGGAAGCGAGGGTCTCTTTAGCAACCGGAACTAATCGCATCTTTAAAGATATTTCGGTGCGAGGTACTAATCACCCCAATTCTGCAACTCGTATACGACAGTCGAATCCGACCACAGTCGCATTTAGTTATTACGAAGTCGTATCTTACGAACACACTCGTATCTAATTTTTGACAAGACTCGTATGCACGCAACGCATACGAGTCTCGTATTTTATTGCTATTATGCTGTATTCATTTGTTCGTGTGATAGTCGTATTTTACTCGTATTTTACTCGTCATCAAATTCGGTTACGACTCAGTTTAAAAGTGAAGGAAAATGGAAAAAAAAAATATGTAAGTGCATGTATATCCATTTTAAATATTTACATTTTTACTTTTATGTGCTTTAAATGTAGGAAAGTCACGAATCGTAGCCAATTCGAAATGCTGGTTTCTTCGATGGAAAAAAACGTTGATGTCGCTAGGGGCCATGGAAAGAGTGGTACTTCCAAAACGGACATCAAGACATTTTGGAGTACTCTTGCGGTCAATTTAAATAGTCTTGGACCACCCAGCCGAGATGGCCCAGGATGGCTAAAAGTAAGGAGTTGTATATGTATAGATATTTAGTGTACAATTACCTACATTGCTCGTGTTTATTTCCAGGTTTGGAATGACCAAAAGTACGCTGTAAGGCAAAAATTAAGACACAACAACCAACAAGTTAAAGGGACTGGAGGTGGTCCAAACAAATCGTATTTACTCAACACTTGCGAAGAAAGCATCGCGAATATACTTCACCTGGAAACCGTGGTGAATCCTAAAGGGAAGTCGTTTGGAATCTCTATGAGTCCTTCTAGAGAAGGACTAAAAGAAGATACAATCCATCAAGGGAGTGATAATGATACGCAATATGAAGAGAAGGAGAATAGAACACATAAAGTTTCAATACAACCTCAGCCAACCAGAATGCCCTCAGTTTCACCTCGTCAACACCTCGTCAAGGGAAAAGCGGACAAAGTTGTAGGTGTTGAAAATCTAAGAATGAATCTTTTAAAAGAGCAAACAGGAATACAATCGGCACTTTTAAAGGAACAGCGAGAGACGAATAGATATTTGAGAAAAATATTTAAAATTAAAGAAGAAAAACTGAGTCTCCAAAGACAAGAAATGGAAGAAAAAAAAGTGTTTAGAAAACACTTATTAAATATAAAAGCTCGCAAGTTAGAAGCACTTGTGAAGAAAGTCGAACTTAAGACTACAATATTTGAAAAGATGTAGATTTAAATAAAATTTCTTTTCTTTTTTCTAAATGTTTTTTAATACGCTTTTATTAGTTTGGTTTAAACTTTGCACTTGTCAAAGATCGAGGGCAATACAATAATTCGATCAAAATATCCAATTATCCTGAGGTTCGCCAGGGTTCATGAATTTCTTTTGGGATAATTTGCATGAGAGTAAGAGAGATAGAGCTAGTGCGCGAGTTACGATTCCACTCACACACATAGCCCGACATAGATAAAGCATTATCAACCCGCAGGCGACTACACGTAATAAAATTATAAAACCTTATTGCACATACGACCCAAAGGACCAATTAATGAGCGTCTAGCTCACATCCGGCCTCTGTGTCTGCTATGCAATACAACCCAAAAATGCATAAAGAAAACTATGATTTTTTTTTTTGAATAAAATGTTTATTGATTTCATGAAGTTTTATGACATACATATTTTGTTTAAATTCTTATTCGTAGATAATTGAATGCATAATATTATTACGAATTGAAATAGCATTTTCCATATCATTGGCAGACTGGTTTTGCTCACTGATGCCTTGATCGACACCAAAATTCTCACTGTCGTCCTGAACTTTGAAGTGCACGCAGATATTGTGAAGACTACAACTAGCATTTATTATTTGCGTGGCCTTCTCCGGTGTATAGTATAGTTCTCTTGCTCCCAAGATGCACCTAAACTTGTTTTTCAAAACACCAATAACTCTTTCAATAATGTTTCGTGTTTTTGAATGCACATTATTAAAAGTAGCTTCAATACTTCCTTCTGATGTATTTCTAAATGGTGTTATTAAAAAAGTTTCTAATGGATATCCAGAATCTCCTAAACGAAACCATATTAAACTGATTTTATATTAACTCTAAGTCAGGTTTATGGGCATGGAATTTTACCTAATAACCAACAGTTCCTTTCACCATCATCATATCGTTGCTGCAAGTGGTGTCTTAATGAACTCTGTGTCCATACAAAGGAGTCATGACAGGACCCAGGATACTTCGCATCTACGAATCGGATTCGCATCATGTGGTCACATACCTTGCAAAAGAAAACAAAACAACTAGAAATTTGAGTTTAAAACCATAAATTATATCCCAACTTACCAGCATAGCGTTTATGCTATGGAAACCTTTTCTGTTATAGTAAAGGTGTTGTTTTTCTTTTCTCGGAGAAATTATGCGTATATGAGTGCCATCAACACACCCTATGACTCCAGGAAAAGCCGTCTTTTCGTAAAAAGCTAGCTTAGCTTCTTCCTTTTCTTGTGGCGTCATAGTAAATGTGATCCATTTTGGACAAATTTGTTCTTCAAATATACCTAAAAGTTCTCTTAGGATTTTGGAAAACATTGGCTGAGAAATCCCCAAGGAAAAGTCGTTTCCAACGCCTGTTTGGTAACTACCTTCCGCGAAGAACCGTAAAAAAGCAGCCAACTTTAATATAGATGGTACTGATGTAGAATGCACACATCGTTTCATGTAGGGATTGGTTTCATCCAGCAGGTAAGTAAACGCCTCCTTGGACAGCCGGAACGACTTTAAGAAACTGAAGTTATAGAAAAGCGAATTTTAATTCATTTATTAAATAGAGACATTTTTTAAACATTTACCAGGAATTCGGTAACTCCATTGGATTTGAATTATCGCGAATAGTTCTCCGAATGGCTGCCAAATTTTCAACCGGCACCACTTCATCTTCTTCGTCATCGAAAAAGAGGTCAATTGAATTCATTATCTATTGATTAATTTTTCACACCGAAAACTTCTCTTTTCTTAAAAAAAACACCACAATTAATGTTTACACTTTCTCCTTAAGCCGTTGACTGCCAAACCAATTTTGAAAAAAATATGTTTCATTCATAATTGAATGACGCAGACAATATGTTAACGATTTGACATTTGCAAAAATGCGACGATATGCGTTGGTTTTTTTAAGCAGTCGTATGCAACGCATACGAATCGCAGAATACGGATTTTTTTTTTATGCGACTCTAAATACGAAAGGAAATACGAGTAGGTATACGAGTTGCAGAATAGGGGTGAATTTATCGGCTCTAATAGACACGGGGAGCGATTTGAACCTGATAAGGTACGATAGCCTGTCGAGAATGAAGTACGTTGACCTTGACTCAACCAAGAGGCGGGTGTTTGGCATAGGTAGTGGCGGATTAATTACGCTAGGTAGTTTTTGGGACGACGTAATAGTAGATGGAATGGTCACCAAACTTAGATTCCACGTCGTACGTGAGTCCGATATGCCCTATGCAGCGATTTTGGGCAACGACGTATTGGACAATGCTGATTTGACACTAACCACGGAAGGGGCAGAGTTTAAGCCAAAAGGGAGTAGGTATGGGTCCCCTGGTTCGAAGAGTGAGAAGGGTGTAGACCAAACCATGGGAGTCGGCAAAGGTGCTGAAAGGCTCGGTGGCAAGGCAGAAGGGGATAGAGTCGAATCCCCTGGTTCGAAAAGTGGAATGAGAGTGGACCAAACCATAGGAGTCGGCAAAAGTGCTGAAAGGCTCGGTGGCAAGGCAGAAGGGGATAGAGTCGAATCCCCTGGTTCGAAAAGTGAAATGAGAGTGGACCAAACCATGGGAGTCGGCAAAAGTGCTGAAAGGCTGAAAGGTAAAGCAGAAGGGGATAGAGAAGAATCTCCTAGGTCAAAAGTGAATCAGAGCATTGGAAAATTAGACCAGAGGGTCGAAAGCGTGGGCATAAGTGCCAGTCGAGAAGAAAGTGTAAGCGGCCGGGGTACCGGTGTAAGCGGGGCGCAAGAGAGTGAAGAGATAGAGAAGGTCACGGACGAACTAAAACCAATTAGCTTAGCCGCACAGGACGGGGTATTCCAAACAGAGGTGGACGTCGACTTAAGTCACCTAGATTATGGAACTCAGAGGATGGTCCAGACCATGATAAGCGATTACACGCCCATTAAGACGAAACAATCGCCCATCGAAATGAAGTTGATTTTGTCAGACGACATCCCGGTAGTTCATCGACCTAGACGCATACCATTCAGCGAGCGACAAACGGTAAAGGAACAACTCGAGAAGTGGCTAGCAGAAGGGATAATACAGCCAAGTACGTCCGAGTACGCGTCGCCGATCGTGTTGGTTCCGAAGAAGGATGGCTCGAAGAGACTTTGCTGCGACTACCGGAAGTTAAACCACAAAGTCATTAAGGACAACTTCCCAATGGTCTTGATAGACGATGTCTTGGAGCGCCTGCAAGGATCCCGAGTGTTTACAACGTTGGATTTGAAGAATGGGTTCTTCCACGTCCCAGTAGAAACGAACTCTCGGAAATACACTTCTTTTGTGACGCAAGAGGGACAATTCGAGTTCTTGTATGTACCTTTCGGAATTTCGAATTCGCCTGCGGTCTTTGGAAGGTTCATCTTCGCGGTGTTTCAAGAGCTTATTCAGAAAGGAGTAGTGATGGTGTATGTAGACGATCTAATCATTCCCGCCAAGGATGAGGAAGAAAACATACAGAAGCTTAACTTGGTCTTAAAGACAGCATCGGAATACGGGCTGAAACTAAACTGGAATAAGTGTCAATTCCTTAGGAGAAAAATCGAGTTCCTCGGGTACATCATCTCTAACAACACGATATGCCCATCGACCGAGAAGTCAAGGGCGGTAAGTGAGTTCCCAGTTCCGGCTTGTAAGAAGACGCTTCAGCGGTTTCTGGGCCTGACGTCATATTTTAGGCGTTTCATCGAGGGGTTTGCAGTCATTGCGAAACCGTTATCCGATCTACTTCGTAAGAATAGGGGGTTCGAGTGGGGAGTCGAACAACAAACTGCTTTTCAGAGACTGAAGAACGCACTCCTGACCGCACCGGTTCTAAAACTATTCGATCCCAAAGCGCCCACTGAGATTCATACTGATGCTAGTAAGTACGGATATGGAGCTGTGCTTCTGCAAGAAGATCCAAATGACCAACAGCTTCACCCGATACAGTACATGAGTCGGAAGACAACCCCGGTTGAAGAAAAGTACCACTCGTACGAACTGGAGGTGATGGCAGTCATTGAGGCCCTGAAGCGATGGAGAGTATATGTCCTAGGAGTCAGATTTAAAATCGTGACCGACTGCAACGCGTTTGCAATGACAATGAAGAAAGATGACGTTCCACTGAGAGTGTCCAGGTGGGCAATGTTCCTTCAGGAATTTCAATACGACATAGAGCACCGAACAGGTTCTAAGATGAAGCACGTGGATGCCCTGAGTCGCGTGTCATGCCTATTAATTGAAGATTCGTTGGGTCATCGGATAAAGGAAGCCCAGCTTAAGGACGATTGGATTCGCGCCGTCCGGAAGGTTCTAGAAAGCAACGAGTATGAAGACTTCTACATCAAGTCAGGTATATTGTTTAAGGATCCAGTCAAGGAACTGATGGTAATACCGACGGTTATGGAGAAGGAAATCATCGGTCTCGCGCACCAACAGGGTCACTTTTCCGTCAAGAAGACTCAAGATCTTGTTGAGAAAACCTTCTTCATACCTGGGTTAGCGGCGAAGGTGACAGATGTAGTAAGGGGCTGCGTTAAATGCCTCATTACCGAGGCCAAGGCAGGAAAAAAGGAGGGGTTCCTGAGACCCATCGACAAGGGGGACAGACCCTTAGAGACTTACCATGTGGATCACGTCGGGCCGATGGAACAGACACGGAAGAATTACAATTACATCCTGGTAATAGTAGATGCATTCTCTAAATTCGTCTGGCTTTATCCAACGAAGAGTACGGGAGCAGAGGAGGTGGTGAATCATCTGCGGAAGCAGTCTGTGATTTTTGGCAACCCGCGTAGGATCATATCAGATCGAGGTGCAGCTTTCACATCAACGGTTTTCAAGGATTACTGTAGGGAGGAAGGTATCCAACATTTGCTGATCGCGACAGGGGTACCTCGCGGAAATGGCCAGGTAGAAAGAATTCACCGAATCGTAGTGCCGATGTTGTCCAAAGCGTGTCAGGGGAGCTCGCAAAACTGGTACAAGTTTGTGGATCGCGTACAGCAGGTAATCAATAGTTCACCGCCGAGGAGCACAAAGTTCAGTCCTTTCAGAATACTGACTGGTTTGGAGATGCGATTGCCCGATTTTCCAAGTCTCCGTGAATGGGTGGAAGACACTGCCCTGCAAGAGTTCGATGCGGAACGAGAAATGACACGAGAACTAGCTCGAGAGAATATTGCTGAAATTCAGCAAGAGAACAAAAGGGGCTTCGACAAAATTCGTAGAACGGAGCAAATCTACGATGTGAACGAGTTGGTCGCCATCAAGCGCACTCAGTTCGGGACAGGGATGAGGCTGCGTCCCAAGTTCTTAGGACCCTATAAGGTCGTTAAGAGGTTGAGTCACGGAAGATATGAGGTCCAGAAAGTCGGTAGTCAAGAAGGACCGGCGAGGACAAGCACTGTGGTGGAGAACATGAAAAAATGGAATCCTTCATTCGGGCCGAATGATCCGTCAGGATAGCCGAATGTGGGATTGAGCCTAACAAACGGACGAGACACATGGAATTACATAACACTTACAGACATACGATCGAACGGAGACGAACAACGAGCCACATAGAAAGACAAAGAAGACGCCACAGAACATACAACACAGACATAGACATTGTTACGAAGCAACGGGACGCCGCCAAACGGACGACAGATCACCCGATGTACTAAACATCTAACAGAGGAACGAGATGGACAAAGAACGAGCAGAACGACGGACAATGACAAACAAGGAAGAGACATTCTCCGTCAGACCAGCAGCGAGTGCGGACGTGCCTACGTAGAATAGGAGACAATACGAGCGAATAAAGTGTAATTGAAACCAAAAACCGTGTGTGCTTCTTTAAATACTACATACATACATATGTACATATTGTAGTTACATTGAATTCATTTTTAGTTTGTTGCTACGGGATGTAATTAGCTTTCTTGGATTGGGATATGGTTCCTTGCACCACTTTTCCTAAATAGCTTATTAAGTACTTGGAAAACGTTTTAGGTTAAACTATTGAAAAAAAGACCAATGGGTATAGTCTTATGTACATATTACGGAAATGGAATGTTTAGTTTTTGAATTGATAGTAGAAGCGATGTTAGGGATTAGAAATTAAAAAAGGCAAAAGAGAGAAAAACACCAATACTCATGAGACAGTGACAGTTTTACACATTTTGATATTTATACCTTCGTTTTATTTGGGTCTTGTAATATTTAGTGTTTCTTTTATTCGACATGTTGATTATGTACTTGTCTTCCTTGGAAACTTTCGTTAGTTTCTTGTATTTAGGTTTACTTTTTATAACAGTTATATTTTAAACGATATCGGGACATTGATCTAAGGTAATTGTTTTCCCTTTATTCATGTTGTGAATTCTAATTTCTTTGCCTTTTTTGTATTTTTTTTTTTTTTTTTTTTTTTATTAACTATATCCAATGTTCTCCTATCTTTTTCGCCATAGGATAGGTAAATCTGATTCTTATATAAATTAACAGGTTTCTCAGCGATATAAATGTACCTAGTTTCATCTTCCATTCCACTGTGGACGGTAGCACAGTTGGATGAGATAAAAGAATTGCCTTCAGGAACTACGGATGTCACAATAACTTCATCGTTTGTATGACCATAATTCGAAGCAATTCCGTTGCTGAATATATCTGCTAAACTAACTTCTTCGTTATGTTCAGACATTTCAATCTTATCGGAAGTGTTTACTTGATATTTAATGCTAGTTAACCTTTTACCTATACTTGCGCGATGTGTGGGGTTAGATAGGTGTTGGACAAAGCGTGCTTTTGTAGCGCAAAAAAAAGAGGGCGAAGTTGGTATTTCTTTTCCATAAATGTTTCGTTTTTAAGAGTGGGACAGAAGGGGTTTTGTATTTTTTTCACTGCGATTCATTTTGTATTTTTTTGTTTTTTTAAGATTCAATTCAATTGTTCATAAGACTGGCACTCAATAAGACTGGCACTCAATAATACAATGGCGCAGAAAATGTCAATGTAGTCAGTTATACAGGTATGTATAGGTATCGTATGTATGTACATATATTGTATCGGTATTGGTATTTTTGTTTTTCAAAAAGAAGAAATCGGGACAAAATAGCATATTTTTTTTTTCAATAAAGAAAGAAAAAATTGTATCAGGACCTTAGCACTTGATTGTCACATGTTGCTTCTTGGTTCTTGCAGAATCCGCCGACGTGACCGAGATAAGGTATTCGTGTAGTGCGATTGTTTGATGTAACCAATTCCAGGTTTGAAGCAGGCCGTTGACTCGCATACGAAGATCTAAACAGTCTTTGTCATAATTCTTATTCATTCCTTTAAAATGTACAAAGTAATTCATAGTAACTGATCACACACGTTCGGATATTTGATTCTTTTTTAATTGTATCTACAGATATATTTCAATCGCTCGTAACGTAGATATGTATGTACATATATTGTCGAAGAAACGATGTGTGTTTGGTTTTTGCGATTTTTTTTTTTTTTTTTGTTTTATTTATTTATTTTTTTTTTTAATTTCCTTCTTAGGAAAATGTCGGATAACTTGAATTTCTTAAGTCGCGTTACCTTATTGTTTCTTCTTCGAAACAAGGAGCTTTAGGTTCCACGTGGTTTCGTTTAGTGTTGAAAGGGAAAAAAAAATCACTAAAGTTTGTTATTTTACTTAATCCAAACACTTAGTCTTTTCCTCCACACACTTTACGCTTAAAACCCACGTTTAATTCGACTGCGCCAGTTTTATATCCGAATGGGGACAATAAAAAACACGAGGAAAATAATTGTTGCTTTATTAGGCAAAATGAACTGTTTGCTACAATAACCAAAATAAGAGTGTGTGGCGTCCTATTCCATTTTGTAGAACTAGCTCTCCACTTTCGTCTTCTCAGAAGACGAGGGTAGGAGAGTGCTATTTGGAAAAGACAGTTACGCTCGTGGTTTTATCCAAATCACAAGCGTGGCTGTGTACAGTATGTGTACTAATATTAATATTAGTACTAACTTAGTAGATAATATGTATAGGGTGTGCATGAGTTTATATAACAACATGCTTCTGTTCGGAGCACGAAAGTCGAGCGGTTGGGTATACTTATGAGGAAAATAATAAGGACATCCTAAAATCTGACAGAAGGATATACGAGATGCGGCAATTAAGTTCGAGAATTCAGCATGATTCGGGAATTGGCCACACTGCGTCACTCGGCATTATTTGGCGAATTCTTCAAACTAAATTGGAATATAGACACAGTCGTATAGAACTAGGTGTCTTCTTTTTAATATAATTCCTCTTCACCTTCGTCGTAGGTATTTCGCAATAATGTTTATTAGAGATATTCTTACTTAGCGTGTTGACTGTTCTTTTCTTTTGCATAAGCTTAATTTGTATGTCCCTTCCACAAATCCACGCCATCGGGTTCTATTTAAAACGATTTTTCATCGTACATTCATTCACATTCACATTTTCCATTTAAACATTCGCGCCATTCATTATCATTTGAAGTAATTCAGCGAGCGTGGCACGCTTCAACAAAAAAAGTGTATATAATTCCATTGTAGGTTCTCACATCCTCAAATGATTTTGGACCACAGACATGTAATAAAAGCAACCGTAAGTGGAAAAGTTCGTTGTCTTTTGGTGATACTACATACATCCGTGTAATGATTTTATCACCTCCACATCTTCTCTTCTTCCATTTTTTTCGTGATTCTTCCCACAAATAATGCAAAGGAATTTCAATATACTTATATTCTCGTGCTGATGGATCTAATCGATTCAATTCAAAAAATGCTGATAATTGTGTGGGTCTTACATTTTCAATTACTTGACGTTCTTGACCTTCTCGAAAGTAAACATTCTGCCGTCGCGGTAAAGGAATATCAAGTCTGATGATACATGTGACTGAAAATGCATTGGTAATTCATAGATGGGCCATATAGCTTCAGTCGATCCAACATAACGACCAATTAAAAAATTCGTAACTTCATTAATTTCAATATTTTGACCTTGTTCATTTCCCCCAGAATCTAATTGAACGGATGCACTGTCATTGCCTTTATACACGTATTTATAAATGTATTTGACGCTTCTGACTGAAGTACATACTTCGACATTTATATGGCAATTAAATTTGGCAAGTAAATATGGATTGTATGGTACAACGTAGCGATTGTCAAGGCAACTACCACGAACTTCTGCATGGGTACCATTATCACGCCTTCTGTATAATGGATATCCATTTAACGACTCACATGTAAATTGATTAAATCGTTTTGGATAATCTTTTATGCATTTGCCATCTCTCATACATACAGAATTAGGATTAAGTACTCCGCATGGACCATGTATCATGTGTTTTACAACATATTCATGTAACGTTGGATGTGTCTGAATGTTAGGAATCTCCGCAGATACAACTTTATCAATATCGATAGCATTAAGAATTTTAATGTTAACAATTTTAACAATTTTACCCCAGCGGGACTCTCCACCTTGCCGTGGTGCTGGGGCTTACACTGGTCAGGGAAGCTTTGTCAACGACATGGTCTCCGGGCCGGGAACCAAGAGATAGTCAACCCTATTCCAGTGGTGGTGTGAGCTTTTTAAGACCGTGCCGAAGGATGAAAGGTTGGAGGGTTTATGTCCAACCGCTAACGAGCTCCCTTAGGTGCACAGGCGAGGCCTAAGGTATTCAAATGCCTTACTCCGATATTCGGCGGCTCTGTCGGAGTGGACCCATATTTCCGGCCGTACTCGTGGGTACAAAATTTCTAACAATAACATAAATAAATCAAAAAAAGGAAGCAAAGAGGAAGAGCTCTCTCTCGAGTCGGTGGCAGACGCACTACTTGCCGTGGCCAGTGGCAGAGAGGAAGAAGCCAAACCAAGGGGATCCAGCGTGTTAGACGAGGTCATCTCCAAGGAATTAGAGGAGGAATTACTCGCTGATTCTGAAGAGACAGCCCAAGAAGGTTTAACACGGAAAAAGGATGCCAAGAAACCCAAGAAACTAACTCAAGGAAAGCTGAGGCTTAAGGAGTACAAAAAAGCTGTACACCTTAAGCGCTTGCTTGAGGAAAAGGGCATACCCCTGCTCTCCGACATGGAGAAGGAGAAGCTCGCTTGGGCAGGAGAGGTGATTGCCAAGGATGTCCTAACAAGACCAAGGGCTGACAAGGGCACATCCTGCAAAAAAGCCAGAGAAGGCAAGGGGGATAAAAAGACCAAAAATCCCGCCAAGAAAAGGGAGCGGAGGGCTGGGCCGGGTGGAACCGAAGCCGATAAGGCGGGTTCTAGCTGCACCCAGACCTTAGGCGAAGGTGAGAACCTGAAAACCAAGGGCACGGGGAGGACTGTAGCCGCTAAGGCAGGTTCTACTAAGGTAGCCCCTAACGCGGTCGATAAGACTGGTAAAGGCAAACCAGAAACCGTGCCAGCTCCTAAGAGAAGAGAGGATTTCAAGGCGAAGAGGGTAAGATCCCAAGAGGAAGCCGGAAATCCATCAAAAAGAGTGAAGGTCGACACGGCAGTGCAGTTCGGAGGGGCTGCTCGGAATGCTTTACAGCTAGCTGTGATAGATTTCGGCAGGCCGAGTGGCCAGTATACCTTCGAACAGGGGAAGATGATCGAGAGAGCCTTGGCTAGAGCGATCTTCGACCACATTCGAGGGAATGCTGGGAAAACTGCGCCAACGTTTGGTCTCACTAACTGGAGGCGAGTTGTGAGTAGGCTGGACTGCAAGGACCAGCTATCACATGACTGCGAAGAAGGTCGTACCCACCTTCAAGTTGTGGGAGGGGGCTGCACTAAAGGCAGTCCCCTTGGACGAGGTACCGGAGAGGCCTAAAGCCAAGATGAGCGTACCGGAAATGGAATTCGAGAAAAGCGAGATCGTCGGCTTTCTAAAGGCACAAAACCCAGCGGTCGCTATCGATGGCTGGGAAGTAGTCGCAATTGAGAGCAACGAAGATGGCACAAAGAGCATAATCTTTGTTATCGAGGATCCGCCGGAAACGATGAAAAAAGAGAGGCATATGCGCCTATTCTTCGGGGCTGGTGAGTTTCCTGTGAGACTCTTGAAGAAGGCGGAGCCTGGCGGTACGGCAGCTGTGGTGAAGGACAGTGCTACTGAAAATGAAAGTAGTGCAAATAAACCTACATCACAGTAAGGCCGCATCAGCCAACCTCATGCTGCTTATGAACAAGGAGCAGCTTGATGTGGCCCTGATCCAAGAACCATGGATCCTCCATAATCGGGTTAAGGGATTAGGGTCATCGAAATACAGCCTCTTTTATAACAGTAGCGAAGGCAAGGTTAGAACTTGTATCGTTGCTAGTAAAGATTTCCACGTACTAATGTTAACTAATTTCAGCTCGGGTGACCAGACGGTGGTGGTGGTTACGGGAAAGGAGGGTGCACTAACGATGGCTTCGGTTTACCTACCGTACGACGAAGGCACGGACGTCCCCTCTAGGGAAACAAGGTCATTGATCGCAATGGCCGAACAAGGTAAAAAGAACTTAGTCGTAGGTTGTGATGCTAACGCCCATCACACTACTTGGGGTAGCTCTAATACCAATAGTAGGGGTTAGGCTTTGTTCAGTTTTGTCCTTAGTACTAACCTAGTTATATGTAATCGGGGTGATTCACCAACATTTATTACTAGTAACAGAAGGGAAGTCCTAGACATAACGCTTATAAATGATAACGGTACTGCGGAGATCTCAAACTGGAGAGTATCTGACAAAGCATCACTTTCTGATCACTGTTGGATCCTCTTCGACTTTAATGTCCGTAGGCCGGATAGGAAAGTATTCCGGAATCCCCGGAAGGCGAACTGGCAGAGGTTTAACGCGGAGCTGGGTGGGACCCTTAACCGGCCTCCGGATGGGAACCCCGACTCCACGGAAGACATCGATGAGATGGTACTAAACATTACCAGCAAGCTAAATCGGTCATTTGAGAAGGCATGTCCTACCAGACGACCCAGTAAAAGAAACCACCCACCATGGTGGAATGCTAAAATAGCGGAGCGGCTTCGTATCTCTAGGCTCAGTTGGAACCTGGCAAAAGAGGGGGCCATTGAATGGTCAACCTATAGAGATAGTGTTAAGCGACTCAAAAAAGAAATTAGATTCGCCAAGAAGGTCTCTTGGAGAAGCTTCTGCGGCTCTATTGAATCATGTACGGGTGCAGCTCGTCTGAGGAAGGTCCTTGCAAAAGCTCCCATACAGATGTCCTCTATAAAGAGATCTGATGGTAGCTGGACAGACTCAAACGAGAGCGTGCTTGATTCACTACTGAAATGTCATTTCCCTGGCTGCGAGGATGCAGGAATCTTCAATTCGGCGGACGCGTTGCCAAGGGAATGTATTGAACATGAGACAGTCGATAAGATTGTTACGGAGAATAAGATCCTGGGGGCAATCAAATCTTTTGACCCCTACACGGCACCGGGAATGGATGGGATCTTTCCGATCATGTTGCAGGAGTCATGCGAAGTCATTCTCCCATGGCTGAAGCGCATCTACTCCTGGTGCCTCAGGATGGGTTATGTTCCTCAAGCGTGGAGGGAAGTTAGGGTGGTTTTCATACCCAAGTCGGGTAAAGTCAACCATACTACTGCAAAGGACTTTAGGCCTATCAGTCTGTCGTCCTTCCTGATGAAAGCGCTGGAACGAATAATAGATTTGTACGTAAGGGAAGAGATTGGGGACGGTTATCTGTCACAGTCACATAATGCGTACATAAGGGGAAAATCGGTGGATACTGCTCTGCATAGGGTAGTCTCTACAATAGAAAAATCGCTCAGTATCAAGGAATTCACTCTAGGTGCCTTCCTGGACATTGAGGGTGCCTTTAATAACGTTAGTACCAAGGCAATAGTGTCCAGCCTTCATATGGCCCAAATATACCCGGGTGTATGCAGTTGGATTGGGCAAATGCTGGGTACTCGTGTAGTAAATTCGACGATAGGGAGAGCATGCGGAAGGGTGAGGGTAAATAAAGGTACACCACAAGGTGGCGTTCTGTCACCCCTCCTATGGCTCCTTGTGGTCGACGGAATGGCCAAGATTGTGGAGACGGAGGGTTTTAATGTTACGGCCTACGCCGATGACATTGCCATTTTGGTCTCTGGAAAATTTACGCAGGTCCTCAGCGATAGACTAAGCTATGCACTGACGTTAGTGGATAGCTGGGTCAAGGGGCGAGGTCTGGGAGTAAATCCAGCGAAAACAGAGGTAGCACTCTTTACAAAGAAAAGATCTGTACCAAGATACACCTACCCCCGTACGAATGGTATAGATCTGATCCCTGGAAAATCTGCGAAATATCTGGGCATAATCCTGGACTCCAAACTTAGTTGGAGAGAAAATATTGAGGAAAGAATCAAAAAGGCCTATGTGGCACTATACTCGTGCAAGGTAGCCTTTGGAAAGACATGGGGCCTCAAACCGAGGTTAGTACATTGGTTGTACACTGCGGTAGTAAGACCTATCCTAGTCTATGGCTCGGTTGTCTGGTGGAAGGCGCTTGAGAAAAAGTGTCATCTTCAGAGTGTGTCAAAGGTTCAAAGGGCAGGCTGTCCGGCGGTGACGGGATCTATGAAGTCCACACCAACGGCGGCCCTTGAAGTCATGCTGAACCTCCCACCCCTGGACTTGTACTGCGAGAGCGCCGCAACCAGGACTGCGCTAAGATTACAGGAATTGGGTCTCTGGAAAAGGAGTCCTCACGGACATGCATCAGTCTTGGATCGATGGGCCGTCTCGAGATTCAGAACCGTAACGGACTATGTCACCCGACTTCCTTCCTGGGAGAGGAGATTCTCTATTAGAATTCCCTCCAGGGAGGAATGGACCGGTGATTTGGTACGCACGGAAAGTGAACTGGCACTCTACACCGACGGATCCAAAATGGATGTTGGCACAGGTGCCGGAGTCTACTTTGAGTCTCGGGATATGCATCGCTCCTACAGGCTCGATGATGGATGCAGTGTCTTCCAAGCTGAGGTCTTCGCTATCAAGCAGGCGGCGGACCCGATCAGCAAAGAGAATATTACAGGAAAAAGGATCAGCATCTATGTTGACAGCCAGGCAGCCATTAAGGCTCTGCAGGCAGCATGGATAAGATCCAAACTCGTCAAACTCTGCAAGTAGAAGTTAGAAGAGATATCCAATGTAAATGAGGTGACCCTTTGCTGGGTACCTGGTCACATGAATATCTCCGGAAACGAGAGGGCGGACGAGTTGGCTAGGGTGGGATCAGGTGCTAACATTGCGCAGATCAGCAGATCATTGCGCAGCTGAGGCCAAAGCAACACTCAGTGCGCTCTACAGGGAGATACAGACGGAGCTATTGGTGAAAGCCAATAAGCGCTGGTGTCGCTTAGATACATGCGCAACGGCGAAATCGACTTGGCCCGTCTATGATAAGGAAAGAACGAAAAATCTGCTGAAGTTCAATCGTGGGAACATTCGACTGGCAGTCGGTGCCCTCACCGGGTACTACATGCTATCCTATCATGCAGCTCGACTGGGCCAGCCCTACAATGACTTCTGCAGAAGCTGCAGGGACGAAGAGGAAATTGAGTCCGTTCGTCACCTGCTGTGCGAATGCCCAGCGTTACCCCAAAAAAGGAATATTTTCCTGGGAAGATACTTCCTTTCGGGACTAGAAGAGGTAGGTAATATCGGGCTGAACAGAATAATGGGATTTTTATCCTCGTCTGGCTGGTTCAGCTCGACGGTAAATGAATAGGTATCAACGGGTTAAACAAAACAGGTGGGCACAATGGACTCAACGTAGTCTGCGTGAGCCTTGACTTTACGTCAATAGGGCACCCATATACCTAACCTAACCTATTAACAATTTTATCTTGCTCATTTAAAGTGAGTAAGATGTGAGCATGAGGCAATCCTCTTTTTTGAAATTCAATAGTATAAATGAGTGCTTCAACTTTACCAAAGATATTTTTTTGTATAAGGCCCTCAATTAATGCTTTCAATTTTGACTTGAATACACGCACAATAATATCAGGTCTAAAATTAGCAGTTTCACCTACACCAATATTGTTAACAATTTCAGGCCAACTTGGAATGCAAGTCATTGTAATAAATAAAGAAGGTTTTCCGAAATGTTGTACAATTGACATTGCATCTAAATAATTCTGATACACATTTCTTGGAGATCCATTGAACGAAGATGGTAAAATTACTCTACGGCCAACATTACTGGCATTGGTGTTCGATTCTAAGTAGTCTGTCAAATTGTTGTAAACTTCAGACCTAAGAATTGTTTGATTTTGTCGAATGAAATGTAATCTTGAGCCCTCTATTCTCACATACATATCAACTATCCACTGCAAGAATAGTTTTTGTGAATGGTGTAACAGGCTGAAATCTTCTCTAATTGCAAGTCGATAGGCTGCATACTGAAGCATGGTTAATTTACTTCTGGGCGCTCTTGAATTAGATATAATTGGTGCATTGTGAGCAATATTGATACATATGCCACCCAGTATCACCGTTCGGAAAAAGTAGTGGATACGCCAAAGGATCTAATGATGAATCCAAAACTGAGATATTTTTAATGACACCATTAACTTTTGAAAAAGAAATCATATTTCGTTCGAAAGGTGGCTCACCATCAACTGTACTAAATATTACTGCTACATCAGTTTGAACTGCATCATTGAAACGGCGTAGATCTAAATCATGATTTACTTTAATAAGCATACAAATTTCCTTATTTTGATTTTCGACTCTTTGACAATGATGTTTCATTGCAATGAATGACCGTACAAAAGGATTACTGCGTTCCAATTCGAGAGAAATTTCGCGCATTATATGTTGTTGTTACATGTTTGATTAAAATGTTCTCGTAATCTATAATTGATAGCAGTGTCAACATCATAAAAATATAATTGCGCATAACATGGTGAGCGACCATTTGCAGCAGTCATTGGACCCGATCTATGATAAAAAATATTATGTACATATTTTGAAATGATACACTCCACTTGTAACTGCCTCCGAAACTTTAGCTTCTGAGCTAACATAGCAAATGATGAATTGTATTTGCGAATATTTTCAAAATAGTTTTTTGACTTACTTTTTATTAAAGGTTCATTTGAAATAAGTCCATCATACAATGATTTAAAATATTCATTTTGACTAAAGGGCGGTAATATTGCTTTACCCTTATGACAACATGAAGTGAATGCAGATCTGTCACCTAAAGTGACTTCAGATTCAAAACCTGCATTCTGAATTCATTAATCCACAATCATAACTATAAAATACTTTTGGAATGACATTTCGTGCACATTTTAATGTATCTCTCAAATCCACTTCTTCATTCCGTTAGTAGCCACCACAATAATAAAAAACAGAAAAAGATCTTTGAATCAGCAAGAAGAAAAAGGGGGGAAAACAAATTTGTTCTATCCAATCATACATTTTACAACCCGAATTATTTCCTGTTATTTTTTGTTGCCTGCGCTTTGTTTTTGTTGATCGGGTATGGTGTTGGAGAATCCGCAGGCAGTGGTATGTGGGTGTGTGCGTAGAGTAGAACGATAGGCAGTGGTTGACTGCTTAGGGTGAATGTCGGGCACGTGAGTCCGTGTAAGGAATACATTACATTAATATACAGATAAGCAAAAGGGTGTGTGTCAAATACATGGTAGTGTGTGTAATATTCTTTTTATTGATTAAATGTAATTTTTATGCATAATTTACAAAAAATATTAGCATCCGGCACTCCTTCTACATATAAACTATAAGTGTACGAAATTTCTTACTCCTCCGTCCACGCGATCTCCGAAAAAAGGGGTACAAGGTTTTTGCTTCACGTATTAATATATAGATTAAATGAATATCAAGAAATTTTATATCCAAAAATTAAGGAAAAAGTAGATGAAATAACTAAAAAAAGAATAGAAAAATTAAATAATAACAGAGAAGAACCTCACGAATATAGAATAAATTCCGCTATTTATAGAAAAGAATGTAGAAGAAATAAAATGACACCTAGGTTTAGTAAGCATAGAATAAAGAAAGATAGAAAAGGTACAGTAATCACACATGACAATAGGAAATTGCATAAAGCAAAAATTAAAAAGACACGTAAATTTCAGGTTACTAATGACAATAGGCTAGAAATACAAGAACTTAATGGAAAACAACCAATTTTACCACTAAAATTAGGATTTTCAAGAATAATTATGGGATATAACAATTTAGTCCACATAATAGACATAGAAGCATATGGAAGTAACATTTACAACATTTCCGAATCTATCCGACAACTCGAAAAATTTACTAGATCAAAGGACGCAGTTTCAGTAACTAAACTCAAATTAAAAGAAGTAGAAAGCAAACTCGACTCTTTTAAACCAAAATTACGTACAAAACGAGGACTTAGCAATGGAATAGGTTCAATAATCAAAATAATCACAGGTAATATGGTTGCTACGGACACAGTCACTTAAATAACCAAATTTAACAATTACAATCAAATCAGTCATTTCCTGGAAATAAAAAAAACAACCAAATTCTAGTTAACGAAAAAATGTTAGAAAGATTAAAAAATACTTCAATGCATATTAATAAGGAATAAGTATAAATAGAAAACTTTCTAAATAACCATACAGATGAAAACAGTAACAAGATTCGCGTAAATGAAGAAATATTAGTACAAACACAATATTTAAGCCAGATAAATTTTAATATTGATCTACTCAATAGTCGTATTTCGAATATTGCTGAATCTATAGTTATGGCTCGTTTAAACATAATTCCGAAATTTATATTATCTGAAGATGACCTTCAAGCCTATTATAACGATACTAAGATCATTCTCTATGTTCGTATTCCTATTATATCCCAAGAAAAATACACCTTATTCCACATTATCCCACTTCCTTAAAATCTGACAAAAGAAATTGTAACATCAAATTATATATTGTACAATAGTCAAAGAATTCAATATTTAACTGAAATATGCCCCAAAGTAGAAGGTACATATTACTGCGAAGAATCACCAAACCAAGAACTAACAGAAGCATCCACTTGTATCGGAAACATCATCGCTAATCTACCACCAACCTGCATATTAAACGACATTGGACTAACATCTTCCATCACCGAACCAGAACCAAACCACATCGTACTGATCAATGCACCAACATCTATTGCATCAACATGCGACTCAAGAAACACAAGTGTAATTGGCACCATTTTAATTCGATTCCAAGATTGCACCGTCGAGATGAACGGAGTCATCTACCAAAGCAATCCAAACGTCTATTGGAATCAAATACATTTACTGTCATCGCAAATACAACTATTAAGAAACTTACTTTTGAAAAATTGCATCTATCTAACAAAATAAACAGCGACGCCATCGAAATCCTACGTACCGAAACTGAATATCTGCACAATAAAAACCATTTTACCATAACATCAGTCTTATAAGTTGGAATATTATTAATCATTATCTCGCATAATTACAGAAAAGCCAATAACGAAGATTCTATTCCACATGATTCAGTTCCAGCCATAGCACCCTTCTAGTATCTCTGGCTGTCGCTTCATACCAAAGAGGGGAGGAGTTACGAACCCAGTCGTCAACCCAGGGATAAAGAATGAGATACCAATCTTTTGGCTTTGACAGGCATTTTGACAACTAGCCCCTACAAACTCGTTGAGGTTTGACGGCGTCGTGACTATGTCATTCTGCCTTGTTCCGACGTCTTGACTTTTAGTCAATAGCGTCGTTTTTAAAGCGTCCTCTAGACGCTCAATATTATTGTGGAAAATATTGCACAATTTTATTGGCTTGCTGCCCCAGACGGTTCAATACTTTTCCCAATAATTTAGTTGATCGGTCATATTTGTATTAAAAGTCAAAAGCGTTCTGATTTTCCGCAATATATCGCACAATCTTGCAATATTATCTACAGACGAACAATAATATTGTGCAATATCACATATTGCACAATATTATTAGGCGTCTAGGGGCCGCCTTAATTACAAAAGCAACAACCAAGTCCGTAGTCCGGAAGGCAAGGATCCGTCGACTACACTGGCTCGGCCACATCGAGCGCATGGACATCAACGCTCCAGCTAAGAGGGTCTTCGACTCCAAGCCTCCTGGTTCGAGAAGAAGAAGAAGACCGAACCTCCGGTATAAAGTAATCGCGGATGTAAGACATCTTGACAACTGGAAGCAGCGTGCCCGGGACCGTCAAGGATGGAAGGCAGCTATAGCTCAGGCTCAGATCCTCCATGGATCGCTGGCCTATTAAGTAAGTAAGTACCTTAATACCATACCATACCATATTTTTAATAATAATTTTCGAAAATTAAATTATCTTCAACGACGTCAACAGGATGGCTCTATCACTTACATACGGCTTAAAACAATCAATTTATGTTTAAAATTTAGAAATTCCATTATTTTGGTTAGAAGAGTTGTTTATTGGCCATCGAAGTCTTTCGCTTTAGTTGCTTTGGGTTCATTTCGGGGGTAGGGTCTATGACAGTAACCCCATTGATCAAATTGTACTTACTAACCAGCATATTTCTCAAAAAGTCATTGACAATTTCGACCGTGGAATTATTGCCTGCATCAGGTGTTGTGGATATATATCTATACATATGTACGTAGGTATGTATGTATAGATGGTTCTAAATTTTACCCATAATTCACACAGTTACAAAACTGGTTACAAAACTGGGAATTTAGTTTTGTAAAAACTTCCACACTTCCTTAGCTCGAGTTCGCAGCAAATTGCGAAAATGTCTTGTTAAAATTTTTCTCTGAAAAAACTTCAACAGAAATTCTATGAAAACATGTAATGAATGTGACATAAAGTTGTGTTCTAAATTCAAGGGGAAGGATGCTACCTCGCTCTAAGAAAATTCGCGGCATTTACATACATATGTAGTTTTAGTCCATCTAAGTTTTGCACCCTTTGGTATACGATATTCCCTTCTAACTTAAAGCAAAAACAGCTCACACAAAGTAGTTTGATCCATTATCAGGGCATCCCCGTTAAACATTTGATGTACATACTTATGTAGATATGCCACAACAAATGGATGAATCTTTTGAATAGTGAAAATATGTGCATCACTCTAATCAAGCATTACAGTCGATCTACCGATTGACCCATTAATCATTAATAAAAATTCAAGGTGCGCTACAAGATCATGCCGGCAGATATCATACAAAAAAATGCTTTCAAACTATCTAGCACAAAACACAGTACATATTTCTCCAATTTCCAGTTTCCATCTAGATTTTTTTGTATCTACGTACTTATATTTTTTCAAAATCTTACATCTTCATTAACTCAAACACCTAGCAGTACACCTACATTTTCTATCTCGAATCCGATAAGAGCATCAGTTCCACACGAGCACGGTCTACTCGTACCATCTCCCATTGTATGTGTATCTGAAAGTCTCGGTTTTCGTATTTAGGGTTGGTTGGAAACATCAAGTGAATTTTTATTGCTTCCCCCCTAATCTTGATATCAATTTAATTTAACTGTCATCGTATCTTAAGTAATCACTTGGTCTATTTTCCCCCTAAAATAGGCGCAAATGCAAAATTCGATATGATAACCGTCTGACAGTGGTACAAAGAAGAGCACCCCTCTCTCGACAGATGTTCAATTAGTTTGAATTCCGTCAGATATTGGTACTTAAGTGTGGAATATCTGTGGCAAGAGATCTGGCGATCTGTAGCTACACTATAGCTGGGTAATAAAAATAAAGTTTTACGATGACAATTGTGACGATTAACAGTGGCGGACTGGGAGTGAAGAGGGCCACTAACGACAGATGATAGAATTGAACAGAAACTGAAATGAAAACAAGAAAGAAAAACGAAGGAGAGAAAAACAGAACAACTCCCAGAAAGTTATTCTACACATCTATAATACTATACTATGAGTAGCGCTAGATAGGGAACGGTGGTGTACATTTGTCCATTTGTGGTTGAGACATTGTATCTCGTATCTTCTTCATCGAACCTTTTTCATCTGCTGCAAATTGAATTGTCATCATTTACCTGCGTGTAATCCGACATTATATCTCCATGGTAGTTAGTTATCTCGAGCGGGGAGAATTATGGCATCATTGCCGTCACACCATCGAGGATAGGTTTTATGCCGATTGGTTTTATCGGATTGATTGGAAACGAGAAGGGAATAACACACTGTGATTGGTATCACTTTACCATAGTTTATGTACATAGTGTAGATGATAGGGACGCATTAAAATTACAAAATGTTGGCAACTTTTACGGTGAGACTTTTATCGGAACATGGAGTCATTGGTGAAACCTTTAAAGTTTTGTATATGTTAGTATCATATCGATTAAGATGGTTATCTAAAGGCGAAGCAAATGCATCTTCAGTCTCGAATAGGTTAGATAGATTGCCACAAAAATACTTAAGTAGAGTTTTTAAACATTAAGTGCTGCATATATCACTATCATGCTGAAGAACTAACCTAACTAACCCAGGCCAAAATTTCGAGATTAGCACGGAAAATCGGCTGCTGTATTGCACATCTACTACTGTGTCAAAAAGTAAGGTGACGTTTGAATTTAAACTGAGGTCGCAAAGGGATTTGTTCTTGAAGATGCCATCATGTAAATGGTTGCCTTTACAACGGATGGCGCAATGAGCTCGTTTCTGAGCCTTTTCCATCACTTCGCGAAGTGTCGTGGGCACTATAGCGGCTATTTCGTGTCGAATATTCGCTTTGAGCTCTTCCACAGTCCGTGGCTTGTTGACATAGACTTTGGACTTTAAAAAAACCCCACAAGAAAAGTCCGGTGGCGTCAAATCGGGCGATCTCGATGGCCAATCAAAATCACCGTTTTTGGAAATTAGACGACCGACGAACTTATGGCGCAATAAAGCGATAGTGGTCCGAGCTGTGAGGACTTTGGTGCCATTTTGTTGCCATGTCCCGCTAAAAATGGCAACAAAAAATCATCATTGCCCGATAACACCATTTACGGTAGTGGATATCCCACCGACGTCTTCAAAAAAAAAAACGGTCCAATTACCCTATCCGCACAAATTCCAGCCCATTCACGCATTGGTCGTGGAGAGGTTCTTCGTGGATTAATTGAGGAGGAGCGTAAAATCGACAATTTTGTTTGTTGGCCGGTCCATTTAACGAAAAATGAGCTTCGTCACTCATGATGATGTTTTCCCAAAAATCAGGATCGGTTTGAGCCAAGTTCACGACGAATTTCGCATATTCCAAGCGACGTGACTTATCGGTGGGTAATAATCGATGAGTAATTTGAATGCTGTACGAAATAACTTCGAATTATGCATTGCAGTGAGCTGCGACTGATACCCAACTGAGGGGGACGGCGGCGACTCGATGTTCGTGGTGAGGTCTCAACTGAGGCCTGTACAGCCTCAATATTCTTATCGGACCATCTCGTACGCTCTCTGCCTTGATGACTGGCATTGCCAAGATTGCCGGTGTCCAAGAAATGTTGGTGTAAACGGCTAATGGTCATGTGAAAGGGAGCGTCTCTCACTCCAAATTTACACGCACGTTGTGTTTGCACAATTGAAAAATTGTTTTGAATGTAAAGCTGCACAATAACGGCGTTTTTTGTGGCGTGTACTGCTCCATAGTAAAAATTCGCAAAGACTAACGCTTTGAATGCGGGCTGTCACAATCCGTTCTGCTAACCAGTGTCCAAGTTATTGGGTTGACTGATGCTAACACTTTAATTGGGCCACCCGTTTCATTTTATGAACTTCTTCTTCTTCTTTGGTGGCGTTACAGCCCCTGAAGGACCAGAGCCAAGCTTCTTTTCAATCACCCACGTTGTGTGTGATTTATTTTCCACACAGGTGAAAGGGACCTATAGTTTAAAGCCGATTCCGAACGGCGTGAGTCGAGAAGCTTTTTCATGCCAAGTTTACTACGGGGGGTTTTTGCCAGTACCCCGCCGAGGAGGAACGTCGCGAAATAAACATTCGATGGCGTTGCTTTTATCGGGATCCGAACTCGCTCATCGTGCGCCAGAGTCCAACACACTAACCACTGCGCCACGGCGCCCTCCATTTTATAAACTGCTAAAGGTTAATTTTTCGATTCTATTTGTTTGTATTTGCGGAATGAATTACCTCCTCTTGAAGTAAAAAAATGTTTACAAGTTGTATAAAGCGTTCTAAGAAGGCCGAGAACTTGTCGAAAACGAAGAGCGTTTCGAACAGCCATCAATCTCAACCGACGAAGCTTATATCGAAAAAATCAAAGATTTAGTGCTCGCAAACCTTCGGTTAACAATGTAGAGATTTTGTTGATGATGTTGATATTTCGAAAGAATCAACCACTACAATCTTAAAGGCGTTGTAGTCCTCCAACGAGTCAAATATCTCTGAGTGCCAGGACAAGATGAAATATTATTGCCTAAAATGAATACATATACACATGGTACATACATATGTATGTATGTACATATGACTCACATCATGTGGGGTTATTCATATCTTCAAAATAATTAGGCTATGGAGAAGAAGAAGAAAAAAAAACATGAAATACAAATCAATTCTCAGTCCATTCAATTATGATCCTGACTAAGTTGTTACTTTCCCTGAAATCGTTATTCTTCTGTTGAACATGTAAGTAGTTCGTATGTTCGGATCTCAAGAAGTAATCTATTGTAAAGCCTGGGTGCTTACTTAATTACTTAGATGGCGCTACAGTCCGGTGTGAACCTGAGCCTCAACCAACAAGCTTCTCCAGCTAGCTCGGTCTTTTGTCTGCTGTTTCCAGCGACGCAGTCCCAGTTGGTTAGGGTCTCATTCCACTTTTGTGAGCCTGGGGATTGGACTCGAAGACTGTTCTGGCCGGAGCTGTGCTGTCCATTTGCCAAACATGGGCTAGCCATCTTAGACGTAGGATCCAAAGACGTCGTACTAGGCCGATGTCGCTGTAAAGCCCGTAGATTTCACCGTTGTGCCTCCCCTCCACTCTGCGCTTACACAAACGGGACGACCATACATTGAATGCAGAATTTTCCTCTCGAAACAACCAAGGGCCTCCTCATCCGCTCTCGTTAAAGTCTAGGGCTCTACGCCATAAAAGACGAAAGTTTAGTGTAGCGCAACCTTGGTTTTTCAAGAAAGGGCTCTACTTCTCAATTGCCCCTTGAGCCCAAAGAGGCAAGAGGTTGACAAGAATAATTCTGCGTTTGATCTCTGCGCTGGTGTTGTCGTCGCTGGTCATTAGTGAGCCAAGATAGACGAAGTCCTTGACCACTTCGAAATTGTAGCTGCCAATTGTGACGTTCTGGTCAAGATGTCGGTGTTGTACGTCTTTTTTGGATGACAGCATATATTTGGCTTTACCCTCCTTCACCGAAAGACCTATTTTAACCGCTTCTTCTTCAACGCATTGTACTTGCTGTATTGGTCCAATTACGTCAGTGTCATCCGCGTACGCAAGCAGTTGATCAGACATGAAATAGATCATACCTTTTCTGTTTGCCAGTGAGTCTTGTATGATCTTCTCAAGTACGATATTGAAAAAATTACGCGACAGCGCGTCACCTCGTCTAAATCCTTTTTTTGACATTAAAGGTATCGGTCAATTCACTACCATTCTTAATGAAGCAACGAGAATGGCGTGTTTGGCAGGGATGTTAAAACTAGACATGGCTCCGAACAGTTCTTCCCTATGCACATTGTAAGCCCCAGCATCTTCCAAGCAGAGTTGCATGCCATCCTAACATGCGTCAATCTAAATCTCGAGACTGGCATCAGAGGAGTAACCATCAACATACTCTCTGATAGCCAAGCAGCACTTAAAGCACTGGGTTCATACAGCACGAACTTAAAAACCGTCAAGGAATGCCATGACGCCCTACAAGACCTCGCCAAAAGAAACAATGTTAAACTTTGATGGGTGCCAGGACACAAAGGTATCAAGGGCAATGAATTTGCCGACCAACTCGCCAGAAAAGGTTCTGCAGCATTCCCGGGTCTAAGATAAACTACTTCTTAGACAAGTGGGAAAAATTGCAACACCTGTCCTTTTGGAACAGTGTTCGGGGACAACGTCAATCTAAACGACTTATACGACCCCTAAACAAACACCCTATTGACATACTCAAACTCAATAGGGTGGATATCAGAAAACTAGTCAGTTATCTAACGGGACACTGCGGTCTGAGATATCATCTAAATAAAATTAGTCTCTCGTCTGAAACTGAGTGTCGGCTCTGTCTTGAGGACGATGAGACGGCAGAACACATACTGTGTGAGTGTGCTGCTCTCTGCCATCTTAGGAAGCGTATCCTTCTCAGTAAGGTTATGACTCCTGAGGGGATCACCCTGGCTCCTACGAGAAACATTCTCATCTTCATTACAGAAGTGGAGAGGCTACTTGGCTAATCGGCTAGCAGGCACAATAGATTTGCAAAGGTCGCAGTGCCGTACTGCCAATAGTAGAACTAGCCCCATATATAAAAAAAAGAAGAAATGCACACTGTCATATGCGGCTTTTAAATCGACGAAAAGGGGATATTATACAGATGAGCTGGTGCATACGCCCTACTAGCTCATCTTCAGCCGCTTTAATAAGCTCAGCAGAAAGGCCGTCCGCATCCGCGGCATTATTAGTTTTATACTTCAAAATGACTAGCTTAAATTCATCTAGGTCGGGTAGACGGAATTCGCTTGCATCTTTGTCCTTTGCGAATCGGTCAATTTGCCTGACAGCGGTATTAAACCTGTAATCGCCGCCGTTAAACAGGTTTACTTCCATATTCTCAGCATGGGCTGTGACTCTGTTACTGGTTGTTCGCCTTCATCCCTATAGGCTTCCGCTCTGGGTTTATAGCCCTGGCATGTTCGTTTTACCTTTTCGGAAAACCTGCGAGCGTCATCTCTCCATCCCCTCGATCTCACTTGTTTCTCCCGACCGTCCTAAGTATAGCTTAGGCCAGATTTGTTGGTAGCCTCTATGTTTCGGAGTTTTATCGTGTTCTTTACCATGTTTACTGGTGATTTTAGATACCTGAGGGTTAGAAGGCTGAGTATGCTTGACCTTAACTTTACAGGTTCTTCGGCCGCGTAGTTTCCTGAAATATTCCTATTTCCGGGAACTCCTAGTAGCCTTATATTGAACTGTTCAGCCATCTCGTCTAGAGATAGGCGGCTGTTAATAGGTGTCTTTGATTTGTGGATTACCGCTGCCAAGTATTTTATCGCAGATTGGCTATCCGTGCAAATGATAATATCCTTTAGGGATATTACATTGATACTAAGCCACCAAGACCCTCCCGTACTGCAGTGGCTTGGGAGTCACTGTCATAGGGTGAGGTTGAGCTCATTGGAGAAGACTCCACTACCTACACCAGTCTCCATCTTATAGCCATCGGTATAGAGGGAAATCGAGTCCTTCGGTATGACTTTTCCTTCGGGAGATTTCTCCCGGGATGGGAAGATAACTTCGAAGTTCTTAGTGAACACGTTTTGAGGGATGGTGTAGTTCATGTCCATGGGTATTTCGGAGTGGTTAAGAATGCTAGTATGGGCCATTTTTCTATGCCACTAATCCGTAGAGTCGCGCAGGAAGTAACTTGTTTGTTGAAGAGGTCCAATGGTGGGAGATGTAGTAGAATGTTTAGGGTCTCCGTGGGGTCGATCCGATTGCACTACTTATGCATATACTGGACGATCTTTGCACTTTCCCCAGATGATTTCGATATACTGCCTTGTAGAGAGCAGTCCACCAAACTACGATGCCGTACAGGAGTATAGGCCTTATGACTGCTGTATGGAGCCAGTGCATAGTTCAGCCAGGACAAGTGCAGGGTATTTGGCCAGACCTTTGATTGTTAATAGGGATCCACCCAGCCTTGGTGAGGTGAAAGCCGTAACTTTATATTTATCAGTCTTCTTGGGCTTCACCCCAAGCCCACGGTACTGCGCCCAGTTTACTACTGTTTGTAATGCTCCCTGCATTAGATCACTTAGAGTGCTAGGGAATTTTCCATAGATGGCTATAGCAATATCGTCCGCATAGGTGATTGCAGCGCACCCTTCCTTTTCTAGAGCGGAAAGTACTCCACCCTGTGGTGTACCTCTGCTCGCCATTCTAGTTGAAACGGCACCAGCAAAGTTGGCTTTCAGGACTCTTTGTGCTAGCAGTTGTCGTAATTTGGAAAGCTTTGGTGACGGCCCATGGTTCAACATTGTTAAAGGCGCCCTCAATATCGAGAAAGGCCACTAGGGTGTATTCTTTGTGTTCCAGTGATCTTTCTACGAGGCTAACCAGTGAGTGGAGTGCTGTTTCCACCGATTTATCTTTGTTGTAGGCATGTTGGTCGTTCGACAGCCTTCCTGAGATATAGCTGTATCGAATGCATATGCTGGCCGATCTTTCCCCAAAATCTTCTCTTCTCTTCTCTTTCTAGTAGAAGAGAAGTAAGAATAATAGGCCTCAAGTCATTTGCGTACGTGTGGGAGCTTTTGCCTGCCCTGGGTATGAAAATGACTTTGGTTACCATACACTTGCTTGGGATATAGGATAAGGAGAGGCAGCTTTTAAAGATGATTACAAGCCAGAATTCATTGGAAGTGTCATAGCCGAGGCATTATTGCCCAGAAAGAGTGTGTTTAGAAGTAGTTCCAGGGCTTCCGTGCAGGAGGTCGTCCAGACACCGTCATTCCGCATTAGGTCACTTGGATTATAGGGGGCCGAAGCTAGAATCTTCCTTCTTCTTGAGGCTTCGGAGGCCACCTTGACGCTCTCGCAGTAGTTCGTCTAAGATTGCCTTTTGGCCTTCCTGGTCGCTGCTTTGAAGGATTTAAGTGCTTCCTTATAAGAGTCCCAGTTCTCTTGCAAGCGAGTAGATTTTGCTTTGTTGAATAGCTTTCTGCTCTCTTTCCTAAGGGAGACTATCCCGTTACTCCACCATGGGGGTTTCGGTTTTCCTCTGGGGGTGCTTATCGCGCAAAATTTGGATAGTGCTCTGTCGAGAGTTCCTGTCAACTCATTTACTAAGCTGTCTAGTTTCGCAGAGTTACGGGGATTGGTAATGTGCTTGGCCCCTAAGTAGGGTTCATCATGTATGTATGTATGTCGGCGTTACAGCCCATGAAGGACCTAAGCGAGCTTCTCTCAATTACCCATGTTGTGTGTGATTTTTTATTTTTCCACACGTGAAAGGGACCTACAGTTTATTGCCGGATCCGAACGGCGAATTTCGAGAAGCTTTTCATGACAATTATACTACAGGGGGTTTTGTCAGAACCCCGCTGAGGAGATACATCGCGAAAAACACGTTCGATGACATGGCTGTGTTGGGATTCGATCCCGTGTCATCAGCGTCAGTGGCCAACACACTACCCACTGCGTCACGGTGCTTTCAGGGTTCAACATAGGCTCTGTATTACTGCAAGTTAGTTTTCTGGAAGTTCCTGAAAGGAGATAGGGCCCTGACGTGACTGGCCCTATGAAGGAGTGCTCACAGGAGTCAAGGAACTCACTGAGCACGTCTCCTATCCCTACATATTGTTTACTGCTCTTAAAAAATGAGCGAACCATTCAAGCATGAAGCCTCTCAAACCAGCGTTTTCTAACTTACTCAAAAAAACGGCGCGATCAACTGTGTCAAAAGCTATTGTAATATGTGTCGATGAAAAGTGCTGCACTAATTTTTGCCATTCTGGCTATCATAAACACGTTTGCAGAAGTTTAAGAGAGCGTCCTCCGTTGATTTCTTCTTAGGTGGCGTTACAGCCCATTAAGGACCGGAGCCAAGCTTCTGTCAATCACCCATGTTGTGATTTGAAAGATGAAAGGGATCTACAGTTGAATGCCGATTCCGAACGGCGTAAGTCGAGAAGCTTTTTCATGCCAAGTATACTACGGCGGGTTTTGACAGTATCCCGTCGTGGAGGGACGCCGCGAAATAAAAATTCGATGCCGTGAGTGTTATCGGGATCCGAACCCGCTCATCTTGCGTCAGAGTCCAACACACTAACCACTGCGCCACGGCGCCCTCCGTTGATTTGCCAACTCTAAATCTACAGTGGTATTTATTATTGAAACAGCATCGATCAAGAATTGTGATATTCCTGGTCCTAATCACTTTCTCAATTTTTTTAGAAAAAAACCGGAAGAAAAGAGATTGGCCTGTAATTATATAAAGACTGAAATTACCTCTCTTCTTCGGGCGCTTTGTTGTGACGGGAGACTTAAGAGGTCATGGACCTCGAAGTAAGTCTCGAAAACCTAAATGACCCTACGGTCCGCAATTGCGGTAATCCAAATGAGTCGAGACAAGGATTCTGAAGGCCCCACCATTTACTGTCAACTCATCGGCAGCTTGGAACGACATCGACCACCTGGTTGGACTGAGCTTGAACAGACGCAACACCGATGACGACGTGGCACGGGAAACCGACCACTTTAAAGTTATAATCGCCCATGGTGACGTTCTGGCCAATACGTCGGTGTTGTCCGTCTCTTTTAGATGAAAGCAGATATTTGGTCTTACCCTCATTAACCTTGAGACCCATCTTAGCCGCTTCTACCTCAATGGTTACAAAGGCCTCATTGACGTCTCGCTGTGTCCGTCCAATCTCGTCAATGTCGTCGGCGTACGCAAGCAATTGCGTAGACTTGAAATAAATCGTCCCTCTTGTGTTGGCCAGTGACTCTTGCACGATCTTTTCAAGCACGATGTTGAAAAAGTCCTTTTTTAACATCAAAGGTCTCGGGTTGTTCATTACCGACCTTAATGGAGCAGCGTGAATTCTCCATTGTCATCCTGCACAGTCGGACGAGTTTGGCAGGGATGTTAAAACTAGACATAAAACTAGGCTTTGTATAGCTCATCTCTATACACGCTGTCATATACAGCCTTGAAATCGACGAAGAGGTGGTGAGTGTCGATTTGGTATTCCTGGGTCTTCTCCAAGATCTGCCGTAGCGTAAATATTTGGTCTATTGTGGATTTACCTGGCCTGAAACCACACTGATAAGAGCCGATCAGGTTATCCACAAACGGTTTCAGGCGTTCATACAATACGGCAAAGAAGATCTTATATGCGATGTTAAGAAGACTTATTCTCCTTTCTTATGGACCGGGCAAACGATGCTGAGATTCCATGCGTCGAGCATGCTTTCCTCCGACCATACCTTGCAAACGAGATGGCGCATGCACCTTACCAGCTCATCTCCAGCCGCCTTAAAAAGCTTAGCAGAAGGCCGTCTGGACCCGCGGCTTTATTAGACTTAAGTCTTAAAGCCGGATATACACTGTTCAAATACATGACAAGCACGTGCAAATGCATTAGTAAATTCTGATTGAAGTTGCATATACACACATCAAGCATGAGTCTTCAATCTTTTTAGTTTCGCATCAAAGTGTGGTGAGAGGAAGTTCTATACAAATTAAGAATTACTGTTCTTTGTGATTTTTTTCTTCAAAATTGTGCTTTTACAAATTTGTTTTCTGTCCATTTCATCAAATTAAAGCAAATTATGAGTGACACAGACGATTGTTGTATCGCTCTAGAACTTGCGGTCTCATCAGCTCGACGCACTATACTCAAATGAGCCAATTTATGCATGATCAATCATGAATCTTGCATATACACTATTTCAATGCAGTGCGCTTGATTGAAGGAAAATCAAAGCGATTTGATTTTGCTTCAAGCATACACCCAATGGGCCTGTATACACGAGAATATCGCTAGCAGCAGGAAGACCGGTTTGATGCTCTACACTGAAGCATACACGGGATTCATTTTTTTAGAAGAAAAAATTGTATATGTGAACCTTGTTCAATTGTGTTAGTGTTCCTGTCTTTTTGACATTTCATTTGAAAGAGATATTTCCTTTGACAGAGATATTAAGTGCAACCACGCACTAAAATGTCCCTTTGTTTTTTCCGATGTTCACTGCTTGAAAGACCAATGACGATTGAAGCGCAACACCAGGCAAAAAAAGTGCGGACTCGAAAACTGAAGAGTTGTATATGTATTAGTTTTCCACTTCTGTTCACCCACTAAATTTGCGGAGGAAAATGGTATTCCGTTTCGTACCGCAACCTTCAGCTCCCTCTCCCACAAAACCGGTTTTTTTCAGATTATATATTCTCGTGTATACACCCTCAATCTATACGTGTGAATTGTTCACTAATACACTTGTACGTGCATGTCATGCATTTAAACAGTGTATATCTGGCTTAAGACTGAATTCTGTTACTTCTTCGTCCATTACGAATGGCTCGTTCCGCCTGACAGCGGTATCTTGTTTACCATCGCCGTTATACAGTCTGCAGAAGTGGTATTTCCAAATCCTTATCGACTGCGACTCCACTACCAGTTCTCCATTTTCATCCTTGCAGGCCGCCGCTCTGGCTTTGTAGTCATGGCATGTTTGTTTTATTGTAAAACTTACGGGCGTCATTCCTGCGGAAGCATCTCTCCATCTCCTCGATTTCACGCTTTCCGTGCTCTTTCTTCTTTCTTCTCAAAAGGGTGTGTTCTTCTCTTCTCTTCTGATCATAGATTTCGCGAGCAGCTCTCATCCGTCGTTGCACCATGGCTTTATATGCCTCTTG
Source organism: Eumerus sabulonum (assembly GCA_951905685.1). Classification (NCBI taxonomy): domain Eukaryota; kingdom Metazoa; phylum Arthropoda; class Insecta; order Diptera; family Syrphidae; genus Eumerus; species Eumerus sabulonum. The sequence goes on from OX645060.1 coordinate 215,527,738, forward strand.
TTTTGCTGCATGGGCTTGTTCGCATTGTTCATCGAACCAGGGTTTCTAAGTGGTGGCGGTTTGAAACCCAGCACCCCTGAGGCAGCGTCTCTGATGGCGCTCTGGCAATGCGCCCATTCCTGCTGTATTGTTTGTGTTGCTGTGGGCGGATTTTGAGAGAGCTTGGAGGAGACACGATCGGCAAAGATTCTGGCAGTCTCTTGCGATTGTAGCTTTCCGACGTCAAACCTACGTAGTCCTACTCGACTCCTAAGCATTCTTGATATTCTCATTCGTACCTTGGCTACAACAAGGTAGTGGTCCGAGTCGATGTTGGCCCCTCGGAAGGTTCGTACGTCGGGCATACAGGAGGATCGCAATGCGGTCAATCTGGTTGGTGGTATTGATCAAAAGACCGCCAAGTACCCTTGTGGATGTTGAGATGGAGGAATCGCGTGCTTGCTACAAGGAGGTTACGTCCCGCTAGGAAATCGATTAGCCTCAGTCCGTTGTCGGATATGGTATTAAGGAGGCTATGCTTTCCTATGATCGACTCAAATGTGTCCTCTTTGCCTAGTTTTGCAGTAAAATCTCCTAGGACTATTTTTGTGTCGTAGCTGGAACATTGGGCATATGTTCTGTCTTGGAGATCGTAGAATTCTTCTTTGAGTCGATCGTCCTTTTCTTCCGTTGGGGCATGAGCGCATATTAAGCTAATGTTTCCAAATTTAGCTTTGATGCGGATTGTTATGAGGCGTTCGCTTATATCCCGGAAGCTTAAGACTTTTTGTTGGAGTCTTCCTTGAATAACGAATCCTCACCCGAATAGGCGCTGTTTGTTCTCCTTGTAGCAGTTTCCGTAGTAGATGTCGCAGGTTTTCATCCGTCTTTTGCCTGGTCCATTCCATCGCACTTCTTGGAGTGCAGTTATATCTGCTTTATAGCAGTTGAGGGTTTGCTCCAATTGATCGCTTGCACCCGGTCTGTTAAGGGACCTCATATTCCAGGTGCAGACTCTCAAGTCCGTTAGTAGTTTGCAGGGGTCGTCAGCATTGTATCCGTCCGTATCCGAGGCTTGTTGTCGTTTCGGAACAAGTAGGTTTTTACGTGATAGGGATGTTACCCCTAAGCACAACCCCCAACCTGGAGGGCCAGGTTCCTCTTTCCCCCGGAACAAGGGGTTGGGTCGCTGCACACATTGGTTCACTACCTGGCGGGTGCCAAGGTAGCTATCCATGGGGGGCCACGCGGAGCCTGTGTGTCAACTTGGATTGAGCAGGGACAGAGATCGAAGCTGGCGTTTGCCATGTTAAACACGATCAACTTCTTTGCTCTGTTTGCTCGCTCCCTCCCCCCTAGTAGCCGATGCTATTTGGGCGATTTTATCGTTTGTTTTCAACAAGATAGTGCAACTTGCCATTCTACACTTTAAAATAACGACAAACAAATTGGGTTCTAAATCGCTCCATTTCGTGTTTCGAAAGTAAGAATGGGCCTACAACTCATCTGGTCCGGCAATGCTTGACTTATTTATGGACAAGGTCCTACCACCATTCAGGCCTCAAAAAAAACATCATTGCCGAGATGCCATAGAAAAGCTTCTATTGCAAGATATCATAAAAAAATGTTGACTGTCGTCAATAATATAGTTGTGTGTTCATGAATGGCGTCGATAAGCCTTCAAAATATACATATTACCCGACTAGATTCAAAAGTAAATATTTTTAGTCTGAGTCGTCAAAGCCAACTTCGCTGGTGCCGTCTCAGCCAGAATGGTCAGCAGAGGTACACCACAGGGTGGAGTACTCTCCCCTCTCCTCTGGAACGTGGTGGTCAACGAACTACTGCGGTTGCTTGAACAGGAAGGGTACGCTGTGAGCGCCTATGCAGACGACATTGCTATTGCCGTCACAGGTACATTTCCAAACACTCTATGCGAACTTGTGCAGAGTGCATTACATACAGTAGAAACATGGACGCAGTACTGTGGACTTGGGGTGAACCCTAAGAAGACCAATCTAGTACTGTTTACTAACCAATACAAAATTCCGCCCCTCAACCCACCGAGGCTGGGTGTAACCCAACTAACAGCCTAGTCCTTGACAGGAGGCTGAAACCCAATATTCTTGATCGCGTCAAGAAAGCAGCTACTGCCCTATACAGCTGAGGGCAGGAAATGGGGTCTCCAACCAAGCATTATGCACTATCCCTACACAGCAGTCATAAGGCCTATCGTCCTGTATGGCGTTTGAGGTGGACTGCTCTTGACAAGGCAGTCAATAGAAGCCTTCTGGGGCAGATACATAGATCGGCCCGCTTATGCATAGGCAAAGCTATAAGATCAACCGCCACGGAGGCCCTAAACATCCTATTACATCTTCCACCTTTGAACCTTTGCAGCAAGCAAGTTGCTGCCGGCGCGGCCCTAAGGATGAGGAGCTTAAGAAAATGGCACATATCTCAAAAAGGCCATACTACCATTCTTAGCCACTTCAAAGTACCCACGGGCACGGACTACATCATCCTGTAGAATGTGTTCACTAGAAACTTCGAAGTTGTCTTTCCATCCAGGGAGGAATGGGCTGAAGGGAAAGTAATACCAAAGAACTTGATCTCCCTCTATACCGATCGCTCTAAGATGGAGTCGGGTGTAGGTAGTGGGGTCTTCTCCAAGGAACTTAACTTCAACCTATCTTTCAGACTCCCAAATCACTGCAGTATGCAGGCAGAATTAACAGCGGTAACAGAGGCCCTTACATGGCTCAGGATCTATTATCATTTGCATGGACGGCCAAGCGGCGATAAAGTCCCTGGCAGCGGTAACCCACAAATCAAGAACATCTCTTAACTGTCGCCTATCTCTAGATGAGATGGCAGTTTAATATTAAAATACTGTGGGTTCCCGGGCATAGGGACATTCCAGGAAACTGCGCGGCCGACGAACTCGCAAAGTTAGGGTCAAGCACAACCAGCCTACCTGCCCTCGGGTACATAGATACACCAATAAGTACGGTAAAGCACATGATAAAACTTCAAACCATAGAGGAGACCAACCTCCAATGGAATGAGAGCAATACTGGCTTTATCACCAAACAATTGTGGCCTAAGTTAAGCCTAGGACGAACCAGGGACCTAGTGGCAACCAAAAGGGCAACTTTGAGTACTTTAGGGGGAGTCATTACAGGTCACTGCATCATCGGAAAACACGCCGCCAGATTAGGGGCTACCCTCCAATGACTTCTGTCGCGGCGGCATGGACGAGGAAGAGGAGAAATCGATACGCCACCTCCTCTGCTCATGTCCCTCTTCTGCGAATCGCAGAAGGATCTACCTCGGCGCGCCCTCCTTCGACAATCTGAGTGAGTTAGCAAACCAAAAGATAGCTCAACTCCATCGCTTCATTAGAAGCACCGGTTGGTTCTCAGGTAGCGGATCAGGGTAACTTGATTCAGGTAGTGTCACAATGGGCCGTGTAATCGACGGATTCTTGCCTTCCGGACTACATCCACATCTTGGTACAGCTCGTAGAGTTCGCGGTTGTGTCTTGAAGGTTGAAGAAGTCACATGACAGCGCATCTCTTCGCCGAAATCCGGTGCATGTTTCGAATGGTTCCGAGGTCCTAGAACCGAGTTGCACGGTGCATAGCGTGTTTTTTAGCGTGGCGCGACATAATTGGATCAGTTTTGCCGGGATCCCGAATTCGACCATCGCACCAAACAGTTCTTTACTATGAATGCTGTCGTATGCGGCTTTGAAATCGATGAAAATATGGTGTGTAACTCGTTGGTCTTTTCCAGGTTTTGTGGAATGTGAAAATTTGGTCTATAGTTCAGTGGTACCCAATATTTTTCAGCTCGCGGCGCCCTTACAAGTTTAGTATTTTGTCACGGTGCCCTACCTAAGCTATTTGAAAAAGATGCTTCCTTACTTAACGGGCGCCACAGTTCGGGGTGAACCTGGGCCTCAACCAACTCGCCGCTGCGGTTTATACCTCTTTGTTCAACAAACGCTTTCTTAAGCACAGAAATTGAGATTTGAAAAATACGCATTGCGCATGTCACAAGTTGGATAGTTTTTTATTTACCTAGTTCTCGCTGGACTGATGTGTCAAAAGGAAGGCAAAGTGAGGTATGTTTAAAAATTCAGTTTACAAGCAGCGCGAAGCTTATTTTATCTTTAATACATATAATTATTATCTTTTAATCCACCTAACTCACGGCGCGGCGCCCTTCTTCACTTTCTACGGTGCACCAGGGCGCCGCGGCGCACACTTTGGGAACCCCTGCTATAGTTGATTTGCCGGGCCGAAGGCCGCACTGGTAGCTGCCGATTAGTGCGGTGCAAAATGGTTTTAGACGTTCACACAATACGTTGGAAAGGATATTGTATGCGACATTGAGCAGGGATATACCTCTATAGTTCTTGCAAGAGGTAGGATCGCCTTTTTTGTGGATGGGGCATATAGAGCTGGTATTCCAGTCGTCGGGCATGCTTTCATCTTCCCAAATTCTGCAGATGATCTGGTGCATGCCCCTACCAGAACATCGCCGCCAGCCTTAAAGAGCTCTGATGGCAAGCCATCTGAGCCTGTGGCCTTGTTGTTCTTCAGCTTCTGAATTGCTGTACCGACTTCTTCTGGAGTTGGGATTTCCTCGGTCCCTACCACTCTCTCTTGGTCATGCTCGTTAAGCAGCTGCTGGAAGTGCTGCTTAAATACATCCACTATTCCCTGCGGGTCGGTGACAAGATTACCCTCGCAGTTTCGAAGAGCCAGGGTGCCCTTTTTGAAGCCTCCTGCAAGGCCTTTGGCTTTCTTGTAAAAGGCTCGTGTTTTATGTTTATCCCTAGACTCCTCGATATCCTTGAGCTGGGAGGGTGCGAAGATTCCTTTCTTTTGTCGCAGTGGTTTTTTCTCCTCCCTTCTTCTGGCTCTGCCAGGTTACTGCGTTTTGCTGCTCACAGTCGCCATCATACCACGGGTTTCTTGTCGGGGATGGTAGGTATCCTAAGGTGGTTTCGGCTACTTCCTGAATGGCTGAGCGGCAATGCAGCCACATATTATTGGCATTTGTGTTCGACGTAGGCATACCGTAAAGTCTTTCGCTCAGCTGCTCCCTGTAGATTCTGGCAACCTCCGGTGTGCTCAGGCGCCCAATGTCGAACCTCCTTCTGATGGGCTGGTGCAGCTTTCTGACATTGGAGAGTCGAGCTCTGAATCTTGCTGCTACGAGGAAGTGGTCAGAGTCGACATTTGCCCCTCTGAATGTTCGCACATCCAGAATGTTTGACGAGTGCCTTGCGTCAATGAGCACATGGTCGATTTGGTTGGCGGTTCGACCGTCCAGAGATCACCAGGCTGCTGTGTGGATTCGCTTGCGAGGGAATCTTGTGCTACTTATCACCGCATTACGAGCTGTCGGAAGCCGTTGTCTGTTGTTGTATCGTGGAGGATGTGCTTTCCGATCACTCGGCCAATGGTGTTCTCCTTACCGATTTTGGAGTTGAAGTTCCCGAGAACGATTTTTACATCGTACTCCGGTCAAGCTCCGTAGGCGTTGTCCAGGAGGTCATAGAAGTCCTCTTTGATAAGGTCTTCAGCCTCGTCGGTAGGGGCGTGTGCACATATAAGGCTGATGTTATAAAATCTTCTTCTGATGCGGATCACAGCCAGGCGATCACTCATAGGTTTAAAGTTGATGACCTTCGACCTTAACCGCTTTCCGATGACAAATCCGCATCCCAGTAAGTGCAACCTTTTGTGACAGCTGTAATAAATGTCGCAATTTTCCTTCCTAATCATACCGTTTCCTATCCAGCGTATTTCCTGGACCGCAGTAATATCCGCCTTGTACTGCGTGAGGATTCCTTCTAGTTTATGAGCAACTCCGGGAGTGTACAGGGTTCTGACATTCCAGGAGCATACTCGCAAATCGTGTTCCTTTTTCGTGCGTTGTCGTCGTCGAGTATCCGTCCGTGTATCCGAGGCAACAACTTTACCCTGTGTGTCCGAGCCCATGCCCTCTTTATTCTAACCTAACCTTTTTTGCGTCTTATTTGGTCGGTAACTGCCCAGTTACTTCCGGTTAGAAAAAAAACGAAAAAACTGAATCATACGAAACACAAGTGATAGAGGGAATTAGTCTCTCACCCGTACGCGTAGAGATTTATCTAAAAAATTAATCTATTGCACGTGGAAATAGTTTGCCACCTATTCAAACTTATCGGTAACGGTCAATCTAAAAATATTAAAAAAGGCACTTACTATGGAAATATTTTCTCAATACCTTAAAAACAGCTATTTGTTTATCAACGTTCTGTTCCTAAGTACATACGTAGGTACGTCATTACCATTCAAAGTTGACTCTTCAGATCCTGAATACTATCTCTAAAGAAGGTCAAGGTTTCATTTTCCCTTAAAGTCTTTAGACATATTAATACTTCCTCAATTCTCAATCTTCTAAACCTGCCGCAAGCAGCCATTTCCTATAACTTCCACACCCTCAAGATGAAAAAAAAATTCAAGAAAGAAAAAGGACTAATCGCTGGGAGTAATTTACATAATTAATTCACTTAATAATTCTTTTGAATCGACAGATAACAACCTTGACTTCACTTCCAAGGACACTTTTCCATTTCTCTACTATTCACCATCCTCTTCGTGGTAACTATTGTCCTTTGGCCCGATATCCATTGCCAGGCGGGCATCTTCTCCACTTGCCATTCTTAATGATTCCGGTTGCGATTAATAGTGCATAGCGGTAAACTCAGCTCAGCTACGAAGACGAATAAAAACCAAAAAGAAAGAGGAAAAACGAAAAAAAACAAAAAGAAATTAAATCAATGCATTTGATGTCTAGGGGCATAGTCATAATTAAAACATTTCGCACAAAATCCTCTGCACAATTTCACAATCCCACGTCCTTCTCGGTGTACCAACCCAGCCGACTGATCCACAAACCTAAGCCAGGGTACATACTGGGTGTGTTTTCATTAGATATGTATGGCACTGTCGTTGTCGTTGTAGCTGTCACTTGTGGGCTGACGTTGGGGGTTGTCGTAGTCCTTTCACCTCATGAAAAGGAGAAAGTTGATTGCTGTAGTTGTAGGGCAAATGCTTTTCGCTGCCGTTGCTCCTAATGACCTCATTTTCCTTCCTTTCCCGAAATATGTAGCTGTCGCCAAACGTACCAGTAGGATAATCCGAACAAACAATGGAAAAACGGATGGAGGAGGTTATACACATACATATGTGTTTGTTCGTTGTTCGGTGTCGAATTTTAAGCCGGAAGAATGTGAAAATCAACAAAACGTTGACGAGTGCAACAAAACTCAAACAGTCTATTTGCTGAACCATTGTCATTATATTGCAAATCTTTGTTAGTTATTCTGAGATTATGGTAACCACGTTGAAGTCTAAAAAGAAACTTTAAGACTACTTAAAGCAATCACAGTTCACTCCAACCCTTAGAGGCTACACGGACTTTGAGTCGACCTACAAGTTTCTATTACATTTAAAGTAAACGTAACTTTTCTTATAAAAGCTATTCCGCCTTATTGGACTTCATCCCAATGTACTCGCCTTATGCTGAATGAAAATTAAACTAACCTCTATCCTACCTTCAAGGTAAACTATGAGTACGAAGGAAAAGTAAACAATTTTTCTCAGTCCACCATTCTCGGCTCCGGAATGAAATAGTTTAGCTTTTCCATCGACGACCCGCCCATTGTTTTTCTTTACCTTTGCAAGTAGGCTTTAAAGGAAATTCGCTACTCTGTGTTGGCTTCGAGCCAAAGGAAAACAAAGAGCAAAAGAAACGAGCGCGACCGTGTATGCGGCAAGATACGATGACAACTTAGCAATTCAAACGGGAGGCTTCCAATGTCTGTACGAGTAGTGTGGCCTTTTATCCAACGTAGAATATAAATGGTTTCGATGTGCAATTGCATTGTATTGGAATGTAGTGTTCATTTCATTGTGTACACGAAGGCTGGTAAATGAGATGTGGAAGTTTAAAAGTATTCGATATCGTTGGCACCGGGGGAGGGCAAAGAGAGTAAAGTGAATGGCTTTGGAGCAACAGTGCGACGTTCATTGTCATTTATTGTATAAAGCAAGAAGGCAGAGGTAACTTATAAGATGGCGGAGTTTATTCTTCCACTTAGTTGGTGTCTTGAAATACTTGAAAGGCCTTTTCTGGTGTAAGGGCACTAGAAGGAACTTTCCGTTTTGAAAGGCTTTTCCTCTTAGAAATAATAAGGGCTTGTTCATTTTTTGTTTGTTTTAAGTAATCGAAAAAATTGACGATTAATAAATCTTCGGAGTTTTTGGGTGTGATACAAGTGTCAACGTTATATGTTGAAGAATCTTGTTTAAGGAATAGAAAATATGATTTTTTGATGTTTGGTTTTTCAGTGTACCGTATCATTGAAAGTTCTACGTCTTAATAAGACTTCAACAAATATTGATATTGGTGCTTTGTAATAAATGGTTTTGTGTATCGACGGAGCAATCCATCAATCATTTTTGATAGATGAAGTGACTAGCTAGATACCAAATCACCCGTCTATTGAGGATCTGAATCTGAGCTATAGCCGCCTTCTTGCTCTAGACGGTCCTGGGAACGCTATCTTGCATCCACAACGATTTTATCTTTATACCAAAGATTCGGCCTTTCTCTTCTTCTGGAACCAGGAGGCTCAGACTCGAAGACTCTCTTAGCCGGAGCGTTGGTGCTCATGCACACGTCTTCTCCTCTATTCACCTTCCTCACAGACAGAACCAAATATCCGGTGAAAAATTTTTCTTTCTGAAGTACCCAAAATCAGCTCCGCCATCCTGCTTAGCGTACAGCTTTCGGCTCCTTACAGCAAGACAAGGGCAATTCTATGTCGGATCTCTACTATGGTGTCGTTTGTGGAGACTACGTTTACTTACTTACTTACTTACTTATCAGGCCCGCCATCCATAGAGGATCTGAGCCTGAGCTATAGCAGCCTGCCATCTTTGACGGTCCCGGGCACCCGCTTCCAGTTATCAAGACCAAGATGTCTTACATCCGCGATTACTTGGTCTCTATACTGGAGGTTCGGTCTTCCTCTTCTTCTCGAACCAGGAGGCTCGGAGTCGAAGACCCTCTTAGCTGGAGCGTTGACGTCCATGCGCTCGATGTGGCCGAGCCAGTGTAGTCGACGGATCTTTGCCTTCCGGACTACATCCACATCTTAGTACAGCTCGTAGAGTTCGCGGTTGTGTCTTCTTCTCCATTCACCTTCCTCACAGACAAGACCAAATATCCGGCGCAGAATTTTTCTCTCAAAAGAACCCAAAACCAGTTCCGCTGTCCTGCTTATCGTTCAGCTTTCGGCTCCGTGCAGCAAGACTGGCAGTATGAGCGTTATGTAAAGCCTGATTTTGGTCTTTCGAGTGAGGAATTTTGACCCCAGTTGTTTGGACAAGCCGAAGTAGCAGCGGTTGCCAAGGGCGATTCTACGCCGGATCTCCTCTGTGGTATCATTTGTGGAATTTACGTTTGCTCCGAGGTAGACAAACTCCTTAACTACGTCGAAATTGTAGCTGTCAATTGTTATATTTTGTTCAAGGTGGTGAGTGACGGATTGGTTTTTGCTTGATAGCATATACTTCGTCTTATCCTCATTGACCTTAAGACCAACTCGTTTCGCCTGTTCTTCAATCGCCGTGAATGCTTCCACAATGCCACGGCGAGAACACGCGATGATATCGATATCATCCGCGAATTCTAGCAGCTGGACGGACTTGTAGAAGATAGTGTCTTCCCTGTTGACGCCTGCCCGTCGCACTATCTGCTCCAGTACCAGGTTGAAGAAGTCACATGACAGCGCATCTCCTTGCCGAAATCCGGTGCATGTTTCAAACGGTTCCGAAGTCCTGGAACCGAGTTGCACGGTGCATCGCGTGGCGCGACACAACTCGATCAGTTTTTCTGGGATCCCGAATTCGGCCATCGCACCAAATAGTCCTTCACGATGAATGCTGTCGTATGCGGCTTTGAAATCGATGACAATATGGTGTGTATCGATTCGAAGCTCTTTGGTCTTTTCCAGGATTTCTCGAAGTGTGAAAATTTGGTCTATAGACGATTTGCCGGGCCGCACTGGTAGCTGCCAATTAGTGCGGTGCAAAATGGTTTTAGACGTTCACACAATACGCTGGAGAGGATCTTGTATGCGACATTGAGTAGGGATATACCTCTATAGTTCTTGCAAGAGGTAGGATCGCCTTTTTTGTGGATGGGGTATATAGAGCTGGTATTCCAGTCTACCAGCCTACCAGAGCACCGTGGCGCAGTGGGTAGTATGTTGGCCTCTGACGCCGATGACACGGGATCGAATCCCACACAGCCATGTCATCGAACGTGTTTTTCACGGTGTTTCTCCTCAGCGGCGTTCGGACAAAACCCCCTGTAGTATAATCATCAAGAAAAGCTTCTCGAATTTCGCCGTTCGGAACCGGCAATAAACTGTAGGTCCCTTTCACCTATGGGAAAATAAAATCAAACACAACATGGGTGATTAAGAGAAGCTCGGCTCAGGTCCTTCATGGACTGTAACGCCAACATACATACATACATACATACATTCCAGTCGTCGGGCATGCTTTCATCTTCCTAAATTCTACAGATGATCTGGTGCATGCTCCCTACCAGAACATCGCCGCCAGCCTTGAAGAGCTCTGATGGCAAGCCTTCTGAGCCTGCGGCCTTGTTATTCTTCAGCTTCTGAGTAGCTGTGCCGACTTCTTCGATGCTAGGTGGGAGATCTACTTCAGCGGCTGGAGTCTGGATTTCCTTGGTCCCTACCACTCTCTCTTGGTCATGCTCGTTAAGCGGCTGCTGGAAATGCTGCTTAAACACATCCACTATTCTCTGCGGGTCGGTGACAAGATTACCCCCGCAGTTTCGAAGAGCCTGGGTGCCCTTTTTGAAGCCTCCTCCAAGGCCTTTGGCTTTCTTGTAAAAGGCTCGTGTTTTATGTTTATCCCTAGACTCCTCGATATCCTTGAGCTGGGAGGCAGCGAAAATTATTTTCTTTTGTCGCAGTAGTTTTTTCTCATCCCTTCTTCTGGCTAGGTACTCTTCTTGCGCTGCCTTGGTTTTTCTCTGCAGCGCCTTTTGGTACGCCTCGTCGGCTGCTGCCTTTTTCTGCTCACATTCGCCATCATGCCACTGGATTCTTTTCGGGGGTGGTAGGTACCCTAAGGTAGTTTCGGCTACATCCTGAATGGCTGAGCGGCAATGCAGCCATATATTGCTGACATTTGTGCTCGACGCAGGGATACCAGAGAGACTTTTGAATTTGGACTCTACATATGGGCCACTTTCATTATGTTCATGGTCAACGTTCCGTAACGAAGTAACAGGTACCACGAAGGGGCGATTCGTGGTTCGAAAATAGAAAAAAGCCATAGGATATCTGGAGAGCACGGTGCAAAAGGTGGATCGAATTGATTCATTCTAAAACGTTTAATTGTCAAGAAAAGCGAGTTTCGTCATCGGAACCGGCATAAACTGTAGGTTTCTTTGATCTATGGGAAAATAAAAAATCACATACGACATGGGTGACTGAGAGAGGCTCGGCTTTGGTCCATTATGGACTCTAACGCCAACATACAAACATACATATGTACACACAAAACGTCCACTATGTCATACATTAAAATATGCTCTACTGCAGTTCTCTATTTTTTTATATGATTGCGAACTCCTTTTTATGTTACCAACACTATGTCGACCGTGGGTGAAGGGGAAAAAGAATAGAGGAGACAACAATGGACATGGAACTGAGGGGGAGAAAACCGAATCCGACAAGCAATGACAGGTTCCTTTTATTTCACGGCACGTCCGAAAGTGGGTCTCAGGGTATAATGGTAAACATTCCTAGAAAGATGGGAATAAGATATACGGACGTTTAACCACAATATGGCTTCGTATAAAGAAACGGTCGAAAACCGGTTGCAGATTCGCCACAAAATCTGTCGCCCCAGCTTCTGTTATATTAAATTCAAAGCAACAACCGCTAAATCGCAATTTAGCGATCTAGCTCAATCTTACTACCAACTACTCTCTGAATGCAACCAACTATCCTAAATGGAATTCAATTTCATATGGCTGAAATTCATACCCGGTGAGCACTCTATTCACTGCTGTTTTCTTCATAGAAGTCCAAATCTAAACAGAAACACAACATTTAATGCGCGTCATACACAGTTTGACTCCGTCCAAAGAGTTATTTCCCTGTTCCTTCACACTGAAATCGTTTTAGCGGGTGATTTCAATGTACACAATTCCTCGTAACTTCAACACTTTAGACAAATTAAGGCGTAAAATCCTTCAATTTCCCGAAGGTAGCAAAAGTTTCTAGTCGTTTGTAAAAAAACGTAAAAAAACTCAACTACATCGGCTATACCGACACTCATCCACAATGACATTCCAGCTGTCACCCACCTAGACAAAGCTAACCTACTTGCTGCCCACTTTGCAGCCAGTTCTCAGCTCCCAGCTTGTACATTGTCTCTGCCTGTACTAGAGTGCGTCAATTCCACTAATTCACTTCCGCAATCGTACAGTCGCAAGGGTTCTTAAGGACCTCGACATACACAAATTCGCTGGTCCAGATGGGATTGCCCCAATAGTTCTGAAAAGGTGTTCTTCTACGCTGGCAAAACCTATGTAGTGGTTTTTTTCACGTTTCCTACTCCTCTGGGCTCTTTCCAAGTAGGTGGAAAACAGCATTTGTTTGTTAGCATTGCACTAACGTCCCTTCTGATTAAACGTCAGCTTATGAGAGCACCGTGGCGCAGTGGGTAGTGTGTTGGCCTCTGACGCCGATGACACGGGATCGAATCCCGACACAGCTATGTCATCGAACGTGTTTTTCACGGTGCTTCTCCTCAGCGGGGTTCTGACAAAACCCCCTGTAGTAAAATTGTCATGAAAAGCTTCTCGAAATTCGCCGTTCGGCACCGGCAATAAACTGTAGGTCCCTTTCACCTATGGGAAAATGAAATCACACACAACATGGGTGATTGAGAGAAGCTCGGCTCAGGTCCTTCATGGACTGTAACGCCAACATACATAACATACATTATGAAATATCTTGAATCACGGAAACTCCTCAATGACTCTCAGTACGGTTTCGGCAGTAACAGATCCACTGGTGATTTGATGGCATATCTCGCCGAAACGCGGAATCGCTAGCTTCAACAAGCAGGTGAAAGCAAAATAGTTGCATAGTTCGAAAGCATTTAACAGGTTTTGGCATGAAGCCCTTTGTCGAAAATGCGGGCTTTCAGGATTGATGAGTCTCTTCTTTAATGGATTAGAAGTAACCTTTCAAATCGTTTAATTCAAGTTGTTGTTGGACGGATTCAAAACTGGCATCCATTTCATAAATGCTAGTGTTCCCCAGGGCTCTGTCTTATCTCCAACACTCTTTCTCATTTTTATAAATAACCTCTTGTCTGCCAATTCTTATATCCAATTCACTCCTTCGCTGACGACAGTACCTTTAGCTTCTCATATTCGTTCACTACTTTACGACCCTGCACTTCGGCTGTATACAGTAAGTATATGTTAAGCTCAATAACCTACCCAGCTTTCCATCCCGGGTATGTGTGTTGCTCACAATCTTACATGGAGCGACCACATTTTCAGTGTCGCCAAGAATGCTACGAAATGCCTAGGCTTCTTATACAGATGCAAGAAATATTTCTCACCCTTAGGTCTGGCTACAATTTATAAGGCGTTCATTCGCCCTAGATTAGAGTTTAACGCTAATGTCTTGTCCGGTGCATCTAAGACCTCATTGCACTTGTCAGAGAAAATTCATCACCAAGTCATTAGATTCGCTGGAACATCTCAAGAATGTCTCTTACCTCTCCCTGTTTTATCGATACTTCCACAGAAAATGCTCTGAAGAGATAGCCAGCTGTATTCGACATATTCAATAATTTTCCCGCATCACAAGTGTCTTTACGAAGGCTCACCAGTATACCCTGTGGACCAATTTCGAAAATACCTTCAAACATAAGGAATCGTTCTTTATCCGAACTATACAAATCTGGAATTCATTGCCGGAGTGCCATTTGCAGCAATTGGGATTGTATCACTTAATTAGATCGTCCAAGAACTGCAGCCAAGTGACTCTAACAGGTCATATTTTAGATGAATGTGTCTTAGAAAAGCTAGAAAAAAATGTTCAGCGACGGAAATTGCCGAACGTGATTGATGAATGATGATTGATAAAAAGAGTATTGGATTTGCTCCTACAATGTTTATCCTTTAACAGACCGGGTGGAGCTGAACAGTTAAAAAAAGCCTTAAGTTGCTATAAGGCAGACATTACCGCAATATAAAAAGTGCGATGGCATGGACTGGGTAAAAAGGGAAGGAAAAACTGTTCCATATTCAAAGGAAGTGGCTACAAGGAGAAAAAACAACACCTATTTGGATGTGGATTTGTTGTTCAGGTGGACCGAGTCAGACATCTCATAACAATCCGCATCGGCAACATCAACTAGAAATGCGTTAAAGCCCCCACGGGAGAAAAGGACCTCGGAGTCAAAGATGACATCTACGACCTTCTAGTTAGGCTCAATGCTCCAGCTATGACACCAATATCGTTCTAGAATATTTCAACGCAGAGCAAACGATTCCCACATAAGGGGACCTGGCGGAATCCTGATCGTGTAACTGTTAACCAATTCGATCATATTGCGACCGACACTAAGCACTCCTCAAGCATCTTGGATGTCCGAACTTTCCGAGGAGCAAATATTGGCTCGGATCATCGCCTTGTTGTAGCCAAGACACGTATGTACGCGGATATTGCGAACACTGCGGAGTCAAGCCAGCAAAATCAGACGTCAAGAAGCTGCAACCGCAAGAGACCATTAGGACCGGCGAAGTGATCGTGTCTCCCTCAAACCCACTCCAGAGCCGATGCAAGCTGCAAAACCAATGGAGATCTTGTCAAGGCACCATTAGGGATTCTATGTACCTCTGATGTATTATATTAAGTTCCCAGCCACCACCTAGAAAAACCCTTGGTTTGATGACGAGTGCAGACAGGTACATGCAGAAAAATAGAATGCATACATGGCCACGTTGCATCGACGAACGAAAGCTGCTCATGAGCTCTATGACCCGAAAAGAAGGAAGGAGCACGCGCTTTTAAGAAGGACAAAGAAAGAGAATGATAAGCGCGGGATAGAGAAGATGGAGAGATGTTATCGCAGGAGCGATGTTCGAAAGTTTTACCAAAGAGTAAAATGAGCATACCATAGTTATAAAGCCAGACCGGAAACCTTCAGAGATGACCACGAACACCTCGTAGTTGAATCACAGTCGATGCTGAGAATGTGGAGGGCTATTTCTGCGGACTGTATAACGGCGAGGATGGGCACGATACCGCTGTCAGGCAGAACACACCACTCCCAGTTCCGTTCACCCGACTTAGACGAGGTTAAGCTAGCGGTATCGAAACTGAAGACTGATGTAGCCGCTGGCGCAGACGACCTGCCTGCTGAGCTATTTAAAGCAACTGGAGATAAGCTGGTAGAGCGGGTGTACCATGAAAACATGCCCGACGAATGGAATCTCAGCATCGTTTGCCCTGTCCACAAGATAGGAGACATCTCCCAAACATTGCATATAAAAACTTCTCTGTCGTACTGAGTAAGCGCCTGAAACCCCTGGTGGATAACCTGGTATCAGTGCCAGGTAAATCCACAATAGACCAAATGGTCACACTGTAGCAGATCTTGGAGAAGACTCAAGTATACCTAATCGACACCCATCACCTTTTCGTCGATTTCAAAGCCGCGTATGACAGTGTGCTTAGAGGCGAGAATGCTCGCTGCTCCTCTATGGTCGGTAAGGAGCTAACCGAGACCTTCGACATTTAAAAAGGATTCAGACAGGGCAACGCACTGTCATGTGATTTTTTAACATGATCCTCGAAACGATCGAGGCCAATACAAGAGGTACGATCTTCTTCAAGTCTGCCAATTGCTCGCATACGCTGGTGACATTGACATGATAGGGAGAACGCAGCAAGACGTCGATGAAGCTTTTGTGTGCAATGAAGCAGAAGCGGCTAAATTGATTTCGAAGGTAAACGAGAGCAAAACCAAATATTTTCTGTCGTTAAAGATAGCAGCTGTAACTTTGGTGTCGTGAAGGATTTCGTCTACATTGGCTCACTGTGAATAAGCGGAAACGACACAAGGGCTGATATTAGACGCAGAATAACTCTTCTCAACAGCTGTTTCTTCGAGCTCAAGAGGCAATTGAGTAGCAGAGCCCTCCCTCGGAAAATTAAGGTGACCTTCTATAAAGCCTTAATCATCCAGGTCGCAGAGGCTTGGATCTTATCAAAATTGGATGAAGGAGCGTCTGGTCGTTTCGAGAGGATAATTCTTCGTACAATCTTCGGTTCCATTTATGTTGACGGAAAGTAGAGGAGAAGATGCAACCAACAATTGTCCGGATTGTACAGCGACATCGGCCTAGTACGATGTCTACGGATCCAACGTCTAAGATGGTTAGGACATGAAGAACGAATGGACAGCACAGCACAGGACGACCACATCTGCACACAGGTGGAAAGGGACTTCAACTAACTGGGCGTGTGACATTAGAAACAGCTAGCAGAAGATCATGGTAGCTGGAAAGGCTTGTTGGTTGAGGCCCGAACTGTACATAGTGCCACCTAATTAAGTAATACAAATAAATCAAACTGCAAATTCTACAAGAACAGATGGTAAAAACGTGAAAGCAAGTAAGCCCTAATTCCCAATAAGCTGTACTCCTTTTTACCGCATGTCACCTTTTTTCCTGTGAAAAGTCCCTCGTTACTGAATTAAAGGGATTTTGCCTGGCTAACTAAATCCTAGCAAATTACATACATAGTTTGTAAAGCGATAGATGGCAAACAATTTTTTCTACGGAAGGGTTCAGGACTTAAGGATAGTGATGCATGTGCATGGAAACGCATTCGCCCCGTGTGGTGTTCTAAAAAATCCGCCTGTGTGTTTTTATGCAATCCGCTCTAATTAAAATGTTTATGGAAAATGTCATGCTCACTATAAGGTGATCGTTCTTTCAACATTCCAATACTGCCATCTCATTAGCTCTTTCCCACTAATAAACAATTGAAATATTACAATAAAAATTCATATTCTTCGAATTATTATTGAATATGATTTTTTAGCTTTAAGTGAATAATAGTAGAAAAAGGACATTCCTCAACCCAGCGTATCATTGGCTAAATTACAACTACACCCAACTAACGTCGTAAATAGTCGTTGAAAGTTTCTTCTTCGAAGGCGTTAAAAAGTAAACAAGAAATTTGGGTCAATCGAAAAGAATAAAGACACCCACTTCCTGAGGATAGGAAGGACAAACAAGTTGTACAGAAAAAAGAGGAAGAAAATATAAAACTTACCTTCCATGCAGGATGGTCGACACCCACATCTACAACATAACTCTGTAATGAGTAGTAGATGCAGCAGTATCTAGGACTCTGCACAGCCGTTGTTTCAGTATGTAACAGTCGCATCTACTTAGCATTTCTTACGCCAACAATATTGTTTTCATTTGCTTTCGTCAAGTCCTTATCTACTACTTGTAATATGTACATACATACATATGTATGTAGTAGGAAGCAAAGCAGCTACGAGCACAAATGCCGTTGCTCTTCCTTCAAGAGCTTAAACCCGCAACGCATAGTTGTTGTGTCGATTGTAAATTTACATTACAAATTGCAGAATAGCGTGCAGTGAACTTATTAGTCATACTGACGAAGGAATTTTCAATTCCTTCTCGCTATCCCTCTATTTCTACTTATGTATGTATGTATGTATATCCTTGTTTATTTCTTACGAAAGGATTTGCATTGAGCTTAGTGCAGCTTTGCCTTGAAAACACTCAAAACGGCATGCACTTTTATAGGGGATCGTTAGGTGTACTTTTGTGCCGAATGGCCAGAGATCTGTGCCGCCGAGTTGGGGGGTTGTACCCGTTTAAAATTGCTGCGGATGGCGTTGTAGCTAGAGCGTAATGATACAAAGGTTTTCTCAAGTGGTCATTATTTGTTGAGAAGCTTCAATTGGATTATGTCCTAATTTCGATTTCTTTACTTAAATTCCTTTAAATTGAAAGTAGTGAATAGTGCAAAATGATTTAACTGGTTGTGAAATAAACATTCGGGAAATGGAAAGTGCCGATATTATTGTTATTTCTTGTGAAATTTCTGGTATTCGTTATTGTTTTACATGTGTTTATAGATTGCATTAATTCAAAGTCAATGTCTTTTTGGACGAGTTCTTGGGACTCTCAGAGTTGCAGCGTTGTAAGAATATGATATTGTTAGGTGATTTCAATGTCAACATTCTATCCGACAAACCTGATACTGACAAATTTCTGTCGTTTCTCGCTTCGTTTGGCTTCGATTGTGCCTTAAACCAGCCAACTCGATTCAAGTCATATTTAGACCATATATTCGTAAGGATTCACAGAAACAACTTTGTCAAATATAAACAGCTGTCTACGACATAAAAATAATTGACCATTGTTTGACTACTCTTCAATTAGACTGCAATGTTTCTCGTCCCATACAGCTCCTAAACAGAAAGATTAGGAAAATTGACTTCATTAAACTTAAAACAAAACAAAATTTTGAACTCTGGGAAGATGTTTTAATTCGAATAATCCAATCCTTGCTTTTGACTTGTTTCTTAAAAAACTGCAAGTTCACTTATCAAATTGCAGTCAGGAAATTATTCAAAATAACAATAAATTGAAATGTCTTAAGCAGTGGATGAATCTTTCAAAAATTAAAAAGAAGTATCGGCTCTATTCTAAAGTTAAAAAACATTCTAATAATGTGAGACCTAGGCGATATTATGAAAAGATTTGCTTGGAACTAAAGTCTGATATTCCAAATTGAAGGGATGAATATTTCAGGAGTAGAATTGCCAAAATATTGGCAATTCTGAAAAGGAATAGGGAGTGGTTAACGAAATATTAAATAGATCCAAGAAAAATGATGATATTACACTTATACTTAATAACGCTAATGTAACGGAACCATTGCAAGTCGCAAACTCCTTCAATGACTTCTTTTCTAACCTATACACTACTTATGAATGGAGTGATGTCATTAATAAATGTAATTGCAATAATTCTGTTGTAAAAGACTGTTTTGAACCTCAATCCTTTCATTTTGAAGAATTTTCAAGTTTTGAGATTCGTTAAATCATAATGTCTCTTAAAAATTCTATTTCACCTTCTTGCGACGAGATCACAAGCTCCTTATTAAAGCAAATATCATTCCAAATCGCAGATGTCTTGAGCATCGTTTTCAATTTCTCCGTCTGGCGGGGGATTTTCCCGGAAGCCTTAAAAATAGCGGTTGTAATACCATTACATAAAAAAGGGGACAACACATTGTTAAACAACTATCGTCCTATATCCCTTCTGTCTGTGTTGTCAAAAATTTTCGAAAAAAATACCTCAGTGATTTACAGTTCGGTTTCAGAAGTGGAAGATCGACTGAAAATGCCATACTGAAATTCCTTGGGGAATTATACAAAAGTTTGAATGATTCAAGGATTTCTGGGGCTCTTTTTATCGACATTACAAAAGCTTTCGATATGGTTGACCACAATCTCCTATTAAATAAACTTTATTTTGCCGGTTTCAGAGGTTTTGTTTATGAATGGTTCGTTTCATATCTTCAGAACAGAACACAGGTGGTTAAGATAAAAAATTGTTTAAGTTCCCCTAAATCTATAAATATGGGTGTTCCGCAGGGTTCCGTTTTGGGCCCTATCTTATTTTTAGTCTATGTAAACTCTTTATTTTTGCAACCTTTTAAAGGAAAAATCACAGCCTTCGCCGATGATACAGCCCTCTCGTACTCAAATTCAAGTTATTTTGATACCTTTGTGGATGTTAATTATGATGTAGAGCTACTGAGAAATTGGTTCAGACAGCATAAGCTCTTAATCAGTACTAAAACTAAGTTTATGTTCTTCAACACTAAAGGTACAAGCCCGAGCGATTTTCCTTTATATTTTCATTCACCAAGTTGCAACCGATTTCCAGTAACCGAACGCCAGAATAATACTTTTAATTATAGTGATAATCTATGTTGCACTGACGACTGCTTTAAAATTGAATGTGTCGATAGATACAAGTATTTGGGTATTACTTTGGATCATAAACTGAATTGGAAGAAGCACATCTCGTATCTTAAGCAATATCTCAATAATGTAATCAAGCAGCTTTACCACCTTAGTCTCTTTTGTAATCAATCTGTTTTGAAACTGGTCTATAACAGTCTCTTAAAATCTAAATTGCAATATGGCCTATCTTGTTGGGGTGGTGCATACTTCTCTTATCTTAAACTTTTATTAATTAAACAAAAACATGCTATTAGAATAATTTGCAAAGTAAATCGATATACACATAGCTTTGATCTGTTTAAAAACCTTGGAATTCTACCACTTAGACATCTTTATTGTTACAAAGTGTTAAGAATATTCTTAAAAAATGCTGGTTATTATGCAGTTAGATTTGATGATCACTATAACTTACGTGTCAATACCAGAAATATGGCGTCTGTACCGACAGAAAAAAAAGTCACTATTCATGTTTTTTCTGTGTTACCGCACCTCGGTTATTCAATTCACTTCCGGTTAATCTACGATGCGAAAGACTGGAAACAGTTTTCTTGAGAAATATTCATGAGTGGATCTTGTCTCTCAGCTATTCTGAGATTGAATTACTTCTGCACATTTAATCGAACTGTAATATGTACCTTGATTGGATGATCTCCTTCATTTTGCAATTTATTATGTTGCCTGTTTACTTTAACTTTAATATGTACATACACCTTATTTTTACGAATTCTTTTTTTTTTTTTTTTGTAAATTAGTATGTTCCCCATCAACCGTTCCTAGTTTTTGTTATAGTGTTCGGATAAATACATTCACCACTTGTTTTTTCAATTGAGTGTATATTTACTATTTCAGTCATATGTATCAACAAATAATGTCAATAATACATCTATGTTTTTTTTTTGTTTTTTTTTTTTTTAGAGACTCGCGCAGGTTCAAGAGTTTTTATATTCTCTTATGATGTGTTGACACACACAACCTGAACGGAGTGCAGTGGTTGGGGTCGTTGATGTTCGTTCACTACTCTCAGGGGTGGTTGTCCTAGATCTACATAGGACGAGAGCCGACCAAATTCTGCGTTGGTTATAGTCCGTAGTAATTCGTTCAAGCACTTTAGTATTGCATACGCAGAGGATGAATTTCGGTTGACCATATACTGTGAGTGTTATGCCTGCAACAGTACGTCTGGTCACTTTCCATTCACAACTGCGTTGCACACTTTTTGACCGTATGGGAATTACTTTTTCTTGGCTATGAAGCGAATTTGAACCATAAACCTTCCGCTCGGCGGTCGATGATGTTAACCACTGCACCGCGGCCACCCCCAATGTAAATACATTTTGTCTGAAATAAAGCTAAAGCTAATTGTGTTAATTGCGTTAGTGTTTAAGGTTTAAAGAATGCATGAGAAGAATAGATAGTTTGGTATGTTTTTAAGTAAAATCAGTTATTTGCTCTGGTCCTTCATGGGTTGTAACGCCACCAAAGAAGAAGAAGAACGGCGACTCTACTAAAGTTAAGAGATTACCTATAGTTGGTAATCTTCGATTTTCGAGTTGATTTCGTAGTGAAATATGTACATATGTATATGCGATTGGGGACCTACAAATGTATAAGACAGTACCTTAATGCTTGTCATTAGAAAGAAATTTATTTTGAAGGTCACTTACTTACTTATCAGGCCAGCAATCCATGGAGGATCGGAGCCTGAGCTATAGCTGCCTTCCATCCTTCACGATCCTAGGTACGCTGCGTCCAGTTATCAAGACCAAGTTGTCTTACATCCGCTATTACTTGGTCTTTACACCGGAGGTTCGGCCACCCTCTTTTTCTCGAATCAGGAGGCTCGGAGTCGGAGGCACTCTTAGTTGGAGTTCATGCGCTTGATGTGGCCGATCCATTTTAGTCGATGGTTTTTTGCTTTTCGGATTATACCCACATCGGCTCGTAGAGTTCGCGGTTGTGTCTTCTCCTTCATTCACCCTGCTCATAAACAGGACCATATATCCGGCGCAGAATTTTTCTTTCGAAGGAACCCAAAATCAGCTTCGCCGTCCTGCTTATCGTCTGGCTTTTGGCTCCATATAGCACGACTGGCAATATAACCGTTTTGTAAAGCATGCCTTTATTCTTCGAGTAAGGAGTCTTAAACCAAATTGTTTGGACAAATCGAAGAAGCAGCGGTTGCCAAGGACGGTTCTATGGCGGTTCTCCACTGTGGTGTCGTTCGTTGAGTTTACGTTTGCCCCGATATAGACAAACTCCTTTTTATACCCCGAAATTATATCTGCCTCGTTGAATTTAAGACCAGCGTGAATCGTCGTGAAAGCTCATACAACGTTATGTTGAGACCGCGTGA
The DNA here is from genome assembly GCA_951905685.1 of Eumerus sabulonum. Lineage (NCBI taxonomy): Eukaryota > Metazoa > Arthropoda > Insecta > Diptera > Syrphidae > Eumerus > Eumerus sabulonum. The sequence continues at coordinate 215,550,298 of OX645060.1, forward strand.
TGATGTCAATATCATCCGCGTATCCTAGCAGCTGGACAGACTTGTAGAAGACAGTGCCTTCCCAGTTGATGTCTGCCCGTCGCACTATCTGCTCCAGCACCGAATTGAAGAAGTCACACGAGAGCGCATCTTCTTGCCGAAATCCGGTGAATCTTTCAAACGGTTCAGAGGTCCTAGAACTGAACTGCACGGTGCATCTCGTATTATTTAGCGTGTCGCGACACAGCCGGATCAGTCCCTAGCACTCTCTCTTGGTCACGCTCGTTAAGCAGATGCTGGGAATGCTGCTTAAATACATCCACTATTCCCTGCGGTTCGGTGACAAGATTACCTTCGAAATTTTGAATAGCCTCGGTGCCTTTCTTGAAGCCTCATGCAAGGCTTTTAGCTTTCTTGTAAACGGCCAGTATTTTATGTTTGTCCCTAGACCCCTCGATATGTATCCTTGAGCTGAGAGCCAGCGAAAATTGTTTTCTTTAGTCGCAAAAGTTTTTCTTTCTTCTGGCTCGGTACTCCTCTCGCGCTGCCCTGGTTTTTCGCTACAGCGCCTTTTGGTACGCGTTGTCGGTTGCTGCCTTTTTTGTGCACACTCGTCATCATACCACGGGTTTCTTGTTGGGGGTGTTAGGTAGCCTAAGGTGATCTCGGCTACTTCCTGAAAGGCTGAGCGGCAATGCGGCCATATATGTACATATTGTTGACAATTGTGCTCGACGTGCACATACCGGAAACCTTTCGCTCAGCTGCTCCCTGTAGACGCTGGTAACCTCCGGTTTGCTCAGGCGAGCAATGTCCATCCTCCTTATGGTGGGCTGGTGCAGCTTTCTGACATTGGATGTTCGAACTCTGAATGTTGCTGCTATTAAAAAATGGTCATGAAATGAATATTCGCACATCCAGGATATTTGACGAGTGTCTTGCGTCAATGAGCATATGGTCGGTTTGGTTGGTGGTTTGACCGGAGATCGCCAGTTGCTGTGTGCATTCGCTTGCGGACAAGCTCCGTATGCGTTGTCCACGAGATCATAAAAGTCGTCTTTTATGTGGTCTTCAGCCTCTTCAGTAGGGGCGTGTGCACATATGGGGCTGACGATTACTTAAAAGCTTAAAGTCGATGACCGTCCACCTTAACCGGATTCCCATGACAAATCCGCATAGTGAGAAAAGTGCTATCAAAACTGTAGAATGAAGCTGATCACAACGACAGACAAGAACCAAGAAGATGGAAGAGGATTCGGAAAGCAGTTGTGCCCTATCAGGCTGGTTAGTTCATTTGGGTAGACTGTCGCACACTTATTGTGAATTGATGTGGCGATTTTCATTTAAGAAAAATTAATTTTATTTTTCCACATAATCTACCTTGACCTCAACCGACTTGCTCCAGCAGGTCTTGCTTCCTGAAGTGAAAGTTTGGAAAGTTGTGAAGTTGTGTTGATCTGCGGTCTGTCAACATCTAGGTATACGTTCTAGATCCAAAGCGTTTCCCAGAAACAATGATTTTTTGGTTTGTAAATAGATGGAAGTCCCTGGATAATAGGGTGGATGAGCAAGCAATCTCATCACAAGTCCCGCAGTTGTCCCATCGCCAATACACCCATGTGTACAGATGCGTTGTCTTGGTGAAATATGATTTTTTCTAATCTAAGCCAGGCCCTTTCTGACGAATTCCCAGCTGGTCAGGAAGGTTTAAATTCTCCCATAATTGTTTTTTTACTTTAACAAGGTAAAAAGCTGGATGTGACCTTATCGGCAGATGTGATCGACTTAGGTCTCTTTGGCGCTGAACCACCGGTTTGTCCATGCTGACAAGCCGACGCATACAATCGGTCGCATCCCTAATAAATCGGCCGAAATGTTTTTGCGAAATCGTTAGCGCATTGCACAACAATTTGGCATCCATAACTCTTTGATCAAGATGCTGCGCGCCCTTTCTTCCGATACCCGCACAGCCTCAGCTGTCTCATTCATATTCACTCATCTAAAGTCCAGAACGATGTTATGGACTTGTGCGATGGTTTCCGGAGTGGCTGAGGTTTTTTGCCATCTTTCACCTGGGTCACCTTCGAGGCCTGGCGCGGTCTCATTTAAATATAGCTGCCCACTTTTTAACGATTGACATCATAGGAGTAGGATAGAGGCATCCTTGGGCATTAGTTCTACTCGCATACATTCAATAATATCGTGACAGGTAGCTGTATAGGTTTTTCAAGGCGAGCTTGGATGATGCGTTCAAAAACCACACATTTTTGAGGTAGTCAATCAGAGTAGAAAAAGTTCTTCGAAATTTGGTTCAAATGTATGAATCTTAACAGAGAGTTTTCTAAGTTTTGGCTATCACACTCTATTGTTCTGCAGATAGATATATTCATTTTTTGGTGACTAATTTGCGTTATTCGGTTCAGTTCCAAACACATTCGCTGGTTGCTTTCCTAAAACCAAAGCTCTCAATATACATTTCTTATTTTAGCTTAAACTTTGTGTAATTATCTTGCCATACTGCGACGAAAATATCAAAAAATTGCGACCATAAAAAACATCTGCCAGAATTTAATGGTAAATTAATTCCTAAGCTCCTACTCAATTCCATGTTAACGAAGAAAAAACCTAGATAGGGTCGAAAGCCAAAAATTACAAAAAAAGATTAAAAATATTCAAACCCGCCCAACATCCCTCGATTCACTGACACACTATCAACACCCAGATTTAAACAGATACTCACCATGTCCTCCAAGGGCATATGATATTTCCGTGAATGACAGGACGACAACTGACGACCAGTCATGTCAGCCATCTGAAAGTCAGAAACAAACTACAAACTTATAAGAAAAAACAAAAATTGGGTGTAATCACTCAGCAGGAACCGAGGGCTGTGGAGTTGATAGCGTATGTCAAGGGAATGGAAAGCCTGTGTCCATTAGTATCTCAAATCGCAATGCGATATGCAAATCAAATGGCGAGCGCTAGGGCAGTAATTTGTTCTCTGCCTATTCCCCTTTTCCGCAGTGGGTCTTGTGGGCCCGTTTTAACTTCATACCACTCTTCCATTTATTGTTTCTTCTTTAAACTTTAATTCAACAATGGATGGCGACTAGGAGAAGAAGGACGTGTTTTTTCGTAGAGCGAGGACCTGTTTGTGTTTTGCTTAATAAAAACAAAAATGATGGTTACTGCTTTCCATTGGACGGAATGTTGAGTTAAATTAACATAAACAGATCTTTCAAAAAAGAAATAACTTTGCCGTGCTGTGCAAAGTGATCTCGTATATACATACATACATATATACGTTCATACATATTTGCCTTCGCGGCCATGAGAAAGTTATGTTGACACATATCAATGTAAACACTTGTTCATAAGGCCTTGAGCAGGGGTTACTTTGCAACAAGGTTAGCGGCCAGAGCATATTTGCCCTCCGATGAAAGGTTAAATACTTGCAACAGATGAACGAATTGTTCTTTCCCCATACATACATAACTTTTTATGTATGTAAGCCAGAGGAAGGAACTACCACTCGCAAGACGAGACAATTACTTCGTTCACGTGCACGATAACCACGTTCATCTGCTAACCCACCCATGATGTACCACTGGTAAGTAGTGCAACTAAGAATGCAACCCGTACGACCTGTCGGTGTACAAAACAAATAAAATAGAAAATCGCGCCCACATGTTACAAAATCTGTCGTAAACATTCATTTATTCCCAGGCGGCTAAGGGCTCCGGTCTTATTCCTGCATGTGCATACATATAAGTTTGTGTATACTATATACGTGTATGTACATACATATGTGGGAGTACAATCTGTCAGTGGGTCAGAGAAGAGAAAACAAATAAACAAACAAAAAAGAAAAAGCAACCTACACTCAATACACAATCTACTCAGTTCCATTACCGTTACTGAAAGGATCTGATTGCATGAACCCCACTTACACATACACACACCTACACATAGTGTGTTGGTAAGGGATTTGTGCCAGTGCTCTGACTCTTGTCAGCATTTACCAAATGAAAGACGGGATTATACCCCCACTGGGGGGCTCATGCTGAGGCAGTGCAATTGCTCTAGTTTCTATTTTTCGCCACCATTGTTTGAGTTCTTACTGTTGTCGTCGCCATTGCTACTCTTCAGGATGGCATCATGCATTCATTCGTGTCGTATGAAATTCTGTGACATGTTTTAGCAGAGGGATTTCCGCCTTTCGTCTTTTTTGTCATCCAACTATCATCATCATTATGATCATTGTTGCTAAAGCCTAGAGCCAAAGATTAATGTTGTGTATGTTGAACATAATAGTGAATTTCATATTGCGATAGTCTAGTCTAATTAAGAGTCAAAAATTTGCTAAGGTTTTTGCGTGTAATGTAACTATGGGAGGATGGGTCTATCTTGCATTCCGATTATGCTATCGGACTTTCATCTATAGATGTGATTAATAAGGCTTGCAAATGTGGAACCAACATTAATTAATTAGATTACCAACATTCTGCTCAAGGAAACCATTTGCGATATCGATCTAGCCCATAGGTCTCTCATGTTCTCTAATGGAACTCATGATATTCTATCTCTGATTTTGTATCTCAGAGAACGTGTGACCTTTAAAGCGTTAGATTTGGTAAAAAACAAAAAAAAAAAAAAAACAGAAATGTTACGAAAGTGTATATGATTTTAAGTCTAGTTTATAAATCAAATCTTGCCATTGGTTGCTACTTTTAAGGCTACCTTTTGAGTAGTTCATACGGAGGGTCAGATTTTGAGCCACTTAGTTGGTATCTCGCTAAAATTGTATGTATGTATGTTGGCGTTACGGTCCATGAAGGACCAAAGCCGAGCTTCTCTCAGTCACCCATGTTGTGTGAGATTTTATTTTCCCATAGGTGAAAGGGACTTACAGTTTATTGCCGGTTCCGAACTACTACAACAGGGGGTTTTATCAGTACCCCGATGAGAATAAGCACCGTGAAAAACACGTTCGATGACATAGCTGTTGTCGAGATTCGATCCCGTACCATCGGCGTCAGAGGCCAATACACTACCTGGCCTTTGACGTGGAAAACGCCAGCTTCCATCTCTGTCCCTGCTCAACTCAAGTTGACATACAGCCTCCGCGTAGCCTCCCTCGGATAGGTGCCCAGGCATCGCCAGGTAGTAAACCAACCATCCAGGCAAAAGACGGATGGAAAAGTACGACATCTACGACGGGAATTGATACAAGGAGAACAAACAACTCCTTCCCGTAGTAGATGTCGCAGTTTTCGATTCGTATTTTTTCTGGTCAATCCCATCATAGTTCTTGGAGTGCGGTTATATCGGCTTTATAGCCGTCGAGGGTTCACTCCAATTGATTGCCTGATTATTTGAATGCGGATTCGGTATTCGAGGAAGACGAAAAGTCTTAAGCCTTCAGGATTAAGCGAACGCCTCATAACAATCCGCATCAAAGCTAATTTCGGGAACATTAGCTTGATATACGCTCACGCCCCAACCAATGAAAACGACGATCGATTTGAAGACGACTTCTACGATCTCCTAGACAGAACTTATGCCCAATGTCCCGGCTACAATATAAAAATAGTAGGTACTGGGGGATTTTAATGCGAAACTGGGCAAAGAGAACATATTTTAGTAGACTACGGGGAAATATAGCCTACACGACACTACTTTCGAAAACAGACATCGGCTACTTCACTTCCTGGTGGGGCGTAATTTCCTTTTAGCTTGCACACGATATCCGCATCTCAAAATCTACAAGGCAACCTGACGATCACCTGATGAGTCGACCATCAACCAGATTTATCACGTTGTGATCGACGTCTAAATGTACGAACCGTCCGAGGAGCCAACATCGACTCGCATTACTACTTTGTTGTAGCCAAGGCACGAATGAGGATATAATTTTATATCTGAACGGGAAAATAAAAAAACACGAGAAAAATCTTTGTGGCTTTATTGAATAATGTCAACTGCTTTCTATGACTGCCGAACAAAGAGTGCATGGCGTCCTATTCTATTAAATAGATCTAGCTCTCCACTTTCGTCTTCTCAGAAGACGAGAGTAGGAAAGTGCTATTTGGAAAAGACAGTTACTCGTAGTAAAGTACATTTTTTGTCGTTCCGGGAACCAGATATCTATGTGTACTATGTCGTTGAAATGTGTCGGTGTTTCTGTGACTTCGAGTGGTACTTTTAATGGCTTTCGGTCGTGTTTAGCTATATTACAAACATCACAATTGTTGATGAATTTTTGAATTTCCACTTGGAGATTCGGATAAAAGCATACCTTACACAACTCGGCAAACACCTCATTGATTCCCCTATGGTTTTTTCTTAGGTGTTCGTTTTAAATTATCGTAATTATGTCGTTTTTGTCTGTAATATCTTTTAATCTTATATTAGAACGTAATGCCTTTAAATTTTTATTGAAAGAAAAATATTTCACGTATAAATCTTGAAATTCCAAAAAAAGTGAAAGGTTATCGCAGTATACGCACATAAGTCCTCTATTAATAAGTATTTTCTTCATGATATTTAAAAGTTTGTTACTTCCTTTACGTATTTTCAAGTAATTTTGTATTTTTTTTTTTGTTAACTATTTTCAATGTTGTCCTATCTTTTTCGCCATAGGATAGGTAAATCTGATTCTTATATAGATTAACAGGTTTCTCAGTGATATGCCTAGTTTCATGTTCCATAGCACTGTGTACGGTAGCACAGTTGGATGAGATAATAGAATTGCCTTCGGGAACTACGGATGTCACAATAACTTCATCGTTTGTATCACCATAATTTGAAGCAATTTCGTTGTTGAACATATCTGCTAAACTAACTTCATCGTTATTTTCAGACATTTCAACCTTATCCTGATTGACATACCTACTCAAGCCATCAGCTACAAGATTTTCCTTCCCTTTTACGTGCTCAACATCAATATCGTACTCGTTGAGAGCAATTTTCCATCGCTGGAGTTTCATATTAGGCTCTTTGAGTCCATGCAACCAGACCAGAGGCTTATGATCCGTTCGGACTGTACATTTTCTTCCATATAGGTAAGTCCTAAAATACTTAACTGACCAGACCACAGCTAAAAGCTCCTTCTCAATAGTTGAGTATCTGCGCTCATGGTTGTTAAGTCTGCGCGATGCGTAACATATCGGGTGATTATCCTGGCTGAGGACCGCGCCTAATGCGTAATCTGATGCGTCTGTTGTTAGGACGAAACGTTTATTAAAGTCGGGACTCTTTAAAATTGGGTCGGAAATAAGTAATTTTTTTAAGGTGTTAATAGCTCTAATATAATCTGGATCGGATGTTTTAATTTTTTTGGACTTTTTCAAATATTTTATCATTGGATATGCTACTTTGGCATAATCCTTAATGAATTTCCGGTAGTATCCGGTTATACCTAAAAATTGCCTAATGCTTTTTATCGTGTGAGGCAGTTCCATTGATTGTATAGCTTTAACTTTATTATTGTCCGGTTCTATACCATTATTGGTGATAGTGTGTCCTAAAAAATTTGTAGATAGGTTCGCGAAAGAGCATTTATTGAACTGAATCTTTAAATTCGATTCCTTTAATTTTTGAAAAATTTTCCGAATTGAATCTAAATGTTCGTCAAAACTTGTGGAAAATATAAGGATATCGTCCAAATATACGACGCATATCTTATTAATGAATTCTCGTAAGACATGATTCATTAGTCTTTGGAATGTCGCAGGGGCATTTTTGAGCCCAAACGGCATTCGCACGAATTCAAAATGACCGCTTTTTGTCGAGAACGCGGTTTTTGGTCTATCACAGGGTTCGACTTCGATTTGGTGGAATCCTTTTACCAGATCTAATGTGGTAAAATAATTACACTTTCCTAACTTGTCAAATAGGTCACTAATTTTTGGCATTGGGAATCTATCTTCTATAGTTAGATCATTAAGTTTGCGATAGTCTATGACAATTCGTCATTGTTGTTTTCCGTCTCTATCTGGTTTCTTAGAAACTACCCATAGTGGCGAGTTGTATGGACTATTACTTGGTGTAATTATTTTAAGCCTTAGCATTTCACTTATTTGCTCATCGACCTCATGTGAGTGTATTTCCGGGTAACTGTACGATTTTGTGTATACTGTAGTCTCATTTTTTGTGATAATTTTGTATTTAATTTGGTTGGTAAATGTAAATGTATCGCCCTCTTTATAAAAAATTGACTTGTATGAGTACAACAATGACTTAAGCTTAGAGGAATCACGTATCGTCAGATGATTTGCAATATCACTAATTTCATTTTTAAAACCCTCATTACAAAATACATCTAGGGACCTAGCTTTGCAATTGTTTTCATACGTTTCCTCTTCTTTATTTAAATATATCCGTATGCTTGCGTTATCTGTTATTATTTGTTGACGGAATCCGCCACTTTAGATTGCACAACTTTTCATTAACTACGCTGTGTTCCGCACCACAATCAATAATGAATCTTAGAGGGCGGCCAGGATTTTTAATAATTATGTATGGAAGTTGTTTTCTTGGTGTCTGCGAAAATTTTGATGATTTCGCATCTGATTTCCACTGTGTGGCCTATGTTCGTTAGTTGCAATTTCCATAGCGTCCGTATTGTCGTGTTGTCTGTACGTGTTCGGTTGTCGCGACTGACCGCTGTATGTGTCCATTGGTTCTACATAGTGTGGACGTCTTTGTCTGTTTGTCTGCTGAGATTGTCTACTCTGTGCATTGGGCACATTTTGCCACGATTGTCGGTTTTGCATTTGATTGTAGTTACGTCCTGATTGGTCATTGGTTACATAATTATCTCTGTAGTTGTTATTAAAATTCCTACGTGTGTAATTTTGGGAAGGCTGATTTCTAGTGTAAGTATTATGAATTCTATTTATCCTATTCGGTCCGAAGGATTGGTGGTTCACTTCTAAAATATTATTATAATATTATTATAAGCACTAGTCAATGTTGTCGGGTTCCTACTAAGAATAATCGTTCTTGTCGGTTCTGGCAGATTATTTTTAAACGCGTCAAGGGCGATTCTGTTATTTGAATCGATTAATTGTTGGTTATCGTTGTTTTCTAACATATATGTATTATTAATCCTACTTAAATAACTACTAATTGTATTGTAATACTCTTCGACTGTGGTTGTGACCCTAGCAGTTCTTATGTTATCGATTAGTTTATCTACACATGTCCTTTCTCCAAAATTATTCTTAATTATTTCCCTCACTTGTGACCATGTCTCTAATCTACCGTGCATTAGAAGTTCGCACCTTGCCTTTCCAACAATTCTGTCTTTTATGTAGCCTAAGAAAATTATGTTTGTATGTGCATCGAATTCGATAAACATAGGTGCTAAAGAATCTATCCTGCCCAGAAAGTCGACAGTATACATAGAGTCACCATCATAATTGGGTATTTTGGTAATTAAATCTAATATAAGCTTAAATTTTTCTAAAAAGTTAATTTGTTCCATGGTGCTGTGGCTTACTGGCTTACCCTGTTCCGTATACCTTGACTTTTTGAATGTTGTCTTGTTGTCTCTCTTCTTTTTCTGTACTGTCCCTGGTGTGCTGGGCTTCCGCTTTTAAGCGCCAAAAATACGCGTGCTTTCGATGCTAGGCGGACTTGTGTTTGCTTTTTGCGGTTTGTTTTTTCTTTTTTTTTTTTTTTTGTTTTTGATTTTTTAACAATGAGCTCTTCGTGTTTTTTTTTTCCCCAGTTCAGTATGTTTTTAAACTCATAACACTCATAAATAAATGTTTTACTTTGCGTTTTTGGTTTACGCGTATAAAATTTTTTCAACTTTTTAATTTTTAAACACTTTGGAATTTAATTTAGTCTTTTTTTAGCTTCCAATTTTAGTTTTTCTACTCAATCGCGATATACGCCGAGTTTTCCGACTGCGCCAATTTTATAGCTGAACGGATGGGATAAATAAATAAAACACGAGAACGTATTGGTGGCTTTATTCATTAATATTCAACCGCTTCCTCCAACAATCAAAACAAGAGTGCCTGGCGTCCTATTCTACTAAATAGATCTAGCTCTCCACTTTCGTCTTCTCAGAAGACGAGAGTAGGAGAGTGCTATTTGAAGAAGACAGTTACGCTCGTGGTTCTCCAAACCACAAGCGTGGCTGTGTACAGTATGTGTACTTATATTAATATTAGTACTAATTTAGTAGTTAATATGTATAGGGTGTGCATGAGTTTATATAACAATATCATACTTGAAAAGATCATACAAGACTCACTGGCCAACACAGAAGTAGAATCTATTTCAAATTTGCGCAACTGCTTGCGTACGCGGATGACATTGTCGTAATTGAACGAATAAAGCGGGACGTCAATGAAGCGTTCGAAAGCATTGAAGCAAAAGCGGCTAAAACTGGTTTTTGGGCTAACGAGGGTAAAAAGAGACGCACAATACCAACGTCTCGGCCAGAAAGTTACGTGGTCGTCTACCTGGGCTCCCTAGTGACTCAGCGACAACAACACCAGCGCTGAGATCAAACGCAGAATTAATTTTGCCAACCGCTGCTTCTCTGGGCTCAAAAGGCGATTGAGAAGTAGAGTCCTCTCTCGCTTTTGCGCTATACAAAACCTTATTAATCAAGAATTACAAAGGTACGGCATAGACGGTGTTTATCTTAGAGTGTCCGCAAGAGGTTATCAAAGTATTCTTAAGCTAATTGGACGCAGTGGGTAGTGTGTTGGCCTCTGACGCCGATGGCACAGGATCAAATCCCAACAACAGCCATGTTATCGAATGCGTTCCTCACGACGGTTCTCCTCAGCGGGTTACTGATTAAAACCCCAGTAAATTTCACATTGGACACAAAGTTCTGAGTTCGCGATTTAGTGCCCCAGTTCTCTGTCATCAGATGGTGGTGATACCCATATATTGGGTAGAATTATTCCGATTCTGTCAAATGAATGCGCCTTTGAAAGGCTTCAATTCAGACTACATTTTCTGTAGTTTTGTAAATCGTCATTTGCATAAAAAGCTATATTGATGCTTGCTATGATGCATTTTTACTATAGTAAAAACGGGGAAAAATTTCTGAAGTGTACGATGAGAATGCTGTGAGTGAATGCCGGAGGTAGAATTGGTTTACTCGTTTCCTGACAGATACAAGTTGATTAAAGGTTGCTCTGAAAAGAGCAGGCTACTCAATGAAACCCGATTTTTGGATGCCAGATGAATTAGTGCACAGAAATTTGATAGACCGATTACCATCAGAAAAGCTGCTGAAAACGAATTATTGCGGACGGCGAAAAACCGATTAAGCTCGAAAATATTAAATGCAAGAAATCATAGTCAAAAGCCTGTGACTCACAAACAACAAACAACTCCTTCCCGTAGTAGATGTCGCAGTTTTCGATTCGTATTTTTTCTGGTCAATCCCATCATAGTTCTTGGAGTGCGGTTATATCGGCTTTATAGCCGTCGAGGGTTCACTCCAATTGATTGCCTGATTATTTGAATGCGGATTCGGTATTCGAGGAAGACGAAAAGTCTTAAGCCTTCAGGATTAAGCGAACGCCTCATAACAATCCGCATCAAAGCTAATTTCGGGAACATTAGCTTGATATACGCTCACGCCCCAACCAATGAAAACGACGATCGACTTGAAGACGACTTCTACGATCTCCTAGACAGAACTTATGCCCAATGTCCCGGCTACAATATAAAAATAGTAGGTACTGGGGGATTTTAATGCGAAACTGGGCAAAGAGAACATATTTTAGTAGACTACGGGGAAATATAGCCTACACGACACTACTTTCGAAAACAGACATCGGCTACTTCACTTCCTGGTGGGGCGTAATTTCCTTTTAGCTTGCACACGATATCCGCATCTCAAAATCTACAAGGCAACCTGACGATCACCTGATGAGTCGACCATCAACCAGATTTATCACGTTGTGATCGACGTCTAAATGTACGAACCGTCCGAGGAGCCAACATCGACTCGCATTACTACTTTGTTGTAGCCAAGGCACGAATGAGGATATAATTTTATATCTGAACGGGAAAATAAAAAAACACGAGAAAAATCTTTGTGGCTTTATTGAATAATGTCAACTGCTTTCTATGACTGCCGAACAAAGAGTGCATGGCGTCCTATTCTATTAAATAGATCTAGCTCTCCACTTTCGTCTTCTCAGAAGACGAGAGTAGGAAAGTGCTATTTGGAAAAGACAGTTACTCGTAGTAAAGTACATTTTTTGTCGTTCCGGGAACCAGATATCTATGTGTACTATGTCGTTGAAATGTGTCGGTGTTTCTGTGACTTCGAGTGGTACTTTTAATGGCTTTCGGTCGTGTTTAGCTATATTACAAACATCACAATTGTTGATGAATTTTTGAATTTCCACTTGGAGATTCGGATAAAAGCATACCTTACACAACTCGGCAAACACCTCATTGATTCCCCTATGGTTTTTTCTTAGGTGTTCGTTTTAAATTATCGTAATTATGTCGTTTTTGTCTGTAATATCTTTTAATCTTATATTAGAACGTAATGCCTTTAAATTTTTATTGAAAGAAAAATATTTCACGTATAAATCTTGAAATTCCAAAAAAAGTGAAAGGTTATCGCAGTATACGCACATAAGTCCTCTATTAATAAGTATTTTCTTCATGATATTTAAAAGTTTGTTACTTCCTTTACGTATTTTCAAGTAATTTTGTATTTTTTTTTTGTTAACTATTTTCAATGTTGTCCTATCTTTTTCGCCATAGGATAGGTAAATCTGATTCTTATATAGATTAACAGGTTTCTCAGTGATATGCCTAGTTTCATGTTCCATAGCACTGTGTACGGTAGCACAGTTGGATGAGATAATAGAATTGCCTTCGGGAACTACGGATGTCACAATAACTTCATCGTTTGTATCACCATAATTTGAAGCAATTTCGTTGTTGAACATATCTGCTAAACTAACTTCATCGTTATTTTCAGACATTTCAACCTTATCCTGATTGACATACCTACTCAAGCCATCAGCTACAAGATTTTCCTTCCCTTTTACGTGCTCAACATCAATATCGTACTCGTTGAGAGCAATTTTCCATCGCTGGAGTTTCATATTAGGCTCTTTGAGTCCATGCAACCAGACCAGAGGCTTATGATCCGTTCGGACTGTACATTTTCTTCCATATAGGTAAGTCCTAAAATACTTAACTGACCAGACCACAGCTAAAAGCTCCTTCTCAATAGTTGAGTATCTGCGCTCATGGTTGTTAAGTCTGCGCGATGCGTAACATATCGGGTGATTATCCTGGCTGAGGACCGCGCCTAATGCGTAATCTGATGCGTCTGTTGTTAGGACGAAACGTTTATTAAAGTCGGGACTCTTTAAAATTGGGTCGGAAATAAGTAATTTTTTTAAGGTGTTAATAGCTCTAATATAATCTGGATCGGATGTTTTAATTTTTTTGGACTTTTTCAAATATTTTATCATTGGATATGCTACTTTGGCATAATCCTTAATGAATTTCCGGTAGTATCCGGTTATACCTAAAAATTGCCTAATGCTTTTTATCGTGTGAGGCAGTTCCATTGATTGTATAGCTTTAACTTTATTATTGTCCGGTTCTATACCATTATTGGTGATAGTGTGTCCTAAAAAATTTGTAGATAGGTTCGCGAAAGAGCATTTATTGAACTGAATCTTTAAATTCGATTCCTTTAATTTTTGAAAAATTTTCCGAATTGAATCTAAATGTTCGTCAAAACTTGTGGAAAATATAAGGATATCGTCCAAATATACGACGCATATCTTATTAATGAATTCTCGTAAGACATGATTCATTAGTCTTTGGAATGTCGCAGGGGCATTTTTGAGCCCAAACGGCATTCGCACGAATTCAAAATGACCGCTTTTTGTCGAGAACGCGGTTTTTGGTCTATCACAGGGTTCGACTTCGATTTGGTGGAATCCTTTTACCAGATCTAATGTGGTAAAATAATTACACTTTCCTAACTTGTCAAATAGGTCACTAATTTTTGGCATTGGGAATCTATCTTCTATAGTTAGATCATTAAGTTTGCGATAGTCTATGACAATTCGTCATTGTTGTTTTCCGTCTCTATCTGGTTTCTTAGAAACTACCCATAGTGGCGAGTTGTATGGACTATTACTTGGTGTAATTATTTTAAGCCTTAGCATTTCACTTATTTGCTCATCGACCTCATGTGAGTGTATTTCCGGGTAACTGTACGATTTTGTGTATACTGTAGTCTCATTTTTTGTGATAATTTTGTATTTAATTTGGTTGGTAAATGTAAATGTATCGCCCTCTTTATAAAAAATTGACTTGTATGAGTACAACAATGACTTAAGCTTAGAGGAATCACGTATCGTCAGATGATTTGCAATATCACTAATTTCATTTTTAAAACCCTCATTACAAAATACATCTAGGGACCTAGCTTTGCAATTGTTTTCATACGTTTCCTCTTCTTTATTTAAATATATCCGTATGCTTGCGTTATCTGTTATTATTTGTTGACGGAATCCGCCACTTTAGATTGCACAACTTTTCATTAACTACGCTGTGTTCCGCACCACAATCAATAATGAATCTTAGAGGGCGGCCAGGATTTTTAATAATTATGTATGGAAGTTGTTTTCTTGGTGTCTGCGAAAATTTTGATGATTTCGCATCTGATTTCCACTGTGTGGCCTATGTTCGTTAGTTGCAATTTCCATAGCGTCCGTATTGTCGTGTTGTCTGTACGTGTTCGGTTGTCGCGACTGACCGCTGTATGTGTCCATTGGTTCTACATAGTGTGGACGTCTTTGTCTGTTTGTCTGCTGAGATTGTCTACTCTGTGCATTGGGCACATTTTGCCACGATTGTCGGTTTTGCATTTGATTGTAGTTACGTCCTGATTGGTCATTGGTTACATAATTATCTCTGTAGTTGTTATTAAAATTCCTACGTGTGTAATTTTGGGAAGGCTGATTTCTAGTGTAAGTATTATGAATTCTATTTATCCTATTCGGTCCGAAGGATTGGTGGTTCACTTCTAAAATATTATTATAATATTATTATAAGCACTAGTCAATGTTGTCGGGTTCCTACTAAGAATAATCGTTCTTGTCGGTTCTGGCAGATTATTTTTAAACGCGTCAAGGGCGATTCTGTTATTTGAATCGATTAATTGTTGGTTATCGTTGTTTTCTAACATATATGTATTATTAATCCTACTTAAATAACTACTAATTGTATTGTAATACTCTTCGACTGTGGTTGTGACCCTAGCAGTTCTTATGTTATCGATTAGTTTATCTACACATGTCCTTTCTCCAAAATTATTCTTAATTATTTCCCTCACTTGTGACCATGTCTCTAATCTACCGTGCATTAGAAGTTCGCACCTTGCCTTTCCAACAATTCTGTCTTTTATGTAGCCTAAGAAAATTATGTTTGTATGTGCATCGAATTCGATAAACATAGGTGCTAAAGAATCTATCCTGCCCAGAAAGTCGACAGTATACATAGAGTCACCATCATAATTGGGTATTTTGGTAATTAAATCTAATATAAGCTTAAATTTTTCTAAAAAGTTAATTTGTTCCATGGTGCTGTGGCTTACTGGCTTACCCTGTTCCGTATACCTTGACTTTTTGAATGTTGTCTTGTTGTCTCTCTTCTTTTTCTGTACTGTCCCTGGTGTGCTGGGCTTCCGCTTTTAAGCGCCAAAAATACGCGTGCTTTCGATGCTAGGCGGACTTGTGTTTGCTTTTTGCGGTTTGTTTTTTCTTTTTTTTTTTTTTTTGTTTTTGATTTTTTTAACAATGAGCTCTTCGTGTTTTTTTTTTCCCCAGTTCAGTATGTTTTTAAACTCATAACACTCATAAATAAATGTTTTACTTTGCGTTTTTGGTTTACGCGTATAAAATTTTTTCAACTTTTTAATTTTTAAACACTTTGGAATTTAATTTAGTCTTTTTTTAGCTTCCAATTTTAGTTTTTCTACTCAATCGCGATATACGCCGAGTTTTCCGACTGCGCCAATTTTATAGCTGAACGGGTGGGATAAATAAATAAAACACGAGAACGTATTGGTGGCTTTATTCATTAATATTCAACCGCTTCCTCCAACAATCAAAACAAGAGTGCCTGGCGTCCTATTCTACTAAATAGATCTAGCTCTCCACTTTCGTCTTCTCAGAAGACGAGAGTAGGAGAGTGCTATTTGAAGAAGACAGTTACGCTCGTGGTTCTCCAAACCACAAGCGTGGCTGTGTACAGTATGTGTACTTATATTAATATTAGTACTAATTTAGTAGTTAATATGTATAGGGTGTGCATGAGTTTATATAACAATATCATACTTGAAAAGATCATACAAGACTCACTGGCCAACACAGAAGTAGAATCTATTTCAAATTTGCGCAACTGCTTGCGTACGCGGATGACATTGTCGTAATTGAACGAATAAAGCGGGACGTCAATGAAGCGTTCGAAAGCATTGAAGCAAAAGCGGCTAAAACTGGTTTTTGGGCTAACGAGGGTAAAAAGAGACGCACAATACCAACGTCTCGGCCAGAAAGTTACGTGGTCGTCTACCTGGGCTCCCTAGTGACTCAGCGACAACAACACCAGCGCTGAGATCAAACGCAGAATTAATTTTGCCAACCGCTGCTTCTCTGGGCTCAAAAGGCGATTGAGAAGTAGAGTCCTCTCTCGCTTTTGCGCTATACAAAACCTTATTAATCAAGAATTACAAAGGTATGGCATAGACGGTGTTTATCTTAGAGTGTCCGCAAGAGGTTATCAAAGTATTCTTAAGCTAATTGGACGCAGTGGGTAGTGTGTTGGCCTCTGACGCCGATGGCACAGGATCAAATCCCAACAACAGCCATGTTATCGAATGCGTTCCTCACGACGGTTCTCCTCAGCGGGTTACTGATTAAAACCCCAGTAAATTTCACATTGGACACAAAGTTCTGAGTTCGCGATTTAGTGCCCCAGTTCTCTGTCATCAGATGGTGGTGATACCCATATATTGGGTAGAATTATTCCGATTCTGTCAAATGAATGCGCCTTTGAAAGGCTTCAATTCAGACTACATTTTCTGTAGTTTTGTAAATCGTCATTTGCATAAAAAGCTATATTGATGCTTGCTATGATGCATTTTTACTATAGTAAAAACGGGGAAAAATTTCTGAAGTGTACGATGAGAATGCTGTGAGTGAATGCCGGAGGTAGAATTGGTTTACTCGTTTCCTGACAGATACAAGTTGATTAAAGGTTGCTCTGAAAAGAGCAGGCTACTCAATGAAACCCGATTTTTGGATGCCAGATGAATTAGTGCACAGAAATTTGATAGACCGATTACCATCAGAAAAGCTGCTGAAAACGAATTATTGCGGACGGCGAAAAACCGATTAAGCTCGAAAATATTAAATGCAAGAAATCATAGTCAAAAGCCTGTGACTCACAAACAACAAACAACTCCTTCCCGTAGTAGATGTCGCAGTTTTCGATTCGTATTTTTTCTGGTCAATCCCATCATAGTTCTTGGAGTGCGGTTATATCGGCTTTATAGCCGTCGAGGGTTCACTCCAATTGATTGCCTGATTATTTGAATGCGGATTCGGTATTCGAGGAAGACGAAAAGTCTTAAGCCTTCAGGATTAAGCGAACGCCTCATAACAATCCGCATCAAAGCTAATTTCGGGAACATTAGCTTGATATACGCTCACGCCCCAACCAATGAAAACGACGATCGACTTGAAGACGACTTCTACGATCTCCTAGACAGAACTTATGCCCAATGTCCCGGCTACAATATAAAAATAGTAGGTACTGGGGGATTTTAATGCGAAACTGGGCAAAGAGAACATATTTTAGTAGACTACGGGGAAATATAGCCTACACGACACTACTTTCGAAAACAGACATCGGCTACTTCACTTCCTGGTGGGGCGTAATTTCCTTTTAGCTTGCACACGATATCCGCATCTCAAAATCTACAAGGCAACCTGACGATCACCTGATGAGTCGACCATCAACCAGATTTATCACGTTGTGATCGACGTCTAAATGTACGAACCGTCCGAGGAGCCAACATCGACTCGCATTACTACTTTGTTGTAGCCAAGGCACGAATGAGGATATAATTTTATATCTGAACGGGAAAATAAAAAAACACGAGAAAAATCTTTGTGGCTTTATTGAATAATGTCAACTGCTTTCTATGACTGCCGAACAAAGAGTGCATGGCGTCCTATTCTATTAAATAGATCTAGCTCTCCACTTTCGTCTTCTCAGAAGACGAGAGTAGGAAAGTGCTATTTGGAAAAGACAGTTACTCGTAGTAAAGTACATTTTTTGTCGTTCCGGGAACCAGATATCTATGTGTACTATGTCGTTGAAATGTGTCGGTGTTTCTGTGACTTCGAGTGGTACTTTTAATGGCTTTCGGTCGTGTTTAGCTATATTACAAACATCACAATTGTTGATGAATTTTTGAATTTCCACTTGGAGATTCGGATAAAAGCATACCTTACACAACTCGGCAAACACCTCATTGATTCCCCTATGGTTTTTTCTTAGGTGTTCGTTTTAAATTATCGTAATTATGTCGTTTTTGTCTGTAATATCTTTTAATCTTATATTAGAACGTAATGCCTTTAAATTTTTATTGAAAGAAAAATATTTCACGTATAAATCTTGAAATTCCAAAAAAAGTGAAAGGTTATCGCAGTATACGCACATAAGTCCTCTATTAATAAGTATTTTCTTCATGATATTTAAAAGTTTGTTACTTCCTTTACGTATTTTCAAGTAATTTTGTATTTTTTTTTTGTTAACTATTTTCAATGTTGTCCTATCTTTTTCGCCATAGGATAGGTAAATCTGATTCTTATATAGATTAACAGGTTTCTCAGTGATATGCCTAGTTTCATGTTCCATAGCACTGTGTACGGTAGCACAGTTGGATGAGATAATAGAATTGCCTTCGGGAACTACGGATGTCACAATAACTTCATCGTTTGTATCACCATAATTTGAAGCAATTTCGTTGTTGAACATATCTGCTAAACTAACTTCATCGTTATTTTCAGACATTTCAACCTTATCCTGATTGACATACCTACTCATGCCATCAGCTACAAGATTTTCCTTCCCTTTTACGTGCTCAACATCAATATCGTACTCGTTGAGAGCAATTTTCCATCGCTGGAGTTTCATATTAGGCTCTTTGAGTCCATGCAACCAGACCAGAGGCTTATGATCCGTTCGGACTGTACATTTTCTTCCATATAGGTAAGTCCTAAAATACTTAACTGACCAGACCACAGCTAAAAGCTCCTTCTCAATAGTTGAGTATCTGCGCTCATGGTTGTTAAGTCTGCGCGATGCGTAACATATCGGGTGATTATCCTGGCTGAGGACCGCGCCTAATGCGTAATCTGATGCGTCTGTTGTTAGGACGAAACGTTTATTAAAGTCGGGACTCTTTAAAATTGGGTCGGAAATAAGTAATTTTTTTAAGGTGTTAATAGCTCTAATATAATCTGGATCGGATGTTTTAATTTTTTTGGACTTTTTCAAATATTTTATCATTGGATATGCTACTTTGGCATAATCCTTAATGAATTTCCGGTAGTATCCGGTTATACCTAAAAATTGCCTAATGCTTTTTATCGTGTGAGGCAGTTCCATTGATTGTATAGCTTTAACTTTATTATTGTCCGGTTCTATACCATTATTGGTGATAGTGTGTCCTAAAAAATTTGTAGATAGGTTCGCGAAAGAGCATTTATTGAACTGAATCTTTAAATTCGATTCCTTTAATTTTTGAAAAATTTTCCGAATTGAATCTAAATGTTCGTCAAAACTTGTGGAAAATATAAGGATATCGTCCAAATATACGACGCATATCTTATTAATGAATTCTCGTAAGACATGATTCATTAGTCTTTGGAATGTCGCAGGGGCATTTTTGAGCCCAAACGGCATTCGCACGAATTCAAAATGACCGCTTTTTGTCGAGAACGCGGTTTTTGGTCTATCACAGGGTTCGACTTCGATTTGGTGGAATCCTTTTACCAGATCTAATGTGGTAAAATAATTACACTTTCCTAACTTGTCAAATAGGTCACTAATTTTTGGCATTGGGAATCTATCTTCTATAGTTAGATCATTAAGTTTGCGATAGTCTATGACAATTCGTCATTGTTGTTTTCCGTCTCTATCTGGTTTCTTAGAAACTACCCATAGTGGCGAGTTGTATGGACTATTACTTGGTGTAATTATTTTAAGCCTTAGCATTTCACTTATTTGCTCATCGACCTCATGTGAGTGTATTTCCGGGTAACTGTACGATTTTGTGTATACTGTAGTCTCATTTTTTGTGATAATTTTGTATTTAATTTGGTTGGTAAATGTAAATGTATCGCCCTCTTTATAAAAAATTGACTTGTATGAGTACAACAATGACTTAAGCTTAGAGGAATCACGTATCGTCAGATGATTTGCAATATCACTAATTTCATTTTTAAAACCCTCATTACAAAATACATCTAGGGACCTAGCTTTGCAATTGTTTTCATACGTTTCCTCTTCTTTATTTAAATATATCCGTATGCTTGCGTTATCTGTTATTATTTGTTGACGGAATCCGCCACTTTAGATTGCACAACTTTTCATTAACTACGCTGTGTTCCGCACCACAATCAATAATGAATCTTAGAGGGCGGCCAGGATTTTTAATAATTATGTATGGAAGTTGTTTTCTTGGTGTCTGCGAAAATTTTGATGATTTCGCATCTGATTTCCACTGTGTGGCCTATGTTCGTTAGTTGCAATTTCCATAGCGTCCGTATTGTCGTGTTGTCTGTACGTGTTCGGTTGTCGCGACTGACCGCTGTATGTGTCCATTGGTTCTACATAGTGTGGACGTCTTTGTCTGTTTGTCTGCTGAGATTGTCTACTCTGTGCATTGGGCACATTTTGCCACGATTGTCGGTTTTGCATTTGATTGTAGTTACGTCCTGATTGGTCATTGGTTACATAATTATCTCTGTAGTTGTTATTAAAATTCCTACGTGTGTAATTTTGGGAAGGCTGATTTCTAGTGTAAGTATTATGAATTCTATTTATCCTATTCGGTCCGAAGGATTGGTGGTTCACTTCTAAAATATTATTATAATATTATTATAAGCACTAGTCAATGTTGTCGGGTTCCTACTAAGAATAATCGTTCTTGTCGGTTCTGGCAGATTATTTTTAAACGCGTCAAGGGCGATTCTGTTATTTGAATCGATTAATTGTTGGTTATCGTTGTTTTCTAACATATATGTATTATTAATCCTACTTAAATAACTACTAATTGTATTGTAATACTCTTCGACTGTGGTTGTGACCCTAGCAGTTCTTATGTTATCGATTAGTTTATCTACACATGTCCTTTCTCCAAAATTATTCTTAATTATTTCCCTCACTTGTGACCATGTCTCTAATCTACCGTGCATTAGAAGTTCGCACCTTGCCTTTCCAACAATTCTGTCTTTTATGTAGCCTAAGAAAATTATGTTTGTATGTGCATCGAATTCGATAAACATAGGTGCTAAAGAATCTATCCTGCCCAGAAAGTCGACAGTATACATAGAGTCACCATCATAATTGGGTATTTTGGTAATTAAATCTAATATAAGCTTAAATTTTTCTAAAAAGTTAATTTGTTCCATGGTGCTGTGGCTTACTGGCTTACCCTGTTCCGTATACCTTGACTTTTTGAATGTTGTCTTGTTGTCTCTCTTCTTTTTCTGTACTGTCCCTGGTGTGC
The DNA here is from genome assembly GCA_951905685.1 of Eumerus sabulonum. NCBI lineage: Eukaryota > Metazoa > Arthropoda > Insecta > Diptera > Syrphidae > Eumerus > Eumerus sabulonum. The sequence continues at coordinate 215,572,112 of OX645060.1, forward strand.
TGGGCTTCCGCTTTTAAGCGCCAAAAATACGCGTGCTTTCGATGCTAGGCGGACTTGTGTTTGCTTTTTGCGGTTTGTTTTTTCTGTTTTTTTTTTTTTTGTTTTTGATTTTTTAACAATGAGCTCTTCGTGTTTTTTTTTTCCCCAGTTCAGTATGTTTTTAAACTCATAACACTCATAAATAAATGTTTTACTTTGCGTTTTTGGTTTACGCGTATAAAATTTTTTCAACTTTTTAATTTTTAAACACTTTGGAATTTAATTTAGTCTTTTTTTAGCTTCCAATTTTAGTTTTTCTACTCAATCGCGATATACGCCGAGTTTTCCGACTGCGCCAATTTTATAGCTGAACGGGTGGGATAAATAAATAAAACACGAGAACGTATTGGTGGCTTTATTCATTAATATTCAACCGCTTCCTCCAACAATCAAAACAAGAGTGCCTGGCGTCCTATTCTACTAAATAGATCTAGCTCTCCACTTTCGTCTTCTCAGAAGACGAGAGTAGGAGAGTGCTATTTGAAGAAGACAGTTACGCTCGTGGTTCTCCAAACCACAAGCGTGGCTGTGTACAGTATGTGTACTTATATTAATATTAGTACTAATTTAGTAGTTAATATGTATAGGGTGTGCATGAGTTTATATAACAATATCATACTTGAAAAGATCATACAAGACTCACTGGCCAACACAGAAGTAGAATCTATTTCAAATTTGCGCAACTGCTTGCGTACGCGGATGACATTGTCGTAATTGAACGAATAAAGCGGGACGTCAATGAAGCGTTCGAAAGCATTGAAGCAAAAGCGGCTAAAACTGGTTTTTGGGCTAACGAGGGTAAAAAGAGACGCACAATACCAACGTCTCGGCCAGAAAGTTACGTGGTCGTCTACCTGGGCTCCCTAGTGACTCAGCGACAACAACACCAGCGCTGAGATCAAACGCAGAATTAATTTTGCCAACCGCTGCTTCTCTGGGCTCAAAAGGCGATTGAGAAGTAGAGTCCTCTCTCGCTTTTGCGCTATACAAAACCTTATTAATCAAGAATTACAAAGGTACGGCATAGACGGTGTTTATCTTAGAGTGTCCGCAAGAGGTTATCAAAGTATTCTTAAGCTAATTGGACGCAGTGGGTAGTGTGTTGGCCTCTGACGCCGATGGCACAGGATCAAATCCCAACAACAGCCATGTTATCGAATGCGTTCCTCACGACGGTTCTCCTCAGCGGGTTACTGATTAAAACCCCAGTAAATTTCACATTGGACACAAAGTTCTGAGTTCGCGATTTAGTGCCCCAGTTCTCTGTCATCAGATGGTGGTGATACCCATATATTGGGTAGAATTATTCCGATTCTGTCAAATGAATGCGCCTTTGAAAGGCTTCAATTCAGACTACATTTTCTGTAGTTTTGTAAATCGTCATTTGCATAAAAAGCTATATTGATGCTTGCTATGATGCATTTTTACTATAGTAAAAACGGGGAAAAATTTCTGAAGTGTACGATGAGAATGCTGTGAGTGAATGCCGGAGGTAGAATTGGTTTACTCGTTTCCTGACAGATACAAGTTGATTAAAGGTTGCTCTGAAAAGAGCAGGCTACTCAATGAAACCCGATTTTTGGATGCCAGATGAATTAGTGCACAGAAATTTGATAGACCGATTACCATCAGAAAAGCTGCTGAAAACGAATTATTGCGGACGGCGAAAAACCGATTAAGCTCGAAAATATTAAATGCAAGAAATCATAGTCAAAAGCCTGTGACTCTTCGCAAATGGCTTTAAAGCCTACATGCAAGCAAGGTGATGCTGAGTGCTGCTCCTTTATTGGACACAACTCGACCGTTTGAATGAAGCAATCAACAGTGAGCGACCCGAATTGGCCGTCATAGCAATGCCGTGGTCCAGTGGATATTGCGAACTCCTTTGACGCTGATGACACAAGATCGAATCCTGTCGAGAGTCATGTGTATTTCGGTGAATGGTAACACTTAGCTCATGTCTGATTTGACAGATAATTAGTTTTATCCTTCCGCTGAACTAATATGGTTGTGTATACGCTTGAACAACGCTGGGAAATATTGCGACATTACTTTGAAAATCATGGTAATTTTGCAGAATGTGTGCGAAAATTGCGTACGGATTTTGGAAGAAGAGAAGCACCGTCAGCTCCGTATGTTCGATATCTTGTGAAAAAAGTGAAAGAAACTGACATCGTCATCGATAAACCAAAGCGTGAAAAGCTAAAAACAGTGCGTACACCCGAGAATATTGCTGCTGCGGCAGAAAGTGTGCGTGAAGCGCCATCAACATCAATTCACCGTCGTTCTTAACAATTGAACATTTCGGAGACATCATTTAGACGAATTTTGCATGACGCCATACAAAGTCCAATTGGTTCAGGAGTTGAAGCCAACTGACCATCCAATGCGTTTTCGCTTCGCTAAGTGGGCTTGCGATCGACTTACAGAAGATGCCGATTTTGCCAAAAAAAATCATCTTTTCAGATGAAGTTCATTTTGATCCTGGCGGGTATGTAAACAAGCAAAATTGTCGCTTTTGGGACACAGAAAACCCGCACGCATACATTGAAAAGCCGGTGCACCCAAAACGAGCCACGGTTTGGTGCGGATTTTGGTCCAGAGGCATAATTGGGCCATTTTTTCTTCGAAAATGAGCAAGGAGCATCGGGCCATGTTGAACGAATTTTTTGTTCACAAAAATTGAAGAGGAGGATATTGGCAACATTTGGTTTCAACAGGACGGCGCTACATGCCACATAGCCGAAGCTACACTCGATGTTTTGCGCCCTGTTTTTGAAGATCGCACTATCAGCCGAAGAGCTGATGTCGTTTGGCCACCTCGGAGCTGCGATTTGACACCGTTGGACTATTATTTGTGGGGTGCCGTCAAAGATAAGTGTTACGCCGACAAGCCAAAGATAATTGACGCTTTAAAGGACAATATTCGTGAAGCCATTGGTGAAATACAGCTGCACACAAACGATAATGTGCTTATAAATTAGACCGATCGTGTAGGCTACTGCATGGCCAGCCGAGGCAGCCATTTGAATGAAATTATTTTCCTTTATTAACCGGAAGGATTGGAGTTTCAAATAAAAAAAGAAATTTGAGAAAATATTCAGTAGTTTTTTTTATAGCATTAAAAAAAAAAAAAACGTTATTTGGCGGACCCGATATAACAATCATTTATCTATTTGTTGTAAAAGGTAAAATAATAACAGAACACCAAGTTTAAAAAATACACGAAAGAAAATATCCTAAAAATGACAGGCAAACCAATTGCCCCATTGAAAGCAATTCAAACGTAAATTCTAAAAGGGGATGTTCCACCTAATTAGGCATTCCGAATGAGATGTTTGCCTCAATAAAGGAGCGCAAAAAAAAACAAACCTTAAAAAGAAACGAAAAACAACCATTTGCCAAGTAAACAATCAAAACAACAAAAACCAAATAGAAATGAAAGAAATATTCAACAACTGTCGTCCTAGTAACGCAGGACAAAGCATTTCACGAACTCCTTCACTCCATCCAAGGAAGTTTTCCTTTTCACCGATGAACAAGTGAAGGAAAAACTTGAGAAAATCAATTGGTATCTATGGTATGAACTTTAGTTGTACATCGTTGATATTATAAGTTCGATTCTATTCCAGGAACAACGAGCGTATTTTCCCTCATTCAGTTCTGGCGACATTGAATTGGCGAAATGGAATAAGGAGACAGGAAGTACGATTGCGAGAAGAAACTAACTGCAAGGCCGTGGTAACTGTGAGATGCTGGGTATAAGTAAAGTTATCGGGACGCAGGGCAAATTCAATAACAAACCGAACTGTGATGACAGAACAGAACAGACCTTCTGTTGTCGAGTTGTTAAGACTTTGGAACTTTCACAAAGAATTCAATATCTAACACTTTGGTCTTGGATTCCATTCTCATATTGCGTACGACTTCCGATTTCCGTTTTTGTGTTCTTTTTTCTGTTTTTGTTTTTTTTTTTTTTTTCATTCTTATAATTTCGCGTCAAAAAATATTTTTTGTTCGTCATCGTTGTTTCCTGTTTCGTCTCAAGTATAGGTTGAAATTTACCATCTTTTGGAGTTTCTTGTTGCCTAAGACGAACGCACAATTCTGATATTTAATCAAGTAGACACTGATTAAAGGCCAACTTTACGAAATGTTTCCTCTCATTTGCCCATCATTTTCCTAGAATCTCAACTCATCTTACCTCATCCTCGAATTTGACTTTTAACTTGAACTTTAAATAACTTTCTTTCCTGAGGACATTCAAATTCGTTCGCGACACAGATTCCAATTACGTTCACTGTAGGCGTTCCTTTATGGCTTTTCGATCCTATTCATCGTTTTTATAATCCTAGCCCCCTGTGGAGGCGAATATCTTGCGAGCTTTCCACCACAGAAATATTTGCTTTTGTTGTACATTTTGTAATCTAAAAACATACGTCAATGCTCCGTACCGGGGAAGGGAATAACACATCGTCTATTCGTATATATTGTGGATGGGCATTCTTGCTCGAACACTAAATTTATTGGATTGTTTTCTACTTAATTTATTGTTTCGTATTCGCATACGAATGCAATAAAAATGTTTACGACCCACAATTGAAATATTTATATAAGCAGTTTTGAAGGGACTTACCTATGTAGATTGTATCTCCGGTTCTCTTTAGCTTCTGTCATTGTCATTGATTGGACTTAGAAGCCGAAATGGTTCTTAAAATCATCTCACATTGTTTGACTTCTCACAAGTTAGTACAAGACGGAAGTTAATACACTTCCTATCCGGATGTTTAATTAATTGGTGTTTTTAGTATGTATGTATGTATGTTGGCGTTACAGTCCATGAAGGACCTCAGCCGAGCTTCTTTCAATCACCCATGTTGTGTGTGATTTCATTTTTCCATAGGTAAAAGGGACCTACAGTTTTAATGCCGGTTCCGAACGGCGAATTTCGAGAAGCTTTTCATGACAATTTTACTACAGGGGGTTTTATCAGAACCCCGCTGAGGAGAAACACCGTGAAAACACGTTCGATGACATGGCTGTGTCGGGATTCGATCCCTTGTCATCGGCGTCAGAGGCCAACACACGTTTAATTCTTCACGAGTATACGAGTATACTTCTGATTTATGATATGTTTTGGATATGCACATGTGCTTGCTTGGAGTGAGAGAAATCAATATATCTACATACGCTCTACGCTACGTAGAACACTAAGTTGAATAAGTGCCCGCATGCAAAAGTGGGGATAGAGAGGTTTTCTTTAGATAAACAATCGTTTTTCTAGTATTTGCATAGATACACAAATTGTAGACGATTCAATTTAATTAAAACTGGTAAGTCAGTTTACCTATGTAGGTATATACATATGTATATTTGATAGACTATAAGACGAGAAAACATACCATCGTAGTGCGAGGTAATAAACTACATTTTCGAAGCCAAATTTTGCATCCTCGGGTCGATTTGATAACACTTTCTGGTAAGACCTTAAATATAAATTAACAAAAATGTCTAATTTTTTCCGATGCAATGACCCGCTTCCCATGGGTGGCGATTTCGTTTCATGCGGGAGGTGTAAGGGGAATTACCACCACGAGTGTTCATCGGTAACACAAAACACCTGGCGTAGAATGACCACGTCAAACAGAATGGCAATGGAGTGCACACTCTGCAGGGGGAAAGAGAGAGCACAGTTGCAAACCGAAACACAGCTGTCAAAGAGATCGCGAACAGCTGACTCTCCGAAAGAGCAAAACTGCGCCTCCACCTCGCAAGAGGGGCAACTCGACAAAAGCTCACTTAATGTAAACCAACAGCTTGTAGAGATAAAAACAATGCTGGAAATCTACGCAAAAAATTGGGAATATACATGTAAAAAATACGACGAGCTTAATCTTGTTATTAACAAAAACAATCAGCTGATTGAGGACCTCAGAAATGAGATTATGGAGTACAAAAAGGTAAACGAATTGAAAGACATGCTCATAGCAAACCTTAATACAAAAATTAACGCATTAGAACAAAAACAAATAGACAAAAATATAGAAAAAAAGGTATTCCAATGAGAGCAACTGATAATGCATATGACGTCATATATGCTGTTGGTGATGCTGTAGGTATTGACGTACAAGAAAACGAAATTGAAGAAATAAATATATACACTGACCAAAAAAAACAAAGGCATCAAAAACATTTCTATATGCTTCACACGTAAACAAATAAAACATGCGTTTCTTGACAAAGCCAAAGGCAAGAAATCACTAACATACATATGCTGAAATCAACGCAAAAATAAACAGTGAACAAAATCAAAAGTACTCCACTCAAAAAATATATGTTAACAATCAGCAATCAGACAACAAAAACTAAGGCGAGAGCAGCTAATTGGAAGTACGTGTGGTTTAAAAACAACAAAATTCTTGCAAGAAAGAGAGACGGAGAGGGAATATTAGAAATTGAGTCTGCGGCTGATGTTGATAAAATAGTGCTATGAATGATTTGAACAACATACACTCACAGCAAAAAAATATGACACACATAAAAGAAAACGAACTAAATGAGTTAATTACTATCAACTTTAAAAAATTTAATAACAGGACAAAACATTAACAACTGCATACAAAAAATCAATTGACTATCAGTATTTTTCTTAAATATAAGATCATTAAGGAAAAACTGGAATTCATTTATATTAAACACAAATGATTTTTTACAATCTATAGACATAATCGTGATAGGTGAAACAAATATAAAAGAGGAGGAAATTAACTTATATAAAATAGAGGGGTTCAATTCGGAATCTTACAATAGATCACTGACAAAAGGCGGAGGTATTACTATATTTGTAAGGGACGATATGATATCAGAGAATAGAATATGTGTATACCTCATATGAAGGAATTACCATAAATATTACAAGAGGAATATTCTCAGCTACAATAATGTCTGTTTATCGACCTCCAAATTTAAATACTCCTCGTTTTATAAATGAACTCAGTGACAATATGGATAAAATTGACAATAAAAAAACATCAATTATAATAGGTGACATGAACATAAACGTAAAGAACCAGGAAGTCCGCATTGTCACCAAATACCTTTCCATGATATATTCGAAAGGACTAACAAATACAATAAAATCAGAAACACGAATTGAGATATCAAAAAATTCAGGAACACTGATTGACCACTGCTTGGTTCGTCATAAGAATGCAGAAATTAAATCTGCGGTAGTTAAACTAAATATATCTGACCACTATGGCATATACACAGCTATCATAACAAAAAATCAAACCCAGACTCCCACAAATAGACAAGTTCAATTCATCGACAACAAACGTCTTGCACATAGTATCAGAGTATACGACTGGAGCAGATTAAATGAGTGCACTAATGTTAACGAATTATATGACAAATTTAGCGGTATCATGACCACACTAACTAAAGAAGTAACAGAAATAAGAACAATTAAATATAGAAAGAACGAAAAAAAATTGGATAAGCAATGATCTAAGGAGAGAGTGCAAAATCAGAGACACACTATATCGAAAGTTTAAAAACAACCCTAATTACGAAGATTATGAAAGACATTATAAACAATTTCGTAACTATCTAAACAAAAACATACAAATAGAGAAAACAAAATATTATAAACAAAGATTTAGGACAACTAATAAAGACCCTAAAGAAACCTGGAAGATCGTGAACTCGATAATAGGCAAAAAGACTACTAACCTGGATGACGTCATCGCTACAGATTTTGCTAATGAAGATCAATCAGACTTAGCAGACAAATTCGTAAATAAACTTTCTTCAGATATCACTAATGTGGTTCACAACTGCCAGCAAAAAGCGTTCACTGGTCCAACACCTAGCATACTGCGATCTATGTATGTTGGAAATGTCAACGAACGTGAAGTCGAAAACATTCTTAAGGCCCTAAAGGATAACAAATCAGCAGGTATAGATGGAATTAGACCAATGGATCTTAAAAATAATACACTAGTTTTATCCAGTGTAATAACAAAGTTAGTCAATATGAGCCTAGAACAATCTACAGTCCCTAAGACACTTAAAACATCAATTGTACGGCCAATTTGTAAGGACGGAAAGAAAAATGACCTAGCAAATTATAGACCTATCTCAATACTCTCTGTCATAGACAAAGCACTAGAAGAGGTAGTAGCACGCAAACTATACGTTGAAAAATACAAAATTTTAGAAAAAAATCAATATGGATTTCAAAAAGGTAAAAGTGCAAATCGACTACTAGGAGATTTCTCAAACAGAATAAACAGTAGCCTTGACAAAAATCATAACATAATCGTTCTGTTTATTGACTTTAAAAAAGCGTTCGATACACTAAATCATAGACATATTCTAAAACAACTGGAAAAAATTGGTGTACGGGGTTCCATTTTAAGCTGGTTCGAAAACTACTTATTAGAAAGAACCTACAAAGTGAAAATAAGGAAAATATTCAGCAAAGAAGAAAAGACCATGTTTGGAGTCCCACAGGGATCAAAGTTGGGCCCACTTATTTTCATAATCTATGTCAATGAATTGCTATCAGTTCTGAAACAAAGTACAGTTTACGCGTATGCTGACGATACAGCCATTGTAGTTAGCCATAAAAACGTAGAATCAGCTGAAAAAATTATGCAGAGTGAGTTTAACGTAGTTATAGCATGGTGCCACGATCATGGACTTGTTATAAACTCTAAAAAAACAAAAACTATGCATAGACGACCTCCACATATACCAAAACATCAAATCAAAATCAAAATGCATGACTACGATTGTATCCATCAGACGGTAAACTATTTGTATTTTCAAACAGACGATAAATGTTCAACAATAATCGACAACATATCTGTATTTAAATATCTTGGAGTGATTGTGGACGAAAATTTCAAATGGAACTACCACATAAACGTACTTTTAAAAAAACTCCGTCATGCGGCATATACCATTTTTCATATGAGCTTATGCTCATATGACGTACTGCGAGAGTGTTATTATGGGGTGGCCGTGGTACAGTGGATAAGATCATCGATCGGTTTATGGTTCAAATTCGCCTTATAGCCAAGAAAAAGTAATTCCTGTACGGACAAAAAGTATGCAACGCAGTTGTGAATGGAAAGTGACCAGAAGTACTGCTTGCAGGCATAACACTCACAGTATATGGTCAACCGAAATTCATCCTCTGCGTATGCAATACTAAAAAAGTGCTTGAACGAATTACTTCGGACTATGACCAAAGCGGAATTTGGTCGGCTCTCGTCCTATCTAAGTCTAGGACAACCACCCCTGAGAGTAGTGAACGAACATCAACGACCCCAACCACTGCACTCCGTTCAGGTTGTGTGTGTCAACACATCATAAGAGAATATAAAAACTCTTGAACCTGCGCGAGTCTCTAAAAAAAAAAAAAAACATACAAAAGATTGTGTACCGCTCAAAAGTTGGCCAACACAGTGATTGGAGACGAATAAATAACGACTTGAGGTTAGTAAGTATAAGACAACTTTATAAACTTGAGATTCTTTCACAGTTCAAGAATGACGACACCTACAAAAGCCCCACCCAGCAAATCCGCAATACAAGACTAAGACATCAAGGTAAATACAATGTTCCGAGATACTGGAATGAATATGGACGACGAAAGTACCATGTGACCATCCAATGACATTCATCGAAATACCAAGAAATTTTAGGGACCTGCCAAAAACGAAATTCCTAAAGAAAGCGAAACAGTTCTTCTTCAACAACGATCCTCTAATTCAATAAACGAAAGACGCCGACAACGAGCGAAAAGGGGCGCTCGGAGTTAATATAACCCCCAACGCCTTGAATGAATTAAAACTCATTTATGTCTTTCGACTTATTTTCTACTGTCAACTGTTGATCACACGTGCCTTTTAATGTGTAAAACTTGTACGTACTGGTATGATTTATATTCACTTTATGTAACTAGTCTTCTGCAGATAAGCTCTTAAGGATTCGCAGGAACAGCTAACCAAAAATATCCACTGTAGTTAAGCTTGTTAATAATAATAATAATAAATAATAAATGGTGTCATGCAAGGCCCGCATCTGCAAAAAAAAAAAAAAACTGCGGAAAGGAACTCAGACAAGAAGAACGTATCGAGACCTTATTGTGGTTTTTACAAAATTTAAAGCAGAAGCGACTAAACTGGAGCAATGGTAAGCAACCGATGTCTTGAACAAAACGTCACTTGTAGGAGCTAGGTGGTCACCCACTTTGGTCCACTAAGAGTCCACAGTCTGCTAGTCTGGCACTTACCTACATACCTATTCATTGGCGCACGGTGAAAGTAGTCTTTATTCCCAAAAAGGGAAAAGAGGACTACTCACTTGGCAAGAGATTTAGACCAATTAGCTGAAAAGCATGGAAAGATTGGTAGAAATGCACAAGCGCGAAGTTGCCCTTCGAAATGCAACATGCTTATCAATAGGTTTGTTCCCGTACTTTGTGCACCAAAATTCACACTTTGTCAATTTTCATGGAGTGGGGATGAAATTCTCTCAAAGAAAGGCAAAACACCAAAAAGTACGGGAACGCATTAAACCACAAATGCTACACGCTTTTTAAATGTCAAAAACATACACTTGCTCGCATAAGTCTGCATACAAGTTCTTTAAAGCAGAGCAAACAATAGTTTCATGATGTCCTAGTAGCTTGTTGGATATCCTTTTCGCTTTAATACCTCCTCTCACAGTACAAATTTCTTTTCCTTTATTTTCCATAGCTTATTTAAATCAACTTATCTCTCCAAAATACCAGAAAATCTGAAATTCAAATCTACAGTCTAGACACGAAATGATTAAAAGAGAAATTAAGTCGATGCATGCTAAAATAGCTGAAATATTTGCGTTTGAAATTAATGTTTGGGTCTTTTTTCCGTTGTACGCAGACTTATGCGAGCAAGTGTATTCTCTATTTTTAAGCAATTTGAATTTCGAATAATTTTTCAAATGACTTTTGCATTAAAAATGATAGAAATCGATGATTTATCAAAGTTGTGAATTTCTGCCCACACAAATTTCTTGGGCAGAAATTCGTAGCATTGGGAAATTTTTTACTCTCTCGAGAGCGCTCTCTTTTGTCCAAAAGTGTGAATTTTTTGAGTACGGGAACAGACTTTCGTTGTTTTTCGTAGATTTTCGCTGTTTTCGACAAATACGGGAACAGACCTAGTATGGAAAATCCTGACTGCGCTTCAAAACCTAGTTGGAAGAATGGAATGCGCACTCGAAAGGAAAAGGTACGCGCTGGGCATACAGCTTTTGATAACGCAACCTTCGACAACATGTGTAACGCTGCCAGGCGACATGGTGTAGTTGGTGTAGTCTTGTGGATCAAAGTCATTTTTTTTTCTTTTTTTTTAGAGACTCGCGCAGGTTTGAGAGTTTTTATATTCTCTTATGATGTGTTGTGCAGTAGTTTGGGTGGTTGATGTTTGTTCACTACTCTCAGGAGTGGTTGTCCTAGATAGGACGAGAGCCGACCAAATTCCGCTTTTGTTATAGTCCGTAATAATTTGTTCGAGCACTTTAATATTGCATACGCAGAGGATGAATTTCAGTTGACCATATACTGTGAGTGTTATGCCTGCAGCAGTACGTCTGGTCACTTCCCATTTACAACTGCGTTGCATAATGTAATGCTTGCGCACAGAACATAGACCGCTGATGCAGGCGTCGACCAATGTGTTAAATCCGGCGTAAGCACGTTACAAGGGCTACCCGTAAGACGGCGTCCTGTCTCCGCTCTTATGGTGCATGGTGGTCGACTCTCTGCTTGATGCTCTCAATGCCTCTAGAATCTATGACTAGACCTATGCGGATGATGTCGCCGTTCTTTCTTTCGGCTCATGGTTAACGACTGCTCGTCTCAAAGAATAGGCGGCGCTAAGTTTGATCGATGATTGATATACAAGAAATGGGTTGTCGGTTAATCCTTTTATGACCTTCTCTTCACGAGAAGGCGGCAAAATAGTGACGTGAATCAGCTGGTACTAAAAGGCTTTCCCATTCCAGTATCCAAGGAAGCTAAGTACATGGGAGTCATCTTAGATAGCAAGGCTCTTTGATCAAAGCATGTATGTATGTTGGCGTTACAGTCCGCGAAGGACCAAAGCCAGGCAATGACAAGACCTATATAATACGCATCGGTTGTCTGGTTGAACAGGCTAACACGCAAGCAGTCGTAGCCTCATTCACCAAACTTCAAGAAACGGTTTGTCTCAGCTATATAGAGGCTTCTCCCAGCACGGCGAGCGCTCCTCTATGTAATGATGAATCACCTCTTGATATATTTATCAGAGGGTGTGTTCTGAAAGTCATGTCTCGTCTCAAGAGAAATGGCTTTTGGTGAAACTCGTACAGGAATAACAGTGTGCTTGCGCAAAAAATGTCCTGCGACGCCATGACACCCGTTATCTTACTGCGATTTCGCAGTCGAGTTCCATAGCCGCAGGACTAGCTCCGGCTGGATATGGGCCCTGGTAAAGATAGTCTTCGCATTTTCAAGCATGACTCCAAGTCAGGGCGGGGGTCCGGAGCTGGGGTCTTCTTTGAGCGAGAAAACATCTGACTGCACTTCCTGTTAGGAAAATAACCCTCATGGCCATGTACTATATATGTTGTGAAGCACGGGTGGAGGGGAAAAAGCATATGCGTCTTCAGTGACAGCCAAGCTGCATTTAAAGTTGTGTCCAACAGTTCAACTAGCTCGAAATTGAAACAGGGTTCGCTGTAATCATTAACTTTATCCTGTATGTTCGAGCCCATTGCAAATGTATTTTTAAAACTGTGCATATGTACATGTGTATATGCATTCCCGTCCGCCGCGATTACCGTCGACCAATGTAAGCTAAATTGTAAAATGTAAATGTATCCGCTTAATCCACAGCAATACGGTAAGTAACAGCCGTTATTTGCCGTAATCCCTGCCTCCGATATTAATTTGTGTTCAACTGCGGTCACCCGCCCACATAATTTTCCACAATGTGAGCACTTCAACTTTTCACATTATAATTCCATGTCGATCACCTTCACCATCGCCTAGCCCTGCCACAGCCAACAACATCCGGGTAAACCAGCCATCGACAACCGGTAGTCGCCGCAGCATGGCGACTAAATTAAGTGAATGCCTTCAATTAATGCCCGTTCGCAAAATGGGTGCCTGATTTTGTGAGATAAATTGAATGTCAGCAATTTCATCATTCATGTAATGGATTTAATTGCAAGCCAAGAGTCTGATCACCTGGCTTGTAAGTCCCGATGATATCGTATGGGTATGGGTATGTCAATCACAAATGATGATTTTTGACATACCTGTTAGTTAAATTATATCATATGACTTGCAAGAAGATCATGGTTAATTAGCCTCAAAGGATAATGACCATACCGACATACTAGTTCCACAGTACTCGTAAGTGAAAAACGAAATCAAAGTAAACCACACTCAATTGTCAATGGGAGTGACTGTTTTAATTGAATATAGTTGGAAACTTGTAGACTACAATAGATACCATTTCACTAATTTTCATCAGCACCTCTACAAGAAGCTCACATCTTAAACTCCCCTCAGCTTTGGGTATGAGTGGGAAAACCTAGTGCTTTGAGTGAAATTGATTTGTTGGATCCAGGCCCACGAACTTAGTGTCATCTGTTGAGAAAATTTAATCAAGAAGGACACCTGGTTGCCAAGAGAATTAAATATACTCGTATACACAAATGCTATTTAGATACTCGTACTCGAATATATGAGAAAGTTGCCGGTGTGCTTTGGTTCATTTTTCCTTGTGCTATCTGTTTCTATAGCAAACTATCTAAAGTTACGAGTACAATTTCTAAGACTGCGTATACACGGTGAGACAAAATTGAATTGAAGGGACGAACGGTCGGCAAAGGGAGTATGTACCATAAAGGTGCGGGAAACTAATTTAATTTTAGTTCAAAGGAGGTCGAAGGTATGGCAAGACGTGCGTCATTCCATCTCATCTTTCGGGGGTTATCTAGACGGAACGCAGATGACTTTAAACAAATTACATTGAGGAATTTATATTTAAAACAATTTGTCTTTGCTTTTGAATTCAAATTAAGGTTGAATGGATGAAGTGACATGTTTTGGGAGATTGTTGACGGTACTAGGAGACTCAGGTAATGTCTTATTTGGAGCGATGATAGGAATGCTCGTGAGTTATTAGTAATACGAACCTTTGTACTTCCTTTTTACTTAATTATTGAGCGATGGACTTTTTTCTATTTACGGGCATTTAAGTGATAGGTAACGTAAAAACTCCATGTGGGTTTTTTCTTTTGTAAATTTTTAAGCAAATGGTGTTCTTTATTGTCTTTAACCCTTTACCATTTCTTCATAATTCCATTGATGTAGGACGTTGGTAGTTTAGCGGCGAAACGTATGGCCAACTTAATTCAGCAGCTGTTTTGCCGGCCATTTTTTTGCCATCAAGAGAGTTTTGCCAACGATAACCAACGATGTCGGATGAATCAAAACTTTCCAACCAAGTTCCGTTACATCAAACATGGGTGTGGCCACTATCGCGACAAAACACAACGTCTTTTCTGTTGGGCAAAACATAGAGTTTTTGAATAGCCCGGGTTTTTTTTTTTTCATATGATTCCAAGCTGTCATGCGGTTCATACTTACATATGTGCCTTCGCTATCTTCTAATAGCTGACGTGCCCCTCCTGCCCTACTAGTCGTACAATTTTGTTGAATATTTTTCACTAATTGGCCACCCCGAGCGAAGTGCCTTTTGATACGAAATTTCCGGCACAAAATAGAGCAAATAACTCCTGGATTCGGCGTTTACTCGTACTGACAGCAAACTCCCCAGCGTACATTTTACAAAATGTTCGGCACGGTTTTCCCTTTTTCATAGTAAAACAGCATCACATAGCGCATTAACAATGTTTGAACTCCCTGAAGTCTTATGGACTCAAAACGATAAAGAAGCATCTATATAAAACATCTTCCTTAGCCCAAAAATATATTCTGAGTATTTAGAGTCTCAGGGAGGGAGGGAGCGAGCAAACAGAGCAAAGAAGCTGATCGCGTTTAACATGGCAAACGCCGGCTTCGATCTCTGTCCCTGCTCAATCCAAGCTGACGCACAGCGTCCGCGTCAAAAAATCTTCGAATCCACTCCGGAAGGAAAGCGCGGCAGAGTACGGCCGCCTCAGCGGTGGCGCACGCAGGTGGAAGGGGACCTCAACCAACTGGACGTGCGGCACTGGAAACAGCTGGCCAAAGACCGTGCCGGCTGGAGACGCTTGTTGGTTGAGGCCCAGGTTCACCACGGACTGTAGCGCCGCCTAAGTAAGTAAGTATTTAGAGTCTCAGAATACTGCTTGTTCCTTAGAGATCCTGCAACCCCTTCGAATCTGTCAGGTAATCTATTAATCTTGACATCTTCCATGCCATTAACAGCCGGTGCAGGAATCAATCTCCAAAGTAAGAAGTACCAGCAGACCACATAACTTAAGCAAAGGTGTCTGATAAAACCTCTGTAGTCGAGTTGAGATCGAGTCGAGATTTCGACCGAGGTACATATTTCAACACACTGAGTCGAGAAGTTGCGAAGTTGAAACGGGGTTGAACTGACAGATGCTATTCTCCTTTTGATTGTATTAGTGCTCGATTGTGCTCTGACAGTTGTGTTTTGAAAATGTCAGTTAATAGTGAAAAAATTATTTCATCTGCTTGCGTAAATTACATTGCAGATAAAATAATTTTTTCAATTAGTTACTACCACAAAGGACTGGCAAAGGACCAACTATCCGACGGATGCTGGCCTGCTAAAAAGCGAGAAGAGCCACCGCAGTCGAACATCTTGCGACACTGTTAGTAAGTCCTAAGCCCACTTCCTCGTGGTGCCATCTGGAGATTTCCTATGGAAAGTGCAGACGGGGAAGGGCGAGCCTCCTGCGCCAAAAAACAGGATTAGTCGGTTCGGCTACGGCCTAGCAAGCTGCAACCGTAAAACAACCACAGACTCCGAAACAACCACAAGCCTCGGATACAACGGACCGGATTTATGTTGACGAACCTTGCAAAAAACAAAAAAAGGACAAATCTTCGGCTTCGTACGTGGAATGTTAGGTCCCTAAACAGGCCACGTGCAGCCGAACAAGTTGCGGACGACCTAGACCGCTATAAAGCGGAAAGACATAACCGCCATCCAGGAAATGCGATGGAATGGACCGCGTATAAAGCGGATGAAAAACTGCGATATTTACTACGGCGACTGCTATAGGGAGAGAGGGTAACGATTGTTTGGATGCGGATTTGTTGTTCGAGGTGGACTAAGGCAAAACAATCCGTATCAAGGCTACATTTTTTAACATCAGCCTGATCTGCGTCCACGCCCCCACGGAAGACAAGTATGACTCCGCCAAAGATGAGTTCTATGATCTCCTAGATAGAACGTATGCCCAATGTCCCAGCTATGACATCAAAATTGTACTACGAGACTTCAATGCTAAGCTGGGTAAGGAAAGCATCTTTGAACGAGTCATCGGCAAACATAGCCTACACGACACCACCTCCGATAACGAATACAGGCTGATTGATCTTGCTACGGGGCGAAATCTCCTTCTAGCCAGTACGCGCTTCCCGCACCTCGATATACACAAAGGTACCTGGCGATCTTTTGATCAATCGACTACCAACCAGATTGATCACATTGCGATCGACGTCAGACACTCCTCCACTATTCTTGATGTTCGAACTTTCCGAGGGGCTAACATCGACAGGGACCACTATCCTGTAGTAGCCACGATGCTCTTACGGATATCACGAACGCAACAGAGTAGAGTAAGAATACAAAGTAATGACGTCGGAAAGCTACTATCGCCAGAAACCGCTCGTGCTTTTACCGATCGCGTCTCCCTTAAGCTCTCCAATACACCTGGATCTTCCACGCTATCAATAGAACAGCAGTGAAGCCTTTGCAAATAAGCACTGAAAAGCTCTGCATCCGAAGTTTTGGGTTTCAATGCTCCACCACGAAGAAACACCTGGTTCTATGACGAGTGCAAAAGGATTCATACAGCGAAGCAGGATGCATATAAGGCCTCGCTGTATAAAAGAACAAGAGCAGCTCGTGAGCTCCACAAGTTAAAAAGAAGGGAGGAGCATAAACTTCTTAGAAGAAAGAAGAAAGAGCACGAGAAGCGCGCGATTGAGGATTTGGAGAGGTGTTACTGCAGGCGTGACATTCGTTATAAAGCCAGAACGAAAGCCTGCAGGGATGAGAACGGACACCAAGTAGTAGAACCGCAGTCGATGCTGGAGTATGGAAAAACCACTTCTGCATACTGTAAAACGGCGATGTTAGTCAATATACCGCTGTCAGGCAGAATGATCCATTTCTAATCGACGGAGACCGTAGAGAATTCTGTCCCCCTGACCTCGATGAAGTTAAGATTGCTAGATCGAGGCTCAAGTCGAATAAAGCTGCTGGCGCAGACGGACTGTCTACTGAGCTCTTCAAGGCAGCTGGGGATGACCTGGTTGGGAGCATGCACCAGCTCATCCGTAAGATATGGTTAGAGGAAGGCATGCCCGAGGAATGGAGTCTCAGCATCGTATACCCGATCCACAAGAAAGGAGACCCCTCTGATTGTGCCAACTATAGAGGAATAAGTCTCCTTAACATCGCCTACAAAATCTTCTCGGCCGTTTTGTGTGAACGCCTGAAGCCTTTTGTAAATAAGCTGATAGGTCCTTATCAGTGCGGATTCAGGCCAGGAAAGTCCGCCATCAACCAAATCATCACACTACGGCAGATCCTGGAAAAAACCAATGAATTTCAAGTCGACACTCACCACCTATTTGTCGACTTCAAAGCCGCATATGACAGCGTAATTAGAGACGAGCTATACAACGCTATCTCTACCTTTGACATACCTGCTAAACTCGTCAGACTATGCAGGATGACTTTGGAGAATACTCCCTGCTCCATCCGAATCGGTGAACACCTTACCGATAGTTTTGATGTCAGAAAAGCATTCAGGCAGGGCGATGCGCTGTCGTGTGATTTCTTCAACATCATATTGGAAATGATTGTACAAAAATCACTGACCAATACAAGAGGCACAATCTATTTCAAATCCTCGCAACTCCTTACATACGCCGACGACATCGATATAATAGGTAGATCACAGCGAGATGTCAATGAGGCGTTCGCGAGTATTGAGATGGAGGCGGCGAAAATTGGTTTGACGATAAACGAGGGCAAAACTAAATACATATATGCTGTCATCAAAAAAGAACGCTTACCACTGACGTCTTGGCCAGAACGTTTGTATTGGCAGATTTAAGTTCGAGGTAGTTAAGGACTTCGTCTACCTTGGCTCCGCAGTGACCTGGAACAACGACATCAGTTCCGAAATCAAACGCAGAATCACTCTTACCAATCGCTGTTTCTTTGGGCTCAGGAGGCAACTGAGTAATAGATCCCTTTCCCGATGGACAAAGTTGACACTATATAAGACCCTTATCATCCTGGTCCTGTTGTACGGCGCAGAAGCATGGACACTATCAAAAGCGGATGAGGAGACCGTTGGTCGGTTCGAGAGAAAGATTTTGCGCGTGATTTTTGAGCCTATAAACGCAGACGGGGGATGGAGGAGAAGATTCAACCACGAACTTTACGGGCTGTACAGCGACATGAGCCTACTTAGGCGTCTGCGGATTCAACGCCTAAGATGGCTGGGCCATGTAGAGCGAATGGACACCACAGCTCCAGCCCGGAGAGTCTTTGGATCCAACCCCGAGGGACGAAGAAGCAGAGGACGGCCGCACTTAAGATGGCGCATACAGGTGGAAGGAGGCCTCAGCCAACTGGGTGTGCGGCAATAGAAAAGGCTAGCAAAAGATCGTGCTAGATAGAGGGGCATGTTGGTTGAGGCCCAGGTTCACCCCGAATTGTAGCGGCCGCTAAGAAGAAGAAGTTGCTATTTTTTTTTTTCGTTATTATATTACATTTATTATTATTCATTTTCAAATTACAATATTATTTTAGACAGCTCAAATCTAGTACAATTTAACAATTTAAAATTAAAATCAACGTTACGGAAGATAAGAGCTACATACATATGTAGATACATACATATTTCTTTCTCACTTTGATTTAAATTATCTGCGAAGCCTAAAAGGCTTGTCTGCAGAAGACTAGGTACAAATATATGATTCACTCTAATTAAAGTTTACACGTATATAGGTAACATAGATAACATTTTAGAAATAATAAATATTACATATCTACAATTAACAGTAATTTTGAATTTAAATACAATTTTTTGGCGCTCTTTAGTAGTTGGTGTCTTGTCATGTTGATAAAGGACGTTGGCAATTCATTGAATATCTTTGGTATCATAGCCTCGTAGGTTCTTTGTCCATATTTGTTCCAGGATCTTGGAATATCGTAGCATCCTTGTTGTCTTCGTCGTGTATTAAAGGCTTGTTGAGATTGCTTCTTGTACCTACTATCATTAAAGAAAGCTGAAGTTTGTAGATATTTTCAATGTTCAGCATTCTTATGTCTTCATCCATTGGGGTCTGTGGATAGTTGTATGATCCTCGTATAATCTTTTGTATACTTCTCACTAAGGAGAGGAGGTTTGTCATTTGCGGGGCTTGTCCCCATTCAAGCACTCCATACCTCAGATGAGATTCGACAAGACCAAAATAGCATTGGTGTAATACGGATGGTGGACAAAAGTTGCTCAGATGGTACAGAGCATATGCGGATTGGTGTAACTTCTTAATAAGATGTTCTATTTGATAGCTCCACTTAAAATTGTAGTCCACAATAACGCCAAGGTACTTGTAAGCTGATACGCTTTCTATCTTGTCGCATTCGTCAGTGTCCTGTAATTTCAGGTAGTTACCTGACATACGGAGGCACATTCGATCATGTACTTTCAGTGATATATTTCCTTTTTGAATATGTGGAGGACGTATATGCATAGTTTTCGTTTTCTTTGAGTTGACAACAAGACCATTATCGTGACACCAAGCAATTATTGCGTTGAACTCTTGTTGCTTTATTTCTACGGCTTGAACAGCATGTTTGTGACTTACAACTATAGCAGTATCATCAGCGTATGCATATCCAGTACTTTTTTGGAGCACTGAAAGCATATCATTTATATAGATGATGAAAATAAGGGGTCCCAGTTTTGACCCTTGCGGAACTCCGTATTTTATATCTTGGTCTTCACTGAATTCATCACTAATTCGCACTTTAAACTTTCTGTTGCTCAGGTAGCTCTGAAACCAAAGCAAAATATTTTCTCGGACACCAATATTTTGTAAATTTTCTGTAATCCTTCTATGGCACAATGTATCAGAAGCTTTTTTAAAATCGATGAACAGGACGATAGAACTATGGTTTTTATTTAGGCTGTTATTTATTTGGTTTGCAAAGTCACCAAGCAATCGACTTGTGCTTTTGTTTTTGCGAAATCTAAATTGTCTTGGATGTAGAATGCTAAATGTTTCTACATAGTTGTATAGTCCTTTAGCCATCATCTCCTCCAGTACCTTATCCACCACTGAGAGTAGTGAAATCGGTCTGTAGTTCGTAATCTCATTTTTCTTTCCACTTTTGTAAATTGGCCGTACAATAGATGTCTTTAATAGATTCGGGACCGTTGATTGGTTAAAGCTCCGATTTATTAAATTTCTCAATATAGGTTCTAGAGTTAATGCTTTTGCTTTGAGATCTCGAGGTCTTATTCCGTCAATGCCTGGTGCTTTACAAACGTTTAGTGATCTAAGGGCATTTTCAATTTCTATTGCAGTCCCTTCTTCAAGGTACATAGATCTTCCCACTTGGCTTGATCCTCGACAAAATATTTTCTTGTCGCAATCGTGAACAATCTCCTTGATTTCCGATGATAGTACATAAGTAAATTTGTTGACTAAAGAGCTTATGCTCTTTTCATTTGCAAAATTTGCTTTCAGGGTATCATCAAGATTACGCGACTCTCTCCCTAGAATTTTATTCACTAGTTTCCAAGTTTCTTTTGGGTTACTTTTGAACCTTTCAAATTGGAATTTAAAATATCGGAGTTTGGCTTGACGAATTTTTTATTGAGGTTATTGCGAAAGATCTTGTATGCTCTCGCGTATTCTTCATTTTCGTTATTGTTTTTATACTGCATGTATAGTCTATCCCGCTCCTTGCACGCATTCTTTAATTCATTTGTCATCCACTTGTGTTCGTTGTTTCTCGGCTTATATTGTCGTACCAGAGTGGAAGACTGTATGATCTCCGCGAATGCATTATTAAATCCTTCGTAAAATTCGTTTACGGTGCTATATTTATTAAGCTCATTCCAATTATACATTGCTATGTTGTTCATAAGTTGTCTACTAGAAACATACTGTTGGCTGATGTTATTTTCAATGCTTGGCTCACACCATCAACTCTTTATCGGCGTCTGAACGCAAGCGCAATCAAAACAAAATTGGCTTCCCACGTCAAAAAAAGAGTCAAAAAAACTAGGAAAAATAGATCACACACACAAAGACACACACAAAGGCACACACAAGGAGAGCGTCGTAACGTAGTAGGTAATGTGTTGGCCTCTGACGCCGATGACACAGGATCGAATCCCGACAACAGCCATGTCATCGAACGTGTCTTTCACGGTTTTTCTCCTCAGCGGGGTACTGACAAAACCCCCTGTAGTATAATTGTCAAGAAAAGCTTCTCGAATCTCGCCGTTCGGAACCGACAATAAATTTTAGGTTCCTTTGACCAGTGGGAAAATAAAAACACACACAACATGGTTGATTGAGAGAATAAAGGCTTAGGTTCTCCATGAGATGTAACGCTACCAACTTATGCACATACATACATACATACATACCGGATGTAATACAAAATCAAAGAGAGGTTTTTCGCCTTTCCTGCGGTACTGGGCTCTTTCCGGGTACGTGGAAAACAGCATTTGTCCAGCCCATCTCCAAAAAAGACGAATCTTCTCCTTCCAAGTACCGATCCATTGCACTAACGTCCCCTCTCTGTAAGGTCATGCAGACGGTGAGTCAGTTATTGAAAAACCTTGAATCTCAGAAACTAATCAATGACTGACAATATATATAGCATTAGATTCACTGTTGATTTGAAGGCATGTCTTAACGAAAAATAATTGCACTGAATATTTCGAAATATTTGAAAGGGTTTGGCACGAAACTATCTCTTTTTCAATGGATTTGAAATTACTTTTCGAACCATTCAACTTTAGTTGTTTGGAAATAATTCAAGCCCGGCATCAACTTTTTAAGTGCTGATGTTCCTCAGGGCTCCGTTTTATCTCCAATACTCTTTCTCGTTTTTATAAATTATCTCTTGTCTGTCACTTCTAATCCAATCCACTCTTTCGCGGACAACAGTACCCTCACCACCGACTTGTATTTGAATGAATGGCACTTGCACCTTAGAAACCGAAAAGCTTTCCATCCTGGGTATGTGTGTCGCTAGCAGTCTTGGTTGGAACCAACACATATTCGGTGTCGTCAAGAACGCTGCGAAATGCCTACCTCTTATTCTTCTTTTGGTGGCGTTACAGCCCATGAAGGACCAAAGACATGCTTCTCTCAATCACCCATGTTGTGTGTGTTTTATGTATTTTTCACATAGGTGAAAAGGACCTACAGTTTAATGTCGATTCCGAACGGCATGAGCCGAGTTGCCAGTACCCCGCCGAGGTGGGACGCCGCGAAATAAATATTCGATGGCACTGGTGTTATCGGAATCCGAATTCGCTCATCGTGCGTCAGAATCCAACACACTAACCACTTAGGTTAGGTCCCCAGGCTTCTTAAATTAGACCGCTGTTTTATCGATACTTCCACAGAAAATGCCTTCAAGAGATGGTTGCATTCCGCCCCTTCAACAATTTTACTGTAACACACGACTCTCACTCACACGCAGGCTTTAACGTGGTTGTAGCCCGAGTAAATGTTTGAAAGGTTCCTGAAATATCTTCTATCGATCGCAGGACAAAAAGATCTCCCAGTCGGAATGTGCTCCTTCAAAGGATAATCGGATCTAATATCATTTAAGATGAGCCTTGAATGGTTTATTTGTCAGCACTTATTACCCCGATCTACACTTGAGGCATTAGGCATCTAGGAGCATGTATGATCATAAGTATCAGAGCTCACCGCTCCATATGTCAACAAAATATGTAATTATTATTCCATCCAAATATCTAGTGTCCATTAAAACTATAAAACTTGATTCCTCCATGATATTTTATTTGAGGTCATGGGTACACATAAAAACACGAAATTATTCCGTGTCATATGGTGCTACTATAAACTCCAACACCTGCAAGAATTATAAATCCTTTTTTTCATAATCCAAAGGAAGAAATTACATATTTTTATTGCTCAAAAATCCCTCGAGACATTTGAAAAGAATAGACTGATAAGACAGAAACCCTTCGCTATCCGAAAGAGATTAAGAATTTCTTGCTATCCAAGACAACGTTCTAATGTCCATATGCCATCGAACATCCGTCGTTTTGATTAAGTTTCACAAATGCAATAAATCCACTACGGAATTAAGTCCGACTTCGTTTGCAAAGGATGCCGAACTATAAAACTCGTTTACCACCCTCATCTAAGAGACACACTCGTGCATAGTTTATATGACATTATCTGGCATTTATCCCTTCAATGGTACACCTTTAGCAGTTGTCACCTTATCACATGCTATCTACATCCACGTAGAGATACTCGCAATGTGTCTAAGATCAAAGTAATAAATCAACCGGGGGGATGGTATCCTATACTTCGAATCCAGACGTCTTGCAGCTTAAGTGCCTCTATTTCGTAGAAGAACGTTTTATTTCGTTGCAGTCATCCTTTCTTTTGCTCTGGCTGCTGGCTCGGTTACTATCTAGATTTATTGCGATGAATTTGGTTTTTCTCGCCCTTCGAATGGCTGGTTGGCCGAATGAAGAACGATGAGCAGACGCATTTCTGTGATTTGTGAAATGCATTCAAAGAATAGCGAAGAGTTGCTGAGCTGAAGGATGTTGGGCTTCCTTCCTTTGTTGCCTAATGAAGTTCCGAAAAGATTTACGAGCGGAAGGTTCGTATTGATGACGTTCAAGGATGTTGTGAAGAAGTCTGCTGTTGCGATAGACTGTTCTGGTTTTTAAGTTTGTCGGCTAGATTTTGAACAATTGGACGTGAAGTGGTCTAGAAATGTGCCTTGGATTTTGTCACTAAGTGGTTTTAACCAGTTTAATTTAACTTTAAAGTTACAAATATTCACTTTGACTCCTTGATGAATTCTACTTTAGGTACTAACTGAAACTGTAGCACTTTCAATGTTGGCATGTGTTTTTCGTTGATCAACTATTAATATACATAGTCGAGTTAGTAATTCTTTTGGCGTAAGATTTAATGGTCACCGCTGGAGCGCCCATCGGATCCAGTAGATTACGGTGGCCTGCTCTACTCTCTTTCCGGGCGCAGTGGTTAGTGTATTGGACTCTGACGCACGATGAGCAAGTTCAGATCCCGATAACGCCAACGCCATCGAATGCTTAGGAGCTGAGAGAAGCTTGGCTCTGCTCCTTCATGGGCTGTAACGCCACCAAAGAAAGAAAGAAGACTCTACATTCTTTTAGGTTTGGCTAAGTAACCTTAATTGGCTGAATCGCCTTATGTGTTATTAATACTGTCAGGCGAATCAGACCTCCAGGCGCGCTACCCTTAGCAAACCAATTAGAGCTAGGCACAGGTTTGTCCTTAACAATCTCATAATTTGATAGGTTTCTACCCCTCAAATGATGATTTGTGACGTACACGATTAAAGCCGTATAGGCTGCGTGGCAAGGGTAAAAAGTTTGCCAAGATTCTTAACAAGCGGGAACGACACAGTAGTGAGTGTACGGTTGCGGGAAATGAACTTATCTAGAGCCAGACACTACACCAATAGCTGGTCGCGTACTAGCCTGCCGCAAATTAAGACAGGCTTTTATTTCTAAGAGAGATTCCTGTCTGAGATGAGAGCTATGTACGAGTATATATTTCGATTGATCAGATTCACGCATTGGGTAGTGTGTGGCCTCTAATGCCGATGACACGAGATTGAATCCCAACTGCAGAAATGTTATGTTTTTCAGAGTGCCCTCTCCTCAGCGGGATACTCTGACAAACCCCCCTGTAGTATAATTGTCATGTCGGAATCAGCAATAAACTATCGGCCCTTTTCATCCATGGGAAAATAGAATCATACACATCATGAGTGATTGAGAGAAGCTGGGCATAGGTTCTCCGAAGTTATAACGCCGTATGTACATAAAGGGTGTTTTTATAATGTATACGAATTCAGAATGGAATTAAATACTTGATACTAATGCAAGTGCCATAATATGTTATATTCGTTTAACAGATAATTTGATGTCATTATCGCCTAACATGACCTACCCAAGGTCATGTACCCAGTATGCGCGCCACGACTAGCTCGAATGAAGCGCCATCCTGAGATCTACTATTCTACAACTTTATCGAGCAACTGGGGCCGTACATCAGAAATAACATGGCAAACGTTGCAGGCCAGTCCACTGATCTATTACGCGAAATCCTGCATTCAGCAAATGGTTCCAGCAATAAATTGATGGTGTCGCGCGCAATGTGGCATGTTGCGCCATCTTTTTGAGACCAAGACTTTGTCACATTAATGCCATTCAACTGAGAAACGAAGAAGCCCGAAAACATGTCTCTATAGCACTCTCCATTGACGGTAACATTCTGACGGGCATCATCCTTAATTCTTTAAGGGCCGACGATTCGACCAATCCATAGTTGTTGAGCTTTAATGGTTGTAATCGCGTTTGTCCACTCCAAATTCGGCAATTTTGCTTGTTTATACATATACCTAGGTATTTAAACAAAAATGGGCCTCAATGGTGAACGAAAATGAGGATCAAGCTGAATTACATTTTCGGCCCATTCACCGAACCTACAACACATGTAATGGTCACGCGGTTTAACTTCTTGCCAAAGCTGGATCTTATGAGCTTTTAAGCCAAGATCCATAGCTCTAATTTCTGTTCGCATTGTTTGTCGTTTTTGGGGATGCTGTTATCCGCTAGGGTGTACTTGGTACGAAAAGGATTTAACGTGTTCTAACTTAGTTGCTCAGATGGACGATTATATCGACCGTATGGACGAAGCGCGCGATAAGTTTGGCGACCCGAACCATGGCTTTCAAAAAAAGTTTTCACAATTTGCACGCATTGTTGTGGCGTTAGTATATTGACCGTATGTTGGCAAAATATACCAACTACAAGTCAATTTTCGGCTGTCAAATCGACATTCTGTAGAAACAGTGTTGTCACTTTAAAAACCAGTTCTTTAAAAAAAACACCCTTCACATTCAGCACCTAACTTGGTTGCAATCTAGAGATTATTCAAAATGCCTGGTATGAATGCGTTTAATGAACCAATATTTTCCATATGGTCGGCCAAAGAGGGGCTTAGATTACAAGTAACGTGTTGTGATTCAATTTTAGTGAAATTTGGTGAGAAACCCTCAGAAGTCTTCCGAAAGCTGCAGGTGTTGAACACCGTGAATCAGTAGCAGACAATCCACGTGAAGCAGCTCCCGCCATCTCTCGTACCGTAAATATGTTCCTATCGACACGACAGTGACTAATAGGCTTCCAATAGGGGCCTGTGAACTTTGACAGTTGATGAGGGCCATATTGTTGAAGCTACATCTGTCAAGTTCTTTTTTTTTTCTTTCTTTGGAGGCGTTACAGCCCAAGAAGTACCAGAGTCAAGATTCTCTCAAGCACCCATGTTGTTTGTGATTTATTTTTCACCCAGGTCACACAGGTGAAAGGGACCTATAGTTTTATGTCGATTCCGAACGGCGTAAGTCGAGAAGCCTTTTGCGGGCAAGTATACTACGGGGGGGTTTTGCAAGTACCCCTCAGATGAGGGACGCAGCGTAATAAACATTCGGTGGCGTTGGTGTTATCGGCATCCGAACTCGCTCATTTTGCGTCAGAGTCCAACACACTAACCACTGCGCTATGGCGTCCTCTGTTAAGTTATTTGTGATTTTGTGTGTGTTTTGCCAAATCCCCATGAATGGGCATATGTATGTAGCGTTCAACAACACGTGTAAATGATAAAATTGTTTTATCAAAATGTACGTTCTGTTCGGGAACCTACAGCGCGCTTCGCCAATTTTACGATCGTCCTATCGAGGGAGCTATTCGCAGTGTAATGGATAAATTTTAGTGGATCAGCAAACGATAAGCCGACATCCCTACGTTGACGAAACGCCAGAAGCATCGCCGCTGTCCGTGAGAGTGTGCAGGAGAATTAAATGTAGTCGATTCAGCGTCGGCCTTTCGCAGGCCACAACTTGGCGAATTTCGCGTCATGACATGAGCCTACACCCGTACAAAATTCAACTGACCCCGCAGCTGAAGGTAATCGACCATAGACAACAACGGGTGTTCGCTGAATGGATTCTGGAGCAGGGGGGAATTGGCCCTAATTTTAATCGAAAAATCGTCTGGCTACGTCAACAGATAAGATTGTCGAATTTGGGACGATACCAATCCACATGAGACCCAAGAGCATCCAATACTACATCAGGCCGGCAATCCATGGACGATCTGAGCCTGAGATATAGCTGCCTTCCATCCTTGACGATCCCGGGCACGCTACTCCGAGTTATCAAGACCGAGAAGTCTTACATCCGCGATTACTTGGTCTTCATTGCGGAGGTTCGGTCTTTCTCTTCCTCTCGAACCAGAGAGGACCCTAGGAGTCGAAGACCCTCTTAGCTGGAGCCTTGGGGTTCATAGTCAACGGATCTTTGTCGGACTATATCCACATCTTTGTACAGCTCGTTAAGTTCGCGATGTCTTCTCCTCCATTCACCTTCCTCACAGATAAGACCAAATATCCGGCGCAGAATTTTTATTTCGAAAGAACCCAAAAACAGCTCCGCCGTCCTACTTATCATCCAGCTTTCGGCTCCGTATAGCATGACTGGCAGTATAAGCGTTTTGTAAAGCATGACTTTGGTTCTTCGAGTGAGAAATTTGGCCCAAGCTGTTTGGACAAACCCAAGTAGCAGCGGCTGCCAAGGGCAATCTTATGCCAGATCTCCACTATTTGTCCGAGGTAAACAAGCTCCTTAACCATCTCGAAATGATGCTGTCAGCCGTTGGATTTTGTCCCCAGTGGTGAGCGACAGATCGGTTTTAGCTTGACAGTATGTATTTTGTCTTATCCTCGTTAACTTTAAGACCAGCTCGTTTCGCCTCTTCCTAAATCGCCGTGAAACCTTCTTTAACATCACGCCGTCACGCCGAAACCGCGCAATGATGTCAATATCATCACTATCACTCCTACACGTCGCACTATCTGCACCAGCACCAAATTGAAGAAGTCACAGGACAGCGCATCTCCTTGCCGAAATCCGGTGCATGTTTCAAACGGCTTGGATGTCCTAGAACCGAACTGCACGGTGCATCGCGTTTTTTTTAGCGTGACGCACCACAGCTGGATCGGTTTTCCTGGGATCCCGAAATCGGCCATCGCATCAAACAATTCTTTGCAATGAATGCTCTTCTTCTTCTTTAGTGGCGTTACAGCCCATGAAGGACCAGAGCCAAGCTTCCCTTCAATCACCCATGTTGTGTGTGATTTATTTTTCGCACAGGTGAAAGGGACCTACAGTTTAATGCCGATTCCGAACGGCGTGAGTCGAGAAGCTTTTTCTGGGCAAGTTATACTACGGAGGGTTTTGCCAGTACCCCGCCGAGGAGGGACGTCGCGAAATAAACATTCGATGGCGTTGGTGTTATCGGGATCCGAACTCGCTCATCGTGCGTCAGAGTCCAACACACTAACTACTGCGCCACGGCGCCCTCATGAATGCTCTAGTATACTTAATTACTTACTTACTTAGGTGGCGCTATATTCCGTGGTGAACCTGGGCCACAACCAACAAGCGTCTCCAGCTGGCACGGTCTTTGGCCAGCTGTTTCCAGCGCCGCACGCCCAGTTGGTTAAGGTCCCCTTCCACCTGCGTGCGCCACCATAAATGCGCACGCAGGTGGAATCCCTTCCTTCCGGGGTGGATTTGAAGACTCTTCGGGTCGGATATGTATTTTCCTTGCGCTCTACATGGCCTAGCCACCTTAGACGCTGTATCCGTAGACGTCGTACCAGGCCGATGTCGCTCTTTAATCCGTACAGTTCTTCATCAAATCTTCTCCTCTATACACCGTTTGAACAAACGGGACCGTAGATAGTGCGCAGAATTTTCCTCTCGAAACGACCAGGGGCATCTTCATCCACTTTTGTTAAGGTCCAAGCCTCTGCGCCGTAAAGGAGGACTGGGATGATCAAGGTCTTATATAGTGTCACCTTGGTTTTCCGAGAGAGATCTCTACTTCTCAATTGCCTCTTGAGCCCAAAGCAACAGCGGTTGGCAAGAGTGGTTCTGCGATTTATCTCAGCGCTGGTGTTGTTGTCGCCGGTCATCAATTCAATTCAATTCAATTTTATTTATCAAAAGTTTTTGATTACACAGTTAAAGCCTGAAAAGCCTTAAGGGCTTGTCTGCAAGCGACTAGATAACAAAATATACATTTTTTTTTCAGAAAAACTAGTGAGAAATTGAATCGTACATATACATATCTAAATACAATCATAAGTTTATAAATCTTGCGTTTCTAAATACATTTTTTTTGCGTTTTTCATGCATTTTGTTTTAGGCATGTTTCTCAAACATATTGTAAGCTCATTTAATACGGTTGGTTCCAAGATTTCGGAATAGCGAAGCGTCCTTGTTGTTTTCTTCTTGTATTGAAATGTTGTTGAGTTGGAATTTTATACGTGTTGTCGTTCCAAAAATTGTTAATTGTCTCAAGCTTAAAGATATGAGACATACTTAACATTTTCCTGTTAATAGGTGTCTCCCGCTGTTCGAGTTGATTCCCGCCTGACGTTTTGTATATCATCTTCTTGGTCGTGTTATGTGTGGTTACAAGTTGTGACATCTGTGGTGCTTTGCCCCAAGCTAGGATACCATATCTAAGGTGTGATTCCACCAGACCAAAGTAACTACGCCTTAATACCGATGGTGGACAGAAATTGGCCAGATGGTACAGCGCATATGAAGATTGCCGCAACTTTTTCATAAGTGTCTCAATATGTTAGCTCCATTTAAGATTGTAGTCTGTAGATACTTGTAGACTGAAACGTTCTCAATTATTTCGCCACACGAATCATTGTCTTTTAGCTGTAAGTGGCACCCAGCTTGATGTAGACATTCTCTATCATGTATTTTTAACACTATTTTTGCTCGTTGGATATGAGGTGGACGTACGTGCATTGCTTTCGTTTTCTTGGCGTTGATTACCAGGCCATGATCGTGACACCACGCAGTAAGTGCATTCAATTCTTTTTGCGTAATTCTAACTGCTGGTTCAACATGTTTATGACTCACTATGATGGCTGTGTCATCTGCATATGGGTGATTCCATGGTAACTCGCGTTACATTCGGAACGATTCATAGCTAATAAATTGAAATTTGCATCTGAATGCCAACATTAAATTACACAAATTATATTATTTTCTCACCTAATAACCATTTCCAGAGCGAGGTAGAAACA
Source organism: Eumerus sabulonum (assembly GCA_951905685.1). NCBI lineage: Eukaryota > Metazoa > Arthropoda > Insecta > Diptera > Syrphidae > Eumerus > Eumerus sabulonum. The sequence continues at coordinate 215,602,893 of OX645060.1, forward strand.
AATATTTTTTGATAACTAAATATTTACTAAACAAAAAATAAAATCATGTTGGTAACTCGCGTTACAGTTTTTGGACACTGGGTTTTGCAAATATAGTTTACTAAACATTTTCTGCGAAATTTACCAAATAAAGTGAATTTGTTGCATAGAAGTGAAATGAAGATAACCAGATCTGTTCATTATTAATGAGAAAATTAATATTTAAGGCGAAACTTTAAAGAAAATTTAAAAAATGTACGGTAACTCGCGTTACACAAAATCGGTAACTCGCGTTACTTCCCCTTCTTACTTCAAAAATTAAAGTTTCAGAAGCAAATTCGCCAAAATTTATCTTAAATGCATTAAAGGTGAAACGACTTGTTTTTATTATTTAATAATTTATAACATTGATAGTGGTATATTATCATCACTGCTGTCACTATCTGATGTATATACCTGGCTGTAAAAACTTAATTTTCCCCTGACGCTCACGTTCAAGTCTGAAAGTGGCATTTTACCTATGAGCATCCGACCTAGAAAGAAATTCAAAGGGAATAAGGTCTTAGTGTGGATAAAACGCTATACAAATTGGTGACGCGAGTTACTGGTAACTCACGTTACAAAAAATAAACGAAATTTCTTATGGAAGTAATGAGCAACACAGAAACTTTTGTTTGTTTATCGATATAGAATAACACGTTAAGACAGGAACAGAGTTTTTAATTAATTTGAATAATTAAAAATCAAAATATAGCAAAAAAGTGTCTGCAGTGGTAACTCGCGTTACAGAAAAATGTTGCACTTTCCATTTATTATTTTACACATTAAATCTTATGCTAAAGAATTATTTTGACATAGTACCGATCGCTTGAAATAGTATAAAACTAGTCACCTTAACTCACTACCAGCTTTAATAAAACAATCACGATAATTTATTTTCTTTCAAGCACGTTTACGCCAGCAGTTGTTGCTCATTTGCAATGGCAAGTTTGCATTGATTTTATAATGGCATATTCCGATATGTCTTATATAGAACACTTGGAAGAAGGGTAGTCGCATTTAGTTAATAAGTAGGAATAAAAGAAAGTCGAAAAATAAAATTTTTTTTTTTCTAACTTCATGTCCGCTTCTCATGGAATTACCCATATGCATATCCCGTACTGTGTTGACATACTGAGAGCAGCTCATTTATGTATGTTATAAAAATGAGTGGCCCCAGTTTCGATCCTTGTGGGACTCCGTACTCGGCACTTTGTTCATCGCTGTAGTTATCTTTAATTTTTACTTTAAAGCGCCTGTTGCTGTAGTCTTCGAACTACTTTAGTAAAGTCCCCCGGACACTGATTTTCTCAAGGTGCTTTAAAATGTTTTTATGGCTTAGGGTGTCGAACGCCTTTTTAAAGTCTATAAAGAGCACTATGGAGCTGTGATTCTTGTCGAGGCTGCAATATAATCAGTTAGCAAAATCCCCCAACAGTCGGCCTATACATTTGTTTTTCCGGTATCCAAATTGTTTGCCGTGTAGGATTCCGTATTTTTCCGTATAGGCGTATAATCTTCTGATTAGGACTTCTTCCAACACTTTGTCAACGACTGAGTGTATTTAGATGGGCCTGTAATTTTTTACATCATTCTTCTGTCCGCTTTTGAATATCGGATACCGCAGCCTGCTCTAAGCTCATGTTTATTAATTTTGTCATTACAGGGGCCAGAATATTAGCTATTGTTTTCAGGTCTATGGGTCTTATTCCATCTATTCCCGGAGATTTTCTTTCGTTTAGCAATCTGAGAATGTTTTCTATTTCCGCCACAGATACTTCTTCTAGATACATCGATCTTTGTATGCTGCTCATTGGTCTTTCAAACGTTCTGCAGTTGCATTCCTGGACTAACGTTTTGATTTCTGAGGTCAGTACATTCGCAAATTTATTTGGTAAATTATTGAGTCCCTCCCTTGCGAAATTCGTTTCCAGGATTTCATCTAGGTTAGTTGCTCTCTTTCCTAGTATCGTGTTGACTAACTTCCAGGTTTCTTTGGGATTACTGTTGAGTCCCCGGAATTCCAGCTCGTAATACCGTGCTTTTGTATAAAAAAATTTTTTGTTGAGCTCATTTCGGAACTTTTTATAATCTTTTGCGTAGTCTTGGTTTCTTCGCTTATTTTTATATCTTCTTTACAGTCTGTCTCTTTCTCTACATGCGCTTCTTAGTTCGCTCGTTATCCATTTATGCTCGTTGTTTTTTTGGTTTTCTAGCACGCGTTATTGTCGATGACTGAACTATTGCATTTAGGGCGTTCTTGAGGTGTTCGTAGAACTCATTAACATCATTGTGCTCGTACACGTTCTCCCAGTCATAGCTACTAATACTTTCTGTTACCATTGCGTTATGAATATACTGTTGACGTTGGCAGATTGAATTTTTTGCACGTTCTTTGGATTTTATTCCGCAGTATATTGCATAATGGTCAGAGATGTTCATTTCGATTACTCCTGACGTTATCTCTTCGTCTGTGACTCTTACTAGGCAATGGTCGATTAGTGTGCTCGTGTTCCTATCTAAGTCTACTCTTGTACTAGTTAAAATTGTGTTGAGGAGACCCTTTGATGCTATCATTGCCTCATAACTAAAAACGTATGCTTCATTTAGAAGCGTGTTTATATTTATATCTCCAATGACAAGCATGTTTTTGTGCTTAGAGTACTGATCTATATGATTATTTAATTCTTTAATAAAACAGTGCACATTCCCCTGTGGAGGCCTGTAAATTGCAATGAGTGCTACCTTGAAATCTCTGTGCTGGATGGTTAGTGATATATTCTCGTAGGAGTTGGTTTTTATATCGTGTACTTCATAACAAATACGGTTCTTTATATTGTTGCGGAGATGCAAGCGGACCGTTAAGTTCGAAAACTCTCTGGAAGCGGGGATGGGAATGATGTCAACTTCCAATGCAATTGTCAGAGCGTTCTAGAGATTTCCGATGGGGAACTTCCAACGGCGAACGTTCGAGATGGTGGACCGAGAGCTATATAAGCGCGAACACTCGCCCTCGACTTTCATTCAGTTTGTGGTATAAAAGAGCGTGTGACAAGTCGGTGTGATCAACCAAGGTGAAAAGAAAAGCTTTCAATAAAGGTTTGTGTATTGTGTAATAAAGCTTAAAGAGGATTGTACTGTGTAATAAAATTGGTGAAGCTACACAGATAATTGATCTGTGGTGAAAGAATTAAAAGTGTGTGTGTTTCAATTTAAATAAAAAGGACAATTGTAGTTTATCGCAATCCAGTGGTGCGAACCCTATTTGGTGTGGGGATCGAATAAATTTCGTAACATTTGGTGTCAGAAGTGGGATTGCGAGTAAACGAGTGGAACGTTTATTTAAATTGTGAATTGCACAAAGTGAATTGTTAAGAGATAGAAAAAATGGTGAAATTGGAAAAGTTGACAATCGAACAACTGAAAAGAGAGCTGGATGCTCGGCAATTATCCACAGTGGGAAATAAAGCCAACCTGGTGGAGAGATTGCGATCAGCGTTGCAGGAAGAAGGTGTCGACTGGGAGAGTTACGAATTCGTAGTGGAGAAGCCGTCGACATCTACTGAGCCAGGGTTCGATATGCAGCAAATTCTCGCGGCTATGAACGCCATGAGTGCTTCCATGAGCCAGAGACTAGAAGCAACCATACATCAAAAGTTGGAGGAAAATTCCACTTCTCTGAGCCAGAAACTGGAGAAACTTGAGGAATATTCCGCGGCCGTAAGTAGAAAGTTGGAGGAAAATTCTACTTCTCTAAACCAGAAACTAGAGAAACTGGAGGAAAATTCTACTTCCCTGAGCCAGAAGCTGGAGACGGTAGAAGAGATGCTAGAGAACAATCGAGAAAGCTTGAGAGACATCCAGCAAGCCGTCAACGATCGTTTCCAGGGGGTCGAAGAGCGAATCGATACACTGGACAAGAAGGTTCTAGATCTCGAAAATAATCAAGAAAAGATAATCGAGACTCTGGAATCGAGGTTCGACAAGAAGGTTCTGGAACTCGAGAAAACTGTCCAGAACGTTCAGCATCAAGGAATCGTTGTACCGACAGCAGCATCGAAATTCACAGCTCCCAACTTTGACGGCACGAGCGCATTTAACATCTTTAAGCTCCAGTTCGAGACAACAGCGGAACGGAATCAATGGGGAGAAGAAGATCGTGTGGCCGCTCTAGTAGTTTCGCTTAAAGGCGAAGCAGCTGGTGTTCTACAGACCATCCCGGAGACCCAGAAAAGGAACTACACAGTCATATGGGATGCTCTTCATCGAAGATACGGCAGTGAGCACATGCAGGAGATGCACAAGCTGGAACTTAAAGGACGCAAGCAGCGTGGAAACGAGACCATCCAGCAGTACGCTGCCGACATCGAGAGGCTGTCTCATCTAGCCTACGCGGATGTTCCAGTTGATGTGGTGGAAAAACTGAAAACGGATTCTTTCATCCAAGGGCTAAGGGACCCCGATACGCAACGAAGCCTGATTCTCCTGCCGAAGACATCTTTCAAGGAGACAGTTGCCAGCGCTCTCGCATGTGAAACATCGCTCTTGATATGCCGACCTTCCATCAAATTACGGCGCATATCTCAAGACAAGGATAGTTCGAGAACAACAACGGCGAGTAGGAGTGGTTCATTCCCGGGTAGATGCTACATCTGCGACCAGCAGGGGCACATTGCAAAAGACTGTCGTCTGCGGAGAAAGCGTTCTTCCAGCAAATTGTGGCGTAGTTCCAGAGAAACAACGTTGAGTAGGAGCTGCCCGTTCCCAGGCAGATGCTACATCTGCAACGAGCAGGGGCACATGGCGAGAAATTGTCATCTGAGAAGAAGGCGTTCGAGGTTTGATTCGCGAAAAGGAGAACAAGCGAGAGCACGCGAATATCGGAAGGGAAGCAGCCATAGAAATGCGGATGCATTAACGAGCCGACCTCGCGGCGTTGAATGCAAGCATTGTTCACGTGCGGAAACCAAAGGAGAGGTCACCGATATCCGTCGTTTCCATGTGCTGCCAGAAGATGTTTGGAGTGCCGAGAAGGTCGGAAGAAAGCAGCGAGAAGATGCCGATCTGGCAGTCATCATCGACTACCAAGAACGAGGTTTTCGACCAAGTTGGCAGCAAATATCCAGTGAAAGCCCAATCGTGAAAGCTTACTGGGCTCAATGGCAGAGTTTGAAGCTGAAGAACGGTTGCCTCTACCGCAGTTGGGAAAGTGAGGACGGGAACATTGTAAACGATCTGCTGGTAATTCCGAAAGGGCAAATCGACGAGGTCATCCGAGAATACCACGAGGGACCAAGCGGGGGTCATCTTGGTGTTAACAAGACTGTAGAAAAGATCAAGAGACGTTTCTACTGGGTAGGATGCCATGAGTCGGTTACGCGTTTCATTCGCAGGTGTGAACAGTGTGCGAAGGCAAAGGGTCCAGTTAGGAAAACTCGAGGAAATATGCAGCAGTACAATGTTGGAGCACCGTTCGAACGTATCGCAATGGACATTGCAGGCCCATTCCCAACGAGCAACGCTGGAAACAAGTACGCGCTAGTGGTGATCGATTACTTCAGCAAGTGGCCTGAGGTGTTTTGCATCCCGAACCAGGAAGCCAAAACCATTTCGGATGCATTCGTGAATAACTGGGTTTCGCGTTATGGAGTACCAATGGAACTGCACTCAGACCAAGGGAGAAACTTCGAGTCGTCGGTGTTCAAAGAACTCTGTGACATGCTAGGTATCAGAAAGACGCGGACAACACCATTACATCCACAATCTGATGGCATGGTCGAAAGGTTCAACCGGACGATGGAGGAATACCTGAGAAAAGTCGTCGTCGGAGATCAGAAGGACTGGGATGAACATCTTCCCCTTTTCTTAATGGCATACCGTTCGGCACAGCACAATTCAACGGCGACAACACCCGCCGAAGCCATTTTTGGAACTGATCTCCGACTTCCATCGGACTTGAAGTTCGGCGTGGTACTACCGACAACTAGCGGCAGGGAAGACTTCGTAACCGAAAAGAAAGAACAGCTGAACTCTATCCATCAGTTCATCCGGGAGCGACTGAACTTGGTCAGCGATAAAATGAAGGCGCGATACGACTTGAGGGCGAATACTTCTGGATTCGAGACCGGACAATTGGTATTGCTGTACAACCCACAACGGAAAAAAGGCTTGTGCCCCAAATTGCAATCAGCCTGGGACGGACCATATGAGGTCATCAAGAAACTCAATGACGTGGTATACCGGATACAGTAGATGGGAAACAGACGGGCGAAGTATAAAATTGTCCACGTAGAGAGGTTAGCACCATATTACGGAGAAGGATCCAATCGCTTGTTCGAGGACGAACAAGTTTAGGAGGAGGGCAGTGTTGCGGAGATGCAAGCGGACCGTTAAGTTCGAAAACTCCCTGGAAGCGGGGATGGGAATGATGTCAACTTCCAATGCAATTGTCAGAGCGTTCTAGAGATTTCCGATGGGGAACTTCCAACGGCGAACGTTCGAGATGGTGGACCGAGAGCTATATAAGCGCGAACACTCGCCCTCGACTTTCATTCAGTTTGTGGTATAAAAGAGCGTGTGACAAGTCGGTGTGATCAACCAAGGTGAAAAGAAAAGCTTTCAATAAAGGTTTGTGTATTGTGTAATAAAGCTTAAAGTGGATTGTACTGTGTAATAAAGTTTAAAGTGGATTGTATTGGATAATAAATAAAAGTGGTGAAGCTACACAGATAATTGATCTGTGGTGAAAGAATTAAAAGTGTGTGTGTTTCAATTTAAATAAAAAGGACAATTGTAGTTTATCGCAATCCAGTGGTGCGAACCCTATTTGGTGTGGGGATCGAATAAATTTCGTAACAATATATATTAATAGCCCGCCCGCCCCTCGCCTGTTGTTTCGATTGTAAAATTCTTGTTTAAACCCTTTTAATTCGTAGAAGCGGTTTTCATCTGAGGATATATTTATCTCAGTAAGTACCAGTATATCTTGTTTATGCAAAATATTTTCAATATATGTATATCATAAGTGGATTCCAATTTTTTCGTAGGGATCGTATGTTTAAAAAGAAATATGATAATTCACTATTGTATATTCTATGGTTATTCATTTCATTTATTGTTCTTAAATTTTTAGAATTAAAATCTACAAGTTTATTCATTTTTAATTTTTAATTATAAGTCCGAATTTGTTGCCCGCTACTGTTGGCTTGAGCTTATTTTTTCCAGATCGTCCTCTGTTTGAATTTCAATTATGCGATCGCCATCACTTTTTCTGGCTTTCACGTTTCGGAACCATACGTATTTCCACCCAACAATCTTTGCTTTTGTTTTCGCGAGCCAGAGAAGCTTTTTGAAGTGCTGTGGGCCATATGCGACGTTCTCAACCTTTTGTAATTTGCGAATTTCGGAAAATATTGTGTTTCTTTTTTGTTTTGCTTTTTCGAAGAAATTTTGTTGTATGTGTTTTTGTGAAACATACCACGACGTTCCTTAACTGTCTATTTTTTTGTGGGGATAGATCAGTGGGCCAAGGTAGACGAATTACTTCACGACTTCAAAGTTGTATCCACCCATGGTGTCGTTCTGGCTAATAAGTCGGTGTTGACCGTATCTTTTAGATGAAAGCAGATATTTGGTTTTACCCTCATTAACTTTGTGGCCTATCTTAGCCGCTTCTTCCTCAATGCTTACAAAGGCCTCATTGACGTATCGCTGTGTCCATCCAATCCCGTCAATGTCGTTGGCCTACGCAAGCAATTGCGTAGACTTGAAAAAAATCGAACCTCTTGTGTTGGCCAGTGACTCTTGCACGATATTTTCAAGCACGATTTTGAAAAAGCTGCATGACAGGGCATTACCTTGCCTAAATCGTTTTTTAACATCAAGGGTCTCGGTTTGCTCATTACCGACCTTAATGGAGCAGCGAGAATTCTCCATTGTCATCCTGCACAGTCGGACGAGTTTGGCAGGGATGTTAATACTAGACATGGCTTTGTATAGCTCATCTCTATACACGCTGTCATATGCAGCCTTGAAATCGACGACAAGGTGGTGAATGTCGATTTGGTATTCCTGGTATTCTTCTCCAAGATCTGCCGTAGCGTAAATATTAGGTCTATTGTGGACTTACCTGGCCTGATACCACACTGATAAGAGCCGATCAGGTTATCCACAAACGGTTTCAGGCGTTCACACAATACGGCAGAGACGATCTTATATGCGATGTCAAGGAGACTTATGCCGCTATAGTTGGCGCAGTTATAGGGGTCTCCTTTCTTATGGACCGGGCAAATGATGCTGAGATTACATTCGTCGGGCATGCTTTTCTCCGATCATGCCTTGCAAATGAGATAATACTCATCTTCAGCCGCCTTAAGAAGCTCAGCAGACAGGCCGTCTGCGCCCGCGGCTATATTAGACTTAAGTCTCGATATCGGCATTTTGACTTCGTCTAGGTCGGGTGGACGGAATTCTCTGACATCGTCGTCCATTACGGATCGTTCTGCCTGACAGCGGTATCTTGTCTGTCATCGCCTTTGTACAGTCTGCAGAAGTGGTCTTTCCAAATCCTCAGCATCGACTGTAATTTTACTACCAGTTCTCCAATTTCATCCCTGCAGGCCGCCGCTCTGGCTTTGTAACCATGGCATGTTCGTTTTAGCTTATTGTAAAACTTAAGTTTTCCTTCTTCGATCTCACGCTTTCCGTGAGAGAACACGGAATGCCCTGGTATGCGGCTTTAAAATCGATAAAGAAATGGTGTGTATCGATTTGAAACCCGCTGGTCTTTTCCAGGATTTGTCGAAGTGTGTATATTTGGTCTATAGTCGATTTGCCGGGCCGGAAGCCGCACTGGTAGCTGCCGATTGGTGCGGAGCAAAAGGGCTTTAGACGGGATCTTGTATGCCACATTGAGCAGGGATATGCCTTAATGGTTCTTGCAGGAGGTAGGATCGCTTCGTGGATGGGGCAAATAGAGCTGATATTCCAGTCGACAGGCATGCTTTCATATTCCCAAATTGTACAGATGACCTGGAGTATGCTCCCTCTCAGGACATCGCCGCCAGCCTTGAAGAGCTCTGGTGGCAACCCATCTGAGCCTGCGGCCTTGTTGTTCTTCAGCTTTTGACTAGCTGTGCCGACTGCTTCGATGCTGTGGGAGGACTAAAGAACATCCAATGCATCCGGAAAAAATCAGTGGTTGGTGTGCGATCGGTCCATATTTCTTTGAGAATGAAGTGGCGATGATTACCAACTTCTTTTGGCTTGAATTGAATGATATGTGGTTTCAACAGGACGGCTCTCTGTGCCACACATAGCCGCAGGTCTATGCGAACAAGCTGCAAACCACAGCGGTCCTCAAAACCAACATAACCCGTGACATCGGTCAAATTCAGCCTGATTTATGCACCAGAGTCATAGAAAATTTAATATTTCGAATGGACATCACCAAGAGAAGCCGCGGCGAACATTTGGACGATGTTATATTCCATAATTATTCCATTCCATTATGGCATCATGAGCACCGTGGCGCACCGTGGCGCAGTGGGTAGTGTGTTGACCTCTGAAGCCGATGACACGGGATCGAATCCCGACACAGCCATGTCATCGAACGTGTTTTTCACGGTGTTTCTCCTCAGCGGAGTTCTGACAAAGCCCCCTGTAGTAAAATTGTCATGAAAAAGCTTCTCGAAATTCGCCGTTCGGAACCGGCAATAAATTGTAGGTCCCTTTCGCCTATGGGAAAATGAAATCACACACAACATGGGTGATTGAGAGAAGCTCGGCTCAGGTCCTCATTGGACTGTAACGCCAACATACATACATACAATGGCATCATTGGCCTTTCAAACGAAATATTGCCAATGCGTCTGAATAGTTTAGGTTCAAATAAGCAAGATACTGGAAAAGATTTGGAAACATAACTGAATAAGAGCATTAAAGAATATTTCAAATGTGTCTAAAGTGAGACGGACAATTGGGATATAAGGTTCACTTTTTTAGTGGCTTGCATCTATTACGAAAGGAGTAAAACAAACGAGGACATTTGAAGTGTTTACGGATTCGACAAGACTTTTAATTAGCGAATATTGTAAGCTTGAGAGCTCAAGGTTTGATGCAAAAATTAAAAGTGAGACTTGCTTGATGCTAGTAGGTAAGTAACCTTGTGTATCTCAACCATTATACGCATCCGTTACTTTGTTGCAGAAAACACAGCAATAGAGTAAGGCAAGGGTATAGACTACCGTGTATTTGGCAATTTTTCACGACGGGCTAGAAAAAGTGAAGCATGTTCCAAAAACAATTTTGGGCGGCTGACGTCAAAGCGGGTACATAAAGTGCTATTTCTGCCGAGCAAAAAAAAAAGCTAACCAAGCCACCGTAAAACGAATTTGAAGCAAACCGGTCTAGGTAGGTAGGTAGGTAGGTAGGGTCGTAGCCTTCCCGTAATTGAGAAGAACGCACTTAGGCCAAGGAGGCCCGTTGTGCAGCTACGAGGGGGTTTTATCCCCCTATTCGTGGAACCATCTAGTGCTTCTTAAGAAGTTAAGAAGATTAAGTATCCCTACTTTCTGAACATCTGTCAGATCGTTAAGGAAGTAAGAGCCTAGGTAACGCTTCCTTATATTGCAAAAAGCTGGACAGGCGCATAGAAGGTGGTGAATGGATTCAACCTCCTCCTCGTCCTGACAGCTTCTGCAGAAGTCATTTGAAACTATACCTAGTCTTTGTGCGTGACTGCCAATGAGGCAGTGACCTGTGATGACACCGATGACTTTGTAGATGTCAGTTCTTTTTAGGGAGATTATACTCCTTGTGCGCTGACTGTCAAGCCGAGGCCAGATTTGCCTGGTGATGACGCAGGTGTGTCCCTGGGTCCATCTCAGGTTCGTCTCGGCCCTGGCGAGATTCGTCAGATTATGTTTAATGGTTGTAAGGGGTACTCCCTCACAAGCCACGATTGATTGTAGCGTCGTTCCTTGTTTGGCGAGTATGTCGGCTTTCTCATTACCTGTAATGCCGCTGTGTCCTGGTACCCAGATAAGCTGTATATTGAACTGTTCTGCCATCTCGTTGAGAGATCTGCGACAGTCGAGACTAGATTTTGATGAGTACACATAGGACTCCAGCGACTTTAAGGCAGCTTGACTATCTGTAAGGATGCGAATATCTGTGGTGGATATTACGTTCCACTTCAGCCAAGATAAAGCCTCTTTTATTGCCGACAGTTCCGCCTGGAAAACGCTGCAGTGGTTTGGTAATTTTAGAGCTTTATATAGCTTGAGTTGTTTGCAGAAAACTCCACAGCCCACCCCGTCCTTGGTTTTAGACCCGTCGGTGTAAAAATCCACACAGTTTCTGCGGGGTTGTGTTTGGCGAGTCCAGTTTTTCCTGTCCGGATAAATCGTCGTGAATTTTTTGTCCAAGATTATGGTGGGTTCTGTGTGGTCCAGGTTTTCTGCCAGACTTGTCCTGTTTTGCAGGATGGATGAGTGGCCGGTGACATAGCTCGCCCATTTCGAGTTGGCTTTTAGTCTTATGGCCGTATGTGTGGCAATTTGCTTACCGAAAATATCGAGTGGTGTGAGGTCTAGTATCATGTTAAGCGCAGCCGTTGGTGTGGACCTGAGGGCCCCGGTAATGCACATACATGCCATCCTTTGTACCTTCTCGAGTTGTTTATGGTATGTTGTCTTGTCTAGTGCAGTCCACCAGACTATCACTCCATACAGTAGTATGGGTCTGACGACCGTAATGTAGAGCCATAGGGTGATTTTGGGGTTAAATCCCCATTTTTTTCCTAGAGCTTTCTTACATGTGTAGAGAGCAATTGTTGCTTTTTTTGCTCTTTCAGTTGTATTACTCTTCCAAGTTAATTTCCTATCGAGTATAATGCCTAGGAATTTGGCACTAGGGGAATAGGTTAACCTGGTATCGAGCAGAGTGATAGGGCAGTATTCCGGGACTTTGTGCTTTTTGGTGAATAGCACGAGCTCCGTTTTCTGGGGATTAATCCTGAGCCCGCTACTATGCGCCCATTTGCACAGGAATGAGAATGCCGTTTGCATACGGTCATTCAGTGTGGATAGGTATTTACCTGAGATTGAGATGGCAACGTCATCGGCGTAGGCAACAACGTCCAGGCCTTCTTTCTCCAGTTTGATCAGTAGTTCGTTTACAACTACATTCCAGAGAAGAGGTGAGAGGACTCCACCTTGCGGGGTACCCTTGGTAGCTACTCTGGTAGTCTCTAGGCTTCCCCACTTAGAGTGAATCTTGCGTGTTAATAGCAACTCGCTGATCAGCCCTATCAGAGTCCTCTCCACCTTTAGCTTTTCCAGCCCTTCTATTATTGCTTTCGGAGTGACGTTGTTAAAGGCGCCCTCTATGTCTAGGAAGGCTGTTAGCGTATATTCTTTCAGATGGATTGATCTTTCGATTTTCCTCACTAATGAGTGAAGAGCTGTTTCGACCGATCTACCTTTACAGTAGGCGTGTTGTGCCTTAGACATTAGGGAGGGTTCCAAGCTGTGCCGTATGTGTAGGTCTATCAGCCTTTCTAAGGTTTTTAGAGCGAAGGATGATAGACAGATCGGCCTTAGATCCTTAGGGGAAGTGTGAGAATTCCTACCGGCCTTGGGGATGAAGATTACCTTTGCGCACTTCCACTTTTCTGGAATATGACTCCAAGCTAGGCATCCTTTAAAGATTATCTCTAGCCATGGTATAGTCCATTCCATAGTTTGTGTTAGTTCGATTGGGTAAATTTCATCTGGACCTGGCGATTTATAGGGCTTGAAACTTTTTAATGCCCATATAATTTTCTCTCTGGAGATAATATGTTCGTACTGCCCTACTTCGGCAGAGGAGTTCTGAGTTCCTCGCGAGTGCACTGAGTCTTGCGATTCAGAGCAGCCAGGGAAGTGCGTGTTGAGGAGAAGATTTAAAGTTTCTTCCTCGGATGTTGTCCAAACTCCATTTGCTATGAGGCAGTTGGGAGATTGTGGAACTTTCGAGAGTATTTTCCTCAGTCTATAGGCGTCTGAGATTTTCTCCATGTTGTTGCAGAAGATCTTCCAAGACAGCCTTTGTGCTTTCCTCAGGTTTTGTTTGTACACCTTGAGTGAATTTTTGTATAGGCTCCAGTCACTGTCGTTACTTGTGTTCTTTGCTTTATTAAAGAGCTTACGACAGGCTTTGCGGAGCTTGCTTAGATCTGCGTTCCACCAGGGAGGGTAAGATTTTTTTCCTGATTTGTGGGTTGCGCAGCTGTTGGCCCTTGCGTTGCCCAATGTGGTTGTTAGAGTATCGACCATAAGGTCTATATCTAACGTGGTCCGCGGGGTGTCAGGGGTCCTACTTATTAGAGAGTTGCCAATGAAGGCTCTATAACGCTCCCAATCGATTCTTCTTGGGTTACAGGATGAGTCAATTGGGGTTGGGACCATGTGGGCTAGGTTGAAAACCAGGTAACGATGATCTGAGAAGGAGTGCTCTTCAGAAACCTTCCATTCTCTTATATTATCAATGATGGGGGGGGATGCTAGAGTTAACCGGTCTAGGGATGTACGAAATAATATCAGAAATAGCACAATATTTTCATTTATTTCAAATGCCCCGATTTGATTTTCAAAAAGCCTTGATATGGGAACTGGTAGATCCCGTCGGAACTTACGCCAATGCGCAGTTTCTTTGGGGTTATTCGTGCCATATCCGAAGGTGAGCAAGAATTGTATTTTTCAATCAAATCTTCTATAAACCAAATATGAAGTACGTACGTCGATTGATTGTCTACCATTAAAACGTATTTCTAATTGTTCTACACGATGATAATGTCTCTTGCAACCAAAAGTCGCGAGAAAATGGAAAACCCAAAAGAAGAAAGTTCGAATCATGAAAACGAGATACTTGACTTCGTCGCTTATGATGAATTTTGATCGAAATTCCCAGTTATGTCGTCATAGTCGTTTAAGTGAGCATGAGCGTATAATAAGCGTGGTGGACGGTTTGTAGCTGATCCTCTGTCTACACTATAAAAGGGAATCTCTTCAGATCGATGATAGCGTGGCACATATTCTAGTCGGCAACTCTTCTGTTAGATGCTGTTGGCTGCTTCTCTTAGTGGATGGGTGACCGTTTTTAGGGTTCCGTACCCAAAGGTAAAACGGAACCCTATTACTAAGACTTCGCTGTCCGTCCGTCCGTCCGTCCGTCCGTCCGTCTGTCACCAGGCTGTATCTCATGAACCGTGATAGTTAGACAGTTGAAATTTTCACAGATGATGTATTTCTGTTGCCGCTACCACGACAAATACTAAAAACAGAACAAAATTAATTATACATATACATAATTACAAACAACCAATAATAAATTGTTTCGAAAGGTTTTCGTTGTCATCTTTCGGTCAGTTCCCATTTGTGAACGGCTTGTAGTCATCCACTTTGGGAAACTAAACTCAGAGAAAGCGGATAGCCCGAGGGTACGATCAGCACTTGACACGCGAACGAGTGGAGTTCAGCCCGCAGAAGGTCAGAATTTTTTTTTTTTTTTTTGTGTTCCTAGTAGCACATGAGGGAGAGTGGGCAAAGAACTCGGAGAGAAATCTTCGGCGAAGTACTCGGAGAGTGATCTTCGGGGAAGAACTCCGGTACGTTTTAAGCAGTTCCCGGTACGCGGCCGTACCGTGTGTCCTATTGCCTACGTTGGTCGCGGATATCACGTTCGTTGTATAAGGTATTGAAATCACAAATTTGCGTGTCGGGATTGGTGATGCGGGCTAAGTAGTTGGTCAGAGGAGTTTCGGTACCACTGTTCGAATACTCATGCTGCGGTTTATTTACTTTCTTGGACAGTGAATTCCTTTTTTTTTATTTTACATATATTTTTTTTTATTCATATCGACTTTTTTTTATTGACATACGGTGTAGGGTAGTTTTAAGGAATAATTGTAAACCTAGATTAAGTTAGGTTAAGGAAATTAAATTTGTGACATATTGAATTGGAGAGGATTACGGTGTTTTTTTTCTTTTGCGAGGGATATTTCGCGAGTCTTGTAGCAAATTCGCGATTCTTGCTGCGGGTAAGTCGGCGTGAGGGCAATCGCGTGGCGCCATTGCTCACGGCCAGTCCTCGCAGCTGGCCTAGCATCCCTTTCGCACGACGTCGCTGCAGGTGGAGAGGAGCAAGTGAGTAAGAGGGGCAAGCGATCTTGCACACATACGAACCGATACGTATATACGTGCATACGCATCACATACGTGCATACACTCACACATCTGTACGCTATGTATAAGTATACATACATACATACATATGTACATTACGAAGTAGAGTTGGGTAGTTCCGGACATGTATAGTTCCCTCGTTCCGCAAATTGAACGAAAAGAGTTCCATAGTTCCATTCAACCCTTATTCATCAATCACATATGTACAAAACGAAAAAAAAAAAAAACATAAATGCAACGAACATGCTTCTCATACGGTATGAGTTATACCCCGTAGTTTTCAAGAAACCCAAAAGTATGGAGATGTGGCGATAAAGCTCGAACAGTTGGTGTACACTGTGCAGCACACTTGAACTGAAATGAAGAAAAGAAATGAAAGAATATAATGCCCGCACCGCATTTCGTGAACGAATGTCATACATGTGTATGTATGCATTCAGGTCCGGACATGGACATGGTTTGCTAGTTCCATATCGGTGCGATAATACATTTAGTTCCGGACATGGACATGTTTTTGCTAGTTCCATATCGGTGCGAGTTTACATTTAGTATTTTAAAACGGGTAGAGATTGCAGTGCATACTGAGATGGAATAATTATCTTATAACCCCATTTAGATACTGTTTCAAATATATTGAATGGTCTTTCCAACAAAGTTGTTGGTCCAATATAACACCTAAATATTTAAAACTGTCCACGTGTTCAATCAAGAAGCAATTTTCAAACATTCTTGATTGTTGAATACTATATCTTCAAGAACAAATCGATTACACAATGGTGCATGATAATATAAGGGAAGGTCTCTGAAAACTGTACCATTGATATCAAATATCATGTACTTCGTTTTGTTGCTAATTATTAGTTTATGATAATTAAACCATCTCCTTAACATATCTAGGTCATTATTAACATCTGCAAAACTATCAATTAAGTTAGCGTTTGAGTGGAAAAGAGATGTTTCATCAGCAAAGGCAGTTATTTTGCCTTTAAAAGGTTGTAAGAAAAACGAATTTACATAAATTAGAAAAAGGATTGGGCCCAATACTGCTCCTTGGGGAACACCCATATTTAAGGGTGTGAGAATAAAATGTCACTGATTATGTATTTCTGTTGCTGCTTTAACAACAAATACTTTGACAGAAAATAATAAATATATGTATAAATGGGGCTCCCATTGTCTGTTGTCATGCTTTTTTTGCCGTTTTTATACATAATAGTACGGAACCCTTCGTGCGCGAGTCCGACTCGCACTTGGCCGGTTTTTTTTATTATAAAATTGATGTTATTTGTCGGAGTACACAGGCGCAACTTCTGATTCTTTGTACCACCAACTGGATAGAGACACACCAGCTATGAAGAGACACTGTTAACTTCTCATTCGATAACAATAACACTGATATTGCCGTAATTCATTCCCAATAGTGTCGATTAATGTCACACTTACGCACTGAGCCACGGCTCTTCATAGCCGTAATGGCTTATTAGTGTTCATCTATTAGATTAAGACAATATTAGCTCCTTTTCGCCACTTGTTTAACTTCTATGTTCACGAGAGGTCACAATTAGGAAAGCCAGAGGAATGGCTACGCTAAGCTTTGTTCAACAGACGCCGTACGAGAGATAACTATAAGAGGTGCTGCAATTCCAGGATTTTGTAAATAAAAAACCAGACAATTATGAACTTTGCAAAATTTTATTATTGGCTTCCTCTAACTTTACACAACGATACGAAGCATCTTTGATAATCTTTCGTTCCGAACCATGATGAGTTCCCTTGAGGTGCGACTTCATCTAGGGGAATAAAAAAAGTCACAGGGACAATATCGGGGTTGTAAAGTGGATGCGGCAACGTTTCACCAAAACTCTTGCACAATTAACGAGGAATGGGCCCGCGTATATTAGTGGTGCAGGATGTAGTCAAGTATTTCGTCTACCTTGGCTCACTGGTAACAAGCGGTGACAACACCAGCGCTGAGATTAGACGCAAAATAACTTTTGCAACCACTGTTTCTTCGGGCTCAAGAGTCAAGAGGCAATTGAGTAGTGGAGCCCTCTCTCGGAAAACTAAGGTTACCCTCTATAAGACCTTTGTCATTCCGGTCCTCCTTTACGGCGCAGAGGTTTGAACCTTATCAAAAATGGATGAAAGGCCCTAGTTCTTTCGAGAGGAAGGATTTGTGTACAATATTCGGTCTCGTCTGTATTGATGGAGAGTGAAGGAGAAGATTAAATTAAGAGCTGTATGGGCTGTACAGCAACATCGGCCTAGTATGACGTCCACGTATCCAACGTTTAAGATGACTAGGTCATATAGAGCGAATGGAAAATTCCGGCCGTGGAGTCTTCGACTCCAACTTCAAAGGACGACGTTGCAGAGGACGGCCGCATTTATGATGGCGCACACAGGTGGAAAAGGACGTTTAACCAACTGGACGTGCGACACTGGAAACAGATTACAAAAGATCGTGCTAGCTGAAAGGGCTTGTTGGTTGAGGCCCAGGTTCACCCAGTGCCACCTAAGTAATTAAGTACGATCCAGCCCTTCTTGGCGAGTTCGGGTGACAAACGGAAAACGCTCGCAGCTGCGCTCGCAGCTTCTTCAGGACCCAAACATAGTACTACCGGTCACCGTCTGATCGGTAGGAATATATTTACCATGAATGATGCCGTGGATATTGAAAAACGATCAAAAATGATTTCCTTTAGTCGCGACTTTGGCATCCTCAGTTTCGTTGTCCGCTCCTCACCATTCTCCACCCACTGCTGAATTTGTCTAGAGGTCTCTGATAAATATTCAAATAAATAATTTTCAGAGAATTTCCGAGAGTTTTTCAATAGATTTCATTAAAAATTTAATCACATGTGAATCACAATTTAATATGAGTCACTAATTTTTGTGTGAGAGCACCGTGGCGCAGTGGGTAGTGTGTTGGCCTCTGACGCCGATGACTCGGGATCGAATCCCGACACAGCCATGTCATCGAACTTGTTTTTCGCGGTGTTTCTGCTCAGCGGGGTTCTGACAAAACCCCCTGTAGTAAAATTGTCATGAAAAGCTTCTCGAAATTCGCCGTTCGGAACCGGCAATAAATTGTAGGTCCCTTTCACCTATGTGTGTGGCGTCACACAGAAAAAAACGTGCTGTCGACTTCAGTCTTAGATAAAAACTGAAGGACCCCCTTTTCTAGATAGAAGTTGACGAACGACACAGTGTTGGTAGTTCCCGAGTTATGACTAAATTCCCAGAACCTTATTGCCACACCTCCCCCAAATAGTCCTTTTATTATCTGATAATCATTTAGTTTATTGAACTTTTCTTTCTTTTCTTTTTCTTTTCTTTCTTTTATTGATTTCATGAAAAAACGGTACAAGATTATAAAATTTCAAAACAGACAATACAATATTTGGTAATAACAAGCGTTTTCGCACGAAATAGGAGCATTCTATTGTCAGAAGGACAAGTGGCGAATGCAACATTAAACTAAAATAACAAAATTCTTATGAAGATGGGGTAGAGCATATTAAAAGCTTTAATAGAATCGATAAAGAGATACGTATTAAGTCAATACAGTAAACAGATTTTCTATTTCTCTGGTATTGAATGAAAAAAGCCAAGTTCGCGTATTTTTAAAAAACGTTGACGCTTTTCTTTCGCATCTAGTAGCATCGGGTAATTTATTAAATAAACGGCAAGCAGATACAAAATAGAACCGGGAGTAGATTGCTTTGTGGATTTTGGGAACCTGTACAAGATTGTTTGTGTTAACGCGTAAATTGTAATTACCATACTGTCTGGCGGCCGAATATCCAGATTTGAGAAAAAATATTTTTAGGACTTTAAAACAGTATAAATGTCTTATTGGAAGAATTTTCAGACGCCTAAATAACTCAAAGCTTGGAGTTCTACGATTTACTCGACAGATGATCCGAATCGCATGTTTCTGTTTGATCAATAAGGGTTCGATTTTATTGAAGTGTGTACCGCCCCAACACGAGATACCGTACTGAATTTTGGATTTAAACAAGCCATTATAAACTAACGTTAAAACAGCTTCATTACAATAGAGACTAAGATGATAAATCTGCCTAACCACTTTGTTGGAGTATTGCTTTAGATATGCAGTATGGTCATTCCAGTTTAGCCTAAAGTCAAAAAAGACACCTAAGTACTTAAATTTATTGACCCTTTCTATTATGAAGCATTCATTAGAACAGACAGCAGTATCATCAAAGGTAGGCGTTATTTGTCGCTGACAATAATCATCACATAAACGAAATCTTAAGCATCCAGGTGAGTGGTAGCACAAAGCCAAATAATCTGGAACTGAACCCATAATGTTAAAAATCATAAATTTTGTCTTATCACTAATTAGTAATTTATGAAACTTAAACCATCTTCGTAAAGTTTCTAGATCAGAGTTCATATCGGCAAATAAATCGAGATAATTATTGTTAGAGTAGGATAACGCAGTATCGTCGGCGAAAGCTGTTATACTGCCCTTGAAAGTTTGAAGGAATAGTGAATTAACAAAAATCAAGAATAATATTGGCCCCAAAACAGATCCTTGCGGAACCCCTGCATTGATTAACTTTACTGTACTCAAAATATTCTTAATTTTCACCCTTTGTCTGCGATTATGCAGATAGGAAGCAAACCAGCAATGCATTGATCCTCTAAACCCTATATTGTACAGTTTATTAAGTAGTAACTTATGGTCGACCGAGTCAAAGGCCTTAGTAATATCTATAAATAAGGCGGCTGTTGTTTTAGAAATGTTCAAGCTGTTGTTGATTTCGCCACATAGTTTTAATAATGCATCTTCTGTAGATCTGCCACTTCTAAAACCAAATTGGAATTCGCTTAAATAGCCAATTTTATCAAGAAATGAAACCATTCGCGATTTGACACCTTTTTCGAAGATTTTTGAAAATGTGGATAAAAGAGAGATGGGTCTATAATTATTAATAACCGAGGTACATATCTCCTTTTTTATAAAGTGGAATTACGACAGATGTTTTAAGTGGATCAGGAAAAACTCCCTTCTCAACACTAAGGTTAAATATAAAGGAGAGAACATCTGAAATTAGCAATGAAATATTTTTAAGTATATTATTAGAAATATTATCCTGTGCACAAGAGTTGGAAGATTTTAACGACCAAATGATTTTATTTATTTCCAGTGGAGTAAATTTTTTGAAATAAAAGCTGTGCAATTGAAATGTATCATGCTTTAACGTGTAATCACGTTGAGGTGGAGGGTAGTCTAATGTTGAACTTGTGACGTTGGCAAAATGATCATTAAAAAGGTTAGCGATCTCTGAAGGCTCAGTTGACAGTCTATTGTTTATGTTTAAAACTATGTCAACGTTAGATTTGTCATTATTTAAAATCTCATTAACAACTCCCCATTCCTTTTTAGTGTTGCCAATGCTTGCAGCCAATCTACTACTGAAGTAAGTATCCCTGTAGAAGGGTATTTCAATTTTAAGTTCTTGGCATATTTTTTTATAGTAGCTCTTAAGCTTATTGTTGTTTGGGTGTCTGGCAACACTATTACGTAGCTGATTTTTCTTTTTGATTTTCGACAGTAAAGCGGAAGTCATCCAAGGTTTGATGCAAATCGATTTATTGTTTTTTTTCTTAATTTTCTTCCTACAGTTCGAAATATAGAATTGCAATTTACCTAAAAACAGATCGAATGCAATAGAAGGATCAAGTGCCCTATAGATTTCATCCCAAAATTCAAAAGTTAGGGCAATTCTTAAATCATTATAATCAATTTTATAGTTTTCCCTAGCAATAGCTTGTTTAGATCTGTTGACAGGCTTATTAAACTGAATACTAGTTAGGCAGTGGTCAGTTACTTTTAGGTCGTATATTGCTGATTTATAAGTCAAGCAGTTATTCCTATGTAATCTTACGAAAATATGATCTAAGCATGTGCTTGAACCCATATCTACTCGTGTGGGTTGTGACAATAAAGATTCGAGACCAAAAGAAGATAAAGTTGACAGGTAGAGATCGGTATCTGTAGAATTCGTTAGGATGTCAATGTTCAAATCCCCTAGGAGCACAAGATTTTTAGAGGTTTGTTTTACTAGAAACTCAGAAATTTCTTCCAAAAAGACCTTTATTGAACAGGCATGTAATCTATAAATTCCAATGAATAAAAAACGGACACCAGAAATTTCGCATTTAACACTTATCAAGTCAGCGCTAACTAAATTAGTGCTAGTAATTTCACACGCCATGTCATTTTTGTAAAAAACCGCGACACCACCAGATGCATATGAGTCATTACAAGAAGCTGCGAATGTAAAGTTGGGAATAAAATAATCGGAAATCTCGGAACTATATATCCAGATCTCAGAAAGGAAAATCAAATCTGGTAAATGGCTTAAGGATGCAAGATGCGAAAGAAAAGAATCAAAATTTGTTCTTAAGCTACGTATGTTCTGATGAATAATAGAAAAACCTGAGAAGGAATCGTTTGAATGCTCAATACAAAAACAATTTAACTTATTAGAGTAAGACGATATTGGAGTGCTATCAATTGTATTATTAAAGAGAGGATCAAAAGATGAATCGGATAAACTATGATTGGACATTATTGAAAATAAAGATAAGGAATAAATTAAATATTAATTTTAGATAAATCTTCAAATCTGACAATTTTAATTACTTTATCTCCTTCTTTTTTCCTAACAAGCACCGAAGAGTTCCT
The DNA here is from genome assembly GCA_951905685.1 of Eumerus sabulonum. NCBI lineage: Eukaryota > Metazoa > Arthropoda > Insecta > Diptera > Syrphidae > Eumerus > Eumerus sabulonum. The sequence continues at coordinate 215,624,859 of OX645060.1, forward strand.
CACCCAGACATATTTACATTTTCGATTGTACTTTAATTGCCTTGCCTTCTCCAATAGAGACCTAGTATAGCGAGTAAGAGAATCATTGATGAAGATTTTGTTGCTGTTGTTGCTTCTCTTGGCCGGATCGTCAAATATGTTTGAGGACAGTTTTAATTTGTTGCTGCGAATTGTATGCATAATATTTTCCTTACGCGTGTAAGAAGAGAATTTGACGCATACAATGTTCGATGCAACATTTTTTTTCGTTGAGTCTTTTGCCTTCACATTCTTGACGTAACAATTCACAATTTCGCTAGCATCGATCTCTTCTCCAACACCAACTCTCACAAGTTCCATAACTTTCTCTTTAGCGTTGGCAATGTTTTTCGCTCAAAACGGTGAGTTTTTATCGATTTATTAATTACAAGGGCGTGACAATTATAGGTTGATGAATGCTGTTAAGGTGCCGACAACTCCTTCATTCGTAATTCATTATATGTATTTTTAATTGCACTTAACTTTCATATTGCCTTACTTATAGAAATTCAGGTTAGTTGAGTTGTTGGCTTTTTTAAATACCAAGCTCCTAAGAACCGATTTTCCGAAAAGCATAATGAATGAGAAATGTAGTGACAGCCCACCATCTCGCTTACGTAAATACTTTGTCCTAATTCAATACAATACATAACCTACGTCAGAGAACTCGTTTAACATGCTACCCACCTCTGCACTTAGGTATACATACACACGTACATCAAACCATGTGGATAATTAGTCTAAATACCATTTTTTGCTCTCACAGGTACGAATCAATCACCACCCACAGATTTCGTCTTTTCCAGCACCCATCCATTCTTGTCCACATCTTTTTTCATTGCAATATTTCGACGTTCAGTTCAGAAACTCACTAAACCATGTACACATCGCTGAAGTACATTTTGATGTTCCGAAAATAAATTGACGACTGAAGGAGCCAATACATCAGGACGTGTCTAAAGAAGAGAGAAAAAAAGCACCATTAAGCAAAGCACAGCTCATACTAATTAAGCAGAACGAGTGATGAGTCAATTCGAGAGAAAAGTTCGATACAATTAGTTAATATACAGCACAACAGATACATATTGCCACTATAGATACATACTTGTATATTGGAATCTAAATATTCACAGGTACATATCAACATCAAACAAAATTAAATTGATTTTATTCGATGCGCCAAAACCCGCTGACTACTCGTGATTACACGTTCTGTGTAGTAACTACATACAATTACAGGGAATGCTTGATGTTTATTGAAATGCTTGCAGTAGTTAATGCTGAGTTCTTGACATATTCCCTTCACGGAAAATAACAGAAATTTGAACCGCGTAATTACAGTTTTGAAGCTTATTCAATTTTAATGATGGCTCATTTTGTTGGGACGATTTATCATGATATCGACAAATGGAATTTTGTGGATACACCACACATGGAGTATCTCTATACTTTCATGGGTGGGATAAAATGTTGTCGTTCTGTAGTGAAGGCCAAAAGCAATTCAGTGAAAGCAGTCGAACTTTCAATAGAAATAAATATCAATTACCTTACCGTAGAAGTAATTCCAAGCCGAGTGACCCACTTCACCCGTTAAACCACACTCTGTCACGGCTACTTGACTCATCAAACGTCACCGTTTGAAATCTGAACAACAGCATATCGCATTTCACTAGCCATGCGGCAAAGATCAAAGTCAATTGTATAATGACCACTTGCACACTCACTCGGTAGCTCATGGTGTATCGAATTTCTACTGAACCAATCCGCCGCCACATTCACATTGTACGCAACTCACTGACGATTTCATGGAAAATCTAATGGTGTAACAACATCCATTTTTGCAGCTTAAACAAATTACCATGACCGACCAGTTAGCAAATGTATTTAAGCCCAACCCATGCAGAAGTGTCTATGTTTGCATATGGGACTCTAGAATCTCGACACATCCCGAGAACGGTTCATATCGAAGGAAGCCAAATCAATTTGCAAGAGCCCGAGGATGTACATATACATACATATGTATATAATACATGCTACAAAATGCCTTTTACGACATTCCATTTAAGCGGCCTACACACGTGCTACGGATCGAATGGATCGGTTGCGATTCAAACAGATCGTCCTGTGTGTGGGCTAGTTTGCTACAGATCGCAAGTTTTCAAATGAGTTTGATATTCTTGCATTCGGTAGTGTGTGTGTGGCGCGGTTGAAAATGTTGCGATTCAAACAGATCGTCGTGTGTGTGGCACAGTCTGCTACAGATCGCAAGTTTTCAAATGAGTTTGATATTCCTGCGATCGGTAGCGTGTGTATCGCGCGGTCGACGATGTCTAGGAAACGTCCACCCGAAGTTGTTAGAGTGCATCTAAGTTAATGAAAGAAAACACGCGATTACAAAAAAAATATTTTATTAGGCAGTTTGCCTAACCTTTATTAATGACTGAAAATTGATACCAATAATAAAACTAAATAAAGACTGATTTAAACGATTTTACTCCCCATGCATTTATAGTATGAATGTTGATGATTCAGCCGCTGTCGCAATCGCAGGTATTGTTCCATATTCGCTTATTGCATCGATTAGTGCTGAATTGCTTGATGTCGGTTAATCGCATTGATTGGTGCTGAGCTGGTTCTAGTGTCAATGCAATTAAAATGGGTCAACGAATTTATTTTGCGTTAACTTCTATGCAGCCTGTTTATATGTTTATGATTGTATTTATGATTCGTATGTGCACAAATGTATGTTATAAAACTGTGAACATCGAATCATAAAATGAAAACAGGCCATAAAATGAAACAAGCAATAAACACTCGCAGGCAATAGGCAATAGAATTATGAGACCCTCATTCACATATTTGTGAATGCATGTATCTATATATGAATAAGTTGTTAGGATCAGAAACCACTCCTGCATCCACAGTGAACGTTTCTCTTTCATTATCCTTTCTTTCCTTTTTTCACACACTATATACACCACACAACAAAATTATTTTTTCTCCGCGATCCATCCTTACTCGACGGCGAACAGCGTGAAATGAAGAACGTATACCGATCCACAAGTGTGTGGCGAAATGACTTCAAACAGATCCATTCGATCCGTAGCGCGTGTGTAGGCCGCTTTAGGCACGTTCGCGTTGTAAGAGCTACTTTTATGGATACTTAAAATTTAAAAAAACATTACTCCAGTCCCGTCCATTCCTGGACATAATGGTGACTTCGTCTGTAATCAGTCGAATTCAGTCGACAACAAAAATGTTTACGTTCTTGACCTTTTTTTGTGTTTTCTGTTTGATTGGGTCGTAAAATCGACAGAAGCGACGCGGACAACCGAGGAGTCGTCAAGCAAATTATCAAAATGTACGAACAATCGAATCAAAGTCAACTGTTAATTGTTATATTTAGGACGGATGGCCGATGACAGACGTGATAAGTCGCGCAACTAATTGTTTTCACCTTAGCAACGGGCAGTTGATTATTTGTAAACTACACGTGAACAATGGGAGGGGAAAAATGTACAGAACGGGGAAGAGTGAGACCTTCAACTGCATGGGTAGCAGCAATCCTGTTTATGGGCTTTCGTTTAAACATATGCGAGTGTCAAGGTTGCCAACAAACACATTCCTTAGGTCTCTCAAATGGTCGACTACTTTTTCGAAATAGCTATTTATGAGCATTGAACTCTAATAGGGCGAATGAACGCTTAATAGTTTGTAGCCACATCGGGAGGTAAGAAAAACTTCCTGCATTTGGCATTCGTGATGACACTGAATAGATGGTCGTTCTTACCTATATCGTCAGTAAAACAAAGAGCCAGGGTGAAAAGCTCATCGGATTCTGGGATGCAAACGTTATTCATGGATAACGAAGGTCGCTGAAATGCTTTGATCACAGAAGATAGTTTCTATCTCAAATGGTCGAACCGCCAACCAAATCGACCATGTGCTGATTGATTCAAGGCACGCGTAAAACATCCTGGATGTGAAAACATTCGGGGGCGCAAACGTCGACTCTGACCTGGACTCAGAGCTCGACTGTCCAATGTTAGAAAATTACAACCACCAAAAAGACGAAGGTTTGACATCGGGCGGCGGCAGGCATTGGAAGTAGCCAGAGACTACAGAGAGTGGCTTCGCGAAAGACTCTCCCATATGCCCCAAGCCCGTACAGGCGCACCATGTGGCAGCGCTACCACACTGTCATTTAAGAAGTAGCTGAAATCCCACTAGGCTACCGACCTCCCCCGAGCAGAAACTCGTGATACGAGGGCGAACTTCCGGAAAGGTTGTGTGAGTATCACATCATAAGAGAATATAAAAAACTCTTGAACCTGCGCGAGTCTCTAAAAAAAAAAAACAAAAAGCAACGGATGAAGCATATCAGAAGGCGCTGCAACGGAGAACAAGAGCAGCGGGGGAAGAGTACAGAGCCAGAGGAACGGAGGAAAACAAACTATTGTGAAAAAAGAAAAGAGCCTTCTCAGCCTTCCAGCTCAAGGATATCGAAGAGACCCAGGATAGAAGAAGATTAGAACCTTCTACTAAAAACCCAAAGCTCTTGCATCCGGCTTTAGAATGGGCACCAGGCTCCAGATCCTGGAGGAAACCAACGAGTTCCAGATCGATAATCTCCACTTTTTATCGACTTTAAAGCCGCATATAACAGCATTTATTGTTAAGAGCTCTACAGGACGATGACCGATCATGGTCACACTGGAAGACTCGCGATGTACTGTGCAGTTTGGACTCCATACATACCTCCGAACCTTTCCAAACATACACCGGGTTTCGGCAAAGAGACGCGCTATCGTGTAATTTCTTCCATTTAGTCCATGGAAAGAAAATGAGGCAGGCAGGTGTCAACTCAGAAGGCACTGTTTTTTTCAAGAGCGCCCAACTGCTGGGGTTCAAGGAAAACATTGACATCGTTGCAAGCTCCCAGCGCGCCGTAGTAGAGGCATTCACGGCAACTGAAGAAAAATCACGCATCGTTGGCTTAAAGGTAAATGAGGATAAGACGATTTATATGCTGCCGATTAAGAACAGTTTGCGCAGAACATAACCATCGACAGATGAAATTTCGAGGTAGTAATGGAGATCCGACGAAGAATCACCTGGTTAACCGGTGCTACTTCGGGGTGTCAAAATATTTAAGGTCAAAACTCCCAACAAGGAAGTTAAAAATGATTCTCTTGTCAGTCCTGCTTTACGGAGCCGTATGCTGCGAGGAAGGCAAATGGTGGAGAAGACAGCCACCTGGTTTGAGAAGGCAATGGAGACCGAACCTCCGGTTCGAAGACCCAATGATCGCGGACATCAGGAAAAGTGAACTCTTCAATTCGGAACAACGTGCGCGGGACCATTATGGGTGAAAGCAGGCTCTCGTTCAGCTCAGGGTCGCTAGCTTAACAAGTAATTAAGTAAGACCTTTTAACTCGTCAAAATGGGAAAATACCCGGAAATCAACTAAATTGTTATGTATTTCTTATAAATTCTTCGTGTCCAAGAAATGCAGATTTTATCTGGCCATTTCGCCCTTTGGGATGGCAAATGACTAACAAAGGCCTCGTAGGGGTAGCATCTATCCGACGGATGCTGGCCTGCTAAAAAGCGAGAAGAGCCACCGCAGTCGAACATCTTGCGGCACTGTTAGTAAGTCCTATCCCCACCTCCTCTTGGTGCCATCTGGAGATTTCCTATGGAAATTGCAGAAGGGGAAGGGCGAATGGCGAGCCTCCTGCGCCAAAAAAAAAAAAACAGGATTAGTCGGTTGGGCTACGGCCTTGTAAGCCGTAACCGTAAAAAAAACACAAACTCCGAAACAACCACAAGCCTCGAATATAACGGACCGGATTTATGTTGACGACCCTTGCAAAAAACGAAAAAAGGACAATGATCTTCGGCTTTGTACGTGGAATGTTAGGTCCCTAAACAGGCCACGTGCAGCCGAACAACTTGCGGACGCCCTAGACCGCTATAAAGCGGACATCACCGCCATCCAGGAAATGCGATGGAATGGACCGGGCATAAAGCGGATGAAAAACTGCGATATTTACTACGGCGACTGCTATAGGGAGAGAGGGCAACGATTGTTTGGATGCGGATTTGTTTGTCGAGGTGGACTAAGGCAAAAAGTCCTAAGCTTTCGGCATGTGAGCGAACGCCTCATAACAATCCGTATCAAGGCTAAATTTTTTAACATCAGCCTGATCTGCGTCCACGCCCCCACGGAAGACAAGGATGACTCAGCCAAAGATGAGTTCTACGATCTCCTAGACAGAACGTATGCCCAATGTCCCAGTTATGACATCAAAATTGTACTAGGAGACTTCAATGCTAAGCTGGGTAAGGAAAGCATATTTGAACGAGTCATCGGCAAACATAGCCTACACGACACCACCTCCGATAACGGAGGGGCTACGGGGCGAAATCTCCTTCTAGCCAGTACGCGCTTCCCGCACCTCGATATACACAAAGGCACCTGGCGGTCCTTTGATCATTCGACTACCAACCAGATTGATCACATCGCGATCGACGTCAGACACTCCTCCACTATTCTTGATGTTCGAACTTTCCGAGGGGCTAACATCGACTCGGACCACTATCTTGTAGTAGCCAAGATGCGCTTACGCATATCACGAACGCAAAGGAGTAGAGTAAGAATACAAAGTTACGACGTCGGAAAGCTACTAACGCCAGAAACCGCTCGTGCTTTTACCGATCGCGTCTCCCTTAAGCTCTCAAATACACCTCAATCGTCCACGCTATCAATAGAACAGCAGTGGAGCCTTTGCAAACAAGCCCTGAAAAGCTCTGCATCCGAAGTTTTGGGTTTCAATGCTCCACCACGAAGAAACACCTGGTTCTATGACGAGTGCAGAAGGATTCATACGGCGAAGCAGGATGCATATAAGGCCTCGCTGCATAAAAGAACAAGAGCAGCTCGTGAGCTCTTCGAGTTAAAAAGAAGGGAGGAGCATAAGCTTCTTAGAAGAAAGAAGAAAGAGCACGAGAAGCGCGCGATTGAGGATTTGGAGAGGTGTTACTGCAGGCGTGACGTTCGAAAGTTTTATCAACAGATAAAGCGAACGTGCCAAGGTTATGAAGCCAGAATGGAAGCCTGCAGGGATGAGAACGGACACCTAGGGGTTTTTCCCAGACTGTATAACGGCGATGTTAGTCAATATACCGCTGTCAGACAGAATGATCCATTTCTAATCGACGGAGACCGCAGAGAACTCTGTCCCCCTGACCTCGACGAAGTTAAGATTGCCATATCGAAGCTCAAGTCGAATAAAGCTGCTGGCGCCGACGGACTATCTGCTGAGCTCTTCAAGGCAGCTGGGGATGACCTGGTTGGGAGCATGCACCAGCTCATCCGTAAGATATGGTTAGAGGAAAGCATGCCCGAGGAATGGAGTGTCAGCGTCGTATGCCCGATCCACAAGAAAGGAGACCCTTCTGATTGCGCCAACTGTAGAGGAATCAGTCTCCTTAACATCGCCTACAAAATCTTCTCTGCCGTTTTGTGTGAACGCCTGAAGCCTTTTGTAAATAAGCTGATAGGTCCTTATCAGTGCGGATTCAGGCCAGGGAAGTCCACCATCGACCAAATCTTCACACTGCGGCAGATACTGGAGAAAACCAATGAATTTCAAGTTGACACTCACCACCTATTTGTCGACTTCAAAGCCGCATACGACAGCGTAATTAGAGACGAGCTATACAACGCTATGTCTACCTTTGACATACCTGCTAAACTCGTCAGACTATGCAGGATGACTTTGGAGAAATAGGATGATTTCCAAAGGGCGAAATCTTCTTCTTCTTAGTGGGCGCTACAGTTCGGGGTGAACCTGGGCCTCAACCAACATGCCCCTCCATCTAGCACGATCTTTCGCTAGCCTTTTCCATTGCCGCACACCCAGTTGGCTGAGGTCCCCTTCCACCTGTGTGCGCCATCTTAAGGGCGGCCGTCCTCTGCTTCTTCGTCCCTCGGGATTGGATTCAAAGACTCTCCGGGCTGGAGCTGTGGTGTCCATTTGCTCTACATGGCCCAGCCATCTTAGGCGTTGAATCCGTGGACGCCTGACTGGGCTCACGTCGCTATACAGCCCGTAAAGTTCGTGGTTAAATCTTTTCCTCCATCCCCGGTCTGCGTTTATAACTGCTACCTCGAACTTATAACTGCCAATACGAACATTCTGGCCAAGACGTCGGTGGTGAGCGTCCTTTTTTGGTGACAGCATATACTTAGTTTTGCCCTCGTTTACCGCCAGACCAACTTAAGGGAGACGCGATCGGTAAAAGCACGAGCGGTTTCTGGCGATAGTAGCTTTTCGACGTCATAACTTTGTATTCTTACTCTACTCTGTTGCGTTCGTGATATCCGTAAGCGCATATTGGCTACTACAAGATAGTGGTCCGAGTCGATGTTAGCCCCTCGGAAAGTTCGAACATCAAGAATAGTGGAGGAGTGTCTGACGTCGATCGCAATGTGATCAATCTGGTTGATAGTCGATTGATCAAAAGACCGCCAGAAGCCTTTGTGTATATCGAGGTGCGGGAAGCGCGTACTGGCTAGAAGGAGATTTCGCCCCGTAGCAAGATCAATCAGCCTGTGCCCGTTATCGGATGTGGCGTCATGTAGGCTATGTTTGTCGATGACTCGTTCAAAGATGCTTTCCTTACCCAGCTTAGCATTGAAGTCTCGTAGTACAATTTTGATTTCAAAGCTGGGACATTGGGCATACGTTCTGTCTAGGAGATCGTAGAACCCATCTTTGGCGGAGTCATCCTTGTCTTCCGTGGGGGCGTTGGCGCAGGAGGCTCGCCATTCGCCCTTCCCCGTCTGCAATTTCCATAGGAAATCTCCAGACGGCACCACGGGGAGGTGGGGATAGGACTTATTAACAGTGCCGCAAGATGTTCGACTGCGGTGGCTCTTCTCGCTTTGTAGCAGGCCAGCATCCGTCGGATAGATGCTACCCCTTCGAGACCATTGTTAGTCCTTTGCCAAACATGTATTGCTACATGTAGATTATTCGACATGTAAAGCAAAACCACAGAATGATCTACAATTAACAAAAAACTGTGAAGGCACGTTTTATTGGCCTATAAGTACATCGACGTCATTGGTGGTTAAGCATGCCTTTCATAATTTTTATTACCTCACCGCGAGTGCATGTGCTTACAGTTTTTTCTAATAAAATGAATTCTTATTGCGCTAAGTGCTTATGACTTATTAACGATAACAATTCCCTAATTCAAATTCACATTTCGATTGTTAAGGATTCAATAAATGTGAATTAAAAGCTATTAAACTTCATTGCGTTCTTGTATTCAAGAGATGAGAGAGCTTTCTGACTGCTTAACAGAATGCAATTCACAAAGCTCTTCCGTTCAGAACTCAACCAGTCGGGCTGTTTCCTTGAACAGAGGTAACGCTGTTTGTTCGAGTTTTATTGCTGCTGCCCCACCTTGTCGGAGTTGGAATTGTTGCTGGTAATGTTCCTGATAATGTTGCTGATAACACCGATCCTGCTCTATCCCCTGATTATGTCACCGATGTTGATGTTTCGCAAGTTACAGCACCTGCTTGGCCTGTTGTTCTCAACGAAAAATAAAAACTATTTCTACTGCTGTCACTGCTCTTCCATTTGTTCCACGACTACGGTTTCTCCACCTTTCCCGTCTTAGCAGCTCGGTCACTGAAGATGATGTTATAGATTATGCTTCACGTAAGTTAAATCTTCCTAAAACCAACTTGCTTTGTTCAAAGTTGGTGAAAAAATATGTGGATTCTGCGTCGCTTCGCTTCATCAACTTTAAACTAGGCATTCCAACGAGTTCGTTTAATGCCGCTCTTAAATCGTCTTTATGGCCGATGGGAGATGCCTATTCAAAAAAGGGATCAAACGTAATTGGACATTGTATGTATTATCAGAATGCTGGTGGTATGAGGACTAAAATAACAGACTTCTTTACTTCTGTTGCTGATTGTCCCTAGGACTTCATTGCTAATATTGAAACCTGCTTGAACCCTGATTTTTATACCGTGTTTACACCCAATTTCGATGTTATCCGGAGGGATCGATATCAAGGCCAAACTTCCTCGAAAAGAGGAAGGGTTTAGGGTTTAGGGTTCCGTACCCAAAGGTAAGACGGAACCATATTACTAAGACTTCACTGTCCGTCCGTCTGTCACCAGGCTGTATCTCATGAACCGTGATAGTTAGACAGTTGAAATTTTCACAGATTTCTGCTGCCGCTATAACGACAAATACTAAGAACAAAATAAAATGAGTATTTAAGGGGGCTCCCATACAACAGACATGAATTTAATCCAAAAAATCCCCTTGGTCACATACTGGCCCATACTGACCAAAGGTTAGTCGATAATGTTCCACAACCAGTAGCAAACTTCCCAGCTTTGTTCCCTTTTGTGTCCTTGATGTATTAATCCTAGCTGCAACACTTTTTTTCTGTAATTACGAACAACCAATAATAAATATCCTTTAAACTTTGATGATCCCTATTGTGTCACTGTTAAGTTAATCCTTGCCGCAAACCCTTTCGTGCAATTGCTATTCCCCTGCTTTTCCATCCTTATGGGTTAAGATATCAAATGTTGCAACAAATTCAATTGTTGTGAAATTAACTTTCGATTATATCCCACAATCAATAAAACACTTCCAAGCATTGATCCCTATTGTGTCCTAGATATAGTACTCTTAGATGCAAACATTTTTCTCATATTTCCCATTATTGTTATTCACCTTTTCACATCCTTGCTGTCAAGTAATACACATAATTGATTTGAATTCAATGGACACTTTGATGATCAACTATCTCATCATGGAGATATTTGATTATCAAAGTAATGTGCCTATAACCTGCCTGCAACCAAGATCTGTTATCATACGAAAAGTGTGATTCAATGTGATGACTGATGAGGTAACATACAACGTCTCTTTCATATTTATATATATATACAGATGGTACGGAACCCTCTGTACGTGAGTCCGACTTGAACTTGGCCGGTTTTTTGTTTCTTATACATATACCTCCTTTGTCAAATTCATATATGTATTTATGATTCCCATGTTAAAAATGTACGCAATTTTTAAAAAAACATAAAATGTTGATAACAGCTACGTTGTAATTGTAGGATATTTTAATTTGTCAAAACTGAAATGGATTTTTTCTAATGGTGATAAGAGATTGTTACCTTCCAATGTAACTCAAGATTTTAAAGGCAATTTAATTGACACATTTGCCTCATTGAATTTATATCAGGCTTATGACATTTGTAACTCCATGAATCGTATTTTAGATCTTGATTTTATTGATTAAAGCCTAGAAGTGCAGCTGTGCGAAGCTAGTTATCTACTTTCAAGTAGTTCAATTTTCCACAAAGTACAAGAAATTTACTTTAACCAGTCTGTTTTAATAGAATGTAATAAATCAAACGAAGTTCCGTGTTACGACTTCATTTCGACTTCAATTTCGAGGAATACTTTTTTTTGAATCAGTTAGTTGGGAACAACTTATCAAGTGCTCGAATTTAGGTACACAGCTTCTACTATTTTTCGGAACATTGTAGATTCTGCGATATGTGATTTCCTGCCCATGAAAATGTCTAAGAATTCTACAAGACCAGTTTGGTTTAATAAAAGTTTATCTAGATTGAAAGACTTTATGAATAAGTTCTAAGAGAAAGTAAAAATTTCAATTTTTTTCCGTCGAAGATTTCATTGGTTAAGAAAAGAATACGAATTTAAAAAAAAAAAAAATGATTTACAATCAGAACATCTCATTTCTCGAGTTAAAAATTAAAACTACATAATTCTAAAACTAATTCAAATGAATAATAAGCGGAAGTCAGTTGGAATTCCATCTTGCATGTCTTACAATGGAGCTTCCACAACGAATCTTAAGCAAATACATATGTGATAATTTTGCATATTTTTTTTCAATCAAACTTTGTTGACATGGAAATTAATTGTGAACATGTTTGAATGTAAGTTCCATAACGAATATCAGACGGTCTCTAAAGAAGATGTATTAGCTGCATTGTCATCACTTGACGCCTGCTTTGCATTATCTTCAATATGTCTTTAAGATTGAACATATTCTTAAATAGTTGGAAGCAGTCATTCTTGCCGTCTGGGTCTAGAAGCTCTATAGTTAAACCATTGCAAAAGTTAAATTAATTCCTAAAGTTTTCGAAGGCATTGTAAAAAATAAAATTTATAGCATTGTTCGAAATCATATATGTATGTATCTGAACATCAACATGGCTTTGTAAGTGGGAGATCGACCACCACCAACTTTTACCAATTATTGCTTATGTAACTTAGAAAATCGCGTACAAGTTGATACATTCTAAAGCGTTCAATCGTGTATAGCATATAAATTTTATAAAAAAGCTTGAGTTACTAGGATTTCATTCTGAGCTCCTAAACTGGTTAAGAAGCTACCTCATTGGTCGTAAGCAATATATCAGAATTGGCAGATCTTTGTCTGATGAGATTGTAAATCTTTTGGAGTACCTCAAGGAAGTCACCTTGGACCACCCTTGTCTCCCCTTTTTATAAATGATTTGCCATCGCATGTGACTTTTTTAAAGTGTTTATTATGTGCAGGTGATTTAGAAATGTCTAGTTCAATAAACTCACTATCAGATGCGTCAAATTTCAAGAAGATTTGACTCTGTTGTTCGTTGGTGTAATTATAATGGCTTAAACTTTAACGTTCAGAAATGTAGCGTTATAGCCTTTGCCAACATTTCTCAACTTTTACTTTTTACGTATAATGCTGACAACATACCACTATTGAGGTCGGGTATTCAGAAGGACATTTGAAGGACGTTTGACTCTCAAATGGATTTTTCGCTACACGTTGAGAATGTGATTTCGTAGGCCCTCAATGCTGGGAAATAATAATAACAAATTCTAAAGCTGCTTTCAATGACCCTTATACGCTAAAATCATTATATTGTTCGTTTGTGCGACCAGTTTTGGAGTATTGTTTATTATATCGAATCCTCATAGTCAAACTAGTATTACTCGAATATGGAAAGTTCCAAAAAGGTTCACAAAGTTTGCCCTTCGTAAAATGTTCACGTATTCTAATTATCCACCATATGAGGCATGATGTGTGTAGTTTAATAGATTTAAAAACACTACCCTCTAGAAGAAAATTACATTTGTACTTTTTGCCTTAAGCTCTCACGTCAATAGCTCTATTACTCTCTATGTTTACAATATATGCACCATCTCGCAATCTACGTCCCAGAGAATTTAATTGTTTACATGTTCCGATTCATTCTATAACTTATGTATGCAAAGCTTAACCCAATAACTTCAGCATGTATTACATTCAATCAGTTTGATTTCGCCATTGATTTCAATTTAAGCAGAAATGAACTTAAAAATATTAATTAATTTGAATTAATACACTAGTATACTTAATTAATATACTTATACTTTGCCTTGTAGTTAACTAATATACTTACTACTGTAGTCTCTAAGAAAGCAATTGTACTTGATAGAGAATAAATAAATAATTAAATTCTAAATTAATGTTATTCTGCTAGTTTCATCGCTTCAGAGTTGATAAAACGCACTCCGTTACCAGAAATCCTTAATTTGACATGATTTATTGGAATATTTTGTACAAAATCAACACACTATTATTATAACTTGCCCTAATGACTCTCTGTCAGCTTTCATAATATGTCTAAGCTGCCATTTCTTAAAACATCTCAATTAGGCCGTTTAACGTAAAGGTCCATTAGAACGGACTGACATGATTCCCTTAAATTAAATACTTAACATCATAACGCGTAAAATTCCAGAGAAATCCCTAATTTGTTTGCCAGCAAAGGAGCATAACTCACTAAATTACTTTAGTCGCCTGCAATTGCTTCAGATACCTTTTCTACTTCAATTAAGTTTCGTATACGCTATAGTTGCACAAGACGACCCAAATTTCAAGTTACTACCGAACAGACATGTGCCACCAACTACTACTCTACGACTTATCGGGGGTTGTCTTCATTTTCCCTATCGTTCCTGAAAAGGAAAATAAAAAATGCGCACGCACGGTTTAATTGAGGCATTAGCCATGGCATAATGCTGAAATTGTATCGACAGAATGGATGGGATTGGAAGGATAATGACAACGGTGACGGAATGTTTAAAGGAGACACTTCGGAACAACAGGCAAAGCCTTTTTCCGGATCATGCTTTTCTGTTTGATGGGGTGAGTTAGGTGGTATTTTGTGGGATTGAGAAGGTAGGTTGATAAAGGTGATTGTGCGTCCTCTCTGCCTCCGTAATGGAGATTATTTGTCGTGCACGGTTTACAATTAGGATACATTCTGAGTTTACATATTGTTAAAGGCGGGTTAATAATCGGCCGTAGGAAATGGTGTTGAGGTAGTTTGCAGGTTGGATATATTCTCGTGGAATTTAATTACAGATAGCAAATTCCGCTTGGAACGTGTTTTTGGAGAAACTTCTTCGTACACCTGATATGTATATGTATGCAGGTAAAGATATAGAATAAATTTATTACAGGTAATGCTACGGGGGTAAAAGTAGATAATACTGACTATACTTGAATACTGTATGGTCCGAATAATACTAAAAAATTCTTAGGACTACGAGTGTCTTTAAGCCAGTACAGAAGGGAACGAGCTCGTAAAATACATAGTAACGCAGAGAGGTATACTCGGACATGCGTCAAGGTCGAGTATTCTCAGTTAGAACTGCCGTTTTCTAATGGAAAGACTTACACTCCCTTAATGTTCAAAAATTAATGAATTTTATTACCAAAATTCGTGCTATGCGAAAAATGTCTCGCGCGCACTTCCACTGTTTTACGATCATCATAATAGAGCTACTGAGCAAGAAATTTAAACATCTTGGTCTAGAACCTCATAAAATACAGTCCGTGCCCAAGTAAGAGCTGAAGGCCAACGACCTGCCACAGCGTCGAATTTTCAGCGAGTAAACTCGCTGGAGAAAGATCGACTTTTTTATCACAAAATTTTCTTCAGATATTCAGAAAGCTCATTTCTGGATGAATATGCATATTAATGAGCAATTTCTTTTCATTATGCAAACACCTGGGACAATAGATTTTCACAACTCTCTCTTAAAGTGAATTTTTCAGCAGTTATTACTTGGTGCCATACTATAAGGTGGATATATGTACATATGTATAAGGACCTCCCAGCTAAGCTCTCGGATCTGCTGGTGCGTCACTATCGACGTGTCTGGCTTGATGCAACACATATTATAATGCCCAAGGGTTAGCAAAAATTGTTGATCCTTCGTCAAAAATATTTAAAAAATCGCTTGTCTTCTGTCACCTCTATAGGCAAGGCAAGACTGGGCTTCTTTTAAAAACCTCTCCAACTGGCATTATCTTTTGCCAGCATTCTCTAGTGCCGCACATCTAATTGGCTGAGATCCACTTGCGTGCGCCATTAAATTTGGAAGTTATTTGTCTTTCGGGCCGGGGCTGTGGTGTCCATGCGCCCTTTATAACCTAGCCATATTAGGCTTTGGTTGCGTAGACGTCGTGCAACGTTCATGTTGCTGTATGCTGTACAGCCCCTATAATTCACGTACTTCTACTCCTCCATTCCACATTTAATCAGATCGGGTCGAAAATCGTACTTCAAAACGGCCGCTTTTGATAAAATCTATGTTTTGCCGCCATAAAGTAAGACGGGAATGATAAGGCTCTTGTATATCGTTTTAAAAACTCATGTATGTTTGATTACATTGCGATCGACCTCAGACACTCCTCCTGTATTCTCGACGTACGAACCTTCCGAGGGGCCAACATCGACTCGGACCACTACCTTGTCGTAGCCAAGGTACGAATGAGAATATCAAGAATGCTTAGAAGTCGAGTAGGACTACGTAAGTTTGACGTCGGAAAGCTACAATCGCAAGAGACCGCCAGAATCTTTGCCGATCGTGTCTCCTCAAAGCTCTCTCAAAATCCGCCCACAGGGGGTGGTCGTGGTGCAGTGGTTAACATCATCGACCGCCGACCGTAAGGTTTAAGGTTCAAATTCGCTTCATAGCCAAGAAAAAAGTAATTCCTGTACGGACAAAAAGTATTCAACGCAGTTGTGAATGGAAAGTGACCAGACGTACTGCTGCAGGCATAACACTCACGGTATATACTTACTTACTTACTTATCAGGCCTGCGATCCATGGAGGATCTGAGCCTGAGCTATAGCTGCCTTCCATCCTTGACGGTCCCGGGCACGCTGCTTCCAGTTGTCAAGACCAAGATGTCTTACATCCGCGATTACTTGGTCTTTATACCGGAGGTTCGGTCTTCCTCTTCTTCTCGAACCAGGAGGCTCGGAGTCGAAGACCCTCTTAGCTGGAGCGTTGATGTCCATGCGCTCGATGTGGCCGAGCCAGTGTAGTCGACGGGTCCTTGCCTTCCGGACTACATCCACATCTTGGTACAGCTCGTAGAGTTCGCGGTTGTGTCTTCTTCTCCATTCACCTTCCTCACAGACAGGACCAAATATCCGGCGCAGAATTTTTCTTTCGAAAGAACCCAAAATCAGCTCCGCTGTCCTGCTTATCGTCCAGCTTTCGGCTCCGTACAGCAAGACTGGCAGAATGAGCGTTTTGTAAAGCATGACTTTGGTCTTTCGAGTGAGGAGTTTTGACCCCAGTTGTTTGGACAAGCCGAAGTAGCGGCGGTTGCCAAGGGCGATTCTACGCCGGATCTCCACTGTGGTGTCATTTGTGGAATTTACGTTTGCCCCGAGGTAGACAAACTCCTTAACTACCTCGAAATTGTAGCTGTCAATTGTTATGTTTTGTCCCAGGTGGTGAGCGACGGATTGGTTTTTGCTTGACAGCATGTATTTCGTTTTATCCTCATTGATCTTAAGACCAATTCGTTTCGCCTGTTCTTCAATCGCCGTGAATGCTTCCACAATGCCACGGCGAGAACACGCGATGATGTCGATATCATCCGCGTATCCTAGCAGCTGGATGGACTTGTAAAAGATAGTGCCTTCCCTGTTGACGCCTGCCCGTCGCACTATCTGCTCCAGCACCAGGTTGAAGAAGTCACATGACAGCGCATCTCCTTGCCGAAATCCGGTGCATGTTTCGAATGGTTCCGAGGTCCTAGAACCGAGTTGCACGGTGCATCGCGTGTTTTTTAGCGTGGCGCGACACAACTGGATCAGTTTTACCGGGATCCCGAATTCGGCCATCGCCCCAAACAGTGCTTCACGATGAATGCTGTCGTATGCGGCTTTGAAATCGATGAAAAGATGGTGTGTATCGATTTGAAACTCGTTGGTCTTTTCCAGGATTTGTCGAAGTGTGAAAATTTGGTCTATAGTTGATTTGCCGGGCCGGAAGCCGCACTGGTAGCTGCCGATTAGTGCGGTGCAAAATGGTTTTAGACGTTCACACAATACGCTGGACAGGATCTTGTATGCGACATTGAGCAGGGATATACCTCTATAGTTCTTGCAAGAGGTAGGATCGCCTTTTTTGTGGATGGGGCATATAGAGCTGGTATTCCAGTCGTCGGGCATGCTTTCGTCTTCCCAAATTCTGCAGATGATCTGGTGCATGCTCCCTACCAGAACATCGCCGCCAGCCTTGAAGAGCTCTGATGGCAAGCCATCTGAGCCTGCGGCCTTGTTGTTCTTCAGCTTCTGAATAGCTGTGCCGACTTCTTCTATGCTGGGTGGGAGGACTACTTCAGCGGCTGGAGTTGGGATTTCCTCAGTCCCTACCACTCTCTCTTGGTCATGCTCGTTAAGCAGCTGCTGAAGTGCTGCTTAAATACATCCACTATTCCCTGCGGGTCGGTGACAAGATTACCCTCGCAGTTTCGAAGAGCCAGGGTGCCCTTTTTGAAGCCTCCTGCAAGGCCTTTGGCTTTCTTGTAAAAGGCTCGTATTTTATGTTTATCCCTAGACTCTTCGATATCCATGAGCTGGGAGGCTGCGAAGATTCTTTTCTTTTGTCGCAGTAGTTTCTTCTCCTCCCTTCTTCTGGCTCGGTACTCTTCTCGCGCTGCCCTGGTTTTCCTCTGCAGCGCCTTTTGGTACGCCTCGTCGGTTGCTGCCTTTTTCTGCTCACACTCGCCATCATACCACGGGTTTCTTGTCGGGTAGGTATCCTAAGGTGGTTTCGGCTACTTCCTGAATGGCCGAGCGGCAATGCAGCCACATATTATTGGCATTTGTGTTCGACGTAGGCATACCGTAGAGTCTTTCGCTCAGCTGCTCCCTGTAGACTCTGGCAACCTCCGGTGTGCTCAGGCGCCCAATGTCGAACCTCCTCCTGATGGGCTGGTGCAGCTTTCTGACATTGGACAGTCGAGCTCTGAATCTTGCTGCTACGAGGAAGTGGTCAGAGTCGACATTTGCCCCTCTGAATGTTCGCACATCCAGGATGTTTGACGCGTGCCTTGCGTCAATGAGCACATGGTCGATTTGGTTGGCGGTTCGACCGTCCGGAGATCGCCAGGTTGCTGTGTGGATTCGCTTGCGAGGGAATCTTGTGCTACTTATCACCGCATTACGAGTTGTCGCAAAGTCAGCGAGTCGGAAGCCGTTATCTGTTGTTGGATCGTGGAGGCTGTGCTTTCCGATCACTCCGCCAAGGATGTTTTCCTTTCCGATTTTGGCGTTGAAGTCCCCGAGCACGATTTGTGACAGCTGTAATAAATGTCGCAATTTTTCTTCCTAATCATACCGTTTCCTATCCAGCGTATTTCCTGGACCGCAGTAATATCCGCCTTGTACTGCGTGAGGATTCCTTCTAGTTTATGAGCAGCTCCGGGAGTGTACAGGGTTCTGACATTCCAGGAGCATACTCGCAAATCGTGTTCCTTTTTCGTGCGTTGTCGTCGTCGAGTATCCGTCCGTGTATCCGAGGCATCTTGCTCATTCATAACTTTAGGTTTTTTTTACGTGGGCGGATTGTTAGCCCGCCGCACAACCGCCATTCTGGTCGGGGTTTTTTTCGCTGCATACGTTTGTTCACCTCCCAACGGTTGTTGAAGAGGCTATCCAGAGGGCGCCGCGAGGAGGCCGTATGTCAACTTGACCCGGGCATTTAAACAGGGATCGTTGCTGGCATCTCGCCAGGTTGAGAGCAATCAACAACTTTACCCTGTATGTCCGAGTCCATGCCTTCTACTCACAGTATATGGTCAACCGAAATTCATCCTCTGCGCATGCAATACTAAAGTGCTTGAATGAATTACTACGGAATATAACCAACGCGGAATTTGGTCGGCTCTCGTCCTATCTAGGTCTAGGACAACCACCCCTGAGAGTAGTGAACGAACATCAACGACCCCAACCACTGCACTCCGTTCAGGTTGTGTGTGTCAACACATCATAAGAGAATATAAAAACTCTTGAACCTGCGTGAGTCTCTAAAAAAAACAAAAAACAGCAGCACAAACAATAGAGCAGGACTAGGCGCATTGCCAGAGCGCCGTCAGAGACGCTGCCTCAGAGGTGCTGGGTTTCAAAACGCCACCACCTAGAAACCCCTGGTTCGATGAACAATGCGAACAAGCCCATGCAGCAAAACAGGAGGCATATAAAGCCATGCTGCAACGACGGACGAGAGCTGTTCGCGAAATCTATGAGCAGAAGAGAAGAGAGGAACACACGCTTTTCAGAAGAAAAAAGAGAGGACGGAAAGCGTGAGATCGAGGAGATGGAGAAATGCTTCCGCAGGAATGACGCCCGTAAGTTTTACAATAAGGTAAAACAAACATACCATGGCCACAAAGCCAGAGCGGCGGCCTGCAGGGATGAAAATGTAGAACTGGTAGTAGACCCGCCGTCGATGCTGAGGATTTAGAAAGAACACTTCTGCAGACTGTATAACAGCGATGATAGAAAAGATAGTGTAACAGAATCCAGTCCATCCGACCTAGACGAAGTCAAAACAGCGATATCAAGACTTAAGTCTAATATAGCCGCGCCCGCAGACGGCCTGTCTGCTGAGCTTCTTAAGGCGGCTGGAGGTGAGCTGGTAAGGGGCTCATTTGCAAGGTATGGTCGGATTAAAGCATGCCCGACGAATGGAATTTCAGAATCGTTTACCCGATCCATAAGAAAGGAGACCCCTATAACTGCGCCAACTATAGGGGAATAAGTCTCCTTAACATCGCATATAAGATCTTTTCTGCCGTATTGTGTGAACGCCTGAAACCGTTTGTGGATAACATGATCGGCTCTTATCAGTGTGGTTTCAGGCCAGGTATATCCACATTAGACCAAATATTTACGCTACGGCAGATCTTGGAGAAGACTTGCAAGATCTTTTCAAGCGCGATGTTGAAAAAGTTGCATGACAGCGCGTCACCTTGCCTAAATCCTTTTTTAACATCAAAGGTCTCGGTTTGCTCATTACCGACCTTAATGGAGCAGCGAGAATTCTCCATTGTCATCCTGCACAGTCTGACGAGTTTGGCAGGGATGTTAAAACTAGACATGGTTTTGTATAGCTCATCTCTATACACGCTGTCAAATGCAGCCCTAAAGTGGACAAATAGATGGTAAGTGTCGATATGGGTATGGTCTGATATGGTCCAATCGGTTTATAAACGAACGGTTTCAGGCATTCACATGGCACAGTAGAAAATATCTTGTACTTATACCTCTGCAATTGGTGGGTAAAAGACTAACAAAGGTGCTGGTCCGCTAAAAAAGCGAGTAAGAGTCTATGCAGCCGAACACCTTGCAGCTCGGTTACCCAGGTCATACTTCCACCTTATCGTGTCGCCATATCTGGAAATTTTCTGACTATGGAAACTACTAACAGAAGAGGACGGATGGCGAGTATCCTGCGTCAAAAAACAGGATTAATGACGGTTGGGCTATGGTCTAGCAAGCCGTAACCGAAAAACCTCCCAATTGCTCAGGGACAGCTACAAGCCTCGGATAAAACGGGCCGGATTACTGTTGACGACGCTTAAAAGAAACGAAAAAAGGACAACGATTTTCGTTTCTATACGTGGAATGTTAGCACCCACGTTCAGCCGAACAACTTGCAGACGTCCTAGACCGCTTTAAAGCGGACTTAAACGCCATCCAGGAAATGCGGTAGAATGGACCGGGTAAAAAGCGAATGAAAATTTGCGACATATACTACGGCGACTGTTAGAGGGCAACAATTGTTCGGATGCGGATTTGTTGTTTGAGGTGGAATAAAACAAAAAGTCCTAAGCCTTCGGCATGTGAGCGAACGCCTCATAACGATCAGTATCAAGGCTAAATTTGCCCGATTTGCGTCCACGTCCCCATGGAAGGCAAGGATGACTCCACCAAAGATGAGTTCTACTATCTCTTAGACAGAACGTATGCCGATTGTCCCAGTTATGACATCGAAATTGTACTAGGAGACCTCAATGCTAAGTTGGGTGAGGAAAACGTCTTTGAACGAGTCATCGGCAAACCCAGCCTAGACGACATCCCATCCGATAACGGACAGAGGTTGACTGATCTTGCTACGGGGCAAAATCTCCTTTTAATCAGTATGTGCTCCCTAACCCCCGGTCGCCGGATCAATTAATCACTAACCAGATTGATCACATAGCAATCGACTCCAAACCCTCCTCCACTATTCTTGATGTTCGAACTTTCCGAGGAATTGTATGCCGATATCCTTACTCGATTTTTTTGGCCCAGACATATTCGTAATCGTATCCCGGCTGCCACAAGCTAGTGGTTTGAGTCATGTTTTCTGCTCGGAAAGTTTGTACAGCCAGAATATCGAACGCGTCCCTGCCATCAATCAGAATGTGATCAATCTGGTTGACGGTTGATTGATCCTCAGACCGCTAAGTTCCCCTGTAATGCTACCCTATCAAAAGCGACTTCCTCGCCCAGTTTCGCATTAAAACCTCCTAGCACGACTTTAACACCGTAGTTGGAATAATGCGTATATGTTCTATCTAGGAAAAAGTAGAAGTCGTCTTTTGTCTTTTTCCCCATTGGGGCGTGAGCACAAATTAGGCTTATGTTGCCGAATTTAATGTTGATACGGAGTTGCGGCGTTCGCTTGTGTACCGGAAGGTTAGGCGTTTTGCCTAAGTCTACTTTTGTTTTTCGAAAAATACGCTCAACACACAAACAACATGTTCTGTCGACTTCAGCATTGGATAAAAACTAAAAGAAATGGCCCAACTAGCTAGACAGATGCTGACGAACGACCGACGCGGTGTTGCCAGTTCTCGAGTTATGATAAAATTCCCCAACTTAATTGCCACACCTCACATAGAGAGGTGCAATTCAGAGTAAGGGTCAGGTCTCCAAAAACCTGCCTGCAATATTAAACATCACTTGAGCTCCATATGAATGTCTCCAGCCTCTCTCTGATTTATCGTATTTTCCACAATAAGTACTCTATCGAATTAACCAGTTGAATTCAATTGCATCAAATATTCACCCGACATACCCGACAAGCTCTTCTCTACTAGAAGTAATACCGGATTTCAGCAAGGGAGAAGAAAACCGCGATGATTAAGACCAAAAAAGTCGCACCAAAGTCACTCAAAAATTAAGATCATGTTGACAGTTTTCTTTTTTGATCCTGGTGTTGTGCAGTTTGAGTTCCTTCCTCCGGGTCAAACTGCCACCAAAAAATATTATTTGAGTGTTATACGTTGACATAAGTATATTGTATCAAGGGGACACCTTTGAGTGCCGTCACCTTACTTTTTGGACTCAGTAGTGATTCTTAACAGAAACGCAAACCCAACGAGTTGGTGAAATTTGGCAACAAATAGTTTCCGTTTGGTCTCACTGCTTTTAACAAGAAGAGTTTAGCAGACATGTTAAGGTCCGACATGGCTCCTATCTAGGTCACTTCTATCAACAATATCATATGTGGCTTTCAAATCAATAAAAAGTTTGTAGTTGATTTTTTCTAAGATTCTCACTAACTGAAACCTGTTAAACAACACTTAACATCAATTTGGACATTTCTTAGGTATGCTAGCTTCAAAATTTGTACATCAAAAATCACTTCTCCAACGGCGCTTTGGTAACATAGTCGTTTTCGGTCAAATTCGGTCAGATCTTGAGACAGATGAGCTCGCCGTGATATTACGTCAAAAGTCACAGGTTTTTATTCGCTTTTTGCTGAGTCAATTCTATCGCATTTGCTTGTCCCAAGGGCGAGGGTTAATAGGAGCCGGTCTTATGGGCTTACGTTTCTAATTCGTAGGGGCGTATAAGTCAATGCCTGTGAAGTCATAGAAGACTGAAAATTCATCAAATACTTCCAGAAACGCTGTTGCGCCTTTGTATGCACGAATATCAATTAAATATGAGTCAGTATCTCATTTAACGATCAATCGAAGCACAACTTGTGGGTTTCCAGTCGGCAATTATTGCATCTACACCAAAAGAGGCACAAAAATGTTGCGAATAGAGGGAAAAAACGATGTAAATCGCTCTCCCTAAAGCCGACATAAACATCGAAAATTTAATTATTTCGTTCGATTATGACTACAGATACATATCGCTTAATAGGCATCTGAAGACTCCTCTTCGACAAATCAAACTCAAGATGACTGTCATAAAGGGTACACGACCCAGATGAGCCAATTAAAATCTACTAAAAGATGGTAATGTCCGAGTGGAAAGCCATGAAATTCGTGAATCTGGTTGACCACTGCCAGTCCGGCAGCGCTGGACATTGCCGACCAGCTTTTCAGCTGTTGCAGCATTTATCGCACTGTCGCACTGGTTTATCGTCAGAAATCGATCTTGGTTCATGTATTTTCTTTTTTCATCTCGTTTTACAATTTCATGGGCGTACGTCTAAACACGAATATCTGCGTGAGGTAACATCTTTACAAATTGGTTTTCACTCAAACACACGCTCATAAAGGCAAACATACATATGTGTGCCAGACCGAATGCATCCAAGTTCAGGCAACAGTTGGCAAGCTGTAGGTAATGTGTCATCAATCGGATGCATTATCGACATCAGGTTACATGGAAGTTATGTCGTTTGTGACGACAATCTTAATCGTTCACTCGATAAGAAACAATCGGAATTTGAATCTAATTTATTAGGCGCCATAGCCAGCAGAGTCTTGAGGTTCTACCTATCGACTTATTACATAAATCTACCACAGCTAAGGCTCGAAGGTATGAAGGTGATATCGATTGTATGCGGGAGGTATTTATTGTTCGACATTTATTGTCACTTTTTGCCATTCGGTATTTCCTATTTTTTTTTTCTGGCTGAGTGCCTTACAAGACAAATCCATTTCAAAGACGTAATTTCGAGTGTTGGATGTAGCTTAGTTGCCTGCGGTATGTCATACACACCCACTGTGCGCATAAATATGAAGTCATGAAATTTTGAAATGTGCCTGGTTGATTGGGTGAAATTTAAGAGTTATCTGAGGAATCCTTTGATGTCATCGTAAATTGATGGCTCTTGGTGCTGGCGATGGTGAGCAGCTGCTGGAGTGGTATTTGGCCTTGATTTGTACAATAGGTGGGCGGTTAAAAGCATTAGTCAACTAATGGCTGGAGATGATTATTAGTTTATTTACTGTTATGGCATTTAATGATCTTGGATGGTGAAATTAATGTGAATGGTTTTGCCTGCGCGGATATACTAATAGGGATTTATGGCTGCCCGAACGGATTTATGACGCACTCAGTGATTATTGTAAGTAGTCGAGCAACGTAGTACCATTTGCGGCCGATAATTGTCCTTGCGAATCTTGTGAGTGTTCCTTATAGGCTTTTATGTGTACAGGTATACTCTCGAACACTTAATGATTGACTTAAATTGAATTTAAATTGAACTCATTTAAATATAGTTACCTGAGGCAGCAGAGACTGCGGAGGCATATTGCGTTGTGGGATGATGTTACATACGTAATATAATGTTTGCTAATTTGAATAGGTAATATTTTCTATTATGAAAATAAGCACTAGCCTGGCGTTAGTAAATTGGAATTGGATTTTTTAATTACAAGCGAAAAAGTAATAAAATGAATTAGCCAATTTGTTGGTGCCCATATTCACGTAGTTATTAGTAACGTTCGAATTTTCCACGAACTATCCATCCTAAGGGGCAAATACAGCAACATGTCTGTCATTAAATTGAAGTCAGTTTTCATGGACCGATATTACTCGCCATTGTCGTTCACCATCTGGCCATCCTCGTTTCGATGGTTGATGTATGACTCCACGATATGCTTACCAAAATGCACAGCAAATAAGATGTTCCTGGTGGTAAAAGGGATTTTTTGCCTTGCTGCGGACTCATCAGTTCAATTTATTTTTATAAACATCGGAATGTTTTGTCTGCTGAAGACAAACCAAATATGCTGCAGAAAAGTAAATGTGAATAATTACCACAAATATCAAGTTGGGTGCTTTATTTTGAAGGCTTAAGCCATGTCCCCACTGTAAGAGTTTTAGAGTTTTCTTTAAAAATGATATTATTCATCGACCTCCTAGGTCCGTGCGCTCGCATGTTCGATTGCATATCCTTGTATAACACTTATATTGTACGTAGATAACGATTCGAGATCGGAAGATGTCACCGTTGTAACCAAACCAGTTATATAGTTACCAATTTCGGTATTAAAGATTGTAAAAAGAAATGAGTTGCAATAAAGCAGTGAAAGAAGTAACATCGGTTGTCAAGTCCTTCCTCTTTTCCATTTTTTGTTCGGCATATCCTACAATAAAATCAGAAGTGGGATTAGTATACTCTAGCCGTAAAAGTGAAACTCAAGTTTTAGTTTTATTTTATTTTATATTAAGTTGTGAAAGAAAGAAGAAAATTAAAAAGCAAAATCATATAAAATGGCAGAGCGTGCAAAAAGATATTTGCAGATGGCAACTGTACCACAGCTGAAGGACAAACTCGCTGAAATGAATCTACCGACAAATGGTTTAAAGACAACGCTAAAACTTCGATTGGAAGAGAAAATTCTGCAACTCAATAATGATGAACTAGAAGACTACTTTCCTGCGAGTGCTATGGACGGAATAAGTGTCGACGAATCTTCATCAGAACTAGAAGAAGAAAATAGAATCGTTTCGCAGCAACTCGAAACACTGCGTGAAATGGTTAAAAGGAAAGAAGAAATTCGAGAACTGCAAAGAAGACTGGCCGAACTGAATGCACCGGTGGAACCTACAAGATTCGATTACGTAAGCTTCAGAGACATCGAGGAATCCCTATCTACTTTCTCAGGTGATGATAACTACCCAATTACGAGATGGATTAAGGCATTTGAGGATTCGAAACAAATATACAAGTTTGAGGAATCGAAGTGTTTTATTTATGCACAACGTCTACTTAAGGGTACCGCCAAATTGTTCATAAAGTCAACGCATTGCCAGTCATGGAATGAATTGAAAGAAGCTCTTCTCAGCGAATTCCATCATCACTCTACAGCCTCAGATGTGCATAATTCTCTACGCAATCGGAAAAAACAAAAAGATGAAAACTACCAACAATACATTTTGAGAATGCAGGAAATTGCGAGCGCTGCTGAGATAGAAGAACAAGACGTCATCAACTACATCATCAAAGGTATACCTGATGCATTGGTAAATAAGCAACTTCTCCTTACAGCCAACACTCTCTCTGAGCTGAAAATGATCTTACGAAAATATGAGAAAATGCGAACAGACCTCCAACCGATGGGTACTCAAATCAAGTCTACGATACGTCCCAAATCAACACCTCATGTGCGATCCAATCCTAACATCAAATGCTACAACTGCAGTGAAGAGGGTCATGTGGTCACCAATTGTACCAAGCCGCGAAGAGACAGAGGTACTTGTTATCGATGTGGGCAAAGCGGACATCTCATCAAAGATTGTCAACAATCGAGAGTAGTGCTTATGCTCCGGAAAAACAATTCAGTCGTCAACCAACCAGCGTTCTTAGAAGAGTTCCGTGGTATTTTCGAATTCGAGTTCTCGGGCAAAGATATCAATTTAATATTAAAAGCAGAAACTGTGATAGACACCGGCAGCCCTATTAGTTTTGTGCAGCAAAAATATGTTCCGGCGTATCTGATGACAACCCTAGGAGCTTCGCAACAGGATTTTAGCGGCATTAACAGTAGCAAATTGGTTATGTTTGGTAAGGTGTTTTGTACAGTCAAATTTAATAACTTGCATGTGAAATTATGTTTATATGTTGTGAAAGACGGTACTATGCAAAATGTTGTTATTGTAGGAAGAGATTTTCTTCAGAAGAGTAATATTAGGCTAACTTTAGAAAATAATGAAGCTGACGAAACTGTTGAAGAGGTTAATTTGCTGAAAAGTGACATCATTGATTCGGACATTGAAAGAAGTGATATTTTCAATATTGATACGTGTAATGATGTAGAAGATTTTGATTTACGGATTAATGAAAATTTATCGTACAAAGACAAGGCAAGAATAACAGATTTAGTGATAAAAAGTGTTTCACGTGATGACATTTTAAATGAAGCAGATTTGGATAGTAGTTTTGCTACTGATAGTGGGGAGTATTCGATGAAGATCACTTTAACTGATGCGAATAAAATTTTCAATTGTGCCCCAAGGAGACTTCCCCATGCACATAAGCAGGAATTACAATGTATATTAGACGACTTGCTAAAGCGCGGAATAATTCGCGAAAGTTGTTCTTCATTTGCATCGCCAATTGTTTTAGTGCGGAAAAAAACGGGTTCTTTAAGATTGTGTGTTGATTTTCGACAGTTAAATAGCATCACGTTAAAAGATAACTTTCCGCTGCCTCTAATTGAAGACCATTTGGACACGTTGCGTGGTAAGAGGTATTTTTCACTTCTTGACCTGAAAAGTGCTTTTCACCAAGTTAAGATGTCACCAGAATCGGTTAAATATACCTCTTTTGTCACACCAGTAGGTCAATTTGAATATTTGTGCATGCCGTTCGGTCTCAAAAATGCCTCTGCAGTATTCCAAAGATATGTTAGCTTAATTTTTAAAGATCTAATAAAATCAGGAAAGTTATTAATATATATAGATGACATCTTAATAGCTTCTAAAACAAAAGAGGAGCATTTCGAGTTATTAGAAGAAGTCTTCAAGATTATCAAAATGAAAAAATTGCAGCTGCGTTTAGACAAGTGTTCATTTATGTGTGAAAAAATTACATATTTAGGATATGAAGTTTCAGCGGATGGAATTGGCCCAAACGCTGAAGGGTTGCGGGCAGTTGAAGAGTTTCCAACACCGACAAATTCTAAATCGTTACATTCGTTTTTGGGCTTATGTTCTTATTTTAGAAAATTCATAAAGAATTTCTCAATTGTCTCGAAGCCATTATATGATCTTTTGAAGAAGGATGTAGGGTTTATTTTCGGTCAGGAGGAGTTATCTGTTTTCGAGAGGTTAAAGAAATTACTTTTAGAAGCACCATTGCTTAGCATATATAATCCGAATGCGGAAACCGAGTTGCATTGCGATGCAAGCAGTTTAGGGTTCGGTGCAGTTTTACTTCAGCGGCAAGAGGACAAACTTATGCATCCCATTTTCTTCTTTTCTAAGCGAGCTACAGGTCCAGAATCGAAATATCACTCATATGAACTTGAAACTTTAGCTATCATATATGCCCTTAGACGTTTTAGGATTTATTTGGTCGGAATTAAGTTCAAAATCATTACTGATTGCAAATCGTTGACCCTGACCTTAAATAAAAAACTGTTGAATCCTCGAATTTCACGCTGGGCTTTAGAGCTTCAGGATTTTGATTACCGTGTAGAGCATAGAAATGGAAAAAAGATGGTCCATGTAGATGCGCTTAGCAGATGTCATAATATATTTGTAATTGAACCAGATTCAATGGAGCATGCACTTGCCGCTGCCCAGCAAAGAGATACAGTTATAAGTCGTTTAGTTGAAATGTTGGAGAAGAGAGAGAGCCCTTGCTATGATTTGATTAATGGCCTTGTTTATCGAAAAATGAATAACAAAGCCCTCTTTTATGTTCCAACCCAAATGGAGAGGAATGTGATACAGACACACCATGACGCTTTGTGTCATGTTGGCGTTGAAAAATGTTATGATTTTCTGAAGAAAACCTATTGGTTTCCGCTTATGAAGGACAAGATTCGCAAACACATACAAAGTTGTTTACGGTGTATCCATTTTTCGTCACAGGTAGGCAAAAAGGAGGGAACCTTGCATAATATTCCAAAAGGCGACAAGCCATTTGACACTGTACACATTGACCATTACGGTCCACTGCCAAATTCGAACCGAAATATTAAAAAGTATATTTTTTTAGTAGTCGACGGTTTCTCAAAGTTTACTAAATTGTATGCTGTAAAGAGCACTAGTACCAAGGAGGTTGTAAGGTGTTTAGATTCATATTTTTCGAATTATAGTAAGCCAAATAGAATAGTCTCAGACCGGGGAAGTTGTTTCACGTCGGAAGAATTTTTAAAATTTTGTAACGACTCCGATGTACAACATATAAAAGTAGCTACTAGCTCACCTCAATCTAACGGCCAGGTTGAGCGAATTAATAGGAGTCTCACTCCGATGCTAGCCAAGGAGAGTGAAATAGAGCCGGGTGAATGGACGAAACACCTAAGAAAGGTTGAATTTGCTTTTAATAATGTGAAAAATAAGAGCACAGGGTACAGTCCAAGTATGCTTTTGTTTGGTGTTAATCAAAGGGGTGTAATATATGATAAAGTAAAAGAGTTTTTAGAAGAAAATGTTGGGGAAGAGCCAAGAAATATAGAGTTTATTAGACAAGAGGCACAAGAGAAAATAATTCGTAGTCAGGAAGTGAATAAGACGTACTTTGATAAAAAACACAAAGCCCCATGCGTTTACAGAATTGGAGATCTTGTCGTAATAAAAAATGTTGTAAACACTCCCGGTATCAGCAAAAAAACTTATGCCTATGTACAAAGGCCCATATCAAGTAATTAAATGCCTAAGTAATGATCGATACGTAATTAGAGATCTGGAAAATCTTCAGATATCGAGGGTCCCATACGAGGGCATCGCGTCTCCTGAAAATATGAAACCGTATCTACTTCCTTAGAGTCGTTTCATATGTTTGTATATGTACTTAAATATGTCGTTATTTTATTTCAACGTTCGACTTCAGTGTGTCACTATTCAGAGATTAAAATTGATAAGACTATAGTGTATTTAAATGTACAATTCGTTTAACTTTAATTATGACTTCTTAAAGTTCACGTATCTGAAAGTTTGTTATGTATGAATTGTTTGTTATGTATCTATTGTAAGGTAATGGAGCAAAAAATAAATTATGTAAATGCAT
This sequence comes from Eumerus sabulonum, assembly GCA_951905685.1. Taxonomy (NCBI): domain Eukaryota; kingdom Metazoa; phylum Arthropoda; class Insecta; order Diptera; family Syrphidae; genus Eumerus; species Eumerus sabulonum. Next base: position 215,655,231 of record OX645060.1, read on the forward strand.
GCGCATGATGTCAATCGAGGACGATTGGCTGTCAGGATGGTCGAGCTGTAAGAGTTTTAGAGTTTTCTTTAAAAATGATATTATTCATCGACCTCCTAGGTCCGTGCGCTCGCATGTTCGATTGCATATCCTTGTATAACACTTATATTGTACGTAGATAACGATTCGAGATCGGAAGATGTCACCGTTGTAACCAAACCAGTTATATAGTTACCAATTTCGGTATTAAAGATTGTAAAAAGAAATGAGTTGCAATAAAGCAGTGAAAGAAGTAACATCGGTTGTCAAGTCCTTCCTCTTTTCCATTTTTTGTTCGGCATATCCTACACCACTAGAGTCTATTCGCTCACTTTTCAAATAGAGAGTTATAATGGAAACGCTTTAGTCACTATTAGGTGTCTATTCTCTTGCTACTTTTTGAGAGCTCTCTAATCTCGAATAGACAGTCTATTCGCTCACTTTGGAAAATAATTCAAAATTAATTGAGTCAAAATTGTAAACATGTGCTCCATTGTTTATGTTTTGATATTCATAAGTCTATGGCGTGTTTCCAATGGGAAAGGTATAAACTTAAGAGAGCAAATAGAGAGTGAATAGCGAAGTGAGCGAATAGACTCTAAAGGGGACATGGCTTTATCGAGGCTATTATGCTCGCAAAATTCCATCACCCAAATGCTTGCTACGGCTGGTTTTATAGACGTCGATGGATTGTCAACATTTTTGAGGACATTTAGCAGTATAGACGTGTTTATAACATTTATCTTGGCAGGGATGTTTCTTAGACTTTGAATTGCTTTGATGTTTACGTATACCTCGCTTTTTAAAAAAATCCCCATAGAAAGAAGTTAAGTAGGTACTGTTTAATCGTATGATATTGTGTTTCCATCAAGCTGAGGCACTGTCGTCTTCGTTTTCAGAATATTAGGTCTGGTAAGGTCTTTTCACTTGTTTGCCTTCAATAGAACAATGTTCTGACATTTGTTTTGTTGTTTCTAGACTACAGTGATAAACATACATATGTATCGATATAGAAATTTGTCAGGATTGCAATGAAAAGGCGCAAAAATAAACTTAGAGACGACCAGTCGACTGCGTTTATTCTCTACTGAACTGGACACTATTTTAACAATACGAGGTGTGGCACTTACATATGTAAGTTCCGGAATTATTAACCAAAAAATGTGCAAATTAAGCTTAACTCAAAATTTTGTTATCGGCTTTCACAATAGTCCCCTTCTAACTGTACACAACTATTCAAACGTTTCTCCCACGATTTGAAGCACCCTTGAAAATCCATGGTTACAGTCTTGACCATCTCTACATCGTCATGAGGACTTCCCTTGAGGTGCGACTTCATTTTGGGGAATAAAAAAAAATCGCATGATAAGATTAATGCGGCAACGTTGGAATGCCTTTTTTTTCGCTAATAACTCTTGTACATTCAAGCAGGAATCACTGCAAATGATAAGTGTGTTACTGCAACACCTCAAAAGGTGTGTTTTCATTGTAGTCATTTTTGGTGCATTTTAAAGTGTATTATGAAAGGGAAATTTCCCAACTATACACACGAAGGGAAATTCCAAAGAAAAAAACACCCACTTGGTCCTCGCTCGGCGAGCATTAGTTTCTTCGAGGCTCATCAAGCCCGAAACATTGTTCCTGTTTCATGATCATAATGATAATATCATCCGGATCGAAGGAACAATGTAGAATGGGAAAGGAGACTTTGAGTGTCTTTGCCTTTTAGTGGCTGTGGACATTGTGATTTGAACTCGGATCACTGAGTTGAGAGTCCAGTGTGTTAACCATTACAGCCATTACCCCCAAATTACATTCTGGCAAGGCTGCGTATAGTCCCATTTATTTGATTGGTTGATCCGAATCTTGTTAATTATTAATGAGTGTATCGCTGCAATACACTTAAGGCGTCATTAGAGTTTTTATTCATTACACGACTGCATTGATGGGCTTGCACATTGTGGTTGTGCAAGCTCCAGCCCTTCTTGGCGAGTTGGAGTCGCAAACGGAAAACATCTGCTCGCAGTCTCGTTAGGACGCCAACTTAGAACAGTCCAGTCACTATCTGGTCGGTAAGATTACATTCACGATGAACGATGCTGCGGGTATCGGAAAAATGATCCACATTTCCTTCAGTTGTGGCTTTGACATCTGCTGACTTTGTTACGTGTATCGACAATTTGCGGATTTCCTAAGGGGTTTCACCAGACTTCTCTAAAAATTTAATCACAACACGTTACTTATATTATGAGTCACTCGTTTTTATGACTCTAAACTATTTGTTCGAATAATGCGCAAAAAAATGTGTTGTCTTGGATAAAGCTTAAAGAGAGAACCCCATTCATAGAAAGATGTTGACGAATGACGCAGTGTTGCTAGCTCCCGGGTTAGGAGTGACTTCCCAAACTTAATTGCTACACCTCGTATTTTTCAATTTGTCAGTAAATTACGCTTAATAAAGTTTACGATCTTACCAAAAAGCTGGCAAAAATGCCTGAATATCGAAAAAGCTTCAATATATATTGGATTCCCTAAGGCATCTAGAAATTGGATTATTGTATCCATAATTTACTCTATGATAAGGTACATAAAATAAAAAACGATTAATTAGAACTCTCGCAAGAGCATACAATCCAATTAATGATAATAGAGAAGGGCATATTGCCTCGGTCTGAAAAGAGGTAACAAACCGAAAAATTTGCACCTCGTTACGTATGAAGGCATTTCAATATTCCATCGCAGTCTACGAACGGCTACTCTAGTTAGACGCTTTTGGATGCTCTCAATTCTAATGGAATGAACTTCATAAAATGGATCCCATACTATACTGGAGTACTCGAGATGATCTCGAATTTCGCAGTATGAAACTTATCATCTCGTTACATTTGGCAACCAAAAACTCAATGTGCATGCTAATTCTTAGTTTAGCGTCAGAAACAACTCCCAGATATTTTTTGGAGAAAATAATGGGGTATTATGGATTATGTACGTAAAGGGAATAGAAAATAGGCTACTATAAAAAGAAAGACTTTGACATTTAAAGACATTGAGAAAACGGTCGCTCAAGGTCCTCTTTTAAAAGAATACAGTCGTGCATTGAGCGTATATATCGGTATAACTTTACATCATCGGTAAACATAAGACACTGGGAACTTAAAAAGTTGTCGGGAATGTCACTATTTAATAAAAGGAATAGCAGAGGGCCCAGATGACAACGTTAAGGGACTCCAGAGGTAACATAAACTGGTGACGAGAGCGTATCATTAACGCGAACATACTGGATTCGATCCGTTAAGTAGGAATTAATCCATTTTAGCGAATTTGAGTGAAATCCTAAGTTAGTCAGTTTTGAGACTAATGTACTGTGGTTATCGCGATCAAACGCTTTAGCAAAGTCTGTATAAATTACATAAAATACATCAGAGAGATTAATCCCTTTAAGAGAGGTGTAAGTTTGTCATAAATTATTTTTTCAAATAGCTTAGGAATGGTTGAAATTTTACAGATTGGACGATAGTCAGTGATATCGTGCCTCGATCCAGAATTGTATATGGGCATTAAAAACGAACTTTTCCAATCTTTCAAAAAATTACCGGACTGGGGAGACAAACTAAAAATTAAGCACAGGGGTAGAGAAAACGCGAAGCAGCACTTTTAAAGTAGAATTGGCCATCCATACCAGGATTTTTATCAAGATTTAATAAAGAAAGAGCCTCAGGGATTGAACACTCTAAGTTGGCGACATTTAAGAAATGGTAGGACATTGAGTTATTACTTAAGACCGTCGGTGTGGTATTACCACAAGTATAAACAGACTGAAAGTGGTTAGCGAACATATTACAATTGGTTGAAAGATCAGATGAGGATAAAGTATTAAGTCGCATACAGTTAGGAATACCATTAGATTGCTTTTTGCTATTAATAAAGCTCCAAAAGTGTTTACTATTGGTCCTTAAATTAGATTCGACAGAAAGAACATACTGTCTGTACAGAAACTTATTTAAAACATCAAATTGTTTTTTAAGCATCCGATAAACTCTCAGAAGTCCCGGGTCATTATTTCTATTACGGAACCGCTTTTAGGCCTTATTCTTCCTGTTATTTATATTCATGATTCCATCATTACATCAAATAGGTTTCTTACATTTGACAAACTTCACTTTAGGAGTAAACAAATCGATTGGCATTCGTACAGTTTTCATAAATAGATTAAATAAATAATATGAATTACAATTATTTAAAATGTCTAACCAACTCATACTTTCTAAATAGTTTGAAATGCTGCTGAAATTGTCTTTAGCACAATTATAATTTACATTAGTTGTCACCGGGGCCCGGTTTAAGAAATTCATAAAATTCAAACAGCATAGATTAAGCAACGTGAAAAACAGAATAAGGAAAGAGTGGGACCGTGGAGTTGTTGATACTAATGTCGAATTCGGAATCAACGAACACCAAATCAAGAATATTATTAAATTCATTAGAACAGTTATTTATCCGGCGAAGAGCAAGAGTTTCAACCACTTCACGCTCATTATTTAAGTTAACATTAAATGGGATGAGTCTAAAAACATCGCTATCAAAGGGCCGAATTAAGTTAGGCAAATTAAAGTCCCCTAGAAGGATAACGTCGAGGGCTCCGTGGCGCAGTGGTTAGTGTGTTGGACCCTGGCGCACGATGAGCGAGTTCGGATCCTGATAACACCAACGCCATCGAATGTTTATTTCGTGACGTTCCTCCTCGGCGGGGTACTGGCAAAACCCCCCGTAGTAAACTTGCCATTAAAAAGCTTCTCGACTAACGCCGTTCGGAATCGGCATTAAACTGTAGGTCCCTTTCACCTGTGTGAAAAATAAATCACCCACAACATGGGTGATTGAGAGAAGCTTGGCTCTGGTCCTTCGTGGGCTGTAACGCCACCAAAGAAGAAGAAGAAGAAAGATAACGTGCTGATGATCTTTTAAATTATTTAAGACAAAGGAACAATTGTTATCAATTTATGAGTTTTATATAATAGGTAAGGACTTCTATAACTTGCTATAACAATAATTTCAGTTACAGAAATCCATTTGGTTGAGACTGCTACTATGTCGACATGTAAATCACCTACTGTTGGGGGTAGATGGATTTCATTACTACTCAAGTAGGCCCGAACCGCAATCAATACTCAACCCCCTCTCTCACAATTAGCAAAGGTTCTTACGAAAGATTTCGTACTGGTCCTTGTTGAACATTTCCTCGTTGTGGGGATTCAGTGTAAGCCAAGTCTCAATAAATACAATAACATCGTATTGATCAGATGAAGAGAAGAGCAAGACATCGCGGAGCTTAGTTCTTCGACCACCGGTATTTTGGTAATATAGATTAAAGGCTGAAGGAGTTAAGCCATTTGATCTGAGTTTTTTGGAAAGTTGTTTGGATGGAGCTTCTTGGAGTTAGGAGCGTTGGCGAAGCCTCTCTCTCCTCACCTCAAATGAAAAAGCGGATGTTCACGCATAACTCCTTAACCTGATCTCCGATCGTCTCGGGATGCATAGATGCATGCACATGCATCTATGGCGTGTTCAGTTTATCGAAATGGTCTCATGTCTTATAACCTAAGCATAGTCGCACCATGTCCAAAAAACTAACGAATATGTCCAAACTCAGTGAAATTTACGAAATAGTTCCCTCACATTGCATTAGCGTGGTTAATACTAGGTATTTATTTGAAACTTTATTGTGCACAAGCTCAGGAAGCACATTAGTTCATAACGGAGCAAAAATTCGCTCCTTATCCACAACCTGAGCTGTATTCTTACACTACCTCCGTATCAGAAACAAGACTTCGGCAAAGTGCTCATCGACTTTAGTAAGTCTACGTGTGTCTATTTATAGCAGGCTAATTAATTGCTCTGTCATTTATAGGCTAACGACGGTCGAAGGCAAAGTTGGATCACCCGAAAAGCCTTTGCGCGATCTCGGTCTCATATAGTACATACTTATGTGTACATGTATGTACATATGTATCCGCGTAATGTCCAAGCTCGAAGCATAAATGACAAACCTTAGTTATGTGCCTTGGGACAATTGCGAACGATCCACTCTTGAGCCGGTCATTGCTCGAGTAACCGGAGCTCAGCGAACTCGTGCAAGAGACACGTTCACCTTTGGTAACGACATGGCACCTGGCGATGTTCCCGAAGAGCTCACAGATCTCTCGATGATCGAACAGATGCTAATCGCCCGCGTTCCACCCCAAGTCCGCGTATATTACCTTCGTGGTAGTTGTGGTCCTAGACGGCTTGCGTACGGTGGCAGCGTCATCAACTTCGCGCAAGATGTGCAGTCCGTGGCAACTACATATGTTACCACTGACGCCACCGGAGCTGCCAGTAGTGGTTGTACGTCGGGAAACACCGCAAGGGCACAAAGACTTCCGCGTTCGACGAGCGAAGGTCTACATCGCCCTGCTAAGGCTGAAGACCAACCACAAGCACTACCGCGATGTCGTCATATCTCAACAAACCACAACAGCACTTCCGATTGACGCCGACGTTTCTGCAATGCTTCAGACAGCTGTCGATGCGTAGGACGCAGAAGCTACTGAGACGCTTGCTGGAGTTGAAGAATTTAAGGACGTCGAGACTGGCATTCCTGCGAATGTCATGATTTTGCAAGAAGATCGCATTTAGACTGCGCTGAATTGGCTTGTAGCACAACCGCTTTCTGTAAACGAGCGTCAAGAAGGTTACATCACAATCGCGTTTCCGTGCCTGTTTCCGTATGGGCATACACGAAGGCAACCGACCAGCAAATCTCCGGCCAACACTCCGCGAATACGTTATTTATCTTCTCCAGCACAAGTCACAGCACTTTGGACAAGTTCCAAGATTTCGCTGTTTCGCATGGAACCATATGCAAGGCAGCGAATGTTCAAAGCGTGGCTCAATATTCGCGAAGAAAAACCAGTTTGCTGGCAACATAGCATAACTTTGTGATGCAGTCACACGCGACAACAGCCCGATTTCGCTAAGCTTATGGGGCAAACTTCGAGGAAGAGTCACCACTTACAGTACAACAAATGGCTCGTCAGCGTCAAAGGCTTCTCGTGTTGAATCCGTTGATTGCTGATGAATTTTTCTACGAACGAGCTCGCAAGTACATGTCGGATGTCATTGACAAGGTGTTCGAAGTAGAAGACTTCTGGTACCGATTTGAATACCACCATCGAGGATCACCACACCTGCACGGCCTCGTCTGGCTCAAGGGCGCACCAGATGCAAGAAGGTTCAGTTCAATGACGCAAGATCAACTAATGGCGGCGCGCAAATAATACGACCAATTATTGGCATCTGTGCTGAATCCGAACATAAATAAGGAACCTTCGATTGTTCATCCGTCTCGGCTGCACTACGGTGACCCGCGCACAAAAGGACCAGTAGGAGTGGCGCAAATCGCAAACAAACTTCAGCGCCACACATAATGTACCAATGCTTGCCTTTGCAATGGAAAATGCAGGTTCAACTACCCCAAGCAGTGCCTAGCAACTTCGACACTTAAACTGGATAGAGGTCATTGGGTATACCGTCCAGTGCTCAGTGCTCTAGTACCCAACGATCTCAACGTGTTCATCATGACATCGTGGTGTGCGAACACAGATTTCAAGATCATCACTTCCGAATATCATGGCGACGACGCATCATCGTTTCCTGCTGAACTACGGCTCTTTGAAAGATCCGTCGTCGTGCTTCGATCGAATTTGTAGACCGACAAAGGCTTGTGTAACGGTACAATGGACATATGCAGTTTACGAACCTAACGACGACGACATATTCTACTCCTGTCTGCCATTGTGCGTTCTGATAGAGTTCCCGACTTATGTATGTACATATACAGGGCCAACCTGCGCGAATGGCTGCGTTCCCATCGTACCGCAAGTTGCGTCGTTCATGGACAAAGGTCTGTCGTGCACACGCAAGCAAATCCCGTTGTTGCTCGCCTATGCCATCACAGTGCTTCGAAGCCAAGGCATCACGCTAACCGAGGCCGTCGTTGACATTGGTCGCTCGGAATAATCGGCTGGATTAACGTATGTCGCTTTTTCAAGAGTCAAGACCTAGGACGGCCTGCCAATCCGTCCATTCACTGCCGATCGAATCCTCAAGTGCGTTAACAACAACACGAAAATCCAGAAACATAAAGAGGAGATGGACCGACTATCGCGCTTGACATCACACTAATCTCGTATTCATCGCAATAGACTTTCTAAATATGCCAAACTTTGCCTCCTTTCCGTAATTAGACAAAGATACAAAAATAAGACGCGCAAAAAGTTCAATCTCATCGACAACTTGTCCTGTTTTTTTTACGCATAACCTGACACGTGCATCAAAAGTGTTGGTATCGATGCATTGTAGTTCACAATGTCGCTGCTTTTGTTACCATATTCTAGCCGTGACAAAAGTGGAGGCGCTACTTTAAAAGTAGAGTCCATAGTCGGTACATCGGCCAATCGCTGGGGTAAATTTAAAGCCACTTCGTTAGTAGATGATTTGTCAATTGTAACTGAGGCACGCCGTGGCGCAGTGGTTAGTGTGTTGGACTCTGACGCACGATGAGCGAGTTCGAATCCCGATAACACCGACGCCATCGAATGTTTATTTCGCGGCGTTCCTCCTCGCCGGGTACTGGCAAAACCCCCCGTAGTATACTTGCCGTGAAAAAGCTTCTCGACTCACGCCGTTCGGAATCGGCATTAAACTGTAGGTCCCTTTCACCTGTGTGAAAAATAAAGCACACACAATATGGGTGATTGAGAGAAGCTTGGCTCTGGCCCTCCATGGGCTGTAACGCCATCAAAGAAGAAGAACTGAGGCAGAACTACTGGTGGTCGCTACATTATCGTTAACTCCATTAAGTACGATACTTCCCAATGGCGAATTATCTTGCGAATTAGATCGCCGGAGGAAGCTGGAGTTGTTGAAGAACATGTAGAACATCTTGGACCGTCTTGGCGTCCCTCCCTCCTGTAGATTTAAATGCCATGAAAAACATAAATTGAAAAAAAAAACCAAGTCTCGCAACTCAGATCTTCTACCGTAAAAAGTTATGAGATCCATGGCAGATGGCATCTCATTCCTTTTTGTAGATGTATGTATGTATGTTGGCGTTACAGTCCATGAAGGACCTATGCCGAGCTTCTCTCAATCACCCATGTTGTGTGTGATTTCATTTTCCCATAGGTATAAGGGACCTACGGTTCATTGCCGAGTCCGAACGGCGAATTTCGAGAAACTTTTCATGACAATTTTACTACAGGGGGTTTTGTCAGAACCCCGCTGAGGAGAAACACCGTGAAAAACACGTTCGATGACATGGCTGTGTCGGGATTAGATTCCGTGTCATCGGCGTCAGAGGCCAACACACTACCCACTGCGCCACGGTGCTCCTTTTTGTAGATAGTCCTACTTTTTTTTCCTATCCGGTACCTTCTATTTCTTGAATAGCAACAACGGATTTTCTTAAAGCCCGCTCTCTGTCTTATGAGCTTTTCTTATGTTTGTAGGTTAAAGTTAATCCTTATGTAAAATTGCTATCTCTAATTCACTATAAATACTGTCAATGTACCTAACAGAAAGCTACAACATCAAGCTTAAGAGAGAATTATCTTAAACTAATGTACGGTACTCTCTGGCGCACTCAAAGTTTTTTTTTTTAAATTAACAAATTGCTTAACCCATTATTTTTCTATGGAATTAGATTTGTTTAAAGATTGTTTAAATGTTTATACCCAGGCTGATTGATACCATTTACTTAAGTTAAATAAAACGTGGTTTGTGTTTATACCTGCGACATCGCAGTAAGATCCAAAGGTTGCCTGGAAGAAAGTGGACCCCTTTCTGTGATGGACACGAAGCGTGGAAGCGGCGGCACGGGCAAGCCACCTCCGCCGACCGCGGCTATGGTTAGTAGTGTTCTTTCTTTTATGGCAATTACGGGCAATTTAGTCTACTTAATACTTTGCGGAATTTTGGTACAACTTTCATAAGACGTGTCCCATTCTCGCATTTTCAGTTTACATTTACAACCATTTTACAAGTTACCTTTTAACATAATTATACTTAGGTACCTATTAGAGCACTGCGCGAGTACATAAAAAGTACACGGAGTAATGATCGCCGAGTATAACAAAACGATGCGATTACGTACTCGGCATCGTTTCTGAATGCATCGCCGATTCCTCCTCCGGAATGATTATGAATAATAATCGTTAAAACTGCATCGTAGCATTACGCATCGAAGCGAGTAGGTATCGTAAATCGTGATAATGTCCTTGAAAAACTGAAAATTAGGCAAGAGTGCACTTAAGGTCGGAACATGACATACTCGTGACAAGTGTGGACGTGAGTGGACGCGTGTGGGTTAGGGACAAATTCAAATTAATTAATCTACTTAATCATTCTAAAATAAATTAAGTCATGAACTGCCTTATATGCAAAGGAAAAATAGAACGAAGTGACCCAACTAAAATTGCTTGTGATGATTGCGCATATATTTTTCACGGTGCGTGTGTAAATGTTCAAGCAACTGACATAGAATATATGAACTCTAACAATGTCAAGTATCGGTGCGACAAGTGTAGTGTTTTGCGACGTAAATCTTTGGAACATCTTTCCGTCACTCCACTTCGGTATGTAAATACATACATACATACATACATATGTATATACTCGCCGATACCGAATCCAGTATGTAAGGCAAACAGATTCATTTACTGATGTATGTACATATACGTTTGTAATCCCATATATTTATATGGGATTATTTATGCAGTTGGTGTATCTAGAAAACTTAAAATTGGTGTATCTCGAAAACTGAACCGAAATCGAAAAATATTTTAGTTTTTCCTTGATTTATACACTTAACACTAGTTGTGTTCCAAATTTTAAGCTTCTACGTCTGCTAGAAGTGCCTTAGACTTTTGATGATCGGTCAGTCAGTCAGTGAGTGACAAAACTTAGAAACTTTGACTAGTTATAATTCTTAAACTACTGGTTCAAATTGAATGAAATTTGAAATATACCGTATCTATGCAATGCTTGTTTGGTTCAGACTTCTAGTCTTATCCACAACGAAGTTATAGGGGGTCGAAAATGGCCTATTATGTTACGAGAAAAAGATGGTACGGCCGTGCCGCAGTTTTGCTCGACTTGGCAGGGGCACTGCCGTGCCCCCAGATCGAAATTGTAGGCATTCCAAATGTAAACGAAGCGAATGTAGAAGAGTGCACGCAAAAAATCCTTCATGAAGTGCTGAACACTACAGTCTCTGCTGAAGAAATAAAGAAATGCTACGTAAAACGCATTAAAAAGCCAATTAAAGCCGGTGACATTGTGTGTGTGCAGTTCTCTTCGCCTTCTGTAAAAGAAAAAATTATGCAAATGAAAAAAACCGAGAAGAAGAAATTAAATGGTTCTCTTTTTGCCAACAGTCCTGGCAAAAAATTTACACCAATGACAGTTTCACCCAATATAATCGTGCGTTATTAAGCGAAACACAAAATTAAACTAGAAAAAAAAAATATAAATATGTATGGTTAAAAAATTCCCAAATACTTTTAAAGGAGGATGAAAATGGTGAGATTTTTGTTATAAGGTCATTTGATGATTTAAATAAAATACAAATCTAAATTTCCTAATACGTACAATGTTAAATACGAATAGCGATTTAGACCCAAATAACTATGATCTGTCCATGCGAACCATACGAAATCCTAACGAAATCTCTCTGCCTTGTATTTCTAACAGTTCCAAATCTGTATATGTTGTACACCAGAACATCCGTAGCATGCGACGTAATGTCGATTTGTTAATCTGCAATCTAGAATCCTTTGCAATACTGCCTGACATAATATTCTTGTCAGAGATTTGGATATATTCCTATGAGATAGAAGAGTACAACCTGCCTAACTATAAATTTCATGCAAACTCAAATTACTCGTATCCTGCAGGTGGGGTTGGAGTTTTTATACGAGATTCGTACGAATGCAAGGTAAATTGTTTCAGTACCAGAAGCGCGGATTTTATAAAGATATCACTATCGATATGCAATGAAATATTTTGTTTTATGTGCATCTACAGGACCCACTTGACTACAGCTCAGGTCTTTGTTGACAATCTTTCAGCATTTTTAGCGAATGGACGAACGGCTAATCTTGTAATCTTGGGTGATTTGAATAAGTCCATTATCTCAAAATTCGGATTGACTTCTTTCATTAACGAACCCACAAGCCCTATTTCAAAAACTTGTCTCGACTACGGTTTTTCACGTTTTTCAAATGTCCCGTTAAGTACTTGTACTGGTCTTAATTTTGATATTCAAGTTACAGATCATTGTTTGACTGGAATCTTGTTTAGGACTTTAAACACAAAACATGGTAGGTGCATCCCCCGCCAGAGATCTACCAAACTCGACTTTAGAAAACTCAATCACATTCTAACTTATTGTAGCTGGGCAAATGTTTATGCTGAAGAAAATCCTTCCAAGGCTTATGAGATCTTCTTAAAAGGGTTTCAAAACCTTATGAGCTCATCCACTTAGTTCGTAGTAAGAAAAGTAAGATTGAAATCATGGATCACTTTTCCTTTGCTCAAAAAAATTAAACTAAGACAAAAACTTCGTAAAAAGTGGTACAAGCACCCGCACAATTTAAACTTAATAAGCCGTTTCAAACGATTGCCTCTGCATGTTAACAATGCTATTCGAATAGCTCGTGATAGTTATTATCTCAATAAATTCAATCAGACCCGAGGCAACATGAAAAAAAGTTGGAATGTGATTACCGACATCATTAATAGAAAAGATAGAAATAGTACAACACCTTCTACACTACAAAATGACAGTACAAGCATTTCAAGTCCAGCTGAAATAGCAAATGAATTTAACAACTATTTTGCAACGATCGGTAGTAATTCCTTTTCTAATAAACCATCAATGCCCTGTTGCTGCTGTTCTAGCTATGGTCTTAATAACGACGATTTCTGTTCAAATAGTTTCTACTTTGAACCCATGTCGGGTTTTGAAGTATTTAAAATAATCAAATCCCTTAAAAATTCAAACTCCCAGGGAATGGATGGGATATCAAATGTAATACTAAAGAAAAGTATTGATGTTCTAGCACATATCTTCAATTTTAGCATTCTTTCTGGAATTTTTCCTGTTGATTTAAAATGTGGAATTGTAATACCCCTATACAAAAAAGGTGACAAAAAAGATAAAAGGAACTATAGACCTATTTCTTTGCTATCGTCAATTTCAAAAGTTTTTGAGAAAGCCATGAAAAGAAGAATTTCGCAATTTCTTACACGATTAAACTTTTTTAGTCGACTGCAGTTTGGGTTTAGAGCTGGTCTTTCAACTGAAGACGCACTTTTAGATTTTTGTTCTACCATCCAACAAGGTCTTGACAGCAAAAAGTGTTGCACTGCATTTTTTGTTGATATAACAAAAGCGTTTGACATGGTTGATCATAACGTACTTCTAAATAAGCAATACAATATTGGTTTTCGTGGCTTTATCCATAATCGGTGTGTTTCCTATTTAAAAAATCGCACACAAGTGATAAAAATTGGTCATTCCCTATGCGATCCTAAATCCATGTGCCTAGGTGTACCTCAAGGATCTGTCCTTGACCCAATTTTATTTTTAATTTACATAAACTCTCTGTTTACACAAAAATTTAAAGGGGAAATCAAAGCCTTTGCAGATGATCTCGCATTTGCTTATAATTCATCCAATTCCCTGGAACTAATTGCTAACATAAACCACCACGTTTATTTGTTCTGGCTTGCAGAACATAAATTAACTGTTAGTAACAAAACTAAATTACTATTTTTCAATTTAAAAGTCAAACAATCGCCCGATGTGGATATTGTTTTCCATGGAATTGACTGGTGTAAATTTAGCTTGTTTAATCCTAAGTGTCCACAAATTGGCTCATACGATTTCTTTAATCCGGAAGCTTCATGCAATGCTGATTGCTTTAAAATTGAGACTGTAAATCAATATACGTACCTAGGGATCACAATAGATAATCATTCAAGTTGGACAGAACATGTTAAAAAAATTTAAAGCACTACTTACTATTTGCAAATCGTTGTTTTTACCGCCTTAGGAAGTACCTCTCAAACAATAGTCTGAAAACGGTGTACTACGGCTTATTTCACTCCAAGTTAGACTACGGCATTTGCTGTTGGGGAGGTGCTTATTACAATAAACTGCAGCAAATACTTGTTCTACAAAAATATGCTGTAAGAAAAATCTGCAACTCTACACAGTTAGCTCATACCAAAGAGCTATTCAAGCTTACAAATATTTTGCCGGTGAGACATTTGTATTAACATGCTTCCTGAAGAAATACGAACCACTCGGATATTGTGTCAATTCTTAAAAAGATAAAATCCTGGCTTTTTTCCTTTGACATAAAACATATTGACATGTTCCTGCGCTTCACCAATTGAACATTACAACGGCATACATACACAGATTTGGAATTTGTGCAGCACTTCGGAAATGATGTAGTCTACATTGTATCTTATTTTATATTAAAAGTAAGTTTGTTATACTTAGCTTCACTAATCCTATTCACCCCACACTTGATAAATAAGTATTTAAATAAATTGTTTATAATGTGGCATTTCTTCTTCTTCTAAGTGGGCGCTACAGTTCGGGGGGAACCTGGGCCTCAACCAACATGCCCCTCTATCTAGCACGATCTTTCGCTAGCTTTTTCCATTACCGCACACCCAGTTGGCTCAGGTCTCCTTCCACCTGTGTGCGCCATCTTAAGGGCGGCCGTTCTCTGCCTTTTCGTTCCTCGGGGTTGGATTCAAAGACTCTCCGGGCTGGAGCTGTGGTGTCCATTCGCTCTACATGGCCCAGCCATCTAAGGCGTTGATTCCGTAGACGCCTGACTAGGCTCATGTCGCTGTACAGCCCGTAAAGATCGTGGCTGAATCTTCTCCTCCATCCCCCGTCTGCGTTTATGGGCCCGAAAATCACGCGCAAAATCTTTCTCTCAAACCGACCAAGGGCCTCCTCATCCGCTTTTGATAGTGTCCATGCTTCTGCGCCGTACAACAGGACCGGGATGATAAGGGTCTTATATAGAGTCAGCTTTGTCGTTCGGGAGAGGGCTCCATTACTCAGTTGCCTCCTGAGCCCAAAGAAACAGCGATTGGCAAGAGTGATTCTGCGTTTGATTTCGGAACTGATGTCGTTGTTCCACGTCACTGCGGAGCCAAGGTAGACGAAGTCCTTAACTACTTCGAACTTATATCTGCCTATACAAACGTTCTGGCCGAGACGTCGGTGTTGAGCGTCCTTTTTTGATGACAGCATATATTTAGTTTTGCCCTCGTTTACCGCCAAACCAATTTTCGCCGCCTCCATCTCAATACTCGCAAACGCCTCATAGACATCTCGCTGTGATCTACCTATTATGTCAATATCGTCGGCGTATGAAAGGAGTTGCGAGGATTTGAAATAGATTGTGCCTCTTGTATTGGGCAGTGATTTTTGCACAACCATTTCCAATATGATGCTGAAGAAATCACATGATAGCGCATCGCCCTGCCTAAATCCTTTTTTGACATCAAAACTATCGGTAAGGTGTTCACCGATTCGGATGGAGAAGCGAGCATTCTCCAAAGTCATCCTGCATAGTCTGACGAGTTTAGCAGGTATGTCAAAGGTAGACATAGCGTTGTATAGCTCGTCTCTAATTAAGCTGTCGTATGCGGCTCTGTGATCGACAAATAGGTGGTGAGTGTCGACTTGAAATTCATTGGTTTCCTCCAGTATCTGTCGTAGTGTGAAGATTTGGTCGATGGCGGACTTCCCTGGCCTGAATCCGCACTGATAAGGACCTATCAGCTTATTTACAAAAGGCTTCAGGCGTTCACACAAAACGGCAGAGAAGATTTTGTAGGCGATGTTAAGGAGATTTATTCCTCTATAGTTGGCGCAATCAGAGGGGTCTCCTTTCTTGTGGATCGGGCATACGATGCTGAGACTCCATTCCTCGGGCATGCTTTCCTCTAACCATATCTTACGGATGAGCTGGTGCATGCTCCCAACCAGGTCATCCCCAGCTGCCTTGAAGAGCTCAGTGGACAGTCCGTCTGCGCCAGCAGCTTTATTCGACATGAGCTTCGATATGGCAATCTTAACTTCGTCGAGGTCAGGGGGACAGAATTCTCTGCGGTCTCCGTCGATTAGAAATGGATCATTCTGCCTAACAGCGTTATATTGACTAACATCGCCGTTATACAGTCTGCAGAAGTGGTTTTTCCTTATTCTCAGCATCGACTGCGGTTCCACTACTAGGTGTCCGTTCTCATCCCTGCAGGCTTCCGTTCTGGCTTTATAACCTTGGCATGTTCGCTTTATCTGTTGATAAAACTTTCGAACGTCACGCCTGCAGTAACACCTCTCCAAATCCTCAATCGCGCGCTTCTCGTGCTCTTTCTTCTTTCTTCTAAAAAGCTTATGCTCCTTCCTTCTTTTTAACTCGTAGAGCTCACGAGCTGCTCTTGTTCTTTTATGCAGCGAGGCCTTATATGCATCCGGCTTCGCTGTATGAATCCTCCTGCACTCGTCATCGAACCAGGTGTTTCTTCGTGGTGGAGCCTTGAAGCCCAAAACTTCGGATGCAGAGCTTTTCAGGGCTCGTTTGCAAAGGCTCCATAGCTGTTCTATTGATAGCGTTGAGGATTGAGGTGTATTGGAGAGCTTAAGGGAGACGCGATCGGTAAAAGCACGAGCGGTTTCTGGCGATAGTAGCTTTCCGACGTCATAACTTTGTATTCTTACTCAACTCCGTTGCGTTCGTGATATCCGTAAGCGCATCTTGGCTACAACAAGTTAGTGGTCCGAGTCGATGTTAGCTCCTCGGAAAGTTCGAACATCAAGAATAGTGGAGGAGTGTCTGACGTCGATCGCGATGTGATCAATCTGGTTGGTAGTCGATTGATCAAAAGACCGCCAGGTGCCTTTGTGTATATCGAGGTGCGGGAAGCGCGTACTGGCTAGAAGGAGATTTCGCCCCGTAGCAAGATCAATCAGCCTGTGTCCGTTATCGGAGGTGGTGTCGTGTAGGCTATGTTTGCCGATGACTCGTTCAAAGATGCTTTCCTTACCCAGCTTAGCATTGAAGTCTCCTAGTACAATTTTGATGTCATAGCTGGAACATTGGGCATACGTTCTGTCTAGGAGTTCGTAGAACTCATCTTTGGCTGAGTCATCCTTGTCTTCCGTGGGGGCGTGGACGCAGATCAGGCTGATGTTAAAAAATTTAGCCTTGATACGGATTGTTATGAGGCGTTCGCTCACATGCCGAAAGCTTAGGACGTTTTGCCTTAGTCCACCTCGAACAACAAATCCGCATCCAAACAATCGTTGCCTTCTCTCCCTGTAGCAGTCGCCGTAGTAAATATCGCAGTTTTTCATCCGCTTTATGCCCGGTCCATTCCATCGCATTTCCTGGATGGCGGTGATGTCCGCTTTATAGCGGTCTAGGGCGTCCGCAAGTTGTTCGGCTGCACGTGGCCTGTTTAGGGACCTAACTTTCCACGTACAAAGCCGAAGATCATTGTCCTTTTTTCGTTTTTTGCAAGGGTCGTCAACAAAAATCCGGTCCGTTATATCCGAGGCTTGTGGTTGTTTCGGAGCTTGTGTTTTTCTTACGGCTACGGCTAGCCCAACCGACTAATCCTGTTTTTTTTTTTTGGCGCAGGAGGCTTGCCATTCGCCCTTCCCCGTCTGCAATTTCCATAGGAAATCTCCATAAGGCACCACGAGGAGGTGGGGATAGGACTGTTTTTTTTTTTTTTTTTTTTTTGTTGAAGGCTTCTGCTATCCGCTGGAGCATTCAGACGCAAACACTGGTCCATTGTACTCCAGACAGACACCTAACATTACTGTATTTTCTCCGTTTTCCGTAGAAAAATTTGAAGAAGCTTCAGTGATGTAGAGCTAAGGGACTCGGCACACACCACGTCGGCTCCAAGGGTGCGCCACCGTGTGCGAGCAAAGGCGGGACAATCACAGAGGAAATGCTCTGCAGTGTCATCATCCTCTTCGCCACATGCAGCACAGGTAGGCGTCTCACTTATGCAGAACACGTAGAGATGCTTGGCAAAAGTGTAATGGCCCGTGATAACTCCCACAAGCCTTCTGCAGTCGATTCTCCTTAAAGACAGGAGGAATGCTGCAGATTTTTTGCAGATATCAGGACGTACGCGCTTAGTCATCCTGCAACCTGGACAATCCCTCCATCTACGGTTGTGTGTATAAAATACACAATCGTTAATGTAGGAATTTACCGTGGACGCAGGTAGACCTAGAGCGGGTTCAGGTCCTGAGAAGCTCTCCTCTGAACCCATTCTAGCGAGTTCACCAGAGATCTCATTTCCTGGAATCCCAGAGTGACCTGGAACCCATACAAGCCTCAATGAATTTAGTCTGCCGACTCTGTTCAAGAAGGACTTGAGTTCAAGCACTAATTTGGAGCTAGTAAAGGGGTTACACACAGCTTTTAGTGCAGCTTGGCTGTCACTACAGACGCATATGCCTTCCCCCTTCCACCTGTGCTTCACAACACAGTGCATGGCCATTAGGATTGCGTATATCTCTGATTGGAAGACAGACGCATACTTTCCTAACGAGAAGTGCAGTCGGATGTTTTCGCGTTCAAAGAAGACTCCAGCACCGGACCCCCGCCCAGACCTGGAGCCATCCGTGAAAATGCGAAGACTATCCTTTCCAGGTTCAGTATCCAGCCATAGCCAATCATAACGCCATGGAAACTCGACTGTGAAATTACGACGCAATAGGATGACTGGCGTCAATGCGTCAGAAGGCATGTCCATGAGACAGGGGTCGCAGGACAATTCTTGCGCAAGGACACCGCTATTCCTATGCGAGTTGTACCAAAAGCCATTTCTCTTCAGACGAGACATGGCTTTCAGAGCACACCCTCTGATAAATATATCAAGAGGTGGAAGGTTCTTCATAGCATCTAGAGCAGCGCCCGGCGTGCTGGGGAAAGCCCCCGTGCAGCTGAGACAAACCGTTCTTTGGAGTTTGGTGAAAGAGGCTACGACGTGTTTGCGTTTTAGTCTGTTCCACCAGACAACCGATGCATATGAGATTATAGGTCTTATCATTGCCGTGTAGATCCAGAGGACCTTTGCCGGCGATAAACCCCATGTTTTGCCAAAAGCTCCTTTGCATTGCCAGAAAGCTGACAGCACTTTGGTGGTCTTTGACTCAACATGCTTTGACCAGAGAAGCTTACTATCTAAGATGACTCCTAGATACTTAGCCTCCTTGGATATCGGGATGGAAGTGCCTTTTAGTACCAGCTGAGTCATGTCAGTATTTTTCCTCCTTCTCGTAAAGAGAACGACATTGGTCTTAAGAGGATTGACTGACAGCCCATTTCTGGTACACCAATCATCGATCACGTTTAGGGCCGCCTGTGCTTTGAGACGGACAGTCGCTAAACATGAGCCGACAGAATGAATGGCGACGTCATCCGCATATGCCTGGGCATAGATTCCAGAGGCATTGAGAGCATCAAGCAGAGAATCGACCACCATGCACCATAACAGCGGAGACAGGACGCCACCTTGAGGGCAGCCCCTGTTTACGCCGGATTTGACACACTGGTCGAGGCCTGCATCAGCTGTCAATGTCCTGTGCATGAGCATAGCTTTGATCCAAAGGACCAGTGCTTCATCTACGCCATGATGTCCGGCAGCGTTGCACATGCTGTCAAAAGTTGCGTTATCAAAAGCTCCCTCAATGTCCATGAAAATGCCCAGCGCGTACTCTTTCCTTTCGAGCGGGCATTCAATTCGCCGAACTAGGTTCTGAAGCGCAGTCTCGCAAGATTTTCCGCGCTGGTAAGCATGTTGCATCTCCGAAAGAGGGTGCATTCGAAGGGCAACCTTGCGCACGTGCAACTCTACCAGTCTCTCCATGCTTTTCAGCAGGAAGGATGTTAGACTGATTGGTCTGAAGCTCTTGGCAAGTGAATAGTACTCTTTTCCTATTTTGGGAATGAAGACCACTTTCACTGTGCGCCAAGGAATGGGTATGTGAGCAAGTGCTAGACTAGCAGTGAATATTCTTTTCAAAGTAGGAAGCAGCTGCCTTATACCTTTTTGCAGCATAACAGTATATATTCCGTCGGTACCCGGCGATTTGAAACCATCGAAGGATGCCACAGCAAACTCAATGGCTTCAGTCGTAACCACGCGCGACGCAATATACCAGCTACGCCGAGTTGTTTTCATCGTTTCAGTTGCAGTTTAGGAGTGTGCAACGAGCCGATGTCGATCTGATTTCCCGGGAAATGAGTCCCAAACAGTAAACTAAGAGTTTCCGCTTTAGACTCAGTAAAGTTACCATCCGATTTTCTGAGTGCATCTAGCTTTGTCGGTTTTCCCCGTTTGAGGACTTTAACCAACTTGCTAGTCGCACTCAGAGACTTGATCTCTTCGCAGAAAGTGGTATAAGAATCGCTCTTCGATTTGCGAATAAGTTTCTTATATTCTTTCTGCTTCGACCGATACTTGTTCCAGTCATCTTCCGAATTCGACTTGAGTGATCTATTCAGAAGAATTCTGGCTTCCCTGCGAAGACTTTGGAGCTCGGCATTCCACCAGGGGACCAATTTCCTGCTGGGAGGTTTGCTGACAGGACATGCGAGTTCAAAACAACTGGTGATGACGCTATTCAGGTACTGAACAGCGTTCTCTACCAATTGTTTCGTTCTGAGTTTAGGAGGACTCGAGTGGATTTCTCAAGCTCCTCTCTAAACCGTACCCAGTCCGTCCTTCTCGGATTCCGTCTAGGCTGCAAGGAAGAGATCCCACAACTTAATCGGAATTCGATATATTTATGGTCCGACAGCGTAGCATCAGGCAAGACTCGCCAGTTAGTGATGTCCTTCAAATATCTGTTGGATAAGGTCAGGTCAATCACCTCCTGTCGTCTTGTCGTGACAAAAGTTGGTTGAGAGCCAACATTGTTGATGGTAAGGTCAGACGAGAGAATGAAGTCTAAAAGACGGTCCCCCCTTGTATTACACTTGCTGCTGCCCCAAGCAGTGTTTTGGGCATTAGCATCGCTGCACAAGATGAGACCAATCTTTTTGGCTTCACAGTACTCTACGAGTTCAGAAACTACCTTCGGTGGTGGAGGCAGTATCGAGTCGTAGGGAAAGTAGGCAGACGCAACGACGAAGTGGTCTATAACTCCGTGCGTTTTGTAGTTTACTCTAGCAGCCAAGAGATCTTGTCCACAAAAGTGCCCAAGTTTGGTTGCCGATAGTGTGTTCGATATGATGATGAGGCCGACCCTGGGCCTTTCGGAACGCTCATCATAAGGAATCGTAACATCACGTATACCACCAAGGCCACATAGGCGTTTATTCCACACCCATGGTTCTTGAAGGGATACGATGAGGGGGTTTGTACTACTGCATGCAATTCTGCTACTTAAAAGAGCGGTAGCAGCCTTGCAATGCTGTAGATTAATCTGAGTAAAAATCATGGATTCATACTGCAGGGCACGTCCCATCCTTCGAATACTTGACATTGAAATGGAAAGAGATCCTACCAAGGCCAAAGTAGGGGCGTGAATCGTACGCAGATTTCAGAGTTGCGACAGAGGCTTCATCCATCCCCACAACCCGAGTAGAGCCCCCTTTTTTCAGAGAGCCCTTACTCTCCTTGTAGGAGTAGATAACCCAAGCTCTCGTGTCAAGCCCTGGATTCTGTGTGCGTAAGCGCGTCAGCACATCCATCTTATTCCCAGGTTTCCCCGGAATCCGGCAGATGGCTCGCGTTAATTTCGGGAGACTAACTACCTGGTAAGTAGCAGTTCCCAGAGGGGGAATTTCCGGCACCGTGTTCCTGATCCAGGCCGATGTCTGCTGTGATGAATAGTTCACCACAAATGTGCCATTCATCAAAGCTGACTTTTCTGCCTGTAAACAGAGACCCGTTGCCGAGGCAAGCTCCAGTAGACGATCCTCACAGTGCTTGCAGTCTGCGTTGGTCATTCTACTATCATCGCCAGCTTTCCCTATCCTGACCTTTTCAGAGGAGATGGCCGCCTCTCTATAAGAGGGCTGCTTCTCTCGACTCCTTACGGTCACTTGGATCTCCTTCCCGGAGGAAGGGGTTTTTTTGAGTGATGTTCCCGCCTCCGAGGAGCAGTTTTGGGCTATCTACGCCTTCTGGCCAATGCTTTGATCCATCTGAGTCGCCAAATCTGCTATTAGACTCCGATTTCCCACTGCCCCACCGGAGAGGGAGGCATCATAAACTCTCTCCCTAACGAGGCTATCTTTGGCGGCCGTCTTCCGTTTGCGGAGGCTTTTACCTTTTTTGGTTTGGGCTCCCGCTCCCTTCGGACACCGCTTTGGACCGCCTTGCCAGTTCGAGGAATTCTAGAGCCCGTAGCAACTTGGCCTTCGGCGTTCAGAGTCCGTATGTCAGCCCCGCCACCTTTTTCGGCGGCAGTGCCAGCTATGGCAGAAACCTGAGCGCTTCCGGCCCCGTCGTTACGGGAACTGATCACGCTCTTACTGGGTGGTTGAACCGTCCCAGTAAGAGGAAGGGGGTTGGAGGCGCATGCCGAAAGTGCGAGCATGCTTTCCCAATCGCCGACGTTTACCGCACTGCGCACCTTCGAGCGAGGGGAGGACCTCAGGAAAAAGGGTCGGATCAATTTCGGTAGGAGATACCTCCGTCGACCTAACCCTCTTAACTGGTTCCCCCAGAGGTACAGCCTCGACCATTGCACCTTCAGCTTTGTGAGCTTCTTTGCGCAATTTTCGGGCATGCCTCTTTTCCTTTCTTTTTTGGTACTTAGCAGTGCATTCAGCAGTACGTTCCAATTCTGGGGCGTGTTCCACCTTTGCGGTTTCCCACGCCACGCCATCGTTGGTGTTGCCTCCGCTGGATGCACCGCTCATGCTCAGTCCGACCAGGTGGTCAGTCAATGAGCCGCAGGAGTCGGTGTCGTTCCGGGCTGCCGTAGTGTTAAAAATGATTGTCGGGGCCTCCAAAATCCGTGCCCCAGCCGCAATCAAGGAGATCGCGGGTGGATTTTCGCTGCTGCGGGTACCACCTGGAGTACTCAATTCCTTTTGTTTGTCCATTCATTTTTGGGGTCTTCGAGTCTTGGTTCGAGGTCTACGACCTCTTAAGCCTCCCGCCACGACAAGGCCCCCGAAGAAGGGAGGGGGGATAGGACTTACTAACAGTGCCGCAAGATGTTCGACTGCGGTGGCTCTTCTCGCTTTTTAGCAGGCCAGCATCCGTCGGATAGATGCTACCCCTACGAGGCCTTTGTTAGTCCTTTGCCATCCTAATGTGGCATTTATCTCTATTAAATCACAATACAAGATGTCACTAATTATTCGTTTAAGACCTAAATTGTTATATAACCTTTAGATAGCAAATTATTTTGTAACGTGAATAATGAATAAAACAAACAAACAAACAAGCAAAACACAAAATCTGATATGTTGCTTTCGATTCGAAAAAAGTGTTCAAACTATTGAAGAAATACGTATTAGAGACGGTAAAGAAAATATCGTCTTTATGGAATTAAAAAATATCTGTTAGATAGATTGATTATATTTTTACAGCCATTTAAAACAGCAACGTTACTGTCTGAGGGGGATAGAAAGCCTACAATTCATTTAGTGCTCTTACACAATGTTTTTGACATTCAATTTCAACCACATCGCGCTCATAAACTGGCTGCATTTTTATGGCCCGAATATAAACAACTACACTTCTTCGACGATAATACGCGTGACGAAATGTATGCTCTTGTAAAGGATGAGCTAACTTGTATTCCTGCAAATTCTGAAAACTTTTCTACCACACTTTCGGCTTCTTCTGATTTCCACGAAATAGATCTACATGGCACTACGTCGGTCTGCAGCGAAGCTCAAGATGAGGAGCAGTTCTCTAATAAATATAAAGATACTTACATACATAGATAACGATAATAATTGGCAGCCACAAGCTAATGTTGAAATGGAGCTGTAAAAAGGAAGCTATCACTGACCGAAATTTTTTACGATGGTGGCGAAGCCATGGAAAGGATTTTCCTTTACTCCCCCAACTAGGACGTCTAGCTCCTCAAGTGAACGAACGTTCAGTTCTGCAAACAGAGTTTTAGAGGAGAGGAGAAATAATCTAAAGGGGGAGAATATAGATCCCATACTGCTTTTACATTCTGCAGGAAAGGTTTTATAAACCAAATATAGGACAAAGTACTTCTTTTTTTATTTATGTATAAGCCTAAGCCAGATGTAAGTTATATTTTTATGTTAATAAATATTAAAAAAAATATATTTTATGGAGCTAATGCTCCTTTATTACTCGCAAGTCAACTTAAAACTGAAATACATTATTATTTTCTTAATGCTTCTTTGCCCTGGAGTAGGTGAAGGAATAGAGGAAAACAAATGTCTCAGATGACAAGCTTCAATGAGTGGAGCGTCGCTCTGAGAAGGAATGTGCGGATGTGGTGTCAAGCATTTGCAGTATTGCATATTTGCAGCGGATGAGTTTCAAGGTTTTTGAGGGTGTCGTGTTAACTCGTCCCCATCTAAGTTTGAATGTCCTCATTCAAAAGTAAGGCACATTGTAAATGTTCGGGAGAGTAGAAACCTGATTGATTTCTTCTGAATTGCTGGTTCAACGTTCTGGTTTATGGATGATTCTATTGGTGATGAATGAGTATGTTCTTCTATGATGATGTTCTTTTGCCGGCTGAATTTTAGTACCATTATTATTATCATTATTATCAGAATAATTATTATTCCATATGATAGCCCTTGATGAATTGTTTTATCATTAGTTGATAGATCGATTTTTTAGTATTATTTATGTTAAGTTCATTTAGTGCTTCGAGAGATAGTATTGCTAAACGTCCTTCTTCTATAGGCTCAGGTTGCATAGCCGCTGGCATGACATTTGGTTGTGGTAACTGAAGATTTTTAACCTGTTGATTATTTTTTATTTTTATTGAAGTGTTGAAGTATTTTATGAGGAATGTTCCATTTAGTTCTTGGTCTATTTCGTCCACTGTGATTTTTCCTTGAAAATCGTTAAGTAGCAGTACTCCTGGAGCAAGATCTTCTATTGATGCTATATGGTGACTGTTGTTGGCTGATGGGCAGATAGATTTTTCTCCTTTTACTAACCTAGTTATTCATAAGTCTTTTCTTAAATCTAACAATTATTTTTGTTTACAAATAGTTATAGTATTATATTCTTTACAAGTTCCTTCAATTCCATACATTTCATCATTTTTTCTTATTATTTCGTTATATTGTACAAACGCAATTTTGTCACCTTTTTTTACGGGTCTTAGCATTAGTCTATTATAAATTTTATTGGTTGTTAATGGAATTCTTATGACATATAATAGGGAAGTGTAATTGGTTAGTATATTTACATTTGCCAATTCTAAAGCTTCTTCTATGGTAGCAAAAGGCAGATTTTCTCTGCTAAATGTATCTTCTATTGATTTCATTTCTTCTTTTGACAATATAATTTAGTTTAACATATTATTTTTAGTCCATTGAATAGCAAATTTAATGTTAGTTTATTCCTCTTTAATTAATCTTAATCTGTACTGGATATCTAATACAATTTCATAACTTATTCCACTGGTCCGTTTTATGGCATTCGTTATTTCGTTAGTTATTCTTGTTAGGTTATTTATTCTTTCATTGTATATATTAAAAATTAATACTTGTCTATTATTATTTTCTATTACTTGATTTATATGGGACGAATTAATATTAAAGTCCTCATGATCGGAATTTCCGGCAATATACTTCCATGCCGTACCAATGAAATCCAATGCTCGTTTAGTTTTAGCTTTGTTAATAGGCCTAATTGAGTTAAGGAGTTAAATTGTCTGATGAATTTCATGTCTGAGAAGCGGAAAGAAAGGATGGGAATGAGGAACATTTTTTTCAACGATATTTTCAAGACAAGAAGTCGTCGTATTTATTGATGTCTATGAAGTGTACGAGAGTGTGAGCAGAAAAAGGCAGCAACCGACGAGCCGTACCAAAAGGCGCTGCAGTGGAAAAGCAGGGCAGCGCGAGAAGAGTACCGAGCCAGAAGAAGGGAGGAGAAGAAACTACTGCGACAAAAGAAAAGAATCTTCGCAGCCTCCCAGCTCAAGGATATCGAGGAGTCTAGGGATAAACATAAAATACGAGCCTTTTACAAGAAAGCCAAAGGCCTTGCAGGAGGCTTCAAAAAGGGCACCCTGGCTCTTCGAAACTGCGAGGGTAATCTTGTCACCGACCCGCAGGGAATAGTGGATGTATTTAAGCAGCACTTCCAGCAGCTGCTTAACGAGCATGACCAAGAGAGAGTGGTAGGGACCGAGGAAATCCCAACTCCAGCCGCTAAAGTAGTCCTCCCACCCAGCATAGAAGAAGTCGGCACAGCTATTCAGAAGCTGAAGAGCAACAAGGCCGCAGGCTCAGATGGCTTGCCATCTGAGCTCTTCAAGGCTGGCGGTGATGTTCTGGTAGGGAGCATGCACCAGATCATCTGCAGAATTTGGGAAGATGAGAGCATGCCCGACGACTGGAATACCAGCTCTATATGCCCCATCCACAAAAAAGGCGATCCTACCTCTTGCAAGAACTATAGAGGTATATCCCTGCTCAATGTCGCATACAAGATCCTGTCCAGCGTATTGTGTGAACGTCTAAAACCATTTTGCACCGCACTAATCGGCAGCTACCAGTGCGGCTTCCGGCCCGGCAAATCAACTATAGACCAAATTTTCACACTTCGACAAATCCTGGAAAAGACCAACGAGTTTCAAATCGATACACACCATCTTTTCATCGATTTCAAAGCCGCATACGACAGCATTCATCGTGAAGCACTGTTTTGGGCGATGGCCGAATTCGGGATCCCGGTAAAACTGATCCAGTTGTGTCGCGCCACGCTAAAAAACACGCGATGCACCGTGCAACTCGGTTCTAGGACCTCGGAACCATTCGAAACATGCACCGGATTTCGGCAAGGAGATGCGCTGTCACGTGACTTCTTCAACCTGGTGCTGGAGCAGATAGTGCGACGGGCAGGCGTCAACAGGGAAGGCACTATCTTTTACAAGTCCATCCAGCTGCTAGGATACGCGGATGATATCGACATCATCGCGTGTTCTCGCCGTGGCATTGTGGAAGCATTCACGGCGATTGAAGAACAGGCGAAACGAGTTGGTCTTAAGATCAATGAGGATAAAACGAAATACATGCTGTCAAGCAAAAACCAATCCGTCGCTCACCACCTGGGACAAAATATAACAATTGACAGCTCCAATTCCGAGGTAGTTATGGAGTTTGTCTACCTCGGGGCAAACGTAAATTCCACAAATGACACCACAGTGGAGATCCGGCGTAGAATCGCCCTTGGCAACCGCTGCTACTTCGGCTTGTCCAAACAACTGGGGTCAAAACTCCCCACTCGAAAGACCAAAGTCATGCTTTACAAAACGCTCATTCTGCCAGTCTTGCTGTACGGAGCCGAAAGCTGGACGATAAGCAGGACAGCGGAGCTGATTTTGGGTTCTTTAGAAAGAAAAATTCTGCGCCGGATATTTGGTCCTGTCTGTGAGGAAGGTGAATGGAGAAGAAGACACAACCGCGAACTCTACGAGCTGTACCAAGATGTGGATGTAGTCCGGAAGGCAAGGACCCGTCGACTACACTGGCTCGGCCACATCGAGCGCATGGACATCAACGCTCCAGCTAAGAGGGTCTTCGACTCCGAGCCTCCTGGTTCGAGAAGAAGAGGAAGACCGAACCTCCGGTATAAAGACCAAGTAATCGCGGATGTAAGACATCTTGGTCTTGACAACTGGAAGCAGCGTGCCCGGGACCGTCAAGGATGGAAGGCAGCTATAGCTCAGGCTCAGATCCTCCATGGATCGCAGGCCTTATAAGTAAGTAAGTATGAAGTGTACGAATCTTGCCGTCTTAGATCTTTGTAAGTCCCTTGTCTATTGAAATTAGGTAAGTATTGGTATAGTCCAGTATCCGGATTTCTCCCGTCGCGAAATTTAAGTATAATCTGAAAATAGGAATAAGAGTCGTTAGTTTCTTATATGTTCCTTATGAACAATTCTTCCTGATCGTGTTTTAACTGTAGTCTGTAAGTTTTCTTGTACTATTTCTCGTTGATAACGTGCTGATAACTTTGATCCTATTCTTCCGTTTCGTCTGACAAGGATATATTATTATAATTCTTTATTTCTTTCTTTTTCTTATTATGATATTTCAAGTCCTCTTTCTGTTTTTTTATTAATTTATCAATAATACTTTGTCTAGCTCTTTCGTAATCCTCAGGAGTAGAATTAACTGTCCTACCAAAAAATAAGTCAACTGGTCTTTTGTTTGTCGTACTATGGAATGACTGATTGTATTGCCCTGTCAAGAAGTTCTTCAAAATTGCTATTTGGGACTTTAAATTGAATACACCTCATAATTTCGACTAAAGTGGAATGGAAACGTTCCACTTGTCTATTTACCGAACTTTTCTAAGGAGGTGTTGTATAAACACTTATGTTTAATTCTTCTTTTAACATGAATAATTTACTTTCAGAATTTAGAGCTTTCTCGTTATCAATTACCACGCATTCGGGTACTCCGAATCGGAAATTAATATCTTGAAGAGGCCTTCTAATATCTTCTGTTGCCTTTGACTTAATAGCTTTCGTAATAGCGAATTTTGTAAATTTATCGATAGCCGTCAGTACTAAGTGTTTTTTCAGTCATAAAGATATCTATATGGACTGTATGTCCTGGATAATTGGGGATTGGGGTTTCACCTAATTTAGGATTGTTCGGATAGGGATTAGGAGACCATTTATTACGTATGGGTTCAGGAATCTTTTGAATAACCCTACTAGATTTTCGATAGTATACTCTGGTTCAGTAATCTCGTGTCTATGAAATGGCTTTGTAAATATGATTACTTTCGTTACCTGATTTGAGAATTATTTGGTTTTGAAATTAATCGGCTCTTCCACGCTTCCACGATGGATTTAAAGAGTGCTTGGAACTTTCGACACTGTGAACTGTTGATGTCGTAGCATTTACGTTGTTTAATTTTTGTGGGGATCGTGACAAAGCGTCTGCTACTACGTTAGATTTTCCGGATGTGTATTTCGTTTCGTAGTTATACTCTTCCAAAATGGCTTCCCATCTCCTCATTTTGGGATTTGTATTTTTGGCACTCAGTGCATATGTAAGCGGCGATGGTCTGTGTATATAACTACCTTTTTAGCTCCGTATAGGAAATTTCTGAGACTACCTAATGCCCATATAATGGAAAGCATTTCTTTCTCATTAGTAGCATACCCCTCTTCTGTTTTATTTAGACTTCTATGTAATTGGTTTTCCCTCTTGGCTTAAGACAGCACCAATTGCGAAATTTGAGGCGTCCGTAGTTAATTCAAATGGTTTGTTATGGGGTAAGTCAGCATTACGTCATTAGATATTAGAGAATTTTTAATTTTCAGAAATGCGTCAATTGCAGACTGATCAAGGTGAATGGTTTTTAGTTTTGATTGCGTCTTGGATATGCTACCCTCTTCTCCCCTTAGCGAGATTGTTAATGGCTTAGCCAACTTCGCATAGTCGCGAATGAAACATCTATAGTATCCTGCTAATCCGAGAAAAGATCTTAATTCTCTGCGGTTTTTAGGAATAGGATAGTCTGCTATGGCTTGTACTTTGTTCGGATTTGTTTTTATTCCAGATTTTGAGACGATAAATCTAAGGAATTTTGAAAATTCCGATTTGTCCATTTGAACCTTTACGTTTGCTTTGCTGAGTACGTTAAGTACGGTTTTAAGGTCTTCGTACTGTTGTTGTTCGGTTTGGCTGAAGATTATTATGTCATCCACATAAACATAACATCGTATACCGATGTGTTCACGCAGTATATCGTCCATGGCACGTTAAAAGATTGCTGGGGCATTTTTCAGCCCAAATTTGCCGTTGTTTATAGAAAAGGCGGTCTTTTCAATGTCAGCCTCTCTTAAGGGTATCTCTTAAGGGTATCTAGTGAAAACCACTTTGTAAGTCTAGTATAGTGAAGAAATTGCTTTTCCCTAAGTTGTAGACAACATCGTTCATTTCAGGAATAGGGTATTTATCTGCAATAGTGACGGAGTTTAATTTTCTGTAATCGACTACTATCCGATACTTCTTTGTTCCGGATGCATCTGGTTTTTTTTGCCACAACGATTATAGAAGAATTGTAGGGGGATCTAAAAGGACGTATGACGATATTTTCCAGCAACTCGTTTATTTGCTGGTCAACTACTTCCTTTAGTGCTCTTGGATAAGGATAGGGTTTAGTATAAACTGGGGTATTTGATGTTGTCCTAATCTCACCTTTTACTTCAGTTATATAGGTGAAATTTTTATCAGATGCACTAAATAAATTCGGAAAAGAGTTTAGAATTTATTTAATGTTGTTCTCTTGAGATGGAGTGAGGTGAGTTGATCGAATTTTCGTATTAAGGTTATTTACTGACTCGGAAGCATATTGCTTCAGTGGAAATTTATATTTGTCTTTAAGGGTAAAGAAGTTCTTATCTGTATGTATAACGGCTCCTAAACCTTTTAAAGTGTCATTACCTATTATTCAATCTAAAGTATCTAGCTGGCCTAATATAAAGAAATTAATTTTTCCTAGGTCTGATCCTAAAACATCAAGATTTGCATGATGGGTAATTCTGGTTTTGCCGTTAAATGATTTTGCAAAAAATACATTAACGTTTGGAATGGTATTTCTGATGAATTCTGATTTAATATAATTCTTGTTGGAACCGGTATAGAGTAAAAGTCTAACTAGTTTTCCGCCCTTCGTCCAGGGCGCGAAGAGCTCTTAAATCCAAAAAATTAAGATTCTGTAAGTTGTCGCAGATTTCATTGTCATTGGGTACTACCCGTTCTGGATCTGAGGATGTTTCCAGATGGTAGTTTCTTTGGAAGCTTTTCTGAAAATTCTGTTGGGGTCTGTATTGCGGTTTGTCGTGTCGTTGGTGTCTCGCTTGCTCGTCTGTATTCCTCAATTGAGCGCTTCTCGTTTGAGGTTCTTGCTTGATCTGTGGAATATTATTATCAGGTCTAATTGGGTGTGTGAACTGTTGGTTATAAGAGAAATATCGGGGCGTAGTTGGTCGGTTTTGCGGAAAATATCTAGGTTGTGGACGCCGTGGGTAGAACGTTGGTTGAGGATTATAGTGACGCTTTGATGAATGAGGAGGTGATTTCGAATTAAAATATTTTTTATTCTGATGGTTATTTGCGTATTGAGCTCTGAAGTTTTGATTTTCGAGCTTGAGGCACAGATTCAATGCCTGAGGCAAATCGCTCGGCTCACGGATTGCTAAAAGTCTCGGTAAATCTCCCTTTAGCCCTCGAATAAAAGTGTCGAGGGCCTTATCACGATATGTTTTCGTAAGTAACCTCATAGCCTCTGAGCCAATATTCATACAGTCAATTTTATTTAGAATCAGGGAAAGGTGGGTATAAACTGATTGGTAAAACGTTTGTATAGGGTCATTGCCCTGAACTAATGATATCAATTGGTACTCTAAAGTACCTAAAGCTCTTTTGTCTGCATAGTTCATTATCAGACATTTTGATACCGCATTCCAATCCAAAGGAGTGTTATATGATTCTAATGCCGTATCGGCATTCCCTACTATTTTGTTTCGTATAACTGACAAAATTCCAAAATATTTGGGCGTACCTTTAATAGGTTCAAACATATCTATAATCCTGTCCACACTTCTCTTCCAGGATACAAATTCTCCTGGGTGTCCTGAAAACCCCCGTAAAGAGCGGACAACGTCCGGAATTTTATCAAGCTCCTCAAGTTTTCCTTAATGTTCGATAGCAATTTCCTGATCGTTTGCTTCGAATAAATCCCCGCTGGGATTAAGAACATTTTGTATAATTGAAGGGGCCTGATTTTCCAATATGCGTCTAACGATGGACGTAATTAAACTCTCGAACTCTGGAGATGTTCTTATCTCCTGGTTTGTGTCCGCATGGGACGAGGATGACTGAAACGAGGCATTGGTATTTGCATCTGGCACAGCGTCTCGCGAAGTAGACGCAGCGTCTGTATTATTTCGGTTTCCCGTAAGATTGGATGCAATGTGCGTCAGACTGTTACTGTTTCCTGACCTTGTGTTAGGCATTTTGTCTGATTTTAGGTTTTATACATATATGTAGTATGTGTATATGTATGTGTATTTTTTTATTATATAAATTTGGCCTTATGGCTTAACTAACTTGCAGAGTAAATATTATGTTGAGCATATGTGTATTTTTTTATTACATAAATTTGGCTTAATAGCTTAACTAACTCACAGAGTAAATATTATGTTGAGCATCGTTCTGTTGAATCTCCCTCGGTGAATTGGCAGCTTCCGTTTCCTCCGATTTCGGCTACTCCGGCACCACTTTCACACTTTTATTTTAGGAGACCTGCTCGGTGAGTTTTCAGGTCACTCGAACACACAGTATGTAATTGGTTTTCACACGCGGATTTCTAGGTCGCGTTTGTCCCTAGCTATTTCGTGCATTTTCGCGGATTCTTAGGTCGCTTCAGTCAAGCACTATCGCGGGTTTCTATGTCGCGTTTGTCACTAAAGAATATTTTTATAACATAATTGTAATAACCGAGATTACTTTACTGTGCAACGAACGATGTTCCTGCTCGAGCGCCAGTTATATATTTATGTTAACAAATATTTAAAAAAATATATTTTAGGGAGCTTATGCCCCTTTATTACTTGCAAGTCAACTTAAAACTGAATTACATTATTATTTTCTTAATGCTTCTTTGCCCTGGAGTAGGTGAAGGAATAGAGGAAAACAAATGTCTCAGATGACAAGCTTCAATGAGTGGAGCGTCGCTCTGAGAAGGAATGTGCGGATGTGGTGTCAGGTGGAACATGTTGGTGGCTAATGCAATAGAGAAAACGCATTTGCAGTATTGCATATTTGCAGCGGATGAGTTCCGAGGTTATTGAGGGTGTCGTATTAACTTATACACTGTTCAAATGCCATTCAATGCACGTGCAAGTGCATTAGTGAAAAATTCACACGTATAGATTGGGTGTATGCTTGAAGTAAAATCAAATCTTTTTGATGCTTAAATACATACATACATATGTATGTACTCGCCGATACCGAATGCAGTAAGCCTACCTACCCCTATTATTCCATTGTGTATATGTATGTATACAGGCAATCAGATTCATTCCCTGATGTATGTATACGTTTGTAATCCCATATATTTATATGGGATTATTTATGCAGTTGGTGTTTCCAGAAAACTTAAAATTGGTGTATCTAGAAAACTGAACCAAAATTGCAAAATATTTTAGTTTTTCCTTGATTTATACACTTAAAACTAGTTGCGTTCCAAATTTGAAGCTTCTACGTCTGCCTTAGACTTTTGATGATCCGTCAGTCAGTCAGTGAGTGACAAAATTAAGAAACTTTGACTAACTAGTCAAAGTATGAAATTTAAAATATACCGTGTTTATGCAATGCTTGCTTGGTTACTGAAAATTCAGACTTCTAGTTTTATCCACAACGAAGTTATTTTCAGAACTTGTGCCTTGACCATCATGACCCTCCAGCTAGCACTATCTTTTGCTAACCTTTTTCATTGCCACACACCCGGTTGGCTGAAGTCCTCTTCCGCCTGTGTGCGCAATATTATGTGCGACCGCCGTCTGTTTCTCATCCCTCAGTGTTTGATTCAAGGATTCTCCGGGTTGGAGCTGCGATGTCCATTCGTTCTACATGGCATAGCCATCTTAGGCGTTGAATTCGTAGACGATTGACAAGACTCATGTCGCTGCACAGCCCGTAAAGCTCGTGGTTGAATTTTTCCTCCATCTCCCGTCTGCTTTTATTCGGGAGAGGGCTCTTTTACTCAATTGCCCCCTGAGCCCAAAGAAACAGTGATTGGCTGGAGTGTTTCTGTTTTGATGACAGCATATATTTAGTTTTGCCATAATTTACTGCCAAACCTATTTCCCGCCTCCGCCTTCGCCTCAATACCGGTAAACGCCTCATTGACATCTTCCTGTGTTCTTACGATTATGTCGATGTGATCAAATCCGTGAGGATTTGAAATACATTGTGTCTCTTCTGTTGGCCAGTGTTTTTGCACATTTCGACCCCCTATTCTTGGAACCACTTTGTGCTTCTTATGTTATCGATTATGAAAGGATCCAATGCATCGTTTCCTTTTTTGACAAAAGGCTGTCTGGCAAGCATATCAGCTCTTTCATTTCCTGTGTCCTGGTACCCATATTTGGGTCATCTCGTTAAGAGATAGGCTGCAATCGAGGCTTACTTTTGATGTATACGCGTAGGACTCCAACGATTTCAGTACAGCTGGCTATTGGTGAAGATCCGCGTATCTTTTGCAGATATTACGTTCCACATTAGCCAAGACAGAACTTCTTTTATTGTTAACAGCTTTGCCTGGAAGACGCTGCCATACTCCCGTCGTTTTTCGTACCGACTTAGATTTAATTGTTTACAGAAGATCCCGTTACCCAACCCATCCTTAGTGTTTGACCCATCCGTGTAGAAGTCCACGCAGCCCTTGCGAAGCCTTTCTGGGTATGTTACTCTATATTTTTTTCTCAAAGATTGTGGTGCGTTCGTTGTAGTGGGAGTTTTCTACCAAAATGATTCTATTGTTCAGGATAGAGGAGTAGCTAGTAGCTTGCCATAGATATCGAGTGAAGTTAGTTGGAGTAGCATGTTAATCGCCGCCGTTGGAGTGGATCTTAGGGCTCCGGTGATACATATACAAACTAATAAATGCACCTTATCAATTTGTTTGTGGTATCTTGCTTTGTCCAGTGTAGTCCACCATATTATACATTAGAATAGGCTTAACGACTGTATAACCATAGGGTTAGTTTGGGGTTGGATCACCATTTTTTCCCAAAGGTTGCCTTGCAAGTATAGAGGGTTTTGGTTGCCTCTCTCGTTTGTCCGATATGGCTGACATTTCAGGTTAATTTTCTGTTTAGTATAATGCACTGGTTTTATAAGCTGGGTTGGCACCGAGTAGACAGATTGTACATATGAATGTCCGCGATATCATCATGAAGGCTTCTGCTTTAAAGGCAAGCTGGGTGATGTCTAAATCGCCAATCAAATACAAGACGGTTAATAAGCGATTTATGGTTTGAAAATCCAAAATCACTTTTCGTTTCTTAAGGTTTAAGAAGCAATCTGAGTGTACTCTTTCAAAAGACATGCGCCAAAAGCGTGAATCTTCTGATTCTAAACAACAATCCAATCGCTAGGGTCAATCTTCTTTTGCTGATGTCGATGCGTTTGTCAATTATCACGTCCTGCCGAGCAATACATTAGAACAGATTTTCTTCTGGAACGAACAAATATACGTCACGTTACGCGTGTTGCAAGACAAAGTATTGCGACAATTCAAAATTAATGTGTACACAATGGCTTGAAATATTTCGCCATTTCCGCCGGTAAAATGTTCCATTTTCTCGCCCACTCAGCCCCGTCCGCTAACTCGACTAACGCAACGCAACAAAAACAAAATAAGAGAAAAGAAAACCGAAAGTAAGTCTAGAAAATAACGAGGAAAAATCAACAAAATCACTTACTCCGAAGGATATTTCGGAAATGCAAGGCATATAGTATAAGTATTCCGCTCATAAATCACCCGTGCAAGCACATTTGCCGCAATCACAGCGCAAGGAAACCATCGAAGAAATAAACGGACAGGAAACGAGGCAAATAGAAGAAAACTCCACAAACAGGAATGGGCGGTATATGGGTATGGTACTTCCGTCCTTCGGGGTCCTTGGCAGTGCGCTAGCCAAGCAGGAGTTTTTGAGCCCTACGTGATTGGCATTATTCCTGCGAAAGTGTAATTTATGTTTGACCCGAAAAGCACCCGACATAGACACATAGGTATGTACTTGAATGCAATTATAATGTTAGACAAACCGTCAAAGCACGTTTTGCTTATGTCCTTGCTTCGACGGCATTGACGAGCAGAAAATTTGCTTCACGTTTATGCCGGACTTGTTGGTGAAAAATCAATTTACGCAAGGTCACCCCAAATTTCTGGTCATGCATGCGTAACTATGTACGAATATATGTATGCCACCCCGACTAGCTTCCCTTTCGCATCAGCGCCATCAACGTGAGGCTAGTGCTTCCGCCTTTGCTCACTCTACCTTTTGAATAATCAAGCGAAAATTATTTCCACAAATAATTTATTGGACAGGTTTTCTTAGTATTGCAGGTGCTTTAGTGAGTAAACAACAAATGATTGACACGATATACGAATGGTTGTTAATGGGGTACTAAGTGTCGTTGGCACTGACCCTGTTATTTTGCCGTTCCGTTTGGTGATGTTGGACAAGCGGGAAAGTCCTTTCCGTTAGTGATAAAGTATGTGTGCGGGTAAGGTCAATAAATTCTACATATGTATGTATGTTGAAACGGAGGGTGACATGGTTGCGGCGAATTGATATTGACGTCCGAGTACTTTTTTAATAACTTTTGAATGAACAGAGTGTATTGTTTGTTGAGTTGGTAATTCGAACGCAAACATGTAGAGTGCTTTAGGTAGTTCCACGGACAACTACAGGTATATTATGATGTCGATGAGTGCATCAGAGACTGATTTAATCGCCGATTTATTGAGGCTAATCTAATGTGACCATCAATTTTTACCCGTGTCATATTCGCTTGTAATCGAGATTTATGGGTTACTCATACCATAATATTAAATGGAAGGCTGTATCATAATTTGTGAATTTAGTGACGTAAATAGAATAGTAAATGCCCCTGAACGTGACAATTGAATCATTCGTACAGTTTCTTAGTTGGTCTACAAAGCAAAAACAGGTATTAGGCAAGGAAACAAGCAAACAGAAGAATGAAAAATCAAGGGGCGATTGTTCTGAATACTCTTCGAAAGCATTTTAAAAAAAATAAAAAATGCTTTGTCACACTTCCTTTGGTGACTCGTTGGAAATCGCGAGAGATTAATTAAGATGATTTAATGGGCTTACCAAATGTAAAAGACTATTAGAACTATCTGATTATCACTTATTCTGTTGTCTATAGAAACTTCTTAGTTGGATTGTCCTGGGTTAAAGGCAAACCAAAAACGGGTCGCTCAAGAGACTGCATTTTGCTCAATGTTTTGGGTTTCTTACTATTTTCGGACGAAAAGGAAATATAGTCATTATGCAGGGTTACAAAAATATTTTGTAATGTAACTCTACACCTTTCAGCAAAATCTAATAATTTTGGACAGGTTCCCTAAATTATGTCCAATTACTTTACTTGGTACCAGGTTAACCTACTCCGAAATATCTTGCCATTGTACTTGATGACATGGAAAGACAATCTAACCGAACGAGGAAAGAAGGCAACTATATCTCTCTACGCTTACAAGAGTGCCTTAGGGAAAAATTGGGGACTCCACCCCAAACTAACCATACACAGTCGTTACAGTTATTCTAATGTATGGCATTGTTACGAAAATGAAATCGTCCAGAATAGGGTTCGATCACTGGATTGCGATAAACTACAGCTGTTTGTTTGTTTACTCAATATACACACTTTATTATTCCACCTCAGATCAATTATCTGGGCGCTTCACCTTTATTACAACCTTAGTACCTACATCACGTGAGATGGCTTGATTACTTTCACACTGAATACCGACTGATCACTGGTTACTGAATCCCGAGGCCGGGTGCTCCCGCTTATATAGCCCTCGGTCCAGCCTCTCAAATGTTCGCCGTCAGACGTGCCCCTTCAGAAGTCTCTAGAATGCTCTCGAATTGACATTCAGCAGTATCCCGCTGAAAGTTGCTTTTCAGGCGCAACAGATCATTCTAAACATTAACAGCGAAATTCGAACACAACCGCCGGTTCGTGTCCGCAACACTGCCCTCCTCCTAAACTTGCTCGTCCTCAAACAAGCGATTTTATCCTTCTCCGCAGTATGCCACTAACCTCTCCAACCTAACCTTACACTTCGCCCGTCTGTTTCCCGTCCGCTGTATTCGGTATTCCACGTCATTAAGTTTCTTGGTTACCTCATGTGGCCAGTCCCAGACTGATTGCAATTTGGGGCACAAGCCTTTCTTTGTTGTGTGTTGTACAGCAATACCAATTGTTCTGGCTCGAATCCAGATGTGCTCGCCCTTAAGTCATATCTCGCTTTCATTTCATCACTGACCAAGTTCAATCACTCCCGGATGAACTGATGGATAGAGTTCAGCTGCTTCTTCTTTTCGGTTACGAAGTCCACCCTGCCGTTAGTTGTCGGTAGTACCACGCTGAACTTCAGATCCGATGGAAGTCGGAGATCAGCTCCAAAAATTGCTTCAGCTGGTGTTACCGCCGTTGAATTGTGCTGCTCCGATCGATACGCCACTAAAAAAGGTGAAGATGTTCACAGTCCCTCTGATCTCCGACGACGACTTTTCTTAAGTTTTTCTCCATCGTCCTGCATATTTCCACAGTTTTGCTAAGTGGACTCTTTGCTTTCGCACACTGTTAACACCTGCGGATGAAATTTTTGACCGATTCATAGCATCCTACCTAGGAGTAACGTCTCTGTTAACACCAAGATGATCTCCGCTTGGTCCCTTGGGGTATTCCCGGATGACCTCATCGATTTGTCCCTTTGGACATTTTGGATCGTTTACAATGCCCCGTTCTCACTTTTCCAACTGCGGTAGAGGCAACCGTTTTTCAGCTTCAAATTCTGCCATTTTGCCCAGTAATCTTTACGATTGGGCTTTCACTGGGTATTTGCTAGCACGTCGGTCGAAAACCTCGTTTTTGGTGATCGATGATGACTGCCAGGTTGGCATCTTCTCTATGCTTCCTTCCGACTTTCACGACATTCCAGGAAACTTCTGGTAGCATATGGAAACGACGGATGTTGGTGACCTGTTCCTTGGTTTTCGCACGTGAAAAATGTTTGCATTCAATATCGCAAGGTCGCCTCGACAAGGCATCCGCTTCCCTTCCGGTATTCGATTCTGAAATCATAACTCTGGATTTTCTCTATCCATCTGGCAAGCTGGCCTTCCGCGTTTTTGAACTGCAGCAATCACCTCAACACTGCGTGGTCCGTCCTAAGACCAGTTGGAAATGCTTGTAAGAGTCAACTACAGCTAAAAGCTCCCTCATAGTTACACCGTTGTTGCTCTCCGGCATCGATAGGATCCTACTGTAGTAAGTGAAGACCCGTTCTCGCCCGTCTCCTCCGATTCCATGTCCGATTACATCAGTATACAAAATAAACTTTTCTCCCATAACAGGACATGCAAGGATCTGCGCACTGTAGAGCAATTCCTTCAGGTGAATAAACGCTTCCTCCTGCATCTTCTTCTACTTGAATGGCTGATGGCTCATGCAAATCCTGCGATGAAACGCCTGTAATATGTGTAAGGTCCCAGGAGTGGCCTTAACTCATGAAGATTCTTGGACGTGGCCATTCCTTAGCCGCAGATATTTTGTCTTCATCTGTATGGACTCCTTCTGCGGTCACCACATGTCCCAAGTATCTAACTTCATTTTGGAAGAGCCAACTGGGCTCTTCCAGTTTCGGTCCGGCTGCCTGAATACGTTCCAATACCTCTCCAAGCTTCCTAAGGTGATCGTAGAAATCCTTGCCCATGACAATTATGTCAATCAGATAGACAAGCCAAGTCCTCCAGTATAGGGTTCATGAGTCTTTCAAAGGTGGCTAGCGCATTGCAAAGACCGAAGAGCCACAACTCTCCGTCAGCGGTGAACGCGGTATTTTCCTTGACTCGCTGATCAAGCTCTATTTGCCAGCATCCACTTTGCAAGTCCAGCGTCGAGAACCACTTTGCACCAGAAAGTGTGTCCACGATGTTGTCGATTCTCGGTAAAGGATAGCTGTCTTTCTTCGTGACGTCGTTCAGCTTCCTGTAGTCTACGCAGAATTAGGTACTTCCATCCTACTTCTTAACTAACACTACTGGCGAACTCCAGGGGCTTGCCGATGGTTCGATCAGGCCCTCCTTTTCCATTTCGTCGATCAGTTTGGTCACCTCGCCTTCTTTCCCCAAATGTACCCTCCTCGGTAGGTGCCGGATCCGGTTTAGAGTCTCCTGTGTCCATTCTATGCTTCACAATTGATGTTCTTCCACAGCTCTTACCATTTGCAAAAACTGTCCAATACTTACGAAGCAGGGAGAGTGCTTTACTTTTCTGCTTCTCCACTAAGTTTCGCGTCCACTTTCTGGCTTTGTTGAGCTGGATTTCCCGGTGTTTCTGAGCGATCGTTGTTCCTCTTTGTATTTTCTTAAGTGTACTGGCAGTATTCAGTACTCTTACTGGAACCAATTGGTTTTGTCGGGGTTCCACGAGAGCACTTCCAACAGTGATATCGCTGGTTGGATGTCGTTTGTCGGATTCGACCACCCACATTCGGCTTGTCCTCGCATCCTCTTTTATCTTTGCCCAAACCGCAGCTTTTGCATTCAGGGGAGCTGCCTGGCGCGCTTGCACGACTATTTGCTTGACCTTGTTACCCTGTCCATTACCTAAAGTTACTTTGAGCTTCAAGTTACCACACTTCATCACTTTTTGGTTGAGGTCCAATGTGAAGCCATGCCTAATCATGAAGTCAACGCCAATTATGATGTCATCAGTAGAGTCCGCAACGATACAATCATGCTGGAACTCGCCGGCGCCCATCGTAATTCTTTTCTGGACCTTAACCTCAACTTCCGCCTTCTAACCAGTTACTGTACGAAGCCTTACCTCGGAAAATGGTTCGATGTCAGAACCAATCCGCTGCGAATGCCTGAATTGAGTTGCGGCCGGGTCCAAAGTCAGTAGATACCGTCGTCCGTCCAGCGTTCCCTCGATGACTAGGCTGGTTACACCTTTACAGATTAGGGCTACGAGGATGCTGGGGCACTCCAATGTGGGAGCCAGCGCATGACCCTCTGCACTGACTCGTTTTAGCTTAACGGAGTGTTAGGTGCACCTTTTGCACCTCCAAGTTTGATGCTTGGTCTCTTTTTGGTGAATTAGATCTCGAACGTTTTCTTCGCAGACGGCAGTTTCTCAGAATGTGCCCCTGCTGGTCGCAGATGTAGCATCTACCCGGGAATGAACCACTCCTACCCGACGTTATTGTTTTGGAGCTATTCTGGTCGTCAGAAATATGCCGCAATTTCATGGAGGGTAGGCATAACAAGAGCCGATGTTTCACATGTGAGAGCGCTGGCAACTGCCTACGCTTCTTTGCGTATCGGGGTCCTTTAGCTCTTGGATGAAAGAATCCGTTTTCAGTTCTCCACCAAATCAATTGGGATATACCCGTAGGCGTATAGGCCTCTCGATGTCGGCAGCATACTGCTGGATGATCCCGTTTCCAAGCTGCTCGCGTCTTTCAAGCTCCAGCTTGTGCATTTGCTGCATGTGTTCACTGCCGTACCCTTAATGAAGAGCATCCGAGATGACTGTGTAGTTTCTTCTCTGGGTCTCCGGAATAGTCTGTAGTACATCAGCTGCCTCACCTTTAAGGAAAATGACTAGGGCGGCCACACGGTGTTATTAAAGACTAGCTGGATCCGTGCTCGCCTTGCTCCGCCCTCAAAATTCTTCCTCATTCATAAATGTATGCAATATCAACGCAGCTAAAGAAACATTATTGTCATCGAGCCTAATTGGGAGATTAAATATTACATGAATGATTTGGTTCTGGCAACGTCGTGGGCAGAAAAAAGAATTTGGGCAATTTGAGCAAATTTCATGGGTATACGTCAAACATGAGAAGGAAGATCGGCACTTTCAGAAAAACCACATGTGGAAACGGATTGAGGTTACCCCACGACGTTGGACGTAGGTAGGATATTCTTGGTTTTCCCACCAATGTGAGTAAAATTGATTTTGTTTTTGTTGTGTTCTATTTTGTAATTGCATTCATTAGAATTCAGGAAATAAAATCTAACCTGATATAAAAAGAAAGATATTTATTATTGGAGAGGAAATCCACCAGTTTAAGCCGCGGCCCAACAATTATATTACTTGTATAAATCCATGAAATTATGTACAATAAGTTTTATTGATTGATTGCATTTTATCATTTTCATTACAATGGGTAATGAATTCGCCTAATTGCGGATTTCATAATATGTACATAGATAAAAGTATGAAGTTTCGACACCATTCGATTAAGTGAGTTTTCACTCATACTACCATAAAAAGAGTGCTTCTATATACATATTTACATAATCACCTGTTCTATCAACCTAAAATTCGTATACGCATGGATATAGTTTTCCATCGCTCCGTTCGGAAACCAACAATGAGAAACGTAATTTCAACCCCTCCCACCGTTCGAAACCGATTTGTTATGTTTGAATTCATAAAGCGGCCTACACACACGCTACGGATCGAATGGATCTGTTTGAACTCATTTCGCCACACACTTGTGGATTGGTATACGTTCTTCATTTCACGCTTGTCGCCGTCGAGTAAGGATGGATCGCGGAGAAAAAATAATTTTATTGTATGGTGCTTATTTGCGTGGAAAAAGAAAAGAAGGGATAATGAAAGAGAAACGTTCACTGTGGATGCAGGAGTGGTTTCTGATCCTAATAACTTATTCATATATGTATAGATACATGCATTCACAAATATGTGAATGAGGGCCTCATAATTCTATTGCCTATTGCCTGCGAGTGTTTATTGCTTGTTTCATTTTATGGCCCGTTTTCATTTTATGATTCGATGTTCACAGTTTTATAACATACATTTGTGCACATACGAATCATAAATACAATCATAAACATATAAACAGACTGCATAGATGCACTCTACAACTTCAGGTGGACGTTTCCTAGGCATCGTCAACCGGGCCACACACACGCTACCGATCGCAGAAATATCAAACTCATTTAAAAACTTGCGATCTGTAGCAAACTACCCCATATACAGGACGATCTGTTTGAATCGCAACCGATCCATTCGATCCGTAGCGTTTGTGTAGGCCGCTTAAGGCAGGCATACAATTTCCATCTGTTGTTCGGTCAAGCAGCGTGCTCAAGAATGTACAACAGTGTGCGTAATATTCTATGAAGCAGCTTGTAAGCAAATATGTACATACATATGTATGTCGGTGTCATTTTAGTGGGAGATGGTGTCGTGTTCCGATCTAACGGAGAAAACTACCCACAATGTTCGTTGAGTGAATTTGCTTTCATTGTGCGCCCATCACCTCAAAGCAGAAGAACGACCAAGAACAATCGTTTTCGATTTGATGAAAAAAATTGAATCTAATCGTGCTAGATTTTGGTCTGTAACTCAGCTTCTAGATGAGGCTCTTGTTTTTGATCTATTGATCAAGAACTATTAGAGTTATGGTAGGTTAAAATAAAAAAAAAAACCGGCCAAGTGCGAGTCGGACTCGCCCACAAAGGGTTCCGTACCATATGTATATATGTATGTATAAATATGAAAGAGATTATGTATGTTACCTCATCAGTCATCACATTAAATGGGCCTGTATACACGAGAATATCGCTAGCAGCAGAAAGACCGGTTTGATGCTCTACACTGGAGCATACACGGGATTCATTTTTCTAGAAGAAAAAATTGAATATGTGAACCTTGTTCAATTGTGTTAGTGTTTCTGTCTTTTTGACATTTCATCTGAAAGAGATATTTCCTTTAACAGAGATATTAAGTGTGACCACGCA
The DNA here is from genome assembly GCA_951905685.1 of Eumerus sabulonum. Classification (NCBI taxonomy): domain Eukaryota; kingdom Metazoa; phylum Arthropoda; class Insecta; order Diptera; family Syrphidae; genus Eumerus; species Eumerus sabulonum. The sequence continues at coordinate 215,699,179 of OX645060.1, forward strand.
CTAAAATGTCCCTTTGTTTTTTTCCGATGTTCACTGCTTGAAAGACCAATGACGATTGAAGCACAACACAAGGCAAAAAAAGTGCGGACTCGAAAACTGAAGAGTTGTATATGTATTAGTTTTCCACTTCTGATCAACCACTAAATTTGCGAAAGAAAATTGTATTCCGTTTCGTACCGCAACCTTCAGCTCCCTCTCCTTCAAAACCGGTTTTTTTCGGATGATATATTCTCGTGTATAGAGCCTCAATCACATTTTTTGTATGATGACAGATCTTGGTTGCAGGCAGGTTATAGGCATATTGCTTTGATAATCACAAATCTTCATGATGAAATATGTATAGTTGATCATCAAAGTGTCAATTTTTTTTTTTTTAGAGGCTCGCGCAGGTTCAAGAGTTTTTATATTCTCTTACGATGTGTTTACATACACAGCCTGAACGGAGCGCAGTGGTTGGGGTCGTTGATGTTCGTTCACTACTCTCAGGGGTGGTTGTCCTAGACCTAGATAGGACGAGAGCCGACCAAATTCCGCGTTGGTGAAGTTCATAGTAATTCGTTCGAGCACTTTGGTATTGCATACGCAGAGGATGATTTTCATTTTTCATATACTGTGAGTGTTATGCCTGCAGCAGTACGTCTGGTCACTTTCCATTCACAACTGTGTTGCATACTTTTTGTCTGTATAGGAATTACTTTTTCTTGGCTACGAAGCGAATTTAAACCATAGACCTTTCGCTCGGCGGTCGATGATGTTAACCACTGCACCACGGCAATTCAAATCAATCATCTTACTTGACAATAATGGGAAATATGGGAAAAAGCTTGCAGCTAGAATTAATACATCAAAGACACAAAAGAGATCAAAGCTGGGAAGTTTGCTACTGGTTATGGGATATTGTCAACTAACCTTAGTTCAGTATGTGACCAAGGGGATTTTATGGATTAAAATCATGTCTGTTGTATGGGAGCCCCCCTTAAATATTCATTTTGTTCTGTTTTTGTCGCGGTAGCGGCAACATCATCTGTGAAAATTTCAACTGTCTAACTATCACGGTTCATGAGATACAGCTTGGTGACAGACGGACGGACGGACGGACAGCGAAGTCTTAGTAATAGGGTTCCGTTTTACCTTTGGGTACGGAACCCTAATAATCAAAATATAAAACTTTTTGGTTAAAACGCTCCCAAAAATTAACCTGGCCAAAAATAACATAGCCTATGTCCTTCCGAGGGGGTGGGGGGGGGGGGGGGGGGCGGGAGCGAGCAAACAGAGCAAAGAAGTTGATCGCGTTTAACATGGCAAACGCCAGCTTCGATCTCTGTCCCTGCTCAATCCAAGTTGACACACAGCCTCCGCGTGGCCCCCTCCCTGGATAGCTACCCTGGCACCCGCCAGGTAGTGAACCAATGTGTGCAGCGTTCCTGGGGAAAGAGGAACCTGGCCCTCCAGGTTGGGGGTTGTGCTCAGGGGTAACATCCCTATCACGTAAAAACCGTTTTGTTCCGAAACAACAACAAGCCTCGGATACGGACGGATACAAAGCTGACGACCCCTGCAAACGACTAAAGGACTTGAGAGTCTGCACCTGGAATGTTAGGTCCCTTAACAGATCGGGTGCAGGCGATCAATTGGAGCAAACCCTCGACTGCTATAAAGCAGATATAACCGCACTCCAAGAAGTGCGATGGGATGGACCAGGCAAAAAACGTATGAAAAACTGCGACATCTACTACGGGAACTGCTACAAGGAGAACAAACAGCGCCTATTCGGGTGCGGATTCGTTATTCGCGCAAGACTCCGACAAAAAGTCTAAAGCTTCCGAGACATAAGCGAACGCCTCATAACAATCCGCATCAAAGCTAAATTTGGAAACATAAGCTTGTTATGCGCTCACGCCCCAACGGAAGAAAAGGACGATCGACTCAAAGAAGAATTCTACGATCTCCTAGACAGAATATATGCCCGATGCCCCAGCTACGACACAAAATATAGTTCTAGGAGATTTTAATGCAAATCTGGGCAAAGAGGACATATTTGAGTCGATCATAGGAAAGCATAGCCTCCATAACACCACATCCGACAACGGACTAAGGCTAATTGATTTCTTAGTGGGGCGTAACCTCCTTGTAGCAAGCATGCGATTCCCCCATCTTAACATCCACAAGGGTGCTTGGCGATCTATTGATCAATCGACCACCAACCAGATTGATCACATTGCGATCAACGCCAGACACTCCTCCTGTATTCTCGACGTACGAACCTTCCGAGGGGCCAACATCGACTCGGACCACTACCTTGTTGTAGCCAAGGTACGAATGAGGATATCAAGAATGCTTAGGAGTCGAGTAGCACAACGTAAGTTTGACGTCGGAGAGCTACAATCGCAAGAGACTGCCAGAATCTTTGCCGATCCTGTCTGCTCCAAGCTCTCTCAAAATCCGCCCACAGCAGCACAAACAATAGGGAGGAATGGACGCATTGCGAGAGCGCCGTCATAGACGCTGCCTCAGAGATGCTGGGTTTCAAACCGCCACCATCTAGAAACCCCTGGTTCGATGAACAATGCGAACAAGCCCATGCAGCAAAACAAGAGGCATATAAAGCCCTGCTGCAACGACGGACGAGAGCTGCTCGCGAAATCTGTGAGCAGAAGAAAAGAGAGGAACACACGCTTTTCAGAAGAAAGAAGAGAGAGCACGGAAAGCGTGAGATCGAGGAGATGGAGAGATGCTTCCGCAGGAATGATGCCCGTAAGTTTTACAATAAGGTAAAACGAACATGCCATGGCTACAAAGCCAGAGCGGCGGCCTGCAGGGATGAAAATGGAGAACTGGTAGTAGAGTCGCAGTCGATGCTGAGGATTTGGAAAGACCACTTCTGCAGACTGTATAACGGCGATGATAGACAAGATACCGCTGTCAGGCAGAACGAGCCATTCGTAATGGACGACAATGAAACAGAATTCAGTCCACCCGACCTAGACGAAGTCAAAATAGCAATATCAAGACTTAAGTCTAATAAAGCCGCGGCCGCAGACGGCCTGTCTGCTGAGCTTCTTAAGGCGGCTGGAGATGAGCTGGTAAGGTGCATGCACCATCTCATTTGCCGTACTGTGTGAACGCCTGAAACCGTTTGTGGATAACCTGATCGGCTCTTATCAGTGTGGTTTCAGGCCAGGTAAATCCACAATAGACCAAATATTTACGCTATGGCAGATCTTGGAGAAGACGAAATCGACACTCACCACCTCTTCGTCGATTTCAAGGCTGCATATGACAGCATGTATTGAGATGAGCTATACAAAGCCATGTCTAGTTTTAACATCCCTGCCAAACTCGTCCGACTGTGCAGGATGACAATGGAGAATTCTCGCTGCTCCATTAAGGTCGGTAATGAGCAAACCGAGACCTTTGATGTTAAAAAAGGATTAAGGCAAGGTGACGCGCTGTCATGCAACTTTTTCAACATCGTGCTTGAAAAGATCGTGCAAGAGTCACTGGCCAACACAAGAGGTACGATTTATTTCAAGTCTACGCAATTGCTTGCGTATGCCGACGACATTGACGTGATTGGACGGACACAGCGAGACGTCAATGAGGCCTTTGTAAGCATTGAGGTAGAAGCGGCTAGGATGGGTCTCAAGGTTAATGAGGGTAAAACCAAATATCTGCTTTCATTTAAAAGAAACAGATAACACCGACGTATTGGCCAGAAAGTCATCATGGGCGGATATAACTTTAAAGTGGTCAAGGAATTCGTCTACCTTGGCTCACTGATGACCAGCGACAACAACACCAGCGCTGAGATAAAACGCAGAATCAAACCAATAATCGGATAACTAACAATGGAAACACGTTGACTACTATACGCAATGGAATCATGACAAGATGGCAAATTTGTTCAACTTGCTGCATAATTTGATCGGTTAAGAATTGATGTAATTGGACATCATTGGAGTGCATTGGAATGGAAGTTGATCCACATTACAGATGCATTGATATATGTTTACCTTGGAAAGAAAATTTAAAGCTCACTTGTGACATGGTAGGCTATCTTAGAAAGAATAATAACTGCCGGCTAAATACGAAATTTAATAAAATTACCATCGTTCAATGCTATGCATCCACGGAAGGCAGTGAGCTCACGGAAACTTTTGCAGTCAGCTAAGAATAGGGGATTCGGTATTTCCACATACATATATTAAGTCATATGGTTACATGACGGCTATGTTCGAATTAAGCTGTCGAAGTTTGGAATGCTCTCATGAAGCTGAAATGGAAATGATGGTAACTTTCAGCAGCATACTGCTGAATGTTAGAGCATTCTAGAGACTTTCGAAGGGGAATGTCTGACGGCGAACATTCGAGAAAGTGGACCACGGGCTATATGCGCGAATGCTCGCCCTGGGAGCATTCAGTTCCCGGGATTCAGTAAAGAGTGATCGGTCGATAATCAAGCCATCTAGCGAGATGTGAAGCGCATTGAGGCGAAGTTATAAAAGTGCGTCTGTATTGAACTCGCTAAACAGTAGACAGTGTAGTTTATCGCAATCCAGTGGTTCGAACTCTATTCTGAACTCGTGATCATTTTCGTAAACATATTGGAATGGATCACCACCTAAGTATCACTGCGATCCGTATATAACTGATCCTAAATACGAGAAAACGCGATGGACAAACTAATAGAAAAACTTATAGACGGCCCAGCCAAACTGAAGGCTGACTCTATAAATTCATCTGTTGCCGACAAAATTCATTCTATCCGTATGACCGATGCGAACCCATCATCGGACACTACCGAAATATGGTCAAGCCCGAGGAAAGAGTTTCAAAAAATCTGCGACGGTACAATTAAAGCGGATCGATAAGAAAGAAGAGAATGGCTTGGACAAGCATCCTGGACCCTGATCGAGGAACGAAGAAAATGTAAGCTAAAACTGGTTGCTCTAGCAGACGAAAAAAAGGCAGAGCTTGCCTCAGAAAACTGATTAAAAAGCAGGTTAAAAAGGACAAACAAGTTTTCTATGACGAACTGGGAAAGAATGCACAAACTGTAGGTAAAGGTAAATTAAGTAAGCTGGTAGACGAAAACGGATCACTAAACATATAAAGAGGAAGAACTTGCCATATAGAAAACATATTTCTAAAAAACTTTGAAAGTCTAGAAAAAATCGAAATAATATCGCAATGTTACCCAAACAGATCTATTAAACTGGACCACCTGACCTATCAGAGATAACCGCAGCAATCAAAGCGATGAAAGATCGCAAAGCTCTTTCAAACTCGGTCCTCAAGTCATGACATTCCTTCTCATGCCATTGCTTCAACAGATATGGGAGGATAAAGAGCTACCTGATGATTGGAAAGAGGCAATTATTATAAAAATACCTCAAAAGGGCGATCGGGGAAAGTGTGAAAACTGTCGCGGAGTATCTACAAAGCAATTACCCAAACCATTTTCGAATGATTATCCTCACCATTAGATAAACTGGTCAGACCAATTCAAACCGGCTTTAGACCTGGTCATTCGTGTATCGATAACGTACATATCATACTAAAGCATTCGGCGCACTAAGGTATGGCTTTATTTGGTCTGCACTTTTTTCGAGAGGTGTTCCTGATAAAATAGTGAACATTGCTAAAAGCATGTATGACGGTCCATGCTGCCGAGTACTGCATGAAGGACAGTTAAGCGATTCCTTTCCGATCTTATAAAGTGTAAAACAGGGCTGTGGACTCTCTTCCCTGCTTTTCATGGATGTAAGTATGTGTGTCACTAGCAATCTTAGTTGAAACAACCATATAATTGGGGTCGCCAAGAATGCTGGAAAATGCCTTGGCTTCTTATACAGCTGCAGGAAATTTTTCTAATTCTTGGATCTGGCTACAATCTATAATGTCTAAGACCCCATTGCACCTGTTAGACAGAATTCAAAATCTCGCGATAAAACTTATAGCAAATCACGAATATTCCGCGTTCGTAACAATCAACAGCATTAGCCTTACCATACAATAGAATAGTGTAGTCCATGAACAATCAACGTTACTCCCCTCTCCTTGACGTTTATTTTACCAAGAGTATATCTGAAAGGCTGAAGAATCAATTTGAATACCGTCCGCGTTATCCATTTACGACGAACATTGATTTTCGAATCATCCGCCCACTATTGTGTTTCTCCTAATTCACAACTTTAATGTGGAGCTTCATGTTAACTTTGCCTTGCTAATAGCCTTAAATAATGAATGAAAGGAAATGAAGACACAGGGAAAGTTTCTAATAGCCCTCTGGAACGACTAATGAACCAGCCATAATTGAAAGGGATACTTTACTGCTAATATAAAAAGTAAGGAATAAGTAAAAAAGAAACACAAAACTTTACTTACTTACTCTATCATCCTTGACGAGCTATCTACAGACAATGCCTACATGTGGCATGCATGAGTGCAAGCCGAGCTAGTAGACGAAACATCAACGATCCCAACCACTGCACTCCGTTCAGGTTGTGTGTGTCAACACATCATAAGAGAATATAAAAACTCTTGAACCTTCAAATTTCCGAAATATGAAAAGTTTTCGAAGTCAAATCCCCAATGAGCACTACAATGCCATGTACTCGTAATATCAATTGAAACGTTACAAGTTATTATAGATATAAACTTCCTGGCGTAGGAAAGCTGTAACGAGATGATATCGTATATAATGCTGTCTGGAAATGAAATGTGCGTCCTGTGTGAAGCAGGAATGAAATCTATAGATAGGTACAGATGAAATACAATATCAGAAAACATGGGAAGCTGTGTGTATTTAAAATGAGTCTGGATAGTTTGGAAAATATCTGGCAACCAAAAAGGGGAATGGTATGTTTAACAAAATTCCTTCGGTCTTGGTTAAAATGAAACGAAAATTAAAGTCAAGTCTGACAATGATCTATCGAGTTCATCCAAATTGTTAAGCTCTGGTAATAGTGACTTATTAACTTTTGTATGTAAATGGCAAAGGACTATCAAAGAGGCCTCGTATGGTCAGCATCTATCCATTGGATGCTGACCTGCTAAAAAGCGAGAAGAGCCACCGTAGACGAACACCTTGCGGCATTATTAGTATGTAAGTCCCATCCCCACCTCCTGGCGGTGCCATCTGGATATTTCCTCTGGTAACTCCTTACGGGGGAGGGCGCCGTGGCGCAGTGGTTAATGTGTTGGACTCTGGCGCACGATGAGCGAGTTCGGATCCCGATAACACCAACGCCATCGAATGTTTATTTCGCGACGTTCCTCCTCGGCGGGGTACTGGCAAAACCCCCCGTAGTAATCTTGCCATTAAAAGGCTTCTCGACTCACGCCGTTCCAAAGATATGACAGAGTCTATAGGGAAGAGCTATATAGAGCCACTTTATGTTTTGACTTGTCTGCCACACTCCTCAGGTTGTACATAATGACACTGGAGAATTCTTGCTGCACCTTAAGGTCGGCAAGGAGTTAACCGAGACCTCTGATGTGGAAAAAGGATTCAGACAGGGCGACGCACTGTCATGTGATTTTCCAATATCACACTCAAAAAGATCGTGCCGAATTCAATCGCCAATACAAGCTTTTGGGAGCACAGCAGCGGAAGCGGCTAAAGTGGGTCTGCAGTCAAACGAGGGCAGAACCAAATATATATGTATATGCTGTCGTCAAAGGGCTCAAGAGGCAATTGAGTAGTAGGGCCCTCTCTTGGAAAACTAAGCTGATCCAGTATAAAACCTTAACCATCCCGGTTCTCCTCTATGACGCAGAGGCTTGGACCTTATCAAGAATAGATGAAGAGGCCCTTGGTCATTTCGAGGGAAAAATTCTGAATAACAAACTTCGGTCCCGCTTGTGTTAATGGAGAGTGGAGGAGAAGATTCAGCCAAGAACTGTACGGGCTGTACAGCGATATCGGCCTAGTACGACGTCCACGAATCCAACGTATAAAATGGCTAGGCCATGTAGAGCGAATGGATAGCATAATTCCGACCCGATGATTTTTCGATTCCATGGTGACGTACACAGGTGGAAAGAGACTTTAACCAACTGGGTGTGCGACACTGGAAACAGCTAGATCGTGCTAGTTGGAAAGGCTTGTTGGTTGGGCCTATTGTATGGAGCAGTGGGTAGTGTGTTGGCCTCTGACGCCGATGACACGGGATCGAATCCCGACAACAGCCATGTCATCGAACGTGTTTTTCACGGTGCTTCTCCTCAGCGGGGTTCTGACAAAACCCCCTGTAGTAAAATTGTCATGAAAAGCTTCTCGAAATTCGCCGTTCGGAACGGGCAATAAACTGTAGGCCCTTTTCACCTATGGGAAAAATAAATCACACACAACATGGGTGATTGAGAGGAGCTTGGCTCTGGTCCTTCATGGACTGTAACGCCAGCATACATTACATACATTTAGGACCATAGATTTTTCGAGGACCACTGGGTGCTCGTATTTTGGAGACATTTAATTACATTTTCATTAGTTTTAGTTAAAGTTTTTGGTTAATATTTGAAAAACTCATCCACAGTTATTTCGAACTTAAATTGACCAATATACTGGTCAACATTTCTTCTGTCTTTCGTTGGTCATGAACATTTTGAAAATGTCAGGAAATCATGTATATACATTCCAATTTATAAACAGTCCTGTTTTCTTTGGAGCGCGATTTGTATATGTAGAAAAGAACTTTGCACCCACGTTAAAGTGCTAACAATTGTGAATTAGCATAATATAAATATTAAGAAGAAATATTCGGTACAACACCCTGCGCCCCAAGAATGAAGAATGCCAAATAGGGCTACATTTATTTTTAAACTCAAGCTGATGCTCTGAAAGCCAAACTGGCTGGCAAACTGTCGTTCCAGTTGGCTCTACACCTCAATCCTCCACGCTATCAAAAGAACAGTAGTGGAGCCTTTGCAAACAAGCCCTGAAAGGCTCTGCATCCAATGTTTTGGGTTTCAAGGCTCCACCACGTAGAAACACCTGGTTCGATGACGAGTGCAGGAGGATTCACACTGTGAAGCAGGATGCATATAAGGCCTCGCTGTATAAAAGAACGAGAGAGGGGAGGAGCATAAGCTTCTTAGAAGAAAGAAGAAAGAGTACGAGAAGCGCGCGATTATGCCAAGGTTATAAGGCCAGAACGGAAGCCTGCAGGGATGAGAACGGACACCTAGTAGTAGAATCGCAGTCGATGCTGAGAATATGGAAAAATCACTTCTGCAGACTGTATAACGGCGATGTTAGTCAATATACCGCTGTGAGGCAGAATGATCCATTTCTAATCGACGAAGAGCGCAGAGAATTCTGTCCCCCTGATTTCGACGAAGTAAAGATTGCCATATCGAAGTTCAATTCGAATAAAGCTGCTGCGCAGACGGACTGTCTGCTGAGCTCTTCAAGGCAGCTGGGGATGACCTGGTTAGGAGCATGCACCAGCTCATCTGTAAGATATGGTCAGAGGAAAGCAAGCCCGAGGAATGGAGTCTCAGCATCGTATGCCCGATCCACAAGAAAGGAGACCCCTCTGATTGCGCCAACTACAGAGGAATAAGTCTCCTTAAGATCCGCTTCCAAATCTTCTCTGCCATTTTGTGTGAACGCCTGAAGCCTTTCTTAAATATGCTGATAGGTCCATATCAGTGCGGATTCAGGCCAGGGAAGTCCACCATCGACCAAATCTTCACACTACGGCAGATTCTGGAAAAAAACAATGAATTTCAAGTCGACACTCTATGTGTCTACAGCTATGTATACAACGCTATGTTTAACTTTGACATACCTGCTTAACTCGTCAGACTATGCAGGATGACTTTGGAGAATGCTCGCTGCTCCATCCGAATCGGAATCGAAACCTTACCGATAGTTTTGATGCCAAAAAGGATTTAGGCAGGGCGATGTGCTGTCGTGTGATTTCTTCAACATCATATTGGAAATGATTGTGCAAAAATAACAGGCCATTACAAGAGGCACAATCTATTTCAAATCCTCGCAACTCCTTGCATACGCCGACGATATTGACATAATAGGTAGATCACAGCGAGATGTCAATGAGGCGTTTGCGAGTATTGAGGTTAAGGCGGCGAAAATTGGTTTGGCGGTAAACGAGGGCAAAACTAAATATATGCTGACATCAAAAAAGGACGCTCACCACCGACGTCTTGGCCAGAACGCTTGTATTGGCAGATATAAGTTCGAGGTAGTTAACGACTTCGTCTACCTTAGATCCGCAGTGACCTGCAACAATGACATCAGTTCCGAAATCAAACGCAGAATCACTCTTGCCAATCGCTGATTCTCTGGGCTCAGGAGGCAACTGAGTAATAGAACCCTCTCCAGAACGGCAAAGTTGACTCTATATAAAATCCTTATCATCCCGATCCTGTTGTACGGCGCAGAAGCATGGACACTATCAAAAGCGTAAGAGGAGGCCCTTGGTCGGTTCGAGAGAGAGATTTTGCGCGTGATTTTCGGGCCTATAAACGCAGACGGGGGATGGAGGAGAAGATTCAACCACGAAGTTTACGGGCTGTACAGCGACATGAGCCTAGTCAGGCGTCAATGGATTCAACGTCTAAGATGGCTGGGCCATGTAAAGCGAATGGACACCACAGCTCCAGCCCGCAGAGTCTTTGAATCCAACCCCGAGGGAGGAAGAAGCAGAGGACGGCCGCTCTTAAGATGGCGCACACAGGTGGAAGGGGACCTCAGCCAACTGGGTGTGCGGCAATGGAAAAGGCTAGCGAAAGATCGTGCTTGATGGAGGGGCATGTTGGTTGAGGCCCAGATTCACCCCGAACTGTAGCGCACACTAAGAAGAAGAAGAAATGAAGTCACATCTCAAGGGAACTCACCATGGCGGTGTAGAGAAGGTCAAAGTGGTTGTAATCATGGTTCCAAGTTATTTCGGAGGATTATCAAGGGTGCTTTGAATCGTGGGAGAACCGTTGAAATCAATATGTAAGGTTAGAGGGGTATTATCATGAAGGTCGGTAAAAACATTCTGCGACGAACTTAATTCGGTTGTTTTTTGCTTACAACTTCCCGGAACTTAATTGCCATACATCTTATACTTGTACCCATCGTAGTAAGAAACATTTTTGAGGTCTAACTTTCCGAGGAGCTAACATCGGCTTGGACCACTATGTATCATGTGGAAGCCAAGATGCGCCTACAGATATCACGAACGCGGCAAAGTGGAGTAAGAATCAAAGAAATGACGTCGGAAAGCTGCTAACGCCAGAAACCTATCTTGATTTTGTCGATCCCTCTCCCATACAACTCAATCCTCTACGCAGTCAATAGAAAAACAGTGAAACTTTGCAAGCAAGCCCTGAAAAGCACTGATTTTGGGCTTCAAGGCTCCACCACGAAGAAACACCTAGTTCGAAGACGAGCGCAGGAGAATCCACACAGCGAGGCGAGAGGCATATAAAGCCTCGCTGCTTAGAAGAACTATAGCTCTACAAGTTAAAAAGAAGGGAAGAACAGAAGCTTTTCTGGAGAAAGAGGAAAGAGCACGCGAAGCCCGCGATTGCGGACTTAGAGCGGTGTCACTGCAGACATGACGTTCGAAAGTTGTATCAACAGATAAAGCGAACATGCCAAGGTTATAAAGCCAGAACGTAAATCTGCAGGGATGAGAACGGACACCTAGTAGTAGAATCGCAGACTATGTCAAGAATATGGAAATCCACTTCCGCAGATGTATGTATAACGGCGATGTTAGTTGGCGAAATTAAGGTCGCCATATCGAATCTCAAGTCGAATAAACCCACAGGCGCAGACGGTATGTCTGCTGAGCTCTTCAAAACAGCCTCAGATGGCCTGGTTAGAAGCATGCACCAGTTCATCTATAAGATATGGTCAAAGGAAAGCATGCTCGCAACGAAATTTTCTTTGCCGTTTGCCGTTTTGATAGGTCCTTATCAGTGTGGCTTCAGGCCTGAGATGTTCACCATCGACCATATCTTCACACTACGGCAGATCCTGGAAAAAAAAACAATGAATTTCAGGTAGATGCTCACCACCTATTTGTTGACTCCAAGGCCGCATACGACAGCGTACTTAGAGACGAGCTATACAACGCCATGTCTACCCTTGACATCCCTGCTAAACTTGTCAGACTGTGCATAATGACTTTGGTGAATGTTCGCTACTCCATCTAAATCGGTGAAGATCTGACCGCTTGTTTTGATGCCAAAAAAGGATTTAGGAAGGGGCGATGCGCTGTCGTGCGATTTCTTCAACATCATATTGGAAATGATTGTGCAAAAAATCCCCACAACTCCTCGCATACGCGCATGACAGTGACATAATCGGAAGAACACAACGAGATGTCAATGAGGCGGAGGCACCGAAAATTGGGGTGGCAATAAATGACGGTATAACTAAACATATGCTGTCATATTAAAACGGTCACCACCAATGTCTTGGCCAGAACGTTTGTATTGGCAGATATTGGCAGGAGTTTGAGGTAGTTAAGGACTTCGTCTACCTTGGTTCCGCAGTGGCCTACGACAACGACATCAGTTCCAAAAACAAATACAGAATCACTCTTACCAATCGCAATTAAGTAGTGGAGCCCTCTCCCGAGCGACCAAGTTGACTCCATACAAGGCGCTTTTCATCCCAGTCCTACTGTACGGCGCAGAAATATGGACACTATCAAAAGCGGATGAGAAAACCCTTGGCTGTTTCGCGAGAAAAATTTGCGTGTGATTTTCGATCCTATAAAGGCAGACGGAGGATGAAGGAAAATATTCAGCCACGAGCTTTACGGGCTGTACAGCGACATGAGTCTAGAATGGCGTCTACGGATTCAACGCCTGAGATAGCTAGGCCATGAAGAGGGAATGGACGAAACAGCTTCAACCCAGAGAGTCTTTGAATCCGACCCCGAGGGATGAAGAAACAGAGAAAGATATAACGGCGATGACGAAACAGATCCCGCTGCCAGGCAGAATGACCCATTCACAATGGACGACGATACGAGAGAATTCCGTCCCCCTGAACTGGAAGAAATTAGGGATGCTTTTTCTAAGCTTAAGCCCAACAAAGCTGCCGGAGCAGACGAACTACATACTATACCTTTAACGCAGCTGTAGATGATCTGGTTGGGAGTGCGCATCAGCTCATCTGTATGATATGGTTAGAGGAATGCATGCCCGATGAATGGAATCTTAATTTCGTTTGCCCGATCCACAAAAAAGGATTGTCTGCGCCAATTACAGAGAAATAAGTCGCCTGAACATCGCGTATAAAATCTTCTCTACTACACAGTGTGAACACCTAAAACCGTTCGTTAATAAACTGTGTGGTTTCAGGCCCGGGAAGTCCACTATCGATCAAATATTTACACTGCGGCAGATCCTAGAAAAAAACAACGAGTTCCAGATCGACTTTAAGGCCGCATACGATAGCATACATGTAGACGAGCTATACAACGCCATGTCTAGTTTTGACCTCTTTGCTAAACTCGTCAGATTGGAGGATGACATTGAAGAACTCTCACTACTCCATCAGGGTCGGCAGCGACTTGACCGATACCGTTTATGTCAAAAAAGGTTTTAGACATGGCGACAAGCTATCATGTGACCTTTTCAACATCGTCCAAAACTCACTGGTCAATACGAGGGGCACCATCTTGACATTGACATAATTGGACGAACTCAGTAAGTTGTAGCCGCTGAAACGGCTAAGATGGGACTGGCCGTAAATGAGGCTAAGATATGCTGCCATCGAAAAAGGACACGAACCACCGGCGTCTTGGCTAGGGCGCACATGTTGGCAGGCATAATTTTTGTGATAGTCAGGGACTTCATCTACCTAGGCTCCACAGTGACATGCAGCAATGATAGCAGTACCTAAATCAAATGCAAAATAACTCTTGCCCACCGCTGCTTCTTTGGGTACGGGAGGAAGTTGAGACGCAGAGCCCTCTCTCGGAAAACCAAGGTGACCATATACATATAGGAACAGCGGGTGAACGGTTGACGTCTGTCAATCGTAAGAAAAGAGGAAGATACAGTTGTTGTTCGATGGCATCGAAAGAAGACGGGAAGAAGCTGAACGAAAATTACGTTTGCTGACTGAAAAAGAAATAGTGTTATTAAAAAAAGAAGAGGAAATACTTGCAAGTGAGGAGAAAGCATCAACAAGGATGAATAGCAGTGGGTTAAAGGAAAGTCCAGAAGAAGAAAACTTGCGAATGCAGCTGTCAATTCTTAAAATATCCATGGAAGCCGAAATGTTGAAGCTACAACTTATCCTTTGAAGATGTTGCGGCGGTTGTCCCAGAATTCGCCTTGAATGACGAGCATTATGTGTGTAGCTGGATACAAGATGTTGAACAAGCGGCGTAAACGATGGGATGGACAAATAATGAGACAGTACTCTTTGGAAGACGATTGCTGAAAGGTTCAGCTAAGTTGGCGGATCAAGTCCGAGAATATCAACATGATCCGAGCTTAAAGAGTTCTTGACGGAGGAATTTTCGGAAAGGGTGTATGTTGCAGACGTTCATAAAAGACTAAAACAGCGGCGACAAAATAAAGGTGAAACTGCTCATGATTACTTGTTTTCGATGCGCGAGATAGGGGTCAGAGGTCGGATAGAAGATTCTTCTATCATCTCTTACGTCGTTGATGGGATCGACGATACACCAATGAACAAGGTTATGTTGTATGGTGCTAAGGACATGAGACAGTTTCGAGAAAAGTTAGCACTTTACCTTAAATTTAAACAAAATATGCCGAAAACAAATACGACTCATCACCAATCACCAGACAGCGAGCAGGGACGTTGTTATAATTGCGGTCGACGTGGCCACAAAAGCAACTCGTGCAGTAAAGGCAAACCCTTCAGTGCTTCAATTGCAATCAATTTGGCCATAGCACACCCGATTGACGCAAAAGAAAGGATCCCATAAAGAAGTCGAACGTTTCCGAACGTTTCTTTCCGTGCCAGATGCAATGAAGGAGATTACGGTGAATGGTGTCTGCGTCAAGGGGTTGGTGGACACTGGAAGCGACCTAACCTTAGTTAGAAGCGACGTCTACATTAAGCTGGGAGCACCAGCTGTGGTTCAGAAATGTTTTCCGGTAAGAAGACTTTCGAAACATTGCGTTGAAACACTTGGTTTTTTTCAGGCTGATCTCAAAATTTACTAACTGCGAATGCAAAGCGAATGTGCACATCATGACCGATTCGATAATGCAGGCACCTTTAATCATCGGTAAGGATGTATTAGTGGGAAAAGCATCTACCTTGCTGAAAGCGGCGTTTTTATAAGCGAATATCAAAACATGCCGAACTACGTTTTTCAAGTTGGAATTGGAGATGCACCGAACGCTAAGAATGATATTGAAACTTTAGTGTTCAATTTGAACCGAGATAGGAGGAAGATACAACTAATGTGAAGATGAATTTAGGGCTTCGATCTGACGTCCCTATATCACAGCCTCCTAGGCGCCTTGCTCCATTGAAGAAGCGCATCGTGGATGACCAAGTATCAAAGTGGTTGGATGAAGGCATAATTCGGCCCAGCCCATCAGATTACTCCAGCCCTGTAGTACTAGCCAATAAGAAAGATGGCTCAAAGCGTCTGTGTATCGATTACAGGCGCCTCAACAAACAAGTCGTCCGAGATCATTATCCTCTTCCATTGACTGAGGATCAGATTGATTCAGTTTGATTGATTGAGCTTAGATCTTGAAAATGAATTTTGTCATGTCCATGTGTCTGAGGAGAGCATCCGTTACACATCGTTTGTAACGCCATCGGGACAGTGGGAGTTTTTACGAATGCCATTCGGTCTTTGCACAACCCCGACAGTGTTCCAGAAAATCATTATAACGGTAATCCAGTCTCTGGTCAAGGAAGGGTACCTGCTTATATACATAGATGACCTTATTATTATGGGGAGCAGTGACGAGGAGTGTAAACAAGAGGGTTACTTACATTCGGACATCCTCTTGACACATATCACGTAGATCACATTGGTCCCTTAAGTTCTACCAACAAAAATTATAGGTACATTTTCTGCGTGGTGGATGCGTTCTCCAAGTTCGTTTGGATCTACCTCTACAAGTCGACATCAACAGTGGAGGTGATCAGTAAGCTGGAACAATAAAAGGCCGTCTTTGGGAACCTATCCAGAATCATCTCAGATCGCGGTAACTTCGCAGAATATTGTGAGATGGACGGAATTCAATATTTACTAACGACGACCGGTGTGCCACGTGCAAATGGCCAAGTGGAACGAATCAACAGGACCATTATTGGAGTGTTGACCAAGCTCTCCATTGAGGATCCATGTAAGCGGTATCGTTACACCTCTGAATTTCAAATGCTGATGAACTCAAGCCATCAACGATCTGTTAAAAGAAGTCCATTCAAGGCACTTACAGGGATTATGATGAAGACAAGGACCGATGCTAATATTAAAAGGTACTTAGACAAGGAAATCCTAAAGGCTTTTGATGAGGACCGTAACTGTGTGAGAGAAGATGCCGGCGAGAGTATACGTTTGGTTCAAGAGGAGAACGCTTGTGACTACAACAAGAAATGGAAAGCCGCTCGCCAATATGCTGAAAACGACTTGGTTGCAGTTAAGCGCACTCAATTCGGTCCTGATATAAAACTGTATCCGAAATGTATGGGACCTTATCGTATTACACATGTTTCGCCACATGAACGCTACAGAGTTCGTAAGATTGGGAACTAAGAGGGACCGAGAATGACAACGACGTCCATATGAAGCCCTGGAGCGGTGAGGATGATGAAACCTCTGAAGAAGAAAAATCTGTTAGTGATTTGAGCTGTCTGTAACACAAAAATACCTGACGACAACAGTAATGAAGACAAAGATAAATCCAATGTCGAAAGTAACGATGACGGCGATGAAGATGACAGCTGAATAGAATAAGAAAGATGTTTAGCGGTTGACCATTCCCCGAGGCCGAGGAATGTTGCATGATGGCCGAGTTTATAGGAACACCCGGTGAACCATTGACGTCTGTCAATCATAAAAAGAAGGAAGTTGAAGAACTGACACATGGAAAAGAGGAAGATACAGGTGGAAGGAGAGAAAAGTGGGGTTCAACGTTTGGTGTGCCTAATTTCTTGATTAAACAAAACGGAATTTACTTTTATTACCAATCCTTACTTATTAAATAAAATAAAATATTTAGAATTTCATTGAAATAAATAATTTTCGCATATAGAAGACCCTTATCATCCCGGGCCTGCTTTATGGCGCAGAGACATGGACCTTATCGAAAGCGGATGAGGATGCCGTTGGTCGTTTTGAGCGAAAAAATCTGAGTACGATTTTGGGCCCGACATGCATAAATATATGTAGAGTGGAGGAGAAGTACGGGCTGTACAGCGACCTGAACATAGCACGGCTTCTGTGGATCAAACGCCTAAGATGGCTAGGTCATTTAGAGCGCATGAAACTAGGCGTGCGGCACTGCAGACTACTGGCGAAAGACCGTATCAGTTGGGGAGTTTTTTTTTTTTTTAAAGGAGGCCCAGGTTCACCATAAACTGTAGCGCCGACGAAGAAGAAGAATTGTAACTCAGGATTTTTAGCGACACTCTAACTAAGAGACCAAGAGAAATTATCAATATGCAGTGTAAATTACTGAAAGGTAAATGTGCAGCGAGTAAGAATAAGGAAATGTAGCCAGTGATGGAAGTGCAGTAATGATTCAGAGTGCACTCGTGCCTAGTGCCCGGTTAAGCTGAACCGTCCACTCTGCGTGTGTTAACTTGTAACTACTTATTTAGCTTTTCTTGGGCTTTCAAGAGTATTTAGCACTTGCTGGCTGTTGCAAATCTTGTCCTTACTCGCAGTCATAGGGCAACCGCTTTGTAGATAGCTTGTAGCTATCGGCTCCCAGGCAAAGGAAAACAATATCTCTTCCCTGTAAAGTGCCTATTTTTTGCAACGCCAACTCCCCACGTGGAAGACTTTTAAAACTTTATTTTGTATATTACTAGTGTAGAAAAAAAAATTGGGAAATGACAATAAATACAAATCCAAAAACAATGTCTTCAAATGTAAGACACATTCGTCTAGTGGGTTCATCTTATCAAATTTATCCCGCAAGACTGCAATGTGCCAGTAGTTAATGAAACGAAACTAATTTATCAACAAATAACATTTTGTCCATAAATAGATTTACTAACAACTATGTACATATGCATGTACAAATAGGTAATTCCACGAAAAAATACTTAAACACAATCTTTGCAGCCCATATCATGGCAGAATTGTAGACAACAAATTATTTTGACGGGTTCTATTGCAAAACAGTATGTAGCAAGACAGCGTGACGATAATTACTTAATATACATATGTTTATGTTTATACATATATGTTAATTATTTCGTCAAAATTTCAAGCTAATAAAACCCTAAATCGCGTGCAACTACCCCGAATTACGCCTGCGGTGTGACAAGCAGATACAACACTATCAAGCAATTAATCACATTCACAGGTGTGTACATAACACCGTTCTAACGCATCCAATATATGTCTTGCCAAAGTGTTGACGTTTTGATTTTATTGTTGTCGAAAATCGATCATTTTGCCACTTTACGCTCATTCCGGTTACCCGTTTTGAGCAAATTCTTGAACTTGAATTCACCCCGTGAGAGTTTCTAATTGAATTAGAGTGCCTAACGTCTTTCGTTTATGTTAAAGTGCTCTCGTAAAAATGTATCTAAAGTGTGATGCTTCTTAGATGCCCTCCCCCGTCTTTTATTTTCAGACCCATGCGGCGGTAGGAGTTCAATCAACCCCAAGAGCGCAATTCCCAAGTACTATGACTTGATTAATTCTAAAGAATTTCCGGAAGTGCTTTTTAATATCATAAAATACGCATTAGCCTTACATTTATACTGTACTTCATGGGTGTTGTTAAGAATAATGTATATTAGCCGACTTTATTGTACTGCAAAATTTACATACCTTCAGCAGGTCTTAAAGGGCCACTAGGTCATTGTAAACAGTGATGAGGGATGAAGCCGTAGGGAAGATTTAATTTTTTTTAGGGAAAGTTGAGTCCATCTCATAGAGGCTGAAACCATGCTTCTGAACGAGTTAACTTCTGAGTATCATCAAGGGTACGTTGAATCGTGGAAGCAACGTTAGAATCGTTTTGTCGAGTTAGAGGGGGACCATTGTGAAGGTCGATAATAAAATTTTGCGACAAACTTAATTAGCCAGTTTTTCGTTTACCAATTACCAGAACTTCATTGCCACACCACGTATGTTGTTCGCAAACGAGAATTTTGCTGATATGACACAGTAGTCGAACGAGCCTAGAAGTGATTACACATCAATAGTGTATTAATCAAGGGGGGAAATAACTGAGTTAAAATACTTGCCTCAGCGAAGATTTGAACCAGTTGAAATCAACTAGAATTGTGTAAATTGAAATCACTGGCAATAACGATTTCAGTACGAGGATAAAGGGTTACAATTCTTAGGATGGAGTTAAAAATTTATTACAATTCGACAATTACAATTCGATGCGCATGGATAGCGAAAATAAAGTGGGTGGAGGTGTTGGAATATATATTAAAAATATGTACAATTATAACATTGTTGGTAACTCTGTATGTTCCTACCCCATAGAATATGTGTCTGTTGAAATATTGCTAAGGGAAAGAAAATTGCTAGTAGGCTGCATTTATATGCCACCAAATGTGGCCAACTATTTCCTGCTTTGCCATGTTTCTCAATATTTTAGAGAGACAGATTAAACTTTGTACAGATATCGTTGTCCTTGGTGATTTAAATCTAACTTTACTTAATGTCAATAACATCCTATTCATAGAAATGATGCAGTCTCCATCTTAGTTTTACTAATCTACATTAGCCAACACATTTTATGCCCAATCGCAATACTTTGCTTCTTGATGTATGTCTTGTCTCACAAAGTAACCTTGTTTCACTATATGATCAGATCTCTGCTCCGGCTTTCTCCTATCAAGATCTAGTCTTTATTTCTATTAATAATCTAGCGCTTTTAACCAATGATAATAACATACCCATCTACAATTTTTCTAATACGAATGTAGCCTCATTATTCTTGGACTGCCTGAGCTTAAATTGGTCACCAATTTATTAAACACATAATGTTGACATACAAACAAACTGTTTCAATCAAAAAATACTCACTACTTTTTAACAAACATGTGCCAATCACAAATATTAGGAGAAAACCACAGCTGCCTGGTTTACTAGAGAAGTTTTAAGCCTTCTAAAGCAACGTGACTTGCTATATGCTAGGTGGAGGAGATTCAGATGTCTAGCCCTTCTTAACGAATACAAGGCTGCACGCAACGCAGTAACCTCGCTTGCTCGATGGAATAAGCGCCCCCGCTATTCAGGGATATTTCCGAATGGCAATTCAAGTTCTAGTTTTTAAAAAAAATGGGAGTCGAATGGGCATCTGCTCCAACAAAATTGCAGTGTCTAACGATCTAGACCTTGAAGCTCTCAATAGCAAATTTGCCCAATCTTGGACGTACATTTATAGTCATAGTAATATTTCAATCTCCCGAGCAGATAGAGTTAAATATTCCTTTTAGCTCTCAGGTGTAAATGAAGTCGATGTTCGACTAACTCTGTTAAAAATAAAATCGGAAAGGATGAATGGTTTAAGGGTTTATCTACAACCGTTAACAAGCTCCCTAAGGTCCCCAGGCGAGGCTTAAGGTATTAAATGCCTTACTCCGATAATCGGCGGCTCTGTCGGAGTGAACTTCATATTTCCGTCCGCACTCGTGGGAACAAAATTTCGAAAAAACATACAAAAATTATAAAAAATGAAGAGAAATTAGAGCTCTCTCTTGACTCAGTGGCGGACGCATTAAATGACGTAGCCACTAACCAGGATGAGAACATCTCGAGGGATTTAGGGGAGAAACGACTCGCCGATCCCGAAGAGACAGTTCAGGACAGCAAGGAAAAAAGCAAGATTTGCTAAAAAGAGGCAAAAACTATCCCATGGTAAGCTTAGGCTAAGGGAGTACATGAAAGCTGTACTCATTAAGCGCATACTCGAAGAAAAGGGCATTCCTCTGCTCTCCGATTTGGAGAAGGAGGAGCTCAGATGGGCAGAGGAAGCCATTTTCAAAGATGCCCTGACAAAGCCGAAGATCGACAAAGGGGCAACGGGCAATGGTAGAAAGACGGGCAAGGACGGAAAAGATCCTGAAATGCCCACGATCCCAGCAAAAGGAAAACGACGAACTGGGTCAACCGGAGCCGTAACCGATTTGGTGGGTTCCAGTGGTACCCAGGTTCGATGGAAGGGTGGCAAGAGCGCACCAAAGGCCGTAATCGCTAAGACGGGTCTAGGTGAGACAGCTCCCGCGGCGGGATAAGCAAGACCGCAATCAAAAAACAAGAAAGGTTTGTGTCTAGAAGGAAGAGATCCCAGGAAGAGGCCAACAACTCAACGAAAAGAGCGAAGGTCAACAGTGCGACTCAGTTTAGCCTTGGCTATCCGTAACGCTCTACAGCTTGCTGTAGTGGAGTATACCTACTGGCCGAGCGGCCAGTATACCTTCGAACAGGGGAAGCTGATCGAAGAAGCTTTGGCTAAAGCGATCTTCGACCACATTCGGGGGAATGCTAGGAAAACGGCGCCAACGTTTGGTCTCACGAACTGTAAGCGGGGTATAAGCAGACTGGACTGCAAAGACCAGTTCTCACATGACTTCGCTTCAAAAGTCGTTCCCAGTCTTAAGCCATGGGAAGGAGCTGCACTAAAGGCCGTCCCCCTGGACAAGACTAGGGTCACCAAGATACAAGATACAAGTTTACAATGGTAACGAAGGCACGGTAAAGACTTGCACTGTTGCAAGGAAAGAAATCCACATACTAATGTTAAACAATTTCAGCTCGGGCGATCAGACGGTTGCGGAAGTCATGGGCAACGATAGTACCTTCACGATGGCGTCGGCGTACCTACCATACGACGAAGGCACGGAAGTCCCTCGGAAGGAAAAAGGACACTGGTCTCAATGGCCGAACAAGGTAAGAAGAACTTAGTCTTAGGGTGTAATGCCAACGCCCATCATACCACTTGGGGTAGTACTAAAACCAATATGTTATATGTTATAAGTCCTTAAAACTTACCTCATTTTATGTAATCGTGGTAATTCACCAACTTTTATTACTTCAAATAGAAGGGAGGTTATAGACGTAACTTTAGTAAATGGAAACGGTAAGACAAATGTCTCAAACTGGAGAGTATCCGACAAAGTATCCCTTTCTGACCATTGCTGAATCGTCTTTGATTTGAATCTCTGTGCAACTGATGGCAGTGACTTTCGTAATCCGCGGAAGGCGAATTAGCAGAAGTACAATACGGAGCTGGGAAAAATCCTTAATCGACCTCCGAATGGAAATCACAACTCCACAAAGACATCGATAAGATGATATTGAACCTAACCGATAAGCTTAACAGGTTCTTCGAGAAATCCTGCCCTATCAAAAAACTACATAAATGGAGCCACCCAACGTGGTGGAATGCAAAAATAGCAGGGCGGCTACGCATCTCTAGACATATCTAAACCTTAATAAAGAAGGTTCCATCGAATGGTCAACTTACAGATATAATGTTCCGACTCAAAAAGAAATTAGATTAGAGCTCATGGAGAAATTTCTGTGGATTTATCGAATCATGTACGGATGCGTTCGTCTGAGAAAGGTACTTGCCAAGGCTCCAGATTTCTTCTATGAGGAAATCTGATGGCAGCTGGACAGACTCAAAGGAAGGCATGCTTGAGGGCCTACTAAAATGCCATTTCCCTGACTGTGTAAACGCGGGAACATTCGAGATGGCAAATACACTGTTAAGGGAACAGACTGGCTCTAAAATAATCGATAAGATCATTACCAAAAAAAAATGTGGTCTAGGTGCGACCCGCAAAGCCCACACGACTAACTTCCCAGTGGGAAAAATAAAAACACCCATTTAATTTCATATTTTTTGTCATTTCTTATAAGTTTGAGGTGCCTGTGTGTCTGTCTGTGGCATCGATCTAAATCGTGTCTGCGCTCGGAATATGCTCAAGCTTAATGCATTAAAAACCAAAGCATTGATATTTCATACAGATAACAACGCGCCAAATGTATAAATAACAACCCCATCGATTATGTCGATAAAATAAAAAACCTGCAGGAATATGCACATAAACAGCGTAGTGTCTAGGGGCCTAAGTCAAACTTCCAAGTATTTGCCATCTAATGTGAAACATATGTCAACTGTTGAAGTCATTTATCCTTTTTATAATCATCTATCTAAAAAATTTCAGGCTGTTCGCTTACAGCTTTAATAAAATATCGCACCTTTCTGTTACTACATAAAATTGTAATCACTAAGGAACCAGAATACCTCTTCGAAAGTATTCGGTTTGCTGTAACACAATGCTGTTTAAAACCAAAACATAAATATTTAGTAACATCAAGACAATTTTTTGTTCATGTGGTTCAGATGTGGAACATGCTACCCATTCACATCAAGCAAGCAAGCTACACAAACGCAGTTATTATTTAAGTATCTAATCGAAAATTATTGATTAGGTTCCGTACCCAAAGGTAAAACGGAACCCTATTACTAAGACTTTGCTGTCCGTCTGTCACCAGGCTGTATCTCATGAACCGTGATAGTTAGACAGTTGAAATCACAGAATTTGTATTTCTGTTGCCGCTACCACGACAAATACTAAAAACAGATTAAAAAAGTTATTTAAGGGGGGCTCCCATACAACAGACATGATTTTCATCCAAAAAATCCCCTTAGTCACATACTGAACTAAGGTTAGTCGACAATATCCCATAACCAGTAGCAAACTTCCCAGTTTTGATCTCTTTTGTGTCTTTGATGAATTAATCCTAGCTGCAAACCTTTTTTCCATATTTCCTATTATTGTTATTCACCTTTTCACATCGTTGCTGTCAAGTAAAATAATTGATTTGAATTCAATGGACACTTTGATGATCAACTATATCTCATCATGCAGATTTTTGATTATCAAAGTAATATGCCGATAACTTGCCTGCAACCAAGATCTGTCATCTTACAAAAAATGTGATTTAATGTGATGACTGATGAGGTAACATACATAGTTTCTTTCATATTTATATATACAGATGGTACGGAACTCTTTGTGAGCGAGTCCGACTCGCACTTGGCCGGTTTTTTTCCACCACGAGGTGGCCGTGGTGCAGTGGTTAAGATCATCGACCGCCGAGCGGAAGGTTTATGGTTCAAATTCGCTTCATAGCCAAGAAAAAGTAATTCCTATACGGACAAAAAGTATGCAACGCAGCTGTGAATGGAAAGTGACCAGACGTACTTGGGAGGGAGCGACAGAGCAAACAGAGCAAAGAAGTTGATCGCGTTTGACATGGCAAACGCCAGCTTCGATCTCTGTCCCTGCTCAATCCAAGTTGACACACAGCCTCCGCGTGGCCCCCCCTGGATAGCTACCCTGGCACCCGCCAGGTAGTGAACCAATGTGTGCAGGGACCCAACCCCTTGTTCCTGGGGAAAGAGGAACCTGGCCCTCCAGGTTGGGGGTTGTGCTTAGGGGTAACATCCCTATCACGTAAAAACCTACTTGTTCCGAAACAACAACAAGCCTCGGATACGGACGGGTACAAAGCTGACGACCCCTGCAAACGACAAAAGGACTTGAGAGTCTGCACCTGGAATGTTAGGTCCCTTAACACACCGGGCCCAGGCGATTAATTGGAGTAAACCCTCAACTGCTATAAAGCAGATATAACCGCACTCCAAGAAGTGCGATGGATTGGACCAGGCAAAAAACGGAAGAAAAACTGCGACATCTACTACGGGAACTGCTATAAGGAGAACAAACAGCGCTTATTCGGGTGCGGATTCATAATTCGAGGAAGACTACGACAAAAAGTCTTAAGCTTCCGGGATATAAGCGAACGCCTCATAACAATCCGCATCAAAGCTAAATTTGGAAACATAAGCTTGATATGCGCTCACGCCCCAACGGAAGAAAAGGACGATCGACTCAAAGAAGAATTCTACGATCTCCTAGACAGAACATATGCCCAATGCCCCAGCTACGACACAAAAAATGGTTCTAGGAGATTTTAATGCAAAACTGGGCAAAGAGGACATATTTGAGTCGATCGTAGGAAAGCATAGCCTCCATAACACCACATCCGACAACGGACTAAGGCTAATCGATTTCCTAGCGGGGCGTAACCTCCTTGTAGCAAGCAAGCGATTCCCCCATCTCAACATCCACAAGGGTACCTGGCGGTCTTGTGATCAATCGACCATCAACCATATTGATCACATTGCGATCGACGCCAGACACTCGTCCTGTATTCTTGACGTACGAACCTTCCGTGGGGCCAACATTGACTCGGACCACTACCTTGTTTTAGCCATGGTACGAATGAGGATATCAAGAATGCTTAGCAGTCGAGTAGCACAACGTAAGTTTGACATCGGAAAGCTACAATCGCAAGAGACTGCCAGAATCTTTGCCGATCGTGTCTCCTCCAAGCTCTTTCAAAATCCGCCCACAGCAGCACAAACAATAGAGCAGGAATGGGCGCATTACCAGAGCGCCGTCAGAGACGCTTCCTCAGAGGTGCTGGGTTTCAAACCGCCACCAACTAGAAACCCCTGTTTCGATGAACAATGCGAACAAGCCCATGCAGCAAAACAGGAGGCGTAAAAAGGCATGCTGCAACGACGGACGAGAGCTGCTCGCGAAATCTATGAGCAGAAGAGAAGACAGGAACACACGCTTTTCAGAAGAAAGAAGAGAGAGCACTGAAAGCGTGAGATCGAGGAGATGGAGAGATGCTTCCGCAGTAATGACGCCCGTAAGTTTTACAATAAGGTAAAACGAACTAGCCATGGCCACAAAGCCAGAGTGGCGGCCTGCAGGGATGAAAATGGAGAACTGGTAGTAGAGTCGCAGTCGATGCTGAGGATTTGGAAAGACCACTTCTGCAGACTCTATAACGGTGGTGATAGACAAGATAACGCTATCAGGCAGAACGAGCCATTCGTAATGGACGACAATGAAACAGAATTCAGTCCACCCGACCTAGACGAAGTCAAAAAAAACGGTATCAAGACTTAAGTCTAATAAAGCCGCGGGAGTTATAAGACGTATGACATTGGTCATAAAATAAAACAATAACAAATTGTTTAAACGAACTTTATTTATACTTAAAACAAGTGCACAAGACAAAACACGGAACAAGACTGACCTTGCTACTTGGTAATCCGCTCCAGCTTTATCTTCTTTCAAAGATAGAGTTGGAGAGAGAAACCGTAGCAAAAATCAACAATACATTTGTTGTTTTGCTGAACAAAACAATATTATTACTTCGAAAATAAGAAGCAAAATTTTTCACATAATATACATACATATGTATATATCTATGTGGTAATGTACCTAATAAATTTACAATCCCCTATGTCTTTTATTTTCATTTATTAATTTTTGTTTATAACTTTAAACTTAATCTCGTTCTATATTTTATAGCTTCTTTTACGTATATCTATTTGTATTTATAATATTATGTAGAATTATTTTACGTGTTTATTTCTAAACCTACTATTTTCCTGTTCTTTAAATTGGAACCTTATCCTGATATACCCCAGGATAGTGCTTCTTCTTTAGGGTTATGGTGACAGCATTATGTTGGATTTATCTTGATATGCCTTCAAGATATGATTCCTGCGAAGGTATGTAGATCCAAAGAGCTACTAGCCGATTTCACTTTTTGTACTCCCTCTTCACCGCCCTTCTGCTTTTTAGGGTTCCGTACCCAAAGGTAAAACGGAACCCTATTACTAAGACTTCGCTGTCCGTCCGTCCGTCCGTCCGTCCGTCTGTCACCAGGCTGTATCTCATGAACCGTGATAGTTAGACAGTTGAAATTTTCACAGATGATGTATTTCTGTTGCCGCTACCACGACAAATACTAAAAACAGAGCAAAATTAATTATACATATACATAATTACAAACAACCAATAATAAATTGTTTCGAAAGGTTTTCGTTGTCATCTTTCGGTCAGTTCCCATTTGTGAGCGGCTCGTAGTCATCCATTTTGGGAAATCAAACTCGGAGAAAGCCGATAGCCCGAGGGTACGATCAGCACTTGACACGCGAACGAGTGGAGTTCAACCCGCAGAAGGTCAGCATTTTTTTTTTTTGTTCCTAGTAGCACATGAGGGAGAGTGGGCGAAGAACTCGGGAGAAATCTTCGGCGAAGTACTCGGAGAGTGATCTTCGGGGAAGAACTCCGGTACGGTTTTAAGCACTTCCCGGTACGCGGCCGTACCGTGTGTCCTATTGCCTACGTTGGTCGCGGATATCACGTTCGTTGTATAAGGTACATATTGAAATCAGAAATTTGCGTGTCGAGATTGGTGATGCGGGCTAAGTCGTTGGTCAGAGGAGTTTCGGTACGACTGTTCGAATACTGAAGCTGCGGTTTATTTACTCTTTTGGACAGGGAATTACTTTAATTTTTTTTATTTTATATAAATATTTTTTATTTATTTCGACTTGTTTTATTGACATACGGTGTAGGGTAGTTTTAAGGAATAATTGTAAACCTAGATTAAGTTAGGTTAAGGAAATTAAATTTGGGACATATTGGATTGGAAACGATTACGGTGTTTTTTTTTTCTTTTGCGTGGGATATTTCGCGAGTCTCGTAGCAAATTCGTGATTCTTGCTGCGGGTAAGTCGGCGTGAGGGCAATCGCGTGGCGCCATTGCTCACGACCAGTCCTCGCAGCTGGCCTAGCATCCCTTTCGCACGACGTCGCGGCAGGTGGAGAGGAGCAAGTGAGCAAGAGGTGCAAGCGATCTTGCACACATACGAACCGATACGTACATACGTGCATACGCATCACATACGTGCATACACTCACACATCTGTACGCTATGTATAAGTATACATACATACATACATATGTACATTACGAAGTAGAGTTGGGTAGTTCCGGACATGTATAGTTCACGGAACTATGTCCTCTCTCGGACACATGTCCTCTCGTTCCGCAAATTGAACGAAAATAGTTCCATAGTTCCATTCAACCCTTATTCATCAATCACATACATATGTACAAAACGAAAAAAAAAAAACATAAATGCATCGAACATGCTTCTCATACGGTATGAGTTGTACCCCGTAGTTTTCAAGAAACCCAAAAGTATGGAGATGTGGCGATAAAGCTCGAACAGTTGGTGTACACTGTACAGCACACTTGAACTGAAATGAAGAAAAGAAATGAAAGAATATAATGCCCGCACCGCATTTCGTGAACGAATGTCATACATGTGTATGTATGCATTCAGGTCCGGACATGGACATGGTTTGCTAGTTCCATATAGGTGCGATAATACATTTAGTTCCGGACATGGACATGTTTTTGCTAGTTCCATATCGGTGCGAGTATACACTTAGTATTTTAAAACGGGTAGAGATTGCAGTGCATCTGCATACTGAGATGGAATAATTATCTTATAACCCCATTTATATACTGTTTCAAATATATTGAATGGTCTTTCCAACAAAGTTGTTGGTGCAATATAACACCTAAATATTTAAAACTGTCCACGTGTTCAATCAAGAAGCAATTTTCAAACATTTTTGATTGTTGAATACTATATCTTCAAGAATAAATCGATTACACAATGGTGCATGATAATATAAGGGAAGGTCTCTGAAAACTGTACCATTGATATCAAATATCATGTACTTCGTTTTGTTGCTAATTATTAGTTTATGATAATTAAGCCATCTCCTTAACATATCTAGGTCATTATTAAAATCTGCAAAACTGTCAATTAAGTTAGTGTTTGAGTGGAAAAGAGATGTTTCATCAGCAAAGGCAGTTATTTTGCCTTTAAAAGGTTGTAAGAAAAACGAATTAACATAAATTAGAAAAAGGATTGGGCCCAATACTGCTCCTTGCGGAACACCCATATTTAAGAAGTCTATAGAACTGTTAACATTCCTAATTTTCACAACTTGATAACGGTTGGATAAATAAGAAGAAAACCATTTATAAATGGAGCCTCTGAAACCCGCTTTATAAAGTTTATCGAGTAGCAAAGTATGATTAACCATATCAAAGACCCTACTGATATCAACAAATAATGTTGATGGTATTTGAGAAGTGTTTAAACTATTATATGTTTCACCTGTAAATTTCAATAAAGCAGTTTCAGTCGATTTGCCACGTCTAAACCCAAATTGGCAATCACTGAAAAAATGAGTATTTTCTAAAAATTACAACATTCTAGATTTTAACTATCCGAAAAGTGAGAATAAAATGTCACTGATTATGTATTTCTGTTGCTGCTTTAACAACAAATACTTAGACAGAATATAATAAATATATGTATAAATGGGGCCCCCATACAACAGACATGCTTTTTTTGCCGTTTTTATACATAATAGTACGGAACCCTTCGTGCGCGAGTCCGACTCGCACTTGGCCGGTTTTTTGTTATGTTTTTTGTTTAAATCGTTTACGTACAATTTATTGAATGTTGGTTATTATTTATTAGATCTTTATACATATATTTATTTACTTTTTGTTTCTCATCTGAGTTATGAGTTACATTTATTTGTAGGTAGGTTATTTATTATTACTTTTACTAATATTATTTCTGTTAATCTTACTGATAATTTGTACATTGTATTATGTTTCGCGGCGACCCTATTCCGATATCCCCTCGAAAAATTAAAGCACAGTGAGTGGTGATAACCTAAGCTACTTGCACACCTTGGCATGTATATTCACTTTCACATTTCCGTACTGGTGGGTTAATGGCCTGAAAACACCTGTCATTTTTAACATTTGTATACATTTATTTATTTTTTATTATTGGCTGTTTCAATTGTTTTTAATTTTCCTATTCAAATGTGTAATAAGTTATCTACACGTTATTATTTGTGTCACTGTAGTTGTACTGGAACTGTACTTTTTCTGTTTTTGCACTTTTGAGAGACCAATACACTAACCATGTGCATTTTAAATTTACAATTAGTTTTTCTACACTATTACTCTACATAAAGGTTTGACGATCACAATATTAACTAGCATTTTTTTTTTTTTTTTTCGAGCGTATGGTTCGTATGATGCTGACCCGAAATTCACGCGGGGATTTGCATCCTATGCAGACTGCGCCAATTATAATACGTATGACATTTGTCATACAATAAAACGATAACAAATTGTTTACACGAACTTTATTTATACTTAAAACGAGTGCACAAGACAAAACACGGAGCAAGACTGACTTTGCTACTTGGTAATTCGCATCAGCTTTATCGCCTTTCAAAGATAGAGTTGGAGAGAGAAACCGTAGCAAAGATCAACAATACATTTGTTGTTTTGCTGAACAAAACAACAAGTGTGGGGAAAGTAGGGTGTAGGGGTGTTACAGCATGTAACTCGGGCGCGGACGACCTGTCTGCTGAACTTCTTAAGGCGGCTGGAGATGAACTGGTAAGGTGCATGCTCCTTCCATTTGCACCCTCCCTTCTTCGGGCGCCTTGTCGTGGCGGGAGGCTTAAGAGGTCGTGGACCTCGAACTAAGACTCGAAGACCCCAAAAATGAATGGACAAACAAGAGGAATTGAGTACTCCAGGTGGTACCCGTAGCAGCGGAAATCCACCCGCGATCTCCTTGATTGCGGCTGGGGCACGGATTCTGGAGGCCCCGACATTAATTTTTAACACTACGGCAGCCCGGAACGACACCGACTCCTGCGGCTTACTGACTGACCACATGGTCGGACTGAGCATGAGCGGTGCATCTAGCGGAGGCAACACCAACGATGGCGTGGCACGGGAAACCGCAAAGTTGGAACGCGCCCCAGAAATGGGACGTACTGCTGAATACACTGCTTAGTACCAAAAAAGAAAGGAAAGGAGGCATGCCCGAAAATTGCGCAAAGAAGCTCGCAAAGCTGAAGGCGCAATGATCGAGGCTATACCTCTGGGGGAACCAGTTAAGAGGGTTAGGTCGACGGAGGTATCTCCGAAATTGATCAGACCCTTTCTCCTGAGGTCCTCCCTTCTCTCGAAGGTGCGCAGCGCGGTAAACGTCGGCAATTGGGAAAGGCTGCTGAAGGAGGCGTAAGCATGCTCGCACTTTCGGCATGCGCCTCCAACCCCCTTCCTCTTACTGGGACGGTTCAACCACCCAGTAAGAGCGTGATCAGTTCCCGTAACGACGGGGCCAGAAGCGCTCAGGTTTCTGCCATGGCTGGTACTGCCCCCGAGAAAGGTGGCGGGGCCGACATGCGGACTCTGAACGCCGAAGGGCAAGTCGCTACGGGTTCTAGCAGTCCTCGAACTGGCAAGGCGGTCCAAAAGCGGTGTCCGAAGGGAGCGGGAGCCCAAACCGAAAAAGGTAAAAGCCTCCGCAAACGGAAGGCGGCCGCCAAAGATAGCCTCGTTAGGGAGAGAGTTTATCATGCCTGCCTCTCCGGTGGGGCAGTGGGAAATCGGAGTCAAATAGCAGATGTGGCGACCCAGATGGATCAATGCATTGGCCAGAAGACGAAGATAGCCCAAAACTGCTCCTCGGAGGCGGGAACATCACTCAAAAAAAAAACCCCTTCCTCCGAGAAGGAGATCCAAGTGACCGTAAGGAGTCGAGAGAACCAGCCCTCTTATAGAGAGGCGGCCATCTCCTCTGAAAAAGTCAGGATAGGGATAGCTCGCGATGATAGTAGAATGACCAACGCAGACTGCAAGCACTGTGAGGATCGTCTACTGGAGCTTGCCTCGGCAACGGGCTTCTGCTTACAGGCAGAAAAGTCAGCTTTTATGAATGGCACATTTGTGGTGAGCTGTTCATCACAGCAGACATCGGCCTGGATCAGGAATACGGTGCCGAAAATTCCCCCTCTGGGAACTGCTACTTATCAGGTAGTTAGTCTCCCGAAATTAACGCGAGCCATCTGCCGGATTCCGGGGAAACCTGGGAATAGGATGGATGTGCTGACGCGCTTACGCACACAGAATCCAGGGCTTGACACGAGAGCTTGGGTTATCTACTCCTACAAGGAGAGTAAGGGCTCTCTGAAAAAAGAGGGCTCTACTCTGGTTGTGGGAATGGATGAAGCCTCTGTCGCAACTCTGAAATCTGCGTACGATTCACGCCCCTACTTTGGCCTTGGTAGGATCTCTTTCCATTTCAATGTCAAGTAGTCGAAGGATGGGACGTGCCCTGCAGTATGAATCCATGATTTTTACTCAGATTAATTTACAGCAATGCAAGGCTGCTACCGCTCTTTTAAGTAGCAGAATTGCATGCAGTAGTACAAACCCCCTCATCGTATCCCTTCAAGAACCATGGGTGTGGAATAAACGCATATGTGGCCTTGGTGGTATACGTGATGTTACGATTCCTTATGATGAGCGTTCCGAAAGGCCCAGGATCGGCCTCATCATATCGAACTCACTATCGGCAACCAAACTTGGGCACTTTTGTGGACAAGATCTGATGGCTGCTAGAGTAAGCTACAAAACGCACGGAGTTATAGAACACTTCGTCGTTGCGTCTGCCTACTTTCCCTACGACTCGATACTGCCTCCACCACCGAAGGTAGTTTCTGAACTCGTAGAGTACTGTGAAGCCAGAAAGATTGGTCTCATCTTGTGTTGCGATGCTAATGCCCAAAACACTGCTTG
Source organism: Eumerus sabulonum (assembly GCA_951905685.1). NCBI lineage: Eukaryota > Metazoa > Arthropoda > Insecta > Diptera > Syrphidae > Eumerus > Eumerus sabulonum. The sequence goes on from OX645060.1 coordinate 215,731,958, forward strand.
GGGCAGCAGCAAGTGTAATACATGGGGGGACCGTCTTTTAACTTCATTCTCCCGTCTGACCTTACCATCAACAATGTTGGCTCTCAACCAACTTTTGTTACGACAAGACGACAGGAGGTGATCGACCTGACCCGATCTAACAGATATTGGAAGGACATCACTAACTGTCGAGTCTTGCCTGATGCTACGCTGTCGGACCATAAATATATCGAATTCCGATTAAGTTGTGGGATTTCTTCCATGCAACCTAGACGGAATCCGAGAAGGACGGACTGGGTACGGTTTAGAGAAGAGCTTGAGAAATCCACTCAGGTCCTACCTAAACTCAGAACGAAACAATTGGTAGAGAACGCTGTTCATAACCTGAATAGCGTCATCACCAGTTGTTTTGAACTCGCATGTCCTGTCAGCAAACCTCCCTGCAGGAAATTAGTCCCCTGGTGGAATGCCGAGCTCCAAAGTCTTCGCAGGGAAGCCAGAATTCTAATGAATAGATCACTTAAATCGAATTCGGAAGATGACTGGAATAAGTATCGGTCGAAGCAGAAAGAATATAAGAAACTTATTCGCAAATCGGAGAACGATTCTTATAGGACCTTCTGCGAAGAGATCAAGTCTCTGAGTGCGACTAGCAAGTTGGTTAAAGTCCTCAAACGGGGAAAACCGACAAATCTAGATGCACTCAGAAAATCGGATGGTACCTTTACTGAGTCTAAAGCGGAAACTCTTAGTTTACTGTTTGGGACTCATTTCCCGGGAAATCAGATCGACATCGGCTCGTTGCACACTCCTTTAAGAAAAACTGCAACTGAAACGATGAAAAAAACTCGGCGTAGCTGGTATATTGCGTCGCGCGTGATTACGACTGGAGCCATTGTATTTGCTGTGGCATCCCTCGATGGTTTCAAATCGCCGGGTACTTACTTACTTAGGTGGCGCTACAATCCGTGGTGAACCTGGGCCTCAACCAACAAGCGTCTCCAGCCGGCACGGTCTTTGGCCAGCTGTTTCCAGTGCCGCACGCCCAGTTGGTTGAGGTCCCCTTCCACCTGCTTGCGCCACCGCTGAGGCGGCCGTCCTCTGCCGCGCCTTCCTTCCGGAGTGGATTCGAAGACTTTTCGGGTCGGAGCTGTATCTTCCATGCGCTCTACATGGCCTAGCCACCTTAGACGCTGTATCCGTAGACGTCGTACCAGGCCGATGTCACTGTACAACCCGTACAGTTCTTCGTTATATCTTCTCCTCCATACACCGTTTGAACAAACGGGACCGTAGATAGTGCGCAGAATTTTCCTCTCGAAACGACCAAGGGCATCTTCATCCGCTTTTGTTAAGGTCCAAGCCTCTGCGCCGTAAAGGAGGACTGGGATGATCAAGGTCTTATATAGTGTCACCTTGGTTTTCCGAGAGAGGGCTCTACTTCTCAATTGCCTCTTGAGCCCAAAGAAACAGCGGTTGGCAAGAGTGATTCTGCGTTTTATCTCAGCGCTGGTGTTGTTGTCGCTGGTCATCAGTGAGCCAAGGTAGACGAATTCCTTGACGACTTCAAAGTTATATCCGCCCATGGTGACGTTCTGGCCAATACGTCGGTGTTGTCCGTCTCTTTTAGATGAAAGCAGATATTTGGTTTTACCCTCATTAACCTTGAGACCCATCTTAGCCGCTTCTACCTCAATGCTCACGAAAGCCTCATTGACGTCTTGCAGTTTTCGTCCAATTACGTCAATATCGTCGGCGTACGCAAGCAACTGCGTAGACTTGAAATAAATCGTACCTCTTGTGTTGGCCAGTGACTCTTGCACGATCTTTTCAAGCACGATGTTGAAAAAGTTGCACGACAGCGCTTCGCCCTGCCTAAATCCTTTTTTAACATCAAAGGTCTCGGTTTGCTCATTACCGACCTTAATGGAGCAGCGAGAATTCTCCATTGTCATCCTACACAGTCGGACGAGTTTGACAGGGATGTTAAAACTAGACATGGCTTTGTACAGCTCGTCTCTATATACGCTGTCATACGCGCCCTTGAAATCGACGAAGAGGTGGTGAGTGTCGATTTGGTATTCCTGGGTCTTCTCCAAGATCTGCCGCAGCGTAAATATTTGGTCTATTGTGGATTTACCTGGCCTGAAACCACACTGATAAGAGCCGATCAGGTTATCCACAAACGGTTTCAGGCGTTCACACAATACGGCAGAGAAGATCTTATATGCGATGTTAAGGAGACTTATTCCCCTATAGTTGGCGCAGTTATAGGGGTCTCCTTTCTTATGGACCGGGCAAACAATGCTGAGATTCCATTCATCGGGCATGCTTTCCTCCGACCATACCTTGCAGATGAGATGGTGCATGCACCTTATTAGCTCATCTCCAGCCGTCTTAAAAAGCTCAGCAGACAGGCCGTCTGCGTCAGCGGCTTTATTAGACTTAAGTCTTGATATCGCTATTTTGACTTCGTCTAGGTCGGGTGGACTGAATTCTGATACTTCGTAGTCCATTGCGAATGGCTCGTTCTGCCTGACAGCGGTATCTTGTCTATCATCGCCGTTATACAGTCTACAGAAGTGGTCTTTCCAAATCCTCAGCATCGACTGCGACTCTACTACCAGTTCTCCATTTTCATCCCTGCAGGCCACCACTCTGGCTTTGTAGCCATGGCATGTTCGTTTTACCTTGTTGTAAAACTTACGGGCGTCATTCCTGCGGAAGCATCTCTCCATCTCCTCGATCTCACGCTTTCCGTGCTCTCTCTTCTTTCTTCTGAAAAGCGTGTGTTCCTCTCTTCTCTTCTGCTCATAGATTTCGCGAGCAACTCTCGTCCGTCGTTGCAGCATGGCTTTATATGCCTCTTGTTTTGCTGCATGGGCTTGTTCGCATTGTTCATCGAACCAGGGGTTTCTAGGTGGTGGCTGTTTGAAACCCAGCACCTCTGAGGCAGCATCTCTGACGGCGCTCTGGCAATGAGCCCATTCCTGCTCTATTGTTTGTGCTGCTGTGGGCGGATTTTGAGAGAGCTTTGAGGAGACACGATCGGCAAAGATTCTGGCAGTCTCTTGCGATTGTAGCTTTCCAACGTCAAACTTACGTAGTCCTACTCGACTCCTAAGCATTCTTGATATCCTCATTCGTACCTTGGCTATAACAAGGTAGTGGTCCGAGTCGATGTTGGCCCCTCGGAAGGTTCGTACGTCGAGAATACAGGAGGAGTGTCTGGCGTCGATCGCAATATGAACAATCTGGTTGGTGGTCGATTGATCACATAACCGCCAGGTACCCTTGTGGATGTTGAGATGGGGGAATCGCGAGCTTGCTACAAGGAGGTTACGCCCCGCTAGGAAATCGATTAGCCTTAATCCGTTGTCGGATGTGGTGTTATGGAGGCTATGCTTTTCTATGATCGACTCAAATATGTCCTCCTTGCCCAGTTTTGCATTAAAATCTCCTAGGACTATTTTTGTGTCGTAGCTGGGACATTGGGCATATGTTCTGTCTAGGAGATCGTAGAATTCTTCTTTGAGTCGATCGTCCTTTTCTTCCGTTGGGGCGTGAGCGCATATTAAGCTAATGTTTCCAAATTTAGCTTTGATGCGGATTGCTATGAGGCGTTCGCTTACATCTCGGAAGCTTAAGACTTTTTGTCGGAGTCATCCTCTAATAATGAATCCGCACCCGAATAGGCGCTGTTTGTTCTCTTTGTAGCAGTTCCCGTAGTAGATGTCGCAGTTTTTCATCCGTTCATCGCCGGGTACCGACGGAATATACCCTGTTATGCTGCAAAAAGGTATGAGGCAGCTGCTTCCTACTTTGAAAAGAATTTTCACTGCTAGTCTAGCACTTGCTCACATACCCATTCCTTGGCGCACAGTGAAAGTGGTCTTCATTCCCAAAATAGGAAAAGAGGACTACTCACTTGCCAAGAGCTTCCGACCAATCAGTCTAACATCCTTCCTGCTGAAAAGCATGGAGAGACTGGTAGAGTTGCACGTGCGCAAGGTTGCCCTTCGAATGCACCCTCTTTCGGAGATGAAACTTACCAGCGCGGAAAATCTTGCGAGTTTGCGCTTCAGAACCTAGTTGGGCGAACTGAATGCGCGCTCGAAAGGAAAGAGTACGCGCTGGGCATTGACATTGAGGGAGCTTTTGATAACGCAACTTTTGACAGCATGTGCAACGCTGCCGGACATCATGGCGTAGCACTGGTCCTTTGGATCAAAGCTATGCTCATGCACAGGACATTGACAGCTGATGCAGGCCTCGACCAGTGTGTCAAATCCGGCGTAAACAGGGGCTGCCCTCAAGGTGGCGTCCTGTCTCCGCTGTTATGGTGCATGGTGGTCGATTCTCTGCTTGATGCTCTCAATGCCTCTGGAATCTATGCCCAGGCATATGCGGATGACGTCGCCATTCTTTCTGTCGGCTCATGTTTAGCGACTGTCCGTCTCAAAGCACAGGCGGCCCTAAACGTGATCGATGATTGGTGTACCAGAAATGGGCTGTCAGTCAATCCTCTTAAGACCGATGTCGTTCTCTTTACGAGAAGGAGGAAAAATACTGACATGACTCAGCTGGTACTAAAAGGCACTTCCATCCCGATATCCAAGGAGGCTAAGTATCTAGGAGTCATCTTAGATAGTAAGCTTATCTGGTCAAAGCATGTTGAGTCAAAGACCACCAAAGCGCTGTCAGCTTTCTGGCAATGCAAAGGAGCTTTTGGCAAAACATGGGGTTTATCGCCGGCAAAGGTCCTCTGGATCTACCCGGCAATGATAAGACCCATAATCTCATATGCATCGGTTGTCTGGTGGAACAGACTAAAACGCAAACACGTCGTAGCCTCTTTCACCAAACTCCAAAGAACGGCTTGTCTCAGCTGCACGGGAGCTTTCCCCAGCACGCCGGGCGCTGCTCTAGATGCTATGATGAACCTTCCACCTCTTGATATATTTATCAGAGGGTGTGCTCTGAAAGCCATGTCTCGTCTGAAGAGAAATGGCTTTTGGTACAACTCGCATAGGAATAGCGGTGTCCTTGCGCAAGAATTGTCCTGCGACCCCTGTCTCATGGACATGCCTTCTGACGCATTGACGCAAGTCATCCTATTGCGTCGTAATTTCACATTCGAGTTATGATTGGCTGTGGCTGGATACTGAACCTGGAAAGGATAGTCTTCGCATTTCCACGGATGGCTCCAGGCCTGGGCGGGGGTCCGGTGCTGGAGTCTTCTTTGAACGCGAAAACATCCGACTGCACTTCTCGTTAGGAAAGTATGCGTCTGTCTTCCAATCAGAGATATACGCAATCCTAATGGCCATGCACTATGTTGTGAAGCACAGGTGGAAGGGGGAAAGCATATGCGTCTGTAGTGACAGCCAAGCTGCACTAAAAGCTGCGTGTAACCCCTTAACTAGCTCCAAGTTAGTGCTTGAACTCAAGTCCTTCCTGAACGAAGTCGGCAGACTATATTCATTAAGGCTTTTATGGGTTCCAGGTCCCTCTGGGATTCCAGGAAATGAGATCTCTGATGAACTCGCCAGAATGGGTTCAGAGGAGAGCTTCTCAGGACCTGAACCCGCTCTAGGTCTACCTGGGTCCACGGTAAATTCCTACATTAACGATCTTGTATTTAATACACACAACCGTAGATGGAGGGCTTGTCCAGGTTGCAGGATGACTAAGCGCATATGCCCTGATGTCTGCAAATATCTGCAGCATTCCTCCTGTCTTTAAGGAGAGTCGACTGCAGAAGGCTTGTGGGAGTTATCACGGGCCATTACACTTTTGCCAAGCATCTCTACGTGCTCGGTATCAGTGAGACGCCTACCTGTGCTGCATGTGGCGAACAGGAGGATGACACTGCAGAGCATTTAGTCTGTGATTGTCCCTCCTTTGCTCGCATACGGTGGCGCACCCTTGGAGCCGACGTGGTGCCGAATTCCTTAGCTCTACATCACTGAAGCTTCTCCAATTTTTGCTCAGGAAAACGGGGAAAATACAGTAATGTAAGGTGTCTGTCTGGAGTACAATGGACCAGCGGATAGCAGAAGCCTCCAACAAAAAAAAACCAACAAAAAAAAATCTCATTTGCAAGGCATGGTCGGAGGAAAGCATGCCCGACAAATGGAATTTCAGCACCGTTTGCCCGGTCCATAAGAAAGGAGACCCCTATAACCGCGCCAACTATAGGGCAATAAGTCTCCTTAACATCGCCTATAAGATCTTCTCTGCCATATTGTGTGAACTCCTGAAACCGTTGGTGGATAACCTGATCGGCTCTTATCAGTGTGGTTTCAGGCCAGGTAGATCCACAATAGACCAAATATTTACGCTGCGGCAGATCTCGGAGAAGACCCAGGAATACCAAATCGACACTCACCTCTCCGTCGATTTCAAGGCTGCATGCATGCGTATAGAGATGAGCTATACAAAGCCATGTCTAGTTTTAACATCCCTGCCAAACTCATCAAACTGTGCAGGATGACAATGGAGAATTCTCGCTGCTCCATTAAGGTCGGTAATGAGCAAACCGAGACCTTTGATGTTAAAAAAGGATTTAGGCAAGGTGACGCGCTGTCATGCAACTTTTTCAACATCGTGCTTGAAAAGATCGTGCAAGAGTCACTAGCCAACACAAGAGGTGCGATTTATTTCAAGTCTACTCAATTGCTTGCGTACGCCGACGACATTGACGGACACAGCGAAACGTCAATGAGGCCTTTTAAGCATTGTAAGCATACACTCCGGAAGGGAGGCGCGGCAGGGGACGGCCGCATCATCGGTGGCGCACGTAGGTGGAAGAGGACCTTAACCAACTGGGCGTGCGGCGCTGGAAACAGCTGGCCAAAGACCGTGCCAGCTGGAGACGCTTGTTGGTTGAGGCCCAGGTTCACTACGGACTGTAGCGCCACCTAAGTAAGAAAGTAAGTAAGCTTAACCACCGCGGAATTAGGTTGGCTCTCGTCCTATTTAGGTCAAGGACAACCACCCCTGCGAGTAGTGAACGAATATCAACGACCCCAACCACTGCACTCCGTTCAGGTTGTGTCAACACATCATAAGAGAATATAAAAACACTCTTGAACCTGCGCGAGTCTCTAAAAAAAAGAAAAAAAAAACAAAAAAGTACTTTTCTGTTTTTTTCAATCTTAGATAATTGTTAAATTTATGTTAACTTTCTTGTCTATAACTTTCTTTTTCATTTTTATATTTATATGTTATCTTTATTTTTTTTTTCATTCTTTTTAGATTTGTCAATCCCAAATATTTATAAAGCATGTGCGAATTCAAAATATTCTGAATCTTACCTGTACATAATTTTAATTACTAAAAATATGTAAATAAATAAATAAGAGCTGTACTAAGATCGGCTTCTGGATATGAAACAGTAGTGGGTGACTTGCTTGCAATAACAATACAAGTGCATTGTTTTTTTCGGGACCAAGGTCCAAGGTAAACTTTGTTTCTTATTTCAGCTGTATAAACATTTTTATTTTTCTGCAATTCTGCAATTGTAGTCTGCACTGAAGTTCAACTATGCCTCGCAGTAAGTTAGGCGCAAAAAGACCCCCAGTCGATAATACTTCACTGGAGGAGACTGTAATAGATGTATTTAATAATGAGCATACTGTGTATCGTGCTTCCAAAACACACAACATTTCCAAGATAATATTGCTCCGTCATCTCTAATACCATGAAACTACTAGCAATGATAACTTTGAATATCGATCAAAAATTGCAGTGAGCGAAGTTTCTAATAGCGAAGAGAAACTTGCTTTAGTTGATTATTTAATCACACCAGATAAATTACTTGGGGGCGCCGTGGCGGTGTGGTTATTGTGTTGGACTCCGGCGCACGATGAGCGAGTTCGGACCACACCAGCGCCATCGAATGTTTATTTCGCGACGTTCCACCTCGGCGGGGTACTGGCCAAACCCCCGTAGTATATTTTCCGTGAAAAAGCTTCTCCACTCACACCGTTCGGAATCGGCGTTAAACTGCAGGTCCCTTTCAGCTGTAAATTGTTATTCAACTTATTGTAAGAATTTAATGTCAGTCTTGGAATACTTTTATTTTCTCAACTAATAAATCATTAAGTGGGTGGTCGTGGGGTCAACACGTACTTTGATTTGTCTTTTGTATTTTTTATTGTTTCTATTGTCATTTTACATCTTTTGAACCGAAATGCCGTGTGTGTGCAATTGTAAAGTCGAACGCAACCAACCTAAAATACTGTGCGCAGGTTGCAAGAACTTTTTTCATTGTATTTGTGTTAATATCCAGCCGGCCGACGTTGAATTCTTTAAAAATTCAAACAGTAGCTTTCGGTGCAAGAGCTGTTCCGCTGCACGACGGAGCTCTATCCGCTCTCCCCCTTCGGGTAATATTGAACATCATCAATTTTCACCACTCTCTTCAATGTCAAGCGATGAGCGGAGCATAACAACAAAACAGCATCCTGACAACGTTCTCCCCAAGCCAATGCAAAAACAACAACAAACAACTCACCTGCCAGCATTGGCTTCTACTCAGCCGCTACTACAAGTACAACAACAAGCAACTCATCAGCCAGCATCGATTTATACTCAGCAGCAACAACAACCTTTACACAGTTCCATGGTTAATGTTCATGACATTACGCTGGAAACAGTATATAATGAAATCGTCGCTCTCCGTAAAGAAAATGCTTATGCCTTCTCTCTTTTGCATTCTTTGCAAGAAGAAAAAGATAGCCTTAAGCGGCCTACACACGCGCTACGGATCGAATGGATCGGTTGCGATTCAAACAGATCGTCCTGTGTGTGGGCTAGTTTGCTACAGATCGCAAGTTTTCAAATGAGTTTGATATTCTTGCATTCGGTAGTGTGGGTGTGGCGCGGTTGAAAATGTTGCGATTCAAACAGATCGTCGTGTGTGTGGCACAGTCTGCTACAGATCGCAAGTTATCAAATGAGTTTGATATTCCTGCGATCGGTAGCGTGTGTGTGGCGCGGTTGACGATGTCTAGGAAACGTCCACCCGAAGTTGTTAGAGTGCATCTATGCAGTCTGTTTAGGATTGTATTTATGATTCGTATGTGCACAAATGTATGTTATAAAACTGTGAACATCGAATCATAAAATGAAAACAGGCCATAAAATGAAACAAGCAATAAACACTCGCAGGCAATAGGCAATAGAATTATGAGACCCTCATTCACATATTTGTGAATGCATGTATCTATATATGAATAAGTTATTAGGATCCGAAACCACTCCTGCATCCAGAGTGAACGTTTCTCTTTCATTATCCTTTCTTTCCTTTTTTCACACACTATATACACCACACAACAAAATTATTTTTTCTCCGCGATCCATCCTTACTCGACGGCGAACAGCGTGAAATGAAGAACGTATACCGATCCACAAGTGTGTGGCGAAATGACTTCAAACAGATCCATTCGATCCGTAGCGCGTGTGTAGGCCGCTTTAGGCAAACTATTCGTGTTCTGCAGAGAGAAGTCGAGCTGTTACAACAAGACAGAAGAGAAAATTATGTAGAAATTGTTGGTGTTCCTGATCTAAACAAGGACAATGCTCTCAACTGTGCATTACAAGTGTTTTCACAGGGTGTTTCAGTTAATGTGTCGGAGCAAGAAATTGACAAGTGTTTTGTTAAAAATGTAAAAACGTCTTCTAATAATCTTAACGATAAAAACGCCAATTCTGTGTTAGTCGTCAAATTCGTGTCTAAAATTAAAAAAGATTTAGTAATGAGAAACAAGATTTTACATAAAAATAAATTAACATCTAACATTTTTAAGTGCGATAAAAATAGCAAAATTTTCATAAACGAATCGTTAAGTGCTAAAACTAAATATTTGTTAAAAGCTGCTCAAAAGGTCAAAAAGGAAAAAAAGTACAAGTATGTCTGGACCAGAAACGGTAAAGTTTTCATGCGTAAGGGGGATAATGACATTTTAATTACTATTAATTCGAGTGAAGACCTTCTTGGACTAAAGTAATATGCTAGATCCTCTAAGTAATCTTTCCTGTGTCCCCTCTGTCAACTGCATCGACATTACCGCTCTTGATATCTTCACCAACGAAACTTTTTCTCCAGACTTACTAATTATTCATCAAAACATAAGAAGTCTACGCAAGAATTTTGATAACCTAGTTGTTCACTTAAATTCTTTTTTAAATAAGCCTGATTTCGTCTTTTTGTCGGAAACCTGGATTTATGAAAACGAAACATCACTCTTTGATATTGAAGGGTACAATTTTATATCTTGTTGCAACAACAGCTATGCATCTGGTGGTGTTGCCGCGTTTATTAAGGACTCGTTCCTTGTAGAATATTATGGTTACAATCTGACCAGTTGTGATGTCCTGAAAGTTATAATTCGTGACTTAAAACTTACGTTGTTCTGTGTCTATAAATTTAACATGCTGTCTTTGTCTGCTAAAGAATTCAATGACGAGATAGGATGTTTGTTGTCAGATGAATCGAATGACGTTATACTTGTGGGTGATATCAACATTGATATTTTGCAGAACTCTACGTTGACAGATAACTACTTGTTTATGTTATCATCTCTTGGCTTTGAGTCTTGTATTAATAAACCGACTCGTATAACGGATACCTCCAGTACTTGTATCGACCATATTATGGTACGGTTCTCCAAAACCCAAGTTGCGAAACTCTGTAGCTCTGTTTGTGACCTGCAAATATCCGATCACTGCATGACTTGTCTAACTGTCCAATGTTCTCGTACCTCGATGTTTGATAAACAACGATCTAGCCCTTCTTTTGTCAAAACTGATTTTTCATGTCTAAATAATTACCTTCGTTTTGAATGTTGGGATAACGTACTCAATGAAAGTGATCCTTCCGCTGCGTTTTCTAAATTTATCGCTACTCTTAACGATTACGTTTTACAGTGCACTTATGAAGGTATTAAAAATAAAAATAATTTGAAAAAACTTAAGCCTTGGATATCTCTTGATTTAGTTAAGAAAATCAATTTAAAGAATAAGCTTTACAAAAAAAGGTCAAAAAATCCTAAAAACATAAATATAACTATAGCTTACAAACGATTGTGTAAAGAGATCTCAAAGGAAGTTTCTGTGTGCAAAAACAGTTTTTATGTAAATAAGTTCGCTGAGTCCAAAGGCAACCCTAAAAAAGAATGGGAACTAGTTAGAACTATACTTAACAAGTCAACACAGAAAACAGATATTTCTTGTCTACAAGATAACGAGGTTTTAATATCCGACAGTAAGGCTTTAGCAGATACGTTTAATTCTTTCTTTTCCACTATAGGTACCAAAGTAGTCTCTGACAATTGTGATTTGTTCTGTGATTGTATATGCTTAGCCAATGAAGTATCGTGTTCCCAGAGTTTTTTCTTTGAACCAATTTCTTCTTGTGAACTTTTCAAAATTATCATGTCTCTTAAGAATTCTAATTCTAAAACATCTGACGGTTTTTCAAATAACTTCCTTAAAAAAATTGCTTTTAATATTACTGATATTTTATGTTATATTTTTAATAAAAGTGTTGAGTGTGGTATCTTTCCAAATTATTTAAAACAGGCTGAGGTGATACCCTTGTTCAAAAAAGGTGATAAAACTTCAATTAACAATTACAGGCCTATTTCTCTACTATCTGTTTTTTCAAAAATCTTTGAAAAGGCATTGAAGGTTAGAATGATCCGGTTCTTGGAAAAAAACAGTTTTTTTAGTGAGTGTCAATTTGGGTTTCGTACAGGTCATTCCACTGAGAGCGCCCTTCTAGACTTCTGCTCACATATATATAAAGGCTTTGATAATAGGAAACTGACTGCTGCGCTTTTTGTTGACATTACCAAAGCCTTTGACACTGTTGGTCACAAAATACTCTTGGAAAAATTACATAAGTGTGGCTTTAGAGGTAGCGTCCACTCATGGTTTAGTTCGTATTTATCCAACCGTGCTCAAAGAGTAAGAATTAATGGCAGGTTAAGTTCTATACGCATTGTGCCTATAGGAGTTCCCCAGGGTTCTGTGCTTGGTCCCTTACTTTTCATAATCTTTATTAACACTCTTTTTCTTCAAAAATATAGCAGCAAAATTACAGCATTTGCGGACGATATGGCTTGCGCCTTCTCTGAGGACTCTGCTTTAAACCTTTCTGCCAGTATCAATCATGACCTTGAAGTCCTAAGTCACTGGTTTAAGGTACACAAATTGGTCATAAGTGATAAAACCAAAATCATGCTTTTTAATCCTAGTGGAAAGGCTGTAGACTATGGACCTTTTCTCTTTCACTGTGGCAACTGTATAAGATTCAAGCATAGCAGGAACTCTTGCATTTCGGCTTCCTATTCCCAGACATATTTTGAGGAACACAAATGTTCCGATAATTGCTTTAATGTTGAGGAAGTTAAACAATTTAAATATCTCGGTGTTCTACTAGGATGGAAAATGAATTGGACAGAGCATACAACCGCTCTTAAAAAGTATTGCATGGCAGCCACTAGGCAAATTTACCATCTAAAAGCTTACTGCACACGTAAACTCCTTAAATGCATTTATTATGGATTAGTCCATTCTAAACTTGAGTATGGTTTATCTTCGTGGGGGTGCACTTACTATAATAAAATATATCCTCTTCTTGTGTCTCAAAAGCATGTCATTCGTATTGTCTGTGATAAAAATCGGCAATCTAGTAGCCTACCACTTTTTCGAAACCTTAATATCCTACCCTTGAAACATTTGTATTGCTACAAAGTTCTAAAAATATTTTTCGAAAGATCTGGTTATTTACTAAGCAGAAGTTCATCCACCTATGAATTACGAATTAATGTACAAAATCTTGCCCAGGTACCTCACCACCATTTGCACATATTTCGCCAATTTTTCACTGTTGTTGCACCAGTACTTTTTAACCATCTACCCAGTAACATAAGGTGTATCAGAAACAAACCACTTTTCCTTAAAAAGGTGAAATCATGGCTTTTAAACTTTAGTTATGTAGATATTCTTAATTTATTTTTGGTGTTGACCTAGGCTGAGCCGCTTTACTTTACATTTTTTGAATCTTTACTTTTATAATTTGTTTTATATATATATACATATTAATGACCCCATTTACACTCATTTTCGGAATCTTGTCTTTATTATGTTTGTCATTGTACTTATAGCTGCTTTCAATTCTAGTTCCTTCTGAACTATAGATTGCAGATTACTTTTTTTTTTTTTTAACTTAATCATTGTATTACTACCTTAATGTTTATATTGCACTATCTTGTTGTTATTTTTCTTTTTCGTTTGTACATGTTTATATTTAAAAAAAAAGTAATAATAAATATAAAACTAACTAACTAACTAATTTATCTTTAAATTATAGCTGATGATGAAATTTGTTATTTAATATGTATGGTCCAAGGTACTTTTGGTGTGGTCCAATGAACACTTGCAAATTTCTGAAAATCGGTCCGAGGTACACAACCTTACCTTATTTATAATTCATAAATTTCGTTTCACAAAAAAAAAAAAAACGAGAAGGCTTTATATGGTATACTAAAAAGAATATTTTTAAAATCCATCTGCTCCCTTTAAACAAAAAAACCTCGCAATATTTTTAGTTATCCGAAAATGATCTCCGACTTCCATAAATCCCACACCACTCTTAACACTTACCGACGACATTAAAAGGAAAAAATTTTATTCAGTATTTCATTTCGTACATGAAAAGTATGACTCTCGGCAGCCTCATCATATGCTCGAAATGCTTCATCAGTACTGAATGCATCGAAAATTCGTTTGCACTTCCACCCAACCGTCACCAACTATAGCAAATCATTTTCTCATGCATTTCGGACAGTTCATTCCAAATCCCCTTGGTCCAAACTGACTTTGGTCATAAAATTGCTCTCTAAATCAACCACGAATTCAAAGTCACATTATTCTAATGGAAAACTTCAATTTCATTTTAGTCTCTGGTGGAATTTATGTTTATTTTTTGTTTTGGCAAGTGCTTCCCGAGGGATGAAGAAGATGGTGGCGGAAAAATATGGTTTTGTTATGAACTTTCAATTATACGCAAATAACAATGTTTGCATTTATCAAATTACCAGTGTAGCCACAGTAAAGAGTTTCCCGTACCAATCGAAATCATTCCGCCGCCATTATCACGCCACACGTAAACCAACTTAATCCAATTCAAGCTCTAACCACTTCCAGCTACCACCTACTATGTATGTATATACGTGTACTTCGTATAGCAGAAATAAGCAAAAAAACAAAAAAAAAACAACAACAGCAACTGAATTATCAAAAAGTGGATTACCGTCAAAATATTATCTAAAGCAGAACCCGAATGACCTGAACAACAGTGCAGTTGCAGTGTAACAACAACAATTCCATGTAAACCTCCGAAATTACATTCCGCACATCTGTTTCACCTAAAGTCTAGTCGAATGCATATGCTGGCCATGCGGATATACATTTATGGTGTGAATAATTAATACAGATCCAGCCGAATACAATTATGCATGCGGTTTTAATATCCATTAACGTATGCTTAGGTTTTAAGCGTCACCTGCAGATTGGCTTTGAATCGCCAATCGGCCAGAATAGGTTGAAAGCAGTACAACCGACTGTTCGGTATGGCATGAGCGTATTGCCATTTGGAAAATCCTTCATTTATGGCGCGGCCGAGTTTTGCCGCATTGTTATGGTCGAGGGTTGTCTGGATATTGTGCAGGATATGCCAATGCCGCCGGATGCACGGTCATTGAGGTTGTACTTAATGCCCTAACGATGTAACATCAAGTGGGCGGTAATATTCATTTAAAGCTCTTTTAATCCTGGTTGCATTAAGATGTAAGCTGTTTTTCAAAACTCCATGTATGTCGCATCAGGATACCAGTTCCCTTCTGTGCGTGTACTTGTGTGTGAATGGCTTACATAGTGTACCATTCGACAGTAGCTGGGCTATCCCCAGCGGATATGGGAACGAGTTTTGTTTAGAAGTAATTAGTGATGACATTTTATGTTCAAATTTGCAGGTGCTGTATTTAAATTGTTACGACAGTACTCGTACACGGCGGGGATGTTTAATTAAATAAAACTACTGTCAGCTGGCAATAATACGGACGAGCGTTTGTTGTTAGTTTGGGTAGGTTACGGGAGTTAACAACCTTTTTCTTGTGTTTTGTTTTATATATTTTGAACTTAGAGGATTTTGTATAGTTTCTTGAGAGTGCTCGTAAGGTCTTTGAATAGCAGCCAATGCGTGCTCAGAATAAAGCCACGTTGTTAAATTTTTTTAAGGTCAAAGTCCCTACACCAAAGAGAGGAGCGAAGGGATCAAGCTTTGCATAGAATTGGTCGGGTTTTTTTTAGAGAGGTAGAGCTCTCTCTAAGCTTTTTATACTAAGCAAGAGTACCTAATTCTACGTTTGGTTTTAATGCTGCTGTTTGTTATAATTTTTAGGCGCAATTCAACTATATTCACGATTGTACTGACATTTGTCTACCATTATTCGCCCATTGTGCCGCAGTTTTTTCTAGATATTCCAAGAGAAGTATCCTCCTACTCCTTATCTATGTAGTAAAGGTTATTATTGAGTTTTGAATCCTATCACACAGTCATATTGTCAAATTGCTCCGCAAATTTTTCGATCTTTTCCTTTCTTTTTTTGGTTGTACGCAATATCCACGATTGTGCTGTCGATACCCCAAATTATAGTCGTATTTTCTACAAATTGTCTGTGGTAAATCGCTTCACCCTCTCTGCATCAGTTTAAGCAATAGATCATTATTTAAAAGATGAAAACGCGATAAGAAGCCAAAAGGCCTCGCAACGGGCTCTAAAAACGGTACCCAGGCATTTCGAAATTGCGAGAACAATCTTGTTCAGCCGCTGGATGTTTTCAAAAAACATTTTCAGCGGGTGTTGGGCGAAAAAATCTTGGCTCCAGTCCCAGCATTGAAGAAGTAGGCATAGCTATTAAAAAGCTGAAGAACAACAAGGCTGCAAGCTCGGATGGATTACCATCAGAGCTCTACAAAGCTGGAGGTGATGTTTTGATAGAGTGCATGCATCAGATCATCTGTAGAATTTGGGAAAAAGGTGATCGGGACGATGTGCGGATGAAAATGAAAACCTTGTAGTAGATTCACAATCGGTACTAGGGAACTGGAAAGATTTCTTCTGCAGACTGTATAACCGCGATGATGAAACAGATCCTGCAGTCAGACAAAATGACACAACGGACGATGATAGCAGAGAATTCCGTCCCCATACCTGGACGAAGCTTTTCATGCCAAGTTTACTACGGGGGTTTTTGCCAGTACCCCGCCGAGGAGGGACCCGAAGAAATAGACATTCGATGGCGTTGGTGTTATGAGAATCCGAACTCACTCTAGAGTTCGCCACGACGCAGTCGAACTTTTCGGCACACGCCATTCGGAATCGGTATTATTAAATCACACAGAACATTGGTGATGGAGAGATGCTTGGTTCTGGTCCTTCATGGGCTGTAACACCGCCAAAGGGGAAAGACATGGACGAAATTAGGAACGCTTTTTCTAAGCAAAGCTGCTGGAGCAGACAAATTACCTGCAGCTGGAGATGACCTGGTTGAGAGCATGCAGCTCATCTGTAAGATACGGTATCGTTTGCCCGAGCCAGAAGAAAGGAGATCCTTTTGTGTGCGCCAATTACAGATGTATCTCGCTGCTCTGTCAAAGTCGGAAGAAGCGACTTAACCGAGACCGTTAATGTCAAAAAAGGTTTTAGACAGGGCGACACCCTATCGAGTGACCTTTTCAACATCGACATCGAAAGTATCGTGCAAAACTCACTGGTCAATTCGAGAGGCACCATCATTTTCAAGTTTGTACAACTGCTTATATATGCTGAAGATATTGATATACTTGGACGAATTCAACGAGATGTCACTGAGGCCTTTACGGACTGGTTGTAAATGAGGCAGGTATAATTTCGAGGTAGTCAAGAACTCCATCTACCTAGGCTCCGCAGTGACATGCAGCAATGGCATCAGTGCTGAAACCAAACCCAGAGTAACTCTTGGCAACCGCCGTTTCCTTGAGCTCGGGAGGCAACTGAGAAGCAGAGTCTTCTCTCGAAATACCAAGGCGAACGTATAAAAGACCCTTATCATTTCCGTCCTGCTTTATGGTGCAGCAACAATGAGGAGGGCGCACGATTTTCGGAGAAGACTTAATAGCGAATTGTACGTGCTGTACAGCGACATGAACGTCGCCACTGCGGATCCAACTGCTCTGGTCCGGAAGGCCTTTGAATCCAACCCTACGCGGTCGAGGACGGCGCACGCAAGTAGAAGAAGACCTCAACGAACTAGGCGTGGGGCACTGGAGACCGCTGGCAAAAGTTGCCAGTTATAGAGGTTTATTAAAGGAGTCCCAAGTTCGCCATAAGCTGTAGCGCCGAAGAAGAAGAGGAAGCGTCATAAAAAAATAACGGTACAGATTTAAGTGAATTTATGTACACTCAGGTAGTTGTAATTAATTAGTTTAAGTTAATTTCAAACTAGATAACTCAATGTTAACCCAGATTATACTATACACGAAAAAAAAAACCTAAGTTGTTATCAGTAGATATGTATGTATATGTAGCTTAGAGTATCTGTTGTTAGTTCGAATTAAATAAGACATTTGAGATAGATTTTTTGTCTAAAATATTTGAATGACAAGAATAAATAAAACTTCAAAACAGTAATCCATTTCCGATCACAATTATTTACTTGTCTCTCTCAAAACTAAGGTCCCGCACAGAATTTAAGTAGCAACCCTCGTCTCCCGAGTTCTTGAATATTCTCCCAGATAGTACTAATGATCTCCATACTTTTCGACAATAAATGCACTCAAAGTAGATATCCTACCTACAGTATTGCAGAGCTAGTTATGGATAGTATTTATTTGATTTTAATTGTCTGCATCCGATAGACTCCAGCTCCTTCTTATCTTCTGTCATATTACATTCCAGGTCTTTGCTCAGACAGCCTTTCAGACGTTTTACCTTTCGAATTCCTCACTAGGACTGAAACTAGCCCGATTTCCATGTAAACAACATGAAACTGTGCTCATGGCTACGACGATCTCAATTGTCGAGGCGTCCAATTAGCAGTGCTAAACTCAAATGGGATTATTATCTCCCATTTGATATATATATATATACTCCCTTACCGTTGCTAACTTCTTACTAACTCACAAAGTACAATTTCGATTAATCATTGAATATCTCAATATAGCTTCCTTCAATTTTTGTAACCAAATTTCGAATGACGCCATGTCCAACATGGGGTACAAATAAATACTTATCCTCTTTATAACCCCACCTTTGCTGCGTAGCGCCCAGATGTACTATTTTCCATAGACCAAGCTGAATAACAGCGATTTTGACTTTGCGGGCACTGTCCATTTGCAGCTAGCCTAGATTTATGACTTAAGGACACCTCACAGAAAAAAATTAAACTGTGTTAAAACCATGACACACGGCGTGTTTGTTCATCCTAAAATATTCCCCGCTCAGCGAACACATGACTTGGCTTCTGCTATCTGTTGGAGCACTCAAACGCAAATACTAGTCCATTGTACTAGAACACATGACTTTGTCATGACTACATACATACATATGTATACTCTAAAAGGACACGTTCATTGCTGCCATAATAGAGATATGTAGATAGATAGATAGAACTTTATTTCGTATAAGTATTTTACATTACAATAGTGACATCGTACATTGTACAGAGATATGATATATGGCGTCTTATATCTTTCTACTGAAACGTTATTTTCCTTGATAAAATTACGATTACAAAATGATTATCTTAGAAGGAAAAAATGAAGAAAAAAAAACCTTCCATACAATATAATCAATTGTGTTACATATATAGATATAATAAAATAGAAATATGCAAATGATAAATGAATAAATAATAAATAAACAGGTAGTTACAAAAATAAATAAATAAATAGATAAATAAATAACAAATATATAAATAAATTATAGTAAATTGGTGTAGATAGATTATAAACAATGGAGTATATGAAAAAACAATGAATGGAATATATGAAAAAACAATGAATAAATAAGTAAATTGAAAAACAAAATAAATAACAGAAAATTATGTATTCAAAATAAAGATATTGTTTGAAAATGAACCAGGAATCATCTGTGAGTCACTGTTCAGTGGTTCGAATGTGACTCTCAAATTCTATCTATGCAACCGTACGCACATCACACCATCGGAGCTAAAGTCCATCGCTGAACAGTCGACGATCTCCAAACCACACCACCCATTCAAATGTTCATCACGCCATATCCCACACAGCGGGCGATCATGCGTTCACCATTCAATGTGAACGAACACCCACATACACGCACTCACTCATTCACGCACATAAAGATTTAAATCGCTGATCCACAGCCAGTGGAACGAATGTTATCGGTGGATCGTAAGGAATGAATCAACTTCGACGGTTGATAAGAGAGGTTACTTGTACGATAGACACCGAAGCATCCGGTCATTAATTTAGTCAATAAATTGTCCATTTACATCGTTGTTTCTTTATTCTTTTTTTTTTTTTTTTTGTTGCTCGACTCTTTCGTTCTCAATCAGATATGTCAATCAAACAAATTGCTAATCAAACTATTATCAACGAAGGCACACTTATTCATGAAATATTGTCTACGTTTTTGAATTCTATCAGAGATCAATTCAACATTCGCTCGCCGATGTATGTAAATCTTCTGTCGAGTGATGCCAGGGAAGTTTAAGCATCATTTTTAATAATTTGTTTTGGGAGACTTGTAATCTTTTGATGTGAGATTTTGCGCAAGAACCCCAGACAGGACAGCCATACAAAAGGATGGTCTGAAATATTACCTTATATTTATTATTATTTTATTTTGCAAGGATTGGGAAGATTTTCTGTGTACAAATGTATATAGCATTTTAATTGCTAAATTAAATTTGGTTGATCGAATAATATGTTCACTAAAGGTTAATTTTTGATCCAGAAAAACGACTAAATATTTAACATTCCTCGCCCATGAGATAGATGTTCGACTAGCTTGGAGATTGGAATTTGGTAAAAAGCAAGCATTCCTTTTCCTAGTAAAGAAAATCGCCTGTAATTTATTGTAATTTAACTTGACTCTCCACTTGATGAAGTAGTTTTCCAATACCTCCACTGCATGCTTAAGATTGGTCTCAGTATTGAGAGATATTTCATGCGACGGCTATGGCTATGTCATCCGCAAACATAGCTTTATCACAGTCGAAACGATGTGGTACACATGTTATATAAAATTGGCCCTAAAACCGATCGTTGGAGCACACCAGAATGAAGGCTGAACAATCTTGAAGCACAACCATTTACATGAACCTTAAAGCACCGAGACGACAAGAAGCTTTGAATGATTTTACATAGATAAACGGGAAGTTTAAAACTTAATTGTTTAAAAAGAAGACCGTCAAGCCAAACAGTATCAAACGGGTTTTCAACAACTAAAAGCACCATGCCAGTAGATTTTCCAAGAACGTAGTTTGACTTAACAATTTTTTGTATTCGGGCAATTTGGTGTATAGCACTTGACCATGCCTAAAACCAAATTGCTCATTGGGATAGATGTTATTGTCCGCAATGTACTGTAATATTTTGGCTTTTAATATTCTCTCTCGTAGAGGGATTTTCAGGGGGCTTGCCAGCCTTTATAATTGGTATAACCTTGGCTTCTTTCCAGGTTATAGGAAAATATTGGAATTTTAAGCAGGCGTTATAAATACAGGTTAGGGTTTTAATTCTAGACTTAGGAAGATTTTTTAAATATATGTTCCTAATCATATCAGGCCCAAGGCCGGTAGGAATTCTCACACTTCCCCTAAGGATCTAAGGCCGATCTGTCTATCATCCTTCGCTCTAAAAACCTTAGAAAGGCTGATAGACCTACACATACGGCACAGCTTGGATCCCTCCCTAATGTCTAAGGCACAACACGCCTACTGTAAAGGTAGATCGGTCGAAACAGCTCTTCACTCATTAGTGAGGAAAATCGAAAGATCAATCCATCTGAAAGAATATACGCTAACAGCCTTCCTAGACATAGAGGGCGCCTTTAACAACGTCACTCCGAAAGCAATAATAGAAGGGCTGGAAAAGCTAAAGGTGGAGAGGACTCTGATAGGGCTGATCAGCGAGTTGCTATTAACACGCAAGATTCACTCTAAGTGGGGAAGCCTAGAGACTACCAGAGTAGCTACCAAGGGTACCCCGCAAGGTGGAGTCCTCTCACCTCTTCTCTGGAATGTAGTTGTTAACGAACTACTGATCAAACTGGAGAAAGAAGGCCTGGACGTTGCTGCCTACGCCGATGACGTTGCCATCTCAATCTCAGGTAAATACCTATCCACACTGAATGACCGTATGCAAACGGCATTCTCATTCCTGTGCAAATGGGCGCATAGTAGCGGGCTCAGGATTAATCCCCAGAAAACGGAGCTCGTGCTATTCACCAAAAAGCACAAAGTCCCGGAATACTGCCCTATCACTCTGCTCGATACCAGGTTAACCTATTCCCCTAGTGCCAAATTCCTAGGCATTATACTCGATAGGAAATTAACTTGGAAGAGTAATACAACTGAAAGAGCAAAAAAAGCAACAATTGCTCTCTACACATGTAAGAAAGCTCTAGGAAAAAAATGGGGATTTAACCCCAAAATCACCCTATGGCTCTACATTACGGTCGTCAGACCCATACTACTGTATGGAGTGATAGTCTGGTGGACTGCACTAGACAAGACAACATACCATAAACAACTCGAGAAGGTACAAAGGATGGCATGTATGTGCATTACCGGGGCCCTCAGGTCCACACCAACGGCTGCGCTTAACATGATACTAGACCTCACACCACTCGATATTTTCGGCAAGCAAATTGCCACACATACGGCCATAAGACTAAAAGCCAACTCGAAATGGGCGAGCTATGTCACCGGCCACTCATCCATCCTGCAAAACAGGACAAGTCTGGCAGAAAACCTGGACCACACAGAACCCACCATAATCTTGGACAAAAAATTCACGACGATTTACCCGGACAGGAAAAACTGGACTCGCCAAACACAACCCCGCAGAAACTGTGTGGATTTTTACACCGACGGGTCTAAAACCAAGGACGGGGTGGGCTGTGGAGTTTTCTGCAAACAACTCAAGCTATATAAAGCTCTAAAATTACCAAACCACTGCAGCGTTTTCCAGGCGGAACTGTCGGCAATAAAAGAGGCTTTATCTTGGCTGAAGTGGAACGTAATATCCACCACAGATATTCGCATCCTTACAGATAGTCAAGCTGCCTTAAAGTCGCTGGAGTCCTATGTGTACTCATCAAAATCTAGTCTCGACTGTCGCAGATCTCTCAACGAGATGGCAGAACAGTTCAATATACAGCTTATCTGGGTACCAGGACACAGCGGCATTACAGGTAATGAGAAAGCCGACATACTCGCCAAACAAGGAACGACGCTACAATCAATCGTGGCTTGTGAGGGAGTACCCCTTACAACCATTAAACATAATCTGACGAATCTCGCCAGGGCCGAGACGAACCTGAGATGGACCCAGGGACACACCTGCGTCATCACCAGGCAAATCTGGCCTCGGCTTGACAGTCAGCGCACAAGGAGTATAATCTCCCTAAAAAGAACTGACATCTACAAAGTCATCGGTGTCATCACAGGTCACTGCCTCATTGGCAGTCACGCACAAAGACTAGGTATAGTTTCAAATGACTTCTGCAGAAGCTGTCAGGACGAGGAGGAGGTTGAATCCATTCACCACCTTCTATGCGCCTGTCCAGCTTTTTGCAATATAAGGAAGCGTTACCTAGGCTCTTACTTCCTTAACGATCTGACAGATGTTCAGAAAGTAGGGATACTTAATCTTCTTAACTTCTTAAGAAGCACTAGATGGTTCCACGAATAGGGGGATAAAACCCCCTCGTAGCTGCACAACGGGCCTCCTTGGCCTAAGTGCGTTCTTCTCAATTACGGGAAGGCTACGACCCTACCTACCTACCTACCTATCATATCAGGCCAATCAGTTTTGCGGAGGGTCCAAACATTTTGTAAAACGTTTGATTTCCTCTTCGGTTATAAATATATCTGAGGGGGATGCGACGTTCATAGTATCGAAGAATCTTAGCCTAGTGTTTACCTCTGGATTGGTTGTAGAACTACCCATATTCAATGATACTAAGTGGTTATTCGTAAAAATGTTACCAAATAAATTGGCTTTGTCTTTATCCTTATAGAGAGTCGTATTGTGGGAGACAAGACTTTGAATTTTCCTGTTCTTACATTTAATTACACGCACTATATTCCAGAACAGTTTTGCGGACACATTAACTTCACTTAGCTTCCTGTTCCATTCCTCAGTTCGTTCAAAGGATAAATGTTGATGATTTTATTAAGAGAGTTCGGAGTGTCGGAACTCTTGGCAGAGCCTTTTGACAACATTTCTTATTTTAACTAAGCTTACAAGAAATGGTGACGTTCGGGGACTTATTTCCCTGCACCGTTTGCACACTTGAAATCAGATTTGTTAGCGCAGTCGGCAGTTTTATGTGGACCAGCGCAGAATACACAGTATGTTTTAACATGGCATTTTCTTTCTCCATGTCTAAACATCTGGCAGTTGTAGCATTGCGTAAGCTTACCTCGTTGCTTCCTCTGAAAATTCCTGGTGACTTGGGTGTGCAATATGGTGCGAACACTTTTTTTTTTAATCTTTTAATTGGACGGAACCATTTTCAAAACACACTTTAAAGATGAAGTCCGTATAATGTTCAAGCGTTTTGACGACTTTTTTAACTTCCAAATATTTCAGACCGATATTAACAAGTTCGGATTTAAGCACGAGTGGGTCAATGTCACCCAATCCGTACAGACACACTTTAAATGACTCAGCACCTCTGAAATCGTGCGTAAAGTACTGGCAGTTACTGGATTTTAGTTTTTCAACAGTGCGCTTATAAGAATCAATTGATTCCCACGCGATCTTAATACAGATGGATAACTTCTTTATCGAGTTATCTGACACTGCGATTGATTTCATTAAGTTATGAATGAATTCATCCGATTTTTGAAGCACTTTAATTGGTAGCACAAATACTTTTTTAAAGTTGTCTGGATTAATGATCTCGTTCATTTCTTCACAATCACTATCGGGGAGACATTGTTAGGGACTCCAGTAATTCGATCTAGAATAGCAAGCTCATTAAGTTTCGGCATTCTGGTTCGAACTTTTTTGTCGATTGATAAATAAGTGTCCTCAAAATCCGGAGATCGAGTATGTTTAGCAATTTTGCTTTTGTTTTTATTATTTGTTTATATACATGTATTTGTAGTTGTCACAAAAATAGTACACCGGTTCGCGCAACTACACTGTGCCATAATAGAGTATTTGTATGTATGTATTTTGGCGTTACAGTCCATGAAGAACCTGAGCCGAGCTTCTCTCAATCACCCATGTTGTGTGTGATTTAATTTTCCCATAGGTGAAAGGGACCTACAGTTTATTGCCGGTTCCGAACGGCGAGATTCGAGAAGCTTTTCTTGACAATTATACTACAGGGGGTTTTGTCAGAACCCCGCTGAGGAGAAACACCGTGAAAAACACGTTCGATGACATGGCTGTGTCGGGATTCGATCCCGTGTCATCGGCGTCAGAGGCCAACACACTACCCACTGCGCCACGGTATCTCACCAATAAAGTTTTCTGATTTACAAGCATGGCTCGACTCCGTACACTGTCAAGATAATTTGTCTTTAGTGCTTGGAATATAAAAACAAGATAAAAGTGAAAGACATCTGAACACCCTTCTTAGCTCGTATGTCAGCCTTTTCATTGCCTTCATGGCTTTCCAGCTTTACGCAGATATACGCTTCTTCTTTGGTGGCGTTACAGCCCATGAAGAACCAGAGCCAAGCTTCTCTCAATCACCCATGTTGTGTGTGACATATTTTTCGCACAGGTGAAAGGGACCTACAGTTTAATGCCGATTCCGAACGGCGTGTGTCGAGAAGCTTCTTCATGGCAAGTTTACTACGGGGGGTTTAACCAGTACCCCGCCGAGGAGGAACGTCGCGAAATAAACATTCGATGGCGTTGGTGTTATCGGGATCCGAACTCGCTCATCGTGCACCAGAGTCCAGCACTAACTACTGCGTCAGGACGCCCTCAGATATACGCTAGCCTTTTTATTTTATGTAGTTTGTTCCTATCACTTTTTTATTTTTTTGGGCTTAGCATTGTATTGAGCGGAGAGACCAGGTACCTCTACGTTTTCAGACTTACCTACTGGTACTTAGTCTTTTCGTTAGTCGACTCTTAGGGCTGTCCCCGCCCTTGTTATTATCATAGTTAGAAATTTTGTTCCCACGAGTACCGCAAGTCAGTAGTCATTCGAACCAGAGCTCCGGAAGAGCGCGAATGGGCATTTATTGAAATGGGAGCTCACCAGGGCATTCCACGTCCGCATATTAGCAACTGGTTGACCTACTAGCCATTCATCCTTCGGCATGTGTTGTTCCACCTTGAGTTTGGGGATTTAAGGAGTTAACTTCTCCTCTCAAAACTAGAATTAGCCAACTTTCAGCAGAGACGTGACCATGCTGTACGGGTGTTAAGGGCGACCACCATCGGGGGGTACTAGTCGCACTACAATGATTCGAAACAGTTACGCCAGTGCATTCTTTGAGGTTGCTACATGTTTAGAACTAAGGGCACACATTTGATTTGGAGCAACATTTCATCAGCGGCTGCGCAAGAGCCGTAGTCTATGTCGCCTTATTCATTTGTTATTTCTACGACTGAGAAAGGGAAGCTTCTTGAAATATGTAGAATAGAAAGACGTATTATTTTGAATTCCTGAAAAAAGTCTGTGCCCTACTGACACAGTTTCTTCATTTCATGTGAACCAAAGGCCAGAGCAATCATCAAGTAATTTTCCGAGAGCCAGACTAAAAAAAGAACGAATGCCAGTTACATAAAAGGTAAAACTGTTTAGTTATATGTCATTTTTAATTTGAAACTGCAATAAATCTTCAACCATCCTTCTTGATAAAAATTTACCTTGCCATCCTTTTTCACAACACACCTGGAATTCACAAAATCAAATAACTTCATTTGGCAAATGATAAGACATTAAGAACATAAACCCTGACATGATAACCCTTTGACACGCATACCTTGTCGGATGGACTCGCATGTATAAGCTAACGTCACGGCCATGCCATCATAGCAAACTCCACCAGCATTGGAATCCATTCCGTGCTATTTCTACTACCGCCATTACAATTGCTATTGTTTGTATTCAATTATGATGATATCAGACCCCGACAAGCGGGTGGCGATGTATAGTACATACCTACTCATAGTTACTCGCATCAGATTGTTTTTTTTTTTTATCTGCAACGAAATTAATTGTGTGGCTTGATTTTATCTGTAAAAAATACAAAGATAACTTTGTGGTCAATATTCATGCAACATAAAAAGGATACAGCAAAAAACAAGTGACGAACGTGGATGCATGAGTGCGACATGATGTGCAGATTGAAATACTGAATTTTCGTTCGTTTAATTAATTTATTTTGTAAAGAGTATTCGCAATTACTGTTAAATTAGGTCTAGTGCAGAGCATAATAGCATTTAGCTAATTGGAAGCACATTGATAGGGAGAATTTCATAAATACTCGTATTATTTGTTTTCAATGAGCTTCATGGCCCGTTACCGTGAAGAGTCTTTTGGTGAATTGAATTTTAATGAACAATCTGAATAAAAGTGAAAAATTACCTATTTATAGTCATGAATTCGTTAATGTGCATTGATATCTTATATCTTTATGATGGGAAGTCAATTGCTTTAAGCTGCGCTGATTAAATCAGTTAGAAGAATTCGTTTATGGATAATTGATGCAGTCTTACAGGATTGTGTGAAATAAACAGAAACATACAAATTTTTATCCAGATTTTATAGACTTTTCTGCAACAAATACTTACTTTGTTCCTATAAACTTATGAAAATAACATGCTTTCAACAGCTATGGCGGAATTTCACCGATTTACTACAACGCCACACGATGCCGACACGTTCGATGTTCTGCCGCTGTTGCTGAGACATCTCGTCGTGCATGAGAATTTGTATTGTGCATCAATGTTGGCTTTGTACGCAGTAGTACAAATTCAATTGAAACAAAGAATTGAAACCCCAGAATCACCAAGTTCATCTTATGCTCGCTGAATGAGGCTTCTGTTACTTGGATAGCTTATCTGGTAAAATTTGCCTCAGTTTAGAAATTAAGCCTTCCTGTCACACTTTGTCAAAGGCTTGAGATAGGTCAAGGAATACATTCGAACATATCAGTTTGTGTTCGAGTGCTTTTTCTATTACATCAGTTATTCGATGTATTTGGTCAATTTCTATCAATAGGTTAGAACATTTACCGTTGAGCTGAACCATCCAGACGAGGATAAGAATCGTAGTATTCTGTTCAGCCCAATGATACTTACCTCTTCTAGTCCCGAAAGGAAGGGAAGTATCCTAGGAATACATTCCTTTTTTGGGCCAGCGCACAGCAGCTTCTGCAAAAGTAACTGTAGAGCTGCCCTAGTCGAGCTACATGGTAAGATAGCATGCAGTGCCCGGTGAGGGCACCGACTGCCAGTCGAGTATTCCCACGACTGAACTTCAGCAGATTTTCCGTCCTTTTCTTACTATAGACGGGCCAAGCCGATCTCGCCGTTGCGCATGTATCTAAGTGACACCATCGCTTATTGGCATTCAATAATAGCTCAGTCTCTATCTCCCTGTAGAGCGCACTGAGTGGCGTTTTGGCCTCGGTTGAGATCTGCGCGAAATTTGCACTTGATCCCAGTCTAACCAGCTCGTCCGCCCTCTCGCTTCCAGAGATATTCACATGACCAGGTACTCAGCAGAAGGTCACCTCATTTACATTCGATATCTCTTCTAACCTCTCTTTGCAGAGTTTGACGAATTTGGATCTTATCCATGCTGCCTGCAAAGCCTTAATGGGTGCCTGGCTGTCAACATAGATGTTGATTCTTTCTCCTGAGAGATTCTCTCTGGTAATCAGGTCTGCCGCCTGCTTGATTGCGAAGATCTCAGCTTGGAAAACCCTGCATCCATCATTGCATCCTATAGGAGCGATGTATATCCCGAGACTCAAAATAGTTATTTCTTCCGACAACCCTAGAACTATTACGAACTTTATTACTTCATTCTTTAGCCAATCATTTAACGACTACAGTCAAAAACCAGACCCTTAATTTGATAGTTACATACATATATGAATAAAATCGCTCAAATATAGCGACATAATTGAGGATATAGTCCATAACAAGATAAACCATCTCAATGACGAATTCTTTCCGGAGCAACGTACTTTCAGGCTGGCCAGGAATGCGCAGTCTACTGCTGAATCTAGTTTAAATGAGACTCCAGAGTAACGTTCCTCCAGACTGGCCAGGAAAGCGCAGTCTACTGCTGAGTCTCGTTTAAATGAGACCCAGAGCAACGTACCTCCAGGTTGGTCAGGAATGCGCAGTCTACTGCTGAGTCACGTTCAAATGAGACTCCAGAGCAACGTGGCTCCAGGGTTTCTAAAGATGCAGCAGCTACAGCTCAATCTAGGGCCAAACTTAGAGTTGATTTTAATAATTCAATTCAGACATTTGCTGATAAAATTTGTTTGATATGTAAAAAAAATATTATCCTAAGCAAGTCCAACATACTACCAAATGAGTTATTAACTAATAACAACGTTATCGTTAGCTGTCACCGATGTGCCACAACGCTTCGCAGGGGAATAACACCCGCGCAAGCTTACTGGAATGGCATGTCATTAGACAGAATTCCCCCTGAAATAAAGATTTTATCCGAAGTGGAAATACGTTTATTAAATAGGATAATCCCATTTGAAAAAATGGTGGAACTTAATGGTCGTTTTGGACAGCATGGTTTCCATGGGCAAGCTGTACGTTTCGGTCAGGATGTTGAAGAAATTGCTGAGCAACTTCACTTCGAATGAGTAGTGTTGGCCTAGTAATTGTTTGTGAGCAATTAGAGTCAGTTCAAAGATTACGTCGCTTTTCTGTGAATATTCAGAACTTGCGAGCTGCACTAGATTGGCTTATTTCAAATAATCCTTTATACGAAAATGTCACGGTAAGCTTTAATAATGATAATTATCATTAATTATCATTATTAAAGTTTACCGTGACAATTGTAATTATAATTACAATATTAATCAAATTTGTCATGTTCACCATACCGACAAGCACTAGAAGAAAACGCAAACGAAACTAACAATGATTGTTTCCAAGATGTACATAGGCAATGAACGCATATCGCATACATTTATTGCGATGTTCATTTCATCAAAGCTATAGTAAATTTAACGATTACTCTAGAGGAAAACAGTGTACCGCAAACGCAGCTGTAGCTATTGCCGTTTCAAAAATTAAACGAACTGAGACTCGGTCTTCAAATATGATTGATTCAATTCTGATTTCCGGTGATCGTTTATACACAAATGGTATACAATCTCAGAGGGCACCAAATTTGGCCGAAGCTAATATAGAATATTTACGTGTACATGAGTTACAGGTCAATATTGAGGTAATAAATCATTCATGTTTATTACAAAATCAGGGTGAAACTTCTTCGATTTGCGGTCATTTGAGTATAAATATTGACGGTTTTCCAAATCTAAATAATGGTTTACCTAATGGAATTCTTCACGGAATCTTGTGATGCTCAGGGAGTTATTATTACTTGTAATGGCATATCAGTCGCAATTTGGAAAATGGTACATAATTTATCTGGGGGCACGGCAGTGCCCCTGCCAAGTCAATCAAAAAAGCGGCACGGCCGTACCATCCTTTTCTCGTAACGTAGTAGGCCATTTTCGACCCCCTATAACTTCGTTGTGGATAAAACTAGAAGTCTATATATATTTCAAATAATTTACTTAAAACATAAAAGATTTTGATATCGGTATGGTCACTATAAGATGTTGTTAGGTTAGCTAATTACGTAATAAATCAAGGCAGAAGGTCCCTTAAGTAGGGACTGAATAAATTAACTGACTTGGTAATACATGGATCTTACAACTTTTTACGGTAGAAGATCTGAGTTGCGAGACTTGGTTTTTTTACAAGTTATGTTTTTCATGGCATATTAGTTGTTTGACTCCTATTAAAGGGGGCCGAAAGGTCGTGTAGCTCAGAATGGAGCAGCTAGCTTGGTGTCTTTCACCGATATTACGGCCTTGTGGACGGTTTTAAAATCAAATATACCTAAATCACAGGAAAATAGACCGGACAATGGCCAATAACCCACATGACAAATCATCTTTAGCAGAATTGTAAACACTGTGGACGAAGCCACCGTGTCAAACAACATGTCTGTGGAAGCACTGGATAGGACAATGCGCGATGTGCGCAGCAAAGATTCACCTATGGGTGGATGTACAATTCTGTTCTCAGGAGACTTTCGTCAAATCCTACCAGTTGTGACTCGAGGAACACGTGCTGATGAAGTAAATGCTTCCCTAAAAAGATCCAACCGTTGGCCAGACATCAATAGATTAGAGCTTAAAACTAACATGAGTGTTTCATTGTCTTCAAATAAGAACAGGCTTTTTTCAGAGATACTGCTAAACGTTGGCAATGGAGATGGAAAGTGATGGAAGGATTAACCTAGAAAACCTTTGTGTTTTGATTGACAACATCCAAGAGTTGGCCAACAATGTCTATCCCGACATTGATACCATAAGTTGTAAGACTTTATCTTGGTTTAAAGAATGAGTGGTTCTGTCACCAACTGACGATCAAGTAGATAAGGTAAATAACCTGATTTCTTCAAAGACTGATGCGTCGACGCAAATATACTACTCGGTCCATACTGTTCTCGATTTGAAAGAAGCTGTTAATTTTCCTACAGAATTTCATCGAAATGTTCTCATGTCTTATAGGCGTTCATTTGATACTTCATTATGCACAAGCTGTGGCAAATGTTTTGGGCAGACTCGGGCAAGAGACATGTTCACCTTTGGCAACGACATGGCACGTCGATGTTCCCAAAGAGCTCAAAGATCTTTCGATGATCGAGCAGATGCTTATCGCCCGCGTTAGTAGTTGTGGTCCTGGACAGCTTGCGTACGGTGGCAACGTCATCAACTTCGCGCAAGATGTGCAGTCCGTGGCAACTATGTTACCACCGACGCCGCCGGAGTTGCCAATAGTGGTTGTACATCGGGAATCACCGCAAGGCCACAAAGACTTCCGCGTTCAACGAGCAAAGGTCTATAACGCTCTGCTATGGCTGAAGGCGACGTCGTCATATCTCAACAAGCCATAACAGCACTTCCGATTGACGCCGACGTTTCTGCAAACCTTCAGACAGGAGACGCCTGCTGGAGTTGAAGAAATTGAGGACGTCGAGAATGGCATTTCTGCGAATATAATGATTTTGCAATTCATGTAAACGAGCGTCAAGAAGGTTACATCACAAAGGCGATTCCGTGCCTGTTTCCGTATTGCCGCGCGGACATACACGAAGACAACCGACGAGCAAATCTCCAGCACAAGTCGCAGCGCTTTGCACAAGATCCAAGATTTCGCTACTTCGCATGGAACACCCTGCGCGCAGCGAATCTTCAAAGCGTGGCTCAATATTCGCGAAGAAAAACCAGTTTGCTGGCAACATAGCACAACTTCGTGATGCAATCATACGCAAAAACAGCGTTTTGGGCAACCTCATTCATTGGACTTCGAAAATTCGAGGTACAAGATGCTATTGATATGCTGACCTGTGGTGGTGACCTGTGGCAAACTGCGAGGAAGAGTCGACACTTACGGAACAACAAGTTGCTCGTCAGTGTCAAAAGCATCTCGTGTTGAATCCATTGATCGCTGATGAATTTTTCTACGATCGAGCTCGCAAGTACATGTCGGATGTCATTGGCAAGGTGTTCGAAGTAGAAGAGTTCTGGTACCGATTTGAATACCAGCATCGAGGATCACCACACCTTCACGGCATCGCCTGGCTCAAGGGCGCACCAGATGCAAGAAGGTTCAGTTCAATGACGCAAGATCCATTAACGGCGGCGCGCAAATACTACGACCAATTGGCATCTGCGCTGAATCCGATGCCAATTACTCAACGATCACAACGTGTTCGTCATGACATCGTGGCGTGCGAACACAGATTTCAAGACCATCACTTCCGAACACGCCGTGATCAACTACATTTGACAGCAAATCGGAGCCTCAGTCAAACGGCCTGAAGCAAATGTTCAATGATGCAAACGCGTCGACAGCATACATGAAGATGATGAACAAACTAATATCCGAACGTTATATCAGCGCCTGCCAAACTATGCACCTGGCTCTTGTTTTGGACGTTTCTCGGCATCTAGAAGTTTTGTCACGCTAGTGATCAAATTAGAAGACTACGTGCTCGTGTCGGAAGCGAAAGGCGAGGAGGCAGGTGGCTCGAACCTGATGGACTTCTTCACTACACGAGATCAAATTCACGAGTCGGTTGTGAGGCACGAAGGCAAACTGCCTTCGAGAAAAAATCTTCAAGGTGTACCCAAACATCGCACTGGGTGCGGCCAACGACGAGCTGTTCGCGAAACAGCAACTGCTTCTAAGTGTCGCATGGCGTACGTACGACAAACTGAAATCGGCAGGTCAGACTTGGCAGATTGACTCTGGGTCGTGTAGAAGCCGGTGCACTCGAAAATGTGTGGCGACTCAACACGGAAGATGCGGAAGAAAAACAGTGTTTCAGTCCACAGACACAGACAGCTCACCACAATTGCCGCTAAACTCCGAGCAGCAACAAGGGATGAGCTTTTTGCAGCGTCAATTGGATAGGAGAACTGACTCGAAACTCGCATTTGTGTTGTGCAAGGCTGGAACAGGCAAGTCTTACCTTATCGTGGGAATGGTCAAAAGAATTCGACTTGCACACGGAAACGACTCTGTATTGCTAATTGCACCAACCGGTTGCGCTGTCAACAATATCCATGGTTCGACGATTCACTCTGCGTTACTTTTGCCTGCTCGACGACAAGCGTATCGACAACTTGCGAATAAAGCGGAACGCAAGATGCAAACGAAGTGTCAAAACATGCGTTTCGTTATGATTAATGAAATAGGAATAGGTAGGACTACGCATTATGCACGCGATCGACCAACGTCTGCGTCAAGCGAAGCCCAACACAGAGGAAGCGTTCGGTGGCCTCATTATATAATTCTGCGGTGACTTCTCTCAGCTCGACCTCGTGATGGACACAGCACTTTACGCCAACGCGCATCCCGACAACTCAGAAGCTCCTGCCGCCAAGTTCGTTTACACCCAAATATACACTTGCTTCACACTTCGCGAAATCATGCGACAGACCGGAGACGAGCAACAAGGGTTTCGCAATGCCCTAGAACGACTCTCTCGCGACGAGTCTACAAATGAAGACGTCAGCTTATTCCAGCAACGTGTGACCCAAGCCTTCAATATTCCGGACTTTGAATCTGCCGTTCGCATAAAGGCCAACAACGCGGAGGTCGTTTAATTACGAGCGTCTGGCGACTTCGCAATAACCGGTGGCATTGATCCAGCCAAACACAACAACGCCGTGGAACGTACAGCAGGCGACGACGCAGCATCGTTTCTTGCTGTACTACGGCTCGTAAAGGTCTCCGTCGTCGTGCTTCGATTGAATTTGCCGACCGACAAAGGCTTGTGTAAAGGTACGGTGGGGTAGATAGTGGACATAGTTTACGAACCTAGCGACCACGACATCTACTACTCCCGTCTGCCACTGTGCGTTCTGGTAAAGTTCTCGATATATACAGGGCCAACCTGCGCGAACGGCTGCGTTCCCATCGTACCGCAAGTTGCGTCGTTATTGCAACGTGGTCTGTGGTGCACACACAAGCAAATCCCGTTGTTGCTCGCATATGCCATCACAGTGCATCGAAGCCAATGCATCGCGCTAACCAAGGCCATCGTTGACATTCTTCTTCTTTGGTGGCGTTACAGCACATGAAGGACCAGAGCCAAGCTTCTCTCAATCACCCACGTTGTGGGTGATTTATTTTCCCATAAGTGAAAGGAACCTACAGTTTAATGCCGATTCCGAACGGCGTGAGTCGAGAAGCTTTTTCATGGCAAGTATACTACGGGGGGTTTTGCCAGTACCCCGCCGAGGAGGGACGTCGCTTTTTCAAGAGTCAAGACCTTGGACGGCCTGCTAATCCGTCCTAATCCTCAAGTGCGTTAACAACAACACAAAAATCCAGAAACGTAAAGAAGAGATGAACCGACTATCGCGCTTGACATCGCACTAATGTCGTAATCATCGCAATAGACTTTCTAAATATGCCAAACTTTGCCTCCTTTCCATGATTAGATAATACGAGCAAAAAGTACAATCTCATCGGCATCTTGTCCTGCTTTTTTTACGCAGAACCCGACACGTGCATCAAAAGTGCAGGTAAAAAATGCAGACGGCGAGTCTAGAGAGCATAAACGTTTAGCCAAAGTTGGCATAAGATCAAAAACCAGCGTGGGACTCTATGATTTCGCAGTGGCCGCTGGTCACAACTTCACTTGCGCGCTGTATGCTAGCTATGCGCCATTATGCGTTAAAGGTTGTGAGGTTTCGCAGCTTCGCCTCAGTTTTTTGCATAGGAGCGGATACCCAGCCCCGTGTGTAAACCTAGTTTTATTAAGAAACCTGAATCCACCTATATATTGTAATGGCACGCGTTTGATGGTAAAATCACTAAAAACTTTCAAATATAGTGCACAATACTGACCGGATGTGGTACCGGAGAAGATGTACAGTATTGATTCCCCGAATTCCTCTGATACCATCGAATTTACGGTTGCAATTTCCGTAACGATATCTTTTGCAATGACCATTAATAAATCGAAGGGTCAAACTTTC
This sequence comes from Eumerus sabulonum, assembly GCA_951905685.1. NCBI lineage: Eukaryota > Metazoa > Arthropoda > Insecta > Diptera > Syrphidae > Eumerus > Eumerus sabulonum. The sequence continues at coordinate 215,767,009 of OX645060.1, forward strand.
AACGTTGCAGGCTGAGATTTGAGCGTTGAGTGTTTTTCACATGGCCAATTATATGTCGCTCTTTCAAGAGTAACTTCTAAAGAAAACTTGTTTGTATTGTCTAATGACAAAAAAGCTATAAACGTTGTATATATAGACATTCTGTAGAATATTTAGTATCAGCATTGCACCCGCGCGAAGCCGAGGCGGGTCGCTAGTAAACTGATAAAACTGAATTACCATCCTGCAAAGGTCGACTGCAGTTAAGCTTATATACCCTGAAAATACGCCGGGAAATAACCGACATCCTCTTTGTGTACCAATTGCTGCCCACCTTTGGACATAGTTTATCCGCTCGTCCTTTAAGTTAAGTTCCAACTAGTAAGTTAGCTAGTTTAGTTCCTCTTACTTCAGCTAGTTTTAGAGTTAGATTGTTTAAGTCTTTAGTATAAATACTTTTTACTTTATTTTTAAACTAAAGCACAATTTTTATCGGATCGCCTACTTGTTGTCTCGTTGACAGTTCGGGCAGGAAGAAAGAAGCTCTTTCTTCGCGCCCTCAATCCAGTCAGTCTGTTTTTCATTTTGTACCCGTCTGACCAAAATTACGTGTACACTACTGATCTAGATTTTGACGCTCTACTACATTTTTCTCGTCAGTTTAGACGGTACTACAAGTCTTTGATTTTATTCGCTTGTAATAAGCTTAATAATAAAACAAATAAAATAAAACACACACAGATGTGTTGCGAAAATCGCTTAGTCTCACTTCGCGGAATTGTATTGTACATACATATTTTTGATTCACAAATGGCATCAACGAGCCTTCACAATAAAGTATCCAACCTATTACAAAAATAAGCAGTAGTATCTTTACTCCGCTTTTACCTTCCTATGTCTTATAAGGTCAACTCTGCACATGATCTCCGCACCTTTATTGTTTATAATTCCCACTCAAAACCCAATCCAGAAGTGCAAATCCACTGTTCATTAATCAAAATAATCCAATACAGAACCCTTGCTTGTGTTCGTCCACTAGGACCCGTCGGTCCCTATTCATTTTCTGACAAAAAACACCCCAAATTCCAACCAGACTGCCAATCCTTAAAAGCTTCCCTCTTTCGAATGTGTACTTATGTATACATAAGTGCGCAAATTTCACCGCAAAACGCTTCCATCTAACACATAATCCTATTACTGTCTGTATATTTTAATCCGCTTAAGGGTTAAATTTTAATTGCGTTATCAAGGATGAAGGAAGAATCGATATAATGTACGCCCTCAGCTGTATTGTCAATTTTACCTCTTTGTTTGGTTCTAACCAGGAAGTGTGTCGAAACGGGAAAAAAAATAATCCAAGGGTGCTGCATTTTATGTTTAAGGCTTGGTCGATCGTTCAGTGCGTGTAAACGAGGATGTAAAAGTTTAGTTTAAATCCTTTACTACCTACTACATCCCCTCGATATTAAAATATTACTCCGACAAGAACTTAAACCTTAGCTACTACTTACTACTCGAACTCTGCGTGCGTGTTTTCGTAAGCTACACCACGAATAAAAAGGACACGATGAGGATTCAAAGGATAACTGAACACAAAACACTGAACAGCATGGAAAAAAGTTAAACTTTTTAATTGTAAGCAATTATATGTATGTATCTGTTGCAGGATGTCTTCCGGAGCAGATTGGTGTAGCCGTGAAACAGTGATCTGTCGGAATGGGAAAATCATGAGTTGCAAGAAAAAAAGTCCATATCCTGGATAGCCACAGTCGTAGCTTGTTGGGGAGGAGACTTTAATTTCTTTGAAATGGATTTTCAAGGAATTTAATGTGCCACTAATGCGTTTGAAATTGCTGAAAACGGTCTGATTACAAACAAGGACGAACTTTTTTCCACTCTCACACACACGCACGCCTCCATCGTGGCAGAGTAACAGAGTAACTCTTGCAAAGTGGCCGTAATTTCGTTAGGGACTGGTAAAGGTGTTGCTACGAAGCAACAAGCGATAGCTTTTGTTTGGGTTACAGTGCCTGTTAGGGCTACTGCTTGGGCCAGGCGTCAAATAAAAAGACCGTGGTGTAGCAAAAGTTGAAGACACTATGCGCAAAAACTTTTCATGCGGCCATAAAACTTAATGACCATAACACCGTAAGGTATTCTTGTCTCAGTCATTACTATGCCTTCGTGCTTTTGGTTACCGTCGCATCACCCGCCTGAATGAGCACGTCGTGGCAACATGCGAAAAAAACGAGCTTATCCCGATAGGTTCACATTTACGGTGCATTCAAGCATGTTTTAATTGCCGGGTGCTTTTGTTGCATGACGTTTTGTTTTGTTGTGATTTTATGTTGTAATTAAGTCTTACTTTGTTGAAGGACTCGCAGTTGGGTTTAAAGTCATGCGGCCTGGAAAGTATATATTTAATTTTGAACAACATAACGAAGGGATAATCTGGCAAGGGGCATCTTTGGCCGAACTAAAACTCGTTGATAGTGGTTTTTGGCAGTGATATCACTTAATGGTGTTTTGGATCAGCTTGGAACGATATAGGCAGGATAGAGTTGTCGGATTTTGCCTATTTCACAGGTTGTACAATGATTCATTTCGAGTTCCTTTATAGACATAAATAAAATACCTGACTAGTCAAAGCAATCCACCGATGTCAAACGACTTTGCCGAAATTGTACATATGTCGAATAGTCTGCAATCTGCGACAAGAACAGGGCCTAGCTTCTCTCAATTGCTTATGTTTTGTGCAATTTATTTCCTCCGGTGTCCTCGGCGTAAGAGGCCAACAGATTGCCCACGCTAATATGTACTGTGCACCGTATATTATTTATTCATTTATGAACTTCCCAGTGGAAAGTTATTTTAATGGGGCCGATTTTGCGAATTCCAAATGTTGATATATCTGCACGTTTCATGGTCACCAGAATCCAAATCCAAGGTTTTTATAGAGATAGTGTGTATGTGCGTTGGGATATTTCACCTAGATTGTCTTGAGAACCAAAGAAGATATCGACATGGGACTGGGTTAATTTCACGTGCAGTTACATAACTAAGAACTGACGAAGTCTTCATCGGTCCAGTCGCTTTTTTTTTAGAAATTAAATAACTAAAAAATAGGCAAAAAAACACGCGGTGTTCCCAAGCGGTCCACCATCTAAGTACTGATCGCGCCCGATGCTAGTTGATTGTGGTGATATGAGATTGCTCGGACAGTGTTGTGGTTGCATGGAACGACAACAAAAAGGCAACTTGATGCCAACAACACGCGCTGGTTGATTGTGGTGATCGGGCGAGAACCGATACATATGAGAGTGCTCGGACAGTGTTGTGGTTACATAGAGCGACAGCAATACAGTGGCTTGATGCCAACAATTCGCGGTGTTTCCAAGCGGTCCTCCATCTAAGTACTAACCGCGCCCCACGTTGGTTGATTGCGGTGATCGGGCGAGAACCGATACATTACCCAATATTCGTCGAAGAACCCTACCGCACAAGAACAGAACAAGAACAGATCTTCACAAATTGTAGATAATAAAGATTTCGATCACATTAGCTTAAAAAAAAAAATAAAAGCATCATAATCGTTAACGAGCTACGATGCCACAGACAGACATATCAAACTTATAACACCCCTCTTTTTGCGCCGGGTGTTAAAAATGAAAAAAAAAAATTAATTAAATTAAATGGGTGTTTTCATTTTTCCCACTGGGAAGTCAGTCGTGTGGGCCTTGCGGGTCGCACCTAGACCACATTTTTTATTTTATTTTCGTCATCTTAAAGCTTAAATCTACAATAGAATTATACAATTCAAACCTGAGATACCATATTGCTATTTGGAGTGAACTAGGCTATAGTAAATTGACTTCAAATCTATAGTGGAACATTGTTGCTTGATGAGATCCTTTTTTGCTTGTCTTAGACACTTGTTTTGTTTTGGTGGCGTTACAGCCCATGAAGGACCAGAGCCAAGCTTCTCTCAATCACCCATGCTGTGTGTGAGTTATTTTTCACATAGGTTAAAGGGACCTACAGTTTAATGCCGATTCCGAACGGCGGTTGAGAAGCTTTTTCATGGCAAGTATACTACGGGGGGTTTTGCCAGTACCCCGCCGAGGAAGGCCGCCGTGAAATAAACATTCGATGGCGTTAGTGTTATCGGGATTCGACCTCGCTCATCGTGCTTTAGAGTCCAACATACTAACCACTGCGGCACGGCGCCCTCTTAGACACTTGTATGTATGTATGTTGGCGTTACAGTCCATGAAGAATCTGAGCCGAGCTTCTCTCAATCACCCATGTTGTGTGTGCTTTCATTTTCCCATAGGTGAAAGGGACCTACATGACCTTTTCATGACAATCTTCCTCCGGGGGGTTTTGTCAGAACCCCGCTGAGGAGAAACACCGTGAAAAACACGTTCGATAACATGGCTGTGTCGGGATTCGATGCCGTGTCATCGGCGTCGAGGCCAACACACTACCCACTGCGCCACGGTGCTCTCCTCTTAGACACTTAATTTGTCCAATTTATTTACCATTTCTTTGTTAGCAGTGTCTTGAGCGGAGACTTGCTGCTACTTAAGGCTCCTTTAACTCCAACAGCAAGGAGCTCTTAGGGTTGTCCCCGCCCTTGTATTTGTTGTAATTCAAGATTTGGTCCCAGAGCTCCGGATTAGCCCCAAAGGATATTTATTGAAATGGAAACTCGCCATGCCATCCCAAGTTCGCATATTTGCGTCTTGTTGATCCACTAGCCGACTTCGGCATATGCTATTCCACCTTGGATTTGAGAGTTTTTATTAAGGAGTTATCCTTCTTCTCACTCAACTAGAATTAGCCAACCATTCAGCAGAGACATGGCCTACTGAATTGGTTGTTACCAGCGACCACCACGGGGAGGTACTAGTTGCACTGCCACAATTCTAAGCAGTTACGGCATGTGAACTCTATGGGGTTTCTTGCTTTTCCCCCTTCTCAAATACATGGCCGATCGCCCATGAAATCGGAAGACGACGATGGTCAATCTGTCATTGAAATGAAATTAGTATCAGTGAGTGTGTCGTGGGGTGCGCATCCTTCCTGATACTTATATAGTTAAATACCCTTTAAAATGAGTTCAAATTGTTCATTGTGTTTGGAGAAAATTGAAAGAAATTCCTCCGCAAAAATCCCTTGTGGCGACTGTAATGGTCTATTTCATACTGCTTGTGTTAATATATTAGAACCAGGTGCAGATTTTATGAGGACAAGTGGTAAACTTTTTCGATGTGATAAGTGCGATCGTCTTAGACGAAAATCTCTTCATATGTCTAATCCACCTCAAATTAAGAGCAAACAGCCTGAAGTGTTAAAAAATGTGGGTTCCGCTAAAAATTCGGCGAACCGAAAAAATACACAGCCATTAACGGCATCGCAATTTGTCGCGGAGGAAGGAGTAGGTGAATGTACTCTCCAGATGATCTACCTGAAATTGGCCAATTTAGAGGAATTGAACAAAGAGTTCCTACAGTCACTAAATTTATTACGTGAAGAGAATAATACTCTAAGAAATAAAATTAGTCGTCTAGACTCAAAAACAGAGTCTCTTACAAAATAGCATTGAAATCTTTGGCATACAAAATGTTGATGAAAACAACTCTAAGAGTGTTGCTCAAAAAATTTTCCATGATGCTCTGGGAGTTGATGTTACAGATTCCCAAATTAGCAAATGTTACGTGAAAGATGTCAAACCCAAGAAAACAACGAGGAGCACGCTCTCTCTTCTGGCAAGCGGATCATTTGCATACAATTCTCTGAGATCGCTACGAAATAACGCATAATGAAGGAGAAAATGAAGAAAAAAAAGAAACATTCGCTCTTGTGTTCATGGTAGCAGTTCCAGTAACAACAATGTCAGGCAATGGCAGAAACACTAGTGTTTATATTAACGACGCTCTTACCAAATATACACAAGCGTTATTAATGCAGGCGAAGGCGGGGAAGAAGGATAAGGGGTATAAATATGTTTAAAAACAATAAAATACTTATGAAAAAGATTGAAGGTAGCAACTCCATCGCAATAAGGTGTTTTGACGATTTAAAACTAATTCCCTGATTTAGTTTAATTTCTTTATTACTTTTCATTAATGAATCTTGAAATGAACCTTACTGGCGATGTTCTTCCTACCTCCAATCCTTACTATAATAACTGCGAGAAAGTGTTTATATCGAATTCATTCTGTATGAACAAACTTTTCTTCATCCACCAGAATATTCGAAGCTTAAGAGAACATTTTTCTTCCCTTGTATGTCATCTGAACTCTTGTTTGTATTCCCGATTTTGTTTTGTTTCCGAAATATGGATTTACAAATTTGAAATCAATGATTTTAGCTTACCGGGTTTTAATTTTTTTGCCAAAACAAATGAAAATTATGTAGCAGGTGGTGCAGGCTGTTTTGCAAAGGAGGATTTTAATTGTATTACTACAAACATAGATTTCTTAAGTGCTGATATTTTGAAACTGACATTTAAGAATAATAATGTTGCCTATGCTTTATTATGTATCTATCGACTTCATAAATACAAAGCATTGTTAATTCTGGAAGAATTTTCAAATTTTTTAGATAATGAAAAATCTAGGAACTTAATTACTTTTGGTGATTTAAACCTAGACATTTTAGAAACTAGTGACTTTATTTCCACTTATCTATCCTTGTTGGCTTCCCATGGGTTGGCCTCCATGATAAACCAACCGACTAGATTGATTTCGGGCAAATGTCTGGACCATATTTATGCTCGTTTTTTGAATGCCTCATTAGATTCTTGTGATAAATGTGTCTTCGACTTACAAATTACTGACCACTCCATAACTGGTTTATTAGTTAATACTACTAAAAGTAATAAAAGAATGGAGTCAAATTTGAGTGACGTGCTAACTAGGACGGATTTCACTATGCCAAAATCATCTCTGTGTTTTGAGTCATGGCAGGAAGTATATTTAGAAAGCAATGCGTAGCTTGTAATATATTCTCTGAATCTCTTTTCAAACATCTCCATAATTGTAGTTGCACGGTAAGCTATAAAAAATCTTTAAAAAGGCTTAAGCCATGGATCACTAGTTCCCTATTACAAAAAATAATCAAAAAGAATAAGATCAGAGTTAAATGTTCTTTACGTCCACAAAATCATTCCCTTAAAGCTTGGTATAAGAAATTATTTTCACAATTAAAAAAGGGAATTCCGTTATGCCGTGACAGATTTTATAGTAACTAATTTAGCCAAGCCAGAGGAAATCTTAAGAGCGAATGGCAGGTGGTAAATAGCATGCTCAATAAATCTTCTTTTAATAGGAATAGGAACATTTCTCTCTGTATAGGTAGCTCTCTAGTCACTGACAAAAAAGTTATAGCGGACCTTTTCAACAATTATTTTGCTACGATTTCTGAATCCCTTAAGCCATATTCTAATTTGCCGATTTGGAGAAGGTGTTGTTATCAGGATAATCTCGCTGAATCTTGTCAGGAAAATTCATTTTTCTTTGAACCTATAACTGCTTTTGAGCTCTTGAAAATTATTGGCACCTTGAAAAATTCAAACTCTCGAGGTTTTGATGGCATAGCAAATCGAACGCTAAAGAAAATTGCTTATTTTATTGTGGATGTCCTAGCACATATCTTCAACAAAAGTATTTACTCTGGGGTTTTTCCAGAAGCTCTCAAGTGTGCGGATATTATGCCACTCTTTAAAAAAGGAGCAGCTGATGAGATAAGAAATTATAGACCCATTTCACTTATTCCATCTATTAGCAAAATTTTTGAGAAAGCAGTTAAAAATCTTTCATTTCAGTTCAATTTGGTTTTCGTAAAGGCAAATCAACAAAGGAGGCCCTCTTAAACTTTCGCTCACAAATTTTTGTTAACCTAGACACTAAAAGGTATACCGCTGGATTATTTATCGATATTACGAAAGCCTTTGGTCAACCATGCAATTTTGTTAAGGAAGCTTGAGAAAGCGGGTTTTTGTGGATTCATGTTCAATTGGTTTAGTTCTTACTTGTGCAATAGGTCTCAAAGAGTCAAAATTGATACGATTAGGAGTGGGAAAAAGTACATTAATCTTGGAGTACCCCAAGGTTCTGTTCTGGGACCTGTGCTGCTCTCAATATACATAAATTCACTTTTTGGACAAGGCTTTAGAGGTGTTCTCACTGCATTTGCAGATGATGTGGGCTGCGCTTATGCTTCGGATAGTGGTTTAAATTTAGTTTCTGACATAAATTTTGACTTAAATCTGTTAAGAATCTGGTTTGCAGAGCATAAGTTAATCATAAGTTCCAAAACCAAAATTATGTTCTTTAATTTGTCATCACAAAACAGTTTTGATACCAACTTTGTCTACCATGCACCGGAGTGCCAGAGGTTTAAACTGTCGGGCTGCTCTTGTATTTACAGCTCTCCTTTGATTACCTATTGTAAAGACATTAACTGAAGCGACAGTTGCTTCGACATTGAGATAGTTAAAGATTTTAAATATTTGGGACTCAAGAGAGATTTTATGGTTTTAAATATTGACTCAAAAATGTCCTTTTCGAAGCACACTGATGCTTTGAGACAATATTTTCGGGCCATTCTCAGAAATTTTTTCTATTTACGCAATGTATGCTCTACTAATCTTTTAAAAACAATTTATTATGGTATATTCGACTCCAAATTACAATATGGAATCAGTTGCTGGGGGGGGGGACGTATTTTAACAAAATTGAGCCCCTATTTTTGTTACAAAAGATAAGGAAAATTTGCAGAAATTTTGCAGAAAACATCGAATGCATCCTAGTTTTCCATTGTTTCAATAGTTGAAAGTTCTTCCAGTCCGGCAATCTTATTGTTTTATGGTTTTACGCATATTTTTTTTAAGATCAGGGCACATAAATTTCAGAGTGCTTGACAGCCATAATTTACGCGGTAACCTTATGAATCGTGTCCCTGTGCTCAATTTCCGCACTACAGCCTTTAGAAATTCGTTTACTGTGGCTGCATCTCGTTTGTTTTATAAACTTCCTCAGTCGATCAGGACCATTACATTACCCGCTACGTTCAAAAAATAACTCAAATGTACATCCACAAAATTTGGAATCTCTTCTTAGAGTGTAAATATTCTGGTTGAGTTATATTGTTTGTTTTTTTTTTTTTTTGCTTTTACGAGTACATTACGGTTTCTCAATTTCTGTGTTTTAACTTAAATCTAGTAATAATTCTGTATAATAATGACACCTTGAATTTTATAATTTATAAACTGTAATCTACATTCTAAGGGTCACCCCACCCATATTATTAATTTTATCCTTTCAAAGCCGTTTAATGTGGCATTTAACACTATTTTTTATACAAAAATACAAAATGTCACTAAATTTTCTTTTTTCTCAATTGTTCCACTTTATAATTGTAATTTTTAAAAATAATGTAACTGTACTATTTGAGGAAAAACAAATCTATAATCTAAAAAAAAAAAAAATTAGAAAACTGAGTTGTCCTGTAACTGGGTGCAGAATCCTGCACGTGCAAGCCCGTGAGCGGCCTTGGTTGCTCATAGTTCGACACGACCTTTTCACTTCGCTCGCACAAAAACAAGCGAATTACGTCTAGTCCAGATTATTCGGATTGACGTTGGTCAAAATCTTAATCAATTCATGGACTACCAACACTTGGTTATGCTTGGCTATATTTATTTTACTTTTAATTAAGTAGAGTAGGGTGCTGGAGTCCATATCTTTAAAAACTACGACGCCTTTAGAAGACTTCGATAAGTTGACCTGGATTATTGAACACCTCTTCCTTGTTTGCAGACGTATAAATAAACAACTCCTAACGTGTGTGTCAATCCATTACCAACTACCAAACATCCATATCCCAGCATTGACCCCACCGTGCAGCGCAGCGAAACGTGAATATTTTTTAAATCCGACTGCATTGACAGCTAGCAGAAAATTATTTTCAATTAATCCTTACAACGTGTTACAGTTCCGAGAACAACGACCAATCCTCCGAGGGGCTTCGGTTAGTGATTATACCTAAGCGCTCTGAAGGTGGAAATGGGTCGATGTAATAAAAATTCAATCTACGTGTGGCAGAGTAAAACAATTGCAAGGAGCTAGAGGAAAAGCATTGGAGTTTCAGATAAGTTTGATGTCCTTTCAAGGGAGCAACAGCAAAACAAAGGAGTGTTCAAGCTCGTAGAAGGCAGATGGGTGAATATGAACGTAATCACCTGTTGTGTACTCGTTGTTTGACACGTACCATGGCATTAGTGATTGATATGGGAAATCCTTAAAAGATTTTTCACAAGTGGAAGCTGAACTAATGGACACAAGATGGGACGATTGATGGATAAAGGAAAAGAATCGTTCCGCTGATATTGTTATAATGGAATCGTATGATGTCCGAGGAAAATTTTTCAAGAGTGAAAGGGAGCCGTAGTTGCTTTACATGAACGAAGAGTGGTCTATCCAGAATAGTGACCATTTGATCAGCTCAATGAATAAATTAACCAAAATATGTATGTATGTCTGTTTATGAGATGTCTGCTAGTTGTATAAGCATGCGATCAGCTGAACTGTCTGTTGTTTTGATTTACAACTTCGAAACCTCTGTGACCCATTTTCCGAAAGCTACCTTCCCAGACAGGTCTTGCTGACGCAGCTTTCAGAATGTTTGTGCAACCGCCTATGAATGTATGTATGTTCTGATAGTCATCTAATGCTGTTGAAGAACTAAACAAATATTCATCATATCGCCATACTTAGCTAGCAGTGCGGAATCAGGTCGATAAAAATCTGAAAAAAACAATGCAAGCAATTTAAAAGTTTTCCAATACATTCCGCTAAACTAGGGTAAGCTTCCAATATCTAGACCATCGAATATTCCTTCTTTGACAGCTACATACACGTACATACATATGTAGGTATTTATAGAAAAAAAAGTAAAAACACATTCAAATGGTTGTGCTTCTACTTCTGGGTAGACAGCAATGCCGGGTATGTGGGGTAACAAAATGAATACATCCAGCCAACCTACCATACTCCATCCAGCCGTCGCTTGTATTGAATTTCGTGTTCGATTATACATCATTCTGTTCCGTTGAGGAACATAACCATAGGACACTACTCTGCGCAGAAGGATCTTCCTTCTTTGGTCTCCGTTGTTGTCCTCTATACTCGTATGCATGATGTGGAAATAGTGGGAAAACAAAAAAAATATCAGGACAAGTGCAAGACAGGCGGTAGGGTTTGAAAAGCACTAGTAGTAGCAGCAGAAGCGCCAGACACCAGACATGACATCGACACCATCACTGTTAAGTGTTGTAGCACCAAGTGGCTCCGCGTTAGTAGTATAGTCATTGATGCTCGGTTGTCCTTCCATCTCCAGACAAAATACCAGTTTCCCCAAGTTACTTTTTTGCGCTTGGTTTATTCAGGAACTCTTTTTTTTCGGTTTTATTGCGATACGTTCTACAAATTTACGGGTGTTTGCCCTTATGTTTCGCGAAATATTGTGTATCGAGGGCAGGTCCTTGATCCTTCGTCTATAACAAGTTGAAAAGGATGCATTTGGTTTTTTTTTTGTTTTGTTTTTACTTTTTGTTTTTTCTTTTACTGCTTGCAGAAAGTGATGATTTCAGTTCTTCGATGTTGAGTGTTAGATATAGGAAACTAATGCAAACGAAAAGGATGCGTTTGCTCTGAATAAAATTTAATTGCTTTTTAATATGACAAACGCAAGTTTTTTCATAAATTGACATTCATACCATGATCGTATGATAGGAGGGAGCGCAGAGAGCAATTTTTTTTTCCTGATTTAAAATGGCCTAAAAACATAAATATAATATTTTTTTTTCGATGAAATCATTTTTTTTTGTTTTTTTATTAAAATTTAATGTTTTTTTCTTATTTTTTTAATTTTTTTTTTATTTCAATCTGTTAAACACCCCAGAGGGCGCCGTGGCGCCTGACGCACGATGAGCAAGTTCGTTTAGCGAGAATGTTTATTTCGCGGCTTTCTGGCAAAACCCCCAGTAGTATACTTGCCTTGTAAAAGCTCTTCGACTCACGCCGTTCGGAATCGGCAATAAAACTGTAGGTCCCTTTCACCTGTATGAAAAATAAATCAAACACCCCAGAGTATCTACCTATAAATAACTAAGCTTTAGCTACAGGCGCCTGCCTGACAGTTGTTGACATACCCTCAGCGGAGCGACTAAACCCTGCGGAAAAAAGGGTGAAAATGCTGTTAGCGAGCGAAGCGAGCCACCCACCCCATACTTTAAATACACAAGACTTTCTTACAGGCCTGCCTGACAGTGTTTGGTCCTCGCTTATTCAACTATGAAAACCCTAAGAAAAATGTTTGAATGAAATAAAAGAAAATAAATAAATAAAAGAAATAAAAAAAAAATTAATAAGAAAAACAAAAAAAAATTTATTTCCTCGAAAAAAATATTATATTTATGTTTTTAAGACATTTTAAACCAGAAAAAATATAAAAAAAAAAAATATGCTCACTGCGCATAATGGAAACCCGCTCCTTGATTCATATGATTCATAATATGGGGGTGGCCGTGGTGCAGTGGTTAACATCATCGACCGTCGAGCCGAAGGTCCATAGTTCAAATTCGTTTCATAGCCAAGAAAAAGCAATTCCTATACGGAAAAAAGTATGCAACACAGTTGTGAATGGAAAGCGACCAAAACGTACTGCTGCAGGCATAACACTCACAGTATATGGTCAATTTAAATTCATCCTCTGTGTATGCAATATTAACACCAAAAATGCATGAACGAATTATTGTGAATTATAACCAACGCGAAATTTGGTCGGCTCTCGTCCTATGTAGGACAAACCACCCCTGAGAGTAGTGAACGAACATCTACGACCTAAAACCACTGCACTCCGTTCAGGTTGTGTGGAAAAATATCAACCTGCGCGAAACTCTCCCTCTCTCTGTTATCTTCACTCGCACAACGTTCAAAACGTTATAAGGCCCTTAGCCTTGAGTACGAGTGTTACTATAAAAACAAAATAACAGAGAAACACGAATGCGCCTATGAAGCAATAGAATTAATGAGGCCCATTCTCGCATTTTCACGGATGGCTCCAGGTTTGGGCGGGGGTCCGGCGCTGGAGTCTTCTTTGAGCGCGAAGACATCCGACTGCTCCTCTCGTTAGGAAAGTATGCGTCGGTCTTCCAATCAGAGATATACGCAATCCCAGTGACCATGCACTATGTTGTGAAGCACAGGTGAAAGGGGGAAAGCATATGCGTCTGTAGTGACAGCCAAGCTGCACTAAAAGCTGTGTGTAACCCCTTAACTAGCTCCAAACTAGTGCTTGAACTCAAGTCCTTCCTGAACAAAGTCGGCAGACTAAATTCATTAAGGCTTGTATGGGTTCCAGGCCGCACTGGAATCCCAGGAAATGAGATGTGTGATGAAGTCACCAGAATGGGTTCAGAGGAGAGCTTCTTAAAACTTGAACTCGCTCTAGGTCTACCTGCGTCAACGGTAAATTCCTACATTAACGATTGTGTATTTAGATCACACTACCGTAGATAGAGGAATTGTCCAGGTTGCAGGATGACTAAGCGCGTATGCCCTGATGTCTGCAAAAAATCTGCAGCATTCCTCCTGACTTTAAGGAGAATCGACTGCAGAAGCCTCGTGGGAGTTATCACGGGCCATTATACTTTTGCCAAGTATCTCTACATCTACATCTCTTTGCATCAGTGAGAAGCCTACTTGTGCTGCATGTTGCGAGGAGGAGGGTGACACTGCAGTGCATTTCCTCTGTGATTGTCGCGCCTTTGCTCGCGCACGGTGGCGCACCCTTGGAGCCGACGTGGTGTGTGCCGAATCCCTTAGCTCTACATCACTGAAGCTCCTTCAATGTTATGTAAGGTGTCTGTCTGGAGTACAATGGACCAGCGTTTGCGTCTGAGTGCTCCAGCGGATAGCAGAAGCTTTCAAACAAAAAAAAAAAAAAAAAAAAGAAACAGTTCGAGGCTAAAAGTGTCGTTGGAGATACAAGCAGGTTAAAAACTGTCCGCACACCTGAAAATATCTCTGTTGTGCAGTTAAGTGCGAAATATGATTCAAAACAATCAACAACGCGCCAATGAAGGACAAATTGTGCACAAGGACTCAATTATTACGCCAAGTGACCATCATTCGCGCCGTTCGTTAATTAATTAGCCCTTACAGCACCGTGCTAGTGATAAAATAAATCATATTCGGTGAATGGGACGCTGAACTTGTTAATCAGAGAAAAGTTGGGACAACAGAATTCGTGCTGTAAAATACAACAACGCGAATATGTTTCAATACAATGGTCATTTTGATGAAGGATCTACAGTTAATCCTGGAGTGACTCAAAAAGAAGAAACTTGTGGGTATTAATACATCCAATCTTGCGTTTAGATACTTTCCACACGTGGCTATAAAGAGATCCGCCATCCTGTGTACCAATGCACTGAATAATACAAATTATGCCGCTTCGAAACTACATAAAACTAACTCCAAAAAATAAAATGAATACATAAACGAATGATTCTTAAAGAGATGTGATGTTGAATCATACAGCTATAAAGGAAGTAAACGCATCTGACAATGTTTAATTGATTGAGGTGTTACCCAAGGTGATACCCAGGTTATCTAATCTTCTAAGGGGGTATGAGCTCAATTTCTTCGTAAATGCCCGCTGAGCAGCATCTCCATCCAAGACTTCTAAGGAATTGACAAACTTCAGAATCAACGACCAAAAATAAAGTCCTTAGAACGTCCGCTTTCCTCCAAGTTTTAAATCATTAACGACGTGAACTCACTTAAAACTTATCATTTAAGGGCATTGAAACATTTTAGTATTTCCTTTTTATCTTATCCGTTTTCGCTCTCCAATTTGTGGTAAATTCCTTTTTCAACTCAACACGACAGCAGAGTCCTCGAGAAGGTGGTCCAAGGAGCCCTGTCTATATTAGTTAATGACAATACCATCATTCCGGATAATGAAATCGGTTTCCAATGTAATAAAAGCAAGAACCAATGCACGGGTGTCTTAGATAAGCTTTCGACATCGCTTGTTCAGAAGTTTAAATAGATGGGCATCAGTGAACTATACTACCGTGTTCAAAAAGTAAGGTATGTAATATAGCATTTATTTTAAAAAAAATCTTTATTTATTCTTCGAAATAGGGTAAAGAGAGCGAGTGAACAGAACAAAACAGCTGATCGCGGTTAATATGGCAAACGCCAGCTTTGATTTCGGTCCCGGGTCAATTCAAATTGACACACAGCCTCCGCGTGGCCTCCCCTGGATAACTGCCCCGGCATCCATTGGGTAGTGAACCAATGTGTGCAGCGACCCGACCCCTTGTTCCTGGGGTAAGAGGAACCTGGCCCTCCAGATTGCGGGTTGTGCAACATCCCTAAGGGTAACACCCTGTCACGGTAAAAAATAAAATGTATCGAAGCAACATAAAGCCTCGGATACGGATAGATACAAAGCTAACGACCCCGACAAATGCCTAAATGACTCGTGAGTCTGCACTTGGAATGTGAGGTCCCTTAACAGACCGGGTGCAGGCAATAAATTGGAGCAAACCCTCAGCTGCTACAAAACGGATATAGCCGCACTCCAAGAATTGCGATCGGATGAGGATGAGGATTTGTTATTCGAGGAAGACTCCGACAAAAAGCCTTAAGCTTTCGGCATGTAAGCGAATGCCTCATAACATTCCGCATCAATATCAAATTCGGAAACATTAGCGTTCACGCCCCAACCGAAGAACAGGACGATCGACTTAAAGACGACTTCTACGATCTCTTAGATAGATCCTATGGTCCATCTCCCAGCTACGATACGAAAATAGTACTAGCAGATTTAATACGAAACTGGACAAAAAGGACATATTTGAGTCGATCACAGGGAAGTACAGACTACACGACAGCACGTCCGAAAACATACACAGGCTACTTGACAGCCTATTCCAGGGCTATAATGCCAGGGCAGAAGCCTGTAGGCATGAAGACAGACAACTAGTAGTAGAGTCACAGTCGATGCTGGGACGCTTCTGTAAACTGTTTAACGGCGATGATAGATCCGATACTGCTTTCAAGTAGAATAAACCATTCGCATTTGACGAACCTGCAAGAGAATCCCGTCCACCCGAATGCTTAAAACTTATAAGCCTTATTAGGTGTAGGCGCGGACGTCCTTTACAGCTCATCTGCAAAATATGGTCGGAAGAAAGTATGCCCGACGTATGGAATCTCAGCATCGTTTGCCCCGTCCATAAGAAAGAAGACCCCTATAACTGCGCCAAGTACATGGGAATAAGTCTCCTTAACATCGCATATGAAATCTTCTCTGCCGTACTGTGTGAATGCTTGAAATCATTTGGGGATTGTGGTTCTAGCCAGGTAAATCCACAACAGAAAAAACATTCACACTGCGGCAGATCTTGGAGAAGACACAAGAATACCAAACATTGGCGGCTGCAACTTCAAAATGGTCAAGGACTTCGTCTACCTTGGCTTATTAGTGACCAGCGACAACAACACCAGCGCTGTGATCAAACGTAGAATTACTCTTGCCAACCGCTGCTTTATTGGGCTCAAGTGGCGATTGAGAAGTAGACCCCTCTATACGAATCCGGTTCTCCTCTAAGACATAGAGGACATAGAGGCCGAAAGCGGATGAGGCGGCCCTGCGTCGTTTCGAGAGCAAAAAATTCTGCTAGAGTGAAGGAAAAGACACAACGGCGAACTGTACGGGCTTTACACCGACATCGGCCTAATACGGCGTCTTCGGGCCGACCCCGAGGGACGACGCAGCAAAGAACGCACACATGTGGAAGGGGGCCCTAACCAACTGGGCGTGCGGCGCTAGAAGCAGCTGGTAAAATATCATGACAACTGGAGAAGCTTGTTGCTTGAGGCACAGGTTCAGACCGGACTGTAGCACCAACAAATAAGTATTCTTCCAAACAAATTTCATTGCCTTCAATCAGCGCAATCTCCCTTGATACAAATAACTTACGCCAATGGATTTCCCAATGTTTTGAAACAGTTGTTGAAGTCGATTTTCGGAATGGCCTTAAGATCTCTCTTCGGTGTGACTTTTATCTCTCCTATCGACTCAATGACAATGACTCAATGACAATGTCCCTGGAACAGTTCTTGGCTTTGCAAATAGCCAGAAGTCGCGCGGTACCAGATCAGATGAATACGATGAATACGGTGGTTGTGGAACTATATGGGTCAAGTTGTGCAGTGTGAAACGGTACATAATCGCTGTGCGAAAACCAATAGTCGTCTCGCTAAGATTCTAGCCACTTTAGGCGAACAGTTTTCTCAAACGACGTTTGTATGTATGTATGTATGTTGGCGTTACAGTCCATGAAGAACCTGAGCCGAGCTTCTCTCAATCACCCATGTTGTGTGTGATTTCATTTTCCCATAGGTGAAAGGGGCCTACAGTTTATTGCCGGTTCCGAACGGCGAATTTCGAGAAGCTTTTCATGACAATTTTACTACAGGGGGTTTTGTCAGAACCTCGCTGAGACGTTTGTATATCGCTCTAATATTAATCTCAATTGACAGTTTGACCTTGCGGAAGCGAATCAAGATACACTCAGGAGACCTTGATTCTTGGGCGACTTTGACGCCGTTTTTTGGACTTGCCTCACCTTTAACCGATATGCATTTGACTGATCGGTTGCTTCCGCGACGTAGGCATAACTCTATATAAGTCTAACCTCTGGTAATAAGGCGGTTCCAGAAATGGAAAACATTGTTTCACGCATATCATCCTTTTGAAATGCCATCATCATAAGCAAGATCTCTAATTATTAATCGACGGCTTACAAGCGCCAAATCTTTGCTTTTTTGGACGTGAGCACGCATTTTAAATTCAAAAGTTCCCGTACCTTTGGAGGCAGTAGTGTGTATAATGAGAGAGTGCGACTTAACGGCTTTGTATCCCAGAAGCTTTCCTCTATTTGGATCACTGCAGGCTGATTCAGGATGGATAAGCGAGGCCGTTCATTTTCCATGTAGCCCGTCATTTCCCGGCGATTTTATAATACAAACCAAAATGGGCAAGCAAGCAAAAATGTCGCATATAGGTCTGTGAGAATTCACTTGAGCGTCAAGAAAAGTTCACAAAATTACTCACTTTGTCTTAAATTCATTTTATTTATTACAAACTTATAACTATCTTACGCGCTACATGCGGTTTTTTTACGCACGGGGACGCCGCGGTACCGTTGCTGTGACGCAATTGTTCAGTGCACAGATGCGGAATATTTCCGTAGGTCTCAATCGGCAGTTTGCGATCGGCTTGCAGCAATGGAGGTTTACAAAAGGAAACGAGTAATTTTCGCGTACGTAGTGCATAAAAAGGACGCCGCGGCGCAGTGGTTAGTGTGCTGGACTCTGGCGCACGATGAGCGAGTTCGGATCCCGATAACACCAACGCCATCGAATGGTTTTTTCGCGATGTTCCTCCTCGGCGGGGTACTGGCAAAAACCCCCGTAGTATACTTGCAATGAAAAAGCTTCTCGACTCACGCCGTTCGGAATCGGCATTAAACTGTAGGTCCCTTTCACCTGTGTGAAAAATAATTCACACCCAACATGGGTGATTGAGAGAAGCTTGGCTCTGGTCCTTCATGGGCTGCAACGCCACCAAAGAAGTAGTGCATAAAAACTATGTTGTTAACCATCGGCTAACAAAAGGATTATTGGATTGGATATATGGAGAGAAAATTCTGAAAATTCTTTCAACTATTTTCGAATGAGTGTAAAATCTTTTGATGAAAGGGGTGAAAGGACTCCTCCTTGTGGAAGCCCTTCAGGTGCCGATACTGTCACTGAGACATTCCGCATGAGGCTGATATAATACGGCTATTTAGTATCGCTCTAATCCAGTGATTAGTGGGATGGTATACACCCCTGCAGGATAAAGCAGTGGTGATCGAATCACAGCCAGTATTATCAAAGCTCCCCTCCATATCGAGGAAGGCGCTAATTGCGATCTTCTTGTGTGTAAAACTATTTTCAACGAGCATCCCCAGGTAGGGTAGCGCATTCTCAGTAGATAGTTCTTTGCGATATGCAAACTGATTGGAATGCAGTGGTATCTGTTTCTCCAGGATACCTCTAATATGGAGCTCTACTAGTTTTTGAATTGTTTTAAGAAGGAACGATTTCAAACTAATAGGGCGATACAATTTAGATTGTTCGCTTGGCTTTCCAATCTTGGGGATGAAGACATGATGGACTTTCGTCCAGATTTCAAGATATATCCCAGGTTAAAACAAGACCTAAAAAGAACTATCAGTGGTGATGAAATATTTTTTATCACAAATATTTGATTGTTTTATTAAATTGAGATTAATACGCGGTAAAATGACGCATGTGTGCACTGCACAATACAAAACAATATACTGTAAGACGCAACTGCGTTTGCGGTGACCCTGCAGTCCCGCAGAAACTTGGGAGTCTTTTTGCCCGCAAGAATAACGCACGGTGACGCAGCGTCACCGCAAGTGCATGTGCACCACTCACGCAGCGTCACCGTGCGTCTAAAAACCGCATGTGTGCACCGGGCCTTACTCGCCCTATGCGGGCACTTAAAAACAAACCATATTCCTATACCGAGAGTACGCTAAGTTCTTTTTTTAATTTTCTTTGCAAGAAATATCGTACAAGTAATGAAATTACTCTATATATTAAGTAGTCGAAAGGCACAGAATAAGTATAGTAGTATTGTTTGCTTTAGAGTGCCGGCATAGGACCAGTAAGACATGTAATGTAATTATGATGTAAGCTAGTTTAGTCATTTTGTCTAGCGCGTTAAATAGTTTTAAGACTGATATCAATAAAACGAATTTAAATTGTACAAAAAAATATATGCATACATGTCTTTCGACCACTAAATATTAACAGTAAATAGAATGGTTTTATTATATTGTTTGCCAAGAGATTAAAAAAAAAAAAAAAAACCTTGCGTAGTATCGGGAGCAGAAACTAGAAACTAATTTTATAATTTTAATCTTATAGCTACCTTATGCTAGAAAAAAATACTGAAAGTATCTTAATTAACTTGAGTACATTATATGTACTATAAATATCTTATTGGCCCCGTGCGGCCACTCTACGACAACCAATATTTGTTTCTAAAAAATGTCTTTCGACTTATATACATACACATTTGTATGTATGTATGTATGTTGGCGTTACAGTTCATGAAGGACCAGAGCCGAGCTTCTCTCAATCACCCATGTTGTGTGTGATTTAATTTTCCCATAGGTGAAAGGGACCTAGAGTTTATTGCCGGTTCCGAACGGCGAATTTCGAGAAGCTTTTCATGACAATTTTACTACAGGGGGTTTTGTCAGAACCCCGCTGAGGAGAAAAACCGTGAAAACACGCTCGATGACATGGCTGTCTCGGGATTTGATCCCGAGTTAACGGCGTCAGAGGCCAACACACTACCCACTGCGCTACGGTGCTCTCATACATACAAATTTGCTCAAAGTTAAATTTAAAAAATTTTTTAAAGCGAAGAAATGTTATTTAAAAAAAAATTTGCATAATATTAAAATGTTATCGTATTCTAACTATTTTAACCTGTCTTACCTAATACACATATCCATAATACAATATAATAATATACGTATACATATATGTGTGTATACAACTTTAAAATATATTAGCTTAACTTATTATACATTAGTATAACTGCTGAACCTTGAGGCGCTCCGGCTCACAGAGCGCGACCTCAGCCCCATAGAGTAATCGCCTTTTCACGTAATTACGTGCCACATGGCAGATTAGCGGTACCGCCAATCTATCCTGAATCAGCCCACAATAATCTAAATAAAGGAATGATTCCAAAGGGACAAAGATACCAAGTCGCACACGCTCATGGTACAAACTGTTGGGGTAGTAAGCCCCAGAGATCAAGTTATTGACCGAAGTTATTGCCCTGGGAACGTGACCTCGAATCAGCTTTATCAGATAATTGTCTATCCGCACAATCCTTGCCCCATCGTATAGGACCTCATCGTGATAGAACTTTGTGTGCTCGGATTCTGATGTTCGGTGCAATACGAGACAAGTCCTTAGACATTGTCGCTCAAACACTCGAATCTTTTCCATAAACCTGGCACTCACATTGAAGCAAACGGGACGTCCATAGGCAATCATCGGCCTAATTAAGGCCATGTAGCATTGTAGATTACCTTCACTGGAACAGCCATGTTGCCACAGCGGCCTGAGCCCTTTCCAGAGCAGCATCCACATTTTTATCGAAATATAGCTACTGATCCAGCCAGATCCCAAGATATCTGCCTACATTTCTACCTGCGAGTGGACACCCGTCCGTTCCGAGGATTGAGGATCTTCGCCAGTGCTTTCTAGAGTCCCTAGAGGCTCTAGATAGCGGCGTTCTAAATAATAATAGTCGCTGATTTCTGTTGATTTTCAGCTTCCAGTCATCACAGAACTGCTGAACTCTGTCGTACTTTGTCGAAGTCACGCTAAAATAAAATAGCAATGACGTCGGTCGTTGGACCTGATCTGTACGCAATTAGGTGGGGGGTGGGCGTGGTGCAGTGGTTAACATCATCGATCGCCGATCGGAAGGTCTATAGTAAAAGTAATTCCTATGAAAGTGAATGGAAAGTGACCAGACGTACTGCCTGTAAGCATAACACTCACAGTATATGTATTTATGTATGGTGGCGTTACAGTCCATGAAGAACCTGAGCCGAGCTTCTCTCAATCACCCATGTTGTGTGTGATTTCATTTTCACATGGGTGAAAGGGACCTACAGTTTATTGCCGGTTCCGAACGGCGAATTTCGAGAAGCTTTTCATGACAATTTTACTACAGGGGGTTTTGTCAGAACCCCGCTGAGGAGAAACACCGTGAAAAACACGTTCGATGACATGGCTGTGTCGGGATTCGATCCGGAGTCATCGGCGTCAGAGGCCAACACACTACCCAAACAGTATATGGTCAACACCCCCAAACTCACAGTATATGGTCAACTGAAATTCATCCTCTGCGTATGCAATATTAAAAGTGCTCGAACGAATTATTACGGACTATAACCAAAAGCGGAATTTGGTCGCATCTCGTCTAGGACAACCACCCCTGAGAGTAGTGAACGGACATCAACGACCCAAACCACTGCACTCCGTTCAGGTTGTGTAACAACACATCATAAGAGAATATAAAACTCTTGAACCTGCGCGTGTCCCTAAAAAAAAAAAAAAAAAAAAAAAATGGCGGAGACCATCATTTGACTATCGATTGGCGAAGACTATCAGATCGCTCTGATGTACATATGTAAATGCTTTATATTAGACTGTATTGGGAGAATATATATACGATACAGGAAACGATTAAGGCAATCGAATTCTTTCTGAAGCTTCATATATAAAAGACGAAGCTCAGGATCATCAGATTTCTTTTTAAATCTTGTAAAAGCTTTATATATTTTTTTTTTGGTTATTAAGACGAGATAGTTTTTTATTGAATCAAATTGGGTTGGAGTTATTCCGAATTAGTTTTTTAGGAACAAATCGCTCAACGCCGGAATTTATAACGTTGTTAAAGAGCTTGTAAGCCTCTTTTAAGTTGGGTAAGTTGACGATATCCTTCCAACCATGTTCATTTAAATAACAATAAATAATAACAATACTTATATTCGAGTTTGAAACTTAACTTATGTGGATTTGAATAATGATATAAATCTAATTTGGCAAAAATGCAGCAATGAAAAACGGAATTCCGAAACATTGGCAGCTCAGATTTTTTTCAACATTTAAAGAGCATTCGATGTCTACAAATACGAGATCAAGTATTCGATTGAAATCATTGGGAATATTATTGTTTTGTCTTAAGTTATATTGGCTACAAAAATCGATTACAAATGTTTCGTTTTCCGATTTTATATTCAAGGGAACTAAACATTGCTCATCTGAATCAAATTTCCATTCAATATCACCTAAATTGAAATCACCTGTATATAATACATGTTGGTCATTCGATAAATTCTCGAAAAGAGGCAAACAATTGTTAAGATGTAAGTTATATAATTCAATATGACTCCTAGGAGGAATATAACTGCAGGTAATAAACATTTCGGAACTATTAAGAAGACCAACTTTAATAATTAATTTATCTACATCCCAACCAGAGGAGGATGGTAAATTGTCAGAGAGAAGAGCTAATTTATTACATTGAAAAGAGGACCTGACAGCAATTAGAATTCCACCGCCTCTCTCAGATCCGGATATAGTATTACATCTGTCTTTTCTAAATATTGTATAGTTATTCAAATTAGCAAATTCAGGCCTTAGAATATTATCATTTAACCAAGTTTCAGTTAAGAAAATAAAATCATAAGCATCGTTAACAAAAGCGTAACGAAGTGATTCCAATTTGGTCCTCAGACCTCCTACATTATGATAATACATGTTGAAACTTTTCATAAATGGGGTTATATCACAGCTGGATTCGATACTTCTTTTTCGTTTTTTGATTGGGAAATAAATGGTTTAATTTGGGCTCCAAAAGACCAAAATTCAGCGTCGAATGCACGTTCGTAGGTACCGTCAGGGAGACCCAGTTTAAAATTAACAAAGCGCAGCGTAGCAACATCAGCTTCTTTCTTAACTAGTCGTTGGCATCGAAAAGCACTTTCCGGAAGATTTACCTTTTTTGCGACGAATAAAAATTACGTCGGCTTCCTGAACACTTATATCCAAACAAGAAAGGTGCAGAAACCTGAGTCTTGAGACGTTTTTGAGAGCATCATCATCTGTAAACCCAACCGCGGAACCAAAGATACGCTGTGGCTGCTGAAAGGAACGTTTGGCACCGTCGTTAAAACATCTCACAGTACTCTCCGTAGGGACAGCGGCAACACTGGCACCTTCACTGGCAACTCTCGTTGGTTTTTGTAGCGTTTTAGCTTAGGATAATGTAGTAGGGCTAGCAGTAATCACCTTCTCTGTTGAAATCTTCTCCGTCTGTTGTTGTTGGGCTTGTTCGAGAGAAAGAACTTTAGCTTCAAGAATAGTTACCCTCTTCGATAAAATGTTATTGTTCTCTTCCAACATGTTGATTTTAGAGAGGGCATAAATAAATGCTGAAAAGGATCGGCGGGGTCACCGTGCTCTGCTGTAGCCCATTTTTAATTTCGAATGTTTGAGTAGAAGTCACGTTGGCAGTAAGTGACTGTTTGTTGTGCTTTAAGGTCATTAGACATTACCTTACTTTTTGCGAAAATGAGGACAATTTTTTATCCTAGCTTGAATAACGTTTATTTACAATAAGATGGTGTAAGTTGCCACACAAGGCATCGCTGAAATATGAATGGGCCTGTAGGGTCATGCGATTTAACACCGTTTAGCTTCTTATGTAGATTTTTAAGATTTTCCTACTGAGATTACTGAGATAAACCACACAAGCGTTTATCATACACACTGTTTTTAGTAAATTGCTTTTGACATTGCTCCAAGCGCAAAACGTACAAGGACTACCTTAAGGACATCAAAAAGCTATAAAATAAGTCAAAACAATGTATTTTCAGGATGACGTTAGCCAGTAAAATATGAAAACTCGAGCCATTATGCTTAAAAATGGTGGAACAAACGACAAATGCAGCCGCACGAAGCCACCAAAAACAATGGGCCTGTATACACGAGAATATCGCTAGCAGCAGGAAGACCGGTTTGATGCTCTACACTGAAGCATACACGGGATTCATTTTTCCAGAAGAGAAAATTATAAATATGAACCTTGTTCAATTGTGTTAGTGTTTCTATCTTTTTGACATTTCATTTGAAAGAGATATTTCCTTTGACAGAGATATTAAGTGCAACCACGCACTAAAACGTCCCATTGTTTTTTTTCCGATGTTCACTGCTTGAAAGACCAATGATGATTGAAGCGCAGCACCAGGCAAAAAAAGTGCGGACTCGAAAACTGAAGAGTTATGTATGTATTAGTTTTCCACTTCTGTTCACCCACTACTGGGCCTGTATACACGAGAATATCGCTAGCAGCAGGAAGACCGGTTTGATGCTCTACATTGAAGCATACACGGGATTCATTTTTCTAGAGAAAAAAATTGTATATGTGAACCTTGCTCAATTGTGTTAGTGTTCCTGTCTTTTTGACATTTCATTTGAAAGAGATATTTCCTTTGACAGAGATATTAAGTGCAACCACGCACTAAAATGTCCCTTTGTTTTTTCCGATGTTCACTGCTTGAAAGACCAATGACGATTGAAGCGCAACACCAGGCAAAAAGAGTGCGGACTCGAAAACTGAAGAGTTGTATATGTATTAGTTTTACACTTCTGTTCACCCACTAAATTTGCGGAAGAAAATGGTATTCTGTTTCGTACCGCAACCTTCAGCTCTCTCTCCCACAAAACCGGTTTTTTTTCGGATGATATATTCTCGTGTATACACCCTCAAATACTACCAAACAAAAACTATAACTTTTGAATATATACCTCTTGAGTCCAATGCTTGTATGTATACATGTATGTCGATGCAAGTGAATTTTAAGCTCATTCTCATTGTGGGCGTTAGACCATAGCAGACAATTCCAAAATATCCAACAGAAATAACAACTTCAATTTGATTAGTTGCCATGAATGGCATGGCCCATAGCCCCGGCCATAGTGCTACAAATCGCACTAAGTCATGTTGCCAAAAGCCTCCATGCCCAATGAACAGCTAACGTCACCCGAGCAAAAAAGGAAAACCAATATTCCCAGAAAAACATCATCCGCACGACTTCAGTTCAAATTGAATAACGAACGTGCGTCTATGCGTTCCTGATGAGTATACACACATACATACATACATAATGGCTCTGGGGCCGATGGAATTCTGCAGTTTCGTCTGAACTCTTTAAACGAGCTAGCTTTCATGCCAAAAAAACGAAAACTTTTCACAAGCGGTCGACACAAATACATAAATTAACGAAACAGTAACAGCGGAACATCGACCTGTTCACGATTAATGACCCAACCGACTGGGATATGAACTTCATGCTGTGGACGCTTAATAAATCATTCCGCCACATCTAGTCGTACGAAATGTCTTCAAATGTCTTCTCTCAGACAAAAAGTCCCAAAAGACAACATAATACTCGTGTACGGTAACGGCAAACCGAAGCAGCATTAGTAGATTATTCATTCCCAGGACTCTTCCTACCCAGCCATACCGCCTTGGTTAGAGGGATAATGCAATCCAGTATGTTCGGGGAAAAGAAAAGGAATTGCTCTGGAGGCAATGAAGCTGCGTTGGTTGAGGTTGTCGAGTGGTTGATAGATTGCCCAAGGATACTTGACGTTAAGTTGATTACTCAAGATGATTTTCGTCACCAGGGTCGTTGGGGAAAACCTACACGAGAATTATCACCCCCTCAGCAAATTGCCGAAGATCACAATGGTGCGGCGGGCCACTGCCACCATATAGTAAAAACGATTAGCTTCAAGCCGAGCCGATTTTCATTCATTACTATCTTCCGCACACAAATAGATTTCTAACGCCACACAGATTATTTGTCCAATTCATCAAGGCTTCCCCTATACGCTTAGTGGCGTTCACACGTACGCCCCGTTTCCATGGCGCAAACAAACAGCAACATGTGTTGTTACAACCCCGGCTCGTGTTGGCTTTTTGTGTGCAATTAATTGGATAAAAAAAAAAATTTAAGAAACGCACATACGGCCCGTGCCTCACGTATTGAATAAAAGTTTTCGTTCTTTTTTTCTGCTCTTGTTTCCTCGGTTATTAATGCCCTCCGATGACTGGCTGAACTTTGCTTGTCTGTGGATATAGGAGGCAACGGTACAAGAAGATGACGTGGTCGGCAAAGTATGTGAAAACAATTTCAAAAATCCTTCGTTCAGTTGATTGAGGATTATGGCAATAGATTTCTGCGGATTGTTCACCGCAGAAATCTATTGCCAATCGGTTGAAGGGTAGAAATAATGGAATAATAGCGTGGAACGTGGCGGTATAGGGTTGTGTTTGTTGAAAGGAGGTGTGAGTTGGAAGCGGAATTTACCACAAATTGAAGGTCGAAAACGGATAAGTCAAATAGGAAATACTTTAATATGTTTCAATGCTTTTGAGGTATGGGTTTTGAGTGACTTCATGTCATAATGAATTACCTACGACTCGAAAGAAAGCGGACGTCATAAGGACTCTATTTTAGGTCGTTATTTCAGAAGTCTGTCAATTCTTAAGAAATCTTGGGCGGAGTTGTTTCCGAGCAGACATTTACGCTGCGGAATTGAGCGCTATACCTCCTCAGAAGGTTTTGTAACTTGCATTCAACACAGCAAAGAGAACTCCTTTGTAGAAGGAATCCGATAATTCTCTTCAGTCAATAGAACAAACATACTGTGTGTGTGTTTTAATGCGGATAAAAAGACAATTGTAGTTTATCGCAATCCAGTGGTGTGAACCCTATTCGGTGTGGGATTCAATTTCTTAACAATACATACGTATTTACCTACAAATTTAATATTTCTTCCAATCAATTTTATTTTCATTACCTCTCGGCTACCTGGTGACTGAGCTGTAAAAAATTAAGGATGTAAAAAAGGAAATCGTCATTTCCGTTTTTTGCCTATTTAAAGCGCGGCCCTCATTACCCTCATCAGTTTGTTTTCAACATTCAAAGTGCAAGGTCCTTTAGATTAAGTAAAACTTTGTTCTATTTTATTCCCACGTATAATTTATTAATATTGTTTTTATTTAATTTGCAATTTAGAAAAGATGGGTCGAGGTAAAACCCTAACAAATTTAGAAATTGGCAAAAATTCTCGCACTCAAGCAAGAAAATTATTCCAACTAGAGATTGCCAGAAAAATTTGCCGAGATCCATGGACAGTCAATCATTTTCTAAGAGATTCAGAAAATGATGGTAAAAACCGAAGAGGACGCACTGCAAGAGCGATAACAGAACGGGATCGCAGGTCAATTTTACGTGAAGCTTCAAACTCCGCTGCGACCGCTCGCAAGATAAAGGAGAAAGTTGGCACTTCAGCCAGTGTCCGGACAGTTCAAAGGGTGATTCAACAGTGTCCACATCTCCGACGGCAAAAACTTAAGAAAAATCCACGTTTACTTCAGCGTCATAGAGATCAGAGATTGGAATTCTGCCGGGCTCACATAAGCTGGAAGCAAGAATGGGAAACTGTAATTTATTCCGACGAGCAAAAATTTAATTTTGATGCTCCTGATGGCTTTCAGTATTCCACGATTTGAGAAAATCGGAGATGTTCCTGTCACATCGTCACACTGCTGTTGGTTCCGTCATGGTGTGGGCTGGTTCCGTCCTGGTGTGGGCTGATTCCCTCAAGGTGTGGGCTGCCCAATAGATCTGGTTGTCTTAGATGGTCGGCAGAACTCAGAGGATTACAACGAGCTTCTGGAAACGCAAGTAATCAATTTATATGAAATTAAATATTTGATGGCCAACGTTGGATTTTCCAGCAGGACAATGCAGCTATCCACACAGCAGCATGTGTAAAACAATGGTTCAGAAGAGAAAACGTGGAAGTTTTAGGTTGGCCGCCTCTTCTTCCGATCTAAACATTATTGAAAATGTTTGGGAATGGCTGTCGCGGAGAGTGTCTCTTAAGGAATAATTAGTTTATTTACTCTTTTAATTATTTTAAATTAGTTTAGTTTCAAATGTCGTCACTTTATCCTGAGATCCTCGATCACAAAAAAGTCGTCGCCAACGATGGCACTGCCTGGACCAGTGCTGACACTAAACGTAGTCGGAAGTTTCAGAACCTGAATGTCATTCTGAACGTCATTCGTAATGACGCCCGCAAGTCTTCTGCAGTCAATTTTCCTTAAGGGTGAGAAGAATACTGCGTATTACTTGCAAACATCAGTACGTATGCTCTTAGTCATTCTGCATCCTGGATATTACCTCCATTTAAGAATGTGTGCATTAAAAACTCAATCGTTGATATGGGAATGGATCGTGGAAGTAGGTAAACCGAAAGCGGGTTCAGCGAATTCATCAGAGACCCAATCAAGCCTTTGTTTAGAAAGGCCTTAAGTTCATGCACTAACTTGGAGCTGGTTACAGGGTTGGACACAGCTTTGAGTTCAGCTTGGCTGTCCCCGCGGTCGCATATGTCTCCCGTCCACCTGTGCTTCGCAACATAGTGCATGACCATAAGAATTGTGTATATCTCTGATTGAAAGACATGCGCAGACTTGGAGCCATCTGTGAAAATGGAAAGACAATTTCGGGTTGGTCATAGTGTAGCGGTAAACATCATCGACCATCGAGCGGAAGGTCTGTAGTTCAAATCCGTTCCATAGCCAAGAAAAAAAAAATTCCCATACAGAAAAAAATTGCGCACTACAGCTGCTGTTGTGAATGAGAAGTGATCAACATACTGATGAAGGCATAACACTCACAATATATGGTCACTTTAAATTCATACTCTGTGTGTGCAATTCGAATATGACATCATAAGTGCATTGAAAAAAATGCTGAGAAATACAACCAACGTGAAAATTCGGTCGGTTCCTTTCCTCCTATATAGGACAACCACCCCTGGAGAGCAGTGGACGAACATCTACGATCCAAACCACTGCACTCCGTTCAAGTTGTGTGATAAACATTATAACAGTATAAAACTCTTGAATTTGTGCGAACTTTAAAAAAAAATCATTTCCAGTTTCAGTATGTAGTCAGAGGGAGTCCTGACGCTATGGAAATTCGACGGTAAAATTATATTGTAGAAGGATGACAGGTGTCGTTGGGTTAGAAGGCATATCCATGAGGCAAGGGTCATAGGATATTTCCCGCGCAGTTCCATTCCAATGTGAGTTGTACTAAAAATCATTTCTCTTGAGATGAGATAGTTGTCCGATGTTTAAGACAACATCCAGATATTGGGTGAATAAAAGCCGTGCTGAAATCGGTGCAGAGACACACAGGTTTGGTACTTCACTCAAACCGGTCGGGTTATTTCCACCGAGAGGAAAGTGCCACACTTGCGTGCTAACTAATCTGAGTTTGGTTAGACTATTCGGCGGTCGGGTACTCCACTGTGACTGCCTTTCGTTCATCCACACTCATGCAAAATAGAGTTGGGTAGTTCCGGACATGTAAAGTTCACGGAACTATGTATGTCCTCTCTCGGACACATGTCCTCTCGTTCCGCAAATTGAACGAAAATAGTTCCATAGTTCCATTCAACCCTTATTCATCAATCACATATGTACAGAAAGAAAAAAAAAAAATCATAAATCCAACGAACATGCTTCTCATACGGTATGAGTTATATCCCGTAATTTTCAAGAAACCCAAAAGTATGGAGATGTGGGTATAAAACTCGAACAGTTGGTGTACACTGTACAGCACACTTGAACTGAAATGAAGAAAAGAAATGCCATGAAAAACATAACTTGTAAAAAAACCAAGTCTCGCAACTCAGATCTTCTACCGTAAAAAGTTGTAAGATCCATGTTTTACCAAGTCAGTTAATTTATTCAGTCCCTACTAAAGGGACCTTCTGCCTTGATTGATTACGTAATTAGCTAACATAACAACATCTTATAGTGACCATACCAATATCAAAATCTTTTATGTTTAAGTAAATAGATTGACCTGGCCATCGCATGAAAACACAATATATCTCACAAGTAATACATATTATATTAAATTAGATTATTTAGTGCGATTTCCAAGTCAATCTATTTACTTAAAACATAAAAGATTTTGATATTGGTATGGTCACTATAAGATGTTGTTATGTTAGCTAATTACGTAATCAATCAAGGCAGAAGGTCCCTTTAGTAGGGACTGAATAAATTAACTGACTTGGTAAAACATGGATCTTACAACTTTTTACGGTAGAAGATCTGAGTTGCGAGACTTGGTTTTTTTACAAGTTATGTTTTTCATGGCATCTCATTCCTTTTTGTAGATGTTTGTATGTTTGTATGTATGTTGGCGTTACAGTCCATGAAGGACCTAAGCCGAGCTTCTCTCAATCACCCATGTTGTGTGTGATTTCATTTTCCCATAGGTGAAAGGGACCTACAGTTTATTGCCGGTTCCGAATGGCGAATTTCGAGAAGCTTTTCATGACAATTTTACTACAGGGGGTTTTGTCAGAACCCCGCTGAGGAGAAACACCGTGAAAAACACGTTCGATGACATGGCTGTGTCGGGATTCGATCCCGAGTCATTGGCGTCAGAGGCCAACACACTACCCACTGCGCCACGGTGCTCTCACTTCTTTCTTTACTTACATATGTATGTATGTATAATATATCGAGGATCGTTATTTTTATCTTTTCTTTAAAACTGAGTTACTTTCTTTTTACTAGAAGGTAGAAACTACATACACATAAAGAAACCAAAGAAACTTTTATTACTTTTTTTACTTTTTATTATATTTATATTTATTTATTTTGGGTGATAAAGTTAACCTTCTGCTTTACATTTGTCTAATCTCCCATTTCTCACCCGTCCTATGTATCCCTCATACAGTTATGTATGTACACACATATGTATTTCTTCAGCGTAGGCACAATTTCGCTGATACCAATGCCTATGCCAGATATACACTGTTCAAATTCATACAATGCACGTGCAAGTGTATTAGTGAACAAATCACACCACGTATAGATGGGTTATATGCTTGAAGTAAAACCAAATCTTTCTGATGCGTAAATACATACATATGTATGTATGTATATGCTCGCCGATACCGAATACAGTAAGCCTACCTACCCTTATTATTCCATTGTTTATGTATATGTATCCAGGCAAACAGATTCATTCACTGATGTATGTATATACGTTTATGGGATTATTTATGCAGTTGGTGTATCTAGAAAACTTAAAATTGGTGTATCTAGAAAACTGAACCGAAATTGCAAAATATTTAAGTTTTTCCTTTGTTTATACACTTAACACTAGTTGTGTTCCAAATTTGAAGCTTCTACGTCTGCTAGAAGTGCCTTAGACTTTTGATGATCGGTCAGTCAGTCAGTGAGTCAGTCAGTGAGTGACAAAATTAAGAAACTTTGACTAGTTATAATTCTTAAACTACTTGTTCAAATTGAATGAAATTTGAAATATACCGTGTCTATGCAATGCTTGCTTGGTTACTGAAAATTCAGACTTCTAGTTCTATCCACAACGAAGTTATAGGGGGTCGAAAATGGCCTATTATGTTACGAGAAAAGGATGGTACGGCCGTGCCGCTTTTTTGCTCGACTTGGCAGGGGCACTGCCGTGCCCCCAGATGAAAGAATATAATGCCCGCACCGCATTTCGTAAACGAATGTCATACATGTGTATGTATGCATTCAGGTCCGGACATGGACATGGTTTGCTAGTTCAATATCGGTGCGAGTACGCATACAGGTTCGGACATGGACATGGTTTGCTAGTTCCATATCGGTGCGATCAGGGCCGGATTAAGAATGTGGGGGCCCCAGGGCCGATCAATGTGTGAGGGCCCTTTAGCGGTCAGAAATTATTTACATTATGCAATAAAATTAAGTCCTCAATTCATTTGATTTGTTTATTATAATAATTTTAACTTAGTCATCTAATACAGCGTAGAAGAGTAGAGTAAAACATAAGTAAATTGTTTCAAATTGCATCTGTATACAGTAAAAACAAACTTACTATCAAATTTTTATTTTAAAAATACTTTTTACGTCATTTTTCATTAGCAAAATTCTTAACGATATCATCAAAAGTTATTTCACGAAGTATGTCTCTTTCTGAACTGAGAAGTATCAAACGAACCAGTCGATCTTCTTCCATGCTCGAACTAAGTCACCAGTACAATTAGTCACCATCATCGATAGGTACAAACGCAACACGATTACTGCATTAAAAAACGTCGAATGTTATCTATTTTTTTTAATAATGCGATATAGAAAAATTTCAAGTGGTTCGTTTTCTTTCTTCTCTTGGAGATGAGCGAATTCTTTGAGCTGTATAAGCTCGTTTGCCAAAGTTGCTTCCAAATCTTCAGAGTACGTATCTACAAGATTAGAAGCATTTTTTGCGATTTCACTGGATTCCATATTCTCGAGGCTATAAGATATTTTCAAAACTGACAATTTTTCTTTGAGAATATTATATCGTGCCGGTGAACTCGTAAAAAACACGTACAACTCTTCAACGATATCGAAAAAAATTACCGCCTCAGGGCATGCACTAGCTGCTGCCTTGCCTACAAGATTCAGTGAATGTGCACAACATGGAATGTAAGCTGCTTTGCTATTTACTTCAAGTATTCTAGCCTGCATTCCTTTGTACTTGCCACTCATATTTGGTGCGGTATCGTACGATTGGCCACGACAATCTTGAATATCAATGCCGTGCTCCTGGAGGAAATGAAGAAGAGCGCCCGCCATTTCTGTTCCCGTGTGGCCACAATTGGGGAGAAAAGTCAAGAACCATTCAACTGGCTCCAAATCCTCAACATATCTGATGGTCACTGACAATTGGCCAATGTGCGCTTCATCAGGGGTGGAATCGACACACACTGAGAAATACTTGGCCTTTTTTACATGAGCAACTATTTCAGCGTGTACTTTTTTCCCCATCAAAGCTATTAGTTCTTCGCAAATGGTTTGACTTTTCATGTTCAGTCACACGATCTGATAAGTGTTTCCAATCACAAAAGTCTTCTGTAACGAACGAATTTCCCCGATCTTCTGCTAATAGTTTGCACACGTAGCAGTACAATTTGCCAGTAGAAGGCGAGAAGCAAAGCTAAAAACAATCGAGTCGTTCTTTGTTCGGTAGCGTTCGATAAAAAATACTCGCACTGCATTTCCGGTCCATGTATCCATCATCTCGCGATTGAGGTACAGAGAATTCGGTCAAGTCTTTTTCATTATGATGCTGCAGCTCAGTTGATCCCTGCTTGATCCAAAAATTAATCATCGCCTCAGTAGGTGGATTTGTCCAGAGACCTATGTCATTCCTGAAATTGACGTCTTCTGTATTATTTTCGTATTCTGATGTTTCAGCTGTAATGTCTTCATTGTTATTATCTTGTCGTGCTATTTCTGTGGACGTTTTTTCTGAATGTGGTAACGGTTTGTCATTGGTGTCCGAAATGTATTGATGATTTTCATCTTCTGTCTTGGATGGAGTCGTTACTGTAAAAAACCTGCTCAACTTAGGTGTTCTCGCCAATATTTCTTCGTTATTTTTATTTTTTCCAAGGATGGCTTTTCTCTTCTGCGCTCCACTTTTGTACGTTCGGATATTTTTGTGCCTGTCACTTGACATGTTGATGTAACTTGTCAATTCAATTTCGAGCACTCCTGTAATATATAATATGTATGATTGGTATGATACATAATTCCCCATGGAAACGTTATCACGTTAAACGTTCGCCATACAGGTGAGCGAATCTAAAATACCAGCTTTTTTCAAGTCAGTGCAATCTTACACTGATAATAGGATGATAGAATTCACCCTATTGACACACAATATTCTAGGAATGTACCAAGAATATTTTTGGAAATATTCCTGGCAAATTCCTAGAATATCGGGTGTTAATAGGGTACGATTGGAAATCAAGTGGAAATATTATGTCTTTTTCTTTGAGTATCACTTTCACGTAAATTTAGCCAACTTAAATTCTTAACAAATTGAAAAACCTATTTGTTCGCCTTTTTGTGGGGGCCCCCAAAATGTGGGGTCCCCGGGCCGCGGCCCCGTCGGCCCTGCCCTTAATGCGACCCTGGGTGCGATAACACATTTAGTTCCGTACATGGACATGTTTTTGCTAGTTCCATATCGGTCCGAGTATACATTTAGTTCCGGACATGGACATGTTTTTGCTGGTTCCATATCGGTGCGAGTATGCATTCAGGTCCGGAGATGGACATGGTTTGCTAGTTCGATATCGGTGGGAGTACCTATGCATGCATACAAATACAAATTTAAATTTTATCAACGTTGAAGTGCCTAATTTATGTACATATGTTATTCGTTATTTTCCCAGTTTCTGAAACAAATAAATAAAATGAAATAAACTACACTAATTTTTTATGGTTGCTTTTGGTTTAAAATGATAATAAAACATGTTTTTAAAAAATCTATCCCAACTTTTCATTTTGCCATTGAATTCAGTAACAAAAAAGCTAAATACATACATATGTACATACATATTTTCCGATCAGGAAAAGAACGGTTCAATGGGCCTGTATACACGAGAATATCGCTAGCAGCAGGAAGACCGGTTCGATGCTCTACACTGAAGCTTACACGGGATTCATTTTTCTAGAAGAAAAAATTGTATATATGAACCTTGTTCAATTGTGTTAGTGTTTCTGTCTTTTTGACATTTCATTTGAAAGAGATATTTCCTTTGACAGAGATATTAAGTGCAACCACGCATTAAAATGTCCCTTTGTTTTTTCCCGATGTTCACTGCTTGAAATACCAATGACGATTGCAGCGCAACACCAGGCAAAAAAAGTGCGGACTCGAAAACTGAAGAGTTGTATATGTATTAGTTTTCCACTTCTGTTCACCCACTAAATTTGCGGAAGAAAATGGTATTCCGTTTGGTACCGCAACCTTCAGCTCCCTCTCCCACAAAACCGGTTTTTTTCGGATGATATATTCTCGTGTATACAGCCTCAATGTTCGTTCCGCGGTTGGAACTATTTTGTGCAACTCAAAGCAAAATTACCATTCTTTAATGCAAATCTGCGCATGTTTTTTGGGGTTGCCATCACCTTTTCTCTTTTGAATTTTTTTTTTTTTTTTTTCTATTTTTTTTCGAATTTATTGTTTTTTTTTTTTTTTTTTTTTTTGTTAATTTTTTCTTATTTTTTTTTTTTTGAATTCTCTTCATTATTTTTTTTTTCTTGTTAATTCAACTAATTCAATTTAATTTAATTTAGGGAGAAGGGAGCGAACAAACAGAGCAAAGAAGTTGATCGCGTTTAACTTGGCAAACGCCAGCTTCGATCTCTGTCCCTGCTCAATCCAAGTTGACACACAGCCTCCGCGTGGCCTCCCCTGGGTAGCTATACTGGCACCCGCCAGGTAGTGAACCAATGTGTGCAGCGACCCGACCCCTTGTTCCTGGGGAAAGAGGAACCTGGCCCTCCAGGTTGGGGGTTGCGCTTAGGGCTAACATCCCTATCGCTTAAAACGAACATTTTGTTCAGAGACAACTAATAGCCTCGGATACGGACGGATTACATGTTGACGACCACCGCAAACGTCAAAAAGGAAACGAATTTCGGTTCTGCACCTGGAACATTAGGTCCCTCAACAGACCAGGTGCAGCCGAACAACTGGTCAACTCATTGGACTGCTATAAGGCAGACATTACCGCGCTCCAAGAAGTGCGATGGGATGGGCCAGGCAAAAAGCGGATGAAAAACTGTGATATATACTACGGAAACTGCTACAGAGAAAATAACCAACGCTTATTCGGATGCGGATTTGTTGTTCGAGACAGACTCAGGAAAAAAGTCTTAAGCTTCCAGTATGTAAGCGAACGCCTCATAACTATCCGCATCAAGGCCAATCTCGACCAAGACGACCTTTATGATCTCCTAGGCAGAACGTATGCGCAATGTCCCAGCTATGACACCAAAATCGTTCTAGGAGATTTCAATGCGAAGCTGGGTAAGGAAGCTATCTTTGAACGGGTCATTGGAAAACACAGCCTACACAACACCACGTCAGAAAACGGACTAAGGCTAGTGGACTTTATGGCGGGACATAACCTGGTAGTAGCAAGTACATGATTCCCACACCTCAACATCCATAAGGGGACCTGGCGGTCTTTCGATCAATCGACAACCAACCAAATTGATTATATTGCGATCGACGGCAGACACTCCACCAGCATCCTAGATGTCCGAACCTTTCGAGGAGCCAACATCGACTCGGATAATTACCTTGTTGCAGCCAAGGTACGGATGCGAACTTCTCGGAACAAACGGAGTCGAGTAAGAACACCAAAATTTAACGTCGGAAAGCTGCAATCG
The DNA here is from genome assembly GCA_951905685.1 of Eumerus sabulonum. Lineage (NCBI taxonomy): Eukaryota > Metazoa > Arthropoda > Insecta > Diptera > Syrphidae > Eumerus > Eumerus sabulonum. The sequence continues at coordinate 215,804,101 of OX645060.1, forward strand.
CAGAAGACCGCCAGAACCTTTGCCGATCAAGTCACCCTCAAGCTCTCTCAGGTCCCGATGCAATCTGCAGAAACCATAGAACAGCAATGGAGTCGTTGTCAGAAAGCCATTAGAGAAGCCGCCTCAGATATACTCGGTTTCGAGCCACCATCGTCGAGAAACCCCTGGTTTGATGATGAGTGCAGACAGTCCCATGACGGACGAGAGCTGCCCGCGAGCTCTATGAACAGAAAAGGAGGGAGGAGCATGCGCTTCTGGGAAGGAAAAAGAAGAAGCACGAGAAGCGCGGCAGGAACGACGTTCGAAAATTTTACCAGAAAGTAAAACGAACATGCCAAGGCTATAAGGCCAGAGCAGAAGCCTGCAGGGATGAGCACGGACAACTAGTAGTGGAATCACAGTCGATGCTGAGATTGTGGAAGGACCACTTCTGCAGACTGTATAACGGCGATGATAGTCAAAATGCCGCCGTCAGGCAGAGCGAACCATTCACAATGGACGAAGATGAAGGAGAATCCCGTCCACCCGACCTAGACGATGTTAAGATAGCGATATCGAAACTTAAGTCTTATAAAGCTGCTGGAGCAGACGGACCCCCGCGGAGCTGTTTAAAGCAGCTGGCGATGAGCTGGTTAGGAACATGCACCAACTCATCTGCAAGATATGGTCGGAAGAACGCATGCCCGATGAATGGAATCTCAGTATCGTTTGCCCGGTCCATATGAAAGGAGTTCCCTATGACTGCGCCAATTACAGAGGGATAAGCCTCCTGAACATCGCGTACAAGATCCTCTCTGCCGTACTGTGTAAGTACCTGAAACCGTTCGTGGACAATCTGATAGGTTCCTACCAGTGTGGTTTTAGGCCAGGAAAATCCACGATAGACCAAATATTTACACTACGGCAGATCTTGGAGAAGACCCATGAATTCCAGGTCGATACGCACCATCTTTTCGTCGACTTTAAAACCGCGTGTTTATAGAGACGAGCTATACAAAGCCAAGTCATGTTTGAACATTCCTGCCAAGCTTGTCAGACTATGCAGGATGACTATGGAGAACTCTCGCTGCTCCATTAATGTCGGAGGTGAAGTAACCGACCCCTTTGATGTTAAAAAAGGTTTTAGACAGGGTGACGCACTGTCATGTGATTTCTTCAACATTATTCTTGAAAAGATCATGCGGGACTCTGCGGCCAATACAAGAGGTACGATCTACTTCAAGTCCACACAATTGCTTGCCTACGCAGATGACATTGACGTTATTGGACGAACAATGCGAGACGTCAATGAGGCGTTCACAAGCATTGAAGCAGAAGCGGCAGAAGTGGGTCTAAGGGTAAATGGGGACAAGACCAAATATATGCTGTCATACAAGAAAGACGCACAACACCGACGTCTTGGTCAGAACGTCACCTTCGGCAGCTATATTTTTGAAGTAGTCAAGGACTTCGTCTACCTTGGCTCAAAAGTGACAAGCAGCAACGACACCAACGCTGAGATAAAACGCAGAATAACTCTTGCCAATCGCTGCTTCTTCGGGCTCAAGAGGCAATTGAGTAGTAGAGCCCTCTCTCGAAAAACTAAGGTTTCCCTCTACAAAACCTTAATCATCCCGGTCCTCCTCTACGGCGCCGAGGCTTGGACGTTATCAAAAGTGGATGAAGAGGCTCTTGGTCCCGTTTGTGTAAACGGAGAATGGAGGATTAGATTCAATCAAGAACTGTACGGGCTGTACAGCTACATCGGCCTGGTTAGATGTCTTTGAATACAACGTCTAAGATGGCTAGGCCATGTAGAGCGAATGGACATCAACGCTCCGGCCCGAAGAGTCTTCGACTCCAACCCCGAGGGACGACGCAGCAGAGGACGACCGCATTTAAGGTCAAATGATAACGCGTCGACTTGTCTAAAACTTTCCATCGTCTTCGTACATAATCTGAAGAGTTTGGTAGGGATGCCAAAACTATACATGGCTCCTTATAGCTCGTCTTAATGCACGCTATCATATGCGGCCTTGAAATCAACAAATAGGTGGTGAGGGTCGATCTGCAATTCTTGGGTCTTTGTCAGGATCTGCCGCAGTGTGAAAATTTGGTCTATTGTGGACTTCCCTGGCCTGAAACTACACTGTTAAGGACCTGTCACAAAACAGCAGAGAGGATTTTGTATGCGATGTTAAAGAAACTGGTTCCTCCGTAATTGACACAGTCAAAGGGCCCTTCTTGTGGATCGGGCAAACGAGACTGAGAATCTACGCGTCAGTCATGCATTCCTGCGACCATATCTTACAGTTGAAGCGGTGCATGCGGGCTGCCAGATCATCCCCATTTATATTTTGTACCTTGACCTCGTCAAGGTCGGGGGAACTACATATATTCGTTCAAGTTGAGTGAGATATTCTGCCTGACAGCGGAATTTGAGTCTTCCTCGCCATTTAACAGCCTGCAGAAGCGATTGTCTCAAATTCTTAGTACCTTTTGGTAAAACTTCCGGACTTTATTTCTGCTGTAACATCTCTCCATCTCCTCGACCGCGCCCTTCTCATGCTCCTTCTTTTTCTTTTTTAGAAGTCGGTTCTCATCTCTCCTTTTCTGTTCGTAGAGCTGACGAACAGCTTTCGATGCACAATTGCCCTGTAGGCGTCTTGCTTAGCTGCATGGGCCTGACCGCACTCGTCGTTAAACCACGGGTTTTTCTTGGGCGGTGGTGTCGTAAAACCCAGCACATCAGTGGCAGCTTCTTTACTAGCTATTTGACAACGCTTCCATTCTTCTTCTACCGTTAGTGCAGGCGGCGTCGAACTTTCAGAGAGTTTCTGAGAGACTCGGTCAGCAAAGTTCCGAGCGGTCGAATGCGTCAAACATTCGTGCTCTTTCTCGCCTCCATTATTATAATTTTTTTTTTATATAAGTGCTCTTACCTTGGCCACAAAAAGGAATGGCTTGGAATACTGGAGGAGTGTCTTGCCGTTCGGTCAGGGGATCGCCAGGTCCTTTTATGGATCTTGAGGTATGGGAACCTCATACTCACTACAGAGAGGTTCTCCCCGAGGCGAAATGTACTAGCCTGAGCCCATTTGCGGATATATTGTCGTGTAGTCTGTATTTTCCGATGACACTGGCAAAGACTTCTTCCTTTCCTAGCTGTGCATTGAAGTTTCCTAGAATAATCTTGGTGTCATAGCTGTGAGATTTCTATGAGATCATAGAAGTCATCCCTGCTGTTCTCATCCTTGTCCTCTGTCGGGGCGTGGGCACAAATCAGGTTAATGTTGCCGAATTTAGCCTTGTTGCGGATTGTTATGAGGCGCTCGCTTATTGATTATCGCTTTTTGCCTTAGTCTGCCTCGAACAACAGATCAACATCCAAATAAGTGCCGCCCTCCCCCCTCTGTAACAATCGCCGAATTAGAGGTCAAAGTTTTTCATCCATGCCTGCTTTGTAAAAGTCAAGGGCCCCCGCGAGTCCATCGGCTGCACGTGGTTTGTTAAGGGACCTCACAATCTACGTGCAGAGCCGAAATAGTTGCTTCTGAATCGTATTTGTTATTTTTTTCGTTGTGAGGAGGTTAGCCCTACGTCTGGAGGCCAAGCCCCTGTGTTTATGTTTACCCTCAGGCGGGGCTCCGGGTGTCGGTAACCTCACTGAGGTTGTGAGCGCCGCCGATGGCTCTACTATGTAGGGCTCATCCGCTGCTGTCCCTTTTCCAGGGTCCGCTGTCAACCTTGGGGATCTCCTTTTGGACCCGGTTATCGAAATACATATGTTCGAGCAGCTCCAAAAGGGGTGTTGTCCAGGTAGCTCCCACTAACTGGAGCCTTGGATGTCGCCATTTACCGATGGATTGATTGGCTCGTCCGCTGCCGTCCTGAAGAAGAGTTAAGCCCTGGAACCGACTAACTCCCTCGTTAGCAGCCCCCCAACGACTTCCCACGGAGGTCTGCCCCATCTGCGGTCGAAGGAACTAGATGCCCAGGTTTCACCATGTGGAGGTGAGAGTAGGAGTTTTTTCGCAGAGGCTAGGTGTAAAAGCTTATTTCCGCATGAGTCGCTTGTCGACGCTTAGAAACTCACGTGCACTATCTCAAATTATATTCAGCATGGACTTCAGAGGCAATGAGCAGAAAGTCGACCGTCATGCATCCAGCAATGTAGAAGACACCAATGACTTATCTCCTGCCCATCTGCAATTAGCATCAAGGCGGCAACAGTTTGCGAAATTAGTCAGATAAGATTAAAGTTCATTAGATAATGTAGTTACGACGCTACCTACATATGTATGTACGTAAAAGTAAAGAGCAGCAGCAGAAAATTTGCTTTCAGATGGGCCGACATCAAGAAACCAGCATGGCTGCATAATTTTCGTTTTTGATAACCCTGTCATCTTGTTAATAATTTCACAGCTTTCTTGTCACCCCTCTTTATGCCGCAGCACACAAGGAACACAGGAACAATATGCGGCAAAAGGCAGTATCGACCGCGTCAGGTTACATTAAAAATCAATGTTCACTACTAACGAGTATGTGATTAAAACATGAAAAGAAATCGTACATATTTAAAAGGACATTTATGAGAATTGTTATTACCTTTTGACTACTCCACGAAGAGTGTTTTCCACTTATACATATCCGCACGACCGTTGATTAGCCAGTGTCGAATGTCGTTGAAATCACATTATGATGACCTCAATCAAAGGCAGCATCCTGTTCCTTGCAAACACTGTTTAATAATAGCACACATGTGTTCTTGTGTATGGTGGTGCTCGCTATAAGGATTCGACGACATACTTACCCTCCACATTTGTCCGGGCAAAATTCGTTAATGAATCAGTTAACGGCTATACGATAGCCAAGTGTATTGTGCCCTTTCTGATATATGTATTCATCGAGTAGATGAAGATTTATGAACTTACATTCAGAGTCCTTCGCTCACTGTTTTGTAGATAACTTGAAAGGATATTAATTCAGAAGGCCCCTTCATAATCTTTAACTTATTCAGCACACTTCTTAGAGGGTTTAAGATAAGGAAAAGGTACTTGTTATCTCAACTGTCCAGTTTATTGCTAGGACTACATCGTCACGGGAAATTAATGATAACCTATAAAGGAATATTCTCCATTAGAATGATATACGGTCTCTACCCATTAGAATGTGTCACCGGTTCCTTCGTGATTGCTGTGCTTTTTTTCTGTTTTTCTCTCTCTCTCTCTCTCTCTCCATCTCTCTCTCTCTCTCTCTTTAAATAATGGGAGAATGATTGACGTACCGTTGAGGTAAGTCCATGGTCAGGAAGTCGATGGACATTTTCGTTTATGATCTTACGATAGGACATGCATGATATTGCTCCAACAAGGATGACATTACGTTCCAATGCTCATTTATCATATTGTTGGGTCACATACATAAGTACGAGCATAAATCTCTTTTTAAAGACTTGGTTGGTAGTATATTGGCTTCTAAAGAACGATTTAAGCGAATTTTAATGGTTATCTATATGCGTAGCCTGTTTTGAATGGGATTGATATGAAAATTCACAGCACGCAGTTGAGGTTTTCGGGAGGCAAAGCTAAGGTAACAATATTCATATGTAGATATCACATATCTCGGGGGCTTGGATATTGAATTTTACTTAACCAGCTTTATAATTCACATAGATGGCCTGTAGCAGTTTATAAAGAAACCACTAATCGAATGTTTCGTTTATGTGGAAAGACAGAAAATTGTATTGATTTGATGAGTACCGAATTTTTCTGTTATCTGCGAATCACCATACAATACTGCATCTTTTTTCCTTGTTTTGTTAAAACTCGCACCACCCCAAGGGTAAAAGCCGAGTGGTGCGGCCTTAACAACTTCTCCCGGAGCTTTAATTGGTCGTTTTCGCGACAACGACGTGAACGCTGCCGTTGATATTATCACTAGTTCTATCCGAACTGGCCTGAACATTTTATTCCTAGTAGAGCCTAAGCCACTAGGCCAAAGAATAATAAGTGGTTTGATACCAAGGACATTGACAAACATAAATCCGCTGATCCAGATGGCGTATAACAGTTGTAAGGAGATGTTCTTCCACTCAAGCAAAACCAGTCCTTCCTACTCTTCTGGCTCCTATCCGAGTAGGTGGCAAACAGCATTTCTCCAACCCATCCCCAAAAAAGAGCGCGGTTGCGCAGTGGGTAGTGTGTTGGACTCTGACGTCGAGGACTCGGGATCGAATCCCGACAACAGCCACGTCATCGAACTTGTTTTAACGGTGCTCCACCTCAGTGGGTTTCTGACAAAACCCCCTGTAGTATAATTATTATAAGAAATTTCTCGAAATTCGCCGTTCAGAATCGGCAAAAACCTGTAGGGCCCGGCCCTTTCACCTATGAGGAAATCTATTCACACACAACATGGAAGATTAAGAGAAGGTCGACTTTAGTCTTTTATGGACTGTGACGTTAACATACTTACATCCCCAAAAAAGGCGAATCTTTCCGCCAACTATCAACCCATTACACTAACAACCCTTCTCCCTAAGATCATTGGAACGCTGGTCACCCAGCCAGTTATTGAAATATCTTAAATCATGGAAACTCCACAATGTGCGACGTACGGTCTGTTCCGCAACAACAGATTCACTGGTGATCTCACCGTAAGGCGAAATTGCTCGCTTCACAAAGCAGGCGAAAGCAAAATAAATGCACTTTGCCCGAAGCCCTTCGTCGAAAATGGTTTCAGGATCGACGAGTCTCATCTTCAATGCACTGCAAATGCTAGTGTGTTAAAGAACACGCAGCAAGTGTGTCACTTAACACGTTTGATCTTTGAAATTGAGACACTCGTTGGTGTAAAACTATAACACGTTCTATTGCGGGTCATGAATAAAAACTCTTATATCTCCTTTAATGTGTTTCGGCGCGACACTTTGGATAAATCAATCAAACAAAATGGAAATGTTCAAACTATAGACGAGGTATAGATGAGATTTGAACACGGGATCACTGGGTCCGGGTCGCAATTCGCTTCCTGGCAAGGTTGCATATAGCTTTTTTTTTTTTTTTTTGGTAAATTTTCTCAAAAACTAGAAGACAATTAAACCATCCGGTTTCTTGTGTTCGATTCAGAATTGATATAAGCATTGACCACAAAAGTCCAATTTAGCACTTCATTTCAAAATTTTAAGATAACTTGGTCTAAACTTTTTTTTTTTATTTTTTTTTATCCAAATTTTGAGTTTGGATGGGAATTTTTCAAAAACTGTTGATATAAATAATTTAACTTAAATTTTGTATTAGAGAACAGGTTCCTTGCTTTCAAATCTGGCACAGTACTGTGTTGTGGGTGTTGCCGTTGTTTTCTAATTTTTTTTTCCTATTTAAGTAATTTTTTTTAAATTGCACCAACCTCCTAAGCGGGACGAGATAGACCCCCCCTCCAATAGTAAAAAATGCTTGTTTTTGATCTCTCTACAGAAAACCGTTATCAATTTTTGGCGCCAAAGTTATCGTACTCTCCCCTTTTTTTTTAGAAACTCGAAGTTCGCGCAGGTTCAAGAGTTTTTTATATTCTCTTATGATGTGTTTTATATACACACAACCTGAACGGAGTGCAGTGGTTTGGGTCGTTGATGTTCGTTAACTCTCAGGGGTGGTTGTCCCAGGTAGGACGAGAGCCGACCAAATTCCGCGTTGGTTATAGTCCGTAGTAATTCGTTCAAGCACTTTAATATTGCATACGCAAAGTATGAATGTCAGTTGACCATATACTGTGAGTGTCTTGCCCGCAGCAGTACGTCTGGTCACTTTCCATTCACAACTGCGTTGCATACTTTTTGTCGGTATAGGAATTCCTGTTTCTTGGCTATGAAGCGAATTTGAACTATAGACCTTCCCCTCGGCGGTCGATGATGTTAACCACTGCACCACTGCACTGGAAATTTCCGTTCGGTGTGTATAGTTAGGAAGTTTCCGTTTTTGTCTGTTTTCATAATAACACCCTTTAAACTGCATAAAAAAATACTACAATGAAAAAACATATTTTGGGATGTTGCAGTAACACAGTTACGATGGAGTGTTCAGCTTTACATATTCGTCCACCATGTACATAACTTACGGCCCTGTTCTTCGGTTGTAAGCAGTAAGCGACAGCTATGTTAAGTTCATTTAATTGCGATATCGCAATTATCGCTTCTGTCGTCTAAGCGTACCAAAGACTTGCAGCCAGTGAATTGCACTTGCATCTTAGAAACCGAAGAGCTTTCCATAATGGGTATGTGTGTCACTAGCAATCTTGCCTGGAACGACCAGATATTTAGCGTCACCAAAAATACTGTGAAATGCCTAGGCCTCTAGCAAGATGCAAGACGTTTTTTTACCACTGAATCTGGACATAATCTATTTATAAGGCATTCATTTCCCCTATATTAGAGTTTAACACTTATGTCCGGTCCGGTTCATCGAAGACCTCATTGCACCTGTTAGACAGAATACAAAATCGCCCGATAAAACTGATTGGAGACCGCAACATCACCAAACAATTAGATTCGCTGGGACATCGCTGGAATGTTTCCTACCTCTCCCTGTTTTATCAATACTGAAGAAGTAGCCAGTTGCATTCCGCCCCTTCAACAATTTTCTCTCTAGGAATGCTCTCTTGGAGCCCACTTTCGGACGTGCCGTCAAGTATAATTAACTTTAAATTTTTCTTTAACCGAATCACATGAATATGGAAATTAAAACATTCAAGCATTTAAGAGGAATACTCACTTTAAAAAGAAAAAAACCTCTTGCACATATAGCTACCTTACCATGGTTACTATGCACGGATATATTGGGAACTAAGATATTCCTTCGCAACGCATTTCGCATGAAGGATTAGTGGCACATTAAGCCGTCCATAAGTTAGCCTCTAATGACATTCACGACATAATTTATTATCACACCATCTAATGGTCCCCGTAATCCGTTCTCCCAGCCATTCGCGTAAATATATTATAATTTGCCTCAATTCTCATTATATCAATTAAATAAATACGAAACAGCCTTTTCTCGACAGCTCAGGAATACTTATTTACAGCAATCTTTGGCTAATGATTTCTTCCTATCCTGCACATATAGTAGACGGAAAGATAGCAAGAAAAAAAAAAAAAAAAAAAAGGAGACAGCAAGGGACTGCGTAGCATCCCAATAAATAATATAGACAGACTAACACGAAATGAAGATGTACGCCTAATTGCCGTACTTTATTTAAATTGTTCTCACATGGTAGCAGTAGATGTTGGGGATTCACTTACGAATCCGGTTGAGTAATGTTGATGAATTAGTTTGTTCTAATACTTGTAGTGCCGTACGTCGATATGGTCTGTGGAGCTGCTAATCACTGTCGTTTCGATGACTAGTGTAACGGCAGACCATTGTGTAATTGGTGGATTTACCGATGAGACCTACGACTATTACTAGCACTTGCTAGGTTATGAACATAATATGAGTGATCGTACAACAAACGATAAAAATACAACGATTCATTTAATTTCCTTTTCGGCCATTATTTATGATGATAGTGAATAGAGCCGAATACACAGAGAGATCTTTGGGATCCCCTTTAGATTGAAGATAATGATTTTAATTCAATAACAATTAAGTAGATAATAGTGGAAATTATGCGACGGAGATTACCATGTGCCTTTTCCGAAACTTGGGTAGGGCAGTATCCGTTCGTATTTTTGTCACTTATCACAAAGGAGATGTCCCAGCCTGATAAATGTAAATCTCGCGCTACAAGACACCATGTTTCGCTCTCATCTGCATTCCAACGGAATTATTTTCTGCGGATTCCAACACCAAACACTTTTGTTCCTTTATATGATCATACAGCATTATTCCGCTAGAAGGATGGCCAAACATTTCATTTCTGGGTCATAAATGGAAAAATTGTTTGGTAGAGACAAGGTACTACTGCTCCAAGAGGTAATGTGGCATTTGAATTTAGGCTTCGTGCGCAAATGGATTGAAGGATGTGTTTCTATCTCTAGGTTGGTAGGACTTTTTTGATATCCGTGTCAAGTTTTGTATTTATTTATTTATTTGGCGCTACGGTTCGGGGAGAACCAAGGCCTCAACCAACAAGCCTTTCCAGCTAGCACGATCTTTCGTTAGCTCTTTTCAGTGTCGCACGCCCAATTGGTTGAGGTCCCTTTACACCTGTGTGCACCACCTGAGATGCGACGGTTCTCTACAATGTAGTCCCTCGGGCCGGAGCTGTGCTATCCACTCGCTCTACATGGCCTAGCCATCTTAGACGTTGGCTCCAAGGACATCATACTAGATCTATGTCGCTGTACAGGCCCTACAGCTTGTTGTCGACCCATGATTGTATGCAAAATTTTCCTCTCGAAACGACCAAGGGCCTCTTCATCAATTTTTAATAAGGTCCAAGACTCTGCACCATAGAGGAGGACCGGGGATTATAGAGAGTTTTATAGAGGCTTACCTCAGTATTCGGAGATAGGGCCCTACTCCTCCACTGCCTCCTGAGCCCGCAGAAACAGCGATTGGCAAAAGTAAGTCGCGATATCGTAGCCGTTTGCTACCCGTGTGCCGAGGTAGACGAAATCCTTCTATGGCTGCCAGCCAACTCAACTCCAGCTGCTTTAAATAGCTCAGAAAACAGGCCGTCTGCAACAGCAGCTTTATTAGACTTCCAGTTTTGATATCGCTATCTCAATCTCGTCTAAGTCCGGTGGACGGACATCTTCGCCCAGTGTGAATGGTGCTTTCTGCCTAGGTTAGGTTAGGTACATGGGTGCCCTACTGACGAAAAGTCAAGGCTCACGTAGACTACGTAGAGTCCATTGTGCCCAATTTATTTATTTAACCCTTTGATACCTAGACATTTACCGTTGAGCTAAACCAGACGAGGATAAGAATCCCAGTATTCTGTTCAGCCCAATATTACCTACCTCTTTTAGTCCCGAAAGGAAGTATGTATCTTCCTAGGCATGTGCTCCTCTTTTGAGATAGCGCCGGACATTGGCACAGTGGCGTTTTGGCCTCAGCTGAGATCTGCACAAAGTTTGCACTTGATCCCAGCCTAGCCAGCTCGTCCGCCCCTCGTTTCCAGAGATATTTACATGACCAGGTACCCAGCAAAGGGTCACCTCGTTTACATTCGGTTTCTCTTCTAACTTCTCTTTGCATAGTTTGACGAGTCCATGCTGCCTGCAAAGCCTTAATGGCTGCCTGGTTGTTAACATAAATGCTGGTCCTTTTTCCTGAGATACTCTCTTTGCTGATCAGGTCCGTCGCCTGCTTAATAGCGAAAACCTCAGCTTGGAAGACACTGCATCCATCATCGAACCTATAGGAGCGATGTATATCACGAGACTCAAAGTAGACTCGGCAACATCCATTTTGGATCCATCGGTGTAGACTGCCAGTTCACTTTCCGTGCGCACCAAATCATCGGTCCATTCCTCCCTGGAGGGAATTCAAATAGAGAATCTCCTCTCCCAGGAAGGTTCTCGAGACGGCCCATCGATCCAAGACTGATGCATGTCCGTAAGGACTCTTTTTCCAGAGACCGGATTCCTGTAGTCTTAGCGCAGTTCTGGTTGCGACGCTCTCGCAGTATATGTCCAGGGGTGGGAGTTTCAGCATAACTTCAAGAGCCGCCAGACAGCCTGCCCTTTGAACATTTGACATACTCTGAAGATGACATTTCTTCTCAAGCGCTCTCCACCAGACAACCAAGCCATAGACTAGAATAGGTCTTACCACCGCAGTGTACAGTCAATGTACTAACCTCGGTTTGAGGCCCCATGTCTTTCCAAAGGCTACCTTGCACGAATATAGTGCCACGTAGGCCTTTTTTATTCTTTCCTTAATATTTTCTCTCCAACTAAGCTTAGAGTCCAGGATTATGCCAAGATATTTGGCAGATTTTCCAGGGACCAGATCTATACCTTTTATACGGGGTAGGTGTATCTTGATATAGATCTTGTCCTTGTAAATAGTACTACCTCTGTTTTCGCCGGATTTACTTCCAGACCTCGCCCCTTGACCCAGTTATCCACTAACATCAGTGCATAGCTTAGTCTATCGCTGAGGGCCTGCGGAAATTTTCGAGAGACTAAAGTGGCAGTGTCATCGGCGTAGGCCGTGACATTAAAACCTTCGGTCTCCAGAATCTCGGCCATTCCGTCGACCACAAGGAGCCATAGGAGGGGTGACAGAAAGCCACCTTATGGGGTATCTTTAGTTACTCTCACCCTTCCGTTTGCTCACCCCATCACCGAATTTACTATATGAGTACCCAGCATTTGCCCAATCCAACTGCATACACCCGGGCTTATTTGGGCCATATGAAGGCTGGACAATTTTGCCTTGGTACTAACGTTATTAAAAGCACCCTCAATGTCTAGGAAGGCACCTAAAGTGAATTCCTTGATATTGAGCGATTTTTCTATCGTATAGACCACCCCTTATGTACGCGTTGTGTGATTGTGACAGATAACCGCCACCAATCACTTCCCTTACGTACAAGTCTATTATAGACTGTTAGACGTTCTGCCTAACGACTATATAACTATTTTCGGGGTTATATAGTCGACAGAAATAGTCTTTCCATATTCTCAGCATAGACTGTGAATCGTTTACGAGGTATCCGCGCATCCCTTCAGGCTTCCGCACTGGCTTGGCACGCTCGTTTTTCTCTTTTATAAAACTTTCGAATGTCGTTCCTGTGATAACGTCTCTCTATCTCCTCGATCGCACGCTTCTCGTGCTCTTTATTTTTCTTTCTGAAAAGCGCATGATCCGCTCTTCTTTCCGCTCATAGAGCTCACAAGCATCTCTCGTTCGTCGATGCAACGTTGCCATGTATGCATTCTGTTGCTCTGCATGTACTTGTCTGGCAGAATCCCCGATGGCGCTTTGAAAATGTCACCATTGCTGTTCTATGGTTCATGCGTTTGCGTCAGTTCTTGAGAGAGCTTGAAGGAAACATGCCTGGCAAAGATCGTGACAGTCACTCACGATTACAGCTTCCCGACCTCAAATTTTGCTGGTCCTACTTGATTCCGCAGTGTTCGGTATATCCACATACGTACCTTGGCTGCAACAAGATAATGATCCGAGTCAACACCAGCTCCTCGGAAGGTTCGGACATCCAAGATGCTGGAGGAGTGTCTGGCGTCGATTGCAATATGATCGATTTGATTAACAGATAATTGATGAGGAGACCGCCAGGTCCCCTTCTGCATATTGGGATGTGGGAATCGTTTGCTAGCTTTTAGGAGATTACGTTCCGGCACAAAGTCCATTAGCCGGAATCCGTTGCCGTGCATGATGTTGGCAGTGCTTTTCTACGTCTCGTTCTTTACCAAGCTTCGCGTCGAAATCTGCTAGAACAATCTTGGTGTCATACCTGGGACATTGAACGCATGTTCTATCTAGGAGGCCATGAAAGTAATATCTGACTATGTCGTCTTTTTCTTCCATGCAGATTGTTTTGAGACTCTAGCTCACATGGCAAAAGCTTATGACTTTTTGCCTAAGTCCACCTCCAGCAACAAATCCGCATTCAAATAGACGTTGTTTGTTCTCCTTGTAGCAGTTTCCGTAGTCTATATCACAGTTTTTCATCCTCTTTTTACTTCTTGGAGTGCATGGAGTGCAGTAATGTCTGCTTTATAAAAGTTTAGGGCTTTCTTCTTACTGTTCGACCGCGCTCGTTCTGCGAACTGACCTAGATTCCAGGTGCAGAACCATACTATTATCCTTTTAGATGTTTGCGGGGATCGTCAACATGTAGTCCGCCCGTCAAATCCGAGACTTGTGATTGTGTCTGGATTTATGATTTTTTTACGGTTACGGCTTACTAGGTCGTAACTTAACCGACTAGACTTGTTTTTTGGCGCTGGAAACTCGCCAGTCGCCGTTCCCCGTCTGTAATCCAGAAGAAATCTCCAGATAGCGCCACGGGGAAGTGGAGATGGGACTAACAGTGCCGCATGGTGTTTGTCTGCGATGGTTCTTCTAAATTTTTACCAGGGCCACGAGACCTTTATTAGCCCTTTGCGTGTCAAATTTCAGATCAAAGTATTCATTTGTGTTTGAGATGGGCTTCGATTTTCGGAATGTCTAAAAACTTGCAAAATTTTGTTTGCGGAATGAATTTTCTGCTGCTGATTCATTGAGAAAGATAGAAAAAGTCGTTTTTATGGGAGTTTTTTCTTTTCTTTTTTTTTAGAAACTCGCGCAGGTTCGAGAATTTTTTATATTCTCTTATGATGTGTTATATACACACAACCTGAACGGAGTGCAGTGGTTTGGGTCGTTGATGTTCGTTAACTCTCAGGCGTGGTTGTCCTAGATAGAACGAGAGCCGACCAAATTCCGCTTTGGTTATGTATGTATGTTGGCGTTACAACCCATGAAGGACCAGAGCCAAGCTTCTCTCAATCACCCATGTTGTGTGTGATTTGTTTTTTCACACGGGTGAAAGGGACCTACAGTTTATTGCCGATTCCGAACGGCGTGAGTCAAGAAGCTTTCTCAAGGCAAGTATACTACGGGGGGTTTTCCTAGTACCCCGCCGAGGAGGGACGCCGCGAAATAAACATTCGATGGCGTCAGAGTTCAACACACTAACCACTGCGCCACGGCGCCCTAGCGTTGGTTATAGTCCGTTATAATTCGTTCAAGCACTTTGATATTGCATACGCAGAGGATAAATTTCAGTTGACCATGTACTGTTAGTGTTATGCTTGCAGCAGTACGTCTGGTCACTTTCCCTTCACAACTGCGTTACTTATACTTTTTGTGCGTAAAGGAATTACTTTTTCTTGGCTATGAAGCGAATTAGAACTATAGAACTTTCGCTCGGCGGTCGATGATGTTAACCACTGCACCACGGCCACCCCAAAAATAAAATGTTTACAAGTGGTATAATGAGTTTCAAGAAGGCGGAGAAGGTTTCAAAAATTTGAGGTTTTCAAGCAGTCGATTGGCAACTCGAGGAATTGCTGATGATGTTGGCACTTGAAAATGGCCAGCCAATATCATTTTAAAGGATGTGTTGAGCCCCTCAAATCTCGATTGGTCCTGAAAACACTGAACACAGTGTCGCGTTGAAGTATGTGAAACTCTCTGAGTATCATGACAAAATGAAACGCATTATTACGAGAGATGAGATGGACTTATGCTTACCGAAACAGTCGATCAATCATGTGAATATCGTGCTAAAATTGAGCCAAGATCGAAAACACCGCTCAGAGTCGCTCAAAAATCAGTGTCATGTTGACTGTTTTTTCGATTATCATGTTGTTGTGTACTTTGAGTTCCATCCGTCAGGACAACCTGTCAACAAACAATATTATTTGAACGTTATGCAATGTTTGTGAGAAGCTATTCGCCTAAAGAGGCCGAAATCTCAAACTACATTGATTCTTCGTGACCATTTCGTCGAAACCTCGACCCACAAACACCGTATTCACCTGATTTGGCACGATGCAACTTCTCACTATGCAACAAACTTAAAAGACCGCTCCGGAGACACTTGTTTGAGACGATAAAGGAGATACAAGCCGCCCAGACTGAAGGCCAATCCGGGAATCAATTTTAATAGCTGTTTGGAAGATTGGAAAATCCGTTGACATAAGTTCATTGTATCGATGGTAATTACTTTTAACATCGTAAAATTGATTTAGAAGAATAAGCAAAGTTTTTTATTTCAAAATAAAGGATGTGTTACCTTACTTTTTGGACACACTAGTATATTCACGAAAAAAATTTGACACTGATATGGCACCCGTTTAATTATACACCAATCACAGCACATCATTTTTCTCTGACAAATTCAATTTTCCTCGTGATTTTCACTTTCGCTATACGAGTTCAGCTGATGGCATGATGACACAACGTACACTACACATGTCGGTAATCCGTCTCGTACGACGTAGCAGGTGACACAAGTCAATAAGACAAATTCGAAAAGCGTTGTCTCATCGTGATGATATGCAATTCATACGTTTTAATCGTTTCAAGGTTTTTCTAATTACATTTCTTGCTAATTATTACATATGTATATCAAGTCCAAAAATAGGCACATACGTTATTCATCCTTCGACTAACGACAGTACGAGTAGGTAGATCTCTGACGTAGGCTAGCACAATTAAATACCAAGGAAAAAACACCCTTTTCATGCAAATACGAGTATCTACGTAAACATATCCGCGTTTCGGTTTACCTGTATTTGATTTTTTGTTTAAACGCATAGTTAAACAGGAAAATTCTCTGCCATTGACCTTGTCTAACCCAGTGACGGTTAAAGCATTTTATGTATTTTTTTAGTATAACAGAACAACTCCCACGGCCCTCTCTCATGGTCGGAATGTTTTCACATTCGGACACCCATTTTTGCATGGTCCGGTGTGAGTGGCCGGCATATGTATATGTATGTAGTTACGAACATCAGATAGATTGTAGCGCAAAAAATAAAAGAATTAATTTATTAGTGGAAAACAAATTGCATGACAGTGTAAACATCAACGAGTTGTCCGCCAACCACGTATTCGTTGTATTAGCATCGGTTATGTGTCACCATAATTATTAGTCCGATCATATGTATGTACTTTGTCAGGGCAAGGTATTATTAACTATCAGAAAGCCACTGATTCCATAATGCACGGTGACGGACAAGATTCCTATATAAATGCGGGGAAATTATCCGAGTTTCAACCATTCTGTGTTCGAAATTCCCACAAAGTGATACATCGTAAATAGTGAAAGATAACAGATACAGAATGCGTTCCTTTGTGATCCTATTCGGTTTGTTGGCCATTGTTTTAATATGTGCAGCTGCGCCCACACCCGCGGAGGAACCAGCAAGTTTAACGGATTCAAAATCAGATGTCGAACAGCTATTGGCAGTGGATACAAAGTCGACACATGAAAACACATCGTATAGAAAATCTCGTCAATACTACTATCCAGGATTGTACGGATATGGAGGGTATGGATATGGCAATTACTATGGTTATGGCTTGTATGGTTATCTATCATATCCGTACTATGGTTACGGGTACTACCCTTACTTGGGCGGATACTATGGCTGAGATGTGACAGTGTTTCGAAGTTTGTTGGATTAAATTCAGAGTCTGTAGATATTCGTACTGTTATTGAAGTTATAATATTTTTGTTTGGCTTGTTTTTGTTCTGTTCTTTTTTATTACAAGATGTTTAAGTGATTTAGAAATTAAAAGTTTTGTGAAAACAATTGAATTGATTGCCTTTTTTATTGAACTTTCTGCATGGAAGTCGTGGGGATAACCCAAGATTTGGAGCTTTAATATTTGACAAAATAGATTCGTTTTAAGATTTGTGAGACTTGTTTTTTTCACTCTATCCTTATAGTGTCAATACAGCACATGATGGTGCATAAACTGATACTTCCTTTCTAATCAATGGTCATCCAATAAGCCGGTCGCCCTTCAGAAACAATAGGACAACATACTAGCTCCAAATGCATTGATATTTGAGCTTGGTCTGGACGGGAAAACTCTAAAAATACAGCGTAGCGCTAAATTCCCGGGAAAACTTTGCAAATCGAAGAGGATAAGTGAAGTCATCATGTTGGACTCAGGAGATGGTGTCCCTTGGGAATGATGGCAGGCATATCGTCAATAGAGCTGAAGATGCTCCTTTGATAAAAGACAAAATCACCTACACGGATAATCGAGGCTCAAGCTAATCGAACACACAAAGCGCGTCTAGTGAAAAATGTAGTCATAATGCGAATTTCATATTTTAAAAACAATGTCTTCTAAATGACGCCCGTTTCTTTCCAGGCACTCTTGCAGCCGAACCCTCACATTCGTAATAACGCGTGAACAAAGAGCTGGTTCAATGGCGGCAGTTTTGCGGCGAATTTTCTTTGGAAGGGCGGAATTGTTCGAGGATTGTTATTGTAAATTCTTGACTACAGGTATCCCCACCAGAAAAAATCGCATGATCCGGAGATCGGGATGTTTAGGATATGTCTCCATAATGCTGATCAATTTATTCGGGAAAATAACCCTCAGCTCCTCAGGTGTGGTGTAGCACCGTCTTGCTGAAATAACGTTCTGTGCCCGGGGACCAGCTGCAGTTGCGGCAACAGAAACTCGTCGATCATTCGGCAATACACTCCAGCAGTGACTGTCTGGTAAAAAGTTAAAAAGTTAAGGGCCAATTATTCCTCGGGCATAAATATACACGCCATACCGTCGTTTTGGAGCAATGTAAATGATTTTGATGGCCTTCTCTAGGGTTCTCCAGGCACCAGTCACGCAATTTCTGTTGGTCGTGCGAAGGTTTCTCGCAAAGGATAGTCACTAACCTTTAGACCTTGCACGATTTGAATTTTGTGGACTTACGCGGATCTCGTGTCGAATTTGAACGACATGTTCCGGTGTCGCTGCTGATATTGATGGTCCCGCATAAGTTCTGTTCACCATTGTCCCTTCTTGTCTAAACCTTTACACCCACGACCAGATAAATTACGTACTCGGTCCATCATTCAGTCTGCGTAAATAAAAGTAAGTACGAAAATTGCGACGCTCACGAACAAACGATTCACCCGTTTTCAAATATTGCTCAACCGCGAATGCGCTGTGTGCTTCCGATCAATGACACATCGCGATTAATAAATTCGCAAAGAATGCGGATCCAACGATAACTCACCCTGCTGGTTTTCGAACAAACCAAATTCAAAATTCAAAATTTTCCGCTGGACACCCTTTATCAGTGAAGCCAGACGGAAATCCCGAGCACTATTCGGTGGCAAGAATAAAGAAAAGTCGGATGTGTGGACTGAGAAATTCGGGCCATCCTTCAACGCTGAGACACTCGACTCGTATTTTCCGGTTAGTGGTCCTCCTTACACTCAACACTATAAGGGAGAATAATAAAATGCACCTGCTCCAGCACCAAAATGAAGAAGTCACACGACAGCGCATCTCCTTGCCGAAATCCGGTGCATGTGTTAAACGGTTCAGAGGACCTAGTTTAGTTTAGTTCAGTTTATTTCATCAATTGATATTACATCTGCTGATTACATAAAAAAATGTGGATAGATACATTGAAACTGATAATTTATAACTAGTTGTTACTTATAACTGTGTGAACGTCTAAAGCCATTTTGCACCGCACTAATCGGCAGATACCTTACATCCGCGATTACTTGGTCTTTATACCGGAGGTTCGGTCTTCCTCTTCTTCTCGAACCAAGAGGATCGAAGTCGAAGACCCTCTTATCAGGAGCGTTGATGTCCATGCGCTCGACGTGACCGAGCCAGTGTAGTCGACGGATCTTTGCCTTCCGGACTACATCCACATCTTTGTACAGCTCACAGTGTTCGCGGTTGTGTCTTCTTCTCCATTCACCTTCCTCACAGACAGGACCAAATATCCGGCGCAGAATTTTTCTTTCGAAAGAACCCAAAATCAGCTCCGCTGTCCTGCTTATCGTCCAGTTTTCGGCTCCGTACAGCAAGACTGGCAGTATGAGCGTTTTGTAAAGCATAACTTTGGTCCTTCGAGTGAAGAGTTTTTGTTAAGATATATGTATGTATTAATAATTTTGCTCACCATTGTGTTGTTAACTTAATTTATTTACAAAGTTATAGCAACGCTTTTCTACAATCTGTATACATATGTCATTTCCTAATAAACTCTCTTTCGTTAACTGTCAAACAGTAAGCACGTCTTTTGGCTCTACAGTTTTGGACCCCAGTTGTTTGGACAAGCGGAAGTTGCAACGGTTGCCAAGGGATCTCCACTGTGGTGTCATTTGTGGAATTTACGTTTGCCCCGAGATAGACAAACTCCTTAACTACCTCGATATTGTGAGCGACGGATTGGTTTTTGCTTGACAGCATGTACTTCGTCTTGTCCTCATTGACCTTAAGACCAACACGTTTCGCCTGTTCTTCAATCGCCGTGAATGCTTCCACAATATCACGGCGAGAACACGCGATGATATTGATATCATCCGCGTATCCTAGCAGCTGGATGGATTTGTAGAAGATAGTGCCTTCTCTGTTGACGTCTGCCCGCCGCACTATCTGCGCCAGCACCAGGTTGAAGAAGTCACATGACAACGCATCTCCTTGCCTAAATCCGGTGCATGCTTCAAACGGTTCCGAAGTCCTAGAACCTAGTTGCACGGTGCATCGCGTATTTTTTAGCGTGGCGCGACACAACTGGATCAGTTTTCCCGGGATGCCGAATTCGGCCATCGCACCAAACAGTCCTTCACGATGAATGCTGTCGTATGCGGCTTTGAAATCGATGAAAAAATGGTAGGTATCGATTCGAAACTCGTTGGTCTTTTCCAGGATTTGTCGAAGTGTGAAAATTTGTTTTATAGTCGATTTTCCGGTCCGGAAGCCGCACTGGTAGCTGCCGATTAGTGCGGTGCAAAATGGCTTTAGAGGTTCACACAGTATGCTGGACAGGATCTTGTATGCGACATTGAGCAGGGATATACCCCCATAGTTCTTGCCACTCTCTCTTGGTCGTGCTAGTTAAGCAGCTGCTGGAAATGCTGCTTAAATACATCCACTAATCCCTGCGATTCGGTGACAAGATTACCCTCGCAGTTTCGAAGAGCCTGGGTGCCCTTTTCGAAGCCTCCTGCAAGGCCTTTGGCTCTCTTGTAAAAGGCTCGTGTTTTATGTTTATCCCTAGACTCCTCGATATCCTTGAGCTGGGAAGCTGCGAAATTTCTTTTCTTTTGTCGTAGTAGTTTTTTCTCCTCCCTTCTTCTGGCTCGGCACTCTTCTTACGCTGCCCTGATTTTCCTCTGCAGCGCCTTTTGATACGCCTCGTCGGTTGCTGCCTTTTTCTGCTCACACTCGCCATCATACCACGGGTATCTTGTCGGGGGTGGTAGGTACCCTAAGGTGGTTTCGGCTTCATCCTGAATGGCTGAGCGGTAGTGCAGCCGCATATTATTGGCATTTGTGTTCGACGTAGGCATACCGTAGAGTCTTTCGCTCGGCTGCTCACTGTAGACTCTGGTAGCCTCCGGTGTGCTCAGGCGCCCAATGTCGAACCTCCTACTGATGGGTTGGTGCAGCTTTCTGACATCGAACAGTCGAGCTCTGAATCTTGCTGCTACGAGGAAGTGGTCAGAGTCGACATTCGCCTCTCTGAATGTTCGCACATCCAGGATGTTTGACGAGTGCCTTGCGTCAATGAGCACATGGTCGATTTGGTTGGCAATGCGACCGCCCGGAGGTCGCCAGGTTGCTGTGTGGATTCGCTTACGAGGGAATCTTGTGCTACTTATCACCGCATTACGAGCTGTCACAAAGTCCGTGAGTCGGAAGCCGTTTTCCGCTGTTGTATCGTGGGACGTTTAGGCTGTGCTTTCCGATCACTCCGCCAAAGGTGTTCTCCTTACCGATGTTGGCGTTGAAGTCCCCGAGCACGATTTTTACATCGTACTCGGGACAAGCTCCGTAGGCGTTGTCCAGGAGGTCATAGAAGTCCTCCTTGATAGGGTCTTCAACCTCGTCGGTAGGGGCATGTGCACATACATATGTATAAGGCTGATGTTATTAAATCTGCCTCTGATGCGGATCACAGCCAGGCGATCACTTATAGGTTTAAAGTCGATGACCTTCGACCTTAACCGCTTTCCCACGACAAATCCGCATCCCAGTAAGTGCAATCTTTTGTGACAGCTGTAATAAATGTCGCAATTTTTCTGCCTCATCATACCGTTTCCTATGACGTCGTCGTCGAGTAACCGTCCGTGTATCCGAGGCATCTTGCTCATTCATAACTGTTTTTTTTTTTACGTGGGCGGATTGTTAGCCCGCCGCACAACCGCCATTCTGGTCGGGGTCTTGTCGCTGCATACGTTTGTTCACCTCCTAACGGTTGTTGAAGAGGCTATCCAGAGGGCGCCGCGAGGAGGCCGTATGTCAACTTGACCCGGGCATTTCCAAATTTATTAGAATCCGTCATTTTTAAGTTACTTAAAATTAGGGAAAATAAATGAGAGTATAAATGAAATATGGACAAATTGAATAAACCGAAATGAACCGTAAGTCGAACGGGTTGACTAGAACCGAACTACATACATACATGGTGCATCACGTATTATTTAGCGTAGCGCGACACAGCCGGGTCAGTTTTCCTGGGATCCCAAATTCGGCCATCGCATCAAACAATTGTTTGCGATGAATGCTGTCATATGCGGCTTTAAAATCGATAAGGAGATAGTGTGTACGGATTTGAAACTCGCTTTTCCTTTCCACGATTTGTCGAGCCCATTAATCAAAAGTATAAGGAGCTTGGTGAAGCTGAGGCTTCAGATTTTGTATCAACCAGATATTAAACGAATCTATGCTTAAGAACTTTTACAAACTTCTCCGTTTTAGCCTCAATGTCATGTCTTTGTACTCGATGCAGAATCGAGAGCCACATTTTTGACAGCAATATTCTCTCTTAACCGGGCGTTTTGCCTCATCAGGGATTACGACTTGAATTTCGCTATGACTCCTCGGATTATTCTCACGGTTTGACGACAATTTGGCCGGAAGAATTTCGTAGATCGTAAAGGTGTTAGAAAATTAAATAGCAATGTTTATAATACATTTTGAAAATTTTGCTGCATTACTCAATGTCGTGAGCCTTCATTGTAAAATGGCGACAGTTCGTGATTTTCGTTTTTTTTTGGCTGATTTTTTCTAATCACTCTTATCCCTTCACTTTGTGAACATCCAAAAATTGCCGAATTATTCACAATGTTAGGCTTTTTCCAAACATCGAAACGTATGTACGTACATACTTATACTATGTATGTATTCCAATTTGTATATCCACATCTCAACAACATAATCTCCCGCTGTATACATCAAGCGAACCACAAATGCCAGTCGGATTTGTTCAGTATTCACACGATTACCATGTCTGAATTCATACTAACCTCAATAAAATCAAAAGTAATCACCGACTTTAACTCCCTTAACCCTTTATTCAAATAAGCTTCTATATTCAGAACATTTCCCCGTTCCATCGGTTCAACGTGTTTACTTTATGCCAACAAATATTTGTACTCACCGAACAATGTGAGCGGCAAGGTACACAACGTCTTACATCATTGCTCCTGGCGCTCATAAATTCCAGTAAAAAACAACAGAAACAGCATCAACACATATAAAAAAGATACTTATAACTTTCAATTTAAAGGATAACACTTCTCGTGCTCCCATCTCCTTTCTCAGGTGGTATCTTCTTCGTGGTAAGTCCACCCATATATGTATGTATGTATGTACGTGTAAAACACTTGGGCTTTAATGTACAACAAATTTTAGAACTCGCCCTCATCCCTGCGGCATAGGAATCATTGTAAATTTACGATTTAATAATGTATATCGAGAGCACCGTGGCGCAGTGGGTAGTGTGTTGGCCTCTGACGCCAATGTCACGAGATCGAATCCCGACACAGCCATGTCATCGGACGTGTTTTCACGGTGTTTCTCCTCAGCGGGGTTCTGACAAAACCTCCTGTAGTAAAATTGTCATGAAAAGCTTCTCGAAATTCGCCGTTCGGAACGGGCAATAAACTGTAGGTCCCTTTCACCTATGGGAAAATAAGACCACACACAACATGGGTGATTGAGAGAAGCTCGGCTCAGGTCCTTCATGGACTGTAACGCCAACATACATACATACCGAGTATCCTGGCGTGATGAGCACATGGTCCTGTGGTGGCGTATTCGTCACCTCTAGGAACTTCGGGCCACTTTTCACAGCGAGGTGTGCAGAGAGGAAATATTGTTGTTGATGTTCTCAAGTATACAATAACGTCGAACGTTGGCACAAAAGACTTAATCTCGAGATGCAACAAATGAAAAAAAAACGAAACTTCGCATACTCAGAATAGATAAGTATACGTATGAATATGTACATATGTATGTTTAGATACAGATCTATTTGCTTGTTTCCATGTTTGACTTATTGTGATTTGTATACATATGTAAATACTTTGCCTTTTTCTGAGAATATTACATTGTAGGCATTACTTGGAGAAGCCTCGATAGGATATGGGGGGAAATTAAAGCTTGTCGGAATAATTGGGATAGTTTTCCGTGGAATTCATTTGGTAGTGTGTTATCTAATTACTGTGAAAAGAGGGTGAAAACAATACCGACGCCTTAGCACATGTCAAGGCTTTTGAAGATTGGTGATAATAGCTGCTTTTTCTAGTGAAAACACGTTTCCGTAACGTTTAATTAACTGTCGTTTAATGTATTTAATTTTCGACTCGGCAGTGGTAAGGTCTTGCTTTGGCAAACAGGTTTATTTCTATATTTTGCGTACATTTTAAAGAACAGAGTTAATATTTTGCGGTTAAATTACTTCCCACGTACATCATCTGCGATCTTAAATCTTCTCAACAGGAATATGTTTGCTTTGAAAAAGCCTGAAAGGGACACTGAGCCTCGCACAGTTGTACGTACGAGCCATGATTCGTAATGAGAGGCTGGACGAATTCCATAGGAAGTCGAAAGCCAACGAAGAAAACAAGTATTGCCGATGACCTTAATACATCTGCTACCATTTGTGTATGTATGTATAAGAAGTCTCGAAAGGCGTTCAGAATAGGACTACCGATCCCATACTTTTTTGGCCAGCGTTTCATTATTTTCTATTAGGCCAGAGCAGGCGACGTAACTCTCTTAAACATAGTAAGAAATATGTATGGCGATGGTAATTTTCCAATGTCGGAAGTCGTATTTTCGACTAAGGTCTGGAATAAACCTCCATCATCTTATTACAAACTATAGATGCCGTGATCAATGCTGCTTTTTTTTCAAATATCCGGAATAATTGTCTTGTAAATCGTTTTCTGATCATTTACACCCCCTTTGCCCATTCGCTTAAGCATTCAGAAATTCGCCAATAAAGGTAAGTTGGCCGGCTTCTAGTTTCCAGCTAAAAAGTCGCTTTGATCAATTGACTAAATCATGTTTTAGCTCACGAAAATGCCTACTGCTGCACAAGATTTCATTTTTCCTCTTCTTAACGGGCGCTACAGTTCGGGGTAAACCTGGGCCTCAACCAACATGCCCCTCCATCTAGCACGATCTTTTGCTAGCCATTTCCATTGCCGCACACCCAGTTGGCTGAGGTTCCCTTCCACCTGTGTGCGCCATCTTAAGTGCGGCCGTCCTCTGCTTCCTCGTCCCTCGGGGTTAGATTCAAAGACTCTCCGGACTGGAGCGGTGGTGTCCACTCGCTTTCCATGGCCCAGCCATCTTAGGCATTGAATCCGTAGACGCCGGACTAGGCTCATGTCGCTGTACACCCCGTATAGTTCGTGGTTGAATCTTTTCCTCCATCCCCCGTCCGCGTTTATAGGTCCGAAAATCACGCGCAAAATCTTTCTCTCGAACCGACCATGGGCCTCCTCATCCACTTTTGATAGTGTCCATGCTTCTGCGCCGTACAACAGGACCGGGATGATAAGGGTCTTATATAGAGTCAACTTCATTGTTCGGGAGAGGGCTCTATTACTCAATTGCCTCCTGAGCCCAAAGAAACAGCGATTGACAAGAGTGATTCTGGGTGATTTCGAAACTGATGTCGTTGTTCCAAGTCACTGCGGAGCCAAGGTAGACGAACTTATATCTGCCAATACAAACGTTCTGGCCAAGACGTCGGTGGTGAGCGTCCTTTTTTGATGAAAGCATGTATTTAGTTTTGCCCTCGTTTACCGCCAGACCAACTTTCGCCGCCTCGAACTCAATACTCGCAAACGCCTTATTGACATCTCGCTGTGATCTACCTATTAGGTCAATATCGTAGGCGTATGCAAGGAGTTGCGAGGATTTAAAATAGATTGTGCCTCTTGTATTGTATTTGGGGGGTGGCCGTGGTGCAGTGGCTAACATCATCGACCGCCGAGCGGAAGGTTTATGGTTCAAGTTCGCTTCATAGCCAAGAAAAAGTAATTCCTATACGGACGAAAAGTATGCAACGTAGTTGTGAATGGAAATTGACCAGACGTACTGCTGCAGGCATAACACTCACAGTATATGGTCAACCGAAATTCATCCTCTGCGTATGCAATACTAAAGTGCTTGAACGAATTACTACGGACTATAACCAACCCGGAATTTGGTCGGCTCTCGTCCTATGTAGGTCTAGGACAACCACCCCTGAGAGTAGTGAACGAACATCAACGACCCCAACCACTGCACTCCGTTCCTCCGTTCAGGTTGTGTGTGTCAACACATCATAAGAGAATATAAAAAAAAAATCTTGAACCTGCGCGAGTCTCTAAAAAAAAAAAAAAAAAAAAAAAAAAAAAAAAAAAAAAAATTGATTTTTGCAGAAATCACGCGACAGCGCATCGCCCTGCCTAAATCCTTTTTTTGACATCAAAACTATCGGTAAGGTGTTCACCGCTGTCGTATGCGGCTTTGAACTCGACAAATAGGTGATGAGTGTCATTGTTGACACTTGTGAAATTCATTGTTTTTTTTCCAGATTCTGCGGTAGTGTGAAGATTTGGTCGATGGTAGACTTCCCTGGGCTGAATCCGCACTGATAAGGACATATCAGCTTATTTACAAAAGGCTTCAGGCGTTCACACAAAACGGCAGAGAAGATTTTGTAGGCGATGTTAAGGAGACCTATTCCTCTGTAGTTGGCGCAATCAGAGGAGTCTCATTTCTTGTGGATCGGTTATACGATGCTGAGACTCCATTCCTCGGGCATGCTTTCCTCTGACCATATCTTACAGGTGAGCTGGTGCATGCTCCTAACCAGATCATCCCCAGCTGCCTTGAAGAGCTCAGCATACAGTCCGTCTGCGCCAGCAACTCTATTCGACTTGAGCTTCGATATGGCATTCTTAACTTCGTCGAGGTCAGGGGGACAGAATTCTCTGCGGTCTCCGTCGATTAGAAATGGATGATTCTGCCTGACGCGGTATATTGACTAACACCACATGGAAAAACTTTCGAACGTCACGCCTGCAGTAACACCTCTCCGAATCCTCAATCGCGCGCTTCTCGTGCTCTTTCTTCTAAGAAGCTTATGCTCGTCCCTTTTTTTTAACTCGTGGAGCTCACGAGCTTTTTTTGTTCTTTTATGCAGCGAGGCCTTATATGGATCCTGCTTCGCTCTGTAATTCCTCCTGCACTCGTCATCGAACCAGGTGTTTCTTCGTGGTGGAGCCTTGAAACCCAAAACTTCGGATGAAGAGCTTTTCAGGGCTTGTTTGCAAAGTCTCCACTGCTGTTCTGTTGATAGCGTGGAGGATTGAGGTGTATTGGAGAGCTTAAGGGAGACGCGATCAGTAAAAGCACGAGCGGTCTCTGGCGATAGCAGATTTCCGACTTCATAACTTTGTATTCTTACTCTACTCGTGCGTTCGTGATATTCGTAAGCGCATCTTTGCTATTACAAAATAGTGGTCCGAGTCGATGTTAGCCCCTCGGAAAGTTCGAACATCAAGAATAGTGGAGGGGTGTCTGACGTCGATCGCGATGTGATCAATCTGGTTGGTAGTCGATTGATCAAAAGACCGCCAGGTGCCTTTGTGTATATCGAGGTGCGGGAAGCGCGTACTGGCTAGAAGGAGAATTCGCCCCGTAGCAAGATCAATCAGCCTGTGTCCGTTATCGGAGGTGGTGTCGTGTAGGCTATGTTTGCCGATGACTCGTTCAAAGATGCCTTCCTTACCCAGCTTAGCATTGAAGTCTCCTAGTACAATTTTGATGTCATAGCTGAGACATTGGGCATACGTTATGTCTAGGAGATCGTTGAACTTATCTCTGGGGGAGTCATCCTTGTCTTTTGATGTCATAGCTGGGACATTGGGCATACGTTATGTCTAGGAGATCGTATAACTTATCTTTGGGGGAGTCATCCTTGTTTTCGTGGGGACGTGGACGCACATCAGGCTGATGTTAAAAAATGTATCCTTGATACGGATTGCTATGAGGCGTTCGCTCACATGCTCTGTAAATCCTTATGACTTTTTGCCTTAGTCCACCTCGAACAACAAATCCGCATCCAAACAATCGTTGCCCTCTCTCCCTATAGCAGTCGCCGTAGTAAATATCGCAGTTTTTGATCCGCTTTATACCCGGTCCATTCCATCGCGTTTCCTGGATGGCGGTTATGTCCGTTTTATAGCGGTCTATGGCATCCGCAAGTTGTGCGGCTGCACGTATCTTGTTTGGGGACCTAACATTCCACGTACAAAGCCGAAGATCATTGTCGTCTTTTCGTTTTATGCAAGGTTCGTCAACATGAATCCGGTCCGTTATATCCGAGGCTTGTGGTTGTTTCGGAGTTTGTGGTGTGTTTTTTTTTACAGTTACGGCTTACTAGGCCATAGCCCAATCGACAAATCCTGTTTTTTGGCGCAGGAGGCTCGCCATTCGCCCTTCCCCGTGTTTATTGTGTGGCTATTGCACTTGCTGTTTGTTTAAACAGTTTATTACTCGACACTTCAAATATAAATACACAAATATTGCGCAACCGTTCCCACAGACGATACAAAATTTTAATATTGTGCAATAATAAAACAAAAGCCTTTCCACAATATATCGAACAATCTTGCAATATTATCTACACACGAACAACAATATTGTGCAATATTAAATATTGCACAATAATATTGAGCGTCTAGGGGCCGCTTTAAACAAGAATAGCACGTATAGTATCGGTGTGTATTACAAAAGTAACAACCAACCCCTGCGGGGATCACAGGGCAGACGTACGAAGGCTTTCCATCTCTTTATTTATCTCTGCGCAGGACAATTCAACAGCGATAACACCAGCTGAAGCCATTTTTGGAACTGATCTCCGAGTCCCATCGGATTTAACGTTTGGCGTGGTACTACCAACAACTAGCGGCGGAGTGGACTTCATAACCGAAAAGAAGGAGCAATTGAACCGTATCAATCAGTTCATCCGGGAGCGACTGAACTTGGTCAGCGATAAAATGAAAGCGAGATATGACTTCAGGGCGAACTCTTCTGGATTCGAGACAGAACAATTGGTATTGCTGTACAACCCGCAACGAAAAAAAGGCTTGTACCCCAAATTACAATCCGCCTGGGACGGGCCATATGAGGTCATCAAGAAACTTAATAACGTGGTATTTATATCGAATACAGCAGACTGCAAAACAGACGGGTGAAGTGTAAGGTTGCCCACTTAGAGAGGTTACCGCCATCAGGGATAATGATATCCCTGTTTATCCCTGACCGCCATACTACTGAAAAGGATCAAATCGCTTGTTCGAGGACGAACAAGCTTAGGAGGTGGGCTATCTTACGGAGACAGGAACCGGCGGTTATGTTCGAATTTAGCTGTCGAAGTTGGAATGCTCTGGTGAAGCTGAAACGGAAATGATGGTAACTTTCAGCGGCATACTGCTGAATGCCAGAGCTTTCTAGAAACTTCCGGAGGGGAAAGTCTTACGGCGAACGCTCGCCCTCGGGAGCATTCAGTTCCCGGGATTCAGTAACGAGTGATCGGTCGGTAATCAAGCCACCTAGTGAGACAAACGTTGTTGTAATGGTGAAGCGCACTGATAATTGATCTGTGGTGGAATAGTAAAGTGTAATGTGTGTGTGCAATGTTGTAACAATAAATAAAGGTGAAGTGCTCAGATAATTGATCTGAGGTGAAATAACAAAAGCGTGTGTGTCTTCGCAGTCCAGTGATCGAACCCTATTCTGAACGATTTAACATTTCCCAACATTTGGTGTCAGAAGTGGGATTGCGAGTAAATGAGTGAAGCGAGTGAAAATTATGAAGTGATTTATTAAAAGTTTATACGAGAGTACAAGAAATGGTGGAGTTTGAGAAACTAACAATCGAAAATTTGCAAATAAAGGCTGGATGCTCGAGAACTATCCACAGTGGGAAGTAAAGCCAACCTAGTGGAGAGACTGCCATCAACGTTGTACGAAAAAGGTGCTAACTGGAAGACTCACGAGTTGAGGTGGAGAAACCGTCGACATCCAGTGTTACGAGTGCTTCCATGGCCAGAAACTAGATCAGAAGTTGGAGGAAAATTCCACTTCCCTGAGCCAGAAACTAGAGAAATTGGAGGAAAATTCCGGTGCCGTAAGTAGAAAGTTGGAGGAAAATTCCACTTCCCTTAGCCACCTACCGGACAAAAAGGTTCTTGATCTCAAAAACAATCAGGAAAAGATAATCGAGGTTCGATAGGAAGGTTCTGGAACTCGAGAAGACCAATCATCAAAGAATTTTGGTACCGGCTACAACACCGAAACTCACAGCTCCCATCTTCGACGGCACGAGCACGTTTAATACCTTTAATCCCCAATTTGAAACAACAGCGGAACGGAATCAATGGGGACAAGAAGACCGTGTGGCCGCCATAGTAATTTCTCTTAAAGGTGAAGTAGCTGACGTACTTTACTATAGACCATCCTGGAGACCCAGAGAAGGAACTACGCAGCCATCTGGGATGCTCTTCATCGAAGATACATGCACATGCAGAAATTGCACAAGCTGGAGCTTAAAGGGCAAATGCAGAGTGGAAACTAAACCATCCAGCAGTATGCTGCCGACATCATGAGTCTGTCTCATCTAGCCTACTCGGATGTTTTAATTGATGTCGTGGAGAAACTGAAAACGGATACTTGCATCCAACAGTTAAGGACCCCGATACGCAACGAAGCTTGATTCTCCTGCCGAAGACATCTTTTAAAGAGGCCTTTTTTTTGACTGAGCTGCTTTTTAGGGTTCCGTACCCAAAGGTAAAACGGAACCCTATTACTAAGACTTCGCTGTCCGTCCGTCCGTCCGTCTGTCACCAGGCTGTATCTCATGAACCGTGATAGTTAGACAGCTGAAATTTTCACAGATGATGTATGTAAAAACATAACAAAATTAATATTTAAGGGGGGCTCCCATACAACAGACATGATTTTCATCAAAAAAAATCCCCTTGGTCACATACTGAACTAAGGTTAGTCGACAATATATTTGTGTCTTTAATGAATTAATCCTAGCTGCAAACCTATTCCCCATATTTATTGTTATTCACCTTTTCACATCGTTGCTGTCAAGTAAGATAATTGATTTGAATTCAATGGTGATTATCAAAGTAATATGCCGATAGCCTGCCTGCAACCAAGATCTGTCATCATACAAAAAATGTGATTTAATGTGATGACTGATGAGGTAACATACATGTTAGAGTAGACGACAAAGTGTGTTGAAGTACACTGGCTGAGTTTACGACCACACCGTGCATAGACCGCACTGTATAGTATTTTAAGGGTGAGTTTGGTTGCGTGAAACGAGTGCCCCGTTAGAGAATCTGTGTGTGCTGAAGAAAAAAGGAATTGATCCTGGACAGCCGACGCGATCAGATGCGCCACAGAATCAGTGCAAAAGTGCAATCTATCGGATCAATTTTATTAACTACTCTATAGTCTCTTTCATATTTATATGTATTTACAGATGGTACGGTACCCTTCGTGCGCGAGTCCGACTCGCACTTGGCCGGTTTTTTTCTTTCCCATTTCCTAATTGCAAGAAGTTCAAAGTTCAGTCTCACTACGTCAGGATTCATTGATCTAAAGGTGTTCTGTCCGTGTGTCGCTATTCTCTGCCTTACATGTCCCCCGCAGTAAATGTTTAGAAAATCGATGAAAAGGGGCGATTCCATAGTATAGCCGCAATATTTATTGCAATTGTCTTTTAAGATCACATCTGTTATCAAAGGGAATGATACTCGTATTCCGGAAGTGAGAGTCTGGAAGATTGAAATTATGAAAATAGCTCGGTGTAGCTGGTATATTGCATCGCGCGAGGCAACGACTGTAGCCGTTGATATTGCTGTGACATCCTTTGATGGCTCTTAAGCGCCAGGCACCGGCGGGATGCTTCCTACTTTGAAAAGAATTTTCGCTGGCAGCCTGACACTTGCCTATATACCTATTCTATGGCGCACGGTAAAAGTAGTCTTTATTCCCAAAGTAGGGAAAGAGGATTACTCACTCGCAAAGGGTTTTAGCATGGAGCGAATAGTAGAACTGCACGTGCGCAAAATTGCCCTTCGAATGAATTACTGCGCTTCAAAACAAAGTCGGTAGATTAAGCTCAGGTTTGTTTGAGTCCCAGGTCATTTTGGGATCCCAGAAAATGAGATCTCTGTTGAACTCGACAGAATGGGCTCAGAGGAGAGCTTCTCAGGACCTGAACCCGCCTTGGGTACTTAAAGCACCCAATTTTCTGGTTTGGTTGTGGTTTTTCTTCGGCTAACAACATACATTTTTACGCAACCGCTTTGTCCCGCAAAGAATTTTTCACTTTACCCTCACTTTACACTGTCTGGTCTCTTAGTTAGACTTCTAAGAGATGTTGGATTTACGCACCAATAACTTCGCCCTAGTGGGTTTTGGAACCCTACTGATATTCTGAGAACTTTTCTTATAAAGGTCTTTTTTAACCATTTTGGGGTACAGTGATGTTTAATTGTGTGCTTGTCCTCCGCCGCGTCATACTCTACAAATGGCTTGCATTTTAAAGGAGACCCTATTAGCCTAATTTCGCTAGAGAGGTCTTATACCACTGACTAGTGGTTGTGTGACAAAATTATATAATATTACTGTCCGCAGAGTATATGCTCGTAGATGCCCCAAACATAGTCCAAACCTAAAAACAAGGATCACATGAAGACTTGCCCGGTCGCCGCTTAGGACACCTGCTACTGGTTGGTTCCAATCGACACACAAACTCAATTAGCAACTAATCGAAGAGCAAACTTGGAATATTTCAGTAAACCAACCCAAGACAACAACCTTAAATCACTAAGTGTTACCGACAAACTACAATCCTAATTAGTTTGTCCCGACAAGTCAACCTTCGATACATATCATTCATGCCGTTCGTCGGCGTTGCCACACATTCACAGCAGTCAAAGCACAGTAATTCTCTTGTTTGTTCTCCAAATACATTCAATTTTGCTTAGACAAAAGCCGCATTTAGGCGTATCCAACCTCCTCTACAGCTCAAGTCTGCTAATCCTCAACGAACGGAGACAAATCTCTTCGAGATATGCATTCTGAATGTAAACGGCATGTAATTGCCACCGCAGGTTTATGTATGTAACAATAATCTTACGAGGAAAACTTAATCAGATTTAGATGTCTGAATGGAAAGTTTGAACGTTATACGACTATTCAGATTGAGACATTGCATAACCGCATTCGCATACAACTGGACCGCAACAAGGATATGAACGTGTATTACGTACATTTGCATTTAGTCATTTGTCAGATGACGAAGCTGAAGCCAAAACTGAAGCTGAAGCAAAATCTAAGGCTGAAACCGTAGCACATCGAAAAGCATCTCATCGCCATCTATCATCATACCACAGGAGTTGTTCGAGTAGCTGTTGTACTAAAATCACATCAGCATAACGGTTGGGTTAAGCCATTTATGAGACAGGGTACTTTGAAAGGTCTTTGTCAATTCGAAGGAAAATCCACTGATGTATGAGCTGACAAATTGTGGTCAGATGCTGATGGATGCTGAAGTCGGAGTTTGGCTTCGAATTTGCTATGGTATTCGTTGGGAGGGGGTGATGGGGATGGGGCGTTTAAAACGCTGATGGAATAGAGCATGTAATTTATGATACTCGTGATGCTTTGATGGGGTGGTATTTGTACATGTGATGAGTCATTACGGTAATATGAATGTGCGTGGCATGATCTGGCCACCCGAATTCATGTGTAAACATTTGACGATCTATCTGAAATGATCTTTGGGTCTGTTGAAGCTTGGCTAAATGGAATTTGTGTAAGTATAGCACACGAGCAGCTTAAATAATTGTAAAACATTAATAATAGTTGGTAAGAGAAGGAGGCGGTTTTGATAACCGGAAATTCTCTAGAAGTGTTTCAAGAACTTGACTCAATTCTTAAATTATTCTATAAGTTGAAGTTCTAATAATAACATATGCACGATTGGGCTTTTATGGATGGCAAAGGACTAACAAAGGCCTCGTAGGGGTAGCATCTATCCGACGGATGCTGGACTGCTAAAAAGCGAGAAGAGCCACCGCAGTTGAACATCTTGCGGCACTGTTAGTAAGTCCTATCCCCACCTCCTCGTGGTACCATCTGGAGATTTCCTATGGAAATTGCAGACGGGGAAGGACGAATGGCGAGCCTCCTGCGCCAAAAAACAGGATAAGTTGGTTGGGCTACGGCCTAGTAAGCCGTAACCGTAAAAAAACACAAACTCCGAAGCAACCACAAGCCTCGGATATAGCGGACCGGATTTATGTTGACGACCCTTGCAAAAAACGAAAATAGGACAACGATCTTCGGCTTCGTACGTGGAATGTTAGGTCCCTAAACAGGCCACGTGCAGCCGAACAACTTGCGGACGCCCTAGACCGCTATAAAGCGGACATCACCGCCATCCAGGAAATGCGATGGAACGGACCGGGTATAAAGCGGATGAAAAACTGCGATATTTACTACGGCGACTGCTAGAGGGAGAGAGGGCAACGATTGTTTGGATGCGGATTTGGTGTTCGAGGTGGACTAAGGCAAAAAGTCCTAAGCTTTCGGCATGTGAGCGAACGCCTCATAACA
The DNA here is from genome assembly GCA_951905685.1 of Eumerus sabulonum. Classification (NCBI taxonomy): domain Eukaryota; kingdom Metazoa; phylum Arthropoda; class Insecta; order Diptera; family Syrphidae; genus Eumerus; species Eumerus sabulonum. Next base: position 215,838,750 of record OX645060.1, read on the forward strand.
ATCCGTATCAAGGCAACATTTTTTACCATCAGCCTGATCTGCGTCCATCCCCCACGGAAGACAAGGATGACTCCGCCAAAGATGAGTTCTACGATCTCCTAGACAGAACGTATGCCCAATGTCCCCGCTATGACATTTAAATTGTACTAGGAGACTTCAATGCTAAGCTGGGTAAGGAAAGCATCTTTGAACGAGTCATCGGCAAACATAGCCTACAAGACACCACCTCCGATAACGGACACAGGCTGATTGATCTTGCTACGGGGCCAAATCTCCTTCTAGCCAATACGCGCTTCCCGCACCTCGTAATACACAAAGGCGCCTGGCGGTCTTCTGATCAATCGACTACCAACCAGATTGATCACATCGCGATCGACGTCAGACACTCCTCCACTATTCTTGATGTTCGAACTTTCCGAGGGGCTAACATCGACTCGGACCACTATCTTGTAGTAGCCAAGATGCGCTTACGGAAATCACGAACGCAACGGAGTAGGGTAAGAATACAAAGTTATGACGTCGGAAAGCTAATATCGCCAGAAACTACTCGTGCTTTTACCGATCGCGTCTCCCTTAAGCTCTCCAATACAACTGAATCCTCCAAACTATCAATAGAACAACAGAGGGGCCTATGCAAACAAGCCCTGAAAATCTCTGCATCCGAACTTTTAGGTTTCAAGGCTCCAATACGAAGAAACACCTGGTTCGATGACGAGTGCAGGAGGATTCATACAGCGAAGCAGGATGCATATAAGGCCTCGCTGCATAAAATAACAAGAGCAGCTCGGGAGCTCTACGAGTTAAAAAGGAGGGAGGAGCATAAGCTTTTAAGCAGAAAGAAGAAAGAGCACGAGAAGGGCGCGATTGAGGATTTGGAGAGGTGTTACTGCAGGCGTGACGTTCGAAGGTTTTATTAACAGATAAAGTGAACATGCCAAGGTTATAAAGCCACAACGGAAGCCTGCAGGGATGAGAACGGACACCTAGTAGTAGAACCGCAGTCGATGCTGAGAATATGGAAAAACCACTTCTGCACACTGTATAACGGCGATGTTAGTCAATATACCGCTGTCAGGCAGAATTATCCATTTCTAAACGACGGAGACCGCAGAGAATTCTGTCCCCCTGACCTCGACGAAGTTAAGATTGCCATATCGAAGCTCAAGTCGAATAAAGCTGCTGGTGCAGACGGACTGTCTGCTGAGCTCTTCAAAGCAGCTGGGGATGACCTGGTTGGGAGCATTCACCAGCTCATCCGTAAGATATGGTTAGAGGAAGGCATGCCCGAGGAATGGAGTCTCAGCATCGTATGCCCGATCCACAAGAAAGGAGACCCCTCTGATTGCGCCAACTATACAGGAATAAGTCTCCTTAACATCGCCTACAAAATCATCTCTGCCGTTTTGTGTGAACTCCTGAAGCCTTTAGTAAATAAGCTGATAGGTCCTTATCAGTGCGGAGTCAGGCCAGGGAAGTCCACCATCGACCAAATCCTGGAAAAAACCAATGAATTTCAAGTCCACACTCACCACCTATTTGTCGACTTCAAAGCCGCATACGACACAACGCTATGTCTAACTTTGACATATCTGCTAAACTCGTCAGACTATGCAGGATGACTTTGGAGAATGCTCGCTGCTCCATCCGAATCGGTGAACACCTTACCGATAGTTTTGATATCAAAAAAGGATTTAGGCAGGGCGATGCGCAGTCGTGTGATTTGGATTGTGCAAAAATCACTGGCCAATACAAGAGGCACAATCTATTTCAAATCCTCGCAACTCCTTGCATACGCCGACGATGTTGACATAATAGGTAGATCACAGCGAGATATCAATGAGGCGTTTGCGAGTATTGAGATGGAGGCGGCGAAAATTGGTTTGGCGGTAAACGAGGGCAAAACTGAATATATGCTGGCATCAAAAAAGGACGCTCACCACCGACGTCTCGGCCAGAACGTTTGTATAGGCAGATATAAGTTCGAGGTAGTTAAGGACTTCGTCTACTTTGGCTCCGCAGTGACCTGGAACAACGACATCAGTTCCGAAATCAAACGCAGTATCACTGTTGCCAATCGCTGTTTCTTTGGGCTCAGGAGGCAACTGAGTAATAGAGCCCTCTCCCGAACGATAAAGTTGACTCTATGTAAGACCCTTATCATCCCGGTCCTGTTGTACAGCGCAGAAGCATGGACACTGTCAAAAGCGGATGAGGAGACCCTTGGTCCGTTCGAGAGAAAGATTTTGCGCGTGATTTTCGGGCCTATAAACGCAGACGGGGGATGGAGGAGAAGATTCAACCACGATCTTTACGGGCTGTACAGCGACATGAGCCTACTCAGGCGTCTACGGATTCAACGCCTAAGATGGCTGGGCCATGTAGAGCGAATGGACACCACAGCTCCAGCCTGGAGAGTCTTTGAATCCAACCCCGAGGGACGAAGAAGCAGAGGACGGCCGCACTTAAGATGGCGCACAGAGGTGGAAGGAGACCTCAGCCAACTGGGTGTGCGGCAATGGAAAAGGCTAGCGAAAGATCCTGCTAGATGGAGGGGCATGTTGGTTGAGGCCCAAGTTCACGCCGAACTGTAGCGCCCACTAAGAAGAAGAAGATTGGGCTTTTATACTCTATTGCAAATATTAAAAATGTTTATTCGGAGACGATAAGTACAATGTTACCATGTCACCAAAACCTGGTTAAAGCTAACTTTCTTCCAACCCACTTCTCAGCCAGCTCACAGCCTGGAGCTTGCACCACATCACCACCTGTGCTAGAACGCGTCAATTCCACCATGGGACAAATCTGCTTTCGTGCTCGTACAGTTGCGAGAGTTCTCAAAGTTCCCGACATATACAAATCCGTGGGTACAGATGACATTTCATTAATAGTTCTAATTGCGTAATTGTTTTTCACCTTCCTGCTCTTCTGAGCTCATTCCAAGTAGGTGGTAAACAGCAATTGAAATAATTTGATCGATTCGATTTTATCGATTTGATTAACAGATAATTGATCAGGAGACCGTGAAGTTCCCTTATGATATTGAGGTGTGGGAATCGCGTGCTAGCTACTAGAAGATTACGCCCCGTCGCAAAATCTGCTAGCCTGAATCCGTTTTCGGACGTGTCCTCGTGTAGGGTGGGCTTTCCTTCGATTCGGTCAAAGATATCCTCCTTACCCTACCCCAGTTAAAATCTTCTAGAACAATCTCGGTGTCGTAGCTCGGACATTGAGCGTATGTTCTATCTAGGACGTCGTAGAAGTCATCTTTGACTCTGTCGTCTTTTTCTTCTATGGCGGCGTGGACGCATATCAAGCTAATGTTCCCGAATTTAGCTTTGTAGCTTTGTTATGAAGCGTTCGCTCACACGCCGGAAGCTTAAGACTCCACCTCGAACAATAAATCCGCATCCAAATAGGCGTTATCTATTCTCCTTGTAGTAGTTTCCGTAGTAAATCCTCTTTTTACCCGGTCCATCCCAATGCACTTCTTTGAGTGCAGTAATGTCTGCTTTGTAGCATTTTAGGGCATTTTCTAATTGTTCGGTGGCCCCCGGTCTATTAAGGGACCTAACATTAAATGCACAGAACTGATACTCTGGTCCTTTTATACGTTTGCGGGGGTCATCAACATGTAGACCGTCCGCTACATCCGGGACGGGAGGTTGTCTCTGAGTCTGTAGTTCTTTTACGTTTACAGCCCGGCTATTCGCCTTTCCTCGTCTGTAGTTTCCACAGGAAATCTCCAAATGGTACAACGAGAAAGTGGAAATGGGACTAACTAATAGTACCGCAATATGTTCGTCTGCGGTGGCTCTTCTCGCTTTTTAGCAGGTCAGCATCCGTCCGATGGATGCTACCCTTACAAGGCCCTTGTTAGTCCTTTGCCATAAAATCGATTATATTGCGATCGACGCCAGATATCCTGAATCTTGGATGTCCGAACTTTGCGAGGACCCAATGTGAACTCGGATCATTACCTTGTTGCAGCCAAGGTATCCAGTAGGAATCGAGTAGGACCATCAAAATTCGACGTCGGAATGCTGCAATCGCCAGAGACCGCCAGGAATTTCGCCGATCGTGTCTCCCTCCACCTCTCTCAGGAACCGATGCAAACTGCACATACCATAGAGCAGCAATGGAAACGTTGTCAAGACGCCATCAGGAATGCTGCCTCTGATGCATTAGGTTTCCAGCCACCACCTAGGAGACACCTGGTTTGATGACAAGAGCAGACAGGTACATGCAGAAAAACAGAATGCATACAAAGCCACGTTGCATCGATGAACGAGAGCTGCTCGCGAGTTCTATGAGCGGAAAAGACGGAAGGAGTACGCGCTTTTCAGAAGGAAAAAGAAAATGAATAAGAAGCGCGCGATCGCAGGAACGACGTTCGAAAGTTTTACCAAGGAGAGAAACAAACATGCAATGGCTATAAAGCCAGAGCGGAAGCCTGCAGGGATGAGCACGAACGCCTCGTAGTTGAATCAAAGTCAATATTGAGAATGTGGAAAGACCATTTCTGCGGGTGTATAAATTAAAGTTAAATACGTTTATAATAAACTAACAATCAAACAACAACTTGTTTTAATTAATTTTTTTTTTCTTTAAATTAACTTCACGAATAAGATTTTTTACTATTTAACTCCGGACGGTTTGTTTTCTATGAAGACTTGTTCCTTTGGACACTCGTCGTAGACTGACTCGAGTGTGGACGCCAACGAACGTTTATAGGCGCTCCCACAAAGCCAAGCCAAGCGAAGGAAAGTACCTCTATCGAACCCACGCCAAGCCAAGCGAAGGAAAGTACCTCTATCGAACCCACGCCAAGCCATGCGAAGGAAAGTACTTCTATCGAACCCACGCTAAGCCAAGCGAAGGAAAGTACCTTTAATTGAACCCACGCCAAGCCAATGGGAATTTTTTTTTTTTTTTTTTTTTTTTTGTTTGTTGAAGGCTCCTGCTATCCGCTGGAGCACTCAGACGCAATCACTGGTCCATTGTACTCCAGACAGACACCTTACATTACTGTATTTTCTCCGTTTTCCGGAGAAAAATTTGAAGGAGCTTCAGTGATGTAGAGCTAAGGGATTCGGCACACACCACGTCGGCTCCAAGGGTGCGCCACCGTATGCGAGCAAAGGCGGGACAATAACAGAGGAAATGCTCTGCAGTATCATCCTCCTCTTCGCCACATGCACCACAGGTAGGCGTCTCACTGATGCCGAGCACGTAGAGATGCTTGGCAAAAGTGTAATGGCCCGTGATAACTCCCACAAGCCTTCTGCAGTCGATTCTCCTTAAAGACAGGAGGAATGCTGCAGATTTTTTGCAGACATCAGGGCATACGCGCTTAGTCATCCTGCAACCCGGACAATCCCTCCATCTACGGTTGTGTGTGTTAAATACACAATCGTTAATGTAGGAATTTACCGTGGATGTAGGTAGACCTAGAGCGGGTTCAGGTCCTGAGAAGCTCTCCTCTGAACCCATTCTAGCGAGTTCGTCTCATTTCCTGGGATCCCAGAGTGGCCTGGAACCCATACAAGCCTTAATGAATTTAGTCTGCCGACTCTGTTCAAGAAGGACTTGAGTTCAAGCACTAATTTGGAGCTAGTTAAGGGGTTACACACAGCTTTTAGTGCAGCTTGGCTGTCACTACATACGCATATGCTTTCCCCCTTCCACCTGTGCTTCACAACATAGTGCATGGCCATTAGGATTGCGTATATCTCTGATTGGAAGACAGACGCATATTTTCCTAAGGAAAAGTGCAGTCGAATGTTTTAGCGCTCAAAGAAGACCCCAGCACCGGACCCCCGCCCAGATCTGGAGCCATCCGTGAAAATGCGAAGACTGTCCTTTCCAGGTTTAGTATCCGGCCATAGCCAATCCTGACGCCATGGAAACTCGACTGTGAAATTACGACGCAATAGGATAACGGGCGTCAGTGCGTCAGAAGGCATGTCCATGAGACAGGGGTCGCAGGACAATTCTTGCGCAAGCACACCGTTATTCCTATGCGAGTTGTACCAAAAGCCATTTCTCTTCAGACGAGACATGGCTTTCAGAGCACACCCTCTGATAAATATATCAAGAGGTGGAAGGTTCATCATAACATCTAGAGCAGCGCCCGGCGTGCTGGGGAAAGCCCCCGTGCAGCTGAGACAAACCGTTCTTTGAAGTTTGGTGAAAGAGGCTACGACGTGTTTGCGTTTTAGTCTGTTCCACCAGACAACCGATGCATTTGAGATTATAGGTCTTATCATTGCCGTGTCGATCCAAAGGACCTTTGCCGGCGATAAGCCCCATGTTTTGCCAAAAGCTCCTTTGCATTGCCAGAAAGCTGACAGCGCTTTGGTGGTTTTTGACTCAACATGTTTTGACCAGAGAAGCTTACTATCTAAGATGACTCCTAGATACTTAGCCTCCTTGGATATCGGGATGGAAGTGCCTTTTAGTACCAGCTGAGTCATGTCAGTATTTTTCCTCCTTCTCGTTAAGAGAACGACATCGGTCTTAAGAGGATTGACTGACAGCCCATTACTGGTACACCAATCATCGATCACATTTAGCGCCGCCTGTGCTTTACGACGGACAGTCGCCAAACATGAGCCGACAGAAAGAATGGCGACGTCATCCGCATAGGCCTGGGCGTAGATTCCAGAGGCATTGAGAGCATCAAGCAGGGAATCGACCACCATGCACCATAACAGCGGAGACAGGACGCCACCTTGAGGGCAGCCCCTGTTTACGCCAGATTTGACACACTGGTCGAGGCCTGCATCAGCGGTCAATGTCCTGTGCATGAGCATTGCTTTGATCCAAAGGACCAGTGCATCGTCCACGCCATGATGTCTGGCAGCGTTACACATGCTGTCAAAAGTTGCGTTATCAAAAGCTCCCTCAATGTCGATGAAAATGCCCAGCGCGTACTCTTTCCTTTCGAGCGCGCACTCAATACGCCCAACTAGGTTCTGAAGCGCAGTCTCGCAAGATTTTCCGCGCTGGTAAGCATGTTGCATCTCCGAAAGAGGGTGCATTCGAAGGGCAACTTTTCGCACGTGCAACTCTACCAGTCTCTCCATGCTTTTCAGCAGGAAGGATGTTAGACTAATTGGTCTGAAGCTCTTGGCAAGTGAGTAGTCCTCTTTTCCTATTTTGGGAATGAAGACCACTTACACTGTGCGCCAAGGAATGGGTATGTGAGCAAGTGCTAGACTAGCAGTGAAAATTCTTTTCAGAGTAGGAAGCAGCTGCCTTATACCTTTTTGCAGCATAACAGGATATATCCCGTCGGTGCCCGGCGATTTGAAGCCATCGAAGGATGCCACAGCAAATTCAATAGCTTCAGTCGTAACCACGCGCGACGCAATATACCAGCTACGCCGAGTTATTTTCATCGTTTCAGTTGCAGTTTCCCTTGAAGGAGTGTGCAACGAGCCGATGTCGATCTGATTTCCCGGGAAATGAGTCGCAAACAGTAAACTGAGAGTTTCCGCTTTAGACTCAGTAAAGGTACCATCAGATTTTCTGAGTGCGTCTAGCCTAGTCGGTTTTCCCCGTTTGAGGACTTTAACCAACTTGCTAGTCGCACTCAGAGACTTGATCTCTTCGCAGAAGGTCCTATAAGAATCGTTCTTCGATTTACGAATAAGTTTCTTATATTCTTTCTGCTTCGACCGATACTTGTTCCAGTCATCTTCCGAATTTGATTTGAGCGATCTATTCTGAAGAATTCTGGCTTCCCTGCGAAGACCTTGGAGCTCGGCATTCCACCAGGGGACCAATTTCCTGCTGGGAGGTTTGCTGACAGGACATGCGAGTTCAAAACAACTGGTGATGACGCTATTCAGGTTATGAACAGCGTTCTCTACCAATTGTTTCGTTCTTAGCTTAGGTAGGGCCTGAGTGGATTTCTCAAGCTCCTCTCTAAACCGTACCCAGTCCGTCCTTCTCGGATTCCGTCTAGGCTGCAAGGAAGAAATCTCACAACCCAATCGGAATTCGATATATTTATGATCCGACAGCGTAGCATCAGGCAAGACTCGCCAGTTAGTGATGTCCTTCACATATCTGTTGGATAGGGTCAGGTCAATCACCTCCTGTCGTCTTGTCGTAACAAACGTTGGTTGAGAGCCAACATTGTTGATGGTAAGGTCAGACGAGAGAATGAAGTCCAACAGACGGTCCCCCCTTTTGTTACACTTGCTGCTGCCCCAAGCAGTGTTTTGGGCATTAGCATCGCAACACAAGATGAGACCTATCTTTTTGGCTTCACAGTACTCTACGAGTTCAGAGACTTCCTTCGGTGGTGGAGGTAGTAACGAATCGTAGGGAAAGTAGGCAGACGCAACGACGAAGTGTTCTATTGCTCCGTGCGTTTTGTAGCTTACTCGAGCAGCCACCAGATCTTGTCCACAAAAGTGTCCAAGTTTGGTTGCCGATAGTGAATTCGATATGATGAGGCCGACCCTAGGCCTTTCGGATCGCTCATCATAAAGAATCATAGCATCACGTATACCACCAAGGCCACATGGGCGATTATTCCACACCCACGGTTCCTGAATGGATACAATGTGATGATTTGTTCTACTACATGCAATTCTACTACTTAAAAGAGCAGTAGCGGCCTTGCAATGCTGTAGATTGATCTGGATAAAAGCTATCCTGACCTTTTCAGAGGAGATGGCCGCCTCTTTATAAGAGAGCTGCTTCTCTCGACTCTTTACGGTCATTTGGATCTCCTTCTGGGAGGAAGGGGTTTTGTTGTGTGATGTGCCCGCCTCCGAGGAGTGGTTCTTGGCTATCTTCGCCTTCTGGCCTATGCTTTGATCCTTCTGGGTCGCCACATCTGCCATTTGACTCCGATTTCCCACCGCCCCATCGGAGAGGGAGGCATCGCATACTCTCTCCCTAGCGAGGCTACCCCCCAGCGGCGGTCTTCCGTTTGCGGGATCCTTTACCTTTTTCGGTTAAAGCACCTGCTCCCTTCGGACGTCGGTTCGGGACAGCCTTACCAGTTCGAGGATTGCTAGGACCCGTAACGACTTCGCCTTCTGCGTTCGGAGTCTGCCTGTCAGCCCCACCACCTTTTTCGGCGGCAACGCTGGCCATAGCAGAAACTTGACAGCTTCCGGCTCCGTCATTACGGGAACTGATCACGCTCTTACTGGGTAGTTGAACCTTCCCAGTAAGAGGAAGAGAGTTGGAGGCGCATGCCGAAAGTGCAGCCAATGGGAATACTGCTGCTTGTCTAGAATGCTCGCGAAAATTGCTGCCAACTTTTGTCTCTAAAAAGTTTAATTAATTATACATAGTTGTTGTTGTTGATAACTTTAATAACGGCGAGGATGGTCAAAATGCCGCTGTTAGGCAGAACGCACCATTCACACTGGACGAAGATGAGAGAATACCGTCCACCCGACTTAGACGAGTTTAAGATAGCGATATCAAAACTGAAGTCTAATAAAGCTGTTGGCGCAGACGTCCTGCCTGCTGAGCTATTTAAAGCGGTTGGAAATGAGTTGGTTGGGAACACACACCAGCTCATCTGTAAGGCATGGTCGGAATAAAGCATGCCCGGTGAATGCAATCTCAGCATCATTTGCCCGGTCCATAAAAAAGGAGACCCAAATAACTGCGCCAAATATAAGGGAATAAGTCCCCTTAATATCAAGTATAAGATCTTCTCTGCCGTGCTACGTGAACGCCTGAAACCATTCGTAGACTATTTGATAGGTTCCTATCAATGTGGCTTCAGGCCAGGAAAATTCACGATAGACCAAATATTGACACTGCGGCAGATCTTGAAGAAGACCCATGAATTTCAGGTCGAAAAAACCCCAACTTTCGTCCCCGCCAAGTTCGTCAGTCCCCTTAATATCAAGTATAAGATCTTCTCTGCCGTGCTACGTGAACGCCTGAAACCATTCGTAGACTATTTGATAGGTTCCTATCAATGTGGCTTCAGGCCAGGAAAATTCACGTTAGACCAAATATTGACACTGCGGCAGATCTTGAAGAAGACCCATGAATTTCAGGTCGAAAAAACACCAACTTTCGTCCCCGCCAAGTTCGTCAGGCTGTGCAGGATGACAATGGAGAATTTTCCCTGCTCCATTAAGGTCAGTAAAGAGTTAGCCGAGACCGTCGATGTCAAAAAACCGGCCAAGTGCGAGTCGGACTCGCGCACAAAGGGTTCCGTGCCATTATCTATAACAAGACACTAGCGCACAAATCGGTCTCAAGTAGGGCAACGTGAACGTCTCACAAGCATGACTCACAATGCCGTAGTAAGGGCCTACGCCTTACTAAGAATTTTTATTTTTATTTTTCATGCCGCGGGCGGAATTCAATTGAAAAACAGGCCAAGTGCGAGTCGGACTCGCACACGAAGGGTTCCGTACCATCTGTATATATAAATATTAAAGAGACTATGTATATTACCTCATCATTCATCACATTGAATCACATTTTTTGTATGATGACAGATCTTGGTTGCCGGCAGGTTATCGGCATACTTTGATAATCAAAAATCTTCATAATGAAATATAGTTGATCATCAAAGTGTCCATTGAATTCAAATCAATTATCTTACTCGACAGCGACGATGTGAAAAGGTGAATAACAATAATGGGAAATATGGGAAAAAGGTTTGCAGCTAGGATTAATTCATCAAAGACACAAAAGAGATTAAAACTGGGAAGTATGTGACAAAGGGGATTTTTTGGATGAAAATCATGTCTGTTGTAGGGGAGCCCCCCTTAAACATTCATTTTGTTCTGATACAGCGAAGTCTTAGAAATAGGGTTCCGTTTTACCTTTGGGTACGGAACCCTAAAAATTAATATCTGCTAAAATATTGGCCTAAGAATGCTCATTGTGGGCTTATTTTTTTCATTAAATATTCATCTACAAACCAATTCAACAAAACTTAACATTGGAATTGAAAAATATGTTCTCCTACACATTCCACCCGCAAATGTAAGTTGGTAGCAAATGGTTACAAAAAAAAATACACTGAAGATCGTAGCAATAAGACCTTACATTTGATATATCACACGGTGCAGTTTTCAGTTTTATTTTTTTTAATTTTCCACCTTCCTCCCAAAAATCCTACCATATACGGATTTCATCTATTCACGTCACACCTCTACCTTTGGGTCACAGAAATTGATATGTGTACCAAATTTTAACTTAATCGGTCCAGTAGATTCGGAAATAATTGACTGTGAGCGACGGACAGACGGACACACGAGTAATCCTATAAGGGCTCCGTTTTTTTTTTTCGGACGCACGGAACCCTAAAAAAGATTCAGACAGGGCGACGCACTTTTGATTTTTTCAACATCATCTTTGAAAAGATCGTGCGCGATTCACTGACCAATTCAAGAGGCACGATCTACTTCACGAGGCACAATTGCTCACATACGCGGATGTCGTTGACGTAATTGGGAGAATGCAGCGAGACGTCAAAGAAGCTTCTGTGAGCATTGAAGCAGAAGCCGCAAAGTGGGTCTGAACGTAAACGAGGGAAGAACCAAATAATAATGAGAAAGTGTGTCGGAGGTAAAACAGAGTCTTAGGGAGCACCAGGATTACAAAGAAAGTATCAGACTTGAATGCGTCCGAGACAACTTGAACCGAACGATTCGAAGGATAGCTTCTACTCCATAGTAAAAGGGGGTCATCGATCCCGAATGCACGCATTCTCGACAAAGGAGCTTCATGTGAAACACTGTCAAGTACTTTCGAAATATCAAGTGCAACTATTTTGCTCTCACCCGCCTGGTGGAGCGGACTATTCCACTTCTCGGGGAGATATGCCATCAAATCATCAGTGAGTCTGTTGCTGCGGAAACAATTCTGCTGGTCATTGAGTAGTTTCTGCGACTCGAGATATTTCATTAGCTAACGACTTATCAGCGTAAGCATGATCTTGGAGAGAAGGGACGTTAGTGCAATGGGTCGGTAATTAGAGAATGGTCGCCTTTTTTTTAAATGGGCTGGACAAGTGCTGTTTTCCATCAACTCGGATAGAGCCAAGGACAGTAGGAAATGTGAAAAAGCTTACGCAATGACTTTGCTAGAGTAGAAGAACAACTCTTCAGAATTATTGGGAAAATACCATCTGAACCAGCGGATTTGTGTATGTCAAGTTCTTTGAGAATCCTTGCAACTGTACGGTAGTAAATTTGTCACAAGGTGGACTTAATGTACTGCAGAACAGGCGGCGACAAAGATGATTTTGGGAGCTGCGAGTCTGCTCCGAAGTGGGCAGCAAGCAAGCAGCTGGAATGTCATTATGAATGAGCGTGCGTATAGACGACGAGACGGAGTTCTTGATGTTTCTGACGAACGACCAAGGTATTTAAGTCTCAGTTTTTGGTCAAATTTGGCTCGTCGAATATGGGAGCTGCAGTCATTTCTGGCTTGCGGATATGTAACTTTTTGGGTTTCTTCGGTGGTGTTTGCCTTATAATTCCGAAAGCTTATCTCTAACAACCTGATAACTTCTTTGTAGCTCAAGTCAAACCACGCATTATCCTCCGGCTTAACGTATTCTATTATTGTCTTTGATTTGATGTGAAGGCCTGTATGCTGCAGTTTTTCCGGTTGCGCCTCAGCTCGGAGTTTCCTCCTTTTCCAAGATATTGGTGATGCATTTACTTTAAGTTCCATTTTGCGACTTGATCCAGAGTAAATTAATGTTTTCTTGTATTTCTAATTTTCAAGCAACCAAATGTATCCCGATTCCCGTATTCAATCACTTTACAATTCCCTGGAATTTTCAAAAATATTACCAAATGACCAAAGTCTTTAGACAAAACGACTCGATTTAGAATCTCCCTTCATTCTGGTATAGAGTCATACTGCAGCAAACATTAAGTATTACATAACCTTATAACTATTATACTTTTGTAACTCCTATCGATGACAAATGTACTTTTGACTTTTGCAATTTTCCGCCCTCTTTCCGCTATAAACTCACAGTTTCAGTTTCATTTACAGTCCATTCCCTTCATTCGTTGGTAGTTTTTGGTCAAAAAGTTACTCGTTACCAGACAAAGATCAACATGGATGGGGACAAGTCAACAAAAGTTATACTGTCACGAAGCAGAATTCCCTCCTATAGCACACATTTATATACATAGTACACGACGAAAGTAATGTAGTAGATATCATGAGAATGATATGCTTTTTAACTAAGTACGAGCATCTGAAGGATATATGTATTTATAAATTCTCCGACTTTCAGTCTTCCGAAAGTTTAGACATCTGTAATGCCATCATATTTAGAGTAAAGCCTGCAGTAAAGGGCTTTTGACGTATCATACAATTATTGAAACCGTTTACTTCTCACGAAATCTAAATGAATGAGAAGCGTTTTCCATATGTTAGGCGTATTACTACTTTCTACTTTTCTATCCTACTAAGCCACCTTAACCCGGAGCTATCAACTTTCGCTGTAATTCTACTCGAGTTCCCCTACGCCGTAATATTTCATTAATTACTTAATTACATATTTGCGAACATTTCAATTCTCGTTCACTCAACTCGACGATTGTAGTCCTCTCTGGGAGGGATGAGTACGATGTGATAGGATTTCGCGAGGTAGTTGATGTGTGTAAACACAACTCGAATCAACAGTTAATATTTACAAGTGGTCCAACAATGCGTAGGAGCGAACAGCCAAATAACTTTAACCGAACGAATATATCTACGTACTTATGCACCTCTTGGGTGCAGTTTACATTGTTACGGATGTCAGATATGTACAACAAGTACCCACATAGTGACATGGAAATCAATATTCAACCGCTCTACCAGACCCAGTTGGTTAACCATCCTGTACACAGTTTCAACCCGGGGTAAGTTTGAAAATTGTCGTGTATCGCTCTATTTACAAGTACATCACCAGATTTGGGTCAAATATGAGCACTACCATTTGGAGCACAAGTGTCTACGGGGAACGAAGCATACTCTAACAAATTCTGCTCTAAATGCACTCGGCAACGCTGATTTAGGGCTCTAGTCTCGTTAATTAATGCGGCAAGAACGTAATTAGTAATTGCTTTTAATCAAGTAAAATTGTAATAAAGTGGGCGTGTAGGTAATTTCAAAGTAAATTATACAATCCAATTATCATCTCGTTCAGGTCCCACGAAGTTCAACTGAAAGTGATAGATAGATTTTAAGAGCTACAATTTATATCAGAGTGCGCTGAGATATATTTGTTATGAGTAACATGGGAATTGCTAATTGCTATTAGGTGGTTGTTTGGTAAAATCAAAGAAATTTGTTCCCTTATCGCATAACTTGGCAATACCACAAAGCATTTAAGAGACAAAATATCCATCTCAAAGGCTTAATGAAAATAGAGACGAATAAAAGTGAACTAAGGGGTTACCAGGTAAGGTGGAGCAAAGCAAACGAAAATTTGACAAAGACTATTTACTATTTATTTTCGATAATAATATTCTGACACATTAAGATGAGAATCTTATAAATTTGTGTAAGATTAAAGGAATGCATGTACAAAATAGTTAAAGGTTTGAACAAAGTTTAATAGGTGGAATCAATAAAGCAACAAGGAAAGAAATACGAAAAGAAAGAGATGACGAAAACGTATACATAGATAAGTTTACTATAAGGTGGTGATTATAATCATTGGCCAAATATTTAAGTAGTTCGGTTTTAAATTGCTTTCAGTTTCTGATTCTTCTTAATGCAATGGGGAGAGAGTTCCAAAGGCGTGTGGATTGGACGAAAATTGTCTTTCAGATGTTAAGCACATGTACCTAGGTTGAATGACTGTGCTTTTTCGTTCAGATAATGCGAAAGTTAGAAACTTAACTTATTAAAGAGGTAATTAGGCTGTCGGAGGGCGACGTGGCGCAGAAGTTAGTGCGTTGGACTCTGACGCACGATGAGCGAGTTCGGATCCCGATAACACCAGCGCCATCAAATATTTATTTCGCGGCGTCCCTCCTCGGTGGAGTACTGGCAAAATCCCCCGTAGTATAACTTTCCTTGAAAAAGCTTCTCGACTCACGCCGTTCGGAACCGGCATTAAACTGTAGGTCTTTTTCACCTGTGTGAAAAATAAATCACACACAACATGGGTAATTGAAGAGAAGTTTGGCTCTGATCCTTCATGGGCTGTAACGCCACCAAAAGAAAATAATTAGGCTGTCGCGTATATTGGATCCTATGAAGGCAAGTCAGTGTATGGTAGATGAGGATGTTGTCAAATGTGCAGCCCAAAATGGTTTTTGAATAGCTGGAGATATGCTCGTGTCTATGGATGTTAAAAATGAAGCGCGCAATGCTGTTAAAAGCCACATTAAGTTTTCGTTTAGACCTGAAATCCAAATTGCAAAAAAAATCGCAACAATATGTAAGACTTGAAAGCAGCAGAGTCATGGCGATAATCACCTTAGTTTTTACAGGGATGCAGTGCTGTGATGCCCAGAGAGTTCGCTGCATACCGTACACCTTCCCGATGCTGGCGTTGACGTGATCATCCCATGTAAGAGTGCGGTTAAAGATTAGTCCTAAATTCCCCGCGCTCTTAACAAAATCAATATTATATTGACCCAGTTTGATAGCCGGGAGGGAAGGGGTGTCCATCAGATTTCGGTATATAACCAGTGGCTTCGATATGCTGGGATTGAGGCAAAAGGTATTGGCTTGGGCCCAGTCATGGGTACCTAGGAGACCTTCATTCATTTTGGCAACGAATGCTACTGCCGATTGAAATGGAAAAGATATTTGCAACTGCACGTCATCTGCGTACATGTCTACACGGCAATGTTTGACAATACTGGGTATTTCATTAACATACAGCAGGAATAAAACCGGACCTAGAATCGAACCTTGTGGCACGCCGGCATGCGTGGAAAGAAGGTCCGACTGTTTATCGCCAATTACTACTTTCTGTTGTCTGCGAACCAAGTAGCACTGGAAGAGTCTTTCCGTAGCTTGTTACACAAGATATTGTGGTTCACTGTGTCAAAGGCCTTGGAGAAATCAAGTAATGTAAGGATGGTTAAGTCTTTTTATCGAAACCTTTCCTGATCTCATCAACGATAAACAACAGAGCAGTTTTACAGCTGGGGACGGAAACCTAATTGACTGTCGTGCAGTACTCGAGAGATGTCTAGGTATTTGGGGTAAGATTGCTTTTTCAAAAACTTTAGATAGATAGGGAACAGTTAGAGTTTGGTTTCTTAGGTAGGGGAATTATTTTAGCCTGCTTCCATCCACTAGGAAAAATAGTGGTAGTGATGATGCGGTTGAAGATATGGGTAATGAAAGGCAATGTAACAGGAAGTGTTATTTTTAAGAATTTAGTATTAACCGCGTCTAAACCTATCACGTTTGACTTAATCTAAAGAACTGCATTTGCGACTTCAACTTCGGTTAAGAGCTGCAGATTAAGTAGCCTAGAGCTTGCTGAAACGGGTATTTCCTCTTCTTCCAAAAACACTTGATTTAAGACATTAGGGGAGGAGGCTGAGAAAAATAATAACGAATTAAGGTGGTCACAGTCAAGGGCGTCCATAGGCTTGGGCTGAGACTTAACCACGCCTGTTTGGCGTAAGTTCTCCCATAGTTTCTCTCCGGACACAGTGGGGTCGAGACGGTTTGCGTAGAAGGTTTTGTTTGCCCTTCGTATCTCAAGGGTCACTTTATTCCTGAGTTCCCGATATTTCAGACGCAAAATGTCATTAGCTTTATAATGTTGTTTTCATTCAGCTTGGAGAACTATGGTTTACGGTTTTAGTTCTTAATTGAATGTGCTTATCAAAGAGTAAGTTCGTTTTTCCGTAAAGAAAGCAACTTGCTTGTTGAAGCAGGTCATGTAAAATATTCTATTCCAGTTAGTGTTCTGCAAGTCATTTAAGAACTCTGTACGATCAAAATTGTTAAGGTTTCTAAACTGGAAAGCTTCTGTACCCAAATTATTCTCTAAAGCAAGAGTTAGGTAAATTAACTCATGTTTTGAGTAACATGGAGCTAAAAGCTGGTCATAGAGGAGGACTTTGTCCATATTGCTAATAAAAAACAGGTCCAGTAGAGTACTAGTTTCGTTAGAAGAATGAGTTGTGTGGGTTGAGTTTAGGACTTGAAGGTTCAATTCAGCCTTATTACTGAACAAGGGAGCCAAAACGCTATATTAATTTTCTTTAATCATTATTTATCTTGGTTAGTAGAATATTCGCCATTTATTGCCATTGACTCGTATTTGACTAATTATATGTATTATTGTATTCAAAAAGTAAGAAAACGTTTAAGCTGCGCACGCAAAAATAATTTCTTCTACTGATTCATTGAGAGTGGTATAGAAAGACTAAGGAGATGAGACCTTATCGTAAACAATGTCTAAAAGTCTTATAAAGATTTTCAAAAAGGCCGAGAACATATCGAAGAGGAAGAGCGTCCCGGACGACCATCAAACTCAACCGATGAAGCTCAATTCAAAAATATCAAAGATTTGGCATTTGCAAGCCGTTAAATAACTAGAGATCTCGCTGACATTGTTGGCATTCCAGAGAGATCTAGACCTGTCAAATCTCTATTGGCACTGAGAATACTGAATTTTTTGGAAAAACATCATCACGTTTAAGTGCGTGATACAATGCTTTCTGAGTATCAGGGCAAGACTTATACTTTCGAGCCAGAAACAACCGATTAATCAAGTGAGTATCGTGCAAGGACGAGGTAAGACAAAAAACAACCGCACAAACATATCCGTGATGTTGTGTGTTTTGTGTTCCTTCCATGAAACTGTCAACAAAGAATATTGTTTGAGCGATACGCATCTTTCGCGGTAAGCTATTCGCCTAAAGAGGCTGGAATTGTGATTTATAATTCTTGATTTTTGCAACATGGTGACACTGCAAATGCTAGTGTGTTTAACAACACGCAGCAAGTATGTCATTCGAATCATTTTAAGATTAAGCCTGTCACTTAACACGTTTGATTTTTGAAATTGAGGCACTTATTCGTGTTAAAACTATAACATGTTCTATATCGTGTCATGAATTAAAACTCTAATGACACCTTAAATGTATTTCAGTGACACACTTGTTAATAGTTAGTTAACACACTTTCTGTCAATCAATCAAACAAAATCGAAATTTCCCAATTATATGCAACCTTGCCAGAAAATAATTTGCGGGTCGGATCTATGGCGTAATGGTTAACATGCTGGACCCTCAAAACCAGTGGTTCGAGTTCAATGTCCGCAGCCACCAAATATCAATGTCCAAGGAAGGACACTCAACCTCAACCTTCGAACCGGATGGCATGATCATCATGACGTTGCTTCACAACAAAAACAAACAATCAACTCAATGAAACAAGACAAAGAGCAATGTTTCCCTTGAGTGAAAGCCCTTGAGTGAAAGCTCGCAACATTAGCCTATATTACAACTCAATAATCTTCCTGCACTTATAGGAATTACGGTGATCTGCTTCCCCTCCAGTGGCATTGATCATCGGAGCGAGCGAGAAAAAGAGTGTGGCCTAGAGTGAGAGTGCTGTTGTGTATCACCTTTGACATTTGACTTGCAGCATTTTGAAGTGTCGGTGCTCGTGGTGTTTTACCCGTCGTCGTTGTTTGTTTTGATTAATGTTTTTTACACATTTTTTGTTTGTAATGTTGTGAGGCAACATTACATGCATTGGCGCTGTAATGTCATAGTCGGGTTTCCATGACGTCAGGATACTGAACCTGGGAAGGATAGTCTTCGCATGGATCCGGTGCTGGGGTCTTCATTGAACGCGAAAACATCAGACTGCACTGCTGCAGTGACAGCCAAGCTGCACTCAAAACTGTATGCAACCCCCTAACTAGCTCAAAAATAGTGCATAACCTGAAGTCCTTCTTTAACAGAGTCGGTAGACTAAATTTCGTAAGGCTTGTATGGGTTCCAGGTCACCCTGGGATCCCAGAAAATAAGATCTCTGATGAACTCGCCAAAATTGGTTCAGAGGAGTGCTTCTCCAGATCTGATGCCGTATTTAGTGAGCACAACCGTAGACGGAGGTATTACCCAGGTTGCAGGATGACTAAGCGCGTAGGCCTTGATGACTGCAAGAAATCTGCAGCATTCCTCCTGTCTTTAAGGAGAATCGACTGCAGATGACTTATGGGAGTCATTACGGGACATTACACTTTTGGTAAGCATCTCTGCGTGCTTCGCATCAGTGAGACCCCTACCTGTTCTGAATATTGCGAGGAGGGTGACACCGCAGAGCGATTTCTCTGTAACTGTCCCGCCTTTCCCCGCGCACGAGGTGTGTGCCGAATCTCTTAGTTTAACATCACTGAAGCTCCTTCTCATTTTTCTCCGGAAAACGGGGAAAATTCGTTAATGTAAGGTGTCTGTCTGGAGTACAATAGACCATTGTTTGTGACTGAGTGCTCTAACAGATAGCAGAAGCCCTCAACAAAAAAGACTTTGCCACCATTTATCTGGTAGCCGGTTTGGGAGTGGCACTCGTAATTATTTCCAACCATCTTTACGCTCGATCGCCATTATCGGAATACTCACAAAGCTCATTTTACATCAAATTCATTTAAGTATTTCCGTCTCCTTATTCGTGTCAAATAGTATTGCACATCTTCTTCTTCTTTGGTGGCGTTATAGCCCATGAAGTACCAGAGACAAGCTTCTCTTCAATCACCTATGTTATGTGTGACTTATTTTACATACAGGTGAAAGGGATCTACAGTTTAGTTTAATGCAAATTCCGAACTTGCTTTTTCATAGCAAGTTTACTACGTCGGGTTTTGCAAGTACCCCGCCGAGGAGGGACGCCGCGTAATAAACATACGATAGCGTTGGTGTTATCAGGATCCGAATTCGTTCATCGTGCGTCAGAGTCCAACACACTAACCACTGCGCCACGGCGCCGATACAATGTCTAACATAAAAAACGAAAAACCGGCCAATTGCGAGTCGGACTCGTGCACGAAGGGTTCCGTACCATTATATATAAAAACGGCAAAAAATCATGTCTGTTGTATGGGAACCCCGCTTAAATATTAATTTTATTCTGTTTTTAATATTAGTTGTTATAGCGGCAACAAAAATACATCATCTGTGAAAATTTCAAGTGTCTAAATATCACGGTTCATGAGAAACAGCCTGGTGGCAGACGGACGGACAGCGGAGCCTTAGTAATAGGGTCCCGTTTCACCCATTAGGTACGGAACCCAAAAAACAGAATTTCTTTGACCTACATACAACAACCCTAATGCACTCGATGCAGCATACTAATGCCACCATATGTAGCACATTCATCTTATGGTGATATCCCCTTAATTGTTTACTAAGTCGAATAGCAACGACAATAAGAACACTCACCAGACCTTCAGTATACTGCAAACGTGTGGTCAATCCCTTGGCAAAATGAATGGTATCACTGCGCCAATCTGGCTCCTCTTAGGGCAGTAAGTATTTGTTCCATAAAATGCGGTATGCAATAATGTAGACATTTATTTTTATTGAACACTTAATGGCACCTTTAAATTGGTCCTTAGTGCAGGCCATGCGATGTTTATCACTTGAACGTATTCAATGAGGAGCCATTACCTTCAGCAATCGACAAGTGAATATAAGCTATAGAGAAAGGACACACCACGAAACTAAGGGCACAGGAAGCAGAAGTAAGAAAAGAGAGAAGCTACAATAATAAGAAGGTACCTATGGTTATATCCGATACGAGGCTACTGAAGGATCTCAATTGCTCCACAGGGTAGATGTCTAATATGCGATAGTACATAGAAACTGACTGTGAGAGGCAGTGAGGTACTAGCGAAAGGTAAAAATAAATTATGGTTGCAATAAATTGTGTCACAACAAATTCATAGCCGATCGGCAGGGAAGAGAAGAAATAAGTGAGTCATTGATTCCAGGCTTACCACGTATCAGGGGGTGTTGACTTTTTTTCAATTTCCGCTTCGGCCAGGACACTTTACTGGCTGTATGAGGTGCGAGCTTCGAGAAAAAATTGCATTAAGTAAGGGTCAGGCAAGGACGAACGTATTGGGAAATTTGCTGATGAATACGATGAGGACAGAAAGTGAGTTAAGGGCAGTAAGATTTACCTTGAATAAGGTAAGGTGTTAATTAGTTTTTATTGATTCTATGTTCTAAGCTGCGTTCATAAAACTTCTTTGTGCGTCCGTGTCATACAAATTACATGAGCTTAATGCCGGCTTAATGGAATGGCAGTGATAATTTAATATCTTCGACTCCGTTTAGCACAGGTACATAGATACGAGTTAGCAGTTTTGATTTTGTATCTTTTTTTCTTTATAAAAGCTTTTTAACGATGTTTATCAACTCTAGGTTGTAATCCGGGCGGATAACGAAAATGTATTTTAAAATTGTGACTTAAATAAAGAATTCATTTGAATATGTATGTATGATGCCAGTAGTTAAATATAAGTAAATGAAATTCAAGGCGAGTAAGAGAAAAGGTGAAAAAGTAGTGCGAAAATTGAGAAAAAAAATTCTTGGATTTAATTTTTTTCTTTCATTAAACAGCCGTCGTCGTTATCAGCGTCACTATCATCATCATCATGAGATGCAGCATCGTGTGACTGCTGTCATCAAAAATGAGTTGTTAATGGGAAAATCTTTCACATTCAGATGGGAAATTCAATTAACGTAAAATTGCATGGAGTCATGCATTGCATCGCATGGAGGTTTTTGTTTTTCATTCGCACATTTTTTCTTTTCAAAATTGGTGTTGGAGTAGGTTGGGGTATTCAGAACTGCTGGACACAGCTTGTGCTCACTAGTGCTACTGGTAGTAATTATCGCGTCAGAAGTTATACTCTGTGTATCGTACTGTCACGTTTAATGGGTACTATTAGTTATCACTTTGCGGATGGTTGTAATTATGCTCCTTATACACATTTGCATCGGGATAGGCCTGAGGCGGTAGCTTGGGTGGCCATTAAGTGGGGTATTGTACAAAACATTTAATAATTGCCATGGAAACATCTGCATGGCAGTTGCTAATAATTTAATTGCATTACAATCGAATTGTAATTGACGGCAAGTCGGACATTAAAATGGATCAAGTGCAGAATGTGAAAAGATTTGATTATGTTAAATTTTTTTTTCTGCTAATTATAAATAGGACCATTGAATTACTATTCCTTCAAATTGTATGATATGAAAAAAACCTGATTACAAGGTGTGTATGATGAGCACTAGTGCCGCGTAAGAAAAAGCATTTTTTCTCTTTTGCATGTATCGCTTTGCTGCAAATCATTTGCAGCATGTGCTTGAGAGGTCGTAAACTCCTCAACAAAGCAAAGAGCGCTAAAAGAAAGAATAACTCGGAATAACAAGCAAGCTCTGAGAAAGGAACAAAGAAAATCATGGATACTCTTCTGCAGCAATGTGGAGAGAGTCTCAGATGACTCTAGATAAAGAAAAGTCCTCTCGAAAGAGCCATTGACTCCGACCTGCCTCTTATCCAATGGACATCGTCCATGTCAGAAGAAGGGACACTCGATCTTCTTCTCAAAACGCACTTCCCAGGCTGATCGGAGACGCATGACTCAGAGCAAACGCGGAACACTCATATCTCTCTCGCAACAAAGGGACAGTATGATCATATAATCCCTACAGAGAAAATCACCTGGGCGTTAAAAAGCTCCAAGCCCTTCAAATCGTGAGGACCGGTTGGAATCTACCCCATCGAACTTGCGCAAACTATGATGTGGAGAATACCATGGCTAGACACTACCTTTAAAGGCTGGCTAGCTTGGAGACACATTGCAGAAAGATGGAAGTTCGCAAGGGTACTCTCCATACTCAAGGCCCACAGAAGCTCCCACACTAACCCCAGGGACTTAAGGCCTATTTGTTTATCATCCTTTGTATAAGAAAGTCCAGAAAGCTTGATAGTCTTACATAGTACATATACGCCATAACCTAATCTCCTAATCTCCAAGGCACAGCACGCCTACTGCAGGGGTAAATCTGTCGAAACAGCTTTACATACACTGGTGAGGAAAATAGAGAGATCAATACATCTTAAAGAATACACTTTAGCAGCCTTCCTAGATATAGAAAGCAATAATGGAAGGGCTAGAAAATTTAAAAGGGGAGAGGATTCTAGTAGAGTTGATTGGCGAGTTATGTTATTGCCTACGCTGACGACGTTGCTATTGCCATATCGAGAAAGTATCTGTATACACTGAATGTCCGTATGTGTAACATCCCGGAAACATGCGCAATCACTCTACTTGTCCCTCTACTTGGTTGTCAAGCAAATAGCCAACAACCAACAGCCAGCTCAAAATGGGCGAGCTACATCACTTTCCACTCCGCCATCCTGAACAACAGGATAACTTTGGCGGAAAACTCTGAACACATAGAGCCTATCACAGTCTTTAAGATCAAGTTCAAATGAACATACCCGGACGGACGGAACTGGTCCCGCCAGGCGCAACATCGCAAGAGCTGCTTAGATTTATACACCGACGGGTCAAAAACCAAAGACGGGGTTGGCAGTGGAGTGTTCTGTAAGCATTTAAGCCTAAACCAGGCTGTAACATTACCGGATCATTGCAACGTTTTTCAGGCGGAGCTGTTGGCAATAAAGGAGGCCCTGTCTTGGCTTAAGTGGAACGTAATATCTACTACGGATATTTAAATCCTCACAGACTCTCAAGGAGCCTTGAAATCGCTGGAGTCCGATGTGTACACTTAAAAAAAAAAAACCTTGACTACCGCCTATCTCTTAACGAGTTGGCCGAGCATAGCGGACATATTAGGACATAACGATAACTCAGGAAATTAAAGAGCCGACACACTCGCCAGACAAGGAACGACGCAATAATCAAACATGGCATGCTCAGGTATACCTCTAGCAGCTATTAATCTTTAACTCGCAAGCCTCGCCATGGCTGAGGTGAACCTGATATTGACCCGGGGGCAGACCTGCCTCATCACCAGGCAAATATGGCCTCGGCTTAACAGTAAACGGACCAAGGGGCTAATCTCCATAAAACGAACTGACATCTACAAAATGACACTCTCCCATGCACATAACCTAGGGCAAGTTTCGAACGACTTCTGCAAAAGATGCTTACACGAAGAGGAAGTCGAATCCATTCGTCACCTGCTATGTGCCCGTCCCTCTACCTGTTCAATCAGGAAGCGCTACCTAGGATCCCACTTTCTTAACGACTTGACCGATGTTTAGCGGGTAAAGATAACTGACCTTAATTATTTGAGAAGCACTAAGTGGTTCCATGAGAGGGCACGGGCTCGGACATACAGGGTAAAGTTGTTGATCGCTCTCAACCTGGCGGGATGCCAGCAACGATCCCTGTTTAAATGCCCGGGTCAAGTTGACATACTTTTAAAATGCCACAGAACCGACAAACTTTTATAAATTTCTAAAAATTCTACCCAGAATTGTCTTTCATTATTTTTGTTCATGTTTACGCCGTGAATTTTCTCGCTCGTCTGTGCAAAATTCACCATACACGACACAGACATGTCGTTGCAGACCAAGAAAAATTCAAAAAAAATTGAATTCATGCAGACGGTTGTTGCAAACAGTCGGCAGGACACACACGACACAGAAGATCTGCGCAAGCATGTGCACAACAACAAAATATATTGGCTTGCAACGACGTGTCTGTGTCGTGTCAGAAAGCCTGTTTGCAACCACACATCTTTCTATGTACAACTTCATATCTACATATACATAAGCACACTATCAGTTACCAATTCATAACTCAAACAACCACGATGTTGCAAACATGTTGTTTCATTCAACGCCGTTTAATGAACTCAATTTTGATTAGGTACCTCATTACCTTTCTCGCCCATTCAACTCGTTTGTCATAAGGCATTTCCTTGTCTCTTTTCAGTCTCTAAAGAACAACTAACAAACAAAATCAGGGAATAAAACGAAACGAAGGATAGCAATAGAAAATGAGTAAAAAAAAAGAGCACAAGTTAACTGAAATTTGCACTTGAATTATTCTCCACAGTTTGTTCCCTGTCGTCATCGACCTTCATCCACTTGAACACGGAAAACTTGAGCATCCTTAAAACGTCAAAAGTCTAAATATGATCAAAATATTTCCGAAAAACTTTCCAACTAAAGTTTCCACAAATCGAGTCCCACCTCGGAGAGACAACTCAAAAACACTCCGCTCCTACATGCTCCCTATCTATTTACATAGTACATATATATGTATATACATACATATATCTGTCCCTTTGTTCGCATAGCTCTGCATTGGTGGAACTTTCCAAGGAGAATTGTCATACTTGAGTAAAATCGGGAAGCAACAAAAAAAAACAAAACGATAAAGTTAATGGCAAGAAAGGACAACCTACTAAAATCTGTTTTTCTTCGAATCGGGTTGCATGGTTGGCATAGTCGTACTTCAGCTCTCATTCCTTACGATACATATCCATGCACATGTACATATACATGTATGTATGTACATATCTTCTTACGACTATAATTCATTCATTTTTCGGATGTGCATTTCACATCTGGCTTGATAGCGGATTATAGAGAATTTCTGATTTCGTTCCTAGCGTATACTTTTATTCATCTCTAAGTGCATCCGTCGTTTCTTTGCGACGGAGTTTATTGGAAATTTAAATTTGCAACCAGTTTGAAAGCCCCAAATAGCTTCGTGGTTGGAGTTGTATCCTATGAATGTTTGCTGTTTGGGTTGAAATGTACATTTTGCCGTTAATGTCCGGCGTGGTATCTGCATTTCGACATTTAAACAGAATTCCTCTCACTCTGGGAATGAATGAATTGCTCATATCACTTCTGTTATAGATATACATATGTATATGTATGTATGAATGTGCAAATGGTCTGAAGGATTCAATTGAGATGCCAACTATGCATATTTGCAATTTCAATCCGCAAAACTCCATAAAAAGAAAAATTACCATGACCCTAGGCTTCAGAACTCCAATCGAATCCCTCAATAAGATCAAAATATGAACAAAAAAATCGCCTTAACTGAACCCGAAACTTACTATAAAATCAGCATGTGCTGCCAAGTAAAACGAAGCAAGCATCTCGTGCCCTAATTGCTCCCAACCGTTCAAATCAATTGCGAAGCAATTCCACGGAGTAAGCAGCATCTGAATCATCTCATAGTATAATCCTCAATTTTGTTCCCTTGTCTTCGTTACGAATGAGTACATTAAAAGTTTTTGAATTAATTCCTTCGCTGTGTCTTTCTCGACTCCCATTCCGCAAATCATCATTAATCTCCCTCCCGGGGAATACAAATTCAGAAATTCGTAAGAACGCTATAATGAATGGAATTTTTTTTAAACAAAAATTAAGTTAAGAATACAGTGAGAAAAAAAAATGTAAAATAAAAGAACATCGAGTAAGAGAACGTATTGCTGGGAAACATGAAGCACGAACAGTACAAGCGTGTACCTATTGGAATTGTAATGAATATTTCAAATATGTAACAGTGTACTGGTATCTGCTGATATCCGCATCTCATATCTCTCGTACACCAATTTCTTAAAAATGTACTGTAGGATACGAACCTCAAAGGAGAAAGTACTCTGTCAATTGCATGACTTAATATTATTTTTATTTTCAATTTTCGTTTTATTTTGTATGGGAGAGCTAAGCTAATTAAAAAAGTTTACGATTGCCCTTCCGCCAAACGAAGATGCTCGATGCTGAGGATTAGCTTGAAATCAAATTATTTAAAAATGAATTTAAAAAGTTGACGGAAAGATATGTTGGATGGATGGTTGGCTGTAATTGAAATCAATACACAAGGAGCTGCTATATCTAAATGGAATTCAGAATGTGATTCTTGGAACTATGTACATTGAATATTCCTAGGATGGTGTCAGAAATGAATAGTTTAGAAAAATTGTTTTTGACGTTTCCGAGAGAAAAAGGACTTTTAAGAAATCCAGTATTCGTCTGATCAAAAAAATCGAGAATGAATAATATTTACTCTCTAGAGGTCTGCATCACAGTTGTCAAACTTTTCTATCTCATCGAGCCATCTGAGGCGGGCTTTGTTTTTCCATTTGAGTGCTTTTCATCAATATAACCGCAACTGAGTCATTCATACATCTCGGATTAATAGCTATTTATAAAAACAACATTCGATACTGACAGAATTGTAGCATCTACTTTGACGATAAGTCTGGGCGCTGTCTGTCAACTAGTGTGTCATCATTTGTTTATCTCAAGTTCTATCGTGATATTCGTTGTTAAGGAAAATATTGAGCAAGCGTTTGGGTACATCATTGGTGGAAAACCTAGAGGGACTGTGTATTGTTTGGTTTTTTGTTAAGAAAGATGGAAAACCTGTGTGTGATACTTTAATCCACAAAAACCTCTTCTTCACATCCGTTTCTCTAAGTGTCTTGTCTGGACGCTGTACCCTTAGCTACTTTTGTAACATGCCTGTTTGTCTGTGCGTTTGCGTAGGTATATTTTGGTGTACAGGTGCGTAGCCGCTCGCTTCCATTCTGTTGGTTCTCCAACTCCTGGCATATGTCCTTGGCATAAGCGCTCACTGCGTTCCACCAGTTTTTCTATTTCAGAATGTGATGTATTAAATTCTCCGGGATCGGTATTTCATCTTCGGGCATATACCGCACGGTATACAGATATGACTGGAAGCAACCATGTTCCGTAAGCAGTTGCGTGAGGTAGAAGTTAATTGCACCATGTTATCCAAGTCCCTCTGCTCGGAATAAGGCGGTAAGTCCAGCGGCCATTAGATGAAAGGCTCCAGCGTTGTTCCTTCTTTCTCTTATATTCACTTCCTCGTCCTGTCTGCTCTCTACGAACTCTGTCTATAGTCCTTTCGGCAGTACATATATCGATGGGTAACATTGCTGCGATGACGCAGATGGGGACCGCTTCGGTAAAGCGAGGTCTCGTTGCTAATTCGAACAACTTCTTTCAGTTGTTTTGTTAATACGACTGTTGCTATGTCTTCCACGAATCCGACAAATTAAGCACCTAATAATGGAACTATTATTCTATCCGCTTTCCTTATGAAAAAGCTCGAGCGATTAATAGACATGTACATAAGAGACGAGGTTGGTAACAGCTATGTATCACAACCACACAACTTGTACATAAAGGGCAAATCAGTCGACACTGATAGGTTAGTTTCGGGGTAATCTATACTATGTAAAATGCACAAAATGTCAAATAATTTGCTCTATGTGCCTTTCTAGACATTGAGGGTGTCAGTACTGAAGCAAAAATGTCCAGCCTTCAGATGGCCCAAATAAACTCCGGAATATGCAGGGGGATTCAACAAATGCTGATTACTCGTAGAATAAATTCGGTGACAGGAAGGGTAAGCGGAAGGATGAGGGTCAATCGGGATACACCACAAGGTGGTGTTCTATCGCCTCTCCTATGGCTCCTTGTGGTCGACGGAATGGTAAAACTATTCGAGGGAGATAGTTTTAACGTCACGGCCTATGCTGACGACATTACCATTTTGGTATCTGTAAATTTCCTCAACAAATTTGCCAAATATTCTGGCATAATCTTAAACTCCAAGCTTAGCTGGAAGGACAGCATTGATGAAAGAACGTAAAAAGAAGCATATGTGGTACTGTATTTGTGTAGAGTAGCTTTTGGAAAGACATTGGGCTTCAAACCAAAAGTGGTATATTGGTTGTACACATCGGTGGTAAGACCCATTCTAGTTTACGATTCCATTGTTTGGTGGAAGGCTCTTGAGAAGGAACGCCATTTTTGAAGTGTGTCAAGAGTTCAGAGGGCAGGTTGTCTCGCAGTGGCTGAATATATGAAATAGACACCACACTTTTAGGCATATACTGCAAAAGCATCGCAGTCAGGAATGCGCTAAGACTACAGGAATCCGGTCTTTGAAAAAAGAGTCCTCACGGACATGCCATCAGTCTTGGATCGATGGGCCGTCTCGAGATTCAGAACCGTAACGGACAGCTTCCCGACTTCCTTTCTGCGAGAGCAGATTCTCTATCAGAATTCCTTCCAGGGAGGAACGGACCAGTTGCATGGAAAATGAACTGGCAATCTATGCCGACGGATCCAAAATAGATACTGGTACAGGAGCCGGGATCTATTTCGAAGAGAAAACCTCTCAATGTATGTTGACAGTCAGGCAGCCATCAAGGTTTTGGAGGCAACAGATCATGCGTAACAGATCATATGAATATTTTCGGAAATGAGGAGGCGGACGAGCTAGCTAGATTAGGATCAGGCTCAAACTCCGCGCAGATCACAACTGAGGCTAAAACGCCATTCAGTACACTTTTCAGAGAATTAAAGACGGCGCTAATAGTGAAATAGTGACACTGGCTCGGCCACATCGAGCGCATGGACATCAACGCTCCAGCTAAGAGGGTCTTCGACTCCGAGCCTCCTGGTTCGAGAAGAAGAGGAAGACCGAACCTCCGGTATAATGACCAAGTAATCGCGGATGTAGGACATCTTGGTCTTGACAACTGGAAGCAGCGTGCCCGGGACCGTCAAGGATGGAAGGCAGCTATAGCTCAGGCTCAGATCCTCCATGGATCGCAGGCCTGATAAGTAAGTAAGTAAGTAAGCTAATAGTGAAAGCTAATAAACGATGGTATCACTTAGATACTACATGCACAATGGCCCGTCTATGACAGAAAGTCTGCTAAAGTTCAGTCATTCGATTGGCAGTCGGTGCCCTCATTGGACACTGCATGATATCCTACCATGCAGCGAGGCTAGGCTATCCATATAATGACTTCTGTAGAAGCTGCAGGGACTAAGAGAAAATTGAATACATTTGTCACCTACTGTGCGAGTTCCCGGCGCTGGCCCAAAAAAGGAACATATTTCTAAATGTCACTTCCTTTCGTCACTAGAAGAGTTATGCAACATTGGGCTGAAGTCTGGGATTTCTATCAGCATCTAGGTGGTTCAGCGCAACGGGTAACTTTTAGGCTTCTACGGGTTATACATATGTTAACTGGACACAATGCACTCCTCGTAGTCTAAGTAAGCCTAGACCTTTAGGGCACCTATTTCCTAACCCAACCTAACCTAGCCTCGGTTGGTACTTCAGGACGAAGGACTCTATCGTACATGAGGTTCCACAGCTTGGGTCCTAAAACTGAACACTTGTAGACTCCTCCAGTTACCGCATGTTCCTTCACAAAATCGTCTGTTCCATAGAGCAACACTCCTTGTTGAAAATATTTTTTTTCAAAATTCCGCTTATGCAAGTAACGGGTAACCTTTAGGCTTCTACGGGCTATACGTTAACTGGACACAATGCACTATTCGTAGTCTAAGTAAGCCTAGACCTCTAGGGCACCCATTTCCTAACCTAACCTAACCTATCCTCGGTTGGTATTTCAAGACAAAGGACACTATCGTTCATGAGGTTCCACAGTTTGGGTCATAAAACTGTACACTTGTGGACTCCTCCAGTTACCGCATGTTCGTTCACAAACTCGTCTGTTCCATAGAGCAACACACTTTGTTGAAAATATTTTTTTCAAAATTCCGTTGGTACTGTCATATTACGAAGCGTTTCGAGGATATGTTTCCAGCTCGCCGTGTTGAACGCGTTTTTAATGTCCAGTGTTATGACGCAACAGTATTAGTTTCCGCCTCTTCTCCATAGTTGTATTGGAAACCCCCATGGCTATGCACACTATCGTGAAGCATAGGTAGAAAGGAGGGTGATTTTGTGGTCTTAGTGGCTATGTTAAACCCTTTTACCACCTCTAAAGCAGTAAGAAACCTTGAGGCCTTTTAAAAAACTGATTTTATTGAGGCTTGGCTTAGATACCGGGGAAGGAGGTCCTCGATGAGCTCGGTAGAAAAGATCATTGGAGAGCTGATTGTAGTTGATTTACAGACGTCAATACGAGCCAATGCATTTGTGCCAGGCAGCTCAATCGGCAGCTCCTCATTTCCCTCCAGAAATCGGAGAAAATGTTACAATAAAACAGTAACTAAATATTTGTTCAATGAACCAATAGTTACGTTTGAATACTCTAACAGTGCTCGCCCTGAATACTTGCAGTGGTTGTGCGTAAAAGTATGGCGAAATTTCACTAAAATTAAGGTGATCATTTGCGACGATTTAAACCCACAGATAGTCAAATCGTTGGGCTGAAAGAGGAGAGAAGGCTTCAAGAATTCAAAAAAGGTGATGGCGGTTGATTCCAATTCTTCTTAAATTTTATTTTTTTTTTAGAGCCTTAATTATTTTGACAATTGCAATCATGTATGTATCACACATTGTGCGAGGCTTTTGAAACCCCCCTTTTAGATTTACCTAATGGTTTGAGGCTCAGTGGTTAGCGTATTGGACTCTGGCGCACGATGAGCGAGTTCGGATCCCGATAACACCAACGCCATCGAAAGTTTAATTCGCGACGTCCCTTCTCGGCGGGGTACTGGCAAAACCCCCCGCAGTATACTTGCCATGAAAAAGGTTCTCGACTCACGCCGTTCGGCATCGGCATTAAACTGTAGGTCCCTGTCACCCGTGTGAAAGGTACATAAATCACACACAACATGGGTGATTGAAAGAAGTTTGGATTTGGTCCTTCATAGGCTGTAACGCCACCAAAGAAGAAGAAGGCCACTTACTTAACTCAGATATTGCTGTCAAGGTTAAAATGACGCATACGACGCACCTCGTTCTGATTCGCCAATTTCTGCATGTGCGGATGACAAAGGATTTCCAGCAAAAAAAAAAAAAAAAAAACACCACAAAACATACATATGTACATATATTCGGAAATAAGAAACGAAAGTAATAAATTCCCTCAAAAGATGTTTATCTATTCAAGTAATTAGCTTATCCCACATGGACTCTTCCCCGTCTCGAGCATTCAGCTACAGTTGCGTGCCTAATTAATGCTTGAACATCAGAAAGTTTTGCATGTCATAAATAAATTCCGTGGTGCGTGCGCGATTATTTGCCCAAATTGATTTATTCGTACATTATGAAAAGCACATTTCACAGATTCACCGTAAATCGATTTAAGAAATGGACTGATGACTTCATACTTCCATTAAACGTTTAGCTAAAGGCGATGTTTTATAGGTAGGTATGGGTGTGTTCCACGTGTGGGATTTGTTCTTTGGAATCACCCTAAAAGAAAACATATTGCTCAACTGGGTCATGCAAAGGGATCTTCACTAATCAAATGTAAAACGCAATTTGTGTCAAGGATAACCATTATCTACCAACCAACCTCTTATTCATTAAATGCATTTCGTTTACCGACGTACCACTTCAACAAATATGTAGCTCCATTGAACAACTCCAGGATTTCTTGGACACGTACGGGTTCAGTGAGACGAGTGTGTTCCTTGAAAACAGTTTTCAAAATGGGGTGGAATTCTCTTTTGAAAAGCCAACGTACAAGCTATACCCCCCATAGTCCAGGTGATCTATGTACATTTGTTCCTTTCATATACACACACTTTTCTTATTGCGAGCTTTTAATGAAAATTCAATTTGCTAGAGATTTGTATGCAAAGCTGAATTATTATTTACATTCTACGTACTCTCCGTATACATATATATGTATGTATGTCGGTGGAACCTTTGTAAGGAGCAGTTACGAGGGCTTAACGAGCTACACACATACGGTACTCATAATAGTCAAATAGAAGAAACACGTACACTAAAAAAAGGGCTCGTACTCCCACAGCAACGAGCTAAAGATACGACAAGCCTATTCATCGAGTCGCAGCATACAATGTGCCATATGGCAGAACATTGAAGGATTTAAGGAGTTTCAGTTTGAATTCGACCTTTCTTTCATGCAAATGTGAATATGCATTGAATTAGAAGCGTTGCTGCAGCAGTTGCAATAGCACAACTCACACTGTGCCTCTCTCAATTCACTTGATTAACAGTTTAGATATTTACTGACGTTTCTCAAACGATCCTCGCAAAACATAGAAACAAAACTTGTGAATCTCTTGTACGCGTTGAGTCGGATTGCAGGCAACTTTTTAGTATACATGCCTTAAATTGCTTGCTCATTTCCATTGGTGTTGGTTGTTTTTTGCCCTTTCGTTTCTATCTTCACAGTGTTGGGGTGGAGGTTGAACGCTCATTTAAATTAAATTCAATTCAGTTGAAGTGTTGTCGTCCTTGTTGGCATTCTTCGGTCGCCAGCAACGTTCCGTAGTCAAAGTCACCGTTAACGCGTCGTTGTTTAATTGGTCCTAGTGCAGGGTGGTCGGGTTGAAAGTTTCATTCGAACTTTGAAGATTCCGAGATTTTTCCTTTTCGTCCTTTTTTTTTTTTTTTTGTTTTTGACTTTCTTTCGTGTTCTTGGTATTTTTCTCCTATAAATTAGGTCATTCAGAACCAGCAGTGGGCAAAAAGTGAAATGAACATCTTGCTTTATATTGAGTGGGTTAAGTTTATCAGAAATGGAAGGAAAAAATTCAGAGAAATTCAATCTAATTGCATACTGTTAATGGTAGAAGCAAATTAGACCAGTTTGTTTATACACAGCTCGGTTGATTGGTTTGTCCTTTCATTACTTACTTCTGGTTTCTGTTGGGTTTTAATAGGTTCTCCATGCATTGGGATCTGATGAGAGACTAACTTTAGTGAGTTGCTTTTACAGTGGTTTACAAAGTCAGCTTACATTAGTACTCTTATTCAAATGTACGGATTTCCAAGTAACAAAACTCTAACAAGAACCGTCAGGTACGGTTGGATACGGTTACAGGTTAAGACTGCAAATTAAACTTGGTACAAGTTCTGCCTAGAATTATCCACTCCATCTTAGGAAGAAGGTAAACTGCGAGTAGTTTGATAATAGGTTTATACATGCGTAAGATACATACGAAATTATCCAATCGGGCGCACGATGAGCGAGTTCGGATCCTGATAACACCAACGCCATCCTCCTCGGCGGGGTACTGGCAAAACCCCCCGTAGTAAACTTGCCATGAAAAAGCTTCTCGACTCACGCCGTTCGGAATCGGCATTAAACTGTCGGTCCCTTTCACCTGTGCGTAAAATAAATCACACACAACATGGGTGATTGAGAAAAACTTGGCTCTGGTCCTTCATGGGCTGTATAGCCATCAAAGAAGAAGAATACACAATGGATTTGTATTTTATGCCAACTGGTAAATTAAGTGTTGCCAGGGAAAGAAAAGACGATACTGCAGCTGTCAGCCCAAATTTGGTAAAAACAATAAGCATTTCGTTAAACCTGGCAATCAAGTTGAAAAGTTGGTCAGTAACTCTGTCCACTATGCATGATATGAAAACCTATGTAAAAACGACTTCCTTCCTTCCAAATTTGGCCGTTTTTTGACGAACTTCCATAAGATTCTGATGTTTTTTCTGGAGAGTATTGAACTATCGAAATACACAGGAAAATCACAAAAGTGCATACAATTTTTTTCTGAGCCGGTAAGTCACTGTTTACCATTAATTTGATAATAATGACTAGGACTAGAGCATAGCCGTCCACACCGAGAGTCTAATTTTTCTTTCGAAAGAACCCAAAATCAGCTCCACCGTCCTGCTTATCGTCCAGCTTTTGGCTCCGAACAGCAAGACTGGCAGTATGAGCGTTTCGTAAAGCATGACTTTGGTCTTTCGAGTGAGGAGTTTTGACCCCAGTTGTTTGGACAAGCCGAAGTAGCAGCGGTTGCCAAGGGCGATTCTATGCCGGATCTCCACTGTGGTGTCATTTGTGAAATTTACGTTTGCCCCGAGGTAGACAAGCTCCTTAACTACCTCGAAATTGTAGCTGTCAATTGTTATATTTTGTCCCAGGTGGTGAGCGACGGATTGGTTTTTGCTTGACAGTATGTACTTCATTTTGTCCTCATTGACCTTAAGATCAACTCGTTTCGCCTGTTCCTCAATCGCCGTGAATGCTTCCACAATGCCACGACGAGAACACGCGATGATGTCGATATCATCCGCATATCTTAGCAGCTGGACGGACTTGCAGAAGACAGTGCCTTCCCTGTTGACGCCTGCCCGTCGCACTATCTGCTCCAGCACCAGGTTGAAGAAGTCACATGACAGCGCATCTCCTTGCCAAATTCCGGTGCATGTTTCAAACGGTTCCGAAGTCCTAGAACCGAGTAGCACGGTGCATCGCGTATTTTTTAGCGTAGACACAACTGGATCAGTTTTCCCGGGATCCTGAATTCGGTCATCGCACCAGACAGTCCTTCCCGATAAATGCTGTCGTATGCGGCTTTGAAATCGATAAAAAGATGGTGTGTATCTATTCGAAAGTCATTGGTCTTTTCCAGGATTTGTCGAAGTGTGAAAATTTGGTCTATAGTCAATTTGCCGGGCCGGAAGCCGCACAGGATCTTGTATGCGACATTGAGCAGGGATATACCTCCAAAGTTCTTGCTAGAGGTGGGATCGGCTTTTTTGTGGATGGGGCGAATAGAGCTGGTATTTCAGTCGTCGGACATGCTTTCATCTTAATATATGTATGTATGTACATATGAGGTGTCTTTCAATGCGTATAACTTATGGAAGTGACATCGGCTATGGTATTGTACAATTATAAGATTAGAAATACGAGTTCATTCGCTCTCATCCGATCAACGTTTCGGTAGATACATATATTTCTTATTTAAATATATGATATATGGTTTCTAGCTCTAACCTTAACGTATCAACATGTCTTGAATTTCTTACCCGTATCAGTTCATGAACTAATTTCTCGATAGGACATCCCTTCCATTCACGATAAAATTACGTTGTTAAAATAATGCCTTATTTAAAGTAAATCGTAAAAGGCAGGCCACTCCAAGTGTTGTCTATCGCTAGCCACTGCTTTACCCCATATTCCCGGCATATAATAATTCCATGTTTCAGATATAGCGTTGCCTTATCTTTACGACAGACATTCGTTAAATATGAGCCGATAGAAGAAACGGCAACATCATTATTATAGGCTTGCGCTTATTGAGGCAACTAGGGCATTGAGCATTTAGTATCTTACACCATAACAAAACATCGCCCCTGTTTATATCAGACCTATCGCATTGCCCAAAATCGACATCTTCAGTCAGTATCCCGTAAATCAGTCTTATTTTCATCCAAAATACTAGTGTATGTTCAGTTTTGAAGCGCAGTCTCGCAGGAATCTCTTAGCTGATAAGCATGTTGAATATGGAGAGAAGGGTGCCTGTGTGGAGCAAGTTCCATCAACGCATGGTGGATGGAGGACATCGTTTACCCGATGGCCAGACTAATCTACCCTTCACTCAATACCAAAGAATCTGCGTGGTACCTGTTTTTTTCCAATATTCTTTCAATATTTTTTGTTGCAGCTGCAGTTGGGGGCGCCGTGGCGCAGTAGCTAGTGTATTCGACTCTGACGCCCGATGAGCAAGTTCGGATCCCGATAACACCAACGCCATCAAATGTGTATTTCACGGCATCCCTCCTCGGCGGGGTACTGCCAAAACCCCCCCGTAGTATAACTTGCCTTGAAAAAGCTGCTCGACTCACGCCGCCCCATTCGGAATCGACATTAAACTGTAGGTCCCTTCCATCTGTGTGAAAAATAAATCACACACACTATTTGTGATTGAATAGAAGCTTGGCTCCGGTCCTTCATGGGCTGTAACGCCACCAAAAGAAAGAAAAGAAACGAAAGAAGGGAAGGATGACGTCCTTGCTTTCCGAAGGAAGCTAAGGTAGTACATTCGGATATTCGTCAAACTTAGCCATTTACTTTGAGGGATGGTTTGGGTTATATTGTTGCCGACACGAACCGACGGTTGTGTTCGAATTTCGCTGTCAATGTTTGGAGTGCTCCGGTGCAGCTGAAAAGACACTGATGTCTGAAGGGGAACGTCTGACGGCGAACATTCGAGAAACTGGACCGAGGGCTATATAAGCGGGAACACTCGCCCACAGCGGCATTCAGTATTCGGGATTTAGTGATTCGGTCGCCCCTATTATAAGTGACAACTGCCAATGAAACGATATTTGATAAATTTGTCAATTTATTTGATTTTCGGTATTGTGTAACTCATTTGATAAAGTTAAACCTATTGTGAATAAATTGACTGCAGTGAATTATTTGTAAAAAAGCTAAATAAATCTAATCCAACACACTTGAGAGGTTTTTTGAATCCAATCAAATCAAATTTATGGAGTGCAATTTAAATTGCCTTATTAAAAATGTTTTGGTGGAATTGCGGTTTGCAGATGAGGAGGAGAATGAGCGTGATAAGATTTTACACGTTATTCGCCGTGGCGCAGTGGTTAGTGTGACTCTGACGCACGATGAAAGAGTTCAGATTCCGATAACGCCATCGAATATTATTTCACGGTGTCCCTACGCGGGGTACTGGCAAAATCCTCCCGGAAGTATACTTGCCATAAGGTGGCGTCCTGTCTCCGTTGTTATGGTGCATGGTGGTCGACTCTCTGGTTGATGGATGGTCTCAATGCCTCTGGAATCTATGCCCAGGCCTATGCGGTTAATGTCGCCGTTCTTTCTAATCCTCTTAAGACCGATGTTGTTCTCTTCACGAGAAGGAGGAAAAAGACTGACATAACTCAGCTGGTACTAAGAGGCACTTCCATCCCGGTATCCAAGAAAGCTTCTTTGGCCAAAGCATGTTGTGTCAAAAACCACCAACGCGCTGTCAGCTTTCTGGCAATGCAAAGGAGCTTTTGGCAAAACATGGGGTTTATTAGGTCCCTATTAGGCAAAGGTCCTGTGGATGGCATTGAAAAGAGCTAAAATCTCATATGCATCGGTTGTCTGGTGGAACAAGCTATTTCAACATGTCTTAGCCTATTTCACCAAGCTCCAAAGAACGGTTTGTCTCAGCTATACAGGGCCTTTTCCCGGGAACGCCGGGCGCTGCTCTATATGTAATGATGAACTTTCCACCCCTTGATATGTTCATCAGAGCACTGTCTGGTCTCAGGAGAAATTGCTTTTGGTACAACTCGCACAGGAATAACAGTGTGCTTGCGCAAGAAATGTCCTGCGACTTCAGTCTCATGGACATGCCTTCTGACGCATTAACACCCGTTATCCTACTCCGCTGTAATATCTTAGCATTAGGACTGGCTCTAGCTGGATACTGAACCCGGAAAGAATAGTCTTCCCATTTTCACGGATGGCTCCAGGTCTGGGCGGGGGTCCGGAGCTGGGGTCTTCTTTGAGCGCAGAAACATCCGATTGCACTTGTTTTAGAAAAATATGCGTCCGTCTTCCAATTAGAGATATACGCAATCCTAATGGCCATGCAATTTATTGTGAAGCACAGGTAGAGGGGGAAAGTATACGCATATGCAGTGAGATCCAAGGTGCACTCAAAACTGTACTCAACCCTTTAACTAGCCTCTAATTATTGCATGAACTCAAGACCTTCTAGATCATAATCGGTAGACTAAATTCACTAAGGCTTGTATGGGTTTCAGGTCCCTCTGGGATCCCAGGAAATGAGATCTCTGCTGAACTCGCCAGAATGGGTTCAGAGCAGAGCTTCTCAGGACCTGTAACCGCTCCAGCTCTACCTGCGTCCACGGTAAATTCCTACATTAACGATTGTTTATTTAATATACACAACCGTAGATGGAGGGATTGGCCAGGTTGCAGGATGACTAAGCGCGTATGCCCTGATGTCTGCTAGAATTCCGCAGCATTCCTTCCGTTGTTAAGGAGAATCGGCTGGAGAAGACTTGTGGGAGTCATTATGGGACATTACACTTTTGCTAAACATCTCTGCGTGCTTGGCATCAGTGCTGTATGTTGAGAAGAGAATGACACTGCAGAGTATTTTCTCTGTGACCCTTGGGGCCGACGTGGTATGTTCCCAACCTCTTAGCTTTATATCACTGAAGCTCTCTTTTTTCACCGGAAAACGGGGCCACATACATATTTAATCGTTCTATGTATGTATATTATTACATCATTTTCCTTTCTTTCCCATCTCCCTTCCTATGTATCTTTCATCAGCCCTACCACTCTGTATGTTTATGTTTATGGTTACTTTTTTGCAATAATTATAAGATTGGACGAACGCCTTGGGTCTTTTGATTTTTGATTGGTGTCTGTATGGAGTACATGGACCTGTATTCGCGTCTGAGTGCTCCAACAGACAAAAAAAAAATACTTGCCATGAAAAAGCTTCTTCACTCACGCCGTTCGGAACCGGCATTAAACTCTAGGTCCCTTTCACCCGTGTGAAAGATACATAAATCACAACATGGGTGATTGAAGAGAAGCTTGGCTCTGGTCCTTCAAGGGTTGTTACGCCATCAAAGAAGAAAGATGCGAAAAGAAGATATTTAAGAGACGTCTCCAACCCACTTAAATTGGAGGATAATATGTTAAATATGTTATTATTCTCATCCATCTGATAACTTCGTTCCTTCTTAGATTTTCCAAACATTTTCAACAAAGTTATCAACAATTGATGGCATTTTATTTTTCCAAGTGCTTACATTTGATGATGTTATCCACTGAAGCACGGCCACCCCCAAGTTATGCTGAACCTCCCACACCTGGACATATACTGCGAGAGTGTCGCAGCCAGAACTGCGCTACAAGAATCCGGTCTCTAGACAGGGAGTCTTAGATCGATGGGCCATCTCAAGGTTCAAAACCGAAACGGACTATGTCACCCGACTTCCTTCCTGTGAGAGGAGATTCTCTATTAGAATTCCGTTCAGGGAGGAATGGACCAGTGATATGATACGCACGGAAAATGAACTAGCAATCTACACCGACGGAACCAGAAAACTATCGAGAACGTGCAGCATCAAGGAAGTGTCGTACCGACTGCAGCATCGAAATTCCTCCCAACTTTGACGGCACAAGCACGTTTAACATCTTTAAGCTGCTGATGTACTGCAGACCATTCCGGAGACCCATAGAAGGAACTACTTAGTCACATGGAGCTTAAAGGGTGCAAGCAGCGTGGACACGAGACCATCAAGCAGTATGCTTCCGACATCGAGAGGCTGTGTCATCCAGCCTACGCGGATGTTCCAATTGATGTGGTGGAGAAACTGAAAACTGATTCTTTTATCCAATGGCTAGGGAACCCCGATGCGTAAAGAAGCTCTTGCCAAAAACACCTTTCTGCGACCAGCAGAGGCACATTGCGAGAAACTGCCGTCTGCGAAGAAAACGTCCAAAACGCAAAAAGATCTCGGACCGAGGAGTTCTCCAAGGCAAGTGCTTCAAACAATGGGCCAGCTAATAACAGTTTTGTAATAAAGAACTAAGGGAGATAAAGGCATTACTAAAAGAATATGTAAAGGCAGTAGACTTTACAACAAGCAAGTACGAGGACATAAATAGCGAACTACAAAAGCTAATGAAAGAACTTGAGGATAAAAAAAACTAATCGAAACCAAAGACGAACAAATAACATATCTACAGACGTGTCAACGTACTGGAACGAAAGAAATGTACAGTAATGTAGAAATAAAAAATGCTCAATGCTCGGCAATGAATTGCATTGGATATGATTAAAGCGATAGGTGAAACACTTAATTCACAAATCAATAATTCTGATATTGAAAAAGTTTATACATTCACTGACAGAAAAAAACACACAAATGAAAAACATTGTTCTAAGTTTCACAAGAAAAAGCACCAAAACCACATTTCTGGAACTGTCAAAACAGAAGGAAACATTGAAGTATGGTGAAGTGTGCTCCAAATTAGAAAAAGAGCCATTTCCGGCGTACACAAATCAGAAAATATACATAAATGAACACATGACACCGCACTTTAAAAAGATTCTCTGGCTAGCGAAAAATAAAGCGAAAGCGGCAAACTGGAAGTTCGTCTGGTTTAGAAACAACATAGTGCTAGCAAGAAAAACAGAGGGAGGCCGAAGGCCATAGATGCTCTGGCTATATGTATATATATAGATATAAGTAGCTATCTTAAAATATTTTTTAAATGTAAGCTAGCTTTAAATAAATAAATAAATAAAAACAGGAATAATAGAGATAAGAGCGATGAGTGATCTTGACAAAATCGAGACATGATCGTAACTACCCTCGCGTACAAAAAGTTTCCCTAGTTATGAATAACACCGCAAATGAATTAATTAATGTATAATTTCAAAAATTAAAATCACAAGAAGATGCGAGCGAATGCATTAAAAGTAATAAAACACAATTTTCATGTATGGCGTTAAATATAAGGTCCTTGAGAACAAACTGGAATGCACTTATGGCACATGTATGTAGCTGACTTTTTATGTAATATTGATATCATTATGTTATGTGAAACAAATATTAAAAAAGACGAAAATCAACTGTATCAAATAAATGGTTACAGAATCGAATTCATTAATAGAAATAAATCAAAGGAAGGAGGAGTAGCAGTATGTATGTATGTATGTATGTTGGCGTTACAGTCCATGAAGAACCTGAGCCGAGCTTCTCTCAATCACCTATGTTGTGTGTGATTTCATTTTCCCATAGGTGAAAGGGACCTACAGTTTATTGCCGGTTCCGAACGGCGAATTTCGATAAGCTTTTCATGACAATTTTTACTACAGGGGGTTTTGTCAGAACCCCGCTGAGGAGAAACACCTTGAAAAACACGTTCGATGACATGGCTGTGTCGGGATTCGATCCCGTGTCATCGGCGTCAGAGGCCAACACACTACCCACTGCGTCACGGTGCTCTCAAAGGAGTAGCAGTATACATATGTTAAAAATAATGTTATATATGAGAAAGTCGAGGAAAGAACTTACACATATGAAAATGTTTACATCATTGTCAAACGTGGTAGCTTTGAGGCTTCAATCCTGTCTATATTCAGGCCACCAAAAGCAAATGTCAAATGTTTTATTCGTGAACTCAGCGAAGAGGTCGACAGAGTTGGAATGAGGAGCAACATCATACTAGTGGGTGATGTCAACATAAACATAAAAGACAAACGCAATGAAGATGTCTGCAATTATATGTCGATTCAAAAGGTCTGCATAATTGCATGCATACGCATACTCGTATAGATATGGGCAAAAACACCAAAACCCTAATCGATCACAATTTCGTGAGAGTCAGTAATGCAGATATGTATCTACTCAGCTGTAATCGAAATGTGCAATCAGACCATTATGCTCTGCACTGCGGTACATTCATACATACACATCTTACTTGACAGCAACGATGTGAAAAGGTGAATAACAATAACGGGAAATATGGGAAAAAGGTTTGCAGCTAGGATTAATTCATCAAAGACATAAAAGAGATCAAAACTGGGAAGTTTCCTACTGGTTGTGGGGTATTGTCGACTAACCTTAGTTCAGTATGTGACCAAGGGGATTTTTTGGATGAAAATCATGTCTGTTGTATGGGAGCCTCCCTTAAATAATAATTTTGTATCTGTATTGTATTTGCCGTGGTAGCGGCTGTCTAACTATCACGGTTTATGAGATACAGCCTGGTGACAGACGGACGGACGGACAGCGAAGTCTTAGTAATAGGGTTTCGTTTTACCTTTGGGTACGGAAACCTAAAAACGACTGCAAAGAATGTAATAGACTATACAAATTTTGCAAATGAAGCAAATGTGAAGGAACTTGCCAACAAATTTGCAAAAACGTTAACGTCAGAACTAAAAAACCTTGTTCATGATAGTAGTTGCCAAACTTTCTCAGGCGACACACACAGTGTGCAGAACTCAATCTATGCCGTACATGCCTCCGTTGCAGAGGTATGCAATATGCTTAGGGCAATGAAAGAAAATAAATCGACAGGGATTGATGGAATAAGACCGAGAGAATTAAAAAACAATGCAACTAAACTCTCGCCGGTGATAACGAAGATGAACAATATGAGTTTAGATCAAACATCGATTCCAAACATGCTTAAAACATCAATTGTTCGACCGATTCACAAAAGTGTCAATATAGTTTTTCTCCCATTACATCTCTCATAATTTCAGTGGAAAGATACAATTAGGTATCAAATCTCTGTGTAAAATAATGTGCGGTAACTCAGACCATGAGCATTTTAACAAGAACCTGAATAAAATCTATCTAAGTGGCAAGAAAAGTGATATCTTGAACTACAGACCTATTTCAATCTTACCAGCTGTCGACAAATTGTTGGAAGAAATATTAACAAGAAGGCTCTATAAATATATATAAAATTAAATTGAAAAGTTCAAGCTACTGAATGATAACCAACATGGGTTTCGTAAAGGCAAAAATATAAATAGACTGCTTGGGAGTTTTGCGAACTAAATTTACAAAAGCCTTGACAAAAATCAGAGCACAATTGTTGTCTTCATCGACTTCAACGACACCGGCGTGTTAACAGGACTGTAGAAAAGATTAAGAGACGTTTCTACTGGGTAGGATGCCGGAAATTTCATTCACAGGTATAAACAGTGTGCGAAGGCAAAGGGTAGACTTGAGACTCGAGGAAATATGCAGCAATACAATGTTGGAGCATCGTTCGAACATATCGCCATGGACATGGCAGGCCCATTCCCAATGAGCCACGCTGGAAACAAATACGCGCAGGTGGTGATCGACTACTTGCAAATGGCCTGAAGTGCATACCAAACCAAGAAGCCAAAACCATTTCAGCCTGGGACAGGCTCTATGAGATCATCAAAAAACTCAATGACGTGGTATACCGAATATAGCAGACGGGAAACAGAAAGGCGAAGTGTAAGATTGCCCACTTGGAGATTTTAGCGCCATACTGCGGAGAAGGATCAAATCGCTTGTTCGAGGACGAACAAGTTTAAGAGGAGGGCGGTGTTGCGAACACGTACCGACGGTTGTAATCGCATTTCGCTCCCAAAGTTTGAAATACTCTGATGCAGCTGTAAGGGAAATGATGGCAGTTATGGCAGCAGTGTAACTTTCGGTAGTACACTGCTGAATGTCAATGCCAGAGCACTCTGAAGGGGAACGTCTGACGGCGAACATTGGAGAAAATTAACCGAGGCTATCTAAGCGGGGACACTCGCCCTCGGAGTATTCAGTATTCGGGATTCAGTGATTCGGTATTCAGTGTGAAAGTAATAAAGCCACCTAGTGAGTTGTAAAGACAAAGTATGTAATAAAGGTGTATGTAAGCACTAAAGTGTAAACTGTGTAAATGTTTGTAATAATAAAAAAGGTGAAGCGTCCAGATAATTGATCTGAAGAGTATTAATTA
The DNA here is from genome assembly GCA_951905685.1 of Eumerus sabulonum. NCBI lineage: Eukaryota > Metazoa > Arthropoda > Insecta > Diptera > Syrphidae > Eumerus > Eumerus sabulonum. Next base: position 215,882,960 of record OX645060.1, read on the forward strand.
AGTGTGTGTGTTGGATAAAAAAGTAAACAGTTGTAGTTTATCGCAATTCAGTGGTCGAGCCCTATTCTAGACATTTAATTTTTGTAACAATATTGACTTTGGAAACACAAGTGGCTTACGGCTTCTTGGCAGAGAAAGAGTCAAACAGGTCAAATTATACTATCTCGGTCACCTATTCACGTCGTTTCTGCATTCTCTTTTCGAAAAAATACGGACCGATAATGCCGCCGACCTACAATTCACACTGAACAACAACTTGGCGCACCTCGTTTGGATTGGCATCGTTTTCCTTGGATTTTGTCAAATTCACAAAAGGCCGAGTTACTGTGCGAGACACGGAAATAACTGCCTCGCGTTCTCCGCCAAACTGTCACGGTAATGGCGATGTTTTCTGCAGCTCTTCGAATAGTAGAATGGAAAGGACATTTGATCGTCCTTAAAACCACACCGAAAATTAAAATGGGCGCAGCGCATGCATAGTAACATTTTATCAACTATACGCTTTGCCTGGTACTGTAGCTTGTCATGGCTGTCTTTAGCGTCTCTCTCTGTTGTCTGAATGCACAGTTATGTCCTTAGGATGTGCCTGTAGATACGAAGAACCATCATAGGTACAAATATTACTGTCGGCCTCTAGAAATGTATGGGATACCTGAAAACATGGCAAACCTTGGCATATTATTGATACATATATGGTTTATATTGAATCCTTGACCCATTTGTCATCGTCCTACGGGGAACCTGTTAAAAATATTTGCCAGTAGCACGGGCAGTAATCCACATCACTGCACATCAAATCGATCGATTTGTGCGAATAATGAACTTCAACACTGTGTGCGCAGCGATTGTATCTTTTTTTTTTCATTTTTACTCACCACTTACAATGAATTTCGCCGCCCAACTTACTCATTAACGAGCTCATTTCTTATTATGCTGCAAATGTCCAGAACTTCGTAAGTAGATTAAGTAATTAGTGAAGCAGTAAGGAAAGTAGCGCAAGTAGAGCGCTAACAAAAGAAATGAGTAGGGCTTGGAACTTCCGCTATGAGTAGCGTCGCGGTAAAAACGAAGAAAAAATAAGGAGAAAAAAAATCTTTCCCTCCGATCAACAGGATGTGTACGTATTGCTACACCCACTCCGCCAGACAATCGCCTCAGACTTTCTTCAGCCAACAAACAATCCACCTACCACCACCCATCTACCATCTGTGTAGATTTGCCACCGGCCACAGCCTATTGACCACCAGACCTTGTTTTCTTACGTCTTTGCCCGTTTGTGTTGCCATCTTTACCAGGATTATTGCCGCCATACTGTCGGGCACAATGAGTGAATGAAACACGTTTCAACTGCTCGTTGCTTCGTCCAGCACGAGCAAAAACTTCCCTCACATCCGGTTCCGGATAAAAATCAAGGAAAACTTTTCGGACCAATATTAATTGTTTTTTGTTGGCACTTTTGAGGTTACCCCTAATACGTGATGCAAACGGTTGTTGTGTGCGCCTTCGAACTCGGTAAACGGGCTTAATGTTGACTTTTATGTTGCCACTCTTTTGCGTGAGGTTAGTTTCCCTCAGATGCTTACTGAATGTTTGATGGACATTTTTCCGGCGGTACATATTTTTCGGGGAGTGCCCAGGATGGGTAGTGGGCTTGGAAGCGCGTATATTTCTTTTATATACTCGTTGATGGATTTCACCGGAGGCATTGCTCAAACCAACCAAAAACCGAGCCACTACGTGCAAGGACTTTAATTAAATGTGTGTATTCTCTGTTGATTTTTCCTTCTCTCCCCTCTCCTCTCTGTCACACCTTATTCGTCTTGTTTGATTTTTTTCTCGTTCGATTTCAGTGTTATGGAAATTAATTCTGCAATTTCTGGTTATGTACTTACACGGGCGGAATTTTATTGTTCTGCAAGGTACATAGTAGTGATGGTGATGGTCGGTGGATGCAGGAAATTTGATTTGCCTTTTCAGACGAAATGTAAATGCAGTTGGGTAGTCGAGGGGTTGTTAAAGTACGAAGGTGGATGAGAATATGACGACTTATTTCTTTATTACCAGACTATTCTTATAAGTACTCGGACGATTGTAAATGGGAATGAGATAAAATAGGAAACGCACAGCGAAATTATTTTGGTCAAAGTTTTGGTGACTTCTCTTAATCATTCATTCAAGTGGAAGGTGTTCGGCTGTAGGTGGTGTCAGAATCGTAACAGATTTTCTATCTGACCTTTTTTGAGGTTAACTGATTCCGGTAATCATGCAGACATCCTGCCTTCTAAAATAGACCCGAGGAATGGGGTGAAAATAAATACGAGGTAAGGCAATTAAGTTCTGGAGATTTGTAAACCAAAAATCCTTAAACACCTGCTCAGACCGTACAACACCAATGGACCCATTGTCAACAAGGCCTAGAAAGTGCTGCTTCTGAGGTACTGGGTTTCAAACCGCCACCAACAAGAAACCCATGGTTTGACGACGAGTGTAGGAGGGCACACGCAGCAAAGCAGCAAGCCTATCAAGAGGCGCTGCATAGAAGGACCAGAGCTGCTCGTGAACATTATGAGTGGATTCACAGTCGGTACTAAGAATCTGGCAAGACTACTTTTGCAGACTGTATAGCGGCGATGACGAAACAGATCCCGCTGTCAGGCAGAACAATCCTTTCACAACGGACGATGAAAGCAGAGAATTCCGTCCCCCTCACCTGGACGAAGTTAGGAATGCTTTTTTCTAAGCTTAAGTCCAACAAAGCTGCTGGAGTAGACGGACTACCTGCCGAGCTCTTTAAAGCAGCTGGAGATGACCTGGTTGAATGCATGCCCGATGAATGGAATCTTAGCATCGTTTGCCCGATCTACAAAAAAGGAGACTCTTTTGTCTGCGCCAACTACAGAGGAATAAGTCTTCTGAATAAGTCTGCTGTGTGAACGCTTGAAACCGTTCGTTAATAAACTGATTGGTCCATATCAGTGTGGTTTCAGGTCCGGGAGGCCACTATAGATCAATTATTCACACTGCGGCAGATCCTGGAAAAAACAAACGAGTTCCAGATCGACACCCACCACCTGTTTGTCGACTTTAAGGCTGCATACGATAGTATCAATAGAGACGAGCTATACAACGCCATGTCTATTTTTGACATCCCTGCCATACTCGTCAGATTGTCCAAGATAACCTTGGAGAACTCTCGCTGCTCCATGAGGGTCGGAAGCGACCTAACCGATACCTTTTATGTCAAAGAAGGTTTTAGACAGGGCGACACGCTATCGTGTGACTTTTTCAACATCTTCCTTGAAAGGATAGTGCAAAACTCACTGGTCAATACGAGGGCACCATCTTTTTCAAGTCCATACAACTGCTTGCATATGCCGATGACATTGACATAATTGGACGAAGTCAGCGAGATGTCATTGAGGCCTTTACGACCATTGAGACGGAAGCGGCTGAAATGGGACTAGCGGTAAATGAGGGCAAAACGACATATATGCCGTCGTCGAAAAAGGACACGAACCACCGGCGTCTTGGCCAGGGCGCACATATTGGCAGGTATAATTTCGAGATAGTCAAGGACTTCGTCTACCTAGGCTCCGCAGTGACATGCAGAAACGACATCAGTGCCGAAATCAAACGGAAAATAACTCTTGCCAACCGCTGTTTTTTTGGGCTCGGGAGGCAATTGAAAAGCAGAGCCCTCTCTCGAAAAACCAAGGTGGTCATATACAAGACCCTTATCATTCCGGTCCTGCTCTATGGCGCAGAGACATGGACCTTATTGAAAGCGGATGAGGAGGCCCTTGGTCGTCTTGAGAGAAAAGTTTTGCGTGCGATTTTCGGCCCGACCTGCATAAATGGGGAGTGGAGGAGAAGACTTAACAGTGAACTGTACGGGCTGTACAGTGACATGAACATAGCACGGCATCTTCGGATCCAACGCCTAAGATGGCTAGGTCATGTTGAGCGTATGAAAAACACAGCTCATAGACCTTCCAGGCCCATGAATCCAACCCCGAGGGGCGACGCGGTCGAGGACGGCCAAATTTAAGGTGGAGCAACCAATTGGAAGAGGACCTTAACCAACTAGGCGTGCGGCACTGGAGACTGCTGGCGAAAGACCGTGCCAGTTGGAGAGTATTTTCGAAGGAGGCCCAGGTTCGCCATGAACTGTAGCGCCAAAAGAAGATGAAGAAGAAAGCTCGAACTTCATATTTGGATGTTGGTTGTTTTAGCTTTTGTATTGCATCAACTTTTATCGATGTTTAACCAAATAATCCTCTATGCGATCCTTCATACTCTCTATTTTCTTCATATAATCCTCACATTATGGTTGTTCAATCGTGTAAGAACTGTTTCTATGCAATGAATGTGTGTTGTGACGTCACTTGCGGTTACGTTTATTTCATCCAGAAGCATAGATACACCAGGAATATGTATCGCCAACTACATACATAAATGCTCTATAAAACGTTGCTATTTGGCTCGAGCACACGCAATTCCATACATCATGCGTGTGGGCTGGAAGAGGGCTTTGTGGGTACTTAAAGTTAAAGTGTGCCTGTCGTCTGGCTTTATTTCCAGTTGCAGATAAGATGTTGATAAATCAATTTTCGTAAATTTAGTGCATCCAGCCATTTTACTAAACATCTCTCCTATGGTGGGTAAAGGGTGCACATCCACGATCAATGCCGAGTTCACCGTAACCTTATAATAGCCGCAAATACGGAAGGCGCCATTCTTTTTGGGGACAGCCACAATTGGAGTGCTCCATTCACTCTGGTCAACCTTTAACAGCAATCCTTCAGCTACTTGCTATTCGCCTCCCCTTAATAAACTTTGGAGTCGCATTTGGTTTTAAATATAAACGCGCTTGAAACCCCTTAATTTTTACTAATCATCACCTTTGGATCCAATACATGCGCGGTACCTCCTTGAATTTGGTTAACTTCACCAGTCAAAATTTTCGTCCAAACCAATTTTATCTTGCGCAGCCATTCCTTTCCCAGGAGCGGCTTCCGATTTGAGCGGACAATATGCATCTTCACAGGATCACGTTAACCCAGACATAGCCTGCGCAATCCAAAGGCGGTTTACAGTAACTATACAGCTCGGTGTCACTCACATTAACTTCTGTTTTAGGAAAAAGCTTTTTAGCCTCGCTCATACTGATGAAAGACACTGGAGCACCTGTGTCAATTTCGAAATCAATAAAACTCTTGTTAACTTCCAACTTACAACTTACCATCTCTCTATCCTTTACTCCACTGTCCTTGCCTATGAAAAAGTTCTTCACCATCAGTTTGCCTGTATTCTGTTCCACTTCTTCAATTTGGTTATATAAGTTGGTTGTTTGCTTTGAAGCAGACTTTACGTAAATGGCCTTTTTTCTTGCAATAATTGCACACGGTTTCTTTATGCGCACATTGCGATCTCATGCTACAGCAATAGCATTTCTTTGTTTCATAAGGTTTGATGTTTTTATCGTATTTTTGCCTGTTCTGTTTGGCTTTCTGTTTTTCGTGTAGTTTGTTAACAAGAGCTTTCTCACCCGCTCCTATATGCTGTTTTTTTTTTTCTAACAACCTGCTTTGAATTGTTTGATTCTGTAGGCCAAACACCAATTGATTTCTCAAAGCAGTGTCCAAATGACACTGACCCAAAATTACAGCCAACTGACAATCTACGAAGAGCGATTAAAAATTCAGTACATGTTTTGTCACCCTTCTGCTTCCGCATATAAAATCTGTAATTTTCCAAAATCTCATTCGGCTTTGGATCAAAGTGAGCTGCAAGAGTATCAACGAATGCCTGGTATTCAATTTCTTCTGGTGCCTTTGGGAGTAATTTATCACACAAAACATCATAGTTCTCCGCTGCCCATGTAGTGGAGGATAAGTTGAATAAGTTGACGTCGTTTTCTTGCGTCGCTGTTGTAAAGGTCCATAGCTGCCTCCAGGTGTTTAACCCAGCGAGCCCATGTCGTAACTTTCTGATAAAATGAGTCCAAATTGAATACCGCCGTCACTTGAACAGTTAATGGATCTGTTGTCATTTCTTAACTTTTTATTAATTTACTTATACTGTAAAAAGCTAAATATATTTTTTTTTTGACACACGAGTATTTTTATTTATTTATTTCTTTTTTCTTCTCGTCGCCACTTGATACAACCCGATGTTGACGGAAAGACGGCTATTCACTGATTGACTTTTCTCTTTATTTTGGTTAAGTACAAGTTTGACAGTTGTCACTTATGACAGGCATCATACCTTCTTCTAACACCTAAATCGGGACCAGAGCTAGGTTAATAGTAGTAGGTTAATTTGATTAATCTTAAATTACGAGAATCTGCAGCTTTGGTATTATGATGGAGTAATATGAAGGCGGGAGTTGGAACCATTTACACAAACAATTATAGAATTTACCAATTGTTAGTTTTAGAATGGCTAGTGGATAGCCTGAAACACAATGCTCCACAGCTCTTTGGAACAACACAGTAAGACCAAATGCTGATTGTAAAAGAGATTGTTTAGGGGATTGTTAAATCCGGTCATATTGCTGGCGGTCGTATGCTGGCGTTACAGTCCATGAAGAACTGAGCCGAGCTTCTCTCAATCAACCATGTTGTGTGTGATTTAATTTTCCCATAGGTGAAAGGGACCTACAGTTTATTGCCGGTTCCGAACGGCGAATTTCGAGAAGCATTTCATGACAATTTTACTACAGGGGGTTTTGTCAGAACCTCGCTGAGGAGAAACACTGTGAAAAACACGTTCGATGACATGGCTGTGTCGGGATTCGATCCCGACCGGTGCTCTCCGGTCATATTCCACACCAAGGAAAAGGTAAAGAAATCGGCATTGGTACTGCACTGAAAATATACACAGACGGGTCCAGGATAGGCAATGGTGTGGGTGCCGGCATCTATGCACCGACCCTGTAAATCGGGAAATTCTTTAGACTACCGAACCAGTGTAGTGCATTCTTAACTGATTTAATGGCAAGACTGGCTTGCTTAAAGATCGATGGACTACAGTGACATTGGGATTAAGTAGTCTGTGACTTCACTTAAATCACTGTTTTGACGTAGACTACCAGCGTGCCCTATTTCGGAGGATTTCCCAATGAGATGTTTCCTTAGGTCGCAACGCCGATTTCCTTGCCTTTTCCTTGCCAAAAAGATATAATGGGGGTAGGTGAAGCATCGTTCGAGGTCTGCAGTGGCGGTTGTTCGCTGTGCCCCTGTTATAGCGATGCATCCCACTGTTTGTACTCTGAACTGCACAGTGCCATCCGCCAGTCTAAGTAGCCTAATAGGCCTAACGACTGCCGCATACAACCATGCATGTTATGGGGCTTGATACTCCATCTGATGCCCAAGGCTTTCTTGCAGGTGAACAGCGCATTTGTTGCTTTTTTGATGCATTCTTGCGCATTCAGTTTTGAATTGAGTTTCTTGTCGTGATACTCGACCAAGGTATTTGGCGTGATCTCCGTATCTAAGTTTAGCCCCATTTGGTAATGCAGGTTGAGAGCAGGTTAATCCGAACCTCTACGATTAACCTCTAGCTTACTTAATGTATTGCTGATAGCTTGTGGTTTGATGTTGTTGAAAGCACCTTGTGTTTTGATGTTGTTGAAAGCACCTTCAATGTCAAGGGAGGCAATCATTGTGAATTCTTTGTTGGAAAGTGATTTCTCAATAATTACAACTATAGTGTGTAGAGCTGTATTTACTGATTTTCCCTTACAATTGGCATGCTGCGATGCCGAAAGCATACTTTTTTGTAGGTTTCCGCTAATGAACAGGTCCACCAGTCTCTCCAGCGTCTTAAAAAATCGAAGAGAGATGGGTCTGTAGTATTTGGCAGTTGTGTGGGATGTTTTTCCCGCTATTGGTATGAATGTCACCTTTACCTCTCCCACGGATAGTGGTAGAGCTGGAAGAGAACAGTACCAAAAGCAACGGATCGAGAATGCGATAAGCACGTTACATCTCTATAGGGTAGATTCCATCTTACTATATAATTTAAAATAGCGCTGCTGTCGACTCTAAAAGTAAAGTAAATGGACTATTTCTAGGGTTCCGTACCCAAAGGTAAAACGGAACCCTATTACTAAGACTTCGCTGTCCGTCCGTCCGTCCGTCCGTCCGTCCGTCTGTCACCAGGCTGTATCTCATGAACCGTGATAGTTAGACAGTTGAAATTTTCACAGATGATGTATTTCTGTTGCCGCTACCACGACAAATACTAAAAACAGAACAAAATTAATCATACATATACATACATAATTACAAACAACCAATAATAAATAGTTTCGAGAGGTTTTCGTTGTCATCTTTCGGTCAGTTCCCATTTGTGAGCGGCTCGTAGTCACCCATTTTGGGAAACTAAACTCAGAGAAAGCGGATAGCCCGAGGGTACGATCAGCGCTTGTCACGCGGACGAGTGGAGTTCAACCCGCAGAAGGTCAAAATTTTTGTTTTTTTTTTGTTACTAGTAGCACATGAGGGAGAGAGGGCAAAGAACTCGGGGAGAAATCTTCGGCGAAGTACATACTCGGAGAGTGATCTTCGGGGAAGAACTTTGGTACGGTTTTAAGCAGTTCCCGGTACGCGGCCGTACCGTGTGTCCTATTGCCTACGTTGATCGCGGATATCACGTTCGTTGTATAGGGCATTGAAATCACAAATGTGCGTGTCGTGATTGGTGATGTTGGCTAAGTCGTTGGTCAGAGGAGTTTCGGTACGGCTGTTCGAATACTCAAGATGCGGTTTATCTACCTTTTTGGACAGTGATTTCCTTTTTTTTTTTTTTTTTACATATGTTTTTCTTATTTATTTCGACTTTTTTTATTGACATTCGGTGTAGGGTAGTTTTAAGGAATAATTGTAAACCTAGATTAAGTTAGGTTAAGGAAATTAAATTTGTGACATATTGAATTGGAAACGATTACGGTGTTTTTTTTTCTTTGGCGTGGGATATTTCGCGAGTCTCGTAGCAAATTCGCGATTCTTGCTGCGGGTAAGTCGGCGTGAGGGCAATCGCGTGGCGCCATTGCTCACGACCAGTCCTCGCAGCTGGCCTAGCATCCCTTTCGCACGACGTCGCGGCAGGTGGAGCGGAGCAAGTGAGCAAGAGGAGCAAGCGATCTTGCACACATACGAACCGATACGTACATTCGTGCATACGCATCACATACATACGTGCATACACTCACACATCTGTACGCTATGTATAAGTATATATACACACATACATATGTACATTACGAAGTAGAGTTGGGTAGTTCCGGACATGTATAGTTCACGGACACATGTCCTCTCGTTCCGCAAATTGAACGAAAAGAGTTCCATAGTTCCATTCAACCCTTATTCATCAATCACATATGTACAAAACGAAAAAAAAAAAAAACATAAATGCAACGAACATGCTTCTCATACGGTATGAGTTATACCCCGTAGTTTTCAAGAAACCCAAAAGTATGGAGATGTGGCGATAAAGCTCGAACAGTTGGTGTACACTGTACAGCACACTTGAACTGAAATGAAGCAAAGAAATGAAAGAATATAATGCCCGGTGCGAGCGCATTTCCTGAACGAATGTCATACATGTGTATGTATGCATTCAGGTCCGGACATGGACACGGTTTGCTAGTTCAATATCGGTGCGAGTACGCATACGGGTTCGGACATGGACATGGTTTGCTAGTTCCATATCGGTGCGATAATACATTTAGTTCCGGACATGGACATGTTTTTGCTAGTTCCATATCGGTGCGAGTATACATTTAGTATTTTAAAACGGGTAGAGATTGCAGTGCATACTGAGATGGAATAATTATCTTATAACTCCATTTAGATACTGTTTCAAATATATTGAATGGTCTTTCCAACAAAGTTGTTGGTCCAATATAACACCTAAATATTTAAAACTGTCCACGTGTTCAATCAAGAAGCAATTTTCAAACATTCTTGATTGTTGAATACTATATCTTCAAGAACAAATCGATTACACAATGGTGCATGATAATATAAGGGAAGGTCTCTGAAAACTGTACCATTGATATTAAATATCATGTACTTCGTTTTGTTGCTAATTATTAGTTTATGATAATTAAACCTCTCCTTAACATATCTAGGTCATTATTAACATCTGCAAAACTATCAATTAAGTTAGTGTTTGAGTGGAAAAGAGATGTTTCATCAGCAAAGGCAGTTATACAGAATATTATAAATATATGTATAAATGGGTCTCCCATACAACAGACATGCTTTTTTTGCCGTTTTTGTACATAATAGTACGGAACCCTTCGTGCGCGAGTCCGACTCGCACTTGGCCGGTTTTTTAATAATAACGCCACTAGTTAAATTACTTAAATACTAAAGAAAAATTAAGAATATTTATAAAAGACCTCGAAAATATTAATTTAAATCCACTCAGCAAAGAAAATGCTACAAACTCAAATGTCAAGACTCCATTCATTCTTCATCCTCCGAGAAATTCAAAAAATACATCGTGAATATATTTCGCGTCAATTATTAGGTCGATTATGGGGGTGATGCTATTTCATTTTACTACGTACGTTCTGGTATCTCTAAAGAAAGAAAAAAAAGTAGTTCCACCTGCCGACTGACATCCTGAGGCTTGGAAACAATAGTGTGGGCGAAAACAATTTCCCACTTTCAGTCCAGTCAATTTAAGATCTGCTACCACCGGTGGAATTTAAAATACATAAAATACACTCGCCAGCTAATTTTTGCCTATACTATCCTGCACATCTGCTGATTAATTAAACCAAACTATTAGTTTTCGCCTAATACTAGTTACAACGAATTATAATGAATGTACCAACGCGGATCTGCCTCATTACCATATTTGCCTAAAAAAAGTATCTAATAAAAAAAAATAAAAAACTGGTGCAGCTAAAAACTAGTCGACAAATATTTGGTGCCAACTATTTTAGATTCTCGTGCTGCATAATGGGCAATTATTTATTGCAAATTTATGTTACGATAATTGCATTACCCGATACATTTTCCGAATAAATTCTAAGTATTTAAATATACACAAAATGAGTACTTTCATATGTGTGTTGTCTGAAACAATATGAAAAGCATACATTTTAGGAAAATCTATCATATAATTATGCTACTGTTTTTCCCGAGAGCACCGTGGCGCAGTGGGTAGTGTGTTGGCCTCTGACGCCTATGACGCGGGATCGAATCCCGTCACAGCCATGTCATCGAACGTGTTTTTCACGGTGTTTCTCCTCAGCGGGATTTTGACAAAACCCCCTGTAGTAAAATTGTCATTAAAAGCTTCTCGAAATACGCCGTTCGGATCCGGCAATAAACTGTAGGTCCCTTTCACCTATGGGAAAATAAATCACACACAACATGGGTGATTGAGAGAAGCTCGGCTTAGGTCCTTCATGGGCTGTAACGCCAACATACATACATACATACATTTTCCCGGTTGTGTATTATAAACTTGCAAGCATAGGATATTATGTAAGAAGGCTGCACCAGCCCATCAGGAGGAGGTTCGACATCGGGCGCCTGAGCACACCGGAGGTTACCAGAGTCTACAGAGAGCAGCTGAGCGAGAGACTCTACGGTATGCCTACGTCGAATACATTGCCGCTCAGCCATTCAGGAAATAGTCGAAACCACCTTGGGGTACCTAGCACCCCCGACAAGAAACCCGTGGTAGGATGGCGAGTGTGAGCAGAAAAAGGCAGCAGCCGACGAGGCGTACCAAAAGGCGCTGCAGAGGAAAGCCAGAGCAGCGCAAGAAGAGTACCGAGCCAGAAGAAGGTAGAAGGAGAAAAAACTACTGGAACAAAAGAAAAGGATCTTCGCAGCCTCCCAGCTCGAGGATATCGAGGAGTCTAGGGATAAACACAAGCCTTTTACAAGAAAGCCAAAGGACTTGCAGGAGGCTTCAAAAAGGGCAACCAGGCTCTTCGAAACTGCGAGGGTAATCTTGTCCAGCTGCTTGGATACGCGGATGATATCGATATCATCGCGTGTTCTCGCCGTGGCATTGTGGAAGCATTCACGGCGATTTAAGAGCAGGCGAAACGAGTTGGTCTTAAGGTCAATGAGGACAAGACGAAATACATGCTGTCAAGCAAAAACCAATCCGTCGTTCCCCACCTGGGACAAAATATAACAATTGACAGCTACAATTTCGACCCCAGGCTAAACAACTGAGGTCAAAACTCCTCACTTGAAAGACCAAAGTCGCTTACAAAACGCTCATACTGCCAGTCTTGCTGTACGGAGCCGAAAACTGGAGGATAAGCAGGACGGCGGAGCTGATTTTGGGTTCTTTCGAGGGAAAAATTCTGCGCCGGATATTTGGTCCTGTCTGTGAGGAAGGTGAATGGAGAAGAAGACACAACCGCGAACTCTACGAGCTGTACAAAGATGTGGATGTAGTCCGGAAGGCAAAGATCCGTCGAGGTCGACTACATTGGCTCGGCCACATCGAGCGCATGGACATCAACGCTCCAGCTAAAAGGGTCTTCGACTTCGAGCCTCCTGGTTCGAGAAGAAGAGGAAGGCCGAACCTCCGGTATAAAGACCAAGTAATCGCGGATGTAAGACATCTTGGTCTTGATAACTGGAAGTAGCGTGCCCGGGACTGTCAAGGATGGAAGGCAGCTATAGCTCAGGCTCAGATCCTCCAGATCCTCAGATCATGGGCCTGATAAGTAAGTAAGTAAGTAAGTAAGAGCATAGGCTATTAAGAATGTGGGAACAATTAAAATAAACATATAGTGCTTAGGGCGACTTAAATAATGGTTTTGATAAACAGAAACAGATTTTAGTAGTTAGCGCTGACTTGGGTCAGGTGATCTTAAAGTCGTAGAAAGACTTTAAGGCTAGGCGCTTGGAGTATCACTCCATCAAAAGAAGTCCCGTAAAAAGAAATGAATTGGTGCAGTTTACAGTAATTTATTTATTTTTGCCACCCGAGGTAAATGGGGTTTCATTGATCCTACTTACGATTCCCTGATAAAATATTATATGTTGTATACGAGGAGTGGGAATTAAAATCCAGGAATTCAGTCATAACTAGCAACACTCCGTCACTCGTCGACATCCGTCTAGAAGGACGGGTCCGTTATTTCAGTTTTCATCAAAGGCAGAAGTCGACAAGTCATTGTTTATGTGTTGTGCGAATTGCCAAAAAGGGCTGGACACGACAATGGGCTGCTCCATTGTCGATTCTCTCCTCGTTGATTCTCTTAGAGTGTTTGGCGAAAAAAACTTTCCAACGTTGATGCATCCACCCTATGGAACCGATATTTCCTTAGCAACTTTTTCTATTCCCCTAGATGAAGTCACACCTCAAGGGAACTTATCAAGGTGGTGTAGAGAAGGTCAAAAAGGCCGTACCCATGGTTCTAGTTGAGTTAACTTCGGAAGATTATTAGTGTTAGAGTTAGAGGGGGCTAGTGCTGAACTCGAGGGCGCCGTGGCGCAGTGTTGAAATCTGACGCACGATGTGCGAGTTTGGATCCCGATATTACCAACGCCATCGAATGTTAATTTCGCGGTGTCCCTCTTCGGCAGGGTACTGGCAAAACTCCCCGTAGTATACTTGCCTTGAAAAAGCTTTTCGACTCACGCCATTCGGGATCGGCATTAAACTGTAGGTTCCTTTCACTTATGGAAAAATAAATCACATACAACATGGGTGATTGATAGGCTGTAACGCCACTAAAAAAAAGAAAGAAGTGTGAGAATCGGCATTTAACTTTTACGACAAACTTAATTTGATTGTTTTTTGTTAACAAATTTACAGAACTTAATTGCAAAACCTCGTATAACAACTTAATCATTATGGCCTGGCCAAAGTCGTTCTCAAAATGCACACCAAACAGTGACTTTTTCAGGATGCATTGGACGCTCTTGAATCGCATGTGAATTGGTATCGTCAACAGTTTTGTTTATTGATTTTACGATGAAAATTAGGTCGTTTACCGTCAGCTCCTGGGTTAACTGAATTTTGTGCGGGCGGAGTTCCATGTCACGATGCAAAATTCGCCAAGTTGTGGTCTGCGAAAAGCCGAGTTCTTGTGAGCGACCACACTGTGAATAGTCCTCTCAGGAGGACGATTAGGCGATGTTGTATATTTATTCCTAAATAAAAGTGCTGAATCAAATTAATAAATTTATTTATTTCTTGTTCCGACTAACTTCAACTAACTCATTACAGCAAAAGGGAAGAAGGACCACAGGGTTGTGTTCATTAATAGGCAACAGGCGAAGTACGCGGAACGTTGCCTGAAGACCCATTTTGATAAAACAATTTTATCATTTGCTTGTGTTGTTGAATGCTATAACAACCAATGGTGGTTTGGTAAAACAGACTGACAAAATGACAGCCAATTTGACAGATGTAGCTTCATCAATATGACCGCTATCAACTGTCTCCATATTGGAAGACCCATTATATCAGAGCTTTTCATGGAACAGCTCCAGTATTCAGCTCGGGAAACATGCTCAAGAAAAATGTGCCACGTTTTATTCAGCGAAGGAGTGAATTGGATTAGAAGTAACAGACAAGAGATCAATTATAAAAATAAGAAAGAGTGTCGGAGACAACACGGAGCCCTGGGAACATCGGCATTTACAAAGTGAATATCAGACTTGAATCAATCCAAGACAACTGGAATTGAAATATTCAAAAGAAAGCTTCTAATCTATGTATAAAATAAGGAAATCATCGATGCAGAATGCACGCATTTTCGACCAAAGAGTTTCATACCAAATTCTCACAAATGCTGTCGAAATATCAAGTGCACTTTCCTCTTAAACGACTGGCGGAGCGAAAGATTCCACTTCTCGGCGAGATACGCAATCAAATCACTAGTGAATCTGTTGCCGCGGAAACCATATTGCCGGTCGTCGTTATTAGCTGACGATTTAGCTGCGATTCCATGACCTTAGGAAGAAGAGACGTTATTGCAATCGGTAATTAGAGAGAGAAGAAAATTCGCACTTTTTGGGAATGGGCTGGTCAAATGCTGTCTTCCACCTACTCGGATAGAGCACTGAAGAGTAAGAAAGGTGAAAAATCTTACGTAGTGGTTTTGCCAGCATAGGAGCACACCTCTTCAGAATTATTGGGGAAATACGATTTGGACCAGCAAGTTTGTGTATCTCAATTTCGTTAAGAACCCTGTACGAGTGCCGAAGTAAATTTGTCCCATGGTGGAATTAACATACTCCAGGACAGCCGGTGACAAAGATGCTGCGAAGCGGGCAGCAAGCAGATTGCCTCTGTCTGTGGGTTTGAAAGCTGGAATGTCATTGTGAATAAACGTGGGTATAGACGAGGAGACGGAGTTTTTGATGTTTTTAACGAAAGGCCAACAACTCCTGCTACTTTCGGCTCGTCAAATGTGAGAGTGGCTTGTATATATTTTTTTTCGATTTTTCTCTCTCAACCTGATCACCTCTTTGCAGCTCAAATCAAACCACGCATTATCCTCCGGCTTAAGACTTTTTACCCTGTTGGGTATAAAATTGGTTATGCCAGTGTGGACAACGTTTGTGATCATATCAGCTGCAGCGTCCACGTCGTTGTCGAGGAAGCACAACGACCAGTTAAATCTTCGAAAGGAGTTGCTAAGGCCGCACCAATTTGCTTTCTTATATACCCATATTATTCTCTTGAGAGATTTTTCCTTATCTGAGTGGAGTGAATTTGGGAATTTAGCTGTTACGACGTAGTCAAGAATGGCCCATGAAGGAGCACAGCTTGGCTGTGGTCCTACATGGGCTGTAACGCCATCAAATACACAGTCCCAAGTTTATTTACAGGTTGGGAGGTAAGAAGTCTAGGGTGTTGGCGGTATGACTAGCAGCATCTGGGATACGGGATGGCTCATTCACAAACTAAGTTAGTTGGTCAACTCATCGAAAATTTCGACATACCTTCCCTCGAGTGTTGTCTGTCCAGAACGTAGAAGCCAATGGGAATTGTGAACTTTAAAATCGCCCGCTATAACGATTTCAATGCGAGGAAACAGGGAAACTATTCTTTGGATAGTGTCGGATAGTGTCGGACAGTGCATCAAACGTGTCGAACGTGATATCTCTGTCCAGGTTTGGGCTTCTATAAAGAAAACAGCCATATGAAATTAGATTTCGGGAAATATCATTACGATCATAGATGGCGAGACGGCGGGAGAAACGAATAATGACATTAAGCTATATTCAGGAAGACTAAAATGCGAATGGTCATACTTTTCATCAATCTGTGTCTCACAAAGTGCGAAAACAGCCGGTTTGTGGAGAGGGACGTGGCATTTTATATTTTTTTTCTATTAAGGGACTAGTACTGCCTAATAGCATGAGGCACTACGACTTTTACAGATCTATTGTGTCTATTAGCCGATTAGCCGAGAAGCTTTTCCCCTTCCTTAATAAAGTTGAGATTGCTTCCCGTAGAAGCTGAGATGATCCCCTCAGGATCGTCGTAGTTTCGCTGAGAAGGATACGCTTCCTGAAATGACAGAGAGCAGCATACTCACACAGTATGTGCTCTGCCGTCTCTTCGTCCTCAAGACAGAGTCGACACTAAGTTTCAGCCGGGAGCGTAATTTTGTTGAGATGATATCTCAGACCTCAGTGTCCCGTCAGGTAGCTCACTAGTATTCGATATCTACTCTATAAGGATTTGGGTATGTTGAAAGAGTGTATATTCAGCGGCCGTATAAGTCGTTTCGATTGGCGAAGTTCCTGAATACCAAAAGGACAGGTGTTGCGATTTTTCCCAGTTGTCTAAGAAGAAGAAGATCTTAGTCCTGGGAGTTCCGCGAAAAGGTTCAGGACCTATGTACATATCTTTCGCTCGAACCTTTCTTGGCAAGTTTATCGGCAATTTCATTGCCCTTAATACATTAGTGCCCTGACATCCACCATAGTTTGACTTTATTTCTTTTGGCGAGGTCTTGTAGGGCATCATGGCATTCCTTAAACGTTTTTGAGTTCGTTCTGTACGAATTCAGCGCTATCCAGTTTAGATGTGCTAAGTATTTGATAGAGGACTGTAAACTTAGAGCGAATACTGCCTGAGTTAACTACGAATAAAACAATTAATGTATCCACAATTCGGTCTTTATTCACCGCACAGTTGACTTAAGACTAACTTAAGATCTAACTATTCTACCTTAAACATACGCAACTAGTCAAATCGTCACCGCCCACCAGCACGAGCATCTTACTATATATGGTCATTGGGTTTGCCGTTGATCGCCGTTCGCTTTGTGCGGCAACGGGACAAGGACAGCCGATTTTGGCTTGGCTTCTCTGCAGTGCCAAGCGAAGCCAAGCCGTTGGCACCGTACGATGTTCCCTCGTACGTCTCTTGATTATGAGTAGTGGTTTACCTGCCTGGCCGCTTCCACATCAATATCAACAGGTGCATGTGCACCTGTGATTATTGTGAGCATACAGGCTATGAAGTGCAGCCTGTATGTAACTCCTGCGTTCAGACGATATACATTTAACCCATTATGGGCGTTACACAACACATTGAGGAGGGTCCAGATGATGGTTACTCCCCTTAGGCCAGTCTGTGAGTTTAGATTGACGCATGTTAGGATGCGATTCCGATTTGGTCCAAAGATGCCGGCGCCGACGCCAGAAACCGTCTTGAAGCCATCAGTGTATCACGTAGGGCCTTTGACGTTAAGCAAGGGATCACTGGTTTCCCAAGATGAGCGTAGATCTTAAATCTACTGTAATCATATCCAGCTCAGGAAGATGTTCCAGGATGGACATCTGACCCACGGGTCCCATGGCAAGCTTGTTCCCGAACGAGGAATTCTGATTGCACTGTGTAATGCAACATTTTTAATGAAAAGGTGCAGTGGAGTATGTCCAATCAGTGCTTCTTGGGCTGCCGTCGGGCAAGTTGACATTGTGCCTGTAATGCTGAGACACGCTAGTCTCTGGAGACGTTGAAGCTTAACGATTATCGTTTTTTGCTCAAATTTTGTCCACCATACCGTATAGGTGATGATAGGTCTTACTATTGCAGTATATAGCCAGTGGATTCCCTTAGGTGTCAATCCCCAGGTTTTACCGTAAGTATGTCGACAGGCCCATAAGACCTTAGTCGCCTTTGTAAGTTCGTTTTTAATATTGGAGTTCCATTTAAGTCTGCGATCAAGGTCAATACCTAGATACTTAACTTCTTCTGAAAATCCTGTGTTTGGCAGACTCCGGTCACCTAAATGAGAAAGAAAATCGCCCTCATTTGAAGAAAGAAATAGTCCTCCTTCTCCAGAAAAATACGCGAATGTATACGTGCGCAGTTTCAATGGCTAAAATTGAGGAATCGAAGATTGAATTGGTAGACCATCCAACGTATCGACCATATTTGACCCCGAGTGACCTATTCTTATTTCCAAATTTAAAAAAACTTGCTCAGCAGACAACGGTTAACGCCGAATGAGGCTTATTTTCAGGTACTACCACAACCATATTTTTCTAAAGGCTTAAAACCGTTGGAGGGACGTCTGTCGAAGTGTATAGAACTATAAGGAGATTATGTAAAAAAAAATTGTTTTACTACTTTTTTCTAAAGGCTTATTAACCCGCCATTTTATCTCTCCGATAACTGGCCCAGGTTCGACCAGGCGTCTTAAATATTAAGGAAAGCTGTAAAGTGAGTCATTGAATTAAAGCATTAAAGTGATGTACCGATATCACTTACTACTGAAGAATGGCTTTCCATTATCGTCGTCAAGAATTTCCTTGTTAGCAATTACAAATAAGTAACCACCTAGTTTATACACCTCAATCCTCCACGCTATCAATAGAACAGCACTGGAGCCTTTGCAAACAAGCCCTGAAAAGCTCTGCATCCGAAGTTTTGGGTTTCAAGGCTCCACCGCGAAGAAACACCTGGTTCGATGACGAGTGCAAGAGGATTCATACAGCGAAGCAGGATGCATATAAGGTCTCGCTGCATAAAAGAACAAGAGCAGCTCGTGAGCTCTACGAGTTAAAAAGAAGGAAGGAGCATAAGCTTCTTAGAAGAAAGAAGAAAGAGCACGAGAAGCGCGCGATTGAGGATTTGGAGAGGTGTTACTGCAGGCGTCACGTTCGAAAGTTTTATCAACAGATAAAGTGAACATGCCAAGGTTATAAAGCCAGAACGGAAGCCTACAGGGATGAGAACGGACACCTAGTAGTAGAACCGCAGTCGATGCTGAGAATATGGAAAAACCACTTCTGCAGACTGTATAACGGCGATGTTAGTCAATACACCGCTGTCAGGCAGAATGATCCATTTCTAATCGACGGAGACCGCAGAGAACTCTGTCCCCCTGACCTCGACGAAGTTAAGATTGCCATATCGAAGCTCAAGTCGAATAAAGCTGCTGGCGCAGACGGACTGCCTGCTGAGCTCTTCAAGGCAGCTGGGGATGACCTGGTTGGCAGAACGTTTGTATAGGCAGATATAAGTTCGAGGTAGTTAAGGACTTCGTTTACCTTGGCTCCGCAGTGACCTGGAACAACGACATCAGTTCCGAAATCAAACGCAGAATCACTCTTGCCAATCGCTGTTTCTTTGGGCTCAGGAGGCAACTGAGTAATAGAGCCCTCTCCTGAACGACAAAGTTGACTCTATATAAGACCCTTATCATCCCGGTCCTGTTGTACGGCGCAGAAGCATGGACACTATCAAAAGCGGATGAGGAGGCCCTTGGTCGGTTCGAGAGAAAGAGTTTGCGCGTCATTTTTGGGCCTATAAACGCAGAAGGGGGATGGAGGAGAAGATTCAACCACGAACTTTACGGGCTCTACAGCGACATGAGCTTAGTCAGGCGTCTACGGATTCAACGCCTAAGATGGCTGGGCCATGTAGAGCGAATGGACACCACAGCTCCAGCCCGGAGAGTCTTTGAATCCAACCCCGAGGGACGAAGAAGCAGAGGACGGCCGCCCTTAAGATGGCGCACACAGGTGGAAGGGGACCTCAGCCAACTGGGTGTGCGGCAATGGAAAAGGCTAGCGAAAGATCGTGCTAGATGGAGGGGCATGTTGGTTGAGGCCCAGGTTCACCCCGAACTGTAGCGCCCACTAAGAAGAAGAAGAACCACATAGTTTCAGGCAATGCAAAATAGAACAAAAAAAAAATCGAAAGAATGATTGGTTCCCATGGAAACCATAAAAATCCAGTTATTCTTAAAAGGGGGAGGTATTAAGAATTTATAACCACCCCCAATCGGATATGATTTCTTCCCACTTTTGCTGTTTTTCTTTTATTGTATTCCCTACAGCTTTCGCCCGTCATTCAACAAGGGCTGTGAGAAACAAAAAGGACGATGAAAATGGGTTAAATGCTGACACAGCAGAAATTCACGTTTCAGTAAATTTATCTGAATATTTTATTACTGGCTGCATTCATTTATCATCATGATTCCGTCAGAGAGAAAAACAAAACATCATGATTACTGGAGGTGCCACGTAACGAACAACTGGGACCATTGGATCTTTGGCAATGGCAATGGTAGTGACGAGCCTACAGAAACGATGACGTTTATATGATGACAAGTATGAAGACCAGCAACATATGCACTGCTAGTATCACCTGCCGAGTGTTCCCATCTTCTGAATATAGGGATATACAAACGTGTGTTTTTGACATCTTCGTATGATTCCGTATGGAAATTGATATTTTAAATTCCGATGGCATTGACGTCTGATGAGGTGATCTGCAATCTGCTAACTATGTTAGCACTTAACAGTGTTCGGCACGACTTACATTCGCACTTAAAACACTAAAAATACTAATCCCAAACTCATCCTTCATAAGCCTTATCAACACGGTTGATTGGACGGACAACGACCATTTCCTAAACCTGTTAGATTAAATACTGAGCTAAGTGAAAATCCCCAGCTAACCATACGAAGATATAAAATTCTCACAAGAACCTTGACCCAACTACGTTCTGTGAAATCCTGTGTTGATGTAAAAATCATTCCAGTCGATTTGCTAAAGCTGAATGACGGTCCGGAAAAAATACTCCACACCACACCACCACTCGGGGCATGCTATCGTTATAAAAGCTGTTTTATATGGCCTGACCGAGTGAGTCCCTTGCCAATGGTTTTCTGTAATATTTCGAAGAACGCAGAGGCCCATCATCATCGTTATAGTCATCGTCGTCGTTCCCAGATCCCTATTATCCAAAAATAAGAAAAAAACCAACAAACTCTTGCATAATTGGAAAAAAAAGAGATACATGCATACATATGTACATACATACATAAGTATCTTCATATATACACACACCGAATAGTGTACAGATACGATGTATCGTAAATAAGTAATGATTCAATTTTATTTAGATAAAGAGCGTGTCTTACAGGACACACAATTTCGATACGATACAACCTTGGGTAGGATACGTTGGGCTGGTTGGCTTGTACCGGACGTTGTGAGTAAATTGCATTTATTTTAAGCAGTCTTCCGGTCGAAGGTTCGGGATTATTGAATGAAATTGCAAAGGTAACCGATTGAGAAATTGTAGACGACCAGTGCACAGAATTGTTTATTTTATTTATGAGCACAACGAAAAGTTTGCTGGGCATGCTTGACTCTCTTTATATGTATGATTCATTTGGAGAAGTTTAATGTAACTGAATTATGTATTGATTTTGTTTGAAGCGGATGCATGTGGTAGGTTTTTTGTTAGATTACTAGATTTGAACATAAATCGCTCGTTGAACGAGTTTTTATGTCAACAGAGGTGAACTGCTTTGGAATCGTTCCAGAGATCTTGCTTGAAGCAACCAGATTTCACTTAAAAATTTACTAGCATAGTTCGTCGATAATACTACATTTCGGACTTTAATATGGATCAAATGTCTCAGACAGTACGATTTCGTAACATGCTGTCTATAGATAATGTATACCTAATCATTATACAGCGCACTATCTACGGACCCGTTTGTTCAAACGGTGTATGGAGGAGAAGATATAACGAAGAACTGTACGGGTTGTACAGCGACATCGGCCTGGTACGACGTCTACGGATACAGCGTCTAAGGTAGCTAGGCCATGTAGAGCGCATGGAAGATACAGCTCCGACCCGAAAAGTCTTCGAATCCTCTCCGGAAGGAAGGCGCGGCAGAGGACGGCCGCCTCAGCGGTGGCGCACGCAGGTGGAAAGGGACCTCAACCAACTGGGCGTGCGGCACTGGAAACAGCTGGCCAAAGACCGTGCCGGCTGGAGACGCTTGTTGGTTGAGGCCCAGGTTCACCACGGACTGTAGCGCCACCTAAGTAAGTAAGTAAGTAATCAATATACAGCGATATATGTATAGTATAGCAGCTTGCGTGCCGGACTGGACACAACAAAACAATTGCTTAAGATTATACAGTCAGCTCGTAGGTCAAGATACTTCTCTAGTAATCGTCAGTGTCAGTGCTTGTCAGTGTTGTACTTTTTGTTGTTCAAGACCATTTGTGCCTCCTTCTTCCTCTCTCTTTACCCTCGGACCTTGAGTGCGTGCTTATTATAAAAACAAAAAAATAAATAAATAACCATTTCAAGTTACAAAAGAAAGTAAGGATGGATTTAATTCTTAGTAGGGTACACGGCTTAATATCGGCCCTGATACATTAAGGCATCGAGTCTACTATCCTGGATCACTTTTTGCTTTACTTAAAGCCCATTTGAAAGAACTGACATGCTCGCCAGACAAGAAATAATGCAACCAACATACATGACATACGCTGGTTCACCACTAGCAGCCATTAAACTAGAGCGGCCGAACTAAGCCATGGCTGAGAAGAACGAGATGGACCCAAGAGCATACCTGCCTAATCACCACCACTTGACCGGCAGCGGATCATGGGACTAATCTTTCGAAAACGAACCGACGTCAACATATTGGTTGGTGTCATCACTGGTCACCCCCTTATTCCATGAAATACACGAATAACAGCACATGGGCCTATCTGGCTTAGGTATGTACTCCTCCTCGTAGAGGGTACGAATTTTTTACCTATCTACCTACCTACCTTGGCAAGAGATTTAGATCAGTTAGTCTTATATCCTTCCTGCTGAAAAGTATGAAGGGACTGGTAGAGATGCGAGTGCGTAAAGTTGCCCTTCGAATATGTACATCCTCTTTGGGAGATGTACATGCTTATCAGCGCGGAAAATCCTACAGATTGCGCATCAAAACCTAGTTGGAAGAATTGAATGCGCGCTCGAAAGGAGCTGGGTATTTTTGTCGACACTGAGGGAGCTTTTGATAACGCAAATTTCGACAGCATGTGTAACGCTGCCAGAGGGCATGGCCTAGATGAAGCGCTGGTCTTGTGAATCAAAGCAATGCTTGTGCACAGGACATTGACCGCTGACCAGTGGTCAAATCCGGCGTAAAGACGGGCTGTCCGCAAGGCGGCGTCCTGTCTCCGCTGTTTAGTGTATGGTGATCGACTCTGCTTGATGCTCTTATACCGCTGGAATCTATGCCCAGGCCTATGCGGATGATGTTGCCGTTCTTTCTGTCGTCTCATGCTAAGCCGTCTCAAAGCACAGGAAGCGCTAAATGTCATCGATGATTGGTGTACAAGAAATTGGCTGTCGGTTAATCATCTTAAGATCGATGTCATCCTCTTCACTAGAAGGAGAAAAAATACTGTCATGACTCAGCTGGTACTTAAAGGCACTCCCATCCCGGTATTCAAGGAAGCTAAATACCTGAGAGTCATTTAAAATAGCAAGCTTTTTGACCAAAACTGTTGAGTTAAAAACCACCAAAGCGCTGTCCGCTTTCTGGAAATGCAAAGAAGTCGGGAAAGGGTAAAGGGTAGATCCAGAGATCTTCACGGCAATGATAAGACCTATAATCTCATATGCATCGGTTGTCTGGTGGTACAGGCTAACCCACAAATACGTCGTAGCCTCTTTCACCAAACTCCAAAGAACGGGTTGTCTCCGTAGACTTTCCCCAGCACGGCGGGCGCAGCTCTAGATGCTATGACGAACCTTCCACCCACTGATATAGTTATCAAAGGGTATGCTTTGAAAGCCCTGTCTCGTGTCAAGAGAAATGGTATTGGTACAACTCGCACAGGAATAATAGTGTGAATGCGCAGGAAATGTCCTGCGACCCCTGTCTCATGCAAATTCTGACGCTTTGACGCTCGTTACCTTACTGCGCTGTAATTTCACAGTCGAGTTTTCATGGCATCAGGACTGGCTCTGGCTGGATACTGAACCTGGAAAGAATGGTCTTCGCTTTTTCACGGATGGCTCCAAGTCTGGGCGGGGGTCCAGAGTTGGGGTCTTCTTTGAGCCCGAAACCCAACTACACTTCTCGTAAGTGAAATATGCATCTGTCTTTCAATCAGAGATATACGCATGCACTATGTTGTGAGGCACAGGTGGAGGGGACAAAGCATATGCGTCTGCAGTGACAGCTTATCTGCACTCAAAGCTTTCAAGCCCTTCAATTAGCTCCAAATTGGTGCATGAACACAGGACGTTCTTAAACAGAGTCGGTAGACAAAATTCACTAAGGTGTATGGTTTCCAGGTTACTCTGGGATCCCAGCAAATGAGATCTCTGATGAACTCACCAGAAAGGGTTCGGAGGAGAGTTTCAAGGACCTAAACCTGCTCTAGGTCTACCTGGGTCCACAGTAATTTCTCACATTAACAATTGGCTGTTTATTACATAATGATGAATTTGCTCCCGACAGAAAATCACGGTATTTCACAAGTCGGCTTGGTAATGTTCATTGTTCTGGGCAAATTGAGGTTTCTTTTGTCGATTGACTTTGCTTACAAACGGTTTCTTTTGAATGATTTGACCACGGTATCCGGTTTCATAAAGCACGCAACGACATATTTTTGTACTACAGGGGGTTTTGTCCGTATGTTTTTTTTTTTTTTTTCAAATATAAAAAATTATTTTTATTAACATTATATTTATAGCTATCTTACGCTAGACAAACTGACTTAAACTAGCTTAATTACATTGTATTATAAATACCTTACTGGCCCTATGCGGACACTCTAAGACAATCCTTATTTTATTCTTAAAAATTGTCTTTCGACTTACATACATATAATTTATGTTTGTACTTTTACAAACGAGAAAAAAAATTGATTTTATGTTCTCCCAATGAGAACATCACCGAACAAAAGGAAAGACTTTTAAATTTAAGTAATATTTTATTGTTTGAACTTAAACTATTCTTAACCGAACAATAACTGAACCGAACTGACATAGAACTTAACTTAGAACTGAAAACTGGAACTAACTTAAAACCAACTGGTCACATCTTAAACTGAACTCGAACTGAACTGAACTTGAACTCATTCAAAAATGAACATGAAGTATCTTATATACTTTGTGCTGTTTGTTGGACTTTGATCTTCTTACATAAATCACGAGAGCTATGCTGACGCAGCTGCATCCACTTGACTTCGGCTAAAAGCATTTTGCCATTAGGCCGCAGCTGTGTCAACAATGATCGTTCTCGTCTTTTGGTTTGAAATTGTTTATGTTGCGTATGATTTGACCGCAGCTTGTTTACATTGCGTACGGATCAAATCAATGCTGTTTACATTTTTAATTTTTATTGAATTTGAAGTCGAGCTCTTGTGGGTGTATACAAGTTGGCTCTGATATAACATAGATGTACAAGTACATATATCGCTTGTACTTGTATTTAAAATATTTACTTAAAGCTAAGAAAATACTTTTGTTAAAAAATTTAGCATGTTTTGTTTCATATTCTAACTTTTTCTAACTAAAACTAACTTAACTTAGCTTATTTTAACCTATTAATAACTAACTTAGCTGATATAGTGTCGGTCAAAACAAAGGGAACCATGCTATTAAGATACATGAAAATATAAGCAGACGTGTTTAAGATCGGTTATCAAATTATTAGTTTAAAATAAATAAATAATAAAACAAACAACAATCTCTTTCATTTATAACTCCGATCTCTTTTATTTAACTATATTAATATTTGGTAGAAAACCCGTTGTTTGTCATGACTTCGGCGCATCGTTTGGGCATTGAGGAGATTCGATTTTTCACAGTTTCCATGGAAATGTTTTCCCACTCATTACTTATAACGCTAAATAATTCCTCAACGCTTCTCAATATTCCTTGTCTCCTGACCTTTTGATTAACAATTTCCCAAAGATTTTCTATGGGGTCCAGGTCAGGAGACTGGGCAGGCCATTTCAGAACTTTAATTCCCTTCTCCTGTAACCAATGTTTTATGACTTTTGAGGTGTGCTTGGGGTCGTTGTCGTGTTGTAATCTCCATGGTAGTGGCATATTTTCATCTGCATATGGATACATAACATTTTTTAGGATGTTTTTGTATCCAAAACGATCCTTAATGCCGTTGATTCTATGGAGTGGACCCGCACCACGTCCTGATACACAACCCCAAACTATCACACTCTTTCCTCCTCCTCCCCTATGTTTCCACGTTGGCATACAATATCTCGGACATAATCTTTGTCCAACTGGTCGCCGGACACGTCGCATGCCGTCTGAATCTTTTAAATTGAACTTGCTTTCTTCCGAAAACAAAACGGCTTTCCAACGCTGAATTGGCCAGTTCAGGTGACTCTTAGCGAACTCCAAACGTGCCCGTCTATTCTTCTCTGAAATGAATGGTTTTCTTACTGCCCTGTAGCTTTTCAATCTCGCCTCCCTCGCCCTTCTTTTAATGGTATGTAGATTCACGAGATCTAATTAAAATTTCGTTTAAAATGGCATTCGAACATATAAATAGATCAATTTTAATTTTTCGGATAATTAAATTATCCGAATTGTCGTCTTCCTTCGCCTACCACCTTTATGAACTTTTTCGCTTTTGCGTCAATCCCTTTTGGAAATCGTCAATTATTCCACTTTTGAATGCCGCATTATACTTCTTTCTAGCCATGTTTGTTTAAAAGTTAATTAAATTATGATTTTGCAACAAGCGGACAAGCTTTCAACCATTCAACACGCCACATCAATAGATAATGAATTTGTTTTCCTTGAAGCAATGAAAAAAAAAATTCCAAATTATTAAATACCAATTTAGAAGGGAAAAAAATTCAGGGAGACACCGAATTCCTTTTCTTTTGACCTTAGTAAATACTGAGTGTTTGCAGTTTCTTTTTTTTTATTTGTCATTTTTTGTTTTTGTTCTTATAAACAAAAAAATTTGCTCGCACATGAATTACTTTTGTTTAAATTATTAACATTTATTAATTTTCACCTATATTTTTCATGTATCTTAATACATATATACATATGTACATATAGTCTTATTAAAGAAGATGAACAAGCTTTCTTATATTATCTTTATTTCTAATTGTCTAAACTAAATTACAACTGTACACCAACTGTCTTGCACAACGTCTTCTGGGTGAGTGACATGACGCCAGTTATATTCACCTTTATAGGGCGTGGGTGGTAAGGTTACTCCATGTTTATCTTCTCCCGAAGATGAACATGGAATTGATGAGAGCGTGTGGGTAATATACACAACTGGGTACATGACTATACATATGTAAAAAAAAATGTGCCTTGAAAGCATGGTTCCCTTTGTTTTGACCGACACAGTACATATGTACATATATATGTATATGTACATACAAATATCCATAAATGAATGTGTGTGTATATATATATGTATGAAAGTGTATGCACTTCTTTTTTTGTTTTTTTTTTTTAATGCCTATGCTTCTTATGGCAAAGGACTAACAAAGGTGTCGTAGGGGTAGCATCTATCCGACGGACGCTGGCCTGCTAAAAAGCGAGAAGAGCCACCTTAGTCGAACATCTTGCGGCACTGTTAGTAAGTCCCATCCCCACCTCCTCGTGGTGCCATCTGGAGATTTCCTATGGAAATTGCAGACGTGGAAGGGCGAATAGCGAGCCTCCGGCGCCAAAAAAAACTGGATTAGTCGGTTGGGCTACGGCCTAGTAAGCCGTAACCGCAAAAAAACCACAAATCCCAAAACAACCAGAAGCCTCGGATATAACGGACGGGATTTATGTTGACGACCCTTGCAAAAAACGAAAAAAGTACAATGATCTTCGACTTTGTACGTGGAATGCTAGGTCCCTAATCAGGCCACGTGTAGCCGGACACCTTGCGGAAGCTCTAGACCGCTATAAAGCGGACATAACCGCTATCCAGGAAATGCGATGGAATGGACCGGGTATAAAGCGGATGAAAAACTGCGATATTTACTACGGCGACTGCTATAGGGAGAGAGGGCAACGATTGCTTGGATGCGGATTTATTGTCCGGGTTGGACTAATGCAAAAAGTCGTAAGCCTTCGGCATGTGAGCGAACGCCTCATAGCAATCCGTATCAAGGATAAATTTTTTAACATCAGCCTGATGGATGACCAGGATGACTCCGCTAAAGATGAGCTCTAGGATCTCCTAGACAGAACATATGCCCAATGTCCCGACAACATGCTAAGCTGGGTAAGGAAAGCATCTTTGAACGAGTCATCGGCAAACATAGCCTACACGACACCACATCCGATAACGGACACAGGCTGATTGATCTTGCTACGGGGCGAAATCTCCTTCTAGCCAGTACATGCTTCCCGCACCTCGATATACACAAAGGCACCTGGCGGTCTTTTGATCAATCGACTACCAACCAGATTGATCACATCGCGATCGACGTCAGACACTCGTCCACTATTCTTGATGTTCGAACTTTCTGAGGGGCTAACATCGACTCGGACCACTATCTTGTATTAGCCAAGATGCGCTTACGGATATCACGAACGCAGCGGAGTGGAGTAAGAATACAAAGCTATCACGTCGGAAAGCTACTATCGCCAGATACCGCTCGTGGTTTTACCGACCGCGTCTCCTCAATCCTCCACGCTATCAATAGAACAGCAGTGGAGCCTTTGCAAACAAGCCCTGAGAAGCTCTGCATCCGAAGTGTTGGGTTTCAAGGCTCCACCACGAAGAAACGCCCGGTTCGATGACAAGTGCAGGCGGATTCACACTGCGAAGCAGGATGCATATAAGGCCCCGCTGCATAAAAGAACAAGAGCAGCTCGTGAGCTCTACTCCTGCTTCTTCTACTTATCAGGCCAGCGATCCATAGAGGATCTGGGCCTGAGCTATAGCTGCCTTACATCCTTGACGGTCCCGGGCACGCTGCTTCCAGTTGTCAAGACCAAGATGTTTTACATCCGCGATTACTTGGTCTTTATACCAGAGGTTCGGTCTTCCTCTTCTTCTCGAACCAGGAGGCTCGGAGTCGAAGACCCTCTTAGCTGGAGCGTTGATGTCCATGCGCTCGTTGTGGCCGAGCCAGTGTAGTCGACGGATCCTGGCCTTCCGGACTGCATCCACATCTTGGTACAGCTCGTAGAGTTCGCGGTTGTGTCTTCTTTTCCATTCATCTTCCTCACAGACAGGACCAAATATCCGGCGCAGAATTTTTCTTTCGAAAAAACTCAAAATCAGCTCCGCTGTCCTGCTTATCGTCCAGCTTTCGGCTCCGTACAGCAAGACTGGCAGAATGAGCGTTTTGTAAAGCATGACTTTGGTCTTTCGAGTGATGAGTTTTGACCCCAGTTGCTTGGACAAGCCGAAGCAGCAGCGGTTGCCAAGGGCAATTCTATGCCGGATCTTCACTGTGGTGTCATTTGTGCAATTTACGTTTGCCCCGTGGTAGACAAACTCCTTAACTACCTCGAAATTGTAGCTGTCAATTGTTATATTTTGTCCCAGGTGGTATTGGGTATTGGTGGTATTGGTATTGGTATGTATTTCGTTTTGTCCTCATTGATCTTAAGACCAACTCGTTTCGCCTGTTCTTCAATCGCCGAGAATGCTTCCACAATGCCACAGCGAGAACACGCGATGATGTCGATATCATCCGCGTATCCTTGTAGCTGGATGGACCTGTAAAAGATAGTGCCTCCCTGTTGACGCCTGCCCGTCGCACTATCTGCTCCAGCACCAGGTTGAAGAAGTCACATGACAGCGCATCTCCTTGCCGAAATCCGGTGCATGTTTCGAATGGTTCCGAGGTCCTAGAACCGAGTTGCACGGTGTATCGCGTGTTTTTTAGCGTGGCGCGACACAACTGGATCAGTTTTCCCGGGATCCTGAATTCGGTCAGCGCACCAGACAGTCCTTCCCGATGAATGCTGTCGTATGCGGCTTTGAAATCGATGAAAAGATGGTGTGTATCGATTCGAAAGTCATTGGTCTTTTCCAGGATTTGTCGAAGTGTGAAAATTTGGTCCATAGTCAATTTGCCGGGCCGGAAGCCGCACTGGTGGCTGCCGACTAGTGCGGTGCAAAATGGCTTTAGACGTTCACACAATACGCTGGACAGGATCTTGTATGCGACATTGAGCAGGGATATACCTCTATAGTTCTTGCAAGAGGTAGGATCGCCTTTTTTGTGGGTGGGGCATATAGAGCTAGTATTCCAGTCGTCGGGCATGCTTTCATCTTCCCAAATTCTGCAGATGATCTGGTGCATGCTCCCTACCAGAACATCGCCGCCAGGCTTGTAGAGCTCTGATAGCAAGCCATCTGAGCCTGCGGCCTTGTTGTTCTTCAGCTTCTGAATAGCTGTGCCGACTTCTTCGATGCTGGGTGGGAGGACTACTTCAGCGGCTGGAGTTGGGATTTCCTCGGTCCCTACCACTCTCTCTTGGTCAGGCTCGTTAAGCAGCTGCTGGAAGTGTTGCTTAAATACATCCACTATTCCCTGCGGGTGCCCTTTTGAAGCCTCCTGCAAGGCCTTTGGCTTTCTTGTAAAAGGCTCGTATTGTATGTTCATCCCTAGATTTCTCGATATCCTTGAGCTGGGAGGCTGCGAAGATTCTTTTCTTTTGTCGCAGTAGTTTTTTCTCCTCCCTTCTTCTGGCTCGCTACTCTTCTTGCGCTGCCCTGGTTTCCCTCTGCAGCGCCTTTTGGCACGCCTCGTCGGTTGCTGCCTTTTTCTGCTCACACTCGTCATCATATCACGGGTTTCTTGTCGGGGGTGGTAGGTAACCTAAGGTGGTTTCGGCTACTTCCTGAATGGCTGAACGGCAATGCAGCGACACATTATTGGCATTTGTGTTCGACGTAGGCATACCGTAGACTCTTTCGGTCAGCTGCTCACTCTAGACTCTGGCAACCTCCGGTGTGCTCAGGCGCCCAATGTTGAACCTCCTCCTGATGGGCTGGTGCAGCTTTCTGACATTGGACAGTCGAGCTCTGAATCTTGCTGCTACGAGGAAGTGGTCAGAGTCGACATTTGCCCCTCTGAATGTTCGCACATCCAGGATGTTTGACGAGTGCCTTGCGTCAATGAGCACATGGTCGATTTGGTTGGCGGTTCGACCGTCCGGAGATCGCCAGGTTGCTGTGTAGATTCGCTTGCGAGGGAATCTTGTGCTACTTATCACCGCATTACGAGCTGTCGCAAAGTCAGCGAGTCGGATGCCGTTATCTGTTGTTGTATCGTGGATGCTGTTCTTTCCGATCACTCCGCCAAGGGTGCTTTCCTTACCGATTTTGGCGTTGAAGTACCCGAGCACGATTTTTACATCGTACTCCGGACAAGCTCCGTAGGCGTTGTCCAAGAGGTCATAGAAGTCCTGCTTGATAGAGTCTTCAGCCTCGTCGGTAGGGGCGTGTGCACATATAAGGCTGATGTTATAAAATCTGCCTCTGATGCGGATCACAACCAGGCGATCACTTATAGGTTTAAAGTCGATGACCTTCGACCGTAACCGCTTTCCCACGACAAATCCGCATCCCAGTAGGTGCAACCTTTTGTGACAGCTGTAATAAATGTATCCAGCGTATTTCCTGGACCGCAGTAATATCCGCCTTGTACTGCGTGAGGATTCCTTCTAGTTTATGAGCAGCTCCGGGAGTGTACAGGGTTCTGACATTCCAGGAGCATAGTCGCAAATCGTGTTCCTTTTTCGTGCGTTGTCGTCGTCGAGTATCCGTTCGTGTATCCGAGGCATCTTGCTCATCCATAACTTTAAGTTTTTTTTACGTGGACGGATTGTCAGCCCGCCGCACAACCGCCATTCTGGTCGGGGTTTTTTTCGCTGCATACGTTTGTTCACCTCCCAACGGGCGTTGAGGAGGCTATCCAGTGGGCGCCGCGAGGAAGCCGTATGTCAACTTGACCCGGGCATTTAAGCAGGGATCGTTGCTGGCATCTCGCCAGGTTGAGAGCAATCAACAACTTTACCCTGTATGTCCGAGCCCATGCCCTCCCATGCTCGTGAGCTTTACGAGTTAAAAAGAAGGGAGGAGCAAAAGCTTCTTAGAAGAAAGAAGAAAGAGCGCGAGAAGCGCGCGGTTGATGATTTGGAGAGGTTTTACTACACGAGTGACATTCGAATGTTTTATCAACAGATAAAGCGAACATGCCAAGGTTATAAAGCCAGAACGGAAGCCTGCAGGGATGGGGACGGACACCTAGTAGCAGAATCGCAGTCGATGCTGAGCATATGGAAAAACCACTTCTGCAGACTGTATAATGGCGATGTTAGTCAATATACCGCTGTCAGGCAGAATGATCCATTTCTAACCGACGGAGACCGCAGAGAATTCTGTCCCCCTGACCTCGACGAAGTTAAGATTGCTATATCGAGGCTCAAGTCGAATAAAGCTGCTGGCGCAGACGGACTGTCTGCTGAGCTCTTCAAGGCAGCTGGGGATGACCTGGTTGGGAGCACGCACCAGCTCATCCGTAAGATATGGTCAGAGGAAAGCATGCCCGAGGAATGGAGTCTCAGCATCGTATAACCGATCCACAAGAAATGAGACCCCTCTGATTGCGCCAACTACAGAGGAAAAAGTCTCCTTAACATCGCCTACAAAATCTTCTATGCCGTTTTGTGTGAACGCCTGAAGCCTTTTGTAAATAAGCTGATAGGTCCTTATCAGTGCGGATTCAGGCCAGGAAAGTCCGCCATCAACCAAATCTTCACACTACGGTAGATCCTGGAAAAAACCAATGAATTTCAAGTGGACACTCACCACCTATTTGTCGACTTCAAAGCCGCATATGACAGGGTAATTAGAGACGAGCTATACAACGCTATGTCTACCTTTGACATACCTGCTAAACTCGTCAGACTATGCAGGATGACTTTGGAGAACACTCGCTGCTCCATCCGAATCGGTGAACACCTTACCGATAGTTTTGATGTCAGAAAAGCATTTAGGCAGGGCGATGCGCTGTCGTGTGATTTCTTCAACATCATATTGGAAATGATTGTGCAAAAATCACTGGCCAATACAAGAGGCACGCTCTATTTCAAATCCTCGCAACTCCTTGCATACGCCGACGATATCGATATAATAGGTAGATCACAGCGAGATGTTAATGAGGCGTTTGCGAGTATTGAAATGGAGGCGGCGAAAATTGGTCTGACGATAAACGAGGGCAAAACTAAATACATATATGTGTATGTATGTTTTGGCGTTACAGTCCATGAAGAACCTGAGCCGAGCTTCTCTCAATCACCTCTCAAAAAAAGGCTATACTTCACAGGATCATTTCTGTAGTCAGTCTTCATTTACTTTCAGAGTAAACTAAAAAATACATATATGCTGTCATCAAAAAAGGACGCTCACCACTGACGTCTTGGCCAGAACGTTTGTATTGGCGGATATAAGTTCGAGGTAGTTAAGGACTTCGTCTACCTTGGCTCCGCAGTGACCTGGAACAACGACATCAGTTCCGAAATCAAACGCAGAATCACTCTTGCCAATCGCTGTTTCTTTGAGCTCAGGAGGCAACTGAGTAGTAGAGCACTCTCGACAAGTTGACTCTCCCGATCCTGTTGTATGGCGCAGAAGCATGGACACTATCAAAAGCGGAGGAGGAGGCCCTTGGTCGGTTCGAGAGAAAGTTTTTGTGCGTGATTATCGGGCCTATAAACGCGGACGGGGGATGGAGGAAAAGATTCAACCACGAACTTTACGGGCTGTACAGTGACATGAGTCTAGTGAGGCGTCTACGGATTGAACGCCTAAGATGGCTGGGCCATGTAGAGCGAATGGTCACCGGAGCTCCAGCCCGGAGGGTCCTTGAATCTAACCCCGAGGGATGAAGAAGCAGAGGATGGCCGCACTTAAGATGGCGCACACAGATGGAAGGGGACCTCAGCCAACTGGGTGTGCGGCAATGGAAAAGGCTAGCAAAAGATCGTGCTATTTGGAGGGGCATGTTGGTCGTACATACTTATGTGCACATGCGTACATACATATGTATGTATCTATGTACATATCTAAATGTAGGAAACAGGATCACGATTTTATCAATATATTCTCTTGCTGTCGCGCTTGCTTGCATGCATCAAAATTTGCATGGAACTTTATGAATTTTACTTTTTTCCTGGTAGGTTGTCTTTTTAGCCATCATTCTTGGAAAGCTGTGCAACTACACCAAAAAGGAAATTTCAAGCATGTCTCGGCTGAGAAATCTCGTTGCCACTCGAATGGAAAACAGAGGGCAACAAGAAACATCATTGATTCACGCTTAAGCCGGTCATTGCTCGAGCCACCGGAGCTCAGCACCACTGTGGCAATGTTCTGGGTGGATTCGTGCAGGAGACATGTTCACCTTTGGCAACGACACGGCACCTGGCGATGATCCCGAGGAGCTCAAAGATCTCTCAATGATCGAGCAGATGCTTATCGCCCGTGTTCACCCTCAAGTCCGCGTGTATTACCTTTGTGGTAGTTGTGGTCCTGGACAGCTTGCGTACGGTGGCAACGTCATCAACTTTGCGCAAGATGTGCAGTCCGTGGCAAACATTTTGGGTACCACTGACGCCGCCGGAGCTGCCAGTAGTGGTTCTACGTTGGGAAACACCGCAAGGCCACAAAGACTTCCGCGTTCGACGAGCGAATGTCTACAACGCCCTGCTATGGCTGATGGCCAACCACAAGCACTACCCCGATGTCGCCATATCTCAACAAGCCCTAACAGCACTTCCGACTGACGCCGACGTTTCTGCAATGCTTCAGACAGCCGTCGATGCATCGGACGCAGAAGCTACTGAGATGTCTGGTGGAGTTGAAGAATTTGAGGACGTCGAGACCTGCATTCCTGCGACTGTCATGATCTTGCAAGAAGATCGAATTCAGACTACGCTGAACTGGACTGCAGCATAAATGCTTCATGTAAACGAGCGTCAAGAAGGTTACATCACAATGGCGTTTCCGTGCCTGTTTCCGTATGGACACGCGCACATACACGAAGGCAACCGACCAGCAAATCTCCGGCCAACACTCCGCGAATACTTAATTTATCTTCTCCAGAACAAGTCGCAGCGCTTTGCCGTAGATCGAAGATTTCGCTACTTCGCATGGAACACCCAGCAGCGCAGCGAATCTTCAAAGCGTGGCTTAATATTCGCGAAGTAAAACCAGTTTGCTAGCAACATAGCACAACTTCGTGATGCAGTCATACGCAAAAACAGCATTTTCGGCAACCTCATTCATTGGACTTCGAAAATTCGAGGTACGAGATGCTATTGGTATGCTGACCTGTGGTGGCCCGATCTCGCTAAGCTTATGCGAGGAAGAGTCGACACTTACGGTACAACAAATTGCTCGTCAGCGTCAAAAGCTTCTCGTGTTGAATCCATTGATCGCTGATGATTTTTTCTACGAACGAGCTCGCAAGTACATGTTGGATGTCATTGGCAAGGTGTTCGAAGTAGAAGAGTTCTGGTACCGATTTGAATACCAGCATCGAGGATCACCACACCTTCACGGCATCGTCTGGCTCAAGGGCGCACCAGATGCAAGAAGGTTCAGTTCAATGACGCAAGATCAACTAACGGCGGCGCGCAAATACTACGACCAATTGGCATCTGCACTGAATCCGAACGTAAATGAAGAACCTTCGAGTGTTCATCCGTCTCGGCTGCACTACGGTGACCCGCGCACAAAAGGACCGGTAGGAGTGGCGCAAATCGCAAACAAACTTCAGCGCCACACGCAATGCACCAATGCTTGCCTTCGCAATGGAAAGTGCAGGTTAAATTACCCCAACCTCCGTGACAATTGCTCACCTTGTCGTGGTACGGAGGCTCAGTACAGGTAATGACTCTCGAGAGTTCATCTCTAGAGGAACCCGAAGCTAAGAAGCAATTACAGACCCCCACCTACCTCTCCCCTTCCTCTGCCCCCCTCACTCCCCTACTCCCCTAACTCCAAGGTGGAACAGCATACGCCGACGGATGCATGGCTAAGAGGGTGCAGGGTGCTACTAGCATGCGAACTTCGGATACCGGGCGACCTCCGATTTCACCTGGGCTCCGCTGCACCTGGGCTCCGCTGCAGGTGACCGTTTTTTCCCGTGTCCTTGTGGGAACTATTGACAATTTAAATATTTCAAAAGAGAATGATGACGCTCAAATGTCATCGCCTGCTAGGGCTTGTGAGTCCTCAGCTGCTCAAAAAACGGAAGTGATGCCGGCATCTTTTGCTGGCATTGCAGCCGGACGGAAAGCTGAAGATATATCTTCACTCTCCGATTCCGACACCACACTTGGCGGAGATTCTGTGAGTATGCTCTCGGATGAACTCCCAAGTGTAAGTAGGAACGAAACTATCAGGAACGTAGAGGAAAAGCCTGTACCACCTGGTGGCTTCGTCAAGCTCAAATCGTCGGAGCAGCGACGCTTTAAAGCTGCTACAATGCAGGGCAAAACTAGAGATGAGGCTCTAGTTTATGCAAAATCCACCCCTGCAAGCAAGGGTCCGGAACTGAAACGTGTTCGCTCCGCAGACACTACCCCACCAAACCAGGGTGCTAAACGCAGCAAAATCGGCAACCATCAGGTCGATAAAAAGAGCTACAGAAGTGTAGCTGGGAGGATCCGACTCGGCATCGTCCCCAAGGACTTAGGAACGAACCCCCTTACAACAGCGCAGATGGCAGCCGTTCAGGAGGCTATAGTCGACACCTCCATCGAGCTGTCGGGTAAAGCACCCAAACCTCGCTTTAGGGGTTCGACCTACAAGTCAGGGTGGTTATACTTTGTGTGTAACAACCCAGCAACGGCCGATTGGATGAAAACTAATTTTACGGCCATCAAGGACAAGAGTGGACTTGTGGAAGAGGAAGCTTTCCCGAAGCCGCACATCGTACGGGGCTACTTCCCACAAAGCGCCAGCTTACCCATCACGAAGGTGTTGGCGACGCTGGACTCATAAAATGACGACTTACTCGCAAAGAACCGGAGAGTCATGCAGAGCATGTCAAATAAGGAGAAAAACCTCCTGCACTTAGTTCTAGCAGTCAGTGACAAATCCTTGGCTCGACTGATAGAACTTAAGTGCCAAGTGGCCTACAGATTTGAAATCGTAAAGATGATTATCAAGAGCCAGGCGAAAACATCCTTGGATGTAGCACCAATCGCTGTAGGAAAACCTACAACGAGCGGTACGGTGGATGCACCTACTACCGCAATAGGAAAAACTACAACCAGTAGTATGGTGGATGCACCTACTACTGCAGTAGAAAAACCTACAGCCAGCAATATGGTGGTTGCACCTATTGCTGTAGTAGACACGCCGAGATGTGACGAGCCGAAACCCGCTGCCACGTCTGAGCCGGCGACCACTATGGGTCGCCCAAATAAAAGAAACAAACGTCTCCCAACTAAACAAGGGGAATCTTCGATGGGAAGTAGATCAGAGGATCACTTCCATCGGGCCGGAAGCTTCAGGCGAGGAAACAACAAGCCTTACAGAACGAAGGATCTGGCCTACCGTCGCAAATAATGGGTGGGCTGCGTGTGCTGCAGGGCAACCTGCACCATGCCAAAGGTGCCTCGGACACCTTTAGCCTGCGACTGTACCGCGACAGGATCAGCATTGGGCTAATCCAAGAACCATGGGTCCATAAAGGTAAGATTATGGGTCGCGTAAACTAATTTACGCCACAGGAGGTCTTCCTCCTAGGGCCGCATGTGTGATCGGCACTAACCTACATTTTCTCCCCATTCCAGAATACATCACAAGGGTCCTGGCAGCCGTCATTGTGGAAGTCCCCACCGATGGAGGAGTAAGGGAGGTTGTATGCGCCTCCGCTTACTTTCCTGGAGACGGTCAACAATCCCTCCCACTGAAGTCCAAGATCTGGTTAGGTATTGCAACCAGAAAAAACACCACCTGGTAATTGGATGCGACGCCAACGCGCGTCACTTTTTGAATTTTTAATAAGTAATAATCTCACCGTTGCCAATAGAACAAACCCACATTTATAAACGCGGTTAGAGAAGAGGTGCTTGACCTCACTATCTCTAGCCAGTTTATCTCAAATAAGATTGGGGATTGGCATGTCTCCGATGAAGCCTCACTATCTGATCACCAGTACATCATCCTTAAGTCGATTGAATCGACAGACGATATCGACAAAGCGGCCTACCAGCTCAATGCAGCACTCATCTCATCCTTTAGAGGCAGCTGTACACCCAGGTCAACTACACAAAAACGATGTGTGCCCTGGTGGAATAGTCAGCTTGAGTCCCTAAGGAAGCAGGTGAGATCGCTGTTTAACAGAGCAAAACGGTACAATAGCTGGACTGATTATAGATCTGCTCTACAACAATACAACCTCGAATTGAGGAAACATAGACTCGCTTCCAACTGCGGCCCGACTCCACAAAGCACTCTCTCGAGAGCACACAATTGGGCTCGGGCTGCTTCGCAAATCAGACGGCACCTTTACCGTCAACCGCAGGGAAATCCTGGGGACCTTGCTCGAGGTGCACTTCCCTGGCTCTACTCCCTATTCGATGTCCTCTGACGATCAGAATAACGTCATAGAAAACATCGACAGTAGAACAAATAGCCTCTCTGGAAGACTATTCAGCCCTGACAGGGTTAAATGGGTAATTAGTTCATTCAAACCCTACAAGGCTCCAGGCAAAGACGGTGTCGTTCCTGCGATCTTACAGAAAGGCTTGAATACAATTCTACCATCACTGATAGTTCTTTTTAGGTCTTGCTTCAACCTGGAATACATACCCCAAACTTGGAGAGAGGTCAATCATGTCTTCATCCCCAAGATTGGGAAACCAAGCGAGCAACCTAAATCCTATCGCCCTATAAGTTTGACTTCGTTCTTTCCAAAAACAATGGAGAAACTGATAGAGCTCCATATAAGAGGTATCCTGGAAAATCAGACACCTCTGCATCCGCACCAGTATGCATATCGCAAAGAGCGATCTACCGAAAACGCACTACACCACTTGGTGACGTGCATCGAAAATAGTTTTACACAAAAGGAGATTGCAATCTGCGCCTTCCTCGATATAGAGGGAGCCTTTGATAATACTGGCTATGATTCGATCACCACTGCACTATCCTGCAAGGGTGTGGACCATCCCACTAATCACTGGATTAGGGCGATGCCAAATAGCCGTATCATATCAGCCACATGCGGAGAGGTCTCAGTGACAGTATCGGCGGTTAGAGGATGCCCACAAGGGGGAGTCCTCTCACCACTGCTTTGGTCGATAGTCGTCGACGATCTACTACGCAAGCTGATCACTCGGGGCTACGAGGTCATCGGATATGCTGATGACCTAGTAGTCATTGTTACGGGCAAGTGCGAGGCCACTGCCTGTGAGCGCATGCAGCTTGCGCTCCAACTTATCTCTGACTGGTGTGGCAGAAAAGGGTTATCTATTAACCCTAATAAGACAATCGTAGTCCCATTTACAAAGAGGAGAAAGGTACAACCCTGCTCAATCTTTCTAAATGGCACACACATAGGAGGTAAAGTATCTAGGTATTGATCTAGATCGCAGACTCAACTGGAACTCCAACATGAAAAATAAACTCATGAAAGCGACTAAGGCCATGTGGGCCTGCCGACGCACCTACGGTAAAACCTGGGGACTTAAACCTAAGGTAGTACACTGGTTATACACCGCGATAGTAAGGCCTATAGTCACTTACGGGTCCACCGTATGCACCTTTCTATCAAAAAGGTGGCATTACACAGTGCAATCAGCATCCTCTGCTCGGGAACAAATAAGCCATGTAGACCTGCAGGCCACATGTCCATATTACAACACTTTCCCGAGCTGGATATGATTACTACAGTCTCGGACGCATTGCCACACACCTTCACCTTTGACAAGAGATTTGAAATACTGATCCCAAACCGCTCAGCATGGGAAAACAGTGATCCCCTGCTAAATGTCAAAGGCCTCATGTGGTACACGGATGGCTCCAAGATGGTTTCTGGCGTTGGCGCCGGCATCTTTGGACCAAAACGCAAGATCTCGAAGGCCCTGGGAACAAGCCCCAGCATCTTCCAAGCAGAGCTGTATGCCACCCTAGCGTCAATCTTAATCTCGAGACTGGCATCAGAGGAGTAACTATCAACATACTCTCTGATAGCCAAGCAGCGCTTAAAGCACTGGGTTCGTACAGCAAGAACTCAAAAACCGTCAAGGAATGCCATAACGCCCTAAAAGACTTCGCCAGAAGAAACACTGTTAAACTTTGGTGATCAAAGATAAATTACTTCTTAGACAAGTGGGAAAAATCGCAACACCTGTCCTTCTGGAACAGTATTCGGGGACTCCGTCAATCTAAGCGACTTATACGACCCCTGAATAAACACCCTATTGACATACTCAAACTCAATAGAGGGGATATCAGAAGACTAGTCAGCTATCTAACGGGACACTGCGGTCTGAGATATAATTTAAACAAAATTAGTCTCTCGTCTGAAACTGAGTGTCGGCTCACACACATACTATGTGAGTGTGCTGCTCTCTGCCATCTTAGGAAGCGTATCCTTCTCAGTGAAGTTATGACTCCTGAGGGGATCACCCAGGCTCCTACGAAAGCATTCTCAACTTCATTATAGAGGTGGAGAGGCTACTCGGCTAATCGGCTAGCAGGCACAATAGATCTGCAAAGGTCGCAGCGCAGTATTGCTAATAGCAGCACTAGCCCCATACATAAAAAAAAAATTATCCCAAGCAGTGCCAAGCAACTTCAACACTTGAACTGGATAAAGGTCATTGGGTCTACCGTCCAGTACGCAACGATCCATTACTCAACGATCACAACGTGTTCGTCATGACATCGTGGCGTGCGAACACAGATTTCAAGACCATCACTTCCGAACACGCTGTGACCAACTACATTTGACAGCAGATCGGAGCGCCTTAAGCAAATGTTTAAGGATATTGTCGACAACGCTCTCAGTAATGCAAACGCGTTGACTTCATACGCGAAGATGATGAATAAATTAATATCCGAACGTGATATCAGCGCCTGAGATACCATGCACCTGGCTCTTGGTTTGGACCTCTCCTCGGCATCTAGAAGTTTTGTCACGCTAGTTATCAAATTAGAAGACTACGTGCTCGTGTCGGAAGCGGAGGGCGAGGAGGCAGGTAGCTGGAACCTGATGGACTTCTACACTACAAGAGATCAAATTCACGGGTCGGTTGTGATGCACGGATATTTGCTTAAGCACAGTAAACGAGCTAACGTCGGCGCTGCCGCCTTCGAGTAAAAATCTTGAAGGTGTACCCAAACGCACTGGGTGGTGCGAATGACGAGCCGTTCGCGAAACAGCAACTGCTTCTACGTGTCCCATGGCGTACGTACGACGAACTGAAAATGGCAGTTCAGACTTGGCTGGATGCATTTCTGGCTCGTGTAGAAGCCGGTGGACCTGAAAATGTGTGGCGACTCAACATGGAAGATGTGGAGTTTGAAAAAGTACATCAGCCACCAGAAGTTGATCTACGTGACTGGATACAAATTGCCGCTGTAGCTCCTGGCGCGCTGCCGGCAGATACTCCATTGGGCATGCGTGACACCTACTTGTCGTTTCCGTGGCGTGAGTCCTATTCGACGTACATGGAGGTCGACCAGTTTGCGAAATTTATCGACGAGGCAAAGAAAACCAGTGTTTCAGTCCAGTGCACAGACAGCTCATCGCAATTGCCGCTAAACTCCGAACAGCAACAAGTGATGAGCTTTTTGCAACGCCAGTTAGATGGGAGAACTGACTCGAAACTGTGTTGGGCAAGGCTGGAACAGGCAAGTCTTACGTTATCGCGGAAATGGTCAAAAGAATTCGACTTGCACACGGAAACGACTCTGTATTGCTCATTGCACCAACCGGTTGCGCTGCCAACAATATCCACGGTTTGACGATTCACTCTGCGTTACTTCTGCCTGCTCGATGACAAGCGTATCGACAACTTGCGAACTAAGCGGGATTCAAAACGCAAACGAAGTGCAAAACGTGCGTTTCGTTATCATTGATGAAATATAAATGGTAAGACTACGCTTTATGCATGCGATCGACCAACGTCTGCGTCAAGCGAAGTCCAACACAGAGGAAGCGTTCGGTGGTCTCAGCTCTCTCAGCTCGACTCCGTGATGGACCCAGCACTCTACGCCAACGCTTATCTTGACAACTCAGAAGCTCTTACCGCCAAGTTCGTCTACACCCAGATAGACACTTGCTTCACACTCCGCGGAATCGTGCGTCATACCGGAGACGAGTAACAAGGGTTTCGCAATGCCCTAGAGCGACTCCCTCGCGGCGAATCTATTAATGAAGACGTCAGTTTATTCCAGCAACGTATGACCAAGCCTTCATTATTCCGGGCTTTGAATCTACCGGTCGCAAATGGGAAACAACGCGGAGGTCAGATCATTTAATTACGAGCGTCTGGTGGCTTAGCAACAACCAGTGGCATTGATCCGAGCCAAACACAACAACGCCGTGGGACGCACAGCAGGCGACGACTCAGCATCGTTTCCTGCTGAACTACGGCTCGACGACGGAGACGTCGTGCTTCGATCGAATTAGTGGACCGACAAAGGCTTGTGTAACGGTACGGTGGGGGAAGTAGTGGACATAGTTTACGAACCTAGCGACGACGATATCTAGTACTCCCGTCTGCCATTGTGCGTTTTGGTAAAGTTCCCGACATATACAGGGCCAACCTGCGCAACCTGGCTGCGTTCCCATCGTACCGTAAGTTGCGTCGTTCACGAACAATGATCTGATGGCATATGCCATCACAGTGCATCGAAGCCAAGGCATCACGCTAACCAAACCAAGGCCATCGTTGACATTGTTCGCACGGAATATTCGTCTGGGTTAACGTACGTCGTTTTTTCAAGAGTCAAGACCTTGGACGGCCTGCTAATCCGTCCATTCACTGCCGATCGAATCCTCAAGTGCGTTAACAACAACAAAAAAATCCAGAAATGTAAAGAAGAGATGGACCGACTATCGCGCTTGGCATCACACTAATCTCGTAATCATCGCAATCAACTTTCTAAATATGCCAAACTTTGCCTGCTTTCCGTGATTAGACAAAGATGCAAAAATAAGACGCCCAAAAAGTACGTGCATCAAAAGTGCAAACGGCGTGTCTAGAGAGCATTAACGTTTAGCAAAAGTTGGCATAAGTTCAAAAACCATCGTGGGACTTTATAATTTCTTCTTCTAAATAGAGGAATGATTCCGGAGGGACAAAGATGCTAAGTCGCACACGCTCATGGTACAAACTGTTGGGGTAGTAAGCCCCAGAGATCAGGTTATTGACCGAAGTCATTGCCCTGGCAACGTGACCTCGAGCTTTTTCAGCTTTTTCAGATAATTGTCTACCCACATAATACTTGCCCCATCGTATAGGACCTCATTGTGATAGAACTTTGTCTACTCGGATTCTGATGCTCGGTGCAATGCGAGACAAGTCCTAAGACATTGTCTCTCAAACACTCGAATCCTTTCCATCAAGCTGGCACTCACATTGAACCAAACGGGATATCCATAGGCAATCATGGGCCTGATTAAGGCCATGTAGCAGATTACCTTCACTCTGGAATCAAGTTGGCTGCTATTTGGCAGAGCGAAAGCGCACCGAGCCCTTGCCAGAGCAGCATCCACATCTTGGTTTTGTCAGTACCCCGCTGAGGAGATGCACCGTGAAAAACACACTCAATAACATGGCTGTTGTTGGAATTCGATCCCGTGTCATCAGCGTCAGAAACCAACACACTACACACAGCGCCGCGGCGCTCTCAAAATACCTTATCGACGACTAAAAAAAATATAAATGTGAAATGGTTAGCAATAATTACGAGTAAGTACACTAAAAGGCAATCATTAACATCATATGTACGACTGCACCATCCTTAGGCCCATGTTTCGAAACATCATTATCATTTCCACATGCATTATGCTTTCCCTCCCTACTACGGGCTACATTTTGACAACAATGCAAATGCTTTCCCTAGAAATTCACTGATTCCCGTAATGAAATTATTTCCGATTTTAATTACAGATGTGTCAGAGTATCTTGTTCCAAAATACACGAACAACAGCTCTCCCACCAAAAAAGTTTTTCCATTAACCAAGATTTGATTTTACGCTTTGTTTAGCGAATGCGAAGGCAAACATAAACGCACTCGCGATGGATATAAACCACTACGGAAGCATAGATAAA
This sequence comes from Eumerus sabulonum, assembly GCA_951905685.1. Taxonomy (NCBI): domain Eukaryota; kingdom Metazoa; phylum Arthropoda; class Insecta; order Diptera; family Syrphidae; genus Eumerus; species Eumerus sabulonum. The sequence goes on from OX645060.1 coordinate 215,927,523, forward strand.
AGTCAGATTATATTTGTGTTCGAAATTAATTCTATTGTTAATTACAAGACTTTGCGGGCAAAGGCAGAGCACGAACATTACTCCAGGAATTGTATAAAAATGAGCTGCTTCAGGAATAGAAACGTATAGTAGGGAGCAAAGCCTTGGCAAAACGGAGCAAATCCCAGTTGTGTTGACGCTGATCACCTAATTAAGAAGCTTAATGCATATGAACAGCATTTCGGTAGCTTTTCTTTTCATTGCGCAACAGATGTCTTGGGTACTACAATGTCGGGGAAATAATTCCTAGGGTTGAGTCATATTTCGAAAAGGACGAGCCAAAAGGATAAGTAGCAATAAAAGAAGAATTAGGGGTAAGTTTTAAGAACACCCACATTATATGGTTCGGAATTTAAGAAGCGAAGCAGAGCGTTGGGGTAGAGTGTACTATACATTGAATATTTTACTTACAATCTGAGTGACTACTTTAGAGAATTTACTGTCTTGACAGTCGGTCTTATTTGTACATAAGTGTATTTATACCTAATGACGACACTCTCCAACAACGAATAACGAGGTATTTGAATGGTTGATCCAACAAGAGGACGAATTAAGCCCATTATTCACAACAGAAAGCACATCCTGAAGTCCTACTGACTCTGATTTGAGATAATCATAAAAGAAAAAAATTTCACATTCAAGAAAAAAGTACGTGGAAACTTTGTTGATATATGTACATACAGTTAATCTCAACATATGAAATAAGCACGCAATATAGTCACAAAGTGCTCGAACGAATTACTATGAACTATAACCAACGCGGAATTTGGTCGGCTCTCGTCCTATCTAGGTCTAGGATAACCACCCCTGAGAGTAGTGAACGAACACCAACGACCCCAACCACTGCGCTCCGTTCAGGTTGTGTGTATAAACACATCATAAGAGAACATAAAAAAAACTCTTGAACCTGCGCGAGTCTCTAAAAAAAAAAAAAAATATCCCTTGAAAACACATGATATTGCGATTGGAATTTTGCAACAACCATGCTTCTTCTTTTTAGGTGGTACTACAGTTCAGGTCTTTTGCCATGGGAGTTGAAGTTGAAGTCTCTTCGTTCGGGCCGGAGGTGTGGTGTCCATTCCGCATAGCATAGCCATCTTAGAAGTTGGATCCGAAGACATTGTGCTAGACCGATGTCGGGATACAGCCCGTGCAATTCCCGGTTGAATCTTCTCCACCACTCTCTGTCAACACAAACGGGACCGAAGATTGTACGTAGAATCTTCCTGTCAAAACGTACAACGGCCTCTTCATCCAATTTTGATACGGTCCAAGCCCTTGCGACGACTCTACTTCTCAATTATCTCTTGGGTCCGAATAAACAGCGGTTGGCAACAGTAATTCTGTGTCTAATGTTAGCGCTGGTGCCATTGCCATTGCCGTTCCTGGCCTGAAGCCACAACATTGATAGAAACCTATCAAATTGTCGGGCATGCTCTCTTCCGGCCATATCTTACAGATGAGCTGGTGCATGCTCCCAACCAACTCATTTTCAGCTGCATTAAATAGTTCAGCAGGCAGGTCGTCTGCGCCAAAAGCTTTATTAGCCTTGAGTTTCGATGTCGCTATATGTAAGTCGGGTGGACGGAATTGCCTCTCACCTTCATCTAGTGTGAATGGTTCGTTCTGCCTGAAAGCGGTGTTCTGACCATCTTTGCCGTTATACAATCCACAGAAATAGTCTTTCATATTTTTAGCATCGATTATGATTCAACTACAAAGTGTCCATATTCAAGCATGTTCGTCTTACTTTTTGGTAAAACATTCGAACTTTATCTTCTCGATCTCGCTTATCTCGTGCTCTTTCCTCTTTTTTCTGAAAAGCGCATGTCAATCCCTTCTGTTCCACTCGGAAGGCCCACGAGTAGCTCTTGTTCGTCGATGCAATGTGGCCATGCAAGTATGTTATGTTTTCTGCATGCTTGCCGAGGTCAAGCCGACGTGTTCCAGATATCCGCGTTCATACTATCCTGCAACGAGATAATGATCTGAATCAAACAACGGTAAGACCTCATTGCACTTACTAATCAGAATTCAAGGCCGTGTGATAAAACTGGTGGGAGACTTCAGCCAAATTTTTATTTTTTTATTTTTTATTTTTTGTTCTTTTATAGTTACACTCGGACTCAAGGCTAAGGCCTTATAACGTTTTTTTTTTTTAACGCTGTGCGAGCGAAGGTAACAGGGAGAGGGAGAGTTTCGGCGCAGTTTCACACACACAACCTGAACGGAGTGCAATGGTTTTGGGTTGTAGATGTTCGTTGACTACTCTCAAGGGGTGGTTTGTCCAAGGACGAGAGCCGACCAAATTTCGCACTGGTCATAATTCCCAGTAATTCGTTCATGCACTTTTGGTGTTAATATTGCATACACAGAGGATACATTTAAATTGACCATATACTGTGAGTGTTATGCCTGCAGCAGTACGTTTGGTCGTTTTCGATTCACAACTGTGTTGAATCCTTTTTTCCGTATAGGAATTGCTTTTTCTTGGCTATGAAACGAATTTGAACTATAGACCTTCCGCTCGACGGTCGATGATGTTAACCCCCATCACGGCCACCCCGTAGATTCGCTGAAATATCACAGGCATGTATCTTTCCTTTTCCTGTGTTATAGATACTTCCATAGAAAATGCTCTGAATAAATAACCCTTTAATGATTTTCCAACAACTCACGTCTGGAATGCTCCCCAACAAGCCCACTTTCTGGCTTATCGTCAAATATAAGGAACCTTTCTTTAGTGAAACCGTTCCGTTTCAAAAGTCCTTTTTGCAAAAATCACGAAGTCTTTCGTGATATATTTATACGAATTGGAAGTTTTTGCTGTTGCCGAATGCAAATGTCAAGAAATAATGGAAGAGAAGAGTCGTAAGAGTCGATTCGCCATCAGGTACAAAGATTGGAGCTACGCCCTTCCACTTTGTAGAAGATTTCGCGCGAAAAGCTTGACATAAAAGCATATAACATCCAGCTTGTGCAAGAGTAGAAACCGCGTGACCCAGTGTTGGGGAAAATCCGAGTAAGCACAGCACAGCACAGGAAGCTATGTCCATCCACTTTCTGGAAGATTTTACGGAAAGACCTTCCCATAAAAGCTCATGAATATTCAGCTTGTTCAAGAGTTGAAATGGTAGGATCGGTGAATTGGCCGAAAACATAATTCAGCTTGAACCTCATTCTTGGTCAAATGGACATGTAAGCAAGGAACATTTCTTTTTGTTGATTTTTTGTAAAGTTCGCGTAGGTTCAAGAGCTTATACTTTTATAATGTTCTTATATCTTATATCATATTACCTGAACGAGCAGCAGTGGTTTGGGTCGTAGATGTTCTATCGCTACTCTCCATGGATGGTTGTCCTAGATAGTAGTAGAGGAACCGACCGAATTTTCACGTTGGTTGTAGTTCTCAGCAACCATTCGATGCAGTTATGGTGTTATTGAATTGCACACACAGAGTATAAATTTGAAGTGATGATATACTGTGAGTTGTATGCCTTCATTGTTTTTTCTTGGCTTCGGAACGACTTTGAACTACAGACCTTCCGCTCGACGGTAGGTGATGTTTACCACTGCACCACGGCCGTGGTGACGGAACTTTAGTTTCAACAAGATGGCACAGCATGCCACTCGGCGCGCGACAATTACGGAAAACAGTTGATGAATGAATAATTTGACGTAATGGACCGGCGAACTGGCCTGAACGATCCTAATACTTTCTTTGGAGGTATATGAAGCCACTAGTCCATGCCGATAAACCAGAGACTTTGGACGATTTGGAAGTTAATACTCGCCGTGTTATTGCTGATAGACGGCCCCAGTTGCTCCACAAGGTTGTCGAAATATGGACTTCACGATTGCGTTTCATTCGAGCTAGCCGTGGCGCGCATACATAAGTCCTAAATCATATTTAAACACTAATAGCATAAAATGTTCTTTTATGCCATTTTCAAATGGGATTTGTGTACCTCTAAAAAAGGGGGCCTTTAGGTATGTAAGTGTAAGTATAGAAGATTGCATTAAACAAATGCCTCTTATCCACATTCGAATCGCTTTCCCCCAAACAGACAACGCAAAAAAGAAAGCGAAATAGTCAAAAAAGCCCAAAAGAATTCAGTTACTTAAAGTTGTTCAAAATCATTTGAAAAAACAATCCTTCTACCGCAATGCCACTACCTAATGTATCATCCATTCCATGCTTCCATCTCTGAAAAGCTAGAAAAGAAACGAAACACACAAAACCAGTTCAGATCTTAATTACCGATAAGACTTTCCGCTTTTTATCGTCCAGTTTCAGTTTGATATTATCTATCAGTTCCCACTCACCCAACATCCATTCACATTTGGATTCATAGTGAATTCGAAATGAGAGAGAAGTATGAGTATCTAAAGCAATGAAAAGAATCAACGTTTTTCAGTCTGTCTTTAGTTTGTTTTCTGTTTTCATACCACAGATATCATGGTGTAGATGTTAGTAGAGGACCCCCCCCCCCCCAACATCCCTATAGCAGAGACGACTTAAACGAATCCATTCAGTTCGCCACATTCTTCAATTAATATCTCCGATTGCACCAACTGATACCCTTGTCCTAGAGTATTTACACATTTCCAAATGCACAATATGTCATCGCTTTAGACTAACAGTGTTCTATTTACATTGGTCACACTCATCGTCTCTACTTGGCCTTTCAATTTGTTTTTTGCCCGTCTTTCGTATGGCGTATATAGAATCCGTTAGTCAATAGATGGTCCTGAATATACGTACATATGTAGATGGTATTTCATAGAAGTCGGTGGAGTACGTCGTTATTCATGTAATTCACCGAGGATAAGTATAACGATGACACGAATGACTGGATCTAACATTTTGTTTCAATCGAGAATACCACTACCTTTAGGAAACATCTAAAGACTGTTTACTGTTGCAAGATTGCCTTAAAGGATTATAGCGCATAAACAAAACTAACTTCTGAATAACGAAAAAGACCCTCTTAGTATGCAGGCAAGCCTGATATGCAAATACTCGTGGGTGTTAATTGAGGAACACAAATACCGGAACCGATAACAAAATCCAAAAATAATAGAACTCATTTTGCACGTAAAATAAGCCCATAAAACCTCCCAGAATGAAACTGTAAATGATTTATCCTGTTTTCCACCTACAACAAAAAGTCAAAATGCGTTATCCTAATTGATTGATTGTGATCCTAACGTCTGTATACTAGGCATGGCACCTTTGTAGTTTGCCGTTTATTGTTTTCCCTCAATACCTTGCTGTACGATTGATGGCTACGGACACATGCCATATATGTACAAAAGGTGTGTATGCGCCCTATTCTGAGCGTAGGTTTGGTGCGGTAGGGTACTGTGGTGATGTAACGTCATTCGGTCGACTGAGCAAGGATATTTACGTGGCTTCACAGGGTAAAATGTGTTCTTTCGAATATGAGTTCAAATGTCATTTAGGTCATTATGCTTCCTCTTCGTCTCTGACCAAAATTCCGCTTAGCCCGTTCATCCCCCCATAGTTATCATATTGTTTGTATGGCAAGCTATATAGTGTGCGTGTATGAATGGAACCAGGTAACGATAACAAGGTACATATGTATATGTAATTGGTATTTTTTGGGTAAGCAATTGTGTACTGGAATTTGTGGTTAGACTTTTAGCAAAAAATTGTTTAAGATTTTAGGAAGCTTGGAACAAGTTTAGGGATGTCCCGGAACAGAAGTGTAAATCAATATTGTTGCATACATGCACTCTGTAACCTCCTTTATCTAAAGCTCTATAATACCAACATACGTTACGAGGATCACGAAAATAGAAAATAGCAGAGAGTGTAAATGACGTTTGTCCAACATTTAGCTCGTACTCGTAAAGCATGTCATGAATGTGAGGCGAACAAATCCGAGAGGTAAACACGTATCATCGCAAATGGCTACTTTCGAAACATGTACAACTTTTATGGCAACCATTTGTATCTGTTATCCTTTTGGAATTGTCTTGCCGTCTATAGTAGGTTGATTTTTGCCAGGTGCTCGTATATTTGTGTACATAAAATGGGTGGTTTATCTTCTGGTTAAATAGTCATGATTCTTTGTTTATTTCTGTCATTGTTGTCATTCTTGTTGTGCTGGTATTGTTTGGTTGTAATGATGTTTCTAGAAGTCGAAATGACCGAGTATTGTGAAGGAATCTGTCTATTTGGCTTACGAGTAGTAAACGTGTACTTTTGATGGGCGTTACAATCGTGTTGTAGTTTCTGCTCGTGTGTCCGGTGTTTCTGGTGTCATGATGTTTTCATAATACCTTTATGGACTGGCTTTATGGACTCGAGAATATCTCGTACGAACTTGCAAGCATTTACTTTAAAGCTTCGTAAATGGTTTACTATTGTATAAATGGAGAGAGTTTATGTGGTTTTTTTCTGTTTGCTCTAAGTGGTTTCCTCACAAGCAATAGGAGCCGATGGAAAGAAGCTTGGATTAAGGGTGTGAATTTAGAGAAGATATTGATGGTGTTCTATAAAAAAAGATGCCACGGATTACTCTTTAAAAATTAGATTTCTTTTCGCTTTATTCTTTCTTAATTGAGTTGACAAAGTTAAGTTCGCGAAGCCACCAAGCGCCTTCACTGACTGTTCTGCAAAAAACAAAAACAAAAAAAAAAGAAAATTTCTTTACCGATGTTGATGGTTGCAGTCAACACCTTTCAATATGTTTTCTTCTTTTTTTTAGAGAAATAAAGTGAATGTCCGTAGCCACAAGTACTGAGTTGGGGACATTTGCGTAATGCAAGACGATTTCGATACATTACTAGCTAGTCATCTTGAAGTTTTGGACAAAACCCCCTTTTTCTTCTTAGGGGCGTACAGCCACATTTTGTCCCCTCGCCCAAATGGTGACGCTTTGGCGCGGATGTCATAGCGATCCTTCATCTTCCGACTGTACTGCAACAACTGATTACGAGTAAATTAATAACTGCATCCAGCCCCCGGGTTAAATCCTCTACGTAATCTGATGACCTGTTGACCCTGTCCAGAGTTCAGGGGGTGAACGAAGCTCTCGTCCAAACGTCAAAAATGCAGGAGTTTCCTTAGTAGCTTCATGTACCGCGGTTCTGTAAGCTATCACTAGAAACGGCAGGTGCACGTCCCAATCCCTCTGATTTTATTCAACGTGTTTCGCTAGATAATTAATGAGCGTACGATTGAAGCGCCACCATACCGTCGGATTGTGGATGCAGAGCTGTGATGCGGGTTTTGTCGATGCCGAATTTTTCCATTACTTTCGCAAACACCGCAGACTCAAAATGCCTACCATGATCCGAATGAAGTTGGTAAGGATCCCCAAATCTAGAGATGACGTTTACTACATATGAGTGCTTCCGCCACGGTCTCCGCCGTCTGATCTGGAAGAGAGATAGCTTTTGGCCACTTCGTGAAATAATCACAAAACACCAGTATGTACTTGTTGTGATGTGGCGTTACTGGCAATGGCCCAAGAATGTCTATGGCCACACGCTCGAAGCGCGCTCCTACGAGAGCTGGTTGTAGGGGTGCTCGAGACTTCGTACCTCTTCGTATTTGACATGTAGCGCATTCTTTACAGAACCTCTCAACGTCTTTGGTACACCCATCCCAATAATAGCGTTGCTTGAGCTTGGTAAGAGTTTTGTGTACACCCAAGTGGCCACCCGTTGGACTGGTATTCATCGCTTTCATGTAAAGAGACGGGGAGCATTAGCATTTTGATGTTCAGTCCCCGCCCGGTGCTGAACGGAAAAATTAAATCGCTGCAGGCGCTACAGCCAACGAGCCATCTGTCCATCTGGTTCACGAAAATTCATCAGCCACCGCAATGAACTATGATCCGTCTATAGCAACAAATACTGATAACACACTACTTTCTATCGGGCCTGGTAAACGTTTTGCTGTAGTATTCAACAACTTTCTTCTGCCCATCCTGAAGTTGCGATAATATTGCCCCACAAGCAAAGTTGCTCGCGTCCGTATCCAAAATAAATTTATCACCTTCCGTCGGTTGTACTAATATTGGTGTATGGACCAAACTCTGCTTCAATTGGTTAAACGATTTCTCACAGCTTTCGCTCCACTCGAAATGTCTATCTTTCTCCGTAAGTGCAGTTAAAGATTTCGCTATAGCGGAGAAATTACAAATGAAGCGACGACAATAAGCACATAGTCCTAAAAGGGACTGCATTTCAGACTTAATCCTGCATGGCAGATATTTCTTCAGGATCGACAGCCACAGCAGCATCGGATACGATGTGTCCCAGGAACTTGACTTCTCGTTTCGCCAGGCAGCACTTTTCAGGATGCAGGCGAAGTCCAGCGTCTTGCAAGCGTTGGAACACTATTTCCAAATGTCGTAATAATTCAACTAATGTTCTGGCGTGAACAATTACGTCATCAAAATAGCCGAGGCACACCAAATGCGAAATTCCTTCAAGTACCACATCCAATAGCCGTTGGAAGGTGGCAGGAGCATTAGTCAGCCCAAAGGGCATGACATTAAATTCAAATAGACCAGTTCCAATGGAGAATGCTCTCTTTTCCTTATCTTTCTTGCTCATCCCCACTTGCTAGACCCCTAAGCATAGATCTAGAACTTTTATGGGCACGTCGTTTATCTTGCGGTAGTCTGTGCAGAATCGAAGTGACCTGTCCATTTTCTTCACCAAGACTAACGGCGAACACCAAGGACTTCGAGAGGGCTGGATATCGTTTTGCGCCTTAATTTCTTCCAAAATTCTGTAGGCCTCTTCCCTTCGACTAACGGGCGGCAGTAAGCTTTGGAAAAAAAATTCAATTTTTTTAATGTTTTTAAAAGCTAAAGAAATTAATGCCTTCATCTCTTCGACTGTTAGGTGGTTGGCCGTTTTCTCTACCATGGCCTTCACGTCTTCTGATAGTTCTGATTCGGCAGCTTACGCTCCTGTAAACTGCCTGATTCCCATTTCCCGACGCCGTGGTTTTGTCCGTAGTACCTGTCTGCTGGACGCTTAGTTCAGCTAGACGAACTTGTCGACGGCTTTGACGAGTAGCGAATGAATTAGCTTCCGCGCGTACTGCCAACGACGACGCCTTTTCCAACGACTCAGGCGCGGATTCCCAAACACGTTGCTGGATATCTGCATCGAAAATTCCATCGATGAACTGAGATCAGTTGCTACGTCGCCGAGGGCTTCCCTCGGTTTTTGAACTCGTACACGTAGTTGTGAGCGTGCGTTCGCTTATTAGAATTCATCACCGAATCTTCGTCTCAGCGCGGTCTCCAAAAGAGAAATGTTGTTTCTGATGTCGGTGGGCAGCGTTTCGAAAGAGGCTAACGCAGATTCTCGAAGATACGGCGCCAAATTGAGCGCTTTAAATTGCCGGTCGATCTGTTCACCCTGGCTACAGTTTCGAAGTGATGTGGGTCATAAGAGGCGCTGCGGCGAAAGCTACATCAGGTCGAACTGCTTGCTGTCTTGTTCAGTGCATTTGCCGTGTCTCTTGGCATGATGTGTGTTGAATGCATGTTTGGTCCCGTAAGTGAGTCCTCTTCCAGTGAAATATTGGTAACGTGAGGATAGACTTCTGCATCTGTTGGAAAAGAGAGGGTAGCAAGTGCTTCTACTTGAGTATGAAGCAATTCCTCTTGAGTTGTTTCCAGTTACCCCATTCTGGAAGTTACGTCTGTCCTCGATTGATGAAGAAGTTTGAACTGGGCATGCAATTTTTCCAGTACCAATTTTAACTGTTCGGCGTCCATGAGGTTGCGTAGGAATTAACTTGACAACTCTTTTGTGGAGTCGATCGAGACCCCACGACACGGATTACTCTTTAAAAATTAGACTTCTTTTCGCTTTATTCTTTCTTAATTGAGTTGACAAAATTGAGTTCGCGGAGCTACCATGCGCCTTCACTGACTGTTCTCCAAAAATGAAAAAAATGAAAATTGGCAGATCTCAAAATAATGCAAAAATGACATGCGAAATGACAACACCGTTCAACAGGTTTTCTTCTTTTTATAGACAAATCGATAACAATATTATTTTCGGTAATGAAATAGTACATTTCGTTGTGCAGAGTGTCCTCTGGAATTAATAGTCATTTAATATGCTTAGGTGAACTAAGTTAAGTTTAGAACCAACCAGTAGCCTAGGATACATACATACCTACATATTTGTAAAAGTGGCGGTTTTCGATTTTATGTTTGAAATGTTGGCATCGAACAAGTGTGGGAGGTTGTGAACTATTTCTAAAAATTGCGACAAATCAGGTGGTATAATAAACAGATAAAGTAGGATACACAACATTTAACGAAAATGGAGGTATATCCGAACAAAGCACCATCGCGAACAGGTACATGCATTTTTTCTTCGTTCAAGCCAAACCCTTCTAAGCGAAGGAGGGGGAAATATTCTCCTGTAATTGTTCTGTCTGTTACAAGGTAATCAATAAACAAGATCCCTTTCTCATTGAAAACACGCCTGTCATGATCTCTCTGACAGATGGCCTTTAGTTAGCTTACCTAGGTGCAGAACCACCGTCCTCCATCCACTGCTTGGACTTCTGTATTGTGTTTGGTGTGTGGTGGTGAATCCGAAGCGATTGATTTTAAATTTCGCTAAGTAGGAAAAATTTGGTAAAGGAATTTTGAACATAGTTTGCACATTGTTTTACTGTAGGTGGAACTGAATGGCTTAGGCTCAAATACTCAGAATACGTACAGAACTATTATACAAGCTATGGCATACAAGTAGTGGCAATTAAGAACTGGCAATACTGCGTTGTTCGTCAACATCTCTCTCGAAAGTAGGCCTCTTGCTTTCAGTTCTCATCCAAGGCTGGAGTCGACAGCTCATTTTATTTGTGTGTTGTGCGTATTTCTTGAAAGAAAAAAGTTTTATGGCGTATTAAAAATTAGTGACTTACATTACAAGCTACGTGATCTGATTCAATTTTAATGAAATCTGGTGAAAAATCCCCGAAAATCCTCCGGAAATTGCATGTAGTGTATAGAGACGAGTGAATGTTGAAAACATGTGTGTTTAACGGGTAAAGCAGTTCAAGGAGCTGCCGTCACCTCTAGTGCCGCGACATCGCCCATCGATCATCATCCTACCGACCAGACTGAGCAGTTTTACAATATGTTGGCTTCCAGAAGAAGATTCGAGCACGTGTGCTCCGTGTGCGACCGGAACTCATCAGGAAGGGCTGGATCTTGTAAGACGACAATGGACCAACCCATTCCTCGTTGATCGATCAAGAATTTTTGGCAAAATAAAAGCATTCCGACGTTGCCGCATTGTCCCCTGTGCCGTTTTCTCTAGTTATAGAAGATAAAAGGGAGTACAGGAGGACTCATAATGGCGGTGTAGAAAAGGTCAAAGAGACTGAAACCATGGTTCTGTGGAATATCGAGGGCGCTTCGAGTCGTGGGAGCATCGTTGGAATTGTTGCGTAGAGTTAGAGGGAGGGAGACTATTGTCAAGGTCGATTATATAATTCAAGTTTGCGACAGGCTTAATTTGCATGTCTTTTTGTTTACGAATTCCTGCCAGTTATTTACCGTACCTCCTATTTCTTGCAGACATCAGGCCGCCCACGCTAAGCGTGTTATTCTGCATCCTGGATATTCCCTCCATCTACGATTGTGCGCATTGAAGACCCAATCGTTGATGTCAGTATTGACCGTGGAAGCAGGTAGACCAAGTCGCGTTCAGTTCCTGAGAAACCCTAAGCCCATTGTAGCGAGTTCATCACAGATCTCAATTTCTGGGATCCCAGAATGACCTGGGAGTTTAGTCTGCCGACTTTGTTCAGGATTGCGTTAAATTCATACACTAATTTGGAGCTGCTTAAAGGGTTGGGCCGTAACTGAAGACGCATATGTCTTTACCTTTCCATCCATGCTTCACAAAGCGCCGTAGCGCTGTGGGTAGTGTGTTCGCCTCTGACGCCGATGACACGGGATCCAATCCCGTCAACAGCCATGTCGGCGAACGTGTTTTCATGGTGCTCCTCAACGAGGTTCTGGCAAAACCCCCTGTAGTATAAATGCCACGAAAAGCTTAACGAAAATCGTCGTTCGGAATCGGCAATAAACTATTGGTTCCCTTCACCTATAGGAAAATAAAATCACACACAACATGGGTGATTGAAAGAACTCGGCTTTGGTCTTTCATGGACTGTAACGCCAACATACATACATATGTATGTACATATGTACACTACGCTCCACAACATAATGCATGGCCATCAGGATTGCGTATATCTCTGACTGAGAGACAAACGCATATTTTCCATACGGAAAGTGCAGTCGGACGTTTTCGCATTCAAAGAAAAATACAGCGCCGGACCCCAGCCCAAACTTGAAGTCATCTATGCAAAAGTGAAGACAATCCTTTCCTGGTTCAGTATCTGGCCAAAGGCATTCCTGAAATTCGCAATAGAACGAGAAACGTCATTGAATCAGAAGGCATATCCATGAGGCACGGGTCGCATTGTCATTCCAATGCGAGTTGTATAAAAAAACAATTTCTCTTGCGTCGAAGTATGGCTTTCAATGCACACCCTCTAATAAATATGTCAAGAGGTGGAAGGTTCATCATAGCATCTAGAACGACACCCGGCGTGCTGGGGAAAGTCCTGTACAGCTGGGACAAATCGTTCTTTGGAGTTTGGTGAAAGACGTGTGTGCGTGTTAGCCTTTTCCACCAGACAACGATGCATATGAGATGATCGATCTTATCATTGCCGTGTAGATTCAGAGGACCTTTTCCGCCGATAAACCCCATGTTTAGTCATGCCTTGACCAAAGAAACTTGCTGGCTAAGATAAATCCCACATAATTAGCTTCTTTGGATGTTGAAATGCCTTTTAGCACCAACTGAGTCGTGACAGTATTTTTTCTCAATCTCGTGAGGAGAATGACATCAGTCTTGAGAGGATTAACTGACAACCCATTTCTCATGCACGACTCATAGATAGCATTTAGCGCCCCCTGTGCTTTGAGACAGACAGTCGCTAAACGTGAATCAACAAAGAGAACATCATCCGCATAGGCCCGGGCATATATTCCAGGACACCACCTTGCCGGGAGCCCCTGTTTATGCCAGATTTGACACAATGTCCGGGATCTGATCAATGTCCGGGCGAGCACCGCTTTAGACTCAGTTAAGTTACCATAAGATTTTCTGAGTGCATCCAGCTTTGTCGATTTTCCCCGTTTGAGGACTTTAAGTAACTTGCTAGTCGCGCTCAGAGATTTGAGTTCTTCACAGAAGGCCTTATAAGAACCATTCTTCGATTTACGAATAAGTTTCTTATATTTTTTCTGCTTCGTACGATAATTATACCATTCATCTTCCGGATTCAGTTTGAGCGATCTAGTCAGGAGACTTCCTGCTTCCCTGCGAAGACTTTGGAGCTCGGCGTTCTACGAGGCTTATTGGTAGGACATGCGAGTTCAAAGCAATTGAGCTAATCAGGTGAATAGCATCCTCTACCAATTGTTTTGTTCTGGGTTTGTGTAGGGTTTGAGTGGATTTCTCAAGCTACTCTCTAAACCGTGCGCAGTACATCTACCTTGGATTCCACTTGGATTGCGAGGGGGGATCCCACAACTCAATTGGAATTCTTTATACATATCTCTAATCTGCCAGCGTAGCATCTGATAAGACTCTCCAATTAGTGATGGCCTTTACATACGTGGTAGATACGATTAGGTCGATCACCTTCTGTCATCTCGCTGTGATAATCGTGGTAGAGAGCCAGTATTGTTGATGTTAAGGCATAACTAGATCAGAGCCTTTTGGTTTCACGACTTTTACAAAGCAGTGTTGTATAGAAATCCGAATCTCTTTCTAATTGTTCAGCTCTACCTTGTCTATTTGAAACAGCCCTGGTAAAAAACGAAACTGACCTCATTTTGTACGACTACAACTTGGACGTCTTATAAATTGGCCTTCTGAGTTGGTATCGAACGTCTATGAACAATCGAGATTGCTTCTCCTGAGAACATTTAAAAGGGGTTTTGCTTTATTTATATTGTGTATACTCTCTAAATGGGACTCGCTAGAGAAGGACTTAGATGTCGGTGCTTGTATGCCATTTGGCATCCCACCAGATGATTGGATACGTACAAAATTTGAACTAAAACACGTCCTAAGGTAACCCGGAGGTGCATCTTAAACATTGCAAGCTCTAACGGGAATCACAAGGACAACAGCCTTAGCCATTTTCTTTCCGGTTCATTTCGAATCTTCCCTCTCACCGTAGATTTCCCAATTCGTATTCATTTGGGTAATTTAATTTCCATGTTATGTTATATTATGTTTCCACTCATCATCCATCCCTCTGAAACAGGACATTTACATTTCGACTATCCTCCCACCCTCTAGATTGTTTTCTCGTTCAGCTGTTAAAACGTGAGTTCGTCGAAATGACTATTTGAATTTTGTAGACTGGCGGCCAGGCGGCGGGTAATTATTCTCTTGCACCATTAAACCTGGTGCAATTTCAGTCAGTGCTGTCCACACCAGTGGTGGTGCTAAAGTGATGGAGTTTCCCTTCTTTCTTTCTCTTCCTTTTTCCATTTTTTTTTAATCATTTTAAGTAGTTTCTTAAACCGTGTTGCGCGACGTCAACGGAGTGTCGTTGTCCCCGGAACGGGCTTTCGATAGCCAGTGGTAAAAGGCGAAGGCGAGAAGCGAAGAAGTGAATACAAAAACTTAGATAAAAAAAAAAAAAAAAAAAAAAAAAAACAAACGAAAACTGAGTTAAATTGACTTGAAAAGGGGAGAAGGATTTGTGAATTTAAATTACGTAAGATAATGTAATATCCTGAAGAATTATGCGAAACACTGGTAAACGGTCGATTTTGGGACATGAGTAGAATCACTATCGCAAAGAGTTCGTGTGATGAGCACAGGAGCGAGATTAATTAAATGAGTATCTCGCTCCATCGGCTAATCGAAAAAAAAGAGCAAAATCTTTAGAACATAGGTATTCACGATGGAAGTTAAGCTCTAGTGACCACCAGCACCACCATCATCAAAACAGTGACCACCAAACATGCATCTAAAGTGTATGCGCTCAGCCCATAGTTGCATTATGTCCTGGCTATTGTACCACTATGGTGACAGTAGTGTGTAGTCTCCTTAAAATAAGAAGTCGTTTCATTGAATTTCATTTGGGGAAGCTGATTCAAAATAATTACAGAAAATAGCAGGTGGTCGTCACTGCATCAGAACAGTTGCCCTCTGGCAGTACCAATCAGCAATTGACCAAACATACAAGAATGGATAAAGTGTTAGTTAGTAATGCAGAATTCAGGTATTTGGCTCAGATGATTTTAGTTTGAGTTTGGCAGAAATCGCTAGAGGCGAATTAACACCACAATTAAAGGTGCAAATGGGCGTGTTGTAATGTAATGGTTATGTTAATACTTTCACCGAATCGATTTCAGTTCTGTAGATGTTCAGTGAAACTATGGGATGGTAATTAAAATAACTGGTGGGTCCCCTATTATTCGTAAATGTGAATACTTTAAAACGGCTTATACACAATTTATTTGGGGGGAAGTACCTCAAGATGTTTTAAGAAATCGATTTTTTTACTGTCTTAATCGATAGGTATATGTTCTAAGAAAATCATAGCGAAATTTCAAAAACCTATCTTGAAAATTGTGGAAGTTATGCCACTTGAAAGTGGTTCGCGCCGAGCCGGCGCCTCGCGTCAAGTATCGCTGCTGCGCGGTCCGGATTCCAAGAACTTTGTGTAAATAATGCGACTTTCTCAAAATGTGTGCGAGTTACGCATTTTAGTCCAAACATCGATATTTCTCAGAATACCCCTCTCCCCTTCTCCTCTTCCAACTTGCATCTTTTTCGTCAGTTTTTCAGACTACGTTTTCTCGAAACCACGTTTTTCAAATTTGCGTACACGATTACGAACAAAGTTGTAAACCGATTTTGATAATCTAGCTATTTTCTTAAAGGGCATAAAAAACTACTCTAAATTAACTACGGACATGGAGGAAAAATTATTTTTAGACCATTTTTAACGCAAAAATATTCGAAAATTTTCGCAAAAAAGCCAACATTTTTTTTGAGACCCTCATTTTATTGGTAAATGTTCGAATTTCCCAAAGATCGTAGTTCATCTAGGATAAAAAACCCTCTTGAGTGAAATAACATTTAGTTTTACGATTTTAGATGAAAATTGTGGTCGGGAGAATTTACGCAGATTTCGATGTCTGCGGCGACACGACATTCAGGAGCCACCACAAGTTAATGATGTTTTTCTTTTTCATAATGTAAAACATGTTTGTTTTCATCTTTAAACATTACTCTAAATATATATAATATAATTTTTATTTGCGCCGTTTTCATTTTCCTGAAAATAAATCGCGAAAAAGTCATTTTTTCGGCCTTTACAGGTACAAGAGTCATGTTGATAAGTCAACTACAGCGGTTCGCCTAAAATAAAAACAAAAATTAATAAATAGATATTGAATCTGGATATTGTAGTTTTACTCTGTCACGTCAATGGCATTCAACTGAGGACCGGAGAAGCCAAAAATCTATTGCGGTCCCCATTGACGGTCATTTTCTGGCCGGCATTGTCCTTAAAGAAATATGGGGCGAGGATTCCAAACAGTGAGTTTTAATTGTTGTAAGGGCGTCTCGACAAAGGTTTCTGGGTTTTCTCCACTCCGAACTCGGCAATTTTGCTTGTTAACATAAATACACATGTATCCATTTAATCATAAATGGGCCTAATTGAAGAACAAGATTTTGCGTTGATAATGAGTATCAAGCTAAACCATGTTTTCGGCCCATTCTCCTCAAGACAGCGCTCCACAGCGCGAATAACTTCTTCTGTTCGCACTGTCTGTCGTCCTTGGGGATGCGTATTATCCACTAGAGTGTACGTGGTGGGAAAACGATTTCCTCGAAAATTCGCCAAGTTTAAGTCACACAAAACCAACTTCTTGAGAACAGTTAAGTTCAGTTACGTACAGTTTCAGCAACAGCAGCCATATTATCGCCTGACAACACGTTTAAGCGGCCGCGTACGGGCCCTCCTTGATCAATAATCGAACCATGTGTTTCGAATTTCGCAATAATTTGTTGAATTTTTCGTCCGGTTGGACGATCACTACGTCCATAAATACATACATACATACATATATGTACAGAGTTTTTCATTAGGGGCTTCCTATTTCTAAATTCATGGCAAAGGACTAACAAAGGCCTCGTAGGGGTAACATCTATCCGACGGATGCTGGCCTGCTAAAAAGCGAGAAGAGCCACCGCAATCGAACATCTTGCGGCACTGTTAGTAAGTCCTATCCCCACCTCATCGTGGTGCCATCAGGAGATTTCCTATGGAAATTGCAAACGGGCAAGGGCGAATGGCGAACCTCCTGCGCCAAAAAACAGGATTATTCGGTTGGGCTACGGCCTTGTAAGCCGTAACCGTAAAAAAACACAAACTCCGAAGCAACCACAAGCCTCGGATATAGCGGACCGGATTTATGTTGACGACCCTTGCAAAAAACGAAAAAGGGACAATGATCTTCGGCTTTGTGCGTGGAATGTTAGACCCTAAACAGGCCACATGCAGCCGAACAACTTGCGGAAGCTCTAGACCGCTATAAAGCGGATATCACCGCTAACCAGGAAATGCGGTGGAATGGACCGGGTATAAAGCGGATATACGACGACTGCTATAGGGAGAGAGGGCAACGATTGTTTGGATGCGGATTTGTTGTTCGGGGTGGACTAAGGCAAAAAGTCCTAAGCTTTCAGCATGTGAGCGAACGCCTCATAACAATCCGTATCAAGGCTAAATTCTTTAACATCAGCCTGATCTGCGTCCACGCCCCCACAGAAGGCAAGGATGACTCCGCCAAAGATGAATTCTACGATCTCCTAGACAGAACGTATGCCCAATGTCCCAGCTATGACAACAAGATTGTACTAGGAGACTAGTATTCAATTCAATGCTAAGCTGGGTAAGGAAAGCATCTTTGAACGAGTCATCAGCAAACGTAGCCTACACGACACCACCCCCGATAACGGACACAGGCTGATTGATCTTGTTACGGGGCGAAATCTCCTTCTAGCCAGTACGCGCTTCCTGCACCTCGATGTACACAAAGGCACCTGGCGGTCTTTTGATCAATCGACTACTACGCGACACTCCTCCACTATTCTTGATGTTCGAACTTTTCGAGGGGCTAACATCGACTCGGACCACTATATTGTAGTAGCCAAGATGGGCTTACGGATAGCAAGAACGCAACGGAGTAGAGTAAGAATACAAAGTTATGACTTCGGAAAGCTACTATCGCCAGAAACCACTCGTGCTTTTACCGCGTCTCTCTTAAGCTCTCCAATATACCTGAATCCTCCACACTATCAATAGAACAGCAGTGGAGCCTTTACAAACAAGCCCTGAAAAGCTCTGCATCCGAAGTTTTGGATTTCAAGGCTCCACCACGAAGAAACACCTGGTTCGATGACGAGTGCAGGAGGATTCATACAGCGAAGCAGGATGCATATAAGGCCTCGCTGCATAAAAGAACAAGAGCAGCTCGTGAGCTCTACGAGTTAAAAAGAAGGGAGGAGCATAAGCTTCTTAGAAGAAAGAAGAAAGAGCACGAGAAGCGGGCGATTGAGGATTTGGAGAGGTGCTACTGCAGGCGTGAAGTTCGGCAGTTTTATCAACAGATAAAGCGAACATGCCAAGGTTATAATGCCAGAACGGCAGCCTGCAGGGATGAGAAGGGACGCCTAGTAGTAGAACCGCAGTCGATGCTGAGAATATGGAAAAAATACTTCTGCAGACTGTATAACGGCGATGTTAGTCAATATGTTGGGGGTGGCTGTGGTGCAGTGGTTAACATCATCGACCGCCGAGCGGAAGGTCTATAGTTCAAATTCGCTTCGTAGCCAAGAAAAAGTAATTCCTATAGGGACAAAAAATATGCAACGCAGTTGTGAATGGAAAGTGACCAGACGTACTGCTGCAGGCATAACACTCACAGTATATGGTCAACCGAAATTCATCCTCTGCGTATGCAGTACTAAAGTGCTTGAACGAATTACTACGGACTATAACTAACGCGGAATTTGGTCGGCTCTCGTCCTATCTAGGTCTAGGACAACCACCCCTGAGAGTAGTGAACGAACATCAACGACCCCAGCCACTGCACTTCGTTCAGGTTGTGTGTCTAAAACACATCATAAGAGACTATAAAAACTCTTGAACCTGCGCGAGTTTCTAAAAAAAAAAAAAAAAAAATACCGCTGTCAGGGAGAATGATCCATTTCTAATCGACGGATACCGCAGAGAATTCTGTCCCCCTAACCTCGACGAAGTTAAGATTGCCATATCGTAGCTCAAGTCGAATAAAGCTGCTGGCGCAGAAGGACTGTCTGCTGAGCTCTTCAAGGCAGCTGGGGATTACCTTGTTGGGAGCATGCACCAGCTCAGCCGTAAGATATGGTTAGAGGACAGCATGCCCGAGGAATGGAGTCTCAGCATCGTATGCCCGATCCACAAGAAAGGAGACCCCTCTGATTGCGCCAACTATAGAGGAATAAATCTCCTTAGCATCGCCTACAAAATCATCTCTGCCGTTTTGTGTGAACGCCTGAAGCCTTTTGTAAATAAGCTGATAGGTCCTTATCAGTGCGGATTCAGGCCAGGGAAGTCCACCATCGACCAAATCTTCACACTACGGCAGATCCTGGAAAAAACCAATGAATTTCAAGTCGACGCTCACCACCTATTTGTCGACTTCAAAGCCGCATATGACAGCGTAATTAGAGACGAGCTATACAACGCTATGTCTACCTTCGACATAACTGCTAAACTCGTCAGACTATGCAGGATGACTTTGGAGAATGTTCGCTGCTCCATTCGAATCGGTGAACACCTTACCGATAGTTTTGGTGTCACAAAAGGATTTAGGCAGGGCGATGCGCTGTTCGCCCATAAAGTCTCTTCCGTAACGGATAGTGTCATAATTATACCGGTAGTAGTTACTCGTATTGCCTGCTTTAATGGTGAAAGGTCAGCGTTAACCCCAAAAACACCATCTATTAGTATCCCCAGCGCGAACGCAGAACGAGCAGTTCCAACAGAACAACCCTCACTCTGTTGCCCCACTCAACAGAAAATTGGAGGAGCTAAAACACCGCACATCTGTCGGGGAAAGAGGTGATAAGGAATTCACACAAATTCGCTGTATCAGCATATTTGATTTGTTCAGGTCGATGCATAGGAATTGAGATGCATCGCACCGGGTACACGCGCCGAATTTAAATTGATAACTTCGCGAATTGGACAAACGAGCGAAGGCTTCATGTTGGAAACATTTTAGGTTTTAAGTTAATTTTAAGTTTTTTGCGATAGAATACAGTCGAGACAGAAAACAATATTAGTATTAAAAGAAACGCGAAGAAGTGTTCCTTTCTCGGAACTGTAAGTCGAGCCGCTTCCCTGCTCGCATTTTTCTGGATCACTCGGATAGGGATACTTTAAGTGTTAAGCTTGATGGCCGTACTTACATATTTCATTTTACACTTTATAATTATAATGTTCGTTTGGTGGCGGCAGTTTGCTGACTCTCTTGATCTACATAACAATGTGTTTCACTAAGTCATTTCGCTGAAAGGAGGCTGGAAAAGAGATTGGAAATGTTTTGCGTACGTGTCGAGTAGATATCAATTCGTCAATCCTTTAGTTGTCGGGTAATGTTCGTAAAGTTCGACTCCCGTCTCAAAAACATATGAACGATGTAGCAATTAAGTACTTTTACCAAAATTGTTAAATAAATTTTCCGCCATTTTCGTACTATTCACTGCCACTACCATCTGCCTGACACCCAGTGGAAAAACTCCTTAATGCTCTTATTTAATTACGAGGTGAATTAAGTTTGTCGCAACATTTCACTATCGACCCTAACAATAGTCCCGCTCTAACTCTTAGCAACGATTCCAACGGTGCCCCACGATAAATCCTTCAAAGTTAATTCGTTCAGAACCATGGTTGACCTTCTCTACAACGCCATGATGAATTCCCTTCGGGTGTGACTACATCGTGGGAAATATAAAAAAGTCGCGGAGGCAATATCGAGGTTATAGGGTGGATGCAGCAATGTTGCAATGCTTTTTTTCGCCAAAAAATGTTGAAGAATCAACTAGGAATGAACCAGCCCCTTGTCGTGGTCAAGATCCAGCCCTTCTTGGCGAGTTCGGTTCGCGAGCACATCAATGTAGAACTATCCAATCCCTGTCCGATCCGTGATCAATGGCGTGATAGGAGAAGTGACGTGAGCTCCTTAACGTGGATCGACTTCTACTGATTCACTGCCCTTCTTGAACGTGTGTGTTTCAACGCTTGGTGATACACACCTGCAGTTCCCTCAACTTAATTGCCACACCTCGTACCTTGGTGGGGTGAGTGAATTTTAAGGGCGAGCTTTCGCTTTGCTTTTTATATTCGCTGTAATATTCAGCTTTCAGTTTTTTATTCTCGATCTGCGGAAGAAACTTATGATTTTTAGCTTTGTGATTCTACCTTTATTCTTTCTTCTTCTTTTGGTGGCTTCTCTTCAATCACCCCTGGTGTGTGTGATTTATTTTTCCCACAGGTGAAAGGGACCTACAGTTTAATGCCGATTCCGAACGGCGTAAGCCGAGAAGCTTTTTCCAAGCAAGTTATACTACGGGGGGTTTTGCCAGTACCCCACCGAGGAGGGACGACGCGAAATAAACATTCGATGGCGTTGGTGTTATCGGGATCCGAACTCACTCATCGTGCGTCAAAGTCCAACACACTAACTACTGCGCCACAGCGCCCTCGATTCTACCTTTATTGTAAAGTGACAACTGAGAGGTGTTTAATTAGAGTCACAATACGGATGAGGGGTGTTGCTGTGGCTCAGTAAGGTCGTATTCCCTCAAAGGTGAAATAAATACATATTCCATAGTACAAATGTATGTATGTACAGGGCGGGTCACATACAAGTTCCTTTTTAAAAATGCAATAAAATTAATAAAGTTAAATGTGTTCCATGTGGCTTTATTGGTAAGAACAAACATTCCCATTAGTTATGAAATACAGCGTCGTTCAAGTGGCTGGCTTCGCAGTAGCGCATTCTGTCACCCCAATTTTTCAAGACCTTGATGGTTTCGGCTGTAGCTGACGGATTACTTGGATGATATTGGCCTTAGGCGTTGGAGTCATTTCCGGACATCGGTCCTTCACGATTCCCCTCAAAAAAAAACCAAAGGGCATCCTGCATGAACCAGACGTGGTCCAAGTCTATGCCTTCAATCTCAATAAAAAAAAAGTCGTTTAACATGGCTTTGTAACGTTGACCGAAACGTTGTTCCCTGCCTCATTTTCGAAGAAAAATGGTCCATTGATGCCACCACTCCACAATTTGCACCAAACTGTCACTCTCTCTGACTTTTCGACAATAACGTGCCGGTTTTCAGAGTCCCAGGTGAGGGCGCCGTGGCGCAGTGGTTAGTGTGTTGGACTCTGACGCACGACAGGCGAATTCGGTCCCGATATCACCAACTCCATCGAATGTTTATTTCGCGGTGTCCCTCGCCGGGGTACTGGTGAAATCCCCCGTAGTATACTTGCCTTGAAAGAGTCTCTCGACTCATGCCGTTTGGAATCGGCATTAACCTGTAGGTCCATTTCACCTATGGGAAAAATAAACCACACACAACATGGGTGATTGAGAGAAGCTTGGCTCTAGTCCTTCATGGGCTGTAACGCCACCAAAAGAAGAAAGAAGATGGGGCAATTTTACTTGTCAACGTAGCGGCCGAGATGAAAATGCGTCTCGTCAGAAAATATGATTTTTCGCCCAAAATCATTGTCCAATTCAAGCTGCTCTAAGCTAAGGCCCACACTGCGAAGCGAAAACGAAGCGGGTGGTCGCGCACCTTCAATTGCCGATTCAACTGGACCTTGTGAGCGAATAATCCGAGATCTTTGTGCATGGTTCTCCTCAGGCTAGTGCGTGAAATATTGAGGTGCTGAGATCGATGGCGGGTTGATGTTCATGAATTGAATATCACACTCTCGGACACAGCAGCCACATTCTCATCTGTGTGGGACCATGAGTGTTGTCCCCTAGTATACCAGTGTTACGAAATTTATGCACAAACTTGCGTAGAGCAGTCGCGGTGGGTGCTTCATTTCGGCCAAAACAAAACAAAAGACGCACTGATTGGGTTACACAGCACTCAATTTGGAAATAATTTTTCAATACAGTTGTTGTGCAGGCTTAAAGCGATTTCAATTGGGCCACCCTGTATATACATACATATGTACATACCTCCATTGAAATTCCCTAGTTCAGTTTTCTACAGAAACCCAAAAAGTTCCATCTCTGTTACAGATTACAGGATCTACTCGAAACCACTTCTACTCCCTACATCAACACCAGTTTAAACTACATCAAACAGGACTTTTGAAAGATTACAACATAATTCCCAATTCACATTCTCATCTAAGTAAGTGCATTCCATTCCATCCTACCCACTCCCATCACATATATAGATCCACCCAACTACTCACTCATTCGTTAGATTCGCGTTCCGCAAACATATTTAATAAAAGTTTTCGTCATAAAATTTACGCGCAACTTGCAATGTGATTTGCGGCTAATACAAACTTTCATTAACAAACGTTTCGCGCATTTAAATTCTAATGCATTCGACGTTCATGTCCCGATCTCTCAATAGCTCGTGGCTCGTGGCTCAATCTTATGCGGGTCCCATCAAAGGATTTCTATTTATGTTCATTTCGCTTCAACTTGCTGTCTTTTCTTTTCATTTCGTCTTCTCTTGTCATCCTCTTCGTCCCACGACATACACTTATCACCGTATAACGAAGCAATTTATATGCGACCTAAGTACCAGCAACAACAACAATTTACATAATTTAGAATCGGATGAAAAGAACAGAAGAGAATTAAAAAGTTGAAAAAAAGAAAAAAGAACATTCTAAAAAGGACAAAAAGATGGTGGAAAAAAAATTCGATTAGAAACTTTGTCGATTTTATCACCGTACCGCATGGAATGAGCAATCCTATGAATGTGGGCGTGTGTTTTCGTCCTCTACACTCTCGATCCCTTGTTTTCGCTTTTTTCATGTTCGTCATCTTTTTTGTTTTTTGCCCTTCATTGAATTTGAAGACGTTTTTTAGCTGTTTTAGCTGTCGCCCTAGAAAGATTCCGCCACAGCGAAGACATCAGGGAAAGTTTCTAACGCGACAGCGGCAGGACCAAAGGACAACGACACGATTGCATGAGAGAAAACCGTCGACAGGAATTTATGAATATAGTATTAACTTAAGGTTTGACAAAGTAAAATTATTCCAAAATGTCAGTAAATTTAATTTATTCTGAAGTTGCGAGCCCCTTTTGAGGTTAGAATGTAGCGATGACCGGCTGCGAGATACCGTGCGAATGCGCGCACTACTCCATGTACTCCGTGTAAAGGTTTTTGTCTTTGATATTTAACATACAAAAAATCACATTTTCTCTTTTTTTATTGAGGTTTTTTTCTTTTTTTTTAGTTTATTCCTGAACTTTTCACTGTGATTTTCACACACCGACCAGTCGACCGACCAACCGGACATGGGGCGGTAATTTGCATGTTAGACATTAAGTGCTCGTTTCTTGGGCAAAGGTTTCATGCTAATGATGCCTGCAATGAATGGGGCGAACGATATGAGAATGAGGATGATGTAAAAGACATGGAGAAGATGAAATAAGAAAAAAAGTCTAGGATTATTAATCATTGGTTACATTTTCTTTTCTCTTTCGCGTGACGTGGATATTTTAACATCTGCCATTATGGAGCTGTAGAGTACAGGACGAGGTCAAATGAAATGGTCAAGAAGAGGAAGTGAGTGCATATTAAATATTGCTGAAGCATCAAACGATAGCTTTAATAGTCGTAATGGATCTTTGGACGTTACTTTAAAGTCAATGAGATTATGAGATACGATGTACATATGTATGTACGTAACGTATGTACCTTTAGAATGCCTTGAATAGATAAAAACTTAAACAAGAAAGATAGAATAATGAAAATCCTGAAAATTATTTATACTCTTCCCCTTGTTCTATCAAACGTTACCATTCAACAATAACCAAGAAATCATTGCCCAAAATTCAGCTTTTCACAAACTGTCAAGGCCAAAAGTCGATGAAATAAGTTAAACGTACATTCTTTCTAATTTCTGGCTTGGGATGACTAAGTTTTTATGAGAATTTTCGGAACTTTGAAAGGATGCATGATTAAAAATATATGTATTGATTTTGGGCCTTATTATTTTCTTAGACATGCATGTAGTATTTACATATGTTGCTATTACAGTCCATAAAGGACCAAATCCGTGCATCTTTCAATCACCCGTGTTGTGTGTGATTTTATTTTCCCATAGATGAAAGGGACCTACAGTTTATTGTGACACGTTCTATGGTGTGTAAACTAACTCTAGACTTAATTGTGTTGGAGGGCTCTGACGCACGATGAGCAAATTCGACTCACGATAACATCAACATCATCGAATGTTTATTCCGCGGTGTTCTTCCTTGGCGGTGTACTGGCAAAACCATCCGTAGTATACTTGCCATGAAAAAGCCTTTTGACTAACGACAGGTTCCTTTCTTGCTTGCTTTGGTGGCGTTACAGCCCATGGAGGGCCAGAGCCAAGCTTCTCTCAATCACCCATGTTGTGTGTTTTTACACAGGTGAAATGGCTCTGGCTTTTTATGGGCTGTAACGCCACCAGAGAAAAAAGACACACACACCGTCTACCAGATTCACAATAAGGCTAATGTACTGTACAAAGTAAATAATGACTTTATTACTTTATTACAGTGTGATCAAAAATCGCCTTTCAAAATACGGATTCTATATGCTTCAGCTAGAAAACTGTCATTAATGGCTTTGTCCGCTTTTTTCAGGATGTTATTAAAGATCGTTTTTATGTTTGTGGATTCTATATCGGCTCCAATATTTATGCTCACGTCATAGTTTGCCGCCAGCTCCTCCTTCTGCGTGCACCACCGTTGATGCGGCCGTCCTCTGCCACGCCTTCCTTCCGGGGTGGATTCGAAGACTCTTCGGGTCGGAGCTGAATTTTCCATGCGCTCTACATGGCTTTGCCACCTTAGACGCTGTATCCGTAGACGTCGTACCAGGCCGATGTCACTGTACAACCCGTACAGTTCTTCGTTATATCTTCTCCGACATACACCGTTTGAACAAACGGGACCGTAGATAGTGCGCAGAATTTTCCTCTCGAAACGACCAAGGGCATCTTCATCCGCTTTTGTTAAGGTCCAAGCCTCTGCGCCGTAAGGGAGGACTGAGATGATTAAGGTCTTATATAGTGTCACTTTGGTTTTCCGAGAGAGGGCTCTACTTCTCAATTGCCTCTTGAGCCCAAAGAAACGGCGGTTGGCAAGAGTGATTCTGCATTTTATCTCAGCGTTGGTGTTGTTGTTATGGCTTTGTTATGGCTTGTTTATAAATAAATAATAATAAAATAATAATGTTGTCGCTGGTCATCAATGAGCCAAGTTAGACGAATTCCTTCACCACTTCAAAGTTATATCCGCCCATGGTGACGTTCTGGCCAATACGTCGGTGTTGTCCGTCTCTTTTAGATGAAAGCAGATATTTGAAATTACCCTCATTAACCTTGAGACCCATCTTAGCCGCTTCTACCTCAATGCTTACAAAGGCCTCATTGACGTCTCGCTGTGTCCGTCCAATCACGTCAATGTCGTCGGCGTACGCAAGCAATTGCGTAGACTTGAAATAAATCGTACCTCTTGTGTTAGCCAGTGACTCTTGCACGATCTTTTCAAGCACGATGTTGAAAAAGTTGCATGACAGCGCGTCACCTTGCCTAAATCCTTTTTTGACATCAAATGTCTCGGTTTGCTCATTACCGACCTTAATGGAACAGCGAGAATTCTCCACTGTCATCCTGCACAGTCGGACGAGTTTGGCAGGGATGTTAAAACTAGACTTGGCTTTGTACAGCTCGTCTCTATATACGCTGTCATACGCGGCCTTGAAATCGACGAAGAGGTGGTGAGTGTCGATTTGGTACTCCTGGGTCTTCTCCAAGATCTTCTGTAGCGTAAATATTTGGTCTATTGTGGATTTACCTGGCCTGAAACCACACTGATGAGAGCCGATCAGGATATCCACAAACGGTTTCAGGCGTTCACACAATACGGCAGAGAAGATCTTATATGCGATGTTTAGGAGACTTATTCCCCTATAGTTGGCGCAGTTATAGGGGTCTCCTTTCTTATGGCCCGGGCAAACTATGCTGAGATTCCATTCGTCGTTATGCTCGCTTAGACTCGAAAGCTCGGAGTTCAACCTATTTTGGTAATATGCGCGAAAACTGTCATTCTAAATTAGCTTCGGAAGAAGAGGGAGTTGTTTTGAGTTCCCCTTGCTCTTGACGTCGAAATAGCGCAGGAAATTTCTAATGGCATATGGTCGGAGAATGTTTGGGCAGCTACTTTAATATTGTCAACGACTAATTTCTGGACATAAAGCAATAATCTATAACTGAACAGGATGTTCCACGGATGAAGGTAAGTTCGCCGGCTTTGTCTCCTTTGCAGGCTCCATTTAATATTTTACAGACCACTTTTGAAACTGTTTTGCGATAGTCCTATCCTTGCATTGAAGTCGCCCGCAAGAAGAAGGTCCGACGATCCTAAGCTCTGCAGTATCAGGCATAAAGACATCAAAGCTCTTTATATAATTAAAAAAATTCGCAAAAAGTAATTTGCCTTTAAGACCTGCAACATTATAACTCAGAATTTTACTTTTAGACTATCTTTTTAATTATTACTCCTAACTATATTGCTTGTTTTGTATCGGCAGACGGCATTACTACTGAATATTGGGCAGTGACTCCAAAAACGAAGAACTGCTACTATTATTACCACCCCATACTATTCCACCTTCACTAATTCCTTTTCTGACAGTTGTCACTGAAGGATTGACATCTACCAGCTGCTGGAGAATTGACATTCCACATTCGCTGCCATGACCCTCACATCGAAGGTTGTCACTCGTGTTGAAATAAAAAGTTTGGTTTTCAACTTTCAGCTCACTAAAACTTTCGTGTTTTTGAAGTGAAAACTTCTTTACCCGCGTTGGGCACTTTTTGGTAGGGGACAATCTTATGGGTTCGCGTCACCGACATACTCGCATACATATACTACACATGTGAGCGTTATACGCTTTTTGGATGGGTGAAATCTCGTGTGTTCGCGTCACCGGCATGCTTATAGCAGTATGTATGTATATCTGTAGCTATACAGCTGACGTATTGTGCAAAAATCGGTTAACGAAAAACGTATGGGTTCGGGTCACCGGCATGCTAATATTAATAGTATGTCTATAGCTATAATAACGACTATACACATTTAATATATAACATCTACTACTCAAACTCTCGCTAAAGCCCGCTACAAGCTAAATTGTAACTACATATTCAATTTCCTCATAAGAAGGCCTTTTCTTGAAGAAATGAAATTCATTATATTGTAGATCTGAAAGAATATTACAATTTTGTCGAGAATTATGACGTGAAGAAGTTCCAGATGATAATGAAAAAATAAGAGATGTTGTTGGTAGACTTCCTGAGCAAAATTCATTTCAAGAATGATGTTATGATCGGAATGCAAAGATAAATTATGATTTACAACTTGCAATGTTAAATAAGCTTGGGGCTGTAGCCAAGAAGAAATAAAACATAAAGTCTTATAATTATTTTGTACTGTCGTATGGGCCGAGCCAATGAAGAGCAGCTCGAAATTCTGCTGCATAACCTAATATTGCTGGTAGATATATTTAACTTGGCCAGCTGATCGTGGCAAGACATTTGTAATAAAAAGAATAATGAAAATATAAGTTATGGCATCATAACGCCATCAATGCGCGGCCTGTTCATCGTCCTGCACGCGCATCGCCTCGTCAGCATTTTCCCACGCCCAGCAATAGCTTCCGTCGCCTGGCTGGCATTTGAGAAAGACCAACTAACTTCTCTCGCCCAGCAATAGTTTCCGTCGCCTCGCCGGCATTTGAGCCGGATCAACTTACTATCAACCTGCTTCCCACGCGCAGGAGTATCACTCCTCACTTAGGGCTAGGTTTTGAACTTATTGTTAGGTACAGTTTAGTTCTAAGCAAGACTTGAAATAAACCAGTCGAAAAATGAACACTTGATTTTTTTGATAAATAAAATAACTTATACAATAGATTTTCGGATGCTGGAATTTTCAATGCATAACATGTGCTCAGTACAGGTCTGCGCATTTTTGCTCATCATTGAGAAGCGCCGTGGCGCAGTAGCGCACGGGATCGAATCCGGACAACAGCCGGTGCTTCTCCTCAGCGGGGTTCTGACAAAACCCCATCTAGTAAAATTGTCATGACAAGCTTCTCGAAATTCGCCGTTCGGAATCGGCAATAAACTGTAGTTCCCCTCCACCTATGGAAAACTAAAGTCACACACAACATGGGTGATTGAGAGAAGCTCGAGGTTGGTCCTTCGTGAACTGCAACGCCAACAAACATACATACATACACACAGAATGTGCATCAACTGTAAAGGCTGCTGCAGCTGTAGATGGTTCAACAATTCATAGTGCATTGAGCATATCAGGGTCCATGCTATTGTCATTTACTCGTAATGTTGAAACAGCTAATCAATATAGAAATCTATTCAATTTGTCTCTTAAGACAGGCTATTTTCTAGACGAGTGGAAGCTACATATCATATTTAATTCTGATCTTCAAATCCGGATCTAAAATGGAAGTTAAAAATTATGGGCCTATCTGTAAACTATTACTCATACCCAAAATCTTCGAGAAAATTGTATACAATAAATTGTTTTTCATATCTCCATGCATATTTCATCCCTTCAACATGGATTTATATCCGGCAGGTCTACTGCCACAAATTTGTCTTCTTCTCCTTCTTTGATGGTGTTACAGCCCATGAAGAACCAGAGCCAAGCTTCCCTTCAATCACCCATGTTGTGTGTGATTCTATTTTTCACACAGGTGAAAGGGACCTACAGTTTAATGCCGATTCCGAACGGCGTGAGTCGAGAAGCTTTTTCTAGGCAAGTTATACTACGGGGGGCTTTGCCAGTACCACGCTGAGGAGGGACGCCGCGAAATAAACATTCGATGGGGTTGGTGTTATCGGGATCCGAACTTGCTCATCGTGCGTCAGAGTCCAACACACTAACTACTGCGCCACGGCGCCCTCATCATCATTGTAAACTATCTTAGCTCCAACCTGGAGAAAAATTGTCAAACCGACAAGCTTTTGATAAGGTAAACCACAAAAATCTGAACTAAAACTATCTAACTATCTAAAACTATCTTACCTTGGACTACATTTCTATCTTTTAAAATGGATTGAATCTTATTTAACATAGCGAACCCATACAGTAAATAATAACAATTATTTGTCTGAATGTATTTCTGTACCGCCAGGTGTTCCACAAGTCAGTCATTTAGGTCCATTACTATTTCTTTTATTTATTTATGATATCCCTTCAACGTTCAAGTTTTCAGATTGCTTGCTATATGCTGATGACCTCAAGATCTATAAAACAATTTCATCCAAAGCAGACTGTCTGCATTTACAAAACGATCTCATTCGTCTATCCAACTGGTGTCATTTAAATTCGATGCATCTAAATATCTCCAAATGCGTTCTGTTTTCTTATTATAGTAGCAAAAATCATATACAATTGTCATACAACTTGAACGGTGCTAATCTGAAAACAGTCACTCAAATAAAGGATTTAGGCGTTATTTTAGATTGAATTTTGCTCCCCACTTTGACTGCATTGTTACAAAGGCGAATTTGTTGCTTGGTTTTATAAAATATAACGCAAAGGAATTCTCGGAAATGTTTGCACTAAAATATGTACCTATGCTCTGGTTAGATCAACTCTTGAATGTGTCGATTGAAACCCTTTCTATACCGATTCTGTTGAAAGGATCGAGAGAATTCAACGTAATTTCACCAGATTTATGTTCTATAAACTTAATTGGAATATAACTAGACCACCTTACAAAACGAGATGTCTTTTATTTAATACTATCCCTCTTCACCTACGTCGTAGATATTTTTCATTGTTCATACGGGACATCCTAACTTCCAGAATTGACTGCTCTTTTGTTTTAAGCCAGATGAGTTTTCACGTGCCTCAAACCAATCTACGCAATCGTGTTCTTTTTAGACTTAAATTCCATCGCACTAATTACGGAAAAAATTAACCAATATCACGCTGTATTCATGAGGCTAATTTATGTAGCTTGTAATTACATTGGATTTCTTTGAAAACCGTTCTAGAGAAGTATTTAAACAAACATTTTTCCTATGTCTTCCACATTTAATAGCTAATTTAAATGAATTATTTCTGTAGTCTATAAGAGAAATCTGCCTGATGTAAATAAATAAATAAATAAATATTCAAATATATTAAAGTCCTATTAATAGACATCATATATGTATGTGGTAACATGCATAGTCTCTTTCATATTTATATATACAGATGGTACGGAACCCTTCGTGCGCGAGTCCGACTCGCACTTGGCCGGTTTTTTATTTCTCAACGTCCGTTCTAAGACCTATTAAACGTCTTCTTCGTTTGCGTGAAGCTTCAGTGTAGTCTCTGTGGATAGTTACTTTGGATCCCTTTATAGGGCCCATACACGACACAGACACGTCCGTCGTTGCAAACCGATATATTTTGTTGTTGTGTACATGTCTGCGCAGACCGTCTGTGTCGTGTGTGTCCATGTCGACTGTTTGTAATGACCGTCTGCGTGAATTCAAATTTTTTTGAATTTTTCTTGGGCTGCACCGACATGTCTGTGTCGTGAATGGTGAATTTTGGACAGACGAGCGAGAAAATTCACGGCGTAAACATGAACAAAAATAATGAAAGACAGTTCTGGGTAGAATTTTTAGAAATTTATAAAAGTTTGCCGGTTTTGTGGCATTTTAAAAGTGCTGACCAGGTCACATATTTTTTTAAACCATTCCTTGCTGTAAATTCTTTTTTTCGTTTCTTTGGTTCCTATTTTTTTTTTTCATTGTCAAAGCAATCATAAGCAGTATCCGCTATTTTTCCGATCCGACGACCACGACGAAACGATACAAACTAATGTCTGCGCCGTGTATGGCGCAATGTTTTTCAATGTTATGATGACGTTCGCTATGTTGTTGTTTGACCTCAAGGCCCGAACGCCGGATATTAGCGATGCATTGCCGCTCCCCGTGAGTTCAAGGCATATGCTTTCGGCCTTATTCTCTGCATTAACACCGGTCTCCTTTGGCATGTGAACTACAATGTTATTTTCTATGGCCTTTCTCTCTAACAACTCCACCTTGCGTTCTAGTGCTAAATAGGAAGCTTCAATTTCCTGCAATTTGTAACGTAGTGTACACACACTTAATATCACACTTAATATTGTTGTATTATTTTGCTACGGAAATTAAATTGTTGCAAATAGGGTTCGATCACTGTACTGCGATAAACTACAACTGGTATCTTCTCGCTGCTTCCTTCCGACCTTCTCGAGAATCCAGGAATCTTCTGCTAGCACATGGAAACGGTCGGTGACCTGTTCCTTGGTTTCCGCACGTAAATAGTGTTTCCAGCCAACGTCTCATTTCGGCACTGAACAATATTGTTGCGGACACGAACCGACGGTTATGTTCGAATTTCGCTGCCGAAGTTCGAATGCTGTAGTGAAGCTGAAATGAAAATGATGGTAACTTTCAGCGGCATACTGCTGTATGCGAATTCTAGAAACTTCCGAAGGGGAACGTCTTAGTCGAGGGCGCGAGCACTCGCCCTTGGAAGAATTCATTTCCCGGGATTCAGTAACGAGTGATCGGTCTGTAATCAAGCCATCTAGCGGGATGTGACGCGCACAGATAATTGATCTGTGGTGGAATGTAACAATAAATAAAAGTGAAGTGCTCAGACAATTGATCTGAGATGAAATAACAAAAGTGTGTGTATTAAACTCGCTAAAAAATAGACAGTGTATTTTATCGCAATCCAGTGATACGAACCCTTCTCTGAATTCGTGGTTATTTTCGTAACATTTGGTGTCAGAAGTGGGATTCAATTTCGTAAAAATATACTGAATACACTCGTTGGTGTGGTTTTGTTTTTCGCTGCGAAACTTGAGATTTGAACTCGGATCATGTACAATTTTGCCAGCGAGGGTATAAAAATCTCTTCGTCGGCTGCAACGCCAATGCCCACAGAACAACTCGAAGCGTGCTGGATGACATTTTTTTTTTTTGTTTTTTACATATAGGGCTAGTGCTATCAATAGCAATACGGCACTGCGACCTTTGCATATCTATTGTGCCTGCTAGCCGATTTAGCCGAGTAGCCTCTCTACTTATAACGAAGTTGTCATGAAAAGCTTCTCGAAATTCGCCGTTCGGAACCGGCAATAAACTGTAGGTCCCTTTCACCTATGTGAAAATGAAATCACACACAACATGGGTGATTGAGAGAAGCTCGGCTCAGGTTCTTCATGGACTGTAATGCTAACATACATACATACATACGAATGCTTCTCGTAGGAGCCAGGGTGATCCCCTCAGGAGTCATAACTTCACTGAGAAGGATACGCTTCCTAAGATGGCATAGAGCAGCACACTCACACAGTATGTGTTCTGCCGTCTCTTCGTCCTCAAGACGGAGCCGACACTCAGTTTCAGACGAGAGGCTAATTTTGTTTAAATGATATCTCAGACCGCAGTGTCCCGTTAGATAGCTGACTAGTCTTCTGATATCCATCCTATTGAGTTTGAGTATGTCAAAAGGGTGCTTGTTCAGGGGTCGTATAAGTCGCTGGATGATATACTGTCAGCCAAATCCACGCGTCCTCCCTCCTCCTGCCCATCCACGAGTGGTTATTCATTTTCTGTTGAGATGCCTCCACCCACCAACGACCGAACTGGGGACTATACTTCGCTAGAGGCGTAGTATAGTTTCCTCGTGTGTGGAGTCAAGTCTCCGCTGAGTTGAGACTGGTTTGTAACCCGAGTTGCTAACCGGTTTAGTTTCTTTCCGTTTGTTCCGTATGTATTGGGCCTTAATATTTTGTAGTATTTCGTAGGATTGGGACTGGCTAGTCGGATGTGGGCGGCGCAGTCATTTCCAGCTCGTATATACTTTTTTCGGTTCTCCTCAGAATTATTTGCCCTATAGGCCCGACAACTTTCTTCCCTTAACCTAGTAGCCGCTTACAGCTTATGCCAAACCATTTATAATCCTTTAGCTTGGTGGTTTTGGTTCTATTAGGAATCACATTGGTAACGTTAATTCGGAATGCGATATGAACGTCATTGTCAAACTCCGAAAGAAATTGTTAAATTGGTTTTCCCGTAAAGCTATATTGTTCTTTTTTGGGCTTTTATTTTACTTGGGTGGTCAAATACAAGAATTTGGCTAATATTACGCAATAGTCAGACGAGGCGACAATATTATACTCGTACATTAATAGATTGTGTATTTGTTAGGCTGGGAAGTAAGGAAAAAGTTCAGTGTCACGGATTTCTTCCGTCCTTTCGTCGGGTGTCGTGTGTCCAGAGTGATGAAGCCACAGGGAATTGTGTACATTGAAATCGCACGCTAAGATTGTTTCAGTATGAGGGAACAGGGGAATCATTTTTTGAATGGAGTCACACAGTGTGTCGAACGCACCAAATATTGCGTTCCTGTCTAGATTGAAGCTTATGTACCAAAAACAATAGGAACCAAAGTACAAGAAGTATGAGTCTCGGCGTTATGAAATTAAATTCCGTAGAGAACCATTGGCTATATTGAAGAGACACTACGGAGACCACAAGGGATATGAATAATAACTCTGTGGGATCAAATTTTTCATCAAACTGTGTTTCACAAATGTCCAAATAAGCTGATTTATAGGGGGAAATGGGGACATAAGTCGCAAAGAAATTCTCCCTTAACGCATAAATATTGCAAAATTGAACGCAAAGATCCCTATATACAATTAGTCGGCATAGAAGTAAAGCTTTAACGCCAACATACATATACAGGTTGTCCGAATTTCACACAAACTAAAACCAACATCCCTGAATTCAAATGTAACATAATTGTAATGTAATGTAACATAATGTAACATAATTGTTTTACGCCAGCGTTAATTATATAATATTACATATGTACATGTTCAATCACACCACGTTCCTGTAATATCTCATGATCATTTTCAATTTTCTTATGTAACCTCTTTCTCAATCACCTGTAATGTAACTTTAACACTCAATCGAAGTCAAGCAGTTAAAGATTAAAGATCATTGCATTCTTATTCTATCGACATAGTATTCTTTTTTTATTGGTTGATTGCTTCTTCGTTGACACAATTTAATTCAAAAAATATTGAATTATCGTACATTGGCGACCGTGACAGGACACGAGCGAGCAGACCGCTCTCATTGTTTGAAGATCGGTTAAATAATAAAATAAAATAATTGCATTTGATTGATCATTTCATTTGATTGTGGCTAAGGTATATTGGCGCCTTTTTATTTTCGGTTATTGGATTGCTGGAACTGCTGCTACTTAAGTGCTGAATACCATATTGCTGATTCTTGGATATTTGGGGGTACTGCTACCTGGACTTTGTTTGTAATAAGATAAGTACTGATATAATTCAATTTCATTACACATTAAATTTGCATCGCTGTAAATTGCGACTTTGTTATGATTGGTGAAAGTACTGATTCCAGTGCGGCGTCAATCTCATCATATAAAACGAAGAGAGCGTCAGTTACTGGACAAGTTACGAAGCTGAAAAAATTCATTGATTCTACTGGCAACAACGTTTCCCAGCGCGAATTGGAGGTTAAGCTTGGACTTTTAGAAAATTATTTTAAAAAATTTGATGATGCTCAAACCAACATAGAAATGTTGGATGATTCGGAGTTAGAAACTGACAGAAGAAGTGCATTTGAGGACACCTACTCTGATCTTAAGACAAGGATTTTTACTCTCATGGATTCAAGGGCAACACCAACTAACAGCGGATCCACAAGTGTTCACGATTCAACTCCCTGGTGTATGAAACCAAAAATCACAAGGTTGCCTAAGTTGGAATTGACGAAGTTTTCTGGGAAATATACGGATTGGCCAGATTTTTTGTCTATGTTTGAGACATTGGTGGACGGAGATGGTGAACTTACTGCTATTGAAAAGTTTCAGCATTTACGTTCCTGTTTAACTGACTTTGCTTTTAAAACGATACAATCCCTCGAAGTAACAACTGAAAATTATCCCAAAGCTGTAGATCTTTTAAAGGTGCGATTTAATAATAAGCGTTTAATTTTTCAGGCGCATATCAGGGACGTTTTTAATTTGCCTGTCGTTGAAAATGGGGCCGTACATAAGTTGCGTGATCTAAGCGACAATGTTAACTCTCATATACGGGCGCTCAACACTTTGGGGAACAAAGAAGAAATTCTAGATGGATTGCTAATTTATCTCGTTATCAACAAATTAGATATAAAAAATCGAGTAAAATGGGAAGAAGAGACTACAACCGACGTCCAGCCCAGGTGAAAACAATTATCAGCTTTCATTGAAAGGAGGTGTCAAACACTGGAAACCATGGACAACACAGCTACCACAAGCTACAAACAGTCACTCTTCTCCAAACCATCACGTAAGTCATTTAAACATATAGCTCATAAGACCTTTATCGCATCAAGGGCAACGATTTGCTCCTTTTGTAATTCGACTGATCACAACATTTACATTTGTGACTCATTTGCGAAACTTTCGCCCGAGAAACGCTATCAGGAAGCTAAGGCTAAGAAATAATGTATAAATTGCTTACGCAGTGGTCATCAATCGCGAAAGTGTAGCTCTCATCGCTGCAAACACTGCTCTAAGCAACATAGCACACTGCTTCATATGGGTTCTATTGTTAATCAAGCCCCTCAACAAGCGGTTAGTCCAGAAGAACCGATTCGACGATCTACAAGTTCTTTGATGATGGACAACGCAGGCACGGTTTTACTTTCTAAATCCGCTAACAAAGTTACTCGCACAATCCCTCTGGAAGGTCAATTAGGACATAAGCCCATAATATTTCTTGAAACAGCTTTAGTGTTAGTAAGAGATTGTTATGGTTCGTACGTTACATGCAGGGCGCTATTGGATTCATGTTCACAAACGCACTTCTGTACAGATCGTTTAGCTCAGCAGCTTAATTTGAAACGCGTACAAGCTATAAATGCTATAGGTGGAATCGGAGAACTTAGCACTGTATCCAAGTACAAAACAAATTTAACTATCAGATCTCGTTTGACCGAATTCACGACTAATTTGGAGGCTCAAATTCTACCGTCCATAACGTGCAACCAACCTGATAAAAACGTACTGCTTAATAATTTTGCTGTACCTATGAATATTGAATTAGCAGATCCATATTTTAACAAATCCCAAAAAATAGATCTACTCATAGGCGCAGAGATATTCTTTGATTTGCTTTCAGTGGGCCAAATCCGTTTGGGAAATAATGTACCATTACTGCAAAAGACACGTCTTG
This sequence comes from Eumerus sabulonum, assembly GCA_951905685.1. Lineage (NCBI taxonomy): Eukaryota > Metazoa > Arthropoda > Insecta > Diptera > Syrphidae > Eumerus > Eumerus sabulonum. The sequence continues at coordinate 215,965,297 of OX645060.1, forward strand.
GCTGGATAGTTACCGGAAAACTTATTCCAGACCATTCAAAACAGTTTAGATTTAATGCAACAGTTCCTAGTTCCAATTGTTCAGATGACCCAGACGTTGTTGAGAGCCTCCTTAAATCTTTTTGGGAAATCGAATTCCACGAAAACATTTTGAAAGGTCTTACGAAAGAAGAGATAGAATGCGAAGATATATTTCAAAAAACTTATAAGCGACTAGAATCTAGAAAGTTTTGTGTTCATTTACCTTTTGAAAGATCACCAAATGAGTTAGGTGATTCCCTTCAGCTCGCACGGAAGCGCTTTTACAATTTAGAGTCGAAACTGCAGAGAAATCCTCATATTCGGAATCAATATGTGGATTTTTTAAATGAATATATTTCGCTTAATCACATGACTAAAATAGATGATGACGTTCTCAATAAAACACATTTTTTTCTTTCACACCACTGCGTCACAAAGGCAGATAGTACCACGACAAAATTGCGTGTCGTATTTGACGCCTCAGCCAAATCATCACCGGGACTATCATTAAATGACATTCTTATGGTAGGGCCAACTATTCAAGACGACTTATTTGCCACTCTTACACGATTTAGAATGCATCGTTTTGCTATAACAGCCGACATTTCAAAAATGTATAGATGCGTGCAGGTGCAACCCCCGGATGATAACCTACAGCTAATACTGTGGAGAGAAAATAAGAACGAAGATCTAAGCATTTTTAGGCTAAATACGGTGACCTGCGGAACTGCCCCTGCTTCGTTCCTTGCTATACGTTCAATGGTTCAGCTGGCACTAAACGAAAGTGAACATGTGAACAGTGAAAAAAAAAAAAAATTTCCGGTGGGATCGAGGGCTATCAAAAGGGATTTTTATGTGGATGACTTGCTTTCTGGAGCTGACACCTTTGACGAAATCATGGAAATTAAAGATCAGACTCTTAAGTTATTAAATAAAGGAGGATTTCATCTTCGGAAATGGTGCTCTAATAACAATTATTTCATAAGCACAATTCGTGAAGAAGATCGAGAAACTTTTTTGGAATTTAATTATAACCAAGTAACAAAAACCCTTGGATTAATTTGGCAGCCTAATGCTGATGAATTTTATTTCTCTTGCCCCCCTTTACAAATGTCACAAATTATTACAAAGAGGTCAATGCTTTCTAATATTGCTAAAATTAATGACCCACTAGGACTTATTAGCCCAGTTATAATAAAGGCAAAAATACTCATGCAAGCAATACGGAAGGAAAGATTACATTGGGATGAGTCCCTTCCTCATCATTTGCATTCAGCTTGGCTAGAATACAGCAATCAATTGTCAGAAATCAGCAAACTTCGATTTCCCCGCTATGCACGTCTACCAAATTCAACGCCACAGCTTCATGGATTTGCCGACGCTAGTCAGAGGGCATATGGAGCGTGTATATATTTGCGCTGTCAAAACTCCCTTTATGAAGTTAATATACAATTACTTTGCGCGAAATCCCGGGTAGCGCCAGTGAAAACAATCTCTATTCCTCGCTTGGAGTTGTGTACCGCACTACTTTTGGTAGAGTTAATTCAACGAATTAAGACAATTCTACAATTGGAAAGCTGCAAAACCTTTTGTTGGAGCGACTCAACAATCACACTTTCTTGGATAAGGTCCGACGCCTGCAATTGGAATACGTTCTTTTCCAATAGAGTAGCAAAAATACAACGCCTATCAGAGAACATTCACTGGCGTCACATTCCTTCAAACTTGAACCCAGCTGATGTGATTTCTCGTGGGCTTTTTCCTAAAGAATTAATAGGCTATTCTCATTGGACTACTGGTCCAAATTTCTTGTTACTTGAGGAACAATAGTGGCCGATCCTAAATGAGCTCGAAGACAATCCTCCAGAGAAACGAACATCTAAGTCAATTGCTCTATTAGTTGGCATTAAACGGGACGATCTTTCTTTAAAATGCAAGTTTCTAAACTCATTCCCCAAAATAATAAGGACATTTGCATATATTTATCGATTCTTTCACAATGCGTTTTCTAAAAGCAAAAACCAGAGAGGGTCCGTAACTACCCTCGAATTGGATCAAGGTTTGAAGTATATAATTCAAATCAATGAGTTTCCCTATGAATATAAACGACTTTCAACTAATCAAGAAGTATCTACGACTAGCGATCTACGGGCATTAACACCCTTTTTGGAGGAATCTGGAATAATGCGAATTCGTGGACGTCTTCGAAACTCCTTGCTCACGTTTGCAAACAAACATCCAATTATCCTTCCAAAAACTCATTCATTTACATCAACAGTCATAACCCACTTTCATATTAAGATTATGCACGCAGGGCCTCAATCTTTACTAGCAGCATTGAGAATGCAGTTTTGGCCAATTGGAGGCAAACAAGTTGTAAGAAAGGTTATCAATAAGTGCGTCCGCTGTTATAGAGCGCGACCAGTTGTTATGCATCAACTTCAAGGAGATCTACCATCCCAAAGAGTGCAACCGTCCCGACCTTTTACTACAACTGGTGTTGACTTTTGTGGACCGTTTTATATTCGTTCTGGTATTCGTGGACGAACACCTACCAAAACATACATATGTCTTTTCATATGCTTTGCAGTGAAGGCCGTTCATTTAGAGCTTGCGACGGATCTATCATCTTTGGTTTTTCTTGGTGTTCTTAAACGATTTATCGCACGACGTGGCAAACCACAAACAATTTTTTCGGACAATGCCACAAATTTTGTTGGAGCCAATAATGAATTAAAGGAGCTGCAAAAATTATTTCCTTCGCAAGAACACATCCAGTTGGTTCATGACACTTGTTTGGATAATGGTATTCAGTGGAAATTCATACCCCCTCGTTCTCCACATGTTGCAGGATTCTGGGAGTCCTCTATAAAAATTGCAAAGTATCATTTACGGCGCACTGTTGGTTATGCCGTATTATCATTCGAAGAATTGCATTCTTTAGTTTGTCAAATAGAAGCCATTATTAATTCTCGTCCTTTAAGTCCAATTTCAGACGATCCTAGGGATTTTGATGTACTTACCCCAGGTCACTTTTTAATTGGAGGTCCCCTTATGTCAACTCTAGACCCAGATACTAGGCACCTCAACGTTAGCAGATTGGCAAGATGGCAAATGGTTCGATACATCATGCAGAGCTTTTGGGGAAAATGGTCTAAGAAATATTTAACTACGCTTCAGCAACGCGATATGTGGCAACGAAAAGAACGCAATGTTGCAATTGGACATTTGGTTCTTTTGAAGGATGATAATTCACCGCCTCTCAAATGGTCACTAGGCAGAGTGACAGAAGTTATACCTGGTGCAGATGGTCTCGTTCGTGTCGTCAGCATGAAAACACCAAGCGGAGAAGTGAAAAGATCCATAACAAAGATTTGTATTTTACCAATCGAGTACGAGCGAAACCAGTCTTGAATGCAGAGCTTTCAACGCGGGGTGCATGTCCGAATTTCACACAAACTAAAACCAACATCCCTGAATTCAAATGTAACATAATTGTAATGTAATGTAACATAATTGTTTTACGCCAGCGTTAATTATATAATTTACATATGTACATGTTCAATCACCTGTAATGTAACTTTACCTGTAATGTAACTTTAACACTCACTCGAAGTCAAGCAGTTAAAGAGTAAAGATCATTGCATTCTTATTCTATCGACATAGTATTCATTTTTTATTGGTTGATTGCTTCTTCGTTGACACAATAAATATAATTCAAAAAATATTGAATTATCGTACACAGGTAAATAACTACATATTATTATAGGAACCAAAATAAGGCGGTTTTGTATAGCATCTGACTATTTTTTTTTTTTTGCTATCAAATAGCATTTTGCAGTGCGACCTTTACAAAACGATTGTGACTGCTAGCCGAGGAGGTTCTCCACTTCCTCAATGAAGTTGAGGATGCTTCGTTGAGAAGGATACGCTTCCTAAGATGGCAAAGAGCAGCACACCCATACAGTATGTGCTCTACCGTCTCTTCGTCCTCAAGACAGAGTCGGCACTCAGTTTCCGACGAGAGGTTGATTTTGTTAAAATGATATCTAAGACTGCAGTGTCCCGTCTGGTAGCTGACTAGTCTTCTGATATCCACCCTATTAAGTTTGCGTACGTTAATAGAGTGTTTGTTCAGGGGCGTATAAATCGTTTCGATTGGTGGAGTCCGTGAACGTTGTTTCAAAAGGACAGGTGTTCCGATTTTTCGCACTTGTCTAAAAAGAAATTGATCCTAGACTTGGGAATGCCGCAGAAAGGTTCTGGACCTATGTATTTTTCGCTGGAACCTCTCCTGGCAAGTTGATGAGCAATTTCACTGCCCTTAATACCTATGTGCCCTGGAACCCACCAGAGTTTGACATCTTAACTTTTTTTTTTTTAAGTTCGCGCAGGTTCGAGAGTTTTTGTACTCTTATAAGGTTTATCACACAACCTGAACGGAGTGCAGTGGTTTTGATGGTAGATGTTGCAGATGTTCATTCACTACTCTCCAGGGGTGGTTGTCCTAGATAGGAGGAGAGGACCCGACCGACTTTTAACGTTGGTTGCAGTTCTCATCAATTTTTTTCATGCACCATGCACTTATGGTGGCATAATAAAATTGCACACACAGGGTATGAACTTAAAATGACCATATATTGTGAGTGTCATGCCATCATCAGTGTATTTGACATTGTTTTTGTAGGGCATCATGGCATTCCTTGACGGTTTTTGTATTCGTGCTATACAAACTACCAGAGAGTATGTTGATGGTTACTCCTCTAGTCTGTATTTTTAGGTTGACGCATGTTAGGATGGCATGTAATTCTGCTTGAAAGATGCTAGGACTCATTCCAAGGGCCTTCAAGATCTTACGATTTGGTCCAAAGATGCCGGCGCCAACGCCGGAAGCCACCTTGGAGCCATTAGTACAACACCTAAGGCGTTTGAAATCAAGCAAAGGATCGCTTGTTTCCCCTGCTGAGCGTCCGAGACCGTGGTAATCATATCCAACTCGGGGAGATGTTGTAAGAAGGACATGTGATGTGACCCTCGGGTCTACATGGCTTGTTCCCGAGCGAAGAATTCTGATTGCACTGCGTTATGCCACCTTTTTAATAAAAGGTGCAGTGGTGTGAGTCCAATGAGTGATCCTTTAGTTACCGTGGGACAGGATGGCATAGCTCCTGTAATACCGAGAAACGCTAGTCTCTGAAGGCGTTGAAGCTTAATAGTTATCATTTTTTGCTCAACCTTTGCCACCATACAGTGGACGCATAGGTGACGATATGTCTTACTATCGCGGTGTATAACCAGTGAACTACTTTAGGTTTAAGTCCCCATGTTTTACCGTAGGTACGCCGACAGGCCCACATGGCCTTAGCACCTCTTAGAAATGATAAAAATTGCTGATAGACTCAAGTTGACAAGTAAGTTGTGTATGATTTAGATATGTTTGTTCCTCAGTGCCAGTGACATTCCTCTGGCACTTTGTTCAACTTAACAGAAGTAAAATATACATATGTATGTATGTACATACACACGACAAGGTTGTGATTTGAATAAGTATTTATTTCCGAATCAAATTTAAAGATACAGGGCAACGTCCGGCAGATGGTAGTTTAATCAAAATCACCTTCGCACCTGTGTTGACAAAGTTAATAGCATCGCAATAAACGCAGTGATGTTTAACTGCCCCAAAACAATTGTAGCAATAACAACGATGACGACAAAATCAATTAAATTAATCAAAAACATTTATCATCGAATGCAATTACGTGTGGTGTTTATTTAAACTGCGCAAACAAATGCGGGTGATTCCCACTATTTTTTTTAATCAATATGCGAAGCTCATTCCAAAAGTCTTTCTGAATGGCGGTTAAGCGCTAAATGTATCCGTTGACCTCCTACCAAGACCAATGGCAGAGGAGAAAAGACCACTTCCAGATATAAATATTGTATGAATGCAAGATATACATATGTATGTATGGAAGTACGAGTAAACATGCCGCTGAGAGTAAGTTCATAAACAATTTAAGCATGGGCGAAAATGAAATACTATCAAGGCCAATTGCCGGATGCCGCAACAACCGACTGAGTACCAACATCATGTCACTCTTTCGCTTCCGTATCAAATATTAATATGTCCATTTGCAAGGCTTACGCTTATGCATGCGTGTACGTACGTTCCATATTCGGCGGCCGATACAAATTGACTCATCACTCTGTTTGTTTATTCCGAAAATTACGTAAAAAGGAAAACAGCAACCATTGGATGACTTCGTATCATATTAATGAATACGTACGTACATACATACATATCTTTATCTGCTCGGCTGTCCGGTACGGTATGCGAATGCGGCGAGTTAATGTTTTAATTGATCAAAAAGTTACCACAATTGTTTGGTTTAATAGCAGGGCAAGGGTTAGACGCTAGACAATATTGAGGGACAAAAGGTTCAAATCGACAAAACTACCAACATTCGAAAATTCATGCAAATTTATGCTAACCGGCTTCACCATTCAATTTCATTCAAATATACCATGGCACACAGGACAAATAGATATCCCTTGAATTGCCCACCAATATCCCATTTAGACGGTATTGTGAGAAGAATTCTATTAAGCAAGTCTTAATTAGCTCAAGGCTGTAGTCCTCTGAGAGAATGGTTGAAAAGTTGGTATTGTGGTAAAACGGAAATGCTGAACTAAAACTTTTCAGCTGAATGATTTTAAAATATCTCCTTGGGGGAGTAAAGTGCGACGGAAGTCGTAGAGCTGATATTGAATTTCTCTTCATAAAGTTTCTATCAAATATCTAACAAGTTAGATGTAAACTGTTTTCGTTGTCGTAGAGAGCCTCTTCGGAGCTTGTCATGAGTTTAGAGCGTCACTGGTGACCACTTTCTAAAGTTTGAAAGCAATGTTGGAAATTCGGAATGGCGGTCGAGAGCGATTGCGTAAAATGATACGAGCGTGGTGGTCTTTAATTCTTCGGGGGGAGTGATATAGCATGGTGGATTCCCTTTTCTTTCAGTCGCAATCTTTGAAATTTATTGATACGAGAGCTGTCTCGGAAGTATACAACCTGATGTAGAATTATTATGATTGACAGTACCAATCTTGGTAAAGTTTATGGTAGACAGTTGAAATATTTGTTTGGAAGCCATTGATTGAAAATGAAAGTGCTAGAGGATTGTCGTGGTCGCTATCACACTCGCCAACACAAATCCTACAGCTTGATTTACCCCCTCATGCACATAATTCTCAATACAAATAATCATGTGCTTTCTTGACAAGGTTGTGATTGCCACCGCTGTTATTATCGCAAATATTATTCGAATTGGGGTGGCTAATTTTAAATTTAGGGTTTAAAGCACCAAGCTAAATGATAACAAGTGGTTTATCGTATGTATCCATGTTGGCGTTAGAGTCCATGAAGGACCAAAGCCGACCTTCTCTAAATCACCCATGTTGTGTGTGATTTCATTTTCCCATAGGTGAAAGGGATCTACAGTTTATTGCCGGTTCCGGATGGCGGAATTCGAGAAGCTTTTCTTGACAATTATACTACAAGGGGTTTTGTCAGTACCCCACTTATGGGAAGCACCATGAAACACACGTTCAATGACATGGTTATTGTCGGGCCTCGATCTCATGTCATCGGCGTCAGAGGCCAATAGACTACCCACTGCACCACGGCGCTCTTAAGTGGTTAGACATAAGCTGTAAAAAGGCTATTAGGTTAAGGGAAGAAAGTTTAGGGGCCGACAAGGTCTTACGATGACTCTCCGACCAGAAACCGAGGTGCAAAATCCTTTAATGTACCAAATATAGCAAAAATATCTGGTCGCTTGTCAAGAACATTATAAACCTCCTCCCCGTCTTTACCAACACTTACTCACAGCGATATTCCAGTCCCTTAGGCAAAGCCAATTTTCTTGCTGTCCACTTCACAATCAGCTCGAAGCTCTCAGTTTGTTCTCTCTCTTAGTGACATACTTACTTGGGTGGCGCTACATTTCGAGGTAAACCTGGGCCTTAACCAACAAGCTTTTCCAGGAAGCACGATCTTTTGCCAGCTGCTTCCAGTATCGCACACCCAGTTGGTTGAGATCCCTTTTCACCTGTGTGCGCCACATCAGATACGGCCGTCCTCTGCAACGTCGTCCCTCGGAGTTGAAGTCGAGGACTCTACGGGCAGGATTTGTGCTGTTCATTCGCTCTACATGGCCTAGCCATCTTGAACATTGGATCCGTCGACGTCATACTAGGCTGATTTCGGTATACAGCCCGTACAATTCTTGATTGAATCTTCCTCATTGATCGGAACCTATTAAATTGCCCACGAGTGGTTTCAGGCGTTGACACAGCACGGCAGAAAAAATCTTATACGCGATGTTAAGGAGACTTTTTCCTCTACAGTTGGTGCAGTTATAGGGGTCTCCTTTCTTATGGACCGCGCAAACGACGCTGAGATTTCATTCAACGGGCATGCCTTATTCTGACTCTATCTTACGGTTGAGCTAGTGCATGTTCCCAATCAGCTCATCTCCAACTGCTAAAAGAAGCTCAGCAGGCAGGCCCTATGCGCCAGCAGCTTTAATAGATTTAATTTTTGATATCCCTATCTCAACCTTGCCTAATTCGGGTGGACGGAATTCTCTCTTATCTTCGTTTAGTGTGAATCGTGCGTTTTACCTGATAGCGGTATCTTGACCATCTTCATCGTTATGCAGCCCGGAGAAATTGTCTCTCCGTATTCTCAGGATTGACGGTGATTCGACTAGAATGTGTCCTTGTTCATCCCTGCAGGCTTTCGCTCTGGCTTTATATTATTGGCAAGTTCGTTTTACTCTTAGGTAATACTTTCGAACGTCGTTCCTGCGATAACATCTCTCCGTCTCCCCGATCTCGCGCTTCTCGTACTTTTTATTATTTTCCTTCTGAAAAGCGCATGTTCATATGTACCTTCTTTTCCGCTCGTAGAGCTCATGACCAACTCTCATTCGTCGATGCATCATGGCCAGGTATGGAATCCGGATTTCTGCATAGCCTTATTCCAATCGACTAAACCTGTTTTCGACGCAGGAGACTCGCCATTCGCCCTTCACCGTCTGTGATTTTCACAGGGAATCTCCAGATGACACCACGAGGAGGTGGCGGTGAGACTTGTTACCAATCCCGCAAGTTGTTCGTCTGCTCTTCCTGCTTTTTAGCAGGCCAGCTTCCATCGGATAGATCGTACCCTTACGAGGCCTTTGTTATTCCTTTTGCATCTGTCGTGGTGACATACCTTTCCGAAAAGTTGAATCGCTGGCTTCACCAACACATTTGACAACGAAAACATTTGACAACGTTTGGCAACAAGCCTTTTGGTAGGAAATACATGCTTTTGGGATTGAGTAGTCTCTTCTATAATGGATTTGATAATACATTCCGAATCTTTCAGTTCAAGTTGTTTTGAACGGACTTATGTAAGTCTGACGTCCATATATTAAATGCTGGTGTTCTCCAGGTCTCCGTTTTGTCTCCGACACGCTTTCTCATTTTTATAGACGCTTTCTTGTCCATACATTCTAAGTCAATCCACCCCTTTGCTGAAGACGGTACCTTCACATATTCGTTTGCTACCTTACGACTCTATTTTTCGGCTCTAATTGGTGAACGGCGGCGTATGTTGAGCGCATTAAATTTCGACATCGACAGCATCGTGTTATGGAAAAAACAGAATAGAGTGGATTTTAAGCTTCCAAAACACAGTGCTGTCTTCTCTCGTCCAAGCGTACCAGCAATTCGCAGCCATTATCCATGAATGGCACTTGCATTTGGGTATGTCACTACCAATCTTAGCTGGAACGACCTTATATTCGGTGTCGCCAAAAATTATGCGAAATGCCTAGGCTTCTTATACATATGCAACAAATTGTTCTCACCCTTGGATATGACCCTAATCTATAAGCCGGACATTCACCTTAAATAAGAGTTTGACGCTCATGTTTGCTGCTGTGCATCTAATACCTCATTGAACCCGCTAAATAGAATTAAATAACGCGCAATAAAACTGATAGGAGACTCCAATATCACCAAATCATTAGGTTCGCTGGGACATCGCAGAAATGTCTCCTGCCTCTTCCTGTTTTATCGATACTTTCACAGAAAATGTTCTAAAGAAATAGCCAATTGCGTTCCGCCCCTTCAACAATTTTCCTCCAACACACGTCTCTCTAGGAATCGTCATACATTATCGATCCTGAAGCTCACCTTCGGATGTATCGTCAAATATAAGGAATATTCTTTAACCGAACCACACGAATCTAGGATTCCTTGTCGGATTCAGTCTTCCCTTCTCAGTATAAAAAGCAATCATTTGAGATAAGCGTCCATCGTTATCTCCTTTATTCTTTCTCCTTTTTACCTTCGGCCCGCACTGTGTCATCAACATAGTAAGGCGGTAAGCCTTGAGTATGCGCCTATGAGCACAAAAAAAAAACTACGGACCTCTCGCAAACTACCAAAACCATGAGAAAATTATGGAAAATGGAAAATAATGGATCTATGCATATGAACCCGAAACTAATCAACAGTCGATTGTATGGGGTTTTCAAAAAGAGCCTAAAGAAGCTGTTGATGAGTTCAAATTACGTGTTTTGGAGATATGTATCTTAGCCGAAGTGGAAAAAGTGCTTCGAAAATGGGTTCCAACGCATGCTAAATGCATTGATCTTCACGGAGAACTTTTTGAAAAAAGTAACACTATTTTCGATTCTTAATATTTATTTTTACTTGTCACTTGTTTTTTACCAATTGTATTACACTCAGTAGGAGAGCTCTTTAAAACCCCCATTGAGTTATGTCTCCGTATCTTTGCATGTGATGATACACGTCATGGAGAACCTAAGCTGAGCTTCTTTCAATCACCCATATTGTGTGGGACACATATATGGAAGGGACCTACAGTTTCAGGTCAGCTTTCTTTGAGAACTATACTACAGAAGGGCCTTGTCAGAACCCTGATGAGGAGAAGCACCGTGAAAAGCACGTTCGATGACATGGCTGTTGTCGGGATTCGATCCCGTGTCATCAGCGTATCAGACAAAAATACGTATATATAAGGTAAGAGCCTAAATGATTCAGTTACGCCGACAATACCCATAAAGCATTTCGCAATAAGAACAAAATTTCGCGTACTATTTTTAATTTTTCTTTTTAGTTTGGCCTGGTGCTTTTGGGACAACCTTCGTAACTTTCTCTATCATGGAACTGTTCTAATCTCATCTCATAACTAGATGACTGCCGTCTTTCGTTTATTATTTAGAATTTAGCAATTAAGCTGGAGATGGAATGCATTTGGCCGTTTGGGTTGGAGCCTCACCGAGCATCGGCGTGACACACAGAAGCTCTCCCTCTGCTCTCTGTCAGCTTTGGTATAATAAGTTGACAGTTTTCAATACTCTCTGGACTTCGTGGGCTAGGTTTCAATGAACAAACCAAATCCATAACTTACTATTTGTCTACTTTCAATGGTACACTCGATTGGGACCATGTCAAATCTTTTGTTGGATTACACTGTATCATTAGATCGAGTAAATATTTTTATACCTCAGTGCTCTCCCTTTAGTATGTACAGTTCTAAAAGGAATGTATCCACATACATGTATATAAAATACGACTATCTGCCCATTTAGATATACGAACATTCCCAGTGACATATGACTTTGGCAGTTTGGGTGCCTGCTAAAATCCTTTAAAACATATTGCCTAGTTTGAATGAGACGTTTGTTGGTTTCATGCTTTTTTGTTCCTGTACTGGGGACAACTAAAAGAGCGATAAAAAATCCTTACCCTCCCACATATAATGCTGGCATATCCCTTAACTATTCTTACCGCCCATAACACATAAAAAAAGGAATAAGCAAAAAAGCATTGCAGAGATAATGTTTGGCAAAAGTTTTGCCTTCAGTGTCGTTCCTTTTTGCTTATCTCTCTATGTTGTTTTCCACTGATTAATTTGACTTGTTCCAAGTTTTTTTGTTTTTATTTGTTCATTTTTTTAACGCTCGGAAATACACAAAATTCTTTTGATACAAATGCTATTGTGGCGGATTTATGTTTGCGTTGATAAGGGCAATGTGGGAGAATTAAAAAGATTTAAATTGTCAAGCAGGATACGATGGAGCACAGCTGCATCGAAATAAGGGAGCATGCATATGTATATAGTTCGTTTGCCGTTGGAACCAATTTTTTAACCTCTTTTTCGGTATGGCGCTTGCTAATTTTCAAAATGTTTTTATAGAGATTGTTTAAGGGAGTATTTATTTAGGTGGCAGCGGATAATACAGGGGGGCCAAATACAAGTTTCTTTTTCAAAATGCAATAGAATGAACAAAAGAACGGCTTTATTAGTAACAATAAACATTCCCATTAATTATGAAATACAACGTCGTTCAAGTGCCTGCTTCGGCTGGCCTCGGAGTAGCGCACCCCACTTTTCCAAGACCCTGTTAATGGTTTCGGACTGTAGCTCACGGATTGCTTGGATGATATTGGCCTAAGGTGATTGAATCGTTTCCGGATTGTTGGCATAGAACGGTCCTTCACCGTTCCCCACAAAAAAGAGTCCAAAGGGGTCAAATCGCAGGAGACAGCTGTCAGTGCAAAATATCCTACGATTAAAAAAAAAAAAAAAAAAACTTGATGGCCCAACCTATAGAATCCTCATGGAGCTATTGTTACTCTATTGTAAATATTGGATGCACGGTTTATTGTCCCTAGATGGGATTGTTACTCATACATTGAGCAAAACTAATCTCACACATTTTTTGTGTACACAGTTTTGCAATACGTCCTTTGCGGATAAGCTTATATTGTTTTTATATTATTGCTGTGTCCATTATTAAGATGGTTAATTTTCGGTCCTCTACTGTGCATAACTCGATCGTTTGGATAAAAAAATCAAGAAATAGCGAGCAGTATTGGCCAAGAGAAAGGATTGTGTTCCATCATGACGATAGCAGGCCACACATAATTTTAATATTTTGGTTGGGAAGTCTTGTAGTTTTGTTGCCAACACCATACAGCCCGATCAGCAAAACAGCTTTTGAAAATCACTTTTATGTTTTTTTTTCTTGGAATATCTTTATATGTATGTACATATGTCTTAAGACGCAGTTTGGCAGAGGGGATTTCGAAGGGGGAAAAGAGGGGGAACCGATGCACATTGGTTTTAGGCTTCTGTGTAATGGTTAGGAAACACAGAGCTTGGTAGAGTATTTCATGTTTATACTACACTAGCTTTTGCCCGCGGCTTCGCTCGCGTTAAATTTGGGGTAACATGGTTCCCCTTTCCTGATTTAGAACACAGAAGAAAACTCGGAACAGAATGTTATTTTATTACGCTACTGTAGACGATATTGTTGCGGAGATGCAAGCGGACCGTTAAGTTCGAATTTCGCTGTCGAAGTTCGAAAACTCTCTGGAAGCGGGGATTGGAATGATGTCAACTTCCAATGGAATTGTCAGAGCGTTCTAGAGATTTCCGAAGGGGAACTTCCAACGGCGAACATTCGAGACGGTGGACCGAGAGCTATATAAGCGCGAACACTCGCCCTTGACAGACATTCAGTTTGTGGTATTAAAAAGCGTGTGACAAGTCAGTGTGATCAAACAGTGTGAAAATAAAAGCTCTCAACAAAGGTTTGTTTGTGTTATAAGTGGATAGTATTGGATAATAAATAAAAGTGGTGAAGCTACACAGATAATTGATCTGTGGTGAAAGAAATAGAAGTGTGTGTGTGTTTTTATTCGGATAAGAAGGACAATTGTAGTTTATCGCAATCCAGTGGTGCGAACCCTATTTGGTGTGGGGATAGAATAAATTCGTAACATTTGGTGTCAGAAGTGGGATTGTGAGTAAACGAGTGAAACTTTATTTGAGATATGAACTGAATCATTGCAAAAGTGAGAAAATGGTAAAATTGGAAAAGTTGACAATTGAACAACTGAAAAGAGAGCTGGATGCTCGGGAATTATCCACAGTGGGAAGTAAAGCCAACCTGGTGGAGAGACTGCGATCAGCGTTGCAGGAAGAAGGTTTCGACTGGGAGAATCACGAGTTCGGGGTGGAGAAGCCGTCGACATCCAGTGAATCAGCATTCGATATGCAGCAAATTCTCACAGCTATGAATGCTATGAGTGCTTCCATATCCCAGAAATTAGATCAAAAGCTGGAGGAAAATTCCGTTGCCGTAAGTACTTCTCTGAGTCCGAAACTGGAGGAAAATTCCATTTCCTTGAGCCAGAAACTAGATCAAAGGCTGGAGGAAAATTCCACTTTCCTGGGCCAGAAGCTGGAGACGTTAGAAGGGATGCTAGAGAACAATCGAGAAAGCCTAAGAAATATCCAGCAGACAGTCAACGATCGATTCCAGGACGTTGAAGAGAGGATCGAGACACTAGAATCGAGGTTCGACAAGAAGGTTCTAGATCTTGAGAATAATCAAGAAAAGAGAATCGAGACACTGGACAAGAAGGTTCTGGAACTCGAGAAAACTATCCAGAACGTACAGCATCAAGGAATCGTCGTACCGACTGCAGCATCAAAATTCACGGCTCCCAACTTCGACGGCAAGAGCGCTTTTAACATCTTTAAGCTCCAGTTCGAGACAACAGCGGAGCGGAATCAATGGGGAGAGGAAGATCGTGTGGCTGCCCTAGTAATTTCCCTTAAAGGTGAAGCAGCTGACGTTCTACAGATCATCCCGGAGACCCAGAGAAGGAACTACACAGCCATATGGGATGCTCTTCATCGAAGATACGGCAGTGAGCACATGCAGGCGATGCACAAGCTGGAACTTAAAGGACGCAAGCAGCGAGGAAACGAGACCATCCAGCAGTACGCTGCCGACATCGAGAGGCTGTCTCATCTAGCCTACGCGGATGTTCCAGTTGATGTGGTGGAAAAACTGAAAACGGATTCTTTCATCCAAGGGCTAAGGGACCCCGATACGCAACGAAGCCTGATTCTCCTGCCGAAGACATCTTTCAAGGAGACAGTTGCCAGCGCTCTCGTATGTGAAATATCGCTCTTGATATGCCGACCTTCCATCAAACTACGTCGCATATCTCAAGACCAGGATAGTTCGAGAACAACAACGGCTAGTAGGAGTGGTTCATTGCCGGGTAGATGCTACATCTGCGACCAGCAGGGGCACATTGCAAAGAACTGCCGCCTGCGAAGAAAGCGTTCGAGGTCTAGTTCGCCAAAAAGAGACCATGGGATTGAACGCGACCGTGGAGGTGCAAAAGGTGCACCTAACAATCCGTTAAACTAAAACGACTCAGTGCAGAGGGGCATGCGCTGGCTCCCACATTGGAGTGCCCCAGCATCCTCGTATCCCGAATCTGTAGGGGTGCAACCAGCCTAGTCATCGAGGGAACGATGGACGTGCGACGATATCTGCTGACGTTGGACACGGGCGCAACTCATTCAGTCATCCGAAGCGGATTGGTTTCTGACATCGAACCATTTTCCGAGGTAAGGCTTCGTACAGTAACTGGTGAGAAGGCGGAAGTTAAGGGAAAGGTCCAGAAAAGAATTACGATGGGTACCGTCGAGTTTCAGCATGATTTCATCGTTGCGGACATCACTGATGACATCATAATCGGCGTCGACTTCATGATTAGGCATGGCTTCACATTGGACCTCAACCAAAAAGTGATGAAGTATGGCAACTTGGAGCTCCCAATGGATAATGGATAATGGACAAGGTAACAAGGTCAGGCGAATAGTCGTGCAAGCGCGCCAAACAGTTCCCCCGAATGCAGAAGCTGTGGTTTGGGTAAAGATAGAAGAGGATGCGGGGACAAGCCGAATGTGGGTGGTCGAACCCGACAAACGAAATCGACCCAGCGATATCATTGTTGGAAGGGCTCTGGTGGAACCCCGACAAGACCAATTGGTTCCAGTACGAGTCCTGAATCCTGCCAGTACACCTAGGACAATACACAAGGGAACAACGATCGCTCAATGCCAAGAAGCTGCCGCTAATATGAACTGCGAAGTTCAGCAACACCGGGAAATCCAGACCAACAAAGCCTTCTTGAAAACTATGGTCAGAGAATGGACGCAACATCTAGTGGAGAAGCATAAAAGCAAAGCACTCTCCCTGCTTCGTAAATATTGGACAGTTTTTGCAGATGGTAAGAACTGTGGAAGAACATCAATTGTGAGGCACAGAATAGACACAGGGGACTCTAGACCGATCCGGCAACCACCGAGGAGGGTACCTTTGTCGAAAGAAGGAGAGGTGATCAAACTAATCGACGAGATGGAAAAGGAGGGCGTGATCGAACCATCTGCGAGCCCATGGAGTTCGCCAGTATTGCTAGTTAAGAAGAAGGATGGAAGCACCCGATTCTGCGTGGACTACAGGAAGCTGAACGACGTCACGAAGAAGGACAGCTATTCTATACCGAGAATCGACGACACCTTGGACACACTATCTGGTGCAAAGTGGTTCTCGACGCTGGACTTGCAAAGCGGATACTGGCAAATAGAGCTTGACCAGCAAGACAAGGAAAAGACCGCGTTCACCGCCGGGGGAGAGTTGTGGCAATTCTCTGTGATGCCCTTCGGTCTTTGCAATGCACCAGCCACATTCGAGAGACTGATGAACCGGGTGCTAAGAGGACTTCACTGGAGGACTTGCCTTGTCTATCTGGATGACATAATTGTCATGGGCAAGGATTTCGACGATCACCTTAAGAAGCTTGAAGAGGTACTGGGACGTATTCAAGCAGCCGGATTGAAATTGAGCCCGAAGAAATGTTCGCTCTTCCAGAACGAGGTGAAGTACTTGGGACATGTGGTGACTGCAGAAGGAGTCCATACAGATGAAGAGAAAATCTCGGCGGTTAAAGAATGGCCGCGGCCGAAGAATCTTCATGAGTTAATGTCATTCCTGGGACTTTGCACATATTACAGGCGATTCATCCCAGGATTTGCAAGCGTTGCCAGCAGTTTGCACGAGCTCACCAAAAGGAATCGGCCATTCAAGTGGGAGAAGCCGCAGGAGGAAGCGTTCATTCACCTGAAGGAATTGCTCTGCAGTGCGCAGATTCTTGCATATCCTGTCCCGGGAGAAAAGTTTATTTTGGACACAGATGCGAGCGGACATGGAATCGGAGGAGTACTCTCTCAAATGATTGACGGGCGAGAACGGGTCATCGCTTACTACAGTAGGATCCTATCGAAGCCGGAGAGGAACTACTGTGTAACCAGGAGGGAGCTTTTAGCCGTGGTCGACTGTGTCAAGCATTTCCACAAATATCTCTATGGCCAAGCTTTTCATCTTAGGACGGACCACGCAGCGTTGAGATGGCTGCTGCAGTTCAAAAACCCGGAAGGCCAGCTTGCTAGATGGATAGAGAGAGAGAGAAGGAACAGGTCACCGACATCCGTTGTTTCCAGTTGCTGCCAGAAGATTCCTGGACTGTCGAGAAGGTCGGAAGGAAGCAGCGAGAAGATGCCGATCTGGCAGTCATCATCGACTACCAAGAACGAGGTTTTCGACCAAGTTGGCAGCAAATATCCAGTGAAAGCCCAATCGTGAAAGCTTACTGGGCTCAATGGCAGAGTTTGAAGCTGAAGAACGGTTGCCTCTACCGCAGTTGGGAAAGTGAGGACGGGAACATTGTAAACGATCTGCTGGTAATTCCGAAAGGACAAATCGAAGAGGTCATCCGAGAATACCACGAGGGACCAAGCGGGGGTCATCTTGGTGTTAACAAGACCGTTGAAAAGATCAAGAGACGTTTCTACTGGGTAGGATGCCATGAGTCGGTTACGCGTTTCATTCGCAGGTGTGAACAGTGTGCGAAGGCAAAGGGTCCAGTTAGGAAAACTCGAGGAAATATGCAGCAGTACAATGTTGGAGCACCGTTCGAACGTATCGCAATGGACATTGCAGGCCCATTCCCAACGAGCAACGCTGGAAACAAGTACGCGCTAGTGGTGATCGATTAATTCAGCAAGTGGCCTGAGGTGTTTTGCATCCCGAACCAGGAAGCCAAAACCATTTCGGATGCATTCGTGAATAACTGGGTCTCGCGTTATGGAGTACCAATGGAACTGCACTCAGACCAAGGGAGAAACTTCGAGTCGTCGGTGTTCAAAGAACTCTGTGACATGCTAGGTATCAGAAAGACGCGGACAACACCATTACATCCACAATCTGATGGCATGGTCGAAAGGTTCAACCGGACGATGGAGGAATACCTGAGAAAAGTCGTCGTCGGAGATCAGAAGGACTGGGATGAACATCTCCCCCTTTTCCTAATGGCATACCGTTCGGCACAGCACAATTCAACGGCAACAACACCCGCCGAAGCCATTTTTGGAACTGATCTCCGACTTCCATCGGACTTGAAGTTCGGCGTGGTACTACCGACAACTAGCGGCAGGGAAGACTTCGTAACCGAAAAGAAGGAACAGCTGAACTCCATCCATCAGTTCATCCGGGAGCGACTGAACTTGGTCAGCGATAAAATGAAGGCGCGATACGACTTGAGGGCGAATACTTCTGGATTCGAGACCAGACAATTGGTATTGCTGTACAACCCACAACGAAAAAAAGGCTTGTGCCCCGAATTGCAATCAGCCTGGGACGGACCATATGAGGTCATCAAGAAACTCAATGACGTGGTATACCGGATACAGCAGATGGGAAACAGACGGGCGAAGTATAAAATTGTCCACGTAGAGAGGTTAGCACAACATTACGGAGAAGGGTCCAATCGCTTGTTCGAGGGCGAACAAGTTTAGGAGGAGGGCAGTGTTGCGGAGATGCAAGCGGACCGTTAAGTTCGAATTTCGCTGTCGAAGTTCGAAAACTCTCTGGAAGCGGGGATCGGAGTGACGTCAACTTCCAATGGAATTGTCAGAGCGTTCTAGAGATTTCCGAAGGGGAACTTCCAACGGCGAACATTCGAGACGGTGGGCCGAGAGCTATATAAGCGCGAACACTCGCCCTTGACAGACATTCAGTTTGTGGTATTAAAAAGCGTGTGACAAGTCAGTGTGATCAAACAGTGTGAAAATAAAAGCTCTCAACAAAGGTTTGTTTGTGTAATAAAGTGGATAGTATTGGATAATAAATAAAAGTGGTGAAGCTACACAGATAATTGATCTGTGGTGAAAGAAATAAAAGTGTGTGTGTGTTTTTATTCGGATAAGAAGGACAATTGTAGTTTATCGCAATCCAGTGGTGCGAACCCTATTTGGTGTGGGGATAGAATAGATTCGTAACAATATTATATGTCTTTCCATTTGGGGATGGAATGTAAAGATTCTGGGCATAGGACACACGCGAACATGCTACATACAATTGTCCATGGGAAAAGCACGGCTTTTCTAAGTTCACCCCAGTCACCTTTAATGTTTGACCTTGCGCTTTGTTAATGGTCATAGCGACACTAAGCTTTGGAGGAAATTGTAGCCATTTAAACTGGAACGGGAGATCTGTGGGAATTATTGGGATTCGTGGGATCATTACATTTTCACCCCTACCTACGCCGGTTAAGATAGTGGCGCTAATGATATTGCGGCCAAGTTGTGTGACACGAAGTCTCGTCCCATTACATAATCATGGGGCATCCAAATTTCGCATAAGCATGACTGGGACGCCTAGTTTTAATTGAAGCTTCTGTGAGGGTACACCTGACAGCTCAAGCGAATTTAGAAACTCTACGAGATATGATGTGCTCTGTTCTGTATCCATAACTGTGTCTATTGACAAATACTCTGTTGTATCTCCTGGTACTTTACTCAATATGTCTGAATTTATTTTGTTGACAACATCATTTTTAGGTGCTAAAATTGCTCTTTCACATAAATATTGCTCTTCGTGTATATTGTTTTGTAAATCTGGGTAAACACTTGCAACTAATTCTGAATCACCGTGTACTAAGTGACAAAAATCTCCCGTCACTGTCACACAGCCCTCGGCATCAGTTTCTAACCGACCTTCTCCTATTTTCAATAGTGTTTCGGCATTAGTGGATCCTAATTAAATGCAGCTTCATTAAATATCGACCAATTATTTCTTTCAAAATTACGCCGACGTTCTGCTTGGAGCTGCGCATTTAAATTTCTGCGTGCCTGTGCTAGTTCAGGTGTTTCATCGGCTCTTAAAGCAGCTTTCGAGTTTTCGAGTAGCCTTTGCTGAGTTCGAGCGGGTGTTTCAGAAGCTCTAAGAGCAGCATGACGTTCTGCATCGTCGAGCAGCCTCTGCTGATTTTGAGCAGGTGTTTCCGAGGTTCTCAAAGCAACTTGACGTTCAACCTGTCCTTGCCTTCTAAGTTCAGCATCTTCAAGAGATTCTTGGGACCGAGCTAATCTCTTCGCTTGTGCTTGAGAAGACACTCTTGAAAAGTTCGACTCATAGAATTATTGAGGGATAAGTGGAAAATAAATGCTAGGTACTTACAATTTTTATACATATTTACTTTAAACAAAAAAAAAAAAAAAAAAAAAAACAAAACCAATTCACGAAGCAAAACTAAATCCAAAAACAAAGCGATTGTCTTTATTATAAATCTAAACTAAATGAATTAATACAATCCGAAAAACAACGACGGTAAAACTGAATCCGAAACTGAGTTTGTTTTCGGAAATCGGAAAACCAAACCAAGCAAACTATACCAAATCGTAAAGATAAACACGAATTGAAATTCTCGCAAAGCTTAAATCTCGCAATATGGTCGTTGCATTCGTTTGTCTCACACAAATTTCCATCCCCTACTCAATTTTTTTTTTGCTCCATACAAATATCCCCCCCCACACATGGAAATGGGGGGCTAGAAAGAGAAAAAAGTAGCCTAAGTCACTCTCCAGCTCCCTTCAGCTATCTCCACTTAAAAAATCACGTCAATTCGTCGCTCCGTTTTGCCGTGAAAGACGGACAAACAGACACACACACCTTCACATTTATAATATTAGTATAGATAACTCCACATATGACATATTGCATATTCTATGTCCCAAGACAGGCTTGAGGAAAAACTGATGAAAACTTGGAGGGGTGGAATGCATCTGGTTAATTCACTAGAGCACTTAGCGTGTTGGACTCTGACGCGTGTTCGGGATCTAATAACACCAGGGCCATCGAATTACACAATGTCCCCCATCTACCTCTACGCGGTGCCGTGATTTGTACATTTGGCATTGGAGTTTTCAGCATTGGCCTTATGTCACTTTGACAAAGCGACATAGGGTTAATTTGGCTTTATGTCACTCTCCACTGTATACCTGTTTTGCCTACCTGTTTAATATATAGTTTTATATCCGAATGGGGACAGTAAAAAACACGAGAAAAATAATTGTGGCTTTATTAGGCAAAATGAACTGCTTGCAACAATAACCAAAAAAAGAGTGCGTGGCGTCCTATTCCATTTTACAGATCTAGCTCTCCACTTTCTTCTTCTCAGAAGACGAGAGTAGGAGAGTGCTATATGGAAAAGACATCTACGCTCGTGGTTCTCCAAACACCTAGCGTGGCTGTGTACAGTATGTGTACTAATATTAATATTAGTACTAACTACTAATAGGGTGTGCATGAGTTTATATAACAATATGTATACCCCTCATAAAACATTCTGGGAAATTTAAATTGATTAAAAACAGAATAAAAAGAAACTAACTTGTTGTTTTCAATAGTTTTACTTAAAATAACAAATAAATATGCGTGCAGTTTTCCATAATTTGTCGACAAAATGGAGAAGGAATGAGGTTGTTTCTTTTCATATACACGTACATAGCGTAACGGATACAATTATTGGCACCCCCTTCTTTGCACCAACGTTCTAAAATGTCGAAAAATCCATCTAGCGATATAAGAAACTCTCTCGATTTGACTCGATCGTCGTTCAATAAGACACCAGGAAATTAAAAATCCCAGGCTTTGAAAGCTTTCCATATAATGGCAATTACATCTTCGATTGCACGTGTTGTTCTCGTGGTCGAACCATGACGTTATGATCAACATTTACCTTTTCTATCCATTGCTTTCTAAGGTAGGTCAAAAAGTCTTTAAAAATGCGTTCACCACTTTTCTTAAATAGTATGTCATTTGCTTTTGAATTGAAAATATCAAAAGCTATATATATATCTTTCGGTCTTAAAAGGGAAAGTGTTAAAAATTGACGAAACAGTCTATTGGCTTCCTTGTTTCTATGCAAAAATGTCACAAATAGTGGTATTTTTGAGGCTATTCTTCTTAAGGCTTGACAAAAGTAAAACCAACACGATATACATATGTTTGCACTTGGGAACATTTTCTGCAAGCTATTCCCTAGAGCTTTTTCATAATCTGTTATGAAGCAATCGGGTTTGAATTTAAATAAATTAGCCTCAATGTATTGGAATAAATGAGTATAAGCGGACAACGACTTATGGCTCATGAGAACGCAGATGAAAGGATAAACCTGGAATTGAAATGTATTTTCTTACAAAAATGAGCCAAAATTGATGACAGTTTTTAAACTGATTTTTAACTGAACTTAAATAAGGACGGTCACGAGACAAATCATTACTGTAAACTTACAGGTTTGTTATCGGAAAAGTGCATGAAAACAGCATGATGACTACACTGAAAGTGGAATCCAAAAGATAATTTCGAGTGAAACCACTTGGTAGGTATTAAATTCAGTTGCGATTGTTGGTGACAAAAATACGGTGTAACAAAAGTTTTTTTCTATAACAGTGTTCCTATAGAAACTTTCTGCTTTCTCCAAGTCAACCAGACAGGCACCAGTGCATTTATTCCATTGGATATCCGAGACGAGTTTCGACGCGGCATGTATAGTATCATGCCCTGCCCTGAAACCGAATTGGTTATCGGGAATGTCTAAATTTAAACAGGGCTCTATGGATTACCAAGGGGGAGGGAGCGAGCAAACAGAGCAAAGAAGTTGATCGCGCTTAACATGGCAAACGCCAGTTTCGTTCTCTGTCCCTGCTCAATCCAAGTTGACACACAGCTTCCGCGTGGCCCCCCCTGGATAGCTACCCTGGCACCCGCCAGGTAGTGAACCAATGTGTGCAGCGACCCAACCCCTTGTTCCTGGGGAAAGAGGAACCTGGCCCTCCAGGTTGGGGGTTGTGCTTAGGGGTAACATCCCTATCACGCAAAAACCTATTTGTTCCGAAACAACAACAAGCCTCGGATACGGACGGATACAAAGCTGACGACCCCTGCAAACGACTAACGGACTTGAGAGTCTGCACCTGGAATCTTAGGTCCCTTAACAGACCGGGTGCAGGCGATCAATTGGAGCAACCTCTCAACTGCTATATAGCAGATATAACCGCACTCCAAGTGCCATGGGATGGACCAGGCAAAAAACGGACGGAAAACTGCGACATCTACTACGGGAACTGCTGCAAGGAGAACAAACAGCGCTTATTCGAGTGGGGATTCGTTATTCGAGGAAGACTCCGACAAAAGTCTTTAGCTTCCGAGATGTAAGCAAACGCCTCATAACAATCCGCATCAAAGCTAAATTTGGAAACATTAGCTTAATATGCGCAACGGAAGAAAAGGACGGTCGACTCAAAGAAGAATTCTACGATCTACTAGACAGAACATATGCCCAATGCCCCAGCTACGACACAAAAATAGTCCTAGGAAAACTTAATGCAAAACTGGGAAAAGAGGACATATTTGAGTCGATCATAGCATCATAGAAAGCATAGCCTCCATAACACCACATCCGACAAGGGACTAAGGCTAATCGATTACCTAACGGGGCGTAACCTCCTTGTAGCAGGCACGCGATTCCCCCATCTCAACATCCACAAGGGTACATGGCGGTCTTTTGATCAATCGACCACCAACCAGATTGACCACATTGCGATCGACGCCAGACACTCCTCCTGTATTCTCGACGTACGAACCTTCCGAGGGGCCAACATCGACTCGGACCATTACCTTGTTGTAGCCAAGGTACGAATGAGGATATTAAGAATGCTTAAGAGTCGAGTAGCACAACGTAAGTTTGACGTCGGAAAGCTACAATCGCAAGAGACTGCCAGAATCTTTGCCGATCGTGTCTCCTCCAAGCTCTCTCAAAATCCGCTCACAGCAGCACAAACAATAGAGCAGGAATGGGTGCATTGCCAGAGCGCCGTCAGAGACGCTGCCTCAGAGGGGCTGAGTTTCAAACCGCCACCACCTAGAAACCCGTGGTTCGATGAAGAATGCGAGCAAGCCCATGCAGCAAAACAAGTGGCATATAAAGCCATGCTGCAACGACGGACGAGAGCTGCTCGCGAAATCTATGAGCAGAAGAGAAGAGAGGAACACACGCTTTTCAGAAGAAAGAAGAGAGAGCGCGAAATCGAGGAGATGGAGAGATGCTTCCGCAGGAATGGCGCCCGTAAGTTTTACAATAAGGTAAAATGAACATGCCATGGCTACAAAGCCAGAGCGGCGGCCTGCAGTGATGAAAATGGAGAACTGGTAGTAGAGTCGCAGTCGATGCCGAGGATTTGGAAAGATCACTTTTGCAGACTGTATAACGGCGATGATAGACCAGATACTGCTGTCAGGCAGAACGAGCCATTCTTAATGGACGGCAATGAAACAGAATTCAGTCCACCCGACCTAGACGAAGTTAAGATAGCGATATCAAGACTTAAGCCGCGGGCGCAGACGGCCTGTCTGCTGGGCTTCTTAAGGCGGCTGGATTTGAGCTGGTAAAGTGTATGGACCATCTCATTTGCAAGGTATGGTCGGAGGAAAGCATGCCCGACGAATGGAATCTCAGAATCGTTTGCCCGGTCCATAAGAAAGGAGACCCCTATAACTGCGCCAACTATAGGGGAATAAGTCTCCTTAACATCGCATATAAGATCTTCTCTGCCATATTGTGTGAACGCCTGAAACCGTTTGTGGATAACCTGATCGGCCCTTATCAGTGTGGTTTCAGGCCGGGTAAATGCACAATAGACCAAATATTTACGCTACGGCAGATCCTGGAGAAGACCCAGGAATACCAAATCGACACTCGCCACCTCTTCGTCGTTTTCATGGCTGCATATGACAGCGTGTATAGAGATGAGCTATACAAAGCCATGTCTAGTTTTAACATTCCTGCCAAACTCGTCCGACTGTGCAGGATGACAATGGAGAATCCTCGCCGTTCCATTAAGGTCGGTAATGAGCAAACCGAGACCTTTGATGTTAAAAAAGGATTTAGGCAAGGTGACGCGCTGTCATGCAACTTTTTCAACATCGTGCTTGAAAAGATCGTGCAAGACTCACTGGTCAACACAAGAGGTACGATTTATTTCAAGTCTACGCAATTGCTTACGTAAGCCGACGACATTGACGTGATTGGACGGACACAGCGAGACGTCAATGAGGCCTTTGTAAGCATTGAGGTAGAAGCGGCTAAGATGGGTCTCAAGGTTAATGAGGGTAAAACCAAATATCTGCTTTCATCCAAAAGAGACGGACAACACCGACGTATTGGCCAGAACGTCACCATGGGCGGATATAACTTTGAAGTGGTCAAGGAATTCGTCTACCTTGGCTCACTGATGGCCAGCGAAAACAACACCAGCGCTGAGATAAAACGCAGAATCACTCTTGCCAACCGCTGTTTCTTTGGGCTCAAGAGGCAATTGAGAAGTAGAGCCCTCTCTCGGAAAACCAAGGTGACACTGTATAAGACCTTAATCATCCCAGTCCTCCTTTACGGCGCAGAGGCTTGGACAATAGCAAAAGCGGATGTAGATGCCCTTGGTCGTTTTGAGAGGAAAATTCTGCGCACTATCTACGGTCCCGTTTGTTCAAACGGTATATGGAGGAGAAGATATAACGAAGAACTGTACGGGTTGTACAGTGACATCGGCCTGGTACTTCGTCTACGGATACAAAAAATTCAGCTCCAACCCGAAGAGTCTTTGAATCCACTCCAGAAGGAAGGCGCGGCAGAGGACGGCCGCATCATCGGTGGCGCACGCAGGTGGAAGGGGACCTTAACCAACTGGGCGTGCGGCGCTGGAAACAGCTGGCCAAAGACCGTGCCGGCCGGAGACGCTTGTTGGTTGAGGCCCAGGTTCACCATGGACTGTAGCGCCACCTAAGTAAGTAAGTATGGATTACCTTCTCGAAGATCTTGCTAATACTCGGAAGGAGACTTATCGACCGGAGATTTCTTAGGGATTGGTTGGACTACCGCCGTTTTCCAATGCACCGGATAATATGCATTATTCAGTGCATTGTTGAACAGGATGGTGTACTGGTGGAATGCGCCTGAGCACCTGGATATACCATCAATACCCGCGGATTTTTGCTTTTTAAGTGACATGAAGATCAACTGGAGATCCTCTGTCGAAATGAACAGCACCTTCATTGGCGATGGGGTTATTTGCCATAGAATCGTCCTTGAACCTGGTAAAACCATGGCTCTCGGATCGCCATCATCGATATTATTTCGAAGGTAGAAGTGGTGACGCAGGGCTCTATTCTCCAGGTTGTGGTTCGCCTTCCTGGAAGAAAGCCACAATTGTCGTCACTTTCTCCTGAGGACTCTCGATTACAAAGAAGTCATCGTCTAGGACGGCGCTCGATGTTGACTGTGCGTAATAAATATGTATTCGTTGTCTGACGTTTATTTTTTCTCCGAAATATTTTATTTATCTGCGGGAACATATTCGCGTTGTTGGTTTACAGCGCAATTTTTTTTGCTCCAGTACAGACTTATGGATATTTTATAATTTTCTTTGATTAACTGTTGGAGATTTTTAATCAGAGACTTCAGGGTCCTGACCTCCGGGTTTTGTCTGTCGGTAAACCGCCTGTACAAGAGTTTGAGTCTTGACAGGAGTCTACTTTTTTGTCTGTAAAGTGCGTCTATGGTCGCGGTGCAGTACACGCCGTTGGCGTGGAACCGTTCCGTCCACTCTGCCATTTCTGCAAATTCGTCCGGTATTTGGATTACGGCACCAAGTTCGCAATGGTCACTTTCATACTCAACATTAGATCCAGATAGGCAACGTTTCTAGGAAACGAGGGACTATCCGTTGCGAGTAACTTGAGTTTACTTACAGGCACAATAGATCTGCAAAGGTTGCAGTGCCGTATTGCTAAGGGTAGCACTAGCCCCATAATAAAAAAAAAATAAATACTTGAGCTTATACTCAACGTTGTGCAGGGCCCACCAATGGCTTAGTAGGTTCCCTCTAGTGTTGGGTGCATTATTGCCCCAATCACTATGTTTGGCATTCAGATCTCCGGCCAAAACATAAAAGTTTTCTGCCGAGTCTAAGCGCAGAAATCGAAAGAGTAGTTCGAACTCGGCAACCAAGATGTTGGGCTGAGGTGCTTCAGGCGAATATGCCGATACTATATATGTATGTACATAGTTCCGAAGGAAGATACACAAAACACATGCCTCCAGCACTTGGAATCTACGCACTTCACCGCTATATATATTTTTATGTTTAATACTTTTTTATGAAGATTGCGACACCTCCGCCTTGAGTGGCATTGGATCGGTCTCTTCTTATTATATTATACTAATTGTGCCGAATTTCGTGTCTTTGGTTTAGCTTAGTTTCGCTAGCCCAGACACTCATCAGGGCTTTCTTCCTGCAACATGTTAATAAGAACGGCGCGTCGCTCAATCCTAATTAGTGAATTCACATTTACAGCCAGGATCTTTAAGAAACTCTCTACCGGCGTACCCATTACGGCTGTAGAGGCGCTAAGTTCGGCAGAAACGAGTAGATCCTGTGCATTCCTCTCGCCTGCTCTGTGATCTGCTGCTGGAGCTGGCCGATCTGCCCTCGAATGGCGAGCAGAATCGGCAGCAGGTCCGCCTCGGCCTCAGGTGCCTAACGAGCAGGCACTGGGGCTTTGGGTGCAGCCTCTGATGTTTGTACCGCTTTTCCCTGACCTGCTGCCTTTTGGACGTAGGTCCATTGATGTGTGACTGCTAAAGTATGGATACCCCTTGAGGGAGATGTGTTCTCGACTTTCTGTCGAGTATCTTTTATTTGTTTTATCTGCTGAAATTTGGGGCAGCCCTGATAGTTTGTGGGGTGCCCCGAGTTCCCACAGTGTGCGCATAAAAGTTATTCTCTTTCAAGAACCTTCTCTGCACCCCGGTCGCATTCGTCATATCTATGGTTCTGTGCACACTTGACGCATTGATGTTACATTTCGCAATTCGGTGCAGCGTGCCCGATTTTTTTGCAGCGGATGCATTGGATAATGTTTCCGTGCCTTTGTAATTTTTCTCATCGCACGACCTGGGCGTCTATGGTGGTGATATTCCTTAGACGCTCCAGGAGTTAAATGCGTGCAACTAAATATGATCAGGTGAGTTCCAAGCACTGTACCGATGGTTACACATGCAAGAAACCCAAGCCAAGCCATTTATCAGGCCACAAACCACGCTACTTACTTACTTACTTTGATGGCCAACAAGCCCCTCCAGCCGGCCCGATCTTTGGCCAGCCGCTTCCAGTTCCGCACGCCCAGCTGGTTGAGGTCCCCTTCCACCTGTGCGCGCCGCCTTAAATGCGGTCGTCCTCTGCTGCGTCGTCCCCCGGGGTTGGAGTCGAAGACTCTTCGGGCCGGAGCGTTGATGTCCATTCGCTCTACATGGCCTAGCCATCTTAGACATTGGATCCGAAGACGTCTAACCAGGCCGATGTCGCTGTACAGCCCGTACAGTTCTTGGTTGAATCTCCTCCTCCACTCTCCGTTTACACAAACGGAGGACGGGATGATTTAGGTTTTGTAGAGGGATACCTTAGTTTTTTGGAGAGAGGGCTCTACTACATTTTCATTAATTTACACATTACATATTGATCTGAGTAAAATATTACCCATAGTATACATTAAGTACTATTTAACTAAATTCCATCAAGTGAGCAATATTTTTTATGCTTACGTCGCAATGACGTAGGTTGACATTTTCTTGTACACATACCAAATCCACTCAGTCAATTAAAAACTCAGTTGTGAACGAGTGAACTCGTTTTTCGGATCAAGAAATTGATCCAGATAAAAAGCTGGATCACGTTATGTTGTTGTAATGCATGTAATCAATGATCAGAAGTGGATCAAGTAGGCATAATAAAGAACACCTGTTCTGACCAAGACGTCGGTGCTGCGCGTCTTTCTTGGATGACAGCATATATTTGGTCTTGTCTCCATTTACCCTTAAACCCACTTTAGCCGCTTCTGCTTCAATGCTAGCGAACGCCTCATTGACGTCTCGCTTTGTCCGTCCAATAACGTCAATGTCATCTGCGTAGGCAGCAATTGTGTGGACTTGAAAATTGTATATTGTAATTGTAATTGTAAATTGTAACTGTAAAATTGTAATTGAAGTAAATCGTACCTCTTGTATTGGACGCAGAGTCCCGCACGATCTTTTCAAGAATAATGTTAAAGAAATCACATGACAGTGCGTCACCCTGTCTAAAACCTTTTTTCACATTAAAGGGGTCGGTTAGTTCACTTCCAACCTTAATGGAGCAGCGAGAGTTCTCCATAGTCATCCTGCACAGTCTGACAAGTTCGGCAGGGATGCTAAAACATGACATGGCTCTGTATAGCTCGTCTCCATAACAATCCATATGCATCTTGATTGGCGTCGTCATACACTTGAAAAACTGTATGGAAAAAAAGGGCAATGGACAGGACGGGAGTTTAGAAAAGAGATGGATTAATTTAAGTTGTGCTGAATCTTTACAATCATTTCTTTACAATCATTAATTGCAAATTTTGTGGTTGCGATTGCGAATGCAATTTTTCGATGTCTGACTAAATTCTGCTGTTCCGAGATATCTATGTATCTCAAAAAGTTCGGGTACGGTCAATATGTACAGTCCGTTGCATCCTTTCTTAAGGTTGGATAACCTAATTCCATTTCAAAAAGATATTACTCGCTAGTGTCCTGTTTAGTACATTATTTCTTTAAAATCAGTTATAATTCGCGGTCCTTGATAGACAAACTTTACGCACCAGGAGCGAGGTTGATGCCGACTTACTGTTTCCATGTATATATGTACAAATTCTCATTTGATCACCGTAACCGTTCTTTTGCAACACCACTAAAAAGAAAAAACATTTTCTCGTTAAATAAAGGCCACTATGACGATGAAGCCGCAATGAAGTCATCTCGTATTTGGTCACCATAGTCATATCTTCTAACCAACTCTTTTTCATTTATCTTCAACTCCATTTCACATAAATACATCACAAAAACTAAATCCAACTCCTGACACATATCAGAAAATACATCTTCGCCGTTATGATTAACTTCCCACCTCGCAACCAAATGAATAGCAAAAACTCAGGGAACATGGAAAAATCACCAGCGAATATGCTTTGCGTGTATGAAAAACAACCTTAAACCGCAGCCGTGTGAAAAAGTGTTTTCCTTCCTTTTTTATGGTATCGTAGGACATGGTACAGATATCAGACACGAACACGACGTTTAACCTAATCCTTCTGATGTTCGTGTAAAATCAGGATGAAATTGTTTGGATAATTTGTCGGTCGTCCTGAAGTCTTCTGTAAATTTTTTCGTTACATTTTTTTTTTGATCAGAAACTCCTGTCGAAATAATGGATTGGTTGGTTGTGCTTTTAGCATTGTGGTGGCTTTTCTTTGTGCAAGGATGGATCAAAGAATAATACGTGGGAGTGGTAAGGGTGTGGTTAAGCACAAGTAAAGTTAAGTATAGATGTAAAAAGCGAATAAGAAAAATCCATTGAAGACGAGTTAAGGGATGAGCTAAGGAAGACGGAACGATGGCTTGAGTGGAAAGACAACTCAAGTTGTGAGATAAAAAGATTGTAAAGGATAAAAAAAATAAACGAATTTTGAGATGCTCCGTCGACGGAGATTGATGCACTTGCACCACAGAGAAAAAAAAAAGGTCGGGTTTCGGCGCTTGGCGCCAAATCAATTATTTCGTGACAACGTCTATTATACCATTTTATGAATGAGGTATAAATATTATATATTCAACAATTACATATAATTTTTTTTATGATTTCAATGTTTTATTTTCATATTACAGTATTATACATGTATTTAATTGAATAAGACAATTTTATACTCAAACGTTTAAGTGTTCTTTATTTCTAATATTCTATTTACAATAGGTCTATGATATGATTTTATTTGATTTAATTCCACTAAACGACGCTGAATTTTTTTTATCTGACATGTTGATAATTCTCGCGCGAACTCACTACTACATACTCGCTAGGCCACGCCTACTCACACGGTTAGTCTACATTTTTCTGCGTTTTTTGCGATTCGGCATCCCATATTTCAGCGCTAACCGATTTAATAGACGTTGTCACGTCAAAAAATGTGCAAAACCATTCAACTTCCATGATTTTTATGGGAATCCTTATCTATCAGCAGAATTAAGCCATTGTGTTTGATAATCCAGCACATCGAGGAAACTTTGTAGAAGACCATAAATCCAAATTATAAAACCAAACAACACGTTATTGCAGCAAAAGATAAACAAAATATTTAACATAAGTTCATTAGCTTTCTCAGCGGAATAAATTAAATTCATACACAGAAAGTCTATGCACATGTGACCTTTTATCCGTTTGGAGATAGACAACAATTCGGCAAATTCCCAAGGATTAGCAAAACACAACCCACCTGCTCGCTTTGCGCTGTCTGCTATGAAAATCTCCGTGTTGATCAAAGATTAAAAGGTCAATTATTTTCACACCTTCATAGTCTGAGCTTAACCACAGATACTGAGACATAATATTTACAGACAGCTGAAAGTTATAATGAGAAAACCGTCGACTGACAGGAGCGTATATACAAAATCGTGTGGTTCTCAAGTGGTGTAGGAAGGCGGTTTGTTTTATCAAAGGACGATACGCGTCCCTGTACCTTAGTATACATATGCTTACGTATACAACAAGTTAAGAATGGCGTGAGAATAGCAAATTAATTTTGTTTAATTTTCGCAAGGGCCAAGGGCAGGGCGATAGATGCATATGATTTTCGGAAAGGTGTGGTGCGTTGTTTTAAGGAAACCGCATGTACGATACACGCTTGAATTTATGAACACGACGTCAGGATAGCCGTGTATTAAAAACGTTTATTTTTTGGGAAGTCAAATATTTATTAACATTTCTTTTATAATTGATTTGACAGTTGCTGCGGTCGTAGCGTACAGTGGAAGGATACTAATGGCATACGAATAAAATAGCCGTGACCTCATAATGTATGTATGTATGTTGGCGTTACAGTCCATGAAGAACCTGAGCCGAGCTTCTCTCAATCACCCATGTTGTGTGTGATTTCATTTTCACATAGGTGAAAGGGACCTACAGTTTATTGCCGGTTCCGAACGGCGAATTTCGAGAAGCTCTTCATGACAATTTTACTACAGGGGGTTTTGTCAAAACCCCGCTGAGGAGAAACACAGTGAAAAACACGTTCGATGACATGGCTGTGTCGGGATTCGATCCCGAGTCATCAGCGTCAGAGGCCAACACACTACCCACTGCGCCACGGTGCTCTTCTCATAAGCTGTAGTTATTTATCAAGCTTTTTGCGGGCTACTATAATCTATACTTAAACACCTTAGGTTCAGGACTAGCTAAAATAAAAAACTGAACTAATTAACTATAGGAACTTAACTTAGGAAAAAATAAGTTAGGGGGACGAGCAGATGAACTGCGGTGTAATAGGAAGTAGAAGAGCCGTAGTAGGATATCATGAAGACTTGTAAAAAGCAGACGATATATGTATGTAGATGAGTAGAAGTAGGGGTCGTTTGTGATTAGTTATCAAAACGTAACATTTCGTAAATGGGTTCAAAGCGGCCGTATTTGGTGTGATAAAGCGGGGAGTCGCAACGAGGATTGGTGTTGTCTTCTTCTTTTTCTTCATGGCGCTGAAGACCGGTGTGGTCCTGGGCCTCAACTAAAAAGCGGCTCCAGCCAGCACGATCCCTTGCCAGCTGCCTCCAGTCACGCACACCAAGTTGGTTAAGGTCTTCTCGACTTGTTTGCGCCATTTGAGTCGAGGGTTTCATTTGTTGCGTTGTTCGAATGGCTCTGATTCTAAGATTCCTCGGGCCGAAGCTACGTTGTCCATACGCTCTACATCGCCTAGCCATCTTAAAACCGTAGCCAATATCGACTCGGATCATTTGCTTGTTGTGGCCAAGGTAAGAGCACGGATACCGAAAAAACAACGGAGACGAGACAACCGCATCCGAGCGCTAGGAACTTTGGCGACTAAGTCTCCCAAAAACTCTCTGGAAGTGCCACGCCGCCTGCAGTAACGGTAGAAGAAAAATTGAGGCTTTGTCAAGGAGCTATTAAAGAACCTGCCATTAATGTGCTGGATTTTTTTTTTTGAGATGGAGAGGTGTTACAGCCGGAATGAAGTTCGGACATTTTAAAAAAAGGTATAACAGCCATCCAGTGATACTGGGATACTGGGAATCTGGAAGAAGCATTTTTGCAGACTGTTAAACGGCGAGGCAGAATGTCCCACTCAACCTGGACGATGATAGATGAGAATTTCGTCTTTGAGGAGGTCGAGATAGCAATGTCAAAGTCTAAGTCAAACAAAGCTGCAGGGGCGGACGGACTGTCCGCGGAACTGTTTAAAGCAGTTTGGGATGATCTGGCAGAGCGCATGCACCAGCTCATCTATAGGATATGGTTGGAGGAATGCATACCCGACGATTGGAGTCTTAGTGTCGTTTTCCCGATCCACTATAAAGGAGACCCCTTTGACTGCGCCAAATACAGAGGGATCAGTCTCAGTGTAGTTTCAGGCCAGGGAAGTCCACAATAGACCACATTTTCACACTGCGACACATACTGGAAGAGACTCAAGAAATGCAGATCGACGCTCACCACTTTTTTGTTGATTTAAAGACCGCATATGATGGCGTACAAAGAGACGAGCTATACAGAGCCATGTCTAGTTTGGCATCCCTACCAAACTCGTCAGATTGTGTAGGTTGACGATAGCGAAGTCTCACTGCTCAATCAAGGTCGGTAACGAACTTACCGAGACCTTCAATTTCAAAAAAGGTTTTAGACAAGTCGACCCGCTATCATGCGACTTTTTCAACATCATAATTGAGAAGATCCTGCGAAACTCACAAATCAGCACTAGGGGCATGATCTTCCAAAAGTTCGTTCAACTGCTATGTTACGCCGATGATATTGACGTGATTGGTCGAACACATCGAAACGTCAATGAGGCGTTTTCCGGTATTGAAGTGGAGGCGGCCAGAAACGAAGTATATGCTGTCATCAAGAAAGGACGTACAGTATCACAATGGAAAGCAAGAACTTTGAGGTAGTCAAGGTCTACCTTGGATCCGCAGTAATAAATACGAACAACATCAGTACCGAACAAAGCAGTCTCTTGAAAAACCAAGCTGGCTTTATATGAAACCCTAATTATCCCAATCTTGCTTTATGGTGCAGAGGCATGGACGCTATTGAAAGCGAATGAGGAGGCTCTTGGTCTTTTCAAGAGAAAAGTTTTGCGCGCGATCTTTGGTCCTGTTTGCTTTGATGACATCTGGAGGAGAAGATTCAAGCACCAACTGTACGGGCTGTTCATATGTGCCTGGTTAAGCGTCTACGGATCGCAAAAGTCCATAAAAATGCTTCTTCCAGATTCCCAGTATCGACTGCGTCTCTACTACTAGTTGTCCATTCTCGTGCCGGCAGGCTTCGACCCGGGGTTTGTATTCACTGGATAGCTGTTATACCTTTTGGTAACATTTCCGGACTTCATTCTCCATCCCGTCGTCAAACCACGGTTTTTTTCTGGACGGTGGTGTCGTAAAACCCAGCGCATCAATGGCAGCTTCTTTAACAGGTCTTTGAAAAAGCTTCCGTTCTTCTTCTACCGTTAGTGCAGGCGACGTCGAACTTTCAGAGAGTTTTTGAGAGACTTAGTCACCAAAGTTCCTAGCGGTCGGATGCGATTGTCTCGCCTCCGTTGTCTTTTTAGGATCCATGCTCTTACCTTTACCACTACATGCAAATGATCCGAGTCGATGTTGGCTCCTCGGAAGGCTCAGACATCAAGAATACTGGAGGAGTGGCTGCCGTCGTTTGCAATGTGTTCAATTTAGTTGACAGCTGATTGGTCAGGGGACCGCCAAGTTCCTTTATGGATATTGAGGTGTGGGAACCGCGTACTCTCTACAGAGAGGTTCCGCCCCGAGGCGAAATCCAATAGTCTGAGTCCGTTCCCGGGTGTGCATTGAAGTCTCTTCGAATGATCTGTGTGTTGTAGCTGGGGCTTTGTCGTATGTCTTTTCTGTTGTCATCCTTGTCCTCCATTGGGGCATGGGCGCAAATCAGACTAATGTTGCTGAGTTTAGCCCTGATGCGGATTGTTATGAGGCGCTCACTTATATATTTAATGCTTCCTGCCTTAGGCTTAGTTATATTATTTTAGTGTAGTGCTGAGCGGCAAGAAGTTATTATGTAGAAATAGGTTTATTTTGTTATGTAATTTTAGAACTAACTTTTTCCAACAGAGCAAACTAAATGATTGTATTGACATATGTAGGTAATGTCTGAAGTGGTCTTTGTGTGGTCGAAGATTGCCATACAGATTTCTTCTGTTCTTTAAACTTAAGATAATTCTGTAAATGTTAAAACGACTTTCTTGTAAAAGATGCGGCGAGCAGCACGAGAATTGCCTCTCAATAAATGTCCACTTGTCGCTCTGCCGCTTGCCGCTTAGTGCGTAGCCTTAGCCTTAGTCTGTCTCAAACAACAAATCCACATTCAAATCAGCGCTGCCTTCCACCCCTGTAACAATCGTGGTAATAGATGTCGCAGTTTTCATCCTATTTTTGCCCGGCCCATCCCGCTGCATTTCTTGGATTGCGGTAATGTTTTCTCTGTAGCAGTCAAAGGTTTCCGCGAGTTCATCGGCTGCACGTGGTCTGTTAAGGGACCTCACATTCCACGTGCATAGCCGCAATTCATTGTCCTTTTTTCGTTTGCTGGGCTCGTCAGCAGTAAATCCGATTGGTATTGGGTGAAATCTTTTCCAAAAGAAAAGGACTGTTCCAGCTAACAGTTGGTACACATAGAGGATATCGTTTACTTTCGGGCATATTTTCATAATTTATAAGCCGATCAACTGCTGTCGATCTATGTAGGATGGTAATTCAGTTTTATCAAACCATGGAGGATCCCCTAAAGCAAAACACTTCACAGCATCAATTCGTGTAGAATGGCAAACGTAGCCTAGAGACCAGACTTGACTAGCGTATTCGAAAAAAGGTCCGCCGTATGTGATGTGGAGAGATTTGGTAACGCAGGAGCTCGAGAATCCGTTAAGCCCTCGTTTTATAAGTTTACTACGGGGGGCTTGGCCAGTACCCCGCCGAGGAGGAACGTCGCAAAATAAACATTCGATGGCGTTGGTGTTATCGGGATCCGAACTCGTTCAACGTGCGCCAGAATCCAACACACTAACCACTGCGCCACGGTGCCCTCAGATATTAAACACTATTAATAACGAAAGAATTATCTAGTCCACACTCTCTGAGCATACCAACCATTAAGTCAAGTCGCTTCGAGGCACCCCAAGCTCACAACATTGGCAATGGATCATTGCTGATCATGCCATCCGATTGGAAGAACTGATGTTTCGGGCTTGGTGTGCCTCGAATCGATTTAACTTAATTGTTCGTATGCTCGAAGAACGAGATTGCTTTTTTCCTTTTTGTTGTGGACCAACACGAGTTGGGGCAGTAAAGAATCGGAAATTTAGTCTATGAAAAGGAGCTCTCTACACATCTCGTACGGCGACATCGTTCATCGTGGATATGTTCCTGCCAACTAGGGAGTGACTGGACAGATCTATGTTGGCGTCCTGAAGAGGCTGCATCTTCGTCCGTTGTGAATGGATAATTTGGCTGATAGCGGTTTTAGTCCTTCATTGGCGTCTTAAACAGTCTACAGAAGTGTTCCTTCCATATTCTCAGCATCGGCCAGTTGTCCGTCTTCATCCCAGCAGGCTTCTGCTCTAGCTTTATAGCCTTGTCATGTTCCTTTTATTTGTTCGTAAAAGTTGCGAGGGTCATTCCTGAAATAGCATCTCTGCATCTCCTCGATCTCACGATTTCCACGCTCTTTTTTTTTTCTTCCTTTAAGGCGGGTGTTCCTCACTCGAAGTGTTCACGGGCGACTCTTCTCCATCTATATGGCATGGTTTTGTAGGCGGTTTGCTTTGCTACAGTGGTTTGAAAACCAACACATCAGAGGTATTGTTTCTGATGGCGCGCTGGCAAGGTTCCGACTGCTTTTCTGTGAATTGTGCCGGTGTCATCGGAATTTGCGAGAGGTTGAGGAAATCTCGATTGGCAGAGATCCTAGTGGTCTCCTGCGATTGTGGCTTTCCGACTTCAAACTTTCGTTGTCCAGCTCGACTCACTGGCATCCTTAATATCTTCACCTGTATCAGATTCGATCGTATGCTAGCTAGGAAGTCAAGTGGCCATGAAGTCAAACAACCAATGTACGTTTTCGTGCTCAATGTCTTGTACATATTGTCGTGCCGTGCTATGTTTCCCCTTGATCGCATTCAAATCTATTAGTAATTGTTACAAATAGATCCGTATCGTTTTAAGTACAAGCACAAATTGCTTGGCAAAGGACTAACAAAGGCCTCGTAGGGGTAGCATCTGTCCGACGGATGCTGGCCTGTTAGAAAGCGAGAAGAGCCACCTTAGTCGAACATCTTGCGGCACTGTTAGTAAGTCCCATCCCCACCTCCTCGTGGTGCCATCTGGAGATTTCCGCTCGTGCTTTTACCGATCGCGTCTCCCTTAAGCTCTCCAATACACCTGAATCCTCCACACTATCAATAGAACAGCAGTGGAGCCTTTGCAAACAAGCCCTGAAAAGCTCTGCATCCGAAGTTTTGGGTTTCAAGGCTCCATCACGAAGAAACACCTGGTTCGATGACGAGTGCAGGAGGATTCATACAGCGAAGCAGGATGCATATAAGGCCTCGCTGCATAAAATAACAAGAGCAGCTCGTGAGCTCTACGAGTTAAAAAGAAGGGAGGAGCATAAGCTTCTTAGAAGAAAGAATAAAGAGCACGAGAAGCGCGCGATTGAGGATTTGGAGAGGTGCTTCTGCAGGCGTGACGTTCGAAGGTTGTATCAACAGATAAAGCGAACATGCCAAGGTTATAAAGCCAGAACGGAAGCCTGCAGGGATGGGAACGGACACCTAGTAGTAGAATCGCACTCGATGCTGAGAATATGGAAAAACCACTTCTGCAGACTGAATAACGGCGATGTTAGTCAATATACCGCTGTCAGGCAGAATGATCCACTTCTAATAGACGGAGACCGCAGAGAATTCCGTCCCCCCGACCTCGACGAAGTTAAGATGGCCATATCGAAGCTCAAGTCGAATAAAGCTGCTGGCGCAGACGGACTGTCTGCTGTGCTCTTCAAGGCAGCTGGGGATGACCTGGTTGGGAGCATGCACCAGCTCATCCGTAAGATATGGTTAGAGGAAAGCATGCCCGAGGAATGGAGTCTCGTATGCCCGATCCACAAGAAAGGAGACCCGTCTGATTGCGCCAACTATAGAGGAATAAGTCTCCTTAACATCGCCTACAAAATCTTCTCTGTCGTTTTGTGTGAACGCCTGAAGCCTTTTGTAAATAAGTTGATAGGTCCTTATCAGTGCGGATTCATACCAGCGAAGTCCACCATCGACTAAATCTTCACACTACGGCAGATCCTGGAAAAAACCAATGAATTTCAAGTCGACACTCACCACCTATTTGTCGACTTCAAAGCCGCATACGACAGCGTAATTAGAGACGAGCTATACAACGCTATGTCTACCTTTGACACACCTGTTAAACTCGTCAGACTATGCAGGATGACTTTGGAGAATGCTCGCTGCTCCAACCGAATCGGTGAACACCTTACCGATAGTTTCGATGTCAAGAAAGGATTTAGGTAGGGCGATGCGCTGTCGTGTGATTTCTTCAACATCATATTGGAAATGGTTGTGCAAAAATCACTGGCCAATACAAGAGGCACAATCTGTTTAAAATCCTCGCAACTCCTTGCATACGCCGACGATATTGACATAATAGGTAGATCACAGCGAGATGTCAATGAGGCGTTTGCGAGTATTGAGATGAAGGCAGCGAAAATTGGTTTAGCGGTAAACGAGGGCAAAACTAAACCTATGCTGTCATCAAAAAAGGATGCTCACCACCGACGTCTTGGCCAGAACGTTTGTATTGTCAGATATAAGTTCGAGCTAGTTAAGGACTTCGTCCACCTTGGCTCCGCAGTGACCTTGAACAACGACATCAGTCCCGAAATCAAACGCAGAACCACTCTTGCCAATCGCTGTTTCTTTAGGCTCAGGAGGCAACTGAGTAATAGAGCCCTCTCCCGAACGACAAAGTTGACTCTATACAAGACCCTTATCATCCCGGTCCTGTTGTACGGCGCAGAAGCATGGACACTATCAAAAGCGGATGAGGAGGCCCTTGGTCGGTTCGAGAGAAAGATTTTGCGCGTGATTTTTGGGCGCGTGAACTTTACGGGCTGTACAGCGATATGAGCCTAGTCAGGCGTCTACGGATTCAACACCACAGGTCCAGCCCGGAGAGTCTTTGAATCCAACACCGAGGGACGGCCGCACTTAAGATGGCGCACACAGGTGGAAGGGTACCTCAGCCGACTGGGTGTGCGGCAATGGAAAAGGCTAGCGAAAGATCGTGCTAGATGGAGGGGCATGTTGGTTGAGGCCCAGGTTCACCCCGAACTGTAGCGCCCGCTAAGAAGAAGAAGACAAATTGCCTTTATTACACACTTCAAGGAATTCACCAAGCATTTCATTACAATACTTATACACATACCTGTGGGTATTTTGGGTGTGGTACATACAATAATTACGATTGTAAATAAATGCTTTGTACATTATGCTACAGTGATATTTTTATGTCGTAGCAGTAGAAACACCAATTGGATTAAGCAGCAACATAAGCAACATATATTCCGAAAAGAACAAATCGGTTGTGCTTCTTTCCACTTCCCATTATAGTATCGAAATTGAGGTTCCTAAAAAAAAGCCAAAAATGATACTCGATGACAATAGAAGCAAAGGAGGTGTTGACAATATGGACAAATGCCTTGGTGAATATGCACACAAAGGTTAAGCAGCTATTGGATAACATGGATATAACATATCTGCAATTTCTTGATTTGATTAAATATCACATTAGTTTAATTTGAATAAAATAACATTGAGTTCGAATTAAACTTGTTCACCGATTGAGACGAAATTCACCCTGATCATTAAGTTTGATAAGAAATATAATAAATTGAATTTAATTGTATATACATATGCCTGAAATGATTGGCGAAATAGTTGGCGAGATGGGAATTGGCGAAGTGGGAATTGGCGAAATGGGAATTGGGAGATCGTAGAAGTCGTCTTTGAGTTGGTCGTACTATTCTTCGGTTGGTGCGTGAGCGCATATCAAGCTAATGTTCCCGAAATTAGTTTTGATGCCGACTAATATGAGGTATTCGACTTTATCCCGAAAGCTAGCTTAAGACTTTTTGTCGGAGTCTTTCTCGAATAACGAATCTGCATCCAAATAAGCGGTATTGGTTATCCATGTAGCAATTCCCGTATTAGATGTCGCACTTTTTCATCCATTCCCTCACACTTCTTTGAGTAGTTTATAGACGTTGATGGTTTGCTCCAATTGGTTGCCTGCACCCGGTCTGTTAAGGGACCTCACATTTCAGGTGCAGACTCGCCAGTCACTAAGTCGTTTGCAGAGGTCGTTGGCCATGTGTCCGTCCGTATCATTGACAAATTAAAAAATGCAAAATACTGTTTACAAACTCTAAAAGTTTGCAAGAGATTATGATTGTGGTCACTTCGGACGCGTTTTAAGCATGTTGGGGTATTGTCTCCTATACTCTTTGGACAGTTAGCTGGAAATATGGGCAGAAGAATTAATTTTGATATACCTTGAGAAATTCAAAGCTACTGAGTTAAATAACAAATCCCATACGAGTACGCGGACAATGGCTCTTTTCTCAATTTGGTATTAAACAAATATGTATACATTTGTACATATGTATGTATGTAATACCTGTTTGTTCTTTTTGCACAAAAGGTTGTGGTATCTAAATCGCCTTGCAAATACAAGTATTTTAACTACTCACTACCGAGCCTTATAGCAATAAATTTAAAACTCCCTTTGAATAGTGTATGGGCTTCTACGCGCCGAAAAGAAAATTTAAGGACACATAGCTAGGAGTGCAACGTTTTATATTACTGGGGTTAATGTCTTTAAGTTCCGTAAATCTCTTTCGTTTAAAATGTATGCACGCAGTTAATGTCAGATTTATTTACTCAATTATCCGTGAGCTACGCTTCATCAGTTAATCTACGCATAAGTTTATCAATTACACTCCTGGCCATCATGTGGATAAACTGTCACATAGACCAAAGGTAATAATCGACAATCAAGAGCTTATTAATGAGGCCATTAACGCCCGCCCCCACACCCAATCTCAACCAATTCCTCTATGTTATATTAACCCCGTCACGACATACATATCTGTTTCCCTCCGCTCCACTACTCCTGGCAGTGCTTAACAAATCTTGTAATCACACAACTTGCTGACTTGCTTGCCAAACTCTCTTCATCAGATAAAATACAAGCAACTACGTCAGTTAGCCCAACGCACCCCGAGCTACGAAGAATCATATTTATGGATAACATCTTTTTGACTTTGCTCCAAGGGAGAATATGCTCCTGGGAATGTGTCTTAGGCAATTCTCTACGACGCGACGTTGTACGTTGTACTCCGAGGCAACCGTCTTAACCATAGCCGCAGCCACTACCCTCTACAGAAAACATATTTCAGAGTCTTAACTCAAAAATACATATAAGCTCTAGAAGATATGCATACATACATTCACACAGGCCACCCACCACCATACAGACAGGAAGACCCCAAGATACAGTCGCTGCTGCTGCCACTACCACCACATCACTCCATATCACAGAAGGAAGCAGCCCAACAGCTTTTGGAATTAATTATCTGCGAATTTTATTAACTTTGAGTAAACATGCTTCATTATCCTTCGCCAAAGAAAAATAATGAAATTTGCTATTAAATCATTTGGGGATTGGTGCTGTGGCTTTTGTCGAAAGATAAGTGTGGCTTTAGCTCCTGCTTCGACTTCAGTGTGAGATGTGATGTATTATTGAGGTAATGCCGCTACAGTACGAGGCGCAATTCGTAACCGTACGAACAATTTAATCAGCTATATTCCGCGTTAGGTTACGTGAACTTTGCATAAATGAATTATCGTAGTGGAATGTATCAATTCGTATGATATGTACATATATACAATGTGCATATATTGATTTTTTGTTCTCCTTTTGGTATCTTGGTGGGCTTGCGTTATGTAAGGAGCATCTGAACTGAGGGGTTATAAAAGGGACAAAAACGTAAATTTTGAGTTCGAATAAACGTGCCGTGAGATTAGCTTTTTGTATAGTATCGTGAGAGGAAATCCTACATAGAAATGTGGATATAGATTGATGTACTTTCCTAAAATATACGAAGAGAGGAATCGTATGGACGACCCTGCTCGGTTCAATGTTTAAATTGTACAAAGATCGTGTATACTTACTACCATCAAAGTTCCGTGGTTACCTAAATGGTAAAAAAAACCTTTCTATAGTTACAGTTATAGTTTATTCGTTAAAAAATTAATGCAATGTCCACATTCGATATTTTATGTTGTTACAAAGATACGGTTGATTTAACCTTACTACTGAAATATTTACTATAAACATGTTAAAAAACATAACATAGGATTACCATTGAAGGAAAAAAAATGTAAGAATAAAAAATCTTCATTGAACAGCTAGACCTTTGCGAAAGGGAAGAGAGAAGTGTGGTAGTTGTCAAGGATTTGATTTCTTTACAGAAATTAATCACAGATAAGTATATAAGTATGTAATAAATAGAATAATAATAAATAAATATAATAAATAAATAAATAAATTAATAAATAAGTAAATTAATAAATAAGTAAATAAATAAATTTGTTGTATAAACGGAGGACAAAATTATTATATCTGGACAAATTTATAAATAAATAGATAGGTAAGAAAAAAAGGATTTAGAGTGATAGTGTTACACAGCGAGAGCACCGCGGCGCAGTGGGTAGTGTGTTGGCCTCTGGCGCCGATGACACGGGATGTCATCGAACGTGTTTTCATGGTGTTTCTCCTCAGCGGGGTTCTGACAAAACCCCCTGTAGTAAAATTGTCATGAAAAGCTTCTCGTAAATCGCCGTTCGGAATCGGCAATAACCTGTAGGTCCCTTTCACCTATGGGAAAATAAAATCCCACACAACATGGGTGATTGACAGAAGCTCGGCTTAGGTCCTTCATGGACTGTAACGCCAACATACATACAGACTTTATCGAGATTAGCTAACTGATGAAGCTCCTCAGTGGATAAATGTCGCGGTAAATCAAAAATAATTTTCAGCAATTTGTTTTGGACTAATTGAAGTCTACGGATATGCCTTTTTGCGCACTTACCCCATACTGGGGACCCGTAGAGTTATTTATTGCTTGTGCTAAGTTTCGACTTTCGGCAAATGAATGGATAAAGTATTCTAAGGGTAAGATTTACCTTTCTTATTGTGTCGGTTATGTGCAGATTAAAAGTTAGGCGTGTTTTCCAAGAAACTTTACACTTGATTTCCACTCAATTGGTATGCCATTGGATAAAAGATTGTTTCTTGGAAGTAGG
Source organism: Eumerus sabulonum (assembly GCA_951905685.1). Classification (NCBI taxonomy): domain Eukaryota; kingdom Metazoa; phylum Arthropoda; class Insecta; order Diptera; family Syrphidae; genus Eumerus; species Eumerus sabulonum. Next base: position 216,009,218 of record OX645060.1, read on the forward strand.
CAAGCCTTTCTTATCCTCGTAAAAAAAGAGAGCTTGCGTTTTGGAAGGATTTATTTGGATTTTCCATTTCTTAACATATTCTTCTATTGTGTATAAGGCAAATCGCAGGTTGGTTTCGATGTTAAAACCTATTGCATTTGACGAATAGATACACGCATCGTCTGCGAAAAGGGCACAGTTAGAGTTGATAAATTGTGGGAAATCGGATGTGTATAAATTGAACAAAATTGGACCAAGCACTGATCCTCCAGCACTAAGAAGGTGGACAGTTGAAAATGACTTATTAATAACAACTTTAAAGTTGCGCTCCATCAAAAAGAACTGTGTGGTTTTCACCAGATTATCATTTTGTGCGCATGCGAAAAGCGTGGCTATAAAAGGTGGGGCAATTAAATTCCAGGAATTCGTAACCAAATAACCAGCAAATTAAGATTGCCGCAAAAATATATTGTTAACCTTTTTATTAGTACCGTTCAGAACTCTTTGACCGAATAGGGCAGATGGGGCAACGTTGGAATGCTCTTTTTCGACAAAAACCCTTGCACAATCAACGAGGAATGGGCTGGCGAAATTGGGTCGCAAGAGGAAAACACTTGCATGCAGGACGCCAACATAGTCTAGTCACTATGTGGTCGGTAGAAACATATTCATGGTGAACGCTGCCGCGGATATCGAAAAAAAAAGACTATCAACATTTCGTTCAGACAGGACTTTGGCATCCTCGCTTTAGACTTAGATGAAAAGTGAAACGCGTATCACAATACTGCGTTATAACATGCTTTTAAGATCCGTCCGGTGAGAATACGTAACCTCACGTAACAAAGCATGCAAAAGTCCAACCCGTTGAAAATTTCGTGCGTTTTGATGACAGTTCTCTTTAAATTTGAATTTGTCGGCGAAAATTACGTTTGCTTATTTTTGCGAATTTTGATGAGAACACAGCGTTGGAATAGAATTTGAAGGTAAGAATTTATTAATAAGTAATGTTAAACATTAAAGCGTGCATTTAAAAACAGAAACATTATTTCAGATGACTTTCGGAGAAAAGCTGATTGCCCTGGTAAAGGACAACGCATTCCTTTACAACACAAAATCGAAAATATATAAAAACGTGATGAAGAGGAATTCGCGTTGGGACAAGATTGGGAAAGAGCGTTGGGGCGAGATTGGAACAGATCAGGTAATTATCATACAAAATAGATGTACATAACATATTGCATGAATCTTTTCTTATTAACATACATATGTACATACATATATAAATTAATATTTCCTTTTGGAAAAGAATGCAAACAACGCTGGAGAAGTATCCGAGATATGTATGTATGTAGGTATGTGAGGGTGACAAGAAAATTGAATCTCCCCTTGGGAAATGCATCGCTGCAAAATAGAGTGTACGTACATATACATACACAGGGCCGGATTAAGGGCAGGGCCGACGGGGCCGCGGCCCAGGGCCCCAACATTTTGGGGACCCCCACAAAAAATGTGAACAAATAGGTTTTTCAATTTTTTAAGAATTTAAGTTGGCTAAATTTACGTGAAAGTGATACTCAGAGAAAAAGACATAATATTTCCACTTTATTTCCAATCGTACCCTATTAACACATTCCATTCCATATTTCCAAAAATATTCTTGGTACATTCCTAGAATATTGTGTGTCAATAGGGTAAATTCTATCATCCTGTTATCAGTGTAAGATTGCACTGACTTGAAAAAAGCTGGTATTTTAGATTCGCTCACCTGTATGGCGAACGATTAACGTGATAATATTTCCATGGGGAATTATGTATCATACTAATCATACATATCATATATTACAGGAGTGCTCGAAATTGGATTGACAAGTTACATCAACATGTCAAGTGACAGGCACAAAAATATCCGAACGTACAAAAGTGAAGCGCAGAAGAGAAAAGCTATCCTTGGAAAAAATAAAAATAATGAAGAAATATTGGCGAGAACACCTTAATTGAGCAGGTTTTTTACAGTAACGACTCCATCCAAGACAGAGGATAAAATCATCAATACATTTCGGACACCAATGACAAACCGTTACCACATTCAGAAAAAACGTCCACAGAAGTAGCACGACAAGATACTGACAATGAAGACATTACAGCTGAAACATCAGAATCCGAAAAGAATACAGAAGACGTCAATTTCTGGAATGACATATGTCTCTGGACAAATCCACCTACTGAGGCGATTATTAATTTTTGGATCAAGCAGGGATCAACTGAGCTGCAGCATCATAATGAAAAAGACTTGACCGAATTCTCTGTACCTCAATCGCGAGATGATGGATACAAGGACCGGAAATGCAGTGCGAGTATTTTTTATCGAACGCTACCGAACAAAGAACGACTCGATCGTTTTTGGCTTTGCTTCTCGCCTTCTACTGGCAAATTGTACTGCTACGTGTGCAAACTATTAGCAGAAGATCGGGGAAATTCGTTCATTACAGAAGGCTTTTGTGATTGGAAACACTCATCAGATCGTGTGACTGAACATCAAAAGTCAAAGCTCCATGTTGATTCAATTATAGCGTGTGCGACACTCGCCAATCACATAGCGTGTGTTGACAAAGCGTAGCAGCAGCAGGTTTCTATTTTTACACTTTAAAAAGATGTTTTTTTTTTCGTGTTTTATGAAACAAGTTACCTATATATCTTACAGATCACAGAAAAAGCTGCGTACTGGCGCGAAGTTTTTCGGAGAGTTGTCAGTGCCATCAAATTCATCGCAGAACGAGGCTTAGCATTTCGTGGTTCCGATGAAATTTTAGGCTCGCCAAACAATGGAAATTTTCTCGGAACGCTTGAACTACTCGCTCAATACGATCCGTTTTTGGCTGGTCATATTCAAGAACATGGAAATCGTGGACGAGGGCATGTGAATTATTTGTCTTCGACCATTTGCGAAGAACTAATAGCTTTGATGGGGAAAAAAGTACAGGCTGAAATAGTTGTTCATGTAAAAAAGGCCAAGTATTTCTCAGTGTGTGTCGACTCCACCCCTGATGAAGCGCACATTGACCAATTGTCAGTGACCATCAGATATGTTGAGGATTTGGAGCCAGTTGAACGGTTCTTGACTTTTCTCCCCAATTGTGGCCACACGGGAGCAGAAATGGCGGGCGCTCTTCTTCATTTCCTCCAGCACGGCATTGATATTCAAGATTGTCGTGGCCAATCGTACTACACCGCACCAAATATGAGTGGCAAGTACAAAGGAATGCAGGCTAGAATACTTGAAGTAAATAGCAAAGCAGCTTACATTCCATGTTGTGCACATTCACTGAATCTTGTAGGCAAGGCAGCAGCTAGTGCATGCCCTGAGGCGGTTATTTTTTTCGATATCGTTGAAGAGTTGTACGTGTTTTTTACGAGTTCACCGGCATGATATAAAATTCTCAAAGAAAAATTGTCAGTTTTGAAAATATCTTATAGCCTCAAGAATTTAAGTAGTACTCGCTTTTCATGTCGTGTTTATGCTACTAAAGCGTTGAAAACTGGGTTTGTTCCTATATCAGAAGCATTAAGTTCAATACGAGATGACATTGAACAGAAAGATATCGTAAGAAACCATGCTCGAGGTCTTGTAAAAAAACTAAGTCGATTTGAAACAGCTATGTGCATCGTATTTTGGAATGAGATTCTTGAAAGATTCGATTCTAGTAGCAAATCTTTACAAAATTCTACCATGACCCTGAGAGTCGCTGTTGATTGCTTAGAATCTTTGAAATCTTTTGTGGAATCGAAAAGAGATGCTTTTGAAACTTACGAGGAAGCAGCAAAAACTTTTTCAAGGACTTGTGACTTTGAATCTGTTCGGGCCAGATCAAGTAACGTACGGTTGCAATACCTTGACTCTCAGGAGTCTCAGCGGTACAACAATCAGCAAGAGACAAATTTCGTATCAAGGCTTTTCTTCCAGTGACAGATAAATTGATGACCGCATTAAATGAAAAAATTTCATCTTATAAGTTTGTCGTGGCAAATTCAATTTCATGGCTAGTTTACTCGATATGAAATCCAGTGAAATCGCAAAAAATGCTTTCAATCTTGTAGATACGTACTCTGAAGATTTGGAAGCACCTTTGGCAAACGAGCTTATACAGCGCAAAGAATTCGCTCATCTCCAAGAAAATGAACCAGTTGAAATTTTTCTATATCGCATTGTTAAAAAAAAAATAGATTACATTCGACGTTTTTTTAATGCAGAAATCGTGTTGCGTTTGTAACTATCGATGATGGTGACTAATTGTACGAGTGAAAGATCGTTTTCGAAAATGAAATTGATCAAAAGCCGACTTCGTTCGAGCATGGAAGAAGATCGACTGGTTCATTTGATACTTCTCAGTTCAGAAAGAGACATACTTCATGAAATAACTTTAGATGATATTGTTAAGAATTTTGCGAATGAAAAATGCCGTAGAAAGTCTTTTTAATATAAAAATTTGATAGTAAGTTTGTTTTTACTGTATACAGATGCAATTTGAAACAATTTACTTATGTTTTATTCTACTCTTCTACGCTGTATTAGATGACTAAGTTAAAATTGTTATAATAAATAAATAAAATGAATTGAAGACTTAATCTTATTGCATAATGTAAGTAATTTCTGACCGCTAAAGGGCCCCCACACATTGATCGGCCCTGGGGCCCCCACATTCTTAATCCGCACCTGTACATACATATATAAACATGCGTTTATGCAGCTTGAATTTGCTTTTGAATGCTTTTCTTTTCATTATCAGACAATTTGGAAATTACAACAGCCAGGGAGACACCAACTGAACGCAAGACGCTTCATCCCCATTGGATCTCGGAGACTTCACATTTCAGGAAGGTGCCGAAGAAACACCAAGTCGGTGTTTGGGCGGTTTAGGGGTCTGAGGCAGCATTTTCAAAATTTTTTGGACGACTTCACCTTGACGCTGAACGCAAGCCTGTCAAACCGGGCATTCGATTATTCAGAAGAGTTCATGCTTAACATGGCTCGACGTATGAAACATCTCCCGGATGATGCCCAAGATAGACTGCATTGTGTAATTTTTAATGCAATTACAGAGGAAATCTCAAATCAAATCTTTTTTATTTCGTTAATACATATCATATTTTGTTTGCATGTAAGTAGTCTTTTATATGATCTCTCATCGTGTAGGCTATTCTGGATGAGTTGTGAGCTCCTATTAGATCTGCTTGTGGAAGCGGTGAAATTTCACTTCGCCAAAGACCTCTGGTAACAATAGTGAATAGTGATATTCTCATCATATGAATCGATGAACTCAGCTATGTAATAGGCAGCTCCTTTCAGCTTGACGAAATTGTGCAGGACTGTGGAGGCTTTTACAATTTTGTCAGCATTTGTTGGTAGCACACTAAGTGTTGCTCCAAGTATACGCCACTTTACTACCAAAATACCAAACGGATTTTCGATCATACGGCTTGCTCGGGACAACCGTTTATTAAAATTATATTGTTCAGCGTTTAGCCTTCTACCTGGTTATGGACGCATTAAATATGGCTTTAAGGGAAATGCTGCATCACCAACCAAGTAGTGGTTGCAGTCAAAATCCGAGTGAGGAAGTAACTTTGGTGGGGGTTAGTTCAACTCCCCAGATATAACTTTGCGTCCAAAAGGTGATTGTGCGAAAATACCACCATCACTTTGACCTCCATACGCTCCGATGTTAACCGAAGTGAATTTATATGAGACATCGCAAACAGCGAGAAGAACGATGAAATGGAGACCTTTAATTACTTACTTATCAGGCCAGCAATCCATGGAGAAACTGAGCCTAAGCTATAGCTGCCTTCCATCCTTGATGGTCCTGGGCACGCTGCTTCCAGTTATCAAGACCAATATGTCTCACATCCGCGATTACTTGGTCTTTATACCGGAGGTTCGGTCTTCCTCTTCTTCTCGAACCAGAATGCTTGGAGTCGAATACCCTCTTAGCTGGAGCGTTGGTGTCCATGCGCTCGATGTGCCCGAGCCAGTGCAGTCGACGGATCTTTACCTTTCGGACTACATCCACATCTTTGTACAGCTCGTAGAGTTCACGGTTGTATCTTCTTCTCCATTCACTTTCCTCACAGACAGGACCAAATATCCGGCGCAGAATTTTTCTTTCGAAATAACCCAAAATCAGCTTCGCCGTCCTGCTTATCGTCCAGCTTTCGGCTCCATACAGCAGCGTTTTGTAAAGCATGACTTTGGTTTTTCGAGTGAGGAGTTTTGACCCCATTGTTTGGACAAGCCGAAGTAGCAGCGGTTGCCAAGGGCGATTCTATGCCGGATCTCCACTGTGGCGTCATTTGTGGAATTTACGTTTACCCTGAGGTAGACAAACTCCTTAACTACCTCGAAATCGTAGCTGTCAATTGTTTATATTGTTACGAATTTATTCAATCCCCACACCAAATAGGGTTCGCACCACTGGATTGCGATAAACTACAATTGTCCTTTTTATTTAAATTGAAACACACACACTTTTAATTCTTTCACCACAGATCAATTATCTGTGTAGCTTCACCACTTTTATTTATTATCCAATACAATCCACTTTAAACTTTATTACACAGTACAATCCACTTTAAACTTTATTACACAATACACAAACCTTTATTGAAAGCTTTTCTTTTCACCTTGGTTGATCACACCGACTTGTCACACGCTGTTTTATACCACAAACTGAATGAATGAATGTCGAGGGCGAGTGTTCGCGCTTATATAGCTCTCGGTCCACCATCTCGAACGTTCGCCGTTGGAAGTTCCCCATAGGAAATCTCTAGAACGCTCTAACAATTCCATTGGAGTTTTCGAACTTAACGGTCCGCTTGCATCTCCGCAACACTGCCCTCCTCCTAAACTTGTTCGTCCTCGAACAAGCGATTGGACCCTTCTCCGTAATATGGTGCTAACCTCTCTACGTGGACAATTTTATACTTCGCCCGTCTGTTTCCCATCTGCTGTATCCGGTATACCACGTCATTGAGTTTCTTGATGACCTCATATGGTCCATCCCAGGCTGATTGCAATTTGGGGCACAAGCCTTTTTTCCGTTGTGGGTTGTTCAGCAATACCAATTGTCCGGTCTCGAATCCAGAAGTATTCGCCCTCTAGTCGTATCGCGCCTTCATTTTATCGCTGACCAAGTTCAGTCGCTCCCGGATGAACTGATGGATAGAGTTCAGCTGTTCTTTCTTTTCGGTTACGAAGTCTTCCCTGCCGCTAGTTGTCGGTAGTACCACGCCGAACTTCAAGTCCGATGGAAGTCGGAGATCAGTTCCAAAAATGGCTTCGGCGGGTGTTGTTGCCGTTGAATTGTGCTGTGCCGAACGGTATGCCATTAAGAAAAGGGGAAGATGTTCATCCCAGTCCTTCTGATCTCCGACGACGACTTTTCTCAGGTATTCCTCCATCGTCCGGTTGAACCTTTCGACCATGCCATCAGATTGTGGATGTAATGGTGTTGTCCGCGTCTTTCTGATACCTAGCATGTCACAGAGTTCTTTGAACACCGTCGACTCGAAGTTCCTTCCTTGGTCTGAGTGCAGTTCCATTGGTACTCCATAACGCGCAACCCAGTTGTTCACAAATGCATCCGAAATGGTTTTGGCTTCCTGGTTCGGGATGCAAAACACCTCAGGCCACTTGCTGAAGTAATCGATCACCACCAGCGCGTATTTGTTTCCAGCGTTGCTCGTTGGGAATGGGCCTGCGATGTCCATTGCGATACGTTCGAACGGTGCTCCAACATTGTACTGCTGCATATTTCCTCGAGTTTTCCTTACTGGACCCTTTGCCTTCGCACACTGTTCACACCTGCGAATGAAACGCGTAACCGACTCATGGCATCCTACCCAGTAGAAACGTCTCTTGATCTTTTCTACAGTCTTGTTAACACCAAGATGACCCCCGCTTGGTCCCTCGTGGTATTCTCGGATGACCTCTTCGATTTGTCCTTTCGGAATTACCAGCAGATCGTTTACAATGTTCCCGTCCTCACTTTCCCAACTGCGGTAGAGGCAACCGTTCTTCAGCTTCAAACTCTGCCATTGAGCCCAGTAAGCTTTCACGATTGGGCTTTCACTGGATATTTGCTGCCAACTTGGTCGAAAACCTCGTTCTTGGTAGTCGATGATGATTGCCAGATCGGCATCTTCTCGCTGCTTCCTTCCGACCTTCTCGACACTCCAAGAATCTTCTGGCAGCACATGGAAACGACGGATATCGGTGACCTCTTCTTTGATTTCCGCACGTGAACAATGCTTGCATTCAACGCCGCGAGGTCGGCTCGTTAATGCATCCGATTTTCTATGGATGCTTCCCTTCCGGTATTCGCGTGCTCTCGCTTGATCTCCTTTTGGCGAATCCGACCTCGGACGCCTTCTTCCCAGTGGGCAATTTCTCGCCATGTGCCCCTGCTCGTTGCAGATGTAGCATCTACCTGGGAACGGGCAGCTCCTACTCACCGTTGTTTTTCTGGAACTACGCCACAATTTGCTAGAAGAACGCTTTCTCCGCAGACGACAGTCTTTTGCAATGTGCCCCTGCTGGTCGCAGATGTAGCATCTACCCAGGAATGAACCACTCCTACTCGCCGTTGTTGTTCTCGAACTATCCTGGTCTTGAGATATGCGCCGTAATTTGATGGAAGGTCCGCATATCAAGAGCGATGTTTCACATGCGAGAGCGCTGGCAACTGTCTCCTTGAAAGATGTCTTCGGCAGGAGAATCAAACTTCGTTGCGTATCGGGGTCCCTTAGCCCTTGGATGAAAGAATCCGTTTTCAGTTTTTCCACCACATCAACTGGAACATCCGCGTAGGCTAGATGAGACAGCCTCTCGATGTCGGCAGCGTACTGCTGGATGGTCTCGTTTACACGCTGCTTGCGTCCTTTAAGTTCCAGCTTGTGCATCTCCTGCATGTGCTCACTGCCGTATCTTTGATGAAGAGCTTCCCATATGGCTGTGTAGTTCCTTCTCTGGGTCTCCGGGACGGTCTGTAGAACACCAGCTGCTTCGCCTTTAAGCGAAATTACTAGAGCGGCCACACGATCTTCTTCTCCCCATTGATTCCGTTCCGCTGTTGTCTCGAACTGGAGCTTAAAGATGTTAAATGCACTCGTGCCGTCGAAGTTGGGAGCTGTGAATTTCGATGCTGCCGTCGGTACAACGATTCCTTGACACTGAACGTTCTGGACAGTTTTCTCGAGCTCCAGAACCTTCTTGTCGAACTTCGATTCCAAGGTCTTGATTATCTTTTCCTGGTTATTTTCGAGATCTAGAACCTTCTTGTCGAACCTCGATTCTAGTGTCTCGATTCTCTCTTCGACGTTCTGGAATCGATCGTCGACGGCCTGCTGGATGTTTCTTAGGCTTTCTCGATTGTTCTCTAGCATCTCTTCCAGCTTTTGATTCAGGGAAGTGGAATTTTCCTCCAACTTCCTACTTACGGCAGCGGAATTTTCCTCAAGTTTCTCCAGTTTCTGGCTCAGAGAAGTGGAATTTTCCTCCAGCCTTTGATCTAGTTTCTGGCTCAAGGAAATGGAATTTTCCTCCAGTTTCTGACTCAGAGAAGTGGAATTTTCCTCCAATTTCTGACTCAGAGAAGTGGAATTTTCCTCCAACTTTTGATGTATGGTTGCTTCTAGTCTCCGGCTCATGGAAGCACTCATAGCGTTCATAGCCTCGAGAATTTGCTGCATATCGAACCCTGGCTCAGTAGATGTCGACGGCTTCTCCACTACGAATTCGTAACTCTCCCAGTCGACACCTTCTTCCTGCAACGCTGATCGCAATCTCTCCACCAGGTTGGCTTTACTTCCCACTGTGGATAATTGCCGAGCATCCAGCTCTCTTTTCAGTTGTTCAATTGTCAACTTCTCCAATTTTACCATTTTCTCACTTTTGCAATGATTCACTTCACAACTCAAATAAAGTTTCACTCGTTTACTCGCAATCCCACTTCTGACATCAAATGTTACGAATTTATTCGATCCCCACACCAAATAGGGTTCGCACCACTGGATTGCGATAAACTACAATTGTCCTTTTTATTTAAATTGAAACACACACACTTTTAATTCTTTCACCACAGATCAATTATCTGTGTAGCTTCACCACTTTTATTTATTATCCAATACAATCCACTTTAAACTTTATTACACAATACACAAACCTTTATTGAAAGCTCTTCTTTTCACCTTGGTTGATCACACCGACTTGTCACACGCTGTTTTATACCACAAACTGAATGAATGAATGTCGAGGGCGAGTGTTCGCGCTTATATAGCTCTCGGTCCACCATCTCGAACGTTCGCCGTTGAAAGTTCCCCATAGGAAATCTCTAGAACGCTCTGACAATTCCATTGGAAGTTGACATCATTCCAATCCCCACTTCCAGAGAGTTTTCGAACTTAACGGTCCGCTTGCATGTCCGCAACAATATTTTGTCCCAGGTGGTGAGCGACGGATTGGTTTTTGCTTGACAGCATGTACTTCGTTTTGTCCTCATTGACCTTAAGACCAAATCGTTTCGCCTGTTCTTCAATCGCCGTGAATGCTTCCACAATGACACGGCGAGAACACGCGATGATGTCGATATCACCCGCGTATCCTAGCAGCTGGACGGACTTGTAGAAGATAGTGCCTTCCCTGTTGACGCCTGGCCGTCGCACTATTTGCTCCAGCACCAGGTTGAAGAAGTCAAATGACAGCGCATTTCCTTGCCGAAATCCGGTGCACGTTTCTAACGGTTCCGAAGTCCTAGAACCGAGTTGCACGGTGCGTCGCGTATTTTTAAGTGTGGCGCGACACAACTGGATTAGTTTTCCCGGGTTCCCGAATTCGGCCATCGCATTAAACACTCCTTCACGATGAATGCTGTCGCATGCGGCTTTGAAATCGGTGAAAACATGGTGTGTATCGATTCGAAACTCGTTGGTCTTATCCAGGATTTGTCGAAGGTTGAAAATTTGGTCTATAGTCGATTCGCCGGGCCGGAAGCCGCACTGGTAGCTGCCGATTAGAGCGGTGCACAATGGCTTTAGACGTTCACACAATATGCTGGACAGGATCTTGTATGCGACATTGAGCAGGGATATACCTTTATAGTTCTTGCAAGAGGTAGGATTGCCTTTTTTGCGGATGGGGCAAATGGGAATGGTGACCTTTGTAATTATAAAATTCCTATCCGGCTCCAGGTGGGCACTCTATATTTATATTTTTGCCGTCAATTGCACCCACACAGTTCGGAAGATTCCACAGCAGCTCGAAACCTGTTAAAATTGTTTCCCATTCGGTATCATTTGGTGCGGACAAATAGAGAGGCATCAATGATTCCCACAAAATGTCGCAGGTTTCATATATTATTTTCAGCATTGTTGAGTATCCCATTCGAAACATCCACGCCAGGATTGCCTGGGTACTCACTGGGACAGACACCTGGAATTCACATTTGGTATAAAGTTTAATTTATTAATTTTATAATAGAATACATACAGAAGAAGAGGGCGCCGTAGCGCAGTGGGTGGTGTGTAGGCCTCTGACGGATCGAATCCCGACAACAGCCATGTCATCGAACGTGTTTTTTCACGGTGCTTCTCCTTAGCGGGGTACTGACAAAACCCCCTGTAGTATACATACATATATACAGAGGAACCATACATATATACAGAGGAACCAAAAACAATCTGCCACTAGATTCGATTGGTTTCCTCCATGACGACTTTACCAGACGAGGTTCAATCAGCGAGCGTAGACTTTCGAACGTTTCTGGAGACGTTCTTGTCATTTTATAAAAATGCTCCGGATCTCTTTCCATCTTCTTCTTTGATGGCGTTACAGCCCATGAAGGACCAGAGCCAAGCTTCTCTCAATCACCCATGTTGTGTGTGATTTATTTTTCACATAGGTGAAAAGGGACCTACAGTTTAATGCCGATTCCGAACGGCGTGAGTCGAGAAGCTTTTTCACGGCAAGTATACTACGGGGGGTTTCGCCAGTACCCCGCCGAGGAGGAAGGCCGCGAAATAAATATTCGATGGCGTCGGTGTTATCGGGATCCGAACTCGCTCATCGTGCGTCAGAGTCCAACACACTAAACACTGCGCCACGGCGTCCTCTATCCATCACTTGATTGAAATTTGTTGCATGGAATCCATTTGATTCTCTGCAGAGATTAAGCTCGCGAATACACCACCGTCTTTCTTTCGTTCCCTCCATTTCTTCAAAATGTTCATATGCTTCATAGCAGTGGTAGGCTATTTTCAATATTGTTATTGTTTTTGCAATTTTTTCCGATACGGGTTTATTACTTACTTACTTACTTACTTATTTTGATGGCGCTACAGTTCGGGGTGAACCAGGGCCTCAACCAACAAGCCCCTCCAGCCGGCACGACTTTTGGCCAGCCGCTTCCAGTGCCGCACGCCCAGTTGGTTGAGGTCCCTTTCCACTGTGCGCGCACCTTAAGTGCGGTCGTCCTCTGCTGCGTCGTCCCTCGGGGTTGGAGTCAAAGACTCTTCGGACCGGAGCGTTGATGTCCATGCGCTCTACATGGCCTAGCCATCTTAGACGTTGGATCCGAAGATGTCTAACTAGGCCGATAAAGCTGTACAACCCGTACAGTTCCTGGTTGAATATCCTCCCCCACTCTCCGTTTACACAAACGGGACCAAAGATTGCACGCAGAATTTTCCTCTCGAAACGCCCAAGAGCCTCTTCTTCCGCTTCTGATAACGTCCAAGCCTCAGCGCCGTAGAGGAGGACCGGGATGACTAAGGTTTTGTAGAGGGAAACCTTAGTTTTTCGAGAGAGGGCTCTACTACTCAATTGCCTCTTGAGCCCGAAGAAGCAGCGTTTTATCTCAGCGCTGGTGTCGTTGCTGCTTGTTACTATCGAGGCAAGGTAGACGAAGTTCTTGACTGCTTCAAAAATATAGCTGCCGAAGGTGACGTTCTGACCAAGCCGTCGGTGTTACGCGTCTTTCTTGGATGACAGCATATATTTGGTCTTGTCCCAATTTACCCTTAGACCCACTTTAGCCGCTTCTGCTTCAATGCTTGCGAACGCTTCATTGACGACTCGCTTTGTTCGTCCAATAACGTCAATGTCATCTGCGTAGGCAAGCAATTGTGATACGAGTTTATTACTCATTTTTAGGGTTCCGTACCCAAGGTAAAACGGAACCCTATTACTAAGACTTCGCTGTCCGTCCGTCCGTCCGTCTGTCACCAGGCTGTATCTCATGAACCGTGATAGTTAGACAGTTGAAATTTTCACAGATGATGTATTTCTGTTGCCGCTACCACCACAAATACTAAAAACAGAACAAAATTAGTTATACATATACATAATTACAAACAACCAATAATAAATTGTTTCGAAAGGTTTTCGTTGTCATCTTTCGGTCAGTTCCCATTTGTGAGCGGCTCGTAGTCATCCATTTTGGGAAATCAAACTCAGAGAAAGCGGATAGCCCGAGGGTGCGATCAGCACTTGACACGGGAACGAGTGGAGTTCAACTCGCAGAAGGTCAGCATTTTTGTTTTTTTTTTTGTTCCTAGTAGCACATGAGGGAGAGTGGGCGAAGAACTCGGGGAGAAATCTTTGGCGAAGTACTCGGAGTTGATCTTCGGGGAAGAACTCCGTGTGTCCTATTGCCTACGTTGGTCGCGGATATCACGTTCGTTGTACATATAAGGTATTGAAATCAGGAGTTCGCGTGTCGCGATTGGTGATGCGGGCTAAGTCGTTGGTCAGAGGAGTTTCGGTACGACTGTTCGAATACTCAAGCTGCGGTTTATTTACTTTTTGGACAGTGAATTCCTTTTTTTTTTATTTTACATATATTTTTTTTATTTATTTCGACTTTTTTTATTGACATACGGTGTAGGGTAGTTTTAAAGAATAATTGTAAACCTAGATTAAGTTAGGTTAAGGAAATTAAATTTGTGACATATTGAATTGGAAACGATTACGGTGTTTTTTTTTTCTTTTGCGTGGGATATTTCGCGAGTCTCGTAGCGAATTCGCGATTCTTGCTGCGGGTAAGTCGGCGTGAGGGCAATCGCGTGGCGCCATTGCTCACGACCAGTCCTCGCAGCTGGCCTAGCATCCCTTTCGCACGACGTCGCGGCAGGTGGAGAGGAGCAAGTGAGCAAGAGGAGCAAGCGATCTTGCACACATACGAACCGATACGTACATACATGCATACGCATCACATACGTGCATACACTCACACATCTGTACGCTATGTATAAGTATACATACATACATACATACATATGTACATTACGAAGTAGAGTTGGGTAGTTCCGGACATGTATGGTTCACGGAATTATGTCCTCTCGTTCCGCAAATTGAACGAAAAGAGTTCCATAGTTCCATTCAACCCTTATTCATCAATCACATATGTACAAAACGAAAAAAAAAAAAAAACAGAAATGCATCGAACATGCTACTCATACGGTATGAGTTATACCCCGTAGTTTTCAAGAAACCCAAAAGTATGGAGATGTGGCGATAAAGCTCGAACAGTTGGTGTACACTGTACACCACACTTGAACTGAAATGAAGAAAAGAAATGAAAGAATATAATGCCCGCACCGCATTTCGTGAACGAATGTCATACATGTGTATGTATGCATTCAGGTCCGGACATGGACATGGTTTGCTAGTTCCATATAGGTGCGATAACACATTTAGTTCCGGACATGGACATGTATTTGCTAGTACCATATCGGTGCGGGTAGAGATTGCAGTGCATACTGAGATGGAATAATTATCTTATAACCCCATTTACCTAGATAGTTTCAAATATATTGAATGGTCTTTCCAACAAAGTTGTTGGTCCAATATAACACCTAAATATTTAAAACTGTCCACGTGTTCAATCAAGAAGCAATTTTCAAACATTCTTGATTGTTGAATACTATATCTTCAAGAACAAATCGATTACACAATGGTGCATGATAATATAAGGGAAGGTCTCTGAAAACTCTACCATTGATATTAAATATCATGTACTTCGTTTTGTTGCTAATTATTAGTTTATGATAATTAAACCATCTCCTTAACATACATATCTAGGTCATAATTAACATCTCCAAAACTATCAATTAAGTTAGTGTTGGAGTGGAAAAGAGATGTTTCATCAGCAAAGGCAGTTATTTTGCCTTTAAAAGGTTGTAAGAAAATCGAATTACCTAACATAAATTAGAAAAAGGATTGGGCCCAATACTGCTCCTTGGGGAACACCCATATTTAAGAAGTCTATAAAACTGTAAACATTCCTAATTTTCACAACTTGATAACGGTTGGATAAATAAGAAGAAAACCTTTTATAAATGGAGCCTCTGAAACCCGCTTTATGAAGTTTATCGAGTAGCAAAGTATGATTAACCATATCAAAGACCTTACTGATATCAAGAAATAATGTTGATGGTATTTGAGAAGTGTTTAAACTATTATATATTTCACCAGTCAATTTCAATAAAGCAGTTTCAGTCGATTTGCCACGTCTAAACCCAAATTGGCAATCACTCAAAAATAAGTATTTACTAAAAATTACAACATTCTAGATTTTAACGATCCGAAAAGTGAGAATAAAATGTCACTGATTATGTATTTCTGTTGCTGCTTTAACAACAAATACTTAGACAGAATATAATAAATATATGTATAAATAGGGCTCCCATACAACAGACGTTTGCCGTTTTTATACATAATAGTACGGAACCCTTCGTGCGCGAGTCCGACTCGCACTTGGCCGGTTTTTTAATAATCTTTTGGAAATGTAAGCAAAACACCAAAAGGCGTTTCATAATTTTTGACAGTTTTGACTTGAAAACAGCTGATGAATATAAAACGACACTTCAACGCACCTTCGAAGCATTTCTCTCGTTACGTAAGAACGCAATTCACTAACGCAGTATTGTGTTGCAAAGGGACGCAGTGTTGCAAGGGGACGCAGTGTTGCCAAGGGACGCAGTGTTGCAAGTTTCCGAGCTATAACTAAGTTAGTTTAGATTAGGTTGGGTGGATTTCCTCCGTAGAAACGGTAGGGATCACTTAGACAAAGAGATCGGTTAATTGTGCTATCACTCGAGTCGGATTGGTCACCATTACTCTTGGAAAAATGTTGAGTTTCTAATAAAATTCGATAGCTTGCTGATATCCGTTTCGTATAGATCCACCAGGTCACCAAAGAAGTATTCTCCCAGAAATCGCATCTTGAGTAAACTAGAGCAAGCCAATTGCATAGGAGATGGGATGGAGATTCTTCCTTTTCCTCATCATGACACCTACTACAATAGACTGCCATATGGCAGTCCTAATTTTGCAGTGTAACACTACATAATATTTTTTTTATTTATTATTCTGAATTAAGTAACGTTACAGTTATATTTATTATGTATATATATTACTTTTATTCTTTCGCAAATTTATTATTTTTAATATGTTTATTTTGGTAAATGCAACCTGGCAACCCTAAAATTCAAACATTAACGAAATGCGCTCACAAATGTAAACACCGCCGGACTGTTTAAAAGCCGAGCTTATGCCAGTGTAAGATCACTCATGTTTAGCACTTCGTTACACTTGGGCATACATATTTTTTGGTTATTTAAGCTGAGTTTAGGTGATTCATCCGAAGGTCGGGTTCTCTACCGCTCAGAAATACCATCACCGACATACATAAATAAGAGCGCCTAGTTTTGATATTGTATGTACATATGTTCGCGTTACAGCCCATGAAGGACCAGAGTCGAGCTTCTATCAATCACCCATGTTGTGTGTGATTTAATTTTCCTATAGGTGAAAGGGACCTACAGTTTATTGCCGGTTCCGAACGGCGAATTTCGAGAAGGTTTTCATGACAATTTTACTACAGGGGGTTTTGTCAGAACCCCGCTGAGGAGAAACACCGTGAAAAACACGTTCGATGACATGACAGTGTCGGGATTCGATCCCGTGTCATCGGCGTCATAGGCCAACACACTACCCACTGCGCCACGGTGCTCTCGATGCTTACGGTAGAGCCTTTCGGCTTCACGATCTCGACCATTCAGCTATACGCTGAAAGATATCCCAATCGGAAGTGTCCCAGTCGTAGCATGTTTTCAAGAATCCACCTACGTCTGTAAGAGCACGGAGTGCTAGAGCATCGAAGAAGCGAAAGATCAATTACAGATGGATCAGCAACCATAGATGAAAGAATTTTGGATTTGGTCCGACGTAATCCCTCCCTTAGTACAAGGGGGATAGCTATTATGCTTGGAGTGCCCAAGTCTAGAGTATGGAGAGTGCTTCATACCGAGAAGTTACACCCGTACCATTGTACACCAGTTCAATGTTTCATACATTAATTTGCCTACAAGTCTAGCCGCGTTAAAACCAAAAAAAAAAAGGTTTTTCTAAGGGTTTTTTTTTAATTTCTCAAAAACTACAAGACATTTTTGCATCCGGTTTTCTGTTTTGAACTAAAAACTAATAACAGAATTTAATTCTTTAAAAAAAAATTAGTACTTAATTTGTAATGAATTTGTAGAGAGTTGGCAATATGAAGATTGGCACTACTGAAAGGTGGTACCTATCAAATGTCAAGATGATAGTTCAGCGTGCTCTCAACGGCTTGTTCGTGGAATGAATGTCGTTATCATTTGGACGCCTGAAGGAGAAACACGTTTTTCATATTTGTAGTATTTACATATATATATTTGTTTCAATAATAAATACACCATTATAGTTTCAACAATAGATACACCATTAAAGTTTCAATAATTATATTATTATTATAGTTTCAACAGTAGATACACCATTAAAATTCAGAAGTGGGATACTAACCATGTCGTACGTTCAACGGCAAGTTATCGTGGAAGCATTGACCGCGGCGAATATACAATTCGAACAGAATGCCACTGTAGCGGAATGGCGACCATTGTACAATGCGCTGATAACGGAGGAGGATAGACCAGAAGCTACAAACCGACGCCATGCAGAAGACAGCCGGCGCCTCGATGAAGATCACCGCCGGTCCGATGACCGCTGCTCCGACGACCGCTGCAACGGCGACCGCCGCAACGACGACCACCACCGCATCGATGAACGCTGCTCCGACGACCGCCGCAACGATGACCACCACCGCACCGATGAACGCTGCTCCGACGACCGCCGCAACAACGACCGCCGCAACGACGACCACCGCATCGATGAACGCTGCTCCGACGACCGCCGCAACGACGACCACCGCTTCGATGAACGCTGCTCCGACGACCGCCGCAACAACGACCGCTGCCCCGATGATGGCCGTCGCCGCGAAAATATATGTGCTGTGGACGAAGAGCTCGGAAGAATCGAGAAGGAAATTCTTTTAATTCGAAGAAGGAAGGAACTCGAGGAACTAAGGGAAGAAACGGCCTTTTTCCAGAAATTCGATTTTGTTGCCTTTGAGGCTATGGTTCACCCATTCAGTGGGGACGACCAGTACGACATCAAAAAATGGATCAGTGACGTTGAGGATGCATTCAACACCTTCGGCTGCAGCGAGAGGGAGAAGTTCGTGAGTGTGAGACGCATCCTTACAGGCACGGCAAAACTATTCCTAAGGACTACGACGGCCCATACGTATGCAGCACTCAAGGAGGCGTTAGTGGAAGAATTTGGTCGCACGTACTCAATGAACGAAGTATTCCAGCAGCTACGTACGAAAACCCTGAAGCTCACTGAGTCGATCAAGAGATACGTCCTGGAAATGCAGGAGATTGCGTCGCATGCTAACATCACAGAGACCGATGTCATCGAATGCATCATCGATGGATTAAATGACCGGAGCAGTAATGTCGCAGTACGTTGCAACGAAACCACGGAGCACAAACCTCGCCGCTGTTTCGGTTGGGGTCGCGAACACATCGATGGAGAATGTAAGGTGCTACAATTGCTCGCAGTTTGGGAATTACCAGAGCCAGTGTGTGAAACCGAAGCGTCCGCCAAACTCATGCCTTGTGTGCCATGAGGTCGGCCACTTCCATCAAGATTGTCCGAAGAAGAAGCGTTCTGCAGCCGCTGCCCAGGAGGTTGAAGGAAGAGAAGAGAACAAACATCCATGGAGCGTCGAAGAAATAGAGAGAAACTTAGCGCATATCAAACGGTAAGTGTTGCCTTCTGTAATCAGCGAAATAAGTATACTGACGCAAGAATTTTGTTATGTCTTTTTGATTCTGGTAGTCCTAACAGTTTTATTAAAATGTCGCTTGTGCCCTATGTCAGTGGAAAAAAGGAACTGACGCAACTCAGAGGACTCGGGAATGGACGCCTTAGCGTATGTGGAAAAGTAATATGCAAAGTAATGCTTCGTGGTAGATTTGTAACTCACACCTTTTTAATTATCCCAGATGAGGAACTAGTTGTACCGATATTAGTGGGACGTGACGCTTTGCCTAAATTTAGTATATATCTGTGTCGAATAAAGGAAAGAATATATGACCGCTGTTTTTTGTTCAAAGTAAACCAAAATATGAAAAAGAATAAAATTGATGAATTACCTAAAGATGTCAGTGTACTTATTGCGTTTAATCTTTTAAGGGATCCATGTAGAGTAGGTATTGTTAAGCGAGTTAGGTTTGAAGACGGAGAAGAATGTAAGCTAACAGATGATTGTAAAACCAAAGTAAATGTTGCTGAGCCATTTGCAAAAAAAAGTGTATGTTAGCCGAGTATTGTAAAAGTGATGTAAATGGGACCGCCGCTTGCTTAAATGAGATAATTACTAATGAATGTAAAGTTCCGACTGAAGAGTTGTTGCCGATTTCTGATGCAAACGGTGTAAATGAATTAACTTAAGTGACTAGGCTTAATGAAGAGGAATCCGAAATACGGTATGTAGGTTCCCACGAGGAAATAATAGAAACCGGTAACGAGAAAGAGTTGATGCACTTTGCCGATTTAGTTCGTTTAGTTAGTGCAGTTGGGACCTCTGAAAAAAGTGATGTAGATGTATGTAAGACATTAAGTCTATCCCGTGCAGATGTTATCAGGGCAGCAGTAGATGAATATTATTTAAAATCCGAGGTCAGTGTGAAACCGAATAATTATACCATGACCATTAGGCTAACTAAGGATGTACCGATTTACTGTTTGCCCCGCAGGCTTTCATATTATGAAAGAACAGAGGTCCAAAATATAATTGAAAGGTTATTAGAGAAAGGAATAGTCAGACGCAGTGATTCGCCCTATGCTTCAGCTTTAGTGTTAGTGCGAAAGAAAAATGGGGATGTGCGTATGTGTGTAGATTATCGAGCTCTAAATAAACATACAGTGAGGGACAATTTTCCTCTGCCGCTGATCGAAGACTGTTTAGAATATTTTGCAAATAAGAACATTTTTACGACCTTAGACCTGAAAGAGGGGTTTCACCAAATAAGAATTGCCGAAGAATCCATTAAGTACACCGGCTTTGTCACCCCTTTTGGCCAGTTCGAATATAAATGTATGCGCTTTGGTCTGAAGAACGGGCCCGCTGTCTTTCAGAGATACATTTATTTGACACTCAAGCCACTGATTGACAAAGGATTAATATTTGTTTATTTTGTCGTCCAAATAATGTCTTGCTACTGCTGACTTGGACGCTCATAATAATATTCTGATCGAGGTCCTTAGGTCGTTAAGAGAGGCTGGACTAGAGTTGAATTTGAAGAAATGTAAATTTGCTTATGACAGGATTGATTATTTAGGTTATTGCGTAAGTGAAAAGGGGATCCGCCCTAATGATGGTCACATTGAGGCCATCCGAGCGTATCCTATGCCCCAGAATACGAAAAGTGTTCAGAGGTGTGTGGGGCTGATTTCCTATTTCCGCTGTTTTGTCCCAGGATTTTCTTGTATTGCTAGGTCACTGACCAATCTTCTGAAGAAAGATACAACATTCGCTTGGTCAGACGAATGTGCCATATCTTTTGAGACACTGCGAAGTAAATTAGCTTCCGCGCCAATATTAGTGACCTACGATCCAAAACGCGAAACCGAGCTGCACTGTGATGCAAGCTCGCATGGGTTTGGTGCCGTGCTTGCAAAAGCAAAACGATGGGAAATTTCACCCAGTAGCATTTTTCTCGAGGAAAGCTTCTGAAATTAATCTAAATTAATTAGTTTTGAATTAGAGACGTTGGCAGTCGTTTACGCCTTGGCTCGTTTTAGAACTTATCTAGATAGGCTGCCGTTCACTATTGTCACAGACTGTGAAGCCCTCACACAAACGTTAAGAAAAAAAGATGTGAACGCGCGAATAGCCAGGTGGGCTCTTATGTTTGAGAACTACAATTACCAGGTGCAACATAGAAAGAGCGAACGAATGGCGCATGTAGACGCGCTTAGTAGAGTGCATATTGCGGCTGCAGTGACTATCGAAGACTTAGACAAGCGTATTCAGGTTGTCCAGGCGAGGGACGAATTTATCCGGTCAATACGCGAAAAGCTAGAAATGGAGGAGGTCCCCGGGTATGTGCTGAAAAATGGGTTAGTTTTCCGTGTGGGTTTGCAACAAAGACGTCAGTTGTGGGTTCCGGGAGAACTTGAAGAGAATGTCATGCGAGTGGCCCACGAGAAATGTGGACACCTAGGCATCGTCTCTAATTACGCTGTCGTATGCGGCCTTGAAGTCGATAAATAGGTGGTGGGTATCGACTTGAAATTCATTGGTTTTTTCCAGGATCTGCCGTAGTGTGAAGATTTGGTCGATGGTGGACTTCTCTGGCCTGAATCCGCACTGATAAGGACCTATCAGCCTATTTACAAAAGTCTTCTGGCGTTCACACAAAACGGCAAAGGAGATTTTGTAGGCGATGTTAAGGAGACTTATTCCTCTATAGTAAGCGCAATCAGAGGGGTCTCCTATTTTGTGGATCGGGCATACGATGCTGAGACTCCATTCCTCGGGCATGCTTTCCTCTGACCATATCTTGCAGATGAGCTGGTGCATGCTCCTAACCAGGTCATCCCCAGCTGCCTTGAAGAGCTCAGCAGACAGTCCGTCTGCGCCAGCAGCTTTATTCGACTTGAGCTTTGATATGGCAATCTTAACTTTGTCGTCTTAGCTGTGCTTTCCTATTCTCCTCCAGCTTCGCGTTAAAATCTTCTAGAGAAATCTTGGTGCCATAGCGTAGAACACTCGTGCTAGCGTGCTTTATTTCCGAGAACTTCCAATGAGCTGATTTGTTAAGTCGCAAAGCCGATTTCTTTGCATTTTCCTCGCCAAAAAAGATCCAAGGGGAGTAGGCGAAGCATCGTTTCGAGGCTGCTGTGGGTATGGTATGCAGTGCCCCTTTGTATCCTACTTAGAAGTTTGACATTAGATCTGCACAGTGCCGTCCACTGGACTAAACAGCCGTACGCAGTGTATATCCAGTGTATATTAGGTTTGATCCCCATCTGATGCCTGGAGCTTTCTTGCAGGTGTATAGCGCGGTTATTGCTTTTGTGATGCGCATTCCGCGTCAATTTTCAATAACTAAGTTCCCTGAACATAATCGCCGCACCTCATAGATAGATAAAAAAAAGGCAGTTTTAAAGTGTATCCTAAGCTGCTCTTTTTTTGCATTTTCGCAGTTTCTGCGGCTTACATATGTATATATGTACCTACATACATACATATGTAGGTAATTGAGATGAAGTCCTTCCATGAAATTCGAATTTTTAATCTTTAGTGTTATACCCCCCATTGTGGGAGTTAAAGAACCAATCGGTCGAGTTCCTTTCCGTCTGTACATTTGCAATCAATCCGAAGCATTATAGTGATATGCTGTACCCTTGAATCGATAAGGTTCTACATATTTCCTTTATTTTTTTTACCATCACCGCCACTACACTAGAAAGCTTCGTATAAACTTCCTGGAATACAATTCTCAATCATTCCAAAATAGAGCATGGTATGTGTGCAACATACCGGAAAGGTTCATTGCTTGTTGAAGTGAACATTTCACAGAACTCCAGGAGCGTGTAACTCAGCTCTACCCTCAATCCGAAATCCGCACATTCTCGAAATATCCTTCTATTAGTTGAAGCACATCAAAGAACCGATTTAAATTTATCGCGAGAGTATTCGAAGGAAATCCCCCTCACCACTTCCATTTTTTACGAGTACTTAGTTAACTCTTATCTTTCCATTCCACTTACTTCATTCCTCTTGAATCCCAGTTAAGCCATCATCGGATCTGAAGACACCCGTCGCCATCCGCCGTGACAGTAAATAGTCTGAACGATTCAATCTCTCACACTCGTTTTTAACAATCCTGATGGTTAATTGAGCGTTCATTATCCAATTCACCCCTTTAAACTTACCGAACAAACAGAAAAACCAAAAAGAAAAAAAGTGTTCTTGATTACATATATACGTATAAGTCTACGCTTTTCATCAACCCAATGTGCCGGCCTACATGACCTTTTGATACGCCTACGACGAGGGGCGTATGAAGTAAATCGATGAAACTAACAATAGTACAACAAAGCAAACTGATGATGTTCATCCCCGAGTCCATTATGTTCCTTAAAATGTTTTTTCCATCCGAGGGAGGATGATGGCAAAAACGAAAAAAAAAAAGAAAACAACTTAGAAGACGGAAAAGGAAACTCATTTGGGAGGTTCATTGCCGCCGCCATTGTCCGATGTTGCTACGAGTACTAACGCAACAGATGCTTTATGCCCCTCACCATGGAGATGGATGTTAAGAAAACGAGATTGAAAGGTCTTAACGAGCAAAAGGATGAAGAAGCATTAGACTGATTTTATTAAGTGGAGTTGAATTTGGTCCTCCTTTTTTGTCGGGCAGTTGAAGCGGTACGGGAAAAGGTTAATAGAATGCAAACAAATCGGATTTACGCATTTTGATTTCAAGGTGTTGGCTACGTTAGGCTAACATTTAAATTGAGTTTTTCTTTTTATTGTGATTTTTTTCTGTCTGTCTGCTCCGATTTGTTTTGACGAGGACCTAGGCGCTTTGGGATGTTAACTCTATTTTGGGAATTGATTTGGTAATGAGTATTTTAAAGATGGGTGTGATGCAGGACTCACGGCGGGACTATCCTCAGGATAAAATGAGATTATCGATGTATTATTTTGTTTTTCATAGGTCACATAGAAAAAATTCACAAAATACATATATAAGTTCATAACACTTGTATTTTCTAGTTGATTTTGGTCTCTCACGAAACCGAGAAAGAGCCACTGTGCCACTTAGTATTATACATTTACGGCATCGATTCTTATATGAATGAAGGACCTAGTGCCAACATATAGCTCCACTGCGAACTTGTAGATCTATTGTGCCTACTAAAGTTGGGAATCTCTCTCGTAGAAGCTGACATGATCTCCTCAGGAGATCATGAAGATGATGATGATGATGATGATCTCCTCAGGAGATCAGCCAGGAGAAAGCCAGCCGAATCCAATGCTAATGGGCCAACCGCAAGAGAAAGTGGTGAAAACCCACAAACCGTACACGAGCCATGAAACAGAGCAGCCTGCGTCGACACAATGAGTCGGCAGTGGAAGAGGAACGGGAGTTGGAGGAAGCCTCCGCACAAATCTTGAACGTCCTCGTCCGACGAGGATTGGGTGGCGACCATGCAATGGAAGGACCCGAAGCTAAGGAGCATGATTACCATCCTAAAGGGGACCGAGATGACACAGGCGAGAAAGCAGCTGCAAAGGGGCTACGTGGTGGTGGCGCTTGTTCCGCAAGGTAGGCGATCGTCCCAAACAAAATTCGATGGAGAATCCTTAAGTTGTGCAACGATGACGCAGGACACTTTGCGACGAGAAGACGATCGACACGAGGAAGCAGATATTCGGGTTCTCAAAGATGGGGAATGCAGAAGAGGATACATCCAATCCTGCGTCAAGTGCACGTACGCAAAGAGGAGTGGAGGCAGAGTCGAGGGCGAGCTGCACAGCATCGAACGCGTCCCGCTTCCATTCCACACGGTGCGAGTATACCAACTAGAACATATAGACAACCGAGAGCGACAGACTGGGACACTTATAGCCTAGAAATTGCACAAACGGTCGGAAACTATCCAAACAGCATCAGATACATAGACAGCCTTGAACTGAGCCTCAATGCTACTTTCCTATCTGCTTTTCACAACGCTTGCCCAGAGAAAGTCAAGTCAGGCAACCGTACCACTCCGTGGTGGAACAGCAATCTGGCCAAGCTAAGAGCACTAACCAGAAAACTGTTCAACAAAGCTAAACGGACTGGTGACTGGACGCAGTATCGTGCCTCACTCACCAACTACAACCAAGAGATTGGTGGAGCCAAAAGAGACTCATGGAAAAAGTTCTGCAGCAGTCTTTCAGACGTTCAGAGCAGCGCTCGTATCCACAGAGTTCTCGCCAAAGAGCACACTAACCAAATTGGACTGTTGAGGAAAGCAGTTGGCCCTTACGCGAAAAATGGTACGGAAGTACTCAAAATTCTGACCAGTACGCACTTCCCGGACTCCAACATCATTCCCTCCTATCTTTCTAATACACCTTCGCAGATCAGGGTAACTAGACCCAACAGGGAGGATTGGAAGAGAGCGCGAACGATCTTTCATGAGGGAAGCATAAAATGGGCCATAAATTTGACCTCTACAAATCCCCGGGGGAGGATGGCATCTTCCCAGCCCTTCTGGAGAAGGGGAGTGCGCAAATCAGCCCCATGCTCATTAACATCTTTAGAACCAGCTATGCATGGGAACACATACCAACAAGCTGGACAGAGGTAAAGGTAAGATTCATTCCCAAAGTAGGCCGTAGACCCATACCTTGCCCCAGCCTGGACAGGCATATCAGGGACGGTGCACTGAAGAGATCACCACTTCACAAAAACCAATATGCCTACCAGCCTGGAAAATCGACCACGCATGCTCTTCAGGAACTAACGGCCCGGAAAAAGAAATCCCTGAGCGACAAAGAAATTGCGATAGGTTGCTTTCTCGATATTAAGGGTGCTTTCGATAACACCGAATACACCCAAATAAAACGTTGCATCCTCAGCACAGGGGTGGACAATACCACATGCAATTGGATCCAACCCATGCTTAGCAACAGGAAAATAAACACCTCACTAGGCAATGATAAAATCAGCGTAAACGCGGTGTTCTCTCACCGCTCCTGTGGTCCATCGTGGTTAATGAACTGGTCAGCATACTTAGCAACAATGGCTTCTATGTCCAAGGCTACGCTGACGACATATCCTGATTAGAGGCGAATTCGAAGACACAGTCTCGGAACTCCTCCAATGGGCACTAAACCTTGTTGCAAACTGGTGCATAAAGGTTGCACTAAATGTCAATCCTAGGAAAAGCACCATTGTCGCCTTCCCCAAAAGAAGGAATAGGCACAAACTTACCAAACTTACCCTCTTTGGTGAAGTGATAGAGTTCTCAAAGGAAGTCAAATATCTAGGGACAAAAAGCTCACCTGGAACTCTCGCAGGAAAGCTAGGATCTCATTATGGACCAGCAAAAGTCTCACTGGTAAAAATTGGGGCACAAAGCCCAAGATGTCCCGCTGGCTATATAACACAAATAAATTGAACCGTGGGGATGGTTTTTTAAAAAAAAGAAAAATCTTTATTAACAGAGAGAACTGAATTGCTCGCTGGCTTTTGAACTACTACTTGCTAGCTAGTATTAAACTACGGAAAGTTACGTCGCTTATCGTAGGCTCAGGTATCCTGCATGCATCGTACTCGTGTCGCGCGATATTGTTTAGTCAGCTTTTGAATGTGCCCGAAACTCCAACTTGAGCTCAACTTCAGCCAAAACTACAAGGTCACATTCCCCAACCGACAAAACTGGGAACAGGATAGACCCTCCTTCAATTGTGGATCCTACGTGTGGTACACAGACGGCTCCAAAACGAACGAAGGCGTTGGGGCTGGAGTATACGGAGCAAATACAGGCACATGCCAAATCCTATCCAAACTGGTATGGGACTGCCTACAGCTACTTCACCAGCTGGTCAGCACAAACAGAGTTCATCTCATTTGGATACCTGGACACAGCGGCCATACAGGCAACGAAAATGCGGACCTACTAGCAAGGAAAGGCTCTGCATCACCATTTTATGATGCCACGGCCTTTCGGCGGCATACCCATCAGCACCACCAAATGCTGCATAAACAATTGGTTAAGGAACAAGACGAATCACTACTGGTTACAAACGAAACCTAGCGGACAAGCCAAGTTGTTCCTCCCAACTACATCCCTCAAAAGAATGAAACCACTTCTCATGCTTTCGAAGAGTCAGAGCCGTTTAATCACAGGTTTCCTTACTGGACACTGCCCAGTTAATAAACACCTGAAAACAATGGGCATCATACAAGATGACACTTGCCGAATGTGTAATGACGACGAAGAAACAACAGAGCACATACTATGCCACTGTAACTGCCTGGTGAGTACACGTCATCGTCACCTAGGCAAGTATTATCTTGAAGCAGAAGAAATCGCTGCTAGCTCACTCAAAAACATACTAAGTTTTATCACGAACTCAAGTTTTCTGAGTGAACTGTAAGTGGGGGACATCACAATAGGCCCACTCGTGGCCGCAGTGATTAGGCGACTCTGTCCCACCCCCTTATCCTATCTATCTATCTAAGTATACCAACAATACTGTCCTACGAGCCGTAAGGACGGCCAATAGCTGAATCATTCTTGCAGTCCTGAACGATGTGGCTAGTTATTTTGGGCTGCCACGAAGGGTGGTCACCGACCGAGGAACAGCCCTCGCATGGGGGATGTATGAGCAGTTTTGCGAGAGCAACGGCGTGCAACATATCAGGACCACTGTTAGGACACCTTGGGCAAACGGTTAAGTGGAGAGGTGCAACCGGACCATCCTGTCGTCACTCAAATATGTATATGCATTTCGACGAAAGGAGAGACGACTGGGATTCACAAATTCGGCAGTTCACCAGATTTGCCTAGTGGTTGGGCAGGTATGCCCCTTGGTTAATCTCAGGTCCATTTCAGCCCTGGCTTGATTCGTTAAGTTTAGTTTAATGGCTGCTAGTGGTATACCTTCGCGTGCCATGTTTGTTTGTTGCGTCGTTACTTGTCTGGCGAGCATACCATTTATTTAGTTTTCTGAAATATCGATGTGTTCTGTTACCCATAAAAGTTGTATGTTAAACTGTTCGATCGTTTCGTTAAGAGATAGGCGGCAGTCTAGGCTTGCTTTAAAAGTGTTTGTTGCAAAATACTCCACTACCTCCTCCGTCCTTGGTTTTTAACCCATCTGTGTGAAAGTCCACACAACCCTTGCGAGATTGCGCTCGTCGGAACCAAATGTTCCCACTAGTGTATGTTATCTTGAATTTTTTCGCAAACGCTGTGGTGGATTCAATATGGTCGGAATCAAAGTCATACTGTTGTTCAGAATATAGCTCGACCATTTTGAGCTGACTACAGTGTATGTGGGACCTTAGACTTTAGGCGCCCGGTAATGCACATACAAGCTAACCTCTGTACTTATTCGATTTTTTTGTGGTATGTTGTTTTGTCCAGTGCAGTCCACGAGACTAAAACACCATTCATTTGGATAGACCTAATGACTATGATATACAACCACATAGTTCATTTTGGGTTTTTTTCCCTAAGGCTCTTTTGGGAAAGCTATGGTTACCTTCTTTGCTCGTTCGGTTATATTGTCCTTCCAGGCTAGCTTCCTATCTAGTATAATGCCAAGATATTTGCAACTAGTAGAGTAGGTTAGCCTGACACCGATTAGAGTATTTGGACATAAGTCCGGGATCTTGTGTTTTCTAGTGAACTGCACAGTTTCCGTTTTCTGGGGGTTAATACAGAGTTCATTATTTTGTGCCCACTTGAAGAGTATGGAACATGGCGTTATCTGACCCAAATTATAATAGCAACGTCATCAGAGCGTATTCAATAACCTCGAGACCTTCTATGTTCAGCTTAATCAGTAGTTCGTTTGCAATTACGTTCCATCAAAGAGGAAAGTGGACCTTCCTTGTGGGATAACTCTGGTAATTGATCGATTGATGATTGATTGAGTCTCAGAGTCACCGCTAAAGGTCTTCATCCAACTTGCTCGAGCGCCGATATTATAAAAGACTTGCGCAACCAAAATATGAAAATCATCAATCGCGGAATATTGCGCAAGAGTTCAAATTGACTAAGAAAATTACCCAAGGAGGCTCTAAACACCCTAACTCTGAACCACAATGCTCGGAAGGAAAAGACCATGTTAAACCAACGCCTCTAAATAGCAAAACATAGGCACAGACTGCAAACTTGGAGTTACACTCACAAAGCAAGGGTATTAAGACAATCTTCAGTGAAATACCTGAAAAATTGATATAGTAGATCAGCAAACAATGTATAACCGTGATGAAATTTATAGAAGCTGTGAGAAACCTGCTTCGTATACTCAATTCAGATTTTCCGCTGCATTTTGTAGGGAGGCAATGGAAGATTGCGGAAATCATAGTGATTCTTAAGCCAGCTGCCAGCTAAACCGTAAAATCCCCAAGCCCTACAATCACAAAAACATTCGAAGAACAACAACCTGTAAGAGATGCAAGAAAACTGATCCCCTCATATCTATCGGATTCAGGAGCAAACACTCAACTATCGAGCAAGTACACGTTAGCAGCAATAATCTGCCCAATCGTGGATTAGAAACGATAACATACCCGAATAAAATGCTTTCTATTCTTATCGACCATGCTGGCAGTTATAACATCCTGCAAGGAAGAAATGGTGTTATGAAAAGGTTTACTGCTCACACGCCTAGCAGCTTCCCTTACAATGTACAGGGCATTAAGGTTCGAGACGCTAGGACAATATAAGTTCGGAGCGATGTGTCATGGAAATGCTCGGTCATCCAATCCTGTGTCGACAACGTTGGTGGCGTATGTCCAGTACCCGCGTAGGGTTTCACAAGCATTCTCTAAAACCTCGATGTATGTAGGTGGCAACATAAAACCGAAATTCTTTAGGGAAGAAATGAGGTGTCACATGTCCTCGTTGCGCATAACTTGGAAATTTCATATGCTTAACATAGGGAACCTATGTATATAGGATCTGAAAAATCCGGACCTTCGGATATTAGTCTTTCTGGTTATAGCTTAGTGATTTTAGTGATTTTACTCTATCGCGGTCTCGCCGTTTATATCCGTAGTGACATTGCTTACCAACTCCTCCCTGAATACAGCCAACCGTCCTCCACGGGTTTTAATTTCATATGGCTAAAACTTATACCCGTAAGCACTCTATTCACTGCTATTTTCTTAACAAAACCCCGTACTGGACAGAATGAGTTTAATGACTTCGATACACTGTTTGAATTGATTCAATGTACACATTTCTTGGTGGCTTCCACACTCTGGGCAGACAGCAAACATTTCTGCTGATTTGTCAAAAACATTAAAAACTCGTCCTCGTCGTCTATACCGACACTTATTTACAACGACATTCCAGCTGTCATACCCTTAGACTAATCTAACCTTCTTGATGCCCATCTTGCATCCAGCTATAATTCTGAAGAGGTGTTCTTCCCCCTAAAAGGCGAATATTCTACTCCCCCCAACTACTGACCATTTTCAATAACATCACTTCTGTCCAAGGTCATGGAAACGCTGATCAATCGTCGGTTATGGAAATAATTTGAATAGCGGAAACTCCTCAATGACCAATGGTATCCGCCGCAATATATCCACTGGTGATTTGATGGTATGGACATATATCCCACCTGAAAGTAGTATCCAAGCAGGTGAGAGCAAAATAGCAAAGTAGGTTGTTTACCTCGAGCTGATCCAAATCGTGACAGACGAGAAAGTCGGTGGTGGCATGGAGGATTCGCTGCTGGTCAAAAGGGTTGTAATTGATAAAACAATGAGTCACGCCCAGATGCCGAAATATCTGAAGGATGTGGAGCTGACTATTCTCACCTGCCCATTCGAACCACGAAAGTCGAAGACCAAGCACAATTTGGATGTCACCTCAACGGAAGACTACAGGGCGCTGAGGGAGTACGGATAGGAGAAATTCGACGTTATGTAGAAGCATGTAAAGGTGCTAGCGCTACTCTGGCAATATGCCATTGGGGCTTTGACGATGAAGCCAATCATTTGGTGTTGCAGCATAATTTGCTAGCCGATGGTTTGGTTTGTGGACCAGAAATTGAATTGATTACTATTGCTACTGGTGGACGAGTCATGCCACTATTCAAGGAATCATGGTCTGAGAGACTTGGTTTCGTAAGGGAGTTGGCTTTCTGAACACCGAAAGACAAGATGTTGGCTATCGAGCAATGTCAAAACTCAAAGGCAGTAACGATGTGTGGCGAGCAACAATATGGTTTTCGCTGAAGCCAGGCGATCTACCCACGATGCCAGCTGTGTCGTCCGTTCCCTAATTAAGGACTCTCGCATCGTGAAAGGTGGTGGTGCCGCTGAAATCAACTGCTCACTCGCCGTCGCCAAAGAAACAGATCAGTTGTCCATTTTAGAATAACAGATAATTCCTCTAGCATTGGCCGATAACAGTGGTTTGCATCCAATCTAAGCTCTTTTCGAGCTTAAGGCACGGAAAAACGGTGAGAATCGTCCCAGTTTGGGCGTCGATTGTATGCTAACTGGCAATTCAAACATGAAGAACCATCACGTGGTCACCCAGATAGTGAAGATGATGAATAGGCACTGCCCACATTTCTTTTATTTCCTTTCACATTGTCATACTTCTGTCAAAGAAATAACCGACTCTAACGCTAAGGACACGCCTACAACTCATGTTGCCTCCAATTATTATTTGCATCTTGTCCGTTCATTTTTAATTTTAGAGGATCTTTCAAGCGCTTCTTATCTTTAAGTTTAAATAAAACAAAACGTGTATGAGATATTATCACCTTTTTTATTCGTTTGAAAGGACTATCGATGCCATTATAGTATATGGGATGTAAAGTCGTTCTAATATCTGCCGCGGCTTCTCTGGCACATAAATCAGACTGGATTTGACCGATGGCATGGGTTATGTTGGCTTTGAGGACCGCTGTTGTTTGTGGCTTATTCACACAGACCTGCGAATTCAGAAAACCTGACAAAAGAAAGTCTAACGGGGTCAAATCGCACGATCTAGTTGACCAGTTCATATCACCTCCAAATGAGATGACATAAGATAGGTATATAGACATTGTTTATGTTACAGTCAGTAAGGTATCTAAAATGTAATTATGTGTGTAAGCTAGTTTAAGTATTTTTTTCTAGCGTAAGATAGTTATAAGATTGATATTAATAAAAATGATTTTTTAAATGTAAAATGTGACGTATGTTGTGTAGCACGGTAGCACTTTCTGTTGAAACCACATATCGTTTGTGTCCATATCATTCAATTCACGCCCAAAAATGTTGGTAATCAACCACCTATAGTACTCGCTGTTGTCGGTGATGGCCTGGCCCATGTCGTTCTCAAAGAAATATGGACCGATGACGCCACCAGCCCAAATTCCACGCCAAACCGTGACTTTTTTCGGGATGCATTCATTGTACGCTCTTGAATCTCATGTAGATTGATATCGTCCCAAATTCGACAATTTTGTTTGTCGACGTACCCATTCTTCCAGAAATGGGCCTCATAGCTGAAGACGATGAATATTAGGGCCAGTTTCCAACTGCTCCAGAGCCCATTCAACGAATACACGTCGTTGTTTATGGTCATTTCCATTCAGCTTCTGTGTCAGTTGATTTTTGTACGGGTACAAGCCTGCGCAAGGCCGATCTGAGCGACGCGAAATCTATTGTCTCGTATTCTCTGCATTCTTTCCTGACACATGTAAGCCATTCTATGTGTTTTCGTACAAAAGTGTCAAGTCAGTAACTCTTTATGTAATCTTGAACGCACAAGAAGCTCCATATGCTCTCTAGCATAGTCTAAAGGGTAGTTTCCATGAATGTTTTTTATCCTTTTTGGATTATATGTATTTAGTGCGTGACAATAGAATAAATATCAAACTATGGAACTCTCTGCTATTAGTTGAATCTAAAAACCTGTAATTTTGAAATCGAACTAGTCAATTCAAGTTCAATTATTTCATTATTTCACGCAAAAAGACAATCACGGTTAAAATACATATACCTCTAAATCCGCTCATAGCAAATCCTGTATCAGCACATCCGAGCAGTACACCCATGTACCGACAGACTTAATTTAGTACCTAATTTCATTCAATTTACGTTGATGAAAACGTCTTAAGAGTATGAGCAGAAGCAGCAGGAGAGCAATATGGCACGACTCTGGAAGTGATTCAGAAGATAGCTTTCCAAAAAGCTACTTACTCCAATTTGCTTCAAGTAGGTATTGACGCAAGAAAAAGAGTAGATACGAATGCCAGATACTCAGATATCTGTACGTCGAACGTATGCAGAGATGACTACGAGCTGGTTTTGCCGTCCTTGCGTTATGACAGCAAACGGATAACTGACTGGAGGTTCAACTACCTCTTCGTAATTCATCTGTACCGGTAAATGTTTTTGTTGTGTTTTTCTTGGACGGATCAAGAGATCTTCGCCTTTTTAAGCCGAAAGTCATACATAGAGAATAAGAGGGGCTGATACCGAGATTGAGGATTTGCAAAGATTGAATTGCAGGACGTGATTTCGATGGATAGACAGTTAAATGCTCGTTTCCATTCAAGAATCTAGCACAAGTTATTGGAATTGCCTGGCTTGTTAACTGAATGAAACGTGTGTTTTTCACAGAGATGAGATGGTGAAATTGGAAACGATGCCAATTATCCCCTTGTCTGAAGGGTCATTTTGATATCTTCACGAGAATTGTCTTCTCCGAATGGGGAGACAATCAAATACTTTGACCCCGTCCCAATGCCTTTTCTCCATTCTTCTTCTTCTTAGTGGGCGCTACAGTTCGGGGTGAATCTGGGCCTCAACCAATATGCCCCTCCATCTAGCACGATCTTTCGCCAGCCATTTCCATTGCCGCACACCCAGTTGGCTGAGGTCCCCTCCCCATCTTCGCCATCTTAAGTGCGGCCGTCCTCTGCTTCTTCGTCCCTCGGGGTTGGATTCAAAGACTCTCCGGGCTGGAGCTGTGGTGTCCATTCGCTCTACATGGCCCAGTCATCCTAGGCGTTGAATCCGTAGACGCCTGACTAGGCTCTAGTGGCTGTAAAGCCCGTAAAGTTCGTGGTTGAATCTTCTCCTCCATCCCCAGTCTGCGTTTATAGGCCCAAAAATCATACGCGAAATCTTTCTCTCGAACCGACCAAGGGCCTCCTCATCCGCTTTTGATAGTGTCCATGCTTCTGCGCCGTACAACAGGACCACGACGATAAGGGTCTTATATAGAGTCAACTTTGTCGTTCGGAAGAGGGCTCTATTACTCAGTTGCCTCCTGAGCCCAAAGAAACAGCGATTGGCAAGAGTGATTCTGCGTTTGATTTCGGAACTGATGTCGTTGTTCCAGGAAACTGCGGAGCCAAGATAGACGAAGTCCATAACTACCTCGAACTTATATCTGCCTATACAAACGTTCTGGCCGAGACGTCGGTGGTGAGCGTCCTTTTTTGATGACAGCATGTATTTAGTTTTGTCCTCGTTTACCGCCAAACCAATTTTCGCCGCCTCCATCTGAATACTCGCAAACGCCTCATTGAAATCTCGCTGTGATCTACCTATTATGTCAATATCGTCGGCGTATGCAAGGAGTTGCGAGGATTTGAAATAGATTGTGCCTCTTGTATTTGCCAGTGATTTTTGCACAATCATTTCCAATATGATGTTGAAGAAATCACACGACAGCGCATCGCCCTGCCTAAATCCTTTTCTGACATCAAAACTATCGGTAAGGTGTTCACGGATTCGGATGGAGCGGCGAGCATCCTCCAAAGTCATCCTGCACAGTCTGACGAGTTTGACAGGTATGTCAAAGGTAGACATAGCGTTATATAGCTCGTCTTAAATTACGCTGTATGCGGCTTTGAAATCGACAAATAGGTGGTGAGTGTCGACTTGAAATTCATGGGTTTTTTCCAGGATCTGCCATAGTGTGAAGATTTGGTCGATGGTGGACTTCCCTGGCCTGAATCCGCACTGATAAGGACCTATCTGCTTATTTACAAACGGCTATAGGCGTTCACACAGAATGACAGAGAAGATTTTGTAGGCGATGTTAAGGAGACTTATTCCTCTATAGTCGGCGCAATCAGAGGGGTCTCCTTTCTTGTGGATGGGTCATACGATGCTGAGACTCCATTCCTCGGGCATGCTTTCCTCTAACCATATCTTACGGATGAGCTGGTGCATGCTCCCAACCAAGTCATCCCCAGCTGCCTTGAAGAGCTCAGCAGACAGTCCGTCTGCGCCAGCAGCTTTATTCGACTTGAGCTTCGATATGGCAATCTTAACTGCGTCGAGGTCAGGGGGACAGAATTTTCTGCGGTCTCCGTCGATTAGAAATGAATCATTCTGCCTGACAGCGGTGTATTGACTAACATCGCCGTTACGCTACGGCTTAATAGGCCGTAGCCCAACCGACTAATCCAGTTTTTTGGCGCAGGAGGCTCGCCATTCGCCCTTCCCCGTCTGCAATTTCCACAGGAAATCTCCAGATGGCACCACGAGGAGGTGGGGATAGAACTTACTAACAGTTCCGCAAGATGTTCGGTGGCTCTTCTCGCTTTTTAGCAGGCCAGCATCCGTCGGATAGATGCTACCCCTACGAGGCCTTTGTTAGTCCTTCTCCATTACCATCACAATATTTTCCCACGCAAATATTTTTTCCACTCTTGCTTCCGTGCTCTAAACAAGTTTGCTAAGTGGATTTTATATTTACCAGAAAAGCATGCGAAAGTTTATTAATAAAGCGGGACGGCGCATAATCAACAGAGATTGGGCAATCAATAATGGCTGGCACGAAGGACGTAGTGGATTTGAGGCTTTGGTTAATTCATTTTTCGTTGTTTTCTGTTTTTTTTTTTTTTTTGTTTTCTTTGTTTCGTTTTGTGAAATTGACATCCGGCATCTAATATCCGCCTATCGATGGATTTTCTTTTCGTTAGATTTTCATGGCGTGCCAAGGATTTAGGGTACGGCATTCATCCGGAACATCCTATCTGGTTTAAAGCACGTGCCCAACAATGGGCTTGTGGCCAAACTTTTGCATTTTGAGTGACCCAATTTCGAAATTAAAATTATTGAGAGGAAGAAGGAAGTTTTCCTGTTTTCTTCTGTTTTGTGGACTGATCAGTGTTAATAGATTTGTTTATTTAAAGTGTTTTAATGGTTGCGTGGTGGTGGACGGATGCGTTGGGTGGATGGAAATATTTTCCGCAATCGTTAGGAATCAATATCGTTTGGTTTGGATGTTTTTGGATGATGAAGTTTTTCCTCGTTAATCGTTTATAGTAGCTAAGTTTGAAAAAATTGTATATTCGAGAATAATAGCTAAAGTTATGATAATAAAGCTTCTCCCAGAAAGAATCCAGCTGAGATAGGACAATTTGATTTCACTAGTATCGGCTGTAGTCTATTGATTCAACCAAATTTGACCAGGCGAGGCTAGTACACTGCGCACTACACCACGGAGATCGAAGATAGTGAATTGGATGGTAAAATTGTCAGTTTAAACCACCAATTAGGTTCCGGGAATTGGTAAGCAAGAAACAAGCAAATTTAATTTGTCGCAAAATTTGATTATGGACCTTCACAATAGTCCCATCTAACTCCCCACCACGATTTCATAAAAGCTCCCACGATTCAAAGCACCTTTAATAATCCATGGTTGCAGCCTCCTTGAGTTTCTCTACACCGCCATGAGATGCGTCTTCATCAATGCACATTCGGCAATGTACGAAATTTTTTTTCTCTCCACAAACTCTTGCACAATCAACGGGGAATGGGTCGACACATTGTCGTGGTGCAATCCCTCTTGGCGAGTTCGGGTTGCTCACGGAAAACGAATGCTTGCAGCCTATTCGGGACGCAAACATAGAACTGTCCAGTCACTGTGTAGTCGGCAAGCACAATGCCGTGGTAAAAGAGGTGGCAAGAACTCCTTCACGTGCATCATCTTCTACTTATTCACGGCCCTTCTTGAACTGCTTTGCCCATTCAAACACACGAGCTTTCGATGTACACTCGTCTCTATATACTTACTATACTATACTATACTCGGAGTGGAAAGAAACAGCGGTTGGCAAGAGTGATTCTGCGTTTTATCTCAGCGCTGGTGTTGTTGTCGCTGCTCATCAGTGAGCCAAGGTAGACGAATTCCTCGACCACTTTAAAGTCATATCCGCCCATGGTGACGTTCTCGCCAATACGTCGGTGTTGACGGTATCTTTTAGATGAAAGCAGATATTTGGATTTACCCTCATTAACCCATCTTAGCCGCTTCTACCTCAATGCTTACAAAGGCCTCATTGACGTCTCGCTGTGTCCGTCCAATCAAGTCAATGTCATCGGCATACGCAAGCAATTGCGTAGACTTGAAATAAATCGTACCTCTTGTGTTGGCCAGTGACTCTTGCACGATCTCTTCAAGCACGATGTTGAAAAAGTTGCATGACAGCGCGTCACCTTGCCTAAATCCTTTTTTAACATCAAAGGTCTCGGTTTACTCTTTACCGACCTTAATGGAGCAGCGAGAATTCTCCATTGTAATCCTGCACAGTCGGACGAGTTTGCCAGGGATGTTAAAACTAGACACGGCTTTGTATGGCTCATCTCTATACACACTGTCATATGCAGCCTTGAAATCGACGAAGAGGTGGTGAGTGTCGATTTGGTATTCCTGGGTCTTCTCCAAGATCTGCCGTAGCGTAAATATTTGCTCTATTGTGGATTTACCTGGCCTGAAGCCACACTGATAAGAGCTGATCAGGTTAGCCACAAACGATTTCAGGCGTTCACACAATACGGCCGAGAAGATCTTATATGCGATGTAAATGAGAATTATTCCTCTATAGTTGGCGCAGTTATGGGGGTCTCCTTTCTTATGGACCGGGCAAACGATGCTGAGATTCCATTCGTCGGGCATGCTTTCTTCCGACCATACCTTGCAAATGAAATGGTGCATGCATCGAACCAGCTCATCTCCAGTCGCCTTAAGAAGCTCAGCAGACAGGCCGTCTGCGCCCGCGGCTTTATTAGACTTAAGTCTTGATATCGCTATTTTGACTTCGTCTAGGTCGGGTGGACTGAATTCTGTTTCATTGTCGTCCATTACGAATGGCTCGTTCTGCCTGACAGCGGTATCTTGTCTATCATCGCGGATTTTGAGAGAGCTTGGAGGAGACACGATCGGCAAAGATTCTGGCAGTCTCTTGCGATTGTAGCTTTCATACGTCAAACTTACGTTGTGCTTCTCGACTCCTAAGCATTCTTGATATCCTCATTCGTACCTCGGCTACAACAAGGTAGTGGTCCGAGTCGATGTTGGCCCCTCGGAAGGTTCGTACGTCGAGATTACAGGAGGAGTGTCTGGCGTCGATCGCAATGTGATCAATCTGGTTGGTGGTCGATTGATCAAAAGACCGCCAGGTACCCTTGTGGATGTTGAGATGGGGGAATCGCGTGCTTGCTACAAGGTGCAATATGTCCTCTTTGCCCAGTTTTGAATTAAAATCTCCTAGGACTATTTTTGTGTCGTATCGTATATGTTTTGTCCAGGAGATCGTAGAATTCTTCTTTGAGTCGATCGTCCTTTTCTTCCGTTGGGGCGTGAGCGCATATTAAGCTAATGTTTCCAA
The DNA here is from genome assembly GCA_951905685.1 of Eumerus sabulonum. Classification (NCBI taxonomy): domain Eukaryota; kingdom Metazoa; phylum Arthropoda; class Insecta; order Diptera; family Syrphidae; genus Eumerus; species Eumerus sabulonum. Next base: position 216,048,013 of record OX645060.1, read on the forward strand.
ATTTAGCTTTGATGCGGATTGTTATGAGGCGTTCGCTTATGTCTCGGAAGCTTAAGACTTTTTGTGGGAGTCTTCCGCGAATAACGAATCCGCACCCGAATAGGTGCTGTTTGTTCTCCTTGTAGCAGTTCCCGTAGTAGATGTCGCAGTTTTTCATACGTTTTTTGCCTGGTCCATCCCATCGCACTTCTTGGAGTGCGGTTATATCTGCTTTATAGCAGTCGAGGGTTTGCTCCAATTAATCGCCGGCACCCGATCTGTTAAGGGACCTAACATTCCAGGTGCAGACTCTCAAGTCCGTTAGTCGTTTGCAGGGGTCGTCAGCATTGTATCCGTCCGTATCCGAGGCTTGTTGTTGTTTCGGAACAAATAGGTTTTTACGTGATAGGGATGTTACCCCTAAGCACAACCCCCAACCTGGAGGGCCAGGTTCCTCTTTCCCCAGGAACAAGGGGTTGGGTCGCTGCACACATTAGTTCACTACCTGGCGGGTGCCAGGGTAGCTATCCAGGGGGGGCCACGCGGAGGCTGTGTGTCAACTTGGATTGAGCAGGGACAGAGATCGAAGCTGGCGTTTGCCATGTTAAACGCGATCAACTTCTTTGCTCTGTTTGCTCGCTCCCTCCCCCCCTCGTCACTTTAAGCCTTCATCAATTTCCGGGGATATCCCAGGGATTTTTCACTATATTTCACTAAAATCTTAATCACAACACCACGTTGCTTGTGATGTTTTTTTTTTTTTGTGTTCGATAATTACGCACAACACACAAACAAGGCGTGTTGTTGACTTCAACCTTAGATGAAAACTAAAAGAAAGGACCCCTTTTCTAAGCAGATGTAGACAAACGACGCAGTGTTGCCAGTTCCCGAGTTATGTCTAAAATTCGGTTTGGAAACTTAATTGCAAACCATTCATTGTCAAAGGCCGGTGCTCTTCCATACATGACTTCAAGGCCTGGATTGATGGCAAACTGGGTGATGCTTAGTGTTTGGTGAGAGTGGAAGAGAATTGACCGCTACGAATTGATACAACCGGCCAAAATGGTCAATTCGGACAGAATTGGTTAGAAAATAAGTTGTGTTCCATCATGACAGTTCCAGGCCGCGCAAGTCTTTAATGTCTCGAAACAAATTATAGTAACTTGGTTGGAAACCAGTAGGCCACACAGTATGGATTACCATGTACTTCAGTCAGATGGTCGTTTGGCCAAGCTTATCGCCGATGTTGGTTTTTTTAAACTGTTTTATGTGTTAAGCGCGCATTCAAGGTTGGACCTTATAATGTCGTTGACACACTCAGGCAGACGATAAAGGGAAAGAAAAGAAGGACACACCGATGGTGCAGAGTCGTGAAGGCTTATCGCCGGACTAGCAAAAATATTGGCTACCCTAAGTGCTATGCCTTTAATTGCCAAATTGCTTGAACATTTCGATAATTTTTTGATGGTAATTAAATGCCTCAAATGGTTGCTTTATCATAAAACTAAAAACCGGATTTGATTACAGCTTCGATTATATTCTTTTGCAAAGAAACGATACGTAATCTCGTACCGTTCGAGAGTTTCGATGGGTTCAAACTGCGAAGCGGCATAATGGGAATACCAACTTTTAAGTCCATTTTATGAAGTGGAAGACCGGGTGCATTTATGCTATTCAAAAATTCGACTGGAAAGAGGACAGCTTGTTCTATTTGACATATCGTATTTATGGATAAGGCCGTGTTGCTGAATTACTATGCATTTTTTTCCATTATACAGTTATTCAGTGACCATACTTCTTGGCGCTAAAATCGATCTTTCGCGTAACCACGAATCCTCTTCAGAGATGAAATCCTCAATATCGTCATATACATATGTTTGTCATAAGAGTTTGAGTATTCGCAACCACTCGATGGAGAATAGATGGAATTTCAATGTCATGGTTCGAATTGATTTCTGGGTATTTTCCTTCGCCAATATTTAAGAGCATCTTACAAAATTGTGAACCAACGGACTGTGTTCTCATATTTTCTTTTCGATGTGTGTCCAAAGTACTGAGCGTTTCACACACGGATTAGTTTTGTCTGCTCGTGTGCCTTTTGCAATAACAGGTAACGTATGTCGAAAGTGTTCTGCAAATAAAGATGTTACTCCACCATTGGTTGTTTTTCCTCTAATCTTTCCCTGCTCTATTTACAGCGTCAATAGATACTTTGTTGGCTTTTGTCATTCATCCCAATCTACTAAAAGCTGGATTTTCTATATAATTAGCTTCAATTGGTGTTTTGAACATAGAATGAGCTGTATTACCCCCAGTTTTGCTACGATTCCTTACGACAACAGGGATTTCTCGCTTTCCCAACTGAGGTAGAGGCAACCGTTCTTCAGCTTCAAACTTTGCCATTGAGCCCAGTAAGCTTTTACGATAGGGCTTTCTCTGGATATTTGATGCCAAGTTGGCCGAAAACCTCGTTCTTGGCAGTTAATGATGACTGTCAGATCGGCATCTTCTCGCTGCTTTCTTCTGTCCTTCTCGACAGTCCAGGTATCTTCTGGCAGCACATGGAAACGACGGATGTCTGTGACCTGTTCCTTGGTTTCGGCACGATAATGCATCCGCATTTCCTTGACTGTTTCCCTTCAGGTATTCGCGTGTTCTCGCTTGGTCTCCTTTTGGGGAATCAAACCTCGGATGCCTTTTCCGTAGACGGCAATTTCTCGCCATGTGCCCCTGTTGGTCGCAGATGTAGCACTACCTGGGAACAAGCGACTCCTACTCACTGTTGTTGCTCTGGAATTACTCCGCAATTTGCTGGAGGGACGATTTCTCCGCATACGGCAGTTTCGCGTAATGTGCCCCTGCTGGTCGCAGATGTAGCATCTGCCCGGGAACGAACCACTCCTACTCGCCGCTGTTGTTCTGGAACTATCCTGGTCTTCAGATTTGCGCCGTAATTTTAAGCTCCAGCTTGTGCATCTCCTGCATGTGTTCACTGCCGTATCTTCGATGAAGAGCATCCCAGATGGCTGTGTAGTTCCTCCTCTGGGTCTCTGGTATGGTCTGTAGTACATCAGCAGCTTCGCCTTTAAGCGAAATTACTAGTGCGGCCACACGGTCTTCTTCTCCCCATTGATTCCGTTCCGCAGTTGTCTCAAATTGGAGCTTAAAGATGTTAAACGCGCTCGTGCCGTCGAAGTTGGGGGCTGTAAATTGCGATGCTGCAGCCGGTACGACGCTTCCTTGATGCTGAACGTTCTGGATAGTTTTCTCGAGTTCCAGAACCTTCTTGTCCAGTGTCTCGATTCTCTTTTCCTGGTTATTTTCAAGATCCAGAACCTTCTTACCCAGTGTATCGATTCTCTCTTCGTCGCCCTGGAACCGATCGTTGACGGCTTGCTGGATGTCTCTCAAGCTTTCTCGATCGTCCTCTATCATCTCGTCTAACGTCTCCAGCTTCTCTAGTTTCTGGCCTATGGAAACGAAATTTTCATCCAACTTTCTACTTACGGCGACGGAATTTTCCTCCAGCTTCCGATCTTGTTTCTGGCTCAGGGAAGCACTCATAGCCTTTCCACCCCGAACTCGTGATTCTCCCAATTGACACCTTCTTCCTCCAACGCTGATCGCAGTCTCTCCACCAGGTTGGCTTTACTTCCCACTGTGGATAATTCCCGAGCATCCAGCTCTCTTTTCACTTGTTCGATGATCAGTTTTTCTAATTCTACCATTTTCTCACTCTTTCGATAAAACACTTTTAATAGTTCGCTCCACAATTCGAACTGACACCAAATGGCGTCGGCTGGTGTCTCCGTAACGAGGTGTTCTTTATTATGCCCAATAATCTAGAATGGATCATCGGGCATAATAAAACAGTATGGATCACTCAAACGTTTGAGTCGTGTGTGGTGGTACTATTACTACTCTGGTTCTGTCAAAGATTTGATTATTATTTTTGACATTGAATGATGGAGTTGCCATGTCAACGATAATATTTGTTCGTATTAACTTTAAACGTTTTCGTTTTTAGGGTTCCGTACCCAAAGGTAAAACGGAACCCTATTACTAAGACTTCGCTGTCCGTCCGTCCGTCCGTCCGTCCGTCTGTCACCAGGCTGTATCTCATGAACCGTGATAGTTAGACAGTTGAAATTTTCACAGATGATGTACAAATACTAAAAACAGAACAAAAATAATTATACATATACATAATTACAAACAACCAATAATAAATTGTTTCGAAAGGTTTTCGTTGTCATCTTTCGTTCAGTTCCCATTTGTGGGCGGCTCGTAGTCATCCATTTTGGGAAACGAAACTCGCAGAAAGAGGATAGCCCGAGGGTACGATCAGCACTTGACACGCGAACGAGTGGAGTTCAACCCGCAGAAGGTCAGCATTTTTGTTTTTTTTTTGTTCCTAGTAGCACATGAGGGAGAGTGGGTGAAGAACTCGGGGAGAAATCTTCGGCGAAGTACTCGGAGAGTGATCTTCGGGGAAGAACTCCGGTACGGTTTTAAGCAGTTCCCGATACGCGGCCGTACCGTGTGTCCTATTGCCCACGTTGGTCGCGGATATCACGTTCGTTGTATAAGGTATTGAAATCGCAAATTCGCGTGTCGCGATTGGTGATGCGGGCTAAGTCATTGGTCAGACGAATTTCGGTACGACTGTTCGAATACTCAGGCTGCGGTTTATTTACTTTTTCGGACAGTGAATTCTTTTTTTTTATTTTATTTATTTCGACTTTTTTTATTGACATACGGTGTAGGGTAGTTTTAAGGAATAATTGTAAACCCTGATTAAGTTAGGTTAAGGAAATTAAATTTGTGACATATTGAATTGGAAACGATTACGGTGTTTTTTTTTCTTTTGCGTGGGATATTTCGCGAGTCTCGTAGCAAATTCGCGATTCTTGCTGCGGGTAAGTCGGCGTGAGGACAATCGCGTGGCGCCCATTCTACCATCCTAACTCACGACCAGTCCTCGCAGCTGGCCTAGCATCCCTTTCGCACGACATCGCGGCAGGTGGAGAGGAGCAAGTGAGCAAGAGGAGCAAGCGATCTTGCAAACATACGAACCGATACGTACATACGTGCATACGCATCACATACGTGCATACACACACACATCTGTACGCTATGTATAAGTATACATACATACATACATATGTACATTACGAAGTAGAATTGGGTAGTTCCGGACATGTATAGTTCACGGAACTATGCCCTCTCTCGGACACATGTCCTCTCGTTCCGCAAATTGAACGAAAATAGTTCCATAGTTCCATTCAACCCTTATTCATCAATCACATTTATGTACAAAACGAAAAAAAAAAAAAACATAAATGCAACGAACATGCTTCTCATACGGTATGAGTTATACCCCGTAGTTTTCAAGAAACCCAAAAGTATGGAGATGTGGCGATAAAGCTCGAACAGTTGGTGTACACTGTACAGCACACTTGAACTGAAATGAAGAAATGAAATGAAAGAATATAATGCCCGCACCGCATTTCGTGAACGAATGTCATACATGTGTATGTATGCATTCAGGTCCGGACATGGACATGGTTTGCTAGTTCCATATCGGTGCGAGTATACATTTAGTATTTTAAAAGGGGTAGAGATTGCAGTGCATACTGAGATGGAATAATTATCTTATAACCCCATTTAGACACTGTTTCAAATATATTGAATGGTCTTTCTAACAAAGTTGTTGGTCCAATATAACACCTAAATATTAAAAACTGTCCACGTGTTCAATCAAGAAGCAATTTTCAAACATTCTTGATTGTTGAATACTATATCTTCAAGAACAAATCGATTACACAATGGTGCATGATAATATAAGGGAAGGTCTCTGAAAACTGTACCATTGATATTAAATATCATGTACTTCGTTTTGTTGCTAATTATTAGTTTATGATAATTAAACCATCTCCTTAACATATCTAGGTCATTATTAACATCTGCAAAACTATCAACTAAGTTAGTGTTTGAGTGGAAAAGAGATGTTTCATCAGCAAAGGCAGTTATTTTGCCTTTAAAAGGTTGTAAGAAAAACGAATTAACATAAATTAGAAATAGGATTGGGCTCAATACTGCTCCTTGGGGAACACCCATATTTAAGAAGTCTATAGAACTGTAAACATTCCTAATTTTCACATCTTGATAACGGTTGGATAAATAAGAAGAAAACCATTTATAAATGGAGCCTCTGACACCCGCTTTATAAAGTTTATCGAGTAGCAAAGTATGATTAACCATATCAAAGACCTTACTGATATCAACAAATAATGTTGATGGTATTTGAGAAGTGTTTAAACTATTATATATTTCACCAGTTAATTTCAATAAAGCAGTTTCAGTCGATTTGCCACGTCTAAACCCAAATTGACAATCACTCAAAAAATAAGTATTTTCTAAAAATTACTACATTCTAGATTTTAACTATCCGAAAAGTGAGAATAAAATGTCACTGATTATGTATACCTGTTGCAAATACTTAGACAGAATATAATAAATATATGTGTAAATGGGGCTCCCATACAACCGACATGCTTTTTTTGCCGTTTTTATACATAATAGTACGGAACCCTTCGTGCGCAAGTCCGACTCGCACTTGGCCGGTTTTTTTTATTTTGATGTGTATTTTTTTTTTTTATCAATACACACTAAATAGAGATAATTCACACACAATTGTGCCAAGGCATTTAAAACGTTTTATTAATTTATACATTACATATTGATCTGAATAAAATATTACCCATAGTATACATTTAGTACTTTCGTCCGTTCACGATGGCTGCCCAGATGTAACAATGATAAACCGTTGAAGTCCTACATCAATGAAAATATGGAGCTACCCAAAAATCACATAATGGCTTCATAGCCAAGAAAAAGTAATTCCTATACGGACAAAAAGTAAGTATGCAACGCAGTTGCGAATAAAAAGTGACCAGACGTACTGCTGCAGGCATAGCACTCACAGTTTATGGTCAACTGAAATTCATCCTCTGCGTATGCGTGTTCGAACGGATTATTACGGACTATAACCAAAGCGGAATTTGGTCGGCTCTCGTCCTATCTAGGACAATCACCCCTAAGAGTAGTGAACAAACATCAACGACCCAAACCACTGCACTCCGTTCAGGATGTGTGTGTAACAACACATAAGAAAATATAAAAACGCTTGAACCTGCGCGTGTCTCTAAAAAAAAAAAAATGGCCATTTGTATTTAATTAAACTGATTCTGAGTAGGGCAAACCGAAGGAAATCGAAAGACCGTATAGTTGTCCGTTAGTTTTGGAGACAGTAAAAGACAGTAAGCGCCGTGGCGCAGTGGTTAGTGCGTTGGACTCTGACAAGTGATGAGCGTTCCTCCCCGACAGGATACTGATACCCTTATACACTTGCCATGAAAAAGCTTCTCGAACCGTTCGGAATCGGCATTAAACTGTAGGTTCCTTTCACCTGTGTGAAAAATAAATCACACACAACATGGGTGATTGTGAGAAGGTTGGCTCTAGTCCTTTTTGGCTGTAACACCACCAAAGAAGAAGAAAAGTAGAAATGTGGGGTGCCGACAGATGGGCATGAAAGATATGAGGTATATGATATATATGAGGTGTGACAATTAAGTTCCGGGAATTTAGAACTCTGGAACTGGCAACACAGCTCCGTTCGTCAATAGCTGCCGAAAACAAGGACGTTAAAGTCGCGACTGGAGGAAATGTTGATAGTTTTTCTCGATATCGTTCATCGTGAATATGTTTTTACCAACCAGACAATGACTGGACAGATGCATACACCCTATAGCCCCGATATTGCCAACTACGGCTTTTTCGTATTCCCCAAGATGAAGTCATACCTAAAGGAAACGTATCATGACGGCGTAGAAAAGGAAAAAAAGACTGTATCCATAGTTCTGGAAGAGTTAGCTTCGGAGGATTATCAAGGGTGCTTCGACTCGTGGGACCAATGTTGGCATCATTGGGCCATCAATAGATCATTATTTGCGTCTGAGTGCTCCAGCGGGATTATTCTGAGGGTTGATAAGAACCTTTGCGACAAACTTAATTTGCTTGTTTTTTGTCTTCAAATTACCTCCTTAAAATTTTTGAGCATAGAGGATCGCTATCGCCCTCCAGAAGTGGCTATTATGTAGATACTAATGACCGAATTCAATATTTTCCAGTTCCTTGCCAATACATTTCTTTACTAGATTTCTTTACTAGACAATTCCCTTGAATCCTAACTATGTATGTAATATAAGACAATAAAACAACTACAATAGACACGTCTGGTCACGATTATGGCTTTATTTCGAATGCCTCCGCATAACATTTGTTCCATACAGCTTACAACTAGTGGTTTACATATTACATACATAGAAACCGTAACATAAACATTCGATTGTACAGCAATTAACAATTGAACTAAACGTATTGTAACTTATCTCTTCAGCTATCAAAATACAGTGTAGTCGAAAAATGAGTAACATTTTTTTGGGCAGATAATACATATGTACATACATTCTCTTACAGTAATTTACCTAGAATGTACTTCGTTCAATATCGAAGTCAATCTACTGGACGCCTATTCATCTTCTTTGGAGGCGTTGCAGCCCATGTAGGACCAGGAGTTTTATAAATTGATCCCTTTTCTTTGTTTTGGGTTATAATTGAAACACATAAACGTATTTTTATATTTTTTATTTTTGAATTTTTATTTTATTGTTACACATATAGGTAAGTGTTCTCGTCTCAACGTCCAAACAGAAAGTGAGTTGACTCCTTTCATGTACGACAAGACTAAGCGTCCCATCATACCCGGTTTGTTTAGTCATACGATCCCTTATCTGATTCATATATAATTCGCAACCAATCAGCGATAGCGTGCCTTTGCACTCGCTCTCTTTTAAACGGTGTTAATGAGAGGATCTTGTGGTCATCTATGTACCTCCGCTTTGATGCGCTGAATTGCATGAAGGTGGATACTTATGTAACTCAGGGCCAAGTTTTTCTCAATTACCTATGTTGTGTGTGATTTATTTTTCAGACAGTCGGCGTGAGTCGAGAAGCTTTTTAAAGGCAAGTATACTGCGGGAGGTTTTGTCAGTACCCCGCCGCGGAGGGACGCCGTTCGATGGCGTTGGTGTTACCAGCATCCGAACTCGCTCATTGTGCGGCAGATTTGCTAAAAAGTCTTATAATGTTATAACTAAAAAATCTGACAAATATGTTAGATCATCGGTGATAACATCAATCTTCAAATGACATTTTTATCATGGCCAAGCGAGAAAGCATAATTTTGAAAGGGTAAACATAAAACTGTTCATTTTAAGCACGTAAGCTTTTCCATATGGATGCTCTCAATACGGCCTAATCTGTGGCAACCAAATACGAATGAATGTAATGCGCACGTACTTTCCTCTGCTTTTTTCTGATATCTTTTGTTGGGAATATATATGTATGTACATATGTACATATGTACGTATATATATTCGTTAGTAAAAACGAACAAAAAAGAGGAAAAGCCGAGCAACTGACATGTGCATAAAACACAAAAAAGCGGTATCCTTTACGTAATGTACTACGCTCAAGATTTTCGTGTTTATTGTCCCTTTTCTCAAGATACACATACATTTGTATGTATGTAGGTCAAGTAAGACAAAAAGACATAACGTACGAAGTATCCATAGAAGTTAACACACCGATATTCACCGCATTACCTATTGCGAACTTATGTACAATGCAAATATGTTTATTGTGCATCTTTCCGTCAATGTGTCTCCACGATCCGGTCACACGCGTTTCGCATTGCAAGTGCATGCTTCTATTTGTTCGTCGTCACACGGGTCAACGTACACGCGTTTCCTGTGATAACGCTGAACCAACACCTTTCCATTCCCACGCTCCCTAAATTCCCGAGAATAATGTAGTGTACTAATTTAGGCTAAGTAAGCAAATTGTGAATATAAATAGATGGGAAATAAAAGTTTGGTTCGTTCAGTTGTTGTAATCGACCTCCTAAGCGAATTGTGTTTTTTTTTAACGCACCGTGTACGCGAGCACGTAACTTAGATAAGACCTCAATTGAGAAGATTATATGACAGTGAAGGAACCAAAAGGGCAAGGGAAGAAAATAACAAAGAACAAAACAAAAAAAAACCGGCCAAGTGCGAGTCGGACTCGCGCACGAAGGGTTCCGTACCATCCGTAAATACATATAAATATGAAAGAGACTATGCATGTATGATAGAGTAGTTAATAAAATCGATCCGATAGATTGCACTTTTGCACTGATTCTGTGGCGCATCTGATCGCGTCGGCTGTCCAGGATCAATTCCTTTTTTCTTCAGCACACACAGATTCTCTAACGGGGCACGCAACCAAACTCACCCTTAAAATACTACACAGTGCGGTCTATGCACGGTGTGATCGTAAACTCAGCCAGTGTACTTCAACACACTTAGTCGTCTACTCTAACATGTATGTTACCTCATCAGTCATCAAATTAAATCACATTTTTTGTATGATTACAGATCTTGGTTGCAGGCAGGCTAACGGCATATTACTTTGATAATCACCATTGAATTCAAACAATTATCTTACTTGACAGTAACGATGTGAAAAGGTGAATAACAATAAATATGGGGAAAAGGTTTGCAGCTAGGATTAATTCATCAAAGACACAAATATATTGTCGACTAACCTTAGTTCAGTATGTGACCAAGGGGATTTTTTGGATGAAAATTATGTCTGTTGCATGGGAGCCCCCTTAAATATTAATTTTGTTCTGTTTTTAGTATTTGTCGTGGTAGCGGCAACAGAAATACATCATCTGTGAAAATGTCAACTCTCTAACTATCACGGTTCATGAGATATAGCCTGGTGACAGACGGAGGGACGGACAGCGAAGGCTTAGTAATAGTAGTAATTGTTTTACCTTTGGGTACGGAACCCTAAAAACGCACCAAGCAGGATGAAAAGGATCTGGGAATTACATACACACATACATATGCATTTCGAAGGTGAAACCAATACACCACATTGCCAGAGTGCCCAAGAATTGTACAATATATGGGCTTCCTGGAGCAGCACAACAACTTCACTTTATTCACGTACTGCCATCATATCTTCGTTGGATAGGTGAATAAAAATAATAAAAAAATCATTATCGTCGGTGGCCGACGATAGTACTGATGCTGATAGCCAAACGCTCGTGGCAAACATAAGGAAATGTGAGCTGTGTATGTATGTACGTCTTGCCGTGAAACAGTCATTTATGGCGGAGTTACTACGTCGAATGAATACTAGAAATTCATTTAATTCAGAATTACGGCATGTCAGAGATTGACATACGGCACCGTACGTGGGTGGGGATCCTCTGACATTCATCTGACATATATACATATGTACATACGTATGTCAAAATGAAGAAAGAGCATTTAGCTTCATTTCTTTCCTACCGCCGCGTCTCTGGTAATACATACATACATATAATTATACTGGGAATTATGTTTTGCGGTTTTTCTGGTTTGCAAATTAGTTTAGCAGTTAGGCGATCATTTACGATTTGAAGGGAAATGTTCGAAAAATAGATTTGTCAGTGGCCATTAGTTTTAGGGGGTGTAGATATGTATGTACATATGTATGTAGGGCTATTATCACTACTAATGAATGACGACATTAGAAATGGTAGGACATGTTTGAAGCAGTATACCCATGTAAATACGTATGTACATATATATGTACATATATACTTATGGATGTGTGTACTACGTCAAACGTTGTTATGTCGTTGTTATGGGTGGGCATAGCTTGTGTCTTGGGATTGGTTTTGCTAATCAAGTGAGATCAAGTCAGATGCGGGATATTTACATACTTGGTGCTAGGTCCAAAACATAATAAAGTACTGTACCGCAACTTACTATCTTTGGTTCCGTCATATGTACGTATGTGTGTATGTATGTGTGTTTATGTAGAAATTCTTAGAAACTTGCTTTTATTATTCCTTTTCTGTGTACCCTTACAAAGCATATCCTTAAAGGGCCCACAGACCTCACACGTGTGCGCACACATGTGATGTGTGCTGTCTGTGGGCTGGTGCACACACCATTTTCGGTGTCAGACACGGAGCGAGTAAAAATCAAAAGTCTTTGATTTTTAGTGTCGGTGTCTCTATCGGTGTGACGTGTGTGGCGGCATCACACACCGGTGTCGATACACATGTCTGCACACAAGTGTGAGGTCTGTGGGCCCTTTTAGAATTTGTGCTCATTGGAAGTCATTCAGTTGGCGTAAAGCCGATAGCGTACTTTCCAGTAGAAATCGTGACGACAATGCAACTTTTCGACAAACCCTTCATTGCCAGTTAGTCGGTTTATATATTGCTTAAGACATCAACGTGCTCCGGTACCCACTAAAGAGCCACCTGTTTTTTCTTACTATATTACGAATTCAGAGCTGCGTGTGTTCTGATCGTTCAGCACTATTGTCTGCCGATAAAAATTATTTGAGATTTAAGCTTGTGTATGTGTGAATGACATACGAGGTGAGGTAATTAGGTTAGGAAATTTCTAAACAAAAAACGGGCAAACTAATTTTTTCGCAAAATGTTGTAGTCGACCTTCACAACGATCCCCCTCTAACCCTGTAGAATGATTTCAACGTTGCTCACACGATTCGAAGCACCCTTGGTAATCCTCAAAAGTTACCTCGTGCTTCCCAGTAGCGAAATTCCAACTTGAGATATTCACTGACGTTTCCAAGCTGGAGAACGGTGAAGGAGTGTTCTCAGCACAGCTGAATATCTCAAACTCCTTTGCTCTCCCCGAGCCCTCGAGCATCTATCAAGCTGAAGCGCTTGCGATCCGGAAAGCATGCAAAATATTTAATGCACAATGCAGCCCGCCCCAATTACACTTCCACCGCCATTTGTACTAACGGCCAAGACGCTATTTAAGCTCTTGCATCTGCTACCACCAATGCAAAACAGAAATTAACGAGCTAGCGGCTGGACTAATATCCGCTCCTTTATCTTCCTAGAAATTGCAATATAGAAGGGAATAAGAGGGCCGATGAGTAAGCCAAATTTTGGGTCACCTCAAACTCCCCTACTGACACTCTGGGCCTGTTACTGAACCTCAAAGGCAACATTCTGCAACACTTTTCCAATATGACCAATATAAAGTGAGCAAAATTACCTAGATACAAATACAAGAAAAGCCTGACCCTCATATTCAAAAAACAAAACAAACGACCTCCTCAATAAACTCGGTTCAAATATAGTTAGAATCGCGTCAGGCAGTACGGAACATTGGCCTATTGAAGCTCATGCTGCCAAAATAGACATCCAGCCAAACACCCACCGTCACAATTGTCCTAACACCCGCATAGAGCAAACCCTGCACCATTTTCTTTCGTGCTGTCGACTTCAGCCTTAGAACAAAACTGAAAGGAAGGACCCTCTTTTTAGCCAGATGTTGACGAGCGACCAGTGTTCCCATTTCCGAGTTATGACTAAATATCGGAATCTTTATTGCCACACCTCATATAGGTTAGCTCAGGGGTTCCCAAAGTGTGCGCCGCGGCGCCCTGGTGCGCCGCAGAAAGTGAAGAAGGGCGCCTCGCCGTGAGTTAGTTAGATTAAAAGATAATAATTATATTGAAGATAAAATAAGCTTCGCGCTGATTGTAAACTGAACTTTTAAACATACCTCACTTTGCCTCTCTTTTGACACAACAGTCCAGCGAGAACGAGGTAAATAAAAAATGTCCAACCTGCGACCTGCACAATGCGTTTTTTTCAAATCTCAATTTCTGTGCTTAAGAAAGCGTTTGTTGAACAAAGAGGTATAAACCGCAGAGGCACGTTGGTTGAGGCTCAGGTCCACCCCGAACTGTGGCGACCATAAATACTAAACTTGTAAGTGCGCCGCGGGCTGAAAAAGATTGGGAACGACTGGGTTAGCTTAAAATATGCTGCTGCATTTCTAGTGCCATCAATATCTAATTCTATATTCAAGCCATCTGCGTACCACTTAAGACCCTTCACATTAGGCAAGGGCTTGCCAGTTTCTTAGTTAGTTAACATGGTTTACTTATGTCTAATTAAAAAAATACGTATGACCAGATAGTCTACGACATGCCTTCTTCCTGAACTGTGCCACAATAAATGCTTCGAAGGCTGCCCTAGAAATGTAGGCTAGTCGTAGCAATTTTTGGTTCTGTTTTACTGCAGCACATGATAGAGGCGTAGGTAATATTAGGACCATCTATCGCGGAATAAATCCAAACGATGGCTTTAGAGTGACAATAGGACAAAATTACCTTAGTCGCGTGTTGTTTAGGTTACTACACTGGCAGTTTCCAAGTATTCAACTCCGTCATAAAAACCTCGCTTGAGCTAAATAGAAAAAATGTATTGCACTTTAACAGTCTTGGAATGGTTATTTGAAAGCCCTTCAGTGACGCAATAGAAGAAACTATTTTGGAGCGTATAAAGTAGGTCTTCAATGACTATTGGCCATATAAATTCTTAAAGTGGAGTATTGGCTGCTGAAACCCCTGCAAATATTAACCGTAGTCTGGATTATTGAATGTGGTGCGAATGTTATTTACGGCAGCCGCATTGGTCAGGCTTCAACGATCTTCTTTCTCAAATATTTCCCTCAAGTGAAATTTGAAGATTTTTTCATTAATTTAAGTATTTTTTATTTGTTTAAGTATTCTGATTTCTGTTGGAGCCCTTAGACACAAATAATGGTCTATTTTACTCCAGACATCAATGTATTTTCCCCGTTTTCCGGAGAAAAATGAGAAGGAGCTTCAGTGATGTAAAGCTAAGAGATTCGGCACACAACACGCCGCCGTGCGCGAGCAAAGGTGGGACAGTCACAGAGAAAATGGCCCGTAATAGCTCCCACAAGCCCTCTGCAGTCGATTCTCCTTAAAGGCAGGAGGAATGCTGCGGATTTCTTGCAGACGCGCTTAGTCATCCTGCAATCTGGATAATCCCTCCATCTATGGTTGTGTGTATTAAACACCCAATCGTTAATGTAGGAATTTACCGTGCACGCAGATAGACCTAGAGCGGGTTCAGGACCTGAGAACCCGTTCTGGCCAGTTTATCACAGATCTCATTTCCTGGGATCCCAGAGTGACCTGGAACTCATACAAGCCTTAGTGAATCTACCGACTACCGACTCTGTTCAAGAAGGACTTGAGGTTGTGCACTAATTTGGAGCTAGTTAGGGGGTCAGTAGAGATACCAGCAGCTTTTCTAAGAGCATCCAACTGTTTGAGTTTGAGAATTTTAACCAACTTCCTTGTCGCACTCAGAAACTTGATCTTCTCGCAGAAGGTCTCAATAGAATAACTTTTCGATATAAGTACAATAAGATTCTTGTATTCTCTCTGCTTCGACCGATACTTGTTCCAGTCGTCTTCCTATTCGGGAAACTTCTGGCTTCCCTGCGAAGACTTTGGAGCTCGGCATTCTACCAGGGAACAAATTTCCTGCAGGGAGGTATGATAATGACTCTATTCAGATTCGAACGGCATTCTCTACCAATTGATTCGTTTTAAGTTTAGGTAGGGCCTGAGTGGACTTTTCAAGCTCGTCTCTAAACCGCGCCCAGTCTGTTCTTCTCGGATTCCGTCTGGGTTTCGAGGAAGAGGTCCCACAACTAAGTCGGAATTTGATATATCAGTTGTCCGAGGGCGTAGCATCAGGCAAGACTCTTTAGTTAGTGATGTCCTTCATATATGTACCTATGTATGTATGTATGTGGGATTGCCTGTTCAAAGAATACACTCCGTTACGTTAAAATTTAACTCATTTATTAAACACTTTCACTGTACATATATTCTGCCTATAAAACTATCTTACTACTTCGTGGCGGTAGTGGGGTGACCCACCGTCGTGATTGCCGATTACTTTCAGAGTGTCCCCTTACGTGATTGTCACTCACTTTCCTACCGTTTCATCCCCTTAGTGATGTAGGTATGTATGTTCTGTAGTTTCCCGTATTTAGCACATCGTGCGATCGGTCGTACGTTCGGTGGCGTCCCGTTGCTATGTTATAATGTCTTAGCATGTTCGTTGGCATGCTCTTTGTCTCCCTATATATGTATCTCGTTGCTTGTCTCCGTTCATATAAATGGTGCATGTTTGTGTGTGTATGGTGATTCACTCTCGTTTCTCGTTTGTTCGTCCGTTAGGCCCAATCCTACATCTATTGAATCGGGTCACGTCAATCACCTCCTGTCATCTCGCTCTAACAAACGTTAGTTGAGAGCCAACATTCTTGTTGGCAAGGTCAGACGAAAGAGTGAAGTCTAAAAGATGGTCCCCTCTTGTAATGCATTTGCTGCTGCCCTAAGCAGTGTTTTGAGCAATGGCATCACAACACAAGATGAGACCAATCTTTCTGGCTTCACAGTACTCTATGAGTTCGGAAACTTCTTTCGTTGGTGGAGGTAGTATCGAGTCGTAGGGAAAGTAGGCAGACGCAGCGACGAAGTGTTCTATTGCCCCGTGCATTTTGTAGCTTACTCCAGCAGCCGCCAGATCTTATCCACAAAAGTGCCTAAGTTTGGTTGCTGAGTTCGATATGATGAGGCCGACCCTAGGCCTTCCGGGTCGCTGATCATAACGAATCGTAACATTACGTATACCACCAAGGCCACATAGGCGTTTATTCCACACCCACGGTTATTGAATGGATACTACGTGATGATTTGTACTACTGCATACAATTCTAGTACTTAAAAGAGAAGTAGCAGCCTTGCAATGCTGTAGGTTCTTCTGGGTACAAATTATCCTTATCTTAACCTCGTCTAGTCGTCCAGTGTTAATTGTGCATTCTGCCTGAAAGCGGTATCCTGACCATCTTCGCCATTATACAGTCAGCGGAAAATGTCTTTCCATATTCTTAGCATCGACTGTGATTCAACTACGAGATGTCCGTGTTCATCCCTGCAGGCCACTGCTCTGGCTTTATAACCTTGGCATGTTCATTTTACTCTTTCGTAAAACTTTCGAACGTCGTTCCAACATTTCTCCATCTCCCCGATCGCTGCTCCTCGTGTTCTTTCTTTTCCTTCATCCCTTCTTTTCCGCTCATAGACCTCACGAGCGGCTCTCGTTCGTCGATGCAACGTAGCCATGTATTCATTCTGTTTTTCTGCTTGTGCCTGCCTGCACTTGTCATCAAACCAAGGATTTCTCGAAGGTGGTGGCTGGAAACCTATTATATCAGAGTCAGCATGCCTGATGGAGCTTTGACAACATCTTCATTGCTGTTCCTTGGTTTGTGCGGGTTGTATCAGCTCTTGAGAGAGCTGAAGGAAGACACGACCAGCAAAGTACCCGGCAGTCTCTTGCGATTGGAGCTTCCTGACGTAAATTTTTGCTGGTCCTACTCGACTCCGTGGTATTCGCGATATCCGCATTGGCTGCAACAAGATAATGATCTGAGCCAACATTGGCTCCTCGAAATCTTCGGACATCCAAGATCTTGGAGGATTGTCTGACATCGATCGTAATATGATTTAACAGATAATTGATCAGGAGACCGCCAGGTCCCCTTATGTATATTGAGATGTGGGAATCGTGTGCAAAGTCTATTAGCCTGAATCGGTATGTTCTGTCTAGGAGGTCATAGACATTTTTGACTCTGTCGTCTCTTTCCTCTGTGTGGGCGTAATCGCATGTCAAGCTGATGTTTCCGAAGATAGCTTTGACGCGAATTGTTCGCTCAAATGAAAGCTTAGGACTTTTTGCCTAAGTCCAACTCGAACAACAAATCCGCATCCAAATAGGCGTTGTTTGTTCTCCCTATAACACTTCCCATAGTACATATCACACTTTTTCATGCCTTCTTGGAGTACGGTGGTGTCTGCATTATAGCAGCTTAGGGCTTTTTCTAACTGTTCGACCGCATCCGGTCTGTTCAGGGATCTAACATTCCAGGTCCAGAAACGATACTCCTGTTCTTTTATACGTTTGCGGGGATCATCGATATGTAGCCCATCCATTAAATCCGAGCCTTATGGTTGTCTTTGAGTTTCAGGGACTAAACCTGAGCCCAACCGACTAAACCTGCATTTCGACACAGAAAACTCGCCATTCGCCCTTCCCCGTCTGTAATTTCCAGAGGAAATCGCTGGAAATTACGCGATGTTTGAGGCAGATTTTGCGCTTCGTCGACGTACGTTCGTTGGTTTATCGTTTACTGAACCAGTGGGCTCAAATTTATCTACCACACTGCGCATAGTCCTCCCGGTAGGAATATTATGGCATTTGTTAAATTTCCGAAGCGCGCCGAGCGTTGCCTAAATAGAACACCCATTTTGATAAAACATTTTTATCAGTTACACGTATTTTTTAACGTATGATTTGGCAGTGAATATATGATAGCCTCTATTAAAAGACTTTGTTTTTTCACAATATTATTTAATATAGTATTTATTTCGGATTTTACTCGAAAAATAATAAAGGCATTATGGTATTTATCAGTTTGGTCACGGTGTTCTACGGAAAACTGGGTGGATGATGTGTCAGTATTAAATGTGGAAGTAATGAAGAAGTGCAAATGTGGACAACACAGTCCGTGACATGGTTATACACTCGGGTGTATTTCCACATTTGTTTCTTTCTTATCCCCAGTCATTTAGGAATAAATTGTGTTTTAAAAAACTGTCTGGCCGGAAGCCAACGACAAATTTTGCTACTGCTCCAGTATATCGAACACTTCTTGCCGACTTCATTAAACCCTCCTTCAGTTTGATTGTAGTATACAATTTAAACCATAATTCTCCAATACATTATTTATTATTTAGGTAATAAAGTAAGGAACCGAGCTGAATCAATTGTCGGATGCAAAGTTGCGGTTTGACTTTTCAACAATTTTCGTAAGTCTTAGAGTTGTTGCCATTGCCAATTTCTCTTTTATTCGTTCAGGTACATGACATCCGAATTTTAGCCAATTTTGCGATATTTCGCTGGTTTCCGGGGTACTTAAATACTAAGCTTGCGATGAACTCTAAATGCCTCTATTCTCTTTGAGAATATAGGTGTTTTATAAACGTCGAAAATCTACGCTAGTACAATCATCTAATTTCCGGATAGAGAAAAGAAACAAAGCTATAAAAAGGAAGCTCATAAAATTAAAAATATAAATATCGAACTTTTTATTAAAACAATTTCGCAGGTTCCAGACCACGTCTTCGCAGACTATTCTCAGATGCCCACATTTAATGCAAGTTTTTTTCTGAAATAATAAAATAAAATTAAATTAAATTAAAATAAATTAAAATTAAAATAAAATTAAATTTTGTTTTCACAATTTGATAGAAAAGAGTTGAAAATTGTATGGATAACAAACGACCCCGGCCAAAGACAATGAACATTGATATTACTTTATATTTTACCATTTGGAAACTGGCCAATGGTTCAACGTGTCCGCGAACTGTCGAATCTGTTCAATGTTTCCATTTTTTGGAAATAATTAATTTGCTCTACCAATTAAGGAGCAAGTACATTAAATGGCCATCAAATATAAACGAATTTATGGAAAGTTTTAAGAACCTCAGAGCAAATCCGATCCCTTATGTTCTAATTTGTGTGGACAAGAGCCACAATGCTATCCTCGCTCCGTCGTGTGACAAATTAAGCTACATCAAAAAGAAGGGATTATTTTTATTTGAGCAATCTTCATGTTAATGTTTCTTGGTATGCCCTGATGTCTGCAAAAAATCTGCAGCATTCCTCCTGCCCTTAAGGAGAATCGACTGCAGAAGGCTTGTGGGAGTTATCACGGGCCATTACACTTCTGCCAAGTATCTACGTGCTCGGCATCAATGAGACGCCTACCTGTCCTGCATGTGGCGAAGAGGAGGATGATACTGCAGAGCATTTCCTCTATAATTGTCCCGCATTTGCTCGCGCACGTTGGCGCACCCTTGGAGCCGACGTGGTTTGTGCCGAATCCCATAGCTCTACATCACTGAAGCTCCTTCAAATTATTCTCCGGAAAACGGGGAAAATACAATAATGTAAGGTGTCTGTCTTGAGTACAATGGACCAGTGATTGCGTCTGAGTGCTATAGCGGATAGCAGAAGCCTTCAACAAAAAAAAAAAAAAAAAAAACAAAAAAAAAAAAAAAAAAACAAAAAAAAAAATGTTTCTCGCACTTAAGGCTGATTAACAAATCCCTCAATAAAGGCTTTATGTGACAGGCAATTTGCGGTAGAAAACAACGGTTTTTTGGATGTTTTTTGAGGTTATCCTGAAAGCTGTCAATATGCTAACGTTTGGGAAAATAGTCCAATCGCTTGTGGGGCGATTGTGCGAAAACCCATAAGTTGAAACTGCAAAGATGCAAAAATAAGCTATTAAAAATGATGCTTAATCTGCCATGGCACTATTCAACAACAAGACTTCATGAAAAAGTCAATGTCAACCTCATAGATTTTCTCATTAACAGATCAAAATCACACTTTTATGAAAATTGTTCATTATCCGATAATGCCCTAATAACTCGACTAACAAGGAATTAAAATAATCATATTGAAAGGAAAATCCTTGAAAGACCAACGGGCGAATGCAATACTAGGTTTTTGCTTAGAGTTTTCCCTTATATACTCACCTAAACTTAATTCACACCTCATTATTCATTGCATATCATTATATCATAGTTGTAAAGGACCAATGTGTCCTAATTCTCTAAAATAAGTCTTAATAATATTGTAAAAATTCCAACTACTTGAAGTAAATAAATAAATAAATAAATAAATAATCAAATCGGAAAGAAATTAAGGGAGGATTCGGAGGGAGATTGTGGTCATGTTTAGGATGACTCAGTCTATCCACTTACTTACTTACTTAGGTGGCGCTACAGTCCGTGGTGAACCTGGGCCTCAACCAACAAGCGTCTCCAGCCGGCACGGTCTTTGGCCAGCTGTTTCCAGCGCCGCATGCCCAGTCGATTAAGGTCCCCTTCCACCCGCGTGCGAAACCGTTGATGCGGCCGATTGCGTAGACTTGAAATAAATCGTACCTCTTGTGTTGGCCAGTGACTCTTGCACGATCTTTTCAAGCACGATGTTGAAAAAGTTGCATGACAGCGCGTCACCTTGCCTAAATCCTTTTCTAACATCAAAGGTCTCGGTTTGCTCATTACCGACCTTAATGGAGCAGCGAGAATTCTCCATTGTCATCCTACACAGTCGGACGAGTTTGGCAGGGATGTTAAAACTAGATATGGCTTTGTACAGCTCATCCCTATACATGCTTCATATGCAGCCTTGAAATCGACGTATGCCGTAGTGTAAATATTTGGTCTATTGTGGATTTACCTGGCCTGAAACCACGCTGATAAGAGCCGGTCAGGTTATCCTCAAACGATTTCAGGCGTTCACACAATACGGCAGAGAGGATCTTATATGCGATGTTAAGGAGACTTATTCCCCTATAGTTGGCGCAGTTATAGGGGTCTCCTTTCTTATGGACCGAGCAAGCGATGAGATTCCATTCGTCGGGCATGCTTTCCTCCGACCATACCTTTCAATTGAGATGGTGCATGCACCTTACCAGCTTATCTCCAGCCGCCTTAAAAAGCTCAGCAGACGGGCCGTCTGCGCCCGCGGCTTTATTAGACTTAAGTCTTGATATCGCTATTTTGACTTCGTCTAGGTCGGTGGAATGAATTCTGTTACTTCGTCGTTCATTACGAATGGCTCGTTCTGCCAGCGGTATCTTGTCTATCATCGCCGTTATACAGTCTGCAGAAGTGGTCTTTCCAAATCCTTGGCATCGACTAACTGCGACTCTACTACCAGTTCTCCATTTTCATCCCTGCAGGCCGCCACTCTGGCTTTGTAGCTATGGTATGTTCGTTTTACCTTATTGTAAAACTTACGGGCGTCATTCCTGCGGAAGCATCTCTCCATCTCCTCGATCTCACGCTTTCCGTGCTCTCTCTTCTTTCTTCTGAAAGCGTGTGTTCCTCTCTTCTCTTCTGCTCATAGATTTCGCGAGCAGCTCTCGTCCGTCGTTGCAGCATGGCTTTATATGCCTCTTGTTTTGCTGCATGGGCTTGCTCGCATTGTTCATCGCAGTCTATCCACTTACAACCTACATTATGTATGTACCTTCTGGTTCCTTTCCGTGACAATGGCTACCTAACTCCTATGGAAAAGAGGTTCAAAGTTCCACGAGCGTGTGCATTGAACAAGCGTTTGAGAGATTAAAACAGAAATTCCGCATTTTGAAACACGTCGACATTAAAACTCTCCAACACCCTAACTTTGTATATTGTGTTGTCTGCGTTGCACAAAATTATAATTGATAAATAGGGACTGGAAAAAGA
Organism: Eumerus sabulonum; assembly: GCA_951905685.1. Lineage (NCBI taxonomy): Eukaryota > Metazoa > Arthropoda > Insecta > Diptera > Syrphidae > Eumerus > Eumerus sabulonum. The sequence goes on from OX645060.1 coordinate 216,070,372, forward strand.
TTTTGTTCTTAAAACTCAAAACAAAAAAGAGGCAAAATGCGTTTCTGTCCACAATGTGCTTTAAATAAAACAACAAATTTAAACTTATAAATTGTATAGTTGTATAATTGCATATATATACTGTAAATCACACATGTTTCTTCATTGTCTGAATGATTTTTTTCTGTCACCGACGATGAGCTCAAAAGATTTCTCGGAGGAGACACGCTGTGCCTACCCCCGTATGCTCGATCGAATGTTTCAAAGAATTCCCAGGCTGTAGCGTATCTTTCTGATCCTTTTCTTTTTAATTCTTCTGTAAGACGTCAGTTCTCAATTTTTTTATTGATATCCAAATTTTTCAAATTCATATAGCACCGGCCTTCACAATGCTTTTTCCCAGAATTGGATCCTTTTTCTATTAGATTTTTTTTTTATCAATTAATAGCTTAGTGTTCGCCACATTCCACCTCACAGTATTTTGTGGCCTTAAAATTTAATTGTAAACAAAAAATTTGTTTAAAAAAATTTGTTTGCATTAAAAAAAATATGCATGCACATTCTGCCAGACGCCGACGTTCAAATCTTACTTACCTAGGTACTTCAGTGGCACGATCTTTGCTGTGTCGCACGCGCAGTTGGTTAAGGTTGTTTGCACCACCTTGCATGCGACCGTCCTCTGCAATCCATCGAGGTTGAAGTCGAAGACCCTTCGGGCTGAAGCTGTGGTGTCCACTCGCTCCACATGGCATAACCTTCTTAAACGTTGGATCCGAAGATATCGTACTAGACCGCTGTATATCCCGTGCAGTTCTTGTGCGAACCTTTTTCTCCACTCTCCGTCAACACAAACGGGACCGCAGATTGTACGCAAAATTTTCCTCTCGAAACGACCAAGGGCCTTTCCATCAGTTTTTGATAAGGCCCAAACCTCTGCGCCCTAGAGGAGGACCGGGATTGTTAAAGTTTTATAGAGGAGCACCGCATTTTTCCGAGAGGGGGCACGACTAATCAATTGCCTCTTAAGCCCGAAAAAAACAGAGGCTGGCAAGAGTTATTTTGCGTCTAATCTCAGCGCTGGTGTCATTTTCACTAGGAAAATATATCCTCGACTATGTCAAAGCCAATAGTCACGTTCTGGCTAAGACTTTAGTTTTGTGCGTCGCTCTTTGATGACAGCATATATTTGGTTTTGCCCTCGCATACCTTAAGACGTACTTTAGCCGCTTTTGCTTCAAATGCTTTTTTTTTTTGTTTTTTTTGTAGAGACTCGGGCAGGTTCAAGAGTTTTTATATTCTCTTATGATGTGTTTTTAGACACACAACCTGGACGGAGTGCAGTGGTTTGGGTCGTTGATATTCGTTCACTACTCTCAGGGGTGGTTGTCCTAAATAGAACGAGAGCCGACCAATTCCGGGTTGATTATAGTCTGTAGTAATTCGTTCGAGCACTTTAGTATTGCATACGCAGAGGATGAATTTCAGTTGACCATATACTGTGAGTGTTATGCCTGCAGCAGTACGTCGGGTCACTTTCCATTCACAACTGCGTTGCATACTTTTTGTCCGTATAGGAATTACTTTTTCTTGGCTACGAAGCGAATTTGAACTATAGACCTTTCGCTCGGCGATCGATGATGTTAACCACTGCACCACAGCCACCCCCGACAATGCTGACAAAAGTTTAGTTAACGTCTTACTGCGTCCTCCCAATCATTAGCGTAAGCAAGCAATTGTGCAGACTTGAAGTAGATAGTGACTCTCATATTGGGTAGTGAATCCCGCACGATCTGTTCAATCATGATGTGAAATCTGACAGTGCGTCGCACTCTCTAAATCTTTTTTGGACATCAAAGGTCTCAGTAACTCCTTACCGACCTTATTGGAGCAGCGAGAATTCTCCATTGTCATCCAGCACAACCTGACGAGTTTAATAGGGATGTGAAAACATCACATGGTCTAATATAGCTTCTCCCTATAGACAACTGTCATACGCGGCTTCAAAATCAAATCGATGTGGCAGCTTGTAATTCATGGATCTTCTCCAAGACCTACCGCAGTGTAAATCTTTGACGGATTTTTCTGGCCTGGGCGCCGTGGTGCAGTGGTTGGTATGTTGGACTCTGACGCACGATGAGCGAGTTCAGATCTCGACGCCATCGAATGTTTATTTCCCGGCGCCCCTCCTCGGCCATGAACTGGCCATGAAAAAAACTTCTCGACTCACGGCGTTCGGAATCGGCTTTAATCTATAGGACCCTTTCACCTGTGTGAAAAATAAAGTACACACAACACGGGTGATTGAGAGAAGCTTGGTTCTGGTCCTTCATGGGCTGTAACGCCACCAAAGAAGAAGAAGAAGAATAAGAAAGCACATTGATAGGAGCCATCAAATTGTCTACGAATTGTTTAGGCGTTCACACAGCAGGGCAGAGAAGATCTCATATGCGATGCTCGCATGTCACAGTAATAGGGGCCTCCTTTTTTATGGACCGGGCAATCGATGCTGAGATTCCATTCGTCGGGCATGCTTTCTTCTGACCATATCTTGTAGATGAGCTGGTGCAACCCAACCAACTCATCTCCAGCTGCAATAAATAGCAGGCCGTCTGCGCCAGCAGCTTTATTAGATTTCAATTTTGATATCGTTATCTCAGCCTCGTCCAAGTCGGGGGGACGAGATTTTCCCTCATCTTTCTCCAGTGTGGATGGCGCGTTCTGTCTCCGGTATCTTGACCATCTTCGCCGTTATACAGTCAGCAGAAATATTCTTTCAGGATTCTCAGCATCGACTGTGATTGAACTACGAGGTGTCCGTGTTAATTGTTTTTGACGTGACAACGTCTATTAAATCGGTTAGCGCTGAAATATGGGATGCCGAAAAGCAAAAAACGTAGAAAAATGTAGACTAACCGTGTGAGTAGGCGTGGCCTAGCGAATGTGTAGTAGTGAGCTCGCGCGAAAATGATCAACATGTCAGATAAAAAAAAATTCGGCGTCGTTTGGTGGAATTAAATCAAATAAAATCATATCATAGACCTATTGTTGATAGAATATTAGAAATAAAGAACACTTAAACGTTTGAGTATAAAATTGTCTTATTCAATTAAATACATGTATAATACTGTAATATGATAATAAAACATTGAAATCAATAAAAAAATTATATGTAATTGCTGAATATATAATATTTATACCTCATTCATAAAATCGTATAATAGACGTTGTCACGAAATAATGGATTTGGCTAGTAACAGCCATTCTAATAACAGTTTTTTTTTTTTATAGTTCACACAGGATCATACTCTTATTATGTTTGTCACACAACCTGGACGGAGTGCGGATGGCTTGGGTCGTACATAGATGTTCGTTCACTACTCTATAGGGGTGCTTGTCCTAGATAGGATTCGAAAGGAACTCGACTGAATTTTCACGTTGGCTGTAGTTCCCAACAAATGTCTCATGCCATTATGATGTTATTTTAGAGCTGCAGACACAAAGTATGAATTTGAAGTGACCACTTTGAGTGTTATGCCTTTATCAGTCATTTTAATCACTTCCCATCCACAACAGGTGTGTTGCACAAGTTTTCCGTATAGGAGCGCGCCTAGTATTCTTTTCGTTTTTTCCTTCTGAAAAGCGCATGCTCCTCCCTTCTTTTCCGTTCATATAGCTCATGACCAGCTCTCGTTCGTCGATGCCAAGTGGCCATGTATGCATTCTGTTTTTCTGCATGTGCCTATCTGCACTCGTCATCAAACCAAACCCTTGGTTATGTGGTGGCTGGAAACTTCATTCCACATTCGAGGCAGCATCCCAGATGGCGCTTTGACAATGTCGCCATTGCTGTTCCATGGCTTGTGCAGTTTGCATCAGTGAGGAAGCTTCAAGAAGACACGACCGGCAAACGTCCTGGCAGTCTCTTGCGATTGCATCTTCCCGATATAAATTTTTGCTGGTCTTACTCGACTCCGCTGTGTTCGCCATACCCGCATACGTACTTTGGCTTCAACAAGGTAATGATCCGAGTCAATATTAACTCCTCGGACATCCTAGATTCTGAAGGTATGCCTAACGTCGATCGCAATATGATCGATTTGATTAACAAATAATTTATCAGAAGGCCATCAGGTCCCCTTATGGATATTGAGATGTGGGAATCGTGTGCTATCTACTAGGAGATTACGCCCCGTCACAAGGTCTGAATCCGTTTTCGGACATGGTATCGTGTAGGCTGTGCTTTCCTACGGCTCGTTCAAAAATATCCTCTTTGTCCAGCTCTGCGTTGAAATCTCGTAGAAAAATCTTGGTATCGTAGTTGGCACATTCTATCATAGAATTCATAGAAGTCATCTTTACTCTGCGGTCTTTTCCCGAAGATACCTTCGACGCGGATTGTTTGATCACATGCCGGAAGCTTGGGACTTTTTGCCAAAATCCACCTCGAACAGCAAATCCGCATCCAAATAGGCGTTGGCTTTTACTCTGCGTCAACTACGGACGAATAAGTCTCCTTAACATCGCCTACAAAATCTTTTCTGCCGTTTTGTGTGAACGCCGGAAGCCTTTTGTAAATAAGCTGATAGGTCCTTATCAGTGTTGCTTCAGGCTACAGAAGTCCACAATCGACCAAATCTTCACACTACGGCAGATCCTGAGAAAAAACAATGAATTTTAAGTCTTCAAAGCCGGATACGACAGCGTAATTAAAGATGAGCTATTGCATGTTTATCTTTAACATCCCTGCTAAACTCGTCAGACTATGGAGAATTCTCGCTGCTCCATCCAAACCGGTGACGACCTGATCGATAGTTTTGGTGCGAAAAAAAGGTTTTAGGAAGGGCGATGTGCTGCCGTGTGATTTTTTCAACATCGTATTAGAAATTATTCAAATCCTCACAACTCCTCGCATACGTGGACTACATTGAGATAATCGGACAGCGAGATGCCAATGAGGTGTTTACGAGTATTGAGGCAGAGTAGGCGAAAATTGGTTTGGCAGTAAATTAGGACAAGACTAAATATGTATGTGCTGTCATCAGAAAAGGAAAGGACGCTCACCACCGACATCTTGGCCAGAAAGTGTGTATGTATGTATGTATATTGGCGTTACAGTCCATGAAGGACCTAAGCCGAGCTTCTCTCAATCACCCATGTTGTGTGTGATTTCATTTTCCCATAGGTGGAAGGGACCTACAGTTTATTGCCGGTTCCGAACGGCGAATTTCGAGAAGCTTTTCTTGACAACTGTACTACAGGGGGTTTTGTCAGAACCCCGCTGAGGAGAAACACCGTGAAAAACATGTTCGATGGCATGGCTTGTATCGGGATTCGATTCCTTGTCATCAGCGTCATAGGCCAACACACTATCCACTGCGCCACGGTGCTAAACGTGTGTATTGGCAGATATAAACTTGAAGTACTTGAGGACTTCATCTATCTTGGCTCCGCAGTGACTTGGAACAACGACATCAGTTCCGAAATCAAACACAGAATCACTCTTGCCAATCGCTCTTTCTTTGGGCTCAGGAGGCAATTGAGTAATAGAGCTCTCTCCTGAATAACAAAGTTAACTCTATGCAAGACCCTTATCTTCCCGGTCTCTCAGAAGCGGATGAGAAAGTCCTGGGCTGTTTCGAGGGAAAGATTTTGAGTATGATTTTCGATCCTATAAACGCAAAATGGGGATGGAGCTAAAGATTCAACCACGAGCTTTGCGGGTTGCACAGCGACATGAGTCTAGTCAGGCGTGTACGAATTCAACGCCTAAGATGGCTAGGCTATGTAGAGCGAGTGAACCCCACAGCACCAGCCCGAAGAGTCTTTGAAACCAACCGCGAGGGACGAATAGATAGAAGACAGCCGCACCTAATATGGCGCGTTGAGGTGGAAGGGGACCTCAGCCAACTGGGTGTGGGGCAATGGAAAAGGCTAGCAACAAATCGCGCTAGCTGGAGGGGCATGATGGTTGAGGGCCAGGTTCACCCCGAATTGTAGCGCCCGATAAGAAAAAAGCTTTTTCTAACTGTTCGGCCGCAGCCGGTCTGTTCAGGGATGTCACATTCCAAGTGCAAAACTGATACTCCTGTCCTTTTAAACGGTTGCGGGGGTCGTCGGTATGTAGCCATAGCCCACCTCAATACACCTATTTTTGGCACAGGAAACTCGCCATTCGCCCTGCCCCGTCTGTAATTTCCAGAGGAAATCTCCAGATGGATCCACGAGGAGGTGGGGATGGGACTTACTAACCATGCCGCAAGCTTTTTGTTTGTAGTGTCTCTTGTCGCTTTTTATCAGTCCAGTATCCGTCGGATGGATACTAACTTTACGAGGCCATTGTTAGCCCTTGGCATTAAATCTTATAATTACGTAATGTGATCTGTAGCTCGTGATGTTCTGGGGCACTTCTCCCTATGTCAGATCCCTTTTTTCTTGCGTAGTATTCAGATGACTCTCTTAATATTTCTTGGCGCACATTTTCACTGGCGGATAAATGTTTCAATTCATCACGTGGTTCTTGGTACTCCTCTTCATCTGGAACTTCGTCGCCTTCCAAGAATTAATTTTCTGGTGAAATTTCGGGTCTTCCACTTGAACGTCAAAATCGGAGAAGACGCGACCTATGCTTGAAAACCCTCACTTTCATTCCAAGTCCTATCAAAATCTGCCTACTCTACAAGACAGCAATAATATCTTTTTGACTAAAAGTCGTGAGAAGGCAGAAAGTGTTTTCTTTATTCACAGTACTTCAGAAATTCGTTCGTCCAGACATGATAGCCTCTGATTACTACTTTTTTCGGTCCCGGCAAACCACCCTCAACGAATCTCAATAGGGCTGTTTATGAAATAAGCCCATGAGCAGTGACATGTAATTAATTAGGGGTCTTTGGATTCAAACGGAATTTGTAGAAACAGCAATGATAGAACCCGGTGGACCACGTGCTTAAGTAAGCAACACAAAGGCGGAAAAGGGTATTAGTCAACTGAACCGTGTGGTGCTCGAAATAAATAAGCCTGAACCTGAAGACTCGTAATAACGTTTTTCACCATGTGTCTGGGACACGATTTTCATGGGGGCATAGAGCCAAACACATTTATATCATATCGTGTCATTCATAAAAATCATTACAGCCTGATAAACGATTCCTTTCACCTATCATTCACTGTCAATTGCTCTTGGAAATAGCGCGAAATCGTTAAAAAAATTAATACCAAAGAATAAAAGGACATTGGCTTGCCAATAATTTATCAGTTTGTGTCAGGATAGTGGCAATGCAACAAATTGATACCAGGATAAAAATATCATAATCCCCTTCCAGCAACGACTATAAATCGAAGTTATTCATGCATTAAAAAATGTCTGTTCGGCAAGCTCGCCCCCTATGTGCGGTGTCATGCTACCACCCTGTGTTCGGGAGTGTTCCGAATATAATTGTGTAAAGCGCTATATTCGGGCCAGATTCTACGCGTTTTTCTGATGTTTTTCGCTGTTTGTATCGAACGCACCAGTACGGGATTATTTTCTGTCCCCAATCGTGACATTATCCTGCAATGCAGCTGCGGAAAAAAGGAATAAGTACGGCGACAAAAACAGGAAACAATCGCTCGTTTGTGTACTATTTAAGCTCTGATTACACGAGTGAGTAGTGAATGCCAATTTCGGTTATCGTCTCAATGCAGTTTTAAAATGTTTCCGAATTTGACGAGGGGTAAGGAAATATGGGCGGAATGTGAAAATTGTCCGAACCTTGTTGTGAGAATGTTTGCAGCTTAAAGTTGCGATTGTTAGTAATGGGGAGTATATGAGGTAGCGATGGGTTCAATTTTATTAAACGACTTTAGGTTCGTAAACGGATCGCCGTTCCACGGAATTACGGGCCATATGGAAGGTTAGCAGTACCGTTAGTCTATCCTGGATCAGCCCATAATGATCTAAATAGATGAATGCTTCTGGGGTACAAAGCTCTTTAGCCGTACTTTCTCATAAAGCCACAGAGATCTATCCGTAAAATCGTTGCCCTATTGTATAGGATCTCGTTGGAATAAAACTTCATTTTCTCGTGTTTTGTGTAATCCGGGACAAATCCTTAGACATTGTCTGTCAAACATGCCAACATTTCCATCAAGCTTGTGCTTAGATTAAACCAGACGGGACATCCATAGGCAATAAAGGCCACGTAGTACATAGCTTGCACTCTGGAATCAAGTTGGCTGCTATGAAACAGCTATCTTGTCATAGCGAAAGCACCCCGGATACTATCTAGAGCAGCACCTTCTTCTTCTTCTTTGTGGCGCTATAGACCGGGTACAGTTCGTGGTTGAATCTTTTCCTCCAAATGCCATCAACACAAACAGGATCAAAGATCGCACGCAGAACTTTTCTCTAGAAAAAACCAAGAGCTTCCTCATCTGCTTTCAATAGCGTCCATGCCTTTGCACCATAAAGCGGGACTGGGATAATTAGGGTATTTTATAAAGCCAGCTCGGCTCTGTTAATCAATTGCCTTTTGAGCCCAAAAAAAAAAAAAACAGCCATTGGCAAGAATTATTCTGCGTTTAGTCTCGGTACTGATGTTGTTCGTATTAGATAATACGGATCCAAAATAGACAAGTCCCTTACTACCTCGAAGTTCCTGCTGCCCATTGTGACGCTCTGTCCGAGACGTCGATGTTGTGCGTCCTTTCTTGATGACAGCATATACTTTGTTTTGACCTCATTTACCGCCAGACCCATTTTGGCCGCCTCCGCTTGAATGCCAGCAAACGCTTCATTGACGTTGATCGAGCGTGTCTCTAGTGCTAACTTGTGAGCTTCGCACGATACTTTCATGCATGTTGGCGTTACAGCCCATGAAGGACCAGAGAAAAGCTTTTCATTGTTTTGTGTGCGATTTAATTTTCCCATAGGTAAAAGGGACCTACAGTTTATCGCCGGTTCCGAACGGCGAAATTTGAGAAGCTTTTGTCAGAACCCCGCTAAGGAGAAGCTCGTCTCTATGCAAGCTATCATATGGGGCCTTGAAATCGACAAATAGGTGGTGAGTGTCGATCTTTCTTGGGTCTTTTCCAGGATCTGCCCCAGTGTGAATATTTGGTCTATTTTGGACTTCCCTGGCATGAAACTCTCACACACTGATATGGACCTATCACGTCAACGAACGGTTTCAGACATTCATACAAAAGAGCAGAGGATTTTGTATGCGATGTCAAAGCGGTCTCCTTTCTTGTGGATCTGGGAAACGACACTGAGATTCCACTCGTCGGTCATGCATTCCTCCGACCATATCTTACAGATGAGCTGGTGCATGCACACTGCCAGATCATCGCCAACTGCTTTAAACAGTTCCTCGGACAGTCCTTCCTCTCCAGAATTCTTAGTACCGACTGCGACTCCACTTTGGTCCTGGAAAGCTGTTTTAATAAAACTTCCGGACTTCAATTCTTCTGTAACACCTCTCCGTCTCCTTGACCGAGTACTTCTCCTGATCCTTCTTTTTCTTTTTGAGAAACCGGTCCTCTATTCTCCTTTTACTGTTCGTAGTGCTCACGCACATCTCTCGTCTTTCGATGCAGCATTGCCTTGTCTGCACTCGTCGTCAAGCCACGGGCTTTTCCTGGACGAAGGTGTTATAAAATCCAGCACAACAGTGGTAGCTTTTGAAAACATTTCCATTCTTCTTCTACCGTTAGTGCAGGCAGCGTCGAACTTTTAGAGAGTTTTTGGGACATTCGGTCGGCAAAGATCCTAGCGGTCGGATGCGATTATAGCTTTTCGACATCAAAGCTTGGTGTTCTTTCTCGCCTCCGTTGATTTTTTGATATCCGTGCTTTTACCTTAGCCACAACAAGGAAATGTTTCGAGTCGATGTTGGCTCCTCGGAAGGTTCGGATATAAAGAATACTGGAGGAGGTTCTGACTTCGATCGCAATGTGATCAATCTGGTTGATGGTTGATTGATCAGAGGACTGTCAGGTCCCCTTATGGATGTTGAGGTGTGGGAACCGCGTACTCACTACAAAGAGGTTCCACCCAGAGGCGAAATCCACTAGCCTGAGTCCGTTCCCGGATGTGTTGTCGTATATGCTGTGTTTTCCGATGACCCTGGCAAAGACTTTTTCCTTTCCCAGCTGGGTACTGAAGTCTCCTAGAACGATCTTGGTGTTGAAGCATTTATTGTATGTCCTTCCTAGGATATCACATAAGTCATCCTTGCAGTTATCGTCATTGTCCTCTGTTGGGGAGTGGGCGCATATTAGGCCAATGTTGCTGAAGTTAGCCTTGATACGGATTGTTAAGAGGCACTTGCTAATACATATATTTAAAGCTTAAGACTCTTTGCCTTAGTCTGTCTCGAACAACAAATACACATTCAAATAAGTGCTGCCTTTCCCTCTATAGCAATCGCCGTAGTAGAGCTGTGGATGCCGCGGTTAACCGATGGATTGGTTAGCTCGTCCGCCGCCGTTCTGAAGAAGAATAGAGCCCTGGAGCCGACTGACTCTTACACAGAGCAGCATCTACATTTCTTTTAAAATATAGATACTGCTCTAGCCAGATCCCGGAGAATCTGACAACACTTTTATTGCTTGTGGATGCCCGTCCGGTCCAATGATTGTGTCTCTAGGTGTTGCGTGGTAACCAAAATAAAAAAACTATAAAACTATCAAATACAAATATGACAAAATTCGTTGATTTGATATATTTCGCACCCAGTTCAAGCCGATTGACACCTAAGTATTAGTTGACAGTTAGCATTTGTAATTATAACAAAGTAAGAAAACAATTATCCAGTAGTCTCCGTTTATTCTCCGTCTATCTCAGTGCCGAACAGTAGGAGTCCTAGGCAAAGCGTTCAATAAGATAACAATAACATCGGTCGCCGTGGCGCAGTAGTTAGTGTGTTGGACTCTGACGCACGATGAGCGAGCTCGGATCCCGATAACACCAACACCATCGAATGTTTATTTCGCGGCGTCCCTCCTCGGCGGGGTACTGGCTATAACTTGCCTAGAAAAAGCTTCTCGACTCACGCCGTTCGGAAACAGCATTAAAAACTGTAGGTCCCTTTCACCTGTGTGAAAAATAGAATCGCACACAACATGGGTGATTGAAGGGAAGCTTGGCTCTGGTCGTCCATGGGCTGTAACGCCACCAATGAATGATGATGAACATCGGTCGATGGACCCGGGAGAGAGAGAGGATGTGTCCATTGGCATTTGTCTTAAATATTTGCATATTTTATTGAGGGCGAAAGACGGAACGAGGTGACGCGTTCAACATTCATGTGGTTCGGTTGAAGAAAGAATCTCTATATTTGACAGTACGACCGAAAACGGGCTTCAAAGTGAAATCGTGAGCATTCCGGGAGAGACGTGTATCGCGGGAGATATTTTAAAGGGGCAGAATACAACTGGCTATTTCACCAGAGCATTTATGATGAAAGTAACGATAAAATAATGGAAGGCAAGATGATGCGATGATCCAGCGAGTGTAATAAATTTGTAATGCTGAAAACTCCTATGGGTCTTATCGCGCGATTTTATCTTCGGTTCCGTAAGTGCAGTAAGGTTTTAGATGCGCCGGACCAGACATGAGCTTTGAGGTCCATTTTTTTTACATTTTAAAAGCTTTGAGCTCCAACTAAGTACGAATGAACGCCTTATTAATTGTAGCCAGGTTGGAGGGCGCGAACTATTTATTGCATCTGTATAGGCAACCTAGGCATTTCACGGCATTCTTCCGGATACGGACGGATACAAAGCTGACGACCCCTGCAAACGACTAACGGACTTGAGAGTCTGCACTGTGAGGTCCCTTAACAGACCGGGTGCAGGCGATCAATTGGAGCAAACCCTCAAATGCTATAAAGCAGATATAACCGCACTCCAAGAAGTGCGATGGGATGGACCGGGCAAACAACGGATGAAAAACTGCGACATCTATTACGGGAACTGTTACAAGGAGAACAAACAGCGCCGGAACAAACAGCGTCGGGTGCGGATACGTTATTTGAGGAAAACTCCGTCAAAAAGTCTTAAGCTTCCGAGATGTAAGCGAACGCCTCATAACAATCCGCATCAAAGCTAAATTTGGAAACATTAGCTTAATATGCGCTCACGCCCCAACGGAAGAAAAGGACGATCGACTCAAAGAAGAATTCTACGATCTCCTAGATAGAACATATGCCCAATGTCCCAGCTACGACACAAAAATAGTCCTAGGAAATTTTAATGCAAAACTGGGCAAGGAGGACATATTTGAGTCGATCATAGGAAAGCATAGCCTCCATAGCACCACATCCGACAACGGACTAAGGCTAATCGACTTCCTAGCGAGGCGTAACCTCCTTGTAGCAAGCACGCGATTCCCCCATCTCAACATCCACAAGGGTACCTGGCGGTCTTGTGATCAATCGACCACCAACCAGATTGATCATATTGCGATCGACGCCAGACACTCCTCCTGTATTCTCGACTTACGAACCTTCCGAGGGGCCAACATCGACTCGGACCACTACCTTGTTGTAGCCAAGGTACGAATGAGGATATCAAGAATGCTTAGGAGTCGAGTAGGACTACGTAAGTTTGACGTTGGAAAGCTACAATCGCAAGAGACTGCCAGAATCTTTGCCGATCGTGTCTCCTCAAAGCTCTCTCAAAATCCGCCCACAGCAGCACAAACAATAGGGCAGGAATGGGCTCACTGCCAGAGCGCCGTCAGAGATGCTGCCTCAGAGGTGCTGTGCTTCAAACAGCCACCACCTAGAAACCCCTGGTTCGATGAACAATGCGAACAAGCCCATGCAGCAAAACAAGAGGCATATAAAGCCATGCTGCAACGACGGACGAGAGCTGCTCGCGAAATCTATGAGCAGAAGAGAAGAGAGGAACACACGCTTTTCAGAAGAAAGAAGAGAGAGCAGGGAAAGCGTGAGATCGAGGAGATGGAGAGGTGCTTCAGCAGGAATGACGCCCGTAAGTTTTACAACAAGGTAAAACGAACATGCCATGGCTACAAAGCCAGAGTGGCGGCCTGCAGGGATGAAAATGGAGAACTGGTAGTAGAGTCGCAGTCGATGCTGAGGATTTGGAAAGACCACTTCTGCAGACTGTATAACGGCGATGATAGACAAGATACCGCTGTCAGGCAGAACGAGCCATTCGCAATGGACCATGAAGTAACAGAATTCAGTCCACCCGACCTACACGAAGTCAAAATAGTGATATCAAGACTTAAGTCTAATAAAGCCGCTGGCGCAGACGGCCTGTCTACTGAGCTTTTTAAAGCGGCTGGAGATGAGCTGGTAAGGTGCATGCACCATCTCATCTGCAAGGTATGGTCGGAGGAAAGCATGCCCGACGAATGGAATCTCAGCATCGTTTGCCCGGTCCATAAGAAAGGAGACCCCTATAACTGCGCCAACTATAGGGGAATAAGTCTCCTTAACATCGCATATAAGATCTTCTCTGCCGTATTGTGTGAACGCCTGAAACCGTTTGTGGATAACCTGATCGGCTCTTATCAGTGTGGTTTCAGGCCAGGTCAGTCCACAATAGACCAATTATTTACGCTACGGTAGATCTTGGAGAAGACCCAGGAATACCAAATCGACACTCACCACCTCTTCGTCGATTTCAAGGCCGCGTATGACAGCGTACATAGAGACGAGCTGTTCAAAGCCATGTCTAGTTTTAACATCCCTGTCAAACTCGTCTGACTGTGCAGGATGACAATGGAGAATTCTCGCTGCTCCATTAAGGTCGGTAATGAGCAAACCGAGACCTTTGATGTTAAAAAGGGATTTAGGCAGGGCGACGCGCTGTCGTGCAACTATTTCAATATCGTGCTTGAAAAGATCGTGCAAGAGTCACTGGCCAACACAAGAGGTACGATCTATTTCAAGTCTACGCAATTGCTTGCGTACGCCGACGATATTGACGTAATTGGACGAAAACAGCAAGACGTCAATGAGGCTTTCGTGAGCATTGAGGTAGAAGCGGCTAAGATGGGTCTCAAGGTTAATGAGGGTAAAACCAAATATCTGCTTTCATCTAAAAAGAGACGGACAACACCGACGTATTGGCCAGAACGTCACCATGGGCGGATATAACTTTGAAGTGGTCAAGGAATTCGTCTACCTTGGCTCACTGATGATCAGCGACAACAACACCAGCGCTGAGATAAAACGCAGAATCACTCTTGCCAACCGCTGTTTCTTTCCACTCCGAAAGGAAGGCGCGGCAGGGGACGGCCGCCTCAGCGGTGGCGCACGCAGGTGGAAGGGGACCTCAACCAACTGGGCGTGCGGCACTGGAAACAGCTGGCCAAAGACCGTGCCGGCTGGAGACGCTTGTTGGTTGAGGCCCAGGTTCACCACGGACTGTAGCGCCACCTAAGTAAGTAAGGATTGTCATGAGGCGTTCGCTTACATGCCGGAAGCTCAAGGCTTTTTGCTTAAGTCTACCTCTAATAACAAATTCGCATCCGAATAAGCGATGCTTTCTCTCCTTGTAGCAGTCGCCGTAAGAGACACAGTTTTTCATCCGCTTTTTGTCCGGTCCATCCCATCGCACTTCCTGGATTGCGATAACATCTGCCTTATAACAGTCTAGGGCCTCCGTAAGTTGTTTGGCTGCACGTGGTCTGTTGAGAGACCTTACCATTTTTTGTTTCCTTTTGTTGTTTCCTGGGTCGGCATCGATTAATCCGTCCGTTTTTTTTAAATCCGAGGCTTTTTTTTTGGTTTTTTTCCAGGTATGGCTTGCCGGACCTAATCGACACTTATCCTGTTTTCTGGCGGAGGAAACTCGCCATTCGCCCTTTTCTGTTTGCGATTTCAAATAGAAATCCCCCGGTGGCACCACGAGGTGGTGAAAACTTACTAACAGAGCTGCAAGCTGTTCGGTTGCAGAGGCTGCTACTCCAGCGCATAACGAATACGCTTCCCCTAGGAGGCCCTTCACGGCATTCTTGGCGACAAACTCATACACCCAGCATAGAAAGCTTGTCGGTTTCAGAGATACAAGTGCCATTCATGGATATTGACATTAGGTGATTGTTACTCTTTAACGACAGAAGACAACATTGTGTTTTGGAAGAATTAAATTCTATTGTTTCTATCCCTTTGGATTGAGCTTTTGATATCGGAATTTAATGAGCTTTCTGCGACCCGAGATATTTCATTAGCTGACGATATTCCAGCTAAATACCTGGGTAGGTAACTGTAAAGAGAATAAGATTCGCCATTTTTAGGAACAGGCTGGATAAATGCTGCTTTCCACCTACTCGGATAGAGCACAGAAGAGTAGGAAAGGTGAAAAAGCGTGCGCAGCGGTCTTGTCAGCGTAGAAGAACACCTCTTCAGAATTATTGGGAAAATACCATCTGGACTAGCGGATTGGTTTATGTCAACTTCTCTAAGAACCCTTGCAACTATACGATTGCGGAAGTAAATTTGGAAGATGCGAGTTTGCGGCGAAGTGGGCAACAAGCGGATGATTTTGCCTGAGGGCTTGACATCTATACTGTCATTGTGAATGAGCTTGGGTTCTTGATGATTTTGACGAAAGACCAAAAAGTCTGCTACCTTTGGGACATTGTAGGATTTTGCGCCTTAGTTTTTGGTCGTGTAAAAGTTTGGCTCGTCAAATGTGGCACAAAGCTATATCCAGAAGACTAAAATCTGAAGGATCAACCTGTGTTTTACAAAGTGCCAAAGCAGACGGTTTGTGGAGAGAGACATGGGCATAAGTGGGAAAGAAATTCGTTCTTAACCCACGAATGTTGCAAAACTATATGCAGAATTCCCCCATCAGTTCCGCATGCGAAACATTGACGGACGCAAGACCAACTAAGAAGAGCCGTGAACTTAAGATCCGTCGTCGGCAATGCAAAAACCAACTGCCGTAGGTGTTTTGCTTACTTATCAGGCCAGCGATCCATGGAGGATCTGAGCCCGGGCTATAGCTGCGTTTCATCCTTGACGGTTCCGGGCACGCTGCTTCCAGTTGTCAAGACCAAGATGTCTTACATCCACGATTACTTGGCCTTTGTACTGGAGGTTCGGTCTCCCTCTTCTTCTCGAACCAGGAGGCATGGAGCATTGATGTCCATGCGCTCGATGGCGTCGAGCCAGTGTAGTCGACGGATCCTTGCCTTCTGGACTAAATCCACATCTTGGTACAGCTCGTAGGTTGTGCCTTCGCGGTTGTGCCTTCTTCTCCATTCACCATCCTCACAGACAGGACCAAATATCCGGCGCAGAATTTTTCTTTCGAAAGAACCCAAAATCAGCTCCGCCGTCCTGCTTTCGGCTCCGTACAGCAAGACTGGCAGTATGAGCGTTTTGTAAAGCATGACTTTGGTCTTTCGAGTGAGGAGTTCTTACCCCAGTTGTTTGGACTGTAGCATTGTTACATTTCGTCCCAGGTGGTGAGCGACGGATTGGTTTTTGCTTGACAGCATGTATTTCGTTTTGTCCTCATTGATCTTAAGACCAACTCGTTTCGCCTGTTCTTCAATCGCCGTGAATGCTTCCACAATGCCACGGCGAGAACACGCGATGATGTCGATATTATCCGCGTATCCTAGCAGCTGGATGGACTGGAGGAGGTTGAAGAAGTCACATCACAGCGCATCTCCTTGCCGAAATCCGGTGCATGTTTCGAATGGTTCCGAGGTCCTAGAACCGAGTTGCACGGTGCATCGCGTGTTTTTTAGCGTGGCGCGATACAACTGGATCAGTTTTCAGGGGATCCCGAATTCGGCCATCGTTCCAAACAGTTCTTCACGATGAATGCTGTCATATGCGGCTTGGAAATCGATGAAAAGATGGTGTGTATCGATTAGAAACTCGTTGGTCTTTTCCAGGATTTGTCGAAGTCTGAAAATTTGGTCTATAGTTGATTTGCCGGGCCGGAAGCCGCGCTGGTAGCTGCCGATTAGTGCGGTGCAAAATGGTTTTAGACGCTCACACAATACGCTGGACGAGATCTTGTATGCGACATTGAGCAGGGATGTACCTCTATAGTTCGGCAAAAGGTAGGATCGCCTTTTTTGTGGATGGGGCATATAGAGCTGGTATTCCAGCCGTCGGGCATGCTTTCATCTTCCCAAATTCTGCAGATGATCTGGTGCATGCTCCCTACCAGAACATCGCCGCCAGCCCTGAAGAGCTCTGATGGCACATCTCCCCCATCGAGCACGTTTTTTTAAGCCAGTAAAACGTCCGCGCATTACGGCAGGCAAAACAGCAAACGCAATTAATTCATCCGCGTACTCTATTGAAAATCAAATCAATGCTATAAAGGAGTCGTTGCCCCTCTGAATGGCGAGGATCGGCGAGTTAATCGTGCCCTGTTGTAGTTCATTTTTAATGTCAAATGTTTGAGTTGAGTTCACGTTAACGTTTAACAGAGCACAAATAATTTACGTACGCCCAGTCGTTTGAGCTTGTAGTACAGTCCTTATAACCAGGCAGGCAACCGTAAATTAGTTATTTTATTTGTTTCATTGGATATCCCTGCCCTGAAACCGGTTATTCAAAATTATGTTTCTGTCCTCAGTTCATTTAGGCAGGGCTCTGTTGATCACTCTCTCAAAATAACTTGCTAATATTCGTAAGGAAACGTATCGACTGAATATTTGCCTCTAAGGTATTGGTTGCAACACCGCCGTTTTCCTATGCACCAAGTAATGCATTATTCCACCCATTGTTTTACAGAATTTTGTACGTATGTATACATGTATCTCCTCATAGCTTGTTGGGGGAGGTGCCTAAGCGCAGTAACTTTGGATATTCCGTCAATACCCGCAAATTTCTTCTTTTTCGGTGAATCGAAGATCAACTAAAAATCATCCGTCGAAATAAACAAGTTGAAGGCGTTGTTTGCCATAAGGTCGTCATTAAACGTGGTGAAACCATTGTTCTAGGATCGCCAATAATGGATATCATTTTCAATGTGGATGTGGTGAAGCAGGGCCCTCTTCTTGAGGTCGAATACATACTAATATTCATGTTGTACACTTCCTGGAAGCCAGCTCCCGCTGTCGTCACTTTCTCCTGAGAATCTTCTATAACAAAGAAGTCGTCGTCTGGGACGGCGCTCTCTAGATCAATGCTGACTGTACATAGTAGATATTCGTTTCCAGACGTTCTGGAAGCTTCAGATCCTGAATGTCATTCTGATTTTTTCTCTGAAATATTTTATTAATTAATGAGAACATATTCACATTGCTGGATTTTACAGCTCGAATTTTGTTGTTCCAATGCGAACCTTCTAATTGGGACAGTCTGTTATTGGGGCACCTCCGAAATGAAACGCACTTTATGCATACACTTGGTTTTTCATATAACTGAACCTCTGAAAACGAGGCAACTCTGAATTGGACCATAGGATATCGATTTCGTTAGAACTGCATGAAAAACAAACTCCAAAATGGAACAAAAACAGGGGTAGGAATTACAAGAATCAAAGCTGATTCGAAAATGAGTAGAAGAAACCCCTAATCAGATCTATTGAAAAAATTAAAAAAAACATTTATTTCTATCAAAAAAACAAAATCGGCGACAGAAAAATGGCAGAAAATTTCGGAATTAATAAGAGTCAAGCTCAGCGAGTTTAAAAATCGAAGGACGAAATCAAACAATCTTTGAATAATTATGGACCCTTAACCCAAAAAAGATCCAATCATCATTTTCGCTAGAGCTGGATAAGGAAGTTTATCAATAATTTCAGTTAGCAAGGTCAAAAAATATTCCAATTTCAGGACCAATTTTGCAAACGGATGCATATAGGATTCCTGAAATTTTTGGCAGTAAACGACTTTAAGGCATCAAACGGATGGCTTAAAAAATTTCGGAAAAGACATAGCGTCGTTTTTCAAACTTTGAGCGGGGAAGTTGCTGATATCAATACTGTTGGAAACTACAGAGCAACAATTGATGCGTTGTGCAAAAATTATATACTTGAATACATCCATCATTAAGACGAAACTGGTTTATTCTTTCGTATACCAACATCTTAATCTTTGGCATTAAAATTTGAAAAGTGCTTTGGACTGACGGTCACACTCCTTTTCAACACTTTGAGAAAAAAAGAAAAATTGCTAGTGATAGGAAAATCTGCTAGGCCGAGGGCATTTACAAATTTTGACATTCAGCAGCTTTTAAGCATCGATTGGAAAAACATTAAAAAAGCATGAATGACATCGTAGATATTTTTCAGTTGGACTCTTCCGTTTGACCAAATTTTACTAAAACAAAAAATAACAATCAATTCTTCGCTTCTTGGTTAACGCACCAAGCCATCGTATGTTGTGTGAACAGCCCTTGGACGGAGGCATTATAAAGAATCTGAATATACACTACAGAAAGTTAATATCCACAATTGAGCAGGTATGTGAGCAATTATCATTATATTGGGAAGAAGAATTTTTTGTATCCATTGTAAACCCAGTAACTGAAGATGACTCGGAAATTGAAATTGAGTCCGACGACGAATATCCTACAATGTCTTCTGCTCGGGCCATCAAATGTTTAAATGACATAGTGCGCGAAACTCTCTCTTTCCCTATTACCTTCGCTCGCACAACGTTCAACGTTATAACGCCTCAGCCTTGAGTGCAAAAAAAATGAATCGCGTTTATGAAATGGGTTTCAAAAATAATGAAAACGGTATTTTAAACTTAAAACCTACTTTTTTATTTATGTTTTCAACTTAAAATAAATGTCCGGTGTTTCATAACTATATAACCACTTTAGGTTTTTTTAAAATTACCGGTATTTTTACAACAAAAAAATAAAAACTAATAATGGGTGGGTCCTCCTTTTTGTTTTGTTAGTTCGAAAATTCTGTTTTTCATGCTGATTATTAGCTTGTCCACTTTTCAGCTCTGGAACAGTTTGATATTGCTGATTTTTGCCGTACATTTTGTGCACCAGAATTCCCCAGATGTTTTTGATAGGATTCTGGTCAGGAGATGCTGCATAACAATTGGTTAAGGAGCACGACGGATCACTACTGGTTACAAACGAAAGGTAACAGACAAGCCAAGTTGTTTCTCCCAACTAAATCTCTCAATAGAACAAAACAACTCCTCATGCTCTCGAGGAGTCAGATTCGCTTAATCACAGGTGTAGTGTACCCACAAACAAGACATTTCCCACGTACCAAAACAACATACCAAAACAAAACACTAATCACTTCCTACATACCCGAACAAAACACTTAACGCCATTTCATAAGACACACGACACAATAGCGTCACATGACACCAAAAGTTACACACGGACGGCACTCGCCAAATGCCGACACTGTATGAATTCAGGCAAAAAGGAACATAAACATTACTACGTCCACTGCACAGTGATATTCAATACGATAAAGAATACCTCGCAATGTGTCATCTGGTGAAGCGACCCTTTGTGGAGTCAAGTGCACTACAATTGAATTATACTCGTGACTTAATATTAGAATTCATAATGCATTGGAAACGCTATTGGGAATTAGTATATAAGGAACGAAATTTTCATGAATAAATCAGAATTATTTTAGAAGCCAAATCACTCGGCATTGTCTAATTTAATTATCGAGAAGTGCCAGGAAACAGGCACCCTGACTGTCCAGTGGCGTTCCACGCCGGACACCCTATTAGGTCGACCCTTTCGCTATTGGGAAGCATTTTCTAAGATAAATCACATTGTATCTTAAATTCCACAGCAGTATCCAAAAGTTCCTATTCCATGTCAATTGAACGTTACATTGACATCCCTGCTGCATAAATGATGCCCCATCATTACACAGGTTTCCTTACTGGACACTGCCCAGTCATCGAACACCTCAAAACGATGGGCATCATACAAGATGACACTTGCAGAATATGTAACGAAGACGAAGAAACAGCAGAGCACATACTATGCCACTGTAACTGCCTTGTCAGTACCCGTCATCGTCACTTAGGCAAGTATTATCTTGAAGCAGAAGAAATCGCTGCTGGCTCACTCAAAAGCATACTAAGTTTTATCATTAACTCAGGATTTTTGAGTGAATTGTAAGTGGGGGACATCACAATAGGCCCACTCGTGGCCGCAGTGATCAGGCGACTTTGTCTAACTCTGGTCAGGAGAGCAAGCGGGCCAAGCTAAGGTTTTTATCTGGTTTGACGCGAGACATTCTTTAGTTGCCCTACTTGTGTGCACCGGAGCGTTGTCCTGTTGAAAATGCCAGTCTACTGATGGATTTTGCTGGATAAAAGGTAATAAATGGTCTTGTAAGACACTGATGTACTCAATGCTGTTCATTTTGAGCATCCATACCATAAGACTCCCCCCACCAACGATTCTTCGAGTTAAGTATTTTTGTTCCTTCCTTAAATCTCTCCAATAGTATTGAATTCCATCAGGTGCGTCCAAATTGAACTTCTTCTCGTCAGAAAAGATCACCTAAAAAACAAAAAAAAATCCTTTCAAGTTATAAATTGTATTTTAAATATTACTTTTTTTAGTGTCCAATCGGTCTCCATATTATTTTTTGCGTATTGTAGTCTGGCATTTTTGTGGTGTGCGGTTAATCGAGGAGCAGACTTTAATTTTAGATGTTTAATGTGTCCAGAGCTCTTAAGGACCCTGCAGATTGTTGCCCTAGACAAAAGAAGCTTCAGATCGCAATTTATTTACGCTAATGACTTTGTAGAGTTGCTAGCTGCCCTCACAACAGCCCGTTGCTCCCTCTAACTCAGCTTTTGTTTTGTTCCTCCTACTTTATTTTGCCCATAGGTGTCTCGACTTTTCTGGCTCTCCTGACCAGAATCCCATCGAAAACATCTGGGGAATTCTAGTGCACAAAATTTACGGCCAAGATCAGCAATATCAAACTGTTCCAGAGCTGAAAAGTGTTGTGGAGGTCGCATGGAACAAGGTCAGTCAAGAAACTCGGGAGAAGCTAATAATCAGCATGAAAAACAGAATTTTCAAACTTTTATTATTTTTGAAACCCATTTCATAAACGCGATTCATATTTTCCGCCAAAACCAATTTTTTTTTTTAAAGATTTTTAGAAAAGTGTTGCCTATAGGCAACATTGTACCAATGCGCTTATACATAACTCCCGTTATTCTTATTATTTTTGATAACGGATTTTTTTGGGCAACACGGGCTATTGTTCATTTGCGTGCCCCGCTTCTAAGTGCCCGCAAGCGATCAAAAAAAAAGTTGCAAAAAGTTTGTTTGGGAAAAATTCAATAAAAAAATAGCTGAAAGAATTTTTAAATAAAAAGTGAACTGTAACACTGAAAATAGGTAAGTCAATGAAATAAAACAATAAAAGTGAAAAGAAAATTGCAAGTTTGACATCAGTATTTTTCCAAACAAAATGTTGCCTATAGGCGACATTGGTCCATAATGTTCAAATTTCATACGTATAAGTATATTTTCTTTTTCAGAAATGTAATCTAAAGGTTTGATACAGCAGGAAATTTCGAAATTGCTCAATTTTGACTGAGAAGATTTTGTTAATGAAAGTTAAGGTGAAAATGAGGAAGAAGATGAGTTGTTGGAAAATATGATAGAGGAAATGTGGGTGAAACATTATGTATTGTGGCTGAAAGTGGCGTAGAGATTGGTTCGATTGAGAGGCTTGCCGGGGACGTCACAGAACCTTGTAATGAAACGCAAAATGAGAAAACAGAGATTCATCTGTGTAATATGGTACTTGGGTTCAGTGAAAAAAAAAGATACAAAAATGGCATGGGCGCAAAAAATTAGGCTTCTAGCGATAGCACAATCATTTTTAAGAAAATCGGTTTGACAAAATAAGGCAGTATTTCCATATACTGAGGAATACCATTGTGAATAGTGTTGATGAGCAAATTATTTCTTATAAAGGTAATTTTTTTAATGTGGGAATTGCATACTTTATATTGATATATGTATTTGTTAACAGGTCGTAACAGCATGATGCAGTATTTGCCAAAAAAGCCACACAAGTGGGGATTCAAAATGTTTAGAAGAGCTGTTGTTTCGGGAGTTATGTACGACCTTACTCTATATATTGGCGAAGGAACATGCCCATCTTATGGGTTAGGAAGAACCGCGGACATAGTTCTTTATTTATCGACGAATATTCTAAGTAATCGGTATTTTAAATTATTCTTTGACAACTGGTTCACCTCGGTCAGTCAACAGTCGGACAATTAGAGCGAATCGGATAAAAAATTATCCACTGAAAACTGAAAAGGAACTGCAGAAGAACGGCCGAGGATCAAGTGATTTCAAATTAGAAAATGCACACAATTTGATTGTTTGCCGGTGGTATGATAACAAGATTGTACAGCTTCTTTCAAACTATATACATAGGTAAGAATCCGATGAGTGAATGTAAGGGATGGTGCCGAAAAGAGAAAAAGTATGTCCAGGTATAGTTGAATGGTATAATAGACATATTGGAGGAGTTGACCTTGCAGACATGTTACTAGAGCTGTATAAAAATCAACCACCGATCAAATAAATGGTACATGCAATTTATTTACTCTGCAGTAGTCAACAGCTGACTTTTGCACCGCAGAGACCTAAAACATTTGAGCGCAAAAAAAAAGTATATGTCACTACTTGATTTTCAACTGGACATTGCCAATGAATTACTGAACGCAACGAATTTAATCATCATGCCACGCAAAAGGGGACGCCCAAACTTACTACAACTGGAAATGAAGAACGCTTTGCTATCGAATCCATCATCACCAGCTTCATCGTCACCAGCTCTATCATGACCAGCTCCATCATCACCAGGTCTACCATCATCAGGTCCATCATCACCAGCCCTAGCTTCTACAAGCTCTCGTAAAAAAGCTTATTGTGCAGAACCTGATATAAGTAAAAGGTTTGACCAAACTAGCCATTGGGTACAATGGGGTTCAAAAGGGATGGCAGGATGTGTCAAACTGGCTTTCCACGCTCAAGGTGCAGCAAATGCAAACTATATTTGTGTTGCAATCCACGAAAAAATTGCTTTGTATCTTTGCTTTAGTCTACTTCTGCCAAATACTTTTAAAGTGCAGGCTGTATGTATCGGCGCATTGTCCTGTTGAAGTATAAAATTACTGCCGATAAATTTTGAGCCTAAGACCAGTGCAACATCATTTAAAATATTTAAATAATGTGACTGTCATATTGAGAGCACCGTGGCGCAGTGGGTAGTGTGTTGGCCTCTGACGCCGATGACTCGGGATCGAATCCCGACACAGCCATGTCATCGTACGTGTTTTTCACGGTGTTTCTCCTCAGCGGGGTTCTGACAAAACCCCCTGTAGTAAAACTGTCATGTAAAGCTTCTCGAAATTCGCCGTTCGGAACCGGCAATAAAACTGTAGGTCCCTTTCACCTATGTGAAAATGAAATCACACACAACATGGGTGATTGAGAGAAGCTCGGCTCAGGTTCTTCATGGACTGTAACGCCAAAATACATACATACAGACTGTCATATTATCGGAGCATCTGACAAGGAGGTCCACCCCACTACATGGTTTGCAACCCCATATTATGATCTTACCACCTTTGGAATGTCTCCTGGGTTGCGTGATGGGTTGTTTTGCCATAGGTTTAGCATCCGAGTTAAAAATGTTTATATCCATAGGTACCATCCAAGGAGCAAGCAGTTTAGTCCGTTCAAAGAATGCTCCTCCAAACTCTGGTGGCTTGGTATTGTGCTCTCTAGCAATCTGAGCTGCATGTTTTTTGGGGGTTATGTATGGTTTTTTCTGGGTGAGGCTTTTATCTTATTCTCCTTCAGCCTTCGACGCAATGTTCTTTCCCTGATCTTATTTTCCCGATCTTTATTTAGGTCCACTGGTGTACTTAAGATGCACATGTTTTTTTTTTTTAAAGGACCGAACAATGTTAGCATCATATCTATGCGATGTCACCCTTTTTCTGCCTCTCCCACTTCTATTTTTAATACTTCCACATTCCTTCAATTTTGAAATTTGATTATAAACCGTTTTTCGCGTACAAGTTTTTTGCAAGTTTCGTGGCCGAGATACCTCTCTGGAACTCTGAAAGTTCGGCAGTTTTCGGCATCTCGTACGACTATTCCCACGAACATTTTTTACAAAACTGGTCACAATAACTGAATGACGCGCAAAGCATCAATTTACCAAAGAAATTTAAAACCCTTACCTTCCAAGTGCAGTTAATTGCACTTGTGTAAATAATTTTGACTGTGTTCGATGGCTGTGTAAATAAGTTTGCTTCTTACTTTCTTGGATTCTTGTTGGAATTGGACAAGTTTTTTTTTTTTTTTTAATTAATAAAGATTCAAATTGAGAAAAATCACGGATGATTTATTATTATTTTAGGAGTTCTGCAGCTTTAAAGGCAGCCCAAGTAGCGAGCATTGCAATATGTAAATAATTTTGCCAGTGACTTTATGTACATATGTTACGTAATAAATAATTATGTAAAAATTGATAATATTGATAATATAATATAATATTATAATTTATAATGGACTTCAGGAACATTTTATGTACATATTTCAAAATTATGTACAATTGGGATAGAATGATATTTAGCCCAATTTAGAGGTCCTCTCATATCGAGGCACTTCCATTTCGATTCGCATTTCCTTAGTCCCTTGGAGTGTCCCATTGAGGAGGTTTACTGTATTTTGTAATTTTCTGTAATCAACTGTTGAAGAATTTTAATCAGTGACTTCAGTCCCCGACCTCCGAGTTTTGTCTGTCGGTAAACTGTCTGTACAAGAGTATGAGTGTTGGCAGGAATCTACTTTTCTGTCTGTGAAGCACATCTATGGTCGCGTTTGGATACATGTTAGTGGTATCGTGATGCCGTTAGCGTGGTATCGTGTATCGTTCTGTCCATCGTTTGTTTGTTGTAGCTTGGTCATACCTGACCTCGTCAGCGACCTGGTAGAAAGTCAGAATAATAGCTTCAACGAACAAAAGTCAAAGTACAATTATACGTCACATTCACTTAGGGGAAAAAAAATATATACTAAAATTTTATTAACTAATACCCTCGTCTTTCACACATCAAGCCATCAAATTGTTGTGACAGGTCTAACCTCAATTTTATTTCAAGTTTCATAATTTGGCTAGAATTAGCCTACTGTACACAAATCCTCACAAAACATATTATTTCAAATATCTCAAATTAAAACGTTTTTTTGTGTTATTAGATATACCAAGTTAAGTTATACAGACGTTTTGTGCATAGATAAAAGATAAAAGCCGCTTACTGCTCCTATTTTGGATTTACGATTGGAGATCTTGAAAAGTCGTGAACACCTCAAATGTGTTGTATTTCTGGTTATTTAGGACTTTCGAAGTGAATGAAAGATAAACAACCTATCGTAACCTAAGGACCTATCCCTCACGGAGAAAACTATCCTGTACCAAGTGCACCATCCACTTCATCATCTTCAATTCTTGACCCAGAAGAAACTTCTACGCCTATTTCAGACATATTAAAGGTCTACCATTTGAGCTTTCAGAAACGGTAACACCCCACCTGATAAACAAGTGCGAACTGAATGATCTAGCTAAAGATTTAGGTTTATCAAAAGAAAAGGCCGAGTTATTGAGGTCTAGCCTTCGAGAATGGAATCTTTTAGCACAAGGTGTAACAGTGTCTTCATTTAGAAAGCGTAATGAGCCTTTTGAGGACGCCGTGGCGCAGTAGTTAGTGTGTTGGACTCTGACGTACGATAGGCGAGTTCGGATCCCGATAACACCGACGCCATCGAATGTGAAAAAGATTCTCGACTCACGCCGTTCGGAATCGACATTAAAACTGTAGGTCCCTTTCACCTATGTGAAAAATAAATCACACACAACATGGGGGATTGAGAGAGGCTTGGCTCTGGTCCTTCATGGGCTGTAACGCCATTAAAGAAGAAGAATGAGCCTTTTAAAGCATATTTCAAAATGGAATGATCTTTATGGTAATGTCACGAGGTTGAGGGTTTCATGAACGACATTGATATACACCGCGATCCATTGAATGGCGCCTTTTTATCGACTCATCAAAATACAGTTTAAAAGCAGTCCTTTTGCATAACGGTAACATAAACCCTCTATTTCAATAGCTTATTCCGTGGTCACGAAAAAGAAAAATATGTATGATACTGTGGACTTGATTTTTAAGTTAATTACTTACAAAAAATACAATTGGGTAATTTGTGGAGATTTAGAAATCAGTGCTATCCTGGGATTGCAGGGTGGCTTCACAAAATATTGTTGTTTTTTAACAATTAAATTTTTTTTTAAGTATCTAGTTCCTAGTTACGTCAGGCAAATGTAATCCGAAACAAATAAAATTTGAAATTTGCTCACTTAATTTGGCAAAAAGCTTAAACATCTTTATTTGCATAAGAAATAAAGAATTGTTTGTAATATTAGCAATAACCGTGCTATAAATAACATATTAATGTCCTCATTTGGAGGTGTAATATGTTCTAAGTAGCTTAAGCTACTGATTGAATTTACTAAATGATTCCATCACAATCCGGCAAAACCCCAACAACCTACCCATATTCATTACACATTTCGGTGCCGATGTTGCCCTTCCCCTCCTTCCCGGCTGTATTTCAACCAAACAAATAATAGCCAAATGTCACTTAATTAACTACGATTTCACTGAATAAACATAACAGCTTAACCGACAATTTCCCGACAGATCATTTGAAAGCTATAGGTTTTAATATTTCGCCAACTCAACCATACTCAGCCGCAAGGACTTTGCCTCGGATAACATTTTCTTAACCTCAAAACTCTCGACCTACTTACTGACGATGGTGGGAAGAGAAGCCGACAACAACAACAACAAACAGACAAACAACTCGACAGCAATTTTCATAGAAAAACCGCATTTTCCACAGTAACGCATAAACAGAAAAGCCAAAAATTGGTTGGGTGGGCGGTTGTCTATATGTATTTTCGACCATTAATTTCCTTTCTCATCCTAGCACAAGCTTGCTGCATACGCCTCAGCCAACACCCATTATATGTATAATAGACCTCTCGTTCGGAATATCTATGGAGCATCATTCTCGAAACATTTGCTACTGTAGAGACAAATAATGTCAACCGGTGTCTGGTGAATGTCCTTCACATTTTACTCGTTCCGCTTTTTTTTTTTTTTTTTGGTTTTGGTTATCATTTCTCAGTTGTCCTTCGCTTTGTATCTTTGTGTCTTTTTTTTTTTTTTGTTTTTCCTTAGTTTTTTTTGTGCTAAAAATTTTCCACAGCAGCTACCTGAATTTCGCATAATTAATTTCAAGCGTTCTTGTGAAATTGATGGAGGCAAAAACGTACACACCAAAAAGACAGAGGACGAAGATAGAAGGAATACTTTTATGCTGTTCAAGTGCTGAAATTAGAAGCAAGAATAACAAGAAGAAATAAAAATATCCGTGAGTTGACGTGAAATTGGGAAATTTGTATGGTTTAGGTCGCCGTCGTTGATTTCCTTCTCCATTTCCGGTGCGTGAATAAAGTTAAAACCCACAGGATCGCACAAAGATGATGAGGTACGGACATATACATACATATGTAAATTGCTCGCATCTACTTGTATATTCGAGAATAAATGGAATGTTGAACTAATTTTCGATTTAGTTGTTCAAATCTATCTATTGCCAAGGGCTTATCAAATACTCATTGCCGTTTCCGATTGTTACCAAGCGCTCATGGCCGAACATGGATTTCTACCCTTTGTTGTTGAACCTACTAGACCAAGTTCAGACACTTGCCTCGACCATGTTTTTGCTCGCCTTGAGAATATTTCTGTGGACTTCCTTGCTGGTATTAACTTGGATCTTAGTATAACTGATCGTTGTATGACCGGAATCTTTTTTGAGAACATAAAATCTAAAAAACCTAACGTTTCATCTCAACTGTGTTTTCATAAAATTGACTTCTGTGATTTGAATACTAGGCTACGATATGAGCTTTGGGATAGTGTTCTTGTTGAACAAAATGCCTCTTTAGCATATGGTACATTTCTTAGAATCTTAAAACATCACATCAGCTCTTGTACTTATACTTTAATTCAAAAAAAATCGGAGTTTCGCCTTAAACCATGGATAAGTCGTTCCCTTATTAAAAAAAATTCAACTAAAACACAAATTAAGAAAAAAATGTTTGAAACACCCATTAAATTATAATCTAAAAAGTCGTCTTAATAAATTATGCAATAAATTGAATAAGGAAGTTAAACTCGCTCGGGATAGCTATTTTCATTCCAAAAATACAAGCCGCAAATGGGAATCTTAAGAAAGAATGGCAAGTCGTTAACAGTATTGTAAGTCGAAAAGTTTTTACTAACACGGATCCCATCGTACTTAAAAATGGTAATACTAACATTTCTAACCCGTTGGAAATAGCTAACGTTTTCAGCGATTACTTTGCTTCCATTGGAAACACTTCTCTTTTAACAAGTTCGCAAACTTCTTGTAACTGTTGTTCTAAGCTTGGTATTCAAGGTAATGATTATAGTAACAGCTTCGTTTTTGAGTCCATCACGGGATTTGAATTGCTAAAAACTATTAATTCTCTTCCTAATTCCAACTCTCATGGAAGTGATGATATTTCGAACTTGGTTCTCAAAAAGATTGGGCCAAATTTAGTAGATATTTTATCTTACTTTTTCAATTTTACCATTTTGTCTGGGACTTTTCCCTCAGAACTTAAATGCGCTGTAGTGATTCCCTTATTTAAGAAGGGGGACAGGACAGACAAATCTAACTATAGACCAATCTCTCTGCTGTCTTCAATTTCTAAAGTTTTTGAAAAAATAATTAAAAGCAGAATTTTAGCTTATCTAAACCATATAGATTACTTTAGTCCCAGGCAATTTGGTTTTAGAACTGGCCTCTCTACTGAGGATGCTCTGTTGGACTTTTGCTCTATTTTATATAAAGGGTTAGATAACAAACAATTTTGTGCTGGCCTTTTCGTGGATATAACTAAGGCGTTCGACATGGTCAACCATTCAATTCTCTTGGATAAATTATATAAGGCTGGATTTAGAGGATTCATATACAATTGGTTTGAGTCTTATCTCAAAGATAGAGTGCAGCACATAAGAATTGGAAGTAATATAAGCAGTTCAAAAACTAGTAATTTAGGGGTGCCCCAAGGTTCCGTTCTTGGCCCAATTTTATTTCTCATTTATATAAATTCGCTATTCTCGCTTCCATTCTTGGGTAAAATTATAGCCTTTGCCGACGACCTTGGAATTGCTTATTGTTCAACCAGCCCGTTAGATTTACTCGCAGATATAAACTATGACGTTTTCCTACTTAGATGTTGGTTTGCCAGCCACAAACTTGTTGTTAGTAGTAAAACTAAATTGTTATTTTTCAGTCTGACTGACAAGGTGAACCCCGACCTAGATATAATATTTCATTCTTCTGACTGTGCACGTCATGAATTGCTAATCAACCAATGCAAATTCCAAAGTGGTCAAACATTCAATAGAAACGTTGACTGCAGTAATGGCTGCTTCACGATTGAAGGTGTTGATAGTTTTAAGTATCTTGGTGTTACCATAGATCAAAATCTAAACTGGTCCAAACACATTTTTAATTTGAAAACATACCTTCTTTCCACTACTCGCTGTCTTTTCCGCCTTAAAAATTATTGCTCTCTTAATACTATGATCAGGGTTTATTATGGTTTAGTCCAATCGAGTTTGCAATATGGTCTCTGTAGTTGGGATGGCGCTTACCTCAGTAAACTACAACCATTAATTGTCTCCCAAAAGTCTGCAATACGGAACGTTTGCAGTTCTCATCGTTCAGCTCACACGATGAACTTATTCAGGACCCTGAAAATTCTTCCTCTGCGTCATTTATTTTATTTCAAAGTTCTGAAGGTCTTTTTCATAAGAGGTGGATACCTATCTTGAAAGCCCGATCTCCGATTTACGCAGCTTACGTAGCTTTTCAAACTTTATTGTAAATGTCCCAGCTTTTCACATTACATGTTATAGAAACTCTTACTCTATTGTCTCATGCAAACTATTTAACACTCTGCCCTTAGAAATTCGGTCAATAAGAAATTTGTCCGCGTTCACAAAACTAGTTAAATCATGGCTTCTTGATTTTAACCACCTTGAAATCGAAACCCTCCTGCGGTATTTAGTTTAAACTGATACACGAAGAAAAAAAAAAACGATTTGTGCCTTTTTTTTAACTAGAGTGTAGCTCTTCCTGCCATTTGTAATTGCTTTTGAATACCTTTTGTCCTTTTATTTGTTAAAGATTAATTCTTTTTCTCCTGCCATTTTACCTGAATTTTTAAAGTTAACCTCTTTTTTATTGAACTTTGTACACCCCACAGAAAGTATAAATCACTTAAATGTGGCATCATCTCTATTTTTTCCTTAATATAGATGTCACTACCTATTCTGTATGTGTTATTGCATGTAAAATTGTATATTCAATTGTAATCTCTTTTCTTATACATACGAATAAAGAATATGAATGAAAATGAAAAAAAAAAAATAAAGCCCGTTGATGTCAGTTTACACCCTAAAATTCAGAAGCTGCGTTCCACCAACGGATGCAACACCCTATCTTTCGCCACATGTTAACCCAAAGCTTAACATGCTACTCAAATTCCAATAATTTATTGCCCGATGCACCTGCACACACTTAATCTGAAGACGCTTACGTCCGCTATATTTGCAGCATTGAACAAAAACAATCGAGCCAGATACAAGCTGCTGAATTAACAACATGTCGTATTGATGACGACCCTACAAATGATTGTAAAATTCAATTTTTAGTTCTGTTCTGATTAGCACAATAAAGTGGGCAAGTCTCAAAACGAAAAAAATATTTTTTTTATTCACTTCCGCGCAAAAAACACTAACATGTCTTTTGACAAACAATCACACCAAACGGACACCTGCAGGGCTGCATCGGCCGCATCGGCTGCTTGATTTTAACATGAATTCTCGTTGGCTCAAATGTGGCAGGCTTGCTTGTTTTCAAGATGATTTTTGATAATTGTAGATTGGTGGCCACACGACCCGAATAATGGTCGTTTGGTTTTATGTTAATTGAAGCCTGGACGTGTGTACATTCTAGTCCTTGCGCATACTTCGCAAAAGACTTGTGTTTAAAATCCCCAATTCATTTGATCGACGTGTCATTGATTCTATCAAGTCATCACTGCAAATGGTACGTGTATTACTGCAACACACAAAAAGGTGTGTTTTTATTGTAGTAATTTTTAGTGCAATTTAACGTGTGTCATTATGAAATCACACAAAAGGGGAAACTTCCCAAATATACACACAAAAGGGAAATCCCCAACTATATGCAACCTTGCCAGAGAGCAAATTGCGACCCGGACCCGGTTAACACACTGGACTCCCAACCCAGTGATTCCGTGTTCAAATCTCAAGGTTCCAGTGAATACTTTTCGCAGCGAGCAAAACAAGGACTCAGCTAGTCCTCGCTCTCCGAGCATTCGTCGCTTCGATGCTCATCAACCCCAAAACATTGTTTTTTGGTGGATTGAATTGTTTGTTTGTTCGGCTCGAAGGACCAATGTAGAATTCGAAGAGACGTTGTTCGGCAGCATCAACGCTTTTGGTGGCTGAAGATGACTCCGCGGGCATCTTAAGTTAAGTAAGCCTCTTCAAGACAACAATCGCCAACATCAATGGCATACATTAGGTAGGGTAGGTTAGGGTAGACTAAGGTAGAATAAGTGTAGACAAAAAAAAAAAAATCATACACATACATATATATACACATTTGTGTATGTGGAGATATATATGTATGTATACTAGTTAAGAAAGAGCACGGAAAGCGTAAGATCGAGGAGATAGAGAGATGCTTCCGTTTCCGCAGGAACGACGCCCGTAAATTTTACAATAAAGTAAAACGAACATGCCATGGCTACAAAGCCAGAGCAGCGGGATGAAAATGGAGAACTGGTAGTAGAGTCGCAGTCGATGCTAAGGATCTAGAAAGACCGTTTCTGCAGACTGTATAACGGCGATGATAGACAAGGTACCGCTGTCAGGCAGAACGAGCCATTCGTAATGGACGACAATGTAACAGAATTCAGTCCACCCGACCTAAACGAAGTCAAAATAACGATATCAAGACTTAAGTCTAATAAAGCCTCGGGCGCAGACAGCCTGTCTGCTGAGCTTCTTAAGGCGGCTGGGGATGAGCTGCTAAGGTGCATGCACCATCTCAGTTGCAAGGTATGGTCGGAGGAAAGCATGCCCGACGAATGGAATCTCAGCATCGTTTGCCCGGTCTACAAGAAAGGAGACCCCTATAACTGCGCCAACTAAAGGGGATTAAGTCTCCTTAACATCGCATATAAGATCTTCTCTGCCGTATTGTGTGTACGCCTGAAACCGTTTGTGGATAACCTGATCGGCTCTTATCAGTGTGGTTTCCATGTCTAGTTTTAACATCCCTGCCAAACTTTTCCGACTGTATGTATGTTGGCGTTACAGTCCATGAAGAACCTGAGCCGAGCTTCTCTCAATCACCCATGTTGTGTGTGATTTCATTTTCACATAGGTGAAAGGGACCTACAGTTTATTGCCGGTTCCGGACGGTGAATTTCGAGAAGCTTTTCATGACAATTTTACTACAGGGGGTTTTGTCAGAACCCCGCTGAGGAGAAACACCGTGAAAAACACGTTCGATGACATGGCTGTGTCGGGATCCGATCCCGTGTCATCGGCATCAGAGGCCAACACACTTTCCGACTGTACAGGATGACAATGGAGAATTCTCGCTGCTCCATTAAGGTCGGTAATGAGCAAACCGAGACCTTTGATGTTAAAAAAGGATTTAGGCAGGGTGACGCGCTGTCATGCAACTCTTTCAACATCGTGCAAGAGTCACTCGCCAACACAAGAGGTACGATTTATTTCAAGTCTACGCAATTGCTTGCGTACGCCGACGACAATGACGTGATTGGACGGTCACAGCGAGAAGTCAATGAGGCCTTTGTAAGCACTGAGATAGAAGCGGCTAAGATGGGTCTTAAGGTTAATACCAAATACACATCTGCTTTCATCTAAAAGAGACGGACAACATCGACGTATTGGCCAGAACGTCACCATGGGCGGATATATCTTTGAAGTGGTCAAGGAATTCGTCTACCTTGGCTCACTGATGACCAGCGACAACAACACCAGCGCTGAGATAAAACGCAGAATCACTCTTGCCAACCGCTGTTTCTTTGGGCTCAAGAGGCAATTGAAGGTAGAGCCCTCTCTCGGAAAACCAAGGTGACACTATATAAGACCTTAATCATCCCAGTCCTCCTTCACGGCGTAGAGGCTTGGATTGGACCTTAACAAAAGCGGATGAAGATGCCCTTGGTCGTTTCGAGAGGATAATTCTGCGCACTATCTACGATCCCGTTTTTTCAAACGGTGTATGGAGGGGAAGATATAACGAAGAACTGTACGGGTTGTAAAGCGACATCGGCCTGGTACGACGTCTACGGATACAGCGTCTAAGGTGGCTAGGTCATGTAGAGCGCATGGAAAACACAGCTCTGACCCGAAGAGTCTTCGAATCCACTCCGGAAGGAAGGCGCGGCGGAGGACGGCCGCATCATCGGTGGCGCACGCAGGTGGAAGGGGACCTTAACCAACTGGGCGTGCGGCGCTGGAAACAGCTGACCAAAGACCGTGCCAGCTGGACACGCATTTTGGTTGAGGCCCAGGTTCACCACGGATTATAGCGTCACCTAAGTAAGTAAGTATATTAGTTGAGTTAACTATTAGTAGGTTACGGATAGGCTAAGCTTAGGTGGTTTTAGTTAGAATAAGATCAAAATTTAACCCTATGCTAGGTTTTTTTTTAAATAACTTTTCTTAGCTTTAATAAATATTTTAAGTTAAATGATGAAAAATATGTCGAAAGACATTCTTAAGACATTCTCCTTTGTTTGATCTGATTGATCCAAAATGTGTTAAATATTAATAATTGTGTTGCAGCAAACACACTTAAGGTGTCATGAGAATTTTTATTCATGATACGCAATATAACGTGTAATAGTATGCCGGTTATGCCTTCCGAATTGTTCACGAAGTGCGCGATACGTGTTTTCTTAATCTTTCCATACAATCTTTAAAAAAATGGCAAACATTCATCTAACAAAATAATATACAGAGCAGGCAGAGCGTCGTTGTTAAATTAATGTTTACATTTCTGCACCTTACATGGACAAAAAATCGCATTGCCGTCCACTGATAATATGCTTAAATGTGAAAGGACTCACAAGTTTACGTTGGTTAATCCGTTTCTCCTGTAAATATGTAGAAAGTAAGGGTTCTAAAGATGTAACTGGACTTGTATTCTGTTTACAACATTGCTCAATACAGAATCTGGAAGCTGATAGATTACTTGAAGATGCGTGTCGTGCGGCGTGGCGCAGTGTTTAGTGTATTAGACTCTGACGCACGATGAACGAGTTCGGATCCCGATAACACTAACGCTATCGAATATTTATTTCTCGGTGTCCCTACTCGGCGGGGTACTGGCGTGAAAAAGGTTCTCGACTCACGCCTTTGGGTATCGGCATTAAACTGTAGGTCCCTTTCACCTTTGTGAAAAATGAATCACACACAACATGAGTGATTGAGAGAAGCTTGTGTTGAGAACTAAAGAGTTTTTTCGCCCTGTAAAAAACAACAAAATAAAAAGCAAATTCACAAAATGAGTGTTTCCTTATTTCTTGATGTTGACGAGTCGAAAGATGATTAACAACTGGCTATGAAAAGTGCTGGTTAACAATTCTATTCAAGAAAGTCCCGCTGACCACGATAGAGAAACGGTGATAGTAAATTTCGTCAAGTCTGGGTAGTATGATTCTACTGTTCTGTTGTCGGGCGATGGTAGTATGATCCATTGTACAGCGGTTGGTCTTTTAGGATGTGTTATGTAATGTTTGGAGACTCAAGATTTCAACAGCTTGGTTCTGGTCCTTCATGAGCTGTAACGCCACCAAAGAGAAGAGAAGAGGGTATCGTAAACGCAAGTAAAAAAATTTGGTTTTGAAATACATGGCATATTGGGTTCTTTAACAAATGGGAGCGGTCTCGAACAAAGTGTCTCATTCTTGTGTTTCGACCGACACTTCTTTAAGTCCATGTATAAAGCCGGTTGGTCGGGACAAAGTATAATTCACACGACGCCATTTGAGCATTCCTCAGTTTTTCAGTTTTAATTGAGTTGCCATACATACTACCTCCGCGACTTGGATTGCCAAACCTCTTGAAGAGTCAGCACTAAATACGGCCAATACCTTGTTGTAGTCATTGTAAGGCATACCGCTAAGTCTAATCGAGTGAGACAACACACATGTGGCTTTCTAAACGAACCAATCGCAAGAAAGAAAAAGGCCACTGCTATAGACTGCTTGTAATGGTGACAGTTAATCGCGTTTAAACTACTACTGTAACACTACCTATACTTTAACTATAACACTATATATGTTTTTATGTAACGCTACATATATTTTTTTGTAATTATTTTGAATTTATGTTTATTGATTATTTTTATTACTGAATTCCATTAATTTTAATATTTTTATGAATTTATTTCTAATATATTAATTTTGTAATTGCCACATGGCAACCCTGAACATAAAGAATACAAACAGTAACGGAATGCACTTAAAATTGTAAACACCACCGGGCTGTATATAAGCCGAGCTTATGCCAGTGCAAAGTCACTCAGGTTTAGCACTTCGCGGCGATTAGTCGGATCCTTTCCACTAGTTAAGAAAAGTGCTACACTTGGGCACTAGCGCTAGCACTAGCACTAGCTTTTTTGGTTATTTAAGTGCGTTTGGGTGTAGCGTTCGACGGTCGGGTTTTCCACCGCCAATGCTCACGCCTTCACCCGCTTAAATAAGAACGCCTAATTTGTTTAGGTCAAATTTACTTTTGAATATTAATAAATTCGATTAGTTTTATCACCAAAGCGGTTATCATTTCTTTTGGCTTCACACCCGTCTTTTGGGTTTAAATAATTTTGTTCATTTGCTTGACTGCCCGTTCAGCGTCTGCTGCGGTCTTCGGACAGCACTCATCGCGGCGGAGAGTACAGCCAAGCAGCGTGGGAATAGAGGAGCTCTGTCTCAAAGGCGTATATTACGTTGTGTGTGATTTCATTTTCACATAGGTGAAAGGGACATACAGTTTATTGCCGGTTCCGAACGGCGAATTTCGAGAAGCTTTTCATGACAATTTTACTACAGGGGGTTTTGTCAGAACCCCGCTGAGGAGAAACACCGTGAAAAACACGTTCGATGACATGGCTGTGTCGGGATTCGATCCCGAGTCATCGGCGTCAGAGGCCAACACACTACCCACTGCGCCACGGTGCTCTCACTGAAACTCTTTATACCACTTGTAAATATGTATACTTTTTTTCGACAAAGTTTCATCCCCAAATGCACCATCCTCTACTAATCAGCAGCAGAAAACTCATTCCACAAACACATTTAATGCAGATTCCTTGCTCAACAAATTTAAATTCGCGCGCATTATAAATTCAAATCTCACCTTACTTTTGTGGACCCAATAGTACTACTAAGTATTACAACAAGCAACCGTAGAAAATATAACCAAAAGTTAAGTCTAAGAGTAATGTATCTCTTCCTAAAAATGCTGTTCCTACAATTTTAAAATCGGTAAAAGGTTACGTTCATCCATGTCTATTGTCGGTACTACATATTGATTTTAGATCTTATTCAAAAACACGTTCGATCGTTTATATGTATGTCTCCGTGCATAATAATCTTTTTCTTCGAAAATACTTTTTGCTCTTAAATAGAAGGTAGTTCTCATCCCCAATTTACTTTAGACTTTCAGTTCTGAGAAATAAGAAGAAAAATATTTCTTAGTACATTTATTAAACAATAATCGGATCAATTTGTCATGCTGGAATTCATTATTGAACCGACGAAGACCACCTACATACATATGTACGTATGGTATTGCGTCGTTTTTTCTCCGGGAATTCCTAGAACGTAGATCAGTACCCTTTCGTTTTGATAATAAAATGGCTCCATTCCTAGACCAATCATTTTGAATTTTGTCGTACGAGCTCATTAATCTCCTGTTAAGAATCAGTTGCTATGCTGTTGACACCTAATTATCCATGTTCCAAGTAATCAGTCAACGAAGGAAATTCATTGCATAATTAGCGGAGTTGCTCAATGTATTATTGGTTTTCGCCTTTGTTACCGACAGTTTGAATACCTCAGGCATCCTTCTGCGGTAGACTAGAAACCCTTTCTCTCTCAACACCCAGCAAAGGCTCATAACCCCCATCGTAACAGCAGCCAACGATGATTTTCCAGTCGATTGTTCAATACCAACACGAATAATTGCTCGTCGCTTACACTCCGCCTTCGCGCTGTTGCACCACAAATCAACCGAATGCAAGAGCTGACAGCTATTATTAATCCAACAATCCAACCATGGCAAAACAAAATAAAACAAAAAAAAATCGAAATCGAATACCAACTGCTCATGGATGGTCAAGCCCTCCTAACTGTGTGGCTATAGCTCGTCGCATAATGGAAACAATTCGCAGGATACCTGTCGGCCACCGATAGCCGCGCAACAAGTCATGTTAATCGATGATAATTTATTCGGATCGCCAACTAGAAAATGCTCCAGAACATCCGCAACCAATAGTGCTGGGCAGTAGCTACAAATCTCCTTTGTAGCCTCACTTGAAACTTATCTAGACACAGTATTCCTCACCGGTATGAGTGTGACTAGCCTCTCCACTTTTGGGGTAGGCACAAGGAGTTGCCTAAAGTGGTCTAAAGTGGTGCCATAAATTGGCATCGATTGGCAGCTGAGTGTGTTAATAGTGGAACTTAAAACAGGACCGTCATAGCATTCTCGGATAGATGAAATGTACTCGTGCTCTTGTATTCGCAGCAGGAGAATAATTGGCTTACTTGTTAGGTAGTTGATAGATAGTGAATTTCATTCGAATCGATTCGACGATCGCTCATAAATCGGACGAAACACTAGACCTGAACAGTTGTTGTGTGTGGGAATTGAGGAGCAACTTATCAACCGAAGTGTTTATCTCGTCGATGGGAGTATTGATTCTTACATCGAATCAGCTAATCATTAATGCAATCATGCACATATCTTCATGGGTAGGGTGCCGCCCACTTTCCGCCAACAGAAGTAGGATATTGTTTGCCTTTCACATTTACATCGCCATCCGCTTATGTTGCATGAATTTGTATCAAAACCACTTCTTACGGATGGTACATATGTATGAGGCAGATTCTTGCACCCCGACTCTGACACTGTGAAAGTAGTAACGAAATAGAAACCACATTTCCAAAAATTAACTGAAAATTTATTGCTATGTAGGTGCATACCATTCATCGCACACGACCAAATATTTATCCATTCATCCAGGCTGTGTTGCAAAGGGGCAAGCCTCATTTATTTTTAACCTCGGTCGGCGGCGCTGCAGCATAGCGTTGGATTTTGACATTTGTGTTTGCTGCATGGGCACTGTGCATCTGCCATATGCATCTAGAACCACAGCAAGTGTAAACAATCCATAAGAGAAATATTAATATTCTTACAGGCGAGTACACAGTCGGCAGCTGGAACCCAACTGGCACGATAACAAGCATAGCGTCTTTCCAAAAAAAAAGGAAAATGGGATGGCGGGATGATCAATTTAATGGCGGCATTGGTGTTAACAAGACCTCAAATGGATTCGACGAGAGACACTTTCCGAAGATTCGAATGTGGAAAGGCAATTAAAAAGAGATCATTGCTTAGCCATGTTTGGGCGGAATGTGTACCTCTAAAAGTAATTTCACGGTCATGTGATGGGTAAACAAGACAAAGACGAGGAATTGCTCTTAGCTGTGTATGTACATCTGGGATTTTGGATTTTGAAGGGGAAACATGCTCTTAAACTTGAACCCAACTGTGAAAGAAAACAAACTGAAATCGGAAAAGTTTTATTTGTTTTCAGTGAGTAGTCTAATGACAAGATAAGAATGATGCTTGGGATAGGTTACTTGCGTAAGCACAAAATCGCTTTGACAGAGATTTCTGAGTTAATGTCGGGTATGAGTAAATTGTAATGTAATAAAAAAATGAGTGCAGAAACTTTGTACTTAATTTCTCGCGAAACGCTAGGTACAATTGAATAGTTTAGATTCAATTAACCAGAATATGCAACTATGTTACAAGTATTGAGGTAGGCAAGATTTGGAATCTTAATTAAGTAAGGGCATTAAGGAGTTTCCCCATTTGATATCTTGATAAAAACAGATAACGAATTAAGCTTATCTATGTACATATGTATGTGGCGTTACAGCTCATGGAGACCCTAACCCAATCTTCTCTCAATCACCCATGTTGTGTATGATTTTATTTTTCCGTAGATGAAAGAAACCCACAGTTTATTGCCGGTGCATTTTTTTAAACTTTTCCCGACACACTACAGAGAGTTTTGTCAGAGTCTCGCAAAAAGAACGTTTAATGGCATAGCTGTTGGGAATCGATCCCGGTCAGAAGCACATGAGGGAATTAAGCTTTACTTTGATGGCGCTACAGTTCGGGGTGAACCAGGGCCTCAACCAACAAGCCTCATCAGACGGCCCGATCTTTGGTCAGCCACTTCCAGTGCCGCACGCCCAGTTGGTCGAGATCCCTTTCCACCTGGGCGCGCCACCTTAAATGCGGTCGTCCTCTGCTGCGTCGTCCCTCGGGGTTGGAGTCGAAGACTATTCGGTCCGAAGCGTTGATGTCCATTCGCTCTACATGGCCTAGCCATCTTAGACGTTGGATCCGAAGACGTCTAACTAGACCGATGTCGCTGTACAGCCCGTACAGTTCTTGGTTGAATCTCCTCCTCCAGTCTCCGTTTACATATACAAGACCAAAGACTGCACGCAGAATTTTCCTCTCGAAACCCCCAAGAGCCTCTTCATCCGCTTTTGATAACGTCCAAGCCTCAGCGCCGTAGAGAGGACCGGGATGATTACGGTTTTGTAGAGGGATACCTTAGTTTTTCGAGAAAGGGCTCTACTAGCACCAAAGTTTACATAACAGTGGCCGGACGTGTTTTTAAATCGCTCCGTGGCATATGAAAGTTTCATGTCCGTAAAGATCAGTATCATATGATATACATATATTGTAAAAATTGAGTAATTTATACTACGGCTGGAGCACTGGGTGTGAATGTACGTGAGGAAGACATTGGCGAAATATACTCATATCCTGATAAGAAAAACAGGCAAATGAGGACAGTCGTCACACGCTTCGCAAGGAACAAAACAATGAATGAAGTACTACAAGTAAAATTTGAGCCATGAAAAACATAACTTGTAAAAAAACCAAGTCTCGCAACTCAGATCTTCTACTGTAAAAAGTTGTAAGATCCATGTATTACCACGTCAGTTAATTTATTCAGTCCCTACTTAAGGGACCTTCTGCCTTGATTTATTACGTAATTAGCTAACCTAACAACATCTTATAGTGACCATACCAATGCCAAAATTCTTTATGTTTTAAGTAAATAGATTGACCTGGCCATCGCATGAAAACACAATATATCTCACAAGTAATACATATTATATTAAGTTAGATTATTTAGTGCGATTTCCAAGTCAATCTATTTACTTAAAACATAAAAGATTTTGATATTGGTATGGTCACTATAAGATGTTGTTAGGTTAGCTAATTACGTAATAAATCAAGGCAGAAGGTCCCTTAAGTAGGGACTGAATAAATTAACTGACTTGGTAATACATGGATCTTACAACTTTTTACGGTAGAAGATCTGAGTTGCGAGACTTGGTTTTTTTACAAGTTATGTTTTTCATGGCATCTCATTCCTTTTTGTAGATGTATGTATGTATGTATGTTAACGTTACAGTCCATGAAGGACCTAAGCCGAGCTTCTCTCAATCACCCATGTTGTGTGTGATTTCATTTTCCCATAGGTGAAAGGGACCTACAGTTTATTGCCGGTTCCGAACGGCGAATTTCGAGAAGCTTTTCATGACAATTTTACTACAGAGGGTTTTCTTAGAACCCCGCTGAGGAGAAAATGTTTATCTTTTCTTTAAAACTGAGTTACTTTCTTTTTACTAGAAGGTAGAAACTACATACACATAAAGAAACTAAAGAAACTTTTTATTGCTTTTTTTACTTTTTATTATATTAGGTACATATTTTTTAATTTTGGCTGATAAAGTTAACCTTCTGCATTAAATTTGTTTATTCTCCCATTTTTCACCCGTCCTATGTATCCCTCATACAGTTATGTATGTACATACATATGTGTTTCTTCAGCGTAAGCACGGGGTGGCCGTGGTGCAGTGGTTAACATCATCGACCGCCGAGCGGAAGGTCTATGGTTCAGATTCGCTTCGTAGCCAAGGAAAAGTAATTCCTATACGGACAAAAGGTATGCATCGCAGTTGTGAGTGGAAAGTTACCAGACGTACTGCTGCGGGCATAACACTCACAGTATATGGTCAACCCAAATTCATCCTCTGCGTATGCAATACTAAAGTGCTCGAACGAATTACTACGGACTATAACCAACGCGGAATTTGGTCGGCTCTCGTCCTATCTAGGTCTAGGACAACCACCCCTGAGAGTAGTGAACGAACATCAACGACTCAAACCACTGTACTCCGTTCAGGTTGTGTGTGTCAACACATCATAAGAGAATATAAAAACTCTTGAACCTGCGCGAGTCTCTAAAAAAAAAAAAAAAAAAAAAGCACAATTTCGCTGATACCAATGCCTAAGCCAGATATACACTGTTCAAATTCATGCAACGCACGTGCAAGTGTATTAGTGAACAAATCACACCACGTATAGATGGGGTATAAGTTAATGGAAGATAGGTTTAATTCTTAAAAGAAAAATATTTTTCAAGGCTTATTGCCTTATCTTTATTTATTTTGTATTCAACTGGAATTAAACTAGAACTAAATTACAATTGATTTCTTAAGGCTATTTATTGGACTTATTCGCTAACTCTGCACTTGTCACCATAGGGCAGTGATCGCCGCTTCGTCGTTTCAGACACTTACTCAGCTGTTGACAAAAATATGAGTCCAAGGCGCGTGCAGGGTGTCATTTTGCAGCGTATTCGAAAATGCAGCGTATTTGAAAATAACTCTACCCCTCTTAAGTGCGATGGTCCTCAATCGCTCAGAAGTATGGTATGTCATTGAATTTCGGTCTGGGGGTGGCAGTTTCAATTGCTAGTGCGTTTCCCGGGTGTGATGGAATTTTGATGTTCTTCATCTCTGAATGCTGGACTACAACTTCCGCACTCTTTCTTTCGCCGCAGGTTTTGTGTGCTACTATGGTTGTGAAAATGACTGCCATAAATATGATTG
This sequence comes from Eumerus sabulonum, assembly GCA_951905685.1. Classification (NCBI taxonomy): domain Eukaryota; kingdom Metazoa; phylum Arthropoda; class Insecta; order Diptera; family Syrphidae; genus Eumerus; species Eumerus sabulonum. The sequence goes on from OX645060.1 coordinate 216,113,794, forward strand.
TTCCGTATTCGATGAATGTTTGCGAATCGCTTTCTGTTTTTAATAGCTCAATTCTTTTCGTGTTGTTGATATGTAATTCGCTCATCATCTCGAGGGTTGAAAGTTTGTGGAATTTATCTTCTTTAGGGATTGGTTATAGGATCGCTGGGAGAATTGTGTGTCTGGATGCTTCTTTTGCCTCAAATATCCTATCGTTGATGGTGACATTTCCTTTCTCATATTTTATAAGGAAGGTGCCAGTGAGATTTCTGTTCATGGTGGAGTTAGCTTTAAGAGTTCCATTGAAGTCATCCAGCAAGATTATGCCAGGTGTCAGTTCTTCTATTGTAGGAATATGTTCGCTATTTATTAAATTACATGTAGCTGGTATACTCTTAAACAGATTTGGAATACAAGAAGAGTTAGTTATGTTTACAATATCTTCTCTTTTACAGATGGTAACAAAATTGATTGACTTACAATTATTAACTGTAGGCTAAACGGGGTCAGGAATGAAACAACTTGCTTTTTTTTCTTTTGCCACTGCAACTTTATTGACATGCACTCTCCCACTGACTGATTACCTCTGTCTCTGACAGTATTGTTACATGTCTTTTTAAGGCGATTGATAACAATTGTATGTGTGTCATACCGTTTACATGCATTTGTGTAACGAAAAGCTTTTTGTGCAGATCATTCGATCAGGCCCGGTACGTTATTTGAGTACATGATCACCGCAACGATATGATATAAATGATCATGTAAATATGACGATGATACTTGAAAACAGTATGGTTAAGCAGTTTTGACACACTTTTTACTTTTTCGCCTACAGTTCGGCCAGCCTGATCGAGTAATCGTCCCGATTACATAAGCATCTCCTTTGATATTATTAGGTTACAGTAAGGTAAATCGACTAAATGTAATTATACATATATAATACAAAGAAGATACATTTTATTCAATTGAGTAAACATCATTTCAAAATTCATTAGCATCTTAAAGTTCATAAAAAAAATGAATTAAAAGGAAAAAAAATCTAAAGGAAATTCATTATAAATAAAAAAAATAAGGAAACATAATTGGGAATCGGTCTAGATTGTAAATAAAGTACAAAAGTATAGATACGTATGTTTTCACGGTTCGTTATTATTCAAATCAAGTTCACCTGGATGGACTTCATCAACTTCTTCACCACCATCTTCTACTTGTTGGACCATAAATGGTCTCATATTGGAGGGAGAACATACACCCTTATAAGGTAACCGTGTTAACTGCAAGCCCTCAACGTCTGTAATGAGGTAGCGATCATTCGGTAACACCTTTTTAATCTCATACGGACCCCTGTACTTGGCAAATAGTTTCCTATTAACCCCGGGTGTGTTTGCAAAATTTCTGATCATCACATAGTCTCCTTGATTATATATATGGGGACGCTTATGACGTCATCATATTGAGCTTTATTGTATAACTGGTTTTTCTCAATGTTTTGTAATGCTCTTGATCTAGTTTCAACAATATCTACTCTTCCCTCGCCAAATTTCTCTTTTAAAAACTCACTCAAGCTATCACAAACTATCCCTTTCTGGCTCCTACCAAACAAAAGAATGCTGGGGGAAAATCCTGTACTTCTATTTAAGGTGTTATTAAGGGCATATTCGACTTTTGCTACATGTTTATCCCAGTCATTGGTATTCGTTCCAGACTGTTTAGCTAGCATAGGAACTATTATGCGATTTATGCGCTCTACCCGCCCGTTTGCTTGGGGTGACTGAGTGGCTATCAAAATATGTTTTACATTATTTTCAGATAAAAAATTAGAAAAATCTTTAGACGTAAAGCAGCTACCACGATCTGAAATAATTCTGTTAGGTCTAGAATAATTCTCAAAATATGACACTAAACAAGCGATCGCATCCTTCGTCTGTGTTGTCCTTACTGGATAAAGCTTCACGTATTTTGTAAAAGCATCGATCACTATGAACAAGTGTTTTTTTTTTGAACAAGTATTCGCCATAGGACCCAGATGGTCAATATGCAACGTATCAAATGGAATATTCCCTTTAGGGATAAAATGAAGTGTACCTTCTTGCTTTCCAGAATCAGGAGAGAAACAAATACATTTCAAACAACTTTTTATATATTCCTTTATCTTTTGTTTCATTTTTGGAAACCAATAACTGCGCAATATGTGTGCGTAGCACTTTTCTATACCTAAGTGGCACATTGCTTCATGACTCGTCCGAATCACTTCTTCCTCCACGTGCGATGGTACATAAAACAGAACGGTGTCTTTATCTTTTCGATATATTAAACCGTCTATCATTTCGAAAAAAGGGCTTTCGTTTTTCTCTAGTTCAGCTGATATCGCAACTATTTTTGGGTCTTGTTTCTGTGCAGCTGCTAAGACAAATTCAAAAGATTCGTCCACGATGTGAAGGACATTGAAAGAACGACTAAGAGCATCGACATGATTCATTCGGGTACCTTTTCGGTGTTCCACGGTATAATCGAAGCTCTGAATGGACTTATGGACTTTTTTTTGCAACGTTAAGGTCAGTGCTTGGCAATCGGTCACAATTTTAAAATGTATACCAATCAGATAAATCTTAAATCTTCTTAACGCATATATTATAGATAGTGTTTCGAGTTCGTAGCTATGGTATCTACTCTCGGTTTCAGAAGCTCGTTTTGAAAAATAGAAAATGGGGTGAAATTTGTCATCCCTTTGTTTTTGTAATAATACGGCCCCAAAGCCCGTGCTACTTGCATCACAATGCAATTCTGTAATATTGGTCGGACTATATATGGACAATACCGGAGACTCTATAAGCTTTCCCTTCAAAAGCTCAAACGATTCTACTTCCCGTGGACCAAACACAAATGGTGAACCTTTTTTAAGCAGATCATATAATGGCTTCGCTAAGTAAGCAAAATGCTTGATGAATTTTCTAAAGTACGAGCATAAACCTACAAAACTATGGACATCTTTTACACAAGATGGCATAGGAAAAGTTCTGATAGCATTAAGATTATTTGGATTTGGTCCGATGCCTTCGTTATTTATTAAATAACCTAAGTAAGAAATTTCGCTTTGTAAGAATGAGCACTTATCAAACCGTAACAGCAAACAATTTTCCCTAATCACTTCTATTACTTCCTTTAAGATTGAAAGATTTTCTTGAATAGTTTGGGTAGCGATAAGTATGTCATCTAAATACGTAAGAATTTTGCCTTTCTGAATCAGGCTTCCAAATACATGCTTCATGTATCTCTCGAAAGTGGATGGGGCATTCTTTAAGCCAAATGGCATTCGGAGGTATTCGAATTGCCCCAGAGGTGTAATAAAGGAAGTATATTTTATGGAACTCTCCGCAACTGCTACGTGATGGAAACCATTTTTCAGATCGAGAGTTGTAAAGAATAGTTTGTCTTTAAGACGATCAAGATGGTCCTCTATTAGAGGCAAAGGATAATTGTCGCGTAGCGTAACTTTATTTAACTCTCTATAATCAACGCAGAGTCTTAGTTCTTTGTTCTTCTTTTGAGCTAAAACAATAGGAGATGCGTATTCTGAATGCGATTCGCGAATGATGTTTTTACTAATTAAATCATCTAATAACTGTTGTAAGGCTAACTTATGTGCATAGGGTATTCTTCTTGGCGGACAACTAAATGGAGTTTCTTTGGTTAAGACAATTTTCATTTTAAAATCACTACGTGGGTTAAATACGTTTTCATTTGAAAGGGAATAAGCTGGTCTAACTATGTTTTCGACTTCTATTTTATCAGTTTCTGCTATTTTTTCATTAATATTTAGATGTAACTTACAGTTTGTATCGCTTATGTCGATGTTGAACATTTGATGGGTGAAATTGTTATCTATATCGCCGTCGGTGGAGGAAGTGGTGAAAGCGGAAGTATGATGATTGCCAACAGGGTGTTCTTGATTTTCCTTTAAGGTCTTGTTTCCCGGAGCAGGTTTTTGCAAAACCAAACCGATCTTCCCAATGAAGTCCCTACCTAGAATAATGGGATAGCTCATTGAAAATGTTTTAACAATTAATATATTTAAGTTGATAATCATATTTTGATACATAACGTTAGTTGTTATACTCCCTAGTACATCTAAAGGACTGCTATTCACACCACAGTAACGATGATCTTTCGGCACTTGTTTTGTTATTAAGGCTGGTGGCACGAATTGTTCCTGAACAAAACTAATTGGGCTTCCAGAGTCGATTAGTGTCAACAGTGTTGTAGAGTTCCTCATGCTATCACCGATGAATTGGTGGTTTATATGTACTTCGAAATCGTTCAACGGCATATTTCTTTCCTTGTCTCGATCAGTTGGTTGTAGGAATCCTTCATCTGGTCGATTATCACTGCTGGTCCACTGCTGAAGAGTCATTACAGGCTTTTTGTTGTTACATCTAGTCGAAATGTGTCCCTCTTCTCCGCACTTAAAACAAATCATTGGTTTCCTATTGGAATCGATGGGTGGTTTTGACTCCCGACTATTCGCTGGTATCGTGTTATCCTCTTTTCTATTTGGTTGCAAATATGTCTTGGAACGCGTAAAGCGATGCGCTGGTGCAGTGGGCTTTTGATGCCTGTGCTGGTAGCTATCGCGACAGTTATTTTTAAGCTTTTCATACTTTCTCAGTGCTGATTTTAGCTCGCACATATCATTCGCATTGTAAAGTATTGTTTTGTTAATCTCAGCATCGGAAATGCCCTTTATGATAAATTGAATAAGATCCTCTTCTTCAACAAGTCCGTGAGAAGCTATCTCCTGCATAGACAAGACATATTGTTGCATAGACTCATCTCGCGACTTTTTCCTATTGCGGAGACCTTCATAAATATCACTTCTCGTGACCACTTTACGAAACTCATTAACTAATGCTATTTTCAAGTCATTCCAATTTTTGGGGTTAATGGTTCTTAAAACCAATTTGGCCGTACCTGTGAGAAGCCTCTTTCCATAGATGAACTTGGTCTTATTGTCCATATTTACGATCGTCGAACATTCTTCGAACTGTTCTATCTTGACTTGTTCTTAACTTGTTCTAGCTTGATCTTCATTAGATCCTGCCTTTTCTTGCAGATTCTACTCAGTCTCGAGAGCTCCTCGTCAAGCGCCTGCTCTTCCGCACCTTGTGATTCATCTACCTCGTCGGATATCTGGTCCATTTCTGGTGATGACTCGTCGGTTTCAGAATTGTCGCTAATTATTCTGAGAAGATCTTCCTTCGAAAAATCTGCTACAGCCTCTTCAATGCGTATTTTCAGCTCAGCTTTGGTTCCTTTTGACTGGAGTTTTAGATTTCTCAGCACCCTTTTTAGAACAGCGACATTGGCAGCTTTTAGAAACTCTTCCCACTCTTTAGGCATTGTTTATAATTATGCACTTTATAGGTCACTGTGTCTATTCTTTTTGAGAAAATGAAAAACCCGAAAATGTCTATTAAAAGGAACACTCGCACGCGTTTTCACACAATTAACGGGGCACAATCCCACTTCTGAATCTTGTAGGCTAAACGGGGTCAGGAATGAAACAACTTGCTTTTTTTTCTTTTGCCACTGCAACTTTATTGACATGCACTCTCCCACTGACTGATTACCTCTGTCTCTGACAGTATTGTTACATGTCTTTTTAAGGCGATTGATAACAATTGTATGTGTGTCATACCGTTTACATGCATTTGTGTAACGAAAAGCTTTTTGTGCAGATCATTCGATCAGGCCCGGTACGTTATTTGAGTACATGATCACCGCAACGATATGATATAAATGATCATGTAAATATGACGATGATACTTGAAAACAGTATGGTTAATCAGTTTTCACACACTTTTTACTTTTTCGCCTACATAACTAAACCATAAATCTCATTATCGTTTTTTATAATTTCCTTATAAATAATGTCTATTGCCACACCATTTCTTTTTAGAGGTTTTAGTGAAAGTTTTTCATAGATATGTGAATCAGTTATTGGGATATTAATAACATATAAAATTGAAATTGAATTTGTTTTAATTTTTATTTCTGCAAAATTTAAGGCTTCTTCTATTGTTGAGAAAGGTACATTTTCTTTATTTAATGCATTAACAGCTAAACATATTTCTTCTTTTGATAGAATAAGGGAGTTAACAATTCCTAATTTTGCCAGATGTATAGCTAGATTTATGTTTTCTAATTCTTCTTTAACAATTCTGAATTTGTATCGGATTTCTGACATAACTTCTTTATTGACATTATCATTTTCTCTTAACATTGTTTCTATTTCATTTGTAATCTTAGTTGTATTATTTATTATTTCATTTTGAATTTTATTTATTACAACTTGATTATTAGAATTTATCAGGCCTGCGATCCATGGAGGATCTGAGCCTGAGCTATAGCTGCCTTCCATCCTTGACGGTCCCGGGCACGCTGCTTCCAGTTGTCAAGACCAAGATGTCTTACATCCGCGATTACTTGGTCTTTATACCGGAGGTTCGGTCTTCCTCTTCTTCTCGAACCAGGAGGCTCGGAGTCGAAGACCCTCTTAGCTGGAGCGTTGATGTCCATGCGCTCGATGTGGCCGAGCCAGTGTAGTCGACGGATCCTTGCCTTCCGGACTACATCCACATCTTGGTACAGCTCGTAGAGTTCGCGGTTGTGTCTTCTTCTCCATTCACCTTCCTCACAGACAGGACCAAATATCCGGCGCAGAATTTTTCTTTCGAATGAACCCAAAATCAGCTCCGCTGTCCTGCTTATCGTCCAGCTTTCGGCTCCGTACAGCAAGACTGGCAGAATGAGCGTTTTGTAAAGCATGACTTTGGTCTTTCGAGTGAGGAGTTTTGACCCCAGTTGTTTGGACAAGCCGAAGTAGCAGCGGTTGCCAAGGGCGATTCTACGCCGGATCTCCACTGTGGTGTCATTTGTGGAATTTACGTTTGCCCCGATGTAGACAAACTCCTTAACTACCTCGAAATTGTAGCTGTCAATTGTTATGTTTTGTCCCAGGTGGTGAGCGACGGATTGGTTTTTGCTTGACAGCATGTATTTCGTTTTGTCCTCATTGATCTTAAGGCCAATTCGTTTCGCCTGTTCTTCAATCGCCGTGAATGCTTCCACAATGCCACGGCGAGAACACGCGATGATGTCGATATCATCCGCGTATCCTAGCAGCTGGATGGACTTATAAAAGATAGTGCCTTCCCTGTTGACGCCTGCCCGTCGCACTATCTGCTCCAGCACCAGGTTGAAGAAGTCACATGACAGCGCATCTTCTTGCCGAAATCCGGTGCATGTTTCGAATGGTTCCGAGGTCCTAGAACCGAGTTGCACGGTGCATCGCGTGTTTTTTAGCGTGGCGCGACACAACTGGATCAGTTTTACCGGGATCCCGAATTCGGCCATCGCCCCAAACAGTGCTTCACGATGAATGCTGTTGTATGCGGCTTTGAAATCGATGAAAACATGGTGTGTATCGATTTTTTAACACGTTGGTCTTTTCCAGGATTTGTCGAAGTGTGAAAATTTGGTCTATAGTTGATTTGCCGGGCCGGAAGCCGCACTGGTAGCTGCCGATTAGTGCGGTGCAAAATGGTTTTAGACGTTCACACAATACGCTGGACAGGATCTTGTATGCGACATTGAGCAGGGATATACCTCTATAGTTCTTGCAAGAGGTAGGATCGCCTTTTTTGTGGATGGGGCGTATAGAGCTGGTATTCCAGTCGTCGGGCATGCTCTCATCTTCCCAAATTCTGCAGATGATCTGGTGCATGCTCCCTACCAGAACATCGCCGCCAGCCTTGAAGAGCTCTGATGGCAAGCCATCTGAGCCTGCGGCCTTGTTGTTCTTCAGCTTCTGAATAGCTGTGCCGACTTCTTCTATGCTGGGTGGGAGGACTACTTCAGCGGCTGGAGTTGGGATTTCCTCGGTCCCTATCACTCTCTCTTGGTCATGCTCGTTAAGCAGCTGCTGGAAGTGCTGCTTAAATTCATCCACTATTCCCTGCGGGTCGGTGACAAGATTACCCTCCCAGTTTCGAAGAGCCAGGGTACCCTTTTTGAAGCCTCCTGCAAGGCCTTTGGCTTTCTTGTAAAAGGCTCGTATTTTCTGTTTATCCCGAGACTCCTCGATATCCTTGAGCTGGGAGGCTGCGAAGATTCTTTTCTTTTGTCGCAGTAGTTTCTTCTCCTCCCTTCTTCTGGCTCGGTACTCTTCTCGCGCTGCCCTGGTTTTCCTCTGCAGCGCCTTTTGGTACGCCTCGTCGGTTGCTGCCTTTTTCTGCTCACACTCGCCATCATACCACGGGTTTCTTGTCGGGGGTGGTAGGTATCCTAAGGTGGTTTCGGCTACTTCCTGAATGGCTGAGCGGCAATGCAGCCACATATTATTGGCATTTGTGTTCGACGTAGGCATACCGTAGAGTCTTTCGCTCAGCTGCTCCCTGTAGACTCTGGCAACCTCCGGTGTGCTCAGGCGCCCAATGTCGAACCTCCTCCTGATGGCCTGGTGCAGCTTTCTGACATTGGACAGTCGAGCTCTGAATCTTGCTGCTACGAGGAAGTGGTCAGAGTCGACATTTGCCCCTCTGAATGTTCGCACATCCAGGATGTTTGACGCGTGCCTTGCGTCAATGAGCACATGGTCGATTTGGTTGGCGGTTCGACCGTCCGGAGATCGCCAGGTTGCTGTGTGGATTCGCTTGCGAGGGAATCTTGTGCTACTTATCACCGCATTACGAGCTGTCGCAAAGTCAGCGAGTCGGAAGCCGTTATCTGTTGTTGTATCGTGGAGGCTGTGCTTTCCGATCACTCCGCCAAGGGTGTTTTCCTTTCCGATTTTGGCGTTGAAGTCCCCGAGCACGATTTTTACATCGTACTCCGGACAAGCTCCGTAGGCGTTGTCCAGGAGGTCATAGAAGTCCTCCTTGATAGGGTCTTCAGCCTCTTCGGTAGGGGCGTGTGCACATATAAGGCTGATGTTATAAAATCTGCCTCTGATGCGGATCACAGCCAGGCGATCACTTATAGGTTTAAAGTCGATGACCTTCGACCTTAACCGCTTTCCCACGACAAATCCGCATCCCAGTAAGTGCAACCTTTTGTAACAGCTGTAATAAATGTCGCAATTTTTCTTCCTAATCGTACCGTTTCCTATCCAGCGTATTTCCTGGACCGCAGTAATATCCGCCTTGTACTGCGTGAGGACTCCTTCTAGTTTATGAGCAGCTCCGGGAGTGTACAGGGTTCTGACATTTCAGGAGCATACTCGCAAATCGTGTTCCTTTTTCGTGCGTTGTCGTCGTCGAGTATCCGTCCGTGTATCCGAGGCATCTTGCTCATTCATAACTTGGGTTTTTTTTACGTGGGCGGATTGTTAGCCCGCCGCACAACCGCCATTCTGGTCGGGGTTTTTTTTCGCTGCATACGTTTGTTCACCTCCCAACGGTTGTTGAAGAGGCTATCCAGAGGGCGCCGCGAGGAGGCCGTATGTCAACTTGACCCGGGCATTTAAACAGGGATCGTTGCTGGCATCTCGCCAGGTTGAGAGCAATCAACAACTTTACCCTGTATGTCCGAGCCCATGCCCTCCAAAAAAAAAAAAAAAAATAAAAAATTTGGTCGAGCGTCGGAGTAATGTTTGTCACAAATTGTTCGTATTGGTCAAGGTTGATATCGTGGATTATTTTGAAATTACCGTTTTGAATCTTTGTCTGTCTGGTGTTCCGTGAAATAAATCGAGAGTTAGAGAAATCCAGAATTTGTATTTCTCCTTCCACGAAGTGAAGTAGAAATCTGAAATGAAAAGGTTAATGTCAGTTTCCAATGTTACTTTTGTGGACTGTTTTCCCTGATTCTGTTATAACTACGGTGTTTTGGTTTTCTTTTACTATTTCCTTCCGATACCTGTACGTTAGTTTCGAACCTAGTCTTTTATTGTGTTTAACAAAGATAACGTCACCCGGACTGTACATTTTAGTCGGTCCTCGTTTCTTGTTATGATATTTGATGTCTTTGTATTGTTTTTCCCTTACTTTTTTAATATTTTCTTGTCTATTTTTCTCGTATATTTCAGGAGTTATTCTGGGACATCGGCCTAGGAAAAGTTCAATCGGTTTCTTTCCAGTTGTGGAGTGAATCGTAAAGTTATATTCATTTGTTGCTCTTTCGAGCAGTTCCTCAAAGGATCGGTGCGTTTGCTTAGCCTTTAGGCATCGCATGATTTCAGAAAGAGTTGAATGAAATCGCTCAATCTGACCGTTTACTTCACTTTTATATGGTGGTGTTTTGTAAACGCGAATTCCTAACTCATCTTCCATCATGGAAGTGATACTTGCGGAATTAAGAGCTTTCTCGTTGTCGATGACAACATTTTCAGGAACGCCAAATGAGAACAATATTTCTCTGAGTGGTTGTCTGATGTCGACAATTGCTCTGGAACGAATTATCTTGGTTTTCGCAAATTTAGTAAGTTTGCATATCGATGTTAATACCAGAAACTTTTCTGTGGAAAATATATCAAGGTGTACCGTATGGCCAGGATAGTTTGGGATAGGGGTTGGTTCGAGGATAGGTTTGTTAGGGTGTCGGTCATATTTGTTTTGCTTGCATGTTTCACAATTCTTTACCAATTTCTTGATCTTTGCTTTCATTTTCGGAAAGTAGAAGTTTTCTAGTAGTTGTTTGCGATTTTCTTCCGGATTTCTATGTGCTCTTCTATGAGTTTTCAATATTTTCTCTTCCTGTTCATTTTGGTCCGTAATGTCTTCTACCATTGTTTGGGTGTATCTTATCTTGAAATTTGAGAAATGCAATGGATAAATTTCTTGTATACGGCCCATTATACTCTCTTCTGTGAGTAGACCGTTTACTGTGCTAGGATTTAAACATTTCTTAAATATGTTAATAGTGTCGGTATCGGTAAAACTGGGTTGGATAAAAATATGCCTATGATAAGTCGGGAATGTGATTACAAATTGATGGGTAAGTATTAACTGGTTTGCGAAATACGTTAATAGGTGTTTCGACTGTTGGAATCAAGTTGTGTGACGAGCTGTCGTCACTATGTCTGGTCATTGTCATTGAATTTACCTGTGAAGTTTGCGGGAGGCGTGAAAGAGCGTCGGCAACTACGTTTGATTTTCCGGGTTTGTATCTCAACTCATAGTTGTACTCCTCCAGAATAGCCTTCCATCGCTTCATTTTGTGGCTTGTATTTTTATTGCTTAACGCATACGTCAAAGGCTGATGGTCTGTATAGATGTTGATCTTCTTTGATCCGTAAAGGAAATTCCTAAGCGAGTTGAGAGCCCAGATTATGGCGAGCATCTCCTTCTCGTTAGTGGCATAACTCTCTTCGGTTTTTGTTAAAGTTCTTGAAAGGAAAGCTATAGGTTTTTTGTCTTGAGAAAGAACAGCACCTATTGCGTAATCCGAGGCGTCAGTCGTGAGTTCAACATCTTTTTCGTATTCTGGATGTGAAAGAACGACTTCTTTAGAAATCAACGATTGTTTAATGTTTTCGAAAGACCTGATGGCATCGGTGTCGAGATGAATCAGTGTATTTTTTGAAAGATGCTTGGACCCTCGTCCCTCTTCCCTTCTCAGGGGTTTTGCTATTTTCGCGTAGTCTCGGATAAATCGGCGATAATAGCCTGACATACCTAAAAATGATCGTAAGTCTTTTAGGGTTTTTGGGTTTTTAGTCTGGAATGGCCTGAACCTTTTTTGGATTAGTCTTAACTCCATCGGTTCCTACAACAAATCCTAGAAACTCGACTTCTTTCTGCAGGAACTCACACTTGTCCAGTTGGACTTTCATATTCGCACGTTCAAGGGTTTCAAATACGGCTTTAAGGTTAGCGAGGTATTCAGCCTTATTTTTGCCAAAAACGATGATGTCCTCGATATAAATATGGCATCGCTTTCCAATATGCTCTCGTAGAATATCGTCGAGAGTTCTTTGGAATATATCCGGGTAATTCTTTAAACCGAAGGGAAGACGGGTAAATTCGAACTTCCCATTATTGACAGCAAATGCTGTTTTTTCTATATCCGACTCTCTAAGCTGTATTTGGTGAAACCCGCTCTTGAGATCTAATATAGGGAACCAACTATTGTCGCCGAGGTTGGCGAGGACCTCGTTGATTTCGGGAATAGGGTATCTGTCTGGAATGATAACTGAGTTCAGCTTGCGGAAATCGATTACCATTCGGTACTTTTTTTTCCCGGAGGCGTCCATTTTCTTGGAGACAATCCAAACCGGTGAATTGTAGGGTGATTTGGATGGTCTAATGATATGATCTCTTAAAAGTTCGTTAATTTGTTTTTCCACTTCTTCTTTCAGAGCCCTTGGGTAAGGGTATGATTTTGAGTAAACTGGTTGATTGGTTGTTGTTCGGATTTCACTACACCGATTCGGAAGGAGCAGGGAGCTCATTGTTTTTTTTCAGGATCTGTCGTAGTGTGAGGGTCTGGTCGATGGTGGACTTCCCTGGCTTGAAGCCACAGGTTTAGGGACCTAGCTGCTTATTTAAAGAAGGCTCCAGGGGTTTAAACAAAACGTCAGAAAAGATTATGTAGGCGACGTTAAGGAGACTTACTCCTTTTAATTGGCGCAGTCAGAGGTTTCTCCTTTTTTGTGGACGGACAAACGATGCTGATCATTCTGCCTGATTGTGGTCTATACACCGATATGCTTGAGTTTGGCATTCCTGCGCCACCACCAGCTCTGTCAGAATAAGAAAGGATCTCTACGAGCCGTTCGAGGTTTTAGACAAGTCTACTCCTTATCGGTTGGCTTTTATTTTATTAATTGTACAATTTTTTGCCAAAATAAATAAATATATATATAAAAAATCGAATGCTAGTGACGATAAAAAGCGCTGCAGACCTTAACCGCACTGGCACGATTTTTTATAAAAGTGTCCAGTTGCTGGCCTATGCCGAGAATATCGACATAGCTGACACAAACGACTGAGCCGTTTGTGCAGCCTTTTCCAGTTTGGTGTGAGAAGCAAAGCGAATGAGTCTGGTGGTAAACGAGGACAAGCTGAAGTGCCTTCTGTCGTCAAACAAAGAATCCCAACGCTTGGAACTCATGTCATTGTTGACAGTTACACCTTTGAGGTCGTAAGACTTCGTCTATTTGAGCACCAGCATTAGCGCTAAGAACAATGTCAAATTGGAGAACTTCCGGAGAATAAATCTTCGAGAGAAAGGTTATCCGAAAGATCTAAGGCAGGGATGGCGAACCTTTTTAAGACGTGGGTCAACTTTTGTCAATATTTTTTCATTACTAGCTCGTGGGTCACTAACGCTCATTTGCACCAAAGTGCTCAGAATGCTCAGTTAGCATTTTTTACCTAAATCCTTTTCTTAACATCAAAACTATCGGTAAGGTGTTCACCGATTCGGATGGAGCAACCAGCATTCTCCAAAATCATCCTACATATTCTGACGAGTTTCAGAGATGTCAAAGGTAGACATAGCGTTGTATAGAACGTCTCTAATTACGCTGTCGTACGTGGCTTTGAAATCGACAAATAGGTGGTGGGTGTCGACTTGAAATTCATGGGTTTTTTTCAGTATCTGCCGTAGTGTGAAGATTTGGATTGTGGACTTCCCTGGCCTGAATCCGCACTGATAAGGACCTACCATCTTATTTATTAAAGGCTTCAGGCGTTTACACAAAACGGCAGAGCAGATTTTGTAGGCGATGTTAAGAAGACTTATTCCTCTGTAGTTGGCGCATCAGAGGGGTCTCCTTTCTTGTGAATCGGTCATACCATGCTGAGACTCCATTCCTCGGGCATGCTTTCCTCTGACCATATTTTACAGATAAGCTGGTGCATGCTCCTAACCAGGTCATCCCCAGCTGCCTTGAAGAGCTCTGCAGACAGTCCGTCTGCGCTAGCAGCTTTATTCGATTTGAGTTTCGATATGGCGATCTTAACCTCGTCGAGGTCAGGGGGACGGAGTTCCCTGCGGTCTTCGTCGTTGAAAAATGGATCGTTCTGCCTGACAGCGGCATATTAGCTAACATCGCCGTTATACAGTCTGCAGAAGTGGTTTTTCCATATTCTCAGCATCGACTGCGATTCTACTAGTAGGTGTCCGTTCTCATCCCTGCAGGCTTTCGTTATGGCCTTGTAACCTTGGCATGTTTGCATGTTGATAAAACTTTTGAATGTCACGCCTGCAGTAACACCTCTCCAAATCCTCAATCGCGGTCTTCTCACGCTCTTTCTTCTTTCTTCTGAGAAGCTTATGCTCCTCCCTTTTTTTAACTCGTAGAGCTCACGAGCTGCTCTTGTTCTTCTATGGAGCGAGGCTTTATATGCATCCTTCTTCGCTGTGTGAATCCTCCTGCACTCGTCATCGAACCAGGTGTTTCTTCGTGGTGGAGCCTTGAAGCCTCAAAACTTCAGATCGAGTGCTTTTCGGGGCTTGTTTGCAAAGGGTCCAGTGTTGTTCTATTGACAGCGTGAAAGGTTAAGGTGTATTGGGAGACGCGATCGGTAAAAGCACGAGCGGTTTGTGGTGATAGCGACTTTCCGACGTCATAACTTTGTATTCTTACTCTACTCCGATGCGTAGGCGCATCTTGGCTACTACAAGATAGTGGTCCAAGTCGATGTTAGCTCCTCGGAAAGTTCGAACATCAAGAATAGGAGGAAATGGAGGAGTGTCTGACGTGGATCGCAATGTGATCAATCTGGTTAGTAATTGATTGATCTGGCGACCGCCAGGTGCCTTTGTATATATCGAAGTGCGGTAAGCGTGTACTGGTTAGAAGGAGATTTCGCCCCGTAGCAGGATTAATCAGCTTGTGTCCGTTGTATGATTTATAACTATTCAGCTTGATATGGCCTGGAACTTGTATCTAAGAACCGTTGGTTCTAAGAATCTTTAGTTTCGCTGGTACGTTACCGGTTCGAGAATAACGGACATGAATATAAATTATCCACCCATATTAGAAAATCTAAATGGTTGCTTAGCAATCGTGGGTCAGTTAAAAATGTATGTGGGTCGGTGTCTGACCCACGGGTCATAGGTTCGCCATCCCTGATCTAAGGGCTTCTCCACATAGCCGAAAGTGAATAACAAATTCGGTGGAAAGGCGAGCTGTAAAAGCTTTTCGACGACACGAACATTATGCCTCGGATAAAAACTCAGTGGCTGCGCTGGCTCGGCCATGTTGTTCGTATGGACGAAGATGCTCCAGCTCACAAAGTTTTGTGTTTGGCACCACCTGGAGGACGGCGAAGAAAAGGACGACCATCTATTAGATGGATGGACCAAGTTAAAGGAGACCTAAAGTCACTTGGTGTCTGGCGACTGGCGCAGGCTATTTGACTCGGCCAGAACCGACATACGGTTGAAGCGTCACTTATGTTTGTAAGTATGTATGTACGAGTATGTAAGTAAGTGTCTTTCGCCTTTGTTCCCTATAATTTGCCCTAAAACGAGCATTTTTCAATCCCTTTTCTTTACAACATAAGCCAGCAGTCATTCCGTAAAAAAAATTAATCAAACCTTAAGAGAGAAATTAAAAAAAAATAGACAACATTTAGTTACGCAACACAGGTGTCCCTGTTAAACGATCATTGCCCAATTACTCTTTTCAATTGTCCGACGTATCGAAATACGGCCACGTATCTTACCCAATCATTTGCGTATTTTTTTCAGATCAGTACCTGCCCATTCAAATGCAAGACAAGTGTGAAATTTCCACACTTTCCGCGGCATATGCAGACACGGAACAAAGAAAACAAGTAACCCCAATTAATCGTGAATCGTCTTTGATTTACCAAAGCCTGCCAATGCACAATTCATCATTCTATTTCCGAACCAATCCGGATGCAATACAAGATGCCGATCACCAGAAGACCTCAATTCAACTGAGAACATCATTCGTACATCATCTCTGCCTACCGCAGACACTTATCAACGTGCATACAAATGCCATGCACTCATATGTACAAAGATACATGGAAACAACCATCGCCGCGGGTGATGCGAAGAGTCAATAAATTTCATTTGAGTGTTTCCATATTTCCCATATCGTCCAACCGACCGACGACGAGTGGATAATGCTAACCAAAAAGTTTGAGAAAAAAGGAAACTCAAAAACTAGACGGAAAACGAAATGAACAGAAAACATTTCGGTTTTCTTTTAATGATGACTGGAAATTATCCCACTTGAAGCTACAGCACCATCGGGAAGTGGAATCCCTAACCAAAAACACGACACAATATATTGGAATCATTTCAATTGTGACACGACCTTAGCTGTGTGTCCAACATCTGTTGGACAACTTGATCGTGATTGTGCTGTTGATCGTGCGATCGAGAATGGGAGTTGATCCAATTTTATCAGGGCGTATTAGACGGAACCATATGGATATGGAAAGATGTGTTTATCATCAAATTGAGGCTTACCACGCGGTAGGATTGAGGACGATGCATAAGATTTGAACGTAATTTTCAGGTAATCGACACGATCGACGATCAAAAGAGACGTTGTAAACATTTTCTCGTGGCGAACGGATGGAGGTAGTAATCGGTGAGTTATGGGCACTACGTTCTGGTAAGCGGTGGATGCTTTTACATTTACAACTGTGATTTAATAGTTGTGTCATTCAGAACACGTGTATCGTGGATTAAAGAGGAAGATGGCAGCCATTACAAGCCAAAATAGTGTTATCACCAGTCCGGTGTTAACCTTTGGAGCACGGGCAAGGCATGTACATATGTACAAAACTTCATTCTGTTCTGCGATATTTTTATGTACATAATTCGGTGGTCGTTCCGTTACCCGACCAGAAAACCGAGAAAGGAACTACTCAGAATCCTTGCAATTTTTGAAATCCGCATTGAATTACGAATTCATTACGCAGGTTGTAAACACAATCAATCCAATATGCTCCCACCGTAAATGTGAAACATCTTTACCTACTCGACAATTCGAAATCAATGCTTCGTCATCACCATGATGCAGCAGAACAGAACAAATACCAATATACTACATATTGTATGTATAGAGTAGCTGATCTCTCCGGGATATGTTTAGAAGCGTTAGTCTTCGCGGAAAGAAGGTGAGGCGATTCCTATGCGATTCTATTTCTGGAACTATCAACTATGAAGTAAACAATGCATCCAGAGTTCTACGTGATGGCATACGAGTATCGTGTACGATACACCCACAAACAATGACGCTGATGATGCTGACTGCTGTTAGTTGCTTATTCCTTACCGCTTTCCCGGTGCTCTTTGGCTGACTATTGAATGGCAGGCTCTGTTTAGCGTCGGGGGCATCTTTCAACGCATTGTTCAGCTGCATATCTTCCATGGATGCTGGTGTGCGCGTCTTTTGTTTATTTAATGAACACAATGCGTGCATGCTAGCAGCAGTGACTGCTCTTTTCTCGTTTCTATTTTCTTTACTATGCTCCTGCGAATATGTTAATCCGGATACCCATTCCAGAGGATTGAAGGAGGGCGACAAGGACTACCCGTACTACTCGGGTTAGATTTATTGAAATGTGCGTGATTGAACCTAGAAGCAGAACGAAAAGGACAAATCAGTTTATGACCCGATTGGTTAGACATGTAGTGGTACTTCACTGTGTTCGTATGACTTGTTCATGCATGGTTAATTCGTATTTTTTTCAGAAATTTCTCACAGCATTTTCTATGTGGTACCACATGATGATCGATATCGTTAGGTCAGAGATCGAAGAAGGGCTAAATCGCTAGAATATGGGAAGAATATGTTGCATACCAACCGTCAACCCGGCAGTCAACCCGGGAATGCAAAGATGGTAATTGGATACTCGGTGGTTTTACTAATGTACCATTACGTGATTAAGATAAGGAGGAAAGGGCGGACGCTTAATGGAAATTGTCATTGAAATATTGGGGAATGAATTAACTGCATGCCTGCATTAATTGATGAGATATTTTTACTAGATTGCGGTTTTGTTAGTGAATGACAAATGCATTCCCGAGTGAATAGTTAATTTCTAGTTTAGACGTTGTGTGTCACCGCAATGCCTTTGATGTACTATGAAATGCCTGAGAGAATGTGAATAGTGTATGATATAGTATGTATATGATGTCCGATCTAAAGGACGTGAAGTATACATATACATAATATGTATATGGGTCATCATATTTGGAATTTGATAAATTTCTAGATTGTGGTACCACCGGCTATTAATCTGAAGAGAGCTAGCGAGAGTGATGAAGAGAAGAGTGCAACAATGCGCAGTACCACAAAGGCATCCGGAATCTGGGAAGGTCTGTTTGGAGCTAGTGTGGTAATATGTAGCGCAGCCAAACTGCAAATGTGATGACGTTTACCCGTTCACCATTACGATCGAGTAAGCTGGCATGTTGGTCGACTCTCTGCTTGATGCCCTCAATGGCTCTGGAATCTATTCCCAAGCCTATGCGGATGATGTCGCCGTTCTTTCTGTCGGCTCATGCTTAGCGGCTGTCCGTCTCAAAGCACAGGCGGCGCTAAATGTGATCGATGATTGGAGTATCAGGAATGGGCTATCAACCCTTTTAAGACCGATGTCGTTCTCTTCATGAGAAGGGGACTTCCATCCCGATATCCAAGGAGGCTAAGTATCTAGGAGTCATCTTAGATAGCAGGCTTCTCTGGTCAAAACATGTTGAGCCAAAAACCACCAAAGCGCTGAGTTTATCGCCGGCAGAGGTCCTGTGGATCTACACGGCCATGATAAGACCTATAATCTCATATGTATCGGTTGTCTGGTGGAGCAGACTAACACGCAAACACGTCGTAGCCTCTTTCACCAGACTCCCAAGAACGGTGTGTCTAAGTTGCACGGAGGCTTCTCTAGGTGCTATGATGAACCTTCCACCTCTTGATATACATATGTATATATCAGAGAATGTGCTCTGAAAGCCAGGTCTCGTCTGAGGAGAAATGGCCTCTGGCACAACAGTGTAACAGTGTGCTTGCGCAAGAATTTTCCTGTGACCCCTGTCTCATGGATATGCCTTCTGGCGCATTGACGATCGTTATCCTACTGCGGCGCAATTTCACAGTCGAGTTTTCATGGCGCCAGGATTGGCTCTGGCCGGATACTGAATCTGGAAAGGATAGTCTTCGCATTTTCACGGATGACTCCAAGTCTGGGCGGGGGTCCGGTGCTGGGGTTTTCTTAGTGCGCGAAAAAATCCGACTGCACTTCTCATTAAGAAAATATGCGTCTGTCTTCCAATACGCAATCTTAATGACCATGCACTGTGTTGTGAAGCACAGGTGGAGGGCCAAAAGCATATGCATCTGCAGTGACAGCCAAGCTGCACTCAAAGCCGTACGCTGTACACCTCGGCGTACTTGGCATCAGTGAGACGCCTACCTGTGCTGCATGTTGCGAGGAGGATGATACTACAGAGCATTTCCTTTGTGATTGTCCTGACTTTGCTCGCGTCCGGTGGCTCACCCTTGGAGTCGACGTGGTGTGTCCCGAATCTCTTAGCTCTACGTCACTGAAGTTCCTCCTCACTTTTCTCCGGACAACGGGGAAAATAAAGTAATGTAAGGTGTCTGTCTGGAGTACAATGGACCTGTGTTTGCGTCTGAGTGCTCCAACAGATAGCAAACGCTTTCAACAAAACAAAAGCAGCTGGTATGCTCATTACAAACGAATCTACATACACCTAATTCTGTTTTTACACGACAGTTACGTTCCTGAAGAATTCGTGTAAAAAAAATCGTGCAAAAAAAAATAAATCGGGCGTTTGTATGCATGTACGTACATATTTATATATATGGGAAACTAAAGATTGGGTCCAGACTAGTACAAGTACTGTGATTTTATGAACAAAATCGGTTATCAATCGCTGTGTTCCTGTTTTGACTAATCTCTTAAATAATTATCTGTAAGGCGCCAATGATAACATTAGATGTAAATAAGGGGAAACCCCGAATTTAAAATTGTTTGCCGTTACATTCGCGTTATTTAAAAAAAGAGATCGTGTACAGAGAGAATTAAATTCCTTTTCGGATTCGTGTAAAAGCAAATTCGTGTAAAAAAAAACTCGTGTAAAAACAGAACTGGGTGTACCTATGTATGTATGTACTTACCATCTATGGCTTTTGATTCCCATAGATAATATACAAGTTTTCCTTAATCTTTTCACATGTTCTCTTGCTTAAAAATAGAAAGCAAATTACGTAGTGATACTGTAGTGAGCCAGGGCGTTCAAAACGATAAACAGAACGTAAGGGTATTATCGGAATTTCATATGTTTCTGTCCGAATGTAACATACAGCAAGAACACCAATGCAGGAGTCAATGGCAAATTACATGTTCTTCAAACTCGCAGTTACTTCGGCTTCACAGATGGATCAATGGATCAATAGCGGGGCTATAGGGTGGATGCGGAAACTATTGAATGCTTTTTTCCCCGAAAACTCTTACACAATTAACGAGGAATGGGTAGGCGAATTTTCATTGTTCAAGATCCACCTCTTCTTGGCGAGTTTGGGTCGCTCACGAAAAGCATGTGCTCGCAGCCTCCTTGGGGCGCCAACATAGAATTGTCCAGTCATTGTCTGGTGAACAATGCCGCAGTACAAAATCACATGGATCAACTTCTACTGATTTAGGGTACTTCTTGAACCATTTTGCCCATTCAAACAAACCTGCTTTCCACAGACACCTGTCTCCATACACCACCTACAATTTTTGGAGGATCTTCGAGGGTGTTTCACCAGATTACACTAAATACTGAATTACAAGTGAAATTGAAATTTGCAAGATATATAAGCCTTTTTTCATTAGTGTAAGAACTGTCAGCCGAAAGCTTCATAGTAATGGGTTACACGGGAGAGTGCCTCAAAGTAAAACTAACGTATCCGAAGAAAATCGAAAGCGACGATTTCGTCCCACCAAAAAATATAAGAATAAAAGTTTTCCATTCTAGAATGACGTTCCCCTTGCTGATAAGAGCAAGCTTTACGTTTTAGGATTAAAAATAACAAAAACAAGGAATTTGAGGAACAGAATGATGATCCGGGGC
The DNA here is from genome assembly GCA_951905685.1 of Eumerus sabulonum. Lineage (NCBI taxonomy): Eukaryota > Metazoa > Arthropoda > Insecta > Diptera > Syrphidae > Eumerus > Eumerus sabulonum. The sequence continues at coordinate 216,134,848 of OX645060.1, forward strand.
TATTTGGCAGCATTAGGAAACACACAAAAATGGAACGTTTCCGACTATACACACAAAAGAGGAATTTCCAACTATATGCAACCTTGTCAGAAGGCAAATTGCGACCCGCACCCAAGGTGTAATGGTTAACACACTGGACTTCCAACCCAGTGATTACTTGTTAAAATCTCATGGTTTCTGTGATTATTTTTCGCTGCGAACAAATAAAAAAAAAGACCGGACAAGTGCGAGTCGGACTCGTCCACCTTGGGTTCCGTATTATACTACCTATACATACCAGGTACAAAAAACCTAAGTAGATAAGTATCTATTTGGAGTTATGTTTAATTACAAATAAAATAAGTAGGTATACATAACAGGGCAAACTGTTAGAAACTACATGTACCAAAATTATTAGGTAAGTACCTATACTTATAGAAAATTGAAAAGGTTTTTTTTTTTTCGCACAAGCCCGATGTACTTTGTTTTTTATTTAACTGAATTGATGGATACTACATCATGATAATTATGCCATCCGGCTCGAAGGACCAATGTAAAATAGGAAAGGAGAGGTTGAGTGTCTTTGCTTCTTGGTGTCTGCGGAGATTGAGAGTTGAACTTGGATTATTGGATTGAGAGACCAATGTGTTAACCATGGATCCGATTCGCGAAAAGCTTTCTGGCAAGGCTGCATATGGTTGGAAGATTTCCCTTTGTTAGATTGATTGATCCAACGTGTGTTAATTATTAATAAGTGTGTCGCTGCAACACACTTAAGGCGTCATTAGGGTTTTTATTCATGACACGCAATAGAACGTGTTATAGTTTTAACACGAATAAGTGCCTCAATTTCAAAGATAAGACGCTTTAAGTGACACACTTAATCATAAAGTGTGTCGAATGACACACTTGCTGCGTGTTACACTAGCATTTGCACCGCATTCATAAATTCGAAAAAGCATTATTATTATAGCATATATTATATATACTACCGAATGCATTGCTTTGATGGCGTTACAGCCCATTGAGGGCCAAAGCCAAGCTCTCAATCACCCATGTTGTGTGTGATTTATTTTTAACACAGGTAAAAGGGACCTACACTTTGATGTCGGTTTCGAACGATGAGCTTTTTCAAGGCAAGTATACTACGGAGGGTTTTGCCAGTACCCCGCCGAAGAGGGACGGCGCGAAATAAACATTCGATGGCGTTGGTGTTATGGGGATCCGATCACGCTCATCGTGCGTCAGAGTCAAACACTCTAACCACTGCGCCACGGCGTCCTCCTTCGAGTCCTTGCAATTTTTAGATTCTGCTATACAAAATAAAGGGCAAGTACATACATATTTTTGCGGATACGAACCGACGGTTATGTTCGAATTTCGCTGTCGAAGTTCGAATGCTCTGTGAAGCTGAATTGAAAATGATGGTAACTTTCAGCGGCATACTGCCGAATGCCAGAGTATTCTAGAAAATTGCGAAGGGGAACGTCTGACGGCAGATATTCGAGAAAGTGGACCGAGGGCTATCTAAGCGCGAACGCTCGCCCTCGGGGGCATTCAGTTTACGGAATTGAATAACCTGTCACCAGTCGGTAGACGGTGTGATCAGTTTCCAGTGTTAAAGTAAAAGCTTTTAATGAAGTGTTACGTGTGTAATAAAGTGTAAAGTGTTCAAAAGGCTGTAACAATAAATAAAAGTGGTGAATCGCTCAGATAATTAAGCTGAGGCGCAATAATAAAAGTGTGTGCGTATTGAATTCGAATAGAAAGTAGACAGTTTAAGTTTATCGCGATCCAGTTATACGAACCCTATCAGAAGTGGGATTAGTTTTCATAACATTTAGTGCCAGAAGTGGAATTGCGAGTAAACCAGTGAAAAGTTCATTCGAATTGAAAAGTGAATTATTGAAAAAATGCAGGAAAATTGTGAAATTAGAGATGTTGACAATCGAACAGTAGTTGAATAGAGAGCTGGCTGCTCGGAAATTATCACAGTGGGAAGTAAAGCCAACCTGGTCGAGAGAATGGGATCAGCGTTCGAGGAAGAAGGTGTCGACTGGGAGAATTACGAATTCGAGGTGGAGAAGCCGTCAACAGTGAGCCAACATTCGATATGCAGCACATTCTCTGAATGCTATAAGCCAGAAGATGGAGGAAAATTCCGCTGCCGCAAGTAAAAAGTTGGAGGAAAACTCCACTTCCCTGACCCAGAAACTAGATCAAAAGCCGGAGGAAAATTCCGCTGCGGTAAGTAGAAAGCTGGAGGAAAATTCCACTTCCCTGGGTCGGAAACTAGATCAAAAGCTGAGGACGTTAGAGGGGATGCTAGAAAACAATCGAGAAAGCCTAAGCATATCCAGCAGGCCGTCAACGATCAATTCCAGGACGTCGAAGATAGAATTGAGACACTGGACAAGAAGGTTCCGGATCGAGAAAACTATTCAGAACGTTCAGCATCAGGGAAGTGTCGTACCGGCTGCAGAATCGAATTTCCCAGCTCGCAACCTCGACGGCGTCAGCACGTTTAACATCTTTAAGCTGTAGTTTGAAACAACAGTGGAACGGAATCAGTGGGGAGAAGAAGACCGTGTGGCCGCCCTAGTAATTTCCCTTGACGGCGAAGCAGTTGATGTACTACAGACCATTCCGGAATTCCAGAGGAGGAACTACACAGCCATCTGGGATGCTCTTCATCGAACGTACGGCAGTGAGCACATGCTGAAAATGCACAAGCTGGAGCATAAGGGACGCATGGAGCGTGAAACGAGACCATCCAGCAGTACGCTGCCGACATCGAGAGGCTGTCTCATCTAGCCTACGCGTATGTTCCAATTGATGTGGTGGAGAAACTTAAAACGGATTCTTTCATCCAAGGGCTAAAGGACCCCGATACACAACAAAGCTTGATTCTCCTGCCTAAGACATCTTTTGGGGATACAGTTGCCCGCGCTCTCGCATGTGAAACATTGCTCTTGATGTGCCAACCCTCCAACAAATTGCGGCGCAGATGTTACATCTACGACCAGCAGGAAACTGCGAGAAACTGCCGTCTGCGAGGCAAGCGTTCGAGTTCTAATTCGCCGAAAGGAGACCAAGCGAGAGCACGCGAACACCGTATGGGAAGCAGTCATGGAAACGCGGCTGCCTGGTCAAGGCGACCTTGTGACGTTGAAGGGAAACATTGCTCAGTGCGGAAACCAAGGTCACTGGCATCCGTTGCTTCCATGTGCTACCAGAAGATTCCTGGACTGTCGAAAGTCGGAAGGAAGCAGCGAGAAGATACCGACCTGGCAGTCATCATCGTTCACCAAGAACGAGGATTTCGACCAACGTGGCAGCAAATATCTAGCGAAAGCCCAATCATAAAAGCTTATTGGGCCCAATGGCAGAGTTTGAAGCTGAAGATCGGTTGCCTCTACCGCAGTTGGTAAAGTGCGAACGGGGATTGTAAATGATTTGCTGGTAATTCCAAAGGGACAGGTCGACGAGGTCATCCGAGAATACCACGAAGGGCCAGGCGGGGGTCATCTTGTTCTTAACAAGACTGTAGAAAATATTAAAAACGTTTCTACTGAGCAGGATACCATGCATCAGTCACATATTTAAATCGCAGGTGTGAACAGTGTGCGAAGGCAAAGGGGCCGCTTAGGAAAACCCGAGGAAATATGCAGCAGTACAATGTTGGAGCACCGTTCGAACGCATTGCCATTGACATTGCTAGCCTATTCCCAACCAGCAACGCTGGAAGTAAATACGCGCTGGTGGTGATCGACTACTTCAGCAAATGGCCTGAAGTGTTTTGCATACCGAATCAAGAAGCCAAAACCATTTCGGATGCATTTGTGAATAACTGGGTTGCGCGTTACGGAGTACCGCTGGAACTGCATTCAGACCAAGGAAGAAACTTCGAGTCGTCGGTGTTCAAAGAACTCTGCGGCATGCTAGGTATCAGAAAGACACGGACAACACCATTACAACCACAATCTGATGGCATGGCCAAAAGGTTCAACCGGACGATGGAGGAATACTTGAGAAACGGCGACAACACCAGCGAAGCCATTTTTGGAACTGATCTCCGACTTCTATCGGACTTGAAGTTCGGCGTGGTACTACCGACAACTAGCGGCAGGGAGGACTTCGTAACCGAAAAGAAGGAAATGCAAGTGAACGAGTGAACTTGTACAGTGATAAAATGAAGACGAGATTTGACTTAGCGGCGAACACTTCTGGAATCGAGACTGGTCAATTGGTATTGCTGTACAACCCACAACGAAAAAAAGGTTTGTGCCCCCAATTGCAATCGGCCGGGGACGGACCATATGAGGTCATCAAGAAACTTAACGACGTAATGTATGGAATACAGCAGACGGGAAACAGACGAGCGAAGTCTACTTGTCTACTTGTAGAGATTAGCGCCATACTACGGAGAAGGTTCAAAGCGCTTGTTCGAGGACGAATAAGTTTAGGAGGAGGGCAGTGTTGCGCAAACGAACCGCCGGTTATGTTCGAATTTCGCGTCGCAGCTCGAATGCTCTGACGAAGCTGAATTGAAAATGATGGTAACTTTTAGCGGCATATTGCCGAATGCCAGAGCCTTCTAGAAACTTCCGAAGGGGAACGTCCGACGCCAAATATTCGAGAAAGTGGCCCGAGGGCTATATAACCGCGAATCTGAGAAAGTACAGCAGCTTCATTTCGCCAAAGATCTCTGATGAGAACGTCACCAGTCTGATCATATGAGTTGACGAACTCAGCTGTTTAATATGCAGCTTCATTTAACTTTACGAAATTGTGTAGGACTGTGATGGCTTTTACCATTTTGTCTACATTCGTAGGCATTTTGCTACCAAAATGCCAAACGCGTTCCCGTTTACACGGCGAGCTCGGGATAACAGTTTACTAAAATACAATTTTTCGCATCAAGTACGGCTTCAAAGGGAATTTTGCATCTCCAACCATGTAGTGTCTGCAGCAGAAATTCGAGTTTGGAAATAACCTTGCTCGGGGAGAATTTAAATCTCCAAACATAATTTTGCGTCTAAAATACAACAGTGCGGAAATGCCACCATCACTTTGGCTCACATACGCTCCGATGTCAACAGAAGTGAATCCATACCTTTATAATTATAATAATTTGATCCAGCTCTGGGTGGACAAAGTATATTTGGTTGTTTGCCGCCAATTGCACCCATAAATACATTTGGTTAAAGTTAAGTTGAGGGCGCCGCCCGTGGCGCAGTGGTTAGTGTGTTGGACTCTGGCGCACGATGAGCGAGTTCGGATCCCGATAACACCAACGCCATCGAATGTTTATTTCGCGACGTTCCTCCTCGGCGGGGTACTGGCAAAACCCCCCGTAGTAAACTTGCCAAGAAAAAGCTTCTCGACTCACGCCGTTCGGAATCGGTATTAAATTGTAGGTCCCTTGCACCTGGTCGAAAAATAAATCACACACAACATGGGTGACTGAGAGAAGCTTGGCTCTGGTCCTTCATGGGCTGTAACGCCACCAAAGAAGAGGAAAGTTAAGTTTATTAACCGTACACCAGAGGACATATAATGGCACCAAAAACAGTCTAGCACTAGGTTCGATTGGTTTTGTCTATGAGGGTTTTCTACTTGAGGTTCGATTAATGATCATAGAATTCGGAACGTTCTGAACACATCATTGTTATTTTGAAAATATGCTTCGTTTGAAGCATTTCTCTCGTAACGTAAAAACGCACTCACTAACGCAATATTGTGATGTGGGCATAGATGTGTGAAAACAAAAACATGAGAGAGCACAGGTTACGATATGTAACTCGGGCACTCGGTCTCTCTATACTGACTGCTAATAGCTATATTATCACTTAAATGAAATAGTTTCGTCGCTTTGAAGACAGATTGCAACGCAACTTCTATCACTTTTCTTATTAAATTCAAGGATTGTACTAGACATTTAACTGTAGCAATCTTTCCTCCACATATTCTTACCTCTGATCTTAATATATGCAATAAGGGTCATGTACCCACTTTTGTTACAAAAAATCGAAGGGAGGTACTAGACATAACTCTAGCATCTCCCTCTCTCATTGACAAAATAAGAGAATGGAAAGTCTCTGAGGAACACTCCTTCTCAGACCACCGCTACTTGGTTTTCAACCTAGCCTTCATGGTCCCAACCCCAATCGACTCTTCATGTAACCCAAGAAGATTGGGAGCAAAGGCTATCCTGGAAACTTTTCTGTAACAATATGGAAAAAATTTCAGACGCCTACAGATTGAGGAAAATACTCTCGAAAGATCCACAATTCCCAAGCTACCTTACAGCTAACGGAGTCTGGACAACATCTGAAGAAGAAACTCTAAACCTTCTTCTCAATACGCACTTCCCAGGATGCCATGAATCGCAGGTTTCACCGCAACCGCGAGGAACCCACTTTTCATCCGCATTAATGGGAAATTTCGAACACATCATCTCCAGAGAGAAAATAATATGGGCGCTAAAAAGCTTCAAGCCCTATAAATCGCCAGGTCCGGATGGAATCTACCCGGTCGAACTTACACAAACCATGGAATGGACTATACCATGGCTAGAGATAATCTTCAAAGGATGCCTAGCTTGGAGTCACATTCCAGACAAGTGGAAGTGCGCAAAGGTGCTTTTCATTCCCAAGGCCGGCAGAAACTCTCACACTACCCCCAAGGATCTAAGGCCTATATGTCTATCATCCTTTGCACCAAAAACCTTGGAAAGGTTGGTAGACCTATATATACGCCATAACTTGGATCCGCTCCTAATTTCTAAGGCACAGCATGCCTACGTTAAGGGTAGATCTATCGAAACAGCCTTGCACACCCTAGTGAGGAAAATCGAAAGATCAATCCATCTTAAAGAATACACTATAACAGCCTTCCTAGATATAGAGGGCGCCTTTAACAACGTCACTCCGGAAGCAATAACGGAAGGGTTGGAAAAGCTAAAGGTGGAGAAGACTCTCGTAGAGTGGATCAGCGAACTACTATCAACACGCAAGATTCACTCGAAATGGGGAAGCCAGGCAATCACCAGGGTGGTTACCAGGGGAACCCCGCAAGGAGGGGTTCTCTCACCTCTCCTCTGGAATGTAGTTATAAATGAGCTACTAATTAAACTGGAGGAAGAAGGCCTGGACGTTACTGCCTACGCTGATGACGTTGCCATTTCAATCTCAGGTAAATACCTATCGACACTGAATGACCGTATGCAAACGGCATTCTCAATTCTTTGCAAATGGGCGCATAGCAAAGGGCTCAATGTTTATCCCCAGAAAACGGAGCTCGTGCTATTCACCAAAAAGCATAAGATCCCGGAACACTGCCCTATCACTTTGCTTGATACCAGATTAAACTACTCCTCCAGTGCCAAATTCCTTGGCATCATACTGGACAGGAAATTAACCTGGAAAATCAACACAATCGAAAGAGCCAAAAAAGCAACAATAGCTCTCTATTCATGCAAGAAAGCCATAGGGAAAAAATGGGGGTTCAATCCCAAGATTACTCTATGGCTCTATACCACGGTCGTTAGACCCACATTAATGTATGGAGCGACTGTCTGGTGGACAGCACTGGTCAAGACAACATACCTCAAACAATTCGAGAAGGTACAAAGGCTGGCGTGTTTATGCATTACTGGGGCCCTCAGGTCCACCCCAACGGCTGCACTTAACATGATACTCGACCTTACACCACTCGATATTTTCGGCAAGCAAATTGCCACACAAACGGCCATTAGACTTAAAGCCAACTCGAACTGGAAGAGCTACGTCTTTGGCCACTCCTCGATCCTGATTAACAGGTCAACCATGGCAGAAAACCTAGACCTTACAAAGCCCACCACAGTCTTGGATAAAAACTTTACAACGTTATACCCGGCCAGACAAAACTGGACTCGCCAGACTCAACCTCGCAAAGGCTGCATAGATTTCTATACTGACGGGTCTAAAACCAAAGACGGGGTGGGCAGTGGGGTATTCTGCAAACAACTTAAGCTAAACAAAGCGCTAAGACTACCTAATCACTGCAGCGTATTCCAGGCGGAACTGTTGGCAATAAAAGAGGCTCTGTCCTGGCTGAAGTGGAACGTGATATCCACCACGGATATCCGCATTCTCACGGATAGCCAAGCGGCCTTAAAGTCGCTGGAGTCCTATGTGTACACATCAAAAACTAGCCTCGACTGTCGCCTATCTCTTAATGAGATGGCTGAACAGTTCAACATACAACTTATATGGGTACCGGGACACAGCGACATCACCGGAAATGAAAGAGCCGACAGACTCGCCAAAAAAGGAACGACGCTACAAACAACTGTGGTCTGCGAGGGTATACCCTCGCAACCATCAAACACAATCTCACTACCCTCGCCAGGGCCGAGACGAACCGGAGATGGACTCAGGGACACACCTGACTCATCACCAGGCAAATCAGGCCCCGGCTCGATAGTGAACGGACTAGGAGTATTATCTCCTTAAATAGAACTGACATCGATAAGGTCATAGGTGTCATCACAGGACACTGCCTTATCGGCAGTCATGCGCAAAAACTAGGTATCACTCCGAATGATTTTTGTAGGAGCTGTCTAGACGAGGAGGAGGTCGAATCCATTCATCACCTTCTCTGCGCCTGCCCGGCATTCTGCACAGTCAGGAAACGATACCTAGGATCATACCTCCTCAACGATCTGACCGAAGTTCAGCAAGTGGGGATATCTGATCTTCTTAAACTTTTAAGAAGCACAAAATGGTTCCACGAATAGGGGGCTAAACCCCCTCGTAGCTGCACAACGGGCCTCCTTGGCCTATGTGTGTTCTTCCCATCTCTGGGAAGGCTACGGTCTTACCTACCTACTTACCTACCTTCCTCCACATAAATCCTTTTTATCCTCATGCGCCAACAATGAGATAGTCCTGAAATGCAAAATCGAGCAGAAAAAAGGTGCTTCACAAAGAACAGATTATATGAATGTTCCAGAATAACTAAAACACGAATAAAGGAGTAAAAACAGCTACAGATCGATAATGTTTTCTGGTATCCTAAAACTAACCCTTCTACAAATGGTAGTTTATCACTACGGTTCAAACTTCCTTAATTTATGTACACACATCTAGTTCATCGAATCCGATTAAGTACACCGTCTGTACCTGAAAGAACTGATACTGCTTGTAAAATTATTTTCATTTATAAAAAGAGTATATGTCGAACTACATATGTACGAGCCCAATATATCAATGCCTCCCCCTTCAGGAACTAGTGCACGCAAAACGACCCCAATTCATTTAGCCTAACAAAATAAATCAAATTTGCATAAATAGAATTTACATCCAACTGACTTCCCACAAATGATTTAAAACCAACCCGCCCCCTTCACCTGATTGTTGGTCTTAATAAGAAAAAAACAAGAAAACAACATTCATCTCAATATTTGGAATAAGCCCAATCAAATCCCCTTTCACCCAAATAACCCATCACAGTGGCATCCAATTTACTGGCGACAAGCTGCCTTGTAGATGCATTCCGCATCCAACAATGCATTCAATCGCTTTGTGGGAGTTACCCAGAGATCAGCCCTCATTAGAATCACAATATAAGGTATGGAATAATATATTCCAGAATTTATTATTTCTCTACACGGTACTCCACGACTGTCCAGATGCTCCTCAAACTGATATATGGAGTGCATGCATTATGGATACACTGCACAAGGCGATCCTCACATACGCCCCGGTCGTGATTAACATAACTTAAGTGAAGTCTTTCATAAAGGAGAAAAATGACCCGCCGATACCAATTCAGAGCAAAACCTCGAGCCGGAAAAGAAAATGAAAAACAAAGGAAGACCACTTGGATACTTATACAGAAGCCTGGAATTCATGCTGCGTACAGCCGAATCGAATCGAATTGACGAGAGTGTTTTTCCCCGAAGAAGCTGTGAATGAGGTCGATTGTCCGGCAAGGTACCGATCCACTACTATATGAAGAATACGATCCACTTGATCCAGCTAACTTGTCAGCGAATCGCATTAAAATGAATTAAAAGATAAATTTTGAATCGAAAAAATTAAAACGTATTTAATTGTATTGACGGCGGCGCATCATATTCTAGTCTGTATCCGAGGGCATCCACTCTAGTTTGCTTTGTTTACTTATGCAGTTTAGATTCAAATCGATGACGATTTGTGTGAAAACCCGTTTGTTTTGGTGATGGCGGTCCAATTAATGAGGAATTCATAAGATCAATGAGGAATTCAAATTAGGCAAAGAGCCGGCGAGGTGTAGTCAGCCAACCGGATGGTTGGGTCCGCCTACAGACTTTTGGCCACATTCGATACACAATAAACCAACAAATACCTAAATTTCACGGGCATGAGTTTGAACTGCAGGAAGGGTCTGCCCTGGAACGACACACGATGCGATCGGATCTGTGAGATTTCTATCAGTCATTAGCCGCGACTCTGCTGCAGATACGAAATCCCCAACTGAATGTACAAGCTTCAGCCCTCTGTGTAAAGTTATAAATCACAGAAATATCAGAAATTTCAAGGTTTCACTGATCCATTCGGATAGCAGAAGAAGCAAGTGAGAAGGACGCCAGTTCGTAAAGGTCATTACCTTTTTTCCGTTAGAACGTAGTCTGAAGTGGCAGCGAGTTCAGATTTATGAATTGGGTTTTGTTTAATGATAAGCGAGTGTAAATAGGTTTTTAATGGCATGAAAGACGATTTTTTCAAAATTTTATGGTTTTTCTCTTGATATCAAATTGTCTGAAGCAGGTGCAGGTAAAGGTAGTAGGTGTTTGGGGAGTAAACTGTTGAACAATTTGACAAATGTGTTGAATGTTTTAAGTCAACCGTCATTTATCATCGGGGAAGTATTTACTTTCAAGTCAATGGGTGAAGGGTCGCGCAATTTTTGCTCTAATTAGCGGTTGCCTCTTGGCTTTTTTTTGTTATTTTAATATTTGAAGTCTGAAGCCCAAACCTCTATTGTTTACATAAAAATTCCCTTCGCGTGACAATAAACCAATTTAATAAAACAAATACCCATAATACTAGAAGCGTGTTAATATGGCTTTAATTGCATTTTTGTTATCACGCGTTACATTGCGTAGTTTATGTCTGAGGTATAAGATATTTGGTAATATGGGCAAACAACCATGAATTATGCAATAGAACTTACAACGAGTGACCTGGTATACAAAAAGATTTTGTTAATTGATTAAATTGACATACGGAGGCACAGAAGGGCGACAGGTGCAGTAGTTTCATCTCAAATATTAAGAATTTGTTTTAAGGCCGATGACATGTGAGCGCACGCCTTATAACGATCCGGCAAAATTTATTAACATCAGCTTGATCTGCGTCCACGCCCCCACAGAAGACAAGGACGACTCCGCCAAAGATGAGTTCTACGATCTCCTAGACAGGACGTATGCCCAATGTCCCAGCTGTGACATCAAAATTGTACTAGGAGACTTCAATGCTAAGCTAGGTAAGGAAAGCATCTTTGAACGAGTCATCGGCAAATATAGCCTACACGACACCACCTTTGATAACGGACACAGGCTGATTGATCTTGCTACGGAGCGAAATCTCCTTCTAGGCAGTACGCGCTTCCCGCACCTCGATATACACAAAGGCACCTGGCGGTCTTTTGATCAATCGACCACCAACCAGATTGATCAAATCGCGATCGACGTCAGACACTCCTCCACTATTCTTGATGTTCGAACTTTCCGAGGGGCTAACATCGACTTGGACCACTATCTTGTAGTAGCCAAGATGCGCCTACGGATATCACGAGCGCAGCAGAGTAGAGTAAGAATACAAAGTTATGACGTCGGAAAGCTACTATCGCCAGAAACCGCTCGTGCTTCTACCGATCGCGTCTCCCTTAAGCTTTCCAATACACCTCAACCCTCCACGCTATCAACAGAACAGCAGTTGAATCTTTGCAAACGAGCCCTGAAGAGCTCTGCTTCCGAAGTTTTGGGCTTCAAGGCCCCACCACGAAGAAATACCTGATTATAACCAAGGTTATAATGCCATAACGGAAGCCTGAAGGGATGAGAACGGACACCTTATAGTAGAACTGCAGTCGGTTCTGGGAATATGGAAAAACCACATCTGCAGACCGTATCACGGCGATGTTAGTCAATATACGCCTGTCACGCAGAATGATCCATTTCTAATCGACGAAGACCGCAGAGAATTCCGTCCCCCTAACCTCGACGAACTTAAGATTGCCATATCGAAACTCAAATCGAATAAAGCTACTGGCGCAGACGGACTGTCTGCTGAGCTCTGGGCATGTCCTGGTTATGAGCATGCACCAGCTCATCTGTAAGATATGGTCAGGGGAAAGCATGCCCGAGGAATGGAGTCTCAGCATCGTATGCCCGATCCATAAGAAAGGAGACCCCTCTGACTGCGCCAAGTCTTCTTGACATCGCCTACAAAATCTTCTCTGCAGTTTTGTGTGAACGCCTGAAGCCTTTTGAAATAAGACACAACCACGAACTTTACGTGCTGTACAGCGACATGAGTCTATTCAGGCATTTACGCCTAAGATGGCTGGGCCATGTAGAGCGAATAAACACCACAGCTCCAGCCCGGAGAGTCTTTGAATCCAACCCCGAGGGACGAGGAAACAGAGGACGGCCGCACAGGTTAAAAGGGACGTTAACCAACGGGGGGTGCCGCACTAGAAAAGGCTAGCGGGAGATCGTGCTAGGTGTAGAGTCATGTTGGTTGAGGCCAAGGTTGACCCCGAACTGTAGCGCCCGCTAAGTAAGTAAGTAAGTAGGATCAGATGATCGCCAGGTTCCTTTAAGGATGTTGGAACGCGGGAATCTAGATCACGAAAGAGATTGCGACCTGATCAGTCTAGCACCGATCGTAACGTGACCAATCTACGTTACGATCAGTGCCAGACACTTCTCCAGCATCCCAGATGTACGAACATTTCGAGGAGCCAACATCGACTCAGACAACTACCCTGTTGTAGCCAAGGTACGAATGAAAATATCATGGATGACAAGGAGTCGAGGTGGACAACGACAGTTTGACGTCGGAAAGCCAATCGAGTTTCCCTCAACCTCTCGCGGAATCCACAGCGGCGCAATCTACAGAACAAAAGTGGGAGCATTGCCAGCGCGCCATCTGATGAGCTGGGTTTCAAACCGCCGCCAACCAGAAACCCCTGGTTTGATTGGCAATACGAACAAGCCCATGTAGCAAAGCAAAGCTTACAAAGCCATGCTACAAGACGAACGAGAGCCGCCTATGAACGGTACGAGCAGAAAAAGAGCGAGAAACACGTGCTTTTAAGTAAAAATAAAAAAGGGCATGAAAAGCGTGGACAGTTCGTGGGCAATTTGATAGGTTCCTATCAATGTGGCTTCAGGCCAGGAAAATCCGCGAAAGACCACACTGCGGCAGATCTTGGAGAAGACCCATGGATTTCAGATCGACAAACATCACCTTTTCATCGATTTTACAGCCGCATATAAAAGTGTCTATAGGGGCAAGCTATATATAGCCATGTTATATTTACACATCCCCGTTAAACTCGTCAAGTTATGCTGGATGACAAAGGAGAAATCCATTAACGTCGGTAAGGCGTTAACCGAGACCTTCGATGTCAAAAAAGGATTCAAATAGGGCGACGCATTGGCATGGGATTTTTTCAACATAAAGTTTAAAAACATCGTGGGGGATTCACTACCCAATACAAGAGGCTCTATCTACTTCAAGTCTGCACAATCGCATAATCTGATGACATTGACGTAATTGGGAGAACGCAGCGAGATGTCAATGAGGGAGTGGCTGTGGTGCAGTGGTTAACATCATCGACCGTCGAGCAAAAGGTCTATAGTTCAAATTCGTTTCCTGGCCAACAAAAAGCAATTCCTATACCGAAAAAAGTGTGCAACACAGTTGTGAATTGAAAGCGACCAAACGTACTGCTGCAGGCATAACACTCATGCATGAACGAATTCCTGTGAATTACAACCAACGCGGCTCTCATCTTATCTAGGACAAACCAGCCCTGAGAGTAGTGAACGAACATCTACGACGCAAAACCACTGCACTCCGTTCAGGTTGTGTGTGAACCTACGCGAAAATCTCCCTCTCCCTTTTTCCTTCGCTAGCACAACGTTCCGTTATAAGGCCTTAGCCTTAAGTACGGGTGTAACTATGTATAAAAAGAAGCAGCTATAAAGGTAAACGAGGACAAAACCATGAAAGCTATGAAGGTAAACGAGGACAAAATCAAATTTACTATATGCTGTCGTGAAAGAGCGACGCACAACACTGACGTCTTCGAACATCGCTATTGGCAGCTATAACTTTGATGTAGTCAAGGATTTCGTCTACCTTGGTTCACCGGTATCAAGTGGCAACTATTAAAGTGCTGAGATTAGACGCAGAATAACTCTTGGCGACCGCTATATCTTCGGGCTCAAGAGGCAATTGAAAAGTAGAATCCTCTCTCGAAAAACTAAGGCAACCCTCTATAAAACCTTCTTCTCTACGGTGCAGAGGCTTGGACTTTATCCAAAATGGATGAGGAGACCCTCGGTCGTTTCGAGAGTAAAATGCTGCATACAGTCTTTATCATTATGTCTCAAGATCCAACGTCTAAGATGGCTAGAGTATGTAGAGCGAATATATGACACAGCACCAGCCCATAGAGTGTTCGACTCCAACCCCGAGGGACAGAGATGGAAAGGGACCTCAACCAACTGGACGTGCGATATTGGGACCAGCTAGCAAAAGATCATACCAGCTGGAAAGGTTTGTTGGATGAGGCCCAGGTTCACCCCGAACCTAAGCGCTACCTAAGCAAATAAGTCGGTATGTAAGTGAGTAATTGCTACACGTCGTACATGGAGGTAGGTAGTGCTGCATTTCTTTTTTCCGTTTCAGACGTTGTACTTACATATGTACATATACGACTTCGTTCGTTAATTTCTCAATAAATGAATCCTTAAAATTTTATGAAAATTGGTTCACAGACATTGAGTTTGTCCTAAAAATAGCGACAAATTTGAAATTACATGTGTATGCACTTTTGCTCGCCACTGTAGATACACTGTATTCTAAAAAACAAATCTCCAATTTTATTTCTCCTTCATATTGTGAAATTTAATTTAGTTAAAAAAGGAAAACACCATTTGGTAAACATCCGTAATTGGAGTTCCGTTGATCCCATCGCATTGGATCTTAACCTAGGTCAAAGATACATACATACATATCTGCAAGGGTGAATAAATTAAGACAAGACAACAACAGCAAAGTGCAGCACCATTACGATCCATGCACATTTTTCCGGTGATTAACTTTATCGATCGCTAGTCACAAACGAAATACGAAATTACCAGGAGTCAAATATCAACAATCGTCTTCTCATTCTAAACATTCAAACAATTCAGTACATTCTACACGTACCGCATCGAATCTCAGCTGCTTCTCTGTTGTGTTAGTCATAAGCAAGACGAGGTAGTGTTATTCGTTGCCCTTCCATCTGTCAGTATTTACAAAGTTCTACGCAAATTTGCAATCAAGTGTTGTTTCTTCCGACCCGAACGTTGAGCTGAGTTCACGTACTCGATCGTCTTGGCATTGGGCTCATAAAGGTCCATGCCAAGACCGAATGTACCGATCTATGCAAATGATCTGCTCTCCAAAGATGCAACGATAAAAAGAGAAAAACAAGCAAAGCCAAACAAAGAAAACAAGAATAAGAACAAGCTAGTTGCTGTAGCAGCTTTTATAGGCAGTGGCTAATTGACTAAATCGAGGCGCGATCGCTTCAGAGTCGCCCGGGCACATGACAAACATTGCCATTGTGTCTGCACCGGGTGTTGGAGGAGAAAATTGATTGACTGTTTATGATTCGACTTGAAAGGGGTTCTTAGTAGAATCTTTTTGTTCTTTTACGTGCTTGCAGGCGAGAAAGATATTTTTAGTTGGCTCCGCTACCGTATGAGTAGATGGCGATAGATCGACGAATAATGCACGGAACTTAATACCTTTCTATTTAAGTGATTTCTTCAGCATTGTCTGTGGAGATGGGTTGCAAACGATACGTAGCACGGTCGTTCTGACACTAAGTGTTAAGTGGGAAATTTGCAATTTATATGCATTTTCGTTTTTTGTTCGCATTACAAAAATCGATAGATATTTGAACCCTTTTTAATCGGATCCTTTTCGGGTAATTCTCTGCAAGTTATTGCTATAACAAAACAAATTCTACCCCTCGCTGCCTTGAGTGTTTAACAGCCATCAAATTCGGATAATCTCGCCTCATTCCATTACCTCTTAACCCCAAGTGGAATTATGTTACGACTACGATTCCAAAATGTTCTACCCTTTTCCAAAATCACCCACATCAGATGTGCCACCATCGCCACAATCCAATCCTATAGAACTGAATCCAATAAATCCACAGCTTAAGACAACCAAGACCAAATAAAGGAAACATCCGTAGTGTGAGAAACGAAGCAATTTTCATAACCATAACACTTATAATAATAATTTTACTGTTGGCCTTTCTATGTACAAAGGACGTCGTCGGTGGCAGTAATATTGTATAACATTAGCGATTTGCCGTCGAAGATTCGTTTCTAAAAGGTGCTTTATGCCACCTCGTTGACTCTCACTAGTGAAAGTAAGATCCAATTCATAGCAATTAAACCAATTCCACGACGACAACAACCGCACGAGTTTCAAACCTCACCCAAAAGTACTAGTCAGCCGTAGGAAACAATAATGGTGCATTGTAGGGGAATGATTTGTATCGGTTGCGATTAAAGTCATAAAATTACAGCGCTAAGGCGGAGATTGGGTAATTTTGTAGAATTTATTACCGAACGGGTTAAATCCAAACCACAAAGTCACCCTTCACCGAAAGCCCGATACAATTATACACGGCACGCACTGGACAGGGGATAAACTAGAATTAGGATAGAGGCGCGTTTCATTAATCATCTCCATTCGATTTCTATTTCTCTTCTTGGATACTGATTGACACTAAATCTCCATTATCCCTGAAGCTGTGAGGTATATAATGACATCTAGTCAAATGTCAGCGGGTAACCTTTTTGTCCAATACAGGGATCTAAGATAAAGTATGTATATTTTAAAAGTCACTTTTATAAAGCGCTTGTAAGATACCAGCGGATGTGATTCACACGCCGCCAATCCTTTGTCATTCCCCAATCCTACTACCGAGTTTGACATTTTGTCGTATTGGCTAGCATCTTGTATCCTCGCCACCCACGCGCAACGTGTAACACTCTACAACTCCATGGATAGTATTTGTCTACCATGAATGCCTAAAAGGGTTTGACTCCACAGCAGGTGTCTCTTCATCTAAGTTAAGTCACAGCATGCGTGATCCAAATGTAATCAACATTTTCTCTATGATTCCAACCACAGATCTGTACCCTAAACGTAAACGAATCGTGGCGTCTGTTTAAAGGATTTACGAGAGCAATACCATATATGTATACTCCTCATGGACCACGACTGTGTCACCGGCATCCTTTGGATTTAATGAGACCGACTGTGTTAAATTGATTCCAGATTTTATTGCTGACCAATTAACTACAGTATGCGGAAAACATAATATCGATAAACCCCAAATCGGAAACTGGACGATAAAAAATCGATTATTAAAATATTATGTCACATACGCATCCGTATATGTGTCACCGTATTCCACTTTAATCGTAGACGAGCATAACACTTTACTGAAGTTTGAAATGCAGACTGTGAAAACAGAACACGGATTAAACCGACACAACACTATATCGAGTACCACCCCATAAGGCATGAGGCATTTTGTAATTCCGGAAAAGTCGATGGGGAACGGATATTGGAGGAGGTAAAGGTAAACTAAGTTTGCACCTCGTAAACGATGTCGTTAAATTGACAGTTCCGTCGTTTTCCCAGTTCCCGCTTTTCATGATGGAATACTCATATGACATACGGAAGCTCAAGTTGATGTCGGACGTGACAAGTATATTTACATACAGGTACTATGTACATTCCCATGTATACATACATATACAGGTTCTGGGCAGAGGTTTCGAACAGAACATGAAATGTTTTCATTCCATCAAGAATATTAATGGGAAAATGTGAAATAAAATTTAATTTTTTACGATACTGAACGAAACTACGTTGTCAGACAAAAATTCCACCAAAAGCATGGTTTTATGCATTGGCGGAAGCGTGACCGTATAGGCTATGATTGAGCTCTGATCATTTATACGGTTGTGTTAAGCGAAAATGAATCGCTTTGAACATTCTTCAAAACGCTTGTGTCGTGTTAAGTATGACTTACTGAAAGCGTCGTTAAAATACGAGTACACTTAGGTTCTCATAAAGAATGATCCAGTGTTGTGGAGAGGTTTTCAGATATGGTGTTGGTTTCTTCAGTCGAAGAGACAAATATCAACTTGATGCATATATGTATGTATGTAGGTAATTCGACGCATACAAGTTGTAGATAGTTGTATATTGGCTTTATCTTTTAAGAATACTCTAACACTTTGTACTTACGCATAATCTCCTCCTTTTTTGAGGTGGCATTCTACGGCATATAAGGGCGCCGTGGCGCAGTGATTATTGTGTTGGACTCTGACGCACGATGAGCGAGTTCGGATCCCGATATCACCAACGCCATCGAATGTTTATTTCGCGGCCTTTCTCCTCGGCGGGTTACTGCCAAAACCTCCCGTAGTACATATGCCTTAAAAAAGCTTCTCGACTCAAGCCGTTCGGCATCGGCATCAAACTGTAGGTCCTTTTCAACTATGTGAAAAATAAATCACACACAACATGGGTGATTGAGAGAAGCTCGGCTCTGGTCCTTCATGGGCTGCAACGCCACCAAAAGAAAAAAAGAAGAAAGAAGATTCTACGGCATATACTTACTTACTTATCGGGCCAGCGATCCATAGAGGATCTGAGCCTGAGCTATAGCTGCCTTCCATCCTCGACAGTCCCGGGTACGCTTCCAGTTATCCAGACCAAGATGTCTTACATCAGCGATTACTTGGTCTTTATACCGGAGGTTCGGTCTTCCTCTTCTTCTCGAACCAGGAGGCTCGGAGTCGAAGACCCTCTTAGCTGGAGCGTTGATGACCATGTGCTCGATGTGGCCGAGCTAGTGTAGTCGACGGATCTTTGACTTCCGGACTCCATCCACATCTTTGTACAGCTCGTAGAGTTCGCTGTTATGTCTTCTTCTCCATTCACCTTCCTCACAGACAGGACGAAATATCCGGCGCAGAATTTTTCTTTCGAAAGAACACAAAATCAGCTTCACTGCCCTGCTTATCTTAACCACTATGAAATTCTGTTAAAACGTGTGGCTTGTGTCAGGAGAACAATGTCCGCTTAAAGTCAGTTGACATTGCGCAAGATTGCGCAGTCCTTATCCATTATGTTTTCAAAAAGAACTTTCAAGAAACATAGGGCCAAAAGAGTACCTATTTTTGGCTCCATATTTATTGGCTTGGAATGTGAGGTCTCTTAACAGACCGGGTACAGGCAATCAATGGGCGCAAACCCTCAACTGCTATGGAGGAGAAATAACTGCACTCCAAGCAGTGCGATGAGATGAGCCAGACAAAAGACTAATGAAAAACTTCAACATCTATTTACAATGAGAACAAACAACGCTTACGCGGATGCGAATTCGTTATTCGAGGAAGACTCTGACAAAAAGTCATGCAAGCGATCGCCTCATTACAATCCGCCCCAAAGCTAGTTAACCGAACCGAACAAAATGACGATCGACTCAAAGATGACTTCCACGATCTCCTCGACAGAACTTAAGCCCAATGTTCCAGCTACGACACAAAAATAGTACTAGGAGATTTCAATGCGGTACTGGACAATTTGAATTGATCACGGGGAAGTATAGCCTAAACGACTTACTTACTTTCTTATCAGGTCAGCGACCCATGGAGGATCTGAGCCTGAGCTATAGCTGCCTTCTATCCTTGACGAGCACGCTGCTTCCAGTTATCAAGACCAAGATATCTTACATCCGCGATTACTTGGTTTTCATACCGGAGGTTCGGTCTTCTCGAACCAGGAAGCTCGGAGTCGAAGGCCCTCTTAGCTAGAGCGTTGATGTCCATGCGCTCGATGTGGCCGAGCCAGTGTAGTCGACGGATCTTTGACTTCCGGACTACATCCACATCTTTGTACAGCTCATAGAGTTCGCTGTTATGTCTTCTTCTCCATTCACCTTCCTCACAGACAGGACCAAATATCCGGCGCAGAATTTTTCTTTCGAAAGAACACAAAATCAGCTTCACTGTCCTGCTTATCGTCCAGCTTTCGGCTCCGTACAGCAAGACTGGCAGAATGAGCGTTTTGAAAAGCATGACTTTGGTCTTTCGAGTGAGGAGTTTTGTTCCCAGTTGTTTGGACAAGCCGAAGTAGCAGCGGTTGCCAAGGGCAATTCTATGCCGGATCTCCACTGTGGTGTCATTTGTGGAATTTACGTTTGCCCCGAGGTAAACAAACTCCTTAACTAGCTGTCAATTGTTACATTTGGTCCCAGGTGGTGAGCGACGGATTGGTTTTTGCTTGACAGCATGTATTTCGTTTTGTCCTCATTGATCTTAAGACCAACTCGTTTCGCCTGTTCTTCAATCGCCGTGAATGCTTCCACAATGCGAGAACACGCGATGATGTCGATATCATCCGCGTCAAAGATAGTGCCTTATCTGTTGACGCCTGCCCGTCGCACTATCTGCGCCAGCACCAGGTTGAAGAAGTCACATGACAGCGCATCTCCTTGCCTAAATCAGGTGCATGCTTCAAACGGTTCCGAAGTCCGCCACTCCGCCAAGTGCACGGTGCATCGCGTATTTTTTGGCGTGGCGCGCCACAACTGGATCAGTTTTCGATCGATTCGAAACTCGTTGGTCTTTTCCAAGATTTGTCGAAGTGTGAACATTTGGTCTATAGTCGATTTGCCGCGCCGGAAGCCGCATTGGCAGCTGCCTATTAGTGCGGTGCAAAATGGCTTTAGACGTTCACACAATACGCTGGACGGGATCTTGTATGCGACATTGAGCAGGGATATACCTCTAAAGTTCTTGCAAGAGGTAGGATTGCCTTTTTTGTGGATGGGGCAAATAGAGTTGGTATTCCAGTCGTCGGGCATGCTTTCATATTCCCAAATTCTGCAGATGATCTGGTGCATGCTCCATATCAGAACATCGCCGCCAGCCTTGAAGAGCTCTGATGGCAAGCCATCTGAGCCTGCGGCCTTGTTGTTCTTCAGCTTCTGAATAGCTGTGCCGACTTCTTCGATGCTGGGTGGGAGGACTACTTCAGCGGCTGGAGCTGGGATTTCCTCGGTCCCTACCACTCTCTCTTGGTCATGCTCGTTAAGCAGCTGCTGGAAGTGCTGCTTAAATACATCCACTATTCTCTGCGGGTCGGTGACAAGATTACCCTCACAGTTTCGAAGAGCCAGGGTGCCCCTTTTGAAGCCTCCTGCAAGGCCTTTGGCTTCCTTGTAAAAGGCTCGTATTTTATGTTTATCCCTAGACTCCCCGATAGCCTTGAGCTGGTAGGCTGCGAAGATTCTTTTCTTCTGTCGCAGTCGTCTTTTCTCCTCCCTTCTTCTGGCTCGGTACTCTTCTTGCGCTGCCCTGGTTTTCCTTTGCAGCACCTTTTGGTACGCCTCGTCGGTTGCTACCTTTTTCTGCTCACACTCGCCATCATACTACGGGTTGCTTGTCGGAGGTGGTAAGTACCCGAAGGTGGTTTCGGCTGCTTCATGAATGGCTGCGCGGAAATGCAGCCACATATTATTGGCATTTGTGTTCGACGTAGGCATAATGCAGAGTCTTTCGCTCAGCTGCACCCTGTAGACTCTGGCAACCTCCGGTGTGCTCAGGCGCCCAATGTCGAACCTCCTTCTGATGGGCTGGGGCAGCTTTCTGACATTGGACAGTCGAGCTCTGAATCTTGCTGCTACGAGGAAGTGGTCAGAGTCGACATTTGCCCCTCTGAATGTTCGCACATCCAGGATGGCTTGACGAGTGCTTTACGTCAATGAGCACATGGTCGATTTGGTTGGCGGTTCGACCGTCCGGAGATCGCCAGGTTGCTGTGTGGATTCGCTTACGAGGGAATCTTGTGCTATTTATCACCGCATTACGAGCTGTCGCAAAGTCCGTGAGTCGGAAGCCGTTATCTTTGTTGTATCGTTTAGGCAGTGCTTTCCGATCACTCCGCCAAGGTTGTTCTCTTTACCGATTCTGGCGTTGAAGTCCCCGAGCACGATTTTAACATCGTACTCCGAACAAGCTCCGTAGGCGTTGTCCAGGAGGTCATAAAAGTCCTCCTTGATAGGGTCTTCAGCCACATATAAGGCTGATGTTATAAAATCTGCCTCTGATGCGGATCACTGCCAGGCAATCACTTATAGGTGATCGATGACCTTCGACCTTAACCGCTTTCCCACGACAAATCCCCAATCCCAGTAAGTGCAATTTTTTGTGAC
The DNA here is from genome assembly GCA_951905685.1 of Eumerus sabulonum. Classification (NCBI taxonomy): domain Eukaryota; kingdom Metazoa; phylum Arthropoda; class Insecta; order Diptera; family Syrphidae; genus Eumerus; species Eumerus sabulonum. The sequence continues at coordinate 216,157,399 of OX645060.1, forward strand.
AGCTGTAATAAATGTCGCAATACAGAGGGTGTTTTTAAGAGGTTTGTAAACGGAGAGCGCCGTGGCGCAGTGGGTAGTGTGTTGGCCTCTGACGCCGATGACTCGGGATCGAATCCCGACACAGCCATGTCATCGAACGTGTTTTTCACGGTGTTTCTCCTCAGCGGGGTTCTGACAAAACCCCCTGTAGTAAAATTGTCATGAAAAGCTTCTCAAAATTCGCCGTTCGGAACCGGCAATAAAACTGTAGGTCCCTTTCACCTATGTGAAAAATGAAATCACACACAACATGGGTGATTGAGAGAAGCTCGGCTCAAGTTCTTCATGGACTGTAACGCCAACATACATACATACATACGTAAACGGAGATCTAACTTCTTAAAGCGTGTGGGTTAACCAGTTCTCAAACCAAAACGATCCGACGATCACAGGTTCGTGACACGTCGCAGCAAATGATAAACAGGTAGCCTGGCATGTTAAAGGGAAGGAAAGAAAAAAAATAAAAAAACTTGTTTGCCTTTCCACTTTTTATTTTAATAAAGTTAAAAGAGAAAAAGGAAATTAATAAAAAATAATGATTAAGTAAAAGGTGAAATTCAAAGAGAAAAAGGTTAAAAATTCAAAAAGGGGAAAAAATTAACAAAATAATTCGAAAGGGGAAAAAACAAATAAAATTCAAAAGGGAAAAGACGTGATGGCAACTTCAAAAATATACTAAGATTCGCGATGGTAATATTTCGCATAAGTGTGGATAGACGAAAGGCAGTGGTGTACCCGACCGCCGAATAGTAAAATCAAGCTTAGCTTTAACCCACTAAAACGCAAGTGTGGCACTTTTCTCTCGGTGGAAGTATCCTGACCGGTTTGAGCGAAGTACAAAACCTGTGTGAGTCTGCACCGATTTCAGCACGGCTTTTGTAATATTTTGTGCCGTAGATGCGGACCGTTAAAGTGGAAACGCAATCTGGCTTGCGCGCGCGCGTGCTTTTGACAGGCTTTGTGCCGACTTCGATATAATGTGTCAGACGCACGCAACCACAATTCGCAACACACAATCTGGCTTCAAGTCAGCGTAGAGAGCTTAGGAAAATGACGATACTATGTTCCGTTTCCTCAAAATTTACACATATTACAGTGCAGAAAGAAGAGTAGATATGTGTTCTGTTTTATTTATATGATTTAATTGGAACATAAATATAAGAAAATATCAGCTCAAATAAAGGTACATATATGTTTATAAAAAAATATGCATTTAGGTCTGTAACACCCATCATGATTAGTTTGCATTAAAAAAATCCAATAATAAGCTACTAAAATGTATGCATGTTGAAAGCGAACAACTCGGAACACTACATGACAGAACACGTTACACAATTCTGCTAAAATCGAACAACACAATGAAACACATTTGTCAAATGCACGCCTGGAGTAGAGAGTATCTCTACTCCGGCGCTTTTCTCGACTTTACGATATTTACGATATGAGGTCGAGCAAAAGTTGAGGTAACATTATGTGTTACTTCATAAGATATCGTTGTTCCTACTCATGCTGTCAAAAGCACGCGCGAGTTACGACGTCCCCCAGTCACCCCGTCGCCCCCTGAATCACCCAACCAACATACACGACTCCACGACACCAGATAGCCACAAGCTTCCCCGCAACACCCCATCATAACGATGACCGCCACTACCGCCCCATACGCAACCAGCAAACATCCGGTCAGCGCACCCATCGGCTCATCAAACACCGACACATATCGACCAATCAGCGCTTTTCTTTGTAATTGCGCAAGTGAAACAATGATCTTGCAATGTCGACGTCTGTTCGCCTCCCGACCCAAAATCAATATTGCAAGCTCATCGAATCACTTGCGCAAAACCGAACTTTTATTCTGTTAAATAAATGAATATTGTGACAGTCTTCTTTGTGGGATTGAACCTTCAACGAATAAAGCATTATAACGAAAGTAAATTTGTTTTTTTTTTATTAAACGACGAATCGGAAAAGTTAAGTGGCGCAGTCTGTAGGATCGGTGAACAGTGACGGTACTAAGTCTTATTATTTTATTGCTATACAGTTTGTGTCTCGAGTTAAACTTAAATAATTGTATCATCGTATCGCACGGTATATACAAGTGAACTCGATATCGTATCGCACGGTATAAGTGACTAAAAATCAGTGCCGAAACCGAACTTTGTACCGCGTACTCTGTTGGGTTTTAACCCTCAATAGACAAACATTCCCAAAAAATTATTTTTTTTTCCTATTAGCCAAGAGTCATATATTGCTTTAAGGCATATTTTTCGAATGCCAAGCTCAAAAAAAAAAAAAAGAAAAACCAAAAACTGCCTTTATTACGTATCAACTAAGGAGAATATCGAAAAGCTTGACTTCCATTTCTGAGAGCAACACGATTGCTGCACCTCTTGATAACTCTGATTTATACCTAGACACAATGAACCCTTCCGAACGGTCTCCTTCGAATCCAGCATCGAGCCAGATGCCATTAAGGATCTCCCGAAATTCGACGGCAATCCCCGCCTCTTGTATGAATTTTGCCCATATGGCAAAATTTTATTAAGAGGCATACGCTATTCCGATAAGAGAACGGAAACATCTCTTATACGAGTTTAATCAAGAAGGAAATTTGAAATTTTTAATTTTCAAATTTTATAACTTTTTCGATGGACTCTTAGGACTCGACGCTCTTCTTACTTTAGATGCGAAAATCGACCTTGAAAACAAGGTTCTAACTACAAAAAATGCCACTATCCATATAAACATTCAACCCAACCACTCTTCAGGCATCATCAAAATTCCAGCAAACTCGAAAATACTAACTAAAGTACCAATAGATAAGGAATCTGGTAGTGTCTATATAAATTCTGCGGAAATAAACCCTTACCTTATTGATAATCAAGGCCTTGACCAAGTTGAACATTGGCAAAGTACAGTAGAAGTGACCAATTATTCCCCGGAAGATCAATTCTTCATGTTAGAATCCCCATTACACGCCGAGATATATGAATCTTCTGAGTTTATTGAAATTAATAATTTTAACGAGGCAAATCCAAACATCGACTATTCATCCCCAATTGACATACTGAATTTATTAAGAATCAATCATCTTAACGATGAGGAGCGCAAGGAACTCTTGAAAGTATGCAAAGCATACAGATATATTATCTACAGAGAAAACGAAACACTTTCCCTTACAAATCAAGTCAAGCATAAAATATGTACCACCGATGACATACCTACCTATACCAAGTCATATAGATACCCGTATGTACATAAGGAAGAGGTACAAAAACAGATTTTAAGAATGTTGGAACAGGGTATTATTCGGCACAGCTATTCTCCTTGGAGCTCTCCCGTATGGATAGTTCCGAAGAAACAAGATGCCAGTGGCCAACAAAAGTGGAGACTGGTAATCGATTACCGAAAGGTAAACGATAAAACTATATCCGACAGATACCCAATCCCCAACATCAGTGAAATACTGGGCAAGCTCGGCAGGTGCGTATATTTCACAACGCTTGACCTTGCGAGCGGATTCCATCAAATAGAGATGGATCCCAAGCACATTGAAAAAACAGCTTTCACCGTGGAGGGAGGTCATTATGAATATACTAGGATGCCGTTTGGTCTAAGGAACGCCCCATCTACCTTTCAAAGGGTAATAGATAACGTTTTGAAGGACCTAATAGGGAAAGTCTGCCTCGTCTACCTGGACGACATCATAATATATTCAACCTCCTTACAAGAACACCTCGAGAGCCTAACGCGTGTCTTCGAAAAGCTAAGTGGATCCAATTTCAAGATCCAAATGGACAAGTGCGAATTTCTTAAAAGGGAAATCGCTTTCCTTGGCCACATCATCAATTCTGAAGGGATTAAACCTAATACCGCAAAAATTCAGGCAATAAAAGTTTTCCCCATACCCAAAACCCGTACAGAAATTAAAGCATTCCTAGGACTGGTAGGGTATTATAGGAAGTTCATTAAAGATCTCGCCAGAATAACTAAACCACTTACAAAATGTCTGAAAAAGGATGAGTCAATAAGAATAGATGCGGATTATATTGAGGCCTTCGAGACCTGCAAAAACTTGCTGGTAAACGACCCCATACTTCAACATCCAGACTTCAACAGACCATTCATCTTGACCACAGATGCAAACAACTTCGCCTTGGGAGCAGTCCTATCCCAAGGACAGATAGGAAGCGACAAACCTATTTGCTACGCGAGCCGCACATTGTCGCAGAGCGAATGCAACTACTCTACCATCGAGAAAGAGTTGCTTGCAATAGTTTGGGCTACGAAATACTTTCGGCCGTATCTCTTTGGATGAAAATTCAAAATAGTTACGGACCATAGACCGTTAACCTGGATAATGAGTCTTAAGGAGCCAAACTCAAAATTGGTAAGATGGAGACTCAAACTAGAAGAGTTTGATTATGGAATTATTCATAAAAAAGGAAAGGCGCAGATGCGCTTAGCCGCATAAAGATCAAAGAACTTCCTGACACAATAGGGCAAGAAATTTTTACGAGTACGATTCATAGTGCCGACGAAAACCTTAACGATGGCATCCCATTGTCCGAAAAACCCCTAAATGAATTCAATTTGCAAATAATTCTCGAAAAGAATTCCAGTCGATCCCCTATGACAGTAGAAACCATCTTCAAAAATAAACAGAGAAGGGTCATACGACGAGAAAAATTCAGCGAGGAAATCATGTCAGACATTTTTAAGAAATATTTTTCCCCCAATGGACAGACAGCCATTTATACCAACGATGATATCTTTTCAATCGTACAGTCGACATATTCTAAATACTTCTCTCAGGGCAAAATATTTCGGTTGATCAGGTGTACGGAAATTCTCGAAGATATAACGAACGAAGATGATCAGGAAAAGCTAATCCGGGACCACCATGAGCGGTTGAACCATAGGGGAATCAGCGAAACACTTATGCATCTTAGAAGAGATTTCTGTTTTCCAAATATGTTGAACAAAATAACCAAAACAATTAACAATTGCGACAAATGCCAAATTTATAAATACGACAGAAACCCCCCCACAAGCACAATTCCAAAAACCCGAAATACCTTCAAAATCAGCATAAATATTAACCAAATTTTAAGACTTACAGACAAATTTTCTAAATTCGCCTGTGGTTACACTCTTCGTTGCCGAAGTAGTATAACAGTACTTAAATCTTTGAAGCAGTTTATTAGCCTATACGGCATCCCTAAAAAGATCGTCTGCGATCAAGGCTCAGAATTTGTGGCCAACATCTTCCGAGACTTCTGCAAGCAGTTTGAAAACAACCTGCACTACACATCCTTTCAACATACTAGTAGCAACGCACCTGTTGAGAGGTTACACTCTACGCTCACCGAAATATACAGAATCATTCTTTCCAAAAGAAAAGAAAGTAAACTCTCAACCGATCACGACGAAATACTTTACGAAACACTTATAACTTACAATAACGCAATACATTCCTCAACTAAACATACGCCCTACGAACTATTCTTTGGAAGACCCTATAAGTTCACAAAAACGCTTACCTTTTCCACTGAACATGATTACCTTTCCAAACTGAATTCCTTCCTCAATGAACTGTACCCCAATATCCAAGAAAAGGTTCAACGAGTGACAGAGGCCAGGATTGAAAAGACTAATGCACCGCGAGAGGTTCCTGAGGATGTCAGCGAAAATGAGGTTGTTTTCAGAAAGGAAGCCAGGCGCAACAAACTCGCGCCCAGATTCTCCAAACATATAGCGAGCAAAGATAACAAACTCACTATACTAACTAGAGAAAACAAAAAAAAAAATACATAAAAGCAAACTAAGACGTTAGAAAAAAGAAAAATAAATTAACTTAGAACATTCATGGCATATGAGTGTTAACATGATAGTAGAATCACTGCATATGATTCAGAGGCTACCCACTAGCTAGTTTAAGGAAACCTTAGTTGTAGTAACAAATATCATTATTTTAGTCAGTAAGATTTACTAAGAAAATCTTAGCTATAATTATAGTAAAGTAAGATCTTAGATATAACTAGCAATGTAAGTAACAAACAGATCATGGCATATGATCAAGAAAATATCATCAGATCAGGCCATGGCAAATGGAAGATCGATGAACAGAACACGCCTCAGGCGACATATTCATCTCTCCCTTAATACCTTTTCCTTTTCAGTCCCCAAAACCTCTCTTCCCAATTAATTGAAATGTTCAACCTCCCTAGAGACCGTGGTATTCGACAGACGAAAATAGAAGCACTTTTAGAAAAAACATATAACGTCGTAAAGAAAGAGCACCACATACTCAGTGAAACCCAGTACCTTAACCAGATGAATTTTAATATTGACCTACTAACCAACCATATCACGAATATCGCAGAGGCTGTGATACTGAGTAAACTTAACATAATACCTAAACTCCTGCTGAATGCAGAGGAATTGGAAAATATTAAAAACAAATTAAGTTTGCAAAACATAAATATAAAATCTCACGAACAAATATATGAGTTCTTGGGTTTGCAAGCATATTACAACAACAGTAATATCATTTTTAACATTCTAATACCCGTAGTGTCCTCTCAAAATTACTCCCATTTTCATATTATCCCACTTCCTATCAACGACACTAAGCTCATAATAACACACCCATACATAAGCATTAATAATAACGATATACAGTACTTTAACGCACCTTGCCCCAAGATAGAAGGTTCTTACTACGGCTCGACTCCAATACATCAAGAAGAAACCAACAAATCCGATTGCATTGGGAAACTAATAAACAACGAAGCGGCCAATTGTCCACTCAGTGACGCGGGGAGAATAGAGACAATCTTACAACCAGAGCCTAATTTCCTTTTGTTCATAAATGTTCCTAAAATACTAATAAATTCTACTTGTAGTACCAAAATCCCAACCATAGAGGGCACAGCAATTCTCCATTATCAAAGCTGCAGCGTGGAAGTCAACGGCTTAGTCTACGAACACAACCCTGATACATTCTGGGACGATATCCACATCCCATCATTACCAAGCAGCGTTATTACATCAAACTTCACCCAAGAAATATTAAACCTGGAGAAACTGAAAGCATACAACTTCCAGACATATGCCAAACCAAACAACCTAGGCATCAAAACTGAGGTTCTGCACTACATCACTACGTCTACAACCGCAACATTTACCATCAGCATAATCATCATCATGATCATCATTACCATCATCAGCAGAAGGAAGTCCTGCACCACCTCAACTCCAACACTACAATCCTTCGCTCCAGCCCCAATGACGTCCTTGTGGCCTTCGCTCTACATTAAGGGGGGAGGAGTTACGACGTCCCCCAGTCACCCCGTCGCCCCCTGAATCACCCAACCAACATACACGACTCCACGACACCAGATAGCCACGAGCTTCCCCGCAACACCCCATCATAACGATGACCTCCACTACCACCCCATACGCAACCAGCAAACCTCCGGTCAGCACACCCATCGGCTCATCGAACACCGTGGGCACATATCGACTGATCAGCGCTTTTCTTTGTAATTGAGCAAGTGAAATAATGATCTTGCAATGTCAACGTCTGTTCGGCTTCCGACCAAAAATCAATATTGCAAGCTCATCGAATCACTTGCGCAAAACCGAACTTTCATTCTGTTAAATAAATGAATATTGTGACAGTCTACTTTGTGGGATTGAACCTTCAACGAATAAAGCATTACAAAGAAAGTAAATTTGTTTTTTTTTTTATTAAACGACGAATCGGAAAAGTTAAGTCCCGCGAGCTACGACACCTACCTGTCCCCCATCGCCCCCTAAGCCCACAAACACCACATACCAAGTTATGACACCCTTCCCCGTCCGGCACCCCCTACATCTTCAAAACACCATTGCAGTAGACAACCATTCCCATCGCATTCCGAGTTACCACACTCACCTGTCCCCCCACCGCCCTACAAACCATAAAACACCACATACCGAATTATGACACCTATTCCCCGTCCGTCACCCCCTACACCATTGCAGTAGTCAACCATTCCCATCGTTTCCCACATGACACTGAAGTACACCCGTCCATCCATCCCAAACATCCCACCTCATCAGCAAATATGAATATCAAAATGTAACATTAGATTCACATTGTAATTGCACAGGTGAACTTTTCGAGTGCAATAGAATGCAAACTAAGCGTCTGGAAGACATCCGGTTATTCTTTGCAACGAAAACTTCACCTTGGCAAACCAGGAATAAAGCAGTTGTTACCTGTAAGCTGTTACCTGTAAGCGAGACCGAACGGTCAGAATAAATTGTTATTTTTTTAATGAGTTTGTGTTTCGAATATACATATAAGCCGCACACAAGCCAGATTGTGTTTCCACTTTTACCCTTCAATTCCTCTGTTTAAGGTCGCCACGTAATTTTTTTTTCTTTTTTTTTTTGTTTTTACGTAAATAGGGTTTGTACATTATAATAAATAAAGTAAAATTTAAACATAAAGAATAACAGGTTTGATTTTTAAACTGGCAACACTGTTTTTACAGATTGCCAGCTAAAAGTGGATTTGTAGTTAGTACCTACGTCTTGCCAATTTGCAGTGAATTCATCACCGTCAAAACACGGTGTAGAAATTGTAAAATCTTATTTCGAAAACCATGGTACTGTTCGCCAAACTTATCGTGCGCTACGTCCATTTAACGGTCGTCCATCTGAGCAAATTATTAGGAACACGGTGAATCGGTTTCGCTCCACGTACATTCTAGTCGATAATACGTATCCCCAAAGACAACAAACAGTGCAAACAAAAAAAAATTATTGCCATTGTGGAGCGCAGTGTTGAGGAGAATCTGAATAAGTCGATTCCCCATCGTGCACAGCAATTGGAGCCATGCCCATCCACTTTATGGAAGATTTTAAGAAAAGTTCTTGGTTTATAAGATCCAGCTCGTGCTGGTGGGGAATGGAACTCTCATATCACTGATTTCAAGGTCGATATTGTACCATTTTCTGATCATCTCCCGCCAAAATGGATTCCAAAAAATGATGTTACTGCCTAAACTTAAATGGAATGGAAATAAAGCAAACCAGTATCGTAGGTAATTAGAAACTAGCTTGGAGAGCCGGAGTGACATGGATCTAGGTCTAGGGGGTGGCCGTGGTGCAGTGGTTAACATCATTGACCGCCGAGCGAAAGGTCTATGGTTCAAATTTGCTTCGTAGCCAAGAAAAAAGTAATTCCTATACGGACAAAAAGTATGCAACGCAGTTGTGAATAGAAAGTTACCAGACGTACTGCTGCAGGCATAACACTTACAGTATATGGCCAACTGAAATTCATCCTCTGCGTATGCAATACTAAAGTGCTTAAACGAATTACCACGGACTATAACCAACTCGGAATTTGGTCGGCTGTCGTCCTATCTAGGTCCTATCTAGGACAACCACCCCTGAGAGTAGTGAACGAACATCAACGACCCCAACTACTGCACTCCGTTCAGGTTGTGTGTGTAAACACATCATAAGAGAATATAAAAAAAAAAAACCAAAGGAGGTAATTAAAACTTCATATCCGTCTGATAATTGCAGAACCAAAAAGATAGGGAAGGCGCATTGGTATGATATCGAATGCGAAAAGGCAAGAAATAAATCCATTTCGTGACCAATAAAGCAAGTTATGCAAGCGCATGAAGGAGCTGTATTTTGAGGCAGAGGCGGAAAAGCTGGCGAACTGCAGCAACAGTGCAGAATTTTGAAATTTGATGAGGAAATTTAATGGAAAGTCTTATATTATAAACCAGAAACTGAAACCTCATGCCTCGCCGCGCCGTGTAGTAGCATTGTGAAACAGGCATCATACTATGTTTTCATACTTCAGAGATCTGCTAAATATTTCTGTTGCTACTAACTCTATTTGTTATGCAGCACCTAGAATAGACAACCAAGACCTCGATGCAAGGTTTACCTACGAAGAAATTATTGAAGCTCTGAGTAGGTTAAATGATGGTAAAGCGGCAAGTTCTGATGGGATCCCAGCAGAGTTCTATAAATATGGAACTCAGAAATTAACCAATGAGTTATTAACCATCTTTAACGAAGTTATGGGTCATGGAGAGATACCGCAGCAGTTTCCAAAAGCGCTGATCTCCCCGATTCATAAGAAAGGTAGTACAATGGATCCGGCGAACCATCGAGGTATATCCTTTTTAAATGCCTCGCACAAGGTCTTTACGACCATCTTGCAAAGTCGCCTGGGTGCTTGGATCACGACTAATAACCTCATTAGCGAACATCAAGCTGGATTCAGAACTGGATATTCAACAAACGATCACATTTTCGTCCTACGGAGTATCGCAAAGTCGTTTCTAAATGAAACTGTAAAATTGTACGCATTATTTGTAAACTTTAAGTCAGCATTTGATACGGTGGATAGAAATGCGTTATTATTATAAGCTATACGAAGGAATGGGAATGCCTTGGCGGTTCGCAAGGATATTAAAAAACCTGTACGATTGGACAATATCTGCAGTGGGGAATGGTAAAAAATTGTCACATTAGTTTCAGACACGTTCAGGTGTGCGACAAGATTGCACACTGAGTCCTACCCTTTTCGCACTTTTTATTGAGGATCTGACTAAATGCCTTCCTGGCGGGATTGGATATCAAAGCCTTATTGTTTTCAGATGGCATTGTCCTACTGGCATATACACCTGAATCCATGCAACACATGATCAATCGGTTAGGGGAATACTGCAAGTAATGGAACTTAACAGTGAATCTGGAAAAAACAAAAGTTGTGATATTCAGGAAAGGAGGAGGAAGAAATCTTAGCAACGAAAAATGGCTCTTCATGGACAAGCTTGCAAGAGCCAAGTCTGCAATTGCGGCCACATTGTTTAACTGTTTTTCTAATAAAAATATTAGTCACAGGGCCAAGTTTCGGATCTTTGAAACAGTTTCGGAAGCCATCATGCTATATGCGGTACGGGTATGGGGTTATAAGAGTTACGAAACAGTAGAGAAATTACGAAGATATTATATTAAAAGGATCTTTCGTATACCATCAAAAGCTCCTAACTATATGGTTATGCTTGAAACTGGATTGCCACCTCTCTTCATATGAACCCTTAAGCTCCATGTGGACTATATTCTTAAAGTCCTTAGAATGTCCAATGAAAAGCACCCTAAGAAGATAGCGGTTAATGCTATAAGGAAGAAAACGAGTTGGTGTGGGGAATGGCACGATTTGAACCAATGGTGTGGAATACAGCTGAATCTTGATGCTCAAGATTATAATGAATGGAAGCCAAAGCTTTATGAACTTATTTCAAAAGTTGATCAACGATTCAGAAAAAAATATATATGTGAAGCGACAAATTCTACTCATGGAATCCTATACAGTCAATTGAATCACAGCCTTGTGGAAAAAACTGTTTTAGAGATGAATTAAGTGTAGAGGAGATCTCCATGATGGTAAAGTTGCCAGGAAAGCTTTTACAACTTAACTACGGTCCTCATAGAAACGATTTAGCAATTTATTGCAGCCTATGTAATAGGCAGGAGAGAGAGGATATAATTCACTTCGTAGGTCGCTGCCCGATTTTAGCCGAAACGAGGGAATCCTTCTTGGGCGCAAGCTTTCTAACGGATGGGCAAATAATTTACCTTCTTAATGATATGAACGTCCAAAGACTTTTTAAGTTCTGTAAAACTGCATTAGCTTATCGTCAGAGAATCTGCGACGAAAACTTCTAAACATTTTGTTCTGTAATTTATTTCTTTATGGCGTCATTTTCTTAACTTATTTACGTTATGTAGTTATTTTATTTTGTCAATCGGGAGACGGCAATGCCATGCTAAATGATTTTGAACAATTATGATGAAATACTTACTTTCCAATAAATCTTAAAAAAAATAATTATATAAACTCAGATTCATCAACAATATCTGGGGGCACGGCAGTGCCCCTGCCAAGTCGAGCAAAAAAGTGGCACGGCCGTACCATCCTTTTCTCGTAACATAATAGGCCATTTGCGACCCCCTATAACTTCGTTGTGCATAAAACTAGAAGTCAGAATTTTCAGTAACCAAGCAAGCATGTTTTAAGTAAATGAATTGACTTGGAAATCGCACTAAATAATCTAATTTCATATAATATGTATTACTTGTGAGAAATATTGTGTTTTCACGTGATGGCCAGGTCAATCTATTTACTTAAAACACAAAAGATTTTGATATTGGTATGGTCACTATAAGATGTTGTTAGGTTAGCTAATTACGTAATAAATCAAGGCAGAAGGTCCGTTAAGTAGGGACTGAATAAATCAACCGACTTGGTAATACATGGATCTCACAACTTTTTACGGTAGAGGATCTGAGTTGCGAGGCTTGGTTTTTTTACAAGTTATGTTTTTCATGGCGTTTCACGTGATGCGGATCGGGCCGTTAGTAAAAATGATCTGAGAGGCGCGTATTCTGCGTTTAAGGTGTATGCAATACCAAACCCACCCATTGCATTCAATGACGGCAACCTGTTCTCCACAACGGAAAGCCAACTATAGCGGGGGCGAGAATATCTTGCAACAAATGACGCCGTGAATGTGAACGCACAGGGTCTTACAACGGTTTTCCCACTTACACGACGCAATCCCGACCGACTAATCTCTACGGAGCTGCCATTATTGTCAGAACTTTTAGTCGCAATAAACACATTAAAGAACAGTTGATTTACCGGCTCTGACAATATCCCAAAATCTTAAAACATGGTTCTGACATCCTATCTCCCATCTTCTTTTTGGTGGCGTTATAGCCCATGAAGGACCGGAGCCAAGCTTCCCTCAATCACCCATGTTCTGTGTGATTTATTTTTCACACAGGTGAAAGGGACCTACAGTTTAATGTGAGTTGAGAAGCTTGTTTATGCAAGTATACTCCTATGAGAGCACCGTGGCGCAGTGGGTAGTGTGTTGGCCTCTGACGCCGATGACACGGGGTCGAATACCGATACAGACATGTCATCGAACGTGTTTTTCGCGGTGTTTCTCCTCAGCGGGGTTCTGACAAAACCTCCTGTAGTAAAATTGTCATGAAAAGCTTCTCGAAATTCGCCGCTCGGAACCGGCAATAAACTGTAGGTTCCTTCCACCTGTGGGAAAATTAAATCACACACAACATGGGTGATTGAGAGAAGTTCGGTTTGAGTCCTTAATGGACTGTAACGCCAACATACATACATATATGTACATACTATAGGGGGGTTTGTTAGTACGTCGCCAACGAGGGACGCCGCAAAAAAAAAACATTCGATGGCGTTGGTGTTATCGGAATCCAAACTCGCTCATCGTGCGCTTCAGTCTAACACACTAACCACTACGGTGCCCTCCTATCTCCCGTACTGCTTTGTATGCTTAGAGAGACTTGGCTTTTGAGAACTATCAAGAAAATATTTACGCTAAACATTCTGAATCGCATTGTGCTGCCCCTATACAACCATGCATTGTCGCATGCGAAAGCCAGGCTGGAGGCAATTATCAGCTTGGCAAACGCCGTCGGGCTTAAAATGTATGCATCCAAAAATAAATCATGCGAATTGCGATCACCAATCAAGATTCCCTACCATCATCACCGACGGTAAGCCAACTTAAATAGAAGAAGTGAATCAGCTCTATCACCTAAGGACTGTAGTTGCCAAGGATGGCGACTCCGATGTCATTCTATCGCTCGCATATTTAAAGACAGAAAAGCATTCTATTATATAAACTCGGCAAAGTATGGCGTTCCAAATTGATTTCACAAAAAAATAAAGGTTTGCATGACACCATTATAAAACCCAGACTTTTCTACGGATCCGAGACATGGTGATGTGCTGAGGTATTAGACAGCACATCTCGCACGTCGCCAGTACTTTTTAATAAATTTCTACATACAGTGTATCAAATATTCTGGCCAAATATTATTACCAACACAATGGCCCACCGATAAACGTAACAAAAAAAAAAAAACAAAAAAAGGACCTAGATTGTTCACGCAGCAGCAGACGCAGGAGTAGGCCAAACGATACCTGAATTAGAACGGTCCGCAACGAAAGTGCTACATTCGGCTCCTCGTGAAAGATCAGACACATAGCACTCGACAGTGAACAATGGTCTGGTTGCCGCACTGTCTTCTAATTATCTTTTTTTTTTTTCTTTTTAGCATTATTGCTATGCTATGTACATTTATGTTTACAGGGGATTACTTAGAAGTGGACAAAATTAATAAATAAATATCTTTCGAGAAAAATAGGATATCACACTATTTCTCGAACAGACAGCGAACATAGACTGGAGAGAGGGCTAGACTATACAGTGTGTTACGTCTGTTACTAAAGAAGTAAAACCAAATAAGACATTTTAAATGTTTCTGTGTTTAAATATAGGATGAGAATCAGTTAGAAAATATGAAAATAGCAAAAATAGAAAACGTTTAGAAAAAATCTATTTTGCCAAACCCATTAGCAGATTAGTATAGTGGTCTTTGCCAAGATTCCAATAAATGGTGCAAAAATGAGCAGTGCATTTTCGCGTTATGGATTCTGATTAAATTATTTCGACATGAACTGCCCAATTTCTTTCCTAAAAGCTTAAATAGTCAAGTTTTAAACCATTGTACATTGTTATCAAATTTATCAGATGCTTTCGAGTTATTTGGATTTGGTGGCGATACTACCTCGATACTACATCTACCACCGAAGGAAGTTTCTGAACTCGTAGAGTACTGTGAAGCCAGAAAGGTTGGTCTCATTTTGTGTTGCGATGCTAATGCTGCTGGGGCAGCATCAAACGCAATACAAGAGGGGACCGTCTATTAGACTTCGCTCTTTCATCCGACCTCACCATCAACAATGTGGGCTCTCAACTAACATTTGTTATGGCCAGACGATAGGAGATGATCGACCTGACCCTATTCAACAATCATGTGAAGGACATCACTAACTTGAAGGTCTTGCCTGATGCTACGCTGTCGGACCATGGATATATCGAATTGCGATTAAATTGTAGAATTTCTTCCTTGCAGCCCAAACGGATTCCCAAAAAGACTGACAGAGAACGGTTTAGAGGGGAGCTTGAGAAATCCACTCAGGCTCTACCTAGACTAGAACGGAACGGAACAACTGGACGAGAACACCGTTCATAATCAATTGTGTTGAACTCGCATGTCCTGTCAGAAAACCTCCCTGCAGGAAATTGGTTACCTGGTGGAATGCCGAGCTTCAACGTCTTCTGAATGACTGGAACCAGTATCGGTCGAGGCATAAAGAATATAAGAAACTTATTCGCAATTCGAAAAACGTTTCTTAAAAGACCTTCTGCGAAGAGATCAAGCTCTGAATGCGACTAGCAAGTTGGTTAAAGTTTTAAACGAAGAAAACCCACAAAGCTGGATACACTCAGGCAACCTGATGGTACCTTTACTGAGTCAAAAGTAGTGGAAACTCTGAGTTTACTGCTTCAGACTCATTTCCCGGGAAATTAGATCGCCATCGGCTTGTTGAACACCCCTTCAAGGGAAACTGCAACTGAAACAATGAAAACAACGTCGCGCGTAGTTAGGATTGAAGCTGTTGCATCCTTCGTTGGCTTCACATCGCCAGGCACTGACGGAATATACCCTGTTATGCTGCATAGAGGTATAAGGCAGCTGCTTCCTACTTTTAAAAGAATTTTCACTGCTAGCCTAGCGCCCGTTCCTTGGCGCACGGTGAAAGTAAACACTTGGCAAGAGTTTTAGACCAATTAGTCTAACCTGCTGAAAAGCAAAGTGCGGAAAGTTGTAATGCATTCTCTTCCGAAAACGCAACATGCTTTTCAATGCGAGACTGCGCTTCAAAATCTAGTGGCGTCCTGTCTCCGCTGTCATGGTGCATGGCAGCCGACTCTCTGTTTGATGCTCTCAATGCCTCTGGAATCTATGCCGAGGCCTATGCGGATGATGTCAATGCTCCTTCTGTCTACTATGCTTAGCGACTCTGCGTCTCAAAGCACAGATGGCGCTATATGTGATCGATAATTGGTGTGCCAGAAATGGGCCGCCGATTAATACTCTTAGGACCGATGTGGTTCTCTTCACGAGAAGGAGGAAAACTAATGACATGACTCAGCTGGTACTAAAAGGCACATCCATCCCGGTATCCAAGGAAGCTAAGTGTCTAGGACTCATCTTAGATAGCAAACTAAAGCACGTTGAGTCAAAACCACCAACGCGCTGTCAGCTTTCCGGAAATGCAAAGCTTTTGGCAAAACGTGTGGTTTATCGCCGCCAAAGGTCGTCTGGATCTACATGGCAATGAGAAGACCTGTAATCTCATATGCATCGGTTGTCTGGTGGAACAGACAAACACGCAAACACGCCGTAGCCTCTTTTACCAAACTCCAAAAAACGGTTTGTCTCAGCTGCACGAGGTTTTTCCCAAGCACGCCGCCGGGCGCTGCTCTATATGCTATGATGAACCTTCCAACTTTTAATATATTGATCAGAGGGTGCTCTAAAAGCCATGTCTCGTCTGATATGGCTTGCGCAAGAATTGTCCTGCGAGCTCTGTCCCATGGACGTGCCTTCTGACGCATTGACACTCGTTACCCTACTGCGCTGTAAAATCACAGTCGAGTATCCAGGACTTTAGGGTTGGCTCTGGCTGGATACTGAACCTGGAAAGGATAGTCTTCGCATTTCCACGGATGGCTCCAGGTCTCGGCGGTGTCCGGTGCTGGAGTCTTCTTTAAGCGCGAAAATATCCGACTGCACTTCTCGTTTGGAAAATATGCACCTGTCTTCCAATCAGAGTTAAACGCAAGCCTAATGGCCATGCAGTATGTTGGAAAGCACAGGTGAAGGGGGAAAAGCATATGCGTCCGCAGTGACAACCAAGCTGCACTCAAAGCTGTGTGGAACCCCCTTAGCTAGCTCCAAATTAGTGCTTGAACTCAAGTCCTTCTTGTTGAAAAGGTTTGGTGGACTGAATTCACTAAAGCTTGTATGGGTTCCAGGTCACTCTGGGATCCAAGGAAATGAGATCTCTGATGAACTGCCAGAATGGGTTCAGAGGAGAGCTTCTCAGGATCTGAAACCGCTATATATCTTCGTGCGTGCACGATCAATTTCTATGTTAACGATTGTGTGTTTAATACACACGACCGTAAATGGAGGGATTATTCAGGTTGCAGGATTACAACCTGCTATTTGAAAAAAATCCGCGACATTTCTCCTGTCTTTAAGTAGAATATAGTGATTCCTTCTTCAACAGAACCACCCAAATGTGGAACGCGCTACCCCGCCTGGTCTTCCCCTATTAATACAATATCCAAATATTTAAGGCTAATGTCAATAGGCACCTCCTCTCCCGCTCCCTGTTACCTTCTGCTCGCACAACGTCTGACATTATTAGGCCATAACCGTGAGTACGCCTGTGACTATAAAAAGAAAAAGAAAAATCGGCTGCAGAAGACTTGTGAGTGTCATAAAGCGGCGCACGCTTGGGCCGACTTGGTGTGTGCCGAATCTCTTAGCTCCTTCTCATTTTTCTCCGGAAAACGGGGAAAATACAGTAATGTAAGGTTTCTGTCTGGAGTACAATGGACCAGTATTTGCGTCTGAGTGCTCCGACAGCTGGCAGAAGCCTTCAACAAAAAAAAAAAAAAAAAAAAATGTGGTCTAGGTGCGATCCGAAAGGCCAACACGACTAATTTCGCAGTAGGAAAAATTAAAACACCCATTCAATTTCATTCATTTTTATAAGTCTTATGATTATACCGATGAACTTCGAAATACTGTTTTCAAATAATCAAGATTTTTCCTCATACGGAAAGGTTTAATAAAGCTCAATCCCCAACACAAATGGCCTACATATAAACACTTGCTTCTACAATTACCACCATATTTGATGAATAGTGGAATTTCCTTCTTCAAGTTACCAAGAAACCATCAAGAGATATCTCATCAGTACCATTCATCAACTAAGAATGCTGACCTAAGATTTCGGTAATTATTTGGGAAGATGCCCTAATCACCGATTTTGGTGAGATTCGAATATGTTGGAATAGGCTTTGTCCTGACAATTTCGATATACATACACATATATTTTAATTTCAAAGATATAAGCTTTGGAACTTCCCAAACGAATTGCGGATTTGACTTGTTTTAGTTCAATCATAGTTTTGCCTGGAATTATGCAATAAGTTCTAAATAATACATTTTTCACATATTGTAACTCCTAACAGTATGGGGGTTTCAATGGTTTAGAAGATGCACATATACATACATATACATACATATACATACATATATCTTTTTTTATGTTTATCATACAATCTGAACGGAGTGCAGTGATTTGGATCGTAGATGTTCGTTCACTACTCTCCAGGGGTGGTTGTCCTAGATAGAAAGAGAGGAACCGACCGAATTTTCACGTTGGTTGTAGTTCTCAGCAACTTTTCCATGCACCTTTGGTGTTATATTAGAATTGCACCCACAGAGTATGAATCTGAAGTAGCACTGTGGTTGTTATGCTTTCATCAGTATGTTTGATCTATTCTCATTCACAACAGCTGTGTTGCATGATTTTTTTTTTTTTGCCTTTTTTTTTTAGTTATTTAATTTCTAACGAAAAACGTTTGGACCGATTTTGCTGGAAACTAAATCAGTTCTAAATTACGTAATTACGAGTCGAATGAAACCAGTCCCATATCAATATCATCGCGATCATCGAGACCAAAAATTCGTACATACGGATTTGAATTCTGGTGACCTTGAAACGTGGAGAACTTGCCAGGGGCAAGTTTAAAAAAATGGATACGAGTCCATGTCGAATGGGCAAACGTGTTCACGAAGGGCCGGAAATTTGTAGAAAACAATCTACCTGAATGAGCTCCCATCACCTCTCGTACCGCAGCATCGTTCATCGTAAATGTGTATGTTACTACCGACCAGACAGTATGTCCTGAAAACGCTGCGATCATGTGTTTTTCGTGTTCGACCCGAACTCGCCAAGAAGGGTTGGGACTCGCACCACAACAATACGCCGGAAGATTAGTAAGGGTGCTTCGAATCATAGAGGCAATGTGGCAATATGTGTGTAGAGTTAGAGGGGTTTTTCTGTTGACAAATTTGTGCAAATTAACTGCTATACCTCGTATGGTCCAGGGTAAGCGTGCCCAACGAATGGAATCTCAGCATCAATAGCCCGATTTTCACGTTAAGAGACCGTTCTGACTGCGTTAATTACATATATGGATCTAAGTCTAAGGCCACGTACGAGATATGTATGTACATATATATGGACATGTCCTTAATGATGGTAGGAAACTCTCGCTGCTTGAAAAATGTTGAGCATCATGCTATAAAAACCGTGCTAAACACTGGCCAACCCAAGACGCATCATATGTTTCACTTTTCCTTTTTTTTTTTTTAATTCGCGCAGGTTCAAGAGTTTATATACTCTTATAACCTTATAATCTTAACACACAACCTGAACGGAGTGCAGTGGTTTTAGGTCGTAGATATTCGTTCACTACTCCCAGGTGTGGTTTGTCCTAGATCGCACAAGAGCCAACAAAATTTCGCGTTGGTTACAATTCTCAATAATTCGTTCATGCACTATTGGTGTTAATATTACATACGCACAGGATGAATTGCAGTTGGCCATACATATACTGGGAGTGTTATGCCTGCAGTGGTACGTTCGATCACTTTCCATTCACAACTCTGTTGCATACTTTTTTCCGTATAGAAATTGCTTTTTCTTGGCTATAAAACGAATTTGAACTATAACCTTCCGCTCGACGGTCGATGGTGTTAACCACTGCACCACGGCCACTGGGGCTGTATATCGGCAATAATATGGCGAATGTTGACTTCAAATTCCTATAACGTCTCTGGTTTATCGTTTTAGATTTCACATACCCCCAAACCTAGTAAACTAAAGGTGTGAAATCACATGATCGTGGGGGCCACTTCACAGGTCCATTATGCGAAATTATGCGCTCAGCAAATGTTTCCTGCAATCAATTGATGGTGTCGCATGCCGCGTTGCATGTTGCGCCATCTTGTTGAAACCAAAGCTCTATCACATCAATGCCATTCAACAGAAGAACAAAGAAGTCAGAAATCATGTTTCTGTAGTGCTCTTCATCAGAGAACAAAACTTTGCGTTGAAAATGAGGTTCAAGCTGAATCATGTTTTCGGCCCTTTCACCAAAAATATGACGATTATAATGGTCACTCGGTTTCTACTCTTGCGCAAGCCAGATCTCAAAAACTTTTAAGCCTAGATCTTTCTTTAAAATCTTCCATAAGGTGGATGGGCATAGCTGCAATTGCCGTGCACGATGGCGAATGGACTAATTCGGATCCTCCTCAACACTGCGCTCCACAACGGCATCAACTTCTTCCGTTCTTACTGTTTGTCGTCTTTAAGGATGCGTATTACCCACCGGAATATACATATATATACGTGGTGCGAAACCGATTCATCGTGTTCCCAATAACTTGCTCAGATGGATGCATGATCATTTTGGCGAACTATGGTTTTCATTCAATTACTAATATGTATTATGGTAAGAATTCGAGCAACCGCGAAGCATTCTTACATAAATTGATCGTTTCTAGTCCATGAAATACAAATTTAAACTGCAAGACAAAACTGGCATTGAAACACCCACTCGTAACAAGTCAATGAAAAAATTGGTGCCTTATCACAGCTAAGCTATGGTCTTCACTGCCATAATGCCGAATGGATGATACAACAGTAAAAATTTGTAAAAAGATAAAAACCTAAAAGCCTCGAGACATTTCACGAGGCAATACGCAAACAAATGTAACAGCTTATCTTACACGTTTTCATCCAAATGGGTCAATGGGTAAACATACCATACCTGCCAGTTTATGTCCGCATTCTAGATGCAGAACACTTTATTAACATTCATTAATACGCCTCCACAATACTCAAAGCAATAACACTTTTATTGGTCCACTTTAGTATGCCAATAAAACTATAATCTCCCGTGTCATATGTGTACATACATCGGGCGTACGGATACCAAGGTTTCCTGGTAATTAGCGATGCAAGACTAAAGAGAGTTATAAACTGTCTCGACCCGCATGTACTACATATGTAGTAGCCAGACGATGAAAACCAAACATCATTGCCGTAAGATAAATACGTCATTGGTTTAAGGCAAGTTAATCAGGCCGTACAAGGTTGTTACCTATTAGTCCTAATATTCCAAGAACCCCTTGATACCGATTGAACCCTCCTCAAGTCAGTATTTTTCCCCGATAAGCGAAGGCCAAGCTGATTTGTCAAAGCAGACATAAAACCGAGTCCCGATACCAAGACTCAATCGAATTCAAACAGCCCACGCATCGGGCCCGGATTGTAATCGCTGCCGGAACATAAAAACCCAATTTATGCGTTCCCTGTCTAGCAGATAAGCCGTTCGACGAAGTTTAATTGTGTCACGTTGCATCAGGCAAATCCAGTGGGGAAGCTGATCGCGGTACAATGCCAACCAATTTTGGGTGACAATATTTCACACTGCCGCCACTCCGATCTCAGCCGTCTGGGGTGACGGTTTTCAAGTGGGTTCCATGTGAGCGATTCTGTCACACTTGCCATCAGTCATCAGTTCAAAGGGAGACTTTTGTATGTGCGAGTGTAGCTCCGATAAGCCGAAGACATACGGTTCTATTGGGTTAACATAAAACTCCAGATTTGGTAGTGCGTCTGGATCTGGAGTCGTGAGTTCGAAACAGCCTCATCCCACATGGTATTACGCTCATTTGTCATATATGGGAATAGATGAGTTCCAGCAGCCACGCACGTCTGTCAATCGGTGCATTGATTTCATGTGTGCGTTCGTGACAGTTCAGTCGTTTGCTTTGACTCAGATTACAAAACGATCGCTTTCTGTATGAGCGCATATATCATATACATATAAGGCATCGTCAAATTCACCGATCACGCGGGTGGTCTATCGGTTGGAAATTGATTTCATTGCCACCCGCACGCGTATGTACATACATATATCGCGCGACATGGCATGGAAACGTCATGCCCATCCCGATCGAAAAGCCGCAGCGGTAAGCGGAAAACATACTCGTAAACCGAAAATACCTGCACTCGATGCAGCTACGATAGATCGGCATTACGGTCGGCAATAAAGTCGCAACGGGCCGTGCGCCATTTCCCGGCGGTGATTTGTGTTTTTGAAATGTCAGATTGACAGTGATGGCACAGCGGGCGCGTGGTAATTGTTTGGGCATATGAAAACGTTTGTTTGACGGGATGTGTCAAGCGGTTTTCCTTGTACATAGGTAGGGTCGTTATAGCGCGTTTATTGCTGGTTGGCTTGCTCGGTGTAATGTTATAGGAGGAAGTACCAATTGTGATCGATTCGGGCTTAGGCTTACTGACAGATGGAAGAGTGGGCTTGTCGCCGGATTATGGGCTTCAAGGAGCGATTGTTAGTTGTAATTGTCAATAGAAATCCAATTAGCGGCACAATGATCGTAAATTGGATTATGGTTATGTATGTTGTCTCCGTTGGGACGTGCTTGTCACTTAGCCTTTAAGCTTACTAGTTGATTCGGTTTAATTTGCTTGAGCTGTGGGATGTCAAATGCTTTTCCACATCTTTCCCCCTTACGTCAGCGATACATACATCACAGTCACAACCTATCAATATCGTTCTAAAGTTTCACATTACATACGTACGTCATATACCCACTTACAGGTCACACGCAACACATTGCAAACAGATTAGATATCAGAAGACTTCGATAGGTCTGACTAGATGTCACCATGTCGAATGAGTGGTATTTTCCTTTGAGGATTTATGATATCAAAGGAAATATGTACTTTGTACTTCTTTCTTTGGTTCGCTTGGGAGACTTGGCATAGACCAAAAACCTTTTATGCGGTATTGGAATCAGGTTGCATACCACTCCCATATTTTATTGGTTCTGTGTCAAAGTGACACAACCTTGAGATCCTATATGCCTTTGAAATGCGATATCAGCAGTTGGGGGGAAGTATCTAATCTACTCCACTGCATGAGTCCTATCTAAATATATCCGTATGAGGTTTTACCTACAAATGTATAACGAATTGGTATGGAATAAATGACATGACATGTTTTTGGGTAAAATCAATTCATCAATGAGGATTGGATACTTCTTGAGATAAAGTCATGCAGCTATGGAAAGAAGAGAAATGTTGTGCAAAGGCGTATAATTCCCATTATCATTCTTCTTGTTTTTTTTTTCCTTACCTCCAACGGGCCTTTGTTTACACCGTTAATCAATACCTTTCTGCTGATTTTGTTGCCTTTGAAATAGTGCAATCAACCAAAACTGTTTAATCATTTAATGAATTCCTTCGTAGGATGTGTATAAAGCAAGTGGATGAATTGATGAATTAGGATGTGATGTGTGTCGCATGGGCCTTCAGAAACCTAATGTTGCTATGCATCCTGGTCTGTCAGGACGTGGACGTCAAGTTTTTGTTGTTCAGCTCGACTCTCTGACATCCATGATATCTTCATTCGTACTTTGGCTACAACAAGGTAATGATCCGAGTCCATGTTGGCTGCTCGGAAGTTTCATCCATCTAGAATGCTGGAGGAGTGTCTGGCGTCGATCGCAACGTGATCAGTCTAATTGACAGCCGACTGATCAGGTGATCGCCAGGGTTCCTCTGTGAGTGTTGAGATACGGGAATCGTGCTATAAAGAGTAGCTGTTAAGCTGATCTGTTAAGGGACTTCACATTCCAGGTGCAGACTCGCAAGTCATTTAGTCGTTTGAAGGGGTCGTCAGCTTTGTATCCGTCCGTACCGAGGCTTGTAGTTGCTTCGAAACATTTTACTTTTTCCGTGATGAAAATGTTACACCCAAATACCCCCAATCTGGAGGGCCAGGTTCGAGTCGCTGCACACATTGGTTCACTACAAGGGGAGGCCATCCGGAGGCTATGTGCCAACTTCAACTTAGCAGGGACACAGATCCTAGCTGGCGTTTGCCATGTTAAACACAATCAGCTTCTTTGCTCTGTTTGCCTACCCTATGTACCCTATTGGCCGTTGTTGCCAAGTCAAGAGACTCACTTATGTCAAGACGCCACATGCAGAGTCTATCCCAAATACAAAAAGCCATGATGCTGCAGGATTACTAGTGGAACACGAGCGGATATCGATAACCATATAGCAGCTTTTATACCAGAGACGCTCGGGCTCACAGAGCATGATAACAGACTCGTAGAGGAATCGCCGCTCCACGTATTTAAGGGACACATGAAAGACTAGCGGTGCCGCTAAACTACACTGGATCAGCAAACAGTGATCTGAATATAGAAATGCTTCTAGGGGGACAAAGCAGTTCAGCCGCACTTTCTCATGATACATAATAAGCCAAAGAGATCAAGTTATGGACCGACGTAATTTTCCTTGCAACGTGACCTGGAATCAGCTTTATCAGAAATTTGCCTATCCTTGCCCTATTGTATAGGACCTCATTGGGATAGAACTCCGTGTACTCAGACTCTGGTGGTCTGTGTAGTCCGGGACAAGTCCATTGGTATAGTTATTGCCTCTCAGACACTCCAAGAGGAGTGTTCCATCAATCTGGCACTCACATTCAACCATGGCCATGTAGCAGATTACCTTCACCTTGAAATCAAGCTGGTTGCCAAGAAACAGCCATCTGGTAAGAACGAAAGCTCCCCTGGCCCCTGCAAGAGCAACATCCGGATTTTTATCAAAATATAGATACTAATCCAAAGAGATCCTAAGACCTCCACGGAGGCCCATCCGGTGCATAGATTGAGAATCTTCGTCATTGTTTTCTAGTGTCCCTAGAAGCGCCAGACAGGCGTTTTGAATAAGAGACGTCTCTGCACTGCAAATGGTAAGTGTTTTGCTGCAACACACAAAAGTGTTTTCAACATAATCATTTTTAATGCAATTTTAAGTGTTATATTATGAAAACACGCTTCGAAACAAAACCTTGGCAACCTTGCCAGAAAGCAATTTGAGAGCCGGACCCACTGGACTCTCAATCCGAGTTCAAATCTCAAGGTTCCTACGAATACTTTTTCGCAGTGCAGCGAACAAAAACAAGGACTCAACTAGTTCTTTCCCATTCCACATATGTATGTACCTCGGTGCTCATATGAAATGCAAACCCTGTTCACCAATTACAAAGAGCAAGACCGTTGTTCGAACTAGCCAGATCCATGGGTGAGAATCATTTTTTGCATCTATATGAGAAGCTTAGGTATTTCGCAGCATTTTTGGCGATACCAGTGACACTCATATCTAGAATGGAGAGTTTTTCGGTTTCTTAATGCAAGTGCAATCCAATGACGGTGGTACGCTTGGACGACAGAAGTTAGCACTGTGTTTAGGAAGCATCCAATTCCATTTTCTACTTTTTTCCCCATAGATAAAGAATGAATAATAACAGCTGAGGTATCTGTCATCAGAGTATCGGAGCGAAAACAGAATCCTGGGAAAAGCCGGCTTTTAATGGACGTCAGACTTGAATCCCTCCAAAACCACTTGAATTTAACAATTCGAAAGTTGGTTTCTAACACAATGAAGAAGAGATTCATCGACCACAAAAGCATGCATTTTCGAAAAAAGGGCTGCGGACCAAATGCTTTTACTTTCACCGGCTTGATGAAATGGGCAATTCCACTCGTCGCAAACATATGGCTTCAAATCACCAGTGGTCATCGAGAGGTTTTCATATATTTTAATAACAACTGGGTAGTTAGCGTTTCCGTGACCTTGGAGAGAAGAAACATTAGTACATTGGGTCGGTAGTTAGAGGTAGAAGAAGATATACCTTTTTAGGGGATGGGGTGAACTAAAGCTTTTTTCCACCTACTCGAAACAAACCAAAAAGGGTAAGGAAGCTGAAAAACTTACACAGTGGTTTTGCCAATGTAGAAAAACACCTCTTCGGATGTATGTATGTCGGGATCTTAGAGAATCCTTGCAACTGCACGTGTACGAAAGTAAATTTGTGTCATGGTGGAATGTACACGCGGAGATCAAGTTTTTTTTTTTAGAAGCTGGAAGCCGCGAGCTAGCTATGAAGTTGGCAGCAGGAAGGTTAGCTTTATTTAAGGGAGTGTTAACTGGAATGTCGTTGTGAGTACGTGTTGGTAAAGACGATGAGGACGAGTTTTTAATGTTTTTGATAAATGGCGGAAAACTTTTGCTATCTTTGGGACATTTGCCTTATAGGAAAAGAAGCAATTATAAATCGATGGTGTATTTGTTAGGCTGGGAGGTAAGAATCAAGTCCAATGTGTAGGCTAGTCATACCAGCAATATTGGGGATACTCCACGGATATACTCAAACAATAATTCAACAGTGCTAAGCTGCAGAGAATTGTGTACATTGAAATCGCCGGTAACCGATTTCAGTGCGAAGGAACAGGGATATAAACGACGAATTCGCAATGTTATATGAATAATAACGTATATCCAGGAAGGTACGAATATATCACACCTTCGAATTTTAGGTGAGTGGGCCTTAGGAAGCTGCTATTTCATTGTAAAATGGGTCTAGTGAGATATTTATCTCTTATTTTGGACCAGCGAATTGGCCGTCTAGGCTTCGCGATTTGATGCCTTTAGGCTGTTTTTATGGGAATACCTCAAATTATTCGTAAATGCCCATAAGCCAGCATCAAGCTCTGAAAGACGACATTACCCGTGAGAGAAAGAAAAAAATCCGTAAAACAATAAAAAAGGTATTTCTAGCGAGGCCAAGCCAATAGTCCAAGTGGTGGCCTTTAAGTGAAAATTTGTACAAAAAATATTTTCAACTTGCTTCTGAAGATGTTTTCAAAAGCTGTTTGATGGTAATCGTATTGGGTGATCTATTTTTTGAGTAGACAGTGAGGGAAGTATGGTCAAATAAGGTCCCGTTGGTCTCTTATGATCACCATTTTTCAAAGCGAACCGAAGGTGAGCTTTCTTCGTGCTGACTCTGACTCAAAATGTTGTTTGCGTTTTAGGACCACTTCCTGACATTTTAGAGAGATGAAATTTTTTATACTATTAGTTGACCATATAGATCGGGTCATGACGAAGCCGGAATTTTGAGTTTCGATTTAGTTTAATTGTAAAAAAAATTAAAAACCAAGTTAAATCTAGAAAAAAATTAAAATATTCGAAAAAAAGTTTGCGCGCGCAATTATGTAAATTCGAACAAAAATTCCATTTTTATGCGAAAGGAAAAAATCGTTGGGTAAAAGGAAGAAATGTTTGATTACATTTATATTGTGAGCTACATATATCACTCAAGAATTCGAGTGTATTGTCGTCGTCATTGTACTTTTGAAATTTTTGTGTAACAACTTATAGTCTTCTTTGCAATTCTAGCCACTTCTTTTTTGGAGCTGTTTTTACTTTTTTTCCCGAGACTCAACACTGCAAGACATATTTCAGTATCCGCTTGTTCTTTTTGAAACTCAGTAAGTGCTGAGTATAAATCGGGATGGTGTTTGCCGACGACGAGGCGAAACCTATTGTGCCAACCCTCACTAGCGTTATTTGTCTTGTGCAACCCATGTAAGGAAGCATTATGTTGATTCCATATCTGCGGCGGATAACGTGGAGGGACCGCACGTCTTCTACCTCTGTGTGGTCGACCAATAACATAATTTTCTCCAAAGTACTCGACTACAGGTTCGAGTTCGTCTGGTGCATCGTTTTTGAGAAGGTTGAAGTAACGTGTTACCTCACCTACTGGAACATACGCCAAAGAAAGCAACATATGGACATACAGCTTCACATTGCGATCGTTGGGTTCGTTGTATGCCTGCTGTAGCCCATCCATTTGAACTCTGCGGTATATGTTCTGGCCCAAGTGAAAGAAGCAGCATGTTACAGGCACTGCAGGGTACACAGTCTTACATGAAAGGAGAATGGACTGTTCAAAGTCCGTAATTATTTTTTGAGGCGAGCAAAGATATTGTATTGTTCAGCCGAACGTGCCACGCCTCGAAGGACAGCAGTATATTGCACACTTTCTTTGGATGACAGGAGTGCATAAACGAAGGGAAATGCGACTCCATCACGTTCATCAGATCCCATGTTCGGTTTGTGATAACCCCGTATGGTGTTGACTTGTGTAAAAATAATAGGAGAAACCTGTAGAGAGTCAAAAGTTTAGGAATAGAATTAATATCAGAAGAAAGCAAAACCAACCTTAAAGGTTCCATCCATGAACCACGTGGAGCAGTGACATAATAACTCTAAGTTTCGGCGCGTCGAAAAGACGAGAACTCTACCATCTTTCACCAAGGAGAGTTTTTTATATCGGTCTGGAATAACGTCAAAGTCTGCCAAAGATTTGGGGTTTGGAGGTAAGAGCAGAAGGCGCTGCCTTCTAATAGTTTTTGTCAGACTCTCGCGTTCTGGTAGTTGACCGAGGACACCTTTTGGAACGTCGGCACATGCAGTACGCATTAACTGAGCAGGGGTTGTTCGGGGTGTTCGTCTTCCTTTCTCTTTATTGCACGCTTAACGATTTCGGCTTGGCACTCTTCTTGATTCGGCGGATGAGCGTGCGTAGACTGTGCCGGCCCTTTTATCACAACAATTTCAGAAACTTGGTCTGTTGCAGCATCTGCACAAAGATAGTTTATTAAGTCCTAAAGCGATAGTACACAAAAAGGCAATAGTACAGGTTACGTAATATGTTAGTACGAACGATTGCAATACCTGCGGTGATTGCCCTTGCATTACATTCTCCCGCTCGTACTCTTCGGCAATCCCAGTAAGTTTTTCCCTTGAGCGATCTAGAGCGCACGCAATAAAAAAGCAACCATTTTTACAGAAGATGATGTTAGAATTTCGTTATGACACGCAGTTCATAACGATTCGGGGAATACTCATTCGGGAAAAAAAAATTCTGGTGAATGGATTCGGGTAAATGTCATTCGGGTGAACGGTATACGGGTATTTGTTTATTCGGGCATTCGGGCGGTGAATGAATTCGGGCGTTTGTCCGAGAAGAGAATGACGAGCCAGAAACTCCCATATATGAGCCACACGATTGGATGGCTGCTACCGCAGCGCTTCCGAATGAAACACCTGCAGACGTCGAACTTGGATTTCGAGATAACGATCGGCAGCATGACTGGTATTTGTCTTTCAGCAAATATCCAGGAGAAAAAAACGAGCTCAAGTTCATTGATGCGGCAATGGCTTCCTACGAAATACCAGAAGTTGAGTCGGTAGGAAGCTGCTTTACATTGAACATCGAGCAACAGGCGGTGATAGACTTCATCACAAGAGCGACAAACGGAGAAACGACGGGCAAAATGGTAATAGTCATGGGAGCTGCTGGAACCGGCAAGTCGTTAGTCATCAACGAAGTTGTTAAAAGTTTCGGCTTGGAGCACGTCCAGCTAATGGCTCCAACCGGCGTGGCTGCAAACAATATCGGTGGCCAAACTCTGCATACCGTACTGCACATTGCCACATCAGCCAGAGTTACGCCCCTAACTGGAAAGACCCAAAACGAGTTTTAGGAGCATTTCAGTAATATCAAGGTGATATTGATAGATATTGATAGACGATAGGCAAGATAGATGGCCGGCTTAAAGAAGCTAGCCCTGAGAAGCAGCACGAATGTTGTTGAGGATTTGTTGTTGTATTCATTGGCGACTTCAATCAGCTAAAGCCAGTTTTGGACAAGCCTCTGTATGGCGTACCTAAAGAGTCGGATGAGTATTCCCTGCGAGGCAAAGCAGCTTATTTGCAGATACGGAAGACGTTTATTCTCAAGCAGATCATGCGACAGGCTGGCGATGAACAGAAACAATTTCGAGAAGCACTTCATGCTCTAGCCCTAGGCGAGAACAACCTCCCGCACTATGAATTCTGGTCACAACGCTTTTTCGACAATAATCCAGGATCGACCCGAGATTTCAAGGACGCGACACGATTGATGGCGACCAACAAAACGATCGCTTGGATGCCCGGCGACTCGAATAAATGCCTCAAACAGTAATGCAACAGCCGCTCAAGCGTCAGATGACGAAGCTCAAGGACTGAGCGCAGAACTGTGACTCTGCGTTGGCGCTAAAGTGATGTTACGCCAGAATCTGTGGACCTCTTGCGGACTGTGCAATGGCTCGATGACTGTGCCATTGACATAATTTACGGTCCGACCGAAAACAGAGTCGAGAACTCCATACCAAGCGAAGCTCCTATCTGCATCATGGACAAGTTTGAAACTTATACGGGACCGACTTTCGCGTCAGGCGCTATTCCTATAACGTAGGTCGTAAAGTCATTCAAAAAAGGAGCGGTCAATGGCACGAGGAAGCAATTTCCGTTATCGTTGTCTTACGGCATTAGTATTCACAGGTCGCAATGAATTACATTGGACAAAGCAGTTGTGGACTTAGGGATAAATGAATTTAGTGCCGGTTGGCATACGTTGCGTGCTCGAGGGTCAAGAAAATTGATCTTCGATCCAAGTTTTCCATCCGAAAGGTTATTTGGAATTCACTCCAAACCAGCGTTCTTACTAAAGCGGGCTGAACTCGAAAGACTGAATAGTATGCAATAGATGTGTGTGAAAAAAAAAACAATTTATTTCATCAAAATCGCAGCAATAATCTATGAAAAAACGATTGCACAATTTTCAAAGTGTCACACCATTTTAGTTCGTGAAGTTAGAGGTTCCAGGTTATATGGATCAACATTGTAACGAATGAGTGTGACAATGAGAGTGTTGATTTTTCTTGATTATTCGAGTAGGTTGGAGGGATACCTTGACACAGCCTAGTAGGCGGCTTATTGATGGGTTTGTCCTTTTGAAATAAAATTGGTCTACATAGGCCTTTCCTTTGTATTGGTTTCGTACGGTATAAGGTTTTCGTTACTCGTGATTGGTCTGCAAGATAATCGGCCAACGACCATTTCTTGTAATCTTGCCAGTGGTGCAACGGACATTTTCATTTCTCTTTTTCATTACTCTCTACAATTCCCCAGTAATAAATGCATAGCCAAAAATTCGTCACTGAAATTTAAATCAAAATTCATGCAACAGATTTTTACAAGACACCAAGTAGAAAAAAAAACTTTTCATTATACCACCACCAGCTGAAAAAAACATCGCCTGCAATGATTTATGCCCAGTTGTTGCACCGAAAGCTTACGTCTTGCGAAGATTACCAAGAATCCGGTATAGGTGAAAGGTCTTGGACACAAGCACTAATCCAACGAGCCAATATCTCTCTCTATCTGTGGCTCTATCGAACAAGTCCAATAAAAGGTCACAGTCAGAGTGCATCAAACAAATGTGCTCGAACAATATTTATTTAATTTAATGTATTTACACTGATATAGATAATGATTCAATATCAAGTATGGGATGCATTTCATTTTATCGCCTTCCCACGTGGTAGACCGAAAACAAGTGGATGAATAATCGACTTATATATTGCATAAAATGAACTTAGCTCTATGGCATGTAGATGCTAGATACATAGTTATTTATAATGCAAATAAAATCGAAATGTTATGATTGCGACATTAACATAGGATATTTCACACAATATTCACTCTTGATCTGACAAGTTTTGGTAAAATTAACAGGAGACAGATACGAACAGATACAAATGAATGCAAACAGGTAGCTGGCGAGAGTTTGGGTAAGGCATGGCACATAAGGCGGTGATAAATTTCGTTAAGTTTCTTAGGTGTGATAGAGTGAAATAAAACCATCAAGTCCGAGTGGCTATCGGTAGACTTTTCGGCTTTTTTGCCGTCTCTTAAGAGGATTCCCAATTTACCTCCGAAGTGTTGAGCGAACGCATGAATGCGTAATTTTGTATTCCGTACGAAGATACAGCGAACGCATGCTCGCTGATTCTCACGTGATCCGATGTAAATTATATTAGATTGGTTGGAAATTAAGAAATAACCTGTGTAAACCGAGAAAAGAAAGGTACAACCTACCCCTTAGTACTAGTACTGAGTAGTGCTAGGAAACGGAAATATGGTAGCTCGGGCATATGAGTGTGGCGTTTGAGGTTGTTGAGTTCAACATCGGCGCGCAACAACGTTAGACATATGTATGTCCGAGTTGACTGCTTAGTTATTTAATTTATTTTCCTTAAAAAGTTCCTTTCTTGGTATCGGTTAATACCCGATTGTCCGTAATTAATTGATACATCAGACCCGATAATATCTTAAGCAGATTTAGATAATGAAAGGAATGCAAGGTTAGCCCAAGTGAAAGTATACATGTAAGTCTTGAGATGGCTAATAGCTCATTGGGTCACCGACCTTAACGATTAATATTATGTTTATGACTATAAACGAGATGTCAGTTTATCATGAGAAATGTGTTTATCCAGCACATCTATCCAGTGCATTTCCTATTCATCCTAGGTCTCAGCGATCTGGGCAATCCCAGCGATCATAAAAAAAAAAAACTAAATCGAAAAGGAAGAAGAGTTAAGTACTCCTCTGAGATATGTACACACTTACATCGTTGTATCGTTAAAATGTCCTAAAAAAGAACAAACAACTAACTTAATGGATAACATTCGTTTCTCCAGAAACCCACCCGACAAGCCCGATAAACAAGCACCGATCATCGAATTGACATCACTCCTCGAAGGTACATACTATGTACATATGTATATCACCTTTGAGTGTTGGCGTGATGAAATGTGGGACAAACGCTTCTGTCAATACTTCCACTACACGACTTCTTTAATTTTTTGTTCCTTTCTTTTAGCCGGAAATTAATGACTACGAAAGGAACTAATTTTGTTTTTAATAGATCTGGTGCAGAAGTTATAAAAGGCGGATAAATCATGTCTTGTTCCGTGCCGCGTTCGGTGAACGTGCTCGATTGTGGGATTTGTTCGTCTTCTTTCCAATGCGATAAATGATTCCGTCTTTTATTTGTGTACAATTCCCATTGGATTTTGTTGAAGATGGATTTTTTTTTTTTGCTTGTTGTTTTCTTCTTGTGCTTGTGCAGTTGGATTCTTGGAAACGAAACGTGTACGTTATTTGTCTTCTTTACACAGTTGACACTTCGAGTCGGGATTTCGAAAAAACAAAACAAAAAACCTAAAAAGAGGAAATAACATCGATTTGAAAGCGAATTGTCATTAATGATGTAGCGATATTCGTGTGATCTTTATGTTCTTGGGAAGATTCGGTTATGTTTAAATAGGAACAAGATTTGGATTAAGCGGTGGAGGAGTCTTTTGGTGGGACGAATACATAGTGCAAGAGATGTAATGTCTGATCGTATGCATTTGGATAATTACAAATAATTATGTATGTATGTACATATGTATGTATGTATAATCCTTATCGTAAGGTTCTTTAGAGTGAGGCAGATTTCTGAGTTCTGTTCCATGTTATGGGTCAATAACAGTGTACTTGAATGAATTTACATAAGTACACTCCGCGACACTTGATTACCCTCACTTAAAGTTTCTACCTAAATCATAAAGTATGCGTAATATTACTTCGAATCTGTTTTTACAACTCTTATTTTCACTTCCTCTCGGCTACCTGATGACTGAGCTGTAAAACATGAAAAAAACGTAATCGCAATTTTCGGTTTTTGGCCAATTTGAAGCGCGACACTTGATTACCCTCATCTCTAAAAACACAAGAAAAAGGGAATATTTTTAATGTTTTTATTATATTTTTTTATTGCTAATACTTCGTAGGTCCTCCCTTACTGCGAGTAACTTCAAAAGGCTGGAGTACAATGGACCAGTGATTGCGTCTGAGTGCTCCAGCGGATAGCAGAAGCCTTCAACAAAACAAAAACAAAAAAAAAAAACCTATTTTCTACATATCAATATAAATTTTTTAAATAGGGTACAAGAATCCCCTCGAAAGCGTCTTCAATGGCCTTAATAAGACCTTCCCTACTTTCAAATTGTCTTCCTTCCGCGTAAACTCTCCGCGACAGCCATCCCCAAACATTTTCAATTATGTTTAGATCGGGAGAAAGAGCAGCCAATCTAAAACTTTCACATTTTCTCTTCTATACCATTGTTTTACACATGCTTCTGTGTGGATGGCTGCATTGTCCTGCTGCAAAATCCAATAGTGACGACGTGACAGGAACATCTTCGATTTTCTCAAATCGTGGAAGTAATACTGAAAGCCATCAGGGCCATCCAAATTAAATTTCTTTTCGTCGGAAAAAATTACGGTTTCCCATTCTTTCTTCCAGCTTATGTGAGCCCGGCAGCATTCCAATCTCTGATCTCCATGACGCTGAAGTAAACGTGGTTTTTCCTTCAATTTTTGCCGTCGAAGATGTGGACACTGTTGAATCACCCTTTGAACTGTCCGCAGACACTGGCTGAAGTTCCAACATTCTCCTTTATTTTACGAGCGGTCGCAGCGGAATTTGAAGCTTCACGTAAAATGGACCTGCGATCTCGATCTGTTGTCGTTCTTGCTGTGCGCCCTTTTCGGTTTTTACCATAATTTTCTGGATCTCTTAGAAAATTATTGATTGTCCATGGATCTGGACCAATTTTTCTAGCAACCTCCCGGTTGGAATAATTTTCTTACTTGGGCGCAAGAATTTTGCCATTTTCTAAATTTGTTAGCGTTTTACATCGACCCATCTTTTCTAAATTGCAACTTAAATAAAAACAATTTTAATAAACAATAAGTGGGAATAAAATAGAACGAAGTTTTACTTAGGGTAATCATGTGTCGCGCTTTAAATAGGCAAAAAACCGAAACGGCGATTTTTTATCCTTAATTTTTTACAGCTCAGTCATCAGGTAGCCGAGAGGAGTAAAAATAAGAGTTGTAAAAATAGATTCGAAGTAACATTACGCATACTTTATGATCTAGGTAGAAACTTTAAGTGAGTGTAATCAAGTGTCGCGGAGTGTCTCCCTCAATACAGCTTTTTCACTTTTAAATACATACATACATATGTATAAGATTTTAGATACCACATGAAAATCCTTTTGGGGGTAGAAATTCGAAAACCAATATTTTTATTAGAGATACATATGTAAGTGCCGACTCTTTTTCATCTTCTTCGTGGCGCTACAGACCAGTGTGGTCTTGGGCCTCAACCAACAAACGATTCCAGCCGGCACGATATAGGTATGGACATATTGCCAGTTCTATCCATTCAGGCCCACCAATTTGGTTGAGGCCGCTCTCCTCTTGTGTGCGCTATTTGAGTCGAGGGCGTCTTCCGTTGCGTTGTCCGGAAGGTTCGGATTCAGACGATTTTCGGGACGGCGCTATGTTGTCTATACACTCTAAATGGCCTAGCCATCTTAAGCGTTATATTCGTAGACGCTTTTAATCCGGCACATGCCGACGCACAGCCCGTACAGTTCGTGGTTGGATATTCTCCTTCAGATGACATCAACTGGATGGAACTTTTCTCTCGAAAAGACCAAGTGCTTCCTCCTCCTCTACTTTCAATAGCCTCCATGCCTCTGCACCATGGAGCAGGCCTGGGACAATCAGGGTATTATATACAGCTGGTTTTTCAAGAGACGGTTGTTCGTATTGGATACTGCGGCTCCGAACTAGACGAAATCCCTTACTACCTCGAAGTTCTTGCTGCCCATTGTGACGCTCTGCCCTAGACGTCGATGTTGTACGTCCTTTCTTGATGACAGCATACCCTTTGTTTTGTCCTCGTTTACTGCCAGAGCCAATTTAACAGCCTCCGTTTCAATGCCAGCAAACGGCTCATTGAAGGCCCGGTGTGCTCGACCAGTCGCGTCAAATTTAATGGATTTTTTGAATAACGTGCTCCTAGTGCTGACTTGTGAGTTTCACATGATCTTCTCAGGTATGATGTTAATAAAGTCACATGACAGCGCGTTGCCTTGTCTAAAACCTTTTTTGGACTTTTTAGAAATTTTGAAATTTTCTTACAATGACCGACTTTATGTGAAGTTCTAAAGAAACAGGTGTATTTCCTATATTTATTTCAATGAAATTCTTTCTCCAGGTGCATATCTCACATCAACCAATTACATTGGACGTTAATTAGGCAACTTATGTTTGACGAAAACACCAGTAAATCACTCTCTTATCCCACGGATTAATTTACTGAGAATGTTT
The DNA here is from genome assembly GCA_951905685.1 of Eumerus sabulonum. NCBI lineage: Eukaryota > Metazoa > Arthropoda > Insecta > Diptera > Syrphidae > Eumerus > Eumerus sabulonum. The sequence continues at coordinate 216,193,595 of OX645060.1, forward strand.
CAAATACAATATAGTTTACCAAACCCCTCACCAAAGTGAATTTATTGTGATGAAAAAGCGATAGTTTCCGATACATTGAGCTTACTTCACATCAAGATCGCTGGAAGATTTCCAATTCTTCTTCCCCCAGTTCTGTGCATCCATAATTCAAGTCTTGTCCATCTCTGTTAAGAAATCTCTATTCCCCAAAAAAGAATCGAATCTTAAGAATGCCATCCTGAATAAATATGCTGACGCGCCACCCGAGGTGACATTATGAGTTTTTTTTATTTTTCTATTTTTTGTGCCTCTGAAGAGCATTCCAAGAGGTGTTTTCCTTTTGGTTTCAATTTTCAGTTTTTATTTGGGAACGTGTTGGCTGAAGAACCCACGTGGCTGGGTTTTTTGAGCACAATTTGAATATTTGTCCCCGTGGTATCGGCCAAATGCACCGAAGACTTTGACGAATCGGTTGACACCCACTTATCGGCGCGGCGAATCTTGCGGGTGTCGTGCTTGTTGTTAAAAAAAAAAAAACAAAGACACAGTCAACCTTATGCATAAATCTCATGAATGCATGAACCGTCGGAAGACGATCCAATGAATGCGCCTTTCCTGTTTTTTTTTTTTTTTTTTTGTTTATGCTTAATTGAGTTGTCCTCCGTTCAAACAAATAAACGATTGTCTCAACTCTTCAGCGTTCTGCATTCCCAGCTATCGCATGCAGTTCAATTTCATGAAGGAGCTACGGTACTGATGAGAGATAACCGCCTTCATTATGTCAGAATGTACATATACTGCTACCCGTTCCCTACCACCATGGCTACGAGCTAATAGTGTTTTGCATAGCTTCTGAAGTTAATTCATCTCACCTCGATGGAATCTGGCTACCACACGCGATCATTGCATTTACGACAGGCATCCGGTCGGTTAGGTTAGGTTCTTGGAAGGAAACAAGTCCATACATATGTATGTACATTCATAGTATGTGCAACAGTTAGACATCTTGCGGTGGTCTCATTATACTATGTAGATTGCACCTCACGCAATTACGATTAATATCCAAGCGCAAGCAATCTCCGACCTTTGAGCAAAGGCCAAGAGACAGTCTCCATGGCTCGGATAAAATTTCTTTTGATGTTGTTCCTCAACTAGACAAATACTGGCTTGACTAACTTGCATACAAATTGACGTATTTGATTAACTTATTCATTTTGTCTGGTGATGACGACAAGTCATGCTAATAGATAAGGAAAGCGGAGCACCAGCATCACTAACGGCGTCAATCACTTGGCTGGCGGCAAAGGAAACCGTTCGTTTTAATATCCTTATCATTTTTCAAAGGACACACGCAGTGGGAAGCAGACAAAACAACTGGCAAATACGAAGGAATCCGAATCCAAACAAACCGTCCCCATGGCAAGCTTGAGGCGGTGGTTTTGTTTTTTTGTTTTTTTCCATGTTTTTACGGTTGAGATGGTATGAAGTTAGGAGATGTAAGCCGGGATTTTTGCGTAGAGGCATGCTAATCAAAAGCAAGCGATTCTATTTCAAATCCTATTTGTATACATCGGTTTGCGGCATGGGACATCTTTGCCGTTTAGATAAATGTACATACATTGGAATTCGTCTGGTGTTTTAGTGAAGAGAAATCAGACACTGTCATCGGAAAAACAGGATCCTAATTGAGTGATAAGGGGCAGAAACGCATAGGGGTTTTTAGGCGATGGATTCGAATAAGAAAGCCGAAACAGGGTCAAATGAAGTGCTGTTCGGATTCAATGTTGGTGGAAACGATTCTGAGGTAGAATGTGCGGAGTGAAAAACGTATAGCATATGCTTTGATTTTGGGACTGGCCTGGTGTGGTGTGAAAATGAGAAAAATTAAAGTACATACATACATACACACATATACGAGAATGAGTATGACGGATTTGCACGGAGATGTCTGAACAATCTATTTCTACCTTATTTACATTCTACTTATTGTGAAGAAATAAATTGTATACAAATTCTCCAGGCAACTGTTAGATATGTATTGCCTTCGGTATTCTACGCGGACGAATTCCATGTTGTGAAATTTCAGAATCTCAGGTAATATTGGTGTTGTCTACGCATCTTTTGGAAGACATTCGCTAACGTTTCATCCATTTTGGAAGCATGGTTATCACAAGTGTTAGGCAATTAAGTTCCGGGAATAACAAGATGCTCAAGACCAGAGAGAAAAAGAAGGCATACAGGGACTGGATTCTCTTGGGGGACACTGCTTCCCGTGACCGATACACTGTGGCGCGAAGAACTTGCAAATTGACTGTGCGATCAGCTAAAGAGCAGTCCTGGAAGGAGTTCGGCAAGAAGTTGGAAGGCGACCATAGATCTGCGAAAAGGGTGTTCTGGCAAATTCAACACAATCCTTCGATTGGAGGAGTTAAATCCAAAGATGGTGTGTTGAGCGAGCACTCTTCGGAAATGCTCAATCCCGAAAAGGCCCTCAGCGGCAGCATATCTCTTTTAAGTGTACATTTCCAGTAAAGTTTACGCTAGGGTGTTGGCGCGTCTTAGAGCTATGGTCGAAACCAGGATAGGAAATGAAGTACAACCGGCCAGCTTTTCACTCTAGGAATGGTACTCGAGAAGGCTTGGGAGTAATCCAAACTGATCCACACCTGCTTTGTAGATTTGGAAAAGGCGTATGACTGAGTCCCTCCAGGTAAACTCTGGAGTGTTCTGCAGGAGTATGGGATTGATGGTCCTCTGTTGAGGGCCATTCAGTCTCTATACACAAACTGTAGCAGCTGCGTTTGGGTTAACGGTAGTAAATCAACACCTTTCACGGTGGTCGTTGGACTTCGCCAAGGGTGGGTTTTGTCACCTCTCCTTTTCATTATATATATATATATATGGACTGGATGTTGCAGCGCAGTCGAGACGAGGAGTGTTTCACATTGGGAGAGTTGAGGATAAGCCATCTTCTTTTTGCAGATGACTTAGTTGTCCTCACATCCTCCCAGACGAAACTTCAGCGCGCGCTAGTTAGGTTTGTAGCCGTATGTGCTGATGCCGGAATGAGGGTTAACGTGGACAAATCCAAGGTTATGGTTATTTCCAGAACACCAGTCCAATGCACTCTACATATTAGTGGAGTCCCATTGAAGCAGGTGGAGAAGTTTAAGTATCTCGGGGTCTTCTTCACTACTGATGGGAGGAGTAATACTGAGCTTTCCTGCGGGATTGACCGGACTGGGTCAATTTTGAAACAGCGTGGAAGATCTGTAATCAGAAAGACCGAGCTTGGTGTCAAGGCCAAGTTAGCGGTTTTTAACTCAGTACTTGTTCCAACTCTCATCTATGGTATTGACCGAAAGATGAAAATCGCGAATACAAGCTGCCGAAACTACATTTCTTCGTGCAGTGCGCGGGGAGCTCAATGTTGAGCAGCTGCTTTTCCGAACGGAAAGGGCTATGCTTCGATGGTATGGTCACGTGAGACGAATGTCGCCATCATCACGACTTCCGAAGCGTGCCTTGGATGCAATACCATCAGGCAGGCGACCGCTTGGCAGACCCAGGACAAGGTGGTTGGACCAAGTCCAAAAACTGGCCTGGGTGAGCTTGGGCATAGCTCCTGATGAGTTAGAGTCGATGGCGGAGGATCGAGTGGCCTAGAGATCTCGCGTGCGCGCATTACCCCCGCGACCATTTTAGTGGAACATGCGGCCCACTGAAAATGTATGTACGTATGTAAAAAAAAAATGTTTTGTGGCGTCAAAAGAATGATTGAGTCACATCACAATCGACGTATTGTGATTAAATTTTTAGTGAGATCTGGTGAAAAACTCAGCAACATTGGAATCATTGCGTTAAATAAGAGGGAGACTATTGTGAAGTGCGATAGTAAAATTTAGCAACAAAGTCAATTTGCTTGTTCTTTGCTTACAAATATCCCAAAATTAATTGCCATACCTCGAATTTGACAAGACAATTGTTTGCAAGAGTATTACGTATTGATGTAGTTAAAAGCTGCGTACAAGGACGTCGAGCAATTTTCAGCTGCTGGATTTGAATGTGGCCGAATGGAAAACGATTGCCATTCGGAACTTTGAAAAAATCGCAACCACTGATCTTAACATCATTCAAGCTCGCTAAATAGAGTTAAGAGATTTGAAGTATTACAGATAACAGAACATTTGAATGAGTCTAAATAACGTGTTTGTCCTTTATAAAACCTAGATTTAGGCATGAGAAAGCTACGTTTGTTCACGTTGGACCAAAAACGTGTTCGTATGCATATTTTCAAGGCATTGCGGGCGTAGTTTAAGCGCTATTATTAATCACTGGTCGGCATCAAAATAAGAGCAAAACAATGTATATGTGGAATAGATACATATCGACGCCCTAAATCTAAATACGTAAGCAGAATTTATCTAGCACGTCTAGTTTTTCTGCTATAAGCAATTTTTTGTTTTCATTAAAATTGTTCACATTTCGATACTGACAGCGGTATTTGTGAACCTTGATCACACGAATTTCGCTATGTTCTTGCTATGCGAGTTACAACGGCTACCTCCCATCTAATCGTCCCCTAACCAAGTAATAAAAGGACTCTGTCCGGAGTAGTATCTAAGTTATGTTAAGTACGATCTGATTAGGTCTTATTTGGGTTTTCCTAACAACCAATGTTGGACCATGTATATATTTCCAAAAAAAAAACACGAGGAAGTAGGATCATAAAATTAATTTATAAGTGTTATCTTGTATCTGTAATAAAACCAATGACCCAAAAGGACAATAGGGATATTGGGAATTGTCCATAATTGTCCATACATATGTAGCCCAGTCCTTGCATTTTTAGCATATTTAAGCGACCGTTTAAGACGATCGGTGTTCAGTCTCTTGTGAATTTTAAGAGGAATTTAAGCTTTTCAGAGAAAATAGAAAAAAAACAATTTAACATTTTTCAATTTTACACCCCGTCCATGAGTACATAAGTTGCGCGAGCGCAGTGATTGTTTCGAATAAGTAACATAAGCTACCGACGTATGTAAAAAGTTATAATTGGTTGGATATAAAATTGTAAAATACCTTTCGGTTTACTTGTTTTAGGTTAAAAAGAATACCACGTAAATGCAAAAATTCACCAAGCAATTTTTGTTATATATGTGGTGATTTTGTAGTGACATTACATCGTAGAAAGATTACACCTTTAATGAAAATGGCTTGCCTTCATTATTTTGGATTTGAAATAGACGACAGAGAGAAAGCCAGCTTTTCTCCCAAACATATGCTGCAAAACATGTGCAATAACTCTGACAAGTTGGTTGAAAGGAGCTAACAAATCATTACGATTTAGTAGGCCTATGATCTGGAGGGAACAACAAAACCACATAAATTACTGCTATTTTTGCATGACATATATCAAAGGATCTTCTAGAAAAAATAAACATAAAATAAAATATCCTGATGTTCCTTCGGCCCAAAGGCCAATTCCTCGCCATAAAGAATCACCAGTACCAGTTCCTCCTTCGAAAGTACAAACTGACGTGTCATTCGATGTATACGAATCTGTAAAATCAAATGAAGTTTCGCTTAGCAGTTCATCTTATTTAACAGAAGAACCACTTCTAGTCAACCAATCTAGACTTAATGATCTCGCCCGCGATTTGCAACTTTCGAAATCTAAGGCCCAACTTTTAGGTTCCAGATTACAACAGTGGAATCTGTTAGAAAAAAGCACAAATATTTCATTTTTCAGGAAGAGACATTCTCAGTTCTCTGAGTTGTTTTCCAAAGATCATGATTTAGTATATTGCACCGACCCTCTAAAACTTCTTCAAGAACTACAGCTGCCTGAAGATCCAATGGATTGGAGACTCTTCATTGACTCATCCAAACTGAGTCTGAAAGCAGTATTGCTACATAATGGAAATCAATATCCGTCAGTACCATTGGCTCATGCAGTACATATGAAAGAGACCATATGACCATACCATACATATGAAAGAAACGAAAACATGAAGTTATTGCTCAATAGATTTCAATGCGATCGCTATTTTTGTGTCATTACGTACATCAAAATTGGCCCTTAGGATCACATGCGGTTTCGGGAAGCAAAAACATCGCAAATGAGCCTTTGGTTGACAGCCAAAAAATATCTTTGCCGCCATTACATATCAAATTAGGCTTAATGAAAAATTTGGTAAAAGCTATGGACAGAGATGGAGGGGCATTTCAACACCTGAAAAGTAAATTTCCACGCATAAGTGAGGCCAAATTGAAGGAAGGCATATTTTTGTTGGTCCCCAAATAAGAGAAATCTTTAAATACCAGTTGTTTAAATCTAAGTTGGTTGATAAAGAAAAAAGAGCATGGATAGCTTTTGAAAACATACAAAGCCCTTGGAAATATAAGGGCTGCAAATTACAAGGAAGGGCGAGGGCGCCGTGGCGCAGTGGTTACTGTGTTGGACTCTGGCGCACGATGAGCGAGTTCGGATCCCGATAGCACCAACGCCATCGAATGTTTATTTCGCGGCGTCCCTCCTCGGCGGGGTACTGGCAAAACTCCCCGTAGTATAACTTGCCTGGAAAAAGCTTCTCGACTCAAGCCGTTCGGAATCGGCATTAAACTGTAGGTCCCTTTCACCTGTGTGAAAAATAAATCACACACAACATGGGTGATTGAGAGAAGCTTGGCTCTGGTCCTTCATGGGCTGTAACGCCACCAAAGAAGAAGAAATTACAAGGAACTGGTACAAGAACTTCTTTTTTCATATCAAGAACTCGGATGCAACATGTCATTAAAAGTACACTTCTTGCATTCGCATTTAGATTTTTTTCCAGAAAATCTTGGTGCCGTGTCTGATGAGCATGGTGAGAGGTTCCACCAAGATATTGCGCACATATATAAGGGCAAGTGGCCCCAGCAATGTTAGCTGATTTCTGTTGGGAAATCAATCGTGAAACAACAGCTAAAACTTATAAAAGAAAGCTGTCTACCAAATAGTTTTTTTTTTTTATTTATATCAGTATTTTAATTAATTTAAGATTCTAATTTACCTCATATAAATCATGTCATATGTGAGATTTCTGTACTTTTTTCATAATAAATACGTATTTAATATGTCAATATCAGTATTTTATTTAAATAAGAAAATCTCAAAAACTAGACGTGATAGGATCAATCTGTAAACAATTTTAGATTCAGCACACTAAAGTCAATTAAAATTACATAACAAAGTTTTTGCTCTCGGCTTTTTTTTTTTTTTTGCAGACCAGTGTTACATACTGTCGATGACACTTGGATACACCATTATGCGACGAGATACAAATATAATAAAAATCGTGGACGACGATGGGGGAATACACTCAAAACAAATGCAAAAATAATTTTATTTTCGGCTGGAAAAGTGTTGGCCACTGTCATGGTTTAATCGACTATTTCTAAACGGAGCGCCGTGGCGCAGTGGGTAGTGTGTTGGCCTCACCTATGGAAAAATGAAATCACACACAAAATTGGTGATTGAAAAAAGCTCGGCTTTGGTGGCTTTCTTGGACTGTAACGCCAACATGCCTACAGGAGCATAACAGGAGCTTACTTTCAGGTGAAGACAGAAATTGCGGAAACGCGACCACTTTTTCAGAGAAAAAAAAAAAAAAAACAGAAAACTGTATCATCAAGACAATATGCCGCCTCACACCTCAATGATTGTTTTAGCGAAAATCCACGAATTGCGGTTTGAACTCCTCGATCACCTTTCCTACTCAGCAGATCTAGTCAGAAGTTAAAAACTTGGCTCGGAGGATTCAAGGAAAAGTTATCGGCCTGGCGATGAAAGATAGCGATCTTTAGTTAAAAAATGATTTAGTGTTCTATGTAACATTTCTTGACTTCAACGCACGTAGTTAAGCGTTTCTCCTACATTGAGTGCCTGCAAGACAATGCAAAAATCGGCGTTGCACATCTTTAATTCTTATTGAGTGGTTGATGTACATAGTGTGGAGACCAAACTTGGCTAGGGTATTCGAGAAGGGGTCTGACATAAGTGATTTAGAGGCATTTGGTAACATAAGGGTTCGAGAATTCCTTAGACCAAGGGCAGAATTAGTTTTTTGTATAATTTGGTTGATATGGGAGAGAAAGTTTAGCTCTCTACCACAATTGGTCCCCAGGTCCCGTATGAAAGAAACTTGGGGAACGGGCTCGTTGGGAAGGTAATAAGTTCTGGTTGCTGAAGAGGATCGTTTACGAGAAACGGTAACAGACTTATGTTCCAGGGAGTTACTATCGTACAAATTACGGAAGGAATCAAGGTCATTATGGAGTGCGACCAAGTCAGCCGGCGCAGATATTGTTCTACTAATTTCCATATCATTTTCATGATAAAGTCCACATCGAGGTGGCTGCCTTGTGGGACCCCGGAAAAGGCAATGAAGGGGTCAGAAATCGAACTTTTGAAAAGTACTCTGTAATGTCGATTCTTGTGATGAGAGAATTAAAGGCAGGAAGCCTACATCCTCAAGCTTAATATAGATCAATGGATATCGAAAGCTTTGCTTTTGTCAGTAGTAACAGGTACTATTGCATTGCTCCAAAGTCAAAAGCGTTATTGAGGCAAATTCAATAGGTTTGGTTTTGGTGGACCTACAGTATTAATAAAAAGAGGAAATGAATTTTTCAACGTTTGTCGTTTTATTGTCGACCGTAATAATAGGTGATATTCTTGCTATTTGGTTTTTCTTGGTTCGCGTCAATTGTCAAAGTTAAAAAACTCACTTAAATTACACTTACGTTTACTTTTATGCTCGGCATAATCTACCTAGGCCCTTATTGTGAGTGTCGATAGTCGATCGATAATCGACAATTGTCGATAGTCGATTGTCGATTGAAAGTGTTGGTATTGTGAATCGTTATAGCAATCGATACTTGTCGATTTGACAGCCGTTCGTAGTCGATTGGAAATTTGCGATCGATGGTTGGTATTTCACAATTTAATTCCGAACAAAATGTAAGTTTTTTAATGGAAAAATAACACTGAACGAATAATAAAATAAGAAATATCTTAGGGCAAAACTAGTGACAGATAAAAAACAGATGGAGATCATGGTTTCCTATATGGAACTAATTCCTGGCCTTTTCATGTTGCGTATTAAATAAGCTTTTCAACCAACTTCCTTCAGGATCCCTATATGGAGTCATTAGATATGGTTTTAATGCGTACCCAGCATCTCCTAAAATTGATAGGAATTAGTTATCAGTAATAAAAAAGAGAAATTGAAGAAGAAGAATATGAACTAATTCTGATCTTTAACGGATGCCTACATTTTTTCTTCCAGTTCAAAAGGGTTTGAGGAATCCCTGATCTTTCTCCTTCTGCGAGCTATTTCTAATAACTCTATCTGAGTAGAATCGGATTCAGAATCACTTAGAAATAATTCGGTCGATGTCATTATTTTATCGTATTTATTAACAGAAAATTTCAAAAATCAAAACTAGGTATACCGGCTATTATTAACGAAATATGTACGTCAAACGCATGTCAAATGTATGTCATTCACAATAATGTGCTCTGTATTCACAATAATACATTTATTTGTCGATTGAGTTACACAATACCAAATCCAGATTCAATCGACGCAATCGACCGTTGTCGAGTCGATCGCTGATCGACACTCATAATAGGGGCACTAGTGACTGAACAATTTAAACCATTGGCTGAACAGAGCGAGATGCACCTATGACACAGAAATTTCCAGAACGGAATTGAGCAAACAACTTTTGGGTTCAGTGTTCACTTACAGCATTCTCGCCGTACACTTCACATCTTTACCTCTTTATAGTAAAAAAGCATTACATAGCGTATTTCTTTAGATAAAAAATGCACTGTTCCGGCGGAATCAGTGATTCATATTTTTTCGTAACCGTGGAAAAGCTTCTCAATTCACGCTGTTCGGAATCGGTATTAAACTGTAGGTCCCTTTCACCTGTGTGAAAAATAAATCACACACAACCTGGGTGATTGAGAGGAGCTTGGCACTGGTCCTTCATGGGGTGTAACGCCCCCAAAGCTCTACTAGGTATTAAGCTATTGCTAACATTGTTAACGTAGACCAATTCTTTTATCAAAACTCTTTTTTTACTTAAAATGACGTCCCTGAGGCAGTGATTTCGATGTTTAATGAGTATGTTGAATGACCGTTTTAGGTCGTTTGTAAATATGCCCTTAAGAGCATTGATGTTAGCAGTCTGAAGTCGTTGTACACGGTGCTAGATAATGAGAATGCCTCGAGTGTTTAAAGATGATAATGTGGCTTTTGCGAAGTGACGCGTGAACAAACTCTTTGGAGGTCTTTTGGCGATAAATGATTGTCTTCAAGATTTTGACCAATCTTTGATGAATTCATAACTTTGATGGCATCTTCGGTTACCACAAACTTCGGTAAACTAATGTAATAGAAAAAAACACTCTAACACAAACTGATATGTTCGAGTTTATTCCTTGACGTGTCTCAAGCCTTTGAGAAAGTGTGGCACGAAAGATTGATGTCTAAACTAAGATAAATCTCACCAGAAAAGCTATACAATATTCTATTCATTGCGATTAGACTATTTCGCGTTAAATACGGAAGCGCATCTCCGACTTTAAATTAAATTTGGCTGGCGTTCTTCAGGGATGTGTACGCGGTTCACTCCTGTATTTACTTTACACTCGCGATATACCGCAAACGCAATGTTCAATTCTAGCTACGTTCGCCGACGAAACAGCTATTCTTGCAACGGGCAAATCAGTTGAGGAATCAACTGCAACGTGACCTTGATCGTGTAAATGACTGGAAAAATACTTGGCTATCAGCACTTCATAACACTAAATCTGTCCATATTAATTTTACATACAAAAGAGCGGATAGGATTTCTGTTTTTGTTAACGAAGCGAGAACTCCATTCGCGAATGAGACTAAATATCTCGGGATGACTCTCGATGCGATATTCAAATGGAAGCCTCACGTTAAACAGAAACGTAACGAGCTTGAATGCAAATACAGATAAATGTACTAGGAAAGTATTCTAAGCTCAGTGTTGAAAACAAGCTGCCAGTTTAGACAGTTAATGGTACATTTAAAACTCTGGGGCTGCACCAAGAAAAGTAATTCAAAATTCATACAGACGTTTCAAAATAAGGTACTACGAGCTGTCGTCAATGCACCGTGGTATATTAGAAACGGAGATATCCACCGGGATCTGAGTATATCGTAATTGTGGAAAATGGGACGAACAATTTCACAGGAAAACATACCTAAACGTCGACCTGACCATTTAAATAGCACTGAATTTCAAATACTCGACAAACAAAATGTATTGCGCCGTCTTCAGAGGACAAAACCCCTTGACTTAGCGCGGTTAACTTTAATCGCACGAACATAGGTATCTGAAATTGCAGGAACCCTCGTTGGAATGTCGCATGCAAAATGCGAACAGTATAAATTCGTTTCGTAAGGAGGTGTATTTAGTGAGCTTTCACATCTGTGAAAAACGTGTCATCAATAGGCGGCGCCAGTAGAATTAGCTGGATTTTAACACAACTTGCACCAAACAATATAACGTCTTGTCTCAAATTTAAGCCTTATACGGTTAAGGTAATAAAAAAAGAAGAGATCGTAAAACCTTTGAAGAGGCGAAAAACCGTAAAGCAGCGGGATCGGATGAAATACCGAGCGAGTCCCTCCTCAAATTGGTCAGGGACTAAAACTTACAAATACTAGTGAAGCTCTATAATGCTATCTACATGCTATCTACAGACACGGCAAAATTCCAGATGAGTGGTTGAGGTTAACATTTGTTATGCTACCGAAAAAGAATAAGGCGACAAACTGCTCTGATTATAGGACTAAAAGTCGAATGAGCCATACATTAAAGATATTTCTGAAAATAGTTCATAGATTGATTTACAATGCGCTCGAAGAAGATACATACATATAAGCGAATTTCGATTCGGCATTAGAAACGGTTTTGGAACACGAGCAGCATTATGTGCGTTTAATATGATAATTGAGCGAAGCCTACGAATAGAGATGAACAAATGTTTTGTCCACTATGAAAGATAATCACTAAAAAGGGTAACAATGAAGCCTTCGAAATATGGATTCTCAGACGAATTCTTCGGATCTCATGGGTTGACAGAATCCTAAACAGAGAGGTTCTAAGGCGAATTAGAAGGAAAAGAGAAATAATTCTACTAAAGAAGAAAAGAAAACTGGAATATTTGGGACATATAATGAGAATCAACAATTACCAACTTTTACAACTAATTATAAGAGGATAGATCGAAGGAAGAAGGAGCGCCGAAAGACGGAGCCTGGCATGGTTGTCAAACGAGTGGCTCAATCTTTCAACTCTAGATACGTATACTTAGAGGGGTGATAAACAAACGAATACTTGCATGGGTGATTTCCAACCGCCGAACCGGAGTGGAACTTAAAGAAAAAAAAAGAAAGAGCTGCAGTCTTCTGACATAGCCATGCTTGTTTACCGACCAACCCAATTTATACGTTCTGCCTGGTACTTTTGAAACCATTGTTGCTTTTACATGCTGTACAAGATCCTACGGGCAGTCAAATCGTTTGACCCCTACAAAGCGTCAGGAAGCGACTGAAGCGCATTTACTCCTGGTGCGTCAGGATGGGTTATGTTCCACAAGCATGGACGGAAGTTAGGGCGGTTTTCAGACCCAAGCCGGGAAAGATCAACCACACCACTGCAAAGGAGTACGAAATTGGGGACAGCTATCTGTCACAATCACACAACGTGTACATAAAGGGTAAATCTCTATGATAGAAAATACACTCAAAGTCCCTCAAGGTCCCTTTCTGGGAATTGAAGGTGCCCTTAATAACGTCAGTACTGAGGCAATAGTGTCTAGCCTCCAGATGGACCAAATATACTCGGGAATATGCAGGTGGATTGAACAAATACTAGTACTCGTATAAAAAATTAGAGTAATTGGAAGGATAAGGGTCAACCGGGTGGTGTTCTATCGCCTGTCCTATGGTTCCTTGTTTTAGAAGTAATGGTACATCTTCCAAAAGGAGATGGTTTTAACATAACGGCTTATGCTGACAACCATTTTGATATCTGGGAAACTTCCTCAAGTCCTCAGCGAAGGACTAAGTTATGCACTGCTATTGGTTAATAACTGGGCCAAGGGGCGAGGCTTGGGAAGGGGAAGATCTTTACCAAGATACACTTACCCCTGTATGAATGATATCGATCTGATCCCTACAAATCTGCCTAACATCTTGGCATAATCTTAAACTCCAAGCTTAGCTGCAGGAACATTAATGAAAGAACCAAAAAAGCTTACGTGGCACCGTATTCGTGTAGAATTGCCTTTGGAAAGACATCGGGCTTCAAACCAAAAGTAGTGTATTGGTTGTACACTGCGGTAAGACCTATTTTAGTCTATGATTCGATTGTCTGGTGGAAGGCACTTGAGAAGAAATGCCATCTTTAAAGTATTTCAAGGGTTCAAAGGGCAGATTGCCTGGCGGTGACTGGATCTATGAAATCCGCATCCACGGCGTCTCTTGAACAATACTTAACCTTTCACTCTTAGCATCGCAGCCAGACTGTACTAAGTATGCAAGAATCCGGTCTCTGGGCAAGGGATCCTCATGACCACGCTTCAGTCACGGACTATATCAACCGACCTCCTTGCTGCGAGAGGAGATTCCCTATCGGAATCCCTTCCAGGGAGGAATGGATCAGTGGCATGATACATACGGAAAATGTATCTCGTGAATAAATCATTCCTATAGATTTGGTGAAGGCTGTAGCGTTTTCTAAGCTGAGATCTTCTCAATCAAGTAGGATGCGGACACGATTCTTAAAGAAAACCTCTCAGGAATAAGGATCAACATGTACGTATGTTGACAGTCGTAGTCGTAGCTCATAAAACTCTACAAAGAGGGACTGGAGATGATATCCGATATCAATAAGGTGCTGGCTAACAGGTCATATGAATATTTGACCTAGCAGATGAGCTAGCTAGATTAGGATTAGGCTCAAACTCCGCGGAATTCACAACTGAGGCTACAACGCCATTCAGTACGTTTTTCAGAGAAATAGAGACGGAGCTAATAGTGAAAGCCAATAGACGATGGTATCAATTAGATACATGCACAACGGCACGCCTAAGACAGAAAATCTGCTAAAGTTCAGTCGTGGGAATAATCGATTGGCAGTCGGTGCCCTCACAGGACATTGCATGATATCCTACCATGCAGCCAGGTTAGGCCAGCCCCACAATGATTTCTGCAGAAGCTTCACTGACGAAGAGAAAATTGAATTCATTCGTCACCTACTGTGCGAATTCCTGCACTAGGAACATATTTCTGAAAGTCACTTCCTTTTGGGGTGGCTGTGGTGCAGTGGTTAACATCTTCGACCGCCGAGCGGAGGGTCTATAGTTCAAATTCGCTTCGTAGCCAAGAAAGAGTAATTCCTATACCGACAAAAAAGTATGCATGGAAAGTGACCAGACGTACTGCTGCAGGCATAACACTCACAGTATATGGCCAACTGAAGTTCATCCTCTGCGTATGTAGTACTAAAGTACTCTCGTCCTATCTAGGACAACCACCCCTGAGAGTAGTGAACGAACATCAACGACCCAAACCACTGCACTCTGTTCAGGTTGTGTGTCTAAAACACATCATAAGAGAATATAAAAACTCTTGAACCTGCGCGAGTCTCTAAAAAAAGAAAAAGTACTTACCTCTTTGAACATTGGGCTGAACAGACTACTGGGATTTGAATTTACATCTAAGTGGTTCAGAACGGGCAACTTTTTGGTTTGTACTGGTTAAACTGCAACTGACCACAATGGAGTCCCCGTAGTCTAAGTGAGCCTTGACCTTTCGTCAATAGGCCACCTAACCTAACCTAACCTACATACATGCTGTACATGTGTTTTACGCCTTGAAGGAATTTTCTCCTTCAACACTCTGTTTTCTAGAATGGTACCAGAAAAAACAATTATGTTCGCTCCTTTCGGAGCTACTTAAAAAAATCAACTTTATTGTGTACGTCTACTTTCGAAGTCATTATGAAACACATTTATATACGATGTTTTAAATTAGTTCTAAGTTACATTATCATCTTTAAATGACTGCCTTCAAGCAGTCATCACTAAAATTATGTTAAATATTAAAAAAAAAAAAAAACAAAAAAAAAAAAAAAAAAAACACATACACAAAACTTACATAAAATATTATTAACCCACTACTTCCTTGAACATATTAGTCACCACGTTCGATACTCGGTCTTCAACTGCTTCCTGCCCACGTTGGATGTATTCGAGAATTATTGTCTTTCCTATCGAAAATCAAAATTTGTATTCATCTGTGAGTTATTATTTTAGAGCATACATCTGTTCTCCATTTTTCGTATACATCACCGACAACAGACGGTGAAAAATAAAAAAATAAAAATGTTTCAAAACAATTTCACTGCCGACAGCTTAATGTGGTGTTGTGGGATATTCAAAGCGAATTATTGCTCGGAGTTGCAGAGTAGGTATCTTTTACTGAGTTGACAGTTGATTTGTAAACAGCTTTTCTGTTATGTTGTTTAAAGATGGATTTGATGAGCTGATTAATCTCTTGGATTTGTTTTTACTCAGTCGTACATACATACATATGTATGTATCTGCTTGTCAACGAAACTGGGGATCTTTTTTTATCTATGCATATACAACCGTGACTACTGTGTATTATGGCCCGTGTCACAGAAGCCAAACGCCCACGGAGGTGGCCATCTGGATGGAATACTAAGTGTACAACGAGAAAATCACGTCAAACAACACAAATTTCTAGTTGCATGCAAACAAGTTTAGGAGATAATGCGATTTCCTTGTGTGGTCCGGCGTCGATTCGAAAGTTTCTACTCGACGTTGATTTTAGTGCAGTCGTCTTATATCTGGCGCTTGATTTTCATGGACTGTTTTTCATAACGCTTTATGATGCCATCAATCGTCTAATGAATTCAATGGAAACGCGATCGAAGAGGGTACGAATTAGAGTCGAACATCTTCCAAGCTGTATAACCTATTGAGATCTCATTGAGATACAGTTGGCATTAACATACATTACATTCCCTAAAGCGTATCATTGAGATCAGCACAATATCAGCGCTGCAATAAATCCACTTCACTTCACGACTTATTAGATGAAATGGCACAAAACACCTGGCAGCCAACATTCGCAACGCAGGCACATCTATTTATGTACATATATGCACCGTCTATAGACACGTAACGAGCATAGAAGAAACATCACAGATACTTGTTCTCAGCCCACGGACAAGGATCAATCACTGGGAGAATGTTCCTCGAGCACGTCTTGTCATAATTGCACTTTAGAAGCAGCTCTACCATACACTCACCCCGCTCGAGCCTTGTTTAGATAGCCCAATTAGCACGTTAGTCCATATGTAGATTGTCAAATGAACGGTGAAGAAATCACGCACCCGGACTGGATCGCGACGTGTGTGCCTCCAAGTCGTAATCTTCAATCACTTTAACATCACTTTAGGAATCTCAACGATCGCTCAACGCACGAGGTGTTAACATGAAATGTACGCGATTTAATTTAGCACACACGATGCATGCACGTCTATGTATACCCGCCGTAAACATTCTACGAATTGTGTATCTTTTGATTCAGGCTTGGTGATGTTACAGACAGTTTGTTGTTTTCCATTCAGCCCCATGCATTATCTTGTTCAAGGAAATCTGATCTCGTCGAATGGCATGAAGTGATTAATTCCTTTCATCTGATAGGAGAATGAACAGCAAACTGCGGACGTGAACGTGTCTATTATACGTTTAACGATCGCGATTGAATGCGATTCTGGGAAAATCTTAATTTAACGGTTAGTTGAATTCGATTTATTCTAAGCTGGTTAATAGGCAGCGGATGGTGCAATTAATCCGATTAGGTTCATTTTGCGCGAAGCACTTTGTGGAATTATTGCTTGGTTATGAGGTGGTTTTCACCTTTTAAGCGATCGTGGAAGCTCAATTAAACGGTGTTAGAGTTGCACATAAATTTAGATGGATAATCCACTCAAGTCTTAATCGATTTTAGCGAACTTAAGTTGTAAGCCATCAAACGGATTTGCCATTAAATAAAATGGACTGCGATTGGTAGTTATACATATAATTAGCTTATATCATTGGCTCGTATTAGCAAGGGCAGTTTAAAGGGAGATACTTAAGATCATTTATCTGTCAATTGTCCTCCAAGTGCTAAACTCTTTATATTGGAATATGGTTAAATAACCCATCAATGACTTTTTAGATTGAAATAAGATCTTCAGTGATGCAAATTGTAGGTCATAAGATCAGAAAGAGGCATTTTGCCTTTTTTTGCATTTATAAATTAATTTTATTTCAGAAAAAAAACTTATAACTATCTTACGCGCTAGACAAAATGATTAAAACTAGCTTACATCATAACTAACATTAGTGTCTTACTGACCCTCAGCGGCCACTCTAAAACAAACAATATGTATTTACTTAACCTATGTCTTTCGACTACTAAGAAGAGGCATTATTGAAAAGTTATGTAAACTGAAATTTTTCCGAAAAACCATTTTGGGTTAGAGGAGAATCTGTTTAATGTGGCCTAGAAAAACCTAAGTTCACACTTCAAGGATAAAAGATTTGGTGGATTTTGATAAGATTTAGAATAAATGCAAAAATTGCGGTTTCTCTTGAATTATAGAAAAAATGGTTGGAAATGACGCCGGTAAATCCCGTGTTTTGCCCAAAGCACTTTTGTATTGCCAGAATACTGACAGTGCGTTGGTGATTTTTGACTCAATATGCTTTGACCAAAGAAGCTTGCTGTCTAAGTTAAGCCCCGTGAACTTAGCTTCCTTGGATATGGGGATTGGAAGGCCTTTTAGCAAAAGCTGAGTCATGTCGACGATATTAGGCTTCAGATGATTAACTGACAGCTCAGTGCACCAGTCGGATTCCGAATTTTAACGAGAAGAGCCGTTGGTTTAAGGCCGTTTATATATGAACCGGAAGAAAATTGGCCATTGGAGCGGTCGCCCGTGGATAGCACTAAAACTAAAGTGACTAAAGAAATCAGGTCGAAGTATTTGATGTTGGTTGGATCCCGTTATCGACGTTTATCGTTTTTCGACTTGGAAGCGAATGCATCGAGTGATTGCTTGGGTTATGCGAGCAGTGAATAATTTCCATAATGGACGAAATAAAAGGGCACGTTTTTGAGATCCGTTGACTTCAGAAGAATTAGCTTCAGCCGAAGTAGTCATTTGGAGAATAGCTCAAGAACAGGAATTTGCGAAGGAGCTAGCTGCAATACGAAAGAAAAGGCCGTTGCCAAGGTCCAGCCCACTGTTCAAGTATTCTCCATATTTTGACGAGGATGAAGTTTTACGGGTAAAGGGTCTCGTTGACTTTGCAGACTACGTGGATCAATCGATGAGGCACCCGATTATATTGTCAAGAAAGAGTAGAGTGAGTTTTTTATTAGTCCTATCTTATCACTGTAGGTTTAGACACTGCAGCAGTGAAACAGTTGTCAACGAAATCAAACAAAGGTTTTGCATTCCGGGCCTGAGAACATTTATAAGAACAGTTCGAGGGAACTGTTTTATATGTCGACAAAGAGACGCTAATCCGAGATGTCCAGAAATGGCGCCTTTGCCAAAGGCTAGGCTCGCGGCCTTCCAAAGACCCTTCACGTTTGTAGGAGTTGATTACTTCGGGCCCATAATGGTAATGCAAGGGAGAAATACCGTCAAACGCTGGGGCGTGCTATTCACTTGCCTCACCGTTCGGGCTATACATGTTGAGGCAGCCCACTCTCTAACCACTGACTCTTGCATAATGTGTGTGCATGACTTCATGGCACGACGAGGTATTCCACAGGAAATCTACTCGGACAACGTACTCGTTGAAGCCGAATGGGAGTTGAAGGAGGCCCTCAAAGAAGTCAACCAGTACGTTATCTTGGAAAAATTCAGCTCGCCACAAACTTTGTGGAATTTCAAGCCACCCTCGGCACCTCATATGGGTGGCTCCTGGGAACGCCTAGTAAGGTCAGTGAAGAAGATATTTAAAGAGGTGGTTCTTAACCAAAGGTTGAATGATGAGATGCTGTTGTCAACACTAATCGAGGTTGAAGGTATCATAAACTCTCGTCCTTTAACCTACATATCCTTGGAAAACGGTAACGATGAGGCACTCATCCCCAATCACTTCCTTTTGGGTTCTTCGTCTGGAGCAAAACCGATCGGGAAGTTCAAGCCAACAGATCTTATGTCCAGAAAGCATTGGAGAAGATGTCAGCAAATGACCGCTTTATTTTGGAGAAGATGGATTAGAGAATACCTACCAACACTCACAAGGCGCACTAAGTGGTTTCGGAGAGTGGAGCCAGTTGCACCAGGAGACATCGTTATAATAGTGGACGAGAACTTACCGAAGTACTCCTGGCCAAAGGGGATTGTTCTTACCGTGAAAGCTAATCAGGATGGCCAAGTCAGGAGAACAGTAGTCAAAATTGCAAGCGGTGTATACGACCGTCCAGTGGTGGAATTAGCTGTGCTTGACATCATAAAGAAGAGTGCGCAAGCCGTTGAAGAAGATTTCCACACTGAGGGGGAGAATGTTAATGACGAGCATACCACTGACCCGTAAACGTGAAACAAACTGTCATATTGTAACCGAGCGGTCGAGGTGAAAAGAGAGATAAGCCGGGGTGAAAGGGGAAAGAGAAAAGCGTTAATTTCGAATGGAAGGAGAAATATTTTTTTTTGAGTTTTTATTTACTTTGTTTACTTTGTTTAATAATACTGCAGAAATATTTCAATTTCCATTCGAAACAATGGGTCTTTCGGTTAACGAGAGTAAAAGGAAATATATGCTGTCAACCAAATAGGACGCACATCACCGAAGTCTCGGCCAGAACTTCACAATTCAGGCCACAAATTCGATGTGTTCAAGGACTAGGGTTACCTCGGCTCACTAATGACCAGCGATAACAACACCAGCGCTGAGACCAAACGCAGAATTACTCCCGCCAAGCGCTGCTACTTTGGGCTCAAGGGGCAATTGAGAAGTAGAACCCTCTCTCGAAAGATCGAAGTGGCGCTACACATAACCTTAATCGTCCCGGTCCTATCTGACGAACGCGGATAAGGAAGCCCTTGGCCGTTGCAAGAGGAAAATTCTATGGTCCCGTTTGTATACAACGTCAAACTTTACGGGCTGTACTGCGATATCGGCCCAGTATGACTTCTTCGGATCGAAGAACTTCTAAGATGGCTAGGGCATGTAGGGCGAATTGACAACACAACTCCGGCTCGAAGGGTCTTCGAACCGAACCCCGAGGGGCGACGCAGCAGGTACGACAGAATCTAAGGTGGCGCACGCAGGTGGAAGGGGACCTTATCCATATAGGAGTGCGTCGCCGGAAACAGTGGGCAAAATTTCGTGCCAGCTAGAGAAGCTTGTTGATTGAGGCTCAGGTTCATACTGGACTGTAGCGCCACCTAAGGAAAATGCATGTTGTTATCTTGTGAATAAAAACTAAGCACAATTTGGCATATTCCTCATAAGAGGAAAGTACACTTCCAATTCGGCTCAAGTAGCACTTTTTATAGCCCTTAAGATGTTAATCTCTATTATTTTTATCTATCGCCTTCATCCCCTCGATGTAAACGGTGAATTAACCAACAGTTAGCAAAAGGATGGATCAACTTGACTTTATATCTGAGCTCATTTGTAGCTTTACGAAGCCATTGTAGGTTGTAATTTCATTAAAACCAAATGAAAAGTTATAAACGCATTCATCTTCGGAACGTATTTTACACTCTTAAACCCTCCAAGGAGGCAATAAAACAATTCAATTTCGTAACGATGCCATAATGTTAAGACCCGTAATTCAGATAATTTCCACATTTGATTACTTTTCACACACCTTTTGACCAAATTGCTCCTTAGGTATTTGAGTCATCTACCAAACAACCTTTAAAAAAAGCCTTTACTTCTTAATTAACAGATTTATATATACACCATTAAGCCAACCACAAAAAGATCATTACATTTTCACGATATAAGCCGCGAAAAAAAATGTAATTGCAGGACATTATCACCATAACGATTTCCGCTTTGACGACTGTCATAAATTATGAATTTAAAGTCAAAACGAAAGTCAGCGCAACGCTATCACATAGTGTGTCCTCTCATTAGCCAACCTTGCCGACAACTTTACGCGTTTCGCTTAAGTGCAGCTACGGTAATCTTAACGAAATAATACGAATACATATCCTAAGCAACTTTATCAAAGTAGAGTGACTCCATTGTAACGAGAATTTTATAAGGCGCTGAAAACGCTCATCGTCTCATCTGCAAGTCTACTTAAATCAATAAAGAATATATGTATGGACATACATACATATTATCGTCAAACTCCACTCTTCATCCTTTGCCTTCCGTGAATCCTTCGATGCATTCAAAGTGAGTTTCAATAACCGTCCAACATAACGAATACCAGCATCTTCTGCGTCGTAAAAACAGAAGTCTATAGTCCGGCAGACTATCTACTCGTAAAGGGGCGTACTTTTAATTCCTGAAATTTATGATCACACTCGAACGGCTGTGAGAGAGTCTGGTGTGGTGCAATAGACAGACGCCAACCAGCTGTCGTCACAAGCTTGCCGCCAATAAACAAATTAACAACATCAACTTGAAATATATGCAGTCTTGCAACAACCCGGTCGACACGTTGTCCAACAGCTACATACGTAACCGATTGTCGGCTTAAGCAGTACCGGCCTTTTCTTATAAACGTTTCCATCTTCTTTACGAGTTTAAGATTTGTTGCCCCGCAGCAATAAGGAGTCCAAGTGTGGCTAATTATAAAAGCCACAACTCGATTTGCTTGCAGTTCATTTCGATTTGCTTGCAGTTTTTTAGTTTTATCGAAATTAATGAGAAAAATTGTATCTGTTGGTGGACAGCGGGCTTCCTGAATACACGTCGACTCGGCAAGTGACATAAAGTGTCGGAATTGTAGGATGTGTGACGGTGGCACGAAGTGGTTGTCGGTGCTTCACAATGGTTTCGGTGGTGAATGAAATGAATTCAAATTGTAGAGCTATCCATGGTAATCCTAAATTATTTGATAACTGAATTGGTTAAGGTGTGTTCATTAACACAGTTGGATACAATCTGCCGTTGGCGTGACATTGAGATGTTACCGTTGCAGTTAAGACTGGTTTGAGAGAGAATTTTATTGAAGGACGCTTGTGACTTGCGACTATTACTAATTTTTCTTTTGTATGCTTGGGCAGTTGGTGGTCAATTTTTTTTTTTTTTTTTTAAGAAGTACCAGCGCACAGAGTCTGGTTGATTCCAGCTACATTTGATAACACTTGACTGGTTATTGGCTTCTCTACCATTTGAATCAAGGCAGTCTTTCGTTTCGACTACACTCTGGGCTGTTTTTTTTTTTTTTTTTTTTTTGAGTTTAACTCTGGTCTACTACTGGCTCTATTGCCAAACACTTATTAAATGCTAAGCAAGATTTGGGAGTCTACCTTCCAAGACTTTTCACTTGACCTGATTATAAGAAAAGTATTGAGGAGGTTGAAACGTATTGCGTCTTCCGAACGATCTAAGAACTGGCGTACCACCTTTCATGTTTCTCAATCTAGCTTTTGACCTGATAAAACCGCGTAGACTGCGCGTTGACAGCTCTTGCTGTACTCCTGTAATGTGCTAAGTTCAAGCGCACTTGGTTGGCATTGCCATTTTACACGTTCATTTAATTTTCTAACACCATTTTACGGTCATCCTAATCGGTCATTAAGCAAACAATTCAAGCCATAGTGAATTGGGATATGTCGTTGGGAAAGCCGATGCGAATTGCTTTAATGCACACAAGATGGCTACTTTACTGCTACGTCACTACTTCGCCACCATTCATCAATCAACACAACAAGATACACGACCCGAATGTTGCTACGAAAATCTGAACCACATTCGAATCTTGTTCTCTTATGATAGATCATTTCTGTCAACCTACATACATCGCGTGAAGACCAAACAAACCTTATACATACGATATCCCTAAAAATTATTTCATAAAATAGATAGCTAGTCACTTATTACCGGCCAATATCATCATAAACATTCAAAGGTGACGAGCACACTTCCATGAATATTTCACCGAAATGCATGCATTTGAGCTTCAATTCGATTGATTTGAAATGACTATGAGGAATGGCCTCCCGGCGGACCCTTGTCACTCGAGACCTAATGTAAATGTGGCAGTTCCATGTACTTTATATCTATAAAACGTACCTATTGACTGTTTTGTTAGTTTTTATTCCGTGTCATCTGAAAATCAAGCATCCGATGCTATCAATCGAAGACTCCAACTATGGACTGTGAATGCCGGTAAAGCATTTAATTACAACTGTGGTCGGCTACTGTATGCCCGCTGCATCGGTCAAACCCTTTGATGTGTGCTTCGTTAGGTATCTCAGTTTTCAATAGCTACTATGCTTCAAATTGGTTTGTCAGTTGGAGTTTTTGGTAAGCGGCCATTGTTAAAATGTCATAATTTGATTTGTGGGTAGTCTGGCGTGACATTTTGATGCAGCCATTCATGAAGGATGAAATAGGGCTTAGAATGAGACAGAATCTGGATATGCAGTACAGAGTTGACCGCATAATGAACGTTGTTTGATTTTCGGTTCATGACACTAAGTGGATGATAATGGGAAAAGAATTTTGAAGTTGTTTTACTGATGACACGCGCATCACTTAACGCTACTGTGGGTGTGAAATATTCTCATTGTTTGGCGATGATATGGTACTTCAGGGCACTCAATGGTGTTTGGTGTTTGATCACGCGTCCTGTTTGGTGCTGGACCAGATTGGGAGAGGTCGTGATGTTATGTGTTGTGTTGGCGGTCGAGGTGGAAAGTGTTTTTATGAGTGTTTGCTTTCCTGAAAATATGTATGGTGAATATTTTAAAGTAACAAAATATTTCAGAGATGCGGTGTCAATTAATTAGAAAAGAATTTATAATGCAACTAGCGTGTACCCTCGACTTCGTTCGCGTCGAAATGGCTTGAATATTTCGTTAAGTTTGTAATTGGAAATTGGGAATTGTAAGCTTTAAAACTGAAATGGATAAATTGATGAGATTATCGGTATTGTAGGTATAAATACCGTTCCACCTTCACCCCAACCGGATTTCATTGCAGCTTCTATTATATTCTTTTGCAAATAAACGATACGTAATCTATGTACATATGTAGTACCGTCAAAGAGATTCGGGGGGTTCAAATCGCGAAGCGGCATAATGGGAATACTAACTTTTGAGTCCATTTTATGAAGTGGGATGCGGGATGAATTCATGCTATTTATAAATTCATCTGGGTAGTGGACAGCTTGTTCGGTTTGATATACATATCGTATTTATGGATAAGAACGTTGCTGAATTGCCACGAATTTTTTCCATTATACGGTTATTCAGTGACCATATTTGATCATTTCTTGGCGCTAAAATTCATATCTCGCATAACCACGAATCCTTTTAGAGGTGAGATTCCCAATATCGTCATAAATGTTTGTTATAAGAGTTTGAGTATCTACAACTACTTGTTGGAGAAAATTTCATAGTTCTAATTGATTTCTGGATATTTTCCTTCGCCAATATTTAAGAGCATCTTACAGAATTCTGAACCACCGGACGGTGCTCTCATATTTTGTCTTAAACTAATCTTTTCGATATGTGTCCAAAGTAATGAGCGTTTCAAACACGGATTAATTTCGTCTGCACGTGTGCCTTTTCCAACAACAGGTAACGTTTGTCTAAACTCACTTAGGTGGCACTACAGTCTGGTGTGAACGTGGGCGTCAACAAAGAAACTTCTCCAGCTGGCACGGTCTTTTGCCAGATGTTTCCAGCGACGCACTCCCAGTTGGTTAAGGTCCTCTCTTCCACCTATGTGCGCCATCTTAGATTCGGTCGTCCTCTGCTGCGTCATCCATCGGGGTTGGACTCGAAGACTCCAATTGTTCCGAAACAACGTTTGTCTAAATTCCCCTGCAAATAAAAATGTTACTCCACCGAGTATTGGTTGTTATTTCTCTAATCTTCCATTGTTCTATTTACAGCTTCAATATATATTTTGTTGGCAATTTTTATTCATCCCATTCTACGAACACACAGTCTTGTAAAGTTTGGCGATTATTTTTGGGCATACTAAAACTGGATCTTCCATATAATTTGCTTCAATTGGTATTTTGAACATAGAATCAGCTGCTTTGCCTCCATTTTTGCTGGAATTCCTGGATTTATCGAATGTACATATAGTAAGCTGAGAGTGCCGTGGCGCAGTAGGTAGTGTGTTGGTCTATGACGCCGATGACACGGGATCGAATCGATCGAATCGAGTCCCGACAACAGCCATGTCATTGAACGTGTTTTTCACGGTGCTTCTCCTCAGCGGGATACTGACAAACCCCCTGTAGCATAATTGTCAATAACAGCTTCTCAAATCTCGCCGTTCGAAGCCGGCAATAAACTGTAGGTCCCTTTCACCTATGGGAAAATAAAATCACGCACAACATGGGTGATAGAGAGTAGCTCGGCTTTGATCCTTCATGGACTGGAACATACATACATATCAAAATATGAGCATGAAGTGAACCACTTTTTTACCATTCAACATGTAATAGCGGATAGTACAAAAAACTAATAGATCCATCATTATGTTAAATGCTCGTTTAAATACTCTTGACACTGTATCATGTCGATCAGAAGTTATCTGCCCAGCAAAAAGTTTATTTGTAATAATTTGTAATTCGTAATAGATCAGGACGGCCATATTTTGTACATAGCAAGTGAATATAATTTTCATCTTTCAAGCTTTGATCCATATTGTGTCCTTGGTTTATCAATCCTAGCTGCAAACCCTTTTTCTATAATTATTGCTAGATATTCACCTTTACACCGCCTTGCTGTCAAGTAAGGTAATTGATATGTATATATGTAATTGTACCTTTGGAAAACAAAGGTAGAAAATTTAGTATAGACCGAGGAGTTAGACAAGGAGACCCACTTTCACCTGCATTCTTTTCCGTCGTCCTAGAAGATGTTTTTCGTTCAGAAAATTTAGTATAGACCGAGGAGTTAGACAAGGAGACCCACTTTCACCTGCATTCTTTTCCGCCGTCCTGGAAGATATTTTTCGTTCAATGGAACTGGGATTTATTAGGACTAAAAATAGATGGTGAATACCTGAGCAATCTAAGATTTGCGGGCGATATTGTACTTATGACAAAAACACTAGAAGTCATGAAACAGATGATACAAGATCTAGAAAAAGGATGCGGCACTGTGTGAATGCTGAAAAAACAAAACTAATGAGCAAAGGCGAACAACAAGAAATTATTGTAAACAATAAAGCAATAGAATATGTTGAAGAATATGTTTCCCTACGACAGTAAATTTTACTCGAAAACAGAGAAGAAAAAGAAATAGACCGAAGGATTTCGAATAGCTGGAAACAATTTTGGAGGCATAAACATATTTTCGATTCAAACCTTAACTCAAGTTCCAGAAAATATCTATTCGATGCGACCATACTCCCAGTTATGACTTACGGCTCCCAAACGTGGAATCTATCTTCCAAATCAACTCAAAAATTGAGAACAACGCAAAAAGGAATGGAAAGATCTATTTTAGAAATATCCAGAAGACAACGAATACGAAATGAAACCATCAGAAATATGACGAACTTCTCAGACGGGGTAGTAAGAGCGAGACAACAAAAATGGAACTGGGCTGGGCATATAGCAAGGATGAATGATAACTGTTGGACCTATATAGCAACCGTATGGATCCCAAGAAATGGTACAAGAAGAACCGGAACACAGATCAAACGTTGGAGAGATGATATATGCCAAATTTGTAATACGTGGGACAGAATGGCTAAAGATAAAAATGCTTGGAAAACATTGGGGGAGGCTTATATCCGCCCTTGTATTATAAATCAAAACTTACTATAATCTATATAAAATATTAAAAGAAATTGTTATTTTCCTACATTTATAAATGTTTATATAATGTCAATATTGTACACTTATTAAATGTAAAATGTAAGTATTAAAAATGGATTTATAAAGCTTATAATAATAATAATAATAATAATGTAATTGTTATTCCGCTCCTTTTCTTTCTGATAGGTTAAGATATTCAATTGTTGTAAACAAAAATAGTTTATATTCTCTAACTAACTTTCGAGAATATCCCACCACCAATAACACACCTCCTTTCATCCCTATTCTGTTCTTGACATTTTATTCCTAGCTGCAAACCTTTTTCCTATAATTATTGTTATTCACCTTTTCCTTGCTGTCAAGTAAGATGAATAACAATTTCGATTGTTACAAACAACAGTAT
The DNA here is from genome assembly GCA_951905685.1 of Eumerus sabulonum. Classification (NCBI taxonomy): domain Eukaryota; kingdom Metazoa; phylum Arthropoda; class Insecta; order Diptera; family Syrphidae; genus Eumerus; species Eumerus sabulonum. The sequence goes on from OX645060.1 coordinate 216,221,090, forward strand.
ATAAACAAAAAGTAGGTTATGTTACTCCCGACGGCCCCTGTTCATGATAAAAGAATCGGTTAAGCCATTTGGGAGATTGTCCGGAACAAACAGCCAGATAGACATAAGAATTTTTTTTATATAGATAACGGTGCCGTGGCTCAGTTAGTGTGTGTGACTCTGATGAACGATGAGCGAGTTCGGATCCCGACACCTACGCCATCAAATGTTCATTTCGCGGTATCCCTCCTCGGCGGGGTACTGGCAAAACCCCGGTAGTATACTTGCTATGAAAAAGCTTCTCGACTCACGCCGTTCGGAATCGGCATTAAATTGTACCTTTCATCTGTGTGAAAAATAAATCACACACAACATGGGTGATTGAGAGATGCCTGGCTCTGGTCTTTCATGGGCTGTAACGCCACCAAAGAAAGAAAGTAAGATAACGACAAGTGTGATGATGAAGTGAGGTACTCTACAAAATTTTGGAAATGTTGTCGTATAATCGGAGGAATTTAATTTACAATTTCAGAGGAAACAGCTTTATTAGTAGCCTTTCCAATATTTTTTTTAAAGAAATAAGAGAGGTATATAAGGGAAAGTCTAGAGATTACAAGCTTTTCGATTTTTGAGGGCAAGCGAATTCGTCATGGACAGAAACAAATGGCAACCAAAATATCGCAATATCCGGACTATATATACATACGTTGGATGCACAAAGGCTTTTCACACCAGCTCTTACAACTTCTGGCGAGTTATCTTGACAGAAAACGACCTTCTCTGTGTCTATTGTTGACCGCTTATTGTCGATCGCTAGCTTAAAACGGTCTAGTTGATCACAGCAGAGCGCCAAAGTGAGTTTTCCGTTATACGGTAGCAGCTCATAGATGATGACCCACCAAAAACATAACAACATTTTCCTAACCATTTTCGTGGTCTTAATAAGGTTTGGGAGGCTTCGGCGGCCACTAGCCATGATCGTTGTTATTTTAAGTTTTCCGTTTTCCACTTTTTATCACCATAATCGTATAATCGTTCCAAGGAAAAGTGGATCAATTTTCTCTACCGATATTCGAGATGCGGGAATTTGTAAACAAAAAACAAGAAAATTCGTACTGTCGATCTTTTCAATAGCCCCCCTCGGAGAATCTTCATCCGCTTTAGATAAGGTCCATGTTTCTGCGCCGTATAGCAGGACCGGGATAATTAAGGTCTTATATAAGGTCAACTTGGTCGTACGAGAGAGGGCTCTACTTTTCAATTTCCCATTGAGCCCAAAGAATCAGCGGTTTGCAAGAGTAATTCTGCTCTTGATTTCGAAACTGGTGTCGTTGTTACAGGTCACTGCCGAGCCCAGATATATGAAGTCCTTAACTACCTCAAACTTATACCTGCCTTTATGCACATTCTGGCCAAGACGCCGGTAGTAAATATCGTTTTTTGATGACAGCAGATATTTAGTGTTGCCCTCATTAACTGCCAAACCAATTTTTGCCGCCTCCATCTCAATAAACGCCTCATTGAAATCTCGTTGTTATCTACAACGATTTGAAATAGATTGTACCTCTTGTATTGGCCTGTGATTTTTGCACAGTAATTTCTAATATTATGTTAAAAAAATCACACGACAGCGCATCGCCCTGTCTAAATCCTTTCTTGACTTGGAAACTATCGGTCAGTTCTGTACCGATTCGGATGGAGCAGCGAGCGATCTCCAGAGTCATTCTGCAAAGTCTGACAAGCTTAGCAGGAATGTCAAAAGTAAACATGGCGTTATATAGCTCGTCTCTAATTACGCTGTCGTATGCAGCCTTGGCAATCTCAACTTCGTCGAGGTCAGGGGAACGGAATTCCCTGCAACTTTCGTCATTAGGAAATGACGACGGCGGTATGTTGGCTGTCATCGCCGTTATACAGTCTGCAGAAGTGGTTTTTCCAAAGTCTCAGCATCGACTGCGATTCTACTACTAGGGGTTCGTTCTCATCTTTACAGGCCTCCGTTTGGACTTTAAGGCCTTGAGACATTCTTTTTATCTGTTGATGAAACCTTTGAACGTCGTGCCTGCAGTAGCACCTCTCAAAGTTTTCAATCGCCCGCTTCTCGTGCTCTTTCGTTTTTCTATTGAGAAGCTTATGTTCCTCCCTTCTTTAAAGCTCGTAGAGCTCACGAGCCGCTCTTGGTTTTCCGTGTAGTGAGGCTTTGTATGCCTCCTGCTTTTCTGCATGAATCCTTCTACACTCATCATCGAACCAGGTGTTTCGTCGTGGTGGATCTTTAAGGCCCAGCACTTCTGACTCCATTATTGCTCTACTGACTGAATGGAGAATTCAGGTGTATCGGAGGGCTTAAGGGCGACGCGGTTGGCAAAGGCACTGGCGATTTCCGGTGATAGTAGCTTTCCGACGTCATATCTTGGTGTTTTAACTCTACTCCGCGGTGTTCGTGTTATCCGTTTACGTATTTTGGGTACTACAAGATAGTGGTCTGAGTCGATGTTCGCTCCTCGGAAAGTACGAACATCAAGAATAGCGGAGGTGTGTGACGTCAATCGCGATATGATCAATCTGGTTAGTGCCAGATGGGTACTTTTGATCGGATTTAGCAAGTGTGCAAACGATTTTCGTGGTCTTAATAAGGTTTGGGAGGCTTCGGCGGCCACTAGCCATGATCGTTGTTATTTTAAGTTTTCCGTTTTCCACTTTTTATCACCATAATCGTATAATCGTTCCAAGGAAAAGTGGATCAATTTTCTCTACCGATATTCGAGATGCGGGAATTTGTAAACAAAAAACAAGAAAATTCGTACTGTCGATCTTTTCAATAGCCCCCCTCGGAGAATCTTCATCCGCTTTAGATAAGGTCCATGTTTCTGCGCCGTATAGCAGGACCGGGATAATTAAGGTCTTATATAAGGTCAACTTGGTCGTACGAGAGAGGGCTCTACTTTTCAATTTCCCATTGAGCCCAAAGAATCAGCGGTTTGCAAGAGTAATTCTGCTCTTGATTTCGAAACTGGTGTCGTTGTTACAGGTCACTGCCGAGCCCAGATATATGAAGTCCTTAACTACCTCAAACTTATACCTGCCTTTATGCACATTCTGGCCAAGACGCCGGTAGTAAATATCGTTTTTTGATGACAGCAGATATTTAGTGTTGCCCTCATTAACTGCCAAACCAATTTTTGCCGCCTCCATCTCAATAAACGCCTCATTGAAATCTCGTTGTTATCTACAACGATTTGAAATAGATTGTACCTCTTGTATTGGCCTGTGATTTTTGCACAGTAATTTCTAATATTATGTTAAAAAAATCACACGACAGCGCATCGCCCTGTCTAAATCCTTTCTTGACTTGGAAACTATCGGTCAGTTCTGTACCGATTCGGATGGAGCAGCGAGCGATCTCCAGAGTCATTCTGCAAAGTCTGACAAGCTTAGCAGGAATGTCAAAAGTAAACATGGCGTTATATAGCTCGTCTCTAATTACGCTGTCGTATGCAGCCTTGAAGTCGACGAATAGATGGTGGGTGACGACTTGAAATTCATTGGTTTTCTCGAGGATCTGCGTAGTGTGAAGATTTGGTCGATGGCCTGGCCTGAAATCACACTGATAAGGACCTATTAGCTTATTTACGAACGGCTTCAGGCCTTCAGATAAAACTTCAGGGAGGATCTTGTATGCGACATTAAGGCGACTTATTCCTCAGTAGTTGGCGCAGTCAAAGGGGTCTCCTTTTCTGTGGATCGGGCAAACAATGCTGAGATCTAATTCCTCGGGTATGCTTTCCTCTCACTATATATTACAGATGAGCCGGTGCATGCTCCTAACCAGCCCACATCCAGCTGCTCTGAGGAGCTCAGCAGACTGTATATCTGCACAGAAGCTTTATTCGACTTGAGTTTCGACATGGCAATCTCAACTTCGTCGAGGTCAGGGGAACGGAATTCCCTGCAACTTTCGTCATTAGGAAATGACGACGGCGGTATGTTGGCTGTCATCGCCGTTATACAGTCTGCAGAAGTGGTTTTTCCAAAGTCTCAGCATCGACTGCGATTCTACTACTAGGGGTTCGTTCTCATCTTTACAGGCCTCCGTTTGGACTTTAAGGCCTTGAGACATTCTTTTTATCTGTTGATGAAACCTTTGAACGTCGTGCCTGCAGTAGCACCTCTCAAAGTTTTCAATCGCCCGCTTCTCGTGCTCTTTCGTTTTTCTATTGAGAAGCTTATGTTCCTCCCTTCTTTAAAGCTCGTAGAGCTCACGAGCCGCTCTTGGTTTTCCGTGTAGTGAGGCTTTGTATGCCTCCTGCTTTTCTGCATGAATCCTTCTACACTCATCATCGAACCAGGTGTTTCGTCGTGGTGGATCTTTAAGGCCCAGCACTTCTGACTCCATTATTGCTCTACTGACTGAATGGAGAATTCAGGTGTATCGGAGGGCTTAAGGGCGACGCGGTTGGCAAAGGCACTGGCGATTTCCGGTGATAGTAGCTTTCCGACGTCATATCTTGGTGTTTTAACTCTACTCCGCGGTGTTCGTGTTATCCGTTTACGTATTTTGGGTACTACAAGATAGTGGTCTGAGTCGATGTTCGCTCCTCGGAAAGTACGAACATCAAGAATAGCGGAGGTGTGTGACGTCAATCGCGATATGATCAATCTGGTTAGTGCCAGATGGGTACTTTTGATCGGATTTAGCAAGTGTGCAAACGATTTTCGCAGCACACTTTGAACTGATTGAATAATGATACGACCGATATTGTGCGGCGATTTGTCACCATGAATGAGACATGGGTCCACCAGTATCCGCCAGAAACGAAATAGCAGTGGATGAAAGCCGGTGCTCAGTGCCAGGAAAAGTGAAGTCAAATGAGGAAGTTAGGAGGGCAGTAGATGGATAATTTTACAGTATTCGGTGCTCTCACCTCCAATGCGTTGTTTCGCATTCAATCTCCAGTTGCGCTTCCAGTTAAGTATCACGCCAAGGTTTTTGGCGTAATCTGCGAATCTAAGGTAAGCTCCATTGAGTTTTCGAAGAGAGATTTGAGATATCTGCCGTTTTCTTGTGAACAAATCTAGCTCCGTTTTGGAGGGATTTATCTCAAGCCCGCAGTTCTTTACCCATTCGGCAAGTTTGCCTAGGCAAGTTTCTATCAAATCTCGGATTGTTGCGAGGGGTTTCCCGCTAATTGCTATTGCAATATCATCGGCAAGCGCAATGGCCTTGTACCCGCTGTCCTCCAAGGATTGGAGTACCTCGTTTACCTAACAGCCATAATTGTGGCGATAGTACTCCTTCCTGTGGTGTGCCACACTGCCCTTTTTTTGTGGTAGCAGCCGAACTTCGAATGAATCAACCTGCTTGATTGTTAAAGTCCATGAAGGGCCAAAGTCGAGCTTCTCTCAATCGCCCATGTTGTGTGTGATTTTATTTCCCCATAAGTGAAAGGGACCTACAATATGTTGCCGATCCCGAACGGCGAGTTTCGAGAAGCTTTTCATGTCAATTATACTACAGGGGGTTTTGTCAGAACCCCGCTCAGAAGAAGAACCGTGAAAACACATTCGATGACATGCCTGTTCTCGGGATTCGATCCTATGTCATCGGCGTCAGAGGTCAACACACTACCCCCTGCGCTATCATTTGGTGAGAGCTTACGATTTAATTGTTGAAAGCCTCCTCAATGGCAAAGAAGGCAATCATGGCGAGATCTTTGTTGGCAAGTAATATCTCAATGACTCCAACATAGTGCACAGAGTTGTATCTACTGGATTCCCCTTAGCATCCTTTTTTGTAGAGTATCACGAATGTACAGGTCCACCAGTCTCTCCAGCGTCTTGAGAAAAAAGGAAGAGTAACTGACAGGTCTGTAGTCTTTCGCAGTGATGTGGGAGGTTTTTACTGCTTCAGGTATAAATGTTAACTTAATCGAATTAATTAAAAATATTGAGTCCATCGTGCAATCTCGTTTGTTCTTCTTCTTCTTTGGTGGCGTTACAGCCCATGAAGGACCAGAGCCAAGCTTCTCTCAATCATCCATGTTATGTGTGATTTATTCTTCACACATGTGAAAGGGACCTACAGTTTAATGCTGATTCCGAACGGCGTGAGTCGAGAAGCTTTTTCATGGCAAGTTTACTACGGGGTTTTTGCCAGTACCCCGCCGAGGAGGAACGTCGCGAATTAAACGTTCGATGCGTTGGTGTTATCGGGATCCGAACTCGCTCATCGTGCGCCAGAGTCCAACACACTAACCACTGCGCCACGGCGCCCTTGTTTGTTCTGATGGCAAGAATTCTGAATAGAATTCAAAATATACAAAAACGATTAAACACGATGGAGGTAATTTAATAGTTTCCAGGTGCTTTTTGTCGTCGGTGGTTGGGCAAATTTATTGGATAGCGAATAAAATGTGTACCGTGGTTTATGTTTAAATATAGGATACTGTAGTTCTGCCATTTACATAGGAGATCATGACTCTCAAATGGGAGTTCATGGAGGACAACGACCCTAAGCACATTTTGAATTGAACTAAATACTGGTCCTGGCAATATAAAATTCCATGGAATAATTTTGTAGATGGGATAGGACTAGTAAACGCCTCATAGGGGCAGCATCTGCCGACGGATGGTGGCCCGGCAAAAAGCGAGTAAAAGCCTCTGCAGCCGAACACCTTGCAGCTCTGCTAGTCAGGTCCTACTTCCATCTCCTCGTGGTGCCATCTGGAAATTTCCTTACAAGGGAAGTTATTGACGGAAGAGGCCGATTGGCGGGTATCCTGCGCCACCAAACAGGATTAGTGTCGGTAGGGCTACGGTCTAGCAAACCATAAACCATATATTGCTCAGAAACAAATAACAGCCTCGGATAATCAAATGGAACGGATCTATGTTGACGACCCTTTAAGAAAACAAAAAATAAACAAGGACCTTCGGTTCTTTATGTGGAATGTTAGGTCCCTAAACAGACCACGTGCAGCCGAACAACTTGCGGACGCCCTGGACTGCTATAAAGCGGACCTAACCGAAATACAGGAAATGCGATGGAAGGGGCCGGCAAAATGCGGATGAAAAACTGAGACATCTAATACGGTGACTGCTATAGGGAGAGAGAACAGAGACTATTTGGATGCGGATTTGTTTTTAGAGATGGGCTACAGCATAAAGTCTTTAGCTTCCAGTATGTGAGTGAACGCCTTATAACGATCCGCATCAAGGCAAGATTTTGTAACATCAGTTTCATATGTATGTGTCCATGCCCCCATGGAAGACAAGGATGACTCCATCAAAGATGGTTTCTATGATCTCCAAGCCAAATGCCCCAGCTATGATACCAAAATCATATTAGGAAATTTTAACGCTAAGCTGGGTAAAGAAAGCTTCTTTGAACGAGTCATCGGCAAACACAGCCTACATGACACCACATTCGATAACGCACACAGGCTGATTGACTTTGCCACGGGGAGAAATCTTCTTTTAGCCAGCACACGCTTTCCGCATCTCGATATCCACAAAGGCACCTGGCGGTCTTTTGATCAATCGACCACCAACCAGATTGATCACATCGCGATCGACGTGAGATACTCCTCCACTTTTCTTGATGTTCGTAATTTTCGAGGAGCGAACATCGACTATTATGTAGTAGCCAAAATATGTCAACGGATAACACGAACCCCGCGGAGTAGAGTTAGAACACCAAGCTTTGACGTCGCAAAGCTACTATCGCCGGAGATCGCCAGTGCCTTTGCCAACCGCGTCCCCCTCAATCTTCCACTCGGTCAGTAGAGCAGCAATGGAGCCAGTGCAAACAAGCCCTGAAGAGCACAGCAACGGAAGTGTTGGGCCTTAAAGCTCCACCACGACGAAACCCCTGGTTCGATGACGAGTGTAGAAGGATACATGCAGGAAACCAGGAGTCATACAAAGCCTCACTACACAAAAAAACAAGACCGGCTCGAGAGCTCTACGAGCTTCAAAGAAGGGAGGAACGTAAGCTGTGATTGAAAACTTGGAGAGGTGGTACTGCAGGCATGACGTTCGATGAATTTATCAATAGATAAAACGAATGTCTCAAGGCCATAAAGCCCGAACGGAGGCCTATAAGGATGGGAACGGACACCTAGTAGTAGAATTGCAGTTGATGCTGAGAATTTGGAAAAACCATTTCTCAATGACGAAGATCGCAGAGAATTCCGTCCCCCTGACCTCGACGAAGTTGAAATTGTCATGTCGAAACTTAAGTCGAATAAAACTGCTGGCGCAGATGAATTGCCTGTTGGCTCTTCAAAGCAGCTGGGGGTGAGCTGGTTAGGAGTATGCACCGGCTCATCTGCAAGATATGGTCAGAGGAAAGCATGTCCGAGGAATGGAGTCTCAGCATTGTTTGCCCGATCCACAAGAAAGGAGACCCCTTTGACTGCGCCAACTAGTGAGGAATAAGTCGCCTTAATGTCGCATACAAGATCTTCCCTGCCGTTTTGTCTGAAGGCCTGAAGCCGCTCGTAGATAAGCTAATAGGTCCTTATCAGGGTGACTTCAGGCCAGGCCATCGACCAAATCTTCACACTACGCAGATCCTCGAGAAAACCAATGAATTTCAAGTCGTCACCCACCATCTATTCGTCGACTTCAAGGCTGCATACGACAGCGTAATTAGAAACGAGCTTTATGACGCCATGTTTACTTTTGACATTCCTGCTAAGCACGTCAGACTTTGCAGAATGACTCTGGTGATCGCTCGCTGCTCCATCCGAATCGGTGCAGAACTGACTGATAGTTTCGAAATCAAAAAAGGATTAAGACAGGGCGATGCGCTGTCGTGTGATTTTTTAACATCATATTAGAAATGATTGTGCAAAAATCACAGGCCAATACAAGAGGCACAATCTATTTCAAATCCTCGCAACTCCTTGCATACGCCGACGACATTGATATAATAGGTAGATCCCAGCGAGATTTCAATGAGGCGCTTGCGAGTATTGAGGTGGAGGCGGCAATGATTGGTTTGGCAGTTAATGAGGGCAACACTAAATATCTGCTATCATCGAAAAAGGACATTTACCACCGACGTCTTGGACAGAACGTGCACATTGGCAGATTTAAGTTAGAGGTAGTTAGGGACTTCATTTACCTCGGTCCCGCAGTGAACTGGAACAACGACACCAGTTTCGAAATCAAGCGCAGAATCACCCTTGCCAACCGCTGCTTCTTTGGGCTCAAGAGGCAATTCAAAAGTAGAGCCTTCTCTCGTACGACCAAGTTGACCTTATATAAGACCTTAATTATCCCGGTCCTGTTATACGGGGCAGAAACATGGACTTTATCTAAGGCGTATGAGGAAATCCTTGGTCGTTCCGAGAGCAAGATTCTCCGTGCGATTTTCGGTCCTATAAACACAGTGCAGGGTTGGAGGAGACGATTCAATCACGAACTGTACGGGTTGTACAGCGACATGAGTCTAGTCAGCCGTCTACGAATCCAACGCTCAAGATGGGTAGGCCATGTAGAGCGAACGGACACCACAGCTCCAGCCCGTAGAGTCTTTGAATCCAACCCCGAGGGACGAAGAAATAGAGAACGGCCGCATCTAAGGTGACGCGCACAGGGGGAAAGGGACCTCAAAAAACTGGGCATGTGGCACTGAAAAAGACTAGCGAAATATAGTGCTAGGTGGAGAGGCATGTTGGTTGAGGCCAGGTTCACCCCGAACTTTAGCGCCCGCTAAGTAAGTAGGTAAGGAATAATTTTGTGATATTTTTAAGAGGAAGATCAGGGAGACCCGGGGCAAAAGTCAAAAGTGTATGGTACTAAATATCTGTTGAAACCGATGCTAAATTTGTTAATTCAATGGTGCGAAGGTGGCAAGGTTTTATAAGGAAAGATAACATGTGTAACTTATTTTTGTTTTCTCCCTAATACGTTTATTTTCATCAATAAATGTCACAGAAACATATTGTTTTTAATATTTTTCCCACCACTGTATTTATATCCATATTTTCTCAATTAATAACTAATAAAAATCAGACTTAAATGAAATACCGTTTCAGAAATTGAATTAATTTATCTATTGCCGAAAAAGCTACAAACACCACAAAGGCTGTCTGAACCACTAATAAGTAAAACATATGTATGACCTACCTGTATGTATATCTCCAGAGGAAAAAATTAAATAGGCAAACATAATGCCATAGTATCCATTTAATACCTAACAACTTCAAAAATTCCTTTCTTATACCTTATTTTAATTAATTATTGACAACTACAAATTAAAAGCGTATGTTAAGCTAATTGCATCAAAGAAGCCGATTCTCTCATTTCTAATAAATTGAATAAATATTTGCGGTGTGCTTTTGAGTAGCGCAATATTTGTAGACAGACGTTAGAAGCCTTCCTTCGGTATTGTGGCAGTAAATGTGTACATATGTACATATCTTCCAATATTACAAAGTGTACGTTTTCCTTAAAACACGTGCTCCCAGTAAAATGTTGCAACATAAATACTCAGGCAACAATAGTGTATAACAGTTTTCTATGCAATAATTCTCCAGCAAATACTGTTGGATAAGATTCGGATAAAAATTTATTTCGGTTTCCCCATATTCGAAATTGAATGAATACGTTCCACTATGTTATTAATGATGTAGATGCTATTTAACATCTGTTATCTGACTGCTATGTTTTATTGACAGAAATTGAGAGAATTGTTAGCGGTTTGTTTATAAATGTGTGGAGCATGCCATAATGGAAAAAATTGTTTATTCTACACTAAAAAACTACAATGGTAGAGAAGGAGAAATTGAAAACATCGAAATGTAAACAATCGCTATTTTGAACATGTTTAGTTGCTCATTGAACATACAATCCACATACCTTCCATACTGCACAAAAGTCTCTCTAATCTCTCACTCTCTCTCTCTCTCTCTCTCAGAGTTACCATTTTCGAAATATTCATTCATTTGAGCTTAACAGAATCCAACTAACAGAGTATCTTTTATTCACAACACCAGCTTTGGCCCAAAGGACGAGCAAAGAGGAGTCAAATACCGAGTTGCGCACCAGCAACCACAAATATGTTACTATTAAATCCCATAGAGAATTCGAACATTCATTCCACTCATCCACTCCATGGTTCTCTTCTCACACATCGGCCGTGTATCTATCGGACGAGACCTAACTTAACACTCACCATTGAATCTCTGCGTCCGTGGAGGAATTTCTCAACTCCGTGAGATATCTATGCAGACAAATCTAGTGCTAGGGAAAGACGACGAAGAAAGAAGAACAAGAAGTCGAAGCCATCGTGTGTAAGCCGAAAAAAAAGCAACAAAAATCCGAAACCGAATTAGTAATCAGTATATCCGCGATCTTAATACTGTTCACATGTTGGTGACGGACATCGCTTCGTTCGGTCGTGTGTCGTGTGTATATTCAATTTGTTATCCTATCGTTTTGGTTATTATTCATTCGTATCTGCATACATATCTCGGTTGATATTACACTGTTATTTGTGGTCTATATGTGATTTAAGCAAAATTGTACAAAGATAGTTCTAAGTTGACTATCTTAAGTGTGTCTAATCATCGGCTATAATTGGGTCAATGTGTCAGTAGTGATTATGGCCCACAACAATTGCTTTCCATTGCAACTGTAAACAATATCCGAAAGGATGTAACAATGAATTTAAATGCCGCCTTCATCGAGTATGAGATTACAAATTGTTCTCGAGTGCCAAACGATTATCCCGATACGAAAATAAACAGGCAAACTGCATCTCACCTTGCTAACCTGTTTGTATGCATTAATGTACAACGAAAAGATTGAAATTTTAACGCCACAAACATAAAGTGTAAATCGCCGGTGTTAATCCTCATATTGCATCAGTCCATACGAGTGTCAACCGCAACAACAACAACATACATATCTAATCCGAGTGCATATCGTAGAGTAGAAAATCGAAATCTATCTCAGTTAGTAATATTCAACATTGATTTACCAAATATTAAATGATTTCTGCTCAAAATGTTTTTTGATTTGCTCTCCAAGCCTCATGTGCTACTATCAGAAAGCAGATATATGTATCTACAGATGTGTATAAATTAATATTTAATTCGCTAATTAAAAATACCATTTCTGTGTATCTGATGTTGATGTTGATTTTGTTTTAATTTTTTTTTTAATCTCGTTGTGATGTGAATATTCGCCTCAACGTGCGGCAAAATAGTTGAAACGTAAGGTTGTGAGTAAAGTCGTCACAATACGCTTTCTTAAAAAAAAAAATTGAATAAATAAATAAATACATATCTACATTTAATTAAAATAGTTCTCGGTATATGGAAAAAGGAAGATAAAGTGAATTGCAATTAATATTAAATTTTATTTGCCTTATATCCAAGTGTTTCAATAGTAAAAGTGTGTGGAATGCAAAGCGTAATTTTATTGTTCCCGCTACTCGACTATTTGGATTACGTTTCGATCCGATTCACATCATGTATCTGAGGTGAGTTCCATTAAATTTTAATACTTGCAAAGGATTATCCTATCATCGTGAAAATGGGGCGAGAAAAAAAATCGAGAAAATTGGAGAGACAACGGCGTGTATTGAAAAAAAAATCAATTTCATTGAATTCAATGCATTTTGCATTTTTACCGGTTAGCTTGATATTAGATGGATTTGATATGGAGGAGGTTATACATAGTTATGGGCATTGCCACTTGTAAAGTAATTGGCATGCAATTAGAACACGGCTTATCAGACGAACACTTTATAAGAGTGGTATGAGATATGTGTGAAAAAGAGTGTTAGCCTGGTTGTATCTATGGACTTATTGGCCTATCTTCCTTGTGGATTTTCATCGGCTTACCAAGTGCGTGCATGCACATGCAATTGTGTAACGTACGATTCATCATCTACTGTGGCATTAAGGTTAACGCATCGTTTTACAATCACCGGTTGCATTGCTGGTTAAGTGTGTATTTGCATCTGTACTGTCATTTTTCTTTCTAAGCATCTTGCTTCGTTCGTCTCACTTATGAGTGTTTGATGAGATCCCTACTATCCAGTATACATATCTATGGTATCTATAGCGACATGTTAATCAATGCCGATGGGACGTGACTTTTGGTACGACTTAAATGCAAATAATATGTACGCACCTGCCTAGACGACGTACTCCTCCAATGCTGGCGTATCGTACCATGCGGAGATGTAGTGTTGTTTTAATTGGTGGCGCAGTTATAACATTTTATTGCTCCTGTAAAATTCTTCAGTTCAGCAAGTTATCGTTGCTTGTGTTTTTTTTTTTTTTGTCTTAGCATCATTTCATTCGGTTAACGACTTCGAAGAAAGGTTACATTTTAGCGTTCCGTGTGACCTCCCTGGCGGATAAGAAAGTTAAGGAATTTAATTTAAAGGAATTTTCACTTTAGTTTTATGACTTACTTGCGGCTGACAAAACAGTCGCCTAAGTTCGAGAGCATAAGAAAATAGAAACGAATGCCTTTAGGGTAGAATATATTTTTGTTTTCTTTTTCCTTTATTCCCGAAAGGGGAGGGAGGTTGTAAGCTTGATTTTCCAGGCCATTTGCGGATAACTTGGGATATATTTTTAGAATTCATAGCACTGTCATGGGGGAAGGGGAATGAGTTCCTGTCAAACAATGATCATGAGCGATATGGTGGCACAGGTGTGTTTATCTTCTTCAAAAAAACAATCATGTACAGAGCACATCAGGACGGACAGTTTTGATATTTATTTTGTATGTTTCATGTTTTCATGACATTTGGGAGAGTTTTGCAAAGGCTGTCGGCTAGGTTAGTTAGCTAACGTTTGCTAAGGTACATCTCATGGACTAGGGAATTACGCAAGGTCTGAATAAGACTTGAAAAGATGTATGATGTTAGTAGTTCCCTTGCCTTTGTCTTTTTAATTTATTTCTTAGCAAGCTGTTCTTTAAGAAAGATTCGAATTTAATTTCTTCGAAATCTATGCCAAATTTCTGTTGTTATTCAGTTGGTTTAGATTATTCGTGCTAAAGCTTTTACGCTACGGGCACTCCAACATTTATTTCTGCCAACGCGCTTGACACCAGCAATCTGTTCGCGAAGTTTTTACTGCGTTGTAAAAAAAAAAAACACGAAATTAATTTATATTAGAATACAATCAGTCGTCAATAGAATTCGTGTCTGAATTAAGCGTTATTAGTGCTGCTTCAAAATAACCTGATATTATGACAAATCCTGATTAGTAAGATGTGATACACAGGAGAATGAATCAGTGGCATTAGGCTGTGGAGTTGAAAATCGAAAACCTCAGTAATCATTACTGGGTGCGAATGCTTTTATGAAGCTTACCGACTAATTACTGTAGTCTTGTTGCTACTTGTACGATAGTAGTAGACGTTACGTCATATTTTATTGCTTGGCCTTGTGATGTTACTATACCACTTACATCTCTTCTTATTCAACGAAATCTACCTCTAAACTCCTAATTCAAATAAACAAAAAGCCAAAAGAAATTAATTCTATCTAAAGTGGAGGCAATTAGAGACACCATTCGATCGCCTTTAACGCTAATTCCATAACATCCGTATTGTGTAAAAAATTCTGACAAAAGTCGCGTAATACGTTTGAAAAAAAAAATCGTATCTTTCACACAAACAGGCTTCCCTTTATTTCTTACCTCTTTGTTGGTCCCATAAATATTTTTTCACTAGTTTTCTTCAATTAATCGACCTTTGTAATAAATTTCCAGGTAGCTCATAAATTACAAATGAATTTCGAAACCTGTCAATGTCAGACAGAAGCATAAATAACTTAAAACTTGAGGACCCTTGAAATCAGTGAGACATTTACGTATTCCAAATGAAGGGCTATGGTAGAGACAATGACAAGAAGATCTACATATACTTTAATTAATACCCAATCAAGTTCATTTTTCAAATTTCCGGTCGATGGATAGAAAAAGCTTAAGCAGGCATAAGTACCTGTATATATACATATATATATATACATATATATATACATATGCATACATATATGTGGGTCCTTTAACTCTTCTCGTTGGTCGGAGACATGAAAAGACGATTACAATAGCTCAATTATTTATTTCATTCCTTTCGATAGGAAAGTTACAGAACGACTCCCAAATAATTTTCATCGAAAACAAAAGCAAAGTCACATAAAAAAAAACGGGCTCCTCAGATGAATAGAGACACAGTGAATAGAAACACAGTACAGGTGGACTTTGTACTCTGAAGTTTGACGGCGGCGATGATTTGCTCCACTCCTACATTCGGCCATCCTTCAGTTTCTCGACTGCCCTCAGTCGAGTTCATTATCTTGCACATCCTCATCACTCGGAAAATCATCTTCCTCCTCCGTGATCCAGGGCTTCATGCAATCCGCTGCGGTTGATGTCGTGTTCGGCCCTTCATGCTGTCCTACCTTTCGAACGTCGTATCGTTCATTCTTCTTGACCCTCACTACTTCGTAAGGTCCGAAATACTTCGCGTGTAGCTTTAGACCTACACCGAACTGTGTCCTCAGCACAGCAACTAGGTCGCCCATCTTGTACTGCCTGGCCGCTTTTCTCTTTCTGTCGTACGTTTTGCGGTTTTCCTGCTGAATCTTCTCAATCTGCTCCCTCGCGGCTCTCCTAGTTTTTCCTCGCTCGCTCTCAAAGTCATCCCTCATTACTTCTTCTAGTAATGAACGTAGCTCGTGATTCCCTTCCGTTCTCATTATGGTTCCAAACATGAGCTGGAATGGGCTGCGACTAGTGCTTCGTGAAATCGTTGAGTTGATCATCTTCTGGACAGCGCTGGTATGAGTATGCCATTTTTTAGGATCATCAACTGACAACCGGCTGAGGACCTCAATGATGACCCGATTCATACGTTCGACCTGCCCGTTTCCCCTGGGCACGCCGGTCGTCGTCAGTACGTGATGAATGCGATTCACTTCGCAGTAGTCCTTAAAGGCGTTGGAGGTGAATGCTGGTCCACGATCAGAGACGATTCGCACGGGACTCCCGAATACCTCACTCTGGAACTCCAGCTTTCTTATGACCTCCTCAGTTTTAGTCGTCCTTACCGGATATAGCCACACGAATTTCGTAAACGCATCTACTATCACGAAAATGTAGCTGTAGGATTTATTCGTCGATGGCAGGGGTCCCAGGTGGTCCACATGGTAGGTATGTAACGGCACGTCGCTCTTTTCGATGGGGTGTAAGAAGCCTTCTGCCTTTCCGCTCTTCCTAGTGGCCAAAATGCACGCCACACAATTAGCGACGACCTTCTCGATACTGCCCGCCAGTTTCGGAATGTGGTAGTCCTGCTTGAAGATCGCCTCTACTCTTGCGGCACTGATGTGTCCCCGCTCGTGGATGCCCCGTATCAATTCCCTCTGCATAGCCTTAGGCACGACGAGTAGATGTGCCCCTTCCTCGAACTTATAGAGAAGGTCTCCCCGCACCTCGTAGTCTTTATAGGATCCCCTAGCTGTAAGTGTAGCCGTTACTAACGTACAAAACTCATCTTTACCTTGAGCCGCTTTAATCCGGTGTAGGATGCTGTCCTCGATTCTTGCCATCGCCACTGGTGGGTGCCTACTTAGTGCGTCTACGTGTCTCATCGCACTGCCGGCACGATGTACTACCCTCATGTTTTATTCCTGCAGCATTATAGCCCACCTAGCTACCCTTGGACAAAGATCTCTCTTCATCATGGTAGCCTGAAACGCTTTGCAATCCGTGACGATTGTGAACTCTAATCCCAGGAGATACACCCTCAGCTTCTTCAAACATTTCATGATGGCTAGGACCTCAAGCTCGTAGCTAGTAAAGTTCGCTTCGGCTGCAGTCGTTTTGAAGCTCAAATAGAACGTGGGATGGAATTTTCCGTCCTCGTGCTTTTGTAGCAAAACCCCTCCATAGCCAATTATGCTTGCATCGGTATGCAACTCCGTCGGTAGCATTTCGTCGAATAATTTCAGCACGGGATCTTTGCATAAGCATGCTTTTAGAGTGTTTACTGCATCGATCTCTTTTTCGCCCATGTGGAACTTGACCTGCTTGCGTAACAAATCAGAGAGCGGCTTTGCAATGATGGAATATCCAGAAACGAACTTCCGGAAAAAACCCGTCAACCCCAGGAAACTCTGTATGTGTTTCACGTTGGCCGGCATCGGGAACTTCTGTACAGCTCTTACTTTCTCCGCAGATGGCTTGATACTTCCGTTCTCTACCACATGTCCAAGGAACTCCACGGCCTTGCACAAAAAACGACACTTCTTCCAGTTGATGATCAATCCGTGCTCTGTAGCGACTTTCAACACTTCCCTAAGCTTCTCCAGTGCCTCTTCAGCGGTCTCCGCGAATATTATAATATCGTCTACGTAAATAAGCAGACATTCCCTTGATACCAGATGTCGAAAAACCTGATTGATGAAACGTTGGAAGGTGGCGGGAGAATTGCACAGCCCAAAGGGCACCTTGAGGAATTCGTAGTGCCCGTTCGGTGTAACAAACGCGGTGTATTTTCTGCTATTTTCCGCAATATCCACGTGGAGAAACCCGTTCTTCAGATCCAATGTTATAAACATCTTTGCGTTCGTCAGCTTCTCTATCACGTCCTCCATGACTGTCATTGGGTATCTGTCCTTTATCATCTTCGCATTCAAGGCCCGATAATCGACGCATAGCCGAAAACTGTCGTCCTTTTTTCTCACGAGCACTATCGGGCTAGCATAGTCCGACCAACTGGGGCAGATTACCCCCTCCTCCAACCATTCTTCTACTTGTTTGGCCACTGCTCTTTGCTCTTGCGGCGCTAGTCTCCGGGCCGTTCGGTGTACTGGAACGTCATCCATCAATGTGATGCTCATCTGCAGACATGACTTTTCTGGTTTCTTTGGTGAATACGACCGAACGATGTCCTCCACGATCTCGCGATATTCCTCGTTGCCTACGTGTAACTTCGTCTCCTCGTCGCTTATTGCTTCTATCTTAGAAATATCGTTTTCTTCGATGTCGTATCCCACCTGATCCACAGTGTCCTTCACGGTTACGCCCTTTATTACCTCAATAGTCCCGTGGTTGAGCAATAAATTAATATTCTTCAGGAAATCCCTTCCCATGAGAACTCTGTCGGAAATCCACTGGTCTGGTACTACCTGGAACCGGACCCAATGGGTTCTTGTGTCCAACTGCACCGCTATTAAGCATGAGCCTAATGTCTTCTTCGAATTGTTTCCGAATCCCACTAACATCATACCTGGTCCTTCCAATTTCGCTCCTTCGATTCTCTTTTGTAGAGACTGATGTATAATTGACACATCACTCCCGTTGTCCACGAAAGCGTCGTACGGTTTGTACGGAGTGAATCCGTCTCATTTGACGTGCTTCCCCGGATCCAGATGCCGTCTCCCTCTTGACCGGGCAATTTGCAGAAACGTGCCCAAACTCGTTGCAGTGAAAACAGCGCATTCCCCTCGCCCTGTCCGGGCAACTCGCAGCTAAGTGAGACGTTGCCCCGCAATTATGGCATCTCCTTGTCGTTGGTCGCGGTGGCCCTCTTTGATGTGGTGTAGACCTGCCGTTACTTCTATTATCAAGCCCCGGTGTTGAGGCTGGTCGTTGCATTCTTTTATAACATTCAAGCTTCCGCTTCAATTCTGCGATGGTCGACGCCTCATACAAAATTGTTTTGTTTTGAACGGAATCCGGAATACCATTTATTATGTACTCTACCAGTGATTGTTCATCGACGGTTCCCTCATTCGATAAGTTCTGCATGGAGTAGACATACTCCAGCATGCTTTCGGTGGGCTTCTTCCTCCGTGCTTCAAGCGAGCGATGGACGTCTATGCTCAGTCGTGAATCAATAAATTCCTCTTCCAATGTCGATTTCAATGCTGGATAACTGCAAACGCCTGACCGTGCCTCGATTGCCAGCTTCGCAGCTCCACGCAAAAGCCTTCTCACATACAAGTACTTCTGTATCTCATTCCAGCGGCACACCGTAGCGATTTCCTCAAATTCTTTGATCCACTTCGTAATTGTTTTGCCTGACTCACCGGAAAAATGTTCCAGAGACTCTTCCACGTCCCTGAACACGAAATTATTTTCTGCAGCCATGTGGTCCCGTTGCAAATGGTTTGGTTCCTCTTCTGATTCTTGATTTTCGGCTTCCTGGTCAGATCCAACGTTCTCCTCTTTTTTGATCTCTTCACGTATTTCTGCTGCGGTAATTGTGCTGAACGCTTCACGTATTCTTTCTACTAACTCGACCTTCAGACTATATCTGTAAGACAGATTTTTATTTTTTAAGAACTGCTGCAGCTCGCTGGCCTTCAACTTCAGTAAGTCATCCATTCACTGTCTCGTTGCCCTCCGTAACTTCACTGAGGTGTCGCTTTACTCCCAACCCCTAGTCTGGACCAACACCTCTCTTTACTTCTTTCCTCAAGCCCTTTCCAATCGTTTGCAATCGTCACGCACACCCCTTTCTCCTTCGGCCTTCCACGTGCTTTCACACAATGAAAAAAGAATTAAGTTCCCCCCCAAAAAAAATTGTCCTTTATATCGGTCGTATCCCTGTTGAGCCCCCAGATGTGGGTCCTTTAACTCTTCTCGTTGGTCGGAGACATGAAAAGACGATTACAATAGCTCAATTATTTATTTCATTCCTTTCGATAGGAAAGTTACAGAACGACTCCCAAATAATTTTCATCGAAAACAAAAGCAAAGTCACATAAAAAAAAACGGGCTCCTCAGATGAATAGAGACACAGTGAATAGAAACACAGTACAGGTGGACTTTGTACTCTGAAGTTTGACGGCGGCGATGATTTGCTCCACTCCTACATATATGTACGTATATGTTTTTTTGATGAATGAATGACTCTCTGAATATGGGGAATCTGTGAAGAATCATTAACCTGTAATTTTATCAACTACATAATCTAATCAAACAGGCAACCTCAACTATGTAAAAATAAACCGTACCCAGATTTCCTACATCCGTGTAAGTGTACAGCGAAAAAGAAATCGGATAGCTAAAGTCATTAATCAATTTCAGTTTCAATAAATCCCGTGCTTTGCAGGTCAAAAGAAATGAAATTGTGCTATTTCATGCTAAAACAAAATACAACGAAAAAAATATTATCTCCGAAGCATGTCGGTTGTACACCTTTGTTTAGCAATTTAGGCCATGCAGTGTCTTGGGAGATCTAATTGGGTGAACTACAAATAAGTGTTATGTAGGTGAAATTCGATACAAGAACTGGTTTCGCTTTTAATTTGTGAGTTTATGCTCGATCCCGTAATGAAAACAAACATTGATTTACAACATTTATTTATTTTTATCAGTCTGTGAAAGGAAATTTAATTTTTTTCATATATTGTATGTCTTTTTTGTTCCTAGATAATACTTACTTAGTTAGACGGCGCCACAGTCCGGAGTGAACCTGGGCCTCAACCAACAAGCTACTCCAGCTGTCACGGTAGCTGTTTCCAGTGACGCACTCTCAGTTGGTTAAGGACCTCTTCCACCTGTGTGCGCCATCTTAGATCCGGTCGTCCTCTGCTGCGTCGTCCGTCCGGGTTGGATTCGGAGACTCTTCGGGCCAGGCCTAATTATCTTAGACATTGGTTCGGTAGACGCCGTATTAGGCCAATGTCGCCGCACATCCGCTTTCGGTAAAGTCCAAACATCTGCGCCATAGAGGACGACAGGGATGATTAAGGTTTTGTATAGTGCAAATATGTTCCGTAGAGCCCTCTCTCTCAATCGCCCCTTGAGCCCAAAGAAGCATCGATTTCCAAGAGTAAATTTGCGTTTGATCTTAGCGCTGGTGTTTTTGACGCTGGTCATTAGTGAGCCAAGGTAGACGAAGCTCTTGACCACTTCCAATTTACGGCTGCCAATTGTGACGTTTTGATCGAGACGTCGGTGTTGTGCGTCTCTTTTGGTTGACATATTTCACATATTTCCACATATTTCCTTCTATCCTCGTTAACCGAAAGACCCATTTTAGCCGCTTGTGCTTCAATGCTCCTAGAGAATGACATGTTCATTAATTTATTACTAATAACAGAATTCTACTTCAAAAGACTCTCTCAGATTAAAGCAGCAATCACGTTTTATTTGTCTCATTATACAAGTGTCTAACTGTTGAAAAGATTTTTGTTCAGCGCAGTGGCGTAGCGTGCCTTGTAGGGGCATTTTTCACAAATGAAACAAAAATGCATGCATTAAATAAAAATAAATATTTATTGATTGAGGTGAAGCGTAAGCGAAGCCTCTCTCTACTCGACTGCAAGGAAAAAGCGTTCGTCCGCGAACTGTACGTAAACGTGATGTCCGATTGTAATGAAATGTTTCATACTGACATATCTTAGCATTGCGCAGGTACATTGATTGTGGATAAGGCCTAATTTTGCGTCGGTCACGAACCATGGTCACACATGTCCAAACTTTCGAGCGCGCGCCTATTTTTCATTGAGTTCCACGTCCGTGGTAACCGTAACGATAGAGCACAACACAGAGCACCTAAATAGATATGAATTAAACGATTTAAAGAAATGTCGAGTAGTTAGAGAGGTTTCTTGTGCGCTTTGCCTCAATATTTTGGTGTAGGAGCGGATAACCAGCTCCGTCCACCGCCCTAGTTATAAATCACTTCCTCTCAGAAATTGAGCTAGCCAAACAATTCAAATTAAATATACACTTTCCTTGTCTTTTTTCAACAAATTGATTAAGTAAATCATCTATAGCTGATGACGATTTCAGTTTTTCTAAAATGTCTGTTTCTATAGACAACAGTGACAAGTCTAATAGCCGTTCCTGCTCTCAGCTGTTGCGGTTGTAACTGGACGGGTCAAGACAATTATATCCAAGGCTATTGAATTTTATCAGCAATAATTCTATGAGTTCCTTAATGGAATGAATTTTTTGAATTTCAGATTTCAAGCATGTTTTTAGAGCAATTAATTGTTCACAAAGATTAACTGAGATGTTTTTACTGTTTTTAGCCGACAGTTTTCCGGAAGCGTTTTTTATCACTTCGTTTGAAGAAAATAGGAATTTCTCCGGTTGTAATTCTTCGAACATATTACTCAGGTCACAAAGTCAGAATCTTTGTTTAGTTTGAGAAATTAATATGTCTAAACAGCAATAGCATACATTGACTTTGAAATATGATTGCGGATCTGAAATTCTCTCATCTTGTGATAACTCATAAAAAAAAAACGCTTCGTTATCTTTCGCCTTTTATTTTTAAAAACAGTTGTTAGCCCCACTCTTTTGCTAAGTCTCTGGACTCGTTTAGCAAACCATTGAATTAATTTTGATTTGTTATTACGCTCAGTCTATTCAAAAGGTTACTTAATAAAATACTAGCATTCTGTAAGTAATTATTTTCATGCTGTAGAGCTTTAGGGCGTCGTGGCGCAGTGGTTAGTGTGTTAGACTCTACCGCACGATGAGCGTGTTCGGATCCCGATAACACCAACGCCATAGAATGTTTATTTCGCGGCGTCACTCCTCAGCGGGGTACTGGCAAAATCCCTTGTAGTTTACTTGCCAAGAAAAAGCTTCTCGACTCAAGCCGTTCGTAATCGGCATTAAACTGTAGGTCCCTTTCACCTGTGTAAAAAAAAATAAATCACACACAACATGGGTGATTGAGAGAAGAGATTATCGAAAAAGTCGACACTTCAATGACATGTTTCGCAGCTTCGTTTAAAATTAAATTTAATGCGTCTGCAGCACAATGAACATAATCGGCATTCGGGGCATGCTCTTTTATAAGCGCTTGTAATCCTCCACATACACCCGACATAACATTTGCTCCATCGTAACCCTGTCCTCTACATTTAGACAAATCAATTCCATATTCTTTAATCGTACTTAAATCCCCAGTTTTAAGTCCTGCACTGCAATCGGATACTGATATAAACCTCAAAAAGGACTTACAGATTTTTAGTCCTTCAGGCACATTATGATCATTTTCTATTATCGAGATGTATCGAAAAACTACAGAAAGTTGGTCAATTTTTGACAAGTTTTGTATTGTAACCAAAATAATTGCCAGAAATGGAGTTTAATTTCATTTTGAATCGTAGGGCTTAAATAGGGACAAAAAAATATTTCTAGGAAGGAAATCGCTCAGAAAACAAAGTTTGTTTTGGAAAAATTCATACAATTGTTTAGTTTTGAGAAAAACCAAAAACACAGTGATTCATATGTTCATCACCATGCATTAAGACCATTCTGTCTCAAATAAACATCTTGGATTAGGAATTCATCAGTAAAACAAAATTGAATATTAGATATTTTTTTTTTTAAACAAACAAGAAAAAAAATAAGAAAATAATTCATTATCACAGAAGAAACATACTTCACCGTGGCGCACCGTGGCGCAGTGGGTAGTGTGTTGGCCTCTGACGCCGATGACTCGGGATCGAATTCCGACACAGCCATGTCATCGAACGTAATTTTCACGGTGTTTCTCCTCAGCGGGGTTCTGACAAAACCCCCTGTAGTAAAATTGTCATGAAAAGCTTCTCGAAATTCGCCGTTCGGAACCGGCAATAAAACCGCAGGTCACTGTCACACAGCCCTCGGCATCAGTTTCTAACCGACCATCTCCTATTTTCAATAGTATTTCGGCATAGTTGCCAGCATTTGTGTCATCATATAGATGCACTCTCATATTATATGTCCCATAGAGTGTACGACTTGAGACATGCTTTAATTCGACTGCAGGTGTCCCCTTCTGAATGACTGATAACGTTTGGCGGATATCACCAGCCAATAAAACCACCATCCCTCCCATAACATCGGTATTGTTGCGCAAATCCCGGAGCGTTCGATTTAGTGCTTCTACCGCTTTTTTGTGCGCTATAGTACTTTCATCCCACACCAAGAGCTTGCACTGACGTAGCATAGCACCCCGTGCGCTATTTTTACTAAAATTACGGATAGGTGAATCTTCCTGGGCGAGATTTAGTGGTAATTTTAAAACAGAATGCCCAGTACGACCCCCGCTCAGCAACGTGGCGGCTATACCGGAGGAAGCTACGGCCACAGCAATGTTGCCATCTTTTCTTACTTGCGCCAGCAACAAATTGAGCAAAAATGTTTTTCCTGTTCCTCCTGGGGCATCAACAAAGAGTAGTGCGCCATTCCCAGATTCTATTTGCTGCAACACTTGGCCAAATACTCGTTTTTGTTTTGGTAGTAACTGGGGTATCAATTCAGCTACTTGCTGCTGCAAAGCTGGTATGTCATAGTTTGTTTCTCGTACAACCTCATCAGATAGTTCATTTTCGTTCGTTCGCCGAGGGCTAATCATTCCAAATTCACTCAACCGTTTACCCACCATTGCCATTACTTTGTCTTCAATTTTTCCAAGGGCTTTGTTATAGATGTGTTGTAGCCTTCGCAAAATGTCTTCCGCCATGTATTCTTTATATTTGTTCCATAATTAATTAGGATTAGATAGCCCGCAAGATGATAAGAGGGTTGCATAAAGGTCCCTGAATTTGGCTGGCGATTGGCACTGGACGGCTTCCTCCATAGTTTCGCCCAGTGATTATCATTCTCTAACAAACCCAGAGCTTCACATGCTTCTCTATAAGATGCGCATTCCTGGCCGTTGACAATTTTAAGATCTCTATAGCTTGTAGGACCCCGAACATGGTGTAGCAGCAAACGTAAACAGAAACATTCAAAATTAGTAACGTGGACGGTGTACACACGACCAAGAGCATCAGATGATTTCACAGAACAGATGAAATAGTTGTCTGCACCAAGCTAAAAGGTTAAAATCATTTTGTCGTAACATCATATGATAGGCATAAAAATCCAGACACGATACTTTTTTGTTTGCAAAGGGTTGTTTTGTCACTGGATTAATAAGGGGAATTTCAAAGTGATACCCTTCTTGTCTTTTGGAATAAATCAATGGGTATTGCAGAGCATCATAAAATTTGTGTGTAGCCGCGTTGCAACGTGTCATGTGCTCGCAAGACAATGTCCCGTGAAGAAAACTGTTCACCACTTACTACGGCTGCAATTTCATTAATCAATGGCGTATTATAGCGCCTTTCATGCTCTCCCCGAGGAGTCCTGTCTGCATGTACAACTACTTTATAATGCTGTTCAGGTAGGTTCTCTAAAGCAGTTTTAAACGTGTTTACTAAAGTATTATTATAATGCAAGTATCTTTGAATTTTCAGCACCGTGTCTCTTTCTACTCGCGGGATAAATTGGCATCGACGGTCTACCTTAACTTCTTCGTCTCCCATAAAGTAAACCTGCAAAAATTTGTGCTGTTCGTTGTCAGCTGGAAAAATTACACCGATCCTTTGATAAATTTGCCCTTGCACCGTAAATGTTGGCGAAAATCCTGACATTATTACTTCCCGGTCTACTCCAAAAGACGTCATCTGAAAGCATGAGTTATATTTCAGGATCTTATTTAAAAAGCGCGGGGACTCATCAGCATCATATAAAAATAGAGTTTTTAAAGGTTCCTCTGGCACCCCGAGTAGAGGAAGTGAAACTTTGCTGCTGCTACAGCACATGCCTGGGGTCTCATCTTTCCATTTTAATACGAAAACGACACGCCTTGTCCATCAGTCCTACCATAATCAGCCTGTGATTTTTATAATCAATTAGTGGATCGTAATTAAATGCAGCTTCATTAATTATTCCTTCAAAATTACGCCGACGTTCTGCTTGGAGCTGCGCATTTAAATTTCTGCGTGCCTGTGCTTGTTCAGGTGTTTCAGCGGCTATTAAAGCAGCTTGAAGTTCTGCGTTTTCGAGTAGCCTTTGCTGAGTTCGAGCGGGTGTTTCAGAAGCTCTTAGAGCAGCATGGCGTTCTGCATCGTCGAGCAGCCTCTGCTGATTTTGAGCAGGTGTTTCCGAGGCTCTCAAAGCAACTTGACGTTCAGCCTGTCCTTGCCTTCTTAGTTCAGCATCTTCAAGAGATTCTTGGGACCGAGCTAATCTCTTCACTTGTGCTTGAGAAGACACTCTTGAAAGGTTCGACTTGCGTTTGCGAGGCATTTTAAAAAAATAAATGCCAAAAAATATTGCTAACTCCAATTAAACAAATGCAAAAAAACTGTGTAATCGACCTTTTAAAAACTCATAGAAGTAATGAGGGATAAGTGGAAAATAAATTTTACTTACAATTTTTATATATAGGTATTTACTTTAAACCAAAAAAAAAAAAAAATAAAAACAAAACCAATTCACGAAGCAAAACTAAATCCGAAACCAAGGCGATTGTCTTATTCCTTAAAAGTCCAGGAATATTATAAATCTAAACTATATGAATTAATACAATCCTAAAAACAACAACGGTAAAACCAAATCCGAAACCGAGTTTGTTTTCGGAAATCGGAAACCAAACCAAGACAACAATACCAAATCGTAAAGCTAAACACGAATATGTAGCCAAAAATCTAAAGCAGTTAAATCAAAGTGAATCAATTGTCAATAGTCACGGTATGCACTATATTCGTCGTTAATATTCGTCGTTTTCATTTGAAGCTTGCAAATTTGTTTACTTTGAATAACTCATGGCACTCCATAGCTATCCACCCAAAAAATAAGATATTTCGCTTGAAGCGAAGTTTTGCAAATCGAATCTGAGAAGGCATTAGATGTTCTCGCAGAGCTTAAATCTCGCAATGTTGAGAAATTTTGGCATTGTTGTCATGAATGTAGATATGCATGTGTACATACATATGTATATGTATATGAAGAAACACTTCCTTTATCTAATTCGCCGTTTCATGATATTTCAGTGCCAAACTACGAAAATCTCAATACAAAATGTATGAAAAATAATGTATCTACCTGGGTGGATACTGTTCGTGCACGTAGAAAAATGGTCAAGACTTGGAGAAACATTCTCTAAATAATTTTTTTTAACATATTCTCAAAGCTACAAAGTTAGTCACTGAGTCGGGGCGGCATGAACATATAATCAAAAGTCGCGGAAATACTGGAAAAAGAAAATTCAAATATCTACCCGGGTAAATACTGTTCATGTGAAGGTTAATTTGTTTTAATTCAATTATTTTATTATTCGTTGTATTCGTTTGTCTCACACAATTTTCCATCCCCTACTCAATGTTTTTTTTGCTCCATACAAATATCCACCCCCCCCCCCCCCTCCCCCACACACACATTTTAGGGAAGTGTGGGGGGGGGTGTAGAAAGAGACGAAAGTAGCCTATGTCACTCTCCTTCCCTTCAGCTATCTGCACTTAAAAAATCACGTCAATTCTTCGCTCCGTTTCGCTGTGAAAGACGGACAAACAGACACACACACTTTCACATTTATAATATTAGTATAGATGCCGATCGACTTTCGATTTTGCAGAAGAAGAATTAAAATACTTCGTAGGCGTATGACCTGTTTTTAAAAATTCTTGCGTTGTAAAAATGTGCTAAAAAAAGTTCTTCAATCATCCACTTAATAAACCGCTGAAAACCGATTTCCGAATGTTGAGTTAGGAAGTTAGCAAGGATATATGGACAGCTCTTGATAAATATGTACTTCTACTCTATAGTACGAAATTCACTTGGTAATCCCAGAAAGGAATGGAAGTCTATAAATAATATCATTGATGGCAATTCTCCTTATTCCAACAAAGATATAGTTTTATGCAATGACGCTGTAACCCTTGATGATCCTACAACAGCATCAAACATATTTAATGACTTTTTTCCTCCGGTTGATCTGTGCTAGATCGTAGTTAGTCAACGATAATGTTAATTATAATAGCTTCTTTCATGAAGAAATAACGGGGCTTGATCCGTTCACTGAACGACTCAAGCTCCGGTGGAAATTACGGTATTTCCAATGCTACCCTTAAAAATATAACGCTTAATACTGTAGACATTTTAGCTCATATTTTCAACCTAAACATCCCGACCGGGATTTCTCCTGATAAATTAAAAAGCGCCAATGTAATTCCTCTTCGCAAGGAACTTAGTAATATTGACGAAAACAACTTCAGGCGAATTTCTTTACCGGCACCCGTTTCGAAGGTTCTTGAAAAGCCATTAAGAGTAGAATACTGTGGTACCTGTCAAAAATAAAAATCTTTAGTTGTGTGCAATTTGGCCTTAGGGAAGGCCTTGCTACAGAAGAAGCGCTCTTGGATATTTTCTGCTTTATTTATAAAACTCTAGATGATGAAAAAGGGCGCCGCGGCGCAGTGGTTAGTGTGTTGGATCCCGATAAAAAATATTAAAATTTCTATGACAAAAAAAAAACCTTAAAGACAGTATATGATGCGGTATATTTCAATCAAAACTGTAGTATGGAATAAGTTGCTGGCACCATCATCAGGTGGTGTTTTTCGCACGTCTCTACTCAAAAACTTTTACTCCGTCGTGTCGTGCAAATTATGTATTTAATAAACAACTGCCTATGAATATCCGAAGCATAAGACGCTTGCCCCGATTAATTAAATAGGTAAAATTATGGCTTCTCACTTTTGATCACGAAGAAATTAGAAGTTTTTGCTGCTATATGTTGTCTAAATATGTACTCGTTTACATCATACTGCTTTATTATTGTTCTCTGTTTAAACATTATTTTAAAAATACCGCTTTAATTTGCTTTCTCATGAATTGATAAATTAATACAATTTTCTTATATAAATTGAGTTAAACATTGTTCACCGCACTTTTCAAAGAAATGAAGTGACATTATCTTATTTTTTGATGGCGTTACAGCTCATGTAGGACAGGAGCCAATCTTCTCTTAATCCTCCATGTTGTGTGTTATTTTTCTTCACACAGGTGAAAGGGACCTACCATTTAATGCCGATTCCGAAAAGCGTGAGTCGAGAAGCTTTTTCATAGCACATATAACAAGGGGGTGTTGGCAGTACCCCGCCGAGGAGGGACACCGCGAAATCAACATTCGATGGCGGTGGTGTTATCTGGATCCGAGCTCGCTAATCGTGCGTCAGAGTCCAACACACTAATATTACGGCGCCCTTATAGTAATATTATCACTATTTGTTATTATATAAATACCAATGTCACACCCTATTCTTAATCTAAATAGTGTTATGGTAGAACAAGCAAATAAAAAATTGGTAAATTAACAATAATGAATTAACTAAACAAAATTAGTTTCTGGGTTTAATGTTGAACATAGAAGAGAAAGATTTGCTTTATTTTCGTTTTTTACAGAACATAAAAGAATTTTATTTCCAAGAATATTGTTTTCAAAAATTTCTTTAGGGGGAGATATTTTCAATATTTTGATTTATTTAAAATTAACATTTATTTCTTTTGTTTACATTTGAGTTCGTGGTCATTGTCAGGGATGCATTCTGTCCCTGTTAAACTTCATAAGAAAATGGAGCAATTTGGAGTTATTGATAGCATGATAGGCAAATCCGTAAACATAAACACTTCGCACGTCATGTAAAATCATAAACAAGGAACCAGGTCGGGCGATTTTTTTGTGGTGCATAGAAGAATTGAGTAAATGTCTGTAAGCTAATACTTTGTAAAACCGATTTAAAGGCTATTTAACGGTCATAATGGCTCATGTCCTTTTCGTTTCGACGCGAAGTAGTTTCACGATAAAAGAAGAATCATGATCTTGTTGTCATACATCCCCTAAGAGCTTTCCGAATTTAAACAATTGGAGGAATTGGTGTGAAACTTGGTGTTGTGTCATTTAATATTGTAGATGAAAATACCCGACCGCAACAATATCCCTCAGCAACATATCTAGTCATAAATGCAACACTTTCTCAGTGATGTGGTTTAAATACCATCTATGTTTGCGAATATTATTTTAAAGTCCGTGTCACATCTGGTGAATACATATGAAAACTGGGACATCACTATGGTATGGTTTCTGGTCAAATATTTACAAACAAACAATGTGCAGGTACATTACTTGGACCAAGACGCAAAAACCATGCATTTCCACACAAGCAAACTGGACGTTTTTTCTGTTATCGGTAGTCAAATGGACTTGCATTTGTATGTGCTACAATATCATTTGGTGTTGTGGCAAGAATTCATGTTGCACAGAGCTAGAGCTATCAAAATCAAGAATAAGAGCTAGGAAAATGACAAGACTTTCAACAACATTGATGTGCCTTTCCACGATTTCGGTGAGGCTTAAGGGGCTTTCTCGCATAAGCCTTCTTCTGCTTCTTCTGCATGCTTCTGAATGTTTATTTTACTCATACCATACTCCAGAATCATTCCAAGTTTCTCTTCATATTGCATATATGTAATTTGGCAATTTAATTGACATGAAATAATAAACAATATGTCAAAATCACATCAAGTCCTGAAAAAGTATTCGAATCTTCAAGGTACGCATGGAGACATGCGTACATGGTTACCACTTACCATTTCGGAAACATTTCCAAGTCTTCTTCTATTCTGCCTGTTAACAAACGACAAATGAGAATCATGATTTCATGCAAACTACTGGCATTAATTTATGGAAAGAGTTAAGTTAGTTGTAAAATACAGGGTTGGTTGAATCGTAAGAAATAGGAGCAGGTTACGCTTTAAGTGTTGTCTTAATTAATATGTAGTTGTTCAACCATTATCTGAATCAATCAACCATAATAACCCTTGACATGTTGACACTTGACATGTCATCTTGTACATCGTCTTAAGTATAATGTCACTTGTGAAGACCTCGTTGATTGATTGCTCTCAAATGCCTATTTCAGACTAATGTAAACTAAACTGGTCTCAATTTGGAATCAGATGGTATACCCCAGGATGTTGAGGGCACTCAGGTGTCGTCTTCTTTAAATGTAGAGGAAAAAAAATTGTTGTGTTTTCAATACATACTCGTATGTCCTTTTATAGCGCTGAATGCTTTTAACTAAATTGTCAATATATGCAAGTGAATGAAGTTTTAGAAGTTGGAGATTTCACTGAATTTGTTTATTATGAAACTCCATGCAAACAAGTTGAACGAAAGCGAGGAAAAAATATAAAATTAACTATAAAACACCAACATAAATTTTGCCTGCGCACTCAAAAGCAAATTCCAATTTTTATTTCAAGTCATACAAAATTATGAATCACCCATAAAAACTGAAAGCGCAGAAAGATCTAAATATAAACTTTAACATTGGAATTGTTATCTTATTTTTGTCAAGCGAGAAAAGAATACCTTTTTATTACAGAAGCTAAGATTATATACAAAACATTCAATTTATGTCCGACGCTTTGACTACATTTATGGAAATCGCCATGAACTATGTGTATACATTTCCTTACCAACATAATAAAATTATTCATTAAATTTCTAGATGCGTACAAGTTCATGAAAAGGGAAAATTGTCTATTTCGAATTTTATTACATTCATAAACACAATTCCTCTGTAACTGCAAGCGGAAACATCTAACTGAACTTCAGTGTTTGAAGGAGTTAGAAAACTTGCCTCCTTATTCACCCACAATCATAAAGAAGTCTTCTCGTATAGATGATGAGAAGGGTCGGAAAAAATATGGTCGGTATTCAACTTTCCAATGTCAATCTACTAATTCTCGTTTCACTTTTTTCCGCTTTTGAGGTTTTTTTGTTTTTCTTTTATTTATATTTCAAGGGTTAACCATGATATTAGATTCCAATGCGGGCCGCCCATTCCTACCGGTTTTCCATTAACACAATAGCCAATTTTGAATGTTGTTGCAACAAAATTGATTTTCGGTGAAGAGTTTACATCAAAAGAAAGTCATTATTGAAACTTTTTTCCTCGTCGATTTTATGTGATTATAAAAGCCGTCTTATGTTCAAGAGATATTTACAAGTAGTTCGATGTGGTAGGTTGCATGCGATACTAAAAAAAAAAAATTGGTTCGATGTGGTAGGTTGCATGTAAAATAAAAGAAAGATTTAACTCGATTCCGGAGTGTGGCAGCGGTCTATCATAGGATTTGTTTTGGAATTTGTTGAATATCGTTTATGCCAATCAATTAGTAGTGCTCTTTAAGACATATTGTTAAGGCCTCTTATAGTCTTTTGTTTGGAAGCGTTAATCCATGTTTTAATAAAATATCATTAACTTTAAAGTGCTACAGTGGTCGAGTGATTAAAGGCTTAGTTTTTACATGAGATCATAATCTAGGGAAAGTGTATGTACTTAAGTTTTATGGGATTAGGACCCTCATTTTCTGACACCCTTCGGTGGCATTCGAACCTTTGAAACTGTGAATGAGTCAACATGTACATAATTTTGACAATGTAGTAAGCATATGAGTAGCCAACAACTCATTGAATGTTTCAGTGAAAAGATTAAGGTTATTGAGCATCATTCTATGAAAAACTCGGTAAATGTTCTAATGTTAAGTGCCTAAATAGTTTTAAAATTACTCGTCGGAAAAAATCTAAAAGAATCAAATCGTTACTCCCAATGCAACATGACTATAGGATTATGGAAACGATGGCTAAGGAGAACGGTTGTTAAACAGTTTGTGTCGTGCGTACGAATATTTACTCCTATTCATCTGCTTATAATCATAAATGGCTATTACTATTTTTTAAAGTATCTTTCGTGACGAT
Source organism: Eumerus sabulonum (assembly GCA_951905685.1). Lineage (NCBI taxonomy): Eukaryota > Metazoa > Arthropoda > Insecta > Diptera > Syrphidae > Eumerus > Eumerus sabulonum. The sequence goes on from OX645060.1 coordinate 216,253,664, forward strand.
AAATACATTTTTAGATCCCCCTGAAATCATGTTTGAAATAATTTTTCCACCCCGATTGAGGTACCTCCAAAATATGTGTTTTAAACCCAGCAACCGCTTTTTAAAGACTCGTATAGTCGATTGTTGTTTAGCTTCGGGTTCATATGCATACATATATCCATGATTCGCCGTCTGTTACGATTTTATAGGCATCTTTGAAAGCACCACGATTGATTTTTTTTCAATATTTCTTTGTGCCAATCGATATGAGCGAACAAATCATTTTGCGGCCAAATGTTCATGCAATATTTAATGTACATAGGTGGGTGGAATGAATGCCCAAGCATGCCTCAATCTCACGGTATGTGACATGATCATCTTGTAATATCAAGCATAATATTGATTTTTCTAGCACGAAAGCCGGTTTTGAATTGAATCCGGACAACCGGCGAAACACAGTGGCTTCTGAGGGTGCGTCATTACCAGAGCGAGTTAATCGGTACACTGTTGTTAGTTTAATCCATGACGAAAGTCACCGAAAATCTTTCATCGAAATTGTTCACTATTTAATCTCATTTTAAGACCAAGCTAAATGTTTCAAATATCTGTAAACAACACCCCGTACGACAAAACATTCTAAGTACGATTACCATCGAAAATGTAAAGCTTTACGATAACAATGTCAGATTTGACATATTAACACTACTGTTTACGTTTAAGTCTCAGACTTAAGTAAAAACCTATGTATTTTTATTGGGTGTTTTCTGTGCTGTTTGTTTTTCCTGTTTTCTAATTTTGGTAGCTCACGCTTGATTCGTCACACATATCTAAATGAGATATACTCAATTGATATTGCCATTTGTTACAGTACAGTACTTACTCTTGAGCAACTCTAACAAGTAATTGAATTTTCTCATCCGAATTTATGTTCTGTGAACATTTTTTTTCTCGCAGTTTGACTATGTTAGCCTCGGTTTGCCATCATATTTTAATAAGGAAGTTGGAAAAAGCAGGTTTTCGTGACTTAATGCTTAAATGGCTTAATTCTTACCTCAAAAACCATTCACGAATAGTGAAGTTAGACGAGATTATGAGTGATTTTTCACGCTCAACAATCAGGTTGTTCCCTATAGTTCGGTGCTGCGACCAATCTTGTTCCTATTTTACCTAGATTCTTTGCTCTTACATGAGTTTAAAGGTAAACCTACTGCAGTCCTTAGGATCTGATCTCTAATGTACATTAGTTATGATCGTGGTAATAAGTAAAAAAATAAAAATATCCTGGTAATAAATAAATAAATAAATAAGTAAGAAGTAAAAAGACTAAAAAATGCACTTCAGTTTGTCAGCATTAAATTTCGATGCAAACGTCTTTTTCCATGCACCTGACATCTTCTTCTTCTTCGGCGCTATAGTTCATGGCGAACCTGGACCTCCTTTAAAAAAACCTCTCCAACGGGCACGGTCTTTCGCCAGCAGTCTCCAGTGCCGCACGCCTAATTGGTAGAGGTCCTCTTCCACTTGCGTGCGCGAATTTAAATTTGGCCGTCCTTGACCATGTCGCCCCTCAGGCTTGGGCTCAAAAATCTTCCGGGCCGAAGCTTTGATTTCCATGCGCTCTACATAACCTAGTCATCTTAGGGCTTGAATCCGCACAATCCGTGCTACGTTCATGTCGCTGTAGAGCCCGTACAATTCACTATTACGTCCTCCCCTCCACTCCTCATTTATGTAGGTAGGGCCGAAAATCGCACGAAGAATTTTTCTCCCAAAACCACCAAGGGCCTCCTCATCCGCTTTCGATAAGATCCATGTCTCTCCCCCATAAAGCAGGACCGGGATGATAAGGGTATTGTATATGGTCATTTTGGTTTTCCGAGAAAGGGCTCTGCGCCTCAATTGCCTCCCGAGCCAAAAGAAAATGCGGTTGGCAAGAGTTATTGGCGTTTGATTTCGGCACAGATGTGATTGCTGCATGCCGCTGCGGAGCCTAGGTAGATGAAGGGCTTGACCACCTCGCAATTATGTATGTATCTATGTATGCATATTGGCGTTACAGTCCATGAAAGACCTGAGCCGAGCTTCTCTCAATCACCCATGTTGTGTTTGATTTCATTTTCCCATAGGTGAAAGGGACCTAAAGTTTGTTGCCGGTTCCGAACGGCGAATTTCGAGAAGCTTTTCATGACAATTCTACTGCAGGGGGTTTTGCCAGAACCCCACTGAGGAGAAACACCGTGAAAAACACGTTCGATGACATGACTGTGTCGGGATTCGATCCCGTGTCATCGGCGTCAGAGGCCAACACACTACCCACTGCGCCACGGTGCTCTCACCTCGCAATTATACCTACCAATATATGTAAGCATCCTGGTCAAGACGCCGCGCCAGTGTTTCGTGTCCTTTTTCGACGACAGCATATATTTCGTCTTGCCCTCATTTACCGTCAGTCCCATTTTAGCCGCATCAACCTCATTGCTCGTAAAGGCCTCAATGACATCTCGCTGAGTTCGCTCAATTATATCAATGTCACCGGTATATGCGAGCAGTTGTACGGACTTGTAGTGAACTGTATTGAACAGTAAGTTTTGCACGATCCTTTCAAGGACGATGTTGAAAAAGTCACACGATACCGTGTCGCCCTGTCTAAAACCTTTTTTGACATAAAAAGTATAGGTTAAGTCGCTTCCTACTCTGATGGAGCAGCGAGAGTTCTCACTGTCATCCTGCACAATCTGACGAGTTTGGCAGGGATGTCAAAGCTAGACGTAGGGTTCTATAAGCTCGTCTCTATGTATGATATCGTATGTGGTCTTAAAGTCGACAAACAGATAGTTGGTTTTTTCCAGGATCTGCCGCAGTGTGAATATGTGTGTTCCGTATTACCTATATTCTATACACTATATATATACTTGTTCCGTAATACCTACACTCCATACACTCTATATATACTTGTTCCGTAATACCTATACTCCATACACTATATATATACTTGTTCTGTAATACCTTTACTCTGTACACTACATATAACTATACTTCTTATGTACATATCCTTATATTTCTTATACAGTCCACATACACTTATGATCCACTATTGTTATTTCTTACAAATGAACTCTCTCTCTCTGTTTTATTCTTTATTTTCTATTTACTTATTGTACAAGCAATGTACTTTGTTTACTTATGTACATATGACACAAATAAAAGTTGAGTTGGATTGCGACTATCGAAAAGAGCACACGTGTTTTAGTGATCATCGTCACACCTGGGTTTTGCTTGAACGCAACGGTTCTATTTTGCACATTTTTTGGTCCAGTTTCGAGCGGGATCGAACACCCCGATAACTATTAAAATAATTTAATCTATAAAGTCGGGTACACAACGCGATTTCAATTAATCGAATAACATCCAATATCAGTGCATACACCATGGATGAATTGTGGAAAAAACAAAACAATGTTATTACATTAATTAACAATTTTCGAAATAATTTCAACAAAGTCGGCAAGGCAAGTCATACAACAGGATATATTAAAACGCGAATTGATCTGCTTAAGGGATATTGGCTGAAATTTCAACAAAACCACGACGATCTGTTGACTAAATGTGATCTGAAGGAAGATTACTTCGAAAAAGATACGTATACCGAGATAGAAAGTATCTTTTGTGATACCTTGGGTTACTTAACAGATGTACTTGAAGAAAGAGTGCTACCATCGACAACAGTAAACAGTGAATCCACCAAACCCCAACCGGTCATTTCCTCTCAACTGCCGAAAATCAATCTACCCATGTTTTCGGGAGATTACTTATCGTGGATGTCTTTTCGTGACTTGTTTACGAGCATTGTTCATAATGCACCGATTTCTAAAGTGGATAAGCTTTCTCATCTGAAAGGTCATCTTATCGGTGATGCAGCACTTTTGTTAAAGAACATTGCCCTTGAAGAATCTAACTATGACGTAGCGTGGAAAATGTTGAAAAGTCGGTATGAGAACGAGCGAATTATCGTCATGTCGTACTTAAGAAAGTTCACCGCACTGCCCGTCTCAAAAGGGGAAACTACAGTTGAAGTTAGACGTTTATTAGACACTACCCGAGATATGCTCGATGCCTTAAAGAATCTGGGCAGACCAGTGGATCAATGGGACGATTGGATCATTTTCCATCTAACTTCCAAACTGGATCCTATAAGCCGCAAGGACTGGGAACTGTCAGTTGCTGCAGATACTACCATGCCGAAGAGCTCAGAGCTGACCGAGTTTCTGGAGAAAAGATTACGTACCTTAGAATCAATTGGTAGCAGGTATGATTTTGTCAAGCCTAGTGGCCAATCTCAAGTTATGAGGCCATCAATCAAATCATATTATATTGGCACATCAAAAAATTGCTCGCTGTGCACGGACAAGCATCTCATCACCTATTGCCCGTTATTTCGAAGACAGTCGATTCCAGAACGAAGGGATCATGTTCAAAAGGCACACCTGTGCTTTAACTGCCTCCGAAGTGATCATTCGGCAAACAACTGTTCGTCATTAAGCAGGTGCAAGCAATGCGAAGGCAAACATCACACAATGATCCATCAGCCGATGGAACCACTATCATCGTGTTCACCGTCATCATCAACACCCACAGGAATCTCAAATCGGAGCAATAACATCACCACGCATCATGCAATGAGATCACCTTTCAACGAAGTTCTTCTGGCTACAGCATGGGTTTCGGTGGAGCGTTCAGACGGAACAAATGTTACACTCAGGGCTTTGCTTGATCAAGGTTCGCAAGCTAGCTTCATTTCGGAAGGCGCAGTTCAAACACTGGGCATGCCAAAGGTAAGAGTAAATCTCAGTATTAGTGGGCTAGCATCATCAAGCTTGGGAAAAATTCGTAGTCTTGTGAACCTAGCAATATATTCTCGTTATAATTTAAATCTTGTTTATAATACCCGAGCGTTGGTCGTCAGCCATGTCACCAATTACTCTCCTGCTATTGGAGCCCAATCAAGTACATGGGATCATATAAATAGTTTGCAATTAGCTGATCCGCACTACGACAAAGGTGGCCGCATTGACCTCTTGCTAGGAGCAGACATATTCAGTCAAATTGTCATCGACGGTATCAAGCAAGGTACTTCTGGGACACCATTGGCTCAGAATACTACCTTGGGCTGGATCCTGAGTGGGCCTACTATGTCGGACAGATGTACACGTCGTAAATGTGTGCTTGCAGTTAACATAACCCCCGAAACATTGGAATCGTGTTCCTGTTTGGGTTTAGAGGAAGAACTGCGACGATTTTGGTCTTTGGAAGATATTGAAGGGGATAATGCATATTTGTCAAAGGAAGAAAGGGAGTGTGAAGCATTTTTCGACGCTACTTGCAAGCGGGATGAATCGGGTCGATACGTGGTCAGACTTCCTCGAAAGCGAACGCTCCTCAGTCAGGACCTTTCTCAAACGCGTCAGCTTGCGGTTCGTCGATTATCTCACATCGAACGACGATTCGAAGTAGATCATGATTTGCGAGATCATTACCACAAATTCATGTCTGACTATTTGAGTTTAGGACATATGGAGATTTCGAAAAATCTGGGTACTGAAGACAACCGTCTCATATCTTACTTGCCTCACCATGCAGTCGTCACTAAGGATGGTGATTCTAGTAAATTTCGAGTGGTATTTGATGCATCGTGTCGACTCCCAAATGGGACATCTTTAAACGATTCTTTGCACATAGGTCCCAAGCTGCAACGAAACTTAACTTTGATTGTCACTCAATGGCGAATACACCCAGTGGCTTTCAAAGCGGATATTGAGAAAATGTTTCGACAGATTCGTGTTAATGAACATGATCTCGACCTTCAGCGAATAATATGGCGAAACCCAAACTCTAGGGAAATTTGTGACTATAGACTTTCGACGGTCACCTACGGAACAGCCTGTGCTCCATATCTCGCTATGAAGACTCTTCACCGATTGGCAGAAGATGATGGAAGCAAATTTCCGGCTGCGGCAAAAACAATTCGGAGCGACTTTTATGTGGACGATGTGCTGTCGGGCGGAGAGTCAATAGAAAGTGTACTGCAGCTAAGGGATCAATTAATCGGCTTATTAGGAGGAGGGGCATTCATCTTAAAGAAGTGGGCATCTAATGAAAAAGAAGTTTTGGCAAATCTTCCTGAGGACATGCTGGAGAGTAAAGTGTGCATTAGTACTAAGACCGACGGCATAAAGACATTAGGCTTGCATTGGAGTCCAGAAGAAGACACGTTTTCTTACACAGTTGGAGTACAACAAAACCCACCAGCTGTCATTACTAAGCGTCACGTCCTAGGGGATATCGCCAAGTTGTTCGACCCATTAGGATGGCTGGCTCCAAGCATCATAATCGGCAAAATTTTCCTTCAGAAGCTTTGGTCATCAGGGTTGCAATGGGATGACCCGTTACCATCACCACTTAAATCGGAATGGTTAGCATATCGTGAGGGCCTTGGTATGGCAAATTCGATCAAGATAAATCGTTGGATAGGGTCGCATTCGAATCAACTTTCCTGTGAAATACATGGGTTTTGCGATGCGTCCACCGTTGCCTACGGTGCTGTTGTGTATGCTAGAGTTACTCATGACTTCGACAATATTCAAGTTAATTTGCTAATGGCGAAAACAAAGGTAGCACCACTTAAGGCGACAAGTATACCACGTCTCGAGCTATGTGGTGCAGTGCTGTTATCCCGACTCATTAGAGAGGTCAGGCAGATTGAGTATTTTAAGAACGCAACGACATTTGCTTGGTCTGACTCTACTGTGGTGTTAGCGTGGATCCGTGCAGAATCAAGTCGATGGAAGACCTTTGTGGCGAACCGGGTGGCTGAAGTTCAAGATGTAGTTGATGTCTCACATTGGCGCTACGTACCTTCGGAGGACAATCCTGCCGATTGTGCTTCAAGAGGGCTTTATCCAAGTAAGTTGGCATCACACTCCATATGGTGGAATGGACCTCCGTGGCTACGTCAACATTCAGTCAAATGGCCGAACCTGCATGCGGAAAGCACTTCAAAACTGTGTCTAGAAGAGTCCAAATCAATAATTAATTTCGTCGCTGTACCATTAGAGCGATGGTCAATAATAAGCAAATATTCTTCTCTGGGGAAACTTGTTCGAGTCATTGCATACTGTCGGCGTTTCATTATCAATTCTAAGCAAACGAGATTAAAACGACATTTCGGGCTTCTTGGATGTGGGGAACTTGCGGAAGCGCAGATGCTATGCATCAAGGCAGAGCAACGTTACGACTTTGCTGGAGAAATCTTGTCGTTGCAGCGGCATCAAAATATTAACAGCCGCAGTCCTCTTCTCAAACTGGCGGTTTGGCTTGATGAAGATGGACTATTACGAGTAGGTGGCCGCCTACAGGAAGCACGAATTTCATTTGGTAAGAAACATCCAATTGTTTTGTCTAAAGGTAGTCCTCTTTCCAGACTTATCATCGCTCATGCACATGCGATGACACTTCATGGGAGTGTTCAGTCAACTCTTAGCTACACTCGCCAGCGTTTTTGGATTATCAGTGCCCGAAACGAAGTGCGAAAGTACATTCATCGATGTGTGATCTGTTACCGACAGACGGCCAAGGCTGCGACACAGCTGATGGGCAACTTGCCAGCTGCGAGGGTTCAACCTTGCCGCCCCTTTATCAAATCAGGCGTTGATTATGCAGGACCGATCCCAGTGCGCCACAGTATGGGCCGAAGAACCATTCTCACGAAGGGGTACATATGTGTTTTCGTGTGTCTTGCCACGCGAGCGATCCACATTGAATTGGCATCAGATCTTTCCTCAGACGCTTTCTTAGCAGCTTACAAACGATTCACATCAAGGCGAGGTGTTTGCAGTGACCTATTCAGCGATCGAGGGACCAACTTTGTTGGAGCATATAAGGAGCTACGTGATTGCTTGAAGCGGTTTGGCAAGGAAAACAACGTCATCGGTACTGAATTAGCTCAAATGGGTACTTCGTGGCATTTCATCCCTCCAGGATCACCACATTTTGGGGGTATCTGGGAGGCAGCCGTCAAATCTATAAAACATCACTTACGGCGAATACTGGCAAACCGGACACTGAGATATGAAGAGTTGAACACTTTGTTATCACAAATTGAGGCTGTGTTGAATTCTCGACCGCTCATGCCCTTGCGAGATGATCCATCGGATTTCGAAGTATTGACCCCAGCGCATTTTTTAATTGGACAACCCTTAACGATGTTGCCTGAACCTGACCTTTGTGCTACGAAATCCAGCCACCTGAATCGATGGAAGCTGATGCAGCAAATGTTTCACCATTTCTGGAAAGCCTGGTCGAATGATTACCTCCATCAATTGCAGCAACGACCTAAATGGACTACTCATGCACCTCCTATTCGAACAGGGCAACTAGTGCTCATTAAGGACGATCGATTACCGCCAAGCAAATGGTCATTAGCTAGAGTGGAACTGTGTCATCCGGGTTCTGATGGATTGGTCAGAGTCGTTACTCTAAGGAACTCACCCGGTCCTTCTGGTATGATCAAACGTTCGATTGCGAAAGTATGTCCACTACCACTAGACGAACCTATAGAACCAGGGAACGAGGAGCTTCCCAACCAAGAGCAGCATGGCGAGCAGCATTGAGAGATTAAGAGCTTAGTCGTCGATAGTTCTCCGAGGCGGGCGGCATGTTCCGTATTACCTATATTCTATACACTATATATATACTTGTTCCGTAATACCTACACTCCATACACTCTATATATACTTGTTCCGTAATACCTATACTCCATACACTATATATATACTTGTTCTGTAATACCTTTACTCTGTACACTACATATAACTATACTTCTTATGTACATATCCTTATATTTCTTATACAGTCCACATACACTTATGATCCACTATTGTTATTTCTTACAAATGAACTCTCTCTCTCTGTTTTATTCTTTATTTTCTATTTACTTATTGTACAAGCAATGTACTTTGTTTACTTATGTACATATGACACAAATAAAAGTTGAGTTGGATTGCGACTATCGAAAAGAGCACACGTGTTTTAGTGATCATCGTCACACCTGGGTTTTGCTTGAACGCAACGGTTCTATTTTGCACAATGTGAATATCGTGTGGTTCCGGACCGGAAACCACACCGATATGGACCAATAAGTTTTCTAAAGAACGGTTTTAGGCGTTCGCACAGTGCAACAGAGAAGATTTTATAGGCGATGTTCGGAAGACTTATACCTCTGTAATTGGCGCAGACAAAGGGGTCTCCTTTCTTTTGCTTGATCAAACGATACTATGATTCCATTCACCGGGCATGCATTCCTCTGACTATATCTATCAGGTGAGTCAGTGCATACTCCCAACCAGGTAATCTCCAGCCGCCTTAAAGAGCTCAGCGGGTAGCCCGTCTGCTCCGCCAGCTTTGTTGGACTTAAGCTTAGAAAAAACATACCTAACCTCGTCCAGGTCAGGGGAACGGAATTCTCTGCTATCACCGTCCGTTGTGCATGGGTCATTCTTTCTGACAGCGGGATCTGTTTCGTCATCGCAGTTATATAGTCTACAGAAATAGTCTTTCCCGATTCTTAGTAACGACTGTAAACCCACTGGCCTTATACATATATCTGTTCTGGTCTTATATATCTGGCATGTTTATTTTAGTCCTTGACAAAACCTCTGAACGTCGTTCCTGCGATAGCATTTTTTTTTTTTTTTTTTTTGAGTTACGCCCGCGCGTAACGCAGTAGTTAGTGTGTTGGACTCTGACGCACGATGAGCGAGCTCGGATCCCGATAACACCAACGCCATCGAATGTTTATTTCGCGGCGTCCCTCCTCGGCGGGGTACTGGCGTAACCCCCCGTAGTAAACTTGCCCTGAAAAAGCTTCTCGACTCACGCCGTTCGGAACGGCATTAAACTGTAGGTCCCTTTCACCTGTGTGCAAAATAGAATCACACACAACATGGGTGATTAAAGGGAAGCTTGGCTCTAGTCCTTCATGGGCTGTAACGCTACCAAAGAAGAAGAAGAAGAAGTTACGCCCGCACTCAAGGCTTAGGCCTTATAACGTTGAACTTTGTGGGAGCGAAGGTAACAGGGAGAGGGAGACTTTCGCGCAGGTTCAAGAGTTATATACTCTTATGGGGTTTTTGATGTTAGACACACAACCTGAATGGAGTGCAGTGGTTTGGGTCGTAGATGTTCGTTCACTACTCTCAGGGGTGCTTGTCCGACATAGAACGAGAGCCGACCGAGTTTCGCGTTGGTTATAATTCTCAGTAATTGTTTCATACACTTTGGTGTTATATTGCATATGCAGAGGATGAATATGAATTGACCCTATACTGTGTGTGTTATTCTGCAGCAGTACGTTTGATCACTTCCCACTCACAATTGTATTGCATAGTTTTTTCCGTATAGGAATTGCTTTTTCTTGGTTATGAAACGTCTGTGGGCTATAGCCCTTCCGCTCGATGGTCGATGATGTTAACCACTGCACCAACCCGTCTCTCCATCTCTCCAATCACGAAATTCTCATGCTCCCCTTTTTTTTTTTTGTTTTTTGAGAAGCTTATGCGTCTCTCTCCTCTTCTGCTCACAATGCTCACGAGTAGCTGTCGTCCTTCTGTGTATCGCCGGCTTGTTGCTTGGCTGCGTCTGCTCTCCTACACTCGTCGTCAAACCATGGGTTTCTTGTTGGTGGCGTTTTGAAACCCAGTGCCTCAGAAGCAGCACTCTGTAAGGCTTTTTGACAACGCGTCCATTGGTGTTGTACGCACTGAGCAGGTGTTGGAGGGTTTTTCGAGAGCTTGAGGGAGACGCGATTGGCATACGCTCTGGCGGTCTCTTGCGATTGTAGTACTGCAACTTTGTATACTGCCGGCCTTACTCGATTTTTGTGGGTCAGACGTATTCGTAGTCGTAACCTGGCTCCCACAAGATAGTGGTCCGAGTCGATGTTGCCTCCTGTGGAAGTTCGTACATCCAAAATACTGAAATCTTGCTAGCAACTAGAAGATTTCGCCCGTTGCGAAGTCTATCAGCCTAAATCCATTTTCGGATTTGGTGCTTGCCAATGACCCTATCAAAAGCGACTTCCTTTGCCCAGTTTCGCGTTAAAGTCTCCCAAGCACCTACTACCAAAGATATAAGTTGTCTATCTGCAACTATCTCGGACTTACTATTGACCATATAATGGCTCTTTTAAATAACATTGATTCCTTAGAAAAATATTTTCTGAGCACACTCAGATATTTCTTCTATTTGAGTAAGATCTACTGTAAAGAATTTCACAAAATGATGTTAGATAGCATTTTTAATTCTAAGCTGCAACATGGAATCACGTGCTGGGGTTGCGTATACTCTAACAGAATTCAAAGTTTGCTAATATTGCGGAAAAATGTTTTGAGTAAAAAATATGTTGGGAACCAAATAGATATCCTTGTTATTCGATGTTCCATTTCTTGAAAATTCTTCCCGTCCGTCATTTATAATGTTTCAAAGTACTAAAGCCCTATTTCTTGAAGTCTGAATCCCGTCATTTCCGACTGATCTCGTCTCATAACTAACGTGGAAATTTCTCTCATGTGCTGAATATTCCAATATTTCGTACCACTGCCTACCGTCATTTTTATTCCGTTTCATCAGTTCGACTATTTAACAAACATCCTCGATCATTCAAGACAATTTCAACACCCGATTTGTTTATCAAACGAATGAAGCGTTGGCTTTTCATTTACAGGCTATACGTATTTCTCTCACTCACTGACATAATAGTATAATTGTTTATAATTTTAGTCTCTTCAGAATTTCCTTGCAAATTTTGTTTATTGCTTCTTTCTACACTGTCGTTTAAGTTATTCAAGACCCATAGCAGTTATTCTACTGACTGTGCAATTTTTGTTTTACATTTTGTCACCTTGTAATGACCTATATCTATATTTATATTTGTACTACACTGTGTAAAGTGGCATTTGACACTATTTGGTTTTATTGAATATAGGATATCAGCAAATTTATTAGAATAAAAAATAAAAAAATAATATTACAACTATCATAATCGATATACTATACTACTGGAGTACAATGGATAGCAGGAGCCTTCAACACAAAAAAAAGCAATCGATTTGAGTCATAGTGGATTGACCGAATTGACCAAGCGATTCGATCGCTTAAGATTATGGAACGTCAAACTATTCCAAACACATTCCTTTCAAAATTCGTATTGTTTCAGTAACAAAATGTAACGAGTTCATCTCCAAATTGAATTTTAACTTCGTATCGCAGTGTTTGATCCTAAATGACAAACATGTTGATTATATGTGTATCGCCAATGTCAAAATAGCATGTTATCTAAGCACAGCCTAATCTGCGGCCAATATTCATAATATTTCATTTAAAAATAAGATGTTGAATTAAAATCAAAAACCTGTAGGATGTACGAAGATAAGAAACAATAAAAGAAAAACCTTGTCTGCTCATTTAAAGCTTGTTTAGGGCTATCAATTAATTTACATATGTAATACATTGTATCTTAATTATAATAAAGTGGTAGAATTGGAGCTATTATTAATGAAAAAATAAACGATTAGGTCAACATGATAAATTATGCTTGTACGCCTCAAGTTAAATAATAAATTTATATTTAAGTCACACAATGCGATGCGAAAAGCTCCACAAAAAAACAGTATCTAACATATGATTTTTTTTAATTACAATTTATTTATTTTTAAAACGATTTTATATTTCCGGATATTTTGCCGAAACTTCGGGTAGTTACCTTAAAAGTCACTTTAATTATTTTTAATTTAAAAACCATTAAGGAATTCATTTGGCAAAATGCTAGACCTACTACTTTAAGGGGATTCATTTCAATACTTCAGGCGAACCCCGAAAACAATTTTGTTATGCGTTAATAATATGTTTTTTAATGTTTATTTTAACCTTGCACATTTTTGTATAATATTTAAAATCCCTATGCTTCCTACTCGTTTTTCATTTAGTGATGCTACGAATTTATGGTTAACGTGTTTAAAAGACTTTGAACGAAGTGAGTAGTATTTTATTTAAAAGAAAAAAAGACGTGTGTATCTTACTCTTTTAAACGTGAATTTGTGAGTACAAAACAGTGCCGGAGGATTAGTAGTCGCTTACATATGTACATACATATGTATATAAGAGCGATTTCCGGTGAAATAATGTTCGTGCATTCATAACGGTATGAAATGCCTTTCAATGGTGCGCACCACTTCGATTTCGTCGTTTTTTTTGCATACCTTGTTTTTTAAGGTATAGAGCTAACATAGGGACTGCGGCTTATAGATCGCCTGCTAAGCTGATCAGACGAGGAATTTCTTAATAAAGTTGAGATTATTGTAGGAGCTGAGATGATCCTTTCAGGAGCCATCATTTCACTGAAAAAGATACGTTTCCTAAGATGGCAGAGAGCAGCACACTCACACAGTTTTTATAAACCCAAAATCTTACTTAGTTATCAGGCCGGCAATCCATGGAGGATCTGAATCTGAGCCTTAGATGCTGTTTGGAACTGGACAACAAGAAATTTAATACCATTATATTTATATGTACTTAAATGTTATACATATTTCGATGTTAAAATTGTGAGTTTAAATTTGTATACAAACAACACACTATGTGTGATCCGCATTCCAATTATTGTTCGTCATACAGAATCACCTAATGTCTTTGCAGCGAATCCCACTAATTCTGCACACAGCAGCTCCCACTTGACAACGTTACGCACTTATCATTTTGTTTTTCTTGTTTGTGTTATCTCTCAATATTGATGGGCTCTCAGTTTTCGTTCGCTCTGCATTTGCAGCGAGATTCTTTTTATCATGAACATGAGTGGGCGGTCCAGTGGCAGCTGCTGTGTGAAGATCTCGGTCACTTGGATCTTGATCGCTACACCAAGCACACCCAGGGCAATTGGACTGGCTTTTCGGGAGTAACATACATACATAAGTATTCATAATTTGTCTAAACATGTATGTATATATATTTAAATATCATATCTAAGACTATCGTAACACTGTAATAAAATTGTGATTAAATAAAATTGTGAAACCAACCAACAACAGATGCCTTTCATTCTTGACTCGGGCACGCTGCTTCCAGTTATTGAAACCAAGTTGTCTTGCATCCGCGAATACTTGGTCTTTATACCGGAACGATCTTCGATCGTTGGTGTTCATGCGCTCGCTGTTGCCGAGCCAATGTAATCGACGGATCTTTGCCTTCCGGTCTATATCCACATCTCTGTACAGCTCGTAGAGTTCGCGGTTCTATCCTCTCACTTGTCGTCCAGCTTTCGGCTCCGTAGAAAAACTCCTTAACCACCTCGAAATGATAGCTGACAATCGTTATATTTTGTCCAGTGTGATGAGCGACGGATCGGTTTTTACTTGACAGCATGTACTTTGTCTTGTCCTCGCCGACTTTAAGACCAACTCGATTCGCCTGAGTTACGATATCAATAGATTCTCACCTTACTCCACGGGGAAATGCAGATATGCCAAACAGCGTCGTCCGGAATGCTGTCGCATCCGACTCGGATGAGATAACCGAATTTGATCTGCTGAGGCAAAAGTACGCTGTCAGCACATATCTGTCTGCTTAACCGTGAGAACACAGAGTGATTGTCTGTGGTGTCGTCACTCTATCCGACACACAATCTTAGAATAATCATAGGAATAAGGTTTACTTTGTAACGAGCAGCCGACTTGAAGAGTCGTAATAAATAAATCTGTAAACATTCTAAAGAGTGTTTAATTGAAATATAACTCCTGCGCTTCAATCGCCGTGAAAACTTCTACAACGTCACGCCGAGACCGCACGGTGATGTCAATGTCATCCGCGTATCCTAGCAGTTGGACAGACTTGCAGAAGAAAGTGCCTTCCCTGTTGACGTCTGCCCGTCGCACTACCTGGTCCAGCACTAAATTGAAGACGTCGCATGACAGCGCATCCCCTTGCCGAAATCCGGTGCATGTTTTAAATGCACAGTGCATCGCGTATTTTTTAGCGTGGCGCGATACAGTGGGGTCAGTTTTCCTGGGTGACTTTCTTAAAGCCTCCTGCAAGGCTTTTAGGTTTCTTATGAAAGGCCGGTATTTTATGTTCCTCCCTAGACTCCTCGATATCCTAAAGCTACGAAGATTATTTTATTTAGTCGCAGCAGTTTTTTCTCCCACCTTCTTCCGGCTCGGTACTTCTCTCGTGCTGCCCTAGCTTTTAGCTGCAACGCCTTTTGGTACACCTCATTGGTTGCTGCCTTTTTCTGCTCACATTCGCCATTACACCACGGGTTTCTTGTCGAGGGGCAGTAGGTAACCTAAGGTGTTATCGGATACTTCCTGAATGACTGTGCGGCAATGCAGTCACATACAGTTGACATTTGTGCCCGACGAAGGCATACCGGAGAGCCTTTCGCTTAGTTGCTCCCTGTAGACTCCGGTGTGTTCAGGCGTCCGATGTCGAACCTCCTCTTGGTGCAGCTTTCTGACATTGGACAGTCGATCTCTGAATCTTGCTGCTACGGGGAATCGGTCAGAGTCGACGTTTGCCTCCCTGAATGTTCGCACATCCAAGATGGCTTGACGAGTGCTTAAGGTCAATGAGCACATGGTCGATTTGGTTGGCGGTTCGACCGTCCGGAGGTCGCCAGGTTGCTGTGTGGATTCGCTTACGAGGGAATCTTGTGCTATTTATCACCGCATTACGAGCTGTCGCAAAGACCGTGAGTTGGAAGCCGTTATCCGGAGATCGCTTGGTTGCTATGTGGATTCGCTTGCGCAGAAATCTTGTGCTATTTATCAACGCATTTAGAGCTGTCGCAAAGTCCGTGAGTTGGAAGCCGTTATCTGTTGTTTAATCGTGGAGGCTGTGCTTTCCGACCACTCCGCCAAAGGTGTTTTTCTTACTGATTTTGGCATTGAAGTCCCCGAGTACGATTTTGACATGGTACTCCGGAGAAGCTCCGTAGGCGTTGTCCAAGAGATCATAGAGTCCTCTTTGATGGGGCCTTCAGCCTCTTCGGTAGGGGCGTGTGCACATATGAGGCTGAAGTTGTAAAATCTGCCTTTGAAGCGGATCACAGCCAGGCGGTCACTTGTAAGTTGAAAGTTGAAAATCCGCACCCCAACATGTGCAATCTTTTCTGCCAATATATGTCGCAATCTTTTTTCTTTATCATATCGCTTCCTATCCAGATTATTTCCTGGATCGCAGTAATGTCCACCTTATACTGCGTGAGGGTTCTTTCCAGTTTATGAGCAGCTCCAAAAGTGTACAGGGTTCTGACATTTCAGGAGCATACTCTCGAATCGTGTTCCTTTTTCGTACCATGTCGTCTTTGAGAATCCGTCCATTTATCCGAGGATTCCATAACTTGTTGTTTTTTCTTACGTGGGCGGGTTGTTGGCCCGACGCACAACCGCCAGTCTGGTCCGGGTATTGTAGCGCCCTCCTGCCTAGGGCGATCGCTGCATACATTTGTTCACCTCTCAACGGTTGTATAATTTAATTCTTTGTTAACTCAATTCGAGTGTCTTATATAAACTATAAATACGGATGATTTAAATAGGATAGGATTCTTCAGGATATCCGACAACTCGAAACGTTTTATCAAGAACATTAAGTGTGTCTAAGGTGTCGATTGACTTCAGTAAATGAATGTCCTTAAATTCACTGTACGCATCAACTATAATTTATAGCTTTTGCCTAGATGATAAAAAAATCTGTGTGTACTCGGTCAAAGGGGTAGCGAGCTTCCGACCATTACCTAGGGACAACTTCTGCCTTCACGTTGCCAGTTATAGTGCAACTCGGACACTTTTTACAGTAATCCTCAATGTCTCGATCCACAAAAGGCCATCACACATAAGAACGGGCCAGCATTTTCATTCGATTGATGCCGCAATGATTTTCAGGTAACAACTTAAGACAAGAAATCCTTAAACATTTAGGAAATATAATGCGATTTCTAAAAAACGAGATTTATTTTCTGTAGATAAATTATTTTGCACTTTTTTAAATAAAGTGTTATTGTTATTACTGTCTTGCAAGACACTATGCAATTCAATTAGCTCGTCATGGTGAGCCGTATAACTCTGAATAATTGAGACATTTAACATAGGTTCTTGTCCATCTGAAAAACAATTAATTGGTATAAATTCAATTTCTGTATTTTGACATAGCAATTTAGACGAGGCATCTGCGGGCGCTAGAGATTTACCTTTTCTGTATTTAATAGTATAAGTATAGGACAATAATATTATACTCCATCTTTGCAGTCTAGATACTGACACAGCAGAGTTATTTTTCTTTGGACTGAGAATCTCCTGTAAAGCCTGATGATCGGTACACAATGTGAATTCTTGACCATAAATGTATACATGAAACTTTTTAATAGCAAATAATATGGCTAATGCTGCGCGATGAAGCTGCGAATAGTTTTGTTCCACTTCACTGAGTGTACTAGACACAAACATTACGGGTTTATCGACTTAATTAATAACACGAAAAAAGGACTGCACCCACCCTATAAGGCGACGCATCCGTTGTAACCGCAATCGGTTTTTTTTCGAATCACTCAACACTAATAAACTTTCACTAGTAAGGAAATGTTTACTTTCTTCAAAAGTTTTTTGACAAGTTGCAGTCCAAACGAGCTTTTGGTTGCCTAATGGGTCGTATAGGATACGTAATTTCGACGATAAATTTGGAATGTATTTTGAAAATAAATTTAATAGACCAAGGTAAATTGCAATTGCATAAAATTAGTTAGTGAAGGGGCTTGAAGAATTGCTTCGACTTTTTCTGGATTAGGGAATATACCCTTACCAGGAAATACGTGACCTAGATATTTCACACACGGAACGAGAAATTTTGATTTATCGACATTTATTTTGATATTATGTTCATTAAGTCGTGACAACACTAGGATTAATTTCTGAAAATATTTTTCTTTTGTTTTTCCCCCGAGTAACAAAATACATGTTTAATTCCCAACAATACTCTATCCAGAACAAATTGAAAATTAGAAGGAGGACACGATGTCACATATGGAAGACGTATATAGGAAAGAAGACAAACTAAAGTTCTCATCGTTAAAAGTTGTTTGCAATTTTCATCGACCGGTAGTTGTTGATAAGCTCCCCGTAGAACGATTACACAAAAAAATTTAAAATAGCTAATTCTGGGAATATTTCATTTTTGGTAACGGATAATGTTCCTTTAATATGCACTTATCAACTTACAGTCCATACAAATTCTCAAATCACCATTTGCTTTTACTACTATCACGATAGCAATAGCCCAACGATTACATTTTATAAGTTCTAAAATGTTTTCATCTACAAGACGACTAAGTTTAACCTTAACTCTATCCCTTAGTTTAAACGGTACACTTTATGTACAATGAAATATTAGTTTGGTTAATATGTACTGGGAAAAATGTTGTTGGATTGATTTTAACACGGGACATACAACCTCACTGATTACATTATTCGTACATCTTAAATCCTCCGTGTAATTTTTTCGCCAATTCGGGAACAACAAGTCTGGAAAATCCCTTCCCAACAGTGGTTTTATTGACCACTTTCCTTTATTAACAATTATATCGCCAGTCCAACATCCTCCTCCGTATTCCACCATCACGCTTATAACTCCTAGTTCTTGAATTTCAGTTCCTAAAACAGTACACAAATTATTACATGACTTGTTCAATTCGACATTAGAAAAATAATCGTTATAAGATTTTTCAGACATTATTGTTACCGACGCTCCGGAGTCTATTTCCAAACAGGTATTCACATGATTTATAAGTAAATAGCACTCTGCAGGTTCTGGATGACGATTTGTTTGCTCTTCTTCACTGATGACTTTTTGACTTTTTGACTCTTTCGATACTTGCAGACTCCAGACATGTGACACAAGAAACACTCCCAATTTTGTTTCCTGGGTGGTCAGTTTTCTGGTTTGTGACTACTCCCACAGCAATGACAAGGCTGTTGCGATGACGATGACTGCATGCTTAGACGATTTTGATTATGGTCCCCACCAGACGTTTGCTGCTGTATATTTGATGCATGACGATTGACTACTTGTTTGTTGTTTTTCTGCTGATAAACCGCATGAATATTTTGAGAGGAATGAAATGATTTTGCCGTTTTTTTTTTTTTTTACAGCTCCCATATTGACGGCTTTCGTAATGTATTCTTCAAAAGTGAGGTTCTTCTTTGGTGGCGTTAGAGCCCATGGAGGACCAGAGCCAAACTTCCCTCAATCACCCATGTTGTGATTGTGATTACACACAGGTGAAAGGGACCTACAGTTTAACGCCGATTCCGAACGGCGTGAGCCGAGAAGGTTATCCTCACTTAATAAAGCCTCTTGAATTTTGTCAAGAGTTAAGCCGACAGTGACATGATCATTCAGTATATCGTCCAACATTCTTAATTTATACTAATGAACATCTGCTCTGGCCTTATCAGATATTAGGTCTCGAAACTACATTTCTGCGCTTGTTGAACTTTGTTGAATTTATATCGCTCGGGATGCTTATTTCGCTTAGGGGCAACATGATTTCGAAGTAAGGCTAAAAGCTCTTAAAAACTTTTTGTGCTGGGTAAATCAGGAACTGTGAGTGATAGAAGGAGCTTGTGAATTTCTGCTTCGGCAATGGTGATAAAGAGGGGAGTGAGGCGTTTCCACAAATCAGTTGGTTGAAATAAATAGGATTCTTCAGGACTATGCAAAATACGTGCGAACTGCAGAACAGACTTCACCGGAAAAGGGTCGGCCATGACTATTCCTTTTTGACAGCTGTCATTGCTAATCTCAAAAGGAAAACGTCACAGAAGCAAGCAGCCATTTTATGCCACTTTACTTTTTGTGCCTCTTAGTACTTATATAACAATAGTGTGTACTCTGCACTTCCTTCGTCCTCAAAAAAAAGTCGACACTCAGTTTCTGACGAAAGGTTAATTTTGTTGAGATGATATATCAGACGACAGTGTCCCGAAAGGTAGCCATTGTTCTGACATATGTATACTCTATTTTTTATTTATTTTTTTTTACAGTTTTTATAGTTACACCCGCACTCAAGGCTGAGGCCTTATAACTTTTGAACATTTTGCGAGCGAAGGTAACAGGGAGAGGGAGAGTATCGCGCAGGTTCACATACAACCTGAACGGAGTGCAGTGGTTTTGGCTCGTAGATGTTCGTTCACTGCTCTCAGGGGTGGTTTGTCCTAGATAGGACAAGAGCCGACCAAATTTCGCGCTGGTTGTAATTCACAGTAATTCGTTCATGTACTTTTTGGTATTAATATTGCATACACAGAGGATGAATATAAATTGACCATATACTGTGAGTATTATGTCTGCAGCAGTATGTTGGGGAGAAGGGAGCGAACAAACAGAGCAATGAAGTTGATCGCGTTTAACTTGGCAAACGCCAGCTTCGATCTCTGTCCCTGCTCAATCCAAGTTGACACACAGCTTCCGCGTGGCCTCCCCTGGATAGCTATACTGGCACCCGCCAGGTAGTGAACCAATGTGTGCAGCGAACCGACCCCTTGTTCCTGGGGAAAGAGGAACCTGGCCCTCCAGGTTGGGGGTTGCGCTTAGGGCTAACATCCCTATCGCTTAAAACAAAAATTTTAATCAGAGACAACCCATAGCCTCAGATACGGACGGATTACATGTTGACGACCCCCGCAAACGTCAAAAAGGAAACGAATTTCGGTTCTGCACCTGGACCGTTAGGTCCCTCAACAGACCAGGTGCATCCGAACAACTGGTCAACTCTTTGGACTGCAACAAGGCAGACATTACCGCGCTCCAAGAAGTGCGATGGGATGGGCCAGGCAAAAAGCGGATGAAAAACTGTGATATCTACTACGGAAACTGCTACAGAGAAAATAGACGACGCTTATTCGGATGCGGATTTGTTGTTCGAGGCAGACTCAGGAAAAAAGTCTTAAGCTTCCAATATGTAAGTGAACGCCTCATAGCTATCCGGATCAAGGCCAATCTCGGCAATATAAGCTTACTATGTGTCCAAGCCCCCACAGAGGAGAAAGATGACCGACATAAAGACGACTTCTATGATCTCCTAGGCAGAACGCATGCGCAATGTCCTAGCTATGACACCAAAATCGTTCTAGGAGATTTCAATGCGAAGCTGGGTAAGGAAGCTGTCTTTGAACGGGTCATTGGAAAGCACAGCCTACACAACACCACGTCAGAAAACGGACTAAGGCTAGTGGACTTTATGGCGGGACATAACCTGGTAGTAGCAAGTACACGATTCCCACACCTCAACATCCATAAGGGGACCTGGCGGTCTTTCGATCAATCGACAACCAACCAAATTGATCATATTGCTGTTGTTTAATCGTTTAATCATTATCTGTTGTTTAATCGTGGAGGCTGTGCTTTCCGACCACTCCGCCAAAGGTGTTTTTCTTACTGATTTTGGCATTGAAGTCCCCGAGTACGATTTTGACATGGTACTCCGGAGAAGCTCCGTAGGCGTTGTCCAAGAGATCATAGAGTCCTCTTTGATGGGGCCTTCAGCCTCTTCGGTAGGGGCGTGTGCACATATGAGGCTGAAGTTGTAAAATCTGCCTTTGAAGCGGATCACAGCCAGGCGGTCACTTGTAAGTTGAAAGTTGAAAATCCGCACCCCAACATGTGCAATCTTTTCTGCCAATATATGTCGCAATCTTTTTTCTTTATCATATCGCTTCCTATCCAGATTATTTCCTGGATCGCAGTAATGTCCACCTTATACTGCGTGAGGGTTCTTTCCAGTTTATGAGCAGCTCCAAAAGTGTACAGGGTTCTGACATTTCAGGAGCATACTCTCGAATCGTGTTCCTTTTTCGTACCATGTCGTCTTTGAGAATCCGTCCATTTATCCGAGGATTCCATAACTTGTTGTTTTTTCTTACGTGGGCGGGTTGTTGGCCCGACGCACAACCGCCAGTCTGGTCCGGGTATTGTAGCGCCCTCCTGCCTAGGGCGATCGCTGCATACATTTGTTCACCTCTCAACGGTTGTATAATTTAATTCTTTGTTAACTCAATTCGAGTGTCTTATATAAACTATAAATACGGATGATTTAAATAGGATAGGATTCTTCAGGATATCCGACAACTCGAAACGTTTTATCAAGAACATTAAGTGTGTCTAAGGTGTCGATTGACTTCAGTAAATGAATGTCCTTAAATTCACTGTACGCATCAACTATAATTTAAAGCTTTTGCCTAGATGATAAAAAAATCTGTGTGTACTCGGTCAAAGGGGTAGCGAGCTTCCGACCATTACCTAGGGACAACTTCTGCCTTCACGTTGCCAGTTATAGTGCAACTCGGACACTTTTTACAGTAATCCTCAATGTCTCGATCCACAAAAGGCCATCACACATAAGAACGGGCCAGCATTTTCATTCGATTGATGCCGCAATGATTTTCAGGTAACAACTTAAGACAAGAAATCCTTAAACATTTAGGAAATATAATGCGATTTCTAAAAAACGAGATTTATTTTCTGTAGATAAATTATTTTGCACTTTTTTAAATAAAGTGTTATTGTTATTACTGTCTTGCAAGACACTATGCAATTCAATTAGCTCGTCATGGTGAGCCGTATAACTCTGAATAATTGAGACATTTAACATAGGTTCTTGTCCATCTGAAAAACAATTAATTGGTATAAATTCAATTTCTGTATTTTGACATAGCAATTTAGACGAGGCATCTGCGGGCGCTAGAGATTTACCTTTTCTGTATTTAATAGTATAAGTATAGGACAATAATATTATACTCCATCTTTGCAGTCTAGATACTGACACAGCAGAGTTATTTTTCTTTGGACTGAGAATCTCCTGTAAAGCCTGATGATCGGTACACAATGTGAATTCTTGTCCATAAATGTATACATGAAACTTTTTAATAGCAAATAATATGGCTAATGCTGCGCGATGAAGCTGCGAATAGTTTTGTTCCACTTCACTGAGTGTACTAGACACAAACATTACGGGTTTATCGACTTAATTAATAACACGAAAAAAGGACTGCACCCACCCTATAAGGCGACGCATCCGTTGTAACCGCAATCGGTTTTTTTTCGAATCACTCAACACTAATAAACTTTCACTAGTAAGGAAATGTTTACTTTCTTCAAAAGTTTTTTGACAAGTTGCAGTCCAAACGAGCTTTTGGTTGCCTAATGGGTCGTATAGGATACGTAATTTCGACGATAAATTTGGAATGTATTTTGAAAATAAATTTAATAGACCAAGGTAAATTGCAATTGCATAAAATTAGTTAGTGAAGGGGCTTGAAGAATTGCTTCGACTTTTTCTGGATTAGGGAATATACCCTTACCAGGAAATACGTGACCTAGATATTTCACACACGGAACGAGAAATTTTGATTTATCGACATTTATTTTGATATTATGTTCATTAAGTCGTGACAACACTAGGATTAATTTCTGAAAATATTTTTCTTTTGTTTTTCCCCCGAGTAACAAAATACATGTTTAATTCCCAACAATACTCTATCCAGAACAAATTGAAAATTAGAAGGAGGACACGATGTCACATATGGAAGACGTATATAGGAAAGAAGACAAACTAAAGTTCTCATCGTTAAAAGTTGTTTGCAATTTTCATCGACCGGTAGTTGTTGATAAGCTCCCCGTAGAACGATTACACAAAAAAATTTAAAATAGCTAATTCTGGGAATATTTCATTTTTGGTAACGGATAATGTTCCTTTAATATGCACTTATCAACTTACAGTCCATACAAATTCTCAAATCACCATTTGCTTTTACTACTATCACGATAGCAATAGCCCAACGATTACATTTTATAAGTTCTAAAATGTTTTCATCTACAAGACGACTAAGTTTAACCTTAACTCTATCCCTTAGTTTAAACGGTACACTTTATGTACAATGAAATATTAGTTTGGTTAATATGTACTGGGAAAAATGTTGTTGGATTGATTTTAACACGGGACATACAACCTCACTGATTACATTATTCGTACATCTTAAATCCTCCGTGTAATTTTTTCGCCAATTCGGGAACAACAAGTCTGGAAAATCCCTTCCCAACAGTGGTTTTATTGACCACTTTCCTTTATTAACAATTATATCGCCAGTCCAACATCCTCCTCCGTATTCCACCATCACGCTTATAACTCCTAGTTCTTGAATTTCAGTTCCTAAAACAGTACACAAATTATTACATGACTTGTTCAATTCGACATTAGAAAAATAATCGTTATAAGATTTTTCAGACATTATTGTTACCGACGCTCCGGAGTCTATTTCCAAACAGGTATTCACATGATTTATAAGTAAATAGCACTCTGCAGGTTCTGGATGACGATTTGTTTGCTCTTCTTCACTGATGACTTTTTGACTTTTTGACTCTTTCGATACTTGCAGACTCCAGACATGTGACACAAGAAACACTCCCAATTTTGTTTCCTGGGTGGTCAGTTTTCTGGTTTGTGACTACTCCCACAGCAATGACAAGGCTGTTGCGATGACGATGACTGCATGCTTAGACGATTTTGATCATGGTCCCCACCAGACGTTTGCTGCTGTATATTTGATGCATGACGATTGACTACTTGTTTGTTGTTTTTCTGCTGATAAACCGCATGAATATTTTGAGAGGAATGAAATGATTTTGCCGTTTTTTTTTTTTTTTTTACAGCTCCCATATTGACGGCTTTCGTAATGTATTCTTCAAAAGTGAGGTTCTTCTTTGGTGGCGTTAGAGCCCATGGAGGACCAGAGCCAAACTTCCCTCAATCACCCATGTTGTGATTGTGATTACACACAGGTGAAAGGGACCTACAGTTTAATGCCGATTCCGAACGGCGTGAGCCGAGAAGGTTATCCTCACTTAATAAAGCCTCTTGAATTTTGTCACAAGTTAAGCCGACAGTGACATGATCATTCAGTATATCGTCCAACATTCTTAATTTATACTAATGAACATCTGCTCTGGCCTTATCAGATATTAGGTCTCGAAACTACATTTCTGCGCTTGTTGAACTTTGTTGAATTTATATCGCTCGGGATGCTTATTTCGCTTAGGGGCAACATGATTTCGAAGTAAGGCTAAAAGCTCTTAAAAACTTTTTGTGCTGGGTAAATCAGGAACTGTGAGTGATAGAAGGAGCTTGTGAATTTCTGCTTCGGCAATGGTGATAAAGAGGGGAGTGAGGCGTTTCCACAAATCAGTTGGTTGAAATAAATAGGATTCTTCAGGACTATGCAAAATACGTGCGAACTGCAGAACAGACTTCACCGGAAAAGGGTCGGCCATGACTATTCCTTTTTGACAGCTGTCATTGCTAATCTCAAAAGGAAAACGTCACAGAAGCAAGCAGCCATTTTATGCCACTTTACTTTTTGTGCCTCTTAGTACTTATATAACAATAGTGTGTACTCTGCACTTCCTTCGTCCTCAAAAAAAAGTCGACACTCAGTTTCTGACGAAAGGTTAATTTTGTTGAGATGATATATCAGACGACAGTGTCCCGAAAGGTAGCCATTGTTCTGACATATGTATACTCTATTTTTTATTTATTTTTTTTTACAGTTTTTATAGTTACACCCGCACTCAAGGCTGAGGCCTTATAACTTTTGAACATTTTGCGAGCGAAGGTAACAGGGAGAGGGAGAGTATCGCGCAGGTTCACATACAACCTGAACGGAGTGCAGTGGTTTTGGCTCGTAGATGTTCGTTCACTGCTCTCAGGGGTGGTTTGTCCTAGATAGGACAAGAGCCGACCAAATTTCGCGCTGGTTGTAATTCACAGTAATTCGTTCATGTACTTTTTGGTATTAATATTGCATACACAGAGGATGAATATAAATTGACCATATACTGTGAGTATTATGTCTGCAGCAGTATGTTGGGGAGAAGGGAGCGAACAAACAGAGCAATGAAGTTGATCGCGTTTAACTTGGCAAACGCCAGCTTCGATCTCTGTCCCTGCTCAATCCAAGTTGACACACAGCTTCCGCGTGGCCTCCCCTGGATAGCTATACTGGCACCCGCCAGGTAGTGAACCAATGTGTGCAGCGAACCGACCCCTTGTTCCTGGGGAAAGAGGAACCTGGCCCTCCAGGTTGGGGGTTGCGCTTAGGGCTAACATCCCTATCGCTTAAAACAAAAATTTTAATCAGAGACAACCCATAGCCTCAGATACGGACGGATTACATGTTGACGACCCCCGCAAACGTCAAAAAGGAAACGAATTTCGGTTCTGCACCTGGACCGTTAGGTCCCTCAACAGACCAGGTGCATCCGAACAACTGGTCAACTCTTTGGACTGCAACAAGGCAGACATTACCGCGCTCCAAGAAGTGCGATGGGATGGGCCAGGCAAAAAGCGGATGAAAAACTGTGATATCTACTACGGAAACTGCTACAGAGAAAATAGACGACGCTTATTCGGATGCGGATTTGTTGTTCGAGGCAGACTCAGGAAAAAAGTCTTAAGCTTCCAATATGTAAGTGAACGCCTCATAGCTATCCGGATCAAGGCCAATCTCGGCAATATAAGCTTACTATGTGTCCAAGCCCCCACAGAGGAGAAAGATGACCGACATAAAGACGACTTCTATGATCTCCTAGGCAGAACGCATGCGCAATGTCCTAGCTATGACACCAAAATCGTTCTAGGAGATTTCAATGCGAAGCTGGGTAAGGAAGCTGTCTTTGAACGGGTCATTGGAAAGCACAGCCTACACAACACCACGTCAGAAAACGGACTAAGGCTAGTGGACTTTATGGCGGGACATAACCTGGTAGTAGCAAGTACACGATTCCCACACCTCAACATCCATAAGGGGACCTGGCGGTCTTTCGATCAATCGACAACCAACCAAATTGATCATATTGCGATCGACGGCAGACACTCCCAGCATCCTAGATGTCCGAACCTTTCGAGGAGCCAACATCTACTCGGATCATTACCTTGTTGCAGCCAAGGTACGGAGTCGAGTAAGAACACCAAAATTTAACGTCGGAAAGCTGCAATCGCAGGAGACCGCCAGGATCTTCGCCGATCAAGTCTCCCTCAAGCTCTCTCAGGTCCCGATGCAATCTGCAGAAACCATAGAACAGCAATGGATTCGTTGTCAGAAAGCCATTAGAGAGGCCGCCTCAGATATACTCGGTTTCGAGCCACTACCGTCGAGAAACCCTTGGTTTGATGATGAGTGCAGACAGGCCCATGTAGAGGAACAGAATGCATACATGGCCACATTGCATCGACGAACGAGAGCTGCCCGCGAGCTCTATGAACAGAAAAGGAGGGAGGAGCACGCGCTTTTGAGAAGGAAAAAGAAGGAGCACGAGATCGAGGAGATGGAGAGATGTTTCTGCAGGAACGACGTTCGAAAATCTTACCAGAAAGTAAAACGAACATGCCAAGGCTATAAAGCCACAGCAGAAGCCTGCAGGGATGAGCACGGACAACTAGTAGTGGAGTCACAGTCGATGCTGAGATTGTGGAAGGACCACTTCTGCAGACTGTATGACGGCGTTGATAGTCAAAATGCCGCCGTCAGGCAGAGCGAACCATTCACAATGGACGAAGACGAAGGAAAATCCCCTCCACCCGACCTAGACGATGTTAAGATAGCGATATCAAAACTTATACTTTATAAACTTTATAAAGCTGCTGGAGCAGACGGTATCCCCGCGGAGCTGTTTAAAGCAGCTGGCGATGAGCTGGTTAGGAACATGCACCAACTCATCTGCAAGATATGGTCGGAAGAACGCATGCCCGGTGAATGGAATCTCAGTATCGTTTACCTGGTCCATAAAAAAGGAGACCCTTATGACTGCGCCAATTACAGAGGGATAAGCCTCCTGAACATCGCGTACAAGATCCTCTCTGCCGTACAGTGTAAGTACCTGAAACCGTTCGTGGACAATCTGATAGGTTACTACCAGTGTGGTTTCAGGCCAGAAAAATCCACGATAGACCAAATATTTACACTACGGCAGATCTTGGAGAAGACCCATGAATTCTAGGTCGACACGCACCATCTTTTCTTCGACTTTAAAGCCGCGTATGACAGTGTTTATAGAGACGAGCTATACAGAGCCATGTCATGTTTTAACATTCCTGCCAAACCCGTCAGACTGTGCAGGATGACTATGGAGAACTCTCGCAATCGATTTAAGAAGCGTATATTCTTGGCGGCAAGTTGAGCTTGGAAAAAGTCCAGTTAGTTCGTTTCGGCTGATATCTAAGCTCAGCTTCTCTATTCTCACCAATTATGTTTAATCTGATATGTATGTTGGTGGCCTCATCTGATAGTTGACTATTAAATACTGAAAGATAGGAGCAATGCCAAACTGTTTATAAAATCTGATTAATTAAGTCATAAATTAATCCTTATTTGTCACTGTTTTTCGTTAAAAATGAAATGACAAACCAGTCTCAACGAAACAGGAATACTATATTAAATTTTTCGTGGTTAGCTTAATTTTGTAACGTAAAGGCCAACTTGAATGTAAATGCCGTTAATAGCCCACATTATGTCTTGTACCATAACATCGTTGGAAACTTCCTCACCGCATGAGACATACTTAATTGCTTCCGAAAATTAAAAGGTTTTGGTAACTGTTTTGACCATTAATTAATAGAGTGGAAATGTGACTGTTCCACTTTACGACAAATCTTTTACATGTATCTTTGAAGGTTAAACCAGAATAGGGCAATAGAAAGAACCATAGTCATAAAGATTAATTATTAATTTATCACAAAAGCTAAGACTGTAATTTTTAATGCTGTAATCAGGTTCTTCCCTACACTATGTCCAATAATTTACATTACTTAATAAACATTTTCCAATGTTTACGTTTTATAATTATCAATCAAAAATAGTAAATATTTGATTTTCGTTACTTATTAACTGAAGATAAAATCGCTGATGGAGAATAATATTTTTTTCAGAAACGAAAGCACATTAAAATCATACAGAAAACTAAATAAACAAAATGAAAAACCCAATTGAGGGAGAAAGACTCCAATCGACAGCATGAATTAATTATGTAATAAATAGAAATAATAATCGTTTAATTAATCACTATTTTACAGATACATTTCGGAAATTTCTGGGACATGGACAACAGTGGCTAATTATAAAAGTATGACGCCAATTAGCTGATTTTATCTGTAACAAAAAATAAGAATATAAGGGTCTTGTCAATTCGCATTCCTTTTTTCTTGTTTTATTTCGTTTTAATTGCATAATTAAGCAAATGTTTCATAAATGGATGTGTACGATGTTGTTATTACGATATGTACAAAAACAACACGAATATTCGCTTAAAAAGTGAGAAATTGGTGATTTTATTTGTGATGCTGTCAGCAAATTTAATTTACTGAATAAATATAAATAAATATAGAGTGATGCTCCATTAACTGGTTGCGCAATTCCATATTTGTTATAAATAAAATCAGAAAAGGACTGTTTTAGGTCAGAGACTTTAACTAATGGGACAGGTTTTCAAGAGATATGTTATTGCATAAAACAATAAGAAAATGTTATATGAAACTGACATATTGAAAAATTTATTTCTAGTCAATGAAAAGCTTATTTTGAATAAACTGTTGTACAGCTAATAAAGTTGTTTGTTTCTAAAAGCAGATAGGCAAACTGTCGAATGCACAGAGTGTTTTCTGTCGCGGCGATTATACAAAATTCAAATTTAGTTATTCTATTATAACGAATGAGGTGACTATAATCGGTCTAGTTAATCTCTCAAAAATGGCCTTATCGCTCAATCACCGTCTAGGCCCATCGGTTCAGCGAATGGCGAAACGATTATTCATTTAAAAGTTATGCTTTAAAGGTATGTAGCCTTCAAAATGAAGATCTTGCTACTTTGAGATTAATTTCGAATTTCCGCAGTAGAATGAGAATATTTGTCCTTATACTGATTTTTTGTTTTCATTACGTCTTGTATGTATGTATTTACTGAGGGCGCTATGGCGCAGTGGTTAGTGTGTTGGACTCTGACGCACGTTGAGCAAGTTACGAGCCGATAATACCAATGTCATCGAATGTTTATTTCGCGGTGTCCCTCATTGGCGGGGTACTGGCAAAACCCCAAGTAGTATACTTGCCGTTCGGAATCGGCATTAAACTGTAGGTCCCTTTCACCTGTGTGGAATTAAATCACACACAACATGGGTGATTGAAAGAAGCTTGGCTCTGGTCCTTCATGGGCTGTAACGCTACCAGAGAAGGAGAACGTATTTACTGATGGTTAATCTAAATAGATGCCAACTTACTTTGCACTGAGATTTTACTTCATTTGAATGCCATTGAGTTGGAGGTTATTGCTTCGAATTACATAATGTATTAATGCGCATTTTCTATTGACCCTAGAACGCAGAAGTGTTTTTGAATAACGTTGACACATTAAGGATTTCATAGCACCCCAGTACTTTGGGTTGAAAATACCAGCAGCTTATAACACAATCTTATAGAATTAATTATAAAAATTAGTGTGACCATAAAATGTTTAAAAAAATTCAAAGAAATATAGCTTCTCAGGCTTAAAAGTTCCAATTTTTTTCTTGATTCTGAAAGTAGACGTACATACTTGTATACATATGGCAACATAAGTATGTTTAAAAAGTTTCGATTTTGATCCCAGGTAATAAGAAGCGGTGATCTGGGCAAATATGCCTTTGGCAAGTACTGCTCACTGTTTTTGTCTTTTTATCTCGAGTCCTAGGACATACATAAGAAGCACCCTCCCTGCTTTGAAATCCTTCTTTGAAGTTCTCTTAATAAAACATCCTCCCAATGTTGTGGATCGCTTTCCACTGACTTTCGAAACACTTTTTCGCTTTGTCAATGACAAATCTAAATTATGCAGAAGGCTTTCTATAATTATAAAACTATAAAATTTATCGAATACAGAACCATTGAATTAATACCGGCCGGATCGAGCATACCATAGAAATATTTTCCTTGCAACTGTTCCAGCTGTTCTAACGTGTCAACGCCACCTTTCGTCTGGTTATAAAACTCGACGATCTCAGGGTTTTTGTTTAGGAGTTAACCTCGTTATTTTTACGAAGCGAAGAAACCAGCACAAACTCCTTTTTGGTTTTTCGGAGTAAAGGAAACCAAAGTCAGTTTGTCTGTTGGGCAAGAAGGATGGTGGCACTTCAACTTTGTTTTTCCACAAAGTTCCGACTAGGGTTAAATTATGATGCATTAGCAATGTTTCGACCAACTGAATTCATGTGAACCAATTGTTTGTGGTTAAATTTCTTCCCGCACCATTAGCGCTTTCACTTATTTTGCGAACTAACTGCTGCGGAATCGGATCATTTGATTTTCATCATTTTTTTCCGACGTAAGGAATCCCATACACCATGTAATATGTGCGGTAAACACACATCGTTATAATTTGTATGCCGTACTTATCTGGCTTCGAAGGGATAGACATTTCAAAAGGACAGTTATCTCTGAACCTCAAAAGCTGTTCATCATTTGTACAGTATTTGTGGGGTGTATAATATTTTGAACAGTTTGAATTATATTTTTCCCAAATGAACCGAACTGGGGCCAGTTTATCCAAGCAACACCTCGTTTCCCTTTCATCGAATCGGATGCAATTAATTACGAATTAAAACCCGTTGAGCCCAATTATAGTTTAGAATAACAGTGAGCACTTTGTAGTCCACTCTTTTGCACTCCTACAATGTAGAGTAAACCAATGACGGCACGAATCTCTTCTTCTGTTCTGTTGATTGTAATTCCGAAAGTTGAAGGTTGAACGAATGTTGAAATTTGGCCTCACTTTTGCAACCCAGCATTTGCAAAACTATGTTTCACGCGGCTCCCCAACTACTTGATGATGAAGGCTGTGTCGTCCAAAGAAATCCTTTTTTTCCTAAAACAACCCCCAACTGATGCCTTTCGTCTGCATTTTCCTCACCAGTCAATTGCCAAGATTTTATCATCTTCCTCAGAATCCGCCTCTAAGTCATTTAAAGCATGCTTCATCTTCTGTGTCCATATCGTCATGGACTTCCAAAAGTTGCTCTTTTCTCCTCCCCGTCGTTGCTTGCATTATTTTGAGACATATTGTGCAAATATTAGAACAAGTGTGCAGTTTTGCAATTTAGGAACGTTGTGTAATATAATTCTGAAATGGTCAACCTTGTAAAAGTTCAAAAAGTTAAAAAAATTTCATTCGCGTACCTTTCAACAAAAATAATAGAGGCATTTGGGGTCCAAGTATACCCCAGTGACCGTTATCGTGGTCACTGGAAAGATTAAATGCACTAAATATCTTTCAGATATAAATTAATAACGAAATATGTAAGTCATGACCCTCTTCCAAAATAACAACATGTCGAAATAAGAGATATACATACATATGTATTGACTCAATTAAACTGGGCCAAGGACTGCACCATTTGGAATTCATGAATTAATCAATTTATCCCTTAAAAGGAATTGATTTAAGAAAACTTTGTAAAGATCTGAATAATTGGATGATTTTGATGAGGTACAATGGAAGATTAAAACATCGGAACTTGTCTACCAAATCATCATACCACACTTTGGTTTTAAGAGCGTCTACAAAAGTGACGGTAAGTTAATTGTATTCAAAGAAGAATACATAAAAGCGTTTTCGAACTAGACTTTCACTACATACATACATATGTACATACGTATATTACTTGAGTGCTCCCAACATTTATCTTGACATGATCGACTTTCAGTCCATTTTCGTCGCTTATACTGTACTACTTACAATCATTTCCTTAAACACCGAATACCTTATTTGCATAAAGTTGAATTGACTCGTGCCAGATTTGGCTTTCGGTGCCACCCACAGAGATTAGCCTAAAGGCTCTTCTTATGTCATTGGTGGTAGGCATCCAAAGCCAATTAATGTCTGCAAATACAATTATATTCACTGTCAGAAGCTACTCTGGTAAGAACTATTCAGCTTAACGCTCATACGTTTACAAACATACATACATATATGTAAATGTAATGGATCAGGCAAGAAATATTGTAGATCGCAGAAGGAATATTGATACTTATGGCTTCATAGCATTTCTGTTTACAATAAGCTCGCCGGATTATTTTGTCATATGCGCTATGCCATGAAAACGAAACCACAAATGTACAAGCTAATACCACGACTTTTTTTTGGTATAATCTGCATTGAACATAGTTTATGTTTTATTGAAATAAATATGTGTAGAAAGGAGTTATTTTGATTTTATATGTCATTTTTCACCCCAATGATTATGAAAAGTGTTGATTATTTCATTTCGAAATTTTTCAACTAGTATGTTGCATACCCTCAGGCTTCGTGCAACCTGAGGAATTATCTTTTAACTCCTTGGGTACTAACATAAGTGACAGCAAAATTAGATAAAGGTTGATTTCAGAGAGGTGAATGGAAAGTGACCAGACATACTGCTGCAAGCATAACACTCACAGTATATGGTCAACTGAAATTCATCCTCTGCGTATGCAATACTAAAGTGCTCGGACGAGTTACTACGGACTATAACCAACGCGGAATTTGGTCGGCTCTCGTCCTCTCGTCCGTATCTAGGACAACCACGCTTGAGAGTAGTGAACTAACATCAACGACCCAAACCACTGCACTCCGTTTAGGTTTATATTCTCTTATGTGTAATACATCATAAGAGAATATAAAACCTCTTGAACCTACGCGAGTCTCTAAAAAACAAAAAAACGAAACATTTTCACATTTAAGCATTTAACATACAAACTATGACTTAGTTTGTTTATATAAATATCCATTCTCGAAAATATTGCTAATTGATTGATTAATTTTACAGTACCTACAGTAAGTTTTTTTGCTTTTAACTAGTGTTTTGTTATTTTCTTATGAAATGATTGATTAATTTATTTATTTATTCTTCGGTTCAATATAGATATTATTGTTCTTAGCAAAATTGTGTGAAATAGTCATAGAAGTTACAATTTGGGATTTAATGCATAACGAAATGTCTCATAAAGCCACCCAAATACTTGTCCATTGTAATGCCAGGCAGACACCTACCTTGACTGTATTTTCCCCGCCTTCCGGAGAAAAATGAGAAGTAGCTTCAGTGATGTAGAGCTAAGAGATCCAACACAGACCACGTCGGCCTCAAGAGTGCGCCACCATGCGCGAGCGAGTTCGGGACAGTCATATAGAAAGTGTTCTGCTGTGTCGTCCTCTTCTTAACATGCAGCATATGTAGGTTACTCACTGAATCATGCAGATGTACTTGGCAAAAGTGTAATGGTCCGTAATGCTTCCGAAGTCTTCTGCAGTCAATTCTCCTTAAGGACAAGAAGACTACTGCGGATTTCTTGCAGACTTCGAGGCGTATGCGCTTGGTCATCCTGCATTAAGTATATTCCAACTATGCTTCACAACAAAGTGGATTTTACATCAGGATTGCGTATATCTTTGATTGAGAAACAGATGCATTCGGACGTTTTGGTATTCAAAGAAAGCCCCAGCGCCGGACCTCAGCCCAGATTTGGAGCCGTCTGTGCAAATACGAAGACAATTCTATCCACGTTCAGTATGTGTCTAGAGCCAATCTTGACGCCATACATATTCAACGGTAAAGTTATGGTGCAATAGGAGGAGTGCTCGCAAGCACTGTCATTCCAATTCGAGTTGTACCGAAAGTCATTTCTCTTGAGACGAGATATGTCTTTCAATGCACACCCTCTGATAAGTATATCAAGAGGTGAAGGGTTCATTATGGCATCCAGAGCAGCGCAAGGCATGTTGGAGAAAGCCCCCGGACAGCTGAGATAAACCGTTTTTTGGAGTTTGGTGAAAGAGGCTACGACGTGTTTACGTGTTAGCCTGTTCCACCAGGCAACTGATGCATATGAGATTACCGGTCTCATCATTGCCATGCAGGACCAAGGGACCTTTACCGGCGACAAGCCCCATGTTTTACCAAAGGCACCTTGGCATTGCCAGAACGCTGACAGCGCTTTATTGGTTTTCGACTCAATATGCTTTGACCAAAGAAGTTCGCTGTCCAAGATATCGGGATGGGAAGGTCCTTTAGCTCCAGCTGAATCATGCCAGTATTTTTTCTCTTCCTCGTGAAGACAGCGACATCAGTCTTGAGAGGATTAACTGACAGCCCATTTCTCGTGCACCACTCATAGAGCACCTTTAGCGTCCCCAGTGCTTTAAGGAAGATAGTCGTCAAACATAAGTCGATTGAGAAACGGCAATATCATCCGCATAGGTGTGGGCATAAATTCTAGCGACATGGAGAGCATCGAGCGGAGAGTTGACCACTATGCACCAAAACAACTGAGACAGAACGCCACGGCAGCCCCTGTTTACGCCAGATTGGACACAATGTCCGGTACCTGCATCAGCGCTCAGTGTCCTGTGCGCGAGTATTGCTTTGACCCACAAAACCAGTGCTTCATCTACGTCATGTCATCTGGCAGAAGTCAAAAGTTCAAAAGCCCCTCAACATCGAGAAAGTGCCTAGTGCGTACCCTTTCCTTTCGATAGCGCATTCTATCCTCCAACCACCTAGGTTTTGAAACGCAGTCTCAGAGCAGTCTGATAAGCATGTTGAATCTCCAAAAGAACATGCATTCGATTGACAACTTTGTGCACGTGCAATTCAATTATTCTCTCCATGCTTTTCAGCAAGACGAATGTTAGACTGATTGGTCCAAAACTCCGCGCGAGTGAGTAATCCTTTTCCCTTTTTTGGAAAAAAAGACTACTTTCACTGTGCGCCATGAAATAGGTAGATATCTAGGCAAGTGCCAGGCTAGCAGTGAAATTGTTAGTACAAGAACAACAAAACCAAATTTCCTTCGGGAGATAACTTTTCGATTTTATTTACACCTGACCAAAACAATTCCCAACTACAACAGAAATATTTTCACTCCATTTAACGTTGAAATCACACACTTATTTCACTACAATGTAATACGTATACAATCAATTTAATCTTGTATCCTCTTCCATCACCAGCTAATCCCCGTAACGATTTTCACATCCATTTAACTATGTCTTTTTTAAATGCAAAAAATAAATGTAAAAAACCAATCTCAAATAAAAACAGTAAGGTACAAAATCGTAATTTACCCATGATCCCAATATTTTCCACACAAAGGACGACTTTTTCATTCGTAGAAATCTTGGAATAAAACAAAAAAAAAAAAAAAAAAAAAAAAACGAAATACCATCTTTTCCGTTTTTATTGCTATTTTCGCTATGGTAGGAAAGAAAATAAGACCGGTAGTGCGAGCATCCAAATCGCTAGGAACAATTCAAAAGGAGCTAAGTTTCTTTCTTACTTGTTTTGCTTATTCATTCAGGAATACGAAGAACACCTTTTCAGTTTTTTTATTTATACATAAGCGTATTACCTGCGTTGTTTCCTCCCCCGAATGATATTCATTTTTATATTCAATACTTAAGGACATTCTACCCACTTGCACTTGTGGTAAATTGTGCGAGTATTGTCATTCAAATGAGATGGGCAATAAAGGGCAGTTGACGAATTTAGGCTCTTATTCCGGTTGATATTTATGGGGTAGTAGTGCGTGGGCAATGGATGTTTTCAGTGTTGGTTGTGATTATCGAATGTTTTGTTTTGGGAATAAACATCATAAACTACATGTTTGTGTGGATCCGTAAATTATAAAATAATTTACATTTACACATAAAACTAGTTAACATTTCTAAAAATTTGCTTGTTCACTCCCTTAGTGTTAATAAAGGGTATTTGTTTTTTATAAGTACATACATTTAATGAGAGCATCGTGGCGCAGTGGGTAGTGTGTTGGCCTCTGACGCCGATGACACGGGATCGAATCCCGACACAGCCATGTCATTGAAGTGTTTTTCACGGTGTTTCTCCTCAGCGGGATTCTGACAAAACCCCCTGTAGTAAAATTGTCATGAAAAGCTTCTCGAAATTCACCGTTCGGAACCGGCAATAAAATGTAGGTCCCCTTCACCTATGTGAAAATGAAATCACACACAACATGGGTGATTGAGAGAAGATCGGCTCAGGTTCTTCATGGACTGTAACGCCAACATACATACATACATACATACATACATATGTATGTCCAAGCCCGATGACAGTCAGAATGTTACCGTTAGTGGACATACACATATGGGACGATAATTCCACCGGCCCATAAAGCACACCAAACAGTGAGCTTCAATGGTTGTCTGGACAAAGGCTTTCTCCACTCCACATTCGGCAATTTTGTTTGTTTATATATCGATTTAAAAGGGGCGCTGTGGCACAGTGGTTAGCGTTTTGGACTCTGACGCACAATGAACAAGTTCGGATCCCGATACCACCGATGCCATCGACACGTCCCTCCTCGGCGTAGTATTGGCAAAACCTACCAATCGACTCACGTCGTTCGGAATCGGCATTAAAAACTGTAGCTCCCTTTCACCTGTATGAAAAATAAATCACACACAACACGGGTGATTAAGAGAGAAAGAAGACTATCCATCTAACCAAAAATGGGCCGGATCAGAGTACAAAATCTTGCGTTGAAAATGAGGAACAAGCTGAATCATGTTTTCGGCCCATTCAAGAAACCTACGACGCCTATAATGTTCACGCGGTTTCAACTCTTACAAAAGCTGAATTTTATAAGCTTTTAAGCTAAGATCTCTCCGTAATATCTTCCACAAAATGGAAAGGCCTAGTTGCAAGATGGCGAATCGACTCATTCAGATTCGAATACACACTGCGCTCCATAACGGCAATAAATTCTTCTGTTCGCCTTGTTAATCATCATTGGGGATGCGTATTATCCACTAGAGTGTAGTGGTGTGAAAATATAATTCATTGCCTTCGGAATAACTTGCTCAGAAGGACGATTACGTCGAACCGTAAAATAGATGTAGCGTATGATAAGTTTGGAGAACCGAACGATGGTTTTTAAAAAAAGTGGTGCCAATTTGGCATAATAATATTTACCGTAGAAAAGCAAAGCGTACCAGCCACAAGTCAACTTTCAACTGTGAATTTGAAACCGTGCTATGAGTTTAAAAACCAAACCTCTAAAAAAAACAAAAACTGCCTTTACATTCTCCAACGAATATCACAAATACGTTTTACAATACGTGCAATCTGTTAAAGCTTAAATTCCAGATAAATTTGATAAAAGCCTTTATTAAACATTAGGTACATCAAATTAAATACATGCATATACATACATATTATTGATAATGCTTGTTACAACGCCTGATTAATTGGTATGTGTACAAAGAACGAGTCAATGTGAGTACGTAAATTCAATATTGCGTGATTAGTTAAAGACAAATATTAACTCACCTGTTAGTACATGTAATGCATTTACATATTTATCGCGAAAAAATTGCAGATACAGCTTATTCCGCAGAGTACATGTCGGTGGTGGGAAAAGCATCAATTTGTTTCACTATCATGGGTTCAGGTAATTTTTTTTATCCGATATACGATGCGTGGAATTCTTAATTGAATTCCACGAATTCTGACTTATTTTTCCATTTACAAAGGGAATTGCAATGTCAGAGAATTTTGAATTGTACATAAACCAGCATGTAAATGTTGCTCTCGAGTGTCTTGGAGCGCTTGCAACACTTTCAACTATAGCAAACAATATTGATATTAAAATTGCTTTACATTGAATTCCTTTCATCGTTTTAATCACTCGGCATTAATATGTAAATACCGAATCTATAATGTCAACATGTATGTGAATAAATGATTCCTAGTAATAAACAGCATGAGAGTAAATATGAGTACTTGAACGTGGCATTAGTTAGAGATTTTTACATGTACGGTAACCCAAAGTATCTGCGCTTTGTAGCACATGTCAAATCTTTCCAACGTTGCAATATGAAATTATAAATATTTAACTTTTGCCAGACACACGAAAATTTTCTCGTCCAATGTTCGCGTATGTGGATGAGATCGTACCATGAAGCTAGGACACGGCCAACCCATCGACTGCCCTATTCACTATGTAACAGGCGGTAATACAATGTGTACGATGTGTGTGTAATTAGCATATAAGTTTTATAGTAACGTCTGTGTTTTCAATATTCAAGAACACGCTTTAAATAAATATTGGAGCAGTGATGGCGTCTTTAAATAATAATGAAATTTTAAACCGAATCGTGTACAGATTGAGCAAGACATACCCACAATACCTACTACCGCCAGTATTGGCAAATATATACTTTAAAATTCTTCCTGGAAATCAAACTAGGGTGTTGTTTTTTTTTTTTTTTTTTTTTTTTTTTTTGATTTATAGGCATACACTTTTTATATATATTTATGATTGAACTCGGCCACCAACAGAAAAGCTAACAGGGATAAGTCAACTCTGTGACTGTGGCCTATTGTTGGATGCGTACATATGTATGTACATACGTATAACGAGGAATTAAAGTTTAATGTCATGCAGCAGCAAGCTATGAATAAATACAAAGTGCAAATACATACCTGAGAATTGAGCTATTTGTTGAATGCCAACAAGATTTTAAATATTCGAATGTACCGTATCGGTTAGAACTAAGAGTTGTGGTTACGAACTTTATTTACATTATAACTTCATAGTAAAACGAACGAGAGAACTCATTTATTCCTTCTCACATGCGAACCACAAGACTCCATGCTAACCGCAGTGACCCTATTGCGATAATCTTCATCGCACTCAATGTTCAACCTTCCTTCACCACGCAGTATGTGGTAAATTCTAGCTAATATGCACAACTTACAACTTCATTAGCATTGCTTATAATTGGTTAACTTCCAATTTTCAAATGAACACCGTGTAATTGCTTTTCAAAGAACAACCAGTGGCTGATTTTACACTCCTACAAAATATCTTCTTCAATAACAACCCACGCAGATAGAGGTCTCACATAAACCCGATTTGCAGAACCAATCTGTGTACGTAGAGGCATGTAAGTTGCGCGAAGGCATCAATCCGATTTAAACCGCAACGAACTGGCTATAAGAAATGCCCTTTATGCGGTTTCTCACAATATTCTCAATGTACTTCCTTCGCTGTCATTTCTGTCTCAATTCCTGCTTAAAAAAATACGAATGTACATATATGTACGTACGTTCATCCATATGAAAGACTAGAAGCAAATGAAGCAATCAATATTAAAATCTATACTTTTTGTGGAGAATTTTCTTAAACGATCTTTAGAGATTTCTAGTTGTTAGAGAGCACCGTGGCGCAGTGGGTAGTGTGTTGGCCTCTGACGCTGCGCCGGTGACACGTGATCGAATCCCGACACAGCCATATCATCGAACGTGGTTTTTCACGGTGTTTCTCCTCAGCGGGGTCCTGACAAAACCCCCTGTAGTATAATTGTCAAAAGGCTTCCCGAATTTCGCCGTTCGGAACCGGCAATAAACTGTACGTCCCTTTCACCTATGGGAAAATGAAATCACACACAACATGGGTGATTTCTTGAAGCTCGGCTTAGGTCCTTCATAGACTGTAACGCCAACATACATACCTACATACATACATAGTTGTTTTGATCAAACTTTTCGATTTAATAAAAGATTTATATCTTCTACTGGAAGTTTTATTACATTGTATTAAAAAACCAGTTACCGATAGAAGGTTCATTTTCATAACTGAAAATATATTAACAGTTGTACGGTAGTAAACGACGCCTGTCTTTGCCCATAAAAGTCGCCACTAAAACTAAAATAAAAAGTAAAAAAATTGCAATAATAATGTCCAGCTTTGAGTATAGAGTGGACCTATTTTTTATAGCCCTACTGTTCAAATCATACAACTGT
This sequence comes from Eumerus sabulonum, assembly GCA_951905685.1. Lineage (NCBI taxonomy): Eukaryota > Metazoa > Arthropoda > Insecta > Diptera > Syrphidae > Eumerus > Eumerus sabulonum. The sequence continues at coordinate 216,294,612 of OX645060.1, forward strand.
CTTGTATGATACAATACTGCCGTTTTCTATTAAATTATGTTAATCTTCGTTCTGTCCTGAAAACGTTACTCACAAGCGACGTAACTCTTTTATAACAAATCACATTTAAAGGTCACTTGTTCGGATTATCAACATACAAAATGCGCATTAATATTTATTGAGAGAATACTAAATACTTGTAGATACTTACTTACTTAGGCGGCGCTATAGTCCGGTGTGAACCTGGGCCTCAACCAGCAGACTTCTCCAGCTGGCACGGTCTATTGCCAGCTGTTTCCAACGACGAACTTCCAGTTGGTTAAGGTCCCCCTCCACCTGTATGCGCCACCGCGGGGTTGGACTCGAAGACTCTTCGGGCCGGAGCTGTGTTATCTAGTTACTCTACATGGCCCAGCCATCTTAGGCCGTAGATGTCGCAGAATTGAACGCAGAATTTTCCTCTCGAAACGACCAAGGGCATTTTCAACCGCTTTCGTTAAAGTCCAAATGCGCCGTAGAGGAGGATCAGGAAGATTAAAGTTTTGTACAGCGCAACCTTGGTCTTTGGAGAGAGGGTCTACTTTTCAATTGCCTTTTGGAGCCCAAAGAAGCAGCGTTTGGCAAGAGTAATTCTGCGTTTGATCTCAGCGCTGGTGTTGTTGTCGCTGGTCACTAGTAAGCCAAGGTAGACGAAGTCTTTGACTAGATCTTGTGTGTGATGTTAAGGAGACTTATTCCCCTGTAGTTGGCGCAGTTATAGGGTCTCCTTTCTTGTGGCTGGGCAACCGATACAGGTCGGGTGGACGGAATTCTCTTGCATCCTCGTCCGTTGCGAATGGATCAGTCTGCCTGACATCGGTATTATGGCTTTCATCACTGTTAAACACTCTACAGAAGTGTTCCTTCCATATACTCAGCATCGACTGTTACTTTGACTTCTAGTTCTACAGGTTTCCGCTCTGGCTTTATGGCATCTCTCCATCTCCTTGATCTCACGCCTTTCATGCTGTCTTTTTTTCTTCCTTTAAGGCGTGTGTTCCTTTCTCCGTTTCTGCTCGTAATATTCACGAGCGGCTCTCGTCCGTCTATATATCATGGCTTTGCCACATGGGCTTGCCCTCATCGCTCATCAAACCAGGGGTTTCTAGTTGCCGGTTGTTTGAAAACCTACATACATATCAGAGGCAGCGTCTCTAATGGCGTGCTGGCAATGCTCCCACTGTTGTTCTATGGATTGTTCCGGAGTCATCGAAGTTTGCGAGAGGTTGAGGGAAACTTTATCGGCAAAGGTCCTAGCGGTCTCCTGCGATTGTAGCTTTCTGACGTCAAACTATCGTTATCTAACTCGACTCCGTGGCATACTTGATATCTTCATTTGTACTTTGGCTACAATAAGGTAGTGATCCGAGTCGATGTTGGCTCCTCGGAAAGTTCGTACATCTACGATGCTGGAGGATTGTCTGACGTCGATCAGGAGATCGCCAGGTTCTTTTGTGAATGTTGTGATGCGGGAATCGTATGCTAGCCGGAAAAAAATGATGCCCAGTCAGCATGTTGAGTAGTCTGTTTTCGGACGTGGCGTGATCGACTCAAATATATCCTCTTTGCTCAGTTTCGCATTAAAATCTCCTAGAACTATATTTGTATCCTAACTGGAACATTTAGCATAGGTTCTGTCTTGGAGATAGAATTTTTCGTGGGTTTGGGCGTGAGCACATATCAACCTAATGTTTCCGAAATTAGCTTTGATGCAGATTATTCTGAGGCGTTCGCTTACATCTCGAAAGCTAAAGGCTTTTTGTCGGAGTTTTCCACGAATAACGAATCATCCGCATCCGAAGAAGCGTTGTCTGTTCTCCTTGTAGCAATTCCCGTAGTAGATGTCGCAGCTTTTCATCCGTCTTTAGCCTGGTCCACCCCATCACACTTCTTGGAGTGCGGTTATATGTACGTATCTGCTTTAAAACAGCTGAGGGTATGTTCCAATTATTTGCCTGCACCTGGTCTGTTGAGGGACCTCACATTCCAGGTGCAAACTCGCACGTATACAGGCATCGTCAGCTTTGTACATATCCGTCCGTGTCGGAAGCTTATGGTTGCTTCGCAACCAAGCTAGAGTACAACTTCCACGTCTGACCTGATGTACCGAACTTCTTCCTGCACATTTTGGCCGTGATTCAAAATCGTGTAGCTAAATTATTGGGTGATGGCAACTTTTCAAAATCAAAAGAACCACTTCAGCACCGTAGGAATATTTGGTGCCTCATATTTTTTACAATGAGAGCTCCAGCAAATTATCCGGTTGCATTCCATCCCTTCAAGTCTTCACCCACAATACCCATCAAGTGCGAAATGCACCCTTAAACCTGTCTTTGAGTATACCGTATAGAGTGTTGAGTCTTCCTTAAGTCGCACACTATGGACGCTGTACCAAGCCCTGTATTTCCTAGTCGTAACCAGTCGTAACAAATCGCAGAAATTTAAAACTACTGTTTTTCGGTTTCTAAAGATTTTCCTTCCAAAAGAAAACAGAAAAACTCCTTCTACGCGCGAGATATTGTCGGTTTATGTGTGGACTTGTGAAACCATTAAAATAAAATATGTTTGTAAACACGAATGTTTTTGTCACCGTGGATTGAAAACAAAATAAATCTTAAAAGCGGAAACGTGTTAAATTGTTCATTCATGAGAATTTTTAAAATATACACAAGAAGTTCCCTGTACCGTTTCAGGTAATTGCCGTACGTCGTCGTCAAAAGAACTAGAAACATGTCAACGTCCTCTTACATAAAAAAAACAGAAGCAAAACCTGCTCCTATGTATGTGCGCTATTCCAGTTTAAATTGCCATACAAAATACACAACTCATCAGCGGCGTCAAACTTTGAATTCCTGATTTTGCTGTTAAAAGCCATTTTGATGTGAACAACTTAAACATACGGCCACACATCTAAAACCACTCTTCTCCTATATAGAATTTCTTAAGACCACTATTCAATAAACAATTCAAAGGTAATCCGCGTCCACCTTAAATAATGGCCCGCTAAGGAAGAGGTGGAAAAGAATAAGACCTGTAAACAAAGAAGCAAATCCATATTGAACAACTGAAGGAATTCGCGATGACTTGGAAGCTAATTTATATACTTAAGTATGTACCATCGCCTTGTCAGCTGGAGGCTTTGACAGCTGCTTGTCATCTCACCGTTTCAGGAATACGTCAAAATTGTGCGAACATGACACTCGCCACGGTCGCTTACGACTGCTAAGCGTTGGTTAATATTTCTTTTAATTTGATTAATTCTATGGAAAATAGAAAGAGAAACTCACGCCGACCGGTCAGTTTGTGCGTGGGTTTAAGGTGCTGCTGATTGAACATTTAGGGATTAGCGGCAAGGTAGACAGCTTTGATTAAGATATTGTTTTAATGATTGGTGCATTTGTCAGTCGTATACTATACAGTCGTCAGTAAATGCCCGCGGACCGGATGCGTATAATCAGTTGTGTGACCGAAGCGAGCAAAAATAGATTTTGTTGTGATCTTTCGCCGGAAATTTCAAATGACAAAAGGAATCTGCGGTGTTGATTGTTAGTTTGCGTTACATCATGCCTTCAGTAGGCATGGTGTGAAGGACGGCAATTATGTATGTAAGCTCTTCGTGTTTTGCTGTGTGGTATTTTCTTCTTTTTTTGCCGACCCCTCGTAGTTTTAATGGATTTACATATGTTAATTGTAAAATTGATGAAGCGAAATTGTAGGAATTCAATCAAATTTTGACTTAGTGGGTTTGGAGTAGGTCACGCATTCATTGGGAAACAACAAATTTGAGGAACATTTTCAGCTGGTTAGTCCCAATAGCAGGATGTACATATGAATAATGCGGTGGGTTTGAAGTTTTTTAACACTTTTTATTGTAAACAGAATAATTGACCTTGGCCAATTAACAAGTTATAGTACCTACAGGGTTCCTTGATTTTGGCGGTAGCTTTGATGGATATTTGCCTTGTTAGGAATAGTACTCAAATCAACTGCTTCACTACCGAAAAAAGTAAGAAATGCATCTGCAAACTGAAGGCAAAAATAAATGTTTTGATACTTATGAATCTCGGTAGTAATTTGCTTTGGTGGCGTAGCAGCCCATGATTTATGTTTTATTTTTTACACAGGTGAAAGGGACCTACAGTTTTAATGCCGATTCCGAACGGCTTGAGTCGAGAAGCGTTTTCTTGGCAAGTATACTACGGGGGGTTTTGCCAGTACCCCGCCGAGGAGGGACGCCGCGAAATAAACATTCGATGGCGTTGGAGCTATCGGGATCCGAACTCGCTCATCGTGCGGCAGGGTCCAACACACTAACCACTGCGCCACGGCGGGGTACTGGCAAACCGCCCGAAGTATACTTGCCATGAAAAAGCTTCTCGACTCACTTGTTCGGAATCGGCATTAAACTATAGGTCTCTTTCACCTGTGTAAAAAACAAATCACACACAACATGTGTGATTGAGAGAAGCTTGGCTCTGGCCCTCCATGGGCTGTAACGCCACCAAAGCAAGCAATATGTAACTTGTGACGTGTATCACAGTCACAAATTCTTAAGTGAAAAATGTTTTTTCGATCACCTTGACCAATTTAAAGCCAGCAATTCAAGCTATAGTGGCGAAATTTTGCTCAAAATTCACAATATGTACTGGGCACTAAGCCACACCTACTCGTATACATACGAAGGAAAATATTGTTGTTGTTTTCACGAGTTTTAATGCAGGCGCAATGCAATGCACGAATTGGTGAGGTTCATAGTCTGGCAGAAACGTTGGTCCTTACTTTTTCAAAAATAACCTTAAGAAGAACGGTAACGTCAATGGTGCCCGCTATCGTTTAGTGATTTTGAACATTTTTTTGCCCAACATGTATTCGCTACATGCCAGAAGGCGAATCGTGCCGGAAAAAAGAGCCTTTCAGTTGAACTCCCCGCAAAAACCACCATTGTCAACATTTGCGCGAAATAATCTTTAAAAAGTAACTGGCAAGCATTTGTTTCCCAGATTGAATAACACCCTTCACTCTTTTATAGTTTCCTGTATTTTGTTTTACCATTAAAAAGCCAAGCGCTTAAAAAATCACACATTTTATCAAACAGAGTGTATGAAGACTTATTGGCTGAGCACTTTCTTGCGAATTAGAGGCAGAAGACAAGAAAGCGAAAACTTATGTATTATGTACTTGTTTCCAACTTTGGGCGCTCCTGGAGTGCGGTTATAGTAGGTTGTTAAAAAAATAATGCCGGTTTTTAACGTTTACTTTTAAAAGCATAGAGCATGTTATTAGTCCAAATAGCAACCGTTGTGATCAACACACTTTCGCCAACGGGAAGGAAGTTTATTTATTCTTTCAGCATACAACTCTGGTTTGGCTTCGTCTCGGCCTTGAAGCAGCAATTCTCAAGCAAGAAGATGTCGAGATGCTTGAACAAGTGTTAGTCGGTTTGGACAAAGGTCCGGCGAATATGGCGGATGGGATAAGGTTTTGTAGCCCATCTCGTTTGACTTTTGTAGTCGGCTGTGCGATATGTGGTCGGGCGTTGTCCTGGAGAAGGATTGGTCATTTTCTGTTGACCACACCCGGCGCATGCGTTTAAGTTTTTTGTGTATTTCAACGATCTGTTGGCAATATTTCTCAGCCGTAATGGTATCGTCAGCATTCAGAAAGCTGTGATGGATAAAACCAGCTGCAGACCATCAAACATTCATCATTATTTTCTCTTGGTGAAATGCCGGTTTTTGAGAATTGTTATGGTGCGCCCGTCCTCTACAACGTCGTCCTTCGAGGTTGGAGTCGAAGACACTTCGGGCCGGAGCTGTGCTATTTATTCGTTCTACATAGCCTAGCCATCTTAGACGTTGATTCCGTAGAGGTCGTATGAGGCCAATGTCGCTGTACAGCCCGTACAGTTCTTGGTTGAATCTTCTCCTCCGCTCTCCGTCAACATAAACGAGATCCAAGATTGTACGTCGAATTTTAATCCCCTTCATCCATTTTTGATAAGATCCAAGCCTCTGCGCCGTAGAGGAGGGCCGGGCTGACTAAGGTTTTGTAGAAGTTCACCTCTTCCGAGAGAGAGTTCTACTATTCGATTGCCTCTTGAGCCCGAAGAAGCACCGGTTGGGAAGAGTTATTCTGCGTACAATTTGTTTCCCTGCTTATATGGGTACACTCTCTTCTCAAATAGTGTGAAACTACCAACTTATCACATTCATTCATAATCGCAGCGCTGGTGTCGTTACCGTCGGTTACCAGTTAGCCAAGTTGACGTTATCCTTGACTAAATCAAAGTTATAGTTCCCAATAGCAACGTTCTGGCCAAGACATCGGCGTTGTGTGTGTTTCTTTGACGACAGTATTCATTTAGTTTTGGTCTCGTTTACCTTCAGAACATCTCTAGCCGCTTCTGTTTCAAAAGCTTCATTGACATCGCGCTGCGTTCTCTCAATCACGTCAATGTCATCAGTGTATGCGAGAAATTGTTCAGATTTGAAGTAGATCGTGCCGCTTGTATTAGTCAGTGAATTTCGCACGATCTTTCGAAAATGATATTGAAAAAATTACATGACAGTGCGTCGCCCTCTATGAATCCTTTTTTGACATCGAAGGTCTCGGCTAACACCTTACCGACCTTAATGGACCAGCGAGAATTCTCCATTGGCATTCTGCACAACCTGACGAGTTTGCCGGGATGTCACAATATAATATGGCTCTATAAAGTTCTACCCTATAGCCACTGTCATATGTGGCCTTAAAATCGACGAAAAGGCGGTGTGTCGACCTGAAATTCATGGACCTTCTCTAAGATATAGTGGATGTTTCCACAAAACACATCTTCTTCTTCTTCTTAGTGGGCGCTACAGTTCGGGATGAACCTGGGCCTCAACGAACATGCCCCTCCATCTAGCACGATCTTTCGCTAGCCTTTTCCATTGCCGCACACCCAGTTGGCTGAGGTCCCCTTCCACCTATGTGCGCCATTTTAAGGGCGGCCGTCCTCTGCTTCTTCGTCCCTCGGGGTCGGATTCAAAGACTCTCCGGGCTGGAGCTGTGGTGTCCATTCGCTCTACCTGGCCCAGCCATCTTAGGCGTTGAATCCGTAGACGCCTGACTAGGCTCATGTCGCTGTAGAGCCCGTAAAGTTCGTGGTTGAATCTTCTCTTCCATCCCTCGTCTGCGTTTATAGGCCCAAAAATCACGCGCAAAATCTTTCTCTCGAACCGACAAAGGGCCTCCTCATCCGCTTTTGATAGTATCCATGCTTCTGCGCCGTACAACAGGACCGGTATGATAAGTGTCTTATATAGAGTCAACTTTGTCGTTCGGGAGAGGGCTCTATTACTCAGTTGCCTCCTGAGCCCAAAGAAACAGCGATTGGCAAGAGTGATTCTGCGTTTGATTTCGGAACTGATGTCGTTGTTCCAGGTCACTGCGGAGCCAAGGTAGACGAAGTCCTTAACTACCTCGAACTTACCGTTACGGCTTACTAGGCCGTAGCCCAACCGACTAATCCTGTTTTTTTTGGCGCAGGAGGCTCCCCATTCGCCCTTCCCCGTCTGCAATTTCCATAGGAAATCTCCAGATGGCACCACGAGGAGGTGGGGATAGGACTTACTAACAGTGCCGCAAGATGTTCGACTGCGGTGGCTCTTCTCGCTTTTTAGCAGGCCAGCATCCGTCGGATAGATACTACCCCTACGAGGCCTTTGTTAGTCCTTTGCCATCTGCTCAGCGGCTTTATTAGACTTCATTTTTGATATCGCTGTCTTAACCTCGTCTAAGTCGGGTGGATAGAATTCCATCTTCGTCCAGTGTGAATGGTGCGTTCTGTCTGACAGCGCCATCTTGACCATCTTCGGCCGTTATACAGTCCGTTGAAAGTCTTTCCACATTCTCAGCATCGACTGGGCTTCAACTACGAGGTCTCCATGCTCATCCCTGCAGGCTTTCGCTCTGGCTTTATAACCTTGGCATGTTCGTAAAACCATCTTGAGATAGCTGGAGGGAGACATGTTCGGCGAAGTCCCTGGCGTCAAATTTTGATGGTCCTACTCGACTCCGCTGTGTTCGCGATATCCGCGTACGTATCTTGGCTGTAATAAGGTGATGATCCGTGTCAACATTGGCTCCTCAGAAAGTTCGAACATCCAAGATGCTGGAGGAAGGTCTGGCGTCGATCGTAATATAATCGGTTTGATTAGCAGATAATTGATTATGGATATTGAGGTGTGGGAATCGTGTGCTAGCTACCAGGAGACTACGCCACGTCACAAAGTCTATTAGCCTGAACCCGTTTTCGGACGTGGTGTCGTGTAGGCTGTGCCTTCCTACGACTCGTTCAAAGATATCCTCTTTGCCCAGCTTTACGTTGAGATCTCCTAGAACAATCTTGTTATCATAGCTGGGACATTGAACGTATTTTCTATCTAGGAGGCCATAGAAATAAGTTTTGACTATATCGTCTTTTTCGTCTGTGGAGGCGTAAACGCATGTTAAGCTGATGTTTCCGAAGATAGCATTGATGCGGATTGTTATGAGACGTTTGCTCACATGCCGAAAGCTTAGGACTTCTTGCCCAAGTCATCCACAGTTTCCATAGTATATGCCATGGTTTTTCATCCCATTCTTACTCAGTCCATCCCATCGCACTCCTTGGAGTGCGGTAATGTCTGCTTGACAGCAGCTTAGGGCTTTTTCTAACTATTCGGCCGCACACAGTCTGTTAAGGGATCTAACATTCCAGTTGCGGAACCGATACTCCTGTCCTTTTGTACGTTTGCGGGGGTCATCAAGATCTAGTCCATCCGTTAAATCCACGGCTTGTGGTTGTCTCTATGTTTCAATTTTTTTTCTGTTACGGTTACTAGGCCGCAGACCAACCGACTAAACTTACTTTTTTTTTTTTTTTTGTGGCGCAGGAAGCTTGCGATTCGCCCTTTCATGTCTGTAATTTCCAGAGGAAATCTCCAAATGGCAACACGAGGGGGTGGGGATAGGACTGGCTCTCTCGCTTAGCAGGCCAGCATCCGTCGGATAGATGCTTCCCCTACGAGGCCTTTGTTAATCCTTTGTCATGTCATACTATTGTGTCCAAATAGTAAGGCGACGAATTATTTATTTTGAAAACTCAACAATTTCGTCACCTTAAAAGTGATCCCATCCATTTTTCGAAGCAGTTGTTAAAGCCGATTTCTAGGATGGTCTTCAGCTCTCTCTTTGATGCGGCTTGTATCTCCTCTATCGATTTTAGACGGTATCCCCGGAGCGGTCCTTTCAGCTCGTTGAATAGGCAGAAGTCACATCTTACCAAGTTAGGTCAATGTAGAGGTGGTGGTTGTGTTTGAGAGACAATGTCTAAGGACTTATCTCTCATTGCACAGAACACCAGAATCCGATAAGGCAAAGATTGTGCGGACAGACAATTATCTGATAAAGCTGATTCGAGGTCACGTTGCGAGGACAATGAATTCGGTCAATAACTTGGTCTCTGGAGCTTACTACCCCAACAGTATGTACCATAAGCGTGTGCGACTTAGAAGCTTTGTGCCTTCGGAAGCATTCCTCTATTTAGATCACTGTGGGCTAGGATAGATTGGCGGTACCGCTAATCTTCCATGTGGCCAGTAATTAGGTGGAGCGGCGATTCCTGACGACGTGCTCTGCGAGCCCGGTATCCAATCGCGATCGGAGAGACGTTGTTCGGCAGCATCAACGCTTTTGGTGGCTGAAGATGACTCGGCGGACGTCTTAGGTTAAGTAAGCCTCTTCAGGACAACAATCGCCAACACCAATGGCATACATAGGGTAGGGTAGGTTGGGTAGGGTAGATAAAGCAAATACATTAAAAGCAAAAAAAGAATATAAAAATAAATGCATGCACATATGTATGTATGTACATATACATGTACATATGTTCATATGTATACATGTATGTAGATACAGGTTGCCCACTAAAAAGCTAGAGCGTGTAGTTCTGGTCAAGACAAGAAAAAACCGGGAGGGGGGGGGGGGGTATATCCCCCCGTTCAGCCGGGAGGGGCATTTTTCTAAAAAATGCCGTGATATGCTTTTTTGTAAAGCCACAAACCTTTTCTTTCATTTTATGTGTTGGCATCTGACGCCGATGACACGGGATCGAATACCGACAACAGCCATGTCATCGAACGGGGCTAGCGTAAGATAGTAAGTTTAATATGAATGAAAATGATTTTAGAATGTAAGAAAAAAACATGTGAAAGTATTTGTGTGAAGTTTTAAGCTCATGGATTCATTTTCAGATAAATTTTCCAACAATATTTGACACTCGGTAAGATATCAGAATGAATTAGTCACTTATTTCCAATTTTTCCAAATAATGTTTGCCGAGTATTTCCAGAGCATTATATTATTTTAATTTTTACTCACTTATTAAATAGCTACTCCATGTTAAGTATCGTCAATTACCGAGTACACTCGGTAATCTTCAGCTTTAACGTTTGCGTAACTATCGCATTCACTTGACATTACGTGATTGCAGTCATTTTTCAAAATCCCACCTCAAAAAACTGACTGAAAAATAACCATTACGCGAAAAAGAAAGGCAACAACTCACCTTGAAGTGTAATTTCTCTGAAGCGCGCTACAATTTTTGCATGTCGCACGGCATTTCTAAACGTAGCATAGAGGAACATTTGTATTTTTGTGGTTTCGAACAGTTGCTTTTTTTTTGGTTCAACGAGAGTTAATTGGTTTTCCTTGTTTAATTTTTTTCCCAGTTGTTATGCGGGAAAATTTGGATTCTAACACGACGGGCAGTTGACATTTATAATTGTCTGCTATTTTTTTAAGAGACATGCCACCAACTACACGACAAATCACCATGACACTTGGGTGGTTACATTTTTTCCCAATTATGTCATCCTAAAATTTAGTCTTCTATGGGAAATAAAAAAAATAAAAAATTGGGTTACATCTTGGCAAGAGAAAGGCAACTTTAGAGGCTTATCTTGTCTAGCAACGATACCCACATCGATTTTCTTCAAACACTCGCATTCCTAACATACATATTTGCTTATCAATCGTTATCTTGATAAATGGATGTATGCACTCCGTTCCCTAATGCGAAATAGGTTATTCAACAGAAAAAAAATGCTAATTCGTTTCATTTCAGATACACGCGCAGTTTGGCACATAATTTACGATCCACAGAACGACCTACGCGATTAAATTGTGGGAACTAAGTCACAAATCATCCGAAATAGGATGCCGCCTTGATAATTTTCGATTTAAGCTTACGACTCCCGCGATACTAATGTCCCGATGAGTGGTCGATAAAAATGGATAGACATCATTCATTGGGTTGTTTTAAAAATGAATCTGCTTTTGGCAATTGCCGGTTGTTGTGATATTTCGAAAATTGTTTTCTTGAATAACTGCTAATTGCTTGTAAGGCTATAACCACATTATGAATTCATTCAAACATCTGTCGTTCGGAGCTTAATAGCCACGAGCTAATTGACTCTGTTACCCTTGACCTTATCAGTTCAAAAATTTGATTACTGTTTCCAGGAGCCACCAACAAACCAAAGAAAATCCAAAAATAGGGCGCAGCTACGGAGTTTTAAAAAGCGACCATCGACCACAAAACATTGAACAGCTTAAGGGCTCTCATGCGATAAAGGTTCCACTCATCCACATTTAGTTTCCCTCTACCTATTTATAGGGTGTACATTGCCCATCGGGGTAGTTATCAACCTTCTGCCACGGAGTGATTAAAACAACGCGTTTCACTGTGTTTTTTTAATATTCCATTGGTATACCTAGATACAACATTCTTTGCCCATAAAGCGGAATTAATCTTCGTTACACCTGACATATACATAGTACATGGCGCTCATCTGTCGTGACATTGACCACGGAAACAACAAGGCACACATATAATGAGTACTGTAAAGTGAAATGTTAAAAAACCAAATGGATTATCCGGGATTAACAGAATAGGCATGTAGCTAATGAGCTTGTTCTACACACGCCCCACACATATCTCAACTATACCAACCGCCCCCCATTTAACAGCAAGTCCCCTGGTGGTAAGGCCGGTGGGAAGTACCCCAGAAAGGAAACAGATGGGAAGAAAAAATGGTGAAAAAAAAAGAAACGAAAACCGCACGATTCGCTCGTTAGCATGGCACGTCAATCGCGGTATCTGTATGCTTGTATATTTCTGTTCCTACGATTTCACCGATGATCATCATCGTCATCACCGTATCCATGCGGTGTGCTTCGATGGGGTGTTGTGTTGACTCCTAGATTTATCAATTGCACGGCAAGTAAGGGCGTGTCAATAGGGATGAAGCGACAGAACAGTCGGACCGATGTGCCTTGCGGTTTCGTGTACTAAGTAGAGGATTACACAGAGCCTAGATAAGAATAAAGGACGAACGTGTACCTTTACAGTACATACAAGTATGTTTAAAACACAACGAAAAAACGCGCAGGGAAGAGAAAGTGTGGGTGGGCTTTGCACTACTGACAGTTAATGGTTTTCGTTTAATTATCTGTTGCTTTCCGCGGCTCAACAGGCGCCTAGTTAGAGTTAATTAGAAAACAAGATCGCTGTTGTTTACAATTTGTTGGGACGGACGTGCCTGAAAAAAAAAGCAAAAAAAAATGCACACTCTGCGAACAATTGATTGAGGAGGAGTACAATGTGATTGAACAAAGGATTGGGTAGATGTTATTGGATTGCGTTAATTGAAATCCACAAGCGTTGGTGGCGGATGTACTGAGATATTTCCGACATGAATGAGTATTTCCTGCTTTTGGTTTGGAAAACAATTTTGATTCGGTGCCTAGAGACTAGGGCGGTGGTAGTTCGATAAGGAAATGGTGACTATCGAACTGTTGTGCTAGCTTTAATTTACTTTAGCCTTTATTTCTGTGTAAGTTTAAATAGAATTTATTGACGGTTTCGTAAAATGACGATTCTATCTGTCAACTGAAGTTGTGAACGGAGATATTTAGAAGCTGAAAACGGATTTACAAAAACGAAGCTAGTAATCCACAGCAGTATCAATAAAAGTGTTATTGGTCCATATGTCTTTCGACGGCTTTTTATAACCAGAATTGCATGATGTGCAACTCAACACTGGATTTGTTGCAAGGTAATATGTTCCTGAAACACCTGATTTCCTGAACAAGCGATATGTAGTTGCCGACAAGGTCGCGATTTCTAACGCACAAAGACTTTTCCGGACTACGTTAAGTCAGTGACTTATTGCCACAAGCAACATCATTTAAACCACTGGTAGTATTCAGCCAACTTAAACAACAGGGATATTAAGAATTTGGCTTCCCCGATCTAGTGCTGTGAATGAAGCTGGGGATTGCGTTTGAATGATCTGCAATGAAGATTTCCATCCAATCTTAACAGCAACTCCTCCTTATTGAATTTTTAAACTAAGGCATGCAACCGTGATCCAACATCTGATTTAACAACCGACTCATAGTAATTCTAGATACACACGAGGCAACCGTCGAAGCAACGTGTTGCAGCAACGAGATTTGTTTGTTCACTACACACGTGGCGTGGCAAACGGTCGCCGCAACCTCAGTACTGTGTGTAGCTGTGGTACAGAAAAGACATAAGCGGAAAATCAAATTTTTCCCTATTTGAAAAATGGTTGGGCTTAGTAAAAGCCAAAATAACGAAACAAGATATCGATTGCCATTTTTTTCCTTTTTTTTTCCACTTGATTTCACTCCGCGTGAACCTTCCTACACGCTTACCGACCAAAAATATCTAAATTTTTAGATTTTTATGGCAAAGGTTGCGGCAACACGAAAATCAATGGGCAACACAACTACACACGAGGCAACGGTTGCTTCAACATGGCTGTGTTGCTGCAACGGTTGCCTCGTGTGTATCTAGCATAAGAAAAAATTGTAGAGAAATGTTTACTCCGCAGGTGTATTAGCAATAGCAACTAGAACAAATTAAAGTTGTGGCAATTAAGTTCCAGGAATTTGCAGAATCATGTGGTTCGGTAAAAGAAGGTTTCCTTGTATATTGCTGTACGTCCTAAAAAGGGCTTCAGAGCATATTAGTGAGCATTCCCAGACAGACGCGTGTTGCGGGAAAACTGTTGAAGGGGCGAAATGCTACTGGCTATCTCTTCAAAGGCAAGATACATTCCTACGTCTCTAATGACTTGGTGAAGCGAGGTCTCTTATCAGTTTTATCGCGAGGTTTTTAATTTTGTCTAGTAGGTGCGGTGTCCATGCCCATGCAGCAAAACAAGAGGCATATAAAGCCATGCTGCAACGACGGACGAGAGCTGCTCGCGAAATCTATGAGCAGAAGAGATGAGAGGAACACACGCTTTTGAAAAGAAAGAAGAGAGAGCACGGAAAGCGTGAGATCGAGGAGATGGAGAGATGCTTCCGCAGGAATGATGCCCGTAAGATTTACAATATGGTAAAACGAACATACCATGGCTACAAAGCCAGTGCGGCGGCCTGCAGGGATGAAAATGGAGAACTGGTAGTAGAGTCGCAGTTGATGCCGAGGATTTGGAAAGACCACTTCTGCAGACTGTATAACGGCGATGATAGACAAGATACCGCTGTCAGGCAGAACGAGCCATTGGTAATGGACGACAATGAAACAGAATTCAGTCCACCCGACCTAGACGAAGTCAAAATAGCGATATCAAGACTTAAGTCTATTAAAGCCGCGGGCGCAGACGGCCTGTCTGCTGAGCTTCTTAAGGCGGCTGGAGATGAGCTGGTAAGGTGCATGCCATCTTATTTGCAAGGTATGGTCGGAGAAAAGCATGCCCGACGAATGGAATCTCAGCATCGTTTGCCCGGTCCATAAGAAAGGAGACCCCTATAATTGCGCCAACTATAGGGGAATCAGTCTCCTTAACGCCTGAAACCGTTTGTGGATAACCTGATCGGCTCTTATCAGTGTGGTTTCAGGCCAGGTAAATCCACAATAGACCGAAAATTTACCCTACGGCAAATCTTGGAAAAGACCCAGGAATACCAAATCGACACTCACCACCTCTTCGTCGATTTCAAGGCTGCATATGACAGCGTTTATAGAGATGAGCTATATAAAGCCATGTCTAGTTTTAACATCCCTGCCAAACTCGTCCGACTGTGCAGGATGACAATGAAGAATTCTCGCTGCTCCATTAAGGTCGGTAATAAGCAAACCGAGACCTTTGAAGTTAAAAAAGGATTTAGGCAAGGTGACGCGCTGTCATGCAACTTTTTCAACATCGTGCTTGAAAAGATCGTGAAAGAGTCACTGGCCAACACAAGAGGTACGATTTATTTCAAGTCTACGCAATTGCTTGCGTACGCCGGCGACATTGACGTGATTGGACGGACACAGCGAGACGTCAATGAGGCCCTTGTAAGCATTGAGGTAGAAGCGGCTAAGATGGGTCTCAAGGTTAATGAGGGTAAAACCAAATATCTGCTCTCATCTAAAAGAGACGGACAACACCGACGTATTGGCCAGAACGTCACCATGGGCGGATATAACTTTGAAGTGGTCAAGGAATTCGTCTACCTTGGCTCACTGACGACAAGCGACAACAACACCAGCGCTTAGATAAAGCGCAGAATCACTCTTGCCAACCGCTGTTTCTGAGAAGTAGAGCCCTCTCTCAGAAAACCAAGGTGACACTATATAAGACCTTAATCATCCCAGTCCTCCTTTACGGCGCATAGGCTTGGACCTTAACAAAAGCGCATGAAGATGCCCCTGGTCGTTTCGAGAGGAAAATTCTGCGTACTATCTATGGTCCCGTTTGTTCAAACGGTGTATGGAGGAGAAGATATAACGAAGAACTGTACGGGTTGTACAGCGACATCGGCCTGGTACGACGTCTACGGATACAGCGTTTAGGGTGGCTAAGCCATGTAGAGCGCATGGAAAATAGAGCTCCGACCCGAAGAGTCTTCGAATCCACTCCGGATGGAAGGCGCGGCAGAGGACGGCCACATCATCGGTGGCGCACGCAGGTGGAAAGGGACCTTAACCAACTGGGCGTGCGGCGCTGGAAACCAAAGATCGTGCCAGCTGGAAACGCTTGTTGGTTGAGGCCCAGGTTCACCACGGACTGTAGCGCCACCTAAGTAAGTAAAGTAGGTGCGGTGTCAAATGCACCGCACCAGATATGAAAATTAAACTCTAATTGAGACCGAATAAACGCCTTTTAGATTGTAGCCAATCCAAAGTGCGAAAAATAGATCTTGCATTTACAGCATTCTTGGTGACACCGAATATATGGTCGTACTAACTAAGATGGGTCGGTAGTTGAAGGATGTAGAATTTCGCTTTTTGGGGAGGACCTAGTCAAATGCTGTTTTTTACCTTTTCGAAAAAGCCTTGAAGGTTAAGAGAGGTGAAAAAGCTTACGGAGTGGTTTTGCCAGTGCAGAAGAACATCTATTCATGACGTCTATTGGAGAAATAGTTCAGCCGATATGTGTATGTCGAGATCTTTGAGAGCTCTTGCAACAGCTTTGTCTGAACGAGTGATAGCTGGAATGTCATTGGCGATCATCCCGCTTCGACTCTCGGCAACCATCTCAAATCACGGTGTCTTGCTAGTTAGCTGAATTCAATCGTGGTCGGATTTCGTTACAAGACGACTTTCGTGGGGAACATTCAAAATTGGTAGTAGTGCCAGAAAATATCAATGCTGTGTGTGAACGGTTGCTGCGCGGTCGTAATGTGACATATCGTGGGACTGAGTTATGATCAAGTATTAGTTGTACATTTGTTGTACATTGTGCTCCAAAAATTGGCACAAATGCGTGTAAAAGCATATTGATTTCTATGCAGAGTATTTAGGCATTAGTGGCATAACTCAGCTAAATATCAGAGAATAGGTACCACTTACTAGTCTTGTATAGTAGATGGTTCATTGCAAAAAGACTAATAGAAAAGGACGCGTTCCAAGAGTAGCTGCCATTCGAAGAGCCATTTTAATAGTCTCGCTACACAAGGCAAGTTTTATCGACCAATGGGTTGGACTAAATTGTAGAGACTGAAAACATCACTCAGGCTTTAAATCAACTCTTTATATTCGAGATTTTGGCTTAATTTAAACAAATATTCTTGTTCCGGCCGTCATGAGGCGTCCAATGAGTACTGACATTTAGCTTTTAGGATCTCAGACAGCTTTTTTTTTTAGAGGATATTTTATATGACAGATATACATTTCTTTAGATGCGAATGATTTCTCTAAGAGCGTGTTCACATTGTCGCGGGAAGGACAAGCGTCCACATTGCTAAAATATCACCAGAACAAAGAAACCTACGCACGAGATAGCTTTTTGTGATTTATTTTAAATATCTTCACTGGATGTGAAGAGCAAAGCGTGCGCATATGATACTGTCGCATTAAGTGTTGCGAAAGCATCATAAGCACAATATAGTTCAGTGCCTCAGCCCCGGTTTTATGGAACTGGATAACCCACCCGCTATTTTTAGTGTTTCAATCTTTAGCCTAACTTCTTTCCCATAATCCGTGAAGACCGCATGCAAATTTCATTTTTATTTAACTTAAAAATAAAACGATTTTTGTTTCCCTCATGTTTTTCAAATGCAGTTCCGGGCACACCTCTAACCCAGTTCTTAAATCCGCTGTGAAGGCTTTATTATTGCCTCCTATGACGCATCACAAAGAAGCAAGATAATCGGTTGACAGAACTCAAGACTAGTTTCTCAACAAAACACCAATAAATATGCTTGCTGTTTTAATTTTGAGCTTCAATGGACTCGCGTTGGAACGCGTTGATACTTCTGGAATATTTTGTGGTTGTTACTGGAATTCAGTTTTCTCTTACCTTCTCTTGTGTTCTTCCCTCGCTTAATTGGAATTTTGCCCTCGGATTTCACATGGAACATTTTGTATTTTGTTCATTATGTTAATGTCGCCAATCTAACATTTAGCCACTTGCGACGGACGAGATGTCCCATAATGTATTTTAATTTTCTTGAATCTTTAATCCGCTAACAATTATAAAATAATTGCCAAACGAACGTGTAGATACGAAAAACCGACACGGTCATTCAACCTTGCCGTGTATCACTACGCTAGACACAACCTAAGTTTCAATTAGTTTTTGACAACTCCAATCCCATTCGAACGCGAGACGAAGGTAATTTTAAGAAACCAATTAACAGTCAAGAAACCACTGGCGAGTCCAAGGTAAAGTCAAGAAACCTTACTGTCTTTATAGAAATTTCCGCTCGCTAATTAAACCAACGAATAGGGCTTTTGTGGATACTTGTAGTAATTTTTCCGACTTGCTTCGAGTAATCGCCCTTTTGAATGTAGCTCCCCTGTGCACGGTATCCTTCATCCGCATAAGCAAAATCAAGCTTCTTGTTCCCTTGGGCAGGGCAGGGCAAGGATGTAAGGGGTGTAGTCGTATAAATAATTTTGAATGCGTGTACGAGGAGAGTGTAAGTTGAATGGAAAGTGCTTCATCGTCCTCGTTCTCGTAGCGTAATGACAGAAGACGACTTTCTCAATCCCAATCGATTATTTTCATTTCAACATTTTATCTTTTTAAAATTCAATTTCGTATTGAACGTAAGACATCTGTTCTTTAGCTCTTGAACCTATCATCAGTGCTGGCACGACAGGCTGGTGGTGATGGTCTTGCTACAGTTGTTCCTATTTCCGTTGGCACTGGTGCTGGCTGGTTATGATTTATCCTGCGTATAAGATGAGATTCGATTTCTTTTCCTCTTCCAGCGTCAACCTTGTTATGGTGGTGGTTAACTGCTGATGGCTTGATGTGCCTGGATGAAAGATGGGTGACGGGTGGTTTGTCCTGGTAAGCCATTCACTGGCAAAATGAATATTTCTGCCGTCATTGTGTGAACGTGCGCGCGTGAAAGGACGATTGATGTGAACACCGTACGTACTGAACAACCGATGATACAAAGGAATGAATACGCACCTTTGATGGAGCAGATTCTATCAAGGTTGGTTCCTTTGGTACGGTTTCCATAGTTCTGAGTTGGGTTGGTAATTATTTTAGGATTATTGTGGAAATATGCTTTGACTTGATGAGAGTTGTGGCCGTTGGGTGGCAGCTCGTGGATATGCGTGCGAATTGGGTTGGAAGAATTGAACATAACTAACCCCATGGGGGTGGAGGTGGCTTCCTCCTTTGTCTTTGATCTTGACTGGTAGGTCCAAATGAATTTGAAGTGATTTTTGAGGCGGGATTGCAATTTGAATGTTTTATTTTTCTTTCTTCTCTCGAGCACATTATTTCGAATTTGGCTTTACTTGTTGTTGTTTTTACTCTGGAGCGTGTGCTGTTGGATTAAAAGGCGCTACAAGAATGTGATGGAACATACATATGTATGTATTTGGATTAAACGAAAAGTTAAATTACCGTCTAATTTGTGTCCTTGACGACAAGTGTTACATAGAAGTATGTAATTAGTTTTGAAAAAAAACTGTAAAAGTTTCTCATGCATCTAATTATCTTGTCATTGATTAATACAAATCTCTCATCAGCCCAGTGCTGCACGTATTTCGCCACGCAAATGTACAACCTTGAGAAGAATTAATTGGTAGACAAACTCCATAGTCAGTAGAGCATCATATACAAGTTGGCAGAGTTTTTGCAAACGTTGGAATAACAAAACTGTACCGAAATGTGCTTTTCTTGTCCATCGAAAGTATTTTTGTCCTATTTTCGATACAACACGGTGGTTCTCAATTCTACATTGTGATTGCCAAGTTGAGGTGATTGTAATTAAAAAAAAAAAAAAAAAAAGTTAAAAAACAAGGAACAAGACAGCACCTTCCCAAATTATCACTTAAGTCTAGTGACCTATAAGCCTGACGGCGTTCCTTCTTGCGTTGATAAAAAAAAACCAAAAACTCCTACATCAGCAGCATAAGAGGGCACAGTATTTAGACCAGTACACCGCGTAGTGAGTCACACAGAAGTTGCTTCAACATGAAGAGAATATTCTTATAGGGTTGACCAAATAAGGCGCAGGAAAACAACGAGAATTAGGGCTACAGGTGTTTATTTTTTTATATCAAATTGGGTAATTTATTTTGAAGAATCATCGACTCCATTGATTACTGAATGTTCGCTACGGCTGGCTTTATAGACAGCGATCCGATTATTTTTGATGATATAATTGGCCTATTAATGTACATCGCTCTTAAGCACATACCCTAGTTGCGATGCTAAGCGATTTCTTACTGGCCAAAATGCGGAAGTTTTGCTAGTTCACCGTCTCATTCAAAACGAAATACGCAAATAATAGTCAGTTGGGGAGAAAATTCAAATCCTTGTGCATAATATCCAACAAACTGGTACTTGAAATTCCCAATTCAAGTAATCGATGAGTGGTTGATTGTTTCAGATACTATCTGGTGTACCAACAGGTTTTAGCATGTCAGACTTTAGTTCCCACAGGACCCGTTGATTGTTTAATTGGGGCGGCTCTGAAGACCAATGCGGTCTTTAGTCGAATGCGACTCGGCCGCGATAACTGGCAAAAATTCATCTGACGAAATAACATTAAAAAATAAAAAACCGGCCAAGTGCGAGTCGGACTCGCGCACAAAGGGTTCCGTACCATCTGTATATATAAATACGAAAGAGAGGTTATATATTACCTCATCAGTCATCACATTAAATCACATTTTTTGTATGATGACGGATCTTGGTTGCAGGCAGGTTATAGGCATATTACTTTAATAATCAAAAATCTCCATGATGAGATAGTTGATCATCAAAGTGTCCATTGAATTCAAATCAACTATCTTACTTGACAGCAAGGATGTGAAAAGGTGAACAACAATAATGGGAAATATGGGGAAAAGCTTTGCAGCTGGGATAAATATATCAAGGACACAATAGGGATCAATGCTTGGAAGTGTCTTATTGGTTGTGGGATATGATCGAAAGTTAATTTCACAACAATTGAATTTGTTGCAACATTTGATATCTTAACCTATCAGGATGGAAAAGGAGGGGAATAGCAATTGTACGAAAGGGTTTGCAGCAAGGATTAACTTAGCAGTGACACAATAGGGATCATCAAAGATTAAAGGGTATTTATTATTGGTTGTTCGTAATTACAGAAAAAAGGGTTGCAGCTAGGATTAATACACCAAAGACACAAACGGGATCAAAGCTGGGAAGCTTGCTACTAGTTGTGGGACATTGTCGACTAACCTTAGTTCAGTGTGTGACCAAGGGGATTTTTTGGATGAAAATCATGTCTGTTGTACGTTGTACGTTTTTAGTATTTGTTATAGCGGCAACAGAAATACATCATCTGTGAAAATTTCAGCTGTCTAACTATCACGGTTCATGAGATACAGCCTGGTGTCAGACGGGCAGACGGACGGACAGTGAAGTCTTAGTAATAGTGTACCGTTTTACCTTTGGGTACGGAAGCCTAAAAAATGAATACGATATCTTTGTGAGCGCCTGGGAAACTGACAATTGATAAGTGTCAATGGTCTCAGGTAGTACAAAATAGCTCATAAGTGATTTTAAGTGGGGGTGTTGGTTCCCATAGTAAAAACCGCCGTTTCAAAGAAAATAGGTACATGTCCCAGGAATTTTCAAAACAAGCTTTACTCCACACATATATGCACCAACCAAAATCCCAACTTAGACGAAAAAAACTGTTACGTATAAACAAATTTATCATTGCCAAGTAGCTCACATGGCTTGAAATCAAAATATCTGAAGGTTTGCGCTGATATTCAGTAAGACCTAGCTAAGAAAAAATAATTTCTATTTGTTATCGAAGAACTTACCCTTACGGATAGTCAAATCGCAGCAGGTAGAAAAAGGTATAAGTGCTACTTTTGCATTGGCAATTTCTAGAATACAGATGACACTCTATTGTTCTTTCTAGAATATCATGAATCCAAGAAAAGAAAAGTCTTCCCCGAAGTTCTAACTGATATACAATGAAGCTTCAGAAGATCATGATCCACGTCCCTTAAGCTTGGAGAACTATACAAAAGTGCAAGAGACACGTTTAAATATATAAATAGCTGAATGCAGTCCTCATTTATGCAGACATAAAAATGTACAGCTTACTATCTTCTGGTAAAAATGGTACCTGAATAGGTTTGGAAATACTTCTTATCCGTTTTTTAGAGGTGTTTAATACAACAAGCTTAGCAGCTAAGTTTAGATCAACATGTATCTTTCGAAATTTGTTATTTATTTTAATTACAAATGAGAATTTATTTGCAAATTCCTTCTAATCAATCTTTTCCAATTCCAACCTCAATCCTAATAGGACCCCCGACCATAGTTTACCGATTCCAATAAACCTTGATTTTACCGAAGCCCTCTTGTACTGCAAAATTATTTGTTTGTTTATTTAATTGTTAAATCATTGTTAAATACTTTGTTAATACACTTCCCCATCCTCTGTTAATAAGATTTAATTATTCCCTGTCTGAAGTTATTTTTCTTGACGACTGGAAAGAGTCGTTCTTAGTTCCTATACATAAACCTGGATCATAGAATAATTTTGAAAAGCACAAGGGTTTCTGCAAGCTATCAGCTAATCCAAAACTGTTCGAAGGCATAGTCAAAAACAAACTAGATTTTTTTTAACTAGAGCATAGTTATATATCTGATCACTCGACGACTACCAAGATGTTGATAACTGCAACTTGCTACAATTATGTAGATTTAAACAGAATCTTTCAGTGGTGCGAATTTATCGGGCTTAAACTTAATCTAGACAAGAGTTATTCAATTTCGTTTCCAAAAATAGTCATGTCTTTCAAAGGTTAATATTATGAACGACTTGGGTCTTATATACAGCTCTTCATTTTCATTTCATACTCATAGTAACAAATATATGCCAAAGCCAATTCAGCAGTAGCTTTCACTAAGCGCTCTACTAAGGTGTTCACCCCCGTCAGACTTTTGCTTGAGTATGCTGTTGTAATCTGGAATTCTGGCTTCATAATTTTTTCCGAACGTATTGAGAAGCTCAATGGGAAGGACCGGGTAAAATGAGGATGAAATACTGTGACATTTACTACGGAAACTGCTACAAGGAGAACAAACAACGCCTGTTTGGGTGCGGATTTGTTGTTCGAGGTGAACTTAGGCAGAAAGCCCTAGGTTCCTGCATGTGAGCGAGCATCTCATAACAATCCACACCAAAGCTATCTTAAGGAACATCAGCTTGATATGCGTTCAAGTCCCCACAAAAAAAAAAAAAGACAATAGAGTTTAAGATGACTTCGATGACCTCCTAGATAGAACATACTCTCAGTGTCCCAAGTAGGACAGCAAGAGTGTTCCACGAGATTTCAGCGCACTCAGTACTTGGATATCCGAACCTTCTGAGAAGCCACCGTTGACTCGGATCATTACCTTGTTACAGCCAAAGTACGTGAGCGGATATCGCGAACACTGCGGAGTCGAGTAGGATCAGCAAAATTTGAAGTCGGGAAGCTACAATCGCAAGAGACCGCTAGGAACTTTGCCGACCGTGTCTCCCTCAAGCTCTCTCAAGATCCGATGTAAATGGCAGAAACCATAGGACAGCAACGGTGATGTTGTACAAGCGCCATCAGGGATGCTAATGTTTTATGTAGCTTACCAGCCACCACCTAGGAGAAACCCTTGGATTGATGACGAGTGCAGACATGCAGAAAAGCAGAATGTATACATGGCCACGTTGCATCGACGAACGAGAGGTGCTCGTGAGCTCTATGAGCGGAAAAGAAGGGAGGAGCATGCGCTTTTCAGAAGGAAAAAGAAAGAACACCATAAACACGCGATCGACGCGAAGGAGAGAGGTTATCGCAGGAATGACATTCGAAGGTTTTACCCAAGAATAAAACGAACATGCCAAGGTCATAAAGTTAAAGCGGCAGCTGGCAGGGATGAGCTCGAGTACCTCGCAGTTGAATCACAGTCGATGCTGAGAATATGGAAAGACTATTCCTGCAGACTGTACTTCGACGAAGGTGGTCTAGAAACCGCTGTCGGGAAAAATGCTTATCTGTAATATATGGTCGGAAGAAAGTATGCCCGATGAATGGAATCTCAGTAACGTTTGCCTGTTCTCTAAACAAGGAGACCCAACTGCGCCAACTATGGAAAAATAAGCCTCCTTAACATCTCCTCAGCCTTGCTGTATGAAGGCCTGACACCATTTGTGGACAATTTGATAGGTTCCTATCAATGTGGCTTCAGGCGAATGTATAGCGAATGGACAGCACAGCTCCGACCCGAAGATTCTTTGACTCTAACCTCGAGGGACGACATTGCAGAGGATGACCGCATATAAGGGGGCGCACACAGGTGAAAAGGGGCCTCAACCAACTGGGAGTGCGACACTGGAAACAGCTACCAAAAGATAGTGCTAGCTGGAAAGGCATGTTGGTTGAGCCCCAGTTTCACCTCGAACTTTAGCGCCACCTAAAAAGTAAGTAACAGAAATAATTAGGCTTTCAACGAATCGTCAATGCAATTGGAATAATCTGATACTAGACCTAATTTCAAAAGCAATTTGTTAAGTCTTTTTATCTTTTAAAGTCTTTCTTTGTAAGTACTTTAAACAAATAAAAATGTTGCAATTTCTTAAATCAGTTAGTACGTATGTAGGTAGCTTGTAGCTAGGTAAGGTTCGTTAGTGGCCCATATCGGGTAACAGTACATACATACATGAGCCCGCAAGCCCAATGTCCACTAATCGCTATTGCAAACTCCATACGTTTACTATAAAGGCAATAAGAAGGAAAACTATTTCTCTATGAATACACTCATCCATATATATGTGTAATATCCACACCAGTTTTTAAGGATGTGAAGCAAACCTGGTCAAGGTTTCCAGGAGCCCAAACAATATGATGACGGATGTGATGGATTATTATTCTCTTATGATAGTACAAATCCAGCGAAGAGGCGAGGACACAGTAGTCTAAACCTTTCAACATGCCTTTAATACGAATGTCAGCATACGACGACCTTTCGTGCTTACCTTCCGACCTGGCTTCTCGATTCCTAACATTGACAATAAAATGTTCTACACCCTCCATTCCTCCCTTCTTAAGCATTTAAAAATATGTATTTGTCATCGTCGGCATGCCATTCAATCAATCTGCGACATTTATCATGCGAACAAAGCTGAATGCCTCTCATCTGCTGCCAACTGAGCGCAAGTTATAAATATCTATACGCATATCCATACTCGTATTCTAACTTTAAAGATGGAATTTCAACAGCCATTATTTATTTCACAATAATTGGAAAATAACGTTTTTTGTTTTTATTTTCGTTTTTGCGCTGTTTTTTGTTTTGCACACACACGTGTTCTCAAGTATACCATACATGTCATAGATATGTAAGCTGAATTTAAGGACATTTCCTTATCCTGTCTTCTTGTTCTCATCTATATTGGTGTCTTTCTATTTTGGGGCGTTGGAGTAGATATAACATAAATTTCGACTATGTTTCGAGTGGCAGTAGTTCCGCTTCTCGAAACAAAAACAAAAAAAGCATTGTAAGCATATCACTTTTCCGGGTCCTACTGTGGGTATAAATATTTATGCTCGTGTGTCGTAAGTGCTTATTTGTATGTGCATTTATTGGAAGCAAATGGAAGGACTGAAGCAAGAGAAAAGCACTTTACCTCTTGTACGAGTTTGATTTATCTGATGGTTGGCGATGACAACTACCTGTACATGTGACTGATCCAGGTGACTGAGGATTCGAGTTTTGCTTATTTGAGTTAAGGATTCATTCATGTGACATGGAAGAAATCACACCTTGAAGCCTGTTATCGTCGTGGGTGAACAACAGCAAAGTGTTTGATAAATGACTTGTAACATGTTGTCTTTATGTTTTATTTTGTTTTTCGCCTGTGATCCTTGCCGGCAGGCTGTTTTCAAATGAAATGTAAGGATGAAGGATAGGTGCTCACTGAATTTAACCGGATATGAAAAGAGTTGACAGGATGTGAGACATGTACTTTGTACTAAGATTGTATTAAGCGGTTTTAACATTTTGTTGCTTTAACGTTTACTTATTACGTGCCGTTCTTTTTTTTTGTCCTAACACGGACCTAACAACCTACTCATTTTATGAAATACTGTCCCGCCCAGGAGAAGAACATTCTCTTTTCTTAAATTTAATTTTAATTTAAAAAATCGTGAACAAAAAGTCCTTGATATTACGGTATTTTTTTTTTTTATTCTATTTCTTATATCCTTGAGTGTAAAAGCAACGCCGTAACATTTATAGGTTCGCATATCGTAAAGAAGGGTAATAAAATCCTGCGTTTGAAATATTTCAGTGTTTAATGTGCTTGGAAGTCGTCTGGTTTATGAAAGGTGTAAAGTGCAGAAGTATCTTTATTTTCAACACATAAATACCGTTGGATAAGTTCGATTTAAAACGAATGCACTTCGTAACGTTAAGACTTCTCGATCTGTAGTCTAGAAAGGCGATATAAATATGTATTACAGGTGTTATGAGAAAGCCATTTTCGTCGATAGTGATGTATAAAATCATCAGCCGCTTATCTCATTCACAATGAAGTATGGGAGATTTGGAGCATGTCTTTATATCAAATACGGCCCTTCATCATCGTTGCTTTTACTAAACTTTATTAAAATTCGCGTTAATACTGCCTCTTAGAAACGACTTCGTTCTGAAGTCCCAGGGCTTGGATCGTGACATCGATAAATGTAAGATCGTGATCTATTCAGTTCTTATTATGAAATTCGACTCATTAAGGAGGTCCACCTCCACCTTAGTAGTTTAATAACTACATAGCGAAATTGTCACAATTATGGAAACAAATATTTAAAAACTCTGTCTGCTTTTAGAACATTTGTTTGGACCCTGTCCATCTAAGAAACTCAAAAGAAAGGAAATCTTGCGAGTATATGCTTAAAAGCAACTATTTATTTCGCGACTCTTACTCAAGTGGTGCAAGCATATCTAGTGGTGATCCTATGTTGGCGTTACATGAAGGACCAAAGCCGACCTTCTCTCAATCACCCATGTTGTGTGGGATTTTATTTTCCTATAGGTGAAAGGGACCTACAGTTTACTGCCGGTTCCTAACAGCGAAATTCGAAAAGCTTTTCTTGACAATTATACTACAGGGGGCTTTGTTAGTACCCCGCTAAGGGTGATTACACGTGGGGATCCTATTCCTTAACCAAAATGAATCGTTTTACATGGTTTGGTCAAAAAATATTTATTTACTCATTAATGGATACGCAATGGTGGGGCAATTAAGATCCGGGAATTTAGTCATAACTCGAGAAATACATATGTGGCAACACTTCCTCGTTCGGCTGTCTAGGAAGGGGGTCGTTTTTTTCAGTTTTCATCCACGGCTGAAATAAACAGCATGTTCTGTTTGTGCGTGGTTTTTTTTTGTGAAATAAAAAAAATTTCTTAGTGGCGTCGTGAAAATGAGTGACTCCCATTCAAGCAACGTGTTGTGATACAATTATTAATGATATCTGGCGAAAACCCCGCTTTAGTTACCTCTTTCACCGCAGTATCGTTAATCGTGAATATGTTTCTACCGACTTAACAGTTACTGCACAGTTTTATGCTAGCGTCCCGAAGAGTCTGCGAGCAAGTGTTTTTCGTGTGCTACCCGAACTAGCTTAAAAGGGCTTGATCTTGCACCACGACAATGCGCCGACCCATTCCTCGTTGATTGTGCAGGAGTGTTTGGCAAAAAAGAAAACAGCATTCCAACGTTGCCACATCCACACCATATACATAGCCCCGATATTTCCTTCTGCGACATTTTTTTCATAACCACGATGAATTCATTTCGGAGTATTATCAAGGGTGCTTCGAATCGTGGGAGCAGCGTTGTAAGGGCAAAACTTAAGCGACTCAACCTTGTCCAGAGATATCCTGAACTTTAGCAATACGAGGGTTAGATTTGGATATCTTCTTTGGTGGCGTTACAGCCCATGAAGGACTCTCAATCACCCATGTTGTGTGTGATTTATTTTTGACACAGGTGAAAGGGACCTACAGTTTAATGCCGATTCTGAACGGCATGAATAGAAATGCTTTTTAGTGGCAAGTATACTACGGGGGGTTTTACAGTATCCCGCCAAGGAGGAATGCCACCAAATGAACATTCGATGGCGTTGGTGATTTCGGTATCCGCACTCGCTCATCATGCGTCAGAGTCCAATATAATAGCTTCACTATTTTTCAAAATGTTCTCCATGACTCTAAACACACTTTTACATGCACTTAAACCAATTGTTAAAGCTCTTTCTTCACTCCGATTGAGGTACCTCCAAAACATGTGGTTTTAACACATGAACCGCTTCTTTAACCTCGTCTTGAAAGACTCATACAGTCGATTATTGACCCTTTGTCGGGTTCCTATGCATAGATCCAATATTTCTTCCCACCAATCGACACTAACTATTTTTATTAGTGAATGTTAAACAACGCGGTACCCAGCGAGAACATTGACGGCCGAATGTTCATTCAGTATTGAACGTAGTGGAATGAAAAAGTGTATTGCCACACTTATTAATAATTAACACACTTTGGACCAATAAATCAAACAAAAGGTAAAGTTCCCGACTATACACACAAAAGAGAAATTCCCAACTACATATATGTACATATGTAACCATGCCAGAAAGTATTATAGTTTGCGATCCATGGCGTAACGGTTAACACCGTTGACTGCCTGTCAACCCACTGATCAAAGTTCGAATCTCAATGTCCGCAGCCAAAAAAAAACCAAAGACACTCAACCTCTCCTTTCCCATTCTACATTGGTCCTTCAAGCCGGACTAATTCTGTACTAATTCAACCTTAGTCTACCCTTCCCTATGTATTCCATTGGTGTTGGCGATTGTTGCCTTGAAGAGGCTTACTTAACTTAAGACGCCCGCGGAGACATCTCCAGCCACCAAAAGCATTGATGCTGCCGAACAACGTCTCTTCGATCGTGATTTGAAATCGATCTGCTGAACCTGAGGCGCTCGGGCTCGCAGGGCACGACGTCAGGCTCGTAGAGTAATCGTCGCTCCACGTAATTACGGGCGACATGGAAGATTAGCGGCACCGCCAATCTGTGCTGTATCAGCCCACAATGATCTAAATAGAGGAATGCTTCCGGAACCCTATCCATCAAGTAGGCACTTACATTGAACCAAACGGGACATCCATAAAGCCTGATTAAGGCCATGTAGCAGATTACTTTCACTCTGGAATCAATTTGGCTGCTATGAAACAGCCATCTTGTCAGAGCGAAAGCGCTCTGAGCCAGTCCAGTGTGTTAACCATTACACCATGGGTCCGGACCGCAACTGGATTTCTGGCAAGGTTACATATACATATGTATGTAGGTGGAAATTTCCCTTTTGTGTATATAGTTGGTAAATTTCCCTTTTGCTTTTCTAATAACACACTTCAAATTGCATAAAAAATTACAACAATGAAAACACACACTTTGCCAGGTTACGGAAAATTACTTACCATTTGTAGTGAGTTCCATCAAAAACTCCTTTTCCCTAAATTCTTTGTTTGCGACTTTTTCCTTAAGGGTATCTCTAAACATTATGGCCTCTTAAGCCCTACTCTAAGTTGAATGATATTTTTTGGCCCAACACCTTCTGGCCTTCTGGCTTTCTAATTTAGATCGTTCCTTAACCAAGTTACATTTTCTCATAACATATCACCTCGCTATGGAAATGTAAGAACTCGTGTTTATGGACTACATACATAGGTACATATTGATACGGACACGAACTGATGGTCGTGTTCAAATTTCGCTGTCAAAGTTTGGAATACTCTGATGCAGCTCAAAAGCAAATGATGGTAGCTTTCAATGGCATACTGATAGAGGCTTCCGTTCCCCTTCGACGAACATTCGAGAGATTAGACCGAGAGCATTATAAGCGGGTGCACTCGACCCGGGCCATTCAGAATTCAGTATTCATTCAGTGTTCAGTGATTCGGTATTTATACAATATTCAGTATCAGTGATTAGTCGGTAATCCAGTGTGAAAGTAATCAAGCCATCTAGTGAATTAGTGGACAATTATCTTACAGATGTAGAGATAATCAGAAGAGGTTTCTGGCTTTACAAAAAAGTATATCACGGCAATGTGGATTTAACTGTTGATTTTTAATATTTTTATTTCCAAATTATGTCAATTTTTTAGAAAATTGCCCCACCCGCCTAAACGGGGGGAATAGACCCCCCTCCCATACGATTTTTTTCTTGTCTTGACCAGACCTACACGCTCTAGTTTTTTGGCACACTGCTCGTGGGGCACCCTGCATATATTTACAAATATTTGCTCCATAATCATCAATATAACATACAGTCCTCTATTTAGCCGATAATTTATGATCAAAATAGTGAAAAATCTCGATATTTTGAAAAAAGGAGCAGCTAGGATTTTGAGTAAAGGGTTTTTTTTTCCTACAAGTAAGTGCTGAAGCATTGGCACTTTTAGTTTTTAGTGACAATTTAAGGACAGCTATTCGTCCTTGAGGATCAGTGTGTCTGCGGGAGGAAAATTTATTTCTATTTCACACATTTGCTGCTTTGACGGTTTCCTAGGCATTTTTCCTAGTATTTTCACACAATCAAGTAAAAATATTAAATTAAATATTTGCTCAGAAGATGGAATTAAACTGAAAGGTTTACGTATAAAAGAAGAGTATAAGAGAGGCTTTACAAATTAAAAACATTTTTTCTCAACATCAATGAAGCCTAAACAAAAATCATGTAATGAAATATGACTGGTAAAAGTTGTTCTTTGACCTAATAAAATTGGATATGAAAAAAATCCAATTCCTATATAGACTACATATAATACTTGCATATTTGTATACCAACTACATGAAGTTATTAATACCTATAATAAAAATCCACAAAATGAAATACTCGTATACTCACAACACTAATAGCACGTTTGATACGACTACAAACTACGTAGCTCACTTGCCAGGATTAAATTTATTAATACTTAATAACGCGCTAGGATTGTCCAAATCCTTGATGAAAAGAAAACGAAAGCAAAAACAACCACCTAAGAGTGTAACAAGAATTGATGGTGATGGAGAGGAAAAAAATCTGCTTCTACATATATACCCATTATCCGTTCGTCCATCAAAGTCTTTCTCTGATCCTAAGTCGTTCGTAAACTTTCACCTCCCTTCATTATACCTCCTAAGTCGGTCGATCAGATAAGCGAGATGACCAAGAAAAATTAAACTCCCCTTTTCCTTAAATTCTTTGTTTGCGATAAAAGAACTTGTTGTGGGGGAGGTGTCTTCTCATTATTATTTTCTGGGTCCTGTAAGCGATCCAATAAGGTGTGGCAGCAACAAGAACACACAATTCTAATATCAATAATATCAGCATATCAAGGTTGTCATTTGAGATGTTGTTCTCTTTTTCTTTTTGTGGTCGTAGCAAAACAACGATTTTGTGTGTTAGAAGTCGTTAAGAAATTCGATTAGTCGGTCGCTAACGCACACCCCACCGAAAGGAATCGAACTAACAACTTCATTACACTAATGAAAGATAATCAGATACTGATACTGGAGCAGAGTGTGTACATATGACCTACTTATAGAGCCTACATACATATATGAAATACTGTTTTCAAAAGTCTTTAGCAGAGGTGTTAAGTGTCCAAGAAAACAAGTCAGACGTTTGGGCGGTGAGCCGCCAAAGTGGATGTCAATCAATCGACTTATTAATCAATGGTTTTCGTTCTTTAATAATTATAGTGTTTTTCGATTAATTGCCATTGATACCGACTCTGATATCCCGGAACTATTCATTTTCGAAGAGGTGTCTTGTGT
Source organism: Eumerus sabulonum (assembly GCA_951905685.1). NCBI lineage: Eukaryota > Metazoa > Arthropoda > Insecta > Diptera > Syrphidae > Eumerus > Eumerus sabulonum. The sequence goes on from OX645060.1 coordinate 216,326,501, forward strand.
GAGGCGTTTAGTGTAACAAGCAAGGAGCTAAGAAATCGAATACGGAGCAAATGATACAAAAAGTTGATTGTATCAAGATTGTTATGAAAAAGTCCTACTCACGTTGTTTCATTTCAAGAATCGTAGATAACCTTTACATTTGAAGGGCGAACTTTAAGCAGCTTAATTTGTTTCGTCCTTCTCGAGCAACTTTGCCTAATGTAAACTCAGTGAAAAAACCTTTTTTTAATAATTTGTAATCGTTTTTATTCGCCTTCCACTTCCGGATTACTTTGCCACTCCGTCGACAGAAGTTTTTGTTTCTTTTTGATTTATTTACGTGATTTATTTGCACCAAAAGTAGGCAGTAAAAATGTTAAAGATAAAACCAGGACGATGACATGAAAACATTATAAATCTTCATTTGAGTCACTTACCTGGATCGCATTGCTTTGCATTTAAGCAAACACTAACACAACAATGGTAAACAGGAAAACACAAATGACACAAAAGGTAGTCCATCAGAGTCTCTGACATCTACTCCATATCTATACCCAACTGGCTAAGGTACTCGTACATACATATGTATGTATGTATGTATGTACATAGTTCCTACATGAGAAAGGAAAGTGTTCCTCGTTATTCGCTGCTCGTTACTGTTTTGCGATGGGACAACATGCCATGATTTTCAATTCTATCCCACACCTTCCACCGCCCTTGTTTGTCGAGCTATACATCCTTCTCTTGCCCCAGTTAGTAACACTTGAAGTGACTTTAAATAAAGGCGCGCGCTGGCATGCCGCATACACAATCAGGCGTCCCTTTAAAATGTCAACACGCCAATCTGGTGAAGGCAACAAAAAGAAGTTGCAAAAAAAAACAGAAGAAAGAAAATGTATACAACAACTGACGTCGCGTCGCCTTGACAAAAGCCTTTCCCTCGATTTCACTTGAACCACCCGCAACCGAATCACTGAAACACACTCGTATGGAACGAGTTCAGCTACTAACTCATCGAAATTCCACAATCGTAACCATCCAGACACATTCATCCATTCACTTACGTATCCGCCACGAAATCCCGTGGAAAAGGGGGAAACAAAAATATTTCATATTTTCCGAGCGTGAGCGAGTCGACAGATATGAAATTTTAAATTAGTCTACCCTAGCAGCCATCAGGCCATGTCCGCGACATCAGGTTTCACCTTGAAGTATCGCGCAAACTGTGGTAGCTTCTTACCCTTACCACACTGTGTATCTGTATTCGCGAAGAATAACAAGGAATTCAATAAACGTGTTTGGATGTTGTGTGTATAATAGAGGAAGAGTTCTGCGGAATAGAACAACAGAAAACGGAAAATGTGTCCAAAAACCGTGAGCCATAGGGTGTCGCTCCTTATACATATATGTCAAAAAATACATATTGTAGGTACTGGTACTAAATGCAAATTTCTTCTATTCAGTGATTCCTTTTTTAGGAATACATAACGTCTATGGGGCTAATAAAAGTCAGTCCCTAACCGTACGGGAGCACATCGAGTATTCTCACCCGAAGCCTCTAAACGCGGAAAAACTGAATTTCCAGTCGTAATGATGAATACCAATTTGGTGGTTTTCCTTTTGGGACTCGCGCATTGTATCTATCGAGATAGATGGCAAACGATGGTGAAACGTGAAAACGATACTTTGCCGTAGATAATGTCGTCGATTATTTGTTTATTGGTCTGTTGAAAGATTTGTGTGACATCAGTAAATGTCTGGGGATGAGTCTGGATGGTGGGTTATCAGCGATAATAGGGAATGTATAATTCAATCACCTTGACGACAGGCGCAATAGATGGCTATTGTATGTTTTTGGAATCTTAAATCTGTTGGGAAATAAAGTGGTGGATGGATTTGGATTGGGATAGGGCTGACTGACACCTGCTTCTTGCCAAGCAGGACATGTTATGCCGATGAATAAATTATCAATTGATAGGTTAGACGAATAGATATCGAACATTTCATCGGGTATCGTTGCCGCTGTCGTAATGCCCATGCTACCAGAGTGAACATTTTCGTGCACTGAGATCGAAATAAATAAGTACTGCATTGTCGCTTTCTTTCACCTTTAATTGCTGATCCAACTCAAGTTCCATTCATTGTTAGTGTTCCTGTATCCAAAGAGTAACGTGACGTAGCATTTATTTTTAATAAGTCTTTATTCATTCTTCCAAATCAATCTCATCGCCTTCGAAGTAGTCCCCCCTAATATAATGCACTTATGGATTTACCAATCTTCGAAACGGTTGTTAAAGTCGATTTCCGGGATGCCTTCAGCTTTCCCTACGATGCGGCTTGTTTTTCTTCTTTCGACTCTTTTGAGTTTATTTAATAGTCAGAAGTTTACCTTCAGCTTGAATTTTATACGGGTGCAGACCTAAGTCTCTCTCTTCTTTTATCGGACGCTACAGTACGCGGTTAACTTGGGTCTCAGCTAACATGCCCCTCCGACTAGCATGATGGTTTGCTAGCCTTTTCCATTGCCGCATACCCTGTTGGCTGAGGTCCCCTACCACCTGTGTGCGCCATCTGAGGTGCGGCCGACCTCTGTTTCTTCGTCGGCCGTGGTTGGATTCAAAGACTCTCCCGAATGGAGTTGTTGTGTCCATACGCTCTACATGGCCTAGCCATCTTAGGCGCTGTATCCGTAGACATCTGACTTGATTCATGTCGCTGTACAGCCCGTAAAGCTCATGGTTGAGTCATTTCCTCCATCCCCGTCTGCGTTTATAGGTCCTAAAATCAAACGCAAAATCCAGGTAATTGCGGAGCCAAGTTAGGCGAATGGCTTAACTAATCCAAATGTATATCTGCCGATATAGAGGATCCGGCCAAGTCGTCGTTGGTGAGCGTTCTTTTTTGATGACAGCATATATTTAGCTTTACCCTCATTTACTGCCAAATAAATGTTCGCCGCCTCCGCCTCAATACTCGTAAGCGCCTCATTGACATCTCGCTGTGTTCTTCCAAATATGTGAATGTCATCCGGATATGCGAGGTGCGTTTTGAAATAAATTGTGCCACTTGTGTTGGCCAGTCATTTTTGCACAATCATTTCTAACATGTTGAAGAAATTACACGACAGTGCATCGCTCTGCGTAAATCCTTTTTTAACATCAAAAGTATCGGTCAGGTCTTCACCGATTCGAATGGAGCAGGTGTTTTCCAAAGACATCCTGCATAGTCTGTCGTATGCGGCTTTGAAGTTGACAAATAGGTGTTAAGTGTCGACTTAAAATCCATTGTCTTTTTCAGAATCTGCCGTAGTGTGAAGAATTGGTCGAACTTCCCTGACCTGAAGCCACAACGGCTAGGACCTATCAGCTTATTCACAAAAGGCTTTAGGTGTTAACACAAAACGGCAGAGAAGATTTTATATGCGTTGTTAAGGAGACTTATTTCTCTGTAGTTGGCGCAGTCAAAGGGGTTCCTTTCTTGTGGATCGGGCAAACGATGCTAAGACTCAGTTCCTCGGCAATGCTTTCCACTGACCTTATCTTACAGACGAGCTGGTGTATGCTCCTAACCGGATCATCTTCAGTTGATTTGAAGAGCTCAGCACACAGTTTATCTGCGTCAGCAGCTTTAGCAGCAGTGTTGTTGAAGGCTATGTCCATTCATGGTGAATGAATAAAGGACAGTCAATTTGACTGATGTAGTTTTAACAATGTGGTCGCTTTCGAAGCTCAGAAGTCCCTATTGGAAGACGCTATACATACGGAAATGCCTACATCCGCATATCATTCAGTCGATCAGAGAATAAAAGCCTACATACTTACAGAATTTAGAAAGCGAATCGCATTACAAGCTCTCTGTTATTAAAAGGCGAATGAAATCATACGTGTATTTTCCGACGAATTAGTGAGCCCAAAAAGGATCATTGATTATTCAGTTGGTGTATTATAACGGTTAACGATTGGTTTATGATCAAAGTGCGTGTAAAACATTTCGCATATTGCATACGTATTGATAATAACATTTGATAATTTGTGTGCGTTATTGGGATGTAAGTCTTCCCATACTAAGTTGGTAATTAGCATGCCTATTTGACTTTGACGCGTGCCAGTGCCAACTACATCCACTTCTATTTTGTCGATGTATTGATTTCCTGGAATTTATTTGCGGATCCTCCAGTTCTAGTTACTGACCAATCCATCCAATGACAAATTAACTATTATTTGTAAAAATTATTGAAATGTATACAGTGGCGAAAAGATTAATTCCACTCATGACTGATATACATTTCATTGCAATAAATTAAGGCTCAGACAAAAATTGCTTAACAATTCTTATGTATTTCATTTCTTCAAGTTGTATACTGGTCTAAGAAATTAAACAATTAATAAAGAAATAAAATAAACAATTCTTGGAGAAATTAGGCACCAGAGCCAATAATGAAGATAAATTAATAAGAAATGCTAACTTGAGTTCTGCTATAAGTTGTTTACATTTAGCATTTTGTAGGATAGGCACTGTTAGGAAAAACTTCATTCAATGGGCCTGATGATCTTTATAGAATACCATACCCCTTGAGTGGATACCCATAACTCGTCCAAATTAATGCAATATTTTTTCAATTAAATTAGCATTTGAGTTCTCTGGGAACCAACAACGCAAGCCGTATGTAGCACAGATATGTATCCCTAAGGCGTCTTCCTAGCACGCTTTGCTTAGTAATAGTTCATGATGACGTCCGCAAGTCCCTTGCAGATTTCTTCGATTTTTTGCAGACATCAGGGCGCACGAGTTACATCCGCAGTTACATCCGCCCAATGACCTACAATCAGTACACCATCAGCGACCCTTCCCGCACACCACCGACACCGGATACCTCTCGGCCATCAACCCCACAGCAACACCTGACCTGAAGTTACCCAGCTACCGAAACTGCATGCTTGCACACGAACCCCCTGCATCGGAACCTACATATACAAGAACTCCTTTCGTCATCAAGTATCGTCCCAATTTCCCATACTTTGTAATTGCACAGCTGAATCGAAGAAATGCCACTATGCGTCTGGAGAACTTCCGCCTAGGTTCAGTCATTGTGGACTGTGAGCTGTGAACTAAAAAACGAAAATATATACATATATGTCCTATATAAATAAATAAATAAAATAAAATCAAAGTTAAGGATTTCTCCTTGGAGAAATTATAAAAAAAACGCGAACGGAGAGACTTCTGTCTCTCCCCAACGGTTCGACTTACAGGTAAAAAACTCTTATCCGTTTCATTACAATTCTTTATTTCGCACGTCCGAATCTTTATACAGTCGATCTAAAACTAACTTAAAATCTAATCCCGATTGCACTCGAAGCCTTCGTCCCGTTCCCAAGCCGCGGTGTCATCATTTCCTGCCGATACATTTGTCGGCCGTAGTTCATGCGCGTGTCATGTGATACCCTTGCACTTGATCCATTCGATGTGTATGCGCTTTTATCGTGGGAACGCGTTCGCACCTGAATTCGTGGGAACGCGTTCGTACCCGAAAAAAGTTGACTAAGCAAATCTGGATGATTTGCTTTCACGCGTTCGGCTCGTGGCCCTAGTGCAGGGTGTTAACTCCTCCCCCCTTAAATATCTACGTCCCGTAGATTGCGTGTGACGTCACTGCCCAAAGCGTGTCTTTGCGATGAGCAAGGATGCGGTAGGCGATCTTCGGGGTGGACCTCATTCTCTTCCGGTTCCCTCCTTAGCGATGGTACTGTTATCGGGGGGATGACGACGTCACGATTGATCTTTCGCCAGATGATGCAGGCAAGTAATATCAACAGTATCAGGGTCAAGGCGCTAGCTGCTGAAGAGGCGTTAAGTTGGTCATCTAAGGCTTTTAGCCGCTCTATGTTCCTCATGCTAAGGTCATGGATGTATCCCACATCGATCTTCTGGTTGCGGCTGGTGATATTGACGAGGGCAGAAGGAAGGGCTTGTACCTTCGTGGACGTCATGCTAAAGAATGTTCTGTTGTTTAGTTGAATCACCTCGTTATTCAGTTGTATCACATAAGTTCCCTTCAGAGATCTAGACACATTATTTGACACTATCTTACCATCGAAGTTTGTGACGTATATTGTGTCTTCCTTTATTAACTCGATGATCTCTTGGTTATTGTTCCGGAACGTGCATGCTGCATGTCCTCCCTTTAAAAGTCTGGGTATGCAACTGTCCTCACCTAACCGCTCCAGGGCCCTTTCCTCACAGATTGTCATGTTATTCAGCGAAAGGCATTACGTAATTACGCCAAACGTTTCATGATGATTGACCAACATCGTTCCGATATCTAGATCCACTTGCGTTCCGGTGGCGGTGGGTGAACGCGTCAACACAAGAATAAATTCTTCATTTCTCACCTTGGGCATCGAAAGAATATATAGTAAAACTGAGCCCTTAGAATATCGTGTTATTGTACCTGTCTACTGCTATCCCCAGTAGCTCCCTTAGCCTTAGGTCCTTATACTCAACCTTGAGGCAACGGAAGATTTCTATGATGGTCGAATGAAATCTTTCCACCTGTCCGTTGACCTCCGATCGGTGTACGGGGGTGCAGTAGAGTTGTATACCCAGCATTTTTATATAATTAACTATGATTGAGCTTAGAAAGCTGCGCTCATTGTCGGTGACCAGAATCTTCGGTACAGTAAAGTAATGAAGAATCTTAATGATTTTCTCCCTAAGGTGGAGAACAGATCTATTTTTGATATGGAACAGCTTACCAAACTTTGAAAATTTGTCTATGCAGCTAAGGAATTTCTCATTTTGGATTTCAATTACGTCTAGATGTAGGATCTCACATGGATAGGAAGGAACAGGGGTTGGTTGAAATTCGGGATGAATAGGATGTCGGTCGTATTTGTTTTCAGTACAAATTTCGCAAGTTTTCGTATATTTTTTAAAAAGGCTGTTCATTCGGGGGAAATAATAGTTCTCCAACAGCTGTTCCTTATTTTCCCGTGGGTTTCGGTGCGCTCTCCTGTGTTCTTGCACAATTAGCTTGCACACCCGGTCTGGATTTGTGACGTCTTCCACAATTCTTTGCGTAATTCTCAACTTGTATGCCGTAAAGTTTTCCAAGTAGGCTTGTTGCAAGGCTCCCAGACAGCCCTCTGGTATTTGGATCCCATTTATGACATTAGGCCTTAGTCTGGTTTTCAGCATATCTGTGAGGTTCTCTTTGTCTGGGTTCATTATTGCCACGTAGTGGCGAGAGAATCCAGGATAAGGCCCTTACCTACCTTTACAATGATTTGATTGCGGAAAACATTGATGGGTGACTCGACATGGGGGATGAGATCAGTGCTATCCTGCTCTGCGCTATGGGCAGTTTGCAGGGAGGAAGCGCCTTCGCTTGCCGTCTCGGTAGCATTGTCAAGATCACCTCTCGGAGTTTCCTGCTTAATGTTTTTCGTTGCTCTTTCGGCATGCTCTTCATCCGCTGATTCTGTGGCAGCATCGCTCGTACCCTCGCTCGCCGTAGCAGTGGCAGAACCATTTTCGGGTGTTTTCGAACTTGTTTCCTCCTCAAGCAACGCCGAGTCGGATAAGTGGTTCACCTCGGTTCTCAACCTTGAAAGAGCATCAGCCACAAAATTGGATTTACCTGGCTTGTAAATCAGTTCGTAGTTATACTCTTCTATACGGGCTTTCCACCGCTTCAGCTTCGCGTTGAAGTTCCGATTCCCTAAAGCAAAAGTCAGCGGTTGGTGATCAGTAAAGATGCGAACCTTTTTTTGCCCCATAGACATAAGAACGAAGGTTATCCAGAGCCCAGACTATTGCCAACATCTCCTTTTCATTTGTTGCGTAATTTTCCTCGGTCTTATTGAGGGAACGGGAGATGTAAGCAATTGGCCTATCCTTACCGAACTCACCCTGTGACAGTACCGCTCCTATGGCGTAATTAGACGCATCTGTTGTTAAATAGAACGGTCTTTTAAAATCAGGGAAAGCAAGTATTTCAGTTGACGTCAGCAGACACTTCAGATCATTGAAACTTGAAGTGCTTCTTCGTTAAGATGGATAGCAACGCGTTTAGACTGGTTTGCTTTTATCTGAGCGTTTTCACCCCTAGTCAGATTAGTCAAAGGTTTTGCAACTTTAGCGTAGTCACGTATAAATTTCCGATAGTAGGAAGTGAGGCCCAAGAAACTTTTCAGTTCCTTAAGATTTTCAGGAGGCAAGATTTTTTCTATGGCAGAAACTTGTTTGGGATCCGGCCGGATACCTTCAGAAGTAATCACATAACCCAAAAATTCCACGCTTGTTCTCAAAAAATTTGTTTTTTCTAAATTCACCTTGAGGTTCACTTCCCTTAGTCTGGAAAACACAGTCTCTCAATTCTGGAGGCTTTCTTCAATGCTTCCACCGAATATGATGATGTCATCAATGTATACATAGCATATCTTTCCTATGTACTCTTTCAGGACATCATCGATCATCCTCTGGAAGATAGCCGGCGCGTTTTTCAGGCCGAAGGGCAGACAAAGAAATTCGTACTACCCATTCATTGTGGAAAATGCGGTCTTGGGTATATCTGACTCCTTCATTGGCACCTGATGGAAACCGGATGTTAGATCCAAAGTAGTGAAATATTTAGCCTTGCCTAGGCTGGCAAGTGTGGAAGTTATATCTGGGATAGGGTATGCGTCAGCAACCGTGACAAGGTTTAGTCGCTTAAAGTCAATGACCATGCGATACTGTTTTTCCCCCGACGGTTTGGGCTTTTTGGGTACTACCCAGATTGGGGAATTGTAAGGACTTTTTGAGGGTCGAATGATACCCTCCGAGAGCAAAGTTTTGATTTCTTTTTCTACCTCGTCCCTCATACAAATAGGGTACGGGTAGCTTTTCGTATAAACTGGTTCATTCGTCGAGGTTCTTATTTCAGCTTTAATAGCGGTTTTAATTGGTTCTCGTACATCGATAGGTCCGAAAATTATGCTATATTTTTCAATTAAGCTTCACAATTCACTTCGGACCCCTTCGGGGAGGTCCTCGCCAATCAAAGCATTAAAAGAAGTGAGCCCAGGAAGTACGTAGAAGGTTGTTACAGAGTCGTTTCCGACTCCCTTAAAGAAAGCGCCAGTAATTTTTTCGGTAATTAGGATATCACCGCCCGCTGAATGGACTTTAAATGGTTTTGAAATTTTTTCAGTTTTTTTTTTTCAACGAACAAAAGACAATAGAGCTACACTTAGAAAAAACAGCTAACACAATCAGACGCGAAGAAGACACTCTAATTGAAACCCAATTTCTGAACCAAATTAACTTTAACATCGATCTACTAACAGACCACATATCCGACCTTGCTGAAGCAGTAGTTCTAACTAGAAATTGGATATTATCCCCAAATTCATATTAAACCCAAACGAATTAAAATTGATGGTGAGGCGTTTGCGAGTATTGAGATGGAGGCAGCGAAAATTGGTTTGGCGGTAAACCAGGGCAAAACTAAATATATGCTGTCATCAAAAAAGGACGCTCACCACCGACGTCTTGGCCAGAACGTTTGTATTGGCAAATATAAGTTCGAGGTAGTTAAGGACTTCGTCTACCTTGGCTCCGCAGTGACCTGAAATAACGACATCAGTTCCGAAATCAAACGCAGAATCACTCTTGCCAATCGCTGTTTCTTTGAGTTTAGGAGGCAACTGAGTAATAGAGCCCTCTCCCGAACGACAAAGTTGACTCTATATAATACCCTTATTATCCCCGTCTTGTTGTACGGCGCAGAAGCATGGACTTTATCAAAATGAGGAGGCCCTAGGTCGGTCGAGAGAAAGATTTTGCGGGTGATTTTCGGGCCTATAAACGCAGACGGGGGATGGAGGAGAAGATTCAACCACGAACTTTACGGGCTGTACAGCGACATGAGCCTAGTCAGGCGTCTACGGATTCAATGCCTAAGATGACTGGGCCATATGGATCGAATGGACACCATAGCTCCAGCCCGGAGAGTCTTTGAATCCAACCTCGAGGGACGAAGAAGCAGAGGACGGCCGCACTTAAGATGGCGCACATAGGTGGAAGGGGACCTCAGCCAACTGGGTTTGCTGCAATGGAAAAGGCTAGCAAAAGATCGTGTTAGTTGGAGGGGCATGTTGGTTGAGGCCCAGGTTCACCCCGAACTGTAGCGCCCATTAAGAAGAAAAGGAATTTAAATTGATACAAGATAAATTTGAAAAACAAAACATAAAAATTGCTTTACTATTCTCCATAATTCTTTAGTATATTTTCCCTAAATAACAATTTCCAACATCCTCAGAGCGTCACATCTCTTAACTTTTTCTTCCTTTTTCTTTCAGGTATGTACAATGTACATACGTATAACACTCCAACTGAATGTGTGTTTGCATCTGGAATCATCTCACATTAGCCGATTCTTTCGGTAAGTACATTTAGCACGTTTTAAGATTATTCAGTTCAGTGGATGGGAAAAAAATAAATTACCTACAAACGTGATCCTTCAAAGGATAAATAATTGCTTACACAAACACTACCATCCATTTATCTGTAGAAAATACCTAAATCGGTTTTTCACTCATTTTCCTGGTCTCAAGCAAAGTGTATAGCATTAAGCTCGATGAGCAAGAGAAACTCATTAAGACAAAGTATCTAACGTGTGTTTATAGGAGATTCTATCCATATTATTGGATTTAATCCATATACGTGTTGAGTTATCCCGCCCATTACCGCTCTCGACTAACAGCTCATTTGTGAGAAATATTTCGTTTGGAAATGTATCCATAATACAGTCTTCAAGTAGGAGGGTAGGACAATCCCTATGAAAAAGAAACTGTCTTAAACCTTGTTTCAGTTAGATACTTCATATTCGTTCGAGCGTGGTTGTATGTGACGCAAGGATATACAGGTGAAAGTTGAATGCGTTAGCGCGTTAGTGGTGTGAGTCTGAACGAGTCTTACGTTTGGTATAGAACAATTGTTCCGCCTAAAGTTGATTATTTCATTTGCTTTATGACCTCTTCCACCTCGGTACGAATAAAAACCACAAGGAGGATGCAGGCGGGCGTATGAATAAGTTGCTGTGACTGTCTGTCTTGTTTAGATTTGTGTGAACTCATTTCGAATGACAGCTCTTCCTAAAAACATTCCTGAAGGGGACAACCAAAAAAAACAGGAAAATAGGGAAGAGTGTATGCAAAAAAGGATTTCAAGGATTTCTCAAGCCTGCTAAAAGTTCCCTTTTGAAAATCTAATTTATTCGTCATTACTTTTTCCCTCGAATAATATTGCGGCTTGTGTTGCCCTGGATTAGATATATGCATGAATGTCAGTTCATTTTGAACGAAATCCCTCTCGTTTCTAGTCCAATCGGCGCCTCCTGTGTGTACTATACCTATGAAGCTCCTTTTATATTTTCCCATTTTTAAGTGAATCTCCTTGAATTTTTGTCCCGCTTTACTGTCTATTTCTGTTGTACTCGTATAATGGGTGTATTAGATACAGGATGTATTGTTTAGCATTGTTTTTTTTTTTCCTTTCCATTTCTCTATGCGTAACGGGTGTACTTGTCTGTGATTTAAGGAGCCTATGGATTATAAGCATTTAAAGGCTCTTGAAAATCCACAGGAAGTCGTTTTATTTAAACTCAACCGTAGGAATAATGAGGGCGCTCGTCTTTTTTTCGGCCTTGAGGTTTCAACTTGTTTATTTTATCCTTGCTTACTTTTTATTAAACGAAAGGCAAAATGCTAATGCGATCAACATACGTAGGTGAAAAGGAAAGTACAATTTACATTGTTCATGAGGGGGATAGGACGTAATATAAAAATAAAAATAAGGATAATACTGGCTACGAGTGGAGCGATTTCAGTAACGTGAGTTTTAATAAAACTGAAGATTGATCTGAAAAATGACTCATTACACTCCGCGGGGATGTAATATCCTTCTTCACTGCATACTTCAGCAGATAGAGGCTACAGAGAAAATGATCTCCTTTTCTAATACCAAAAAAAAAACTTTTAAATGGGTTTGAAGCTAAATTTAAAAGTGACAAGTAAATAATAGTAAAGACTTCTAAACGAAAATCAAAACGTTTCTGGCAAATTATACCAGAGAAGGTCCATACATACCCATGCTGCTAAGAGAAACCGTTGTTAGCGTCATGGACTGCAGTTTAGTTAATAAAACATTGCTAAACTTTATACGAATTCATATATGTATTAGTTAACCTTTATGAGGTATTTTTAGAGCGCCGTGACGCAGTGGTTAGTGTGTTGGCCGATGCCGATGACACGGGATCGAATCCCGACAACAGCCATGTCATTGAACGTATTTTTTACGGTGCTCCTCCTCAGCGGGGTACTGACAAAACTCCCTGTAGTATAATTGTCAAGAAAAGATTCCTGAATTTCGTCGTTCGGAACTGGCAATAAACGTAGGGAAAATGAAATCCCACACAACATGGGTGATTGAGAGAAGATCGGCTTTGGTCCTTCATGGACTGTAACACCAACATACATTACATTACATTATGAGGTATTCGCGTTGGAGTTGTAGCCAAGAAAAGTATTTCTCAGTGGATTTTTCGAGCACCTGATAAAAGGCTATCTCTAGCCATCAGCAACCACTCTCAGATATTGGATCAACGCGTTTACATGAAATTATCTGGAGGTTTTATCTCAAACTATCCTCGCTGATGAAACTGCTTCGAGGATTGCTACCTAAGCTTTGAGACAGATAAGGAAAATATTCTCCATGAAGATCAATACGCTTTTGCATGTGTGAACCAATTTTTGGAGCATGTTTTCCACTCGAATTGAGGTACCTCCAAAATATGTGATTTGAACGCATCAGCCGCGTTGAATTTTTAATTCTTTTTTAATTTAATATTAATTTATTATTTTAATTCTGTCTGGCAGGTGTAGCGAGGTTAAACAAGAGCGTTAGACTCCAATTTAGGGCGAATAAACGCCTTGTAAGTTGAAGCCAGATCCATTAATGAGATCTACGTTTTGTATCTGTATAATCTGTATAGGAAGCCAAATATGTGGTTGTTCCAACTAAGATTGCTATTGACACACATACCCAGGATGGAAAACTTTTCGGTTTCTAGTGCGTTGGACTCTGACACACAAAAAGGCCATGTGTCTTTGGAATATCCAGTTTAACTCTTTTGCGTTCACCTGCTTGGTGAAGCGCGCGATTCCAATTTTCGATAAGAGATCGCCAGTGGTTACGAAAACCATACTGTCGACCATTGAGGATATTCCGCGATTTAAGATATTTTAATAACTGACGGTTGATCAGCGCTTCCATAGTTGGAGGGAGAAGATTCGCCTTTATTTGGGGATGGTTGGCCATGTCGAAAATGTGCACCTAATTCGCCATATTGACGATAATGGCGTTCTCGTGCTCATTAGCGAAAAAGTTACACCCGATGATTTTTTTTTACCACAGTCAGTTGGCCTGTTCTGTGTAAATTCACGCCCTTGTACAGAATTCGTTCTGACCCTTAAAATGCCGAACTCATTTGATTGACGGGTCATGGATTATTTTAGATCATCATTCAGACTTTACTTCATGGCTGCAATATTACCCGATATGCGAACTGTTCTTAAACTGCCAAACTTTGGTACAACTCTCACAAAATTGTCCCAGTTTTTAAAATATTTCTAGTGCTCTTGAATGACTTCGATACTACGTTTAATCGAATACGACTCCATAGCGATATTCATTCAGCAGATGAAGTGATATAGAGAAGAGAGAAAGAAGACACAACGTCTATGTCACCATACTACGAAGGCTAGCCGTGTTTTCAGTTTTTCTTTTTAGCACTGGAACTTATCGTGTTTTCAGTTTTTCTTTTTAGCACTGGAACTTATCGAGGAGGTACATGGGCCGTGTGGCAATTAAGTTCCGGGAATTCGTAAACCAGCAAATTAAGTTTGTTGCAAAATTTTAGTATCCGCCTTCACTCTACACAGTGATTTCAACGTTGTTCCCACGTACATTCGTACATTCGTAACATTCTTGATAATCCTCTTAAGTAAAGTCGTTCAGAACCATGGCTGACTTTTTCTACTCGGCTATGATGAGGTGTGACTTCATCTTGGGGAATAAAAAAAAAGTCACAGGGCTCAATATTGGGGCCAAGCACTCTTGCACAATCAAGAAGGCGTATTGTCTTGTTCTTCATACATCACCTGCATTTTTCGGAGGATTTCCCAGGGTTTTTCATCAAATATCACTAAAAATTGAGTCCCAAAACGTTGCCTGTATTGTGGGTCAGGGGGCATTCAAGTATTACGTAACGCAATTCGGGGGGGAGGGGGGTCTTGTAAAACGTTACGATGCGTTACAAGGGCGGGGGGGGGGGGGGGGGGGTTCGAACATCGCGTTATGTAACATTTTTTTTATTTAAATAAAAAACTAGGGAATTAGTCTCCTAAGTTGGCAACTCTTTTCGTTTTTGTTTTACGGCTAATCCCTCGACTTTTTTGTACATCATTTTTTTTCTGTTTTCGTTGTCAGTATTCGTTAGTGTTTTAAACACGAAATACGCACAAGCACATTGCCGTAATCGTTATTGTAAAGGTGAGTTCATACTGTAATGTCCTCAAAAGAGGGAGATTTGCATTATCAGCCGTTCATAGCCTATAAAGGCTCTCATACTGACTTGCCAGCGCAATTGTGCAAAAAAAAAAAAAAAAAAACGCCAACCTGCCCTTCGGCAGCTCAAGAAGCACTAATTGGACTTACTCCACTGCACCATTTTATTAAAAAGGTTGCATTACGTAGTGCAATCAGAATTCTTCGCTCGGGAACAAACCTATGGGTCACATGTCAATCCTGCAACAGCTTCCTGAGCTGGATATGAATACCACGGTCTCAGACGCATTACCACACCCATTCCCTTTTAACAAGATATTTAAGATATTAATCCCAAACCGCACAGCTTGGAAAACCACTGATCTCTTGCTCAACGTCAAAGGCCTTAGGTGGTATACTGATGGCTCCAAAATTATTTCTGGCGTTGTCGCCGGCATCTTTGGACCAAATTGGAGGATTAGCAAGACCCTTCGAATGAGTCCCAGTATCTTCTAATCTGAATTATAACCATCCTAACATCCGCCTATCTAAACTTAGAGACTGGCATAAGAGGAATAACCATCAGTATACTCTATGATAGCCAAGCAGAGCTGACTTCGTATAGCACTAACTCCAAATCCGTTAGGGAATTCCATGATGCCCTAAAAGACCTAGCCAAAAAAACAAAAACAAAAAACAAACAAAAACAAACTCTGGTGGGTGCCAGGGCACAAAGGTACTAAAAGCAATAAAATCTCTTATCATCTCGAAAGGAAAAGTTCCAGAGAAAGGTACATAAGTCCTGAATCTTTCTGCGGCAGTGAGAAAAATCGCTACACCTGCCCTTTTCACTTTGCCAATCGAAAAGATTTATACGACCCCTGAACAAACACTCTATTAATATTCTTAAGCTTAATTGAGTAGATATCAGAAGACTGGTCAGCTACCTTACGGTCGTCTGAAACTGAGTTACGACTCTGTCTTGAGGACGAAGAAACTGCAAGGCACATAACATATGAGTGCGCTGCCTCCTAAGGGGATCATCTCAGCTCCTACGAGAGACATTCTCAACTTCATTAAAAAAAATGGAGAATCTCCTGGCTAGTAGGCACAATAGATGTATAAAGGTCGCAGTGCCTCTTGCTATTTGTTAGCACTAGTCCCAATGGTTAAAAAATTGCGAGTTATAAATCTCTTGTTTTATTTATTATTACCGCAAACGCGATTAAAACAGTAACAACGATATTTCAGCGACTTTCTGGTACTGTGCGCAAAATAATTGTGACTTTTAGGTGAAAATGGTCACTTGGGTGTTACGTAACGTTTAGGGAGGGGCAGGGGGGGTACAGAAAAACGTTACGGCGCGTTACGTGGGGGGGAGGGAGGGTCAAAAATCTTAAAAAATTGCGTTACGTAATACTTGAACGCCCCCTCACTCATTTTTACGATGCGACTAAAATGATTTGTTTTCTTGTTTTTTGTTTAAATACACAAAAACAAAAGGTGCTGCCGATTTAAGCTTTGGATGAAAACTGAAAGGAATGGACCCCTCTTATTTTATGACTAATATCCCGGAACTTAATTGCCACGCCTCATATACATACGTAATGTGCAACCAACAAGTAGTTTCTCTGTGTTGAGTTTGCTTCCACGTACATATGTATGTGGTCCTTGAGTTCGAATTTCAAACGATCTTCGGTTTTGACAACAAAAAAAGTTTTTTTTTCTAGTTCTAAAGGCGAGAACGTGTTGAGGGCTATTGAGCAATTATACTCCTTAAATGTCTTAGTTCGGATTTCTCAATTGTCAAGTTCATTACAATTTGTCTGTTGACAAATTGTCAATCCCCTTTTGGCGGGTGGTTATGTACAAAATATCCCTCCGGATCCATGATTAACAAAAGTATTGAATTAAAAAATAATCTCTTACCAGTTCTCACCGATTGTAATCCATACATACTAATCCATTCAACTCCACTTAAATAACCATAAAATTGCCAGTTTAACATGCAGGTCTTCAACTTGCCTTCCACTCTCAATTTAATCCTCGATTTTCTAAAACCCTCGTGAGCTTCCTAACTAATTTTAATTCACCGCGCATAGTGAGTTAAAGTCTAATAATTCTTTTTGCGGCCATAAGTTAACAAAACGGAGCAAGGACCCCACAGTGTCCCAACAGAATTCCGTAACGAACGTAAGTAACTACCACGACCAGGACGAAAACGTTTCATCGACATGAAACGCATTGAATGTTTATCAAAGCACAACGAAAGACTCAAACTTTTGTTGGCACAGTGATGGTGGCACACTTTCCTTTTATCGCTATCGGGCAAATCTAAAAATATGTATAAGTATACTCGTAACTTGTTCCAGAGGAAAATCGATTTCCTTGCAGTACTACGAAGAATCTGGTGTATATACATATATGTATGTATGTAAGTACATATGTACGAAAAAGTAGGCTGTCGATAACTTGACATTCAATACAAGTTCGTGTTTGGGCAAGGTATAAAGTTTCTCGTCTGTCCTTTCTGTTCTCTTCGTCTGTATTTCGAATTTATTTTTTCTCGCTTCCCGTTGCGGACATATCGGACGATGGCGGTGTGGTTGGGGACACTCCGAATGTGAAGTGATCCAAAAAGGCAAATTGTTTCTTTCATTCCGGTCTGTTTCCTTTTTGTTTTTGTTGGCTATCTGGGCTACCATAGGGTAGGCTAATTTTATGGCCTACTTCCAACGCGTAGAATACATGATGACCTACCTGACGGCTGACTTCTTAAAGTGGCTACCAATATGACATAATACCTCACAACGGATCATAGAAGATCAAGTGAATCGCTTTAAGCATTCTGGAGCCATAAATGTACATTGCCATTTGCTTTAAATAATGTGATTTGCCAAAGTATTTGACTTTAATGGAATTCGAGATTATTTATTATTTCTGGGATATGTTCACAAATATTGTCTAAAAGTCAATAAAGAACATCCATGATGGGGACCTAAATATTTGCACCGATACAAGCATACATAGTTACAGAACTGGTTGGTGTAGAGATACAATTATTCAAGAAAGATATGGGAACGAAGCTTTTGCAAGTCATTGAAGTATGATGGATGAGTTAAGATTTGCTTTGATGTGTTCGGTCTCGGTTTGGTTTCATTTACACACATCAAATCAGAATGGATTTGAGGACGACATTTATTATGTTTGCAGGCAACAAGGTATGTAATTGGGTTTGTTAAAGTTACATGGGCTTTGGAAGGCTATATGAGGGGTGGCTGTGGTGCAGTGGTTAACATCATCGATCTCCGAGCGGAAGGTCTATTGTTCAAATTCGCTCCGTAACCAAGAAAAAGTAATTCATATACGGACAAAAAGTATGCAACGCAGTTGTGATTGGAAAGTGACCAGACGTACTGCTGCAGGCATAACACTCGCAGTATATGGTCAACTGAAATTCATCCTCTGCGTATGTAATACTAAAGTTCTCGAACGAGTTACTACGGACTATAACCAACTCCTACCTGCCTCTCCCTATCCTACATCCCCAGCAAGTGGAAGGTAACCATAGTCATTTTCATACCCAAGGCAGGCAAAAGCTCCCATACGTATGCAAATGACTTACACGCACACATTCGGTTCAGCTGCATCTCAGGAAGGCTGTCAGATAACCAACATGCCTATAAAAAAGGCAAATCGGTGGAAACAGCACTCCACTCACTGGTCAGTAAGATAGAAAGGTCACTAGAACGCAAGTGTCACAATGGCGGATCACCAGGAAAAACCAAACACAACCTACGTTCATCAACTCAAACGCCGAATGGCTTTATTTCATTTCTCTTTCTCCCTCCTTTCGTTAAGTTGGCTGCGATGATGATGAGCTCTGTTCGTCGGGTGACAGTTCGGCCAAACCAGGCATTGGAGACGCCCCCGGCTCCTCTTCGTCATCGTCTTCGCTTCCGATTTCGGGCCCCAGAAGACACCAGGGCTTGATCTTGGCGCTTGTTACTACAGTCGTGAATTTGCGTCGCTTCCTTACGTTGACGTCTTCGAGAAGGTATCGGTCGTAGCGCAGAGATCATCTCACAATGTATGGTCCCTTGTAACGTGGCTCCAGTTTATGTGGCTCTCCGCTCGGTTTTGGCACTGCCTCTACAAGCACCAATTCCCCCTCGCGGTACGTCGCAGGCGGTTTGTGCCTTCTGTCAAAGCGCAGCTTCCACTTCTCCCGCTCCTTTCGAATTCGTTCTGCAGCGGCTTCCCGTTTTGCAACTACAGGCTGTTGGTCGGCGACATCGTGTACCGCTTGAACGAACTGGTTAGTGATGACAGCCTTCACCTTAAAGTCGAAAACTAGTTCAGTTGGGCAAGACCCAGTCGTTGTGTTGCGCTGCGTGTTGATCGCCCACTGAAGACTTCTCATTTCCAAGTCCCAGTCGAACTCGCTTTTGTCCGAAGTACGTAGGAATTGCAAAATCGTTTGATTGACGCGTTCGATTTGCCCATTGGCCCTGGGTGTACGTACCGCCGTTTTGATGTGGCGAATGTCGTTACTTTCGCAGTAATCCTCGAATTCTCTCGAGGTGAAAGCCGTCCCGCGGTCGCTTATCAAGACATCTGGCAAACCAAAATAAGAGGTTAGTTCGTTAAGGGTCTCAATCACCGGTTTCGTTTTCGAGCTCTTCACTGCCTTGACCACCACATATTTTGTAAAGGCGTCAGCGATTCCCAGAACGTGTGTTCTTCCTCGTCGGCTTTTGGGGAATGGCCCGAGATGGTCGAGGTGAAGCGTCCGGAAAGGAATGGGGTTGACGTCATAAATGTGCATTCGTCCTTCCGATGCTCCTGGCGATCTTTTGTTATAGCAACACTGCACGCATGAAGCTATGTATGACTTTACATAGTTCCTCATCCTTCGGAACCAAAATGTTTCGTTTATCCGCTGCATCACTTTATCGACGCCGTGGTGACCCATATCGTCATGGAAATGTTTGACAATTCGCCAACGTACGCTTGACGGCACCACTAGCTTTGTTCCGCGCCCGTCCTTCCTAAAGAGTCGTTCATCCTTCACGACAAATTCCCGTTTAAACGTCTGCTCGTTTCTTCGTAGTGCATCCATAATAGCAACGAGTCTAGGGTCTTGACGTTGCATACAAGAAACGCAATCTTCGCGTTCGATGTCGACCTTAAGTACGTTGGCAGCTACGGTCGAGAGTGCCTCTGGGAGGGTCTACTGGAGCTCGACTAAGTGCATCGACATGTGCCATGCGGCTTGCGTTGCGATGCACCACGACGAAATCGAACTCCTGTAAACGCAACCACCATCTAGCTATTCGTGGGATCAGTGATTTGACTTCTCTTAGGGCGCTCACGGCTGAGCAATCAGTTACCACAGTGAATCTTCTTCCTATTAAGTATATCCTGAATCGTTCCAGCGTCGCGACGATGGCAAGCACTTCGAGTTCATAGCTTGAGCATACCGATTCAGCTGACGTACATAGGTTAGGTTAGGTACATATATGGGTGCCCTATTGACGTAAAGTCAAGGCTCACGTAGACTACGTTGAGTCCATTGTGCCCACCTGTTTTGTTTAACCCGTTGATACCTATACATTTACTGTCGAGCTGAACCAGCCAGACGAGGATAAAAATCCTAGTATTCTGTTCAGCCCGATATTACCTACCTCTTCTAGTCCCGAAAGGAAGTATCTTCCCAGGAAAATATTCCTTTTTTGGGCTAGCGCCGGGCATTCGCACAGCAGGTGACGAACGGACTCAATTTCCTCTTCGTCCCTGCAGCTTCTACAGAAGTCATTGTAGGGCTGGCCTAGTCGAGCTGCATGATAAGATAGCATGCAATGCCCGGTGAGGGCACCGACTGCCAGTCGAATGTTCCCACGATTGAACTTCAGCAGATTTTCCGTTCTTTTCTTATCATAGACGGGCCAGGTCAATTTCGCCGTTGCGCATGTATCTAAGCGACACCATCGCTTATTGGCTCTCGCCAATAGCTCCGTCTGTATCTCCCTGTAGAGCGCACTGAGTGGTGTTTTGGCATCAGCTGAGATCTGCGCAATATTAGCACCTGATCCCACCCTAGCCAACTCGTCCGCCCTCTCGTTTCCGGAGATATTCATATGACCAGGTACCCAGCAAAGGGTCACCTCATTTACATTGGATATCTCTTCTAACTTCTCCTTGCAGAGTTTGACGAGTTTGGATCTTATCCATGCTGCCTGCAGAGCCTTAATGGCTGCCTGGCTGTCAACATAGATGCTGATCCTTTTTCCTGTGATATTCTCTTTGCTGATCAGGTCCGCCGCTTGCTTGATAGCGAAGACCTCAGCTTGGAAGACACTGCATCCATCATCTAGCCTGTAGGAGCGATGCATATCCCGAGACTCAAAGTAGACTCCGGCACCTGTGCCAACATCCATTTTGGATCCGTCGGTGTAGAGTGCCAGTTCACTTTCCGTGCGTACCATGTCACCGGTCCATTCCTCCCTGGAGGGAATTCTAATAGAGAATCTCCTCTCCCAGGAAGGAAGTCGGGTGACATAGTCCGTTACGGTTCTGAATCTCGAGACGGCCCATCGATCCAAGACTGATGCATGTCCATGAGGACTCTTTTTCCAGAGACCTAATTCCTGTAATCTTAGCGCAGTTCTGGTTGCGACGCTCTCGCAGTACAAGTCCAGGGGTGGGAGGCTCAGCATGACTTCAAGGGCCGCCGTTGGTGTGGACTTCATAGATCCCGTCACCGCCAGACAGCCCGCCCTTTGAACCTTTGACACACTCTGAAGATGACACTTTTTCTCAAGCGCTTTCCACCAGACAACCGAGCCATAGACTAGGATAGGTCTTACTACCGCAGTGTATAACCAATGTACTAACCTCGGTTTGAGGCCCCATGTCTTTCCAAAGGCTACCTTGCACGAATATAGTGCCACATAGGCCTTTTTGATTCTTTCCTCAATATTTTCTCTCCAACTAAGTTTGGAGTCCAGGATTGTGCCCAGATATTTCGCAGATTGTCCAGGGATCAGATCTATACCATTCATACGGGGGTAGGTGTATCTTGGTACAGATCTTCTCCTTGTAAAGAGTACTACCTCTGTTTTCGCCGGATTTACTCCCAGGCCTCGCCCCTTGACCCAGCTATCCACTAACATCAGTGCATAGCTTAGTCTATCGCTGAGGACCTGCGTAAATTTTCCAGAGACTAAAATGGCAATGTCATCGGCGTAGGCCGTAACATTAAAACCCTCCGTCTCCAGAATCTTGACCATTCCGTCGACCACAAGGAGCCATAGGAGGGGTGACAGAACGCCACCTTGTGGTGTGCCTTTATTTACCCTCACCCTTCCGCATGCTCCCCCTATCGTCGAATTTACTATACGAGTACCCAGCATTTGCCCAATCCACCTGCATACACCCGGGTTTATTTGGGCCATATGAAGGCTGGACACTATTGCCTCGGTACTCACGTTGTTAAAGGCACCCTCAATGTCCAGGAAAGCACCTAGAGTGAATTCCTTGATACTGAGCGATTTTTCTATCGCAGAGACTACCCTATGCAGAGCAGTATCCACCGACTTTCCCCTTATGTACGCATTATGTGATTGTGACAGATAACCGTCCCCAATCTCTTCTCTTACGTACAAATCTATTATTCGCTCCAGCGTTTTCATCAGGAAGGACGACAGACTAATAGGCCTGAAGTCCTTTGCAGTAGTGTGGCTGACTTTACCCGATTTGGGTATGAAAACCACCCTAACTTCCCTCCACGCTTGAGGAACATATCCCATCCTGAGGCACCAGGAGTAGATGCGCTCCAGCCATGGAAGAATGACTTCGCATGACTCCTGCAACATGATCGGAAAGATCCCATCCATTCCCGGTGCCTTGTAGGGGTCAAAAGATTTGATTGCCCACAGGATCTTATTCCCCGTAACAATCTTATCGACTGTCTCATGCTCAATACATTCCCTTGGCAACGTGTCCGCTGAATTGAAGATTCCTGCATCCTCGCAGCCAGGGAAATGACCTTTCAATAGTGAATCAAGCACGCTCTCGTTTGAGTCTGTCCAGCTACCATCAGATCTCTTTATAGAGGACATCTGTGTGGGAGCTTTTGCAAGGACCTTCCTCAGACGAGCTGCACCCGTACATGATTCAATAGAGCCGCAGAAGCTTCTCCAAGAGTCCTTCTTGGCGAATCTAATTTCTTTTTTGAGTCGCTTAACATTATCTCTATAGGTTGACCATTCAATGGCCCCCTCCTTTGCCAGGTTCCAACTGAGCCTAGAGATACGAAGCCGCTCTGCTATTTTAGCATTCCACCATGGTGGGTGGTTTCTTTTACTGGGTCGTCTGGTAGGACATGCCTTCTCAAATGACCGATTTAGCTTGCTGGTAAGGTTCAGTACCATCTCATCGATGTCTTCCGTGGAGTCGGGGTTCCCATCCGGAAGCCGGTTGAGGGTCCCACCCAGCTCCGCGTTAAACCTCTGCCAGTTCGCCTTCCGGGGATTCCGAAACACTTTCCTATCCGGCTTACGGACATTCAAGTCGAAGAGGATCCAACAGTGATCAGAAAGTGATGCTTTGTCAGATACTCTCCAGTTCGAGATCTCCGCAGTACCATTATCATTTATAAGCGTTATGTCTAAGACTTCCCTTCTGTTACTAGTAATAAATGTTGGTGAATCACCCCTATTACATATAACTAGGTTAGTACTAAGGACAAAACTGAACAAAGCCTCACCCCTACTATTGGTATTAGAGCTACCCCAAGTAGTGTGATGGGCGTTAGCATCACACCCTACGACTAAGTTCTTCTTACCTTGTTCGGCCATTGCGATCAATGACCTTGTTTCTCTAGAGGGGACGTCCGTGCCTTCGTCGTACGGTAGGTAAACCGAAGCCATCGTTAGTTCACCCTCCTTTCCCGTAACCTCCACCACCGTCTGGTCACCCGAGCTGAAATTAGTTAACATTAGTACGTGGAGATCTTTGCTAGCAACGATACAAGTTCTAACCTTGCCTTCGCTGCTGTTATAAAAGAGGCTGTATTTCGATGACCCTAATCCCTTAACCCGATTATGGAGGATCCATGGTTCTTGGATCAGGGCCACATCAAGCTGCTCCTTGTTCATGAGCAGCATAAGATTGGCTGATGCGGCCTTACTGTGATGCAGGTTTATTTGCACTACTTTCATTTTTAGTAGCACTTTCCTTCACCACAGCTGCCGTACCGCCAGGCTGCGCCTTCTTCATGAGTCTCACAGGAAACTCACCAGCCCCGAAGAATAGGCGCATATGCCTCTCTTTTTTCATCGCTTCCGGCGGATCCTCGATAACAAAGATTATGCTTTTTGTGCCGTCTTCGTTGCTCTCAATTGCTACTACTTCCCAGTCATCCATAGGGACCGCTGGGTTTTGTGCCTTTAGAAAGCCGAGGATCTCGCTTTTCTCAAATTCCATTTCCGGTACGCTCATCTTGGCTTTAGGCCTCTCTGGTACCTGACGTACATGCTCGACTGAAATAGAAGACTTGCCGTTGTTCGCCTTCGTTGTCTGTTGTTTGGAATAATATTCCAGCGAGTCCCACGGAGCTTGCGTCTGTGTGTACTTCGTGTTGCCGCCTCACGTCGAACACTTGGAGCACAGGTTCGTTGCACAGTATTCTCTTAAGCGTATGAAATGCCTTTGTCTGTGGTTCTTCCCATTGGAATGGTGACTGCAGTCTTTCCTTCATGAGCATCGATGTTAGGGGCCTTGCGATGATGGAAAAATGCTGGACGAATTTCCTGAAGAAGCTTGTTAGTCCAATGAACCTTCTCAATTCGTTGACATTGGTTGGCCTTGGAAAGTTTTCGACTGCTGCCGTCTTCCGATCGCATGGCTTGAGACCATCCTCCAGATAAGACTGCGATACCTTCCTCTGGTGAGTTCGATGGTATGATGACTTCATCCACGTAGCTGAATACCTTCCCCTCCAACGGTTCGACTAATTTCGTGATTACTTCGTGGAAAACACAAGGAGCATTAACGAGTCCGAACGGCATTCTGTTGAACTCGTACTGGCCGCTGTTTGTTATGAATGCAGTGAACTTTCTTGATTTTTCTTCAATTGGTATCTGATAATACCCAGACATAAAGTCCCAACACGGTAAAGAATTTCTTGCCTGCGGCCGAAACTAAGATGTCTTCTATGGTGGGCATCACATATGGTATCTTAACGGTGATCGAATTAAGTGCTCTGAAATCTATGCACATACGATCCTCACCCGTCGATTTCTTGATAAGAACGATTGGCGAGGAAAAGGGTGATTTAGTTCGTCGAATGACTCCGCAGTCCAGAAGCTCTGCCACAATTTTCTCGATAACTTCTCTTTTGGCGAATGGTATCCGGTATGGGTTCTTGGCGATCGGCGTTTCTGATGTGAGGGTAATATTCATTGTTTTCGTGTTGCACTTCCCCAGCCTACTGAGAGTTTCACCGAAACAGTCTTCAAACGTGTTGATCAATTCCAGGATGGTCTTTTGAATATGGACGTCCAGGTTGCCGCCAAGTTTGATGTCGCCATTCGTTGTTGCCTCGAGGTGACATGCTTCCTTACTTACGACAAGTTGGTAGTTGTTGTCGTTTAACACGTCGTTCCCCATAATAATTACGTAGGGGAGAATGTCATCGTCTACAACCAACAATTGGTGTTCGAAATGTCGGTCGTCCATGGAAATGTGCGCGTGTATGCAGCTGTCTCCTGTCCATGTTTTTCCACCAAATCCAGCGAGTTTGAATGTGTCGCAACGGCTGATTAAACCAACTCTACTTGCAACATGTCGTTGGATCAGAGACTTATCGCTGCCTGTGTCAATAAAGGCGATGATGTCGTGGCCATTGACCTGAATGGTTTTCGTTCTGTTGTCGACTGCTTCGTTACTTGATGTTATGTGGAAGACACCGTTTTTCGGTGCGTTTTGGGTTGGTTTTCTCCCTTCTGGGCAAAGGTTGTCGGCGTGCCCAGTTCGGCGGCAAATCGTGCAACGCTGTTTCCGTTGGGGTTGCGGGCAATTTATGGAGATATGTCGGGCTGTTCGCAATTAAAGCATTTCGTTACTCGTGAGATGTTCGTTTGCGGTGCGTTTCGTTGGTGTTCCGGTGTGAAGCTTCTAAACGTTGAAGTTGACGCCGTCGTTACCACCGCTGGATGATTGGTAATGAACCGATCGATAGCGTTCCTGAGATCGTTTAACGATATGAAGTTCGAACTCGCCAGCGCTGACTGCAGTTTTGCGTGCTTCATACCTCTCCTTATATATGTGATTATCGCCGAGTCGGATAAACCGTGTTTTTGAATGCCCTCATTCTGAAGAAGTATTCGGCGGCTGTTTCCACAGGTTTGCGTGTGCTCTCCACCATTGCGAAGTGAATATCAGCCTCGCTCATTGTTCTGCCGAAGTCTTCCACCAGGCGAGTGGTAAATTCGCTCCAGGTTCCTATCGAACCTAAGAGTGCGTCTGACCAGAGCTTTGCAGGGCCTCTCATCTTCGATTGTCCCACAAACAGGACACTCCTTTCGTCCCAGCCGTAGCCTGCAATTAGCGCGTTGACGCGTTGCACATATTGTTCAGCGGTCGGGGAAAGCTGGTCGGTTGGATTATATTCCGGCATTACTGACTGGATTTCGTTGACGTTGAATAATGGCGGATGTACTGTCGACGGATTCTGCGTCACTGATGGCAAGGATGGCGTCGATGTAACGGTTGCTGTTGTCGTCTGTGGCGTCGGCGTTGGAGGGTTCAGAACGGTGACCAGGGATGATATTTGCAGTTGCAAGCCTTGCACAAGATTGGTTAAATTGGTGATGTCATTCCGTACTGTCGCCATTTCCTCTTCTTCGTCGTCGCTGAGCAAATATTCGGTGGTGACTTCATCGCTTCTCAGAACGTTGAGCACGCGCTCGATGAGTTCCGCTCGTTTGCCGGAGATCGGTTGCTCGTTCTTCCTAAGGATCGCCCTTAATTCCTTTACTCTCAGATCGTTGACTTTGATCACAGGCATGTTTTAACAATCCCACTTCTGAAGTTGTCACAATGGCGGATCACCAGGAAAAACCAAACACAACCTACGTTCATCAACTCAAACGCCGAATGGCTTTATTTCATTTCTCTTTCTCCCTCCTTTCGTTAAGTTGGCTGCGATGATGATGAGCTCTGTTCGTCGGGTGACACAAGGAATATACTCTAGTCGTCTTTCTCGACATTGAGGGCGCCTTTAACAATGTTGAACCATGGGCCGTCGTCAAAGCGCTGTCTGATCTGGGTGTTACGGGATCAGTGATAGAACTGGTACGACAACTGCTAACACAAAGAACCGTCAAAGCCAACTTCGCTGGTGCCGTCTCAACCAGAATGGTAAGCAGAGGTACACCACAAGGCGGAGTACTCTCCCCTCTCCTTTGGAACATGTTGTTCAACGAACTACTGCGGTTGCTTGAACAGGAAGGGTAAGCTGTGACCGCATATGCAGACGACATTGCTATTGCCGTCACAGGTAAATTTCCCAACACTCCATGCGACCTTATGCAGAGTGCATTACATACAGTTGAAACCTGGGCGCAGTACTGTGAACTAAGAAGACCGGTCTAGTACTGTTTACTAACAAAAACAAAATTCCGCCCCTCAACCCACCGAGGCTGGGTGGAACCCAACTATCAATCAAAGAGCAGGCTAAATATCTAGGCCTAGTCCTTGACAAGAGGCTGAATTGGAAACTCAATATTCTTGATCGCGTCAAGAAAGCAACTACTGCCCTATACAGCTGTAAGAAAGTGGAGGGCAGGAAGTAGGGTCTCCAACCTAGCATTTAGCACTGCCTCTACACAGCAGTCAAAAGGCCCATCCTCCTGCATGGCGTTGTAGCCTGGTGGACTGCTCTGGACAAGGCAGTCAATCGAAGCCTTCTGGGGAAGGTACAAATATCGGCCAGCTTATACATAAGCGGAGCGATCAGATCAACCCCCACGGAGGCCCTAAACATTCTATTACATCTTCCATCTTTGAACCTTTTCAGCCTTGCTGCCTGCGCGGCCCTAAGG
Source organism: Eumerus sabulonum (assembly GCA_951905685.1). Lineage (NCBI taxonomy): Eukaryota > Metazoa > Arthropoda > Insecta > Diptera > Syrphidae > Eumerus > Eumerus sabulonum. The sequence goes on from OX645060.1 coordinate 216,354,178, forward strand.
ATGAGGCGCTTAAGAAAATGGCCCACATCTTAAAAAGGCCATGCTACCATTCTAAACCACTTCAAAATACCCATGGACACGGACTACATCATCCCGCAGAATGTGTTCACTAGGAACTTCGAAGTTGTCTTTCCATCCAGGGAGGAATGGGCTGAAGGGAAAGTAATATCAAAGGACATGATCTCCCTCTATACCGATGGCTCTAAGATGGAGTCGGGTGTAGGTTGTGGGATCTTCTCCAATGAACTTAACCTTAAGCTATCTTTCAGATTCCCAAACCACTGTGTTTCAGGCAGAACTAACAGCGATAGCAGAGGCCCTTGCATGGCTCAGTATCAATGTAATATCCGCTAAGGATATTATCATTTGCAGGGACAGCCAAGCTGCGATAAAGTGGCAGCGGTAACCCACAAATCAAAGACATCTCTTTACTGTCGCCTATCTCTAGATGAGACGGCTGAACAGTTTATATTAAAATACTGTGGGTTCCCGGGCATAGGGATATTCCAGGAAATTGCGCGGCCGACGAACCGCGAAGTTAGGGTCAAGCACAGGCAGCCTACCTACCCTCGGGTACATAGATACACCACTAAGTACGGTAAAGCACATGATAAAACTTCAAACCATAGAGCAGACTAACGTCCAATGGAATAAGAGCAATATTGGCTTTATCACCAAACAATTGTGGCCTAAGTTAAGCCTAGGACGAACCAGGGACCTAGTGGCAACCAGAAGGGAAGAGGAATCAAGACACCACCTTCTCTGCTCGTGTCCCTCTTTTGCGAATCGCAGGAGGGTCTACCTCGGCCCGCCCTTCTTTGACAATCTCAGTGAGCTAGCAAACCAAAAGATAGCTCAACTCCATCGTACCGGTTGGTTCCCAGGTAGCGGATCTTGTGTGTACACATGTGTATTGACACCGGTGTGTGATTCCGCCACACACGTCACACCGATAGAGACACCGACACCAAAAATCAAAAACTTTTGATTTTTACTCGCTCCGTTTCTGACACCGAAAAAGGTGTGTGCACCAGCCCACAGACAGCACACATGTTCGCACACCGACACATGTGTGCACATAAGTGTGTTGTCTGTGGGCCCATTAAGAGCAAATCGGTGAGCACAAGTTAACTTGAAATCTTGTGTTAATTAAATCTTGTATACGCGTAAATCCAGATCTTTGTGCAAAAGTCGCAACAAACTAGTCTTTAGAACGCCAATCCAAGTGACAATCGCGTTTCTGATTGTTTTGTATCATCGTCAACATTTTGCTTCACAAAAGCGATATTATCCGGGTTGTGCGAACAGTCTTTTGCCTTCCAGACTTAAATGCATCTTCAGCAGAGCCCTTAACCATTAGTTTGTGTAACAACCGATATATGGTTACTGCATTTGGGGTATTGTATGTATGTATGTATGTTGGCGTTACAGTCCATGAAGAACCTGAGCCGAGCTTCTCTCAATCACCCATGTTGTGTGTGATTTCATTTTTCCCATAGGTGAAAGGGACCTACAGTTTATTGCCGGTTCCGAACGGCGAATTTCGAGAAGCTTTTCATGACAATTTTACTACAGGGGGTTTTGTCAGAGCCCCGCTGAGGAGAAACACCGCGAAAACACGTTCGATGACATGGCTGTGTCGGGATTCGATCCCGTGTCATCGGCGTCAGAGGCCAACACACTACCCACTGCGCCACGGTGCTCTGGGGTATTACCACGACCAAAATTATCACGATGTGCACGGAATATGTTTTCCTTTATTTGTCACCATTTTGCACACAATTGGCTAACGAAGTGAAGTATAGATGACAGAAATCAAAGATAACGTCTTTGTCAAATTTATGTTTACTTTCTTGCGACTCGCTTGGACAACTCCATACAAGGCATCTCACCGAATGCTTATACCTGCTGTGTAAATAAAGCGAATCCGCGAGGCACAAGGAGTGTGTCAATAGATACTGTGGCTCTTAGGAGCTTAATCGTTAGCGAGTAATAGCCAAGATTTACTAAACTATTATCCGATCGCTAGAGCTCGGTCTATTTTAAGGCTGTACGGGTCTCAGTTGAGACCTCACCACGAACATCGAGTCGCCGCCGTTCCGCAATAATCGCAGTTCATTGCAACGCATAATTGAACTGAACTTGATTTGAAGTTATTTCCGTACAAAATTCAAATTACTCATCGATTATTGCCAACCGATAAGTCAGGTCGCTTGGATTATGTGAAATTCGTCGTGAACTTGGCTCGAACCGATGCTGATTTTTGGGAAAAATCATCAATTAATCCACGAAGAACCTCTCCACCACCAGTGCGTGACTGATTGGGCCGGGATTTGTGCGGATATGGTTATCGGACCGTTCTTTTTTGAAGACGACGATGGGATGCCCTCCATCGCCTTATCGGGCGATGACAACAGAGTTTTTGTTACCATTTTTAGCGGAACATGGCATGGATTTCTGGTTCTAACAAGATGGCGCCGCAGCCCACACAGGTCGGGCCACCATCTCTTTATTGAGCCGTAAGTTCATCGATCGTCTAATTTTCAAAAACGGCGATTTTTACTGGCCACCGAGATCGCCCGATTTGGCGCCACCGGACTTTTTCTTGTCTTGTTTATGTCAACAAGCCACAGATTTTGGAAGAGCTCAAGGCCAATATTCGACGCGAAATAGCCGCTATAGAGCCCGCAACACTTCGCAAAGTGATGGAAAATGCTCAAAAATGAGCTCATTGCGCCATCCGCTGTGAAGGCGACCATTTACATGATGTCATCTTCAAGAAATGTACAAAATACATTTTTCAAGGTCCAAAATAAAAGACTAATCACTTAACAGCAAATAAATGTGTTTTTTTTTTCGAGTTATTTACAAAACAAATGCTAACACATTAATTGGGCCACCCTGTAGTACTAATTGCTTACTTACTTACTTAGGTGGCGCTACAGTCCGTGGTTAACCTAGGCCTCAACCAGCAAGCGTCTCCAGCCGGCACGGTCTTTGGCCAGCTGTTTCCAGTGCCGCACGCCCAGCGGGTTGAGGTCCCCTTCCACCTGCGTGCGCCACCGCTGAGGCGGCCGTCCTCTGCCGCGCCTTCCTCTCGGAGTGGAAAGAAACAGCGGTTGGCAAGAGTGATTCTGCGTTTTATCTCAGCGCTGGTGTTGCTGTCGCGGGTCATCAGTGAGCCAAGGTAGACGAATTCCTCGACCACTTTAAAGTTATATCCGCCCATGGTGACGTTCTCGCCAATACGTCGGTGTTGTCCGTGTCTTTTAGATGAAAGCAGATATTTGGTTTTACCCTCATTAACCTTGAGACCCATCTTAGCCGCTTCTACCTCAATGCTCACGAAGGCCTCATTGACGTCTTGCTGTTTTCGTCCAATTACGTCAATATCGTCGGCGTACGCAAGCAATGCGTAGGGGTCCCCTTTCTTATGGACCGGGCAAACGATGCTGAGATTCCATTCGTCGGGCATGCTTTCCTCCGACCATACCTTGCAGATGAGATGGTGCATGCACCTTACCAGCTCATCTCCAGCCGCCTTAAAAAACTCAGCAGAGAGGCCATCTGCGCCAGCGGCTTTATTAGACTTAAGTCTTGATATCGCTATTTTGATTTCGTCTAGGTCGGGTGGACTGAATTCTGATTCTTCGTGATCCATTGCGAATGGCTCGTTCTGCCTGACAGGTATCTTGTCTATCATCGCCGTTATACAGTCTGCAGAAGTGGTCTTTCCAAATCCTCAGCATCGACTGCGACTCTACTACCAGTTCTCCATTGTCATCCCTGCAGGCCGCCACTTTGGCTTTGTAGCCATGGCATGTTCGTTTTACCTTGTTGTAAAACTGACGGGCGTCATTCCTGCGGAAGCATCTCTCCATCTCCTCGATCTCACGCTTTCCGTGCTCTCTCTTCTTTCTTCTGAAAAGCGTGTGTTCCTCTCTTCTCTTCTGGTCATAGATTTCGCGAGCAGCTCTCGTCCGTCGTTGCAGCATGGCTTTATATGCCTCTTGTTTTGCTGCATGGGCTTGTTCGCATTGTTCATCGAACCAGGGGTTTCTAGGTGGTGGCTGTTTGAAACCCAGCACCTCTGAGGCAGCATCTCTGACGGCGCTCTAGCAATGAGCCCATTCCTGCTCTATTGTTTGTGCTGCTGTGGGCGGATTTCGAGAGAGCTTTGAGGAGACACGATCGGCAAAGATTCTGGCAGTCTCTTGCGATTGTAGCTTTCCAACGTCAAACTTACGTAGTCCTACTCGGCTCCTAAGCATTCTTGATATCCTCATTCGTACCTTGGCTACAACAAGGTAGTGGTCCGAGTCGATGTTGGCCCCTCGGAAGGTTCGTAAGTCGAGAATACAGGAGGAGTGTCTGGCGTCGATTAGAGGGCATGGGCTCGGACATACAGGGTAAAGTTGTTGATTGCTCTCAACCTGGCGAGATGCCAGCAACGATCCCTGTTTAAATGCCCGGGTCAAGTTGACATACGGCCTCCTCGCGGCGCCCTCTGGATAGCCTCTATAACAACCGTTGGGAGGTGAACAAACGTATGCAGCGAGGCAACCCGACCAGAATGGCGGTTGTGCGGCGGGCTAACAATCCGCCCACGTAAAAAAAACATAAAGTTATGAATGAGCAAGATGCCTCGGATACACGGACGGATACTCGACGACGACAACGCACGAAAAAGGAACACGATTTGCGAGTATGCTCCTGGAATGTCAGAACCATGTACACTCCCGGAGCTGCTCATAAACTAGAAGGAATCCTCACGCAGTACAAGGCGGATATTACTGCGATTCAGGAAATACGCTGGATAGGAAACGGTATGATTAGGAAGAAAAATTGCGACATTTATTACAGCTGTCACAAAAGGTTGCACTTACTGGGATGCGGATTTGTCGTGGGAAAGCGGTTAAGGTCGAAGGTCATCGACTTTAAACCTATAAGTGATCGCCTGGCTGTGATCCGCATCAGAGGCAGATTTTATAACACCAGCCTTATATGTGCACACGCCCCTACCGACGAGGCTGAAGACCCTATCAAGGAGGACTTCTATGACCTCCTGGACAACGCCTACGGAGCTTGTCCGGAGTACGATGTAAAAATCGTGCTCGGGGACTTCAACGCCAAAATCGGAAAGGAAAACACCCTTGGCGGAGTGATCGGAAAGCACAGCCTCCACGATACAACAACAGATAACGGCTTCCGACTCACTGACTTTGCGACAGCTCGTAATGCGGTGATAAGTAGCACAAGATTCCCTCGCAAGCGAATCCACACAGCAACCTGGCGATCTCCGGACGGTCGAACCGCCAACCAAATCGACCATGTGCTCATTGACGCAAGGCACGCGTCAAACATCCTGGATGTGCGAACATTCAGAGGGGCAAATGTCGACTCTGACCACTTCCTCGTAGAAGCAAGATTCAGAGCTCGACTGTCCAATGTCAGAAAGCTGCACCAGCCCATCAGGAGGAGGTTCGACATTGGGCGCCTGAGCACACCGGAGGTTGCCAGAGTCTACAGGGAGCAGCTGAGCGAAAGACTCTACGGTATGCCTACGTCGAACACAAATGCCAATAATATGTGGCTGCATTGCCGCTCAGCCATTCAGGAAGGAGCCGAAACCACCTTAGGATACCTACCACCCCCGACAAGAAACCCGTGGTATGATGGCGAGTGTGAGCAGAAAAAGGCAGCAACCGACGAGGCGTACCAAAAGGCGCTGCAGAGGAAAACCAGAGCAGCGCGAGAAGAGTACCGAGCCAGAAGAAGGGAGGAGAAGAAACTACTGCGACAAAAGAAAAGAATCTTCGCAGCCTCCCAGCTCAAGGATATCGAGGAGTCTAGGGATAGACATAAAATACGAGCCTTTTACAAGAAAGCCAAAGGCCTTGCAGGAGGCTTCAAAAAGGGCACCCTGGCTCTTCGAAACTGCGAGGGTAATCTTGTCACCGACCCGCAGGGAATAGTGGATGTATTTAAGCAGCCCTTCCAGCAGCTGCTTAACGAGCATGACCAAGAGAGAGTGGTAGGGACTGAGGAAATCCCAACTCCAGCCGCTGAAGTAGTCCTCCCACCCAGCATAGAAGAAGTCGGCACAGCTATTCAGAAGCTGAAGAACAACAAGGCCGCAGGCTCAGATGGCTTGCCATCAGAGCTCTTCAAGGCTGGCGGCGATGTTCTGGTAGGGAGCATGCACCAGATCATCTGCAGAATTTGGGAAGATGAAAGCATGCCCGACGACTGGAATACCAGCTCTATATGCCCCATCCACAAAAAAGGCGATCCTACCTCTTGCAAGAACTATAGAGGTATATCCCTGCTCAATGTCGCATACAAGATCCTGTCCAGCGTATTGTGTGAACGTCTAAAACCATTTTGCACCGCACTAATCGGCAGCTACCAGTGCGGCTCCCGGCCCGGCAAATCAACTATAGACCAAATTTTCACACTACGCCAAATCCTGGAAAAGACCAACGAGTTTCAAATCGATACACACCATCTTTTCATCGATTTCAAAGCCGCATACGACAGCATTCATCGTGAAGCACTGTTTGGGGCGATGGCCGAATTCGGGATCCCGGTAAAACTTATCAAATTGTGTCGCGCCACGCTAAAAAACACGCAATGCACCGTGCAACTCGGTTCTAGGACCTCGGAACCATTCGAAACATGCACCGGATTTCGGCAAGGAGATGCGCTGTCATGTGACTTCTTCAACCTGGTGCTGGAGCAGATAGTGCGACGGACAGGCGTCAACAGGGAAGGCACTATCTTTTACAAATCCATCCAGCTGCTAGGATACGCGGGTGATATCGACATCATCGCGTGTTCTCGCCATGGCATTGTGGAAGCATTCACGGCGATTGAAGAACAGGCGAAACGAATTGGCCTTAAGATCAATGAGGACAAAACGAAATACATGCTGTCAAGCAAAAACCAATCCGTCGCTCACCACCTGGGACAAAACATAACAATTGACAGCTACAATTTCGAGGTAGTTAAGGAGTTTGTCTACCTCGGGGCAAACGTAAACTCCACAATTGACACCACAGTGGAGATCCGGCGTAGAATCGCCCTTGGCAACCGCTGCTACTTCGGCTTGTCCAAACAACTGGGGTCAAAACTCCTCACTCGAAAGACCAAAGTCATGCTTTACAAAACGCTCATTCTGCCAGTCTTGCTGTACGGAGCCGAAAGCTGGACGATAAGCAGGACAGCGGAGCTGATTTTGGGTTCTTTCGAAAGAAAAATTCTGCGCCGGATATTTGGTCCTGTCTGTGAGGAAGGTGAATGGAGAACAAGACACAACCGCGAACTCTACGAGCTGTACCAAGATGTGGATGTAGTCCGGAAGGCAAGGACCCGTCGCCTACACTGGCTCGGCCACATCGAGCGCATGGACATCAACGCTCCAGCTAAGAGGGTCTTCGACTCCGAGCCTCCTGGTTCGAGAAGAAGAGGAAGACCGAACCTCCGGTATAAAGACCAAGTAATCGCGGATGTAAGACATCTTGGTCTTGACAACTGGAAGCAGCGTGCCCGGGACCGTCAAGGATGGAAGGCAGCTATAGCTCAGGCTCAGATCCTCCATGGATCGCAGGCCTGATAAGTAAGTAAGTAAGTCTGGCGTCGATCGCAATATGATCAATCTGGTTGGTGGTCGATTGATCACAAGACCGCCAGGTACCCTTGTGGATGTTGAGATGGGGGAATCGCGTGCTTGCGTGCTGTTTGGCAAATGTGTCGACTTGTGTCGACTCTTTCATTCCCTGGAATGCCGCTGTGTCCTGGTACCCAGATAAGTTGTATGTTGAACTCTCGTTATGAGATAGGCGACAGTAGAGACTAGATTTTGATGTGTACACATAGGACTCCAACGACTTTAAGGCTGTTTGGCTATCCGTAAGAATGCGGATATTCTAAGTGGATATCACGTTCCACGTCAGCCAAGACCAGGCCTCTTTTATTGCCAACAGTTCCGCCTGGAAAACGCTGCAGTGATTTGGTAAATTTAGAGTTTGGTTCAGCTTAAGTTGTTTGCAGATTACTCCACAACCCATCCCGTCTTTGGTTTTAGACCCGTCAGTGTAAAAGTCTACGTAGTATTTACAGGGTTGAGTACGGCGGGTCCAGTTTTGTCTGTCCGGGTATATCGTCCTGAAGTTTTTTTCCAAGACCGTGGTGGGTTCTGTGATGTCCAAGCTTACTGCCATTATTATCCCGTTATTCAGGATGGAGGAGTGGCCAGTGACAAAGCTCGTCGATTTCGAGTTGGCTTTTGGTCTAATGGCCGTGTGTGTGGCAATTTGCTTGCCGAAAATAACGAGTGGTGCACGGTAATGCACATACACGCCAACCTTTGTACCTTCTCGAGTTGCTTGTGGTATGTTGTCTTGTCCAGTGCAGTCCACCAGACTATCACTCCATACATTAGTATGGGTCTAACGACCGTGATGTAGAGCCATAGGGTGATCTTGGAGTTGAATCCCCATTTTTTCCCTTTCTTGCATGTGTAGAGAGCTATTGTTGCTTTTTTAGCTTTTTCGATTGTGTTGCTCTTCCGGGTTAATCTCCTATCTACTATAATGCCAAGGTATTTGGCATTAGAGCAATAGTTTAATCTGGTACCAAGCAAAGTGATAGGGCAGTGTTCCGGGATTTCACGCTTTTTGGTGAATAGCACGAGCCCCGTTTTCTGGGGATTCATCCTGAGCCCGTTGCTATGCGCCCATTGACAAAGGATTGAGAATGCCATTTGCATACGGTCATTCAATGTGGTAGGTATCTACCTGAGATGGAAATGGCAACGTTATCAGCGTAGATTATAACGTCCAGGCCTCCTTTCTCCAGTCTAATTAGTAATTCGTTTATAAGAGAATCGGTGATAGGACTCCTCCTTGTGGGGTTCCCCTGGTAACCACTCTGGTGGTTACTTGGCTTCCCCATTTAGAGTGAATCTTGCGTGTTAATAATAACTTGCTGATCAACTCTATCAGAATCCTTCCCACATTTAGATTTTCTAGCCCTTCTAATATTGCTTTCGGAGTGACGTTGTTAAAGGCGCCCTCTATATCTAGGAATGCTTTTAGAGCATATTCTTAAAGATGGATTGATATATTGGATATATTCTTAAGATGGATTGATTCGATTTTCCTCACTAGTGTAAGCAAGGCTGTTTCAACAGGTCTACCCTTGCAGTAGGCGTGCTGTGCCTTAGAAATTAGGGACGGATCCAAGTTGTGGCGTATGTGTAAGTCTATCAGCCTTTCCAAAGTTTTTAGTCCAGGATGATGGACAGATAGGCCTTAGATCATTGGGGGAAGTGTGAGAATTCCTGCCGGCCTTGGGGATGGAAAGTACCTTTGCGCACTTCCAATTTTCTGGAATGCGACTCCAATCTAGGCGTCCTTTAAAAATAGTTTCTAGCCATGGTATAGTCCATTTTATAGTTTGTGTGAGTTCGATAGGGTAAATTCCATCCGGACCTGAGGACTTGTAAGGCTTGAAGTTTTTTAACGCCCATAAAATGTTCTCTCTAGAGATAATATGATCGTAATTTCCCTCTGTCGTGGAGGAGAAGTGAGTTTCTCGCGAATTCACTGAGTCTTACGATTCATAGCAATGTAAAGGTTTCGTTGCCATAATAACATCTAACATAGAAAATAAGTAATAGTACACCTTGGGAACGCCCTCTTAGGATGGTGAGCCGTATTTTCTGTGCGACATTTTGGCCGCTTATTGCGTGCTTACAGACTTGAAATAACCCGCGACGCATTCCATTAACCATGAAGTCATAAACAAGTCCTTTTATCTAATATGGCATTGGAAAAGTGTGGCTCTCATATTCGGTAATGACACGTGCTTGTATGTATATTGGTATAACGACGGCGAGATTGATATTTAACTGCCCAGCTATCATATTAAAGGACAGATGGCATAAAGCTAACCGTGTCCTTTATCGGTGTCTTTCAGAGCACGTTTAAAGAAGGCAGATTAGATGAATCTGACAAAAACAGGAAACTCGTCTATCACGTACAAAAAGGCTCATGGAGACGTTCTCAATTCTAAGAATCTGTAAATACACCTTATCATGAAACTTATGTATTCATTTCTAAATATGACCGGCTTTATCTTTTATGTCGTCAAAATCGTCAAAAACATTTGCTCACAAGCATGAAGGCACAATCATTAACATACACTTTTGCCAAGTGGCTTTTGCAAAGGGACTTTTTAAATTTTCTTTGTTCACAATCTCAATTTCTGCGAATTCTTTTTTGTGATCGAACGAGAAAAAATCAAAGTAAGACGACGACATCTATCTATACGTTATTACTGAGCTAATTCGATTGCAGTTCTCGGTAAACCACATTGATCTTCTTTAAAAAGAATCCTCTCTAAAAGAAGTATCATTTTGTTGCCTTATATTATGCGAGCTTATTAAGCGTATCGAGCCCAAAGATGCAACTCTAATAGCATAACCTAGTTATCAATTCATCGAACGACGGAAACAAAGTGACCCATAAAATCATGTATGTCGCCCTCGCGACTCATCGTCATAAGTTTCGGAATTTGTAACATCAGCCATAAATTATACACGCCTTATTGAGACATTAAGCTTTAATTCCAGCCATTTCCCCATTTCCGAACATGATACCACCCAGCTACAAATTATGCTTATACATATACATGCATATGTATATGTATATATTAAGGCAAACTGTCTTAAACCAAACAGAACCTACGAAAGACCACCTCTTGGAGCCCACAAAAAAAACGTCGAAAAAAGACAACAAAAACCTGAATCTATATTATCGCTCAATTAATTAAACGTATGTAAAAAAAATAAAGAATCAAACTTATCGTGCTCTATTTTGATACAAAGTCAACCTCAGCAGTCTAATTAATAAGTCAACACAAAGCGTTGCTAAAGAGCCAATACCTACATGTAGTAATGGTGGAAAATTTAGTCCACAGTACCTGTTCATCAACACAATATCGAAGAGGATTACGAGCAATTACATGTACATATGTATCTCGGATTTCGAGCATTATTTTATAGCGAATTCCATCTCAATCTAATCCCAAATTTACGAGCATCTTAAAATGACAGATTTAAATTGTTTATCATATATTTAGTAGCATGTGTTCCGTGGGCTCTCTCAAGGTTCGTATCAAGAATTCTTCATTCAAATGGTGAAAAGAAAACATATTGATTACCACTTTATCCAATCGCCCAATTGCATCATTAATTCAACAAGCCCATTTTTATAAAAAAAAAAATGTAGGCTTGTAACATCGTCATTACAAACCCACCAACAATGACCGCACCTCAGTCTTGGTCGCCATCACCGATGACTACTATCATATGACCCGTCATTACGGCCAGTCAAATGAGATGTATCTCGTTGCCAATTTATGTATCCTACCGTACAATTGGTTTTCTTTGTTGTCATCGAAATTACCTCGTCTCTTGACAATCGCCTGAGGATCTCTCAATTTACAAAAATTACGGTTAAAGATACATTCGATAGATATCAAGATATTTCTACGACAAATCCATGTCTACGAAGAGTCTGCGTTGGCGTCTAGCCTTTCAAGCGCACATTTTCAGGCGTGAGTTTGATAAATGCGATAGTTCAAGTGGCAGCAGCGGGTCACTGCTGCCTATCGCATGTGTGATCAGCATAATCGCCTGTAACCTATTGTTTGGGATGTCAATCTCAATGACTTGGCCATTCGTATGGTGGACAGGACTGCGGAAGCATATCCCACCCGTTGTTTTGCCATTGTTCTGTTGCCATAATAAAAAAAAAAGTAAAAAAACAGTCGAGGAAGGTAGACAAGGCGGGAATGATATGGGTGTATCCAATGCGACGTTACAATACGGAAACCTTAAATAAATAGAGGCAAAGGGCCTAATGATTAATGGCACTAACCTGCATGTGATTTGTCAAAACATACGTATGTATGCACGAGTATCTACACTTTGTTATGGAAATTATGCATGCGATGCTGGTTCATGAACATTTTGATTTTATGTTTTTTGGTTTTGTATGTTATAATGCAGGCAATTCAATTCAGTGAAGTGGAGGTGGTGTTTCGTCTCTTATATCGTACAAATTGCATACTTTCAGATACTATAGAACTTTTTTTTTTTGTAATCATACATTTCACACATGTGCTTTTTTAAAGTTTTTTTCAAATTGACGGCAATGATAATCCAATTCAGATTATTACAATTGCTGCCTGCGGGACATTTCAACGTGGAGAAAGTATGTATGTATGATCGTAATCGCACAACTCAATCAATGTGTTCTTCGAAATTATAAACTGAATCCAATCTGATTTAAACAAAAGCAAGCCATTGACCAACAAAGGGAAAATAATGATGAATTGTCTGACACACTTTTATGGCAGGTCATAAGAGTTAGTGTGGTTTTATACAGCCGTCTGAATAGGAGCTAATTACATTTTAATATCTCCTTAATTGGCAATGATTTGTTTTAGGCAAACAGCAGACTTTCAACTTCGACTTTGTTCTTGCCTTAAGGAACAATTTTTGTTTACAAATTAGTGGAGAAATTTTCTCTGCATTCATACTACTCTCTAATCCATATATGTATGTTTTTTATTTTATTTTGATATCTTACTATTTTGGAAATAGATTTAATTTGGCACTACTACTATTGCATCTATTGCAATAGTCATTATATGGCAATATTACCAAGGGCACCCCACAAGGGGGGTAGTTGCAAATTAACTATTGCCCAACTGAAGAAAGAAGGCCTGGACGATATTGCTTACGCTGATGACGTTGCCGTTACCATACCTACCTATACTATGCAAATGGGCACAACACAATGGGCTCAGGGTAAACCCCCAGAAGACGGAGCTTGTGCTATTCACCAGGAAACACAAAATTTCGGAAACCTGATTGGGCAGGTTTACTTGGCACCAGGTTAACCGACTCCTCCAGTGCCAAATACCTTGGCATTGTACCAGATAGAAAACTAACCTGGAAGAACTAGGACGCTCTATATACTTGCAAGAAAGCCTTTGGAATAAAAATGGGGATTCAACCCCAAGCTCAACCTATGGCTCTACATTACAGTCGTTTGACCTTATCTAATGTATGGAGTGTTAGTCTGGTGGACTGCGCTGAACAAAACAACTCGAGAAGTTGCAACGGCTGGCATGCATGTGCATCACCGGAGCCCTAAGGTCCACCCCAACGGCAGCGCTAAACAGGATACTTCACCTTACATCACTTGATATACTTGGCAAGCAAATTGCCACTTATATGGCAATAAGACTAAAAGCAAACTCCAAATGGACGATATACATATGTATGTATATATATCACTGGCCACTCCTCCATCCTGAACAACAGGATAACCATGGCAGAAAACTCGGACCACATAGAGCCCACCACAGTCTTTGAGAAGAAATTCAAGATAACATACCTGGACAGACGTAACTGGTCCCGCCAAACGCAACCCCGCAGTAACTGCGTGGGTAGTGGGTAGTGGAATATTCAGCAAACAATAAAACCTGAGCCAAGCTGTAAAACTACCAGATTATGGCAGCGTCTTTTAGGCGGAGTTGTTGGCAATAAAGGAGATTTTGTCTTGGCTTAAGTGAAACGTAATATCTACTACGTCAAGCAGCCTTGAAATCGCTAGAGTCCTATGCGTACACCTCAAAAACAAGCTTTGAATGTCGCCTATCTCATAACGAGATGGGCGAACAGTTTAACATACAACTTCTATGGGTATCAGGACACAGCGACATCTCAAGTAACGAAAGGGCCGGCACACTCACCAGACAAGGAACGACACAACAATCAATTATGGCACGCGAGGGAATAGCTCTTGCAATTATAAACTCATAAATCTCGATAGGGCTGAGACGAACCTGAGATGGATCCAGGGACATACCTTCCTCATAACCAGGCATATCTGGGCTCGCCTCGATAGTCAACGGACTAGGAGAATAATCTTTCTAAAAAGAACTGACATCTACAAAATCATTGGTGTAATCACTGGTCACTGTCTCATTGGCAGTCATGCGCAAAAACTAGGGCAATTTTCGAATGATTTCTACAGAAGCTGTCTAGACGAAATGGAGGTCGAATCCATCCGCAACCTTCTGTGCGCCTGCCCGGCTTTCTGCACAATCAAAATTCCTAGGATTACTAGGATTCAGCTTCGACCGTCGCAGGGCCCTCGGGGAGGGGATTGGGGGTTCCTGCTCACTAGAGCTTTCGTTTTCGACCTTGGATCTAGTCGTGTTTTCGTTGCCGGATGGTGGCACATTCTCATCCTTTTCATATATAGTGAGTTTGACTTTCTTGAAGCCAAACCTAATATAGTGGTCGCATTGGGCCAGAGGTTCCAGGGCTTCACAGTTCAATACAATGATTGCCTTTCTTGATTGGCCCTTTGGTTCCTCCTGCTTCGCGACTCTCCAATCTCTTGTTGGGAGATTGGGATTACAATAGTTGATTGTCTCAACAATTTCGAGGGGTTATCTGGTGCCAGCGGGAACCAACATCTAGCTCGTGGTCGTTTAGGGATTTGTTCCCTGGTTACGACCTTGAGCCTAGCTCCCTCCCAAATTTCCCCTATTTCAGTAACTGTAGCCTTCAGAAGATCAAGTGATCTTTCGTCGGCACAGCTTAATAGTTTGACCCTGCCTTGATACCATCCAGCGTCATCGCAGATGGGCGGTGGTCCAGGGTTCTTCCTAGCAATTTTTAGGAAGTTAGCCGATAACGCTTGGTCCGTTCTTCCATTTGTCTGCTCCCAGCCTAGCCTTCTTAGCCTCTCGCTTTGGTTCCTCGGGGGACGATCTAGGCCTCTTGGCTTTTTCATTATCCTGAGCCAGAAATCTTGTCGCCAGGCGACCGACTCTTTAGCCTTTTCTGTTAAGTCGGTTATATTGCCCCATCGATTCATTATTCTCCAGGCCGCCTTTTGGTCTCTGTAGGCCTTGGTCGATGGGTTTTGACCCTTGTTGTCGGTTTTGTCTTCTAACAACTTTTTGGAGCGGCTTTTTGATAATCCTGCCGGAGTTTTTCCTGCCTTAGAGGTAGAGGGGATTTCATCCCCTTCCGGTTTTTTATGAGATCCGGACTCATTGTTTGTTATGTTTGGATTATTCATAGGACTCCCACGAGATGCGGAGAATTAAATGTCCACCTGAGCAGAGATCCGCAACACCCAGGTAAGGCTAGCTGATCCATGGGGTGCCAGGTATCCGGATACACTGTTTACGACTGAGCTATTTTTGAAGTTGGCTCTCAGTCTGGTCGACATCTCGGCACGGTTCGGTTGACATCTTATGTCCAGCCCAGGGGATGTGGAGTGGATAGATGGGGTGGGAGTATGGTGGGGAGTGATGGAAGGGGATGGGAATTGGATTGGTGAGGGGAAATGACGGGGTCGATGGTGGGAAGCCCCCACACCACGTCAAGGTAGATAATCAGGTGGAGGGAAAAAAAAAACGGGATTAAGTAGTCCATGACTTTACCCTGCCCTATGTGCCCTATTTGGGAGAACTTCCAATGAGCTGATTCCTTTAGTCACAGCATTGATTTGCCTTTTCTTGCCAAAAAGATTCAAGGGAATTAGATGAAGCACCGTTTCGAGGGCTATAGCGTCCGGTTATAGCGACGCACGCCATCTCTATTTATAAATTGAGATTGTTAGATCTGCACAGCGCCGTCTACCAGAATAAGCAGCCGCACGTTAGTCTAGGCCCAATAGCCGCGGTATACAGCTAATGTGTGAAATGTGTTCGATACCCCACCTGGTGCCCAATGCCTTTTTCCAGGTGTATAGCGCAGATGCTGTTTTTTTTAATGCGTTCTTTCGCATTCAATCTGCAGTTGAGCTTCCTGTGGAACATGAAGCCACAGTTTGTAGGCTTTGTTCGGATGTAGGTTTCTTGCGAGGAAATGGCAATGTTAGCTGAGCACTTTAATACTTACTTACTTAGGTGGCGCTACAGTTCGTGGTGAACCTGGGCCTCAACCAACAAGCGTCTCCAGCTGGCACGGTCTTTGGCCAACTGTTTCCAGCACCGCACGCCTGGTTGGTTAAGGTCCCCTTCCACCTGCGTGCGCCACCGATGATGCGCCCGTCCTCTGCCGCGCCTTCCTTCCGAGGTGGATTCGAAGACTCTTCGGGTCGGAGTTGTATTTTCCATGCGCTCTATATGGCCTAGCCACCTTTGATGCTGTATTCGTAGACGGTATACCGGGCCGATTTCGCTGTACAACCCGTAAAGTTCCTTGTTATATCTTCTCCTCCATACACCGTTTGAACAAACGGGATCGTAGATAGTGCGCAGAATATTCCTCTCGAAGCGACCAAGGGCATCTCCATCCGCTTTTGTTGTTGTCGCCGGTCATCAGTGAGCCAAGGTAGACGAATTCCTTGACCATTTCAAAATTATATCCGCCCATGGTGACGTTCTGGCCAATATGTCGGTGTTGAGACCTTGAGACTTTGAGACCCATCTTAGCCGCTTCTACCTCAATCATTACAAAGGCCTTATTGACGTCCCGCTGTGTCCGTCTAATCACGTCAATGTCGTCGGCGTCCGCAAGCACTTTAATAAGAGTTAGAAATCGTACGGGAGCTGTCAAAATCTGAACAGTGCTAAACCAAACGATAAAAAAGTCGTCCATCATAATACTACTTATTAGGACAGCCAAATCATCGACTCGCCATCGCTCTCAACCATTTATAATTTCACAAACCAATCTGATTTTTCAAGATTGGCAAGTGTTCGTACTCGTCGTTTTCAAGTTTGCGTTTTACAACAGCTTAAATTGGATGTCGAGTTTGTTAAAAACAGTTTTTGGCAACGAACAGAATGATAGTTCAATGTGGGCCTAAGAATGGTGGAAGTGCTGCTAAAAACCTCATTTCGATCAACGGTGAGGATTGCAAAACCAAATTTACTGAATTGTTATGACCCAAGATTGGGGACATGGACTTAGACGATCTTCGTTTACAGCTGGATGGTACACCTTGCCACACAGTCCATTAAAAACTCAATCGTTCATGCGCTTAGGTCGACAATATGGAATCAGTTGCTTTGGTAGGATCGACTGGTCGAAGGTGGAGTTCATTGAATCGGTATTGTACATCCGTTTTCGATAACGTCATATATTATAATATACGCGCTGGTCGAAGAGATTCTTTTCAAAAACGATGTCAAAAAAATCACTCGTTATCGAGTTGGCTTATCTAAAAACTTGTTGGCCATTAGAGTTTTCTGTTAATTCATCACCGACCTGGATGCTATATTATACAATGTGATGTACACGCTACCGTTTGCGGGCCTAAGGTTGACAAATAGGTAGCGCGTGTTTTCTCACAGACCTACCGTTGTGTGAACTTCTTCGATCTAGAGCCATAATAATGAAATCGAATAAATTTAATTAGAAAAGGCGTCAGGCGTTCATACAATACGGCCGAGAATATCTTATATGCGATATCCAGGAGACTTATTTCTCTGAAATAAGATCCCCCTTCTTATGGACTGGGCGAGTGGTAAACGCGTTTGATCATATTCTGTAGATCTCCTCGTGCATGTTTTCAAACCAGTTATTTCCAGCTGCTTTGAAGAATCTAGCAGGTCAGTTTTGATTTTGCCGAGATCGTTTGGTCGGAACTTTCATTCATCTTCGTGTAGAGTGTCGTCGCTCTATGGAATAGGTTTCCCTAGAATCCCAGCATCGACTGCGACTACTATAACTCTAGCTTTGTTGAAACTTTTCAACGTCGTTCCTATAGCAATATCGCTCTAGCTCCTCGACCACGCTCATCTTGTGATTCTTTTTTTCCTTTGCTGAGAAACCTATGTTTCGGCTTTTATAGGATTATCCTTTTTATCTCTGGTGACGTGGACGAATATAGACTTAATATAATTACTGTCCAGACTGTGCTTCAGTGCATATTCGAGGAAGATCTCGAATGCGTATACTTTAAAGCAGTAAGGGCATTGGTAAGTTGTTCGACTGTACGTGGTATATTAAGGGTCCTAACTATTCCACATCTACCTGCACAACTTTCGTCCGAAAAAGACCAGTACTTTTTCAACGGGATAAGGTAACCCCTCTCTTTCAAAAAGCACCGCCATAATTTAAGGCCATAAACAGAGTGAAACAAATGTACAGCGCAAAAGAAATATCAAAAAATAACACAAATCGTTATCTTCGTCATTGCTACAATTAGTTAAAATACACGACTTTTTCCATTTTCATCCTAAAACACATTCGTATGCTTCATAAATCGCAAATAACGATTCCATACCTTCTATTACGCTGCAGCTTCTGGCCTGAAAAAGTGCTTAATTCAAGCACACCAAGAGTCCTTTCACCCAAAGCCATTTTGCTTACTACATACCATACTAACCACCGACGATATGAAGCCATTTCGTATATCCACAAATGGCATTACAGTGCACAGAAAAAAACAAAATAAATATATGTATATAATCAGAAATAGAAAAGCAAAAAGCGAAAGCATAAAAGGAGCCCCAAATATATCCTGTGTCGGCTTACATGTCCGTCCAGAAATAATTGCCAATGGAGCAGGATTGCATCGCGTGACATTTGCAATTATATCTGCATTAAAACGTATTTTTAAATTCGTAAATAAACAGCGCGGTTTTATTACCTCACCCTAGTTTGGTTTAGATCAGTGCTGGCTAATAACCGGGGTTGGCCGCAACCCTGAAGGACGACTCCGAGAATTGCTATGCACTTTGCTTACAACCGTCGACGACGAACGGTTGAGATTCCGATGGGCGGGGTTTTGGGGTTGTGTTGAATGTTGGCCAAATCAAAGTGACTTTAGGTTAAAACTGTTAGTGCTGGGTGTACTCGTAGAGTACCGAGAGGTTAGACATCATTAAAGGTGGTTGCCAGGACATAATCCAATACGAACCAAAAATAAGCAATTGTGATCCTTAATGACATTTCCCCGGGAAAAGTTCATAATGGAATTGTGGCACAATTAACTAACAGTAGGACATTAACCACTTATCGTATGGCAAGAAGGGAATTAAATAAATACAGTAGCCAACCGACAACTGACTTTTTTAGTCTCTTTTCGTAATTGAAATGTCCACAGAGGGAGCGAATGCCATTGGTATTCCTCTCAACCTGCTGGCACTAGAGATTGGAATAGAAACTGCTTTGATGTAGTCTAGGCGCCTTCGACTTGGTGGACTCAATATTTCAAAAGTCTCGCACAAACATTGCGTACTCGATTGCCAATCAATCAGTTCACTTTCGTTTCAAACCAACATCGCAAGGCCATTACCGACATACATTTATTATTAATATCTCCGCCCAAGATTTGTTTGCCATGATTAAGTATTTGCCTAAAATTCTCAGTTTGCTCAAGAAGCACACTTGCCATTCACACGCTGGAATACAGCTGGAAACCGATTTCTTCCTTTATATACAAAGACCTGACTGCAAAAAGGATGTTTATACAAGGAGGAGGGCAAAAATTATGTTCATTCCAATAGTGTAAATAGCACAATACTACTTGTGTATACATTCCTCGGATATGTATAATTGTTTTCACCAGAAATTGCACAGAACATTTTAGGATATTTCACCACTACTACCACCCTATCAGGACTATAACCAGAATTAGTTTCCAGACTCATGTCAATCATGCTTGACGAACCCCACAATGATGCCGAAGCCCAAGCAGGTCAACCAACAGAACTTTGTGGCACCTAGTCGAGCAGTAAATTCGTTTCTTTGCTTTTTATGGTCGTACGATAGGGAAATTATAGCTGGTGAACAGCTTTATGGGTTTTTAGGTCCCTTACGAGCTATCCTTTGGCGTTTCAGCTTCAGCGCTGATGTCGTTAGTCATTTCGTTCGTGGTCACTTTCAAAATACAATGCCCGTACTCACTCGTAAATGCGACTAGTATCTGATGGATATACGCATGTATGTACACTTGAGTTTGTGGGAGGGTATCTAACACGGATGAGAGCACCGTGGCGCAGTGGGTAGTGTGTTGGCCTCTGACGCCGATGACTCGGGATCGAATCCCGACACAGCCATGTCATCGAACGTGTTTTTCACGGTGTTTCTCCTCAGCGGGGTTCTGACAAAACCCCTTGTAGTAAAATTGTCATGAAAAGCTTCTCGAAATTTGCCGTTCGGAACCGCCAATAAAACTGTAGGACCTTTCACCTATGTGAAAATGAAATCACACACAACATGGGTGATTGAGAGAAGCTCGGCTCAGGTTCTTCATGGACTGTAACGCCAACATACATACATACATCTAAACCGGATGGGACGCTTGCGGCGATGAAATAGTCATTAAATGAATTATGTTCTCCATATCCTCTATTCTTTTTGTCAAAAGGCGCGCTCGCATACAAATCCGTATATTCATTGTGTATGTGAGTCAAACGTGAGTCAGGGTAAATACAATCCTTTCGGTGAAATAAAAATGAATGGACCATTAAGATTTATTCCTGATTAATTTGATTGCGGTTGCGAAGGAGTTAATTTCATTTGAGTTGAAGTTAGCGTCACTGTCGCTCTACATCCCCTCAAGGGCTAAAGGCACTGAAAGTACTTCATCTAATTGCTTTTGAATCCCTCAAGGAGATACGATACGTTTTCACAGAAAAATAAGCAAAAACACGAAAGTTTAAATGAGAGTAATGTGTGCAACGTGGTAACAGTATACCACAGATTGAGTGGCAACGCGCGTTTCGGTGTAATTAATCTCCATCGCATCGGATAACCTGATAATGGTTTCAATTATTCCGGATTATTTTACGAGATGAGCGAACTGTACAGTCGAGTTTTGGTCGTACTAACTCGACATAACAATTATTTATTGATCTGGGACCACGCAATACCAATGTGTATCCAGTGTGGTCAATAGGAAATGGTGGTCGGGCAATTGATGTTTTCCAAGCTTAATGAGGTGATTCATTAAATAAATATTTACCAATTGCCGTATCAATATGAGAATTGACGGTTTGCGATTTTCGTTCATTTGGACGGATTAATTAATTTGATTCGTTTTTTGCCATCCCTTAAATAGACTTCTGGCAAGGTTTCAAGAGTGATTTGAGAACACGTCCTAGTACATTTTTTTTTCATCTAATGTCGAAAGGTGCATTGTGCAAAAGTCAAAAGTCTGATTACCAACTTAAAGTCGGGCCTCCACACAGTAGCTCCTTGTTTGTTAGTAACTCAAATGTGTATCAGATGGATTGCACGAGCGAGTTAAACGCTATGAATTCAGAAAATTCTAAAAACAGAGTCAACATCAGCGGGGGAAGAATGAGTTAGAGAATGACTAGAAGTTAAAACAAATAAGAGCCTTGCCACCCAGTCGAAAAAGGAAAAAAAACGAAAGGTCATCCCTAAGAAAGGCTGAAGTCAACTCCGAACATGCCCCCCTTGACATAAAATGCATTTAAAAGTGTCGGAAAGTACGGCTGACAGAGCACAACGTCCGAAAAGGATGTCGAAACTATATACGAGAAGCCAAGGTCGACTTAGATCATTGCCTTGTTGGTTTTGAGCTACTGAGACATCGTCAAAGAATTATAAGCGATGCCGATATGTTTCCTATATAAACTTCCGAACTTTTTTTGTGTTTTTGTGTTTCGTCTGTGTTTGTCTTGTGTTTCGTCACCCTTAGATGTTCGCTCACTACTCTCCAGGGGTGGTTGTCCTAGGTATGATTCGAGAGGAACTCGACTAAATTTTCAAGTTGGTTGTAGTTCTCAGCAGTTCCATGCCATTATGGTGTTATCAGAGTTTTGATTACTTCCTATTCAGAACAGCTGTGTTGCACAATTTTCCGTTTAAGAATTGTATTTCTTGGCTATGGACAAACTTTGAACTACATAGCCTTTGTTCGACAGTAGGTGATGTTTACCATTGCACCACGGCCACCACGCTCATAGTTAACGGCGGCCGTACATATTGTTTAAGCTACATCTGTCAAGTCTGTTGTCATTTATTCAATCTGTGAATAAATACCGCAAACGGACATAGCGTTCAACAACTCGTGCAAGTGATAAAACTCTTTCATGAATATGGGCGTTTTGTTTGGGCAACGTTCCGCGCGCTTCGCCCATTTTACGATCGCCATAATCCACCTACCGAGAGGAGGACGATCCACTGGTTCAGCAAACGATAAATTAACACTCGTAGGTCGACAAAACGCAAGATTTGCCAAAAACATCGCCGCTGTCCATGAGAATGCGCGGAAAAATCCGAGGCAGTTGATTTCGTGTCGCCCACAAAATCTCGGCCATCCGCTGACCCCAACCTCTTTCTTCTTTCTTTGGTGGCGTTACAGTCCATGAAAGACGAGTCACGCTTCTCCCAATCACTCATGTTGTGTGTGATTTGGTGAAAGAGACCTACAGACAAGTTAATGCCGATTCCGAACGGCGTGAGTGGAAAAGCTTTTTCATGGCAAGTATGTATACTACGGTGGGTTTTGCCAGTATACCGCCGAGGAGAGACGCCGGGAAATAAACATTCGAAGGCTTTTGTGTTATTGGGATCATATTAACCACTGTGCTACGGCGGCGCCGAATTTTTTCGTTGTACCTTTGGCATCTGCCCCGTTACAAAATTCAACTGATCCAAGAGTTCGCTGAATGGGATTTGGAACAGTTGGATATTTACCCTAATTTGCATGGAATAATCATTTTCAGCTATGAGGCCAATTTCTGGATGAATGGATACCTCGACAAACAAAATTGTCGAGTCAGGCACGATACTAATCTACGTAAGATCCAAGAGCGTCCAATGCATGGCGAAAAAATCACGTTTGGTGTGGATTTTAGTCTGGCGTCAGTGGTCCATATTTCTTTGAGGAGGACGTTGGCCAGATCATCACCATCAAGGGCCAATTTCTTTTGGTCTGAATGGGATGATATGGACACCAACGCCATGTGATTTCAACAGGACGGCGCTACGTGCCACACAGCTCACGCCACAATGGAAATTCTGCATCTCATGTGGAGGTGATGTGATCGGGCCACCGATATCGTGCGATTTGACCCCGTTCGATTTTTTCTTGTAGGATTTTCAACAACAGCAACCCTCAAAGCCAACGTAACGCATGCCATCGATCAAATTCGGCCTGATTTATGCGCCAGAGTCATGCAAAATTGCAAATTTTGAATGCGCGAGTTATGTACTCGTAACATCAATACTCCTCCCACCAATGTAACGGATCCTACAACCACGTCAATTCCAGTAACTCCAACGACTCTAACAACACCAAATACAACAGCTACAAGAAACAGAGTGAAACCGGCGGGCTTGGCAACAGAGGTCACAATGCTGGTAGCAGTAATTAGATGACAACCACCTAGCAGCCACCTTAGTCGTATGCAGTTGTAGTTTAATTTAGGCGGGCATGATTGTAAGGCCAAAAACCCGTTTTCCGAAAAAATAAATTAGTGTGAAGAAAAAACTTAATTCGCGGCATCTAGCCAAGCGGCGGCGGACATTTGAACGTTGTTTATTCCATACATAATGGCTCCAATAGACATTTCAAACGAATTAAAAATGTCTTTGATATCTCACATATACTTTGTTTTATTTAAATTTAATAATTGGAGGTATTTAATGAAAGACCCTGTATTTACGAGGTGTGTCAGTCAGGGTTCGGGTATTTATTCGTAACTCGAAAACTGGTAACACTGCGTCGTTCGTAAGAATCTGTCTAGAAAAGGGGGCTGAAGTCGACAGCACGTTTCATTTACTTACACATGTGTTCCTCGTTGATTTTGCCAAAAAAAGCATTCCAACGTTGCTGCAGACACTCTAGACCCCCGATATTGCCAGCTGAGGCTTTTCTTTTATTCTTCAATAAAACACATCATGGTGGTGTAGAGAAGGTCGAAGAGGCTGTAACCGTGGTTCCGCACGGGTTGACTTCGGAGGACAAGTTAACCTCAAGTAGAGTTAAGGGGAACTATTGTGAAGGTCGAAGACACATTTTTTCGACAAGCTTCAGCTTGTTTTTTGTTTACAAATTACCAGAACTTGATTGCTTCGTATGTCAAAAACTCCACCGAGACTCCCCCGAATGTTGTTTAATTTGTATCAGTTCTCGATAGAGTAATGTGGCTAAACGGAAAATGAATAATTAATTATTTTCGCCAAAAAACTGCCTCAGGATTCAGATATTAAGCTCGTTAACGCAGGGTAACTGAAGAATAGAGTCTGAGGCTGGAAATCACTGAGTGACCTTGTTTCCCTTTTGACGATCCCATTTCTCTTTCTCCCTTTTCTGTGATTCTATTTCATCAAGAACATTGAGATATTTCCCGCGCAGGAAGCATACTGTAAATGGTATAATCAACATCATCAACAGCGTAGGGACAGATTCTATACATGCCTAAGAAACTTATGTTGCTATTTCACATGTAAAACGCAGAGCCGCAGCGTAATTAAGTTCCCTTGGGAACGAACAAAGCTTAGTTGAGTACAACTACAATTTTAATCAGACCCACTGATACATCTTCTACTAACGCCAACACACACCAGGTACGATCAATACGACCAATATAATAGAATTCACTCTCAAATTTGAGAAATTCTTAAAGATTGCCTCTTATCCCGTATACAAATTAAATTGTGGCCCCTTTGCGCCCAACCATCAATTTCCTACGAAATAACAAATCATTAACTATAAGACGAACTGATGAATTGGGTAGTGCAGAGAGGATGTGTCGGGTAAAAAAATTACCACCGGTTGGGAAAAGTTTTCATGGCTGCGAAATTTTCCATTTCACCAAGAGTTTCCTTCTTCAAGTAAAATATAATTTGTTTGTAAAAAATGTATTTCGTTGTTAGCTAGACGAGTATAGAGGGAGCAAAAGTTGAAATCCTGCGGCTTGAGTTTTGGGCACAGGAATAGTAGCAGATTGCAACTACAGAAAGGTGGTCGTAGGTACGAGGTGCCCCCGTTCGTTTTGGACGTGTTTGTATTCATCGTTGTCGACGTCGTCATCGTTACGCTGTCAAGTCAAACTTAAATGACTTTTATTGTGTTCAAGTTTTTTGGAGTTCTTTTTCACAGTTTCCATTCCGCTCCTTCACGATAAAACGAACGAAACGAATGAATGAGTCAGCACAATAGTAGAAAAACTAAGGAACAAAAAAATAAAAAACCAGAAAACAATAGTGAAAATATTATTAGTAAACAATGGGGGAGGAAGGCGGAATGTAGAACAATTCGCGCTTGAATTAGAAGAGCTGCGGTGCAATACAAGTTTGCAGAAAACATCACATTGGAAGTTTTTCGGCACAGTTACTGGTAGCCAGGCCAATTGCTTAGTTCTGAGGTGCACTCCACCATATTGTCCGAAAATGGGTCATTATATTTAAATGAGTAACCGTGAGTGAGGATGGGAGGTCGAGGATTTTGTTTTGTAACAAACTTACTTATTCCGAGGAAGTGAATTGTCGATTACTAGAATTCATCGCGAGGTAAAGAAGTTCGAAATTTTATTGTCCAAAATCGAGTGCTATACCGGTATACTTTTGCATGCGACTGATTTCGAATGAAAGTGGTTGGTTGATTTGAGCAAAGCACGCACATGACTTCCACATGACTTGATAGCAAGCACGCACGTGGTGCAAATCAATTTATTGTTTGATTTCCGACTGAGTCACACGGAGTCGTTCGATACTTCACATTGTGTGGTATGGTAAGAGCAGGCTCTGATATTTCAGGTGGGACTACCGACGTTGGAAAAAGAGAATTATTTCAAGTTTCATAGCATTGGCTCAGCAAGAATCAAAATTCATTGGTCAGCCCTAATACTTGTCTGTATTTACGCCTGTCTTTCATAAGTGAATGTGATAACAGCCGTCTAAACACTGAACGCTAAAATCATGCCATTAATCTGACCCAATTTTCACAACCAAAAGAAGTTTCATTTTGCAAAAACAATTATTATGTTAACAAGTTCAACGAGGTGAGGGGGATCCTAAAAAAGAATGGGATCTAGTTAGAGTGTTACTTAATAAATCCTCTCAGAAAGTTAATTTATCTAGCCTCAAAGATAATGATGTTTTGATATCAGATTCTAAGGTTATAGCAGATAAATTCAACGCTTTCTTTTCAACTATAAGTACTAAGACAGTCTCCGATACTTGTGATTCTAGCTGTGGTTGTATATGTCTAGCTAATGAAGTTTCATGTGCCCATAGTTTTTCTATGATCCCATAACATCTCATGAATTATTTAAAATTATCATGTGTCTCAAAAATTCAGATTCCAAAACATCTGACGGATTTTCTTTCTACTGAGAGTGCCCTCTATAACTTCTGTTCACATATCTACAAAGGTTTCGATAATAGGGACCACACTGTAGGGCTCTTTATCGATACAACTAAAGCCTTTGACACAGTCCATCACAAAATACTATTGGAAAAAAAAAAATAAAAGTGTGGCTTTAGAGGTAGAATTCACCTAAGCCAATTAGGTCTTATTTATCAGAGAGAATTCAGAGAGTAAAAGTAAATGCTGGGTTCAGTTCAACGAGTATCGTATCTATAGGTGTTCCTCAGGGTTGAGTGCTAGGCCCCTTACCTTTTTTAATATTTATCAATTCACACTTCCAATAAAAATATGAAAGCGAAGTTACAGCACTTGTAGATGATTTGGCTTGTGCTTTTACTGCTAAATCTGCTTTAAGTCTTTCCGTTAGCATCAATCACGATCTTGAAGTCTTAAGCCACTGGTTTAAAACACACAAACTGGTCATTAGTGACAAAATCAAAATCATGCGTTTTAGTCCTAGTGGCCGGGTAATAGACTGTGAACCTTTCCTTTTTCATTGTGCTAACTGCAAAAGATTCAATCATAGCAGGGTTACTTGTAATACAGAATCTAGTTCGCAAACTAATCTTGAACAACGTAAATGTTCTGATAATTGTTTCTATATTGAGAACGTAAAACACTTCAAATACCTCGGGGACCTGCTCGACTGGAATATGAACTGGTCTGATCATACAACAGCACTTAAAAAGTACTGCTGCTGCTACTAGACAAATTTACTTTTTGAAACCTTACTGCTCACTGGAGCTTTTTAAATGTATTTATTACGGCTACGTGCATTGCAGGCTTGAGTATGGCTTAGTTGTCTGGGGTTCCGCTCACTACAACAAATTGTTTCCCCTTCTTGTGTCCCAAAAGGACGTTATTCGTATCATCTGCAATAAAAACCGGCAGTCTGACAGCTTACCACTTTTTAGAAATTTGCTACCTCTGAAACATCTGAACTGTTATAAAGTTTTGAAAGTATTTTTTGAGAGATCTGGCATTAAATAGAAGCTCTTTCAGCTATCAGTTACGCATTAATGTGCAAAATCTTGTCCAAATACCTCACCACAATTTTCAAATATTTTCCCAATTTTTTCTGTTACTGCTCCAAGACTTTTTAATAAATTACCTTATAAACTATGTATTCTAAATGCAATCATGGCTTTTAGGCCTATATTATGTTGATGTTCCTTATTTACATTCTTTATTGGTCTAGCTACATGTATATCGTTTGGTGTGTTTTCATTTTTTCTTAAAATAAATATTTTGTTTCATATTGTAATGACCCATTCATCCTTAAATCTTGTATATTTGTTGTTAGCTTATATTGTCTTTTAAACTGCTTTCGATTCTAGTTTCTTATGAACTTCAGATTGCAGATACTTTTTTTTTTAAATTTGTATACTATTATTTTGTGTATTTTTAAGTGTAATTCATTTATTTTTGTATTTCTTAAAAAAAAGTGAAATAAACGTAAACAAACATAAACATCTATTTTTATCCCAAGAGAACTAGAGCGAACATTTTCACCTCAATCATAATTCATATTGACAAACTATATGGTGACGTGTAGCTCCTGATCGTACTGCCGACGGAGACTGTGGCATCACAGAGAGAGTTAAAAATAGCGATCGATTCCCATGGGATAATTAGATGTTATTCCCTCAATTAGTAAACCACAAAGTGTGTCCAGATTACTAGACGTACATATGTATGTACTTACCTACTATTAGTAGCCCTGAATCTGTCTCCAAAAAAATTTGTCTTTAATAGATTCTCGAAATACCGAAATACAGAGACCCATCTGTTCCCATAAATCCATAGATAAAGGGAAACTTTTCCAATAAACATATTGATTTTGCCCGTATTGCTAGAGCAACATTATTTTTATACTCCTAGTCAAGTTATCTTTTCGCAAAGTCAAGTATCGGACCAAGTTCCATCCCAAGGTATGCGGTACTTGTCGAAACTTTCCGTAGAAAATTAGTTAATTGAAGTTTGAAGTTCTTCAACGTATAGATGTTTTACACTCATCTAGCTATCGAGCTACATTTGTGCTCGTACTCCCGGGCATTGAAGTGGTGGATAACACGCGTTATACACATGTATATCTGTTTTCAGGGGGGTAATAGTTCGATTATCCTTGTTAAGGAGACTCGACCTAATTGCTTATTGAGCACTGGGATGAATAGTATGTTTTTGCAGATGTTGTTTTTCTATGACAGAGGTTGTAATGGAAATTTCATAGATACAGCGAACTAACCGTCAAAGTGGATGATGGATTACAATTGAGCAAATTTCTGACAAGGTTTTTCGTTGCGGTACGTAACAATAGCCGGATTAGATGGGATACATGAGTGGGTATCTGGTATTAATTTGGGATTTCGAATTTCGGAACAGTAATTGGATAAGTTTGGAGGATGCTTAGGCAGCGAAAAACGGTTTTGATAAGGTACACCTTACTAGCAGGTAGTATATGTATATACCACTTCGGAACGGATTAGATTGTATAGGCAATAAGTTCTAGAAGCTATAAGAGCTATTGTATGTATGTATGTTGGCGTTACAGTCCATGAAGGACCTGAGCCGAGCTTCTCTCAATCACCCATGTTGTGTGTGATTTCATTTTCCCATATGTGAAAGGGACCTACAGTTTATTGCCGGTTCCGAACGGCGAATTTCGAGAAGCTTTTCATGACAATTTTACTACAGGGAGTTTTGTCAGAACCCCGCTGAGGAGAAACATCGTGAAAACACGTTCGATGACATGGCTGTGTCGGGATTCGATCCCGTGTCATCGGCGTCAGAGGCCAACACACTACCCACTGCGCCAAGAGCTATTAGTGCTTGTAAAAAGCACTTGCGAATGGAGTAACAATCAATATTCTATCTACTTGTCATAAACCCAATAACGCCTCTCTTAAGCAACAATAAAAGGTATTTAGAGGAGAAGCGAGAGAAATATACTTATGGCATCAACAAGCTAAAAATGGAAAAAAGCTATAATAAGATTGAGCAGAGAAAATGATAACTTTGTTAGTCATATTGATGAACAATATACTACTACATCACAAATGTAGGTTGACATTTGAATTTAAACTGCGCGCAAAAGGATTTGGGGAAACGCTTTTGTTTTTAGATTGGTAGGATGCTGATGCGTAGAGATGGCGCTGAAAAGATTAACAATTAGAGGTCTTGCATTCATTTCAAAATGATAAATCAATACCATTTCAAAAGACGTCTTGTGCCTCAGGCACGTCAAGTTTCTATTAGTACCGAAAACACCGATTTTTTTTTTGGAAAAACATCGTCCCGTACATTATTACGGGAAATGAGATTTCGAATTATGCTTACGGCGCAGAAACAACCGATCAGTCAAGTGGATATCGCGCTGAAGTTAAGACAAAGTCGCCCAAAAATTAAGTATATTTTGACTCATGGTGTTGTGCATTTTGAGTTTCTTCCGACGGATCAAGCTGTCGACGAAGAATATTGTTAGAGCATTATGGGTCGTTTACTTGAAGCTATTCATCTAAAAAGGCTGATATTAATTCGATACAACTCTTGGTTTTTGCACCACAATAATATACCCTCTCACACTGCATTGATTCTTCGTGATTCTTTCGCCAAAACTCGACCCTTATCATTCCACAACCACTGTATTCAACTT
This sequence comes from Eumerus sabulonum, assembly GCA_951905685.1. NCBI lineage: Eukaryota > Metazoa > Arthropoda > Insecta > Diptera > Syrphidae > Eumerus > Eumerus sabulonum. The sequence continues at coordinate 216,384,232 of OX645060.1, forward strand.
ATTTGGCATCATGTGACTTCTGGCTGTACCACAAACACAAAAGACCACTCAGGGAAGACAATTTTAAGTCGATAGGGGATATATCAGCCGCATCGATGAAAGAGCTGATGGCCATCCCGGAACAACTGTTCCGACGAGTGGAATATCCGTTGGCATAAGTGAATTTTATCAAGAATAAGTAAAAAATAAGTATGAAGAAAAAGTTCACAATATATGCTGTAACCCTACTTTCTGGACATAGATATATGCACCTTGGCAAAAATTTGACTCGTAATGTGTTAAACAATACGCAGAAAGTGTGTCATTCGACACACCTTAAGATTAAGTGTGTCACTTTGACACGTTTGATTTTTGAAATTGAAACACTTATTTGTGTTAAACTTATACCACGTTCCTATGCGTGTTATGAATAACCACTCTAAAGTGTGTTGCAGCGACACGCTTATTAATAATTTACACACTTTTGATCAATCAATCAACCAAAAGGGAAATTTAGACAAAATATATTGGACTAAGCGGATGTATTTTCGCCCATATGTATCCAAATTATAAAATAAATACATGTGTCATTTTTAAGAATATAGTAAGACCTTTGCCTAACAAAAGTAATTTTAAAAAAATATGTAAGAAATGACATAGAATGTTGCAACTGCGACAAAATATATTGAACTAGTAAAGCAAAGCCAAGAGAAGCTTGGCTCTGGTCCTTCATGGGCTGTAACGCCATCAAAGAAGAAGTAAAGCAAAGCCTGGTCAGAATTGCTATCCTCAATAATTTTCCCGATATATGTAATCTTTTTTTATTTGTAAACTAGGAAACTACTCTGAAATATTTTTTTAATTGTTTAGAGTTCTGCAAAGCATGTATATCACTTCTCTTATTTTAAAGGCACAGTTTTCAATTAAACAAGCAATTTTTAGACACAAGATTAAAAAATGGCTGGAAAAAATTATTCTAATGATCTCAAAACATCGATTAAGGATTAATGATTGTATAAACCGTAGATCTCAGAAGGATATCTGTAATAAGTTCGCCTTGCAAAAATCGACAGTCAGTTTCATAGTAAATTAATTCAAGGCTTCTGGCCCTGTTGAAACATTCCACCGGGGCGGTCGGCTAAAGTGTACAATATCGAGAGAGATTGCAAAAAAAGTCAGAATCGAAAAAACACCCAGAAAAGTTGGCCTCTAGCGTAGTTAATACATTTAGCTTAATAGCATGCGAGGCTGGAATTAAAAACTACGCAGCTGCAAAAAAGCTATAACAAAAAAAAAAAAAAAAACGTAAAGCCTGCTTAAAATGTGTGCCAGGGTCACCTTAACTGGCAAGTACAAGAGTGGAACACTGTTCTCTTTTCGGATGAATCGAAATTTAATCTCCAAAATTCCGATGGTCTGAAAAGGGTACGAAGGCCACAAAATAAACATTTGGATCCACGCCATTGCAAGGAGACTGTCAAAAATGGGGGTGGAAAAATGATGGTGTGGGGTGGCTTTTCGGGTCAAGTTCTGGGTCCATTACATCAAATTAAAAGGATACAAACAGATTCTAGAAGACGTAATGGTTCCTTACACAGAGTGGAATATGCCCCTTTCTTGGCATTTTCAGCACAACAACCCCCCTAAGCACACATCAAGGATCAAGTTCGTCAAAAATTGGCTCATGAAACAAATCTCTAGGAGATTGTAAACAGAAGGGTCGCTCTGTATGGCGACAAAAATAAGATGTTTCAAGCTGTGAAGCAAGCTTGGTCAGCTATACCGAAACAAGTAATACACAATTTTATACATAGGTTCCATGAGTAAAAGATGTGCAGATGTAATTAAAAAGAAATTATTTGCAATAAAGTATTAGCTGTGGATCGTAGGCGTGATCTTATGATGTTTTATGTATGTTTTTTTTTATTATTTTTAATAATTGATGAATTCTTTAATAGAGTCTTGTTATTTTCTTAAAATAAACATCCTGGTTTTTATTTTTTAACATAATGATTATTCAAAGTATAGATATTCTAGGTTTTAGATGAAAAAATATAACGATTGCCACACAGTCACCAACACCTTGCCAGGAAGAAATTTGTGAGTTTGACTTCTGTCGTAATGGTTAACACACTGGACTCTCAACACAGGGATCCAAGTTCAAATCTCAATATCCTAAGCGACCAAAAAGCAAAGACAGTCAACCACAACCTCTACTTTCCCATTCTACATTGGTCCTTCGAGCCGGATGGAATGATAATCATGATGTGGCTTCACCACTTAAAAGAATAATCAATTCAGTCAAACAAAAAACAAAGAACAATGTTTCGGGCGTGATGAGCCTCGAAGCGACAAATACTCAGAGAGCGAGAGCTAGATGAGTTTTGTTGATCTTGTTGGCGGCGAAAAATGTTCAAAGGACCCTTGAGAATTTAACACTGAATCCCTGGGTTGGGGGTTGAATGTATCAACCATTACACTATGGGAAATTCCCTTTTGTGTGTGTAGTTGGAACATTTTCCTTTTTCTGTGCTTTCATAATTACATACATAATTTAAATTGTTATCAAAATGACTACAATGAAAACACACCTTTTGGTGTGTTGACAAACTTACTATTTGTAGTGCAGGAAGATAGGCATGTTGTTTGGATGTTTGCCTTGGTGGCGTTACAGAGCGTGAAGGGCCAGAGCCAAGTCTCTCTCAATCGCCCATGCTGTGTGTGATTTATTTTTTACGCAGGTGAAATTGACCTAACTGTCGATTCCAAACGGCTTGAGTCGAGAAGCTTTTTCATGGCAAGTATGTATACTACGGGGGGTTTTGCCAGTACCGCGCCGATGAGGAACCTCGCGAAATAAACATTCAATGGCGTTGGTATCATCGGGATCCGAACTCGCTGATCGCTGATCAGAATCCTACACACTAACCACTGTGCCACGGCGCCCTCGTTGTTTCGATGCTTCGATTTCCAACAGTCTCTGTAAAATTATTTTAGTTTATAGCCGGTCCTCAGCGCCTAATTTAATTCTAGAAACTGACTTCACCAAAAACTCTTGTTATTAGCAAGAAAAATCACTGGCAATGTCAGTTCTTTGCATTCTGCTGGATAGCGTACACAAGCGACTCTACCATAAGCCAGATGCAAATTACTATTTCCCGGCCCATAAACAAGCAATCAGATTAAACCTGCTACAAGGTCGTAAATCTCATCTTACCCAAGATGCCAAGATGGTCGGTTAAGAAAGCACATATCTGCTTGCATTGTGAATGTCGACATGATTGAACAACCAGAGCTTCTCTTGACCACACCAACACAATTCATCATCTCAAGTTCAAAACTTTGCTAATACTGCTGCACCACTATATATTATTATATAGTAACCGAGTAATAAAGCACCGTCTTATGCCGTAGTTATAAAACTTTTTACGATTCTAACCAGTCCTCCCGAAGGTGCATTACCACCAGCGGTTACTAATCATAAATTGCATGAGTATATACTCGTTACTCACGTGTATAGCCACTTGTATCAAGACGTAATCTGAGACGTACATATGTATGTATGTATTTGTGGTTTACGATTGCAATCAAAGCGAAGCGAGAAATGCGGAAGAGCGGGGTGGGTAAAATGCAAGCAAATTAAGATGATTCAAGTTTTCCTACCATGGATACGATTACTAATGGATGTATAATTGCAAATAGGTACATTTCTTGGTAACTACTGACTGTGGGCTATATCAAGATGCCAATGATCCAGTTGGTACTAACTCGAACTTCGTTTGTCGCGAGAAAATGATACTAGATGTTAAGGCTTTGAAATATGAACCATAGATAGTCAGCATGTCGCAAAAGCTGATAGACTTGAATGAGGTTTTAATTAGAGCATATGAGTATGATGATGGAGGTGAGGACGCAAGTACACAATCGGCGTACATGTTTAAGGGCAAACTACGGTTACAAAATCCAGTTCAAGAAGCACTTCCATATCGATATCAACAAAAAATATTGCATCCATGGGTTGCATGAATATTATTTCCCAAGTCAGATGGTTTTCATCTCCTTGGCCGTTAAGTCTACTTGACAATTGGGTACAATTTAATTATCTTTCCCTGGAACTTATCAAATAATTGTAATCTCCCAAGCTGAATGGAAGGGAGCTTGTCACAGTATATGGACCAAAGAATGGAAAATATAACTATCCGCGACGTTGTCCTGAAGGAGGGGGAGGAGGAAAAAAAATTAATTTATATTGTCAAGTTGTTGGGATTAGCACAAGCAAAGAAGGATATCCCGTCTTTTAGTCCTGTAAGCTTTCAATTCAGTTCGCATTTATTATTTTGTACAATCCTTAACTAGAACTGCTGTTGCTACAACAAAGGCAAGACGTCCCTTTTAGAGTTGACTGTATTGCCATTGCAGTACGATAGTCCTTGTTCCCTTTATTCGTTGTTGTGTTGTGTAAATTTTTGTGTTTCTCTCTGTTTGTCCGTTTCTTGGTTTTCGTTCGTCGTTTCATTTTTTGAGTGACAGAAGTGGAAAATTGCTTTTCTGTTTGCAATGTTTCATACTTTGATGTCGCATTTGTCCCTAAGATAAATGTATTATTACTTTTGTCCCTTTTTTTCTCTTACTTTGTATTTTTATTATCATTATTTCTGCCCATCCGCCTCGTGGTGTTGGTTTTCTTGGTATCTTTAAATATTTTCAATCTTTCCCATGAAAGCTACACATAAATATAGGTATGTATGTACCTATCGAAATAAATATACCCGAGATACACCAAAGTACTGCAGGGAAGAAAGGAAGTACAAACTGTAGACTAGTTTGCAGAATTTAAATGGAATATGAAACCCGGAGATTTTTGTAAGGTGTTTCTGGGAAAAAAATGGAAACTGTTGCTTCCTTCGTTTTCCTTTTATTGTTTGATTTATATTCGCGTGTAGTAATGATACTGAGAACTGCCTAAGGATATATTTGAATGAATGAAATTGTATTTGTGCTTGTGTTTGATCAGAGATTTCCATCTTATCCTGAATGTCAAATTTTGCTTGCGGTTATATCAAGAATATGTTAAAAAGCAAAGAAATTCACTTCTGTAAGTGTCGTCACTAACAAAAACAAAAATGAAAATTGTCGTCCTAAGAGAGAGATCAGTTCACAACATTGTTGATCAGACACTCTAACGTGTGCTTATAGCCTTTGTAAACTTGACTCTTATCGTCCCAAGGGTCTTTCTCCAAAATGGTTGATTGAGTTGTTGTTTCACAAGACTTAAGCGCAATCTCTTGAACTGGAAATAATCGATTCCTCCAAGCACATACATACATACATCTATAGGTAAATTAGACTTCAGGGCAGTTTTTTTTTTGGCCGCAAAAAATACAATCATCGCTGGAATGCATTTGCTTTAGGCTTAGCAGCAACCTCTTAATCCAATTTTCCAAGACCTTGTTGACTATTTTTGGCTCCATGTCACGGACGGCTTGGAGGATATTCGCCTTGAAGGTTTCAACTGCTTCTGAATCGTCCGCCTTACATGAATTTTAAGGGTATCCCACAAAAATACATATATCTAACAGGGTCAAAGAGGAGATCCGAGGCGGCCGATTGACATCGCCAAGTGTTGAAACCAAAGTTCGTCCCAATTTATGTCCAAATTATGTCTGCATCTCCAAATCACAAAAATCCGATAATCATAACACTACAGAGATAATCCTGGCTGAAATAGCGTTTTCGGTAGGGTTTTCGCAGTATATTGGAGAAATAGTGACAATACCTTGAAGCCTACACTAAACTCTGCGGACTTTTTGGCTTGTCCTTAATCACCAGCGTATTTTTTAACCCTAGAAAGGTAACCTTATTTTTTAGTACGTTACATGTAACCATTCGTCGATTCGACGAAGTGGTATTTAACCTCGTTTTTAAAGAAAAGTTATTAAGTTATTATTGTGAAGTAAAATAATTTTTGTTTAGTAGGTGTTGTTTATTAAGAAAACGTAAAAAAATGTCTTTTTTTTAATTCTTGAGTTTTTATTTTCGAAATAGTCTTTGGAGCCATTGTTTTTGGGATCACTTGCTTTTTCAATTTTCAATAAAAATGCGTTTTTGTTTTTTTGTAAAAAGAAGTGGAAACTCAAAAGTTCATTCACTAGTTAACAGAACACATTAAAAATAAAAAACGAAAATAAAGTATTTGGTCATTTGTTGCAGAGGTCAACTTTATGCTCTTCACATGAGCTTGCATTTTTGAGATGGATTGTGTTTTTTTGTTTTTTATTATTATAAATATATTTTTTTTAAAGTAAAAGTAAAAAATAAACAAAATTATTTACTTAAATTTAATGAAGGTTTTTAGTGGCTTTTCCTTCAAATATGGCTAACTCTGTGATATATTATCTAAATTATTGTATTTATTTTAGTAGAAAGGTATCTATAACCAAATCTCTGTATAACCCAATTGTAATTACCTAAAATCTGTGCCACAATAAATACGAAATACGAAAACCAAATTATTTTGAGCATTTAGGTACTGCAGAGTTCAACTTTATGCTCTCCACATTTGCTTACATCACATTTATTGCACGTGTGTACGGACACTATTTGCAAAATTTTTCTTGTTTCTAGTTTTGTTACACTAACGTTGTGCTCCCTTAACGGTTCTTTATTTTCGAGAGTATTTTTTTCAATACAAGATCTAATATTAGTGGGTAAAATTGGTGCTTCTAACCGTTTCTTCATCCACGGTACTACGAGTTTTCCCTCTATTATTTTTACGGAAATACCTTCGCTTTATTTCGGTGCCGTTCCAAATGCGAATGAGCTTAACTGCTAAAGAATAGTCCTAAGGCCAGGCGCAAATTGAGACACGTATAGTGCGTGTGAGGTGACATGACGGTCGTCACTCGTGTTTACCAATTTGCGCCGTTCTATTGAATTCTGTAGTTTACAAAAAAATGAGTCACGCTGCGCCACCTCACACGCGCTATACTTGTCTCAATTTGCGCCTGGCCTAACTCTACTGCCCGTTTCGCATAGTAAACCAGCTCGCCTCGATCTTCGCCTTTTTATGATGCCCTTGCAAGAAACACAATGTGCAGTATATTGCATTATCAACGCAATGTTGCACATAAACGGCGATCCGGAAGGCGGCCGCGACAGCCAACCCGGTCGTCACTAGACATGGCGTTAACTTGCTTATTAAAAATCTGATCGTGCACTGAAAGTTACATAAAAGGTAACCTTCGTCATTTCGACGAACATTTTCGCCGTTTTTCAATAAAAAATGCACTTACCCAAGCAGGTACACTACCGTACGTCCACACACTAAAATCACTTAGAGATGGCTAGGGTTACACGAAAAGAGGATCCTATCATGAGAGGACTAAGGAGAAAACTAAAAAAATAAAATTCATGTTCGTCGAATCGACGAAGGTTACCCTTCTAGGGACAATTTTGTTTGCTAACATACATAAATATAAAAGTGCATTCTCGTAAAAAATTACGTCCGATTTAATTAACCGCCCAATTTGAGTTGCTGCAAGGATCAATCTAAGTAGCGATATCGAAGCAAATGGTTGAGTGTCATCAATTGCTCTGTCACTGGATGACGGAGACGCCACCGCGAATATTGTACAAGTAAGCCAGTCTAAATAACTTTTTGCACAAACTCCGTTCCGTTCGAAACTTCTTGCCAAAAAAAAAATATGGTATTATCTGAAAATAGAGTTGAACGATCGAATTAAATTCCATGAATTGGAGATGACCTGTTACGGAGCATTCACCAGCTCGGCTGTGGGACAGAGTCGGAGGAAAACGTTCACGGTGAATTGAATATCAGTATCCATCCACAAGAAAGGAGACCCTTTTGAATATGTCACCTACAGAGGGGTTAATATCCCGAACGTCGCATATAAAATCATCCTCTCCATTTTGTCTGAGTGCTTAAAACCGTACACTGCTATGCTAATATGTTAAACAACACGCAGCAAGTGTGTCTCTCGTCACACTTTAAGATTAAGTGTGTCACTTAATATGTTCGATCTTTGAAATTGAGACACTTATTCGTGTTATAGTTTCTATTGCGTGTCATGAATAAAAACTCTAATGAAGCCTTAAGTGTTTTGCAGCGCCATAATTATCAATAGTTAACACACTTTGGATCAATCAATCAAGTAAAAGGGAAACTCTCCAACTATATGTAACCTTGTCAGAAAGTAATTTGCGAGTCGAATATATGGCGTGATCCGAGATTCGCAGTGATCCGAGTTCAAATCTCAATGTCCGCAGCCACCAAAAAGGTGTTTTTGTTCGCTGCGGAAAATGTTCACAGGACCGTAGAGTTTTGAACACGGCATCTGCTTTGCTTTCTACCAAGGTTGCATAAATGAATGTAGTTGGGAATTTCCCTTTTGTGTAAATAGTTGGGAAATTTCCTTTTTTGTGTACTTACATAATAACACACATTAAATTGCATACAAAATGACAACAATGTAAACACACCTTTTGGTGTGTTGCGGTAACACACTTTCCATTTGCAGTATATTGCAGCAAAATTTGACAGCGTAATGTTTTTTTGTTCTTATTATTATTTACTTGGTTCAAATATTCATATATACATACATATAAGCAGTGTAGACCACACAATACAATATGAGAAATCGCTCGTAAGGAGCACATACCGGTAGCATGGATTGTACGAAATTCCACCACGTGACCCAATCTTGAACTAGTCTTCTCACTTCGGGCCAGGTTTTGCCAGCTCGATGGTCCTTCTCTAAGGATTTCCTCCACGTCATGCGAAGGCGACCACGTTTGCGGGTGCCTTGTAGATTCCATGTGAAAGCCATCTTTGCTACATCCTTGTCCAGTTTACGCAAAGTATATACAATCCAACTCAGGATCTCCGTCGCCACCGGTAGCTGAGAAGCTCTCATGTAGAAGGTCGTCGTTCGTGATCCTCTCCGGCCAAAAGATTTTTAGGGTCCTTTTCAGGAATTTATTAGCAAATATCGGTAGCTTCCGGTTTATGCTGTCATTGGTTTTCCACGTCTCCCAACCATAGAGGAGGATGAACTTGGCATAGGAGTTGAAGATTCGGAGTTTCAGAGAGAAAGAAACATGGTTGGATCTTCATACGTTCCTTCGCATAGTAGTGCTAGCGCGCCTTGTTGATGCGATGTTGATTCTGACTCCAGATTTTGAAGCGTTGATGTTGAGCACGTTGAATTTCTTTTGGATACCAGTGAACGAGTTAGACATGAGACGGATATCGTCTGCGTAGTCTATGTTATGGAGTTTTTAGCTCTGACACCACTGCTTTTCAGTTGGAGCTTCTGAGTCGGTGCGCATGAGGACGAGGTAGAGGACAGGGGTGAAAAGCCAGGAGATATAACGCACCCTTGTCTCAATCCTTTCGTGTTGATGAAGGCTGTGCTCACTTTGCCCTTGAAGCGCACCGTGCATGGAGCCTCTCGGTAGAATTCGCGTACGAGGTCGATAATAGTGTTTGGGATCTCTGCGAACCAGGTCGAAGACTCTGTCGATTTCGATGAATAGGAGGAAGACCGGGCTGTTTCATTTAACAATTTGTTCAATAACCATTCTCATTACGTTTGTTTGCTACTCACGTTGAAGGTGGTTCTCGATGGTTAGTGCGATCCTCGAAAGTGGCAAGCAGTATTAAGAAGAGTGGTGCCTCTCCAGTTTTAACACTCACTCAGGTTGCCTTTCATCTAGATGGTGTTGATCATGCCCTTCTTCCAACTCTCGAGAATACGTCGAGTAGACCAAGCCTTTGCGATGATGAGAGTCTTTTGTGACACATCTGCTCTCAACAGTTCCGCAGGCAATGTGTCCAGGCCTGGAGCTTTGCAGCTCTTCAGCTTGCGAATCCCGACTTCGATTTCAGCTTCGTCTGGGTCGTTTTTCGTGGACTTCAGCGCACAGAAGGGGCGAATGGGATGTAGGCCTCATCATCAGTTGGAGGTGACTCTGCGAAGAATTCCCTTCAGCGATCAAGTTGTCGCTGATGTGAACGTGTGTCCGTCTATGTTTCCATCCCACCTCCACAGCGCCATTCGCTTGACCGTATGAGCCGTATGAGCCGTTTTGGTGTAATTGACCCTTGAGTTTCCTTCTGGTCTCGATCTGTCTTGAAGTTAAGTCGCTGATCCAATGCTTACGTTTGTGTTGGGAGGTGTGGCATGCTTCCAGCTGATCGTAGAAGGTGGCCATTGTGTTCATCATAATCGTGTTTGGTGGAGGCGTAGTATTGTAAGATGGTGATGTTCCGGAACTTCGAGTGGAGGTTTGTACTTCAAGAGTGATCTCTTCTCAGTTGAGGATAGTAAATAGAATACCTACTCCGTTTTTAAGTTGCGTATTGTTACTACTTCAAATGAGTTACTCTCCCGCTTGCGTATAGAAATCGCCTTGCCCTTTCCATCTCGGTGGTATCGTTGCAACTCGGAGCAGACTTAATTCAATCTGGAGGTCGTAGAAAGGGCACATTCTAAGTACCTATTCGAGCTTGCGTTTGACAGCCAAATATTTTTGCCTATAAGTCCTGTCCGTTTAATCCCCTAATTATCGTTTCATTGATGTTTTACATGTTGGCTTATCGGGTCAACGCACAACCCCCAGTTACGTTAGAGGATCATACGGCTCGGCATTCGGGTCCCCGAACTAACTCGTGAAGCATTTATACAGCGAGCCGCTGTACGCTCGCTGTCATCCGCACCCATTCGGTGAAAAAACACTGAGGTAGACTGTTGACAAGAAGTTGAAGATGTGTTTGCCCATCCAGTCTTAACATGACTTGCCTCATGAAACCTCTCCGATTAGGTGCCGACCCATGGTTTCAAAGGGGTTGGATACCCAATCTGGGTGGCTCGGCATCCAGGGTGTACCACGTAAACGTTTGGAGTTGGATATTAGTCTAGGAGCGGCTAAGATATAACTAGGTTACATTGTATTGCGCATCACTAGGCCTTACACCGTTTTTTCCTTCTTAGTTGTGGCTATACTTGTTGCACATTAAGCTATAATCTTATCGACAGTCTACTTATTATTTTGTCCATAAGTTTATATTCATTTGACAGAAGAAGAGTGGGATAGTCGATAGTTTTTCGAAATAACCGAATTCAAACTATCAACTCACCATTCTCCAGAATAGCAATTAAATGGCCTTCTAGCCTAATCCATTTTTTTCGCCACGATTTCATTATGCCGGCTCACAATTCAGACGACGACAAATCTGAAACCTAGGGAAGCTTTAATGGCCCCTTGACAAGCCGCTTATGACATGTCTTCGTCATCTAGCACAAGCAATAGTACTACAATTGTTCGTTGTGTTTTCCATGGCATTGTGTTAGGACTGTTAAATATTTAATGCCACATTACGGGCAAGATGTACGCCGGCGACATCCGCTAACATTTCAAACCAACCCACGCCCACATCGATTTTCAGGAGTCCACTTCATTGCAAAATAATTTCCGCATCCGCATTTCGCTTCGGAATGGTACAAGTGTCTTGCCCGACTACTCGGGTGGCACATCGTAAAAGAACAATTTGGCACATGTGTACAATTTGGAATCCGCCCACTTTCCACTTGGCTTAATGGCCAGCTCAATCCGGAAGACAGATAGAGCTACCAAGTGAGGGTGATATTGATCCAATGTTTCTCTAATAAAGAAAGGCGTACAATAATCGCCCTCGTTGCCTTCTGAAACTAAAACTATTTACAAAGAAATGTAGAGAGAAAAGGCTTTGGAAGCTTATTATCTTTTGTCCTTGCACCCACACACGCGCCTTTTACAGTCATGGTTTCTCGTTTTTTCCCTTTTTGTTTTTTTGGTTTTTTGCCCTCTGCAGACATAAAAGTGCATTCAGCTACACTTGTTCGTTCGCTCTATGTTGCATTCCGTTATCCTCGTAGCCAGATGGCATACAACAATAGAAAAAGGAGCAAATGGAAGAGCGAGTTCTTTACACTTTTGCAAATACAATTCCACTTCTGGCACTGTGCACATATACACTAATCGACCAGAGCTTGGAATTTCGTGAAAGGAACCGTTCAAATGCACAGCGATCTTATCTAATTCATGGCAACGTTTTGTACAGTTGGACGCCCGCATACATAGCCTCAAAAGAGGCTATGGAGAGTCAGCATAAGCATCAAGCCGAGAATGCAATGATGCTTTCATATACTAGGCTACAGATTGCAGATGTAGCATCTATCTACGATATTCGAGACAAAGGCAAAGCAGAAGAGATGTCCGCCAACTGAATAACGTCTATGTGTACGAATGTGTTATCTATGCGAACTGATCCGTTTAGGGGTAGAGCAACATCAGCATTCGTATCGTTCAAGTGGCACAAACGACAAATGCACGAAGCACTGACGGGAGTTGAAACTCTTCTGCTTCTGATCCTTTGGTTTTTTTTTTTTTTTTTCAAGTTCCTTTTATCCTTTTACACTTTTTTATGTTTCAAAGCGGAACTTGAAAATGGTGAACACAAAATACCATCCTGAGAGTATGTCGGACAAATTAAAAGGACACACATGTGTATTTGGTATTTGAATCGACTCTGGATATGAAAAAGAAGCGAGAAATGTTGAAAAGTGTACCACCCACATGCCGTCTAACATAATACACCGGCTCAACCGTGTCCTTCTAGATATGAACAGAAGTTTTCTCTTTTCTCTTAGTTTTAATGCAGTTTCTAGATGAAAGTTTAAACTACGTATCGTACACACACACTGCTCTCCTCCCCCCTATCTTAGGCGTTTAATTAAGATTAAGATTAAGGATCCAAATGTTTTCCTGAGTAAGCCCGGAGATATTTTGTGGTGTATTTTTACTTTCAATTAGCACCTGGTACAATCTGCCACAAGGATAACCACTTCGAATGATTGAAAATGCTGTGGTTTTTCATCCTGTCTTATTCTTCCCTTCCTTGTTTTTTCTTTGTTTTGTTTTTGCTTTTGGCAGTCTTCGGAGTACATTTGTGGAGAGGCGAATAAGAGGTGTGAGATGGTCCACGGTCGGTGACAGATATGATGGATGGTGTGGTATTATGCTAAGGATTACAAGTATTAGTGAAATGGAGTTTAGTTATATTTAATTTTCTTCAAAGGATTCCATTACTAACAGGTGGTAATGGCGAGGTAACGAATCTTTCTCGAGAAGTGCTATTTGATTAGATTAATTATGAAGTAGTTAGTGATTGGGCCATTTGTTTTAAGAACGACAGATTACGAATTTGCAGTTTCCCTTCTGTTTTTGATAAAAAGTTACTTAAAATAGACTATCTCGGAAGAAATTCAATAAATTGTAACTAACTTAAATGACGCAAAAACAGAGACACAGGAACTATTTACTGTTCCCAGTATAAAACTATCCAAAAAATAAGGTGACAAATCACTTATTTTAAAGAATCTGTGCTTAATCCTCCAAAACAATGTCATCACCTGCAAAGTATTTTGTAATTTTCCTGGCCTGAAACCACACTGGTAAGAACCTATCAGATTGTCCACGAACGGTTTCAGGCGCTTAAACAGTACAGCAGAGAGGATTTTGTACGCAATGTTCAGGAGACTTATCCCTCTGTAATTGGCGCATTCATAGAGGTCTCTTTTCTCATGGACCGGACAAATGATACTGAGATTCCATTCATCGCGCATGCATTCTTCGACCATATCTTGCAGATGAGTTGGTGCATATTCCTGACCAGCTCATCGCCAGCTGCTTCAGACAGTTCCGCGGGGAGTCCGTCTACTCCAGCAGCTTTATAAGACTTAAGTTTCGATATCGCTATCTTAACATCTTCTAGGTGTGGACGCGATTCTCTTTCATCTTCGTTCATTGTGAATGGTTCGCTCTGCCTGACGGCGGCATTTTGACTATCATCGCCGTTACACAGTCTGCGGAAGTGGTCCTTCCACAATCTCAGCATCGACTGCGACTCCACTACGAGTTGTCCGTGCTCATTCCTGCAGGCTTCTTCTCTGGCATGTCGTTTCTGCAGTAACATCTGTCTATATCCTAGATCTCGCGCTTCTCGTGCTCCTTCTTTTTCCTTCTCAGAAGCAGTTGCTCCTCCCTCCTTTTCTGTTCATAGAGCTCGCGGGCAGCTCTCGTCCGTCGATGTAATGGAGCCATGTATGCCGAGCACATCTGAGGTGGCCTCTCTGATGGCGTTCTGACAACGACTTCATTGCTGTCCTATGATTTCTGCAGATCGGGACTTGTGAGACCGTGAGGGAGACTTGATCGGCGAAGGTCCTGGCGGCCTCTTGCGATTACAGCTTCCCGACGTTAAATTTTGGTGTTCTTACTCGACTCCGTTGATTCCGAGACATCCGCATCCGTACCTTGGCTGAACAAAGGTCCGAGTCGATGTTGGCTCCTCGAAAGTCTCGGACATCTAGGATGCTGGAGGAGTGTCTGCCGTCGATCGCAATGTGATCAATTTAATTGAATGTCGATTGATCGGGGTAGTGTACTTGCTACTACGAGATTATGTCCCGCCATAAAATCCACTAGCCTTAGTCCGTTTTATGACGTGGTGTTGTGTAGGCTGTGCTTTCCAATGACTCGTTCAAAGATAGCTTCCTTACCCAGCTTCGCACTGAAGTCTGCTAGAACGATTTTGGTGTCATAGCTGGGACATTGGGCATATGTTCTGCCTAGGAGATCATAGAAGTCGTCTTCATGTTGGTCATCTTTCTCCTCTGTGGGGGCGTGGACACATGATTAGCTTATATTGTCGAGATTGGCCTTGATGCGGATAGTTATGAGGCGTTCGCTTACATACTGGAAGCTTAAGACTTTTTTCCTGAGTCTGCCTCGAATAACAAATCCGCATCCGAATAAGCGTTGTTTATTTTCTCTGTAACAGTTTCCGTAGTAGATATCACAGTTTTTCATCCGCTTTTTGCCTGGCCCATCCCATCGCACTTCTTCGAGCGCGGTAATGTCTGGCTTATAGCAGTCCAAAGAGTTGACCAGTTGTCCGGCTGCACCTGGTCTGTTGAGGGACCTAACGTTCCAGGTGCAGATACGGAATTAGTTTCCATTTTGACGTTTGCGGGGGCCGTCAACATATAATCCGTCCGTATCCGAGGCTGTTAGTTGCCTCTGAACAAAGGTTTGGTTTTTGCGATAGGGATGTTAACCCTAAGTGCAACCCCCAACCTGCAGGACCAGGTTCCTCTTTCCCCAGGAACAAGGGGTCGGGTCGCTGCACACATTGGTTCACTACCTTGCGGGTGCCAGTAAAGCTATCCAGGGGAGGCCACGCGAAGGCTGTGTGTCAACTTGGGTTGAACAAGGACAGAGATCGAAGCTAGCGTTTGCCAAGTTAGACGCGATGAACTTCTTTGCTCTGTTTGCTCACTCCCTTCTCCCCTCTGAAAACATCGTTACTACCAAGATAAATTCATCCTCTGCGTACGCAATACTAACGTGCTCGAGCGAATTACTACGCACTATAACTTACTTACTTACTTAGGTGGCGCTACAGTCCGTGGTGAACCTGGGCCTCAACCAACAAGCGTCTCCAGCCGGCACGGTCTTTGGCCAGCTGTTTCCAGTGCCGCATGCCCAGTTGGTTGAGGTCCCTTTCCACCTGCGTGCGCCACCGCTGAGGCGGCCGTCCTCTGCCGCGCCTTCCTTCCGGAGTGGATTCGAGGACTTTTCGGGTCGGAGCTGTATCTTCCATGCGCTCTACATGGCCTAGCCACCTTAGACGCTGTATCCGTAGACGTCGTACCAGGCCAATGTCGCTGTACAACCCGTACAGTTCTTCGTTATATCTTCTCCTCCATACACCATTTGAACAAACGGGACCGTAGATAGTGCGCAGAATTTTCCTCTCGAAACGACCAAGGGCATCTTCATCCGCTTTTGTTAAGGTCCAAGCCTCTGCGCCGTAAAGGAGGACTGGGGTGATCAAGGTCTTATATAGTGTCACATTGGTTTTCCGAGAGAGGGCTCTACTTCTCAATTGCCTCTTGAGCCCAAAGAAACAGCGGATGGCAAGAGTGATTCTGCGTTTTATCTCAGCGCTGGTGTTGTTGTCGCTGGTAATCAGTGAGCCAAGGTAGACGAATTCCTTGACCACTTCAAAGTTATATCCGCCCATGGTGACGTTCTGGCCAATACGTCGGTGTTGTCCGTCTCTTTTAGATGAGAGCAGATATTTGGTTTTACCCTCATTAACCTTGAGACCCATCTTAGCCGCTTCTACCTCAATGCTCACGAAGGCCTCATTGACGTCTTGCTGTTTTCGTCCAATTACGTCAATATCGTCGGCGTACGCAAGCAATGCGTAGGGGTCTCCTTTCTTATGGACCGGGCAAACGATGCTGAGATTCCATTCGTCGGGCATGCTTTCCTCCGACCATACCTTGCAGATGAGATGGTGCATGCACCTTACCAGCTCATCTCCAGCCGCCTTAAAAAGCTCAGCAGAGAGGCCGTCTGCGCCAGCGGCTTTATTAGACTTAAGTCTTGATATCGCTATTTTGACTTCGTCTAGGTCGGGTAAACTGAATTCTGTTACTTCGTGGTCTATTGCGAATGGCTCGTTCTGCCTGACAGCGGTATCTTGTCTATCATCGCCGTTATACAGTCTGCAGAAGTGGTCTTTCCAAATCCTCAGCATCGACAGCGACTCTACTACCAGATCTCCATTTTCATCCCTGCAGGCCGCCACTCTGGCTTTGTAGCCATGGCATGTTCGTTTTACCTTGTTGTAAAATTTACGGGCGTCATTCCTGCGGAAGCATCTCTCCATCTCCTCGATCTCACGCTTTCCGTGCTCTCTCTTCTTTCTTCTGAAAAGCGTGTGTTCCTCTCTTCTCTTCTGCTCATAGATTTCGCGAGCAGCTCTCATCCGTCGTTGCAGCACGGCCTTATATGCCTCTTGTTTTGCTGCATGGGCTTGTTCGCATTGTTCATCGAACCAGGGGTTTCTAGGTGGTGGCTGTTTGAAACCCAGCACCTCTGACGGCGCTCTGGCAATGAGCCCATTCCTGCTCTATTGTTTGTGCTGCTCTGGGCAGATTTTGAGAGAGCTTTGAGGAGACACGATCGGCAAAGATTCTGGCAGTCTCTTGCGATTGTAGCTTTCCAACGTCAAACTTACGTTGTCCTACTCGACTCCTAAGCATTCTTGATATCCTCATTCGTACCTTGGCTACAACAAGGTAGTGGTCCGAGTCGATGTTGGCCCCTCGGAAGGTTCGTACGTCGAGAATACAGGAGGAGTGTCTGGCGTCGATCGCAATATGATCAATCTGGTTGGTGGTCGATTGATCACAGGACCGCCAGGTACCCTTGTGGATGTTGAGATGGGGAATCGCGTGCTTGCTACAAGGAGGTTACGCCCCGCTAGGAAATCGATTAGCCTTAATCCGTTGTCGGATATGTTGTTATGGAGGCTATGCTTTCCTATGATCGACTCAAATATGTCCTCCTACGGACTATAACCAACGCGGAATTTGGTCGGCTCTCGTCCTATCTAGGATAACAACCCCGGAAAGTAGTGAACGAACATCAACGACCCAAACATAAGAGAATATAAAAACTCTTACCTGCGAAAATGCGAAATATATGTAGTATGTATATGTAGTCTTAACGGGCGTGTATACACGAGAATATCGCTAGCAGCAGGAAAACCGGTTTGATGCTGTACACTAAAGCATACATGGGATTAATTTTTCTAGAGGAAAAAAATGTATATGTGAACCTTGTTCAAATGTGTTAGTGTTTCTGTCTTTTTGACATATCATTTGAAAGAGATATTTCATTTGACAGAGATATTAGGTGCGACCACGCACTAAAATGTTCCTTTGTTTTTTTCCGATGTTTACTGCTTGAAAAACCAATGACGATTGAAGCGCAACACCAGGCAAAAAAAGTGCGGACTCGAAAACTGAAGAGTTGTATATGTATTAGCTTTCCACTTCTGTTCACCCACTAAATTTGCGGAAGAAAATTGTATTCCGTTTCGTATCGCAACTTCAGCTCCCTCTCCCTCAAAACCGGTTTTTTGGGATGATATATTCTCGTGTATACATGCCCAATGTGCGTTTACTTCTGTCACCTTATTTTGTTAACCTTACATATGATGATACAAGGCTAGGTATAGAGTATCGCGCTCAAGGAAAAAATCGAAAAATGGAACAAAATGTTAGGTCTGATAAAAAGTTCTGAAATTGTAAAAGTTATACAACATAAACCAAATCTGCTTCACAAAGGAAGGTAAAGTTTCTGGGAATAAAATTGGACCAACAATTCTCCTGGAATGCATAAACAAAATATGTACACTCAAAGGCCATCAAAGCCCTTTGAGGCTTAAAACAACTCGTAGGTTAAACATGGGGACTAGACCCAAAAATGAGTCTGTGACGTTGCTTTATGGTGGAAAAAGGTGCCATGAACAAACTGAATAAAATACAAAGGCTAGTGAGTATCTGCACAACTGGAGCAGCGAAAACTACTTCGACTGCAGGGGTGGAAGCAATACTGAACATTCCGCAATTACACACTCCCATAAAGGCTGAAGCTGCAAAATAAGCCTTAATTCTACAGATAACCTACAAATATAAGGAAGGAGACCTGGTTGAACATCTGGAGATTCTTAAAAGGATGGAGCTGACCCGAGGAAGTGACCTGATATCCCCTGACTTGAACTTTAAGGTACCCTACGAAGTACTCATACCAAAAAAAGAATAAAGGAACAGCAACCCCTCGGGCATGTAGGATGTAGCCCAGAAATGGTATTCCGATGGGTCGAAAGTCCGAAGTCCGAAAGGATGGTGAAGGACTAGCAAAGGCCTCGTAGGGGTAGCATCTACCGACGAATGCTGGCCCGACAAAAAGCGACTACGAGCCTCTGCAGCCGAACATCTAGCAGCTCTGCTAGTCAGGTCCTACTTCCACCTCCTCGTGGTGCCATCTGGAAATTTCCTTAAAAGGGAAATTACTGACGGAGGAGGCCGAATGGCGAATATCCTGCGCCACCAAACAGGATTAGTGTCGGTTGGGCTATGGTCTAGCGAACCATAACCGTAAAATCACTAATTGCTCAGAAACAAAAAACAGCCTCGGATAATAAAACGGAACGGATCTATGTTGAAGACCCTATAAGAAAACAAAAAACAAACAAGGACCTTCGGTTCTGTACGTGGAATGTTAGGTCCCTAAACAGACCACGTGCGGCCGAACAACTTGCGGACGCCCTAGACCGCTATAAAGCGGACATAACCGCCATCCAGGAAATGCGATGGAATGGACCGGGTAAAAAGCGGATGAAAAACTGCGACATTTACTACGGTGACTGTTATAGGGAGAGAGGACAGAGACTATTTGGATGCGGATTTGTTGTTAGAGGTGGACTAAGACATAAAGTCCTAAGTTTCCAGTATGTGAGTGAACGCCTCATAACGATCCGCATCAAGGCAAATTTCTGTAACATCAGCCTCATATGCGTCCATGCCCCCACGGAAGACAAGGATGACTCAATCAAAGATGATTTCTTTGATCTCCTAGACAGAACATATACCAAATGCCCCAGCTATGATACCAAAATCGTACTAGGAGATCTTAACGCTAAGCTGGGTAAAGAAAGCATCTTTGAGCGGGTCATCGGCAAACACAGCCTACATGACACCACATCCGATAACGGACATAGACTGATCGACCTTGCCACGGGGCGAAGTCTTCTTGTAGCCAGCACACGATTTTCCCACCTCGATATACACAAAGGCACCTGGCGGTCGCCAGATCAATCAGTCACCAACCAGATTGACCACATCGCGATTGACGTCAGACACTCCTCCACTATTCTTGATGTTCGCACTTTCCGAGTAGCGAACATCGATTCAGACCACTATCTTGTAGTAGCCAAGATACGTCAGCGCATAACACGAACACCGCGGAGTAGAGTTAGAACACCAAGCTATGACGTCGGAAAGCTACTATCGCCGGAGATCGCCAGTGCTTTTGCCAACCGCGTCTCCCTTAAGCTCTCCGATACACCTCAATCCTCCACTCAGTCAGTAGAGCAACAATGGAGCCTGTGCAAACAAGCCCTGAAGAGCACAGCAACGGAAGTGCTGGGCCTTAAAGCTCCACCACGACGAAACACCTGGTTCGATGACGAGTGTAGAAGGATTCATGCGGAAAATCAGGAGGCATACAAAGCCTCACTACACAAAAAAACAAGAGGGACTCGTGAGCTCTAAGAGCTTAAGAGAAGGGAGTAACATAAGCTTCTCAAGAGAAAAAAGAAAGAGCACGAGAAGCGGGCGATTAAAAACTTGGAGAGGTGCTATTGCAGGCACGACGTTCGAAGATTTTATCAGCGGATAAAACGAATGTTTCAAGTCTATAAAGCCCGAACGGAGGCCTGTAAGGTTGAGAACGGACACCTAGTAGTAGAATCGCAGTCGATGCTGAGAATTTGGAAAAACCACTTCTGCAGACTGTATAACGGTGATGACAGCCAACATACCGTCGTCAGGCAGAATGATCCATTTTTTAACGACGAAGATCGCAGAGAATTCCGTCTCCCTGACCTCGACGAAGTTGAGATTGCCATGTCGAAACTCAAGTCGAATAAAGCTGCTGGCGCAGATAGACTGTCTGCTGAGCTCTTCAAAGCGGCTGGCGGTGAGCTGGTTAGGAGCATGCACCGGCTCATCTGTAAGATATGGTCAGAGGAAAGCATGCCCGAGGAATGGAGTCTCAGCATTGCTTGCCCGATCCACAAAAAAGGAGATCCCTTGGACTGCGCCAACTATAGAGGAATAAGTCTCCTTAATGTCGCATACAAGATCTTCGCTGCCGTTTTGTGTGAACGCCTGAAGCCATTCGTAAACAAGCTGATAGATCCTTATCAGTGTGGCTTCAGGCCAGGGAAGTCCACCACCGATCAAATCTTCACACTACGGCAGATCCTGGAGAAAACCAATGAATTTCAAGTCGATACACACCATCTATTCGTCGACTTCAAGGCCGCATACGACAGCGTAATTAGAAACGAACTATATAATGCCATGTTTACTTTTGACATCCCTGCTAAGCTCATCCTCGCTGCTCCATCCGAATCGGTGCAGAACTGACCGATAGTTTCGAAGTCAAGAAAGGATTTAGACAGGGCGATGCGTTGTCGTGTGATTTTTTTAACATCATATTAGAAATGATTGTGCAAAAATCACAGGCCAATACAAGAGGCACAATCTATTTCAAATCCTCGCAACTCCTTGCATACGCCGACGACATTGACATAATAGGTAGATCGCAGCGAGATGTCAATGAGGCGTTTGCGAGTATTGAGATGGAGGCGGCAAAAATTGGTTTGGCAGTTAATGAAGGCAAGACTAAATATCTGCTGTCATGGAAAAAGGACATTTACCACCGACGTCTTGGACAGAACGTGCATATTGGCAGATATAAGTTCGAGGTAGTTAAGGACTTCATATACCTCGGCTCCGCGGTGACTTGGAACAGCGACACCAGTATCGAAATCAAGCGCAGAATTACTCTTGCCAACCGCTGCTTCTTTGGGCTCAAGAGGCAACTAAGAAGTAGAGCCCTCTCTCGTACGACCAAGTTGACCTTATTTAAGACCTTAGTTATCCCGGTCCTGTTATACGGCGCAGAAACATGGACTTTATCTAAAGCGGATGAGGAAATCCTTGGTCGTTTCGAGAGAAAGATTCTGCGTTCGATTTTCGGTCCCATAAACACAGCGGAGGGTTGGAGGAGAAGATTCAATCACGAACTGTACGGGTTGTACAGCGACATGAGTCTGGTCAGGCGTCTACGGATCCAACGCCTAAGATGGCTAGGCCATGTAGAGCGAATGGACACCACAGCTCCAGCCCGAAGAGCCTTTGAATCCAACCCCGAGGGACGAAGAAATAGAGGACGGCCGCACCTGAGGTGGCGCGCACAGGTGGAAAGGGACCTCAACCAACTGGGCGTGCGGCATTGGAAAAGACTGGCGAAAGATCGTGCTAGGTGGAGAGGCATGTTGGTTGAGGCCCAGGTTCACCCCGAACTGTAGCGCCCGTTAAGTAAGTAAGTAAGAAAGTCCGAAGCAAAGTAGGGGCGGCAGTGATAGGACCAAGGTACTCTGCGGTGAGTCAGCAATATTTCAAGCTGAACTGTTCGCAATTAATGACAGCACAATATATCGGCAACAGAAAGCCCAATAACATCAAGATATCTATATTCTCAGATAGTCAAGCGATTCTCAAGGCACTAATAGTGTACATATCCAACTCTAAGGGCGTATCGGAATGTTACAAAACACTGAACAAACTGGCAGAAAATAACAGCCTAAAGCTGATTTGGATGTCAGGCCATGGAAACCATGACGGCAATAAAAAGGCCGACATATAAGCTAAGACAGGTGCTCAGGTACCTTTTACAGGGCCTTTTCCTTGACGGGCTGAACATCTCCGACACAAACTTAGGCCCAATCAAAGGGATTATAAAAAACAGGAATCGGTTTTGGAAGAGCCAGGAGAGTACTAAACACTAAAAAGAAAAAACAACTTGTAGAACAAATCTACAATCCAAAACGAGTTTAATAAAGCCGACCTAAGTGTGCTATGTTTAGCATTAATAGGACACAGAGCATGCAATTGCCACTCCTACCAATTGGGTCACAACAGCACAGATATCTGTTGGCGATGTAGCAAAGCCTAATGAAACCATTGAGCACATATTGACTGTCTGCCAAAGCGTTTCCCGAGAAAAATTGGAATTGACCAACAAAGCAACAGTAATAGGGAAAGACTTTCAAGAAATCCCATCTAGAGAAGGTGCCAAATTTTTGAAAAAAGCACTTAAATTCTAGACCAAAGAAGGGGGTACTATAGACCTTTATGGCCGCAGTGCAGGTATTTTCATGTGGCATGTCTCGATATTTTTCGGCTGAAGTCATGATGCCGTCGATGAAGAAGTCTTGTGTTTTATCGATGTTGAAGTTATTAATAGAGCTCACCAGGCCACTGTAGAGATTGAAATGAGAGAAAGTCAGAGGTAGTGCTAAATGGGAATGTCCCAACAGTCGATTCAGGCCACTTTATTTCAATTGCTTTCGGTTCGCCATTTGGTAAAAAATTCCTTTCCAGCTTCACCACATACTTGTGCTGCGTCTTCTGTTCTGTCAATTCGTGTTTCGCAAAAGGTTGAGACAGTTTACCTTTTTTTTCGCACGAACTTTGATATTCCGATGTCGTACGTGAGCCATTTTTCATCACACGGAACGACTCGTTCCAGAAATGGCGCAAGTTTACTCACAGCTGTGAATGCATTAGCAGTTCTCATTTCGCGAATAGAAGCACAATGTGACTTTGAATATTGTAATGAGACATGGGACTATAAGGACTCAAAAAAGGTTAAGTGGTAACACGAAATGTTAATTTTTTCAAATATCTGTAGTTTTTATAGTCATATAGTATGTACAAAAAATCTGTATCCTTGAATACAAAATGTCATGCCGTGCAACCAGATGAATCATGTAAACTTATTCACTTTTCAGATATGCAATTACTCATTCAGAATACAGTCATTTCAATCACAAAGTGAATAAATTTATTTTTACAAAGCTTGACGTACAGAATTGGCGCCAGAATGAACCACACATGCCCCACCATTAGTCGGCGATTGTTTTTATACAATGGACGTCATTTTTTTTTTGTACAACCTTGATAACAAATCGCCAAACCAGTTGTCAGCCTCTGAATCCAATGAATCATGATACCAGTTGGAACATAAGGATAGTCAATCTGCTATCAAAACCATTACACAGATTTCATAAATAAAGCCAACCAGCTTAGAGGGAATTAATGTGAGTCTTGTCTAATTTTACAAAAGGCCCGTAAAGACCTACTGGTACGACTCACTGGAACGACATCTTCTAATTTCTGCCTAATTAATCGATCTATGATAAAGTCCATAATGGAAGATGTAATTTTACATTAATTTCAATGTCCCTCACGCTGTCCAATACCAATGGGGTAGGTGGTGAAGGTTTGAGAGAGTTCTTGGAATTAATTAATGCCGGTTGTCACAGAGTGATGTATTTCGAATAAACATTCATAAATTGGTCCTACCACTAACCGGAGAACGGTGAAGAGATGGAAGGAAAGAAAAGGTTTAAGTTAAACTGGTTCTGCACACGCCAGTTGGCGTTGGTGACGTTTCGCTACCAGTCCTTTGGTTGGCGAGCGATGATTTATGCGGATTCAAGGCCCGCTACTGTCGTTGGATTGCTTTTACAGATACATATATTTTATAGCATACAATTGTACATAAAGTTTTTGTTTATTTTTCGTATACATAGTTCACAACGCGATGGGGTATTCAAATTGTTACTTGACTGCTGGAGGACATAGACTGATTGTTATTAATCTCTCTACTCGTGGGTTGACTTTCTGGCAATGGGGCTTTGTGTTTAACTTGCGTTCATTTAAATATGACTGACGGTTTAGACTAATTAACAGAACGAAAATGAGAATGTGAACAGGAAGGGGCGATTAGTCAGGCCTGATGGCAACCGCTTGTCGAGGATCTACTTTTACCTCCCCAAGAGCTGAAGCTTAAATCGTAAATTTTCACTCTTTTATTATAAATTTCCTATGAGCATAATTCTCTTTTTCGTACGATTAATAGGCGAAACTCTGAATGATGATTACTGGAAACATGGGACCTGAGGGGTGGAATGTAGGAGTGCTACAGGCAATCAAATAGGTCATTGGTGTCATGTAGGTCATGATATTATTTTTGGAGGCTCTGAACCTTGTCTTTATTTAACCTCTTCGAGCCCATAAGGTTATTTTCGAGCATTGTTTGTGTGAATGATTGGTGTCCAATTGACGTGATTGATTTAATAGAGCTTAATTTATTGGGTTGCGGCCGCCCGTGGCGCAGTGTGTAGTGTGTTGGACCCTGACGCACGATGAGCGAGTTCGGATCCCGATAACACCAACGCCATCGAATGTTTATTTCGCGACGTTCCTCCTCGGCGGGATACTGGCAAAACCCCCCGTAGTAAACTTGCCATGAAAAAGCTTCTCGACTCACGCCGTTCGGAATCGGCATTAAACTGTAGGTCCCTTTCACCTGTGTGAAAAATAAATCACACACAACATGGGGGATTGAGAGAAGCTTGGCTCTGGTCCTTCATGGGCTGTAACGCCACCAAAGAAGAAATTGATTGGTTTGGGGAACCCTTTTTTCAGACCAAAGACGAGAACGGATCCTTGCAGATAAGTACATTGTATCTATTAAGAAATTTCATTTAACCCAGTCGGTACCACATATGAAGTGTATCAACTTTCACAATAGCCCCCCCTTTAATTCTGCACAAAGATTATAATATTGCTCAACCAATTCGTTACAAAATTCGAAGCATTCTTGATGATTCTCCGAAATTGACTTACTCAGAACCATGGTTACAGCCGCTTTGACGCCATGATGAGTTTTCTAGAGGTGTGTTTTGGTGAATAAAAAAAGCCGCAACGTTAGAATGCTTCTTTTCGCCAAAAGGCGCATTGTCGGGGTGCAAGATTCAGCCCTTCTCGGCGATTTCATGTCACACACAGAGAGGTGACAGAAGCACCTTCACCTGGATCATCTTCTACTAATTCACGGCCCTTCTTGAACCGCTTGACGCATTTAAACACACCTGTTTTTGACATACACTTGTCTTTATACACCACCTGCAATTTTCGGAGGATTTCCGAAGATTTTTCACTAAAAAATTGTTGTGCTTTTGTCGAACGATGCAGTGTTGCCAGTTTTCGAGTTATGACTGAATTCTCGGGGCTTAATTGCACCCCGTATATAACGCAACGCTCGATAAGCGAGTTCGGACTCCGCTAACACCAACGCCATCGAATGTTTACTTCGCGATGACCTTCTCGGCGGGGTGCTGCCAAAATCTAGCGTAGTATGCTTGCCTTTATCCAAGGAAGCAAGTTTCTTTGGTTAAAATATGTCGAATCAAAAACCACCAAAGCGCTGTTAACTTTCTGACTATTCATAGGTGCCTTTGTCGAAAAATTGGGTTTATCGCTGCAAACGCCCTCTGGGTCTACACGGCAATGATACTACCGATAATCTCATATCTGGCGGAACAGTCTAAGATGATATGATAAACCTTCCACACTTTGATATATTTATCAGAGGGTGCGCTCTGAAGTCAGGTCTCGTTTTAAGAGAAATGGATTTAGTACAACTGGCATTGAAATGACAGTACGCTTGTGAGGGAAATATCATGTGACACTTGGAAGGCTAAACTCACTAGGGCTGGTTTGTGTCCCAGGCCATTCTGGGATCCCAGGAAATGAGATATTCGATGAACTCGCTTGAACGTGTTCAGATGACAATTTTTCAGGACCTGAATTTACTTTATGTTTATCTGCTTCCATGGTCAAAGCCTGTATCAATAATTGCATCTCTAATGCATACAATCATAGATGGAGGGAATATTCAGGATGCAGGATGACTAGCGCATATGTTCTGATGTCTGCAAGAAATCTAAAGCATTATTTTTATCCTCAAGACTTGCAGAGGACGTCATCATACTTTTGCCAAGCATCTCTGCACGCTTGGCATCAGTGAGACGCGAACCTGTACTGCATGTTGCGTATAGGATGACACAGCGGAACACTGTCTGTTTGCCAGTACAATGCATCAGTATTTGCGGCTTGGTGCTCCAACAGACAGTAGAAGCCTACAATAAACAAAAAAAAAATTAAATGTGCTTGCCTTGAAAAAAAAGCTACTCGTCTCCCGCCGTTCGGAATCGGCATTATATGGTGGATCCCATTCATTTGTGTGATAAACAAATCGCACACAACACGGGTGAATGAGAGAAACTGGGCTCTGGCTCAATCGAGCTGTAACCCCACTCATAAAAAGATACGTCACATCTATTAAGAAATCTTATTTAGCCCAAACGCTATGATATTTGAAAATGACCACGTACAAATTTCCTGACCCATACGATGGTTGCTACATAGATTTTGAAATAGATTTAAGTTTCGGTGTATAGAAACTTTTTCGAATATCTGAACCACTTTTAGAAGTATCTTTTCAATACCGATTAAAGAACCTCCAAATCGTGTGAATGGAACGTATTCACCGCTACCTGTCGCGTCGAAAAACGTTGATACTGGGCGCCAAGTTATGATTTTACGGCGGATGACCAATTGTTGGGTCATATAATTACCCAAATAATGGTTCATGAAATTCGTCCTGCAGCAAAGTGAGACCAAGGGTGAATTCGGAAAACTAGCGAAACACGATGGGTTGCGATGATGCTTTGTTAGCAAGAGTCGAAACATGGTTTAATCCACGTCAAAAGTCATAGAAAATAATTAAACAGAAATTCAGATTAAACTTATCAACCACCTCTAAACAATACGAATACCATTCGTTCTGAGAACTAAAAATGTCCAGCTATACATATTCATAGAGGTGCTGTCCTTTCCCAAGACTTAGGTGGCACCCTACATATCTATTTGGTAATACAAAAAGTCGCCGTAGCTTTTACGTTGAACAAACAATTTTCTTCATTGAAAATAAGTTTAACCAGGTACATATTGGCCATTATTGCAAATAAGCTGTTGCCGTTCTTAAGACACATAGCTTCATATCTCCATTGCTGTAGAACTTCTGTGGTTTATCGGCGAAAAACTTGGCCAAGTGATTTTCAACGGCCGGCCAATTTTATAACATCAACAGAGTTTTGTCGTTTCCATTGGAGTCAAGAAGCCTTGGTTTCAATGTCATAAGCATATTTCGCCACCAGTAATAAAGATCATTCAAGAGCTCATGAGCGTTGCTCATTCAAAACTTAGTAATTTCGAAATAAACATCTCTGACGCATATTTTATGTCGGATATATCGGAAAAAAAAACATGGTATGAGCTAACTGATATATCGATATCCTCAGCAACTTCTTTCAAAGTGATTCCATGATTCTTAATAACAATTTTATTCATCCGTTGTTGGTCTCCGGGCGCGTCCAAGACGAGCGTCGCCATTTACATTTTCTCGGCCTACGAAACTGAATATAAATTAAAGAAATGAATTAACTCACAGTTGCCTTATTTCCTGAGCAAACTTCGTATACATTTTTCAATTGATAGTGTCCCTGTGTTTTCCATTTATTCTAATAACTTAACGTTTGGGCTGTCATGGGCTGGTTACACTAGCCGCATTAGTAGAATGTTAGAATGTATTTTAAACTCTTCTCACTACTATAATTGTAATGGCCTATTTCAGAGATATACATACGATAAAATATCTATTCAGCTTCATCGATTTTTTTCTTGTTTAAATCTGGCATGAAAACATATTTGTGTCCTCATCCAAATTCCTTGCAGTAAATCCAATTGTGAACTTCTCTTCCCAATTTTCTTCTTCTGATGAAATCCATAAAGCCTGATAATGGGGGCTCTAAAACAGCACCATTTCCCATATTCTAGAATGTGTGTTATTCCAAGATCCAATTCCCTGTCAACCAAAGTACATACATCATCACGATAAGCCCAGATACATATGTACATACATCGAAAGACCTATGAACATATGTACATATGTATGTTTGTGCAAAGAAGAGCCCCATCATTATTATTTTCATTTTTGTCTTCCTATTCCTGACACATTTTTATCTTTAATTCTGACAAATTTTATATCTTCTCTGCTTTCAGATTCGATCTCATGCAAGGATCAACTAGAACACGCTACGCATAATAACACCTATGAATGGAATACCATAACGTCTCGTATCATTCCTTCATATCACCGTGTTAATTAAAACCGGAAGCATATAATTATGGTTGTTTGGGCTGATTCCGCTTTATGATTTTTCATCTCGAAACAAGGACATCGGTTGCCTTAAGAAAACCTAACTGAATACAAAGAAGAAAACAAAAATTGCTGTATGTGATATGAATATTACGGATGCATAATATCTTGAAGATTGTTTGAGACAGTTTGGCCCAAGGGCCATGTCTGCCGACAAGAGAGCTCTATCCAAGACCAATGGATGAAATTATGGTCGCAATTAGTAAATACAGTTTCGACAAGGACGATAAGGACAAGAGTGGTAACATCATATGTAGCGGCAGCGGGAATAAAGCACATGCGACAAGAATACAAAATTGTTCATTGGTTAGTATGGCAAGGGTTTCTATTTTTTCCTTTTGTTCAAATGTGTGAATGGATAAAGGGAGAATGAAGGGTGGGGCTTGTGGACCGCTAGACTAGTAACTTTTTATGGTTATTATTATTATTGTTGTGTTGGAGGATACACTTTTGTTGTGTTGATGTGTTATGACGTGTTTCTTCATTTGAGTTTTTCTTTGGTTTCTTTCGTTTGGAATGTCCTTGAATGGCTGTTATACATTCATATACTCGGCATTGTCATCGACATAATCTGTCATGGCAAACGAACCTATACATACATAGGTTGCGCTTCTTAGAGCATCGCCTTATAAGTGAAAGGATAATGGTGTGGAACAGTAGTTAGTGCATTGTGTGGTTGCGGTTGGCTTGTCTTATGGTGTATGCTTTATTCATTTCATGTTCTCTGGTTTGAAAGTTTCTTGTGAAACAATAGCTTCGGGCATATTACAAAAATGCATGTGTGTATGGTGCATATACGAACGCTTTCATTGGTATGATTTAATCGTAGGATGAGCTCGATTGAGGGTGAGGTTTGCTTTCAATAGGCGAAACTTGAAAGCGTCAGGAAAAGTTCGTTGTACTGTCAGACGATGGATGATAATAGATGGTGAGAAAAGTATTCTTCTTCTGTGCAAGCATACATATGTGTATGTATGAACGCATGTATGTATGTATACATATAATATGCATATATTTTTAACTTACATAAGTGGATATGATACATCCAGTGGATAATGGATGCAGCAGGGAGGCTGAGTTACATATGTAGATACAGTATTGTTCGAAACCTAAGCAACTTTTTCCTACGAATTATTCAAAGTCAAATATTTACGTATTTGTTCCTTTTAGAGAACATAAAATATTTTTATTAATTAGATTTGGTACTTATAAATGTATGATAAAAGCAAAAACTTCCGCCGAAATTAAATTTTTCGGCGGTCCCGGTCTCTCTATACGTCTTAATTAGCCGCGATACAATGGATTTGTTGGTATTAAATTTTTTAGAAATTGAAATCTGGGATTCGCCATTAGTATAGCATTCAATAATCTTAGATTTGAACACTTTTCCGTACTGTGTACGAGCCATAATTCTTGACTGATTATTTGAAATAAAACGCGTGTTAATCGAAACTTTTTTACAACACAAATGCTCTAAAAAGTGCATTGCATGCAGAAACGTAAAGCAATCGCCAAAAACTACCGTTAGGATACCGTTTGTCGTTGAACATTTGCGTCTACAGTGAAGTTGCTTAGGTTTCGAACAGCTATTTTTTGAGATGAATTTGTATACATATTTTTGTTTTTTTTTTTTTAATGAACTAGTTTCGAGTTTTTGCTTTTATCATACATTTATAAGTACCAAATCTTATTAATAAAAATATTTTATGTTCACTAAAAGGAACAAATACGTAAATATTTGACTTTGAATAATTCGTAGGAAAAAGTTGCTTAGGTTTTGAACAATGCTGTACATATACTGTCATTGGCAGCTCCAAACAATATCCCTGACAGTTATGCACCTTTTTGTGCAATCTAATCAACTTTTGGATATAGAACTCTCAGGATACGCAGGTATCTATTTTTCATCCAACTGATGTTTTATAATGAAACACCAAGGCAGATACATAAGTACATACATATGTATGTACCTACATATGTACCTACATATGAACATATGCACCTACATGTGTACATACATATATACCTACATATGTACATATGCACCTACATATGTATGTACATATTTCCCGCCCTTTACGTGCCGTTAGGAGTCAAAATATCGTCGTGAAGCCTGAACAGGAGGCTCACGTAATCATGAACTAGCATAAAAAAAAATAAAATAAAAACAGCTCTATTGTAATGACCTTCGAATAGCTGTATACTTACTTACTTAGGTGGCGCTACAGTTCGGGATGAACCCGGGCCTCAACCAATAAGCCTTTCCAGCTAGCACGATCTTTTGCTAGCTGTTTCCAGTGTCGGACGCCTAGTTGGTTAAGGTCTCTTTCCAACTGCGGCCGTCATTTGCAACGTCGTCCTTCTGGGTGGGAGTCAAAGACTTTTCGGGTCGTAGCTGTGCTGTCCATTCGCTCTACATGGTCTAGCTATCTAAGACGTTGGATCCGTAGACGTCGTATAAGGCCGATGTTGCAGTACAGCCCGTACAGTTCGTGGTTGAATCTTCTCCTCCACTCTCCGTCAACACAAACGGGACCGAAGATTGTACGCATACGTTTCCTCTCGAAACAACCAAAGGGCTCTCTATCCACTTTTGACAAGGTCCAAGCCTCTGCACCATATAGGAGGACCGGGATGGCTAAAGTTTTAGAGAGGGTCACCTAAGCTTTCCAAGAGAGGGCTGTACTACTCTATTGACTCTTGAGCCCGAAGAAACAGCGGTTGGCAAGAGTTGTTCTCCGTCTAATCTCAGCGCTGGTGTCGTTTCCGCTTGTTACCAGTGAGCCAAGGTAGACAAAATCCTTGGCTGCATCAAAGTTATAGCTGCCAAGACGTCGGTGTTGTGCGTCTTTCTTTAATGACGGCATATATTTGGTTTTCCCCTAGTTTATTTTCAGCCCCACATTAGCCGCTTCTGCTTTAATGCTCACAAAAGCTTCATTGACGACTCGCTGTATTCAACCATCTTGACCATCTTCGCCGTTAAACAGTCCGCAGAAATAGTCTTTCCACATTCACAGCATCGACTGTGATTCAATAACGAGGTGTCCGTGTTCATCCCTGCAGGCTTCCGCTCTGGCTTTATAACCATGGAATGTTCGTTTTACTCTGTGGTAAAACTTTCGAACGTCGTTCTGCGATAACATCTCTCCATCTCCTCGATCGCGTGCTTCTCATGTCCTTTCATTTTCTTTCTGAAAAGATCGTGCTCCTCCCTTCTTTTAGCACATAGAGCACATGGGCAGCTCTCGTTAGTCGATGTAACGTTCTGTTTTTCTGCATGTACCTGTCTGCACTCATCATCAAACCAAGGGTTTCGCCTAGTTGGTGGCTTAAAACCGAATACATCGGAGGCAGCATCCTTGATGGTGCTTTGACAACGTCTCCAATGGTGTTCTATGGTTTGTGGAGTTTACATAGGCTCCTGAGAGAGCTGGGGGGAGACATGATCGGCGAAGTTCCTGGCGGTCTCTTGCTTTGCAACTTCCCGACATCACATATGATGGTCCTACTCGACTCCGCAGTGTTCGGGTTATCCGCATACTTACCTTGGCTGCAACAAGTTAATGATTCGAGTCCATGTTGGCTCCGCAAAAAGTTCGGACATCCAAGATGCGGGAGGATTGTCTGGCGTCGATCGCAATATAATTGATCTGATTAACAGATAATTCATCAGGAGACCGCTAGGTTCCCTAATGGGTATTGAGATGTGGGAATCGTCTTTTAGCCTGAATCCGTTTTCGGACGTGTTGCCGTGTAGGTTGTGCTTTCCTACGACACGTTCAAAGATATCCTCCTTACCCAGCTTCAGGTTAAAATCTCCATCCATCCATCCACCATCTTGGTGTCGTAGCTGGGACATTGGGCGTATGTACTATCTAGGAGGTCATAAAATTCATCTTTGACTCTGTCATCTTTTTGTTCTGTGGGGACGTAAACGCATGTCAAGCTGATGTTACCGAATGTAGCTTTGATGCGGATTGTTAAGAGGCGTTGGCTCACCTGGCGGAAGCTCAAAACTTTTTGCCTAAATCCACCTCGAACAACAAATCCGCATCCAAATAGACGTTGTCTGTTTTCCTTGTAGCAGTTTCCGCAATAAATGTCACAGTTTTTCATTCTCTTTTTACCCGGTCCTTCCCATCGCACATCTTGGAGTGCAGTAATGTCTGCTTTATAGCAGCCTAGGGCGTTTTTTTAACTGTTCGGCAGCACCCGGTCTTTTAAGGTGCAAAACCGATAGTCCTGTCCTTTTATGCGTTTGCGGGGGTCGTCAACATGTAGTCCGTCCGTTACATTAGAGGCTTGTGGTTATCTCTGAGTTTGTAGTCTTTTTTATGGTAACGGTTTACTAGGTCGTAGCCCAACCGACTAATTCTGTGGGGATGGGACTTACTAACAGTACCGCAAGGTGTTCGTATGTAGTGGCTCTTCTTGCTTTTAGGCAGGCCAGCATCCTTCGGATTAATGAAACCCCAACGAGGCGTTAGTTAGTTTTTTGCCTTCCGAGTATCTGTATAGTTCTACAGCCTTCTCCTGAACTCCACTTTCAGTGGATTGAGGACAGCTTTCATCTGTGTTCATTGCTACATTATTTTTCAGGGTTACAAACAATACAGATTTACGTCGAAGCTGTGGTATCCATCTGATCAATTAGTGGTCGATCAAGGAGCAAAGGTTAACATGTTAGACAGTTTCCGGCCCGAATGGCAATGTCGGTTCTCCATTCAGATTCTTGGCTAATATAGTTGTAGCTTGCAACTGTGAGTATACAAATGTATTTGCACAATCTGATAAGTCTCAAACCTAACCATGGCATTGTATCATCTGATTTCTTAATCGCTTGGTTTTCAAGGTTTGTCTGTGTTATAAAATGGGTATGGAAAACATACAAAAGGGTACACGATTTTATTTTAGTTAATAAAACAATACCTGGCATATACCGTTGAGGTAGTATTTTACTTAAATGTTGACCACGACTAGGTTCAAGTGATCCAGAAGAGGAATCCAATTTTAAGTGATTTTCTCGAGCATGTTGTCTGGTCAGCAATGCATGCAAGGCTATTTACAAGGCTGCAATTTATGCATTTATCATGGTAAACACTAGTTCAAAATTGTCGGCCGTCCGATAGCCGTAAAATGGTCTAAGTGCGCGAAAATATTTTTGACGTAGTTTCGATAACATAATAAATGAATAATTTAGTTTCATTGTAAAATGGCAATACTAGCCCAGTACAACGAAAAAAACAAGGGTCACAAATTCATGCGTGGGTTAGTAAAAATAGAAAACTGAAAAACCAAGCAGCAAAGAAATTACCCTGAAGTCAACAAATACATCTGTCCTAGGCCGTTTTATTGCAAGAGTATTTGATCGATAGTGGTCGAAGTGTACTGATGACCATGGAATTGAAACTTGGCTTTTGCCCTTGTATCGAATAAGTTTTTGGCGGAGCTTCTTCCCAACGGAACATGTTCAGGAAATGCTTCTCGATAATCACCATTCTTAATGTTATGAAAAAATAAGGATCAATCACATGTTCGTTGCAAATTTCGCACCAAAGAGTGGCTTTAAGTGGATGCAATATTGGAGCAGGTTTAAGAGCACACTGCAGTATGTTATCCTCACCTGACAAGCAGCAAGTGGTCAACTACGGTTTGCCATTGATAAGAAAAAATTTCCAAAACGTTTACCAAATTTCGACAAAACGAATGTCTTCTGATGCCGAATTGTGGCATCCATACCCTCATCTATGTTTGTGGACTCTCACGGACCTCATCGGACGAACGCGAAACACGGAATCAGTTCACACAGGACGCTTAGCTAAATGTACAGGACGACGAGGAAACCGAAGCAAATCAAACCAAACCACCATCAAGCAAAAAATTTTAATTTTACTCAATATTTTTCAAATCGAACCATTGTCTATGCCTAACAACCACAGAATCAAAATAACAACATCAACAATTAATTAGCAACACTGCAGTACCTAATTTAGAGTAAGTGCAAAAGAAAAAAATTAAAAACAAACTCAATAATGTCGAAAACCACTCTATTTAATTATCCTTTTACCTTTTATTCTTGCCCACTTGATAAACATCCACAACGATCGATCCTTTAGTGCCCACAGGTAGTATGAAGAGTCTGTGAAAGTCAATTAACTGCGACAAAGTGGTTGTCATAATGATGGCAAAAAAAAGAAAGAAAATGAGGAGTTGGGCATCTTCAACAATACGGCAATGTGGCATAATGACACTTTGAATATTGGGGAGTAGCAGGAATGGTAATTAAACCAAGCGATTACACAATGAATGAAGCCAGCTATTCTTCGAGGGAATGAACACAAATGACACTCTTTATGAACTCCATAAAGAAATCTATTCTCCTCCTTCCCAGGATGTAATTATCGTCTTGTCTTGTGATTCGTGCACAATAAGCACAACCAGTAAACAAATATCTGCAAGAAGTATTGTATAATACTAATGGAAGCAGACTTCCTTTCATCCATTTTTCCAGTAGCTATGTATCTGAAATACATTTCACGTATGTTGTATTCTTTTTCGTCCCTTCACAATAACGAAGCACACCACTCACCATGGCCACATTCCATGTCGTTACCTCAAAGATCAGAAACCCAATTGCTAGACATCCTTCACATCGGTCGGTGCACATAGTTGCCTTGGGAATACCAAATCCAGACCATACGCCATCAAGTCTCGGTAACACACAATAACAAGTATGCATCAGGATATTCAGGATATTCTTATGTGGTACGCTTGTAGAATGAATTTTTTTCACATCGCCAACCAGCAACTCAGCGGTACTTGGCTTCCGTTCTGGGAATACTCAAATGCAAAAATAGAAGATAACTTTGCATTAAACATGGAAGGACATGCAAAGTAAAGGAAAAAAAGATGCAAAGGATGCTTGTATGTGGTCTGCACGAAAGATGATCGAACGCACGGACATACAGTATATCTTGGAGCTGACGACAATGGAAACGTTGTCATCGTAGCCCACGATGGTATATGGAGTGGGAGTGGGAGTATCCCGCAGGATATTAGCAGCACTAATTTTGCTTACATATCCTGTATATGCTGTTTGGGTAGAATGTATGTTTCCCCATTTTTTTTTTTTTTTTGTTTAAATCGTTGTCGGTATTGTTGAAAGGACTTGTTGTGGAACATATATGCTGCGTCCTTTCGGGGTAATTTTTTTGCTCCCTTATGACCATGTAGCATTGTTCTGATGAACAACAATCGGAAAGCAATACTCATATAATGAATTTATTTGGTCCCATAGCTTTTGTTTATGCCCTGGGATTGTAAAGATGTATCTTTTCGTTTCTTTTGGTGGCGTTACAGCCCATGAAGAACAAGAGCCAAGCTTCTCCTCAATCACCCATGTTGTGTGTGATTTATTTTTCACACAGGTGAAAGGGGCCTACAGTTTAAGGCCGATTCCGAATGGCGTGAGTCGAAAAGCCTTTTCATGGCAAGATTACTACGGAGGGTTTTGCCAGTACCCCGCCGAGGAGTGACGCCGCGAAATAAATATTCGATAGCGTTGGTGTAATCGGGATCCGAACTCGCTCATCGTGCGTCAGAGTCCAACACACTAACTTCTGTGCCACGTCGCCGTCGATGTATCTATGTATGTATGTATGTATATATTTGTGTGGAGTTCTATAAAAGGATGTTTATGAATTTAAGGGTCAGTCTGCTTGGTCGCACAGGTTTAGTCAGGAGGTTTCTTTTTTTTACTGATATTCAGGAGACATTCTAAACGAAAACGTTTTCAAATAGCGTCTGCGGTTTTTTTTTTTTTTTTTTTTTTGTTTTTTTAGAGACTCGAGCAGGTTCAAGAGTTTTTTTTTTTTTTTTTGCACCTGAACGGAGTGCAGTGGTTGGGGTCGTTGATGTTCGTTCACTACTCTTAGGGGTGGTTGTCCTAGGCCTAGATAGGACGAGAGCCGACCAAATTCCGCGTTGGTTATAGTCCATAGTGATTCGTTCAAGCACTTGCATACTCAGAGGATGAATTTCGGTTGACCATATACTGTGAGTGTTATGCCTGCAGCAGTACGTCTGGTCACTTTCCATTCACAACTGCGTTGCATACTTTTTTTTTGTCCGTATAGGAATTACTTTTTCTTGGCTATGAAGCGAAGTTGAACCATAAACTTTTCGCTCGGTGGTCGATGATGTTAACCACTGCACCACGGCCACCCCAGTTAGTTACCAGAATTAATCCGAATCTATCATACCGAAGGCTTCTTTAAAAGGCAATATTTTAGACTCTATTTGGATTGAGAGCACCGTGGCGCCCTGGGTAGTGTGTTGGCCTCTGACGCCGATGACTCCGGATCGAATCCCGACACAGCCATGTCATCGAACGTGTTTTTCACGGTGTTTCTCCTGAGCGGGGTTCTGACAAAACCCCCTGTAGTAAAATTGTCATGACAAGCTTCTCGAAATTCGCCGGGACTGTAGGTCCCTTTCACCTGTGTGAAAATGTAATCACACACAACATGGGTGATTGAGAGAAGCTCGGCTCAGGTTCTTCATGGACTGTAACGCCAACATACATACATACATTTGGATGTGTACATAATTCGTCATTTATCATTATAAAAAAATATACAAGGTGCCCCATGAGCAGTGTGCCAAAAAGCTAGAGCGTGTAGGTCTGTTCAAGACAAGAAAAAACTCGTACGAGTGGGAAATATTAATATTAAAAATCAACGCTTACATCCACAATGCGTACTACGTGGATGGTAACGACTAACAAAGGATGAGAAAATGTGATATCTACTACGGCGGCTGCTACAAGGAGAGAAGACAACGTTTATTCGGATGCGGATTTTTTATTAGAGGCAGACTTAGGCAAAAAGTCTTGAACTTCAGGGAAGTAAGCGAACGCCTCATGACAATCCGCATCAAGGCTAAATTCGCAAACATCAGCCCAATTTGCGCTCATGCCCCCACCGGGGACAAGGATGACGCTACAAAAGACGACTTCTACGACCTCCTAGATAGGACATACATATGCCCAATGTCCCAGTTACGATGTTAAAATCGTACTGGAAGACTTTAACGCAAAACTGGGCAAGGAAGTTGCCTTTGATAGGGTTATTGGCTAGCACAGCCTACACAACACCACATCCGAAAATGGATTAAGGATGATAGAATTCGGAACGGGGCGAAATCTTCTAGTTGCTAGCATGCGTTTCCCACATCTCAACATCCACAAAGGGACTTGGCGATCTTCAGATCAATCAACCGTCAACCAGATTGATGGCACGCACCCATCCGACATTCTGGATGTGCGAACTTTTAGAGGAGCCAACATCGACTCCGACCACTATCTTATGGCAGCCAGGTTGCGATTACCTGGCCCAGAAAAATCGAGTAAGGCCAGCGGCATACAACGTCGCAATGCTACAATCGCAATAGGCCGCCAGAGCCTATTCCAATCGCGTCTCCCTCAAACTCTCGGAAAACCCTCCAACACCTGCTAAGACCGTACAACACCAATGGACCCGTTGACAACAAGCCTTAGAAAGTGCTGCTTCTGAGGTACTGGGTTTCAAACCGCCACCAACAAGAAGCCCATGGTTTGACGACGAGTGTAGGAGGGCACCCGCAGCCAAGCAGCAAGCCAGATCAAGAGGCGTTGCATAGAAAGACGAGAGCTGCTCGTGAGCATTATGAGCAGAAAAGGAGGAAAGAGTACAAGCTTCTCAAAACAAAAAAGGGGAGCATGAGAAGCTCGCGATCGTAGAGATGGAGAGATGCTATCGCAGGAATGACGTTCGAAGGTTTTATCAACGAATAAAACAAACATTCCAGGGATATAAGACTAGAACGGAATCCTGCAGGGACAAAAATGGAAACCTAGTAATGGATTCACAGTCGGTACTAAGAATCTGGAAAGACTACTTCTGCAGACTGTATAACGGCTATGACGAAACAGATCCCGCTGTCAGGCAGAATAACCCCTTCACAGCGGACGATGATAGCAGAGAATTCCGTACCTTGACCTGGACGAAGTTAGGAACGTCTTCTGAACATCGCTTATAAAATCTTCTCTGCTATTCTGTGTGAATGCTTGAAACCGTTCGTTAATAAACTGATTGGCCCATATCAGTGTGGTTTCAGGCCCGGGAAGTCCACTATAGACCAATTATTCACACTGCGGCAGATCCTGGAATAAACAAACGAGTTCCAGATCGACACCCACCACCTGTTTGTCGACATACGGTAGTATAAAAAAAGACGAGCTATACAACGCCATGTCTAGTTTTGATATCCCTGCCAAGCTCGTCAGATTGTGCAGGATGACATTGGAGAACTCTCGCTGCTCCATCAGGGTCGGAAGCGATAGCTTTTATGTCAAAAAAGGATTTAGACAGGGCGGCACGCTATCGCGTGACTTTTCAACATCGTCCTTGAAAGGATCGTGCAAAACTCACTGGTCAATACGAAGGGCACCATCTTTTTCAAGTCCGTACAACTGCTCGCATTATGCCGATGACATTGACATAATTGGACGAAGTCAGCGAGATGTCATTGAGGCCTTTACGAGCATTGAAACGGATGCATTGAAAAATGGGACTAGTGGTAAATGGGGGCAAAACGAAATATATGCTGTCGTCGAAAAAGGACACGAACCACCGGCTTCTTGGCCAGGGCACACATATTGGCAGGTATAAATTCGAGGTAGTCAAGGAGTTCGTCTACCCAGGCTCCGCAGTGACATGCAGAAGAGACATCAGTGCCGAAATCAAACGCAGAATAACTCTTGCCAACCGCTGTTTCTTTGGGCTCGAGAGGCAATTGAGAAGCAGAACCCTCTCTCGAAACACCAAGGTGACCATATGCAAGACGCTTATAATCCCGGTCCTGCTTTATGGCGCAGAGATATGGACCTTATCCAAAGCGGATAAGGAGGCACTTGGTCGTTTTGAGAGAAAAATTCTGCGTACGATTTTCGGCCCGATCTGCATGAATAGGGAGTGGAGGAGAAGACTTAAGAGTGAACTGTACGGGCTGTACAGCGACATGAGCATAGCCTAAGATGGCTGGGTCATGTTGGGCGCATGGAAAACACAGCTCCGGCCCGGAAGATCTTTGAATCCAACCGATGTATTGCTCTTTGACGGCCAAATTTAAGGTGACGTAACCAAGTGGAAAAGGATCGTAACCAACTAGGCGTGCGGCACTGGAGGCTGCTGGCGAAAGACCGTGCCAGTTGGAGGGGGTTTTTAAAGGAGGCCCAGGTTCGCCATAAACTGTAGCGCCAAACGAAGAAGAAGAAGAAGGTAACAATGAAATCTCACTATACTATTTGTTGCCCGCCGGTGCTTTACCCGGTTTTGGAACCATTATAACTTCTGCGACTGGCTCGTCACATATTCTAATCAAAATGCGGCATTAACAAGAAGCAGGAGTTTTATTAAAGCCATTCTTGCTAGAGCACTGAGAATTTCTCCTGTAATTAGATCATAGCAAGGTGCCTTGTTTGCCTCTATTTCAGCGAAAGTGGTTTGTGTTATTGTATGGTTCGTCGGATAAGCAAATTCCACGCTGATCTGCGGCTGGCTTAAAAGTTTCCTCGAGATACTCTGCGAAGACTTCCGCCTTTTCTTTATCTCCCTTTGCCCATTCGCTTAGAGTTTTCTCTTGTTGGTGATGCTTGAATTTGTTTCTTTTTGAGACCTTTGACAGCTTTCTATAGAGAGTAATTTGGTTCTCTTCCCGCGGATACATTTTCTAAATATAAGCCTAGAATTTGATTTTAAAAATCCCTAATCGACTTTTTGACCCCTTGTTCCTGGGGAAAGAGGAACCTGGCCCTCCAGGTTGGGGGTTGGGCTTAGGGGTAACATCCCTTTCACGTAAAAACCTACTTGTTCCGAAACGACAACAAGCCTCGGATACGGACGGATACAAAGCTGACGACCCCTGCAAACGACTAACGGACTTGAGAGTCTGCACCTGGAATGTAAGGTCCTTTAACAGACCGAGTGCAGGCGATCAACTGCTATAAAGCAGGTATAACCGCACTCCAAGAAGTGCGATGGGATGGACCAGGCAAAAAAACGGATGAAAAACTGCGACGTCTACTACGGGAACTACTACAAGGAGAACAAACAGCGCCTATTCGGGTGCGGATTCGTTATTCGAGGAAAACTCCGACAAAAAGTATTAAGCTTCCGAGATGTAAACGAACGCCTCATAACAATCCGCATCAAAGCTAGATTTGGAAACATTAGCTTAATATGCGCTCACGCCCCAACGGAAGAAAAGGACGATCGACTCAATGAAGAATTCTACGATCTCCTAGACAGAGCATATGCCCAATGTCCCAGCTACGACACAAAAATAGTCCTTGGAGATTTTAATGCAAAACTGGGCACAGAGGACATATTTGAGTCGATCATAGGAAAGCATAGCCTCCATAACACCACATCCGACAACAGACTTAGGCTAACCGCTTTCCTAGTGGGGTGTCACCTCCTTGTATCAAGCACGTGATTCCCCCATCTCAACATCCACAAGGGTACCTGGCGGTCTTTTGATCAATCGACCACCAACCAGATTGATCACATTGCGATCGACGGCAGACACTCCTCCTGTATTCTCGACGTACGAACCTTCCGAGGGGCCAACATCGACTCGGGCGGGCGCCGCGGGCGCTGGAGATGAGCTGATAAGGTGCATGCACCATCTCATTTGTAAGGTATGGTCGGAGGAAAGCATGCCCGACGAATGGAATCTCACCATAGTAGTAGCACGACGTGATAAGCTGTCAGCTGTCAGCTGTCACATTGTCTTTGCTTTTCTCTGGCAACACTTTACCAATTAAAAGGCCTACAATGCGGGGAGTTTGCATTGAAGCATATCGTTTTCCCTGTACATCTATTACCAAATCGTGCTGTTCATATTACACCATATAATATGAAATATAGGAATTTTAACCAAATGTATTTTACCGCCTGACAAATTACCTCTGCTAAACATCCTGTTGGAACCCCGAGAGCCAATTTAGATTTATTTCCGTTTCCGTAACAACTAGGATATGGGTCCTTAGCAACTTGTTGGCATATCCCATCCCTCTGTCGACTGTGTACACTTTCTACTTTTGAAAAAATTCACTCCAGTGCCAAAAAAAAAGAAGAACACAATATCGTTACCGACCCTTATTCTGAATTTACTTTATGTTCGTTTTTGTTTTTTTTTTTCTTTAACAGTATACACAAGACCACTGCCATCGTCAACAGGAACCGGAAAAGTGGACGACAAACTAAGGAAAATGAATACACAACAGCACCGCCATCACCGGCACCAACAGTAAAGTGGGTGCTTCTACGTTGCTGTTCATACACCCGGCAGAAATAAAATACCTTCGAATAAACATCCTTTAAAGGGTAACAACCCTAAACACCAAACGAATCTAACAAAACAAAAAACAAAAACAAAAACAAGAGCATACGCCCTCCTTCCACCCGGTTGTCGTCGCCTGGACTTAGATTTAGTTAAAGTGCACATATAGTTATGTAAACAGTTTTGAGTAATAAAACGAAAGAAAATAAAGTATGTACTAAAAGAAATAAAAGAGATTTGTGTGTGTCCTTCCGCACGGGAAAGGATTACTTTAAAATTCCAAAGCAGAATCCTGCATTAAATACATAAACTAAAAGTTAAAATCAGGAAAAAAAAAACAAAGGATTAAAGAATATAGAAAATAAAATGGTATCAGTTCGACCCTGCTCTAGGACTTTTGCATTTGGCAGTTCAGCGATACACAACCTATTAGTGCAAAGCATATCAACCGTGTATCTATGGTGGTTATTCGGAACGTGCTTAATTCTTTTTACTAACAGTGCGGATTTTTTAATGGCCAGCGCTGCATACATGGAGGCAGATGAGCTTATGAACGAATTAGATCGGCCAGGTGAGTGTTATAAAATTAAATTAAATACAAAAATACGAGCGAGTATGTAAATTTATTTTTTAATTTGTTCATATATTCTTTTTTTTTTATTATTCATGACATGTCCTCGTACATGTTTTTGTTTATCTCTCACGAGTGTGAATTTTTTCTACCAAATGTTTAAAATGCACTTGTCATTGCATTTGCCCAATGTCGTCCATTTTTGGACGACATTCACAGGAATTCGATTTTGTGTTCGGTGCCTGGTTTTGGAGGCTTAATAACACGCCAGCTTTTGATTGATTCAAGTTTTTAAATTATACAAATAATGGATATCAAGGCGTAAAAGGAACTTTTATAATATTGAATAACAAACTGTTTTCAAGTGCCTCGGGACTTTGGACACTATGGGTTATTTTTCGGCAATTTGCTTTTATACTCGTATTCATAGTGAATACATACTTTTTTTTAATATGAAATAGCAGCTCAGAGTGAACCAATTATGCCGGCAAATCAAAGGGTGACTGTATTTGCATAATGATAAAAAAATCCTTTAACTATTAGCTGCGAGAAATGGTTTTCTGTGATAGGCCTTTGGGTGGAAAGAGTGTATTTTTAACAAACAAACTCAGAACTCTCCACACATCATACTATATGAGATAAAATGATTCAGCTAGGCATTGGCTTTGTCCTGATCATCTGGTTGGTTGAGATTTCACTTTGCAGTAAACCAAGTACTATGCAAACGTTATTTTTGTGGAATGTTTCTTAATTTACTTTTCGACTAGGTTCTCTTCCTTACCACATAGTAATATCGTTGGTAGAAAAAAATATAAAAGATTGACCTGTATACCCCGACGCTGGAGTCAAGATGTATGTACATACCTACATAATATGTACATGGGTCCTTCAGATTAAGCCTCGCTTGGAACTG
This sequence comes from Eumerus sabulonum, assembly GCA_951905685.1. NCBI lineage: Eukaryota > Metazoa > Arthropoda > Insecta > Diptera > Syrphidae > Eumerus > Eumerus sabulonum. The sequence continues at coordinate 216,427,986 of OX645060.1, forward strand.
GCGGCAGCACTTTTCATTCTTGATCATTAATGTGACCAAGCATTACATTGTAGATCACCGTTACTTGTTATGTTGCCTGTAAGTCGGCGGTCTTGCGGTCGTTCAAGCCAGACCAATAGGAGAAATGGAGCATTCTCTCTCACCGTATTTCGTATACCATTCTACTCCAATCATATCAACAACTTCTTCTCTACTGGTTAGTGCCCACTTTTGTACACGAACTCGGGTTTGTTCCTTTTCGTAAAACGTCAAAGGGTTTTCCTTAAGTTTCTCGATAAAATGCTTTCTCGTGCCATTTTCTTTTGGTTTCAATTTCGTATGCTTCGTACCTCAAACAATTTAACGTGGTAATGAAGGATTTAAGAAAGAGTACTGTGGGCGGAAAAACACTGGTGGTATCACCAGTTTTTTAATATTAAAAAATAATTGTTTGACCCTATTTAATTGTGGGAATCTACACTGCAAATAGTAAGTGTGTTATTTTAACACACCGAAGCGTGTTACATATTTCGTTTTTGTCATTTTCTAGCGTGTTATTGTGAAAACATTACCTTTTATTTTGTAAAACTATATATTTATTACGCATTAACATGTTCAATACCGGATCTGTTGTACACGTCAAATCAAATGACGATGAATCATTTTATCGTCATATGCTCATTTTTTCACTGTATATTTAATACACTTATACATGTACATACACTTATGAAATATGTACATTTCATCACATATACATACATACATACATTTTCAGTGGGCCGCATGTTCCACTAAAAGAGTCGCGGGGGTAATGCGCGCACGCGGGATCTCCTGGCCACTCGATCCTCCGTCATCGACTCTAACTCATCAAGAGCTATGCCCAAGCGCACCCAGGCGCGTTTTTGGACTTGGTCCAACCACTTCGTCCTGGGTCTGCCAAGCGGTCGCCTGCCTGATGGTATTGCATACAAGGCACGCTTAGGAAGTCATGACGATGGCGACATTCATCTCACGTGATCAAACCATCGAAGCATAGCCCTTTCCGTTCGGAAAAGGAGCTGCTCAACATTGAGCTCCCCGCGCACTGCCGTGTTTCTCACCCTATCCCGGCGAGTAACTCCCACAACAGCACGAAGAAATCTCATTTCGGCAGCTTGTATTCGTGATCTTATTCTTTCGGTCAATACCCAAATTTCATGACCATAGGTGAGAATTGGAACAAATACTGAGTTAAAAACCGCTAACTTGGCTTGACACCAAGCTCGGTCTTCCTGATTACAGATCTTCCAAAATCTCAAAATCTTCCAGATCGTCTCAAAATTGACCCAGTTTGGCCAATCCTGCAGGAAAGCTCAGTATTACTCCTCCCATCACCGAGATACTTATACTTCTCCACCTAAGTCATCTGCAAGAAAAGATGGCTTATCCTCAACTCTCCCAATGTAAAACACTCCCCGCCTCGACTGCGCTGCAACATCCAGTCCATATATATAATGAAAAAAAGGAGGGGGCAAGACGCACCCTTGGCGAAGTCCAACGCCCACGGTGAAAGGTGTTTACTACCGTTAATCCGAATGCAGCTGCTACAGTTTGTGTATAGAGACTGAATGGCCCTCAATAGAGGACCATCAATCCCATACTCCTGCCGAACACTCCAGAGTTTACCTCGAGGAACTCGGCCATACGCCTTTTCCAAATCTACAAAGCCGCTGTAGATTGGTTTGGCGTACTCCCAAGCCTTCTCGAGTACCATTCTTAGAGTGAAAAGCTGTTCGGTTGTACTTCTGCCGTGACGAAACCCGCACTGTTCATCCCCTATCCTGGATTCGACCATAGCTCTAGAACGCGCCTCAAACACCTTAGCTTAGACTTTACCTGGGACACTTATGCCCCTATAGTTGGAGCACTCTTTTTTATCCCCCTTCTGGTCCTTCATGGGCTGTAACGCCACAAAATTATTATTATTATTTTGAAAAGAGGAACAATCGCCCCAGTTTGCCAATCGCTAGGTGTCTCGCCGCATTCCCAGGCCACTTTAATAACACGAGAGAGCCATAATACTCCCTCTTTACCCATTGCCTTAAGCATTTCTGGCCGAACTTCATCCACACCGGCGGATTTGCCATCTTTTAGCGATTCAATCACTAAAATGACTTCCTCCACCGTTGGACTATTCTCCGCCACACTCAAGACTATAGGTCTGTTCCCCTCAGTGCCCTGTTCGGGATTGAGCAGCTCCGAAAAGTGCTCGCTCAATTCGCGTAAGATGTCCATCTCATTGGAAAGCAACACACCACCTTTGGATTTAACTCTCCGATTATGTTGAGAATTTCCTTCCTCTGAGCCGGCGAATGGTTTGCCAGAACACCTTTTTCGCAGATCTATGGTCGCCTTCCAACTTCTCGCCGAACTCCTTCCTTCTTCCTTCCTTCTTCGCGCCACACTGTATCGGTCACGAGAAGCCGAGTCCCCCAAGAGAATCCAGTGGCCCTCTTCTTTTCTCTGATGGCTTCTTGAACTCCGGTTATTTCAAACCGCCCAGTTCTTTTCTCGCCATCAACCGCCACACCAAGCCGCTTCTCTCCACAAACATTACGTGCAGAGGCAATGACAGCTGTTGAAAATAGTCGCCATTCTTCCTCTACATGCGATGAAACAGTTGGAATTAGCTCAAACCTTTCGGATATGTGTCGTGCAAAGTGTTGTCGCACCTCACTGTTCTGTAGTTTTTCCCACCGTATGCGTGTAACCACTCTTGGTTTCCGCCTTGGCAGACGAGGTACTCTATCAGTAAGATACAGCTTACACAACACCAGGTGATGATCAGTTGAAGTTCAGCCCCTCTCAACACACGAACGTCACAAACCATCCGTTTTACACAGGATGGTACCACAAAGAAATCTATCAAAGATTTCTGTTGAAAACTCCGAGGATACCACGTATATTTATGAATGTTTTTGTGCGGAAAGAAGGTGTTCATAATGGACATGCCATTTGCACAGCAAAAATCCAACAACCTCTCTCCGTTCGCGTTTTGATAAGGATCACCGTTCCTCCCAATCACCCGTGTTCCCCGTGTCGTTACATCCACACCCACGTGGGCGTTGAAGTCACCCATCACAATATAGGTATCCATCTCAACCACCCTATCAAGGGCCGCATCAATTTCATCCAGGAAAGCCGCATACTCAGACTCTAGATTCGGTGCATACACCTGCACCAGAGCCAAACTTGATCTTTCAAACTGTGGACTATAGCGCCACAGAAAAAGAAGAAAGATCTTATGAGAAATATCTATGAAAATGTGTTGCCCAAGTTTTGGAAATAAAAATGTGACTGAAAGGATAAAATTTCTTGGAACCTACCTACCAATAAATTTGTTTAGAGACTCAACTTCATGACGAAGTCAAAATGTTTAGAAACTAAAACAAAACTTGTAAAATAGTCTTCGACTCGAAAACCTTGAGAACAAAAACCACATTGATGCGGAAACAATTTCATTCGAGGCATGTTTATATAGTAAATTCAAGACCTTGCAAAGTTCGCAACAAAAATGACTTCAATGTCTCGATAAACTTCCGAGAAATTTGGAGGCATTACGAGGCATTTTTAGAATGTTGATGGCTAGTTTCTAAGAACACTAACTGGAAAGCTGACAAAGTTGCATCCACGAATTTTTCGAAAATCAAATAATACATTTTTAACTACTGAAGCAGATGTCTTGAAAACCGGTGGTGGTGTCATTTAACTACAAATTTGGTTTTTGGGAGGCTTGATTTTTTCCACGAAAAAACAACTTTTGCGTTTAATTATTTTTGCAGTGGATAATGGTAAAAGTGGGATTTTCCGGCTATCCTCAAATCAAGATTTTTCAAGAACCGAATTGGGGCATTCTGGAAGACTTTTGAAATTTCGGAATTGTTTTTTTAGATTGTTAGACTGATTTGATTTAAATATAATATTTGAGAAAGAGTCAAGTCAAGCCAGAGTACATTACGTATTTCGATATTATATTTTTCTTCCGCTTCCACTGCTGTCTTCACATTCTCTTTCTGAACAACTTTTGAACAGGCGACGTGCTAGTCATTACTCGCATCACTACCGTTTGTCTGACTTAAGACGCTTAATTCAAAAATACCGTAATGTTTTCGTTCCAATATTATATTATAGCTTAAAGCAAGAGATGCAAAGACATGTTGTATAGTCATGCGATAGACTGATTTAAAAATATCCAATTTTCTGTATTGCGTCCTACTGTTGGTACACAAGACTCGCCATGACGCATCAGCTTATGATACAACATCTGTTGCAAAGCGTAAAAGATATGAAAAACCTTAAAACTGCACACTTTAAAGTAGAAACACAATGTGGCGTGCGCGCGCGCGTGCTTTTGACAGCATGAGTAGGAACAACGATATCTTATGAAGCAACACATAATGTTACCTCAACTTTTGCTCGACCTCATATCGTAAATATCGTAAAGTCGAGCAAAGCGCCGGAGTAGAGCTACTCTCTACTCAAGGCGTGCGTTTGACAGATGTATTTCATTGTGTTGTTCGATTGTAGCAGAATAGTGTAACGTGTTCTGTCATGTAGTGTTCCGAGTTGTTCGCTTTCAACATGCATACATTTTCGTAGCTTATTATTGGATTTTTTGGATGCAAACTAATGATGATGGGTATTACAGAACTAAACGCATATTTTTTTATAAGCATATACCTTTATTTGAGATGAAATTTTCTTATATTTATGTTTCAACTAAATCATATAAATAAAACAGAACACAAATCTACTCTTCTTTCTGCACTAAATTCATATGTGTACATTTTGAGGAAACAGAACATAGTATTGTCATATTCCTAAGCTCTCTACGCGCAGCTGACTTGAAGCCAGATTGTGTGTTGCGAATTGTGGTTGCGTGCGTCTGACACATTATCCCGTAAATCGGTACAAAGCCGATCAAAAGCACGCGCGCGCGCACGCCACATTGTGTTTCTACCATTAGTCAACAAGTACAGGCATATATTGACTAAGGGACCCTAGGTTATCGAATAAGTCTTTCGAATAAGTTTAAACACCCCGAAGCTCTGAAAATATTTTCCAACGAACAAAATCTTTAACAAAAATCAACATACAATTACGTAAGTTCCAGGAACAGTCCTTCTCTAATTCTACAGAACGATTCTAACGTTGCTCCCATGATTCGAGGCATCCTTGATAATCCTTGATTACAGACTCCATGATTACAACCTCTTTAACCTTCTCCATACCGCCATGATGAGTTTCCTTGAAGCGTGACTTCATCTTGGTGAATAAACAAAGTCACAGGAGGCAATATCGGGGCTATAGAGTGGAACGCTGGGATGCTTTTTTTCGTCAAAAACTCTCGCACGAGAGTGGAATGGTTCAACGAGGAATGGTTCGGCGCATTTTGGCTAGTTCAGGACGCCTACGGAAAGCACATTCTCGCAGCCTCTTCATGACATCAATATGGAACTGTCCAGTCCCTGTCTAGTCGGTAGAAGCAAAACCACGACGAACTATTTACGTGAATCGTCTTCTACTAATTCACTACCCTACTTTAATCGCCTTGCCCATTCCAACACACGTGTTTTCGTCATACACTCGTCTCCATATACCATCTGGAATTTTTGGAGAATTTTCGAGGACTTTTCAGTAGATTTCTGAGAGCACCGTGGCGCAGTGGGTAGTCTGTTGGCCTCTGACGCCGATGGCACGGGATCGAATCCCGTCTCAGCCATATCATCGAACGTGTTTTTCGCGGCGTTTCTTCTCAGTGGGGTTCTGACAAAACCCCCTGTAGTAAAACTGTCATGAAAAGCTTCTCGAAATTCGCCGTTCGGATCTGGCAATAAACTGTAGGTCCCTTTTTCACCTATCTTCTTCTTAGTGGGCGCTACAGTTCGGGGTGAACCTGGGCCTCAATCAACATGCCCCTCCATCTAGCACGATCTTTTGCTAGCTTTTTTCATTGTCGCACACCCAGTTGGCTGAGGTCCCCTTCCACCTGTGTGCGCCATCTTAAGTGCGGTCGTCCTTTGCTTCTTCGTCCCTCGGGGTTGGATTCAAAGACTCTCCGGGCTGGAGCTGTGGTGTCCATTGGCTCTACATGGCCCAGCCATCTTAGGCGTTGAATCCGTAGACGCCTGACTAGACTCATGTTGCTGTACAGCCCGTAAAGTTCGTGGTTGAATCTTCTCCTCCATCCCCCGTCTGCTTTTATAGGCCCAAAAATCACGCGCGAAATCTTTCTCTCGAACCGACCAAGGGCTTCCTCATCCGCTTTTGATAGTGTCCATGCTTCTGCGCGTGTCCATGAGGGCGCCGTGGCGCAGTGGTTAGTGTGATGGACTCTGGCGCACGATGAGCGAGTTCGGATCCCGATATCACCAACGCCATCGAATGTACTGGCAAAACCCCCCGTAGTAAACTTGCCATGAAAAAGCTTCTCGACTCATGCCGTTCGGAATCGGCATTAAACTGTAGGTCCCTTTCACCTGTGTGGAAAATAAATCACACACAACATGGGTGATTGAAGTGAAGCTTGCCTCTGGTCCTTCATGGGGTGTAACGGCACCAAAGAAGAAGAAGAATGCTTCTGCGCCGTACAACAGGACCGGGATGATTGACTCTTATATAGAGTCAACTTTGTCGTTCGGGAGAGGGCTCTATTACTCAGTTGCCTCCTGAGCCCAAAGAAACAGCGATTGGCAAGAGTGATTTTGCGTTTGATTTCGGAACTGATGTCGTTGTTCTAGGTCACTGCGGAACCACGGTAGACGAAGTCCTTAACTACCTCGAACTTATATCTGCCAATACAAAAGTTCTGGCCAAGACGTCGGTGGGAGCGTCATTTTTTGATGACAGCCTATGTATATTTAGTTTTTCCCTCGTTTACCGCCAGACCAACTTTCGCCGCCGCGAACTCAATACTCGCAAACGCCTCATTGACATCTCGCTGTGATCTACCTATTATGTCAATATTGTCGGCGTATGCAAGGAGTTGCGAGGATTTGAAATAGATTATGCCTCTTGTGTTGGCCAGTGATCTTAGCACAATCATTTCCAATATGATGTTAAAGAAATCACACGACACCGTTTCGCCCTGCCTAAATCCTTTTCTGACATCAAAACTATCGGTAAGGTGTTCACCGATTCGGATGGAGCGGCGAGCATTCTCCAAAGTCATCCTGTACAGTCTGACGAGTTTAACAGGTATGTATGTCAAAGGTAGACATAGCGTTATAAAGCTCGTCTCTAATTACTCTGTATGCGGCTTTGAAGTCGACAAATAGGTGGTGAGTGTCGACTTATATTCATAGTGTGATGATTTGATCGATGGTGGACTTCCCTGGCCTGAATCCGCATTGATAAGGACCTACCACCTTATTTACAAACGGCTTTAGGCTTTCACACAAAACGGCAGAGAAAATTTTGTGGGCAATGTTAAGGAGACTTATTCCTCTGTAATTGGCGCAATCAGAGGGATCTCCTTTCTTGTCGATGGGGCATACGATGTTGAGACTCCATTCCTCGGGCATGCTTCCCTCTAACCATATCTTACGGATGAGCTGGTGCATGCTTCTAAACAGGTCATCCCCAGCTGCCTTGAAGAGCTTAGAAGACAGTCCGTGTGCGCCAGCAGCTTTATTCGACTTGAGCTTCAATATGGCAATCTTAACTTCGTCGAGGTCAGGGGGACAGAATTCTCTGCGGTCTCCACCACTTAGAAATGGATCATTCTGCCTGCCAGCGGTGTATTGACTGACATCGCCGTTATACAGTCTGCAGAAGTGCTTTTTCGATATTTTCACTATCGACTACGATTCTACTACTAGGTGCCCGTTCTCATCCCTGCGGGTTTCCGTTCTGTCGTTACAACCTTGGCATGTTCGCCGTATTTGTTGATAAAACTTTCGAACTTCACGCCTGCAGTAACACCTCTCCAAATCCTCAATCGCGCGCTTCTCGTGCGCTTTCTTCTTTCTTCTAAGGAGCTTATGCCCCTCACTTCTTTTTAACTCGTAGAGCTCACGAGCTGCTCTTGTTCTTTTATGCAGCGAGGCCTTATATGCATCCTGCTTCGCTGTGTGAATCCTCCTGCACTCGTCATCGAGCCAGGTGTTTCTTCGTGGTGGAGCCTTAGAGAGTTAGAGAGGGTACGGGGGGTGGGACAAAGTCGCCTGATCACTGCAGCCACGAGTGGGCCTATTGTGATGTCCCCCACTTACAGTTCACTCAAGAATCCTGAGTTTGTGATGAAACTTAGTATGCTTTTGAGTGAGCTAGCAGGGATTTCTTCTGCTTCAACATAATACTTGCCTAAGTGACGATGACGTGTACTGACAAGGCAGTTACAGTGCAAGGCATAGTATGTGCTCTGCTGTTTCTTCGTCTTCATTACACATTCTGCAAGTGTCATCTTGTATGATGCCCATCGTCTTGAGATGTTTGTTGACTGGGCAGTGTCCAGTAAGGAAACCTGTGATTAAGCGAATCTGACTCCTCGATAGCATGAGGAGTTGTTTCGTTCTGTTGAGAGATGTAGTTGGGAGGAACAACTTGGCTTGTCTGCTACCTTTCGTTTGTAACCAGTAGTGATCCGCCGTGTTCCTTAACCAATTGTTTATGCAGCATTTGGTGGTGCTGATGGGTATGCCGCAAAAAGGCCGTGGCATCATGAATGGTGATGCGGAGCCTTTCCTAGCTAGTAGGTCCGCCTTTTCGTTGCCTGAATGGCCGCTGTGTCCAGGTATCCAAATGAGAAGAACTCTGTTTGTGCTGGCCAGCTGGTGAAGTAAATGTAGGCAGTCCCATACCAGTTTGGAAGTGACTTCATAGCTCTTTAGGGCTAGAAGTGCAGCCTTGCTGTCAGAGAGAATGTAAATGTTTTTGTTAAGTATGTTTCTGTTTAAATTTTCTCTGAGGCAGAGTTCTATAGCAAATATCTCTGCTTGAAAAACGGAGTTATATCTGTCCATGCTGACGTAGATGGATGTGCCAGTATTTGCTCCGTAAACTCCAGCCCCAACGCCTTCGTTCGTTTTGGAGCCATCTGTGTACCACACGTAGGATCCACGATTGAAGGGGGGGGGTCTATCCTGTTCCCAGTTTTGTCGGTTGGGGAATGTGACCTTGTAGTTTTGACTGAAGTTGTATCTGAGGAGACAGTTGTCTGTAAGAGATATCTTTAGGATTTTATGCGTCTTTATTTCGGTAAGGATATCAGGGTGAAAGAGCCTACGGTTAGAGTCATCCTCCACGATCAGTTTATGGGCGAAGACCATTGCTTCTTTCTTCAGTTGGAGATGAAGAGGTGACAGGTCTGTGATGACTTCTAGTGCTGGTGTGGGGGTTGTTCTGATGGCCCCGGTTATACAGATGCAAGCTAGTCTTTGCAATTTGTTGAGCTTGGCTTGCACTGTTGCTTGTTTTGTTTTGTGCCACCAGACGGGCGCAGCATATGTGAGGATTGGTCTGGTGATTGCTGTGTATAGCCAGCGGGTCATTTTGGGGTTTGTGCCCCAGTTTTTGCCAGTGAGACTTCTGCTGGTCCATAAAGAGATCCTGGCTTTCTCAATGGTTTTTGTAATGTGAGAGTTCCAAGTGAGCTTTTCGTCTAGAGTTATCCCTAGATATTTGATTTCTTTTGAGAACTCTATCCCTTCACCAAAGAGGGTAGGTTTGGTGAGTTTGTGCCTATTCCTCCTTTTGGTGAAGGCGACTATAGTGCTTTTCCTAGGGTTGACCTTTAGTGCAACCTTTGTGCACCAGTTTGCAACAAGATTTAGTGCCCGTTGGAGGAGTTCCGAAACCGTGTTTTCGAATTTGCCTCTAACCAGGATCAGTATGTCGTCGGCGTAGCCTTGGACATAGAAACCATTGTTGCTGAGTATGTTAATCAGTTCATTTACCACGATGGACCACAAGAGAGGTGAGAGAACCCCACCTTGAGGGCATCCTTTCGCGGCATTAACACTGATTTTATCATTGCCTAGTGAGGTGTTTATTTTCCTATTGCTAAGCATGTGTTGGATCCAATTGCATGTGGTGTTATCCACCCCTGTGCTGAGGATGCAACGTTTTATTTGGGTATAGTCGGTGTTGTCGAAAGCACCCTCAATATCGAGAAAGCAACCTATCGCAATTTCTTTGTCGCTCAGGGATTTGTTGATCCGGGCTGTTAGCTCCTGAAGAGCATGCGTGGTCGATTTCCCAGGCTGGTAGGCATATTGGTTTTTGTGAAGTGGTGATCTTTTCAGGGCACCGTTCCTGATATGCCTATCCAGAATTTTTTCCATTGTTTTTCGGAAAAAAAGAGGTAAGGTTTATCGGTCTGTAGGACTAAGGCAGGTCTGTGGATCTACGGCCTACTTTGGGAATGAATTTTACCTTTACCTCTGTCCAGCTCGTTGGTATGTATCCCCATGCATAGCTGGTTCTAAAGATGTTGATCAGCATGGGGCTAATTATCGCACTTCCTTTCTGAAGGAGGGCTGGGAAGATGCCATCCTCCCCTGGGGATTTGTACGGGTCAAAAGAGTTAATGGCCCATTTTATGCTTCCCTCGTGGAAAATTTTTTGTGCTCTCTTCCATACCTCCCTGTTGGGTCTAGTTGCCCTGATCTGCGGAGGTATGTTAGTGAGATTAGAGGGAATGATTTTGGAGTCTGGGAAGTGCGTACTGGTTAGAATTTTCAGTACTTCTGTACCATTCTCCGCGTAAGTGCCATCTGCTCTCCTCAACAGTCCAATTTGGTTAGTGTGCTCTTTGGCGAGAACTCTGTGGATGCGAGCGCTGCTCTGTATGTCTGATAGACTACTGCAGAACTTTTTCCATGAGTCTCTTTTGGCTCTTCTAATCTCTTGGTTGTAGTTGGTACGGCACGGTACTGTGTCCAGTCACCAGTCCGTTTAGCTCTGTTGAACAGTTTTCTGGTCAGTGCTCTTAGCTTGGCCAGATTGCTGTTCCACCACGGAGTGGTACGATTGCCTGAATTAACTTTCTCAGGGCAAGCGTTGTGAAAAGCAGATAAGATGGTAGCATTGAGGCTGTCACAGCTGAGTTCGAGGCTGTCTATGTCTCTGATGCTATTGGGACAGTTTCCGATCGATTGAGCGATTTCCAGGCTATATGTGTCCCAGTCTGTCGCTCTCGGTTGTCTATATGTTCTGGTAATTCTATCTCCTGCTTTTATGTCAAAACAGATCTGTCGATGATCTGACATCGATGTTTCTGTTGAGACATGCCAGTTTTGGATAGAGTTGCCTATGAACGGTGTGGTTAGGGTGAGGTCTAGTACCTCTTCCCTAATTCTATTCATAAAGGTGGGACTATTTCCGCGGTTTATGATATTGAGGTTATTCTTGCAAATAAATTCTAACAAGTACTCACCTCTTTTGTTAATGCCCGAGCTTCCCCATGCTGTGTGGTGGGCGTTTGCGTCACAGCATATGATGATCTGTGAGCCTCTTCTTCCACAGTAGTCTAGGAGATTCTGCAGTGGTGTAAAGCTGAGATCGGTGGAGTCGCCCGGTAGGTAGGCTGAGCAAACTACGACATCTGACCTACCTTCCGCAGTGGATAGCTGAATAATGGCAGCTGCCAGGTCCTTGTTCGTATATTCTGAAATGGGAATGGCTTTAATGGTGTTATTAATCATTATGCAAGCTCTAGGTCGTCCATCATTTGTGGAGTCGTAGAGCAGCTCACCTGATATTCCTTTGATCTGGTCTTTGACCGTACAGGGTTCCTGGATAAAGGCTATATCAAAGTGCTCCTTATTAAATCTATGGCTCAGTACCGCAGACGCGGCCTTTGCATGCTGTAGATTTATTTGGATGCACTTTAATCCCGACATGGTGGATTAAGCCGCCAGTGTTGCCCGAGTAGTTTCTTCAGGCAGCCTTGACGTTTGGGGTACTTTCGTTGCCTCTGTGGTTGGTTCACTATCACCAGATGCAGTAGTTGTTGCTCTCTGGCTTGGCTTATGCACGCCGAGTTCCTCACTTTCTTTCCTGGGCATGGCCAGTGTACTTTGGGCATCGCACTTCGGATTGGCTTGTGCCCTGTCCTTGATTTTGTTGTCCGCAGTTATCTTTGCCTGCTTGGGAATTCCCTTGATCCTGATTAGGATCTGGGAGAAGTTGAGGAACAGTTTAAACCTTTGCTTCACGATGGCGTCTTTGGATATCTAATCAATGGCAAAGGTTACTTGGTCCCCACCGCTTTTTTCCTTGGCGATCCTGAGGACTCTCCATCCTTTAGTGCTAATGTTCTTATTTTGCTTCATTATGCGCATAAGGAAGGTGTCCTTGGTTAGGTCATCGGCTTCGGGGACGAAAGTTACGCAGGTGTATAACTTGGGGATGTCATTGCCCTGAGTTGCACACAGATCTGCGTTTTTCCATGGCTTAATCTTCTTTATCGACGACATGAGCCAATTTTTGGTCTCTGTGTCGTGACAGGTGATAGATAGCCATCCGTTTCTGGCTGAGGTGGCCTCGAATCTGAGGGCAGGACAGTTCTTATCTGCCTTGTCCATTTCCTCTAGCAGGCTCTTCCTCACTAACTTTATTTGTTGATCAGTTAGGGTCTCTTGCGGGTGTAGCGAGTGCATAATAGCGACTTTGCACCGAGCAATAGCATCCCGATAGGATGGCTCGGGTGCTTCCGTACGCTCTCGTGCACCTCCACTAGTTCCTTTAGTGGGTTTAGTTTTGGCTTCACCAGCGGATCCAGGGCGATCATTTCGTCTACCGGCACATGAGCTACTTGGTGTCTCTGTGTGCGATCGACTCTTCTTCGAAGTGTTCTCCACAAGGGAGTTGTCGTTTGATCGGTTGCGTTTGGGATTTGGCAAGTCTGGGTTTTTGTTAGCTTCCCTTTCCGCAAGCACGAGAGCATATCTTGCTTTTTCTTCTCGCCTCGCCTCTTCGGGCTCTATTCCCTCCCGGATTAGTGCGGCGATTCGTCGCCTTTGGGCCCCGGTGAAATAGTCATATTTCTGCCGAGGTTTTTTGGCGTCGCTGACCACTGCAACCTCAGTGCTTGGACCATTTGGTGCCTGAGCAGTTTGATTGTCCGTCTTATTAGACAGGAGCGTGGTAGCAGGATTTGGAGATGGTTCTATATCTTCTGTCTCCATTTCGTGTACTGGTGAGCGGAGGAGGTATTCTTCCTCCGACTCCGTTAGTGTTCTGTTTTCTGTTGTGTTTTGTTTTTGATTTTGTTTTTGTTGTTTGTGCATAGATTGGACCCACGAGTATGGCGAGAATTGTTGGTCAACATCTACAGAGCTCCCATGTAGATGCAAGGCTAATTACTATGTGAGGGCGCCTGGTATCACATAGGGATCGTACGTTAGCGATGCACATTTTTGTATTCCCTGCACCATTCAGTCCTCGGCACGTATTCCAAACCACCTTGACTTGGGAATGTAATTGCTCTTGGTCCGCGGGGGTACAATGACCCCTACCACATTACGTGGCCTTCCCCTATCCGCCACCTGGGGACACGCCGGGTCGCCTGAGAAGCTCGAGTTTACCCAGTGGTGGAGCCTTAAAAAAACCAAAACTTCGGATGCAGAACTTTTCAGGGCTTCTTTGCAAAGGCTCCACTGCTGTTCTATTGATAGCGTGGAGGATTGAGGTGTATTGGAGAGCTTAAGGGAGACACGATCGGTAGAAGCACGAGCGGTTTCTGGCGATAGTAGCTTTCCGACGTCATGACTTTGTATTCCTACTCCTCTCCGCTTCGTTCGTGATACCCGTAAGCGCATCTTGGTTACTACAAGATAGTGGTCCGAGTCGATGTTAGCCCCTCGGAAAGTTCGAACATCAAGAATAGTGGAGGTGTGTCTGACGTCGATCGCGATGTGATCAATCTGGGTGGTAGTCGATTGATCCAAAGACCCCCAGGTGCCTTTATGTATATCGCGGTGCGGGAAGCGCGTACTGGCTAGAAGGAAATTTCGCCCCGTAGCAAGATCAATCAGCCTGTGTTATCGGAGGTGGTGTCGTGTAGGCTATGTTTGCCGATGACTTGTTCAAAGATGCTTTCCTTACCCAGCTTAGCATTCAAGTCTCCTAGTACAATTTTGATGTCATAGCTGGGACATTGGGCATACGTTCTGTCTAGGAGATCGTAGAACTCTTCTTTGGCGGAGTCATCCTTGTCTTCCATGGGGGCGTGGACGCAGATCAGGCTGATGTTAAAAAATGTTGCCTTGACACGGATTGTTATGAGGCGTTCGCTCACATGCCGAAAGCTTAGGACTTTTTGCCTTAGTCCACCTCGGACAACAAATCCGCATCCAAACAATCGTTGCCCTCTCTCCCTATAGCAGCCACCGTAGTAAATATCGCAGTTTTTCATCCGCTTTATACCCGGTCCATTCCATCGCATTTCCTGGATGGCGGTGATGTCCGCTTTATAGCAGTCTAGGGCGTCCGCAAGTTGTTCGGCTGCACGTGACCTGTTTAGGGACCTAACATTCCACGTACAAAGCCGAAGATCATTGTCCTTTTTTCGTTTTTTGCAAGGGTCGTCAACATAAATCCGGTCCGTTATATCCGAGGCTTGTGGTTGTTTCGGAGTTTGTGGTTTTTTTACGGTTACGGCTTACTAGGCCGTTGCCCAACCGACTAATCCTGTTTTTTGGCGCAGGAGGCTCGCCATTCGTCCTTCCCCGTCTGCAATTTCCATAGGAAATTTCCAGATGGCACCACGAGGAGGTGGGGATAGGACTTACTAACAGTGCCGCAAGATGTTCGACTGCGGTGGCTCTTCTCGCTTTTTAGCAAACCAGCATCCCTCGGATAGATGCTACCCCTACGAGGCCTTTGTTAGTCCTTTGCCATCCGTCGGGTTCACCTATGGAAAAATTAAATCACACACAACATGGGTGATTGAAAGAAACTCGGCTTAGGTCCTTCATGGGCTGTAACGCCAACATACATATGTACAAATATTTCACTAGATCCCAGTAAAAATGTATTCACAACTCGTTGCGAGTCACTCATTTTTACGAAGAAACTAAAAAAGTTTTTTTTTTAGAAAACATGCGCACAATACACAAATAAAACGTACTGTCGACTTCAGCGTTTTATGAAAACTGAAATGATAGAGTATGGATTTGTCAGGTAAAGAAGGATTCAATAACGTTAATCAACTATGTACTTTTCATGGACAATACTTCTTTTACCATGCCATACATGCTCATACATACATATGTACATAAAGCGTCCATTCGTCTATCATTATAAGCATGTAGATTTCTATCATCAATCGTTATAGGCTTAAATTACTTGCAAATGAGGTTAATTATTTAACTCAACCACACCACCCCATATTAAGGCTCCGCATTTTACTACGCACGTCATTTGCCCCACAATTTATCGTCGCATCTGACATGTATTGAACTCTATTCATCCGCACTCCCACGTACGATTTATAAAAAGCATCCGACCATCAAACGCAGCCGATAGTTATTGAAATGTTCATCAGATTTCCAACCAAATGCAAAATCTTTTGCACAAAATGCATCATCATTACTACGTATATGTGTGCCCTTTTCGAGTGACCTTTTCCCCGACACACTCCACCTGCTCAACCTACGCAATTGTGCCACCTTTCAACACATACAGACATATGTATATCCTGACCATATACGCCACCACAATTCACACCCATTAACGCCGTGCGATCACAGCATTCGTGCTCGTCAACGACGTAATTCTGTTGTGTGTTATATGTATTACGGTACGGGTACATCCATACGCCATAAATTTGCATTATGTTGTTACTGCCCCCAATCCTCTCTAGAACACTACCGTGCGAGTAAAGGTACTCGACGTATTTGAGAGCCGAATTTCGGCTGGTTAGTGACAGGCACTATTCTCTGGACAACCCATAATGCGGTATGTATGAGTAAATAGAAAATTGCTCGTGCATATGGGAGTGAGAATGACCAAATTAAGACCGAACCTAACAGGCGAACTTCGTTTCAATGAATGCGGGTAATCTTTTGTTCAGGCTCGGAGACATGGTTTCCCTTTTAGTAAATTATTGAATGGCCGATCGTAAATCGTAAGCTCATTCCAAGAGTTGAGCTCTCTCGTCTGTTGGACAGTGTATTTATGTATGTATGCTTTGGAGAGTTTTGGGGTGCCTGGTGTTTCGCATTCCGGCCTTAGAATGAGGAACCTTCCGGAAGGATATAAAGGGTTTAGAGCCAACATATTCCATTCAATAGCAGAATTCTATATGTACATGTACATACATACATATATCGTGCTGTATGCACAAACTACAGGCTTTAGGTCAAGGTGAATATTGATTTAAGAAAGAAATGAAATGAGCCTTGACCTTGCATATGATATCAACAACTAGCACGGGAAGTATTCAAACTCACTTTTCGCCAGTCTTCCACAGTGCATTCATTCTTCCTACTAGTACGATGAAAAACGACATCAGGTTTTCTTTAGAAGATATGTATGATATGTTTATTAAGTATGAGAGCATCTCAAACTATTCTCTGTTACTTACTCATAGACATATGTAAGCAGAGTAAGCTTAGAGGTACGCTTGAGTCACTAACATATTGTGAGTTAGTCTTAAGATGGAGCAAATAAAGTGCAGTCGTGTTTCAACATACTAATGTACATCGATATTTTTTATTCGTTTGAAACGCCGATCGATGCAATGATATATGTATATACACTGATTTAGTAATACAGACATATACATACATATGGAATACAACAACGTTCATATGTCCACCGCCGCTTCTCTGGGTTGCGCGTACCCGAAATGTCCAATTTTCCATGACTCTGGCGTATAAATCAGGCTGAATTTGATCGATGGCATGGGTTATGTTGACTTCAGAAAACCCTACAACAGCCAGTTCACATCACCTCCACGTCAGATGACCATGCTCTCGAGTCACTCGTGTACAATTCCCAACGTGGCGTGAGCTATGTGACACACAGTGCCATCCTGTTGGAACCACATGTCGTTGTTGTTGATATCATCAAATCCAGGCCAAAAGAAGTTGGTAAACACCTATACCGCTCGTCGTTGACGGTGATGACCTGGCCAACGTTGTTCTCAAAGAAATATGACTTTTTAGAGATACTCGGTGGCAACCGATCAACCAAATTAATATCAATTAAAGTGAGGCAAGGCTAAAGAAACCGCGCCACTGTCGCCCAAAAATCAAGATCAAGTTGACTGTTTTCTTCGATGATAGTGATGCATTTTGAGTATCTGTTGCCGGGTCAAACTTTCATCAAAGAATATTATTTGACCGTTATGCATCGTTTGTGTGAAGCTAATCGCTAATTTGGCACTCTAGTTTTCATACCCAAGACTAGTCGATGGGCAAGACCTACAGACCTACACTCACTCCTTATGATGAATAGCATGGAACAGACCAGTAGAACGGCATGTACGAAGAGTTCCTCTGCGCTTAACAGGAAAGAGTACGTGCAGAGCATTTTCATTGACTTTGGGAGGGCTGATGAGTATGCATCTTTGGATAGCATGTGCTATACTGCTAGACAGCATTACGTAAATTAAGCGTTAATATTGTGGGTTAAAGCAATGCTGGTACAAGGAGACGCGGGCTTTGACGAATACCTTAGGTCTGGTATGAACTGTGCTGCTTACAAAGTGGCATTCTGTCTCCACTAGTTGGATTTGTGATGATTAATTCTCTCCTCACCGCTCTCAACATCTCTGGGGTATTCGCGCAAGCTTACGCTGATGTCGTTCTTTCTGTCGGCACATGTTTGTTTGTTTGTTGAATGTAGGTAGGTAGGTAGGATCGTAGCCTGAGAAGAACACACATAGGCCAGGGAGGCCCGTTGTGCCGCTACGAGAGGGCTTAGCCCCCTATTCGTGGAACAATTTTGTGCTTCTTAAGAAGTTAAGAAGATCAGATATCCCTACTTGCTGAACCTCTGTCAGGTCGTTAAGGAAGTATCTAAGATCCTAGATATCGCTTCCTGATTGTTGTGCAGAATGCCGGGCAAGTGCAGAGAAGGTGATGAATGGATTCGACCTCATCCTCGTCTAGACAGCTTCTGCAGAAATCATTCGGAACTATACCAAGTTTTTGGGTGTGACTGCCAATAAGGCAGTATCCAGTGATGACACCGATAACTTTGTAGATGTCGGTTCTTTTTAGGCAGATTATACTCCTTGTCCGTTGACTGTCGAGCCGGGTAGAGATTTGCCTGGTGATGAGGCAGGTATATCCCTGAGTCTATCTCCGGTTCGTCTCGGCCCTGGCGAGATTTGTAAGATTAAGTCTAATGGTTGCAAGGGGTATTCCCTCACAAGCTACGATTGATTGTAGCGTTCTTCCCTGTTTGGCGAGTGAGTCGGCTCTTTCCTTTCCTGTAATGTCGCTTTGTCCCGGTACCCAGATAAGTTGTATGTTGAACTGTTCAGCCATCTCGTTAAGAGATAGGCGACAGTCGAGGCTAGTTTTTGATGTGTACACATAGGACTCCAACGACTTTAAGGCTGCTTGGCTATCCGTGAGAATGCGGATATCCGTGGTGGATATCATGTTCCACTTCAGCCAAGACAAAGCCTCTTTTATTGCCAACAGTTCCGCCTGGAAAACGCTGCAGTGATTTGGTAGTTTTAGAGCTCTGTTCAGCTTAAGTTGTTTGCAGGTATTTATCTGAGACTGAAATGGGAACGTCACCAGTGTAGGCAACAACGTCCAGGCCTTCTTTCTCCAGTTTAATTAGTAGTTCGTTTAGAACTACATTCCAGAGAAGAGGTGAGAGGACCCTTCCTTGAGGAGTTCCCCTGGTAACCACTCTGGTGGTTACTTGGCTTGCCCATTTAGAGTGAATCTTGCGCGTTAATAATAACTCGCTGATCAGTTCTATCAGAGTCCTCTCCACCTTTAACTTTTCTAGTCCTTCTATAACTGCTTTCGGAGTGACGTTTTTAAAGGCGCCCTCTATGTCTCGGAAGGCTGTTAGAGTATATTCTTTAAGATGGATTGATCTTTCGATTCTTGCCTTGCATGAACTAGGCAAGGCTGTTTCGACAGATCTACCTTTACAGTAGGCGTGCTGTGCCTTAGAAATTAGGGACAGATCCAAGCTGTGGCGTATGTGTAAGTCTATCAGCCTTTCCAAAGTTTTTAATGCGAAGGATGATAGACAGATAGGCTTTAGATCCTTGGGGGAAGTGTGAGAATTTCTGCCGGCCTTGGGAATGAAAAGTACCTTTGCGCACTTCCACTTTTCTGGAATATTACTCCAAGCTAGGCGTCCTTTAAAGATAATCTCTAGGGATGGTATAGTCCATTCCATAGTTTGTGTGATAGGGTAAATTTCATCCGGACCTGGCAATTTATAAGCCTTGAAACTTTTTAACGCCCATATAATATTTTCTCTGGAGATAATATGATCGCGGAGGAGAAGTGAGTTCCTCGCGTGTGCACTGAGTCTTACGATTCATTGCAGCCTGGGAAGTGCGTATTAAGGAGAAGAGTTAGAGTTTCTTCCTCAGACGTTGTCCAAGCACCGTGAGGCAGCTCGGAGATTGTGGATCTTTCGAGAGTATTTTCCTCAATCTGTAGGCGTCTGAAATTTTCTCCATATTGTTACAGAAGAGTTTCCAAGACCGTCTTTGTTTCTTATTCAGGGTTTGCTTGTACACTCTGAGTGAATCTTTGTATATTCTCCAGTCTCTGTCGTTTATTGTACCCTTTGCTTTATTGAAGAGTTTTCGACTGTCCTTGCGGAGCTTGCTTAAATCTGCGTTCCACCAAGAAGGGTTAGAGTTTTTTCTTGATTTGTGGATTGCGCAACTGTTGACCCGTGCGTTGCCCAAAGTAATTGTTAGGATATCAACCGTTGTTGAATGTCAGTTGCGAAACTTCAAAAACTCTGGCAGCACTAAGCTTAATCTACGAATGGTGTACGTTAAATGGGCTCTAGGTTAATACAAAATTAATGGAATTGACTCAGCTGGTGCTTAAATGCGTCATCATGTCTATATTCTATGAAGCGAAATATCTAGGTGTGATTCTAGATAGCAAGGTTTTCTGGTCCAAATAAGCTGGTAAAAAAACAAAGAATTTATGGCCCTCTTACAATGTAAACCCAGTTTTGATTAAGCGTGGGATCTATCACCAAGAAAGGTATTCTGGATCAACACGCCATCATCACATACATATGTGTTAATAATCCGTTGGGACAAGGTATCGCGTAAGCACGTGATAACCATACTCCTAAGAACGGTCTGTCTTATACCTTCTTCGGCAGGTTCTGCTCTAGTTGTTATGGTAAACCTTTAACCCCTTGACATTGTAGTTATCATGAGGTGCACACTGAAGTCGCTATCACGTCTCAAAATAAGTGGTTTCTGGCAGAGTTCGCATTGAGGTGCTCGTAAACCCACGACCCTTTTGGTCAGATCATGAATCTGGATAGAAATGATTCCGTATTTTCGTATTTTCCGAGTTTCCAAGTTCGGGCAAAGGACTGGAGCTGAAGTCTTCCTGAAGAAGAAAAATATTGGATTTCATTAGGTAAATATGCGCCTGTCTTTCAAGCAGAGATATTCGTAGTTCTAATGACTATGGCAATAGCTGTTGTAGTAGAAATTAGACAACTTCCAGAAGTTGAGGTTCCATCTTCCAACCAAATTATAGATCCATTCTATTTGTTTTTGAGGATTCTTTGCATGGTCATCCATTATTTAATTGACTATTCGCAGTGTACCTATTCGTCGGGCAACATATGTATAATCCTAGCCGCAGGAGAAATGTTGTATTAAAAATCCATGATAAAGATATTCAGTTTGGTTTTCGGGGTGTTTTTCATAATAACAAAGTGAGCGACGGTCCAGCACCCTCGGAACAATGTTCCCTGGTGTACTAGTGAACATAAGATTCTACATAGTTTTGCAAGGTATGATACCATCTCTAGCTACCTTATGGTGTAGTAACGCCCCAGGGTACTACCATAACACCGATACTATCAAATTTTGATATTGATTATGCATCAGCTTATGCCACAGGGTATCGTAGATTTTCAATTTAATCCTCACATGACTTCATGCTGAAAACCATTCAAGGTTATCCTTGGAAGTCTTAAATCACAGTTAATCTTTCGCATCTTTAAGGTTGCTAGTCACATTCAGCATCCTGCGGTGATAGGGAACAGTGACCACGTCACGAACGGCAATTTTTTGTACGAAATTGAGTTCATCAATTTGTTGACCTGTCAGATAAAACCAAACAAACGTTCCAAAATCAAGGGAATAAGGGAATGGTGCGTCGAAAAAAAGAGAATCAAAGTAATTACCTTCGGTGTCGGTCCGTAATCTCGTGTATAGCAGCCAAACACCCTGGTATTATCACCTCACCATCATCGACATTCTCGTTCTTCGTATAGTCGTGGTCGTGTCGATATCCGTTGCTACATATCTGTGTACATAGTACACACTGCGGTAAGTTGCGTTGCCATCGGTCGACAGTTTGACTTTAATCGATAAAAGTCCGTCTCATCATCTGGCCTTCAGGCATTTAACTCAAAAACGCTTCCATAAATCAATGGCTTCGTCCTGCGTAGAGTACACAGTACTCCAAATATGAAAAAAAAAAAAAAAAGCAAATGAGAAGAGGAGGTGTGCATAAATCTACCGAACTGCATATTGATCGGCATCCGTGCCTGAAAGTGGTTCGTCTGGGGCGACTCTTGTACGCGTTTTAAGTTCCAGCTGGGAAGCAACCACTTTTGGGTGCCCGCAATTATAATGCCATTTTTTGAATGACGCATTTCGAACACATATGCGGACTATGTGGAAGATTACGGCACCCCAGATGTGTTGCCACATTATCTAGTGTAGCATTCCTTCACTAAGAAAAAGCGGTCTATTGCGGCAAGAATGATTGATGGATTCCCACCGTATGCTGTCGGGTGCCTCGGGACAACTAACTAAACTTGCCTTGGCAAATAACAACTTTTCCCGAATTCAACAAAACCCATTATGTCCTCCAAAAAAATTCTTCAAAACCCAACTTGATGAGGTATGTTTATACCTGTATATGTACATGTACATATATGTATTTCATAAAAAAATACATATTTTTTTTTAACGAAACTTATAATTAAGGTCTGTTAACGCCACAGTCCCTCGCCCCATTCAGCTCTTGATTGGAAGAAATTTATGTCGAACGAGGCAGGGTCAAGCTCAGTGATTCCAGGGAACGCATCGCAAGGTATTAATTATCAGATGCGGATAATGTAGTGCGAGAAACGTGAGATGTGTAATATATCTCAGAAGTGATTATATGGAACGGGGTGACTTTAAATAAATAAATGTTACTTAAAATACGAAATGTTCGATCGAAGGCGTGTCATGAAATTCGATATGTTTTATGTTAAGGAGATCTGCACGGCTCGTTAACCAATTTGGGTTTGGTGTGGAATCTTGGATTCTCTCATTGCTCTGGTGATGAAAATATGTATTTGAAAATTCGTTGACGAATTTAGTGTGTTGGTAAGTAGGATGTGTAATATAAAAAATATATGAATCTTGTGTCTTAGGGTGTGTGTTCTTGGAACAAAAGAACTGAGATATCAGGAAAGTAAACATCAACCAAAAGTACAAGTACTCATTAGTGAAGCAAGCTGAGTACTTCGTTTGAAGACGAGTTTCATGATCGTTCCTATGGCATTTGTCTCAGCAACTATGCTGTTTTTCTGGTCTGGTTCTGCTGGTCCATCAGACTCCGGTTTTTAAAAATTCTCATATTATAAGTAATTTGGTGTTAACTTCCATGATCTCGTATGCACATTCACATTTCCCCTATGCAATTCGTTCATACTCTCACGTGTAGTGTGGCAAGATTGGGAATCTTCCACCTTAGAATAAACATCATTCAAATCGACTATATCAAACTGTGGCAAAAAACATACCGTTATCATTGCATTGTATAGCATAAAGTAAAGTCGTTTTCATCTACATTTTCCAAAAAAATAGGGATCGATTATGCCTTACAACCAACAAAATATATGTTTCTTAATTTTCCGCAATTTTTGAATATCGCTCGAATGCGATTCTTAATCCAATACGACTTTTTGACACCTCACTTTGATACACCTTTAGTCATATTTTGATTTAAGCGTCATTAATTTCGGGGCAAACTTATTATGGCGGCCACGTTAAACTGTCTGCGTTGTCTAATATATTGGTATAGCTTCAAATACGTTTGTTTATTTCCCCAGACACTATTTAGGGACTTTGGCATCAGTTGTGTCAGTCTTTATGTTATATTACTACCTTTAGATTTAATTTTTTTTTTTTAATAATTTGCGCGCACTCAAGGTCTAATAACCTTATTATGTCCGCGACACGCAATTTTTATCTTCAATCTTCAGCTTGTCAAGTAAATAAACGTAGAATGTTTCTCTATTTTTTTACACTGTTTAAAAAAGCGGATAAGATAACTCTAGGACTGTCCTAGAAATAACTCGTTTTCCTGCCGAAAAAACATCTCGAATCTTTATATTTCCTAAGTTGGTTCGGCCACATTTAAACCCAGCCACCCAAAATGTCAAATGGCGCAAAGTTCCCGTACACAGCATTCAACTCGTCTCTGATATACATACATCCTTGAATACATAGGTGTATTGCCCTTAAAAAATTAAAAAAAAAATGTAATTACACCTTGATATTTTATTTAACTTTTACAGAAAAAACTATATAACATGACCAAGTTGCATTATCCCTAAAGCGACTGGTATCATACTGGCTAAGACTTTGGAAACAGCAGTCTTCACTCTGATTTTGCAGGTTTATATTACATTTTTTATTATTTCATTGAAATGCTTGCTTTCGAAGGTCTAGGCAAACTATTGGGCTTCTACTCGCGCTCAGTAATTTCATATTACAAGAACCCCAAACAAGCAGAGAATACGAATATGCTGTAGTACCTCCTACAAAAAACTGTCGTATCGTATCGTATCGAAGCGAACATGCCAGGGTTATAAAGCCAGAACGGAAGCCTGCAGGGATGAGAATGGACACCTAGTAGTAGAACCGCAGTCGATGCTGAGAATATGGAAAAACCCCTTCTGCAGACTGTATAACGGCGATGTTAGTCAATATACCGCTGTCAGGCAGAAAGATACATTTTTAATCGACGAAGACCGCAGAGAATTCCGCCCCCCTGACCACGACGAAGTTAAGAATGTCATATCGAAACTCAAGTCGAATAAAGCTGCTGGCGCAGACGTACTGTCTGCTGAGCTTTTCAAGACAGCTGAGGATGACCTGGTTAGGAACATGCGCCAGAGGAAAGCATGCCCGAGGAATGGAGTCTCAGCATCGTATGCCCGATTCACAAGAAAGGACACCCCTCTGACTGCGCCAACTACAGAGGAATAAGTCTTCTTAACATCGCCTACAAAATCGTCCCTGCCGTTTTGTGTGAACGCCTGAAGCCTTTTGTAAATAAGCTGATAGGTTTTTATCAGTGCGGATTCAAGCCAGGGAAGTCCACCATCGACCAAATCTTCACACTACGGCAGATCCTGGAAAAACCTCAGATATCAGAAAGCAGATATTCGGTTTTCGCTTCTATCTCAATGCTTACAAAGGCCTCATTGACGTCTCGCTGTGTCCGTCCAATCACGTCAATGTCGTCGGCATACGCAAGCAATTGCGTAGACTTGAAATAAATCGTACCTCTTGTGTTGGTCAGTGACTCTTGCACGATCTTTTCAAGCACGATGTTGAAAAAATTGCATGACAGCGCGTCAACTTACCTTAATCCTTTTTTAACATCAAGGGTCTTGGTTTGCTCATTAACGACCTTTATGGAGCAGCGAGAATTCTCCATTGTCATCCTGCACAGTCGGACGAGTTTGGCAGGGATGTTAAAACTAGACATAGCTTTGTATAGCTCATCTCTATACACGCTGTCATATGCAGCCTTGAAATCGACGAAGAGGTGGAGAGTGTCGGTTTGGTATTCCTGGGTCTTCTCTAAGATCTGCCGTAGCGTAAATATTTGGTCTATTGTGGATTTACCTGGCCTGAACGGACAAAAAGTATGCACCGCAGTTGTAAATGGAAAGTGACCAGACGTACTGCCTGCAGGCATAGCACTCACAGTATATGGTCAACTGAAATTCATCCTCTGCGTATGCAATATTAAAGTGCTCGAACGAATTAGTACGGACTACAACCAACCCGGTATTTGGTCGGCTCTCGTCCTAGGACAACCACCCCTGAGAGTAGTGAACGAACATCAACGACCCAACCACTGCACTCCGTTCAGGTTGTGTGTCTATAGGCACATCATAAGAGAATATAAACTCTTGAACCTGCGCGAGTTAAAAAAAAAAAAAAAAAAAAAAACACAAAAACGCTGATAAGAACCGATCAGGTTATCCACAAACGGTTTCAGGCGTTCACACAATACGGCAGAGAAGGTCTTATATGAGATGTTAAGGAGACTTATTCCCCTATAGTTGGCGCAGTTATAGGGGTCTCCTTTCTTATGGATTGGGCAAACGATGCTGAGATTCCATTCGTCGGGCAAGCTTTCCTCCGACCATACCTTGCAAATGAGATGGTGCATGCACCTTACCAGCTCATCTCCAGCCGCCTTAAGAAGCTCAGCAGACAGGCCGTCTGCGCCCGCGGCTTTATCAGACTTAAGTCTTGATATCGCTATTTTGACTTCGTCTTGGTCGGGTGGACTGAATTCTGTTTCATTGTCGTCCATTACGAATGGCTCGTTCTGACAAGATACCGCTGTCTTGTCTATCATCGCCGTTATACAGTCTGCAGAAGTGGTCTTTCCAAATCCTCAGCATCGACTGCGACTCTACTACCAGTTCTCCATTTTCATCCCTGCAGGCCGCCGCTCTGGCTTTGTTGCCATGGCATGTTCGTTTTACCTTATTGTAAAACTTACGGGCGTCATTCCTGCGGAAGCATCTCACCATCTCTTCGATCTCACACTTTCCGTGCTCTCTCTTCTTTCTTCTGAAAAGCGTGTGCTCCTCTCTTCTCTTCTGCTCATAGATTTCGCGAGCAGCTCTCGTCCGTCGTTGCAGCATTGCTTTATATGCCTCTTGTTTTGCTGCATGGGCTTGTTCGCATTGTTCATCGAACCAGGGGTTTCTAGGTGGTGGCGGTTTGAAACCAAGCACCTCTGAGGCAGCGTCTGTGACGGCGCTCTGGCAATGCGTCCATTCCGGCTCTATTGTTTGTGCTGCTATGGGCGGATTTTGAGAGAGCTTGGAGGAGACACAATAGGCAAAGATTCTGGCAGTCTCTTGCGATTGTAGCTTTCCGACGTCAAACTTACGTTGTGCTACTCGACTTCTAAGCATGCTTGATATCCTCATTCGTACCTTGGCTACACGATGGAGACGATGTTGGCCCCTCGGAAGGTTTGTACGTCGAGAATACAGGAGGAGTGTCTGGCGTCGATCGCAATGTGATCAATCTGGTTGGTGGTCGATTGATCAAAAGACCGCCAGGTACCCTTGAGGATATTGAGATGGGGGAATCGCGTGCTTGCTACAAGGAGGTAACGCCCCGCTAGGAAATCAATTAGCCTTAGTCCGTTGTCGGATGTGGTGTTATGGAGGCTATGCTTTCCTATGATCGACTCAAATATGTCCTCTTTGATCAGTTTTGCATTAAAATCTCCTAGGGCTAATTTTTCGTCGTAGCTGGGGCATTGGGCATATGTTCTGTCTAGGAGATCGTAGAATTCTTCTTTCAGTCGATCGTCCTTTTCTTCCGTTGGGGCGTGAGCGCATATTAAGCTAATGTTTCCAAATTTAGCTTTGATGCGGGTTGTTATGAGGCGTTCGCTTATGTTTCGGAAGCTTAAGACTTTTTGTCGGAGTCTTCCTCGAATAACGAATAGGCGCTGTTTGTTCTCCTTGTAACAGTTTCCGTAGTAGATGACGCAGTTTTTCATCCGTTTTTTGCCTGGTCTTTCCCATCGCACTTCTTGGAGTGCGGTTATATCTGCTTTATAGCAGTTGAGGGTTTGCTCCAATTGATCGCCTGCACCCGGTCTGTTAAGGGACCTAACATTCAGGGTGCAGACTCTCAAGTCCGTTAGTCGTTTGCAGGGGTCGTCAGCATTGTATCCGTCCGTATCCGAGGCTTCTTGTTGTTTCGGAACAAGTAGGTTTTTACCTGATAGGGATGTTACACCTAAGCCCAACCCCCAACCTGGAGGGCCAGGTTCCTCTTTCCCGAGGAACAAGGGGTTGGGTCGCTGTACACATTGGTTCACTGTGTGTCAACTTGGATTGAGCAGGGACAGAGATCGAAGCTGGCGTTTGCCATGTTAAACGCGATCAACTTCTTTGCTCTGTTTGCTCGCTCCCTCCCCCCTCTACTTTTGATTATCGACAGAAAATTCAGATCAGAGCACAACCTCTTAAAAAAGTAACAGAAAGCGATTGGGGGAACTTATTTGAAACAAAAGATCCATTATCTGTACCAACTCTGTCGGGTATCCTTCTTTCTCTCGAACTTACACCAAGTGTTTCAATAAACGCACTCAATTGCAACTTTATGTATCCTGCACCTCTCACCCCTAGATATGACTTTTTACTAACCTCACGTTCGAAATTGCTTACCGGGCTCAATCCGCACAGCACAGTAGCATAGTGTGTGCGCAAGGAAAAAGCAATTTCCAACACCTTTCACACGATGAACCAAATGCTTCGTTTGAAGCTACGCAGTTGAAATTGAAAAAGGAAATCGCTGTTGCTATGAAAAGTGTTTTCCATTCCCAGCAGAAATACACACATTTGTATTCTATTCTTCTTGTACTTTTCAAACTAGAATACAAGAGAAGAAGCCGATTAGAAAAGGAAAAACGTCGGAATTTTTTTCGATAAATTGCATCAAGGCGTCAGATAACATCTGGCACCTATAGCGCAAGCAATGGTGTCATATCACAGAATTAAAGTGCTAAAGCAGTCCGCAGGGCAATTGATTTGCCCTTTTCAAACCTGCATCGGGACGGTAGCTACTTTGTATCATATCGCGGGATCCAGGGGGTATAATTCTGCGAATAAAATATGCGCCATTCCTTGTTGACTTTTCGTGTGTAAAATAACAGAATTTAATTAAAGATACACAAAAGCACGTACGGAGGATGTAAAAAGGATATAAAATAAACATTTCTACCAGGATAACTGTCGGTAATCCTTGATCGCCAATAAAAACTCCAAATTCTATATTAAGGGGTGTATATGAAAGACTAACTAACAGGTATTACAATTCACTCGAATAGTCTTACATGCATGTATGCATCCTCATATTTCAATTGATTTTAGTTAAATTCATGGGAACAATTTCATTTAGCTATGAAAATCTAAATCAATCAAATATATACCAGCAATACGGTTTGACCATTATACCAGGAAACTCTATTCGATAAAACTATACGTGTAGTACTCTCTTCTTTACAATTCACAAAATAAATATAATATCCAATTCGGACTATAAGTTTTTTTATTGAAAATCATACTTTTAATTTTTCTCGTTACAGGTAAGCGTGTTCTTGTGAGTGGATTATCTCTTTCCATTTATTCAATAGACGTAAGTAATGTTTGGCAGCAAAATATTTACTCTATGCAAAATTGAAGAGATTTCGAGAGTTTTAACTGACATGAATGACAGGGAAGGCAATATAAGAAACGTAATAAATAAAATATACATATGTAGATGAAATATGCTTGCTCTTGCATACAAGAAGCTATTATTCAAATGAAATGTGAATCATCCTCAGGATGTTGATATGACCAAGTATATACATGATCTTTCATTATGCGACCCGCAAGGCCCATACGACTAACTTCCCATTGGGAAAAATGAAAACACCCCATTTAATTTTATATTTTTTTCATTTTTAACCCCCGACGCAAAAAGAGGGGTGTTATAAGTTTGAGGTGTCTGTGTGTCTGCCTGTGGCTTCGTAACTCCTGAACGAATGGACCGATTATGTTGGCTTTTTTTTTTTAAGGTGTTTCAAGCTTAGGTGTTTAGGTATTTCAAGTTCATTAGATCTTTTCGTAAGCTCCGGTAGGATTCTTAGGTGAATAATGGGTAATGTATCCGTTCTCGCCCGATCACCGTAATCAACAAGCTTCGGGCGCGGTTAGTACTTAGATGAGGAACCGCTTGGGAAAACCGCGTGTTGTTAATTTTTTTTTTTTTGCCTATTTCTTAGTTATTTAATTTCTAACAAAAAAACGGCCACATCGATTTTGCTGTTCTAAGTTGCATAATTACGCGTGGAATGAACCCAGTCTTATGTCAATATCATCTTTGGTTCTCGAGATATTTGAGGCGAATACGCACATACATACAAATACGAACACACAGATATCTCTCTAAAAACCTTGGATTTGGATTCTGGTGACCTTGAAACGTGGAGATATGTCAAAATTCGGAAATCGCAAAATCGGACATAAATCAGGGTGAATTTGACCAAAGGCATATTGGTTTTGAGGGCCGCTGTGGTTTGTGGTTGACGAATTCAGGAAACCCCACAAAAAAAGAATACCGGAGTTATGTGAAATTACCATGTCCACGAATCGCTCGTACAGTACATATTTCCAATTTGGCGCGGGTTGTGTGGCACGTGGCGCCGCCGTCCTGTTGGAACCACATGTCGTTGTTGTGCATTTCATTCAATTTAGTCCAAAAGAAGTTGATAATCATTAACCTATAGCGCTTGCCGTCGGTGGTGCTCAATTTCGTTCTGGCGATGACGGCACCAGCCCAAAATTCACACCAAACAGTGACTTTGTCGGGACGCATTGGACGCTCTTGGATCTCATGTGGATTGGTATTTTGCCAAATTTAACAATTTTGTTTGTTGACGTACCCATGCATCCAGAAATTATGAAAACCAATGTCAGTTCTCAACTGATCCAGAGCCCGTTCAGTGAACACACGCCGTTGTCTGTGGTCGTTTACTTTCAGCTCCTGGCTCAACTGAACTTTCTACGGGTACGGGCCTAAGTCACATTGTAAAATTCGCCAAGTTATATGTATTGTTACGAATTATTCGATCCCACACCGAACAGGGTTCGCACCACTGGATTGCGATAAACTACAATTGTCTCTTTATCCAAAATAAAACACACACACTTTTAATTCTTTATTTCACCACAGATCAACTATCTATACAGCTTCACCACTTTTCTTTATTATCCAATACTTTAAACTTTATTACACAAACAAACCTTTATTGAGAGCTTTTATTTTCACACTGTTTGATCACACTGACTTGTCACACGCTTTTCAATACCACAAACTGAATGTCCGTCGAGGGCGAGTGTTCGCGCTTATATAGCTCTCGGTCCACCTTCTCGAACGTTCGCCGTTGGAAGTTCCCCTTCGGAAATTTCTAGAGCGCTCTGACAATTCCATTGGAAGTTGACATCATTCCAATCCCCGCTTCCAGAGAGCTTTCGAACTTCGACAGCGAAATTCGAACTTAACCGTCCGTTTGCATCTCCGCAACAGTATGTATGGTGGCGTTACAGTCCGTGAAGGGTCAAGGCCGAGCTTCTCTCAATTACCCATGTTGTGTTTGATTTTATTTTCCCGTAGGTGAAAGGGACCTTAATTTTCTATTTCGAGCGGCGAATTTCGAGAACTTTTTCATTACAACTATACTACAGGGTCAGAGGCCAACACACTACCCACGGCGCTTCCAAAACTCAGCGAGTTATGGTCTGCCAAAGGCCGAGTTCTTGTGAGTGACGCCTCGGACTGCCTCGGATTCTCACTGACAGCGGCGATGTTTTCGGAAGATTTTGCGTTTAGTCGACGTACGGGTGTTGGTTTATCGTTTGCTGAACCAGTTGACTCAAAATCATCCACTACACTGCGAATAGTCCTCTCGGTAGGACGATTATAGCGCAAAATGGGCGAAGCGCGTGGAACGTTGCCCGCACGTGTAGTTCTGCAAAACAGACTGAATAAATAACAACTCTTAAACTTCGGAAGTCTTTATTGGAAGACCCGTAAAATGACCCCATGGTTTCCTCTACAAGACTCAATCCGGGAGAACCCCTCTATTATATACGTGTAAGTCGGCCTGCATCTGAGGATTCATTTGAATTATATTACTTTGCAGTCGGTTAAATGTTGTTTACGAAGTGTGGCAAATAAGTTCCGGGAATTGTAAACAAAAGTTTAGCAAATTCAGTTTGTCGCAAAATTTTACTACTAGCAAAGTTTTACTACTACAACGACCCTTGGTAATCCGTCAAGGTTAACAGGTTCAGAACTATGCTTACAGTCTCGTTGAACTTTCCTATAATGACGTGAAGAGTTCTCTTGTGATATGACTTCATCTGGTCTGAAGTGGAACTTGATATCTACTATTGATATTCGTATCCTCACTGACAGTCAAGCTGCCCTGTAATCGCTGGAGTCTTATGTGTACACTTCTAAAACAAGTCTCGACTGCCGCCTACCTATTAACGAGATGGCCGAACAGTGTACCACGCACCTCCAGGACACAGCTATATTTCAGGAAATAAATGAGCTGATATGTTCGCCAAACAGGGAACGACGCAACAAACAAATCAAGCTACGGCTGAGGCGAACCTGATATGGCCCCAAGGGCATACCTACCTTACTACTAGGCAAGTCTGGATTCGGCAGGAGTACCACAGGGCTCCGTTCGTGGCCCTGTGCTTTACAATATTTTCACATCTGACTTTCCAAGGCTGCCTGAATGTGAAACAGCTAATTACGCCGACGACACAGGCATATTCTCATTACATGAGTTCAGTCTCAATATTGAGACTAATCCGCAAAATGCGATCAGAATATCTGTTAATTACTTCAATAAATGGAAAATAAAAATTAATCCCGAAAAAGTGCAATCAATCTTTTTCAGCCGAAAAAGAAAAAATTGCTATCTCCCTAACAATCCGCTTAATGTGTGTGGGATAAGTGTTGTCTGGAACCCAACTGTAAAGTATCTAGGTATTCATCTGGATGAAAAACTTACATTTAAAGAACACATATCCAATAACATCAACAAGGTAAATATTGCCACCAAGATGCTTTACCCTTTTATTAAAAGAAAGTCAATGCTAAGCAGATTTAACAAAATCATCATCTATAAAGAAGTATTTCAATCAATACTACTATATGGATGCCAAGTGTGGGGAAAATGTGCAATATGTTACATAAAAAAGCTACAAGTATCGCAAAACAAACTGTTGAAAATGATGGTTAACTTACCTGGATACCATTCTACTACTGATCTTCACCTACAATCGGGTGTTGAATTGATATCCGACAGAATTAATAGATTGACAGACAAATTTCTACAAAACCTTGTTTTTTCAGATAATCCTCTCATAACTCAATTAAATACCTAACCATGCTTATTCTTTAACTCATCTATTTGATATATATGTATCTTTTTGCTTTATTATTTATTTAACTATTTATCTATACATTTATTTATTTATTGTAGTCTCTGTATGTTATTTATCTAATTATTTAATTATTAATTTCGTTATTTATTATTGCTATTGTTGCTACCTATTATTTAGTTGTTTACATATTTACTTTATTTGTATATTTATTTATTTATTTATGTATTTATTTATTTATGTATTTATTTATTTATTCATTTATTTATTTATTTATTATCAGTATGATTTTTTTTTTCACTTGTATTGAAGGTTTTTCTTTTCGTAGTTTCCTTCAAAATGTTATTTTTTTTTTCCTTCATTTAAAGCTTCAAAAGATAATACTTCAGTTGAAAGATATACAGCTAGCTATCGAATTTCTGTATTTAAGTTGTGTGGCGACCTCATTGTA
Source organism: Eumerus sabulonum (assembly GCA_951905685.1). Taxonomy (NCBI): domain Eukaryota; kingdom Metazoa; phylum Arthropoda; class Insecta; order Diptera; family Syrphidae; genus Eumerus; species Eumerus sabulonum. The sequence continues at coordinate 216,460,876 of OX645060.1, forward strand.
AATTTATAAACGAAATAAAATAAAATAAAAAAAATTAAATTAATGTAGCAGACTAAATAATGTTTTTTTCAAAATAGATGCTATGTCGCTATGTCGTGGTATATATTATGTTCTTACCGTGTGAATAAATAAAAGCAAAAGAGTCGCTTATAATCCACGAAATCAAAGAGCGGAATCCATACATATTTACAAAAACCCAGCTATCTAACAACAAAATATGAAGAAATATTCTACTCTTTGAAATAATACAATATGCTCTTAAGGATTGAATCTCTACTAACGAAGTTGCTTCAGATGTGGATATCGACACATGCTCCTACACAGACAACATATAAAAGAGCATGAGCGAGTGCAATTACAATTTCTTCGAGTGAGCAATTACTCAGGCAAAAGTTACAATTAGTCGAAACAACGAAATCAAAATGTTGGAAAATAAAGGAAATATGCAATTGGTTTCAAAGGATTTCATTTTTTATTCCTTTGCCAAGCCAAAGATGGTGGCGAATGCTTCTTGAATAGTTTGTACAAGTATGACGCCACAAGGAAGTGAACCAAATAAGCGGAATCTGTATAGAATTGAGAAAAAATCGTTGATGCAATTTAGAAGAGGAATCCTTCGAACAGACAACTTCCTTCTGCGAGGAAGGAAACTACAATAGGAGCGGAAATAATTGAATTATTTCACAAAGAATAAAGGGGCTTTTTCGCAAATCTCGTTCAATAGCAGTATGAATATTTGCCACAGATTTTGCGATTTTTGCTTTTGCCTGTAGTTCAATTTCAAACTAAAGCCTGTGCCAGTTTTCTGTGTTAAGCCCTTCCAAATTACATACATATGTATATGCTCAAAGAAGACAAATGATTACAACAAACATGCTCCTCTACCATCTACTAGCAGAATCTACCGAACTCATTCATTCACTTTTCCGCATACAGATACCTACTTGTATGCATACAATTAGTGGAAAGTCCATTTCTCGCATCACAGCAAATGCAAAACAAAATACGGAATCAAATTGATAAAGTTTAACTGCAGAGCTCCAACAACAGGCATGAAATATTTTCAGTCACCGAGTCAAAGGTCATCCCCATCCAAGGGGAAACAAGTACATACCTTAATACTCGTACATACATACATATATTCTGACTATTGTTGGGAATAGCTGAACTCTTACACGTACTATACACAAGGGAGATTTTCATATGCATACCCTAGGTAGACTTGAATCCTCTAAGAAACATACTCCATTCGGATCCAATGCCTGTCTGGTATCTTATTGTTTACTCATACCAGTGAACGAGGTCTAAAGACGATGCCAAGGATGATGCCAAGCAACATGGGAATATACTCAGTTGAAGTTGTATCCTTGCCTTCGAGGCTTAAGGGATTCCATTCTAAAGTGCATCATTGCAGTGAGATATTGAGTTTTACAGTGAAACGAATGGCTCTGTTCCTAGGCATCTTGTGAGAAGTAAACGTGGGGATCGTACAGTAGAATTGGGCTGAAATGTACCGTTTTTTATATATGTGATTGTTTTATTTTTAAACGACTTGTGTTGGACAGTGGGTGATGTAAGGCTTATCCCGGCTTATATCACTGGAAGAGAGACTTGTACATATGACTTGTTGCTCAAATTTGCTTGCCATCTTTATGCCGTTGGTCTATTGTTGAAAGATTGAGAATTTGTATCCAAGATGGGACTTGTTTTAAGATAGTGACGATACGGTGATAAAATCCATTACTTTTCCAACAAATGGCTATATCAATTTGTTTCTTCTGTTGTATACATCTTGTAGGACATGCACTAAACGCCGTTCGGAAGAATAGGCTTCGTACGAACAACACTTTTCTGTTTTCCATGACAAGGGTATTTCACGTTCTGGAATGAACTGACTTTCCATCTGTGAAAGCTGAATCGCAAGAAAAAAAACGACCGATTTTTCAAACGAATTTTAACTGGTGACGAAAAGGGGATGACCCTAGTGGTCAGCAAGGATTGACGGACAGGAAGATTTAATGATGTTTTTGGTGGGACTAGCAGGGAATTATCTATTACGAGGTTCCCCCCTTTGGCAAAACTCGAAATTTGGACGAATACTATCCGCCTAAAGAGAGCATTCTCGCAGAAGCGAGCAGCTTTGACCAATAGTAGAATAATTGTATTCCAATATCATAAAAAATTGCGTAAGTTTCGTTGGGAGGTTCTTGTTTATCCAGCTGATAGTCCGAACCTGGCATCAAGGGAATACCGCCTGTTCCTATCTTAAGAGGAAAAACTAAACTACATCTGAAACTGAAGCTGATTGCGGACATTAAAAATCCAAGAAAACAGAAATTAAAAACCGCCTGTCTCGATGTCCAAGTCCATAGTCATGACTTAACTCACCTCTGCGCGCTGCCTTAGATGCGGTCGTCCAAGTCCATAGTCATAATAAAATCAACTCTGCGCGCCGCCTTAGATGCGGTCGTCCTTTGCTGCCTCTGGGTTGGAGTTGAAGACTCTTCGGCCGAAGCCCGTACTGTTCTTGGTTGAATCTTCTCCTCCACTCTCCGCTAACACAAACGTGACCAAAGATTAGATGCAGAATTTTCATTTCAAAACGCCCAAGAGCCTCTTCATCCGCTTTTGATAACGTTCAAGCCTCAGCGCCATAGAGGAGGGAAACCTTAGTTTTACGAGAGAGGGCTCTTATACTCAGTTGTCTCTTGAGCCCAAAGAAGCAGCGGTTGGCAAAAGTTATCCTGCATTTTATTTCAGCGCGGGAGGGGGGTTTCGAACAATGCGTAAACTTTTTTGTATTTAAATAAAAAGCTAGGGAATTAAAGTCTCCGAAGTTAGCAACCCTTTTGCACATCATTTTTATTTTGTTTTCGTTGTCAGTATTCGTTAGCGTTTTTGACACGAAATACGCAGAAGCACATTGTTGTAATCGGTGCTGTTAAGGTGAGATCATACTTTATTGTCCTCAGAAGAGGGAGTTTTGCATCATCAGCCGTTCTTAGCCTATAAAGGCTCTCATACTGACATGCCAGCGCAATTGTGCCAAAAAAATGCCAACCTGTCCTTCGGCAGCTCAAGAAGAAGTGAACTTACTCCATTGCACCTTTTTATTAAAAAGGTTGCATTACGTAGTGCAACCAGAATTCTTCGCTTAAAAAATTGAAAAATTGCGTTACGTAATACTTGAACAGCCCCTTGTCACTGTCGAGCGAAGGTAGACGAAGTCCTTGACTACTTTGAAAATATAGCTGCCGAAGGTGACGTTCTGACCAAGACGTCGGTATTGCGCGTTTTCTTTGATGACAGCATATAATTGGTCTTGTCCCCATTTACCCTTAGACCCACTTTAGCCTGCAAAAACTCATTGACGTCTCGCTTTGTCCATCCAATAACGTCAATATCACCTGCGTAGGCAACCAACTGTGTAGAATTGAAATAGATCGTACATCTTGTATTGGCCTCATAATCCCGCACGATTTTTTCAAGTATGATGTTAAAGAAATCACATGACAGTGCGTCACCCTGTCTACAACTTTTTTAACATCGGAGGCCTCGGTTAGTTCACCTACGACCTTAATGGAGCAGCAAGAATTCTCCATAGTTATCCTGCACATTCGGACGAGTTTGGCAGGAATGTTAAAACATCATATGGCTCTGTATAGGTCGTCTCTATAAGCATCGTCATATGCAGTTTTAAAGTCCACAGAAAGATGGTGAGTGTCTACCTGGAATTCATGGGCATCTCCAAGATCTGCCGGATTGACCATGAACGGTTTCAGGCACTTACACAGTACGGCAGAAATGATCTCGTACACAAGGTTCAGGAGACTAATCCCTCTGTAATTGGCGCAGTCATAGGGTCTCCTTTCTTATGGACCTGGCAAACGATGCTGAGATTCCATTCATCGGGCATGCATTCTTCCGACCATATCTTGCAGATGAGTTGATGCATGTTGCTGACCAGCTCATCATTAGCTGCTTTAAATAGTTCAGCGGGAAGTCCATCTGCTCCAGCAGCTTTATTAGACTTAAGTTTCGATACCACTATCTTATCATCGTGACGGACGGGATTCTCTTGCGTCTTCGTCCATTGCGAAAGATTCGGTCTGCCTGACGGCGGCATTTTGACTATCATCGCCGTTGTATAGTTTGCAAAACCGGTCCTTCCACAATCTCAGCATCGAATGTGATTCCACTACTAGTTGTCCGTGACCATTGCTGCAGTCTTCTGCTCTGGCTTTATAGCCTTGGCATGTTCGTCTTATTTGTTGGTAAAATTTTCGGCCGTCGTTCCTGCAATAGCATCTCTCCATCTCCTCGATCTCGCGCTTCTCGTGCTCCTTCTTTTTTCTTCTCAGAAGGACATGCCCCTCCCCCCTTCTCTGTTCATAGAACTCGCGGGCAGCTCTCCTCCGTCGATGCAGTGTAGCCATGTATGCATTCTGTTTCTCTACATGGGGCTATTGCACTCGTCATCAAACCAGAGGTTTCTCGAAGGTGGTGACTTGAAACCAAGCACATCTGAGGCGCCCTTTCAAATAGCGTTCTGACAAGTCTCCATTGCTGTCATATGGTTTGTCTGTATTGCATCGGGACTTGAGAGAGCTTGAGGGAGACTTGATCGGTGAAGATCCTGGCGGTCCCTTGCGAATGCAGCTTTCCGACGTTAAAGTTTGGTTTTCTTACTCGAATCCGTTGATTCCGAGAAATTCGGAACGGACGACCAACAGTAAAAAGGACTACGCAACTCTATAAATACAAATGTATGTACAAGTATTACCTACTATGAAAACAAATTTCAGGATTCGATTGGTTTTCATATTTCGTTAAATGACAACACTTAATTGGGAATGATAACTTTATCGCCAAGGCAATGCACTGAGGAAGGAGCTTAACTATAGTGTATTATAGTATCAGATGGCACAATTTAGTCATTGCCATGATCATACAAGTTCCGTGCTCGCGTACGCGGTACGTTAAAAAAAAAACACAATTGACTTCAGAGGTCGATCACAACAACTGAACGAGTCAAATTTTATCTCCCATCTATTTATATTCACAATTTGCCTACTTAGCCTAAATTAGTACATTACATTATTCTTGGGAATTTAGGGAGCGTGGGAATGGAAAGGTGTTGTATCAGCGTTATCACAGGAAACGCGTGTATGTTGGCCCGTGTGACGAGGAACAAATAGAAGCATGCACTTGCAATGGGAAATGCGTGTGACCGAATCGTGGAGACACATTGACGGAAAGATGCACAATAAGCATATTTGCATTGTACATTAGTTCGCGATAGGTAATGCGGTGAATATCGGTGTGTTAACTCCCCCCTTCTTAAGCATCTGTGTCCCGCAGATTGGGATTTGAGCAACAGTTTCGGCAACCCTGCTTCGCTTTTCCCGCCTTAGGCAGTAAAGTAAAACTAAATTAAAGGTCAAACTTATCATAAGAATTGTTATGTCTGAACCGATGGAAAGTTCGGCTTGTGAAGGTATTGAAGATCTAGGGTTATGTCTCCTTCGGTTAGGTTGCCTTGTATTAGAGCTGGTAAAATATGATAGCTTTTGCTTTCCCAATTCAAGTACTTGGTGTTATCTATTTCTATCGAGTCTTTATGGAAGTTTATGAGAAAGTTGCCGTTGAGGCGTCTGCTAGTTCTAGCATAGGTTATGTTGCCAAGGACGAACAATGTACCTTCGTTTAGAAGTTCTATTATAGGATTGCTTTGGAATTGATAATTACAAATTGCTTCTTCGCCATCGAGGAGTTTAAGGGCACAGCTATGGATGGGAGTTTTTGAAGTTGATTTCTATGACAGAATGTTGTGCCTTGAATTTCCATGCATTCACTTTTAATACCAAATTTCACGGATTGCGAGATAAATAAATTGTAAAAATTTAGGTCTATTTTCTTATATGTATGGTCCTGAAATTAAGAAATGTTTTTGAGATGTGATTTGTGGATTCGTTTTCCGTTAGTTGTAACATTATTGTCTAATCCAACTATTTCTTTATGGAAAATCTGCTTTTCCTTGCTTTTGATTTGCTTATCGCCCTTGTAGAATGTATCACCGGGATTATAAATCCTGGGAGTAACCCTACGTTGGTTATGTCTTTTTAGCTGATTCTTTTGGTTACGCATGATTTCGTATTTTAGATCGGTATTCACAATATTCTATCAAATTTTGGTAATTTATTCTTTGAGTTCTCCAAAAGAAAATATCAGAAGGCTTTCGTTTGGTTACCGAATGGATAGTATTATTATACCTGTCTACAGCTATATTGATTATTTCTTTGATTTTGAAATCCGGATATTCCTGTCGAAGGCATCTCGTGATTTCGATAATAGTGGAGTGAACTCGTTGAATTGCTCCGTTCACTTCACTTTTCTGTTGAGGTGCCAAGTAGACTGTTACTCCGAGACCTTCGATGCAATTTAAAACAATAGGGCTTATGAAACTGCTTTCATTATCCATTACTAGCATTTTAGGGACAGTGAAGTAATGGAGTATTTTTATTATTTTGTCCCGAATATGCGGTACAGATTTATTCTTTATATGAAAAAATTTCGTAAATTTGGAAAACTTGTCTACACAATTTTTTCTCTTTGGATTTCAATTATATCCATATGCAAGATTTTGGTTGGATAGGAGGGTATCGGTGTAGGTGGGAGTTGAGGTTTTTGCGGGTGGCAGTCGTATTTATTAGCGCAACAAACCTCACTTGAATTTACAATTCTTTTGACAAGTTTGGTCATTTGAGGGAAATAATACTTTTCCAGTATTTGATCTTTATTTTCCTTAAAATTCCTGTGGGCTCGTCGATGTTCCTTCTGGATTATTTCGAATTTATTTTCGTCGTTAGCAATGTCGGTTACTAATCTCTGGGTTATTCTTATCCTGTATCGACTGAAGGTTGTTTTGTAGATTTCGTGCAGAATGGGAATATATTTTTCGGGTATTTTGATGCTATTTAGAATATTGGGGTTGAGTTTCTCTTTTAGAATTGTTGTTATATTATTAATGTCAAAGTTGGGTAAACTGATGTAATGTCTGTGGTATTTCGGATGAGGTTCTTCGTAGCAATTCATTTCTTTTCCCTCAGATAAAACAAGCTGGTTTTTAAAGACATTTAGAGGAGCCTCACAATGTGGAATGAGATCGCTACTGTCTTCTTCGGCGCTATGTTGTGTTCCAGATGGTGTTAGAACATTAAGTTCAAGCGGTAGTCGAGAAAGAGCGTCAGCAACCAGATTCGTTTTGCCTGGCTTGTAAACTAAAGTGTAGTTGAATTCATAAATTTTCGCTTTCCACCTTTTGAGAGCACCGTGGCGCAGTGGGTAGTGTATTGGCCTTTGACGCCGATGACACGGGATCGAATCCCGACACAGCCATGTCATCGAACGTGTTTTTCACGGTGTTTCTCCTCAGCGGGGTTCTGACAAAACCCCCTGTAGTAAAATTGTCATGAAAAGCTTCTCGAAATTCGCCGTTCGGAACCGGGAATAAACTGTAGGTCCCTTTCACCTATGGGAAAATGAAATCACCCACAACATGGGTGATTGAGAGAAGCTCGGCTCAGGTTCTTCATGGACTGTAACGCCAACATACATACATATCTTTTGAGCTTGGCGTTGTTGTTTCGATTGCTCAAGGCGAAAGTAAGAGGTTGATGGTCCGTAAGGATCTTAATGCACTTAGCACCGTATAGGTATGTTGCCAGCATTTCTTTTTCTATAGTGGAATAGTTTTCTTCGGTTTTCGTTAGGGATCTTGATATGAATGTCACGGGTTTGTCTCTACCGATTTCACCCTGTGATAGGACGGCTCCAATTGCGAAATTAGAGGCGTCTGTTGTGAGGATGAATGGTTGATTGAAATCGGGAAAAATTAGGATATCGGAAGACATCAGCATCTCTTTAAGGTCTTGGAATGCTTTCAAAGCTTTTGCATCCAGATGGATTTCCGTTCTCTCGGATTGGTATGCTTTTATTTGGGCAAGTGAACCTCTGGTTAGGTTCGTTAGTGGCTTCGCTATTTTTGCGAAGTCTCTATTAAACTTCCTATAGTATGAAGCAAGGCCTAGAAAGCTTTTTAAATCTTTTAGATTGCGTGGTGGTGGTATTCTTTGTATTGCGGCAATCATTTTGGGGTCAGCTCGGATGCCTGTTTGAGTTATTATGTACCCTAAAAAGTCGACTTCAGTTTTAAGGAACTTGGACTTCTCAAGTGCAAGTGTGCTAGTGTGTTAGTTATGTCTGGTATAGGGTAAGCATCAGGGACTGTAACCGCGCTTAGCCGCTTAAAATCAATTACTAGCCTATATTGCCTTTCACCTGCTGCGTTGGGTTTTTTCGGTACAATCCACAGCGGTGAATTGTAGGGACTCTTTGATTGTCTGATTACTCCGTCCGTAAGCATCTTCCCTATTTGTTTTTCAACTTCATTTCTAAGGTTTGCAGGGTTTGAGTACGATTTCGTATAGATTGGTTCAGAGGACGTTGTTCTAAATTCTGCGCAGACGTTGGTATCTACGCTGTCACTATCAGAAATCGGTCCAAATAATGTTTCATGTTTAGCCAGAGCTTCCCTTATCTCAGTATCAGAATTGATTTGGATATTGTTTGCTTGTTTGGATTTTTTCTCTTTGAGTTTAATTTTAATATTGGGGGTGATATGGAGAATATTATTTTTCCTATCAATGACTGCTTCGAGCTTCTTAAGGGTATCATCCCCTATGATGCCGTCGAATGTCATTAGTCCTGGTAAAACAAAGAAATCAATAATAGAGCTATTGCCTATGCTTTTAAAAATTGGCCGGAAATTTTTTGGGTTATTTCTATCTGTCCTGCTGCAGATTGTACTTTAAATGGGGATCTGACTGGCTTACTATTGTGGATTATTTTGTTAGAAACGAAATTTTTATTGGCCCCTGTATCAATTAAGAATTTTAGAGTTTTGCCATCTCGAGTACTATACTCTAGGTATGGTACGCTAGAGAGGCTTCCGTCAAAAAATTTAGCTCATCTGATACTTCTTCAAAATTTTCTTCGTAGTCTTGGTTCTGGTAAGACTCAAAGTATTTTTCGTTTAGGTGTTCTTCTGTATTTTGCTCGAAGGTGTCTATTGCGTTGGTCGCAAAGAGATGTTGTTGCTTTCGTGGCAGATTCTCGGAGTCATTAGATCTTCGATTTGGAACCATATCAGATTATCCTCGCAGTTTTGAAGAGCCTGGGTGCCCGTTTTGAAGTCTCCTGCAAGGCCTTCTTGTAAAAGGCTCGTATTTTATGCTTATCCCTAGACTCCTCGATATCCTTGAGCTGAGAGGCTGCCAAGATTCTTTTCTTTTGTCGCAGCAGTTTTTTCTCCTCCCTTCTTCTGGCTCGGTGCTCTTCTTGCGCTGCCCTGGTTTTCCTTTGCAGCGCCTTTTGGTACGCCCCGTCGGTTGCTGCCTTTTTCTGCTCACACTCGCCATCATACCACGGGTTTCTTGTCGGGGGTGGTAGGTATCCTAAGGTGGTTTCGGCTACTTCCTGAATGGCTGAGCGGCAATGCAGCCATATATTATTGGCATTTGTGTTCGACGTAGGCATACCGTAGAGTCGATGATCTTCGACCTTAACCGCTTTCCCACGACAAATCCGCATCCCAGTAAGTGCAACCTTTTGTGACAGCTGTAATAAATGTCGCAATTTTTCTTCCTAATCATACCGTTTCCTATCCGGCGTATTTCCTGGACCGCAGTAATATCCGCCTTGTACTGCGTGAGGATTCCTTCCAGTTTATGAGCAGCTCCGGGAGTGTACAGGGTTTTGACATTCCAGGAGCATACTCGCAAATCGTGTTCCTTTTTCGTGCGTTGTCGTCGTCGAATATCCGTCTGTGTATCCAAGGCATCTTGCTCATTCATAACTTTGTTTTTTTACGTGGGCGGATTGTTAGCCCGCCGCACAACCGCCATTCTGGTCGGAGTTTTGTCGCTGCATACGTTTGTTCACCTCCCAACGGTTATTGAAGAGGCTATCCAGAGGGTGCCGCGAGAAGGCTGTATGTCAACTTGATCCGGGCATTTAAACAGGGATCGTTGCTGGCATCTCGCCAGGTTGAGGGCAATCAACAAATTGACCCTGTATGCCCGAGCCCATGCACTCTTCGGTGTATAGACACATTCCTAAAATTGAGGTTTTGGAATTCTAAGCAGGATGTGTAATCTTCAGGAAGCGTTAGGGGCTTTTGGATAATCAGCATGTTAGATATGTCTCCATCGAGACCTCTAATAAAGATATCCAATGCTCTATTTCTGTAGTTACCAGTTAGGGCGTCTACAGTTTCCTGGGAATAGTCTTCAGTTCTTATTTTGTTAATAAGCAGGGATAGTTGATGGTTGACCTTTGCATAGAATTCGTCAACCGTTAGATTTAGTTGGGTCATAGAATTAAGTTCGTACTCTAAAGTACGAAAATCACGTTTATCCGCATAGTGCAAGGATAAACATTTTTTTATTGCACACCAATCGTTGCCAAATAGATTGTACGAAATGAGGGCGGCGTCGGCCGGACCTCTTATTATTGACGTATGTGCTGAATAATAGCCCTATAAATAGGCTTTTGTCTTAGAATGTCGTAGTCGTTTAAAATGAATTCCACACTGTGAATCCGTGAAACGTATTGCACAGGGTTACCGTCGAACACCTGTAGATCTCTTACGGTAATTAGGTAATTTCCTGATCTCCTCGAGATCTTTCTCAGTTCTGCGGGTTACGAGTGCCTGGGGCTGTTGAGGGAGGACTAACTCTACTCTCAATTTGCTGAATTCTGTTATTCAGCAGTTTAATTTGTTCAATATGTGCGTTAAGCGCACCAGTGAGTTGTTTAATGGCTTCTTGCATTTGATCCATTGTATTAGGGAGTGATAGGTGTTTGGTACAATAATAATGTTAGTAAGTTCACAAGGTTTAAAAAAAAGGTACTTGTTTTTTTTTTTTTTTTACACAATTACTTGGTTCCTCTTAAATATTTAGCACAAAATAAAATATTTGGCTTACAATAGCATTAATTCACTTAGTTTCTTTCTTAAATGTTTAATAGAAAATATAATATTTCGCTTACAATAGCATTCATTCGCTTAGCTTCTCTTTTTAAATGTTTAATGGAAAATAAATTATTTCGCTTACAATAGGATTAACAGCATTCTGTCGGGAGGTCCATGTTGTCCTTTTTAGCACGTTGAATTGCCTACTTGGGCACGGATTGCGCCACCGTTGAATGTTGAATTTGGTCCAGTCGATTGATTCATCGCCTCGTGCGGTGTCAAGATTGGTGTATTATTCACTTACTAAGTGCACTGTTTCAGTTATTTCGAATTTACCGGATTTTAACCGTTTCAGATTTCTCGGCTATATTACCACCTTAAATAACACTTTTCAGTTCTTATGAGTGTTCGGGTTTTTTATTGATTTATGTTACACCTTCACTCTGGTTTTAAACTGATGTGAGTTTTGATTTTCCTTACCGATCTGAATTTTATTTGAATTTAACTGATTTACGTTAACCAAATTGAATGCTTGGCTCTTAAGCTACGCTTTTTGTTTTTTAACACTTTTAATGCTCGCCCTTTTAAGCTAATATGTTTTGGTTATTACCAGTTTAAATGCTCGGGTTATTTAGCTACACTTCGGTTTTTTTACTGACTTCGATTAATCTTTTAACCGGGTTTTAATTTGCTTGGGTTATTTAGCTACACTTTGGTTTTTTACCGACTTCGATTAATCTTTTTACCGGGTTTTAATTGCTCGGGCGCCAGTTACGTGCTCGCGTACGCGACTTCGGAGGTCGATCACAACAACTGAACGAACCAAACTTTTATTTCCCATCTATTTATATTCACAATTTGCTTACTTAGCCTAAATTAGTACATTACATTATTCTTGGGAATTTAGGGAGCGTGGGAATGGAAAGGTGTTGGATCAGCGTTATCACAGGAAACTCGTGTACGTTGACCCGTGTGACGAGGAACAAATAGAAGCATGCACTTGCAATGGGAAACGCGTGTGACCGGATCATGGAGACACATTGACGGAAAGATGCACAATAAGATGCACAATTTGCATTGTACATAAGTTCGCGATAGGTAATGCGGTGAATATCGGTGTGTTAACTTACATGTGCTAGATGTTTGTCCTTCTTTTTTTTTTTTTTTTTTTTTAGAAACTCGCGCAGGTTCAAGAGTTTTTCATACACACACAACCTGAACGGAGTGCAGTGGTTGGGGTCGTTGATGTTCGTTCACTACTCTCAGGGGTGGTTGTCCTAGACCTAGATAGGACGAGAGCCGACCAAATTCCGCGTTGGTTATAGTCCGTAGTAATTCGTTCGAGCACTTTGGTATTGCATACGCAGAGGATGAATATCGGTTGACCATATACTGTGAGTGTTATGCCTGCAGCAGTACGTCTGGTCACTTTACATTCACAACTGCGTTGCATACTTTTTGTCCGTATAGGAATTACTTTTTCTTGGCTATGAAGCGAATTTGAACCATAAACCTTCCGCTCGGCGGTCGATGATGTTAACCACTGCACCACGGCCACCCCCATCTGTCACAGCATTGATAAAAAATGTTTTTCTTTCTATTTCTCTCTCTTCTATTTTTGGTTTTCATTCCGCTCTTCTTTTTCTTCTTTTTCTGGATGTCCTATTGTTCTGTTTTTTTTTCTCGTTTCTCTTGCCTCTTGACAGTGTGATTGCTGGCCAAGTCCTTAGTATGAATCTATCCTGTTGGAATGGGTCCATGGCCTATATACCTATTCCTCGTTCCTTTCTAGGAGCGACCTACACTTTCGATTCATTGCATTGAATTTAATTCTTATTTCGTAGAAGGAACGGTTTGTTTACGGAAACGAATTAAATCTTAATAGGTGTACTCGTATGGCGCAAAATGTTATTTTCTTTTCTTGGGTAGTTCTTTAAGAATGACTATAGGCCAAAAAGAGGTAGGGTTGAATATTAGCAGTGAGGACTTTTTTTTTACTTCTTCTCAAGGGTTATTTACGAGTGTATACATACTTCACCCTAATAGTGTCCAGTGACCGTGTCGGCGTTTGCTCCGGCAGACTAAATCGACTGAATTTCCTCAGAGCAGATTTACTCACAGAAACCAATTATTTTCACTTCTCGTTAGCCTCTGGTGCCCAGACGTATGTCCGGATTTGATCTCTCGTACCGACTAACAACTTTAAAATCTCTAACTTCCCGCGCACCTTTTAGCTAGTCTTAAATATTTTTAAGAATGTATTCCGGCTCTCTGAGAGCGCCGTGGCGCAGTGGGTAGTGTGTTAGCTTCTGACGCCGATGACCCCTCAGCGGGGTACTGACAAAACCCCCTGTAGTTTAATTGTCAAGTAAAGCTTCTCGAATTTCGCTGTTTGGAACCGGCAATAAACTGTAGGTGACATTCACCTATGGGAAAATAAAATCACACACAACATGGGTGACTGAGAGAAGCTCGGCTTTGGTCCTTCATGGACTATAACGCCAACATACATACATACATACATTCCGGCTTTGTCCAGCCCGCTGGTCGGTGTTTCTGATTTCGATTTTTCAAACTTACTTATGTACATAGATTCGTTGATCACATTTTTTACTACAGTTTTCAACGACAAAGGCCTGTTTCATACACGACGGTTAAAATCCGTACCGTGAACCATTGATAGTAAACTAATAAAAGCAACTGAAGCTTTTACACTGGGTGGAGACGGATTTTTTTCGTCCGGCCGTCTCAACAACTGGAATGTACGGCGACCGTGACGTCGCCGTCTTACCAGATGTCTAGGAGACTCTATGCAAGCTTTCACAAGAGACGGTTTTTATTCGTCTGCCGTCTTTTGCTGTGTCAACTTATCGCACTATTAATTACATCATATTTAAATATTAATTGTTTTTTTTTTTTTGTACGTCCGATGTTGATATGGAACACCTTATTTCTCTCGTGGAAGCCAGACCTGTCTTAGGGGATAAGTCCATACAACTTTATAGAGACAGGAATGGCACAAGACAGGTGTGGGAAGAAGTGTACATACACCGAATTGGACCCAGAGTTCAATGAACTACATAAAGATAAAAACGCATTTGTAGAAGCAATGGTGCGCATTCGATACATGTTGAAGGCCAGCTGATTTAAAAATTAAAATACAACCAAACGAAGTCGATTGACGGAAAAAATGGTCGTGTGTGAAATCAACGTTTTGAATGGAAAAAACCGTACGGAATCAAACCGTACGAACGAAACCGTCGTGTGTGAAACAGAACAAAAGGCTCGAAAGACGTCTGACAAAAGATTTTGTCAGAAAAACAAAGCAGGAGTATGTTAACTAATCAGGGCTATATTAACTAAAACTACAATCAGGATCGCCTTTAAGCTCCTTCTATTAAACGTCTTGAATTGGTTTAAAAAAATTCTCATGAAGTTAAAATTTGCGTCCAAAAATAGAGGTAACATGGCATTTATTTCGAAAAATCTTCATTTTTTTTCAAATCAATTTCATCGCCTTTAAAGTAATTCCCCCAGATATAATGCACTTACGGCAACGGATTGAATCTTCGTAACAATTGTTAGAGTCAATTTCCAAAATAGCCTTCAGCTCCCCCTCCTATGAGACTTTATCTGCTCTATCCATTAAAATGGTACCAAAACCAGGTGAATGCGGTTGTTCTGAATCGATATGGGTCGAATTTTTGGTGCAATTGTCACGAAGAACCAATGCATTTTGAGACGGTGCATTATAGTGGTGTAGAAACCAAGAGATGTCTCGCCACAATTCCGGACTGGTATCACGCAAACGACGCATAACGCTTAAATAATATTCTTTGTTGACAGTTTACATAATTCGGCTGAAAGAAATCAAAATGCACAACATCACGGTAAAACCGCACGGTTTTTTTTAGAGGGGTCAAGAACAAGCATTTTTGTACTAAGGGAGTGGGATCTGTCTCGCCCCGATTAGGAGATAGGTGCAATCTAAAAAATTACTTAATATGAAAAAAGAAATAATGAGAAATAAGGGCAATACTTACAATAAAGTACTATACTAATTTTGAAAGTCAGAAACATGTTCTTCAATGCTAATTTTAAATTTAATTAAAATGAAAAATTTTCACGCAAACTCCAAATTTTGGGGAGAATACGATAACTTTCGCGCCCCCCGTTTAGGAGGTAAGGGCAATTTAAGAAAAAAAGATTTAATATGAATTAAAAATTATTACACCTATAATGTACATACCTACAAATAATTTCAAATATCGATATCTCAAAAACGAAGTAAGATACCGAAAAATGCTATTCCTAATTTTCGATTTATTTTGGGTTGGCTTAGCAAAATCCATTATCAGAACGCGAGGCCACGGAAATTGTACTCTCCCCACTTATCTAAAAAAAAAACCAAGTACATGCCAAAACAAAGCAAAAATTGTTGTATTTAATTTTCTCTAAAAAAAGAAGACAAAACCATCCGGTTTTTTGTGTTTGATTATTTCAAAATTTTGAGATAAATTGATCAAAATTTTTTTTTAATTTTTTTTTGTCTTTTAGTTTCTGAGAAAATTGAAAATTACTATTTTTGTTTGTTGGCATTTACTTTGTCTTCTTTGAGGTAGGTGGGGGAGTACGAGTTCGGTGGCGCTGCGATCTGACAATGGATATATCTACATCGACATCGCTTCGTTTTCGGGATATCGATATTTAAAATTATTTTTGTATAATGTTCCGATAGACCCCCACTCCCATAGTAGAAAAAGCTTGTTTTTGACTCCTCTACGAAAAAAACCGTTATCAATTTTTGGCGCCAAAGTTATGGTACTCTCCCCGTGAAAACAGTCAGCAAGGCGTCGTACCCCACTTCTAGCTCGGCTCAGGTTCTTCATGGACTGTAAAGCCAACATACATACATACACATCCCGTAATAATGCGTTTCGTCTTGTCTTGATATTCAGAAACCATTTTTGCACACATTTCAACACGATGAGATTTTTCTAAAAAATTTGTGTTTTCGGTACTAATCGAGATCTGAGACGCATGCATACGAAAACATTCTTTAAAATGACAAATGATCTTTAACTGTTAATCGACGGCTTATAAGCACAATATCTTTTTATCTAAGCTTGGTCACTTGAGGTTGGGTATCAACGTTCGTCTTTGACACCTTCTCGGCTTTCCTGGAACTTTTTATACCTTTGCAAACATTTTTCTGAGCCAAAGTCACAGCTTTCTGCATCACCCGCAAAGAATTAGACATTATGAAAATCGAAAAATTCATTTTTAGCAGTCCGAGACTTATTTTGATTGGAAACTTGGCACGGATATCCAAGGTAGTCTCAGCAACCTAAAAGTAGAAGTATTTCCTCAAATCCGATTGAGAGCACAGTTTAAATTCAAATACCACCTTACTTTTTGTATACAATAATATAGGATGTTTTTTGGTTTATTTTAAAACTTTAAAATGGAATAAGACAAAGACGATTTTTATAGATTGGCATGAAATTTACTTTATTCTAAAGATAATCTTCTGGCATTATAATTTAAATATGATTTTTGGCATATGTATAACCGCCACGGCTAGCTCGGACGTAGTCTAATCCGGAGGTCGATGACTTTTTCTAACATTTGTGGCCGTATATCGCCAATACTGCGGCAAATGTTGTCCTCCAAGTGGTCAATCGTTTCGAGCTTATCGGCGTAGACTAGCGACTTCACTTAACCTCACAGAAAATAGGCGTTAAATTGCACGATCTTGGAGGCCAATTCACGGGTCCGTAACGTGCAACTATTCGGTTACCAAACGTTTTTTTTTTTTCAATAAATCAATTGTGGCACGAACTCTTTGACATGTTGCGCCATCTTGTTGAAATTACAGCTCCTGCACATCATGGTTGTTCAATCAATGAACGAAAAAGTCAGTAATCATGGCTCAATAGCGATCCCCATTGACTGTAACGTTCTGGCCAGTATCGTTTTTAAAGAAGTATGTACGTATGTATGTATGTTGGCATTACAGTCCATGAAGGACCAATGCCGAGCTTCTGTCAATCACCCAAGTTGTGTGAGATTTTATTTTCCCATAGGTAAAAGGGTCCTACAGTTTATTGCCGGTTCCGAACGGCGAAATTCGATAAGCTTTTATTGACAATTATACTACAGGGGGTTTTGTCAGTACCCCGCTGAGGAGAAGCACCGTGAAAAACACGTAAATAAATAAATAAATAAATAAATAAATAAATAAATTCAACCAACCCATAAAGCACACCAAACAGTCAGTTTTTGTGGATATAACGGTGCCTCAACTTACACTTGAGGCTTATCATCCCTCCAAATACGGCAGTTTTGGTTATTGACGTATCCATTTAGCCAAAAGTGAGCTTCATCTTTAAACAAAATTCGCTTATGGAAATTGGGATCAACGGCAATCTTGGACCTCCAGATTAGGATACGCCCGAGCCTGCGTTGGGGGTTTTATGCCAGAAATCATATTTTTTTTTATTTTTTTGAAACTCGCGCAGGTTCGAGAGTTTTTATATTCTCTTATGATGTGTTTGCACACACAACCTGAACGAAGAGCAGTGGTCTGGGTCATGGATGTTCGTTCACTACTCTCAGGGGTGGCTGTCCTAGGACGAGAGCCGACCAAATTCCGCGTTAGTTAAAGTCCGTAGTAATTCGTTCGAGCACTTTAGTACTGTATACGCAGAGGATGAATTTCAGTTGACCATGCACTGTGAGTGTTATGCCTGCAGCAGTACGTCTGGTCACTTTCCATTCAAAACTGCGTTGCATACTTTTTGTCCGTATACGAATTAATTTTTCTTGGATATGAAGCGAATTTGAACTATAGACCTTCCGCTCGGCGGTCGATGATGTTAAATTATAATGCCAGAAGATTATCTTTGGAATAAAGTAAATTTCATGTCAATTGAAAAAAATCATCCTTGTTTTATTCCATTTGAAATTTCTAAGCCAAACAAAAAAACACCCTTTATAATCTGGGTGATTTCCAGCCCCCTGTGTCACAAATACCTAGCTTTAAACGCTTTATAAAGCCTACGTGTTACTGTTAAGCTGCTTTTACTGAAGGACAATGTCACTGATATCGAGGAAACAGTGAGTCCATTCTTAGCTTTGGAGCGAGTTTTTCATGCATATTGGCCTGTTTGCTTACCCTCAACCTATCGTATGTCGATGATGCTATCCCTGAATGTTTTAATGTTTTTCTATTTAAACAAAATTATTTTTTTTTTTTTAACAAGCCATGTTGCGGAATGTCTCCTGTATGAGATATCAACCAAAATATGGCTAAATGATCGGTGACAGATACATATACATATATATGGCGCTACAATTCGGCCTCAACCTACAAGCCCTTTCAGCAAGCACGATCTTTTGCTAGCTGCTTCCACTGTCGCTCGCCTAGTTGGGTGGGATCCCTTTCCACCTGTATGCGCTATCTCTGCAACGACGTCCTTTGGGGTTGAAGTCGAATACTCTTCGGGCCAGGTCTCTGGTGTCCTTTCGTCATACATGGCACATGTACATTAGTTCGTGGTTAAATCTTTCCTCCACTTTTCGTCAATACAAATGGCACCGAAGAAATTTCCTCTTGAAACGACCAGGGACCTTTTATTTTTCGAGAAATTTCTGATGATTCCCTACTCGAATCTTTGAGGAAAGCATTGTAGGAGAATAAATATTTTGCGGGAAATTTCCTGCTCACCATACTGTGATATTATGTATTAAACAGTACGGTTTGCTAGCTGCATTTACATATGATCTTGATAAGTGCCGATCATCTGATCAAGTGAATGACCTGAAGTCTACATTCCTTTATGTAATGATCGTGTATAAAAACGCTGACCGACAGAGGCAGCGAAGAGAACAAAAGAGTGTTAAACAGTGGAATAAACTCTGAATTGTCTGTTACGCTTTTTTTTTCTTTTGGTGGCGTTACAGCCCATGAAGGACCAGAGCCAAGCTTCTCTTCAATCACCCATGGTGTGTGTGACTTATTTTTCCCACAGGTGAAAGGGACCTACAGTTTAATGCCGATTCCGAACGGCGTGAGTCGAGAAGCTTTTTCCAGGCAAGTTATACTACGGAGGGTTTTGCCAGTACCCCGCCGAGGAGGGACGCCGCGAAATAAACATTCGATGGCGTTGGTGTTATCGGGATTCGAACTCGCTCATCGTGCGTCAGAGTCCAACACACTAACCACTGCGCCACGGAGCCCTCGACGCAGATCCTGTTTTTTTCTATTGGCTTTTTTTTTCCACCCCCCTACAGCATGCTCTTATAAAAGCGGAGTACATCGCCTGTGGAAAAAAGCTACCAATGTCGCCATAAATACTGTTCCGAAAGTCTATCCATATTACCCCAAAACACAAACCATTATCGTCAAAAGCGCTTTGGTGTTTGTTACGAACCTTTAGTCCAATTTCATTCCTGTCACCCCTGACCTTAACATAAGCGTGTACCTTTTTCATTGCTTATTGGCAACCTAATTGAAAGGTACAATACATATGTGCATATGTATGTATATCAATGTCTGTGACATAAAAAATCTTTCTGATATCCCTAAGTGGATTCCGAAAATCAGGTAATCAAGGAAGAGGAGAAAAAGAAGAAAACCTAAACTACCCCCTAAAAATATATGAAATTAAAAGGTATGACCGTAATGAATGTCATTCACCTTTCGAAATCAGATAAATATGGCACAGCGGTCCCTTAGTTTCCGCCAAAATATCTAAAATTGTTTATGGAGATTATTTGCCACGTGATATCACAATTCCCGATGCAAATTGCTTAAACCACACAATATTTTAAGCAATAAAACAATTACCAATTCCGAAAACCTCCGCCCATGTACATACATATATACATGCATCCGCACTCAAATCTCCCTACAGCTGAAGCAATCCCAGATGCAAAAAGAATTTCTATTCACATCTGTTCTGTCCTGTGCGTAGTTTCCCATCCACACTCATGTGCCTCACACTTCCACGGATTTATCTACACCCAAGTCGAGTAGTAATTCCCGAGCACCTTCTGGAATAAATAGGTGGGATAATCGTAAAAAACAGAGATTCAAAGTGACACAAGGAGCATCCTTAGAAGTATTCCCTCCGAATATAGTTTTCATACATCATACTGTAGTTTCCATTGTTCGCCATGTACACTGAGTAGGTATACCGTTTCAGGATAATTGAATTTAACCATGATATGTGATCGTACTTATTGTTGAGGATACATACATACATATAATGGAAATTTCAAGTATACTCGTTTTTGACCCACATTATGCCCAGAAGTGACATAAAAATGTTTTGCAGACGCGACAAAACATAAAACAAAAAGAACAAAGTCGAAAAGATAATTAAATTTAATGAAGGTTTCCAGGCTACCGGAGTTAGGAGAAGTTTTCTTTTCAACAATCGTTACCATTGGCACCTGTTTAACCCTTCGGCACATCTCGATTCCATGCTCGAATTGGTTTTTCTTTCTTTCTCTCAACTACGAATGGGAATAAAGTAGCTCCAGAATTTCTTCGATCATGGGGCCAAATGGCACACGAGCACGTAATTATCCATGCGATAGAAAAAGGTAAAAAACAAAGAGAAAAACGAAAAACTGAATCAATATGCCGGTAGTATGGATGGTTCAGAAAAGACAACGACAGCGACAGTTTCAGCAGGCGACATTGACAAGAGGCAGGAAAATAGCAACGAGAATAAAAACAAGAACCAAAAAAAAAAAACAGAGGTCAAAACGGAAATTATTCAACTGGGCGGGTTGATTGTTTTCGGTGGAGGTTACGCTTCCTGATGACGTCTTTTTCGTCCTACGGATATTCCCCACCGGCCTATAGTTGATGCAGATGTTTCAAAATGTGTATAAACAATAGTCTGGAAATCAATTTGAATAAATTAGGTTCAAGTTTTTCTCTCTCTATTTGTTTGTTTGCTATTAAGAAGGTAAAACAAAACAATACATATGTATGTATATAAAAGAATTGTATCCTAGCCTTTGGAAGGCGGTCAATGATTCTACGGTACACGAGGACTTCCGTGTTGTTTACTAAGGGCATTGTCTCGGAAAATTTAAGAAACCATCAATGGACTCGGTTTTAGTCGGTATTACATGGTAAATCCAACCTTGACACATAATATGTTTAAGACTTATATCAAAACGAACCAGGTTTGATTGGCGTACTTGCTTATTTGCTGGAGGGTATTGCCGTTCAGGAACATACTGAGTGCATTACTTTTAATTCGATAAATTTTCTAAGCCATGTTCAATCACTCTGAAATCACACATTTACAGTGATTTGAAACGGTTAGTCAGACATTTAAATGTATTGCAGAAAGTCTGACGTTTTAGAACCTATTATACCTAAGCTAAACTTGGTTAGCGTATACTGAAAGTGCCGATATTTTGGTTTTTTTTTTTTGCCAGAAGTTTTTGGCGGAAGTTTTAACATTGCAATACTCTACATAAATTGATTAACACGTACACCACCATGCGAAATATATGTCCACAACTAAGGTAAAGAGGTGAAAACCTACAAATAAAAAATTAGGACATCTTTTCGAATTAAAAAATCGAAGTGTGGCATTAACGTTCTAGGAATTTAGTCATAACTCGGGAACTCGTAACAATACGTTCGATCGTCAAAATCTGTCCCGAAAGCCGAGCACTCTCTTTCATTTTTCATTCACGATTGAAGTCAAAAGCAAGCTTTATTTTTATGTTATGCGTATTTTTCGAAAACAACATTTTTTATTACCGTCATAAAAATGAGTGTCTCACATTACAAGTAATTTGTTGTGTTTCAATATTTAGTGGAAACTGATGAAAAACCCTCGGAAATCCTTCGAAAATTGCACGTGGTGTATGGAGATAGGTGCATGTCAAAGAGACGTGTGTTTTAACGGGCAAAGCGGTTCAAGAAAAGCAGCGAAGTAGTAGAAGAACATCCGCGTGCAGGAGCTCCCGCCACTTCTCGTACCGCGGCATCGTTGATAGAAAAAATGTTCCTACCGACCAGATAGTCGCTGGAAAGTTCTATATTAAAGAGGATACGACCATGTTACGAGCATGAAAGCCTAGATTTAGATTTTTTTGGGAAAAATAAAGCATTTTGAACTTATCGCATGCACCTTGCAGCAAATGCGACATTTTTTATTCCTCAAAATTAAGTTCGACCTGAAGGAAACTTATCATTGCGGCGTAGAGAAGGTCTGAAGAGGTGCTTCATGAGATCCACCAAAGTCAGATATCACTCTTCGTTGAAGTTAGGTGATTAGGCAGGCCAGTCCATAACGGTTTTATTGTAAGCCCGATACTATTTTCATATTTTTTTCTGGCATGTTTCAGGTCGTTGTCTTAATTAAGGGCTCATATGAGTAGAAAAAATTGTTCAGCAGCTTGATTCCCTGAATTATGTCCACGTAAACGTGCGGAAATCCCTAATATTTACGTATTTAAATTTCTGCATCTTGTTTGCCTTTAACAAGAAGGCGGCGGATAAGACCCCGCTACCCCGGAGTGAACGAGTTATATCCAAATAATTGCTAAAGACATTCAAAGACTTACCGACTTCAAACCATAAAATCAAAAAATAATATAAACCGCTTTAAACTCGCGTATCCTGCTAGTATTTCGACCGCTAAAGGACACACGGTGACGTTTGGCTAGAGACAGTTACATACATATATTAACCAATATTCTTTTCCTGGAAATTCTATATATGTGAAATGATTATCTACCAATTTTCATAATAATATCGCACAAGTACAAAGTCTGAAGCAGAAAGAAATCCACCATAACCTCCATGTATCGAAAATATTTTTTCATAATTTCCTTTTATTCTTGTGGACATTCTACCATCCAGGTTCTGGATGGTATTATGTGGAATTTTTAACCAATCAATTTTAGCTACGACTAATCTAAATTTTTGGGTGCTCTTTCAAACATCCCCCATCTTTCTCTTAACAATAGCCTACGAGTTTGCAATTGGATTTGGTGTTGGCCACGTCGTAGTTTATCCTCAAGCCATTTTTTGACGAATTCGACTGGATAGTTGGGGTCACCGTCCTCTTAAAAGCTATTTCCTGGGATGGATAAGAGCACTCTTGAACAAATTCGGACAAACTGCTCTAGAGACTATGCCAATCGTTTTGCTTTTTCATAATGCCCTTCATTTTAACCAACCGACCAATATGCCACCGACAGTAAAACAGCTCCACACCATATCAGACCTCCGCCACCGTGTGTTTTTTTTTTTTTTGACAAACATCTTTTATCCTAGTACTTCTAGAGTTGATTAGTGTTTTTTTCTTTTTAGTATTCTTTTTTGTCAAAAAACACGAGAAGAGAAGCTTTTATTTTTTTAAATTGCTTTAATAAATCAGTACTTGCCATTTACCACTTAAAAAGGATAGAGTACAACTTTGAGCTACCTCTTGGCTGGCTAGTACCTCGTTACTAATTCGCGCAATGTTGTGATTTAAAGGACACCCATAAAAATGGTGCAAAGACGCCAAATTGCACGATCTAATCTGTTACTTTGAATTGCTTGCTCATTAGGTCGATTATGATGATCATAAGTTAGTCGAAGTACGCGGGAAACGGTTTTTACAGAACACTAAGTTTGATAATAATAATAATTCGTGATAAAAGGGCAATCGCAACTAAGCATCCTTTACTTTGACAAGTGTCACGTGTCGTGCGCAATTGTCAATAAGAAAACATTGACAAACCAATTAAGAAAGAAATTAGCCATTAGATATAAGCAACTGCCTCTCCCAAAAATCCTAACCCAACTTGATAAACTCTCACAGAATTCTCTATTATCAGCTTATTATAGAAGTAAAATTTTTCGTGCTTCTTGCCCTTTTTTTGAGAGCGCCGTGGTGCAGTGGATAGTGTGTTGGCCTCTGACGCCGATGACACGGTATAGAATCCCGACAACAGCCATGTCATCGAACGTGTTTTCATCGTGCTTCTCCTCAGCGTGGTTCTGAAAAAACACCTTGTAGTATAATTGTCATGAAAAGCTTCTCGAAATCGAGACTAAACTGTAGGCCCCTTTCACGTATTGGAAAACAAAATCATACACAACATGGATGAGAAGCATGGCATTGGTACTTCCTGGACTGTAACGCCAACATACATATGTATGTACATACTTGCCCTTTTACGCTAACCCGTTCTTTAGAAACCGAAATGACAGTGTATGGATAGATCCCACAGAGCAATCCTTGGGATTTCTCATGAACACTTATCTCCTCTGATATAAAGACTGCGGTGCAAATGTGCAAGTCACACATCAAATGCAACTTACACAATGGGACGACACTGAGTCAATCATCACCAACAAAAATATCTCCTGAGCCATTTGCAACCTCTCTCCAGAGACATATGTAAGTCACAAGATTTCTACGGGATATTACCTATAATCCTCCAAAAGTATTTAAATAAGGTTATACCTTGTCTAACACTGATCCATCGAAGCTCGCTTAGCCTCAATTATATTCTTCAAGCCTGGAGAACAATTCGGGTCGCTTTCATCCCGAAGGTTGATAGGCGCACGGGCAAAGAAGAATTTCAGCCCTATTAGCCTCGCATCCTTTGTCCTGAAGACCCCCGAAAGCATCTTAGATACTCTAAGAAATACAAACTTTTCGTCTCAACACGCCTACCTCAAAGGTAAGTCCACTGAGACCGCTCAGCACGAAGTTGTGCAGACGATCAAAATATCCATCCACTTCAGAGGGAGCTTTAAACAACGTCCGTACTGAATCAATCCAAGAATCCCTCATTACGGAAGGTGTAGTGAGTTTTGTTAGCAGATGGATCACCTCTATACTCAAAGCTAGGGTCATTCAGGTCCAGATGGGAAACACCATTATAGTCAAGACTGTAGATAGAGGCCTACCCCAAGGAGGGTAATATAGCCTCTACTATGGCTCATGGTTGTAGACAAATTCCTGAAAGGGTTTTTAGAGAATCGGAATAAAGGCCGTCATTTATGCCGACGACGTGGGTATTTTGGTATCGGGAATGTTCCCCTCGATAGTTAGCGAAATCACAGAGAGAGCTCTGATTAAGCTAATCGCCTGGCCCACAATATGTGGCCTAAGCGTAAGTCCGAGTAAAACAGAACTGATTCTATTTACCACTAAGTATAAGACATCGACTTTCAAGCTCGCTCGACACAACCACCAGGCACACTCTCTGTCCTTCGAGGTTCAAAGCTCAATTGGAAGGTAAACACAGAACATCGGGTACGAAAAGCATGTGTCTCTTTTTACGCCTGTAGCAGAACTTTGGGCAAAAGGTGGGGACTTCGGCCCAAAAAAGTGCTGTGGATGTACACAGCCATTGTACACCCCATCATTACCTACGGATCACTTGTATGGTGGCTTGCCTTAAGCACAACATACCTAATTACCACATTAAACCGAGTCCAGAGGTCGGCCGGCAATGGTGTAACTGGTGCCCTTTGGTCCAGCCCGACCGAAGCACTTAACGTACTCCTAAATCTCCTCCCTTTTGATCTCTACACTAGATATACCGCATCTTGCAGCGCTATAAGACTTAGAGAATCCGAGTTCTGTTCATCAAAACGCTACGGTCATAGTAAAGTGCTGGACCTGTTACCTGGTGACCTGGCTACGACTTCAACCGACCACATGACACCTTAAACATAGCCGGCCAAGTCAATTTCCCATCCAGAACGGTACGGAAAAAAATTTATTGAACTTCACGAAACATCAGGTAGCGATTTTTACCGACGGTTCGAAGATGGAGTGCGGAGTCTACTGGGGTATCTTCTCGGCGGAACTGAATATCTCCAAATCGTTTCGACTCCCAGACTCCGCTTATGTGTACCGAGCGGAAGTACTAGCAGTTAAGAACGTTAGCAAGATACTCACCCGTTACCCCATTAGTAAGAGAGACGTTGCCATTTGTATTGACAGCCAATTAGCTATCAAATCTCTCGATTCACAAACCATAACATTCAAACTAGTCGCACAGGTTAAAGACGAAATTATTCGTGTACGCGATAATTTCAACATCATTCTCCTCTGGGTTCCTGGCCATAACACCATAGAGGGTAACGAAAAAGCTGATGCGATGGCAAGGCACGGCTATACCCTTCATAGTTTCCTGGCGGAGATAATATTCCCTCCCGTAGGAGTGGTCAAGGGACAAATTTTTCAACACTTTCTTTCAAGGGCGAACTCCAGATAAAGCACACCAAGTCAAACAGAACCGGGCAAGAGATTGCAGGAATTGTAGCTACCAGTACTGCCTATTAGGCTGTCGGCACTCACGTTGCCAAGTTTGGCATCCCTATTTAACACATAGATCACTGTGGCGCAGTGGTAGTGTGTTGGCCTCTAACGCCGACAACACGGGATGAAATCCCGAACACAGGCATGTCATCGAACGTGTTTTCACGGTGCTTCTCCTCAGCGGGGTTCTGACAAGACCCCCTGTAGTATAATTGTCATGAAAAGCTTCTCGAAATTCACCGTTCGGAACGGGCAATAAACCCTTTCACCTATGGGAAAATTAAATCACACATAACATGGGTGATTGAGAGGAGCTCGGCTTTGGTCCGTCCTGGACTATAGTGCCATCATACATACATATATATAACACACACTGTCGAAGTTGTGAAAAACCCGCCGGGAAAGAAAAACCCTAACCATTTCCGTTGTGAATGCCTGGCCCCACCTAAACCAGACAGCACATGCATGACGACCTATTTATCAGAATTCAGTAACATTCCACATAGGCCAACAACTGACTTATTAAACACGTGAACATCAAGCAGTACTATGCATTTGATAATTGTAATTAAAATAAACAATTCAGTACCACTCACTCGGATTGCTCAGGTAATGAGAATTATAACGTAAATGTACCAACACCATCGACAAAAAGCTAGCTTTCCATCAATTTTTTTATATGTCCCCCCTGAAATGTCTCCAGCCTACACAAGCAAAAAATACTGTTTTCAAATAATCTCCAATGCTAAATGTAAGTCAAAAAATTGCAAAGCAATAAGTTTAAGGCCCGCCAACAAATTTTTCCCAAGCACCGGGACATTTTTTGTTGTTTTTGCACTCACTGCCTTTGATATTTAATGAATGTGCGCTCCCACTCAGTGATTTATTCACTAGTTTCAATATACACATTCAATCGAAAAAAACTGTATGAAAAACAAAAAAATTTGCATCAGCAAGAGCAAAAATCAGAGTTGACAAGCCAGATTAACAATAAATAGCACCTCGGGAGGGTATGATCTGTACAAACATTTCGCTTTTCCAACCTTTTACCGGCTTTGCGCGCAACCGAGTTGGCAAAAAAAAACGAAAGTTATGCGGCAAAACATCATACATATCTCCCGAGTCAGGAGGCTCACGCCCACATGTGGGTGCTGTCCTCCACCAGGACTCTTATACAGATTTTTTTTGTATTGATTATTAACTATATTGCGATGACAACAAAAAAAGTCAACTGTATCGCATCGATGCGCATCGCAAGCAATTAGTTAAATGCTTGTCAAACCTGTTCGTATGCAGGATTCTGATTTTGGTGGCACATACGACTTAGGGATTGAAATAAGCCCATAAGACTTGCCCTTAGGGACACCTGTTCATCGACTGTTAGATTTGCAACCCAAAATCATCGTTTGAATGAGATCGAACTGCGTGTCAAAGTGCCATTAATTAGGTGTCAACATTCACGTAAATGAAGCAATCCTTCTACAGTCACTAGTTGTCACGAATGAATAGCATCGGTCCATACATACATATGTATGCGTACCACATGACACGCACCATGCATCGTAACACATCATTTCGCGCTGGTGTTGCGCTGGCAGATATGGATATGGATATTAATTGGGAGAAAATGTCGCCCTGTCGAATTGTGTGGAAATTAATTGGACTAGGAGGAAACGTGCCACCAACGTATTCGAGAGCCTGTCATGTTAAACAATTATACTTAATGGTTTTCGCTTTGAAGTCATTTTCCGTAGGTTCACGCATTGTACATTGGGGAACAGTTCACCTCCCCTCAACGAGTCCACGGTTAATTACTTACGTTGTGCTATGACATACATATCTACCATCAAGGACATCCATTTCCGTCGATATGATATGAATATTTATGATGTCCCATTCGCTTTAGTACGCGTATTTGTACGTGAAGGCCGTTTTGTGGTAAAGAAAAGAAAAATATCCGGTGCCGACTTCATTAGCATTATAATAGCCACCCACGTTTAAAACTCTGGCCACCGTCACAGTGAACGAGGCACATCCTGTCCTCGTAAGCTGTGTGTGTTAGTCTCAAACAACGACTGTATTAAGGTATTAAGAGTGCAACACGGACATGCATTACAATACTCACTCCAACAAATACGACCGAATAAGAAGGATATGATGAATGTGAAAACATTTTCTTCAAACTGTTATCAAAGGACAACTAAGAGCGACGACAACAGTTAGTCAATAAAACTGATGAAATCCAGGTTGAAAGGAAGCCCTGAAAGGAAATTTCGCTTAAATACCTCCCAGCTGAGCATTTCAGGCAATCAAATAGTCAATTACCCGTCATACCAGTTGAATGTTTAAACTTTACCTCCCCGAAGACTAGAATAGGGATGATAAATTGCGTAACTCCGTTTGACATCCGCCGGGCGGTGGTTGAGGGGAATTCTGCTTAAGGTGCTCTCAAATATTAGGAGTAGAATAGTCAAGGAATTAAGTCCGAAGCTTTAATTATGATTCACTCCGCTTCTAATGTCAAGACAAGATTAATGGGGAATAGCAAGATCTAAGATTATAACGTGCATGGCGGTGCGAATTACTCGTATTTGCAGGATTCAAGTTCAGTTTAATTTGCGGAAGTTGAAGTAGAAATGGTTGTATTTCGAGTTCCGACAGTTTCATGACTGGGTTAATGGAGATTTGATGTACGATTTGAAGCAAGTTTCATGAAGACGCTTTTCACGTTTATCGTTCAGAAGTACAAGTTAAGAAGACAACGACAAGGAGATAATGCTAGAAGCTATTTGAATTGGAATGTATATTTTAAATAGCTTACGAGGAGATCTTCAATCTGTCAATCAGTCGTTTTCCATACATGAACCATTAGAACGTAAGTGTTGGTTATAACGGTTTTTTTTTTTTTAATGGTCGAACATTTAATAGACTCCTTCGGTCGCCCAAAGACGTAAATTGATTCAAGCTTATAAAAAATATAGTCCTAACTATGTGGATGCTTAACCTCCAGCTTACCTTTTAAAAGTAGGACCTTGTGAGCCAAAATTTTCATGAGCCTTCATGGTAAAGAACGCCTTTTTTTTTTTTTTTTGTTTTTTAGGGTCCGTGCGTCCGTGTTTCCGTCTGTCCGTCGCTCACAGTCAATTATCTCCGAATCTACTGGACCGATTAAGTTGAAATTTGGTACACATATCAATTTCGGTGACCCAAAGGCAGAGGTGTGACGTGAAATAGAAGAAATGGGTGGTCAGTTTTGGGGGGAAGGTGGAAAATTAAAAAAAAAAACAAAAAATGAAAACTGCGTCGTGTGATATATTAAATGGAAGGTCTTATTGATACGATCTTAAATGTATTTTTTCTTTTTTTTTTTTGTAATTTTCGTTGCGTTGAGTATCCGGAATGGCAGCGCATTTTAATATTAAAACAGAAAAAGTTTATAAGAGGCGAAGAATGTCTACAGGTAATATCATTTTAAATTTCTTTACCGCCTTGAAAGAGAAAACGTTGAGTGGTTAAGCGAATATTTTATAGGCCAGAAATGTAATTTAAAATTTACTTACTTACTTACTTATGAGGCCAACGATCCATGGAGGTTCTGAGCCTGAGCTATAGCTGCCTTCCATCCTTGACGGTCCTTGACCAAGATGTCTTACATCCGCGATTACTTGGTCTTTACACCGGAGGTTCGGTCTTCCACTTTACCTCGAACCAGGAGGCTCGGAGTCGAAGACCCTCTTAGCTGGAGCGTTGATGTCCATGCGCTCGATGTGGCCGAGCCAGTGTAGTCGACGGATCTTTGCCTTCCGGACTACATCCATTCACCTTCCTCACAGACAGGATCAAATATCCGGCGCAGAATTTTTCTTTCAAAAGAAAGCATTTTGTAAAGCATGACTTTGATCTTTCGAGTTAGGAATTTTGACCACAGTTGCTTAGACAAGCCGAAGTAGCAGCGGTTGCCAAGGGCGATTCTATGCCGGATCCCCACTGTGGTGTCACCTGTGGAATTTACGTTTGCCCCGAGGTAGACAAGCTCCTTAACTACCTCGAAATTATTGCTGTCAATTGTTATATTTTGTCCCAGGCGGTGAGCGACGGATTGGTTTTGCTTGACAGCATGTACTTCGTTTTGTCCTCATTGACCTTAAGACCAACTCGTTTCGCCTGTTCTTCAATCGCCGTAAATGCTCCACAATGCCACGACGAGGACACGCCATGATGTCGATATCATCCGCGTATCCTAGCAGCTGGACAGACTTGTAGAAGAAAGTGCCTTCCCCGTTGACGCCTGCCCGTCGCACTATCTGCTCCAGCACCAGGTTGAAAAAGTCACATGACAGCGCATCTCCTCGCCGAAACCCGGTGCATGTTTCAAACGGTTCCGAAGTTCTAGAACCGAGTTGCACGGTGCATCGCGTATTATTTAGCGTGGCGCGACACAACTGGATCAGTTTTCCCGGGATCCCGAATTCGGAGATTGCACCAAACAGTTCTTTATGATAAATGCTGTCGTATGCGGCTTTGAAATCGATGGCAAGATGGGGTGTATCGATTCGAAACTCGTCGGTCTTTTCCAGGATTTGCCGAAATGTGAAAATTTGGTCTATAGTCGATTTGCCGGCCGGTAGCCGCACTGGTAGCTGCCGATTACACAATGCCGATTACACACAATACGCTGGACAGGATCTTGTATGCGACATTGAGCAGGGATATACCTCTATAGTTTTTGCAAAAGGTAGGGTCGCCTTTCTTGTGGATGGGGCAAATAGAGCTGGTATTCCAGTCGCCGGGCATGCTTTCACCTTCCCGAATTCTGCAGATGATCTGGTGCATGCTCCCTACCAGAACATCGCCGCCAGCCTTGAAGAGCTCTGATGGCAAGCCATCTGAACCTGCGGCCTTGTTGTTCTTCAGCTTC
Source organism: Eumerus sabulonum (assembly GCA_951905685.1). Taxonomy (NCBI): domain Eukaryota; kingdom Metazoa; phylum Arthropoda; class Insecta; order Diptera; family Syrphidae; genus Eumerus; species Eumerus sabulonum. The sequence continues at coordinate 216,492,140 of OX645060.1, forward strand.
TGAATAGCTGTGCCGACTTCTTCGATGCTGGGTGGGAGGACTACTTCAGCGGCTGGAGTTGGGATTTCCTCAGTCCCTACCACTCTCTCTTGGTCATGCTCGTTAAGCAGCTGCTGGAAATGCTGCTTAAATACATCCACTATTCCCTGCGGGTCGGTGACAAGATTACCCTCGCAGTTTCGAAGAGCCTGGGTGCCCTTTTTGAAGCCTCCTGCAAGGCCTTTGGCTTTCTTGTAAAAGGCTCGGGTTTTATGTTTATCCCTAGACTCCTCGATATTACTGAGCTGGGAGGCTGCGAATATTCTTTTCTTTTGTCGCGGTAGTTTTTTCTCCTCCCTTCTTCTGGCTCGGTACTCTTCTTGCGCAGCCCTGGTTTTCCTCTGCACCGCCATTTGGTACGCCTCGTCGGTTGCTGCCTTTTTCTGCTCACACTCGCCATCATACCACGGGTTTCTTGTCGGGAGTGGTAGGTATCCTAAGGTGGTTTCGGCTACTTCCTGAATGGCTGAGCGGCAATGCAGCCACATATTATTGGCATTTGTGTTCGACGCAGGCATACCGTAGAGTCTTTCGCTCAGCTGCTCCCTGTAGACTCTGGTAACCTCCGGTAGGCTCAGGCGCCCAATGTCGAACCTCCTCCTGGTGGCCTGGTGCAGCTTTCTGACATTGGACAGTCGAACTCTGAATCTTGGTGCTACGAGGAATTGGTCAGAGTCGACATTTGCCCCTCTGAATGTTCACACATCCAGGATGCTTGAGGAGTGCCTTGCGTCAATGAGCACATAGTCGATTTGGTTGGCGGTTCGACCGTCCGGAGATCGCCAAGTTGTTGTGTGGATTCTTTTACGAGGGAATCTTGTGCTACTTATCACCGCATTACGAGCTGTCGTAAGGTCCGTGAGTCGGAAGCCGTTATCTGTTGTTGTATCGTGGAGCCTGTGCTTGCCGATCACTCCGCCAAGGGTGTTCTCCTTACCGATTTTGGCGTTGAAGTCCCCGAGCACGATTTTAACATCGTACTCCAGACAAGCTCCGTAGACGTTGTCCAGGAGGTCATAGAAGTCCTCCTTGATAGGGTCTTCAGCCTCGTCGGTAGGGGCGTGTGCATATATAAGGCTGATGTTATAAAATCTGCCTCTGATGCGGATCACAGCCAGGCGATCGCTTATAGGTTTAAAGTCGATGACCTTCGACCTTAACCGCTTTCCCACGACAAATCTGCATCCCAGTAAGTGCAATCTTTTGTGACAGCTGTAATAAATGTAGCAAATTTTCTTCCTCATTATACCATTTCCTATCCAGCGTATTTCCTCGACCGCAGTAATATCCACCTTGTACTGCGTGAGGATTCTTTCTAGTTTATGAGCAGCTCCGGGAGTGTACACTGTTCTGACATTACAGGAGCAAATCGTGTTCCTTTTTTGTGCGTTGTCGTCGTCGAGTATCCGTCCGTGTATCCGGGGCATCTTGCTCATTCATAACTTTTATGTTTTTAACGTGGGCGGATTGTTAGCCCGCCGCACAACCGCCATTCCCGTCGGGGTTTTGTCGTTGCATACGTTTGTTCACCTCCCAACGGTTGTTGAAGAGGCTATCCAGAGGGCGCGGCGAGGAGGCCGTATGTCGACTTGACCCGGGCATTTAAGCAGGGATCGTTGCTGGCATCTCGCCACTTTGAGAGCGATTAACAACTTTACCCTGTATATCCGAGTCCATGCCCTCTATTTAAAATTTACTGAAGCCAAAGAAATAAAGAACTTTTTAAGCATATTGCGTATAAAATGTTTTAGGTTCTCGATCTGAAAAGAGAGGAGGTGCGACGGACTTCTCCTTAAGAAAAAATGCGCATTTTTTTAAGATATGTTGGAGATCCAGGCTTTCAAATCGGCGGTGGCGAGCATACGGATGTACTACAGAGTACGATGTGTAGAACTGTAAATTATGTAGCAAAACTCATAGTCGAATAATATTCTGTTTGGATACATTTTCCTTCCAATTACGAGGAACAATTAATTGCTAAGCAGGATTGGCTTTTAAAATATCGTTTCCCATCATGTATGGGAATTCTGGATTGCACCCATATTGAAATAAAGAAGCCCCACTTACATTCTGAAGAATATATTAATCGTAAAGAATATGCCTCTATCAATGTCGAAGCAACATGTAATGGAAAAGAATGTTTTACAAGTGTGGTTTGTGAATGGCCAGGATCAGTTCATGACTCAAGAATTTGGAAGAACAGCTTTGAGATTATTATGAGGAGTTCAGCCAACAAGCTCTTGTTAGCAGATGAGGGATGAGGGAATTGCACCATGGCTAATGACTGCCTTAAAAAATCCAACTACCAACACTGAAAAAGTATACAACAAATTACATACCAAAGAGAGACCCGGAGAGAGTGATAATTGAACGTGGCCAAATGAAAATCCGGTTTCCAATTTTGCAAAACTGTATTCGAATTGATTTAAAAAAACGTACCTCCTTTAGTTACAGCATGCTTTGTTTTGCATAATCTTGCAAAGTATCTATTATAAATTATCCCTTTGATTTTGAGATATCAGAGGACAACGAGGTTGAAAGTGCAGCTTACGATTCAGACAACAATACAAGTGTACTTCAAACCAGACGATTGGGACAGATTAGAAGGCATGAGATTGCAGAAATGATATGTAATGCACAACAATAACTTTATTACTGTATTAATCATATTGTAAAGAAAAAAAAAATAGTAAAAAATCTATAATAAAATAGAAAAATGATCGTCCTTCAGTCAAAAAACAAATTTAAGCCAGTGGCTTTATAAGTTAAAAGATGTGTGCCCGTTTTCGGAAAAAGTAGTGTTCAAAAGTTGGGCGTAACGAATTATTATCTCCGCTTGCCTTTTTCGAACTACCTCCTGTTGCATCCTTAACAATTTTAATTGCTTTAGAAGTTCTAATCGTTGAAGCTCGCCGAAGGTGAGCGGAATTGTTTCTTCCGTCTCCTGCTCCAAAAGTCGTTTTCGCTTTATTGGAGAATTCGGCACTGACTCTTCACCCATACTTTCAATTTCACTTGAAAATTCACAGATAGACCACCCGTACCAGTAGGTTTTGTTAGTTGAAATAAATTTCTTTATAAAACTAAACATACCAGGTATTCGCGAAATTTATGGGTTCTGCTCAGCAGGTACTCATGAGCTTTAGAAAAAGTATTTCCTATTCTTTTAATTTAATTGGCTTATTACCAGTGGATGTAAGATCTGACTTCCTTTTAACTTCTGTCTTCATGTTATTTTTTGTCTTTTTTATTTGTCCTTATGTCAACAACACATCAGTTTTTATTTCAAAACTGCGATTTACTCAAAAGAATTCCAAAGTGGTTGAACCATAATTTTTTGTCATGATATCCGTTGGATAATCCGCACGCATTCACAAAAAAAAGACCTTCTTAAGCATCAATAAATATTACAGATACCAAACTTTCGTATGTCTGTCCGGTGATCCCCGGAAAGGTTGGTTGTTGCTTCTGTAATACAAAAAAAAACGACGGGGTGGGACCTCACAGCTGCTCACGGAGTGAACAGCCAATATATATGATTCCCATACTGCTTTCTTCTTTCCTCTAATGCAATGCAGTGAAAATCCATTTTGTTAATGTTCGAAAGATAACCCAAGCTTAAATGGCGAAAAGAAACTGAAGTCAGATAAAAAGATGAATAAAATTGCTCGCATTTTACTTTTTCTGTTGAAATGAACATACTAACAGGAAGAAAGCGTTAAAAATGAAACGCTAAGGAAGTCAGCAAAATATAAATAAAAAATAAAATGTTCGCCCAAAATAGTGAGCAAATATATGAATAAACCATAATCCGGCTGTAATTACTTTAAGTGTGCATAGTTCGCTCATAAATTACTCATAATTATTTAAATATTTACGTTTTGAATTATTTAAATATTGCGAGTTGAATATCTATATAAAGTACGTTGTAACTGTCGCTAAATTCAAATTCAAAAAACAAGTGAACATGCCTCATCCAACAATCATTTTTGTTAATGTAATGTTTGTTAAATCGTTCCACAAACGTCTTTCCACAAACATATTCCACAGACGAATTTTCAGTTTCTTCCATTCAGACCTCTTGTAGGCAAATATCGCCAAAATGCATGCCAACTGGAACAGTTTTCCATCTCCTTAATCACAGTTTATAAGACTGTATATTACGGTGAAGTTACAAACGACAAGTGTCACTTCACGTAAACATAGTTTTCATATGTAAAAACTACCGATTTCTGATGAACTGGTAGTATTTAGTTGGATGAATCTAGTATTTACTAGTTTATACTAGCAAGTATAAACTTTTCTTTATGCATACCAAATGAAGTAAATACTAGATGTTTTAGGTTTTACTACCAGTATAAGCATTTACTTCGACATACATATGACCCAGTTACATGCTCCCTAAACTCTAATTTACTTAACCGAGTGACTCGACTACTAAGCTGTAAGCACAGTAGATAGTGATCCGTGACTCTCAGATCGCAAACGAGTGTTTGATATTTCACTTGACTGTTTCTGTGTAGCCTTATAAAAATGTGGTCTAAATACGATTTAAGACGTGTAGGTTCATTAACAACAGACAGAAAACCAAACGATGATAATACAGACAAAAAACAATCAGCATCTGACGTGTCAGAAGAGTACATTAATATTAAGATCACCGAGTAGTATAACATTTTTAGATTTTAGAAACTCCAGAAATCCTGTAAATACCTCCAAAAAGAAACTCACTGAATACTGTTACCGGTCTATGAAAATAACTACACGGGTGACTGTTTGAAAATTAGATTATTTCTTTTTATTGTTATTTGATAAGGTTAAATTCGCAGAGCCACCATGTGCCTTCAGTGATCGTTCTCAATCCAAAAAAAAAAAAAAAAAAGAGAGAAAAAAAGAGCAAAAGTGACAAATTTCAAAAATAATGCCAAAAATTACATGCGCTGCTTTACCGATGTTGAGTGCTTGCAGTCAACACCGTTCAACAGGTTTTCTTCTTCTCTTTTAGGCAAATCGATAAGATCATACCCCGATGAATAAAGTGGCTGTCCCTAGCCACAAGTACATCATCCAGACGCTCCAGTATAAGATAAGGACCCTGCCAGTTATTTTGGAGTTTTGAACAAACATCTTTTTTCTTCTTAGGGGCGTACAGTCAAACTTTGTCCCCTTGTCCAAATGGTGACGCTTTTGCGCAGATGTCATAGCGATCCTTCATCTTCCGACTGTACTGCAACAACTGATTACTAGTAAATGAATATACTGCATCCAGCCTCCGGGTTGGATCGTCTACGTAATCTGATGAGCTGATGAGCCGGTTAGGTGCTGACCCGGTCCAGAGTTCAGGGGGTAAACGAAGCTCTCGTCCAAACGTCAAAAATGCAGGAGTTTCCTTAGTAGCTTCATGTACTGCGCTTCTGTAAGTCATCAGGAGAAATGGCTGGTGCACGTCCCAATCCCCCTGGTTTTCGTCAACGTATTTCGCTAGATAGTTAAGGAGTGTACGATTGAAGCGCTCCACCATACCGTCGGATTGTGGATGTAGAGCTGTTGTGCGGGTTTTATCGATTACTTTCGCAAACACCGCAGACTCAAAATTCCTATCCTGATCAGAATGAAGTTGGTAAGGAACCCCAAATCTTGAGAAGACGTTTACTATTAGTGCTTCCGCCACGGTCTCCGCCGTCTGATCTGGTACAGGGATAGCCTTTGGCCACTTCGTGAAATAATCACAAAATACCAGTACGTACTTGTTGTGATGTGGCGTGACTGGCAATGGCCCGAGAATGTCTATGGCTTCACGCTCGAAGGGTGCTCCTGCGGGAACTGGTTGTAGGGGTGCTCGGGACTTCATACCTCTTCGTCTTTTGCATACAACGCATTCTTTACAGAACCTCTCAACGTCTCTGGTACATCCAACCCAACAATAGCGTTGCTTGAGCTTGGCGAGAGTTTTGTGTACACCAAAATGCCCACCCGTTGGACTGGCATGCATCGCTTTCATGATTTCTACCTGTAAAGAGATGGGGATTATGATTTGGTACACCTTACCATTGGTCGTGATATGACGACGGCACAATGTGTCATCCCGACACTCCAGCAAATCGAAAATGTCCCAGTATGCCTTAAGTTTGGGACTTTGGGCACGTATTTCTTCAACGCTTGGTCTTCGATTTTCTTGTACCCACTTTTTGACTATGAAGACCTCCCGATCCGCAGACTGCTCTTCCTTCATATCGCCCACAATGATTGTTGTCTGAATCAACAACCGCTCTCTCTCTCCTCTATTCTGGGACAGTAGTGACACTTCTTCTCTTCGCAAGGGCGGCGAGAGAGAACATCAGCGTTTTGATGTTTATTTCCCGTCCGGTGCTGAACGGAAAAATTCAATTGCTGCAGGCGCTCCACCCAACGAGTCATCTGTCCCTCCGGTTTAGGGAAATCCACCAGCCACCGCACTGAACTATGGTCCGTCCTTAGCAGGAAATGTCTCCCCAACAAATACAGTTGGAAATGTTTCGTGGCTTTAACGACGACTAGGGGTTCCTTTCTGGTAACACAGGCCTGGTAAACGTTTCAACAACTTTCTCCTGCCCATTCTGAAGTTGCCATAAGATTGCCCGACAAGCAAAGTGGCTCGCGTCCGTATCCGAAATGAGTGAATCACCTTTCGTCGATTGTACTAAGATGGGTGGATGGACCAAACTATGTTTCAATTGGTTAAACGATTTCTCACAGATTTCGCTCCACTCGAAATGTCTACCTTTCTCCGTAAGTGCAGTTAGAGGTTACGCTATAGCGGAGAAATTACGAATGAATCGACGATAATAAGCACATAGTCCTAAAAAGGACTGGATTTCATTCTTAATTCGCGGTGTGGGCCAATCCTGCACGGCAGATACTTTTTTAGGGTCGACAGCCACACCTACTACGATGTGTACCGGGAACTTGACTTTTCGTATCCCCAGGCAGCACTTTTCGGGATGCAGGCGAAGTCCAGCGTCTTGCAAGTGTTGGAACACTATTTCCAAATGTGGTAATAATTCAACATATGTTCTGACGTGAACAATTAGAAGAAACTATCAAATCACTAATGTAAATACTGAAGAGGATCAGCGAGTTGATCGTACCTTGTTGCAATCTGTTTTAATTTCAAATGTTTGAGCAGAGGTCACGTTGACGATTTTCACAACGAACTTTCTACTCGTTAACATATCATGAATTATATATAGCAATGGTTTACTTATGCCCAACTGTTTAAGCTTGTAATAGAGTCCTTCTAACCATACGGTGTCGAAGGCTTTTTGCAAGTCAACCAGGCAGTCACCCGTGCATTGGTTCTTGCATTTATTCCACTGGATATCCGAGACGATTTTCGACGCGGCATGTATAGTATTAAGCGCCTCTTGGTAAAAATCATATTATGATATAAATCAATTCCACTCTATTCTTTTTCTCATACACCGATGCTGTCGATGTCGAAACTTAGTGATCTTAACATAGGCTGCAACTCACTATTTATAGCCGAAGAACAGGGTCGTAAGGTAGTGAACGAATATGTGAAACTAAATGTAATGCCGTCAGCAAAGGAGTGGATTGGGCTAGAAATGAAAGACACTAGGTCATCTACAAAAAAGACAAAACAAGCGGCTTCGTGCCAAACCCTGATCAATGTTTTCGACATATGGATCCAGTCCAACTATTCTGCTTTTACTTGCTTGATGAAGCGAGCGATTCCACTTTCCCAACAAATATGCCAACAAAGGGCTAGTAGATCTGTTGTTACAGAAACCGTACTATATCTAAAGAGAAGCTAGAGGAGATATCAGATATCAATACGGTCATAGGAATATTTCCAGAAATGAGAAGCCGGATGAGATACCTAGATTAGAATCAGGCGCAAACTCTAATCAGATTAGAACTGAGGCAAGAACACCGCTCAGTATACTTTTCAGAGAAATAAAGACGGAGCTAATAATGAAAGCCAATAAACGATGGTATCAATTAGATACTTGCGCAACGGCAAGATCCATATGGCCCGTCTATGATAAGAAAAGAACAGAAATTCTGCTTAAGTTCAGTCGCGGGAATATTCCATTGGCAGTCGGTGTCCTCACTGAGCACTGTATGATATCAGACCATACAGCCAGACGAGGCCAGCTCCACAATGACTTCTCCAGAAGCTGCAGGGATGAAGAGGAAATTTTAACTTATTCGTCACCTACTCTACGAATGCCTGCCACTAGCCCAAAAAAGGAACGTATTCCTTGGAAGTTACTTCCTTTCGGGACTAGAAAAGGTGAGTAACATTGGGCTGAACAAACTACGGGGATTTCTATCTCCACCTTGGTAGTTCAGCACAACAGGTAACTTTTAGATTTTTACAGGTTAATCTTTAAATGGGCACAATGGACTTGTCGTAGTCTATGTGAGTCTTGACCTCTTGTCAATAGGGCACCCATTTACCTAATCTCACCTATCTGTCATTGAGGAGTTTCCGCGGGTCAAGATATTTTGATAACTGATGATTAATCAGGGTTTCCATGACCTTGGACAGAAAGAATGTTAATGCAATAGGTCGGTAGTTGAAGACAAAAGAAGATTCACCTTTCTTGGGGATTGCCTAGATAAATGCTGTTTACCGTTTACTCTGAAAGAGCCTAGAAGAGTTAGGAAGATGAAAAAACCTTCGCAGTGGTTTTGTCGGTATAGAAGAATTCTCTTCAGAATCCTCCGGATTTGTATACGTCGAGGCATTTGAGAACCCTTGCAGCTTTACGAGTACGAAAGTGGGAATGATGAAACTGGTGCGCTGTGGTGCAGGCAGACACAAATTGAAAGCTGGGACCTTCGAGTTGGATACGAAGTGGGCAGCAAGAAAGTTGCCTTTGCCTAAGGGAGTGACAGCTGGACCGTCATTGTTAATAAATGTTGGTATATACAACGAAGATGAGTTTTTAATGTTTTTTTTAACAAATTACCAGAAACGTTTCCTGCCTTTAGGATATTGAAGGATTGTATGCCTTAGTTTTTGGCCAGATTGGAACATAGTCGAATATAGCTCGTATATACAGTGATGGAAAAAATAATAGGGACAAGACGTCGCAAAACCTATTTTTTTATTTTTTTTTTTTTTAAATTATCTTCCATTTACATTTCAAAATTTTTGTATTTTATCGCACTCATTTGTTCATTTTAACGCCGTACGCTTTTCCCCGAATTCCATTTTTGTTTTACATATAAACGATATATTTATATTGATCGCTTGCTACGACTGGAAAAAATAATAGGGGCAGTTGGAATATTTTCAGTTTATTTAAATATTATCTACTTTATGTGCACTAAATCTTTGTTTGCTTAATATTTAGTGGCTCCTCCTTTATTTTTCAGCACAGCAACACATCCAAGAGGCACAGATTCGTTCCAGGTTTCTTGGACCACCTGTCACAAATGATGGCGATTTTGTATTTCGGTCTTTGAAACTTGCTTTTTTAGGATCCCCTAAAGATGTTCAATTGGGTTCAGGTCTGGTGACTGCGACGGCCAGTTCATTAATTTAACCCCATTTTCCTGGGACCATCTCTTCACAAGCTTTGAGCAATGTTTGGGGTCGTTATCTTGCTGATATCCCCATATAAGCGGCAAGTTGTCCTCTGCATATGGTAGCATGGTGTTTTGCATTATATTTCTGTATACTATAGCGTTCATAGTATCTCTTATACAAAAGAGAGGACCGACGCCATGCCATGAGAAGCAACCCCAGATCATGATACTGCCACCACCATGCTTTACCGTCTTCCTGGTGTAGAAGATCTGAGTTCTTGGTTTTTGGGACGTCGCACAAAAATGTTGCCATCTGACCCAAAAAGATTTATTTTCGTTTCGTCGAAACATAAAATGTTTTTCCAATGCAGGCGATGTTGATTTAAGCCTGCAAATTCTTTCTTTTTCTTGATGTTCGCTGTGCTAAGGTGGGGAACTTTTCTTGCCACCCTTCTATGTAAGCCACATTCTATAAGTCTATTTCTTATAGTTCGGCTACAAACTGGATCATTTAACTCTGTTTTCAATTCGTTGGACGAGGCGAAAGGAGTTTTTTGCATGCCCTTACTAGCTGTCGATCAAGGCTGGTTTTTCTTGGCCGTCCACGTTTCTCTGGCTTATTTTGTGCCTTGATAGCATTGTGAACTTTGGTTTTTGAACAATTTAAAAGTTCCGCTATCTTTCGAACAGTTAGCCCTTTTCCATACAGCTGTTTTATTTTTGAGCACTCTTCAAGCTACCAATGCCTATTTCTACCCATAGTAAAATATACACTTGAAATCTTAAATTCAAAATAGTCACTAAACGTGCCACAAACACTAAACACAACTACCTATCATGAACTGATCGTAACAATTGCGAAGAATAATCGTTTCCGACAGCTGTCCCTATTATTTTTTCCAAATCTAGTAATCAGTTAATTTCAATATACCGTTTTCATATTAAAACACAGATATAATTCGGAGAAAGCGTACGCCGTTCAAATGTACAAATGAGTGCGATGATAAAATACTAAATGTTTGCATTGTAAACAGAAGATGCTTTCCAAAAGATAAGAAAATATGTTTCGCGACGTCTTGTCCCTATTATTTTTTCCACCAGTGTCCATTTTCCGGGTTTCTTCAGAATTGTTTGCCTTATAGGCCCAAAAACTTTCTTTCTTTAACTTCAGTTAATGAAAACACATATCTTGTGATTTTTAGAGTGCTTGATTAACTGCATGAAAAAAGTAACGCGATGTAATGTTAAGTATGTATTGTTAATGTTTTACTTGGCTAATAAACAGATAAGAGGGCGTAGTGTCGCTTCCACAACACGGGATCAAATCTCGACAACAGCACTGCTGTCGAATGCGTTTTCACGGTGCTTCTTCTCAGCGGGGTACTAACAAAATCCCCTGTAGTATAATTGTCATGAAAAAGCTTCTCCAAATTCGCCGTTCGAAATCGACACCAAACTCTAGGTCTCCCACGGAAAAATAAAATCACGCGCAACATGGGTGATTGAGAGAAACTCCTTCAATGACTGAAACGCCAGCATATACATATATACATATATATGTGTGTATCTACTTATGTACATATGTAATTATGTCCATATAAACAGATGCTTGTCATTTACTTTTTAGGGATTATTTGGTATAAACGTTGACCAGGATTATGATAAATTTTCGAGCTATAATACATACATATGTACGTGTATTGCTATCTTTCCAGGACGGCTTTCCCCATAAAAGATAGTCTAAAGTTGTCAAGCCGCAATATCTTACCTGCTCAATAGGTCGATTATGACAATTATTGTGAATATTGGCAGAACTTTGCCGACCGATAGATCAATGCAAAGCTTCGAAAAGAGTATTTTTTTTTTAGCTATTTGTATGTAATTCCATTAACTCGCCCAACCATTCGTACATATATGCATAAATACATTTAACCTAACTACATGAGTTACAAGAGTTAAAGCAAAAGCATCACTCGACAATGTAGTTAACTACTGTGCTAATTTCCTTCTGCCTTCCTCGGTCCGAGTTAACACAAAACGGGAGTTGTTTTCAAACCTTTAAACCTATACATCACATATTACCGGTAAGTGTATGGTATTTTTTATCCTTACCGTTAAATCATTTCTATAGAAATCTTGTTATTCACAATGCCCTGCAGCTAATGAAGCGCATATCGTATTGAACAACGTCACTCCATAATCTCCATAACGAAACAATCGCCACGATCAAATTAGCACACGTAATCCTCGTCATTAATCTCATCTATGATAAAGAATACCCAATCATCGCAATTATCCAACTACGAAGATTACTCGTAAGGCGATCAATTGCTTTTGAGTGAATCAACCCATCGATATGTGATGCCATGCCTCACCGCTAAAGTGTCTAATCATAATCAATTATTCACATTTGGGTAAATCGAATAAGCTTCTTATTCTAAGCGTTTTCCCACGTCTGTTCTCTTGAATGACTCTAGGAAGGTGTAGATGCACTCCCATCCAAAGTCGTTCTCTGAACGACCGAAACTTCACACTTGAATGCAATTATACAACGAAAGTGTTCATCTATTGTGCTCTGGGCTAGGTTAAACGCACGAAGAAGGACGACACAACCTAAAAGTTTTGTTTGACCAGAAATTACACAAGTCCATCTGAGGCTTCCCAGCCGCAAATAATTTCTTTTTCCCACCCTCAAACATTTCCACCATCACCCCATCCATAGATGAGTGCCATAAGTTCTTCCAAATAAATGAACAAATGAAATTGAACTCAGCAAAATATGATGGTATTCTGTGTGTTATCAGTATCTATGCGGTATCGGCTGGATGTGGCATGGTAAGCCAATAACTTTCCGAATTGATTCAGTACAAAAACATACACACGCAACCATTCACTTGATGTGCTCCTATCCCTAACAAAGCACTACCAATGCTGATGCAAACAGATGCTACTCAAGTTGTCGATAGAACAATTAATCACAGGATTTTGCCTTTTATAACGTACGGAAGCTCATTAACGTTCATAGATACATACATATGTATATGGTATGTATTCATCCATCCTATCGCTCTTCCGGTACTTATCTGTATGTTCTCCATTCGACTCGATTCCCTCCTCGTCGGTGAAGTGTCTGATTCAGTGAATCTACTACGGTCAGACCAGGAAGGCAGAAATGGAAATTTATTTGCTGACGCAATAAAAATTTATCAGCTCAAGCACCCTTATTGTCTTCTTGAATGGGTGCAGACTGACAGAACACTAGGCAGCAGGCTCTTCGTAAACTCGAATGAGTGTGTAAATGTATGTCATACGCAGGCAACATCGTCATGGTCATCATCATTATAGTCGCTATCATCGACACCACCGCCACTACCACTGCATCGCTCACATATTGTATATCGTTTGCAATGAAATGAAAAGGAACGTGAATCAGTGCCAGCGATCGACTTTTATGTAATCGAATTAATCAAACGGTCATTTGTGGAATCATGTGGAAAATATTGCGTCTAACGTGAAGTGGGCCGTTGATGATACATTTTCATAAACCAGTGACGGGATCACACCACCCTATACTCACTGCCATATTTTCACATCTAATTTTTTCGCTTTTTTTTTATGGCAGAATTATAGCAAATAATTGATGGTTCTGTATGGAACTACGACGGCCTAAATCTATCTATACTTGGTAGATGCTATCAGCATTTGCCCGGGGAATGGTTAGATATGTTCATACGTCGACAGATACGAGTATGTGTGTTTAAAAATTATTAGTTGTTCTCGTCCTATCCCTTGTCTGGCGCTATAGCCCCACGGGTGCAATTTGGTCGGGGGGCATTTGTTTGTTCCTTTACATAAATAATGACATTGCGGAAGGAAACTGCGGATACTCGGATGCTCGACTTCGAACTTGGGTATAAATAGAATTTCAATAAATCTCATTCGTAAGTGGCGCAGTATACAATATATGTATGTATTTCTATTGTATTGTTTTTTCGTTATGGGTGTGTTTGGGATTTCATAATTTTTGCTTTTAAATGCTTTCGATGGAAAGGCACCGGGAGTTATTCGTAGCACTTATCAAAAACTATTTTTCATTATAAGCAAAGATAGTTTTGTATCATTTCGTTGCATGATTGGCTGTATAAGAGTAAAAGAGTAGAGCTAACTATTAACGATGGCTGTCACGGCGTACATATATCTGGGGGCACGGCAGTGCCCCTGCCAAGTCGAGCAAAAAAGCGGCACGGCCGTACCATCCTTTTCTCGTAACAAAATAGGCCATTTTCGACCCCCTATAACTTCGTTGTGGATAGAACTAGAAGTCTGAATTTTCAGTAACCAAGCAAGCATTGCATAGACACGGTATATTTCAAATTTCATTCAATTTGAACCAGTAGTTTAAGAATTATAACTAGTCAAAGTTTCTTAATTTTGTCACTCACTGACTGACTCACTGACTGACTCACTGACTGACTGACCGATCATCAAAAGTCTAAGGCACTCCTAGCAGACGTAGAAGCTTCAAATTTGGAACACAACTAGTGTTAAGTGTATAAACCAAGGAAAAACTTAAATATTTTGCAATTTCGGTTCAGTTTTCTAGATACACCAATTTTAAGTTTTCTAGATACACCAACTGCATAAATAATCCCATAAACGTATATACATACGTCAGTGAATGAATCTGTTTGCCTGGATACATATACATAAACAATGGAATAATAAGGCTAGGTAGGCTTACTGAATTCGGTATCGGCGAGTATATACATACATATGTATGTATTTACGCATCAGAAAGATTTGGTTTTACTTCAAGCATATAACCCATCTATACGTGGTGTGATTTGTTCACTAATACACTTGCACGTGTATTGCATGAATTTGAACAGTGTATATCTGGCATAGGCATTGGTATCAGCGAAATTGTGCCTACGCTGAAGAAATACTTATGTATGTACATACATAACTGTATGAGGGATACATAGGACGGGTGAGGAATGGGAGATTAGCCAAATTTAAAGCAGAAGGTTAACTTTATCTCCCAATTTAAATAAATATAAATATAATAAAAAGTAAAAAAGGTAATAAAAAGTTTCTTTGGTTTCTTTATGTGTATGTAGTTTCTACCTTCTAGTAAAAAAAAAGTAACTCAGTTTTAAAGAAAAGATAAAAATAACGATCCTCGATATATTATACATACATATGTAAGTAAAGAAAGAAGTAAGAGCACCGTGGCGCAGTGGGTAGTGTGTTGGCCTCTGACGCCGATATGACACGGGATGGAATCCCGACAAAGCCATGTCATCGAACGTGTTTTCACGGTGTTTCTCCTCAGCGGGGTTCTAACAAAATCCTCTGTAGTAAAATTGTCATGAAAAGCTTCTCGAAATTCGCCGTTCGGAATCGGCAATAAACTGTAGGTCCCTTTCACCTATGGGAAAATGAAATCACACACAACATGGGTGATTGAGAGAAGCTCGGCTTAGGTCCTTCATGGACTGTAACGCCAACATACATACAAACATACATACATCTACAAAAAGGAATGAGATGCCATGAAAAACATAACTTGTAAAAAAACCAAGTCTCGCAACTCAGATCTTCTACCGTAAAAAGTTGTAAGATCAATGTATTACCAAGTCAGTTAATTTATTCAGTCCCTACTTAAGGGACCTTCTGCCTTGATTGATTACGTAATTAGCTAACCTAACAACATCTTATAGTGACCATACCAATATCAAAATCTTTTATGTTTTAAGTAAATAGATTGACTTGGAAATCGCACTAAATAATCTAATTTAATATAATATGTATTACTTGTGAGATATATTGTGTTTTCATGCGATGGCCAGGTCAATCTATTTACTTAAAACATAAAAGATTTTGATATTGGTATGGTCACTATAAGATGTTGTTAGGTTAGCTAATTACGTAATCAATCAAGGCAGAAGGTCCCTTAAGTAGGGACTGAATAAATTAACTGACTTGGTAATACATTGATCTTACAACTTTTTACGGTAGAAGATCTGAGTTGCGAGACTTGGTTTTTTTACAAGTTATGTTTTTCATGGCATGTATTTCTTATCACGAAAACAGTAGATCTTTTCCGACAGTGATATAATGTAGAAATTTGATTCACTTAGAAATATATCTCTAATAACCAGTCCAAATCGAGGCGAACCCGTGATAGTGTTTCGACAGAAAACTATTTCGTAAATATTGTAGGTCAAGCACTTGAATTATGAGCTCAAATGGTTAAAAAATGACAAAAGTCCGTATCGGAAAACATTTTCGAAGTTTATGCAATAATTTGTTTCCAAATTAAATTAAATTAAATCTAATTAAAACAGGCACAGGACACATTTCAGAGTTCAACATTCAAAATTTAAATAGGAACGGAGGAGGGCTCGTGAACTCTACGAGTTAGAAAGAAGGGAGGAGCATAAGCTTCTTAGAAGAAAGAAGAAAGAGCACGAGAAGCACGCGATTGAGGATTTGGAGAGGTGTTACTGCAGGCGTGACGTTCGAAAGTTTTATCAATAGATAAAGCGAACATGCCAAGGTTATAAAGCCAGAACGGAAGCCTGCAGGGATGAGAACGGACACCTAGCAGTAGAATCGCAGTCGATGCTGAGAATATGGAAAAACCACTTCTGCAGACTGTATATCGGCGATGTTAGTCAATATACCGCTGTCAGGCAGAATGATCCATTTCTAATCGACGAAGACCGCGGAGAATCCCGTCCCCCTGACCACGCCGAAGTTAAGATTGCCATATCGAAACTCAAGTCGAAAAAAGTTGCTGGCGCAGAAGGACTGTCTGCTGAGCTCTGCAAGGCAGCTGGGGATGACCTGGTTAGGAGCATGCACCAGCTCATCTGTAAGATATGGTCAGAGGAAAGTATGCCCAACGAATGGAGTCGCAGCATCGTATGCCCGATCCACAAGAAAGGAGACCCCTCTGATTGCGCCACCTACAGAGGAATAAGTCTCCTTAACATCGCCTACAAAATCTTCTCTGCCGTTTTGTGTGAACGCCTGAAGCCTTTGGTAAATAAGCTAATAGGTCCTTACCAGTGCGGATTCAGGCCAGGGAGGTCCACCATCGACCAAATCTTCACACTACGGCAGATCCTAGAAAAAACCAATGAATTTCAAGTCGACACTCACCACATATTTGTCGACTTCAAAGCCGCATACGACAACGACAGCATTATTAGAGACATGCTGTACAACGCTATGTCTACCTTTGACATACCTGCTAAACTCGTCAGACTATGCAGTATGATTTTGGAGAATGCGCGCTGCTCCATCCGAATCATTGAACACCTTACCGATAGTTTTGGTGTCAAAAAAGGATTTAGGAAGGGCGATGCGCTGTCGTGTGATTTCCTCAACATCATATTGGAAATGATTTTGCAAAAATCACTGACCAATACAAGCGGCACCATCCATTTCAAATCCTCGCAACTCTTTGCATACGCCGACGATATTGACATAATAGGTAGATCACAGCGAGATGTCAACGAGGCCTTTGCGAGTATTATTGAGATCGAGGCGGCAAAAAAATAGGTCTGGCGGTAAACTAAATATATGCTGTCATCAAAAAAGGACGCTCACCACCGACGTCTTGGCCAGAACATTAGTATTGGCAGATATAAGTTCGAGGTAGTTAAGGACTTCGTCTACCTTGGCTCCGCAGGGACCTAGAACACCGACATCAGTTCCGAAATCAAACGCAGAATCACTCTTGCCAATCGCTGTTTCTTTGGGCTCAGGAGGCAACTGAGTAATAGAGCCCTCTCCCGAACAACAAAGTTGACTCTATATAAGACCTTTGGTCGGTTCGAGAGAAAGATTTTGCGCGTGATTTTCGGGCCTATAAACGCAGACGGGAGATGGAGGAAAAGATTCAACCACGAACTTTACGGGCTGTACAGCGACATGAGTCTAGTCAGGCGTCTACAGATTCAACGCCTAAGATGGCTGGGCTCTGTAGAGCGAATGGACACCACAGCTCCAGCCCGGAGAGTCTTTGAAAATCCTACCCCGAGGGTCGATGGAGCGGAGGACGACCACACTTAATATGGCGCACACAGATGGAACAGCCAACTGAGTGTGCGACAATGGAAAAGGCTAGGAAAAGATTGTGCTAGTTGGAGGTGCATGTTGGTTGAGGGCCAGGTTCACCCCGAACTGTAGCGCCCGTTAAGGAGAAGAAGTAGCATGGCTTTTTTCCTTAAAGACAACTGATTTTTGTTGGCTTTTTTTCGGCTGTGATAAGAAGAGTCCTGCAATATGTTACACAACATCTACAAAATTTCCGAGTACTGATCCCTTTGTACGCCGAGGGGAGAGGATGGTGCAATTTTAGAAAGCACTTACGATAACTGTTGTTGATTATATTGATGAAAAGAGGCATCAAACGGTGAGTCTGATTCGAAGTCATCACCTAAAAAAAAAAAGTTGCCACCATTTGTAAACAGAAATAGTTTTTAAAAAAAAAAATATCCTGAGGTTCAAAGAATTGATAATGATAAAGGATCGGAGTCGCTGTGTGACTGACTAAGGCATACATTCTGCATTTGGCTCGTGTTGACAGAAAGTGGAAGAGATGATTCAATCACTCCTCAATTAATCAATCAGTGACTGCCCACCTAGATTTGGTTTTGACTTGCGTGGCCAATGATCTTTGATGATGAACTCTACGTGTTAACGTGTATGCTATACACCCACCCAGAAAGTTAGTCTTTAAAGTTTGGTTTGGTTTTCAGTGACTCAAATTTTGATTCTCCGTATCTTGTGTTTTCCCTAAATCTAGGTTAAGCACCCTTTGGGTACAAGAGAAAAACCATAGAATCTCTTCTATTGGAACCAAGTTTAGGGTTTAAGTCAATTTAAAAGATCCATTAGATTAAAATTATAGTAATAAAATGATTTAATAAATAGCAATAAAATAGCAGATAGCAGTGCCCTAAGCAAATATTTTTACGTCTAAAAAGAAAACCATTAATAGTTAGCTGAATTTAATGCCATACATGTATGCACCTATTAATATCTCTTGCCATCTCTATTATCATTTTATATTGATAACACAACCATAAGATCAATGAATAAGATCATCAACCGTTATGTGTCAAAGATACGATTTTTTCGTGTGCAAAATAATAGCAGTGTTTGCAGTGAAATCGCTTAAAACAAAAATTTCAAAAAAAATCATTAAATATTTATGGATTAAAGCAATTGTATTACTCAGTAGGTACTTTGTAGAGTAGCCTTTATTTTATATCACCGCTAGGCATCGTCGAGACATTGAGTCGATAAATTTTTGACAACGGTCTACTGAAATAGCTTACCAGCTGACTGACAACCGTCCAAAGTTGATGTGCATTATTTGGATTTGCATTAGAAACAGCAACTTTTAGCTCCTTCCATAAGTTTTCTATGGGATTAAGGTCGTGGGACTGTACTGGCCAGTCCATGACCTCAACCCTATTTAAGCTCAACCATTCCTGGACCATTCTTTTGCTGGTGTGCTTTGAGTCAATGTCATGCATATAGACCCATCCATCTAAGCGGCATATTTTTCTCGGCATAAGGCAACACGACGTCCTCGATTATTTTTAAATGAACATGGCAGTCCATGATTTCCCACAATCCTATGTATAGGCCGACACCGTAATATGAGAAACAACCCCACGCCATGATCTTGGCTCCACCATGCCTCATTGTCTTTACAGTGAACCGAGGATCAAATCCGGAAGGTGGTGGTCTCCGAACTGTCGCCAGCCACTAGAAGCAAACAAAACTACTTTACTTTCGTCGCTCCATAAAATGTTTCGCCATTTAGAGGCTGACCAATTAATATGATCTCAGGCAAATGCTAGTCCTTTCTTAATGTTATTTTTGCTCAGGTATGAAACTTTCCTAGGTATTTTTATGTTCAAATTTGCTTCTGTTAATCGTCTTCTAATGGTTGAAGTATAAATATTTAATTGTAGCTCCTCCTTCACAGCTTTCGATGAAACAAAGAGGTCTTTCTTGATTATGCTCACGAATAATGTATTCTCCCTTGCAGATGTTTTACGCTTTTTGTCTCGCGTTTCAATTCTCTCTTCATGTTACAATGCATTTGAAGTCACTTTTGACGAGCAATGCAAAGGGTTCTGAACAAATTTATATATTTTCCATCTCGAATTAAGCGTTTAATGAGATCTCTGAATATAAATTGTACGTTCATATTGAAGTTTATCGACTCAATGTTGTGCTCTTATTACCTAAAATATTAGGAACAAATCCCAAGTTGATAAAAACTCTCTTTCTGACATAAAGAAAATGTATTTGTTCTTCCATTCAGAGTTCGACTGTTCAATGTCAGAAGGCTGCACCAGCCCATCAGGAGGAGGTTCCACATTGAGCGCTTGAGCACACCGGAGGTTACCAGAGTCTACAGGGAGCAGCTGAGCGAAAGACTCTACGGTATGCCTACATCGAACACAAATACTAATAACATGTGGCTGCATTGCCGCTCAGCCATTTACGAAGTAGCCGAAACCACATTAGGGTCCCTACCATCCCCGACAAGAAACCCGTGGTATGATGGCGAGTGTGAGCAGAAAAAGGCAGCAACCGACGAGGCGTAGCAAAAGGCGCTGCAGAGGAAGACCAGGACAGCGCAAGAAGAGTACCGAGCCAGAAGAAGGGAGAAGAAAAAACTAGTGCGACAAGAGAAATGAATCTTAGCAGCCTCCCAGCTCAAGAATATCGAGGAGTCTAGGGATAAGCATACACGACACGAGCCTTTTACAAGAAAGCTAAAGGCCTTGTAGGAGGCTTCAAAAAGGGCACCCAGGCTCTTCGAAACTGCGAGGCTAATCTTGTCACCGACCCGCAGGGAATAGTGGATGTATTTAAGCAGCATTTCCAGCAGCTGCTTAACGAGCATGACCAAAAGAGAGTGGTAGGGACCGAGGAAATCCCAACTCAAGCCGCTGAAGTAGTCCTCCCACCCAGCATCGAAGAAGTCGGCACAGCTATTCAGAAGCTGAAGAACAACGAGGCCGCAGGCTCAGATGGCTTGCCATCAGAGCTCTTCAAGGCTGGCGGCGATGTTCTTGTAGGGAGCATGCACCAGATCATCTGCAGAATTTGGGAAGATGAAAGCATGCCCGACGACTGAAATACCAGCTCTATATGCCCCATCCACAAAAAAGGCGATCCTACCTCTTGCAAGAACTATAGAGGTATATCCCTGCTCAATGGCGCATACAAGAACCTGTCCAGCGTATTATGTGAACGTCTAAAGCCATTTTGAGAGCGCCGTGGCGCAGTGGGTAGTGTGTTGGCCTCTGACGCCGATGGCACGGGATCGAATCCCGACACAGCCATGTCATCGAAGGTGTTTTTCACGGTGTTTCTCCTCAGCGGGGTTCTGACAAAACCCCCTGTAGTAAAATTGTCATGAAAAGCTTCTCGAAATTCGCCGTTCGGAACCGGCAATAAACTGTAGGTCCCTTTCACCTATGTGAAAATGAAATCACACACAACATGGGTGATTGAGAGAAGCTCGGCCAGGTTCTTCATGGACTGTAACGCCAACATACATACATACTAAAGCCATTTTGCACCGCACTTATGGGTAGCTACCAGTGTGGCTTTCGGCCTAGCAAATCGACTATAGACCAAATTTTCACACTTCGACAAATCCTGGAAAAGACCAACGAGTTTCGAATCGATACACACCACCTTTTCATCGATTTCAAAGCCGTATACGACAGCATCCATCGTAAAGGACTGTTTGGTGCGGTTGGGCATAAGTAAACAATTGCTATATATAATTCATGATATGTTAACGAGTAGAAAGTTCGTTGTGAAAATTGCCAACGTAACTTCTGCTCAAACATTTGAAATTAAAAACGGATTGCAACAGGGTACGGTAAATTCGCCGATCCTTTTCAGCATTTATATCAGTGATCTGATAGTTTCTCTTCACCATTCAATAGCGTATGCAGATGACTTGGTTGCGTACAGATCAGGTCCAACGATCGAGATCATTGGCATTTTATTGCAACGTGACTTCGATAAAATTCAGCAGTTCTGTGATGACTGGAAGTTGAAAATCAATTTCCAGAAATCAGAGACTATTTTATTCAGAACGCCTCTGTCTAGGGCCTCTAGGGACACTAGATAACATTGGCGAAAATTCGCAATCATCGGACCGGACGGGCGTCCACTGGCGAGTAAAAGTGTAGTCAGATACCTCGGGATCTGGCTGGATCAGTATCTGTATTTTAACAAAAATGTAGATGCTGCTCTGGAAAGAGCCCGGGGCGCTTTCGCCCTGACAAGATGGCTGTTTCACTGCAGCCAACTTGATTCTAGGGTGAAGGTAATCTGCTACATGGCCTTAATCAGGTCTATGATTGCCTATGGATGTCCCGTCTGGTTTAATGTGAGCGCAAGCTTAATGGAAAGGATTCGGGTGTTTGAGAGACAATGTCTGAGGACTTGTCTTGGATTACACAGAACACCAGAGTCTGAGTACAGAAAGTTCTATCCCAACGGGGTCCTATACGATAGGGCAAGGATTTTACGGATAGATAACTTTTTGATTAAACTGATTCGAGGTCACGTTGCAAGGGCAATGACTTCGACCAATAACTTGATCTCTGGGGCTTACTACCCCAATGTTATGTATTATGAAAAAGTGCGTCTGAATGGCTTTGTGCCTCCGGAGGCATTTCTTTACTTTGATAATTGTGGGCTGATCCAGGATGGATTGGCGGTACCGCTAATCTTCCATGTGGCCCGTAATTCTGTAGAGCGGCGGCTCCTTTACGAACCTGACGTCGTGCTCTGTGAGCCCGAGCGCCTCAGGTTCAGTAGATCGGTTTCTCGCCGAGATAGAGAAGACGTTGTCCGACAGCATCAACGCTTTTGGTGGCTAACGGACTCCGTCGTGGAATAAGTTAATACAGCCTCTTCAAGGCAGGTTCGCCGAACGCCATTGGCGGACACCGATAGGGTAGGGTAGGCTAGGGTAGGTTAGGGTAGGCTAAGGTAGTTTATTAGTGTTTAAGTGTTGGGCAATTTTTTAATAAAACATAAAAACAAAAAAAAATCGTAAAACTAAAAATGAAAAAAAAGATGTATATACATTTTATATATATGAAGTATATAATGTTTGTATATACATTTTATTTAAGATAGATTAAGTTAGAATTAGCTAGTTTTAGTTAGATTTAAGTTTTATATATACCCTTCAAACCTGTTAGTACGCTAAGTTTTTTTCAACAATTTTCTTGGCTTGATAAATAAATAAATAAAGTAATTAATTTACTGTAGATATTAAGTTGTCGAAAGACATAGAATAAGTTGTATATTGTTTGTTTTAGAGTGCCCGCTTAGGGTCAGTAAGACATTAATGTTAGTTATAATGTAAGCTAGTTTTACTCATTTTGTCTAGCATGTAAGATAGTTATAGGATTTTTGGAAATAAAATGAATTTAAAATGCAAAAAAAAAAAAAAAACTGTTTGGTGCGATGGCTTATTCGGGATCCCGAGAGAACTGATCCAGTTGTGTCGCGCCACGCTAAAAAATACGCGATGCACCGTGCAACTCGGTTCTAGGACTTCGGAATCGTTTGCAACATGCACCGGATTTCGGCAAGGAGATGCGCTGTTATGTGACTGGGAAGGCATTATGTATCATCTACAAGTCCATCCAGCTGCTAGGATACGCGGATGATATCGATATCATCGCGTGTTCTCGCCGTGGCATTGTGGAAGCATTCACGGCGATTGAAGAACAGGCAAAACAAGTTGGTCTTAAAGTCAATGACGACAAGACGAAGTACATGCTGTCAAGCAAAAACCAATCCGTCGCTCACCACCTGGGACAAAATTGACAGCTACAATTTCGAGGAAGTTAAGGAGTCTGTCTACCTCGGAGCAAACGTAAATTTCACAAATGACACCACAGTGGAGATCCGGCATAGAATCGCCCTTGACAACCGTTGCTACTTCGGCTTGTCCAAACAACTGGGGTCAAAACTCCTCACTCGAAAGACCAAAGTCATGCTTTACAAAACGCTCATACTGCCAGTCTTGCTGTACGGAGCCGAAAGCTGGAGGATAAGCAGGACAGCCGAGCTGATTTTGGGTACTTTTGAAAGAAAAATTCTGCGCCGGATATTTGGTCCTGTCTGTGAGGAAGGTGAATGGAGAAGAAAACACAACCGCGAACTCTACGAGCTGTACAAAGATGTGGATGTAGTCCGGAAGGCAAAGATCCGTCGACTGCAGTGGCTCGGCCACATCGAGCGCATGGACATCAACGCTCCAGCTAAGAGGGTCTTTGACTCCAAGCCTCCAGGTTCGAGGTAAAGAGGAAGACCGAACCTCCGGTGTAAAGACATCTTGGTCTTGATAACTGGAAGCAGCGTGCCCGGGACCATCAAGGATGGAAGGCAGCTATAGCTCAGGCTCAGATGTAGATGGCGATTATTGTAATATTAAAAATTAACTTTTTTTTGTTACATCAATAAAGTTACATAGTGCACTGCTATTTTTTTGCACACCACTGTAAATAAAAAGAAAGTGCAACAAAACACACGTCGGCTACTGTTGATATTATCTGCACTAATGTAACCTCTTTCTTAAAACTTAGTTCACAATCTGTCTGAAGAATGACGGATCAGAACACTGCGCGTATGTGTTGCCTCTGGTGCCGGTAACATCGGAATTGTATCCTGGCACCAACCATGTCCATTTTACTGTGCAGTGACTATCCTACTCATCCAGTCTCTTCCGTCGTTCTGAATGCAGAACCAGGTATACATATTTACAGATCCATTTTCACTCATTTCTACGACGCTTCTAAACAATTTTTTCGTCATCGAAAAATACGCACAATACACACAATACGTGCTGTCAACTTTCAGGATGAAAACTGAAAGAAGGGCCCCCCTTCCTTGACGGATATTGCGGAACTACGCTGTGTTTCCAGTTCCCGAGTTATGACTGAATTCCCGGAACTGAATTGCCCCACCTCGTAAATTCTTGGAAGAAGCTCGACCCTGGCTCTCCGTGGACTATAACGCCAGCATGCGTCACAAGATTTACAGCAATTCTAACCCTTTTGTAGATTTCAGTCCTCTTTCGGCAGTATTACGGTCTTGTTTCGTTAACTTCGCGTTTTGAGACTCTAGTCGCACTTATCATAACTTAAAGTACCCCCATAAAGTCTTAAGGCATCATATTGCACGATCTCGAGAGACTTTGTCGCTATTGCTTGAATTGCTTGCTCAGTAGGACGATTATTATGACTGTAAAATGGTCGAAGTGCACGAAAAACATTTTTCACAGAGCATTCATTTTGGTAACTAAAGTCAACAATTTGTGCGACGTGTTCAGATTAAGTGTTCTGATGATGAAATGGCAATTCCAACCGAGCAGGTTTGACCCTGTAAAGTGTAAAGTATAGCAACTCAGGCACGATATGTCAAAAATGGAAAACTGAAAACCCAAACAGCAAAAAAATCACCCATTACGTATGTACATGCATGTATGTATGTATCTTTTCCATGATACATATATGTAAATATGTTTTTCGGTTCTATTTTGCAGAGCTAGATAAAGTGTAGATACCATCTGTAGTATGGTATCTTTTCCCTTTACTGTCCAGTTTAGTAGTGACTTTAACTACTGTATAGGCTTTACAACTTACTAAAAATTCTGATTTCACTCATTACGCAGATAGTAGCGCTCCATCTAATGCAGAAATTAAAATTTGCAAACTGCGTATATACACGCATAAGTATACTTTTATACTGAAACCTTTGATGAGCTTATTTCTTGACTCAATAGTATAAAATAAATTCACAATTGAGTCGCAAGACTCAATTTCTACTGAAAAGTGCACTATTTTACAGCAAAATTGGTTCCTTTGCGACGTGCTACCCCAAAGTGGATAAAGATACCCATCAAATCAACGTAACAGTCATTTCAATCTCATCCAAAATTGTCTCTTCCTCGTTACATCGTTTCATTATTATCCAATATTTCACCCCATTCCAGGGAAATCATGTGCAACCATGCGGTAAATGCAAAGCGTGTCTATGCTATAACAAGTGTACAAAAATTCGTCAACTGTCAGACAACGCTCACACTCCCAATTGAGTCTGACAACCATATATAGTACATGCTTCGTGGAATCATCCAAGGGATGACGATATGTAGTGAAATGAATCCTTCGCTGTTCTCCGTTTGCTGCTCTCGCTTTGATTGCATGACAATCAATGTGACAGTCTTCTTTTCTAGTCGCATGATGAAGCATTATCTCGAACATGGATACATATATACTATATCTGTTTGGATGCTAAGATCTCAATCGTACTGAAAGGAGTATGCGGATGGAATTCAATGGGGACGTTTAAATCGGGTAGTTTATGAGATGTCAGGTAAAAATGTTGACAACTCAATTGGCAAATTTCAGATTGAAGCATTCGTCTTCACGTTTCCTTCCCGTTGACTTTTTTTTTTTCTGTCATATCTGGACGGTTATATTGGTTGTAGGGAGATGTTTTCCTATTTTTTTTTTCCATTAAACAACTAACATACCCTTGGAGTAATCATCTTACCACACTCAAATGTAAGTAGGTACAGGAAACACAGTTGCCGTCTTCATTGCTTTAACTGCGCCGGTTCTATAGCCGTGTTGCTGTCATTCTCTGATACTTGCTCATAAAACTTTATATTTATTGGACTGCTATGAAGGCATAGGCTCCAGTCGCGATAAAAATATTTTCAAATTAGTTTCTATTGATTGTTTGGATGTCGTTTGGGTACCGACTTTTATTGGGTGGCTCGTTACTTTTGTGGCCTTGCTCTGCGTTTTACATGTGGCTACTAGCGACAAATGCGTCGAGTGTTTAGATTGGCTTCGAGGGCGTCCTAAGTGAAGCGTTGTGGGTAATAAAGATTTGCATTACGGTCTCACGCAGCCATTGTGAATGTTGCGGAATGCCGAGTTGGATAGCAATTTGTAAATGAATCGTTATATGGGTATTCCTTAATAGGGACTCGTTTTGCAACAAAGTAATAGATATAGATGGAATGTGCGGATGGTACGAGCATATACTTGAGTGTGGTCGCGTTATATTCGTTCTACATGGCATTGCCTTGCAGAACGTTTCCTGCAGAAGATCGTTGCACCTGCACTCGATACACTTTTTTGTGGAAAAGTAAAATTGTAGTAGATACACAGTGCATCCCATAAGTAATAAGCCGGCATTTATAAAATCTATACTACTGGCGCCACCTTCATTGAATTTCAGGAGTACACTTATACGACTTTCTATCCATATTACTATACATTCCAAGTCAATCGGATAATTTGTAACGGTTCTGTGCCAGTTGTCTCAACTTTGAACTGAAACAGGCATTGAGGAACGTGAGGCTATTAAGTTTTGTTCACTTTACGGAAAGGAATAAAATGTTAAATGTAGTTCTTTAATATCCGTGCCAACGTGTTTCGTTAGTATAATCAACTTTTTTAGGACAGAGAGTCGGTGGAAAATGAGGAGAAAAGCGAAAAACCTTGCTCAACGTAAACGGATGGAAACATCGCTCGTGTCGCAGCTGTGTTAAAAGGGCATCGAACTGACCGGATGTATGTAGGTTAGTGAAGAAGCTAACCGGTGTTCCGAAAACAACTGTTTCACGAATTCTCAAGAACGATTTATATATGTATATGCTCTTACTGCTCAACAACAAAAATATAAAGTGGAGGCAAGACTGAGAGCGCATCCAGGGGTCATATTGCACAATCTCGGTGGCCGGTTCATATCACCTCCATGTGAAATAACCATGTCGACGAATCTCTCGAAAAGTATTCCAATTTGGCGTGATCTATGTGGCACGTAGCACCACCCTGTTGAAACCACATGTCATTGGTTTCCATATCATCCAATTCACCGCCGCTGACGGTGATGGCCTGGCCAACATCGTTCTCCAAAAAATACGGACCGATGACGCCGGCAGCCTAAAATTCACACGAAACAGTGACCTTTCCGGGATGCATTGGACACTCTTCGACAAACTCGTTCTCTGAGTTTCAAAGTTTTGTATGGTTACGCCTTACTAGGCCGTAGCCCAACCGAACAAGCCTATTTTTTGGCGCAGGAAACTCGTCATTCATACAGTTCGGGGTGCACGTGGGTCTCAACCAACATGTCTCTCCACCTAGCACGATCATTCGCTAGTCTTTTCCAGTGCCGCACGCCCAGTTGGTTGAGGTCCCTTTCCACCTGTGTGCGCCACCTTAGGTGCGGCCGTCCTCAATTCCTTCGTCCCTCGGGGTTGGATTCAAAGACTCTACGGGCTGGAGCTCTGGTGTCTATTCGCTCTACATGGCCTAGCCATCTTAGGCCTCGAATCCGTAGACGCCTCTGTGTTCATAGGATCGAAAATCGCAGGGTGTCCATTCTTATCCTTAAAGGCCTCAGTTTGGGTTTTATAGCCTTGAGACATTCTTTTTATCCGTTGATAAAATCTTCGAACGTCGTGCCTGAAATAGCACTTCTCCAAGTTTTCAATCGACCGCCTCTCGTGCTCTTTCTTTTTTCTCTCATAGTTCGCGAGCCGCTTTTGTTTTTTTGTGAATTTGCTTTTGTTCAAATTTAAATTCAATGTCAGTTTGCTAAGTTTCACTTTTCAAATAATGTAATAGATCACTACGAAACCCATAGTTTTAAGTATGTAATAGTTTATCAATTTCCTTGTTTAATAAGTTTTACTTTGTTCAGATACTCGTTGTTGGTTGGACAAAGAAACCATTATCTTTTTTCTCTGTTCATTCCGTTCTCCGTCTTTGTGGTGTACTCATTATCAACTCAGAAGTTTGCGAATAAACATATATAAAAACTAAAATCCGAATAAAAATAATCTATCTAAACATTACTGGTCCTTCGAGAGTCGGATTTTTATGTTAATTCGTGTATCTATCAGTTAATCGGAAGTTTTTATCATCGTTCGGATTTTTGTGTTAATTCGTGTATTCATCAATTAATCGGGAGTTGTCATCATCATCATACATATATATATTGCATCATCATGGCCAAAGCATCGCAATTACAACATTTGTTGGAACAACAAAGCGAATTATTCGAAACGAATTCTGTCTGCAAACTAAACATTTCTAATATAACACATCACCGTGTGCAATCGCGTATATCTGCGCTGAAAGATAATTGGAGCACATTTAAAGAAAATCATATTAGCCTGGGATCGCTTAAGGCATCACTAAAAACTGACGCTAAAAGAGTTGAAGAAGAACCATATTTTAAGACGAAACTGTACTCCGAATGTGAAGAAAAATATCTCGACGTAATGGAAGAAATGCCTATTTTACTGGAAAAAATTCATTCAACAGCTACAGCAAATGGAGCATCTGTGTTACACATTGATAAACCATCTGTTCACCTCTGGACGGATTCAACCACTACTCTTTATTGGATCCAAGGGGAACCCAGCCGATGGAAAGATTTCGTTCGAAATCGTGTCTCTCAAATCCAATCCATTATGCCGGAAGCTCAATGGCACCACATTCCTGGGGAAAGTAATCTTGCTGATCTTGCATCACGCGGACTATCGCCGAATCAGCTCTCCAAAAATTCACTTTGGTGGAATGGACCTTCATGGTTGCAAAATTTTCCCAATCATTGGCCTCAATCGACTCCACAGCTAGATGAAAATGTCGACTTGGAAGAACGTTACCCGACTGTATCGGTAGTCCTAGAAATAACGGTTAATACCTGGGATCTTCTCCAAAAATATTCATCTCTAACGAACGAAACTCTTGCGGATCACAGCTTGGTGCAGACGTGTCATTAAATTTCGTAATCAACTTCAATCAAATCATTCATCGCAAAGCAAACTTTCCCTCAAACCTGTACAACATCAACGTTTTTCTTCTGAAATTAATCAACTACGTCACCTAAAAACCATTTGCCGCAGAAGCCCTATATTTCGTCTAACTCCGTTTCTGGATTCTGAAGGAATCCTCCGAATTGGCGGGCGGCTCCGTTACGCCCAAATTGACCCGGACATGAAACACCCAATCACCTTACCACATGAATCTTACTTTACCCGTTTAATTCTTGATCACATCCACAGAACAACACTACATGGAGGTGTCCAATTGATGTTGGCCACAATCAGAAGGAATTATTGGATAATAGGAGGACGTAATCTCGTACGTGCCTTTGTTCGTCGCTGTGTTACATGTACACGATACAGAGGTTCCACCGCCAAATAATTAATGGGTCAACTACCTAAATATCGAACACTATCATCAAGACCCTTTTTGCATTCTGGAGTGGATTACGCAGGGCCTTTTTTTCTTAAAACATGGAGAGGAAGAGGAGCTAAAGTTTATAAGGGTTACTTAATTGTGTTCGTATGCTTCGCCTCATCTGCAGTCCACATTGAACTCTCATCCGACTGCACTACTGAAGGGTTCCTAGCAGCATACAAAAGATTTATTGGGTGGGGAGGGATATGTTCTACACTAACTAGTGATTGCGGAACGAATTTCGTCGGTGCTGATGCTGAACTACGTAAGTTGTTTAATTCTGCCTCCAATAATATTAGACACTTAACAGATTTGCTAGCAAACGATGGCACAAAGTGGATCTTCAATCCGCCCGGTTCACTCCACTTTGGTGGAAAATGGGAAGCAGCTGTGAAATCGACAAAATTCCACATCAAACGTGTCATTGGGGATACCATTCTCACCTATGAAGAGTTTTCGACGTTTTTAGTTCAAATTAAAGCGGTACTTAATTCGCGACCAATCTGCCCTTTATCAGATGACCACAGTGATTTAAAAGCACTCACACCTGGACATTTTATCACCGGCGAAGCTATCAATACAATTCCAGAACCAACTCTTACATATTTGCCAAAATCAAGACTTTCTCGTTATCAGCTGTTAAGGCAAATGTTGGAGAAGTTTTGGGAAAGATGGAAAATTGAATACCTACAACGACTTCAGGATATTGTGAAGTGGCATTATCCTTCACAAAACATCAAAAAGGGATCACTCGTATCGTGGTTGATGAACGCTATCCTCCAAGCAAATGGCCCTTAGCGCGAGCTACTGCTACACATCCCGGGTCGGACGGATTAGTTAGAGTAGTTACTGTAAAGACACAAACACAAACACTTAAACGTCCAAAATCTGCTTACGCCAGTCACCACGGAAAATTAGCATGAAAATCTTGAAGGAAGTATTTCAACAATTGGAAATAATCGTCGAATGTTCAAATTTAAATTCAATGTCAGTTTGTTAAATGTCACCTTTCAAATAATGTAATAGATCACTACGAAACCCATAGTTTTAAGTATGTAATAGTTTATCAATGTCCTTGTTTAATAAGTTTTACTTTGTTCAGATACTCTTTGTTCGTTGGACAAAGAAACCATTATCCTTTTTCTCTGTTCATTCCGTTCTCCGTCTTTGTGTTGTATTCATTATCAACTCAGAAGTTTGCGAATAAACATATATAAAAACTAGAATCCGAATAAAAATAATCTATCTAAACAGCTTTTCTGTGTGAATCCTTCCACACTCGTCATCGAACCAGGTGTTTCGTCTTGGTGCAGCTTTAAGGCCCAGCAATTCCGTTGTTGTGCTCTTCAGGGCTTGTTTGCACAGGCTCCATTGTTACTCTACTGTGGAGTGGAGGATTGAGGTGTATCGGAGAGCTTAAGGAAGACGGGGTTGGTAAAGGCAATAGCGATCTCCGGCGATATTAGCTATCCGACGTCATAGCTTGATGTTCTAACTCTACTCCGCGGTGTTCGTGCTATCCGTTGGAAAATACGAACATCAAGAATAGTGGAGGAGTGTCTGACGTCAATCGCGATGTGATCCATCTGGTTGGTGGTGACATTCGCCTTTTCCCGTGTGTAATTTCCAAGGGAAATCTCCAGATGGCACCACGAGGAGTGGGGATAGGACTAATCAACAATGCCGCAAGGTGTTCGTCTGCGGTGGCTCTTTCCGTTTTTTTGCAGGCCTGTAACCCGTCGGATAGAAGCTATGAGGCCCCTGTTAGTCCTTTGCAATCCCTGACTGCCCATATTGTGTATTGAGTCTAATCCATGCCAAGGCCTACTATTGCAGCGGTCCGGTAGTATGAAATATATCTGTTCCCAGTGCAGAACACCCTACACCCTACTTCTGTCTTCATTCAGGACCCACCAATACGAAACATTCCAGCAATGCTCTGGTCTCAAGGCAATCAGCCCTGGACGAAAGAAGGGATTCTAAGATATTCGAGGGAGGATGATGTAATCCACAGCGATTGGAAGATTAAAGTATCTTTTAAAAATAGAGTGACAGTGCCGGAGAAGGGGCCAGTCACAGACCGTCCTGGCGCGTATTGGAGAACTCGAATTCTAGTTGTTACTCAATGAATTATCGAAAGTTTATTGTTGGGCGAAGTAAAGACTCGTCCTGCAAATCTGGTCCGGGAGAACCGATCTCTGAAACATATGTACATACATGAATAATGTATGTATGTATGTATATTGGCGTTACAGTCCATGAAGGGCCTAAGGCGAGCTTCTCTCAATCACCCATGTTGTGTGTGATTTCATTTTCCCATAGGTGAAAGGGACCTACAGTTTATTGCCGGTTCCGAACGGCGAATTTCGAAAAGCTTTTCATGACAATTTTATTACAGGGGGATTTGTCAGAACCCCGCTGAAGAGAAACATAGTGAAAAGCACGTTCGATGACATGGTTGTGTCGGGTACACGAATAATACAAAGCCCAAATCTCCATTTTTGAGAGAGCACCGTGGCGCAGTAGGTAGTGTGTTGGCCTCTGACGCCGATGACACGGGATCGAATCCCGACACAGCCATGTCATCGAACGTATTTTCACGGTGTTTCTCCTCAGCGGGGTTCTGACAAAACCCCCTGTAGTAAAATTGTCATGAAAAGCTTCTCGAAATTCGCCGTTCGGAACCGGCAATAAACTGTAGGTCCCTTTCACCTATGGGAAAATTAAATCACACACAACATGGGTGATTGAGAGAAGCTCGGCTCAGGTCCTTCATGGACTGTAACGCCAACATACATACATACATACAAATCTCCATTTTAAACAACCTACTTTTCAGTTTACTTTAGTGTCCATGTTATCCAATCTTACTTGTTGACACTAATACTAAGTTAAACTAACTAAAAACTCAGCTGTGGTGTAGTATTTGACTCCCATCCCAAAACCGCTGGTTTACGAGCAAATAAACCACCACTCATTCCAATAGTATTTCACAGACTCCAGTCGAAACTAATCTCCATCAGCACCAACGTGCATTGGGTAATCGAATCGAAACACTTCCCATCCAATCTCTCTGATTTCTGCACATTCGATTAGTAGTAGTTTTACCAGAAACTGACCGAACTCTATACAACAAAAAAACAAAAAGCTCAACTCCGACTTGAATAGTGGAAAACTGTGTTAAACAACATTTAAGCAGCTTACGGTTAGATTTGTTCATAAATAAGAATAACATGAGTCAGCAACAAGGACACTGTATATGAAAAAATAGAACGAAACTAAAAATAAGTCCGTTTCGTCCTACATAGTACGGTGTACGTCTGTTTGTTACCCACTCATCGGTAACATGTCAATGTTCTCCGCAGTTTACTTTAGAAAAGAGCTTCCCCCACGATATCGTGTCCATCTAAATCCTTCCATACGACTTTGTCTTCGTTCAATCGGTAATTCTCCTATTCTATGTAGTATGGATATGCTGCCACCTATTGTAGCTTACCAGGTTAGACAGTTTCAGTCCTAACGAAATAAATTGCTCCAAATGGGTGTAATACCAGTCATTGGCCTGATGACGGTGGGTGGGATAAGTCTAAGGATAGTACTTGGTTGCTAGTTGCATTTGAGTGGAGATGCAAATATGAACTGGTTCGAAAACAACGAACCGACCAACCAACGGAAGGTAAAAGTTCAATGATTGTTTTTTTGCTTGTTGTTGTTTCCACCATCCATAACAGTAAATTGACAAGAGCCGGGTTCTGTCTTTTTTTTTTTTTTTTTGTCTGAGTAGAGTTGAACTCTTACTGTCCGGTCGTTGGTTCTACATACTTGCCTGAGTTGGTGGGTCATCAGGGATAGGGGGCGTTTGAAAGAAATATCTACATACAAACATTTAGACTTAAAGCCGTGTCATTGATCCGATGATTTTTTGTATAAGCAAAAATAGTCATGGGACTGCCTGATCTCATTAACCACCGTCAAAAAAAAAAAAACCTTTCCCGCCCAGGTAACTCAATTAGGGACTTTTCCTATTCACCTTACCATGTCTTTTCTCTCGCATTTTTAGAACTTAAAAAGTGCGAAACTCTGTTGAGTGACACCCAACAATATAGAGAACCACAAAATAGAGGTGGAAATATTGTAAAGAGCCAGAGTACATCCAAATGGTGTACTAGTCAGGGGTGAATGCATAAATTAATTACGAGCTGACGCCGTATAGAAGCGTCTCATCCTGCTGCCATGTGTGCCATTTAATCCTTATTTTCATTCTTTTATTTTAATTTTTTTCCCCACATTTAACCCTGTCCTGATTTTCTCGTTCGCTTTTCTCTTAGTTTTATTTTCAACATTTCTACACTTGGCCAGGAAGAATAGTAGAACAGAGACTGTGCTTAAAGCAAGGCAATGGGCGCGTGGTGGAAGCTGTAAGCTTATTCATAAGGGCTATTGTGTAAGGATCTCTTGGTGGTTGTTTTTACGTTAGTGGTTCTAGTGGTAGGAAAATTAATTTTCATCTCAGCTGCTTAGAGGTGTCTTATTTACATTGCAATGGATTTTTCCTTTTTTTTTTTTTTTGCCGAGAATGGCATCTAAAACTTAACATAAGTGCAAAGGCGGAGTAGGGGAGGAGATGGAAAAGTAAAGTCAAGGTGGCGTTAAGTGCACTTGTTTCGACTCGGTTCACTCTTCGAGGGGATATATGTAGCTCTTTAAAGAGGGGATTGTTTAGAGAAGTAACGTCGGTTAGCTTAAGGTTCCTTTCTACATAGGAGGGGTTGGAAAATAACATTATTATCCCGGTGGCTATATAAGGGAGTTTACGAATAAGATGGTGTAGAAGTGCCTCTCTTACTAACTTTAAAACTCTACCGGATACATTTCCTTTTCTTATTCACTATTAAAAATAGGTGAATGTATGTAGATATTTCGCAGAATTTTGACATACAAGAACGCTGAGAGTGGCTAGTTGTTTATAATCACCTGCAATCAATTTTTGTTTAAAGTATTCCAGTGGAGAGCGATATCCAGACTTTCTAGGAACGTGATGCAAATGTAAACAATCGGAGAAGAAGTGCACAAGTGCTGTTTTTTAAGCCTCTATAATACTGGAACAAGAGTGCTTGATCTTATTAGTAAACGTATTTAATGGTAGCACTCAGGTGCAAGCACTTTTCCGTTGTACCAGACAGACATCTTAATCTACATTTTCTGGAGAAACTTGAGGAGGGACACATGCATAGAGGAAGCGCTCCGCTGTGCCGTTCTCACTGCAACGCAGGTGTAATGACTTAGGGAGAATAAAACGTTGCGGATTTCTTGCAGAAATCCAGCCGTGTACGCTTTGTTAACCTAGAGTCTGGATAGAATCCCTATGGAGTATAGCCTGACAATGGTCTTTAGAGACCCTGTCGTTACCAGAATATTTGATCGTAGTACACCTAAAGTGAGCTTATTATAGTGAAGTCATCAAGAATCTTATTCTCAGGGATCGAAACGTTGCTCGACTTTGTTAAGAGAGTTCTTAAGTTCTCGCATTATTTTGGAAGTGATGAAGGGGTTAAGCACAGTTTTGAGCGCAGTGTGGCTTCCACTATAAATGCAAATACTCCTTTCTTTCTACACGTGCTTCACATCCCGGTAAATTGCTATGAGGATATTTAAAGTTTGTTGAAAAAGAAAATCACGTATTGATGCGACAGCCGGAATCTTAGCAGGAGCATATAATAAGTAGGTTGCTATGTTAAGCCGGTGACGACTTTAGCATTAGCTTAGTCAAGCTCGTTTTTTTTCCTATTCGTAAATTGTAAGGAGAATAACATTAGTCCACAAGATACAACTTACCTTACCCCAATCATGTACTACATTTAGCGTTATCAGAACCTTGTCTCAGACATTCGTTCAAAATAAGCCAATAAAAAGAACGGTCATATCATCCGCAAGTCTCTTAGGGTATACTTCAGGAGTAGTGAAAGAAGCAGGAAATCGACCATCATTCACCATAGCACCGGAGACAGAATGCCACCTTTTCACTGTTTTCGCCAGACATGACGGTTATGTTAATGGTTAATGTCTGTCTATAAGTACTGTCCTGTACAACAGCATTCCTTTAACTCATGTGAATTCATGTGTAGGTATCAAAACTCACGAAAGAATCAGGAAAGTGAACACTTAATTTGCCCAACTAGAAGATGCCATTCTAGACCACTTTGAATATGTGTAATATGACGACAGGCGAGCCATACTTCTTCAGCCGGAGGGAGGTTAGACTTAAGTAGAAGGTCTAATACTGTTGGTTATCAAGCAATAAATAAATAGTATTTTCACCGTGCGACACAGAAGAACAATATACACAGCCCAATAGCAAGCTAGTAGTTAGTGAACTAATGGGTGATTTGTTTGCTGTTTGGTTTTCGAGTTTTCTATCTTTGTCAGTTCCTGTAAAGGATGATTACGAAATATTTAATTATTAAAATTTGTACTCTGTAAAAAGCGTTTTTCGCGCGCTTTCGTCTTCAACGACGACGCATAATAAGCCAAATTACCGTATTCGGTCCGGCTCCGGGCAACCTCAGGTGATTTAAGGGCTACCAATGTATGTATCTATAAAGTGCACTGCTTGGTGTGGTTAATGGTATATGGTCGCGAAGAATTATTTGCCCGTAATTGTTGACAGATGATCGCAAGAACAATGTTCAAAATGAAGGAAATGAACCTGATTGCCGAGCAAATGGCAGGCATTGGTCATCAACAAATTTTGCGCACTTTCGCAA
The DNA here is from genome assembly GCA_951905685.1 of Eumerus sabulonum. Taxonomy (NCBI): domain Eukaryota; kingdom Metazoa; phylum Arthropoda; class Insecta; order Diptera; family Syrphidae; genus Eumerus; species Eumerus sabulonum. Next base: position 216,528,837 of record OX645060.1, read on the forward strand.
TTTTCCCGTTTTTTTGTTTTGTCAATAAAAATACAAACCTCAAAAAAATCACACCACATTTTTCCTGATACCTTCTGCAGCTTTGAAGGTAATTCCGTCAGTGTGTGTTGACCTAAAGTCATCGTACGATGCGGCAGCATATATAATTGCATAATTTGACAAACCTTCCTTATTGACAGTGTTAAAAAGACTTGGATGTCCGTCAGTTAGGTAATTTCTTCTATAAGGCCTGACTTCACTTTGGATGGGCAGGAAACCATTTTTTAGGTGCATAGGTGCTATTTTTCCATCAGTTTCTGTGCTTAAGCTAGAGGTTCTAGCCAATTTTTCAAATGGAAGTCGAGACAAGCTCGACTTTGGTCCTGTATGGACTGTAACGCCAACATACATATACATATACAAGTTTTTACAAAGAGGCTGACCACCAAGTGTTTCCCAGGGTGGGATCTGATTTATACGTAGAGCTATACCGTAGCCACATTTTAAGAAAATAGGAGAATGAGATTTCTCATCTAACAATAACTTTGACCAAAAAGGCTAAGACCACTGTAAATTCATGTTTCAAATCTCCCTTCGCCAAACTTTAGTTACTTTATACCCTTTGTTACCCTTTTTCTCGTTAACAATTTCTCAAACCACAAACAAAACAAAAAGAAAATTGTTGTGAAAATCGGCACATGGCAATATGAATACCCAAGGAGGTTCCCTAGAAAAAAGCTGTTGGGCAATCCGTTTCCCAAAAAGAATTTGCAATATCTCCCTACGATCCCGTGAGGAGGGCTTCACTTTTCGATACACAAGTAAAAAAACTAAAACGAAATGGGACGAAAAATCAAATCACAGCATTGACCTTCGGGCCCAGGATATGTATACACCCTCGAGATCCCAGGCCCAATGCAGAAAAGTATGCAAATTAATGTCAACGATAATGTTGCCCTGCTATACTATGTCGTTGTCGCTCCTTAGAGTGCTCTTTATTCTCGCCTATTCTCACTCACGAAGTGTCTCCCTTCGCCGTCCATTCCCGAAGGACGACACAGCCGCACATAGACGAAACCCCTCAAAGGATGACTACGAAAAATATGGCACAATATCCCGCATGGGTAAAATTGTTTATAATATTAGGAAACTTTTTGCATTCTTATAAAACAGATCACATCACAAGTGGTTGGCATATATGTATGTACATACATTCATACAGAGCAGGAGTGGGTGAAGTCCTTTTTCATTTTTATGCTGCTTTTTTTTTTTTTTTTGTTACTTGTTTTTGTTTTATTGTGTTTTGCGCCATTCGGGAAACATAAGGATATCCCATCGTTAGTTTAGCTGTCAGTCGTATAGGCCGATTCGACAGTGAGTATTATGCAAAATGACAGCGGCAAGACTAGTGTTTACGATGTTACCAGTAATGACAATGATGGCGATGCTAGTGGGAACAAGAGTGGGGGATCGTTTACGAGTCTCAATCCCATTTTGTTGCCCACTTCGCTTGTAATCATTGGGGATTACACAAATAAATGGACGATAAAACGAAATCAAAAGCCCAACGATTTGCAACTGCGAGTGAAACTTTTATTTCCCATGATAGGCAAAAAGGAAAGGAAAACAAAAACTAAACAAAAGAAGGAGAAACGAAATCTTGGCTAGCAAAGAGTTACTGCTAAAGTTGGATTACGGAACATCTGATACTTGTCAGTAGGGAAATTTTCTTACTTTCATTTTCCTCCTCATTTTATCCGTTATTTCCGTTAACTAACTACCGGATGGGGTTGCGGATGGCGCCTGAAACATCATAGTGTACTCTAGCAATCAGATAAGACACAGCAATGTGTATCCAGATAATCAAGAACAAATATTCTTGCCACATAACCCTCATACATATTTCTTGGAGACGACTACGAACGATGACGGTGTTGTACTATATAGTAGGGGAGCCCAAGCGGGGATTTCGCGCGTTACTCGAGCGCGTCAGAAAATCATATGGGGAGAAACCTTGCATCCTGTAATGTACCCCTACCAAATATGAACCCTTAATATAGGGGAGTGCGTTGAGGGCAGCCCGTCAGATTAGTAAAAAAAAATCGATCCTCGGAAAAACTCGAGCGCGTCAGATTAAAAACATGTAAGTTAAGTACATCCTGAAAAGTGTATATTTCAATAATCTGACAATTTGAGTGGGGCATAAGGAAATGGGGGAGTAGCAAAGTTGTAAAAAAAACACGCCACCTCGAAATACTCGAGCGCGATTAATTTTTTTTTTATTTTGAAGGGAATTCTATCACGATTACGAAAAACATATAATCTGACGGTTTTCATGGGGCGATATAGCTAAAACCATCGATAAAGCATGAGCGTACAGATGCTGATATCCATGTATTGCCCACTCCACGCCTCTCGTTCCTTCTCCCTCTTTCCCAGTGTTTCACATGCAAAGTTTTTTAAATTGTCAGATTAACAATACTCCTCTACATAATTGTCAGATTATCATTTAGGAAGACTCTGACATCGAGTTGAACCAACAGTAGAAAAATCTGACGCGCTCGAGTATTTCAAGTTAACGGTTTTTTTTAACATTTTCAAAAATCAGTCATGAGTGTAGGCCACGTCCAAATCGTCAGTAATTTAAACCGAACACTGTTTTGAGTTCACTAAACGTCCCCTTTCAATATCTGACACGCTCGAATAACTTTTTTTTTGTTTTGCTTTTTTACCGCTCTTCTCAGCCGCCCACCGCTATCTAATCGTCAGATTAATATCTAACGGTTATCAGAATGACGAAGCGAGTATACTGTATTAATATCTGACGCGCTCGAGTATTTCCATGTGACTGTTTTTTTTTACATTTTTAAAAATTTTTGCACGCTCCTTTCCCCACTAAAATGGAAAACTTGACATAAAATGTTTGGTTTGAGAACCTAATCTTCACAATCCAATAGGTCCCCATGACGCTCTAGTAACTGCAAATTTAGCATCCCGGGCTCCCCTACTAATACTGTTGATGCTCTCTGATGCCACCATAGCCACAAACCGCACTTGACACAACAACAAAACCGGAGGAGATCAGCAAAAACAAAAAACCAACAATCAAAAGGCAACGAGAAAAAAGTGGCAATCCGGGAAAGAGTATATCAGACCTTACGTATGTTGGGAAAAAAAAAAAAAACAAGGCAGATGGAAGGAAATCACCCAACAAGTTTATCCCCACCTCCGTCGTACCACTCGGTGTGTACTTAGCATCCACATGTGCATCTACAAGTTTTCAATAAGTCGATTTGAAGCGCAAATAAACGTACGACAGCATGTAAACTCGACTGTAAGTGACTGTTGTGACATGTACCACTTGTAGCTGACAACTTGTCATTAAATTTCTAAATTCACGGTGAGCGATATGTGTAGGAGGTGTGGAGGCACATAAATGAGGGATTGGATTATTTAAGTGACGATTTTTTTTTCCAGTATACATTTGGGTGGATTTGATTTATTTCAAGGAAGACGGGGTGACTTGGCAATGGGAAGCAACAGCAAATTTTTCCATAGCATGCAGTTGGCATGGGAGATAAGTAAGGAGTAGCCTATATAGCAGTGGGACGTTGGTATGAAAATTAATTTCAAAGTTTTGTTTAGGGCTGCTTGAAAGAAGTCTTTTTTGTATCCTTACAAAATATTATTCAAAATTACAAGGGAATTCCTACAAGTTCTTACTTTTTATGATTAATTGAAATGAAAATGAAAATATTATTTGTTGCTGGAAGTGAAAAGTATGTTTACGGCTTAAATACATAACAAACATGGTTTTCCGTATTCTAAAAGTGCGTTTTAGATTATGGCTCCGTTTTTCTTATCTCAAACTAATTACTCATCCAGGGTTGGTCGATTACGAGAGTCCACTTGATATATTTTTCTAACCAAAATTTTATTTTTGTATGCTGCATGTCGTGTCGCGAAAACATGTCGATCGCAAAATTTTTGAAACCAGCTCTCAATCCTAATTAAGGATAAAATACGTACACTTCTGATTCCTATGGAAGAAGATTCTGGTCGATTTATCCATTCAATATGAATGTTATAAGTTTTCGCTAAAGAGCGGACATCTTCTTAATTAAATTCACCAGTTCTGTAATTGGAAATGCAGAGATGAAGACTTTCGGTACCAGTCTTTTAAACTGTAGCTTATTGAATCATCTGCACAATCTCCTTTCTACTCAAAATGGTGTAGAAATTGCTTCTTATCATGGCCTCGTTTAGGTATTAGATGTAATTCTCGACGCCTGCTAGCTCTTTGAAAGTGTCGAAAAAGAGGAGTTCCGTAGTTCTTTTTTTCACCATCTGGTAGATAAAGTCAACAGCAGGGAAGCCGACCGTCTGGTAGATAAAGTCAACAGCAGGGAAGCCAGACCTTTTGGGTACTGACAGATGTCCAATAACAACAGCCTTCAGACTGGCTTATTGCTCGACAGATTAAGACATAACAACCTGCATAACATAACCTGCTCCTACCCAAAATTGAATGGTTCAATGGTTCTTGGATCATAAAACAAAGGAATCAGTTTTGGAACAGCCATGAGGGTATTAAGCACTTAAAAAAATCATGGAAAAGAATCACAATGAACTTGATGAAACTTCACAAAGCCGACCTAAGAGTGCTATGTGAAGCACTAACACGAAGCGCGCAAATTGAGCCAAGGTAGACGAAGTCCTTGATATCTTCGAAATTGCAGCTCCTATTTGTGCCAGGTGTGGATTTGGTATTCTTAGGTCTTCTCCAAGATCTGTAGTGGGAATATTTGGTCTAATGGGGATTTGTATGTATGTATGTTGGCGTTACAGTCCATGAAGAACCTGAGCCGAGCTTCTCTCAATCACCCATGTTGTGTGTGATTTCATTTTCCCATAGGTGACAGGGACCTACAGTTTATTGCCGGTTCCGAACGGCGAATTAAGAGAAGCTTTTCATGACAATTTGGGGACAATGGGGATTTACCTGGCCTGAAACCACACTAGGTGCCGTGGCGCAGTGGATAGTGTGTTTAACTCTTACGTACGATAAGTTAATTCGGATTCGAATGTTTATTTCGCGGCGTTCCTGCTCGACAGGATACTGGCAAAACCCACCGTAGTGTACTTGCCATGAAAACGTTTCTCGACTATCGCCGTTCGGAATCGGCATTCAATTTTAGGTCCCTTTCACCTGCGTAAAAATGAAATCCCACACGACATGGGTGATTGACAGAAGTTTGGTTCTGGTCCTTCATGGGCTGCAACGCCACCAAAGAATAGTAATATCCTTGAAGTACAAAGCAACTCCGTCCCTCTTGTACACAAAAGACGACCATCGGAGCCAAAAAATGTTAAATTTCGACTTGTCAAAGAAAATAACTTAGCTCCAGAACTCTTCCCTTTTTTTTTTTCACGTATTATTTGGCATATCCCATTCGTTTTTATATATCTTTGGTGGAAAAAGTAGGATTTTTTGGAGCTCTACGGACCTTACCTTAGAAGCTTCTTTATGAGGGAAATTGCATTAGTATGTGTTACTTAGCCGATGTTTTGTAGCAAAGTGTCTAATGCCAACAACTGTCTTACACCATCGCGGCATAGAATCATCTAACGACTAGCATCTCTGCAAAAGGATAGCGTACTAATGGTCGTTAGTGGCAATCATGTATGTTTGCTGTTTAGATGCACACAACATTAGTTTGTATGAAAATTAGTAGTTTAAACGAATTTTTGCAGCAGTCGCGTGTGTCTAAACTTAGACATCGTGCCATCATACAATTCTTCGTTCCGGATGGACTAGCCCCGGGGACTGTCTTCCTTCGGTGTCATCACGAGATAAAATGGGCAACTGAATTTAGAAGTGGTCGCACATCTTACTTACTTACTTAACGGGCGCTACAGTTCGGGGTGAACCTGGGCCTCTACCAACATGCCTCTCCACCTAGCACGATCTTTCGCTAGTCTTTTCGCGCCACCTTAGGTGCGGCCGTCCTCTATTTCTTCGTCCCTCGGGGTTGGATTCAAAGACTCTACGGGCTGAAGCTGTGGTGTCCATTCGTTCTACATTGCCTAGCCATCTTAGGCGTTGAATCCGTAGACGCCTGACTAGACTCATGTCGCTGTACAATCCGTACAGTTCGTGATTGAATCTTCTCCTCTCTGTGTTTATGGGACCGAAAATCGCAAGCAGAATCTTTGTCTAGAAACGACCAAGGATTTCCTCATCCGCATTAGATAAAGTCCATGTTTCTGCGCCGTATAACCAGGCCGGGATAATTAAGGTCTTATATAAGGTCAACTTGGTCGTACGAGAGAAGGCTCTACTTCTCAGTTGCCTCTTGAGCCCAAAGAAGCAGCGGTTGGCAAGAGTAATTCTGCGCTTGATTTCGAAACTGGCGTCGTTGTTCCAAGTCACTGCGGAGCCGAGGTATATGAAGTCCTTAACTACCTCAAACTTATATCTGCCAATATGCACGTTCTGTCCAAGACGTCAGTGGTAAATGTCCTTTTACGATGGCAGCAGATATTAAGTCTTGCCCTCATCAACCACCAAACCAATTTTTGCCGCCTCCATTACAATATTCGCAAACGCCTCATTGACATCTCGCTGCTATCTACCTATTATGTCAATGTCGTCGGCGTATGCAAAGAGTTGCGAGGATTTGAAATAGATTGTGCCTCTTGTATTGGCCTGTGATTTTTGCACAATCATTTACAATATGATGTTAAAAAAATCACACGACAGCGCATCGCCCTGTCTAAATCCTTTTTTGACTTCGAAGCTATCGGTCAGTTCTACACCGATTCGGATGGAGCAGCGATCATTTTCCAGAGTCATCCCGCATAATCTGACGAGCTTAGCAGGGATGTCAAAAGTAAACATGGCGTTATGTACTTCGTCTCTAATTACGCTGTCGTATGCGGCCTTGAAGTCGACGAACAGATGGTGAGTGTCGACTTGAAATTTATTGGTTTTCTCCAGGATCTGCTGTAGTGTGCAGATTTGATCGATGGTGGATTTCCCTGGCCTGAAGCCACACTGATAAGGACCCATCAGCTTATTTACGAATGGCTTCAGGCGTTCACACAAAACGGCAGCGAAGATCTTGTATGCGACATTAAGGAGACTTCTTCTATAGTTGGCGCAATCCAAGGGGCCTCCTTTTTTGTGGATAAGCCGGTGCATGCTCCTAACCAGCTCACCCCCAGCTGCTTTGAAGAGCTCAGCAGACTCTCTATCTGCACCAGTTTCGACATGGCAATCTCAACTTCGTCGAGGCCAGGAAGACGGAATTCTCTGCGATCTTCGTCGTTAAGAAATGGATCATTCTGCCTGACGGCGGTATGGTGGCTGTCATCGCCGTTATACAGTATGCATAAGTGGTTTTTCCAAATTCCCAGCATCGACTGCGATTCTACTACTAGGTGTCCGTTCTCATCCTTACAGGCCTCCGTTCGGGCTTTATAGCCTTGAGACATTCGTTTTATCCGTTGATAAAATCTTCGAACGTCGTGCCTGCAATAGCACCTCTCCAAGTTTTCAATCGCCTGCTTCTCGTGCTCTTTCTTTTTTCTCTTGAGAAGCTTATGTTCCTCCCTTCTTTTAAGTTCGTAGAGCTCACGAGCCGCTCTTGTTTTTTTTGTGTAGTGAGGCTTTGAGTGCCTCCTGCTTTTCCGCATGAATTCTTCTACACTCGTCATCGAACCAGGTGTTTCGTCGTGGTGGGGCACTTCTGTTGCTGTGCTCTTCAGGGCTTGTTTGCACAGGCTCCATGGTTGCTTTACTGACTGAGTGGAGGATTGAGGTGTATCGGAGAGCTTAAGGGAGACGCGGTTGGCAAAGGCACTGGCTATCTCCGGCGATAGTAGCTTTCCGACGTCATAGCTTGGTGTTCTAACTCTACTCCGCGGTGTTCGTGTTATGCGTTGACGTATCTTGGCTACTACAAGATAGTGGTCTGAGTCGATGTTCGCTCCTCGGAAAGTGCGAACATCAAGAATAGTGGAGGAGTGTCTGACGTCAATCGCGATGTGGTCAATCTGGTTGGTGACTGATTGATCTGGCGACCGCCAGGTGCCTTTGTGTATATCGAGGTGGGAAAATCGTGTGCTGGCTAAAACAAGATTTCGCCCCGTGGCAACGTCGATCAGCCTGTATCCGTTATCGGATGTGGTGTCATGTAGGCTGTGTTTGCTGATGACCCGTTCAAAGATGCTTTCTTTACACAGCTTAGCGTTAAATCTCCTAGTATGATTTTGGTATCATCGCTGGGGCATTTGGTATATGTTCTGTCTTGGAGATCAAAGAAATCATCTTTGATGGAGTCATCCTTGTCTTCCGTGAGGGCATGGATGCATATGAGACTGATGTTACAGAAATTTGCCTTGATGCGGATCGTTATGAGGCACTCACTCACATACTGGAAACTAAGGACTTTATGTCTTAGTCCGCCTCTAACAACAAATCAGCATCCAAATAGACTCTGTCCTCTCTCCCTATAGCAGTCACCGTAGTAAATGTCGCAGTTTTTCATCCGCTTTTTTCCCGGTCCATTCCATCGCATTTCCTGGAAGGCGGCACAGGCACGTGGTCTGTTTAGGGACCTAACATTCCACGTACAGAACCGAAGGTCCTTCTTTGTTTTTTGTTTTCTTAAAAGGTCGTCAACATAGATCCGTTTGATTATTAGTGGTTTTACGGTTATGGTTTGCTAGACCACTAATCCTGTTTGGTGGCGCAGGATACTCGCCATTCGGCCTCTTCCGTCAGTAATTTCCCTTGTAAGGAAATTTCCAGATGGCAACATGAGGAGGTGGAAGTAGGACCTGACCAGCAGAGCTGCAAGATGTTCGCCTGTAGAGGCTCTTACTCGCTTTTTGTCGGGCCAGCATCCGTCGGCAGATGCTACCCCTACGAGGCTTTTGCTAGTCCTTTACCATCCTCTCGCACATCTCTCAAAACAAATAAAACAGCAGTCCAAGAAGTGGGTGAAGTCGGTGGTTCAGCGCCAAAGCAAGTCTCATCCGAGAAGAATATTCTTAACCATGATGTGCTAAAAGTTCGCTTTCTTTCTTGAATTTGTAAGATGATATGGCATTGCTTTTTTTTTGGAAAAGACCGCCAACTCAAATATACCACATGACACAGATATTGCACCTTGTTTGAAATTCCTTTTGAAGCAGCAAATTTTATTTGTAACCTGTTTGAAGTAGACCACTTCCTCGCACTTCCATACATAGGTTCTTATCTTGAACAGGGGCTCGTTTACATAGACGCTATTCTCTCTTCTATTTGATTTAATTCGATCTCTACACTACACAGCAGCCGTCCTCCAGACTCTGATTTTCTTTTTTTTAATTGTAGAGGTTTTAGTAGCTACTATCGAGCAGTATATTTTCATTTTATAGACATCAAAAGCTTCCCATAACTTCCTTTAGTGTTCAAATGTAATTCACTCCATCGTCCGATCCTTCATCCATACTCATGTAAAGTTTAATGATTTTGCCTCCGGATAAGTTTACATCTTACGTCAACATCCTCTCAGCCATATAACATGCAATCCAAGTAAAGATCCAAAAGATATATCTTCGTAAACATTTGCTTATTAAATGAAATTGCTAAACACCTTAAAGAAAGCATCATCCCCTCTCATCTCGTTTGGCTAAAGCATCGTCTCGCAACTTTTTCCTTATATTCTGCCCACTTAACGGTCGGCTATAACTTGCTTATAGCTTATAGCCAACTTCATTATGATGGTCATAATCGTGCAGTGCAATAACCGCCTTCTCTAATGTGTTCCATCTAATAGCAGTCACTTAGAAAGGCCGTCCGTTGAACACAAGATAGGAGAAAGGATGAAAGGGGGAAGAAAGAAAAACGAAGCTTTTTCTTCCCAGCCTCCTTCGGGGTAAGATTGTATCTCTGTGTTCGAGATGAAGATTGCATATTTAAACGGGTAAAGTACTGAGAGTTGCTTCATCTAATGCTTGCAAAATTGAGAGTAAATTGAGATACAACACATTTTGCATTTCCTACTTATCGCTCGTTTTGTATCTAAAGAGCAACACTTTAGGATCAAACTGAACCAACCCAAACCGAACTGAACTGTGCCCGGTACTTTGTCCCGTGGTCGTTCCACAGTATCTATGGTAGAGTTTTAGTGCCTTACTACAGAGAGGGCGTGTTATACTTAACGGCTAAAACGGCAAGAAGAGTGCCGCATAACCACAAAATCGCCATTACCATCGGCAGCGTCTCCGAGGAAGCGAACAGTGCGACCAAGAATAATGCACACTCAACGACCGCTAATTTGCTTCACAAGAAAACGATGAATACGATGGCAATGTGCAACGACAACAAAGCAGTCCAGAGGACCATGCTGTTCATCGGTCGACTTACATTAAAACGCCACAACAAAGCGCCTAATTCTATACTTACATGTGGGTAAGGAGGATTCGTTGCGCGTGATTGCCATACTATATCTCTCGGATCGCATAAATCAATTTTTATGAATGATTATCAGGTATTGGCGTTTCACACGTACCTCTGCCGACTCTTGTGTTGATGATAGATGCAAGCTGTGCTGTAGGATGATCATGATGTGTGGTAATCTATGGGCAAATGGCCAATTGGCAAATGTTCACGATTTTACCACCACAATATGTTTGCACAATTGTTGGTATCTGACTTTAAGACGAAGTACAAGAGGTTTCGTTCCATCCACCAGTGAACAATAAATAATCAGATTAATTGCATAAGAACGAAATTCATTGTATGCTAGTCGGCATAAACATCCCTGGGGGTCCATAACAAGCCGAACTAATGTGATGCACTTTTTTGGTAGCCAGCTGAGGGTATAAACTTGTTTCTTTAGAGAATGTTAATTAAGATGACTGACAGGGAGCTCTGTATAAGCCACTACTACTGCTACTACGTCCGTTTTACTACAGTTTTCTAGTAGTGTTGCGGATTGTCGGGTAACTATAACAAGAAGAAAAGCTGGAGATGGAGTTGGAGTAAGGAAATACACCGAAAGGAGACCGTCTTTTTGTCAACAATTATGCGGTAAATGGGACGTGAGAAGATAAGCAGTGCCTGATAAAGCTGTAAGGATGAACCCAAGACATCTTATTAGGGATTCCGGTGGGATTAAAATTTAATTCAAATGCCTAATTGCATTTTTAGGATAATCTTAGCATTTTTACGCTTTCCTTTTTCATTTTTTAAAACCATCCTTGGAAGAGTGAATATAATGCGATGCAAATGGAAAATAAAACTGAAACAAAAGTTGAACACCAAAATTCTTGGTGACTACTTTAGACTGGTGTTCAACGCTTTGTTTTAGCGCTTGTCCTGGAGATTCTAAACCAAATGAGTTTAATCACTTTTTAATGTGGGCTTTATGGTGTTTTTAAATAGCTTCTCTAGACTTCATAGAGATGGTGGATGTTTAGTACTTACATAAAATGCCAAATTCTCCCATGTGTAACGAAGTGTACAATTTACGAAAGCAGCAGCATCGTCTGTATTATTAGGTGAGGGTCTTCTTATACTGATGATACAATATGACAAAAAGCAGGAAATCCCCCGTAAAATGTTCCGGCGTCGGTGCAAATGGATTATTTAGGCTCAGATAACGAGAATACGAGCAAGGCGATAATATTAAAGTAAAATTTAAAAGAAACATCATTCAAAAAGTAAGTGAAGGAAATAAGTGTTTCAGGAAAAATTAAACTCACGGGCTTTGGAGACTTCTTCTTCTTCTTATCGGGCGCTTCAGTTCTGGGTGAATCTGAACCTCAACCAATATGTCCCTCCAATTAGCGCGATGCTTTGGTAACCTCTTCCATTGCCGCACACCCAGTTGGCTCAGACAGGTCCCCTTCCACCGGTGTGCGCCATTTTAGTTACGGCCGTCCATTATTTCTTCGTCCCTCGGAATTGGATTCACAGACTCTCCGGGTTGGAGCTGTGGTGTTCATTCGCTCTACATAGCCATCTTAGGCGTTGAATCCGTAGACGCCTGAGTAGACTCATATCGCTGTACAGCCCGTAAAGCTCGTGGTTGAATTTTTTCCTCCATTCCCCGTCTGCATTTATATGATCGAAAATCACACGCAAAATCTTTCGCTCGAAACGGTCAAGGACTTCCTCATCCACTTTTGATAGTGTCTGCTCCATACAACAGTACCGGAAGCATAAGGGTCTTGTATAGGGTCAACTTTGTCGTTCGGGAGAAGGCTCTATTACTCAATCGCCTCCAAAAACAGCGATTGGCAAGAGCAATTGTGCGTTTGATTTTGGAACTGATGTCGTTGTTCCAGGTCACTGCGGAGCCAAAGTAGACGAAGTCCTCAACTACCTCAAACTTATATCTGCTAATACAAACGTTCTGGCCAAGACCTCGGTGGTGAGCGTCCTTTTTTGATGACAGCATGTTTTGCCTTCATTTACTGCCAAACTAATCTTCGCCGCCTTCGCCTCAATACTCGTAAACGCCTCCCTGAGATCTCGCTGTGTTCTTCCGACTATGTCAATGTCATCCGCGTATGCGAAGAGTTATGATTTGAGTTATGATATGAGGATTTCAAACAAATTGTGCCACTTGTACTGGTCAGTGATTTGTTTTTGACAGGCAGCGAGAATTCCCCAAAGTCACCCTCCATAGTCTAACGAGTACAGATCTTTCATAGCTCCTCGGGATATGAATCCGATTAGTATCGCAAAATTCAATCAAAAATGTCCGCCCTTGGACTATTACTCGTTTTTGCGAAAAATTTTGCAAAAAGAGTGACATTGTTTTTCGCTACGAAACCCAGTACAATCTGTACAGGCGTCTAGCTGCAATAGGCTTCTGGGAGTCAGAACTTCAGCCGTCCTTTTGTTCTAACTATTGCTAACTGCTAACTGTTTCGAAAATCTGGGTACACCATTTTCAATAGTCCTTATGCAAAAACTCGATTTCGGCCATTATACTGTTAAAAATCCAGCATCCCCACCTTCATTCCATGAGTTGGTTACATCAGATACGGTTCCTACGATATATGTAAACAAAATATCTAGGTGCGACTCTTAAAAGACGTTCGCTAAAATATTACGCATGCAGCATGAGCTTTTTTCTTATGCTAAAGCCTCCTAATTCTAAGTTCTCAAGTGCCAAGACACCAGGTTGTAATCGTATCCGCGAATTTAATTTTCTTTCTTTTGTGGGTGTTGGCAACTGCCCTGAACTTAGCTCTGAGTAGGAAATCAAGATGCCATGCACCCAAGACAAATTAAGCCGAAAATCGACAGCTCCCCGTTTACGCACGTTTTAAAACTCCCCTGTTAGCGACCAAAATCTTATGAATCACCAGTACAATTCCCAATTCTGCCAACTAGATTTTCGAACGCAATCTTACAAAAATGTTCCAGACATTTGTAATTCGTCTTTTGCAGGCAAAGTTAAATGGGTTTGAAAATGAGTTTTAATATTTAAAGAAATACGCTTGGTGGGGCTCTCTTGCTATAAAAAAGGTAAAAACATTACCTAAACACGCTGAAAAAACCGATGAAAATTTGCAGGTGGTGGGGCAGGAACGGCAAGTAGGCTGTAAGGAGCGGAGATGTATATATGTGTATTATCGTTACAGTCCATGAAGGACCAAAGCCGAGCTTCTCTCAATCACCCTTGTTGTGTGTGATTTCATTTTTCCATAGGTGACAGGGACCTACAGTTTATTGTCGATTCGAGATTCGAGAAGCTTTCCTTGACAATTATACTACAGGGGGTTTCGTCAGTACCCCGCTGAGGAGAAGCACCGTGAAAAATACGTTCGATGATATGGCTGTTCGATCCCATGTCATCGGCGTCAGATGCCACAACACTACCTACTGCGCCACGAGATACTGCACATTAATCTTTAATTAATTTAATTAATTTTTTAAGCAAATTATTGCAAACGATCAAAATTTGACTAAATACGAAAACTCAAAGGTTCATGGTCAAAAGACGATAGCCCCCCACAAACGACTTCAAAGCCTGGGTTAATAGCGAACAGGGGGAGCTGAGTGTTCGATAGGATTTTAAGGAAATTGTCCAATATGAGCTGCTACGAACTGGCGAAACTGCTACTTCAGTCTTCCGCTGTGCACAACTCGACCGTTTGAACGAAGTAATCAAGGCCGTCAAGTCCGTCCCCATCAAAGCTGGCGATTTGGTCAGAAATTGACTGCAATTTGGTAAATAGAATTCGCCCGAACTGTGGAGACTATTGCTCCATCCTGTTCTTACCAACAATGATTGACGTTTAAGATGATCTTTAACATCTGCCCGTAACGCTCACCAGTTATGATTCCGGTGGTGTTATTGGCGTCATAAAAAAACTAAGAGAAAAAGACGTTTGAGAGGACTTATTTACATTATTTGTTATCATCGAATTCTACTTGTATAATAATATAAATGACATTTGAAATCATTTACAAAAAAAAAAAAAAAAAAAAAAAAACGCCCTTTAGCAGCTATGCTGGGTGATTTCATTGGCTATGCTGCAGTTTTCGATGAGGGAGCCTGCAGCAAGCGGATTAGGATCCGATTTCTTGAAAAGTGAATCCAAACCAATAATAGCAGCGTTTTTGCTTCTAATTGGGCTGCAGTTTAGATTCTAGACTTATGAATGCAGGAACGAATAATGGGATGGTCGTGTTGCAGTGGTAAACATTACCGACCGTGGAGAGCGGAAGGCCTGTAAATCAAAGCCGTTACATAGCCAAGAAAAAACAATCCCTGTACGGAAAAAATATGCAACACAGCTGTTGTGAATGAGATGTGATCAAAAATACTGATGAAGTCACAAGTATATGGTCACTTTAAACTCATACCCTGTGTTTGATTGCAAATTGTTAAAAATGAATTTAACATTGAACTTTAACGAAAGAGAAAAAGTGTAGAAAACGAACTACAATTTTTATTTTTATTTTATGGTCTCCAACAGAATAAGCCGAGCCATATATGCAATTTGGACAAGAAGCAGTCTGTGGACTGTATTATCATACGGAATAAAAAAATAACTATGCAAAATGGAATGAACATTAACGAGAATTATATAGGTGTATACATGGATAAAATTATAAGCAATAGGGTAATGTTTTAATATTCGTCAATTGATGCGCATATTACACAACAACAACCAACGTGAAAAATCGGTCGGATCCTCTCGAATCCTATCTAGTACAACCACCCCTGAAGAGAAGTGAACAAACATTTACGACCCAAACTACTGCATTCCGTTCAGGTTGTGTGACAAACATCATGAGAGTACAACTCTTGAACCTACGCGAACTATAATAAAAAATGTATATATATACATATATAGCAGCCATTCACACAAATACATTCATATTACCTTGGGATACATTCCAGTCCGAATTCAGTAGTTCTTCTGCCAGGTCGAATATAATGTAATATTGAGTAGTATAGCTGTGCCTTACTTACTTATCAGGCCAGCGATCCATGGAGGATCTGAGCCTGAGCTATAGCTGCCTTCCATCCATGACGGTCCCGGGCACGCTGCTTCCAGTTGTCAAGACCAAGATGTCTTACATCCGCGATTACTTGGTCTTTATACCGGAGGTTCGGTCTTCCTCTTCTTCTCGAACCAGGAGGCTCGGAGTCGAAGACCCTCTTAGCTGGAGCAGTGATGTTCATGCGCTTGCCTTCCGGACTACATCCACATCTTGGTACAGCTCGTAGAGTTCGCGGTTGTGTCTTCTTCTCCATTCACCTTCCTCACAGACAGGACCAAATATCCGGCGCAGAATTTTTCTTTCGAAATAACCCAAAATCAGCTCCGCTGTCCTGCTTATCAGCAAGACTGGCAGAATGAGCGTTTTGTAAAGCATGACTTTGGTCTTTCGAGTGAGGAGTTTTGACCACAGTTGTTTGGACAAGCCGAAGTAGCAGCGGTTGCCAAGGGCGATTCTATGCCGGATCTCCACTGTGGTGTCATTTGTGGAATTTGCGTTTGCCCCGAGGTAGACAAACTCCTTAACTACCTCGAAATTGTAGCAGGTGATGAGCGACGGATTGGTTTTTGCTTGACAGCATGTATTTCGTTTTGTCCTCATTGATCTTAAGACCAACTCGTTTCGCCTGTTCTTCAATCGCCGTGAATGCTTCCACAATGCCACGGCGAGAACACGCGATGATGTCGATATCATCCGCGTATCCTAGCAGCTGGATATACTTGTAAAAGATAGCTGTGAAGGATATTAAAAACTATTTTAATTTTGACCTTTGTAGTCTTGTAGTCCGACTGTGCAGGTAAAAAATGAGTTAAAATATGGTTCGGTGACATTATGGGCTTCTGAAATAAGCTCTTTTTATACTTTAATATTATTTGCCGACCAACAATACATGAAAGGATTCCATGGAATTACTTCGTCTTTGTTACTCAACATAAGCAAATAAATTATATGAAACATGCGTATGTTTAAACACTTACGTACGAGTACATACTTATGACTGTCTGTCTCTTCCTACGGAATTCAATTTAACTCAATTAATTTGCCTCAAGCAACAAGAGAAACATTCATTCGAAAACACAAAAGCTATCTTCTAGAGCATGTTCGATACTTCTTTAGCTCAACGCATATCGCCTTTATGACAAGTTCCCACAGAGAACAATGGCGGTTTTACATTAGGTAAATGATTTTCAAGAATTCATTTAATAACTCCATTCGGTGGAACTTTTTTCTTTCTGTGTGTCTGATTTGAAGGAGACCTTTTTATAAATTCTAATGCTCACGTATGGGTTTGGGTATGCCTATGGGCCTATGTGGGTACATACACACATACTGTTCTCTCCACGCCTGTCTTCCTTTTTTGTAAGTCTTAGCGGCGCGTATCCTAGGGACAAATCGTCAATCTGTTTCAAGCAAACAGATTTTCATTTTCGGTTGCTTTTCAGTTTCTTTTCTTTTTATTTTTTTGTTGTCAATCTTCAAACATCACACTTACTTGCCACCAGGCTGCCTGTTTCCGCATATAGCGCCTTTCCTATATCCACATAGTACGCACAACTGCACATATAAATAGATACGTATCTGTAGGAAATAAAATTTTGAAACTTTACGAAATTCTACTTACTTTTTTCCCATTTCTGTTTTATTTTACAGTTCCGTTGAGTTCTGTTGAAGGTGTCCTGGGGCGACAAGCTATGCTTCCATGCGATATAAAACCATTGGAGAAAGACGACGCCGTTTACATGGTACTTTGGTTTCGCGAAGGTGACGGAGAGCCGCTCTATAAGTGAGTATTCAAACAGTACCTTATTTCTCTTTCTACTTATCCTGTTTCCTACTTCCCTACTTCCATATTTCCCCCCTCCGTTTCCCCCATATGCTCGCGTGTTCAGATGTTCAGCACTGCGGGAAGCCCTCGACTTAGGGTGGCATTATGGCAACCCAAAGTGCTGACTGAAATTGGATACCTACCTATGAAAGAATTTTGATCGAAGAAAATCACGAAATCACTGCATTAAATTGCGCTTTCCCAAGGAGAATGCGCTTAAAGATTCTGTGTGAAACTGTCGGTTGAAGATTACTTCACGAGGAATTTGCGTCATACGATGCCGAGGTGGTCCACTGCGCCAACATACCATATTCTGCCATTACTACCGCTGTACTTGTGCTTGTGTTCACATTTTTTTTGTTGTTTACGTTCAAAAATTCATAGAATATTTTAGAGCCATTGGATTAAAGTGCAATTTGACTCAAAAAGCAAAAAAGGACTCATATGTTCCCGTCCATCAGTCAAGGTAGACGAACCATCCGCTCGTCCTTTACAACGAACAATAATGCGCACATGGTAAAAGTTAGGGCAAGATTCTGAGAGAAGTTTTCTCATGTGCTCAATCGATTACCCATAATCCTAATACAAGTGGAGTCGATATATAAATCTGCACAGTACGAACGAACTTCCTTTAATTAATTCAGATTTGACTTCTTGAAGCCAACGAAGAACGTCTCATATAACTTCACGAATACTCATCCTGTGAAAAGTTTATGATTTCTCATTCCATCCTTTCGTCCTGCTGATAATGCATAGCCTTTATACTAAATCTCACTCACCTGACACAACAATAACTTCCAGTCTGCATTACTTCATTTGTATGTATTTGTATGACCCTGCTCGCGGATGCAGGGTAACAAGATATGGATGCAGGGTAATATGGGATATGAAAAGGTTATGGAAAATTGACAGTACTTGAGATTGTGCATGGAAGAGCTTCTGTCGTTCTTAACCGGGATATCTGAGTCAGCATTAAATATATTTATAAAATATTCAGTTGACCCTTGAAGGTGTTTGGGTGCGCATTATTACATCCTTGGATACAGAGCATCTTGTGCTTTTCATTTATGTGATAAGATTTTCATATCATCATCATGCAACACCGAACCATGCTTACTAGTATGCCTTTGTCGATTCAGATCAAATTTTGATGCTGCGAGAGAACTGGGTTTTATCGGAGTACTTTTTCAAGGTAGATACAGGTATCAAGGCAATTGGGTGTTCGAATGAAATTAATGGATACTCGTACGTATCAACGTCGATTGATTGAAATTAGATGAGATTCATTAGTACTTCAAAGGTTACCTTGAGGATGTAGTTGTGATGTGCTTGAGGTCAAAGTAGTTAGAACCCATAACTGTGTGAAACTAGCGACACTTCAACTGGCATTAATTGTTTTTGATTTAGAATTTCGTTATATGACATTATATAACATGTCGTATTTTGATTCTTGTTGATATTATATCTATCTGAAGAAGAAATTGCTAGTTAGAACTAACCGGGTCTTCGTTGAAATGCTGGCGTACGTTTATTTAATGTGCATGAGCTTCTTGTATATTTTCTTTCCCCTGTTTTGAAGACAGAATAGATCCGCACACGAGGATAAGTTGAAGAGTTCCCGGCCTGAAAATGAAAGACTGCGATTTTTGATTAATCAATGCATTTATTTTTCTACATAACCGCTCTTAACTTTAAAACACTTGGTCAAGCGCTTCTCCATCATCAGTATTCCTTCTTGGATGTGAGACTCTGGAAAGGTGAGACTGGGTGTGACAAATCGGGAGAATAAGATACGTTTCGGAAAATCGTACCCCAAATACCGTCATTTTTCTAACGCCAGCGCCCCTCTGAGTACAAGTACATTGTCCTGGTGAAAAATGATTTATTGTTTCTTCAAGCCAGGCCTCTTCCTGTAAATTTTGTTTTCCATCTTCCTCTTCTTCTTAACGGGCGCTACAGTTCGGGGTGAACCTGGGCATCAACCATCATGCCCCTCCAACTAGCACGATCTTTTGGTAGCCTTTTCCATTGCCGCACACCTAGTTGGCTGAGATCCCCTTCCACCTGTGTGCGCCATCTTAAGTGCGGTCGTCCTCTGCTTCTTCGTCGCTCGGGGTTGGATTCAAAGACCCTCCGGTGTGGAGCTGTGGTGTCCATTCGCTCTACATGGCCAAGCAATCTTAGGCGTTGAATCCGTAGACGCCCGACTAGACTCATGTTGCTGTACAGCCCGTAAAGTTCGTGATTGAATCTCTTCCTCCATCCTCCGTCTGCGGTTATAGGTCCGAAAATCACGAGCAAAATCTTTCTCTCGAACCGACCAAGGGCTTCCTCATCCGCTTTTGATAGCGTCCATGCTTCTGCGCCGCCGTACAACAGAACCAGGATGATAAGCATCTTATATAGAGTCAACTTTGTCGTTCGAGAGAGGGCTCTATTACTCAATTGCCTTCTGAGCCCAAAGAAACAGCGACTGGCAAGAGCGATTCTGCGTTTGATTTCGGAACTGATGTCGTTATTCCAGGTCGCTGCGGAGCCCGGGTAGACGAAGTCCTTTACTACCTCGAACTTATATCTGCCAATACAAACGTTCTGGTCAAGACGACGGTGGTGAGCGTCCTTTTTTGAAGACAGCATACATATATTTGATTTTACCCTCGTTTACTGCCAAACCAATTTTCGCCGCCTCCATCTTAATACTCGCGAACGCCTCATTGACATCTCGATATGATCTACCAATTATATCAATATCGTCGGCGTATGCAAGGAGTTGCGAGGATTCGAAATAGATTGTGCCTCTTGTATTGGCCAGTGATTTTTGCACAATCATTTCTAATATGATGTTGAAGAAATCACACGACAGCGCACCGCCCTGCCTAATTCTTTTTTTGACATCAAAACTATCGGTAAGGTGTTCACCGATTCGGATGGAGCAGCGAGCATTCTCCAAAGTCATCCTGCATAGTCTAACGGGCTTAGCAGGTATGTCAAAGGTAGACATAGCGTTGTATACCTCGTGTCTAACTACGGTGTCGTATGCGGCTTTGAAGTCGACAAATAGGTGGTGAGTGTCGACTTGAAATTCATTGGTTTTCTCCAGGATCTGCCGTAATGTGAAGATTTGGTCGATGGTGGACTTTCCTCTCCTGAATCCGCACTGATAAGGACCTATCAGCTTATTTACAAAAGGCTTCAGGCGTAGACACAAAATGCAGAGAAGCTTTTGTAGGCGATATAAAGAAGACTTATCCATTTGTAGTTGGCGCCGTCAGAGGGGTCTCCTTTCTTGTGGATTGGGCATACGATGCTGAGACTCCATTCGTCGAGCGTGCTTTCCTCTGGCCAATTCTTTCAGATGAGCTGGTGCATGCACCTAACCAGGTTGTCCCCAGCTGCCCTGAAGAGCTCAGCAGACAGTCCGTCTGCGCCAGCAGCTTTATTCGACTTGAGTTTCGATATGGCAATCTTAACTTCTTCGAGGTCAGGGGGACGGATTTCTCTGCGGTCTTCGTCGATTAGAAATGGATCATTCTGCCTTACAGCGGTATACTGACTTACATCGCCGTTGTACAGTCTGAAAAAGTGGTTTTTCCATATTCTCAGCATCGACTGCGATTCCACTACTAGGTGTCTGTTCTGATACCTGCAGGCCTCCGTTCTGGCTTTATAACCTTGACATGTTCGCTTTATCTGTTGATAAGACTTTCGAACGTCACGCCTGCAGTAACACCTCTCCAAATCCTCAATCGCGAGTTTCTCAAGCTCTTTCTTCTTTCTTCGGAGAGGCCTATGCTCCTCCCTTCTTTTTAACTCGTAGAGCTCACGAGCTGCTCTTGTTGTCCTGCTTCGCTGTGTTAATTCTCCCCCACTCGTCATCGAACCAGGTGTTTCTTCGTGGTGGAGCCTTGAAACCCAAAACTTTGGATGCAGAGTTTTTCAGGGCTTTTTTGCAAAGGCTCCACTGCTTTTCTATTGACAGCGTGGAGGATTGAGGTGTATTGGAGAGCTTAAGGGAGACGCAGTCGATAAAAGCACGAGCGGTTTCTAGCGATAGTAGCTTTCCGACGTCATAGCTTTTTATTCTTACTGTACTCCGCTGCGTTCGTGATATCCGTAAGCGCATCTTGGCTACTACAAGATAGTGGCCCGAGTCGATGTTAGTGTCTGACGTCGATCGCGATGTGATCAATCTGGTTGGTGGTCGATCAAAAGACCACCAGGTGCCTTTATGTGTATCGAGGTGCGGGAAGCGGGTACTGGCTAGAAAGAGATTTCGCCCCGTAGCAAGGTCAATCAGCCTATATCCGTTATCGGATGTGGTGTCTGTAAGCTATGTTTGCCGATGACTCGTTCAAACATGCTTTCCTTACCCAACTTAGCATTGAAGTCTCCTAGTATAATTTTGATGTCATGGCTGGAACATTGGGCATACGTTCTGTCTAGGAAATCTTTGGCGGAGTCATCCTTGTCTTCCATGGGGGCGTGGACGCAGATCAGGCTGATGTTATAAAATGTAACCTTGATACGGATCGTTATGAGGCGTTCGCTCACATGCTGAAAGCTTAGGACTTTTTGCCTTAGTCCACCTCGAACAGCAAATCCGCATTCGAACAATAGTTGTCCTCTCTCCCTATATCAGTCGCCGTAGTAAACATCGCAGTTTTTCACCCGCTTTATACCCGGTCCATTCCATCGCATTTCGTGGATGGCGGTTATGTCCTCTAGGGCGGTTATGTCCTCTAGGGCGTCCACAAGTTATTCGGCTGCACGTGGCCGGTCCGTTATACCCGAGGCTTGTGGTTGTTTCGGAGTTTGTGGTTTTTTTTACGGTTACGGCTTACTAGGCCGTAGCCCAACCGACTAATCCTGTTTTTTGGCGCAGGAGGCTCGCTATTCGCCCTTCTCTGTCTGCAATTTAAATAGGAAATCTCCAGGTATCGGAATTACTTACAAGATGTTCGACTGCGGTGGCTCTTCTTGTTTTTAAGGAGGCCAGCATCCGTCGAATAAATGCTACCCTTACGAGACCTTTGTTAGTCCTTTGTCGCCCATCTGGTAAAGAAAATTGGGGTAGTATCCAACTGTAATTGTTTTGCCTTCTGCAATTAAATCTATTAATCTGTAGTATCGGCTTCTACTCACTGGTTGGGCTACTGTTTTGCTTCTGGCGTGTAGTTATCCGTAGTGACTAATTGCAGCACAAAATCGGCCGTATTCCTAAGATATCGGTCGGTTTCTACTAAAATCGTTTGCACAAATGCAGCACCCATCTTGCGCAAACACTTCTATTATTTATCGTCCGTCCAATTTATTATCATCAATATAGTTTTGCAGACATCGAGCAACGTTTTTTTCACAGCGTTTTTAACATTTTCATGTTAGAAAATCATCAGATAGCACATTTCTTCAGACGTTTCACTCATTTTCAGCATAACTTTTTGCGCAAATGACATATTACTGTGTTCCCAAGGACTGTAGCCTGAAATGTCAAATGTGGGTTCGATTGACAGAATTAGATTAGTACTACCTAATGGACAATAGTAATTATCTGGGAAATTGGATTTCTTGAGCTGCACTTAGTACATTTCGAAACAGATAGCTCATTTTGTTTACTTTTGACAGCTTTTACTATTTCTTCTTACTTACTTACTTACTTGCTTGTAAGAAGACATACATACATAGTTTGTGAGCATTGTAATATGCTTGAGAACTACAAAAACAATTATTTGGGATTGGATTGTTGATTTACGTACTGCTCTTCTTACTTCTTGAAATGTACCTTTTTTTGTTTAATTACCGCTCACCTGTTCTTTCCATCATCTGCACCATTTCGGATTGTTTCTTACTGATATCATGTACATGTGTCCAACTTTTCCATTTTCAACATTCTTTTAAAGTCTAATTTTAAAATACTCCAAAGTATGTACGTAAAACGTTCACGAACATGTGCGAAATGTGTCATGAAATTGAAATCAAATTGCAGTCTTGCGTATGACATTTTCTTTTAGTAAGCAAATCTTATTTCACGTCCCTTAAGATACAATGTATTATGACAGCAGAGAGAGACATAGCTTACGTCAATCGTTGATTTATGTAATTTTTTCTTTTGCTTGCAGCTTCGACGTGCGAGGTCGTCAATATGGGCAAGCGAAACTATGGTCGTCACCGACAGCCTTCGGTACACGTGCATACTTCAGCAGTACATCGTATCCAGCTCAACTAAAAATCGACAATATTAAATTATCCGACGAGGGTGTCTACAGATGCCGCGTAGATTTTCGAAATTCTCCGACACGTAATCTGAAAATCAATTTAACAGTGATTGGTAAGTTATACGTGCGTGTAAAGTAAAACATGTCCTTTGGTACTTTTCGTTGAAAAAAAAAAATATTTTTCTTGTAAATTTTAAACAATTGGCACCTTGAGGAAATAGCAATATTTTTTCTAACATTTCTTTAGTCATTTCTTCATCACACCTTAAAACAACTCACAATAATCCGCACCACGTACTGGTGTCACCTAAATTAAAATCGC
Source organism: Eumerus sabulonum (assembly GCA_951905685.1). Classification (NCBI taxonomy): domain Eukaryota; kingdom Metazoa; phylum Arthropoda; class Insecta; order Diptera; family Syrphidae; genus Eumerus; species Eumerus sabulonum. The sequence goes on from OX645060.1 coordinate 216,552,698, forward strand.
CATTATTTCTAGCTAAATTATTTACTATACAGTATTGATTACCCGCTGAAATTGTTTCCTTCATCTTTAATTAAAAAGCCTTATAAAGCATTCTTGTCACGCAAAAGAGCGGCATAAAAAAATGATATACCAACAAGGCTCGTTGGTTTGATTCAAGATAAATTAAGGAACACGAAAGGACATTTCTGTTACTTTGCATAACTTAATAAGTGCTCTCCTTTTGAAGCCACAAAATGTCTCTAAAATTTGTGTAGCACCCGAACATCGCAGGTACATGCGAAGCGTTTGATTGACTTAGTTAACGTCTTCTCAAGGATACGAAATGAAGAACGAAGCGAAAAAAGTGGAAAAGAAAAAACGGGCATAACAAAAACAAAAAAAAAAAAAAAACCCAACACGAGGAAAAGGTTTTGAAGATGAAGTATAGAAGCACGAAAACAAGGAAGGGAAATATATTTAAAAGACGTGATTTGCATAAAATTTATATAACGGTCTTTTAAGTTCTTCTGATATCCTTTGAGGAAATTGAAAGGTTGCTAATGGTGACACTAGACAGCGGGGGATAGGGTTATCGACAAGCCTGACGTTGATGTTGGATTATTTTTTTATGCTTCAGTGGTCACTTGACCCTTTATTTCTAACCTTAGGACCTGAAAATAAGAATAAACAAACAAAATAAATTACATCTAGAGTGCCATTTCAGTCGTTTTTCATTAACTTTGTTTTCTTTCCCCGTCCTATTTATATCGGAAGGATTTTAGAGATAGAAAAATGAAATGTCAGGTTTTTCAGTGAATATTGAGAAAATATTTTTGTTTAGTTTCCATTCTCCAGAGGAGGTAGTGAATTAATATCCAATGCATATTTGAGGTTATGTGGACTAAAACATGTTTTTTTTTTTGTTTTTGGAGAGTTCATAAAAGACTTAGAAGTTCAAGTGTACTTTCTGAAATGTAATGGGAACGCATACGAAATAAAGATTCAATGGTCGCAAAAAAAAATTATTTCCAGTATCGCCGTTATTTGTTTTTAATTGAATTGCATGTCCTTGTGAAATGGATTAAATAAAAATTAACGTTGAAATGACAATGTTTTGTATCTACACTTGTTCACAAATTTATTCGAACAAGATTTCTGCAACAAATAAGTGGGACATTTTCTTGGACTAAAATTAAAAACGTAATATGTAGTTAGAAACTACATCTGACTACATTGTCATAAAGCAATAAAAAGAGAAAAAAAAAATAGAAAACGTAATTCAAGAAGCTAACAAAAGATTAACCTCAATAAAACTAAACACAAAATTATCCACGTAAAACTAATTAAAGTGATAACATATTCAAATTTATGGGGTAGGGGGCTTATCAATAAATTTGTTGACCCACCTTTTGCTTGCAAGCATTTTAGCATGCTGTCCACAAGTTTGTTTCCCTTTTTTTTTTTTCATTTCTACGAGAGAGCTTCTTTAAGATCGGTTTTGCTGCTAAAAGGCTGATGCCTTATATCTCTATCAAGCTGGGCCCACAGATGTTCGACGTCTGGCGATAGCGGGGGTGTTTTAAGTCGTGAAGAGGTTTTAAAAAGTAGCCACATCCTAACATTATGAGCAGTATGTTTGGGATCATTGCCTCGCTGAAAGACGTAATTTGATCACAGATATAATTTTGTGGTACTTTATTATAAATTCATACTCATCCATTTTGTAGTCAATCAACTCCATTTGATCTACCCCATTCGCAGCCATACCTCCACCGTGTTTTACGGTTGCTTGGAGAATAATATTTTCTGGCTCAATATTAGCTTTTCGCCGAACTATTTGCCTTACATCACTGCCAAGTAAATGAGTTGAACTTGCTTTCATCACTGAAAATTACAGACTTTAAATATTCTGGGCTCTTGCTAATATATCCTTTTTTTATCTATTAACTTCTGATACGAATGGCTTGTGCCGTGCAAGTCTGCCATGAACATTATGGGATCGCAAAGCCCGTCATTACTGTTTCAACAGAGACTGACTTATTAATTATGTACATATATCTGACATCTCAGCGATCAGTATTTGTTTACAATACCTCTGACTACAGAGAGCGATCTGCCAACAACTTTGGCTGTCTCTCGGTATGTTTTACAAAACGTAATTTCTTAATATATTTGCTGTAAATCGTCTACAGCCAATAGCTGTTACTCAGATGGAGTCGCTCAGCAGATTGACTTTAATTTCCAAAACAAACATTTTGCTTGTGCGAATAATTTTGTGTCTGGCTTTTGGTAAGGTTCGGGTGCTGGAAATTAGCGAACGAATATTGCTTCATAAGATACAATCTGTAAATTGGTCAATAGAAGCAAAACACAGTCTCAAGTTCATGAAATGCTTAAAGTCTCCACAGTGAGACCGATATAGAAGAGTGGCAAAGAAAATTTCATACTGACCTAGAGACCTATTTCGATCTTATCAGCAGTCGATAAAGTAATTTAGTTTTATAGTTTTATTTCAAATAAATTCAAAAACAAGTACATATTAAAATTCTGATTATATAATGAAAATTTGGTGACATTTTGTATTTTATATACTATACGTACTAAAATAGTGTCAAATGCCACTTCAATCGGCTTTATTAAAACAGTTTAATGATTGGTGGGGTGGTTCTTAAACAATAATACATATAATTTACGCATTGAAAGAAAAGATGATGGTAATACATTTCAACAGTTACAATTCAAGTTAGATGCAATTATATACTTGTTCTTATTTCAAAATGATGTCGATAAAATTAAAGAATTGAAAGACATCTACTGGATTAGATTTTCTGATATATGTATTTGTAGGAAGGTTAACAACGGAATGAAAAAATGAGTTCAGGAAAAGGTAGTCAAAGATGAAGTATGTATGTATGTAATATAAAAGGTAATAGATTGAATACAATGCAATGTAGTAAATTAAGTTAAATTTCTTTCTTTAAGATCTAATCACATTAAGTAAATAATATAATATAATAGCAATGTTGCTAATTTCAACAATACTGAATGAATGATTTAAGTTACACCAGAATGTCAGAAAGAATTGATTCTAAATTCATATTATCAAATTGAAACAGCCAACGTTTTACACATTTCTCAAACTTTCCACGAGTAGTTAGGGATCTGATTGATTGGGGTAGTTTATTAAAAAGGCGGCACGATGTAACCAAATAAAAATTACGAAAGGCAGTGGTGCGGGAAAACGGTACGGATACAACATTCGAAAAATTTGCTCGTAAATTATAATCAGAAATTAATCTAAAATTCCGATTTCCCGACCTGATAAAAAAAATGTTAATACCTTAAAACAATACAGGTGACGGACTGGAAGAATTTTCATACTACAGAACAATGGAAAACTAGGTTGTTGACGGTGTTTTCGGCAGATTTTCCTCAAAATATTTTTTTGTAGAATTAAAAGAGGCTGAATTTTGTTTCGAAATGCCCCATCCCAGCAAGCAGTTTTTCAGAGCAAACACTTTTTAAGTAAAAAAAATGATAAAGTGTACAACGAAAATATTTTTTCAAAGATTGCGTATGGTTTGCAAAGGTCATTTTAGAGTCAATGGTGAGTCCCAAGTATTTGAATTCTTCTACCCTCTCTACTAAAAAACAGTCATCATTGCAATGTATGGTGTTATTAAGAGAGGGGCAAGATGAAGCTAGGACACAGAGGAGCAGCCTACTAGTTTGAACTTTTGGCAATCCGTAGAATGGAAGTAAAACTCTGCATTAACGTCGATTTTGGTCGTTAGGTTGAAAAACATTATTTTAGTTTTAGAGCTAATCCTCAATTTATGTTCAGCGAACCAAACCCTAAGTAAGTTTAAATCCCAGATAATGTCACAAACCAAATTCAAGGCACTGTCTGAGCCGTAGGAGCAGCCCAAATCATCTGCAAAAGCAGTGAGAGTGCATTTTAAGTCAAGCTCGAGGAGTGAATTAATGTACATAAGGAACAGAATAGGTCCCAACACCGAGCCTTGAGGTACTCCCAATTTCAAAAGCTGTGCATCACTTCTGGTTTCGCCGTTTTTAACTCTTTGCGATCTGTTTGAGAGATAGGATCTGAACCAATCGATCGACCACCAACCAGATTGATCACATCGCGACCGACGTCAGACACTCCTCCACTATTCTTGATGTTCGAACTTTCCGAGGGGCTAACATCGACTCGGACCACTATCTTGTAGTAGCCAAGATGCGCTTATGGATATCACGATCGCAGCGGTGTAGAGTAAGAAAACAAAGTTATGACGTCGGAAAGTTACTGTCGCCAGAAACCGCTCGTGCTTTTACCGATTGCGTCTGCTTTAAGCTCGCCAAAACACCTCAATCCTCCACGCTATCAATAGAACAGCAGTGGAGCATTTGCAAACAAGCCCTAAAAAGCTCTGTATCCGAAGTTTAGGGTTTCAAGGCTCCACCATGTAGAAACACCTGGTTCGATGACGAGTGCAGGAGGATTCATACAGCGAAGCAGGATGCATATAATACCTCGCTGCATAAAAGAACAAGAGCAGCTCGTGAGCTCTACGAGTTAAAAAGAAAAGAGGAAACATAAACTTCTTAGAAGAAAGAAGAAAGAGCACGAGAAGCGCGCGATTGAGGATTTGGAGAGGTGTTGCTGCAGGCGTGACGTTCGAAAGTTTTATCAACACATAAAGCGAACATGCCAAGGTTATAAAGCCACAACAAAAGCCTGCAGGGTTGAGAACGGACACCTAGTAGTAGAATCGTAGTCGATGTCGAGAATATAGAAAAACCACTTCTGCAAACTGTATAACGGCGATGTTAGTCGATATACCGCCGTCGGGCAGAATGATCCATTTCTAATCGACCAAGACCGCAGAGAATTCTGTCTCCCTGACCTCGACGAAGTTAAGGTTGCCATATCGAAGCTCAAGTCGAATAAAGCTGCTGGCGCAGACGGACTGTCTGCTGAGCTCTTCAAGGCAGCTGGGGATGACCTGGTTAGGGGCATGTACCAGCTCGTCTGTGAGATATGGTCAGACGAAAGCAAGCCCGAGGAATGGAGTCTCAGCATCGTATGCCCGATCCACAAGAAAGGAGACCCCTCTGATTGCGCCAACTATAGAGGAATAAGTCTCCTTATCATCGACTACAAAATCTCCTCTGCCGTTTTGTGTGAACGCCTGAAGCCTTTTGTAAATAAGCTGATAGGTCCTTATCAGTGCGGATTCAGGCCAGGGAAGTCCACCATCGACCAAATCTTCATACGGCAGATCCTGGAAAAAACCAATGAATTTCAAGTCGACACTCACCAACTATTTGTCGATTTCAAAGCCGCATACGACAGCGTAATTACAGACGAGCTATACAACGCTATTTCTACGTTTGCAATACCTGCTAAACTCATCAGACTATGCAGGATGACTTTGGAGAATGCTCGCTGTTTCATCCGAATCGGTGAACAAGTTACCGATAGTGTTGATGTCAAAAAAGGATTTAGGCAGGGCGATGCGGTGTCGTGTGATTTCTTCAACATCATATTGGAAATGATTGTGCAAAAACCACTGGCTAATACAAGAGGCACAATCTGTTTCAAATCCTCGCAACTCCTGGCATACGCCGACGATATTAATATAACATGTAGATCACAGCGAGATGTCAATGAGGCGTTTGCGAGTATTGAGATGGAGACGGCGAAAATTGGTTCGGTAGTAAACGAGGGCAAAATTAAATATATGCTGTCATCAAAAAAGGACGCTCACCACCGACGTTTTGGGCAGAACGTTAGTATTGGCAGATATAAGTTCGAGGTAGTTAAGGACTTTGTCTACCTAGTGACCTAGAAGAACGACATCAGTTCCGAAATCAAACGCAGAATCACTCTTGCCAATCGCTATTTCTTTGGGCTCAGGAGGCAACTGAGTAATAGAGCCCTCTCCCGAACGACAAAGTTGGCTCTATATAAGACCCTTATCATCCCGGTCCTGTTGTACGGCGCAGAAGCATGGACACTATCAAAAGCGGATGAGGAGGCCCTTGGTCGGTTCGAGAGAAAGATTTTGCGCGTGATTTTCGGGCCTATAAACGCAGACGGGGGATGGAGGAAAAGATTCAACCACGAGATTTACGGGCTTTACAGCGACATGAGTCTAGTCAGGCGTCTACGGATTCAACGCCTAAGATGACTGGGCCATGTAGAGCGATTGGACACCACCGCTTTAGCCCGGAGAGTTTTGAATCAAACCCCGAGGGACGAAGAAGGAGAGAAAGGCGGCACTTAAGATGGCGCACACAGGTGGAAGGGGACCTCAGCCAACTGGGTGTGCGGCAATGGAAAAGGCAAAAGCAAAGCAAAAGATCGTGCTAGTTGGATGGGCATGTTGGTTGAGGCCCAGGTTCACCCCGAACTGTAGCGTACATTAAGAAGAAGAAGGAATCTCACCTACCACATGGTTCTTTTTTTTTATGAGGGCAGGTAAAAGTCTTATAAAGAGACTATGAGGATCGTCTGAGATTTCTGCTCATTAAAAACTTCCCTTCGAAACGAATTTATGCTGCAACTAAGTCTTTCCACTTATCTAGCAATATTCCATTCTCGATGTGTTCGCATTTGGCATTTGACATTCTAACGAAGATTCGTACAATTTCCGCTGTGTTCGTGCAGCAAGGAGTTAGAGTGGACTGCGGCCACTAGTAGGCCCATTGTTATATCTCCCACTTACAGTTCACGTAAAAAACCTAAGTTCATGATAAAACTTAGTATGCTTTTGAGTGAGCTAGCAGCAATTTCTTCTGCTTGCTTGCCTGCCCATTAAGGACCAGAGCCAAGCTTCTCTCAATCACCCATGTTGTGTGTGATATATTTTTTTCTACACAGGTGAAAGGTACCTACAGTTTAGTGCCGATTGCGAACGGCTTGGGTCGGGAAGCTTTTTCTTGGCAAGTATACTACGGGGGGTTTTGCCAGTTCCCCGCCGAGGAGGGACGCCTCGAGATGAACATTCGATGGCGTTGTTTTTTATCGGGATCCGAACTCGCAAATCGTGCGCCAGGGTCCAACACATCTAACCACGACGCCCTCGTCTGCTTCAAGATAATACATGCCTAAGTGAAGATGACGTGTACTGACAAGGCAGTTACAGTGGCACATTATGTGCTCTGCTGTTTCTTCGTCCTCATTACACATTCCGCAAGTGTCTTCTTGTACAATGCCAATGGCTTTGAGATGTTTGTTGACTGGGCAGTGCTAGTAGGTCCGTCTTTTCGTTGCCTGTATGGCTGCTGTGTCCAGGTATCCAAATGAGGTGATCTCTGTTTGTGCTGGCCAGCTGGTGTAGTAGTTGTAGGCAGATCCATACCAGTTTGGAGGTGATTTCATAGCTCTTTACGGCCAGAAGTGCGGCCTTGCTGTCAGAGAGAATATAAGTGTTTTTACTAAATATATTTCTGTTCATATTTTCTCTAAGGCAGAGTTCTATTGTAAATATCTCTGCTTGAAAAACGGAATTATATCTGTCCACGCTGTAGTAGTTGCGTGTGTCGGTATTTGCTCCGTAAACTCCAGCCCCAACGCCTTCGTTCGTTTTGGAGCCGTCTGTACAAGTAGGATCCGCGATTGAAGAATGGTCTATCTTGTCTCCAGGTGTGTCGATTGGGATATGTGACCTTGTAGTTTTGACTGAAGTTGTATCTGGGGAGACAATTGTCTGTGTGAGATATTCTTAGGATTTCATGCTTGTTTAGTTCAGTAAGGATGTCAGAATGAAAGAGCCTACAATTAGAGTCATCCTCCGCGACTAGTCTGTGGGCGAAGGCCATGCAGTTGGTGGTGAAGGGGTGGTAGGTCCGTGATGACTTCTAGCGCTGCTGTGGGCGTTGTTCTCATGGCCCTTGTAATGCAGGTACAAGCTAGTCTTTGCAGTTTGTTGAGCGTGGCTTGTACTGGTACTTGTTTTGTTTTGTACCACCAGACGGGCGCAGCGTATGTAAGAATGGGTTTGGTGATAGTTGTATATAGCCAGAGGAATATTTTGGTTTTTTGCTGGTCCATAGAGAGATCATTGCTTCCCAATGGTCTTTGTAATGTAAGATTCCAAGTGAGCTTGGAAGAGGGTGGATTTGGTGAGCTTATGCCTGTTCTTCCTTCGGTGAAGGCGGCTATAGTGCATTTTCTGGGGCTGACATTAAGTGCAACCTTTATGCACTAGTTTGGAACAAGGTTTAGTGCCCTTTGGAGGAGTTCCGAGACTGTGCCTTCGAATTTGCCTCTGATTAGGATCTCTATGTCATCGGCGTAGCCTTGGACATAGAAACTATTATTGATGACTATGTTAATCAGTTCATTGACTACGATGGACCATAGGAGGGGTGGGAGAACCCCGCATTGAGGACATCCTTTCGCGGCATTTACACTGATCTTATCATTGCCTAGTGAAGTGTTTACTTTCCTATTACTAAGCACGTGTTGTTCGTGCGGCTAAGGTTTATCGCGTTAAGTCATGAGGTTTCGTTCTCTGAAGGCGGCGCAATAGATTTTGTTCGTCGAATAATTGAAAAGGAGTACTATGTACGTGGTCTTCATGTCGACGTTTATGTTTCCACAGTTAAGGTACTTAGATCTCGGCGGATATCCTCGTTTCTAGTATACCATGATGCATTGACGACAGCTCGCAGTACCTTATTGACGTGACAACGTCTATTAAATCGGTTAGCGCTGAAATATGGGATGCCGAAACGCAAAAAACGCAGAAAAATGTAGACTAACCGTGTGAGTAGGCGTGGCCTAGCGAATGTGTAGTAGTGAGCTCGCGCGAAAATGATCAACATGTCAGATAAAAAAAAAATCGGCGTCGTTTAGTGGAATTAAATTAAATAAAATCATACCATAGACCTATTGTTGATAGAATATTAGAAATAAAGAACACTTAAACATTTGAGTATAAAATTGTCTTATTCAATTAAATACATGTATAATAACAATAAAAAATTATATGTAATTGTTGAATATATGTATAATATTTATACCTCATTCATAAAATCGTATAATAGACGTTGTCACGAAATAATGGATTTGGCTGGTAACAGCCAATCTAATAATAGTTTTTTGAAACGTTTACATGACGTTAGAATTCCTTTTTTTGGTGCAAGCACAGAATTGTATACCATAAGTCCAAACTTGTTTTAGCACTTGCTTGTATAGAAGCAACTTGTTTTCAACATTGAATTTAGAATACTTTCCTAGTAACCAGCACATTTCTTTGCATTTACATTCAAGCGTTTTTCCTTAACGTGAGCCTTCCATTTTAATTTCGCATCGAGAGTCATCCCGAGATATTTAGCCTTATTCGCGAACGGAATCCTGGCTTCATTAACAAAGAGGTTAAACCTATCTGCTTTTCTGTATGTAAAAGTAACATGGACAGATTTAGTGTCGTTAAGTGCTATTCGCCAAGTCTGTGACCAGTCATTTACACGGTCAAAGGCACGTTGCAAGAATGCTTGCTTCTGAAACCAAGCTGATGATGTGGTAAGAGACGCTTTCTTCAATGACCGGTTTTTAGCGATTAAGTGAAATTCGTGCGAACTTTTTCGAAATGATCAGCTACAGGAAAATCGGACGATACGATTTCTTGTCTGTTAGTGCTTTACCCGGTTTTGGAACCATTATAGCATCTGCGACTTTCCACTGGCTCGGCACATGCTCTAACCTAATTGCGGCATTAACAGGAAACAGGAGTTTTAGTAAAGCCTTTCTTGTTAGAGCCTTGAGAACTTCTCCCGTTGTTTGCTTTAAGCGATTCAAAAATCATGTTATTGTACATATATTCCGGTATATCATCCGGCTTAAATTTTTCTCAAGATATTCAGCAAGAACTTCCGCCTTTTCTTTATCTCCCTTCGCCATTCATTTAGACTTTTTGTTAGGGAGTGTCATTCCACGCTGCATACTGTAGGACTTTAACGAATCGGTCGACTTCGACTTCTTGTTCATAAAGTGTTCTTATTGGTACTTTGAGTTGAATACCTTTTCAACCTCATTCTTAACACCTTCCCAATTTGCTCTTTTATTAGTTAGCCTAGGTGGGTCAGGCTTTTTTATAATAGTATTAATCATCGTTAATATAATAGGTGAGTGGTCTAAGGAAAGATCAAAGCTTTCTCTGCTTTTGATGTAGCAATCAGAAATACCCTTAGCAAGAAGGAAATCGATAAGATCAGGTATTTGTGCGAGATCCGTTGGCCAATACGTCGGCTTTTCAGTGGAATAAAAATTGTAACCACATTCCATACATGCTTCGAAAAGCGTTTGGCTCTCTGTGAAATGCATCTTGAACTCCAAAACTTGTGTTTACTGTTAAGGTTGTCACCAATATGAAGTTTAGTTCCAATTGGAAAAAATTGGCTGACAAGGTAATTCTTTTCGAATGTGCAGCGGGTTATTTATCACTAATTGCAATGTCACATCGGTTTCATAGACCAAGCTTGACATATGCTTTGCTGATCTAGAAATATTTCTAGTTGGCAAAGTTTTTGCGGAAGCCTATTGGCGTTCCAGGTTAGTGTTTTCAGCTTTAACATTCTTATGCTGAAAGGGACCTATTTTCGGTTTTTCTTGCCTTGTTCATCAAACTTCTCAAGGAAAACGGATCTTCGTTATAGAATAAGGTTATATATTCTTCCTCTTGGTACCAAAACTTGGGCTTTTGTCTTAGTGCTTCATTTTTCTTCATGTTCTTTTGCCTCCACTGTTGGCTTTCTACCGTCAGGTTCCTTTTGCAAACGAATATGTTTTCGTGATTATCCTTTTATTGATATTTTTGTTCACGCTTGTCAAATCCAGATTTTTATTTTGGGGTTCATATATTTTTCCCGCCGCTTTTGGGTACGTTTTACTGAATTTTTTCAGTGGTTAACTTTTGTGACAACAGACAATAGCTTCCAGCGCCCGGCACTCGTATGGTCCACGTGACACTTTTATGTGATTTTATTTTATGCGCGCTTTGCGATAAAATTTCTACGATTTCGGTTAGTCGACTGAATTCTTTTATTCCGAATACATTAATCGGTGGCGATTGACGTCGATTGGTTTCCCGTCTTTCCGCCGAGTGGATTTGCTTGCCTTGTTGCAGTTTTCCTTCATTTTCAAGTGCAGGTTATGTATTACCTGCCTTTTCTGTACTTTCGAATATAAATTCGGGCGACGAAATAGCTTTCCCGGGCGTTTTGAAACCCAATCAATTGCTCTACTCAGCACTTCATCGTCTGTATGGTAACTCATATTATCCGGATGGTTATGCTGAGGTTGGGTTTCGGTTTTCTGCCCTGATTTTAAATTATTAATGTGATTTCTTAACTCCGCGCAAAGAAGCTCCATGTCGTAGAGTCGTGTGCGAAGATTTTGGAGAACAGCGCCGTGCGGCGACATTTTTAGACGTCTTGCTTCCCTTTGGCGGACATCTTGATACCCTCGAGCTTTTCCAAAATGGGTCTAAAAATTCGAATTTATTTGATTTTGAATGATATAGTATGGTCAGATAAGGCTCGCTAATCTGGATGTTGCCGTGTATTCAGATAACTCGTTAGTGATTAGGCTATTTTTTTAAAGTGGGCTCCCCACCAAGATGATTCTCGGCACGGGTCGCAGTACACCTTGATCCAGCCTAGATGTTACTAGAACTAACGATGGATTTTAATCGTCTCTTACGACAGGCATGCCTTACCTCTTACGACAAGCCTCCTTACTATCCTCCCCCTCGAGTAGGGGTCAGAAGTATTAGCATGTGGGAATCCCCATGTTCCGTCATTACAGCATATAGAAACAGGAATAAACAAAATAATACACCGCGCCAAGACAGGACAGAACTGCCACTGACCAAAGCTCAGTAACACTGCGAAACTCCTTAACATCGAGCAGTTGTATAAGATGGAAGTTATTTAAAGATTTTGGAACGATGACACATACAAAGTTGCAGCGCAACATAATTTTAACACACGAAGGAGATAACACGGGCGATACAACATCTCACGGCACCGGAATGAGTACGGACGAAATGCTTATGCAGATAACTACAAACATTTGTATCTCAAAATGTTAATTACGTATGATGTATCAAGCTGTACCAGCTGTGCAAAACACAGGCGTTAGAAGAAATCGTATCCACCTTGGTGGAACCCTAACCTAGGCAGGCTCCAAAAGTGACGTAAACGACTGGAGCCTATACAAAGAATAACTAAGAGATTATAAAAAATCCATAAGGATAGAGCAACGGAAATCATGTAAATCAAATCGCCGGGGCCGGATGGAATTTACCTCATCGATCTTGCGCAGGCTGTAGAATGGTTTATACCATGGCTAGAAATCATCTTCAATGGATGTTCAGTCTGGAGACATGCCAAAAAAGTCGAAGTCCGCAAATGTAATTTACATCCCCAAGGCTTGCAAATGTTCCACACAACTCCTAAAGATCTTAGGCCTATCTCTCTATCTGACAGGCCTACCATAATCTGACGTACGCACGCCACACAACCTTGATCCAGCTTCATTCTCAAAGGCACAGCATGCTTATTGCAAAGCTAAATCGGTCGAATGGTGATTGCACACTTAGGTGAGGAAAATTTAAAGATCAATCCACCTCAAAGAATACACCTTAGTAGCCTTTTTGGAGGGGGCTTTCAACAATGTCAGCCCGAAAGCAATTATGGAAGGGCTAGAAAACTTAAAAGTGGAGAGGGCTCCAGTAGAATTGATTGCCGAGTTGCGGAAGATCTTCTCTGAATGGAGAATCCAAGTAACCACTAGGCACTCCACAAGGGGGAACGTAGTCGCAAACGAACTGCTAACTAAACTAGAGAAAGAAGGCCTCGACCTTATTGCCTATGCTGATGATGTTGCTATTGCCGTTTCAGACAAATATCTGCCTACGCTGAATGTCCGTATGCGTACGACATTCTTCATATTGTGCAGGGGGACACAAAATAATGGACTCGGCATGAACCCCCAGAAAACCTAACTTGTACACTTCACTAGAAAGCACAAGATACCGGACACGTGTCCAATCACTCTACTCGGTACCAGGCTAACCTATTCCTCTAGTGCCAAATATCTTGGCGCCATACTGGCGTCATACTTCTTCTTCTTAATGGGCGCTACAGTTCGGGGTGAACCTGGGCTTAAACAACATGACCCTCCAACTGGCACGATCTTTTGCTAGCCTTTTCCATTGCCGCACACCCAGTTGGCTGAGGTCCCCTTCCACCTGTGTGCTCCATCTTAAGTGCGGCCGTCCTCTGCTTCTTCGTCCCTCGGGTTGGATTTAAAGACTCTCCGGGCTGGAGCTGTGGTGTCCATTCGCTCTACATGGCCCAGCCATCTTAGGCGTTGAATCCGTAGACGCCTGACTAGACTCATGACGCTGTACAGCCTGTAAAGTTCGTGGTTGAATCTTTTCCTCCATCCCCCGTCTGCGTTTACAGGCCCGAAAAACAAGCGCAAAATCTTTCTCTCGAACCGACCAAGGCCCTCCTCATCCGCTTTTGATAGTGTCCATGCTTCTGCGCCGTACAACAGGACCGGGGCGATAAGGGTCTTAAGTAGAGTCAACTTTGTCGTTCGGGAGAGGGCTCTATTACTCAGTTGTCTCCTGACCCCAAGGAAACAGCGATTGGCAAGAGTGATTCTGCGTTTGATTTCGGAACTGATGTCGTTGTTCAGGGTCACTGCGGAGCCAAGGTAGACGAAGTCCTTAAATACCTCGAACTTATATCTGCCAATACAAATGTTCTGGCAAAGATGTCGGTGGTGAGCGCGCTTTTTTGATGACAGCATATATTTAGTTTTGTCCTCGTTTACGTCGAAACCAATTTTCGCCGCCTCCATCTCAATACTCGCAAACGCCTCATTGACATCTCGCCGTGATCTACCTATAATGTCAATATCGTCGGCGTATGCAAGGAGTTGCGAGGATTTGAAATAGATTGTGCCTCTTGTATTGGCCAGTGATTTTTGCACAATCATTTCCAATATGATGTTGAAAAAATCACACGACAGCGCATCGCCCTGCCTAAATCCTTTTTTGACATTAAAACTATCGGTAAGGTGTTCACAGATTCGGATGGAGCAGCGAGCATTCTCTAAAGTCATCCTGCATAGTCTGACGAGTTTAGCAGGTATGTCAAAGGTAGACATAGCGTTGTATAGCTCGTCTCTAATTACGCTGTCGTATGCGGCTTTGAAGTCGACAAATAGGTGGTGAGTGTCGACTTGAAATTCATTGGTTTTCTCCAGGATCGGCAGCAGTGTGAAGATTTGGTCGATGGTGGACTTCCCTGGCTTGAATCCGCACTGATAATGACCTATCAGCTTATTTACAAAAGGCCTCAGGCGTTCACACAAAAAGGTAGAGAAGATTTTGTGGGCGATGTTAAGGAGACTTATGGCTCTATAGTTGGCGCAATCAGAGGAGTCTCCTTTTTTGTGGATCGGGCTTACGATGCTGAGACTCCATTCCTCGGGCATGCTTTCCTCTGACCATATCTTACAGAGAAGCTGGTGCGTGCTCCTGAACAGGTCATCCCCAGCTGCCTTGAAGAGCTTAGCAGACTAGGTGTCCATTCTCATCCCTGCAGGCTTCCGTTCTGGCTTTATAACCTTGGCATGTTCGCCTTATTTGTTGATAAAACTTTCGAACGTGACGCCTGCAGTAACACCTCTCCAAATCCTCAATCACGCGCTTCTTGTGCTCTTTCTTCTTTCTTCTAAGAAGCTTATGCTCCTCCCTTCTTTTTAACTCGTAGAGCTCATGAGCTGCTCTTGTTCTTTTATGCAGCGAGGCATTATATGCATCCTGCTTCGCTGTGTGAATCCTCCTGCACTCGTCATCGAGCCAGGTGTTTCTTAGTGGTGGAACCTTGAAACCCACAATTTCGGATGCAGAACTTTTCAGGGCTTGTTTTCAAAGGCTCCACTGCTGTTCTATTGATAGCGTGGAGGATTGAGGTGTATTGGAGAGCTTAAGGGAGACGCGATCGGTAAAAGCACGAGCGGTTTCTGGCGATAGTAGCTTTCCGACGTCATGACTTTGTGTTCCTACTCTACTCCGCTGCGTTCGTGATATCCGTAAGCGCATCTGGGCTACTACAAGATAGTGGTCCGAGTCGATGTTAGCCCCTCGGAAAGTTCGAACATCAAGAATAGTGGGGGAGTGTCTGACGTCGACCGCGATGTGATCAATCTGGTTGGTAGTCGATTGATCAAAAGACCCCCAGGTGCCTTTATGTATATTGAGGTGCGGGAAGCGCGTACTGGCTAGAAGGAGATTTCGCCCCGTTGCAAGATCAATCAGCCTGTGTTATCGGAGGTGGTGTCGTGTAGGCTATGTTTGCCGATGACTCGTTCAAAGATGCTTTCCTTACCCAGCTTAGCATTGAAGTCTTCTAGTACAATTTTGATGTCATAGCTGGGACATTGGGCATACGTTCTGTCTAGGAGATCGTAGAACTCATCTTTGGCGGAGTCATCCTTGTCTTCCGTGGGGGCGTGGAAGCAGATCGGGCTGATGTTAACAAATTTAGCCTTGATACGAATTGTTATGAGGCGTTCGCTCACATGCCGAAAGCTTAGGACTTTTTGCTATAGTCCACCTGGAACAACAAATCCTCATCCGAACAATCGTTGCCCTCTCTCCCTATAGGAGTCGCCGTAGTTAATATCGCAGTTTTTCGTCCGCTTTATACCCGATCCATTCCATCGCATTTCCTGGATGGCGGTTATGTCCGCTTTATAGCGGTCTAGGGCGTCCGCAAGTTGTTCGGCTGCACGTGGCCTGTTTAGAGACCTAACATTCCAACATTTTCGTTTTTTGCAAGGGCCGTCAACATTAATCCGGTCCGTTATATCCGAGGCTTGTGGTTGTTTCGGAGTTTGTGGTTTTTTTACGGTTACGGCTTACTAGGCCGTAGCCCAACCGGCTACTCCTGTTTTTTGGCGCAGGAGGCTCGCCATTCGCCCTTCCCCGTCTGCAATTTCTATAGGAAATCTCCAGATGGCACCACGAGGAGGTGGGGATGGGACTTACTAACAGTGCCGCAAGATGTTCGTCTGCAGTGGCTCCTCTCACTTTTTAGCAGGCCAGCATCCGTCGGATAGATGCTACCCCTACGGGGCCTTTGATAGTCCTTTGCCATCCACTGGCGTCATACCTGGAAAGGAAATATTACCGAACGAGCAAGGAAGCCAACCATAGGGCTCTGCATTCGCAAGAAAGCCTTAGGGAAAAAAGGGGCTTCAGCCCCAAAGTAACATCATAGCCGTCAGACCTATTGTTTTGTATGGTGTTTAAGTCTGGTGGACTGCGGTAAGACTGCTTACCCCGGGTCACGGCGGCGATCGACATGTTACTCCACCTAAATCCACTCGATATTAACGGTAAGCAGCTGGTCACATATACGGCTGGGAGATTAAATCCCAGCTCAAAATGGACGAGCTTTATTGTCGGCCACGCCTCTGTCCTGAATGAGAGGACAACTTTGGCAGAGATCTCCGATTATATTGAGCCCACCACGGTCTTTGACAAAAAATTCAAAATAACTTAACAATAATGGAAAAAATTGTCCCGACAAGCACGCCCCCGGAGGAGGTCTTTTGCAGACAATTAAAACTGAATCTGGCCTTAAAACTAACAGACCATTGCAGTGTTTTCCAGGCGGAAGTGTCCTGTCTTGGCTAAGGTGGAATGTGATATCTGTCACGGAAATTTAAATTTTCATTGTTAGCCAAGCTGCCCTCAATCAATAAAGAATGGAATTGAATTGAAAACAAAGAGAGTGAATTTTTCCATATTGAATAATAAAAACTTACGTTAATGCAATCATTGTAAATTCTTTGTGCGGATAATTTTGTGAACCAGTGTACATACCAGTATTTCTAGTGAATAATATTAAAGGGTCGTTCTGTGGCAGTCGTTTACGAGGTTTCATGTGGGCTCTGATATTTTTAATTGTTGGCAGAATTAAATTTATTGGTTCTTAAGCAATATCATATTATTTTTTTAACAAATAACATAGACTTGATTTAAGTACACATACGATGTTTCGTCTAATTAACAGTGCCTCCTGATCGACCTATCATTTATGATGCGAAACGGCATGAACGAACGAATAATGTCGAAGCCTACAACGAGGGAAGCGATGTGATCCTGATATGTGAAGTTAGTGGGGGTATGTACGGTACAACATCTTACTGCAAAAATACATGCATTTAAAATATACTCTCAACATATTTGCTTTATTAAGTATTTTGTCAAAAGATTTAAATACAAGCGGGCGCGAAACCTAAACAATTTTCTGTCATTTGAGTTTCCGCTAAGATTGTTTTCTTCGTCTTTCCTTATAAGTTAGTTTCTTACTTCTTCTCATACATCATGAGCTCTATGAAGTAAAGTATGTCCGCCAGAAGTAAGTTTTTTTAAAAAAAGTGGAAGGTATGAACAGAGTTTTGATATGGAGGTGGAAAAGATATGCTTGAATCGAACAAAAGCGTTATGGAGTCTTCCGACTTCGTGATTCGTTTAAAGATGGTGGAAAACTAAGTCAGTCAACAACATTGTCAGGCGGTTTACCTGTATACGGTTGACGCATTTTTCACATATATTTGTACGAGAGTTTGGTACTTACACACGTGCTTAGATAGACAAATAAGAATTTGTAATCGAAAATGGCTTTGCTAGTTTTTAGGGTATTCTATACGAAGGTCAACATACTTGTGCTTGCTTCTTATTCTTCTTCGTGGCGCTACAGACAGGTGTGGTTTTGGGATTCAACCAACAAGTTCTTGAAGTTCTTGCTGTCCATTGTGACGTTATTTCCGAGGCGTCGATGCTGTGCGCCCTTTCTTGATAACAGCATATACTTCGTTTTGCCCCCGTCTACGGCCAAACCCATTTTGGCTGCCTCCGCTCCAATGCCAGCAAACGCCTTATTGACGGCTCGCTGCTTGCGACCAGTCACGTCAATATCATCGGCGTAAGCTAGCAGTTGAACGAACTTTTCGAAGATTGTGCCCCTAGTGCTGACTTGTGAGTTTCGCACGATCTTCTCAAGTATGATGTTAAAAAGTCACATGACAGCGCGTCGTCTTGTCTAAAATCTTTTTGACATTGAAGGTCTTGGTAAGTAGGTAGGATGGAGCAGCGACAATTTGCCATCGTCAACCTACACAATCTGACGAGTTTGGTAGGGATACCAAAACTAGACATGACTCTGTATACTCGAAATCGGCAAATAGGTGGGTCTTCGTTCTTTTCGAGGATCTATCGCAGTGTAAATTTGGTATATTGTGGACTTCCCTGGCCTGCAACCACACTGATCAGGACCTATTCGGATGTTGACGAAAGATTTCGGGCGTTGAGACAAAACAGCAGAGAGGATTTTGTATGGGATATTAAAGAGACTAGTCTCTTGTAATTGGCGCAGTCAAAGGGGTATTTTTTCTTGGGATTCCATTCGATTTCTGCGGACAGTCCATCCACTCCAGCAGCTTTGTTTGACTTCAGCTTTGTATTGCTATCTTTACCTCGTCAAAGTCGAGGGGACGGAATTCTTGTTTACCGTCGTGCGAGCTGAGTAGGACATTCTGCCTGATAGCGATATTGGAGTCTTCCTCGCTGTTGAACAGCCTGCAGAAATGATTCCTCCAAATTCTCAATATCGATTGCACCTCTACTGCAAGTCGTCCAGGTTTTGGTCCGGAGTTTGTATCCACTGAATAGCTGTTTTAGCTTTTGGTAAGACTTCCGGACTTTATTCCTGCTGTAACACCCCTTAATCTCCTCGACCACGCACTTCTCATGCTCTGCTTCTTTTTCTTTTTGAGAAGCCGGCTCTCATCTCTCCTTTTCTGTTTGTAAAGCTCATGAACAACTGTAGTCTTTCGAAGCAGGCGTCTTACTTAGCTGCAAGGGCCTGCCTGCACTCAGTCTGTTCCAGGATGTGTTGTCCTCTGTCGGGGCGTGGGCGCAAATCAGGCTAATGTTGCCGAATTTAGCCTTGATGCCGATTGTTATGAGGCGCTCGCTTATATACTGTACATATTTAAAGCTTATGACATTTTGACTAAGTCTGCCGCGAACAACAAATTCATATTCAAATAAGCGTTGCCTTCCCCCTCTGTAGCAATCGCCGTAATACAGCATGCAGTTTTCATCCTCTCTACGAGTTCATCGGCTGCAGGTGGTCTGTTAAGGAACCTCATATTCCACGTGCAGACCCGAAATTCATCCTTTTTTGCTGGAATCGTCAACAGTAAATTCGTCCTTGTACAAGGCTTGTGGTTGCTTCTGAACCGCTTTTTTTTTGTACGTAATGAAAGAGTTAGCGAACAATTCCCAACTGAGAGGCCATACCCGTTTTTCACTCTCGGGCGAAAGGTCCGAGTGTATCCGGTGTCAGCAACCTCACTGAGGTTGGGAGCACCGCCTTTGGCTCCACTGTGTAGGGTTCATCCGCCTCTGTCTCTTTTCGAGGGTCCCGACCTGACGTTGGAGATCTCCTTATGGAAATGGGCATCGAAATATGTTTGAGCAGTTCCACAAGGGGTGTTGCCCAGGTGGCTCCCTGGACAACTTTTGGAGGCGTTTAAACTAATTTTCCGGTTATTCAGGTGTCGACGTTGACCTCGCATTTTATTTTTGATCTTCTGTAATAAGAATGTACATATCACTGGCGGATGGCGGATGACATGATGGGTTCAATACTCAAAATGCCACCACTTGAAACCAGATCAATTCTTTTGAGCGAACAAATCTTTAGTAAATGTGTGCTAATAGAACTAATGCCTAGGCATGCCTCAATCTACTGGTATATTGGATGACGATCACACAATATCAGTTTGCGCAGAGCACCGAATCGATGTTAGACAACCTTCTGGAAATCCGTCCTATAGCGAAGTGGGACCACGATCGATGAAGATGATGATGCTTCATTATCCAAAAGCCGGAGCGAGTTGATCGGCACACTGTTGTTGGCTTAATTCACGTCGAAAATCATAGAAAATTATCGGACGAAAATGTTTAAAATTTAATCTTAAACACAAAGCAAAACAATTACCATATTTATGGCAAAACGATTTGATTATCATTGCCATTAAAAATGTTCAACTTCGTGACGACAATGTCAGGTTTGACTTGGTTCACACTTGTTATCTCCTACGTACGACCTTCATACAAGTACGCAGGACATTTTCTTTATTTTTGCAAAAAAATCTTGTAAGATTGGCAAGGGAGATTGCGAAGAGATCGGCAAAAATCATACAAACAATTGTAAAAATATTATTCTTGACTTAAACTGCCTATAGTATCGAAACGGGAGATGTCAATGAGAGTATACCAACTACCCGTAGTTGCTTGTTCATAATACTAAAAAAGTAAGTGACTACCGATTTGACCATAGTATTATATAAAAAAAACACCGGCCAAGTGCGAGTCGGACTCGCGCACGAAGGGTTCCGTACCATCTGTATATGTATATAAATACGAAAGAGACTATGTATGTTACCTCATCAGTCATCACATTAAATCACATTTTTTATATGATGACAGATCTTGGTTGCAGGCAGTTTATCGGCATATTACTTTGATAATCAAAAATCTTCATGATGAGATATATGTAGTTGATCATCAAAGAGTCCATTGAATTCAAATCAATTTTCTTACTTGACAGCAACGATGTGAAAAGGGAAATATCGGAAAAAGGTTTGCAGCTAGGATTAATTCATCAAAGACACAAAAGAGATCAAACTGAGAAGTTTGCTACTGGTTCAGTATGTGACCAAGGGGATTTTTTGGATGACAATCATGTCTGTTGTATGGGAGCCCCCCTTAAATATTCATATTTGTTCTGTGTTTAGTATTTGTCGTGGAAGCGGCAACAGAAATACATCATCTGTGAAAATTTCTACTGTCTAACTATCACGGTTTATGAGATACAGACTGGTGACAGACGGACGGACGGACAGCGAAGTCTTAGTAATAGGGTTCCATTTTACCTTTGGGTACGGAACCCTAAAAAATGAATTGTTTTTGCGTTAATACTTCAGAACAAATCTAATTAAAAACTAGATTTCATTGATGCTATTGGGTGATTTTTGTGTTTGGTTTTTTAGCGTTTATCTCACACATGAAACGTTGCCGTTTCTCAACAAAAACCCTAACTCGTACATCCGAAAATTGCTTCGAATTAATGAATTTTATCATCAAAACTCGTACTCTGCGAAAAGCGTTTTTTACGCACTTTCACCATTTTCTGGCCGTCATAATCATCCTTTTAGACTACTTTTTATGATGAGGGGTCGAGTCACCCATCTTACTTACTACTTAGGTGGCGCTACAGTCCGTGGTGAACCTGGGCCTCAACCAACAAGCGTCTCCAGCCGGCACGGTCTTTGGCCAGCTGTTTCCAGTGCCGCACGCCCAGTTGGTTGAGGTCCCTTTCCACCTGCGTGCACCACCGCTGAGGCGGCCGTCCTCTGCCGCGCCTTCCTTCCGGAGTGGATTTGAAGACTTTTCGGGTCGGAGCTGTATCTTCCATGCGCTCTACATGGCCTAGCCACCTTAGACGCTGTATCCGTAGACGTCGTACCAGGCCGATGTCGCTGTACAACCCGTACAGTTCTTCGTTATATCTTCTCCTCCATACACCGTTTGAACAAACGGGACCGTAGATAGTGCGCAGAATTTTTCTCTCGAAACGACCAAGGGCATCTTCATCCGCTTTTGTTAAGGTCCAAGCCTCTGCGCCGTAAAGGAGGACTGGGATGATCAAGGTCTTATATAGTGTCACCTTGGTTTTCCGAGAGAGGGCTCTACTTCTCAATTGCCTCTTGAGCCCAAAGAAACAGCGGTTGGCAAGAGTGATTCTGCGTTTTATCTCAGCGCTGGTGTTGTTGTCGCTGGTAATCAGTGAGCCAAGGTAGACGAATTCCTTGACCACTTCAAAGTTATATCCGCCCATGGTGACGTTCTGGCCAATACGTCGGTGTTGTCCGTCTCTTTTAGATGAGAGCAGATATTTGGTTTTACCCTCATTAACCTTGAGACCCATCTTAGCCGCTTCTACCTCAATGCTCACAAAAGCCTCATTGACGTCTTGCTGTTTTCGTCCAATTACGTCAATATCGTCGGCGTACGCAAGCAATTGCGTAGACTTGAAATAGATCGTACCTCTTGTGTTGGCCAGTGACTCTTGCACAATCTTTTCAAGCACGATGTTGAAAAAGTTGCACGACAGCGCGTCGCCCTGCCTAAATCCTTTTTTAACATCAAAGGTCTCGGTATGCTCATTACCGACCTTAATGGAGCAACGAGAGTTCTCCATTGTCATCCTGCACAGTCGGACGAGTTTGACAGGGATGTTAAAACTAGACATGGCTTTGTACAGCTCGTCTCTATATACGCTGTCATACGCGGCCTTGAAATCGACGAAGAGGTGGTGAGTGTCGATTTGGTATTCCTGGGTCTTCTCCAAGATCTGCCGTAGCGTAAATATTTGGTCTATTGTGGATTTACCTGGCCTGAAACCACACTGATAAGAGCCGATCAGGTTATCCACAAACGGTTTCAGGCGTTCACACAATACGGCAGAGAAGATCTTATATGCGATGTTAAGGAGACTTATTCCCCTATAGTTGGCGCAGTTATAGGGGTCTCCTTTCTTATGGACCGGGCAAACGATGCTGAGATTCCATTCGTCGGGCATGCTTTCCTCCGACCATACCTTGCAGATGAGATGGTGCATGCACCTTACCAGCTCATCTCCAGCCGCCTTAAAAAGCTCAGCAGACAGGCCGTCTGCGCCAGCGGCTTTATTAGACTTAAGTCTTGATATCGCTATTTTGACTTCGTCTAGGTCGGGTGGACCGAATTCTGTTACTTCGTGGTCCATTGCGAATGGCTCGTTCTGCCTGACAGCGGTATCTTGTCTATCATCGCCGTTATACAGTCTGCAGAAGTGGTCTTTCCAAATCCTCAGCATCGACTGCGACTCTACTACCAGTTCTCCATTTTCATCCCTGCAGGCCGCCACTCTGGCTTTGTAGCCATGGCATGTTCGTTTTACCTTGTTGTAAAATTTACGGGCGTCATTCCTGCGGAAGCATCTCTCCATCTCCTCGATCTCACGCTTTCCGTGCTCTCTCTTCTTTCTTCTGAAAAGCGTGTGTTCCTCTCTTCTCTTCTGCTCATAGATTTCGCGAGCAGCTCTCGTCCGTCGTTGCAGCACGACCTTATATGCCTCTTGTTTTGCTGCATGGGCTTGTTCGCATTGTTCATCGAACCAGGGGTTTCTAGGTGGTGGCTGTTTGAAACCCAGCACCTCTGAGGCAGCATCTCTGACGGCGCTCTGGCAATGAGCCCATTCCTGCTCTATTGTTTGTGCTGCTCTGGGCGGATTTTGAGAGAGCTTTGAGGAGACACGATCGGCAAAGATTCTGGCAGTCTCTTGCGATTGTAGCTTTCCAACGTCAAACTTACGTTGTCCTACTCGACTCCTAAGCATTCTTGATATCCTCATTCGTACCTTGGCTACAACAAGGTAGTGGTCCGAGTCGATGTTGGCCCCTCGGAAGGTTCGTACGTCGAGAATACAGGAGGAGTGTCTGGCGTCGATCGCAATATGATCAATCTGGTTGGTGGTCGATTGATCACAAGACCGCCAGGTACCCTTGTGGATGTTGAGATGGGGGAATCGCGTGCTTGCTACAAGGAGGTTACGCCCCGCTAGGAAATCGATTAGCCTTAATCCGTTGTCGGATGTGGTGTTATGGAGGCTATGCTTTCCTATGATCGACTCAAATATGTCCTCCTTGCCCAGTTTTGCATTAAAATCTCCTAGGACTATTTTTGTGTCGTAGCTGGGACATTGGGCATATGTTCTGTCTAGGAGATCGTAGAATTCTTCTTTGAGTCGATCGTCCTTTTCTTCCGTTGGGGCGTGAGCGCATATTAAGCTAATGTTTCCAAATTTAGCTTTGATGCGGATTGTTATGAGGCGTTCGCTTACATCTCGGAAGCTTAAGACTTTTTGTCGGAGTCTTCCTCTAATAACGAATCCGCACCCGAATAGGCGCTGTTTGTTCTCCTTGTAGCAGTTCCCGTAGTAGATGTCGCAGTTTTTCATCCGTTTTTTGCCTGGTCCATCCCATCGCACTTCTTGGAGTGCGGTTATATCTGCTTTATAGCAGTTGAGGGTTTGCTCCAATTGATCGCCTGCACCCGGTCTGTTAAGGGACCTCACATTCCAGGTGCAGACTCTCAAGTCCGTTAGTCGTTTGCAGGGGTCGTCAGCTTTGTATCCGTCCGTATCCGAGGCTTGTTGTCGTTTCGGAACAAGTGGGTTTTTACGTGATAGGGATGTTACCCCTAAGCACAACCCCCAACCTGGAGGGCCAGGTTCCTCTTTCCCCAGGAACAAGGGTTGGGTCGCTGCACACATTGGTTCACTACCTGGCGGGTGCCAGGGTAGCTATCCAGGGGGGCCACGCGGAGGCTGTGTGTCAACTTGGATTGAACAGGGACAGAGATCGAAGCTGGCGTTTGCCATGTTAAACGCGATCAACTTCTTTGCTCTTTTTGCTCGCTCCCTCCCTCCCATCTATGCCGATGAAATAACGTCAATTGCAGAGTTGGAAGACACCATTACGTCTGATATTAGTGAGAAACCAGCCCACTTGCTCGTAAAGTTACTCAAAATTTGATTCTTTGTATGGCCCACTTTAATGCAAAACAATCTTTAAAGAATAAATGGTATACACTTTTGTAGCTCCCTGTTATCAATCTTTCTGACTTATCGCGACGAGCTAGAAAAGCACAAAGAAGCATACTTTTTATTATTCCCAGTTCACGCTTTGTCCAATTAGTAAGGTGTATAGTATTTAAAAAAATCTTTCAATCAATTTCAACACCTTCAAAGTAATCCCCTCAGACACTCGTACAATGCACATATGCCAACGGATTTTCCAATCTTCGAAGCAGTTGCTAAAGTCGATTTCCGAGATAACATTTAGCTCTCTCTCTTTGATGCGGCTTGTATCTCCTCCATCGACTCAAAAAGGGAAAATAACTTTATTTGTTGACTGTCTGACCCGACGGAAAGAGCTTGCCAAGACAGTCAACATGACCTCGATTTTTGAGCGATATTGGCTCGGGGTTTTTGTCTTGTCTCACGTTAAACAAGTATTAAACACGTTTTAAGGTTTTAACAAAAGTCGTTAGTAATTCACCCGGTACACGTGACAGTGTCAGCGGTTCTAACTCTGTAATAATTTTTTCGTTCTATTATACATATACAATATATTATACATAAACAAATTATGCGAACCAGTGGTTAGTGTGTTGGACTCTGGCGCACGATGAGCGAGTTCGGATCCCGATAACACCAACGCCATCGAATGTTTATTTCGCGACGTTCCTCCTCGGCGGGGTACCGGCAAAACCCCCCGTAGTAAACTTGCCATGAAAAAGCTTCTCGACTCACGCCGTTCGGAATCGGCATTAAACTGTAGGTCCCTTCTAACTGTGTGAAAAATAAATCACACACAACATGGGTGATTGAGAGAAGCTTGGCGCTGGTCCTTCATGGGCTGTAACGCCACCAAAGAATAATATATTATACATATATAAATTGTATGTACATATGTATGTATGTGAAAATACTGAGCAACTTAACTCATTAAGTATTATGGTAAAGTCACATCGTATTATAGTTTAAATTAAATTTTCACAGCACTATATTCAGTCGATTGTTTTCAGTTCGTAAGCATAAACCGAAAAATACGTTTTATCTCGTCCTTGATACTCAGAAAGCAATGTTTCACACAATTCAACGCGACACTGCTTTTACAAAAAATTCAGTGTTTTCGGTACCAATAGATACATATATGACGCATCTGAGGCCCAAATTATCCATTATCGTTTTGAAAAGCCAACATCATAATCTTCTTGTTCTTATTCTTAGGTCGCGCTACAGTTCGGGGTGAACCTGGGCCTCAACCAACATGCCCCTCGAACTAGCACGATCTTTTGCTAGCCCTTTTCATTGCCGCACACCCAGTTTGCTGAGGTCCCCTTCCACCTGTGTGCGCCATCCTAAGTGCGGCCGTCCTCTGCTTCTTCGTCCCTCGGGGTTGGATTCAAAGACTCTCCGGGCTAAAGCGGTGGTGTCCATTCGCTCTATATGGCCCAGCCATCTTAGGCGTTGAATCCGTAGACGCCTGACTAGACTCATGTCTGTAAAGCCCGTAAGTTCGTGGTTGAATCTTTCCCTCCATCCCCCGTCTGCGTTTATAGGCACGAAAATCATGCGCAAAATCTTTCTCTCGAACCGACCAAGGGCCTCCTCATCCGCTTTTGATAGTGTCCATGCTTCTGCGCCGTACAACAGGACCGGGATGATAAGGGTCTTATATAGGGTCAACTGTGTCGTTCGGAAGAGGGCTCTATTACTCAATTGCCTCTTGAGCCCAAAGAAACAGCGATTGGCAAGAGTGATTCTGCGTTTGATTTCGGAACTGATGTCGTTGTTCCAGGTCACTGCGGAGCCAAGGTAGACGAAGTCCTTAACTACCTCGAACTTATGTCTGTCAATACAAACGTTCTGGCCAAGACGTCGGTGGTGAGCATCTTTTTTGTTTACAGCATATATTTAGTTTTGCCCTCGTTTACTGGCAGACCAGATTTCGCCGCCTCGAACTCAATACTCGCAAACGCCTTATTGACATCTCGCTGTGATCTACCTATAATGTCAATATCGTCGCCGTATGCAAAGAGTTGCGAGGATTTGAAATAGATTGTGCTCTTGAATTGGCCAGTGATTTTTGCACAATCGTTTACAATGTGATGTTGAAGAAATCACACGACAGCGCATCTCCCTGCCTAAATCCTTTTTTGACATCAAAACTATCGGTAAGGTGTTCACCGATTCGGAAGGAGCAACGAGCATTCTCCAAAGTCATCATGCATAGTCTGTTGAGTTTAGCAGGTATGGCAAAGGTAGACATAGCGTTATATAGCTCGTCTCTAATTACGCTGTCGTATGCGGCTTTGATGTCGGCAAATAGGTGGCGACTGTCGACTTGAAATTTGGTAGATGGTGGACTTCCCTGGCCTGAATCCGCACTGATAATGACCTATCAGCTTATTTACAAAAGGATTCAGGCGTTCACACAAAACGGCAGAGATGATTTTGTAGGCGATATTAAGAAGACTTATTCCTCTGTAGTTGGCGCAGTCAGAGGGGTCTCCTTTCTTGTGGATCGGGCATACGATGCTGAGACTCCATTCTTCGGGCATGCTTTCCTCTAATCATATCTTACAGATGAGCAGGTGCATGCTCCTAACCAGGTCATTCCCAGCTTCCTTGAAGAGCTCAGCAGACAATCTGTCTGTGCCAGCAGCTTTATTGGACATGAGTTTCGATATGGCAATCTTAACTTCGCTGAGGTCAGGGGGACGTAATTCTGTGCGATCTTCGTCGTTAAGAAATGGATCATTCTGCCTGACAGCGACATATTGACTAACATCGTCGTTATACAGCCTGCAGAAGTGGTTTTTCCCTATTATCAGCGTCGACTGCGATTCTACTACTAGATGTCCGTTCTCATCCCAGCATGCTTCCGTTCTGGCTTTATAACCTTGGCATGTTCGCTTTATCTACTGATAAAACTTTCGAACGTCACGCCTGCAATAACACTTCTCCAAATCCTCAATCGCGCGCTTCTCGTGCTCTTTCTTTCTTCTCATATTATGCTGCTACCTTCTTTTTAACTCTTAGAGCTCAGGAGCTGCTCTTGTTCTTCTATGCAGCGAGGCTTTATATGCATCCTGCTTCGCTGTGAGAATCCTCGTGCACTCGTCATCGAACCAGGTGCTTCTTCTTGAAGCCCAGAACTTCAGATACAGTGCTTTTCAGGGTCTGCTTGCAAAGGTTCCACTGCCATTCTATTGATAGCGGTTGATAGGGTTGAGCTGTATTGGAAAGCTTAAGGGAGACGCGATCGGTAAAAGCACGAGCGGTTTCTGGCGACAGTACAAGATAGTGGTCCGAGTCGATGTTAGCCCCTCGGAAAGTTCGAACATCAAGAATAGTGGAGGAGTATCTGACGTCGATCACGATGTGACCAATCTGGTTGGTGGTCGATTGATCAAAAGACCGCCAGGTGCCTTTGTGTACATCGAGGTGCGGGAAGCGCGTACTGGCTAGAAGGAGATTTCGCCCCGTAGCAAGATGGGGTGTAGTGTAGGCTGTGTTTACATCATAAGCAGGATCTCTAATTGTAAGTAGATGGTTTTCACGCACCAAACCTTTAATTTTTTTTATAGTTGCTTGTGGTTGATAGTCGTCCCCTCTTTATCTTCGACACGTTCTCGGCCTATTTGGAACACTTTGTACGACTTGTACACATTTCTTAACAAAGGCTTTCTGCACTACCCTTGACTAGTAAAAAATTCTTTCCGTAAATAAAATTAAATGCAAGTTCTTTGCTCAACAAACTTAGACACAAAAATCGAAAAATTCAATGTTAGCATGCCCACATAACTAAGGAATAAGTTAATGTGAGGCTTGGCACGAATGTCAAAGACAGTCCTATCAACCTAAAGATGAAGGCATTTCCTTAAATCGGTTTGCAGTTTGACTGGCTCGCAGCTTGAGGGACTGTCATAAAAAATTTAAGCTTATGACTGGAGTTCTTAAATAAAAATCTGGTTTCGAGTCTTCTCAAGTCTTATCAAAAACCACTCAGAAGCTTAAAAGTTATGTCAGAAAATGTCTCTTTCCACTCTATACAGCAACTTACTTACTTACTTAGGTGGCGCTACAGTCCGTGGTGAACCTGGGCCTCAACCAACAAGCGTCTCCAGCCGGCACGGTCTTTGGCCAGCTGTTTCCAGTGCCGCACGCCCAGTTGGTTGAGGTCCCCTTCCACCTGCGTGCGCCACCGCTGAGGCGGCCGTCCTCTGCCGCGCCTTCCTTCCGGAGTGGATTCGAAGACTTTTCGGGTCGGAGCTGTATCTTCCATGCGCTCTACATGGCCTAGCCACCTTAGACGCTGTATCCGTAGACGTCGTACCAGGCCGATGTCGCTGTACAACCCGTACAGTTCTTCGTTATATCTTCTCCTCCATACACCGTTTGAACAAACGGGACCGTAGATAGTGCGCAGAATTTTCCTCTCGAAACGACCAAGGGCATCTTCATCCGCTTTTGTTAAGGTCCAGGCCTCTGCGCCGTAAAGGAGGACTGGGATGATCAAGGTCTTATATAGTGTCACCCTGGTTTTCCGAGAGAGGGCTCTACTTCTCAATTGCCTCTTGAGCCCAAAGAAGCAGCGGTTGGCAAGAGTGATTCTGCGTTTTATCTCAGCGCTGGTGTTGTTGTCGCTGGTCATCAGTGAGCCAAGGTAGACGAATTCCTTGACCACTTCAAAATTATATCCGCCCATGGTGACGTTCTGGCCAGTACGTCGGTGTTGTCCGTCTCTTTTAGATGAAAGCAGATATTTGGTTTTACCCTCATTAACCTTTAGACCCATCTTAGCCGCTTCTACCTCAATGCTCACGAAAGCCTCATTGACGTCTTGCTGTTTTCGTCCAATTACGTCAATATCGTCGGCGTACGCAAGCAATTGCGTAGACTTGAAATAAATCGTACCTCTTGTGTTGGCCAGTGACTCTTTCTTGCACGATCTTTTCAAGCACGATGTTGAAAAAGTTGCACGACAGCGCGTCGCCCTGCCTAAATCCTTTTTTAACATCAAAGGTTTCGGTTTGCTCATTACTGACCTTAATGGAGCAGCGAGAATTCTCCATTGTCATCCTGCACAGTCGGACAAGTTTGGCAGGGATGTTAAAACTAAACATGGCTTTGTACAGCTCGTCTCTATATACGCTGTCATACGCGGCCTTGAAATCGACGAAGAGGTGGTGAGTGTCGATTCGGTATTCCTGGGTCTTCTCCAAGATCTGCCGTAGCGTAAATATTTGGTCTATTGTGGATTTACCTGGCCTGAAACCACACTGATAAGAGACGATCAGGTTATCCACAAACGGTTTCAGGCGTTCACACAATACGGCAGAGAAGATCTTATATGCGATGTTAAGGAGACTTATTCCCCTATAGTTGGCGCAGTTATATGGGTCTCCTTTCTTATGGACCGGGCAAACGATGCTGAGATTCCATTCGTCGGACATGCTTTCCTCCGACCATACTTTGCAGATGAGATGGTGCATGCACCTTACCAGCTCATCTCCAGCCGCCTTAAAAAGCTCAGCAGACAGGCCGTCTGCGCTAGCGGCTTTATTAGACTTAAGTCTTGATATCGCTATTTCGACTTCGTCTAGGTCGGGTGGACTGAATTCTGTTACTTCGTGGTCCATTGCGAATGACTCGTTCTGCCTGACAGCGGTATCTTGTCTATCATCGCCGTTATACAGTCTGCAGAAGTGGTCTTTCCAAATTCTCAGCATCGACTGCGACTCTACTACCAGTTCTCCATTTTCATCCCTGCAGGCCGCCACTCTGGCTTTGTAGCCATGGCATGTTCGTTTTACCTTGTAGTAAAACTTACGGGCGTCATTCCTGCGGAAGCATCTCTCCATCTCCTCGATCTCCCGCTTTCCGTGCTCTCTCTTCTTTCTTCTGAAAAGCGTGTGTTCCTCTCTTCTCTTCTGCTCATAGATTTCGCAGCTCTCGTCCGTCGTTGCAGCATGGCTTTATATGCCTCTTGTTTTGCTGCATGGGCTTGTTCGCATTGTTCATCGAACCAGGGGTTTCTATACAGCAACAGTACTTACAAAATATTCAAAAATATCCAATGACGACGGTCAGTTCTTCTGACTAGGGTGGAAAATGTATGGCAGGAAATGAATCTAGAAATTATTAAATAAAAGAACTGCGTCCCTGAACTTTTCCATTAAGCCTTTTGTAACTTATAAGATCACTTTGTCACATCTGTCAAATCCTCCGTTTTTTTTTTAAATAGTTCTTGGCAGTAAAACCACATCTTTCTTTCTCGTTGGGTTCTGTTTTCAATGTGCATTACAGCTATCTTCTCTTTGTGTTAACCACCTTTTAACGGCGCAAAATAATTTAAAGAAAACTCAAAAGTTTTATTAAAGGTGTGCTAAGTCTTCTTTGTGTATTACCCGGTAATAAACTGCATTTCAAAAATGAAAATTCCCAAAGCCTGCAAATTATTCAAATTGAAATATATCTGCATACCTTAGAGTGGAGACTAATCAATGACCGCACTCAATCCGTCTCTACACACATAGCTACTTATGAAAGCTCCGTTCCTCCCGATGCCAATTCCGATGCATTCTTTCGTCGTATTCCGGTCCCGATTGAGCCCTCCCATGGCCTGCCGATAGATTCAAATTGTTTAAAATCGGAGACTTCGAAGCGTTGACGATAAAAAAATCAGTTTTCCAATTTTCCAAGCGCACACAGGAGAATCCCGCAATAATATTGAATATCCACTTTTCTATATTCTCTTTTCCATTTTATATATATACTCTTTTGTACATATACACATTCTGAATTCGTGCATTTTTTAGTTATTTTTTTGGCAAAATCCTTTTACTATTTAGAGTGATGTCTGGCTTAGATAGTAACATGAACATTTTACTCTATCTGCTCTACAATTCCATTTTTTCCTACCTTCACTATATTCTCTCCTTTCCGTTTTTTGCATATACCTGGAACTCCGTGCCGATTTGGATTGTTGGCTCGTTCGTCCTGATATTGTCTGTTGTTGGATATGGGGCTAAAAAACATGGATGTAAAAAACAAAAACTGGAAATCTCTAAACCAAAGGACGCCCACGACCAAATGTAACATGGTACTTGGACAATACTGTGATTGATGAATCATTTGAACATAGACCGGATGGAAAGACTGTTAACCACTTGTCATATCCAAATATTGGCAGACAACATTTGAATGCAAGATTGGTCTGTGTAGCTAGCAATACGAATCTAATGCCGCCCAATAACAAGGTGGTTATTCTGGATATCAATTGTAAGTATAAATGTGAAATATCTCGTTCGTTATATAACAGTGAGTGATTCGCTCTGCTATGTGTCCGGTTGTACATTCCACTCCTAGCTGAGTAGAATAGTGAATAAAAAATAAAATGGAAATGCAGCGGAGTAGGCATAACAAAAAAAAGAAAAAAAAAAAAAACGAAGCGGAAATAAATGGATGCAGTTCGTTGTGTCACGGTCCATGGCCGTTGTGCTGGCTTTGATACGACTACATGACCACTGTCTTGATCTCGGCCACTGGCCCAATTATTTATTGGCAATAAAAGCTCATGCTCACGTATGCATATGTACGTATCCTCTGGATGTCAGTAGAATGTCATTCAATGTCTTCTTGATTGTGCACTTTTGTTATGTTGATTGAGGCCACATCACCCAATCATACATAAAAGTCACCGACTATTGTCCATCCGTCTGGTGACTCGTGCATCCATATATTGGTCTGCCTTATCCACTTGTCCGCAATTTGTCGTATGCACATTCGTTGAATGCATATTCCCGTCATCAACACATTATGTGGCCGAAGAGTTTTTTGAACTACTCCTCGTTCAATGCATACAACGATTCGAATGCTGTATACATATAATGAGGTCCTTTTGTTATGTTTGTATATGCCAATGATGGCTTTGCGACAATTGTCCTTTGAAAATGTATTCCATTCTTGTGCAGTTTTGAAATTTAATTTCTTTTCTTTTGTTTTTGTTTTCTCTTGATCATAGTGAAACCGGTCGCAGTGCATATCCTGACGAAGGAGAAATTCGTTTCGGCTGATCGGACGTACGATGTGGAGTGCCGAAGTTCTGGATCGAAACCGGCAGCAATTATAACATGGTGGAAGGGCAACAAGCAAATCAAACGTCTAGCTAAAAACGTGAGTATACAATGACAGGCGTAGCGTAGATCGATAAACAAATGGGCTAAAGTTGCTATTGTGTCCTCAGTACTGCTCGTTGAGAATAACATTCATCGTTTAGACCAAGCTATACAACCTTTAAATGGGTTTTAGTGGCTGGATGCAAGTCGTTGAGAGACAAAATTGATATTAGAAATGTAGAAATCAGCGATGAAAAGTAACAAACGCGAAAGCGATTTGCACAACAATTGTACAAAAAAAATAAAGTGTAAATTACTAATTACAAGGGTCATCAATAATTCATTTTTTCCGAAACAACAAATCCCTTCCAATTATGTAAAACATAAATCAATCGCGTATAGATTATTTTCCACCCCCTACGAGCCTTTGACTTTTCTTAGTGTATAATACGAAGTGCGACAACAAGCAGAATCGTAGAATTTGAGTCACCGAGGATCTACACGAATTTCAAGGGTGGCCGATGCATCCTTAAGTGGCTGTGTAGTACCATACAATGATAATGGACTATTTTTTGGCTCAGCTCTGTGACATTTGTTAAACAAATGCCGAACTTGTTTACAAATAAATATTTCTGGTCTTTATGCACATCTATTAGTTAATCATCCTTATAATAGTACAATATAGTATAATAGTACACTTAGGGGAATCCTAAAGTATTTGGCTCCTTGCTAGTTTCCAGTAGTAGTAGTAATAGTACCCAGGAGTCCAATGCTAAGTCATGTACCCGTATATATACATTGCTGGGCCTTTAATTTGAAATAACTTAAAAACCAATCACCGAATGTTTTATTTTTGCTTGATTTAGGATATGGACCTCGCTGTGGCACACATATATATGCTTTCGATGACGCCGATGATTTTCTGTCATTGGCATATCTCCGACAAACTGTTTTTTTCCCGGCTATCTAAAAGAACGTTTGATAACATTTCATCCCAAAGATGTCCTTCACTCCCAAACAGAAACGATAGACAACAGACACAATGACGCACATGTTCAGCCTTCAATATCATAGATGTGCAAACCTTTAGAGGTGTTTTTGTAGAAATTGGGTATAATGGTCACGAAACTCACAAGATCGCAAAGGCTGATAGATGTGGTCGCATCAGAAATATTGCCATATATTAGAAAATTTCAAGGACTTAAAAATCGAAAAGTGAGTCTACAGAATCTAACCTAGACTATTCAGTATCTGTGGACAGCGGGAATATGGGCACAACACTTCTGCAGACGACTTAATAATAATAACCATCGCAATGCCTATATCAAACAGGGCGTATCGATCATACAGAAAACAGTCGTAGAAGAATGTCGCCCACCCTACTTAGGCAAGAAAACTATGCCTGGTGATTACAAATCAGTTTCTACAACTGTGCTGCTTATAAAACAATACATATTCTTAAAATCGCTCATATGATTTTACTGGCTTGCATATGAACGTTATTATTCCCGCGGCGATAGTCTGATAGAACATGCATGATCGACTTAAATTCCCCTCACTGCAGATCTCAGAGGAGTCTCTTACTACCTTTTTACTGAATTTTTCTATTCCCATATGACATGGCTTTATGAGGCGACTCACGTAGTCGTCACATTTTGGCATCCCAAATAATCTCGCCGACGTTTTCGACACTTATTAGAAAGTAGTATTTCAATTAAGGTGTACGATTCATTATAATTGAAATATTCATTCGAATAGCATAACAACATGCCAAGACGTGGAAGCTGGAAAATTGCATCTGAGCATAGTCGAGCAATACCACCATCGGGTCAATGAGTTTGGAGAATTCAGGCCTCTTCTCGCGAACATTAGCATCGAGCTGGTCAAGAAGGTTGGATCAATACACGTCTGTAGTTGTTTTGCCTTTTGCAAGGCAACCCACAACAACGTCCTTTCCGATAGATGCGATCGACCAAAAATGGGGCAACCATTATGCGCAGAGCCTTCGTATCTTCAATTCAATGTGCAAGGTGATTCGTACCCTTTTTTCCGACATCCCCATGGCCTCAGCTGTCTCTCTCACGTTTACTCACCTATCGTCCAGCACGATATCATGCACTTTTTCGATTGTTGCTAATGTGGTTAAGGTTTTGACCCTCCTTCACTTGCGACGTCTCACGTACAAATTCAGCTATCTTCTTTTTAACAGTTGACATCGAAGGAGCAGAGTTCCCGGAAACTTTTGTCAACTTAGCATTAACTTTCTTAATGTAATCTTATACGAATAATTGTATTATTGCATGATATGCAAGAGCTTATCCACGTTAACGTTAGATGTCTACTATAAACATTCGTGCAAACAAACTGCTCGAGAGACGAAGTTGAAACTTGTCAAGCGAACTAATGACACATTCATCTGGGCATGAAACACAAATTGTTGCTGAAAGGTATACCATTGAGCCCGGGAACTTTTTACCTTCCCTCGAAGAGTGAATGTATCCTGTGATACATTGACATATTGAAAACTTATTTCCACCATGAGTGCTGTGCGTGTAGCCCAAACAGTGCGTTTTTAAAAATAAGTTTTGGCCGAAATGAAGCACCCACCGCGACTGCTGTACGCAAGCTCAAAAAGTT
Organism: Eumerus sabulonum; assembly: GCA_951905685.1. Lineage (NCBI taxonomy): Eukaryota > Metazoa > Arthropoda > Insecta > Diptera > Syrphidae > Eumerus > Eumerus sabulonum. The sequence continues at coordinate 216,588,223 of OX645060.1, forward strand.
CGTCGTACGGTGCGCACAGATAAGAATGTGGCTGCTGTGGCCGAGAGTGTGATACTCAATTCACGAACATCAATTCGTTATCGATCTCATCGGCTCAACATTTCACGCACTAGCCTGAGAACAATTCTGCACAAAGATCTCGAATTATTCGCTTACAAGGTCCAATTGACTCAGCAATTTAAGACGCGACTTATGGGAATTCAAACTTCGGAAATACAAAAAAACAAAAAAGGAATTCTATTATATTATATATACTCCACTGAGGTAACTTAACAACTGAACTTAATCTTACTTACTTTGATGGCGCTACAGTTCGGGGTGAACCAGAGCCTCAACCAACAAGCCTCTCCAGCCGGCGCGATCTTTGGCCAGCCGCTTCCAGTGCCGCACGCACAGTTGGTTGAGGTCCCTTTCCACCTGTGCGCGCCACCTTAAATGCGGTCGTCCTCTGCTGCGTCGTCGCTCGGGGTTGGAGTCGAAGACTCTTCGGGCCGGAGCGTTGATGTCCATTCGCTCTACATGGTCTAGCCTCCTTAGACGTTGGATCCGAAGACGTCTAACAAGGCCGGTGTCGTTGTACAGCCCGTACAGTTCTTGGTTGAATCTTTTCCTCCGTTCTCCGTTTACACACACGGGACCAAAGATTCCACGCAGAATTTTCCTCTCGAAACGCCCAAGAGCCTCTTCATCCGCTTTTGATAACGTCCATGGGTCTGTATAGCTCGTCTCTGTAAACACTGTCATATGTGGCTTTAAAGTCGACAAAAAGATGGTGCGTGTCTTCTCCAAGATCTGCCGTAATGTAAATATTTGGTCTATCGTGGATTTTCCTGGCCTGAATCTACACTGGTAGGAACCTAGCGGATTATCCACGAATGGTTTCAAGCGCTTAGAATCTACACTGGTAGGAACCTAGCGGATTATCCACGAATGGTTTCAAGCGCTTACACAGTACGGCAGAGAGAATCTTGTACGTAATGTTCAGGAGGCTTATCCTCTGTAATTGGCGCAGTCTTAGGGGTCTCCTTTCTTAAGGACCGGGCAAACGATGCTGAGATTCCATTCATCGAGCATGCATTCTTCCGACCATATCTTGCAATTGAGTTGGTGCATGTTCCTGACCAGCTCAGCGCCAGCTGCTTTAAACAGTCCCGCGGGGAGTCCGTCTGCTCCAGAAGCTTTATAAGACTTAAGTTTCGATATCGCTATCTTAACATCGTCTAGGTCGGGTGGACGGGATTCTTCTTCGTCTTAGTCCATTGTGAATGGTTCGCTCTGCCTGACTGCGGCATTTTGACAATCATCGCCGTTTTACAGTCTGCAGAAGTGGTCCTGCTACAATCTCAGCATCGACTGTGACTCCACTACTAGTTGTCCGTGCTCTTCCCTGCAGGCTTCTGCTCTGGCCTTATAGCCGTGGCATGTTCGTTTTACTTTCTGGTAAAATTTTCAAACGTCGTTCCTGCCGTAACATCTCTCCATCTCCCCGATCTCCCGCTTCTCGTGCTCCTTCTTTTTCCTTCTCAGAAGCGCATGCTCCTCCCTCCTTTTCTGTTCGTAGAGCTCGCGGGCAGCACTACTCCGTCGATGCAATGTGGCAATGTATGCAACTTAATCTATTACATAATTTTACTTGTGACCTACATTTGCAAAGACGATCGTGCGAATGGATGTCCAGGAGACGCTGATAAAGTATTTTCGCAATTCACCTGTGCAATTACAATAATGATCGTATTACAATTGATTTGATGAACTGCTATTGCTGCTGTTGGAGTGACAGTTTGATGTAGATTGTGGAGTGGTGGCATCATTGGACCATTTTTCTTCACAAATGAGGCTGGGAACAAGGTTTCGGTCAACGGTCGGCGTTACAGAGCCATGTCAACCGACTTTTTTTTTTACTGAAATTGAAAACGAACATAGATTTGGACGATCTCATGCAGGATTCACAATCGATTTTTTGCGTACAAAATTCCCAAATTGTGTTATCAGCCGTTTTGGCGATCTCAATTGGCCGCCTTGGAGCTGCCATTTTGACCCCTTGGGACTTTTTTTGTGGGGAACCGAGATGGATCGAGGTTATGCAAACAATCTGGAAACAATTCAAGCATTTGAGCTACAGCCCGAAACCATCAACAAGGTCTTGGAAAATTAGGCAGCCACTTGAACGACGTTGTATTTTGTAATTAATGGGAATGTTTGTTCTTACTAATAAAGCCATAATATATGAAAAAAAATTAATTTCGTATATTTTATTGCATTTTTAAAAAGAAACTTGCATTTGGCCCACCCTGTACAGTCGAACATCTTAGTTTATGTTCGAGTGCTTTTTTGCACTTAATCTAAAGTGGAATGCTTGCTTCTGAAACCAAATGGATGATCCGACAAAAGACGCTTTTCTTTCGAATACTTTCGAATTGATCGGCAACAATGTATGGGGCGGTAAGATGGTGGCTTTCCCCGCCTTAGAACCATAACAACTTCCATTGGCTCGGTATATAAATTATTTCATTTCGCCTTTTTTTGAAGTCGATCACTGGCACTAATCTCAGTACTGTATTTTTGTCAATTATCAAATAATTTTAGCCCTGAAAAAAAAAGGTTAAAATTAAAATTAACTATTTATCCGTTTGTACTTGATCACAATGTGTACACTATTTATGGGGCCACGTCTGTTTTGCAATTAGAACAAAAAAAGCAACCCATAAAGGCGAGATGACTGGTTGAATAAAAAAAATCGAAAAAAAAAAAAAAAAAAAACAAATATGAAAATTTAAATTATTTCCTTCTTTACAGTTTTCCGAACCAGATAATCAATCGCTGAGTATACTCACGTATACGCCCACTCGTGAGGACGATGGCAAGTACCTGACGTGCCGTGCTGAAAATCAATACATTACAGATAGTGCCATTGAGGACAAATGGCGACTGGTGGTCCATTGTAAGTATCTATAGAAACGCTGCTTCTAATTACTAAAATGGTTGTGGTCGTCGATGATTTCTTTTTCAAACGTGTTGTTCGTATATACATACACATATTGATTATCTCCGTTTGATCCAATCAAGTCCTTGCGAAAAAAGCCTCTTTGTTAAATACATCTGCGACATCATCTTCCTTACATATGTACGTCGACCTGGGATGGTATGGGTCATTACTACTGACGACCAATATCCGAATGACTGACACATAGGGTCCTCCGCACAAGCTAGCTAAATTATACATTACAACATTTATACATATATTACCCCGCCTATTTGTGTAGCGATTCGCGTTCTGAATTCGTTTAATTCTGTTACGAGTAATCGGAAACAAGACTGCCGTATAAAAACAAAACGCTTAAATGAACGCTGGGCAAACAAACGACATAAACAATAAGGGCTAACCCGACCATATAACTGAAATATCCTCCCCTTCAAGGATTGAATATTACGGACGGGTATTATATATGTAATGGCTTAAAAGATAAAATTAAACGACACAAGCTTCCAGAAAAAACAATAGATATGTAGTGGTATAAGTATTTAGTAGTAGAAACGCAGTCGATACTGAGAATATGGAAAAAGCACTTCTGCAGACTGTATAACTGCATGACCATATCTGTAAGATATGGTCAGAGGAAAGCATGCCCGAAGAATGGAGTCTCAGCATCGTATGCCCGATCCACAAGAAAGGAGACCCCTCTGATTGCGCCAACTATAGAGGAATAAGTCTCCTTAACATCGACTACAAAATCTCCTCTGCCGTTTTGTGTGAACGCCTGAAGCCTTTTGTAAATAAGCCGATAGGTCATTATCAGTGCGGATTCGGCCAGGGAAGTCCACCATCTACCAAATCTTCACACTACGGCAGATCCTGGAAAAAACCAATCAATTTCAAGTCGACACTCACCACCTATTTGTCGACTTCAAAGCCGCATACGACAGCGTAATTAGAGACGAGCTATACAACGCTATGTCTACCTTTGCCATGCCTGCTCAACTCATCAAAGTACGCATGATGACATTGGAGAATGCTCGTTGCTCCATCCGAATCGGTGAACAACTTACCGATAGCTTTGATGTCAAAAAAGGATTTAGGCAGGGAGATGCGCTGTCGTGTGATTTCTTCAACATCATATTGGAAATGATTGTGCAAAAATCAATGGCTAATAAGAGAGGCACAATCTATTTCAAATCCTCGCAACTCCTTGCACACGCCGACGAGATTGACATAATGGGTAGATCACAGCGAGATGTCAATGACGCGTTTGCGAGTATTGAGTTCGAGTCGGCGAAAGTTGGTCAAAACTAAATATATGCTGTCATCAAAAAAGGACGCTCACCACCGACGTCTAGGCCAGAACTTTAGTATTGGCACATATAAGTTCGAGGTAGTTAAGGACTTCGTCTACCTTGGCACCGCAGTGACTTGGAACAACGTCATCAGTTTCGAAATCAAACGCAGAATCACTCTTGCCAATCGCTGTTTCTTTGGGCTCAGGAGGCAACTGAGTAATAGAGCCCTCTCCCGAACGACAAAGTTGGCTCTATATAAGACCCTTATCATCCCGGTCCTGTTGTACGGCGCAGAAGCATGGACACTATCAAAAGCGGATGAGGAGGCCCTTACTCGGTTCGAGAGAAAGATTTTGCGCGTGACTTTCGGGCCTATAAACGCAGACGGGGGTTGGAGGAAAAGATTCAACCACGAACTTTACGGGCTGTACAGCGACATGAGCCTATTCAGGCGTCTACGGATTCAACGCCTAAGATGGCTGGGCCATGTAGAGCGAATGGACACCACAGCTCCAGCTCGGAGAGTCTTTGAGTCCAACCCCGACGGACGAAGAAGCAGAGGACGGCCGCACTTAAGATGGCGCACACAGGTGGAAGGGGACCTCAGCCAACTGGGTGTGCGGCAATGGAAAAGGCTAGCAAAAGATCGTGCAAGATGGAGGGGCATGTTAATTGAGGCCCAGGTTCACCCCGAACTATAGCGCCCGCTAAGAAGAAGAAGAAAAAGTACATTGTTAGGTCAGCCACCATTCAAGAGCCAGAGAACAACGTCCCTACCGACACAAATACCATATCCTATTGGAAGATGCCATCAGGAATGTTGACTATCAGATCGAAGTTTGTAAAAACAACCACTTAATGCCATTCTTCAAGCTCTTAATGCCATTCATAGAGGGCATCGATGAGCCTTTAAAACAAAGAACTCAGTGTGATTAAAAAATAAAAAGTTTCCGGAAGGCAAGAGAGTAAGAAGGCCAATTGGAAAATTAGACAGTATTAACAAAGTCAAATTTTGTGGATAGTACACGTGTTTGCCAAGGCCTACCTGAGAATAACAAGCTCTAAAGGATATACGTAATTGAGAAAAAAAAACTGTATAAAGATGTAGATTTATATTGAATAGATGGACTGAAAACTGAATATACATATATCAACATTCTTCCAGCAGTAATACGAACGATGAAATGGTACATCCAATTATGTCCGTTAGGCGAGCCTAATAGTTTGGTGATGCTGGGACCTCCTATCAGTCTTATCGTGTGGTTTTGAACTCTGTGTAGCGTAATGAGGATTCAGAAATAATGGACCAGGAGTGAGCATGAGGGCGCCGTGGCGCAGTGGTTAGTGTGTTGGACTCTGGCGCACGATGAGCGAGTTCGGATCTCGATAACACCAACGCCGGGTGTACTGGCAAAACCCTCTGTAGTAATCTTGCCATGAAAAGGCTTTTCGACTCACGCCGTTCGGAATCGGCTTTAAACTGTAGGTCCCTTTCACCTGTGTGAAAAATAAATCACACACAACGTGGGTGATTGAGAGAAGCTTGGCTCTGGTCTTCCTTGGGCTGTAACGCCACCAAAAGAAAAAAAAGAAGGCGTGAGCATAAACTTAAATTTAGAGTGACTGAATACCTTATAGTTTAAAGCCAGATCTAAGGGTGGCGATATTTCCTTGCATCTGTATAGGAAGCCTAGGAATTTCGCAGAATTCTTGGCGACACCGAATATATCGTCGTACCGACTAAGATTGCCAGTAACACACGTACCCAGGATAGAAAACTCTTCGGTGTCTCAGATCCAAGTACCTCTCGTGGATAAGGGTTGCGAATCGGTGGTACGCTTAAACGACAGAAGACAGCACTGTGTTTCTATTCCACTATTTTCTTTTTTCCCCATACAAAAATGCAATTCAACTTAACATACCCTGTTGCTCACCATTTACAGTCGAAGAGCTGGGTCGTAAATAAGTGAACGAATATGTGAAGCTGAGGGTACTGTCGTCATTAATGGAGCGGATTGGATTAGAAGTGATAAAGAAGAAGTCATTTATAAAAATGGGAAAGAGAGTCGGAGACGAGACGGAGCCCTGGGATACACCAGCGTTTAAAAAGTGGATGTCAGACTTGAATCCATTGAAGAAGACACTCATCGATTCTGAAATTTCAACAAAAGGGCTTCGTACCAAAACGCTATCAAATGCTTTCGAAATGTCAAGCGCAACTATTTTGCTTTCACCTACTTTGTGAAGGGCGATTCCACTTTTCGCTAAGATTACCCATCAAATCACCAGTAGATCTACGGAAACCATACTCTCGTTCATTGAGGACTTTCCGCGATTCAAGATACATATGTGTGTCAATAACTGGCTGTTAGTTAAGCGTTTCCATGTCGTTGGATAAAAGGGACCTTAGTGCAATAGGTCGGTTAGAGGGAGAAGAATTGGAATTGGACTAAACAAGTGCTGTTTTCGAGCTATTCGGGAGGAGCCCAGAAGAATAGGAAAGGTGGAAAAGGTTGCGCAGTTGTTTTGCCAGCGCAGAAGAACACCTTTTCAGAAATATTTGGGAAATGTCATCTGGATCAGCGGATTTGTGTATTTCGAGACCTTTGGGAACCCTTGTAACCGCACGAGTACGAAAGTAAATTTGTCCCAGGGTGAAACTGACGCGTTCTAGTACAGACGAGGGCAAAGTGTAAGCTGGAAGCTGCAAGCTGGCTGAACAGTGGGCAGCAGGAAGGTTAGCTTTGTCTAAGGGAGTGGCAGTTGGAATGTCGTTGTGGATAAATGCTGGTATTGACGACAAGGACGTATTTTTAATGTTTTTGATAAATGACCAGAAACTCTGGCTACCTTTGGGGTAGCCTCACTTCTGGCTGGATGGGACTTAGCTCATCGGGTATGTGGGTATTGATTTAACTCCGAGAATAATTCAACTTACCTTCCTTTGGGTGGTGAGGTCATGAAAAATTGTGTATATTCTCTTAGTGAAGCAGGGCAACAATCTTTTCGATGGAGTCAGACAGACAGTGCTTCGAACACATCAAATGTTGTGTTCCCGTCTTGACTTGGGTTTCTGTAAAGAAAACAGCAGTGAATAGATTGCCTACGGAGTAAACTCCATAGGCAATTTCATTTCAGCTATGTATATGAAATTGAATTCCATGGAGTACGGTTGGTTATATTTAGGGAGTATGAATAGTGCCACTAAGCTATATCCAGGAATATTTAAATTCGATAGGTTCAAATTTTTAATCAATCTTTTTTTCACAAAGTGACAAAACAGTCGGCTTAAGTGACAAAGAAATTTTCTCACAGCCCGCGAATATTAGACAATTGAATATGTCCGGAAATACGTCATCAGCATAACCCGTAAAATGTATAATATGCAACACCAATAATTAGGGCCCATACATCACACAGAAACGTCGTAGCACACCCTAAGTCTGTGCAAACATACCTTCGCCACACGCGGTGCAAACAATCTGCGCAGACATTAGTTTGTATCGTTTCGTCGTTGTCGTCGGGTCGGAAAAATGCTGGATACTGCTTGTGCTGCACTTATCATTGCTTTGCTAAGGAAAATAAAAAAAGGAATCAAAAAAACAAAAAAAGAATTTGGTGCAAGGAATGGTTTAAAAAAAAAATGTGACCTTGGTCAGCACTTTTAACTTAGCACGGAACGCGCAAATTTTTATAAATTTCTAAAAATTCTACCCAGAATTGTCTTTCACTATTTTTGTTCATGTTTTCGCCCTGAATTTTCTCGCTCGTCACCATACACGACACAGACATGTCGTTGCAAACCAAGAAAAATTCAAAAAAAATTTTAATTCGCGCAGGCGGTCGCCGCATACAGTCCACATGGGCACACACGACACAGGCGGTCTGCGCAAACATGTGGCCAACAACAAAATATACATGTTTGCATAGTGTATGGCCCCTATAAGCCAAGCCGATGATATGATAGATTAGTTCTTGCCATTTTTTTTTTAATTCCTATACAGTCGAGTACGACTATTTCTTAAGTGGTTCACACGGAGACTCCACTTTTAAGTTACATTTCGGGCACCCTCGACCATAACAAATGTCAAAAGTCGGATACAAGTTATCAAAAATAGAACATTGAAAAACCAAATTGTAAAAAATCATTCTATATAGACATCATCGAAAACTTGCGGCTTATAGGTTTGAAGGCATACATTTTCAAATCTTGAACAAGATTGAAATTTTGTAATTCATTTATTCATTAATTCATTCATTTATTAAAAATTCAAGTAAATTCGTACAAGTAAGACATGTGTCTTTTATAGTACACGGTACTAACAAAATGTATGGTTATGTTTTAGTACCAAAAAAATATGTAATGCGATCTTTAGTTCTTGAGCTCACACTAAGAAATAAAATTGATGGGGGGGAAGAGCACTAAAGATTTGAGTATCAATTTTCTACATATGATTTAAAAGATGTTTAATGGGTGCCCCTCTTAGTAACGATATTTTTCCTACGATCACAAGATCACGATGCATTGCAATATAGAATTTTTAACTAAGCAGTTGCAGTGAAGGGCGCTGTGGCGCAGTGGTTAGTGTGTTGGACTCTGGCGCACGATGAGCGAGTTCGGATCTCGATAACACCAACGTCATCGAATGGTTATTTCGTGACGTTCCTCCTCGGCGGGGTACTGGCAAAACCCCCCGTAGTAAACTTGCCATGAAAAAGCTTCTCGACTCACTCCGTTCGGAATCGGCATAAAACTGTAGGTCCCTTTCACTTGTGTGAAAAATAAATCGCACACAACATGGGTGATTGAGAGAAGCTTGGCTCTGGTCCTTCATGGGCTGTAACGCCACCAAAGAAGAAGAGTTGCAGTTGAAAAATGGTCGAGTTCTCAACAAATCTGTTGGCTTCAAATAATAATAATTTAAAAAACTCGCAATACTGCAATAGTGCATCTAATCAGGCAAATTATTTAATATGTCTTTCCAGATCAGCCGGTTGCTCTTATGAAGATGGGTTCTTCATTGAATCCTGACGACATCAAGGAGGGCGATGATGTTTACTTTGAATGCCAAATCCAGTCGAATCCAAAGCCATACAAGATGTCCTGGTTCCACAACGTAAGTATAAATACACCGAGAATGGTCACGCTCGTCAATCTAGAGGAAAAATCTGTATACCATACTGTTTGCTGGTTCCTGCTTATAAAAGCAGGAGTATAGTTCAGAATTTTATTTCTGAAAAATACTGTCTTTCATGCAATGACTAGATATTGCTACGGCAACCTAGGTAGCAATTTTTAAATGTGCTCCCTAAAATAAGTACCGTGAAAAATAACAATGAATTAAGCTCCTTTTGCATAGAATGCCTTTCACCGAAGAAAATATGGACACCAAACATGTTTTAAACAGCATAGTTGGTCCTATGGAAAACTTTCTCACGAACTTTCCAAGTCTTAAGTTACGTCATCTTCATTTTGTTGGAAATTCCAGTTTCAATGCAACGGCAGCCCATCCTATTTTGATGGACGAAAACTTACTATTAATTACTTAGTCTCGAGCTCGATATCACAGTTGATCTATTGCATGCTGTCTAGGTGGTGATGCGCTCTAGAGAGCACCTGTTTAACTGCTTTAAATGTAACAAAATGCTCTTGACTCGCTTGTGATAACGTCAATCTCGATGCATCATAACAAGAAAGTTCAACTAATTTTACAGCTAATTCACCCTGAATAGTAAACAAGCACATTGGATCCGCTCTAACGCCAAACGGAATCTCTTACTCGTCGCTCATTTGTCATCAATCTTGTTGCGAGCAAATTACCCTTATTTGCTTGCAACATCATCATTATTCCTTGCTTTCTATCTTTTTCATTTTTGTTCCTTTTTCCTGTCGTTTCCTTATTCGCGTCGTCAACGTCGCCTTGTCGCCTGTTACTAGTCCTCTTGTTGGGCGCCATTTCAGTACTGTGAAAAATGCACAAAATCAAAACAATTTCAGCAGATAATGATGGTGTCAGAATGAAATAAGCTACCTTACCCGTGCAGTACTGCTGATATCGTCGTATCTTTACGGCTCAACATCGTCGTCAGTCATATCGCTATGAAGAAGTATAACAACTCCTAACTGAGTCCTCAGTGCTTACCCTGTTGGCCTTTTTCGTTCGTCCTTTAAGACTTTTCTCCTACCATCATCCTTCTAATACATACCCAAAAGGATACAAAGTAAATCTCATTACTTATTCATTTCGCATTATCGAAAATGAATGCATGCGGATGGATGGTGCGAGTATTTTTTTCCTCATTATCATCCTGCACGCGTTGTTAGCTCCTACATGGGCTTCTCCAAAAAAAAAAAAAGCAAACCGATGAAAACAAATAAGAGAGATAGGAAGAATAATCCTACTGTTGCTGCCTCTCTTCGTCAGCATTGGTGGTTCACACGTCAATAACTCCTATCATGTGAGAAAAAAAAATAAAAATAAAAACAACAGGATAAGCAAAAGAAAATGCAAGGAGAAAACCCTGACAACCGGCTCTCCGCTCTTCCGAATAACAACAAACAAGTAAGAGGATAGTGCAAGAAAACAGCTTTAGCCTTGACTTGAATTCTGCTCGGCTAACAACCGTAGCAGGAGTTACAGGCAAATATGTTAGACTCCTCCTAACTCGTGCTTCTGTTGACAGTGTTTTATGTAACGTTGTCAGCCAGGATAGGTGCTTTGCTACGTTTTACACATTCCGTTTTTTTATATATGTATAAATTACTTGATATCCTTACAGGGAAATGAATTGCATCACAACGTCTCGGCAGGTATAATCCTATCAGATCAATCACTGGTTCTGCAGAGCGTGGCACGAGCATCAGCAGGTGATTACACTTGTATGGCAGCCAATCCGGAGGGCAAGGGTACCAGCAATCCCGTCACTCTAAGAGTCCGATGTAAGTATTCTATTCTTTTTTTAGTCATTGGGCACGCTAGTACTCTATACACGTGTAGTGAGGTATGTTGAGCAGGTACACATTTATGAAAGTAATTCACAATTTGTTAAATAAGACATCGTCCTTGCAAGGACGTGAATCTGGTTTCACCCATCCGCCGTCGTCGTATTTGAAACGTATTTCAATTATACGGATTTTTTCCTTTTTCTCTTCATTTTACTTTCTTCGTTCAAGACACGTTCGTGGAGTGAAAATTACACTTTAGAAATCGAGAACTTTTCATTTCGTATAGATGTGTGCAAGTTAAAAAGGGTTTGCCGTTGTCGCTCGGTCTCTTCATTGAATGTATTCGCTGACCTAAGTCCGATTAGAAAGGGTAGTGGGTGCAAGTGTCCTTGGGTTGTTGTTATCGTTAATTGAATGAAAATCTGCTTTTGAGGTTTTTTTTTTATGGAAACATCTTCATACTTCCTGGTATCGCAAAGAGGAACGCTCCGCCGTATGTATGTCCTTGTCGACTGAGCAATGGATGTAGGACGAAAGGGGAGATAGTTTTCATATAAGTGATTGGGTGGAAAAAGTAGAATATAAAGAAAACTTTAAAGGAGGAGAGATGGCCGTTGTTAAGGACGAGTACGAAGGTTCATCGAAGGAAATGAGATAAAAGAGATAAAGAACTCTAGTGGAAAATTAAAATATCTAGATTGGATCTGGTGGTAAGAAGTGTTAAAGTGGGAGATGTTATTTAATAAAGTTCGGTATGCATCTTAGTCGGCGAAAAAGGTGTCGTACTTATAAAGCCAATTTGAATTTTAGAAAAATTCTGAAGTACCGTAATACAGTCTTTAATATAGGTCTATTCTACTAGATTTCTAAATCCAGAGTGGGTTCGGTGTAATGAAGTGGTGGGCTTTCCGATAAGTTAGTGAAATATTTGTCTTTTCGACAAGCCATTCATTCATATGTATTTAGGAAACATACGGATTAAGCCATAGAGATCCTGTAAAACCGTCGCTATGACTTTTCTGGCCAACGAAACCATTCTTGCCTTTTTTGACACATGTTTCCGTGCAGAAATCCACTATTTTGATTGTTTCTTTATACCTGGCTTCCAGTGGTGTATAAAGGACTTTTTTTTTAATGTTTGTGAAAACATTTCTTTTCAGAAGGGAGCCATCTATACTGTGTTCAAAAAGTAAGGTGACATAGTAATCCCTCCCAATGCACTTATGCCCACGGATTTTCCAATCTTACAAACAGTTGTTAAAGTCAATTTCCATTATGGTTTTTAGCTCTCTCTCTTCGATGCAGCTTGTGTCTCCTCTTTGGACTTAAAACGGTGTTTTGAATTTGTTGGATAGCCAAAAGTCGCACGGCGCCAAATCAGGTTAGTACGGTTCTTGTGGAACTATACGGGTCGAGTTTTTGGCGAAATGGTCATGAGACGGTGCATTATCGTGGTGCAAAAACCAAAAGTTGCCCAACGGATGTTCTTTGTTGACAGTATGACCCGACGGAAGGAAGTGTAAATCAACACCACCACAATGAAACATCCAACACGACCTTGACTTTTGTTATGCACTTAATTCATTGATTATTTTTGGGCCGTAGGCATACAATCAAGTCTCATATCCCATAATAATGCGTTTTATCTTATCCTGATACTCAGAAAAGGTTGTTTCAGACATTTAAACACGACAATCTTTTTTTCCAAAAAAAATCAATGCTGTCGATACTAATCGAGATATGACGAGCCTGAGGCCCAAAACGTCCGTGGTGTTGACCAATCCTTTTGGAATGCCAACATCGTCAGCAAGATTGCTAATTGGTTATCAATGATTTGCAAGCACCAAATCTTTGACTTTTTTGACGTAGGCTTCGTCAGTTGAGATTGATATTATTCGTTTTCCACACGTTCTCGGCATTTTTTTATCGACACAGTCTCATCGCTTAAGACTTTCCTCAGTAAATCAACAGTAGAACTCATTCCACAAACAAAATTAATATATATTACAAATTCGGTCAAAAACCTAAAACTTGCAAGCCTCATTTCACTAACCGTCTTCTCAGAAGACGAAAGTAGGAGAGTGCTATTTGGAAAAGACAGTTACGCTCTAGTCTCTAGTCTCTGAAGCTTAACAATTATTGTTTTTTGCTCAGTTTTTGTCCACCATACGGCTTAAGTCCCCAGGTTTTACCGTAAGTGCCATCAACAGGCCCACATGACCTTAGTCGCTTTTGTGAGAAAGGTTTAATACAGTTCAATCTCGAACACCAATGGCCCACATATAATCACTTCCTTCTACAATTACTACAATATTTGATGAACAGTGAAATTTTCTGCTTCAAGTTATCAAGAAACCATTAATTTGGAGATATCTCATCAATACCGTTCATCAACTAAGAATGCTGAATTAACATTTCGGTAATTATTTGGAATATTTGGAAAATGGCCCTAATCACCGATTTTGATGTAATTCGAATATGTTTGTCTTGACAATTTTGATATACATATTTTAGGTCGGTCTTTCCTAGTTTCAAAGACATAAGCTTTTGAATTTCCCATACAAAATACCGATTTGGCTTGTTTTAGTTAGACCATAGTTTTGCCTGAAATTATGCAACACTTTTCAAATAGTCAATTTTTCAATTCAATTTTTTAAAGGTTTTGTAACTCCTAACAGTATGCGGTTTTCAATGGTTTAGAAGATGCGTATACATAAATGTATCTTTTTGTTTTAATCTTTATCACACAATCTGAACGGAGTGCAATGGTTTGAGTCATAGATGTTCGTTCACTACTTTCCAGGGGTGGTTGTCTCCATGCACTTGTGGTTTTGTATTAGAACGGCGTACACAGAATATAAATATTAAAGTGGCCTTATTTATTTATATTTATTTTTTTTAAGTTCGCGCAGGTTCAAGAGTTTTATACTCTTATAATGTTTATAACACAACCTGAACAGAGTGCAGTGGTTTGGATCGTAGATGTTCCTTCACTTTACTCCATGGGTGGTTGTCCTAGATAAGAGGAGAGCAACCGACTGAATTTTCACGTTGGTTATAGTTCTCAGCAACTTTCTCCATGCACTTACATATTGTGTCATATTAGAATTGCACACACGGAGTATGGTGGATCACTTCCCATTCACAGCAGCTGTGTTGCTTAAATAATTTTCCGTGTAGGAACTGTTTTTTCTTGGCTGTGGAACGGTTATGAACTACAGAGTTTCTGCTCGACAGTCGTTGATATTTACGATTACACATCGGCCACCCCCATACTGTGAGTGTTATGCCTGCATCAGTATGTTTGATCACTTCTCATTTACAACAGTTGTGTTCCATACATATATTTTTGCTTTTTTTATTTATTTAATGTCTGACCAAAAAACAAAAACGGCTGAATACATAATCAGTTCTAAGTTACGTAATTGCGCGCCGAATGGAATCAGTTCCATGTCAATATCGTCTTTTGTCCTCGAGATAATCGAGACCGAAAATTCGAAACGCACATGCGCACATACGTACATACACACATACATCTATGTATATGAAAATCTTGGAATTGGATTCTGGTGACGTTGAAACGTGCAGATATGCTAAAATTTGGAATTCGTAAAATCGGCCCCATTACAATAACTTCCCATTGGGAAGTTTGTTTGTTTGTTGATGTCGTCTAATTTTGATCAGCTTCTACCTGACAACTGTATTGCAGGGGGTTTTGTCAATATCTTTTTGAGAGTAGATACTGCGAAATAAACATTTAATGGTATTGGTGTTGTCCAAATTTGATCCTGTTGTCATCGGCCTCAGTGATCGATATTCAATGCACAAATTAGTCCATTTAAAAACTGAAGATTCTTATTAAAGATAGGAATGAGGTAGCATTGGGATAAGATTGAAGAAAAACGTCGTAAACATGACGATTTCCAACCTAGGAGCCCAGGTGTCGTCTTAAGAATAATGATGACGCTCAGTGAGATGAATCCTTATCTTATAAATATGTCATCTAGACGGTAAATAACAGTTCAGTACAGACTATTGTATTATTTGTGAATTTTTCCTTTTTATCACATTCAATGCAAAATAAGGACTAAATAATTACAAGCCTATGCTGCTAGTTGCTCCTACCTCTGTATTAATTACAATTTTTAGTAATTGTATTAATATTCTAATAAATAAATAAATTAGAAAACACGAGGCCTTGTTTGGCCCCGTAGCTCACACTAGATTCGCTCTACCTACACACTGATGCCTCAAATTTTGTAGGAAATCCGAGATTTTCCTTATTTTCCTGAAAAGAATTATGTGCATAAGTTTTATAGATGTCCCCACAGTCTTGTTACGAAGAGAATAACTGCCTTAAATGTTTTCATTTTCCCAGCACAAAACCTTGTAATATGTGGCGTATTCACATTGAGTAGGTACGTGTCTAGAGATTCGGTGTCCCTAGCTGAAATTCGCCAATCGTTGGGGTCGAACTTCGTGTTTTTGTATCTATTCTTAAAAATAATTGTAATGATTCCATAACAACAGATATCTACCATAAAAAAGAGACTTTATCTAGAAAAAAAAAGGCACATAAATTAGACTTTGCAGTTTGCTACTCCCCCGAGGCACTTATTTTCCTTTACCGCCAACGTACGTGCATAACTCGAGACAATACTTATGTACAGTCAGTTGAAGGCATCCTTCCAACATAATATTTTCCGCCCATTACCATCCAATTGGCCATTCTCGAGTGTCACTCTCCATATTCTCCAGATCCACTCTCACAAAAACATGACTTTTATAACTCAGAATTTTAGTATGCAATTCGTTATGTCCACGTCTGTTGGCTAGACGCACCCAAGAGTATAATTTTTTCAAAACATAAAAACGACTTCCATCTATAGCGAATGAAAAGGATAACAATAAAACAACCATCCAGACAGTTGTAATCAATTTGTTCCAGTCGTTATCCCTGAAGGCGTTCAAGCAGTGACACCTCCTATCACTGCATCTTTTGTGTTTCATCTTTATTCTGTTGAATTTCAAGCGAGCCAAATCAGTACTTATTTTGAATATTCGTTTTTTTTTTCCCTAATTTTTGTTCTTCTTGTGAATCCAGTTTGTTTCCAGCTATTATCCTCTCCACCACAGCAATCACACAATAAAATAACAACCAAACGGTATACACATTTTCCTTTGACTTGATTCTATTCTTTTGCTGTTAAGCTTAATTTCAATAATATGAAAATTTCTGTGCAACGAAATTCATCTCTTAGTGAACAATAGACCACGAAAAGTAACAACAAAAGATTTTCCCCGCATTTTTAACAAAACTGAGAGAGAGAGAAAGGAATCGGAAATAATTCCCTCCACTTCCGAACACTGCAAGGATTCTGCACCACACTCCCCAAGCACTAAGAGTTGTAAAGTGAAAATACAAAAAAAAAAAAAATTGTAGCATTAAAGGAAACAACGTCTTGCAACCTTTTCGCATTACAATTGTATCGTTGTCCTGCAAAGATCTGGTCCTTATTTTTGTTTTTGCCAGTGGATTACGAGAGGATTTTTCCTAAAATCTTCAGCTGTTGGCTGGGAATCGGAAATACTTATGCTTGACTCCTTTTGAAAGGAGCTTAGTGTCACTTGTTTTTCGGTTTGTTTTCATTCCGGACAGAATATATGTGTGTATGTATGTAAGTATATGCATGGATATTCGCTGATAATACTGATTATATCTCGAACGCGTCCAAGTTTATTTTCATCCCTTTACTTCCAACTATTTAAATATCACATTGTCTGTATTAAAGTTTTTTCAATTTTTTTATTTTTTTTTTCGTTTTTTGTTTTCCTTGTTTTGATGTCATTCCAGATGCTCCGATCTGTTCACTGGAACATGAAGAGCTGTTGGGGGCCCTCAAGCATGAAACTTTGATGCTGAAATGTGAAGTGGATGCATCACCGCCAGCGGATTCATTTCAATGGACGTTCAATTCATCGGGAGAACAAACAGAATTACCCGCCAGGCTACATTCGACTGAAGTAAGTAAAGTCAGGATCACGTTTGGAGTGGCGACGTGTTTGTTTCTCTTTTCTTCCAACTTAAAATTTTTTTTCACAACAGAAAGTAAAAAAAGTGGTAAACTCAATATGTAGTTGAAGCAAGTGTATGCACTGGACCTCAAGTAGATTGAGTTCTCTTCAGTTGTACGAAGTGGACTCGTTTTAAATTCTGCAATTGCACTTAGGAATTCATGAGAAAAAAGCTGTCTATAATTGGCACAACACATCTATGTATGTATAATATAGAATAGAACTGTTTATTATTATGGATGCACATATATTGTAGGGGTCCAAAATTAATAACATTTACTCGTACTACTAAATTATGAGATGTGCAAGCTAGCTTCCAGTAGCTTATGTTAAGAATCCAGTGTGTTAACCATTACGCCATGGATCCGACCGCAATTTTCTTGCTGGCAAGCTTACATGCAAATGAGAAATTTCGCGTCTTGTGTGTTTTCATAATAACACACTTTAAATTGCATAAAAAATGACTACAATGAAAACACACCCTTTGGTGTGTTGAGGCAATACATTTACCATTTGCAGTGTGACGGAGGCTCCTTCATGTGGATTGGCTCTATTGATTCACGGCCCTGAATGAACCGCTCTGCCCATTCAAACGCATGTATTTTCGAATACACTTGCCTCCGTACATAACTTCAAATGTTCAGAGAATTCCCGAGGGTTTTTCACTAGATTCCACTAAAAATTGAATCACAACACGTTGCTTGTAATGTGAGTCACTCATTTTTACGATGCCACTCACAAAGTTTTTTTTCAAGTAATACGCACAACACACAGACAAACCGTGCCTTGGAGGAATACTGAAATAAAGGACCCCTTTTTCTACACCGAAGTTGAGAAACCACGCAGTAACGTCAGTTCTCGAGTTCCATCGGTGTAGAACTTCTGTGGTTTCTCGGCGATAAATTTGGCCAAGAGGGTTCTGTAGAAACAAGAAAAGATAGTAGTCGAACGATGCAAGGTCGGGGCGAAACGGTGGATGCATCAAAACTTCCCAACCAAGTTCCGTCAATTTTTTCAAAGATGTCAAAGATATTTGTGGCCCGGTGTTATCATGTTGGAACAAAACGTCTGGTAGTTCTTTCTTGTCTCTTTCGTTCAAACGATCGAGTTGTGCACGGTAGAAGACCGAATGGACGGCTTCACGAGACTGTAGGAGCTCATAATGGACAATTTCAATCCCATCACACCAAACACTCGGCATCACCTTGTTTGCCGTCAAATCATGCTTTGAGCGTTTGCTTGTTTACTTTGGATATTTTCGTAATCAATTCATTTTTCACCGCTCAGCTTGCATGTTTCTGCTCCACCAACTGCAAAACTTTATCATTTTCTAGTGATTGGCCGGCCGGAAGGAGGAGCACCTTTGACGTTGACATTTCCGGAACGGAACCAAGCAAACCGCTGCTAGGTTCGACGTTTATTCAAAGCATTCCTGCCGTATACATATATCAAAAATATATCGAATAATAAACCCTCAGATGCCTGATGTCATGTTTGAACGAGGAATCGAATTTTTATTCTGAGACTAACGAATAGACCGATTTCAAAAAGGAGGAAAGAACTGTTCTACGTCCTCAGTAGAATAGTAGTCCATCCTAAAATAAAGCGAGTCTCTCTTAGCGACTCTGTTTTAGATTATTTTAATGAGGATATAATGTCAAGAGTTCCTTCGTTAGCTTTGGTTGTAATGGTAATGGAATAATTCTTTGCTTAGCGTTTCTCTGGTGGTGTTACAGCCCCATCGCCTTAGTGAAGCAAACTTTTGAACTTGATGCCATCAAGTCCAGGAGCAAATGGTGTACCTCTACTGCAGAAAATAGCACTTTGGTCCATTTATCTTTACTAAACTTACGTGAGCTAGCCAACATGAAGGCGATTTACGTTACACACTTTAATGGGAGAACCAAATATTATAACATCATAATGGATCTAGTAGGATCTAAACGTTCTGTTTGTGGTTTGTGTTTCGCCGTCGTCCGGTCTGCTTATCACTCAGTTCATAAGATGCTTCAATCTTGCAAACATATTTTAAACCTTTCCTGGCTTGTAGACAAGAAATAGCTGAAACACCCAGTTGTTCGGCAAGCATTTTTTCCGATAGGATATTGGCAGTCTTGTGGACTGCATTAGACAAAACAACATACCTCAAACAAATCGAGAAAGTACAGAGGTAACTTGTATTTGCATCACCGGGGCCCTAAGGTCTATTCCAATGGTGCGCTCAACATGCTGCTCCACCTAATCGCACTCGACAACCACGGTAAGCAGCTGGCCACATACATATGTACACAGCAGCCAGACTAAAGGCCAGCTTAAAATGGACCAGCTATATTACTTGCCATTTCTCTATCCTGAACAACAGGATTACTTTGGCAGAAAACTCCAACCACATTGAACCCACCGCAGTCCTTGAGAAAAAACTTAAAATAACACATCCTGATAGCGAAAAATTGTCCCGCAACCTCGCAAGGGTTGTGTGGACTTTTACACTGATGGGTCAAAAGCCAAGTACGGTGTGAGTAGAAGAGTATTCTTTTTTTTTAATCATTCATTAATGATTGAGAGCAGGTCTGTAGAAAAATTCGTACAACGTCGCGTTTTGAGCTCCCATGTCTGGCCGAGGTGGTGCGTACAACGTCACGCGATTGAATTTTGGTCGAGGTGTCGCGTACAACGTCACGATCAAAATTTACTTAAGGACAACATTAATTTTATATATTAAATACGATGTCAAGCGTACAACGTCACGGTTAGCAATTGAGATATGTATATAATGTCATCTAATCCGGGACCAAGGAAAATAAACCATATGATATCAATAATACCGAACGATTTAACAGATATAAAAACAATTCTACGATATTAGAAGCTGAACGATTACGTCGTTATAGACAACAAAAGAAATTGCAAAAGTTACAAGATGATCAAAATAAATCTACATCTGCTGATGTAAAATTCAATAAAGATTTCTATAAGAATCCATTTGGCCATACATGCACTGTTTGCGATAGGTTTCTGAAAGACTTAAAACCTGCACCAATTAACTCTTTACCACTGCTTAGGATTGAATTTGCTAATAAACCAGTTGAAGAATTTAAAGTTTGTAGTACGTGTAATGGATCACTCGTTGTAGGTTCACACACAACCTGAATGGAGTGCAGTCATATACAAAGATTGGGGCAAGTTTCGAATGGCGTCTGCAGACGCTGCGAAGACGAAGAGGAGGATGAATCCATTCAACATCTTTTCTCCGCCTGCCCAATCCTCTGGCAAAGCAAGAAGCGATACCCAGGATCCTAATTCCTTAACGACCTGAATGACGTTCAACAGATAAGGATAACTGACGTTCTTAACTACTCTTAACTACGTAAAAAGCGTAAAATGGTGCCATGAAAAAGGGTCGACCCCCCTGGTAGCAACACAAAGGGCCTCTCTGGACTAAGTGTACACTCCCGTTGGAGGCTACAGATAACCTCACCTAGCCTAAACTAATAGAAATTGGGCGGATAGTCATCGATATATTTATTTGTTTATTTATTTAATTAGTCAATAAAGTAGATAAACTTTCTAAGACCTTACGACAATAACAATGAAGAAAAAAGGGTTTTTAGTGGCAGGTCAGGTATAAATGGGGGACCACATGTATTTAAGAAATTACGTTGTGAGAAGGTGAATTTGAATGTATCGTCGTCGACCATTGACGATGTTGTAAAGAACTGTCTGCTAATCTGAAACCTTTTCCCTCGTTCCTAGCAGTCATCTTTTTAACTTCCCAGTGGGAACTATTTTGACATATCTCCACGTTTTAAAGTCCCCAGAATCCAAATCCAACTTTTTAAATAGATGTCGGTGCGTGTGTATGTACGATCAGAATTGTTAGCCTCGATTATCCCGAGAACCAAAGATGACATGGGACAGGGCTCATTTGATGCATAATTGCGTATTTTAGAACTGGTTAGGTTTCGAGCAAAATTGGTTCAGCCGTTTTTTTTTGTTAGAAATTAAATAACTAAAGTGTAGTCATGGTCTACAATTTAATTCAATTTAATTAATTCGGTCCAGTCTTGAAATTCAGCCCAGTGCTCATAGTAAGTGCATTTAAGCATACAGGTTGAAGGGTTTTAATAGTAGAGTTTTAAAATGTTGAAATGTAACAGAGAAAAATGCTTTCAACTTTAAAAATATTGGGTATTTTTTATTTAATTTCATTCGAGTTTCATTCTTTTGACGAATGTCGAAATCTCGAACGATACTCCGGGGATTGGGTACCATTCGCGGACTAGTGCACGTTGTAAAGCTTCATGGCGTTCGAATTTTTTGGTGCTATTCATGCCCTCCAAATCATTTTTTTTTTTTTTTTTTGTTTAGAAATTCGCGCAGGTTCAAGAGTTTTCATCTTCTCTTATGATTTGTTACACACACAACCTGAACGAAGTGCAAAGTTTTGGCTCGTTGATATTATTTCACTAGTCTCAGGGGTGGTTGTCCTAGATAGGACGAGAGCCGACCAAATTCGGCGTTGGTTATAGTCCGTAGTATTTCGTTCGAGCACTTAAGTATTGCATACGCAGAGAATGAATTTCAGTTGACCATATACTGTGAGTGTTATGCCTGTACATCTGGTCACTTTCCATTCACCTCTGTTCTGCATACTTTTTCTTGGCTGTGAAACGAATTTGAACTATAGACCTTCCGCTCGGCCATCGATGATGTTAACTACTGCACCACTGCCACCCCGTGACGAAGGGTTGAAATAGTGAGAACGACGATCACCATTGGGTTGATATGGTGAGGACGAAGGTCACCATTGGGTTGAAATGGTGAGGACGAAGGTCAACCTGCTGTTGGAGTGACGTTAATGAACTGTGGAAAACCTTGTCGAACCATTTCACGGTTCAATGCTACTTTTCAATTCAACTTTTCGTGATAAACTCCGGCGTAGTGTATCCACAACTATCACGGATGCGACGAAACGACGAAATGTCCGCAATTGATCCAAGTTCATAGCATAGCGTGCAGCCAATCAAACTGAATCGTTTTATTCGTTTAGGTTTGGAGCTGCTTTGCTTTCTAATATACTTTGTATTGTGAAAAGCTTTACCATCAGGTTCTACTTCAAAATGCGATGCGTGCTTGCGGCAGACACAACTAACTCTTTTGCTATTGCATTTCTACTGTGACGTAGATATCGTTCCAATTTGCTTCTCACTTTCTTTCTTTCCTCTGCCCATCTGATGCTGCAATCGGTCGACATCCACCACCGATATCGGTATCCCGACATCGTTTTGCAGCCCGGTAAACGAAGACACGATACAAGTTTAGAGGTCGCAACTTACGAACTGTCGCCGAAGTTGTTTTTTTTTTTGCTAAATGAACTACGAACACTCTGTCACGTTTTATTTGCTAGTCCAAAGCGTCTGTTGATATTAATGATGACACACAAATGAATAACATTTTGATTCGAAGTTCCAAAGAGACAATTGTATCCCAAAAGTAAGGTGACATTTGATTTAAACTGCGCGCAGAAATGGATTTGTTAAAATTATTCGTATGTCTGTCTTTGACATTCGTGGCAAGTTTCACATCAAAATACTCTTTATTGATTAGCAATGATGTTGGCATTTCAAAGGGATCAGTCAATACAATTTTAAAGGATGTTTTGGCTTAGTACCGAAAACACTGAATTTTTTGGAAAAACATCGTCATGTTGAATTGAATTAAACAATGCTTTCTGTGTATCAGGACGAGATGAAACGCATCATTACGAAAGAGGACACTTGAATTTATGGTTACGACCCGAAAACAATCGAGTGTTCGAAATAAACAATCGGTGGCGTTGGTGTTATCGGTATCCGAACTCGCTCATCGTGCGTTTTCGCCAAAAACTCGACCGATATCTACCCACAACGACGTCTGGTTATTCAATAAACTCAAAACACGGTTTTGAGTCGATAGAGGAGATACAAGCCGCACTAAAGTGAGGGCTAAAAACCATCCCGATAGAAAATCCATTGCTTTGAAGGCGATGAAATTGATTTTGAAGATTAAACAATAATTTTTGAAATAAGGGTTTTGTCACCTCCTTTTTGTGGTAACAGTAGATAGTACATCAATCTTAAGTTGGCTACAATTCAGTTGATACATATACCCTGACCATACGAGGGAAGCGGATGACTATAGCACTGTCGTCCATATAAGCTGTTGTCGAAAAGCTGTCAAGGATGAACAGTAACTTATTGACCATTTCTTCCTAAAATTGCTTCACAAGTAGCCACTGTCTCTATCGAACTCTAGAAATGTCCCGGACTATGTCATTCCTTCCTTCAGCTCTCTTTGACTTGGTCGTCATCTTTTACCATCCCTAGACGACACAAATAAATTAAGACATTATATATATGTACATTTACCAAGCATTGCTGAATGTTGCACTAATGCATTGAAAACATACCTCGATCCTTCATTAATAATGGAATGATTTGAAGAACTTCGGACGACTGCTTTGCTTCGACTTCTCCCTTTACTTTGATTAAATTTTTTTTTATCACATTCAGTCCTCAACTTGGTCGCCAGTCGCGCATAAATCACGCTTAACTCGTTAAAATCTAATAATTTTTTATCGCTTTGTGTTTGTTTTTTTTTTTTTTGTTTTTTTTTTTTGTTCTCCCTTTTCTCTTAGCAGACTGGATATTCACGTTTGAATTACACTCCGACGACGGATCTCGACTATGGAACGATATCCTGTTGGGGCAGAAACTCAATTGGACTTCAGAAGACACCGTGCATTTTTCAAATTATAGCTGCAGGTAATTTAACATTTTCCCAGCAATTCCATCTCATTCCAGTTTGGTACCAATACTCATTCGCATCCATTCACGTTGGGATCCATGGAATCCTTGTTACAATTTTTTTCTCTATGCCACCTTGCTAAGATTACAGCTTTCCGTTATTTAAATATGGCATCCGAATATCTGCAGTCGGGTGGTGTGGATGAATGCAGGTATAGATGAGGCTGGTATTCCAGCAATATAACGGCAAAGGAATAAGGACAAGTGAAAATAAGAAAAAAAAAGAAAGAGTAAATATCAAAGGACCCATCCCTGGTGTTGGTTCGTTGGCAACAAGCTGTGACTGTGCCTGCAGGTGGGTGTTTATCTCTACGAATGCACTTTGTGGAGACTTGTAGACTCATTGTCATTCCTATTCACTGGCTCGTATACGAATTCAGCCGATAGGGTTTATGACACAATGACTTTGGCTGGCAAGGAATTATCTCCTTGAACAACCAGTAGATAGACACCCGACAGCAGACAGGTAGTCGAGCAAACTTGGTTTACTTATTCCTTGCCGTGTCTTCATTTAAGTAAAGGAAAGGCACAAGCATAGCGGATAGTGGCTATGCTGAATAACCAGCAAACTAATTAAGCCATGTGTCCTAATGGATGATGTGATCAGCATTAGTGAAATCGTTTCGTCCTTTCCCGTATTTCACATGCATCCTTTTTCACTTTTCCCCTTTTGAATACTCCTCTCGAACAGGACGACCGTTTCCGCTGCAGAATTGTACGGTAACGAATCAATCAACAGATTCCCTGCAAGTGGATTGTATTGAAGGATTTGATGGTGGATTGCCACAGGGATTCATCATGGAGTTGGTCGAGTTGTCTACATTGCGTCTAGCGAGAAACTTGAGTCTTACGGTGAGTACGTCTTTCTTTTTATTTTTTTCTTTTACGAGCATTCATCCATTACCGGCTTGCATTTAAGTATGTATGTTCGTGTGTGAAATGTCCTTATCTGAACTGGGAGTTTTAGTTTTTATCCAATCATCAAATTAATGCTGATTGGTAATGGTTTCAATTTTAGTTTCCACCTGAGCAAAGTCATCCTCGAGCCACACTTTTCAATTTCTCTCTCGACATCAATTCAATTTGCATTACGCTCTTTCCTCATTTTACATTTACTACTTTACTTGGTCGCTCGACGTTCAGAGAAAACAACTCAATTCGAATGCGGCAAAATCAAACCGCAGAATATACCTAAGTCTGTTAGCAATATTACAAAAGTTCTTTACCCCAACGGATTGAACTTTCATTACCTGTAATTGCAATAGTAATAATCCATACGCTAACCTCTTAGATTGTGAACTGTAGTTCCTGATCTCTATTTTGCACAACCAATACAAACTCCGTCGTCCTTATCGTCATCTTTTCGATGTACTCGTGCTCGTACTTGTTTGCAGTCGTCATCACCGTCGTCGACCTAACTGAAAAAAAAACCTAATACAAGTCACACAAGGACCCTCTTGCAAACATTTTTCCTTCGATACAAACAATTTTATTAGAGCTAAAGGTAATACCAACCATATTGCCCACTATATCCAGATCCTTGTGGCTGCATGTGCCAGTAGTGTCCTGGAGTTCGTACAAAATGAAATGAAAATTTCAGTCATCTATCCACTGCTTCCGTGGTAAACCGTTTGGTGCTTTGGTTACAAAACTTTTGCACTTTAATTAAATTCGTCTTGAAACGAAAAGCGACGCACAGAAAGTAGACTGGTTGGCTATTCAAAGACCAAACAAGTAGCATAAAGGCAAATAGGTAAAATTATAAATTGTGATACAAGGTGGAATTGAAAGGACATTCGTTTATTGGATACCAGCAAAGGCCAAAGCAGCAAAGAAACTGAGCTCTTTTGTTAACGACATGAAATTAGTTTTTGGTTATAATTGAACATATGTATGTATGTATATGGGAACAGAATGACTTTAGAAGAAAAGACCGGCAGGTATTTGTTACCCTGACATTGGAAGGCAACCTTGTGCGTAATACGATTTGTGTTCATAACGATATACTGCCTACTTTATTATTTTCTGCCTCGTTTTAAGACTTAAGAAGGCTCTATTTATTCGTACATGTATATCGGCTGATATGAAAAGTCTGCGTGTTTTTTTTTTTTTTTTTTTTTTTACACCTTGTGCGGTTTATTGGCGAAAAACTTGGCTTATTGTTTTTCAACAGCTTTTCAGCCGACGAAATGGACAATCACCCTCTAGTCCCATTGAACACTCACCATTACCTTGTCTACCGTGAATCCTTTCTTTGAAGTAGTTAATGGAGAGTTACTGGCCAAACTTCGAGATTCATTGAGTAATCTGCTCTTTTAGATGAGTTGAGTGCCACTCACTGTCTCCTGAAAGCTTACGTGTCACTTCTGCTTCCGTCATTAGCCGACCAGAGGCAGGTGCATCTTTGACCCTAAAAATGTCCCGAACAGAATCGAGAAAACCACTTCTGGGTCTCGCGTTCATTCACAGTATTCTCGCACTTCACACTTCTTCACACTTCACAAATTTTACGCATGTTTTGGTTTTTTAATTTTTGTATGAAATAAGCATCACATAAGATGTTACTTCAGATACGCGGTGTGGCAAATAAGTTCCGGCAATTAGTTCAAACTCAGGAACTATCACCACTAAATTGTTCGTCAACATCTGCCGAGGATGAAGTCGTGAGCACGTTTTGTTTGTGTGTTGTGCGTATTTTTCGAAGAAAAAAACTTTTCATGTAGCGTCGTAAAAATGAGTGACTCATATTACAGGCAACATATTGTCATTAAATTTTTTGTGAAATTTAGTGAGAAACTCTCGAAAATCCTGTAGGTGGTGTATATAGACGAGTATGTATATGTCGAAAACACGTGTGTTTGATAAGGCAAAGCGGTTCAAGAAGGGCCGTGAATCAGTTGAAGACGATCCATGTGAAAAATTTCCCGGCAACTCTCGTGCCGCAGCATCGTTCATCTTGAACATCTTCATATCGACCTGACAGTGACTGGACAGTTCAATGTTGGCCTCCTGAAGGGCTTGCGAACACGTGTTTTCCATGTGCGACCCGACAATGCGCCTTTCTATTCCTCATTGATTGTGCCATAGTTTTTGGCGAAAATAAACATTTCAACTGTAAACCGAGAAAAGAAAGGTGCAACCTACCCCTTAGTACTAGTACTGAGTAGTGCGAGGAAACGGAAATATCGTAGCTCGGGCATATGAGTGTGGCGTTTGAGGTTGTTGAGTTCAACATCGGCGCGCAACAACGATAGACATACATATGTCCGAGTTGACTGCTTGTTGTTATCGGTTAATACAACGTTGCCGCATTCACCCTTTATCGTTTGCCCCCTACGACTTGTTTTTTTTTTTATAAAGTCACACCTCAGGGGTGTAGAGAAGGTCAAAGAGGCTGTAACTATTGGTCTGAACGAGTTAACTACAGAGGATTATCAAGCGTGCCGCGAATCGTGAAAATAACATTGTGTAGAGTAAGAGGCGAACTATTGAGATGGTCGATAGTAAAATTGTGCGACAAACTTAATTTGATTGATTTTTGTAATTGCGACGCCTCGTATTGCACTCATTTTGAAATCAATATAACTTTCCACACCAATGACGAACTACAAAACTGTGTACACAAGTCTGAAAGAACGCCTCTCACACTCTTCCTGGTGCAGTTCACTCCCAACAGCAAGCTGGACTGTCTAAGGGAAATTACCTCCCTAGATAGCCTGCGTGTAAGATGGGAAAGATTAAGAAGGCGCGGAAACATCTTGCAATGTATCCGCTGCCAACGGTTCGGGCACGCCGCGTCGAACTGCGAAATGCAGCCACGATGCGTGAAGTGCGCAAAGGACCACAAGACCGAGGAATGCGACCTAGGCAAGGACAAGGTCTTAGATAAAGAGCATCTTAAATGCGTACTCTGTGGGAATCCGGGACACCCTGCTAACTATCGGGGATGTCTTAGGTTCCGGCAACTAAAAAAATCAAATTTGGCTCGGCAAAAGAAAGCGGAGCGGATACCTCCCCCGAAAATCCTCCAAACACCAGCCGTCACTCCCCAAATGACCTACGCCCAAATGGTGTCAGGTCAGGGAAAAGCGGTACAATTGCCCAAGGCTGCTCCCAAAGTCCCAGTGCCCGTCTTTAAGGCACCAGAGGCTGAGGGGGACCTGCGCTCGATTCTGTTCGCCATACAAGGGCAGATCAGCCAGCTCCAACAGCAGATCCAAAGGCAGGCGAATCGGGTGGACACGATCTACTCGCTTTGGCCGGGCCTAGCGCCTCTACAGTCGTAATGGGTACGCTGGTAGAGAGTCCCTTAAAGATCCTGTCTGTGAATGTGAATTCACTGATCAGGATCGAGCGAAGAACTGTTCTTTTTAACCTGTTGCAGAACGAAAGCCCTGATGTGCTTCTGGCTAGCGAAACTAAGCTAAACCAGAAGCACAAAATTCGGCACAATTCTTATGATATAATAAGAAGAGACCGACCCAACGCCACACAAGGCGGAGGTGTCGCTATCTTCATTCGTAAGAATATAAAACATAAAGTCATATATAGCAGTGAAGTACGGCGGTTCCAGGTGCTAGAGGCCTGTATTGTGTGTATCCCCCTTCGGAACGGAAGGAAGATGTACATAGTATCGGCCTATGCACCCGAAGCACCTCAGCCCAACATATTTATTACAGAGCTCGAAACACTCTTTCGTTTTCTGCGCTTGGACTCGACGGAGAACTATTACGTTCTGGCCGGGGATATGAATGCCAAACATGGTGATTGGGGAAATAATGTACTCAACACCAGAGGGAGCCTACTAAGCCAATGGTGGGATCTGCACAACATTGAGTACAGAACTAAGTTACTCGCAACGGATAGTCCGTCGTTTCCCAGAAGCGGCTCCTATCTGGATCTTATGCTGCTTGACTCGCGATTAAGACTGGCGAACACGAACGAATGGTCTACGAACTGTCTACGGACCGTCGACTACGACAGTGACCATTACGGACTCGGTGCCGTAATCCAAATACCGGACGAGTTTGCAGAAATGGCAGAGTATGTCCAAACGCATCCCTACGATTATAGTAGGGCACGTTGGCCACGCTTTGCCAACTGCCTGACGAGAGCACTCACTTCGAGCGCCTCCTCCCCACCGACCAACAGGAACCTGTCAAACGATGAAATTGACAGGAACCTTATACAAATGGACGAAATAATTAAACAGACGATAGACAGAACGATACCACGCCAACGGCATCACGACACCACTGACGTTTACCGAAACGCGACCATAGACGCACTTCACAGACAGAAAAGTAGACTCCTGTCAAGACTCAAACTCTTGTATAGGCAGTTTACCGACCGACAAAACTCGGAGGTCAGGACACTAAAGTCGCTGATTAAAAATCTCCAACAGCTGATCAAAGAAAATTACAAACTATCTGTAAGTCTGCACTGGAACAACAAAATTCGTGCTGTAAAATCCAACAACGCGAATATGTTCCCGCAGATAAATAAAATATTTAGGAGAAAAAATCAGAGCGACATTCAGGATCTCAAGCTTCCGAGAACGTCCGACAACGAACGTCTACTACGTACAGTCAGCATTGATCCAGAGAGCGCTGTTCTGGACGACGATTTCTTTGTGATCGAGGATCCTCAAGAGAAAGTGGCAACAGTGGGAGCTGTCTTCCAGGAAGTGTACAAGGTGAATAAAAGCATTCGCCCGAACCACGACTTGGAGAACAGAGTCCTGTTAAACCACTTCTACCTTCGAAGCGATATTGAACGTTGGCGATCTGAGAACCCCGGTTTCACCAGGTTCAGTGACGATTTCACGGCAAACAATGCCGTCACCAATGAAGGGGCTAACCCACTATTCGTTTCGGCGGAGGATCTCCAGTTGATCTTCATGTCACTCAGAAAGAAAAAATCCGCGGGTAATGATGGTATATCCAATGTTGTGCTCAGGCATCTCCCACCAGTGGCTGTAGAGAGGTACACCATCCTGTTTAACAATGCACTGAATAATGCACATTATCCGGGGCATTGGAAAACGGCGGTGGTCCAACCAATCCCTAAGAGGGGCAAAGACTCCTCTAACCCGGCAAATCTCCGGTCGATAAGTCTCCTTCCGAGTATCAGCAAAGTCTTCGAGAAGGTAATCCATAGAGCCCTGTCCAAATGGGCTGAGGACAAAAATATCATTCCGGATAACCAATTCGGTTTCAGGGCGGGGCATGATACCATACATGCCGCGTCGAAACTCGTCTCGGATGTCCAATGGAATAAATGCAAGAACCAATGTACGGGTGCCTGCCTGGTTGACTTGGAAAAAGCCTTCGACACCGTATGGTTAGAAGGACTCTACTACAAGCTCAAACAGCTGGGCATAAGTAAACCATTGCTATATATGATCTATGACATGATGAAGGGTAGAAAGTTCGTTGTGAAAATTGCCAACGTGACTTCTACTCAAACATTCGAAATTAAAAATGGACTGCAACAGGGCAAAGTGAACTCACCGATCCTTTTCAGCATTTACATCAGCGATCTGATAGTTTCTCTTCGCCATTTGATAGCGTACGCGGACGACTTGGTTGCGTACAGATCAGGTCCAACGATCGATGTCATTGGCATTTTATTGCAGCGTGACTTCGACAAAATTCAGCAGTTCTGTGATGACTGGAAGTTGAAAATCAACTTCCAGAAATCAGAGACTATCTTATTCAGAACGCCTTTGTCTAGGGCCTCTAGGGACACTAGAAAGCACTGGCGAAGGTTCTCAATCCTTGGACCGGACGGGCGTCCACTGGCAAATAGAAGTGTAGTCAGATACCTTGGGATCTGGCTGGATCAGTATCTATATTTTGATAAAAATGTGGATGCTGCTCTGGCAAGGGCTCGGGGCGCTTTCGCTCTGACAAGATGGCTGTTCCATAGCAGCCAACTTGACTGCAGAGTGAAGGTAATCTGCTAAATGGCCCTAATCAGGCCCATGATTGCCTATGGATGTCCCGTTTGGTTCAATGTGAGTGCCAGCCTGATGGAAAGGATTCGAATGTTTGAGAGACAATGTCTAAGGACTTGTCTCTCATTGCACAGAACACCAGAATCCGAGTACACGAAATTCTATCCCAACGAGGTCCTATACAATAGGGCAAGGATTTTACGGATAGACAATTTTCTGATAAAGCTGATTCGAGGTCACATTGCGAGGGCAATGACTTCGGTCAATAACTTGATCTCTGGGGCTTACTACCCCAACAGTATGTACCATGAGCGTGTGCGACTTAGCGGCTTTGTCCCTCCGGAAGCATTCCTCTATCTAGATCACTGTGGACTAATCCAGGATAGATTGGCGGTACCGCTAATCTTCCATGTGGCACGAAAGTACGTGGAACGGCGATTCCTCTACGGAGCTGAGGTCGAGCTCTGTGAGCCGGAGCGCCTCAGGTTCAGCAGGGCGGTTTCAGACCGCGATCGGAGAGACGTTGTGAGGCAGCAGCAGCGCTTTTGGTGGCTGGAGATGACTCCGCAGTAAGCCTCTTCTAGGCAACAATCGCCAACACCAATGGCATACATAGGGTAGGGTAGGTTAGGGTAGACTAAGGTAGAATAAGTATATACACAAAAAAAAAAAAAAAAAGAATAGGCTAAGTTTAGTTATATTAGAATAAGATAGAATAAGATAAAAATAAACAAAAAAATTCGACAGTATGCTAAGTTTTTTTAAAATTTCTTAGGTTTTAATAAATATTTAAAATTAAATGTAAAAAAGAAAAAAAAATATGATATTAAGTCGAAAGACATTTTTGGAAAAAAAATAAACATATGTAGGTTATCTTAGAGCGTCCGCATGGGGCCAGTAAGGTATTTTCAATATAATGTATTAAGTTAATTAAGCTAGTTTAAGTCATTTTGTCTAGCGTAAGATAGCTATAAGTTTAATATTAATAAAAAATGATTTTTTAAACTGAAAAAAAAAAACTGAAACTGAACACCTCTCACACACACGTTTTCTCGACAGAGTTGGATTCGTGCCAGCCAATGAGTGGCTATCAACACCACCTAGTATTCAATGCTCGGCATTGTTATTTTTACGTGATACGGGGACTCTCTGGCATACTGCCGTGGCGGAGTGGGTAGTGTGTTCTCCTTTGACGCCGATGACACGGTATCGAATCCCGAAGACGGTCATGTTATCGAATGTGTTTTTCACGGTGCTGAGTCCTCAGCGGAGTTCTGTAGTTTACTCGTAATCCTCAAGAAAAACATCTCGAAATTCGCCGTTCGTAATCGGCAATAAACTGTAGTTTCCTTCCACCTATAAAATAAAAAAATAAAATCACACACAGCATGGGTGATTGAGAGAAGCTAGGCTTATGTTTTCCATAAACTTTAACGCTTGCTGCTCCTGATAAACCCTCATCACCTTTTATCTGCACTTGAACTACTGTAGGTGTTATATTGATTTTGAGGAGTCTAACGCGATTAAGTGTAGGAGATAACCATGCAGTCAGATCGATTGTGTAGAATATCCGTCGCTCGTGTAGAATGACATCAGTTGTGTGGTACGTAGCACCGTCCTGTTAGAATCACTTGTCGTTCAGATACTTACTTAGGACCTTAGGACTTAATTAGGACCGAAAGAAATTAGTTATCATCGATCGGCGGTGCTCTCCTTTTGATGTTGATACTTATGATATCGTTGTTTCGTTTACGAAGAAATTCACACCAATGATGCCACCGATCCACCATCTATAACATCATCCTGAATCCGGCAATATTGCTGAAGATTCTTTTGCCGAAATAGGGATCACTTTCCAAATGCTCCAGAATTCAGCAGGCACACTTCTATGACAATTTTCCTTCAGCTCCTTGCCCAGCTGGATTTTGTGTGGATGGTCCAAGGCTTAATATGCGTTCACGCCACAACCAAAGAAGAGGACAGTCGACTTAAAAAGGACCTATACGATCTCCTGGACAGAACCTATGCCCAATGTGTCCCAGCTACGATACAAAAATAGCACTAATGCGAAACGGGGAAGTATAGCCTACAGTCGACCAACAACCAGATTGATCACGTTGCGATCGATGCCAGACACTCATCCAGCATCCTTTAAGTATGAGCCAACATCGACTCGGATCACTACCTTGATATACAAGGTACGATTAGGGTTAACAATGATGTCACGGAGGCGAGCTGGACAACGAAAGTTTGACGTCGGAAAGCTACAATCGCAGGTGACCGCTAGGATCTTTACCGGTCCGATACAGTCCACAGAACAACAGAGGGAGCATTGCCAGCGTGCCATCAGAGACGCTGCCTCTGATGCATTAGTTTTCAAACCGCCGCCAGGTAGAAACTCCTGGTTTGATGAGCAATGTGAGCAAGCCGATGTAGCAAAGCAAACTGCCTACAATACAATGCTACATATGTAGACGGCCGAAAGCCGCTCGTTAACATTACGAGCAGAAAAGGAGGGAGGAACACACGCTTTTACCACGGGAATGGTGCTCGCAAGTTTTACGAAAGAGTAAAACAAACATGCCAGGGCTAAAAAACCCAGAGCTATAAAGCCAGAGCTGAAGCCCGTAGACATGAAGACGGACAACTAGTAATAGATTCACAGTGGATGCTGAGAAAATGGATAGAACACTTCTGTAGATTGTTTAAAGAAATATCTGATACCGCTGTCAGGCAGAACGGTCCATTCGCAACGGACGAAGGTGCAAGAGATATCCGTCCACCCGACCTAGTTGAAACCAACCTGGTAATTTTCTGCGGAACTATGCACCATGCTCATCTGTAGAATATGGTCGGAGGAAAGTATGCTCGACGAATGAAATCTCTGCATCGTTAGCCCAGTCCACAAGAAAGGAGACCCCCATAACTGGATCAATTACAGGGGTATAAGTCTCCTTAACACCCCATATAAGATCTTCTCTGCCGTATTGTGTGAATGCCTGCAACCCCTTGTGTAACCCTTATGTGGTTCTTATTAGTGTGGTTTCAGGCAATGTAAATCCACAATATAACAAACGCTCACGCTGCGGCAGATCTTGGAGAAACCCATGAATTTCAGATCGACACTCACCACCTTTTCGTTTCGTCAGTTTTAAAGGCACATATAACAGTGTCTACAGGGATTAGCTATATACTAGAGTCATGTTATGTTTTGACGTCCCTGGCAAACTCGGCAGGTTGTGCAGGATGACAATGCAGAGTTCTCGCTGCTCCATTAAGGTCGGTACTGAATTAACCGAGACCTATCATGCTGACGCACTGAAATGTAACTTTTTCAAATTCCTACTCACTGGCCAATACAAAAGGTACCATCTATTTCAAGTCTGCGCAATTGCTTGCTCACGTGGATGACATTGACATATTCGGACGAAAACAGCAAGACGTCAATGAGGCTTTCAAAAGCATTGAAGCAAAAGCGGCTGTGCTCAGTCACGTTCCTCATAAATTTTTGTCCTTTTTGCTCCCTGTGTTCAACAATTGTCACACTTACCGAATGCAAACATAACTGGCACATAGCGAGTCATGCTAATAACGCTTTGCTGCTGGAGCAAATTACACTATGGTAAGGTCCTAACAACTACTGTATTTAGATTGCAAAGCCTAGGACGGACGTTCAGTTCACCACTCTGCTCGTCGGTGTTGTACAAATGTTTTAAAATCTTTGTCCATTGAATAAAATTTCAAGCCGAGTATAACGCAGTTTTGAATGGAAAGTGACCAGACGTACTGCTGCAGGCATAACACTCACAGTAGGTATATGCTCAACTGAAATTCATCCTCTGCGTGCTCGAACAAATTACTACGGACTATAGCCAACGCGGAATTGGGTCGGCTCTCGTCCTATCTAGGACAACTACCCCTCAGAGTAGTGAACGAACATCAACGACCCAAACCACTGCACTCCGTTCAGGTTGTGTGTGTAAACACGTCATAAGAGAATATAAAAACTCTTGAACCTATGCGAGTCTCCGAAAAAAAAAAAGAAAAAACTCTCAGAGCATAATCTTCCAATATGTTACTACTTACCTTGTTACTGTCCCTACTCCCCATCCAATCCCATGCAATTCCGTAGCAGGCTTTATAGCAGACGAAGCACTAATAAATTTTTTATTCATCAGCCATCGAACAAGTAAAACTGATGTAAGTCCAAAAATTCGACATGCATTATTTCAGCTCCAAGGATGTGCACCTGCAGCGAGCGTAAGCGGGTCAATCCCACACTAATTGTTTTGCTATGAACTCGCGACCGGCAAGTTAGGTCGACGTTTCACTGATGCCCAGCATGATGAGTTTGTTTAGCAAAATTATATTGACTCGTAATGATGCTTGCCAGGCGTTGGCTATAAAAGACCGCGCATTTCCTACAAGAATCACTACGTATTCGCTTTGTCAATCTGCAGCATGGACTGTCTTTCCAACTGTGGCTCTGATACTCAGCGACCCAGTCGTTGGCAGAAGATATAACCGTGAATGCGGACGGACTTATAGCCAGTTCAGGTTCTAAGAAGTATTCCTTCAAGTTCAGTCTAGTGAGCTCGTCGAAGATTTAATTTTCTGGTAGCCCAACATGACCCGGGACCCAGACAAACCTCAGCAAATGCAACTGTCAATATTTAGCTCTTACGATTGCGTAAATCTCTGCTTGACGAATAACGCATGTTCTTCTACAGCACCTAAGGACTTGGTCCACAACATTAAACAAGTTAAGGCACACAATTTCGATTGCAATGGTCAGGTCGCGTTCCGCTAAATCGTTCCCCAATACTGTGAAAAGTCAATCAAATGGCCTAGGACCCGGAGCCAATTTGACTTACCATTCATTAGTTACAGAAATCCTTTCAGATTTATTCATTACATGTCCACTGCTATGCACGACTTGTGCATCCATACTCTCTTTTCCGGAAATCTCCATTCGACTATATTTATACACTGCCGTCTTTAGTGGAGAGCACCTGAACACTTTACGACGTGAAAGCAATCTATTGTGCGAATTAAGTTAAACCAGTTCCTGTTGTTCAATTATAATTTTTATTTTTATTTTTTTCAGAGGACACCAGTGAGCTTTTTCATCGACAATCTGGAACCAGGCACATCCTATCGAATAATTCTTTTTGCCGTTAATGCCAAAGGACGTTCGGAGCCAACGATAATTGACGATATTACTTTTAAGGGCGTCGCAAAGTTTACAGGTAAGTGCATTTTCCGGTAAATTAAATTGAATTATCCCGAAACCGAAACGAACCCAAACGGCTAAGTAAATCAAACGGATTTGTTACTTCTTTGCCCTATTTGTTCTGATCAAATCCACGTAAATATCATCTGGATACGAACGTGTTCGATGCACCGATACAGTCAGTTGTCACGTAGGACAAGAATCAACGACTAAAATCGATTCCACGACAATAAATTCAAAATATAATTCCGTCAGCATAATGCAATTCATAGTGATATATGTATGTCCAGAACGAATTGTTATCTATTCATTGGTGTTATCCTTTTATCCTGACCATACGTACTAAGGTATGATATACGATGGAACGTTGTAGCTTCTATTAGCATAGTACTATGAAATGTTTTGTATTTTCCATCTTGCCGGGTAGTGAGGAAGAGAATCACATTCAGCCGGTAGTCATTGTGCCCGAGAGCGGTCTCTATCACAAAAATTCCACTTTTTCACAAACTGTAAAATACCAAGAATGCGAGGGATATACAGCTCCGACTTGAATTGGAAAGTGGGCAAAGAACACGAGGGGGACTATACATAGAGTAGCGCTACGGGGACGAAGGACGAAAATAATGATATGAAAAGTTTTCCTTTGCAGAATTGTTTTTACCGGAGTAAGAATTTTGAATAGGACAGCAGGAAGCCGAAATCCTATGTTTAATTCATGGGAATTTCAATTAGATTTGCCCTTTTCGTTGTTGCTGTGTTTTTTTTTTTTTTTTTCTCCGTGTTGGTAGGTTGTTGTTTTGTCGTTTGAGGTTCACTTCAGTCCTTTGTTTTCCTCTGGCGGGAATGGGAGGTGGGCGGAATGAGTGTGGCAATTGAAGACACTCCTTGGTTTCTTTTTTTTTACAGTGTGTTTCGACCGATGGACAGTATAGTTTTGCATAAATAAATGATGTGACCATGACAACAATCGGTGAAGAAATGATCGCATTGAAATGCAATGTGCAGTCGCTGGTGATGACATTTACTATTGCACATTGATTTATTCATTCGTATTAGGTGGCAGGCCATTCAAATTGATATGTTGCATTATACATAGATCAGTTCAATGCTTCGTTGTAAATCTTATTTTTTCTCACTTTTAGATACAAGGTTATGATAGTCTTGATGAGGTTCGACAATTTCTCATTGTTGCATTATAGCGCCCCAATTGATTTCTGTGCATAACCCTTTAATAATGGACCAACATGTTTTGTTCAACCGTTTCGGCAATTTTTCTATCCACATTTTCTAAATACACTTCATGTATCCTTGTGCACGCAAAGGTCTAGAGTTAAAGTTAGAGAGGATTAGGGGGCGGGACAGGGTCGCCTGATCACTGCAGCGACTAGTGGGCCTATTGTGATATCCCCCAAATACAGTTGACTCAGAAATCCTGAGTTCATAATAACATTTAGAATCCTTTTGAGTGAACTTGCAGCAATTTATTCTGCTTCCAGATAATATTTGTCTAAGTGACGATGGGTGTACTGACAAGGCAGTTACAATGGCACAATATGTGCTCTGTGCGTCTTCGTCCTCATTACACATTCTGTAAGTGGCATCTGGTACAATGCCAATGGATTGGAGATGTTTGTTGACTGGGCAGTGTCCAGTAAGAAAAGCTGTGAATATGCGAATCTGACTCCTCTTTCTCCTGAGAGATGAAGTTGGGAGGAACAGCTTGGCTTGTTCGCTACCTTCCGTTTGTGACCAGTACTGATCAGCCGTGTTCCTTAACCAACTGTTTATACAGCATTTGGTAGTACTGATGGGTATGCCGCAGAAAGGCCGTGGCATCATGAATGGTGATGCGGAGCCTTTCCTTCCTAGTAGGTCTGCCTTTTCGTTGCCTGTATGGCCGCTGTGTCCAGGTATCAAAATGTGGTGAACTCTGTTTGTACTGGCCAGCTGGTGTAGTAGTTGTAGGCAGTCTCATACCAGTTTGGAGGTGATTTCATAGCTCCTTAGGGCCAGAAGTGCAGCCTTGCTGTCAGAGAGGATATAAATGTTTGTATTAAATATACATAGTTCTGTTGATATTTTCTCTAAAGCAGAATTCTATTGCAAAAATCTCTGCTTGAAAAACGGAGTTATATCTGTCCATGCTGTAGTAGATGAGTGTGCTCCGTATACTCCAGCCCCAACGCCTTCATTCGTTTTGGAGCCGTCTGTGTACCACAAGTAGGATCCGCGATTGAAAGAGTGTCTTTCCTGTTCCCAGTTGTTTCCGTTGGGGTATGTGACCTTGTAGTTTTGGCTGAAGTTGTATCTGGGGAGACAATTGTGTGTGTGAGATATCCTTAGGATTTCATGCCTGTTTAGTTCAGTAAGCATGTCAAGCCTACAATTAGAGTCATCCCCCGCGACTAGTTCATGGCTTCTTTCTTCAGTTGGTGATGAAGAGGTGGGAGGTCCGTGAAGGTTTCTAGTGAGGTTTAGAGATGCGCAAAATAGTTCCAACCGCGGAACGAACATGGAGCCGTTCTTTTCCTGATCGGAACTAGTTCCAGGAACTAGTTCCTCGGAACTACAATACATATGTATGTACATATGTATTTAGCTTTTTTGTTACTGAATTCAATGGCAAAATGAAAAGTTACGACAGATTTTTTAAAAACATGTTTTATTATCATTTCAAACCAAAAGCAACCATAAAAAATTAGTTTAGTTTATTTCATTTATTCATTTTATTTATTTGTTTCAGAAACTGAGAAAATAACAGATAAAATATGTACATAAATCATGCATGCATACTCGCACCGATATGGAACTAGCAAACCATGTCCATGTCCGGACCTGAATGCATACTCATTACTCGCACCGATATGGAACTAGCAAAAACATGTCCATGTCCGGAACTAAATGTATACTCGGACCTATCGGAACTATCAAAAACATGTCCATGTCCGGAACTAAATGTATACTCGGACCGATATGGAACTAGCAAAAACATGTCCATGTCCGGAACTAAATGTATTCTCGGACCGATATGGAACTAGCAAAAACATGTCCATGTCCGGAACTAAATGTATACTCGGACCTATCGGAACTATCAAAAACATGTCCACGTCCGGAACTAAATGTATTATCGCACCGATATGGAACTAGCAAACCATGTCCATGTCCGAACCTGTATGCGTACTCGCACCGATATTGAACTAGGAAACCATGTCCATGTCCAGACCTGAATGCATACATACATGTATGATATTCGTTCACGAACGAAATGCGGTGCGGGCATTATATTCTTTCATTTCTTTTCTTCATTTCAGTTCCAGTGTGCTGTACAGTGTACAGTGTACACTGTACACCAACTGTTCGAGCTTTATCGCAAACTACGGGGTATAACTCATACCGTATGAGAAGCATGTTCGTTGCATTTATGTTTTTTTTTTTCGTCTTGTACATATGTGATTGATGAATAAGGGTTGAATGGAACTATGGAACTATTTTCGTTCGTATGGACTATACATGTCCGGAACTACCCAACTCTAGTGGGGTTGTTCTCATGGCCCAAGTAATACAGATACAAGCTAGTCTTTGCAGTTTGTTGAGCTTGACTTGCACTGATACTTGTTTTGTTTTGTGCCACCAGACGGGCTCAGGGTATGTAAGAATTGGTCTGGTGATTGCTGTATATAGCCAGCGGGATATTTTGGGATTTGTGCCCCAGTTTTTCTCAGTGAGACTTTGCTGATCCATAGGAGATCCTGGCTTTCTCAATAGTCTTTATAATGTGAGAGTTCCTAGTGAGCTTTTCGTCTTTTCTCTTCACCAAAGATGGTGGGTTTGGTGAGTTTAGGCCTGATCTTCCTTGTTGCTGAAGGCGACTATAGTGCTTTTTCTGAGGTTGACATTTAGTGCAACCTTTATGCAATAATTTGCAACAAGGTTTAGTGCCCTTTGGAGGAGTTCCGAGACTATGTCCTCGAATTCGCCTCTGATTAGGATCACTATGTCATCGGTGTAGCCTTGACGTAGAAACCATTGTTGATGAGTATGTTAATCAATTCACTGGCTACGATGGACCATAGCAGAGGTGAGAGAACCCCGCCTTGAGGGCAACCTTTCGCGGCATTTACACTGATTTTATCATTGCCTAGTTAAGTGTTCATTTTCCTATTACTGAGCATGTGTTGGATCCAATTGCATGTGGTGTTGTCTATCCCTGTACTGAGGATGCATTGTTTTACATATTTGGGTGTAGTCGGAATTATCGAAGGCACCCTCGATATCAAGAAAGCAACCTATCGCAATTTCTTTGTCGCTCAGGGATTTGTTGGTCCGGGCTGTTAGCTCCTGAAGAGAATCTTCCTCTTCTTAGTGGGCCCTACAGTTCGGGGTGAACCTGGGCCTCAACCAACATGCCCCTCCATCTAGCACGATCTTTCGCTAGCCTTTTTCATTGCCGCACACCCAGTTGGCTGAGGTCCCCTTCCACCTGTGTGCGCCATCTAAAGGGCGGCCGTCCTCTGCTTCTTCGTCCCTCCGGGTTGGATTCGAAGACTCTCCGGGTTGGAGCTGTGGTGTCCATTCGCTCTACATGGCCCAGCCATCTTATGCGTTGAATCCGTAGACGCCTGACTAGGCTCATGTCGCCGTACAGCCCGTAAAGTTAGTGGTTGAATCTTCTCCTCCATCCCCCGTCTGCGCTTATAGGCCCGAAAATCACGCGCAAAATCTTTCTCTCGAACCGACCAAGGGCCTCCTCATCCGCTTTTGATAGTGACCATGCTTCTGCGCCGTACAACAGGACCGAGGAGATAAGGGTCTTATATAGAGTCAACTTTGTCGTTCGGGAGAGTCTCTATTACTCAATTGGCTCCTGAGCTCAAAGAAACAGCGATTGGCAATAGTGCTTCTGCGTTTGATTTCGGAACTGATGTCGTTATTCCAGGTCACTGCGGAGCCAAGGTAGACGAAGTCCTTAACTACCTCGAACTTATATCTGCCAATACAAACGTTCTGGCCAAGACGTCGGTGGTGATCGTCCTTTTTTGATGACAGCATACACATATTTAATTTTGCCCTCGTTTACCGCCAAACCAATTTTCGCCGCCTCTATTCTCAATACTTGCAAATGCCTCATTGACATCTCGCTGTAGTCTACCTATTATGTCAATATCGTCGGCGTATGCAAGGAGTTTGCGAGGATTTGAAATAGATTGTGCCTCTTGTATTGGCTAGTGATTTTTGCACAATCGTTTCTAATATGATGTTGAAGAAATCACACGACAGAGCATCGCCCTGCCTAAATCCTTTTTTGACACCAAAACTATCGGTTAGGTGTTCATCGATTCGGATGGAGCAGCGAGCATTCTACAAAGTCATCCTGCATAGTCTGACGAGTTTAGCAGGTATGTCAAAGGTAGACATAGCGTTGTATAGGTCGTCTCTAATTACGCTGTCGTATGCGGCTTCGAAGTCGACAAATAGGTTTTTTTCCAGGATCTGCCGTAGTGTGAAGATTTGGTCGATGGTGGACTTCCCTGGCCTGAATTCGCACTGATAAAAACCTATCAGCTTATTTACAAAAGGCTTCAGGCATTCACACAAAACGGCAGAGAAGATTTTGTAGGCGATTTTAAGGAGACTTATTCCTCAATAGTTGGCGCAATCAGAGGGGTCTCCTTTCTTGTGGATCGGGCATACGATGCTGAGACTCCATTCCTCGGGCATGCTTTCCTCTGACCATATCTTACAGATGAGCTGGTGCATGCTCCTAGCCAGGTCATCCCCAGCTGCCTTGAAGAGCTCCGCAGACAGTACGTCTGCGCCAGCAGCTTTATTCGACTTGAGCTTCGATATGGCAATCTTAACTTCGTCGAGGTCAGGGGACAGGATTCTCTGCGGTCTCCGTCGATTAGAAATGGATCATTCTGCCTGACAGCGGTATATTGACTAACATCGCCGTTATACAGTCTGCAGAAGTGGTTTTCCATATTCTTAACATCGACTGCGATTCTACTACTAGGTGTCCGTTCTTATCCCTGCAGGCTTCCGTTCTGGCTTTATAACCTTGGCATGTTCGCTTTATCTTTTGATAAAACTTTCGCGCTTTCGCGCTTCTCGTGCTCTTCCTTCTTTCTAACTCGTTGAGCTAACGAACTGCTCTTGTTCTTTTATGCAGCGAGGCTTTATATGCATCCTGCTTCGCTCTGTGAATCCTCCTGGGCTCGTCATCGAACCAAGTGTTTCTTCGTGGTGGAGCCTTGAAACCCAAAACTTTGGATGCAGAGTTTTTCAGGGCTTTTTTGCAAAGGCTCCACTGCTTTTCTATTGACAGCGTGGAGGATTGAGGTGTATTGGAGAGCTTAAGGGAGACGCAGTCGGTAAAAGCACGAGCGGTTTCTAGCGATAGTAGCTTTCCGACGTCATAGCTTTTTATTCTTACTGTACTCCGCTGCGTTCGTGATATCCGTAAACGCATCTTGGCTACTACAAGATAGTGGTCCCAGTCGATGTTAGCCCCTCGGAAAGTTCGAACATCAAGAATAATGGAGGAGTGTCTGACGTCGATCGCGATGTGATCAATCTGGTTGGTAGTCGATTGATCAAAAGACCGCCAGGTGCCTTTGTGTATATCGAGGTGCGGGAAGCGCGTACTGGCCAGAAGGAGATATCGCCCGGTGGCAAGATCATTCAGCCTGTGTCCGTTATCGGATGTGGTGTCGTGTAGGCTATGTTTGCCGATGACTCGTTCGAAGATACTTTCCTTACCCAGCTTAGCATTGAAGTCTCCTTGCACAATTTTAATGTCATACATAGCTGGGACATCGGGCATATGTTCTGTCTAGAAAATCGTGGAACTCGTCATTGGTGGAGTCATCCTTATCTTCCGTGGGGGCGTGGATGCAGATCAGGCTGATGTTAAAAAATTTAGCCTTGATACGGATTGCTATGAGGCGTTCGCTCATATGCCGAAAGCTTAGGACTTTTTGCCTTAGTCCACCTCGAACAACAAATCCGCATCCAAACAATCGTTGTCCTCTCTCCCTATAGCAGTCGCCATAGCAAATATCGCAGTTTTCCATCCGCTTTATAGCGGTCTAGGGCGTCCGCAAGTTGTTCGGCTGCACGTGGCCTGTTTAGGGACCTAACATTCCACGTACAAAGCCGAAGATCAATGCCCTTTTTTCGTTTTTTGCGAGGGTCGTCAACATGAATCCGGTCCGTTATATCCAAGGCTTGTGGTTGTTTCGGAATTTTTTTTTTTTTTTTACGGTTACGGCTTACTAGGCCGTAGCCCAACCGAAGGAGGCGCGCCATTCGCCCTTCCCCGTCTGCAATTTCCATAGGAAATCCCCAGATGGCACCACGAGGAGGTGGGGATGGGACTTACTAACAGTGCCGCAAGATATTCGACTACGCTGGCTCTTCTCGCTTTTTAGCAGGCCAGCATCCGTCGGATAGATGCTAACCCTACGTGGCCTTTGTTAGTCCTTTGCCATCCCAAATGAGTTGATAGCCCATTTTATATTTCCCTCGTGGAATATTGTTCGTGCTCTCCTCCAGGCCTCCCTGTAGGATCTAGTTACCCTAATCTGCAGACTTGTTTTGGAAAGAGTAGAGGGAATGATGTTGCAATCTGGGAAGTGCGTGCTTTTTTTTAGTACTTCTGGGCCATTTTCCGCGTAGGTGCCATCTGCTCTCCTCAACAGTCTAATTTGGTTAGTGTGCTCTTTGGCGAGAACTCTGTGGATAGGACCGCTGCTCTGAATGTCTGTTAAACTGCTGCAGAACTTTTTCCATGAGTCTATTTTGGTGAGTGAGGCGCGGTACTGTGTCCAGTCACCAGTCCCTTTAGCTTTGTTGAACAGTTTCCTAGTCAGTGTTCGTAGCTTGGCCAGTTTACTGTCATGCGATTGCATGACTTGGCTTTCTCTGGGCAAGCACTATAAAAGGCAGATAGGATAGTAGCATTAAGGCTGTCATAGCTAAGTTCATGGCTGTCTATGTATCTGATGCTATTAGGACAATTTCCGATCGATTGTGCGAGTTCTAGGCTATAGGTGTTCCAGTCTGTCGCTCTTGGTTGTCTGTATGTTCTGGTAATTCCTTCCTACCTTGACGCCAAAACAGATCTTTCGATGATCTGACATCGATGTTTCTGTTGAGACATGCCAGTTTAAGATAGAGTTACCTAAGGACGGGGTGGTTAGGGTGAGGTCTAGTACCTCTTCTCTAATTCTATTAATAAAGGTGGGATTATTTCCACGGTTTATGGTATCGAGGTAGTTTTTAAGAATAAATTCCAAAAC
Organism: Eumerus sabulonum; assembly: GCA_951905685.1. Lineage (NCBI taxonomy): Eukaryota > Metazoa > Arthropoda > Insecta > Diptera > Syrphidae > Eumerus > Eumerus sabulonum. The sequence goes on from OX645060.1 coordinate 216,632,855, forward strand.
GTACTCACTTCTTTAGTATATACCCGAGCTTCCCCATGCTGTGTGGTGGGCGTTGGCGTCACAGCACATAATGATTTGTCGGACTCTTCTTCCACAGTAGTCAAAAAAAAAAAAAAATCGAGAAGATCTTGCAGTGGTGAGAAGCTGAGATCGGTGAAGTCGCGCGCATGGTCTAACGGAATTCATGTTCTCAGTTTTTACAGTTTAAAAATCATTTTTATTAATGTGTTCTTATGGCAACCTTATGCTAGACAAAATGACTAAAACTAGCTTAGTTAACTTAATTACATTATATTATAAGTACCTTACTGGCCTCATATTATATATAATATATATAATATATATAATATATATATTGAGAGCACCGTGGCGCAGTGGGTAGTGTGTTGGCCTCTGACGCCGATGACACGGGATCGAATCCCGACACAGCCATGTCATCGAACGTGTTTTTCACGGTGTTTCTCCTCAGCGGGGTTCTGACAAAACCCCCTGTAGTAAAATTGTCATGAAAAGCTTCTCGAAATTCGCCGTTCGGAACCGGCAATAAACTGTAGGTCCCTTTCACCTATGGGAAAATGAAATCACACACAACATGGGTGATTGAGAGAAGCTCGGCTCAGGTCCTTCATGGACTGTAACGCCAACATACATACATACATATATATATTATATATATTATATTTTATGAATAAAATGTCTTTCGACTTACATATAATTCATGTTTTCACCTAAGCAGTATATGCAGTAAGGAATGCGTTCATAAAATTAGCGCAGTCGACATTCAATCAAACTCCGCTAATGCTCCATTAATCGAGGATATACATATTCTTCTTGAGAGCGCCGTGGCGCAGTAGGTAGTGTGTTGGCCTCTGACGCCGATAACAGGGGATCGCATCCCGACAACAGCCATGTCGTCGAACGTGTTTTTCACGGTGTTTCTCCTCAGCGGGGTACTGACAAAGAAAAGCCTCTCGATCCTCGCCGTTCGGATCCGGCAATACAAACTGCAGGTCCCTTTCACCTATTAATTAAATTAAATCTCACACAATATGGGTGATTGAGAGAAGCTCGGCTTTGGTCCTTCAGGGACTGTAACGCCAACATACATACATACATATTCTTCTGGACACATATTTGGTACAATTTATATGCGCCCCCTGTCAGTTGCTTAATCTTATTTTGTTTAGCCTTCAGCAGAGCAAGCTTTACTTCTTTGTGGTTAAATATATAATGTTACGGGGCCATAGAGTTCAAGTGATGAACTTTAGCTGACACAAGCTTATGATCAACTGTGCGAATGCAATTTTGTTCAGTACCGTAAAACTTGCCCCCGATTCTGCTACCATATTTCCGACCTAAGCATATTTTTCTTTCTACATTTGATTTGTCATCATCTTGGTTTTGAGTACCTAGTTTGGTAATGTGGAATTTCTCGCTCACAAGCTTCTCGATTTTCGCCGTTCGGAACTGGCAATAATCTATAGGTCCTTTTCACCTATGGGCAAATGAAATCACGAACAACATGGATGATTGAGAGAAGCTCGGCATAGGTCCTTCATGGACTGTAACGCCAACAAACATACGCATGAGTCATAAGCAGTTTGATACGTCTTATTCAAAAATCGTAGAATTGTATCCCCCATTAGGAAAAATATTTATATGGGGAATCTCTTAGCGTAAAGTCAGGGTTTCCCTTACTCAAAAACTCTTAACAAACTAAACTGGTCTTTACTGCCATTAAACTCTTATCTTATACAGGGCGCCCCACGAGCAGTGTGCCAAAAAGCTAGAGCGTGTAGGTCTGGTCAAGACAAGAAAAAAATCGTATGGGAGGGGGGTCTATTCCCCCCCGTTAGGCGGGAGGGGCAATTTTCTATTTCTAAAAAATATACTTAATCTGGAAAAAAATATATTAAAAAGCAACGGTTACATCCACAATGCCGTAATATACTTTTTTGTAAAGCCAGAAACCTCTTCAATTACGAAGGATCAATTACAGATGGATCAGCAACCATAGATGAAAGAATTTTGTATTTGGTCCGACGTAATCCCTCCCTTAGTACAAGGAGGATAGCTATTATGCTTGTAGTGCCCAAATCTAGAGTAAGGAGAGTGCTACATACCGAGAATTACACCCGTACCATTTTACACCAGTTCAATGTTTCAAACATTAATTTGCCTACAAGTCTAGCCGCGTTAAAACCAAAAAAAAAAGTTTTTCTTAGAAAAAAGTGGTTTGGGTTTCTTTTTTCATTTCTCAAAAACTACAAGACATTTTTGCATCCGGTTTTCTGTCCTTAAATAAAAATTAGTAGGAGAATTTAATTCTTGAAAAAAAAAATTAGTACTTAAATACATACAATTTTGAAAAAAATTAGTTCGAACTTTCTTTTTTAATTTTTTTTCAAAATTTTGAGTTTGAAAATTCATTTCTCAAAAACTGTTCCTTAAAACAGCTTAGTAACCTACCACGAAACCACATCGTAAATTTTAAAACAATTTCTTCAATGTCCACATATCCCCTACTGTTCTCAACCTAAACCCAAACATACATTCTCATTGTTATGCAGTAAATAATATAATTGCCAAAACCCAATTGCAGGTCCATCTAACGGGCTGACAGTGCCCCTATCGCCATTCCTAGCCGGTCTCACATTATTTGCAGCCCTACTATTTGCCATCGCATGCATAATCCTGGCAGCACTCTATCGGAGATACTCGAACAAGTAAGTCAATAGCAATCGAATAAAGCGAAAATAAATAAACAATCGCAAATCCATTTTATTGCCGCGGTAATAGCTGTTATAGTGCAAATATATTATCCGGTCGGCCAAACAGTAAGCGTCAACAATAACTGGGGTCAGTGCTTCTTATGCCGAAAATTGAGTGTAGAATTCAAACCACTCACCCGGTCAGGTATCAATTTCATTCGAAACACTCATCAATTTACTCCCGTTGACTTCCCCCATTCTTTTTATTGTGTCCTTTGGTCTTTTTTACTTTTTCTTTTTTTGTTTTTGTGTACAAGCACTGATGGTAACGAGGGATTTAATTAAATGACAGTGTAGTGCGAAATGGTCCACAAGGCCCAACCAAGTGGTCATGGTTTGGCTAGAAACTGTGCGATATAATGGCAAAACATTGTCCCCAATTTATGGTCCTCTGAATCTTGAAATGCTCTGAATTACATTCCCTCCATTTCCGACATTCATACTTCGGCATAGTACCGTCGGCCATACAAACAGCTATTGCCCAAGCACACATTTTCATTTCGACCTCGTTAACATGGCTTCCACTAAACACGACCGTTTATTCTGTCAATAATAGAAACAGTGAGGCCAATTTGAAATCTGCCAAACATACGCAGCTGTCGATAATGCCATCCGATTGTCAGCTAGATCCACTCCAAGCCAACCATCACCATCATCATCATAATCAACATCAACAGCAGCAACAGCAGCAGCACAATCATCAGCATCATCTGGGCGGCGGTGGTGGCGTTATCGGTGGTGTTGGTCTTACGGCTACACAAACAATGGCAAACACACCATTAGGTAGCACCACTACGAATGCACATGACGGCCATCATCGGCAGAGTCCACAAATGATGGGCGACCCACCCGAAGGTGATGACACAGATCCCGATGTTATTCCCAATCAATATGGTGAGTTCGCATAAAAAAATACCTACATAATATGTATCTACATCCATAGAGAAAGCACAAAAAATGATATCTATATCTACCAGCACTACCCGGGGAATACCACCGCTTGAGTGGGTAATAAATGATAAGTTTTTTGCTCAAACTTTGAATTGCCTTCGTTAATTAAGCTTCTTTTAACAAGAAGGGTATCTGTTTTTGTTTTTCTCTCTCTCATTTTAATATTGATTTTGAATTTGATTTTGGCCTTTTTTTTTTTTTTTGCAGAAAAACGTCCACTGAAATCGATGGCACCGACACCACTGTTTCGAAGTCCATCAGTTCGACTGATACAGAGGGATTACTGCAATGACTCGGATAGAGGCGGCAGTGGGGGAAGTGATGGTGTAGTGTCTAGTTTAGGTTCATTAGTTAGCACCGGTAACGAAGTGCTGCATTATACATTTAGACCTAGTAAACAAATTGTAAGTACATTTCCTGATTGACAATAATTAATTTAAGAACTATGAAACAGATGCATTTCGTTCGGCGTTCAAGGGATGAGGTAATAGTTCAGTAAGCTGCAGAGTAATTGTTGCTACTTTCGAATATATCTTTAAGATTACGAGAAATGTTCCCTATTTTTTAAAGTACTCAATCTAACGGCTCAGGTCTGAGGAAGTCACTCAATTTCTTTATTTTAATTGTGCTTGGGTAATCGACGACAATCTCAATGGATAAAACTTCCTTCCAGCAATTTCAACCGAAATGTATCTTTTGACATAATCTCTGCTCAGATGTAGGTTTGATGCTATTGTACCCTTTAGATTAACCTTCCCTACTAGCTGGTCGGTTGCCTTACTGACCAGGACTCCTATATACCCTGGTTACCATTATAAAATCACGTTGTTCTTCTTGGGGTAGGTTTTGGGGGCGTCATAGAACTCAATCACGGAGCTACAGATTATGCTCTGCGAACTCTAGTAATTTAGATTTGTGAAATATTTTAAGCACAAAATCGTTGGCGGACCTGATAAAGTTGAAGACAACATCAGTATGCAAGTGGAGCAGGTCTCAAATGGTCCCTGTATGCGCGGCAGCAAGTAATAGTGGAAGGCAAAGCCACTTTTTGCTTCCTTTGTGATTTGCCAAAATATTAACGGTATCCAAATAAATAATCAACACAAATGTTGTGGATATTTTTTTATTAATCTTCTCTCTGTGCTGGATATTCCTTTATTGTTCCTGCTTCTTCTCGCTGTGCTTGCTGTTTTCTGACTGATTGTGTTGCCCCTACACAGGTGCTTTTTATACCCGCGAGCGCCTACAACGATTGAATCTATTTACTACGAATAGGCGAGTAGTTTTGGGTGTGCTTACTATTGATCAAACGATAGGCAAGTAGACTTGGGTAGAAAAGGGTATTACAGTACATGTTGACATGCATGTTGGGCTGGAATAGTCCCCGTGATATTGATCTAGTTGAACCTAATAAAACGTAGGAACGTAGACATGAATTAAGACCACAAGTATTAGTTTTGAAATCATTTTGTTTTTTTGTATGTACATATGATGGCAAAGGACTAACAAAGGCCTCGTAGTGGTAGTATCTATCCGACGGATGTTGGCCTGCTATCTTGCGGCACTGTTAGTAAGTCCTATCCCCACCTCCTCGTGGTGCAATCTGGGGATTTCCTAGGGAAACTGCAGACGGGGAAGGGCGAATGGCGAGCCTCCTGCGCCAAAAACCAGGATTAGTCGGTTGAGCTACGGCCTAGTAAGCCGTAACCGTTAAAAAACCACAAACTCCGAAACAACCACAAGCCTTGGATATGTATAACTGACCGGATAATTGTTGACCGCTCTTGCAAAAAACGAAAAAAGGACAATGATCTTCGGCTCTGTACGTGGAATGTTAGGTCCCTAAACAGGCCACGTGCAGCCGAACAACTTGCGGACGCCCTAGACCGCTATAAAGCGGACATAACCGCCATCCAGGAAATGCGATGGAATGGACCGGGTATAAAGCAGATGAAAACTGCGATATTTACTACAGCGACTGCTATAGGGAGAGAGGACAACGATTGTTCGGATACGGATTTGCTGTTCGAAGTGGACTAAGGCAAAAAGTCCTAAGCTTTCGGCATGTGAGCGAACGCCTCATAACGATCCGTATCAACGCTACATGAGTTCTACGATCTCATAGACAGAACGTATGCTCAATGTCCCAGCTATGACATCAAGGATGTACTAGGAGACTTCAATGCTAAGCTGCGTAAGGAAAGCATCTTTGAACGAGTCATCGGAAAACATAGCCTACACGACACCATATCTGATAACGGACACAGGCTGATTGATCTTGCTACGGGGCGAAATCTCCTTCTATCCAGTATGCACTTCCCGCTTCTCGATATACACAAGGGCACCTGGCGGTCTTTTGATCAATCGATCACCAACCAGATTGATCACATCCCGATCGACGTCCATTATTGTTGATGTTCGAACTTTCCGAGTGGCTAACATCGACTCGGATCACTATCCTGTAGTAGCCAAGATGCGTCTACGGATATCACGAACGCAGCGGAACCAGAAACACCTGGTTCGATGACGAGTGCAGGATTCACACAGCGAAGCAGGATGCATATAAAGCCTCGCTGCATAAAGTAACCAGAGCAGCTCGTGAGATCTACGAGTTAAAAAGGAGGGAGGAGCATAAGCTTCTCAGAAGAAAGAAGAAAGATCACGAGAAGCGCGCGATTGAGGATTTGGACAGATGTTACTGCAGGCGTGACGTTTGAAAGTTTTATCAACAGATAAAGCGAAGATGCCAAGGTTATAAAGCCGGAACGGAAGCTTGTAGGGATGAGAACGGACACCTTGTAGTAGAATCGCAGTCGATGCTGAGAATATAGAAAAACCACTTCTGCAGTTCTGCAGACTGTTTAACGGCGACGTTAGTCAATATACCGCTGTCAGGCAGAATGATCCATTTCTAATTGACGGAGGCCGCAGAGAATTCCATCCCCCTGACCTCAACGAAGTTAAGATTGCCATATCGAAACTCAAGTCGAATAAAGTTGCTGGCGCAGACGGACTGTGTGCTTAGCTCTTCAAGTCAGCTGGGGATGACCTGGTTATGAGCATGCACTAGCTCGTCTGTAAGATATGGCCAGGGGAAAACATGCCCGAGGAATGGAGTCTGAGCATCGTATACCCGATCCACAAGAAAGGAGACCCTTCTGTCTGCGCCAATTACAAAGGAATAAGTCTTTTTAACATCGCCTACAAAATCTTCTCTGCCGTTTTGTATGAGCGCCTGAAGCCTTTTGTAAATAAGCTGATGGGTCCTTATCAGTGCGGATTCAGACCAGGCAAGTCCGCCATCGACCAAAACTTCACACTACGGCAGATCCTGGAAAAAACCAATGAATTTCAAGTCGACACTCACCATCATTTGTCGACTTCAAAGCTGCATACGACAGCGTAATTAGAGACGAGATATACAACGCTATGTCTACCTTTGACATACATACCTGCTATACTCGTCAGACTATGCAGGATGACTTTGGAGAATGCTCGCTGCTCCATCCGAATCGGTGAACACCTTACCGATAGTTTTGATGTCAAAAAAGAATTTAGGCAGGGAGATGCGCTGTCGTGTGATTTCTTCTACATCATATTAGAAATGATTCTGCAAAAATCATTGGCCAATACGGAGGCACAATCTATTTCAAATCCTCGCGACTACTTGCATACGCCGACGATATTGACATAATAGGTAGATCACAGCGAGATGTCAATGAGGCTTTTGCAAGTATTGAGATGGAAGTGGCGAAATTGGTTTGGCAGTAAACGAGGCCAAAACTAAATCCATATATGCTATCATCAAAAAAGGACGTTCCCCAACGTCGTCTGGGCCAGAACGTTTATATGGGCAGATATTAGTTCGAGGTAGTTGAGGATTTCGTCTCCCTTGGCTTCGCAGTGACCTGGAACAAGGACATCAGTTCCGACATCAAACGCAGAATCACTATTGCCAATCGCTGTTTCTTTGAGCTCAGGAGCCAATTGAGTAAAAGAGCCCTCTCCCGAACGACAAAGTTGACTCTATATAAGACCCTTATCATCCCGGTCCTGCTGTACGACGCAGAAGCATGGACACTATCAAAAGCGGATGAGGAGGCCCTTGGTCAGTTCGAGAGAAAGATTTTGCGCGTGATTTTCGGGCCTATAAACGCAGACGGGGGATGGAGGAGAAGATTCAACCACCAACTTTACGGGCTGTACAGCGACATGAGTCTAATCAGGCGTCTACGGATTCAACGTCTAAGATGGCTGGGCCATGTAGAGCGAATGGACACCACAGCTCCAGCCCGGAAAGTTGGAGGGGCATGTTGGTTGAGGCCCAGCTTCACCCCGAACTGTACCGCCCGCTAAGAAGAAGAAGATGTGGCAAGCTCGCATTCAAAGTTTCTTTCTTTTCTTTTGGTGGCGTGACAGTCCATGAAGGGCCAAAGCCATGCTTCTCTCACAATCACCCATGTTGTGTGCGATTAATTTTTTACAAAGCGTTAGTAGAGCAGCTTTTTCATGGCAAGTATACTAGGGGGAGTTTAGCCTGTACCCGGGCGAGGACGGACGCCGCGAAATAAACATTCGAAGGCGTTGGTGTTATCGGGATCGGAACCCGCTCAACGTGCGTCAGAGTCCAACATACAAACCACTGCGCCACGGCGCTCTCGTATTCAAGCTTTACCACTTTGTTATGTCGGCAACAGGGTGTGGGCCGGAGCTTAAGAAGAAGAAGAATAGAGGAGATGACGATGGACGTTGATCTTAAATGCTTGTTTGCTGCATGGAGAGGAGAACACCGGCAAAGAATTTCAGAATCGATCAATTTCTGATATTTGACTTCCGAAAGTGGGCTTCAGGGTATATTGCTAAGCATTCCTAGAGAGACTTATGTTGCGGAAAAATTGTTGAAGGGGCGGAATGCAACTGGCTATTTCTTTAGCATATTTCCATAAAACAGGGAGAAACAAGAGACATTCCTCTGATGTTTCAGTGGGTTTAACGATTTTATGATTCTGAGGTCTTCTATCAGTTTTATAGCGCGGTTTTCAATTCTGTCTAGTAGGTGCACTGTAGACTCAGAAGTACCCGACCCGACATGAACGTTAAATTCAAATATAGGTCGAATAAGCCTCTCATAGATTGTAGCCAATTTTTCCATATATTAATGGTTTTTTCTTGGTCATGGGCATACGTTTACCAATGCGCCATGGTCATTCCTATCTATATAGGAAACATAGGCATTTCACGGAACTGTTGGATTGCTAGTAATACAAACACGCGCGATGGAGAGCTTTCTGATTTCTAAGATGCAAGCGCCGTTTGGATAACGTTTGTTGTGTTTTAGAAGCATTCAATTTCACTCAATTCTTTTTTGCCCATACAATGATACTGTCGATGTCAGCATTTAATAGTAGGGGAGCCCAGAATGCTAAATTTGCAGTTACTAGAGCGTCATGGGGACCTATTGGATTGTGAAGATTAGGTTCTCAAACCAAAAATATTATGTTAAGTTTTCCATTTTAGTGGGGGAGCGTGTAAAAATTTTTAAAAATGTAAAAAAAAAAAACAGTCACATGGAAATACTCGAGCGCGTCAGATATTAATTGAGTATACTCGCTTCGTCATTCTGATAACCGTTAGATATTAATCTGACGATTAGATAGCGGTGGGTGGCTGAGAAGAGCGGTAAAAAAGCAAAACAAAAAAAAAGTTATTCGAGCGTGTCAGATATTGAAAGGGGTCGTTTAGTGAACTCAAAACAGTGTTCGATTTAAATTACTGACGATTTGGACGTGGCCTACCCTCATGACTGATTTTTGAAAATGTTAAAAAAATCGTTAACTTGAAATACTCGAGCGCGTCAGATTTTTCTACTATTGGTTCAACTCGATGTCAAAGTCACCCTAAATGATAATCTCACAATTATGTAGAGGAGTATTGTTAATCTGACAATTTAAAAAACTTTGCATGTGAAACACTGGGAAAGAGTGAGAAGGAACGAGAGGCGTTGAGTGGGGAATACATAGATATCAGCATCTGTACGCTCATGCTTTATCGATGGTTTTAGCTATATCGCCCCATGAAAACCGTCAGATTATATGTTTTTCGTAATCCTGATAGAATTTCCTTCAAAATAAAAAAAAAAATTAATCGTACTAAAGTATTTCGAGGTGACGTGTTTTTTTTACAACTTTGCGACTCCCCCATTTCCTTAGGCCACGCTCAAATTGTCAGATTATTGGAATATACACTTTTCAGGATGTACTTGACTTACCTGTTCTTAATCTGACGCGCTCGAGTTTTTCGAGGATCGATTTTTTTTTACTAATCTGATGGGCTGCCCTCAACGCACCCCCCATTTTAAGGGTTCATATTTGGTAGGGGTACATTACAGGGTGCAAGGTTTCTCTCCATATGATTTTCTGACGCGCTCGAGTAACGCGCAAAATCCCCGCTTGGGCTCCCCTACTATAATGAGCCTAACATATGCTTCTGCTCAATATTTACTGTTACAGTCGTAAAGTTGTGAACGAATATGTGAAGCTGATGGTCCTATCGCCAGTGAAGGGGTGGTTCGGATTAGAAGTGATAGGCAAGAGGTAATTTATGAAAATGAGAAATAGTGTCAAAGACAGAACGGACCTTTGGGGAACACCAGCATTTAAAAACTATGCTGTCAGTCATTCAGGAGCTTTCGCGATTCAAGGTATTTCAGTAATTGATAGACGACCAGCTTTTCCATGACCTTGCTGAGAAGGGACGTTAGTTCAATGGGTCGGTAGTTGGAGGTTGAAGAAGATTCAGCCCGTTTGGGATGGGCTTGGTGAAAAAGCTTACGCAGCGGTTTTTCCAGCGTAGAACACCTTTTCAGAACGATTGGGAAAATGCCATCGGGACTAGCTGATTTGTGTGTATCTAGATCTTTGAGAACCCTTGCAATTATAGAAGATCAAAAGTAGATTTGTCGAATGGTGGGATTGACACGCTCTAGGGCAGGCGGAGACAAAGTACAAACTGGGAGCTACGAGACGACTACAAAGTGGGTAGTGAGAAGGTTAGCTTTGTCTAAAAGTGTGACAACTGGAATGTCGTTGTAGATAAGTGTTCGTGTAGATAACGAGAAGAAGTCTTTAATATTTTTGACAAATGACCAGAAACCTTTGGTACAGTTGGGATATTGGCGGTTTTTTCACCTCAGTTTTTTATCGGATTGGAGTTTGGCTCCTCGGATGTGGGTATCGTAGTCATTTCTGGCTCTTATATACTTTTTCCGGTTTAGGTACTTCAGTGTGAAAACAAATCAATGCGAATTACTTAAAAGTTCATCGTGGCTAGTGTGTGTGTTAGTCGAATAGTAAAACTTCTTCCACTAGAGACGTTGCTATGACAGTCATCATGGCAGTGAAGTTGTGTGTACGTCTTGAATAACGGCTGGCTTATCCAGGTAAACTTTGCTTTTCAATAATCCTCACAAAAAATTAAGAGTAAAATCGCATGATCTTGCGAGACAGCTCACATTTTGGTTACACGAAATTAAGAAATTTTCTATGAAATTTTCCATTTCGTCGATAGTTTTACCCGTGCTCTGATAAGTAGTACTACTTTACTTACTTACTTAGATGGCGCTACAGTTCGGCGTAAACCAGGGCCTCAACTAACAAATCTCACCAGCCGCCACGATCTTTGGCCAGCCGCTTCCGGTGCCACACGCCGAGTTGGTTGAGGTCCCTTTCCACCTGTGCGCGCCACCTTAGATGCGGTCGCCCTCTGCTGCGTCGTCTCTCGGGGTTGGTGTCGAAGACTCTTCGGGCCGGAGCGGTGACGTCCATTTGCCCTAAATGGCCCAGCCATCTTAGACGTTGGATCCGAAGACGTCTAACTAGGCCGATGTCCACTCTCCGTTTACACAAACGGGACCAAAGATTGTACGTAGAATTTTCCTCTCAAAACGACCAAGAGCCTCTTCACCTGCTTATGATAAAGTCCAAGCCAAAGCGCCATAGAGGAGGTCCGGGATAATTAAGGTTTTGTAGAGGGATGCCTTAGTTTTTCGAGAGAGGGCTCTATTACTCAGTTGCCTCTTGAGCCCGAAGAAACGCCGGTTGGCAAGGGTAATTCTGCGTTTTATCTCAGCGCTGGTGTCGTTGCTGCTTGTCACTATCGAGCCAAGGTAGACGAAGTCCTTGACTACTTCAAAACTATAACTGGCGAACGTTCTGACCAAGACGTTGGGGTTGCGCGTCTTTCTTTGATGACAGCATATATTTGATATTGTCCCCATTTACCCTTAGACCCACTTTAGCCGCTTCTGCTTCAAAGCTTGCGAACGCCTCATTGACGCCTCGCTTTGTGCGTCCGATAACGTCAATGTCATCTGTGTATGCAAGCAATTGTGTAGACTTGGAGTAGATCGTACATCTTGTATTGGCTGCAGAGTCCCACACGATCTTTTCAAGTATGATATTAAAGAAATCTTTTTTAACATCGAAGGTCTCGGTTAGTTCACCTCCGACCTTAATGGAGCAGCGGCAATTCTCCATAGTCATCATCCTGCACAGTCTGACGAGTTTGGCAGGAATGTTAAAACATGACATGGCTCTGTATAGCTCGTCTCTATAAACACTGTCATATGCGGCTTTAAAGTCGACAAAAAGATGGTGCGTGTCGACCTAGAATTCGTGGATCTTCTCTAAGATCTGCCGTAGTGTGAATATTTGGTCTATCGTGGATTATCCAGGCCTGAATCCACACTGGTAGGAACCTATCGGATTGTCCACGAACGGTTTCAGGTGCTTACACGGCAGAGAGTATCTTGTACATAATGTTCAGGAGGCTTATCCCTCTGTAATTGGCGCAGACATAGGGGTCTCCTTTTTTAAGGACTGGGCAAACGATGCTGAGATTCCATTCATCGGGCATGCATTCTTCCGACCATATCCTGCAGATGAATTGGTGCATGTTCCTAACCACCTCATCGCCAGCTGCTTTAAACAGTACCGCAGGAAGTCCGTCTGCTCGACCAACTTTATAAAACTTAAGTTTCGGTATCGCTATCTTAACATCGTCCAGGTCGGCTGGACGGGATTCTATTTCGTCTTCGTCTATTGTGAATGGTTCCTTCCGTTATACAGTCTGCAGAAGTGGTCCTTCTACAATCTCAGCATCGACTTTGTCTCCACTATTAGATGTCCGTGCTCATCTCTGCAGGCTTCTCCTCTGGATTTATAGCCGTGGCATATTCGTTTTACTTTTTGGTAAAACTTTCGAACGTTGTTCCTGCAATAATATCTCTCCATCTCCTCGATCTCGCGCTTCTCGTGCTCCTTCTTTTTTCTTCTCAGAAGTGCATGCTCCTTTCTGTTCATAGAGCTCGCGGGCAGCTCTCGTCCGTCGATGCAGTGTAGCCATGTATGCATTCTGTTTCTCTACATGGGGCTATTGCACTCGTCATCAAACCAGAGGTTTCTCGAAGGTGGTGGTTTGAAACCGAATACATCTGAGGCGGCCTCTTTGATGGCGTTCGGACAACGACACCATTGCTGTTCTATGGTTTGTGCAGATTGCATCGGGACTTGATCGGCGAAGGTCCTGGCGGTCTCCTGCGATTGCAGTTTTCCGACATTAAGTGTTGGTGTTCTTATTCGTTATCTTACTCCGTTGATTCCGCGAAATTCGCATTCGTACCTTGGCTGCAACAAGGTAATGATCCGAGTCGATTTTTTCTCCTCAAAAGGTTCGGAGATATGGGATGCTGGAGGAGTGTATACCGTCGATCGCAATGTGATAAATTTAATTGATTGTCGATTGATCGAAAGACCGCCAGGTTCCCGTACGGATATTGAGGTATAGGAATCGTGCACTTGCTACTACGAGATTATGTCCCGCCAAGTCCTAGCCTTTGCCCGTTTTCTGACGTGGTGTAGCGTAAGCTGTGCAGCTTCGCATTGAAATCTCCAGAACGATTTTGGTGTCATAGCTGGGACATTGAGCATATGTTCCGCCTAGGAGATCATCCTCTGTGTGGCGTGGACACATATTAGGCTTATATTGCCGAGATTGGCCTTGATGCGGATAGTTATGAGGCGTTCGCTTACTTGTTAGACGCCTAAGACGTTTTTCCCGAGTCTGCCTCGAATAACAAATACGCATCCGAATAAGCGTTGTTTATTTTCTCTGTAGCAGTTTCCGTAGTATATATCACAGTTTTTCATGCGCTTTTTGCTTGGCCCATCCCATCGCACTTCTTGGAGCTCGGTAACGTCTGCCTTATAGCAATCCAAAGAGTTGACCAGTTGTCCGGCTGCACCTGGTGTGTTGAGGAACCTAATGTTCCAGGTGCAGATCCGAAATTCGCTTCGTTTTTGCCGTTTGCGGGGGTCGTCAACATGTAATCCGTCCGTATCCAAGGCTATTGGTTGTTTCTGAACAAGTTTTTGTTTTACGCGTAGGGATGTTACCCCTAAGCGCAACCCCCAACCTAAAGGGCCAGATTCCTCTTTCCCCTGGAACAGCGGGTCGGGTTGCTGCACACATTGGTTCACTACTTGACGGGTGCCAGTATAGCTATCCAGGAGAGGCCACGCAGGGGCTATGTGTCAACTTGGATTGAGCAGGGGTAAGATCGTAAGATCGAAGCTGGCCTTTGCCATGTTAAACGCGATCAACTTCTTTGCTTTGTTTGTTCGCTACCTCCTCCCCTGGTAAGTAGCACTGTCCGGTTAAAAATCATCCAAGTCGATTTCGTCAAGGTGGGTCGAAGCAGACACCATCGACGGTAACGGCGTTTTCGTCCCCATTTTTGGAAAAATTCAGGTTCATGATACCTTTTCACTTTTGCGATGCATCAGTTGCGGTGGATTTGATTTCTCCAATCAATGCGAAATAAGTCTCATCACTCAATAAGATTTTTGACGAAAATTGATCGCCGATTGACGGACCTGTGCTAAGCTTTTCTCAATCACCCATGTTGTGTGCGATCTATTTTCCACACAGGTGAAAGGGACCTAGAGTTTAATGCCGATTCCGAACGACGTGAGTCGACAAGCTTTTCCAATAAACATTCGATGGCGTCGGTGTTATCGGGATCCGAACTCGCTTATCGTGCGTCAGAGTCCAACACAATAACCACTGCGCCACGGCGCCCATTATCATGTTAATAGGTCAAAATGAGCGACATATTCTCCTTCGCCCACAGTAGCAAAGCTTTACAGAAGATACCACCGTATGTATTTATCTTTTTTAAGATATCTTTCAGTGCGGTGTATTGGCACTCCATCATTTCAAGAAAGGCAACCCCAGACATTGATTTTGCTGCCAGGGATTAAGCTCCGCTCCTTTTGGCATTTAACGAGTCACATACCGCCTGGCCAAGGCAATTAATCTTCGTTTTATCGTCTAAACCACATAAACCACATATTTCCATTTGTAGAGCTGATGAGTTCGTTTTCTTTGTTTAACTGCCATTAATCATTTCCTGCGTGAGATTCTTTCATGAAGCCCGGCTCATGATATTTTGATATCATAATGATCAATTGTTTTGTGTGGGATGTCTATAGCATTCTTACAAAGGTCATACGGGGTGTAACAATTAAGTTCCGGAAATTTAGTCATAGACCGCAAACTGGCAGCACTGCATCGCTCGTCAACGTCTTTCTAGAAAGGGTGCCCTCTCTGAAGTCGATAGCACGTTTTGTTTGTGTGTCGTGAGTATTTTTCAAGAAAGGAAAAAAAAAAGTGCTTAGTGGCGTCGTTAAAAAAAGTGTCCGACATTATAGGCAATATGTTGTGAACCAATTTTGAGTGGAATCTGGTGAAAAATCTTCAGAAATCCTCCGAAAATTGAGACGGGCGTATGTCGAAAACACGTTTATTTGATTGGTTAAGGGGTTGAAGAAGGGCAATGAATCAGTAGACGATGTTTTACATGAAGGCGCTCGATCTGGATATTTGAATATGTTTTAGAGATGATAAAACGTAGAGAGCGGCCAACGAAAGCGAGGATGTCAAAGTCGCGTTGACCGTTTCTTCCTTATCCGCGGCATCGTTCATCGTGAAAATGTTCGTTCCAATCAGACAGTGACTGGACAGATCTATGGCGGCGTCTTGAAGAGGCCGTGAGCACATGTTTTCTGTGTGTGGCCCGAACTCGGTAAAAAGGGCTGGTTCTTGCACAACGACAATGCGCCGCCCCATTCCTCGTTAATAGTGCAAGAGCTTTTGGCAAAAAAACAAAAAAACAAAAAAAAAAAAAAAAAAAAAACATTTCAACGTTGCCGCATCCACTTTATAGTCCCGATATTACCCGCTGTGATTTGTTTTATTCCCCAAGATGAAGTTACACCTCAAGGGAACTCATCATGACGGTGTAGAGAAAATCAATGAAGCTGTAGCCATAACTCTAAACGAGTGAACTTCGGAATATTATCAAGGGTGCTTCTATTCTACTATTATGAAGGTGGATAGTAACATTCTGCAACTTTGCTTGTGTTTTACTTACTAATTTCCGGAACTTAATTGCCACACCTCGTTCTTCACTTTGCACTTGTCTCCTCTTGTGTGGAACATTTTCCCTGGTGTCCTACATTCTTTTCATTCATTCTTGGAGAAAAAGAGTTGCCTTGTAATCGTTTCATATGTCATACCGGTTCTTTAGAACTAAATAATTGTTTAAAGGATAGCCGACGTACAACTCTTGGTACTAGCCGTGATTAAGGATGTAACACTAAGCAAATATCAGTAGAAAGCATTTCATAAAGCTGAAACAACAAAAACCCACACAATTTTTTCAAAGTTACTAATGAAATCATAAAATGTTTTTACAAACCATTTTGGTTCTTAGTAAACACAAATCACACTCCTCAAACCCAAAACACTGCTACCTAGTGCAAGCTGCTAGACAGGCTGATATTTCGTCCAATCTATGAGAAGATAGTGAATGTAGTACATGTTTCCAACTAGCTATCAATAGCAGATGAAGTACTGTTGTACGCAAAATAGTATTGGCAACTCTACTTCTATATTAGTACTGAACCAGTTACATTGAAACTCCTGGCAGAAGTGCGACACATTCACGATAGTCAGTTGGCGGTAGTGTAAATGCGTATTGTAATTTCAAAAGAGCCAAACATTTAGTTTTAACGATTTCCATATTCCTTCTTGGTCGAACCCATCCATTCTGAATTTAAGGATAAGCTGGCACGCTTTTGTAACACTGTCCTCTTACAGGCTAATTAGATTCACACCTCACAATCCTAATTCATTCGAGAGCTCCTTAATCAAGCTATCACTAAGCTGCGTTTCCTTTGATTTTGTTTTAAATTTCGCCAAAGTGCTTGAAAATCGATTAAAATACCTTGAAGCCTAAATCCTTTTTCCGTTGTTGGCTTTGCATTTCAAAGAGGTTCATTTGCCGATCTCCATTCCTTTCATCCTTAGTATTTATATAATTTCAACTCATTTTACATTCCAATTATTATTGCCGTTCCCCATTCAAACTAAATTTGCTTCGAAAACCCTCCGGTAAACAAAATTTTAATTAGCTTACAATTAACTTTAATCTCTCGCCTGCCCCATATCCCATTTCTTGAAACGAGCGTAAAGGTTTACCTTACTCAAATAATCCGTGATATAAACTCCTTCCACTACAAATCGCTGAAGTGTGTATTATGAAATTAATTAAACCCTGTTTGGTGCCAAACGCGTATATTACTAGAAAAAAAGTATTATCGAATTCGTCGAATCTTGCGAAAATTGCCACGAACCGTTCCAGTCCCGTCCTTATTTATTTCCTTCCGCTGATCAATATGTATTTCCATTGCGCAAAATAAAAACAAAAAATCCATTCATCCATCTTTCTCTGGAACTGACCTAACGATAATTAATTACAACAGACAGTTTTTCACTCCCAAAAAAAAAAAAAAAAAAGGAAAACCGAAAGCTCTAGACACTCGAACGCAAGTATACCTATTTACATACATACATATATACGAATACGTCTCCCACTTGATGCTGTATACCAGCTCCTAGTGCCGTGGTCCCTTTTCCGAGGAATCAAGAAAATCCGCCAAGTCTGAAGGCAACATAATATCCTCACCCCCCCTACCTGGTCTAAGCATACCTTAATAATGTAACAGAATCGGGTAACGAATGAGTACAGTCGTCTCAAAAACCCATCCTCCCGTCATCATAGCGTCCTTTTGATCGACAAAGCAGTAGGCACGCCTAAGTCTATAACGGAAAAAGCGAAATGAAGTAAAAATCCTTGGTTTTG
The DNA here is from genome assembly GCA_951905685.1 of Eumerus sabulonum. Lineage (NCBI taxonomy): Eukaryota > Metazoa > Arthropoda > Insecta > Diptera > Syrphidae > Eumerus > Eumerus sabulonum. The sequence goes on from OX645060.1 coordinate 216,650,840, forward strand.
TGTGCTTTTGTTTTCATTCGCTTTGCCTTCTCTACTGCGACTTTGAAGCACTCCTCCAGGTTATTGTTACATTAAGGACTAAGCATTTTCTTTTTTTCTGTTTTTCTGTCCCCCTTTTTCTTATTCACTGCATTCATTTTCCGCCATTACTCTATTGTTGTTGTAGGCGTAATTGTTGTTGTTTACGCTGCGGTGAAGGCTGTGAGAGTTGCTCATTGAATTTTTAATATGTTCTTATGCCTACGGGTGGGTCATGGTCGGCAATAGATGGTTCCCCAGCATAACTATGCTCATAGCGTCCCACGTTCATGAGTAAATCTCATCCTTTCTTTTCGGTTAATACCCGCCAGCAGTCCTAAGTGAAATAAATGAATGGAGTGTAATGAATAGTTGAACTTGAGGCTTGTAATAGGTTTATTTGTACGCTATTGCGGTATAATGAAAATGAATGTCACGTGCTAAGGACAAGCTGGTCATTATTTTCTTCCTTCTTTTATTTCTATTCTTATCGTTGGCCTTTTGTATGTATGTGAAAAAAACAAAACTATTGTTGAACAGGTCTAAAGCACACTGTTTTGATATTTTTCAGAGTTATGCGACATTAACCACAAATAATAAAGGCATAACGAGGTGTAGTCCCCCACTGCTTGGACAGTCACCATCAGGAGCAGTAGCGGCAGCATCAGCTGTCACAGCATTACACAACCAACAACCCACCCCACAGCCCATGGAAGTTAGTCTACTTAGTCCGAATAATCAATCAGTGACATCGTCACTTAGCGAATATCGGTTTCGACCCGAAGTCGTAACAACCTCAAATCGAATACAGGAAAGTTGTATATAAAATCCATATCATCCATCCTCTTAAATCTAAAAACCAAAAAAAAAAAATGAAAAAATAAAACTAAACAAAATATTATAATCCTCATTCAACGCTAAAGTGAATTTTATCAATTCGTCATCACTGCCATGCTACGAATGAATGTCGAAGAGAACGTCATATCATGGTATCCCGACGGATAGTGGCCTCAAGCCATTTTATCAAAGACTTGAACTGAAAAAAAGCAAAAACCATTGTAACAAAAAAAAAAAAACCTATTTTTTAATAAAACCTAAATTATTTATTATTTCTTTAGCTTACGTTTTAGACAAATATCTGTTCTTAAATCGGAAAAAAAATATTTGGGATTGTAAATAAATTTGCATCGCTTTTTTTATTTTTTATTTTTTAATTTATAGCGAATTGGAAACACTTGTATCTAAATGTGCATACTAATTTTTTTTCTAGGAAATGTTCTATTTCTTTTTATAGAAGAAAAATATACATGTATTTAGTAAATAGAAAAACTATATAGTCAAACAGAGTACATATATATGTCCGAAAAACAAAAAAGAAACGAATAAAATAGTACCATAATGTACATATCGTATATAGTAAACGAGAATATCTTCCTTTTTGTAATATTTAGTTTAGAGAAAATATGGTAAATAAAATATTTACGTAAAGGTTTAGAAAATAGAACGACAACGCGAAGTTTTTCCTTAATAAAAAGATATTTCATAAAGACAAACAAAACATGCGACGAAGTTATAGTAATCCTTGGTAAAATAAAACAAAAACAGAAAACAATAATAGTGCTAAAAGAAATGTGTATTTGTTAATAGGTAGTATAAGTTAATATTTTATATCTACTGGTAAAACTAAACCATCATAGAGAGACATCCGCAACACGAAAAACAAGAAATACAAAACCGATTTGAACATTCATAGCAGCGTCGTGTCGTGCCCCTCTGAATTTTTCTTCGGATAGATTTAAATACAAAGTATTATTAAATGGTCTGAGTCTGGTCCTTAATTATTAATCTACTAACAGCTCTTTTTTTTTAATGTTTTGAGTGGTATGCAAATTCATTTTCTTTATTTTAAGTAAAGAGAAAACGTTTCGACCGATTAAATGTTGTTATACATATACATACATATGTAGCTTTAACTTATTTTGTAATTTGTATGTAAGCCTGTGCGTATAACGATAATATAATTTTATTCATTGTTTCCTTGGTTTGAACAGAAACTAAAATGTATTTAAATGTAAAGAAAATATATATACATACATACATATGTGTTGATAAAAGAAAATTACAAGAAATTAATTATAACGAAAGAAATTGTGCTGTTAACGAAATTGAAGTGAAAGAAAATAATGTAAGTAACTTGAAGAAAAGATAGGAGATAATAAAAATTCATTGTTTTGTAAAAAATTAACCTAAGCAAATTGTTTTTTTCTTCTTATGTGAAGGAATCGCTGTTTTTTTTTTTTTTTTGTTTCTTTTTTTTTTCTTGTCGGAGGCTTTTGCTATCTGTTGGAGCATTGAGACGCCAGTACTGGTCCATTGTACTCCAAACAGACACCTTACATTAATGCATTTTCCCCGATGAGACGAAGTTTCAGTGATGTAGAGCTAATAGTACGGGAGCCCGCAGTGGCGGATTTACACAATTCCCAAGTATAGGCTGTTGAATTTTTGCCGCCTTTTCCTCTACAATTGTGAATTCTCAGTTCCTAGATTATCCCTACAATCCAACTATTCGGTTCACATTGTACAAGAAATAGTTTTTGAGTATATTTCGGAGGTAATCAAAGTTCAATCATGTACGACTAATAAGGCGGGGTATGCCACTTACACAATAATGTACATTCCGTAAAATAAGTTTCTTACAATACCTACAATACCTTTTTGCGCGAATTTTTGTTGGCAAAATCATCGATAATGTCGTCGTAACTGATCTTGTTCATTAATTCTGACTCTTTACACAAAAGAGCTAAAGCGTTTAATTTTTCTTGACTTAAGGTCGATCTCAGATAATTTTTTACCCTTTTTAGACAAGAAAAGCTTCTCTCACCCGACCAATTTGTCGCTGGAGTACATAATGCTATACGAAGAGCTATGTCCAAGTTAAGATAAACGTTTTGCAAATTCCGTTTTCACAGAAACGAAGATAGACTTTCAGATTTTGGTTTTACCGAAATGAAATGAAATGAAAAAAAAAAAGAAATGTGGCCTTGAAAATGGTGGCCTCGTTGAACTTGTTGTAGGCCTTCTGACTGTTTTCTAATTGCTTTTGTTTTTTTTTTCTTTTGGGTTGTCTTTTTCCCATGTCTTTTGTGTACTGCTTCGACACGCTTAATTCCATTGCCTTTTCTTCAAAATACTTGAAATTTTCTCGTTGATCTACGAAAAATTTGCAAGATTCAGAAAGATCGGCTACAGTAATCAATTCTACGGTAGAAGAAGTTCATAGCCCCCAACCAGTAGTCGGACTGGTATGAGTACCTAGTGAGAGTGGGAAGAGCGTGAAATATATTTTCCGCAATTTCGCTCTCATTTCACTCATAGAAAGTGTGGGCAACGGCCGATTCCTGGTTGGAGCCGTGAACTGGGTGTTCTACCGAAGAATATATGTAGAAGTTTGCGGTTCCGCTGAATGTACAATGAAAGGGAAAGGGTAAAAGTCATCGGAAAGGTGTCTTGTGGACTTCTAGAGAGATATCTACACATCAGAAAACCGTCTTACAGAAATCGTTTCGATTCCTGTAAGACAGCTAAAGAAAAAGTCTAGGCTAGGCTCAAGCCTACTTAGCCTGTTGGTAATTCCGCCACTGGGAGCCCGGGATGCTGAATTTGCAGTTACTATAGCGTCTTGGGGACCTATTGGGTCGTGAAGATTTAGTTCTTAAACGAAAAAAAGTTTACATTAAGTTTTCCATTTTAGTGAAGGAAAGAGCGTGTAAAAAGTTTTAAAGATGTAAAAAAAACAGTCAAATATAAATACTCGAACTCGTCAGATATTAATAGAGTATACTTGCTTCGTCTTTCTGGTAACCGATAGATATTAATGTGACTATTAGATACTGGGGGGTGGCTGAGAAGAACGGACAAAAAACAAAAAAAAAAAAGTTATTCGAGCGTGTCAGACATTGAAAGGGAATGTTTAGTGAACACAAAACAGGGTTCGATTTTAATTACTGACGATTTGGACGTGACCCACACTCAGGACCGATTTTTGAAAATGTTAAAAAAATTGTTAGTTTAAAATACGCAAGCGCGTCAGATTTTTCCACTGTGGGTTCAACTCGATATCAGAGTCACCCTAAATGATAATCTGACAATTATGTAAAGGGGTACTGGTAATCTGATTATTTGAAATGTGAGAGATTGGGAAAGAGTGAGAAGGAACGAGAGGATCGGAGTGGGGAATACACAGCTCTCAGCATCCGTACGCTCATGCTTTATCGATGGTTTAATCTATATCGCCCCATGAAAACCGTCAGATTATATGTTTTTCGTAATCCGGATAAAATTGCCTTAAAAAAAAAAATTGAATCGCGCTCGAGCATTTCAAGGTGACGTTTTTTTACCACTTTGCGACCCCCCAAGTTTCCCCAAAAGCTTATTTGCATTGCCAAAAAAGCTGATAGCGCTTTTGTAGCTTTTGACTCAACATGCTTTCACCAAAGAAGTTTGCTATCGAAGATGACTCCTAAATATATAGTTTCCTTGGATACCGGGATGGGAGTGCCTTTTAGTACCAGCTGAATCATGTCAGTATTTTTCCTCTTTCGCGTGAAGTGATCGACATCGGTCTTTAAAGGATTAACCGATAGCCCATTTCTAGTCCACCAATCATCGATAACATTTAGCGCTGCCCGTGCTTTGAGACGGACAATCACTTAGCATGAGCGAACGGCGACACCATCCGCATAGGCCTGGGCATAGGTTCCAGAGGCATTGGTAGAATCAAGCAGAGAGTTGACCGCCAAGTACCATAATTGCGGAGACAGGACGCCACCTTGCCGGCAACCCCTGTTTACGCCGAATTTGACACGTTGTTTGAGGCCTGCATCAGCGGTCAATGTCCTGTGCACAAGCATAACTTTGATCCACAAGACCAGTGCTTCGTCTACGCCATGATGTCTGGCAGCGTTGCACATGCTGTCGAATGTTGCGTTATCAAAAGCGCCCTCAATGGCGATGAAGATGACCAGGCGTACTCTTTCCCTTCGAGCGCGAGTTATGTTTCTAATATTCACTTAGACACTTCAGTAATAGTCCTAATATACACTTAGAAACTTTATTTAATCCTTAGTAGGAATATAAATTTATTGTTCACTCTTCAAAGGCTTTTATAAAAGTGACTTGCGCATCATTGTTTTTAGAGAGTCAAACCTCTCTTACATAGTATTACGTTGCTAGTGAATGTTTATATACATAATTATATGCTAAGCTACATTTAAGGCTAGGAGCATGTTGTAGGAAAATTATTTGACTAATATAATAATATGTACATATAGGGTGTATACATAGGTTGTGTGTGAATACATAACTCGCGCATTCAATTCTCCAAACTAAATTTTGAAGCGCAGTCTCGCAGGATCTTCCGAGCTGATAAGCATGTTTTTCTTTTCAGCAGGAAGGGTGCCAGACTAATTGGTCTAAAAGTCTTGACAAGTGAGTAATCCTCTTTTCCTATTTTGGGAATAAAGACCACTTCACCGTGCGCCAAGGAATAAGTATGTGGGCAAGTGCTATACTAACAGTGAAAATTATTTTCAAAGTAGGAAGCAGCTGCCTTATACCTTTTTACAACATAACAGAATATATCCCGTCTGTACCTGGCGATTTGAAGCCATCGAAGGATGCCAAAGTAAAATCAATGGCTTTAGTCGTAACCACGAGCGATGCAATATACCAGCTAAGCCGAGTTGAGTTGTTTTAATCGTTTCAGTTGCATATGCGTCTGTAGTGACAGCCAAGCTGCACTAAAAGCTGTGTGTAACCCCTTAACTAGCTCCATATTATTGCTTGAACTCAAGCCCTTCTTGAACAGAGTCGGCAGACTAAATTCATTAAGGCTTGTATGGGTTCCAGGCCACTCTGGGATCCCAGGAAATGAGATCCCTGATGAATTCGCTAGAATGGGTTCAGAGGATAGCTTCTCAGGACCTGAACCCGCTCTAGGTCTACCTGCGTCCACGGTAAATTCCTACATTAACGATTGTGCATTTAACACACACAACCGTAGATGGAGGGATTGTCCGGGTTGCAGGATGACTAAGCGCGTATGCCCTGATGTCTGCAAAAAATCTGCAGCATTCCTCCTGTCTTTAAGGAGAATCGACTGCAGAAGGCTTGTGGGAGTTATCACGGGCCATTACACTTTTGCCAAGCATCTCTACGTGCTGGGAATCAGTGAGACGCCTACCTGTGCTGCATATGGCGAAGAGGAAGATGGCACTGCAGAGCATTTCCTCTGTGATTGTCCCGCATTTGCTCGCGCACGGTGGCGAACCTTGGAGCCGACGTGGTGTGTGCCGAATCCCTTAGCTCTACATCACTGAAGCTCCTTCAAACTTTTCTCCGGAAAACGGGGAAAATACAACAATGTAAGGTGTCAGTCTGGAGTACAATGGACCAGTGATTGGACTATGAGTGCTCCAGCGGATAGCAGAAGCCTTCAACAAGAAAAAAAAAAAAAAGAAAAAACAAAATGCATGTACGTTAGAGATTTGTGTACCAATTTAACAAAAAGGACAAAATTGAAAATCGAATTCGCTTAGCTCGCGTAATTCGAAAATGTACTTATTATCAGTTATATGAAATGACTACATCTACTGTCGTTTGTTTAGTGATGGAAAAAGAGCAGTATCACTCTCCAATTCGCATTATGTATTAAGTTTAAATCAAAAAAAAAAAAAAAAAAATGTGACCAAAGTTGGATGCTATCAACGGGGTTCAACGCCATATGTGTAGTGGTAAGACATGGTAGCCGTGGAGATTCATTGAAAATATTGATGATAATACACTCGCAGATATGAGTGATTAAAGACGGTACAATTGCAAATAACAAGCGAATACGGCGGACGATTTCAAAAATTAGCTTTGGAGCATTATAGAGCAAATAGAGATAGACAGGAGATATTCTTGCTATGTTCCAACGAGTCTGGTGATTAAGTCTGGTGAGCTTTACATATGTATGCTGCAGCTCACTATTTACAGCCGAGGAGCAGGAAGGTATCGAACCAATATGTGAAGCTGTGTGAAGCCGATAGGTTGCGTTCTGCATTGATGGTAATTGCATTATTTAAAAAGGAACACTTTTCGATGATGGCGCGGATCCCCAATCCACATCAGGTAGACCTCGTGTGAATTGGCATAGTCCTAAATCTGGCAATTTTGCTTGTTGACGTACACGTCCATCCATTGTGGATCGTTAACAACTGCTCTAGAATCTAGTCCGCGAACACACGGTGTTGTACATAGTGCTTTTCCTAAGGCCTGGGGTCGGTTGAATTATATACGAAAATGGGCTCAAGCTTCGAAGCAAAAATTGCTTAGTTATTTTGCGCGGCACCGAATCCCACTCACATATGTATGGCTATTGTGTAATTGCTCACTGAACCGGTTGACTCGGATTTTGCCACCAGTCGTCAAGGGAGGAAATACCATGTTAACTATAATATTGGACCAATGCCCGTACCGTTACTATAACAGAACACTCGTTTTGACAAAAAGGAAAAAAGCGTTTTACCATTTGAACGTGTTGCTCCATACTCTAACTTACCATGGTGATTTGACAACATTTAAAACAACATGGCATAAATGGCTTCTATTGGAAAATCCATTATCTAACCAGCATTCTGTTTGCTCAATATCCACAGTTATAGGCAAAGAACACAAAACAAAGCCTAACGATAGAAGGGGCACAATAACGTTAACGATCAATACTTAGAGTTTGAAGCAGGCGGTAACAGACTGAGAAGAATAAATAGATACCACAGGCAGAGAAATTATATTACCCACTAGATCACATACATAGTTAGAAATAAATAGAAAAGAATCAACCGGCAAGATCACACGAAGAAATCTCTAGGATGCAACAAATAGTGAGCAAATCGTCCACGATTGCAACGTACCGAAGAGTATTATCTATATGTATGAGTAAGAGCCCGAATTTCAATCATGAAAGTGGGAAGGTCGTATGTGAGATCAAGTATCCGCAAGTGTCCGAATTTTTATGGTTATGTACATACATAGGCGTCAGCGAGTGACACAACAACTCGGCCGGTGGACAACGTCTTGCTGATCAGATTTTAATTGATTTGTGCTAGGTACCAATGATCACCAATAAATGGATCTGTTTGGCACTAGGTCTTAAGATCTTTTTAAGAACCACTGGGCTCGACAAGTCCACTGCGATCAGGAAGAAAGGAAAAAGAAGAATAATCACAGTACGAGTGAAGGGTACAGCCTTCATGTTTCTAAAAAAAAAAATGTGAGGAAGAGAAGATGTTGTTTCAACAGTATGCCAAAATTGTGCATGAATTGTTGTCCCCTATTTTCTTAATCTGGCTCAGTGCCACTACTTTTTGTCTCTAAATTAAAAAAGAAGAAAGGGAAACATTCCGTGGAAAATTTCATCGCCAACGAAGATGAATTTCCAAAAATTCGACAAAATTTAGGTACTTTAGGTACTCGACAAAATTAGGTATTCATTATAATCAGTATAGCAAAATTACCTTGCATGATATACATATACAAGTGGTGGCCGTGTTGCAGCGGTAGACATACCGACCGTTGAGTCTGTAGTTCAAAGTTGTTCCATATGTACATATGTATATTGGCGTTACAGTCCATGAAGGACCAAAGCTGAGCTTCTCTCAATCACCCATGTTGTGTGCGATTTTATTTTCTCATAGGTGAAAGGGACCTACAGTTTATTGCCGATTCCGAACGGCGAAATTCGAGAAGCTTTTCTTGACAATTATACTACAGGGGGTTTTGTCAGTACCCCGCTGAGGAGAAGCACCGTGAAAAACACGTTCGATGACATAGCTGTTGTCGGGATTCGATCCCGTGTCATCCGGCGTCAGAGGCCAACACACTACCCACTGCGCCACGGAACTCCACGGCGTTGTTCCATAGCCAAGAAAAAAACAATTCCTATACGGAATAAAATTATGCAACACAGCTGTTGTGAATGAGCAGTGGTCAAACATACTGATGAAGGCATAAGACTCACAGTATATGGTGACTTCAAATTCACACTCTGTGTGTGCAATTCTAATATAACACCATAAGTGCATAGAACTGTTAACGAGAACTACAACCAACGTGAAAATTCGGTCGGTTGCACTCCGTCCAAGTTGTGTGATTAACAGAGAATGTAAGAGTATAACTATAAAAAATAAAAAAATAAACCTCTTTAACTGAAAAATTGTAGAAACCATGCACCTTTTACCGGGGCAACAACGGTCTTTCATCGATAACTTTCTTACATGGTTGCTTACTTTGAGATTTTAGATTTCAAGTCAAAATTAATTTATAAAGCGCCGAAGAACTATTACACAAGCTGCTAGGGACGAAATGTCGTCCGGTTCGGAATCCGACTTTTATTTTGGCTGCGATGATTCTGATAAAGATCCCGGTTGGGAGCCTGATGAAAACTTATCCGATGAAGATAGAAACGTTTTGGGTGTTGCTAGAGACATCCTTACGCATTTTTTCACAAACTTTCGGAAGTAGATTTGCGTTTAATTAAAAATTGAACTTAAGGTGTAACTGTGATGAAATCTGATCCACAACATATTGTTAGGAAATTTAATCCCACACCGAATAGGGTTCGTATCACTGGATTGCGATAAACTACAATTGTCTACGCTTTATTCAAATTGAAACACAGACTTTTCTTATTTCTCCTCAGATCAACTATCTGAGTACTTCAACAGTTTTATTTATTGCTACACTATATTACACACTGGTTTATCGACCGAACACACCGTATACAGACCTGTCACACGCTATTCACTTCCGTGAACTGAATGAAACTGAATGAATGCCGAGGGCGAGAGTTATGTACACACATACCTGAATGGGCACATCTCTAACATCTTTCCCAAGCCAACAACCAGTCCAGCTGATCAAGAAGTTATCTTCTTGGGAATAACATTTGGCGCCAAATAAATATTTGTGGGATTAACTTTTGCGCCAAAAGGCGCTAGGGAACAAATTTATAAAAACAATCATTTCTTTTGTTGCTTTAAGTTCTTCTAGTTATAAGTCAGTCTAAGATCACATGTGAACGAATAAACACCTTATTATAAGTGAACTGATTTTATGATTACTTGTTCTATCTTGAGTTAACTCGAGCTTATACATATAGCTATCGGTCCACCTTCTCGAATGTTCGCCGTTGGAAGTTCTCCTTAGGAAATCTCTAGAATGCTCTGGCATTCGGCATTACGCCGTTGAAAGTTTCGATCATTTGAATTTCCGCTTCACCAGAGCTTTCGAACTTCGACAGCGAAATTCGAAACTAACCGTCGGTTTGTGTCACGAACCGACGGCTATGTTTGAATGCTCTGGTGAAGCTGAAATTGAAATGATGGAAACTTTCGGCGGCACACTGCTGAATGCCAGAGCATTCTAGAAACTTCCGAAGGGGAAAGTCTGACGGCGAACATTCGAGAAAGTGGACCAGGAGCTGTATAAGCGCGAGCGCTCGCCCTCAGGAGCATTAATTTTACGGAATTGAATAACATGTGACAAGTCGGTATACAGTATGATCAGTCGATAAACCAGTGTGAAAATAAAAACTTTTAGTAAAGGTTTGCGTGTGTAAATAAAAGTGGTGAAGTGCTCAGATAATTGACCTGAGTCAAAATAATAAGTGTGCATGTATTTAATTCGAATAAAAAGTAGACGGTTGTAGTCTATCGCAATCCAGTGATACGAAACCTATTCAAAGCGGAATTAATTTCGTAACTATATGTTGCAACACAAAAAAACATATACATATGTGGGTATGTACATTTGTGTAAATACTGTTGCGGAGACACAAACCGACGGTTAAGTTCGAAGTTCGAAAGCTCTCTTGAAGCGGAGATTGGAATGATGTCAACTGTCAACGGCGTAATGCTAATTGTCAGAGCGTTCTAGAGATTTCCGAAGGGGAACTCCCGACGGCGAACGTTCGAGAAGGTGGACCGAGAGCTATATAAGCGCGAACAATCACCCACGGCATTCATTCAGGTGGTGGAATTGCACAGCGTGTGACAAGTCGGTGTGATCAATCAATAAAACAGTGGGAAAATAAAAGCTTTCAGTAAAGGTTGTTGCGTGTGTAATAAAGTTTAAAGTGTTCAATCGGTTTTGGATTATAAAGAAAAGTGGTGAAGCTGCACAGATAATTGATCTGTGGTGAAACAACAAAAGTGTGTGTGTTTTAATTCGGATAAAAAGGACAATTGTAGTTTATCGCAATCCAGTGGTGCGAACCCTATTTGGTGTGGGATTGAATATTTCGTAACATTTGGTGTCAGAAGTGGGATTGCGAGTAAACGAGTTAAACGTCTATTCAAATTGCGAATTGGACTATTAAAAGTGAATTATTAAAAGAGTGAGAAAATGGTGAAATTAGAAAAGTTGACCATCGAACAATTGAAAAGAGAGCTGGATGCTCGAGAACTATCCACACTGGGAAGTAAAGCCAACCTGGTGAAAAGACTGCGATCAGCATTGCAGGAAGAAGGTGTTGACTGGGAGAATCACGAGTTCGGGGTGGAGAAGCCGTCGACATCCAGTGAGCCAGCGTTCGATATGCAGCAAATTCTCGCGGCTATGGATGCTATGAGTGCTTCCCTGCGCCAGAAACTAGATCAGAAGCTGGAGGAAAATTCCATTGCCGTAAGTAAAAAGTTGGAGAAAAATTCAACTTCCATTAGCCAGAAACTAGATCAAAAGCTGGAGGAAAATTCCGCTGCCGTAAGTAGAAAGTTGGAGGAAAATTCCACTTCCCTGGGCCAGAAGCTGGAGACGTTAGAAGGGATGCTAGAGAACAATCGAGAAAGCCTAAGAAACATCCAGCAGACAGTCAACGATCGATTCCAGGACGTCGAAGAGAGAATCGAGACACTAGAATCGAGATTCGACAAGAAGGTTCTAGATCTCGAGAATAATCAAGAAAAGAGAATCGAGTCACTGGAGACAAGGTTCGACAAGAAGGTTCTAGATCTCGAAAATAATCAAGAAAAGATAATCGAGACACTGGAATCTCGGTTCGACAAGAAGGTTCTGGAACTCGAGAAAACTGTCCAGAACGTTCAGCATCAAGAAAGCGTCGTACTGGCTGCAGCATCGAAGTTCACAGCCCCCAACTTCGACGGCATGAGTGCGTTTAACATCTTTAAACTTCAATTCGAGACAACTGCGGAACGGAATCAATGGGGAGAAGAAGATCGTTGGCCGCCCTAGTAATTTCGCTTAAAGGCGAAGGAGCTGGTGTTCTACAGACCATCCCGGAGAGCCAGAGAAGGAACTACACAGCCATATGGGAAGCTCTTCATCGAAGATACGTCAGTGAGCACATGCAGGAGATGTACAAGCGGGAACTTAAAAGACGCAAGCAGCGTGGAAACGAGACCATCCAACAGTATGCTACCGACATCGAGAGGCTATCCCATCTCGCCTACGCGGATGTTCCAGTTGATGTGGCAGAGAAACTAAAAACGGATTCTTTCATCCAGGGGCTAAGGGACCCCGATACGCAACGATGCCTGATTCTCCTGCCGAAGACATCTTTTGAGGAGACAGTTGCCAGCGCTCTCACATGTGAAACATCGCTCTTGATATGCCGACCTTCCATCAAACTACGGCGCATATCTCAAGACCAGGATAGTTCCAGAACAACAACGGCGAGTAGGAGTGGTTTATTTCCGGGTAGATGCTACATCTGCGACCAGCAGGGGCATATTGCGAGAAATTGCCGTCGGCGAAGAAAGTGTTCGAGGTTTAGTTCGCCAAAAAGAGACCATGGGAGTGAACGCGACCGTGGAGGTGCAAAAGGTGCACCTAACAATCCGTTAAACTAAAACGAGCCAGTGCAGAGGGGCATGCGCTGACTCCCACATTGGAGTGCCCCAGAATCCTCGTATCCCGAATCTGTAGGGGTGCAAGCAGCCTAGTCGTCGAGGGAACGATGGACGGGCGACGATATCTGCTGACGTTGGACACGGGCGCAACTCATTCAGTCATCCGAAGCGGATTGGTTTCTGACATCGAACCATTTTCCGAGGTAAGGCTTCGTACAGTAACTGGTGAGAAGGCGGAAGTTAAGGGAAAGATCCAGAAAAGAATTACGATGGGTACCGTCGAGTTTCAGCATGATTTCATTGTTGCGGACATTACTGATGACATCATAATCGGCGTCGACTTCATGATTAGGCATGGCTTCACATTGGATCTCAATCAAAAAGTGATGAAGTATGGCAACTTGGAGCTCCCATTAACAATGGATAATGGACAGGGTAACAAGGTCAGGCGAATAGTCGTACAAGCGCGCCAAACAGTTCCCCCGAATGAAGAAGCTGTGGTTTGGGCAAAGATAGAAGAGGATGCGGGGACAAGCCGAATGTGGGTGGTCGAAGCCGACAAAAGAAATCGACCCAGCGATATGGTTGTTGGAAGGGCTCTCGTGGAACCACGACAAGACCAATTGGTCCCAGTACGAGTCCTGAATGCAGCCAGTACACCTAGGACAATACATAAGGGAACAACGATCGCTCAATGCAAAGAAGCTGCCGCCGTTATGAACTGCAAAGATAAGAAACACCGGGAAATCCAGAAAAACAAACCGTTCTTGAGAACAATGGCCAGAGAGTGGACGCAACATCTAGTGGAGAAGCAAGAAAGTTAAGCACTCTCCCTGTTTCGTATATATTGGACAGTTTTTGCAGATGGTAAGAACTGTGGAAGAACATCAATTGTGGAGCACAGAATAGACACAGGGGATTCTAGACCGATCCGGCAACCACCGAGGAGGGTACCTTTGGCGAAAGAAGGAGAGGTGATCAAACTAATCGACGAGATGGAAAAGGAGGGCGTGATCGAACCATCTGCAAGCCCATGGGGTTCGCCAGTAGTGCTAGTTAAGAAGAAGGATGGAAGCACCCGATTCTGCGTGGACTATAGGAAGCTGAATGACGTCACGAAGAGGGACAGCTATCCTTTACCGAGAATCGACGACACCTTGGACACACTATCTGGTGCAAAGTGGTTCTCGACGCTGGACTTGCAAAGCGGATACTGGCAAATAGAGTTTGACCAGTAAGACAAGGAAAAGACCGCGATCACTGCCGGGGGAGAGTTGTGGCAATTCTCTGTGAAGCCCTTCGGCCTTTGCAATGCGCCAGCCACATTCGAGAGACTTATGAACCGGGTGCTAAGAGGACTTCACTGGAGGACTTGCCTTGTCTATCTGGATGACATAATTGTCATGGGCAAGGATTTCGACGATCACCTTAAGAAGCTTGAAGAGGTACTGGAACGTATTCAAGCAGCCGGACTGAAATTGAGCCCGAAGAAATGTTCGCTCTTCCAAAACGAGGTGAAGTATTTGGGACATGTAGTGACTGTGGAAGGAGTCAGCACAGATGAAGAGAAAATCTCAGCGATTAAGGAATGGCCGCGGCCGAAGAATCTTCATGAGTTAAGCTCATTCCTGGGACTTTGCACATATTACAGGCGATTCATCCCAGGATTTTCAAACGTTGCCAGCAGTTTGCACGAGCTCACTAAACAGAATCGGCCATTCAAGTGGGAGAAGCCGCAGGAGGAAGCGTTCATTCACCTGAAGGAATTGCTCTGCAGTGCGCAGATTCTTGCATATCCTGTCCCGGGAGAAAAGTTTATTTTGGACACCGATGCGAGCGGACATGGAATCGGAGGAGTACTCTCTCAAATAATTGACGGGCGAAAACGGGTCATCGCTTACTACAGTAGGATCCTATCGAAGCCAGAGAGGAACTACTTTGTAACTAGGAGGGAGCTTTTAGCCGTGGTTGACTGTGTCAAGCATTTCTACAAATATCTCTATGGCCAAGCTTTTCACCTTAGGACGGACCACGCAGCGTTGAGGTGGTTGCTGCAGTTCAAAAACCCGGAAGGCCAGCTTGCTAGATGGATAGAGATAATCCAGAGTTATGACTTCAGTATCGAACACCGGAAGGGAAGCAGTCATGGAAATGCGGATGCATTATCGAGGCGACCTTGCGAGCCGAAACCAAGGAACAGGTCACCGACATCCGTCGTTTCCATGTGCTGCCAGAAGATTCCTGGACTGTCGAGAAGGTCGGAAAGAAGCAGCGAGAAGATGCCGATCTGGCAGTCATCATCGACTACCTAGGACGAGGTTTTCGATCAACTTGGCAGCAAATATCCAGTGAAAGCCCAATCGTGAAAGCTTACTGGGCTCAATGGCAGAGTTTGAAGCTGAAGAACGGTTGCCTCTACCGCAGCTGGGAAAGTGAGGACGGGAACATTGTAAACGATCTGCTGGTAATTCCAAATGGACAAATCGACGAGGTCATCCGAGAATACCACGAGGAACCAAGCGGGGGTCATCTTGGTGTTAACAAGACTGTAGAAAAGATCAAGAGACGTTTCTACTAGGTAGGATGCCATGAGTCGGTCACAAATTTCATTCGCAAGTGTGAACAGTGTGCGAAGGCAAAGGGGCCAGTTAGGAAAACTCGAGGAAGTATGCAGCAGTACAATGTTGGAGCACCATTCGAACGTATCGCCATGGACAACCAGGCCCATTCCCAACGAGCAACGCTGGAAACAAATACGCGCTGGTGGTGATCGATTACTTCAGCAAGTGGCCTGAGGTGTTTTGCATCCCGAACCAGGAAGCCAAAACCATTTCGGATGCATTCGTGAACAACTGGGTTGCGCGTTACGGAGTACCGCTGGAACTGCACTCAGACCAAGGAAGGAACTTCGAGTCGTCGGTGTTCAAGGAACTCTGCGACATGCTAGGTATCAGAAAGACACGGACAACACCATTACACCCACAATCTGATGGCATGGTCGAAAGGATCAACCGGACGTTGGAGGAATACTTGAGAAAAGTCGTCGTCGGAGATCAGAAGGACTGATTTGAACATCTTCCCCTCTTCTTAATGGCGTACCGTTCGGCACAGCACAATTCAACGGCAACAACACCAGCTGAAGCCATTTTTGGAACTGATCTCCGACTTCCATCGGACTTGAAGTTCGGTGTGGTACTACCGACAACTAGCGGCAGGGAGGACTTCGTAATCGAAAAGAAGGAACAGCTGAACTCCATCCACCAGTTCATCCGGGAGCGACTGAACTTGGTCAGCGATAAAGTGAAGGCGAGATACGACTTGAGGGCGAATACTTCTGGATTCGCGACAGGACAATTGGTATTGCTGTACAACGCACAACGAAAAAAAGGCTTGTGCCCCAAATTGCAATCAGCCTGGGACGGGCCATATGAGGTCATCAAGAAGCTCAATGACGTGGTATACCGAATACAGCAGACGGGAAACAGACGGGCGAAGTATAAGGTTGTCCACGTAGAGAGGTTAGCGCCATATTACGGAAAAGGATCCGATCGCTTGTTCGAGGACGAACAAGTTTAGGAGGAGGGCAGTGTTGCGGAGGCACAAGCCGACGGTTAAGTTCGAATTTCGCTCTCGAAGTTCGAAAGCTCTCTTGAAGCGAAGATTGCGATGATGTCAACTGTCAACGGCGTAATGCTAATTGTCAGAGCATTCTAGAGATTTCCGAAGGGGAACTTCCGACGGCGAACATTCGAGAAGGAGGACCGATAGCTATATAAGCGCGAACGCTCGCCCTCGGCATTCATTCAGTTTGTGGAATTGAACAGCGTATGACAAGTCGGTGTGATCAATCGATAAAACGGTGGGAAAATAAAAGCTTTCAATAAAGGTTTGTTTGTGTAATAAAGCTTAAAGTGTTCAATAGGTTTTGGATAATAAATAAAAGTGGTGAAGTTGCACAGTTAATTGATCTGTGGGGAAATAAGAAAAGTGTGTGTGTGTTTTAATTCGGTTAAAAAGACAATTGTAGCTTATTGCAATCCAGTGGTGCGAACCCTATTCGGTGTGGGATTGAATATTTCGTAACAATATGTACGTATGTACATTATTTTAGCGGGTTGAAAAAGTAAATTTAGAGCCTTTTATATAGGTTAAAGATCACGTTAACAACTTCACACAATACATATGTACATATATTCTCCCATTAAGCGTATTTGACCTCATAATATCCATTTACACGCATCGACCAATATCTTTGACCAGCAACTTGCCTCGTTTTATTCTTTCCAGTTTTGCACAAGTTTGCAATTTACGCTTAAGGACATTTCTCGCTAACCCAATTGCCCTCGACACTTATTCAAACTCATCCACCGGATAGATGCAAGTACGAGTACGTATGCACACACATGTGTACATACACTCCGTACAATATTCGTGCATAAGTGCATGATGATGAAATCTGAATAAACACTTTAGCACGACTGCAAATGCAAAATGGCGGATAAATCGGTGTAGCATGTCCTCGTGTGAGTGAACGAGATCGCATACACTTAATTCAATAATTCTTAATTCTTTGAAAAACGTATCTGTGCGCCCTCAACGGTGGCAGGCAACCGGTTAGCATCTGTTTCGAATGAGAAATCTAATTTCATCCTCGCAATCGTGTACTTTTGAAATGAGCTGTCATGGCAAATGTTTCTACCCAGACAAGGATCCCATCCATTTACCGGCACGGTATGGGGATAACTTGTGTCAAGCGCTTAACATGAATGTTGCAGGTGTTTGAAGGGGAAATTATTGCATGCATTTCAGTTCAGGACACTCGGCATTCATGCAGGACATGGAATAGACTTTCTTCGCAGAATTTCCTCAATGGTTATCCTCTTTCCGTTCCACTGCCGATGCCAATAATAATGGTATCAAATCGCTTCAATAAACACGGTTTGACCTATAAAAGTCGAATGTCAAATGTCTATGAGAGATCCGAGGCATGTTTTTTGTTTTCTCTTTTTTGATCTTCCTGTACTCGTCGCCCTTTGTTTTTTGATTTTTCAGGTTTTTTTGTTTTCATTGAATTCCTGTTTAGTCGAGCCCACTTTAATTGCACATACTCGTCTGCCAGTAGAGTGTTAAGTAAAGGATAAAAATGATACGTAACGGAATGTAAGTTAACATGGCTTAGGGGCTGAAGCTGTCATGCTATGAAACATTGATTTATTGATAGGGCACAGAATAGGGTTTCAATTGGCTTGAGCAAGGATTTATTGGTGTCCTGGGAAATTCCCATAACCACACTACTATGCCACAGCAATGAATGCCAATGAAAGGCATTTCAAATGTTCTTGGTCTTTTTCATTCTTTTTCTGTCAATTTGTTGGTTTCTTTTTTTTAAGTTTTCCTCTTTCGAAATCGATGTGTATAGTTGTATGTATGTATGTATCTGTGTGGAGTGCAAAAACACTTGATTGAAGTCTGGTTTGATGGTTTCATTCACTTTTGAGATAAGAGCCTATACAGAATATCCCTCTAGATTTATTGAAAGGTAATTGTTTGAAGGAGGGCTATTAATGGGTCTGAGGTAAGCCGACGTCTGGAATTTTAAGTGCGATAAGGGAAACATTCAACATATCCTGTATTTGATAGAGAACTGACACGGTGACACCATTTACGACGTGAAGCAAAGGACTCAACCAACAAGAATAATATCTGGTTAGATTAGGTTAAGAGGGTTGAAGGCTAATAATAGACGCCAAGGTCTCTTGAAATGTCAAATAATGAGTCACTGAATAAGTGCAAACTTAACATTAACTTTCCGTTTGGTTAATAAGTCGCATTCGAACCATTAGGAGTGAATTCGTTTTTGAAGTTGCATTGAAAAAAAAATTGCACCACGCGCAAACAATGCGGTGGCTATAAAGTTCATGCACATCGGTAAGATATATAGAATTAAAGGTAGTAGTCCGGAAGCCAAAACAGTAACTTAAAGAAGCGTGCAACTAAGCTGAGGGTTATAGCTTTCAGGACACTCACAGAAAAACTCGATAGTCCTTAGCAATATGCAACTTTCTTAGGTAAAGTAGTGAAAACCACTTTCCTCGTCAATAGAACACTATGAATAAGAGCATGCCATTGGACGTATAGATACCACAGAACAATTGGAGTCCTACTGGGGTTAGTGCTTGGTCCCACACTGCACAGGACATAATGAATAGTTACATATGTACATCGGTCAAATGACTATGCGTTATGAAGGTGTGCTATATACTTCGAGCGATTTCAAGTATCTAAACATCTTGGCTCTTAAACAGTTTCAGTAAAAAATATTAAGTTGGAAGCGGCACACTGACATATCGTGCGATTTTTTTAACGTTCACTTCCTTAAATATATATGTACTCCATATACCTACATACATATATACTGGTTAAGGAGTGGGAAAGAGTTTGAATTGCAGTTTGGCTGTCACTACAGACACATATGCTTTTCCCTTCGACCTATTCTTCACAGCATAGGGCATGGCCATCAGGACTGCATATAATTCTGACTGGAAGATAGACGCATATTTTCCTAACGTAAAGTGCAGTGGGACTTTTTAGCGTTGAAACGAAACTTCAGCGTCAGACCCCCTCCCAGATCTGGTATTTTTGAAAATACGAAGACAATCCTTTCCAGGTTCAGTTTCTGGCCAGAATAAGTCCTGATGTCATATCCATGAGACAAGGGTCATACGATATTACTCGCGCAAGCGCACTGTCATTCCGATGGGACTTGTAACAAAAATAGTTTCTGTCCTCCGTACAGCAGACACAAACCGTTCTTTAGAGTTTGGTGAATGGGGCTATGACGTGTTCGCATTTTAACCTGTTAGATCAGAGAGCACCGTGGCGCAGTGGGTAGTGTGTTGGCCTCTGATGCCGATGACACGGGATCGAATCCCGACACAGCCATGTCATTGAACGTGTTTTCACGGTGTTTCTCCTCAGCGGGGTTCTGACAAAACCCCCTGTAGTAAAATTGTCATGAAAAGCTTCTCGAAATTCGCCGTTCGGAACCGGCAATAAACTGTAGGTCCCTTTCACCTATGGGAAAAATTAAATCACACACAACATGGATGATTGAGAGAAGCTCGGCTCAGGTCCTTCATGGACTGTAACGCCAACATACATACAGATCAGGCAACCGATACATATGAGATTATCAGTCTTATCACTGCCGTGTGATCCAGAGGACTTTTTTCGGCGATAAGCCCTATGTTTTGCCAAAAAACACTTTTGCATTGCCAAAAAGCTGACAGCGCTTTGGTGAATTTACTTAACTACAACGGCCAAAGAAATTTGTTATTAAAAATGACCCCAAGGTGCTTAGCTCCTTGGATATTATGATGGGAATATTTCTGAGCCTTGTCAGCTGAATCCTGACAGAGCGCCGAGGGGCAGTGTGTTGGACTCTGACGCACGATGGACAAGCTTCGGATCATCAATCACATTTAGTGCAGCCTGTGCTTTGAGACCGACAGTCGCTGAACATGAGCCGACAGAGAAAAAGGCAACATCATCCACGTAGGCCTGGGCATAGATTCCAGAGGAGTTGGGAGCATCGAGAAGAAAGTCGACTACCATGCTCCATAACAGCGGAGACAGGACGCCAACTTGAGGGCAGCCCTTGTTTACGCCAGATTTGACACATTGTTTGAGACCTGCATCAGCGACCAACGTCCTGTGCACAAGCATTGCTTTGATCTACAAAACCAGTACTTCATCTACGCCTTGCCGTCTAGCAACGTTACACATGCTGTCGAAAGTTGCGTTATCAAAAGCTGCCTCAATGTCGACGAAAATGCCCAGCGCATTTTCGAATGCTTACCAAAACCATTCATCAATTGGTCATTGGCATGTCCGAGTAGCGGAGGCTTGCCTTCCTCTTATATTCTCGAGTAAAACAATTAAATTGGAATTACGGCTGCACATATGTACTTACATAGGACGTACGAAAGCTTTATTTCAAATATTGTTTTTCGGGCGCACGAGGATTGGCAATTGAGTTCCGGGAATTCGTAAACAAAAAAAGAAAGCAAATGAGCTTGTCGCAAAATGTTATTATCGGCCGATATGCGGCAACGTTGGAATGCTTTTTTCGCCAAAAACTCTTTGAGATTGTCTTCTATTCATTCACTATTCATTCACGGCTTTTCTTGCACTGCTTTGTCCCGTCAAACACAGGTGTTTTCGGTATACACTCGTCTCCATACCACCTGTCATTTTCGAGGGTTTTTCACCAGATTTCACAAAAACTTGAATCGTATTTTATAATGTGGGTCACTTAAAAAAAAAAATAAAAAATAACAACAACACACAATCAAAACGTGCTTCAGCCTTGGATGAAAACTGAGGGAAAGGCCCCCTTTCTAGACAGATGTGGACGAACGACGCAGTGTTACCCGTTCCCGAGTTATGACTTAATTCCCGGAACTTAATTGCCAATCCTCGTGTTTTGTATTTAAAATTCTTTGTCTTGCCATCAAACCACAGTATATTCTTCCAATTTGGACGACGGAGTTGATCGCTCATTGGCCAAAATGAGCCTTGTATAATTTTTTTTGTTGCTTACGTAACATACGGAATCGCGGATGTAAGACAATTTGGTATTGATAACTGGAAGCAGCGACCGTCAAGAATGGAAGGCAGCCATAGCTGAGGTTTAAATCCCATATGAATTACTGGCCTGATAAATAAATGGGTAGTAAGATTTAGCTAAATAAAAGCAGACAGCAGGAGGGTGCCGTGGCGCAGTGGTTAGTGTGTTGGACTCTGACGCACGATGAGCGAGTTCGGATCCTGATAACACCAACGCCATCGAATGTTTATTTCGCGGCGTCCCTCCTCGGCGAGGTACTGGCGAAACCCCCCGTAGTATACTTGCATTGAGAAAGCTTCTCGACTCACGCCGTTCGGAATCGGCTATAAGCTGTAGGTCCCATTCACATGTGTGAAAAAATAAATCACACACAACACGTGTGATTGAGAGAAGCTTGGCTCAATCATCCACATGTGCTACCCACGGTAACACCTGTTACTCTCCACATTTACCGACCCCCTTTCCGGCAGCCGGAATGACATTAGAAGTCTCCATACGAAAGTCGACCTTCCAACAACATCTTCTGAGAAGATGCTACTGGAGAGTCTAAGCACGCTTTCATAAGGCGCAGTCAGTAGTGGGAATTACTCTGTACAAAGAATGTCGTGTTATAATATAATAATATTAATAAATATTTGATTGAGACTGTGGTTTTACTTATACATTTAACATTGTACGTATACGCGAAGATGCGTATATAACTGGCGCAGTCGGAAAAAAAATCAATTGTTCGGTCTCGGTTAACAATACATAAGAAAAGTATTTATGTTAACATTTTGATTGCAATATAAGTATGTATGTATATGTAACAATAGCTGTGATAAAGATTTCTTCTCTTTACCAACGTGTTAAGGCAGTGATAAGAATAATTAAGCCACAATTTTAGCCAAAAACGAAATAAAACTACGACTAAAACGAGTACATGCGTGTTAATATGCACATACACATATACGTGCCATTCTTCTAAATACATGGTAATAGAAAAATCAAATCTATGTCGAACGGTACTTTCTAGTGACGCTGAGTACAAGTGCAATGGGCGTGGGTTCCCCGCTAAAACGACGCTTAGAGCGAGACAACGCTCTTTATCAAATTATAAATACACCACAGCAACGGTCATCTTTGGCACCAACTATTAGCGTGGAGTCAGCCTACAATCAAAACCAAGCCAACAACAAAACAGAAGGTACAAAAAGAAAAAAAAAAATAAAGAAACAAAAGCACGGTAAGCCGTTTATACCAACATGGAAGTCCTCAGCCCTGCAGAAAAATTTAGAATTATTTTAGAATTGATAAGTAATATTCCATGTTATAGTGGTTGTAGCGAATATACGCCTGATTTTTTGGAAAGGGTCGATTCGTTGCAGACTATACTCGAGGAATTCGACGAAAAGACACAGGTAGTTTTATTAGGGTATGTTAAGGATAAGATTATTGGTAGGGCTATATCAGAAATCCAAACACATGATAGATTAACTTCTTGGGGTCAAATAAGGGAAGTTTTGGTAATAGTTTTGCCGAGAGGTTTTGTCCCCATGCGCTCTTGGATCAGATTAGATTTGCTAGGTTCAGCACCACAATCGACAATTTTTATAGCTATCTAAATCACCTCTTAAGTAGGATTAATAACTCATTTCTCGTACGCGGCAATGTCGATGAGGCCATTATAAATTCCAATAAGAGAATAGCATAAGAAACCTTTAAAACCAACTTACCCGAACCAACAAAAACAATAATATTATGCCGAAATCCGCAAACTTTAACCGATGCCTATAAAAAAATTATTGAAATTAATCACCAATTTCTAGGCCCTAACTCACAACAAAATATTAACTTTAACAATAGAACCAATATCACCCAACGAAACACTCCAATTTCCATTTTTTATCAACAGCCTAGACCAAATAACAGACATATTCTACACGATAATAGACCGAATTACAACCGAAACAGACAGTCTTATCAAATAGCTTTGTCTAGTAATCAATTAAGATCCAATTCCAACCCCATCTCGACACAATTATGACAAACCGGTACTTCCAGGCAAAGTAACCCACTCCAAAATAATAGATCTTGGCGAAATAGTCCTTAAAATGCCCACAGTCAGTACGGCTATCCAATGGACGTGTCAATGAATGAACAAAATTTTCGTTTAAGCCACGAAACCATACATAGTAATAGAGAATCATATACGACCTCTTCGATTTATCATTGACTGTGGTGCTGAATTTAGTATTATAAATAAAAATATGTGTCATCCCAGATGGAAAATAAGATCTCCTATCCACACTCTAAGAGTACTTGGTCGAAACATTGAGGCAAGTGCTACTTATAAATTCTCCATTTTCAAAGAGTCTAATACTCCAAATTATTTGGTAGAACTTCTTGAATGTCAGTTTCACGACCACTTTGACGGCTTGATAGGCAACAATATCTTAGTAAATCTTAATCCTATAATTGATTACAAGAACCGATTACTTGTAACAGATAATGCAATGATCCCAATATACCTCAATATGGAAGAGGAAGAGTATTCGACCCGTTGTGCTTCCTTTGAGTATCCTAATACATATATGTACATATATTGTAGCGAAAGTTTCGATAACCGAATTTCTGATAAAATATTTGCCGCCCATTTAAGTGATGCTGATATTTCAAAATGAAAGTATTTACTTAATTCTACTAAATCGATATATTTATAGGGAAGGAGATAATTTGACATTTACAAACAGGATAAGCAATCAGATGCATACAAAAAACCAAATACCGATTTACAGTAAGCTATGTACATATATCGCTATCCAGAAATACATGCTAAAGAAGTAGATAGGCAGATTAGTGAAATAATAGTACCTAGTAGGAGCCTTTAAGGTACCCTTACACGATCAATTGAATGACATAAATTCTTTACGTGTGTTTGTGAAAATGCGTCTGTGTGCGTCACACACATTCGTTGGTGACCGATTGACAAAAATCAAAACACTTTTGATATTGCATGACCATTATCATGCTGATTGATGTGTGTAAGGGTTGGATTGACCAGATAAGCTTATTGTGTGTCGTGCAGGTGTGGTGTCGCGAGCGTGGAATGTGATGTCTGTCCGGAGCGGAACATTTAATTTGAAGGAGGATGAAGAACGGGAGATGCAGATATTTTTAATTCACTTAAAAGATTTTCATGAGTGAACTGATTCCTTATTTTTAACCACTGTTTCATCCAAATTCTCTTCTTTTTTTTGCCATTATATTCGTCTTCTTCTTTACACTACACTACACATCGCACGTCCGTACACGACCGAAATTCACTAAATTTCACTCGAAATTTGCTTTAATCGATTGAGCTGTGTAAGGGATAGAGTCAATCTATACAGACACGTATGATGCATGATGTCAACTGATTGATTGTGTAAGGGCCACTTTACAATTCTCCGATTTGGGTAGTTCCTAAAAAAATGACATAGATGGACAAGAACGTTGGCGTGTAGTTGTTGACTACAGAAGATTAAACGACCAAACGATTGAGGATAGGTTCCTTTCACCAAACATGGATAATCTGTTTGACAAATTAGGGAAATGCAATTATTTTTACACTATAGATCTTGTGAAGGGATTCCACCAGATAGGGGTTGATCCTCGTGACAGGGCCAAAACAGCATTTTCAACTAAGAGGGGCCATTATGAGTTCCTACGGATGCCGTTCGGGCTTAAAAATGTCCCCGCTACGTTTCAGAGGCTTATGAATGACGTTCTAAGCGAGTACATAAACAAAATCTGCGTTGTCTATCTTGACGACATTCTAATTTTTTCTACAAAAAAAATCTTTTCGAGACTAAAAGAATGTAATTTAAAGGTTCAAATAAATAAATGTAGTTTTGCGCAACTGTCAACAAATTATTTGGGTCATGTCATTACAAACAACGGTATCAAACCAGATCCAAACAAAGTGAAAGCTATTTGCTGACAAAAAAGGAATAAAAAGGTTTCCGGCTAAGGCATATCCGGTTACTATCGCAAGTTTATCCCCTGATAAAATACTTAAAAAAAACTGAAAAAGTAAATACTTCCGATTCCCAATACCAAAAAGATTTCCAAAAATTGAAAACACTGTTAACTACCGACCCTATTCTCAAAAGTCCTAACTTTGACAAAACATTCGTATTGACAACCGATGCCTCTAATTTCGCACTTGGTGCAGTTCTCAGCCAATGTAACCATCCAATTTCGTACGCTTCTCGTACGCTTAACAACCATGAGCATCATTATTCAACAATTGAAAAATAACTTCTTGCGATTGTGTGGGCGATCAAATACTTTCGAACGTTTTTATGCGGTAGAAGATCACGGACCTTAAGCCTCTCGTCTGGTTGAATGGTTTTAAAGAGCCAAATATGAAGTTACAGCGCTGGGAAATTTTCCTGAGTGAATATGATTTTAGCATAGAATACCTTAAAGGAAAAGAAAATTGTGTAGCCGATGAACTTAGCCGGTTTATCGACTAAGATAATAACAGAGCAGAAGTGTCGAATACTAGCGATGAAGTTAGTTTAGCCGACATTTTTACAAGCGAGATGAATGGAATTCAAAGCAGCAGTAACGATGAATTTAAGTCTGCCGGGCCATTGCCTGTTGTGTATAATAATGATTTTATATTGACAAAGGCCACTGTGCATAGCGCAATGGAAGATGAAACGATACATATACACATCTCAGAAAAACCTGTTAACACATTGTAATATAATCGCAAGGTGAACATCCGCCTTAAAAACTTTCGTTAAAGCCGTGCTTGACATTTGTCTACAAATATCAAAGCACAACTTTAACGACTTCGTCAAGCTCTAGTTTTCTTACTTTGTGCTTTTCTAAAAAGACAAAGCTGAAAGGCAAGCTCACTGACTCGCCCTGTTTTTGCTGCCGACCATCAACAAGTACAGAAGCCGAGGAGAGAAGAATACCCAATTGCTTTAAACGAAAACGAAAATAAAGTTTGTGTTTTTAAAACCAAATGGTGGTCTCTAGTTTACTGAGCATCCGCCTTAAAAACTTTCGTTAAAGCCGTGCTAGACATTTGTCTACAAATATCAAAGCACAACTTCGTCAAGCTCTAGTTTTCTTCCTTTGTGCTTTTCTAAAAAAACAAAGCTGAAAGGCAAGCTTGCTGACTCGCCCTCTTTTTGCTGCCGACCATCAACAAGTACAGAAGCCGATGAGAGAAGAATACCCAATTGCTTTAAACGAAAACAAAAATAAAGTTTATGTTTTCAAGACCAAGTGGTCTCTAGTTTACTATATACAAAAATCAAATATATATGTTTGTCATATGGAGTAAAAGAAGTCAGTATTAGAATAATACATACATACATAAAAAAATTAAAAATTTTATCGAAATTGAAAGAGGAAGCAGTAATCTTTTGAAAATCATGGATAGAGTTCTAATAGAGGGCGCCGTGGCGCAGTAGTTAGTATGTTGGACTCTGACGCACGATGAGCGAGTTCGGATGCCGATAACACCAACGCCGTCGAATGTTTATTTCGCGGCGTCCCCTCCTCGGCGGGGTACTGGGAAAACCCCCCGTAGTATAACTTGCTTCGAAAAAGCTTCTCGACTCAGGCCGTTCGGAATCGGCATTAAACTGTAGTTCTCTTTCACCTGTGTGAAAAATAGAATCACACACAACATGGGTGATTGAAGTGAAGCTTGGCTCTGGTCCTTCATGGGCTGTAACGCCACCAAAGAAGAAGAAGAAGTTCTAATAAATAAAGGACTTATGTGCATTTCCTGTAGTGATTTAAGCCTGTTTTTAGAGTTTCAAAATCTTTATGTTCGTTTCCTTTCAATGAATAAAAGTCTTAAACTTTTAAAATCAAATATAAGGCTAAAAGATATAACAGATAAAAATGAAATGTTAACAATTTTAGAGAGGAACATATAAAGAAGAATCATAGAGGTATAAATGAAATGTTTAGAGAGCTTAAGGACCTATATTTTTATCCAAATTTACAAACCGAATATCAGAAATATGTCAACAATTGCAATGTTTGTAATTTAGCGAAACATGACCGCCAACCACTACAAATTCCCATGCAAGTTACCATGACACCAAAGCATTTTAATAAAATTATATACATTGACATTTGGTTCCCTGAACGAAACAAAATATATCTGACGACTATCGATAAATTTTCTAATTACGCGACAATACACCATTTAGAAGACCGAAATTTGATGGCAATTTTAGGTGTAATAAAAGAACGAATACAGTTTTTGGGAAAGCCTGATATAATCGTTTCTGACGGAGAAACCTGTATATTACAATTAGTCGATAAGCAGTTTTTGAAAGAACACAAAATTCAATTTCACAAGACTACAGGTTCACCAAAGACTGGGAACGG
Source organism: Eumerus sabulonum (assembly GCA_951905685.1). Classification (NCBI taxonomy): domain Eukaryota; kingdom Metazoa; phylum Arthropoda; class Insecta; order Diptera; family Syrphidae; genus Eumerus; species Eumerus sabulonum. Next base: position 216,678,785 of record OX645060.1, read on the forward strand.
GGATATCGAACGTCTTCATGGTACGCTTAAAGAACATCTCAGGATTAAAAGTGCAGCAAAAGATACTTTAGAGCTACAAGATGTAATCTTCGGTATCATTAATATATACAACAATACTATACATTCAACTACGAAACTAAGACCAATTGATTTTATTTATAAAAAAAACTTTAGTAGAGAGGATATCGAATTTTAAGCTCAAAGATATCAAAGAGAAGAAGAGGTAAGAATAAATAAGAGAAACGTGAAAATTCAACCCTTAGAACTAAAACTCAAAGTTTTAGTAAAGTTATACCTGGATATAAAATAATACACAATCCAGAAGTTGAAGGAAATTATGTGATTGACAAATCAACGAAAAGAAATACAAAGTACTACATAAAACAGTTAAAGCAAAAATACAAATACCCAAATGAATAAATATATTATAATCAACATTATAATATAATTCAATAATGAGCATTATAGTATAATTTTTCAACATCTCTTTGTATTCGTATTCTTCTTTCTTTAGTTTTTTTTCCAACATTGTTTAAGCTTAATAATAATTTTAAAAAGGATTTGAATTACGGAATAGTAGCCACTGGCGAATCGACCTTAATATGTATGTATGTAATTGTAACATTAAAGCCTTGTATATACATAAGTAACAATAACCTAATCAATAATAGCATTGAAACAAAATAAGAAAAAAAAACAAAGAATTCTTTAAATATTCCATATAAGAAAAAACCCATGGTACACCTATTTAAGATAAAAGCAATTAAGACAGCAGAATACAAATACTTAGAATACTTAGAAATATAATACAAACTAAATGTGTAAAAAAGCTACGAAAGACAAAACAAAAAACAAGAATAGAATTTAGATTTAGAATTTTAGTAAGATCTAGAATTAAAGAATTAATATGAATTGGTTGGAAAATATTAGGTATATGTATACATATACATAAGCAATCCTTTATTTCCAACAAAGAAGATATAATACCTTAATATGTGTATATTTTAATGACAAATTTGTGAAGTGCATCTAAGACTGACTCTGATTGCTTAGATTAATTTTTGGCGACCAAAAATGCTTAGTGGTGTAACATCCATATGTGTTACCCACGGCAAAACCTGTTACTCTCCACGTTTACCGACCCCCTTTCCAGCAGCCGGTATGACATTAGAAGTCTCCATACGAAAGCCGACCTTCCAACAACATCTTCTGAGAAGATGATATTGGAGAGTCTAAGCACGCTTTCATAAAGCGCAGTCAGTAGTGGGAATTACTCTGTACAAAGAATGTCGTGTTATAATATTATAATATTAATAAATATTTGATTGAGACTTTGTGGTTTTATTTATACATTTAACAATGTATACGCGAAGATGCGTATATAACGATATAGTCGATTAACACTGGTGCAGAGAGGTGCAATATTCTTTGTGTACGTACACCACGCATAGGAGTAGGTGGCTTGATATCCAAAAGCATGAAATTAGTGCAAAATGTAGTTACTATGACTCGAATTGCTGGTTCATTAGGTTTATTTCGACGACGATCGACAGAACTCAAAACAAGTTTCAGTAATTTGTGAGCGTTATTCACATGTTCAAGTAATACCGGTCATATAAAATGCATGAGCTGTCAAGGATGGAACATAGAAAAGCAAAACGACAATCAAATCAGCCCCCGACAATAGAGATAAAACCGATTATTGAAAGAGAAAAGAACCTAACCATATTCGGCTTAATCGGCTTCAGCTACGGCTCAAAAGAGATGTAATGCGTTGCAATACCTGTTTTTTAGGTGCCCATATAGTACAATATTTCCAGTGTTGTTAGTGTCCTGCAACTCACTAAGCCATACATTTGCATTTTGATCACGGCTCTATTCTTGTGCGAAAATGATGACGTCCGTCGTTGCGCTTGGTAGGTATCTCCAAAGCAATTAACCTATATGGGCTACAATTCTTGTTAGATTTTTACTAGTAAAAATTCTAAGGTTGCTACCACAGGAGTTTTCTTTCGCTACCCCACACCAGGCACAGTTTCTTACATTTTTTTTTTTTTTTTAGAAACTCGCGCAGGTTCAAGAGTTTTTTTTTTTTTTATTCTCTTATGATGTGTTCCTACAGTTACACACACAACCTGAACGGAGTGCAATGGCTTGGGTCGTTGATGTTCGTTCACTACTCTCAGGGGTGGTTGTCCTAGACCTAGATAGGACGAGAGCCGACTAAATTCCGGGTTGGTTATAGTCCGTAGTAATTCGTTCGAGCACTTTGGTATTGCATACGCAGAGGATGAATTTCAGTTGACCATATACTGTGAGTGTTATGCCTGCAGCAGTACGTCTGGTCACTTTCCCATTCACCTCTGTGTTGCATACTTTTTGTCCGTATAGGAACTATTGTACTTTTTCTTGGCTATGAACGAATTTGAACTATAGTCCTTCCGCTCGACGGTCGATGATGTTAACCACTGCACCACGGCCACCCCCTAGGTTATTATAAGGGAAAATTACAAGTACAAGATTATTGAATTGATGACCAAGTTTAGAATTAGACCAGCGTTAGGTACATGCACCTCTTAATAAACTTAATTACAGTTCTGTATATTTTGTTAAAAGGAATTTAACCCCAACTTACTTGATAATTTAACATGTTCCTTTTTTATTGGTTAAACCGAATTTTATTTTCTTTCAACACCACTCAACAACTCTTGGATTAAATTGGCAATGTTCCGTTTATTCTCGTCAAAAGTCCTCTCGGCTCTTTTCTATTAGTTCCTATCAAAATCCTTTTGATTGCTATTCACGGGAGCAGAAAAGCAGCAACAAAGGGCGGAAAACGCCATAGTAATAAAAATTGAAATCTGTCATCCACCAGATACCAAAAACTGTCACATCAGTTCAATTGTATTGTGTTTTTTAATATCAAAAATATATGTCATACTCCAAAAAAATTGAGAAAATCGATTGAAAAATCGCCCTCACTGGGATACTTAATAAAAGCGTTTGGATGCAAAAAAAATCTGTTGGCTTATCGTGCGATGCGACCGAAAAATGGTAGAGAAGGAAAACTGGTTTGGTAGGCACTAATGTATCTGCTTTTGGTCGTGGCGTGCTTAATATGAATTTAATTTTGAGCTTTGGTGATTGGCGTCATTCAATAAATAGGAATGATGGTGAGTGGAATAAGGATTTTTGTAAGTAAGGTTGTCCAAGCGAGTGGCAAAAAAGCTGACGCCAGCCGTTGTTAATATTTGAGTGATTCAATTTTTTTTACCATCGAGGAGCCCTTAAAACCAAGTCATCAACTTCATTCAAAAACAAATATTTGTAGTCTCGAATTACGCTTATCTTTCTGCGCCTTTATATATTCGACTTGCGGTTTTAATGTGTTCTTTAGAAACTTTTCAGGATGTGGTAGAGAACGAATGTATTGCGACTCATTAAAGAACTTTCTGCAATGTGTGGGAACTCAATTCTAAGAATATGCAAACAAAACACAAGAAAACTAAGTATGTTACAAGGTTTTTTTAATCGACCCCCTCAAAGATTTTAATCGACACTATACAAAGATTCCACCGTTACTCGCCCGATTCGAAACACAATCCTCCGAAGTAAACTTGTTCAGCTTCTTTGACCTTCACTACACTGCCATGATGAGTTCCCTTGAGGTGTGATTCATCTTGGAAACTAAAAAAAGTCGTTAGGTTAAGATGCTTTTGTTTACCAAAAACGGTTGGCAAATCAATGAGGAATAGGTCGGCGCATTGTCGCGCAACAAGATCCAGCCCTTCTTGGCGATTTCTGGTCGCACACGGAAAGTAGGCGCTCGCAGGCTCTTCAGGACGCCAACTTAGAACTGCCCAGTCAATATCTCGTCGGTAGGAATATATTCAGGATGAACTATACCGCGGACGAGAGGTGTCGGAAACACCTCCACGTGGATCATCTTCTACTGATTCATGGCACTTTTTGAACCGAATTGGCCATTTAAACACACGTGTTCTCCACATGCACTCGTCTTCATATACGACCTGCAATTTTCGTAGGTTTTTCAAAGGTTTCTTCATAAGATCTTACTAAAAATTGTATCCCAACACGTTACTTGTAGGGTGAGCCTCCCATTTTTACGACGCCTTGGATGAAAACTGAAACGAAAGGCTTCCATTTCTAGACAGATCTTCACGAACGAAGAATTTAATTACCACTCCTCGTATAATTACAGGACCGTAATAAACCTCTATATAAAGAGAGTTATACCCGGCTGACTTATGTTAGCCTTTAAAAAACACTTTTGATTTTGATTTCGAGAGAGAAATTCTGCGCTCAATCTATGGCCCCGTTTGTATAAACGGGGAGAGGAGGAGAAGACACAACGACGAACTATGCGGGCTGCACAGCTACATCGGCCTAGTACGACGTCTACGGATCCAAAGTCTAAGATGGCTAGGCCATATGGAGCCAATGGATAACACGGCTCCGGCCCAAGGAGTCTGCCCCGATGGACGACGCAGCAGAGGACGACAAAATCTAAGGTGGCGCACACAGGTGCAAGGGGACCTTAACCAACTGGGAGTTCGTCGTTGGAAACAGCTGGCAAAAGACCGTGCTAGCTGGAGAAGTCTGTTGGTTAAGGGCCAGCTTCACATCGGACTGTGGCGCCACCTATGTAAGTAAGTAAGTAAGTGCGTTACGTCCGTGATCTTACTTACTTGGGGTGGCCGTGGTGCAGTAGTTAACATCATCTACCGCCGAGCGGAAGGTCTAAAGTTCAAATTCGCTTCATATCCAAAGTAATTCCTATACGGACAAAAAGTATGCAACGCAGTTGTGAATGGAAAGTGACCAGACGTACTGCTGCAGGCATAACACTCACAGTATATGGTCAACTCCTCTATTACTATTACTGACTACAACCAAAGCGGAATTTGGTCGGCTCTCGTCCACCCCTGAGAGTAGTGAACGAACATCAATGACCCAAACCACTGCACTCCGTTCAGGTTGTGTGTGTAACAACACATCATAAGAGAATATAAAACTCTTGAACCTGCGCGAGTCTCTAAAAAAAAGACACCAAAGGCCAGCGATCCATGGATGATCTGAGCCTGAGCTATCCTTGACTTCCGGTCTTCCTCTTCTTCTCGAACCAGAAGGCTCGGAGTCGAAGAACCTCTTAGCTGGAGCGTTGATGTCCATGCGCTCAATGTGGCCAGTGTAGTCGACGGATCTTTGCCCTCCGGACTACATCCACATCTTTATACAGCTCGTAGAGTTCGGGGTTATGTCTTCTTCTCCATTCACCTTCCTCACAGACAGGACCAAATATCCTGCGCAGAATTTTCCTTTCGAAAGAACCCAATATCAGCTCCGCTGTCCTGCTTATCGTCCAGCTTTCAGCTCGATACAGTAAGGCTGGCAGTATGAGCGTTTTGTAGCATGCCTTTTGCCTTTCGAGTGAGGAGTTTCGACCCCAGTTGTTTGGACAAGCCAAAGTAGCAGCGGTTGCCAAGGGCAATTCTATGCCGGATCTCCACTGTGGTGTCGTTTGTGAAATTTACGTTTGTTCCGAGGTAGACGAATTCCTTAACTACCTCAAAATTAAAGCTGTCAATTGTTATATTTTGTCCAAGGTGGTGAGCGACGGATTGGTTTTTGCTTGACAGCATGTATTTCCTTTTTGTCCCGATTGACCTTAAGACCAACTCGTTTCGCCTGTTCTTCAATCGCGGTGAATGCTTCCACAATATCAAGGCGAGAACACGCGATGATGTCTACAAGTCCGTATCCCAGCAGCTAGACAGACTTGTAGAAGATAGTGCCTTCTCTGTTGACGCCTGTCCATCGCACCATTTGCTTAAGAACCAGGTTGAAGAAGTCACATGACAGGGCATCTCCTTGCCGAAATCCGGTGCATGTTTCAAACGGTTTTGAAGTCCTAGAACCGAGTTGCACGGTGCATCGCGTATTTTTTAGCGTGGCGCGACACAACCGGATCAGTTTTCCCGGGATCCCGAATTCGGCCATAGTACCAAACAGTTCTTCACGATGAATGCTGTCGTATGCGGCTTTAAAATCGACGAAAAGATGGTGTGTATCGATTCGAAACTCGTTGGTCTTTTCCAGGATTTGTCGAAGTGTGAAAATTTGGTCTATAGTCGATTTGCCGGGCCGGAAGCCGCACTGGTTCCTGCCGATTAGTGCGGTGCAGGGATATACCTCTATTGTTCTTGCAAGAGGTAGGATCGCCTTTTTTGTAGATGGGGCAAATAGAACTGGTATTCCAGTCGTCGGGCATTCTTTCATCTTCCCAAATTCTGCAGATGATCTGGTGCATGCTCCCTACCAAAACATCGCCGGCAGCCTTGAAGAGCTCCGAGCCTGCGGCCTTGTTAATCTTCAGCTTCTGAATAGCTGTGCCGACTTCTTCGATGCTGGGTGGGAGGACTACTTGAGCGGATGGACTTGGGTCCCTACCACTCTCTCTTGGTCATGCTCGTTAAGCAGCTGCTGGAAGTGCTGCTTAAATACATCCACTATTCCCTGCGGGTCGGTGACAAGATTACCCTCGCAGTTTCGAAGAGCCAGGGTGCCCTTTTTAAAGCCTCCTGCAAGGCCTTTGGCTTTCTTGTAAAAGGCTCGTATTTTATGTTTATCACTAGACTCCTCGATATCCTTGAGCTGGGAGGCTGCGAAGATTCTTTTCTTTTGTCGCAGTAGTTTTTTCTCCTACCTTCTTCTGGCTCGGTACTCTTCTTGCGCTGCCCTGGCTTTCCTCTGAAGCGCCTTTTGATACGCCTCGTCGGTTGCTTTTTTTTCTGCTCACGCTCGCCATCATACCACGGGATTCTTGTCGGGGGTGGTAGGTATCCTAGGTATCATATTATTGACATTTGTGTTCGACGTAAGCATACCGTTGAGTCTTTCGCTCTGTTAACCTTCGGTGTGCTCAGGCGCCCAATGTCGAACCTCCTCCTGGTGGGCTGGTGCAGCTTTCTGACATTGGACAGTCGAGCTCTGAATCTTGCTGCTAGAGGAAGTGGTCTGAGTCGACATAGGTCGTTCTGGTCGGGGTTTTGTCGCTGCATACATTTGTTCACCTACCAACGGTTGTTGAAGAGGCTATCCAAAGGGCACCGCGAGTAGGCCGTATGTCAACTTGACCCGGGCATATAAACAGGGATCGTTGCTAGCATCTCGCCAGGTTGAGAGCGATCGACAACTTTGCCCTGTATGTCTGAGCCCATGCCCTCTTACGTCCGTGATCAGTACTGATCAGTACCCGTAATGACGGGCTCCGAAGCTTTCAGGTTTCTGCCAGAGCCGGGGCAGCCGCCGAAAAAGGTGGCGGGGCTGATAGGCAGACTCCGTACACAGAAGGCGAAATCGTTACGGTACCTAGCAGTCCTCGAACTGGCAAGGCTGTTCCAAGCCAGTGTCCGACCGCCGCCATGGATAGCCCCGCTAGGGAGAGATAATGCGATGCGTCCCTCTCCGATGGGGCGGTAGGAAAACGGAGTCTAATGACAGATGTAGCGACCCAGAAGGATCAAGGCATATGCCAGAAGGGCACATCACACAATAAAACCTCTTCCTCCGAAAAGGAGATCCGAATGACTATAAGGAGTTGAGAGAAGCAGCCCTCTTATAAAAAGGCGGCCATCTCTTCTGAAAAGGTCAGGATCATTTTTATCCAGATCAATCTACAGCATTGCAAGGCTGCTACTGCTCTTTTAAGTAGAATTGCATGCAGTAGTACAAATCATCACGTTGTATCAAGAACCGTGGGTGTGGAATAAACGCCTATGTGGCCTCGGTGGTATACGTGATGTTACGATTCTTTATGATAAGCGATCCGAAAGGCCTAGGGTCGGCCTCATCATATCGAACTCATTATCGGCAACCAAACTTGGACACTTTTGTGGACAAGATCTGGTGGCTGCTAGAGTAAGCTACAAAACGAACCGAGCAATAGAACACTTCGTCGTTGCGTCTGTCTACTTTCCCTACAACTCGATTCTGCCTCCACCACCGAAGGAAGTTTTCGAACTCGTGGAGTACTGTGAAGCCAGAAAGATTGGTCTCATCTTGTGTTGCGATGCTAATGCCCAAAACCCTGCTTGGGGGACCGTCTTTTAGACTTCACTCTCTCGTCTGACCTTACCATCAACAGGGTTGGCTCTCAATCAACGTTTGTTACGACAAGACGACAGGAGGTGATTGACCTGACCGTATCCAACAGATATGTGAAGGACATAACTTACTGGCGAGTCTTGCCTCATGCTACGCTGTCGGACCATAATATATCGAATTCCGATTAAGTTGTGGGATCCCTTCCTTGCAACCTAGATGGAATCCGAGAAAGACGGACTGGGTACGGTTTAGATAGGAGCCTGAGAAATCCACTCAGGCCCTACCTAAGCTTAGAACGAAACAATTGGTAGAGAACGCCATTTATAACCTGAATAGCTCCATCATAAATCGAAAAACGAAGAGATCAAGTCTCTGAGTGCAACTAGCAAGTTGGTTAAAGTCTTCAAACGGGGAAAACCGACAAAGCTGGATGCACTCAGAAAATTTGATGGCACCTTTACTGAGTCTAAAGCGGAAACTCTTAGTTTACTGCTTCAGACTCATTTCCGGGGAAATCAGATCGCCATCGGCTCGTTGCACACTCTATCACGGGAAACTGCAACCGAAGCTATGAACACAACTCGGCGTAGCTGGTATATTGCGTCGCGCGTGGTTACGACTGAAGCCATTGAATTTACTGTGACATCCTTCGATCGCTTCAAATTGACAAGCACCGACGGGATATATCTTGTTATGCTGCAAATATATATAAGGCAGCTGCTTTCTACTTTGAAAAGAATTTTCACTGCTAGCCTAGCACTTGCTTACATACCCATTCCTTGGCGCACGGTGAAAGTAGTCTTTATTCCCAAAATAGGGAAAGAGGACTACTCACTTACCAAGATTTTTAGACCATTAGTCTAACATTCTTCCTGTTGAAAAACATGGAGAGACTGGTAAGGAAAGAGTACGCGGTGGGTATCTTCATCGACATTGAAGGAGCTTTTGATAACGCAACATTCGACAGCATGTGTAACGCTGCCAGACATCATGGCGTAGATGAAGCACTGGTCTTGCGGATCAAAGCTATGCTTCTGCACAGGACATTGACCGCTGATGCAGGCCTCGACCAATGTGTCAAATCCGCCATAAACAGGGGCTGCCCTCAAGGTGGCGTCCTGTCACCGCTGTTATTGTTATTGGTCGAATCTCTGCTTGATGCTCTCAAAGCATCTGGAATTTATGCTCAGGCCTATGCGGACGATAGCGCCGTTCTTCCTGTCAGCTCATGATTAGCGACTATCCGTCTCAAAGCACAGGCGGCGCTAAATGTGTCGCTCAATCCTCTTAAGACCGATGTCGTTCTCTTCACGAGAAGGAGGAAAAATACTGACATGACTCAGCTGGTAATAAAAGGCACTTCCATCCCGATATCCAAGGAGATTAAGTATCTAGGAGTCATCTTAGATAGCAAGCTTTCTCTGGTCAAAGCACATTTAGTCAAAAACCACCAAAGCGCTATCAGCTTTCTGGAAATGCATAGGAGCTTTGGGCAAGACATGGGGTTTATCGCCGGGAAAGGTGCTCTGGATCTACACGGGGAGAGCACCGTGGCGCAGTGGGTAGTGTGCTGGCCTCTGACGCCGATGACACGGGATCGAATCCCGACACAGCCATGTCATCGATCGTGTTTTTCACGGTGTTTCTCCTCAGCGGGGTTCTGACAAAACCCCCTGTAGTAAGATTGTCATGAAAAGCTTCTCGAAATTCGCCGTTCGGAACTGGCAATAAACTGTAGGTCCCTTTCACCTATGGGAAAATGAAATCACACACAACATGGGTGATTGAGAGAAGCTCGGCTCAGGTTCGTCATGGAGTGTAACGCCAACATATGTATGTATGTATGTGCTCTGAAAGCCATGTCTCGTCTTGTCGTGAACAGGTCTTCTGACGCACTGACGGCCGTTATCCTCCTGCGCCGTAGTTTCAAAGTCGAGTTACCATGGCGGCAAGATTAGCTCTGGCTGGATACTGAACCTGAAAAGGATAGTCTTCGCATTTTCACGGATGGCTCCAAGTCTGGTTCTGGGGTCTTCTTCGAGTGCGAAAGCACCGAATCTCTCAGCTCAACCATCAACATCACTTAAGCTTCTACTGGTACAATGGACCAGTATTTGCGTCTGAGTGCTCCAACAGATAGCAGAAGCCTTCAACAAACAAAAACAAAAAAAGTTACGTCCTGGATCAACGATGGAAAGTATTGTTTGTATTGTGTTCCTTTGTACTTTCAACTATTGTGCTTGTAGTGCGATATCATTGTCTAACAGTAAGCCAAAGATGGTTACCTCTTGAGAAGTTGTACATATACATATGTTATTTTTATAACATTTTGAATTTTTACTGGCAAAACATCTGCCCTTAGATTGGTGCTTCTTTATCACTGGGTTTCAAGACCTGTGCGGCCAATTCAAAATCTCCATCGTTGCCCGACATATGTACATATGTATGCATGTATGTGTTCGGTTTCTTTCTCCTGTTGAAATTAACCACAGTTTACCGAATGTAAGTAAAGTATTTCGGAGAAAAAAATCAGAATCTGAAGGTTCTGAGAATCGAGCGCTTAATACGTACAGTCAACATTGATGCAGAGAGCGCCGTTCTAGAGGACGATTTTTTTATGATCGAGGATCCTCAAGGGAAAATGGCGGCAGTGAAAGCTGTTTTCCAGGAAGTGTACAATGTATTCAAGGTGTACAGAGTTCCGCTTCACCAAGTTCAGTGGGCCAATCCACTATTCATTTCGACGGAGGATCTCGAGTTGATCTTCGTGTCACTTAAAAAGAAAAATTTGCGAGTACTGATGAAATATCCAATGTTGTGCCTAGGCACAACAGAACACAGTGAACTCGTCGATTCTTTTCAGCGCTAAGGTACATCAGTGAGCTAATAGTGTCTCTTCGCCAATCGATAAAGTACGCAAACGATTTTTCCGCGTACAGGTAAAGTCCAACGATCAACGTCATTGTTACCTTAGTAAGTGTGTAAGGTGGCTTTCCTCCGTTAAACGGTGGGGATCACTTAGACCAAGATCGGTTTGTTGTGCTATCACTCGAGTCGGCTTGATCACCCTTATTCCTGGAACCGTTTTGTGCCTTGAATAATATTTGATAGTTCGTTGATTTCCAATTGCTCAAGTAACAGCGCAGCTGGCCGATAAATTATTTAGATATTTGCGGCAGTGCCTGGCCAATTCTGCTCTTTATTACCGCCTGGCTGGCTGTGTAGATGACAATGTCACTATAGTCAATCGATCTCAAAGACAGCTATTAGTATCTTCTGCATACGCAATGAGTTTGCACCCGCTGGCCTCCAGGGATAGGGATACTTCGTTTAAAACTAAAAATTGCGGCGTTAGTACTCCTCGCAATTTTGGTAGCAGCCGAATTTCGAACGAATCAATCTGCTTGGGGGCATTTGTTTTATGCAAAGTATTATATTACCATTAACCTTTAGCATGCTTAACGCATTGGTGATGGCTAGCGGTATAATGTTGTTGAAAACCCCTTCAATGTCGAGGAAGGCAATCACTGTGAATTCTTTGTGGGAAAGTGATTTTTCAGTGATTCCAACTATAGCGTGTAGAGCTGTGTCTACTGATTTTGGCTTACAATAAGCATGCTATGATGTTGAAAGCATACTTTTTTGTAGATTTTCGTGAATATACAGGTGCACTAATCTCCCTAATCTAAGGAAGAGAGACTGGTAGGTCGGTAGTCTTTAATAATTGTTTGGGAGGTTTCCCTGCTTTTGGTATACTTAAATGTTTCACTTACCTCCCTGCAGGATAGTGGTATGAAACCCCAGTCTAGGCTGGAAGAGAACAGTACCAAAAGCCAAGGTTCGAGAATGCCATAAGCACGCTGATTGTGGTATGTAGAATCAGTCCAGGCTAGAAGAGAACAGTACCAAAACCACGGTTCGAGAGTTCCATAAGCATGTTGCCTCTCTACCGAGTAGGTTCCGTTCGGACCTGCAGATTTGTATAAAAGGAAGCTATTTACTGCCCATTTGAGCTTCCTTATGCTTGCTACTTCCATACAAGTTAACGGAGGACTTGATATGAATTGTCCAAAATTATAGGTGCCAGCCTCTGCGCTATCAGGAAAATTGTTACCTTACGGTAATGGGACGACTGGAAGTTGGTTCAACAAACGAAAAACCAAAGGTTTAGTTAGTTCTAGTCGAAAAAATCAGTTGTCAGCCATTTCAGCCCACGAACGTTGAAGCAGTAAAGACATGTCTTATGACATAAAACTTTATCAGATATTTTGGGCATAAAGCTCTTCTCGATAAAGTTTATTGCGGACTTGCTTAGTATTGACCAAAAGATTCGTCGCTTAGCATCGTTCAGGAATCGTTGAATAATGTGAATGACTATACTGATTTGCTGAAAAGTGTCATTAGTGGTGACGAAACGTGGGTATATGGCTATGACATCGAAAGCAAAGCGTAGTTCATCATGAGTTCTTACTGCAAGGAATGTTACCTTACAGTTTGCATGAAACAAAATGAATGGGTCACAGCTTGTGTGTACATTTTTGGTCAAAAACAATACCGCAGCAGTATGCTAAGTTTTTTTAAATTACTTTCCTTAGGTTTTAATAAACATTTTAAATTAAATTTAAAGTTCAAAAAGTTAAATTAAAAGTCGAAAGGCATGTTTAGAAAATAAATGTAGATTATCTAAGAGTGTCCGCATGGGGCCAGTATGGTATTTTTAATATAATGTAATTAAGTTAATTAAGCTAGTTTAAGTCATTTTGTCGAGTGTAAGATAGTTATAAGATTAATATTAATAAAAATTATTTTAAGAATGTAAAAAAAACAATACCGCAGTCTCGTACTTAACCCATCCATGTCTGGAGATTTGCCACGATTGAGAAGATGAAAGCCGCATCGCAGGAAGAGCTCAAGGACGTACCAACAAATGTATATTTAAGGTACTTCGAGATGGGGGGATTACTTTACAATGTGGACCTTTCGAGAAAAAAATAGGAAATCACCTTATTTTGTGTATATGACTTACCAACATTCAATGAAGTGAACGTCCGCTCACTGAAGAAGATGTGATGTGTATTTTTCGTATTTTTCCAGAGAGTCCTCGTGCACGTCCACGGTGATATTCTTGACCCGAGTGCAACCTTTCGCCATATCTTCAGTGGAGTCAGAAATCCAGCCGAGGGCCTATTTTTTTCGCGTCAATGATGCTGAGTAATGAAAAATAAACGACGAATTTCACGATTCGTTGAAGCAACATACCGAAAGTCAGTAATAACAGGCTTAAGTTCCTTCCGTTGTATATCGCTCTGTTGCATATTACTAACATAGTTCCGTGCGGTATTTCCCTATTCGCCGCAATACAAGCTACCAATTCGCGAAAGCCATATTGAGATGGTTAAGACGATTAAAGAAAATGTTCGGAAAAAGCTGAGGGCGATTCTTTCGAAAGGACTCCTCAGCTACCATCTTTCTATTCGAACATCTGATTTACAATACCTCTTTTGCTAAATGTATTCCCATTAATATTAATTTCTTAAATGTTTGATTACCCATTCCCAATTATTGCACTCCGTCAAGCCCAAAATGCTATTAGAACACACTACATCCGAAATACAGTCATCTCATCTAAGGCAAATGCATTGCATAACTCCTAATTTACCCGCAATTCTGGCAACCAAATGCTATTCTCTTAAACCGTTTACAAGGTCTAAGCATTCACAAACAATATCCAGGTCCAACAACACCCGCACACAGATGTCATCATCTTAGCATTGTCAACGAACGAAAATGGCTTAGCACACAAAATAAATTGTTGTCCCACTCGGGTTAAGGCTCTCTGTCTCATCCTTCATGATATCCTCTCCACCAAGCCTACCAAAACCAAACAAAAAACAAACATTCAAGTGTCACATACTTAAGCCCTTCTTACATTCGTACACATTCACCACTAAGTACCAAGGCCCATTGTCATAAGACGTCTACTCGCCAGAAAAGCAAAAGAAATACAGCTTTCACTGGTCGTACTGCAGCATCAGCATCCAGTTTTCCAAAAAATATTGACGTCATCTTAGGTTGTGTCCCAGTCACATTCAAGGCTGGGCAACTTCTGCATTCTATGCGCTCCACCCTGACAAACGGTTTGTTTAACCAACTTATTTACGTGATGGCAAACAGAAACGTATGTATATGTCATAATTACGTTCCTGCACCAATGCACAATTACAACTTGGGCAGGGTGGTGGGTGCCATATTGGGGGAGGTATGTTCTCGAGATTATACATACATGTAGAAGATGCATGCGTTGCGTATGCAAAGGTGACACTGTTTCCTCTGCACCGGGGACGGTATGTATAAGTCCCTACCCACACCATCAGTATTCTGTATTGTGATGTTTGCACAACAGATTTTGTTCAAGTGAATAAACAATGCATTAATATGCTTTTGTATCACCTCAGAAGCCTCCACCTACGCACAAACACGCGTAGACGTAATACGAGTGCAATGCCATCGAGTAAGGAGAAAAGGGTACTGAATGCTGCAGTTGCAGTGTAATGACTATGTTTGCATATATTATAGAATATTAAATTCCACCTTAGATTGTGTCTAAAGTGCATTGGATTTTGTTCCATTCCATGAAGTGATGGCGCAAGGATAGTACGTGAGTGGGGTCTTCAAGTCACTGTCGCCTCGCCGTTGGCAGTGTCGTCGTCTTCGTCTTCATTCGTAGTGTCCTTGCAATGGTTGGTTGTGGTTTTAAATGACTTTAGTGAAGTTGCTTCCGACGGCGCGACATTTGTCGTAATTTGCTGAGATAATGAATGATACTAATGGCAGATGTATATTGTATAGTCACACGAATCGAGGTGGTACAGTAGGACAGTGGGGCCTTGTGATTTATACATATACCGGCAAGTGAGATGCAAATCGGTTACAGTGCGTAGGTCACGATCGGTGCGAACTTTTGTGTATTGGGTAAGGTTTAATGGATCTAAACTGGCATGAAATTCATAGTTTAGGTTGAAATATGCCAATTAAGGCAGTCACTTTCATATCTTACAGTAGCAAGATACTATTTTACTACAAAACCTACTCACTTGCTGGACACACTGTTCGTTTCATAACCTGTACAGAAAAACAAACTCCTAAATAATACCTGCACTTTAGATATCCTTAGCTCTAACCTGAAGGCATCCGCAATAGCATTGCCCTCCTTTTCATTCCTTATTATTACTTAAAATAATGGGATTCTAATGAGACCACCGCTATTGCCGGTTTTGGCTGGATTCCTTCAACTTGATGCACTTGCGTTTGTATTTCTGCTACGACTCCTGCTACTTATGTCACGTTAGCCGGAGATATGTACATATAAAATGCTAGCCAGATGGCGGGTTGAACATTTCCATTTCACTTTTGCTTTTTTAATTGTTTAGAGCAATTTTGCGAAAACATTCTCGCATTTCGTCTCGAGTACTCCGGCAAATTGAAGCCGTCATCGTTCCGATCATCTCCGTCATCCATGTCGTTGCATTTGAATGGATAATTTCGTTTTTCGATAATTTGAAAGTTGTCTTGCATTTGGGAAATTATATTTTGGGATGAGTAACATTGAGATGGATATAGGAGACCACAGGTTTTGGTTATGCATTTTTAATTAAGATTTGCTTCATAATGTAAGCTTCTCATTTGATCTTTGTTGCAGCGGAAGGTTAATGAGATTTTATGATGTGGTGACTTTTTGCAATATGGTTTAGGATTACGAAAGGGCGGATATTCGTTTCTGTAGCGTAATATTAGACAAATCGCGAAATTGGTCAAGGAGTTATAGTCAAGAGATTTCGTCAAAGTTGTTTCTCCAGATCGATGTGTTACGATGTATTTGGTTTTCCTTTCATTGGCTTCTAACCTAGTCCTTTCCTGTGGTTATCAGATTTTCTAGGTTTCCTAGTTCCTAGAAAGAACTTGGTTCTATTAGTCTAACTTTCCTAAATTGATTTCACTACGTAGTACAGCACCAAATTAATCAGGTTTGGTAATATGGTACATATGTCCTTGTAATTCAAACATTTTAGATATGAATCTTTCATACAATTTGTCATTTGTTCTCATTTTGGCATGCTTGTGTAGTCTGGTTTTTTATACATTTGGTTTTTTATTTGTTAAATATATTTCCATACTTCCGAAATACTATTAAAATCATCAAATGACAACCACAAAAACCTTGATAGCTAGTACCGTCACAACAACGCTTACCTTAACAAGTTCTACACCAACCATGACAGCATACAGTTACTGGCAAAATCATTTACACATTGCAATGCTTGCTACTTGAGCAACTTTGTAAGCTGCAGAACTTCTAAAATAACATTAAATCGTCCATCATTTTTCTCAATTTCAATCTTTATTCATTTTTTTAAATCTTCTTCTTCTTTTGTGGCGTTACAGCCCATGAAGGACCAGAGTCAAGCTTCTCTCAATCACCATGTTGTGTGTGATTAATTTTTGATACAGGTGAAAGGGACCTACAGTTTAATGCGGATTCTGAAAGGCGTGAGTCGAGAAGAAGGCAAGTGTACTACGGAGGGTTTTGCCAGTACTTCGCCGAGGAGGGACGCCGCGAAATAACAACTGAGCCACGGCGCCCTTCTTTTAAATAGTAAACAAAACAAACTTGTCCAATTCCAACAAGCAACTGTTAAAAACCCTGGAAGGTAAGAGGGAAAATTATTTACACAGCCATCGAACACTGCCAAAATTGTAGTCGAAAGCTGTGGAGTAACTTACGACATCTAGGTGTGGGCAAAGAGCGAATCAGGCCAAATTACCTCGACTGTAACGAACTAAACCAAAAGTTTATTTCTTGAGTATCTTCCGGGACAATTGATGCTGACGTAAATTATAGTCACACGCGTGTAGTACAATCATCTTTTTTCTTCTCATGTGTCGACAGCGTGAAGGTAGTCGAAAGCTTTTTGTCAATTAAGTCCCTCCTGTGCAATAGGAGTTGATGAAATTCACCCAATTTTTATCAAAGCCATTCTTCCATTGATCCTGCCGTACTTGACACATATACTAAATTATCTGTTAACCGCAGGATTTTTTCCTAACCAATGGAAAATTACCAAAGTTATACCTATATCGAAAAACTCAATAGGTGATGAATATCGACCGACTTAAATTTTGCCTTTTTTTTGCATTTTTAATTCATTTTATTTCAACAAAAACTTATAGCTATCTTATGTGCTAGACAAAATTATTAAAACTAGCCTATATTTTAACTAAAATTAGTGTCTTACTGACCCTAAGTGGGCACTCTAAAACAAACAATATACATCTACTTAATCTATGTATGTCTTTCGACTACTCAATATTAACAGTGACTAAATTATGTACTTTAATTATTTTTTTGCCAGTAAAATATGCAAAAAACTTTGCGTAATAACGGATGTATGGCGGTCTACGATCTAACCTACCTACGATCTAACCTACGATCTAACTAAAACTAACTAATTCTAACTTAATCTATCTTAACTAAAATGTATATACAAAAGTTATATACTTTATATATAACATGCATATACATTTTTTTTTTTTCTATTTTAAATTTTACGATTTCTTTTTTTTTTTTAATGTTTTATTAAAAATTGCCCAACACTTAAACACCTATAACCTACCTTAGCCTACCCTAATCTACCCTACCCTATTGGAGTCCGCCAATGGCGTTCGGCGAACCTGCCTTGAAAAGGCTATATTAAAAAATTCCACGACGGAGTCCGTTAGCCACCAAAGGCGTTGATGCTTTCGGACAACGTCTTCTCTATCTCGGCGAGAAACCGCTCTACTGAACCTGAGGCGCTCGGGCTCACAGAGCACGACGTCAGGTTCGTAAAGGAGCCGCCGTTCCACAGAATTACGGGCCACATGGAAGATTAGCGGTACCGCCAATCTATCCTGGATCAGCCCACAAATATCGAAATAAAGAAATGCTTCCGGAGGCACAAAGCCGTTCAGACGCACGTTTTCTTGATACATAGAATTGGGGTAGTAAGCCCCAGAGATCAGGTTATTGGTCGAAGTCATTGCCCTTGCAACGTGACCTCGAATCAGTTTAATCAGAAAGTTATCTATCCGTGAAGTCCTTTCCCTAGCGTATAGGACCACGTTGGGATAGAACTTTTTGTACTCAGACTCTGGTGTTCTGTGTAATCCAAGACAAGTCCTCAGACATTGTCTCTCAAACATCCTAATCCTTTCCATTAAGCTTGCGCTCACATTAAACCAGACGGGACATCCATAGGCAATCATATGCCTGATTAAGGCCATGTAGCAGATTACCTTCACCCTAGAATCAAGTTGGCTGCAGTGAAACAGCCATCTTGTCAGGGCGAAACCGCCCCGGGCACTTTCCAGAGCAGCATCTACATTTTTGTTAAAATACAGATACTGATCCAACCAGATCCCGAGGTATCTGACTACACTTTTACTCGCCAGTGGACGCCCGTCCGGTCCAATGATTGCGAATTTTCGCCAATGTTTTCTAGTGTCCCTAGAGGCCCTAGACAGAGGCGTTCTGAATAAAATAGTCTCTGATTTCTGGAAGTTGATTTTCAACTTTCCAGTCATCACAGAACTGCTGAATTTTATCGAAGTCACGTTGCAATAAAATGCCAATGACCTCGATCGTTGGACCTGATCTATACGCAACCAAGCTATTGAATGGTGAAGAGAAACTATCAGATCACTGATATAAATGCTGAAAAGGATCGGCGAATTTACCGTACCCTGTTGCAATCCGTTTTTAATTTCAAATGTTTGAGCAGAAGTTACGTTGGCAATTTCCACAACGAACTTTCTACTCGTTAACATATCATGAATTATATATAGCAATGGTTAACTTATGCCCAACCGTTTGAGCTTGTAGTAGAGTCCTTCTATCCATACGGTGTCGAAGGCCTTCCCCAAGTCAACCAGGCAGGCTTCCGTGCATTGGTTCTTGCATTTATTCCATTGGATATCCGAGACGAGTTTCGACGCGGCATATATGGGATCATGCCCCGCCCTGAAACCGAATTGGTTATCCGGGATGATATTTTTGTCCTCAGCCCATTTGGACAGGGCTCTATGGAAATCTCTATGGAGATTTGCCGGATTAGAGGAGTCTTTGCCCCTCTTAGGGATTGGCTGGACCACCGCCGTTTTCCAATGCACCGAATTATATGCATTATTCAATGCATTGTTGAACAGGATGGTGTACCTCTCTATAGCCAATGGTGGAAGGTGCCTGAGCACAACATTGGATATACCATCAATATCCGCGGATTTTTTATTTTTTAATGACATAAAGATCGACTGGAGATCCTCCGTCGAAATGAACAGTGTATTAGCACCTTCATTGGCGATGGCATTGTTTGCCGTAAAGTCGTCATTGAACCTTGTGAAACCATGGTTCTCGTTTCGCCAATGTTTCTGTATCATTTCGAAGGTAGGAAAGGTGAAGCAGGGCTCTATTTTCCAGGTCGTGGTTCGGGCGAATGCTTTCATTCACCTTATACACATCCTGGAAGACAGCCCCCACTGTCGCCACTTTTTCCTGAGGATCCTCAATCACAAAAAAGTCGTCATCTAGGCGCTCTCTGGATCGATGTTGACTGTGCTTAGTAAACGTTAGTTATCTGACGTTCTCGGGAGCTTTAGATCCTGAATGTCATTCTGATCTTTTCCCCGAAATATTTTATTTATCTCAATTATTACATTCCTCTCCAAAGTATGCGAGCAAATAAATGAGTATCTTTCTCGAAACAGGATGCTTGCACAAGTGCAATCGGGCTTCCGGGCGAAACACAGTTGCCCAACTGCTCTAATGAAAGTTGTTGAAAATATTAGGACAAGTTTGGATAAAGATGAAGTTACTTTCTTGGTTCTTCTAGATTTTTCTAAGGCATTTGATACTGCGTTGCTTTACAGAAAGTTGAATTACTTCTTCGGTTTTTCTCCACCAGATGTGAAATTAGTTTCATCCTATTTATGCAATAGAAAGCAGGCCGTATTGGTAGATAAAACCTTATCTGATAACCTTGACCATACTCGCGGAGTACATCAAGGATCAATTCTAGGTCCCCTCTTATTTTCCCTGTACATAAATGAGATACAGATTTAGTTGTACA
Source organism: Eumerus sabulonum (assembly GCA_951905685.1). Taxonomy (NCBI): domain Eukaryota; kingdom Metazoa; phylum Arthropoda; class Insecta; order Diptera; family Syrphidae; genus Eumerus; species Eumerus sabulonum. The sequence continues at coordinate 216,699,073 of OX645060.1, forward strand.
TACCTCTACACACATTTATGCTGACGATGTCCAGGTTTATAAGAGCTGCCCGTTAGGCCTTATTGAAAATTGTGCCATTAATATCGATCTCGACTTTAGCAGGTCTAAACCCTGTTAAATGTAAATTTTTGGTTATATCCAAAGCCAAATTGGACCTGCCGTATTTTCCATAATTAATTTTAAACAATTTTTTAACAATTTGGGAGTTGTGTTCAATAGATTTTTAACATGGAACGATCTCAACCTGGCGAGATGCCAGCAACGATCCCTGTTTAAATGCCCGGGTCAAGTTGACATACGGCCTCCTCGCGGCGCCCTCTGGATAGCCTCTTCAACAACCGTTGGGAGGTGAACAAACGTATGCAGCGAAGAAAACCCCGACCAGAATGGCGGTTGTGCGGCGGGCTAACAATCCGCCCACGTAAAAAAACCCAAGTTATGAATGAGCAAGATGCCTCGGATATACGGACGGATACTCGACGACGACAACGCACGAAAAAGGAACACGATTTGCGAGTATGCTCCTGGAATGTCAGAACCCTGTACACTCCCGGAGCTGCTCATAAACTAGAAGGAATCCTCACGCAGTACAAGGCGGATATTACTGCGGTCCAGGAAATACGCTGGATAGGAAACGGTATGATTAGGAAGAAAAATTGCGACATTTATTACAGCTGTCACAAAAGGTTGCACTTACTGGGATGCGGATTCGTCGTGGGAAAGCGGTTAAGGTCGAAGGTCATCGACTTTAAACCTATAAGTGATCGCCTGGCTGTGATCCGCATCAGAGGCAGATTTTATAACATCAGCCTTATATGTGCACACGCCCCTACCGACGAGGCTGAAGACCCTATCAAGGAGGACTTCTATGACCTCCTGGACAACGCCTACGGAGCTTGTCCGGAGTACGATGTAAAAATCGTGCTCGGGGACTTCAACGCCAAAATCGGAAAGGAAAACACCCTTGGCGGAGTGATCGGAAAGCACAGCCTCCACGATACAACAACAGATAACGGCTTCCGACTCGCTGACTTTGCGACAGCTCGTAATGCGGTGATAAGTAGCACAAGATTCCCTCGCAAGCGAATCCACACAGCAACCTGGCGATCTCCGGACGGTCGAACCGCCAACCAAATCGACCATGTGCTCATTGACGCAAGGCACGCGTCAAACATCCTGGATGTGCGAACATTCAGAGGGGCAAATGTCGACTCTGACCACTTCCTCGTAGCAGCAAGATTCAGAGCTCGACTGTCCAATGTCAGAAAGCTGCACCAGCCCATCAGGAGGAGGTTCGACATTGGGCGCCTGAGCACACCGGAGGTTGCCAGAGTCTACAGGGAGCAGCTGAGCGAAAGACTCTACGGTATGCCTACGTCGAACACAAATGCCAATAATATGTGGCTGCATTGCCGCTCAGCCATTCAGGAAGTAGCCGAAACCACCCTAGGATACCTACCACCCCCGACAAGAAACCCGTGGTATGATGGCGAGTGTGAGCAGAAAAAGGCAGCAACCGACGAGGCGTACCAAAAGGCGCTGCAGAGGAAAACCAGGGCAGCGCGAGAAGAGTACCGAGCCAGAAGAAGGGAGGAGAAGAAACTACTGCGACAAAAGAAAAGAATCTTCGCAGCCTCCCAGCTCAAGGATATCGAGGAGTCTAGGGATAGACATAAAATACGAGCCTTTTACAAGAAAGCCAAAGGCCTTGCAGGAGGCTTCAAAAAGGGCACCCTGGCTCTTCGAAACTGCGAGGGTAATCTTGTCACCGACCCGCAGGGAATAGTGGATGTATTTAAGCAGCACTTCCAGCAGCTGCTTAACGAGCATGACCAAGAGAGAGTGGTAGGGACTGAGGAAATCCCAACTCCAGCCGCTGAAGTAGTCCTCCCACCCAGCATAGAAGAAGTCGGCACAGCTATTCAGAAGCTGAAGAACAACAAGGCCGCAGGCTCAGATGGCTTGCCATCAGAGCTCTTCAAGGCTGGCGGCGATGTTCTGGTAGGGAGCATGCACCAGATCATCTGCAGAATTTGGGAAGATGAGAGCATGCCCGACGACTGGAATACCAGCTCTATATGCCCCATCCACAAAAAAGGCGATCCTACCTCTTGTAAGAACTATAGAGGTATATCCCTGCTCAATGTCGCATACAAGATCCTGTCCAGCGTATTGTGTGAACGTCTAAAACCATTTTGCACCGCACTAATCGGCAGCTACCAGTGCGGCTTCCGGCCCGGCAAATCAACTATAGACCAAATTTTCACACTTCGACAAATCCTGGAAAAGACCAACGAGTTTCAAATCGATACACACCATCTTTTCATCGATTTCAAAGCCGCATACGACAGCATTCATCGTGAAGCACTGTTTGGGGCGATGGCCGAATTCGGGATCCCGGTAAAACTGATCCAGTTGTGTCGCGCCACGCTAAAAAACACGCGATGCACAGTGCAACTCGGTTCTAGGACCTCGGAACCATTCGAAACATGCACCGGATTTCGGCAAGGAGATGCGCTGTCATGTGACTTCTTCAACCTGGTGCTGGAGCAGATAGTGCGACGGGCAGGCGTCAACAGGGAAGGCACTATCTTTTACAAGTCCATCCAGCTGCTAGGATACGCGGATGATATCGACATCATCGCGTGTTCTCGCCGTGGCATTGTGGAAGCATTCACGGCGATTGAAGAACAGGCGAAACGAATTGGCCTTAAGATCAATGAGGACAAAACGAAATACATGCTGTCAAGCAAAAACCAACCGTCGCTCACCACCTGGGACAAAACATAACAATTGACAGCTACAATTTCGAGGTAGTTAAGGAGTTTGTCTACCTCGGGGCAAACGTAAATTCCACAAATGACACCACAGTGGAGATCCGGCGTAGAATCGCCCTTGGCAACCGCTGCTACTTCGGCTTGTCCAAACAACTGGGGTCAAAACTCCTCACTCGAAAGACCAAAGTCATGCTTTACAAAACGCTCATTCTGCCAGTCTTGCTGTACGGAGCCGAAAGCTGGACGATAAGCAGGACAGCGGAGCTGATTTTGGGTTCTTTCGAAAGAAAAATTCTGCGCCGGATATTTGGTCCTGTCTGTGAGGAAGGTGAATGGAGAAGAAGACACAACCGCGAACTCTACGAGCTGTACCAAGATGTGGATGTAGTCCGGAAAGCAAGGACCCGTCGACTACACTGGCTCGGCCACATCGAGCGCATGGACATCAACGCTCCAGCTAAGAGGGTCTTCGACTCCGAGCCTCCTGGTTCGAGAAGAAGAGGAAGACCGAACCTCCGGTATAAAGACCAAGTAATCGCGGATGTAAGACATCTTGGTCTTGACAACTGGAAGCAGCGTGCCCGGGACCGTCAAGGATGGAAGGCAGCTATAGCTCAGGCTCAGATCCTCCATGGATCGCAGGCCTGATAAGTAAGTAAGTAAGATCACATAAATAGCATCGTAGGATGGTGTTTTGCGGACTCTATGGACGGTACAACCCTTTACACCATTGAATATACGTATCATGCTGGTAAAATATTTAGTAATCCCTATACTTGTGCATGGCTGTGAAATATTTGGTAATTGTGATTCTGTAAGCACTCGAAAATTACAAGTTGCTTTCAATAGCGCTGTTCGATATATTTATGGACTCAGAAGATATGATCCCGTCTCACACCTTTCCATTAATGTTCTAGATATGTATGTCATTTAAAAACTATCATAAATTTTGAACATTGATCTTTCTTTTTAACATCCTCAAAACACAGCAGCCTTCTCATCTCTATAACAACTTGGAATTCTCAGCATCAAATAGAACTACTTCTCTTATAATACCGAGGTTTAACTACCTTATTACTGAGAGACAGTTCTTCATCGTTGCTATCCGTCTCTGGATTTAACTACCAAACGTTTTAAGAGCACTAAGCGATATCCAAATATTTAAAAAAGAATTGCATGGTTTTCTACGCATTCAAAATAATTGATTTTTCTTTCCTCTTTGCTGTTAAATCTGTCAATATCATCGCCTTTCTTTTTCCACAGCTATCGTGCTGTATCCTACATTTTAAAATTAATATTTTTATGTCTTATATAATTAAAGTAATTTTCTAGTGTTCTTTTGACTTAATGTTTTAAATTTATTAATCTATCACAATCTTAATCAACTCAATTCAAAAAAGTGTAATTAAAGTATATATTTTAACTATGAGCAGCTATTGCAAATTTATTAGATTCATTCTTAATGTTTTAGCATTCCACACAGTGTTAATAATAAATAAATAATAAGTTGTGGTTCCTCTTTTTGCCGCAATAACTTCTGCAATGCGTCTGAGCATAAAATTTACTAATCCTTCAACTTGCTCTAGGAGAAATCCTATTTGCAATGAAGTCCTCCCAAGCCTGATCAGCAGTTCTGGCACTGTTTGTGGGCATTTTCAATTTAATCACAGATTTTCTATTACATTTAGATCAGAATTTTGCGGGGGCCATTTTAAGGCTTGTTGATCTACTTCTGCCAAATACTTTTTAATGTTACAGGCTGTATGTATCGGCGCATTGTCCTGTTGTAGATAAAATTACTGCCGATAAATTTTGAGCGTGCGACTAGTGCACCGGGGTGGCCGTGGTGCAGTGGTTAACATCATCGGCCATCGAGTTGAAGGTCTATAGTTCAAATTCGTTTCATAGCCAAGAAAAAGCAATTCCTATAAGGAAAAAAGTATGCAACACAGTTGTGAATGGAAAGTGACCAAATGTACTGCTGCAGGCATAACACTCACAGTATGTGGTCAATTGCAATTCATCCTCTGCGTATGCAATACTAACACCAAAAGTGCATGAACGAATTACTGAGAATTATAACCAACGCGAAATTTAGTCGGCTCCTGTCCTATGTAAGACAAACCACCTCTGAGAGTAGTCACGAACATCTACGACCCAAAAACCACTGCACTCCGTTCAGGTTGTGTGTCAAAAAACATCAATCTGTGCGAAGTTTTCCCTCACCCTGTTACCTTCGCTCGCGCAATGTTCAATACTTATAAGGCTTTAGCCTTGAGTGCGCGTGTGACTGTAAAGAAAAAAAAAAAAAAAAGAACATCATTTAAAGTATTTAAATAATGTGACTGTGTCATATTATCGGAGCATCTCACAAGGGGGCTCATACGATATGCAATCATGATCTTACCACCTTTGGAATGTCTCCTGGGTTGCGTGATGGGATATTTTGCCTTAGTTTTAGCGTGGGAGTAAATATATGTATAACCATATTTACCATCTAAGGAGCAAGCAGTTTCATCCGTCCAAAGAATGCTCCTCCAAAACTCTGGTGGCTTGGTAGTGTGCTCTCTAGTAAACTTAATCTGAGCTGCTTGTTTTTGGGGGTTATGTACGGCTTTTTCTGGATGACATAGGCTTTTTTATTATTTTCCTTCAGCCTTCGACGCAATGTTCTTTCACTGATCTTGTTTTCCCGATCTTGGTTTAGGTCCGTGAATGCACACTTTCACATGACTTTTTTTTTGAAGGACCGAACAATGTTAGCATCATCTGTATTCCATGTCACTCTTTATCTGCCTTTCCCACTTTTATCTTTAATACTTCCACATTCTCTAAATTTTGAAATTTGACTATAAATTGTTTTCCGCGTACAACCGTAGTTTTTTGCAAGTTCAGTGACCGGAACACCTCTCTGGAACTCTGCTACGTTGGCAGATCTTTGTTCGGGATAGCTGACCATAACAAAGATACACAAAAATAAACAACTGAAAAAAATAACCAGCTGGAATAGTCTTCTAGCTCGATAGCAGTTGCTGCATAGCTCTGCTATTTCTTGATTCCACCAGTATACTGATGGCCGGTGATTTGTTGAAATTTTCGTCTACAAATCAAAATTCAAATCGTAAAGAACGATCTACTGAGGATGCGCTACATTACTTAGTGGCGCGTGTCGACAATAGCTTCACACGTCAGGAAATCGCGATTAGCGCCTTCCTCGATTTTGAGGGGACTTTTGACAATACTGGCTATGACTTGATCACCACTGCACTACAATGCAAAAGTGGAGACCATCCCACTAATCACTGGATTAGGACGTATTAAATAGCCGTATTGTATGGGCCACATCCGGAGAAGTCTCGGTGACAGTATCGGTGGCTAAGGGGTGTCCACAAGTTTGTATGAGTTCTTTTACCCCTTCTCTGGTCGATAGTTATCGACGACCTACTCCGCAAGTCATTCAATCCCGGCTACGAGTTTATCAGATATGCCGATGAGCTAGTAGTTATTGTTACGGGCAGGTGCGAAATTGTTCTCTGTGAGCGCATGCAGCTTGCGCTTCAGTTCATCTCTGACTGGTGTGGCAGAGAGGGTTTATCGATTAACCTAAATAAGACAATCTTAGTCCCGTTAAGAAAGAGGAGAAAGTTGCAGCCCTGCACCGTCTTTCAAAATGGTACAAACATAGGATCTTAATCTAGGTATTGACCTTGATCGCGGAGTTAATGGAAATCCAACATTAAAAACAAATTTACAAAGGTGGCTAGGGCCTTGTCGACCTGTCGACGTACTTGAAACTTCAGATGGTCCACTGGCTATATACCGCGCTAGTAAGACCTATCATAACCTACATATGAGTCCACGGTATGGTGGACAAAAGTTAAGCAAAAAACTATATTCGTTAAACTTCAACGCATTCAGAGAATATCGTGTCGCGGCATTACAGGCGCTATGCCAACCTGCTCTACGGCAACTCAAAAAGCCTGTCATGTAGACCTATGAGTCACATGTCCGCCCTGCAACATTTTTCTGAGCTGGATATGATTACCACGGTCTCACTTTCACTTTTGTCAAGAGACTTGAGATACTGATCCTAAACCGCACAGCTTGGGAAACCAGTGATTCCTTGCTCAACGTCAATGGCCCTAGGTGGGTACACTGATAGCTCCAAGATGGTTCCTGGCGTTGGCGCCGGCATCTTTCGACCAAATCGGAGGATTTCGGAGGCTCTAGGAATGAGTGCTAGTTCTTCCCAGCTAAATTATATGTCATCCTGACATATGCCAATCTAAACTTAGAGACTGGCAGAAGAGGATTAACCATCAATATACTCTCTGATAGCCAAGCAGCGCTCAAAGCGCTTAGTTAGTATAGCACGAATTCAAGATCCTTTAATGAATGCCATGATGCCTTACAAGACCCTGCCAAAAGAGACAAGGTCAAACTCTGGTGGGTGCCAGGGCACAAGGGCATTATGGACCAACTCGCTCGAAAAGGTTTCAGCGAAAGGTACATACATATGTAGGTACCGAACCTTTCTGCGGCATTCTAAGATTGATTTTTTCCTTGACAATTTGGGAAAAAATCGTAACACCTGGCGTTCACTGAATAATGTATGTACGTATGTATGTTGGCGTTACAGTCCATGAAGAACCTGAGCCGAGCTTCTCTCAATCACCCATGTTGTGTGTGATTTCATTTTCCCATAGGTGAAAGGGACCTACAGTTTATTGTCGGTTCCGAACGGCGAATTTCGAGAAGCTTTTCATGACAATTTTACTACAGGGGGTTTTGTCAGAACCCCGCTGAGGAGAAACACCGTGAAAAACACGTTCAATGACATGGCTATGTCGGGATACGATCCCGTGTCATCGGCGTCAGAGGCCAACACACTACCCACTGCACCACGGTGCTCTCACTGAATAAACACTCTAATAATATACTCAAACCTTTTTTTTTTTTGTTTTTTTTTTCAATTCCTTATTCTCAAAATTCAACATAAAATAGTAAATAAATTCAAAGTTATGCAACATAAAGTTTGAGAATAGTTAGTGACATTAATATTAAATAGAAATGTGATCCACCAGCTCAGGTTTTGGTCAATTACGACACCTAAGTACTTATAGTTCTTCACTATTTCAATGGTAAAACAGTTGGAAGAACAGCCAATATTTACATTATATGGGACACCGCATCCACAATTCAGTAAGCTAAAACTACGGCGACTGGCTGCATGAAACACAATATTGACTACAGGAGGTTCCTTGACGGTAAGGCTGAAGAACATAAGCTTCGTTTTACTGCTTGATATTAATCTATGTTGCACAAACCATAGTCTTAATAGATGCACATCATGGTTAATTTCAGTGTATAGGTTGAATAAATTGTTTGAGCAATACGCGAACGCGAAGTCGTCAGCAAACGCCTTCAGCCTACCTGCAAAGCGAAGACTGAATACTGAGTTAACATATATTAAAAACAATAACGGACCAAGGACAGATCCTTGTGGAACACCGAGGTTAATCAACTTAGAACCGCTAACACTGTTTCCCATTTTGACTTTCCGCGTCCTATTCTTTAGGTACGAGGCAAACCAATCTAGGACAAAGCCTCGAAATCCTGCACGGTGCAGTTTGCCCAAAAGAATTTCATGATCCACCATGTCAAACGCTTTGGTTATATCTACGAAGAGACCGGCGCAAGTTTTCTTTTCGTCGAGACCCTTGTAGATGAACTGACAAAAATCTAGTAGAACATCTTGGGTGGAAAGGTTTACTCTAAAACCAAATTGATTTTCACTGAAAAAGTTAATATTAGTGAGGATTTTCAAAATTCTACACTTAATCGCTTTTTCAAAAATTTTAGATATAACAGAGAGTAAGGAAATCGGCCTGTAGTCCAATTTATCTTTTCTATTACCCCTTTTGTAGATTGGAATCATGTACGCTCTTTTCAACAATTCAGGGAAAGTTCCTGAGAAGATATTTAAATTAAACAAGTGAACCAAAATATCGACCAAGTTAAACGCAATTCTTTTTAGGGTGGAATTGGAAATACCATCTTTACCACAGGAGTTTGAGTTATTTAGCGAGTTGATCAAGTTTAATAATTCTAAGCCCGAAATGGGATTAAAGACGAAGCTGTTACTAGTAGATGTACGATCAAAGACTAGAGGCCCGGAACAACTACCACAAGACAATAAAAAGTCACAGCAAGACTTCTGCGACACTGAGGCGAAATATTCCTTAAATTCATTTGCAACAACTACAGGATCTGTTACGATAGTGTTATCTTTTTCAAGGGCAATGGATACGTTATTTATTTTAGTTTTACCATTCCCTTGAGCACTTCGTAATTTGTTTGTATAGTATCTGTTACGACAAAACTTGATTTCCTTACTAATTTTTTTACATAAGTTGGTGTAACGCTGTATAAGAATCATTAGGAATCGGATGGAAAACGTTGTTTGGTATTTTTTTCAAGTAGTGCTTATTTCGTGAATGGTAACACTTAGCTCATGTCTGATTTGTCAGATAATTAGTTTATTCCTTCCGCTGAACGAATATGGCTGTGTATACGCTTGAACAACGCTGGGAAATATTGCGACATTACTTTGAAAATTATGGTAATGTTGCAGAATGTGTGCGAAAATTGCGTACGGATTTTGGAAGAAGAGAAGCACCGTCAGCCCCGTATGCTCGTTATTTTGTGAAAAAAGTGAAAGAAACTGGCATCCTCATCGATAAACCAAAGCGTGAAAAGCCAAAAACAGTGCGTACACCCGAGAATATTGCTGCTGCGGCAGAAAGTGTGCGTGAAGCGCCATCAACATCAATTCACCGTCGTTCTCAACAATTGAACGTTTCGGAGACATGATTGAGACGAATTTTGCATAAAGACCTTGGTATGACGCCATACAAAGTCCAATTGGTTCAGGTGTTGAAGCCAACTGACCATCCAATGCGTTTTCGCTTCGCTAAGTGGGCCTGCGATCGACTTACAGAAGATGCCGATTTTGCCAAAAAAATCATCTTTTCAGATGAAGCTCATTTTGATCTTGGCGGGTATGTAAACAAGCAAAATTGTCGCATTTGGGGCACAGAAAATCCGCACGCATACATTGAAAAGCCGGTGCACCCAAAACGAGCCACTCTTTGGTGCGGATTTTGGTCCAGAGTCATAATTGGGCCATTTTTCTTCGAAAATGAGCAAGGAGTGGCCGTTACAGTCAATGGCGATAGTTATCGGGCCATGTTGAACGAATTTTTGTTCACAAAAATTGAAGAGGAGGATATTGGCAACATTTGGTTTCAACAGGACGGCGTTACGTGCCACACAGCCGAAGCTACACTCGATGTTTTGCGCCCTGTTTTTGAAGATCGCATTATCAGAGCTGATGTCGTTTGGCCACCTCGGAGCTGCGATTTGACACCGTTGGACTATTATTTGTGGGGTGGCGTCAAAGATAAGTGTTACGCCGACAAGCCAGAGACAATTGACGCTTTAAAGGACAATATTCGTGAAGCCATTGGTGAAATACAGCTGCACACAATCGATAATGTGCTTAAAAATTGGCATGGCCAGCCGAGGCAGCCATTTGAATGAAATTATTTTCCGTTATTAACCGGAAGGATTGTACTTTCAAATAAAAAAATTAATTTGAGAAAATATTCAGTAGTTTTTTTTTATAGCATTTTCAAAAAAAAAGTTATTTGGCGGACCCTTTATATGGTTATCTTCTTTCTCAAAAGAGTAGATCCAAATCTCTGACACAAATATCATATCTGGTAAATAATTAAAACCTGCGAGATTACAATCTAATGAATCGAAATTTTGTCTCAAACTTCTTACATTTTGGTGCAGGATGTAGATCGGGTAATTATTATTAGAACCGGAGAAAAGGGAGAGGTCATGGCAATTATTTATGGTTTTAATGGTAAAGTCGTTGTATGTGTTCAACGTTATCAAACAGAGATCTAATCATTTATTGTTTCCAGATCATCTAAAGATCTTATAACAACAACTTCACCATTTTCAACCTTTCTTAACAAAATATTAGAATTACTGAGCCATAGGTATTTATATTTTTTTTCTAGTTTGACTTTTTTTGCAGCCATGAGCCAGGCCCTGGTGTATTTAGTGAAAAAATCAGTCATATAAAGACGATTTCTGTTTTCAGTACCAAACACCGAGGCATTTAGAGTTTTCCTTGCCGATCGTTTGCCCTTCATGATCCTATGCTTGGCCTCAGTAGTAGACAGGTGAACACATAAAGTGTTTGATTGTGTGTGATATACTTAATAGAGTATACATATATCAGAAGGCTGGTCAGTTACTTTAGCGAGATAGCGTATCAATAAAATTAACCTCTCGTCTGAAGCTGAGTGAGAAATTGCAGGTACGTGAGGTTTTTTTTGCGAGCACTAGTCCCTTATTAAAAAAAGCTGTTCCTGCATTTATTGTGCAACCCCCAAAAAATGAGGGCAAAAGTGTTTATGTCCAGTGTATCCACTGTCCACCCCATTCGAAGTACCCTCTTCGGGAAACGCTCCTGCGTTGCTTTCCTCGCGTGCAACTTCAAATAGAATGCCCCGGTGGTCACTGTGGATGTAGTCCTTACCGTCTTTCCATTTTGATCCTTTCAGTAGGGAACTAGTCACAAAGGTTACATATATCAATCATAGACCCTACGCCATTTCTGCTAAACGTATGCTTGTTTCCCGTATTAAACAGTATTATGTCTTTCACACTCTGAAAGCCCAGAAAGGTCAGAAGTATACGCGTTGTACAGTATTGGACCAAGGGCAGAGCCCTGTGGAACTCCAGCAAAAAAGTGTTGTAATAATAGTCTCTTACTCTATTTATTAAATGTCTTTGAATGGTCTTGACTAAATACAGGTGAAATCCAAGACGATGCCATCGTGCCGAACCGAATTAAAAGCACATTCGGTATCGAACGATTAATCGAAACGGTTGACGTCGTTGCTACCCTACTGCATAGGTACAAGGGGCCCTAGCAAACGGTGACCAAGTTACACTCTTTGACCGGACGGGTATAGACTGGCAAATAAGAATGTAGTCGGATACCTTGTAATCCGTCTGGATCAGTATTTATATTTCTCTAAAAACGTATATGATGCCTAGTGAGGGTTCGATGCGCTTTCGCTCTGCCAATATAGCTATTTCACGGCAGTTGGCTGCTGGCCTTAATCAGGCCTATGGTTGCATGTGATTGTCTTAATTGGTTTAATGTGAGTACCAGCTTAATGGAATATATTCGGGTGTTTGAGAGACAATGTTTAAGGACTTCTTTCGGACTACACAGAACACCAGAGTCCGAGTACACGAAGTCCTATTCAAGAGGGCACGGATTCTATGGATAGACAACTTTCTGATAAAGCTGATTCAGGGTCACGTTGCAAGAGCGAGAGATGGTCTCGTCCAATCAAAACAATTCTCCGACACTCGTTGAATAATGACTCGACCATAAATTGACCGATGGTCGTTTTCAAAGCGCTTAGAATTTACGATTTTTTACATAGCTGGTTGGATTTTGTTGAAAGCTCAGAAGCGTTCATCCTTCTACAAATAAGCTCCTTTCCGTGACGTACAAAGATAAGACTTCTATCTAGGTGCGCAATCCTTAACTCAGTCTGTTACTTTCAGGTTGTCATTCGAATGTATTCCCCAGAAGTATTAAAATCGCCAATGGCAATCATACTTCATGATGTTTCCAACATTAATCGACTCTGATTTAATGCTGACACAAGCAGTCACATCCCAATGAAATTATAACCTAATGGAATTCCAATGTCAATTCCACACATTTGTACGTCCATCCCTATTCCAACGAAACATAATCACAAAACTTATACTTGAATATATTCCACTCAAATATGAGCTCGAAGCAGTACATCTATATATGCCATGAAAAACATACATAATTTGTAAAAAAACCAAGTCTCGCAACTCAGATCTTCTACCGTAAAAAGTTGTAAGATCCATGTATTACCAAGTCAGTTAATTTATTCAGTTCCTACTTAAGGGACCTTCTGCCTTAATTTATTACGTAATTAGCTAACCTAACAACATCTTATAGTGACCATACCAATATCAAAATCTTTTATGTTTTAAGTAAATAGATTGACCTGGCCATCGCATGAAAACACAATATATCTCACAAGTAATACATATTATATTAAATTAGATTATTTAGTGCGATCATTAAGTAAATTATCGAAATATGTACATATGTCAAGTTCAATGGACAGCATTTTTTTATCGGATTGTTTTTATGTTTCAATAAAAAAAAAAAAAAATAAATATTCTTTATTTTAACCATTTGGATTTTTTTTTTTTTAATTTCATATAATTTGTTTGAAAAAATTAGGCAAATTAACAGTGTAACCTTGGTGAAATCTGTAATTATAGAAGTATCTATAGTCCTTGACAATAGAATCTTAATAATTTCGACCACTGGGCGACCACTAGTTCATTTGAATTGCGACAGACAAAGTCAATGTGAAGACATATTGCCCAGACAATATACTCTGATAGTCAATAACGACATCATGGAAGATTGATGTGTCCTACAGTGGCCTTACCCCATTGACACCAAGCCAAGGTCTTCGGTACAAGTATGTTGATAAAGTACTATCAAATCTTCGTAGAACTCTGGCTTAACATTTTAATGAACTTGTAAAGACATCAATTGCTTTAAATCACACTGCCATTCTGTACATTTCCGGCCTTGATTCCTTCATTCTACCCCTGTCATTAATTGTTTGCCCCAGGCGGATCTAGGCTAGGTGTCATAAAATATGTGTTCACGTAGCATTATTCTCTCACTTTGAGACAACAATTTATTACATTCTTCTCTCACATTTTTCTATACTATGCAACTGGAATGTCTTTCCACGAACTTGTATCTGTGAAATTGTTTTCAGATCAAACGATGCCTGTAACAGGTTCAGTCATCCGTGCCGAGTAAGTTAAATCAATTGGAATCTGTTGAGGAATTTAAGTCGACAGTCATGACGGTTTGAGAATAGCACAAATGATACATATGTACATACATATGTTACTCTGCATGCGTCGGTGTGTATCTGGACTAAACCAAACCTTGAACATTGTCAAAGGACAATGACTTCGAAATTAGGGGTATAATTTAGAAGAAAATATTTACCAAGCGACCGACCGGTCAATTTCACATGGCGGTAAATTGTATGTCTGGTGAAATATGATTTTCATTTGATACCCTAGACCCGGCCTAGGGCCTTGGGCCCACAGTTGGGTAATTTTCGAGAAATCGATTTGTCCTGGTAATCAATGCCTCGTGTGTGCAGAATGACTCATTAAAGCTAATGTGTGATGAAATATAAATAGCCACGGGCAGACATGTTCGCAGCCAGTGTACTTTAGAAGAGATTTAAAGTCAATAACAATGAATCCTACTTGTTTCCTGTGGAAGTTTTTTCTATCTGCATGATGAGTTACTGAGTCAGATTTACTGGTATATGGGACAGTCTTGAAATGTACGTCTGTGCATCTGGAAAATTCAGTCCAAACTTGTTCAAAGACAACCCAAATTTCGGCACAATTTTTTGGGGTAATAACACATAGCGTTTGGAGTTTGTGAACATAACCGGGGCCCGCCGCCGAGAATATTTTATAATTCATTCCTGTCTTTTTGTATTGTTTTTATTTTTACCTACCGGTTTCATCCGCTAAAGTGAATAAATTTTGTCTTAATCTACGAGTTTAATTCCAAATTTTGATATATCTCCACGTTTTAAGGTCACCATAATCCAAATATGTATCTACAAGGTTTTTGAAAGATGCCTTTGTGTGTGTATCTATGTCTGTGTATGTCGTTCAAATTGACGACTTCATTTAAACTCGGTTAATTTCAATAAAGGTTTGTTTGTGTAATAAAGTCTAAAGTGTTCAATAGGTTTTGGATAATAAGCGATTATGTGAAGCTGAGGGTACTGTCTTCAATAAAGGTGTGGATTGGATTAAAAATGACAGACAAGAGGTCATTTTTAAAAACCGGCCAAGTGCGAGTCGGACTCGCGCACGAAGGGTTCCGTACCGCACCATCTGTTTAAAAAAAATATGAAAGAGACGTTGTATGTTACCTCATCAGTGATCACATTAAAGCGGCTAATCCGTTTGAAGCGATTTTTTGTATGATGACAGATCTTGGTTACGGGCCGGTTATAGGCATTATTACTTTGATGATAAAAAATCTCCATGATGAGATAGTTAATCATCAAAGTGTCCATTGAATTCAAATCAATTATCTTACTTGACAGCAAGTAGGTGAAAACGCGAATAACAATAATAATGGGAAAAAGGTTTGCAGCTGGGATTAATATGTATATCAAAGACACAATAGGGATCAATGGAAGTGTTTTATTGGTTGTGGGATATGATCGAAAGTTAATTTCACAATAATTGAATTTGTTTGCAAGATTTGATATCTTAATCTATCAGGATGGGAAAGGAGGGGAATGGCAATTGTACGAAAGGGTTTGCAGCAAGGATTAACTTAGCAGTGACACAATAGGGATCATCAAAGCTCAAAGGGTATTTACTACTGGTTGTTCGTAATTATAGAAAAAATGGTTGCAGCTAGGATTAATACATCAAAGACACAAAAGGGATCAAAGCTGGGAAGTTTGCCACTGGTTGTGGGATATTGTCGACTAACCTTAGGTCAGTATGTGACCAAGGGGATTTTTTGAATGAAAATCATGTCTGCTGTATGGGAGCCCCCTTAGATATTCATTTTACTCTGATTTTAGTATTTGCCTTTATAGCGGCAACAGAAGTACATCATCTGTGAAAATTTCAACTGTCTAACTATCACGGTTCATGAGATACAGCCTGGTGACAGACGGGCGGACCTTTGGGTACGGACCCTTAAAAATGACAAAGAATATAGGAGACAATGCGGAGCTCTGAGGAACACCAGCACTTAAAATGTGAATGTCGGACTTGAAGCCATCTAAAACAATTTGAACGGAACGATTTAAAAGATAGTTTCTGATTCATTTTTGGAAAAGTGCTTCGTGCCGAAACCTTTCATAATATACAGTGCGACTATTTTGCTTTCATCTGATTGGTGAAGCGAGCGATTCCACATTTCGGTAAGATATGCCATAAAATCTCGAGTTAATCTTTTGCCACGGAAACCATACTCTAAGTCATCGAGGAGTTTCCACGATTCAAGGTACATAGGTATGTATGTAAGTTGGTGACAAGGGACGTTAGTGCAATGGGTCGGTAATTGAAGGGAGAAGAAGATTTGTCTTTGTTGGGGATAGGCCGGATAAATGCTATCACCTGTTCGGAAATTGCCCAGAAGAGTAGGAGAGGTGAAAAAGCTTGCTCAGACTGCAAGAATTCCCCATGCGGAAAACAAGCTTAAGGGAGCTTAACGATATATTTGTCCTGAAATTTGGTAAAGAGGCGATTAAGTTATGAGCGTGATGCCACTACCCATGAACCGAAGTGTCTTCGGCATGGATGTATCAAGTTTGAATCGAGCAGACGCTGTTGAAGATAAAAAAAACTGCAACAAAGTACAAAGTTAAAACTTTACTGTGTGGCGGCTACTTCAGTTTAACTCCCCTGGAGATCAGTCTAAATCTACGAGTTCGTGAGACGTATTGTGTATAAGTAATGTTGCTCAACTTTTTGTGAGTGACGGGGTTTCTGACACCTGCATTCCGGATTCGTTCACTTTAGCGACTTTAGTTCTGCTTAAATAAATATACCTATGTCCATTAAGATATTAATGAGTATCACCCGATTACAAGATCTGATATGGGTAGACATTTGAAAAAGCTCAATAGCCTGAAATGCTTACTGTAAGATTTAAATTGCGAAAACATCGGCTACTGCAGAATTCTAGCCAGCTAAATCACTCTGCCTGTAAAACTGCCGGCTGGTAGCAAGGGAGAAAAGTTTGGCTCTGGTCCTTCATGGGCTGTAACGCCACCAAAAGAAAAAAGAAACTAACATTTTAAAGCTTTTTTCTCCCGTGGTCAACTCTAGGCTAAGAGACCTCTAGTGAGGCTCTTACATCAGGATGTTTCTAACATTTTGAATAAAAGAACACCATCTGAAAATGCCAAAGGCAATCGAGCAATCATCTGACAAACCTAGATCGGGGTAATAGGATCCGGTCTGACAGGAGGTTTCTCACTTCAGCTTTCGAAGGTTTACTTGGCGAGAAACCAAGTAAACTAATTAGCGAACCAAAAGAAGTACTTCTACCGTTTCCAAGAAGTGAGACAATGTTTTGCAAAATTTTTATGTTGATGTTTATGATGATGTTATGTCGATTTTCTGGACCGGTCTTTTGAATTTTGGAGTCGCAAGATGCCGAATAAGGTGAGTTTTTGTACCATGTCGGGGCACGGTTTTTGGTTTAAATTTAGACATTATAAAAATCCAAGAACTTAGCAGCTCACAAAACGAATGAACATTTTGACATGAAACTTGGCACAGATGCCAAAAAAAGTTCTACCAACCATAAAATAAAACATTTCCTCAAACCCAATTGCTTACTTACTTACTTATCAGGCCTGCGATCCATGGAGGATCTGAGCCTGAGCTATAGCTGCCTTCCATCCTTGACGGTCCCGGGCACGCTGCTTCCAGTTGTCAAGACCAAGATGTCTTACATCCGCGATTACTTGGTCTTTATACCGGAGGTTCGGTCTTCCTCTTCTTCTCGAACCAGGAGGCTCGGAGTCGAAGACCCTCTTAGCTGGAGCGTTGATGTCCATGCGCTCGATGTGGCCGAGCCAGTGTAGTCGACGGGTCCTTGCTTTCCGGACTACATCCACATCTTGGTACAGCTCGTAGAGTTCGCGGTTGTGTCTTCTTCTCCATTCACCCTCCTCACAGACAGGACCAAATATCCGGCGCAGAATTTTTCTTTCGAAAGAACCCAAAATCAGCTCCGCTGTCCTGCTTATCGTCCAGCTTTCGGCTCCGTACAGCAAGACTGGCAGAATGAGCGTTTTGTAAAGCATGATTTTGGTCTTTCGAGTGAGGAGTTTTGACCCCAGTTGTTTGGACAAGCCGAAGTAGCAGCGGTTGCCAAGGGCGATTCTACGCCGGATCTCCACTGTGGTGTCATTTGTGGAATTTACGTTTGCCCCGAGGTAGACAAACTCCTTAACTACCTCGAAATTGTAGCTGTCAATTGTTATGTTTTGTCCCAGGTGGTGAGCGACGGATTGGTTTTTGCTTGACAGCATGTATTTCGTTTTGTCCTCATTGATCTTAAGGCCAATTCGTTTCGCCTGTTCTTCAATCGCCGTGAATGCTTCCACAATGCCACGGCGAGAACACGCGATGATGTCGATATCATCCGCGTATCCTAGCAGCTGGATGGACTTGTAAAAGATAGTGCCTTCCCTGTTGACGCCTGCCCGTCGCACTATCTGCTCCAGCACCAGGTTGAAGAAGTCACATGATAGCGCATCTCCTTGCCGAAATCCGGTGCATGTTTCGAATGGTTCCGAGGTCCTAGAACCGAGTTGCACGGTGCATCGCGTGTTTTTTAGAGTTGCGCGACACAACTGGATCAGTTTTACCGGGATCCCGAATTCGGCCATCGCCCCAAACAGTGCTTCACGATGAATGCTGTCGTATGCGGCTTTGAAATCGATGAAAAGATGGTGTGTATCGATTTGAAACTCGTTGGTCTTTTCCAGGATTTGTCGAAGTGTGAAAATTTGGTCTATAGTTGATTTGCCGGGCCGGAAGCCGCACTGGTAGCTGCCGATTAGTGCGGTGCAAAATGGTTTTAGACGTTCACACAATACGCTGGACAGGATCTTGTATGCGACATTGAGCAGGGATATACCTCTATAGTTCTTACAAGAGGTAGGATCGCCTTTTTTGTGGATGGGGCATATAGAGCTGGTATTCCAGTCGTCGGGCATGCTCTCATCTTCCCAAATTCTGCAGATGATCTGGTGCATGCTCCCTACCAGAACATCGCCGCCAGCCTTGAAGAGCTCTGATGGCAAGCCATCTGAGCCTGCGGCCTTGTTGCTCTTCAGCTTCTGAATAGCTGTACCGACTTCTTCTATGCTGGGTGGGAGGACTACTTCAGCGGCTGGAGTTGGGATTTCCTCAGTCCCTACCACTCTCTCTTGGTCATGCTCGTTAAGCAGCTGCTGGAAGTGCTGCTTAAATACATCCACTATTCCCTGCGGGTCGGTGACAAGATTACCCTCGCAGTTTCGAAGAGCCAGGGTGCCCTTTTTGAAGCCTCCTGCAAGGCCTTTGGCTTTCTTGTAAAAGGCTCGTATTTTATGTTTATCCCTAGACTCCTCGATATCCTTGAGCTGGGAGGCTGCGAAGATTCTTTTCTTTTGTCGCAGTAGTTTTTTCTCCTACCTTCTTCTGGCTCGGTACTCTTCTCGCGTTGCCCTGGTTTTCCTCTGCAGCGCCTTTTGGTACGCCTCGTCGGTTGCTGCCTTTTTCTGCTCACACTCGCCATCATACCACGGGTTTCTTGTCGGGGGTGGTAGGTATCCTAAGGTGGTTTCGGCTACTTCCTGAATGGCTGAGCGGCAATGCAGCCACATATTATTGGCATTTGTGTTCGACGTAGGCATACCGTAGAGTCTTTCGCTCAGCTGCTCCCTGTAGACTCTGGCAACCTCCGGTGTGCTCAGGCGCCCAATGTCGAACCTCCTCCTGATGGGCTGGTGCAGCTTTCTGACATTGGACAGTCGAGCTCTGAATCTTGCTGCTACGAGGAAGTGGTCAGAGTCGACATTTGCCCCTCTGAATGTTCGCACATCCAGGATGTTTGACGCGTGCCTTGCGTCAATGAGCACATGGTCGATTTGGTTGGCAGTTCGACCGTCCGGAGATCGCCAGGTTG
Organism: Eumerus sabulonum; assembly: GCA_951905685.1. Lineage (NCBI taxonomy): Eukaryota > Metazoa > Arthropoda > Insecta > Diptera > Syrphidae > Eumerus > Eumerus sabulonum. Next base: position 216,718,768 of record OX645060.1, read on the forward strand.
CTGTGTGGATTCGCTTGCGAGGGAATCTTGTGCTACTTATCACCGCATTACGAGCTGTCGCAAAGTCAGCGAGTCGGAAGCCGTTATCCCCCATTTGCGCCCAGCTTAAATTCAAGTGTCACCTTACTTTTTGGACACAGTAGCATATAGTATACTAATACAACACACGCTTAACCGAACAAAGTTTGTTAACTTGCTGCTGAATTTTAGTACTCCTTGAATTCGAAATTGATTAACTTCGAGTTTGTAGCGAGGCCTTAACGAAGAACTTTAAAGGTGGTAAGTATGAAAGGAACTACAGAGTCATCATCACCATCATCGAGTGTTTTCTATCTTTAAATTTAAATAAATCGAAGTGTGTGCGAGATATCATCGAAGCTTTTTATTTAAATTTGACCGATGGCATGGGCTATGTTGGCTTAAAGACCGCTGTGGTATGTGGCTTATTTCGCATAGACCTGCGACTTCAGAAAAAATCTAATGGGGTCAGATCGCACGATCACGGTGGCTAATTCACACCAAATCCACACGAGATAACCAGCCCCTCAAATCGCTCGTGCAGAATTTCCAATGTGGCGTGAGGTGTGTGGCCCGAAGAACCGTATCATCCCATTCAGGTCAAAAGAAGTTGGTGATCATCGACCTATAGCACTCGCCGCTGACGGTGATTGATGGCGCCGCCAGTCCAAAATCCATACCAAACAGTGACTTTTTCGGGATGCATTGGAATACTCTTGGATACCATATGGATTGGTATGTGATCCCCGCTATTAATAGCGAAGAACTATTCCCGTCAAATTTTAACGTCTGCCGCGACGACCTTCTCAACCAACCTATCGGTAGCCGCCCCTGTCGTGGCGTTTTAATAGCCGCCCTAAACACGATCGACTCGTCCCTTATTGCAATATCCTCTTCCCCCTATCTCGACTTTGTTTCAATCAAGATCGTACTGCCCCGTAAGTCGCTCTACGTCATCTGTTTTTATATCTTAGCTTCTCAACCTATTAATTTCTATGAACTCGCTATTAATGCGATTGATCACATAAATGACTTACGGGATCCCCGCGATGAAATCCTTCTCTTCGGCGATTTTAGTCTTCCTTTTCTCCAATGGGAACCATCAGAAGATCAACCATTTTACACTGCCACCAATGCATCTTCTGCCAAAGAACGTCTCTTCTTAGATAGCCTAGCCGGTTCAAACCTTAGCCAAGTGAGTGGCATCTCAAATTACATGGGTAGAGAGATAGATTTGATTTTCACAACCGACCCTATTAACTCCTCTGTTTCACTTTGCCCCCATTCCTTATCAACCATCGACAATTACCATCCTCCTCTTCTTCTCTCGTTTTTTCTCGACTCTCCACTACTGATCTCTTTCCCTCCAGCGCTCAAGTCTTACGACTTCCACAAAGCATATTTCAACCTAATCAATGAATATCTCAATAGCGCTCCCTTCAATTTTGACAGCCTTACAATAAATGACGCCATATCTTTATTCTATAGAGAAATATTTAATTCTATTTCTCTCTACGTTCCCATTTCTCGATCCAATCACTTATCTTCTCCTCCTTGGTATAATCGCAGGCTCCGTTCTCTAAGAAACAAAAGAAACAAACTGTGGGCTATCTTCCTTCGTACTCAGTCCACCTATGACTTTTCCAACTATACTGGTACTTATCTACAATTTACCGAGCTTCATAACTCTCTCTACGAACAGCACTTGATCAAAACACAAGCCAATCTTATCAACAATCCTAAGTCCTTCTTTCAGTTTGTCAACTACAAAAGGAAATCTGATGGCTACCCAACCTCACTCTCTTTCAATGGCGAAACCTCGAATGATCCCAACACTATCGCCAACTTTTTTGCCAACCCTTTCAAACAATCTTTCGCCGATGACTCCTTTGTGCCAGACACTTCCTATTTCGGCTTTCTACCAAATTTCTCCCTTAGTCCATTTCTTCCACGTTCTGTTAAACCCCATATCATTGAAATTAAACTGAATCAACTTAATGATGAGTTCACTCCTGGACCCGATAGTGTCCCCGCCATATTATTAAAAAAATGTTCCTTCATTCTCTCCGTCCCGCTCTCAAAATTGTTCAACTTATCCCTGTCCCTTGGAGAATTTCCCTAGATACGGAGAACCGCTTTCATAACTCCTATTCACAAAAAAGGTCCAAAGAGTGATGTCAACAACTACCGCCCCATCGTAAAACTCTCACATATACCCAAACTTTTCGAAAGCATCTTGTATGACCTTCGAAGATCATTCATTCATTCATTCATTCATTTTTATTCATATTCTCGACTAATTAAAATTAACAATATATTTTTAACAATTCAAATATTTTGGAGAATAGAAGTGACATTTTGTATGTTTAAAAAAAAAAAAAATAGTATTAAATGCCACATCATTACTTACTTACTTAACGGGCGCTACAGTTCGGGGTGAACCTGGGCCTCAACCAACATGCCTCTCCACCTAGCACGATCTTTCGCTAGTCTTTTCCAATGCCGCACGCCCAGTTGGTTGAGGTCCCCTTCCACCTGTGCGCGCCACCCTACGTGCGGCCGTCCTCTATTTCTTCGTCCCTCGGGGTTGGATTCAAAGACTCTACGGGCTTGAGCTGTGGCGTCTACGGATCCAACGCCTAGCCATCTTAGGCGTTGGATCCGTAGACGCCTGACCAGACTCATGTCGCTGTACAACCCGTACAGTTCGTGATTGAATCTTCTCCTCCAACCCTCCTCTGTGTTTATGGGACCGAAAATCGAACGCAGAATCTTTCTCACGAAACGACCAAGGATTTCCTCATCCGCTTTAGATAAAGTCCATGTTTCTGCGCCGTATAACAGGACCGGGATAATTAAGGTCTTATATAAGGTCAACTTGGTCGTACGAGAGAGGGCTCTACTTCTCAGTTGCCTCTTGAGCCCAAAGAAGCAGCGGTTGGCAAGAGTAATTCTGCGCTTGATTTCGAAACTGGTGCCGTTGTTCCAAGTCACCGCGGAGCCGAGGTATATGAAGTCCTTAACTGCCTCGAACTTATATCTGCCAATATGCATGTTCTGTCCAAGACGTCGGTGGTAAATGTCCTTTTTCGATGACAGCAGATATTTAGTCTTGCCGTCATTAACTGCCAAACCAATTTTTGCCGCCTCCATCTCAATACTCGCAAACGCCTCACTGACATCTCGCTGCGATCTACCTATTATGTCAATGTCGTCGGCGTATGCAAGGAGTTGCGAGGATTTGAAGTAGATTGTGCCTCTTGTATTGGCCTGTGATTTTTGCACAATCATTTCCAATACGATGTTGAAGAAATCACACGACAGCGCATCGCCCTGCCTAAATCCTTTTTTGACATCAAAACTATCGGTGAGGTGCTCACCGATTCTGATGGAGCAGCGAGCATTTTCCAAGGTCATCCTGCATAGTCTGACGAGCAAAAGTAAACATGGCGTTATATAGCTCGTCTCTAATTACGCTGTCGTATGCGGCCTAGAAGTCGACGAATGGATGGTGCGTATCGACTTGAAACTCATTGGTTTTCTCCAGGATCTGCCGTAGCGTGAAGATTTGATCGATGGTGGACTTCCCTGGCCTGAAGCCACACTGATAAGGACCTATCAGCTTGTTTACGAATGGCTTCAAGCGTTCACACAAAACGGCAGCGAAGATCTTGTATGCGACATTAAGGAGACTTATTCCTCTATAGTTGGCGCAGTCAAAGGGATCTCCTTTTTTGTGGATCGGGCAAACAATGCTGAGACTCCATTCCTCGGGCATGCTTTCCTCTGACCATATCTTACAGATGAGCCGGTGCATGCTCCTAACCAGCTCAACCCCAGCCGCTTTGAAGAGCTCAGCAGACAGTCCATCTGCGCCAGCAGCTTTATTCGACTTGAGTTTCGACATGGCAATCTCAACTTCGTCGAGGTCAGGGAGACGGAATTCTCTGCGATCTTCGTCGTTAAAAAATGGATCATTCTGCCTGACGGCGGTATGTTGGTTGTCATCGCCGTTATACAGTCTGCAGAAGTGGTTTTTCCAAATTCTCAGCATCGACTGCGATTCTACTACTACCCTTCTCATCCTTACAGGCCTCCGTTCGGGCTTTATAGCCTTGAGACATTCGTTTTATCCGCAGATAAAATCTTCGAACGTCGTGCCTGCAATAGCACCTCTCCAAGTTTTCAATCGCCCGCTTCTCGTGCTCTTTCTTTTTTCTCTTGAGAAGCTCATGTTCCTCCCTTCTCTTAAGCTCGTAGAGCTCACGAGCCGCTCTTGTTTTTTTGTGTAGTGAGGCTTTGTATGCCTCCTGCTTTTCCGCATGAATCCTTCTACACTCGTCATCGAACCAGGTGTTTCGTTGTGGTGGAGCTTTAAGGCCCAGCACTTCCGTTGCTGTGCTCTTCAGGGCTTGTTTGCAAAGGCTCCATTGTTGCTCTACTGACTGAGTGGAGGATTGAGGTGTATCGGAGAGCTTAAGGGAGACGCGGTTGACAAAAGCACTGGCGATCTCCGGCGATAGTAGCTTTCCGACGTCATAGCTTGGTGTTCTAACTCTACTCCGCGGTGTTATTTTGCGCTGACGTATCTTGGCTACTACAAGATAGTGGTCTGAATCGATGTTCGCTCCTCGGAAAGTGCGAACATCAAGAATAGTGGAGGAGTGTCTGACGTCAATCGCGATGTGGTCAATCTGGTTGGTGACTGATTGATCTGGCGACCGCCAGGTGCCTTTGTGTATATCGAGGTGGGAAAATCGTGTGCTGGCTACAAGAAGATTTCGCCCCGTTGCCAGGTCGATCAGCCTATGTCCGTTATCGGATGTGGCGTCATGTAGGCTGTGTTTGCCGAAGATGCTTTCTTTACCCAGCTTAGCGTTAAAATCTCCTAGTATGATTTTGGTATCATAGCTGGTGCATTTGGTAAATGTTCTGTCTAGGAGATCAAAGAAATCATCTTTGATTGAGTCATCCTTGTCTTCCGATGCCACATCATTAGTAAAGAAAAAACATGGTTTGGGGTGATAAACAATAATACAATACAAAAATTACAAACATAGGAAGATTATATTCAGGTTAAGAACAAATTAACTATTTGGTATTTCAGTGAGTGAGCACCAGTAAACCAGAAACCCGATTAGATGATGGGATCCAAAAGATTCTCGATCTGATTGTGGTCAAATTCAAAGAGCCATGACTTAGTCTTATTCATGAACATTTTTTTTTGATCTTATCGATTTAAGTGCGATCGGAAGTTTGTTAAATAATCTATATGATGCAATGAAGCAAGAATTCCTATAAATCGTAGTGCGAAATGATGGAGTATTGACAACAGAGCCCTGATTTTTTCTGAGGTTATAGCGATCTGAGTGTCTACTATTCAAGTAACCACTTCTTAAGAAGAAAATGTTCAAGACTTTATAATAGAACAAGTGCCTTAAGGGAAGTACCTTCAAGCTTATAAACAGTGGCATGGAATGATGCAAACGGCTCTTATTTCACATTTTTCTTATTACACATTTTTGAAGAGTCAGTAACATACACATTTTGTTACGGGAAGCACCACCCCACTAGCAAATTCCATATTGTAGTTTGGAATGGAATATACCAAAGTATATCCGTCTCAAGACATGCAGAGAGCATGTTTTCTTTAGATAGTAAAAGATACGCAACGTTGAGTAAAAATACTGCTTCAATGATGAGATTTGATCAGACCAACACAATTTATTGTCGATAATAATCCCTAGATACTTAAAATGGCTTACTACCTCGATTTTAAAACAATCATAGTCACAAGACAAATGGTTAAGATATAATTCACTATCCATCTTAAGGCATACATTATCAATTGATTTTAGTTTTTTACATTTAGCGGAATGAAAGTAAATATCAATATCCGGTGGTAGTTTGGGACTGAGACTAGGAAACATTAGTTCAGTTTTATTACTAACAAGCATTCTGTGAGGGCGTCGTGGAGCAGTGGTTAGTGTGTTGGACTCTGGCGCACGATGAGCGAGTTCGGATCCCGATAATACCAACGCCATCGAATGTTTATTTCGCGACGTTCCTCCTTGGCGGGGTACTGGCAAAGCCCCCCGTAGTAAACTTGCCATGAAAAAGCTTTTCGACTCACGCCGTTCGGAATCGGCATTAAACTGTAGGTCCCTTTCACCTGTGTGAAAAATAAATCACACAACATGGATGATTGAGAGAAGCTTGGCTCTGGTCCTCCATGGGCTGTAACGCCACCAAAGAAGAAGAAGAAGATTCTGTGTTCGGTGAACCAGCTTCGCAAGATATCTACAGCATGGTTTATATCCGCAATAATATTGATTGTGCTGTTCGACACATACTTACCTACTTTGATGGCGCTACAGGTCGGGGTGAACCAGGGCCTCAACCAACAAGCCACTCCAGCCGGCCCGATCTTCGGCCAGCCGCTTCCAGTGCCGCACGCCCAGTTGGTTGAGGTCCCCTTCCACCTGTGCGCGCCACCTTAAATGCGGTCGTCCTCTGCTGCGTCGTCGCTCGGGGTTGGAGTCGAAGACTCTTCGGGCCGGAGCGTTGATGTCCATTCGCTCTACATGGCCTAGCCATCTTAGACGTTGGATCCGAAGACGTCTAACCAGGCCGATGTCGCTGTACAGCCCGTACAGTTCTTGGTTGAATCTCCTCCTCCATTCTCCGTTTACACAAATGGGACCAAAGATTGCACGCAGAATTTTCCTCTCGAAACGTCCAAGAGCCTCTTCATCCGCTTTTGACAACGTCCAAGCCTCAGCGCCGTAAAGGAAAACCGGTATGATTAAAGTTTTGTAGAGCTTAGTTTTTCGAGAGAGGGCTCTACTACTCAATTGCCTCTTGACCCCGAAGAAGCAGCGATTGGCAAGAGTTATTCTGCGTTTTATCTCAGCGCTGGTGTCGTTGCTGCTTGTCACTACCGAGCCAAGGTAGACGAAGTCCTTGACTACTTCAAAGATATAGCTGTCGAAGGTGACGTTCTAACCAAGACGTCGGTGTTGTGCGTCGTCCTTGGATGACAGCATATATTTGGCCTTGTCCCCATTTACCCTTAGACCCACTTTCGCCGCTTCTGCTTCGACGTCTCGCTTTGTTCGTCCAATAACGTCAATGTCATCTGCGTAGGCAAGCAATTGTGTGGACTTGAAGTAGATCGTACCTCTTGTATTGGCCGCAGAGTCCCGCACGATCTTTTCAAGAATAATGTTGAAGAAATCACATGACAGTGCGTCACCCTGGCTAAAACCTTTTTCAACATCAAAGGGGTCGGTTAGTTCACCTCCGACCTTAATGGAGCAGCGAGAGTTCTCCATAGTCATCCTGCATAGTCTGACGAGTTTGGCAGGAATGTTAAAACATGACATGGCTCTGTATAGCTCGTCTCTATAAACACTGTCATACGCGGCTTTAACCTGGCCTGAAACCACACTGGTAGGAACCTATCAGATTGTCCGCGAACGGTTTCAGGTACTTACACAGTACGGCAGAGAGGATCTTGTACGCGATGTTCAGGAGGCTTATCCCTCTGTTATTGGCGCAGTCATAGGGGTCTCCTTTCTTATGGACCGGGCAAACGATACTGAGAATCCATTCATGGGGCATGCGTTCTTCCGACCATATCTTGCAGATGAGTTGGTGCATGTTCCTAACCAGCTCATCGCCAGCTGCTTTAAACAGCTCCGCGGGGAGTCCGTCTGCTCCAGCAGCTTTATAAGACTTAAGTTTCGATATCGCTATCTTAACATCGTCTAGGTCGGGTGGACGGGATTCTCCTTCGTCTTCGTCCATTGTGAATGGTTCGCTCTGCCTGACGGCGGCATTTTGACTATCATCGCCGTTATACAGTCTGCAGAAGTGGTCCTTCCACAATCTCAGCATCGACTGTGACTCCACTACTTGTTGTCCGCGTTCATCCCTGCAGGCTTCTGCTCTGGCTTTATAGCCTTGGTATGTTCGTTTTACTTTCTGGTAAAATTTTCGAACGTCGTTCCTGCAGTAACATTTCTCCATCTCCTCGATCTCGCGCTTCTTGTGCTCCTTCTTTTTCCTTCTCAGAAGCGCATGCTCCTCCCTCCTTTTCTGTTCATTGAGCTCGCGGGCAGCTCTCGTCCGTCGATGCAATGTGGCCATGTACGCATTCTGTTTCTCTACATGGGCCTGTCTGCACTCATCATCAAACCAGGGGTTTCTCGACGGTGGTGGCTCGAAACCGAGTATATCTGAGGCGGCCTCTCTAATGGTTTCTGACAACGACTCCATTGCTGTTCTATGGTTTCTGCAGATTGCATCGGGACCTGGGAGAGCTTGAGGGAGACTTGATCGGCGAAGGTCCTGGCGGTCTCCTGCGATTGCAGCTTTCCGACGTTAAATTTTGGTGTTCTTACTCGACTCCGTTGGTTCCGAGAAATTCGCATCTGTACCTTGGCTGCAATAAGGTAATGATCCGAGTCGATGTTGGCTCCTCGAAAGGTTCGGACATCTAGGATGCTGGAGCAGTGTCTGCCGTCGATCGCAATATGATCAATTTGGTTGGTTGTCGATTGATCGAAAGACCGCCAGGTCCCCTTATGGATGTTGAGGTGTGGGAATCGTGTACTTGCTACTACGAGATTATGTCCCGCCATAAATTACACTAGCCATAGTCCGTTTTCTGACGTGGTGTTGTGTAGGCTGTGCTTTCCAATGACCCGTTCAAAGATAGCTTCCTTACCCAGCTTCGCATTGAAATCTCCTAGAACGATTTTGGTGTCATAGCTGGGACATTGCGCATACGTTCTGCCTAGGAGATCATAGAAGTCGTCTTTATGTCGGTCATCTTTCTCCTCTGTGGGGGCGTGGACACATAGTAAGCTTATATTGCCGAGATTGGCCTTGATGCGGATAGTTATGAGGCGTTCGCTTACATACTGGAAGCTTAAGACTTTTTTCCTGAGTCTGCCTCGAACAACAAATCCGCATCCGAATAAGCGTTGTTTATTTTCTCTGTAGCAGTTTCCGTAGTACATATCACAGTTTTTCATCTGCTTTTTGCCTGGCCCATCCCATCGCACTTCTTGGAGCGCGGTAATGTCTGCCTTATAGCAGTCCAAAGAGTTGACCATTTGTTCGGCTGCACCTGGTCTGTTGAGGGACCTAACCTTCCAGGTGCAGAACCGAAATTCGTTTCCTTTTTGACGTTTGCGGGGGTCGTCAACATGTAATCCGTCCGTATCCGAGACTATTGGTTATCTCTGAACAAAATTTTTGTTTTAAGCGATAGGGATGTTAGCCCTAAGCGCAACCCCCAACTTGAAGGGCCAGGTTCCTCTTTCCCTAGGAACAAGGGTTCGGGTCGCTGCACACGTTGGTTCACTACCTGGCGGATGCCAGTATAGCTATCCAGGAGAGGCCACGCGGAGGCTGTGTGTCAACTTGGATTGGGCAGGGACAGAGATCGAAGCTGGCGTTTGCCAAGTTAAACGCAATCAACTTCTTTGCTCTGTTTGTTAGCTCCCTTCTCCCCCTGTTCGACACATAGGTAATGCCTAAATCGCCAGCAAAAGCTGTAATGTTGCCTTTCAAGTTTTGAGTGAGAAGAGAGTTGATATAAATAAGAAAAAGGATAGGCCCGAGGACTGAACCTTGGGGCACACCAATACTTATATTGACTGAGTTACTGAAAGCCTCAGAAGCCTTTACTTTTTGGATTCTTCCCCTTAAATACGATTCAAACCATTTAAAAATAAAATTTCTGAAACCAATTTTGGACAATTTGTCCAAGAGGATAGTATGATCAACCATATCGAAAGCCTTAGTGATATCAACGAAAAGATTTGCACAGAGTTTATTGTCGTCAAGCCCTTTAAGGATGGTGGATCAGAAATCGTACAGAACATCTTCAGTCGATAAACCATGCCTGAATCCAAACTGTTTAGGGCTAAAGAAGTTATTTTTATCTAAAAAGTTCAGCATCCGCCTTTTTATCGCTTTTTCGAATACTTTCGAAATAGTCGGTAAGAGCGAAATAGGTCTATAATTACTTTTATCCCTTGGATTACTCTACTTAAAAAGTGGAATGACAATAGCGCATTTTAAGCCATTTGGGAAGATTCCTGAAAGCACACTTGTGTTAAATATATGCGCTAAAATGTCAACAACATTGAAAGAGATTTTCTTTAGGATGTGATTAGATAGACCATCTACACCGCGAGAGTGTGTATTGTTTAGGGACCCTATTATTTTCAAAATCTCAAATGGAGATATCTGATCAAAATAAAAGCTATTACTGCAAGCAGGGACATCCTGAATTCTTCTCCAGCTAGCGCAATATTGGCAAGGATTAGAGTTTTTAGGTGGAACAGATGTTAATGCAACTGAAGCGAAATATGTAATTGTTGAATTCGTTAGCAATGGTGTAAGGGTCTGAAGTTTCAGAGGAATCGATTTGAGGAGTAAGAGGTTTGTTTCTTTTTACACGTCGATTAAACATATCATTAATCAATTCCCATTCCTTTCTTAGATTCCCTCTACATTTGTCATATTCACACCGATAGTAATGGTCGCGACAATATTTTATGTCTTTGTTGAGTTTCCTGCCAATATTTTTATATCGTTTTATCAAAGAGGTGTTCTGAGGATGTTTCGAGCATTTAACTCCAAGTTTATTCTTTAACTTAACCTTCTTTAAAATATTCCTGTTCAACCAAGGTTTTAATCGAATATCAGATTTTTTCGGTTTAATGGTCCTAGTGGAATCCTTGACATGGTTATTCAGAATTGTTAAAAACTTTTCGTATGCTTGGTTAACATCAGTCTCATTATATACTTCCTCCCAACTTTCAAAGAGAAGTCTGTGATTCGGATGGTTAAATTCAATTATGGTTTTTGATGGAAGGGAAAAACTATTGTGTTTGCAATGAGTTCTCTTTCTGAGATTATTAATCAAAATACCTGTCATGCAATGATCTGTAATCTGTAAATTAAGGTTTATACCGGCACAAGTATTAGGCGGAAAATTCGAGAAGCGAGCAAACACATGATCTAAACAGGATACAGAACAGGGCCGCGTGATACTATTCACAAGAGAAAACAAACCAAACTCAGCTAAGACTGTGCAATACAAATCGGTAATATCATTGTTAGAAGACAAATTGAGATTAAAATCGCCAAGCAATATAGGATCCGCAGCTTTATTATGGTTTAAAAAACTTGAAAGTTCTTCAATGAAACATTCTAAGGTATAATAATGTAGCCTGTACAGGCACACTAAAGTGAGGGCTACGTTGTCAATACTACAGCATATTTTTAAAACATCTGCACTTTCAAAATTGCAATTTATGAAAATTAAATTGAATGCATCTTTAGCAAATACTCCAACATTAGAGTATTGCAAATCTCTAATCACCTCAAATCAACATGGATTCCTCAAATCCAGGTCTACAACCACAAACCTTATCGAACTCGTGTCCTTCACCCTCTCAGCATTAGAGAACGGGAACGAAGTCGACGTCATTACAACTGACTTCAGTAAAGCCTTCGACAAAATATCTCACAAACTAATAGCCTTCAAACTGTCTTCCCTAGGCTTTGAACCCAATGTGCTGAAATATGTATCTTCATATTTAGAAAACCGTTACTACAGTGTTCGCTTTAGATCTGCCTTTTATAACCCTTTCTTAGCCTCTTCCAGTGTTCCCCAAGGTAGCCACCTAGGTCCACTTCTTTTCATTCTTACTCTCTCTGTACGCCGACGACACCAAGTTCTTTAAGACCATTTCCTCGCTACAAGACTCTTCCCTAATTCAATCCGATCTCAATAGCTTTTCTACCTGGTGTTCCAAAAATTGCTTGGAGATTAACATTTCCAAATGCCAATCTATCACCTTCTCACGTAAACGTGTCCAATCCTCTCCTCGTCTCTACTTTCTCCACAACCAACCCATTTCTACCGTTTAGGTTATCCGCAATCTTAGCATACCATGTGGCCAAGATCTCAATCTAAGCGCACATATTCGAGCACCCCCCCCCCCCCCTCACGACCATAATCGCGTCCCCCTCTCCCGTTCTTGTTAGTCAGTTAAGTTAGACTAATTGAGAATGTTAGTTAGTTAAGTTGGAATTAAGAATGTTAGCTTGAATTAAGCTTAATAAATGGGGGTATTGGCCCCCAAGAAAATTAAAATTAAATTGGTATTATCCCAAATCCGATACATTTGTTTGTTGACGTACCCATTCATCCATATCTATAAGTCTGCACTGGAGCAACAAAATTCGCGCTGTGAAATCCAACAACATGTTCCCGCAGATAAATAAAATATTTCGGAGGAAAAGCAGAATGAGATTCAGGATCTAAAGCTTCCGAGAATACGTAATACGCATAGTCGGCATCGATCCAGACAGCACCATTCTAGACGAGGACTTTCTTTTGATGAAGGATCCTCAGGTGAGAGTGGTGACAGTGGAAGCTGCCTTTCAGGTAGTGTACAAGATGAATGAAAGCATTTGCCCGAACCACGACCTGGAGAATAGAGCCCTGGTTCATCGCTTCTATCTTTGGTATGTATCGAACATTGGCGATCCTAGAGCCATGGTTTCACCAGGCTCAATGACGACTTTACGGCGGAGGATCTTCAGTTGATGTTCATGTCACTTAAAAAGAAAAAATCCGCGGGTATCAATGATATATCCAATGGTATGCTCAGGCGTCTTCCACCAGTGGCTATAGAGAGGTACACCGGAGGTTCGGTCCTCCTCTTCTTCTTGAACTTAGAGGCTCGGAGTCGAAGACCCTCTTAGCTGGAGCGTTTGTGTTCATACGCTCGATGTGGCCGAGCAAATGTAGTCGACGGATCTTTGCCTTCCGGACTATATCCACAACTTTGTACAGCTCGTAGAGTTCGTGGTTGTGTCTTCTTTTCCATTCACCTTCCTCCCAGACAGGACCAAAATATCCAAATATTTTTCTTTCGAAAGAACCCACTATCAGCTTCGCCGTTCTGCTACAGCAAGACTGCGTTTTGTAAAGCATGACTTTGGTTTTTAGAAACCCAAGCTGACCCAAGTTGTTTGGACAAACCGAAGTAGCAACGGATGCCAAGGGCGATTCTATGCCGGATCTCCACTCTGGTGTCGTTTGTGGAGTTTAGGTAGCCAAACTCCTTAACAACCTCGAAATTATAGCTGTCAATCGTTATATTTTGCCCCAGGTGGTGAGCGGCGGATCGGTTTTTGCTTCACAGCATGTAATTTGTCTTATCCGCATTGACTTTAAGACCAACTCGTTTTGCCTGTTCCTCAATCGCCGTGAAAGCTTCAACAACGTCACGCTGAGACCGCGCGATGATGTCAATATCATTCGCGGATCCTAGCAGCTGGACAGACTTGTAGAAGATAGTGCCCTCCCTGCTGACGCCTGCCCGTCGCATTTTCTGCTCCAGCATCAATTGAAGAAGTCACACCAACCGCCGAAATCCGGTGCATTTTTCAAACGGTTCAGAGTTCCTAGAACCGGCCTGCACGGTGCAGGGCGTATCGTGGCGCAACACAGCCGAATCAGTTTTCCTGGGATCCCGAATTCAGCGATCGTATCAAACAATTCCTTGTGATGAATGCTGTCGTATGCGACTTTAAAATCGATAATGAGATGGTGTGTATCGATTTGAAACTCGCTGATCTTTTCCATGATTTGTTGAAGTGTGAATATTTAGTCTATAGTCGATTTGCTGTGCCGGAAGACATACTGGTAGGTGCCGATTAGTGCGGTGCAAAGGGCTTTAGACGTTCCCACAATACGCTGGACAGGATATATATTTATTGAGCGAAGCGTAACGAAGTGGAGCGAAGCTCAGTCTTAGGAGACTCGATGTATTTCGTTTGTGCCCCTCCTGCTACGCAACGGTTTGACTTATCTTGATGAAATTTACCATGCACATACACAAAAACACTGTGAAGGTTGTTATCAAATAAAAATTGAAATCGAACTTGCCACGGAGGAATAATCACTAAAACAAAAGTTCCAGGAGCTCTAACTTGGGAGCAGTTAGCTGGATGGCCATGAAATTGAACATGGTGATGAACATCAACAAGGTAAAAGTGACGAAAAAAGAATGGTCTAAATCGAATAAGTCATCGAGGAATAATCACCGAAAAAAACAAATTCATCGACTTTTCATTGTGCACAATGAAAAAATCACAGCGCGTGAATTATAGAATTCTTGCGGAAGCCCTGTGCAAAATTTCCCAGAAACAAATTGTTCTGTTGAACATTTCAGTTCGAGTTCTAGGCGGATTTTCTCCGTTTTTTCGTTCAACAAACACTCATAAACCATAACTGCGACAATTAAATTCTTTGTATTTCTCGTCTTCGATAGGTAATTCAACATCATTGCTCGAACTGTCACCGTTCCGACTTGCTTAAGATCACAGTAAACTTTACGTGCACAGCATGCAAAAGAAATGTTGCTAAATTTACGCACCTGAACAATATGATGCCATCACCTGTTCCCGATCAACTACAAAACTTATTCAAGATTGAACAATTATTGATTGCCAAAGTGAATCCAGTAATGAGTGTGTATCAGACAAAAGCTTTTGGACAACCTGGACAGTATCACTATAAAGGTAATATCATTAATATTCCTCAAGACCTATCTGACATCGTTCGTACATTGCCTCGAACAGCTTCAACTCTCAGCGTTTTGGTTGTGAGACGTGAAGGTGTGAGTGGACATGCTGATTTTCGCGTGCGCCGAGCGAAAGTGCAAATGCCGCTCATATATTTGAATCACAAACACGCGTTTCCAGAAACTAATCAGATGGCATTTGGAGGCGCTATCTTCTATCTGTTTGGTGACTTCAATCAATTACCACCTGTTGGCGACACCTCTTTGTTAGCAACGCCAACAAAGGATCGACAGTGAAGCAGCATTGCATGGAAAACTTATTTTTAATCAATTTTCGAAAGTATTCAAGCTTACAACAATAATGCGACAACTTGGAGAAGAACAGCAACAGTTCAGACAAGTTTTAAAAAGATTAGCAAGCGGTGAATTTATTGACGAAGTCTATGCGATACTTCAGAAAAGATTTGCCACGAATGTCGCTGAATTTTCATCTAATTTCACGAATGCTTTACGTTTAACGCCACAGCAGCTAAAGCACCTTCCGATGATGCCCAAGGACTGGCACCGTTACTGTGGCTCGCTACTGGATCTCGTGATATGCTAACTCAAAACCTTTGGAACACTGGGTACTGTGGGAGATATTGTATACAAGCGTGGTGATATTGACAACAACCTATACGACTTCCAATATGCGTGTTGGTACGATTCGATAACTATACTGGCCCTTCGGTGTATAATGGATTACTTCCAGTGGTGCCTCAAACTGTTGCTTTCAAAACATCAAATGTACTCGCAAACAATTCCCATTACGACTGGCTTACGCAATAACTGTTCACAAATCACAAGGAATAACTTTGAACAAAGCAGTTATAGATATCGGAAACAACGAATTTAGTCTTGGTTTGACATATGTGGCTTTGTCTCGTGTGAAAACACTAAATGGTATAGCTATAGAGCCATCTTTTCCTAAATCGCGTCTACTGGATATCAATAAGCATTCCGGGTTCAATAACAGGCGAGAAGCAATGAATAGACTTGACAACTTGGCAATGGTAGAAGATTGAGCTAAACATTCCTCTTGTGTCGCAAATAAAATATTAATTTTGAAACAAATATTAAATTCCACAATTTGAATAAAAATATAATATTGTTTCCAATTCCGAATTAAAATAAAAATGCGTTACAATCTTAAATTTAATTTTTTCACCTATATCGAAAAACTTGCGCTTCGCTCAACATTTGCAAACAGCATAATGCATTGCAGACCTAGTATGACATTGAGCAGGGATATACCTCTATAGTTCTGGCAAGAGTTAGGATCGCCTTTTTTGTGTATGCGGCAAATAGAGCTGATATTCCAGTCGTCGGGCATGTTTCATCCTCCCAAACAGATGATCTGGTGCGTGCCACTACCAGCACATCGCCGGCAGCCTTGAAAGGCTTTGATGGCATGCCATCTGAGCCTCTGCCCTTGTTGTTCTTCAGCTTTTGAATAGCTGTGCCGACTTCTTTGATGCTGGGTGGGTGGATAACTTCAGTGGCTGGAGTTGGGTTTTCCTCAGTCCCTTCCCTACCACTCTCTCTTGATCATGGTCGTTAAGCAGCTGCTGGAAATGTTGCTTAAATACATCCACTATTCCCTGGGGGTCCGTGGAAAGATTTTTATCTCGATATTTGGAAGAGCCTGAGTGCCATTCTTGAAGGCAAGGCCTTAAGCTTTGTTTTAAAAAGCCCGTATTTTATGTTTGTCCCTAGACTCCTCGATATCCTTGAGCTGGGAGGCCGCGAAGATTCTTTTCTTTAGTCGCAGCGGTTTTCTCCCGTCCCTTCTTTTGGTTCGGTAGTCCTCTCGCCCAGCCCTGGTTTTTCGCTGCAGCGGCTTTTGGTACACTCGCCATCATACCACAGGTTTCTTGTCGGGGGTGGTAGATAGTCCAAGGTATTCTCGTCTACTCCCTGAATGGCTGAGCTGCAATGCAGCCACATATTATTGACATTTGTGCTCGACGTGTACATACCGGAGAGCCTTTCACTCAGTTGTTCCCTGTAGACTATGGTAACCTACGGTGTGATCAGGCATCCAATGTCGTACCTCCTCATGGTGGACTGCTGCAGCCTTCTGGCATTCGACAGTGGAGGTCGGAATCTTTCTGTTACGAGAAATGGTCTGAGTCGACGTTTGCTCCGCTAAACGTTCGCACATCCAGAATGTTTGACGACTGTCTTGCGTCAATGAGCACATGGTCGATTTGTTTGGCGGTTTGACCATCCGGAGATTGCCAGATTGCTGTGTGGATTCACTTGCGGGGTAATCTGGTGCTTGGTTCGTGAGTGGGAAGCCGTTAGCCGTTGTTGTATCGTGGAGGCGGGCCTTTCCGATCACTCCGCCAAAGGTGTTCTCCTAACCGATTTTGGCGTTGAAGTCCCCGAGTACGACTTTAACATCGTACTCCGGACAAGCTCCGTAAGTGTTGTCCAAGAGATCATAGAAGTCCTCTTTGATGGGGTCTCCAGCCTCTTCGGTAGGGGCGTGTGTAGGCATGGGGCTGATGTTTTAAAATCTGCCTTTGATGCGGATCACAGCCAGGCGATTACTTATGGGCTTAAAGTCGATGACCTCCCAACTTAACCACTTTCCCATGATAAATCTGCACCCCAACATATGCAGTCTTTTGTGACAGCTGTAATAGAAGTCGCAGTTTTTTTCCCCATCATACCAATTCCTATCTAGCGTATTTCCTCGATCGCAGTAACATCCGCCTTGTACTGCGTGGGGATTCTTTCCAGTTTATGAACAACTCCGGGAGGGGAGTGTACAGAGTTCTGACATTCCAGGAGCATACTCGCAAATCGTAGTCCTTATTCTTCGAGTATCCGTCCGTGTATCCGAGGCATTTTACTCTTTCATAACTTTTCTTTTTTTACAAGGGCGGGTTGTTCGACAGAGGGCGCCGCGAGGGGGCTGTATGACAACTTGATCCGAGCATTGAAACAGGGATCATTGCTGGCATCTCACGTTTAGAGCCCTCTGAAGGTAATCTGCTACATGGTTTTAATCAGGCCTATGATTGCCTATTGATGTCCCATCTGGTTTAGTGTGCGCAAACTTAATGGAAAAGATGCGGGTGTCTAAGGACTTGTCTTGGATTACACAGAACACATGGGTCCAAGTTCAGAAATGTCGATCCTAACGAGGTCCTATACAATAGGGCAAGGATTTTACGGATAGATAATTTTCTGATAAAACTGATGATGGGCAATGAATTCGATCAATAGCATGATCTCTGAGGGCTACTACCCCAATTATATGTATTTTGAGAAAGTGCGACTGAATGGCTTTGTTCCGCCAGAAGTATTCGTCTAGTTACAATAATGTGGGCGGATTCAGGATTTATTGGTGGTACAGCTTATCCTCCATGTGGCCCGTAATTCTGTGGAGTGGCGACTCCTTTACGAACCTGACGTCATGCTCTGTGAGCCCGAGCGCCTCAGGTTTAGTAAAACGGGTTCTCGCCGAGATCGGGAAGTCGGTGTCCGACAGCATAAAGGCTTTTTTTGGCTGGAACGAACTCCGTATTTAAACCAATCACACAGCTTCTTTAAGGCCAAGTCCGACGAGGACCAACTGCGGTCTTACATACGGTTGGGTAGGCTAGAGCAGATTATGGTAGTGTAAAGCTTTTCATTTGGCTAATAATATCAGAACTTTATTTGTCCGAACACTAAGGAGAATGGAGAGGAAGCGAGCAAACAGAACTCAATCCAAGTTGACACACAGCCTCCGCGTGGGTGGCCGCCCTGGTACTCGCCAGGTAGTGAACCAATGTGCACAGCGATCCAACCCCCTGTTCCTGGGGAAAGAGGAACCTGTCCTTCCAGGTTGGGGGTTGTGCTTAGGGGTTTCATCACCATCCCGGAAAATATGAGTTGATACAAAGCTGATGACGCCTACAAACGATTAAATGACTTGCGAGTCTGCACTCGAATGTGAGGTCCTTTAACGAACTTGGTGCAGGCAATCAATCGGAGCAGACCCCCAGCTGCTATAGAGCAGATATAATCGCACTACAGGAAGGACGATGGGATGGACCAGGGAAACGGCGGATGAAAAACTGCGACATATACTACGGGAATTGGCACAAGAAGAACAAACAGCCTTTATTCGGATGCGGATACGTTATTCGAAGAAGACTCCGACAAAAAGTCTTAAGCTCTCGGGATGTAGGCGAACGCCTCATAACAATCCGCATCAAAGCTAATTTCGGAAATATTAGCTTGATATGCGCCCACGCCCCGAACGAAAAAAAGACGACCGACGACGAAGGCCGATCTCCTAGATCTCCTACACAGAATCTATGCTCAATGTCCCATCTACAATACAATAATAATTCTCTGAGATTTTAATGCCAAACTGGACAAAGGGGCACTTATTGGAATCGATCACGGGGAAATATAGCCTACACGACACCACGTCCGAAAACGGACATCGCCTACTCGACTTCTTGGCGGGGCGCATTCTCCTTCTAGCTAGTGCACGATTACCGCATGTCAACATTCACATAAGCATCTGGCGATCACGTGATCAGTCTACCACCAATCAAATTGATCACGTTGCGATCGACGCTAGACACTCCTCCAGCATCCTAGATATACGAACCTTCCGAGAAACCAATATTGACTCGGATCACTACCTACAACAAGGCACCAATGAAGATATCAAGGATACCACGGAGTTGAGCTGGACAACGAAAGTTTGACGCAGGAAAGCTGCAATCGCAGGAGACTGCTAGGGCCCTTGCCGATAGAGTTTCTCTCAACCTCTCGCAAACTCCGATGTAGGGATGAAGACGGACAACTAGTAGTAGAGTCACCGTCGGTGCCGAGAATATGGAAGGAACACTGCTGTAGACTGTTTAACGGCGATGAGAGATCTAATACGTCTGTCAGGCAGAATAATCCATTCGCAACGGACGAAGATGGCAGGGAACTCCGTCTATCCGATATTGGTGAAATAAAGCTGATAATTTCGAAGATTAAGACTAAATAAAGCTGCGGCTGGAGATGAGCCGTTAGGGCGCACGCACCAGCTCATCTGCAAAACATGGTCGGAGAAAAGTATGCCCAACGAATGGAATCCCAGCATCACTTACCTTGTCCAAAAGTTAGGAGACCCCTATAACTGCGCCAACTACAGGGGAATAAGTCTCGTTAACATCGGATGCAAGATCTTCTCTGATAGGTTCTTATCAGTGTAGTTTTAGGCCAGGTAAATCCACAACAGACCAAATATTCACAGTGCCGCAGGTCTTGAAGAAGACCAAATCGACACCCATCACCTTTTCGTCGATTTCAAAGCCGCGTCTGATAGTGTGCATAGAGACGAGCTACACGGAGCCATGTCCAGTCTTAACAACCCTGCCAAGCTTGTCAGATTATACAGGATGACAATGGAGAGTTCCCGCTGCTCCACTAAGCTCGGTAGCAAACTGTCATGCAATTTTTTCAACATCGTCCTTGGAAAGATCGTACGAGACTCACTGACCAACACGAGAGGTACGAGAGGTGCACAACTGCTTGCGTACGCGGATGATGTTGACATAATTGGACGAAAACAGAGGGATGTCAATGATGCGTTCGAAAACATTTAAGCAGAAGCGGCTAAATGCATCTTTTGGTTAAAGAAGGTAAAACGCAATATATCTTGTCAACCAAAAAAAAAAAACGCGCAACACCAACTTCTCGGCCTGAACGTCACAATTGGCAGCTACAAATTCGACGTGGTCAATGCTTTCGCCTACCTTGGCTTACTAGTGATCAGTGACAACAACACCAGCGCTGAGATCAAATGCAGAATTAATCTTGCCAACCGCTGCTTCTTTGGGCACAAGAGGCAAGTGAGAAGTAGAGCCCTCTCTCGAAAGACCAAATATGCGCTGTACAATACCTTAACCATCCCGGTCCTCCTATATGGCGCAGAGGCCTGGACGAAACGGACGAAAAAGGAGGAGGCCATTGGTCGTTTCGAGTGGAAAATTCTTCCCTCAATCTATGGTCTCGTTTGTATAAACGGGGAGTGGAGAAGATGATACAACGACTATACGGGCTGTACAGCGACATCGGTCTAGTACGAAGTCTACAGATCCAACGTCTAAGATGGCTAGGCCATGTAGAGTGAATGGATAACACAGCTCCGGTCCGAAGAGTCTCCGAGTCCAACCCCGAGGGACGACGCAGCAGAGGACGACCGAATCTATGGTGGCGCACACAGGTGGAAGGGGACCTTAACCAACTGAGAGTGCGTCGCTGGAAACAGCTGGCAAAAGATCATGCCAGCTGGAAAAGTTTGTTGATTGAGGCCCAGGTGCACACTGGACTGTAGCGCCAACTAGTTAGTGAGCATGTAAGTAAGACCTTTTATTTAAGAAAATAAAATTAATAATAATTCGTAAAATAACAACAAAACAAGTACAAAATTTAAAAAAAAAAACAAAAAGATGCATATGAAGCACATACATATACATATGTATAGGCAATCTATGTATGTATATACATTTTAGTTAAGATAGACTAAGGCAGTTTTAGTTATAGTTGGACTTCAGGCTTAGAAAACAGAAAATTTAGTAGTACGCACAGTTTTTATTTATATCTTCTGACCAGTACAAATATAATAAATATACTCATAGCTAAATATTAAGTTGTTTATTTTAGAATGCCCGCACAGGGTCAGTAAGATATTTATGATGTAATTATATACATATGTAAGCTAGTTTTAGTCATTTTCTGGGTCAGTTGAATTTTGTACGTGTGCAGAGCCAATCTACGACGCAAAATTCGCCAAGCTGTGGTTTGTGAAAGGCCCAGTTCTTCTAAGCGAGGCAAAATCGGCAGATCTTGCGTTTCGTCGAAGTACGCGTATCGTTTACTGAACCAGTGGAGTCAAATTCATCCACTGTACTGCGAACATGTAGTCTTCACGTTAGGAAGATTATTGCGTAAAATGGGCAAAGTGCGCGGAACGTTGCTTGAGCAAAACAGCCATTTTGATAAAACAATTTTATCATTTGCAAGTGTTGTTCAACGCTACGTCCGTCCATGGTGATTTGGCAAAACAGACAGAATAAATGACAGCCAATTTGACAGGTATGACTTCAATAATATAGCTGCTATCACCTGGCAAACTTCGAAAGTCCGTATTGGCCAGACCGATTATTATTATATCAAAATATTGTTCCGCGTTCTAGTCGACTAGAACTCTTCCGGTACAACGATGATCTCAGTGAAACTGCAAAATGAGGACATATGCCATTAGATTTAGCAATTTAGTCAATTTCTATATTAATAAGTTGACATTTGGTGGCGCATTAGAATAATGGAAATGAGTCTACTATGGATTAACAAATTGCGTAATAATGTTCAATATTTATATTTTATCAAAACATTATTAGCACAGGAGCACAGCACATATATTCATATGAAATACAAGCCCCACAAAACGAGCGCCTGACTAATGCAATACCAATTTTGTTATGACTGAGCTATGTATATATGTAAATAAAAATTCGAATGTAGAAAAAAAATTCTGTTATCATCTAGTACCCTTTTTCGCTTATTTTTACACATCCCAAATTGAATGAGTTAATTTTCACCACATCAAAGTGCACAAATGAAAGACCAAAACTCCAACTCCCTAATGCATTTAACGCATTCCCAAAGCAATTAGCAAATATTTGATCCTGATTTGCTGATTACTGATACCAATCATACACATGTATCCATAGTAAGGAAACAAAATCAAAAACAAAAAATACATTTTTTGCTTCACGTACATACACACATACGGGTATAAGCAACATGCCTTATCATTAGCGTTCGCATCCCTGGTTATTCATATTATCGCATTTTGCTGCAATAAATAATTTATTAGTTTATATGTACACAGTTTGCTTTGTTATGCGGACGCTATAAAAGGACACGGGCCCCTAACGGCTATTTGCGTAATTATTATTATTCGATTGTTATTCCGGCGGAAAATTTTAATTGGATTCCATCGAAATAGAAATCGAATTGTTATTAATTTTTTGCCATCATGAGGCTTAGATGCGCGGTTGAAAATGGGTAGATTATCGGGGGGATAAAACCGAACGCGAATGTATTTGGATTGTTGAGCGAACGCAGCAATGAACGAATAAATTTCAATGGTTTGAGTGCAAGAGATGGGCATGAATTCGGATGCACTATCATCGAATAAATCGCTTTTCGTACCGTATGTAGATTTTTGTATCCTACATTCATCAGATATTTCAGTTTGTATCATGCACGTGACAGCAGTAAATTGAATCAAACGTGTTGCTGTTTTAATATTCACTTCACGGCTCTGCTTACTTAGTGTTGCGTCCGTTAATGTTTTGCATGCTGTATTGATGGGGGAATTCTGCATATAGTTTTGCAACATTCGTGGATTAAGAAAGAATTTCTTTGCCAGGTTGCCCATTTCTCTCTCCACAAACCTTCCGTTTTTGGCGGTTAATAAAAAGTCTGATCCTTCGGATGTCAGTCGTCCTGGGTATAGCTTAGTGCCATAATTCGTTTCTCACCGCGGTCTCGCCATCTATGCTCGTAGTGATATTGTTTAGTCCGGGTCCAGACGGCGCGTGTTTTTTTGGCGTGTTTCTTTTGAACCTTCGTTCCAATTTGAATACGGTTCCACACGGAGCTTTTTCTTCACGCGCCTGTTTTTTGACATTTCGCTTCACATTTAATTTTCGGTAGCCTGTAGTGGTGTTCGAAAAGCAAAAATGGTATTCAAACGTACACTTCCAAATCAGAAACAGGAATGAAGCGACATTGCAAAACAAAGAAAAGGTACCACGAATTAGCTACCTGCGCGAGTTGTAAATGCAGGTCAGCAAACTTGCTGACGGCACATTTCTGTTGCTTCACAACCAACAATGAAGTGTCAATTTAACATTCCGGTATCGATTCGCACTTTCTGATGTTCGAAGGCCATCGGAAACGGAATGCGTTGACCTTTAAGAGTATCAACATATAATTTAAAATAATAAGGCAGTCGTAGTTGGGATCTGAAATAAAGAACGTCTCTAAAATAAAAACGGCGTTTCTATTTATTTCACTTACCCTCTCTTTTGCACTCATTTCTCCCTTTGTTAAACACGCGCCGTGTGGACTCGGACTTAGCAACTGCTTTCGCACCATAGCCAAACATGCACCTCGGAATTTAATTTCTTATGGCTTAAATTCACCCTTCGTAAGCACACAATTCACTACTGGTTTCTTTTTAGATGCCCAAACCTGGGCAGAGAGCACCGTGGCGCAGTGGGTAGTGTGTTGGCCTCTGACGCCGATGACACGGGATCGAATCCTGACACAGCCATGTCATCGAATGTGTTTTCACGGTGTTTCTCCTCAGCGGGGTTCTGACAAAACCCACTGTAGTAAAATTGTCATGAAAAGCTTCACGAAATTCGCCGTTCGGAACCGGCAATAAACTGTAGGTCCCTTTCACCTATGGGAAAAATGAAATCACACACAACATGGGTGATTGAGAGAAGCTCGACTCAGGTCCTTCATGGACTGTAACGCCAACAATCATACATACAAACCTGGGCAGAGACGTCACGTTCGACGCGTTTGATACACCATCTTTGGATGGAGTCGGACAGTTCCCTGTTTCCTGTTTCCCCGCACTGAAATCGTTATAGCGGCTGGCTTCGACATTCTGGACAGACAACACACAAAGGAAGGTACGTCGAAATTTTCACTGAATTGAATTTAATTAACCCAACTTATGAATGAGCCATCCCGCATCGGGATGTTACTAGTCATACCGACAACATACTGCACTTGTTTCTTACCGCTCAACCTGATAAGTACAATTTGGATGTATTATCTCCTTTAGGCTCGTCCCAAAGAATAATATGGGTATATGAGAAAGCTAATTGGTGCGACCTTGACAACTTCTTTCGGAGCTTTAACTGGTCATTGTGCTTCCTCGACAACGACGTGGACATTATCGACACTGGCATCATCAATTTTATTTCCAATACGGTAAAAAGCCTTAAGCCGATAATGCCTGGTTTGACTTTTTTTTGTTTAATTCATTACATTATTCATTACATAATAATAACAATACAGAGCAATAACATTTTAGTATTAACTTACGAATGAATAAATGTAGAATGTTATTTCACTATGTGCATGTGTAATTTTTGTTATTTCAGAATATTTTCGCCTTTGCTTCCACTACTCTTTTCCTTTTCTTCTCTTCTTTCGTAATTCTCTCCGGGATCTACTCGTCGAACTTCCTTCCTTCACGGTTAGTCGGAGTCTACACGAGGGCTATCTTGCGAGGGCTAAAATAAGTGTAAAAGAGAGGGTAAGTGAAACAGAAATACAATGGCACACTCACGCGCGGGTAGCTACTTCGTGGGTTTTTTGCCATTTCCTTATCTCCTTTTCTTTGTTTTGCGATGTCGCTTCACTCCTGTTTCTGACTTGGAAGTGTACGTTTGGATACCATTCTTACTTTTCAAACATCACCACAGGCAACGAAATTGAAATGTGAAGCGAAATGTCAAGAAACAGGCACACGCAGAAAAGCTCCGTGTGGACGCGTCCTCAAATTGGAACGTAGGTTCAAAAGAAAAAGGCGCAAAAAGAAAGCCCTCGTGTAGACTCCGACTTACTTCGCGAATGCCTCCAAATTTCATTTTGTTTCTTTTCCTACATTACCTTTCCTGTTCCTTTTCATGGCTTTTCATTTCGTAACTTCTTTCCCTCTTTTCCTTACTGAAGGATCGGCACGGGACGGAACGGATCATTCCCATCATCCTCACCCACACGGCCATCCTGAAGTTCGGCTGCCTTAGCCGAAGGGACGTAGATCCAACTTCCTTCACCTTCAAGATCATCGGAATCTGTCTCTGACTGGAATGCACACCACCGCTTCATGTAATCCGCTGCCGTTGAAGTTCGTTTAGGCCCCTCGTGATTTCCCAACTTTCTGACCACGTATCAGTCATTGCGGTTTACCTTTATTATTTCATAAGGACCTAGAAATTTGGGGTATGAATTTTGGCCCTTAGTGAACTG
The DNA here is from genome assembly GCA_951905685.1 of Eumerus sabulonum. Classification (NCBI taxonomy): domain Eukaryota; kingdom Metazoa; phylum Arthropoda; class Insecta; order Diptera; family Syrphidae; genus Eumerus; species Eumerus sabulonum. The sequence continues at coordinate 216,744,516 of OX645060.1, forward strand.
AGTCTTCTGTTTGGCAACAAGATCTTCCAGACTGTACATGGCTGCCTTCTTCCTCTTCCTGTCGTAGGTGCCTTTGTTTTCTCTCTGGATCTCTTGAATCTGTCTACTTGCCTCTGCTCTCATCTCGGAACGGTCTTCTTCAAACCTAGCTACTATCTCGTCTTCCAGTAACTGCTTCAGGTGGATGTCGTTTCTTGTAGTCATCTTTACGCCGAACATGAGCTCGAATGGCGTTTTACCTGTGCTTCGCGAAATGGTTGCATTGATTGCGCATTGCACTTCCGAGACAAACTTGTACCATTTTAATGGATCTTCAATAGACAGGCGCGTTAGAACTTGGATAATGGTCTTATTCACCCTTTCCACCTGTCCATTTCCCCTCTGGACACCTGTCGTCACCAAGTGATGAGCGATGTCCCTCTCTGAACAATACTTCTTAAAGTCATTCGATGTAAATGCTGAACCCTTATCCGAAATCAAGAGTTTTGGGTGTCCAAAAATTTGGGCCTGAAGTTCAAGGCGGTTGATGACTTCATTGGAGTTGGTAGTTTTGGTCGTATGTATCCAAGTGAACTTGGAGAATGCATACACTGTCACCAAGACATACCGATAGTTCTTCGCGGTAGACAGGAGTGGCCCCATGTGATCCACATGGTAGGTGTGCAACGGCTGGTCAGGCTTGACGATTGGATGCAGAAAGCACTCCCTTTTACCAGTCTTCTTAGCAGCGAGGATACATGCAATGCAGTTGCTCACAACGTTCGCAATTTTCTGGTCTATCTGTGGAATATAGTAATCTCTCCTGAATTAATTTTGAAATCTTACCGCAACCGAAGTGTCCTCTCTCATGAACTATACGTATGAGCTGTTTCTGTAGGGATTTCGGAACAACTAACAAATAGGCTCCATCAACGAATTTATACAATGCATCACCCCTGATAACGTAATCTTCGTATGAGCCTGACTGCGCGAGAATCCCACGGATGGCGGTACAGAAGTCGTCCTTCAATTGAGACTGTTTTGTTGCTTTAAGCGACCCATCTTCGATTGTACCGACATTGACTGGATGTCGACTAAGTGCATCGACATGTCGCATGGCGGTGCCCGACCGGTGTTTGACCTCACAGTTGAACTCTTCTAACTGCAAAGCCCAATGGGCGATTCTACTATTGAGTGTTTTTTTCGCCATTGTCAGTTTAAAGGCTTGACAATCCGTAAAAATTTCGAATCGCAAACCAAGCAAATAGATACGAAACCTTTTTAAGGCTTTAATTATTGCGAGTACCTCCAAGTCGTAACTTGGATACCTTCTTTCAGTGTCATTCGTCTTGTAACTTAGAAAGAATACGGGATGGTAGTGGTCGTCATCATGCTTCTGCACTAGAACTGCTCCGCACCCATCCTTGCTGGCGTCAGTGTGCAATTGTGTTGGCAGTTGTGGGTTGAACAACTTCAACACAGGCTGTCGACATAGTAGGTCCTTTAGGGTCTTAAAGGCTTCTTCTTGGTTAGGCCCCCAGACGAACTTGGAGTCTGATTTGATCATGTCGGACAGAGGTTTTGCTATAACAGCGTAGCCTGCGATAAATTTTCGAAAATATCCCGTCAATCCAAGAAACTGCATAACTGCTTTAACGCTCTTCAGAATCGGGAACCTTTTGATTGCCAACGTCTTTTCTTCAGATGGTTTAATGCTACCATTCTTTACAACGTGGCCAAGAATTGTTACCTCAGTTTGCAGAAAAGCGCACCTTTTCCAGTTTATAAGAAGCCCGTTCTCCTCAGCCACTCCCAGGACTTCCCTCAGTTTTGCAACACCTTCCGCTTCGGATCTTGAAGGAATGATCAGGTCATCTACGTACGCAAGGACGGTTTTCTGTCGCATTAAATGTTGTAAAATGACGTTGACGTATCTTTTGAAAACGGCCGGAGAATTGCACAACCCAAACGGAACCTTGTTAAACTCGAAGTGGCCGTCTGGTGTAACAAAAGGCGTATACTTCTTGCTAGCTTCTTCAACATCCACATGAAAAAACCCGTTTTTGAGGTCCAGAATGGAAAACACATTCGCGCTGTGCAACTGCTCCAAAACTTCTTCTATTATCGGTAAGGGATACCGATCCTTAAATATGTGGCGGTTTAATTGCCAGTAATCGACGCAAAGTCGACGTGAACCATCTTTCTTGCGTGCCAAGACAATCGAACTAGCAAAATCTGAATCACTATTTCGAATTATCCTCTCTCGTAGCCAATCCGTCAGCTGTTGATCAACAACTTCTTCTTCTAATGGAGCTAAACGTCGTGGTCGCTGATAAATAGGCTTCTCGTCATCGAGTATGATAGAGATAGATAGAGTAGATTTTTACTTAATAGAAACTCATAGGACAACCAATTATCGGGTACAAAATGACAAATCAACTTAAAATACTCGCCTGCAATTTCCATTTCAATAGATGTAGCTCCCGGAGTTTTAGCAGGTTGGACGGCGAACGCAATGGCCTCAGTCCCCTCTTACTGCATGCTCCCTATTCCTATGACCTTTCGAAGACTGTTTCTGGCCAAAGTGAGGTCACTACCAGTATCTATCAGAGCTTGAAATTCGTGGCCGCACACCTTCACCTGTGTCGTAACATCTGGTACTGTCAGCTTGTTAATTTTTGAGTACTTGGTCGAAGGGGGTTCGGGACAACTCCTGGCAATGTGCCCGAACTTATCACATTTGGAACACCGACTTCCTCTGTCTCGATTGGGACAATTCTGAGACTGATGAGAGAGCGCTCCGTAGTTTTTGCATAGAGATTGTTGCTGTGAACCACTCGTTTTTGTAGTAGTGGATGAACCTGCCCTAGACGTCGAGGTGTTTGTAGTACGTGCCTGGTCAGTTTTTAACTTCTCGTATGACTTCAGTCCCTCCTTTAGTTGCTCCAACGATCTCGCTTGTACAGGATGCTTTTATTCAGGGCGTCATCTGGAATACCACTGATTATATGCGACAGGATATGAATTTCGTCTATCGTTCCTCTGGACGCAATTTTCTTCATCCTGTAAAAATACTCTAAGAAGGATTCTTCTTTGCTTTTGGTAGCCTTCTCCAACGTCTTGTACACATTCTCGTGTTCGGGCCGGCCAAGTTCTTTCAATAAAAATTACTTTACTGAATTCCAACTGCATATTGCAGATTCCGATTCTAACGCTAGCTTGGCAGCCCCAAATAGTAAACGTCTTGAATATAGAAATGTTTGCACTTCTCCCCAGTTACAAACTGTAGAAATCTTCTCGAACTCGGAAATCCATGTCTCTGCACACTTTCCGCCTTCGCCGCTAAATTTTTCTAGCGCCTCTTCCACATCCTTGAACTGGAATGCATCCTGTACGGGAATAGTTTGCTGGGCTCCCACAGGGGATCATTGTGCTTCGTCTTTGGAAGGATTCATCATAAATTTAGACTCACGATCTGATTTGTGAATTAATAACGGATCTCCGTTGCTTGGCACAGTTAAAACGGAACTGTCACTATCATTTTCACGGTCTTCGCTATGTAGGGAAATGTTTTCCGCGTCCACAAGTTTTCGATCATAAATATTCCTAACACGCGTAATAAGTTATTTTTTTCTGATTATATCGAACTGGTAGACCACGTTGCATCAAAATCGTTTGCAATTCTTTAACTGTTAATGTGTCCAAGTCACACCGTTTTGTCATTGATCACACCACTGATATGGCAACGGTAAACCCGATTGAAATCTACTCAAAGTCAAAGATTATCTGTTACGGTTTGCTTTTTTTTTTCTATCCCATCCCACTTCTGACACCATGTGGAATGTTATTTCACTAGGTGCATATGTATTTTTTTCTTTTTTTTGGCTACGTGAGTTCGGAGAATTGGTGTATAAGAAAAAAACAGCAAAATTCAAATGTAAACTGATGGTAATTCGTTTCCTCAAAAAAAAAAAAACAAAAACAAGGGAATTCACAATTTACAAGAAAAAAAGTAATTTAGTATAAAGAAAAAAAACGTGATTTCAGAATATTTTCGCCTTTGCTTCCACTTCTCTTTTCTTCTTCCGTAATTCTCTCCGGGATCTTCTCGCCGAACTTCCTTCCTTCACGGTTACTTCGCGAATGCCTCCAAATTTCGTTTTGTTTCTTTTCCTACACTACCTTTCCTGTTCCTTTTCATGACTTTTCATTTCGTAACTTCCTTCCCTATTTTCCTTACTGACGGATCGGCACGGGACGGAACGGATCGTTCCCATCATCCTCACCTACATAAATAGTAGTCGCCATTTAGTTGATGACAAAGTCAGAAATTAGTGTTAGACGACACTTCATTGTGGTTTACACAAATTCGTTTACATTTCTGATGTGGGGTGGCATTGAAATACACAGATACAGATCATAATAAGAATAACGAATTTAAATAAATAAATAAATATACATAGTTAAAGGATTCCCTGAAGGGGAATCCAAAAAAAACCGCGAACGCCAGGCATGAGCCTGGCCCACTGTTCGACTTACGGATTAAAAAACGATTCTTAGTTTTCTATTGTACAAGTTTATTTAATGTTCTACGACTATTCGGCTGCGAGTCTCACGACGAACTGCCATCCCAATCTGCCCGACCTGCTTACAATGCTTCACACGATTCTCCTCCGCTCGCTGACACAGGTGTTTTGCATGTCCCCTCTTCCCTGGATCGTATTCGGTCCGTATTCCACATCCTATCTCCATACGCTGTTACTTGATCGAGAACGCATCGTCAGCATGCGTTCGTATGCATTGGCTGATGCAATCCATGGTTCGACTGGCGTATATGCAAGCCTATGCGATCGTAGCCAGACAGAATATGATCCTCCTCTACGATCTGGGAAACGCGCAAGTAGCGAGAACTGCCTAAGGTGCTGAAATGTGCTGACTCATCGAGTCCCGTTAATGCGGGTAATCGACCTTCGCCCTTGGCCTTGGTCGATGGTGTTAACTCCTCCCCCTTCAAAAATCTGCGTCTCGCGGATGGATGACATCATCGCCCAGCTGGTCGGTCGTCCTTAGTTTCGAGTTGCATCTGCAGAAGCCTCTGGTATCCTGAGTGCTGGAAGACTCAATTTTCCACTTAGCTTACGCCACATGATGATCACGAACTATATCAGCAATACGAAGACAGCGACGTCCCATAGCGTAGAGATTCCCATCCTAGTGGCCAGGTGACCGAGTCGTTTGATGTTTTCAATACTGAGTTTGTGAATGAATTGAAGGTCCACCTCATGTTCCTTGACAGTAACGTTCGTCATCGCTGATGGCAGGATTTGGAGAGCAGCGTAGCTAGAGCTTATGAAGGTCCTGTTTCCTAATTGGATTGTTTCATTATTCAACTGGATGATGAAAGTTCCCGTCAAAAACTGCTTGATGCTTCCTGAGGTAAGTTGGCCTTTGAAGTTCGTTGCAAATATGGTGTTTCCTTTGATCAGCTCGACAACTTCGCGGGTGTTCGTACGATATGTGCATGCTGCATGACCTCCCTTCAGCAATCAATGCAGTGATTTTCTGGAATCCTCGAGAGTGATCCTTCTCCGCATACAGTGGTGTTGCTTATCGATAGGCATTGTTGGATCACGCCATAGGTTTCCTCCCGGTTGATAAGTATTCTATCAAAATCGATGCTAACTTGCTGATCGTTGGTTACCGATGGTTTTATTAGCAACAGGTTGTAGTCCTCCTTCTTCACCTTCGGCATGGACAAGACGTACAAGAGAATCGAACCGTTTGTGTAAACCGATGGTGCTCCGAATTCGATTGCCTCAATTTCGTTTTCGTACGGAAGGGTTTCAAGTTCGTTTATTAGCAGGTTGATTTCGTCGTGGTTAAGAAGGTTGGTGTTCACGATGCCGTTTTTAGCCATCTGCTCGCACCACCTCGTTGATCTCTTCTTTCATTAGTAAAACCTGGTCCAAGATGTCACGTTTGAACCTCTGGATATCCGCTATCGCCCTTTCGCTGTGGGTGTTGTCAATGACCCAGTTAACTTTCTTGGTTATGTCTTCGATGGACTCTATGACTCGCTCGTTCACCTTGTACTGATGGTTGTTGTTTTCCACGATCTGCTGTTGGCTTTTTAGGATTTCGTCCCAGTCTGAAGCATCCGGGTTTCCAGCGACCCATTTCCACGCGGATCCAATCCAGTTTATTGATCTCTGCTTCCTTGGTGTCCTACCCTTCAGTAACCTGATGCGATCCGTGATCGAGTTAAGATGGAAGTTAATCAGCCGTCTGTCCCCTTTGTCGATGATGTGCTTGTTGATAGATTCCGCGACCTCCGTCGCCTGACGCTCGAACTGGTTTAGATTAATAACGTGTACATGATTGAGGTTGCCGTCGACTATCCACGCTTTGCCTTCCTTGATAGGGACGAGTGGGGTTGTGTATTTGAATATCTGGAACCCTTGTACCGTTGCCAGGCAGATCAGGCAGGTTAGTCTGGAAATACCGACTTGGTGGCTTACGACGAATATAATTTTACAGTAGTTTAGAAAATATAACCAATTATTACAATTACAAATTATATGGCGTTAAACCATGTAGGAAAGAAGACATTAGTGTTGAGAACAAGTAAAACTTAATATTCAGATACAAAGAGTTACACTTAATATTGAGATACAAGGAATAAAACAACCTTAATGAACTTAATATTCAGATAAAAGGAAATAAACAAACTTAAATATTAAGATACAATCTATCGTACATGCATATCTATGTGTGTTTTAATTCTTTTAACATGTCTGTGGTGTAATATTGTACATAATCATGTTTTACTTATTTTACATATCTTATAACATCTCCTAAAGATTTGTGCGTAAGTGCCGTAAAAAGAAAAAAATGTGCGCGTGCCAAGTGAGTGTGCCATTCTCCTTTTTTTTTTTTTTTTTTTTTTTTTATATTTTTTTGTATTTTTGTATTTTTTTTTATGAATTTCTAACTTGCGCTTTATGTATTTTGCGCCCTGTTGTTGTAAGCACAGTGACCTTATTATTTTTTGCTACGACTTCCTTTCGATACAAAGGCTTGTGCTTGCCCTGGATTCTTTTAAAGGAAGTGTAAACAACGTCACCTTTTTTAAATGCCTTGGGTACCGTTCTCTTTTTATTATGCCATACGTTCCTATCAGCTTGCTTCTTCTGTATCCTTTCTCTTAACTGCTGGTTCACCTTGATCCGAAAGTTGGCCATATTTTGGAAGTTGTATCTACTGCTTCTGTTAAAGAATACATCCGACGGCTTTCGCTGCGTCACTGAATGAATGGTATTGTTATACCTATCCACAGATATATTTAGAAGTTCCCTCAGCTTGAGGTCTTTGTATTCAGCCTTCAGACATCGATAGATTTCAAGAATGGTGGAGTGAAATCGCTCGACCTGCCCATTGACTTCGCTGCGATTGACGGGTGTCTGATACATTTTTATATCGAGCATCTTTATAAAGTTAACCATAATTGGGCTAAGGAAACTCCTTTCGTTATCAGTGACAATCATTTTGGGGATCGTGAAATAGTGAAGGATTTTTATAATTTTGTCTCTAAGGTGTAGGGAAGATTTGTTTTTAATGTGAAAGAGTTTAGCAAATTTCGAGAATTTGTCCAGGCAAGAGATAAATTTTTCCCCTTGTATTTCCATAATATCGAGGTGTAGTATGGGATAAGAAGGAGACGGAGTAGGCTGCAACTCAGGCGTCGCCGGGTGTCGGTCATATTTGTTTGCGAGGCAGACATCGCACGACTTCGTGTACTTCTTGATAAGGCTATTCATTTTTGGAAAGTAATATTTCTCTAGAAGTTGTTCCTTATTTTCTCTGGCGTTTCTGTGGGCCCGCCTATGTTCTTTGCTTATAAGATCCCACACTCGGTTTTCGTTGGCTACATCTTCCACGATTCTTTGAGTGATTCTTATCTTATAGCAGACGAAGTATTCCAAATATACCTTTTGCAGCAAGTCAATACAGCATTCGGGGATCTTGATGCCATTCACTATATTTGGTCTTAATCGAGTTTTCAGTATCTCTACCAACGTTGTTTTATCCAAATTATCCACGGCGATATAGTGCCTTGAGAAACCAGGATGTGGTTCTTCGTAAATACTGAGACCCTTCCCCAATTTTATCACGATTTGATTTCGGAAGACATTAAGGGGTGCTTCTACGTGCGGAATTAGTCCTGTTCGGCACTATGCATCGTCTCGGAAGCGGATTCAGTGGAATGGGTTTCGTCGTCATTTGGTTCCGTTAAGGATCCATGCTCTGAAGCCTCCTCTGTAGTAGAGTGAGCAGTTTCTGTTTCTGAATTAGCGTTGGAGGCGGTGTCCGTTAAGGAATTGTCGTGTAGCGCGTTCACCTGGGATCCAGCTTCAGCATTTACTGAGGCGGTCAGGTGATGGTTCTCAATTTTAAGTCTCGATAGAGCGTCGGCTACGACATTAGATTTACCCGGTCTGTAAACCAATTCGCAGTTATATTCCTCTATCCTTGCCTTCCAACGTTTTAACTTTGCGTTAAAGTTTCTATTGCCCAATGAAAAGGTCAATGGTTGGTGATCAGTGAATATACGTATTTTTCTAGCCCCATATAGATAGGATCGGAGGTTGTCTAGGGCCCATACTATCGCCAGCATCTCTTTTTCATTGGTCGCATAATTTTCCTCTGTCTTGTTGAGGGACCGTGAGATATAAGCGATGGGTTTGTCTTTACCTAGCTCACCCTGCGATAGTACGGCTCCGATTGCTGTATTCGAGGCATCCGTAGTAAGATTAAATGGCACGTCGAAATCAGGAAATGAAAGAACTTCTGCAGAGGTCAACAGTGTTTTTAAATCATTAAAGGCCTTCATCGCGTCTTCACCGAGCGTAATGCGAATATTTCTCGACTGATTGGCCTTCACTTGGGCATATTCCCCTCGAGTCAGGTTGGTGAGGGGCTTGGCAACCTTCGCATAATCCCGTATGAATTTCCTGTAATAAGATGTCATTCCAAGGAAAGATTTCAGCTCCTTTAAATTTTCGGGAGGCTGGATATTACGAATCGCCTCTACCTTCTTCATGTCTGGACGCACCCCATCAGGGGTAATGATATATCCAAGGAACTCCACCTCAGTGTCCATGAAGTGCGTCTTTTCCAAGTTGACCCTAAGGTTGGCCCCGCTTAACCTTCCAAGTACCGTATCGAGGTTCTTCAGATGATTTTCTGGGCTATTGCCAAAGACGATTATATCATCTATATAGACATAACAGATTTTGCCTATATAGGGCTTTAGCACATCATCTATCATCCGTTGAAAGATCGCCGGAGCATTTTTCAGGCCAAAGGGCAATCTCAGAAACTCGTACTTCCCATTCATCGTCGAGAACGCTGTTTTGGGGATATCAGAAGGTTTCATAGGTATTTGGTGGAAGCCGGATGTCAGGTCCAGTGTTGTGAAGTATCGGGCCTTACCGAGGCTGGCGAGTGTGGCGTTGATGTCAGGAATTGGGTACGCATCTGAGATCGTAACACTGTTCAACCTCTTATAGTCAATAACCATTCTGTACTGCTTTTCGCCGGTGGGCTTCGGTTTATTCGGGACCACCCAAATTGGCGAATTGTAAGGACTTTTCGAAGGCCGAATTATTCCCGCTTCCAAGAGTTTAGAGATCTCCTTCTCGACTTCGTCTCTAAGGGAGGCCGGGTATGGGTAGCTTTTCGTATAGATCGGCTCATCCGTCTGTGTTCTAATTTCTGCTTGAACGGATGTATCGATTTCCTCATTTGTATTTATCGGGCCGAATAGTGGATTGTATTTTGCTATTAGATTTTGTAACGCCTGTTTGACTTCCTCTGCTAAACTTTCGTTTAATGATATATTTACCTCCTTGGAGTGTTTCTCCTTCAAGGGTAATTTTATTCCCGGCTTTAACATTAAAACATTGGTTTTTCTGTCAATAACGGCCTCAAGCTCCTTCAATGTATCATCGCCTATGATACCATCGAAGGACTCAAGTCCAGGTAACACGTAAAATCTCAGTAAAGTATTGTTACCGACCCTCGCGAAGAATCTTCCCGTGATATATTCAGAAATACTAATCTTTCCTGAAGCTGACCGAACGAAAAATGGTTTTTCGAGGGGGATCGCTGTCTGTCTTAATTTGGAGCTGATGAAATTCTTGTTCGCCCCCGTATCGACAAGGAATTTCAGCACAGCCCCATCTCCTACCACATATTCTATATATGGTACGCTGGATAGCCGTCCGTCATAAAATTTACTTCTTCACTGACGGCCTCCTCAGCGACCTCTCGGTAATTTCCTTCGTCTTCTTCCACCTCGGTATGATACAACCTCTGATTCTTATTTGGATAGTTATCTGACTTAGCCTTACGCTTGAACGGATTTTTTCGACGATTCATATAATTCACTTGACGACTTTGAACGCTTTCGTCAACATCCATTTTTGGCAGGGGCTTAGGTCCGGGCCTTGGCGGGACACCATGATCGCGTTGAGGAGGTTTCCAGGAGAATTGTCTGGAACCACTTGGATGGGATTGGTAGAATTTTCTTGGTGGCAATGGTGGTCTAGTCTCCGAACTTTTAAACGTTTGGTTCATTGGAGCAGTAATCAAGTTAGGACCGGTGGATGAATGAATATTGTTGCTTCTAAAATTTAGATTTTGGATCTCCAAACAAGTGGAGTAAGCTTCCGGTAGGGTCTTGGGCCTTTGGACTATTAACATTTTCGAAATATCGCCGTTCAGGCCACGAACAAATACGTCCAGAGCCCGATTCCGATATGTTTCCACCAATGCTCTCGCTGTTTCTTCGCTATAAGATTCGGTCTTCAATTTGTTGACCATCAAGGACAACTGGTGATTAACGGCAGCATAGAATTCGTCTATTCTGCTATTTTTCTGACTAAGCTGGTTCAACTGATGTTCCAGCGTTCTCATATCTCGCTTGTCTGCATAGTGCAGCGAGAGAACCTGTTTCATACTCGCCCAGTCGCTATCGAATATATTGTAAGAGACCAACGCAGAATTGGCCGGTCCGCGAACCTTTCCCCGGATGTGCTGAAGTATCGCACGGTATATAGGTTTTTCCCTCACTATTTCGAAATCCCCTAGGATACTCTCTACTGAATGTACCCAGGAAACATACTGCGTAGGATTTCCGTCGAATACCTGCAGCTCCTTCACACAGTCGGGAAGGCGGCTGATCTCTTTTAATTCACTTTCATTTTGCGGTGGGCTAGGCTGCACGATTATGCTTGCCCGCTCCACCTCGACATTTCCTTGTACGGGTGGCGCTGGCTTACTTTCGACAGCTTTCAGCCGCATTTCCAACCCCTTAATCTGGGCAAGAATATTATTCACCGCACCAGTCAACTCGGTTAGGGAACTAGTTATTTGATCCATTTTTGCGACGGGTAAGAGAATACTTTAATAAAAATTAGAAGCGCTTACCTTAGGAAATTATGGCTTGGAACGTATGGCTATGGGGATTAATGACACAATTCACTAGCACTTTTGTTTAATTATTATTGATTTTAGGCACAGCACTTAGCCACTAAATTTTGAGCCTTATTACAATTTTCTTGCACTTTGTATCTCTTTCTTTTTATTTTTCTATTTCTTATTTTGTTCACAATTTAGCCACTTACAAATTATATTGGCTCATAATTTCTTTAGGGGGCTTAAGACCAGCACAATTCGAATGTTTTACCGAGTCTGATCAGCTGCAATAAAAAATAAAAAAAAGACCGATAAAATTACCGAACCGAACCGATATATATATTCTTTTGGAGACCGGCCATGGAAGGTTCGTGGTTGTCCCTTTTGGAAGCCTGCGTTGAGATTGCAGGCGACCTACTCGCGGCACGAATCACTTCACAATCGATCTACTTATCTAACCAATCTCCGTACATGTTCCCATGGTTATGTCGGAATCGGCCACATCGGGGTCAGAGTGGTCTACTGTGTTCCCATGGTTACAGCGACGTTCACTCAAATAGAGCGTACTGACCCTTTCGTCCTGTATGAAAGGATCCGTGGCTATTGGTCAATGAAAGAAATAGATCGATTTAGAGGCCGGTCCCTGCTCGGGCGCCAGTTAAAGGATTCCCTGAAGGGGAATCCAAAAAAAACCGCGAACGCCAGGCATGAGCCTGGCCCACTGTTCGACTTACGGATTAAAAAACGATTCTTAGTTTTCTATTGTACAAGTTTATTTAATGTTCTACGACTATTCGGCTGCGAGTCTCACGACGAACTGCCATCCCAATCTGCCCGACCTGCTTACAATGCTTCGCACGATTCTCCTCCGCTCGCTGACACAGGTGTTTTGCATGTCCCCTCTTCCCTGGATCGTATTCGGTCCGTATTCCACATCCTATCTCCATACGCTGTTACTTGATCGAGAACGCATCGTCAGCATGCGTTCGTATGCATTGGCTGATGCAATCCATGGTTCGACTGGCGTATATGTAAGCCTATGCGATCGTAGCCAGACAGAATATGATCCTCCTCTACGATCTGGGAAACGCGCAAGTAGCGAGAACTGCCTAAGGTGCTGAAATGTGCTGACTCATCGAGTCCCGTTAATGCGGGTAATCGACCTTCGCCCTTGGCCTTGGTCGATGGTGTTAACTTACATATATACAATTAACATGAAATAAATAAATAAACGTTAATTAGAGAAAAACAAAAATAATAATAAGAAGACAGTTCCATAAAAAATCCTTTTTATACCAATTTTAATGTAGAATTCGTAGTAATAGTTCAATATTAGTAAGGTCAATAGTAAAAATCCAAGCTCTTAGTTTGTTTATATAGCTATTATAGTTATTGGTTAAACGTATGGAATGTGGAAGTTTATTGAAATAGCATGGGGCAGTAAAAGTAAAAAATTTGGTAAAATGTGTTGTATGTGCAATCGGTACGTTAGCTAAACCCGCATTATTTGTCCTTAAATTATAAGTTAAATTAGTCCTGCTAGGAATGTTTCCGCTTTGCTTAAAGAATTCTCTAAGAACTTTAAAAACATATAAGTGTCTTATTGGTAAAATGTTACATTTTTTAAACAAAGGCCAACTATGAGCACGACGATTGCAACTGGTGAGAATTCGAATGAGATATTTTTGAGCAATCAAGACTCCCCAACATACAATGCCATATTGCAATTTAGAGTGTGCCAGTCCATACTAAAATTGTGATAAAACTTTCCTTGGGCAGTATGGTTTGAGAAGAAACAGTTTACGAGCCACCAGGTACATGTGTGATTTTATTTGTTGTAAATGATCCTTCCAGTTCAGATTCTGATGTAATAAGACTCCTAGATATTTAAATTCTTGACTGATTCAATTATAAAACACTTTTCGGAACACGTATTTTGTTCATAAAAAAATTGTATGCCGCATGTATAAGCGGTAGACTAAATCTGGTACATTCATGCGAGTGAAAGCGAATGTTGTATCCTAGTGCACTATTGCCGGATAATTTCAATGTCAATAATTTGGTTTTTTCGCTAATCAGTAACTTATGTTTAGCAAGCCACACTCTTAATTTTTCTAGCTCTTCTCCAATTTTCGTAATGCAATCAATTTGGTTTTGGAATGTGTATGAAAAGGTTATACATCAGTGAATGCAGTAGCTATTTCGTTGAATTGCTGTCTGAAAATTGGTTTAATATATATTAAAAATAAAAGTGGCCCTAGTACAGAACCCTGAGACACTCCATTTTTTAAAACAAACGTGTTACTAAAAACACCATTTACTTTCACTTTTTGAACTCTGTCTTTAAGATATGTTTTGAACCACTTATGTATTGTTCCTCTAAATCCAGTACTATATAATTTGTCTTATAATAACTGATGGTCAACCATATCAAAAGCCTTTGTCATGTCTATGAATAGGGCCATAGTAGACATATTTTTGTCTAACCCTTCATGAAGCTGACTGCACACTCTAAGAATAGCGTCCTCTGTTGATAAACCAGGTCTAAAGCCAAATTGATTACATGAAATGAACTTATTTTTCTCCAAGAAATGAAGCATTCTCTTTATTGATAATTTTTTCTAGTACTTTTGAAAATGTAGGTAATAACGATATGGGTCTGTAGTTGGACACATCTTTTTTGTCACCTTTCTTAAAAAAAGGAATTACCTCTGCGCATTTTAGTGGATTTGGAAAACATCCATTATTGATACTTAGATTAAATAAATAGCTCAATACATCTACTATTTGCCAAGCAATATTTTTTATCAGAATACTTGATACACCCTCACTTGTGCAAGCATTTTTGTTTTTTAAGTTCATAATGACTATATATTTCCAGAAAATCAATTGAATCACACACAAAACTATTATTTTGAACTCTGTCAGCAATAAGATTACTATCTAAACAACAGTTACAGGAATGGCAGGGTTCTATAGATGGCTTTAGTAGCTCTGAGATTTCAATAAAATGTTTATTTAGTGTATTGGAGATTGCTTCTGAACCTGTTATTAGAGTTCCATTATCTTCCGAAACATTTATTTCTTCAGGTTGTTTATATTTACCCAAAATACTATCTATAACTCTCTATTCCTCTCTGCTATTTCTGTTTGCCCTTTCAAATAAGTTTAGGTAGTAATTATTTCGCAATAATTGCGATTCCCTCGCAAGCGAATCCACACAGCAACCTGGCGATCTCCGGGCGGTCGAACCGCCAACCAAATCGACCATGTGCTCATTGACGCAAGGCACGCGTCAAACATCCTGGATGTGCGAACATTCAGAGGGGCAAATGTCGACTCCGACCACTTCCTCGTAGCAGCAAGATTCAGAGCTCGACTGTCCAATGTCAGAAAGCTGCACCAGCCCATCAGGAGGAGGCTCGACATTGGGCGCCTGAGCACACCGGAGGTTGCCAGAGTCTACAGGGAGCAGCTGAGCGAAAGACTCTACGGTATGCCTACGTCGAACACAAATGCCAATAATATGTGGCTGCATTGCCGCTCAGCCATTCAGGAAGTAGCCGAAACCACCTTAGGATACCTACCACCCCCGACAAGAAACCCGTGGTATGATGGCGAGTGTGAGCAGAAAAAGGCGGCAACCGACGAGGCGTACCAAAAGGCGCTGCAGAGGAAAACCAGGGCAGCGCGAGAAGAGTACCGAGCCAGAAGAAGGGAGGAGAAGAAACTACTGCGACAAAAGAAAAGAATCTTCGCAGCCTCCCAGCTCAAGGATATCGAGGAGTCTAGCGATAGACATAAAATACGAGCCTTTTACAAGAAAGCCAAAGGCCTTGCAGGAGGCTTCAAAAAGGGCACCCTGGCTCTTCGAAACTGCGAGGGTAATCTTGTCACCGACCCGCAGGGAATAGTGGATGTATTTAAGCAGCACTTCCAGCAGCTGCTTAACGAGCATGACCAAGAGAGAGTGGTAGGGACCGAGCAAATCCCAACTCCAGCCGCTGAAGTAGTCATCCCACCCAGCATAGAAGAAGTCGGCACAGCTATTCAGAAGCTGACGAACAACAAGACCGCAGGCTCAGATGGCTTGCCATCAGAGCTCTTCAAGGCTGGCGGCGATGTTCTGGTAGGGAGCATGCACCAGATCATCTGCAGAATTTGGGAAGATGAGAGCATGCCCGACGACTGGAATACCAGCTCCATATGCCCCATCCACAAAAAAGGCGATCCTACCTCTTGCAAGAACTATAGAGGTATATCCCTGCTCAATGTCGCATACAAGATCCTGTCCAGCGTATTGTGTGAACGTCTAAAACCATTTTGCACCGCACTAATCGGCAGCTACCAGTGCGGCTTCCGGCCCGGCAAATCAACTATAGACCAAATTTTCACACTTCGACAAATCCTGGAAAAGACCAACGAGTTTCAAATCGATACACACCATCTTTTCATCGATTTCAAAGCCGCATACGACAGCATTCATCGTGAAGCACTGTTTGGGGCGATGGCCGAATTCGGGATCCCGGTAAAACTGATCCAGTTGTGTCGCGCCACGCTAAAAAACACGCGATGCATCGTGCAACTCGGTTCTAGGACCTCGGAACCATTCGAAACATGCACCGGATTTCGGCAAGGAGATGCGCTGTCATGTGACTTCTTCAACCTGGTGCTGGAGCAGATAGTGCGACGGGCAGGCGTCAACAGGGAAGGCACTATCTTTTACAAGTCCATCCAGCTGCTAGGATACGCGGATGATATCGACATCATCGCGTGTTCTCGCCGTGGCATTGTGGAAGCATTCACGGCGATTGAAGAACAGGCGAAACAAATTGGCCTTAAGATCAATGAGGACAAAACGAAATACATGCTGTCAAGCAAAAACCAATCCGTCGCTCACCACCTGGGACAAAACATAACAATTGACAGCTACAATTTCGAGGTAGTTAAGGAGTTTGTCTACCTCGGGGCAAACGTAAATTCCACAAATGACACCACAGTGGAGATCCGGCGTAGAATCGCCCTTGGCAACCGCTGCTACTTCGGCTTGTCCAAACAACTGGGGTCAAAACTCCTCACTCGAAAGACCAAAGTCATGCTTTACAAAACGCTCATTCTGCCAGTCTTGCTGTACGGAGCCGAAAGCTGGACGATAAGCAGGACAGCGGAGCTGATTTTGGGTTCTTTCGAAAGAAAAATTCTGCGCCCGATATTTGGTCCTGTCTGTGAGGAAGGTGAATGGAGAAGAAGACACAACCGCGAACTCTACGAGCTGTACCAAGATGTGGATGTAGTCCGGGGGGCAAGGATCCGTCGACTACACTGGCTCGGCCACATCGAGCGCATGGACATCAACGCTCCAGCTAAGAGGGTCTTCGACTCCGAGCCTCCGGTATAAAGACCAAGTAATCGGGGATGTAAGACATCTTGGTCTTGACAACTATAAGCAGCGTGCCCGGGACCGTCAAGGATGGAAGGCAGCTATAGCTCAGGCTCAGATCCTCCATGGATCGCAGGCCTGATAACTAAGTAAGTAAGTAAGTAAGTAATTATTTCGTGTTTCTTTAACTTAGTTATTTATTTATTTATTTTCATTCATTTCAGTTTACATTCATAATTCATAATTTTTTACCTTTACATATATTCATTAGGCTAAGTTAAACATTTTTCATTATCATTAGTTAATACAGCAACAAGGTAATAGAGAATTTTAACCATGAATTATTCACTTGAAATGAATTTCGTGTTTAGCACTTGTGGTATAAACACCAGTTTTAAGTGCAATTTATACTAAGGGTATCTTTTTTCTAAGTTGAGAGTCGCGCAAGGAGTAAAGTTGGTGATAGTGTGTAATGGGCAAAAACGAAGATTTAGTCAAGGCTGATGTTTTTGATATTGACACATAAAATTGTTCAAGAGGCGATTTACGGGTTTTTATGATACCATTTAACTAATGTTTAAAAACAACAACTTAACTAAGAATGTATGAGAAATAGATCTTCGACATCTGATTTGGATAGTAGCCATTTTCTTAGATTTTTTAAGAACTTGTGAGTTTCCAATGCTTTACGTATATATTCGGGAAGTTTATTGTATAATTGTGGAGCTACAACAGTTATGGAACGTCTAAAAAACTCAGTTTTGGCTCTTGGGACAAAAACATTATTTGCTGACCTTAAGGAGTACGTTATATTACTTCCAGATTAGTTGTTATAGCCACTACGCAAATAAAACAATCTTAACACTTTGTACACGTATAAATGTCTAAGAGGCAGTGCGTTAACTTTTTGAAATAATGGAAAAGAAGTCTCCCATCTGGATTTTCCGAGGATAGCTCTGATTATTTTTTTCTGTGCTGTTATAAGAGGCCGAAGATTATTTATGTAAGCACTGCCCCAACAGGAAATTCCATATTCTAAGCGGGAATTGACCAATGAATAGTAAATTGATCTAAGTAGGTTTTGTGGGACTAGCTTACGGAGGTGATATATTTTATTTAACGCGATGTATAAGAACTTCTTTACATTTGTTATATGTGCTTTCCAGTTGAGCTTACAGTCCACAGTAACTCCTAGATACTTATATTCAAGTACAGATTCAAGTTGCATACATGAATTACTCAAGGAATTATTCACACGGACTAGCTGTGTTCTATTTTCAAGGTATGAAGCTATCCACTTTAATATATTATCTCTAAAACCGTATCTATAGAGTGTCTTTAGCATTAATTTGTGATTGACTAAGTCGAATGCTTTGGTCAAATCGAGAAACAGAGCGGCAGTTTTGTTACTTCTATCTATTCCACGGTTTATACTTTCCAAAAATGCCTGAATAGCATCTTCAGTAGATTTTCCCTTCATGAAACCATATTGCGAGGTGCTAAGTATTTTATATTTTTCACAGAAACTTATCATTCTTTTAGTTACAATTTTTTCATAGACTTTGAGAAGACAGAGAGTAATGAAATCGGTCTATAGTTGTTGGGATCACATTTGTCACCTTTTTTGTAAATTGGAATTATTATTGCTGTCTTTAGATACCTAGGGAATATACCGTTCTTAAAGCTGTTGTTTATAAGGAAAGTTAAAGGTTTTATTATCCAATTAATAATTTTTTTTAAGACGATGGTGCTAAGACCGTCTATTCCACAGGAATTCTTCGGCTTTAAATTTGCTACAACACGCAAAATTTCAGTTTCATTCACCTCAGCGAAAAAGAATGTTGGAATGTTGTTTTATAGTAACCATTTTACAAAGCTTTTTATAGTATTTTTTCAGCCTATGATTATAAGGATATCTAGCATGTTTATTTGCATATCTATTTCTTTTTCTTATAAGATTTAGAAGATCATTTGTAATCCAAGGTTTTAAGTGTCTTTTACGATTATTTATGGTCGAAGCTTTTCTAGCACTCGTATGAGAGGTATTCTTTTAGCAAGTCATAGTCTTTTTTTCGTAACGTTTTACGAGATGTAGTTTTGGGATTTTGGAATGAATTTACACTAGTACTTAAAGAAGTCATATGATGGTCCGTAATTGCGTAGTCATGAACTGCTCCTTTGATGATTTTACCAACATTTTTGCAAACTCCTATAAAAACGTGGTCAATACAACTTTCAGATGAATAACTAACTCTAGTTGGATCACTTACAATACTTTTTAAACCGTTTGAAGCCATTAAAAGCAAATAGTCCTCAGTGTCTTTATCGGAGTGATCGAGAATATTGACAATCAAATTTCTAGCCTTAATCAATCTTAAAATCTGGTCTAGATCTTTCAAAAACACTTGATCTTTATTTACCTCTTGAAGCCTATATATGCATAACATAGTATACAAAACATTGTTATATTCCAAAGACAATTTCACGATATCGGCGCTCCAAACATTTATATTAGTGATATTGCACGTACAACCCATTTTTACATATACAATTACACCGCCAGCTCGGTAAGATTCGTTACATCTACCAAGAGGTGATGCGTATCCAGGAATATTATATAAACACATTTCATCCCCATAAATCCATACTTCACTTAAGACAATTACTACAGGCAAATTTTCGAGAGTATTAATATACGCTAAAAATGTGGAAACATCTACGTATACTACGAATGTTCTGATGAATATGTACAAAAATATGAATATGATGGAGCATTTGAATTTTCACATACAATTGGAGTTAAACAAGGGACAGTACAAGTATTAAAAGAATTCATAATTTGTTGAAATCGGTAACACAGTTTATACGAACGCTTACATCGCCCTCTCCCCTGCGCATGTGCACTATCCCATTCTTGATCCATACATATTTTTTTATATTTCTTTGCGATCCTCATTGACCTTACGGTTTTGAACAGCTGACGAGTTTGGTGAGATAAACACTCAATGATATTCATTTTCTGCGAGATCACCTCTGCGTTAAGTAGAGACGTTGTTAAACGTTTTTTCTTCTGACGATTTGCTCTCATTATCTTCTCCTTCCATCGTCGATTTGAGAACCTTACATGAAGAATATTGATGGGGGTGTGTGAGTCAGTGCTCTCTGAGATTTGATGCCGTTTTTTTAATTTTTTTTATATAGCAATGATCTATATCATTCTCTGTCACACACACATTGATTCCATCTCAGAAGATTTTTAGCGCCAGGTCGGTGGTAGAGACGTTGGTGATTTGGGGAATATTATATATCTCAATGTCGTTTGCAATCAGCTGGTTCTCGAGGTAATTGACCTTTTGTTCCAGCTGTTGGATTTTTTGCTCGCACTCCTTATTTTTGTTTTGAAGCTCCATTAGTTGTATTGTTTGAGCTTCTTTTATGTCTTGCAGTTCCTTGTATATCATCATCAGTGTGATGCTCGATTCTTTGAGAGATGAAATGGATTCTTTTGGAGATGAATCTGTTCTTTTTGGGTGTTGTTTGTTTGTGTCCTTGCTGACACTGGCAAAAGCTTCACCAGATAGCGAATCGCGACGTTTTGTGGTAACGCAATTTCCACATCTCCAAGATTTGTCACTCTTCTTTAAGAATTCCAAATCCACCGGCAATATGTTAACACATTTCGCGTGATGAATTTTACTACAATCGCAGCAGACTACTTTTAACTGAGTTCGTTCGACTTTATTACTGCACCAATTGCACGACATATTTATGCTCGTTAAGCGTTTATTGTTAAATAAATATTATTTGTATCTACGTAGCTCTCGGTGCGTGTGTACCCCACAACAGACGACAAAGAACTCCAATGAGCTGCAATGATGTTATCAGGTTGAGAGAGATAAGTTTTCGGAATTATAAGACGATCACCACCGAAGAAAACCGAAAAAGACACGTACAAGCCAGAATTGACTGCAACTCCCAGCACATTCCAGCTGTCAAACCCTTAGACAAGGCCAATCTGGTTGCTGCCCACTTCACAGCAAACTCGCAGCTCCCCAAATCCTCTTGGGGATGGTATTTCCCCAATAATTCTGAAGAGATGTTTCTCCACGCTGGCACTGCGTAAGCTTTTTCATCTTTCCTACTCTTCTGCGCTCTACCCGAGTAGGTGAAAAACACCATTTGTCTCTCAGCAACATCGTCTCTCGGGGTTTGACTCGAAAACTCTTCGGGCCGGAGCTGTGTTATCCATTCGCTCTGCATGGCCTAGCCATCTTAGACGTTGGATCTGTAGACGTGGCACTAGGCCGATGTTGCCCGTATACAGCCCGTAGAGATAGTCTTGTATTTTGTATCTTCTCCCCCAGTTACCGTTTATACGAACGGGACCATAGGTTGAACGCAGAATTCTCCTCTTGAAACGACCAAGGGATTTCTCAACCTTTCTTTCGTTAAGGTCCAGGCCTGTGCGCCATAGGGGAGGACCGGGATGAATATGGTTTTGTATAGTGCAACCTTGATTTTCCGAGAGAAGGCTCTACTTCTCAGTCACTTCTTGAGCACAAAGAAGCAGCGGTTCTTCGTCTTCTTAACGGGCGCTACAGTTCGGGGTGAACCGGGGCCTCAACCAATATGCCCTTCCAACTAGCACGATCTTTTGCTAGCCTTTTCCATTGCCACATACCAAGTTGGCTGAAGCCCCCTTCCACCTGTGTGCGCCATCTTAAGTGCGGCCATCCTCTGCTTCTTCGTCCCTCGTGGTTGGATTCATAGAATGGAGCTGTGGTGTCCAATCCCTCTACATGGCCCAGCTATCTTAGACGCTGAATCCGTAGACGCCTGACTAGACTCATGTCGCCATACAGCCCGTAAAGTTCGTGGTTGAATCTTTTCCTGCATTCCCCGTCTGCGTTTATAGGCCCAAAAATCAATCATTTCTAATATGGTGTTGAAGAAATCACACGACAGCGCATCGCCCCGCCTAAATCCTTTTTTGACATCAAAACTATCGGTAAGGTGTTCACCGATTCGGATGGAGCAGCGAGCATTCTCCCAAGTCATCCTGCATAGTCTGACGAGTTTAGCAGGTATGTCGAAGGCAGACATAGAGTTGTATAGCTTGTCTCTAATTACGCTTTCGTATGCGGCTTTGTAGTCGACAAATAGGTGGTGAGTGTCGACTTGAAATTCATTGATTTTTTCCAGGATCAGCCGTAGTTTGAAGATTAGTTCGACGGTGGACTTCCCTGGCCTGAATCCGCCCTGATAAGAACCTATCAGCTTATCTACAAAAGGCTTCAGGCGTTCACACAAAACGGCAGAGAAGTTTTTGTAGGCGATGTTAAGAAGACTTATTCCTCTGTAGTTGGCGCAGTCAGAGGGGTCTCCTTTCTTGTGGATCGGGCATACGATGCCGAGACTCCAATCCTCGGGCATGCTTTCCTCTGAACATATCTTACAGATGAGCTGGTGCATGCTCCTAACCAGGTCATCCCCAGCTGCCTTGAAGAGCTCAGCAGACAGTTCGTCTGCGCCAGCAGCTTTATTCGACTTGAGTTTCGATATGGCAATCTTAACTTCGTCGTGGTCAGGGGGACGGAATTCTCTGAATCGCCTGATAGCGGTATATTGGCGAACATCGCCGTTATACAGTCTGCAGAAGTGGTTTTTCCATATTCTCAGCATCAACTACGTTTCTACTACTAGGTGTCCGTTCTCATCCCTGCAGGCTTCCGTTCTGGCTTTATAACCTTGGCATGTTCGCTTTATCTGTTGATAAGACTTTCGAACGTCACGCCTGCAGTAACACCTCTCCAAATCCTCAATCGCGCGCTCCTTGTGCTCTTTCTTCTTTCTTCTGAGAAGCTTATGCTCCTCCCTTTTTTTAGGTCGTAGAGCTCATGAGCTGCTCTTGTTCTTTTATGCAGCGAGGCTTTATATGCATCCTGCTTCGCTGTGTGAATCCTCCTGCACTCGTCATCGAACCAGGTGTTTCTGCGTGAAGCCCAAAACTTCGGAAGCAGAGCTTTTCAGGGCTTGTTTGCAAAGGTCCCACTGCTTTTCTATTGATAGAGTGGAGGGTAGACACGATCGGTAAAAGCACGAGCGGCGATAGTAGCTTTCCGAAGTCAAAACTTTGTATTCTTACTCTACTTCGCTGCGTTCGTGATATCCGTAGGCGCATCTTTGCTGCTACAAGATAGTATCCGAGTCGATGTTAGCCCCTCGGAAAGTTCGAACATCAAGAATAGTGGAGGAGTGTCTGACGTCGATCGCGATGTGATCAATCTGGTTGGTGGTCGATTGATCAAGAGACCGCCATGTGCCTTTGTGTATATCGAGGTACGGAAAGCGCGTACTGGCTAAAAGGAGATTTCGCCCTGTAGCAAGATCAGTCAGCCTGTATCCGTTATCGGATGTGGTGTCGTGTAGGCTATGTTTGACTCGATGACTCGTTCAAAGATGCTTTCCTTACCGAGCTTAGCATTGAAGTCCCCTAGTACAATTTCGATGTCATAGCTGGGACATTGGGTATGCGTTCTGTCTAGGAGATCGTAGAACTTATCTTTGGCGTTGTTATCCTTGTTTTCCGTGGGGGCGTGGATGCAGGTCAAGCTGATGTTAAAAAAATTAGCCTTGATACATTTCGTTATGAGGCGTTTGCGCACATGCCGAAAGGTTAGGACTTTTTGCCTTTGTCCACCTCCCTTTAGCAGTCGCTGTAGTAAATATCGCAGTTTTTCATCCGCTTTATACCCGGTCCATTCCATCGCATTTCCTGGATCGCGGTTATGTCCGCTTTATAGCGGTCTAGGGCGTCCGCAAGTTGTTCGGCAGCACGTGGCCTGTTTAGGGACCTAACATTCCACGTACAAAGCCGAAGATCTCTGCCCTTTTTTTCTTTTTTGCAAGGGTCTTCAACATAAATCCGGTCCGTTATATCCGAGGCATGTGGTTGTTTCGGAGTTTGTGGTTTTTTACGGTTACGGCTTACTAGGCCGTAGCCCAACCGACTAATCCTGTTTTTTGGCGCAGGAGGCTCGCCAATCGCCCTTCCCCGTCTGCAATTTCCATAGGAAATTAGTTAAAATAAATGATAAGTAATTTTTATTGAAAAACAAGTGATTAAAACAGTGCAAATTACTGATCGCGAGTTCTCGAGCTTAAAAAATATCTTGTATTGCCTTCCTCTTCCTGATACCGACTGAATTCTTGAGTTCAACAGCGGCCGGTTGCAACCCTTAAGTTCACGCATACGTAGGTACGTGGTCGTAGATACATAACATAACCAATAATAAAAAAGGGAAAGGGAAAGTAAATACGTAAAATCCGAATTGTATGATTCGGTGGTAACAATTCCCCCCTTCGTAAATGACCCTGGAATGGTGTTATTTACCAACATTTGAGTCGACATCTAATACAGCCGCTTTAGTCGCAGGTCTTTCCATTATGCCCCGTTGAGTTTGTACAGTTACTCGTCTGACTTGTCCATCTTTTGCCGTGACTGAGTTGACGATTCGCCCCTTTGGCCACATGTTTCTTGGGAGGTTTTCATCCACGGCGATAACGATGCTTCCCACTGCGATTGGTGCAGATTTGTAGAACCATTTTATCCGTTTGGTGAGCACCGGTGTATATTCCTTTACCCATTGTTGCCAGAAGCGATCACCAAATAGCTGCGTCTGCTTCCAGCGTTGTCTTAAGTATGGACTTAAGTCGCTGCAGATTGGTTTATAGCCACCCGCTGCTCCCAATCGCAAGTGGTTCGGGGTCAAAGCGTCGTCGTCTACCGATTCGAGACTCACGAACGTCAAGGGATGTGAATTGATGATGAACTCGACTTCCATTAGCGCGCTCCGCAGGGTCTCTTCGTTGAAAGAGTAAGCCGGACACATACTTCTCAGGAAATGTTTGGTTGTTCGTATGAGACGTTGCCATGCCCCGCCCATATGTGGTGCACCTGGTGGATTGAATCGCCAAAGTCGTCAAAGTCGATCTTGCACAGCTCCTCTTTCACGGCCCTCTCTGTGGATCTTAAGTTCGTTCCGTTATCGCAGTAGATTTCTGCAGGAGTACCCCGGCGTGCCATGAAGTTGCGCAAACACATAATGCACGAAGCGGTGTCCAAACTGTGGGCTATCTCGAAGTGTACCGTTCGAAGCGTGAGGCAAGTGAATATGACTCCCCATCTTTTTTCTTTGTGCCGTCCGACGTTAACGAGAATTGGCCCGAAGTAATCCACTCCTGTATAGGTGAATGGTTTTTCGTAGCTGCCCCACCTTACTGCGGGTACAGGTGCCATTTGCGGAGGATCGGGGACAGCTGTGTTAATTTTGCATTCCTGACATGACTAGCGTACCGATTTCTACAGGATACGAAGCCTTGGAATGTAATAAGACCCCTTCACGCTGTTGATTACCGTCTCATGGGCCATATGATGATACTTCTCGTGGTATACTCTGACGATGAGAAACGTTATATGACTCCGATTTGGCAGAATGATGGCATCCTCCCGGCAATTGATATCGTTGGCTCTGCCTCGCGCCCGCAAGATCCCATCAGCGTCGATGTAGTCGTTTAATCCTTTTAGACTACTCTGTTTTGGCAGTCGTAGTCCTGTCGATAGAGCGTCGACTTCGGCTGAGTAGCGCACGTCTGCGCTTGCTTGAAAAATTTAATTTCTGACCTCTTAATCATTTCCGGAGTCATTTCTTGCGACATAGTCTGACGGTGAGTTTTGGCTTTCAGCCGATCCAGATACAGGAGAAACCTTGCAACTGCTCTATATAAACGGCGCCATCCGGAAAAGTATTCCACATTAAGAGTCACGATGTGTGTCCGTTTCGTAACATGCACACGTTTTCTCAGCTCCGTGTTATCCAATTCCTCGGAGTGTGGAGGAACTTGAAGGACCTCTCTCTTGGTTGGCACGGTATCATCTACCAAAACATTTCGTCTTAGGCGCGCGAACCTGAAAATATAATTAAAGGAGTCAGTATGAGGTTCCCAATACATATCCAGGACCTTCTCAGTATCTCCGAGTTGGACTGGTGGTTGTTCTGTTGGCTGAACTTGTAAGAGCTGGCCAAGGACATTTATTGAATTTGATGCCCAATTCCGGATTTGAAATCCACCAGAGTGATGAACTTTGCGAACGAGGGTGGCTATTTCCAAAGCCTCCTGTTCGCTGTCCGCGCTATCAATATAATCGTCGACGTAGTGCGCCTTTAGAATGGCCTCGTATACCCTTGGATACCGCTTACGATAAGGCTCTACATTTTTGTTTCTGACGTAGTGGGCGATACACGGCGCGCAGCTTATGTCGTACCAAAGGAACCGCTGTGCATGCATGTCCTCTGCTCGGATGTTAATTCTGTGGAACATCTCGGCGATGTCGCCACAAACCGCAACTTTACCCACTCTGAATGCCAAAAGAACCTCGATAAGGGGATTGAGGAGATCCGGTCCGGTGAGTATGTAGTTGTTTAGAGCTACGCCATGAGATTTTGCGGCTGCGTCCCAAACAAGCTGAACTTTGCTAGGTTTGTTGGAATTGAGAGCGATTAATATACATAGGTAGATACCAAATGCGTCCATTATGAATGTTCATCTCCGATTCCTTCAGTTGAACCTCGTATCCCTTTTGGAGTAAATTTTCGATTTGACCAGCTATTTTTTCATACAAGTTTGGTTCACGCTTGATTTTGTTTTTCAAGCATTCAAGACGATTGAGCGTGTTCTTGAAGCTCTCTGGCAGCGTATCCTCGTCGTTGCGCCACAAGCGCCAACATCGAATCGCCCGTTTATTTTAACGCATGTTTTGTCGAGAATCTCTACTGCCCGCTTGTCGTCGTTTGATTGTAAATTTCGAGGCTTGATTTCCTCCAGGCTGAAGCTGTCCTTTACTGTATCGTGCAATTCTTGCCATTTGCAGTCACAATGATACATGGTCCCGTACCGTATTGCTTTCGATGTACCCTGAACGCTCCACCCTAGCAGACATTTCGAAGCGATTGGTTCGTCCCGCCTTCCTTCACGTATTTTGCGTGGCACTGCTACGTGGTCGTAGATACATAACATAACCAATAATAAAAAAGGGAAAGGGAAAGTAAATACGTAAAATCCGAATTTTATGATTTCGGCGGTAACACATGAGTTTCAGAGGCAGCGTCTCTGATTCTGCACTAGCAATGCTCCCACTGTAGTTCTGTGGATTGTGCCAGTTACATCGGAATTTGCGAAGAGTTGAGGGAAACTTGATCGGCAAAGTCCCAGCGGTCTCCTGCGATTGTAGCTTTCCGTTGTCAAACTTTCGTTATCCAGCTCGATTCTGTGCCATCCTTCATATCTTGATTCATACCTTGACTAAAGCAAGGTAGGGGTCCGGCTCTTCGGAAGGTCCGTACATCTAAGATGCTGGAGCAGTGTCTTGCGTCGATCGTAACATGACCAATCTCATTGGTGGTAGATTGATCAGATGATCGCCAGGTTCCTTTGCGAATGTTGAGATGTGGGAATCGTGTGTTAGTCAGAAGGAGATTACGCCCCGCCAGGAAGTCGACTAGCCAATGTCCGTTTTCGGAAGTACATATTTCCCTGTGATCGACTCAGATATATCCCCTTTGCCCAGTTTCGCATTAGAATCTCCTAGAACTATTCTTGTATCGTAGCTGGGACATTGGACTTAAGTTCTGTCTAGGAGATCGGAGAATTCTTGGAGTCGATCGTCCTTTTCTTCGGGTGGGGCGTGAGCGCATATCAACCTAATGATTTCGAAATTAGCTTTGATGCGGATTGTTATAATGGGTTCGCTTACATTCCGAAGTCTTCCGAGTTTTCGTCGGGGTCTTTCTCAAATAACAAATCCGCATCCGAATAAGCTTTGTTTGTTCTCCTTATAGCAATTCCCGTAGTAGATGTCACAGCTTTTCATCCATCTTATGCCTGGTCCATCCCACCGCACCTACTGGAGTGCGGATATATCTGTTTTATAGCAGTCGGAGGCTTGCTCCAATTGATTTCCTGCACCCGGTCTGTTAAGGCACCTCGTATTCCAGGTGCAGACTCTCAAGTCATTTAGTCGTTTGTAGGGGAGGGGTCGTCAGCTTTGTATAGAGGCTTGTGGTTGCTTCGCAAAAATTTATTTTTTCCGTGATAGGGATGTTCCCCTCATCACCACCCCCAACCTGGAGGTCCAGGTTCCTCTTTCCCAGGAACAAGGGGGTCGGGTCACTGCACACATTGGTTTTCTACCTGTCCGATGCCAGGAATGCGTGTCAACTTAAATTGAACAAGGGCAGACATCGAAACTGACGTTTGCCACGTTAAACGCGATCAATTTCTCTGCTCTGTTTGCTCGCTCCTTCTCCGATTAATATGTATTTCGCAAATGAAAGTATTGACAAGTAATATTAATGCACCCTGTACATCATCAATGTAGTGGCAATGAAAATTGATGAAAACTAAATGAGTTTTGATTTTCATCAATTTAGCAAAGTTACTTGACAAGCACACATTTAAGAGCACAAAAATTTATCAATGTTACTAGTTGTAATATTGAAAAGTAAGATTAATCGTAGAGTGGAACCCCCAAGAAAAAAGAGGAAGGCCCAAAATAACTTGGAAGAGGTCGATAAAATGGAGATAAAAAAGGAAGACAAGATCTCGGATGAAATAAGACCGTGTATAGTGTTTTGTTAAAGCCCTACGTCCCGCGAGGGAATAAAGAAATAAGCTAATGTGATTACTTATGGGGATAAATTAGAAAGAAATTCGTCCTATACTGCAATGTTCCTTAACGGGGACGGTGGTCATCGAGCTCTAGCTACTACTGGAGCAAGATAACTGTGTTATGACTCCCTATGTGGGTGAGGTATACAGGGGCTTTGTATCAGCTCTCTGAGTAGGCTACCATCATCTGTTCTGACACAGGGTCAACAATCAACAATCGGAGCACCACTCCAGCACCTAGAGGAACAGTCTAAATGCTCTAATCTCGTTCTAAATAAAAACATTTCCTGGAAACCTAATATTCTTGAATACGGCAGTCATTTGTCATTTGTCTATAGTTTAATCAGTATATGCTTTAGCGAGCTCAAGATTTGCGTCGTTAGAAGTGCTCGATGGTTTTAGGAAAGACAGATCTGGGGCTTAGATCCAAGTGACAGCACAAAAGATTGAACCTAACACATTCAGCATTCATATTTGATCAACTGCTTTCACTACCTGTCTACTAGAATCGAGGCTTTGAATTCAATCGCTGCTACTGAGAGTGCTACCATTCTGATTTACTACAACATTATAATCTGCCAAAGCCAAAGCAATTAATTAATACAATTAATATACGTTTATTTGCTTCTACACATCCCATGGGAATTGTGATGCCTGTCCGGGAAACATCAATGTTCTCCCTTTCCACTGAAAACACATTCATAAACAAACCCAACCGACCAGCTGGGTGGCAGGACAACCCAATTTGTTCGACGCATAAATGGAGCCAATATACAACAGAATTAATTTCGTTTTGCCGATTAACTTAATTAGGTAATTTGTATTTTGCTTGCCTCTAACGGTAGCTAACATAAGAGGCGGATATAGATTTGTCCGAGGGTTAGTTTTGTGGATTGAGGGCGGGGGAAATTTGAAACTATTGCCAGCAATGTTGTTAAGTATTACATTGTAGTCGGTTATGTTAACATAAACTGCGAGTGTTACGCATAAGGTGTGTACATATATACGTATATGTATGTGTCAGGATGAAGGCGACCGAAAGGATTGTAGCGGATTTGCGTGTTATCATCCCGGAAAGATCTTTTGTACTAGTGTATTCGTAGTATCGAGTGACAGGGTCAGAAGTGGGTTAAAATATGTGTTTGATTCGGGGATTTGAATATTAATTTTAGGTCCTCGAGCCCATGTTTCGGGTCTGAGAATAGGACAAAAAGGTTTAGTAACTTTCTACTTTGCGGTGTACAAGCTATCTGGAAATTAATTGCTTTATTTGCGAAGCGCTTTTCAATGATAATCTTGGGACTCCTTTTTCCTACTGGCAGAGGATTTTCGGGCGTATCAACTTATTAAAGTTATTACGGTTATATATTTAATATCCTTCACCTTTATACTTTCATAGCAAATGTGTATGTTACCTATATAGGTATGCACACATTCTTCTAAAATTAACATTTTCACAGTCAAAGTAAAATGTGTCGAAAAACGTTCTAGTTTTCGCTTTCATGATATAGCAAAAGCAGGCAATAGCGAGCTAAGGATTAAACTTTTTCAGTAACCTCATAAGTTTCGCAGTAATTGAGATTGCGTCACTAGAATAAGTGGAGAACTTTGAGCAAAAAACTCACAAAATAAAACTTATGCAACAACTGCAAGTCGAATGACCTGCTATTACGTCGGGTTTTCGGTGTGTGGGACTTAGAAAAGCTGCAGGAGGATCGGTTTTACGGATCCGAGGAGAAACCTGCAATACAATCATACCATATATCAGAAGTTATGGCAAGCTTATCTTCGCTCAACCTTTGTCGTGTTCTTGACATTTAATCAAATTACAAATACTTCATTATTTCACGGAAACGATTGCAACTCATTATTGCTTTGATAATAGAGTTTGAATAGTCAATAGTCGCACGGTGACAAATCAGGCGAATACGGTGGATATGGATATGGGTCGAGTCTTTGGCGAATTGGTCACGAAGAATCAATGCAGTGTGAAACGGTGCATTATCGTGGTGCAAACACCAGGCGTTGCTCTCCACAATTCCGGCCGGCACTTGTGAAGTGTATTGTTAAACAAGATGGTGTGCCTCTCTAAAGCCACTCGTGGAAGGTGCCTGAGCACAACATAGGATATACCATCAGTCCCCGCGGATTTTTTTCTTTTTAAGTGACACGAAGATCAACTGGAGATCTTCCGACGAAATGAAAAGTGGGCTAGCCCCTCCATTGCCGGCCGTAATTACCGCTATATATGACCTTATGTTTTATATTCTTACGAATGAAATTAGCGCCATATCTGCCTTGTGTCGCGTTGGGTCGGTCTTTTCTTATTATATTAAGTTAACGCGAAACCATATGGCAACTTATATACACAAGGGACACTTGTGTAAACATCCTGCAATGCAACCACTCCAACGCGACCACTTGGTGACCCATAAACAATTCGATACTCAGAATTGCGGACGAGGATCAGCAATTATGAAAAACAATAAATTATGTGTGTTCGGATCTAGCATTAAGAATAGAACTGTATAGATTTAAGAATGATATTGTATCGGTCTAAGCATCGAACGGGGTCAGTTTTTGTCCAACCACCGAAACGAGCAGTTCATGTAATAAAGATTTCTTCTTTTTAAAAAAGTATTTTATGTAGTGAAAAATATAATTGGCGACAGGACTACTTATATTTAAAACCAGAAAAAGAAAAGTATGGTAATATAATGTAGTCACGCGAATTATTCGCAAATAAAACATATAAGTATCCTTCAAAGAAAGGAGAAACAATAAAAAGTGAAACCAGAAAAGAAAAGTATTATGTAAAGTAGTGCGCGAGTTAATCTCGAAACAAAAAACAAATAAGTATCCTTCAAAGAAAGGAGAAACAATTATAAAAGTATCCTATCCAGGAGAAAAAAATAGCAATATTTGTGCGTATGAAGTGAACGAAGGTGAAAAGACAAGCAAATGCATATAGAGTTCGGGACCCCGAAATAAATTAAAAAGACCAAGTGAAAAAGACCAAGTGAGAATAAACAATATAAATTTCGTGAAAGAACAAGTAAAGTCACGCTTTCCCGAACAAGAATAACTTTCGAGGGAGAGAAGGGCCGATCATCGAGAACCAGCCACAAGAACAACGTGTCAACATTAATAAAAATATTCCTGTAAGATCAAATTTAGAATTATTGTAAATTTATTTTATATTTTTGTTCATACATATACACATACACACACATGTGTATATATATATATATATATTCATATATAAACGACACACTGGACGAACTTCTTGACAAACTATCTAACTTAAGCTTGAAAATGCCAAATAACACAGATATGGAGAATTTAGTCGCTAGGTTGATAGCAGCAAGCACTGCATCATTGCAGGCAGAGATAGGGTCCTTAAAATCTGCTTTAGAATCAGTAACGAATACCAATGTAGTTACTGAGTACAAAACACAAACAATTTCAGATGACATTAATTGTAGCGAAACATTAGATGTCATTAAGTCCTTGCCCGAATTCTCAGGCAGCACTGCCAATTCATATGTAAGCTGGCGAGAAGCAGCACATAATTCAATTCCATTGTATACGAAAGGCAGCCGCAAATATTTTGCAGCCCTTACTATTTTCCGAAATAAGATAACGCAGAGTGCAAATGACACTTTGACTAACCACGGTACGGTTCTGAATTTCGATGCAATTATCCCTAGATTAGATTTCGCTTACGCCGACAAGCGGCCCACGCATATAATTGAACAGGAACTAAGTGTCCTTAGACAGGGTAACTTGTCTATAATCGACTTCTACAATGAAGTAATCAAGAAACTCACACTGCTGACGAATAAAACAATCATAACCCACGATAACGACTCCCCAATAACCAAAGAGTTAAACATAACGAATCGTCGAAATGCTTTGCGAGTGATCATAACCGGTCTGAACCCGACACTTTCAAATATATTTTTTTCACTGTCCCCGGAAGACTTGCCTAGCGCACTTGCGAAAGCGCAGGAGTTGGAGTCAAATAACATGAGGACAAATTTTACACTCCAATTTGGAAGGAATGCGAATAATAACTTTCGGAACAATTTAAGATTCCAATCGAGCAATCAAGTTCCAACCAATCAACAGGTTAGGCAAAACAAACCAGAGCCAATGGAAGTGGGAAGCTCTGCTCATAGACCTATAGCTAGGTATGAACAGGACTTCGCTAGGCAAAAATACAACCCATTCGCCCAAAACGGTATGGTTTATAATAATAACTTACAACGTCCAAACAATTTCCATCAAAATAGGTTCAGGCAACCATTCCAGAAACAATTCCAAAGAGTGGATAAACGCCCCCACGAAAGCGCACAACATAGTGTCCAACCGCCAGTAAAAGTTGAAAGAATAAATAATTTGAACGAAGACTCTTTTTTAGGAGAAACACCGGACTACCCTATATATTCAGAGATAGTCCAATAAAAAGATTAAAAATATTAATTGACACTGGAGCTACAAGTTGCTATTGTAGCCCTAACACACTAAACCACAGGCAAGAACTCATTATCAAAAAAAGAGTTAGAACCATAAATGGTTCAACCATCATAACTCATTACTATGACGTTTTTGTTTTCGATCGCATAGTTAGATTCTACGAAATAAATAATTTAGAAGCTGATTTATTGGTGGGCTTCAATTTACTAAAAAATGCAGGTATTGAATTAGACATTGGAAAAGGAATTTTGAAATATAAGAATAGGTGTGAAAGAATATACGTTTCAGAAGTGGGACATTCGAACATTAATAGTGTCCGAAATGACCTTTGTCAAGCAGACCTATTGAAGAAAATTAAACAAAGAATTGAGGAAATACATTCGAGCATAGATCTGAACTTACCTTTCAGAACTGACGTTAGGGCGGAAATTCACACAACGGTTGAAACTCCTATATGGAGTAAACAGTATCCCTATCCGCTGTCAGCGAACTCTTTCGTAAATAAAGAGTTGAATAGAATGTTAAAAGATGGAATAGTTCGACCATCTAAATCTCTATACAATTCGCCTGTATGGGTCGTGCCAAAAAAGGGACTAAATGACGACAATACGCCAAAAATGCGATTAGTTATAGATTATAAAAAACTAAACGAAAACACAGTCGCAGATAAATACCCTATTCCCGACACAAATGTTATCTTATCAAACTTAGGAAAGGCAAGATATTTTTCTACTTTAGACTTTAAATACGAGTTTCTGAGACTGTCATTTGGTCTGAAAAATGCTCCTAGTATATTTCAGCGAGCAATGGATGATATTTTACGAGAATCTATAGGAACATTTTGTCACGTATACATAGATGACATAATCGTATATTCGAATAGTTTAAAAGAACTCGAGGAACATTTAAAGAAAATAATAGATGTTCTAAAATATGCAAATATGAAGATTTCATTGGAAAAATCAATTTTTTATAGAACGGAGGTGGGATTTTTAGGATATATTGTCGGGTACAACATAATTAAAACAGACCAAAAAAAAAAAATGAATCGATCAACAATTTCCCATTACCCAAGACTTTAAGACAGTTAAGAAGTTTCCTTGGAATGACAGGATATTACAGGAAATTCATCAAGGATTACGCAAAAATAACCAAACCTTTGACAAAGTATCTAGCGGGAGAAAATGGAAGAGTATCCCAATACATATCAAAGAAAACGGACATCGATCTAGATGAAGAAGGAATAAAAGCATTCAATAAACTAAAGAGTCATTTAACAAATGAAGCTGAATTGACCCAACCAAATTTTGACAAGAAATTTGTGTTAACAACAGATGCGTTAAATGATGCTATAGGATGAGTATTATCACAAGATGATAAACCCATCACATTTATTTCTAGAACCTTAAATAAAACAGAAAGAAACTACGCAACAAACGAGAAAAGGAACTTTATGCCATAGTTTGGGCGCTAAAAAATCTTCGAAATTACCTCTATGGAGTTTCGAACTTAGAAATACACATTGACCATCAACCACTTACTTTTGCCGTCTCTCCGCGTAACCCAAATTCTAAAATGAAAAGATGGCATGCAATTATTGAGGAGTACACTCTTAAAATTATTTATAAACCCGGTAAAACAAATGTTGTAGCAGATGCACTATCTAGACAGAATTTAAACCATTTAAGTGACAAATCCTCTACGGACGCTACTATACATTCAGCAGAAAGTAGCGATAACACTAATATTAGGGACACTAATTAGCCACTGAACGATTTCCGACAGCAGATACTTTTGGCAAAAGCGAATTTTACTGTACATGAAATGTTGCAGAATTTTCCAAATAAGACACGCCACATCATAGAATATGATACCCCAGATAATTTAATAATTATCTTGAAAGAATTTTTAAGCCCAGGGGTAGTCGCAATACATTGCACACCGGAAGATCTATACGAGATTAAATCTAAAATTTTAGAAACATTCACTAACAAATTCCTTTTTACCAAAATATTCCCTTACGACATTCCAAATAAGGACGATCAAGCTGCAATTGTACAACAGACACATACTAGAGCTCATGGAAACTACAGGGAAAATATAAAGCAAATCCATAAAGAACATTACTGGCCGGATATGCGAAAAAAATTTAAAGAATACACCAGAAATTGTGACATATGTAATAAACTTAAATACGACAGACATCCACAAGTAGTGCCAATTGGAGAGGCTCCAATCCCAAATAAAGAGGGGGAATTCCTACATATAGATATATTTTCCGCCCAACAAGAAAAATACCTTACATGCATTGACGCGTATTCAAAATTTTTATCGTCAAACCCATAGATAACAAATTTAATTTAGAAACCAAAGTTTTAGAATTGTTACAAATTTTCCCCAATTGTAAAAAAATAACATTAGACAACGAAAAAGGTTTTACGTCGGTTGTATTCAAAAACCTAATGGATAGGTTAAATATAGAACTTTACTTTTGTGACCCAGGTCATAGTACTACAAATGGTCAAGTAGAGAGGATTCATTCCACCCTTATTGAATTAACGAAATGTTTAAGAGAAGAATTCGAAATTATAGACACAACCGAAGCATTGTTTAAGCAGCCCAAGAGTATAACCAGACCATACATTCAGTAACAAACATCAAACCTTTTGACATACTCTATAACAAAGTTGAACACAATAACGTTCACCAGAAATTAGAAGTAGCACAAGAAAAAACGTTAAAAAGAAACAATGCTAAAAGAAAAATAAAAACATACAAACCCGAAGAAGTGGTTTATGAGAAAATACTACAATTTAAAAATAAAAACAAAATGATGAATAGTTATAGGAAACAGATAGTTAGGGAGGATTTAGGAAACAAAATAGGAACCGATCTAGATCTTTATTTCAGGAAAATGACAATAACAACGTCAATTTTATTGCTTGCATTAACCCTGACAGCAGCTGACATAGTTGACTATACAAGAGAAAACTATTTACTACTAGAGAATGGTGATGCCGCGCTTTATAGCGATTATGGAACTATTTTCCATATCACACATCTCACATACTTTGAGACACTACTAAAAGAAACCGAATCCGAAATAAATGCCAAATAACTTAAAAATACAATAAATAAAAATGATGAAGATTTACTCGATCCTAGCGAAGACTCAGATATAACTGCAATTAAAACACTTCTAGGACAGCTTAGAATAACAAAGAGACTTAGAAGGGGTATCAACGAAATAGGCACAGTTTGGAAATGGATTTCAGGTTCACCCGACCATGACGACTTAACTTTAATAAATAATAAGCTATCCGAACTCGCAGCAAATAATAATAGACAGTTTATAACAAATTCAGAAATTTTAGAGGCAATAAAGAAACTATCAGAATCGGTAAATAGAATGGAAGAAGATGGGCAATTGAGATTAGTTAGAGAAAGAAATAAATTAATGTTAATAGAATTACAGAATATAGTTCAAACAATAGCTTGTGTAAACATCCTGCAATGCAACCACTCCAACGCGACCACTTGGTGACCCATAAACAATTCGATACTCAGAATTGCGGACGAGGATCAGCAATTATGGAAAACAATAAATTATGTGTGTTCGGATCTAGCATTAAGAATAGAACTGTATAGATTTAAGAATGGTATTGTACCGGTCTAAGCATCGAACGGGGTCAGTTTTTGTCCAACCACCGAAACGAGCAGTTCGTGTAATAAAGATTTCTTCTTTTTAAAAAAGTATTTTATGTAGTGAAAAATATAATTTATTGTAAGAACTTTGCCGTATTTTGTGCTTCTGGTTTAGCTTAGTTTCGCTAGCCAGAAGCACATCAGAGCTCATTCTGCAACAAGTTGAAAAGAACAGCGTATCCATTCCGGCTGTAGAGGTGCTAGGCCGGGCCAAAGCGAGTAGATCTTGCCCACCCGATTCGCCTGGCTTTGGATCAGAGACCTGCAGCGGTGCCTGTTTTGAGTATTACTAGTGTACTCGCTTTAAATGCGGTGCCGGTGTTACTCACACCGCAAAATGTGCGGTTGCGGTGTTTAACCACCGCAAAGTATGCGGGTGCCGGCTTAGCCCATCAAAAAAATACACGATAAGAAAAGATATGCTCAAAAAATTACCGTCATTTTTCTGAATCACAGGCTTGCATATTCTGTTTTGTTTCTTTTTCTTACTCCCTTGTTTTTGCACAGGGTAGATTGGCACCGCACGTTATACGAGTGTCAGTGTGTGCATGGTATACGTATCGCGACTGGCTATGATCGCGTGTTTATGCGTAAGCTGTATTATGTTATATTAATTATAATGAAAAATAATGGACTTTCTTGAATTGCAATAAATATACACAAACAGAAAAAAAAAATTGTTCAAATTTTTGTCTAGCGGTGTTTTCTACCTTGCTCAACGCAAAACACACAAAGGTTCATTCTTTCACAGTGTGTTTGTTTCAAAGTGTGTGTGCGATCGCCGAATATCAAAAATACTACATGGAATTCGAGGGTTGTTTTTGTGTTCACTTATTTTACGCGGTGTCTTTTTACACGAGTAAAAAGTAGATACACCAAATATGCGAAGAGTATTATTGCCACCGCAGAAGAAGTAACGCATAAAGAACGAGTAAAAAAACACCGCAACTTTTTCGATATGGTATTTTTAATACTCGTGTATGAAAAGTACACTGTTCGTATGCGGTGCACTAGTTGTTGCGGTGCACCGCTGCAGGTCTCTGCTTTGGATCTACTGTTGAAAGGAGTCAGTGATCCAACGCGAGAAATGGCTGAGCCACTAGCTTTTTGCTTGGTTCAGGTGCAATCAAGGGAACATTTTCAGACTGGAATTTGCTTTTTCAATCGGTTAACAAATCTATTTTAGGGAATACAATCGCCTTCTTTCACTTCACTTCGTGCCAGACTATCAGTGTCAAAAGTCATAAGTCACATGATCGAAGAGAAAACGAAATCACATTCCTCATTACGACATTACAAAAGCGGATCTGAAACTGTTGTAAGGCGTCAAGAATCTCAAAATATTAATAGGACAATTTATCTTGAAAACCCTCCGTCACCATATGATGCTATGCCACCTACATTCGCACATTATACCGAAACACGACGGCAAAAAGGGATAGGGGAAAAAATATAAATGTAGGTATGATAAAAAATATTGAAGCAATCTCCATGTCTCATATTAATCAATACGTGCGCAACGGAATAACCATTTCATCCCACGTGCCACATTCGAAAGTAAGGTTATTCGACCATGATGCCCTAAACCAATGAACGTGATATACACATGTACGTACATACGTACTTATGTATATCCATCGTCCTTGTTATGTAATGTCCCTTTAATATCTATTTCACACGAGCACAATTCATTTATCATAGTCTTCGTCGGAAAGCTTCCATCTTCCATCTACCATTTGCCATTCAGTGTACCGCCTGTAGGTCATCCTCTTTAGTTGGTACCCAGTAGCTAATGGGGCATGGCATTGGCCATCAATCAGTTTGATTTGAACCGGAACTCCTTCACGACCGGTTGACTCGACGAAGAAAAAGACACGAAAAAATAAGGAACACACATCGGCGGGGAGGGAAAATGTGAAGAACTAGATTTATGCCAATTTTTTATGACATCAATATATTTTCAAAGGTGATTTATGGCGGGATGGTGTGCGATTTCCTTCGTTTGCTCCTTCCACACGAAAGCCTTTCAATCCATCCACTTTTCCAATAAAACCGTACTTTCGAAATCATAAGTAAACACGTTATCCTTTGTTTCACACCCCCAATGAGCGGAAATGTAAACTGAGTAGAGGGTCGAAGGCACGATTACGATGGATGAATGGTACTTGGCATTTCGTGTTACGAGCCGTTAAAGCCAAAATAATGCAGCCACCTACGCCGCCGGGGATCTACTACTGTATCCCAATTCACTTCTCGATGCTAATTCAGTGGCAAAAAGCACGTTCATACGCCAACAGCCAACCCATCAGGCAGATGTTACTGCGGGCCAAATGCCGAAGGACAAGCATACCACTCGCTTGCTCAGTCGTCTTTCCATAACCATCGCGCATCGTCGTTTCAACCGCCCCGCCACATGAACCTCATTACTCGAAATGTTTGACTCCGGAATGAACGTGCACAATTTGACATTCGATTGGCGTGAATAATTTCCATATCAATCCGCTGTGCATAAGGTTTTCGGGGCTAATAACTTAATTATGTTCCGTGTTCCGTGTTTCACTGTTCGATGTTCCGTGCGACTTTGACTGCAGCCGCTAACTCCTTTGTTTTTCTTCTTTTCTTTTCCACTCGTCGTCCTTTGCTCCACCAGGACAATGATGATGATGAGGGTTAGAACGCCAATGGCAATGAGAGGCACGGAACGAGCATAAGAAATGTGAGGTCGGATGAGTGAAATTCTCGGACGGGTGATTGCAGAGTCGCATTCAAAT
Organism: Eumerus sabulonum; assembly: GCA_951905685.1. Lineage (NCBI taxonomy): Eukaryota > Metazoa > Arthropoda > Insecta > Diptera > Syrphidae > Eumerus > Eumerus sabulonum. The sequence goes on from OX645060.1 coordinate 216,784,035, forward strand.
CGATGACGTTGCAGCACAGGAGATGTAAGGTATACTCGTAATAGCGTGTCCAAAGCAGCAGCTGCTGGCACGATGTCTAGGTACAAGGATTTTTCTTTCCACAAAAGGAGTTAGAACTCCACCATATTCCATCGGGTAAATTATGGTTTTAAGTTGAAAACTTTTTTGATGTTCTGTACGAAATTATTAATAGACACAGACCGTGACGAGGACACGAATAAGGATGAACTCGACATAGTCGGGGAGTAGCTTAGACGCGATTGACGATTTTTCGAAAACTTGGTTCCCAATGCCTAGTGTCTAGCGGTTTGGCAGCTCTCAACTCGTAAGTCATCAACTGTAACACGAAACGCTATTACCGTGAAGTAATGTGCCGGTTGTTGTTAGAGGTGATTTCACTACCCGAATGAAAAAGAAAAATGTTGCCAAACACCCATTTTTGTAGGAGCCTAGGACTAGAGGTGTAATTATTTGTTGTTGCATGCCATAATGACACGTACATACATATGTATGTACATATGTATTGAGTAGTGTGCGGCACTTAAAGTGGAGTCGACGGCATCAAGTCATACGTTAACATAAACAAAAGGTGTAATTGGGTATGAAATGGAGAAAGTATAGAAAGCCAACAAGTCCTGACACACTTGTATTTGATATGTGTGTGGATAGGTATTTGGGTGCAAATTGCTAGGCATACCCAGATGGTAGACGAGCGTTACTAGTGATTAGACACCACACGAGTGTGATTTTCTGTGAAAATGCACTTGTTAAAATGCCAGTCGTCAGGTAAGTGTCGCAGTGTCAAATTTAACTTTAAATTTTGTGTAATCATAGGAGCGTGACAGCTCTTCATTTATTCGTCCAGCTTAGGTCCACGCAATTGGTATTATATGACACCTGACGTCTAACGCCATAGTTACAGCAATGTCTATATTTTGAGAATCTTTCCAGGAGAATACACATACATATGTACATATGGGATAAGAGATCTTTAGTCGCTGATTTAGTGGAACCAGCGCCTCCGATTTTATCAACAGAGCTGGCACTCGAGTTGGCTTGGTCACCGTTACTCCTGGAACCATTTTGTGCTTTGAATAAAATTCGCTGAGCTCCGTTTCAAATACATACATATGTATGTACATACATGTATATCCGCTAGTTTACCAAAGAAGTAATCTCCCAGAAATCGTCTTCTTGATGAGGCTAGGGCAGGGCAATTACATAGGAGATGGGATGGAGATTCTTTCTTTTCCTCATCATGACACCCTGCAAGCTCGTTATATGGCGATCCCAATCTTTGGGATTGGCATGTTTTCTTAAAGAGCAATGTTCTGTTAGGACTTCGATTTGGGTGCTTATACAACGCCAGCGTATTTTTAGCAGGTTTGTGGTTCTAGATTGACAGTACCTACCTGGGCCAGGTCTGTCTCGCGTAGTTGCATGTTTCAAGATCATACCATCTCTCATTGGCCTATTGCAGTACTTGTTTCGAGATTTTATATTTTTGCGCTTCCATTCCTGGGTGGATTTGCCTTTTAGCAGCCGAAAGCTTCAGTGTGGTGCCTATTTTGGCTAGTTCGTCTGCTTCACAGTTGCCTGGTATATCACTGTGCCCAGGTACCTAACACAACGTAACAGGGTATCTGCACGTAACTCATTTAGAGTGTAGTGTCTGACTAATTTTGACCTTATTATTGGAGATTCTAGTGCTTTTATTGCCACTTGGCAGGCTGTGTGGATGACAGCGTAGTGACACTGCAAATGGTAAGTATGTTAATGCAACACGCCAAAAGGTGTGTTTACATTGTAGTATTTTTTAATGCAATTTAAAATGTGTAATTTTAACACACGCAAATTGCGACCCGGACCCGTAGTGTAATGGACTCCCAACCCAGTGATGCCGTGCTCAGACGTTATCGCGTTCAAAGAAAACCCCAGCGCCGAACTCCCGCCCAGACCTGGTGCCATTCCTTCCAATTCACTATGTGGCCGAAGCCAAATCCTGACGCCATGAAAATTCGACTGTGAAGTTATAGTGCAGTAGAATGACAAGTGTTAATATTTCTCGCGCAAACACAATATAATTCTAATGCGAACTGTACCAAAAACAATTTCTTTTGAGACAAGACGTGGCTTTCAAAGCGCACCCTTTGATAAGGGGTAGGAGGTTCATCATATGTAGCATCTAGAGCAGCGTCCAAAGTGCTGGGTAAAGCCTCCGTATAGCTGAGATAACCCGTTCTTTGGAGTTTGGTGAAAGAGGCTACGACATGTTTGCGTATTAGCCTGTCCCACCAGACAACCGATGCATACATGATTATCGGTCTTATCATTCCCGTGTGGATCGAGAGGACCTTTGCCGCCGATAAACGGTATGTCTTGCCAAAAGCACCCTTGCATCGCCAGAAAGCTAACAGCGCTTTGGTAGAAAATGACGAAATATGCTTAGACCAAAGGATCTTGCTGTCTAAGACGGCTCCCAGGTACTTAGCTTTCTTGGATATAGAGGTGGGAATGCCTTTTAGCACATCATGCTGGTTTCATTGGGTTTAACTTTACTCGTAGTCAAAGAGAGCCTTGTCCTCTCTTATGGGGGTACCCACTCACCTAACCTAACTTTACTATTTTCTCCATGCTTTTTTTTTTTTTTTTAGAGACTCGCGCAGGTTCAAGAGTTTTTTTTTTTATATTCTCTTATGATGTGTTGACACACACAACCTGAACGGAGTGCAGTGGTTGGGGTCGTTGATGCTCGTTCACTACTCTCAGCGGTGGTTGTCCTAGACCTACATAGGACGAGAGCCGACCAAATTCTGCGTTGGTTATAGTCCGTAGTAATTCGTTCAAGCACTTTAGTATTGCATACGCACAGGATGAATTTCGGTTCTTTAGCAAGAAGGATGTTAGACTGCTTGGTCTGAAACTCTTGGCGAGTAAGTAATCCTCTTTTCCTATTTTGGGAATTAAGACTACTTTCACCGTGCACCAAGGAATAGTATGTAGGCCAGTGCCAGATTAGCAGTGAACATTTTTTTCAAAGAAGGAAGCAGCTGCCTTATTGTATCTGTCGTTCACAATATTCAAATCTCCACGAGATAGCAACATCTTCTTTCTTCCTTGACTCAAACCCTGCTCATTGCCACAATTTGTAACCTTAAATCTGCGGTACCTATTTCAATGCACAATAATTACAAAAATTAAAATTCCAACTGACAAGCCTGGCCACATATGTTTCGGTTTCCAAACTCTTACAACGAAAACACCATCCGAAAAACATAACAATTGAATAACGATTCGGGGGAGTGAACTAGAAAGCAAACCAAAACGGAAAAAAGCCCCCAAAAGAAGAAAAGGCATTCCGGTAATCTTCGATTATCGAATCATTTTCAGTAAAACAATTTCACAGACAATTTCTTTGCCCAAAGCCATACCTCCATTCTAGTATACAGGCACACGCTCAGCAAAGCCAAATCCCACCAAAAGCAGCCGTAACAACTTCATAGCAATAATACACCCTCTGCCGAAGGTTTGGGTGAAAAACAAAAACCAAACAGAATCACCACAATAAATAGAAAACGGGAATAGAAACAATAAGAAAACAATAACATTAGAGAAGCTGGAAGAATAAATTGGAAATAGAACATCACCTGAGCGGAGTTTTCCTTTCTTCCTTACCGGAACAACTATAAATCCATTTTCATCCTTTTACGGGGCCATCTATCTACAAGCTCCGAACTGTGGGCCCATAACTACTACTTGTACCCCTCTTCGCCTATACATACCATGGGTATGTATCGTATTCCCACAAATCTTTGTATACAAAACAAATGGAAAGGTAAAAACAAAAGAGTAATAACGCCATTCACTTCGTTCATTGCGGCAGTGAAGCTGCATTATTGAAACCCACCACTGATCTACCTCTTGCCACCAAAACCTTACGAAGTGATAGTTCTTCCAACAACAATAACAACATCAACAAAAGTTTGCACCTTACGCCAGCTGCTGGCGTCGGCATCCCTAAATCTGTCGCCATAACGAAGGCAAAAAAAACGAATGCAGAAAAGGACGTAAAAAAATAGAGTAAGAAAATCGACAAGGACGACTAACATCCTTCTTCGTATCCCGGGCGAAATTCCACTTCTATTTATCTCGTGTTTATCGTTCCATGAATTTTTTATATAATTTCGTCCTTGCACCGGGAGCGCTGGATCGGGCTGTTGGACCCTTCTTTGTCGGTTGGAATCCAACATTGTGTACAGTTCGAGTGTGTGTAGAGTAAAACAAATACAGTTGACAAGGACTCTATGGCTTTTTTCCATTCTTGTATTAGTTGTATTTCAAGGATATCCCCTGATCTCATTTTGCCTCTTTCGAAATAATTTTTCAGCTGTTATGCTTACTTCTTATTCTCTGGCATTGGTGTCGTCGATGGACGACTATGGCCTGAGCCTGAGCCTGGAACTGAGCCGGAGCCGGAGCCAAAGAATGAAGTTTTATTCCGTGGCTGTTTGATGCTTTTTCCTTCTGTTTTAGTTCGGGCGTTTTTGGTTGTTTTCTTTTCTTTTCTGAATTATGTGCTGTCGGTTGCGGCACGGAATGGATGGCGAGGAAATCTCTTCCGTTCCATTGCAGTTTGGCCGCGTGTCTGTTTGGTTGGTTAGCTGAATGGTCGACGATTAGGTGGTTGCACTAAAGTCATTCCAGCTCCAAAGGACACTATTCTCCTTTTTGTTTTTCACTACTTGTGTACATCCATATGTACGCTGCTGTTGCAGAGTGAATGCTCCTTCCATTTATTTACTTTTATTTTTATGTTGCCTCTTGGCTCCAGTACTCAACGTCAAAGAATAGTGGTGATGCGGTTCCGTGTGTTTCGAGAGTGTCTTTTTTTCCGTTTACTATCCTTGCCCCCGTTGAAAACTTTTCAAATTGAGTTAAAAGATAAAACGGAACTTTTACTGCATGAAGGCCATCCTAAAAGGGGACGCACGGTTTATTTTACTTTTTCTTTTTGTTTTTCCTCCGGACTGCCTTGACTGTTTGCTATGTAGTGTCACAGCCGTCGCATATGCTAGTATACTTACATGTGTGTGGTTTAGTTTCTTTGCACGTATGTAAGTTCGCCGTTCATGACCATACGACGAAGACCGCAAAACCGATACACTTGTAGTAGGCAGCATTACGGATAGATGGACCGAGATACAGAGAGACAATCAAGCAGAGAAGAGTTCGTCCTTGTTGTTGTCCCTCTGCCGGCATAATCTAACTGAAAGGATTTTTTCTCCGCATTTGCCTTCATACACACACACTTGTTTTTTTTTTTTTGTATTTACTACTTGCTTGCAAGGGGGCCTGTGTAGGGTTAGGTTTTCGTTTTGACGATTAAGGCTCTCTACAGAACGTCCCTCTATAACGAGTTAAAGGTTAGTTTATGGTCAAAAAGAACAACAACAATCGAAAGAAAAAAAAGTCTTGGCTAACGACATGTATTTAGCAAATATTTTTCTTGGTCCTTGTTAGCAGGTATCAGGATTAGGATATTGGCTTGCCATGTGGGTCGGGAAAATGTTTCCTTCGTCGGATGTCAGCAAATTTTAGATTGATTTTCATGACAATATATCAAAGGAAATGAGTGCAGATAATGCGAGTATCTAATTTTTTATGGGAATTTAGTGGACGAATGAAGAAATTTAATTTTGCGCAATGTGCTTATAAGATTTTTTAAGGATTCGGGCACATGTCCTGCTCGAAGTAATTTAATCACTGAATCCAGCAAGGACTTCAATTTCGTATTGCGCAATCGATGAAAATTGAGGCAAAAATGCCGAACATCCTTTAAAGTTCTCCTTAGAATTAGGTACTAATACATAGGTGTGCATATGTTTAAAGAGTACTCATCTTACCAACCCGCCACGCAGTCGCACCTGACAATCTGGTCTTCATCCCAGACATCCATCCATAAACCATTCATCACACAATAATACCCGACATCCCAAACATCATAAGCAAATAAAGATGGTAACAACAGATAGGAGAATGCATGGACAAATCATCCCTTGCAAGCAGACAACAGGCAGATACCGCCGCATCCATTACAGCAGCAGGTAGAATTAGGTTAGTTTGTAAGATAGAATATAAGTAAGAAAAAATGGAAAATAAAATCAGTTTATCTCCGAAACCCAAACGGGAACGTATCTTCTAACTGGCGCCCAACACAACGGCAAAAAAAAAAGCAAGTGAAAAAAATATCAAAGTATTTTTTGTTTTTTTTTTTTTTGATAAAATAAGTGAAACAACAATATCAACATCAATAAAGGACCATCAAAAAATATGTCACAGTAAGTAAAGTGCTCATATTATATGTGTTCTCAAAAAGAATATATACTTAGAAATAATTTTTTTTTAATAAATTGTTAAGCAAAATTAAGTTAGCTAGATATCAAAATGAACAAAGGCAATGTTTTAGATATCGAAACAGCTATTACTGCTGCTCTCGAAAAACAAAAATCAATGTTTGAGGAACGATTTAAAGACTTGAATAGACAAATAACTACTATAACTAACAGACCGACAGTTATTAAATACGAACGAGTAAAAATAGACCCATCCGCCAAATGCGAGGAGTCTTTAGATCTCGTAAAGTCTATTCCTGAGTTTGACGGACAGGCAAACAGTTATATATCATGGCGACAGGCTGCACAGACTGCATATGAAATTTTTCGAGCTTATCCAAATAGCTCAAAACACTATCAAGCTGTAGGTATCATCAGAAATAAAATAAAAGGTTCTGCTGACGCCGTTTTGGCATCATTCAATACAACATTAAATTTCGAGGCGATCATTGCAAGACTCGATTTTACATATGCAGACAAACGTCCAATATATCTTATCGAACAGAACTAACCACATTAAGGCAGGGAAATCTTACGGTGATTCAATATTTTGACGAGGTAGAAAAAAAGTTAACTTTACTGACAAATAAGACACTAATGTCTTATCAGGGCGAAGCTGCAGACACTCTATGTAATAAATACAGAGCAGACGCACTTCGGGTTTTCATATCAGGGCTAAAAAGGCCTCTTAACAACATCCTTTTCGCGTCTCGACCCAATGACTTACCCAGCGCCTTAGCATTAGCGCAAGAGGTAGAATCAAATGACGAACGTTATAGGTTTGCAACGGGCTTTGCATTAAGAAACGAAGATCCAAAACCGAGAAAGTTGTTTAACAGTGAAGGTCAGGGACAATACAAGAATCCACACTTCACCTACCAACAACAAAGTCGTAATGGCAACGGCAGTTATAGACGAATGCGGAACCCATCTGTACCAATGGAGGTTGACCCATCAGTGTCTCATTTTAGACAAAATAACGATTGGCAAAACGGGTCTCAAAAGACATCGCAAAAACGCCAGTACTACAATACAATTAAACAACGAAATGTCCAAGATAGCCAAAACTTTACCCAAAGACAAAATTATATAAGTAAGCGGCAAGCGAGCTCTGAGCGGGCTACCGGACCTAAAATGCAGAGAATAAATAACATCAGACAAGAACAAATGCCGCAAACACAATATGACGAGGAACTAGAAGACGAAATGGCAAATGGAGTTAAGAGGAATCGTGCCAGTGTCCCAACCATTTGCAATTAAATCTATACATGGCAACAATATTGTAGAACGAAAATGTAAGGTACATTTATTTAATGTAAATTCATATTTTTTCATATTACCAAATTTATCTTCATTCGATGGTATAATTGGTCTTGACCTCCTAAGACAGATCAACGCTTCAATAGATTTGAGCAAAGGTCTTGTTAAGCACGATTTTGGAGTAGAAAAATTACAGTTTTTTTAATGCAAGAACGTAAATTTCACTGAAACGACTAACAACGAAGTACCTCTTGCAGTGCGTAACCAGTTTCGTAAGGTGATTAAAGACAAATCAAAGACGTTTGCTGACCAAAAAGAGCAACTGCCTTTTAACACGAATGTTGTAGCGACAATTTCCACGAAAACTCAAGAACCAATATACTCCAGAATGTACCCATATCCGATGGGAGTAGCAGAATTCGTTAACCAAGAAATCAAAGACCTTCTTGCCCATGGCATTATTAGACAGTCCAGATCCCCATATAATAATCCGATCTGGGTTGTCGATAAAAAAGGCCCATCAGGGAATAAAAAGAAACGAAAGGTAATTGCTTTTAGAAAATTAAATGAAAATACTATTGAAGACAAATATCCCATACCGAATGTATCGGTGATACTATCAAATATGAAAGACGCTCAATTTTTTACTACACTTGATTTGAAGTCAGGATTCCACCAAATCGAGCTAGCAGAAAGAGACAGAGAAAAAACTGCCTTTTCTGTGAATAATGGTAAATACGAATTTTGTCGCTTGCCTTTTGGCTTAAAGTTTGCACCCAGCATTTTTCAGAGAGCAATAGACGATGTTCTTAGGGAACAAATCGGTAAAAGCTGCCATGTTTATACTGATGATGTAATTATCTATTCAAAAACAGAGGAGCAGCACGTAAGGGATATTGAATGGGTACTCCGAAGCCTATATAATGCCAATATGAGGGTATCTCTGGAAAAATCCAAATTTTTCAAAACCCAAGTAGAATATTTGGGATTCATTGTATCAAGAGGTGGTATAAAAACCTGTCCCGAAAAGGTACATGCCATTAGAAATTATGAACAACCCACAGATCTTCGAGGACTTCGTTCCTTTTTAGGTCTTGCCAGCTATTATAGGTGCTTCATAAAAGATTTTGCAAGCATAGCAAAGCCTTTAACCGACATACTGAAAGGGGAAAATGGCAAAGTAAGCGCTAGCCAATCCAAAAAAAGTAAAAATCAAATTAGAGTCCGAAAGTCTCAAAGCATTTAACAAACTTAAGGAAATACTCTCATCTGAAGATGTTTTGTTGATGTACCCCAACTTTAGAAAACCATTTCATCTAACTACCGACGCTTCTTCACGTGGAATCGGGGCTGTTCTTTCACAAGACGGGTAACCCATAACTATGATTTCAAGAACATTAAGAAGCAACGAGGAACATTTCGCTACAAATGACAGGGAACTTCTTGCAATAGTATGGGCCCTAAAGAGCCTACGGAATTATCTATATGGAGTAAAAGAGCTTCATATTTATACTGACCACCAACCTCTTACCTTTGCAGTTTCAGACAGGAATCCTAACGCCAAAATAAAACGTTGGAAATCCATAATAGAAGAGTATAATGCAAAAATGCATTATAAACCAGGGAAGGAAAATCATGTCGCTGATGCCTTGTCGAGACAACATATGAATATGATGGAAGTCGATCCAAGTTCCGACCGCGCGACCATTCATAGTGAGCAATCACTAACGTATACGATTGAATCTGTAGACAAGCCGGTGAATTGTTTTAGAAACCAGGTCGTAATAGAAGAAGGTGAAGTTCAGTCAAAACAAACCTTCATAATATTCGGGAAAAAGACAAGACACATAATTTCATTTTCAGACGTAGATTATCTGATGAAAACCCTGCAAGACGTTGTCAATGAAGAGGTAGTAAATGCCATTCACTGTAGCCTACCAGTTCTAGCTAAAATTCAACATAGATTGGTAGAATTATACCCATCAGTAAGGTTTCGACATACCCAAAAAATTGTAACAGATATTACAGACATTAATGACCAAAACGAAATTATAATCGCCGAACATAATAGAGCCCACCGAGCAGCCCAAGAAAACGTTAAACAAATACTGAATGACCACTTTTTTCCACAAATGGATAAAAAGGCAAGAGAAACTGTCGCGGGCTGTAAAATTTGTTCAAAAGCCAAATATGAGCGACACCCACAAAAAAATATAATAGCAGAAACTCCAATTCCATCTCATCCAGGGGAATTTCTTCATATTGACATTTTTTCCACCGATCAAAAGTATTATCTCACATGCATCGATAAATATTCTAAGTTTGCTGTAGTACAAAAAATTGGGTCAAGGACTATCGTCGACGTAAAGCCATTCATAGCACTTTAGCCGAAATAGCGAGGTGTTTAAAACTTGAAAAGAGTATAAGTGACACAGATGACTTAATACTTCTAGCGACCATAGAGTATAACAAGTCAATCCATTCGGTCACTGGACAAAGGCCGGTAGACATTCTCTTTTCATTGTCGTCAGTCAGTGGAACTGATAAAATACAAGAGCGCATTCAAAATGCTCAGACAAAAGTACTCGAAACACTTAATAAGAAGAGAAACAATCGAACCTATAACGTTGGTGACAAGGTCCTCGTGAAAGTAAACAAGAGATTAGGTAATAAATTGTCGGCAGTATATGTCGAGGAAACTGTTGAAAAGCACCTCGGCACCACCGTTTTGATAAAAGGGAGGAGGGTCCACAAGGATAACTTGAGGACACATTTAAAAATTAACACTTAAAGTAGTCTAATTCAATATCTTAACATCTGCGTTTCTTTTAGGATAATAATGTTAACACTCCTGGTGACCATAACCAGGAATAAGGAAATCATTGATTATATCCATGCAAACTATATACCAATTGTAGACGGGGATGCCGTCATCTGGGATCATTGTAATTACTTGACGCATTCCACCAACTTAAGTTGGTATAATACTATTATGGACGAGTCGAAAAAAGTTGCGAAACTATTTGCCCTATCTCATATGAAAAAAATATTATATTCGAATATAGAACATATTGATTAACTCCTCCAAATTTTAAAGATACACCATAGACATGCACGAAGCTTGAATTTCTTAGGTACGGCCCTTAAAGTTATAGCCGGTACCCCCGATTTTGACGACTTTCAGACCAGACAAAACGAACTGATTGACTCAAATAATAAGCAGTATGAAATTAATACACGCGTTCAAATGAAAATAATTGAATTAACAGAAACTATTAACAGAATACTGAATATAAAGAAAAAGGAACAATTAGATTCAGGTCATTTATTTGAAATATTATTGTCAAGAAATAGAATTGTAATAATGGAATTAGAAGCAATATCACTATCTGTAACGCTTGCAAAAATAAACCTTGTTAATCCGTCAATACTAGATAGTTATGATTTAAAACAATTGTTAATGAGCACTTTACAAATATAACTATAGCAGAAATAATGAGTATATCTAGAATTAATTCTTTATTCTTTATTCTTTATTAAACAGCATTAATTACATGTCATATTTAAAAACTACAGCTATTGCACAGAGATTTGGTTATTGTAACCTTACTACTGAAAATCTATATACATACTACATAAGGAACTACATATGTAACAATTTTTAAGTCGATGTTGATATAGAGAGGAAAAGCTGATGAAAAAAACCTCTATACAAATTAGTCTTCTTGAGAAGGTACGAGGGATGGTGGCGTTTAACGATGATTTCAAGTATTGCGTAAAGTGAGCAAGTAGAAGTATATATTATACATTTTATGAAACGAAAGTTAGGTTAACAAGTCATGGTGTATAGATCTATGATTAAACAAATATGGTAATTAGATGAACAGGTATATGAATAAATATAAACAGTAAATGTGTAAATAAGTAAATAAATAAGAATAACAAACAAAAATAAATAAGAATTATATAAGTAACTATATAAATAAATAAATAAATGGGGAACAAGGAATGTTTTATCTATAGATAAAAATAGATTAGTTAATATTACGTCTCACTAAGCAAACTTGAAATCAAGTAGTTGTCAGAAGAACTGCAAGACCAGCAATAGCGTTCATATAATTTACCCAATTTGACAGGAACTTTTTCAATTTTTGATATTAAGTGGAGTTCGTCGGTGGAAAAATGCCAAGGCAAGTTTAGAATAGTTTTTAGAATTTTATTCTGCATGATTTGTAGCTTACGAATGTGAGATTTAGCACATTTACCCAAAACAGGGGAGCCGTAAAACATAATCGGTTGGAAAATTGCTTTGAAAATAATAAGTTTATTTTCCGTGCTCATTTTTGACTTGCGATTTATGAATGGGTACAACATTTTTATAGCCAAGTTAATTTTTTTAATGGTTTCTTGAACATGGAGATTATAAGTTAGTCTTTTATCTAAGTGTACCCCGAGATATTTAGTACTTGATTTCCAATCTGACTGAATATTGTTTAACGTAATTGTGTTGTTTGGTAAGAAACACGCTTTTCTCTTCCTTGTAAAAAAGACGGTCTGAGTCTTAGAAGCGTTTAGTTTTATCTTCCATTTTTTTAAGTATGTTTCAGCTTTATTTGCTCCATATTGTAATTTGGTAACTATGTCATGGCCTAATGAGTCTGATGTATAAATGCAAGTGTCGTCTGCAAAGATAGCAACTTCACAAGTGTTTAATGATGGAAAATCATGGGTAAAAATATTGTACAGTAATGGCCCAAGTACTGAACCTTGGGGTACTCCCGCCTCAATTGAAAGACTTGCTGACATGTAGTTGTTTACATAGACTATAAAGTTTCGACCAGATAAAAAGGACTGAATAATTTTTGTTAAGTAGAGTGGAAAATTGAGATTGTGAAACTTATGGAGTAATCCCTTGTGCCAAACCGTGTCGAACGCTTTTTCAACGTCCAGAAGGATCATGCCAGTACTTTTTCCCAACACAAAGTTATCTTTTATGTGTTTCGTGATGCGATGAATTTGATGAATTGTGGAGTGATGTGGCCTGAAACCGAATTGTTGCGCAGGAAGTATGTTGTGAAAGTCTAAATGTGATACTAGTTTATTATTGATAATTTTTTCAAAGCATTTACTCACAGAGCTTAACAAACTTATGGGCCGATAACTACTGGCCAGACATGGGTTTTTCCCTGGCTTTGGAATGGGTATAATTTTGGATGTTTTCCATTCTTTAGGAAAATAACCCAGCCTGAAACAGCAGTTGAAGAGCCGTTGCAAGAATTTTATGCCGCATTTTGGAAGGTTCTTAAGGAAGACATTTTTTATCCCGTCTAGGCCAGGTGACTTTGAGTTTTTTAAATTATTAACTACAATTTCTACATCTTCCGTAGAAACGCATTCAACAACTTCAGTTGTTAATACTCGTGAGTTAATTATGTCTATGGAGTGTTGAACAAGGGCCTCCTCGCTACAGCTTATGTTCATGCCAATTGAATGATTCGCATAGAAAACACTTGCTAGCGAATTTGCTTTTTCATTGTTCGAAAGTAGCATCGAATTGTCTTCTTTTAAAACGGGGATTGTATGATTCTTTTGTTTAACAACCTTGAGAATGTTCCAGAATGGCTTGCATCGGGTTTCTAAGCCCTGCAACTTCTTGTTCCACCTTTGGTTCCTAAAGGTCAAAATAAGTGCTTTAATTTTAGTGGTTAGGGCTTTAACTATATTTAAAAACATGGTGTCTCTAGTTCGAATCCATCTAGATCTGGCAAAGTTTCTTATCTTAATTGTTTCGATAATGTATTGTGGGAGTGCATCTGTTTGGTTCCATCGAATAACTTTTTTGGGAACAGACTGGTTGATACATCCGAGAACCGAAGCTCTGAAAAAACTCACCCCAACGTCAATTTGATTTTGATTCACTTCTTCAGGTAAAATATCCTGCCAGTTGGAAAATTTGAGGCACATTTTGTGTCTGTATAAATCCCAGTTGGCTTTCTGATAATTGAAAGCAGAGTTGTTTCTTAGGTTAGGTGACAAAACAGTACTACATTTTACTGGCAAATGGTCAGAGCTCAAATCATTTATCACAATAGGTTGGGTAAAAAGTTCCTGCATATTCGTAAGAAAAAGATCTAAATTAGATGGATTAGCACGGTGGTTTGGGGGAATGTAAGTTGGATGAGGGGGAAATAAAATATGAAATGGGTGTCTGGAATGCAAATCAGCAAGAACATTGCCCCACGCATTTGCTCTTAAGCAACCCCAGGACATGTGCCTACAGTTGAGGTCGCCTCCTATTAAAAAGATGTCGTTTAGTCTTATTAATTCACGCAAGTCCTGATTGAGATCGATACGTTTTTGTTGTGAAGTACGTCCACCCGGACGTAGTAGTTCTTTACAACAACGGCAACACCACCACCCCTACTCGTGTTACGATCTACACGATAGAACCTATATTCACTGTTTGATAATTTTTTAACATTTTCATCAAGACAAGTTTCACTGACTAGACCAACATCGATATTATGTGAGCTTAAAAAAGCAAAAAATTCTATAGATTTATTGCGAATGCTTCTAGCATTCCAACAAATAATGTTTAATCCAACATTCATACTTATTTACCTTCTTGGTACAAATACTTAATCGCCAATTGTGTGATAGTATTGAATTGCTCAGCTTTTGAGGTACAATTCCCAAGCAGAGTAATCATTTCAGCCGTGAGAGCGTTGATTTCTTCGAATGTAAATAGCTTACTTGTTGCCTTAGAGGAAGCAGGGACATTGTTGTTGATCCTATTTGTCCACACGTTGGGGCGAACGTTTAATTGAGTTGCAGGTTGAACAGCTGGTTCCACTGAACTTTTCCGATATGCAGCAAGAGCGGGGAAGTCGTTAGGGTTAGAAACGAACCCATGAGGTCGCTGGGAACTAGCATTCTTAGTGATAACCCTAGTAGCTTGGGCATTATTTTTGTTGGAAAACCGTGTTCTAATTTCACAAAAGGACTTACGGCTTTCACATGATACATCGTCTGATTTATGTGTCTTGCTGCAGTTAGCACACTTAACATTTACGGATTTGCACTCATTGGTATGATGGTTTTCAGCACATAAACCGCAATGAGTTTTTATATGGCAATTTTTCTCGCCGTGGCCAAACATTTGGCAATTGAAACATTGCGTGATTTTATTATATTGCTTCCGAGCAAAGTCCCACTTAACTTGGGTTCTAAAAACCGAACGAATATTTTTTTTTAGCTCATTTAGCTTAATGGAACCGCACTCCAAAAAAACTATATAAAACACATCACTGTATGCACCATAGTTCTTTCTAATAGTTTTAATGTTTTGGACTTTCAGACCTAATGCTGTTAGCTCGGTTTTGAGTGGTTCGATAGGCATTTCGTCCAGCCCATACAATACGACTTTGAGTGACCTTGCTGCTGGGAGGTCGTGTGAGAAAAATTGCCAACTCTTTGATTTAAGTAATGAACAAATAGCACTGTGACTATCGATATTATCACAAGTAATTTTGATGCCAATGGAAATTTTCTTAACATAATAGTTATTAATATTTGCTTCGCAAAAAACAGTATGCACGTCAGCGGAGGATTTTTGCAAGACACAGATCGAAGGAATCTTGTTTATTCTCATCGAGGTAGATTTCGCTTGAATCACTTCACAATCACTGTCGTTATCCGAATCGGGCAAACATTGTAGGGGTTTAAAAAAGTTAGTTCTGGAGGAGTCTCCAGAAGAGTTCATTTTTGACGTTTTGATGTTTGAAGACCTAAGATTGTCTTCAAAATTAGAGGACCGGTTCCTCTTGGGAATGTTTATTATTATTATTCTTTATCGTTATTATACTAGTACCGCACAGAAAATGGAAACGTCGAAACGATTTTTTCCTATTACAACTTTTTATTTTAGTTATATGAATTTTTTCTTTTTTATTTTATTTTATTTTGTTTTCGTTTTGACAGCAAACCTATCGCACCGAATTAAAGTTTTACAAAATGATGATAGTTTGTACTTCATCATCAAATATCCGCAACCTAAGGTAGTCTGTAAGCAGCTTAGTCTATACGGTGTGGAGCACAACGGTATGATTATACACTTTGGACGAACCAATGCTGTAGCTGAACGCAACGACGGAACCTTTGCGGTGGAATATCAAAATACAGTCTCTACTATGTTTTGCAAAAAGCTAGAAGACGTGACTTGTGGCCAACAACTAGTCTCTGGGAGAGTCGCCAATTGTAGTTCAACCCTCAATAACCACAATGATGTAATAGAAGTCGATGACGGTATTATCATTTTGAACAACATATTCGCTTCCATTAAAATCTCAAATGGTACCAAGAAATCGGTCAATGGAACTTACCTTGTGACTTTCAGCGATTGGGCAGAAATAAATGGTATCGTGTTTCGGAATGAAAAACTTACGTTAAATAAAAAACCTGGAGCACCAGCACACTCTGTAATTAACATCGGCGGCCATTTGGAAGTTTTAAGCCTGCCCTATTTACATAAGTTAAACGTTTTGAATATCAACCAAATTGATATGTTAAAGCGGGAAATCAACTTAAAAACTATAGCCTTTGTATGTGCTTTAATAACAATCGTTTTAGCGACGACAATTTGGCTAGTACTGGATCAATGGAAAAAATATAAAGTCAGAAGACCAATGACTTTGGCGGTACAGAGGACTACAGAAAGAATCGTGGACGCTTCTCACTTAGGAAGGGAGGAGTTAACATCATCCATGTAAGAAACATGAGATGTTGTTATCAATGTGCATATGTTTAAAGAGTACTCATCTTACCAACCCGCCACGCAGTCGCACCCGACAATCTGGTCTTCATCCCAGACATCCATCCATAAACCATTCATCACACAATAATACCCGACTTCCCAAACATCATAAACAAATAAAGATGGTAACAACAGATAGGAGAATGCATCACTCAACAAAAGGAACCGCCGCATGGACAAATCATCCCTTGCAAGCAGACAACAGGCAGATACCGCCGCATCCATTACAACAGCAGGTAGAATTAGGTTAGTTTGTAAGATAGAATATAAGTAAGAAAAAATGGAAAATAAAATCAGTTTATCTCCGAAACCCAAACGGGAACGTATCTTCTAATTTACACATGTGTATCGACACCGGTGTGTGATTCCGCCACAAACGCCACACCAAATCGTGCACACTTTAGTTGTGTTGTGCTAGAGATCTCAAAGAGGAAAGATCAAAATGAGTGATGTGGACGATGAGGTGTGTGCATTAATTGCAATCATTTCATGTATAGATAAAAATAAAAAAAGAAAACGAAAAAAAAGGACCTTTAAAATTCACAATCACGAATTGACATTTTAATTATTCAAAGCTTCCGACGACCCTCACTCAACCAAGATTCCGATGCAACTGAATTAAATGTGCGCGAATATCCCCATACACATCACACCGATAGAAGAACCGACACCAAAAATGAAAACCCTTTGATTTTTACTCGCTCCGTGTCACACACACAAGTGTGGTATCTGTGGGCCCTTTTAGTCATTCTTACTGTCCTAGATGGCATCAGAACTCAATATAAACCAGAGCTTTAGTTCGGCTTGTCTCGTCACACACGAGGTGTGGCAATTAAGTTCCGGGAATTTGTAAACAAAAAACAACCAAATTAAGCTTATTGCAAAATTTTACGAACGACCTTCAAAATAGTTCTTTCTAACTCTACACAACGATTTCAACGTCGCTCCCACGATTCGAAGCACCCTTGATAACCCTCTGAAGTTTACTATGGGACCACAGGGTGGATGTGGCAACTTCGTCAAAAACTCTTGCAGAGTCAAGGAGGAATTGGCCGACGCATTGCTGTGGTACAAGATCCCCCCTTCTTAGCGAGTTCTGGTGTTTCTTCTTCTTATGTGCCGCTACAGTCCGGGGTGGACCTGGGCCTCAACCAATAAATCTCTCCAGCCAGCAAGATCTTTTGCTCCCAACTCCATACACCATGTTGGTTGAGGTTCCTTTCCACTTGTGTGCTCCATCTCAGTCGAGGACGCCCTCTGTTTGGTTGTCTCCGGCCCGTTGGCTTTTCGGGCCGGAGCGGTGTTGTCCATACGCTCTACATGGCCGTTGTTGAATCGCCTTCTCCATATGCCATTAACGCAGGACCAAAAATCGCATGCAGAACTTTTCTCTTGAAAAGACCTTTCATCGTCCACCTTCAATAGTGTCCATGTTTTTGCGCGGTCGAGCGGGACAGGGACGATTATTGGCAAGAGCAATTCTGCATTTCATTTCGGTACATGTTTTGGCGCAGCCGAGGTAGGCAAAGTCCTTGTTTTTTTGTTTTTTCTGTCGGAAGCTTCTGTATCTGTTGGAGTACTTATGTAGATGCACTTAGACGTCCATTGTACTCCAGATAGACATCTTACATTAATGTATGTAGGAACTTCAGTGATGTACAGCTAAGAGATTCAGTACCATATCGGCCTCAAGGGTGCGCCACCGTAAGCGAGCAAATGCGGCACAGTCGCAGAGAAAATGCTCTGCCGTGTCATCCTCCTCGCGGCATGCAGCATAAGCAGGCGTCCCACCGTTGCCAAGCACTCATCGATGTTTAACAAAAGTGTAATGGCCCGTAATGACTCTTTCAAGAAATGCTTGAGGTCATGCATTAATTTGGAGCTAGTTGAAGGGTTGGACACAGCTTTGAGTGCAACTTGGCTGTCACTGCAGACGCATATATTTTTTCCCTTCCACCTGTTCTTCACAAAACAGTGCATGGCCACTAGGATAGCGTAAAGCTCTGATTGAAAGACAGATGCATATTTTCGTAATGAGAAGTGCAGTCGGGTGTTTACGCGCTGAAAGTAGACCCCAGCATCGGACCTACCCCCAGACCTGGAGCCAGGTTCAGTATCTACCCAGAGCCAGTCCTGCCGCCAGGGAAACTCGACTGTGAAATTACAGCGCAATGGGATAACGGGTGTCAATGTGCCAAATGCAAGCATGTCCCTTCTTCGGGCGCCTTGTCGTAGCGGGAGGCTTAAGAGGTCGTAGACCTCGAACTAAGACTCGAAGACCCAAAAATGAATGGACAAACCGAAGGAATTGTGTACTCCAGGTGGTACTCGCAGCAGCGGAAATCCACCCGCGACCTCTTTGATCGCGGCCAGGGCAAGGATTCTGGAGGCCCCAACATTCATTTTTAACCCTACGGCTGCCCGGAACGACACCGGCCCCAGCGGCTCACTGTCTGACCACCTGGTCCGACTGAGCATGAGCGGTGCATCCAGCGGAGGCGACACCAACGATGGCGCGGCACGGGAAACCGGGAAACGTACTGCTGAATGCACTGCTAAATGCCCAAAAAGTAGAGGTAAGAGGCGTGCCCGAAAATTGTGCAAAGAAGCTGACAAAGCCGAAGGCACAATGGTCGAGGCTAAACCTCTGGGGGAACCAGTTAAGAGGGTTAGGTCGACGGAGGTATCTCGTACCGAAATTGATCCCACCCTCCTTCCTGAGCTCCACCCCTCTCTCACTAATTTGGAGCTAGTTAAGGGGTTACACACAGCTTTTAGTGCAGCTTGGCTGTCACTACATACGCATATGCTATCCCCCTTCCACCTGTGCTTCACAACATAGTGCATGGCCATTAGGATTGCGTATATCTCTGATTGGAAGACAGACGCATATTTTCCTAAGGAGAAGTGCAGTCGAATGTTTTCGCGCTCAAAGAAGACTCCAGCACCGGACCCCCGCCCAGATCTGGAGCCATCCGTGAAAATGCGAAGACTGTCCTTTCCAGGTTCAGTATCCAGCCATAGCCAATCCTGACGCCATGGAAACTCGACTGTGAAATTACGACGCAATAGGATAACGGGCGTCAGTGCGTCAGAAGGCATGTCCATGAGACAGGGGTCGCAGGACAATTCTTGCGCAAGCACACCGTTATTCCTATGCGAGTTGTACCAAAAGCCATTTCTCTTCAGACGAGACACGGCTTTCAGAGAAGACCCTCTGATAAATATGTCAAGGGATGGAAGATTTATCATAGCATCAAGAGCAGCGCCCGTGCTGGGAAAACCCCTTTACAGCTGAGATAACAGTTCTTTGGAGTTTGGTGAAAGAGGCTACACCGTGTTCGAGTGTTAGTCTGTTCCACCAGACAACCGCTGTATAACCTATAATCGAGAGGATCTTTGCTGGCACTTAGATGGGGGACCGCTTGTGAACACTGCGTGTTATTCATTTTTTTGCCTATTTTTTAGTTATTTAATTTCTAACAAAAAACTGCTGGACCGAGAACTTACTCAGTTCTAAGGTGCGGAATTACGCGTGGAATGAACCCAATCTTATGTCAATATCATATTTGGTTCTCGAGATAATCGAGGCGAAAATTCCGATACGCACATGCGCGTGCGTGCGGAGAGCACCGTGGCGCAGTGGGTAGTGTGTTGGCGTCTGACGCCGATGACACGGGATCGAATCCCGATACAGCCATGTCATCGAACGTGTTTTTCACAGTGTTTCTCCTCAGCGGGGCTCTGACAAAACCCCCTGTAGTAAAATTGTCATGAAAAGCTTCTCGAAATTCGCCGTTTGGAACCGGCAATAAACTGTAAGCCCTTTTCCCCTATGGGAAAATGAAACCACACGCAACATGGGTGATTGAGAGAGAAGCTCGGCTCAGGTCCTTCATGGACTGTAACGCCAACATACATACATACATACATGCGCACTTACGCACATACGTACATATATACGTACTTACACATATGTATGTACATCTCAAAATTTGGAATTCGGCCCATTACAATAACTTCCCACTGGGAAACTTAAAAGAAAGAGCACGAGAAGCGCACAATCGAGGAGTTGGAGCGATGTTATCGCAGGAAAGACGTTCGAAAGTTTTACCAAAACGTAAAACGAACATGCTAAGGTTATAAAGCTAGAGCGGAAACCTGCATGTGAACACCTCGTAGTTGAATCACAGTCGATGCTGGGAATATGGAAAGACTATTTCTTGGGACGGTATAACGGCGAAACACGACAGAACACACTAACGAAGATGAACGAAGATGAAAGAGAATTCCGTCCACCCGACTTAGACGAGGTTAAAATATTGATATCGAAACTGAAGTCTAACAAAGCTGCTGGCGCAGACGTTCTGTTTGTGTTAACCAAGAGTGGAGGAGAAAATTCAACCATAAACTGAACTAACTGTACAGCGACAGTACGACATCTTTGGATTCAACGTCTAAGATGGCTAGGCCACTTCACAGCTCCCGCCCGAAGAGTCTTCGACTCCAACTCCGAGGGCCAACATTGCAGAGGACGGCCGCATCTATGGTGGCGCACACAAATGGAGAGAGACCTCAAGCAACTGGGTGTGCGGCACTGGAAGCAGGTGCTAGTTAGTAGGGCTTGTTGGTAAAGTTCACCCAGAGCTGTAGCGCCACCTACACACGCTAGGTTTAGCACCTTATTATGTTTTCGACGCAGAGCGGGCCGAATATAAAGAGGAAGAAGGATAGGGGAAAAATCGATGGATGTTGCTTTTAAATGCCTATTTGTTGAGTTGATGGGGGAAGATCGACTCCGGCAGGGAATTTCAGAATCGTATGGTTCTGGGGCGGAATGCAAATGGCTATCTCTTTAGATCATTTTGTGTAGAAGTATCGATAAAATCGGGAGAGGCAAAAAACATTCCTGCGATGTTCCAGCGAATCTAATGGTTTGGTGACGCCGGAATCTCCTATCAGTCTTATCGTGTGGTTTTGAATTCTGTGTAGCAAATGTATTGTGGTTTTAGGTATGCCAGATCAGATTTGAGCGTAAACTCTAATTTAGGGCGACAGAACACATTATAGATTATAGCCAGGTCCAATGGTGGAATATAATTCTTGCATCTGTATAGAAAACCTAGGCATTTCGCAACATTCTTGGGGACACCGAACATATGGTCTGTCCAACAAAGATTGCCAGTGGCACACATACCCATGATGGAGAACCCGTCGGTGGTACGCTTGGATGACACCATGTGCTGGAAGCATTCAATTCCACTTCATTCTTTTTCCCATACGAAAACGGAATTCAGTAAAACTAACATAGGCTGCCCCTCACTATTTACAGCTGAAGTCTCTTACCGTAAGGTAATGAACGAATATGTGAAGCTGTTGGTACTGTCATCGTCTAAGGTGGGGATTGGAAGTGAAATACCCTGGGAAATACCAGCGTTTAGAAACTGGACATCGGAATCCAATCCATTGAAAGCAACCTGAATTTAACGATTGGACGGGCGGTTTCCATTTCATTGAAGATGAGACTCATCCATTCTAAAAACACGCATTTCCGACAAAAGGGGAATGCCAATGCTTTCGAAATATCCAGCGCAACTATTTTGCTTTCACCTATTTGGTGAAGCGAGCGATTCCAGAGATTTCGGTAGGATATGCCAATGCCATGAAAACACTAGTGGATCTGTTGCTATGGAAACTATACTGTCGGTTATTGACGACTTTCCGCGATTCAAGATAATGTCAATAACTGACGGTTGATCGACCGCTTCAATATCGTGAGAGAGATGGGACGTTAGAGTAATGGGTAGGTAAGAGGGAAAAGAAGATTCGCCTTGTTTGGGAATGTACTAACATATGCTGTCTTCGACCTACACGGAAGGAGGCCGGAAGAGTAGGAAAGGTGAAAAACTTACGCATTAATTTGTCCCATGGTGGAATTGACACACAAGTGAAGAAAAAGTTCAAGCTGGCTGCAAAGTGGACAGCAGAAAGGTTAGCTTTGTCTAAAGGAGTGGCAGTTGGAATGTCGTTGTGAATAAGTGATGGTATAGACGACGAGGACGATTTTTTTGTTTTTTGCAAATGACCAGACACTTTTGTTACCTATGAGACATTGGAGGATTTTACACCTCCGTTTTTGGTCGGATTGGGATTTGGCTCATCGGATGAGGTTAGTGCAGTCAGTTCTCAATCGTATGACTTTTGCCCTCACAATTGCTTGCCTTCTAGGCCCGGGAGCTTGCTTCCCTTAGCCTAATGGCCTCTTTATCACTTATGTCGAACCAATTATTATTCTTGGCCTAATGCTTTTAATTTTACTAGGAAAATAGCAGTGAACCGCGATGGAGTATGAATAATGCCACTAAACTATATCGAGAAATATTCAAATCCGAAGGATCGGTTTTCATTAATCCATGTATGTTTCATAAAATGCTGAAACGGCCGATTTATAGAGGGAAGCTTGGAAGTAAGTGCAAAGAAATTGTTTCTTAATCCAAGTAAGAGAGGATCGATTTTTAGTTTCAAATTTTTTGGCCCGAATTTGTGTATTCCAATCAATCGCCGTTTGAATTTATGCTTTTTCAGGACTTGAGGTAAACTGTCTTTCCAATGATTTAAGGACTATTTTATTGAATAGCGGTTATGTAAGTTTGTTTCTGTCCAATTTACAATTTCGAATAAAACCTCAAAACTTCAGGGCACACTCGTTTCGTCTAATCCATTAATCCCGCTATCTCTTAAAAATATTTTTCACGAATAACAACGTTTGCTCCACTCATCCTCTTAATCCACATTCTCCTACCCGATATGTTGCTTAATAAACCATGCGACACCCGCAGTCTGGCGGTATTCAACAATTCGTTATATACGACGAAATTTGCATCGTTCGCCGAGGTCAATGTACCGTAAATTACATACATAACAGCGCCGCTGGAGACCAGCTGTAAGTAGGCCCCACAAATATCCTTTGCACACCAAATATACTTGCAATTTAGCTGCCTGTAACAACTCTACCCCCATAAGGTGGGGCATATGAAAGGCAGTTGCATGGCATATGTATGTCGGTATGAGCTTGCGTTCGCGTAAAATCCCATTCACGTTTTCTCTGCAGGCGGGTTACTGTGAACGACGACGACATCCTGTCTCCAGGTCCCACGTATTGGGTAACCGCATAAATGTCTGCATTCTAGCAGAAAGCGTACTGGTTCCGCGGCTTCGTTAACGTGGTGTACATGTGACATAAAATATCAAGCCGTTCTGGTGACCATTACTCGCTAGTGAATAGGCTACTCTGCGAATATGTGGGCGAGTAAGGGAAAACTGCTTTTCTGTTTATGTATGTATGTATTTGATTACGAGTAGATTTGACTACAGGGCTCGTTAGTTGGTTGTGCGAAATGGTTAGTCGCTTGATCGGCCATGGAGCAGTAAGTGTGCATACCTACATACCTACCTGTACGTATTGAGGCTGAGGTTAAATGCTCCGGTTCGGTTTTTTATGAGCACTGAGAGGGAAATTTTTGAAGTAGAATGGATTGGGTAGTTTCCATGCCATTTGATTGACATGATTAGAGGCAAGTGTTTTCTTGGTGGCGGTGAACAAATTTTCATAATTGCAAACGCAAGAGCTATGAATCTCCAAGTTTTGTAGGAAATACGTAGGTACATACCTACATACATCTTCCTTTCAAAATCAGGAAGGTGCACTATTTTTCTATTCCCGACTCGAAAGTTGATGTTTCAAATTTCACTTGGGAACTGCAGAACTGACTCATCCTTGCATCAGTTACCACCAGTCGTTACCTTTTTTGTTTTTACTGCTCGGTGCATGAAAGAAACTTGAACTTTTATGCGCCGTAAGTTATAAAGTTGTAGAACGGAACGGAGCAGCAGCGGTTATAGAAGCGAAATGGCAGCATAGCTCGTTCAAAAATAGATAAAGCACACGCTGCATTATTTGATTTTATGTGCGTAGTATGGTAGTCGGGGATTCGAATTGGTATTTGTGGAACACGAGCAGAATGGCAAGAAACATGTTTTCGCATTCGGAGGCTTTGGTTGCCTGGTCTAGTGGGTGGTAAGTAATTAGTCAGTGATTAAAAGTTTGTGTCAGTGTTAGACAATTAAATCACGGAAAAGCGGCAATAAGTTTTCTAACGAACTATGGTATCAGATACACCAGAACTCCACAGAGTGATTGAAAAAAGTGTTTGGAAAAAAAAACCAAACCTCGGTACACTTGCCATCGAAGTCCTTAGTTCTTTGTGATTTTGCCGCCACTTTCTCGTCCTTCACTTCCCATTCTGCATGAACATTTAAACATTAGAACAAGTTTGTCGTTGCAAAAAGGTGGGGACTATGGACACGCAACATAACTTTGATCTATTCACAGTCCATGCAATGAATATGACAAAGCAGGCGTTCAAGTCCAAACCAGTTGAGGAGCTCTTTTGAATATGTGCAAGGACTTGCTAAATTCACGATGTACACTCGGGCAAATTTATATCTCTTTGCGAAAAGTTTTGCTTTGTTCGTCGCCATGGTCCTTTGTTGAAGTTCTGGTCATTGTTTTCAAATATTACTGCGATTTTCAGATGTACTTTGAATGATTTCGAGGAAGCTGGAAAAGTTTAAAGTTTGCATTAGTATGGAAACGTCGTGCCCTGACAAAAGTCGAACATGCTCAAAAGAGAGCGAGACTTTGTATTGCGAAGTTCCTCGTTCTTCGGCCATTCTTGTGGCATGAATGCATGAGTGTATCTGCGCCCGTCTTACTCCATGTGACCCCCATTAGATTCTCTTGCAATAAACATATTTTATCACCTAAGCTCGTAATCGTAAATTAATTGAAACCTCAATAGTCGAGCGGAACTGCTGTTCGCGGAAAAATCCAAATCAGTTTCGAATAAATTAATTACTCGTACAACGTTCTGCTGTTCGTGCTCGTCGTAAATTACCTTTTTCCCACCTTTCCCTAAACCTAATTACAACGTACTTCACCCTGCTATCATTCGGCAGTTTCACATCCATCCTTTCCCCTACGACTTTGACTTCGAAGGCTGAGCAAATAAAAATCTATGATTTTAATTTCCATTGGCATTCGCCCATTTAAATCGTTCCTTGGAAGGTAATTTCTCTTATCACCAGACAGGTGGTAATTCCTACGGGGGCGGCATCGAATTGGTTTTTCCACATTGACTCAAAGTCCGCCCAAGCCGGCAGGAGCCATTAATTTCTATGCGTATATATACATGCACTTGTGTGTCTATGCTGAGATGTATAATACGATGAAAGTTGGCATCGCCTTTCTTCGGGGAAACGCAGATTTCACGACCCACTAACCACTTGGTTCAGGTTTCTAGTGCGAGTGTAGTATTGGGTATCAGCCAAACTCTTCTGGAATGGGTCGTGATTAATTGCAACCGTACACGGTTGCTCCCAATATCAATTTGAATGTGGTAGCATTAAAGTAGTAGTTTCCAGTTGGCATACAACCCGGAAAAGCAGGTGCAGATCTTCGTTTTGAGCCAGGGCAATACCATACTAACCATTTGGTAACTTGACCAACCTTCCACCGATTCACTAACTATGCCATTCCATGCAAACACGATAAACTTTTCATTTGCATAAATTCCAATAGGGTGTCTACAGAAGGACCTTTCACTTGAAACTGTTTTCAATGCCTGTCTGCCGGTGGAATGTCGTAAACTGCCACCTTTTGCTCCGACCACATTCTGGTGGCCCGGCCATTGAGTGTGTGGGAGCATGGTGGTCACCTCCTTGCCCGAATGCCTATTGTGGTTTTTGTCCGAAATGACAAATTACCGCTAAAGCCGACATTTGTTTCGGATTATGGGAAGAGAAAATTGAAGGATTTGTAGTGACATGCTGAAGAAACCTATTTAATTGGGTAATAAATGCAGCAGTAGAGCCTACCCTGCCTTAGATGGAGAGTAGCGAGAGCACACGTCAAAATGATGATAATTAGTACAATCAATGAAGGATTAGAAGGATGCTTTCCGAATTATTTCGATAAATAACCCCATTTGAGCATTTAGCGAGCATTTTGGTTCGTTCCGTATGAAATTGATTTGTTTTTTGTTCGGAGACGATATGGCATACATCCTAGTTTAACTCCTCGAAAAATGGCTTTATTTATGTGTAACACATATTTCACTTATGTGTAAAGTTTTCTAAGAGTTTAAGAGTTTGCGATAAAAACGTTCGTTTATTTGCTACTAATTTTTTTGTTTTTCATCTTTCTGGATAAACAACCATGGTCAACTGCAAGCATAGGCGCCGTTTCCACTCTACTATTCAACATATGGTGGCCAAAATCCATATCTTGGTCTTTCGCTGACTCCAATTTTGCGACTATTGTATTTGGAATTCGGCCTACATCTCTACGAAATCCAACTGACCCAGGATTTGAAGAAAAGGACCTTAGACAACTCATTTGATTTTAAGTCGATCTTAATTTCGTCATTCTCAGCGACTAAGTTCATTTGGGGACAAACGGGTACGTCGACAACCTATATTGCCAGATTTGGAATGATGCTATTCCACCAAGTGGCAGTGCATCAGCGGGAAAACCCTGTTTGGTGTGGATTGTGCAATTCCTGCCTCCACCTCCACATAGTGTTATCTGAAGACTTCTTCGGAAGTTACAAATGGACAGGGAAAAATCGCGAGTTTCCTGCGCCAGAAAACAGGATCGCTTGGTTGGACTATGACCTGGTAAGCTGTAACCATAAAGGAACAACTTATTGTGGAACGATCAAAAGTCTCCGATGCAGAGAACGGACTACATGTTGAGCATTCCCGCAGTTGAAAAGACACGTTCCTATTCTATTTAGATGCGGATTCGTTATTCGAGGCAGACTTGGGCAGAAAGTCTTAAGTTTTCATCATGTGAGCGAATGCTTCATCCTCATATCATCGATACTCCCATAGAAGAAAAAGGGCAACACACTTAAAGATAACGTCTACGACCACCTAGTTAGAGCATATAATAAACTGATAAAACAAACACTAGAACACTATGTTTGTTTTCCTTTTTTTATATTTTTACTTCACTTTTTATTTCTTTTATATTTAGCTTCGATTTAACGTTGCTCTTTGGCGACCACCTCCGGACTTGACCTTTTAACGAATGACCAAATTATCTCTCACACTCATCGGCTTGGTTTTCTCCAAGACCGAGAGTAGGAAGAGAGTTTGTAAGGCGGGGCCTTATTCACACTTAACGTTTGCTTGACAAACGTCAAGTGAGCTTAACATAATAATTATACCAATTATTTATTTTATTTGTTTAATATAAAGATTTTAGCCACTAATAATACATTCTTATTTAAATACGAGATTATAGTAAGTACTCTGTTAGCTTCCTTTTTGAACAGTGCGACTTCTATATTATTATAATTTAAATGGAAGTAGTATTTATTTTACTTTGAAAGTAAATGAAGACTGACTACAGAAATGATCCTGTGAAGTATAGTCACACCTCACAAGTTGTGACTCACTACACTCTTGTGAGGTTGTTGTGACTTATGAGGCATCACTGAGGTATGCCAGAATACGGGCGTATATCTCATCATGAAGATTTTTGATTATCAAAGTAATATGCCGATAACCTGCCTGCAACCAAGATCTGTCATCATACAAAAAATATTTATATATACAGATGGTACGGAACCCTTCATGCGCGAGTCCGACTCGCACTTGGCCGGTTTTTTTATAACATCTATCATTTCGTTTTTATCGACAATGTCTTTAAGTTTAATATTGGACTTTACTATTTATATATTTAAGTTTTTGTTCATTGAAAAATATTGGATGTACGCATTTGGAAATTCAACAAATAGAGGCAAGTTATCACAGTTAGCACAAAAAAGTCCCTTTTTTATTAAAATTCTCCCCATTATTTCTACTAGATTACTCGTCTCTTTAACAAGTTGAACGTAGTTTTGGGCCTTTTTGTGGACAATCTATATAAAAAATGTCTCTTTCTTACCATAGGACAAGTAAATTTGTTTCTGATACGTATTTATGGGTCTCTCAGAGATATAAATATGTTGCGTTGGGTCCTCTGGGGCGCTGTGGATAGTAGCGCAATTGGATGAAATATCATTTTCGTGAATCGGACACGTTGCAATCGCTTCGCTAACATCACCAGTAGCATTTTCATTTCCGAAAATATATTTCAAACACATGTCGTCATCGCCTCCTATATCCGTAGTATTTGTGTCGTTGTCAATGTGCCTACTGAGACCATACACCAGATAATTCTCCTTCCCTTGCAGGTACTGGATGTCGAAGTCGTACTCGCTAAGAAAAATTTTCTACCTCTGGAGCTTCATGTTTGGCTCTTTAATACTGTTTAACCAAACCAGCGGTTTATGATCAGTGCGCACCACAAAATTTCTACCGTACAGGTATGTTCGAAAATATTTAATTGCCCAAACAATCGCAAGTAAATCTTTTTCAATCGTTGAATAGTTTTTTTTCGTGACTATTTAAAGTGCGAGAAGAATAGCAGATTAGGTGGTTGCTTTGAACAGCTAAGAACAGCCCCTAAAGCGTAACTTGAAGCACCTGTCGTCAAGACAAACTGTTTGCTGAAGTCTGGACTTCTTAGAATAGGGTCTGTTGTTAACAGAGTTCTTAAATGTTTAAAAGCCTTAACAAACTCTAAGTCAGATGTTGACTCTAATCATTTAAGGGGTACTTACGGTAATATCCCGTTATGCCCACGAATTGTTTTATGCCTTGCAGTTATTTTGTTTTCATCCGGTCTTATCCCGTTATTTACAATGGTATGTCCCAGATAGTTGTGGTTGATTGGGCAAAGCTACATTTATTTATCTGAATTTTTAAATTGGAGTCCTTGAGTTTTTGCAACATTTTTCTCAAAGAGTCTAAATGCTCTTCAAAGCTTGTGGAGAATACCAAGATGTCGTCTAGGTAAACGACACATATTTTGTTAACGAAGTCCTTCAGCACCGAGTTCATTAACCGTTGGAATGTCGCAGGGGCATTCTTCAGCCCAAACGGCATTCGGAGAAACTTAAAATGTTCATTCTTGGTCGAAAAAGCTGTTTTGGGTCTGTCACGAGGTTCTACCTCGATTTGGTGGAAGCCTTTACTAAGTCAATCGTCGAAAAGTAACAACATTTCCCCAGTTTATCGAACAGGTCATCAGCATTTGGCATAGGGAATCTATCCTCTATCGTCTGCTCACTAAGCTTCCTGTAATCGATGACGATTCGCCATTGCTTCCGTTTTTGTCATCTTTTTTTCCAAATGGATGAATTATAAGGGCTGCTGCTAGGAGCTATATCCCCTGTGCTAGCATTTCGACGATTTGCTTATCTACTTCCTCTGAATGAATTTCGGGATACCTAATATAGTTTGCTGTAAATTGGAACTTCTGTTTTTGTTTTTATTTGATGTGTTATTTTGCTTGTAAATGTAAGTGTTGCAGAACAACATACGTACATATGTAATTCACCGAAGGTGCAATTGCCGTCGGCAATTTGTATTTAGTGCAAAAGAGTCAAAGGCCGACGGCAAAACACAAACCATTGAATTCTGGGAGGCCAGAAGTGGAACAAAATCCACAAGTTCCACATGGGTGAGCGCAAAAGCGCAGGGATTATTGGCCCCTCTAACTCGCACATATGTATGCTCACAGTACGTGTGTGACCGAGTCGGCTTCCACAATTGGGGGTGAATGACCTCCAACGGTGACGATCAGCTGTTTTGGGTGGAAGCAGTACGCATAACATCTCTTGTAGAGGACTTACGGTGGGCAGTTTATTTTATTTAAGACGGCTGGAAATCGACTTAGGATCTCTCAATCGGTTTTCTACGTACGACTGCCTACGTCGTTAATATAGTTGATAATTCTGTTTTTCCGTACGACTGCCTACGTCGTTAAACCAAAATAATTGCCCATACGACTGCAACGTTGTTAGTGAAATTATAAACAATATTGTTAATGACATTTGACATTTTTGAGTTTTATTGTTGCGGTTTTTTATGAGGTGAAGCTCGCCAATTGAATACACTTTTTTGCAAGAATCCGTGGCGATACAGTTTGGTCCTTCGAGCCAGATTTTTGAAAGCGGCAGTGAGAATTTAATTTAATAAATAACAACGCGTGGGAAATGCAATCGTTTTAATTAAAATAAATTACGCGAGTGAAACCAATTAGAAGACAGCAGTGAAAACAACGTAACCGCAACGAGGGAAGTTCACATCGTTGGAGCAACACGAATAGTCAGGTGTATGGCGCTTCTTATAACCTTTTTGAAAATAAGTACATATTGTATCATATTTATAAAATAAGAGTGTAGCGTGATTCTCGTGGTTGACTTGAACTCATCGGCTAAAATGAGCAAAAGTAAAGTCGCGAATTTGATAGAGGCGATTCAAACGATTGCACAGGATATCGGTGCCGATTATAAGGCATATGAGCGGTTAGGGAGCTTAAAAACCTCGGTCCATATGATCAAGGCGCGGTTATCAAACCTAGAAGCATCCTTTGATGAAGCAAGGGCTATCCATAAAAAGATTGTCGAAGCTCCCAGCGAAGAACAAAAGAGTAGTCACATGGAGGCGCTTACGTTCCACAAATTGAAGGAACTGTTCTTCCAGTACTCTTGCGAATTGAAGGAGCAGTTACCTTCCGTTGAAGATCAACCTTCTTCGAAATCGTCGGTACCATCGGTTGATTTAAAGCTTCCTCCCATGAAATTATCTACCTTTGATGGCTCTTTGCAATTGTGGCCAGAGTTCAAAGGGTAGTTCGAGGGGTTAGTAAATTCGAACACCTCGATTTCCGATGCACACAAATTGCATTATCTGAAGGGTAGCCTAACTGGTGAGACGGCACGTTTACTGCGGAACACCGACACCAATTTCGATTCCGCATGGGCAATCCTTGTAAAGAGGTACCAGAACATCCGATTATTAAAGGACAATAAATTCAAATTGTTATTCAATCATCCAAAGATCCATGAAGAATCGGCGAACGAGTTAAGGCGTTGTTGGATACGGCAAATGAAGCCAGGCATTCACTTAAGAATCTTGGAGTGCTTGTGGACTCATGGCAAGATGTGCTCGTATTTCACGTGGTACAGAAACTTCCAACTATCACTCGAGGGCAGTGGGAAGCTCATATATCGAATCATCCTGATTAGCCCATCTACAATACTTTAGAAGACTTCATTTTGATGAGAGCTAGGACTCTGGAAGTTATAGGACAGCCCATTTCAACCTTATCTCCATCCAAAGCTAGGAAGCTGTGTCAGGGATCCCACTCGGTGAGTCATTGCTTCAAGTTCAAGGCTCTGAACGTAAGGAAAAGGCTAGAACTTGTGAAGACGAAGAAATTGTGTTTCAATTGCCTATCAAACACTCATTTTACCCAGAACTGCACGAGTAATATCACATGTTAAAATTGCCAACAAAAACACCACTCCCTACTGCATACAACTGAACAAGCAAACGCAATGCACATCCAAGCACGCGCTCATATTGGAGCTGGTTCATCACCAGTTCAAACTATCCCCTCTACCCTGCACCCCAGTCAACAAGGCACTTCAGGAACCTCGCCATATTACAATGGAACTACTGCAGCATACAACACGACAATAGCCGAAACCACACGAGTTCTTCTGGCTACCGCCCTCGTCAAAGTATTTAGCGTTGAGGGTCACCCAATTGTGCTGCGAGCGCTGTTAGATCCTGGAACGGAGGCTTCCTTCATTAGTGAGTCGGCTGCTCACCTGTTACGCCTACAAAGGAAAAGAAGTAGTGTTAGGATTCTCGGTGTAGGAAAATCAAGGATAAGCACATCCAAACACAGGGTCTCGTTAACATTAATGTCCAATGTGAACGAAAAGTTTAGGTTGAATCTTAAGGCATGGGTTTTACCCAAACTTACGGCAATGCTGCCCAGGTATAGGATGCCTCATGCAAACGGGAATCACATTCAAAATCTCAAGCCCGCTGATCCAATGTACAATCAGCCAGGTAAAATTGATGTTTTACTGGGAAGCGATTGCTATCCAGACATCATCGTTAATGGACTCATCAAGGGAGAACCAGGGACACCCATGGCTCAGAGAACAGAGCTGGGATGGGTCTTGTCTGGAAGAATATCGTCACTTCCTCACTCCCAAATAACATCTCTACACATGACCATAGAAGATCAAGTTTTGGAAAAAAGGCTTCAGAATTTTTGGGAACTCGAGGAAGTCCAGGGAGTAAGATCGTTGTCTGCAGAAGAGGAGACATGTGAGAAGCACTTCATTGAAAGGCATTGGCGCCAAGATGACGAAAGATACATCGTGGAGCTGCTCTTCAAGGAAGGTGCGCGTCCTATACTTGGACTCACACAACGGTCGGCCTTTCAACGATTCCTATAGTTGGAAAGGAGGTTTGAACGTAGTCCATAATTTTACAATGAATATAAAGGTGTGGTCGAGGACTACAAGACACTAGGGCACATGACTGAGATAGCAGTCTTACAAATGCGCACTATTACATTCCTCGTCATGCAGTAATGAAGGAGTCGAGATCGACGACGAAGCTTCGGATCATTTTCGATGCGTCTTACAATTCGTCTGATGGAACATCACTCAACGATCATTTATGCATCGGCCCGAGATTACAGGATGATATCGTAAATCACATCGCACGTTGTAGGAAACATAAAATTGCGCTGGCAGCTGATATCGCAAAAATGTGTAGGCAAATTTGGGTGTTAGCGGAAGATGCAGGCTATCAATTAATTTTGTGGAGAGATGTTAAGGGAGGGGATATTAAAACATATCGTCTCAACACAGTCACATTCGGAACTTCTTCGGCTCCATATTTAGCGCTCCTGACGCTTCAACAACTCGCCACTGATGAACAGCGAAACTATCCACTTTCTTCTGACATTGCCAGGAAAAACTTCTACGTCGATGACTTGATTCACGGTGCAGACTCAGAAGAGGAAGCTATCCAAATGCAGTCACAGCTCACTCAACTGCTGAAACGAGGGATAAGCAATAGCGAGGAAATGGGTAAGCAATAGCGCTAAACTGTTGGAGTCCATTCCAATAGAGGATAGAGAGGTCAAGCTACCTCTTTCGTTCGATAAAGGAAACACCGTCAAGACTTTGGGGATCCAATGGCATCCTGCTACCGACAACCTTACATACAAAATAGCATTAAAGGACCTCGCTCCTTGCATTATTTTGGGTAAGATCCTAATGCAACAGATTTGGAAGCAGAATCAAACATGGGACGAGGAGCTACCATCTGCCATCGTCATGTCATGGCAAAGTGTGAAACAGGAACTCCACGCACTCAGCGCCGTCGAAATCCCTCGTTGGATCGAGTTCACCAAAGACTCTCGAATGGAAGTTCACGGTTTTTGCTATGCTTCCCAGAAGGCATATGCTCCAGCAGTCTATCTTCGTGTTACTCACGGCAACAAACATGCAATAAATTTGTTTGTTGCGAAAACTAGAGTTGCGCCAATTAAAACCAAGTCTCTAGCCCGATTGGAATTATCTGGAGCCCAACTCTTAGCCCGCTTGATGGTCCATACGGTACAAATCATGGAACTTCAGACTGCAAGGATGTTCGCTTGGTGTGATTCCAAGATTACACTAGCGTGGATTAGCTCGCCGCCATATGTCAGAACCATATATATTGCCAATCGTGTGGCCGAAATTCAGGAACTCACTGACATCAGTTGCTGGAGATGTGTTCCATCGAAGGATAATCTAGCAGATGTGGCGTCTCGGGGCATGCTTCCACAAAGGCTAGTAGGATACAAGCAATGGTGGCAAGGTCCGGCGTTTCTTGAAACCTTTGATTGTCAACAGCAACCGGAACAGAAGATCGGAGCGACGGTTTTGGAGTTGAGAACATCAAAACCTTCAAAAGCTAAGGGCGACGTGATCACACCTGGGTACCCGTCCAGACATTCTTTTTAGCTCTGCTTTCATGTCGCCACGACTGAAGTCGATAAGCTCTTAGGTCGTTTCTCATCTTTCCGGAAACTACTTCGAGCTACCGCATACAGGCTTCGATTTTTCTCAAACTTGCGAGACAAAGCTAAGAGTAATTCAATCCAACTAACAGGGCCACTGTCTCCTAACGAGATTACATCGGCCCGAATGCGATTGATTAGTATCATTCAGCACGGATTCTTCGCTGAAGAAATATTAAGTATATCCCGTTACCAAATAGTGTCAAAGAAAAGCAAATTAGCACGAGTTTCACCAATCATCGACAAAACTGCGTTGCTAAGAGTGGGGGGTCGCATAGAGAACGCAAGTCTATCATATGCACAACGTCATCCAATCATACTACCATCGCACAATATTCTCACATCACTAATAATTCTGGATACACATTTGAAGACTCTCCATGGTGGCCAGCAGCTCATGATGACAACGTTGCGATCGGAGTATTGGGTATTGCAACCAAACGAAAATGTTAAGGTAGGACAAATGGTGCTTTTACCAGACGAGACGCCACCCACACTTTGGCGATTGGGTGAAATTACCGAGGTGCATCCAAGTGCAGATGGAAAAATCCGTGTGGTCACGGTCAGAACCGCGAATGCGTCGATCAAGCGTCCCATAACCAAGCTCTGCCTTTTACCCACAAGCGAATAAATGTTCATAACACGCATCCGCCAACACACTAAATAATCCACTATTTTTTCTTTTCAATAATAATATTTTTTATTCAAATGAATTACAAGTAAACTGAGTTAAATATATTATTAATAATCCATTATTGCCACACACCTTCCAATAAATCTCCTCTTCTCCTTACATGCCACGTCAAAACGTTGACGTTCCAGCTCAAGACAATATCACAAGGAGCAAGGTGACACACGAGGAGCAGCAGGTTATCAAATCCAATCACCTTTTCCGGAGGGCGGCAGGATGTTGCAGAACAACATACATACATATGTAATTCACCGAAGGTGCAATTGCCGTCGGCAATTTGTATTTAGCGCAAAAGAGTCAAAGGCCAACGGCAAAACACAAACCATTGAATTCGGGGAGGCCAGAAGTGGAAAAAATCCACAAGTTCCACATGGGTGAGCGCAAAAGCGCAGGGATTATTGGCCCCTCTAACTCGCACATATGTATGCTCACAGTACGTGTGTGACCGAGTCGGCTTCCACAATTTGGGGTGAATGACCTCCAACGGTGACGATCAGCTGTTTTGGGTGGAAGCAGTACGCATAACACTTCTTGTAGAGGACTTATGGTGGGCAGTTGATTTTATTTAAGACGGCTGGAAATCGACTTAGGATCTCTCAATCGGTTTTCTACGTACGACTGCCTACGTCGTTAAACCAAAATAATTGTCCATACGACTGCAACGTTGTTAGTGAAATAATAAACAATATTGTTAATGACATTTGACATTTTTGAGTTTTATTGGTGCGGTTTTTTATGCGGTGAAGCCCGCCAATTGAATACACTTTTTTGCAAGTATCCGTGGCGATACAGTAAGATTCTGACCTTCTTTGTAGAAAACGGATTTTAATTTAGAAGCATCCACTTTACTCAAGTGAGTTGCAAATATTTGTTCACTAATTCCTTTTTCAAAGCTTCCACTAAAACAAATGTTAATATTTTCGCCATTATAACAATTTTTTGCGTAATTTTCTTCGCCTTCGTTAAAAAATGAAGTTAGTGTTGCGTCGTCTATAATAAGTGATCTATGTTTATAGTCTATGATTGAGTTAAGTTTACATTATTACCTATGAGTCCATCAAAAAAGTTATGGAATTGATACTCAATAAATTCTATGAAACTGTTATTATTATTGAACTCATGAAATAGGGGAACTTTGTATTTAGTATCGTATCTGATTGGATAATGCGCCCCAGAACTCTAAGATAGTGTTTATTGGACGTTGTTTTCCATTTTGGGTTACAGATATTTTTATAGATGATGCTGCTTTCCGCACCACAATCAATATTAAGTCTTAGAGGCGCGGTATTACCTTGAACAACTATATAAGGTAGGTGTCTTCGCGACTCTTTCAGATTAGATTCACATCTAATACATTCATTGTTTTCATTTCTACTTACATCCATTGGTTCATTGTCATTATTCTGGTATCTTTTTGTTTGTTGAGATAGATTATTAAAATGTCTACTTGAATTATTATGTGATTGTCGACTCTGTAGGGATTTGCTGGTTTGAGGACGTGGTTGGTGAGGGTTTGTACTATTGAATGATTGTCTGCAACTAGTCTGTCTATTGTTATTAGTGTTATATTGGTGTTGAATACGGTTTTGGTTAGATAGATAGATAGATAGATATTTATTTTCACTTCATAGATACAATTCTTTTACATTTTTGCTTTCTTCGCACAGTTTGCACAGAGATTTGATAATTGCCTATTTATCTTACTTCTGAAAAAACATTAACTTTGATTCGGAGTTACGTATAATATTAAATATAATTTTTGAAGGAAAAACTATGGTTTTGGTTAGTATTATTTCGAATGGGAGTATAATTGTTTTGTCGGGGGCGGTTGTATATTTGATGGAACTCGTTGTTGATCAAACGCTTGGATGACTTTGACCACCATAACTATTTGGACCAACGGACTGATGACCTATCTCAATGACAATTTGAAATGCCTCATCTAAGTTTGAAGGATTTGTACACAAAACAATTATTTTTGTTGGCTCAGGTAGATTACTTTTAAAGGTTTCAAAAGCGCTGCTACTGTTTCAATCATAGAGCGAACATCTCCGCTATTGCTTAGAATGTAGATGTTATTTATTCTGCTTAATAAACTACTAATTTTTTCATAATAATTTTCTATTGTAGTAGTAACCCTAGCTATCCTTATTTCGTCAATTAATTTGCTTATTGAAAGCTTTTCTCCAAAATTATTTTTTATAATTTCTTTTAATTCTAACCACGTTTCTATTCGACCACGCTTTTGCAATTTAAATGTGGCCCTACCAATTATTCGATCCTTAATATATTCTAACAGAATAGATTTCGATGCTTCATCAAAGTCATTTAAAAAAAGTAACTGTGAATCTACCCTGTCCAAAAAGTCGACTGTAAAGCGCTCATTCCCATCATATTGGGGTATTTTATTTATTAAATCTAATGCTAGCCTAAATTTTTCTATAACATGCACTGTATCCATAATTATATGTATGTCTTACGGTTTTGCTGCACTCGAACTTCAGCAGATGGCAACTTCTTCGAACTCCAACTCCTGTGTACTTCCCGCTTGGTGTTTTGTTGTTGGTAATGTGTGGTAATGTTGTGTGTGTTGTAATGTTGTAGTAATAATGTGGCACTGTTATATTCTTATATTTCTTCTTTCTTTGCTTTTTTTTTTTATTTTCACTATTTTTTTTTTTTATATGAATGTGTATATGTATATTCCTTAAGGGAGCAACTTATGCGGGTACGAATCGAACCTCGGAATGATCAATGATCGGGCAATACATTAGTACATGTAAGTGCGTTTGATCGGTTGGATTGTTTCCTTCGGACTTGTTCGATGGCTTGATTGCTATTTTCGAACTAAATCAACCTCGTTTTCGTTCAGTTTAACCGTTCTGTTTTTGCTTTAGAGTTTTTTTTTTTTTTGTTAAACCCGCGTGGTTTACCGACTGCGCCAATAAACTGATAAAACGAACACTAGAACGCTATGTTTGTTTTCTTTTTTTTATATTTTTATTTCACATTTTATTTCTTTTATATTTAGCTTCGATTTAACGTTGCTCTTTGGCGACCAACTCCGGACTTGACCTTTCAACGAATGACCAAATTGTCTCTCACACCCATCGGCTTGGTGTTCTCCAAGACCGGGAGTAAGAAGAGAGTTTGGAAGGCGGGGCCTTATACACACTTAACGTTTGCTTGACAAACGTCAAGTGTGCAAAGCCCGTACGCTAATAGGTATGTTGAGAGGTGCAATACCAAGTCCAGAGAGCAACATAAAGTACTGAATTCTTTATATTACAATATGTTCACTGCCTGCTTTGGCGCCAAGATCTTCTTAGGACCTTTCAATGCGAAGCCTGTTAAAGATAACATTTTTGAACGAAAGCACAGCCTGCACGACACTAGAGTAAAGTAAGAGTACACTACCAGATGACCTTATGAGTTTCGTTATGTAAAACGAAACAGAAGCATGCAGGAATGAACGCAGAGATAGTGGAAAGACCACTTCTGTGGACTGTATAAAAACGAAGACATCAAAATACCGCTGTCAGGTAGAATAAGCATTCACCCTGGACAAACATTGAAGAGAATGCCGTCTAAGTAACCTAGACGACGTTAGGATCTAAGCTGAAGTCCAACAAAGCCGTTGACTCAGATGGTAAATAGAAAGCATGCTTGTTGAATGAAACTTCAATAACAGTTGCCGGTCCAAAAGGAAGGAGGAGAAGGTAACTGATAGAGTATAGTATACACAATATACTCACTGTGTCCATATACTAGCATCACCTTCAAAATAATCCATCCGCTGATGCAAAACACTTATGCCAACGGATTTTCGGATCATTGAAACAATTGTTTAAGTCGATTTACGGGATGGCCTTCAGCTCTCTTTTTGATGCGACTTGTATCTCCTTTGTCGACTCAAAATGGTGTCCCCGGAGTGGTCTTTTGAGTTTATGAATAGTCAGAAGTCGCAAAATATGAAATCAGGTAAATACCGTAGTTGCGGAACGATATGCACAACATGACCTTGATTTTTGGAAGACTTTGGCGCGATTTTTTGGTCTTGCCTCACCTTTAACACGATATTCACATTGTTTCTCGTAATACTGCATTTTATCTTGTCCTAATATTTTTCGAAAGAAGTCAGTGTTTTCGGTACAAATCGAGATTAGACACGTCTAAGGCCCAAAGCATCCTTTAAAATGGTATTAACTGATTCTTTTAAGATGCCAACATCATCAGCAAGATATTCAATTGTTTATCGGCGGTTCGGAAGCAACTAAATCTATAATTTCTGGACGTGAGGTTCATCGGTTAAGATTGATGATCTTCCGAAACGCTTATCATCTTCGACACATCCTCTGCCTCCTTGGAACTCTTTATACCGCTTGTAAACCTTTTATTTTCCATAAAGCTTCATCACCATTCTTTTCCATAGAGCCAAGCTCCATCCTCGATGAATTCATTCCACAAACAACATTTAATGTAAATTCTTAGCTCATTATTAAATTTGAAATTTGGTTTTATGAGCAAAACCAAAAACAGACGTTATGGACTTGCAGATGAAACGTAATTCAGTGATTGCACTGTATTTGGCAAAAAAAACAACTTCAGCGAAATTTCATGATGTCTTCGTCTACTCCGATGACCATGAACCGATATGGGGATACCGACGCATGGCGTGGACGCCGACAAATTACAACATCAGCTAACAACATGAAGATGGGGAGAAGCAAATAAGAACGAAATCCACGTCGCAGCGGGAGCTTAATGACAAAAGAGCTACATACGTATTTACGCCTGTGGTATGAATTTCACTATCAAAATTAATGGTCAGGCCTAGTATGTTTACTTATGAGGACGTATTCACTGTGCAGTAATTCGTAAAAAAAGGAGCAAAAACAGTAAAACAGTGGAGAACGCTTTGCTATACATTTGGATCAATCGCGAGCAATGTATGGCCCGGAGTAACCCAAACTGGACGTTAGAGAAAATTTCCCTGATCTCGGTGCACTTGAACTTTAGGAGCGTGACGACATAAAAGTATCGCCACCTCATAAAATTGGGGGCAATGTCAATCTATTCTTGAAAGAATGTTTCAAGAATGAATGTTGATAAAATCGTTAAGTCACGCTCTTTCACGGTACACGTTCTTGGGGTAAAAAACCTCAGAGATAAAGGTCTTGACCAAAATTCTAAATCGTCGTTCGATCATGGTGAGGATTAGAATGTAGTATACTTTGGCATCTAATACGTTGGTTCCTTGCCTCCCGTCTTTCCAGAAATGATAAATTTGGCTGTTCGTTGCTCCA
This sequence comes from Eumerus sabulonum, assembly GCA_951905685.1. Classification (NCBI taxonomy): domain Eukaryota; kingdom Metazoa; phylum Arthropoda; class Insecta; order Diptera; family Syrphidae; genus Eumerus; species Eumerus sabulonum. Next base: position 216,824,548 of record OX645060.1, read on the forward strand.
TCTAGTGACATCCAGATAGCGGTGTACTGGGTGATTAAAAAAGCCTCCGTGTTCTTTTTTGTTTTAATCAGAAGATTTAAACAACAAGTTTCAATAGTATTTTCATAGAAGGTAGAAGTGTAGAACTTCGGTAGCTTATCAGCGACAAACTTGGCTAAGTGATTTTCAGGCAATACATACCAGGCTTTCAAATCGTTTATGGAGGATGTTTTTATATGATTCCAAACTGTCATGTATTTGACCCTCAGTGCCTTCACTATGTCTTGATAGCTTGTGTGCCGCTCCACCAACTGCATAATGTCACTGACTTTTTCAGCAATTAGCCGACCAGAACGAGCTGGGTCTTAGATAGGATAACCACTCCTAAATTCGAAGTTCCCTTCACACAATTTTCCGCATAATTGTTGTAGCATTTCTAATATTTTTACATTTCTAACATTTTTAGTTCTTCCAATATTTCAACCCAGGATAACTTTTTACGCAAATGACAAAGTACAAAACAGTTTTAACAAAGAACGTAGTCTGAAATGTCACCTTCCTATCCAATGCTTCCCAATGTATAGAAAACACCACCATCGCATCATCTGCAACGTGATATTAAACTAAAATCGGAATATGATGTAGAATGAGCTGTATTTATTTCGACATACACAAATCCGCTGGTCCAGATGGTATTGCCCCAATAGTTCTGAAGAGGTGTTCTTCTACGCTGGCAAAACCACTGCGTAAGCTTTTTCCCCTTTCCTACACCTCTGGGCTCTTTCCGAGTAGGTGGAAAACAGCATTTGTCCAGCCTATACCCAAACAAGGCGAATCATCTTCTCCCTCCAACTACCGACCCATTGCACTAACGTCCCTTCTTTCCAAGGTCATGGAAACGCTGATTAACCGTCAGCTTATGAAATATCTTGAATCACGGAAACTCCTCAATGACCGCCAATACGGTTTCCGCAGCAACAGATCCACTGGTGATATGATGGCATATCTCGCTGAAAAGTGGAATCACTCGCTTCACCAAGCAGGTGAAAGCAAAATTGTTGCACTGGATATTTCGAAAGCATTTGACAGGGTTTGGCATGAAGCCCTTTTGTCGAAAATGCGTGCTTTTGGGATCGATGAGTCTCTCTTTCAAGTTGTTTTGGACGGATTCAAGTCTGATACTCACTTTGTAAATGCCGGTGTTCCCCAGGGCTCCGTTTTGTCTCCGACACTCTTTCTTATTTTTATAAATGATTCCTGCCTGTTACTTCTAATCCAATTCACTCCTTCGCTGACGACAGTACCCTCAGCTTCTCATTTTGTTCACCAGTTTACGGCCCTGCACTTCGGTTGTAGATAATGAGCGGCAGCGTATATTAAGCTCATTAAATTCCGATATCGACAGCATCATCCAATGGGGTAAAAACAATGGAGTGGAATTTAATGCTTCGAAAACACAATGCCGTCTCTTGTCGTTAAAGCGTATAAATAACCCGCTGCCATTATCCATGAATGGCATTTGCATCTCAGAAACTGAAAAGCTTTCTATCCTGGGTATGAGAGTTGCTCACAATCTTAATTGGAGCGACCATATATTCAGTGTCGCCAAGAATACTACGAAATGCCTAGGATTCTTATACAGATGCAAGAAATATTTCTCACCCTTAGATCTGGCTACAATCTATAAGGCGTTCATTCGCTCTAAATTAGAGTTTAACGCTCATGTCTGGTCCGGTGCTTCCAAGACCTCACTGCACCTACTAGACAGAATACAAAAACGAGCCATAAAACTGATAGGTGACTCCAGCATTACCAAAACATTAGACTCACTGGAACACCGCAGGAATGTTACCTGCCTCTCCCTGTTTTATCGTTACTACCACCAAAAATGCTCTGATGAAATAGCCAGTTGCATTCCGCCCCTTCAACATTTCTCCCGCAATACACGTCTCTCTAGGAATGCTCACCAATATACTCTGAAGCCCGCTTTCGGACGAACTGTCAAATATAGAGAATCTTTCATTAACCGAACCACACGAATCTGGAACTCCCTGCCGGATTCGGTTTTCCCCCCTCAATGCAACATGCAAGCATTTAAGATCAATGTCCATCGGCATCTCCTCTATTCCTCTTCCTCTCTACCTTCTGCCCGCACTGTGTCCCCGACATAATAAGGTTATTAGACCTTGAGTGCGCACAAATTATTAAAAAAAAAAAAAAAAGACAGACAAGGAAATAAAATAAAAAATAAAAAATAACTATTTATACCAAAGCTACCAAGGAACTTAAACCAATACTCAAACTAATACAAAATAGTCAATTTAATGACTATCTAAAAAGCCTCATCTCAACTTTCGAGAGCAACTATTCACTGTGGAAAGTTACAAAAGAATCCAAAAACAAAATAGAAAATCAAACTTCTATACGGAAAGCAGGCCGATCTTGGGCTAGGGCTAATCAAGACAAAAAAGAGATTTTCTCTAAGTACTACGAAAAAGTATTCACCAACAAAAAACCAATGTAGCTGCACAACCTCCAATATTGGGCTCAGCCACCAGTCATACAAGGATAAAAAATAACAAAAAAAGGATTAATCACAAAAAAGCCCCAGGATATTGCTACCTCTATGGAAAAGATGCTAACCCAATTTCTCAGACAGGCCATGAAATACCTAAGAAATATGTTTAATGCGTTAATCAGGCTAAAATATTCTCCAAAAATTTCGAAGTTTGCTAGGATAACTCCAATACCGAAACCTACAAAAGGTGCAAAAGTTACCTTATTCTATGGACCAATAGGCTTGTTTTCCACTTTAGGAAAAATATTCGAAAAAACTAATTTGTGATCGACTACACTCTATACTAACTAATAATAAAATTATACCCGACCATCTATTCGGCTTCCGCACACAATATCCAACAATTCAGCAAATTGACAGTTAACAAAATCGCAACTGACCTACAGGAAAAAAGATTCTACCTTAGGGTGCTTCTTGACGTTTGTAAAGACATTTGACAAATGTTGGCACATAGGACTGCAATACAAACTTTCTAACCTACTTCCACTACAAATACTCAAAAGTTACCTGAGTGAACGATCCTTTTTCGTGAAATATAAATACAAACAATCAAAGTTACAGAAGAGGAAGGCCGGAGTACCAAAAGGATCTGATCTCTGTATGTCCTCTACTCTACTGCAAGCTCCTTTTGCACAACTATGTTATTGAACCTATCCGGACATATGGGATACAGCTCTGGGGAATACCAAAGAGGACAAACATCGCCATAATACAAAGGCAACAATCGAAAATACGAACTGTATTAAATGCAGAAGGCGCCGTGGCGCAATGGTTAGTGTATTGGACTCGGACTCTGGCGCACGATGAGCGAGTTCGGATCCCGAAAACACCCACGCCATCAAATGTTTATTTCGCGGCGTCGCTCCTCGGCGGGGTACTGGCAAAACTTTCCGTAGTAAACTTGCCATGAAAAAGCTTCTGGATTCACGCCGTTCGGAATCGGCATTCAACTGTAGGTCCCGTTCACCTGTGTGAAAAATAAATCACACACAACATGGGTGATTGAGAGAAGTTCGGCTCTGGTCCTTCATAGGCTGTAACGCCAACAAAGAAATAAGAATCCCTCTGCAATACTGCACACCAAAAAAACTTCGCTTTCGACTAGTACGTGACATTTTATTCAGCATTCCTTTGCTGCTTTTCCGGTGCTTTATTTAATTATATAAACCCTTTTGCTCGTAGGAAATTTATCTCCAATTAAACATTTTTATTAGAGTATCTAGAAACTCTTTTAGATATTGTAAATTGGATAGGAATTCGTACACAGCTAATCAAACACTATTGTATACTTTCTGTAGTTTTCCCGGCAGCAAGCATGATACCAAACAATATTAATAACAAATTCCCATCAAGCGTGTGTAATATTTCAGTTGATTCAATACCAAATTCTTTCCAGTAATAGGATATTGTTTTACGTTAGTTTTTTTCTAATAACCTATCAGCATCAACAATCCATTTCGTTTGTATCTGAAAAATCTAAACTAACTCCCGAATCAACACAACGTAAGCCCCAAACTGACGTCCGCAAATCCTAATCCTTTATCAGAATACACAGCAAAACAAAATACGAGCAAAAGGAAAGCGACGAAAACGAAAAACCCAATCAGACGAAAATGCTTTTAAACTGCTCAGTTTGGATCCAAGTCCTTCCGAAATATCTATTTGCCAGATTCAGATAAATGCAATTGGGCCCCTGTTTTATGTGCTAAATGCAACAAATCGTAAGTGAAAAGGATTTAACTAAACTAAAACTGAAGCCACAAAATGGCATTATTGAAAGCAATTTGTTACGAACGACGGCTGCAATGATACTCAGTCGACGATTGTTCCAGATATTCCACTCCATTTCCGCGGAGGAGAACCTGCAAGTGCAACTTTTATTGTAGTATCGCATCGTGGAAAAATGTCTTAATTCCGCTGTGTTTCTGTCTATCCTTCACTTGGCGTTTTTGTGAGGTTGCTAGAAAAATGGCTGCCCAGTACCAGTTTTAGTCCTGTCATAAAATGTATCTTTATGTAAAAAAAATCGTTTATTCACATATGCATACATATGTATATGTAGTATACCACGTAACCATCATGTTGCAGTGTGCATCTCGAGAGAGCGCAGGACAATGGGGCAATGAAAATGCAGTAAAAATATCATCACTCAGTGTATTACAAGCGACGAATGGCAACACCAGCAACGACAACAAAAATTCATTTACGATCAAGTTGTAAATTGACTTTTATGAGCGTCTCGTGAGCTCGGTGAGCTAAGCGAGCTTGCTAGTATTGCCGAACGATGCTGAAAACATTCTCATATCTTGTTTCTAGTGAACTATATATACTCCCTATGTATTCAAGTGCATTGAAGGGTTTGTGTTTTTCCTGCGATGCCACAATGCGGAAGGATGACGGATACACAATAGCTCAACACCATCATAATTCCGGTGAAAATCAATTCAAGTGAACACTTAACTATTCAACTGTGCGATAAAATTTCGTATCGCTCGCGATAAACTACCCAAGGAGACCGCATACCATCTTACATACGGGTAAGGACAAAAGGCGTAGCCTTGTTTGAGAGTTAAAAACGAACAAACGTGAAATATATGAACAAGAGCAACTGCCGATGAACTTGACAATAGCATCGTAAAATCGAAAACACCCTCAGGATATTGATGAGTAAATACTCCTACGTACGAGTAGTTATGAATGTGTGTATTGTGCACTTTGCCTCAATCGGTTTACGTGAGCTTCGTCTTTTCGCAACAATACAAGTTTGCTGACAAAGAATCCACATACTGACGATGGCTAGCTGCTAAAGCTCTTTATACTCGCGCGTAGTCTACCCGTTGATAGATTCTAGTACGAACAGACGAGAACGAAAGAAAGAAGAACGTCTGTTTGTTCATCTTGATGTTACTGTTGTAGCTGTTCTTTTTAAGTAATCATCATCCTTCACATGAACTCTAGATACTCATGTGACGGCAGAGGAATGATCAAGTTGTCTTGCATAGAGTTCAAATGTAACGAGATGGGCGTTAAGAACCACCAGAAACTTGCCCGCCTTCTACCGGTTCGTCTGTCAGACTCCCAATATCCGCCACGACATCGAAAAACACACACCATCTTTTATGGCTCATCTGTATTCAATAGTCGCAGTTGACTACCTATTTCCAAATCACTAAAAATAACGAGACGAAATTGGATTCGCTATAAATTTTCCCTCTCATCTTGGCTCGGTTGTTCCTTTAACAATTGGCACATGTACGAGAGCATAATACCAATACTTAACGAGTTCTCGTTTCATCTGCGACTGCTGAACAAAGCCAGGCGAATTGTTCAAGGATAATGTTGTCCCACCCAATCGATTGTTGTGTACAGGATGTGGTACCGACATCCGTTTGCCGGAATTTATTTTGCTTTAAATATGGGAATAAATAAAATAAGAGCATCCTTGGAACCACCGTCTTCGTGGGAACTCGTCTTTCCATGCGACTTACAATCTGGTAATTTAGGAAACCTGGATCGTTATGGATATCGATTCATACCTTAACATGTTCACACCTTCATGACTGGCAACATTCGAAAGTCCTGACAGTGCTTGACGAAAACCACTCTCGTCAATGCTCCTACTGAGAATAAGTACAAACGTCAACGTATCCAACGATCCGATCGGGTGTCCCCTTTCCACCACTGCTTCTCTATTCACGATACATCAATAAACCTGACCACAGCATACTCCGGTAGCAGCAACATGTCATATGCAATCAAATAGACACCAATTGTAAACACCCGGCTGTTAGGTAGTTTTCACTTGCAGTTCGTACGAGTGCCATTCAACACCTTGCCCTCTACCACACATCCTTTCATTCGAGACACGATGTGAGTGTACATAGATACGTGTATGCTCAACTATCAATCCTAAGAAACCTAAAAGGCTCTGGTAGGCCAACAGAGAATGCTCTCTCTCCAGTGAAGATCCTCAAAACTTTGAAGCCATCATAATCACTTATTACGAAAATACCACATAATTGCAACTGCATGCTGCTCCTGCTTTTAGCTAAATCCATCGGGATGCACTCACATCTTCACTGCAATGAGGACATTCGTTCCTTGCGCGAGCCGACACAAAAGCGCTTCCAATGATGGCCATCGAAACGGTAGTGAAGGTTAGTCTCGTCATAACACTCGGACATGAGGACATGGACGGCATAGCTCGATCCCATGTGAGCTCTTTCATGTCGTTTCACTTATGGCCACCTCGAGTAGATTGGATTTGTCTCTTTTCACTTGCTATTCATTAACATGCGGTCGGGGGAATGCTTTCTACCATTGTCCTGGAAATTTGCGTTTTCCATATCTATCATTTTGGGCATGTTCCAAATTCACTTCCGTCAAATTTGAAAAGTCATGGTCGCTGAAAAAGTTTGAAAGAAAGCTTGAAAACAAGGGGGAAACGGAATCCTTCGAAATGGGTGGTTTACCTGAACGTAGGTCGGTGTCCGATTTAAAGCTGATTACGGTCGCAATTACCTCGCCCCGGTCAAGTCGAGTCTTCGATATCCGGACGAGGGAGGAATCCATAGAGCGAGATATTCGGATACGATGTTTACCTAATTGATGGAAGGAAGGTATGTAGCATCTTTGGCATCATCACAATGGTGGCGAGATTGCAGCCTCGTCCAGGACCAAGATGGGATTCGCCATAAGCGTTATTCTCTTTGCAATGCTTTCCTTCTTTTCATTTTTCTTTGTTCTTTTTATTCTGATTTGTGCTACTTTTTATATTTTGACGTTTGGTCGAAAGAGGAGATTTTTTCTATCGCCACCCCTTCCTTTGTTTTTTTCTGTTTTTGTTGAGAAACTGTAATGATGGTGAGCGAATTCTGTCATGAATGGCGTGGAAAAATAATTAGAAAATGATTTGTTTGCAAAGTATTTAATGGAGCAGGAAACGGACAGCCATATTCCTTCTTCTGCTTGGCAGTTTCATTTAGTGCTGATGTGTACGAGTATTATAGAGCGCCACATTGGCAAGAAGTGGAGTGATGTGCCAATGGCGCGAGTCCGGGTAGTGTTGAGTATAAGGGATAAATGGATTATGGGATAATGAATTATGATTGTTACAAGGGTTGGTAATCGTAGCATAAAGCAGGATTACCTACAAAAGCGGGCGAGATAAATCTACGCGACGGGAGAAGTGTTAATGGTTTCTTCTTGGTTTCATGGAGCTTGGGTTATTGTTCGTGCAAGTGCTTCGGTTGGTTGGAGTATGTACATATATCCATTTGGATTATGTCTTTAGTAATTACTTTAGATATTATGAGCTACGTAAATGCGAATATTGAAGTGTGCTCAAGACTTTTATGTAAAGTCCTGTGGGGATGCTTTTAAAAACGAAATGGGGCGTTTTCAGTTCGATATGATATGATGTGAAGAAGAGCAATCATCCGTATAAACTAGGGCATTTATTGAAATATAATACTTACGCGATTGCCAATAGCAGTCGTCCATATGTATGTATGTGATTTGAAATCGATGGCTCGTTGTCCAACATATGGTCTTATAAACGTATTGCAATCGATCGGGTTGCCGACATAGAGAACCAGCAGTATTAATACGACCTTGTCTTAAGTGGCTGTCTGTAGTGAAAGCGGGAGGATTCCATTAGTATGGTTGAAGACCGTTAGCAATAATCAAAAGAATACTGTCCCCACACCCAACCACACATATACAGTATGTTATGTGCCTCTCCTCATAAGATGAACGCTGACTTAGTCTAGAGGACAATAAATAGTGATGATGATGATGTTTCAATCCATCAATCATCACCGTGTTTTCTAGGCAAGTTTTTCGGTTCTCTGTATTAGTAGGCTTGAAGGTGTTCATCGTGTTGCCAAATATGTGTGAAATTCCAAGACTCAAGCCTGAATGCTAAAGATCGCTTGAATATGATATCGAATTATACCAGACATTGGAAAGGTAATTTGTAGGTTAAATGCGCTGCTTGTATTTTTTTGTTAATGTGATAAATGCGCACTCAAAGTTTAACACTTTATTATGTCGATGTCATAATAATGGTAAAGAAGAGGAGATAACGATGGACGTTATTCTTAAATGCTTAAACATACATATGTACATGTGGCGGTGTGGCCGGAGCCCCGGCCGATCGACAAAACGAACATCCCCCGAGTACTCCAACGCGCCACCAAAATGTAACCAATACGAAGTCTAGGAACCGATGCTCAGGTAATTGATTCAGCAGTATCTCCTGCAATGGCAGTACCAAATAGTTTCGGAGTTTGTTGGAATTTGGGCTTCTTCCTTTGCACTACTTGCGCCCGGTCATTTCCATATGCGGTGATTTTCGTAACATCATTGGTGTTCAGATGATCGCAGACGCAGTATGATAATTTAGCGGCATATTTGGTGACTCACTCACTTTACGGTGTTTCTCTCTTCATGATTTAATTTTTTTTGATTTAGCGACCGAATTGTTTTTTGTTTTTATGATGAGGCTTCGAAAGAGTGTCACTAACAATTAATTTAGGCTTAATTTCAGCAATTATGTAATAAGGAAAGAAGGGAACTACTGATGACTTATGTGCACTCTGTGGAGTGCATTGTGGTTGATTGGGGTGATCGAACGAGAAACGATACATTACCCATTATTCGTCTAAGAATCCTACTGCAGCTAACAAAAAGAGCGAATGACTTTGAAACACCTGAACAGATCTTCACAAATTATAGCGAAGAACCATTTCGATCAAGTTAGCTTTAAAAAAAAAGAAAAGGCATCATAACCGGTCCATTCGTTCAGGGGTTACGATGCCACAGACAGACACACAGCACCTCAAACTTATAACACCCTTCTTTTTGCGGTGGGGGCTAAAAATGAAAAAAAATTAATTAAACGCGTGTTTTCATTTTTCGCACTGGAAAGTTAGTCGTGTGGGCCTTGCGGGTCGCACAATTTTTAAGCCCGTAAATTGGCAAAAGAATGGCAATGATTTGAGGTTTAATAAATGAGGTTTGCAATCAGTATTCATTGTTTTGATGTTTGTATTTGTATTGCGCCGTGGCGCAGTGGTTAGTGTGTTGGACTCTGGCGCACGATGAGCGAGTTCGGATCCCGATAACACCAACGCCATCGAATATTTATTTCGCGACGTTTCTCCTCGGCGGGGTACTGGCGAAACCCCCCGTAGTAAACTTGCCATGAAAAAGCTTTCTCGACTCACGCCGTTCGGAACTCTGCATTAAACTGTAGGTCCCTTTCACCTGTGTGAAAAATAAATCACACACAACATGGGGGATTGAGAGAAGCTTGGCTCTGGTCCTTCATGGGCTGTAACGCCACCAAAGAAGAAGAAGAATTTACGTTTCAATTGTTTTGCATAATACTTTGTGTTTCTATTGGAAGATGTGTCCAATGCGTAATTATTGACCTTTTTGAACATACCAAACTTTTTGTATTTGGGTTTGCTCTTCCCAACGGCTCGATTCTTCACGAAGGCTTCACAAAATTCTTGACGGTAGTTATGGTTTCCACTATATACCCAATTTTTGCTTCCTTTTCTTTTTTGAATCTTTTGGCCCAGAAGTCGATGTTTTTTTCGACATTTTTGGTAATAAAACAAATTGGTTTCAGTTTTGTTGTGGAATGGATTGTGTTATTCCAAATGGTAACTATTGAAAACAGTTTTGCATCTAAGTCAGAGTTATCCTGTGCCGCGTTCATAATTCTAAGGTGCTCGTTTGACGTACCATGCAAACGTTCAGCATCTGCGTTACCTGTTTTCAGCGGGGCAGCAGTTTTGTGAAAAATTATACTATTTTCTTTCAAGAATAGCTCAACGGCTGAGTGCAATATGCATGTATCTCCGTCAGATGCAATTGTATTAAGTTTACCTAGGAACTGAATTCTTTGTTTTATAGCATTAAGGATGTCAATCCATGTTCTACTTTGCAACTTATCAAGTGTAGCATACTTAGTAACTTTATCAATTGGTGTAAAATACATTTTTTATCGTTCAGGAAACCATACATACATGTGTCATATGTATAATATCGTTGATAAGTCCGGGTGATTCTGCGATTTGCATTGGGAGTTTTAGTGGGTGCCTATTATATCTAGCTAAGTTACAGATCTCACCGTTGTTCACAAATTTATGTATTTCAGTTTGTAAATTGGAATAAAAGTATTTAGACTTTAGTTCAAGGAACATTTCATGATGTCTCGAGAGTTTTTGGCAACATGTTCTTCTTTTATAATGTCAAGCATTTCATTTTCGTTTGTAATATCCGCTAAGATTGAATTCGATTTAACTAACTTAAGGTCGGGGTTCATCGAAAAATAGTCAACCCTTTTTGGTAAGAAATCTTTTCATAATTTCCAATAGATTGCTTTTTTATCAAGTTGAATATGGTTTTGGATCTTCTTATGTAATATTTTGATTCGAATTTTTTCTTTTGTGCCGTATGAAAGATAAATTAGTTTTTCAAACTTTTTAATCGGTTTTTCAGAGATGTTAATATAATGGATTGAATCTTCCTGTGCTCTATGCATAGTAGCTGCAGTAGATCTGATTTGGTTCCCATTAGAGAGAATTGAAATTGTATCATTATGGTTTTGCTTATCAGAGGAATCATTATGAAAGATGCTAGCTTTACAAAGTCATCGTCTGTATTTAGCGGGTCTTAATTTATAAATCTGAGGAGTTGCGGGGATTTGAAATAGATTGTGCCTCTTGTATTGGCCAGTGATTTTTGCACAAATCTGTCATATGCGGCTTTGAAGTCGACAAATAGGTGGTGAGTGTCGACTTGGAATTCATTGGTTTTTTCCAGGATCTGCCGTAGTGTGAAGATTTGGTCGATGGTGGACTTCCCTGGCCTGAATCCACACTGATAAGGACCTATCAGCTTATTTACAAAATGCTTCAGGCCCTCACACAAAACGGCAGAAAAGATTTTGTATGCGATGTTAAGGAGACTTGACTCTGTAGTTGGCGCAATCAGAGGGGTCTCCTTTCTGGTGGATCGGGCATACGATGCTGAGACTCCATTCCTCGGGCATGCTTTCCTCTGAACGTATCTTACAGATGAGCTGGTGTATGCTCCTAACCAGGTCATCCCTAGCTGCCTTGAAGAGCTCAGCAGACAGTCCGTCTGCGCCAGCAGCTTTATTCGATTTGAGTTTCGGTATGGCAATCTTAACTTCGTCGAGGTCAGGGGGACGGAATTCTCTGCGGTCTTCGTCGATTAGAAATGGACCATTCTGCTTGACAGCGGTATATTCACTAACATCGCCCTTATACAGTCTGTAGAAGTGGTTTTTCTATATTCTCAGCATCGACTGCGGTTCTGCTACTAGGTGTCCGTTCTCATCCCTGCAGGCTTCCGTTCTGGCTTTATAACCTCGGCATGTTCGCTTTATCCGTTGATACAACTTTCGAACGTCACGCCTGCAGTAACACCTCTCCAAATCCTCAATCGCGCGCTCCTCGTGCTCTTTCTTCTTTCTTCTGAGAAGCTTATGCTCCTCCCTTTTTTCAAGTCGTACTGCTCAAGTCATGAACTGCTCTTGTTCTTTTATGCAGCGAGGCTTTATAAGCATCCTGCTTCGCTGTGAATCCTCCTGCACTCGTCATCGAACCAGGTGTTTCTTCGTGAAGCCCAAAACTTCGGAAGCAGAGCTTTTCAGGGCTTGTTTTCAAAGGCTCCACTGCTGTTCTATTGATAGCGTGGAGGATTTAGGTGTATTGGAGAGCTTAAGGGAGACGCGATCGGTAAAAGCACGAGCGGTTTCTGGCGATAGTAGCTTTCCGACGTCATAACTTTGTATTCTTACTCTACTCCGCTGCGTTCGTGATATCCGTAGGCGCATCTTGGCTGCTACAAGATAGTGATCCAAGTCGGTGTTAGCCCCTCGGAAAGTTCGAACATCAAGAATAGTGGAGGAGTGTCTGACGTCGATCGCGATGTGATCAATCTGGTTGGTGGTCGATTGATCAAGAGACCGCCATGTGCCTTTGTGTGTATCGAGGTGCGGAAAGCGCGTACTGGCTAAAAGGAGATTTCGCCCCGTAGCAAGATCAATCAGCCTGTATCCGTTATCGGATGTGGTGTCGTGTAGGCTATGTTTGACTCGATGTCTCCTTCAAAGATGCTTTCCTTACCGAGCTTAGCATTGAAGTCTCCTAGTACAATTTCGATATCATAGCTGGGACATTGGGTATGCGTTCTGTCTAGGAGATCGTAGAACTCATCTTTGGCGTTGTCATCCTTATCTTCCGTGGGGGCGTGGACACAGGTCAAGCTGATGTTAAAAAATGTAGAATTGATACAGATCGTTATGAGGCGTTCGCGCACATGCCGAAAGGTTAGGACTTTTTGTCTTAGTCCACCTCGAACAACAAATCCGCATCCAAACAAACGTTGTCCTCTCTCCCTATAGCAGTCGCCGTAGTAAATATCGCAGTTTTTCATCCGCTTTACACCCGGTCCATTCCATCGCATTTCCTGGATGGCGGTTATGTGCGCTTTATAGCGGTCTAGGGCGTCCGCAAGTTGTTCGGCTGCACGTGGCCTGTTTAGGGACCTGACACTCCACGTACAAAGCCGAAGATCATTGTATCATTGTGCTTTTTTGTACTAACAGTGCCGCAAGATGTTCGACTGTGGTGGCTCTTCTCGCTTTTAAGCAGGCCAGCATCCGTCGGATAGATGCTACCCCTACGAGGCCTTTGTTAGTCCTTTGCCATCCACATAATTCTCTTTGCATTTGAGATATTCAACGTCAAAATTGTATTCGTTAAGAAAAATATTCCAGCGTTGAAGTCATATTAGGCTCTTTTAAAGTACTAAGCCAAACAAGAGGTTTGTGATCTGTTCGTAAGACAAATTTCCTACCATACAGATAAAGCCTGAAATACTTAATAGACCAAACGACGGCCTTGATTGTTCGACGTACGAGAAGCGTAACAAATTGGATGGTTTCCTTGACTTAAGATAGCACCTAATGCGTAACTAGAATCATCGGTTGTTAGTACAGATGTTCCACTGAAATCAGAAGCTTTAAGAACAGGATCAGAAGTCAGCAAAATTTTAATTTTTCCAGATGCTTCAACGTATTTAGGATCGATGTATTTACGTGCTCCGATTTTTTTAAATATCGTATGAGTGGAAATGCTACTTTGGCATAGTCCTTTATGAATTTACGATAATAGCCTGAATTACCCAAAAAAAAAACACTTAATGCCTTTCTTGTCCGTAGGCAATTTCATAGAGACTATAGCCTGGATTTTATATTTATTCGGTTGAATACCGTTATTCGATACAGTATTACCTAAGTAGTTTGTTGATAATTCAGAAAAACCACATTAGTTTAAATTCCTTAAGTTTTTTTAAGATTTTCTTTAACGACAATAAATGTTCCTCAAAACTAGTTGAAAATACTAAAATGCCCAAATTCAGAAATTCAAAATTACCATTTTTGGTCGAAAAAGCAGTTTTCGCCCTGTCCCGCGGTTTTATCTCAATCTGATGAGAGCCTTTAACAAGGTCAATAGTTGAAAAAAAATTGCATTTACCTAGTTTGCCTAGCAGTTCTTCGATGTTAGGCATAGGGAATCTATCGTCTATTGTCTGTTCGTTCAGCTTTCTGTAGTCTATTACAATTAGCCATTTCTTTTCGCCGTCTTTGCCGGCTTTTTTGGGCACTACCCAAATTGGCGAATTATAAGGACTGTTACTGGGTACGATTATTCTTTGTCGCAATATTTCTTCTACCTGTCTATCGACTTCATCAGAATGGATTTCGGGATGTCTACGAAGTTTCGAAAAAATCGGAATCTCGGTCTTGGTATTTATATGATGTCTTATTTCGCTCGTAAAGCGAAATTTTCACCTTCTTTGTAAAAGATTGATTTATATGAGTAAAGTAAAGACTCGAGCCTAAACTTATCGAAATTGCAAAATTGATTTGCGAAAATTTTTTCTTCTATTTTGGTTTTAAAATATTCATTAAGGAATATGTTACGAAACTCTTAAGAGTGCGCCATCTTAAGTGCGGCCGTCCTCTGCTTCTTCGTCCCTAGGGGTTGAATTCAAAGACTCTCCGGGCCGCAGCTGTGGTGTCCATTCGCTCTACATGGCCCAGCCATCTTAGGCGTTGAATCCGTAGACGCCTGACTAGACTCATGTCGCTGTACAGCCCGTAAAGTTCGTGGTTGGATCTTTTCCTCTATCCCCCCTCTGCGTTTAGAGGCCCGAAAATCACGTACAACATCTTTCTCTCGAACCAACCAAGGGCCTCCGCATCTGCTTTTGGTAGTGTCCATGCTTCTGCGCCGCACAACAAGACCGGGATGATAAGGGTCTTATATAGAGTCAACTTCGTCGTTCCGGAGAGGGCTCTATTACTCAATTAGCATTGAAGTCTCCTAGTACAATTTTGATGTCATAGCTGGGACATCGGGCATACGTTCCGTCTAGGAGATCGTAGAACTCGTCTTTGGCAGAGTCATCCTTGTCTCCCGTGGGGGCGTGGACGCAGATCAGGCTGATGTTAAAAATAAGCCAAAATATTATTGCCTATCAAACCGTCGAAATAATCATGAAAACTGTATTCCAAAAACCCAACACAGGTGCCTGGTTTCTTGAATTCGTTAAACAAAGGAATTTTGAACTTAGTATTTATAATGATATGACGACCAAGGTCTTTTAAAACATGTTTTTGTGAGGGGTTTTTCCATTTGGGATTACAAATGTGTTTATTGATAATACTTAATTCGGCTCCACTATCGATAAGAAAACGCAATGGCCTATTCTTAATTTTTACTACTATATAGGGTAGTTGTTTTGCGAGGGATGGTGAAATTTTGATTGCATATTACAATTGCTGCAATTACCAGTGTAATTATGCTCTTTGAGAGCGATATCCATAGGTTCTTCATTGGAGCGTATGTTGGTAAATCTAGATCGACCGCTCTGGTTGGAATAGTTTCGACGAGAATTGTCCACTTTGGGATTCTTTGAAATGTTGGTATCGTCCAGCGTGCATTTTCATTACTATAAGTTTGTTCGCGATGTCTATTATGTATATTTTTGTTGAATGTCGTTTCTGTATTTAATGTTCTGATATTATTGATACTATATGTTTTGTGAATAGTTATAGTATGTTATTATATATATTCCGTTATTGTTATCTTGCCTATGACCTATGTATGTACCTGTTATTAATAAATGTTACTTGTCTATCATTTGAGCCTTTTTGTTGATAATTTATTTTAGCAATAATTGTAAAAGCTTCAGTTAAGGTTTGTGGCTGTCTACTGAAATTAACAGTTTTGGTGGGTTCTGGTAGGTTGATTTTAAATACCTCTAGCGCTATCCTATTATTTGATCGAATCATTTGTTAATTATTACAATCGTGAATCACTAAATATGCGTTATTTATTCTACCAAGCATATTGATAGTGTATGTATGTTTGTCAGAAACCCGCTGAGGAGAAACACCGTGAAAAACACGTTCGATGACATGGTTGTGTCGGGATTCGATCCCGTGCCATCGGTGTCAGAGGCCAACACACTACCCACTGCGCCACGGTGCATCTTGATAATGTCATTGTAAAAATCGTCTATAGTTGCTTTTATTTGAACTGTTCGTAATTTGCCTAGTAGGGTGTTTATAGATAATTTTTCGCCAAAACTATTCTTGAGCATATCTCTTATTTCAGACCACGTTTCTAATCGTCCGTGTTTGAGTAACTCATCTCGAGCTTGACCTCCTATTCCGTCTTCAATGTAACCTGTTATTTGGTCAAAATCAGAAAAGGAAGCAACTAAAGTGTCCACCCTATCTAGAAAATCAATAATATACGATTCATTGCGTCAAATACCTACTTGAATGTTAATTTTTCGCCAAAACTATTCTTGAGCATATCTCTTATCTCTATGAATGTTAATTATTAGGTCTAATATTAATCTAAATCTTTCTGCTGCTGTTATTACCTTATATTTGTTTACGCTCACCGTCAAATTGTTGATTTCCTCCTTCGTAATTGGGTCTAGCAGTGTTTCTTCAGTTGAATACACTCCTTTAAGATCTCCCCAGCTTCTGTCTTCGTTGGTGGTCGACGATCGAAAGAGGGTGAGTCAGCGAGCTTGCCTTTCAGCTTTGTCTTTTTAGTGAGAACAAGAGATGGAAACTAGGGCTTGACCAAGTCGTTAAAGTTGTGCTTTGATATTTGTTGACAAATGTCAAGCACGGCTTTAACGAAAGTGTTTAAGGTGGATGTTAAACTTGCGATTATATTACAATACACATAACAAAGACTCATCTAGTACTCGCCCTCCGAGCATTTAAATAATAAAGACTTAACTAGTCCTCGTTATCCGTGGACTCTGACGCACGATGAGCGAGTCCGGATCCCGATAACACCAACGTCATCGAATGTGTATTTCGTGGCGTGCCTCCTCGGCGAGGTATTGGCAAAACCCCTGTAGTATACTTGCAATGAAAAAGCTTCTCGACTCACGCCATTCGGAATCGGCAGTAAACTGTAGGTCCCTTTCACCTGTGTGAAAAATAGATCACACATAACATGGGTGATTGAGATAAGCTTGGCTCTTGTCCTTCATGGGCTGTAACGCCATCAAAGGAGAAACAGGTTTCGTGCCAAATCCTGTCACACGGTCTCCAAATAACCAGTCCAACTAGTGAGTCGGTAGTTGGGGCGAGAAGAAGATTCGCCTTTTTTTGGGGATGGGCAAGACAAGAGCAGATTAGGAAAGTTGAAAAACTTACGCAATAGTATTCCAGCGTAGAAGAACACCTCTTCGGAACTATGGAGGAAATGCCATATGGACAAGTGAGTTTGTGTATGTGGAGATCTTTGAGCGCCTTTGCAACTGTACGAGAACGAATGTAGATTTGTCTCATGGTGGAATTAACACGCTCTAGAACAGGCGGAGACGAATTGCAAGCTGGAAAATGGGCAGTAGGAAAGTTATCTTTATCAATAGGAGTGGCAGCTGGAATCCCGTATCATATAGACGACGAGAACGAGAATTTGACGTTTTTTCCTAATGATCAAAGAGATAAATATTTGGTATTTCTTAGAATCGCGGAAGTGAAGGAGACCCCAGGGCCTTAGAGGGGGCTCTCTTATCTAAAAAGAATTACACAGTCTTACAACGCAGTAATGCTACAAGGTATTCACTAGAAATAGGGTACTGATGGTATAATGGCACCATGATAACTTGTTTTTCTCGAGTTAAAGTGCTCCGTGAACAGTAGAACAACAGAAGATGTGCTCGATAGGATTGCTAGTTAATAAAAACTATCACTTAAAGGACCCACAGACACCACACTTGTGTGCACACATGTGTCGGTGTGCGAACATGTGTGCTGTCTGTGGGCTGGTGCACACACCGTTTTCGGTGTCAGACGCGGAGCGAGTAAAAATCAAAAGTGTGGTGTCTGTGGGCCTTTTTAGATACGGATGAAAGATATTTCAGGTTGAGTGAGCAGAGTGGAGTCATTGCCAGAAAGGCCGAACGTGGTGTTAATTTAATATTTTTCAATTCTTATCTACGAGAGACATGAAGCTTAAATAAGACTTGGTAGAGGAGATTGGGAGAATATGTTATGCTTCAATGTTGATTATTACATTCCAGGGCAAAGTAAATAACGCAGACGTTCGTAGGACACTTTTATTAACATATGCAGCGCGAATACTCCCCAACGTTTTGTAATGACTGATTTTTTTGCTGCTTGGTTTTTAGTGTTATATTTCTGACAGCTCTTGCACTATTTCTGACAAGTGTTAAAGTCCAGCACACTTGATCAGCAATGCCATTTGACAGGTTGTCAGGGGGTGACTGGATCTATGAAATTAACTCCAACGCCGGCTCTGGAGACAATACTGAATCTTCCACCATGAGACATATGTATATTATACTGCGAAAGCATCGCAGCCAGGACTGCACTAAGAATGCAAGAATCCGGTCTCTGGGCAGGGAGTCCACACGGCCACGAGATGGCCGTTCTCAGTTCGTGGAGTGATTTGTCTGGTTAATTCCGATAACGAACGAGACTCAAATATAATAAATAGATGCTTTCAGGGTTATGGCGCTGAAGCTTATATAGCTTTCATTCATGGATACAGGATTGTTTGAATGTGTCTATATAAGTGGAGCCGTACCTGTTTGTTTGTCTGATCAAAAGGACACTAGCTTCTTAAATGGACAAATTGCGTCTAGCAATAATGAGATTGAGCAATAACAGGTCTGTGATGCCCTTAGATGTCCTGGGCTGAACGCGCGCTACAATGAAAGTATCAACGTGTATTTCCTAGACCGAGAGGTCCAGGTACGCACGAAAAATTAACTGGCAATATATACCGATGGACCCAAAATGGATACCGGTACAGGAGCCGGGGTCTATTTCGAATCTCCTGAATCAAATTTCTCCTATAGACATGATGATGGCTGTTGCGTCTTCGCAACTAAACAGGCTGCGGACATTTTTCTTAGAGAAAACCTCACAGGTGGAAGGATCAATATCTATATATGTTGGCAGCCTAGCAGCCATTGATGCTCTACAGGCGATATGGATAAGATCCAAGCTCGTACAATTCATTCACCTATCCATTTACCTATCCTATCCTACGCCCAAACAATGCTTATAATTTATTGAGTTCTATTACCAAAATTCGTTATTTGACTTTCGCTTACTTCAAGCATTTTTACAATCGCCATAATCACCTACTGGATAAGCAACTCAAGCCATGGGGATCAAATTTCGCACGCTATGAAGACTGTGATTTGTACATTTGTCGCCGTTCGCAGCAATCGGTGCTCGTATCATGTTATTCGACTACGTAGAAAGTTCTAACCAAGAATCTTGGTCTAAAATCTCACAATATATAACAGAGCTCGTGCAAGAACTGAAGTCTAACGACCTACCACAGCGTCGAAACGTTAGTGAGTGGGCCGTAGAAAAGCTGGGGAAAGACCCGATTTTTTTTACCGAAGAATTGTCTTCAGCGTCGAAACTCATTTCTGGTATTACCAACGTCAGGTGAAACTAGAACGGGTAATGCATTCGAAAAAATGTACGAGGTGAACATATGGTTCCAACGAGAGAGCGCTTTATGCCACACAGCAGCACGCGAAACGGTGGAAAAGTGTTCGCTAAGAAATTGGTCAACTAGATCGTACGATTTAACGTCCATTGCAGCCTTGGAAGACAACTTTAAATATTTAATTAACTTAAAATATTGTTGTGGTCGACACTTACAAGAAAACATTTTTATTTTAAAGTAAGTAATTTATTAGTGTTAGAAAACCGCGGTAAAAAAAGAGAAACACCGGCGAAATCAAAATTCAAAATGTTTATTACAATCTATAAGTATAGGCTGACACGACTTCATGGAAGAAACTACGCAACAAGACTAACTCAACACAATGTTGTAAGAATGTAGCGAGTATATAAGTGAATAATAAGAGAGAAAGATTACAATTGTATGTATGTGTTTCATAAGTACATGTGTTCGAATTCATTCCGGGATAAACAGACAGCTCCAATGGGTACAGCAGCTGGACTGGCCTTCGAAGTAAACGTCCAGCCGCGCATCTAATCTCACAGGAGCGCACCTTACCATCTCGTCCTATGTAAGTTTTTTCAATGTTTACCATTTTCCAATTTACGCGAGGAGTTGCGTGGTCGAAAAGAAGGACTATGTCACCTTGCTTAAGCTGCTTCGATGTCTCATCCTTACAGCGATGAAAGGATCTCGAAATTTGTAAGTATTCACAACGCCATCGTCTCGCCAGTTTTGCTGAATAGCTCATGCGATGCTTCCAAATTTGCCTCAAGGTAGAATCGTATACCTCTTTAACCTCGGACGTATTCGTGGATTGGGGATCGCGTAGAAATGTTGCTGGCGTAAGCGGTGTCAAATCTATTGGCTCGGTGGATACATAAGTGAGGGGTCTATCATTCACTTTTGCTTCTGCTTCAGTAAGAATGGTACGAAGTTGTTCGAAATTTAGTCCGATAACTGTTTTAAGGGTATTTTTTACAGTTCTTATTAGCCTCTCCCAAAACCCACCCCACCAAGGTGCCCGCTCGACGATGAACTTCCATTTTATTCTCTTCTGAGAAATAAATCCGTGCAAGGTCTCATCCTCAAAACCGCTGCCACCATTTTTCAATTCTAATGAGGCTCGACGAAAAGTTTTCGCGTTGTCGGAGAAAATCGCTGAAGGTACACCACGCCTTGCCATAAAACGTCGTAGAGCCATAATGCAACAATCAGTTGACGCGTTGGTCGTTAATTCTAAATGAATAGCTCGAATGGCTGCACAAGTGAAGATAAGGATGTAGGCCTTACACACTGATGACCCTTCCGAAACTTGATAATATAATGGTCCAGAAAAGTCGATGCCTGGTGAGTGTAATTCGCTCTAATGGCGAGGGAGCGAATGGCTGCGATGCGGGTTGACCGAAGAATTTCTTCCAGGTAATGCAATTCTTTATACGACGTTTGACAAACTGACGCCCCCTGATCACCCAGAAGCGTTCCCTAAGTTTTGAGAGAACAATGTTCACCCCTCCATGCATGGTATTTAGGTGGTAGTGATCGATGATGATGGAAACAAGGTGATGACCGGAAGGTAGTGATCGATGGATGCTTGACATCAAATGTATCATCCAACAACTGAAGCCTTCCTCAAATTCTTAGCAGGCCGTCATCCAAAAAAGGGTGAAATTCAATGATTTTTGATGAGGGCAGCAATAACGTCCCTTAGAAAAATAAATCAATTGGACATACCTGAGCCAATAAGGTTCAGCCGCTTTGAGTTCCTCTTCGGTTATAAAGGAATGAGATAACCTCTGCTTTTTTCTGCAATGCTTGATAAACCGCAGTACACAAGAAGTCACCCGCAATAACCTCGACCAGCTACTGAAGCTTTCATAGCTAAGGATCGGAACTTCTGTCCGAAGTTGTTGAATATCAAGTTCTGTTTCCAAAAACATTGTTGTTGAAGGCTGGAGATCAGGATCTTGATGTTGATCTTCGAGAATAGAATCATTAATCCATTTTGCCCCCTGTGCCCACAGTAGGGACGATTTAAGTTTATCTCCAGATATCCCCCTAGTTAGAAGATCTGCCGGGTTGTCTTTACCAGAACAGTGATTCCAATCGGAAATGGATGTGTGCCGACGGATTTCCTCTACCCTACTTTGAATGTATGGCTTCCAGCGCTGCATCTGCCCATAGATCCAACTCAGCGTAATTTTCGAGTCCGCCCACATGAAGTATCTTTCAACGGAGCTTTTAAGCGTTTGTTTAAAATAGAAACAAGTCTTGCCGCAATTAAGACTGGCGTCAACTCCAATTTCGGAAGAGTTAACTCTCCTGCTCTGTTCTCCTTCAATGGCGCGATTCGGTTTTTAGCACACAGGAACGAAACTGTAACTACACCAGACGCATCAACTACTCGGATGTAAGCCACTGCCCTATATGCCTTTAAACTTGCGTCTGCGAAAATGTGGCAGTGCATTCGACTGGGCGAGAACGGTAAAACTGGTCTCAGAATCGACATCTCTTTTAACTGACAAACACTTTGGACACAATCATTCCACTCCAGTATCAAGTCAGGTGGCAAAACATCGTCCCAAGCAAGCTTTCTTTTCCATGTTGCTTGAAATAAGATCTTTAATTTGATAGAAGTTGGACTGACGTAAATACGTGCCAAAGCCGAGAGGACGTTTCGTTTACTTCCTTTAGATGAGTTCGCCACCAAAAATGTCTGAACTGGCTCAAGGTGCACCATCAATTCATCGCTAAAAACCATCCAGATCACGTCCAAAACCTTTTGATACGTTGGGAACGTTTTTTCATTAGTTACATCGCGAACCATACGGCTATTTGAGTGCCACTTTCTCAAATGCATGGACGCAGCAGCCATGACCTCTAGAGCTTCTCGATAAATTTTCTCACCTTCGGCCTCTGAATTAACGCTGAGGACCAAGTCATCCATATAGAAACTATTCATCAGCATCTGACAAGTTTCGGGAAACAATTTGTTTTTCTTTATTCAAATGATGTCTTATAGTTCCCGTAAGAAGAAATGGGCTACAATTTACGCCAAATGTCACCCTTTTCATTCGAAACTCCAGGTATACCCGTCGCCCCTCTTCTGTATTGATAGAGGAACACCAGAGAAAGCGGTTAGAATCTCGATCATCTTCATTGAGTGCTATCTGTAAAAAAGCTTCCTCGATGTCGGCAACGATGCGGATTGGTCCCATCCGGAAATTCAACAAATTCCGCAACAGATCTGGTAGCAAATTAGTTCCTGTAGTTAACTGGTCGTTCAAGGAAGGAATTTCATCTGTTCAACTTGAAGGGTCAAAAACAATACGCAATTTCGTCTTTGTACTTGCTTCCTTATAAACAGGTCGGTGTGGTAAATAAATTATCCTCTTTTTGGCAGCCTGGGATGAGTCTTTTACCATCTCCGCAACGCCGTCAATGACCAATTGTTTTACAGCGCCATCATATTCCATCAGCTTGCCGGATCCCTAGATAAACGACGCATAAGTGAATTAAGTCGACTTACCGCTAGGCTCTTAATGCTTCTAAACACAACCACAGGTTCCTTCCACGGTAAAGATGCTTCGTAACGATTCCTCTTTTTCACTAAGCATTTATGTGTCAACTTCTCCGTGATGTTCCGTCTTTCAGCTTCTTCGCCTCGTATGCCAATCGATTCTAGAGACCACAATGAAGACAAATCCGACTCCCACGTAATACAAACATTTCCAACAACTGTTAATAGATTTGGGTTGTTAATCTCATCAACGGACGAATGTAAGCCTTGGAGCGCCCAGCCGAAAACTGTTTCTATTCCTCTGAGATGAAAGGAGATTCGTCGCTGCTTTCCGGTGACAATGGCCCAGTAAAAGTCCGATCCTACCAACAGGCTCAATCCATCTTCCATTGGGAGGTCAGCATGCACTGTATCTGCGAGCTTAAAATGTTTGAACGAAGGACACATTGGGTCAGGAGCTTGCAGAACGTCCACGCAAATCTCTGGCACAACTATCGCTTGCAACAAGGCACACCGCTCATCAAACTGGCTTTTCAACTTTATTGTTACCTTATCGTACATTTATACTGGTGATTTCTTCTTTGATCCAAAGGGGATAACCGGTATGCGAACCTTTTCACGGTCAGGCAACAGATTTAATTTTTCCACAACACTTTGCCGCAGATAGCTTTGTTGACTGCCTCCGTCTATTACGACGCGTATTAGGGAATTTTTATTTGTCCCCATAGCGATACAACGAGCTGTTTTTAAAAACACATTTGAAAAGGAACTGTGCCCACACATATTAAATCCTTCACTCTCTTTCTCGGATTGAGTTGCACATTTTCCCGTGGTCACTGTCATCTTAGAAGTTGAATTTGTTATCTCGTCACACAACGATGACATGTGTTTCCCACCACATTTAGCACATTTAAGGAACCGTAAGTTTCTGCACTTCCTCAATGTATGACCGATTCTTGCACAGCGAAAGCACCGGTTTGTTTTTCGAAGCACATCTCTCTTTTGCTGTATAGTCTTACCGTCAGCGCAATCTTTCGTTGTGTGTTCTGTGGAGTGACAAAAACACATTCCTCCGTGACATTCACTCTCACAAGGCTTGCAGTTGTTGTTGGTGCTGGCATCGTTACCTTTTCCTTTGTATGTAGGTGAGCGACTTTACTTCTCTCTAGTGCCTCCACCTCTCTTTTTGAAAATCGCATGATACTTTTGACATACTGATCTTTTATACCATGCAGAGATCCCTGTGATTGTGTCTGTGTATCTTCAGATTCACCTGTCGATGTTGTTTCGTCTCTTTCTGTTGCCCTATGGTAATCTACTCGAAGTTCCATGGGTAAGCAACGTAACAGGATCGATTTGAGCATTACGTCGTACAGATGTGATGGTACATTTAACGCAGTAAGAGAGCGAACAGCTGTTATACAAATTCTGCAAACCGAGAGCGTCCGTTTTTGCCCCTATAGGGCGGAGTGTAATCAATGTTTGCATATGACCATCAACCAATTTCTCCATATCGCCGTACTGCTCTTTCAATAAAGCCACCGCTGCGTCGTAGCATGCCGTTGAAGCTGTGAAGCCGGCAACGACTTTCTTAGCTGCTCCTCGTAACGCTCCTTCCAGATACTGGAATTTTTTGACGGAGGACAAAACTGGACGTTTTGATTAACTGCCACGTCGAACTGATCCCAGAATGGTATCCAATCCCGCATTTCCCCATCAAATGTCTTTAACTCTAATTTTGGAAGCTTGGTATTGCCCTTGAAATAATCATTTTCGCGTGGAACTTCGTTTGGTTGTTGCTGATACCTACGCCATTTCTGCAGACGGAGTTTTAACCTGAAAAGCATCGATATTGCTGCGTCATCGTATTTAGCCATCTTCTCACGTTCTCGCTCTTGTTCACTGGGCTTTATAAGTTCTTTGGTGATGATTTCCTGATCGGCCGTTTTAACACTCGCATGAACAGCTGCCAGGCGGTCAATGAGGGTGACAAGAACTTCTTCTATTATGCCATAGCGTTCTAAATTTGTGTCGTTTAATTGAGAGTCTTGTGCATTTAAATGCTCGGTCGCAGCCTTTATTATTTTAGTAAGTTGTGCCCTAAAGGCACCACGAGTAACAATTTCCATTATGATCACCGCTGGTTTCCCGGGTTTCGACACCAAATGTTAGACAACCGCGGTAAAAAAAGAGAAACACCGGCGAAATCAAAATTCAAAATGTTTATTACAATCTATAAGTATAGACTGACACGACTTCATGGAAGAAACTACGCAACAAGACTAACTCAACACAATGTGCTGTTGTAAGAATGTAGCGACTATATAAGTGAATAACGAGAGAGAGAGATTACAATTGTATGTACATTTGTGTTTCATAAGTACATGTGTTCGAATTCATATTATACATTGTGTATAACTAAAATTACGCATTAGGTATATAATTAATCCTTTTTATCAATTAGCTCAAATGAAAATGTTGGGTTGGTTTTTACAATAAAACCGAAGACAGTGTTAGGTCTTCCTCCCGTACGGAATAAATTTTTTTAACATCGACGTACATCAGAATACACATAAGGAGTTTTTTACTATGCATCCGTATCCCTATCCGGATCATGGTTCAAAATAAAACAGCCCAGATCATCGAACAGCAGATCAACGAGTAGTATTCTTGACATTTCCTATTAGTCAGTTCTATCAAAGTTCTGACATTTGAAAACAAAATAAACAAAAAATAAACAAATTGGAAATGGAAGCAGCTGCTATTGAGGTAAGTTGCGTTTATTTGTTAAATCCAAAAACTAATATTTGTATTAGTGGTTATTGGAAAATGATGCAGGCAGTGAGGAAAGCAGTGATGCTGACATTGTTTTGACGCTGAATGATGAAGATGAAGAAACGGATTTCTCGGCCGGCAGCGATCCAACATGTATGTATGTCGGCGTTACAGTCCATGAAGGACCTGAGCCGAGCTTCTCTCAACCAACCATGTTGTGTGTGATTTAATTTGGGACCTGTGAAAGGGACCTACAGTTTATTGCCGGTTCCGAATGGCGAATTTCGAGAAGCTTTTCATGAGAATTTTACTACAGGGGGTTTTGTCAGAACCCCGCTGAGGAGAAACACCGGGAAAACACGTTCGTTGACATGGCTGTGTCGGGACTCGATCCCGTGTCATCGGCGTCAGAGGCCAACACACTACCCACTGCGCCACAGTGGTCTCAAAGTCACGAGAGATTTCGAGGAAGTCTTAACAGCTTATAACAACGCGGACTTCAAAAGCCGTTTTAGGCTACATAAGTCAACTGTCTACCTTTTAATAGGTACACATAACAATTTTCAACAACTATCTATATCCATATATATTTATATTTTGCAACTGATTTCAGATCGTTATAAATTAACAAAACGGTTTGTTACTGCAAAAAAGGGACTACCTAAAACTTCACCCAACATTGAAATGTTCATATTTGTATGGTATATGGCAAATACAAATACTTTCCGAAAAATATCCAATTTATTTGGCACTTCCATTTCAACTGCATGGAATATAATTAGGAGAGTAGCATATTCGTGGCCAAACGAACATGAAATGGTAAACAATGCGACCTTGTTTATAGCTAAGACGAAAATTCCGGGAATCTTGGGTTGCATAGACGGGTCGCATATAAGGATTAAAGCACCCGTTATCAATAAGGAAAACTATTTTAATATGAAACGCTTTTATAGCATTTCGGTTCAGGGTGTAGTCGATGCGAAGAAAAAGCTTATCGACGTCTTTTGTGGTGAACCAGGTAGCTTGCACGATTGTCGGATCCTTCGAAGATCCAACCTACGTATGTATATAAAAATGCTACCGAAAATAGGAACGAACTTTTTCCATGTAACACCTTTTTGCTTGGTAATTCCGCCTACCCAGCTTTGGACTGGCTAGTTCCACCATTTAAAGACAATGGAATGTTGACAAATGCCCGTGGAAGGTTTAATGTAATCCATGCCAATGGACGAGTCCTTGCGGAACATGCGTTTGGTCTTCTGAAAACTCGTTTTCGAAGATTGATGCAGCTTACTGAACAAAGGAACATAAACTTTGTGGTCAATTTAGTGATATGTGGATGTATATTGCATAACATAGGTATGAATAACAACGATGAAATACATAGATGATTCGTTCTCCATAGATTCCGATCATTTTCCTATACCTGAGGTGTACGATGAGGCAGCAAGCAGCTCAAGACGACAACTTTTGTTAGATGATTTGATAAATAGAAACAAAATAATTATATGAAATTCAATCTTTTTTATTAAAATTAATCTACAAATACATTCATTTCCAAAAATAACTAAATTATATCACAAGAATTTAAAATCATTTACAATTATATTTACGTATGTATTAATTAAGAAAAGATATTCAGGCTTATTATGAATTTCGCCTGAACAACATTCCACCCGAAATATTTCCCTTTTTTTTTTTCTTCGCCTATTATGAATTTCGCGTGAAAAAAAAATGCCGTGTTTGAAAAAATTCCCTTATTACGAACACTAATTCCGGCCGAGATTAAATGTCAAACACAGCTAAAATGGTCACTTGTTTTTTGGTGGCGAACAGGATGAGGATACATGTATTAAAATAAAAGTTAGGCCAGAGTTGTTTGGTGATAAAGCTGATATTACTCTCATTCCATTGGAGGTTGGTCACCTCAATGGTTTGGAGTTTTATCATGTGCTTTACCGTATTTATTGGTGTTTCTAGGTACCCGAGGGTAGGTAGGCTGAGTGTGCTAGACCCTAACTTTGCGAGTTCCCTATACCCGGGAACCCACAATATCTTAATGTTGAACTGCTCAGCCATCTCATCTAGAGATAGGCGACAGTTAAGAGATAACTGATTTGTGGGTCACCGCCTCCAGGGACTTTATCGCAGATTGGCTGTCCGCGCAAATGATAATATCCTTAGCGGATATTACATTGATCCTGAGCCATGCAAGGGCTTCCGTTATCGCTGTTATTTCTGCCTGATACACACTGTAGTAATTTAGGAGTCTGAAAGATAGGCTGAGGTCAAGTTCCTTGGAGAAGACTCCACTACCTACACGCGATTCCATCTTAGAGCCATCGGTATAGAGGGAGATCGAGTCATCTGCAAAGGCGGTCACAGCGTACCCTTCCTGTTCAAGCAAGAGTAGTAGTTCGTTGACCACCACGTTCCACAGGAGAGGGGAGAGTACTCCACCCTGTGGTGTACCTCTGCTAATCATTCTTTGTGTTAGCAGTTGTCGTACCAGTTCTATCACTGATCCCGTAACACCCAGATCAGTCAACGCTTTGGTGACGGCCCATGGTTCAACATTGTTAAAGGCACCCTCAATGTCGAGAAAGGCGACTAGAGTATATTCCTTGCGCTGTTTCCACCGATTTGCCTTTGTTGTAGGCATGTTGATTATCCGACAGCCTTCCCGAGAAGCAGCTGTAACGAATGTGTGCGTCTAGAACCTTCTCTAGAGTTTTTAATAGAAAAGAAGTAAGACTAATAGGCCTCAAGTCATTTGCATACGTGTGGGAGCTTTTGCCTGCCTTGGGTATGAAAATGACTTTGGTTACCTTCCACTTGCTAGGGATGTATGATAGGGAGATGCAGCTCTTGTATATGACTACAAGCCAGGGGAGGATGATATCTGCTACCTGCCGGAGCTCAGCTGGTATGATACCATCCGGTCCTGGGGACTTGTAGGGTTCAAAGCTTTTTATGGCCCATAGGACATTGTTGTTGGTGACCAGGTTGGGAGCACGTTCGAGGGAGGATGCCGTCGGCTGGATGACCTGAGGAGGTGTCACAGAGGTCCGTTCTGGAGGTCGACAGATAAAATCCTAATGGCTATGCTGTGCATTTTAAGTTGCATTCAAGTTTATAAAAACTGCTTATGTTTGCAGTTATTTTTCAACATGTATTTCACTCTACTTGTCAAAATCAAACGTTGTTCGAAATGTCACAGCTGATTCGAAGTGGAATTTCGTTCGGGTGAAATTCACAATAACCTGTTTGTAATTCGGGCGAACAAAAATATTTCGGGCGGAATTTTGTTCGAGCGAAATTCATAATCTTCTTCTTCTTAGTGGGCGCTACAGTTCGGGGTGAACCTGGGCCTCAACCAATTTTCCCCTCCATCTACCACGATCTTTCGCTAGCCTTTTCCATTGCCGCACACCCAGTTGGCTGAGGTCCCCTTCCACCTGCGTGCGCCATCTTAAGGGCGGCCGTCCTCTGCTTCTTCGTCCCTCAGGGTTGGATTCAAAGACTCTCCGGGCTGGAGCTGTGGTGTCCATTCGCTCTACATGGCCCAGCCATCTTAGGCGTTGAATCCGTAGACGCCTGACTAGGCTCATGTCGCTGTACAGCCCGTAAAGTTCGTGGTTGAATCTTCTCCTCCATCCCCCGTCTGCGTTTATAGGCCCAAAAATCACGTGCAAAATCTTTCTCTCGAACCGACCAAGGGCCTCCTCATCCGCTTTTGATAGTGTCCATGCTTCTGCGCCGTACAACAGGACCGGGATGATAAGGGTCTTATATAGAGTCAACTTTGTCGTTCGGGAGAGGGCTCTATTACTCAGTTGCCTCCTGAGCCCAAAGAAACAGCGATTGGCAAGAGTGATTCTGCGTTTGATTTCGGAACTGATGTCGTTGTTCCAGGTCACTGCGGAGCCAAGGTAGACGAAGTCCTTAACTACCTCGAACTTATATCTGCCTATACAAACGTTCTGGCCGAGACGTCGGTGTTGAGCGTCCTTTTTTGATGACAGCATATATTTAGTTTTGTCCTCGTCTACCGTTAGACCAACTTTCGCCGCCTCCACCTCAATACTCGCAAACGCCTCATTGACATCTCGCTGGGATCTACCTATTATGTCAATATCGTCGGCGTATGCAAGGGGTTGCGAGGATTTGAAATAGATTGTGCCTCTTCTATTGGCCAGTGATTTTTGCACAATCATTTCCAATATGATGTTGAAGAAATCACACGACAGCGCATTGCCCTGCCTAAATCCTTTTTTGACATCAAAACTATCGGTAAGGTGTTCACCGATTCGGATGGAGCAGCGAGCGTTCTCCAAAGTCATCCTGCATAGTCTGACGAGTTTAGCAGGTATGTCAAAGGTAGACATAGCCGTGTATAGCTCGTCTCTAATTACGCTGTCGTATGCGGCTTTGAAGTCGACAAATAGGTGGTGAGTGTCGACTTGAAATTCATTGGCTCTCTCCAGTATCTGCCGTAGTGTGAAGATTTGGTCCATGGTGGACTTCCCTGGCCTGAATTCGCACTGATGAGGACCTATCAGCTTATTTACAAAAGGCTTCAGGCGTTCTCACAAAACGGCAGAGAAGATTTTGTAGGCGATTTTAAGGAGACTTATTCCTCTATAGATGGCGCAATCAGAGGGGTCTCCTTTCTTGAGGATCGGGCATACGATGCTGAGACTCCATTCCTCGGGCATGCTTTCCTCTAACCATATCTTACGGATGAGCTGGTGCATGCTCCCAACCAGGTCATCCCCAGCTGCCTAGAAGAGCTCAGCAGACAGTCCGTCTGCGCCAGCAGCTTTATTCGACTTGAGCTTCGATATGGCAATCTTAACTTCGTCGATCATGGATCATTCTGCCTGACAGCGGTATATTGACTAACATCGCCGTCTGCAGAAGTGGTTTTTCCATATTCTCAGCATCGACTGCGGTTCTACTACTAGGCGTCCGTTCTCATCCCTGCAGGTTTCCGTTCTGGCTTTATAACCTTGGCATGTTCGCTTTATCTGTTGATAAAACTTTCGAACGTCACGCCTGCAGTAACACCTCTCCAAATCCTCAATCGCGCGCTTCTTATGCTCTTTCTTCTTTCTTCTAAGAAGCTTATGCTCCTCCCTTCTTTTTAACTCGTAGAGCTCACGAGCTGCTCTTGTTCTTTTATGCAGCGAGGCCTTATATGCATCCTGCTTCGCTGTATGAATCCTCCTGCACTCGTCATCGAACCAGGTGTTTCTTCGTGGTGGAGCCTTGAAACCCAAATCTTCGGATGCAGAGCTTTTCAGGGCTTGTTTGCAAAGGCTCCACTGCTATTCTATTGATAGCGTGGAGGATTGAGGTGTATTGGAGAGCTTAAGGGAGACGCGATCGGTAAAAGCACGAGCGGTTTCTGGCGATAGTAGCTTTCCGACGTCCGAGGCGATACACGCCTCTCCCGGAATGCGCATGAATTCACCTTGAAGCCCGTTTTCGGTCGTACTGTCAAATATAGAAATTCTTTCTTTAACCGAACCACACGAATGTGGAACGCGCTACCTCGTTCAGTCTTCCCCCCTCAATACAATATGCAGACATTTAAGACCAATGTCAATAGGCAGCTCCTCTCCCTCTCCCTGTTACCTTCTGCTCGCACAACGTCCGTCGTTATAAAGCCTTGAGTGCGCGTACGACTCAAAAAATAAAAAAATGAAAAATAAAACTCCGTTGCGTTCGTGATATCCGTAGACGCATCTTGGCTACTACAAGATAGTGGTCCGAGTCGATGTTAGCCCCTCGGAAAGTTCGAACATCAAGAATAGTGGAGGGGTGTCTGACGTCGATCGCGATGTGATCAATCTGGTTGGTAGTTGATTGATCAAAAGACCGCCAGGTGCCTTTGTGTACATCGAGGTGCGGGAAGCGCGTGCTGGCTAGAAGGAGATTTCGCCCCGTAGCAAGATCAATCAGTCTGTGTCCGTTATCGGAGGTGGTGTCGTGTAAGCTATGTTCGCCGATGACTCGTTCAAATATGCTTTCCTTACCCAGCTTAGCATTGAAGTCTCCTAGTACAATTTTGATGTCATAGCTGGGACATTGGGCATACGTTCTGTCTAGGAGATCGTAGAACTCATCTTTGGCTGAGTCATCCTTGTCTTCCGTGGGGGCGTGGACGCGATCAGGCTGATATTAAGAAATTTTGCCTTGATACGGATTGTTATGAGGCGTTCGCTCACATGCCGAAAGCTTAGGACTTTTTGCCTTAGTCCACCTCAAACAACAAATCCGCATCCAAACAATCGTTGCCCTCTCTCCCTATAGCAGTCGCCGTAGTAAATATCGCAGTTTTTCATCCGCTTTGTGCCCGGTCCATTCCATCGCATTTCCTGGATGGCGGTGGTGTCCACTTTATAGCGGT
This sequence comes from Eumerus sabulonum, assembly GCA_951905685.1. Taxonomy (NCBI): domain Eukaryota; kingdom Metazoa; phylum Arthropoda; class Insecta; order Diptera; family Syrphidae; genus Eumerus; species Eumerus sabulonum. Next base: position 216,856,914 of record OX645060.1, read on the forward strand.
CTAGGGCGTCCGCAAGTTGTTCGGCTGCACGTGGCCTGTTTAGGGACCTAACATTCCACGTACAAAGCCGAAGATCATTGTCCTTTTTTCGTTTTTTGCAAGGGTCGTCAACATAAATCCGGTCCGTTATATTCGAGGCTTGTGGTTGTTTCGGAGTTTGTGTTTTTTTTTTTTTACGGTTACGGCTTACTAGGCCGTAGCCCAACCGACTAATCCTGTTTTTTGGCGCAGGAGGCTCGCCATTCGCCCTTCCCCGTCTGCAATTTCCATAGGAAATCTCCAGATGGCACCACGAGGAGGTGGGGATAGGACTTGTCGCAAGATGTTCGACTGCGGTGGCTCTTCTCGCTTCTTAGCAGGCCAGCATCCGTCGGATAGATGCTACCCCTACGAGGCCTTTGTTATTCCTTTGCCATCCCGAATGAATTATGAATTTTCTTTGATTCGAAATTCATAATAAGCCTGATTATTTGCCAACTAATTTTTTTAATAACTCGACCTTACGGTCGAAACGTTCCGCTCTGGCTCTTTCCCTTTTTTCCAAGAGTTTCCTTTTTTTTGCAGTATGCAAAAAGTGCATTGGTGGAAGCCTCTCCACTTCTCTTACTACCATCCACTGTTGCCCTGTATGCTCGAAGTAAATTCTTCAATTTGACTTCGAGCATTCGGACAGTGGTCTCTTGGCTCTGGAAGTTAAATATATACATATATATGTATATATATACACACAATATGCAAAACTGATTATTTTTGTTTACATACCAAAATATCTTGCGCTAGCAGGTCTTCCAGTACATTGCTCATTGCATTTTTTTTTTGTGTGTGCTGGAACTCGGCCTGCCTATTGGCATATGCGACTAGAAAGGCCTTGGTCTCTTGGTCCCTGGCACCATCCAAACCCTCCTAAAACTAAAAAAGGAAGTGTTAGTAAAAATGAACTCCTTGATTGCCATCATCACGACTTCCGAAGCGTGCCTTAAATACAATACCATCAGGCAGGCGACCGCTTGGCAGACCCAGGACGAGGTGGTTGAACCAAGTCCAAAAACTCGCCTGGGTGCGCTTGGGCATAGCGCCTGATGAGTTAGAGTCGATGGCGGAGGACTGAGTGGCCTGGAGATCACCGCGCATTACCCCCGCGACTCTCTTAGGCCCGGTGCACACATGCGGTTTTTTGACGCACGGTGACGCTGCAGCACCGCATTTGCGTCTTACAGTACTCACAAATAAATCGAGTGGTGCACACGCACTTGCGGTGACGCTGCGTCACCGTGCGTTTTTCTTGCGGGAAAAAAGACCCGCAAGTTTCTGCGGGACCGCAGCGTCACCGCAAACGCAGTTGCGTCTTCCAGTACATTGTTTTGTATTGTGCAGTGCACACATGCGTCATTTTACCGCGAATTAATTTCGATTGTTAACAAATATGGAAGGATTTGATGTAGAACTATTTATCGAGGAGATAAAAAATTTCCACAAATATGGAATGTTGCTTCCGAGGAGTACCATGACCGGCAAAAGAAAAAGGCGGCGTGGATACAGATCCAACCACCTACTCCTATTCAAATCACTCAAACATCCAACACGGAAAATGCTGAAAATCCAATATCTCCAGCGTCATCGCCGACGACTTTGGATATCCAGTCGTACAGGGACGAAGACTGAATTTAAAAATCGAATCTCGTTTTCTTTATATGTATACTCCCATTTATGTACATATGTAAATATGTAAATGTGTACAAATTTTACTTATTAATTAATATTACGTAGTTATAATCGAAAGCGCAGTATTGTAATTTACTTATAAATCACTTACCGTAGAGTTACAGCAAGCATTTCAATTGGAGGTATGGACAATCTCATATGTGTATTCTGAGACTTGATTTTTGGTGAAACTTTAACTGCCAACTCATCAAAAGATCTTACACTCATTAGAAAATAGTTAAAAAACTTTTCAGAATTTTCCCTCATATTTGTAAATGAAGTATAAAATAATCCTTTTGTTAGCCGATGGTCAACAAAAGGATGTACCCAAAAACGTCGTTTCTTTTTAAAAACATAGTTTTTATACACTAGGTACGCGAAAATTACTCGTTTCTTTTTGTAAACCTCCATTGCTGCAAGCCGAACGCAAACTGCAGATTGAGACCTGCGAGAAAATCCCGCATGTGTGCACTGAACAATTGTGTCACCGCAGCGGCACCGCAGCGTCACCGTGCGTCAAAAAACCGCATGTGTGCACCGGGCCTTAATGGAACATGCGGGTCACTGAAAATAGGTGTTTTTTATTATGCATCGAGATCCCGATCCGGATCACGACTCACACGCATTACAATAACAACACGTGAACCACCTCCTCGATCTGGTTCAATTTTCATGATCCGCAAATTAGTTAGACTATTTCTAGTTTGGCATTGATATTAGGAAGATCATTGCCTGATGAACATATAAAATTGTGGCCGGGATTTGGTTAATTAATTTTACCTTCGGTATAGAGAATTTGTCCTCATAATACTTTAAAATGTGTGTATTAATTTAAATTTCTAAAAACCTAGGGTGAATTGGGGTTATATTATCCCAATGTGTGTACACCGATAAAAAATATTATCATCAACATTTATGTAAATCGGCTTTATCAAATTTGTATGAAAACAAACATTTTCTTTAACATGGCAGTTCCACACTTAATTTGTTTTCAAATATCAGATCTTTGACAGAACTGAATGAGACGAAATGTCAAGAATGCTACTCGTTGATCCGTACTGTTTTATTTTGAACCTTGATCCGGATCGGGATCTGGATGCATAATAAAAAACGCCTAATGATGATGATGAAAATATGAAAACAATTTTGCAGCCTGTAGAATGGACTTCTTGTCTGTTACATTTATTACGTTTGAAGTTATACAAAAACATATAGCACACGACCGGTGGTGCATGTGGCCTCCAGAAAAAAAAACTCCATTACCCACCGGTGGGTCATGTGGAAGTCAATTTGAGTTGTGTTAAAATGCATTTGTTTACATACTTTATTTTGTCCGGCCGCTCCATTTCCACAACAAATAATTTTTGACATTTAAGTGTGGAATTACCATACCAAAGAAAATTTTTCTTTTCATACAAATTTGATACGATTGATTTAAATGCTGATGATGATAGTTTTTATTGATATACACTTTTTGGAGGTAATATGTCCCCAATTCACTCAAGGGTTTTACAAATTTAAATTAATACACACATTTTATAGTGTTATGAGTGCAATTAGTTCATACTGAAGGGAAAACTGTTTAACCAAATCAGGGTCACAATTTTATATGTTCATCAGGCAATGATCTTCGTAATTTGAATGCGAAGCCAGTGGGAAATAGTGTGAACTAGTTTTCGGATCACGAAAGTCGATCCAAATAGAAAGCTGGATCACGTGTTGTTATTGTAATGCATGTAAATCGTGATCCGGATAGGGATACGGATGCATAATAAAAAACACCTATAATACAGTCTAAGTGAAACTATGTATGTACATGTGTATGTTTGTACTTAAATCCTTTAAACACATTTAATGCCTTCAACTGGATCTAGCCGTTTGACAACACGCATAGAGGAGCACTAGCTCATAAACCAATTAGCTAACGGTTAATAAGTTCTACACCTTTTACACATCTAACCCCTGGTGGGATACTTCAAATTCAATCATCTTTAAGGCAGGTATTCACCTCACACCACATACCACATGTATTTTTCGAATACATAACTTTGGCGATAGGGTAATGTCCCCAGTAGTCGAACACTTAGTGGTTTACTGTAAAGTAATCGTTAACTGTGAAAGAATTATTAAACGTAAATATATGAAGTTAAATTAATTAGATGCTCAAACTCAAAATGTTTATATTAAATTTAGGTTTTCCTTAGCGACTTTGAGTGTTTCTTTATAAGAAAATAGAAACTGGAAAACAGCCCAATTCCCCAGTAATCGAACACTTGTTTCCTGAAGTCAAACGTAAAGTTTCCAGACTTCGAACACAAGCTTTCGTGTAAGAATAAACCTTAAGAATAGTTAAAAGAATTTTTTGAATTATTATTTCTTTCCAATTTTATTAAAAACATAAACACAAAAGCCTTTAAAAGAAAAAAAAAAGGAAAACTTAAAAAAATAAATCACAGTATTCATAGGTATAAAAAAATTACGTTATTCAGTCTTTTAGGTTTAAGATTTAAGCTCAAAAAATACAGACAAATTCTTCATTTTGAGCCTCTTCAAATTTCATGGTGCAAAGTTCAGTGCACGCTATCGATCAAAGTGTCGCAGTTATACATATGTCCAATGGTTTCTAAAGTGTTTTGTACGCATTTGCTGTAATCTACTGCATTTGCATTAAAGGGGTAAATACCACCTTTTTGAAAAGCATTTTGTACAATTTTAGACCGATTCTTTTTATCTAACACCATTTTTAGTATATTACAAAATTTTGTTTTTATAACAGACTTACCGGTGTTTTCAGGCATATTCTGCCATTCCCTCACAGATATCTTATAGTCACTTTTAATACCTTTAAACGCTCCCACATCTGCAGGCTGCATGATGTGCGTTGGGTTAGGAGGTAGTGAATAGAGGATTATTTGATTGTTAGAACAAAACTCGCTTATTGCCATTGATAAATGAGACTTATGTCCATCAACTAGTAAAAGGACCGGTCTTTTAATATTATTTTGATCAAGTCACCCGAGAGCACTGTGGCGCAGTGGGTAGTGTGTTGGCCTCTGACGCCGATGACTCGGGGTCGAATCCCGACACAGCTATGTCATCGAACGTGTTTTTCACGGTGTTTCTCCTCAGCGGGGTTCTGACAAAACCCCCTGTAGTAAAATTGTCATGAAAAGCTTCTCGAAATTCGGAACCGGCAATAAACTGTAGGTCCCTTTCACCTATGTGAAAATGAAGTCACACACAACATGGGTGATTGAGAGAAGCTCGGCACAGGTTCTTCATGGACTGTAACGCCAACATACATACATACACCCGCTAAAATCATTTGCGACATATTCATAAAAAGTTTCCGACCTCATCCACCCAGTCCCAGAACGACCAATGATCTAATCTTCCGGCATATTTTGAACAAGTTTTGATGGAGGGTTTCGTAAATATGGGAATACGATTTCAGGGGGTAAATCATTCCGCTGGCACTAAACACCAAAAGAACCGTCAAGTTTTCTTTTTCGTTTGATGATTTTACTTCATAAAGGTTTTTGAAACCCCTTGGACCGATAACTTTTCCTATTTTCGGGGCAAAACTAAAATAAGTTTCGTCTCCGTTATAAATTCGAGTGGGGTCATCTAAAATATCTGAGCCGTTTTCAAATTATGGAACCATTGGCGTATAACTTCTTCCGTAACGATTGCTCTGGCCTTACATAATGATTCTGAGGCCCGTAAGCTTACCTCCTTATGTCGCTTCAAAAAATTATAATACCACTTCTTGCCGGGTCTATCGTCTTTGAACGGAGTTTTTCGCTTTTCATCCCTAACTATTTTTTGAATCACATCCAAAAGGTCGTTTATTTATTGGGGGAAACCGCATTTGGCAATATTTATTAACCATTCTACAACCCTGAGTTCCTCACTTTCTGTAAGAACTGTGGAAGGACCCATCCGTTTTAGCTCATCTGCAATTTTCCCTTTGATGCGATCGTGAAGTGTAGTAACAGGAACATCAAACTCTCTACTCGCTGCTCGAATGCTTAAATTGCTTACACGAATAGCTTTTAAGGCATTTGCTAACGAGGCTGCACTATAGGTCTGATATATTCGTTTCATTGTGTCGGACAAAGGAAACTAAAAATGTAGAATTTCCTTGATCCGAACACTAAAGAAAAAGATGTTCGAATACTGGTCCTAAAGATTTTAGTATATTTACTTGTATAAAAACGTAACCCCTTTTTTATTTCCAACAATATTTGAAGCCTGAAAAGGAGAAAAACATTTTGAAGAGATTGCCTATATTCGAACACTAGTGTTCGAATAGGAAAGTCGTAAAAATGTAGTTTCCTATGATCGAACAGTAAAAATACAATAAAATTCATCAATTTTTCAAATAAAGCTTTAACTAAACGAATAGTAATAGATATAATATAACGGAAAAACTTTTGAAGGTATGTATTTATCCCAATTTCCACACAAAACCCGCAGTTTCCCACAACACTCGCAACAGTTTTTTTTTTCTACTAAACCCTTATATGACCGCACTCTCTGAGACCTCAACTCAAATGACTACTTTTTATAACTTTGACATATTGTTCCCACTGATCGTTTCTGAAAGTTAAGGGAGAATACCCCAATTAGAATTTCGCATTTGCGGAAACTGAAAATCAGGGAAACAACACAGTTTAGGCGGTTTGTTAAATAAAGCGTTCGACTACCGGGAGTGTTCGAATTTAGGCTACTCCACCCTACTCTCGTTTCGTTCGTTGGAATTTCGAAACTTTTTAATATTTATTCGCCTCCTTATCTAGTGTTCTCTCTCTTGGTTGAATTTTAAATATATTACTAATGGCGTCTAGCCAAAAATGCTCATTCATGTCGAAAGGGATGCATCCGCATTTGTGGAAAAGCAAAAGGAAAAGAAGAAAATCGAAACCATTGAGAGGGAATCGAAGAACTTTCAGTGCTTGTTCGTGGAGCGACGAGGCGATATTCTCGTGTGCGATCCTTGCCGAGATACCAATATACTCTGTTCGTTGGTTGCTTGCCGCAAAGACTCCGTTAACGCTGTACCATATCTCCATGGAAACAGTATGTATGCAATGTGTGACTCATATCGTTTCTTGCGACGTAGTCGTTCATTTTTACACATGAGCCAAGTTCAATTGCAACTAATATCCGTGTACACACATGAGTTGAAACGGAATTTATTTTTGTTATAAAGGAATTATACAAAACATACATACCTACATACATATATGCATTCAGCATTCCATAACTGCGAGGCTCGCGACGACGACGATACGGGCGAAGGACGATTCGATTGTGCCCTTGTGAATTTATACCAGCAACTAAAAGACAATAGTGTGCTAATATTAGGTATACATATGGATATGTATGTACGTACACACATGCATACACATGCACATAGTATAAATTGCCAGCCAACCAAACCCGGAGATTCTTTTCAATTTCAAGTTCGACAACGATGTCAAGCGCTAAAAGACATTTAACGAATGGTAATGTAATCATGATAGATATGAGAAGAGAATCAGATAAAAACGAATGAAATTTCATTCGAGCGCTAAAGAAGCGCAATGGCTCAAGTACATATATACATATGTATGGCTAAGTATCGAATCTAAATGTATACACACACACATACATACATACATATGTACATATGCACATACTTACTTACTTGAACTCATTTTCAGAAATTAAACGACCAACCATCCACCCATCCCCCTGCTATAAAACCATTGCTTTCCAAGAAAATTGAAGACCCAAAATTACGGCTTACACTGTCTTAGGCAAACACAAAACAATTCAAATTACGAACGACGCCTAGAAGAAATTAGCTCAATTTAACCCAAGTAGAGTAGACCGTTTACATAGTAGAATGTACATAATTGCCGTCAGGCATAAAGTGTCAGAAGTGAGTGATCTCGCCGTCAAGGTTCATGATGAATTTAGGAACCCTTTCCCGGTAATATTGCCTTTGGGGAAAGACGTCGAGTAACAGCAATCAAGTTGTTTAGGTAGTTTCCTTTTGTTATTTCATTACCAAAATTAATCCTACTCGAGTGAGATGGGTTACGTTGGGGTTAAGAAGGTTGATAATTATCATAATTCTTGGTTATTTGCAATATTGGGTCGTGTCTTGTACATTTATACTGAGTGTTATTACTTCTCCAGTGGATACATTTGCAAAAAAAAAAATATTTTTCCAGGCAAAATCGGTTATAACGAACTCGACGGGAGAGTTTGTTCGTTATATCCGGTGTTTCGTTATAACCGATTTTCCATTTTTTGTTCTTTATTAAAAAGTGGACAAACTTTTTTCAATGGAAGTCTCTGAAATACTGCGTCGTGCTACCGTTCCTTACGTAAAATTAGAGCCGAGAGAGAACAAAATCCGAATTCGTCGAAAAAATTGAGATAAGGGGTGGCCGTGATGCAGTGGTTAACATCATCGACCGCCGAGCGGAGGGTCTATAGTTCAAATTCGCTTCATAGCGAAGAAAAAGTAATTCCTATACGGACAAAAAGTATGCAACGCAGTTGTGAATGGAAAGTGACCAGACGTAATGCTGCTGGCATAACACTCACAGTATATGGTCATCTGAAATTCATCCTCTGCGTATGCAATACTAAAGTGCTCGAACGAATTACTAGGGACTATAACCAACTTGGAATTGGTCGGCTCTCGTCCTATCTAGGACAACCACCTCTCAGAGTAGTGAACGAACATCAACGACCGAAACCACTGCACTCCGTTCAGGTTGTGTGTGTAAAACACATCATAAGAGAATATGTATATAAAATAACAAAAAATATTTTGGTTGTCCGTAAAGTAGGCTTGCGGACGATTATTTTACGTAATAACGTCATAACAAAACACTGATGAAAAATGAACAACACGCGATGTTTCCAAGCGATCCACCATCTAAGTACTAACCGCACCAGACGCTGGTTGATTACGGTGTTCGGACGACGGCTGATACATATCAGATTGCTCGGACAGTGTTGTGTTTTTGGCAAGGAAACGCACACACTCATGAGCTGCTGGTGAGTGAGCAATTATCAAACGTACGCGCTCATGAGTAATTGGCTGTGAGCATTTTTTTTCGCGTTGGAAATTGGCACATGCACATGTACATATGTACATATATGTACATACATCCAACATACAAACTCCAGACTTTTTCACACGAATTCTTCAGGATCGTATTTGCGTGTAAAAACAGAATTATGGTGTATGCATGTACATACATATGTATGTATGTATCACCCGAATTACTGATTACTCCTAAAAGTATGCCTACGTTTTATGCATGAGGTTTTTCATGTCATCGCCAAATTTTTTTCATGCCCAAGTATGCAAACAAAATTCTATCCCATAGGCAAAATAGATGCCTCTCTATCGCTTGCTCTCGCTTGCACGCTCAGCTCAGGCGTGACGTGACAATCAGTCATACTTTTTCGTACGCGCAGCCGGTGTTCATCGATTTATAAGACGTTATCACGTTGAAAAAAAAAAAAAAAAAAAACTGTTGAACCTGAACGAGCGAATATGGACATTGTCAGAAATCTAGTGCGTTTTGACAGCTCAATTGCAATTTAATTTGAAATTTGATTTTTTTGAAGATTTATATTGCTGACCTTGAAATAGCTGATATGAAATGTCATTTCAAAGTACGTCTGACGCACTCGCACGTAACGTAGAGAACGGTATCACTAACGCAGTAGGTATTGTAAATCGCGCTTAAAAAAAAAAAAACAGAAAAAGGGAATTCCCCGTAATTTATTATTTGAAATTTCTATATTCTTTTTTCAATATTCTTTAAAACGGCAGATTTTTTAATTTTAAATTTAAAACTGTTCGTTATAAGCGATAATCGCTATAACCGATATTTTGTTAGTGCGATTGACATGAACCTTTGTCGGGACCAATGTCGTTATAACCGGTTTTGGCTGTACCTAAACATGAGTCAAAAAAAAACTTATAAATGCATGCCCTCATATATCAGATAATTAATTAAACGAATTCGTTTCATATAAATATTAAATACAAAACATTTCTTTATTTCGGCCCAAATTTACAACATATTTCAAACACAATTCACGTACAAAGATTTGATATTAAGTACTGTACTTTTCATGTTTTAGATTCTTAAAATTTTGCTAAAAATACTGGAGGGTACTATGAAAAACCAAAGACAACGTAATAATTATGTAACAGTTATGTGCATAAATAAAATATACACATTTATAAACGTGTAAGTAGATAAATACAGGGTCTTTCACCAGATTTCACTAAAAATTGAATCACAACACTTTGCTTGTAATGTGAGTCTCTCATTTCTACCCCTTACTTACTGTGCCTCAACCAACAAGCGTCTCCAGCTGGCCAACCAGCGCCGCACGCCCAGTTGGTTAAGGTCGCCTTCCACTTGCGTGCGCCACCGTTGATGCGACCGTCCTCTGCCGCGCCTTCCTTCCAGGGTGGATTTAAAGACTCTTCGGGTCGGAACTGTATTTTCCATGCGCTCTACATGGTATAGCCACCTTAGACACTGTATCCGTAGTCGTCGTACCAGGCCGATGTCGCTGTACAACCCGTACAGTTCTTCGTTATATCTTTTCCTCCATACACCGTTTGAACCAACGGGACCGCAAATAGTGCGCAGAATTTTCCTCTCGAGTAAAGGAGGACTGGGATGATTAAAGTCTTATATGGTGTTACCTTGGTTTTCCGAGAGAGTGCTCTACTTCTCAATTGCCTCTTGAGCCCAAAGAAACAGCGAATGGCAAGAGTGATTCTGCGTTTTATCTCAGCGCTGGTGTTGTTGCCGCTGGTCATCAGTGAGCCAAGGTAGACGAATTCCTTGACCAATTCAAAGTTATATCCGCCCATGGTGACGTTCTGGCCAATACGTCGGTGTTGTCCGTGTCTTTTAGATGAAAGCAGATATTTGGTTCTACACTCATTAACCTTGAGACCCATCTTATCCGCTTCTACCTCAATGCTTCCAAAGGCCTCACTGACGTCTCGCTGTGTCCGTCCAATCACGTCAATAAATAAATCGTACCTCTTGTATTGGCCAGTGACTCTTTCACGATCTTTTCAAGCACGATGTTGGAAAAGTTGCATGACAGCGCGTCACCTTGCCTAAATCCTTTTTTAACATCAAAGGTCTCGGTTTGCTCATTACCGAACTTAATGGAGCAGCGAGAGTTCTCCATTGTCATCCTGCACAGTCGGACGAGTTTGGCAGGGATGTTAAAACTAGACATGGCTTTGTATAGCTCATCTCTATACACGCTGTCATATGCAGCCTTGAAATCGACGAAGAGGTGGTCAGTGTCGATTTGGTATTCCTGGGTCTTCTCCAAGATCTGCCGCAGCGTAAATATTTGGTCTATTGTGGATTTAACTGGCCGGAAACCACACTGATAAGAGCCGATCAGGTTATCAACAAACGGTTTCAGGCGTTCACACAATACGGCAGAGAAGATCTTATATGCGATGTTAAGGAGACTTATTCCCCTATAGTTGGCGCAGTTATAGGGGTCTCCTTTCTTATGGACCGGGCAAACGATGCTGAGATTCCATTCGTCGGGCATGCTTTCCTTCGAGCATACCTTGCAAATGAGATGGTGCATGTACCTCACCAGCTCATCTCCAGCCGCCTTAAGAAGCTCAGCAGACAGGCCGTCTGCGCCCGCGGCTTTATTAGACTTCGTCTAGGTCGGGTGGACTGAATTCTGTTTCATTGTCGTCCTCAGTTCTCCATTTTCATCCCTGCAGGCCGCCGCTCTGGCTTTGTAGCCATGGCATGTTCGTTTTACCTTATTGTAAAACTTACGGGCGTCATTCCTGCGGAAGCATCCCTCCATCTCCTCGACCTCTTCTTTCTTCTGAAAAGCGTGTGTTCCTCTCTTCTCTTCTGCTCATAGATTTCACGAGCAGCTCTCGTCCGTCGTTGCAGCATGGTTTTATATGCCTCTTGTTTTGCTGCTTGGGCTTGTTCGCATTGTTCATCGAACCAGGGGTTTCTAGGTGGTGGCGGTTTGAAACCCAGCACCTCTGAGGCAGCGTCTCTGACGGCGCTCTGGCAATGCGCCCATTCCTGTTCTATTGTTTGTGCTGCTGTAGGCGGATTTTGGGAAAGCTTGGAGAAGACACGATCGGCAAAGATTCTGGCAGTCTCTTGCGATTGTAGCTTTCCGACGTCAAACTTACATTGTCCTACTGGACTCCTAAGCATTCTTGATATCCTCACTCGTACCTTGGCTACAACAATGTAGTGATCCGAGTCGATGTTGGCCCCTCGGAAGGTTTGTACGTCGAGAAACAGGAGGAGTGTCTGGCGTCGATCGCAATGTGATCAATCTGGTTGGTGGTCGATTGATCAAAAGGCCGCCAGGTACCCTTGTGGATGTTGAGATGGGGGAACCGCGTGCTTGCTACAAGGAGGTTACGCCCCGCTAGGAAATCGATTAGCCTTAGTCCGTTGTCGGATGTGGTGTTATGGACGCTATGCTTTCCTATGATCGACTCAAATATGTCCTTTTTGCCCAGTTTTGCATTAAAATCTCCTAAGACTATTTTTGTGTCGTAGCTGGGGCATTGGGCATATGTTCTGTCTAGGAGGTCGTAGAATTCTTCTTTGAGTCCATCGTCCTTTTCTTCCGTTGGGGCGTGAGCGCATACTAAGCTAATGTTTCCAAATTTAGCTTTGATGCGGATTGTTATGAGGCGTTCGCTTATGTCTCGGAAGCTTAAGACTTTTCGTCGAAGTCTTCTCCGAATAACGAATCCGCACCCGAATAGGCGCTGTTTGTTTTCCTTGTAGCAGTTCCCGTAGTAGATGTCGCAGTTTTTCATCCGTTTTTTGCCTGGTCCATCCCATCGCACTTCTTGGGGTGCGGTTATATCTGCTTTATAGTAGTTGAAGGTTTGTTCCAATTAATCACCTGCGCCCGGTCTATTAAGGGACCTAACATTCGAGTTGCAGACTCTCAAGTCCGTTAGTCGTTTGCAGGGGTCGTCAGCTTTGTATCGGTCCGTATCCGAGGCTTGTTGTTGTTTCGGAACAAGTAGGTTTTTACGTGATAGGGATGTTACCCCTAAGCACAACCCCCAACCTGGAGGGCCAGGTTCCTCTTTCCCCAGGAACAAGGAGTTGGGTCGCTGCACACATTGGTTCACTACCTGGTGTGTGCCAGGGTAGCTTTCCAGGGGGGGCCACGCGGAGGCTGTGTGTCAACTTGGATTGAGCAGGGACAGAGATCGAAGCTGGCGTTTGCCATGTTAAACGCGATAAACTTCTCTGCTCATTTCTATCACGCCAATAAGAAATTTTGTTTTTCGAAAAACACGCACAAAGAAAATATGCTCTCGACTTCAGCCTTGGATCAAAACTGAAAGAAAGAGGTCCCCTTTCTAGACAAATATCGACGAACGACGAAGTGGTACCAATTCTCGAGTTATAACTAGATCGCGGTACGAGTGTCATAATGTGACACAATTCAATTCGATTCGGCCAAGTTCCCTTAATTGCCACACCTCTTATGAACAATATACATATGTATCCTTTAAGAGCAAGCAACATTTTTTATCAACATTATTTTTGTTCCTTGGCTTCGTACTAATCCTTATCACCACCTGTCTTACTTAAAGCAACTGTGCCTCTATTTTTTTTCTGCCCCAAAATCGTAGCTCTGTACGTTTTTGTTATTTGGGTATAAATTATTCAGTTGCATCGGCAATGGAACGTTTCTGCAACGATTACTTAATTGCAACGATTTCTTAATTTTTTTGACTGCACCTGATTTGCTAAGGCGTCTGACATAAAGGGACTTAAATGACTAACCTAACCCATAAAATAATTTTTTTTTATTTACAAAAAGCTAGGCAATTTTCGCCGTGATACTAACAAAAAAAAAAGAAAAAGAGAAGCAGTCATGGGACTGCTGACAGAAGTGAAAACTTCAAACTAGAAATAACAGTTTTCCCTTTTAAATTAATTCCAGCATCAAGAATTTAATTTTTTTTTAAATTGTAAGTTGAAATTATTAACATTAATCTGGTTGTCGCATATATCGGCACTCCGAGCACTAACATTATTATATATTTTATTTATCGGTAAAATTCATATATACATATATTATGGGCGGCGCATGTTCTGGACAAAATATAAATACAGTTTATTTGAAGTAATAATTAATATACACATATATTTATACAAAGTGTTTATATTTACATACATTGTGATGAATTCAAGTATCAGTGTAATTTTCATTATTTGCATTATTATTTTCATTTATTTCAACAAAACTTAAATTATTTATTCATTGTTAGACTACTGGATGAATCCCTGATGAGTATAATATCTAATCTTCCAAAATCTTTCGTAAACAAGCCAGTAATTTGTTTCAGGCGAGTATAAATCTGTTCCAATAATTCAGCAGAAACCATGCTTACTTTGACTTTAATAAACACGAGTAAGCAGCAGATTATGCCATGGAATTCTTCGTCCTCTTGCTGGGCCTAGTGAAACACTCAATTTATGTCTGTTATTATCTTTTTCTGTTCTTATTCTTCTTTGTTCTTCAGTTTCTTCGTTTATTCTTCTTTGATTTCTTTGTCTATTTTTTCTGTTCTAATTCTTCTCTGTTCTTCAGTTTCTTCTTGTCTTCTTTCAATTATCTTCTGTCTTTTGTTCTGAATTTGTTCTTCTGTTCTATTCGCATACCATGACTGAGAGATTATGAGAGAGACTGTGTGTGTGTGTGTGAGAGAGAGAGAGAGAGAGTATGAGCACATGTGCTTTTTGCTACAAACTCTAGCTTTAGATTGTACCGTTCTAGGTTAGTGTGCTGGGTTAGGATCACAAAGAAAAATGTCTATAATAATATGTTATGATGAATAGATTTCTATATTGATAAGCTTTTTCAACATTACGAGTAAGTGACAATGGGCCTGTATACACGAGAATATCGCTAGCAGCATGAAGACCGGTTTGATGCTCTACACTGAAGCATACACGGGATTCATTTTTCAAGAAGAAGAAATTGTATATGTGAACCTTGTTCAATTGTGTTAGTGTTTCTGTCTTTTTGACATTTCATTTGAAAGAGATATTTCCTTTGACAGAGATATTAAGTGCAACCACGCACTAAAATGTCCCTTTGTTTTTTTCCGATGTTCACTGCTTGAAAGATCAATGACGATTGAAGCGCAACACCAGGCAAAAAAAGTGCGGACTCGAAAACTGAAGAGTTGTATATGTATTAGTTTTCCACTTCTGTTCACCCACTAAATTTGCGGAAGAAAATGGTATTCCGTTTCGTACCGCAACCTTCAGCTCCCTCTCCAGCAAAACCGGTTTTTTTCGGATGATATATTCTCGTGTATACACCCTCAATAGCCTGAACCGTGACATGCTCAATGACTATGAATTGTTGAATCATCTATAGCAGCGGCAGCCTTCACAGTTGATGCACATTCTGTGTGTATGTATGTTGGCGTTACAGTCCAAGAAGGACCAACTTCAAGCTTCTCTCAATCACCAATGTTGTGTATGATTTTAGTTTTTCTTAGGTGGAAGGGATCTACAGTTTATTGCCGATTCCGAACGGCGAATTTCGAGAAGTATTTCATGACAATTATACTACAGAGGGTTTTGTCAGAACCCCGCTGAGGAGAAACACCGTGAAAACCCGTGCGATTGCGATCCCGTGTCATTGGCGTCAGAGGTCAATAAACTACCTACTGCGCCACTGCGCTTCTCAATGATGAGAACAAAATGCGCAGACCTGTACTGAGCACATGCTATGCATTGAAAATTCGAGCATCTGAAATTCTATTGCATATTTTCGTTATTCTTTTTGTTACAAATGTCTTGCCACTACCTGCTGGTCAAGTTAAATATATCAGCAATATTAGGAAAAACATTGTATGAAACAGAATTTCTCGCTGGTCTTTATTGGCTCGGCGCATAAGACAATACATACAATGCACACTAAAGTTATGTTTCGTTGAAATGACGAAGTACATCTTAAAACCTACTTACTCCTTACTTCGGTAACCCTAATGCTGAAATTTTCAAATAAAGTGTTTGGACATGTTTTTTTTATAAATAATAAATAAGATTTATTATTAGCATCGACATGTTTTCTGTACTTAAAATTAAAATGAACGCTATCAGTTAATTTTGTTCCACAAACAGCCATTGGTTAAAAAAAAATTAAAATAGTAAAATAATATCCCATTAAGAAATGGTTACAAAAATTAAAATTTTAATCCAAATCAACTGTAAAAAATAAAAATAAAGCGTTTCTGTCAAACATATTGTATGTGTAGATTATGTAACTGTTAATAAATGCCATGTTTAACATGCTATAAAACTGACACATACAGAGTTCGTTTTTCGAGATCAACTCGAGACAACTCCCTTTGTCTGATTATAAAATTTGGCTTGTACGACAGCAGCGTCTGTTCATTTGCGCCCTTTTTTATTTCGCATTATATCGTTCGTTAGAAATATGGAATTGAAAACATTGCAGTGGTTCAATAATGTTTTTACACTGACTGGTTAGTCCCTGGGCTGGTGTACTACATATGTATGTATATGTACATATGTACATATGTTTGTATATTGGCGTTACAGTCCATGAGGGACCAGAGCCGAGCTTCTCCCAATCACCCATGCTGTGTGTGATTTTGTTTTCGAATGGGTGAAAGGGACCTACAGTTTATTGCCGGTTCCGAACGGCAAAATTCGAGAAGCTTTTCTTGACAATTATACTACAGGGGTTTTTTTCAGTACCCCGCTGAGGAGAAGCACCGTGGAAAATATGTTCGATGACATAGCTGTTGTCGGGATTCGATCCCGTGTCATCGGCGTCAGAGGCCAACACACTACCCACTGCGCCACGGCGTTTTCTGCATATGTACATATATATGTATGTACATACATATATTCAAACCATATCGATGACATATGTACCTTTTTGTTGACCACTTGTAATTGTTTTCGCCTCGAAGAATAGTTTTGGTAAATTCTATTATATCTGATTTTTCCCTGAGTAGATTGAAGGGGATATTGTCTTCATCCGAATCAGAAATATCATAGCTGAAGATGAGACTTCGCTTTCAACTTCATCGGCATCCTCCATAACAAAGTTGTCATCACTACTACTTTTTAAATCTCCTTGAATTTCGTCGTCTTCTGAAATAAAATCGTCTTCGCACATTCCAAACATTGTCTCGACTTCACCATCAATTGTTGGTCGGAACACATTTTATTATTCTATCGCAAAACAAACAACGAAAACCAGCCCAAATAAAACAAGCACATGCAAAGGAAAAAAAAAAACACAAAAAAGTTATCCTTCGACGTTTCCACGAATATACATACATACATGTGGGATTGCCTGTTCAAAGAACACACTCCGTTACGTTAAAATTGAATTCATTTATTAAACACTTCGACTGTACATCTACATATTCTGCGTATAAAACTATCTTAAAGGGCCCACAGACCTCACACTTGTGTGCACACATGTGTATCGACACCGGTGTGTGATTCCGCCACACACGTCACACCGATAGAGCACCGACACCAAAAATTAAAGACTTTTGATTTTTACTCGCTCCGTGTCTGACACCGAAAATAGTGTGTGCACCAGCCCACAGACAGCACACATATCCGCACACCGACACATGTGTGCACACAAGTGTGCGGTCTGTGGGCCCTTTTACTACTTCGTGGCGGTGGTTTGGTGACCGACCGTCGCGATTGCCGATTACTTTCAGAGTGTCCCCTTACGTGCTTCTCCTACCGTTTTCGTCCTCTTAGTGTATGTAGGTATGTCCCTTATTCCACGGCGCGTCTCTTTGACTTGCAGGCCTCGGTGATTTCCTTTTGGACTGATATTCCGAGCAGCAAGAGTTATTCCATGCAGCTTTTTTTCATTTCGCAGCAGTGTGCGTTTTTTTTTTTTACATTTCGTTTCACATATCATTATCGTTAGCCTGTGGTGAAATTTGAAAAGTAAGAATGGTATCCAAACGTACACTTTCAAATTTGAAACAGGAGTGAAGTGACATCGCCAAACAAAGAAAAGGAGATAAGGAAATGTCAAAAAGCCGCACGAAGTAGCTACCCACGCGTTACTGTGCCAGTGTATTTCTGTTTCACTGACCATCTCTTTCGCACTTATTTCAATCTGTACTAAAAACGCGCCGTGGAATAAGGGACTATGTCCGCTTTTTTAGTACAGCTTGAAAAGTGTGATTTCCTTTTGGACTGACATTCCAAGCAGCAAGAGTAACAGCAACATCCAGCAAAATGGTAATCAAGCAACAGAATCAACCCCCAGGACGGCGGAGATTAGACTCCCAAAAATTAACTTGCCGGTCTTCTCAGGTAGCCACGAAACATGGCGCGCCTTTCGTGATCTATTAGAGTCTCTCATTCACAAAAATACGTCGCTGTCAGAGACGCAAAAAATGCATTATTTGAAGTCGAGCGTGTCCGGTGGAGCGGATAAGATTTTGGCTCATCTAGGTATGGACATAGGCAATTACGCGAAGGCGTGGAAAATTCTTACGGATAGGTACGATCATCAGCGCTTCCTGGTGACAACACAGTTAAAGTGTCTGTTTAACCAGCCTTCGATATACCAAGAACGGGCCGATTCCATCACGGAGCTATTGGATACATCGACAGAAGTGGTGCACAGTTTGGGATGTTGTAATTATCTTTGTGCTTCTGCAGAAACTACCCGCTAAAACGAAGCATCTCTGGGAAGAGAAATTGGGCTCCAAATCCGACCAAATCTCAGCAAGCCTCCGTCGAACCGAAACGTACTGCATACAGCAGCGAACAACACCAAGTATTCCTGTCAAATTTGCAGCAAGGGTCAGCACGCCATAAGGAAATGCGCTAAGTTTTTAAAAAAGGAGCATCACAGATCGTTGTAAACAAGTCTCTAGGTTAGGAATTTGCCGAAATTGTCTGGCATATAGCCATACACTCGAGCATTGTCCGAGTAGTCTGCGATGCTATTATTGCCAACAGACGCATCATTTGCTTCTTCACTGGAATAAAAGTTCAAGCACAGGGCAAACAAACACTTTCGTTGCTCAGGGTGGCCCGTCAGGGTCAAACACTTCCATGATGAATGCTGCTGCAGCTACTTTTCAACCATCAAAAGGAGACACAACTCTGATAAATCCCAATGTAAACGCCTTTTACACAACCAACCAACTAACTCAAGTTTTGTTAGCAACGGCCTTAGTCAAAGTGCACTCCGTGACAGGGGAATCATTTCCATTGCGAGCCTTGTTAGACTCAGGCTCCGAGGCTAGCTTTATAACTACATCAGCTGTTCAGATGCTTCGACTCCCACTAAAGTCAACCACCGTCAAGGTCTCTGGGTTGGGTTTGGTTTGGTCAGCAATGGCGTCTGCACAAAGGTGGTTGATCTTACTTTAGCATCCCATCACTCAACGTTTAGAATCTCCACGCAAGCCCTCGTTGTCAAGTCGCTGTCTGGTCATCTTCCGACTCACACCTTGACCACAACAGGTTGGGAACACCTAAGAGGTCCGACTTTAGCGGACCCCAATTTTTTTCAGTCAGCGAAGGTGGATTTATTACTAGGTACGGATGTCCTGGCTGATATTTTGATGCCAGAAATGGCCAAACCAAGTGACAACAATTTACCTATTGCCCAGAAAACTAAACTAGGGTGGATTCTATTTGGTAGAGCTCCCATCGTATCCCTTCGAGTCAACAATTTTCTGCAAACATGTAATCTGAACTCGGTAGATTTTGGGAGTTAGGAGAGACTCCTTACCAATCATGTGAAGAGCCAGAAGATATCGAGTGTGAGACCCATTTGGCCAAAAATGTTCGACGGCTACCGGATGGTCGTTTTCAAGTGGCTCTTCTGTTCAAAGGAGCGGTCCATCCCATGCTTGGTAGATCACGAGAAGGAGCACTTACTCGCTTTAAAGGCTTGGAACGCTAACTGGAAAAGGATCCAAATTTACGTCAGCAATATACAAACTGTCTGGAAGATTACTTGATCCTCGGCCATATGGAGGAAGTAGCCGAAGATTCTGTTCCAGATCTACACCACTATTATGTGCCACATCACGCAGTTCTTAAAGAAGCGAGTTCGACTACCAAACTTAGAGTGGTATTTGACGCCTCATTTAAGACAGCTGACGGTGTCTCATTGAATGACAAGTTGATGACCGGCCCGGCACTCCAACAGAACATCACGGAGATCATTCTCAGATGGCGGTTCAATCAGTACATGTTTACCGGAGACATAGAGAAGATGTACCGACGAATCAGAGTATTAGAACGTGATTCCAATTATCAGCTGATGCTGTGACGCAAGGAACCAACCGACATTTGTTGGACATGTCGGCTTAAAACTGTCACCTTTGGCACATCGCCTGCCCCATACTTGGCGATACGCACACTTCGGGCATTAGCAGAACAGGTTGGGGAGTTGTACCCCAAAACTGCTGATATGATCCGAAATGAAATGTACGTGGATGACTTAATTTCCGGAGCTGAGACCCTGCGAGAAGCAAAAGAAAAAATTGCCGAAGTTAGAGAGATTCTATCCAGAGCTGGGTTTCATCTACGAAAATGGACAGCCCACCATAAGGAACTCCTTGACAATGTGCCCAGGGGAGATCACGAGACATCCTTCTCTCTACCCACTGAAGGGACAGACAACAAAACCCACAGCGCCACAACGGCAAGATCTACGGTGCTCTGGCTTGGAAACAAGCTTGTTTGCTTCATGTCGATTAGCTGCATTGTCCGCTACAATCTGGCTTGTAAACAAGCTTGTTTACTCCAAAGCGCTTGGCTGCATGGTCCGTTAGTTGGCGGGATGGTGAGTTTCGCAACCGTTTGTGCCGACGCTTTGGTGGAGTTCTTTTTCTAGAAAGCAGTCACTCTCTCAGTGGAAGTCAGAGAAGTCGGAGCGCACATACAAAAGAAGAATTAAGATTTTATTTAAACAAACTGTTTGATATAATTTAAGAAAAAAGAATTAAATAATAAAGAAAATTATATTCAAACACCACAGTTGGTTTAATTTATACATTGGCTCCCTCTGAATTACGAATCCGCGTTGATTGGCCGGAGATCAACAACTTAAGGTTTCCACGGTGGCTTCGCACTTCCGGTAAAACTACTCGTATCCAACTGAACGGTTTCTGTGATTCATCGGAGCGGGCATATGGAGCAGCAGTGTACATGCGGGTGGAAGATGAAGGCGGCAATATTGAGACGCATCTGCTGATGGCCAAATCGAAGGTCGCGCCAGTTAACCCAGTATCTCTTCCGAGATTAGAGTTATGCGGAGCTCTCACACTTGCGAAACTACTTCACCATACCACACAGACTCTTGAGGGGAGAGATATAGCTGTTTGATTCACCGATCCTCAAATCTTACCCGGCTTACGAGAATAACCGCGAACTGCAGAAGATTTGGAACCAACTCTCGAACGGAATGCACAGAACTAATAAGTGGTCCAATAAGTCCCTCGGAAGGGGGGAGGTACGATATACTTCAAGTCCACACAATTGCTTGCCTACGCAGATGACATTGACGTTATTGGACGGACAGAGTGAGTCGTCAATGAGCCATTCGCAAGCATTGAAGCAGAAGCGGCTAAAGTGGGTCTAAGGGTAAATGGGGATAAGACCAAATATATGCTGTCATCCAATAAAGACGCGCAACACCGACGTCTTGGTCAGAACGTCACCCTCGGCAGCTATATTTTTGAAGTGGTCAAGGACTTCGTCTACCTTGGCTCGATAGTGACAAGCAACCGCTGCTTCTTCGGGCTCAAGAGGCAATTGAGTAGTAGAGCCCTCTCTCGAAAAACTATGGTATCCCTCTACAAAACCTTAATCATTCCGGTCCTCCTCTACGGAGCTGAGGCTTGGACGTTATCAAAATCGGATGAAGAGGCTCTTGGGCGTTTCGAGAGGAAAATTCTGCGTGCAATCTTTGGTCCCGTTTGTGTAGACGCAGAGTGGAGGAGGAGATTCAACCAAGAACTGTACGGGCTGTACAGCGACATCGGCCTGGTTAGACGTCTTCGGATCCAACGTCTAAGATGGCTAGGCCATGTAGAGCGAATGGACATCAACGCTCCGGCCCGAAGAGTCTTCGACTCCAACCCCGAGGGACGACGCAGCAGAGGATGACCGCATTTAAGGCGACGATCACAAGTGGAAAGGGACCTCAACCAACTGGGCGTGCGGCACTGGAAGCGGCTGGCCAAAGATCGGGCCGGCTGGAGAGGCTTGTTGGTTCAGACCCTTGTTCACCCCGAACTGTAGCGCCATCAAAGTAAGTAAGTAAGGCTTCTGCTATTTGTTGGAGCACTCAGACGCAAATACTGGTCCATTGCACTCCGGAACTCCAGACAGATAAAAGCAGAGGCAGGACAGTCACAGAGAAAATGCTCTGCAGTGTCATCCTCCTCGCAACATGCAGCACAGATAGGCGTCTCACTTATGCCAAGCACGCAGAGATGCTTAGCAAAAGTGTAATGCCCCGTAATGACTAACACAAGTCTTCTGCAGTCGATTCTCCTTAAAGGCAGGAGGAATGCTGCGGATTTCTTGCAGACTTCAGAGCATATGCGCTTTTTAGGGTTCCGTACCCAAAGGGTAAAACGGGACCCTATTACTAAGACTTCACTGTCCGTCCGTCCGTCACCAGGCTGTATCTCATGAACCATGATAGTTAGAAAGTTGAAATTTTCACAGATGATGTATTTCTGTTGCCGCTATAACAACTAAATAACTAATAACTAAATAACAACTTTAATTACTAAAAACAGAATAAAATTAATATTTAATGGAGGCTCTCATACAACAGACATGATTTTCAACCAATAAATGCTGGCCAAGGGAATACTGACCTAAGGTTAGTCGACAATATCCCACAACCAGTAGCAAACTCCCCAGCAATCCTTTTTTCTATAATTACGAACAACCAATAATAATGATTATGATTAGGAAGAAAAATTGCGACATTTATTACAGCTGTCACAAAAGGTTGTACTTACTGGGATGCGGATTTGTCGCGGGAAAGCGGTTAAGGTCGAAGGTCATCGACTTCAAACCTATAAGTGATCGCCTGGCTGTGATCCGCATCAGAGGCAGATTTTATAACATCAGCCTTATATGTGCACACGCCCCTACTGACGAGGCTGAGGACTCTATCAACGAGGACTTCTATGACCTCCTGGACAACGCCTACGGAGCTTGTCCGGAGTACGATGTAAAAATCGTGCTCGGGGACTTCAAAGCCAAAATCGGTAAGAAGAACACCCTTGGCGGAGTGATCGGAAAGGACAGCCTCCACGATACAACAACAGATAACGGCTTCCGACTCGCTGACTTTGCGACAGCTCGTAATGCGGTGATAAGTGGCACAAGATTCCCTCGCAAGCGAATCCACACAGCAACCTGGCGATCTCCGGACGGTCGAACCGCCAACCAAATCGACCATGTGCTCATTGACGCAAGGCACTCGTCAAACATCCTGGATGTGCGAACATTCAGAGGGGCAAATGTCGACTCTGACCACTTCCTCGTAGCAGCAAGATTCAGAGCTCGACTGTCCAATGTCAGAAAGCTGCACCAGCCCATCAGGAGGAGGTTCGACATTGGGCGTCTGAGCACACCGGAGGTTGCCAGAGTCTACAGGGAGTAGCTGAGCGAAAGACTTTATGGTATGCCTACGTCGAACACAAATGCCAATAATATGTGGCTGCATTGCCGCTCAGCCATTCAGGAAGTAGCCGAAACCACCTTAGGATACCTACCACCCCCGACAAGAAACCCGTGGTATGATGGCGAGTGTGAGCAGAAAAAGGCAGCAACCGACGAGGCGTACCAAAAGGCGCTGCAGAGGAAACCAGTGCAGCATAAGAAGAGTACCGAGCCAGGAGAAGGGAGGAGAAAAAAGTACTGCGGCAAAGGAAAAGAATCTTCGCAGCCTCCCAGCTCAAGGATATCGAGGAGTCTAGGGATAAACATAACACACGAGCCTTTTACAAGAAAGCCAAAGGCCTTGCAGAAGACTTCAAAAAGGGTACCCAGGCTCTTCGAAACTGCGAGGGTAATCTTGTCACCGACCCGCAGGGAAAAGTGGATGTATTTAAGCAGCATTTCCAGCAGCTGCTTAACGAGCATGACCAAGAAAGAGTGGTAGGGACCGAGGAAATCCCAACTCCAGCCGCTGAAGTAGTCCTCTCACCCAGCATCGAAGAAGTCGGCACAGCTAATCAGAAGCTGAAGAACAACAAGGCCGCAGGCTCAGATGGCTTGCCATTAGAGCTGTTCAAGGCTGGCGGCGATGTTCTGGTAGGGAGCATGCACCAGATCATCTGCAGAATTTGGGAAGATGAAAGCATGCCCGACGACCGGAATACCAGCTCTATATGCCCCATCCACAAAAATGGCTATCCTACCTCTTGCAAGAACTACAGAGGTATATCCCTGCTCAATGTCGCATACAAGATCCTGTCCAGCGTATTGTGTGAACGTCTAAAACCATTTTGCACCGCACTAATCGGCAGCTACCAGTGCGGCTTCCGGCCCGGCAAATCAACTATAGACCAAATTTTCACTCTTCGACAAATCCTGGAAAAGACCAACGAGTTTCGAATCGATACACACCATCTTTTCATCGATTTCAAAGCCGCATACGACAGCATTCATCGTGAAGAACTGTTTGGTGCGATGGCCGCATTCGGGATCCCGGTAAAACTGATCCAGTTGTGTCCCGCCACGCTAAAAAACACGCGATGCACCGTGCATTTCGCACCGGATTTCGGCAAGGAGATGCGCTGTCATGTGACTTCTTCAACCTGGTGCTGGAGCAGATAGTGCAACGGGCAGCGACGGGTAGTCCATCCAGCTGCTAGGGTACGCGGATGATATCGACATCATCGCGTGTTCTCGCCGTGGCATTGTGGAAGCATTCACGGCGATTGAAGAACAGGCGAAGCGAGTTGGCCTTAAGATGAATGAGCACAAAATGAAATACATACTGTCAAGCAAAAACCAATCCGTCGCTCACCACCTGGGACAAAATATAACAATTGACAGCTACAATTTCGGTGTAGTTAAGGAGTTTGTCTACCTCGGGGCAAACGTAAATTCCACAAATGACACCACAGTGGAGATCCGGTATAGAATCGCCCTTGGCAACCGCTGCTACTTCGGCTTGTCCAAACAACTGGGGTCAAAACTCCTCACTCGAAAGACCAAAGTCATGCTTTACAAAACGCTCATTCTGCCAGCCTTGCAGTACGGAGCCGAAAGCTGGACGATAAGCAGGACAGCGGAGCTGATTTTGGGTTCTTTCGAAACAAAAATTCTGCGCCGGATATTTGGTCCTGTCTGTGAGGAAGGTGAATGGAGAAGAAGACACAACCACACAACCTCCATGGATCGCTGGCCTGATAAGTAAGTAAGTAAGTAAGCTTTTATGATCCCTATTGTGTCACTGCTAAGTTAATACTTGCTGCAAACCCTTTCGTACAATTGCTATTCCCCTGCTTTTCCATCCTGATAAGTAAAGATATCAAGTGTTGCAACAAATTCAATTGTTGTGAAATTAACTTTAGATCATATCCCACAACCAATAAAACACTTCCAAGCATTGATCCCTATTACGTCCTTGATATTGTTACCAAATTATTCGATCCCACACCGAATAGGGTTCGCACCACTGGATTGCGATATACTACAATTGTCCTTTTTATTTAAATTGAAACACACACACTTATATTTATTTCACCACAGATCAATTATCTGTGCAGCTTCACCACTTTTTTTCATTATCCAATACTATCCACTGTAAACTTTATCACACAATCAAACCTTTATTGAGAGCTTTTATTTTCACACTGTTTGATCACACTGACTTGTCACACGCTGTTCAATACCACAAACTGAATGTCTGTCGAGGGCGAGTGTTCGCGCTTATATAGCTTCTCGAATGTTCGCCGTTGGAAGTTCCCCTTCGGAAATCTCTAGAATGCTCTGACAATTAGCATTATGCCATTGGAAGTTGACATCATTCCAATCCCCGCTTCCAGAGAGCTTTCGAACTTCGACAGTGAAATTCGAACTCAACCGTCGGTTTGTATCTCCGCAACACTGCCCTCCTCCTAAACTTGTTCGTCCTCGAACAAGCGATTGGATCCTTCTCCGTAATATGGCGCTAACCTCTCTACGTGGACAATCTTATACTTCGCCCGTCTGTTTCCCATCTGCTGCATCCAGTATACCACGTCATTGAGTTTCTTGATGACCTCATATGGTCCGTCCCAGGCTGATTGCAATTTGGGCACAAGCTTTTTTTTCGTTGTGGGTTGTACAGCAATACCAATTGTCCTGTCTCAAATCCAGAAGTATTCGCCCTCAAGTCGTATCTCGCCTTCATTTTATCGCTGACCAAGTTCAGTCGCTCCCGGATGAACTGATGGATGGAGTTCAGCTGTTCTTTCTTTTCGGTTACGAAGTCCTCCCTGCCGCTAGTTGTCAGTAGTACCACGCCGAACTTCAAGTCCGATGGAAGTCGGAGATCAGTTCCAAAAATGGCTTCGGCGGGTGTTGTTGCCAAGTTGTTGTCAAGAACTGCCGCCTGCGAAGAAAGCGTTCGAGGTCTAGTTCATGGCCCATGGAGTTCGCCATTAGTGCTAGTTAAGAAGAAGGATGGAAGCACCCGATTCTGCGTGGACTATAGGAAGCTATCCTTTACCGAGAATCGACGACACCTTGGACACACTATCTGGTGCAAAGTGGTTCTCGACGCTGGATTTGCAAAGTGGATACTGGCAAATAGAGCTTGACCAGCAAGACAAGGAAAAGACCGCGTTCACTGCCGGAGGAGAGTTGTGGCAATTCTCTGTGATGCCCTTCGGTCTTTGCAATGCGCCAGCCACATTCATTTATTTATTTATTTATTTATTTATTTACATCAATGAGAGTTCTTCTCTTACAGACTAAATAACAATATTTCGCAGTTTTAATAAAATAACAGTAAGGATATATTAACTACTTAAGTTTAATAAATACATTACAATACGTCTTTTGAATATTTCTCTAGTACAATTATCAAAAAAGTCCAAAACATTGCAAGCTAAGTTGGCTTCACGAGTACATCGCGTTAATGGCTCATTATTGCCATAGTTTGTACGATGAAAATCGATTTTAAATAGTAAACGATTTCGAGTATGGGCTGGTTGGACATATAACTTCATCATACTTAAAAGATAAGAGCAATCAACGTGGAAAGCTAAAATATCACGAACGAACATGAGTGAAAAATATCTACGACGCTGATGAAGAGGAATAAGATTAAACAAAAGGCATCTTGTTCTATAGGATGGGGTATCAATGTTCCATCTTAGTTTAAAAAATAAGTATCTGGTAAACTTACGTTGAATTTTTTCAATCCTTTCCACTGCGTTATTGTAGAAATGGTTCCAGACAATACAACAATATTCGAGTGACGATCTAACTAAAGCGTAGAACAAACTTTTTAAAGCCAATGTATCAGTGAAATCTTTGGTATTTCGCTTAATAAAGCCTAGCATTAGATTAGCCTTTGTCGTAACATAATCTACGTGAAACGTGAATTTTAATTTAGAATCTAGACTTATGAACCGGGTGCTAAGACGACTTCACTGGAGGACTCGCTTTGTCTATCTGGATGACATAATTGTCATGGGCAAGGATTTCGCCGATCACCTTAAGAAGCTTGAAGAGGTACTGGAACGTATTCAAGCAGCCGGACTGAAATTGAGCCCGAAGAAATGTTCGCTCTTCCAGAACGAGGTGAGGTACTTGGGACATGTGGTGACTGCGGAAGGAGTCCGCACAGATGAAGAGAAAATCTCAGCGGTTAGGAAATGGCCGCGGCCGAAGAATCTTCATGAGTTAAGGTCATTCCTGGGACTTTGCACATATTACAGGCGATGCGTCCCAGGATTTGCAAACGTTGCCAGCAGTTTGCACGAGCTCACCAAAAAGAATCGGCCATTCAAGTGGGAGAAGCCGCAGGAGGAAGCGTTCATTCACCTGAAGGAATTGCTCTGCAGTGCGAAGATTCTTGCATATCCTGTTCCGGGAGAAAGGTTCATTTTGGACACCGATGCGAGCGGACATGGAATCGGAGGAGTACTCTCTCAAATAATTGACGGGCGAAAACGGGTCATCGCTTACTACAGTAGGATCCTATCGAAACCGGAAAGGAACTACTGTGTAACTAGGAGGGAGCTTTTAGCTGTGGTTGACTGTGTCAAGCATTTCCACAAATATCTCTATGGCCAAGCTTTTCATCTTAGGACGGACCACGCAGCGTTGAGGTGGCCGCAGGCTTAAATGGCTTGCCATCAGAGCTCTTCAAGGCTGGCGGCGATGTTCTGCTAGGGAGCATGCACCTACAGAATTTGGGAAGACGAAAGCATGCCCGACGACTGGAATACCGCTCTATTTGCCCCATCCACAAAAAAGGCTATCCTACCTCTTGCAAGAACTACAGAGGTATATCCCTGCTCAATGTCGCATACAAGATCCTGTCCAGCGTATTGTGTGAACGTCTAAAACCATTTTGCACCGCACTAATCGGCAGCTACCAGTACGGCTTCCGGCCCGGCAAATCAACTATAGACCAAATTTTCACACTTAGACAAATCCTGGAAAAGACCAACAACTTTCGAAGCGATACACACCATGTTTTCATCGATTTCAAAGCCGCATACGACAGCATTCATCGTGAAGGACTGTTTGGTGCGATGGCCGAATCCGGGATCCCGGGAAAACTGATCCAGTTGTGTCGCGCCACGAAAAAAAAAAATGTGCGATGCACCATGCAACTCGGTTCTAGAACTTCGGAACCGTTTGAGACATGCACCGGATTTCGGCAAGGAGATGCGCTGTCATGTGACTTCTTCAACCTGGTGCTGGAGCAGATAGTGCGACGGGCAGGCGTCAACAGGGAAGACACTATCTTTTACAAGTCCGTCCAGCTGCTAGGATACGCGGATGATATCGACATCATCGCGTGTTCTCGCTTTGGCCATGTGGAAGCATTCACGGCGATTACAAAACAGGCGAAACGAGTTGGTCTTAAGGTCAATGACGACAAAACTAAGTACATGCTGTCAAGCAAAAACCAATCCGTCGCTCACCACCTGGGACAAAATGTTACAATTGACAGCTACAATTTCGAGGTAGTTAAGGAGTTGGGCTACCTGGGGGCAAACGTAAATTCAGTGGAGATCCGGCATAGAATCGCCCTTGGCAACCGCTGCTACTTCGGCTTGTCCAAACAACTGGGGTCAAAACTCCTCACTCGAAAGACCTTGCTTGCTGTACGGAGGCGACAGCTGGACGATAAGCAGGACAGTGGAACTGATTTTGGGTTCTTTTGAGAGAAAAACTCTGCGCCGGATATTTGGTCCTGTCTGTGAGGAAGGTGAATGGAGAAGAAAACACAACCGCGAACTGTACGAGCTGTACAACGATGTGGATGTAGTCCGGAAGGCAAAGATCCGTCGACTACACTGGCTCGGCCACATCGAGCGCATGGACATCAACGCTCCAGCTAAGAGGGTCTTCGACTCCGAGCCTCCTGGTTCGAGAAGAAGAGGAAGACCGAACCCCCGGTATAAGGACCAAGTAATCGCGGATGTCTTGCACTATATTTCCACCTTAACACGTCAGAGAATTTAGGCGGAATATTTTGCATAAAGTTAAAAAAATTATTGTGAGAGTATTGATGTCAGAACTGAAAAATGTGCGTACCATAATGTTTCATTTAACGTATGTTTTCAATAAACAAAATAATTTAAAAAAATTGTGTTCCCCATTAGTGTGTTTCGGGCCGCACATAAAAGATGGGCGGGCCGCAGGTTGAGTATGACTGGAGTAGATAATCAACCTGGTGAGGTGTGCCGCTTAAATCGAAGTTCGTATGGCCTCAAGCAAGCCTCACGAGCTTGGATTTCGAATTCGTGAAATTTCTGAAGAGCTGTGGAACGGAGCAATCAATTACGCCATTTGATGCTAATACTGTTCTAACTTAATCAAGAGAGCAATGTGATATTGGATTTCCATATCGTCAAGCGGCGACTGTTTCAAGACCGGATATATCATATGCGGTGGGAGAAATCAGTCGTTTTATGCAAAATCCAAATCACTCGCATGTAAATGCCTTGAAGAGGATCTTCCGATATTTGAATAGTACGACATCATTGGGAATAACGTTTGGAGGTTCTAAAGACATATCCTTAGTTGGATACACCGACACAGATTATGCAAGAGATGTAGATACAAGGCGCTCGACGACAGGATACATGTTTTTTATTGGAAAAGGGGCAGTAACTTGGCGAAGTCAACGACAAAAGACCGTCGCTCTATCAACAACCGAAGCAGAGTTTATGGCAATATCGGATGGGGCAAAGGAAGCTCTTTGGTTTGCGACATTTCCTTCAGGATATCGGCCTAACACAAGAAGGACCTTTAAAGCTGCGTGTCGATAACCTTAGTGCTATAAGATTGGTCCGTAGTCCTGGGCTACATCATCGAACGAAGCACATTGTTGTCCGACTCTTTTTTGTACGTGAACTTTATGAAGACGACGTCATTCAGATGGAGTACGTGAAAAGCGAAGATCAGTTGGCTGATATGTTGACGAAACCACTTGCAGCATCGGCATTTAAGTCAAATAAAGCAAAGATAGGTATGATTGAAGATTTGTTATGAAAAGAAAGTTTGAATTATTTTAATTGCTTCAGTTACCTTGTGTCAGTGTTGGCATTAATCGATTAATTTTTTAATCAACTACTTAATTTGATTAATTTTAATCAGATTAAATTAATCATGATTGAAATAATCGTGATTAAAAAAGTAGTCTTAATCATGATTATTGGAGTTAATCATTAATCAATAATCATTAATTGATTAACTTGATTATGAACTAGTAAATCCATGAATGTTGCGAATTCTAAGTAAAACAAATAATGGAAAATAAAACAACATATTTCTTGAAACATATGTACTTACTTACTTGCTTATCAGGCCTGCGATCCATGGAGAATCTGAGCCTGAGCTATAGCTGCCTTCCATCCTTGACGGTCCCGGGCACGCTGCTTCCAGTTGTCAAGACCAAGAAGTCTTACATCCGCGATTACTTGGTCTTTATACCGGAGGTTCGGTCTTCCTCTTCTTCTCGAACCAGGAGGCTCGGAGTCGAAGACCCTCTTAGCTGGAGCGTTGATGTCCATGCGCTCGATGTGACCGAGCCAGTGTAGTCGACGGATCCTTGCCTTCCGGACTACATCCACATCTTGGTACAGCTCGTAGAGTTCGCGGTTGTGTCTTCTTCTCCATTCACCTTCCTCACAGACAGGACCAAATATCCGGCGCAGAATTTTTCTTTCGAAAGAACCCAAAATCAGCTCCGCTGTCCTGCTTATCGTCCAGTTGTTTGGACAAGCCGAAGTAGCAGCGGTTGCCAAGGGCGATTCTACGCCGGATCTCCACTGTGGTGTCATTTGTGGAATTTACGTTTGCCCCGAGGTAGACAAACTCCTTAACTACCTCGAAATTGTAGCTGTCAATTGTTATATTTTGTCAAGGGGGGTGAGCGACGGATTGGTTTATGCTTGACAGCATGTATTTCGTTTTGTCCTCATTGATCTTAAGGCCAATTCGTTTCGCCTGTTCTCCAATCGCCGTGAATGTTTCCACAATGCCACGGCGAGAACACGCGATGATATCGATATCATCCGCGTATCCTAGCAGCTGGATGGACTTGTAGAAGATAGTGCATTCCCTGTTGATGCCTGCCCTTCGCACTATCTGCTCCAGCACCAGGTTGAAGAAGTCACATGACAGCGCATCTCCTTGCCGAAATCCGGTGCATGTTTCGAATGGTTCCGAAGTCCTAGAACCGAGTTGCACGGTGCATCGCGTGTTTTTTAGCGTGGCGCGACACAACTGGATCAGTTTTACTGGGATCCCGAATTCGGCCATCGCCCCAAACAGTTCTTCACGATGAATCGATCAGCCTTTTAAATCAATCAAATTTAAACTTACATTTAATTTGGACATAGTTAATCTAATAATCAAATTAACGATTAATGATTATGATTAATAATCTTAATCGATTTAAAATTGATTTTGATTAATTAATCTTAATCAACATTTTTGATTACGATTTTAATCATTAATTTTTAATCGTTAATCAGATTAACTTTGGGCCAACACTGCCTTGTGTATAAAATTGAACTAATTTGTTTCTTATTAATCTAATATATGTAATGTTTACAATGGATGGGAGTGTTAAATTTGCATTGTATAAAATTACATTTCACCAGTTGAACGCGTTCTCGTTAATCTATTACTTATCGAAAGTCTTTACGTTATGTTTGTTACTTATTACATTGCCCTTTGTCCTTTGTCTTAATGCTCACTTGTTCTTCAACATTAAAAGGCACACCATCTAAATACAAGTTCAGTTGTCTTTTATTAACTCCAACGTGGGACACATACATATATGTTAACAACACCTTTTGTTCGTGTTTTATGTGTGTTTTTCGAAAAATGCCTCTTTAGTGTAGTCGTAAAAATAATTGATTTAATTTTTACAAACATATGTATCTGGTGAATAATCATCGGAAAGACGGAAATCCTCCGAAATGGCTGAAAAAAGGTGTGAAACGGCCATCTAAAGCGGGGACGTCAAGGTCGCGACTAAGGAACACCCTCGGCATCGTTCATCGTTAGTATGTTCCTACCAACTAGACAGTGACTGGACTGCTGCGTGCACGTGTTTTCTAATTCACCAAAAAGGACTGGATCTTGCAACACGACAAAGCGCCAGATTATTGCTCGTTGATTGTGCAACAGCTTTTGGCCACTTTGTCGATAATGCCCCCTGCGTTTTTTGTTTTACTCTCTTCGGTGCTTCGAATCGTGTGAACAACGTTGGAATCATTGTGCAGAGGCACAGAGGGACTATTGTAAAAATTAATAATAAATTGTTGCGACAAACTTAATTTGCTTGTTTTTGTTAATCAATTACCGGAACTTAATTGCACACTTCGTGTAGATGGGGTTGAGTCCCCTGCTCACCATCGGATGTACGCCTTATCGAACCGAGCCTGATGATTGATAATAAAGATACTATCGTACTCGGCGTAAATGATAAGATTATGTCGGTATACAACTTTGAAGGAGAGAAGTCAAGGAGCTTCCTGAATAGTTTAATGCTGCAGTTAACCGTTACGCTAAAAATAGATATATTTTAATGCGGAGGTTTTTATGGAAAACGTCAAAACCTACTCGTAAGGCTTTCTTAAAACTGTCCGTCTAAAGTGGCATTGAGTTTTCGGGGTAAGTGGGTTTTTAAAAGAAATTTGATTACAAGATTAGATGAATTAGACTGCAAAAGCATCAAAACATTTCAAAATGAGAAACAGTGTCTTCATTCAAATCTACGCACCTAAATTTCATAAAACCACCGAGAAAAATCCTTAAAATGTACGTATTCTTGTGGCACTTGGTGTGCCTGAGTATTTTAAACTTACCTCAGACTTTTTCTATTTAGCAGTTTGTCTCTATTTTACCATTCTCCCTCATACTCCTAAACTGAGGCATTGATTTGTTCCTGACATAATCGAATTGGGGAAGTTCTTCATAGTTGTGAATAGCCTCGGATCTATTTTCCATACGCATTTTCAATGTCTTCTGCCGGCTTATACCCTGTTAAAAAAATACTGTATATATGCAGTCATACAGTTCTCTAAACTTCTATAAAGGGACCCGGATCATGAATTAATGATTCACGCAACCCTTTAGGATATAAGCGCAATGTACAATATAAATCTCATACTTAACACTCTTTAGTCCTTTTAGTCTGACTCATTATAATGTGACTGTTGTCATCAGTAAAACTCTTTGATAAGCACTTGGGCAGCAGGGGTTTTTTATAAATTTATCTCCTGCGGCACTAGTACTTAGGAAAGAATTTTTCTCCCTTCACTTTTGCTCCGTCCTTTGATGTTAATTTTGTATCTTAATAAGAAGGGAAAACATAATACCTGGGTGGATGGACATTTTATTAAATTGTTCTGTTTTTTTACTGATAAAAGAAGAAATTTTCACATTGTATCTGTGGTTTTATAATGTAGTGATTACGGTTATTAGTTACATTCCTTCGGGGTGAATAAGTTGATTCCTCGTTCATAATGTGCCAGTCGGAGAGTCGGGTTTCCAGAAGAGTGGTCAGTTGCCTGGAATGATAACAGATGTTCATTGGTTTAGTCAAGCCCTGAAGACATTTTATTGCATACTAAAGGAAATGATAACATTTTATGTAATAGTGGCGGTAGGAATATGCATCAAGTGGTTACAGATACGATGAGAAAAAAGCATCCAACTACTAGTTGATAGTATCGAATAACACCTTAAGCTCGATTGATGTCAATAGAGTTTCCCAATCCTATCCTTGAAAAAAAAAACTAACACAATAGTCCTACATTACCATCGAAAACAACATTTAACAAATCCAAAGAGTACGAGTACTACTCACCACAATTTACCTGCTTCCGACAACCAGGACTCTATAGAACAGAAAAATCAACAACAAAAATCCCTGACAAGGGTATAAGTCTCAGTGCAAATCCCGAACCTCCACCATACATCGGTGCCTATCACTACATCAACAATGATGGAGCCGAGTAGTCCACATATCCAAATCAGTTAGTAACAATTGCAAAAACAGGTTATAAAAGAAACCGAAGAAAAAAATCGAGAGCCTACAACCGCAGAAAAACTGCCAATCAGTTGGATAAGCACTACAGTGACTCGAGGCTTGCTGCAGGTACATTCTCCATAGCGTGCAATGCACGTACAAAAGTCAACTACTCGTATCGTCCTGCGTATCCCCACTCTCGTTGAACGGTCATCGATTTTAACCGCACTCCAAACATAGCCACGCACACACATCCTTGACTAGTGATTCCCATCTTGTGTTCATTATTTTAGGCTCTGTTGTTTCTGTGCCAGATTGGACGGGTAGCACACCGGATAATAGGGGAGATTCCGTCGAGCCATTGAAAGGGGGCTTGAGAAATTTGAGTCGATGGAGTCAACGACGTCTCAAGTGGGTCATAACCGCGGTCTGCCAATGGCATGCATATAAATGCATACTCGCATGACAAACGAGGCAAGAGACATACAACGTGTACTCTTCACTTCAGTCTTCTATTGTTCACAGGAAATTATACCGCGGGCGGGACTTGAGGATTGCCGCACTATCATGCCACTCATTCGCTGAATGTCATACACAAGTGAACGGTAGTGACAAATCAGCGATTCCGAAACGAGCCCACATCGAGTGAGCGACACAAAGCCAACGAGGGGTCAATTAAGCCAATTTAAATTTAATAAATTAGACATCTATTAAGTAATTTACATATTCAATTAATTCATTTGTTTTTCTACTATGTATTTGTACGGTTCGTAATATGTGGCCAGATCCATCGTGTGGAGACGGACAGATTTGTCCACGACTCACTGTTGTCCACTGGCTGAATGCTCTTATTCACATTTGTGTATTGTTGTCGAGCGACAGTGATGTGATGTGGATACAAATGGTTTGCTTTTCTTTTCTTTCCTCGACGTCCGTCGGAGACATGAAAACAAGATAGGTTTGAGTTTGTTGTTTCTGGAGAAATGTATCCGGTGTGCGGCAAGCATTGTGGACTGCCAGACATTGGCCATCGGCAACACGATGGTCAGTTGACAGTTGGCTAGATGAAAATCATTCTTTTTTTTTCCTTTTTTTTTTCAAGTCCTGCTCATTGATATTGCTTTCTTTTGTCGGTTTCAGTTTGGAATTGAAAGTGGCGATGAGAGAAGAACATAAAAGATACAAGTGTATGTGTTGCCCGAAGTAAGCGGTTCGCATGAATAGAGTCAGTCAGTGTAATGAGAATGTGTTTTCGAGAAATGCAATTCCAATGAGCATTGTTAACAATGTCTTGTGTAGGAGAAGTAGCTGACACTTGCACTGGCCATGACAGCAGTAATCATTTTGCTTTGCTCGAAATGAAATTGTTCATCGGTGGATGTTATTTCCCTGCTGCTGACTACAGAAACATATGTACATTTATATAAACATATAAGGTATACATATGTATGTATATGTATGCAGGACCAACAACAAGTGTTGCATTTTGCACAAAGTATCGATGGAGCTATTTGGATAGTTCGGCTTCAGATGAAAACATTTCATCACAATCAAAGTATTGGTACACGCTTCATCAATGACTCATAAACTTTAAAGCCGTGCATATGCCTCCACACTCTTGCGTATAGAGAACAATATTGCAATTTTTTTTCTGTATTACATGCAGGTTTCTGGGTTTCCAAATCCACTATTATAAATATTGTCCTGAGTGTTTCTTGCGATGTGTGAAAATTCGTCGTATGGTGGAAACGTTGTAACGGGTAGCCCAATTAAAGTGTTAGTATCAGGCAACCCAATAACTTTGACACCCGTTGGATTATGACAGCTCGAAACGGAGCGTTAGTCTCTTCAAATTTTTGGTATGGAACAGTAGACGCCACAAAAACACGCTGTTATTGTGCAGACTTACATTCAAAACAATTTCTCAATTGTGAAAACACAACGTGCGTACCGTTCAAAATTTGAATTGAGAGACGCGCCTTCTCACATGACCATTAGGCATTTGCACCACAAATTGTTGGACACCGGTAATCTCGGCATTGCCAGTCATCAAGGGAGAGAGCGTACGAGACGGTCCGATGAGAATATTGAGGCTGTACGGGCCTCAGTTGAGACCTCACCACGAACATCGAGTCGCCGCCATTCCGCTCAGTTGGGCATCAGTCGCAGCTCACTGCAACGCATAATTCGATATGATTTGAACTTATTCAAATTATTCATCGATATTGCCAAACGATAAGTCACGTGGCTTGGATTATACGAAATTCGTCGTGAACTAGGCTTAAACCGGTACTGATGTTTGGGAAAGAATCGTCATGAGCGGTGTGGCTCATTTTTCGTAAAATGGAACGGTCAACAAACAAAATTGTCGCTTTTACTCTGCTGAAAATCCTCAATTAATCCACGGAGAACCTCTCCACGACCAACGCGTGACTGTTTGGGACGGAATTTTCAAGACGACGATGGGATGCCCACCATCGTTAATGGCGAGCGGTATTGGGCTGTGATAACGGCTGGATTTTTTGTTGCCATTTATGGCGGAACATAGTATGGACAACTTTTGATTCCAACAAGATGCCGCCACAGTCCACACAGCTCGGGCCACCGTCGCATTATTGCGGCCGCAGTTCGTCGATCGTCTAATTTCCACAAAACGGTGATTTTGAATTGGTCACCGAGATTGCCCGATTTGACGCCATCGGACTTTTTGTTGTGTAGTTTTTTAAAATCCAAAGACCATGTCAACAAGTTACGGACTGTGGAAAAAACTCAAGGCCAAGATTCGACGCGAAGTAGCCGCTATAGAGCCCGCAACACTCGCAAGTGATGGAAAATTCTTAAAAGCGAGTTCATTGCCCCATCCGCTGTAAAGGCGACTATTTACATGATGTCATCTTCAATACGTGTTCAAAACAAATTGTTCAAGGTCCAAAATAAAAGACTAGTCACAGCAAACAAATGCCAACGCTTTAATTGGTCACCTTGTAATTTTTAATTTTTTCTACTGTTTCACGGGTATTTGACACCATATAGATATTGCTATTAAAGCATCATGTCAAGTAAATATCATTCTCAGACCCTCCGCTTCTTTTCTAGCAATATAGGAGAGTTGTGTCATAAGGCATTTCATTCATATGCTAAAAGCGGGTGTGCTTAGCTATAAATATGTTATGTATGTATATATATATATATATATATATATGTATATCCAGGGGGAAGGGAGCGAGCAAACAGAGCAAACAAGTTGATCGCGTTTAACATGGCAAACGCCAGCTTCGATCTTTGTCCCTGCTCAATCCAAGTTGACACACAGCCTCCGCGTGGCCCCCCCTGGAAAGCTACCCTGGCACCCGCCAAGTAGTGAACCAATGTGTGCAGCGGCCCAACCCCTTGTTCCTGGGGAAAGAGGAACCTGGCTCTCCAGGTTGAGGGTTGTGCTTAGGGGTAACATCCCTATCACGTAAAAACCTACTTGTTCCGAAACGACAACAAGCCTCGGATACGGACGGATACAAAGCTGATGACCCCTGCAAACGACTAACGGACTTGAGAGTCTGCACCTGGAATGTGAGGTCCCTTAACAGACCGGATGCAGTAAACCCTCAACTGACATAAAGCAGATATAACCGCACTCCAAGAAGTGCGATGGGATGGACCAGGCAAAAAACGGATGAAAAACTGCGGGAACTGCTACAAGGAGAACAAACAGCGCCTATTCGGGTACGGATTCGTTATTCGAGGAAGACTCCGACAAAAAGTCTTAAGCTTCCGAAATGCGATTTTAATGCAAAACTGGGCAAAGAGGACATATTTGAGTCGATCATAGGAAAGCATAGCCTCCATAACACTACATTCGACAACGGACTTGGGCTAATCGGTTTCCTAGCGGGGCGTAACCTCCTTGTAGCAAACACGCGATTCCCCCATCTCAACATCCACAAGGGTACCTGGCGGTCTTTTGATCAATCGACCACCAACCAGATTGATCACATTGCGATCGACGCCAGACACTCCTCCTGTATTCTCGACGTACGAACCTTCGGAGGCGCCTACATCGACTCGGACCACTACCTTGTTGTAGCCAGGGTACGAACGAGGATATCAAGAATGCTTAGGAGTCGAGTAGGAATGCGTAAGTTTGACGTCGGAAAGCTACAATCGTAAGAGACTGCCAGAATCTTTGCCGATCGTGTCTCCTCCAAGCTCTCTCAAAATCCTGCCCACAGCAGCACAAACAATAGGGCAGGAATGGGCGCATTGCCAGAGCGCCGTCAGCGACGCTGCCTCAGAGGTGCTGGGTTTCAAACAGCCACTACCTAGAAACCCCTGGTTCGATGAACAATGCAAACAAGCCCATGCATAGGGGGCATATAAAGCCATACTGCAACGACGGACGTGAGCTGCTCGCGAAATCTGTGAGCAGAAGAGAAGAGAGGAACACACGCTTTTCAGAAGAAAGAAGAGAGAGCACGGAAAGCGTGAGATCGAGGAGATGGAGAGATGCTTCCGCAGGAATGATGCCCGTAAGTTTTACAATAAGGTAAAACGAACATGCCATGGCTACAAAGCCAGAGCGGCGGCCTGCAGGGATGAAAATGGAGAACTGGTAGTAGAATCGCAGTCGATGCTGAGGATTTGGAAAGACCACTTCTGCAGACTGTATAACGGGCATGAGAGACAAGATACCGCTGTCAGGCAGAACGAGCCATTCGTAATGGACGACGAAGTAACAGAATTCAGTCCAACCGACCTAAACGAAGTCAAAATAGCGTTATCAATACTTAAGTCTAATAAAGCCGCGGGCGCAGACGGCCTGTCTGCTGAGCTTTATAAGGCGGCTGGAGATGAGCTGGTAAGCTGCATGCACCATCTCATTTGCAAAGTATGGTCGGAGGAAAGCATGCCCGACGAATGGAATCTCAGCATCGTTTGCCCGGTCCACACGAAAGGAGACCCCTATAACTGCGCCAACTATAGGGCAATAAGTCTCCTTAAATTCGCATATAGGATCTCCTCTGCCGTATTGTGTGAACGCCTGAAACCGTTTGTGGATAACCTGATCGGCTCTTATCAGTGTGGTTTCAGGCCACGTAAATCCACAATAGACCAGATATTTACGCTACGCCAGATCTTGGAGAAGACCCAGGAATACCAAATCGACACTCACCTCTTCGTCGATTTCAAGGCTGCATATGACACCGTGTATAGAGATGAGCTATACAAAGCCATGTCTAGTTTTAACATCCCTGCCAAACTCGTCCGACTGTGCAGGATGACAATGGAGAATTCTCGCTGCTCCATTAAGGTGCAGATCTAGGCAAGGTGACGCGTTGTCATGCAACTTTTACAACGTCGTGCTTGAAAAGATCAGAATCGCTGGCCAAAAAAGGTACGATTTATTTCAAGTCTACTCAATTGCTTGCGTACGCCGACGACATTGACGTGATTGGACGGACACAGCGAGACGTCAATGAGGCATTTGTAAGTATTGAGGTAGAAGCGGCTAAGATGGGTATCAAGGTTAATGAGGGTAAAACCAAATATTTGCTTTCATCTAAAAGAGACGGACAACACTGACGTATTGGCTAGAACGTCACCATGGGCGGATATAACCTTGAAGTGGTCAAGGAATTCGTCTACCTTGGCTCACTGACGACCAGCGACAACAACATCAGCGCTGAGATAAAACACAGAATCACTCTTGCCATCCGCTGTTCCTTTAGGCTCAAGAGGCAATTGAGAAGTAGAGCCCTCTCTCGGAATACCAAGGTGACACTATATAAGGCCTAAATCATCCCAGTCCTCCTTTACGGCGCAGAGGCTTGGACCTTAACAAAAGCGGATGAAGGAGGCCTTGGTCGTTTCGAGAGGAAAATTCTGCGCACTATCTACGGTCCCGTTTGATCAAACGGTGTATGGAGGAGAAGATATAACGAAGAACTGTAAGGGTTGTACAGCGATATCGGCCTGGTACGACGTCTACGGATACAGCGTCTAAGATGGCTAGGCCATGTAGAGCGCATGAAAAATACAGCTCCCACCCGAAGAGTCTTCGAATCCACCCCGGGAGGAAGGCGCGGCAGAGGACGGCCGCATAACGGTGGCGCACGCAGGTGGAAGGGGACCTTAACCAACTGGGTGTGCGGAGCTGGAAACAGCTGGCCAAAGACCGTGCCAGCTTGAGACGCTTGTTGGTTGAGGCTCAGGTTCACCATATACTGTAGCGCCACCTAAGTAAGTAAGTAAGTAATTATATGTATATCCATATGTATTCCCAATTGTTAGGAAGGACTTGACTCTATCGCAAAATCTACGTAGGCCGGGCAGTAAATATACATATGTGCTTTAAAACAAATGGTGCGGCAAAAGTGAAATTGAAGCGTCAAAGACGCGCGCCTTTTCATATTTGCTTTTTATCTTACTAATTATATATAAATACATTTGATAGGTTATTGCGTACAAATACCCAACAAAAACCTTTTCCGCTCCATCCCTCCCTCTCCCGAATTTCTACCCGTCATTTTGGTCTGTTGCTCTCTTTGTGGGTGGCCTCGGTGTATACGCGGATCAGGAGGATCCTGCTGTATCGTGGTCCGACACTCTTGAGAAGGCAACAAAGCAGGTAAGACCGGACGGACGGTCCAGCACAGATATGAGACAGTGCCAACGCCGACAACAGGGTCGGACGGTCCCGAACGCTGAGAACAGTGACGGGCGGTCCCCAACGCCGACAACAGGGACGGACGGTCCCAAACGCCGACAACAGAGACGGACGATCCTCATCAAGACCAGCAACCACGACAAGGGCGAAGGCCCCACCTTAAATAAATAATTGTTTGAGGCAGAAGAAGAATGTCACCCCCAATTAGTCAAGTGTCGTCTAAAAGCAAATGAGTGTTGAAACCCAAAAAAAATTGTAAACCCAAAGAGTAAACTGTTGTTTCGCCGCTATATGTTCGAAGAAAAAAAAATATTGTAAATATTTAAGTTGTGAGCGGGTAACTTACTTACTTTGATGGCGCTACAGTTCGGTGTGAACCAGGGCCTCAACCAACAAGCCTCTCCAGCCGGCCCGATCTTCGGCCAGCCGCTTCTGGTGCCTCACGCCCAGTTGGTTGAGGTCGCCTTCCCCGTGTGCGCGCCAGCTTAAATGCGGTCGTCCTCTGCTGCGTCGTCCCTAGGGGTTGGAGTCGAAGACTCTTCGGGCCGGAGCGTTGATGTCCGTTCGCTCTACATGGCCTAGCCATCTCAGACGTTGCATCCGAAGACGTCTAACCAGGC
The DNA here is from genome assembly GCA_951905685.1 of Eumerus sabulonum. Taxonomy (NCBI): domain Eukaryota; kingdom Metazoa; phylum Arthropoda; class Insecta; order Diptera; family Syrphidae; genus Eumerus; species Eumerus sabulonum. Next base: position 216,898,734 of record OX645060.1, read on the forward strand.
CGATGTCGCTGTACAGCCCGTACAGTTCTTGGTTGAATCTCCTCCTCCATTCTCCGTTTACACAAACGGGACCAAAGATTGTACGCAGAATTTTCCTCTCGGATGATTAAGATTTTGTAGAGGGAAACCTTAGTTTTTCGAGAGAGGGCTCTACTACTCAATTGGCAAGAGTTATTCTGCGTTTTGTCTCAGCGCTGGTGTCGTTGCTGCTTGTCACTATCGAGCCAAGGTAGACGAGGTCCTTGACTACTTCAAAAATATAGCTGCCGAAGGTGACGTTCTGACCAATACGTCGGTGTTGTGCGTCTTTCTTGGATGACAGCATATTGTTACGAAATTGAAACCCACACCAAATAGGGTTCGCACCACTGGATTGCGATAAACTACAATCGTATTTTTATCCGAATAAAAACACACACACACTTTTATTTCTTTCACCACAGATCAATTATCTGTGCAGCTTCACCACTTTTCTTTATTATCCAATACTATCCACTTTAAACTTTACTACACAAACAAACCTTTATTGAAAGCTTTTCTTTTCACACTGGTTGATCAAACCGACTTGTCACACGCTGTTTAATACCACAAACTGAATGTCTGCCGAGGGCGAGTGTTCGCGTTTATATAGCTCTCGGTCCACCTTCTCGAATGTTCGCCGCTGGAAGTTCCCCTTCGGAAATCTTTAGAATGCACTGACAATCAGCATTACGCCGTTGGAAGTTCACATCATTCCAATCCCCGCTTCCAGAGAGCTTTCGAACTTCGACAGCGAAATTCGATTTTAACCGTCGGTTTGTATTTCCGCAACACTGCCCTCCTCCTAAACTTGTTCGTCCTCGAATAAGCGATTGGATCCTTCTCCGTAATATGGCGCTAACCTCTCTACGTGGACAATTTTATACTTCGCCCGTCTGTTTCCCGTCTGCTGTATTCGGTACACCACGTCGTTAAGTTTCTTGACGACCTCTTATGGTCCATCCCAGGCTGATTGCAATTTGGGGCACAAGCCTTTTTTTCGTTGTGGGTTGTACAGCAATACCAATTGTCCGGTCTCGAATCCAGAAGAATTCGCCCTCAAGTCGTATCGCGCCTTCATTTTATTGCTGACCAAGTTCAGTCGCTCCCGGATGAACTGATGGATGGAGTTCAGCTGTTCCTCCCTGCCGCTAGTTGTCGGTAGTACCGCGCCGAACTTCAATTCCGATGGAAGTCGGAGATCAGTTCCAAAAATAGCTTCGGCGGGTGTTGTTGCCGTTGAATTGTGCTGTGCCGAACGGTATGCCATTAAGAAAAGGGGAAGATGTTCATCCCAGTCCTTCTGATCTCCGACAACGACTTTTCTCAGGTATTCCTCCATCGTCCGGTTGAACCTTTCGACCATGCCATCAGATTGTGGGTGTAATGGTGTTGTCCGCGTCTTTCTGATACCTAGCATGTCACAGAGTTCTTTGAACACCGACGACTCGAAGTTCCTTCCTTGGTCTGAGTGCAGTTCCATTGGTACTCCATAACGCGCAACCCAGTTGTTCATACGTTGTTGATACGTTCGAACGGTGCTCCAACATTGTACTGCTGCATATTTCCTCGAGTTTTCCTTACTGGACCCTTTGCCTTCACACACTGTTCACACCTGCGAATGAAACGCGTAACCGACTCATGGCATCCCACCCAGTAGAAACGTCTCTTGATCTTTTCTACAGTCTTGTTAACACCAAGATGACCCCCGCTTGGTTCCTCGTGGTATTCTCGGATGATCTCGTCGATTTGTCCCTTTGGAATTACCAGCAGATCATTTACAATGATCCCGTCCTCACTTTCCCAACTGCGGTAGAGGCAACCGTTCGTCAGCTTCAAACTCTGCCAATGAGCCCAGTAAGCTTTCACGATTGGGCTTTCACTGGATATTTGCTGCCAACTTGGTCGAAAACCTCCTTCTTGGTAGTCGATGATGACTGCCAGATCGGCATCTTCTCGCTGCTTCCGTCCGACCTTATCGACAGTCCAGGAATCTTCTGGCAGCACATGGAAACGACGGATGTCGGTGACCTGTTCCTTGGTTTCGGCACGTGAACAATGTTTACATTCAACATCGCAAGGTCGCCTCGATAATGCATCCGCATTTCCATGACTGCTTCCCTTCCGGTGTTCGATACTGAAGTCATAACTCTGGATTCTCTCTATCCATCTAGCGAGCTGGCCTTCCGGGTTTTTGAACTGCAGCAGCCACCTCAACGCTGCGTGGTCCGTCCTAAGATGAAAAGCTTGGCCATAGAGATATTTGTGGAAATGCTTGACACAGTCAACCACAGCTAAAAGCTCCCTCCTAGTTACACAGTAGTTCCTTTCCGGTTTCGATAGGATCCTACTGTAGTAAGCGATGACCCGTTTTCGCCCGTCAATTATTTGAGAGAGTACTCCTCCGATTCCATGTCCGCTCGCATCGGTGTCCAAAATGAACCTTTCTCCCGGAACAGGATATGCAAGAATCTTCGCACTGCAGAGCAATTCCTTCAGGTGAATGAACGCTTCCTCCTGCAGCTTCTCCCACTTGAATGGCCGATTCTTTTTGGTGAGCTCGTGCAAACTGCTGGCAACGTTTGCAAATCCTGGGATGAATCGCCTGTAATACGTGCAAAGTCCCAGGAATGACCTTAACTCATGAAGATTCTTCGCCCGCGGCCATTCCTTAACCACCGAGATTTTCTCTTCGTCTGTGTGGACTCCTTCTGCAGTCACCACATGTCCCAAGTACTTCACCTCGTTTTGGAAGAGCGAACATTTCTTCGGGCTCAATTTTAGTCCGGCTGCTTGAATACGTTCCAGTACCTCTTCAAGCTTCTTAAGGTGAGCGTCGAAATCCTTGCCCATGACAATTATGTCATCCAGATAGACCAGGCAAGTCCTCCAGTGAAGTCCTCTTAGCACCCGGTTCATAAGTCTCTCGAATGTGGCTAGCGCATTACAAAGACCGAAGGGCATCACAGAGAATTGCCACAACTCTCCCCCGGCGGTGAACGCGGTCTTTTCCTTGTCTTGCTGGTCAAGCTCTATTTGCCAATATCCGCTTTGCAAGTCCAGCGTCGAGAACCACTTTGCACCAGATAGTGTGTCCAAGGTGTCGTCGATTCTCGGTAAAGGATAGCTGTCCTTCTTCGTGACGTCGTTCAGCTTCCTATAGTCCACGCAGAATCGGGTGCTTCCATCCTTCTTCTTAACAAGCACTACTGGCGAACTCCATGGGCTTGCAGATGGTTCGATCACGCCCTCCTTTTCCATCTCGTCGATTAGTTTGACCATCTTGCCTTCTTTCGCCAAAGGTGCCCTCCTCGGTGGTTGCCGGATCGGTCTAGAGTCCCCTGTGTCTATTCTGTGCTTCACAATTGATGTTCTTCCACAGTTCTTACCATTTGCAAAAACTGTCCAATATTTACGAAGCAGAGAGAGTGCTTTACTTTTCTGCTTCTCCACTAGATGTTGCGTCCGATCTCTGACCATTGTTTTCACGAACGGTTGGTTTTTCTGTATTTCCCGGTGTTTCTTATCTTCGCAGTTCATAACGGCGGCAGCTTCTTGGCATTGAGCGATCGTTGTTCCCTTGTGTATTGTCCTAGGTATACTGGCAGGATTCAGGACTCGTACTGGAACCAATTGGTCTTGTCGGGGTTCCACGAGAGCCCTTCCAACAACTATATCGCTGGGCCGATTTCTTTTGTCGGGTTCGACCACCCACATTCGGCTTGTCCCCGCATCCTCTTCTATCTTTGCCCAAACCACAGCTTCTACATTCGGGGGAACTGCTTGGCGCGAGTTATGTATTCACACACAACCTATGTATACACCCTATATGTACATATTATTATATTATTCAAATAATATACCTACAACATGTTCCTAACCTTAAATGTAGCTTAGCATATAAATATGTATATAAACATTCACTAGCAACTTAATACTATGTAAGAGAGGTTTGACTTTCTAAAAACAATGATGCGCAAGTCATTTTTTGTAAAAGCCTTTGAAGAGTGAACAATAAAATTCAAAATTCAACTAAAGATTAAATAAAGTTCTAAGTGTATATTAGGACATTACTAAAGTTTCTAAGTGAATATTAGAAACATAACTGGCGCAGTCGCTTACTGCACTAATCCGGAGATTGCAACAGTTGGAAATATCCAATACTCCCGTTATAATCTAAAATCCAAATTCAAGCAAGTGCATATTGCAAAATAGATTTGGATATAACTGGCACGTGGTTCCACTGTAGGCGATTCTCGCACCAAGAGCACATTGGTGTCAAGTGAAAGTGCAAACGAACAGGGCTCATCAACGGCCTAATAATCATCTAATACCAATCAACGGAACTACATTTCGACTATCATCGATCGAGGGGAGAGGCATATATCAAGGTGTCGCATGTACTATACATTCATACATACATATATGTGCAAGTAAGTAAATTCGATTCTTACTTTCTCAATCCTTGATATCTCTCCCAAAATTGAACCTTTTGTGATATATGTATACATATATGTCGAATAAACACATTAAAAATAAATCTTTTAAGTATAAGCCTTATTGTGTTAAAAAAAAGTGATTGTGTTAGTGAGATAGATACTCGCTCCAATATGACTAATAACGGCACCGGTACAGTTCCTACAAACGTTGATAGCGGATTTTCTGGCGTGGGTCTAGGTGATACCGGTACAGTTCCTACAAACGTTAATAGCGGATTTTCTGGCGTGGGTCTAGGTGATACCGTTACCGGTTCCACACACTCCAATGGATATGGACTCGATATATCCGCAAATAGATTAAATGCTAGTTTGCCATTTAACAGTAGTATTACTAATTCAGGGACTAGTAACAACAATTTAAATACAGACCAAATAAATTACGTCTTTACTTCACTTAAAATTCCGGACGCCATTAAAGATCTTCCACCATTTGATGGTAATCGTAGATTACTTTTTGATTTTCTAAATAATGTTGAAGAACTATTAGGTCTTATGGTCCCGGTCAATAATACACCTTACGCTCGAATTATTTTAAGAGCGATACGCAACAAAATAACAGGTGAGGCGAACGAAGTTCTAAACATGTTTGGGACTCCATTAGAGTGGAGTCAAATTAAATCGAATCTTATAATACATTACTCCGATAAGAGGAGCGAAACTTCTCTCATTAGAGATTTGCATAATATTCGTCAGGGCAATAATACCATCGAAATTTATTATTCAAAAATAATAGAAATCTTATCGGCACTAAGCAATCACGTTCAAATTCACGAAAATAATTCCAACGTAATTTTAGCGAAAAATGGCCTTTATCGTGAAATGTGTCTTAACATCTTTCTAGCTGGCCTTAAAGAACCTATAGGATCGACAATTAGAGCGATGAGACCCACATCCCTCCAGGAAGCATTTAATTTTTGTATGAAAGAACATAACTCTTACTATATGAGCAGTACGTCTACAACCCTAGGCATGGATTTCAAACAGTTCAGGTCGCAGGAAACACCACAACCCTTTCCCAACCCACTTTTATATACGCAAAATAGTTACAATTCCCTTGCCGCAAGACCATACAATTTTCAGCGAAGAGATAATTTACAATCCATTCCACAATATAACACTACCTATGCCCAAAACCCGAACACTTACAATCCGAACCAATATCAACCAATAGCAAATTACAACTCAACCTCCTTCCAAAATCAAACCCAAAATACACCTATACACAAACCAATGATTAGCCCCCAATCCTTACCCACACCTATGGATATAGCTAGCGGCAGCTCCCGAAATATGTCATCATTCCAATCAAACCTTAAAGAACCATCCTTGTTTAGCAGGAATACATACAGTACAGGTTGTAAAAACAATACAATTTCCTCCAATAATCAAACCCTTAAAGAAGTACATAACATACACCATTCGGTCAACTTTCAAGAACCGATGGTCAATTCAAATTCAACAGAGCACACTGATCCGCACCTTGAACCTTATTACCACCAGCAACTAGACCAATACTTACCAGATGGATACCAATGCATAACAGATAACCGTAACTTTCACATTTCTGAGGGAAACAGCGAAATAGACGGAGAACAGATTGGGTTCGTTGATCTAAATATGCACAGTGGAAATACATTACCTTACATTAGTATTTCACTAGACGGTAACCGAACACTTAAATTTTTAATTGATACCGGCGCTTCAGTAAACCTTATTAGTCCCGACTTCACCAATCTCAATACACATGAAGTTATCAAACCTGTTTTAATAACTACCGTATTCAATAAACACTACCTAAACAGACAAGTCACACTCCCCGCATTCAGTGAATTGAATTCAGATGAAAAGTTCAAGTTTTTAGTCTTTAAATTTCACTCCTATTTCGATGGCCTAATAGGTTTAGAGATGATGAAAAGACTTAATGCTAGAATTAATCTAAAAGACAAAGTGTTCGAAACAAATGGATCAAAAATACCACTACTATTCAAACCCAACTTTATGTCACAAGCGTTTCATATTCCCCCAAATTCCAAAATTGTTGCCCATCTCCCTGTCGACGTTGAAAATGGGGATATCTATATTAGGCCTACCAAGGTGGGGAAATTCTTAAAAATACCTGAGGGTATATATAAGTCACTTAACTGGTATAGCCACGTCGAGGTCATTAATCTATCGAACCAAGAACAAAACTTCTTCTTAGAGCAACCACTTAAAGTGGAACCTTATCAAAACTTCGATGAAGTAAATAACGTGTCCATACAATATAACTTAAAACAAACCGGACCTATTTCATACACGGACATTACAACGCATTTTAAAGCAGATCACCTTAATGAAGAGGAAAAGGAATCACTTTTTAGGCTCTATAGGGATTTTGACGATATTTTTTTCCAAAAAGGTGATATCCTTACATTCACAAACACAGTTAAACATCGTATTAAACCGACTGATAATTTACCTATTTACACAAAATCGTACAGATATCCCGAAATGCACAATAGGAAAATAATTGACAAACTGAACAAAAACAGAACGACACCACCTACATTTAAGGAGAATGAAACCGTTTACGAATTCAACAACAGGCGTAACAAACTAGAATCTAGGGCTAAGAGGCTAACACCAAACGGTAGCAAATCACACAAGAACAAAATAAAATGCAAACGTAAATTTCGAAACTAGCAGCCTATTAGATAAATAATTAGGGCAAAGGACCAAGGTTAGCATTCACAGATCTTCCCCAGAACGTCCGCATCAAAGATTCATTTTTACATATGTATGTACATGTATGTACATAAGTTAACATTTTGATAAATCTACAGAATTTATCTAAATCACTACACAATACCTTAGAGTGGCAAAATATGGCTAAACCCAAACAATATTCACATTCATTAATCGAAATTAGTTTAAAAGACAATTTCGGCATATGTATTTTTCAAATAGTAACAATGCATCCTACTTCATCCAATATTGCCCGTACTATTCCCTTTATCCTAGAGAAAGTATTGTATCGATTTACTTAAATAATGTGCATGTGTGTGTACAAGCAAAAATGAATAACTTTTATGATCTTGGAAGCCGTCCTACTGAAATCACAACTGGACCATGGATCGTCATAGCATTACCATCAGCTCATCTATAACTTCAGCTTGTCCAATACGGTTTACACCTTACTCTGACGGCGGAGGAGTTATGTATTCACACACAACCTATGTATACACCCTATATGTACATATTATTATATTATTCAAATAATATACCTACAACATGTTCCTAACCTTAAATGTAGCTTAGCATATAAATATGTATATAAACATTCACTAGCAACTTAATACTATGTAAGAGAGGTTTGACTTTCTAAAAACAATGATGCGCAAGTCACTTTTTGTAAAAGCCTTTGAAGAGTGAACAATAAAATTCAAAATTCAACTAAAGATTAAATAAAGTTCTAAGTGTATATTAGGACATTACTAAAGTTTCTAAGTGAATATTAGAAACATAACTCGCGCTTGTACGACTGCTCGCCTGACCTTGTTACCCTGTCCATTATCCATTGTTAATGGGAGCTCCAAGTTGCCATACTTCATTACTTTTTGGTTGAGGTCCAATGTGAAACCATGCCTAATCATGAAGTCGACGCCGATTATGATGTCATCAGTAATGTCCGCAACGATAAAATCATGGTGAAACTCGACGGTACCCATCGTAGTTCTTTTCTGGACCTTTTCCTTAACTTACGCCTTCTCACCAGTTACTGTACGAAGCCTTACCTCGGAAAATGGTTCGATGTCAGAAACCAATCCGCTTCGGATGACTGCGCCCGTGTCCAACGTCAGCAGATATCGTCGCCCGTCCATCGTTCCCTCGATGACTAGGCTGGTTGCACCCCTACAGATTCGGGATACGAGGATGCTGGGGCATTCCAATGTGGGAGCCAGCGCATGCCCCTCTGCACTGACTCGTTTCAGTTTAACGGATTGTTAGGTGCACCTTTTGCACCTCCACGTTCGCGTTCACTCCCTTGGTCTCTTTTCGGCGAACTAGACCTCGAACGCTTCCTTCGCAGACGGCAGTTTCTTGCAATGTGCCCCTGCTGGTCGCAGATGTAGCATCTACCCGGGAATGAACCACTCCTACTCGCCGTTGTTGATCTGGAACTATCCTGGTCTGGAGATATGCGTCGTAGTTTGATGGAAGGTCGGCATATCAAGAGCGATGATTCACATGCGAGAGCGCTGGCAACTATCTCCTTGAAAGATGTCTTCGGCAGGAGAATCAGGCTTCGTTGCGTATCGTGGTCCCTTAGCCCTTGTATGAAAGAATCCGTCGTTTGTTTCTCTACCACATCAACTGGAACATCCGCGTAGGCAAGATGGGATAACCTCTCAATGTCGGCAGCATACGGTTGGATGGTCTCGTTTATACGCTGCTTGCGCCCTTTAAGTTCCAGCTTGTGCATCTCCTGCATGTGCTCACTGCCGTATCTTCGAAGTAGAGCAGCCCATATGGCTGTGTAGTTCCTTCTCTGGGTCTCCAGGATGGTCTGTAGAACACCAGCTGCCTCGCCTTTAAGCGAAATTACTAGAGCGGCCACACGATCTTCATCTCCCCATTGATTCCGTTCCGCTGTTTTCTCGAACTGAAGTTTAAAGATGTTAAAAGCGCTCGTGCCATCGTAGTTGGGAGCTGTGAATTTCGATGCTGTAGTCGGTACAACGATTCCTTGATGTTGGACGTTCTGGACAGTTTTCTCGAGTTCCAGAACCTTCTTGTCGAACCGCGTTTCCAGTGTCTCGATTATCTTTTCTTGATTATTTTCGAGATCTAGAACCTTCTTGTCGAACCTTGACTCCAGTGACTCGATTCTCTTTTCTTGATTATTCTCGAGATCTAGAACCTTATTGTCGAATCTCGATTCTAGTGTCTCGATTCTCTCTTCAACGTCCTGGAATCGATCATTGACTGTCTGCTGGATATTTCTTAGGCTTTCTCGATTGTTCTCTAGCATCCCTTCTAACGTCTCCAGCTTCTGGCCCAAGGAAATGGAATTTTCCTCCAGTTTCTGACTCAGAGAAGTACTTACGGCAACGGAATTTTCCTCCAACTTTTGATGTACGGTCGCCTCCAGTTTCTGGCTTATGGAAGTTGAATTTTCTTCCAGCTTTCTACTTAATGCAGCGGAATTTTCGTAAATTTTTTGATCTAATTTCTGGCTCCAGCTGGAATTTTCCTCCAGCTTTTGACTCATAGCATTAAGAGCCGCGAGAATGTGCTGCATATCGAACGCTGGCTCAGTAGATGTCGACGGCTTCTCCACCCCGAATTCGTAACTCTCCCAGTCGACACCTTCTTCCTGCAACGCTGATCGCAGTCTCTCCACCAGGTTGGCTTAACTTCCCACTGTGGATAATTGCCGAGCATTCAGCTCTCTTTTCAGTTGTTCGATGGTCAACTTTTCCAATTTCACCATTTTCTCACTCTTTTAATAATTCAATTTTAATAGTGCAATTCACAATTTGAATAAATGTTTAACTCGCTTACTCGCAGTCCACTTTGTGGGCGTGGGTTCGAATCCCACTTCTGACACCAAATGTTACGAAATTGAAACCCACACCAAATAGGGTTCGCACCACTGGATTGCGATAAACTACAATTGTCTTTTTATCCGAATAAAAACACACACACACTTTTATTTCTTTCACCACAGATCAATTATCTGTGCAGCTTCACCACTTTAAACTTTATTACACAAACAATCCTTTATTGAAAGCTTTTCTTTTCACACTGGTTGATCACACAGACTTGTCACACGCTGTTTAATACCACAAACTGAATGTCTGCCGAGGGCGAGTGTTCGCGTTTATATAGCTCTCGGTCCACCTTCTCGAATGTTCGCCGCTGGAAGTTCCCCTTCGGAAATCTCTAGAATGCACTGACAATTAGCATTACGCCATTGGAAGTTGACATCATTCCAATCCCCGCTTCCAGAGAGCTTTCGAACTTCGACAGCGAAATTCGAACTTAACCGTCGGTTTGTATCTCCGCAACAATATGTTTGGTCTTGTCCCCATTTACCCTTAGACACACTTTCGCCGCTTCTGCTTCACTGCTTGTGAACGCCTCATTGACGTCTCGCTTTGTTCGTCCAATAACGTCAATGTCATCTGCGGAGGCAAGCAATTGTGTGGACTTGAAGTAGATCGTACCTCTTGTATTATCCGCAGAGTCCCGCACGATATTTTCAAGAATAATGTTGAAGGAATCACATGACAGTACGTCACCCTGTCTAAAACCTTTTTTAACATCAAAGGGGTCTGTTAGTTCCCCTCCGACCTTAATGGAGCAGCGAGAGTTCTCCATAGTCATCTTGCATAGTCTGACGAGTTTGGCAGGAATGTTAAGACATGAAATGGCTTTGTATAGCTCGTCTCTATAAACACTGTCATACGCGCCTTAAAAGTCGATGAAAAGATGGTGCGTGTCGACGTGGAATCCATGGGTCTTCTCTAAGATCTGCCGTAGTGTAAATATTTGGTCTATCGTGGATTTTCCTAGCCTATCAGATCGTCCACGAACGGTTTCAGGTGCTTACACAGTACGGCAGAGAGGATCATGTACGCGATGTTCAGGAGGCTTATCCCTCTGTAATTGGCGCATTTTGACTATCATCGCCGTTATACAGTCTGCAGAAGTGGTCCTTCCACAATCTCAGCATCGACTGTGACTCCACTACTAGTTGTCCGTGCTCATCCCTGCAGGCTTCTGCTCTGGCTTTATAGCCTTGGCATGTTCGTTTTACTTTCTGGTAAAATTTTCGAGCGTCGTTCTTGCCGAAACATCTCTCCATCTCCTCGATCTGGCGCTTCTGTTGCTCCTTCTTTTTCCTTCTCAGAAGCGCATGCTCCTCCCTCCTTTTCTGTTCATAGAGCTCGCGGGCAGCTCTCGTCCGTCGATGCAATGTGGCCATGTATGCATTCTGTTTCTCTACATGGGCCTGTCTGCACTCATCATCAAACCAGGGGTTTCTCGATGGTGGTGCCTCGTAACCGAGTATATCTAATGGCTTTCTGACAACGACTCCATTGCTGTTCTATGGTTTCTGCAGATTGCATCGAGACCTGAGAGAGCTTGAGGGAGACTTGATCGGCGAAGGTTCTGTCGGTCTCCTGCGATTGCAGCTTTCCGACGTTAAATTTTGGTGTTCTTACTCGACTCCGTTGGTTCCGAGAAATTCGCATCCGTACCTTGGCTGCAACAAGGAAATGATCCGAGTCGATGTTGGCTCCTAGAAAGGTTCGGACATCTAGGATGCTGGGGGAGTGTCTGCCGTCGATCGCAATATGATCAATTTGGTTGGTTGTCGATTGATCGAAAGACCGCCAGGTCCCCTTATGGATGTTGAGGTGTGGGAATCGTGTACTTGCTACTACCAGGTTATGTCCCGCCATAAAGTCCTCTAGCCTTAGTTCTTTTTCTGACGTGGTGTTGTGTAGGCTGTGCTTTCCAATGACCTGTTCAAAGATAGCTTCCTTACCCAGCTTCGCATTGAAATCTCCTAGAACGATTTTGGTGTCATAGCTGGGACATTGCGCATACGTTCTGTCTAGGAGATCATAGAAGTCGTCTTTATGTCGGTCATCTTTCTCCTCTGTTGGGGCGTGGACACATAGTAAGCTTATATTGCCGAGATTGGCCTTGATGCGGATAGTTATGAGGCGTTCGCTTACATACTGGAAGCTTAAGACTTTTTTCCTGAGTCTGCCTCGAACAACAAATCCGCATCCGAATAAGCGTTGTTTATTTTCTCTGTAGCAGTTTCCGTAGTATATATCACAGTTTTTCATCCGCTTTTTGCCTGGCCCATCCCATCGCACTTCTTGGAGCGCGGGAATGTCTGTCTTATAGCAGTCCAAAGAGTTGACCAGTTGTTCGGCTGCACCTGGTCTGTTGAGGGACCTAACGTTCCAGGTGCAGAACCGAAATTCGTTTCCTTTTTGACGTTTGCGGGGGTCGTCAACATATAATCCGTCCGTATCCGAGGCTATTGGTTGTCTCCGAACAAAATTTTTGTTTTAAGCGATAGGGATGTTAGCCCTAAGCGCAACCCCCAACCTGGAGGGCCAGGTTCCTCTTTCCCCAGGAACAAGGGGTCGGGTCGCTGCATACATTGGTTCACTACCTGGCGGGTGCCAGTATAGCTATCCAGGGAAGGCCACGCGGAGGCTGTGTGTCAACTTGGATTGAGCAGGGACAGAGATCGAAGCTGGCGTTTGCCAAGTTAAACGCGATCAACTTTTTTGCTCTGTTTGTTCGCTCCCTTCTCCGTTACCGAAGACGAAAACCTCTTCCAACCGGAGCTGAATGAAGTGAGTGTGGAGGCTATTGGAACTCTGGAGGAGATTCCCTTTGTTCCGATAGCCAAATGGACTGGGGCGAACTCTTGCACACCACCATATGCTTCAAACGCCAAAAGGACAAGGCGGCGAGGAGGCCAGTAATTTATTTTAATTAAGAATCCCAAAAGTTAAATCGAAAATAAGTGTGACGAGAAGTCACCAGGTTTGATTAAACTCGCCAAACCCAAATTTGCCCCAAATGTGTGTGTGGCGTGTGTGCGAACCGGTTGGAGGGGTGGACGGGAAGGTAACCCGTAAGAACATAATCAAATGAAATAAGCTTGTCGAACCGAGAGGATTGTCGGTGAGTGGACAGTAGCCACCACCAGATAATATAAACGAAAAAAAAAAAAAAAAAAAAAACAACATAGAAACAAAGGAGGCGTGAAGCAGAGGGAGCAGGGGAAGTATTCTTTTCATATATTTCATTGTTTTATCACCCCTCCAATTACTAACCCGTTTTGGGAATCGCGGCTTCCATTACGGATGCCGAGCACGGCGCATTAAAAAAAAAAAAACGAAAAAAAGCAAAACCCCAATAAAGTTTCGAAACGAAACTGGTCGTTTCCGTTTAGTTTTCGTCGTTTTCGCAAAACTACGTGGCGCCCTGTATATCCCGACTGTCTAATCCCCGAACCCATCCCTCAAGAACTAGTTCTGTGCGCACTGAACACGAGCACGTCACCCGTCGTGTCAATTTGACACAACAAGGTAATGGTTTTGGAAACCTTAATTCACTTGTACAACACTGTGCTTTTTTTTTTTTTTTTGGAGGCTTCTGCTATCCGCTGGAGCACTCAGACGCAAACACTGGTCCATTGTACTCCAGACAGACACCTTACATTACTGTATTTTCCCCGTTTTCCGGAGAAAAATTTGAAGAAGCTTCAGTGATGTAGAGCTAAGGGATTCGGCACACACCACGTCGGCTCCAAGGGTGCGCCACCGTATGTGAGCAAAGGCGGGACAATCTTAGAGGGAATGCTCTGCAGTGTCATCCTCCTCTTCGCCACATGCAGCACAGGTAGGCGTCTCACTGATGCCGAGCACGTAGAGATGCTTGTCAAAAGTGTAATGGCCCGTGATAGCTCCCACAAGCCTTTTGCAGTCGACTCTCCTTAAAGACAGGAGGAATGCTGTAGATTTTTTGCAGACATCAGGGCATATGCGTTTAGTCATCCTGCAATCCGGACAATCCCTCCATCTACGGTTGTGTGTATTAAATACACAATCGTTAATATAGGAATTTACCGTGGACACAGGTAGACCTAGAGCGGGTTCAGGTCCTGAGAAGCTCTCCTCTGAACCACACTGTGCTTAGTGAGCACTTTCCCCACTAGTATGCGGTTCGAAAACCGCAGTACCTCTTGAAGGGAGTACCCAACAACCAACAAGTTACATTGTAGCCCCTGGTAGGAAGTGTGACGATTTGATTATCAGTAGGCGGTAGTCTACCTCGGTACTGTAATTGCTATAAAGCATCAGACCACTGATCGATCAGAAGGAAGAAGTGTGACACTTTGACTACTTATCAGCAAGCGGTAGTGTGCCTGTAATGCCAAAGAGCATTAGACTTCTGATCGGTCAAAAGATCCTAGCAAGCATTTGTGTAAGAGTAATCTTTGGATCGTGTAAGTATGGAAAAAGAGCAATATTATTTGACAATAGGCTATTTAATTTCTCAACCGTAAAGCATATGAAGGACCATTTGGATTTAAGCGCCTGACAGACGTGGTAATCAAACAAAAAAAAAAGTATAGAAAATGCCCAAATTATACAGGGTGTGGCAAATAAGTTACAAAAATTAATAAATAAAAAAACGCAGCAATTTATGATCGACCTTCATAACAGTCCAGCTCTTACTCTTCACAACGATTCTAACTTTGCTTCCACGATTCGAAGCACCCTTGAAAATCCGCCGAAGTTACCACTTTAAGAACCAGTAATCGCCCCGTTAACCTTCTCTACACTGCTATGATTGATTTCCTTGAGGTGTGCCTTTTATAGGGGAATAAAAAAAATGTCGCATAGTGTCGAATGTAGTGTGGATACCGGAACATTGGAGTACTTTTTTTTCGCCAAAAAACTCTTGCACAATCAACGAGGATTGGGTCGGCGCAATGTCGTGGTGCCGGATCTAATCCCTCTTGGCAGGTTCAGGTCGTACACGCGATCCTAGCCTCTTCAGGCCGCCTAATTTGTTGGAACATAGCGATGTCGCGGTATGAGAGGTGATGGGAGATCCTTCAAGTGGGTCGTCTTATACTGATTCATAGCTTTTCTTGAATCACTTTGCCCATTCAAACACACGCGTTTCCCACCTACATACATCCATACATCTCCATACACCACCTGCACTTTTCGGGGATTTTCTCCAGACTTCACCAACAATTGAATAACAACACGTTTCTTTTCACGTCATTAAATATTTTTTTTTTTTTTTTTTTGGAAAAATACGGACAAAAGCCCACCCACTTTCTAGAGAGATGTTGACAAACGACGCAGTGTTGTTTGTTCCCGAATCATGACACCTCGTATTACCCAATTTGGAAGGATTGGAAACGATTCCAAAAATGGTTATAGGGATATAGACAAAACTTTTAAAAGCGCCAAAAAGGAAAATTATGAATAAAATAAAACGTCGTCGGCTGACCTGACTCAGTAATAAGTTATTTTGTATTATATTGAAAGCGCCTACATAATATAACAATATTGGACATTTGAGGAAATATTCAAGTTTCTAAATCAAAAACTGCTAAAAAGTTAATTTGAATCTTTTACAAGAGTTAAAACAAAAAAGGCAAATCAATCGCCCTTTCATGTAAAAACTACATTAATCTTGCTATATAAACATTCAAGGGCCCTAAGGGTATGAACTGCAAAATGGAAATGTCACCCAATAGTTTACAGGTGTGTTTCTGAGCGAAGAATTCTAATTGCACTGCGTATCGCAGCCTTGTTTTCTTTTTTTTTTTGTGTCCACAAACACGCGCACTCAAGGCTATGGCCTTAAAACGTTAAACGTTGTGCGAGCAGAATGTAACAGGGAGGGGGAGAGCTACAATGGAGTAAGTCCAATCAGTGTTTCTTGGGCTGCCGTGGGACGCCTGTAGTGCCGAGACGCGATAGTCTCTGAAGGCGCTAAAAATTAACGATTATCGAATTTTGTTCGACTTTTGTCTTCCATATTTACTGCAGACGCATAAGTGCGTCTTACCATAGCGGTATATAACCAGTGGACCAACTTACGTTTTAATGCCCAGGTTTAACCTTACCTTTGTTCTAGTTAAGTTGGCTATCAAGCTCAGTATGTAGATACTTCACTTCTTTTGAAAATCCTATGTTTTTACCATTTATGGAGACGGAGCAAGGCTGCATCTTTCTCCTATATGCAAACACGACCAAGATTGTCTTATTTGGGTTTATCGATAAACCCACTCTGCCACACCAGTCAGAGATAGATTGAAACGCAACTTGCATGCGTATCTCGCATCTACGTACATACGCATATGCGCACATACGTATGTATGTATATATAAAACGTTGGATTTGTGTTCCTGTAACCTTGAAACGACCGCAACCTGATTATCTACCTTGACGTGGTGTGGGAGCTGCCCACCAAAGGATAATCAACCCCGCCAGGGGAGTACCCAACAACCAACAAGTTACATTGTAGCCCCTGGTAGGAAGTGTGACGATTTGATTATCAGTAGGCGGTAGTCTACCTCGGTACTGTAATTGCTATAAAGCATCAGACCACTGATCGATCAGAAGGAAGAAGTGTGACACTTTGACTACTTATCAGCAAGCGGTAGTGTGCCTGTAATGCCAAAGAGCATTAGACTTCTGATCGGTCAAAAGATCCTAGCAAGCATTTGTGTAAGAGTAATCTTTGGATCGTGTAAGTATGGAAAAAGAGCAATATTATTTGACAATAGGCTATTTAATTTCTCAACCGTAAAGCATATGAAGGACCATTTGGATTTAAGCGCCTGACAGACGTGGTAATCAAACAAAAAAAAAAGTATAGAAAATGCCCAAATTATACAGGGTGTGGCAAATAAGTTACAAAAATTAATAAATAAAAAAACGCAGCAATTTATGATCGACCTTCATAACAGTCCAGCTCTTACTCTTCACAACGATTCTAACTTTGCTTCCACGATTCGAAGCACCCTTGAAAATCCGCCGAAGTTACCACTTTAAGAACCAGTAATCGCCCCGTTAACCTTCTCTACACTGCTATGATTGATTTCCTTGAGGTGTGCCTTTTATAGGGGAATAAAAAAAATGTCGCATAGTGTCGAATGTAGTGTGGATACCGGAACATTGGAGTACTTTTTTTTCGCCAAAAAACTCTTGCACAATCAACGAGGATTGGGTCGGCGCAATGTCGTGGTGCCGGATCTAATCCCTCTTGGCAGGTTCAGGTCGTACACGCGATCCTAGCCTCTTCAGGCCGCCTAATTTGTTGGAACATAGCGATGTCGCGGTATGAGAGGTGATGGGAGATCCTTCAAGTGGGTCGTCTTATACTGATTCATAGCTTTTCTTGAATCACTTTGCCCATTCAAACACACGCGTTTCCCACCTACATACATCCATACATCTCCATACACCACCTGCACTTTTCGGGGATTTTCTCCAGACTTCACCAACAATTGAATAACAACACGTTTCTTTTCACGTCATTAAATATTTTTTTTTTTTTTTTTTTGGAAAAATACGGACAAAAGCCCACCCACTTTCTAGAGAGATGTTGACAAACGACGCAGTGTTGTTTGTTCCCGAATCATGACACCTCGTATTACCCAATTTGGAAGGATTGGAAACGATTCCAAAAATGGTTATAGGGATATAGACAAAACTTTTAAAAGCGCCAAAAAGGAAAATTATGAATAAAATAAAACGTCGTCGGCTGACCTGACTCAGTAATAAGTTATTTTGTATTATATTGAAAGCGCCTACATAATATAACAATATTGGACATTTGAGGAAATATTCAAGTTTCTAAATCAAAAACTGCTAAAAAGTTAATTTGAATCTTTTACAAGAGTTAAAACAAAAAAGGCAAATCAATCGCCCTTTCATGTAAAAACTACATTAATCTTGCTATATAAACATTCAAGGGCCCTAAGGGTATGAACTGCAAAATGGAAATGTCACCCAATAGTTTACAGGTGTGTTTCTGAGCGAAGAATTCTAATTGCACTGCGTATCGCAGCCTTGTTTTCTTTTTTTTTTTGTGTCCACAAACACGCGCACTCAAGGCTATGGCCTTAAAACGTTAAACGTTGTGCGAGCAGAATGTAACAGGGAGGGGGAGAGCTACAATGGAGTAAGTCCAATCAGTGTTTCTTGGGCTGCCGTGGGACGCCTGTAGTGCCGAGACGCGATAGTCTCTGAAGGCGCTAAAAATTAACGATTATCGAATTTTGTTCGACTTTTGTCTTCCATATTTACTGCAGACGCATAAGTGCGTCTTACCATAGCGGTATATAACCAGTGGACCAACTTACGTTTTAATGCCCAGGTTTAACCTTACCTTTGTTCTAGTTAAGTTGGCTATCAAGCTCAGTATGTAGATACTTCACTTCTTTTGAAAATCCTATGTTTTTACCATTTATGGAGACGGAGCAAGGCTGCATCTTTCTCCTATATGCAAACACGACCAAGATTGTCTTATTTGGGTTTATCGATAAACCCACTCTGCCACACCAGTCAGAGATAGATTGAAACGCAACTTGCATGCGTATCTCGCATCTACGTACATACGCATATGCGCACATACGTATGTATGTATATATAAAACGTTGGATTTGTGTTCCTGTAACCTTGAAACGACCGCAACCTGATTATCTACCTTGACGTGGTGTGGGAGCTGCCCACCAAAGGATAATCAACCCCGCCACTCCTCCTCACCAACCCAAGTCCCAACCTATTCCATCTCTCCCACCACATTCCCACCCTACCTATCCACTCCCCATCCCCTGGGCTGGACATAAGGTGTCAACCGTACCGTGCGGAGATGTCGACCAGGCTGAGAGCCCAGATCAAAAATAGCTCAGTCGCAAGCGGTGTATCCGGATACATGGTGCCCTCCGGATCAGCCAGCCTTACCTGTGTATTGCGAATCTCTGCACAGGCGGACATTTAATTCTCCGCATCTCGTGGGAACCAACTGAAAAACCCTAATAACGAAAACGATAATGAGTCCGGATCTCACAAAAAACCGGAAGGGGATGAAATCCCCTCTACCTCAAAGCGGCAAAAGCTCCAGAAGGAGTATCAGAAAGCCCCTCTAAAAAGTTGTTAGAAGACAAAACTAACAACAAGAGACACAACCCATCGACCAAAGCCTATAGAGACCGTGAGACAGCCTTGAGAGTCTTAAATCGTTGGGGCCATAAGACCGACCTACCGGAGAAAGCCAAAGAGTCGGTCGTTTGGGCTACAGGAGTCCTGGCCCAGGATAAAGATAAAGCCAAGAGACCCAGATCGTCCCCCGTGGAACCGAAACGGGAGGCTAAGAAGGCTAGGCTGGGAGCACCGGCCAAGCTATTAAAGCGTTTCAGTGAGGTTGCGACTGAGTGCCTAACGGTCGCAATCATAGATAATAGTGGACGGCAAAATGACGACCGAAAAATGGAAGGCTGTCGATCAAACTTCCTATCGGCAAACTTCCTAAAAATTGCAAGGAAGAACCCTGAACCACCACCCATCTGCGACGACGCTGGACGGTAGCAAGACAGGGTAAAACTGCTAAGCTGTGCGGACGAAAGATGCCTCGATCTTTTAAAGGTCACAGTGGCTGAAATAGGGGAAATATGGGAGGGAGCTAGGCTCAAGGTCGTAACTAAGGACCAGATCCCGAAACGACCGCGAGCAAGATGCTGGCTCCCGCTGGCACCAGACAACCCTCTCGAAATCGTTGAAACAACCAACTACTGTAGCCCTAATCTCCCTACAAGAGATTGGAGAGTCGTGAAGCTGGAGGAACCAAAAGGCAGATCGAGACAGGCAATTATTGTCCTGAATTGTGAAGCCCTGGAACCACTGGCCCAGTGCGACTGCCAAATTAGGTTTGGCTTTAAGAAAGTTAAACTTAACATATATAAAAAGGATGAGGAAGTCCCACCATTCAGCAATGAAGACCCGGCTACCACTGAGGTCATAAGGGAAAGCTCAACGGAGCAGGGAAGCAAGGACCCTGCGACGGAAGAAGCTGAAATCCCAGCAATAACTCTGGTCGACAAGGACCAGGTGTCACTGCTCGACTCCGGAAGCGAGGACTATTCAACTAGCTCGCCAATATAAGACGTTCTTCTTGACCTGGATCTGGAGGACCTCAACACCACCATGGTGGAGGTTAACAGGATTGATAACAGCTCTGATGCCGAGATTAATTCAAATTAACCTCCATCACTCGAAAGCGGCAACCGCCAATCTTCTTCTCAGGCTGGCTAAAGGAGAAGAAGACATAGTTCTAATTCAAGAACCTTGGGTACACGACCACAAGGTTCGCGGGCTAAGGACTCCAGCCTGTAACTTATTCACACCAGAAAACGAAGGTAAACCCCGCACTTGAATACTTGCAAAGAAAACTGTAAACGCCTACCTTCTGCCAAATAACAGCTGCAGTACAATCACCCAGGGATAAACTATGGATAGCCTCAACATACATGGCGCAGGAAGAAACCATTCCATCAGAAGAGGTCAGAAGACTAGTCGATGATGCGTCAGGACATCAAGCTGGGCTCCTAATCGGTGCGGATGCAAATGCGCATAACACGATTTGGGACAGCAGCGATATAAACGAAAGAGGTGAGTGGCTTGTAGAATTCATTCTTACCTCTAATCTATATATCTGTAACAAGGGAAGCATACCAACATTCATTACCAAAAACCGTAGGGAGGTACTAGATTTAATCCTAGCATCTGCCTCTCTCATTTGTAGATTAAGAGAGTGGAGGGTCTCTGAACACTCCTTCTCGGACCATCGCTATTTGGTTTTTAACCTAGCTTTTACGGTCCCAACCCCAATCCGCTCTTCTCACAACCCAAGAAGAATTGACTGGGAATGCCATAGAGCCTTCATTGGCAATTCTATAATAAAAAGGATCCCCGACACCCCGCGGTCCCCGTTAGATATAGACAAACTTTTCGATATCTTAACAAACACACTGGGCAACGCACGGGCAAATAGCTGCGTAAACCACAAATCAAGAAAAAACTCATACCCATCTTGGTGGAACAAGAGTACAAAAAATTACAGAGACTGGAGCCTATATAATGAATCACTCAGGGTATACAAACAAACCCTGCGGAAAGAACAAAGGAAGTCTTGGAAACTCTTCTGCAACAATGTGGATAACATTTCAGATACCTAGAGAATGAGGAAAATACTCCCGAAAGATCCACTAACTCCGAGTTGCCTCATAACAAACGGAGTTTGGACAACGTCCGAAGAAGAAACACTAGATCTTCTCCTCAACAAGCACTTCCCAGGCTGCTCTGAATAGCAAGACTCAGTGCATACGCGAGGAACTCACCTCTCCTCCGCGATAGAGGGACAGTGCGATCATATAATCTCTAGAGAGAAAATTATGTGGGCGTTAAAAACCTTCAAGCCCTATAAATCGCCAGGACCGGATGAAATTTACCCTATCGAACTTACACAAACAGTGGAATGGACTATTCCATAGCTAGAGACTATCTTTAAAGGATAGGCATCCTTGGCAAGCTTGGAATCACATTCCAGGAAGTGGAAGTGCGCAAGGGTACTCACTGTAGGATTTGGAGTGGGTACAACGTTGGGTATATACAAAGTATAAGAGCCTAAGCTTGATGAATGCTTCTTCTAAAGAAATAAATCAATAAATAGAAGATGAAGACTATTCGGAACTTTATCCAAAAATAATTTCAAATATCGATATCTCGAAAACGAAGCGAGATATCGAGAAATTTAATTCAGCATTTTCGATTTATTTTAGGTCGATCGTCAGATAGCGGCGGCACCACGGAAAGCGTACTCTCCTCAATTACGTCAGAGAAGACCAAGTAAATGCCAAAAAGCAAAACCAAAATAGTAATTTTCAATTTTCTCAAAAACTAGAAGACATAAAACCATCTAGCTTTTTGTTTTCGATACAGAAAAGGCCAATTTAGAATTTCGTTTCACTATTTTGAGAAAAGTTGGTCTAAACCTATTTTTTTTTTTCATTATTTTTCTCAAAATTTTCAGTTTGCATCCGAATTTTTCAAAAACTGTTGGTACAAATAATTCAATTTAAGATTAGCAGTGAAGAACAGGTTTCTGGCTTTCAAAGTTAGGATAGTACTTCATTGTAGGTGTTGCCCACAAGGGGGGGACCTCTCACCACTTCTCTGGAATGTAGTCGCAACTGAACTACTAATCAAACTGGAGAAAGGAGGCCTGGACGTCACTGCCTACGCTGATGACGTTGCCATTTCGATCTCAGGCAAATACCTATCCACATTGAATGACCGTATGCAAACGGCATTCTCCATTCTCTGCAAATGTTCGCAAAGCAAATTGCCACACACACGGCTATAAGACTAAAAGCCAACTCAAAATGGACGAGCTTTGTTACTGGCCACTCCTCCATCCTAAATAACAGTGGGCGGGGAATGGAGCATTCCATAAACGACTAAAGCTGAACAAAGCCCTAAAATTACCAGATCACTGCAGCGTCTTCTAGGCGGAGCTTTTGGCAATAAAGGGGGCTTTGTCTTGGCTGAAGTGGAACGTGATATCCACTACGGATATCCGTATTCTCACGGATAGTCAAGCAGCCTTAAAATTGCTGGAGTCCTATGTGTATACCTCAAAAATTAGTCTCGACTGTCGCCTATCTCTTAACGAGATGGCCGAATAGTTTAACCAGGACACAGTGACATTCCAGGAAACGAGAGAGCCGACACTCGCCAGGCAAGGAACGACGCAACAATCAATCGTAGCAAATGAGGAAATACCCTTTGCAACCATTGAAGATAATCTCGCAAATTCCGCCAGGGCTGCGACGAACCTGAGATTGACCCAGGGTTACACCTGCCTCATCACTAGGCAAATCTGGCCCCGGCTCGACAGTCAACGGACTAGGAGTATAATCTCCCTTAAAAGAACTGACATCTATAAAGTCATTGGTGTCATCACAGGTTGGCAGTCACGCGCAAAAACTAGGAATAATTCCGAATGATTTATGCAGAAGTTGCCCAGACGAACAGGAGGTCGAATCCACTCATCACCTTCTCTGCGCCTGTCCGGCATTCTTCACAATCAGGAAACGATACCTAGGATCTCACTTCCTTAACGACCTGACAGATGTTCAGCAAGTAGGGATATCCGACCTTTTTACCTTTTTTAAGAAGCACTATGGCGCAGTGGGTATTGCGTTGGACTCTGACGTTGATGACACGGGATTGAATCTCGACAAAGGCCATGTCATCGAATGCGTTTTCACGGTACTTCTCCTCAGCGGAGTTCTAACAGAACCATCTGTAGTATAATTTTCATGAAAAGGTTCTCGAAATTCGCCGTTCGGATTCAGCAATAATCTGTAGGTCCTTTTCACCTATGGGAAAATAAATTCACACACAACACGGTTGAGTGAGAAAAGCTCGACTTTGGTCCTTCATGGACTGTAACGTCTACGTACATACATACATACATGGAGTTCTGCACGGAACAGTGCCAGGCCCTTTTCTTTTAGAACATTGTATTAAGCACAACATTCCTAACAAAGTGAAAAGCCTCCATGACTTAGTAATAGATGTATACATAAAATACTTTAAGAAAACCTAAAGAAACAAGCATTAGAAACGTTTGAAAAGTGAAACATTGTTTGATAGTAGATGACTTAGAATTTATTGAGTGTGCAACTAAATATGGAGTGACCTCCACCAACTATAAGAAATGGAAGCGGCGATAAGCAAAAACTAGTTTGATATAACAAAATATTTCTAGATAACCATATAGATTAGGGAGGTCTGCAAATATTCAAAAATTCATTTTTTTCATTTGTTTTTACTTGGATCCGTCTTAGTCCAAAAAATATTCTTCAAGTCATTGAAACCTTTGAAGCTATTCAAATCTCCTAAATCTTTAAAATCTTTAATGCCGGTAAAGTTTTCCCGAATTCTTTAAAGCCTTTAAGGTCTTTGATTCCGCTCGCAATCTGTCCGAAGCCAAATAAACTTCCTTTAACTGTTCTTATTAATTTTGAGAATCAATTACAATTGGCCGGTCACTAGTATCATGAACATTATCGAACAATATTTAACGACTCGTATTTCTACAACATTTTGAAACCTCGACCTACTGAGGCACATAAAGCTAAACCGAATAAATTAAATGCATAGATAAAGCATAGTGCATTCCCGTCACTCTAAATGCACACTTGGGAACTATCTATGGTAGTTTATCCCGATTACTGACATCGTTCCTATTTCCCAAGACATGATGCCCAGTTTAAGCAACCTTATCACTTGAAGACTTAAAAATATCGCCTTGCTCCGCCATTATATAAAAGGGAATTCCTCGAATTTGTAAATAACTTCCCACTTCGCTTTCCTCCTTTTTCTTTTACTTTTCATGCATTTCCTTTTCCTTTTAGAATGTCGTCCATAGTTTCATTTTGTTCCGCCAAGCATTACACCATGCCGACCATTGCTTGCAACATTGTTGTAACAAAACAAACAAAAAAGAAAATGAAGGGAAAGAGACACCTCCGTTGTGATATTAAAATGTCACACCTTTTTGCTTTGTCCTTTTGTGCGGAATTAGTTTTTTTTTATCCGTCCTCGTTGGGCTGCATGTCGTCTCAAAACGAACGTTGGGCAAAACGGGCACACGATCTAGATAAAGAGAATTTTATTGCAGAATATTACAAAACCGGATGAAGTTGCCTGAGGGCGAGGTGGGAGGACTTGGATGGGAACCATGCAATTATGCAGCGACGACAGTGTGATGTAAACACATATCAATCGTTTTGTTGCGTGATGCGAGCAAGGAGCAGGCGATTGCTATTAAGATGCAACATACTTAGGTCTTCCCTTCTTCCTTTCATTTCTCAATGCCCACTTCTCGCGTGTATATCGTCATATCCTCTAGAGTCAAATAGAAAATGAAGAACTGCCTACTTCCGGCCCAGTTCACTCAAAACCAACCAACATTCTCGTTCTTCATCTATCAGCGCATATCCGCCACCTCCTCTGATGAATATAATGGCCACCTCGGTCATTATTGTCATCATTATCCGTTGTATAAGCCTCCATTGGACTAATAAATGGAAACTGACAGCAATATGACGTGTTAGCATCCGGGTAATATGCCTCAAAGAGATAGACTGACGTAGAAATATATTTTTTTTTTCATCTTTATTTAAGTGCAGCTTCTTAATGGATTGAAATTTAGACAAATTGACATACACAACTACAGAAAGTTAGATTCTAATCTATGCACAGATATAGACGAAAATACTAGAAGTTATAACTTTTACTTAAGACCGACCCCCCAATGCGAAACGGGCAATAGACTGGTGGAAGATACAATAGATAGATACGAGATGAATCAGGAGGCTTATGGGAATGTGCTTCCGTATTTACTCAAGTATCTGTTGGCTAGTAAGTAGTAGTAAGTAGCTAGTAAACAGTGTGTGACAGTATAACGATACTCTTCTGGGTACATGTTTGTCAGATGCCAAACTGTCAACAAGCACTCGACACAATTAGTCTAAATGATGCAACAATAGGTATATTCGATTCTATACCACTACGTCGGCAATGCGATTTGTATTCATCTGATACTTGTTAGCTTCTGTAGCAGTGCATTTAGTTTGTGAGTGATCTACACGTACATAGTTCGATCAAACGGTGTCGGATACTTGGAATGGGGAATTGCCTTTTGTTGTACTCGTATCTTCTATCTTCTGTGTTTTCTTGTTCAGAAAGGTCGTTCCTGCACAATATATAGTGACCAAAGGTCGAGGGGGTCAAATTAATTTATATTAAATTTGTGCTCCTTTGTGACAGTTTAGCCAGCCCGCATGGGTAATAGGCAGGGAGTCCGGCAAACAGGAGTAGTGGGGGAGGTATTTAATTCAATAAAGTGACAATTGCTGTGTAGTTTCTGAACAATATGGGCTGCTCGTAAAGGATGTTTTTTGTTTTTTTCTTTTATTTAATAATAAACGTTTTACTTGTGGATTAGCTTATATCGCACAACGTACTATTATTTTATAAATACATAGATATGTATATTTATAGTTGTTGCTGGAATGGGGTAAGATGATGGGGCTACTGGTGTTGCGACTAATACAGCAACCACTGATGTCTCCGGATGATGATGATATTATTGTTGATTAATGGCATTTTAGGCCGAGAGTTTAAACGAACATGACTTTCCGGAATGTGGAGTGAGCGTTATTCTAATTTACTTTGATTTACACTAATCAAGTGGGTGGTTGGGATTTAATTCTCCTTATTCGCTTGAGGGGATAATTGAACGCGGGCATTGTGGAAATGTACATATACATATTGTCATTCATTGTGACGTGTTTGAGAGTCATGGTGACTATACGCAATTGGATAATTATTCCATTTGTTGTGGATGATTGAGTTGGCAATTAAATGTCAAAAGATATGCAGAACAGCATGAATATAATACGCTTATTATATGGAACATTACCCGACCAATTTGCAGAAACATCCAAACGGATCATTGTTGACTTCAAAATAATTAAAGGACAAGAATCATATAGCTGATTAATATATTGTAACGAACAGTAATAGTAAAACTTGTACCCCGCATATGCACGATGCATACAATCTTTCACCATTCCATAAAAGGATATCACGGCTCAAACCTAAATTCCTTCCGCTTTGAACCATAGATATTTTCGTTAGTGACAAGCAGTCGAGGCTCATGTCGATAAACATACAAGAATGTTTTTTTTTCCGAGCCCCTCGAGGCATTCTCAAAACTATGGCTATGAGAGTAGTGCGAAATGCTGCGACTATTCATATTGACAAAGGATCAGGTGAGGATGCTAGAGAGATGATAGTTAAAAATCAAATATTGGAACTAAATTAAAATCATATCCAGTTAACTCAAAGTGGGCTAAGCCAACAACAGTGCGCTGACCAACTCGCTTGGACTTTTGTGATAAAGCACCATCTCGATGTGCTATGTATGTTTCGTTGGCTTTCCAAGTTTAATTGTAGTCGCACTTTGCTATGGGACAAATTTCTGGAACTTTGTTCAAAAGCTTGAGCTATAGCTGCCTTCCATCCTTGACGGTCCCGGGCACGCTGCTTCCAGTTGTCAAGACCAAGATGTCTTACATCCGCGATTACTTGGTCTTTACACCGGAGGTTCGGTCTTCCTCTTCTTCTCGAACTAGGAGGCTCGGAGTCGAAGACCCTCTTAGCTGGAGCGTTGATGTCCATGCGCTCGATGTGGCCGAGCCAGTGTAGTCGACGGATCCTTGCCTTCCGGACTACATCCACATCTTGGTACAGCTCGTAGAGTTCGCGCTTGTGTCTTCTTCTCCATTCACCTTCCTCACAGACAGGACCAAATATCCGGCGCAGAATTTTTCTTTCGAAAGAACCCAAAATCAGCTCCGCTGTTCTGCTTATCGTCCAGCTTTCGGCTCCGTACAGCAAGACTGGCAGAATGAGCGTTTTGTAAAGCATGACTTTGGTCTTTCGAGTGAGGATTTTTGACCCCAGTTGTTTGGACAAGTCGCAGTAGCAGCGGTTGCCAAGGGCGATTCTATGCCGGATCTCCACTGTGGCGTCATTTGTGGAATTTACGTTTGCCCCGAGGTAACTCCTTAACTACCTCGAAATTGTAACTGTCAATTGTTATATTTTGTCCCAGGTGGTGAGCGACGGATTGGTTTTTGCTTGACAGCGTGTATTTCGTTTTATCCTCATTGATCTTAAGACCAATTTGTTTCGCCTGTTCTTCAATCGCCGTGAATGCTTCCACAATGCCACGGCGAGAACACGCGATGATGTCGATATCATCCGCGTATCCTAGCAGCTGGATGGACTTGTAAAAGATAGTGCCTTCCCTGTTGACGCCTGCCCGTCGCACTATCTGCTCCAGCACCAGGTTGAAGAAGTCACATGACAGCGCATCTCCTTGCCGAAATCCGGTGCATGTTTCGAATGGTTCCGAGGTCCTAGAACCGAGTTGCACGGTGCATCGCGTGTTTTTTAGCGTGGCGCGACACAACTGGATCAGTTTTACCGGGATCCCGAATTCGGCCATCGTCCCAAACAGTTCTTCACGATGAATGCTGTCGTATGCGGCTTTAAAATCGATGAAAAGATGGTGTGTATCGATTCGAAACCCGTTGGTCTTTTCCAGGATTTGTCGAAGTGGGAAAATTTGGTCTATAGTTGATTTGCCGGGCCGGAAGCCGCACTGGTAGCTGCCGATTAGTGCGGTGCAAAATGGTTTTAGACGTTCACACAATACGCTGGACAGGATCTTGTTTGCGACATTGAGCAGGGATATACCTCTATAGTTCTTGCAAGAGGTAGGATCGTCTTTTTTGTGGATGGGGCATATAGAGCTGGTATTCCAGTCGTCGGGCATGCTTTCATCTTCCCAAATTCTGCAGATGATCTAGTGCATGCTCCCTATCAGAACATCGCCGCCAGCCTTAAAGAGCTCTGATGGCAAGCCATCTGAGCCTGCGGCCTTGTTGTTCTTCAGCTTCTGAAAGCGGATGACGCATTCCAATTTGCTGTTTCGGAAGTAGGTACCTCAGTCGGAGTGGAAAATGTGTTTCAAAAATTTGTTCAATCGCATGGAAAATTGTATTGACCTTTATGGAGAACTTTTCTATTTTCACTTATCTGTCTCAAAACATTAAGTAGGAACCCTCGTATATCAAACTCGGTCAACCGTAGCACATTGCTTTTTTCGCGTCACTTTATCGACTAGCACATATTTTTCGCTTGGTTTGATCTTTTTCTTTTATAAGAAAATGAGTCTATGAGACTGAGATATGATTTTAATTCCTTATTTGCGACATAAAACCCCCACATACATACATATGTATGTATGTATGTATATGTATAACAAATCACTCAATATAAATTCTTATTGTCCACCTCAACCGAAAGCCTTTTCCAGTTCTATCCTAAATTTGTTTTCAAACGTACACCTTTCCTGTAACCAACTTGTTAGAGAATGTTGTTGACATTGGTTCATGAAAGGTTTCCCGGTCACAATTATAAACACAATATACACAATCGCCTTTAACCTTGATGCATACAAATTATTCAATCAATTTGAAAATGAAATGAAACCTTCGCCTCTCCATAAGCATACACGAAAATAACACGCTATCATCGCACTCTATTATCATCCACCTCCCTCAATGTTATTTGAACAACTTCCCATGAATGCCACAATCCATTGACACCCTGATCTAACCTGACTTGGAGCCATTATCAGGAAACGCAAATATGACGGTAACAAAAATAAATAAAAAAAAAACAAACTTATCTGAAATCGATTTTTAAATAACTTCCCATCTACATATATACATATGTATGTATGTACATAGTTGTCGTGATGACATTTTTGCGAGATTGGCTTCTTAGTCAAAATACCTATGTACTCTTTAGATACGCGCCTAACAACAATACCTGCAAGGATATGTTATTTTCATGTTATCCCAGGGAACATAGACCAATTTATTTGTTCGCGTTCGCGTTCGTCAGTTTTATCCTCATTCATTCTATGTATTACCAGTGCCGGTACCATTTAAATCCCGGTTTAATAGGGCATTCAAGAGGGCTTCCTAACGACGTATCGCCCCGCGATCCATACATACTTATGTATGTATTCGTGCTGCTGAAAAGGAGGAAAAATCCAATCCATTGGCAATTTGTAATTTACAATTGTCGCCTAGAGCCCTCAATTTCATTCGAGTCCTTGTTTGCAAATTTTCCTATCTTATACCGGGAAAAATAACGAAAAGTCCATGTGCACGTGCACACTCGTATGTATGTACATACATACATACAGAATGTAAACAGAGAGGGGTAAATGAAGCCTTTGCAGGATTAGGTGCTGAGTTGATTGAGATGATTGACTTTTTTTCTTGCGCTTTTTCGTCCTTCCTTTCGATGTACTTTTTTTCGATTACATTTCGGCTTTTATTTTTAGAATCTCATTACGAAGCAAATTTGCAAATTCCATGTCACCACAAACGCATGTGGTTTCTGTCTTATACTCCTTTTTTTTTTCTACTGCTTATTTGCCTTTTGCGGCTTTTATTCTTCTGCAGAGCTTGTTTCTCAAAAGGGTGACAGACTGACAGGATTCTTTGTGGAGTACACACACGGTAGGTTTGATGTTTTTTTTTATTCTTATGTAAATGTTTAAGGATCGCCACAGTCACGAGGATAGTAACGACATGAGTTAAAAGGCTTGCGATGATGGTCGGCAAATAGGAACATTTGAAATACGAGCCATTGGAAGGATGTATGGAGTTTTCGGTTGTCCTTTTTATCACCCTGAGTTTATTTTCCAAAGTCTTTATTGCTACTTATGTAAGTGGTAAGGTCGTCCCTGGAAGAACGTTTAAAAGAGCACTTCTTTGCTGTTGTGGGAAACTATTTCAACTTTTCTCTAAATAAGATTACAGCCTTTATGTAAATACCCATTTTCGAGCAACACGGCAAAGGTACTTTAATGCGTTGATTAAGATTCTTCTTCTTCTTAGTGGGCGCACAGTTCGGAGTGAACCTGGGCCTCAACCAACATGCCCCTCCATCTAGCACGATCTTTCGCTAGCCTTTTCCATTGCCGCACACCCAGTTGGCTGAGGTCCCCTTCCACCTGTGTGCGCCATCTTAAGGGCGGCCGTCCTCTGCTTCTTCGTCCCTCGGGGTTGGATTCAAAGACTTGATTAAGATTACCAACTTGTTATTAAGGCTTTGCTATAAACCAATGAATTTAGACGTGGTGGCACAACCCTCAAAGATAATTCACGTGAAGGACGACTAAAATTTGCACTGGAAACCATTGGAAAAGTTCATGAGTGCGAGTGAAGTTGAGTGACTGAGAGTGTCCAGTGGAAAATGTTCAAGTTTGAAATAAAATAAATAAAAAACTAAAAATTGTAGGTAATACATACTGTTTAGCGGGCACGAACCGACGGTTGCGTACGAATTTCGCTGTCAAAGTATGGAATGCTCTGATGCAGCTGAAAAGGAAATGATGGTGACTTTCAGCGACATACTGCTGAATGTCAATGCCAGAGCACGGAGCATTCTAGAGACTTCTGAAGGGGAACGTCTGACGGCGAACATTCGAGAGATTGGACGGAGGGCTATATAAGCGGCAACAGTCGCCCTCGGGGGTAGTCAGTATTCAGTGTTCATTCAGTATTCAATATCAGTGACTCAGTGACGGTAATACAGTATGAAAGTAATTAAGCCATCTAATGGACAATTAACTAACAGTTGTAAAGACAATGTGTTTAAAAAAGGTGTGTGTCAGCAATAAAGTGTTAAGTGTTATAAAAGGCGAAGTGCCCAGATATTTGATCTGAGGTGCAACAGTACAGTATGTGTATTGAATAAACAAGCAAAGAGTTGTGGTTTATCGCAATCCAGTAATTGAACACTATTCTGGACAAGTAACAATACATTATTTTGGCAAAAGGTACAATCATGTTGCGAATCTAATTTTTTAAAAACAATATTTTTTAATTTTTTTTTTTTTTTTTTGTTTATAGACTCGCGCAGGTTCATGAGTTTTTTTATATTCTCTTATGATGTGTTGACACACACAACCTGATCGGAGTGCAGTGATTGGGGTCGTTGATGTTCGTCTACTACTCTCAGGGGTGGTTGTCCTAGACCTAGATAGGATGAGAGCCGACCAAATTCCGCGTTGGTTATAGTCCGTAGTAATTCGTTGAAGCATTTTAGTATTGCATACGCAGAGGATGATTTTCGGTTGACCATATACTGTGAGTGTTATGCCTGCAGCAGTACGTCTGGTCACTTTCCATTCACAACTGCGGTGCATACTTTTTGTCCGTATAGGAATTACTTTTTTCTTGGCTATGAAGCGAATTTGAACCATAAACCTTCCGCTCGACGGTCGATGATGTTAACCACTGCACCACGGCCACCCCCAAATATCTTTTAAATGACGCCCGTTTCCTTCTAGGCACTCTTGCAGCCGGACCCTCACATTTGCAAAAACGCGTGAATAAAGAGCTGGTTCAATGCAGCAGTTTCGCGGCGAATATTTCCTTGCAGAGCCCGAATTGTTCGAGAATTGTTACTGTCAACTCTTGACTTGAGATATCGTATGTACATATGTATGTATGTTGGCGTTACAGTCCATGGAGGACCTAAGCCGAGCCTCTATCTCAATCACCCATGTTGTGTGTGGTTTCATTTTTCCGTAGGTGAAAGGGACCAACAGTTTATTGCCGGTTCCGAACGGCGAATTTCTAGAAGCTATTCATGTCAATTTTACTACAGGGGGTTTTGTCAGAGCCCCGCTGAGGAGAAACATAGTGAAAAACACGTTCGACGACATGGCTTTGTCGGGATTTGATCCCGTGTCATCGGCGTCAGAGGCCAATACACTACCCACTGCGCCACGATGCTCTTACGGACTTGAGATATCCCCACAAGAAAAAGTCGCATGGTGTGAGGTCTGGAGAGCTAGGTGGCCAGTGTATGTCTCCATACTTGCTGATCAATTTGGTCGTAAAAATAGCCCTCAGCCTCTTCATCGAGATCCTAGCTGTGTGTGGTGTGGCACCGTCTTATTAAAATAGCGTTCTCTTGCCTATGCCCGGGAAACAGCTGTCGTTGCCACAACAGAAACTCGTCAATCATTCGGCAATACCCTTCAACAGTGACTGTCTCTTGTTGGTTAAAAAAAGGGCCTATTATCGCTCGGGTAGAAATGGTATACCATAATGTCGTTTTGTGGCAATGTTAACGGGTTTTATGCCGTAGTTTGGGGACCAGTAATGCAAGTCTTTCTTTATTTACGTAGCCGTCGATATGAAAATGTGCTTCATCACTAAACAATATGTTGCCAATCGTTCCTGTGGTTCGAAAACGTTCGAGCATTGTTTTGCGAAGTTTTCTCGGACATGGTAGTCACTTTCCCCTAGACCTTGTAGGATTTGGATTTTGTATTGGTGGATCATTCTTCTTTTTTTTTTGAAAATAACGTGCACACTTGCATCTTTCTTTACACCCACGACCAGACAAGTTACGTGCTCGGACCATTACTCAGTCTGCGTTAAATAAAATATGTACAAAAACTGCGACGTGCGCGAACCAACGATTCATTCGATTTCAAATATTGCTCCACCGCGGTGTGCTCCCGACCAATGACTCATCGCGATTACCTCACCTCGCCGGTATTCGAACATTCGAAATTTAAAGTTGAAAATGTCCCGCTGGACACCCTTTCACTAAGGCCGAGGGGATAAATAAATGCAGAGAGGACGCGAAATGTCCTTCATCAAGAATTACAGATGCGAAAGCTCAGCGAAAAATGAGCGCAGTATTCGCTGGATGCCGATCGAAAGCAAATGCGCAAACGATTTTCGCAGCATTATGTGGACTGATCCGGTCGATCTTACACGACGATTTTTCCTCATGGATGAGACAAACCCTGAGTGGCGGTGCAACGCTAAAGAAAGCAAGGTAGATCAAGCCTGCCGGAGAGGTTATGGCCACCGTGTTTTGGGATGCGAAAGGGATCCTTGTAAAACACTCAACAATTACAGGCGAAACTACTACAACATTTTTGACCATTTGAATGCCAGAGTTCGTAAGAAGATGCCTGATTTGAAGAAGAAAAGATTCATCTTTGGCCAGGACAGTTATGGAAAAATGGCGGGATTTTTGCAATTTTTTCGGATATCCCTCTTATTATCCTGATTTGGCACAATTGGTCTTCCAACTGTACTCTAAACATGAAAAAATTTGTTCCTGTGAAACATTTCGCATCCAATGAAGAAGTCGAGAAGGTTGAATTTCTTGAAAGGAGGAACCAGTCAAGTCAAGTTAAAATCGTAGGAAGGAAGTTCTATAGCTTAGCTTGAACTTCAGTGTATGTTAGTTCGCTGAAGTGTAAATATATTTTCTTTTCATAGTTTTTAACATGTCAAGTTTCATGTAAATAAAATAGTACTTACGGTGAACAAGACTTTGATAGATAAGGAGCACTCGGGTGGGCAAAGACGAAGAAGTGGAGGCACTATATCATGAAGACTTATATAAAGTTTGTCAAGAAACTGTTTTGACAAATTAAGAAAAATAAGTAAAACATCAAAGAAGCTCGTTTTATTATAAGGAAACTGTCTAAATTACCATTTTTCTCCTTTGTCAGAACAATTTCTCGACAAACTGTATGTATATCAGAAGCTAGATGAACTTGCAAAATCTTAATAAGTCAACGACAAAACTGTTTCGTTACGTTTAAAAACTCAAGGAATGATTTTGAGGCAAGGACATTGGGTGGCGTATCCGTACTCTTATTTCGATTGGCTGAAAAACTACTGATAATATATGTATGTAGTGTACGTTTTCTCACTTTTGTAGAGAAAAAATAGAAATTTAAATACAAAGGTTAGAAAAATAAGGAAAGTCCCATAACGAAATCAATTTTGCGTGGGCTAGTGAAATAATCATTCAGTTTTTTTTTTCGTAATTTATTCAAAAATAAGTAAACTGGCGGGATCCCCCTCATTTGGGGATATACCAATGTAAATGGGGAAAAAAATTCGCCGGTCTTAAAAACGAACTCATAAAGCTTGACTTTCAGTGTACAGATGCAAAAAAAATAACCAGAAATTATGAGCATTACACTGATACTTTGTACATCGTGTCATTTAAAAATGGTTAAGTGATCTAAGTGATCGCCTTTGGCTACCGCTGCTACTTCTGCTTGTCCAAACAACTGGGGTCAAACTCCTCACTCGAAAGACCCAAGTCATGCTTTAAAAAACGCTCATTCTGCCAGTCTTGCTGTACGGAGCCGAAAGCTGGACGATAAGCAGGACAGCGGAGCTGATTTTGGGTTCTTTCGAAAGAAAAATTCTTCGCCGGATATTTGCTCCTGTCTGTGAGGAAGGTGAATGGAGAAGAAGACACAACCGCGAACTCTACGAGCTGTACCAAGATGTGGAGGTAGTCCGGAAGGCAAAGATCCGTCGACTACACTGGCTCGGCCACATCGAGCGCATGGACATCAACGCACCAGCTAAGAGGGCCTTCGACTCCGAGCCTCCTGGTTCGAGAAGAAGAGGAAGACCGAACCTCCGGTATAAAGACCAAGTAGTCGCGGATGTAAGACATCTTGGTCTTGACAACTGGAAGCAGCGTGCCCGGGACCGTCAAGGATGGAAGGCAGCCATATTTCAGGTTCCGATCCTCCATGGATCGCTGGCCTAATAAGTAAGTAAGTAAGTAAGTAAGTGATCTAAGAAAAAACATTCGTGCGATCTTTCATACACAAGTGACATGGAACTTTCAAAGGAAAAACGTGCGAAATTGATTGAGCTCAGAAAGATAACAGCAAATAAAACAAAACGAATCAATGTTCTCCCCACTTTATTGAGTAAACCATCACCTGTTCGCCTGGCATATGTCATTGGACGAGTTTCCCGCTCTCCCTGCTAAAAGTTCCGACTCAAGGGTATCTAAACCTCGTGAGCTAAACAATAAACCAGCTGATGCACAATCCATCAACAACTGCACCAGCTCATCAACCGAAAACCTCTTTTCCATGGAAGAACTTAACTCACTGGTTATGGAAATGATTACAAAGCTTCGTTCCTGAACTAGATTAGAACAATTTAATGCTATTGCACAATTAGCAACCAAATTTTTGTATAATGATGTTAAGTAATACATATGTACGTATCACACTTATTTAAACATTGTAAATTGGAATGCCATGTCATCGAACGTGTTTTTCACGGGGTTTCTCCTCAGAGGGGTTCTACAAAACCCCCTGTAGTAAAATTGTCATGAAAAGCTTCTCGAAATTCGCCGTTAAGAACCGGCAATAAACTGTAGGTCCCTTTCACCTATGGGAAAATGAAATCACACACAACATGGGTGATTGAGAGAAGCTCGGCTCAGATTCTTCATGGACTGTAACGCCAACATACATACATAAATTGGAATGCTCGAGGGTTGCATCATAAGCATGCTGAGTTTTTAAATTTCTTAGTTACTAAAAAAGTTGATATTGCATTAGTCACTGAGACCTGGTTAGGTGCCGATATTCACCTCTCCACTTCAATGTTTAAATGCTTCCGAGTCGATAGAAATCATGGCCGCAGTGGTGGTGTTGCAATTTTTATACGAAGATCAATTGAACATTTCCTACTTCCTGTTATAGGCACCAATTGTGTTAAAAACTAGTAGGTATTGAAGTTCGCTTAGCCCTTTTAAGATATACTGTGTTTACTTTCCGGGCGGTTCGTTATCCGATACCAAACGAATAAATTTGAATTCTGGCATTCGCAAACTGCTTCTCAGAAATGAAGATTATATTATTGGTGGTGACTTTAACTGCAGACATAGCTACTGGGGGTGCGTCAGAGCTAACGTTTGGGGAAAAATTTCATATAATTTTTCATGTAATTATGCGTTTGCAATTATGTCACCGTCAAGTCCCACCTACGTTCCGTCTTGTTCCAGAAGTCTGCCATCTGTACTTGATTTGTTTATACCAAATCAACCTCATTTAATTACTCCACCTATGGTGTCCAGAGAACTGAGCTCCGATCATTGTCCTGTTTTATGTCGACTCCTCAAATCCGGGTCTATAAAAGAGAATTACGTACTTGATTTTAAGAATGCCAATTGGAACCTTTTTCGTATAGTGATTAAAAACGAGCTCAGGAGTTTCCCAATTACTCAAGAAGATATCCAAAGAAGGGATGATATCTCATGTCTTAAGTGCTGTCGATATCTGCGTCCCCACAATTCGTAGGATTAGCATCTATGAGTATATACGCATTAGGAATTCGCTCAAGAGGCAATGGCAACGATATCGCTGTCCTTTTTTCCGAATACAGGTAAAATACTATAACAAGTTAATCTCAGAAGAGGGCGCCGTGGCTCAGTTGTTAGTGTGTTGGACTCTGGCGCACGATGAGCGAGTTCGGATCCCGATAACACCAACGCCATCGAATGTTTATTTCGCGACGTTCCTCCTCGGCGGGGTACTGGCAAAACCCCCCGTAGTGGACTTGCCATGAAAAAGCTTCTCGACTCACGCCTTTCGGAATTGGCATTAAACTGTAGGTCCCTTTCACCTGTGTGAAAAATAAATCACACACAACATGGGTGATTGAGAGAATCTATCGTAATTCAAGAGTAACACTTATTTATGTTTGGAATGTTGATTGTTTTCCCCAAAGCTGATTGATTTATGGTTGCTTTAATTAAATTATTTTATTATTCGTTTGTATCATAGAACCTATACTAATTTTGCGGAGAGTCTCCGCTCCCCTACTCATTTTTTTTTTGCTGCATACAAACTTAACGTGGGCTAGAAAGAAACAAAAAGTTGGCTACGTCACTCTCCATCCCTTCAACTATCACCACTTAAGAAATCACGTCAATTCGTCGCTCCGTTTTGCCGTGAAAGACGGACAAACAGACACAGACACTTTCACATTTATAATATTAGTATAGATGAGTACTTAAAACAGTTGCCTAAAGCTGGTTTAAGAGCCATAAGTGTAATATTTAATGCATGTCTCAAAGCTCAATACTTCCCTGCAGCTTGGAAAATTGCGAAGGTCATTCCCATCTTGAATGCCAGTAAACCTAAGGAGTCGCCAAACAGTTACAGACCTGTTAGTCTTCATAGTAATTTAAGTAAAGTATTTGAAAAGGTTAAAAAAGAGAGGTTGATTGAGCACATTAATGCAAATAATATTTTACCAAATGAACAGCTTGGTTTTAGAAGCCGTCATAGTTTTTCGCACCAGGTTCTAAGGATATGTCGCTATATAAAATATAATCGTACCTTAAGTAAATCAACCGAATTGTGGCATGATGGGTTTTTATACGAAATGATTATTTATCGCTTTCCCTTATACCTTGTTAAAATCGTACAGAGTGTTTTGTCCAACCATTATTTTAAAGTCTTTATAAACAACTGTTTTTCTGACTCTCATCAAATTCTTGCCGGTGTCCCACAAGGTCCCATCCTGTACAACATTTTCACTTCTGATCTCCCCAGTCTTCCCGGATGTGAAGTCGCGTCTTATGCCGACGACACTGCTATTTTTTCTTCACATCTGTATATTGTTAATATTGAAACTGTGAACTGAACTGATTTGACATCTTAGACAAGTACTTCACTAAGTGGAAAATAAAGTTGAACACAGAGAAAATGCAGGCTTTTTTTTTCACCCGAAAGTGAAAACAATGTTTTCTTCCAGGTACGTTTTTTTCTTTAAATGAGTTCAATATTGAATGAAAACAAAAGGCTAAATACCTGGGTATTTATTTAGACAAGAAATTAACGTTTGGTGAACACGTATCCAAAACCATAAACAAGGTCAATATCGCCACTAAATTGCTATATGCGTTCATAAATCGAAAATCTGAGCTTGTATGTGTATGTATGTTGGCGTTACAGTCCATGAAGGACCTGAGCCCATGTTGTGTGTGATTTCATTTTCCCATAGGTGAAAGGGACCTACAGTTTATTGCCGGTTCTTAACGGCGAATTTCGAGAAGCTTTTCATGACAATATTACTACAGGGGGTTCTGTCAGAACCCCGCTGAGGAGAAACACCGTGAAAAACCCGTTAGATGACATGGCTGTGTCGGGATTCGATCCCGTGTCATCGGCGTCAGAGGCCAACACACTATCCACTGCGCCACGGTGCTCTCAGAGCTTAGTTGTAAATATGAACTTATAATTTATAAAGCTATTTTCCAGGCTATTATGTTATATGGACGTGCAGTTTGGGGTGGTTGTGCGAACTGCCACTTGAAAAGACTCCAAGTAGCAACACACTAGGTGTTGAAAATGATGCTCAATCGTCCCCGTTATCACTCTGCCATTGAATTATATCAAGTAGCGAATGTTCAATTGATTCGGGATAGAATTTCCTTACTTAGGTCAAAATTTCTTTCAAATTGCCAATATGTTGATAACCCCCTTTAGTAAATCAACTAAGTTCTTAGTGTTTTGTTCCCTACAACTTATTTAATTTAACGCTTGTATAATACATTATTTAGATTTGTATCTGTTATTTATCTGTTTATTTACTATTTATTTATATTTATTTATTTATTTACTTATTTATCAAGTTTTCCTACTTATATTTATTTATTTTATTTATTTTATTTATTTTATTTGTTTTATTTATTTTATTTATTTATTTATTTATTTTTTCTCGTATTGGAGGTTTTTACCGTTTTTCCTTCAAAACATTTAATGCTATCAACATTTTTTTTCTGTTAATAAATAATGCTTCAGTTGTATGATATTTCGTTCTTATCAATCTCTGTATGTAAATTGTGCAGTAGCAGAAATATATATAATACTTTTAGACGTACATAAAATATCTATGTATCCTACCACGAAATAGGAAAAAATATTAGCCACTCACTGTCTAACTTAAACTGTCTTTAGAAATTATAACGAACGAAATTTCACTGAAACCAAACCAGTAAATCAGATAAGTCCTTGCAGAAAAACAGAAAAATATATACGGAAAGATTATGTTATCATTCTGGATACTTCGGTACATCTCCTCACATAAAGTCGTACATCAGCTAAAAAAAAAAAAATCGAAAAAAGCGATTAGACATCGCCAGACTGTACGAAAATGCTGACTTGAGTTTCTGGAATTGTTTTCCCTTTACTAATGAGAGCGCATTTAAAATGTTTGGTCATGAAGGCCTTAATCGTAAACGTTTAATTCTGCCATTAGACACGAAGGAGCGCAAGGCTTTTGAATGGGTTTACGTGTCAGCTGTCGGTGTGGGGTATTTGGTAAGTAATGAGGCATACTCTCAAGTATTTATATATAGGTACCTAAAAATACATTTTAAGCAATCTATTACTGGAATATGTTTGGGTTCAACTTGGACATTTGAATAGGCATTCCGGTTTAATTGTGAAGGAACAGTTGAGGTTAAACATCTCAAAGTATGTGCAATCCCCAACCCAATCGCCTGACCGTAGCCTCATAGAGTAAGTAACAAGCAACTCCTTTTTAGGCGATATTTTGAAAAAACTCCCTTAAAAATTTTGAATGTGTGTAAACCTACTATATTTTCAGCACTATATGTGCTTCACATTTTCATCAGCTTTCCACCACCATTCATGGTTAGAGTATTGGAACACTTTTGGTAACTACAAGAACTCTAAGCTATGATTGACAGATTCTGTGAAAATTATTTATAAAGCAAGACGAGCAAAGTCTAGCAAGAGGTACTTATAAAAGTACTGCCTCCTGTTAGGGAATTATGGAATTGAAATATTATTTGTAAAAACTGCTTTAAAATACTGACAACGAACCGCAAACCTAGCGCACTGACATAACTAAATATATATAATCGGTTTCAGGGCAGCTTGAATGTCAGTGAGGATACGCAGTGCTCGAAAGACACTGCAATGGTGCGGCAGTTTCGGGGCCTGACTTAGGTTTAATTGTTTGCAGAATACTCCGCTAATGACTTCGTCCTTGGTTTTTGACCCATCAGTGTAAAAGTTCACGCAAACCTTGCGAGGTTGCGCTTGCTTGATTTTTTTCTCATAGATTGTAGTGGGTTCAGTGGTCGAAGTTTTCTGCCAAAGTTGTCCTGTCGTTCAGGATAGAAGCGTGCCTGGCGATGTAGCTCGTTCATTTTGAGCCGGTCTTTAATTTCGCAGCCGTGTATGTAGCTAGCTGCTGACTGTGAACATCGAGTGGGTTTAGGTGGAATAGCATGTTGATCACCGCCGTTGGAGTAGACCTTAGGGCCCCGGTGTGCCTGCTAACCTCTGTATTTTCTCGATTTGTTTGTAGTGGGTTGTTTTGTCTAGTGTAGTCACCAGACTAATATACCGTACAATAAATAGGTCTAACGACTGTGATGTACAACCATCAGGTTATTTTGGGGCTGAAGCCCCATTCCCCTAAGGCTCTCCTGCAAGTATAGAGAGCTATGGTTGCCCTCCCTGCTCCTTCGGTAGTATTTTCCTTCCAGGTTAATTTCCTGTCCAATATAACGCCAAGAAATTTGGCACAAGAAGAATAGGTAAGCCTGGTACTGAGTAGAGTGATGTGCTTTTTAGTGAAGAGTACAAGTTCCGGTTTCTGGGGGTTTATCGCGAATCCATTCTTTTGTACCCACCTGCACAGTATAAAGAATGCCGTATGCATACGATCATTCAGTGTGGATGGATAACTGCCCGATATGGCAACAGCACCGTCATCAGCGTCGGCAATAACCTCGATGCTTTTCAGCCAGGTTATCCCCTCCATAGTTTTGTGGGTTCAATGGGGTAGATTCCTTCCGGCTCTGGCGATTTGAAGGGCTTGAAACTCTTTATCGCCCAAATCACTTTGTCTTTACAGACAATATGATCCTACTGTCCCTCTGTTACAGGAGAGTTTTGAGTTCTCCAGGTTTGCTCTGAGTTTTGAATCTCCGAGCAACTTTTGAAGTGTGTGTTGAGGAGAAGATCAAGTTTTTCTAATTCTTACGTTTCCATACTCCATTGGAGAAAAGGCAGTTGGGAGTAGAAGGATCTTTTGTGAGGTTTTTTCTTAGTCCGGAAGCGTCTGAGGCTTTTTCCAGACTCCTGCAGAAAGGCCGCTATGATTCCCTGTGTGGTACTAAAAGTGAACAGTCTTTCCTGGATGCCCGATTGATTGATCAAAAAACGAGAAATGTATGTTTTGGGGATATTTGATTTCAATTATCTTCAGTAAAGAGTCTAGCCAACTTCGCTGACTTTAAGCGGAAAGTGAAATCCTGCATTATCACAGATTCGTGGTCTCTGCTACAGAACATGCACTCATCACTAACTAAAGTGTTTTGTTAAATTTTTTCTATCAAATTTAAACCGAACCTACCTATGTATGCCTCTTGCTAAACGATAACACTTCCGTTGATCATGGAATTTTGCCAGGAGACCAGTGAGGGATGTACCCCTGAACATAGCATTATCAGGTTCGCACCAATAGAGTATGCTATTTTCTTGGTTGAAACTTGTAGTGGGTCTTCCAATAGGGACTTTAGAACTTTGACGAATTGCCTGTTTTGCAAAATCACCACGGACGGACATATGTAGCATGCATATAATAAAATTGTTTTTTCAAAATGGTTGTTGAGTTCGTGCAACTTTCTGCGCACTTCGCCCATTTCCTTCTTCTTTGGTGGGGTGGCGTTACACTATGAAGGACCAAGGCCTGGCTTTTCTCAGTCCCCCATGTTGTGTGCGATTTATTTTTCACCCAGGTGAAAGGGACATGCAGTTTAATGCCGATTCCGAACGGCTTGAGTCGAGAACCTTTTTATGGCAATAATTATACAAAGTGGGGTTTTGCCAGTACACTGTCGAGGAGGGACGTCGCCAAATAAATGTTCGATGACGTTGGTGTCATCGGGATCCAAATTCGCTCATCGTGCGTCAGGGTCCAACACACTAACCACTGCGCCGCGGTGCCTTCCTTTGCTCATTTTACGGTCGTCATAAACGTCCTAGCGAGAGGATTATTATCGAGGGCATGGTCATCTCACGGGATGGTGATGTGAACTATTGACTGTGACTATTGATGTGACTATTTTCTTATGGGGTTTGCTGAAGTGAAAGGTCTATGCGATCAAGCTACAAGCCACAGCTGCTCTCGAAGCCAACATAACCCATGCCATTGTTCAAATTCAGCCAGATTCAGCCAGAGTCATGAGATTTTGGATGTTTTCCACCCATGGAAGCCGCGGCGAACATTTGAGCTGTATTATATTCCGTATATTATGCCATCGATAGGCATTTCAAAGGAATACAAAATTTCGATGATATCTCACACACCTGGGAAGCTCTTAATGCTTGTATCCAGTTGTAAATTTCTGTTTTGTTCTCGACTACTGGAACATGAAAGTTGTTACTATGGATCAAATTTTTAAAACAAAAACAAAAAGGGAATGTATGATAACCACACGTTATCTTCCAGTATTACTTGGTGTTATATTTTATTTCCATTTGCTTACCGATGTTTGATAAAATGCATATGTACATACTGTGAGCGTCTAAAGATTATGTACACCTCCTTATTGCTGTTTCAACAATTTGCGTCTACAAAACCTGTTAATGTACACTTTATAAAATGTTTCTTAGAGAATGCTAAAGAACAAAAAGTCTATTAATAAAATAACATTAACATAATAACCAAAGATGATTCACATTTAATGCGTCAAAAAGTGTGCAGCTACAAGTTCATACTGTGAGAGTTTCTACTAATCGTTATATTGGTTTTTTAGAACTTCATATGCTTTCTTTTTGATTTCAAAACAACTCCCTGTCTCCTTGGATTTAACTCAGACATTTTTGTTGAATTCTGCTAGCATTTTTCACCACTATTCTAGTAGCACCGTATTCAAGGAACCCTCGCCAGTTATTACATATTTGAGAACCTGGTTATCCAAGTACTCCCACAAATGCCTATATCGAGCTAAAGTCTGGGTATTGCGGAGAGTTATCCAGCTGCCTAGTTGTCCGACATAGTAACCACTCCTTTGCCAATTTGGCCATATGCTTGGGGTCGTCGACATGTTGGAAGACCTTCATACATAAAACTATTTGAGCGCCAATTTCCCATTGCGGTACAAACAAAATTCGGGTTTCCAATACCTGATCTTGCCATGCAGCCCAAGGCCATAATAGGATCCCTCCCTTACTTCACTTTTGAATTTAGATTTTGTTCTTCCATTTCTTAGCATTTAGCTCTCCAGACTTTCAGTTTTATCCGATTTATGAGGATTATGTTTATCAAGGCGCTCTCAGGTATTCGATTACTGTGGAGCGTTTTTGCACTAGTAGGAACTTCAGAAAAAGGTTTACGTTTTTCGTAATTTTTACTGTACTTGCCGCTGAATTTTTGACAAATGATCGAAACGTTGGCGCATCCCGGTATTGACCACTGCGACTTCAATTATTCCCCAAGATGAAGTTACATCTCAAAGAAACTTATCATGGCGTTTTAGAAGAGGTCAAGTAGGCTGTATCCATGATTCTGAACGAGTTACCGTTTTTGGGTACTGTAGGCTTCTGCTATCTATTGGAGCACTCAGACGCAAATACTGGTCCATTGTCTGGAGAAAAATGAGAAGGAACTTCAGAGAGGCAGAGATAAGAGACTCGGAACTCAGGATGCGCCACCGCGCACGAGCACAGGCCGGATAGTCACAGAGAAAGTACTCTGCTGTGTCATCCTCATCGCAACATGTAGCACAGGTGGGCGTCTCAATGATGCTGAGCGTGCAAATAAGAAGAATGCTGCGGATTCCTCACAGACATCAGGGCGTACGCGCTTAGTCATTCGGCATCCTGAATATTTCCCCCATATTGAAGACCCAACCGTTGATGTGGGTATTGAACATGGAAGGCAGATCCAGGTCCTGAGACGTATGTTTCAGTGCACACCCT
This sequence comes from Eumerus sabulonum, assembly GCA_951905685.1. Classification (NCBI taxonomy): domain Eukaryota; kingdom Metazoa; phylum Arthropoda; class Insecta; order Diptera; family Syrphidae; genus Eumerus; species Eumerus sabulonum. The sequence goes on from OX645060.1 coordinate 216,943,364, forward strand.
CTGATAAATATTTCAAGGGATGAACGGTTCATCATATCATCCAGAGCAGCGCCCGGTGTGATGGGGCAAGCCCCTGTACAGTTGAAACAAACCCTTTTTTTGAGTTTGGTGAAAGAGGCTACGACGTGTTTGCGTGTTATCCTGTTCTACCAGACAACTGATGCATATGAGATTATCGGTCTTATCATTGGCATTGTTGATCCAAAAGATCTTTGCCGGCGATAAACCCCATGTTTTGCCAAAAGCTGCCAGAACGCTGACATCGCTTTGGTGGTTTTTGACTCAACACGCTTTGACCAAAGAAGCTTGCTGTCTAAGATAGCTCTCAGGTATTTCGCTTCCTTGGATATCGGGATGGGACTGCCTTCTTTTAGCACCAGCTGACTCGTGCCAGTAGTTTATCTCCTTCTCGTGAAGATTTGAACGAGTTAACTTCGAAGGATGATCAAGGATGCACCGAATTGTGGGAGCAACGTTGAGATCGTTTAGAGTAGCTGTTGTGAATGAAATTTTAATTTGCTTGTTTATTGCTTACAAATGTTGGAACTCAACTACCTCCTCTCGTATTAATTGGTGCAAAACTCAGGTAAGAATCGGGTGAAACAGCTGTTGGCCTGATGTTTGACGTGTTTGCCCACAGTAGGTTTTATTCCTGGTTCGTAACTAAATGCCAGAGACCAATCTATGTGTATTGGGTCCGCCGGAAAGGCTTCTTCGGTCTCCTTGTCAATATGAGTTATGTCTAACCAAAACACTGCACTAAGACCAAAATGTCTATATTGAGCAGCAATTTGATGACTAGACTCCTATTATTCAGCTGACCTCCTCTTCGCACTTTTTTTTTTCTTTTTTGCGAAAATAGGGGAGATTAAATCGTCAAGGACCTTGAAAGGACTATCAAAAACGCGAGAAGAGTGGTATGGTAGGTGTTATGGCGTTACAGTCTATCCAGGACCAGAGTCTAGCTTCTCTCAATCACCTATATGCTATGTGTGGTTTATTTTCCCATAAGTGAAAGGAAGCTACAGTGTATTGCCGACTTTGAACGGCGAATTTCAAGAAGTTTTCCTTGACTTATATACAAGGGACCTTTGTTAGTACCTCAAAGGAGAGGAACCACGAAACAGGTATTCGATGACTTAACTGTTGCTGAGATTCGACCCTGATGTCACTGGTGTCAGGGGCCAACACGTATACCTATATTTTTCTTAAATAATATTCTCATATGAAATAATAATTAAAATGTGTTAGCGATTTTAAGCTGGCTATCTCTAAAAAAAAGATATTCAAGAAATCCGTAAAATGAACAGAGTTAAGAACATTTCCAAATATGTGTAAATTTGCATTAATTTCAGTCAATTGCAGTGTCTGACAGTCATACTTCTGGTCACTTTCTAAGGAACGTTCGTATGAATCAAAAGTAGAGTACACTTCCCATCGAATAATCGTTTTCTTATTTTCGTTTATAAAGGTCTTTCATAAATAATATTTAAAGCGATAATAAGCAATGAATCACTGCACTCGAATGCACATGCAACCGTACTATGCACTCTGTATGGTATAGCCTTTTTGCATCCGATAGCTGCATTCCAGCGTAATCAAAATTCAATCAAAATGAATAAAATAGTTTTTGTTCTATGTATAATGTATTTCAAAACTATAAAAAAAGTGTATTTTAAAATATAAACTCACCAAACTCTCGTTCGTATCCACGGTCATTCTCTCACAGATACCCGCACAAAACATCCGTGTTCAGTGGAATTTAATGAAAGAAAGAAAAAACACTTTAGCTAGATTGACTGATCTCCTATTATGTACTTAGAAAATGTTTAATATTGCACTTTAACACTACTGTACGCGGACATAGTATAAATCTGTATAATATCTGTGAAAATGTATAAACAAATTTTGATATTTGTTCGCGATTTTCAGTCACATTGTTCCGCTTCGTATGAGTGATTTGCTCTTAAGCAGCACTTCGGTGCAACTACTGGGATGGAGGATCGAGGCGACGCACGATAATGTTGATAACATTATCATACTAAGGTCTTGACCCGAGTCGTTGTACTCGTATACATACATATATATTTTTAGTATTGAGCTATTTTCGAATATGCTTGTCCCTTTGGGTGATTTGTAATTTTCACACTGATTTCGCACGATCGATACGAAGTGTACTACCCGACAGTGCATCTCTGATAAGATGCAGAATTTGTTTTTTATGTTTCTCGAATTCGTCTGAGAAGTAATAGTAATTTAGAGCTGATGGTGATGGATTCGGGATGGCTGCTCGCAGTTGACTGAACGACATTAATTCTAAAACTGACCATTAGGACAGATCCTCACATCCCATGTCATTTTATTTTCTAGTAGCCGACACATATGCATCACTCCTCATGGAATTGTCGTGGTCATATGCCCGTACAGCATATACACTATTCGCTTGTAGTATCACCCCCCTCCCTAGAGTTGTAGTGTCGCTTGCATGTATCCGGTCGTCGCATATTGTGATTGTGTGCGCTTTGATGGGAGATCGGCCGCATACAAGTATCTCTTAATTAATAAATTTCAAAAATGACATTTTAACGAACCGCTATGAAAGAAGAAAAATCACTTAAACAGTTTGCCCTCTCTTCCTCCGTATGGCTTTGCAAAGATCCACGCTGTATTATACGGGCCTCTTTATCGCTATCGTGTGGCTGGACTACTTGTCACTTTTTTTTTGTGCTCTTTATATGAATGATGGTGCTGGTCATCGTGGTCGATTGGAAAATCTTATTTTTACAAAATTAATCTCTGCAGTTGCCACCTACGGAATTGGGAAACCAGAAAGGAGACGAGATTAATTGAAAAAAATGAATTGAACCTTGTGGATCAGGGATTATTGAGGCTACCCTCATCATGAAGTGTTTGATTGCGGTTGGTGTACATTTAACAACTAACCATTGGCATTGTTATTGATTTAAGAGTAGTGACATTTTCCCATTTGATTTTGCTGAGTTTAGTTACAGATGCATGCGAGAATTATCGACCGAAAGACTTACCAGTGGTCCTTCGGACATAAGCTTGAGCGTTACAGAAACAATATAAAATTGACAACGGGAAATATTAGGTAAATGTATTTTATTTCTAACTAATAGAACCACTTCGTAGTTTCTAAGACACAGAAGTGTGCGCACTAGTTCACCCCTCGTTGATTGTGCTTGAGTTTTTAAGCCAATTTACCGACAGCGCCCCCCGTGTTTTTTTTTTTTTACTCACCAGGATGATGTCATACCTCAAGGAAACTCACCATGGCGATGTAGAGTAGGTCAAAGAAGTTATAGTTATGGTTTTAAACGGATTAACTTCGGAGGATTATCAAGGGTACTACGAATCGTGAGAGCAACGTTGGAATCATTGTGTAGAGTTAGAGGGGGGAGGTCGATACAAAAATGTTGCCACAAACTTTATTTGCTTGTTTTTTGTTTACTAATTTCCGGAACTTAATTGCCACACCACGTATAAATATCACGGTGCGCACCAAGTTATTCGGGTTAAGTGGCATCGAATACGAGAAGTCACCAGTTCGGAAGAGTTCCGCGGGCTATGGTTTTCTATCGAATAAAGTTTATATTTGAGCTTGAAAAATACTGCTGTGATCATATTTGATCAACCTCAGTTCAGCTACAAGACGAATATGGACCATTTTTAATACCAAATATTTACTGCCCCCTAGAACATAAAATTACAAGTTCACAATATGACCATATCTTAAAATCTCTGAGAACCAGGTTTATAGCTGGTGAAGACTTGAATGCAAAACACACTGACTGGGGATCGAGGCTATCAACCGAAAAAGGACGAGACCTGCTAACTATAATTCGACTAAACAACTGCAAGTACCTCAAACTATTGGCCAACTGGCCAACTCCACAAAATTCTGGGCTTAACCGCCTTTTGTATTATCAAAACCATTCCTCTGGAAAATCTAAAGATTAAACCAAGATATGAACTTTCATTGGACCATTCGCCAATTCAACTAGACTGTAAAGCCCCTATCATTTCAAATCCACTCAGAAAACCCAAACATAATGACTATTACAATCCTCCAAATTTGCTAAAACTTATTAAGAACAAAAGAAAATTCCGAAAAATATGGCAATCTACCCGATCTCCTGACGACAAACGAAAGTTCAAGAAAAACGTTAACGAACTCAACGTAAGATTACTTAGCGTTTAAGAAAACTAACACCTTCTTCTGAAACTAGCCACCCACTGTGGAAAGACGCGAAAAATATAAAAAGTAAAATGTTACAAATACTGAGGCTACCTGGGCTAGAACAGCCTACGACAAAGCAGAAACTCTAGCTAAACACTTTGAGGAGGTACTTATAAATGAGGAAACTACATACTTTACAGTAATAAAGAACGGAACAATCCGCAACATATGCATTAAGAACATAACTACAACGGAACTAGAGCACACCATAACAAAAACCGCAAGAAACTCTAGGAGATGGTCTAGTGACGGGAAAAGTTATAAAATAGTTATAAAATAAATATAATGCTATGAACAGACTAAAATACTACACTAAAACCTGGAAAATAGCCCAAATAACAGCTTGCCATCTATCTTGTCCAAAATATTTGAAAAGCTACTTCCTGACCGACTAGAACCCTTCCTGGCACAAAATAAAGAAGTACCCCAGAGAGGTGTCCTAGGACCAACCTGATTCTTATTATACACTGCTGACATTCCAGTTCCAAGAGGGGAAATGGCATATAAAAATCAATGGGACCAAAACTGAACAAGTTGCGTTTACCACATTATCAAACGATACATGCTTTACCCCGAAAATAAATGACAAAATGATCCCTAATGACAACGTATCTCAATACTTACGAATGTACTTGGACTCAAAACGAATGTGGAAATATCATATATTAAGAAAATACAGACAACTCTACTGGTTTCTAAATAAAGACTCCAAATGATCATTAAACAACAAATTACTTTAGTACAAATTAATAATTAAACCCACTTGGACACATGGCATTCGACGATGGGGAACATAAACAAAATCAAACATATACATTATACATATACAAAGATACAGCAATAAAATACTGTTAGGGGAGAAGGGAGCGAACAAACAGAGCAAAGAAGTTGATCGCGCTTAACTTTGCAAACGTCAGCTTCGATCTCTGTCCCTGCTAAATCCAAGTTGACACACAGCCTCCGCGTGGCCTCCCCTGGATAGCTATACTGGCATCCGCCAGGTAGTGAACCAATGTCTGCAGCGACCCGACCCCTTGTTCCTGGGGAAAGAGGAACCTGGCCCTCCAGGTTGGGGGTTGCGCGTAGGGCTAACATCCCTATCGCTTAAAACAAAAATTTTGTTCAGAGACAACCAATAGCCTCGGATACGGACGGATTACATGTTGACGACCCCCGCAAACGTCAAAAAGGAAACGAATTTCGGTTCTGCACCTGTAACGTTAGGTCCCTCAACAGACCAGGTGCAGCCGAACAACTGGTCAACTCTTTGGACTGCTATAAGGCAGACATTACCGCGCTCCAAGAAGTGCGATGGGATGGGCCAGGCAAAAAGCGGATGAAAAACTGTGATATATACTACGGAAACTGCTACAGAGAAAATAAACAACGCTTATTCGGATGCGGATTTGTTGTTCGAGGCAGACTCAGGAAAAAAGTCTTAAGCTTCCAGTATGTAAGCGAACGCCTCATAACTATCCGCATCAAGGCCAATCTCGGCAATATAAGCTTACTATGTGTCCACGCCCCCACAGAGGAGAAAGATGACCGACATAAAGACGACTTCTATGATCTCCTAGGCAGAACGTATGCGCAATGTCCCAGCTATGACACCAAAATCGTTCTAGGACACTTCAATGCGAAGCTGGATAAAGAAGCTTTCTTTGAACGGGTCATTGGAAAGCACAGCCTACACAACACCACGTCAGAAAACGGACTAAGGCTAGTGGACTTTATGGCGGGACATAACCTGGTAGTAGCAAGTACACGATTCCCACACCTCAACATCCATAAGGGGACCTGGCGGTCTTTCGATCAATCGACAACCAACCAAATTGATCATATTGCGATCGACGGCAGACACTCCTCCAGCATCCAAGATGTCCGAATCTTTCGAGGAGCCAACATCGACTCGGATCATTACCTTGTTGCAGCCAAAGTACGGATGCGAATTTCTGGGAACCAACGGAGTCGAGTAAGAACACCAAAATTTAACGTCGGAAAGCTGCAATCGCAGGAGACCGCCAGGACCTTCGCCGATCAAGTCTCCCTCAAGGTCTCTCAGGTCCCGATGCAACCTGCAGAAACCATAGAACAGCAATGGAGTCGTTGTCAGAAAGCCACTAGGGAGGCCGCCTTAGATATACTCGGTTTCGAGGCACCACCGTCGAGGAACCCCTGGTTTGATGATGAGTGCAGACAGGCCCATGTAGAGAAACAGAATGCATACATGGCCACATTGCATCGACAGACGAGAGCTGCCTGCGAGCTCTATGAACAGAAAAGGAGGGAGGAGCATGCGCTTCTGAGAAGGAAAAAGAAGGAGGACGAGAAGCGCAAGATCGAGGAGGTGGAGAGATGTTACTGCAGGAACGACGTTCGAAAATTTTACCAGAAAGTAAAACGAACATGCCAAGGCTACAAAGCCAGAGCAGAAGCCTGCAGGGATGAGCACGGACAACTAGTCGTGGAGTCACAGTCCTCAGCATCGACTGTAACTCCACTACTATTGTGGAAGGACCACTTCTGCAGACTGTATAACGGCGATGATAGTCAAAATGCCGCCGTCAGGCAGAGCGAACCATTCACAATGGACGAAGACGAAGGAGAATCCCGTCCACCCGACCTAGACGATGTTAAGATAGCGATATCGAAACTTAAGTCTTATAAAGCTGCTGGAGCAGACGGACTCCCCGCGGAGCTGTTGAAAGCAGCTGGCGATGAGCTGGTTAGGAACATGCACCAACTCATCCGCAGGATATGGTCGGAGGAACGCATGCCCGATGAATGGAATCTCAGTATCGTTTGCCCGGTCCATAAGAAAGGAGACCCCTATGACTGCGCCAATTACAGAGGGATAAGCCTCCTGAACATCGCGTACAAGTACCTCTCTGCCGTACTGTGTAAGTACCTGAAACCGTTCGTGGACAATCTGATAGGTTCCTACCAGTGTGGTTTCAGGCCAGGAAAATCCACGATAGACCAAATATTTACACTACGGCAGATCTTGGAGAAGACCCATGAATTCCAGGTCGACACGCACCATCTTTTCGTCGACTTTAAAGCCGCGTATGACAGTGTTTATAGAGACGAGCTATACAGAGCCATGTCATGTTTTAACATTCCTGCCAAACTCGTCAGACTGTGCAGGATGACTATGGAGAACTCTCGCTGCTCCATTAAGGTCGGAGGTGAACTAACCGACCCCTTTGATGTTAAAAAGGTTTTAGACAGGGTGACGCGCTGTCGTGTGATTTCTTCAAAATAATTCTTGAAAAGATCGTGCGGGACTCTGCGGCCAATACAAGAGGTACGATCTACTTCAAGTCCACACAATTGCTTGCCTACGCAGATGACATTGACGTTATTGGACGAACAAAGCGAGACGTCAATGAGGCGTTCGCAAGCATTGAAGCAGAAGCGGCAAAAGTGGGTCTAAGGGTAAATGGGGACAAGACCAAATATATGCTGTCATCCAAGAAAGACGCACAACACCGACGTCTTGGTCAGAACGTGACCTTCGGCAGCTATATTTTTGAAGTAGTCATGGACTTCGTCTACCTTGGCTCGATAGTGGCAAGCAGCAACGACACCAGCGCTGAGATAAAACGCAGAATAACTCTTGCCAATCGCTGCTTCTTCGGGCTCAAAAGACAATTGAGTAGTGGAGCCCTCTCTCGAAAAACTAAGGTTTCCCTCTACAAAACCTTAATCATTCGGGTCCTCCTCTACGGCGCTGAGGCTTGGACGTTATCAAAAGCGGATGAAGAGGCTCTTGGACGTTTCGAGAGGAAAGTTCTGCGTGCAATCTTTGGTCCCGTTTGTGTAAACGGAGAATGGAGGAGGAGATTCAACCAAGAACTGTACGGGCTGTACAGCGACAAATGGCCTGGTTAGACGTCTTCGGATCCAACATCTAAGATGGCTAGGCTATGTAGAGCGAATGGACATCAACGCTCCGGCCTGAAGAGTCTTCGACTCCAACCCCAAGGGACGACGCAGCAGAGGACGACCGCATTTAAGGTGGCGCGCACAGGGGGAAGGGGACCTCAACCAACTGGGCGTGCGGCACTGGAAGCGGATGGCCAAAGATCGGGCCGGCTGGAGAGGCTTGTTGGTTGAGGCCCTGGTTCACCCCGAACTGTAGCGCCATCAAAGAAGAAGAATAAAATACTGTTGCGGACACGAACAGTATTTGATGAGCACGGATAACTAGTCGTGGAGTCACAGTCCTCAGCATCGACTGTAACTCCACTACTATTGTGGAAGGACCACTTCTGCAGACTGTATAACGGCGATGATTGTCAAAATGCCGCCGTCAGGCAGAGCGAACCATTCACAATGGACGAAGACGAAGGAGAATCCCGTCCACCCGACCTAGACGATGTTAAGATAGCGATATCGAAACTTAAGTCTTATAAAGCTGCTGGAGCAGACGGACTCCCCGCGGAGCTGTTGAAAGCAGCTGGCGATGAGCTGGTTAGGAACATGCACCAACTCATCCCCAGGATATGGTCGGAGGAACGCATGCCCGATGAATGGAATCTCAGTATCGTTTGCCCGGTCCATAAGAAAGGAGACCCCTATGACTGCGCCAATTACAGAGGGATAAGCCTCCTGAACATCGCGTACAAGTACCTCTCTGCCGTACTGTGTAAGTACCTGAAACCGTTCGTGGACAATCTGATAGGTTCCTACCAGTGTGGTTTCAGGCCAGGAAAATCCACGATAGACCAAATATTTACACTACGGCAGATCTTGGAGAAGACCCATGAATTCCAGGTCGACACGCACCATCTTTTCGTCGACTTTAAAGCCGCGTATGACAGTGTTTATAGAGACGAGCTATACAGAGCCATGTCATGTTTTAACATTCCTGCCAAACTCGTCAGACTGTGCAGGATGACTATGGAGAACTCTCGCTGCTCCATTAAGGTCGGAGGTGAACTAACCGACCCCTTTGATGTTAAAAAGGTTTTAGACAGGGTGACGCGCTGTCGTGTGATTTCTTCAAAATAATTCTTGAAAAGATCGTGCGGGACTCTGCGGCCAATACAAGAGGTACGATCTACTTCAAGTCCACACAATTGCTTGCCTACGCAGATGACATTGACGTTATTGGACGAACAAAGCGAGACGTCAATGAGGCGTTCGCAAGCATTGAAGCAGAAGCGGCAAAAGTGGGTCTAAGGGTAAATGGGGACAAGACCAAATATATGCTGTCATCCAAGAAAGACGCACAACACCGACGTCTTGGTCAGAACGTGACCTTCGGCAGCTATATTTTTGAAGTAGTCATGGACTTCGTCTACCTTGGCTCGATAGTGGCAAGCAGCAACGACACCAGCGCTGAGATAAAACGCAGAATAACTCTTGCCAATCGCTGCTTCTTCGGGCTCAAAAGGCAATTGAGTAGTGGAGCCCTCTCTCGAAAAACTAAGGTTTCCCTCTACAAAACCTTAATCATTCGGGTCCTCCTCTACGGCGCTGAGGCTTGGACGTTATCAAAAGCGGATAAAGAGGCTCTTGGACGTTTCGAGAGGAAAGTTCTGCGTGCAATCTTTGGTCCCGTTTGTGTAAACGGAGAATGGAGGAGGAGATTCAACCAAGAACTGTACGGGCTGTGCAGCGACAAATGGCCTGGTTAGACGTCTTCGGATCCAACATCTAAGATGGCTAGGCTATGTAGAGCGAATGGACATCAACGCTCCGGCCTGAAGAGTCTTCGACTCCAACCCCAAGGGACGACGCAGCAGAGGACGACCGCATTTAAGGTGGCGCGCACAGGGGGAAGGGGACCTCAACCAACTGGGCGTGCGGCACTGGAAGCGGATGGCCAAAGATCGGGCCGGCTGGAGAGGCTTGTTGGTTGAGGCCCTGGTTCACCCCGAACTGTAGCGCCATCAAAGAAGAAGAATAAAATACTGTTGCGGACACGAACCGACGATTGTGTTCGAATTTCGTTGTCAAAGTTTGGAATGCTCTGATGAAGCTGAAAAGGAAATGATGGTAGATTTCAGCGGCATGCTGCTGAATATAAATGCCAGAGCATACTAGGGACTTCTAACCGGAAGTCGAACGTCTAATGATGAACATTCGAGAAATTGGACAGAAGACGAGTGATCAATCGGTATTCAGTGTGAAAGCAACCAAGTCACCTAGTGGGTCGTAGAGACCAAGTGTGTAATAAAGGTGTGCGTAAGCAATAAAATGTAAGGTGTGTAAAAGCTTGTATTAAAGGTGAATAAAAAAGTAGACAGTTAAAGTTTATCGCGATCCAGTGATGGAAGCCTATCCTGAACGAATCTTGGTAACAATACTATTACATTATAATGACAAAGTCAAGTCCATACCCATTCAAGGGATTTCAAAAAGAAGCTGCTTTAAATAGCTCAGCAAGCAGGCCGTCTAACAGAAACTTTCCTAGACTTCAGTTTCGATATCAATGTCTTAACCTCGCCTAAGTCGGGTGAATGGAATTGTCTCTCATCTAGGCCCAGTTCACCCCGAACTGTAGCGCCATCAAAGAAGAAGAATAAAATACTGTTGCGGACACGAACCGACGATTGTGTTCGAATTTCGTTGTCAAAGTTTGGAATGCTCTGATGAAGCTGAAAAGGAAATGATGGTAGATTTCAGCGGCATGCTGCTGAATATAAATGCCAGAGCATACTAGGGACTTCTAACAGGAAGTCGAACGTCTAATGATGAACATTCGAGAAATTGGACAGAAGACGAGTGATCAATCGGTATTCAGTGTGAAAGCAACCAAGTCACCTAGTGGGTCGTAGAGACCAAGTGTGTAATAAAGGTGTGCGTAAGCAATAAAATGTAAGGTGTGTAAAAGCTTGTATTAAAGGTGAATAAAAAAGTAGACAGTTAAAGTTTATCGCGATCCAGTGATGGAAGCCTATCCTGAACGAATCTTGGTAACAATACTATTACATTATAATGACAAAGTCAAGTCCATACCCATTCAAGGGATTTCAAAAAGAAGCTGCTTTAAATAGCTCAGCAAGCAGGCCGTCTAACAGAAACTTTCCTAGACTTCAGTTTCGATATCAATGTCTTAACCTCGCCTAAGTCGGGTGAATGGAATTGTCTCTCATCTAGGCCCAGTTCACCCCGAACTGTAGCGCCATCAAAGAAGAAGAATAAAATACTGTTGCGGACACGAACCGACGATTGTGTTCGAATTTCGTTGTCAAAGTTTGGAATGCTCTGATGAAGCTGAAAAGGAAATGATGGTAGATTTCAGCGGCATGCTGCTGAATATAAATGCCAGAGCATACTAGGGACTTCTAACAGGAAGTCGAACGTCTAATGATGAACATTCGAGAAATTGGACAGAAGACGAGTGATCAATCGGTATTCAGTGTGAAAGCAACCAAGTCACCTAGTGGGTCGTAGAGACCAAGTGTGTAATAAAGGTGTGCGTAAGCAATAAAATGTAAGGTGTGTAAAAGCTTGTATTAAAGGTGAATAAAAAAGTAGACAGTTAAAGTTTATCGCGATCCAGTGATGGAAGCCTATCCTGAACGAATCTTGGTAACAATACTATTACATTATAATGACAAAGTCAAGTCCATACCCATTCAAGGGATTTCAAAAAGAAACTGCTTTAAATAGCTCAGCAAGCAGGCCGTCTAACAGAAACTTTCCTAGACTTCAGTTTCGATATCAATGTCTTAACCTCGTCTAAGTCGGGTGAATGGAATTGTCTCTCATCTAGGCCCAGTGTGAATGATGCATTTTGCCTAACAGCGGTATCTTAACCATCTTCGCAGTTATACAGTCCGCAGAAATAGTCTTTCTATATTCTCAGCATCGAATGTGATTAAACTGCAGGCTTCTGCTGTGGCTTTATAACATTGGCATGTTCGTTTTGCCCTTTCGTAATACTTTCGAACGTCGTTCGAACGGCCCTCAGAGCCAACATAACCCATACCATCGATCGGCGAAGGCCCTTGCCGATCGGTCTCTTGCGATTGCAGCTTTCTGACGTCAACTTTTGCTAGCCCTACTAGACTCCATTGTTCGTGATATTAGCATACGTACCCTGGCTGCAAGAAGGTATTGATCTGCGTCAATAGTGGCCCCTCGGAAGGTTCAGACATCCAAGATGCTGGAGAAGTGCCTGGCGTCGATATGACCGATTTGGTTAACAGATAATTGATCAGGAGACCTCCGGGTCTTCTTGTGGATATTGAGATATGGGAATCCTGTGCTAGCTACAAGGAAAATACGTCCCGTCACAAGGTCTACTAACCTGAGTCCGTTTTCGGTTGTTACCTTTGCGGGGGTCACCAACATGTAATCCGTCCGTTAAATCCGAGGCTTATGGTTGTCCCCCCCTAAGTATTTTTTACGTTTACGGCTTACTAGGCCGTAACCCAACCATCGGCATTCGCCCTTCCTCGTCTGTAATTTCCAGATGAAATCTCCAGGTGGCATCACCAGGAGCTGGGGATGGGGCTTGCTAACAGTGCAGCAAAGTGTTCGTCTGCGGTGGCCAGTTAAAGAATTTACTAAGTGTCCCCAGGACTGATGTACATATGTAAATAAAAATAATAAAATAACATGTTTGGAGATGTGTTTTGTTTGTTTTTTTTTTTTTTTTTTTAGAAACTCGGGCAGGCTCAGGAGTTTATGTTCTCTTATGATGTGTTAAAAACACCTAACCTGCACAACCTGAACGGAATGCAGTGGTTTGGGTCGTTGATGTTCGTCAACTCTCAGAGGTGGTGATCCTAGATAGGACGAGAACCGACCAAATTCCACGTTGGTTATAGTCCTTATTAATTCGTTCAAGCACTTTAATATTGCATACGCAGAGGATGAATTTTAGTTGACCGTATACTGTGAGTGTTATGTCTGCAGCAGTACGTCTGGTCACTTTCCATTCACAACTGCGTTGCATACTTTTTATCGGTATAGGAATTACTTTTTCTTGGCTATGTAGCGAATTTGAACCATAGACCTTCCGCTCGGCGGTCGATGACCACCACTGCACCACGGTCACCCCATATTTTTTTGATCTTTTTTTTTTCTTAATCTCGGAAAATGTATTTACCAATGGAGGAAATCTCAAACAAGATAAAACAGTCGTTCGACGTACTTCCTGCATGGTCAAGCTGCTCTATAGAGTTACCAGGTAAATTATTTTGAATAAAATAAAGAAATGTTGTAGTTGTTGATGGTATATTTGACGGTATTAAAGAAATTATTGGCCGATGATAACTGAAGTACGTAAGAAAAGTAGTAGACGTCATTTTTTAAGATATCTTGAAAATACAGCGTTGATTGTCGTTCTACATCTAGTTGTTGATGTTCAAGGAACAAATAAGAAAATGTCAAATTAATATTGTTATGTATGTATGTTGGCGTTACAGTCCATGAAGGACCAGAGCCGATCTTCTCTCAGTCACCCATGTTGTGTGTGATTTAATTTTCCCATAGGTGAAAGGGACCTACAGTTTATTGCCGGTTCCGAACGGCGAATTTCGAGAAGCTTTTCATGACAATTTTACTACAGGGGGTTTTCTCAGAACCCCGCTAAGGAGAAACACCGTGAAAACACGTTCGATGAGATGGCTGTGTCGGGATTCGATCCCGTGTCATAGGTGCCAAAGGCCAACAAACTACCCAATGCGCCACGGTGCTCTCTTGTTTATCCAATACACACTTTAATATTCTACCTCAGATCTGGACGCTTCACCTTTATTACAACCTTTGCCTCTATTTACCTACATATGTATATGTAAGATAATTGTCCACTAGATGGATTGATTAATTTCACACTGGATTACCGACTGATCAGTGGATACTGAGTCCCTGATACTGAATAATGAGTCACCGATACTGAATCACTGAATGCTGAATGAACACTGAATTACTTAATGAATACTGAAAACTAGGTACCCCCGAGGGCGAGTGTTCTCACTTATATAGCCCTCGGTCCAATCTTTTAAATGTTCGCCGTCTTTACGTCAGAAGTCTCTATAATGCTCCGAAAATTTTATACTTTCTGTGACTTGATTTGATAAAATATACATAATAACCAAAATGAATTCTCTCCATCCGTTATACATACATATTGTTGCGGAGACACAAACCGACGGTTAAGTTCGAATTTCGCTGTCGAAGTTCGAAAGCTCTCTTGAAGCGGGGATCGGAATGATGTCAACTGTCATCGGCGTAATGCTAATTGTCAGAGCGTTCTAGAGATTTCCGAAGTGGACCTTCCGACGGCGAACGTTCGAGAAGGTGGACCGAGAGCTATATAAGCGCGAACACTCGCCCTCGGCATACATTCAGTTTGTGGTATTGATCAGAGCGTGACAAGTCGGTGTGATCAATAAAACAGTGGGAAAATAAAAGCTTCCAATAAAGGTTTGTGTGTGTAATAAAGTTTAAAGTGGATAGTATTGGATAATAAAGAAAAGTGGTGAAGCTGCACAGATAATTAATTAATTATCGGATAAAAAGGACAATTGTAATTTATCGCAATCCAGTGTTGCGAACCCTATTCGGTGTGGGATTGAATATTTCGTAACATTTGGTGTCAGTGGGATTGCGAGTAAACGAGTTAAACGTTTATTCAAATTGTGAGTTGGACTATTAAAAGTGAATTATTGAAAGAGTGAGAAAATTGTGAAATTGGAAAAATTGACCATCGAACAAATGAAAAGAGAGCTGGATGCTCGGGAATTATCCACAGTGGGAAGTAAAGCCAATCTGGTGGAGAGACTGCGATCAGCGTTGCAGGTAGAAGGTGTTGACTGGAAGAGTTACGAATTCGGGGTGGAGAAGCCGCCGACATCCAGTGAACCAGCATTAGATATGCAGCAAAATCTCGCCAATATGAATGCTATGAGTGCTTCCATATCGCAGAAACTAGAGGCGAACATACACGAAAAACTGGAGGAAAATTCCGCTGCCGTAAGTAGAAAGTTGGAGTCAAATTTCACTTCTCTGAGTCAGAAACTGGAGGAAAATTCAACTTCCATAAGCCAGAAACTGGAGGCGACCGTACATCAAAAGCTGGAGGAAAATTCCACTTCTCTAAACCAGAAACTAGAGAAACTGGAGGAAAATTCTACTTCCCTGAGCCAGAAGCTGGAGACGGTAGAAGAGATTCTAGAGAACAATCGAGAAAGCTTGAGAGACATCCAGCAAGCCGTCAACGATCGGTTCCAGGGCGTCGAAGAGAGAATCGAGAAACTGGACAAGAAGGTTCTAGATCTCGAAAATAATCAAGAAAATATAATCGAGACCTTGGAATCGAAGTTCGAAAAGAAGGTTGTGGAACTCGAGAAAACTGTCCAGAACGTTCAGTGTCAAGGAATCGTTGTACCGACTGCAGCATCGAAATTCACAGCTCCCAACTTCGACGGCACGAGTGCGTTTAACATCTTTAAACTTCAGTTGGAGACAACAGTGGAACGTAATCAATGGGGAGAAGAAGATCGTGTGGCCGCTCTAGTAATTTCGTTTAAGGACGAAGCTGCTGATGTACTACAGACCATCCCGGAGACCTAGAGGAGGAACTACACAGCCATCTGGGATGCTCTTCATCGAAGATACGGCAGCGAACACATGCAGGAGATGCACAAGCTGGAACTTAAAGGACGCAAGCAGCGTGGAAACGAGACCAACCAGCAGTACGCTGCCGACATCGAGAGGCTACCCCATCTTGCCTACGCGGATGTTCCAGTTGATGTGGTGGAAAAACTGAAAACGGATTCTTTCATCCAAGGGCTAAGAGACCCCGATACGCAACGAAGTCTGATTCTCCTGCCGAAGACATCTTTCAAGGAGACAGTTGCCAGCGCTCTCGCATGTGATACATCGTTCTTGATATGCCGACCTTCCATCAAACTACGGCGCATATCTCAAGACCAGGATAGTTTCAGAACAACAACGGCGAGTAGGAGTGGTTCATTCCCGGGTAGATGCTACATCTGCGACCAGCAGGGGCACATTGCGAGAAACTGCCGTCTGCGGAGAAAGCGTACCTCGAGCAAATTGCGGCGTAGTTCCAGAGCAACGACAGTGAGCAGGAGTCGCTCGTTCGCAGGTAGATGCTACATCTGCAACCAGCAGGGGCACGTGGCACGAAATTGCCGTCTGGGAAGAAGGCGTCCGAGGTCGGATTCGCCAAAAGGAGATCACGCAAGAGCACGCGAATACCAGAAGGGAAGCAGTCATAGAAATGCGGACACATTAACGAGGCGACCTCGCGATGTTGAATGCAAACATTGTTCACGAGCCGAAATCAGGGAACAGGTCATCGACATCCGTCGTTTCCATGTGCTGCCAGAAGATCGGTCGGTAGAAGGCAGCGAGAAGATGCCGATCTGGCGGTCATCATCGGGTACCAAGAACCAGGTTTTCGACCAACTTGGCACCAAATATCCAGTGAAAGCCCAATCGTGAAAGCTTACTAAGAGGACGGGAACATTGTAAACGATCTGCTGGTAATTCCAAAAGGACAAATCGACGAGGTCATCCGAGAATACCACGAGAGACCAAGCGGGGGTCATCTTGGTGTTAACAAGACTGTAGAAAAGATCAAGAGACTGGGTAGGATGCCATGAAAGCTCTCTTGAAGCGGAAATTGCAATGATGTCAACTGTCAACGGCGTAGTGCTAATTGTCAGAGCATTCTAGAGATTTCCGAAGGGGAACCGAGTGCTATATAAGCGCTAACGCTCGCCCTCGGCATACATTCAGTTTGTGGTATTGAACAGCGTGTGACAGGTTGGTGTGATCAATCGATAAAACAGTGGGAAATTAAAAGTTTTCAATAAAGGTTTGTTTGTGTAATAAAGTTTAAAGTGGATAGTATTGGATAATAAAGAAAAGTGGTGAAGCTGCACAGGTAATTAATCTGTGGTGAAAAAAAAAGTGTGTGTATTTTAATTCGGATAAAAAGGACAATTGTAGTTTATCGCAATCCAGTGGTGCGTATCCTATTTGGTGTGGGATCGAATAGTTCATAACATTTGGTGTCAGAAGTGGGATTGCGAGTAAACGAGGAAACGTTCATTCGAATTGTGAAGTGAAGGTGAAATTGGATAAATTGACCATCGAACAATTGAAAAGAGGGCTGGATGCTCGAGAACTATCTACAGTGGGAAGTAAAGCCAACCTGGTGGAGAGACTGCGATCAGCGTTGGAGGAAGAAGGTGTCGACTGGGAGAATCACGACTTCGGGTTGGAGAAGCCATCGACATCCAGCGAGCCAGCATTCGATATGCAGCAAATTCTCGCCGCCATGAATGCTATGAGCCAGAAGCTGGAGGAAAATTCAACTTCCATAAGCCAGAAACTAGAGAAGCTAGAGACGTTAGAAGAGATGCTACAGAACAATCGAGAAAGCTTGAGAGACATCCAGCAAGCCGTCAACGATCGGTTCCACGGCGTCGAAGAGAGAATCGATACACTGGATAAGAAGGTTCTGGACCTCGAAAATAAACAGGAAAATACAATCGAGACACTGGACAAGAAGGTTCTGGAACTCGAGAAAACTATCCAGAACGTACAGCATCTAGGAATCGTCGTACCGACTGCAGCATCGAAATTCACAGCTCCCAACTTCGACGGCACGAGCGCTATTAACATCTTTAAGCATCAGTTCGAGACAACAGTGGAACGTAATCAATGGGGAGAAGAAGATCGTGTGGCCGCTCTAGTAATTTCGTTTAAGGGCGAAGCTGCTGATGTACTACAGACCATTCCAGAGACCCAGAGGAGGAACTACACAGTCATCTAGGATGCTCTGCATCAAAGATACGGCAGTGAGCACATGCTGGAAATGCACAAGCTGGAGCTTGAAGGGCGCAAGCAGCGTGGAAACGAGACCATCCAGCAGTATGCTGCCGACATAGAGAGGCTATCCCATCTTGCCTACGCGGATGTTCCAGTTGATGTGGTTTAGAAACTTAAAACGGATTCTTTCATCTAAGGGCTAAGGGACCCCGATACGCAACGACGCTTGATTCTCCTGCCGAACACATCTTTCAAGGAGACAGTTGCTCTCGCATGTTAAACATCGCTCTTGATATGCCGACCTTCCATCATACTACGGCGCATATCTCAAGACCAGGATAATTCCAGAACAACAACGGCGAGTAGGAGTGGTTCATTCCCGGGTAGATGCTACTTCTGCGGGGCACATTGCGAGAAACTGTCGTCTGCGGAGAAAGCGTCCTTCCAGCAAATTGCGGCTTAGTTCCCAGTACTTACTGGGCTCAATGACAGAGTTTGAAGCTGAAGAACGGTTGCCTCTACCGCAGTTGAGAAAGTGAGGACGGGAACATTGTAAACGATCTGCTGGTAATTCCGAAAGGACAAATCGACGAGGTCATCCGAGAATACCACGAAGGACCAAGCGAGGGTCATCTTGGTGTTAACAAGACTGTAGAAAAGATCAAGAGACGTTTCTACTGGGTAGGATGCCATGAGTCGGTCACAAATTTCATTCGCAAGTGTGAACAGTGTGCGAAGGCAAAGGGGTTCAGTTAGGAAAACTCGAGGAAATATGCAGCAGTACAATGTTGTAGCACCGTTCGTACGTATCGCCATGGACATTGCAGGCCCATTCTCAACGAGCAACGCTGGAAACAAATACGCGCTGGTGGCGATCGACTACTTCAGCAAGTGGCCTGAGGTGTTTTGCATCCCGAACCAGGTAACCAAAACCATTTCGGATGCATTCGTGAACAACTGAGTTGCGCGCTACCACGGAGTACCGCTGGAACTGCACTCAGACCAAGGAAGAAACTTCGAGTCGTCGGTGTTCAAAGAACTCTGCGACATGCTAGGTATCAGAAAGACACGGACAACACCATTACACCCACAATCTGATGGCATGGTCGAAAGGTTCAACCGGACGATAGACGAATACTTGAGAAAAGTCGTCGTTGGAGATCTGAAAAATTGGGATGAACATCTTCCCCTTTTCTTAGTGGCGTACCGATTGGCACAGCACATTAAAACCAGCTGAAGCCATTTTTGGAACTGATCTTCGACTTCCATCGGACTTGAAGTTCGGCGTGGTACTACCGACAACTAGGGGAAGGTAGGACTTCGTAACCGGAAAGAAGGAACAGCTGAACTCCATCCATCAGTTCATCCGGGAGTGACTGAACTTGGTCAGCGATAAAATGAAGGCGAGGTACGAATTAAGGGCAAACTCTTCTGGATTCGAGACTGGACAATTGGTATTGCTGTACAGCCCACAACGAAAAAAAGGCTTGTGCCCCAAATTGCAATCAGCCTGGGACGGACCATATGAGGTCATCAAGAAACTTAACGACGTGGTATATCGAATACAACAGACGGACGAAGTATAAGATTGTCCACGTAGAGAGGTTAGCGCCATATTACGGAGAAGGATCCAATCGCTTGTTCGAGGACGAACAAGTTTAGGAGGAGGGCAGTGTTGCGGAGACACAAACCGACGGTTAAGTTCTAATTTCGCTGTCGAAGTTCGAAAGCTCTCTTGAAGCGGAGATTGCAATGATGTCAACTGTCAACGGCGTAGTGCCTAATGTCAGAGCATTCTAGAGATTTCCGAAGGGGAACTTCCGACGGCAAACATTCGAGAAGGTGGACCGAGTGCTATATAAGCGCGAACGCTCGCCCTCGGCATACATTCAGTTTGTGGTATTGAACAGCGTGTGACAGGTCGGTGTGATCAATCGATAAAACAGTGGGAAAATAAAAGTTTTCAATAAAGGTTTGTTTGTGTAATAAAGTTTAAAGTGGATAGAATTGGCGAGCACCGTGGCGCAGTGGGTAGTGTGATGGCGGCCTCTAACGCCGATGACACGGGATCGAATCCCGACTCAGCCATGTTATCGAACGTGTTTTTCATGGTGTTTCTCCTCAGCGGGGTTCTGACAAAACCCCTGTAGTAAAATTGCAATGAAAAGCTTCTCGAAATTCGCCGTTCGGAACCGGCAATAAACTGTAGGTACTTTTCACCTATGGGAAAATGAAATCACACACAACATGGGTGATTGAGAGAAGCTCGGCTCAGGTTCTTCATGGACTGTAACGCCAACATTTTTTTTTTTTTTTTTTTTTTTTTTTTTAAATATGGGGCTAGTGCTACTCTTAGCAATATGGCACTGCGACCTTTGCAGATCTATTGTGCCTGCTAGCCGATTAGCCGAGTAGCCTCTCAACCTCTATAATGAAGCTGAGAATGCTTCTCGTAGGAGCCAGGGTGATCCCCTCAGGAGTCACAACTTCACTGAGAAGGATGCGCTTCCTAAGATGGCAGAGTGCAGGACACTCACACAGTATGTGTTCTGCCGTCTCATCGTCCTCTAGACAGAGCCGACACTCAGTTTCCGACGAGAGACTAATTTTATTTAGATGATATCTCAGACCGCAGTGTCCCGTTAGGTAGCTGACCAGTCTTCTGATATCCCCTCTATTGAGCTTAAGTATGTCAATAGCGTGTTTGTTCAGGGGTCGTACAAGTCGTTTAGATTGACGAAGTCCCCGAACACTGTTCCAGAAGGACAGGTGTTGCGATTTTTCCCACTTGTCTAGGAGGTGATTTATCTTAGACCTGGGAATGCCGCAGAAAGGTTCCGGACCTATGTATTTGTCGCTGGAACCTTTTCTAGCAAGTTGGTCGGCAATTTCATTGCCCTTAATACCTTTATGTCCTGGCACCCACCAAAGTTTAACATTGTTTCTTTTGGCGAGCTCTTGCAGGGCGTCATGGCATTCCTTGACAGTTTTCGAGTTCGTGCTGTACGAACTCAGTGCTTTAAGCGCTGCTTGGCTATCAGAGAGTATGTTTATAGTTACTCCTCTGATGCCGGTCTCGAGATTTACGTTGACGCATGTTAGGATGGCATGCAATTCAGCTTGGAAGACGCTGGGACTTACTCCCAGGGCCTTCGAGATTTTACGTTTTGGTCCAAAGATGCCGGCGCCAACGCCAGAAGCCATCTTGGAGCCATCCGTGTACCACCTAAGGCCTTTGACATTCAGCAGGGGGTCACTATTTTCCCATGCTGAGCGATTTGGGATCAGTACCTCAAATCTTTTGTCAAAGGTGAAGGTGTGTGGCAATGCGTCCGAGACCGTAGTAATCATATCCAGCTCGGGCAAGTGTTGTAGTATGGACATGTGGCCTGCGGGTCTACATGGCATATTTGTTTCCGAGCAGAGGATTCTGATTGCACTGCGTAATGCCACCTTTTTGATAAAAAGGTGCAGTGGAACGAGTCCAATGAGTGCTTCTTGTGCTGCCGTAGGGCAGGACGGCATGGCGCCTGTGATGCCGAGACACGCTAGTCTCTGAAGGCGTTGAAGCTTAGTAATAGTAGTTTTTTGTTCAACTTTTGTCCACCATACGGTGGACCCGTAGGTAACGATAGGCCTTACTATCGCGGTATATATCCAGTGGACCACCTTAGGTTTGAGCCCCCAGGTTTTACCGTAGGTGCGTCGGCAGGCCCACATGGCCTTAGTCGCTTTCATGAGTTTATTTTTCATGTTGGAGTTCCAGTTGAGTTTGCGGTCTAGGTCAATACCTAGATATTTTACCTCCTCTGAAAATCCTATGTGTGTTCCATTTAGAGAGATTGAGCAGGGTTGTACCTTTCTTCTCTTTGTAAATGGGACTAAGATTGTCTTATTTGGGTTAATAGATAACCCCTCTCTGCCACACCAGTCAGAGATGAATTGGAGCGCAAGTTGCATGCGCTCACAGGCAGTGACCTCGCACTTGCCTGTAACAATGACTACTAGGTCATCAGCATATCCGATGACCTCGTAGCCCCGAGTGGTCAGCTTGCGTAATAGATCGTCGATGACTATCGACCAAAGCAGTGGTGAGAGGACTCCCCCTTGTGGGCATCCTCTGACCGCCGATACTGTCACTGAGACCTCTCCGCATGTGGCCGATATGATACGGCTATTCAGCATCGCCCTAATCCAGTGATTAGTGGGATGGTCCACACCCCTGCAGGATAGTGCAGTGGTGATCGAGTCATAGCCAGTATTATCAAAGGCCCCCTCTATATCGAGGAAGGCGCAGATTGCGATCTCCTTTTGTGTGAAACTATTTTCAATGCATGTCACCAAATGGTGTAGTGCATTTTCGGTAGATCGCTCTTTGCGATATGCATACTGGTTAGAGTGCAGAGGTGCCTGTCTTTCCAGGATACCTCTAATGTGGAGCTCTATCAGTTTCTCCATTGTTTTCAAAAAGAACGAAGTCAAACTGATAGGGCGATAGGATTTAGGTTGCTCGCTTGGTTTCCCAATCTTGGGGATGAAGACAAGATTGACCTCTCTCCAAGTCCGGGGTATGTATCCCAGGTTGAAGCAAGACCTAAATAGAGCTATCAGTGATGGTAGAGTTGTATTCAAGCCTTTCTGTAGGATCGCAGGAAAGACACCATCTTTGCCTGGAGCCTTGTAGGGTTTAAATGAGCTAATTGCCCATCTAACTCTGTCAGGGCTGAATAGTCTTCCAGAGAGGCTATTTGTTCTACTATCGATGATTCCTGTGACGTTAATCTGATCGTCAGAGGACATCGAGTAGGGAGTAGAACCAGGGAAGTGCACCTCGAGCAAGGTCTCCAGGGTTTCCCTGCGGTTGACGGTAAAGGTGCCGTCTGACTTGCGAAGCAGCCCGAGCCCATTTGTGTGCTCTCGAGAGAGTGTTTTCTGGAGTCGGGCTGCAGTTGGAAGCGAGTCTATATTCTCGCAATGCTTCCTCCAAGACGTTCTCTTGGATTTCCTCAGTTCGAGGTTGTACTTAGTTAGAGCAGATCTATACTCAGTCCAACTGTTGTACCGTTTTGCTCTATTGAACAGCGATCTCACCTGCTTCCTTAGGGACTCAAGCTGACTGTTCCACCAGGGCACACAACGTTTTTTTGTAGTTGACCTAGGTGTACAGCTGTCTCTAAAGGATGAGATGAGTGCTGTATTGAGCTGGTAGGCCGCTTCGTCGATATCATCTGTCGATTTAATCGACTTAGGGAGCATGTCCTCTTTAGCGGCGAGTTGAGCTTGGAACCGAGCCCAATTCGTTCGTTTGGGCTGATATCTGGGCTCAACTTCAGTTGCCACACTAGAGATGTTAAATCTGATATGCTGATGATCAGATAGTGAGGCTTCATTGGAGACATGCCAGTCCCCAATCACATTTGAGATAAACTGGCTAGAGATAGTGAGGTCAAGCACCTCTTTTCTAACCGCGTTTATAAATGTGGGTTTGTTGCCTCTATTGGCAACGGTGAGATTATTACTAATAATAAATTCAAAAAGTGACTCACCTCGTTTGTTGGTATTGCTGCTTCCCCATTCCATATGGTGCGCGTTGGCGTCGCATCCAATTACCAGGTGGTGTTTCTTCTGGTTGCAATACCTAACCAGATCCTGGACTTCTGTAGGTGGGATTTGTTGACCGTCTCCAGGAAAGTAAGCGGAGGCGCATACAACCTCCCTTACTCCTCCATCGGTGGGAGCTTCCACAATGACGGCTACCAAGTCCCTTGTGACGAATTCTGGAATGGGGAGAAAATTTAGGTTAGTGCCGATCACACATGCGGCCCTAGGAGAAAAATCTCCTGTGGCGTAAATTAATTTACGCGACCTGTTTTGCAGGCCCATAATCTTACCTTTATGAGCCCATGGTTCTTGGATTAGCCCAATGCTGATCCTGTCGCGGTACAGTCGCAGGCTAAAGGTGTCCGAGGCACCTTTGGCATGGTGCAGGTTGCCCTGCAGCACACGCAGCCCATCCATTACTTGCGACGGTAGGCCGGATCCTTCGTTCGGTAAGGCTTGTTGTTGCCTCGCCTGAAGATTCCGACCCGATGGGAGCGATCCTCTGATCTACTTCCCATCGAAGATTCCCCTTGTTTCGTTGGGGGACGTTTCTTACCCTTGTTTGGGCGACTTTTAGTAGTCGCCGGCTCAGACGTGGCAGCGGGTTTTGGTTCGTCACATCTGGGCGTGTCTACAATAGCAGTAGGTGCAACCACCGTACTGCTAGCTGTAGGTTTTCCTACGGCAGTAGCAGGTGCAACCACCATACTGCTGGTTGTAGGTTTTTCTACTATAACAATAGGTGCAACCACCATATTGCTGGCTGTAGGTTTTCCTACCACAGTAGCAGGTGCAACCACCATACTGCTGGTTGTAGGTTTTCCTATTGCGGCAGCAGGTGCATCCACCATACTGCTGCTTGTAGGTTTTCCTACAGCGATTGGTGCTACATCCAAGGATGTTTTCGCCTGGCTTTTGACAATCATCTTTGTAACGCCAACATACATACATACATAGTATCGGATAATAAAGAAAAGTGTTGAAGCTGCACAGATAATTGATCTGTGATGGACAAAGAAAGGTGTGTGTGTTTTAATTCGGATAAAAAGGACAATTGTAGTTTATCGCAATCCAGTGGTGCGAACCCTATTTGGTGTGGGATCGAATTGTTCGTAACAATATTCTTCGTAGTAACTTGGGCAATGTTTCTGTTTTGATCGTCACTGGTGCTCATATTCAATAGAAAACTACAAAGCGTGTTTACAAGTCCTCAAGTTTTCAAGTACACCGTAGTCGGATAGAAGCTGTTTCGGGCTTACCGAATACCGAAGCAATGTTGTTGGGAAAAGTACTGGTCGAGCTCTTTTTCGCTGTTGCTGCGAAAAGGTGTTGAATTTAAAACAAAATTTGCTATGTTGGAAGATTATTTTCGATATATCTGTTATGTTATGCTTAAGACGCTTATACCGGGAGTATAAAAAAACAAAGTTTAAATTAATCCAGGTACTTCAAAATTAATGAAAAGATACAAACTACATACATACATAGTACATGCATACATAGTACATACATACATAGTACATACAATTTAAGCGTTTCAAAATATTGAGTACAAATCAAAAACCCAAAGAAAAAACCACAAACAAAAAAAAAATAGCAAAAAAAAAAAACACAAAATATATTATCCAGTTTCAAAATAGTTCAAACTGTGCCTTTCTCAACACTTTTCTTATCTTTGACTTGTTTTCTCTTGTATACGCTTTGACCGTCTGAGGATCCTTGCTTCTGGGATCGAAGGAAGAGTGGATTGATCATGGTTGGCTGTTGCATCCTTATCCAAGGCATCTAACCGGGTAACTTCATTGTTGACTTGCATTGTGGGAGCTGCGGTTAGACGAATGTGTTGTCGATTCCTGGTATAGTCAGCGTCGTTTACAGTAGCAAGTGCTTGGCGATCCGATGGCACGCTTGTTATGACACCTTTTTCCCACTCCTCGTTGTTTGGCTTTCTGCGAAGTTGCACCCAAACATCTTGTCCAAATTCTAGCTTCGGTAACGTTCGACATTGCCTATCGTAAAAGAACTTGGTTTTCATCCGTCGTTTTTAGGGTTCCGTACCCAAAGGTAAAACGGAACCCTATTACTAAGACTTCGCTGTCCGTCCGTCCGTCCGTCTGTCACCAGGCTGTATCTCATGAACCGTGATAGTTAGACAGTTGAAATACAGATGATGTGTTTCTGTTGCCGCTACCACGACAAATACTAAAAACAGAGCAAACTGAATATTTAAGGGGGGGTCCCATACAACAGACATGATTTTCATCCAAAAAATCCCCTTGGTCACATACTGAACTAAAGTTAGTCGACAATATCCGACAACCAGTAGCAAACTTCTCAGTTTTGATCTTTTTTGTGTCTTTGATGAATTAATCCTAGCTGCAAACCTTTTTCCCATATTTCCCATTATTGTTATTCACCTTTTCACATCGTTGCTGTCAAGTAAGATAATTGATTTGAATTCAATGGACACTTTGATCATCAACTATATGTATCTCATCATGAAGATTTTTGATTATCAAAGTAATATGCCGATAACCTGCCTGCAACCAAGATCTGTCATCATACAAAAAATGTGATTTAATGTGATGACTGATGAGGTAACATACATACATAGTCTCTTTCATATTTATATATACAGATGGTACGGAACCCTTCGTGCGTGAGTCCGACTCGCACTTGGCCGGTTTTTCAATATTTCGTTTGATGTTTTGATGTATTCTGGGTGACAATATTTTGCGACATATATTAAGAATGCATCCTGTTCGTCGAGACATCAGACGCTGTACTGGACCATAGCCAGTTTCATTTATTGTATTTCTCCATTCCAAAAGAGCTTTCCAGAAACAACGATTACTACTCTGTGCCTTCTTGAATAGGCACTTCATTATCTTAACAGCTGCTTCGGCTTTTCCATTTCCTTGCTGGTGATTTGGAGAGCTCTTCGTGTGGTTGAACTCCCATTCCTTTGAGAATGCATGGAACTGTTTGTTCATCTGTGACGACTATTTCAGGTACACCATGACGGCTAAAGTTCCTTTTGCAGACTTTGATGACTTGATCTGCTGTTGTTGGATTTAGTTCATCAACTTCATAAAAATCGGAGTAATAATCGGCTGTTATTAGAAAATGTTGCTTTTTGTTGCTAGCTGTCACTTCATAAATGTCTAGGCCGACTCTTTGAAATGGAAATTCTGGGATTGTGGTACTCTATAGTGGTAGTTTTGGTTGACTGGCTGGGTATTCCATACAAATCATACATGTGTAGCATGTTTCTTTGATGCTGTTTGATATGCCTGGCCAAAAGATAGTATTTCGAGCCCTTCGCTGACATGATTCGATGCCTTGATGACTATAATGAATTCGCTTTAAGAATTTGCCTCGTAACGACGTTGGTATAACGATTCGGTCACTTTTTAACAAAAAACCATCTTGTAGAGTCAGTTATTCTCGATAATTCCAGTAAGGTTTAATTGAAGGTGGAACAAGTTTTCGATTTTCAGGCCATCCATTCTTAACAAAATGTAAGACTCCTTGCAGAGCACTATCGTCTTTCATATGCTCTAGTATTTCCATTAATCGTGCGTCTTTAATGTCGATCTACTTGACTATGTTTATTTCCTTGATTTCACGAAAGACTTTATTTATTGATTTGCTTTCCTCTAGTGCGTAAACTTGCGCGTTCTCAATCTTTTCCATTACACCATTTTTTAGAAAAGCTCTAAATAGTGTATCAGCAAATATCATTTCGCTACCTTTTTTATATATTATGCGAATATCATACCTCTGAAGAGAAAGTCTCATTCTTTGCAAGCGCTTTGGACTCTCTAGAATAGATTTTCTGAAAATGGTTTGCAAGGGCTGATGCACGATCACATATGATTTACCATATCATACATATATACTGATCAAACTTTTTACAAGCGAACAAGATTGCCAGGGTCTCTTTCTCGACTTGAGCATATTGTTGCTCTGTTGTTGTAAGAACTCTTGACGCAAATGCTACTGGATGATCTTCTTGAAGTAGCACCGCTCCGAGTCCCTTGGAACTTGCATCACATTGAATTATGACTGGCTTGGTGGAGTCATAATACTTTAAAATCGGTGCTTTCAAAATAAGCATCTTTAGCTTTTCGAATGCTTCATCCTGTTCCCGATTCCATAGCCACTCGGCATCCTCCCGAACTACTTTCCTTAAAGGCTCAGCTATATTTGACAGACTTGGCAATAATCGGGATAGATACGTGTCCTACAAACCTCTGAATACTTTTGACATCCTAAAGTTTCGGCGTTCTTTGCTCTATCGACAGCTAGACCTTGATTTGTAAGTAAAAATCCAAAAAAGGGTACATTTCGCATGCCGATTTTGCACTTGCTTTTAATAAATTTTAAGTTAGCTTTTCTAGTTAACAAATTAAACAAATTCATATTATGGTCTTTCATCGCCTTTTCTTCTGTTTCACCTTTTCCGTATACTAAGAAATTATCTGCAATGACTTCAACACCCTAAACCTTCTATTACTTCATGTCGTTTCTTTTGAAATTCTTCCGGGGCTGGGGATATCCTAAAAGGCAAACGATTCCAATAGAAACGTCCAAACGGTGTCCAAAACGTTGTAAGAGGTCGACTTTCCTCATCCAGCTCTATTTGCCAGAATCAATTTTTTGCGTCTAAGGTCGAAAAAACTTTTGCGTCCTGAATTCTTGGTAAAATTTCGTCCACAGTGGGAATTTGATAGTTGTTACGCTTGGGTGCCTTGTTGAGTTCGTTAGGGTCGAGACATATTCGCAGCTTGTTGTTTCGTCGCACTAGCACAAGATTACTTATCCACGGAGTAAGTTCGTGTACCCTGCTAATGATGTTCCTTTTCTCCAGATATTGTATAGTACTTTTTAATTCCTCCTTGAAAGAGATGAGGATTCGCTGTGGATGGGCTTGGACAGGAATAATCGACTTATCAATCTGTAAATGTAATGGATTAGTTAACTTTCCATCGCAGTCGAATACGTCACTGAAGCTTCTCATTATACTTTCCAATTGCAACTGTCGTTTTTTGTTGCCACATTTTATATCACCTGTTGCCGTTCACCGATATCAAGTTAAGCTCTTGGGATGCTTTATTACAAATAATAATAGGGCACTTCTCCTTGACTATTTCAAATTTTAGATCTTTGCTCACATTGCCTTTTTTATATCTTATTGTTGCCACGCCAATAGACACAATTACTTTTCCCCCAAACCCTTTCAATTTTATTAAACTCTTCTTCAGTTTGTAATCAGTTTTGTCACATAACAAGAGGAATTCTTGCAAAGCTCATGACATTTGACGATGGGCCCGTATCCACCACTCATGAAACTGTCTCCTTTTTTCTTCTGAACTGAAACTAACTAGGCTCATTAGAATGCCGGACTGCTGCTTTCCATTAAGCCGATGTTTACAACTGTCAACATAGACAGAGATTCACTTTCTGAATCAGTTGTTTTATTCTCACAGTTGACCGTTCTTTGAAAATTTGTCGACTTACATACCGCTGCAAATTGATTTAACTTTTTACATATGGTGAATTTTACCACAATACATGCCATTTTCTTTTTCCTGGGCCTATGTTGAATTTCGTGTATAAGCGTTCGGTCTCTTCTTCTCTTTCATATCATTTCTATCTCGTTTCTTATCCATATAGTTTATATCTGTCGTTTTGTCTTCTTCGGTTTTTTCATTCATTTGCCTCACTTGCTCTCTCGTTTGTTCGGCCAACTTGCATATTTCTAGAGCTTTTTGACGTGACAACGTCTATTAAATCGGTTAGCGCTGAAATATGGGATGCCGAAACGCAAAAAACGCAGAAAAATGTAGACTAACCGTGTGAGTAGGCGTGGCCTAGCGAATGTGTAGTAGTGAGCTCGCGCGAAAATGATCAACATGTCAGATAAAAAAAAAATTCGGCGTCGTTTAGTGGAATTAAATCAAATAAAATCATATCATAGACCTATTGTTGATAGAATATTAGAAATAAAGAACACTTAAACGTTTGAGTATAAAATTGTCTTATTCAATTAAATACATGTATAATACTGTAATATGAAAATAAAATATTGAAATCAATAAAAAAATTATATGTAATTGTTGAATATATAATATTTATACCTCATTCATAAAATCGTATAATAGACGTTGTCACGAAATAATGGATTTGGCTAGTAACAGCCAATCTAATAACAGTTTTTTTAGCGTTAAGTTTTGTTGTAACAAAAGATCCCTTCTCATATTATTGCAGATAATTCCCGGAATAAGCCGATCGCATATAAAATCTTCTATCTGATTTTCTTCATATTCGCAGCTCTGTATCGACAAACGATTTATTTCGCTGCGTTAAAAACGAATCGCTCATATCGCTTGTTGACTGACGGTTTAAAGTAACTTTGTAAAGCATCTAAAATACCCTTTGTTGTTCTTTCTTGAGCTTCGGAAATATCCAATTTGGTCAGAATGCTGAAGCATCCATCTCCCAGACATGCTTTCAATATTGCTGCTTGTCTCTCCTCCGACTGTGTTGATAAGTCCGCTGCAATCTGGTAATTTTCCCATTGCTTTCGAAAAAGAATCCAATTGGTGGCAACATCGCCTTTGATGGTCATGCAGTTTGGAGGTGGCATATTCATTGCTATTGATTCTTTTATGCCACTAGGATCCAAATTTTCTTTTGCGTTTTTGGTTTGTATTTTAATAAACTTTTTTTTTCTTTTTTTTTGTGCTCCTAACCTGACACCATACTGAATTATACCATGAATTACAAAACATTTGCTTTGTTTCCTTTCCCACACCAACCAAGAGAAAATCGTGGAAAAACTATTATGAGAGCCTTAAAGACTCACCCAAAACGGCAAATGTTGGGAATGCGCTCTCCGAAGGCAACCACCCACTTGATCTACTTAAATCCCTACATGGAAATCTGACGCATAACATAACAGACACCTTACAACTCCTTCTAAAGACTCACTTTTCTGGGTTTATTGTAAAATCTAACACTACAGACTACTTTGACCCAAACGTCATCTTCAACTAATGTAGAAACCCCAAAGTAGGTAAATACATAACGTATGAAAAAGTCGACTGGGCTATCAATAGCTTCCAACCACTCAATGCTCCGGGGCAACAATTTGAAGGCGATTCTAATAAAAATCGCTGGCACTTATTATATTCCACTTAAATGGAGAATGGTTAGGCTAATATTTATATCCAAAGGAGACAACAAGCCACCTGAAAACCCCAAATCCTACCGATCACTCAGTCTCTCCTCATTTTTACTAAAAATGACAGAAAGGCTGATAGAACTGGTTATAAGTTCCACACTTGAGGAAGCGCCACTCCACAAACTACAATATCCATATCAAAAAGATAAATATATACTAACCTCCCTTCATAAAGTCACGGATATTGTAGAAAAATCCCTGAGAGAAAAGGAGGTCGCTATGGACATAGAAGGAGCATTTGATAATACAAATCAATTGCGTTAGCAAATGCACTTTGCAGAAAAAATGTCAAATGGATATACGTTACGCTAAAAGAAAGGCATACAACAGCACATCAGAGATCAAAACTATTAGAGATTGCCCTCAGCGGGGTGTTGTCCTCACTTCTATGGTAAATTCTAGTGGATGAACTTCTCTATGTACTTCAGAGTAATGACTTCACAGCCATCGGATATACTGACGATATAACCATAATCATTAAAGGAAAACATGAAGACATTATACGCATATTATACAAAGAGCCCTAGGAATAACTTGGAACTGGTGCGACGAAGAAGGACTGTCCATTAATCCCAGCAAAACAAATATCATTTTTTTTTTTTAGATAGCACAAGTGCGAGAGTCATAATCTTATGACGTTTGTCACACAACCAAGACGGAGTGCAGATGGTTTGGGTCCTAGATGTTCGTTTACTACTCTCCAAGTCCTAGAAAGGATTCGAGAGGAACTCTAATGAATCTCACGTTGGTTGAAGTTCCCAACGAATTTTCCATGCCATTATGGTGATATATTAGAAGTGCACACAGATACTTTGAATTACAGGCCTTCCGCTCGACAGTCACGGATGTTTACCACTGCACAACGGACACCACAAATTCGATTCACAAAAAGAAGAACAAAAAACTTCAATCTCTCAAAAGCAAAGAAATCTGCGTTTTATTAAAGGAAGAGGTAAAATTTCATACAGGCTAAGAAAGGTGCTCAGATGTCTTTTACGATACCTTCATGATTTCACCAACTCGGACACAAACCTACATCTATACAAATGGATCATTTGTTGCGTACAAATACGCACCAAAAACCTTTACCGCTCCATCCCTCCAGAGACTCGCGCAGGTTCAAGAGTTTTTTTTTTTTTTTATATTCTCTTATGATGTGTTGACACACACAACCTGAACGGAGTACAGTGGTTGGGGTCGTTGATGTTCGTTCACGTTCATTTCGTTCACGTTCACGTTCGTTTTGAGGGTGACCTCGGTGTGCATGCGGAGGAAATCGCGGTGTCATGGTCCGACTGTCTTGAGGGGGCAACAAACCAGGTAAGACCGGACGGACGGTCGAGCACAAATATGAGACGGCCGAACGACGCCGGGCGTTCAATATAATAGCGTCGAGCGGAGGCAATACGTCAGGAGGGAGGAGTAGCCGAAGCATTCACCATTCCCCCGGAAAGTATTTCTTTTTTCACATATTTCATTTTTCTTTTTATTGCCCCTCGAATTACCCACTATCCCCCATCCCTAAGAATGGAATCCGTCTAAGGACCGGGGCTCCCGTTACGGATGCCGAGCAACCGCATTCTGGCAAAAAAAAAGAAAACCATAAGTCCCCAATAAAAGTGTTCCCCCCATTTCTAAACGAACCTGGTCGTTTTCTTTTTCGGTTTTCGTAGTTTTCGCAAAACTACGTGGCGCTCTGTTCATCCCGACTGTCAAATCCCCGAACTAATCCCTCAGGAGCTAGGCGTGTGCACAGTGAGCGCGCGTACGTCAACCGTTGTGTCAATTTGACTCAACACATTAAACAAAAGAGCCAGTTTTGAAACAGCCAGGAGGGTTTTAAACACTCAAGAACGTTCATGGAACAAAACCACAATCCTACACGAGCCAAACGCGCTCTAGACCTTAATGAAGCCAATCTAAAAGTACTATGTGGGGCTTGTATAAATTAGATAAAAGTTATTTTGGGCTTAAAGAGCCCCGAAACAATGTTGTTGGAAAAAGGACTAGTTTAACCCTTATTCTCTGTTTGCACGGACGTTATGATGAATTACAAGCAAACTTTGTTCGGCTGGGAATCTATTTTAAATTATAGACTAAATTTAACAATATTGTCGAAAAAAATATTTATTTTTGGGAAAATATTGATTTTCCTTATTCTGTTTATAGAATACTAACAGAAACTTTACGCACAAACATTAAACAATACACAGGTAACCAACAGTGGATAGTATATACGCGCGCACACACAAGGTTGTCAAAAACGGCAGCGTATTGAGGGGCATCACGGCACGACAGCGTCATGCCAGACATCATAAGTCTTTACTTGTTTACGCATCTTGTCAAATGGCCTGTAATTTTTTAGTCTGTTTTGACAAATCACCAACCAAATAGCGTTCAACAACAAAGTGCAAATGATAAAATTGTTTCACAAAATGGGTGAAATGGCGCGCCTCGCCCAGTTTACGGTCGCCATAATCGTCCGAAAGGACTTTTCGCAGTGTAGTGGATAAATTTGTGTCTAACGGTTCAGTAAATGATGCGTCGTGACCGCACAAAATTCAACTGAAGCAGGAGCTGAAGGTAAACGACAATAGACAACGACGTGTGTTCGCTGAAGCAGTCAGGAATTGACCCCAATTTTCATCGTAAAATCATCTTCAGCAATGGGGTCCTTTTCTGGATGAATGGTTACGTCAACAAACATAATTGTCGAATTTGGGACGATCCTGGAAAAGTTAATGTTTGGTGCGAAATTCGGGCTGGCTTCGTAATCAGTCCATATTTCCTTGAGAACGACATTGGCCAGGCGATCACCGTCAACGGCGAGCACTATAGGTCGATGATTACCAACTTCTTTTGGCCTGAATTGGATGATATGGACACCAATGACATGTGGTTTCAACAGGAGAGTGCTACGTGCCTCACAGCTCACGCCACATTCGAAATTCTGCACAAGAGAATCGAGAGCATGGTCGGCTCACGTGGAGGTGATGTGAACTTGCCACCGAGATCGTGGGATTTGACCCCGTTAGACTTTTTCTGGTGTGGTTTTCTAAAGTCGTTGATATATGCGAATAAACCACAAGCCACAGCGGGCCTTAAAGCCAACATAACCCATGCCATCGGTCAAATTCAACATGATTTATGTATGTATGTACATATGTATGTATGTGTCAGAGTCATGGAAAATTGGACATTTTGGATGCGCTTCACCCAGAGAAGCCACGGCGGACATTTGAGCGACGTTATATTCCATATATAATGCCATCGATAGGCTTTTCAAATGAATAAAATATTTCGACTCTGTTTCGTTTAAATTTAAAGACCTGCGACATTTGCAGATATATTGTGAATGCTAGCCGTTTTTTTATTTTTTTATTTAAGAGTCACACGCGCACTCAAGGCTAAGGCCTTATAACGATAGACGTTGTGTGAGCAGAAGGTAACAGGGAGAGGGAGAGGAGCTGCCTATTGACATTGGTCTTAAATGTCCGCATATTATATTGCGGGGGTAAGGCCGAACGAAATAGCGCGTTCAACATTCGTGTGGTTCGGTTGCGGAAAGAATTTCTATATTTGACAGTTCGACCGAAAACGGGCTCCAAAGTGAATTCATGAGCATTCCGGGAGAGACGTGTATCGCAGGAGAAGTTTTGAAGGGGCGGAATGCAGCTGGCTATTTCATCAGAGCATTTACGATGAAAGTAACGATAAAACAATGAAAGGCAGGATACATTCCTACGATGTTCCAGCGAGTCTAGTGTTTTGGTAATGCTGGGGTCACCTATCAGTTTTATCGCGCGTTTTTGTAATCTATCTAGCGGGTGCAATGTGGTCTTAGATGCGCCAGACCAGACATGAGCGTTGAACTCCAACTTAGGACGAATGAACCGAGGAGCCGAGGAGCTTTACTACTTCCCTAATGAAGTTGAGAATGCTTCTCGTAGGAGCCGAGATCATCCCCTCAGGAGTTGTTGAGTTCGGTCAGTATTCACAGTGCACCGGCATCCAGTTGGCAGCCGCACGACATTGAATTAGACACCTAACTCATTTGCCTGACATTGAACTGAGTTCAACCCGAAAGCGGATGTAACATAACCCCGTTCTTTTTCCTTTATTCTTTGTTTCACTATATTTGCACATTAATCAGTTTGCACCACAAGTAATAATAAAATTGTACATATTGCAGAATAGACAAATTTACATTTCCGTTGTATGTAATATTTAGTAGAGTAAGCTAATTTGATTAAGATTTCCATGTATAAATACTAGCTAATAAACATTGAACTGGCCTGATATAATTCAACAGCTAAACGAAGACGTGTCATTAGTTTCTGCTGCGAATTTGTCACAAATGTGGTGTTCTAGTGTTGTACTGGAAAGTCACGGTACCGAACCGTTGTCTATCAACTCCATATACATATACAGTAAAAGCACTGTATACATTTTGGTGACCCCGACGTGATTAATAAAAGCGTTTGCCAGGGCTATACACTGGTAACTTTAATAAAATACATACAATATAAAAGCGTTTACCAGGGCTATACACTGGCAACTTCAACAATATACATGCATATAGTATAAAGGCGTCGACAGGGCTAAAACACTGATCGCAACGTAATTGTCATACATTTCCCATCAGAAGATCAGAAGCTACAGGAAGCATCAATTAAAATGGACGAAACAGACATTTTCATCATTGTCGCTCGACAGAAGGTTCTGGCAGATGAGCTACAGAAATTAAAGGTTAATATCTCAAAAGACAGTTCTTCGAGAAAAACAAAAAACGGGTGCAGTTCCGAATAGTACTCACCTCCGATCTTCTTCAAATTTCTTGTACGTATAGTCTAATATGTCACAAGTAAAAATCCAAAGCGGTTTTTGGCGCAAATTTCTAGAAAGGACTAAAAGGATGTGGTAAATTTGAATATCCTGCAGAAAATAAACTCAAATATCTTTAAAAGAATAACAGGTACATCTATAAATGATACCGCATATTAAAGTAACAGTTAAGTACTATTAACTGATATAAAAAGCATTGTAACCCAATTACAAATGTTAAAGATATAAGCAATTTTTGAAAAATGTGCCCATATTTTTAAGGAAATTTATTAAAAAAAAAAAAAAAGTAGTATGAAGGTATCCTTTTCTTACAGAATTATAAAACTACATTCGAAGACCTTTTTAACGATACCAAACATGTTATATTTGTCGCAAAATAATACCTTATACGAACAGTTTATTTCTTTAGAAGTGACATTCATCAAGCTTGGGCGAGCCCCCGAGTAAAATGTAATGGGAGCACAAAAGACAACTTTCTTTTTTGGTTGCACTTTATTGACTCATCTGTTTTTTTATTTTTTGTCGCGTCGTCCAAACTGGCGTGCTTAGCCTAACGGAATTTTCAAGCATAATCTTATACCTAAAACAACTCTATATATGGTCATAAAAACATATGCATAAGACAACGCAATGTCGGTATTCCATGATCCGAACCTGGTTGTGGTATGTCCAATGTCCCAAGACATTGACATATCATGAGGGTTCGGTTCTGGTGTATGGCTCTGGGAGTAACATTTGTATAAACAAATGTTTTACCGGTGCTATCAATAACGGACTTACGTAAAGATAACTGATGATGGAAGAGCTTTCTATCTCTTGTTGAGTAGAACCTCTCCAGAAAGGTAGACCTCAATTGTCCGCGATCCGCTTTTATTTAAATTGTTCATACTTAGTATTTTGCAATGGATTCAACGTACAATTTATTTAAATTAGCAAATATTTTAAATACTCGTTCGAATACCTTGTAGTGGTTAAGAGATCTTGAGCTAATACCAGCGATAAAGTATTGTCATAAGCATAAAAAATATATGGTATTAAATAAACAAAAATTAACCTGTGGATTATTTGAGTGTCGTAAGACAGGCAAATATTATCATTGTGAAACAGTTGTAAAAAACACGTGGTTTGAGAGATGTCATACTTCACCTGAAGTTTGCATGCTCATTACATATTGTTTTTCCGTTAATATGTCATTTGAACAAACAATCCGAGAAAGTTCAATTATTGATGAAAAAGAAGTTTCCCGTGAGACGGTTTCGGATCGGTTTTCGTTTTGTCGAGAAGTCTGTATGTTGGCATTAGACGAACAATTCGAAAATGAGGGTCAAATAGGAGGTGTGGGTGAAATTGTGGAAATTGACGAATGCAAAATTGGTCGTCGTAAGTACCACAGGGGTCGTGTTGTTGAGGGTTCCTGGATCTTAGGCATTATTCTTCGTGGGGATCCTTCTCAATACCGTCTAGAAATTTGTCCCGAAAATAAAAGGGACAAAAAAACTTTATTCGGTTTAATCCAAAAACATATAAGGCCAGGAACTACTATCCATACAGACTGTTGGAAGGGATACATGGACTTAGAATCTTCAGGATTTCACCATTTTACCGTGAATCATTCAAAAGAATTTGTAGATTCCGAAACAGGGGCTCATACCCAAAATATTGAGTCGTCGTGGCGGTGGATGCGTCGTCAATTGTCCCGTGGCGGTGTCCACGTCGACAGTATGGAGAAACATTTGTGTGAATTTCTGTGGCGTCGTCGCGTAAAAAAGTTAAACCAAGATCCTTTTAACCAGTTGCTGAAAGACATTAAGCGCTATTACCCCGGTCAATGATTTGTCCAGTGAAATTGGAGTAATCTAAATATTATATTTATGTATATTATAAATTATTATATTATGTAAGTATGTAAATTTAAGTGGATAAACTGTGTATAAATAATAAAATGTGAAATAAATGTTAATTTGAATTCTGACATAAAAATGTTATTTTTAGTTGTTATTCACGGCTAAATCTGCAGCATGCCCCCCCATACCTATTTCACTGCGATTTACTTATAAAAACGGTTACGAACATATGCATTCATGGCAGGGAGAGGAGTATTTTTCACTCATTTTAGCCTATATCTTCTAAGCTATATTTTGATGAATGTCACTTCTAAAGAATAAACTGTTCATAAAGTTTTGGCGCTTATACCTTGCATATACCCAACATTGCATCCACTCCAAATCTTACAGTGAGCCCAAGCAGGGGGGTTGCAGGGGGGCAGCATGCCCCCTCATACCTATTTCACTGTTATTTACGTATAAAAACGGCTACGAACATATGCATTCATGGCAAGGAGAGGAGCATTTTTCACTCATTTTAGCCTATATCTTCTAAGCTATATTTTGATGAATGTCACTTCTAAAGAAATAAACTGTTCGTATAAGGTATTATTTTGCGACAAATATAACATGTTTGGTATCGTTAAAAAGGTCTTCGAATGTAGTTTTATAATTCTGTAAGAAAAGGATACCTTCATACTACTTTTTTTTTTTTTTTAATAATTTTCCTTAAAAATATGGGCACATTTTTCAAAAATTGCTTATATCTTTAACATTTGTAAATGGATTACAATGCTTTTTATATCGGTTAATAGTACTTAACTGTTACTTTAATATGCGGTATCATTTATAGATGTACCTGTTATACTTTTAAAGATATTTGAGTTTATTTTCTGCAGGATATTCAAATTTAGCACATCCTTTTAGTCCTTTCTAGCAATTTGCGCCAAAAACCGCTTTGGATTTTTACTTGAGACATATTAGACTATACGTACAAGAAATTTGGAAAAAATCGGAGATGAGTACTATTCGGAACTTTATCCCAAAAAACTATAAGGAGGAGAGGTTACAACGCGTGGAATTCATCTGGGAGCAGTTTCAAGCAAACCATCAGAAGGTAGAGGGCCGGATGACGACACTCCATACGTGTCTGGAAATATGTTTCAAAGAGTACAAGATCTCTATACAGAGCTTAAGGAAATTCTTGAATACACTGAAGCTCTCTTCCACCTGACATCTGAAGACACAGAAGAATCTAAAGATGAAATAAGCGAAGAAGCCTATTTCCAGGAAGAAGAATCATCTTCACAAAACATTTCAACAATAAAACCCACACCTCTCTCACGCAGAACTCTATCATCATCAGCTGACCTATCATCAGATGTTAACAAATTGCTGAGGAGACAAAAGATAATTGTTGCTTCACTTCAGCGACTTCTCACTAGCCTAGAGAATAAGAAAGGAGTTGCGTCCAAGGCATTTTGTGACCTGAAAATCATGAATAACAAATACTGGCATCAGATTGAAGAAATTCATCAACAGATCAGTGAACTGGAGGATGACTACAGTTCAATAGGATACAACATGGCAGATTACGTAGAATTGGAAAAAAAAGGCTCAAGAATGCTTAATCCAATTGTCTACCAAATTAGACGAACTAAGTGCTCAGCCATTCCCACCTGCGACCACAACTGTGACGTCAATGGCAAACACAAATCTCAATCTACTGAAATTTACATTGCCGAGGTTTGATGGTGACTACCTCAAATGACGACAATTTCATGACTTATTTACAGTATTAGTGCATAACCAACCCATTGTTAATTGTCAGAAAATATTCTATTTAAAGTCAAGATTAACAGGCGAAGCTGAGAAGCTAATTCGCCACTTTACAACCTCCGACGTCAATTACAACGCGGCATGGAAGGTCATCACAGATCGTTTTGAAAATACACGACTTCTAGTAACGGCAACACTTGATAAATTAATGCTGCAACCAGTAATCCATATTGAAAGTGCAGCCATGATAAAGGGATTACATGATAATACAAAAGAATGTATTCTTAGCTTACAAAATCTTGATGTGGACACAAAAAATTGGGATCCACTGTTATTACACATATTAATGAAGAAATTGGATCGCAACACCCATACATTGTGGGAACAGTCATTAAAGGAACCTAAATCGTTAGCTACAGTAGACGATTTTATGTCATTCCTTGAACACCGTTTTCAATCATTGGAGGCATTAGGCGCAAAACAATACAAAAATTCAGAAGATCCACGCAAACGGCAAGCATTGTCAAGGGCATTAACAGTAACCACATCAGGAAGATTAACATGCATATCTTGCAAGGGTCCACACCAGCTATTTAATTGCCAGAAGTTTTTACTATTAAACCCTAAGGAACGGCTGAATCTAGTAAAGACCAATAATCATTGCATAAATTGTCTTAGAGATGGAAATTCTTCCTCTAAATGCTCCGCCGGAGGCTGCAGAAAATGCATCAAGAAGCACAACACGCTCTTGCACCTAGAGCAGATTCTAAAACCTTCATCAAATAACATGCCTACTACCATAAGGTCCTCAACAACATCTGACATTCCACCAAGAGATCAGTCAACATCTCTAACAACTCAAGGAAACTGTAGAAATTATGGGTATATTTTCTTGTCAACGGCTATCGTGACCCTCACATCGCAGTATGGCAAGGCTATTGAATGCAAGGCCATACTCGATTCGGGATCTCAATTGAACTTCGTCACCGAGAGAATCATAAAGAAACTTGGAGTAACCCCAATTTCTCAAGTAATGTATATCCAAGGGATTGGGCGGAAGACTTAGCAAGCAACGAAGAGAGTTCAGTTAGGATCCCGTCTCAACGCATTTTCCACAAGGATGGAAGCGCAGGTATTGTCAAAAATAACTTCAGATTAACCCACCAGATCATTTGACACAAGCATCTGGCCAATTCCAGTCAACATTCCACTTGCGGATCCAAGCTTTGGCAACCCAGGCTCAATCGATGTTCTTATTGGAGCCGAGCTGTATTATTCCCTTCTCTCAGTGGGGCAAATCAAGTTAGGCCAATCTATGCCTACATTATAAAATAAAGTCTTTGGATGGACAGTTGGCGGCAAACTAGAAGGCAGTCAGGAATTGAGCGCAGTATGTGGAATATGCAGTGCAGACGAGGCACTCGACCATCAAATAGAAAAATGTTGGAAATTGGAGGAATCACCATCTAATGACAGACGCCTTACAGCATCCGAAAGGCAATGTGAACTTCATTTCAACCAGACATTCTCGAGAAGTGTTGAAGGACGGTTCGTGGTAAAACTTCCATTTAGGGAGAACCTAACATTTTGGGAGAATCAAAAGATATCGCCTTCCAACGATTTATATCGCTTGAACGCAGACTTGCTAAGTCAATAGATCTTAAAACAAGATACATTGAATTTATGCAAGAATATCAACAGCTTGGACACATGGGAGAAGTAGATTATCATCAACTACACAAGCCCTACTAGTTCTTGCCACATCATTGCGTATCAAAGGCAGATAGCAGTACAACAAAGCTCAGGGTAGTCTTTGACGGTTCAGTAAAGACATCCTCTAACATATCATTAAACGACCTCTTGTCCTCAGGTCCTACTATCCAAGACGATGTTTTCTCAGTTCTTATAAGATTCCGCATGCCGAGATACGTGTTTACTGCGGTAATTCAAAAAATGTATCGACTGATACACGAGGAGGACACAAAATACCCACTCATATGGTGGAGAAGTAGTCCCAATGATGCACTTAAGTGCTTTAAACTGAACACGGTTACTTATGGAACTACTTGTGCACCATATCTCGCTATAAAATGTCTCCAGCGACTGGCAGAAGATCATCAGGAGCGGTTTCCGTTAGCGTCAAGAGCAATTCAAAAGAACTTTTACGTCGACGACGTAATGACAGGATCCGACAGCATAAGTACAGCTCTCGCAACTCAAGAAGAACTACAAAAATTATTACAAACTGCTGGGTTTAAACTTCGAAAATGGTGTGCCAATCATAAATCCCTCATCCAGAAAATACCAATCAGCGATCGCGAAACCGAATTGGATTTCAATAGCAATGTTGAAGAACATGTTAAAACCGTTGGAATGGTTTGGTTGCCAAAATCGGACGCGCTTGGTATCAAAACCTCTTGGGTCGGAAAAGAAAGAGTAACAAAGAGAACAGCATATTCCGATGTTGCTCATCTTTTTGATCCTCTCGGACTTATGGCCCCAATCGTTGTTACAGCTAAAATATTTTTACAACAGCTGTGGGAACTTAAATATGACTGGGATGCAGCGCTTCCTCAAGAGATGCAAACAAAATGGATTCGATTCGAGAAGGATTAAAAACACTTCACAATATTAAAATACCCAGGCACATTTTTTCGCACAAGGTTCCCAAGGATGTACAATTTCATGTATTCGCGGATGCATCCGAGAAGGCATATGGAGCAGCAACGTATGTTCGATCGCAGGATAAGAACAATATAATTACAGTACGACTGCTTTGCGCAAAATCCAGGGTAGCTCCTTCCAAGAAGAGCAACATATCTCATCAAAGCACTATTCCACGCCTAGAACAGTGTGCAGCTAAGCTGGCTGCGGGACTTATTCGTCGTCTGCGAACAGATCTGGAGATTCAAGGAGATAAGATTTATTTATGGACTGATTCAGAAATAGTCCTTAATTGGATTAATGCATCATCATCGTCCACACTACCGACGTTTATTGCAAATCGAGTATCCGCAATACAAGAACACACAATCCCGCAGCAATGGCGACACGTAAGCTCGAAGGGAAACCCTGCTGACATATTGTCACGCGGAATAGCACCCGAGTTACTTCAAAATCATACTCTCTGGCTTTACGGAGCAAGGTTCTTGCATGGTCCAGAGTCAATTTGGCCACCCAAATATGCCAAGAAACCAGATATCTGTCAAGACAATGTTGCACTGTCAGCTACCTCTCATCAGTCCCCAGACTATGATATTCTGGGTACTATTAGCCATGGCAATTCATTCAGAAGGGCACAGCGAATTATAGCCTATATGCTAAGGTTTAAAAACATCGTTAAGGAAAAGCACACAGTCGAAAGAGCACAGACTACATTTCTAAACAGTGAAGAACTCGATCAGGAAACAAAAACGATTATCAGAATGATACAAAAATACGAGTTTCAAGACGACATTACTTACTTACTTAACGGGCGCTTCAGTTCGGGGTGAACCTGGGCCTCAACCAACATGCCTCTCCACCTAGCACGATCTTTCGCTAGTCTTTTCCAATGCCCCACGCCCAGTTGGTTGAGGTCCCCTTCCACCTGTGCGCGCCACCTTAGGTGCGGCCGTCCTCTATTTCTTCGTCCCTCGGGGTTGGATTCAAAGACTCTACGGGCTGGAGCTGTGGTGTCCATTCGCTCTACATGGCCTAGCCATCTTAGGCGTTGGATCCGTAGACGCCTGACCAGACTCATGTCGCTGTACAACCCGTACAGTTCGTGATTGAATCTTCTCCTCCAACCCTCCTCTGTGTTTATGGGACCGAAAATCGAACACAGAATCTTTCTCTCGAAACGACCAAGGATTTCCTCATCCGCTTTAGATAAAGTCCATGTTTTTGCGCCATATAACAGGACCGGGATAATTAAGGTCAAGACGACATTAATCATCTAAATAAACACAGCGAAGTCTCAAATAAGAGTTCACTTTCAAGTCTCACTCCATTTCTCGATGATGATGAAATTATCCGAGTTGGTGGACGGTTAGAATCCTCAATACTGTCATACGATGCCAAGCATCCAATGTTGATGCCCTACTCTCACCCGTTCACAAGGCTATTGCTGCTCGACATCCATCAGGAAAATAATCATGCCGGACCACAAGCTATTTTAGCTTTCGCAAGACAAAGGTACTGGCCAATAAGGGGTAAAACCATTGCTTAATCCATTGTGCAAGGATGTCTGAAATGTTCAAGGGCAAGGCCAAGGCTTTTAGGGCAGCTAATGGGAAATTTGCCTTCTGACAGAGTTCAACCAGCACGACCATTCATAAACACAGGAATTGATTTTTGCGGACCCATATGGACACACTATAAGATTAGGGGAAAGCGACCGCAAAAATCATATATATCAGTGTTCTGCTGCTTTGCAACTAAGGCATATCATTTAGAACTCGTAAGTGATCTAACCTCTCAGGGATTCATCGGTGCATTAAAAAGATTTATGGCAAGACGAGGTCACTGTATATTATATTTACTGTGACAATGCCACAAATTTTGTGGGAGCTAAGAATCAATTAATGGAGCTAAAACATTTCATTGACTCAACAAAAGAAAGGGAACAAATAACAGCTGTATGCACGGCGAAGGGATGCGACTTTAACTTCATTCCACCCCGATCACCTCATTTTGGGGGCCTGTGGGAAGCTGCAGTCAAGTCAGCCAAGCATCTGTTACAACACATTTTGGCCTCTGCTTCATTAACATTTGAAGAGTTAGAAACAGCAGTTGTAGAAGTAGAAGCTATATTGAATTCAAGACCAATAACTCCCATGTCAACTTCTCCAAATGATCTCACTGCTCTCACTCCAGGGCACTTCCTTATTGGCGAACCAATAACCAGCAACATTGACCAATCAGCGAAACCAGAAACGTCTGCACTTCTAACAAGATGGAAACTTGTGGTGTCTGTTAAAAGTGAATTTTGGCGACGTTGGTCTAACGAATACCTAAACCAGCTACAACATAGATACAAGTGGAAGGAGAAATGCCAGAACGAAGGGCCAGACTTAATGGATATAATCAAGGGAGACAATCAACTTAGTCTCAAATGGCCATTAAAATCGCAACAGAAACTAATGACACGTCTGCGTTTAGCTGTTGAATTATATCAGGCCAGTTCAATGATTATTAACTAGTATTTATACATGGAAATCTTAATCAAATTAGCTTACTCTACTAAATATTACATACAACGGAAATGTAAATTTGTCTATTCTGCAATATGCACAATTTTATTATTACTTGCAGCGCAAACTGATCAATGTGCAAATATAGTGAAACAAAGAATAAAGGAAAAAGAACGGTGTTATGTTACATCCGCTTCCGGGTTGAACTCAGTTCAATGTCAGGCAAATGAGTTAGGTGTCTAATTCAATGTCGTGCGGCTGGCAACTGGCACTCACACGGCATGTGCTCTGCCGCCTTTTCGTC
Source organism: Eumerus sabulonum (assembly GCA_951905685.1). Lineage (NCBI taxonomy): Eukaryota > Metazoa > Arthropoda > Insecta > Diptera > Syrphidae > Eumerus > Eumerus sabulonum. The sequence continues at coordinate 216,988,170 of OX645060.1, forward strand.
CTCAAGGCAGAGTCGGTACTCAGTTTCAGACGAGATATTCAGTTTGTTAAGATGATATCTCAGAAAGCAGTGTCCCATCAGGCAGCTGGATTGGAGTATGTTAATAGAGTGTTTGTTCACGGGCCGTATAAATCGTTTCGATTGGCAGGGACTTTGGAACGTTGTTCCAAAAGGACAGGTCTTGCGATTTATCCCACCTGTCTAGGAAGAAATTGATCTTAGACTTGGGAGTGCCGCAGAAAGATTCTGGACCTATATGTGTTTCGCTCGAACCTTTCCTGTCAAGTTGGTGCGCAGTTTCATTCTCCTTAAGTTTTTGACTTCTTGCTGTACGAACTCAGCGCTTTAAGCACTGCGTGGCTATCAAAGAGTATGTTGATGGTTACTCCTCTTATGCCAGTCTCTAGGTTTAGATTGGCGCATGTTAGGATGGCATGTAATTCTGCCTTAAAGATACTAGAACTCATCCCCAGGCCCTTCGAGATCTTATTATTCGTTCCAAAGATGCCGGCGCCAACGCCAGAAGCCATCCTGGAGCCATAAGGATACCACCTAAGGCATTTGACATTAAGCAAGCGATCGTTCCCATGCTGAACGATTTGGGATCAATGTCTCAAATCTCTTGTCAAAAGTGAAGGTGTGTGGTAATGCGTCCGCGACCGTGGTAATCATATCCAACTCGGGAAGATGTTGTAAGATGGACCCTCAGGTTTACATGGCAGGCTTGTTCCCGAGCGAAGAATTCTGATTGCACTGCGTAATGCCACCTTTTTGATAAAATGGCGCAGTGGACTGAGTCCAGTGAGTGCTTCTGGCCGGCTAGTGCCTGTAATGCCAACACACGCTAGCCTCTGAAGGCGTTGAAGCTTACCAATTATCGTTTTTTGCCCAGCTTTTGTCCAAAAAACAGTGACGATAGGTCTTACTATCGCGGAATAACCAGTGAACTTTCTTCTTCTTTCATTTGGTGGCGTTACAGCCCATGAAGGACCAGAGCCAAGCTTCTCTTCAACCACCCATGTTGCGTGTGATTTATTTTCCACACAGGTGAAAGGGACCTACAGTTTAATGCCGATTTCGAACGGTCTGAGTCGAGAAGCTTTTTCCAGGCAAGTTATACTACGGGTGGTTTTGCCAGTACCCCACCGACGAGGGACTCCGCGAAATAAAAATTTGATGGCGTTGGTGTTATCGGAATTCGAACTCGCTCATCGTGCGTCAGAGTCCAACACACTAACTACTGCGCCACGGTAACCAGTGGACTACCCTAGGTTTAAGCCCCAGGTTTTACCGTAGGTGCGTCGACAGACCCACATGACTTTAGTCGCTTTTGCGAGTTTGGTTTTAATATTGGAGTTCCAGTTGAGTCTGCGATCTAGGTCAATAACTAGATACTTGACTTCTTCTGAAAATCCAATGTTTGTGTAAATTTGAAGATAGGAAGCGCTTAGTGAGAGCACCGTGGCGCAGTGGGTAGTGTGTTGGCCTCTGACGCCGATGACACGGGATCGAATCCCGACACAGCCATGTGATCGAACGTGTTTTTCACGGTGTTTCTCCTCAGCGGGGCTCTGACAAAACCCCCTGTAGTAAAATTGTCATGAAAAGCTTCTCGAAATTCGCCGTTCGGAACCGGAAATAAACTGTAGGTCCCTTTCACCTATGGGAAAATTAAACCACACACAACATGGGTGATTGAGGGAGAAGCTCGGCTCAGGTCCTTCAGGGACTGTAACGCCATCATACAAACATACACAAGCGCTTAGTGAAAGACTCTGTGCGTACTAGAGACCTGATAAGGTTTGCAAAATATTAGGCTTTTTTTCTTTGACAATGCCTTATAAAGCAACACATTCAGCGGTTAACAGAGTAACTAGACCAGTTGCACCCATACTTCCTCTTGGCTAATAGCCGCATACATACCTTGCATGTATCATGTAGTTGTCAGTATACTTGGATCGTTGATGCAACGATGTATTGAGAGGATATAAGCTCCGGGTCTTGACCTGGTCTTGTTTAATAGCTAATGGACAGGCATTCAGGCAGCGGATTCGTATCTTGTGGCTCATATCATTACTTTCATTAGAGAGAGACGTTAAAGCTAAGCTCAATCGTGGTTATTTTACTCCTGTTACCCGTCCAAATTCGAAAACGTGAATCAAATCAAACGAGTTCCTTTATAACAGTTTTCATGCCCTACTGCCGGATTTGGCATCATACACGTTGTCTTTCCTCGAGCTGAGGAAATTTAAGCAACAAAGGCGTACGAGGGAATGCGTTTAAAACAAAAGGATGAACTCGAACGACAAACGATTTGCTGAACATATCACCTCGATGGATAGTAGGTTATCAATTTCAAGACTGTTGCAGTCCTCAATTCCGACACAAGCCATAAAACCGAGTAATCACTCAAAATCGTATCTGTTCGCTTACAATCAATCAGACAACTGCATTAGCAAATAACTCCTTCAACCACGTTCCTACCATCATTTCCAATCTAAATGCATGGTATCCTCAAAAGGTGTCGGTATGTGACGCCATAATGCGGTTACATACCATGTAACGACCTCAAATTCGATATGCCATCCATAGGTACAAACGAGAAGCTGTGCAATCAACGTATCTGACTTAACAGAGGCATAAATCTGTGCACTGCCCTTGCGGATACATGAGTCAACTTGCTAGAGATACAAACTCTAAATGTAGCACGATGTGTGTTACATCTCATTTAAGTTGTTTTCGCAAATAACTCATGCAGATAGACACGTACGTACATAGGACAATTTTGTACACAAACTGATTTGAATTGTGCGTCTGTCTTTCAAATTAATTTCTACCAGCGAACTATAATTAAAATTAACAGGTGTTTCGCCATAATACTCTCCTGATGAGTTAATTTGTAACGTGAAATCGGTTCCTTAATTAGTAAAGATTTTCAGAAACCCACTGCCACACATAACGGTGTGGGTTTTTGGAAAAGAAATGGCAGTTTTGTTAAGCTGACAGCTTTTCTAGGTTAAATGAGACAACTTGCGACCGATATTTTAATTAAGGTTGCTATGTGGGCAACCGAATCGCTCCGAGTGTCGGAGCGATGAAGTAGAGACTTAGAGGTCCTGATCTCGTATTAAGTCGAATGAAACGTCAAAAGATTAATTCATGATGGTATCAAAGCAGATTTTAGCGTGAGGAAATCATAAAGATAGCTTCCAAGCATACACAATAAGAATATATTCCTAGGCTTAGAAGCGTTCCCCAGAATGATTGGCTTCGACATCCAATTGACTTGTTGACATTTTTTGACTTATTTTTAGATACTTTCACCCCAAGGCCGGCATTATATAATAGATACAAATTCAAATACACGTCCCTCAATGAATCAATTAATAAAACGAATTGTCATTGAGAAGCATCTATGGATGAGTACATGAGCATCCACTTGGTTAATTAAGGACTGAAATGAAGTAACGATGCGCAAGATCATAACTCAAAAATACCACATAACTATTGTCCAGTTTCTGTGTCACTTCCTTTTATTTTCGTTTTTTTCTCTCAGATTTTTCGCTCAAAAGATGTGGGCACCGTTAATTATCTACTTCCGATTCGTACTTCAATTCTGTCCACTTTAAGATACTCGGTGCATTCTTGGAAAAAAAAACAGCTAGATACATTTGATTATAGATGCAAAGAGAAAACCGTCAGTTTCATATTAATAATTTGACTTTGTTGGCATCTGACAGAGAATATACATATTGTAGGAGGACAGTCCGTATGACTGCATAAAAGTCGTATGACCCTAGAGCGTGTTAATATCGACCCCGTAGTTATTGTGGGCCCACACATTTACTAGCCGTGTACAATGTAGGGGCAGGGAGCAGCTCGTTGATTGATTTCAATTTGAATTTAATTCGGTTAAGAGTTCAGTGGGTATACATTCTCAGATGAGGGTTGTCGGCAGCTATACTATGAGTATGGGATTGTACATACTCGTTTCTGGTCGGAAGCTTGTGCTTATATGATTTAATTATGGAGGCCTGACATGCATGACAACAGGGGAACAGACATTTGAACAACATATATACATATGTACTTGCACGCGTGTCCCGACAGACGAGCGAGACCAGAATATAGTCTCGTATCTAACTATGTAAGGTGAATGTATATTCTAGTTGTGCAGCAGTCCTTCGGTACCGTGGATTGAATTGAATTGCATAGTAACACTGCGCACCCAGTACAGTACAGTGTTATCTTACATTTATAATGAATATTTGTTTATCAATGTCCACCGGCATCTCCTCTATTCCTCTTCCTCTCTACCTTCTGCCCGCACTGTGTCGCCGACATAATAAGGTTATTAGACCTTGAGTGCGCGCAAATTATTAAAAAAAAAAAAAATTTGTATTTAATGAGAGTGAAATGACTCTACTTGAAGCTTATTACATTCTCTGCAGATTTGAAGACGATCGCAACTTTTTGTTACAGAATAATCAGTTTGACCATATTGCTCAAGACAGACGACATACATACCAAGATGTCTTACATCCGCGATTACTTGGTCTTTGTACCGGAGGTTCGGTCTTCCTCTTTTTCTCGAACCAGGAGGCTCGGAGTCGAAGACCCTCTTAGCTGGAGCGTTGATGTCCATGCGCTCGATGTGGCCGAGCCAGTGTAGTCGACGGTCGACATCCACATCTTGGTACAGCTCGTAGAGTTCGCGGTTGTGTCTTCTTCTCCATTCACCTTCCTCACAGACAGGACCAAATATCCGGCGCAGAATTTTTCTTTCGAAAGAACCCAAAATCAGCTCCGCTGTCCTGCTTATCGTCCAGCTGTCGACTCCGTACAGCAAGCAAGGTCTTTCGAGTGAGGAGTTTTGACCCCAGTTGTTCGGAAAAGCCGAAGTAGCAGCGGTTGCCAAGGGCGATTCTATGCCAGATCTCCACTGTGGTGTCATTTGTGGAATTTACGTTTGCCCCGAGGCAGACAAACTCCTTAACTACCTCGAAATTGTAGGTGTCAATTGTTATATTTTGTCCCAGGTGGTGAGCGGCGGATTGGTTTTTGCTTGACAGCATGTACTTCGTCTTGTCCTCATTGACCTTAAGACCAACTCGTTTCGCCTGTTCGCCACGGCGAGAACACGCGATGATATCGATATCATCAGCGTATCCTAGCAGCTGGACGGACTTGTAGAAGATGGTGCCTTCCCTATTGACGCCTGCCCGTCGCACTATCTGCTCCAGCACCAGGTTGAAGAAGTCACATAACAGCGCATCTCCTTGCCGAAATCCGGTGCATGTTTCAAACGGTTCTGAAGTCCCGGAACCGAGTTGCACGGTGTATCGTATATTTTTTAGCGTGGCGCAACGCAACTGGATCAGTTTTCCCGGGATCCCGAATTCGGCCATCGCACCAAACAGTCTTTCACGATGAATGCTCTCGTATGCGGCTTTGAAATCGATGAAAAGATGGTGTGTCGAAGCGTGAACATTTGGTCTATAGTCGATTTGCCGGGCCGGAAGCCGCACTGGTATGTAGCTGCCGATTAGTGCGGTGACATCCACGCAGAAATTTAAAATTGAATTAAAATTTCAATACTCGATTTTCAACGGCAAGGAAATGCATTGAATGCGTATTTCGAATTTCGTCTCAAAAATTTAGAGTTCTGCAAAAAAAAAAAAAAAAAAAATATCGAGACAAAATTGAGCACTGCAATTAATTTAATGAAATGTGCATGCATGGGCGGAATGGCGATCTTGATTACATCGAGATTACATTGCAACTGAACATTGACCAACTGAAGAAACTACAGTTAGCTCAGAATCAGGTATTCTTTTCAATAGAAGCAGTCAAACGGGATTAAATGTCAAAACAGAGCTTACAAAATACTTATGGGATTTTGGACATTAAACCAAGGATGTAAATTGAATAAAAATATGTTGGGCAAAATAAATAAAATGAAACCCACCTGAACAATGACATTTTTCTCCCACTTCACTCCAAAGTGTGTCTGTAACATTTTTATTTTTAAATTCCTTTAGCTAAAATAATATAACTAAATTGAAAACTGAGCGACGACGCTCTGTCGCTCAAAAATGGCGCTTGCCGCTCGGCGGCCGTAGGGCCACAACCATACAATTGCATATGTTTTACATTTTTTTGCCGCTCAGTGCGTGGCCTTTTACCCTAAGCATTGTGGGCCTGTCGATACACTTACAGTAGAACCTGGCGATTAAAAACTCAGGCGACCTATCATCGCTCATGCACCTGCCGTATGGTAAACAAAGTTTTTTTTTATTTATTTATTTGTTTATTTTGAATTACTATGACAGTTCTACAAGATAATTTATCTTTTAGAAGTACAATTTTTAGAAATACAATTTTTTTGAATGTACACACGTACATACATTTGAAAGAGTTAAATTAAATTTGAAGATTAAAGTTGAAAATAGATAAGTGCAGAACCAAATTATGTAAAAATCAATCAATGAGGACATGTTAGTTAAGAATTGAAAAAGTTTCTTCTAGAATACGGTATAAGAGTTAGTTAGTTAGATACGAGAAAAGACCGTTCATCAATGCGATGTGTGAAAGACGGAATTATAAGTTTATTCCCTCTGTTAGACTGAGCAAATTGTAGCATTTCAAAGAGGTAAGAAGATTTAGATTTACTTAGGATAATTTTAAAAAGTTTCAAGACGTTCCGAAAGTTGAAATACAGGTCAAGTTTCAGTCCAAAAATTGACGATGCTACAGAAAGTTTTGGGGGGCATGGGCTCGGACATACAGGGTAAAGTTGTTGATTGCGCTCAACCTGGCGAGATGCCAGCAACGATCCCTGTTTAAATGCCCGGGTCAAGTTGACATATGGCCTCCTCGCGGCGCCCTCTGGATAGCCTCTTCAACAACCGTTGGGAGGTGAACAAACGTATGCAGCGAAAAAAACCCCGACCAGAATGGCGGTTGTGCGGCGGGCTAACAATCCGCCCACGTAAAAAACCTAAAGTTATGAATGAGCAAGATGCCTCGGATACACGGACGGATACTCGACGACGACAACGCACGAAAAAGGAACACGATTTGCGAGTATGCTCCTGGAATGTCAGAACCCTGTACACTCCCGGAGCTGCTCATAAACTAGAAGGAATCCTCACGCAGTACAAGGCGGATATTACTGCGGTCCAGGAAATACGCTGGATAGGAAACGGTATGATTAGGAAGAAAAATTGCGACATTTATTACAGCTGTCACAAAAGGTTGCACTTACTGGGATGCGGATTTGTCGTGGGAAAGCGGTTAAGGTCGAAGGTCGTCGACTTTAAACCTATAAGTGATCGCCTGGCTGTGATCCGCATTAGAGGCAGATTTTATAACATCAGCCTTATATGTGCACACGCCCCTACCGACGAGGCTGAAGACCCTATCAAGGAGGACTTCTATGACCTCCTGGACAACGCCTACGGAGCTTGTCCGGAGTACGATGTAAAAATCGTGCTCGGGGACTTCAATGCCAAAATCGGAAAGGAAAACACCCTAGGCGGAGTGATCGGAAAGCACAGCCTCCACGATACAACAACAGATAACGGTTTCCGACTCGCTGACTTTGCGACAGCTCGTAATGCGGTGATAAGTAGCACAAGATTCCCTCGCAAGCGAATCCACACAGCAACCTGGCGATCTCCGGACGGTCGAACCGCCAACCAAATCGACCATGTGCTCATTGACGCAAGGCACGCGTCAAACATCCTGGATGTGCGAACATTCAGAGGGGCAAATGTCGACTCGACCACTTCCTCGTAGCAGCAAGATTCAGAGCTCGACTGTCCGATGTCAGAAAGCTGCACCAGCCCATCAGGAGGAGGTTCGACATTGGGCGCCTGAGCACACCGGAGGTTGCCAGAGTCTACAGGGAGCAGCTGAGCGAAAGACTCTACGGGAAGCCTACGTCGAACACAAATGCCAATAATATGTGGCTGCATTGCCGCTCAGCCATTCAGGAAGTAGCCGAAACCACATTAGGATACCTACCACCCCCGACAAGAAACCCGTGGTATGATGGCGAGTGTGAGCAGAAAAAGGCAGCAACCGACGGGGCGTACCAAAAGGCGCTGCAGGGGAAAACCAGGGCAGCGCGGGATGAGTACCGAGCCAGAAGAAGGGAGGAGAAGAAACTACTGCGACAAAAGAAAAGAATCTTCGCAGCCTCCCAGCTCAAGGACATCGAGGAGTCTAGGGATAAACATAAAATACGAGCCTTTTACAAGAAAGCCAAGGGCCTTGCAGGAGGCTTCAAAAAGGGCACCCTGGCTCTCCGAAACTGCGAGGGTAATCTTGTCACCGACCCGCAGGGAATAGTGGATGTATTTAAGCAGCACTTCCAGCAGCTGCTTAACGAGCATGACCAAGAGAGAGTGGTAGGGACCGAGGAAATCCCAACACCAGCCGTTGAAGTAGTCCTCCCACCCAGTATAGAAGAAGTCGGCACAGCTATTCAGAAGCTGAAGAACAACAAGGCCGCAGGCTCAGATGGCTTGCCATCAGAGCTTTTCAAGGCTGGCGGCGATGTTCTGGTAGGGAGCATACACCAGATCATCTGCAGAATTTGGGAAGATGAGAGCATGCCCGACGACTGGAATACCAGCTCTATATGCCCCATCCACAAAAAAGGCGATCCTACCTCTTGTAAGAACTATAGAGGTATATCCCTGCTCAATGTCGCATACAAGATCCTGTCCAGCGTATTGTGTGAACGTCTAAAACCATTTTGCACCACACTAATCGGCAGCTACCAGTGCGGCTTCCGGCCCGGCAAATCAACTATAGACCAAATTTTCACACTTCGACAAATCCTGGAAAAGACCAACGAGTTTCGAATCGATACACACCATCTTTTCATCGATTTCAAAGCCGCATACGACAGCATTCATCGTGAAGCACTGTTTGGGGCGATGGCCGAATTCGGGATCCCGGTAAAACTGATCCAGTTGTGTCGCGCCACGCTAAAAAACACGCGATGCACCGTGCAACTCGGTTCTAGGACCTCGGAACCATTCGAAACATGCACCGGATTTCGGCAAGGAGATGCGCTGTCATGTGACTTCTTCAACCTGGTGCTGGAGCAGATAGTGCGACGGGCAGTCGTCAACAGGGAAGGCACTATCTTTTACAAGTCCGTCCAGCTGCTAGGATACGCGGATGATGTCGACATCATCGCGTGTTCTCGCCGTGGCATCGTGGAAGCATTCACGGCGATTGAAGAACAGGCGAAACGAATTGGTCTTAAGATCAATGAGGACAAAACGAAATACATGCTGTCAAGCAAAAACCAATCCGTCGCTCACCACCTGGGACAAAACATAACAATTGACAGCTACAATTTCGAGGTAGTTAAGGAGTTTGTCTACCTCAGGGCAAATGTAAATTCCACAAATGACACCACAGTGGAGATCCGGCGTAGAATCGCCCTTAGCAACCGCTGCTACTTCGGCTTGTCCAAACAACTGGGGTCAAAACTCCTCACTCGAAAGACCAAAGTCATGCTATACAAAACGCTCATTCTGCCAGTCTTGCTGTACGGAGCCGAAAGCTGGACGATAAGCAGGACAGCGGAGCTGATTTTGGGATCTTTCGAAAGAAAAATACTGCGCCGGATATTTGGTCCTGTCTGTGAGGAAGGTGAACGGAGAAGAAGACACAACCGCGAACTCTACGAGCTGTACCAAGATGTGGATGTAGTCCGGAAGGCAAGGATCCGTCGACTACACTGGCTCGGCCACATCGAGCGCATGGACATCAACGCTCCAGCTAAGAGGGTCTTCGACTCCGAGCCTCCTGGTTCGAGAAGAAGAGGAAGACCGAACCTCCGGTATAAAGACCAAGTAATCGCGGATGTAGGACATCTTGGTCTTGACAATTGGAAGCAGCGTGCCCGGGACCGTCAAGGATGGAAGGCAGCTATAGCTCAGGCTCAGATCCTTCATGGATCGCAGGCCTTATAAGAGAGAAAGAGAGAAAGAAGACACACTTCTCGACCGAGGAATATTAAAAATAAAACGAACGCAATCATTAAATGCAACATTTAATCTATGTTGCCAACCTGCCCTACGGCAGCCCAAGAACCACTGACTGAACTTACTCCACTGCAACTATTAATTAAAAAGGCTGCAATAAGCAAAGCAATAAGACTTCTTCGATCAGAAGTAGGTCTACCATGTAGACCATTGGGTCACATTTCCATTTTGCGTCATCGTCTTCTTGTCTCGGACGCACACCCGCACACACTCACTTTTGACAAGAATATTGAGATACTGATCCCAAACCGCACAGCTTGGGAAAGCGGCGATTCTTTCCTCAATGTAAAGGGTCTAAGGTTGCACACAGATGTCTCCAAGATGGGTTCTGACGTTGGCGTTCTGGACCTGCGTCAATCTAAACTTAGAGACTGGCATAAGAGAACCAACCCTCAACACACTCTCTGATAGTCAAGCAGCGCTCAAAGAGTTAAGATCATATAGCACGAACTCAAAGGCCGCTAAGGAATGCCATGATGCCCTACAGGACAAAGGCATTATGGGCAATGAAATTGCCGACCAACTTGCTAGGAAAGGTTCCAGCGAGAGGTACATAGGTGCCGAATCATTCTGCGGCATTTCCAAGTCTAAGATTAACTTTCTCCTAGACAACTGGGAAAAATCTGTCCCTTTGCAACAGTTTTCAAGGACTTCGTCAATCGAAAAGGTTTATACGGTCCCTGGACAAACGTTCTGTTAATATCCTTACGGGACACTGTAGTCTGAGTTACCATTTCTGATACTGAGTGCTGACTCTGTCTTGAAGACGAGGAAACTGCAGAGTATGTGAGTGTGTTGCCCTTCGCCACCTTAGAAGCATTTCTTCTTCAGTGAAATGATGACTCCCGAAGCGAACATCTCAACGTCGGCAGGCACAATAGATCTACATAGGTCGCAATACCTCATGCTATATGAACTCAGCTCGAAAGACAAAGGAAAACCTTATCAAATGTATTAAGCAACTGAAACAACTTCTACAAGAAGACAAGGATTGCAGGCTTAGTATCTATTAAAAAAAAAATATGAAAGCTACTTGTACAATTAACTACCATCTTTGGAAAGCTACAAAGTAAGGGGTGGGCCATCTAGCGTTTTTTTTTTTTTTTTTTTTATCATAGGGTATTTTGACACTGACAGCCGTTTCCTGCTGGAAATCTTGACAGAAAGACAGTATCATACATCCTCGGAAACAAATGAGTCACCTCACGCTTGAACAATGTTAGGAAATATTGAAAACTTATTTTCAAAGCGAGTGTTGTATATTTGAAAAGAAGTTTTGGCCGATATGAAGCACCCATCGCGACTGCTGTACGCAAGTTTGTGCAAAAAGTTCGTGAGACTGGTATGCCAGTGGATAACACTCATGGTCCCCGTCGTCGTACGGTGCGCACAGACGAGAATGTGGCTGCTGTGCCTGAGAGTGTGAGACTCAATTCACGAAAATCAACACGCCATCGATCTCAACAGCTCAATCGCCGGCTCAGAGAAAGGAAATCCAACATTATCGAGGAGGTCAAGTCCAAAGAAGGTGTGTTGCCCTCCAATGAGATCGACATCTTGCGCAGATGGAGCGAGCAATTTTCCTATCTCAATTCTGTACAGGGCACTGTACAGGGGACAAACCTGTAATCTTAAGTGAGGCAGAGAATGGTCCAACGGTTGAGGAAGTCATTTTAGCGATTGAATTTCTAAAAGTTGGCAAATCTGCCGGTGTTTATGAAATCCGATCAGAAATGCTTCAAGCAATCGGTAAAGAAGGAGTCTTATGGCTCTTTCGTGTCATTAAGATGGCCTGGGAACGCGATGAGATACCTAGCGATTGGCAGACTGGAGTAATTGTCTCTCTTTTCAAAAAGGGGGATAAAAGAATGTGCTCCAACTACAGAGGCATATCTCTTTTAAGTCTTCCCGGTAAAGTCTGTTCTAATGTCTTGGAGTCGCATTCTAGAGCTATGGTCGAATCGAGGATGGGTGATGAACAGTCCGGTTTTCGTCACGGCAGAAGTACAATCGACCAATTTTTTACTCTAGGAATGGTACTCGAGAAAGCTTGGGAGTACAGTTGTTGTTTTCTAGATTTAGAAAAGGAGTATGGGATTGATGATTCTCTGATGAGGATCATTCAGTCCCTATACACAAATTGTAGCAGCTGTGTTCGGATTAACAGGAGTAAATCGACACCCAACAAGAGCAGCTCGTGAGCTCTACGAGTTAAAAAGAAGGGAGGAGCATAAGCTTCTTAGAAGAAAGGGGAAAGAGCACGAGAAGCGCGCGATTGAGGATTTGGAGAGGTGTTACTGCAGGCGTGACGTTCGAAAGTTTTATCAACAGATAAAGCGAACATGCCAAGGTTATAAAGGCAAAACGGAAGCCTGCAGGGATGAGAACGGACACCTAGTAGTAGAACCGCAGTCGATGCTGAGAATATGGAAAAACCACTTCTGCAGACTGTATAACGGCGATGTTAGTCAATATATCGCTGTCAGGCAGAATGATCCATTTCTAATCGACGGAGACCGCAGAGAATTCTGTCCCCCTGACCTCGACGAAGTTAAGATTGCCATATCGAAGCTCAAGTCGAAAAAAGCTGCTGGCGCAGACGGACTGTCTGCTGAGCTCTTCAAGGCAGCTGGGGATGACCTGGTTGGGAGCATGCACCAGCTCATCCGTAAGATATGGTTAGAGGAAAGCATGCCCGAGGAATGGAGTCTCAGCATCGTCTGCCCGATCCACAAGAAAGGAGACCCCTCTGATTGCGCCAACTATAGAGGAATAAGTCTCCTTAACATCGCCTACAAAATCTTCTCCGCCGTTTTGTGTGAACGCCTGAAGCCTTTTGTAAATAAGCTGATAGGTCCTTATCAGTGCGGATTCAGGCCAGGGAAGTCCACCATCGACCAAATCTTCACACTACGGCAGATACTGGAGAAAACCAATGAATTTCAAGTCGACACTCACCACCGATTTGTCGATTCAAAGCCGCATACGACAGCGTAATTAGAGACGAGCTATACAACGCTATGTCTACCTTTGACATACCTGCTAAACTCGTCAGACTATGCAGGATGACTTTGGAGAATGCTCGCTGCTCTATCCGAATCGGTGAACACCTTACCGATAGTTTTGATGTCAAAAAAGGATTTAGGCAGGGCGATGCGCTGTCGTGTGATTTTTTCAACATCATATTAGAAATGATTGTGCAAAAATCAATGGCCAATACAAGAGGCACAATCTATTTCAAATCCTCGCAACTCCTTGCATACGCCGACGATATTGACATAATAGGTAGATCAGAGCGAGATGTCAATGAGGCGCTTACGAGCATTGAGTTCGAGGCGGCGAAAGTTGGTCTGGCGGTAAACGAGGGCAAAACTAAATATATGCTGTCATCAAAAAAGGACGCTCAACACCGGCGTCTCGGCCAGAACGTTTGTATAGGCACATATAAGTTCGAGGAAATTAAGGACTTCGTCTACCTTGGCTCCGCAGTGACCTGGAACAACGACATCGCTTCCGGTTGGTCGGTTCGAGAGAAAGATTTTGCGCATGATTTTTGGGACTATAAACGCAGACGGTGGATGGAGGAGAAGATTCAACCACGAACTTTACGGGCTGTACAGCGACATGAGCCTAGTCAGGCATCTACGGATTCAACGCCTAAGATGGCTGGGCCATGTAGAGCGAATGGACACCACAGCTCCAGCCCTGAGAGTCTTTGAATCCAACCCCGAGGGACGAAGAAGCAGAGGACGGCCGCCCTTAAGATGGCGCACACAGGTGGAAGGGGACCACAGCCAACTGGGTGTGCGGCAATGGAAAAGGCTAGCGAAAGATCGTGCTAGATGGAGGGGCATGTTGGTTGAGGCCCAGGTTCACCCCGAACTGTAGCGCCCACTAAGAAGAAGAAGAAATCGACACCCTTCACCGTGGGCGTTAGACTTCGCCAAGGATACGTCTTATCACCTCTCTTTTTCATTATATATATGGACAGTTGAGGCGAGGAATGTTTCAAATTGGGAGAGTTGAATGTAAGCCATCTTCTTTTTGCAGATGGATTAGTTGTTCTCACATCCCCCCAGATGGAACTCCAGCGCGCACTAAATAGGTTTGTGGCCGTATGGGCTGATGCTGAGATGAGGGTTAACGTGGACAAATTTGAGGTTATGGTAATTCTCAGAACAGCTGTCTATTACACGCTACATGTTAGTGGATTCCCATTGAAGCAGGTGGAGGAGTTTTAGTACCTCGGGGTCTTCTTCACGAGTGATGGAAGGAGTAATGCTGAGCCCTCCGACAGGATTGGCCAAGTTGGGTTAATTTTGAAACAGATTCGGAAGATCTACAATCAGTCTTTGTTCCAACTCTCACCTATGGTCATGAAATGTGAGTTCTGACCGAAAGAATAAGATTGCGAATACAAGCTGCCGAAATGAGATTTCTTCATTCTGTTTAGGGATTTATTCGCCGGGTTAGAGGAGCTCAATTTTGAGCAGCTGCTTCTCCGAACGGGAAGGGCTATGCTTAGATGGTTTGGTCACGTGAGACGGATGTCCCCGACATCCTGACTTCCCAAGCCTGCCTTGAATGTGATATCATCAGGTAGGCGACCGCTTGGCAAACCCAGGACTAGGTGTTTGGGCCGAGTCCAAAAACTCGCCTGGTTGCGCTTGAGTATAGCTCGTGCTGAGTTAGAGTCGATGGTGGAAAATCTTTAGTGAAACATGTGGGCCACTGAAAATGATTATGATAAATAATAAAAATGTTATTTAATAACAATTGTAAATACATGAGTATCATAAGAACCGACATTATTTTTTGAACAACCTGATATGTTGCACTAAACTTGGGTTAAAAATAAAAGACTCCGTCACTGAATTACAAGCGTATTATCCAGACACGGTCAACTGGATGCGTTGACTCAGGGTCATTGTGATCTGTGTAGCTGACGAAGGTCGACTGAAATCGAGTAAATAGCGAAGAGAAATTTTCAGTAAACAGGACATCAACGCAGATCTTTGTCAAATTTCATCTAGCTCTACGGACAATTAGCGACGAATTTTGGATGAACAAAGCGTTCAACAGCCTGTCCAAATGATATAATTGTTTTATCAATATGGGAGAGCGCCGTGGCTCAGTGGGTAGTATGTTTACCTCTGACGCCGATGACACGGGATCGAATCCCGACAACAGCCGTGTCATCGAACGTATTTTCACAGTGCTTCTCCTCGGCGGGGTTCTGACAAAACCCCTTGTAGTATAATTGTCATGAAAAATCTTCTCGAAATCCGACGTTCGGAATCGGCAATTAACTGTAGGCCCCTTTCACCTATGGAAAAACAAAATCACTCACAATATTATGGGTGATTGTGAGAGGCTCGGCTTTGGTCCCTCGTGGACTGTAACGTCAACATTTATCAAAATGGGTGTTCTGTTCGGGCAACGTTCGCCATAATCGTCTTACTGAGAGGACTATTCGTTCAGTAAATGATGAACCAACACCTGTGGGCTGATGAAATGCTAGATTTGCTGAAAAAATCGGCGCTGTCAATGAGAGTGTACAGGAGAATTAAAGGCAGTCGATTTCGCGTCGCTCACAAGGACTCCGCCTTTTGCAGAGCACAACTTGAAGCCAACTGACCCCAATTTCAGCGATGAGGCCCATTTCAGGATGAATGGGTAGGTCGAATTTGGGAGGATATTAACACACATGAGATCTAAGAGTGTCCAATGCATCCCGAAAAGTCACTGTTTAATCTGGATTTCAGGCTGGTGGCTGTATCGCTCCATATTTTCTTAGAACGATATTGGGCAGGCCATCACCGTCAGCGGCGAGCTCTATAGGTCGAGGATTATCAACTTCCTTTAGCCTGAATTGGATGATATGGAGACCAGCGACATGTGGATTCAACAGGAGGCACAACGTGCCACGCAGCTCAGCCACATTGGAAATTCGGTGGTCATGGTCATCTCACGTGGAGGTGATGTGAACTCTCCTCCTAGATCGTGCGATGTGCCTCCGTTAGACTTTTTCTTGTGGCGTTTTCTGAAGTCGCAGATCTATCCGAGTAAGCCACAAACCACAGCGCCCATTAAAGCCAAAATAGCGCATAACCTATGCCATCGGATGTGCGCGCCATAGAAGCCGCGGCCTTTTAAATGAATAAAAAATGTTGTTGAAATCTCACACACACTTTGTTTTACTTAAATTTAAATATAGGAAGCGCTTAATGAAAGTCCCCTTACATATGTATGTATGTGCATTAAAACTAATCTTCCAACCCAATTGTGCCAGCATAACTCATCAAATACAAATATTTCGAAAAAAAAATAAAATAAGAGCTCCATACTTCAGAACGCTCAGCTTAGACAATGTTTGTGGCCAAAGACCAATCCGATAGAGATTGGTTCATGCATGTTTCATTTTTAATTATATGAACAGCTGTCAGATGGTTCAAACTAAAGTTTATTTTGCCACCAGGATGCGACATTGCTGCCGGAAGATATGCAAGTACATACAGATGCATATACATAAATTCTCGTAAAAATGCTCTGTTCAGTTGCAGTTGAAGACTGGGAACGATATCGAAAATGAGGGAAGAGTACCGAAAAAAAAATCACAAACTTTTTCGTGATTTCTTTTCGTTTGCTTAATTTTATTTTAAAAATCTTTTTGTGTTTTTTTTATGGTAGATCAAATTAAGTTGTACACTTTTGTGTTTAGGTCACTCGGTAGGAAGTGTTAATAAAACTGGCAAAAGGAGATGTGGGCAATTTAAATGAGAACAAAGGTGCATATTAGACGATAGTTTTTAAGATTTCTAGGATACTCTTGTATAGTGAAATAATCTTTACTAAGTCTGTAAACTTCAGACTTAGACAACTCACCAATAGTAAAACTCTGAGGATGCCCATGGAATCCTGGCATATTCAGGATTCCTGGTTCACTTTATCAAAGACTTAGTTCCAATTTCATTTATTATTGATTTCTTGATAATATTGGGCAAAAGAATTTATTTAAAACTTTGTGTTGTTAACGAATTTCTTGTTTCCGCGCCACTAATCAGCCCTCACTGCAAACTTCCCATTGGATGCTTTTAAAAACTGGACTACAGTATACTTAAGATTCTTAGTTACTTACTTGGCGCTACAGCCCAGAGTGAGCATGGACCTCAACCAACATGCCTTTTCAGCCGGAACGATCCCTGACCAGCTGTTTCCAGTGACGCACGCCCAGTTGGTTTAGGTCCCTTTCCGCCTGCATGCGAAACCTTCTATGCGGCCGTCCTCTTTTCTGTCGTCCCTCGGGGTCGGATGGAAAACTTTTCTCTCCGTAGGTGTCTGATCAGGCCGATGTCGCTATACAGCCCGTAGAGTTGTAACCGAAAATTACATGCAGAATTTTTCCTCTCGAAGTGTCCAAGTGCCTCGTCATCCATTTTTGAATGGGTAAAAGTCTCTGCACCTAAAGGAGGACCGGGATGACTAATGTTTTGTAGACGCTCACCATCCGTTGAGAATTCCATCCCCCTAACCTCGACGAAGTTAAGATTGCCATATCGAATCAAGTCGAATAAAGCTGCTGGCGCAGACGGACTGTCTGCTGGGCTCTTCAAGGCAGCTGGGGATAGGGGTTGGGAGCATGCACCAGCACATCTGTAAGATATGGTCAGAGGAAAGCATGCCCGAGGAATGGAGTCTCAGCATCGTATGCCCGATCCACGAGAAAGGAGACCCCTCTAATTGCGCCAACTACAGAGGAATAGGTCTCCTTAACATCGCCTACAAAATCTTCTCTGCCGTTTTGTGTGAACGCTTGAAGCCTTTTATAAATAAGCTGGTAGGTCCATATCAGTGCGGATTCAGGCCAGGGAAGTCCACCATAGACGAAAACTTCACACTACGGCAGATCCTGGAAAAAACCAATGAATTCGAAGTCGACACTCACCACCTATTTGTCGACTTCAAAGCCGCATACGACAGCGTAATTAGAGACGAACTATACAACGCTATATCTACCTTTGACATACCTGCTAAACTGCTCAGACTGTGCAGGATGACTTTGGAGAATGCTCGCTGCTCCATCCAAATCTGTGAACACCTTGCCGATAGTTTTGATGTCAAAAAAGGATTTAGGCAGGGCGATGCGCTGTCGTGTGATTTCTTCAACATAATATTAGAAATGATTGTGCAAAAATCACTGGCCAATACAAGAGGCACAATCTATTTCAAATCCTCCCAATTCCTTGCATACGTCGACGATATTGACATAATAGGTAGACCACAGCGAGATGTCAATGAGGCGTTTGCGAGTATTGAGATGGAGGCGGCGAAAATTGGTTTGGCGGTAAACGAGAGCAAAACTAAATATATGCTGTCATCAAAAAAGGACGCTCAACACCGACGTCTTGGCCAGAACGTGTGTATAGGCAGATATAAGTTCGAGGTAGTTAAGGACTTCGTCTACCTAGGCTCCGCAGTGATCAAACGCAGAATCACTCTTGCCAATCGCTGTTTCTTTGGGCTCAGGAGGCAATTGAGTAATAGAGCCCTCTCCTGAACGACAAAGTTGACTCTATATAAGACCCTTATCATCCCGGACCTGTTGTACGGCGCAGAAGCGTGGACACTATCAAGAGCGGATGAGGAGGCCCTTGGTTGTTCCGAGAGAAAGATTTTGCGCGTAATTTTGGGTCCTATAAACGCAGACGGGGGATGGAGGAAAAGATTCAACCACGAACTTTACGGGCTGTACAGCGACTTGAGTCTAGTCAGGTATCTACGGATTCAACGCCTAAGATGGCTGGGTCATGTAGAACGTATGGACACCACAGCTCCAGTCCGGAGAGTCTTTGAATCCAACCCCGGGGGGCGAAGAAGCAGAGGACGGCCGCACTTAAGATGGCGCACACAGGTGGAAGGGGTCCTCAGCCAACTGGATGGCTAGCGAAAAATCGTGCCAGTTGGAGGGGCATGTTGGTTGAGGCCCAGGTTCACCCTGAACTGTAGCCGCCTTTAAGAAGAAGGAGAAGAAGAGAGTCATCTTGGTCTTTCGAGAGAGGACTCTACTTCCAATTGTCTCTTGAGCCCGAAGAAACAGCGACCGGCAAGAGTTATTCTGCGTCTGATATAATTAGTGAGCCAAGAAAGACGAAAGCCTTGGTCACCTCAAACTTGTGGCTACCTATAGTGACGTTTTGGCTAAGACGTACAAACGTACTCGTACATATGTAGGTGTCGAGCGTTCTGCGCTCGTTAAGCTTCAGACCCACTTTAGCCGCTTCTGCTTCATTGACGTCTCGCCGTGCTCTGCCTATTACGACAATGTTATCAGCATATGCAAACAATAGATCGTGTCTTTTCTATTGGCCAGTTAGCTCCGCACAATCTATTCAAAAATAATGTTGAAGAAATTATATGACAATGCGTCGCCCTGCGTGAATCTTTTTTTTTTGACATCAAGGGTATCGGTTAAATCGAAACCGGCCCTTATGGAACACCTATAACTCTCCATTGTCCACTTGCAAGTTAAAAGCTGTCGTGTTAATTTAATATCTTTATTTTAATTGAACTTATGTCCTAATTGAACTTTTGTCCTCTATATTAAACTTTCGCCCTCTATGAAGACTTCATTCTTCCAACGCTTGTTACAGACTGAGCCAACTCCGTGCGTTTAGCAAGTTTGCCGCATTATATCGGTCACTGCAGGCACGCAGTAAATAAGTAAACAAGGTATTTACCAGAAAAGATGCACCATCTTTAGTTTACTTTGTTTACAAGCTAACCTTAGCTTACGGATTAACCTGAACAACCTGGCAAGCTTGGCAGGGACATCAAAGCGCGACATGACTTTCAATATAGTTCATCCTTAAGGTCGACGAAGAGGCGGTGCGTATCGACTTGGAATTCATGGTTCTTCTTCGGGATCTGCCACAGGGATTATCGCGGATTTTGTTGGCCTGAGACCACATTAATAGATTACCCACGGATGGTTTCTATCGTTCGGTCAGCCCGGCAGAGAAGATAGCCGATGTTAAGGAGGCTTGTTCCCCTGTAATTGGGGCTATTATACAGATTTCCTTTCTTATAGACCAGGCAAACGATGCTGAGGCTCCACTCATCGGGCATGCTTTAATCGGATCATATTCTCAGCTCAGCAGACAGTTCACGTGTGCCAGTAGCATCATTAGGTTTTAATTTTGATATCGCTATCATGACTTCATTTAGGTCGGGATGGATGGAATTCTATTTCATATTTATCCAAGGGGAATGGTTCATTCTACCTAACAGCGGTGTTTTGACTATCGTCGCCGTTATACAGTCGGCAGAAGGGGTCTTCACATATTCTCAGCATCGACTTTGAGTCAACTACTAGATGTCCGCTTTCATCCCGGCAGGCTTCTGCTCTGGCTTTGTACCCTTGACCTGTTCGTTTTATATTTGGATAAAATTTCCGAGCATTCCTGCCATAATATCTCTCCATCTCATCGACCTCTCACATCTCGTGCTCTTTCTTTCTCGTTTTGAAAAACGCGTGCTCAAAAATCCTGGCAGCCTCTTGCGACTGCAGCTTTCCGACGTCAAATTTTACTGGTTTTACTCGACTCCTCAATTTCAGCGATATCCGCGTCAATTACTTGGCTGCAACAAGGTAAGGATCTGAGTCAATTATGGCTCCGCAGAATTTTCGGACATCTTCTTATGGTTCGTGCAGGTTCTCTTATGATGTTTGTCACAAAACCTGGGAGGAGTGCAAATGGTTTGGGTCGAAGATGTTCGTTCACTACTCTTCAGGGGTGGTTGTCCTAGATAGGATTTGAGAGAAAATCGACTGAATGTTCACGTTGATTGTTGTTCACAGCAAATGTTCTATGATATTATGGTGTTATATTAAAACTGCACACACATAGTATGAATTTGTATGTATGTATGTATGTTGGCGTTACAGTCCATGAAGAACCTGAGCCGAGCTTCTCTCAATCACCCATGTTGTGTGTGATTTCATTTTCACATAGGTGAGAGGGACCTATGTACAGTTTATTGCCGGTCCCGAACGGCGAATTTCGAGAAGCTTTTCATGACAATTTTACTACAGGGGGTTTTGTCAGAACCCCGCTGTGGAGAAACACCGCGAAAAACACGTTCGATGACATGGCTGTGTCGGATGTAGTATGAATTTGAAGCGACCATATACTGTGAGAGGAGCTTGGCTCTGGTCTTTCATGGGCTGTAACGCCACCAAAGAAGAAGATATACTGTGAGTGTTATGCCTTCGTCAGTATTTTTTATCACTTCCCATTCACAACAGCTGTGTTGCACAATTTTTCCGTATAGGAGTTGCATTTCTTAGCTATGGTCATACTTTGAACTTCAGACCTTTTGCTCGACAGTCGGTGATGTTTACCACTCCACTACGGCCACCCCAAAAACTGGAGGAGTGTCTGGTGTCGCTCGCGATATGATTGATTTGGTGAATGGTTAATTGATCAGGAGACCGCTGGGTCTCTTTATTGATATCGAGATGGGAGAATCATGTACTAGATATTAGAATATAACGCCCCGTCGCAAAGTCAGTCAGCATGTGTCCGTTGTCTGATATAGTGTCATGAAGCCTGTGCTTTCCAATAACTTGTCGAAAGATATCTTCTTTACCTAGCTTCGTATTAAAGTCTCCTAGAATAATCGCCTAGAATGAGGGTGCCGTGGCGCAGTAGTTAGTGTGTTGGACTCTGACGCACGATGAGCCAGTTCGGATCCCGATAACACCAACGCCATCGAATGATTATTTCGCGGCGTCCCTCCTCGGCGAGGTACTGGCGAAACTCCCCGTAGTATAACTTTCCTGGAAAAAGCTTCTCGACTCACGCCGTTCGGAATCGGCATTAAACTGTAGGTTCCTTTCACCTGTGGGAAAAATTAAATTACACACACCATGGGTAATTGAAGAGAAGCTTGGCTCTGGTCCTTCATGGGCTGTAACACCACCAAAAGAAAGAAATAAAGAATAATCTTGATGTCGTAGCTGGGATATTGTCCAAAAGTTCTAAAGAGGTCGTAGACGTCGTCCTTGATTGTATCGTATTTTTCTTCGGTCGGGGCGTGGACGCATATAAAGCGCTCGCTGCTTCCTACAGAATAATTTGCAGTATACGTTACTTCCGAAGGCGCCGTGGTGCAGTGGTTAGTGTGTTGGACTTTGGCGCACGATGAGCGAGTTCGGATCCCGATAACACCAACGCCATCAAATGTTTATTTCGCGACGTTTCTCCTCGGCGAGAGGGTACTGGTAAAACCCGCCTTAGTAAACTTGCTATGAAAAGGCTTCTCGACTCACGCCGTTCGGAATCCGCATTAAACTGCAGGTCGCTTCCACCTGTGTGTAAAATAAATCACACACAACATGGGTGATTGAGAGAAGCTTGGCTCATTACTTACTGCTCTATACCAGCTGAGGGCCCTTTGCAATTATTCAGCCGCACCCGGCAGAACCGAAACGCGTTTCCTTTCATACGTTTGCAGGAAACGTCAACAAGTAGTTCGTCCGAAACGTTTTGTTGTTTCATAGTACATACTTTTTTTTTGTTTTGTTTACCTTTTCGACCTACGTCCATCTTAACCCCGAATATTGAATTTACTCTCGTCATGAAAATATGACGTTATTCAGAAATTTACCTGATCATGTTGAGGTTTCTTGGTAGTTTGGCAACAAACAGTTCCTACGAATGTTTCGACTATATTATCCTGATCCACGCGACGAGTCGTTGATAGTTGCATGCCTTAAATGCTTCATTTGTTATTTCGGTCACTATCATTTGTGCACTAGTTTTAAGATTATGTTTCACTGACAATAAGCTGACCTTCCTCTGCAGTGAACTCCGAAGAACTTGCACACCTGTGATCATTTCGTATATTGGCGGTGTTCTTAAATGTTATCATAATTTTGTGAACGGTCAATGGGCTTCTCTTCACAATTAAACTTATTTCGGTGGTAATTGGGATGGCTATATTAAGCATACTGCAGTCACGGAGATTGTATGTCGAAGAAGTTAATAATTGACAAAACCTAAACCTGCTGTTTGGTTTTCAGTGATTTATTTTTAACAGTTCGCGCCTGGCATATGTCAAAGTCAGATATGTTCAATTAGCAATGCCATTTCATCATGGAAAGATGTACACCCGAGCAACGCTTATCATTTATTTAATTATTTTATCAAAATTCGGAATCTGTGAAAACGTTTATTTCACGCACTTCGACAGACCATTTTAGTGTTGTCGTAATCGTCCTATTTAGCAAGCAATTCAAGCCCCAGTGAATCGACTGGTTAGGTCGTGCCCGAAAAATGTTCGAGAAAACAACTTAAAATTAGGACTTCCCGTGTCAGACAGTCGTTTTTCACAAGTCCCGCTGAGGCGAACCTTCCAAACAAGCTCCCTGAGCTTCTTTCAAGTCTCTATCGATATGTGTTCTAATTATGAAACCCAATTCCTCTCCTATTGGCCAAAGTTGGTCGATTCTGGACGATTGCTCCCTTCAAACGTTCCAATTGTTGACAGTACAGGACCAAATTTAGAGTTTGTTCGTAGGGCAACATGGTACTCTGCTAATTTCATCAAACACACAACAAAACTGTCTTGCCCTTCTGGCTCACCGCAACTCGATCACGATTGTTTTCGCTTGATGTTGTTTTGTGTTATGTAATGTGGTACCCCTATAGGGCTGTATCCAGCCCTGCTAAAATGATCTCCTACGGTGCAATTTCGAGCTCCTGGACCATACCATGGAGACAGTACTTACAACAGCATTTCTCGATAATTGGCTTTGTCATTTTCAGCCGCCTGGCTTGTGCTTTCACCTTTGTCAAAGATAAGACGTTTGCTCAGGCCGCTACAGAGTGTTAAAGAATACTTTGGTGCAAAATTAAAAAGTTGAAAAAAAAAAACTTTCAGTAACTTTGCGGCGGCAAATGCCTTCGTAGCATGTTAAAGGCTTCCGAACTGCCCGCGGAAGAAATATACAACATGCAAATAGGAAAATAGGATTGTGATATTTGTGACGACTGAGTTACCCTCGTAAAGCATTTATTAAAGTGCCACAATACGTTAAGTTAGGTTTGGTCAGGCAGTCGGCGGTACGCCATGCTTAGATCATGCTACATTAACTTTGAAACCAACCGGTGCTCCTGATGAAACGTCACACTTGTTTTAGCAATTTCCCTCAAGTTGACAAAGAAGTGTCCACTAAGGTGCGCCCTTCTGCATAGTGAAAGCTGCGCCAGAAGTTATTAGAAGGTAGACACAGCCCAACCGCAATTAACCGAACTTGCAGAGGCACATGAACTGTGTGACTTGCTGTCACACAGGATAATATCGTTGCTGCATTATGCAACGTGTGAAAGGTTATCAGAAATCGTCAAAAACACGCGAATTAAGCACAAGATCTTGACCATAAGATTCAAATAATGTCAGAGAAATAAAGTAAAAATAATTTTCATCAAAAATCATATTCTGTGTTGAGTTACATTTCACGTTGAATCGGAGGGTGAGCAAAACTCGCGCATCTTGACTAACAAAAATTCACTTGAATATCAAGAGATTCAAAGGTTCTTCAAAAATCGCTTAGATACGCGTCGTTGAATTGTTAATTTATCTGCAAGATGCAGGTACATGCGATTTAAAACGGCTCGATCTTTTTTTCTGGGTTTTTTTTGAAGGGAAAAGTGTACGTTGAGAGACCGACCCTCATATAACATGTAAAAAACAACGACTATTCGGCGTCTGCGAAACCTCCCGTGGCGATTCTTTGGGTGACATCATTTTACATTCGTAAATGACGTAAAATCCTCCTCTGATATAATGCACTTATACCAACGGATTTTTAACCATCGAAAAAATTGGTTAAATTGATTTTGAATAGCCAGAAGTTGCAGGGTGCAACTCAGGTGAATGCGGTGGTTGCGGAACGATATGTATGTATGTGCCAAGTTTTCTGGCGGAATGGTCACGAAAAGTCAATGAAGTGTGAGACGGTGCATTGTTATCGTGCAAAAACCAAGAGTTGTCTCGCCACAATTTCGGCTTCTTTAGGCGAACAGCTTTACGCAATTGATCGGTTGTTTTCAAGTCGTAAGTGTAAATCCAAAAATCATGGGGTTCGTTTGTACTGAGAAACCTAACCGCCGACAAGGAATAAAATGACTCCCTTTGGAAGCTATTGTATGTATGTAGGCGTTACAGTCCATGAAGGACCTGAGCCGAGCTTCTCTTTCAATCACCCATGTTGTGTGTGGTTTCATTTTCCCATAGGTGAAAGGGACCTACAGTTTATTGCCGGTTCCGAACGGCGAATTTCGAGAAGCTTTTCATGACAATTTTACTACAGGGGGTTTTGTCAGAGACCCGCTGAGGAGAAACACTGTAAAAAAACACGTTCGATGACATGGCTGTGTCGGGATTCGATCCCGTGTCATCGGCGTCAGAGGCCAACACACTACCCACTGCGCCACGGTGCTCTCTTTGGAAGCTATTAAGTGCATTAAAAAGCCTAAACTGCATGCACGACCAAAAAGGAAAAATTTAAATTAATGGTCAAAAGACGACGAAGAAGAGGCTGAATATCTTGTTGAAATGGATAGGCCATTTAGAGGACAACCGCTACCTGACAATAGCAATACTTTGGAAATTACCGTAAAATACAGAATGACGCGTGCTACGCTTTCCCAACTGTAAACACGAGTTCAGATATGGGTTCGAATCACTGGGTTGCGATAATAAACTACAACTGTCTGCTTTTTAGCGACTTCAATAAACACACTCTTTAAACTTTATTTCTTACACAAACCTTTATTACAAGCTTTCATTTCAAGCTGGTTTACCGACTAATTACACTGTATACCGACTTGTCACACGTTATTCACTTCCGTAAACTGAATGCATCCGAGGGAGAGCGTTCCCGCTTATATAGCTGCCGGTCCTCTTTCTCGAATGTTCGCCGTCGGAAGTTCCCCTTTGGAAATCTCTAGAATGCTCTGGCATTCAGCAGTATGCTGCATTCGAACTTCTACAGCGAAATTCGAACATAGACGTCAGTTCGTGCCTCCGTAACAATAAATTCCCTCAAGCCAAATAAAGCAA
The DNA here is from genome assembly GCA_951905685.1 of Eumerus sabulonum. Classification (NCBI taxonomy): domain Eukaryota; kingdom Metazoa; phylum Arthropoda; class Insecta; order Diptera; family Syrphidae; genus Eumerus; species Eumerus sabulonum. The sequence goes on from OX645060.1 coordinate 217,014,368, forward strand.
CAGTTACGATTTAATTACAGCAGATGTCCTTAAAAGTGTATCGAGAAATGCTTTGCTCAAACTTTTATATGTATCTCGTTAGCACAGTGCTTAGTTTAGAACTAGAACATGTACCTAGCCGATGGAAGGTCGCCGCTGTTATTATGGTTCTAAAGCCCGGAAAGCCTCAGGGGGGTAAAAAATCTTACCGCCCTATATCATTGTTGCCTATCATTTCGAAAATCTTTATGGCAATTACGGCTGGTGTTCCGCAAGGAAGCGTACTTGGTCTTTTGCCTTACCTGCTGTATTCTAGTGACATACCACAAACAGATGGTACTATGCTGGTCACATTCACCGATGATACTGCAATTTTTCGTCATAGGAAAATCAGTCGAGGAATCAAAGACTAAATTGCAATATGGACTGAACCGTATAAGCGACTGGACAAAGATTTAGCGGATCGCGCTTAACGAAACCAAATCTGTCCACGTTTTACTTATAGAAAAGTGTACTACCTCTCTTTGTAAATGAAGTTGGGATCCCATTCGATGCGAAAATCAAATAGAAATATACTAAATAGTAACACATTCCCAGCTTTCTATTGAAAATAAGCTGCTTCTCTGCAAGCAAGTGCTTAGACCTATTCGGAATTGCGTTATATAACTCAGGGGTTGTACCAAATAATTCTTCTATTAAACAAAAGTTTCAAAATAAACTTTTGCGAGCCGTTGTTAACGTGGCGTGTTGCATTCAAAACGACGGTATTCATCATGATTTAAAAATTGAAAAGAATCAAAAAGTAGGTTCAACTTTTCACCCGAAAACATAGAAATCGACTAGAAGGTCATACCAAGAGCCACGTTATTGCTCTTCAAAGAACAAAGTCACTTGATTTAGCGCGACGAACCTACACTGCATGCCCTGTGCGGATTGCAGGAATTCTTACTGGAAAACTGCTTGCTTAATGTGTGAATCTGCTAGATAAGTCAATAGATTTAGCTGTGGTAAAAAAAGAAAACAATTAACTCGAAGGGTGGTGTTTTAGTTAGATCTCAAACTACTATAAGTACGCGCTGTCGGTCCTCATAGTGAAGATTACCAATCCTACCAAAAACAAAAAACAAAAAAAAAAACGACTTGATCAGTTGTTTTCAGGTCGTACATTCATGCCTGTGTCACAATGCTACTACACGGCGCGGCGACAGCGCAACTACAAACGCTGGCGTTTGCTGTGGTTGTAAAGTAGTTCAGTCAACACACAATGTAGCGACTTTCATCGGCGTTTTTTTTGACAGCAGGGTACTTCTGTGAGTGAAGTTGGTGGTGAATTCTATAGAGTGAAGTTGGCATCAGTAAAAAATTCGAAGATTGAAACTGAATTTAGGTTATAAATGGATCAAAATAATTTGAAAAAAACATTATTGCTAACATGTGCGACTGCTTTAGCCTATAAAAAGTTAAAAGCGAAAACAAAAGTCAGAAGATGGTGGTGGGTTAGACCAAGTTATCAAACGTATTCCTCCAATGTCGAATTCGAAATGGGAAAACGCCGTGTAGTTGCGACAGTTTTTCAATTTTTCGAAATTACAGCGCTGCGACACGACTACATACGTGCCTATGTGACTTACTCCATATAATTCCATTGAATGAATATGGATTTGACAGCTACGGCGTTTGTAGTTGCGCTGTCGCCGCGCCGTGTAGTAGCATTGTGGCATAGGCATCAAGTCTTATCTCACGTAATAATGTATTTCATTCTGTCCTCAAAAAGCTAAGTTTCACACTCTTCAACGCAGTGTTTTTGATACCAATCGTGATTTGACGCGTCTGACAACATCTTCCGCAAGATTCTTAATTGTTAATCGACGGTTTGTAAGGACCAAATCTTTAATTTTTTGGAAGTAAGCTTAGTCCCTTGAGGTTGATGGTGCTTCTGGACGTTATTTGTCTTCGACACGTTCTCAACCTTCTTGGTACTCTTTATACCATATGTATATAAACAATTTTTTTTTTTCGATGAAGACTCACCAAAGGCTTTCTACATCATCCTCAAAGATTCAGCAGTGGGAAATTCATTCCGCAAACGAAATTGAATGCAAAACCTTTGCAGCGTACAAAACAAAAAAGAAATGAGTTTAAATTCGATTGTCATCTTACCTATTGGACACAGAAGTATGTATAAGAGAGTGCAGATGCCCTTGTCTATAGTTGTCTATCAGGCAACAATGCCCTACAGTGGGATGAGTAATGCAGTAATATGGAAGGTATTTTCGGCCTTGTTCAGTACACATATCCTCTTTAGTCTTAGAGTGCCACAAAAACAAATAAGCCCTGTCATAGTCGTTCAACAAAGCATCAACAAGCTTAAATCCATAACAGTTAACTGTTGCAGTATCGCAAAACATATTTAAAACGTTCAAAGACATGCTATTTACATACGCAAAATTTAAACTTCTACACAACTCCGCTATGAGTTTTGTCGTCACACACATGGTAAACTTTTAATCCTGTCGCCACGCCATACGATGCCACCATCATGCCAATGCAATTTTTGGCTCACACAAATGATTTGTGAACATCGCCCACCGACAACGAGGATGAGCGCTACCCAAAACAATGAACTCGAACAATACGAGTAGAAGTTTCCACCAAAACATCTCGGCTTCAAATAAGTTCTACGTAGTTTAGTGCGAAAGTTTCGCCGTTATGCCGCGCAACCGGCGAGACCCTTTTGCGCAAAATTAAAGTCATTACTTAAGAGCTCAGCGCAATAATTGTCAACTACGGTGGCAAAAAAAAAACAAAAAAAAATGTGAACGCTCCCCAACAAACAAACGAATTAAAGACGACTAGAAAGATCCTTGGAGAGAAGCGACATCGAAGACAGGTACGTACCCCTTATACCCGCTTGTATGTACTTGTTAATGGCGCGGGATGACTATACGAGCATTCATTTTCATATTAAAGCATTACACGTTTCATCAAACCACTATCTACAATACTACATATGTATGTATGTCCTCGTAGCGATACAGACGTCTGAATTGTCGCTTCGTATCCCCCTTGTGAGCGAGACATTAAGGAATTAAGTCGTTGAGATTATCAAACCCCAGATGGGAGTTAATGATATGCGTACCATGTTACTCATGGACGAGTATATAGCTGTCATGACACTCCTGTTTGATGCGGCAGGGTTTTCGAAAGTTTCTCATGGAATTTTAAGTGTCTCTACATACGCAACCCCGTCACCATCTCCCGGTGGCAGGACAGTAGGTATGCGTATTTTGTGCCATGTATGTGAACGTACATACATACATGGACGGATATTTGAGGCTGGCAAACGGGGGGCTGAGAAACAACTTTATTATGACATTAAAGAACAAAATGACAATCGGTGGAGTGCCACATGTTTTGAAATATTGTCAAATGTGACTTGCAAGACATTTTTACACGCCTCTCACATATAGGGTGAAAACGTATGGTTAACTGCTTACAGGAGAATGCTAATGAGCTGTCGAGCGGAGGTTGGTGATTGCCTTCTGTCGCGTCTCATACTCCAGCGTTTTGTAATTTGAGCAACATTCAAAAAAGGTCTTCTCGGAATCTGTACGTGCAATTAACATTCGAGAAAAAAAAACAATTTTTTATATCCTGCCGGTCGTTTAGCTTGAAACTCCAATGCTGAAAGATTCTAATCACCGAACCTGACATCTACAATGGCTGGTCCAATCCAGCTCCAACTGGATTCACTTAAATCAACCACATACCGTAACGACATATTATTCTTGAGTACCTGCAATTACTCCTACACATGTCTGTCAGTCCTCCAACAGCATGATTCCAATCTGTTTGAATGAAATTGAAATTATCAATCATTTTTTCAAGGCAATTACTTCCCGAACAAGTCGCTGAAACTGGACGCAATGGTCAGCATTCATGCTATTTGTACTCAGTAATGCGGTCGTACGAGTACAATAAGTCATCGGAGTGCGTTATTGTGAACAATTGCAGGCACTTGGGCATGCCTTTAAATAACCATACCAGTGGGTGGGACGGCACTTAATTGGCCATTAGTAGGGATAACTTCATTAGATTTATTAGCATGCGAGAAGGAAGTCCGTTCTTGCTTAATGGGGACTTTATGGCCAATGTCAAAGCACTTCCATACACTAACATACTCGTACACTACGCCTCTGTTGTTTGTCGATGTGATTGTTTGTTTACGGCGCACACTTCATTACAGTTGAGTCCTTCGTCTCCTCGATATGTAATGCGAAGTTGTAAGTGAATTCGTAGTCTTCAGCCTAACGTTTAATTAGGTAGTATGTATCGGTGTACTTACATACACATAGGCAAATGGCAAATTGTTGTTGTGTGCTGAAGAGTTTAATAATATAAGCCGGGACTCCGCACAAACATATGGGGACGCGTTCGCCTAGAACGATTGTATGATATGACCGATTAGTGTATTGGCATTGCCTGCCAATCCATTGTCCTTGCAAGTGTAGAAGCCATGGTGATGCTTGTTTATTTTGTCCATAATATGTACATACAAACATATGTATGTAAATATGTATGCAATTTGACCAGAGGTGAAATTGAGTGTTCATAATATATTGCCAGAGGCAATACTTAGGATAGGTTGATTCATACAATAATTCATCTGGAACATCCTCAAGTCCTTGGAATGACTGAAGGCAACAGATAGTGTTAGGGATATAATAAATAAGTACATAAGTATGTAAGTATGTACATTCCACTTGAGAACAAAAATCGATCATAAAATACTTAAGCGAAATACTCGTTTGTTTGGATAGTTAATCTCTCTAAAATGCAAGTCAGTTAGTTACAACTACTGCTATAGATGGCAACTTTGGTTAAGCGGCCTACACACGCGCTACGGATCGAATGGATCGGTTGCGATTCAAACAGATCGTCCTGTGTGTGGGCTAGTTTGCTACAGATCGCAAGTTTTCAAATGAGTTTGATATTCTTGCATTCGGTAGTGTGTGTGTGGCGCGGTTGAAAATGTTGCGATTCAAACAGATCGTCCTGTGTGTGGGCTAGTTTGCTACAGATCGCAAGTTTTCAAATGAGTTTGATATTCCTGCGATCGGTAGCGTGTGTGTGGCGCGGTTGACGATGTCTAGGAAACGTCCACCCGAAGTTGTTAGAGTGCATCTATGCAGTCTGTTAATGATTGTATTTATGATTCGTATGTGCACAAATGTATGTTATAAAACTGTGAACATCGAATCATAAAATGAAAACAGGCCATAAAATGAAACAAGCAATAAACACTCGCAAGCAATAGGCAATAGAATTATGAGACCCTCATTCACATATTTGTGAATGCATGTATCTATATATGAATAAATTATTAGGATCAGAAACCACTCCTGCATCCACAGTGAACGTTTCTCTTTCATTATCCTTTCTTTCCTTTTTTCACACAATATATCCACCACACAACAAAATTATTTTTTCTCCGCGATCCATCCTTACTCGACGGCGAACAGCGTGAAATGAAGAACGTATACCGATCCACAAGTGTGTGGCGAAATGACTTCAAACCGATCCATTCGATCCGTAGCGCGTGTGTAGGCCGCTTTACCAGAAAAGGCCACCTTATATTTAATTTTAAATCAAGTTGGGCACTTTGTGCATGAAAAATTACATCATTCGAATGTTCTCTAAGAGTAGTTTTAGAGTCGTTGATTCCATTCTCAATATATTCGATGACATCTTTTAATAAAGACGATTCTATGGCACTTATCCTTGCAGTGATGTTATTTTTTTTAGATTCTGAACGATAACTTGCCTATCAGCGTAGGGAAAGGAATTCCAGTAGCATTAAATCGCATGATCCTATAAAAAGTTTCTCATTTCCGCACCGCAAAGGTCATCGATTTTCAAAGGTCCTCTCATTCGTCAATATTCTCATGATTAGTTGGCATGAACTCTTGATTTAATTGAATCTTGCATAATTTGAATCAAACTATAAAAACACTTATCCACATAAGTCACATATGTATGTATATGTATGTACAGACAAAACTAAAATTGTTGGTGCTCACTTCGGGGCCGGATCGCAGATCCCAGGTCGCACTTTGCTTCCGTGTGTACTAAAGTGCGTCAGTTTTATTTTCGCTCCGATCTACATAAATGGTATTTTCCCAAAAGTTCTGAAGAGGTGTTCTTCTAAACTTCTGGGCTCGTTCCGAATAGGTGGAAGACAGCATTGGTCTAGCACTAATGTCTCTTCTTTCCAACGTCATGGAAAGGTTTGATCAAACAGTTACTGACATATGTACATACATATGTTGAAAAGCAAAAATTCTTCAATGACCGACGAAATGGTTTGTTTTACCAACAGATCAACGTGTCATTTCATAGCATCAAATTCTACCGAAAGATAGAATCGCTTTCTTTACCAAACAGGTGAGATGGACGGTAAAAATCGCCGCACGTCGAGCGGAAGGTCTGTAGTTCGAAGTCCTTCCATTGCCAAGAAAAAACAATTCCTATACGGAAAAAAATGATGCACAGCTATTGTGAAAGAGAAGTGATCAAACATACTGATGAAGACATAACACTCACAGTATATGGTCAGTTTAAATTCATACTCCGTGTTTGCAATTCTAATACCTATAACACCATAATTGCATGGAACAGTTTCTAAGAACTACAACCAACGTAAAAATTCGGTTGGTTCCTCTCGAATGCTATCTAGGACAACCACCCCTGGATAGTAGTAAACGAACATCAACGAACAAAAACCACTGCACTCCGTTCAGGTTGTGTGATAAACATTATAAAGGTATAAACTGGTGTCGTTTTTCCAAACCACTGCGGAGCCGAGGTATATGAAGTCCTCAACCACCTCAAACTTATATCTGGTTAATGTCATTTTTCGATGACAGCAAATATTTAGTCTTGCCCTCATTAACTGCCAAACCAATTTTTGCCGCCTCCATCTCAATACTCGCAAACGCCTCGTTGACATCTCGCTGCGTTCAACCTATTATGTCAATGTCGTCGGTGTATGCAAGGAGTTGCGAAGATTTGAAATAGATTGTGCCTCTTGTATTGGTCTGTGATTTTTGCACAATCATTTCTAATATGATGTCAAAATCCTTTTTTGACTTCAAAGCTATCGGTCAGTTCTGCACCGATTCGGATGGAGCAGCGAGCATTTTCCAGGGTCATCCTGCATAGTCTGGAGAGCTTAGCAGGGATGTCAAAAGTAAACATGGCGTTATATAGCGCGTCTCTAATTACGCTGTCATATGCGGCCTTGAAGTCGACGAATTGATGGTGAGTGTCGACTTGAAATTAATTTGTGTTCTCTGCCGTAGTGTGGAGATTTAATCGATGGTGGACTTCCCTGGCCTGAAGCCACACTGATAAGGTCCTATCAGCTTATTTACGAATGGCTTCAGGCGTTCACACAAAACGGCAGCGAAGAGCTTGTATGCGACATTAAGGAGACTAATTCGTCTATAGTTGGCGCAGTCCAAGGGATCTCCTTTTTTGTGGATCGGGCAAACATTGCTGAGACTCCATTCATCGGGCATGCTTTCCTCTGACCATATCTTACAGATGAGCCGGTGCATGCTCCTAACCAGCTGACCCCCAGCCGCCTTGACGAGCTCAGCAGACAGTCGTCTGCAACAGCAGCTTTATTCGACTTGAGTTTCGACATGGCAATCTCAACTTCGTCGAGGTCAGGGAGGTGTCCGTTCTCATCCTTACAGGCCTCCGTTCTGGCTTTACAACTTTGGCATGTTCGCTTTATCCGTTGATAAAACTTTCGAACGTCGTGCCTGCAATAGCACCTCTCCAAGTTTTCAATCGCCCGCATCTCGTGCTCTTTCTTTTTTCTCTTGAGAAGCTTATGTTCCTTTCTTCTTTCAAGCTCGTAGAGCTCAGAAGCCGCTCGTCGGGACCGGGACCCAGACAAGACTTAGTCTCCAGTCTTCTGTCTTCCAACTGAATGCTGCTTAGCCGTTACTTCAAACTTGGATAGCCATCAGAGTTATGGACGATAAGCGCATAATTACCTAACTTAAAGTATAATCGAATGTACTTGCAATAAAGTTCCGGTAATTTTTAAACAAAAAACAAGCAAATTAAATTTGTCACAAAATTTTACTTTCGACCTTACCTTACCTTACCTTACTCTACACAATAGCTTGAACGTTGCTCCCACCTTTCGAAGCAACATTAATAATACCCCTGAATATAACTCGATCAGAACTATCATTACAGCCTACTTGACCTTCTCTACACCGCCATGATGAGTTGAATTGAGATGGGACTTCCTCTTGGGGAATAAGAAAGTCGCATGTATGCGGTGACGTTGGAATTCTTTATTTCGCCAACAACTCTTGCATTATCAACGTGGAATGGTCGGTGCATTGTTGTGGAGCAAGTTCCGCAAGATCCGTCTTGGCGACGGGCACAACGAAAAACACGTATTCACAAACTCCTCAGTACGCCAACTGTCCAGTCACTGTCCGGTCGGTAGGGACATATTCACGATGACGGGGTCTCCTTCACATGGATCGTCTTATAATGACTCACGGCCCTTCTTGAACGGCTTTAACCATTTAAACACATATATTTTAAGCAAAAACTAGTCTCCATATACCACTGTATATTTGTTTGTGGGTATACGAGGGTTTTCACCAGATTTCACAAAAAGTTGCCTCACAACGTGTTGCTCGTAATGTGAGTACCTCATTTATACGACGCTACTAAAATTTTTTTTTTCGAAAAATACACACAACACACAAAATGTGCTGCCGGCTTCAGCCTTGGATGAAAACTAATAGAAAGGGCCCCCCTTTCTAGACAGATGTTGACGAAGGACGCAATGTTTCCAGTTCCCGAGTTATGGCTATATTCCTGGAAGTTAATTGCCCTAGCTTAGTGAACAATTGAAAAAAAAAAAAAAAAAACATTTCGCCTACGTTGCGGTCGTCGTAATCGTCCGAATGAAACACTCATAGGTCGTTTGGAACGTAGATTGGAAGTAATGGGTTCTGGAAGGGACAAAAAGTGTTCACATACATACCAGTTAATAACTCTAAGTCATTTTTAACGCTTAAATGGCGTCGATAAGCCTTAAAAATAAATTACCCGACTTGATCCAGAAATAAATGTTTGTAACTACAGTTCCTGATTACTTACAAATACTTACGAGTATCCGGTCGAGCCTTTATAACCATTGGTACGTACTTACTTACTTATTTTGGTGGCGCTACAGTCCTGGGTGAACCTGGGCCTCAACCAACAAGCTTCTCCAGCTGGTACGTTCTTTTGCCAGCAGCTTTCAGCACCGCACGTCCAGTTGGTTAAGATTCTCTCCACTTCTGTGCGCCACCTTAGATCCAGTCGTCCTATGCTGCGTCGTTCCTCGGGGTTGAACTCGAAGACTCTTCGGGCCGGAGCTCGAAGACGTCGTCCTAGGCAGATGTCGCTGTACTGTCTGTACAGTTCGTCGTTGTATCTTCTCCTCCACTTCCCGTTTATACAAAGAGGACCATAGATTGAGCGCAGAATTTTCCTCTCGAAACGATCAAGGGCTTCGTTAAAGTGCAGGCCTCAGCACCATAGAGGAGGACCGGGATGATTAATGTTTTGTATAGCACAACCTCTACTTCTCTTTGCCTCTTAAGCCAAAAGAAGCAGCGGTTGGCAAGATTAATTCTGTGTTTCATCTTAGGCTGGTGTTGTTGTTGCTGGTCCCTAGTGAGCCAAGGTAGACGAAGTCCTTACCACTTCGAATTGGTAGCTGCCAATTGTGAAGTTATGATCAGGACGTCGGTGTGGATGGCAGCATATGTATGTATATGTAGGTACATATTTGGTTTTATCCTCAATTAGCGAAAGACCCATTTTAGCCGCTTCTGCTTCAGTGATTCATTGACGTCTTGCTGTGTTGCGTCAATGTCATCCGCGGACTTAAGAAAATGCTGAAATAGATTGTGCTTCTTGTGTTGGTCAAACAGTCTCGTATATGGTCTTCATGTACGATATACGATGCTCGTATGATTTCGAAGTACGATGTTGAAAAAGCCACATACATACCAGTTAATAACTCTAAGTCATTTTTAACACTTAAATGGCGTCGATAAGCCTTAAAAATAAATTACCCGACTTGATCCAGAAATAAATGTTTGTAACTACAGTTCCTGATTACTTACAAATACTTACGAGTATCCGGTCGAGCCTTTATAACCATTGGTACGTACTTACTTACTTATTTTGGTGGCGCTACAGTCCTGGGTGAACCTGGGCCTCAACCAACAAGCTTCTCCAGCTGGTACGTTCTTTTGCCAGCAGCTTTCAGCACCGCACGTCCAGTTGGTTAAGATTCTCTCCACTTCTGTGCGCCACCTTAGATCCAGTCGTCCTATGCTGCGTCGTTCCTCGGGGTTGAACTCGAAGACTCTTCGGGCCGGAGCTCGAAGACGTCGTCCTAGGCAGATGTCGCTGTACTGTCTGCACAGTTCGTCGTTGTATCTTCTCCTCCACTTCCCGTTTATACAAAGAGGACCATAGATTGAGCGCAGAATTTTCCTCTCGAAACGATCAAGGGCTTCGTTAAAGTGCAGGCCTCAGCACCATAGAGGAGGACCGGGATGATTAATGTTTTGTATAGCACAACCTCTACTTCTCTTTGCCTCTTAAGCCAAAAGAAGCAGCGGTTGGCAAGATTAATTCTGTGTTTCATCTTAGGCTGGTGTTGTTGTTGCTGGTCCCTAGTGAGCCAAGGTAGACGAAGTCCTTACCACTTCGAATTGGTAGCTGCCAATTGTGAAGTTATGATCAGGACGTCGGTGTGGATGGCAGCATATGTATGTATATGTAGGTACATATTTGGTTTTATCCTCAATTAGCGAAAGACCCATTTTAGCCGCTTCTGCTTCAATGATTCATTGACGTCTTGCTGTGTTGCGTCAATGTCATCCGCGGACTTAAGAAAATGCTGAAATAGATTGTGCTTCTTGTGTTGGTCAAACAGTCTCGTATATGGTCTTCATGTACGATATACGATGCTCGTATGATTTCGAAGTACGATGTTGAAAAAGCTACAAGACAGTTCGTCACATTGTCTAAATCCGTTTTTAACATCAAAGAGAAACCTGTCCTTCTTGGTTGGGGATTGTGCTTAAAGGTAACATCTCTATCACAAGCCTCGGATAAGAACTCGAATAAATGACTTGCGAGTCTACAACGGGAATGTGAGGTCGCTTAACAAACCGGGTGCAGATTGGAACAATTCTTCAACTGTTATAAAGCAGATATAACCGCACACCAAGAAGTACAATGGGATGGACCAGGAAAATAACCATTGGTAGGCGTGGAAATTGTTGACAATATCCACGATATTGCAGTACTTACAAATCGCTGAATGAATATGCACAACGTATACCATTCAATTTGTTCCAAAGAAAACCAAAGTGGCCTATTAGGCCAGAGTCTTGTGTACAATGTATCCGCAGCAACTTCTTGATTCGATAATAAATTATTCTGACAACTGTCAGTCATGAAATTAGAATAGGCCATTCAATCAAAATGCAGAAATTAATGGTTATGAATGGATATGGTTATGAAAAGACATCAGAGGAGGAATATTTCATCGTTTTGGACGCATGAAACAAGTGTTCATATCCTGTTTTTCATCACATGCTTTGAATGCCAGCAATCAGCAACCATTTGGTGAGTATGGTATGTATGTAGTTTATTGAATTTTTTATTATTCCCCTTACTTACTTGCTTACCTATCAGGCCTGCGATCCATGGAGGATCTGAGCCTGAGCTATAGCTGCCTTCCATCCTTGACGGTCCCGGGCACGCTGCTTGCAGTTGTCAAGACCAAGATGTCTTACATCCGCGATTACTTGGTCTTTATACCGGAGGTTCGGTCTTCCTCTTCTTCTCGAACCAGGAGGCTCGGAGTCGAAGACCCTCTTAGCTGGAGCGTTGATGTCCATGCGCTCGATGTGGCCGAGCCAGTGTAGTCGACGGGTCCTTGCCTTCCGGACTACATCCACATCTTGGTACAGCTCGTAGAGTTCGCGGTTGTGTCTTCTTCTCCATTCACCTTCCTCACAGACAGGACCAAATATCCGGCGCAGAATTTTTCTTTCGAAAGAACCCAAAATCAGCTCCGCTGTCCTGCTTATCGTCCAGCTTTCGGCTCCGTACAGCAAGACTGGCAGAATGAGCGTTTTGTAAAGCATGACTTTGGTGTTTCGAGTAAGGAGTTTTGACCCCAGTTGTTTGGACAAGCCGAAGTAGCAGCGGTTGCCAAGGGCGATTCTACGCCGGATCTCCACTGTGGTGTCATTTGTGGAATTTACGTTTGCCCCGAGGTAGACAAACTCCTTAACTACCTCGAAATTGTAGCTGTCAATTGTTATATTTTGTCCCAGGTGGTGAGCGACGGATTGGTTTTTGCTTGACAGCATGTATTTCGTTTTATCCTCATTGATCTTAAGACCAACTCGTTTCGCCTGTTCTTCAATCGCCGTGAATGCTTCCACAATGCCACGGCGAGAACACGCGATGATGTCGATATCATCCGCGTATCCTAGCAGCTGGATGGACTTGTGAAAGATAGTGCCTTCCCTGTTGACGCCTGCCCGTCGCACTATCTGCTCCAGCACCAGGTTGAAGAAGTCACATGACAGCGCATCTCCTTGCCGAAATCCGGTGCATGTTTCGAATGGTTCCGAGGTCCTAGAACCGAGTTGCACGGTGCATCGCGTGTTTTTTAGCGTGGCGCGACACAACTGGATCAGTTTTACCGGGATCCCGAATTCGGCCATCGCCCCAAACAGTGCTTCACGATGAATGCTGTCGTATGCGGCTTTGAAATCGATGAAAAGATGGTGTGTATCGATTCGAAACTCGTTGGTCTTTTCCAGGATTTGTCGAAGTGTGAAAATTTGGTCTATAGTTGATTTGCCGGGCCGGAAGCCGCACTGGTAGCTGCCGATTAGTGTGGTGCAAAATGGTTTTAGACGTTCACACAATACGCTGGACAGGATCTTGTATGCGACATTGAGCAGGGATATACCTCTATAGTTCTTACAAGAGGTAGGATCGCCTTTTTTGTGGATGGGGCATATAGAGCTGGTATTCCAGTCGTCGGGCATGCTCTCATCTTCCCAAATTCTGCAGATGATCTGATGCATGCTCCCTACCAGAACATCGCCGCCAGCCTTGAAAAGCTCTGATGGCAAGCCATCTGAGCCTGCGGCCTTGTTGTTCTTCAGCTTCTGAATAGCTGTGCCGACTTCTTCTATGCTGGGTGGGAGGACTACTTCAGCGGCTGGAGTTGGGATTTCCTCGGTCCCTACCACTCTCTCTTGGTCATGCTCGTTAAGCAGCTACTGGAAGTGCTGCTTAAATACATCCACTATTCCCTGCGGGTCGGCGACAAGATTACCCTCGCAGTTTCGGAGAGCCAGGGTGCCCTTTTTGAAGCCTCCTGCAAGGCCCTTGGCTTTCTTGTAAAAGGCTCGTATTTTATGTTTATCTCTAGACTCCTCGATGTCCTTGAGCTGGGAGGCTGCGAAGATTCTTTTCTTTTGTCGCAGTAGTTTCTTCTCCTCCCTTCTTCTGGCTCGGTACTCTTCTCGCGCTGCCCTGGTTTTCCTCTGCAGCGCCTTTTGGTACGCCTCGTCGGTTGCTGCCTTTTTCTGCTCACACTCGCCATCATACCACGGGTTTCTTGTCGGGGGTGGTAGGTATCCTAAGGTGGTTTCGGCTACTTCCTGAATGGCTGAGCGGCAATGCAGCCACATATTATTGGCATTTGTGTTCGACGTAGGCATACCGTAGAGTCTTTCGCTCAGCTGCTCCCTGTAGACTCTGGCAACCTCCGGTGTGCTCAGGCGCCCAATGTCGAACCTCCTCCTGATGGGCTGGTGCAGCTTTCTGACATTGGACAGTCGAGCTCTGAATCTTGCTGCTACGAGGAAGTGGTCAGAGTCGACATTTGCCCCTCTGAATGTTCGCACATCCAGGATGTTTGACGCGTGCCTTGCGTCAATGAGCACATGGTCGATTTGGTTGGCGGTTCGACCGTCCGGAGATCGCCAGGTTGCTGTGTGGATTCGCTTGCGAGGGAATCTTGTGCTACTTATCACCGCATTACGAGCTGTCGCCAAGTCAGCGAGTCGGAAGCCGTTATCTGCTGTTGTATCGTGGAGGCTGTGCTTTCTGATCACTCCGCCAAGGGTGTTCTCCTTACTGATTTTGGCGTTGAAGTTCCCGAGCACGATTTTTACATCGTACTCCGGACAAGCTCCGTAGGCGTTGTCCAGGAGGTCATAGAAGTCCTCCTTGATAGGGTCTTCAGCCTCGTCGGTAGGGGCGTGTGCACATATAAGGCTGATGTTATAAAATCTGCCTCTGATGCGGATCACAGCCAGGCGATCACTTATAGGTTTAAAGTCGATGACCTTCGACCTTAACCGCTTTCCCACGACAAATCCGCATCCCAGTAAGTGCAACCTTTTGTGACAGCTGTAATAAATGTCGCAATTTTTCTTCCTAATCATACCGTTTCCTATCCAGCGTATTTCCTGGACCGCAGTAATATCCGCCTTGTACTGCGTGAGGATTCCTTCTAGTTTATGAGCAGCTCCGGGAGTGTACAGGGTTCTGACATTCCAGGAGCATACTCGCAAATCGTGTTCCTTTTTCGTGCGTTGTCTTCGTCGAGTATCCGTCCGTGTATCCGAGGCATTGGCTCATTCATAACTTTGGGTTTTTTTACGTGGGCGGATTGTTGGCTCGCCGCACAACCGCCATTCTGGTCGGGGTTTTTTTCGCTGCATACGTTTGTTCACCTCCCAACGGTTGTTGAAGAGGCTATCCAGAGGGCGCCGCGAGGAGGCCGTATGTCAACTTGACCCGGGCATTTAAACAGGGATCGTTGCTGGCCACTCGCCAGGTTGAGAGCAATCAACAACTTTACCCTGTATGTCCGAGCCCATGCCCTCTTTATTATTCCCCTACCTAGACAAATTACATCCTTATCGAAGGTTTCGTTCGAGTTAAAAGTCCTTAAATACACCGACAATATGGTTTATACTATGCCACATTTGTTCTTTAGCATGTTTTGGTAAAATAGATTGGAAACGAGCTCATCTGATGTCTAAAATAATGCATTTTTTGGTAGGAATAAGTAGTAACGATACGTGTAACTGAATTCGACATGTATGTATGTACGTATGTATGTTTTGTTTCCACCTCTCGACTTCTACGACTATACACGCATCGTTCACTTGATCTCCACAAAATACGTTTATGTCCAACACCTAAACACCCAACAATCCACTAAATAAAGCTCGGGCAATACAGAAATAATTCGTGGCGTGGAACCACCACCAACTATGCAGTAAACGGCAACAACCATCGCCAATATGGAAAACAATTTCATTCAGGATCTGCATAAATTGTTATCTTTTCCACGTTCCACTCGAATATGTTTTGACCATAATTGGCAATTCAATATTTGTTAGGTGGCTTTCAAATTTCTACCCTCGAAAACGATAGTACCTGCTATAGGTGGGTCAGTGCCAGAGTCCATGGTATGTTCTGTGGATTCAATGTATCGGAGTTAATTTCGGCCATTCTAGCCGTGGTGCATTGGTGCACTCTGGGCGGTGATTGCGAAGCTGTGAGCATATGTATGTTGTGGGATTGCAATTTATTTCGAATCGTTACACAATAATGTGGAATGCGGTGTTTGAACAGTGAGACAAATTAGAAAGTCTATGGGAGTACCACAATCTGTGGACCATGAAAAGTGCAGTTTTCAGATGCAAAGATTTTCAAGATTTACACAACATATTGCTTCACATGGACTGGGCGTCATTTCCCCATTGACAAAAAATCCACCCCTAAGTGGAAGAATATGGGATCGAGACCCTTATCATATCCATAGTACGGAGTATTGTAGCGCGCAAGCAACCAACCGCCCATATCCTTATCCAATTGAAATTACCATAAAGCCATTGTGTGCCCGAGATGTCACGTGGCACAACTATCTTTTGATTTGGTCTCCAATACATATAGTATCCTGTGCCACAAAAGAATGTTTTCGTCTTCCTTTTCATTGTTGCCATTCTCACCGTATTGATGATCATTGATGCTGATGACGGCAACGACTGTAGCATCCCGTGTATTCATACTCTTATGCCAGCGAGAAGCTCCTTGTCATTCCTTCCGACGTCGAACCAAATCAAATGCGAGTAAAATACATACATATATTTCTTTCGAACAGCAATTCAATCAGTTTGCCACAAGTGCAAAGTTCAAAGCACGTCCGCCACATAGCGACGCATTACAGTTATGATTTCAATGGCTTATACCCCTGTTCGGCGGTAATGGCGATGATATACCTAAGCATTAGAGCGTCGATAGCAACGGGGACTGCCACCTAACATTCGATATGGCACTTCGTCTCCAAACATGTGCTGCATACGAAATGTCTCCAAATGCGCAAGTATCCCCGAATATTTTTCTATTTTCTTCCATTCCTTTTGTCGATTTCGGGACATTATCGAAGGGGACAATGCCATAGGGAACAGCGCTCTAGGCGGTGGACCGATAAGCGTGTGAGCTTCAGTCTTGAAGAGCATTCAACTTAGATGTATACGCGGCATACCCCGGAGATATTCACGATAGAAATTTATGCGAATCAAGTTTATGCAAATTATCCGGTAAAGGATAGTTCTCCCAGCCTATGTGTCGGCAAATCTATTGTTATCAGGCACTTGAAAGTGGCCAGAATGGCGGTGGAATTTCGTATTACACACCAGAAATTGGTACGGTAATCCATTCCTGGCAATCTTCTCATTTCCCATCATCGGTTGAGTAAGGGAAGTGATTTTCATCATTTCGATCAAGCAGATGTGCACCGAATATGAAAAGATACATAGCCCATTTAGCCCTTAGGAAATATTATATGTATATTACGCCAAACACGTAAGAATTTCAAAGTTCTTTACTACCAGATATTGTTTGTATGCAAATTCACAAAGTTGAAAATAACGAAAGTACTACACTGTGCAACCGGCCAAAATTAATAGCATAGAGCTTTTTTTGGAAAATTCAGTTGTTTTCGCTACGACATAAAAATGTGTCGAAGCCTTCTTTGGTTTTTGGCTGAAGAATTGTACCAAGTAGTAGTAAAACCACGCTCGTTTAAAATGGCATTACAGCTGTCCGCTCTTTAGCCACGCTCTCAGATTTAATCAATGATCGAGGAGGTCAAAGTGTTAAACAGATTGCCCTTTTGAGGATCTTTCAATATGTCACAACAAAAAATTTTAGGCTTCTGCTATCTGTTAAGCACTCAGACACAAAGACTGGTCCAATGTACTACCAGAGAGACACCCACATTTATCGCATTTTTCCCGGGAAAAAATAAGCTAAGAGATTCGGCACACATTACGTCGGCCCCAAAGGTGCGCCACTGTCCGCGTGCAAAGGCAGGACAGTCACCGAGAAGGTGTTTTGCTGTGTCCTCCTCTTCGCAACATTCAGCATAGGTAGGCCTCTCACTGATGTCGAGATGCTGAGGTACTGAGATGTTTGACTAAAGTGTAATGGCCGTGGTTGGCCAATGGTTTCGCATTCCATGAAAACCCATACTTGTAGCCATTTGTGAAAATGCAATGCGAGGACAATACTTTCCAGGTTCAATATGTAGTCAGAGCCAATCTTGACACCACGGAAATTCGGTGTCAGAAGGTATACATATCATGAGACAAGGGTCGGGGGATGTTTCCCGCTTAAGCGTACTGTCATTCCAATACGAGTTGTACCAAAAACTGTTTCTCTTGAGACGAGAGATGGCTTTCAGTGCATAACCTCTAATAAATATGTCAAGTGGTGGAAGGTTCATCTAGAGCAGCGCCCGGCGGGCTCGGGAAAGCCCCTGTTTTGCTGAGACAAACTGTTGTTTGGAATTTGGTGAAAAAGGCTACGACGTGTTTGCATGTTAGCCTGTTTCACCAGACAACCGATGCATATGAGGTTATCAATCTTTTCATTGCCGTGCAAATCCAGAGGACCCTTTCTGGCGATAAACCCCATGTTTTGCCAAAAGCTCTTTTGCATTGCCAGAGCGCTGAAAGCGCTTTGGTAGTTTTTGAACCAACATGCCTTGACCAAGGAAGCTTAACAATTCCTGCGCACTGGGCATAGATTCCAGAGGCATTGAGAGCATCGAGCAGAGAGTCGACCACTATGCACCATAACAGCTGTGAAAGGACGCCATCCCGTGGGCAGATCCTGTTTACGCCAGACTTCATACAATGTCCGAGACCTGCATAAGCGATCAAAGTCTTGTGCACGAGCATTGCTTTGATCTACAAAACCAGCGCCTCATCTGCGCCCTGTCGTCTAGTAGCGTTACACATGCTGTCAAAAGTTGCGTTATCAAAAGCTCCCTTTTATGCCGACGAAAATGGGCAGCGCGTACTCTATCCTTTCGCATTCTATCCTCCCAACTAGGTTTTTAAGCTTAGTCTCGCAGGATTTTCAACACTGAAATGCATGTTGTATCTCCGAAAGAGGATGCATTCGAAGGGCAGCTTTGCGCACTTGCAACTCTACTATTCTCTTCATGTTTTTTAAACAAGAAGGATGTTAGACTATTTGTAATAAAACTCAATAAATAAATAAATAAAGACTACTTTCACCGTGTACCATGGGATAGGTCTATAGGCAAGTGCCAGGCTAGCAGTGAACATTCTTTTCCAAATTGGAAGCAGCTGCCTTATACCTTTTTGCAGCATAATAAGGTATATCCCGCGGTGCCTGGCGAGTTAAAGCCATCAAATTAAATGGCATCAGTCGTTGCCACGCGACGCAATACACAGGCTACGCCGAGTTGTTTTCATCGTTTCAGTTACAGTTTCCCTTGGAGGAGTGTGCAAAGAGCCGATTGTGATCTTATTTCCTTTGAAATAGGTCTGAAGCAGTAAACTAAGAGTTTACCTCTTCAAAGGTACCATCAGATTTTCTGAGTGCATTTAGCTTTGTTAATGGAGAACATTAACCAACTTGCTAGTTGCGCTCAGAGGTTCAATCTGTTTTTAGAAGCTCTTATAAGAATCGTTCTTCGATGTACGAATAAGCTTCTTATATTCCTTCTGCTTCGACGGGTACTTACACCAGTCATCTTCGTCCTTCGATTTGAGCGATCTATTCAGGATACTAAAAAAACTCCGAAAGAGGCTTTTTACGGGAAAGCCGACTGACGTGGCTTTAACAATTTCTTTTAAAGCTTAAACTGGTCATTGTGCTTCCTCAACGACAACGACATGGATGCTATCGCTGGAATAATCGCATATATCATCCGAATTGCTTTACGCCAGTGTATAGTGTGAACGTCTAAAGCCGTTTTGCACCGCACTATTCTAACTATAGATCAAATAATCACGCTACTACAAATCCTTTAGAAGAGCAGCGAGTTCCAAATCGATTTTATCGATTTTAAAGCCTTATATCACAGCATTCATCGTAAAGTTTTATTAAACGCGATGGCCGAATTCGGGATCCCGGATGTGTCGAGCCACGCTAACAGTTTGGCACCAGAACATCCGAGCCTTTTGAAACCTGCACGGATTTTGGAAGGAGATGCGCTGTCGTGCGACTTCTTCAATCTCATGTTGGAACAAATAGTGCGGCCGGCCAACATCGACACGAAAGGCACTATCTTACACAAATCGGTCCAGCTACAGGGTTACGCAGGCAATATTGATACTGTTGCAAGCTCCCAGCGCACCATTGTGGAAGCGTTCACGGCGATTAAATATCAGAGAAAATTAGCGTATCAATGAGGAGAAAACGAAATACAACATATTGTTACGAATTTATTCGATCCCCACACCAAATAGGGTTCGCACCACTGGATTGCGATAAACTACAATTGTCCTTTTTATTTAAATTGAAACACACACACTTTTCTTTGTTTCACCACAGATCAATTATCTGTGTAGCTTCACCACTATTCTTTATTATCCAATACTATCCACTTTAAACTTTATTATCCAATACTATCCACTTTAAACTTTATTACACAATACACAAACCTTGATTGAAAGCTTTTCTTTTCACCTTGGTTGATCACACCGACTTATCTCACGCTGTTTTATACCACAAACTGAACGAATGTCAAGGGCGAGTGTTCGCGCTTATATAGCTCTCGGTCCACCATCTCGAACGTTCGCCGTTGGAAGTTCCCCATAGGAAATCTCCAGAACGCTCTGACAATTCCATTGGAAGTTGACATCATTCCCATCCCCGCTTCCTGAGAGTTTTCGAACTTAACGGTCCGCTTGCATCTCCGCAACACTGCCCTCCTCCTAAACTTGTTCGTCCTCGAACAAGCGATTGGACCCTTCTCCGTAATATGGTGCTAACCTCTCTACGTGGACAATTTTACACTTCGCCCGCCTGTTTCCCATCTGCTGTATCCGGTATACCACGTCATTGAGTTTCTTGATGACCTCATATGGTCCGTCCCAGGCTGATTGCAATTTGGGGCACAAGCCTTTTTTCCGTTGTGGGTTGTACAGCAATACCAATTGTCCGGTCTCGAATCCAGAAGTATTCGCCCTCAAGTCGTATCGCGCCTTCATTTTATCGCTGACCAAGTTCAGTCGCTCCCGGATGAACTGATGGATAGAGTTCAGCTGTTCTTTCTTTTCGGTTACGAAGTCTTCCCTGCCGCTAGTCGTCGGTAGTACCACGCCGAACTTCAAGTCCGATGGAAGTCGGAGATCAGTTCCAAAAATGGCTTCGGCGGGTGTTGTTGCCGTTGAATTGTGCTGTGCCGAACGGTAACAGGGGAAGATGTTCATCCCAGTCCTTCTGATCTCCGACGACGACTTTTCTCAGGTATTCCTCCATCGTCCGGTTGAACCTTTCGACCATGCCATCAGATTGTGGGTGTAATGGTGTTGTCCGCGTCTTTCTGATACCTAGCATGTCGCAGAGTTCTTTGAACACCGTCGACTCGAAGTTCCTTCCTTGGTCTGAGTGCAGTTCCATTGGTACTCCATAACGCGAAACCCAGTTATTCACGAATGCATCCGAAATGGTTTTGGCTTCCTGGTTCGGGATGCAAAACACCTCAGGCCACTTGCTGAAGTAATCGATCACCACTAGCGCGTACTTGTTTCCAGCGTTACTCGTTGGGAATGGGCCGGCAATGTCCATTGCGATACGTTCGAACGGTGCTCCAACATTGTACTGCTGCATATTTCCTCGAGTTTTCCTAACTGGACCCTTTGCCTTCGCACACTGTTCACACCTGCGAATGAAACGCGTAACCGACTCATGGCATCCTACCCAGTAGAAACGTCTCTTGATCTTTTCTACAGTCTTGTTAACACCAAGATGACCCCCGCTTGGTCCCTCGTGGTATTCTCGGATGACCTCTTCGATTTGTCCTTTCGGAATTACCAGCAGATCGTTTACAATGTTCCCGTCCTCACTTTCCCAACTGCGGTAGAGGCAACCGTTCTTCAGCTTCAAACTCTGCCATTGAGCCCAGTAAGCTTTCACGATTGGGCTTTCACTGGATATTTGCTGCCAACTTGGTCGAAAACCTCGTTCTTGGTAGTCGACGATGACTGCCAGATCGGCATCCTCTCGCTGCTTTCTTCCAACCTTCTCGGCACTCCAAGCATCTTCTGGCAGCACATGGAAACGACGGATATCGGTGACCTCTTCTTTGGTTTCCGCACGTGAACAATGCTTGCATTCACACCGCGAGTTCGGCTCGTTAATGCATCCGCATTTCTATGGCTGCTACCCTTCCGGTATTCGCGTGCTCTCGCTTGTTCTCTTTTTCGCGAATCAAACCTCGAACGCCTTCTTCTCAGATGACAATTTCTCGCCATGTGCCCCTGCTCGTTGCAGATGTAGCATCTACCTGGGAACGGGCAGCTCCTACTCACCGTTGTTTCTCTGGAACTACGCCACAATTTGCTGGAAGAACGCTTTCTCCGCAGACGACAGTCTTTTGCAATGTGCCCCTGCTGGTCGCAGATATAGCAGCTACCTGGGAACGAGCGACTCCTACTCACTGTCGTTGCTCTGGAATTACGTCGCAATTTGCTGAAGGAACGCTTTCTCCGCAGACGGCATCTCCTCGCAATGTGCCCCTGCTGGTCGCAGATGTAGCATCTACCCGGGAATGAACCACTCCTACTCGCCGTTGTTGTTCTCGAACTATCCTTGTCTTGAGATATGCGCCGTAATTTGATGGAAGGTCGGCATATCAAGAGCGATGTTTCACATGCGAGGGCGCTGGCAACTGTCTCCTTGAAAGATGTCTTCGGCAGGAGAATCAGGCTTCGTTGCGTATCGGGATCCCTTAGCCCTTGGATGAAGGAATCCGTTTTAAGTTACTCCACCACATCAACTGGAACATCCGCGTAGGCAAGATGGGATAGCCTCTCGATGTCGGCAGCATACTGTTTGATGGTCTCGTTTAAACGCTGCTTGCGCCCTTTAAGTTCCAGCTTGTGCATTTCTTGCATGTGCTCACTGCCGTATCTTCGATGAAGAGCTTCCCATATGGCTGTGTAGTTCCTTCTCTGGGTCTCCGGGATGGTCTGTAGAACACCAGCTGTTTCGCCTTTAAGCGAAATTACTAGAGCGGCCACACGATCTTCTTCTCCCCATTGATTCCGCTCCGCTGTTGTCTCGAACTGGAGCTTAAAGATGTTAAATGCGCTCGTGCCGTCAAAGTTGGGGGCTGTAAATTTCGATGCTGCAGTCGGTACAACGATTCCTTGATGCTGAACGTTCTGGACGGTTTTCTCGAGTTCCAGAACCTTCTTGTCGAACCTCGATTCCAGTATCTCGATTCTCTTTTCTTGATTATTCTCGAGACCTAGAACCTTCTTGTCGAATCTCGATTCTAGTGTCTCGATTCTCTCTTCGACGTCCTGGAATCGATCGTTGACTGTCTGCTGGATGTTTCTTAGGCTTTCTCGATTGTTCTCTAGCATCCCTTCTAACGTCTCCAGCTTCTGGCCCAGGGAGGTGGAATTTTCCTCCAACTTTTGATGTACGGTCGCCTCCAGTTTCTGGCTTATGGAAGTGGAATTTTCCTCCAACTTTCTACTTACGGCAGCGGAATTCTCCTCCAGCTCTTGATCTAATTTCTGGCTCAGGGAAGCACTCATAGCATTCATAGCTGCGAGAATTTGCTGCATATCGAACCCTGGCTCAGTAGATGTCGACGGCTTCTCCACTACGAATTCGTAACTCTCCCAGTCGACACCTTCTTCCTGCAACGCTGATCGCAGTCTCTCCACCAGGTTGGCTTTACTTCCCACTGTGGATAATTCCCGAGCATCCAGCTCTCTTTTCAGTTGTTCGATTGTCAACTTTTCCAATTTCACCATTTTTTCTATCTCTTAACAATTCACTTTGTGCAATTCACAATTTAAATAAACGTTCCACTCGTTTACTCGCAATCCCACTTCTGACACCAAATGTTACGAATTTATTCGATCCCCACACCAAATAGGGTTCGCACCACTGGATTGCGATAAACTTCAATTGTCCTTTTTATTTAAATTGAAACACACACACTTTTCTTTGTTTCACCACAGATCAATTATCTGTGTAGCTTCACCACTATTCTTTATTATCCAATACTATCCACTTTAAACTTTATTATCCAATACTATCCACTTTAAACTTTATTACACAATACACAAACCTTGATTGAAAGCTTTTCTTTTCACCTTGGTTGATCACACCGACTTATCACACACTGTTTTATACCACAAACTGAATGAATGTCAAGGGCGAGTGTTCGCGCTTATATAGCTCTCGGTCCACCATCTCGAACGTTCGCCGTTGGAAGTTCCCCATAGGAAATCTCTAGAACGCTCTGACAATTCCATTGGAAGTTGACATCATTCCAATTCCCGCTTCCAGAGAGTTTTCGAACTTAACGGTCCGCTTGCATCTCCGCAACAATATTGTCACCTAGGACAAAATATTACGATCGGCAGCTACAACTTCGAGGTGGTGAAGGAGTTCACATATCTCGGGGCAAACATAAACCCCACGAATGACATCATAGTGAAGATCGGGCGCAGAATCTCCCTCGGCAAACAGCTATGGTCCAAACTCTTATCCCGAAGAAACAAGGCTATGGTCTACACCTGTCCTGCTATATTAAGGCGAAAGCTAGACGATAAGCAGGACAGCAGGGCCGATCCTTGGCTCTCTGCGTCGGATATTAGGTCATGTTTGTGAGAAAGACATAACCGCGAACTCTATGAGCTCTACAAAGATGTGGATAGAGTCCGAAAGGCAAAAATTCGTCGACTACAATAACTCGGCCGCATCGTGCACATGGACACCAACGCTCCAGCTAAGAAGGTATTCGAATCCGGTTCGTTCGAGAAGGGAGGAAGGAGCCTCCGGTTCGGCCAATTTATCGCGTAAAACAACTTCGTCTTCCCAATTGGAAGCAGCATGCCCAGGACCGCCAAGGGTGGAAGTCTGTATTAACTCGGGCCCAGACCCTCCAAGGATTGCTGGCCTGAAAACGAACTAACTAGTATGTGACCTTACAGCTTATGGAGGACTTAAGCCTAGCTTCTCTCAATCAACCATGTAGGATGTGGTTGTATTTTGCCCTAGGCGAAAGCGAACTTCAGTTTATTGCCAATTCCGAACGGTGAATTTTCGAGAAACGTTTTCATGACAATGATATTACAAGGAGATTTCGTCAGTATCCCGCTGAGGTGGGTAACAAAAAGTATACACGGCCCAGAAATGAGTGTATAGTACCCACATTCAACGAGTCAACATCCGATCCGACCGAAAATTGAGGCTTCCTCGTAGTCTATAGCGGCACTTATCCACAACGATATTCTAGCTGTCACTCCCTTAAATAGAGTTAACCTTCTTGTTAGTCCTGCTTTTGGTCTCGTACAGTTTTCTCAATGGACAGGATTCTCTCAGGTACAGGATTCTCAAATACATCGTCATACAACGCCGCACGCCCACTTGGCTAAGGTCCCCTTCCACCTGTGTGCACCACCACAGATTCGGTGGCCCTCTGCTGAGTCGTCCCTCGGGGTTGGACTCGAATATTCTTCGCGCCGGAGTTGTGTTGTCCATACGCCCCAGATGGCCTAGCCATCTTAGATGTTGGATCCGAAGACGTCTTAATAGGCCGATGTACAGCCTGTACAGTTCGTCGTTTTATCATCTCTTCCACTCTTCGTTTATACAAACGGAACAATAGATTGAACGAAGAATTTTCCCCTCGTAACGACCAGGGGCCTCCTCATCCGCTTTCGTTGAAGTCAATGCTTCTGCGCCATAAAGGAGGACCGGAATGCTTAAGGTTTGTTTGCACAACCTTCCTCTTTCTGGAGGAGTGTCTGACGTCGATCGCAACGTGATCAACCTGGTTCATGATAGACTGATTAGGTGATCACCAGGTTCCTTTGTTCCTTTGTTGGCAACTCTGTCATAATTTCGCCCAATAAAAATGTGGTATAACCAGAAAAAAGAGTGACAGACGTCAAAGAAACGGGGGAAAAAAAAGGCGGGCAAATTAAAGGGCAATTAAAAGAATTTAAAAGGATGTTGCCTAAAGCAGCTACTTGTCGGGCCGTGACGTTCAGATTTTCTAGCGTGCGCAATAAATTGAATTAATAAAAAACAAATTAATTTTAATTTAATGAAAGTTTGTTTCTTTTAAATTTGTGCGCGTATCACATGTTGAGATACGGGAATCGTGTGCTACCAAAAGGAAATGACGCCACGTCAGGAAGCCGATGTCCGTTTTCGGACGTTAAGTCGATCGTCCTTTTCTTCGGTAAACGCATATTGCGGATTGTTATGAGGCATTCGCTTACATGGCGAAAGTTTAAAACTTTTTGTTGCAGTCTCCCTCGAATAAGTATCCGCATCGGAATAAGCGTTGTTTATGTTTGGTCTAATTGTAGCAATTCCCTTAGTAGATATCGCAGTTTTCCATACGTCTTTTGCCTTCCAACCCATCGCACTTCTTTAAGTGCGGTTAAACCTGCTTTACAGCAGTTGAGGGTTTGCTTCAGTCGATTGCCTGTATCAAGTCATTTAGTCGTTTACATGGATCGTCAGCTTTGTATCCATCCGGCTTTTGGTTGCTTCGCAACAATTTAATTTTTCCGTGATAGGGATTTCCCTAAGCACAATCCCCAACCTGGGGAGTCAGAATCCTCTTTCACAGGAACAAGGGGTATCGGGTCGCTGCACACATTGGTTCACTACCCGACGGATGCCAGGGCAGCTATCCAGGGGAGGTCACGCGGAGGCTGTGTCTCAACTTGAATTGAGCAGGGACAGAGATCGAAGCTGGCGTTTGCCATGTTAAACGCGATCAGAATCGTTTCCCTGTTAGCGCGAGTCCAACTCGCACTTGAGCAGCTTTTTTTTTTTTTTCTTTCTGATATAAATAACACAGAGAACTTCTTTAACACTCTAAATCACGGTCCGAATTGCGATTCTGCGGAGCGATCCTTCCGCCACGGTTGTCCTGAAGTTTCTACTTCTCCCATCACTCGCAGATTCGCTTGACGTCAATTTCACCCAAAAAGTCGTATCCGCCACTTCACCAGAAGTGACGGAAGCACATACTCCCTTCCTTTAGTGGGGTTCACACTATACGATTTGTCTGTACGATTTGCTTGACGACCAAATAATGCCTGGCGTTCACACCATACGACTTGCTTGACCGACTTCACTTGCGATAGAAATGTCGAAGTATTAACGTGGCGGCGCATGCTCTGGTTACAGGGATGATTATTGATGAAATTCTCGAAAATGAAGAAAAAAAGCGAATGTGGATTAAACCATGGGTCGGAAAACGTAATAATTTCTCATCGGTAACTGCTAAGAGAATTCCACGAAAATTTGCCAGAGGATTTTCGTAATTATTTGCGAATAGATAGTAATAATAATAATTCCTCATATGAAAAAATTAAACCAAAATTATTTTTCTTTGTTTGAAATCATATCATTCATATCGTTCATTCCGCTCAAAGTTGGTGTTGATTCTCTGAACGCACAAGCAAAAGTGAAAAAATGCTCTGAAGTTGTACGACAACTGTTTACACATACGACAAGTCGATCAAGCAAGTCAAAAAGTTAAACTATTTGAACTTCCAAACGACAAATTTGACGACATGTCGTACAGCCGTTCACATTCACGATTTGGCCCACCAAACAAGGTCATCAAGCAAATCGTACAGACAAATCGTATGGTGTGAACCCCGCATTTGAATATGGCACAATTTCATCTTATAAATAGGTGTGTCCGCCACTTCACCAGAAGTGACGGAAGCACATACCCCTTTTTCGAAATTGTAACGCAATTTCCCCTTAGAAACTGCTGCGTACGCCACTTCACCAGAAGTAAAGAAAGCATCTCACATGTAGCTCGAAATAACTAGGAAGTTAGCTATATATACATACTCTAACACGGCCTTCCTGCTCATTCATCGCTCTCGATGAATTGAAACATAACATCCGCTTTAATCCATAACAATTAATTTATTCAGTAAGTGTCGAAATAACATTGTCAGTTTGATTACGGAAACAAAGTATTTAACAATAGTCTTCGAACATCAATATTCTTTATCTTTATGTTCTTTATCTCGATTTTCCCCCGTCAGGATCAGAAACTCGCTCGGCAACCATCAGAACCTGTAGACACAGACGTGATCAATTTTAGCTCATCAAAACAATGCTTTAAGATTCATTAAACATCAACAATATCATCGTATTTGTCTCCCCTAACCGATTAATTCCAGGACTATATAGCTCAGAGGTAACCATCAACTTGTCTACACTCCTCGAAATAATTTCATTTAAAGGAATCTCAGAGGTCCCAGAATAACGTTACCAACAGCTCAGAGGCCGGACTAGCTTGTTCGCACCCCTAATCACGCCCACAGAAAAACACAGCTCAGAGGCAACTTTATGCTTACTGCGTGAACTGGGAGAATGAAAGGGCACAACTCAGAGGCTTAGTCAAGCTTGTCTATTGAACCAAAACTTATAACAGGTTATACCAAAACTTCTCAAACTTCATAACTCAGAGGCAGTCTTCAGCTTGTTTATGAACCAATTCTTACAACAAATTACACTAACGCTTCTCAAACTTCATAACTCAGGGGCAATTTTCAGTTTGCTTATGAACCAATTCTTACAACAAATTACACTAAAGCTTCTCAAACTTCGTAACTCAGAGGCAATCTTCAGCTTGTTTATGAAACAAATCTTACAACAAATTACACTAAAGCTTCTCGAACTTCAAAACTCAGAGGCAATCTTCAGCTTGTTTATGAGCCAATTCTTATTTTATTTACAATGGATACTAACCTTCTTCTGGAGCAAGGTCATTCTCTTCAATAACAAGACGAATCTGCTCTTTGGCAGCTACTATAACGGCTCTACCCCCTTTTCGTTAAAGCTTATATCGGTCATTTTTAAGTATTCCTACGATCTCGTATGGTCCACGAAAATGGACTTCTTACTTCGATTTACGAATTTGAGGGCTCTTGTAAACAACCTCTGACCCAATCTCTAATCTAGTCGGAGTAGATTTTCCCTTATCAAAAGAAGATTTCATCCTAGAAGCATTTTCTTAGATGCGTTCATCTGCCAAAATGCGTATTTGTTCAATATCTTCATAATGTGGCTCGATGTTAAGTTGTGTGAGTAAAGCACTCATTTCCGGAGTTCTACCCTCTACGCCTGTCAGAATCCTTAATGGTGACAATCCAGTTGTTTTATTTTTGGTAGTGTTCAACGCTAACTGAACACGACCAACAAAGCTCGTCTAGTCCGTATTCAGATCTAAATTCGTCCTCATTAAATTAGCAATGGTATCTACATATTTTTCCACCTGTCCATTAGCTCGACTTGTTCTAGGTGCGATGGTGTGGTATTCTATACAATATGACTTGCAAATGTTTTGAAATTCTTGACTTGTAAAATTCGTCCCTTTGTCACTTATCATTCTAGATGGCGTTCCGAATAGCGTTATGAAATTATTTAAATGTGTCACGGTTTCGGCTGCTTTGAGTGTCTTACAAGGCATCAATAGCACAAATTTGGTAAACGCGTCTACTATTATTAGAAGATATCTGCTTGTATCTTTCTTCCTTTCCTGGAATGGTCCCATGGAGTCAGCGTGGATGGTATGGAAAGGAATTGGTTTCTTCTCGATAGGATGAAGCTCACATTGCTTCCTTCTCGCTGGTCTTTTGGCAACTAAACAGATCAGACAAGTCTCAACAAATTTTCCAACATTCCTTGACATTTTCCAAAATAGTGTACGGAGCTTCGACAGGGTTTTATCCCATCCTATGTGGCAGTTGTCTTCATGGAAGCGTCTCATAAGTGCCACTCGTAATTTTTGTGGAACAAATAGTTTTTCACCTTCATTCATCTTACGATACAATAAATTGTTTTTTAAAATGTGGCTTGCAATCGTTTGTTCCTCTTTTTCATTCAGTTTGTTGGGGATTTCCGTGACTTCAGGGTCAAGTGGCTGCCCGGTTTCAAGCCAGTTTCCAGCCAGACTGTTGAGTTGGCAGCAATTCTTTACGGGAGGGTTTCTGCTTAGGTAGTCGGCATGTTGCATACAATTTCCTTTTCGGTAAACGACGTTAAAGTTGAAGTCCTGCAGATATATCCACCACCTGGCTACTCGTGGTAATAAGTCCTTTTTCTCCTTTGTAGTTTTCAGAGCATTGCAATCGGTGACAAGTGTAAATTGTATCCCTAACAAATATGTTCGAAACCGCTTTAAGGCGTTTACCACAGCGAGTGTCAGCGAACAAATAGTTTTTCACCTTCATTCATCTTACGATACAATAAATTGTTTTTTTAAATGTGGCTTGCAATCGTTTGTTCATCTTTTTCGTTCAGTTTTTTGGTGATTTCCGTGACTTCAGGGTCAAGTGACTGCCCGGTTTCAAGCCAGTTTCCAGCCAGACTGTTGAGTTGGCAGCAATTCTTGACGGGAGGGTTTCTGCTTAGGTAGTCGGCATGCTGCATACAATTTCCTTTTCGGTAAACGATGTTAAAGTTGTAGTCCTGCAGATATATCCACCACCTGGCTACTCGTGGTAATAAGTCCTTTTTCTCCTTTGTAGTTTTCAGAGCATTGCAATCGGTGACAAGTGTAAATTGTATCCCTAACAAATATGTTCGAAACTGCTTTAAGGACTTAACCACAGCGGGTGTCCCCAGCTCATAACTGTGGTACTTGGATTCGTATGGCTTTGTGGCTTGGCTATAATATGCGACTACATGTAGCGTCCCATTTATTTGCTGCAATAGGATGGTGCCATACCCAATGGAGCTTGCATCGGTATGCAGTTCGGTTGGCAGATCTGGGTCCATTCGAATTTTATATTTTGTTTTGTCAGGGCAGTAATGCATCTTATTTTTGCTGAAAATTCCGGTATGAATTTCCTAAAATAGTTCACTAATCCCATGAACTGCCTTACTTGCTTCACATTCGATGGACTAGAAGATTCTTGGAGAGAACTAATTTTTGATTTACCGGGTCGTATACCATCGAAAGAAATTTCACGTCCAAGGTATTCCTAGCTTGTTTGCAAGAACTTGCACTTTTTAATATTATGAGAAAACCCATTCTCCGTAAGTGCTCTAAGTACTATATCTAAGCGTTTAATACCCTCATGAACAGTTTTCGAAGGTACCAAAATGTCATCCAAATAAACCAGACATATTTGATCTTTAAGCCCCCCTAGAGCTTTGTTTATGGCCCGCTGAAAAACTGCCGGGGCGTTAGCCAGCCCAAAAGGCATTCTCAAGTACTCGTACTGGCCATCGGGGGTGACGAAGGCTGTTTTCTCGATGGAATTTTCTGCTATTGGGATTTGGTGAAAGCCGGAAGCCATATCCAAGGATGAGAAAAACCTTTTTCCCGATAACTGGTCAAGTTGATCATCGATACCGAATCTTTAATAGTGATTCGGTTTAAGGCCCTATAGTCTATGCACATTCTATGTTGCCCACCTTTCTTTCTTACCAATATGATTGGACTAGCAAACGGCGAGCTACTCTCACAAATGATTTTATTTTCGTTTAATTCGCAGACTATCTCCGTCAACACGTTTCTTTCTGATAGAGCACAATAAGCTCGGTGGTTGACAAAAGCATCTTTTGCCAAACGAATTTCTAAGGCACCTGTTCTGACCACTTTCGTTGGCATTCCGTTTATAATAAATCCTGAATACTTATCAAGCAGTGATTTTAACTGCTTTTCAGTATATTTTCCCTGCTCGACAACGACGACACCAGTGTTAGCCAGAAAGCAATTTGCTGTTTTTCTTTGTAGCTTCCTTCCATCTTTGTCCACTCGTATCTCCAATGAAGTATCTTCAAGAACATCGCACCCAACCAGTATCTCATACTGAAGGTACACTGGATCAATTATGTAGAGGGACAACTCAACATTAACTTTCCCAAAAAGGACGTGAACATTAATTTTGTAGTCCAATAGAATAGAGTTTTTCGAGATCCCCTTGACAACAATTGGTTTTTTGACTTTCTCGAAGGCCAACTCGCCCGCTACATCTGCCCTTATAAGATAACAATCGGACCCAGTGTGTCTAAGAGGCAATTATATTGATTTCCTACAATTGATACTTTTGTGGTATTTTTTGTTATTCCCTCATTTCGAAAGATGCTAACGTTCTTATGCTCTGATGTTCCTTGCTTAGTCCAGCAAGAATCTTCACTATGGCCTTTCTTTTTTCAAAACGAACAGTTCTCGACAAATTTCCTTGTCACTGGCTCCCTTGGCAACACCGAACCGCTACCAGAAGATGTAAATTTTGGGCAATTAGCTTTTAAATGACCGCTCAAACCACAATTTAAGCAGCGCATATCATTATCGAGACGTGGACATTTGTTGGGAATTGGACTCGGTTCTGTTTTTTAGATAGTTGGAACTCTTTAATTTTCTTCGTGGACGCTCACGGATAGAGGAAAGATGTTCTATTAGGTCTTGTATTGTTTTCGGCATCACAAAAGTCAAGGAGTTATGCAGACTTATATTTGAGATACAACCTATTACTATTCTAACGATAGTCTCTTCTGTCAAATCAAAGCTCAACCTATTTATTTGAGCCACCTTCTCCATGACGTAGTCGGCTTACGAAGGGAATGTTTCGCTTTCTATATTGGCGACGCTTCTCAATAGCTCAATTATGTGTGAAGCACTGGAGAACGTGTTGACTAGAGATGCCGATAGATCTGACCACGTATAAATTTGGTAGCCATGTTTTTCGTACCAAACCTTACCCCTACCTAATAAAGCTGCCCTAACTCGGAATTATGTCATAATCTGACAACTTGTCACGGTTTGCCCTCACTTGAATATCCTTGCACCACTTGTTTATATCCACCCGGGAGTGATCAGGGTCAAAACACGGTGGAAGCCCCACCGTGTCATCCCGTTCCTGGCGTTGTGCAGCCTTTAAAATTTGGTTGATCGCGTCAACCGTTATTACGAGCTGTTCCGGCTCCTTAGTTTTCTCTCCCTTCTTTGGCACGGCATTTCGAATTTCGATGGCAAAATAATATAACAAGGAAGAGTAATGGAAGTAATAGAACGTACTCACCAATCTACTTACAAAACCAAACGTTCAACAAGTTCCTTCTTGTTTTTTAGGGTTCCGTACCCAAAGGTAAAACGGAACCCTATTACTAAGACTTCGCTGTCCGTCCGTCCGTCCGTCTGTCACCAGGCTGGATCTCATTAACCGTGATAGTTAGAGAGTTGAAATTTTTACAGATGATGTATTTCTGTTGCCGCTACCACGACAAATACTAAAAACAGGACAAAATGAATATTTAAGGGGGGCTCCCATATAACAGACATGATTTTCATCCAAAAAGTCCCCTTGGTCACATACTGAACTAAGGTTAGTCGACAATATATTTGTGTCTTTGATGAATTAATCCTAGCTGCAAACCTTTTCCCCATATTTATTGTTATTCACCTTTTCACATCGTTGCTATCAAGTAAGATAATTGATTTGAATTCAATGGTGATTATCAAAGTAATATGCCGATAACCTGCCTGCAACCAAGATCCGTCATCATACAAAAAATGTGATTTAATGTGATGACTGATGAGGTAACATACATACATAGTCTCTTTCATATTTATATGTATATACAGATGTTACGGAACCCTTCGTGCGCAAGTCCGACTCGCACTTGGCCGGCTTTTTTTTTTTTTTTCGATTTTTTTACGACCTGGACAAAAGAGATTAATTATTTTGTGTTTTTGAATACACCCACAGCAGAGCTGTACTTGAGAGATACTCAGTTGCACTCCGCATTTTCCGCAACACACGTCTTTCTAAGAGACGCGACGCCCACTTTCGAGCGTACTATCATACATACATACATATGGTTTGTAGAACATAAGTCATGTTACTCTGCATTAAGTTTCATAAGTTGGTGAATGAAAAATGTTAAAAAGAGCAACATTTTAAATAGTTTGGAATTTCTAATTGTAATCAGATGTTTTCCCTAATTTAACAAAGATAGAGTAATGATGATTTACAAACTTTGAGCAATCTGAGACAACAACATTGCAGTGCAACAGTCTTGGTACATTTTTGAGGCATCACTGAAAAAACAGTTAGCGGTAAGTTCCAGTTAAGTATCTTAGAAAACAAAGTAATTAAAATGATATGAAGGTGAGCCCATTAGACTTTAACAGTACTGAAAATCTCGTAAGGAGCCTTTGGTTTCCTGCCTTCAAGGAATTTCGTATTTGCGGATTCTGATGAGATTTTTTCCTGATAAAAGGCTCACATTTTTCCAAGGCTGCATGGCGTCTTTTCAACATTGTGTGCGAGCTACAGTTACTTTTGCCAGCTAAAATTCCAAAATTTTAACGATAAATGATCGCTAGGTACTTGCTAGAAATCTTTCTTTGTTTTCATATTGATTCGATCAAAATCGATAAGGGAATTTCATATTCGTGTTATCCGCCTCTTTACGCTTTTTGCTGAGAGCTTGAGTGGGATATACATATACTTTCCACCAATTAAATTAATGTCATGTTATTGTTTATTGCCCTTGAGCGCCTGCATTTTACTTGCAATTGAACACTTTCAATACAGAATAATTTTATTGGATAATCAAGTGACCTTAGTGACACTGATACAATCCTTTTGCTTAATTTTTGTCGGCACTGTCGTTGCCTCAAAAGATCTCCATTGTATTACATTCTGTCATTGTTCCATTAACTGACCACCGTTCACCAACGCCAACCGTATCTGCTGCATTCAGGTCCTCGTTTCGCAACGTACATATGTATGTATGTGCTTAGACGCAAGTACTTACGTGCAGATACTGCAATGAAACACCTCTCTTACCGAAAAGCATGTGGTCGACCTGTGTAGAACAAAATTCAAGTCGGTACTCCACATTCCATTAGCGGATGATGAGAATCCCAAGGAAGCACGTGGGCGTTGGTCGTAGTTAGTGGATTGTGAATCTCTGTCGCACATCGTGGGAAATATACTAGTATTCTTCCATAGACCCGAGATTTGAGATTTGTTGCTCTCCCTCACAGCTCGAAAACACTTTCACGAATAACACCACCGAAGTGGAAACGAAAGTACAATTAGCCATTATACTCAAGCTTTCATGATGAACACACGCTCAATCGAACATAAGCCCATTAGGGTGGATAGAATCGGAGTAAGACTAAACCAATAAAGCACTTGAACTACTTGCTCTTCGTCACTCGCCACTGTGCCTTCATCAAAATTCTATTCGATTCGTTACAAAGAAGCCATCAAATTCCCGTCAGCGGTCGGGCAATAGGGGATAAAATAAATTCTACAACTTGGTTATTCATTGTGCCCAAACCACTGTACAGTCATTGTGTTCCACTCTAGTGGACTTAATCGCCATCAATTGACTTCACTTGTTCGTAATTCTCTAATGCGACCGAATAAATCTGCTCATTCGGTATGGAATTTATACCTCTTTAGAATGTACATATCTATTATTCGTGTGCGTTTGCTATTTTTAATTTAAGATTTGGTATTAGGGAAAATATCTATTTTCTTCCTAACAAACATTTTTGATTTTGATTTTCTCGAAGCGTCCTTTAAAGGGAATGAAAAATTGGTTCGAAAAATGTAATTGAAATTATTTGGAATGTGGAATAATATCAATGACACCGATACTTGAAACCAAAATTGTACATAATCCTTATTGGGTTTTCTTTCTAAATTTAAGTGCTTCTTTCCAATTTGTAGCACTGAAGTGTTCTAGTAAATTTGAGTCAAATTGTAAGACTTCGATTTACTTGCCAAGGAAGAAATGGCAAGGGGAAAAAGACAGAAGCTATTGACTTGAATCAGCTATATTAGCGACTACATCAAATTGAATGATGCTGTATCATTCAGCACCAATATCAAGTAACTGAGAATAGCGTATAGACGTATATTTGGTATAGGACTACTATCACTTAGAAGCGTAGTCTTAGCCATCTTTTGCTTAACCTGTTTAGCTTCGAAAGTTCCCTCGAAGCAAGTTTAAAAGCGTAGGGGTACCTGGTACCTGTCTTCTATATCTAATAAAGATATAGTTGACAAATTGGATTGATTAAGAGTCCAGAGTAACCGGAAAAGGTAGAGTGGAGCTGCATACCTCCTGAAAAAAGTTATGAAAATGGAGGAAGCCATAGTGGAGGCAGTGAAACACATACCAAGAGCTGCTAAACCGGCATCGAAAAGACTAAGGTTAGAGGCGAAATCGCCTCCAGAACCTTCTAATAAAATGAGGCACCGCACCAATAAATCCGATGCAACGTTGCTCGTATGAGAAGACCTGACGTCAACTACAAGGAGATATTTATGGGCACAAAATGGCTGTTCTAGCCAAAGATTACCCAAACACCATCCTCATAACGGCACAGATGACGTCACTACAAGAGACAGGTAGCATTAAGCCTCAATTCCTTACCTGTGCGTTCAAAGCAGGCTTCATAACGCTGAATTATATGACGGAAAGTATGGTGGAGTGGCTGAAAATCGCCGCACCGCTGCTGATGCCGTGAGAAGGAGCTGAGCTATGGGGTATAAAAGGTTAATCCATTCCTCAACCATGTACACTCGTAGGCTACTTTTCCAATGTAACAGGCACAACCACCGAAAAAAATACTTGACCTTTTACAATCACAGAACGTAGGTATAGAAGCGGACTCGTCGAGAACCATAAAAAGAGTCCAAAAGGGTCCATCGGTCTTATCAATGGGCCAAAAAATCGTTAAAGTACTAGAAGAGAAAAGCAACAAACTAAGCGCGAAACGTTAAATCTAATTAGAACTTAGCAACCATTGACGTCGCTGAATCTTCCAAAATAATGGTAAAAGACCTCCAAGCCAACCTCCAACATGCAAAATCTTCATCGGCAGAAATATACAAAAGACATGCTGGAGGTACGTTTAATCTACTTCAAGAACCATAAATGCTAACCCCATTCTCTCACCATATTCATTCATTCATTCATTCATTTATTAAAAATTCGAGTAAATTCGTACAAGTAAGACATGTGTCTTTTATAGTACACGGTAGTAACAAAATGTATGGTTAAAAAAAAAAAAGAAGATATATAAGAAGAGCTATGATAGGTAAGTGAATGGAAGAGGGATAGGGATTAGGGATTAGCGCTGACTAGAAAAATATTTAAATATAGCCTTTTTGAAATTCATGAACTCTCTAACCTGTTTGATGCGTGTCGGCAAGGAATTCCAGAGTCGAATGCTGTTGACAAAGAAGAGGCGCGATGAATTCAAATATTTATGACATGGTGCTAAAAGGTTTAGCCTTCTAACAGATTGGCAGAAGCTTAGTTTTTCATACAGGTAACGTGGATACTTATTATGTATAATTTTATGGAGAAATATACAATTTCTTGCTTTGATGTACTGAAATAGGGTACAGCCTAAAATCTTGGTTTGATGCGCCGATATGTGGTCATATCTCCGTAAGCCGTAGACATACCGAGTGATATTATTGAATGCCACAAGAAGGGCATGCTTAGAGGCAGAGTCAAATTCAGGATACACTATCTCGGAGTATGAAATAAGCGGCAAAAGTAGGGTTTTGGCTAGGCGAAGCCTAGTTCCAGTAGGAGTAAGGTTCCTATAGATCCAGAGCTTCCTCAGCACTCCATAAATGCGCCCAACAGTTAACTTTGCATGGTCAGCACCAGACAAATTTATACTTACTTTGAAGCCCAAGCTCGTCACTGACTTCGAGAACGGTACCTTGAAGTCATTTATACACACCGATGGGAAGTTGCTGGTGTTATAATCCCTAAAGGAGAGCAGTATTGCCTGTGTCTTGCCAGGATTCAAAGATAGACCGTTAGTCTCCGCCCACCCATGGATTTCGGAGAGGTCTTCGTTTATTCGATAAATAAGGTCTTCGATAAGACCAATACGACTCGACAGGTAAATCTGAACGTCGTCTGCGTACAGGTGGGTTGAGACATTTTGACAGACTGAGGGTAGATCATTTATAAACATGCAGAAGAGAATTGGGCCCAATATTGATCCCTGGGGAACCCCAGATAGAATAGCTCTGGGCTCCGATATGGTTTCATCAACTACTACTTTTTGTGTCCTGTTCGAAAGATAGTTCATTATAAGGCGAGTTGCACTATCGCCGAACCCAAAGTACGTACTGAGCTTTTGGCATAAAACGTCGTGATGTACTCTATCAAAGGCCTTGGAGAAGTCAAGGAGGCACAGAATAGATAGTTTGTCCTCATCAAGATCTGATCTTATATCATCGAGGACTTTTACCATAGCAGTGGAACAGCTGTGTTTAGCTCTAAAGCCAGATTGGCTTGCAGCAAGAAGATTGTTATCATCGAGATATAAACTAATTTGAGTAGCAAGTATCTTCTCAAATACCTTAGACAGACAGGGCAGGATGCTTATTGGCCGGTAATCACTAGGTATCGATGCATTTATTTTTTTTGCAACAGGGGTGATTCTGCCTTCTTTCCATAGAAGCGGAATGGTTGAAGATGAGATGCAGTGATTAATGAGGTGCGTGAGTGGGCTTAATAGATAGGGCAGAATTAGTTTTATAAACCGAAGGGATATGCCATCAACACCAACTGCGTTGGATTTGAGATCACTAACAATTTTAGCCACATCACTCTCCGAAACAATTTGAAATTCAAAAGGCTCTAATAATTCCCTGCGTAGCGCATTATTTGGGAAGAAATTAGGTTGGCTAGATGTGTTGGCCAGAAAATAATCATTGAGA
Organism: Eumerus sabulonum; assembly: GCA_951905685.1. NCBI lineage: Eukaryota > Metazoa > Arthropoda > Insecta > Diptera > Syrphidae > Eumerus > Eumerus sabulonum. Next base: position 217,052,782 of record OX645060.1, read on the forward strand.
GTGTTTGGATCAAGTTCACATTTTAGCTTCTCCCGTTTGCCAATACCAATTTCACGCAAATTAGACCAAAGTTGTTTCGGGGACAGTTGCCCGTTTAGTTTAGAAGCAAAAAAACTTCTCTTTGCCGTCTTAGTAACTGAGGTAGCTCGGTTACGCGCTTGGCAGAATAGCAACCAATTTTGTTGACAGGGATTGTTTCTCCACTTAAGGTACTTTTTACGGCGTTCCTTTATGACTGCGTGTACTTCAGACGTGAACCAGGGACACCTCTTGTTACGTATTCGCACTGTTTTTAGGGGAACATGCCGGTCAAAAAGCGCGTTAACATATGTATGTCACCTTAATGTATTTACTCGTAACACGAGTTTCGATACTCGCAATCATAACAGATATACTATTTGTAATCTTAAAGGAGTATGCGTACTTCACTTGGGTGTCGAACGTGGTAAAAAAAGGACGTAACTTAGAGCTCAGTTGTTTTTATTCATTCTTTTTCTTGGAACATACATTTCGCGTGTTCGCAAACAAAAAAAATGGTCCTTCGACTTAATTGAACCATCCATACATTGATATAAAACGATGGCTGCCAAAATAAAACGTGCTAGTGCGAAGGGTTATATTACGCGTGCGTTTTTATTCGCAAATTTGGTCGAATTTCTAATGTCGGTTGACGAAGATAGTCACGATGAGTTTAATATGGAGTTCGTGGAATATGAAAATAAATATTTTCAAGCCCATGCTCAACTATCCCGCGCAGTCACCGATCGTCAACCGCGTGCCAGCAATGCTAATGATAACGAAACCGTACTGGAACGGTTAGCTGTTCAACAATCTACATTTCTTGAACAGCTTAGTGCTTCGGGAAGTAATAACGCCGTGAGTGTACAGTTGCCGAAAATCGTAATTCCGCCATTCACCGGGGACTATAAGGACTGGCCTTCGGTCCGCGATCTGTTCGTTGGCTCGGTCGATAGCAAATCAAATTTGACAGGAACACAGAAATTCTAGTATCTAAAATCATTTCTTCGTGACCAGGCGGCAAATCTAATTAAACACATCCACATTTCGGACGTAAATTACACGGAAGCATGGGCCCGGTTAGATGCGCGATATAACAAGGTGTATTTGATCGTGAACTCCTGCCGACGAAGTAGTTCGGGGTCTTAACGCACTCAAACAAAACTCTCGTGATCCGTGGCTTATTTACTTGGTTGTGAATAAACTTGATCGTGGTACTTTTCAAGCGTGGGCGGGGTTTTCAGCTACCAAAAATAAGTACACTATTGACTCACTACTGGACTTACTCCAAAGAAGGTGCAGTGCTCTTGTGAATCTTGCGAAAAGGTCAATCGTCCAAGTCGCGTAAAAACGTTAACACCACTTCGATCGCATGTGTCCGAAACCAGTGAGTTCAAACCCAAGTGCCCCAAATGTTCAAAACCACATCTAGTACCTCAATGTGCGGACTTCATTGCGTTAGACATTCATTCGCGGCGCGAGTTCGTAAAGGCGCAATCATTGTGTTTTAATTGTCTCCGTGCTGGACATTCGGCTAACAAATGCCGGTCTTCTTTTAGATGTCGGCTTTGCAAAGATCGGCATCATTCGTTGGTTCATCCGGAACAATACCCTTCGTCATCGTCGCCATCGCCCTCGTCTACTAATTCGGTCGCGCCGTCGCTTCCTAACTCGTCCCAGGTACATAAAGCACAAACCCTCCCTCCACTCGTTAATAATCTCTCACTCGAATCTGACCGTCGTAAATGAACAATTCTGCCAACTATTTTGGCAACAATCAAGGACGCGCAAGGTAACTCCATTCTGTGTCGAGCACTATTGGATTCCGGCTCACAATCATCTTTTATCCTCGAATCATTCGTTCAAAGGCTTGGATGTCCACGTAAGCATGCTCGAATTCCCATTCGGGGGTTATCTTCGTTGGAGGCAGGTTATACTAGAGGTCGAATTTCTATTCAACTTTCGTCTCTGACTAATTCCACAGTTTTGTGTGTTGATCCTTACATTTTAAATAAATCTACATCCAATCTTCCATCTCAGACTGTAGATACATCAGCCTGGTCTCACCTCAGCGGACTTCAGTTGGCCGATTCAGATTTCAATGTCCCGTCGGCGATTGACATGCTGCTTGGAGCTGATAAGCTTTGGACTATCCTCAAGAGCGGACAAGTTCGCGGTGACGATGGTACTCCAGAGGCTCAGAACACTTCATTCGGCTGGGTTGTTACTGGGAAAATTATAGACAAAACCTTTTCTATTGGCAATTGCTTTACTTCGCTTCACTTGACTGTGGATATTGACCACCTCCTCAAACGCTCCTGGGAAGTTGAGGATATATCTGCATCTGGGCGCGAGTCAACTACCGATGATCCAGCCGAAATACATTTTCGAGAAACCTTCAGTCGGATCGCCGATGGTAAATATGTTGTCTTATTGCCATTTAAAACACCAAATCCTTCGTTTAGCGGAACTTACGGCACTGCAGTTTCCCGACTATATTCGATGGAACGTCGGTTCGGTTTCGTTCAAATCCAGAACTTCGCCGAGTGTATTGTGACTTCATGACTGAATATCTGAGCATAGGGCATATGTCACGCATACCCGCAGACCAGGTGAGTACAAACCTTGGGGAACAATTTTATTTACCACATCACCTCGTACTGAAATTGGATAGCGCAACAACAAGGTTGCGGGTAGTCTTCGATGGGTCCGCAAAAGATTCTGCAGGGTTGTCATTAAATAGCCAATTATTAATTGGCCCATCAATTCAGCGGGATTTGATAGGAGTCTGTTTACGCTTCCGGCAGCATTTGGTGGTCTTTACTGCTGACATCGTTAAGATGTTTCGCCAAATCTGGGTGGATCACCAACACATCGACTTCCAACGAATCGTTTGGCGTAACGACCCCTCTGAAGCCTTCAGCGTTATCGCTTGCTCACCGTTACAAATGGCACCGCATCCGCACCATTTCTATCTGTTCGTGTCCTTCAACAACTGGCGTCGGATTATCAGCATAAGTATCCAAGGGCGTCAAAGGTTATATTCAACGATGTTTATGTCGACGATATCATGACAGGCTCAGATTCTGTCGAGGAACTTATTTCAATAAAATCCGAGCTTGTAGGGTTGTTGTCTGAAGCTAAGTTTCAACTTCAAAAATGGAGTTCCAATTGCTTGAAGTTCCTTGAAAGCCTTCGGAAGGAGGATTGTGATTTTTCTAACTTTAACCCGAATCGTTTGTGTTGCTCCGTGAAGGTGCTCGGCATGTTTTGGAATCCACTCAGTGATGAGTTTTCATACCAAATCTTAATCCAAGAAAATCTAACGACACCCACCAGACGATCACTCCTCTCGGAAATTTCGAGAATTCTTGACCCTTTGGGATTTCTGGCTCCTTCAGTGATATTATTTAAAGTCATGTTTCAGAAACTTTGGTCATCAGATCTGAACCTTTGCTGGGATGATCCCCTAACCGATTCAATATCTCAACAATGGACTGCCTATCGTGGAAAACTACACTACTTCGAACAACTTAGGATACCCAGAAATGTGGTTTCATCTGCCAATGAATTAGAGCTACATGGGTTCTCGGATCCATCATCGGTGGCGTATGCTGCAGTAATCTACAGCCGGTTCAGGACTAAGGAAGGGGAAGTTAAGGTCAATATTATCGCTGCAAAGACCAAGGTCGCTCCCTTTGAGCCGGTGTCGACTCCTAGACTTGAACTACTTGGAGCTGTGTTGCTTACTCGATTGTTTACTCTCGTACCTTCATCTATGCATGCACATTCATTCAAAATATTTGCTTGGTGTGATTCGGAGATAGTTTTACATTGGCTATCTTCGCCACCGCGTCGCTGGTCACCGGCAATTTTAGAGGTTATACCGCAACACTATTGGCACCATGTTCCATCTGAGTATAACCCAGCGGATTGTGCTTCACGAGGGGTATCGCCTGAGCTCCTCCCAACTAATGAGTTATGGTGGAAAGACCCTTCCTGGTTGTGGCTTGAACGCTAGAAATGGCCACAGCCAAAGTTTAGATTGAAAACTCAGCTTACGGGTAAGTTGGAAGAAAGGATTTCTGCCCCACATGTGTTGATTGCGGAACAACTGGTGACTAAATTTTCTTCATGGTTCCAAATACAAACGGTAATAGCGTATTGTTTTCGATTTGCCTTTAACTGTCGTATAACAAAATCCAATGGGCAAATACTTCCAATTCAATTCTCGGAACTATGTCGTGCAAAAACGTCAGTTTTAAGACTTCATCAACAAGTGTTCTTTGTAAAGGATATTCAGGCGTTAACCTTAGGTCGTCAATTTCCAGCCAACTCAACGCTTTACAAACTTGCCCCATTCCTCGACACGGAAGGTGTTCTACGCCTTGGAGGACGGATTCAGGAAGCAACGGTCGCGTTTAACATTAAGCATCCCATTCTCTTGTCTAGCAATCATCCTCTTTCCGTGCTTATTGTTACCAATATCCATCAAAGGTACTTGCATCCTGGAGTATCGGCAACTTTCGCATTAGTTCGACGAGAATTCTGGATTTTGGGATCAAGAAACCTTATTAGAAAAATCATCTTCCGCTGCAAACCTTGTTTCATGCAGCGTAAACGAATATCTCAGCAACTAATGGGAAATTTACCGTCGTATCGCCTTCAATCAACTCGTCCGTTCACTAATGATAAAACCGTCGAAAACCCGAAAACCGAAATTATCTAGGGCTTATATCGCATTATTCATCTGTATGGCTACCAAGGCCATCCATCTGGAGCTAGTGAGTGACCTCACTACAGACGCATTTATCGCGGCACTCCGTCGTTTCACCTCTATTTTCCGATAATGGAACTACCTTCCAAGGAGCTCGTCGATGCCTGTCAGAATTGCAGAAGTTGTCGATGTCATCGACCCACAACGAAATGGTATCAGCTGCTCTCGCAAAAGATGGAATCGCTTGGCACTTTTCTCCTCCACCTGCCCCTTGCGGCGAGTCATTGGATCAACCATATTAACCTTCGAGGATCTGAACACAGTCTTACGCCAAATAGAAGCTGTCGTCAACTCACGTCTCCTATGCTCATTATCTGATTCCGATACAAATCCTCTAACTCCTGCTCACTTTCTTGTAGGTGAACCGTTGACGGCCGTTCCTGAACCAACCTATCTAGATGTCCCGACAAGCCGTTTGGACCACTATCGACTTCTACAATCCATGGTCCAAGGGTTCTGGAAAAGATGGCACACTGAGTATATAACATCGCTTCAGGAGAGACACAAATGGCAGAAACCAATGGCTAACTTAAGGATTGGGGATCTCGTGGTCATAAAAGAGCCTACTCAACCACCAACCAAATGGCTCCTGGGGCGCGTCACCAACGTCAATCCTGGATGCGACAGCCGTGTAAGAGTGGCCGAGGTGAAGACATCCACTGGACATAAGGTGTCAACCGTACCGTGCCGAGATGTCGACCAGGCTGAGAGCCCAGATCAACAATAGCTCAGTCGCAAACGGTGTATCGGGATACCTGGCGCCCTCAAATAATGAGTCCGGATCTCAGAAAAACCAGAAGGGGATGAAATCCCCTCTACTTCCAAAGCGGATAAGACTCCGACAGGAAAATCGACAAACCGCTCAAATAAGTTGTCAGAAGACAAACATGACAACAAGAAAAACAACCCATCGACCAAGGCCTACAGAGACCGTAAGGCGGCCTTGAGAGTACTGAATCGATTGGGCTATAAGACCGACTTAACAGAAAAAGCTAAAGAGTCGGTCGCCTGGGCGACAGCAATTCTGGCCCAGGATAAAGAAAAAGCCAAGAGGCCCAAAATGTCCCCCGAGGAACCGAAGAGGGAGGCTAGGAAGGCTAGGCTGGTGGCACCGGCCAGGCTATTAAAGCCTTTCAGTGAAGTTGCGAGGGAGTGCTTGACGGTCGCAATCATAAATGATAGCGACCCAGACGGCAAACTGACGACCGAAAGGTGGAAGGATGTTGATCAAGCGTTATCGGCAAACTTCCTAGAAATTGCTAGGAAGAACCCTGGACCACCTAAGGCTACAGTTGCTGAAATAGGGGAAATTTGGGAGGGAGCTAGGATCAAGGACGTAATTAAGGACCAGATCCCTAAACGACCGCGAACTAGATGTTCTCTCCCACTGGTACCAGACAACCCCCTCGAAATAGTTGAGACAATCAACTACTGTAACCCCAATCTCCCAACAAGACATTGGAGAGTCTCGAAGCTGGAGGAACCAAAAGGCCGATCAAGACAGGCAATCATTGTACTGAACTGTGAAGCCCTGGAACCTCTGGCCGAATGTAACTACTATATCAGGTTTGGCTTTAAGAAAGTCAAACTCAATATACATATATAAAAAGGATGAGGAAGTGCCACCATCCGGCAACGAAGACACGGCTAACACCGAGGTCAAAAACGAAAGCTCGACGGAGCAGGAACCCCCAATTCCCTCGGGGAACAAGGGCTCTGCGGCGGTCGAAGCTGAAACCCCAGCAACATCCATGGTCAATAAAGACCAGGAGTCTCGGAAGCGAGGACTATTCCACTAGTTCGCCGATGGACGACGATCTTCTGGATTTAGATCTGGAAGACCTCAACCCCACCGTGGTAGAGGCTAATCGAATTGATAACAGCCATGATGCTAAGATGAATTCAGATTAACCTCCATTACTCGAAAGCGGCAACCGCGAATCTTCTCCTCTGGCTAGCTAAAGGAGAAGAAGACATAGCCTTAATCCAAGAACCTTGGGAACATTAACACAAGGTTCGTGGATTAAGAACCCCAGCCTACAATCTATTTACATCACAAAAAGAAGATAATCCCCGGACGTGCATACTCGCAAAGAAATCTCTAAACGCTTACCTTCTTCCAAATTACAGCTGCCCTGATGCCACAGTGATTGCCATACAATCACCCGGGGGCAAGCTATGGATAGCCTCTACGTACATGGCGCAAGAAGAGTCCATTGTATCGGACGATATTAGAAGACTGGTCAGGGACTCGCCAGGACATCAAGCTGGGCTCCTCATCGGTGCGGATACGAATAGGCATCATACGATTTGGGGCAGCAGCGATTTAGACGAATGAGGTGAGTGGCTCATTCAATTCATTCTCACCTCAAATCTTAACATTTGTAACAAGGGTCATACACCCACTTCTATTACCAAAAATCATATGGAGGTACTAGACTTAACTCTAGCATCCCCCTCTCTCGCTAATAAAATAAGAGAATGGAAGGTTTCTGAGAAACGCTCCTTCTCAGATCACCGATACCTGGTTTTCAACCTAGCTTTCACCATCCCAACCCCAATTGACTCATCCTGCAACCCAAGAAGAATTGATTGGGAGCGCTATAGAGCCTCCATTGGCAATTCTATAACAAACCAGTTTGCCATTGACAGTCGTCGCGCGAGTTACAGGAACAACCTTCCACCTATAACAACAACAACACAAACAGCAGAATAACCCACAACAACAACAGTACAAGCGGCAGAGTACACCGTCAGACAGCATTCCACACAGCGGCGGAAACAAGCTCAGCAATAACAGCAACGTAGTGCGAATTCCAGCGAAATAATCATAACATGATCGATTGTAATTGCACAGGTGAATTGGGTAAATGCATTATCAGCGTCTGCTGCACATCCGTTCACCTCTGCAACATAGGTCATAAGTAAAATTAAGCTATGAGTTAAGTTCAGTTGATTTTGTAATTGAGGCGAATAAAGTCATAAAAATTAATTTTTTTTGATTCAGCTGCGTTGAGTCTCATAAGTGGCGCAGTCGTGTAGTCCGACCGGTGTTAAGTACGTAAAGGAAAAATAAAACGAAGAAACGGTGGTTTTCCGTGTCGAAGTTTCGCGATTTACGTTTAACAGTGAATTTTTAAATTCTTTGCGGTCGTGAACCTAAGAACAGTTGAAGTGCTTGGACTAATCTCAGTCTTGTGACACTACCAAGTATCGAAGAGGAAAAAGCAGAGGTTTACTGTTAATCTTCATCGCGGGATCCAACGCAGCCTTCGCTATTCAACAAGAAGTCAACCCAAGGATGAATATATTCCTAATACTCCAGTACATGTGAGTCAGATACTGTATAATCATTGTCTTCATTTTAGAAATATATATATATATATGTATATAAATAAGCAGTGAAAAAAAAAATAAGTAAATAAATAAAAGAATAACAACAAATAAGGTCAAAGAAAAAGAAGTTATTACGTAAATAGAAAATTAATTGAAATACAACGATTGATCGATTGATAATAAATCAATAAATATACTAATCGAAAACCAGTTTAAATTACATATCCTTTTGTAACGAAAATAATTATACCTTTTTTTGTAACGAAAATTAAACTTATATTATTATATATCAGACCTATATTACACCACGTATCTAATTGAAAGTTAACCAATACTATACTATACTTCCAATTCGCTAAGCAAACAAAATATACAATTGTAAAACCACACGAAAATTAAAATTACCTGAATATAATATTTTTCTCCACTGTATGCCATCCCCAAACAAAACCTCCGTTAGGAAATCCCCTTATCCTAAGCTTTCTAACTTGTTCAAATTTAAGAGCCTTAGTTCTATCCCGGAATCAGTGCTTAAAACCAATTGCGACCTCACCTTTAATTCATTTCCTTCACCTCCAATCGCAAACGCCACCATGAATCCAAATATAGCTACAACTTCTGCGGCAGCTACCATTGCATCCCCTAATTTCCGAGATATTTTCGATTCGCTTCGAATCCCGGACGCTGTAAAGGATTTACCCCGTTTCGACGGCAACCCAAGACTGTTGTATGATTTCATCAACAACGTCGAGGAAATCCTAATGCACGTAAAAGGCGTGACAAACAGTCCTCTAGGTCAAATTATTCTCAGGGCCATTCGGAATAAAATAGACGGCCAAGCAAACGAGGTACTCAATATGTACGGTACAAATTTGAACTGGGACGAAATAAAAACAAATTTAGTACTACACTATTCAGATAAACGCAACGAGACCTCGCTAATAAGGGATCTACATCTCCTGAGACAGGGCAACAGAAGCATCGAAGAATTCCACAGCGAAGTGATCGAATTGCAAGCTACCCTAAACAACAACGTCCTCATTCACGAAACAGATCACAACGTTATCAAGGCAAAAAAAGACCTTTTCTCGGAAATGTGCTTAAATGCCTTCCTGTCCGGGTTAAGAGAGCCACTTGGCTCTAACATTAGGGCCATGAAACCAACATCTCTAGCCATAGCTCTCTCATACTGCATACAAGAGCAGAATATGTTCTATATGAAGTATGAGTATCGCCCACCAGCAAGGAAACCCAACCTTTATCAATACCAACAAAAGTCCCACAACCCACAAAGAGGCTACACTACAAACCAAAGACCATTACAACCAAATCAAACTTACAGACCTCCTCAGCAGAACATACCCCACAGACCAACTCCATTCAACGTAACTAATCCTCAATATTCCCGAAACCATACCCAAGCTCTCGCACCAGCATATAATTACCCTCTTTTATCATCATACCAAACCTCAAACAACGCCCAAGCATTTAACCAACATCCCGTCAGACCAAATACACCACAACGTGCCATTCCCCCGACAGAACCAATGGAACTCGGTACAACGCAATCTCGCTATACACAGCCGACAACGTACAGGCCGCCTATGTCAAACCAAACAAGGCGCAGCAATACACCCAGATACACAATAGAAGAAGTACACAATGTAAACGCACATAACTCAAGAAACAATCTACCACCATCGTACCTACCTAACTTAGACCAGCACTACGTCTACCAGGACCAGGACCTTAACGAGCAAGACCAACAAACACTAACTGCGATGCAGGAATTAGAAAACGAAAATTTTCAAGACACTGCCTCAGAAAACCCGTCGGATACTTAGATATCAATAAGCACGGATTCATATTACCTTATATCCACATTTCATCCCCATTTGGTCGCCCATTAAAATTCCTAATTGATACAGGAGCATCAGCTTCCTTCTTAAACCCCGAATTTGCCCGCAACCTAAAAGTCGAAAATTGTTCCCCTATTAAAATTTCCACAATTCTCAATAACCACGAACTAAATAAAAGGGTATCCGTACCTATATTTAACGAATTTAACGAAACCGGTAAATTTAAATTCCTTCTGTTTAGATTCCACAACTATTTCGATGGTCTCTTAGGATTAGACATTTTATCCCAACTTCGTGCAAAAATAGACTTAGAGAACAAACTGTTGACTACTCCCAGTTCCACTATTCCACTTTTGTTCAAACCTAATTTCAGCTCTGGAAAACACATAATCCCTTCCAATACAAAAGCGATAGTTAAAGTACCTGTAGACGTGCAAAGCGGAGACGTCTTCATTCGAAACACTCTTGTCGAACCTAATCTTGCCATATCAGAGGGCATTTACACAGCGAAAGATTGGTACTGTGTAATCGAAGTAACCAATAATTCCCCCATCGATAAACCCTTTCTTGTCGAACAACCCCTCAAGGTCGAACCCTACCTTTCCTCTCACTTCATAGAAATAAACAATTTCAATATAAATCTCAATAGTCCCCAAAGTGACCCCGAAATTGCAGAACTCCTTCATACAGAGCATTTGAACTCCGAAGAAAAGAAAGGTCTCATAAGATTGTGTAGAGAATTTGAAGACATTTTCTTCAAAGAAGGTCAGAATCTAAGTTTCACCAACCAAATCAAACATAGAATACACACGATAGATGACATCCCCATATATACGAAAACATACCGATATCCATACTGCCATAAGGAGGAAATCCGAAAGCAAGTAACATCAATGCTTGATCAAGGGATAATAAAGCATAGTTATTCCCCGTGGAGTGCGCCCGTTTGGGTAGTACCCAAGAAGAAAGATCATAACGGGAACCAGAAATGGAGACTCGTGATCGACTTCAGAAAATTAAACGAGAAAACAATTTCCGACAAGTATCCTATTCCCAACATAAATGAGATACTAGATAAATTGGGAAAATGCTTGTATTTCTCGACATTGGACTTAGCAAGCGGTTTCCATCAAATCGAGATGGATCCGAAAGACATCGCTAAAACCGCTTTCTCCGTAGATGGTGGCCACTATGAATTCTTAAGGATGCCATTCGGCTTGAAGAATGCCCCCTCTACATTCCAGAGGATTATGGACAATATCCTGAGAGATTTGGTAGGAAAATGTTGTCTGGTATACATGGACGACATAATTGTGTTCTCCACATCTCTACAAGAGCACCTCGAAAACCTAAAAAAGGTATTTACAAAACTTAAAGAGGCCAATCTCAAAATCCAACTAGAAAAATCTGACTTCCTAAAAAAAGAAATTGCGTTCCTGGGTCATATTGTCTCAACTGAAGGCGTTAAACCAAACCCCAACAAAGTTCACGCCATCAAACAGTTTCCACTCCCACGCACACAAAAGGAAATAAGAGCTTTCCTCGGGCTATTGGGATACTACAGGAAGTTCATTAAGGACTTCGCGAAACTTGTTAAACCCCTGACAACATGCTTAAAGAAGGACAAGAAGATCGAGATCAACGAAGAATACATTAGAACATTTCAGACCTGTAAAGATATACTGTCGAATGATCCAATTCTACAGTACCCCGATTTTACTAAGCCGTTTAACTTAACAACCGATGCAAGTAACTTTGCCATCGGCGCAATATTGTCACAGGGTCCAATTGGAGGCGACAAGCCAATATGCTTCGCGAGCAGAACCTTGACTACAACCGAAATTGGCTACTCCACAATAGAGAAAGAGCTTCTTGCCATCGTTTGGGCAACCAAGTACTTTCGACCCTACCTTTTTGGCCGTAAATTTAACATCATAACAGATCATAAGCCACTAACATGGATTATGAATCTTCAAGATCCCAATTCAAAATTGTTACGCTGGCGCCTCAAACTAGAGGAATATGACTATGAAATAGGATATAAGAAAGGTAAGAGCAATACGAACGCAGATGCTCTCAGCAGGGTTAGAATTGATTGTCCGAAAACATTTCAGAGCTTAGATATCAACGTTAACGATACCGAATCAGTTCAAGGCACCAGTGGTTCAACCACACACTCGGCAATAGAAAACTTAGACGATGGTATTCCCATCTCTGAAAGACCTCTCAATGAATTCAGTCTACAATACATACTACAAAAATCTGACAAGGGATCACCCATGACACTAGAGATTATCTTCAGAAACAAACAACGCAGAACTATTAGAGACAAAACATTTAACGAGAGTACTATTATCGACATCTTCAAAAGACTGTTTTCCCCGAAGAAACTGAACGCAATCTATACGGACGACGAAACCTTTCGCAAAATACAATCAACCTATTCTAAATTTTTCGCAAGTAGGAAATCCTTTCGACTTATTCGGTGTACAGATATCCTAAAAGACATAAGAAGCACAGACGAGCAAGAAAAACTAATCGAAACTTACCACAAAGACAATAACCATAGAGGTATAGAGGAAACCCTTTTGCATCTGAAACGAAATTTCTATTTCCCCTATATGAAAACTAAAATCTCGGAAACGATTAATAACTGCGAAAAATGTCAAACACTAAAGTACGAACGAAACCCCCAAAAAATTAAATACGAAAAACCCGAAACCCCGGCAAAACCCCTCGACATCCTCCATATCGACATATATGCAATTAACAACAGACACATCCTAACAATTTTAGACAAATTTTCGAAATTCGCAACGGGATATACTCTCCCTTCCAGAAATAGCATTAACGTACTGAAATCACTTAAGAACTTTATTAGCCTACACGGCATCCCATCCAAAATCGTCGTCGACCAAGGATCCGAATTTATGTCCAACATTTTTAAAGACTTCTGCAGGCGGTTTCAAATCGAACTTCATACCACCTCGTTTCAACAGACGAGTAGCAACTCTCCTGTCGAACGACTACACTCATCCTTAACAGAAATTTATCGAATCATCCTTTCAACGTTCAGAGAAAATAGACTAGAATTAGATCATGAAGAAATTTTTTCTGAAACAATATTCACGTATAACAATGCAATCCACTCTGCTACAAAACTCACTCCCTTTGAACTTTTCTACGGAAGACCATATAAATTCAATAACACTTTAACTCATACCAACAGAATCTTATTCAGAAGTACATAGCCGATTACAATAACAGAACATTAGTCATAATACGATCAAACGCAGATTCATTCATCCACTCTCAATACCTGAACCGAATCAGTTTTAACGTTGACCTTTTAACCAATCATATACGCGACATTTCGGAAGCAATGGTACTAGCCAAGACTAATAGCGTTCCAAAAATTATACTAAATCCTGACGAACTTTCTCTCATCCATGAAGTCCTTAACAATACGATAGAAATAAAATCAGACGAAAACTTATACGAATTACTCGAACTTCAGGCTTTCTGCAATGGCTCTAAAATAATTTTCAACATTAGAATCCCTATATTTTCCCAACACACTTTTTCCTTTTTCCACATTATCCCAATACCTATTAATGAAACTAAACAAATAATTGTAAAACCATACCTAGCTATAGACGATAATGTTATACAGTACTTTGAACACATGTGCCCTAAAGTGGAGAAGATATTCATCTGCAAGGAATCAACGCATCAAGAAACGCTACAACAGTCAACATGCATCGGAAGAATCCTAAGAAATAAGCCCGCTACCTGCACAACGGAAGACATCAATGAAATAAAGTCCATTACCCAGCCAGAAGACAACAACATACTCCTTATAGACGCCCCACGCACCTTTATCAACTCCACATGTAATTTCGAGCAAACCATTGAGGGCTCAGCCTTGATCACATACAAGGACTGTGATGTCTATATAAACAATGTAGTCTACAGGAGCAAACCCTACACCCACTGGGACAAAATCCACATCTATCCCACAAACTATAATATCATCCACTCTAACCTTACAATAGAAAATCTCAATATAAAAAAATTTAACGATTTCAAATTTCATCAACAGGAAAAATTCAAAATCCTAACATGGGACAGCACACGGCGAGACATTTATCTATTTTCAATTTTAATAATTTCAATAATTATAATAATACCAATATTTCTATGCAATAGACAGTTTAAGGCTAAACTCAATACTTCGCTCCCGTCCAGTCCATCAAGCTTTCCAGGACCCTCGCTTCAGTCTTAGGGGGGAGGAGTTACAGGAACAACCTTCCACCTATAACAACAACAACACAAACAGCAGAATAACCCACAACAACAACAGTACAAGCGGCAGAGTACACCGTCAGACAGCATTCCACACAGCGGCGGAAACAAGCTCAGCAATAACAGCAACGTAGTGCGAATTCCAGCGAAATAATCATAACATGATCGATTGTAATTGCACAGGTGAATTGGGTAAATGCATTATCAGCGTCTGCTGCACATCCGTTCACCTCTGCAACATAGGTCATAAGTAAAATTAAGCTATGAGTTAAGTTCAGTTGATTTTGTAATTGAGGCGAATAAAGTCATAAAAATTAATTTTTTTTGATTCAGCTGCGTTGAGTCTCATAAGTCGCGCGGTCGCGAGTCACACGCACGGAAGGAAAAAACAAAAGAACGAACAAAACAAAAACAAAAAAAAAACCGGTTAAGAAAAACAAATAACGTAGTGCAGTGTAGTGCGGGCAAAAAAGAAAAAAAAAAAAAACCGTGAAAGTGCCGAACCGAAAACCGAACACCTGGTCGGCGCCAGCGCTGGGCCGTACTCCTGCCTGTCCCTCTTCCCCTCTCGTGACAGTGTTCGCACTCAGCACACACACTGATTGAGTGCTAACGCAACCGACGCGTAGCGGGTCGCGTGTGTTGTTCTTTGTTGGTGGAGCAAATCTTACTGTCGTAAGGGCATAACACCTACGGTAGTTTGTTTTTGCAAATCCGGCAATAGAACTCCACTTACGCGTCTCTGCTTTAACGGTTTTGTATCTGTACATGTTTTGTAGTTTGTATTGATGAGGGATTTCTGTGTGCAGTTCTGCAATATTCGTGGGTTACGGAAGAATTTCCTTGCCACGTATATCCATCTCTCTCGCCACAAACCGGCTGTTTTGGCACTTTGTGAAACACAGGTCGATGAAAAGTCTGATCCCTCGGATTTCAGTCTTCCTGGATATAGCTTAGTGCCATTATTCGTTTCTCGCCGTGGTCTCGCCATCTATGTCCGTAGTGATATTGCTTACCAGTTACTTCCACAGTATAGCCAAACATCCACCCCGGAATTTAATTTCATATGGCTTAAATTCATATTCCGTAAGCACTCCATCCACTACTGTTTTCTTTATAGAAGCCCCAATCTAGACAGGAATGCAACATTTGATGCATTCGACGCACTGTCTGATTCCATCCAAAGAATTGTTTCCCTGTTCCCTCGCACTGAAATCGTTTTAGCGGGCGATTTCAATGTACACAATTCTCAGTGGCTTCGACATTCTGGACAGACAACACCCGAAGGAAGGTATGTTGAAATTTTTGCTGAGTTAAATCACTTAACTCAACTTGTGAATGAGCCATCACGTATCCCCGATGTTGCTGGTCATACCACCAACACGCTGGACTTGTTTCTTACCTCTCAGCCTGACAAATACACGATCGATGTATTGGAACCCCTAGGCTTGTCTGACCACTGCATGATATCAGCGAAATTCTCGAACTCCCAGCATCCAGTTAAAGAAAAAGCTCCTAAGAGAACACTATGGCTATACGAGAAAGCCAACTGGTGCGGCCTTAACAACTTCTTTCGGATCTTTAACTGGTCGTTGTGCTTCCTCGACAACGACGTCGACGCCGCAACTGATATTATCGTAAACATTATCCGAATCGGCATGGCAAATTTTATTCCCAGCAAGATTAAAAGCACCAGGCCTAAGGATAATACGTGGTTCGACTCGAGCTGCAAAGAGGCTATTAGGCTCAGGGAGCTAAGTTTTCGGGCCTACAAGGCAAACAGTTCTGAGGAAAACCGAAAAAAGTACATACGAGCCAGAAATGACTGCAACTCCCACATTCGACGGATTAAATTCCAATCCGACCAAAAATTAAGGCGTAAAATCCTTCAATGTCCCAAAGGTAGCAAAAGTTTCTGGTCGTTTGTAAAAAACGTGAAAAACTCAACTAAGTCGTCTATACCGACGCTCATCCACAATGACATCCCAGCTGTCACCCCCTTAGACAAAGCTAACCTACTTGCTGCCCATTTCGCAACCAGTTCTCAGCTGCCAGCTTGTACTTTTTCTCCGCCTGTAGTAGAGTGCGTCAATTCCACCATGGGGCTAATCCACTTCCGCACTCGTACAGTCGCAAGGGTTCTTAAAGACCTCGACATACACAAATCCGCTGGTCCAGATGGTATTGCCTCAATAGTTCTGAAGAGGTGTTCTTCTACGCTGGCAAAACCACTGCGTAAGCTTTTTCACCTTTCCTACACCTCTGGGCTCTTTCCGAGTAGGTGGAAAACAGCATTTGTCCAGCCTATACCCAAAAAAGGCGAATCATCTTCTCCCTCCAACTACCGACCCATTGCACTAGCGTCCCTTCTTTCCAAGGTCATGGAAACGCTGATTAACCGTCAGCTTATGAAATATCTTGAATCACGGAAACTCCTCAATGACCGCCAATACGGTTTCCGCAGCAACAGATCCACTGGTGATATGATGGCATATCTCGCTGAAAAGTGGAATCACTCCCTTCACCAAGCAGGTGAAAGCAAAATTGTTGCACTGGATATTTCGAAAGCATTTGACAGGGTTTGGCATGAAGCCCTTTTGTCGAAAATGCGTGCTTTTGGGATCGATGAGTCTCTCTTTCAATGGATTAGAAGCTACCTTTCGAATCGTTCAATTCAAGTTGTTTTGGACGGATTCAAGTCTGATACTCACTTTGTAAATGCCGGTGTTCCCCAGGGCTCCGTTTTGTCTCCGACACTCTTTCTTATTTTTATAAATGATCTCTTGTCTGTTACTTCTAATCCAATTCACTCCTTCGCTGACGACAGTACCCTCAGCTTCTCATATTCGCTCACCAGTTTACGACCCTGCACTTCGGTTGTAGATAATGAGCGGCAGCGTATGTTAAGCTCATTAAATTCCGATATCGACAGCATCATCCATTGGGGTAAAAACAATAGAGTGGAATTTAATGCTTCCAAAACACAGTGCTGTCTCTTGTCGTTAAAGCGTATAAATAACCCGCAGCCATTATCCATGAATGGCACTTGCATCTCAGAAACTGAAAAGCTTTCCATCCTGGGTATGAGTGGTGCTCACAATCTTAATTGGAGCGACCATATATTCAGTGTCGCCAAGAATGCTGCGAAATGCTTAGGATTCTTATACAGATGCAAGAAATATTTCTCACCCTTAGATCTGGCTACAATCTATAAGGCCTTCATTCGCCCCAAATTAGAGTTTAACGCTCATGTCTGGTCCGGTGCTTCCAAGACCTCACTGCACCTACTAGACAGAATACAAAAAACGAGCCATAAAACTGATAGGTGACTCCAGCATTACCAAAACATTAGACTCGCTGGAACACCGCAGGAATGTTACCTGCCTCTCCCTGTTTTATCGTTACTACCACCAAAAATGCTCTGATGAAATAGCCAGTTGCATTCCGCCCCTTCAACATTTCTCCCGCAATACACGTCTCTCTAGGAATGCTCACCAATATACTCTGAAGCCCGCTTTCGGACGTACTGTCAAATATAGAGAATCTTTCATTAACCGAACCACACGAATCTGGAACTCCCTGCCGGATTCGGTTTTCCCCCCTCAATACAACATGCAGGCATTTAAGATCAATGTCCATCGGCATCTCCTCTATTCCTCTTCCTCTCTACCTTCTGCCCGCACTGTGTCACCGACATTATAAGGTTATTAGACCTTGAGTGCGCGCAAATTATTAAAAAAAAAAAAAAAAAAAAAAAACAGGACCCCTGACACCCCGCGGTCCACGTTAGATATACATAGATAATTTGGTCGATATCCTAACAATTACTCTGGGCAACGCACGGGTCAACAGCTGCGCAATCCACAAATCAAGAAAAAACTCTGACCTTTCTTGGTGGAACGCAGATCTAAGCAAGCTCCGCAAGGACTGTCGAAAACTCTTCAATAAAGCAAAGAGTACAAAAAAAACGGCAGAGACCGGAGCCTATACAAAGATTCACTCAGAGTGTACAAGCAAACCCTGAGTAAAGCACAAAGGCTGTCTTGGAAACTCTTCTGCAACAATATGGAGAAAATTTCAGACGCCTGCTGCCTCACAGCAAAAGGAGTTTGGACAACGTCTGAGGAAGAAACTCTAAATCTTCTCCTTAACACGCACTTCCTAGGCTGCTATGAATCGCAAGACTCAGTGCATTCGCGAGAAACTCACTTCTCCCTCGCGACAGAGGGAAAGTACGATCATATTATCTCTAGGGAGAAGATTATATGGGCGTTAAAGAGTTTAAAGGCCTATAAATCGCCAGGTCCGGATCAAATTTACCCTATCGAACTAACACAAACTATGGAATAGACTATGCCATGGCCAGAGATTATCTTTGAAGGATGCCAAGCTTGGAGTTACATTCCAGAAAAGTGGAAGTGCGCGAAGATACTTTTCATTCACAAGGCCGCCAGGAATTCTTACACCTCCCCCAAAGATCTAAGGCCTATCTGTCTATTATCCTTTGCACTAAAAACTTTGGAAAGGCTGATAGACTTACACATACGCCATAGCGTGGATCCGTCCCTAATTTCTAAGGCACAACACGCCTACTGTAAGGGTAGGTCTTTCGAAACAGCCTTGCATACACTAGTGAGGAAAATCGAAAGATCAATCCATCTTAAAGAATATACTCTAACAGCCTACCTAGACATAGAGGACGCCTTTAACAACGTTACTCCTAAAGCAGTAATAGAAGGGCTAGAAAAGCTAAAGGTGGAGAGGACTCTGCTAGAGCTGATCAGCGAGCTATTATTAACGCGCAAGATTCACTCCAAATGGGGAAGCCAAGTAACCACCAGAGTGGTTGCCAGGGGAACCCCGCAAGAAGGGGTCCTCTCACCTCTTCTCTGGAATGAGAATGCACCTTTTCTGCACTTTCCCGGCATTCTGCACAATCAGGAAACGTTGCCTAGGATCTTACTCCCTTAACGATCTGACAGAGGTGCAGCAAGTAGGGATATCTGATCTTCTTAACTTCTTAAGAAGGACAAAACGGTTCCACGAATAGGGGGCTAAGCCCCCTCGTAGCTGCACAACTGGCCTCCCTGGCCTATGTGTGTTCTTCTCATTTCTGGGAAGGCTACGATCCTACCTACCTACCTACATACATATCACAAGTAAGTTGATATATGCCAAATCGGTGGACACACCGAGAACTGTCATATTAATTGACAATAACATTCAATTTCTTCTCGTTTCAGAATACACAAGTACAGATAAGGTGTCAATAATCGTAAGCATAGCGCACATATATTTAATTCTTACCTCAACCTACTTCCCAGGAGAAGACAGATTTAATTTTTATCAGCGAAGGGATAAATATCTCTTCATCGAAAAATTTGAGGCAGCAGCAAAAACAATGCAAGAGGTGGGTCCTTAGCAGAATTTCGCGTGGATACTAACCTAGAAGCAGTAAATAGAGGCAAAAAACCTACCTTCCAAAATTCTGTAAGGAGGGATGTTCTGGACCCCCCATTAGTTACGAACAACTATCTCACATCATTAAAGAATGACATACATATTTCTAAGGAAGCCTCCTTTTCAGAGCATAACGATATTCATTTCAAGCTAAATATGGGTGCTCGGGTGGAGACCCTAGTGACCTCATAATCACCTAAGTTTGAAAATTTGGATCTGTACAACATGCTACTTGATAGTAAACCATCAGGATTAAAAATAAGTACTAATACTCCTGAGGAACTTGACAACTCTGTCGAATTCATTTCGGATGCCATTATATCTTCTGATTATAATAGCTGCCCTTTGAGAGAAAATAATACCACAAGATCTGTGCTCTTGTGGAACTCTAAACTGAGCGGACTAAGAAGGTCAGCACGACGAGATTTCAATTGGGATAAGAAGACGGGCAACTGTTTGCCTTATAAGGAGGCTCTCACTAACTATAATAAAGAAATCAGATCATCCATGAGGAAATCGTGGAAAAATGATTGTGAGAACCTAAAAGACCCACCAGAAACGGCAAGAGTTCACAAGGCGCTCCCTAAAGCTAACCACGACTCACTTGGTCTACTAAAAGGCCTATATGGAAATCTGACACGTAACTTTACGGACACCCTAGAATTATTTCTAAGGACTCGTTTTCCTCGATATATTCCGAAAACTAACAATTTTGACAGCAATCAAGAAAATGCTTTCTTCAACAAAGATATAAACCCCAACAAATACATAACGTGTTAAAAAGTTCGACAGGGCTATTAATAGCTTCAAACCATTCAAAGCTCCAGGTCTGGATGGTATTTTTAATACATTCTCCCAACAAGTAAAAGGCGATTCTAGTAAAAATCACTCGCACCAGCTTCATAACTTATAACCAAAGGAGGCGAAAAAGCTGATTGGACTGGTCATAAGATCAACACTGGAAAAAGCACCACTCCACAAACTACAATTTGCATATTAAAAGAGTGAATCTACACCAACCGCCCTTCATAACGTCACGAACATTTAAGAGAAATTACTGTAAACACAGGAGGTCGTGACTGGCACCTTTATGGGAATAGAAGGGGCATTTGCTAATGCAAGTCATTCATCAAAGAAAAAGGTCGACCCTTCAATTATCAAATGGATAAGCGCCATGCTAAAAGAGAGACATATAATAGCCAAAATAGCCACACCAGAGATATTGATCAAAACTATTAGAGGTTCCCCCAAACTGTGTGTCTTATCCCCACTTTTATGGTCAATGTAGTAGAAGAACTTCTCTATGTACTTAATAATAATGCCTTTACTGCTATCAGATATGCTGATGATATAACCATAATCGTTATAGGCAAACATGAATAAATCATAGGGAATCTCATGCAAAGAGCATAAGAAATAACATGGAACTGGTGCGATGAAGAAGGACTCTTCATCAACTCTAACAAAACGAGCATAATCCGATTCATAAAGAAAAGAACAAACAAACTTCAAACATTCAAAATTAAAGAAACCTGAAATGCATTAAAGGAAGGGTTTCCTGAACCAAAAACTCTCTTGGAATGCACACATAAACGATATATTCTCAAACGTCATCAAGGCCCTCTAAACAAACTGAGGCTAGGCTATCTGCACAACTGGAGCAATGAGAACTAGTCCGATTGAATGTTTGGAAGCAATACTAAATATTCTACAATTAAACACTCCAACACAGCATGAAGCCGCAAAAGAAGACTTAACTTTGCAGTGAACCTACAAATATAAAGAAGGGAATCCTTGTTGGACATCCAGAGATTCTTAAAAGAGTGGTCAGTATTTGTGATCTGATACCCCCTGAATAAAACTTTAAGGTACACTCCAAAGTACTCATAAAAGCCGAAAAGAATGGAATAACAGTCCCTCGTGGATGTACGATGGAGCCCAGAAATGGTACACCGGTTCTTAAAGCGCTAAAGAATTACAAATTCAATTCTTAGGCTCTCTGGAAATGTCAAACAACATTAAACAAACTGGAAGAGAATAACAGACTAAAGCTAACTTAGGCGCAAGGCCATGAAAGCCATGAAGGCAACAGTTTATTGCTCTAACATTTTAAGTGGCAAAGCTGCCATTCAACACTCCAATCAAACATTGCTAAATTTGGGGAAGCGTTTGGGTGCTGAGCGAACAGTCCGTGTACGAAGCCAACGGGTGTGGACTTTGCAAAAATATGCAAATGATTATTCATCGTGCATAAAAAGAAGTTTGCTTTTCTGCAAACTCAAATTTACAATTAGGTGACCTTAGTTATCTGTATCTCCGGTTGTATACGCCGTATGAG
The DNA here is from genome assembly GCA_951905685.1 of Eumerus sabulonum. NCBI lineage: Eukaryota > Metazoa > Arthropoda > Insecta > Diptera > Syrphidae > Eumerus > Eumerus sabulonum. The sequence continues at coordinate 217,074,875 of OX645060.1, forward strand.
ACGTTAGAAAGATGAGACCTAGTACTAAAGAAAACTTATTTGACATTTGATCGAGAATTAGAGCACTGCGTTGCAGCAAATGTAGGCGTCTCACTGGTGTAAATCACGAAGAGATGCTTAGCAAAAGTGCAATGACGCCCCCAAGTCTTTTGCAGTCAATTCTCCTTAAGGATAAAAAGAATCCTGCGAATTTCCTGCAGACATCGCGCTTAGTCTTCCTGCCAGAGATATTCCCTCCATCTACGATTGTGTACATTAAGGACCCAATCTTTAACATTAAAGACCCAATCTTATTTCCTAGGAACTCAGAGTGAATTAGAAATAACGCCGACAATACAATACCGACTTTGTTCAAAAAGGTGTTGAGTTCATGCAATAACTTGGAGCTGATTAAAGGGTTGGACACAGCCTTGGCTGTCATTGCAGATGCATATGCTTTTTCCCTTCCACCTGTGCTTCACAACATTGTGTATGGCCAATAGGATTGCTTATATCACTGATTAAAAGACAGACCCATATTTTCCTAACGAATAGAACGAAACGAAAATACAGTCTTCTGCAGTTTCGGTATCTAGCCAGAGCCAGTCCTGACGCCTTGAAAATCTGACAGTGAAATTATAGCGCAATAAAATGACAGGTGTCATTGCGTCGGAAGGCACCTCCATGGTTTGTAGGATGTTTCTCGCGCAAGCGCACTGTTATTCCAATGCGAGTTCTACCAAAAATATTTCTTTTGAGTCGAGACATGGCTTTCAGAGCGCACTCTCTGATAAATATATTAGGTGGTACAAGAATCATCATAGCATCTAGAGCAGCGCGCGGCGTGCTGGGGAAAGCCCCCGTACAGTTGAGACAAACCGTTATTTGGAGTTTGGTGAAAGAGGCAACGACGTATTTGCGTGTTAGCCTGTTTCACCAGACAACCGGTGCATAGGAGATTATCGGTCTTATCATTGCCGTATAGATCCAGAGGACCTTTACCGGCGCTAAGCCCTATGTTTAGCTAGAAGCACTTTTGCATTGGCCAGAAACTGAGAGCGCTTTGGTGGTTTTTGACTCAAGATGCTTTGACAAAAGAAACTTGCTATCTAAGATGACTCCCAGGTACTTAGCTTACTTGGATATCGGGATGGGACTGGTATTTAGCACCAACTGAGTCATGTCAGTATTTTCCTTCTTCTCGTGAAGAGGTCGACATCAGTCTTGAGAGGATTAATCGAGAGCGCGTTTCTTGTATATATCGGTCATATTTAGCCCCGCCTGTGCTTTGAGACAGACAGTTGGCAGAGACAATGGCGACATCATCCGCATAGGCCCGGGCATAGATTCCGGAGATATTGAGAGCATCGAGCAGAGAGTCGTCTGTCCTGTGCACAAGCCTTGCCGTGCCGTCTAGCAACATTACAAATGCTGTCGAACGTTGCGTTATAAAAAGCTCTTTCAAGGTCGACGAAAATGCCTAGGACATATTCGCACCTTTCGAGTGCGCATTCAATTCTCATAATTAGGTTTTGACGCGCAGGATTGCAGGAATCCGCGCTGATGAGTATGTTGCATATGTTGCATCTTCGAAATGCATTCATGCATGCATTCGAAGAGAAACTTTGCGCAAGGATGTTAGACTGATTGTTCTTAAACTCTTGGCGAGTGAGTAATTCTCTTTCCCTATTTTGTGAATGAAGCCTAGTTTCACCGTGCGCCAAGAAATATGTATATGTGCAAGTGCCAGGCTACCAGTGAAAATTCTTTTCAAAGTAGGAAGCAGGTGCCTTATAAATACCTTTTTGCAGCATAACAGGGTATATCCCATCATTGCCTGATTACTGAAAGCTATCAAAGGATGCTGCAGCAAAGTCAGTGGTCTCAGTCTTTGTTACGCGCGACGCAATATACCAGCTATGCCGAGCTGTTTTCATCATTTCACAGTTACCATTGAAGGCGTATGTAATGTGCCAATGACAGTCTGATTTCCTGGGGAATTGGTCTGAAGAAGAAAACAGAGAGTTTATAATTTTGACTCAGTAAGGGTACTATCAGATTTTCTGAGTGCATTTAGCTTTGACGATTTTCCTCCTTTGAGGACTGTAACCGTAGAAGTCGTATAAGAATCATTCCTTCAATTACGAATAAGCTCCTTACATTCCTTTTTTGCTCCTTCAACCGACACTTATTCTATTCATCTTCCGAATTCGATTTGAGTGATCTACTCCGAATTCAGCAATTTTGCTTGATTACGTATCCATTTAACCAAAAATGGTCCTCATGGGAGGACAAAATTTTGTCTTGAAAATGAAGATCAAGCTGAATCATGTTTTCGGCACATTTACCGGACCTACGACGCGTATAATTTTCATGCGGTTTCAATCCTTTCACAAGTTGAACCTTATAAGCTTTTAATGCAACATTTTTCCATAAAATCTACCACAAGTGGATGGGCACAGCTCCCATTGATTTGGACGATGTCGAAACGTCCCATTCGGATTCTCCTGAACACTGCACGCCACAGACTGAACGCTACGGCTATGAAGGACCAGAGCCAAGCTTCTCTCAATCACCCATACTTTGTGTGATTTACATTCGATGGCCTTGGTGTTATCGGGATCCGAATTCGCTCATCGTGCGTCAGAGTCCAACACACTAACCACTGCGTCACAGATTATGTCGACCGTAAAATAGACGTAGCCCACTATAAGTTTGGCATTGATAAACCACAAATCAACTCTCAACTGTCAAATTGATAATCTGATTGATAATTTTCCCATAGGTGAAAGGGGCTTACAATTAATAGCCGGTTCGGAACGACGAAATTCGGGAAGCTTTTCTTGACATTTATACTACACGGGGTTTCGCCAGTACCTCGCTGAGGAGAAGCACCATGAAAAACTTGTTCGATGATATGGCTGTTGTCGGACCCGATCCCGTGTCCTGGCAGCTGCGTCACGGCATACGTCATACAACTGGTCACGATTTGTATGTTGGCGTTACAGTCCATGAAGGACCTAAGCCGAGCTTCTCTCAATGACCCATGTTGCATGTGATTTCATTTTCCCATAGGTGAAAGGGATCTACAGTTTATTGCCGGTTCCGAACGGCGAATTTCGAGAAGCTTTTATGACAATTTTACTCCAGAAGAAACACCATGAAAAACACGTTCGATGATGTGTCGGGATTCGATCCCGTGTCATCGGCGTCAGAGGCCAACACACTACCCACTGCGCCACGGTGCTCTCAACTGGTCACTATTTGCTTACAGCAAATGCAATAACTCAATACATATTATACCGGCTGTCAAAATTGACTACTTAACTCTATGAAATCCATGCCTCAATCAAGTGCAAATAGAAATACACACTCTAATCCTAGCATTTAATTATGTTTCTAATTATCTCATCTCAAGACACTATTGCATCTACAAATGAAGCTTGTGCCACCAAGTGTTTTGTTTTTCGCCCCCTCGTCCCGCTGAGAGAGTTCGCCTTTGAAGTAAGACCGAATAGAAAGCAAGAAAAAGCGAATAATAAAAACAAAATGAAAAGCACGTCGCCGAAGTCATATTTAACTTGTACACACATACCCAATCCTCCTAGGCAAATAAGTCTTCAAGAGCTTTTCAAATCAACATTTCATATGAGTCCACCCCCGTAATTCATCTACATTTCTCCGCACACCCATAAACATACGTATCAAACATAAGAGGAAAACCTCGTTTAAAGTAAGGAAACCTAACCAACTTCTCATCACACCCGACCAGATTAACGCTGACATACAAAGATGGCAATGTGATGTACCAGGCTGCTGATGTGATGTGCGACAGTGCATACAAGTGACACATGTGCAAATGTGACCCGGTCGGAGGTAGGAAGATAGATGTTTGGTTACGGAACGAGGGTGCACATTTTGTCACTTAAACACGTACGTAGATTTTATGTACTCGGCTTTTTCTTTTGTTCTTGCATCTCATTAACTGAAAAGGATTTGAACTTCCTGCAAGTGTGGAATTTACAATTACACAAGATTTCCACTCTGCAGCACAAAGTAATAGTGGGTGTGGGAGCTGAGAGTGGGCGTAAGTGATGGGTTACTCAGAAGTGGCATGCGACAGGCGTTCGTCTTCTGCTTTAGCTTTTTCTAGCCGCTTTTGTGTGGTTTTATTCCTATGATGAATGGAACAAATTCATTCCATAGGTACTGTTTTGCTTCCCTTTCGTTTTTTTGTTTTTTTGTATGTGAAAAACTATGATTAAAACTTCCTTGTGCAGAGGAAACATCTCGTCATTCTTATCACTTTGCATCGACACTCAGTAACTCATGTGGACCTCGCTCACTCGGGTGTTCACTCAACGTTAAGGGAAAGCACTCTCAAGTTAAAAGTGAATACCATAACCTAAATATTTTTCAATGTCACTCGTTGACAGGAATGGTTCTATCAATATACTCGTAGTACTCCCATCTCCGGTGCATTTTACCACATCCACATGTTGGTCGGCTTACACAGCTGCGTACGGATGTACTTCGTGAGTTATTTCTTTTTTCATAAAAGGATTCACCTGATGAAAATTGAATGGGGATTGCATAATTAGGTGTTGGTTTTTGGCGGAGTTGCTTGTTCTAGCCACAGGCGCGGCAAAGCAGTAGATGTAGAGTGCAAGCATGTTTCCGCCCGTGCAGATTAGGTTTAGGGAGAGTTCGGTGGGTAAGAAACTTAGTCAAGAAATTGTGATTACATGATAAATTTGAGAAATTTGGAAAACAGGAATACTTTGGCGTGCACTTAGCGCATTATAAATTCAAATTTCTTTCTAAAGTTGGTCCTTCAAATCTAATCGCACTAGAAGATGCTTTTTACTTCGTAAAGTATGCAGATATACTCGACGCATGTACTCGGGTGGCCGTGGTGCAGTGGTTAACATCATCGACCGCCGAGCGGAAGGTTTATGGTTCCAAATTCGCTTCATAGCCAAGAAAAAGTAATTCCTATACGGACAAAAAGCATGCAACGCAGTTGTGAATGGAAAGTGACCAGATGTACTGCTGCAGGCATAACACTCACAGTATATGGTCAACCGAACTTTATCCTCTGCGTATGCAATACTAAAAGTGCTTGAACGAATTACTACGGACTATAAACAACGCGAATTTTGGTCGGCTCTCGTCCTATCTAGGTCTAGGACAACCACCCCTGAGAGTAGTGAACGAACATCAACGACCCCAACCACTGCACTCCGTTCAGGTTGTGTGGGACAATACATCATAAGAGAATATAAGAAAACATATGTATGTTACTTAAACGTATTTCCCTTTTTTAAGGAACTGGTGAGGCTAACTTAGAAAATATAACTGAGAGGTCAATGAAAAGAAGATCATAACAACTGTTATGTTAAACATTTCGGTGAAGCTCAGGCTACACAATTATCTATGTTTTTCGAAAGGGCTGGCAAAGTGCAAAAGTCGGAGAACTCTTCTACTTAGTTCTTTTCTTTTTATCGTAAATATGGATGTATATAACTTTACAGCAGTTGTTCCAGGATTGTATTCGGCTCTCTCTTCAATGCGATTTGATATCCTCTATCGATTCAAAACGGTGTCCCCGGAGCGGTTTTTTGAATATGCTAAATAGCCAGAAGTTGCATGGTACCAACTCAAGAGAATACGATGTTTGTGGCATAATATGGGTCGAGTTTTTGGCGAAAGGATCACAAAGACTTACTGCATTGTGAGACGATGCATTACCGTGTCACAAATATCCACAAACCACGTATAAAGTTCAAATAATATTCTTTGTTGACAGAATGACCCGACGGAAGGAACTTGCAATGCACAACACAAGAATAATTGAAGAAAATCTTGATCTTGTGGGCGACTTTGGCATGTTTTTTTAGTCTTGCCTCCCATTCAGTACGATATTCACTTTATGGATTTGCTGCTTCTGGGTCGAAAACAGACATAACTCCAAGTGTCTTTTTCTTCTTCTTTCTCATCGGGCGCTAAAAGTTCGAACATCAAGAATAGTGGATGAGTGTCTGACGCCGATCGCGATGTGATCATTCTGGTTAGTGATTGATTGGTCTGGCAAACGCCTTTGTGTATATAGTCGGGTGCGGGAAGCACATACTGGCTAGAAGGAGATTCCGTCCCGTTGCCTGTGTCCGTTATCGGTTGTGGTGTCGTGCAGGCTGTGTTTGCCGATGATTCCTAACTTAGTATTGAAATCTCCTAGTACAATTTTGGTGTTATCGCTGGGATATTGGGCATATTTTCTGTCTAGGAAATCGTAAAATTCATCTGTGCTGGAGTCATTCTTGTCCTCCGTTGGGGTGTAGACGCAGTTCAGGCTGATATTAGAAATGTAGCCTTGATACGGATCGTTATGAGGTGTTCGCTGACATGCCGACAGCTTGTGACTTTTTACCTTATTCCACTTCGAACGACAATCTCTCCCTAAAGCAGTCGCCGTAGTAGATGTCGCAGTTTTTCTTCCGCCTTATACCCGGTTCATTCCATTGCATTTCCTGGATGGCGGTTAAGTCCGCTTTAAGTTGTTCAGCTGCACGTGGTCTGCTTAGGGCTCTAACATTCCACGTACGGAGGCGAAGATAACTGTCCATTTTTCGTTTTTTGCAAGGGTCGTCAACATTAATTCGTTCCGTTTTATCCGAGGCTTGTGGTTGCTTCTGAGCAATTGTGGGGTCTTCCGGGTACAGTTCGCTAGACCATAGCCCAAACGACATTAATCCGGTTTCGTGGCGCAGTATGCATGCTTGCCATTCGTCCTCTTCCATTAGTAATTTCCATGCTCAAGAAAAATTCCAGATGGAACCACGAGGAGATAGAAGTAGGACCCCGCTAACAGAGCTGCAGGGTGCAAGAGGCCCTTACTTGCTGTTTTTTTAGCGGACCAGTGCCTATCGGGAGATGCTACTCCTAAAAGGCCTTTGTTAGTCTTTTACTATCCTTTGATCGTCTCTTACCATCCATCCTCCTGATATCCAGCGAGCATTGGTTCACGCACTTAATTACAATTTTTGAATGTTAAAGACAGTCCAACCAATTTAAAAATTGAAGCAATTCCCCGAGTCTATTTGCGCGAGTTATGTACTCGTAACATCAATACTCCACCCACCAATGTAACGGATCCTACAACCACGTCAAATCCAATAACTGCAACAACTCCAACAACACCAATTACAACAGCTACAAGAAACAGAATGGAACCGGCGGGCTTGGCAACAGGAGACACAATGCTGGTAGCAGTAAACACCTTCGTCGTATGCAGTTGTAGTTGAATGTAGGCGGTCATGATTGTAAGGCCAAAAAACCATTTTTGAAAAATAAATCAGAATAAAGTAAAAACTTAATTGGCGCAGTCGGGTTTTGCAATAGTTCGGAGTTCACCATCAATTAAACCTATCAGTTAATTCACTGCTTTTAATACCTTCACGTGTGCAAGTGGATATTGCATTTAGTGGCGGTGTGAAAAGATCAATTGTACGTGAGTCTCGCATCAAATGCTTATTGGTGTAAAGTAAACTTTGCAAAACGGGACGGGACCAAAGAGAATTTTAATTCCTTGACTTTGGTTGAATCTTCGACAAATTGATCAACGATATAACATCAGAATCGTTACCATCGATCTTCAACGAGCATTTGTATGTAAGTCTTACTTTTATTACCACATTCTCATTCCTTAATACCCTTCCTTCCCTCACCTTGCGATAGCCGTATGTTTAAGGAAGATAGAAAGCGACGCTCATGTAAACCGTATAGTTTTAGTGATAGTGAAGAACATATTGGTTTTCGCTCAAATAAGATGGCAAATAGTAAAGAGACTTCTAATCCTGTGAATGGTGTTGCTGAGTTTTCTGGATTGAATCTTGGTGGTATAATGTGGGTACTATAGAAAATAACGCGACCAATTCTGTAAATTTAAATGACGTTAATAATATTTTTAATTCCCTAAGAATTCCCGATGCCATAAAAGATGTGCCGCCATTTAACGGGAATCGTAGATTATTGTATGATTTTTTTAAATAACGTTGAGGAAACCTTATGGGTACCATAAGTTGTACACTAGCTAAAATAATAATGAGAGCGATTAGAAATAAAATAACAGGAGAGGCGAACGAAGTGTTAAATATGTTCGGTACACCTTTGGAATGGTGTGAAATAAAGTCCAATCTTATTTCACATTATTCAGATAAGAGAAATGAGACCTTGATTAGAGACCTTCATACCGTTACACAAATAAACGACACAGTCGAGCAGTGAAGATACTTTCAACCTTAAATAATCATGTTCAGATTCACAAGAAAGACCATCAGGTAGCTATAGCTAAGAACCGGCTTTACTCCGAAATGTGTTTAAACATATTTGCCATAGGACTATCTGAACCGTTCGGTTCAACGGTAAGGGCTATGAGGTCAACTACTGTTCAAGAGGCATTCACTTTTTGCACAAAAGAGCAGAACTCGTACTTCATTAGATCCACCAACTTTAAGACTAATATTAGACCGCATGGACCACATTTTATCCTGGAAATTAATCAAGACCCGTTTAACCCAAATCCGTTTTTCATTCAAAGTGCGAATCTACACATATCCTCAGTTCAAAATAGTTCGAATGTTCCAAATCCATTTGCATATAACCAGCATCAAGTCCAACACATAATAGTTCCAAACAAGAACAGTTTCCCACCAAATCAATACCAAAATCAAAATGTTTTCGCACCTACATATATCAGATCTCACCCAACCTCTTCCCATCCAAATTGACATAGCTAGCGGCAACACTCGTAATACAAGAACTCAACAATCGAGATTCCGACAATCAAACTCGTTCAATAAGCCCGGTAGTGGCATATTTAATAATAATAAACAACACCAAATTATATTGGCCTGGAAGTTCATAGTATACAACAACATCCTGCATACTCGTACTATACAAACTCAGTTACTGGAGAAAACGTAGAACAACAGCAACTTACGTATCACAAAAATGTTAATACTAGTGTGGACCCCGACCCAAAAATCAAAACGAAACATACTCGTATAGCCCCTATACTTATTCCAACGAAGCAAACCACGAAATCGACGACACAAATTTTCGATTAGTCGCCTCGGACAACCAGTGGGAAACGTTGATATAAATGTTTATTTATTATCTTACACTATATTAACATATCATCTTCTTCTGGTTGACGTTTCAGAAGTCTGAAGTTTCTGATTGACACTGGAGCTTAAATTAATTTTATCAATCTCGAATACACAAGCACAGATAGTCATGAAATCATAAAACTAATTACAGTAGTGGTTATTGTTGTTATTTAATAAGTATAAACTGAATAAGCAGGTTATACGTTTAAAGAATTCAAGACAGATGACAAACTTACTTTCCTCGTTGTACGGACTGAATGCATCGTGTTTAGATCTGAACTCACTTTACGTCAATCAACATCCTTTAAAATTAATGACAAAACCATGGTCGTGGGCTTTTCCGCTCTCGATGGTGAAGGTCTTCGAACAAGCAAGCAATCATCCACCTCGTGTTACCAATTCAATCGTGTGTAATAAACTTAATAATTACGATAAGCGTCTCTATTTTTTCATTTATGAATTTTACTTTTCACTTTGTTTTTTTTTTTTTTACTTTTTATTATTGAATTTACGAACTGGGAAGTGCTCACATTTTCTTCGTCCCAACAGAACGAACATTTTGGTGCCAAAATCCGGAACGCTTATATTATTTTACGACGAAGCTAATTCGCATATACATTTATTTGTCATACCATCATTGTAAAAGTTATAGTTTTCCGCGTGTGCTGAAGTGAGGTTACATGTGCCGAAATGTCTAATCCATCAAAAAATTCAAAGACTTCGGCTTCCTCCGACTTTTATGCACAGCAGAAACAGCTTATCGAACGCGTAGAAAGCCTCGTCAACCATCGGAAATCGCCGCAAGATCGACTTACAATCGCGTGTTTCAAACGACGCCTGGATGTTTTGGAGAGCCATTATCAAGAATTTAATTTTAATCACAAGCTCCTCATTTGTGAATCGGACGATGTTGCGAGTGCGTATATCAAAGAAGATTTGATGACAGTTTTTGAAGAAGTGCATATAGCAGCATGCGGAGAAATCGAAAGTGATTTAGCCAAATTGACTTCATCCATAGAAGCCCGGCATGAATTCCCATCCGCTGTTGGACCCAACTCCACATTAACCTATACGGAAGGCGTGTCACAAGGTAACTTTCACGTCAGACCCCCCCCATCAGCATCTCCCCCTTCAATGGAACGTATAGCAATTGGTCATCTTTTCATAGTTTATATGACTCCATGATTCACTCAAATACTACGTTAGCAGACATCCAAACATTTCATTACCTGAGAAGTTCCTTAATCGGCGATGCCGCCAAAGTCATTGGAGAATTACCCCTGCAAGCTGACAACTACGATGAATTACTGTGTGAACGTTATGATAATAAATGAATCCTCTTCCAAAAGCACATGAAAACATTTTCATCGTTTCCTACCTTTAAAACCGAGAGTGCTACCAGTTTAAACCGACTGTTGAAAGTGTGTAAAGAGTGTGCTTGTATATTGAAATCTCTGGGCTTCGAACATAAACATTTTTAACCTATCCCAGTATATTATTTTTCGGAAAAATTGCCTCACGACACCCGTGAGTATTGGGTGCAATCATCCGGTAAAAGTGAAAATGTTCCCAACTTTAAGGAGATTACGTATTGCATCGAGATTCGTATTCGTACAATTGAAGAGATGACCTCACAACGTGATAAAATATCTTCACAGACAACTTTTAAACAAATCAAAAGAGGCTCATCCAACCCGATTGAATCCATCAAAATCAAACATTCGCGATAATTTTATATCAAAACACAAACGTCTCATATCGCAAAGAACGATCTACTGAGAATGCGATACATCCCTTAGTAGCGCGTGTTGAAAATAGCTTCACACGTAAAGAAATCGCAATTTGCGCCTTCCTCGGTATTGATGATGTTAAGATGTTCCACTGGCTTTATGCCGCGATAGTTAGACCTGTTATGAACTGAAAACAACAATCGCTAAGCCTCAACGCCATTAGAGACTAGCGTGTTTCACCTTAAGTGCGCTATGCCAAGCGGTCCCACAGCAACCCGAGAGGCACTGATTGGACATACTCCACTGCACCTATGTATTTATTAAAAATGCCGCAATAAGCAGTGCAATCAGAATTTCTAGCCTAGACACAGGCCTACTGTGTAGGCCATTGGGTCACATGTCCATTCTGCAACGTCTTCCTGAGCAGGATATACTTACCACGGTCTCGAACGCATTACCACTCACGTTCGCTTTTGACAAGAGATTTGAGATACTGATCCCAACCCGCATAGCTTGGGAAGGCGATCTCTTGCTCAACGTCAAGGGCATCAAATGGTACACAGATGGCTTCCAGTCTAAAATTAACTTTTTCCTTGACAAGTGTCTCTAAAAAAAAAAAAAAAGAGTCTGAAAAATCGCAAGATCTGTTTTTGGAACAGCGCTCAGCCGGTCCAAAAGCCTTATTAAAAAGCGAATAATAATATATGAGATGATCTGTTGTGTTGACCTTAGACATGACCACGCCAAATTCAGTAGAAAATCCGCCGTGAGAAGAATTCACCTCATGTGTCGTGATCAATGTGAAAGGCAACCAACAGAGTAGGGTTTACAGTCAACTAAGTATTGCTCAACCGTCGTGGCCAGATTTAGTTCAATCATTTCTATTTTAAAAAACCGAGAATTAAAAGCTATAATACACAACTCACTTTTCGTCCTCTTTCCCTAACCTTCAGAGTAATTCTGCAATTTTGATTTGGTTCCGGTGTTGTGTCAGCAAAGCCTATCAAGGATTCAAGTTACCATTTATTACATGAGTCGCTTTTTTTTGTTTTTGTTTAGCAAACACCTAATCATGTCATTAGCATAATTAATTAAGCATTAAATAGGAAATGGATATTTCCATAACCCTGGCTTCCGCTAATACGATTTCTTTCCATGTGGCACAGATTGTATAGACGTACGCCCACTGCAATGAAACTTTATGCAAAAAAGATAATCGCTAGTTGACAGCAGTAGGATATTGTTCTTCTTTACGACTAACTGTAATATAATACATTATCCGTTCGTTGAAAGTCAAAGCGTTTACTAACGAGCAGCAGGCTTTTTCGATTCAATGACTCTTCGAGTTCTTGGAGTTGGGCCCAATGACATTGGAGCTAAATATACACAATGCAGTTGTAAACCTAATTTTATTCTGGATCAACTATCAGTTTCCTAGACTATTAAGAGGAGGATTCCTTACCACATCCCTCGGCAGACATGTGATACACTTTGCTCCATACGAGAAGAGAGCTCATCAGGAAGTATTATACAAAGGAATCCAATGTTTATAAACAATTGATTCGGTTTCCTTTCCCCGTTTAATGACGACTATAAATTGATTGTTTTCGGTAAATGAAATACTAAGTAAACTCTAGTCTCGTGTTGGCATCCAAGACTAATTACTTAACTTCCCAGTCTAAAGCTCAATACCCGAAGAGGAGTTTTTCCCGAGGAAATTTATCTGTTTCTTTAGTTCTACCCTTGTATGGTACCTGTATCCATAGACCGGCTTGGCCTTGTTTTTCTTTTTAGTCGACGGCTCCTATTTGGTTCCCGCATCGGTTTCTCAGTCATTGGTGGGACATTACACAACTTCATTACATGGAGGCCAGTACATAAATCAAAGTCGTGTTGAGATGGTTTTTCCATTCGGATGGGTTCGGTTAGGTTGGGTTAGGTTCGCTTTATCTTGGCTTCTTTGACTCATACGGATGGGTACATGGTACGGTGGCGGCATGTACATCTTGGTCTTGCACTTAATGGATAAAGATTTATCTTATTGGTTGCTTAATGCCATCCTTGGTCGGGTTACGTTTTCGTGGTGGTGGTTATGTTACCGATGTTCCGGCTGTTGGAGTTCAGATTCCTCCCTGCCCCGGGGGTTTGGGTGAAATTTTGGTCCTTCCGAAGTTTATTTGGGGATTTTTCGGTTAGTTTCCTCATTTTGCTTTTTCAGGAATCCTGACAGGTAACACAGTGGCAGATAGAGACAGGAGATGAAGTGGAAAGAGCCACCTTCTTGGTTTGAAGGCGATTATCTCTTTCTTGTTGTGTTTTTTGGAATGGTAAAAGATATTAAATCGATTGGTAAAAGTATTTTCGTTCGCATTCAAGATAAGAAAAAATTCTTTATTAGTCATGCTTACTTACAGGGCATTAGTCATTTGCGTTTTATTGACATTGACTTGCGACTTCAGAAAACTCCCCAAGAAACATTTTTAAGAGGTCAGATCCACCATCTCGGTGGCCAGTTTACATCGCCTCTATCAACCGTGCTCTTAAATCGCTCAGGCAGAATATCCAGCAGAATGTCTAACTGTCGTTTATGTTCACATCATCAATTTTGAACCAAAAAATTGTTTACGGTAGAGCTTTCCGGACGACCGCATCTAAGGTGGCGCGCATTGGTGAAAAAGGAGCTCAAACAACTGGGCGTGCGACACTGGAAGCAGCTAGCCAAAGATCGTGCCGTCTGGAGGGGCTTGTTGGTTGAGACCTTGGTTCACCCCAAACTGTAACGCCATCTAAGTATGTAAGTAAGTAAGAGCTCTCCGTTGAAGTTAGTGGCAATGTCCCTGTTTTGGAGGAACCATTGGTTGGTTCGTTGGTAGATTGGTTAAGTGGCCTCTCCCGTAAAGCGGTGGTTTAGAGATTTGCAGCAGTGCCGCATTCGAGAGCTTTTATTGTTGTTTGGCTGCCTGTGTAGATGACAATGTCACTATCGTCGGCCTCACGAATTGATGTTAATTCAGCTTGGAACGTATTGCAGTGGCTCGATGTCTAAAGGATTGTCCGATTTTTAGGGTCGAGGTGCATAGAAACCGGCACCCACACCATTAGCTGTCCTTTGCTTGGGAAATTCATTCCCCTCCCATTGTCTTCAGATGGGAATTGTTGTTTTATACAGAAACTTGAAGTCCAGGGTCGGAATACGAGTGTGCCCCATTTCGAAGATCTTCCAATGAGCAAATTCGTTAAGTCGCCGATTTCTTTGCCTTTTCCTTTCCAAAAAGATCCAAGGGGAGTAGGTGGAGCATTGTGTCGAGGGCTGTAGTGGGAATTGTTCGCATTGCCCCGGTTATGCCATCCTTTGCACTCTACTTAGAAGCTTGTCATAGTTAGATCTGTACAGTCTCATCTACCAGGCTAAGCGACTATACGTTAGTATAGGGCTAACAGCCGCGGTATGATATGGGGTCTGATACCCCATCTAGTGCTCAAGGCTTTCTTGCAGGTGTGCATACGCATATAGCGCAGTTGGTGCTTTTTTGATGCGTTCTTACGCATTCAGTCCCCAGTTCGCTCTGCTTACTTCCCTGAAGACGGACACCAAATTCCACCTATTGAGGTACAAGACCTAGTAATAAGTTTTTTTTTTTTTTTGTTTTTGTATAATTCGCGCAGGTTCAAGAGTTTATACTCTTATGATGTTTATCACACAACCTGAACATAGTGCAGGGGTTTGGGTCCTAGATGTTCGTTCACTACACTCCAGGGTTGGTTCTCCTAGATAGGATTCGAGAGGAACCAACCGAATTTTCGCGTTGGTTGTGGTTTTCAGCAACTGTTCCATGCACTTATGGTGTTGTATTAGAATTGCACACACAGAGTACGATTTTAAAGTGACCATATACTGTGAGTGTTATGCTTTCAAAAGTGTGTTTGATTACTTCTTATTCACAACAGCTGTGTTGCACAATTTTTTTTCTTGGCTATGGAACGGCTTTGAACTACAGACCTTCCGCTCGACGGTCGGTGATGTTTACTACTGCACCACGGCCACTGCCAGCCAGCGGTGCAAACGACACCTTGTCATCGCATGGCAATGCCAATGCCTTCGACACCGTTTGATCTATGACATGATGAAGGGTAGAAAGTTCGTTGTGAAAATTGCCAACGTGACTTCTACTCGAACATTCGAAATTAAAAATGGACTGCAACAGGGCACAGTGAACTCGCCGATCCTTTCCAGCATTTACATCAGCGATCTGTTTTTCTTCGCCAATCGATAGCGTGCGCGGACGACTTAGTTGCGTACGGATCAGGTCCAACGATCGATGTCATTGCTATTTTATTGCAGCGTAACTTCGACAAAATTCAGCAGTTCTGTGATGACTGGAGGTTAAAAATCAACTTTCCAGAAATCAGAGACTATTTTATTCAGAACGCCTTTGTCTAGGGCCTCTAGGGACACTAGAAAGCACTGGAGAAGGTTCTCAATCCTTAAACCGCACGGACGTCCACTGGCAAATAAAAGTCTAGTCAGATACCTTGGGATCTTGGGAACTGAGGAAATTCAAGAGAATGTCTTCGAAAAAATACTGCGAGAACATAGACTCGCTACCAACTGCGGCCCTGACTCCATAAAGCGCTATCACAAGAACACACCAATGAACTTGGGCTGCTTCGTAAATCGGACGGTATCTTTACTGTCACTCGCAGGAAAACTCTGGAGACCTTGCTTGAATTGCGTTTCTCTGGTTCTCCTCCCCAGCTTATGTCTTTTAACGATCAGACGAACGTCATAAATAACATCGACAGTAAAACGAACAGCCTCTCTGTTAGACTTTTTAGCCCCGATAAAGTTAAATTGGCAATTGGCTCATTTAAACCGTATAAGGCCCCAGGCAATAACGGCGTCTTTCCTGCTATTCTACCTGAAATGCCTGAACATGATTCTATCACCACTTATAGTTATTTGTTTGGGCTACATCCCTCAAATCTGGAGAGAAGTCAACCTTGTCCTCATCCCCAAGATTTGAAAGCCAAGTGAACAACCTAAATTCTATCGCCCTATCAGTCTAACATCGTTCCTATTAAAAACAATGGAAAAACTGATAGAGCAGATCAGAATCATCTGATTCACCACTGTTTTCTAATCAGTATGCATATCGCAAAGAACGATCTACTGAGAATGCGCTACATTACTTAGTGGCGCGTGTTGAAAATAGTTTCACAGGCAAGGAGATGGCAATTTCCGCCTTCCTCGAGATTGAGGGGGCATTTGACAATACTGGCTTTGACTCAATCACCACTGGCACTTTCCTATAGAGGTGTACACCAGCCCAGTAATCATTGGAATAGGGCGATACTAAATAGCCGTATTATATCGGCCAAATCCGGAAAGGTCTCGGGGACAGTATCCGCGGCTAAAGGATGTCCACAAGGAGGAGTTCTTTCACCCCTTCCCTGGTCGATAGTTATCGAGGACCTACTCCGCAAGCTAACCACTCTCGGTTACGAGGTCATCGAACATGAATTGACCTTGATCGCAGATTTAACTGGAACTCCAATATTAAAAACACACTTACAAAGGCGACTAAGGCCTCGTGGGCCTGTTGACGCACTTACGGTTAAACCTGGGGATTGAAACCTAAGGTAATCTACTGACTATATGCCGCGATATGGTCGACAAAAGTTGAGCAAAAAACGATAATCATTAAGCCTCAACGACTCCAGAGACTAGCGTGCCTCGGCAATACAGGAGCTATGCCAACCTGCCCTACGGCAGCTCAAGAAGCACTGATGGGATTCACTGTTCTGTACCTTTTTTTTAAAAGGTTGCATTCATTACGTAGTGCAATCAGAATCCCTCGCTCGGAAACAGGCCTGCTATGTAGGCCTATGGGTCACATGTCTATCCTGCAACATCTTCCTGAGCTGTTATGATTACCACGTTCTCTGACGCATTACCACACACCTTCACTTTTGACAAGAGATTTGAGATATTGATCCCAAACCGCATAGCTTGGGAAACCATTGATCCCTTGCTCAACGTCAAAGGTCTTAAGTGGTACGCTGATGATATCCCCACCTCCTCGTGGTGCCATCTGGAGATTTCCTATGAAAATTGCGCCAGAAAACAGGATTAGTCAGTTGGGCTACGGCCTATTAAGCCGTCACTGTAAAAAACCACAAACTCCGAAACAACCATAAGCCTGGGATATAACGGACCGGATTTATGTTGACGACCCTTGCCAACAACGAAAAAAGGACAATGATCTTCGGCTTTGTACGTCGAATGTTAGGTCCCTAAACAGGCCACGTGCAGCCGAACAAATTGCGGACACCCTAGACCGCTACAAAGCGGACATAACCGCCATCCAGGAAATGCGATGGAATGGACCGGGTATAAAACGGATGAAAAACTGCGACATTTACTTCGGCGACTGCTATAGGGAGAGAGGAAAACGATTGTTTGGATGCGGATTTGTTGTTCGAGGTGGACTAAGACAAAAAGTCTTAAGCTTTCGGCATGTGAGCGAACGCCTCATAACAATCCGTATCAAGGCTAAATTTTTTAACATCAGCCTGATCTGCGTCCACGCCCAAACGGAAGATAAGGATGACTCCGCCAAAGATGAGTTCTACGATCTCCTAGACAGAACGCATACCCAATGTCCCAGCTATGATATCGAAATTGTACTAGGAGACTTCAATGCTAAGCTGGGTAAGGAAAGCATCTTAGAGCGAGTCATCGGCAAACATAGCCTACACGACACCACATTCGATAACGAACACAGGCTGATTGATCTTGATACGGGGCGAAATCTCCTTCTAGCCAGTATGCGCTTCCCGCACCTCGATATTCACAAAGGCACCTGGCGGTCTTTTGATCAATCGACTACCAACCAGATTGATCACATCGCGATCGACGTCAGACACTCCTTCACTATTCTTGATGTTGGAACTTTCCGAGGGGCTAACATCGACTCGGACCACTATCTTGTAGTAGCCAAGATGCGCTTACGGATATCACGAACGCAGCGGAGCAGAGTAAGAATACAAAGTTATGACGTCGGAAAGCTACTATCGCCAGAAACCGCTCGTGCTTTTACCGATCGCGTCTCCATTAAGCTCTCCAATACACCTCAGTCCTCCACGCTATCAATAGAACAGCAGTGGCGCCTTTGCAAACAAGCCCAGAAAAGCTCTGTTTCCGAAGTTTGGGGTTTCAGGGCTCCACCACGAAGAAACACCTAGTTCGATGACGAGTGCAGGAGGATTCACACAGCGAAGCAGGATGCATATAAGGCCTCGCTGCATAAAAGAACAAGAGCAGCTCGTGAGCTCTACGAGTTAAAAAGAAGGGAAGAGCATAAGCTTCCCAGGAGAAAGAAGAAAGAGCACGAGAAGCGCGCGATTGAGGATTTGGACAGGTGTTACTGCAGGCGCGACGTTCGAAAGTTTTATCAACAGATAAAGCGAACATGCCAATGGATGGCAACCTGCAGGTATGAGGACGGACACCTAGTAGTAGAATCGCAGTCGATGCTGAGAATATGGAAAAACCACTTCTGCAGACTGTATAACGGCGATGTTAGTCAATATACCGCTGTCAGGCAGAATGATCCATTTCTAATCGACGAAGACCGCAGAGAACTCCGTCCCCCTGACCTCGACGAAGTTAAGATTGCCATATCGAAATACAAGTCGAATAAAGCTGCTGGCGGCTCAGAATGACCTGGTTAGGAGCATGTACCAGCTCATCTGTAAGATATGGTCAGAGGAAAGCATGCCCGAGGAATAGAGCCTCAGCATCGTATGCCCGATCCACAAGAAAGGAGACCCCTTTGATTACGCCAACTACAGAGGAATAAGCCTCCTTAACATCGCCTACGAAATTTTCTCTGCCGATTTGTGTAAACACTTGAAGCCTTTTGTAAATAAGCTAATAGGTCCTTATCAGCGCGGATTCAGGCCAGGGAAGTCTACCATCGACCAAATCTTCACACTACGGCAGATCC
This sequence comes from Eumerus sabulonum, assembly GCA_951905685.1. Taxonomy (NCBI): domain Eukaryota; kingdom Metazoa; phylum Arthropoda; class Insecta; order Diptera; family Syrphidae; genus Eumerus; species Eumerus sabulonum. The sequence continues at coordinate 217,093,763 of OX645060.1, forward strand.
TGGAAAAAACCAATGAATTTCAAGTCGACACTCACCACCAATTTGTCGTCTTCAAAGCCGCATACGACAGCGTAATTAGAGACGAGCTATACAACGCTATGTCTACCTTTGCCATACCTGCTAAACTCATCAGACTATGCAGGATGACTTTCGAGAATGCTCGCTGCTCCATCCGAATCGGTGAACACCTTACCGATAGTTTTGATGTCAAAAAAGGATTTAGGCAGGGCGATGCGCTGTCGTGTGGTTTCTCCAACATCATATTGGAAATGATTTAGGAAAAATCACTGGCCAATACAAGAGGCACAATCTATTTCAAATCCTCGCAACTCCTTGCATACGCCGACGATTTTGACATAATAGGTAGATCACAGCGAGATGTCAATGAGGCGTTTGCGTGTATTGAGTTCGAGGCAGCGAAAGTTGGTCTGGCGTTAAACGAGGGCAAAACTAAATATATGCTGTCATCAAAAAAAGACGCTCACCACCGACGTCTTGGCCAGAACTTTTGTATTGGCAGATAAGTTTGAGGTAGTTAAGGACTTCGTCTACCTTGGTTCCGCAGTGACCTGGAACAACGACATCAGTTCCGAAATCAAACGCAGAATCACTCTTGCCAATCGCTGTTTCTTCGGGCTCAGGAGGAAACCGAATGACAAAGTTGGCTCTATATAAGACCCTTATCATCCCGGTCCTGTTTTACGGCGCAGAAGCATGTAAACTATCAATAGCGGATGAGGAGTACCTTGGTCGTTTCGAGAGAAAGATTTTGCGCGTGATTTTCGGGCCTATAAACGCAGACGGGGGATGGAGGAAAAGATTCAACCACGACCTTTACGGGCTGTACAGCGACATGAGCCTAGTCAGGCGTCTACGGATTCAACGCCTAAGATGGCTGAGCTATGTAGGGCGAATGGACACCACAGCTCCAGCCCGGAGAGTCTTTGAATACAACCCCGAGGGACGAAAAAGCAGAGGACCCCACTTGTCTAAGAAGAAGTTAATCTTAGACTTAGGAGTGCCGGAGAAAGGTTCAGGACCTATGTACCTTTCGCTGGAACCTTTCCTGGCGAGTTGGTCGGCAATTTCTTCTTCTTCTACTTAACGGGCGCTACAGAATCGCAATACCTGTCCTGTTGCTGTTCAAATACTCCACCAATGGAAACGGTTTATACGTCCCCTAAACAAACACTCTATTAACTGTGGGCTGAGATACCATCTCAGGAAGCGTACCCTTCTTAGTGGAATGATGACTCCTGAGGGGATCTTCTCAGGTCTTAAAAGAGACATTCTAGACTTTATTAAGGAAGGAATTCGATAAATAATTGATTTGAATCTCTCTTTCAATGTACCTGATATATCGACATTGGTAATTTGTTATAAAATTCATTAAGAAAAAACTCTTCCTTGTTTGCTGATAGGAAAACAATTGCTTATGCAAGTATTATGCAGAATCAATTGTATCCTAATGCTTGTTGTAATGAAATAAATGTAAACCAAATTAAATGTAACCGTGGTGTAGGTCCGATTTCGAAAGCGCCCAAACCGAATTTCGAATTTTGATCGAACGCACTCATCGGTATATGTCAAATTAGCCGAGTAGAATGTGGCAAAACAAAAGAGGACGCCTTCGGAATCGGACCTGCAGCCGGACGGATTGCTAAATAGAAGTAAGTCGCCATTACATACAAAACTGTATCTAATATTGTATATTTAGAGAATAAACCCTCCCATCACACGTACGTACAGCGTGCAAAAGAGCGTTAATTCTTTGCGATCCCGGAGTTCCGACGTCCCATCCACCGCCAGTGGATAAAACGGCAACAAATTGACATCCCATCCACCGCCAGTGGATACAACGATAACAAATTTTATTCTTTCTATTTATGAGTAAAGAAGCCGCCATCACATATAAATTAAATTTTCTGTTGCAGCCAGCAACAAAGTTCAGTTTTCGGGGTTGACATCGCCGCAAAATATCGCCCGAGAAACACGCCATCTGAGATACGCCATTTTGTGTGTAACACTCATGCCAAACAACAAGCAACCAAGGCGAAGCCCACGCATCAAGGCGGGAAAGTCGCTGATAGGGTTTGTCGATAGCGATTTGGTAGAGAGTGACAACAACAGCACGATGAAAGAGACAACTTCCCATATGGAGCAGCAGCCAGCAGACGAGAGGATGGAAGATATTCTCAAGCAAATCAGCGAACTACGTTCACAATTGGAAGTAGCCACCGCCAGCGCGGCGGAAGAAAAAATAGAACGGATTCGTTTGCAAGAAATACTGAACGAACGGCAAAAATCTTCGCCCACGTTAACCATAGTAACAACGGGACCGACCGCTTCAACGGGATCAACGACTACATCGGGAATCAACATGCCAACAATACACTCCAATACAACAACTATGGAAAGTATGCCCCCTATATATACGAGTGCTGGATTTTTACAGAGTTATCCATATACAAGTGCTTCGCCGATTTTTCAATCGTCACAGTTTGTACCTACGACAAGCGCAGTAAGTAGCTCGACATATGCACACGGAGCCTCAACGTTTTTGCCGCCGTTAAGTACATTTCAGTCAAGTATCCAACAGTATGTGCCTCCAATTTCATTTGCCACGGCACAGTTCGGCACGACAAGCCTTCCCTCTCAACAAATAAACCATGGTGGTAAGCTGCACGATTTGCCTGAGTTTAATGGAAAACCTGAGGAGTGGCCAATGTTCTCCACTGCATATCGAGAGTCCTCCGCAATGTTTAACTACTCCAGTGTCGAAAACATGTTTCGACTGCAAAGATGTTTAAAAGGAGAAGCACGAGAGATTGTTGAGTCATTACTTATCCACCCAGCCAACGTGGATCAAGTTTTAGGAGCACTTGAATTCCGTTTTGGTCGCCCCGAGTGTTTGTTGCGAAGCCAGTTACTAAAGGTCAGGGAGATTCCACAAATTTTGGAAGAAAATTTGGAGAAGTTAATACCATTTGCGACAAAAGTGCAGAACCTGTCCACGTTCTTGGAAGCAAGCGGCTTACACCAACATCTGGCCAACCCAACACTCGTCGACGAGCTAGTGGGAAAACTGCCAATGAGCAAACGACTTGAGTGGGCACAAAGGAGCCTAAGTATTCGACCTTATCCTACAGTTAGACATTTTGGTGAGTGGGTAACAGAAGTTGCCAGATTGGTGTGCATAGTTACAGAGAACTCGTTAACGCCGTACGCCCAGCTAGAACCGAAGCCGAAGAAGGTCTTCCATGCACAAAAACAACAGGTTCAAGCCGCTTCTATTGACAACAAATGCCGCCATTGTGAAGGGAAGCAGCATTCAGTAGCCGACTGCCATGCTTATAACAGACTGGATGCAACAGCCAAATGGAACTTTGTAAAGAGGAATCGGTTATGCTTCTGCTGCCTCAAATATGGTCATAGTCTTCGCTCTTGCAGGTCTAGAAAGACGTGCGACATAGATGGTTGTGAGAGAATGCATCATCCATCTCTGCATGAAACACGAAAGACGATTGTGTCCACAGTGGCTATAGAAGACGGCGGAGCCATGAAGCCTATTCTCAGCTGCCACGCACAAGCGGATGCTAGGATTATTTTTCGTGTCCTACCGGTAAGACTCTATGGTAATGGAGTTGTTCAAAAAACATATGCACTCCTCGATGAAGGTTCTTCTGTAACCATTATGAGTGACGACTTAGCCAAGCAGTTGCGCCTCAACGGCAGGGCCAAGGACTTGAACCTCCAGTGGTTCAGTAAAGAGACGATCACGGCGCAATCTTTCATCGTGGATGCTGAGATAAGTTCAGACGTAGATGGGGCCAAGCGATACAAGATGCAGGACATACAAACGGTGAACGAATTAAATCTGCCAGCTCAAACAGTCACTCGAGCCGATCTACAGCGACGCTACCGCAACTTAGGAACAATTGCACTAGCCGAGTACAAGGATGCAAAGCCACAGATCCTAATCGGGCTCGATAACAGCATTTTAGGAGCACCAATTCGTACACTCCAGTCCAAGGGAGTTGGGCCAATCATTTGCGAGACGAGACTAGGATGGGTCGTGTATGGGAGAACGTCGACAAAAGTCATGGAGAAATCCAGAAAGAACATTGTCCTTCATAGCAGCCAAAGTGGACAAGACGAAGATAGTCTTCTGAATAAAGCCGTCGAGGATTATCTCAGCATAGAAAACTTCGGCGTCAAAAAGCCATCAGAACAGTTCATCTCTGCCGACGATAAGCGAGCTCTACACATCCTAGCAGCTACGACAAAAAGGGTTAACGGTCGTTATCAGACGGGTCTATTATGGAAGGAAGATGATTTCGAAGTCCCAACCAGTTTCGATATGGCAAAACGTAGATTCTGGAACCTAGAGGCCAAAATGCAGAAGGAACCCGAGTACGCCGCTAGGTATAGGAGCATAATCGACGACTACGTTCGAAAGGGATACGCCAGAAAGCTGACGACTGTCGAAGCCGAAACGAACACCGCTAGAATTTGGTACCTTCCCCACTTTGGTGTGATGAATCATAACAAGCCCAACAAAGTGAGACTAGTATTCGATGTAGCAGCGAAAGTCAACGACGTCTCCTTAAACTCTTTGCTGTTGAACGGTCCCGATGACAACCCTTCATTGATGAAGATCCTTTTCAACTTCCGTTTGAGACCTGTCGCAGTGACCGGGGACATACAAGAAATGTTTCATCAGGTTCTTATCCAGCCAGAAGATCAATGTTCACAACGTTTCCTCTGGAGAAAAGATAAAGAAAAGCCGATCGACATTTATCAGATGCAAGCAATGATATTTGGAGCTCGCTGTTCGCCATGCTCAGCAAACTACGTTAAAAACATTAACGCCTCTAGATATACAGATTTCTATCCGCGAGCTGTCAAATCCATAATAGATCACCATTATGTGGACGATTACGTCGACAGCTTTGACAATATACCGGAAGCAATTGAGGTAACTAAAGCGGTAATTTCTATCCATAGAGACGGTGGCTTTGAACTGCGGAACTGCATGTCAAACTCAATGGAAGTACTGCGAGGAGTTTCGAGTCTGGACGAACCTGGGAACCTGAGGGATCAGCTAGTGGACATGGATATTGAAGCAGCAATAGAGAAAATTCTTGGCATGTGTTGGGACTCAAGAGAAGACGTCTTTATGTTCAAGTGCAAGTTCCCTCGTGTCAAACGAGACATTATGGAGAACAACAGATGTCCCACCAAAAGAGAATTTTTGAGCATCGCTATGTCTGTTTTCGACCCACACGGTATGATCGCTAATTTTACCATCCACATTAAGATGTTATTACGATCGGTGTGGAGACACGGTGTTGGGTGGGACGAGCCGATTCCGGAAGAAGTTTTCGAGCGATGGAAATCGTGGAAGGCCGAACTTTCGACGTTAGAACAGTTTAGATTGCCTAGATGCCACAATCCACGTCTGATGTTGGCTAAGGATGTATGTCTTCACATATTCGTCGATGCCAGTGAAGAGGCCTTTAGTGCGGTATCCTTTCTTCGAATTCAGCTCGGTGAAAGTATTGGTGTGTCATTCATCTGCGGCAAAACTAAATGTGCTCCAAAGAAACTCATTTCAATCCCACGACTAGAATTGTCCGCCGCCATCTTGGGAATCAGACTCTGCAATGCGATAGTGGAGTGCCATGACTTGCAATTCAAAAGCCATACTTTTTGGACCGACTCGAGAAATGTACTCAGTTGGCTTCGATCGGAGCCCTGTCGTCATAAGCCATTTGTGGGGTTTCGAATAGCCGAAATATTGGACAGCAGCCATGTAAGCCAATGGCGTTGGGTCCCATCCAAGCTGAACCCAGCTGACGAAGCGACAAGAGCAAGATATCCTCCGAAGTTAGACGTCGAAAGCAAGTGGGTAAGAGGCCCGGATTTCCTACGGCTTCCTGAAACGGATTGGCCTGTGCAACCCGATGATGTTGGAAGTCAAGTGTGTGAAGACGAACTCCGACCGAAATTCCTCCTTCACGCAAACGCGGTGAGTGCCTCAGTTGTCGACTTAACAAGATTCTCAAGGTTTCCAAGGTTGTTGAGAACTACATCCTGGTTACTCCGATTTATTGATGCATGTCGACGGAAGGGAGTAGAAAAGGGTGAATTGTCTGCTGCAGAAATTGAAGCCGCAGAGTTAGTATTATGCCGCCAAGCACAAAATGATACGTTCATGAACGAAATCAGTCGATTAAAGCGTGATTTACCGGTCGAGAAGAATAGTTGCATATTCAAGTTAACTCCATACATAGACGAAGCTGGCCTACTTCGAATGTACGGGCGAATAGATGCCGCCACAACTATACCGTTAGCCGCCAGACGTCCGATTATCTTGCCAAAGGATCACCGCCTGACTAAATTGATTGTAGAAGATTTCCATCGCCGTTTACGTCACCAAAATAATGACACCATAGCCAATGAAGTGCGACTGCGCTTTTGGGTGCCAAGTCTACGCAGTGCCGTCAGAAAAGCCAAAAGTGATTGCATGTATTGCCGAATCCGAGCCGCTCGGCCGCAACCACCGTTGATGGGACAGCTGCCGGAAGACCGCCTGACGCCATTTGTAAGGCCCTTCACCTACACGGGGCTCGACTATTTCGGACCAGTGCATATTACCGTTGGACGCCACAGGGAGAAAAGGTGGATTGCTCTCTTTACGTGCATGACTATGCGAGCCGTGCACGTTGAAATCGCCAGAGATCTGTCTGCAGATGCATGCGTGCTGTGCATTCGCAACTTTATTAATCGACGAGGGATCCCTAAACGCATTAGGAGTGACAATGGCACAAACTTCATCGGTGCCAAAGGGGAACTACTGAGCGCTGATATATTCGATAACGACGCTATCAAGGCCGAACTTTCGTCCAAAGGAATCGAATGGTCGTTCAACTGCCCGTTGAATCTGCACGCTGGTGGCTGCTGGGAGAGACTTGTCCAGTCAATAAAAAGAGTTCTATCGTGTTCTATCGTTGAAATAGCACCAAAAATGGAAACGCTGCAGAGTGTTTTGATAGAAGCAGAGAACATCATTAACAGTCGTCCACTTACTTATTTGCCAATATCAACTGAAGATGAGGAGCCATTAACACCTAATCATTTCTTGTTAGGGGTCACCAACTCGACGCAAACACCAGGCCCTATTGACCAAAGAGCTCTTTGCCTCCGGAAGCAGTGGCGCATCAGCCAGCAACTTAAGGATCGTTTCTGGAAGAGGTGGATCCAGGAGTATTTGCCAGTCCTGACTAGAAGGAGTAAGTGGTTCCAGCGAGTAGAACCACTCAAGGTCGGGAACTTGTGCCTGGTTTGCGATGCCGATATTCCTAGAAGCCAGTGGATACGTGGACGAGTAGTGAAAGTATTCCCTGGGCGGGACGGTCAGGTTCGTTCAGCTGAGATCAAAACCGCAACTGGAGTCTTTCGCAGGCCTGCTGTCAAAATTGCTGTGCTGGATGTTGGTGAGGCTTTGGTGACACCGGAGCGCCTCACGGGGGGTGGAATGTAATGAAATAAATGTAAACCAAATTAAATGTAACCGTGGTGTAGGTCCGATTTCGAAAGCGCCCAAACCGAATTTCGAATTTTGATCGAACGCACTCATCGGTATATGTCAAATTAGCCGAGTAGAATGTGGCAAAACAAAAGAGGACGCCTTCGGAATCGGACCTGCAGCCGGACGGATTGCTAAATAGAAGTAAGTCGCCATTACATACAAAACTGTATCTAATATTGTATATTTAGAGAATAAACCCTCCCATCACACGTACGTACAGCGTGCAAAAGAGCGTTAATTCTTTGCGATCCCGGAGTTCCGACGTCCCATCCACCGCCAGTGGATAAAACGGCAACAAATTGACATCCCATCCACCGCCAGTGGATACAACGATAACAAATTTTATTCTTTCTATTTATGAGTAAAGAAGCCGCCATCACATATAAATTAAACTTTCTGTTGCAGCCAGCAACAAAGTTCAGTTTTCGGGGTTGACATCGCCGCAAAATATCGCCCGAGAAACACGCCATCTGAGATACGCCATTTTGTGTGTAACACTCATGCCAAACAACAAGCAACCAAGGCGAAGCCCACGCATCAAGGCGGGAAAGTCGCTGATAGGGTTTGTCGATAGCGATTTGGTAGAGAGTGACAACAACAGCACGATGAAAGAGACAACTTCCCATATGGAGCAGCAGCCAGCAGACGAGAGGATGGAAGATATTCTCAAGCAAATCAGCGAACTACGTTCACAATTGGAAGTAGCCACCGCCAGCGCGGCGGAAGAAAAAATAGAACGGATTCGTTTGCAAGAAATACTGAACGAACGGCAAAAATCTTCGCCCACGTTAACCATAGTAACAACGGGACCGACCGCTTCAACGGGATCAACGACTACATCGGGAATCAACATGCCAACAATACACTCCAATACAACAACTATGGAAAGTATGCCCCCTATATATACGAGTGCTGGATTTTTACAGAGTTATCCATATACAAGTGCTTCGCCGATTTTTCAATCGTCACAGTTTGTACCTACGACAAGCGCAGTAAGTAGCTCGACATATGCACACGGAGCCTCAACGTTTTTGCCGCCGTTAAGTACATTTCAGTCAAGTATCCAACAGTATGTGCCTCCAATTTCATTTGCCACGGCACAGTTCGGCACGACAAGCCTTCCCTCTCAACAAATAAACCATGGTGGTAAGCTGCACGATTTGCCTGAGTTTAATGGAAAACCTGAGGAGTGGCCAATGTTCTCCACTGCATATCGAGAGTCCTCCGCAATGTTTAACTACTCCAGTGTCGAAAACATGTTTCGACTGCAAAGATGTTTAAAAGGAGAAGCACGAGAGATTGTTGAGTCATTACTTATCCACCCAGCCAACGTGGATCAAGTTTTAGGAGCACTTGAATTCCGTTTTGGTCGCCCCGAGTGTTTGTTGCGAAGCCAGTTACTAAAGGTCAGGGAGATTCCACAAATTTTGGAAGAAAATTTGGAGAAGTTAATACCATTTGCGACAAAAGTGCAGAACCTGTCCACGTTCTTGGAAGCAAGCGGCTTACACCAACATCTGGCCAACCCAACACTCGTCGACGAGCTAGTGGGAAAACTGCCAATGAGCAAACGACTTGAGTGGGCACAAAGGAGCCTAAGTATTCGACCTTATCCTACAGTTAGACATTTTGGTGAGTGGGTAACAGAAGTTGCCAGATTGGTGTGCATAGTTACAGAGAACTCGTTAACGCCGTACGCCCAGCTAGAACCGAAGCCGAAGAAGGTCTTCCATGCACAAAAACAACAGGTTCAAGCCGCTTCTATTGACAACAAATGCCGCCATTGTGAAGGGAAGCAGCATTCAGTAGCCGACTGCCATGCTTATAACAGACTGGATGCAACAGCCAAATGGAACTTTGTAAAGAGGAATCGGTTATGCTTCTGCTGCCTCAAATATGGTCATAGTCTTCGCTCTTGCAGGTCTAGAAAGACGTGCGACATAGATGGTTGTGAGAGAATGCATCATCCATCTCTGCATGAAACACGAAAGACGATTGTGTCCACAGTGGCTATAGAAGACGGCGGAGCCATGAAGCCTATTCTCAGCTGCCACGCACAAGCGGATGCTAGGATTATTTTTCGTGTCCTACCGGTAAGACTCTATGGTAATGGAGTTGTTCAAAAAACAGCCGATCTACAGCGACGCTACCGCAACTTAGGAACAATTGCACTAGCCGAGTACAAGGATGCAAAGCCACAGATCCTAATCGGGCTCGATAACAGCATTTTAGGAGCACCAATTCGTACACTCCAGTCCAAGGGAGTTGGGCCAATCATTTGCGAGACGAGACTAGGATGGGTCGTGTATGGGAGAACGTCGACAAAAGTCATGGAGAAATCCAGAAAGAACATTGTCCTTCATAGCAGCCAAAGTGGACAAGACGAAGATAGTCTTCTGAATAAAGCCGTCGAGGATTATCTCAGCATAGAAAACTTCGGCGTCAAAAAGCCATCAGAACAGTTCATCTCTGCCGACGATAAGCGAGCTCTACACATCCTAGCAGCTACGACAAAAAGGGTTAACGGTCGTTATCAGACGGGTCTATTATGGAAGGAAGATGATTTCGAAGTCCCAACCAGTTTCGATATGGCAAAACGTAGATTCTGGAACCTAGAGGCCAAAATGCAGAAGGAACCCGAGTACGCCGCTAGGTATAGGAGCATAATCGACGACTACGTTCGAAAGGGATACGCCAGAAAGCTGACGACTGTCGAAGCCGAAACGAACACCGCTAGAACTTGGTACCTTCCCCACTTTGGTGTGATGAATCATAACAAGCCCAACAAAGTGAGACTAGTATTCGATGTAGCAGCGAAAGTCAACGACGTCTCCTTAAACTCTTTGCTGTTGAACGGTCCCGATGACAACCCTTCATTGATGAAGATCCTTTTCAACTTCCGTTTGAGACCTGTCGCAGTGACCGGGGACATACAAGAAATGTTTCATCAGGTTCTTATCCAGCCAGAAGATCAATGTTCACAACGTTTCCTCTGGAGAAAAGATAAAGAAAAGCCGATCGACATTTATCAGATGCAAGCAATGATATTTGGAGCTCGCTGTTCGCCATGCTCAGCAAACTACGTTAAAAACATTAACGCCTCTAGATATACAGATTTCTATCCGCGAGCTGTCAAATCCATAATAGATCACCATTATGTGGACGATTACGTCGACAGCTTTGACAATATACCGGAAGCAATTGAGGTAACTAAAGCGGTAATTTCTATCCATAGAGACGGTGGCTTTGAACTGCGGAACTGCATGTCAAACTCAATGGAAGTACTGCGAGGAGTTTCGAGTCTGGACGAACCTGGGAACCTGAGGGATCAGCTAGTGGACATGGATATTGAAGCAGCAATAGAGAAAATTCTTGGCATGTGTTGGGACTCAAGAGAAGACGTCTTTATGTTCAAGTGCAAGTTCCCTCGTGTCAAACGAGACATTATGGAGAACAACAGATGTCCCACCAAAAGAGAATTTTTGAGCATCGCTATGTCTGTTTTCGACCCACACGGTATGATCGCTAATTTTACCATCCACATTAAGATGTTATTACGATCGGTGTGGAGACACGGTGTTGGGTGGGACGAGCCGATTCCGGAAGAAGTTTTCGAGCGATGGAAATCGTGGAAGGCCGAACTTTCGACGTTAGAACAGTTTAGATTGCCTAGATGCCACAATCCACGTCTGATGTTGGCTAAGGATGTATGTCTTCACATATTCGTCGATGCCAGTGAAGAGGCCTTTAGTGCGGTATCCTTTCTTCGAATTCAGCTCGGTGAAAGTATTGGTGTGTCATTCATCTGCGGCAAAACTAAATGTGCTCCAAAGAAACTCATTTCAATCCCACGACTAGAATTGTCCGCCGCCATCTTGGGAATCAGACTCTGCAATGCGATAGTGGAGTGCCATGACTTGCAATTCAAAAGCCATACTTTTTGGACCGACTCGAGAAATGTACTCAGTTGGCTTCGATCGGAGCCCTGTCGTCATAAGCCATTTGTGGGGTTTCGAATAGCCGAAATATTGGACAGCAGCCATGTAAGCCAATGGCGTTGGGTCCCATCCAAGCTGAACCCAGCTGACGAAGCGACAAGAGCAAGATATCCTCCGAAGTTAGACGTCGAAAGCAAGTGGGTAAGAGGCCCGGATTTCCTACGGCTTCCTGAAACGGATTGGCCTGTGCAACCCGATGATGTTGGAAGTCAAGTGTGTGAAGACGAACTCCGACCGAAATTCCTCCTTCACGCAAACGCGGTGAGTGCCTCAGTTGTCGACTTAACAAGATTCTCAAGGTTTCCAAGGTTGTTGAGAACTACATCCTGGTTACTCCGATTTATTGATGCATGTCGACGGAAGGGAGTAGAAAAGGGTGAATTGTCTGCTGCAGAAATTGAAGCCGCAGAGTTAGTATTATGCCGCCAAGCACAAAATGATACGTTCATGAACGAAATCAGTCGATTAAAGCGTGATTTACCGGTCGAGAAGAATAGTTGCATATTCAAGTTAACTCCATACATAGACGAAGCTGGCCTACTTCGAATGTACGGGCGAATAGATGCCGCCACAACTATACCGTTAGCCGCCAGACGTCCGATTATCTTGCCAAAGGATCACCGCCTGACTAAATTGATTGTAGAAGATTTCCATCGCCGTTTACGTCACCAAAATAATGACACCATAGCCAATGAAGTGCGACTGCGCTTTTGGGTGCCAAGTCTACGCAGTGCCGTCAGAAAAGCCAAAAGTGATTGCATGTATTGCCGAATCCGAGCCGCTCGGCCGCAACCACCGTTGATGGGACAGCTGCCGGAAGACCGCCTGACGCCATTTGTAAGGCCCTTCACCTACACGGGGCTCGACTATTTCGGACCAGTGCATATTACCGTTGGACGCCACAGGGAGAAAAGGTGGATTGCTCTCTTTACGTGCATGACTATGCGAGCCGTGCACGTTGAAATCGCCAGAGATCTGTCTGCAGATGCATGCGTGCTGTGCATTCGCAACTTTATTAATCGACGAGGGATCCCTAAACGCATTAGGAGTGACAATGGCACAAACTTCATCGGTGCCAAAGGGGAACTACTGAGCGCTGATATATTCGATAACGACGCTATCAAGGCCGAACTTTCGTCCAAAGGAATCGAATGGTCGTTCAACTGCCCGTTGAATCTGCACGCTGGTGGCTGCTGGGAGAGACTTGTCCAGTCAATAAAAAGAGTTCTATCGTGTTCTATCGTTGAAATAGCACCAAAAATGGAAACGCTGCAGAGTGTTTTGATAGAAGCAGAGAACATCATTAACAGTCGTCCACTTACTTATTTGCCAATATCAACTGAAGATGAGGAGCCATTAACACCTAATCATTTCTTGTTAGGGGTCACCAACTCGACGCAAACACCAGGCCCTATTGACCAAAGAGCTCTTTGCCTCCGGAAGCAGTGGCGCATCAGCCAGCAACTTAAGGATCGTTTCTGGAAGAGGTGGATCCAGGAGTATTTGCCAGTCCTGACTAGAAGGAGTAAGTGGTTCCAGCGAGTAGAACCACTCAAGGTCGGGAACTTGTGCCTGGTTTGCGATGCCGATATTCCTAGAAGCCAGTGGATACGTGGACGAGTAGTGAAAGTATTCCCTGGGCGGGACGGTCAGGTTCGTTCAGCTGAGATCAAAACCGCAACTGGAGTCTTTCGCAGGCCTGCTGTCAAAATTGCTGTGCTGGATGTTGGTGAGGCTTTGGTGACACCGGAGCGCCTCACGGGGGGTGGAATGTAATGAAATAAATGTAAACCAAATTAAATGTAACCGTGGTGTAGGTCCGATTTCGAAAGCGCCCAAACCGAATTTCGAATTTTGATCGAACGCACTCATCGGTATATGTCAAATTAGCCGAGTAGAATGTGGCAAAACAAAAGAGGACGCCTTCGGAATCGGACCTGCAGCCGGACGGATTGCTAAATAGAAGTAAGTCGCCATTACATACAAAACTGTATCTAATATTGTATATTTAGAGAATAAACCCTCCCATCACACGTACGTACAGCGTGCAAAAGAGCGTTAATTCTTTGCGATCCCGGAGTTCCGACGTCCCATCCACCGCCAGTGGATAAAACGGCAACAAATTGACATCCCATCCACCGCCAGTGGATACAACGATAACAAATTTTATTCTTTCTATTTATGAGTAAAGAAGCCGCCATCACATATAAATTAAACTTTCTGTTGCAGCCAGCAACAAAGTTCAGTTTTCGGGGTTGACATCGCCGCAAAATATCGCCCGAGAAACACGCCATCTGAGATACGCCATTTTGTGTGTAACACTCATGCCAAACAACAAGCAACCAAGGCGAAGCCCACGCATCAAGGCGGGAAAGTCGCTGATAGGGTTTGTCGATAGCGATTTGGTAGAGAGTGACAACAACAGCACGATGAAAGAGACAACTTCCCATATGGAGCAGCAGCCAGCAGACGAGAGGATGGAAGATATTCTCAAGCAAATCAGCGAACTACGTTCACAATTGGAAGTAGCCACCGCCAGCGCGGCGGAAGAAAAAATAGAACGGATTCGTTTGCAAGAAATACTGAACGAACGGCAAAAATCTTCGCCCACGTTAACCATAGTAACAACGGGACCGACCGCTTCAACGGGATCAACGACTACATCGGGAATCAACATGCCAACAATACACTCCAATACAACAACTATGGAAAGTATGCCCCCTATATATACGAGTGCTGGATTTTTACAGAGTTATCCATATACAAGTGCTTCGCCGATTTTTCAATCGTCACAGTTTGTACCTACGACAAGCGCAGTAAGTAGCTCGACATATGCACACGGAGCCTCAACGTTTTTGCCGCCGTTAAGTACATTTCAGTCAAGTATCCAACAGTATGTGCCTCCAATTTCATTTGCCACGGCACAGTTCGGCACGACAAGCCTTCCCTCTCAACAAATAAACCATGGTGGTAAGCTGCACGATTTGCCTGAGTTTAATGGAAAACCTGAGGAGTGGCCAATGTTCTCCACTGCATATCGAGAGTCCTCCGCAATGTTTAACTACTCCAGTGTCGAAAACATGTTTCGACTGCAAAGATGTTTAAAAGGAGAAGCACGAGAGATTGTTGAGTCATTACTTATCCACCCAGCCAACGTGGATCAAGTTTTAGGAGCACTTGAATTCCGTTTTGGTCGCCCCGAGTGTTTGTTGCGAAGCCAGTTACTAAAGGTCAGGGAGATTCCACAAATTTTGGAAGAAAATTTGGAGAAGTTAATACCATTTGCGACAAAAGTGCAGAACCTGTCCACGTTCTTGGAAGCAAGCGGCTTACACCAACATCTGGCCAACCCAACACTCGTCGACGAGCTAGTGGGAAAACTGCCAATGAGCAAACGACTTGAGTGGGCACAAAGGAGCCTAAGTATTCGACCTTATCCTACAGTTAGACATTTTGGTGAGTGGGTAACAGAAGTTGCCAGATTGGTGTGCATAGTTACAGAGAACTCGTTAACGCCGTACGCCCAGCTAGAACCGAAGCCGAAGAAGGTCTTCCATGCACAAAAACAACAGGTTCAAGCCGCTTCTATTGACAACAAATGCCGCCATTGTGAAGGGAAGCAGCATTCAGTAGCCGACTGCCATGCTTATAACAGACTGGATGCAACAGCCAAATGGAACTTTGTAAAGAGGAATCGGTTATGCTTCTGCTGCCTCAAATATGGTCATAGTCTTCGCTCTTGCAGGTCTAGAAAGACGTGCGACATAGATGGTTGTGAGAGAATGCATCATCCATCTCTGCATGAAACACGAAAGACGATTGTGTCCACAGTGGCTATAGAAGACGGCGGAGCCATGAAGCCTATTCTCAGCTGCCACGCACAAGCGGATGCTAGGATTATTTTTCGTGTCCTACCGGTAAGACTCTATGGTAATGGAGTTGTTCAAAAAACATATGCACTCCTCGATGAAGGTTCTTCTGTAACCATTATGAGTGACGACTTAGCCAAGCAGTTGCGCCTCAACGGCAGGGCCAAGGACTTGAACCTCCAGTGGTTCAGTAAAGAGACGATCACGGCGCAATCTTTCATCGTGGATGCCGAGATAAGTTCAGACGTAGATGGGGCCAAGCGATACAAGATGCAGGACATACAAACGGTGAACGAATTAAATCTGCCAGCTCAAACAGTCACTCGAGCCGATCTACAGCGACGCTACCGCAACTTAGGAACAATTGCACTAGCCGAGTACAAGGATGCAAAGCCACAGATCCTAATCGGGCTCGATAACAGCATTTTAGGAGCACCAATTCGTACACTCCAGTCCAAGGGAGTTGGGCCAATCATTTGCGAGACGAGACTAGGATGGGTCGTGTATGGGAGAACGTCGACAAAAGTCATGGAGAAATCCAGAAAGAACATTGTCCTTCATAGCAGCCAAAGTGGACAAGACGAAGATAGTCTTCTGAATAAAGCCGTCGAGGATTATCTCAGCATAGAAAACTTCGGCGTCAAAAAGCCATCAGAACAGTTCATCTCTGCCGACGATAAGCGAGCTCTACACATCCTAGCAGCTACGACAAAAAGGGTTAACGGTCGTTATCAGACGGGTCTATTATGGAAGGAAGATGATTTCGAAGTCCCAACCAGTTTCGATATGGCAAAACGTAGATTCTGGAACCTAGAGGCCAAAATGCAGAAGGAACCCGAGTACGCCGCTAGGTATAGGAGCATAATCGACGACTACGTTCGAAAGGGATACGCCAGAAAGCTGACGACTGTCGAAGCCGAAACGAACACCGCTAGAACTTGGTACCTTCCCCACTTTGGTGTGATGAATCATAACAAGCCCAACAAAGTGAGACTAGTATTCGATGTAGCAGCGAAAGTCAACGACGTCTCCTTAAACTCTTTGCTGTTGAACGGTCCCGATGACAACCCTTCATTGATGAAGATCCTTTTCAACTTCCGTTTGAGACCTGTCGCAGTGACCGGGGACATACAAGAAATGTTTCATCAGGTTCTTATCCAGCCAGAAGATCAATGTTCACAACGTTTCCTCTGGAGAAAAGATAAAGAAAAGCCGATCGACATTTATCAGATGCAAGCAATGATATTTGGAGCTCGCTGTTCGCCATGCTCAGCAAACTACGTTAAAAACATTAACGCCTCTAGATATACAGATTTCTATCCGCGAGCTGTCAAATCCATAATAGATCACCATTATGTGGACGATTACGTCGACAGCTTTGACAATATACCGGAAGCAATTGAGGTAACTAAAGCGGTAATTTCTATCCATAGAGACGGTGGCTTTGAACTGCGGAACTGCATGTCAAACTCAATGGAAGTACTGCGAGGAGTTTCGAGTCTGGACGAACCTGGGAACCTGAGGGATCAGCTAGTGGACATGGATATTGAAGCAGCAATAGAGAAAATTCTTGGCATGTGTTGGGACTCAAGAGAAGACGTCTTTATGTTCAAGTGCAAGTTCCCTCGTGTCAAACGAGACATTATGGAGAACAACAGATGTCCCACCAAAAGAGAATTTTTGAACATCGCTATGTCTGTTTTCGACCCACACGGTATGATCGCTAATTTTACCATCCACATTAAGATGTTATTACGATCGGTGTGGAGACACGGTGTTGGGTGGGACGAGCCGATTCCGGAAGAAGTTTTCGAGCGATGGAAATCGTGGAAGGCCGAACTTTCGACGTTAGAACAGTTTAGATTGCCTAGATGCCACAATCCACGTCTGATGTTGGCTAAGGATGTATGTCTTCACATATTCGTCGATGCCAGTGAAGAGGCCTTTAGTGCGGTATCCTTTCTTCGAATTCAGCTCGGTGAAAGTATTGGTGTGTCATTCATCTGCGGCAAAACTAAATGTGCTCCAAAGAAACTCATTTCAATCCCACGACTAGAATTGTCCGCCGCCATCTTGGGAATCAGACTCTGCAATGCGATAGTGGAGTGCCATGACTTGCAATTCAAAAGCCATACTTTTTGGACCGACTCGAGAAATGTACTCAGTTGGCTTCGATCGGAGCCCTGTCGTCATAAGCCATTTGTGGGGTTTCGAATAGCCGAAATATTGGACAGCAGCCATGTAAGCCAATGGCGTTGGGTCCCATCCAAGCTGAACCCAGCTGACGAAGCGACAAGAGCAAGATATCCTCCGAAGTTAGACGTCGAAAGCAAGTGGGTAAGAGGCCCGGATTTCCTACGGCTTCCTGAAACGGATTGGCCTGTGCAACCCGATGATGTTGGAAGTCAAGTGTGTGAAGACGAACTCCGACCGAAATTCCTCCTTCACGCAAACGCGGTGAGTGCCTCAGTTGTCGACTTAACAAGATTCTCAAGGTTTCCAAGGTTGTTGAGAACTACATCCTGGTTACTCCGATTTATTGATGCATGTCGACGGAAGGGAGTAGAAAAGGGTGAATTGTCTGCTGCAGAAATTGAAGCCGCAGAGTTAGTATTATGCCGCCAAGCACAAAATGATACGTTCATGAACGAAATCAGTCGATTAAAGCGTGATTTACCGGTCGAGAAGAATAGTTGCATATTCAAGTTAACTCCATACATAGACGAAGCTGGCCTACTTCGAATGTACGGGCGAATAGATGCCGCCACAACTATACCGTTAGCCGCCAGACGTCCGATTATCTTGCCAAAGGATCACCGCCTGACTAAATTGATTGTAGAAGATTTCCATCGCCGTTTACGTCACCAAAATAATGACACCATAGCCAATGAAGTGCGACTGCGCTTTTGGGTGCCAAGTCTACGCAGTGCCGTCAGAAAAGCCAAAAGTGATTGCATGTATTGCCGAATCCGAGCCGCTCGGCCGCAACCACCGTTGATGGGACAGCTGCCGGAAGACCGCCTGACGCCATTTGTAAGGCCCTTCACCTACACGGGGCTCGACTATTTCGGACCAGTGCATATTACCGTTGGACGCCACAGGGAGAAAAGGTGGATTGCTCTCTTTACGTGCATGACTATGCGAGCCGTGCACGTTGAAATCGCCAGAGATCTGTCTGCAGATGCATGCGTGCTGTGCATTCGCAACTTTATTAATCGACGAGGGATCCCTAAACGCATTAGGAGTGACAATGGCACAAACTTCATCGGTGCCAAAGGGGAACTACTGAGCGCTGATATATTCGATAACGACGCTATCAAGGCCGAACTTTCGTCCAAAGGAATCGAATGGTCGTTCAACTGCCCGTTGAATCCGCACGCTGGTGGCTGCTGGGAGAGACTTGTCCAGTCAATAAAAAGAGTTCTATCGTGTTCTATCGTTGAAATAGCACCAAAAATGGAAACGCTGCAGAGTGTTTTGATAGAAGCAGAGAACATCATTAACAGTCGTCCACTTACTTATTTGCCAATATCAACTGAAGATGAGGAGCCATTAACACCTAATCATTTCTTGTTAGGGGTCACCAACTCGACGCAAACACCAGGCCCTATTGACCAAAGAGCTCTTTGCCTCCGGAAGCAGTGGCGCATCAGCCAGCAACTTAAGGATCGTTTCTGGAAGAGGTGGATCCAGGAGTATTTGCCAGTCCTGACTAGAAGGAGTAAGTGGTTCCAGCGAGTAGAACCACTCAAGGTCGGGAACTTGTGCCTGGTTTGCGATGCCGATATTCCTAGAAGCCAGTGGATACGTGGACGAGTAGTGAAAGTATTCCCTGGGCGGGACGGTCAGGTTCGTTCAGCTGAGATCAAAACCGCAACTGGAGTCTTTCGCAGGCCTGCTGTCAAAATTGCTGTGCTGGATGTTGGTGAGGCTTTGGTGACACCGGAGCGCCTCACGGGGGGTGGAATGTAATGAAATAAATGTAAACCAAATTAAATGTAACCGTGGTGTAGGTCCGATTTCGAAAGCGCCCAAACCGAATTTCGAATTTTGATCGAACGCACTCATCGGTATATGTCAAATTAGCCGAGTAGAATGTGGCAAAACAAAAGAGGACGCCTTCGGAATCGGACCTGCAGCCGGACGGATTGCTAAATAGAAGTAAGTCGCCATTACATACAAAACTGTATCTAATATTGTATATTTAGAGAATAAACCCTCCCATCACACGTACGTACAGCGTGCAAAAGAGCGTTATTTCTTTGCGATCCCGGAGTTCCGACGTCCCATCCACCGCCAGTGGATACAACGATAACACTTGTCGTACCTACTCCATATTTGCACATTGCTTCAAAAAGTAGATATGAATTTGTTTTTTCTTGAAAACTGTTGCTTTCTTTTCAGTTGTAAATGGCCCTTCAAAAATGTTAACGAGCGCCATCTCTAAGGAACAATGAGTATGTGGAGGAATGGAATATCGGTTCTGACCTAGGCATACAGAATTGCGACAGGTATACGTTCTCATAGCATTGTTGGAGAGTTTACGTTCTTCGGTTGATGTATGGACTTTTTTCATTCGATACCACCACCTCAATTCAATTCGTATTATGTAATTGGATTGTGCCATAACTAGTGATGTTAGTTCGGACCCCAACCTGGTCGCTATGTGTTTTTGTACTTAGCTGGCGCCTCAATAGTTTGGATTGGGGTGCAGTCAGTGGCTAATACATCTGTTTTTAAGGAAGTAACGATATAAACCTTAAGACGATACCGCGTAAAGTTGTCAAACTCTGTGTATGGGCTATGTTCTAGTATAAAAATGTGGATGGTAAGCTTACAAATACAACCACAGCTTATAAATAGTACTCTGTGATTTTTTAAGTGTTTGGTTTTCGATTTTCCAAACAATGGCAGACAGTAGCTTACGTGTATAAACTTTTCATTTAAGCTGATAAGTTTAATGCCATTTACTTGCCATTTACTGTGGCGCGAAGAACTTGCGAATTGCGGTGCGAGCAGCTAAAGACCAGTCCTGGAAGGAGTTCGGCGAGAAGTTGGAAGGCGACCATAGATCTACGAAAAAGTTGTTCTGGAAAACAATTCGGCGGCTCAGAGGGAGGAAATTCAATATAATCGAAAGAGTCAAAGAGTTCTCTCCAATGAGATGGACAACTTACGCAGATGGAGCGAGCACTTTTTGGAGATCTGTAATCATGAAAACCGAGCTTGGTGCCAAAGCCAAGTTAGCGGTTTTTGACTCAGTATTTGTTACAACTCTCACCTATGGTCATGAAATTTGGATATTGACCGAAAGAATAAGATCGCGAATACAAGCTGCCGAAATGAGATTTCTTCATGTTATTGTGGGAGTTACTCGCCGGGATAGGGTAGAGAAACACGGCAGTGCGTGGGGAGCTCAATGTTGAGCAGCTGCTTCTCCGAATGGAAAGGGCTATGCTTCAATGGTTTGGTCACGTGAGACGAATGTCGCCATCATCACGACTTCCGAAGCGTGCCTTGAATGCAATACCATCAGGTAGGCTATCACTTGGCAGACCCAGGACGAGGTGGTTGGACCAAGTCCAAAAACACGCCTGAGTGCGTTTGAGCATAGCCCCTGATGAGATGGAGTCGATGGCGGAGGATCGAGTGGCCTGGAAATCCCGTGAGCGCGCACTGCCTCGCGACCAGTTTAGTGGAAAATGTGGGCCACTGAAAATGGATGTATGTATGTACTTACCATTTAATGTTGACCGCGACTACGTTTTAAATGGTTCTTTCGGTGACTCCAATTTTGAGCGAATAACACGTGCAATGTTAGACGAGTTATTTGATGTATCCCCAAACAAAAAAGCGTAAAATCGTTCAAAACGAATGATAAATTCCTCCCCGAATTCATTTTTCAATCGGTCTATCGATTCGCGTGCTGTGTGCTGAAACCACATTTCGACCAAGTTCATTACATGCATTTTAGGCAAGGAAAAATCAAAATCATTTAGCTATAGAGGACGCCATTGACGATGACATTGTTCCCACGGTCGATGATTTCGCTGGACCATAAATCGTATCTTCTTCTTTGGTGGGGTTACAGCCCATGAAGAACCAGAACTAAACTTCTCTAACAGGCAAAAATTTGCTTTGTCGCTCAAAATGGTTTTTCGACTAAAAAACGGATCATCCCCTGGCTTTTTTTAATTGTTTTGGTGGCGTTACAGGCCATGAAGGGCCAGAGACAAGCTTCAATCCCTCATGTTGTGTGAGAAGCTTGCTATCTAGAATAACTACACACTACGTATTTTACCACCTCGTATATCTCTCTAAAGACTTGTTCATTTTCTCCTTCTTAAACAAAGAACGAAGTCCGCTTTAAGAGGAAGAGCAGATTAACCATCTTTTCGGCAACAATCACCGATCAAATTTAATGTTCATTCGTTAAACATGAATCGGCAGAAAGAACGTAATCTAGTGCGTTGGGAACATTGAGCATTTGCCAGTAGTAGCCTGTGAACCAGTATTTTTATGTTGATCTATGTCATATTTCACTACTGTGTCCAAAAAGTAAGATAACATTTAAATTTAAAGGGCGGGCGGATATTAACTTGAGGAAATGCTTTCATATTTGATTGGTAGGGCGTCTTTGACATCCGTGCCAAGTTTCACATCAAAATATTCATTCGTCTTTGAGATACGCTTTGTTTTGTGAGGTGCTTAAAGTAATTTTCTATTATGCAGAACTTTTGGTGATAAGGCTTTGTTGAAAAAAAAAAAAATTATAAATAGTATAGAGAGCTACGAGAAGGGTGAGAATATAGTAAAGTATAAAGAGTTACAAGAAAGCCGAGAACGACGAAGTTCACGTCAAAAAATCAAAGACTTTTGTTGATGGTGTTGCCATCAGTCAATACTATTTTAAAATGTGTTTTGGACTCCAGATGCGCGAATCACAATTGGTGCCGAAAACACTGATTTTTTTATAAAAACATCTCCACGTTGATGTGTGTGAAATAATGATTTTTGGGTATCAGAAAAGGCATGCTGAAACTTAGATGTATGCTTACAACCTAGAAAAAAGGAATTGTGGCAAGGCAACTCTTGGTTTTTGCACGACGATAATGCACCATCCACAGTTCATTGATTCTTCGTGACAAAAACTCGAACCATATGGTTTTGAGACGATAGAGGAGATACAGACCCCATCGAAAAGAGAGTTGAAGGCCATCCCGGAAATCGACCTTAACAACTGTTTCGAAAATTAAAAAATCCGCATAAATCGGTAAAGTGAATTTTATAAGGCGTACTTGAAGTTTGAAGTACAACCTCACTAGATTTTCCTCGCTAAGAAGCACGTATGTTAAACAACACGCAGCAAGTGTGTCATTCGTAAGACTTTAACACGACTTTTAACACGTTTGATTCTTAAAATTGAGACACTGAAACTATAATACGTTCCATTGCGTGTCATGAATAAAAACTCTATTGACACCTTAAGTGTGTTGCAGCGCACACTTATTAATAATTAAGACACTTTGGATCAATTAGTAAAGCAAAAGGGAAATGTTCCAACTATATGCAACCTCGCCGTAATTTGCGAGTCGGATCCAATGCATAATAGTTAACAAAATGGACTCTTTACCCAGTGACCCGAGTTAAAATCTCAATGTACGCAGCCTTTCGCATTCTACCTTCGAGCCGATTCTGGCATGGTCGTCATGATGTTGTTTCACAACTAAAAGAAAAAATCAATTCAATCAAACAAAAACAAAGAACAATGTTTCGGCTTGATGAGCCTCCAAGCGAGAATTAGGTGAGTCTTATTATTTTGTCAGTGCCAAGTGACTTAATGCCATTTCATCGCCCCAGTCTGTGCATAGTCCCTATTTACCAGTCTGCAACAGGGCGATGTGGATCTGATTTACAAGGAAGTGAGTGTAAAGCTTGTGGTATCATCAGATTAGATTCTTGAATGCGTTAAGTTTTGTTGACTTACGAATTACTTTCTTAAGTTCTATTTTCCATTCACCTTCCGAGTTCTATTTTAATGACTCCTTATTTCTCTGAGTAGGCGTTACCATAATGATCATCAATTCACCAGGGAACCATCTTGCGAAGGGTGGTATTGCCACATGATAGTTCGGAACACTTGGTGACGGCGCTGTACAAATTTAGAACGGCGTGTTCTACCCCTCGTCCTAAGTTTAGACAGGACTAAAATGTGAATCTCCATTTCTGGTCTAAGTTGTATCTATTTCGGCTTTCTTAGATTCTCCCTTCACTACGAGAGACAGCTCTAAGAATTAATATAGATCTCAAAGTGTGTGTGGTTCCGTGTCAAAGTGGGCTCTAAGTAGAATTTCCATTTAGTGATGGACTTAACATTCCTATTGAATGAGTTTAAGCCGTTGTTGTGACACCACTTCAAATTTTGGTTATTGAGGTCAGAGGAAAAAAAAACCGGCCAAGTGCGGGTCGGACTCGCGCACGAAGGGTTCCGTACCATCTGTATAAATAAATATGAAAGAGACTATGTATGTACTATCTTCATGATGAGATATAGTTGTTCATCAAAGTGTCCATTGAATTCAAATCAATTATCTTACTTGACAGCAACGATGTGAATAGGTGAATAACAATAAATATGGGGAAAAGGTTTGCAGCTAGGATTAATTCATCAAAGACAGAGTTCAGTATGTGACCAAGGGGATTTTTTGGATGAAAATCATGTCTGTTGTATGGGAGCCCTCCTTAAAAATTCGAACAGCGAAGTCTTAGTAATAGGGTTCCGTTTTACCTTCGGGTACGGAACCCTAAAAATGAAATCTAAATTAAATGTGCTGCTGTAAAAAGACCAAAGGTCCTGCATTAGTATACGAAATTAGCGACTGCCTTTTAGTGGGGGAGACAGTATTGAGTCATGGGAACAGCAAACAGAAGCAGAAGAAGTTTGATTGTCGAAAGTGCATTAAAGAATGTTATTATGAGGTATACCTTCATCACTTACCATAGCTAGGTGAATACAATATGATGATAGTATTTTGTACGATAGTATTGTACGTCCTATTCCTAAGATGAATTAATTGGAGAAGGACAACTACAGGGTCTTTCATTAAGTCCTTCCTATTTTCAAATTTAAATTTCCTACTCGTTTGAAAGGTATGTCGATGCCATTATATACGAAATATATTATCGTTCAAATGCCTGCCATGATTTCTCTGGGTGGCACGCATCCGAAATGTCAAATTTTCCATGACTCTGGCGCATAAGCCATGTTGAATTTGACCGATGGCATGTGTCGTGTTTACTCTCCGGGCTGCTGTAGTTTGTGGCTTTTTCGCGTGGACCTGCGACCCCATAAGAAAAAGTCTAACGTGGTCAAATCGCACTATCTTAATGGCCAGTTCACATCACCTCTAAATGAGATGAACATGCCCGCGAATCGCTGGTGCAGGATTTCGAATGTGGCTTGAGCTGTTGAAATCACATGTCGTTGGAGTTCATATCATTCAATACAGTTCAAAAGAAGTTAGTAATCATCGAACTATAGCGTTGTCGTTGACGCTGATGGCCTGGCCAACGTCATTCTCAAAGAAATATGGACCGATGACGCCGCTAGCCCAAAATCCACCCCAAACATTGATCTTATTGGGACGCCTTTGAATCTCATGCCCCAAATTCGACAATATTGTTGGTGACGTACCCATTTTCTATGAAAATTAGGTTCAGTTTCCAACTGCTCCAGAGCCCATTCAGCGAACATATGTACGTCGTTGTCTATGGTCGGTTACCTTCAGCTCTTGGGTCAGTTATATTTTGTACGGGTGCAACCCCAAGTCACGACGCAGAATTCACCAAGTTGTGGCCTGCGAAAGGTCGAGTTCTTGTGAGCGACGCCAAATGGACTGCTTCGGATTCTCCTGCACACTCTCAGACAGCGTACAGCCCGTAAAGTTCGTGGTTGAATCTTTCCTCCATCCCCGACTACGTTTATAGGACCGAAATTCACTCGTAAAATCTTTCTCTTGAACTGACCAAAGACCAACTCATCCATTTGCGCCATTCAGCAGGACCGAGATAATAAGGGTGTTGTATAGAGTCAACTTTGTCGTCCAGGAGACTCAACTGCCTCCTGAGCCCAAAGAAAAAGCGATTGGGAAGAGTGATTCTGCGTTTGATTTCGGGCCTGATGTCGTTGTTCCAGGTCACTGCGGAGCCAAGGTAGATGAAGTTCTTAACTACCTCAAACTTATACCTGCCAATACTAACGTTCTAGCCAATGATCACATCGCGATTGACGTCAGACACTCCTCCACTATTCTTGATGTTTGTACTTTCCGAGGAGCGAACATCGACTCAGACCACTATCTGGTAATAGCCAAGATACGTCAACGGATAACACGAACACCGCGGAGTAGAGTTAGAACACCATGTTATGGCGTCGGAAAGCTACTATCGCCGGAGATCGCCAGTGCCTTTGCCAACTGCATCTCCATTAAGCTCTCCAATACACCTCAATCCTCCACTCAGTCAGTAAAGCAACAATGGACCATGTGCAAACAAGCTCTGAAGAGCACAGCAACGGATGTGCTGGACCTCAAAGCTGCACCACGACGATACACCGATGACGAGGGTAGAAGGATTCATGCAGAAAAGCAGGAGGCATACAAAGCCTCACTACACAAAAAAACAAGAGCAGCTCCTGAGCTCTACGAGCTTAAAAGAAGGGAGGAACATAAGTTTCTCAAGAGAAAAAACAAAGAGCACGAGAAGCGGGCGATTGAAAACTTCGAGAAGTGCTACTGCAGGCACGACGTTCAAAGGTTTTATCAACAGATAAAACGAATGTCTCAGGGCTATAAAGCCCGAACGGAGGCCTTTAAGGATGAGAACGGACACCTAGTAGTAGAATCGCAGTCGGTGCTAAGAATTTGGAAAAACCACTTCTGCAGACTGTATAACGGCGATGACAGCCAACATACCGCCGTCAGGCAGAATGATCCATTTCTTAACGACGAAGATCGCAGAGAATTCCGTCCCCCTGACCTCGACGAAGTTGAGATTGCCACGTCGAAACTCAAATCGAATAAAGCTGATGGCGCAGATGGACTGTCTGCTGAGCTCTTCAAAGCGGCTGCTCATCTGTAAGATATGGTCAGAGGAAAGCATGCCCGAGGAATGGAGTCTCAGCATTGTTTGCCCGATCCACAAAAAAGGAGATCCCTTTGACCGCGCCAACTACAGAGATCTTATACATACAAGATCTTGGCTGCCGTTTTATGTGAATAGCCGTTCGTAAATAAGCTGATTGGTCCTTATCAGTGTGGCTTTAGGCCGGAGAAGTCCACTATCGACCGAATATTTACAGTACGCCAGATCCTGGAGGAAATCAATGAAAATCGTCGAATTCAAGGCCGCCTACGACAGCGTAATTAGAGACGAGCTATATAGCGCCATGTTCACTTTTGACATTCCTGCTAAGCTCGCCAGACTTTGCAGAATGACTCTGGAGAACGCTCACTGCTCCATCCAAATCGGTGCAGAACTGATAGTTTCGAAGTCAAAAAAGTATTTAGACAGGGCGATGCACTGTCGTGTGATTTTTTTAACATCATATTAGAAATGATTGTGCAAAAATCCCAGGGCAATACAAGAGGCAAAATCTATTTCAAATCCTCACAACTCCTTGGATATGCAGATGACATTGACATATTAGGTAGACCACAGAGAGATGTCAATGAGGCGATTGCGAGTATTGAGATGTAGGCGGCGAAAATTGATTTGGCATTTAATGAGGGCAAGATTAAATATCTGCTGTCATCGAAAAAGGACATTTACCACGTCAGGACGTCTTGGCCAGAACGTGTATATTGGCAGATATAAGTTTGAGGTAGTAAAGGACTTCATATATCTCGGCTCCGCAGTGGCCTGGAACAACGACATCACCAAATGCTGCATAAAAAATTGGTTAAGGAACACAACGGATGACTACTGGTTACAAACGAAAGGTAGAAGAAAAGTCAAGTTGTTCCTCCCAACTACATCTCTCAGAAGAACGAAACAACTCCTCATGCTTTCGAGGAGTCCGATTCCCTCAATCACAGGTTTCCTTACTGGACACTGCCCAGTCAACAAACACCTCAAAACGATGGGCATTATACAAGATGACACTTGCAGAATGTGTAATGAAGACGAAGAAACAGCAGAGCACATACCTACTACGCCACTGTAACTGCCTTGTCAGTACATGTCATTGTCAGTTAGGGAAGTATTATCTTGAAGCAGAAGAAATCACTGCTAGCTCACTCCAAAGCATACTAAGTATTATCACTAACTAAGGATTCTTGAGTGAACTGTAAGTGGGGGACATCACAATAGGGCCACTCGTGGCCGCAGTGATCAGGCGACTTTATCCCACCCTCGTACCCTCTCTAACTTTAACTCGCTATATATGACTTTAATTACCCCGGTCTTGTTATACAGCGCAGAAACATGGACTTTATCTAAAGCGGATAAAGAAATCTTTGGTCGTTTCGAGAGAAAGATTCTGCGCGCGATTTTCGGTCCTATAAATACGGAAGGGGGTTGGAGGAGAAGATTAAATCACAAACTGTACGCGTTGTACAGCGACATAAGTCTAGTCTAGGCGTCTACGGATCCAACGCCCAAGATGGCTAGGCCATGTAGAGCGAATGGGCACCACAGCTCCAGCCCGGAGAGTCTTTGAATCCAACCCCGAGGGACGAAGAAATAGAGGACGGCCGCACCTCAGTTGGCGCGCACAGTTGGAAAGGGACCTCAACCAACTGGGCGTGCGACACTGGAAAAGACTAGCGAAAGATCATGCTAGGTGGAGAGGCATGTTGGTTGAGGCCCAGGTTCACCCCGAACTGTAGCACCCGCTAAGTAAGTAAGCACCACGGGTGGCCGTGGTTTACTGGTTAACATCATCGGCCGTCGAGCGAAAGGTCTATAGTTTAAATTCGTTTCATAGCCAGAAGCAATTCCTATACGGAAAAAAGTATGCAACACAGTTGTGAATGGAAAGCGACCAAACGTACTACTGCAGGCATAACACTCACAGTACATAGTCAATTGAAATTCGTCCTCTGCATATGCAAAATAAACACCAAAAGTGCATGAACCAATTACTGTGAATTATAACCAACGCGTAAATCTGGTCGGCTCTCGTCCTATCTGGGACAAACCACCCCTGAGAGTAGTGAACGAACATCTACTCTCCCTCTCCCTGTTACCTTCGCTCGCACAACGTTCCAAACGTGATAAGGCCCTAGCCTTGAGTGCAGGTGTAACAATAAAAAAAAAGAAGGAAAAAAAAATGTAATAAAATAAATGACTAGCTGCATTTTAATTCTACGGCAAGTAGCAGCAGCCTCAAAAAAAAAAAAAAATTAAATAAAAAAATGTGATCCTAGATGCCACAAAAATCGTGTCTCTGTTAAGCTACTAGAATAATCAAACATTGGGTAATTGCGTGGATTTACAATACAATTGCACATCGTGCACATTATTTATCGAGCAATTCGTGAAGTAGGTCCCTATTGAAAAGCCAGCCTAGTAGACCATTTTATCAATATTAAACTAATTTTGCAAAAATCACCTTAAGACCACCCAAAAATCAAAAGCCACGTATTTTTTCGTTCTTTAATTTTTCATTTTTTATCACAAATAATTTGAAGCTTTTTTTACAATACCGTAGTTTCGTCATACATTTTTATTTTTTCCATTTGTCATAACTTAATTTTTAGTTTTATTTTATTTGTTTTTTTTTTTTTTTTTTTTTGTTTGATTTACGAGTACTCGTACCTATTTATGTATTTTTTTCCATAAAACATCTGATACCATTTAAAATTATTTTCTAAATCGTTTCAATTATTCGTTCTTTTAGTTGATTTTATTTTCTTGAGTTTCCAGGAAGAATAAATCGAAATAAAAATAATATTATGTTTATGTACAAAAAGGAAGTGAATTGAGGTAAGAAAAACGAAGTAATGTTGTTTGTTTTACAATGAAAAAAAGAAGAGTTCCACTTAGTATGCTCAACACATTTACATCAGATCCTACTTATTATCCTATCAACTACTATTTAAATATAATATATTTTCATCAGGTTTATTAGATTTCATAAAAATACTAATATGCGTACAACACTAGTTAAACATAACGTACTTAGTTTATTATAACGTACTTGTCAATTTTCGTTAATTTATTTTGTTTTTATTGTTTCTGTTTTCTTTACCCTACACATTTTCAACCATTGCGCTATTAAAACAAATGCTCTTTTTTTTCTAAATTTATTTTTATTTAAATTGTTCTATATTTGAGTTTTTACAAAATTAAGAATGGAAGATTGGTTTCTTGATTAACGTCGTTTTGTTTTATAAAATATTGTATAAAGAGGATATGCGGATTGTACATATATATATTTTTCACTTATGGATATGCTCAAGGATATGGATAGTAATAGAAAAATAATTCTAAAATTATTAGTGTTTTCCACAGATAGGGATTCTGTCACGTGACATAACTTTGTTCGTTCGGTTGTAAATTTCAGGGCAAGTGTCCTTGAAGGAATTCCTTCTTATAATGATTTGATTTCCACTTGTGTGCCCGTTGCCTTCTGGAGGGAATTGCGCACACAAATATCATGGCGTAAAACTTTATCATTGCCAATGCAACTGAATAAATAATTCAAACAATGCAAATCGCCCGTTCTAGGTTGTTGTCGACGGCTTGGTCCTTCGCTCATTGGAAAGTCACACGTGCACGGTATGTCGACGAGAGTGTCAAGGGAAATGAAGCTATGGGATGTCAACAAATTAAAGTGGAGAATATAACGTTTAATGATATGCTTGCTTCCTAAGGGACTTGAAGTTTACTTAAATCATAAAATGATTTTATTTGATTTTGACTTATCCTTCCAAACTGTCGAAAGTTTACGAAAGGACAATGCTGGGTGTAAAGTTACCACAAGGGATATGTAGCTATATATATGTATCTATTATTACATTCTATGGAAAACACGTTTTGTCACTTCTTCGTGAAATACAATCTGTACGTTTTTCCTTTCCTTAAATTGCTAGATACCTTAGCCTAAAGAGCAGTTAGATTGTTGCTACAATTTCTCTATATATCTGTATCTTTTTGTTTTGTTTTTTTTTTTTTTAAAAACATTGACGTCTTTATATCTTAATACTTTACAATTACATAGTTTGTTTCGATCTTTTGTTTTCCTTCTTTTTTTTTTTTTTTTTGTCAATTACCTACTTATAGATAGTTAGTTACAATGCTTATTGGTTTTAGATTTAAACGGTTTTATTTAAAATTTGTGGACCAGTCTTATATAGATACATTTCCCTTTTCGCTATTTTTTATATTTCTTCTATTTCTCAAAGATAAATTGTCCGATTCGAAGCGATAGGGTACTATTGTTCTATCTGTTCAATTCTGCTCATTCCCATTTAGACACAACTTTCAGGTCCTGGCAATGTATCGGTAATGATGTGATTTCTATTCGAATTCGTTTTACTCGTTATCGATGTTGAAGGATTTGAGTTAGCCGACGATGTGCTAGCCAGAGATTTTGGCAGTGTTCCCGTTGTTGTCGAATTAGTGAGATTGTAATCGATTATACTACTCGCTGAGAGGTATTCGGCTATTGAGAGTTCGGCTTGCTTATGATGACTGCCGCCTATGCTGTTCGGGAGTGATGATTGATTGTTGGCAGGAATTATACCACAACTACTGTTGAGGGTGCTATTGCTTCCGCCACCGCCGCCTGGACCAGCACTTCCCATCCCACTGCAATTAGTGTAGTTAATGGTACTGGCAAGGGGATGATCGTATCGTGCTGTTATGTCGTGGCGCGAGTTCGGTAGGTTACTGGGTGCACAAACTATGTTGTCGGGCAGGGGTTTGATGGGCAGAGCATCGTAAAGTATCTGTTGGTTTTGGTAGGCTTTGCGGGCTTCGGCGGTTAGTTTGAGGGTGTTTTGTCTGCTCGACGCAGTACTGTGTTCATCTGTGTCATTGTAGTTCAATGGTGGTGGATCCTAAAATGAAAATTGCTGCTTTTAGAAATAACTTCTTCACAGATCTAAGAACAAAATAACGTTCTAAGATGCTTTAAGTAAGGGCTGTAAGTCTTTAAGGCTGTGAGGCTATAAGTAACATCTTCGTTGGGCATAAAATGACGAAAATTGCTAGTGTTAAAGGAGGAAAACCATATTGATAGATTTTAAGATGCAAGTATCATTCATAGCTGCGAGTTGGTGGTAATCTTGGACGACCGAAGACAGCACTACTTTTTTGGAAGCTGCGGAAGTTCGACTTAAGCACTCTTTTTCTTTTTCCCCATACAATGATGCTGTCAATATCGGAATTTAATGACATAACATAAGCTGCTGCTCACAGCCGAAGAACAGGGAACGTATGGTAGTGAACGAATATGAGTTGCTGAGGTTACTGTTATGAACAAAGGATTGAATTGGATTAGAAGTGACAAAAGACTGGCGGAGACAAAATGGAGCCCTGAGTCCGCCCAAAAAAACCTGAATTGAATGATTCGAAAATCAGTTTCCAATCCATTGAGGGAGAGATTCATCGATCCCAAAAGCACGCATTTTCGGCAAGGAGCTTCGCTATACTATATCAAACGCTTTCGAAATATCCAGTGCAACCATTTTGCTTTCACTTGCTTGATGAAGGAGCGATTCTACTTTTCGGTAATGTATGCCATCAATGTATGTTTCCGCGGTTCAAGATATTTTAACTGGCGGTTAATCAACGTTATGAAGGGTTATTATTGCAATGGGTCGGCAGTTGGAGGGCGAAAAAAATAAGCCTCCTTCTTGGAGCAAGTCCATATGAGTAGGAACCTCTTCAGAACTTTTGGGGAAATTATCTATTTAAAAATGTCTATAGACGTCTTGACAATCAACAGAATTATTTACGTTTAATAAATAATATCACGTATTAGCCGAGTAAAAAAAGAATTAAAATATTGTTAAAATTCATAAATGTTTCCTTAATCAAAGTTAGGAAAATTGACTTGGATTACCCTTAATCATCAGACATATTCGAAAAAAAGTTTTAAGATCCAAATACGAAAAAATGATTTATAGACCTTGCATTGTTAAAAACATAAACTCTAAAAATATAGAAGACCGATAATCAAAAAATTATTTTTGAATCCCAAGCTCTAAGCTGACGTGGGTACATTTCGTCAATATTGTATAGACATGCCCCCGACATCCCCGGCAAATTATTCCCTATTGGGAGCAATTACTGACAAGATAAACATGGTACAACACCATTCTCCAATAAAAAAGGGGCAACACATGGTCTAAAAATAATTTAAGTCTTTGTTCATTATTTTGAGTCAACTTTTACAAGCCTCGATGGAGAAAAGAGCTCAACTCAACATTCCTTCCGAGATATACACCAAACCTATAAATAAAATGACACCCAAGGAAATAGAAGCTTACATCAAAAATGAAAAAAAAAACAAAGTTAGAAAGCACACGGTAACGACCTACCGACAAAATTATAAAAAGTAGAAGGAAAAGATGCAACAATGGCAACCTCATACAGACCTATAAGCTTACTTCGACTTCTATCCGAGATTTTTGAAAAAACTCCTACTAAAAAGAGTATAGCCCGTATTAGCAGAGTCTTCATATCAGTTCTGTTTCAGAAGATAGTACGCAACTATTAAGCAGATAAATAAGGTTACAAATAGTTATCAACCGTATGAGATTGTAAAAATTCCTTAGTAGCAATGTGGCGCCGTAGCGCAGTGGTTAGTGTGCTGGACTCCACCGCACGATGAACGAGTTCGGATCCCGATAACACCATCGCCATCGAATGTTTGTTTCACGGTGTCCCTCCTCGGCGGGGTACTGGCAAAACTCTCCGTAGTATACTTGCCATGAAAAAGCTTCTCGATCAACGCCGTTCGGAATCGGCATCAAACTGTAGGTCCCTTTCACCTGTGTACAAAACAAATCACAAATCTGGCCCTTCACGGGCTGTAACGCCACAAAAAAAGAAGCAGTGTATCTGGATGAGGTGAAAGCTTTTGATTTAGTTTGGCACAAGGGTTATTGGTTAAAACTTTAAAAAAGTTACTTGGAACAACTTTAAACATTGTTTCTTTGATACAGCTAGCAACAAATGCTTTAATATTCAACCAATTAAAGCTGGAGTACCCCAAGGATGTATTTTAGCACCCCTACTTTACAACATTTATACCATATTAATTAAGTTGAACATAATTCAAAGACAACAGAACAAGTCTGTACGGACGATGACCAATGCTGAATGGTATTTTGCAGCAAAGACATTCATCATGATTTACAAATAAACATAATTGATCAAGAGATACACAAAGAAGCACAAAACATCTAACAAAAATTATATTACCCTGCAATCGGGAAGTAAATCAATTATGTATGTTAAGATGAGGAAGACTCAGAAGAAAGACAGACCATGGGCTATCGGAGAGAACAAACCTCCAATCGCTGTGGACGAACGAAAACTCACTTGTGTGCTTTCACCTATGGTATTGGTGGCGAAACCCTGGAACGAGTCGGAGTCTCAAATTCCTTCCTTGACAATACAAAAAAAAGAAACGAAGCATAAATATCCTCTCTCTACGATATAGCACTTTTCCTCGCTTATTCAGATTAGATTTAAAAATAATACTCCAAAAATCACCGATAAATCCTACGATCATCCGAAGATTTCCTGAAATAAAGAAAAGGTTATACTCACATAATCTGTAGAAGAGAAATTCGGTTTTCCTAAACACAAAGCACTCGGCCTGTTGCCCATTGGTGAAGACGAAGCACTTCCAGTTTTTTGTGCACTCAATATATCCGGTTGTTTCTCAATGCCCTGCTTTAGCGTATATGCAACAACAAGCCTTTGGTGACCGGCACCAGTTTCCAATGGTGCTGTGACCGTTACATCCATTCCTAGGAAGGATAACAAGAAAAATTGATTTTCTATTTTCCATGCCACCACTACATATTCAGTAGTGTCTCACCTAAATGCTTATCTTTGTCATCGCACATACTGCGGCTACCTTGCTCTCGACGTTTTCGTACTGCAATTACAACAACGAAGAGTACGCCAATTCCGACGGTGAATAGTGTGCCGGTTAACAATGCTGCTAGCGGGAGTATTGAAAGCCCAATGCGCCCATCTGGAAATAAAAGAGTAAAATTTGTAAAAAAAATGTTTGAGCTTGTTTTGAGCTACAAAACTGTTCAGAAGAATGTATAGGAGCCAAACTACTATCTCAATAACTAGTAATTTACGATTGTTTTGTGGCTGTTAATAGTTATCTAAACCCAAAAGGAGTTTACAGTACCCGATGTTAATTAAATCTCCAGCAAATTACCTTTTGAACAGTCGCCATTATGTTCTTCAACTATTAAGGCTTTATTCAATACTCCATGGACCGGTTCTAATGAATTTCCACCAAAATAATAATATGACCACCAAATTACGAAAATCACACCTCATTATTATATCCTTGTATACCATCCGTTCGAACTAGAAAGCTTTTGACTTCGTAACCTCGGCGCTAAGCAGTAACAAGCAAATGTTCCAATCCACGGGACGAAAGCAATCAACATCATCGTCACCTTTTCACAGAACATACCTATACCACAATGTGCAAATGAACGAGCGAAAGAGGAATATGACCGTCGATTAGAGTTGTTGGCTCGTTGTTAGCCTCATTGTAGTGTTGGCTACAATTGTAAGCTTAACATGCAAAAGGGTATTTATGGTACGCATTCCTGCTTTCAGCCTACACATACAAGTAATTATACTCACGTTAATTACACCAACGAGCTGAAGTGACTACTAACTCGACTCAAGCCCTTCGAGTCCTCGAAAGGAAAAACAAAATATGTAGAATGGGAGAAGGATATAATTTACGCAGGTGGCTTTTGCGTTACGTGCGTGGGTGGGGCGAAATTAAAATTGAAGCCGCACCCTGGTACGTACCCACCTACATAGCTTTGTGGAATTCGGTCCACCGCGAGGTATTTATAAAAATTCCATAAAATTAATTTGGGATTGATTTAAATTTATTTATACTTAATGACCGCAGAGTGTGGCGTATGCTGATTTATGAATATGAATTTGTCATTGTTATGACACATATGAGTATATCAGATTTAGACTTGAAATTTAATCCTTTATTTAGCGTACTTATTGTAGAATTATTTCATTTAGGTTATCCAGGCGCCCTTTTGTTCGATAGCTTGCTATCACTTCATAATTTACTTCCGTTATGCCTCTCAAGCACTAAGGTAGTTGTTTTCCACAACAGGAACTGTAGTAACTAATCACCTGGCGCCAGGATGTACGACAGCAGATGCATAAGAGCCTTCCAATCAAACTCTCGGAGCACTAGCGGTGCGTGTGTCTGACGTTGTCCTAATTCCTCAAAATTATGAGTTGCCGTAGGCAAGCAGTTCCTTGCCAATCTTAAACACCTCGATGTGTGGCATCTATACGAGGTGTGGCAATTAAGTTCCGGGAATTTAGTCTTAACCCGGGAACTGGCAACATTTCGTCGTTCGTCAACATCTGTCTAGGAAGGGGGTAATTTCCTTGAGTTTTCATTTAAGGTTAAAGTTGCTTGTATGTTGTGCGTATTTTTCTAAAAAAAAAAAATTGGGAGATGTCGCAAAGACTCAAATTTAAATTTTTAGTGAAATCTAGTGGAAAACTCTTAAAAATCTTCCAAAAATTTATATCGGAAATACGTGTGTTTGAATGGGAAAAGCGGTTCAAGGAGGGCCATGAATCAATAGAAGACGATCACGGTGAAGGAGCTCTCGTCCTCTCTTGTTCCCCGTGAATATGTTCCTATAGACCAGACAGTGACTGGACAGTTCTACTCGTATGTTGTTGTCTTGAAGAGGCTGCGGTCATGTGTTTTCCGTATACGACCTGAACCCGCTAAGAAGTGTTGGATCTTGCACCGCGCCAATGGGCCGACCCATTCCTCGTTGATTGTGCAAGCGTTTTCGACGAAAGAAAAACATTCTAACTTTGCCCTGATATTGCTCTTTCCTACTTTTTTTTAAGTCGCTGAGATGAAGTCAAACCTGAAGGAAAATCATCATGGCAGTGTAGAGAAGGTCGAAAAGACTGTAACCATGGTTCTGAACGAGTTAACTTCGGAGGATCATCAAGGGTGCTTCGAATCGTGGGAGCAATGTCCAAAAATTGCTAAGAAAGTAGCAAAAAAGTATCCATTCGTCTTCCATCGTTGTTGTCTAAATCAAGTGGTTGCAGACACACCCATAGGGTCCACCATAGCCTTTCAGTGGCATTCACTACAATATCCTGCAATATACTTATTTACTTATCAGGCCAGCAATCCATGGAGAATCTGAGCCTGAGCTATAGCTGCGTTCCATCCTTGACGGTCCCGGGCTCGGGCCTCTATACCGAAGGTTCGGTCTTTCTCGAACCAGGAGGCTCGGAGTCGAAGACCCTCTTAGCTGGAGCGTTAGTGTTCATGCGCTCGATGTTGCCGAGCCAATGTAGTCGACGGATCTTTGGCTTCCGGATTATAACCACATCTTTGTACAGCTCGTAGAGTTGGCAGTTGTGTCTTCTCCTCCATTTGCCTTCCTCACAGACAGCACCCAATATCCTGCATAGAAATTTTCTTTCGAATGAAACCAAAATCAGCTCCGCCGTCCTGCTTATCGTCCAGCTTTCGGCTCCGTATAGCAAGACTGGCAGTATAACCGTTTTGTAAAGCATGACTTTGGTTCGTCGAGTAAGGAGTTTTGATCCAAGTTGTTTGGACAAATCGAAGGAAGACAAACTCCTCAACCACCTCGAAATTACAGCTGTCAAACGTTATATTTTGTCCCAAGTGGTGAGCGACGGGTCGGTTTTTGCTTGACAGCAAAAACTTTGTCTTATCCTCTCGTTGACTTTAAGACCAACTTGTTTCGCCTGTTCCTCAATCGCCGTGAAAGCTTCTACAACGTCACACAACGAAATGGTTTGTATCGATTTGAAACTCGCTGGTCTTTTCTAGAATTTGTCGAAGTGTCAATATTTGGACAAAAGCCGCGCCGAAAGTCGCACTGGTAGCTGCCGATTAGTGCGGTGCAAAAAGGCTTTAGACGTTCAAACAGTACGCTGGACAGGATCTTGTATGCGACATTAAGCAGGGATATACCTCTATAGTTCTTGCAAACCCTACGGCCTTTTTGTTATTCTGCTTTCAAATGGCCCGACCGACCTCTTCGATGCTGCGCGGTAGGACTACTCCAGCGGCTAGAGTTGAGATTTCCTCAGTCCCTACCACTCTCTCTTGATCATGCTCGTTGCTGCTGGAAACGCTGCTTAGATATATTCACTATTCCCTGCGGGTCAGTGACAAGATTGCCTTCGCAATCTCGAAGAGCATGGGTGCCTTTCTTTCCTACAAGGCTTCTAGCTTTCATATAAATGGCTCGTATTTTATGTTTGTCCCAAGACTCCTCGATATCATTGAGCTGGGAGGCTGCGAAGATTCTTTTCGTTAGTTGCAGCAGTTTTTTTTTTTCCCTTGTTTTGGCTCGGTACCTCTCGCACCGCCCTGGTACGCCATTTGGTACGCCTCGTCGGTTGCTGCATTTTTTGCTCACACTCGCCATCATACCGCGGGTTTCTTGACGAGGGTGGTAGGTAGCCCAAGGGGTTCTCGGCTACTTCCTGAATGGCCTTACTGGAGAGCCTTCCGCTCCCTATAGACTCTGGTACACCCGAGGCTCAGGCGCCCAATGTCGAGTCTCTTCATATTGCAATATATATAGACTGTCTCAAAGAAAACAGGACTTTTTTAATAGGGACATTTCAGGAGGCGTCATCTTGATGTGGCTACAGGAATTCAGAAGGTACATTCTTTCCAGACTTCCAGTAAATTCATGGCATTTGGTTCACTGGAAACTAAGTTATTGCGCCTAAAGTGACAGTATGTTTACGTTGTCGGTACATAGATGAGCATTGAACAAAGAGCCAATATTAAGTTTTGTTTTGAACTCGGTAAAACGTTTACTGAAACGTTTCAACTGATGCAACGAGCTTATGGCGATGATTGTCTATCCCGTGGTAGAGCTTATGAGTGGTTTACGCGTTTTAAAAACGGTCGTGAGGACATCAATGACGACCCTCATGTCGCCCAGGCGAAATTCGTAATTACTCCAGAGAGCATCGAAGAAGTGCGTGAATTTCTCAAAATTCAGCCGAAATCGTCATTGCGTTTTACGGAAATGGAATTGGAATATCCAAAGATTCGATTTATCGCATTTTGACCGAACAATTGGGCTATCGGAAGGTTTGCGCTCACTTTGTTCCGCGCAAGCTCACCGACTAGCAAAAATTGCTCAGAATCCAACATTGCAAGGACATCGTTAAAGAGTCGAAAAAGGACAGAAACCTCCTTTACAACATTGTTACTGGTGACGAAACCTGTTGTTTCCAATACGATAAGGAAACAAAGCGTCAAAGTGCTGAATGGAGGCCAAAAAATTAGCAAGCAACCAAAAATGACATTCCGGCCATTCAAAAGGCGTGCGCCGACATCCTTCGAGCCATGCTGGCCACAGACCTAAAATCGTCATTCGAAAAGTTGTTAAGTCGTGCAAATCAGTGTATCGAAGCGAAAGGAGACTATTATGAATAAAATAAAACAAGTATAAGATATCTCGGCACGTTTGGCTCGAGCCGGAAAAAATTTCATCTCGTTTCAAATGCCCTCACTTATCCATCGGTACGATAGACAAAAGGTTGTCCCCTTTATCAGTTTTACTTGTAAGCGTTATAAGACGGTCGCTCACGATCCCTGCTCTGAGCTGGAGGTAATATTTTTAGTCACTGACTCTTCTATCGGGGAGATGAAGAGATGATATCGCAGGAATGAAGTCCGAAAGTTTTACGAAAGAGTAAAATGAACATGCCAAGGTTATAAAGCCGGAGCGGAAGCCTCCAGGGATGAAAATGGACATCTCGTAGTTGAATCACAGTCGATGCTGAAAATATAGAAAGACTATTTCTGCGGACTGTATAACGGCGAAGATGGTCAAAATACCGTTGTAAGGCAGAACGTATCATTCCCATTGGACGAAGATGGGAGAGAATTCTGCCTACCCGACCTAGGCGAGATTGAAATACCTATATCGAAACTGAAGTCTAATAAAGCTGATAAGCCTGCTGGCGCAGAGGGCCTGTTTGTTGAGCTATGTAAAGCAGCTGGAGAGCAGCTGTGATTCTTTTCGACTATAAAAATAAAAGGTAAAAAGTAGCAAAAACATACCGAAAATATTGTGAAGTGTACGGTGATAATGCTATAAGTGAATACCGGGCCTAGGAATTGTTCGCTTGATTCCGTATTGGAAAACGTCGAAGATGCACCTCACTAAACACTGGTGGAACAGGAGCCGTACGCAAGCTGTCAGGTTATAGCGAAGAAGCTAAACATCAACCAAATGACAGTTTGTTGTTTGGTACCTGTATTGACAGCCACCAAGGTCAGGTGAGTGTTTCTTGGGTTTGAAGGGAAATTGTCCAATATGAGCTGCTACGTTCTGGCGAAACGATTAATTCGGTCCTCTACTCTGCACAACGCCGATGACACGGGATCGAATCCCCACACAGCCATGTCATCGAACGTGTTTTTCACGGTGTTTCTCCTAAGCGGGGTTCTGACAAAACCCCCTGTAGTAAAATTCTCATGAAAAGCTTCTCGAAATTCGCCGTTCGGATCCGGCAATAAACTGTAGGTCCCTTTCACCCATGGGGAAATGAAATCACGCACAACATGGGTGATTGAGATAAGCTCGACTAAGGTCCTCCATTGGCTGTCACGCCAACATAAATACATACACTCTGCACAACTCGATCCAGAGTTGAAACGGAGTTTTGTTCCAAAATGACAATGCCAGACCACATACATTTTTTCTGTCTCGGAACAAATGGACGGAATTTGGCTGGGATATTTTGACGCATCTACTTTATAGTGCGGACATTAGATCATCTGAGAGTTGTCACACTTGTTGAAACAAAACATAATTTCAATTATTATTTGAATTATCATTAAGCATTACTTGTCTTTAAATTTAAATAAAACGAAGTGTGTGCGAGCCATTATGTAAGGAGCATAACGTCGTTCAAATATTCGCCGCGGTTTTTCTAGATGGTGGACATACGAAATTTAAAATTTTCCATGACTCTATCGTATAAATCAGAATGAATTTGACCGATGGCATGGGTTATGTTGGCTTTGAAGGCCGCTGTAACTTGTGACTAATTCCCATAGAACTTCGATTTCAGAAACCCCACAAGAAAAAGTCTAACAGAGTCAAATCGCACGATTTCACACCAACTCCACGTAAGATGACCATGCCCTCGAATCGCTCGTGCAGAATTTTCAATGTGGCATGAGCTGTGTGGTACGTAGCGCCGCCGTCTTATTGAAACCACATATCGTTGGTGTCCATCCAATTCAAACCAAAATCATCGACCTACAGCGCTCACCGTCGACAGTGAGGGCGTGACCAACGTCGTTCTCAAAAAAAATATGGTCCGTTGATGTCGGCAGCTCAAAATCCACACCAAACAGTGACTTTTCCGTTATGCACAAGACGTCCTTGGATCTCATGTGATTGTTATCGTCCCAAATTTTACAACTTCGTTTTTTTTTTATCTTTATCTTTATTTTACATGGTTTCTTATAACTAACAATAAAATATTTACAAAGAGATGGGTTTCACAGAGTAAGGAAATCAGAATAAAATAGTTAGGTACATCCGGTTGCCCTAAGGACAAGAGTTGGATATACCACATAAAGTTATAATAAAGTTACAATTAACAAAATCTAGCATTACTGATGGGGGTTTTTCAAAACTGTTACAGAAAATTAATTGAAATTATAAATACTTACGTATATAATAAGTGCACAAATTAGAGAAGAGAAAAAATATCATTAAAAAAAGGTATTTCAGTAATCTTAAGTAATAAAATTCAATAAGCTAATGGTGGTTCGATTTTTTTGTAATGAGCCCCACCCCAGCAAGAGAGACCGTATTGCAGTTTTGACTTAAATAAGCCATTATACACTAGACTAAGAATCGGTTGACTGCAACAGAGACGCAGATGGTATATTTGCCTTACTACCTTCTTAAAATAGTCTTTTAAGTTGAGAGTGTAGTTTGTCCAACTCATCCGAAAATAGAAAACCTAGGTACTTAAAGCTTTCAGCGCGGTCAATTCCAAAACAGCTTTTATACAACAAGTTTTTACTTTTAAAGTACAAGAAGCATGCTTACAATCGTTATTTAAAGGAAACTTAAGGCAAAACGGCGAATGGCATGAGAAAGAGATATCTTCACAG
Source organism: Eumerus sabulonum (assembly GCA_951905685.1). NCBI lineage: Eukaryota > Metazoa > Arthropoda > Insecta > Diptera > Syrphidae > Eumerus > Eumerus sabulonum. The sequence continues at coordinate 217,135,655 of OX645060.1, forward strand.
ACATTACCTGATATATTAAAGATCATAAATTACGTTTCGCCGATGAAGATAAAACCATTTCCGAAGAATCTCTAAATCATAATTTATATCAGTAACTAGCTGGAAATAATTTTTCGATGAGTAGGATGGAGCAGTATCATCCGCACAAGCTGTGATCTTACCTTTGAAAGGTTGTATAAAAAGTGAGTTGACAAAGAATCAAAACAGAATCGGGCCCAAAATTGATCCTTATGGCACGCCCATAAATATAGGCTTTTCCGAGCTTCTGTTCATTAGATAAGAAGGTAATAGACATTACCTCTAAAGCCGGCTTTGTACAATTTACTGAGTAACAGTATGATCTACAGTATCAAAGGCCTTAGCTGTATCAATGAACAGGGATGAAGTTGTTTCTATTAAAGAAGGAAATCATTCTGGACTTTATTCCTTTTTCAAAGATGTTTGAAAAGACGGAAAGAAGTGAAATGGGACTATAGTTATTTAAGCTGGAAGTTGCTCCTTTTTTATGCAATGGTATAACAATGGCTGTTTTAACGCATTTGGAAAAATACCTTTTTGTACAGATATTTGTTTCAAAAGAGTGCTAGAGATATTATCTTCAGAAGAAGAGTTTGCATTTTTTTTAGCGACATTATGATTTTATGTGTTTCTTTTGAGCTAAAGTTATTAAATTAAAAACTTGCCGAATTAAAACTATCATCCCTTGAAGTCTTATTACGACACAGTAGAGTCGAATTGGATTGAAAATCATCAATATTCTGCAGGCATATGTTTGAGTTCGGATCCCGATAACACCAACGCCATATAATGTTTATTTCGTGCTGTCCCTCCTCGGCGGGGTACTGGCGAAACCGTCCGTAGTATAACTTGCCTTAAAAAGAGCTTCCCGACTCACACCGTTCGGAATCGGCATTAAAACTGTAGGTCCCTTTCACCTATGTGAAAAATAAATCACACTCAACATGGGTGATTGAGAGAAGCTTGGCTCTGGTCCTTCATGGGCTGTTACGCCACCAAAAGAAAGAATATGTTTGAGAAAAAATCAGTAAATAAATCCGCAACCTTTTCAGAGTCGGACACAAGTGTTTTGTTGCATTTAATAGTAATACTCACTTGAGTCTTCCTTTTATTTAAAATATCGTTTGCGATGTCCCACTCCTTTTTCGAATTACCTACATTTTCACTCAGTTTATTTCTGTAATATGAGTCTCTACAGAGAGGGATCTCGGTTTTTAGTTCAAGGCAAAGTTTTTCGTAAAGAGTTCTCAGTCTCGTGTTATTTGGATGTTTTTTTTAAAGCAGTTGTGCAGTTTTTCTTTTTATTTATTTTCTTCAACAGATTAATATTCATCCAAGACTTACGAAAAGTTAGATTTGAATCTTTACTTTCACGGAATTGACAGTTAATCGAAATGTGGAACTAGAGTTTAGATAGAAATCGGTAAAATGCCAAGGACGGATCTAGAGCAACAAAAGCGTCATCTCAAGACTCATAAGTTAAACCAGATTTAAGGGCCACAAAACCGATTTTTGGTTTTTTTTCGAAAAAGATTGTCCAGGAAACAGCCCTTTCAAACTGAAGGCTTACCAATTTATGATTTTTGTTAGTTGACGTACCAGCTCATCCAGAAATGGACCTCATCGCTAAAGATGGTTTTTTGATGAAAATAAGAGCCAGTTTCCAACTGGTCAAGAGTCCATAGACACGTCCTTGTCTATAGCTGTTTACCTTTAGCTCCTGGGTCAGTTGAATTTTGTATGGATGCAGGCCCTAGTCACGACGCAAAATATGCCATATTGTGGTCTGCGAAAACCCGAGTTCTTGCGAGCGACGCGAATTCGACTTCATCGGATTCTTTTGCACATTCTCACGGACAGCGACGATCCGGCAGATCTTGCGTTCCTTCGACGTTCAGATGTTGATTTATCATTTACTGAGCCAGTAAACTCAAATTTATCCACCGCATTGCGGAACGTCCTCTCGGTAGGACGATTATGACGTCAGTAAAATGAGCAAAGTGCGTGGAACGTTGACCGAACAAAAGATCCAATTAGATAAAACATATTTATAATTTGCACGTGTTGTTGAGCGCTGTGTCCATCCATTATGATTTGGCAGAACAGACTGAATAAACAACAATATGGCCGCTATCAACTATGAAAGTTCGGAAGTCCCTTTTTGAAGACCCTATACTTGAAAAAGACTTTCAAGTCTGAGTGCAATATATCGGCTCACTTTGCAATGTTCCCACTGCAGATTCTTAGAGATTTCTCCTTAAAAAATTATGCCCATTACATAACATAACATGAAACAACAAGGATTAGGATGAAAATAGGATTATGTACTAAGTAATTCGGTATCCCGATCAGAACTATGCAAAAAAAAGGTCGAACGTTGCATTAATGTTTCTGCTACCGGATGAATTTAATGCGTATGTCCACTATTAAAATTGGTTTTGGTTCTGGTCATCAAAACCATACGTTTATAGTAAGGTGTTGTAGCTGTTACCCAGAGACCTGGCTACAACTTCAACCGACTTTATGACACACAAACATAACCTAAACAAAGCCGCCCAGGTCCATTTCCCATCCAAAACGGTACGAAAAAATGGATTGCACTTCACGAACCATTAGGTAGCGTTTTTTACCTATGGCTCGAAGATGGAATGCAGAGTGGGCTCGGGTATCTTTTCAGCGGAACTAAATATCTCCAAATTATTTTGACTTCCGGACTCCTCCGATTAAGGAGGTTTGCAAAACACTCATCCGTTAACCATTTGTATTGACTTGACAGCCAGTGAACTATGAAACCTCTCGATTTGATAGCATCCAATCTAGTAGCACAGTGTTAAGACGAAATCTTAATCACTCCTAATCACTCTTCTCTGGGTTTCTGGCATAAGCAACATAGAGGGAAACGAAAAGGCTGATGCGCTGGCAAGGCACGGTTGCACCCTCGATAGTTTCCTGGCGAAGGTAGTATCCCCTCTCATAGGACCGGTCACGGGACAGATTTTTCAACACTTCCTCTTCAGGGCCATGGAGCACTCTGAGCACTCACGCTGCCAAGTTAGGCATCCCTTTTAACACAAACTGCGAAGTTGCAAGAACCTGCTGGAAAAGGAATCCTTTATCCATTTCCTAAGCGAATGTCGTGGTTGCATCAAAACGGAGTATATGCGCGTTAATTGAGCCTTGCTTTCTCCACCACTTCACAATAGTCCCTCTCTAACTCTACACGATTCGAAGCACCCTTTATAATCCTCCGAACTTACCTCATTCAGGACCATGATTATAGCCTGGTTGATCTTCTCTACACCGTGATGGTAAGTTTCTTTGAGGCGTGACTTTATCTTAATGAAAACAAAAAAGTCGCAGGGAATCAATAAGGAATGGGCCGGCGCATTATTGTGGGGCAAGATCCAGCCCTTCTTGGCGAGTTTGGGACGCACACGGAAAACACGTGCACATAGAACTGTCCAGTCACTGTCTGGTTGGTAGCAACATATTCACGATGAACGATACCGCAATACGAGAAGTGACGGGAGCTCCTTCATGTGGACAGTCTTCTACTGGTTCACGGCCCCTCTTGAAGCGCCTTACCCATTTAAACACACCTGCAAATTTCGGAGGATTTTTGAGGATTTTTCACCAGATTTCACTAACATTTGAATTACAACATGTTGCTTGTAATGTGAGGTCCTCTTTTATAGGAAACAAGGGGTCCCCCTTTCTAGACAGGTGTTAATGAACGACGCAGTGTTGTCAGTTCCCCAGTTATGACTGAAGCTAATTGCCACAGCTCGAATACCCTTGTCAATGTGTAAAAAGTTCATCAGGAGTAGCGACTCTTTTCTACACCATTGAGTCACAATGCCAAATTTAGGAGCAATCGTTCCGGGTACTTAGTGAACAAGCTTCAATAAGTCTAAACCCCAGTCATCCTTTTACTGTTCTTTGTTTACAGGTCTGATATTTGGGAAACACTATTCTTACGTTTTACTTATGATTTCCATAAGTTGCAAAGTTGACGGTCGTAGGTGCAGTCCTTTTAAGAATTCATTTACTGTTCTGCTATGACCACGAACTTGTGAAGACTTCAAAGCCAAAACGTTACGCACCAAAAATACGAATGAGTTTTTGTTTCTTTCTCAAAAAAAAAAAAAAAAAGGAAAACAAACGACATACAGCTAATTAATAAATGTGCATTCAGTTAAAGATCAAATGGAAATACAATCGTTAAGTGATGATTATTTTCCGATAAGTATTCACTTAAGCTCTTTTAACGGACAAAATAGTGCTATATTGAGCAATGGCTGTGAATATATTTGTAGTCAATATCCTCTTTAAATAAGGGTTGATTAATCAGTTACGATTTCAATAGATTATCCACAAAAACTCATCGCAATTTTGCAATGTTCAAACGAATGTTTATTTTTCTTTTCTATGGTCTATTGATCATGGAACAAAGATATACGGATAAAGATGAGTTAAGGTTTAATTTTTCCAGTACTTTGAACGTCTTCGAAAATCAAATTATGTTTTAACGAATCGAGAAAAAAGCAAACATCAAAGTGCACAGGAAAAGGAAATATTCAATCATCTAAGCACAAGATGACAGCGAACAAAATGTAAAATAAATATACTCAACTAAGGACATCTAATTGTCAATACAGTCTTGTAAAATCAGCCAAAAATCTCAGTAAACGAATCCCTCCTCAAATTTGTATCTCAAAATACGACTGCTGATTCACATCAGTAAAAAAAAAAACAGAAAGCAGAAACGACCCGGAATGATACCGACAAAAAAAGGACAAAAAACACTTCCAATTGACACTTTATTTATCCATTCCACTTCGAGTCGCAGTCGGGAATCCATGTGGAATCTCAATATTTACCAAGTAGTTAACACTCATACAAGACGAATTTTAAACACTTGACGAAAATAAACAGACTCGCAAATATTTGAAGGACACATGTCCCTATCCGCTCGTCCTCATCGTCGTCGTAATGTCCCCGAAGAAATCCTACTCCTTATTTGCATTGGCAAATTTGAACACCATCCTAGTCCCGTACAACATTTCAAACCGATTCTCATCCATTCAGCAACTTTTTCCCCTATCTATAAAAAATTACCGCCATCTCTGCCTTTACATACGCACAGAGTGTGGTCCCTATAAGCTAAGTGTGATAACAAGAACAACAACACCCCAACATGAAACAATGTTTTCTGGGCAATAAAAGTTTACGACAATCCCAATGGAGTCATTATTGCCTGAAAAATTTGTAAAATCGAAGAATGGCAAGAATACAAGAACACACCGACAGACAGATACTCCCGACATATGTTGGCATGATTCTGAGAGGATACGAACAGGAACCTGCTCCGGATATACTTACATACATAGATGAAGATCCAATTGAGAAAAATGAAAACAAAATAAGACGCACACAGCAATAACAAAAGCATAAAAAGACACACCATTTTTAGGGGTCAATAAATATCTTCTTTTCGATTGGTAGTGGGTTTCTGTATCCAGTCCTCACTCTTATAGTCAAGAGTGAGCGGTGGTTTGTATTTACCCCCAAAGCTAACCGGGAATGGGATATTGAATGTAATAATCGCAAGCAACACGCATATATCCTTTTTCTAGTCCTTTTCTCATCAAAACGGTGCCAACTTTTCGCATTTTGCAAATTTTGATAGAGGGATGCCGTCTGAGTGGAATATTGTTGGTATTTACAGAGTGCTGCTGAGGGAAGGAGCCACTGAAGTGAGTGGAAAGAGAAATCAACTGTTGCATTAAAACATATGTATCTGTCACTTGTCATTAACAAAAAAACTTCCTTGTAATACAAGAATACGACAATATTAGACATACATACATACATATGTAGGTGGTCCAATAAAAAAAAATATGTTTTTTTTTTTTAATAGTGTTTACTGTCACAGTCTATTTTGTCCTTTTCGAAGTAAACCCCTTTAGGTATAATACAATTGCAACACATTTGATATGCCCTTCTTTGTATGGCCTTGAGCATAAGTGTGTTAAACGACACGCAGTAGTGCCTTAGATGATAAATAAAACTGTGTCATTTGACACACTTTAAGAATAAGTGTGTCACTTAACTAGGTTGGTCTTGAAATTGAGACACTTATTCGTGTCAAAACGATAAAACATTCTATTGCTTGTCATGAATAAGAACTCTAATGATACCTTAAGTGTGTTGCAGCGACGCACTTATCAATAATTAACTCACTTTGGATTAATCAATAAAACAAAAGGAAAATTTCCCAACTGCAACCTTGCCAGAAAGTAATTCGCGAGTCGGATCCATAGTGTAATGGTTAATATACCGGTGGGCGCGGCTCCCAGAAGCCGCGGACAAGACATTTTGAATAAAATAGTCTTTAATTTTTGGAAGGGAATTTCCAACTTCCAGTCCTCATAGTGTCGGTAAATTTTATAGAAGTCACAGTTGGGCAATAAGACAACAATGATGTCAATCGTTGGTACTGGCATGTACGCAATTACGTTGTCTGCGGATGCTACCGAATAGTGAAGAGTCTCCATGAATTGACCATGAGTTGACCATGCTTTATCATTTGAGTAGAAGTCACGTTGGCAATTATCGCAACAAACTTTTTACCCGTCAACATGTCATATATCATATGTGTGTACGTAACAATAGCTTCCTTAAGCCCAGGTGTTTGAGCTTGTAATAACGTCCTTATAACCATACAGTGTCAAAAGGCTTTTTCCAAATTAATAAGACAGGCATCCAACATTCGTTGTTGTATTTGTTCCATTGGATATCCGAAACGAGTTTCAACGCGACATGTGTAGTATCATGCTCTGCCCTAAAAACGACTTGGAGGTTTATTGACCGGACCGGGCAAAATACTTCTGGATACGGTGTTCACTTACAGTATTATCACCGTACACTTCACAAATTTTTCGCGTGTTTCTGCGGCATTTTTAGGGTTCCATACCCAAAGGTAAAACGGGACCCTATTACTAAGACTTCGCTGTCCGTCCGTCCGTCGGTCGGTCTGTCACCAGGCTGTATCTCATGAACCGTGATAGTTAGACAGTTGACATTTTCCCGGATGATGTATTTCTGTTGCCGCTATAACGACAAATACTAAAAAGAGAATAAAATGAATATTTAAGGGGGGCTCCCATACAACAGACATGATTTTCATCCAAAAACTCCCCTTGGTCACATACTGACCTAAGGTTAGTCGACAATATCCCACAACCAGTAGCAAACTTCCCTGCTTTGATCCCTTTTCTGTCTTTAATCGAATAATCCCAGCTGCAACCCTTTTTTCTGTAAAGACGAACAAACAATAATAAATACCCTTTAAGCTTTGATGATCCCTATTGTGTCACTGCTAAGTTAATCCTTGCTGCAAACCCTTTCGTACAATTGCTATTCCCCTCCTTTTCCATCCTGATAGGTTAAGATATCAAATGTTGCAACAAATTCAATTGTTGTGAAATTAACTTTCGATCATATCCCACAACCAGTAAAACACTTCCAAGCATTGATCCCTATTGTGTCCTTGATATTGTTGCGGAGACACAAAGCGACGAAAGCTCTCTTGAAGCGGAGATTGGAATGATATCAACTGTCAACGGCGTAATGCTAATTGTCAGAGCGTTCTAGAGATTTCCGAAGGGGAACGTCCGACGGCGAACATTCGAGAAGGTGGACCGAGAGCTATATAAGCGCGAACACTCGCCCTCGGCATTCATTCATTCAGTTTGTGGAATTGAACAGCGTGTGCCAAGTCGGTGTGATCAATCGATAAAACAGTGGGAAAAAGCTTTCAATAAAGGTTTGTGTGTGTAATAAGTTTAAAGTGTTCAATGGAATTTGGATAATAAAGAAAAGTGGTGAAGCTGCACAGATAATTGATTTGTGGTGAAACAACAAAAGTGTGTGTGTTTTAATTGGAAAAACGTAGACAATTGTAGTTTATCGCAATCCAGTGGTGCGAACCTTATTTGGTGTGGGTTGAATATTTCGTAACAATATATTACTCCTATCTGCAAACCTTTTTCCCATATTTCCCATTATTGTTATTCACCTTTTCACATCCTTGCTGCCAAGTAAGATAATTGATTTGAATTCCATGGACACTTGGATGATCAACTATCATTCATCATGGAGATTTTTGATTATCAAAGTAATATGCCCATAGCCTGCCTGCAACCAAGATCTGTCCTCATACAAAAAATTTGATTTAATGTGATGACTGATGAGGTAACATACAACGTCTCTTTTTTTATATTTATATATACAGATGGTACGGAACCCTGTGTGCGCGAGTCCGACTCGCACTTGGTCGGTTTTTTACCTTTTGTATAGCAAAAACGCATTAAATATTTGACTCATTTCACACTTGTACGAAAATAACGGCGTGGATAAAACCAACAATAGTGTGCCGATAAACTCGCTTTTGGTTCCGGAGCACAGTCTGGAGCCATCGTGTTTCACTAGTCGTCCGAATGCAATCTTAGTCGCACTTACAAATTCTCTGAATGCCTGAAATTGTCATGTCAGAAAAAAATCTATGCTGCGCGTGAACGGATATTGCAATATCGTCATATGATATACCGTGAGATTAAGGCATACTTGGGCATTCATTTCATTCGTACACATTTAATATTGCATGAAGATTTAATTGAACAATCGCTCAAAAAATACACATAAGAAATCGAAACTAAACAGCAATCGAATATATGTCTATTAAACGAGCCTGAAGAATCAGTGGATACGTTCATATCACAAGCTCTAGCGGTAATTAAATCTGAGTGGAAAAAGCGCTTCGAAAATTTATTCAAACGTTTGTAAAGTATATTGATCTTCGTGAAGAATATTTTGAAAAACAGTAAAGTCCTTTAAATGTACATATACATATATCGCATCGACGGGTGAGAGCTGTTCATGCCTAACGTGCGTATACATACATATCTACATTTGTCGGTGGCTAATGAGGTCAATTTTAGATGTCAATTTTCCACGGTGAAATCAATTCATCATTTCTAATATGACACACACAATTAACAGCAACCAGCTGCAGGTAGCTAAAAGCCAGCACCTGCTGTCGACTAATTTTTTAATGACCTAGTTGCTTTTCAACAGCAGCAGACATTAATTTCTCCACTCCAAATTTGCTCCGGTTATTAGCAGCTTTGAATCAATATACACAGGATTAGCCACCATCATTCGGCACACGCGTCAAATTTAGCTAATTACGAACGCATAAAGTTACGCTTAAAAAAGGAGCGCAACATAGAGGCACTCTTACATTTGCTGGCCTACTTAAAATACCCATTCCTCCTACAAAAAGAAAGGACGCAACATGAAAAAGGAAGAAAAACAATCCCCCAGAATAATATACTCCAAATTGATGCATAAAACTCATTACCCTGCCTCCTACCAGGTCACAGGTGTGGTTTATTCAAGTTGCCTAATTAAAAAATCATTCGCTTACGGCAGCTGTTCCCGCTAATATCACCCATCTACCCCCACAGCCAATTTGCGAACTAATATTCCATGCAACGTATGCCTTGCGTCACCCTGCTACCTGTTCCGCTCAATTCACGCCTTAAATTAAATTTGAATACGTTTTCGATGGAAACGCCAAAATGTACGGGAAGACCCTTAGTATGGATCCATACCCATGCTGTAATCGACTACAGTTGATCCAATAATTAAAAATCCACTTTGACTGTTGATCCTAGTCGAAGTGCTTCTGTTCACTGACGATGGGGCATGGTATGCATGGAGGTTGAATTGTTGTTTCGTATTTTGAATTCCAACTTACAGTCCTTACGGTCGATTGTAATGTGAAACAATTGCCGGCTACACGGTGGAATGTGAGGCGATGACTTTCTACGCAAACTTTGTTGATTATTTAATCATTTATTACTGTTTTCTTATTTTCTCTTTTCATTAGGAAAATGCCAGGAAAAACAAACATTCTCCAAGGAGGCTGTTAAAACTTCAAAATTTGAATTATTCCAATTTGACTGTTGGTACTCTACGACTGAGAGGAATGCAAAAGGATCTGATTCTGGTATATGGTGCCATAGCGGAATGAAATATGGCGAATTAATGAACGCAAATTAGTATTTGATTTCAAACAGCATAACACGAAAAGAGGTAGGAAGGGGCGGGTCAAGGATATTTGAATCGACGTACTTTCCATTGTTAAAGTTTCGAGTGAATGGACAATTAGGAAGAAGTTTTCTATAATTGGGTTTAATTGTGTGCGGAATGGAATTGGAGTAAGGACCAAGGTCAGCTATAGGAAATCCATTTCAAACCCCGAGATTAGTCATTATAAACAAGCCAACAGAATATGTGTACTTATTTCTTGCAACTGTATAGAAGCCTAGGAACGTTGCAGCATTCTTGGCGACACCGACTATTTGGTTGTTCCAGCTAAGATTGTCAGTGACACACATACCCAGGGTATGTGGGAACCTTTTTTGTTTCTAAGATGCAAGCGCCATTCATGGACAATAGTTTTGAGTCGGTGGTACGGTTGAATGACAAAAGACAGTAGTGAGTTTCGGAAGAATTCAATTCCACTCTATTCTTTTTTACACATAAAATTATGCGGTCCATATAGGAATTTAATGAGCTTAACATACGCTGCCGCTCACTATTTACAGTCGCAAAGTAGTGAACGAATATGAGTAGCTGAGAGTACTACCGACAGCAAAGGTATGGATTGCATTAAAAGTGACAGACAAGAGATCATTTATAAAAAAAAAAATCGGCCAAGTGCGAGTCGGACTCGCCCACAAAGGGTTCCGTACCATCTGTATATATATGAAAGAGACTATGTATGTTACATCATCAGTCATCACATTAAATCACATTTTTTTGTATGATCACAGATCTTGGTTGCAGGCAGGTTATCGGCATATTACTTTGATAATCAAAAATCTTCATGATGAGATATAGTTGATCATCAAAGTGTCCATTGAATTCAAATCAATTATCTCACTTGACAGCAAGGATGTGAAAAGGTGAATAACAATAATGGGAAATATGGGCAAAATGTTTGCAGCTAGGATTAATTCATCAAAGACACCAAAGAGATCAAAACTGGAAAGTTTGCTACTAGTTGTGGGATATTGTCGGCTAACCTTAGTTCAGTAATTTGTAATTTATTATTATTTAAAATCCTCAAACAATTAAGAATAACATCTTTTAAATTTGCCGAGCTTAAGAGACTCTAACGATTAGGATTAACATTAACATTGATTTTCATATACATATGTAAATACTAGAATAAAAACAAGACTAAAACTTAAAAATTAAAACTAATTGAAAATGAGAAGAAGGAAAGAAGAAACTAAAGAAAAGAAGAAGAAAGACGAGAGCATTTCACTAGTCGTTTTCAGCAAGATATTTAAAGCATCTCAACTTGAAGACTTTTGTGCTTGTCGCTTGCTTGATGTGGAGGGGTAGCTTATTCCAAAGTTGAACGGCATTCACAAAAAATTGTCGAGACGTTGCTAAATATTTGTGTCTAGGGACAATTAATAATGAGGCACGCTGAGCCCTAGCAAAACGAATACTCTTGTAGAGATATTCGGGTTCTTTGGTGTTAATTATTTTCTGTAATAGTAGCAAGGTACGGAATTTGAACAGCGATTTGAGAGAACAGCCTACTATTTTTTTTGGCGAATTCGGAAATGTGTTCATGTCTTTTAATACCGTATATATATCGGGCGCAGCTATTGAACGCCATATTTAATTTATTGAAGGACTCATAGTCCAATTTAGAAAAAATTTCACATCCATAGAGTAATATAGGCAAGATGAAGGATGTCACAAGCTTTTGCTTAACGTCCGTGGGTAAGTAGTTTGTAGTAGGACTAAGGCCTCTAAGAGCACCGTATACTTTTGAAGCTACACTATTTATGTGTGTGTTCCAGCACAGGCTCCGATCGAAGTGGATACCCAAGTTCTTTATTTTAGACACATATTCAATGGGTAAGTTGTTTATTTTTAATGGGGGTAGTTCCAATGTTGTTCTGCATCTATCTAGTAATATAGCCTTTGTTTTCGATGCATTGAGTCTAAGCTTATTGGTTGTCAACCAAAGATAGACCCGATTTAAGTCGTGCGAGAGCAACTCCATATGTGAAACACAGCTTGACTTAGGGAACATGGAATATACTTGTATATCATCAGCATAAATATGATATTTGGAGGTAGAAAAACATTTATAAACATCATTTATAAAACAAGAAAATAGAAGCGGACCTAATACTGAGCCTTGCGGAACTCCAGAGTAGACACGGGGATTAGAGGAACGTTTATTATTACAGAACACGTATTGGGATCGATTTGAGAGATAAGAGGACATAAGGTGACATGCAGAACCCTCACAAAGAAATTGCTTTTTTAATTTTTCTAGTAACAAGTAATGTTCTACGCTATCGAAGGCTTTGGAAAAGTCTAGGCAAACTAATACACCAACCATACCCTTATCCATTCCTACACGGATATCTTCGCAGACTTTGAGCAGAGCCGTAGTACAATTGCGCTTAGCACGAAAGCCAGATTGTAGTTCAATAGTGAGTTTATTGTATTCTAGATGGGACTTAAGTTGACTACTTACTATACTTTCGAATACTTTGCTTAGAAATGGAAGGATTGCAATTGGCCGAAAGTCAGTACTATTGGGGGAAGATGATTTGGGTAACGGCATAACTTTGGCGACTTTCCAGCACTGTGGGTATGTGGAGGTGGTAATAATAGTATTCATGATGTGTGTGAGCTGATGTAGTATGCAGGGCAAAAGAGTTTTGATAAAGACGGGATGTATGTCGTCCGAGCCTACAGCCTTAGATTTAATCTTCAGTACGGCGAGTCCTACACAAACTTCATCAACGCATGCGAAGGAGAAGGAATTCTGACCACCTTCTGAATCAGAAGGAATACGGGTGAAATCGCTTTCTCCATGCGATGATGGCTGGATAAAACTACAATTAAGTGCTTCAAGATCAAGATTGGGCGGGATAGTAGGTTTGTTCGGGCAAATGCCCATTTGACGAATTTTATTCCAAAATGTAGAGCTCGAATTGTTGGTGGAGAATTTTCTTGAATAATATTGCCGTTTGTTTCTACGAATAAGAGATGTTAAGGTATTTCGTGCCGCTCTGTAGCTGATTAGTAAATCAGGACACCTGTATTTTCTCCATCTAGAATAAAGGATATCACGTCGTTTGATGTGGTCAAGAATTTCATCGGTTAGCCATGGTGTCATGTCTTTGTCCTTTCTAACCTTGATTGGAACATGTTTGTTGAACAATAAATGGATGTTATTATTTAAACAATTTGTTTGTGTATCAACATTGTTATTATTGTATACCAATGACCAGTCCAAATTACGGCAGTCCGAGAAGAGTGACGTAATGTTCATATTATAAAAATCAAAATAAGAATGTTGTTATTGATGTTAGTAGGTGACGAGTTGTTGAGTGATATGAATAGAAGGTCATGATGTGAGAAGGCGGGGGCGAATATTTGGTCATAAAGTGAGACAAGCGCATGCTTTGACACCAGACAAACATCCAAAAGAGAAGCACTTCGGTTAGGCATAAAGTGGGTCGCCTGATGTAAATTCACAAATCTGGGATGCAGGGATTCTACCATTTCAATGAAGTTACTTTGCGTCCACCAAATTCAGATTTAAGTCGCCTACGATGACAATATCAGTGTAGATAGGGGCGAGTCTTTCAAATATATCTTTAAGTAAGGAATAATTGGCAACACTTGGAGGCATATATACGCAACCTACCAACAGCTTTCTACCAGTTATAAATACTTCAATGAAAGAGTATTCAAATAGGTCTGTACATGAAGACTTACAGACAACATTGAAATTGAAACGTTTTTTTATATAGATGCCAACACCTCCACCGATTTTACCGTCTCTATCTGCCCGGACCAATTTGTACCCATTTACATTAAAAAGATCCGAACACATCTCCGGTTTCAGCCAAGTTTCCGATAAGCACATAATATCCACCTTGCTACCATCTAACAGGAGGCGTAGATGGTCTATTTAGTTTTTTATGCTCTGTGCGTTTAAATGGCATATGTTTAAACCCTCTTTTTGCTTACACAGAATATTTAGCAACGTTTTCGGTTCATCAGTGAAGCACCCCCGAATGGTTGAGGTCATAAATGACATGAACTCGTATTATAACAACAGCGCATGACCAAGCAGCGATCAGCACAATCGCCAGCAATAAATGCATGCCAGAAGGAATAACTCACAACTAGTGAAACACTCTTAGTCGAAATAAGAAGCAGGGATAGAATTAATACTAAGTTAAAGAAATACAAATAAGTTAAAGGACAGAAAGAACAGAAAAAAGTTAAAAAGTAAACAAATGGATTACGTAGTTGTTGTTGCAGCAGTGTTGTCATTTTTGTTTTCTTCATTGTCTGCTTCAGTTCTCGCCGCGATGTCGTGCAGTATGTTTTTGTTGTATATGTTGATGTTGTTGCTATTTTTAGTCAACTTGACGGCAACTGTCCCGTGTCTGGTGAACACCGTGAACAGCTGATCTCGACGTTTCATGTGCGTAGCGAGTTGGAGAATAGAACGATTTCGGTTGGTGAGACTCTCGTTCATGTAGATGTTCTTTCTTGAGCCCAGGCCGATGTCGTTGAGGCAAAGGTGTTTACCATGGAGTCTCCGGTAATCAGAAAGAGCTTTCAGGACGAGGTTTCTGTCTTGCGAGGAGTTAAATTTGATGATCATGGGAGGGTCATTTGTAGAGTCCGTGCGGGGGGGACGGAAGATATTTTTCAGTGTTGGTGGTTTACAAGCGACCTCAGATTCTCCTCTGGTAATTGGGGAACACCAAATAGAATTGCATCTGCTGCCAACTCCTTCCTTTCCATCGCATCACATCTATCTCTTAGATCATCGATTTCTTCTTTAAGATGTTGCTGGTGTTTCAAATGATCCGCTTCTATTTTTATTTTGTTGATGCGCCATTGTAGGTCAGCAAGGGACTTGTTGACTCTTTCGATGAATGTTGAGCAACTTTGTTGGATGGTGGTGATTTGCTGCAACAAATCATCGCGAAGTGCAGACATGTCAGCTGAGAGACGGTTCAGTATGCACTCGGTGCGTTGGCCAATGTGCTCATCTAATTCAGCAACTGGGAGAGCATTTGGAACAGCAGTATTTGCAGTATTGGTAATTGGGTTGCATTTTTGTCGAGGTGTGGAGACATTTATTGCTGCTGTGCTGGTAACTGCGAGTTTTTTCGAACGGGTGTTTACTGAACTTGAGTTGCTTTCGAGTGACATGGTAAGTGAGTGCTTTGACGAGCAAAAGTAACTAAGGAGCAAATAATTTGAAACCACCAGAGTCACCAAAGACTAGATTAAAATCGTTTTGCGTATGTTTGTTCTTTTATGTAGCTTTTAGCGCGAGAACAACACGATTAATATAATATATTGCGCACTATCTAAAAACTTTTTAGCAACAGAACCAGGAAAAAAAACGATATTTTCGCCGGACGAGAAAAAAACACGTCAACTCACTCAAACATTCAAACAAAGGGTATGTGACCAAGGGGATTTTTTGGATGAAAATCATGTCTGTTGTATGGGAGCCCCCCTTAAATATTAATTTTCTTCTGTTTTTAGTATTTGTCGTGGTAGCGGCAACAGAAATACATCATCTGTGAAAATTTCACATTTCTAACTATCACGGTATGTATCTCAGCCTGGTGGCAGACTGACGGACGGACAGCGAAGTCTTAGTAATAGGGTTCCGTTTTACCTTTGGGTACGGATCCCTAAAAATGAGAAAGAGTGTTGAAGACAAAGCTGGGCTATTTAAAGCGGCTGAGATGAGCATCAGCTCATCGCAAAGAGAAGGTCGGAGGAAAGCATGCCTGACGATTGGAATCTCAGTATTGTTTGCCCGGCCCACACGAAAGGAGACCCCTTATCAGTCTGGTTTAAGGTCAAGTAAATCCAGTGTGGTTTTATTTACACTGCGGCAGATTTTGGAGCAGACCCAGGAATACCAATTCGATAGCCATCACATTTTGTTCGATTTCAAGGCCGCGTATGACAATGTGCATAGATACGAGCTATACAGCGCAATGTCTGGTTTCGACAGCCCTGCCAAATTCGTCAGATTATGCAGGATTACAATGGAGAACCCACTCTGGTCCATTAAGGTCGGTAGCGAATTAACCGATACATTTAATGTTAAAAAAAGGATTAAGACAGGTGACGCATTGTCATGTGACTCACTGGCCAACACAAGAGGTGAGATCTATTTCAAGTCCGCGCAATTGCTTGCGTACGTGGATTACATTGCCGTAAATGCGCGAACAACTAAAATCAGTCTCTCGGTAAATGAAGGTAAAACCATATACATATGTATATGCTGTCATTTAAAAAAGGCGCACAACACCTACATTTTGGCCAGAATGTCAGACTTGGCATCTACAATGTCGAAGTGGTCAAGGACTTTGCCTACTTTGGCTCACTAGTGACCAGCGACAACAACACCAGCGCTGAGATCAAACACAGAATTACTGCGTTTGAAGCCAACCTCCGCTTTCTTGGGCTCAAGAGGCAATGGAGAAGTAGAGCCATTTTCGAAAGATCAAGGTTGCGCCACATAAAACCTTAATCAG
The DNA here is from genome assembly GCA_951905685.1 of Eumerus sabulonum. Taxonomy (NCBI): domain Eukaryota; kingdom Metazoa; phylum Arthropoda; class Insecta; order Diptera; family Syrphidae; genus Eumerus; species Eumerus sabulonum. The sequence continues at coordinate 217,152,373 of OX645060.1, forward strand.
CCCGGTACTCCTCTATGGCGCAGATGCCTGAACTTGAACGAAAGCGGATGAGGAGGCTCTTGGTCGGTTGGTTGTCCAATTCAAGCTGCTCTAAGGCCCAAGCTGCGAAGAGATAACGAAGCGGATGGTCGTGCACCTTCAATCGCTAAACCAATTGGACCTTGTAAGCGAATAATCCGAAATCTTTGTGCAGAATTCTCCTGAAATATTGAGCTGTTGAGAACGATGGCGAGTTGATGTTCCTGAATTGAGTCTCACACTCTCGGCCATGGCAGCCACATTCTCATCTGTACGCACCGTATGGCGACGGGGACCATGAATGTTGTCCCCTAGTTTGGGGTGCAGTGGTTAACATCATCGACCGCCGAGCGGAAGGTCTATAGTTCAAAAAACGCACTGTTTGAGCTACACAGCACTTAATTCGGTAGTAAGTTTTCAATATTTCCCAATATTGTTCAAGCGTAAAGCGACTCGTTTCGTTCGGCGGAGGTATGATGCTGACTTTCTGTCAAGATTTCGAGCGGGAAACGGCTGTCAGTGTTAGTAGCCCACCCCTTATTATGATGTCATTTACCCACGCAGCCAGTATTATAGTATTTAGGTTTGGATGTTTATAACGAATACACTGATCTATTGACGATTGCTTGAATTTGAGAACCCGAACGTGCACATCATTTAATTTGTCTTTACACACACGGCTGCTTCAAATAATAAAGTGGCCGCTTCAGACGATAAACCTTCGCCGTTTTATCGGTAAACCTCTCCGGTTGGCGCATATATATTTCCTAAGTCAAGTCGCCTTGAAGGAATGCAGTCACCGCATCCATCTGGTGAATTATCATTTTGTAGTTGGCTGTTGTGAGGCGCTTGCGAGTATTGAGATGGAGGCGGCAAAAATTGGTTTGGCAGTTAATGAGGGCAAGACTAAATATCTGCTGTCATCGAAAAAGGACATTTACCACCGACGTCTTGGACAGAACGTGCATATTGGCAGATATAAGTTCGAGGTAGTTAAGGACTTCATATACCTCGGCTCCGCGGTGACTTGGAACAACGACACCAGTTTCGAAATCAAGCGCAGAATTACTCTTGCCAACCGCTGCTTCTTTGGGCTCAAGAGGCAACTGAGAAGTAGACCCCTTTCTAGTACGACCAAGTTGACCTTATATAAGACCTTAATTATCCCGGTCCTGTTATACGGCGCAGAAACATGGACTTTATCTAAATCGGATGAGGAAATCCTTGGTCGTTTCGAGAGAAAGATTCTGCGTTCGATTTTCGGTCCCATAAACACAGAGGAGGGTTGGAGGAGAAGATTCAATCACGAACTGTACGGGTTGTACAGTGACATGAGTCTGGTCAGGCGTCTACGGATCCAACGCCTAAGATGGCTAGGCCATGTCGAGCGAATGGACACCACAGCTCCAGCCCGTAGTGTCTTTGAATCCAACCCCGAGGGACGAAGAAATAGAGGACGGCCGCACCTAAGGTGGCGCGCACAGGTGGAAGGGGACCTGAACCAACTGGGCGTGCGGCATTGGAAAAGACCAGCGAAAGATCGTGCTAGGTGGAGAGGCATGTTGGTTGAGGCCCAGGTTCACCCCGAACTGTAGCGCCCGTTAAGTAAGTAAGTAAGTTGGCTGTTGTTGATGGCGCCGAGGCGCAGTGGTTAGTGTGTTGGACTCGGGCGCACGATGAGCGAGTTCGATTCCCGATAACACCAACGCCATCGAATGTTTATTTCGCGACGTTCCTCCTCGGCGGGGTACTGGCGAAACCCGCTGTAGTAAACTTGCCATGAAAAAGCTTCTCGACTTACACCGTTCGGAATCGGCATTAAACTGTAGGTCCCTTTCACCTGTGCGAAAAATAAATCACACACAACGTGGGTGATTGAGAGAAGCTTGGCTCTGGTCCTTCATGGGCTGTAACACCACCAATGAAGAAGAAGTTGGCTGCCATAGCCAGCAAGTGTTGTTCGCAATTAACGACTCATTGACTTAAACTGGACCTTAACATACTCCCATTAGATGTAAATGCGTACCGTTTCCCCAAAGCAATCAGAGATGAATATGAATCTATAATACAAACGTATAGCATCTAATGGAAACAGAATTCAAATTATTTTCATCGCCTTAATAGCAAGGATAATAAACGAAAATGTGAAGAAGAAATACTACTGTGGCTTCATTCGGCTTCCGCCCCCAAAGGCCAACTCGACCGTGTCACAAATTAATTAAAATTTTGAAAATCCCCAACAGAATCGGTCTACCACATACGTACATATATACACGCACGACTATAAACGGGAGGGAAAAGGAATCACCTAAGCGACCGTAAACTCCTTAAAACTTGATCAACTTTGCACATAATTCTCCAGGACTAGCACTTCAATCATTTAATTTCATGCAGATTTCCCCGAACCATATAACAGCTGGCCCCTTCTTGCATCTTGCTCAGTGCCCAACATAGCTCTTCACCTTCATTGTGCTTATTTTAAACTTTATGATTCATCTTCTGTGGAAAAGTACTCGTATAGTACTCAAGAGTGTGCTATACAATCTACTGTCGGCATAGTAGGTCGTATCCACCGCCCATTTATTCGATTATATCTCATTTTGCATACACATTGCTTCAGTCCCACTAGTATGCTTTAAACTAAAAAGCAGGTCTGAGAAGGTGATGCAAAACGGAGGGCGAGATCATAGGGGACGGAGGATGAGTTTCCTGAAGAAAATGTTCCACGATATGCGTTATCGCGTTTAGACACAAAAGCATACTCGACCATTTTAGACGAATATTTCTGGAGAAATTTGTTCGAAAGTACAGCGTTGCAACACGGTACACAGCTTACATACGGAAAAAAGATGGGAAGCTATCAACAGCACAAGGGCGTTGCTGCTTGTTGCAAAGGACCTACTGTTGTTTAGCTCTCTTAACTGTGAGTGAATTTCAGAATCAATTGTTTTTTGCCATCCGAGCAAAGTATATTTCTGTTTGTCTTATTTACATGAGCGCACTTGCATTCGCCGTAGTACCATTGGCGTCAGAATCCCTAAGGTACGTTAAGACTGATGTTGATTTCCCGTGCTCAATGACTTTTTGCTTCTTATTTTTCTTTTTTTGTCCTTATTTCTATTTCATATCCGGATCGGAATATCACAAACGTCGAACATTGTTCCGCAGCGCTCGAGTGATGCCGGAAAGAAGGTACGATCTAATAATAAGACGTTTTCTTACTCTTCTCACCGTTCGTTTCCTCTAGTACTATTCTCTCTCTATTTATTTACTTCTAGTCGTTTGTTATCGCTTTTCATCCTGTTTTCTTAGATCAGTCTGTTGAGTTGAGTTATCGTTATTTGTATGCAAACTGCGGAGGGCAGGACGACGAAGAGTTGCTCAATCCCCCACCATCAGCCGGATGCAAATGGAATCCAAGTCCTAGTCGTAGGTATTGGTGCCATTTTATTGTTCAGTCTTTTCTCGTGAATAAAACAAGGAAACGTTTCGTAATATGCATGGTTCGCGCTTGATACCTACAAGGACGTATGTATGTGTAAGGCAGGAAAATATAGAGAATGAAAAGGAGGTCGATGGAAAACAGAAAAGAAATGGTTTCTCTACGTCTATACATACATATGAACTTACGTATCCTCCTCGAAAAATTCTTCCAGCTATACTGCCATTGGATTATTACTAAAAGCTCATGGCATGCAAGAAATGACTGAGAGAAAAGGTCCTGAAGAATCGTACACTCATTGAAGTACTTTGCAGTAATAAATTGTATTTAACTTTGGCAATTGTTTACCACCTAGTGCTACCCTTTATTGTTTGCCTTTAGTGCTTGTTTGTATTATACTTTCCACTGTTCGTTTGCCTTTTCCTTTCCATGACCATTTCTGGAGTGATGCGCTTTTTTTATTTTTTTAGTTTTGCTTGCACCACCACATTTTCGAGTGTGTACATTTCGCCTTACATAGCGCGTGTGTATATGTAAAGGTTTGTTTGTAAGGATCTCTCATAGCACCGAGGGTGAATTGAATGGTACACCGTGAGCAAGATGAACAAAACTCCTGTGCAGCTAAACAGGTGACTATTAGTATTGTTGTACCTTTCGTTGTTCGTTTTTATTTTTATGATTTTCATTTATTTGTTTTCCATCGTCAGTTGGTTTTAAGGCAATAGCAATATTTAGAAAAAGGATACTGGTGCAGTCAGGACCGGATCAGAGTTTGATTAACGAGTAGCAAATATTTGGTTTTTTTTTCTTCAGCAGCCAAATGGATTTGTGTTATGTAAATGGCTACCATTTAACTAATGCAATACAGCTGCTGAGCGTTAAAGATTGAACAATTTTACAAGGGAATTCGTTGCAGCAGTTGCAATAAATTAGGACAATCCGCATTCATATTCTTTTTACTAAAACAAAACAATTAAGGACGAAAGCTAATAACTTTTCTGCCACGGATTCTATCTCAAGCCCTAGCTTCACGCGGGTTTTTTTTTTTTTTTTTTTCTTTGGAAATGCAGATTATTATATGCACAGCATCACCCACCATGGGGGTGGCCGTGGTGCAGTGGTAAACATCACCGACTGTCGAGCGGAAGGTCTGTAGTTCAAAGTATGTCCATAACCAAAAAATGCCTTTTCATTTACGGAAAAATTGTGCTGTTGTGAACGGGAAGTGATCAAAATACTGATGAAGCCATAACACTCAGAGTATATGGTCACTTCAAATTCAGACCTTGTGTGTGCAGTTCTAATATAACACCATAATGTAGTTCGACGAACTATACGGGCTATACAGCGACATCGGCCTAGTATGACGTCTACGAATCAAAGCTAATAGCAAAACTTTTTGGCATTTCATTAATTCAAAAAGAAAATGAGTAGCTATGCCCAACTCAATGTATTTTAAAAAATATATTAAATAATGTATCGATTCCATCCTTGATTTATTTGCAAACTTCTTCAAATCAAATCAAATCAAATCATATTTATTTCATTCATAACTTACACAGTAAGATACAATATCTCATTAAAGAGTGCAAGATTCATCGAAAATTCTGTTGTATATTTAAGTGATGTGTGTTACTTTAGATACGTGAGGAACTGTGAGGCTTAAATTATTTAGATGATTAAAATAATTAAAATATTCACATTTTTGTACAATTGCAAGAAAGTTAGAGATTACAAGCTAGAGTTAGAGGATAGAGGAACACAAACAGGACAGGAAAAACGAAAAGGAGACGGTGATGAAGGAAAAGGGAAAATGAGGAAAAATGCAGTCATCGTCGAGGAACGTTCAGGTATTGCTTTAGCTTAACTTTGAACAGGACTGTGCTACTTATAAGCCTAATGGTTCGGGGAAGCGAATTCCATAGACGTATCGCGTGGATAAAAAATTGTCGTTCAGAGATCATATAGTTATATCGACTTGGAATAATATGTAGGGCTCTGATTGATTGAGTAAAACAGATCTTGCCATACAGATACATTGGTTGACGCGATTGTATAACGTTGTGAAGTAAAGTCAATGTTTTAATTTTGAAAAGATCTTCTAGGGTGATACCATAAATAGATTTAGAAAAGGTTGAAATGTGGTCATACCTTCTTAAACCAAAAATATACCGCGCTATACTGTTGTAGGCCACTTTGAGCTTCTGCATGTGCTCATAGTCACAGTTGTTGAAAATTTCGCATCCAAATAGCATTATTGGTATAATTAGTGTTTTAGCTAGTATCATTCTCGTTTTTAAGGGTGTAACAGTGTGTGTGGACCAAAGCAAACGAAGCCCTGAGTAAACTCTGCCTAAGGTGATCCTGATGTGGTTGTTCCAAGAGAGTGTTCTGTTGAAAACTATACCAAGATTTTTCGCAGTATCAACGAAGTCTATACCTCTGTTATTCAGATATAACCTTGGTAGGGAAGAGGTATCAATCGGTTTCCTGGAGATAACTAGACATTTTGATTTGGAAGGGTTTAGGCAGAGGCCATTCGCTCGAGACCAGCGAAAGATTCTGTCAAGATCTTCGTTTATTTCACACGCAGCGTTTTCCACAAGGCCCAATGGAGAACTCTTGCGCATCTGCACATCATCTGCATACATATCAACCGAAGAATACTGTAAGCATTTCGGTAAATCGTTGATGTACATAGTGAAGAATATAGGGCCTAGAATCGAGCCTTGTGGCACACCTAAGCTGAGTGGAAGGAAATCGGACACAGAATTATTCACAACGACTGCCTGGGATCTGCAATTTAAGTAAGAGGCGACTAGATGCGTTGACGATGAGGAAAATTTAAATTGAATTTGAAGTTTTCTACAAAGAACATTGTGATTAACCGTATCGAATGCTTTTGAAAAATCAAGTAGCACAAGATAGGTTACTTTATCCTTATCAACGGCTTGCCTTATGTCTTCAGTCACGTTCAGTAAAGCAGTAGTGCAACTATGCTTAGGTCGGAAACCAGATTGGTTGTCACATAACAGTTTGTTATTTTGAATAAATCTGTGTATCTGTGAGCTCATCATTTTTTCAAGAACTTTTGAGAGAAACGGCAGAATAGCGATCGGCCTGAACTCATTTGTATTTTTGGGTACCGGTATTATTTTAGCACGTTTCCATTCGAGCGGAAAAACACTCGTCATAAATATGGAATTGAATATGTGTGTTATATATTTTAAGATACAAGGCAGGATAATTTTAATAAAAACTGGACTAATATCGTCAAAACCGGTCGCTTTAGATTTAATAGATAGCACACTTCTTAGGACGTCTGCATCATTTACTACTGAAAAACTAAAGTTAGGGGTTGATCTTAAATTATCAAAATATTCGTCACTGTATTGATGATTAGTGCCAGCTAAGGTGCTGTCGATATTGCAGGAAGAAACGGATGCAAAAGACCTATTTAGTGCATTACAATCGATATTTTCATAATTTTTTTTGAATTCTTTACCTATCCCTAATTCCCTTATGTTTTTCCATAGATTTTGTTTAGCCTGTGTTGGATCAAGACGGGGAGCATAGAAGCGTCTTTTGGATTCACGTATCTGGCAAGTTACCCTATTCCTAAGAGTACGATAGGCACTATACAAAACGTCTATTCGAAACCTTTTCCAGCGATGGTATGCCTTGTCACGATGGTAAATAAGATTCTTGATATCAGTAGTAAACCAAGGGCATTCATATTTGTCCGCTTTTTTAGTTTTACTTATGAGCGGGACATGAGTATTAAAAAGACTCCTAATACTATCTTGAAAGAAATTTACTTGGTCATCAACGTTCGGCATTCTGTAAATCCTATTCCATTCCACTATAGAAAGATCTTCTATTAATTGTTCTATGTTAATGTTTTTAAAATCGCGAAATGTAAATAGATTTTCATTGTTGACGGCATTACATTGATAGGTTAAATGAATCAAGTCATGCCGAGAGAAAGAGGGAACCGAGAGTTGGTTGAAGTGTAGGACTTTATGTGGATGACTTACATAGAATACATCGAGGAGTGAACTATTATCCCTAGAGAAATGAGTTGGAAGGGAAGTATTCACAGGGGTTAAGTTAAGCGCGCACATACTATTGATAAAGGATGACTCTACAAGAATGTTGCTATTAAAATCCCCACACAAAATAACGAACGGTGATATATGTGTTAACTCGTCCAAGACAGCGATCAGCGGAGAAATTTGAATATTCGTATTAGGCCTATATACAGACCCTAATAATATTTTATTGAACCTGCAGGTAATTTTAACAAAAACAAATTGCATTTCACAGTGTTGCTGTGCCTTCCGGACTACTTCGCAGTCTAGGCTTTCACGAACATAAACAGCTACACCACCACCAACACGATTTACTCTATCAGATCGGAAGAGCTTGTAACCTTTTACATTATATAGCGAATCACTGACATCACTTTGGAACCAGGACTCAGAAACACATATTACGTCAACTTTGGAGCCTACAAACAAGTATCTGAATTCTTCCAACTTTTCTCTAGATCTCAGGCTTTGTGCATTAATGTGGCATACTTGCAGTCCACTGTGTTGATTGCATAAGATGTTAATCATTATCCGCGTATTACCCCTACTGATAGCGTCTACGAAATTCCCATAATTTTGTTCATTCATGTCTTCCATAGATGTTTGTGGAAGAGTAAAGGGGCTGGTGACCAATGGGTAGCACCAGTCATAGCACAGCCTGTTCTAAATAACGTGCAATCCCGGGTACAAGATAGGTGATGACTGGATATTAAAGGGAGTGAGGGAGGGAAATAGGGTAAGAGAATAATGATGGAAAAGCAAGAAAAAAGAAAAGTACATTCAATAATAACTATATAATGCAATTCATGAAAATAAAAAGTATATGAATTTAGTAAGACTACGATAATAGTACAAAAAAGAAAATAATTCACAATAGCTTTGCCAGAAAAGATTAAAAAAGAAAAAAAAAAAAATAGAAAAATAAGGTTTACTTTCAGCAGAAAAGAATTTAACCAGTGTGTTATTCGCCATTTGTTGCCGTTGTTGTCGTCATCATGGCAGCATCGGTTAAGTCCCCAGTGTTTTGAATTAATTTGGCGTTCTCATCTTTACTCCTCTTCACATAAACAAGGCCTCGAATGGTGAACACCGAAAACAGTTTTTTTTCTCGTTTCATTTTCAATGCGCTGAGCAGAATAGTGCGAGATTTAGGTGTTAAGCATTCATGAATGAAAACTTTAGATTTTCCCACTGCGATTTCACTGCTAAAGCCAAGGTCATGAAGATTTAGGGGTACTTTTGTTGTTTTCCTATGGACAGCAATCGATCGCAGGACAAACGTCTTATCGTGCGGTGAGAAAAATTTAATAATAATTGGTGGAGAATCGTTATCAATTTTTGATTTAGCACGGAAAATACTTTTTATTGTTGGCGATTTAAAGTTTAGGTTGGTGCAGAGCTGATTAAAAATGTAACGAAGATTTTCATTAGGCAGGTACGGAACTCCATGCAAGAGGGCATCACACATAGTTTCTTTAAGTTGTTGTTGTTCCTCGTTTGTTTTCATTCGTTCAGTAATGCTTGTAATTTGTTCGTCTTGTTTAATTATGTGTTGTTTGAGTTCGCAGATTTCTTCTTTTAATGGTTCAAGCTCAATTTGTTTTATTTCCATCAGTGATAGCCGGGAACTCATGCTTTCAATGGAAAGTCTAAGTTCAGTTACCTCTGTGCCTATTATGTCGGTGATTTTTTTTTCAGACTCTGCAATCTGTGCTGCAATTTGTAACGTGATCTTATTAAATTGTGCGTCCATTGATTTCTCAAGCTTCTCAAACATGTTGTCCATGATGTTGGAGTTGTCTTGTTGTGAGTTCTTTTGTTTGCTGGTTTTTGCTGAGACCGCCTGAGAGTTTTGAGGTGTTTGTGGTTTTGATGGTACTGGCAGCTTCGCGTATGAGGGAGAAGGCAAATCTGAGGACCGTAAACCTTCTCGCGAACCCATGTAATGAATTGTGTGGGTGTATTTAGGGGAAATGTGAGAAATGTATTACGATTTTGGTGAGAGAGACGGAGTACCGTTCATGTATTTAACAATTGGGTCGAATTTTAGATTGATTATTTTATTAAATCGAAATAAATAAAGCCAAATTTCAAGAAAACACGACTTGGGCAGTAGTTTATAATCTAGATATAGAACTTCGGGAACTTGGGGTTATATAAATGAACACTTTGGACTCTGCCTAAACCGCCAATCTGTCGCGCACGTCTGACTAGTAACACATCACACACCAAACTCTTCTTCCAATCAATCTTTTTCGATTCCAACGTCAATCCCAATAGCACCCTCGGCCGTAGTTTACGGACTTCAAAAAGCCTTCGATCTTTAGTCCTAGATTCTACTGGGGTCTATTTTGCACTGCAAAATTTAAAGATAAACACCAGCTATGGGACTGATGGAAGCCCATAAATCAGAAGCCCAACAGGGCACCGTGGCGCACTGGTTAATGTGTTGGACTCTGATGCACAATCAGCGAATTCCGATCCCGATATTACCAACGCCATCGAATGTTTATTCCGCGACGTTCCTCTTCGGCGGGGTACTGGCAAAACCCCCCGTAGTAAACTTGCCATGAAAAAGCTTCTCGACTCACGCCGTTCGGAATCGGCATTAAACTGTAGGTCCCTTTCACCTGTGTGAAAAATAAATCACACACAACATGGGTGATTAAGAGAATCTTGACTCTGGTCCTTCATGGATTGCAACGCCACAATAAAAAAAAAGAAAGATTTTAGTAAGGCATTTGATTCTGTAAATCATTTAATACTGAACAACAAGCTTGAGGGTTTTGGATTTCACTCTCAGTTACTTCGCTGAATATCTTCTTTTATTTTTGAACGAACCCAACGCTTTAAAAGTGGCGTATGTTACTTCAGCGTTCCCCAAGGGTGTTGCTTAGGACCTTTATTATTTATAATAATACATATAAGCACAGTAAGTGTCTTCTATATGCTGATGACTTGAATATATTCAAAAGTATTAAAAATATTGATGACTGTAACTTGCTACAATTAGATTTAAACAGAATATTTCTTCTTCTTCTTGTCGGGTGCTACAGTTCGGGGTGAACCTGGGCCTTAACCAATATACCACTCCAACTAACCCGATCTATTGCCAGTCTTTTTCATTGCCGCACACCCAGTTGGCCCCCTTCCATCTGTATGCGCCTAGGTGCGTTCAGGAGAGGGCCCAATTACTCAATTGCCTCCTGAGCCCAAAGAAACAGCGATTGGCAAGAGTGATTCTGCGTTTGATTTCGGTGTTCCCGGTCACTGCGGAGCCAAAATAGAAGAAGTCCTTAACTACCTCATAATGATATCTGCCAATACAAACGTTTTGACCAAGACGTCGGTTGTGAGCCTCCTTTTTTGATGATAGCTTACACGTATTTAGTTTTACTGCCAAATCAATAATTTCATCATTTTCGCCGCCTCCGCCTCATTACTCGTGAACGCCTCCCTGACATCTCGCTGGGTTCTTTCGATTATGTCAATGTCATCCGCCTATGCGAGGAGTTGTGAGGATTTGAAATAAATTGTGCCTCTTGTGTTGGCCAGTGTTTTTTGCACAATCGTTACTAATACGATTTTAAAGAAGTCACACGACAGCGCACACGACAGGTAAGGTGTTCACCGATTCGGATGGAGCAAGAATTCTCCAAAGTCATCCTGCATAGTCTAACGAATTTGGCAGGGATGTCAAAGGTTGACATAGCGGTGTACAGCTCGTCTCTAATTACGCGGCTTTGAAGTCGACAAATAGGTGGTGAGCGTCGACTTGAAAATAACTTGTTTTTTTTTTAGGATCTGTCGTAGTGTCAAGATTTAGCCAATGCTGGAATTCCCTTGCCTAAATCAACACTGATAAGGACCTATCAGCTTATTGACAAAAGGCTCTAAGAGTTCATACAAAACGGCAGAGAAGATTTTGTAAGTGATGTTAAGGAAACCTGTTCCTCTGAAGTTGGCGCTGTCAGAGGGGTGTCCTTTCTTGTGGATCGGGTATAAAATGCTGAGATTCCGTTCCTCGGGCATCCTTCCCTCTGACCATATCTTACAGATGTGCTGGTGCATGCTCCTGACCACGTCATCTTCGGCTGCCTTGAAGAGCTCAGCGGGCAGTCCGTCTCCGCCAGCAGCTTTATTCGACTTGAGTTTCGACATGGCAGTCTTAACATAGTCGTGGTCAGGGGGACGGAATTCTCTGCGGTCTTCGTCGATTAGAAATGGATCATTCTGCCTGACAGCCGTATATAGACTAACATCGCCGTTATACAGTCTGCAGAAGTGGTTTTTCCATATTCTCAGCATCGACTGCCATTCTACTACTAGGTGTCCGTTTTCATCCCTGCAGGCTTCCATTCTGGCTTTATAACCTTGGCATGTTCGCTTTATCTATTGACAAAGCTTTCGACCGTCACGCATGCAGTGACACCTCTCCAAAGCCTGAGAAGCTTATGCTCCTCAGAATATTTTTGAATATTTCTTAGTTTACTTACTTCATGTTTACGTTTTATGAAATAGAATGGCATTTTAAAGTATGATTTGAAGAACTTAATGTGATGTACATATGAGTATATGCAGTAGCTCACGAGGTAGATTTTAATAAGGGAATGAATCTAAGAAAGATGACTGTTTAGTGAGTTGACGCTCACTGTAGTGTGTAGGTAAATAAATAAATATGTAAATAAAATATCCAACGGTTCGATAATTAACATGAGCAATAATCCTCGCCTAGGAAACAATAGGCCAAGACGCATAAATTTCGTAAAGAATAAAGTTCTGGGAATTTAGTCATAACTCAGGAACTGACACCAATGCGTCAGTTTTCATAGAACTTTTTTTAGCGTCGTAAAAATGAGTGACTCACATTACAAGAAACGTGTTATGAGCCATATTTTAGTGAATCCTGGTGTAAAGGGTGGTGTATGGAGACGAGTTTATGTCGAAGACGCGTGTGATTGAATGGGCAAAGGAGTTCAAGCGGTTTAGGTCGTAAATCAGTAAAAGACTATTCATGTGAATGAGTTCCCAATTATATATTGGCATCCGGGAGAAGTTGCGAGAACGTGATTTTCGTGTTTGACCCAAACTCGCTAAGAAGAGCTACATACATATGTCTTGAACCGCATTGCCTATTCCTCGTTGATTGTGCAGGAGATTTTTGCGAAAAAAAGCATTCCAACGTTGCTGCATCCACTCTATAGTCCTGATATTGCCCCTGCGACATTTTTTTATTGCCTAAGTTGAAGTCAGCACCGTGGCGCAGTGGGTAGTGTGTTGGCCTCTGACGCAGATGACACGGGATCGAATCCTGACACAGCCATGTCATCGAACGTGTTCTTTACGGTGTTTCTCCTCAGCGGGGTTCTGACAAAACTCCCTGTGGTAAAATTGTCATGAAAAGCTTCTCGAAATTCGCCGTTCGGAACCGGCAATAAATTGTAGGCCCCTTCACCTATGGGAAAATGAAATCACACACAACATGGGTGATTGAGAGAAGCTCGGCTCAGGTCCTTCATGGACTGTAACGCCAACATACATACATACATACAAGTTGAAGTCATACTTCAAAGGAACTGGTCATGGCGGTTTAGGGAAGATCAAAGAAGCTGTACCCATGGTTAACTTGGTCTGTAATACCGGAGTTTCGGTCTCCCCCTTCTTCGTGAGCCAGAATCTGGACCGATTTGTGGACGAAAGTGCTTTCCGTGTTGATGTTGTCTCGCCGCACTATTTGTTCCAACACGAGATTGAAGAAGTCGCATGACAGCGCATCTCCTTGCCGAAGTCCGGTGCAGGATTCAAAAGGCTCGGAAGGCTTGGAGTCGAACTGCACGTTGCACCGAGCGTTTGTTAGTGTGGATCGACACATCCGGATCAGCTTTCCCGAGATCCCGAATTCGGCCATCGCGTCATCGAGACTTATAGGTTTTTTTGTAAAAGGTTCGTATTGCGATTTTATATCTGGACTCTTGGTTATCCTTGAGCTGACAGGCTGCGAAGATTCTCTTCTTCATATATGTATGTACATGTACATACATATATGAAGTATTGGCAAAGGACATATGTACATATGTATGTATGTACATATAATATTTCTTTTATTTCTTGCTTTTTCACGGCAAGTATACTACGGGGGGTTTGCCAGTATCCCGCCGAAGAGGAACGTCGCGAAATAAACATTCAATGGCGTCGGTGTTATCGAGATCCGAACTCGCTCATCGTTCGTCAGAGTCCAACACACTAACCACTGCGCCACGGCGTCCTCTATATTTTTATTTATCTCATCGAAATTAAAACTTCCAGACGATGTATCACTGAAAACCTCTCAACAAGGTATAACAAACTCAGCAAATTGATTATGAAAGCGGTTTTCTCTCCTCATTTACCTTTCCCGGTTAAATAATTAACCATTTACTACCTATTTAATAAGCAATTACAAAAAAAAATGCCTAATTTGCATTGTCAATTAAAATCACATCACTTACAGCCTTATCGAGATAATATAGCCATAGCCATACCCCCCGCACAACGGCATCGCTTGTTTTCTGGCAATACAATTATTAACAATCGAAAGCAATAAAAAAATCAATCAACTAACGTCACATATCGCCTCCATCCTGCAACAACGTAAAACAAGTCAAACACATTTATGTATAACTACGTCTACGAGCACTTACATATGTATGTATGTATGTATGTATATTTATTGTCATATAAAATTCTGTTCCTGTTTTTTTAGGGTTCCGTACCCAAAGGTAAAACGGAACCCCATTACTAAGACTTCGCTGTCCGTCCGTCCGTCCGTCTGTCACCAGGCTGTATCTCATGAACAGATGATGTATTTCTGTTGCCGCTACTACGACAAATACTAAAAACAGAACAAAATGAATATTTAAGGGGGGCTCCCATACAACAGACATGATTTGACATGACTAAGGTTAGTCGACAATATCCCACAAGCAGTAGCAAACTTCCCAGTTTTGATCTCGTCTGTGTCTTTGATGAATTAATCCTAGCTGTAAACCTTTTTCCCATATTTCCCATTATTGTTATTCACCTTTTCACATCGTTGCTGTCAAGTAAGATAATTGATTTGAATTCAATGGACACTTGATGATCAACTATATCTCATCATAAAGATAGTACATACATAGTCTCTTTCATATTTATATGTATATACAGATGGTACGGAAGCCTTCGTGCGCGAGTCCGACTCGCACTTGGCCGGTTTTTTTTTCTTTGTTAATCAACTCCCAAGGCGACAGCCTCATCAAATAGTAAAGCCAAGTTGTTCCCTAGTGAATCGTGGCTATTCATGGCTACCCACACAATGCGACCAATAAAAAGGTTATCACACAAAATAATTGCCAATCAAATATCCTTTATAGACGAACATAAACGATGAAATTAATAATTCACTTTAGCCCGATGGTGAAAGTGGGCAGTGTCAGTGGTAATGGAAGTGACGCTAGCAGTAACCGTGGCGGTGATAATGGTAAGAAAAGTCCCCCATAGTAACGGACCACACCATGATAGTGTGTCATAATCATTTAAATGTTATTCTCTTATTGTATCGATGTGTTATATAAATAAATCGCCATTAAATGTTGAACCCCACCATTAGCTCTATGATGCTACTACTTCAAGAGAAAGGAAAAAAACTGCGACAAAGACGCACATAATGTTGGCTGCTATTGTCCTGCAATGTAGCTGCCATCACTTGCAGCTGCCCTGCCACACTAGAGAAGGCTGGACATAAAAATAAATTCTTTACCATTTCTCTCCACGTCACCGCATTCAAAAGAGTATACGGATACTACACATGTCCTTTCACATTTCTCAATATTTCTTAAACAGTATATTAAAGCGTACATACATACATATGTACGTATGTACATACATATATCGGTAAACAGAAGTAACATCCTAAAGATACTTTGTTCCACATTGCAGGCAAATATAAAACAAATACATATATCATCACCCCAGCCAATTCCCTGTCGCATTGGATTTTCTTCCCAGTCGAAAGAGGACTGATGTCGGGCGCCAGTGCCAGTCCATACAAATCCCAATCGATTAATTCCCCGATGTCTTTTCCTTCCACATCTTATCAGTAATGAGCACCCACCAGAGTACCGTTAAGCGTCGAACAATGGACGATTACTGGAAGTTGTATCTACGACCACAATACGAGTATATCTTCATCTGCGTTCTCGTCCGTGTTCGCCTTAAAACGTGTAGCACATACATGTGTATGAATGTATGTATAAACATAGTTCTTGGGCGTTAATGTGTAAGTTAAAGCTATTGGTGCCTAACGAGAGAGAATAAACGATAAAAGAAAACATAAAGAGTAACTCAGATTGTATGAGGGAAACGAATACGTGCAGGATGTTGATTTTCCAAATGTTGATGTCGAGGACGATTAATCCGTTAAATTATAATCGGGAAGATTGATTGCTACGATCCGAACTTAAAATTGTATGGCTTTTTCCTTGATGAAGTTATCATGCATGTCAGCACGACAATGGGACATATGAATAAGTACACATGTACATATGTACATATGTACATGCGTGCTCACTTTGGATTCATAAATAACTTTAGAGAAAGGCAAGTGACGTGAGGACGAGAAGCGAGGGAACAAGGAACGACAGTGACGGGATAAAATAGAATGAAACGCCCAAAGTCAAAGAACTGCTTTGCAAGCAATTTCGTCTCGCAAGGATATGATCCTGCATTTTATGGCGATTCCTCAGCAGTAGTGTCATTTTGTAAATCACTCCATACTAACTGCTTATATGGTGCAAACTATGAAGCGAATGCCAAAGAACAACAAATGGAATCAATGACGATATCTGAATGATGTTTATTCAGCAGTGGAGGTGACAATAAGGGGTACATACATATATCAGGGGCAGCTGTATGGCAGTAGCACTCAGTAAAACTGAATCGAATTGCCACTACAAAAAAGATACAATTTCGCTATGGTATCACCGTTACTGTCGTCCTCGTCGCCATCTTTGGACGGGAAAAAAAATTACTAAACTCTGAGTTGCATGACCTTTAGTTTTGTCATTTACTCGCCCGTTGGGAATGACAGCAGTTGAAGTTATGCGAAGGGGACGATAGGACCTATAATTTTATCTTTTGTATTTATTTTTTTTTTCTGTACGTACTACATATGTATATGTATGTATGTATGTATTTCTACTCGACAGAAGAAAACATCGAATCGTTCCAGGACTTACTTTTAAAGTCAACGGCGGGTATTAAGTGCCGTCAGCTTTTTAGTGCAGGACACACTAGTGAAAACGGGTTAGGGTCGTTCAATTCGTTTTACTGACCTTTTGTTCCCCACTTGCATCTTCAAAAGACATTTTCTTTTCTTACACGTCCATATGGATGTACTACATACATACGTATGTGTGTATGTATGTTTCTTGCGTTGTATCTTTTCGTTATTGAATATCTATACGCAATAAACTGATAACTATACTTACAAACATATGTACATACATATGTATTGCTGCAGAGTCCATACAAAATGTTATGAATCTGTCTAGACAGCAACCGGTGGCATTCGTCTTAATAAAATATTTATTTTTGACGGTGTTGTAACAAATTATTCTTTAAGGTCAATAGAAAATGAGCTCTTTCTCAAAACCGATCGAAGAATAATATACGTAGTAGTAAAAGATGAAGCATAGTAATGCGACGCCCGAAGGATAAAGAACGATTTTGTTCGCATTTGGGGATATTTTTTATCGATAATGTTGCGAACAAAACGCATGGTATTCCATTTGATACAATGTGTATTCATTCACGCTTTGGGAACCATTAGGATTTTGACTTTAATGCTATTAGGATGCTCCAAGGGCTACTTTTTATGAAAAATGACGCCAAGTGTTTGGTTCAATGTTTCAGTTACGAAAAAATTAACATAAAACGATACTCTACGATACTGTTACGAAATATTCAATCCCACACCGAATAGGGTTCGCACCACGGGATTGCAATAAACTACAATTGTCCTTTTTATCCGAATTAAAAACACACACACACTTTTCTTGCTTCACCACAGATCAATTATCTGTGCAGCTTCACCACTTTTCTTTATTATCCAATACTATCCACTTTAGACTTTATTACACAAACAAACCTTTATTGAAAGCTTTTATTTTCACCCTGTTTGATCACACCGACTTGTCACGCGCTGTTCAATTCCACAAACTGAATGCATGCCGAGGGCTAGTGTTCGCGCTTATATAGCTCTCGGTCGACTTTCTCGAATGTTCGCCGTCGGAAGTTCCCCTTCGGAAATCTCTAGAATGCTCTGACAATTAGCATTACGCCATTGACAGTTGACATCATTCCAATCTCCGCTTCAAGAGAGCTTTCGAACTTCGACAGCGATATTCAAACTTAACCGTCGGTTTGCGTCTCCGCAACACTGCCCTCCTCCTAAACTTGTTCGTCCTCGAACAAGCGATTGGATCCTTCTCCGTAACATGGCGCTAACCTCTCTACGTGGACAATCTTATACTTCGCCCGTCTGCTGTATTCGGTACACTACGTCGTTCAGCTTCCTATAGTCCACGCAGAATCGGGTGCTTCCATCCTTCTTCTTAACTAGCACTACTGGCGAACTCCATGGGTTTGCAGATGCTTCGACCACGCCCTCCTTTTCCATCTCGTCGCTTAGTTTGATCACCTCTCCTTCTTTCGCCAAAGGTACCCTCCACGGTGGTTGCCGGATCGGTCTAGAGTCCCCTGTGTCTCTTCTGTGCTTCACAATTGATGTTCTTCTACAGTTCTTACCATTTGCAAAAACTGTCCAATATTTACGAAGCAGGAAGAGTGCCTTGCTTTTCTGCTTCTCCACTAGATGTTGCGTCCACTCTCTGGCCATTGTATTTAAGAAGGCTTTGTTGGACTGGATTTCCTGTTGTTTCTTATCTTCGCAGTTCATAATGGCAGCAGCTTCTTGGCATTGAGCGATCGTTATCCCCTTGTGTATTGTCCTAGGTGTACTGGCAGGATTCAGGACTCGTACTGGAACCAATTGGTCTTGTCGGGGTTCCACGAGAGCCCTTCCAACAACTATATCGCTGGGTCGATTTCATTTGTCGGGTTCGACCACCCACATTCGGCTTGTCCCCGCATCCTCTTCTATCTTTGCCCAAACCACAGCTTCTGCATTCGGGGGAACTGTTTGTCGCGCTTGTACGACTATTCGCCTGACCTTGTTACTCTGTCCATTATCCATTGTTAATGGGAGCTCCAAGTTGCCATACTTCATCACTTTTTAGTTGAGGTCCAATGTGAAGCCATGCCTAATCATGAAGTCGACACCGATTATGATGTCGTCAGTAATCTCCGCAACGTTGAAATCATGCTGAAACTCGACGGTACCCATCGTAATCCTTTTCTGGACTTTTCCCTTAACTTCCGCCTTCTCACCAATTACTGTACGAAGCCTTACCTCGAAAATGGTTGTGTGTGATTTCATTTTCCCATAGGTGTAAGGGACCTACAATTTATTGCCGGTTCCGAACGGCGAATTTCGAGAAGCTTTTCATGACAATTTTACTACAGAGGGTTTTGTTAGAACCCCGCTGAGGAGAAACACCGTGAAAACACGTTCGATGACATGGCTTTGTCGGGATTCCATCCCGTGTCATATCGGTGTCAGAGGCCAACACACTACCCACTGCGCCACGGTGCTCTCACTTCTTTCTTTACTTACATATGTATGTATAATATATCGAGGATCGTTATTTTTATCTTTTCTTTAAAACTGAGTTACTTTCTTTTTACTAGAAGGTAGAAACACATACACATAAAGAAACTAAAGAAACTTTTTATTACTTTTTTTATTTATTTATTTTGGGTGATAAAGTTAACCTTCTGCTTTAAATTTGTCTAATCTCCCATTTCTCACCCATCCTATGTATCCCTCATACAGTTATGTATGTACATACATATGTATTTCTTCAGCGTAAGCAAATTTCGCTGATACTAATGCCTAAGCCAGATATACACTGTTCAAATTCATGCAATGCACATGCATGTCAATTAGTGAACAAATCACACCACGTATAGATGGGGTATAAATTAACTTTTTTTATATTAAAACAAAAAAAGAAAGAAATCTATTCGTTCTGGTACCACTTTATTTGATCATATCCAGCTTACAACTGACTTACATTTTTCAATTCCCACTCAACCCAAGCTTGGAATACAGGAATATGAGCAAATGCGTCCATTGGAAAGGGCGCTCATTCCATCCCATGTACCACTTCTCTCCTCTCTGCCTATTCGGCCACGGCGTAATAACTCCGGTGTTCCGATGATGGCTTGCAAACTCGGGTGATGGTGATAAGCTCATCATTGCAGGTGCTGCGTTGGTGTAAATGTTCATGTTTGCATGATGTTGGGTGTTGGAGTGGGTAAATGTATTTTTTGTTAATTTATATGCTTGAAGTAAAAACAAATTACTGATGCGTAAATACATACATATGTATAAACTCGCCGATACCGAATACAGTAAGCCTACCTACCCCTATTATTCCATTGTTTATACATATGTATACAGGCAAACAGATTCATTCACTGATGTATGTATACGTTTGTAATCCCATATATTTATATGGGATTATTTATGCAGTTGGTGTATCTAGAAAACTTAAAATTGGTGTATCTAGAAAACTGAACCGGAATTGCAAATTTGAAGCTTCTACGTCTGCTAGAAGTGCCTTAGACTTTTGATGATCGGTCAGTCAGTCAGTGAGTCAGTCAGTGAGTGACAAAATTAAGAAATTTTGACTAGTTATAATTCTTAAACTACTCGTTCAAATCGAATGAAATTTGAAACATACCGTGTCTGTGCGATGCTTGCTTGGTTACGGAAAATTCAGACTTCTAGTTTTATCCACAACGAAGTTATAGGGGGTCGAAAATGGCCTATTATGTTACGAGAAAAGGATGGTACGGCCGTGCCGCTTTTTTGCTCGACTTGGCAGGGGCACTGCCGTGCCCCCAGATTATACTGCGCAACCACAACGTGTCTTTGGATCGGCCACAGAGGTTTCACCTGGTAGCTTGCTACAATCCGTTCCAAAATTACGCTTTCTCCATCTCTCTCGCTTTAATACAAGTGTGTGCGAGGACAATTTAATTACATTCGTAGCGAAAAAATTAAATCTGCCGGAATCTGTTGTTCATTGTCACAAGCTAGTGAAAAGAGACATCGACATTTCTGCATATGGTTTTGTCAACTTCACACTAGGACTTCCAGCTGGTGCTTATGATAAAGTATACAGTGCTGAATTCTGGCTGTTAGGAGTTCAGATCAAACCATTTGTTTCCCGACCAAAAAACGAAGGAGAGGCAAACGACCCGGTGGTCTAGTTACTAACGTCATCACCGCCTATAACTCGAACTCATCACCGTTGCCAACGCTTTCCATTAACAATAATATTGATCCTTGTACGTCATCTTCTTCACCTCTTCAATTGCCATCATCATTAGCATCTATTCCTGTGCGTGTACGTGTAAACAGTGATGATGCTGCCCCTACAATTGATCCACACTTTTTGTATGGGTATTACCAAAATATGGGGGGTATACGAACGAGAATGCATCAATTGTTACTTAACTCTACATCGGAACAATATGACGTCATAGCTTTCACTAAAACATGGTTAACCCCAAATCATTATAATGCGGAGATGTTCAATACCTCTCAATATGTAACATATCGCAAAGACAGATGTTCTCACTCAACTGGTTTGGATAGGGGAGGAGGAGTCTTGATTGAAGTTCGGTCCCTATATGCTTCTTGCCAACTAACACTACTTTCTTCAACAACGTCTGATATAGATCAGTTGACAATAAAAATGTTATTTAAGAATACAGACATTTATATTATGTTAAGCTATATTCCACCACGCAGTTCACCTATACATCAGGTAAGAAGAACATGTAAATAACTGTATTTTTTATTTATCAAATCTGAGTCACAACCAAAATATAATTATATTGGGAGATTTTAATATGCCGACTGTTAATTGGGCTTTTGACTCAGATGAATCTCAACTAATACCTTTTAACGTCACTAATGATTATGTTTCGGAAGTTATACATAGATACCTTTGCGTCTTATGATTTGATACAAATTAATTGCTATAAAAACAGTTTGAACAGTTTATTAGATTTAATATGTGTGGATAAAGAATTAGCGATGACGGTAAATGATTCTTATTTCCCTATATTTTCTAATTCTGTTCATCATGTTGCCTTAACATTCGAATGTAAAATTTTAAATTATTTCAAAATTTACAATCCCAGTTTATTTAAATATAATTTTAATAAAGCAAATTTTGAAGCCATAGCGAATTAAATGGACAGTGTGTCGTTACCATCTGAAACAAATAGTGGCGATACTGAACTTTCGTTGTTTTACGTTAATTTTATTAGCAATCTTAAAAATGCAATTGAAATGTTTGTTCCTAAAATTAAAGTGAAAAACAATAGTAAGCCACCTTGATATGACAAAAGGTTAATTAATTTAGAACATAAAAAGAATAAAATGTACAAATGTACAAAACGTACAGGTACTCAGAGGATAATTCTAGTTTTCATGAAAAATATGTTTTCCTCGAAAAAAGTTTTAACATTTTAAATAACTTTCTTTTCAAAAATTACATTTATTCAGTTGAATCTGAACTAAAAACTAATAGTAGAATTTTTTTGGACTTTCATTAAAAGTAAAAAAAATAAGAATGGAATACCAAATAACATGGAATATTTAAGTACACATCACACTAATTTATCAGATATTTGTAATTCCTTTGCTGATTTTTTTCAGTCGAATTAATTAAATCTAATTCAATCTAACAAGAATGATATCTGCAATACTATTAGAGAAAATTTTATTAGCATTGGCAGTTTACAAATTTCTTTAAATGAAACAATGGCAGCCTTATCGGCTCTCAATTTATATAAGTATATTAGCGGGGCCTGATGGAATTCCTCCTACTGTGTTGAAGAAATGCGCTTCCTCCATTGTTTGGATTCTCTATTATACCTTTAATAACTCACTAAAAAATGGCGAATTTCTTTGTGAATGGAAATCGTCTTTTATTACTCCAATTTATAAAAGTGGTCCAAGGCAAGACATTTCAAACTATAGACCAATTAGCAAATTATCTGTGATTCCAACATTATTTGCTATCGATTTTCTTTTCTATTTAAGGAGATAATATCTCCGTATCAACATGGATTTGTACCCGGTAGGTCAACTTCTACTTATTTAACCATTTTCACAAACTTTATTTTGACTAATATTGAAAAGGGCAATCAAGTGGATGTAATTTTTACTGACTTTGTCAAAGCATTTGACAGTGTTGACTGACTTGAAAGATCAGGGTTACGTTCTCAAATGTTTAATTGGTTTAGTTCTTATTTATCAAAATGTATTCAGTATGTAAAAATTGATTCGACAAACCTACAACAGTTACTTCTGGAGTTCCTCAAGGAAGTCATTTAGGTCCAATCATTTTTTTTTATTTTATTTATTAATGATTTACCTGAAGTCTTCTTAAATGCGACATGTCTGTTGTTTGCAGATGATTTAAAAATCTTTTCATGTATTAAAAACCCCTCTGATAGTTATCTGTTACAAGAAGACCTTAATAAGCTTTTGAAATGGTGCAATAAAAATAATCTACATCTTAATATTTCTAAATGCCAGTCCTTTTCATTCACACGTCGTTTATTTCCGTTGTTGTCTGACTTTTGTATTGATAATATTGTTCTCGAATGAGTTTATGTAAAAAAGGATCTCGGGGTTATTTTTGACTCAAATTTAAGGTTCAGCCATCACATTGATTTCATAGTTAACAAGGCTAATTCAATGTTGGGGTTTATAGTACGAAATTCAAGGGTGTTAAAAGATCTCTATCACTGAAATCATTGTACGTTGCATATGTCAGATCAGTTCTTGAATATTGTAGTGTAGTATGGAATCCATTCCATGTTACGTATTCATTAAGAATCGAGAAAGTCCAAAAAAAATTTACTCGTTTTGTTATAAATAAACTCAATTGGCGCATGGACAATATGCCCTATTATAATACAAGACGACAGCTTATAGGATTGCATACTCTTGAGAACCGACGTAAGCTGTCTTCGATTATGTTTGTCAGAGATATAGTATCTTATCATATTGATTGCTTATTTTTGTTGAACTTAATTACCATTTATGCTCCAAGCCGTGTGCTTAGAAATCGAAATTTATTTCAAGAAGAGATTCATAGAGTCAATTATGCAATGAAAGAACCTATCAACCGCTGTATGAGAGAAATTTATATTATCTCTTTTGATTTTGATTTTAACTTTCATTATAGTACAGACAATTTTAAAAATAAGCTTTGTTTATATTTCCGTAATAAATAACTTATATATATATATTTTCGTAGTCTGTAAGAGTAATAATGTAACTCAATTGACGAAATAAATAAATAAATAACTGTTGTCGGGATTCGATCCCGTGCCATCGGCACCAGAAAGCAACAGCCAACTCACTGCGCAACGGCGCTCTCTCTTGTGTAATATAGGTGAATGAACCAACCAACAACCAACCAACATCTTGTTAATACATACTCATTGTAGAATGTATCTCTTCTAGTTATATGGTGGTTTACTTATTCTGACCACTGCGCTCAAGGAATCTGTGTTTTTCAAAACGTAACGAATGAAAGACAAGTCAGAAATTTGATGCCAAGCAGAGTGATGTCAGATTGGTTTGAGAGTCCGGTGTGTTAACCATTGCACGATGAATCGGACTCGCAAATTAATTTCTGCCAAGATTGCATATAGTTGGGAAATTTCCCTTTTGTTTGATTGATTGATCCAAAGTGTGTTAATTATTTATATGTGTGTCACTACAACACACGTTAGGTGTCATTAGAGTTTTTATTCAAGACACGCAATGAAACGTGTTATAGTTTTAACACGAAAAAGTGTCCGAATTTCAAAGATCAAACGTATTAAGTGACACACTTAATTATAATGTGTGTCAAATGACACATATAAGTCATCTAACACATTTCTGCATATTGTTTATCACGCTAGCAGTTGCAGCTTCAGATGATGATGACGACAAAACTTCAATGTTCGGTTGATTCTACATATTAGGCATGATAACTATCCAGACCAATAGCAATCTAGCTAATTTTGCTGTTGCTACTACGGACGAACGAGACGATGCATTATTGCGCCGAACATTTTTTTCTTCTAAAGGGGTTGTTTCTTTCATCAATTCTACATTAAATTTATATATTAAACTGCTATAGTATTGTACAGTGATCGTCTTCTCCTTTTGAGGTTTACGCTTTGAGAATCGCAGAAAACTGCTACCATGGATTTTTTGCTAAGCGGAACCGTTTTGCCCTTTTTGGGGCACGTTCTCCTACATAAGTTCTAAATTCATCAACTATTCCGAACCGCCGTGAAAATTACTGGAAAAGTGCCAAATTCTGTTTTGAAACGCTTGCCAACCTTCGGGATGAAAATGACCCGAACTCTTCTCAAGGTCTGGGGAATGTAACTGAGTCTAAACGAGTTTCGATAAATCACCATTAGCCAGGGCATAACCTGACCCAAATTCTTTTGTAGCATTATCGGCAATGTCCCGTCGAAACATGGTGACTTATATGGATCATAACATGGATCTTTATTATTCAAGGGAAGATAGCTTGGTCACAACCCAAATATCTGTGCTTATTCGTTAATGTGGGGGTTTCCATCTTAACCACTTCAGTTTCTTCATGAAAAAGTGTTCACTGTTGTTTCGCCATTATAGTTACCTTATTGACACCTGTTTGATTGGCGCCTGATATTGAAAGTATTTGACAGCATAAAATCTGTCTCTGAATAGCGCCTTAAGAAAGGGCTTCCTTTAACAATTTTACAGTTATCTCAGAATAGTATAACGTTGAAGAAGCAATGAAGAAATTCTAATTCAATTACGGAATTTCTTCGAAAAATCAATCGTTTTCGGGGAGATGAAGATAAAATGCAAAATTTAATCATACGAGGTGTTCAATTCCACAGTTATTCACATCCCATTTCACAGTCACCCTGAGCTTATCCACGGGTATCATTTCACCAACGGAACGACTTTTCATTCATCTACACCAAGGGGATGCGCTCTCCTACCTTCTGATAGATCAAAAATTGAATTGGAATCAATAAAGTGAACGAAGTTTGTATCCTTATCCGACTGGCGGTTTGGTGGCAGCGCAGAAGGTAAAGAGCGGTATGACGAGGGAATGATGTGAAAATAGAAACAATAATTGTATATTGTTCCCGGGCGGCTGTAAACTCTTTTGACACCCGTAACTTGGAAGCATTTGAAAACTCACTAGAAGATATCAACACCCGTTATACTGTAGATTCTACCAGCGCCTTAATAGAATGCTCTCCATGGCATAGGTTGGTGTAAGCACTCAGTGAAGCGGAACAGATGGGCCTCGAGGAAACCATCGCCCGGACGGGCTAATGTGATAACTAAAAAACCAGCCGAACAGGATGTATCGGAAAGGAATGGAATGAAAGAATAAAGAAAGTAATGTTGTTGCTAAGTGAAATTGGATGATTTCCTTAAGGTATTCCGACGACGACGGGTAGAAATGGTTCGAGTACGGGTGGCATGTGATACCAGGAAGTGTACACATAAATAACGGATTACGAGAAGGATTTCCGTATCGTTTTCTTCAGATCTGTATGGTGTTATAGGCGGATTGGTGTATCCAATACAATACACAATTTGCTTTTTACACTTACCTGTACGCTTTTCCGCTTCGTTAATGGGTATGTTCTCCAAGACAATCGGCTCGGAACGGCCCTTCTGGTTCACACTGTAGACGACAAGATGAAGCGCCGGATTGGGATCCGGATAGTAATCCATCGGTGATAAATCTGCAAATGTAAAATGATATTTTAATGTACTCAACCAATTCAATGCATGCTTAAAGATGGATATTTAAGAGAGAAGGAAAAAAAGGATACGCTATCGAGGGGTATGTTAAATGTTTTGCTCGTCATTTAAAGCCCCCTCAATGCTTCGTGTCAGGATGCGGGTCTACTAGGTATTCACATATGAGATAGTCAGATAGCAAGGATTAATGATGCCCTTTCCAGAAGCCATGAAGTTGTATGTATTTATGTAAATTCCTAAACGCCCGATAGGTCGATGGTCGAGGTATATGGGTGATTACTGGTTCTATAACACCAACTGATAAATGTCTTAATCGATTCCTGCCAATCCTTAACCGACACGGCTCCAAACAATTGTGTCTGGTGTACCGAAATCAGAGTTTTGGGAAAAAGGCTACACTCGTAAAAGAGCATAGGATTAAAACAAAAAAACTAAGAAATAATAAGCCGAAACAGTGAACAGGAAGAAGAAATGGAGCGATAATGGATTTGAGCTATTAGAAGTTTCGTAAGGTCCTTATTTAGCTTAATGGAGATGCAGAAAGGATGTTCGTTGTTCCTTGGTGCGTGTGCTATATAGTACCTCGAGTGCCCGTGTATACTTTAAACATACATTTTTAATAACGTTAAGTGGTGTAATTTTTCTTTGGTTTATGTTGCCTTGCGAAGGTAAAGTTTAGGTATGAAAAAAAACTGACTGAATTTAAGTGGTGTGTCATTACATGGTATTCAACAGCGAACTCCTTTGGGAGAAATGTTCTTTGTTGTTTTCAGCATTTGTGAAAAGTGAGTAAAAACGCTGTGATGAGGCGAAATGATGAGAAGGAACTTTGAAATGAAGTTTTACTGATCTTGCTTGGACGAGTAATGAGGTTAGCCGTTTAATAATATACCGTAATAAACGAACGAGAGTTTTAAATTTTTGTTTTTTCTTATCAACGCTTATACGGATGAGAGATTTGGTAAATAATATAGAGAGCGTAACGCAGGCATTTCAGTTAGAATTTCGCCTTAAGAGCTAAGCGTCACAGGTACACGGAAGTCAATTTTTCCTCTTAGTCTTGTATAAAGGTTTAACTTCAGATGTTGCAAACAATTTACTTACTTACTTACTTACTTATCAGGCCTGCGATCCATGGAGGATCTGAGCCTGAGCTATAGCTGCCTTCCATCCTTGACGGTCCCGGGCATGCTGCTTCCAGTTGTCAAGACCAAGATGTCTTACATCCGCGATTACTTGGTCTTTATACCGGAGGTTCGGTCTTCCTCTTCTTTTCGAACCAGGAGGCTCGGAGTCGAAGACCCTCTTAGCTGGAGCGTTGATGTCCATGCGCTCGATGTGGCCGAGCCAGTGTAGTCGACGGATCCTTGCCTTCCGGACTACATCCACATCTTGGTACAGCTCGTAGAGTTCGCGGTTGTGTCTTCTTCTCCATTCACCTTCCTCACAGACAGGACCAAATATCCGGCGCAGATTTTTTCTTTCGAAAGAACCCAAAATCAGCTCCGCTGTCCTGCTTATCGTCCAGCTTTCGGCTCCGTACAGCAAGACTGGCAGAATGAGCGTTTTGTAAAGCATAACTTTGGTCTTTCGAGTGAGGAGTTTTGACCCCAGTTGTTTGGACAAGCCGAAGTAGCAGCGGTTGCCAAGGGCGATTCTACGCCGGATCTCCACTGTGGTGTCATTTGTGGAATTTACGTTTGCCCCGAGGTAGACAAACTCCTTAACTACCTCGAAATTGTAGCTGTCAATTGTTATGTTTTGTCCCAGGTGGTGAGCGACGGATTGGTTTTTGCTTGACAGCATGTATTTCGTTTTGTCCTCATTGATCTTAAGACCAATTCGTTTCGCCTGTTCTTCAATCGCCGTGAATGCTTCCACAATGCCACGGCGAGAACACGCGATGATGTCGATGTCATCCGCGTATCCTAGCAGCTGGATGGACTCGTAAAAGATAGTGCCTTCCCTGTTGACGCCTGCCCGTCGCACTATCTGCTCCAGCACCAGGTTGAAGAAGTCACATGACAGCGCATCTCCTTGCCGAAATCCGGTGCATGTTTCGAATGGTTCCGAGGTCCTAGAACCGAGTTGCACGGTGCATCGCGTGTTTTTTAGCGTGGCGCGACACAACTGGATCAGTTTTACCGGGATCCCGAATTCGGCCATCGCCCCAAACAGTGCTTCACGATGTATGCTGTCGTATGCGGCTTTGAAATCGATGAAAAGATGGTGGATCGATTCGAAAC
The DNA here is from genome assembly GCA_951905685.1 of Eumerus sabulonum. Lineage (NCBI taxonomy): Eukaryota > Metazoa > Arthropoda > Insecta > Diptera > Syrphidae > Eumerus > Eumerus sabulonum. Next base: position 217,181,179 of record OX645060.1, read on the forward strand.
TCGTTGGTCTTTTCCAGGATTTGTCGAAGTGTGAAAATTTCGTCTATAGTTGATTTGCCGGGCCGGAAGCCGCACTGGTAGCTGCCGATTAGTGCGGTGCAAAATGGTTTTAGACGTTCACACAATACGCTGGACGGGATCTTGTATGCGACATTGAGCAGGGGTATACCTCTATAGTTCTTGCAAGAGGTAGGATCGCCTTTTTTGTAGATGGGGCATATATAGCTGGTATTCCAGTCGTCGGGCATGCTTTCATCTTCCCAAATTCTGCAGATGATCTGGTGCATGCTCCCTACCAGAACATCGCCGCCAGCCTTGAAGAGCTCTGATGGCAAGCTATCTGAGCCTGCGGCCTTGTTGTTCTTCATCTTCTGAATAGCTGTGCCGACTTCTTCATAACTTTAGGTTTTTTTACGTGGGCGGATTGTTAGCCCGCCGCACAACCGCCATTCTGGTCGGGCTTTTTTTCGCTGCATACGTTTGTTCACCTCCCAACGGTTGTTGAAGAGGCTATCCAGAGGGCGCCGCGAGGAGGCCGTATGTCAACTTGACCCGGGCATTTATACAGGGATCGTTGCTGGCATCTCGCCTGCAAACAATTTAACTTATGCATAATTGAGGGGCTCAGTCATCGACAGTTAACCAAAAATGTCAGTTCTAGAGCAGATTAAGAAGAAGACAAACCTTTAGTCCTTAAGGATCTCTCGCTTCTAGCAAACTCTCATCCCGATATTGTAAAATATTTTGGGCCCGAAGATGACTTAAACCATAAGCTTTTCTAACCTTCAAAGTGATTTCTTTGGATTTGGACCCTGTAAGGTGCCAGTTTATTTTTATCTCAAGATACATATAATAGTCGTTGACAACCTTGGTTCCAAATGTACTGCAGTAACTCGAGGAGTTAGATGTTAACCAAGAAGCTCTGCGCCTTGAGAATTGGTTATTGTGTCTGCCTTGACTAGAAAGCAGTCCCCTGTAGCAAATGCATTTATTCCTTTCGCTGAAAGAGGTCTATAGGCCCGAGATTAGATTATACATATAAAAAGGGCAGATAGAATAACGTCTGCACGTTTGGCAGAAAAGCAGACAGACTCGATTGTTTACCTTAGGACATCTGCGCCTATGTATGTATGTATAGGATTCATGTCAGTGGTATTCGTTTCTTCTTATGTTTTTGTTACTTATTAGATCATTGATGGTGGACTTTAGCATAACGCAAGGAAAGGTATGATCTTATCGTCGCTATTGGTGCACACACTAATTTAGAATTACAAAATTTTCTGAATCGCGCCACTTTTGTATCTTTAGTCATTCCGAAGGTTTTCAAAAAGAAAAACTTAAGTTTTCAACTGGCCGAAGGCCCGAAAGAGGAGAGAAATTACACACAACTCAACTCGTAATTTCATCGTCAGTCTTTTATTGGTTTATTTTAGTTTGTTGACTTAGAATTTCCTGTATGAAATTCTCATACTTGTCGTTAGCAATATTTTTATGTAACTCGCGCCCGACGATTCGTATCAGCTTGCGATATGGAATCTATTGCAAAACATACAAAACATTCTACAAGTATAAGCGATCTTTGACCAAAACCGTTTCATAGGATCTTATAGTTTCAGAGAGCCTAATCTGTTGAGTTGTCCACGAAGACTTCCGTCATAAATCTGACGATTTGCACAGAGGACAGTTTGTGTCGCTATACAACTCGGGAGCATAAAGCTATCCGTGCAAGCGTATTTTGAACAAGCCTTTCGCAAATGCCGAATAAATAAATATTGATGTAGATCAAAAAACAAATCATTCCGACCCTACAAAGATTCCCTGTTATATTCACGCAAAATTGCAACTATTGTCATGATTTCAGAAGGTGTGAACAATGAAAGACATGTTATGCCACCTCAAATTTTTCCTCCAGAACTTCTGGTTAATGCAGTCACCTACTTAGACCTCTGCAAAAAACGAAAAAAGGACAATGATCTTCCTCTGTACATGGAATGTTAGGTCCCTGAACAGACCACGTGCAGCCGAACAACTTGCGGACGCCCTAGACCGCTATAAATCGGACATAACCACCGTCCAGGAAACGCGATGGAATGGACCGGGTATAAAGATACATTGAGGTTATAGAAAATATTGCGAAAGTCTAAAACATTTTGAAAATGCACATCTCCATCTGATAACTGCCTTGGGTGACCTCATGAGTTTGTTATGGATCCCTAGTTCCTTTTTTTTTTCAACGATGTGCACTAAATGTCTGTGCTAACTTTTGCACCACACTAATCAGCAGCTACCAGTGCGGCTTTCGGCCCGGCACATTGACTATAGACCAAATATTCACACTTCGATACATTTTACATGCTTTCAAGCAAAAATCGATCCGTCGCTCACCACTTGGGACAAAATATAATGATTGACAGCTATAATTTGGAGGTGGTTAGGAGTTTGTCTACCTCGGGGCAAACGTAAACTCCACAAACGATACCACAGTGGAGATCCGCTGCTACTTCGGTTTCCTCAAATTATTCCTCACTTGGAGAACCAAAGTCATGATTTAGGTGTCACATCGAGCGCATGAATATCAACGCTCCAATTAAGAGGGTCTTCGATTCCGAACCTCCTGGTTCGAGAAAAAGAGAAAAACGGAACCTTCGGTATAAAGGCCAAGTAATAGCAGATGCAAGACAACTTGGTCTTGCCAACTGGAAGCAACGTGCCGAGGACCGTCAAGGATGGAAGGCAGATATAGCTCAGGCATAGATCCCCCATGGATTGCTGGCCTGATAAGTAAGCAAATAAGCACTGAATGTCAATTTTTCATGAGCTTTACAATTTTCCTGGTAGAAATACCTTTGCCAGCGAGGACTGCAGTATTATCTTCCAGTTTTCTCACTTTTACCTTTCTGCATATTATTACGTGGTGTGGCGACTAAGTTCGGGGAACTTGTAAGCAAAAAAATAGGCAAATTAAGTTTGTCGCAAAATTTTACTGTCGACCTTCACAATAGTCCTCCTCTAACTCTACAGAACGATTCCAACATTGCTCCCAAGAATCGGAGCACCCTTGATAATTGTTCGAAGTTAACTTGCTCAGAACCATGGTTATAACCTCTTCCACCTTCTCTACACCATCACTGAAGAGGTGTGATGAAGGTGTGACTTCATCCAGGAGATTGAAAAAAACTCGCAGGGAACAATATCGGAGCTATAGAGTGGATGCGGCAACGTTTGAATCCTTTTTTTTCGCAAAGTACATTGTCGTGATGCGAGATCCAACACTTCTTAGCGAGTTCCGTTCGCAAAAAGAAAACACGTTCTCGCACCCTCTTTAGGACGCCAACATAGAACTGTCCAGTCACTGTCCGGTCGGCTCCGTCACGTGGATCGTCTTCTACTGATTCACGGTCCTTCTTGAACCGCTTTGTCCATTCATACATACTGTTTTCGATATGCACTCGTCTCCATACACCACCCATAATTTTCAGAGGATTTCCAAGGGTTTTTCACCAGATTTCACTAAAACTTGGATCACAACACGTTGCTCGTAATTTGAGTCACTCATTTTTACGACGCCACTAAAAGCGTTCTTTGTTTCTTCGGAAAATACGCAAACATACTAACAAAACCCCGTGGCGCAGTGGGTAGCGTGATGGCCTCTGACGCCGATGACACGGGGTCGAATCCCAACAACAGCCATGTCATCCAATGTGTTTTTCATGGTGCTTCTCCTCAGCGGGGTACTGACAAAACCCCCTGTAGAATAGTTGTCAAGAAAAGCTTCTCGAATTTCGCCGTTCGGAACCGGCAATAAACTGTAGGTCCCTTTCACCTATGGGAAAATAAAATCACATGCAACATGGGTGATTGAGAGAAGCTCGGCTTTGGTCCTTCATGGACTGTAACGCCGACATACATACATACAAACAAAACGTGCCGCCAAATAAAGATTTAGATGAAAACTGAATGAAAGGGGCCCCCTTTCTGGACAGATGATGATGAGCGACGCAGTATTGCCAGTTCCCGTGTATTTTGTGTAACGGGCAACTTTGAAATCAAACTCAAGAAAAGTTTCTCAAATGTAAAATTGATTCGATTGAATTAAGACCGCACAAGTAAATAAGTGTCAGATCGCAGCTCTGCCGTTCTGCTTATTTTCCAGCTTTTGGCTCCCTACAGCAAAGATTGGCAGTATTAGCGTTTTGCAAAGCATGACTTTGGTTGTTCGAGTGATGAAATTTGACCCAAGTTGTTTGGACAAACCGAAGTAGAAGCGGTTGCCAAGGCATCTCCACTGTGGTGTCATTTGTGGAGTTTACGTTTACCCTGAGGGAGACAAATTCCTTAACCACCCCGGTGGTGAGCGACGGATCGGTTTCAATCGTCATGAAAGCTTCTACAACTTCACGCTGAGACCGCGTAGCTCGTCGCTCGTACCTCGCCGAGGAGGAACGTCGAGAAATAAACATTCGATGGTGTTGGTGTTATCGAATTTGCTCATCGTGCGTCAGAGAAAACTATAAAAGTTGATCGCCTTAACTAGAAACTTCTTTCATAACTGACGATAGTTGGTTTGAAACCGATGACTGTAGGTGATGACTATACATATAGCAAACAACTCGGGATGTAGTTTCTTTGCTTTTAACTTAAATAGAGAGAAAAGCATTCTAACATCTTTCGCTGTTAAATCCATCGCCCACTCTCTCCTCAAATAGATCAAAGCCCATCTACTAAAGTTTAATACATATGTAGAAAAACAACAAGAAAAAAACACAACTTTAAGTACATAGAAATCCAGTAAGAAGCGGCACAACTGCCCCGCCGCATGCCTTCATATTCATACTTGATTAAGAAAACTCATCAACAAACTTTTCTCTCCTAATTACCGTAAGTCACACAAACTTTCCTCAATAACAAATCCCGACTTATAAACGTTTCATCACTCCGTCACTTATCCCCGTGACTGTTTAAGCTGGTACTGCATTTATGGATTCGCCTTCAATTACCTTACCTCAACGACGAACAACTTACTCTAACACCCGACGTCTGTTAGTATATGAAGCAAAGTATTCATCAATCTTCGTCTGAAGGACTTCTCGTTCGATCTCGAAAAGTACCTCACAATCGAGAGAAAGTAAAAACGAAAACAAAAAACAACATTCTCCTGACATCCATGAAATCCATTTCGACTAATTAATTGAAGAGCGGTAGAGGGAGTATACGCTAATCTCCCTCATTTGCTATACACCCCTATGTAACCGTCACTCTAGGCATTTGCCATGCGATCATATGTAGCAATTAGCAACTTTCTTCGTGTAACGAGTACTTCAAAAACAAAAATAAAACGAAAAATTGGGATAACGAGCATCCATGAGGCAAATGAACAGCATACACCTCGCAAATGACTGAAGACAGGGTGTCGACATGGATTCGCTTCGACTCCTCTAACTTTGACAAGAACGAAAACAGAAAAAAACAACAAAAACAACAACATCGCATCATTATAAGTACGGTAACTGAAATCACCTGGCTAAATTCTGAGCCTGATTCGCGCGGCGACGACGAACGATTTAAGCATAGACAGGGAGTAAGAGAAAGCAGGCAAGGAATCAAAATCTTTTGATAAAGTCCTGCGGAGTTCTTTTCTTGATCTCAGAGAAAGATACAGGAGTAGAGGAACAAGGCGGAATAAATAAAATTACACTCCGGACTAAGTTGAGTGGCAGGAGTACGCGCCGAGTTCCTTGGTCGTGTCGTTAGTTTATCCCTTCGGGAACAATTATTACTCTTAATGTGTTTACTCCATCAAAGCGGTGAGTAGTAGTGGCGGGTCGATGGGCGGAATGATTTCAGTGAAACATCATCACAAATCCCCAATGTTGTTTTGGTAAAAGGGGACTTATTTCACTCAGACTAACGTTGGTTGTTCTAGTTATCCTGTCTTCGTCGATTACATCGTCCATATCGTCGTCGTCGCTCGTATAGCCATAGTCATCATCATCATCCTTCTTGCTATGGTTGGAGCAATCTTGTTTGTTTCTTTTTCTCTTCACGTTCGTTGTTGTGTGTTCAAGTGGTTTCCTCATGTTGTGGATTTACTCGATTTCATTGCTCCAAGGATAGAGTGGAATGGAATGGGATAGGGATGTACTTTTTCACGCCCGGGTCCGACTGCGATGAATGGGTGGCGATTATAGTTGTTCGTCGTTCACTCTTACTTGTTTCTTGGTTTCGTGCTTCATATTTCTCCTTGAGGTTGTCTCCGGGTCTCGGGAGATTGTAATTTTACTTTTTGCTTTCGTTTGTAATTTTCCTATCTCATCCATCAGATGAAATGGCGAAGGGAATTGGGTAAAAGGATTGTCGCCCGATTAGGATCTACGAGTACTACGCTGGCTGTGAAGCAGTGGCATGAAGCAGTGGCAGGAAATGTAATTTTTCGAGCTTTTTGCAGTGCGCAAGGGAATTCCGGATTGTTGTCAGCTTGATGCAGATGTGGGAGTCAGGTTGGTTTAAGAAGATCAGGAAGTCAGAAAGTTATCGCTTAAGAACGAGAGAACAAGATACACACACATATGTATATGTACATACATACATACATACATACATGGATACTTACCCGTCAAGTCAATGCGGAATATTGGTACGTCCGAGTACGTGCTCGTCGTGTTCAGCCTCAGTTTCTTGGTTTTCGAGTCATAGGCTTCAAGGAAAAACTGCTGCTGCAGTCCGCCATCATATCCGGGCAGACATTCCAACTCCATGGTGGAATAGATGATGTTATCGTAACTATCCAAATGCATTCCATTACTATTCGACAGGCTGTAGCCGCTATAGAAATTCTCCACGCGCGAATAGGCATATTTCGGTCGAAGCTCATCGTTTACGTATGCATCCTTGACATCTTCGCTATCGTTAGCGTCGACTGTTCTAATTTTCATTGTGTGGTTGTAGTTAACCAAGGCATCATTTGACTTCGGATTCGTTTCAGAAAGTCTAAAGTCAGAAAGTCCGCGGGCACTGTTACCTAATACTGATGGTGTAATCTGTTGGTCCTCTATTTGCTTGCCTGTGGTGTATGTCTGTTGTTGCTGCGTTGTTCCGACTGATTTTCGTATCCGGATTTTATCTAATTTATCAACGTCCCAACTAGCAGTGTCAGGTTGTTGTGTCTCGCGTTGCAGACGATGGTGGCTCGATTGCATTAGAACATTGCCCGGGGCTTGGTTGAATGATGACATTGCCACGTGGTGATGAGTATCGCTACTGGATTGAGGTGAGGTGGCTTGCCTTTTTGTAAGATGAATTGATGTTCTACTAGCTCTTGGGATGTGTTTCATCTTTTTCAACGATGCTCCCTTGACGCTCTGGCTGGAAACCGATGTGTCTCTTCTGCCCGTGTAATGAGAATGAGAAATGTTATCCACGTCCTGATTCGATTTGGATATTTTTTGATTTGGCTTGGAATTTTCAAGATGATCCTTGGCACTGGTCGTCCTTGTATGTTGTGGAACAATGGCACTGGAAGAAGGAGATGTTGCTGTTGCTCTTACCGCTGCTTCGTCAGGTTTCGTGTCACGTTTCGTTCTTCGATAATATATTTCACTTTTATTATTTATGTTCTGGTCGAAGATTGCTGATGCGGAACGTTGTTTTTGTTGCTGCTGTTTCGATTGGTGTTGTTGATGATAGTCGTCGTCTTGATGTGAAATTGATGCATCAGCCTCGTCCTTGTCCATTGGCATTACATTCGATGGTGTGAAGGATGTTCGCTTTTTTATTTTCAGTTTTTTCGTAACAGTCTTTTTCGCCATTGAACCAGTGGATTTTTTACTAAAACTGCCACTAGTGGTGCTGCTGCTACTCCCCGGACTGGCATGGTTACGATTGATTCGGCTATCACGTAAGAACTCCATGTGCGGATAATTTGATTCTCGCCCGTATGTGGGTGGCATTTGATTAGGATGTATTGTAGTTTGATTCGATGAATTCAATGAGGCCGATGTAACGACATAGGGTCGTAACGTGCAATTTCTCGGCGGTCCTGGCTTGGCTGTAAAGAATTTGTGATAAATAAATTTACGAATAAGTTTGCTGAATAGTTGAATTTGGACTCACCTGCAGGTACAACTTGAAAGAGGCAGGGTTCGGTCTGTTTGCCAATTGAATTTCTGCCCCAGCACGCTAGTGTGCCATAGTCTCGTTCGCCTTTTGGTGTATAGATCAATTCACTCACCGTCTCAACTGGAATGAAAGATAAAGAGAAAGCATTGTTATCGCAATAGAAGCATTTGTAAAGCAAGATATGTACATATTTGGTCAAAAATTTACTTTTTCGTACAAATTACAAAGGGAATGGCGTTAAACACGTGAACTTAGATAATACATGGCCACGATACCATCCCGCTTTGCCCGAGGAAACAATTCAACTTTTCACCTCTTGTGAAGTGAAATCCTTATCCAATGCGAATATGCGGAATGTTACCATTAAAGCAACCATTATTCCAATATTTCACGGAATACGATCCACATGCAATGGAAGTATATTCCTGCAAAAGCATATTTCTGGCTTCTACGTAGTGAATTCTACTGATCCCTTTTCGCAGAATTTCGGTGGATTTTACAACATGGAAATTAAGAGAAGTATGAGCTGTTAATCCTCTTATCATTACATATGCACATACATATGTACATAAACAGAGTGCTTCGTGTACAAAATAATTCACACGTGTCGCGAGGCAACGACTTTTCCAGAAAATATTAATGACTTCTAAGTACATATCTATCTACATATGTATGTACATATGTATGTACATAACTATTGAATAACCTACAGGCTAAATTTTTTAACATCAGCATGATCTGCGTCCACGCCCCCACGGAAGACAAGGTTGACTCCACCAAAGATGAGCTCTGCGATCTCCTAGAGTCTAGACAGAACGTATGCCCAATGTCCCAGCTATGACATCCAAATTGTACTAGGAGACTTCAATGCTAAGCTGGGTAAGGAAAGCATCTTCGAACGAGTCATCGGCAAACATAGCCTACACGACACCACATCCGATAACGGACACAGGCTGATTGATCTTGCCACGGGGCGAAATCTCCATTTAGCCAGTACGCGCTTCCCGCACCTCGATATACACAAAGGCACCTGGCGGTCTTTTGATCAATCGACTACCAACCAGACTGATCACATCGCGCTCGACGTCAGACACTCGTCCACTATTCTTGATGTTGTAACTTTCCGAGGGGCTAACATCGACTCGGACCACTATCTTGTAGTAGCCAAGATGCGCTTACGAATATCACGAACGCAGCGGAGTAGAGTAAGATAAGTTATGATGTCGGAAAGCTACTATCGTCAGAAACCGCTCGTGTTTTTACCGATCGCGTCTCCCTTAAGCTCTCCCATACACCCCAATCCTCCACGCTGTCAATAGAACAGCAGTGGAGCCATTGCAAACAAGCCCTGAAAAGCTCTGCATCCGAAGTTTTGGGTTTCAAGGCTTCACCACGAAGAAACAACTGGCTTGCTGACGAGTGCAGGAGGATTCACACAGCGAAGCAGGATGCATATAAAGCCTCGCTGCATAAAAGAGCAAGAGCAGCTCTTGAGCTCTACGAGTTAAAAAGAAGGGAGGAGCATAAGCTAAGAAGAAAGAAGAAAGAGAAGCGCGCGATTCAGGATTTTTAGAGGTGTTACTACAGGCATGACGTTCGAAAGTTTTATCAACAGATAAAGCGAACTTGCCAAGGCTATAAAGCCAGAAAGGAAGCCTGCAGACATGAGAACGGACACCCAGTAGTAGAATCGCAGTCGATGCTGAGAATATGGAAAAACCACTTCTGCATCCTGAATAACGGCGATGTTAGTAAATATACCGCTGTCAGGCAGAATGATCCATTTCTAATCGACGGAGACCGCAGAGAATTCTGTCCCCCTGACCTCGACGAAGTTAAGATTGCCATGTCGAAGCTCAAGTCGAATAAAGCTGCTGGCGCAGATGGACTGTCTGCTGAGCTCTTCAGGGCAGCTGGGGATAACCTGGTTAGGAGCATGCACCAGCTCATCTGTAAGATATGGTCAGAGGAAAGCATGCCCGAGGAATGAAGTCTCAGCATCGTATGCCCGATCCACAAGAAAGGATACCCCTCTGATCGCGCCAACTACAGAGGAATAAGTCTCCTTAACATCGCCTACAAAATCTTCTCTGCCGTTTTGTGTGAACACCTGAAGCCTTTTGTAAATAAGCTCATTGGTCCTTATCAGTACGGATTCAGGCCAGGGAAGTGCACCATTGACCAAATCTTCACACTACGGCAGATATTGGGAAAAACAAATGAATTTCAAGTCGGCACTCACCACCTATTTGTCGACTTCAAAGCCGCATACGACAGCGTAATTAGAGACGAGCTATACAACGCTATGTCTACCTTTGACATACCTGCTAAACTCGTCAGACTATGCAGGATGACTTTGGAGAATGCTCGCTGCTCCATCCGAATGCGATGCGCTGTCGTGTGATTTCTTCAACATCATATTGGAAATGATTGTGCAAAAATCACTGGCTTATACAAGAGGCACAATCTATTTCAAATCCTCGCGACTCCTTGCATACGCCGACGATATTGACATAATAGGTAGATCACGGCGAGATCTCTATGAGGCGTTTGCGAGTATTGAGATGGAGGCGGCGAAAATTGGTTTGGCGGTAAACGAGGGCAAAACTAAATATATGCTGTCATCAAAAAAGGACGCTCACCACCGACGCCTTGGCCAGATATAAGTTCGAGGTAGTTAAGGACTTCGTCTACCTTGGCTCCGCAGTGACCTGGAATCACTCTTGCCATCGCTGTTTCTTGGGGCTCAGGAGGCAACTGAGCAATAGAGCCCTCTCCCGAACGACAAAGTTGGCTCTATATAAGACCCTTATCATCCCGGTCCTGTTGTACGGCGCCGAAGCATGTACACTATCAATAGCGGATGAGGAGTACCTTGGTCGGTTCGAGAGAAAGATTTTGCGCGTGATTTTCGGGCCTATAAACGCAGACGGGGGATGGAGGAGAAGATACAACCACCAACTTTACGGGCTGTACAGCGACATGAGCCTAGTCAGGCGTCTACGGATTCTACGCCTAAGATGGCTGGGCCATGTAGAGTGAATGAACACCACAGCTCCAGCCCGGAGAGTCTTTGAATCTAACCCCGAGGGACGAAGAAGCAGATGACGGTCGCGCTTAAGATGGCGCACACAGGTGGAAGGGCACCTCAGCCATCTGGGTGTGCGGCAATGGAAAAGGCTAGCAAAAGATCGTGCTAGTTGGAGGGGCATGTTGGTTGAGGCCCAGGTTCACCCCGAACTGTAGCGCCCATTAAGAAGAAAAGGAGGAACCTACATACAGACATATGGAGTTGGCAACCGAAAATTGAAAGGATGTCCTTGTAGGAACATACATTTATCTCTCTTGTATATATCTACACCGAGAGCACCGTGGCGCAGTGGGTAGTGTGTTGGCCTCTGACGCCGATGACACGGGATTGAATCCCGACACAGCCATGTCATCGAACGTGTTTTTCACGGTGTTTCTCCTCAGCAGGGTTCTGAGAAATCCCCCTGTAGTAAAATCGTCATGAAAAGCTTCTCGAAATTCTCCGTTCGGAACCGGCAATAAACTGTAGGTCCCTTTCACCTATGGGAAAATGAAATCACACACAGCATGGGTGATTGGGAGAAGCTCGGCTCAGGTCCTTCATGGACCGTAACGCCAACATACATGCATACATATATCTACATATTCAGTTGCAATGGTCAATATTGCACCATAGTAATCAAATCGAATCGTGTTCCCAGAAGTACCGGGCCTAGGCAATCAACTTTTTCTTTCACTAGAAGCGGTAATTTTACTCACGAAAGTGCTGTAATAAGCTCGCAAAATTCCTACCGACCGTTGAGTATGTATTTTTATCTTTTGAAAATATGAAATGAAAATTCCTTCCTGAGAATAGTAGGATACTACTACTAATGGTGTTGTCTGTGTCTCTGTGTCAGACTTCGTGGTCATGAACCGATAAAAAGTCGATTATGTTGCCGGTGTATGACATTGATTTTGTTGCATCGTGAGTAATCACGGCGCATATCTTGTGCACAGCCTTCTCGTCTTTAAATATTGTTACGAAATTTAATCCCACTTCGAATAGGGTTCGCACCACTGGATTGCGATAAACTACAATTGTCGACTTTTTGTTCCAATCAAAACACACACTTTTCTTATATCTCCTCAGATGAATTATCTGGGCACTTCACCTTTATTTATTGTACAACCTATCACTTTCTTATTCACACACTTTACTGAATACACCTCAGACCAATTATCTGAGCTTTTCACCTTCACACTGTGTTATCAACTGATCACACTGTATACCGACTTGTCACACGCTATTCACTTCCGTAAACTGAATGAACCCGAGGGCGAGCGTTCGCGCTTACACTATAGCTGCCGGTCCTCTTTCTCGAATGTTCGCCGTCGGAAGTTCCCCTTCGGAAATCTCTAGAATGCTCTAGCATTCGCAGTATGCCCCTGAAACTTACGATCATTTCAATTTCCGTTTCATCAGAGCAGCGAAATTCGAACAAAGACGTCGGTTCGTGCCTCCGTAACACTGCCCTCCTCCGTAACTTGTTCGTCCTTGAACAAGCGATTTGATCCTTCTCGAAGTATGGCACTAACCTCTCTACGTGGACAATCTTATACTTCGCCCGTCTGTTTCCCGTCTGCTGTATTTGATATACCACGTCGTTAAGTTTCTTGATGACGTCATATGGCCGTCCCAAGGTGATTGCAATTTGGAGCACAAGCCTTTTTTTCGTTGTGGGTTGTACAGCAATACCAATTGTCCTGTCCCGAATCTAGAAGAGTTCGCCCTTAAGTCGTATCTCGCCTTCATTTTATCGCTGACCAAGTTCAGTCGCTCCCGGATGAACTGATGGATAGACTTCAGCTGTTCCTTCTTTTCGGTTACGAAGACTTCCCTGCCGCTTGCCGGTAGTATCACGCCGAACTTCAAGTCCGGTGGAAGTCGGAGATCAGTTCCAAAAATGGTTTCAGCTGGGGTTATTGCCGTTGAATTGTCCTGTGCCGAACGGTACGCCATTAAGAAAAGGGTAAGATGTTCATCCCAGTCCTTCTAATCTCCAAGGACGACTTTTCTCAAGTATTCCTCCATCGTCCGGCTGAACTTTTCGACCATGCCATCACATTGTGGGTGTAATGGTGTTGTCCGTGTCTTTCTGATAGCTAGCATGTCCCAGAGTCCTTTGAACACCGACGACTCGAATTTCCTTCCTTGGTCTGAGTGCAGTTCCAGCGGTACTCCATAACGCGCAACCCAATTATTCACGAATGCATCCGAAACGGTTTGGCTTCTTGGATCGGTATGCAAAACACTTCAGGCCATTTGCTAAAGTAGTCGATCACCACCAGCGTTTCCAGCGTTGCTCGTTGGGAATGGGCCTCCGATGTCCATGGCGATACGATCGAACGGTGCTCCAACATTGTACTGCTGCATATTTCCTCGAGTTTTCCTAACTGGACCCTTTGCCTTCGCACACTGTTCACATCTGCGAATGAAACTTGTGATCCTATCCATTAGAAACGTCTCTTAATCTTTTCTACAGTCTTGTCCCTCGAGGTATTCTCGGATGACCTCGTCGTTTTGTCCCATTGGAATTACCAGCAGATCGTGTACAATGTTCCCATTCTCACTTTCCCAACTGGGGTAGAGGCAACCGTTCTTCAGCCTCAAACTCTGCCATTGAGCCCAGTAAGCTTTTACAATTGGGCTTTCGCTGGATATTTGTTGCCACGTTGGTCGAAAACCTCGTTCTTGGTAGTCGATGATGACTGCCACATCGGCATCTTCTCGCTGCTTTCTTCCGACCTTTTCAACAGTCCAGGAATCTTCTGGTATCACATGGAAGCGACGGATGTCGGTGGCCTGTTCCTTGGTTTCCACACGTGAACAATGTTTGCATTCAACGTCGCAAGGTCGCTTCGATAATGCGTTTGCGTTTCCATGACTGTTTCCCTTTGCTCTCTATCCATCTAGCAAGTTGGCCTTTCGGGTTTTTAAACTGCGGTAGCCACCTCCACGCTGCGTGGTCCGTCCTAAGATGAAAAGCATGGCCATAGAGATATTTGTGGAAATGCTTGACACAGTCAACCAGAGCTAAAAGCTCCCTGCTAGTTACACAGTAGTTCCTCTACGGCTTCGATAGGATTCTACTGTAGTAAGCGATGACCCGTTCTCGCACTTCAATCATTTGAGAGAGTACTCCTCCGATTCCATATCCGCTCGCAAGGATATGTAAGAATCTGCGCACTGCAGAGCAATTCCTTCAGGTGAATGAACGCTTCCTCCTGGGGCTTCTCCCACTTAAATAGCCGATTCTTTTTGGTGAGCTCGTGCAGATTGCTGGCAAATCCTGTAAAATGTCGAATCGCCTGTAAAATGTCGGCCATGGCCATTCTTTGACCGCCGAGATTTTATCTTCATCTGTATGGGTTCCCTCTGCAGTCACCACATGTCCCAAGTACTTTACCTCTTTTTGGAAGAGCGAACATTTCTTCGGGCTCAATTTTAGTCAAGCTGCTTGTATACGTTCCAGTACCTCTTGAGGCTTCATAGGGTGAGTGTCGAAATCTTTACCCATAACAATTATCTCATCCAGATAGACAAGGCTAGTCCTCCAGATAGACAAGGCAAGACCTCCAGATAGACAAGGCAAATCCTCCAGATAGACAAGGCAAGTTCTCCAGTGAAGTCCTCTTAGTACCCGGTTCATAAGTAATGCGAATGTGGCTGACGCATTGCAAAGGCCGAGGGCATCACAGAGAATTGCCACAACTCTCCCCCGGCGGTGAACGCGGTCTTGCTTGTCTTGCTGATCAAGCTCTATTTGCCAGTATCCACTTTGAAAGTCCAGCGTCGAGAACCACTTTGCACCAGATAGTATGTCCAAGGTGTCGTCGATTCTCGGTAAAGGATAGCTGTCCTTCTTCGGGCGTCTTTCAGCTTCCTATAGTAAACGCAGAATCGGGTGCTTCCATCCTTCTTCTTAACTAATACTATTGCCGAAATCCATGGGCTTGCAGATGGCTCGATCACGCCCTCCTTTTCCATCTCGTCGATTAATTTGATCACCCCGCCTTCTTTCGCCAAAGGTACCCTCCTCGGTGGTTGCCGGATCGGTCTAGAGTCCCCTGTGTCTATTCTGTGCCTCACAATTGATGTTTTTCAGCAGTTCTTACCATTTGCGAAAACTGTACAATACTTACGAATCAAGGAGAGTGCCTCACTTTTCTGCTTCTCCACTAGATGCTGCGTCCACTCTATGACCATTGTTTTTAAGAACGCTTTTTTAGTCTGGATTTCCCGGTATTTCTGATCTTCGCAGTTCATAATAGCGGCAGCTTCTTGGCATTGAGCGATCGTTGTTCCCTTTTGTACAGTCTTAGGTGTACTGGCTGGATTCAGGACTCGTACTGGAACCAGTTGGTCTTGTCGGGGGGTCGATTTCGGCCACCCACATTGGGCTTGTTCCCGCATCCTCTTCTATCTTTGCCAAACCACAGCTTCTGCATTCGGGGGACTGTTTGGCGCGCTTGCACGGCTATTCGCCTAAACTTGTTACCCTGACCATTATCTATTGTTAGTGGAAGTTCCAAGTTGCCATACTTCATAACTTTTTGGTTGAGGTCCAATGTGAACCCATGACCAATCATGAAGTCGACGCCGATTACGACGTCATCAGTAATATCCGCAACGATGAAATCATGCTGGAACTCGACGGTACGCATTGTAATTCTTTTCTGGACCTTCCCCCTAACTTCCGCTTACTTCGGAAAATGGTTCGATGTCAGAAACTAATCCGCTTCGAATGACTGAATGAGTTGCGCCCGTGTCCAAAGTGAGTAGATACCGTCGCCCGTCCATCGTTCCCTCGATGACTAGCCTGGTTACACCCCTACAGATTCGGGATACGAGGATGCTGACTCGTTTTAGTTTAAAGGAGTGTTTGGGGCACCTTTTGCACCTCCATGTTGGCGTTCTCTCGCTTGGTCCCTTTTTGGCAAATTAGACCTCGAACGCTTTCTTCGCAGACGGTAGTTCCTCGCAATGTGCCCCTGCTGGTCGCAGATGTAGCATCTACCCGGGAATGAATCACTCCTACTAGCCGTTGTTGTTCTGGAACTATCCTGAATTATTAAAAGAGTGAGAAAATGGTGAAATTGGAAAAGTTGACCATCGAACAACTGTGCCATAGAGGAGGACCGGGATGATTAAAGTTTTGTACAGCGCAACTTTGGTCTTTCTAGAGAGGGCCCTACTTCTCAGTTGCCTCTTGAGCCTAAAGAAGCAGCGGTTGGCAAGAAAAAATCTTTTGGTCTCAGCGCTGGTGTTGTTCTCGCTGGTCACTAGTGAGCCAGGGTAAACGAAGTCCTTGACCACTTCGAATCTGTAGCTGCCAATTGTGACGTTCTGTCCGACACGTCGCTGTTGCGCGTCTTTTTTGGTTGACAGTATAGCGAATAAACACCACCCGGCTCGAAAAGTGTTTGAATTCCCAGGAACGACGTAGCAGAGGATGTCCGCATCTAAAGTGGCGCAAACAGGTGGAAAGGATTCTCAACCAATACCCAATTGGAAATATGTAGATATGTTGATAAATATGTAGATGATCGTGGCAGCTGAGGAGGCTTATTGGTTGAGGTTCAGGTTCACTTCGAACTGTAACGCTGCCTAAGTAAGTAAGTAGCTTGGTCAAAGGAAGAGGCTTCCAGAAAAAGACAAAAAATACTTTAATCTCGGTTTAAAACATGGCCATATGTTTTAAGATCAATGTGACCTGTCATACATTCTGCCCATAATTTATAGTTGATTTATGCATAAGTTACTGATGTCGAGCTCAAGAAAATTGATCAGCCACAGATGAAAAAGTCATTACCTGTAGGTTGGGGTTTTAATTATGGTATCTAGGGTATCAAACAAAATACAATTATTTATATATACAAGCTCCTCTGGTACCATTTTGAACTTTTCCAACTTCGGATAATAGGCACCAGGACAAACAAACACAAATTGACGACGACAAATCGTTGAGAAATTTATTCGAAACGGAAAAATTTGAAAAACCGACATCAAAATCCAATTATTCCCTGTTCGAGGCCTCTATCTACATTATATGTATAGGTATAGGTGAAATGCATTGACAAAGTTCGAATTCAAATCAACTTCATCAGTACAATACAGCAAACACATGATCTGGACTAGCCAAGAGAAGTCTGCAATTTGTCGAAACTTCTCGTGGTTCGGAGGTTATTTTTTTTTATTATTTTGCGCTCTCTCTCTCTCTCTCTCTCTCTCTCTAATTTACACTTGCATTTGATGTACATACATACATGTCTACAACATGTGTCCTTCTATCTCATCGTTATGTGAGTGCATCTAAGCATAGTAGATGTAGACACATATATGTATGTAGACGAAAACTTACCATATGTCTCGATGTGTGTGTCGTTTGATTCGATTATCGTGCGATGAATGTCGCCAGTTGTTGTGGTAGTTGCTTCTTGAATTGTCGCATAATGGCCAGATGGGACTTCGAAATGCTCACCGCTGCTGGAAAATGTCCATTCAAATTCAATTTCCGGTGGATCTGAATTTACTCGACACGGTATCGGTACGGATTCTTCGATCGATGCACCAACTACCGTCACTGTTGTTGTGCTACACACTGGAGCATCTGCATGGGAATAAATTGACATATGTATCATTAGAAAAGAATATACATAGATACGGCATCAACAATACAAAAAAAAAAACTGGTTGCAATTTGTATGTTTAATACATCATGGGTATGTAAGGAAGTATATTAAATATAAATTTAATTTAGTTTTTTGTCGGTATTCGGTAATCTGACGATTGGGGATAATCACTATGCAACACTCTCTCGAAGGACATCATCCCCGGATGATGTATGTTACGTTAGAGTTTACTTCAAAGGCACCTACAATCTATATATGTATATAAAAGAGTTCCGTGACTGATTGACTGACAGACAACGCACCGGCCAAACCGCTGAACCTATAAGGCTGAAATTTTGACAGTGTATTCTTATAGTGACATAGATATCCGCTAAGAAAGGATTTTTCAAAATTCCACTCCTAAGCCAGGTATTATTTGATTCAATTATTTGAGTCAATTTTTGTTTCTTCTCTTTTGGGCTCTCTGTTCGTATTCGATGAATCATTACACGATTCAATAGGGAGCTCACCACAAAGTGACACTTAGCCCGCATTTTGTCTTTGTGTTTGTGGATTTTACGTTATGCTGAGAGACACCGCACAAACACTCGCAAAAAAAGAGAAAAAGAAAATGAGAAATGTCAAAGTATTGAATCAAATTCCCAGTATAGGCAATGCAATATAGAGATGCGCAAAATAGTTCCAACCGCAGAACGAACATGGAACCGTTCTTTTCCTGATCGGAACTACAATACATATGTATGTACATATGTATGTATTTAGCTTTTTTGTTACTGTATTCAATGGCAAAATGAAAAGTTACGATAGATTTTTTAAAAACATGTTTTATTATCATTTCAAACCAAAAGCAACCATAAAAAATTAGTTTAGTTTATTTCATTTATTCATTTTATTTATTTTTTTCAGAAACTGAGAAAATAACAAATAAAATATGTACATAAATCATGCATGCATACTCGCACCGATATGGAACTAGCAAACCATGTCTATGTCCGGACCTGAATGCATACTCATTACTCGCACCGACATGGAACTAGCAAAAACATGTCCATGTCCGGAACTAAATGTATACTCGGACCTATCGGAACTATCAAAAACATGTCCATGTCCGGAACTAAATGTATACTCGGACCGATAAGGAACTAGCAAAAACATGTCCATGTCCGGAACTAAATGTATTATCGCACCGATATGGAACTAGCAAACCATGTCCATGTCCGAACCTGTATGCGTACTCGCACCGATATTGAACTAGCAAACCATGTCCATGTCCGGACCTGAATGCATAAATACATGTATGACATTCGTTCACGAAATGCGGTGCGGGCATTATATTCTTTCATTTCTTTTCTTCATTTCAGTTCCAGTGTGATGTACAGTGTACACCAACTGTTCGAGCTTTATCGCCACATCTCCATACTTTTGGGTTTCGTGAAAACTACGGGGTATAACTCATACCGTATGAGAAGCATGTTCGTTGCATTTATGTTTTTTTTTTTTTTCGTTTTGTACATATGTGATTGATGAATAAGGGTTGAATGGAACTATGGAACTCTTTTCGTTCAATTTGCGGAACGAGGGAACTATACGAGTGCTAGCTGAGACATCCAACACAAGCAATTCAATGGGGTAGTCATAAATACTGCGTTTGCGTTAGCGAGCTTACGTTCATTGAAAAATGAGAGGAAATAAGAAAAAGTGAGAGGAAATAAGAAAAAATGAGAGCGAGAGAAAACGTAAGCTCACGTAACCAAAGCAGACAAAAGTCAAACACGTCGAAAATTTCTGTGCGTTTGAACGACTGTTGCTGTGTATTAATGTGTATGCTATATCTGTGTATTTTGTGGTTTGTGTTGTGTGCGTTTACTTTGACATGGAGCAGCCGAAAAAATTGAATTGTCATTTTCAAAGCATGCGTCGAGGCATTTCTCGTAACACGTAAAGTGCCTCGCACCAACGCAGTGTTGTGAATCAGGCATAACTATTTGCGTTCAATTTGCGGAACGAGAGGACATGTGTCCGAGAGAGGACATAGTTCCGTGAACTATACATGTCCGGAACTACCCAACTCTACAATGCAACCTATCCCGGACGCTTCTCACTTCTCTATCCAAATGTTCCTGTTTCGGGAGAGAGAATTGAATCGTATAATATCCGACTAAGGGGGTAAAATGAGATGTATGTAAATGTTCATATGAAAAATCGTATTCACTGCGACTATTCTCAGCGTCTCCTCTTTATGCGGATCTTCGTATACTTTGGGAGTGACCATTGTTTAATTGGGTTAGTGTTTTCATTTTTCTGACGTTTCATTTGATAGAGATATGGCCAGGTGTCAAAAAAGACCACGCTTTAGGTAGAGTTTACACGGTGCATCCCAATAATACAGAGTGTTATTATCTGCGTATGTTGCTTCATGAAGTACGTGGCCCAACTTCTTTTGAAGCATTAAGAACGGTAAATAATGTGGTATATCCGACTTTTCAATCTGCTTGCAAGAGTTTAGGCTTGCTTGAAGACGATCAGCACTGGTATGCCACTCATACGTACGGAAGAGGCCGTACTTTGTAAATCACCATTTAGGATTCGCGAACTGTTTACAATAATGTTAGTGTTTTGTCAAGTATCAGATCCACTAAGCTCATGGGAGAAATTCAAAGAATATTTATCTGAGGATTTCAAACGACAAGTAGAAAGACAAATTAAAGATAATATTGAGCAGTTTTCTGATGAAGTGTACAATAAATGCTTATATGTTATTGAAGAAATTGTCTTGGCATTAGGTGGACGTGCCCTCAAAGAATATGGCTTGCCGCAGCCAAACAGACCACAAGATTTAGGCAATGTACAATACTTGAGGGAAACTAACTATGACGTTGAAGCTCTGGACCGGTTTGTCATGGAAAATCAGGGTACATTAACCGCAGAACAAAAGTTAGCGTATGATGAAATTATAACCAGTGTTGAGAAAAATGAGGGACGACTTTTCTTTCTAGACGCTCCGGCTGGCACTGGAAAAACCTACCTTATTAACTTGATCTTAGCAAAAGTAAGGAGTGGTCGTAGCATCGCCTTAGCTGTCGCGTCTTCCGGAATCGCTGCCACGCTTCTAGAGGGTGGTCGAACTGCGCATGCCGCTTTTAAGTTGCCACTTGACCTTACACGTGTAGAGACGCCTATATGCAGTATATCAAAACAAAGCAATCTGGCCGAGGTATTAAAAAATACTTAAATAATTGTTTGGGATGAAATTACAATGGCACACAAGAGAAGCGTTGAGGCTATCAATAGGTCTCTACAGGATATTCGTAGTAATAAGAACCTGATGGGTGGTGTGACAGTACTATTGGCAGGAGATTTTCGTCAAACATTACCTGTGGTACCTAAAGGAACCCGAGCTGATGAAATTAAAGCCTGTCTGAAAAAATCAGTTTTATGGCCGTCAGTAGAAATCCTCAAGCTTACCAAAAATATGAGAGTATATCTGAAAGACGATATATCGGCTGCTAAATTTTCAGATATTTTAATGAAAATAGGGAATGGTGATTATCCATCAACAGATAACATGATTGTTGTCCCGGATGAGTTGTGTACATTCGTAACTACTTCTCAAGAACTGATAGATCGCATTTATCCAGGAATTGCTCAAATACAGGAGAAAAGTATCGAATGGTTTTGCGAGCGGGCAATTTCAATTCCAAAAAACGATCAAGCCGCGCTTATTAATGACATGTTACTGAAGTTCTTTGACGCGGAAGAAATGGTCTACAGGTCGATAGATACTGTGTGTAACGCAGATGAAGCTGTAAATTATCCGGTAGAATTTTTGAATTCGCTTAAACCACCGGGAATTCCATACCACAGGCTTATTTTGCGAAAGGGCACACCGGTAATGCTACTTCGAAACCTACAGCCACCGAAACTGTGTAATGGTACTAGGTTACAAGTCAAAGCAATGCATAAAAATTTAATCGAAGCTATTATCCTGACCGGATGTGCTCGAGGAGATACAGTGTTAATTCCACGTAATCCTTTAATACCCAATGATCTTCCATTCGACTTCAAAAGACTACAGTTCCCCCTGAAAATATGCTCCGCCATGACGATTAATAAATCGCAGGGCCAAACTTTGAAATACGCTGGCATATATTTAAGGGAAGGTTGTTTTTCCCACGGACAGTTTTACGTAGCTTGCTCGCGTATAAGTTTGCCTAAGAACTTGGTGATGTTGGTGCCACCCAATAAAGAAACAAAAAATATAGTTTATAAGGAAATACATTGAAAAGATCAAAATACGACCCTACTGGAATTAGACCCTAACCAATGCCCGATACCGTGACCAATGTCTTGGACCCTAGCCAATGCCCCGCGAGCCAAGCCGCGGGTAAGGAAGCTATGTATATATGCCAGAGTATTTTTTAATCATGATCTTTCGAGACGCAAGAAAATTTTTACTTCAATCAGATACGATTTGAAAGACAGTACAATAAGATCGGGAGTTAATTTGAACGGTTTCAGTTGAGCAAAAAAGAAAAAGGAAGTAAATAGTATTGATGTTGTGTTTTTTATTACACATAATTAAAATTATAATTATACCATGGAAATTTGACCTCTAAGTATGCAAACGCGGACGAAGTCGCGGGTAAAAGCTAGTATCTACATATATCCACGTATATCCTGCCCTTGTTGGGAAACAAGTCACATTCATGATAGGGACAACGGAAACGAGGACAAGAGTTTTCCATTCTAAGAATTTTTTCCGCTCTCGACTACACTTAAAAATTGTTGTGGAAAACCAAAGGTATAAATAGATGGAGAAGAATGGAAGACAGACGAGTCAATGTGATTTGGTCCCGGCGACGATGGTGGAAGGTTAGGTTAGAAGAAATCCTTCATGAAAAATTCAAAACAAATTTCCCATTTTATGGCCGGTACTTGTGGTAAATCGTTCGGAAATAATTTTGAATATCAAACGATTTGTTATGTCCTTACATGTGTACGCTCGTTGTGTTTTTGTTGTCTATGGTTTGTGGCTGACTGGATGACTATAGCTGACTCTGGTTGGTTAGTTGCCGATGGGCACGGAATCGAAGGACAAACTCTGAATGACTTGTACGCAGTCAATTTAAGAGAATTACCTCACCATCGAAAAAGTAACTTGAAGTTTGTTTTTGGAAAATGTTCATGATTTTACTTTTTCCTTAGAATAAGAACTTTCACGAACGATGATGGTGCGGTATATTTTTGATGTTTTCACGTCTTGGGAAGTGAAGCATTTTGCATTTTGTCTACCGCATATGGGGATTTTTATTTTCTATCTTTTTATCTTTTGATTTTTTTTTTTTTTCTTTTTGGTTCATTGTTTAGTGGCTTCATCGACTTGGAGGTATTCATTGTGAGGCCACCGGCGAGAGTAATAAATTTTAATATTGCCGTTCGAAATTGAATTTACTATGTGGGAAAACTTTACATTTTAAGATATGTACGGAATAGATAAGTGTAGCCTTGGTTTCCTTTGCATTGGTCGGAGCATGTGAAGGTCTTGAAATAAGGAGTTCTGGAAGCGTAAGTGTGGCGCTATTGTACGACATGGAATATTTGACAGCCAAATTGTATGGGATTCCGAGATTTGCATTTTTCTTTATGCATGAGTGCTCAGTCGTGTGTGAACCAGTTGTCGGTTTCTTGATTGAATTATATCCATATTTCGCTAAAAGGTCTGGAAAATTCTGAAGAAGATAACTTGCTTAGTGCCAAAGCTTTAAACTTCCCATGCATTAGAAACCGGGTTACGTTAGAGTATGTTACGAGGCTGCCTTAAAAGTGCTCGGCTTGGCATAGACATGTTTTCTCAAATAGTTTGCTTACACGGATTTTCGCAGTAGTATCTTTCGTTAAAATTACTGAACTTGAATAACGCGCGGTCATAAAATTCTTCGTTTTGAATGGATTACATCCTAAGGAAATACATCTGAAGTTGGGAAAAGTCTATGGGGACTCGGGTCCTTCAATGCCAACCGTTAAGAACTGAGCAGATGAATTTTAACGTGGTCGCACATCCATTGAATATAACCCATATGAAGGCCAAAAACCACAATCACACCGAAAATCATCAGAAAAGTACATAATATCGTATTGTACGATAACTGAATGAAGACGAGCTAGATTTCTAAGGCTTTGGGGATATCGGAAGAAAGGGTGCGACACATATGTATGTATGTATTGCATAAAGAATTAGGGATGTGAAATCTCTGCACAAGATGTGTTCCGCATTTGCAGAACGTTCATCAAAAGCAAGTACGCAAACTATGTTCATGGCAATCTTTGGAGCGATTCAATAGGAATTCGGCCGTTTTTCTGCAGCAATTTGTGTTCAGATGATGTATGGGTCCAGCAAAACACTCCGGAAACAAGCAAGCTGTCCAAGAAGTGGATGGAAACCGGTGTTTCAACGCCAAGGAAAGCAGAGTCGATCACATCTGCCACAAAGGTCATGATTAGGAAGTTTTGTGATGAGAAAGGGATCCGGTATTATTTAACAGGAAGTTTGCAAAGGGAAGAAATATGATAAGCGAATATTGTAAGTATGATGTGGCATTATAGCTTTATGGAGAACATAGGCCTAGCTTCTCTCAATCACTCATGTTGTGTGTGATCTTATATTTTTATTTACAACACCGACGTCTTGACCATAATGTCACTAACGGCAGCTATAACTGTGATGTAGTCAAGCATTTTGTCTACCTTGGTTCATTGGTAACAAGCGGCACCGACACCAGCGCTGAGATTAGACGCAGAATAACTCTTGTCAACCGCTGTTTCTTCGGACTCAATAGGCAATTGAGTAGTAGAGCCCTCTCTCAGAAAACTAAGGTAACCCCCTATAAAATCTTAATCATCCCGGTTCATCAGAAATGGATGAAGAGGCCCTTGGTCGTTTCGAGAGGAAAATTCTGCGTACAATCTTTGGTCTCGTGTGTGTTGGCGGAGAGTGGAGGAGAAGATTCAACCATAAACTGTATGGGCTTTTAAGCGACATCGGCCTAGTACGACATCTACGGATCCGACGTCTAAGATGGCTAAAGTATGTAGAGCGAATGGACAGCACAGCTCCGGCCCGAAGAGCCTTTCAATCCAACCTGGAAGGACAACGTTGGACGGCCGCATCTATGGTGGCGGAAAGGGACCTTAACCAACTCAAAGGTGGAAAGGGACCTTAACCAACTGAGCGTGCGACACTCTAAAAAAAACACTAGCACTAATAAATTAAATTTATTTCTTAAAAAACTAGATACATTTAAAAACATGTTATTCGTCTTTTTGTCCAAATATGGTCATTCTTAAGCTCGAGGAGATAGCTGCTATTTTGGCATATAAGCCAAGCGGGTTGGCTTGGCTTGGGTATTTCCGTTATTATGCATAGTGCGTTGATATGTATATTAAATGCATAGTAGCGTCGTTTGTGGCCTGATAAATGGCTTGGCTTGGGTTTCTTGCATGTGTAACCATCCTCTGTAGACTGCTTGGATCTCATCTGACCACGGTTGGTTGCATGCATGTAACTCTTGGTGGAATGCAGCTCTAAGCAAACTCCGCAAGGACTGTCGAAGGCTCTTCAATAAAGCAAAGAACACAAAATACCACAGAGACTGGAACCTGTACAAAGAATCACTCAGGGTGTACAAGCAAACTCTGAGGAAAGAACAAAGGAAGCTTGGAAACTCATCTGCAGCAATGTGGAGAACATTTCAGATGCCTCCAGACTGAGGAAATTACTCTCGAAAGACCCACTAACACCGGGTTTCCTCATAACAAACGGAGTTTGGCCAACGTCTGAAGAAGAAACACTTAGTCTTCTCCGCAACACGCGCTTCCCATGCTGCTCTGGATCGCAAGACTCAGTGCAAACGCGAGGAACTCATCTCTTCTCCGCGATAGAGGGACAGAACGATCATATAATCTCTAGAGAGAAAATGATGTGGGCGTTAAAAGCTTCCAGGCCCGGATGGAATTTACCCTATCGAGCTTACACAAACTATGGAATGATGATACCATGGCTAGAGACTATCTTTAAAGGACGCCTAGAAGAAGTGCGCAAGGGTACTCTTCATCCCCAAGGCTGGCAGGAAATCTCACATTTCTCCCAAGGATCTAAGGACTTTCACAGAGTTAATTAGCGAGTTACTTTCAACACGCGAAACCCACTCTAAATGGGGAAGCCAAGCAACCACCAGAGTAGATACCAGGGCAACCCCACAAGGGGGGGGGGGGGGGTCCTGTCACCTCTTCTCTGGAATGTAGTCGCAAATGAACTACTGACCAAACTGGAGAAAGAAGGGCTGGACGTTATTTCCCACGCTGATAAAGGTGCCATTTCTATCTCAGGCAAATACCTACCCACACTGAATGACCGTATGCAAACGGCATTCTCCATACTATGCAAATGGGCGCACAGCGAAGGGTTCACCAGAAAGCACGAAATTACGGAAAACTGCCTAGTCACTTTACTTGGAACCAGGTTAACCTATTCTTCCAGTGCCAAATACCTTGGCATTGTACTAGACAGGAAACTAACCTGGAGGAACGACACAACTGAGAGAGCAAAAAAAGCAACTGTAGCTCTCTACACCTGCAAAAAGCCCTAGGGAAAAAATGGGGATTCAACCCCAAGCTTACCCTATGGCTCTATATTACAGTCGTTAAACCCATACTAATGTACGGAGTGATAGTCTGGTGGACTGCACTGGACAAAACAACATACCACAAACAGCTCGAGAAGGTACAAAGGCTAGCATGTATGTGCATCACCGGGGCTCTAAGGTCCACCCCAACGGCAGCGCTCAACTTCACCTTACACCACTCGATATACTTGGAAAGCAAATTGCCACATATACGGCAATAAGACTAAAAGCCAACTCAAAATGGACAAGCTATATCACTGGCCACCCTTCCATATTCTGAACAACAGGATAAGTATGGCAGAAAACTCGGACCACATGGAACCCACCACAGTCTTTGAGAAGAACTTCAGGGTAACTTACCCGGATAGACAGAACTGGACCCGCCAAACCCAACCTCGCAGGAACTGCGTGCAATTCTACACTGACGGGTCAAAAATCAAAGACGGGGTAGGTAGTGGAGTATTCTGCAAACAACTAAAGCTGGTCAAAGCTCTGAAACCACCAGATCACTGCAGCGTCTTTCAGGGGGAGCCGTTGGCATTAAAAGAGGCTCTGTCTTGGCTTAAGTGGAACGTGATATCCACTACGGATGTCTGAATTCTTACGGATAGTCAAGCAGCCTTAAAGTCGCTGGAGTCCTATGTGTACAACTCAAAAACAAGCCTTGACTGTCGCCTATCTCTTAACGATAAGGCTAAACAGTTTAACACACAACTTCCAAGGGTACCAGGATAGAGCGAAATCCCGGGTAACGAAAGAGTCGACACAATCGCCAGACAAGGAGCGACGCAACAATCAACCATGGCATGTGAGGATACCCCTTGAAACCATTAAACATAATCTCATAAATTTCGAGTCGAACCTAAGATGGACCCAGGGCACACCTGCCTAATCACCAGGCAAATCTGGCCCCGGCTCGATAGTCAACGGACTAGGATAATAATTTCCGTAAAAAGTACTAACATCTGCAAAATCATTGGTGTCATCACTGGTTATTGCCTCATTGGCAGTCACGCGCAAAAACTAGTGCAAGTTCCGAATGATTTCTTCAGAACCCGCCTATTCTTCGTCTAGGTCGAATCCATCCACCACTTTCTCTGCGCCTGCCCGGCTTTCTGCACAATCAGGAAACGATACTTAGGATTCTACTTCCTTAAGGACCTGACAGAGCGTCTTAACTTTTTAAGAAGCACTAAGAGACGATAATACATTAGCGGTGTGAATGGCTACGCTACGGCTTATTCACGCGATGGGTTAGTTGATTTAACTCAGAGAATAATTCGACATAACTTCCTTCGGGTTGTCGAAGCCACGTAGAATTTTGTACACTAAAATCGCCTTCTAAAAAAATTTCAGTAGAGAGAACAGGGAAACAATTCTTGGGGTGGAATTGGACAGTGCATCGAACGCAGCAAATATTGTGAATCTCTCTAGATTTGGACTTTTGTGAAGAAAACAACAGTGAATAGCTTGCTTACGCGGTGTGAATTCCAACCATATGAAACTGAATTCCCTGTAAGATGGTTGGCTATATTCAGTGAGAAGTTGGTAAGCAATGTCACTAGGGATGTAAACGGCGACACCGCGATGGGATATGAATATTAGTACTAAGCTATATCCAGGAAGATTGGAGTCCGAAGCATTGGATTTTTCGTGAATCTGCGATTGGAATTTACCGGTTTTAAGAGGGAAGCGTAAACGAAAGTGTCAAAAAAATTTCTCCTTAACACACAAAACATACAATAAGCAACGCCGACTAAGCCAACATTACATCCTGCTTACGTTTGTATGTGCTAAGATTTGGTCTTAAACGGTATTTGCTTGCAACAATTGTTCAAGTTAAAGTAATATAAGAATTGTACGCTATTTGTGTGACAAAGTGTAACCAACGAAGACGAAGGACATGAGATAACAAAGCTATAACATTTATGGGCAATATTTTATGGAAATAATGAAGGCGCACGATGAGCGAGTTCGGATCTCGATAACACCAACGCCATCGAATGTTTATTTCGCGACGTTCCTCCTCGGCGGGGTACTGACAAAGCCCCCCGTAGTAAACCTGCCATGAAAAAGCTTCTCGACCCACGCCGTTCGGAATCGGCGTCAAACTGTAGGTCCCTTTCACTTGTGTGAAAAATAAATCACACACAACAGGGGCGATAGAGAGAAGCTTGGCTCTGGTCCTACATGGGCTGTAACGCCACTAAAGAAGAAGAATGAAGGTCGGCATGGTATTTTAAATTAATGAAAAATTCAGGGGGCCACCCTAGCCGTCGTTTAACCTAAAATAAGGCAAATCTAGCCATGGAGTCAAACGACAACGTCTATGCATACTTTTCTACTGCCAAATTTTCCAGACCACATTCGAACATTTGGAAATTTCTCCTAGTTCTACTTCATATCATCTCCTCTGCTTCACATCACACAGTCAATGTTATAATTATGGCAATTAAAAATAAACAAAACAATATTTACCCAGTTATTGATGGCAAGCAAATACAATACAATCGCAATCGATTGTTAAGAGCCCGATACCATAAATCAATAATACGTTACCAATGCCTTGCGCACAAGCAAAGTGTGTATACAAGCGAATTGAATTGTTTAACACAATATTGTACGAATGAAGCGAACAAAGATGCATGAAGCGAACACTATATTTTATTATTGTTAATGGATGCAGATTTAATGCAGCACTGGAATTGTGTTTTTATCCATTAGCCGTGCGGAGTACGTAAAAGTATTGTAGTGAAGCAAAAAGGATATGTACCCATACCAAACAAGCTGGCTGCGCTGAAAGCTGTGGGCTTTCGGAACTGTGCTAAAATGTTTATTCAATCGATTCAATGGGATGGGAAACTTGTAATTAAAGTAATGGCGGGAAATGTAATTTGGTTTTGTTTTCGTGTATATTTATTTTAGACTCAAGAAGTCATGCAGCTGTGCACGTTTACAGTCAGTTTTGAGATTCTTAGTAAGTTAATTGATGAAATATATATTTTTTAATTAATTTCATAGAATTGGGATGCGTTGGTTATAATCATAAATAGAAGTGCTTACAGCATTTGTTTCCTTTCTCGCGACGTTCACACTGGGCCACAGAGCAGCGAAGGCCATCCGTAACTTTAATAGTGCCTTCGGCGATGGAACGACTAACGAACGTATCCTGCAACGCTGGTTCCAAAAAGTTCGAAATGGAGATGACTCACTGAAAGATGAGGAAGGGCGTGGGTGTAAGACACTCATCGACAATGGATAAATTAAAGATTCTGATGGAGGCGAATCCGCGAACAATAGTAAGAGAACTTGCAGGAAAACTAGGCATGGCAATTGGAACGGTTTCTATGCACCTGCGAGAAGTTCGACAAGGGGGTTCACAATTTGAATGAGACCCAAAAAAAATCGTCGTTTTGAAATTGCGTCGCTCATTTTCTGCAACAACAATAATCCTTTTTTCGACCGGATTGTGACGCGCAATGAAAAATGGACCCAGCTTTCCGAATCACGGCTGTTGATGCAATTTCTTGGTAGAGCAGATTTTTCTTACAGTATTGTACGCGTTTTCATACATCTCTAAGGCAATATCAGACGGCGGTTAGGATAAGATGTTGGAAAAGGTTTTAATGTTTGTTTCATATTGATTTTCCTGTTTTGTTTCTTTTATTTATTTACTGCTGTATACACCTCGCCATGATTTAAAGAATAGAATTCCTTGGTTCTCAGTTTGAACGCTAAATATATATGTATTATGGGATATATGGTGACTATCCCAACATCACGGGAGCATATGGTATCCTGGCGTCTATGACTTTACAACACTAGACGCCAGGTGCAAGAGGTGTTAGATAGACCTCGGTCCGATAGCAAGGACAATGAACATGCCCAAACATGTTCACTAATTGCACCAGGGTAGTGCAGCCCTGGGGCAATGACCAATGCAGTCTTGGACCCGATAGTGTGGATAGGCCCACCGTGAGATTAAGCCATAAAGGCAGCCGCTCACGTTAAGCATTATTCATTTCTGTACACACATCGAAGACTATTACTAACCGTAAGAACCTGTAAGCATGTTTCTGAACGAGATATCTTCGACGGACTATCAAGGGTGTTTCGAATCGTGGGAGAAACATTGAAATCGCGTAGAGTTAAAGAGAGACTATAGTTGAGGGCGCCGTGACGCAGTGGTTAGTGTGATGGACTCTGACGCACGATGAGCGAGTTCGGATTTGGATATCACCAACGCCAACGAATGTTTATTTCGCGGCGTCCCTCCTCGGCGGTGTACTGGCATAACCCCCAGTAGTATACTTGTCTTGAAAAGACTTCTCGACTCACGCCGTTCGGATTCGGCATTAAACTGTAAACATGTATGAAAAAAAGGTGCTACGATATCGGCCACGTACGAAAGCCTGGTCCAACACCCTCAAGGAGTAGTCTAAGTACTGACGAACGGCAAGATGCTAAGATAGCGGCCTCTAAACAAAAGCCTGGTATAGCACCCTCAGGTGAGACCTCAAGACCCAGCTCTGAGTGCCCCCAAAACGCGATATAAGGAACGTCGGGCGGCATGTTTGGATATTTGGATATTTATTGTGGCAGAAACTTGTACAGTTCACAGTAAGATGTTACATACATATATGTATATTACAGAGATATGGTTTGAATAACCTTACTACTACAAAATTCGTACAGATATTAAAAAAGAACATAAGAATGAATACAATTGTAAGACATATAATGATTTGAAGGAAAAGCCACAGAAAAAACCTTCATTAAAAGGTCGGGCGGCATGTAAGTTACTGGAAAAGCTGCGGGACGTATAAAGAGATCAGCTCTCGGGAAGGAGGAAGAACGCTCTTGATTGGGCGGAAAGCATAATCAAGAGCACTGGAAACTCATACGGTAAAGAGCAGGGTGGCAAGCGCCAGAGGTTGGCTGAGGAACTTCTCTCCCTCCCCTCCCTCAGATCCCAAACACAACTCTTTTATCGCGACGTGCTGAAGGCCTGGAAAACAATGGCTGTTGTCGATAGAAGTGATGTGGATGGGAACGTCCCTCCGGCGAAGTGGCTTTTAATTAGCCATGTACTACTCAAAAACTATTGCTCGCTACTCCAGCAATACCCTGGACCCTTCCCTATTACCCATCATGCAGGGTATTATCAAGGCAGGATCAAGCTGATCTTCCTCGAAGACCAAAGGTCAATGGACCTTTTGAAGCTTGCACTCAGCAGAGTCGGCGAGGTCTGGGAGGGAGTTCAATTTGAAGCTGTACCTTTGATCCAAATCCCAAATAGACCTAGGGCTAGAGCCATTATGCCGGCCTATCCCGAAGATCCTAAGGAGATTTTGGCACTTATGCAAAATTGCAATCCGCAAATCCCCACCAATGTAATTGTAGCGCTCTCATTAAGATAAATTCTTCTAGGACATTGTACGTTGGGCTTCCCAATGTCTTCAAGTAACTGCCGGAAGCTTTTGTTTATTTATTTATTTTTATTAGCATCAATCAGAGATTACAAACATTCTCTTACGGACTAAAGGACAATCTTCATTATAATATATATAATTACAATGAAGTCGAGAGTATATATAACTAATTACCAATTAATTGAGAAGTATAACAAGAGTATATCTTTTAATGTGACTCTGGTATGATAAAAGTTAGTATCAATAACGTTGGAGATTAAGTTAGTTTCCCTAACAGCGAGTTATGGGCTCATTAAATGCATAATTCATCCTATGGGTGGATGGTGAAGGACTAGCAAAGGCCTCGTAGGGGTAGCATCTGCCGACGGATGCTGGCCCGACAAAAAGCGAGTAAGAGCCTCTGCAGCCGAACATCTTGCAGCTCTGCTAGTCAGGTCCTACTTCCACCTCCTCGTGGTGCCATCTGGAAATTTCCTTAAAAGGGAAATTACTGACGGAAGAGGCCGAATGGCGAGTATCCTGCGCCACCAAACAGGATTAGTGTCGGTTGGGCTATGGTCTAGCGAACCATTGAACTAATTGCTCAGAAACACAAAACAGCCTCGGATAATAAAACGGAACGGATCTATGTTGACGACCCTATAGAGAAAACAAAAAACAAACAAGGACCTTCGGTTCTGTACGTGGAATGTTAGGTCCCTAAACAGACCACGTGCGGCCGAACAACTTGCGGACTCCCTAGACCGCTATAAAGCGGACATAACCGCCATCCAGGAAATGCGATGGAAAAAAGCGTATGAAAAACTGCGACATTTACTACGGTGACTGCTATAGGCAGAGAGGACAGAGACTATTTGGATGCGGATTTGTTGTTAGAGGTGGACTAAGACATAAAGTCCTAAGTTTCCAGTATGTCAGTGAACGCCTCATAACGATCCGCATCAAGGCAAATTTCTGTAACATCAGCCTCATATGCGTCCATGCCCCCACGGAAGACAAGGATGACTCAATCAAAGATGATTTCTATGATCTCCTAGACAGAACATATACCAAATGCCCCAGCTATGATACCAAAATCATACTAGGAGATTTTAATGCTAAGCTGGGTAAAGAAAGCATCTTTGAGCGGGTCATCGGCAAACACAGCCTACATGACACCACATCCGATAACGGACATAGGCTGATCGACCTTGCAACGGGGCGAAATCTTCTTGTAGCCAGCACACGATTTTCCCACCTCGATATACACAAAGGCACCTGGCGGTCGCCAGATCAATCAGTCACCAACCAGATTGACCACATCGCGATTGACGTCAGACACTCCTCCACTATTCTTGATGTTCGCACTTTCCGAGGAGCGAACATCGATTCAGACCACTATCTTGTAGTAGCCAAGATACGTCAGCGCATAACACGAACACCGCGGAGTAGAGTTAGAACACCAAGCTATGACGTCGGAAAGCTACTGTCGCCGGAGATCGCCAGTGCTTTTGCCAACCGCGTCTCCCTTAAGCTCTCCGATACACCTCAATCCTCCACTCAGTCAGTAGAGCAACAATGGAGCCTGTGCAAACAAGCCCTGAAGAGCACAGCAACGGAAGTGCTGGGCCTTAAAGCTCCACCACGACGAAACACCTGGTTCGATGACGACTGTAGAAGGATTCATGCGGAAAAGCAGGAGGCATACAAAGCCTCACTACACAAAAAAACAAGAGCGGCTCGTGAGCTCTACGAGCTTAAGAGAAGGGATGAACATAAGCTTCTCAAGAGAAAAAAGAAAGAGCACGAGAAGCGGGCGATTGAAAACTTGGAGAGGTGCTATTGCAGGCAAGACGTTCGAAGATTTTATCAGCGGATAAAACGAATGTCTCAAGGCTATAAAGCCCGAACGGAGGCCTGTAAGGATGAGAACGGACACCTAGTAGTAGAATCGCAGTCGATGCTGAGAATTTGGAAAAACCACTTCTGCAGACTGTATAACGGCGATGACAACCAACATACCGCCGTCAGGCAGAATGATCCATTTTTTAACGACGAAGATCGCAGAGAATTCCGTCTCCCTGACCTCGACGAAGTTGAGATTGCCATGTCGAAACTCAAGTCGAATAAAGCTGCTGGCGCAGATGGACTGTCTGCTGAGCTCTTCAAAGCGGCTGGGGGTGAGCTGGTTAGGAGCATGCACCGGCTCATCTGTAAGATATGGTCAGAGGAAAGCATGCCCGAAGAATGGAGTCTCAGCATTGTTTGCCCGATCCACAAAAAAGGAGATCCCTTTGACTGCGCCAACGTTAAAAGGAATAAGTCTCCTTAATGTCGCATACAAGACCTTCGCTGCCGTTTTGTGTGAACGCCTGAAGCCATTCGTAAACAAGCTGATAGGTCCTTATCAGTGTGGCTTCAGGCCAGGGAAGTCCACCATCGATCAAATCTTCACACTACGGCAGATCCTGGAGAAAACCAATTAGTTTCAAGTCGATACGCACCATCTATTCGTCGACTTCAAGGCCGCATACGACAGCGTAATTAGAGACGAGCTATATAATGCCATGTTTACTTTTGACATCCCTGCGAAGCTCGTCAGACTATGCAGGATGACCTTGGAAAATGCTCGCTGCTCCATCCGAATCGGTGAGCACCTCACCGATAGTTTAGATGTCAAAAAAGGATTTAGGCAGGGCGATGCGCTGTCGTGTGATTTCTTCAACATCGTATTGGAAATGATTGTGCAAAAATCACAGGCCAATACAAGAGGCACAATCTACTTCAAATCCTCGCAACTCCTTGCATACGCCGACGACATTGACATAATAGGTAGATCGCAGCGAGATGTCAATGAGGCGTTTGCGAGTATTGAGATGGAGGCGGCAAAAATTGGTTTGGCAGTTAATGAGGGCAAGACTAAATATCTGCTGTCATCGAAAAAGGACATTTACCACCGACGTCTTGGACAGAACGTGCATATTGGCAGATATAAGTTCGAGGTAGTTAAGGACTTCATATACCTCGGCTCCGCGGTGACTTGGAACAACGACACCAGTTTCGAAATCAAGCGCAGAATTACTCTTGCCAACCGCTGCTTCTTTGGGCTCAAGAGGCAACTGAGAAGTAGAGCCCTCTCTCGTGAGCTCTACGAGCTTAAGAGAAGGGATGAACATAAGCTTCTCAAGAGAAAAAAGAAAGAGCACGAGAAGCGGGCGATTGAAAACTTGGAGAGGTGCTATTGCAGGCAAGACGTTCGAAGATTTTATCAGCGGATAAAACGAATGTCTCAAGGCTATAAAGCCCGAACGGAGGCCTGTAAGGATGAGAACGGACACCTAGTAGTAGAATCGCAGTCGATGCTGAGAATTTGGAAAAACCACTTCTGCAGACTGTACAACGGCGATGACAACCAACATACCGCCGTCAGGCAGAATGATCCATTTTTTAACGACGAAGATCGCAGAGAATTCCGTCTCCCTGACCTCGACGAAGTTGAGATTGCCATGTCGAAACTCAAGTCGAATAAAGCTGCTGGCGCAGATGGACTGTCTGCTGAGCTCTTCAAAGCGGCTGGGGGTGAGCTGGTTAGGAGCATGCACCGGCTCATCTGTAAGATATGGTCAGAGGAAAGCATGCCCGAAGAATGGAGTCTCAGCATTGTTTGCCCGATCCACAAAAAAGGAGATCCCTTTGACTGCGCCAACGTTAAAAGGAATAAGTCTCCTTAATGTCGCATACAAGACCTTCGCTGCCGTTTTGTGTGAACGCCTGAAGCCATTCGTAAACAAGCTGATAGGTCCTTATCAGTGTGGCTTCAGGCCAGGGAAGTCCACCATCGATCAAATCTTCACACTACGGCAGATCCTGGAGAAAACCAATTAGTTTCAAGTCGATACGCACCATCTATTCGTCGACTTCAAGGCCGCATACGACAGCGTAATTAGAGACGAGCTATATAATGCCATGTTTACTTTTGACATCCCTGCGAAGCTCGTCAGACTATGCAGGATGACCTTGGAAAATGCTCGCTGCTCCATCCGAATCGGTGAGCACCTCACCGATAGTTTTGATGTCAAAAAAGGATTTAGGCAGGGCGATGCGCTGTCGTGTGATTTCTTCAACATCGTATTGGAAATGATTGTGCAAAAATCACAGGCCAATACAAGAGGCACAATCTACTTCAAATCCTCGCAACTCCTTGCATACGCCGACGACATTGACATAATAGGTAGATCGCAGCGAGATGTCAATGAGGCGTTTGCGAGTATTGAGATGGAGGCGGCAAAAATTGGTTTGGCAGTTAATGAGGGCAAGACTAAATATCTGCTGTCATCGAAAAAGGACATTTACCACCGACGTCTTGGACAGAACGTGCATATTGGCAGATATAAGTTCGAGGTAGTTAAGGACTTCATATACCTCGGCTCCGCGGTGACTTGGAACAACGACACCAGTTTCGAAATCAAGCGCAGAATTACTCTTGCCAACCGCTGCTTCTTTGGGCTCAAGAGGCAACTGAGAAGTAGAGCCCTCTCTCGTACGACCCAGTTGACCTTATATAAGACCTTAATTATCCCGGTCCTGTTATACGGCGCAGAAACATGGACTTTATCTAAAGCGGATGAGGAAATCCTTGGTCGTTTCGAGAGAAAGATTCTGCGTTCGATTTTCGGTCCCATAAACACAGAGGAGGGTTGGAGGAGAAGATTCAATCACGAACTGTACGGGTTGTACAGCGACATGAGTCTGGTCAGGCGTCTACGGATCCAACGCCTAAGATGGCTAGGCCATGTAGAGCGAATGGACACCACAGCTCCAGCCCGTAGAGTCTTTGAATCCAACCCCGAGGGACGAAGAAATAGAGGACGGCCGCACCTAAGGTGGCGCGCACAGGTGGAAGGAGACCTCAACCAACTGGGCGTGCGGCATTGGAAAAGACTAGCGAAAGATCGTGCTAGGTGGAGAGGCATGTTGGTTGAGGCCCAGGTTCACCCCGAACTGTAGCGCCCGTTAAGTAAGTAAGCATCCTATGGGTACTTTCGTGAAACAGAAAACGTTCTCTTAATTGACGAGATGGGGCATACAAATTGATCAAGTATAAAAGATCAGGGCAATTAATATGTATGATGAGACAAAATATCACTAATAAACATGACGGAAAAGATTGTACGTCGATTCTCAAGCGACTGTATTCCAATAAGTTGGCATCTTGTTATATAAGAAGGCATCTCAATGTTCCAGCCAAGTTTCCGAATAACGTACCTAGTGAAATTCCTCTCGATACTTTCTAGTCTTTTTGAATGAGTCTTGTTATACGGATTCCAGATCACTGTGCAATATTCTAAGACAGACCTGACATATGCGGAATATAGGGATTTAAGAGAATGTGGATCAGAAAAAGCAGTCGAATTACGCTTTATAAAACCCAGCATGGAGCTTTGGTGGAAATATATTCAATAAGCTTTGTAAACTTTAATTTGGGATTAAATATTACACCTAGATCCTTTTTTTCAAACACTCTTTCAAGTAAGTCTTTGCCGATTTTATAATCAAAGATGATTGGTAAGTAGGAACGACAGAAGGACAAGCGTTGGCATTTGGTAACATTTAAGGACAATTGGTTAAAAGTTCACCATTCCGCGAGTCTTTGAATGTCTTCTTGCAAAAGTTGACAATCGGATTCAGATTTAATAGACCTGAGTAATTTAAGATCACCAGCAAATAAGAGGCGAAGAAAATTTAAGAAGATAATGGGCATGTCATTAATAAAAATAAGAAAGAATAGCGGTCCAAGGTGGCTGTCTTGAAGGACACCTGATGACACGTAAATTGGGCTAGAAAGAAGATTATCAATGGACACAAACTGAATGCGACCTATTAGATAGGATTACAGCCATTTCAAAATATTTGAATGAAAAGCGATTATTTCAAGTTCATTTAATAAAATTGAGTGGCTTACTCTATCAAATGCTTTTGCAAAGTCCGTATAGATAACGTCAACTTGACACCCTTCCTCGGGTTTATTTAAGATGTAGCTTGTAAAAATAGAAAGGTGGGTAGCTTTTGACCTACCGGAAATAAACCCGTGTTGGAATGGTGAGATAGTATTCTTCGTCATATATGTCAATTGATCACAAATAAGTTTTTCAAAAAGTTTAGGAATTATTGACAATTTGCAGATAGTTAGATATTTCGTGTTTGGGAACTGATTTGTGAATGGAAACTATATATGATTTTATCCAGTCGGGCAGAAATTCACAATTAGACAGGGAGCAATTGAATAAAAAAGAAATGGGTTCTGAAAGAACTACAGGACACTTTTTTAATACTATGGGAGGAATTTCATTTGGATCTGGCGGTTTGTCACCGTTCACTTCATAACGACTTACATTTAACCAACCGATAACATGGCTAGAAGCAGACTGCTGATGACAAGAGGTTGAATTGTTGGACTTGAAATAATCCGCAAATATATTACAAATTGTGGGAATGTCGGAATAGGTTGAGCCCATGTGTTGCATAATAGTCGGAATTCCATTATTCCTTTTTTTTGTTTTTTATATACATACGTCCAAAAGCATTTCCTATTATTTTCTAGGCTAGTTTTGATTGAAATAATGTAGTTTTTATATTGAAATTTGTTAAAAGCATAGAATTACTTTTGATGTCGAAGGTTAGTTTCTTTAATCTCTTTAAGAGATTATTCCTTAATCTCTTCGATTAAACTACGAACTACGAAGTTTTTATATTTATATTTTTGCTTCTTAGGTTACGAAGCCTTTTATTGAACCATGGAGGCTTCGAATTTTTAATTACTTTTGGACAGTGTGACATATGAGTACGTCTTCCCATGAGTACGTGACTGCCTAGTTCATTGGTGATATCCGTCAATGCCCTACGATCACTACGATCATTCTTGCTTGAGTTTCGGCTGGTCGAAAATGGCTTAAACTGCTTTTCCTTTAATAGTCGAACGTTCTGATACCGCTTGACTTGAGGTACTTTTATGATTTCTTTCGTTGATATCTTATGTTTTTCCTAATAGAAATCAATTCTAAATAAATGAGTTATTAGAAATAAAAAGGAGAAGCAGTCATGGGACTGCTGACAGAAGTAAAAACTTCAAACTAAAAATAACGGTTTTCTCTTTTTAATTAATTATAGTATCAAGAATTTAAATTTTTTAAATTGTAAATTAAAATTATTAACATTAGTTGGGAGGGAGGGAGCGAGCAACCAGAGCAAAGAAGTTGATCGCGTTTAACATGGCAAACGCCAGCTTCGATCTCTGTCCCTGCTCAATCCAAGTTGACACACAGCCTCCGCGTGGCCCCCCCTGGATAGCTACCCTGGCACCCGCCAGGTAGTGAACCAATGTGTGCAGCGACCCTACCCTTGTTCCTGGGGAAAGAGGAACCTGTCCTCCAGGTTGGGGGTTGTGCTTAGGGGTAACATCCCTATCACGTAAAAACCCACTTGTTCCGAAACGACAACAGGCCTCGGATACGGACGGATACAAAGCTGACGACCCCTGCAAAGGACTAACGGACTTGAGAGTCTGCACCTGGAATGTGAGTTCCCTTTACAGACCGGGTGCAGGCGATCAAATGGAGCAAACCCTTAACTGCTATAAAGCAGATATAACCGCACTCCAGGAAGTGCGATGGGATGGACCAGGCAAAACACGGATGAAAAACTGCGACATCTACTGCGGGAACTGCTACAAGGAGAACAAATAGCGCCTATTCGGGTGCGAATTCGTTATTAGAGGAAGACTTCGACAAAAAGTCTTAAGCTTCCGAGATGTAAGCGAACGCCTCATAGCAATCCGCATCAAAGCTAAATTTGGAAACATTAGCTTAATA
The DNA here is from genome assembly GCA_951905685.1 of Eumerus sabulonum. NCBI lineage: Eukaryota > Metazoa > Arthropoda > Insecta > Diptera > Syrphidae > Eumerus > Eumerus sabulonum. Next base: position 217,220,959 of record OX645060.1, read on the forward strand.
TGCGCTCACGCCCCAACGGAAGAAAAGGACGATCGACTCAAAGAAGAATTCTACGATCTCCTAGACAGAACATATGCCCAATGTCCCAGCTACGAAACAAAAATAGTCCTAGGAGATTTTAATGCAAAACTGGGCAAGGAGGACATATTTGAGTCGATCATAGGAAAGCATAGCCTCCATAACACCACATCCGACAACGGATTAAGGCTAACCGATTTCCTAGCGGGGCGTAACCTCCTTGTAGCAAGCACGCGATTCCTCCATCTCAACATCCACAAGGGTACCTGGCGGTCTTGTGACCAATCGACCACCAACCAGATTGATCATATTGCGATCGACGCCAGACACTCCTCCTGTATTCTCGACGTACGAACCTTCCGAGGGGCCAACATCGACTCGGACCACTACCTTGTTGTAGCCAAGGTACGAATGAGGATATCAAGAATGCTTAGAAGTCGAGTAGGACTACGTAAGTTTGACGTTGGAAAGCTACAATCGCAAGAGACTGCCAGAATCTTTGCCGATCGTGTCTCCTCAAAGCTCTCTCAAAATCCGCCCACAGCAGCACAAACAATAGAGCAGGAATGGGCTCATTGCCAGAGCGCCGTCAGAGATGCTGCCTCAGAGGTGCTGGTTTTCAAACAGCCACCACCTAGAAACCCCTGGTTCGATGAACAATGCGAACAAGCCCATGCAGCAAAACAAGAGGCATATAAAGCCATGCTGCAACGACGGACGAGAGCTGCTCGCGAAATCTATGAGCAGAAGAGAAGAGAGGAACACATGCTTTTCAGAAGAAAGAAAAGAGAGCACGGAAAGCGTGAGATCGAGGAGATGGAGAGATGCTTCCGCAGGAATGACGCCCGTAAGTTTTACAATAAGGTAAAACGAACATGCCATGGCTACAAAGCCAGAGTGGCGGCCTGCAGGGATGAAAATGGAGAACTGGTAGTAGAGTCACAGTCGATGCTGAGGATTTGGAAAGACCACTTCTGCAAACTGTATAACGGCGATGATAGACAAAATACCGCTGTCAGGCAGAACGAGCCATTCGCAATGGACCACGAAGTAACAGAATTCAGTCCACCCGACCTAGACGAAGTCAAAATAGCGATATCAAGACTTAAGTCTAATAAAGCCGCGGGCGCAGACGGGCTGTCTGCAGAGCTTTTTAAGGCGGCTGGAGATGAGCTGGTAAGGTGCATGCACCATCTCATCTGCAAGGTATGGTCGGAGGAAAGCATGCCCGACGAATGGAATCTCAGCATCGTTTGCCCGGTCCATAAGAAAGGAGACCCCTATAACTGCGCCAACTATCTTCTCTGCCGTATTGTGTGAACGCCTGAAACCGTTTGTGGATAACCTGATCGGCTCTTATCAGTGTGGTTTCCGGCCAGGTAAATCCACAATAGACCAAATATTTACGCTACGGCAGATCTTGGAGAAGACCCAGGAATACCAAATCAACACTCACCACCTCTTCGTCGATTTCAAGGCCGCGTATGACAGCGTATATAGAGACGAGCTGTACAAAGCCATGTCTAGTTTTAACATCCCTGTCAAACTCGTCCGACTGTGCAGGATGACAATGGAGAATTCTCGTTGCTCCATTAAGCTCGGTAATGAGCATACCTAGACCTTTGATGTTAAAAAAGGATTTAGGCAGGGCGTCGCGCTGTCGTGCAACTTTTTCAACATCATGCTTGAAAAGATTGTGCAAGAGTCAATGGCCAACACAAGAGGTACGATCTATTTCAAGTCTACGCAATTGCTTGCGTACGCCGACGATATTGAGACGGACAACACCGACGTATTGGCCAGAACGTCACCATGGGCGGATATAACTTTGAAGTGAATTCGTCTACCTTGGCTCACTGATTACCAGCGACAACAACACCAGCGCTGAGATAAAACGCATAATCACTCTTGCCAACCGCTGTTTCTTTGGGCTCAAGAGGCAATTGAGAAGTAGAGCCCTCTCTCGGAAAACCAAGGTGACACTATATAAGACCTTGATCATCCCAGTCCTCCTTTACGGCGCAGAGGCTTGGACCTTAACAAAAGCGGATGAAGATGCCCTTGGTTGTTTCGAGAGGAAAATCCTGCGCACTATCTACGGTCCCGTTTGTTCAAACGGTGTATGGAGGAGAAGATAAACGAAGAACTGTACGGGTTGTACAGCGACATCGGCCTGGTACGACGTCTACGGATACAGCGTCTAAGGTGGCTAGGCCATGTAGAGCGCATGGAAGATACAGCTCCGACCCGGAAAGTCTTCGAATCCACCCCGGAAGGAAGGCGCGGCAGAGGACGGCCGCCTCAGCGGTGGCGCGCGCAGGTGGAAGGGGACCTCAACCAACTGGGCGTGCGGCACGGGAAACAGCTGGCCAAAGACCGTGCCGGCTGGAGACGCTTGTTGGTTGAGGCCCAGGTTCACCACGGACTGTAGCGCCACCTAAGTAAGTAAAGTAACATTAGTTTGGTTTTCGCATATGTATATCGGCACTCGGAGCACCAATTATATACATGTAGGGGAAGGGAAGGTTATCTAGCAGAAATAAAAAGTCACTCTTCACAAAAAAATATTTAATTCAAAAAAGTAATAATTGAAACAAAATTCAAATTAATCAGTCCAATAACAAATCAAATAAAAAATAAAAAATAAAGAACGTTTCTCAATTTCACTTCACTTTTCTTAACTTTTCTTTTCCCACGACTTTTCACTTTTCTGTCCTTTACTACAATGACCTTACAATGAACATACAGTAAAAGGAAAATGAACAATTAACATAGAATGCATAGGGTGAATGTTCGTAACTTTGGCCTCCCACATTCGGCCATCCTGCTTTTCGGCTGTCTCAGACGAATAATCATCTTTACTAGGCACATCAATTAACTTCAGCATCATTTTCATCTTCGCATTCGCCTTCGCTTCCAATCTCATCGCATTCACTCTCATCTTCGTTGCGCCATGGTTTCATAAAGTCAGCGGATGATGAGGTCGAATTCGGTCCTTCGTGACTTCCAACTTTACGAACCTCATATCGATCGTTTCGTTTGACTTTGACGATTTCATATGGGCCCAAATACAACGGATATAGCTTGGTTCCTGGTGCAAACTGAGTTTTCTTAATTGCAACCAGATCACCTAATTTGTACTTAACAGCATTTATTCTTTTACGATTGTAGCCTTTCCGGTTTTCTTCTTGAATCTTGGCAATTTGTTCGCTGGCTTGATTTCGCAAACACTTTCTTTTATCCTCGAATTCTTCAATAAGTAACTTATCCACTAGTTGTTTGAGTTCGACACTTTCAATGCATCTCATTGAGACTCCAAACATTAACTCAAATGGCGTTTTATTCGTACTTCTACTTATTGTCGAATTAATGATTCTTTGCAGTCTTGGTGTATGCTTGAGCCACTTATCAGGCGCATCGACGGACATCTTCGTCAACATTTCGATAATAGATCGGTTGATTCTCTCCACCTGTCCGTTTCCACGAGGTACACCTGTAGTTACCAGTGAATGAGTTATATTTCTCTCCTCGCAGTACTCTTTAAACACATTGGATGTAAACGCAGCACCTCTATCTGTGATGATTCTTATTGGATCACCGAAAGTTTCGCTCTGAAGTAATAATTTCTTAACGACTTCATCGGCACCAGTGGACTTTACAGGAAAAATCCACGTAAACTTGGAAAAAGCATCGATGATCACTAATAAATGCTTATAATTCTTGGCTGTTGAGTTCATAGGACCAAGGTGATCAAGGTGATACGTATGCAGAGGGATATCAAATTTTTCAATTGGATTGAGGAAACCTTCCTGTTTTCCACTTTTCCTAGCTCCAAGTATGCACGGAATACAGTTTGCAATGACTTCTTTAATTTTCGATTTGAAATTCGCCATCCAATAATCTCTTTTGGCTAGCACTTCAACTTTTTTCGCACTCATATGGCCTTGCTCATGGATACCTCGCAGAACTTCTCTTTGCAGCTTTTTTGGAACCACTAGTGAATAATCACCTTCCACGAACTTATACAGGAGACCATTTCGCAATACAAAATCTTCGTAATCGTTACCATGTTTTATAATATTTGCTACAAGTAAGCAAAACTCATCAGTCTCTTGGGTCTTTCTTACTCGAAACAAAATACCATCTTCAACTCTCATTATTGCTGGAAAACGGCTAAGAGCATCTACGTGCCTCATCGATGAACCAGCTCTGTGAAGGATTTCGCAATTAAAATCTTGTAGAAATATTGCCCACCTAGCAACTCTCGTACATAATTCCTTTTTCCTCATAGTCGCTGTAAACGCTTTGCAATCCGTATAAATTTTAAATGGTATACCCAACAAATATACTCGTAACTTTTGCAGACATTTCACAATTGCTAAGACTTCTTGTTCATAGCTTGTTAAGTTGCTTTCAGCTTTTGACGATTTGTAGCTTATGTAAAAAACGGGGTGCATCTCGTTATTGTTGTGTTTCTGAAGTAAAACACCTCCGTATCCAATTTTACTCGCATCGGTATGAAGTTCAGTTTCTAGTTCTGGATTATAAAGTTTCAAAACTGGATCCTTACACAACGCATCTTTCAGAGTTTGAAAAGCTTCAACTTGATTAGGACCGAAATTGAACTTTGTATCTTTTCGCAGCAGGTCTGATAAGGGCTTCGCGATGACGGCATATCCTGCAATGAAACGTCTGAAAAACCCTGTTAGTCCAAGAAAGGACTGAACTTTCTTCACATTGTCCGGTTTGGGAAAATTTTGCACTGCTCTTAACTTTTCTGTCGAGGGTTTAAGACATCCCTTTTCGACCACATGCCCTAAAAACTCTATCTTTTCGGCTATAAACTCACATTTCTTCCAATTAATAACTAGACCATTTTCAGCTGCAACTTCGAGAACTAATCTTAGCTTTTCCAGGCATTTTTCAGGACTTTCGGCTTGGATAACGAGGTCATCCACAAAAATGCGTAACCAATTGGAACGTAGAAGTTTTTCGAAGACAGCATTTATAAACCTTTGAAAAACTGAAGGAGAATTACACAGGCCAAAAGGTGCCCTTAGAAATTCATAATGCCCGTCCGGTGTCACAAACGCTGTGAACTTTTGGCTTTCCTTTGCAATGGGTACATGAAAAAACCCATTTTTAAAGTCTAAAACAATAAAAAACAAGCCTTGGGCTAAATCTTCCAAAATGTCCTCTATTAATGGAAGTGGATGGCGGTCTTTGATGATTTTAGAGTTTAACTGCCTATAGTCGACACAAATTCTGTTCGTTCCATCCTTTTTCTTGACCAACACAATCGGACTTGCGTAATCTGAACAGCTATTTCGTATTATTCCTTCTGAAAGCCACACATTTATTTGCTTTTTCACATCCTCCTTTTCTTGTGGTGCTAATCTTCTAGGCTTTTGATTAATTGGATGATCATCAGATAGTATAATGCGCATTTCCACTTTACACTTTTCTGTTTTTTTCGGGGTGTATGAACGTATCAATTGTCTAATTTCGTTTCGAATCGGGCACTCAGCTATATGACTTAGTCTCGCGTCTATAATTGATTCCAAATCAGTCCTCTCAACCAAATTGACGACATCAATTTTCGCAATGTCATTTTCACTTGGGATTTTTGTAACATGAATATTCCCATTCTCAATAAAGACCCTAGCGACACTCAAAAAATTTTTCCCCAAAATCAAACTATCTGACATCCACATGTCAGGGACAACATTAAAACGAATGGAATAACGATCTTCTTCTATTAAGATATCGATTGTAGATGTACCATGCGTTCGCTTCGCTTTGCCATCGCCAAATCCCATCAAACATTCTCCCGGCCCATCAACAATAGCACCAGTCTTTTCCCAAACACTTTTTTGAATCAAGGAGACATCTGCTCCCGTATCCACCAACGCATCATAGTCTTCCCCGGATAGAACAACTTTCACACAACAGTCTAATCTATTTATTCTTTTCACATTTTGGGTGGAATTTCTTATATCTTTTTTGGGACAATTTGTGGAAATGTGACCAAACTCATTGCATGAAAAACATCTCGCTCCTTTACTTTTACTTGGACAATCATTTTGACTGTGTGAAAAAGAACCACAGTTTGTACACCTCTTGTGATTATTGTTAAATGAGTTCGAAAATCCTGACTTAACATTTGGGGAACCGGTTTGTTTTCGATAATTGCTCGTACTAGCTATCTGGCTTTTTATTGTTTCGTAAACATGGAATTTCTTTTTTAATTCGTCTAAATTCGTTGCTTCATAAAGGATTGTTTTATTTAAAGGACTATCCTGAATACCTTGAACGATATATATAATTAACGATTCATCGTCGAAATTGCCTTTCATAGCGATTTGTTTCATCGAATACATGTATTCCAAAAACGACTCATCACTTCTCTTCTTTCTAGCTTGCAGTTGTTTGTGAAGACTAATGCAAGATGGCGCATCATTAAATTCTTTTAGCAAAAACTTCTTTAAATCTGCCCAACTGCATATGCGCTCGTCGCTTCAACTGCTAGCTTAGCAGCGCCTAGCGTAAAGATATTTTTGGATTTCATTCCACTTACACACTGCCGATATATCCTCGAAGTCCTTCAACCACGAAACTACGCCCTTTCCACCTTCGCCAGCAAATCTATCTAAGGACTCCTCAACGTCTTTAAACACAAAGCTATTCGTTTCAGCCATATTTTTACTAACTTTAATATATTCTTCACTACCTTCACACTCGTCACCTGATTCTTTAGTTTCCTCACCAACCTCACTATCGTCACTTGAGTTAACAAGTTCTTTCTCTTTTCTTTTTGCAATTAATTGCTCAACACATTTAGTAGCCGATATATTCTCTTTTAGAAAAAAATCATTTAATCTTTCAACTAGTTCGGATTTCAAATTATATCTATACGATAGTTGATTTTCTTTTAAAATTGTTTGTAATTGTCTTGTGGTTAACTTTCTTAAATCATCCATTCAGATTAAATATATGTACCTCTCTATTAAAACACTTGCACGATACAAAAAAAATCTATGTAAAGCTTCCTTTTCTTCACTATGTATGTTTTATTTCAGAATAAACATACATATGTAAACACAAAGTTGCATGTAATTAAGAAGATGTCATGCGACAAAAGCTTTTAGTTATGAAACGATCTCACCAATTGGAGTTGTATACGTGGGTATGAGTATGAGTGTGAGTTGTATCACACGAAATGGAACACGATCCCTTTCTCTGTTTTTTTTTTTTTGTTTGCACTTATTACTTTTTACACTGCACTGGTTCGAGCTCTCTTTCAATTTTTTTTCTTTTTGCACTTAGTCGCACTTCTCTTTAATTTATTTTTCTTTTTACTCGGTTTTTCTTTACTGGGTCGACTTATGCACTAAGTCTCCACTTCTGACACCAAATGTAGGGGAAGGGAAGGTTATCTAGCAGAAATAAAAAGTCACTCTTCACAAAAAAATATTTAATTCAAAAAAGTAATAATTAAAACAAAATTCAAATTAATCAATCCAATAACAAATCAAATAAAAAATAAAAAATAAAGAACGTTTCTCAATTTCACTTCACTTTTCTTAACTTTTCTTTTCCCACGACTTTTCACTTTTCTGTCCTTTACTACAATGACCTTACAATGAACATACAGTAAAAGGAAAATGAACAATTAACATAGAATGCATAGGGTGAATGTTCGTAACTTTGGCCTCCCACATACATTATTACATATTTTATTTATCAGTAAAATTCATATAGGTATGTATGGTGGCTGTGCAAGTTCTGGACAAAATATAAATAGAACTTATATGAAATAATAATTAATGTACACTTATATATTTATACATAATGTTTATATTTACATACATTTTAATGAATTCAAGTATCAGTATAGTTTTCATTATTTGCATTATTATTTTCATTTATTTCAACAAAACTTAAATTATTTATTCATTGTAGTCTAAAATGGATGAATCCCTGATGAGTATAATATCTAATCTTCCAAAATCTTTCGTAAACAAGCCAGTAATTTATTTTAGGCGAGTATCAATCTTTTCCAATACCTAATTCAGCAGAAACCATGTGTCTAAGTTCCCATGACTCCTTCCGTTCCGTTCGCCATTCCCACAGGCCATTCTGCTGGCGTATTCATTTTTATTAAAATTAATTTCCCACTTCCTCCTATTACCTTTTCATTTTCACATCAGTTCGGCTGACGTATTAGTTTGTCTTTTGGTGAATCTCCATACGAAGTGTTATATTTCGTTTGGGGATCCAGTGCGAAGGAAAACTGATATTTGGCAGCGGAACTGAAAATAATTTTCCCACACTAATTTATTGTAACTAGTATATAAGCTTCAAGATTTTTGAAATAAAGTCACTTGCTCACATCAAATCAAACGAGGTTTGATCACCATGCTTACTTTGTCAATAATGAACGCTTTAATATATTTGAATAGATTTCTATATTGATTAGCTTTTTCAACATTACGAGTAAATGACAATAGCCTGAACCGTGATATGCTCAATGCACTATGAATTGTTGAACTATCTATAGCAGCAGCAGCCTTTACAGTTGATGCACATTCTATTTGTATGTATGTTGGCGTTACAGTCCACGAAGGACCAACGTCGAGCTTCTCTTAATCACCCATGTTGTGTATGATTTTAGTTTTTCATAGGTGGAAAGGATCTACAATTTATTGCCGATTCCGAGCGGCGAATTTCAAGAAGCTTTTCATGACAATTCTACTACAGGGGATTTTGTCAGAACCCCGCTGAGGAGAAGCACCGTGGAAACACGTGCGATGACATGACTGTTGTACGGACTCGATCCCGTGCCCTTGGCGTCAGAGGTCACACACTAGCCACTGCGCCATGGCGCTTCTCAATAATGAGAAAAAAATGCGCAGACCTGTACTGAGCTCATGCTATGCATTGAAAATTTCAGCATCTGAAAATCAATTGTATATTTTCATTATTCTTTTTATTTCAAATGTCCTGCCGCTACTAGCTGGCCCAGTTAAATACATATATCAGCAATATTAGGTAATGTATTGTATGAAACAGAATTTCTCGCTGCTCTTCATTGGCTCGGCGCATAAGCCAATACATACAACGTACACTAAAGTTATGCTTCTTCGAATCCACGAAGTACATCTTAAAACCTACCTACTCTTTACTTCAGTAACCTTAATGCTTACATTTTGAAATAAAGTGCATAGACATGTTTTTTGATAGATAATAAATAAGATTTATTATTAGCATCGACGTGCTTTCTGTACTTAAAAATAAAATGAACGCTATCAGTTAATTTTGTTACACAAACAGCGATTGGTTAAAAAAAAAAAAAAATTAAAATAGTAAAATAATATCACATTAAGAAACCATTACAGAAATTAAAAGTATTGATTCAAATCAACTATAAAAAATAAAAATAAATAAATAAAAAAAAAGGATATACCAGAGGCACAAGCCTCAATTTTGTGTCCACCACAGATGCTTTTTTGCACTTATAGCACGAAGATTTTGTCGTTCGCCTCTTTGAATATGGACATTTTTTTTCTGATACCGATTCTATGATATTTTCCTTATGTTTTCCTCGAACATCAGTCAAAACATTTTCAATTTTCCTCCTAGTTGTAGCGATTAGATAAGGTTTCTCCAGTCTTAAGCGGCCTACACACGCGCTACGGATCGAATGGATCGGTTGCGATTCAAACAGATCGTCCTGTGTGTGGGCTAGTTTGCTACAGATCGCAAGTTTTCAAATGAGTTTGATATTCTTGCATTCGGTAGTGTGTGTGTGGCGCGGTTGAAAATGTTGCGATTCAAACAGATCGTCGTGTGTGTGGCACAGTCTGCTACAGATCGCAAGTTTTCAAATGAGTTTGATATTCCTGCGATCGGTAGCGTGTGTATCGCGCGGTCGACGATGTCTAGGAAACGTCCACCCGAAGTTGTTAGAGTGCATCTATGCAGCCTGTTTATATGTTTATGATTGTATTTATGATTCATATGTGCACAAATGTATGTTATAAAACTGTGAACATCGAATCATAAAATGAAAACAGGCCATAAAATGAAACAAGCAATAAACACTCGCAGGCAATAGGCAATAGAATTATGAGACCCTCATCCACATATTTGTGAATGCATGTATCTATATATGAATAAGTTGTTAGGATCAGAAACCACTCCTGCATCCACAGTGAACGTTTCTCTTTCATTATCCTTTCTTTCCTTTTTTCACACACTATATACACCACACAACAAAATTATTTTTTCTCCGCGATCCATCCTTACTCGACGGCGAACAGCGTGAAATGAAGAACGTATACCGATCCACAAGTGTGTGGCGAAATGACTTCAAACAGATCCATTCGATCCGTAGCGCGTGTGTAGGCCGCTTTAGTGACACATACATACATATGTACTTCTTCACAAGGTCACATTGTAATTTTTTCATTAACTCTCGACGGTTTAAGGGTTTCTGTTTGCTGTTAAACATATTGCATGTGTATATTATGTTTTTTTTTTTTTTTAATTAATTTGCGCGCACTCAAGGTCTGATAACATTATTATGTCGGCGACACATGTCGGCGGGCAGGAGGTAGAAAGGAAGAGGAATAGAGGAGATGCCGATGGACATTGATCTTAAATGTTTGCATGTTGCATTGAGGGGGGAAAACCGAATCCGGCAGGGAGTTTCAGATTCGTGTGGTTCGGTTAATGAAAGATTCTCTATATTTGACAGTACGTCCGAAAGCGGGCTTCAGGGTATATTGGTGAGCATTCCTAGAGAGACGTGTATTGCGGGAGTAATGTTGAAGGGGCGGAATGCAACTGGCTATTTCATCAGAGCATTTTTGGTGGTAGTAACGGTAAAACAGGGAGAGGCAGGTAACATTCCTGCGGTGTTCCAGCGAGTCTAATGTTTTGGTAATGCTGGAGTCACCTATCAGTTTTATGGCTCGTTTTTGTATTCTGTCTAGTAGGTGCAATGAGGTCTTGGAAGCACCGGACCAGACATGAGCGTTAAACTTTAATTTGGGGCGAATGAACGCCTTATAGATTGTAGCCAGATCTAAGGGTGAGAAATATTTCTTGCATCTGTATAAGAAGCCTAGGCATTTCGCAGCATTCTTGGCGACACTGAATATATGGTCGCTCCAATTAAGATTGTGAGCAACACTCATACCCAGGATGGAAAGCTTTTCAGTTTCTGAGATGCAAGTGCCATTCATGGATAATGGCTACGGGTTAGTTATGTATGTAACTGTTAATAAATGCCATGTTTAACATGCCATAAATCTGACACATACAGCGTTAATTTTTCGAGATCAACTCGAGACAACTCCCTTTGTCTGATTATAAAATTTGGCTTCTACGACAGCAGCGCCAGTTCCTTGTCGTAACAAAACATTGATGTATTACATTTGCGTTTGCGACCTTTTTATTTCACATTATATCGTTCGTTAGAAATATGTTTTTGAAAACATTGCAGTGGTTCAATAATGTTTTTACATTGACTGGTTAGTCCCCGGGCTGGTGATCTACATATGTATATTCAAACCATATCGATGACTTACCATTTATGTTGACCACTTGTAGTTGTATCCGCCGCCAAGAATAGTTTTGGTAAATTCTATTAAACCTGATTTTTCCCTGAGTAGATTGAAGGGGATGTTGTCTTCATCCGAATCAGAAATATCATCTGAAGATGAGACTTCGCTTTCAAGTTCATCGGCATCCTCCATAACAAAGTTATCATCACTACTACTTTTTAAATCTCCTTGAATGTCATCGACTTCTGAAATAAGATCGTCTTCGCACATTCCAAATATTATCTCGACTTCATCACCATCTAATTGCTGGCTGGAACTCATTTTATTGCTCCATCGCAAAATAAACAACGAAAAACAGCCCAAATAAAACAAACACATGCAAAGAAAAAAAAAAAAAAAAAGAAATCACACAAAAGTTGAGGAGGTCCTTTTCAAAACTTGATTATTCCACTTTTGATGAATTCGATTTTTTATTTATTTTTTGTTTGGTAACATTCAAATGTACACTCCGCGAAAATAAAATTGGGCCAACACTTGATAATTACACCAGAAAAGAAAAAGATTAAAATAATAAAAAACAGGTTATTCCACGTCAAAATGACATACCTACAAAACTGTTTTCTCTGATTGTGGAGAAACACAAAAAGTGGAATAGTCAGTCAAGTTTTGAAAAGAACCTCCTCAGTTATCCTTCGTCGTTTCGACGAATATCCATACATACTTATTTTTTTTTTTTTTTTAGAAACTCGCGTCGGTTCAAGAGTTTTTATTTATATATTCCCTTATGATGTGCTATACACACACAACCTGAACGGAGTGCAGTGGTCAGGGGTGGTTGTCCTAGATAGGACGAGAGCCGACCAAATTCCGCGTTGGTTATAGTCAGTAGTAATTCGTTCAAGCACTTTAATATTGCATACGCAAAGGATGAATTTGAGTTGACATACGTACATACATACACACATGTGAATGGACCTGTTAAAAAAACTAATTTCCATTGATCGCAGAATATCATACGTTCGTTCACTGATAGAGATCACCACAAAATGATGTACGTAGATAGAATTAAAAGGGATGAATAGCTTAAAGGAAGTCATCTATATATATAAAAGAGTTCCGTGACTGATTGACTGACAGACAACGCACCGGCCAAACCGCTGAACCTATAAGGCTGAAATTTTGACAGTGTATTCTTATAGTGACATAGATATCCGCTAAGAAAGGATTTTTCAAAATTCCACTCCTAAGCCAGGTATTATTTGATTCAATTATTTGAGTCAATTTTTGTTTCTTCTCTTTTGGGCTCTCTGTTCGTATTCGATGAATCATTACACGATTCAATAGGGAGCTCACCACAAAGTGACACTTAGCCCGCATTTTGTCTTTGTGTTTGTGGATTTTACGTTATGCTGAGAGACACCGCACAAACACTCGCAAAAAAAGAGAAAAAGAAAATGAGAAATGTCAAAGTATTGAATCAAATTCCCAGTATAGGCAATGCAATATAGAGATGCGCAAAATAGTTCCAACCGCAGAACGAACATGGAACCGTTCTTTTCCTGATCGGAACTACAATACATATGTATGTACATATGTATTTAGCTTTTTTGTTACTGTATTCAATGGCAAAATGAAAAGTTACGATAGATTTTTTAAAAACATGTTTTATTATCATTTCAAACCAAAAGCAACCATAAAAAATTAGTTTAGTTTATTTCATTTATTCATTTTATTTATTTTTTTCAGAAACTGAGAAAATAACAAATAAAATATGTACATAAATCATGCATGCATACTCGCACCGATATGGAACTAGCAAACCATGTCTATGTCCGGACCTGAATGCATACTCATTACTCGCACCGACATGGAACTAGCAAAAACATGTCCATGTCCGGAACTAAATGTATACTCGGACCTATCGGAACTATCAAAAACATGTCCATGTCCGGAACTAAATGTATACTCGGACCGATAAGGAACTAGCAAAAACATGTCCATGTCCGGAACTAAATGTATTATCGCACCGATATGGAACTAGCAAACCATGTCCATGTCCGAACCTGTATGCGTACTCGCACCGATATTGAACTAGCAAACCATGTCCATGTCCGGACCTGAATGCATAAATACATGTATGACATTCGTTCACGAAATGCGGTGCGGGCATTATATTCTTTCATTTCTTTTCTTCATTTCAGTTCCAGTGTGATGTACAGTGTACACCAACTGTTCGAGCTTTATCGCCACATCTCCATACTTTTGGGTTTCGTGAAAACTACGGGGTATAACTCATACCGTATGAGAAGCATGTTCGTTGCATTTATGTTTTTTTTTTTTTTCGTTTTGTACATATGTGATTGATGAATAAGGGTTGAATGGAACTATGGAACTCTTTTCGTTCAATTTGCGGAACGAGGGAACTATACGAGTGCTAGCTGAGACATCCAACACAAGCAATTCAATGGGGTAGTCATAAATACTGCGTTTGCGTTAGCGAGCTTACGTTCATTGAAAAATGAGAGGAAATAAGAAAAAGTGAGAGGAAATAAGAAAAAATGAGAGCGAGAGAAAACGTAAGCTCACGTAACCAAAGCAGACAAAAGTCAAACACGTCGAAAATTTCTGTGCGTTTGAACGACTGTTGCTGTGTATTAATGTGTATGCTATATCTGTGTATTTTGTGGTTTGTGTTGTGTGCGTTTACTTTGACATGGAGCAGCCGAAAAAATTGAATTGTCATTTTCAAAGCATGCGTCGAGGCATTTCTCGTAACACGTAAAGTGCCTCGCACCAACGCAGTGTTGTGAATCAGGCATAACTATTTTCGTTCAATTTGCGGAACGAGAGGACATGTGTCCGAGAGAGGACATAGTTCCGTGAACTATACATGTCCGGAACTACCCAACTCTACAATGCAACCTATCCCGGACGCTTCTCACTTCTCTATCCAAATGTTCCTGTTTCGGGAGAGAGAATTGAATCGTATAATATCCGACTAAGGGGGTAAAATGAGATGTATGTAAATGTTCATATGAAAAATCGTATTCACTGCGACTATTCTCAGCGTCTCCTCTTTATGCGGATCTTCGTATACTTTGGGAGTGACCATTGTTTAATTGGGTTAGTGTTTTCATTTTTCTGACGTTTCATTTGATAGAGATATGGCCAGGTGTCAAAAAAGACCACGCTTTAGGTAGAGTTTACACGGTGCATCCCAATAATACAGAGTGTTATTATCTGCGTATGTTGCTTCATGAAGTACGTGGCCCAACTTCTTTTGAAGCATTAAGAACGGTAAATAATGTGGTATATCCGACTTTTCAATCTGCTTGCAAGAGTTTAGGCTTGCTTGAAGACGATCAGCACTGGTATGCCACTCATACGTACGGAAGAGGCCGTACTTTGTAAATCACCATTTAGGATTCGCGAACTGTTTACAATAATGTTAGTGTTTTGTCAAGTATCAGATCCACTAAGCTTATGGGAGAAATTCAAAGAATATTTATCTGAGGATTTCAAACGACAAGTAGAAAGACAAATTAAAGATAATATTGAGCAGTTTTCTGATGAAGTGTACAATAAATGCTTATATGTTATTGAAGAAATTGTCTTGGCATTAGGTGGACGTGCCCTTAAAGAATATGGCTTGCCGCAGCCAAACAGACCACAAGATTTAGGCAATGTACAATACTTGAGGGAAACTAACTATGACGTTGAAGCTCTGGACCGGTTTGTCATGGAAAATCAGGGTACATTAACCGCAGAACAAAAGTTAGCGTATGATGAAATTATAACCAGTGTTGAGAAAAATGAGGGACGACTTTTCTTTCTAGACGCTCCGGCTGGCACTGGAAAAACCTACCTTATTAACTTGATCTTAGCAAAAGTAAGGAGTGGTCGTAGCATCGCCTTAGCTGTCGCGTCTTCCGGAATCGCTGCCACGCTTCTAGAGGGTGGTCGAACTGCGCATGCCGCTTTTAAGTTGCCACTTGACCTTACACGTGTAGAGACGCCTATATGCAGTATATCAAAACAAAGCAATCTGGCCGAGGTATTAAAAAATACTTAAATAATTGTTTGGGATGAAATTACAATGGCACACAAGAGAAGCGTTGAGGCTATCAATAGGTCTCTACAGGATATTCGTAGTAATAAGAACCTGATGGGTGGTGTGACAGTACTATTGGCAGGAGATTTTCGTCAAACATTACCTGTGGTACCTAAAGGAACCCGAGCTGATGAAATTAAAGCCTGTCTGAAAAAATCAGTTTTATGGCCGTCAGTAGAAATCCTCAAGCTTACCAAAAATATGAGAGTATATCTGAAAGACGATATATCGGCTGCTAAATTTTCAGATATTTTAATGAAAATAGGGAATGGTGATTATCCATCAACAGATAACATGATTGTTGTCCCGGATGAGTTGTGTACATTCGTAACTACTTCTCAAGAACTGATAGATCGCATTTATCCAGGAATTGCTCAAATACAGGAGAAAAGTATCGAATGGTTTTGCGAGCGGGCAATTTCAATTCCAAAAAACGATCAAGCCGCGCTTATTAATGACATGTTACTGAAGTTCTTTGACGCGGAAGAAATGGTCTACAGGTCGATAGATACTGTGTGTAACGCAGATGAAGCTGTAAATTATCCGGTAGAATTTTTGAATTCGCTTAAACCACCGGGAATTCCATACCACAGGCTTATTTTGCGGAAGGGCACACCGGTAATGCTACTTCGAAACCTACAGCCACCGAAACTGTGTAATGGTACTAGGTTACAAGTCAAAGCAATGCATAAAAATTTAATCGAAGCTATTATTCTGACCGGATGTGCTCGAGGAGATACAGTGTTAATTCCACGTAATCCTTTAATACCCAATGATCTTCCATTCGACTTCAAAAGACTACAGTTCCCCCTGAAAATATGCTCCGCCATGACGATTAATAAATCGCAGGGCCAAACTTTGAAATACGCTGGCATATATTTAAGGGAAGGTTGTTTTTCCCACGGACAGTTTTACGTAGCTTGCTCGCGTATAAGTTTGCCTAAGAACTTGGTGATGTTGGTGCCACCCAATAAAGAAACAAAAAATATAGTTTATAAGGAAATACATTGAAAAGATCAAAATACGACCCTACTGGAATTAGACCCTAACCAATGCCCGATACCGTGACCAATGTCTTGGACCCTAGCCAATGCCCCGCGAGCCAAGCCGCGGGTAAGGAAGCTATGTATATATGCCAGAGTATTTTTTAATCATGATCTTTCGAGACGCAAGAAAATTTTTACTTCAATCAGATACGATTTGAAAGACAGTACAATAAGATCGGGAGTTAATTTGAACGGTTTCAGTTGAGCAAAAAAGAAAAAGGAAGTAAATAGTATTGATGTTGTGTTTTTTATTACACATAATTAAAATTATAATTATACCATGGAAATTTGACCTCTAAGTATGCAAACGCGGACGAAGTCGCGGGTAAAAGCTAGTCAAAAATAAAATAGTTGTTCGTCGATTCGACGAAGGACAAACATCCAGGGTTAACATTGCAAGTTGTAAATCATAATTTATCTTTGCATTCGGATCATAATATCATTCTTGAAATGGATTTTGATTAGGAAGTCTACCAACAACATCTCTTATTTTTTCATTATATCTGGAACTTCTTCACGTCATAATTCTCGACAAAATCGTAATGTTCTTTTAACGTCTTGTTGGACTCAAATCTCAAACTCTTTCCTTTTCTGTAATATCAGATCAACAATTTAAAGGGCCCACAGACCTCACACTTGTGTGCACCGCTGTGTGATTCTGCCACACACGTCACGCCGATAGAGACACATCAAAGACTTTTGATTTTTACTCGCTCCGTGTCTGTCACCGAAAATGGTGAGTGCACCAGCCCACAGACAGCACACGTGTCCGCATACCGACACATGTGTGCACACAAGTGCGAGTTCTGTGGGCCCTTTAATGAATTTCATTTCTTCAAGAATACGCCTTCTCATGACGAAACTGAAGTACATAGTTACAATTTCTCTCTTATATACATATGTATGTACATTGAAACAACAGTCATTCTTAATTACGAGAACATATGTATGTATGTACAGTATGTATTACTTTAGGTTTCTTTCGTTCGACATGCTGCTTTTGTAGTACGAACGAATTGCGTGAGTATATGTATGTGTGCACAGGCCGCTGTGCGTGCGGTAGCTGGTGTTTGAGCAGTAGATGTTATATATTATATGTGTATAGTAGTACTCATAGCTATAGACAAACTATTAACATTAGCATGCCAGTGACGCGAACCCATACGTTTTTCCTCTACCGATATTTGCACAATACGTCAGCTGTATAGCTACAGACCCATATACATACCGCTATAAGCATGCCGGTGGCGTGAACACACGAGATTTCCAAAAAGTGCCCAACGCGGCTAAAGAAGTTTTCACTTCAAAAATCAGATGTCAGCATCTTTAAGAGCCTAAGCACCTGGGACAGCACAATGTTGATTAACCCCTTGTATGTATGTATGTTGGCGTTACAGCCCATGAAGAACCTGAGCCGAGCTTCTCTCAATCACCCATGTTGTGTGTGATTTCATTTTCACATAGGTGAAAGGGACCTACAGTTTTATTGCCGGTTCCGAACGGCGAAATTCGAGAAGCTTTTCTTGACAACTATTCTACAGGGGGTTTTGTCAGAACCCCGCTGAGGAGAAACACCGTGAAAAACACGTTCGATGACATGGCTGTGTCGGGATTCGATCCCGAGTCATCGGCGTCAGAGGCCAACACACTACCCACTGCGCCACTGATTAATCCCTTAAATATTATTAAATTTCATCGAAAAAAAGTCTCCATACCAGAATCAAGTTAACGTTTATTACAAAAAATAACAGAAAAAAAAAAAAAAAAAAAAACCTCTTTACACTGTTTATTGGTAGTGGGTGGTTGTCAACAAATCGGGTGCTGCTCTCTGACTTTGTCCATATTGCTTCTGTACAGTTTTCTTGTTCTCTCTATCTCTTTTCTTCACATGTCGAAGTCGTTAACTCCTAATTATCGTCACCGTATCTACGCATACAATTCGAAAGGATCGTTATAACGAAGCGTAGAAAATAATTGAAACCGTACCCGGGCCCCTATTGAATTTCGAAAATCGTGTTTTGCATACTTTATATGAAGTCCTTAAATATTTTATAGATATTACGTGTTCCCGAATTAACCCCATCCCTTTCGTCCTACTCCATCGTAGTAAAAATACCATAGACACTAATTGCGTTTGTTTTGTACTCGTAATAACAAAATTTTGGTTAAATTTTTTATGGTCGAATCAGTTATCAGGTGGATTAACCACTTAACAGTCGGATTTTTGAGAAAAAAATTGTCACTTTTTTTTTTATTTTTATTTTATTTGACTTATACATATACATATGTATATATAACTGTTTTTCTCGCTATTGAGGAACAGGCGACGAAATACTCGGGCAAATCACCACCAACAAGTTAAAACCAAACTTGCCCGAACGAAACTCGGGTTCGTCAGTGTACGGAAAAATGTCATGCCCGAGTGCTGTTCGGGCAAAACTGTCAAGTGGTTAATACTGTCATTGTTTCGATACGAAATTGAAGGGCGACCAGTGGTGTCCCTAGAGCACGAATGCCGTTTTTTCCTCACGCTATTACATGTCGAATGAATTTTATAATGCCGCCTAAATGACATATTCGAATTGAATGTACAACAACATACATTTGTTTTGCTTGGGTACGAACATTTACGGTGCACAGCACAACTTAAGGGGAAGCCCCTCGGGATTGTCTGTTAAAATTTTTGGCGACAATTTTGCGTTTACTACAAGTGTGGGTTGTCAGACATGAATACCATTAAAATTTGAATTTCATTTGATTTCATACAAAGCGGTAAGTGAGAGAAGAATTGGAATTTTTATTTTATAATTGTTTAATAAAATCCCATACGGATGGTACGCGGAAGTGGTAGATCCAGCTGACTGTGGGTACTACTATAAAGTTTTGCACTATGTTTGCGGTTGGTGAAGGGTTGTAGGATGAAGTTTTGTTGGCAATTGAGTGAGACCAATTAGCTAATGCCTGTCGTAAGTAACATGGGTTTTTGCGGAAAATTATTGGTCGCGGTCAGTGTAGTACCTTTCAAATCATCATTAAGTGAAGGCAATTCACAGGACGAATTTTTCAGCCGTTTATGGAATTATTATTGTTCGGTGGTAATGATAGGGTTTTGTGTGGTCAGTACGTTAATTTTTAATTGTTAATGATGCACTTGTTTGTTAATTATAGTTCGTGGCTCTTGAAAATCGGTAGTAAGGATAACTACCATCGGTTGTGATAGACGCTGTCATACGGATCATGTAGGTTGTTAACCATTATTAATGGAAAATAAAGCCATCTGTGTATCCTTTGAAATGAAGAATAATAAAAGCAATGTCCAGCTCATTAGTAGGACAATACATTGAAGATGGTGGCCATTGTAATTAAAACAACTATTCGTTTGGTTTATTTTTCATCTTTCTATAGACGTTACACGTGACTTGCCTTCATTAAGGACACATTCTCGTCTTTCTACCGCCGCGCCGCCAGCTATTGCCAACCATATAAAATTCAGACTTGTGTACATATTGTACACACTACACATAATCATTCGCCTATGGCATTGTAATGACAACAAGAATTATGATGGTTATCGTTATCATCCTTTTTTCTCTACATCCTTATTCTACTTAATCGAAGATGTTTGCAGACCTTTGCGTCCCTCGTGTTGAATGGTAATATAATTATGGATGACCGAACACCATTGGGCTTCGGGATATCCAAATAACTAAACTTTTGTATGGTCACGTGTGTGTCAATATGAAAATGAAACTAAAGATTTGCTCATTCACCAGTGTGTACATATGTGTGTATGTGAAAATATAGTTAAAATTACTTACATCTTATTCGTAAGTTAACTAAGGCACTTTGTGTTTCCCCCCTATCGTTGGCTGCTGAACACGCATAGAAGCCGGCATGTAATCGAGCGACTCTCTGAAGGACCAAGGATCTTGTTGAAATGATTACTCCCCAAGAAACATTCTGAGTAACAGGCATTCCCTACGGATAGACACAAAAGTACAAAATTAGTAAATAAATGATTCAACGAAATATACAAACAGTTTGTGTGAAGAAGGATAATGAATATATATGTCCATGTTTTTTATAGAGCTTGCGTGCATGTAGTCGGAATGTAGCATTTCTAAACTTATGTATAATATGTTTTGGCTTTAAATATATTATCAGATATCAATTGTAGCAAAGATTTTATTTAAGTGCGAACAACATGGACGAATGGAAAAATAGTGAGACTCTTGCTAAGGCCAGTAAAGGTTCCACCCTCAAGAAAGTATCAAGTACCAGTTCCTCTATTCTCTCTCAAAAAAACAAATCTTCACCAGAATTCATATTCTTCATTTAAACGTAAAAGTGTATCACTAATAACACACAATAGAATTATATAGTGTTGGCCAAATAAGGGAAAGGAAAATAAAAGGTGAGATTTCAGACGGAAAAATATCTCAAGAAATACGCTTTTCTACTATAAACAAGTAGAAACGTTGCAAAAACATGCTGAAAAGTTTTTCAAGTGTATGGTAAGCATGCTCTGAGTTAGCATGCCCATGACCCATGTTCCGAATATTTCAGTGTCAAAGATGCATCTCCCACTCTTCGGACAATCACTCGAAAAGTCGATGAAATTTTGTAGTTCGTTGAGCAGAAGCGGCACGAAAACGAAATCGAACCATTTTTGAAGCGAATTATTACCGGCGATGAAAAATGGATTAAATACAAACATATCCAACATAAGTGATCAAGGTCTTAGGCCGGAGTAGCAGAAATTGGTCGGCCGAGCTGGAAATCACCTGAACACTTTTTCTGCTATGAAGGCTTTTAATATCACCCAACGATGACATTTATGTGTCAGAAATGATATCATCCATGCACGGAATTTTGTATGATACATGGTCTTTCATTAAGGTCTTCCCATCTTTTAATTTAAGTAAAGCAATGTGTATATGAGATATCATCCAAATTTTTTAATCGTTTCAAAGGCCTATCGATGCCATTATAATATAATACCACTCAAATGTTTGCTGCGGGTTCTCTGGGTTTCGCCAATCAGAGCTCTCGAATTTTCCATGACTCTGGCCCATGAATCAGGCTGAATTTGATCGATGGCATGGGCTATGTTGGCTTTGAGGGCCACTGTAGTTTGTGGCTTATTCGCATGGATCTGCGACTTCAGAAAACAATCCGACAATTTTGTTTGTTGACTAATTCATTCAACTAAAAAACGGGCTTCATCGCTGGAGATGATTTTTCGATGAAAATTAGGGCCAGCTTTCAACTGCTCCAGAGCCCATTCAGCGGATACACGTCGTTATCTATGGTCGTTTACCTTCAGCTCATGGGTCAGTTGAATTTTATACGGGTGCATGCCCAAGTCACGACGCAAAATTCGCCAAGTTGTGGTCTGCGATTGGCCGAGTTTCTGTGAGCGACGCGAAATCGACTGCCTCGGATTGTCCTGCACACTCTCACGGACAGTGGCGATGTTTTCGCCAGATCTTGCATTTCGTCAATGAGCGGGTGTTGATTTATCGTTTACTGAACCAATGGACTCAAGCCTATCCACCACACTGCGAATAGTCCTCTTAGTAGGACGATTATGGCGAACGAAAAATGGGCGAAGCGTGAAGTTTCCCGAACAGAACACCCATTTTAATACAAAAAAAAAATGATCACAGGTGTAGCATTAACAACAAGGCCGCTATTAACTGTCAAAGTTCGGAGATCCCTATTGGAAAACCCTGTATATTCCAATAGAGACGATTCCTTGGCATTTATATCAGCAGTGATATTGGTTTTAGGTCTTGAATGGGGCATGATTTTGCGATATTGGTCCAGTGTGTTAACCAATACGCCGTGAATCCGATTCGCAAATTATTTTCTGGCATGGTTGGATATAGTTGGGGAATTACCCCGTTTGTTTAATTGATTGTGTGTTAATTATTAAGGGTATCGCTGCCTTAAGGTGACACTAGAGTTTTATTCATGACAGGCAATAGAACGTGTTATAGTCTTAACACTAATAAGTCTCAATATCAAAAATCAAGCGTGTTAAGTGACGCACTTAATCTTGCTCCGTGTTGTTTAACACATTAGCATTCGCAGTGAAATGATCATCTCCTTAAGAGACGGTCATTCAATTGACATCATTTTTTTACTAAATGGTGTTCATGTTTCTTCTATTTTAACAGGACATTACTTTTGTCCCACCTCACCTTGTATATACATTTCAATCTTAAACCCAATTGTCCATGAAGCTTTTAATCTAATCTGCTAACGTTCAATGTTGGTGCCTTCTACTTGAATACATATACATACATATGTATTTGTGTAATTTTCGCAAACGTCCTCGTCCTATTACTCAATGACTCAACCTTGAGATCTCTCGGCAATGTTTTTTAAATCTTAAATCGAAGTATGATTGGGAGATACAAATAGTCTGCGCGGTTTTTTAATTGCAATTGCGGTTTTGCAATTTTATGGGTAGTTTCGTAGTTCCAGCGGTGTACAACTTTTTAGGCTTATAAGCATTTTTCACCATCAACAGAGTTTTGTAGAGATCGAGACAAACGCTAGTCAGATGATGTAATTTCCGGGCTATACGATGGATGGATCAAAACCTTCCAGCTAAAATAAATTCCGTCGATTTGTTCCAAGACACTAAGGACATGTATAGCCTGAGATTGTCATAGTGGAACACAACCCTTCTCTTCTGGCCAATTCTGGTCGTTATTTTTCATTGTTTCGCTCAAACGCCCGATTTTTGCGCAGTAAAAGACCGAGTGGGCTACTTTATCAGATCGTAACAGCTCCCTTAAATTCAATCAGACACTCAATATCACTTTATTCGTCTTATTAGAGATTGTATCGAACACTCTTCGGAACCAAAGGTAGAGCTCGAGACAATGCAAATAAGTACAGTTCCCGTTAAAAACAAAAATTGTTGTTTCAGTATCTCATCAATATACTGTACACCGCGTTGCATATTCGAAAAGAATAAACTTATCACTCAATTTCTTTCCCTTGGTACTAAATTTCTTATTGTTGGCAACTTTAACGCTAAACACCGGTTTTGGGATTCGAGATGCATTTCAAAGAGAGGCAAAACTCTTTACGAAGCTTGTATGGAATGCGGTTGCAACTTTCATCCCACTGGAAAGCCGACGTATTGGCCGACGACTCTCGCAAAAATACCTGATCCTTTCGATTTCCTTATTGCTAAGGGTATTTCTGAAAGCTACATCAAAGTCGAAGAAAGCTTGACTTTTCCTCAGACCACTCACCTATTATATTAACGATGAGTAATACTCTTATAAAAAAGCCTGACCCATTAAGCTTACTAATGAAAGAACAGACGAGGAAGGTTTTAAGAATGAGGTTGAAGAAGGTATTCAACTCAGAGTACCAGTAAAAACAACCTATGAACTAGTGGTTTAAGTCGACCAATTCGTTGAAGTAATACAATACGTTGCGTGGAATAACACTCCCTGCCAAAAAAGAGTGCCAGATAATTTCACAGCAAATTATCCACCTGATATACGGAGATCTAGTTAAGGAGAAGCAGAACGCGCGTAAATGCTGGCAACAAAGCCGAGCGCCGCAGCATAAAACTCATCTAAATCGATTATGCAATGTACTAAAAAAATCTAAATTCTAGCCTTGTATCTAGAAAATTTGATGCCTGGAAGGGAATCAAAATACTCCCTACGGAAAGCTGTCAAAGATCTCAAAAAGCGCCAAATTCAAGCACCACCAATAAGAAAAAGTCTAAATGATTGGGCGAAACGAGATAAAGAAAAGGCGGAAGTTTTCGCTGATTATCTTGAAGAAACTTTTAAACTTTTAATATACAATAACAAGATCCACGTTCGCTGAACTAAAGGCTATTGTTGAATCGCTTAGAACAAACAAGGCTCCTGGGTACGATCTAATTTCAGGAGAAGTTCTCAATGCTCTACCAAGAAAGGCTTTGCTAAAACTCCTGTTTTTTTTAATGCCATAATTATGCTAGAATATGTGCCGAGCTAGTGGAAAGTCGCAGAAGTTATAATGGTTCCAAAGCCGGGTAAAGCACTAACATACAATTATTCATATCGTCCGATTTCACTATTGCCTATAATTTCGAAAATGTTCTAACGAATTTCACGTAATGGCTTAACACCGATCATTGAAGAAAAGCGTTTCTTACCAGATCATCAGATTGGTTTCAGATGCAAGCAAGCCGTGTCTCAAGCCGTGTCTCAAGCCTTTGACAGAGTGTAGCACGAAGGCTTGATGTCCAAACTAATACAAGTCTTGCCAGAGAAGCTATCCAAATTTTTAAGTACATACATTTGAACCTTGCGAATAGGCGAGGAATCAACTATGAAACTGCAATGTGCCTATGACCTGGCGAATAGCACTTATTGACACTATACCTGTCCAAGTTAATTTCGCATACAGAAAAGTGGATAGGCTTCTCGTTTTTGTTAAAGAACTCTCGACGCAAAATTAAAATGGAAGGCTCACGTAAAGAGACAATGTAACGAGCTTGAATGTACATGCGAAGGAATATATTGGTTACTAGGAAAGTATTCTAAGCTCAGTATTGAAAACAAGCAGAGGCTAAGACCAATTTGGACTTATGGTACACAACTCTTCGGTTGCACAAAGAAACGTAATTCTATCGTCATACAAACCTTTCAAATTAAGATGCTACGAGCCGTCGTCAATGCACCGTGGTATATTAGCAAAGAGGATATCCACCAAGATCTGAGTATCGTAACTGTGGAAAATGAAACGAAAAATTCCGGAGGGAAATTTAAACGTTGACTTGAAGACCACGCAAATAGCACTGGTTTTCAATTACTTGACGAACAAAATGTATTTCGCCGTCTTCAGAGGACAAAACCGCATGAACATAGCGGAAATTGCAGGAACCTTCGTTGGAATGTCACCTACCAAATGCGAACACATCGAAAACGGATTATTATTGCTAGATAAGTGGAATGCCTCCGTTATGTAGGTCATAGTTCGGCATTCACTCACCGCATTCTCAACATACACTTCGCAAATCGTTTGGCATGTTTTTGCAGCAATTTTACGACTTTCATAACGCTATATAATGTTGTGGACATGATCCGGATGGCTAAAATCCGTCGGCTACATTGGTTAGGCCGAGAAGGCAAGCCGGACCGAACCCCCAGTTCAGAGACCAAGTGATCGCGGACATTAGGAAATTTGGACTCTCTAATTGAAAGCAGTGTGTAGAAGCAGGGCGCCGTGGCTCAGTAGTTAGTGTGTTGGACTCTGACGCACGATGAGCGAGTTCGGATCCCGATAACACCAACGCCATCGAATGTTTATTTCGCGGCGTCCCTCCTCGGCGGGGTACTGGCAAAACCCCCCGTAGTATAACTTGCCTTGAAAAAGCTTCTCGATTCACGCCGTTCGGAATCGGCAATAAACTGTAGGTCCCTTTCACCTGGGTGAAAAATAAATCACACACAACATGGGTGATTGAAGAGAAGCTTGGCTCTGGTGCTTCATGGGCTGTAACGCCACCAAAGAAGAAGAAGAAGTGTAGAAGCAGGCTTTCGTTCAGGCTCAGGCCCTTCAAAGATCGCTTGCCTGATAAGTAAGTAAATAAGTAAATAATAGTGGAGAACAATGGACCAGTATTTGCGTCTGGGTGCTCCAACAGATAGTAGAAGCATTTAAATAAATAAAACAGCATCGCATAGCATATTTCTTCAGATATTTAACTCATTTTTGAATAAAACTTTTTACTTAAAAAACACAGGAATGCTATCTGAAGCGTATCCCTTCATTCATGCGTTCGTTTGACAGAAATGAATTAGCGTGACAAAATCAGTAGATGCTTTTTATGTGACCCCGTAACTTGAGTTTCGGAATAAGAAAAAGTAATATGGTGGGCGTTCGGATCCCGATAACACCAACGCTATCGAATGTTTATTTCGCGGCGTCCCTCCTCGGCGGGGTACTGGCAAAACCCCCGTTAGTATAACTTGCCCAGAAAAAGCTTCTCTACTCACGCCCCTTTCACCTGTGTGAAAAATAGAATCACACACAACATGGGTGATTGAAGGGAAGCTTGGCTCTGGTCCTTCATGGGCCGTAACGCCACCAAAGAAGAAGAAGAATATGGTG
This sequence comes from Eumerus sabulonum, assembly GCA_951905685.1. Taxonomy (NCBI): domain Eukaryota; kingdom Metazoa; phylum Arthropoda; class Insecta; order Diptera; family Syrphidae; genus Eumerus; species Eumerus sabulonum. The sequence continues at coordinate 217,247,844 of OX645060.1, forward strand.
GGCGCCGTGGCGCAGTGGTTAGTGTGTTGGACTCTGACGCACGATGAGCGAGTTCGGGTCCCGATAAAACCAACTCCATCGAATGCTTATTACGAGGCGTCCCTCCTGGGTGGGGTACTGGCAAAACCCCCTGTAGTATACTTGCCATGTAAAAGCTTCTCGACTCACGCCGTTCAGAATCAGCATTAAACGGTCCCTTTCACCTGTGTGAAAAACAAATCACACACAACATGGGTGATTGAGAGAAGCTTGGCTCTGGTCCTTCATGGGCTGTAACGCCACCAAAAGAAGAAGAAGAATTTGGTGCCATATTGTCAGTGTTTTTGGCCAAAAATTGGTTCAAAAGGAAGGATTTGGGAAAACATTCTAAGAAAATCGCGGAAATGCTCTATCTCCAACGCTTAGTACAATTAAACACCTTGAGTAAGCCAACTTAAGACTTTTGAACAATTTTTAACAACGTAAGTCCGTTCTTATAGGCTTTTTTATAACTTCATTCCCGATAATTTGTCTTAAGTTACCACAAAAGTTACTGCTGCTGGAAAGTCCATCCGAGGCGCATACATTTCTACAGGATAGTTCAGTGAAATATTTTCCCAGAAGAAATCGATCGACAGTGCCATTAAGTCGATATATTGGATGGAACAAAACAAACAATCCGAGATCATGTCGTTTAATGGTCTACTTGTGAAGCGTATATAGAATTATTTGCTTCGACGATTTTGAATTTGCCGAAAAGAGTAATTTTTGGAATAAATTATTTTTTATTTTATCGATCTACATAACATAGTAATCAGAATACCTTTTTGTGGAGATTAGCCGTGTCCATATGTTTTCTGTTCTCCGCAATGGATTTTTTTGAGCTATACGTCTACGTAATTCAGGAAAGGGACTGCGCTAGCAATTTCTAACGAAACGGGTAATAAAGGTGTAAATGAGTCCTGTTTTGCGAACCAGAGTTTCAGCCGAGTTTTTGCCTTTAAGGCATTCTGCACAAAAAACAACGTAAAGCTATGGTTTCGCCTTTAGAATAAAGACTTTGACGTGCATTTCCAAGTACTCCATGCCTTTTAGTGTATTGGAAACCCTTTTAAGCCTGATTGTAAAAGTTAATAGTTTCCTATTACAATTGTATTAATTACAGTTGAAAGCATGTAACCAGTGCTGTAGAAGAAGTTCAGTTTACTGTTAAAGCCTGAATTCCTTAAAGGCCACGAAGTATTAATTAAACGTTTACGCTCTACATATGACCCGATGTCTGAAACACTTTAAATACTACAGTTGTTCCCATCAAACATTAAAGCTTTGTATGCGCATTGGTGGTAACACCACCAATCGATTGAGTGCTACTATCGTTCCGTGACCGACATCAGAAAACTGCTCAATACACACCATAAGTATAAGTATATAGTGGATGAATATTTCTCATATCCGTATGCAGAAACAGAAACCAATTAAGACAAAACGTTTCCTCCATCTATGTAGCTCGTTGCGCTCCATCAGGAGGCAAGTCAGTACCGCTGAGCTCTAATTTTCGGTGCTGAACCTAATTGGTTGCCATTCGTAGTTTATCGCAAGGAAGGTGTCTGTGGAGTATGCATAACCACACCGATTACTACACTTTTCAACTTCTTCGTTCGCACCCCCTCCAATGCCTTGGATTTCACTTTCGTTAGTTGTTTTTTCCCACCGCCCCCGTTATGCCTTTCGACCCTTCCCGTTGTTTTTCGTCATACACAAAACTTTCGTAGTATCATCATTGCCACAGAAAGTGCATCCAAATTTATTCGCTCCTCTGCTTGCATGCAATTTGTATAGTACTACGAGCATGTGCTACAGCGGTAAAGTGGCTGTGACTCTTACGTGTCTAGAACTTGTACTCATGCTATGTACAAACATACATAGCGTTGTTGAGGATCCTTGTCGTTATGGTACCTAAATATATTTTACCCTATGTTTTACTATCTCCTATCGCATCGCATTCAGACAGCAATTCCAGGATGTATTAGAGACAACAGTAGAACTAAAACAAGAATAAATGGAACAGAAACAAAGTGGTGCAAAAGCCACTTCAGCGAATGAGTGTGCATGTGTTTGCAGAGCTGCACATACTCGTACTATAACACTGCTCCTTTGAGCAATTATCCCGATGAGTGTTTCCTTCTTCTTTTGTGTTGTGTTGTGTGTTTTTTATTTATTTATTTTTTTATTTTTCACCTCTCATCTGTTTCAAACGTATAGACATATCCTTTTTTTTTTATGTGTTTTTATTTCGCACTCTGGCATCAACTGGAAAATGTCTTCCTTACAATTTTGATTGGGTGGGTGGATGGCTAGGGTTACGGGCGATGGGCGATGATAAAGGATAACGAGTAGAAAATCTATCGGTATTGTGTATACGACTATGTGGACATACATATGTATGTACATAGGCGGCTTTTGTGTTTTTGAGTGATGGTATTCTTGTCTGATATCCTGATGCTGGTGACAATGAGGGTGGTTATGCCTATAACTACGATATAGCACGGTACATTACGACAATGCACTTGTCAAGATTCTTTACAAGAGAAACAAAGAACCTGAATTGAAGGCAGAATAACAAAGCAAGGAGAAAAATTCCATTGTAGCGCGGTGGATACGTTATAGAAGATGAGGTTTTACGATCTCTTAACGCAGATAGGACGCGCTCACAGGCGCATGTGTTTTCTGACAGATGACACTGACAGTATTCAAGGTGATATCTCTTCGGTTTTCTCTTATCCTTTTTTGCACATACTCGTACCGAATAAGGACATTAATCTGGAAGCCATCATCATCGGGAGCCATTAGAATGAGTGGCAAAAAAAAAAAATCCTTGGCATTACTGAAGACCCGTAACATTTGTAGTTTTCGTTGATCTGAACTTGAGCGCATACTGATTAAATTAGTAATGAGATAGCACTGAAAATGCACCTACATTTTTGGGTTTTTTAAAACTAAAAACCTACTTTTGTGATTGACCCCTTTAACACAGGTTCATGCTCCTGTGTGCTCATAGTATGTGTCTAATTTCATTTTAACCTCCGCTTTCCGCCGGATGAAGCAAAGTAATTATATGCGTGCTATCGACAACCCATAGAAGCTTGTAGTAACTAAAACACATCAATAAATCAAACTCAGTGGGAGGTAATGACAGTGCAATCTAAACAGGGATAAAATACGTGCGCACATTTATCTGCATGTCGTCAGAGCGTCTGTATCGGCTAAAAACAGGGTTGTATTTCCTGTGATACATATATGAGATTTATTATCCCAAGCAAGTTAGATTCGGGCAATAGCATAAACAATAAATTAAATTTTCACAAAGTTTAATTCCCAATCAGCGCATTCAATAGTGGTCACTGAATGAATTTAATTTCACTTTAAAATTGAAGTAAGCAACTGCCTAGAGCCCTAACAAGTCCAGGCAATAACCTCATTTCTTGCATGCGAGGATAATTATTAAACAACTTTTACTTCATACATTAATTAATTGGCAATTAGTGCCAGACGTTGAAAAATATCGTCTAGTTAGCGAGGTTAACAATTCATTCACATCTGCTGGGAAAGTGGAAAAAGAGCGTTATCGTTCGGTGTTTCGCTTTTTACTTCTAAACATTATCTTGCGAGTACACATATGTACATACATAGGTATTTATGTATGTATGCAGAGGAGCTGTATACTCCGCCATTCATTACAACCAGGCAGGTAAGCCCTTAAACCACTAAGATCGTCAATCCACAATCTAATCCTATGCCTAACCGTTTTTTCTTTGTACCCTAAACATCAATGTCGTTTTTTTTTCGTTCGAACTCCCTTTTAACGGTACCGATTTAATCGCACTGAGTTCATTAGTGTGACAGATACAGGCACTTATCCAACATTTTCTGTGTGGACAATTGACTCGATTTTTTTTAGGTAACTAGTTCGTTGTTGTATTTTTTTAATTTGTTACTACTTTGTTTTGTGAAAAAAAGTGTCTTTACATCGAAGTTTAGTGACGACCGTCTGTGGCCGGTCTTAGTGGTTTAGTTGAAACAAAAATGGGGTCTAGGTGCGAACCGCAAGGCCCCCACGACTAATTTCCCAGTGCCAGAAATTAATTTAATTGTAGTTTTATGTTTAATCAAGATTTTAATACACACCGAAATGTTTGATGAAGCTCAATCCCGAACACCAATGGCCTACATATAACCACTTCCTTTCACAATTACTACAATATTTGATGAATGGTCACATTTTCTTCTTCGAGTTATCAAAAAACATTAATGTGGAGATATCGCGTCAATACTGAATTAACATTTCGGTATTTATTTAGAAAAAGGCCCTAATCACCGATTGGATGGATTTCGAATATGTTAAAATAGGCTCTGTCCCCACAATTTTGATATAAATATTTTAGGTCGGACTTTCCTAGTTTCAAAGACATAAGCTTTTGAATTTCCCATACAAAATACGGAATGCTGTTTCAGTTCGATTATAGTTTTGCCTGAAACTATGCAACAGATTTTAAATAATCAAATTCACTTAAAGATTTTGTAACTCTTAACAGTATGCGGTTTTCAATGGTTTAGAAGATGCATATATGTACGTATATCTTTTTTTGTATTTTTTATAATTTGCGCAGTTTTAAGAATCATACTCTTATGATGTTTGTCACCTGGACGGAGTGCAGAAGGTTTGGGTTGTAGATGTCAGTTCAGAGGAACCAACCGATCACCGCAATCAAACAGCGTCGGACGCGGTCAGTACTTAGATTGGGGGTGCCTGTGGTGCAGTGGTTAACATCACCGACCTCCGAGCGGAAGGTCTATAGTTCAAATTCGCTTCGTAGCCAAGAAAAAGTAGTTCCTATGCGGACAAAAAGTATGCAACGCAGTTGTGAATGGAAAGTGACCACGCGTACTGCTGCAGGCATAACACTCACAGTATATGGTCAACTGAAATTCATCTTTTGCGTATGCAATACTAAAGTGCTCTAACGAATTACTACGGACTATAACCAACCCGGAATTGGTCGGCTCTCGTCCTATCTAGGACAACCACCCTTGAGAGTAGTGAACGAACATCAACGACCCGAACCACTGCACTCCGATCAGGTTGTGTGTATAAAACACATCATAAGAGAATATATAAAAATTTTGAAGAGTCATAAGAGAATATCTTCAAGAGTTTTTATATTCTCTTATGATGTGTTTTTTTAGACACACAACCTGAACAGAGTGCAGTGGTTTGTGATGTTCGTTCACTACTCTCAGGGGTGGTTGTCATAGATAGGACGAGAGCCGAACAAATTCCGCGTTGGTTATAGTCCGTAGTAATTCCCTCGAGCACTTTGGTATTGCATACGCAGAGGAAAAAATTGCAAACGCCATTCAATTCTTTCTCCTATTTTCTTTTTTGCAGACGATCTAATAGAAATTATGAGTCTGAAAACTAATCGAACTGCAATCACAGAGAACGTGAACACACAATTCAAAATTGATAGACAAACATTGAAGCACACTGGAGCGAATACGGATTTCGACGCCACCAAGGCGCAGTGGTTAGTGTGTTCGACTCCGACGCACGATGAGCGAGTTCGGATCCCAATAACAGCACGCCAGCGAATTTATATTTCGGGGTTTCCCCTTCTCGGACGGGTACAGCAAAACCCCCGTAGTATATCATGATGAAGCTTCTCGACTCACGACGTTCGGAATCGGCATTAAACTTCATGCGTATGAAAACCATTCATGATGCGGAAATGAAATAAATTCGACGATGGTTGCCCGCCTTGACCATGTGCACTGCTTTTTTACTCATTGAAGTTTGACATCTATTTACAGCATTTTGTCTATTATATTGGAATAACTTTGCGTCTCTAAAATCTATTATAATATTAACATTATAACATCTTGGTGACCATCATTAATAAAGTTCTACTGGCGTTAGTTGTTAGTCACGACAGTATACTGATTGTTTATACGAAACAGGAATTTTGCACGGTGTGTTTGGCATTATCCTGCGGCGGATGTACTGAACGGCATTCTAGTTTTAGCTTTTTGTCCTGTACCTTTACTAAATGGAATATATATTCATATGAGTACACTCGTATGCACATATGTATGTGTGTTCTAATTAACACATAATACCTTCATGTGACTTGAGAATACAAGGAAACCCCACCAGCTGTAGAGGTATTCGAGCAAATGTGACTCTTTGCACACTGAGCAAAGTTCTCTAGATAGAACTTACACGAAGGAACTAAAAGCATTATCACTGAGGGATGTTAGCTTAAATTTTCATAATGACAGCAACAGCTAAGCCAAAACGACTTAGCCAGGCCACGACATAAGGTTAAAAGGAAAATAGGAAGGAAAGGAGAACGAAAAGAAACTTTTCTTTGAAGGACATACCCCCTAATACTTGTGTTTTATTTATCCTCTTATCTTCGCTTTGCATATTCTCATTCAACATTTTGTGCTGATTTTCCTCAAACTCATCCTTGTGGTACTTGTCGCGCTCGCTCAACTACTTGACGACGTCTATCCAAACTAAACAGATTTTAGCGTTACCTGGCGCATTTGGTTTTTTTAATTTAATTTTCATCCTCGTTCAAGGACCTCCTCTAGTTTTTACCTACTGTCATTGAATGAATGACAAACTGTTGTTGCTGGCCTTCTTTAATGAACGTGTTTTCTTTTTATTTGTGCATTCCTTTTGAAATAAACTTTTCATTTAGTCATCCTCGACACACTCTTAATTCCTTAGTCCTTAGTTCCCATATTCCTTGCCACTCACTATTTTTTTATTTTGGACTTGAAAAGATCTGTCCAGAATACCAGGGTTTACCTTTAATGAATTATTAATTGCTCCCGGTGTTATTTGTTAATCATTTCCTTTCTTGACTTAATCTTGCAGCCAACAGGACATCAAATATGTAATTGTAGTCGTACACATCGGAGTGCTCTTGAAAAGGTCGGCAATTCTTTTTTCTTTTCTTGTATAAATGCGCTTTAGAAGATATTTGAAGAATTTGGGCTCATTACCCTTGAGATTCGGGTATGAACGATAATGGAGATAATTTTTCAAAGAATCTGAGAGAGTTCCATAAGTAGTTAAGGTAATTCGACATCAAGGATTCTTCTTGGTAAATCATGGAGTTTCCAGGCATAATAAACGTGTCTGTAGGTGATCCCATATTTTATGAATTGCTATGTGTCATACATATGTATATGTACTTGTTTTTAAATGTATTTTAAATAAAGGAATTCGTAATTGCTTTGCAGGATGGAACGTATTTACGAGTCATACAATTCATTTTCGATAAGCTGACCTTCTTGTAATGAGGTAGGGTATCAGGCTGACATTTGATGTAGTTTGTAGATCAATAGAATGAAAATAAATCGAGTTTGAAAAATACAAACGCTTGTAGAATAAATCTTTGGAGATGTCCCACCTTCTGATCCATAGAAAACTACCAAACATGTATTCCTTAGGGAATTTCATGCTTTTTAATATTATGTGCGTGGAAGGACTATATGCCAAAACGTGTCGATTCAGAAAAAACACGGGTAGTGTTTCGTCGCCCACAATAATTACATCAAATTTGTTGAGAACAAGAACATGAATCGAGTATCACAAATTCCGCGACTTTTTAGTCTAAATAAACCCATGCCTCAAGACGACAAGCGGCCTGTGCCTATTTTAAGTATCCCCTTACTGGGAACATATTTCCATTATGTGGAAAAGACAACCTTAAGACATGCGTCAAGAAAAAACTTGAGAAGGGACAACCTCATTTGATTCTAAAATAACACAAAATAAAAATAAAAATTAGGACGTAGAATGGAACTGAAAAGACGCATGTTCCGATGTATGGGCCTTACCTTGTTTTGTAAGAATCACATATCGACCAGGTCTATGTGATCTGATTGAGACTAGTAAAAGTTATCATGACCCAATAATATTTACTATTGACAGCCCCCGTATGGTCATTCCCGTTTCGGAAGTTTTATGGCTCAATGATATCGCAATGTGGGATTAAGGGATTGTTATGGTTCACGGTGGGTCGTTTTTAACTGCTCCTGTGTCAAATCATGGCAAAGGACTAACAAAGGCCTCGTAGGGGTAGCATTCTGCTAAAAAGCGAGAAGAGCCACCGTAAAGGAACATATTGCGGCACTGTTAGTAAGTCCCATCTCCACCTCTTGTGGATTTCCTAAATAATAAACCACAAACTCAGAGACAACCACAAGCCACGGATGTAACGGACGGACTACATGTTGACGACCCCTGTAAATGTATAAAAGGGCAAGAGTATCGGTTCTGCACCTGGTCGTGCTCGTGAGCTCTGTCAGCTATAGGGGAATTAGTCTCCTTAACATCGCGTATAAGATCTTTTCTGCCGTGCTTTGTGAACGCCTGAAACCATTCGTGGGCAGTTCGATAGGTTCCTACCAAAGTGGCTTCAGGCCAGGAAAATCCATAATAGACCAAATATTCACATTGCGGCAGATCTTGCAGAATACCCATGAATTTCAGGTCGACATACACAACCTTTTCGTCGATTTATCAGTGTCTATATATACGAGCTATATAAACCTTTGTTATGTTTTGACATCCCTGCCAAGCTCGTCAGGCTGTGCAGGATGACCACGGAGAATTCTCGCTGCTCCATTAAGGTCGATAAGGAGTTAACCGAGACCTTCGATGTCAAAAAGGGATTCAGACAGGGCGATAAAGTGTAGTGTGATTTTTCCCTTGAAAAGATCGTGCGGGATTCACTGGCCAATACCAGACACGCGACCGACTTCAAGTCTGGACAATTGCTCGCATACGGTGATGACATTAACGTAATTGGGAAAACGCAGCGAAGTTTTTGTGAGCATTGAACAGAAGCGGTTGAAGTATATATATGTATGCTGCCGTCAAAGTAAGACGCACAATATCGACGTCTTGGCCAGAACGTTACTATTGGCAGCTAGAACTTTGATGTGGTCAAGGATTTTGTCTACCTTGGCTCACTGGTAACAAGCGGCAACGACACCAGCGCTGAGATTTGACGCAGAATAACTCTTGCCAACCGCTGTTTCTTCCGGCTTAAGAGGCAATTGAATAATAGAGCCCTCTCTTGGAAAACGAAGGTGATCCTCTATAAAACCTTAATCATCCCCGTCCTCCTCCACAGCACAGAGGCTTGGACGTTGTCCAAAGTGGATAAAGAGGCTCTTGGTCGTTTCAGAGGAAAATTCTGCGTACAATTTTTGGTCCAATTTTTGTTGACGGAGAGTGGAGGAGAAAATTTAACCACGAACTGTACGGGCTGTACAGCGACATCATCCTAGTACGACGTCTACGGATCAAACGTCTTAGATGGCTAGGCCATGTAGAGCGAATGGACAGCACAGCTCCGGCTAGAAGAGTCTTTGACTCGAAACCGGAAGAATGACGATGTAGAGGTCGGTCCCATCTAAGGTGGTGCACACAGGAGGAAAGGGACCTTAATCAACTAGGCGTGCGACACTGGAAATAGCAAGCAAAAGATCATGCTAACTGGAAAGGCTTCTTGGTTGAGGCCCAAGTTCACCGCGAATTGTAGCGCCACCTGAGTAAGTAGTAATGTCCAGTCATCAAACGTATGACGAGTTTGATTGTACGGGGACTTCAGACTTTTAAACCCAAAATACCAAATGAGGTGGCAGAAAGGTCCACGAGAATCCGAGAGGTTGGAGACTTTAGTCATACTTTCAACAACGGCAGCAATGTCCTCGGTTGGCCAGGACTACAGGATCCAAAACTGGGTCTACAATAAATTACTTCTTCTTTGGTGGCATTGCAGCCATTAGAGGACCAGCCAAGCTTCTTTTAATCACCCATGTTGTGTGTGTTTTTTTTTTTTCACACAGGTGAAATGCACCTACAGCTTAATGCCGATTCCGAACGGCGCACGTCGAGAAGCTTTTTCAAGGCAAGTATACTACGGGAGGTTTTGCCAGTACCCCGACGAGAAGGGACGCCGCGCAATATCGGGCGTCAGAGTCAAAGTCAAACTAACCGCTGTGCCACGGCGTCACATTATTTACTGTGAATAATATCTGAACGCAAAAATCACATGCAATTTACCAACGTAGTTTACTACACTATGCAGCAGTTGGCCCGATAATTTTTTTTTTCCTATGAAGAGAGTTTTACAGACCGAAACAAATGGTAGCCAGACGGTGCAAGGTCTTGGGTATAACTTCCCAACCAAGTTAAGTCAATTTGTTCCGAGACATACAAAATGTGTGCGGCCTGGCATTTTCATGATGGACACAACTGATTTGTATGTACCATGAGCGTGTGCGACTTCGCGGCTTTGTCCCTCCGGAAGCATTCCTCTATCTAGATCACTGTGGACTAATCCAGGATAGATTGGCGGTACCGCTAATCTTCCATGTGGCACGAAATTACGTGGAACGGCGATTCCTCTACGGAGCTGAGGTCGAGCTCTGTGAGCCAGAGCGCCTCAGGTTCAGCAGGGCGGTTTCAGACCGCGATCGGAGAGACGTTGTGAGGCAGCAGCAGCGCTTTTGGTGGCTGGAGATGACTCCGCTAGGTTAAGTAAGCCTCTTCAAGGCAACAATCGCCAACACCAATGGCATACATAGGGTAGGGTAGGTTAGGGTAGACTAAGGTAGAATAAGTATAGACACAAACAAAAAAAAAAAAAAAGAATAGGCTAAGTTTAGTTATATTAGAATAAGATAGAATAAGATAAAAATAAACAAAAAATTTTGATAGTATGCTAAGTTTTTTTTTAAGTTTCTTAGGTTTTAATAAATATTTAAAATTAAATGTTAAAAAAAAAAAAAAATTATATTAAGTCGAAAGACATTTAAAAAAAAATAAATATAGGTTATCTTAGAGCATCCGCATGGGGCCAGTAAGGTATTTTTAATATAATGTATTAAGTTAATTAAGCTAGTTTAAGTCATTTTGTCTAGCGTAAGATAGCTATAAGCTTAATATTAATAAAAAATGATTTTTTAAACTGAAAACTGAAACACAACTGATTCTTTTGGTCGATTCTTGTCATTTTTTCTGATTATCTCGTTCAGACGGTGGCCAGTTTGTAGCAGTTCATAATGGACAAGTCTCCTCCAATAACCGGCCTTCAAAGGTCAATCAGAGCGAGGTGAACACCGTCATTTCTGGAACGAAGTTAAATCAATAAACTCAACTTGTGAATGAGCCGTCACGTTGCCCCAATGTTGCTGGTCATACCGCCATCACAATGGACTTGTTTCTTACTTCCTAGCCTAACAAATACACGATTGATGTATTGTGGCCTCTAGGCTCGTCCAACCAATGCGTGACATCAGCTAAATTGTCGAAATTTCACCTCCCAGTTGAATAAAAAGCTCTTCAAGAACGATATGGCTATACGAGAAGGCTAACTGATGCAGCCTTTACAACTTCTTTCGGATCTTTAGCTGGTCATTGTGCTTCCTCGACAATGACGTGGGCGCCGCAACTGATACTACCGCAAAAATTATCCGAATCGGCATGAACAGTTTTATTTCTAGTAGGATTAAAAGCACCAGGCCAAAGAATAATACATGGTTCGACTTGAGCTCCAAAGTGGCAGACTGTTCTGAGGAAAACCGAAAAAATTGCATACGAGCCAGATTGACTGCAATACCCACATTCGACGGGTTAGATTCCAATCCGACCAAAAATGAAGGCGTCAAATCCTTCAATGTCTCAAAGGTAGCAAAAGTTTCTGGTCGCTTGTAAAAAACATAAAAACGATACTACAACATCTATACCAACGATCATTGACATTCGAACTATCACTCCCTTAGATAAAACTAGTCTACTTGCTGCACACTTCGCAGCTAGTTCGTAGCTCCCAGCTTGTACTTTGTCTCCGCCTGTACTAGAGTGCGTCAATTCAACCATGGGACTAATCCACTTCAGCAATCATACAGTCGCAAGGGTTCTCAAAGACCTCGACATATACAAATTCGCTGGTCCAGATCGCTAGCAAAATTACTGTGTAAGCATTTTCACCCTTTCTAGGTTGCTGTGCTCTTTCCGAGTAGGTGGAAAATAGCATTTGTGCATCCTAAACCAAAAAAAGGCGAATCCTCTTGTCCTTCCAAATATCGACCCATTGCACTAACGTCCCTTCTTTCCAAGGCCATAGAAACGTCGATTAACCATTAGCTTATGAATATCTTGAATCACTTGAAACTCAGCTCAATGACCGACAGCATGGTTGTCGTAGCAACATATCAATTGGTGACTCGATGGCATATCTCACAGAAAAGTGAATATGCTCGCTTCACCAAGCAGGTGAAAGCCAAATAGTTGCACTGAATACTTTGAAAGCATTTGACAAGGTTTGGCATGGTTTAATCGAAACTACCTTTCGAATAGAGCAATTCAAGTTGTTTTGGACGAACTCAAATCCGACATCCATTTCTTAAATGCTGGTGTTCCCCGGAGCTCCGCCTTGTCTCCGACCCTTTCTGATTTTTATAAATGATCCCTTGTGTCACTTCTAATCCAGTCCACTCCCTCGCCGATGACAGTACCCTTAGCTTCTCATATTCGTTCATTATTTTATGGCTCTGCTCTTCGGGTGTAAACAATGAGTGGCAGCGTATGGTAAGCTCATTCAATTTTAATATCGACAACATCCGTGGGTGGGGCAAAAAGGATAGAATGGAATTAAATGCATCCAAAACACAATGCTGTCGCCTGCCGTTAAAGCGTATTACTTTTGCATCTTAGAAACCAAAAAGCTTTTCATAATTGAAGAATGCTGCGAAATGGCAAGACTTCTTACACAGCTGCAAGAAATATTTCTCAACCTTAGATCTGATTACAGTCTGTTAGCCGTTGGTTCGTCCTAAACTAGGGCTTAACGCTCATGTCTGGTCCGGAGCGTCCAAGACCTCATTGCATCTACTAGACAGAAAACAAAATCGCGTGAAAAAACTGATTGGTGACTCCAACATTGCCAAAATGTGTTACACGCTGGAACATCGCGGGAATGTTTCCCTGTTTTATCTAATAAAATAGCCAGTTCCATTCCGCCCCTTCAACATTTTTCCCGCAACACACGTACATATGTATGTACGCCCGATTTCGGACTAACCGTCAAATATAGAGAATCTTTCCTACGCCCTCCTGGGCGGGGTACTGGCAAAACCCTCCGAAGTATGTATACTTGCCATGAAAAAGGTTCTCGACTCACGCCGGAATTAAACTGTAGATCCCTTTCACCTGTGTGAAAAATAAATCACACACAACATGTCTGATGGAGAGAAGCTTATCTCTGGCCCTTAATGGGCTGTAACGCCACAAAAGAAAATAAACAGAGCAGGACACGACAAAGCAAAAAAACAGGTCGAAATCTGTTCGCCAGTATTTTGTCATTCTGCGACAAGATCGATGCATTGCGAGTTTGTGAAGCGAAGATAGAAGTTGACGCGGAAAAGCTACTAATTTTGACTGAGCAAAGGAGCGCCATGTATATTACGGGGCAAAATCCCCCGTAGTATACTTGTCATGAAAAAGCTTCTGGCCTCAAGTCGTTAGGAATCGGCATTAAACTGTAGGTCCCCTTTACCTGCGTAAAAAATAAATCACACACAGCATGGTGAGTTCGGCGAGAAGTTGGAAGGGGACCATAGATCTGCGAAAAAGGTGGCAAACCATTCTCCGATTCAGAGGAAGGAAATTCAACATAATCGAAGGAGTTAAATACAAAGATGGTGTGTTGCTTTCCAATGAAATGGACAGCATACGCAGATGGAGCGAGCACTTTTCAGAGCTGCTCAATCCCGAACAGGGCGATGAAGAGGACAGACCTATAGTCTTGAGTGGGGCGGAGAATAGTCCAACGGTGGAGGAAGTCATTTTAGCGATTGAATCGCTAAAAGTTGGCAAATCCGCCGGTGTGGATGAAGTTCGGCCAGAAATGCTTAAGGCAATGGGTAAAGAGGGAGTATAATGGCTCTCTCATGTCATTAAGGTGGGCTGGGAATGCTGTGAGACACCTAGCGATTGTCAGATTGGGGTGATTGTCCTTCTTTTCAAAAATGGGGATAAAAAAGAGTGCTCCAATTATAGGGGCATATCTGTTTTAAATGTCCTTGGTAAAGTCTACGCTAACGTACTGAAGGTGCATTCTAAAGCTATGGTCGAATCCAGGATAGGGGATGAACAGTGCGGGTTTTGTCACGGCAGAAGTACAACCGACCAGCTTTTCACTCTAAGAATAGTACTCGAGAAGGCTTGGGAGTACGCCAAACCGATCTACAGCTGCTTTGTAGATTTGGAAAAGGCGTATGACCGAGTTCCTCGAGGTATATTCTGGAGGGTTCTGCTGGAGTATGGGATTGATGGTCCTCTGTTGAGGGCCATTCAGTCTCTATACACAAACTGTAGCAGCTGCGTTCGGGTTAACGGTAGCAAATCAACACCTTTCACCGTGGGCGTAGGACTTCGCCAAGGGTGCGTCTTGTCACCTCTCCTTTTCATTATATATATGGATTGGATGTTGCAGCGCTGCCGAGGCGAGGAGTGTTTCACATTAGGAGAGTTGAGGATAAGCCATCTTCTTTTTGCAGATGACTTCGTTGTCCTCACATCCTCCCAGACGGAACTCCAGCGCGCGCCAGATAGGTTTGTGGCCGTTTGTGCTGATGCTAGAATGAGGGTTAACGTGGACAAATCCGAGGTTATGATTATTTCCAGAACACCTGTCCAATCACTCTACATGTTAGTGAAGTCCCATTGAAGCAGGTGGAGAAGTTTAAGTATCTCGGGATCTTCCTCACGAGTGATGGTAGGAGTAATACTGAGCTTTCCTGCAGGATGGGCCAAGCTGTGTCAATTTTGAAACAGCTTGGAAGATCTGTAATCAGGAAGACCGAGCTTGGTGTCAAAGCCAAGTTAGGGGTTTTAACTCAGTATTTGTTGAAACTCTCACCTATGGTCATGAAATTTTGGTATTGATCGAAAGAATAAGATAAGAGATTTCTTCGTGCTGTTGTGGGAGTTACTCGCCGGGATAGGGTGAGAAATACGGCAGTGCGCGGGAAGCTCAATGTTGAGCAGCTGCTTCTCCGAACGGAAAGGACTATGCTTCGATGGTTTGGTCACGTGAGACGAATGTCGCCATCATCACGACTTCCGATGCGTGCCTTGGATACAATACCATCAGGCAGGCGACCGCTTGGCAGACCCAGGACTAGGTGGTTGAACCAAGTCCAAAAACTCGTCTGGGTGCGCTTGGGCATAGCTCCTGATGAGTTAGAGTCGATGGCGGAGGATCGAGTAGCCTGGAGATCCTGCGTGCGCGCAATACCCCCGCGACTCTTTTAGTGGAACATGCGGGCCGCTGAAAATGTATGTATGTTTGTATATACAGCGTGGGTGATTGAAGCTTGGCTTTGGCCCTTCACGGGCTGTAACGCCAGCAAAGCAAGCAACCAAGCAAAGGAGCACAATTTATAATTACATATATTGAATCAGACGACGATGACTGAGTTTGTTCTTTTCAACCCACACCAAGCGCAACTAAAGTCATTGTCTGTATTTAGCGGGTCTTGATTTATAAATCTGCTGAATCCATCTGCTTCTTCGTCCCTCGGGGTTGGATTCAAAGACCCTCCGGGATGGAGCTGTGGTTTCCATTCGTTCTACATGGCCCAGCCATCTTAGGCGTTGAATCCGTAGACGCCTGACTAGACTCATGTTGCTGTAGTCCATCCTCCGTCTGCGCTTATAGGCCCAAAAATTACGCGCAAAATCTTTCTCTCGAACCGATCAAGGGCCTCCTCATCCGCTTTTGACAGTGTCCATGCTTTTGCGCCGTACAACAGGACCGGGATGATAAGGGTCTTATATAGAGTCAACTTTGTCGTTCGGGAGAGGGCTCTATTACTCAGTTGCCTCCTGAGCCCAAAGAAACAGCGATTGGCAAGAGTGATTCTGCGTTTGATTTCGGAACTGATGTCGTTGTTCCAGGTCACTGCGGAGCCAAGGTAGACGAAGTCCTTAACTATCTCGAACTTATATCTGCCTATACAAACGTTCTGGTTAAGACGTCGGTGGTGAGCGTCCTTTTTGATGACGGCATATATTTAGTTTTGCCCTCGTTTACCGTCAAACCATATTTCGCCGCCTCCATCTCAATACTCGCAAACGCCTCATTGACATCTCGCTGTGATCTACCTATTATGTCAATATCGTCGGCGTATGCAAGAAGTTGCGAGGATTTGAAATAGATAGTGCCTTTTGTGCTGGCCAGTGATTTTTGCACAATCGTTTCCAATATGATGTTGAAGAAATGAATAGAACGACAGCGCATCGCCCTGCCTAAATCCTTTTTTGACATCAAAACTATCGGTAAGGTGTTCACCGATTCGGATGGAGCAGCAAGCATTCTCCAAAGTCATCCTGCATAGTCTGACGAGTTTAGCAGGTATGTCAAAGGTAGACATAGCGTTGCGTAGCTCGTCTCTAACTACGCTGTCGTAGGCGGCTTTTAAGTCGACAAATAGATAAAGGCTTTTAAGTCCAAGATCTGCCGTAGTCTGAAGATTTGGTTGATGGTGCGCTTCCCTGACCTGAATCCGCACTGATAAGGACCTATCAGCTTATTTACAAAAGGCTTCAGGTGTTCACACAAAACGGCAGAGAAGATTTTGTAGGCGATGTTAAGGAGACTTATTCCTCTATTTTTGGCGCAATCAGAGTGGTCTCCTTTCTTGTGGATCTCATGCCCTACCTTGGCATAATTGTGGGCTACACTCTGATGCAAACGAAAAATCACATGTTTATAACAATTATGTTAATTTTCTATCTGATGAATATGTTCCGATAAAAACTGTAGCTATTCGAAACATAAGTTGTCAAGAACCGAATTAAAATTCGTAATCAAATGTAGTCCAAATGGAAGCAAAATCCCTCCGAATCAAACTGGATTGCTTTTAAAGTTTCAATTATTTTGCTTCGGACCTTAATGCATCAATGTCACTTAAGAAGTTATGGGAAAACCTGCGCAAGATTGGGATTACTGAAAATAACGATAGTATAAAATGTTCTTTTGACCCCGATGAACTGAATGGTGGTCATTCTTGCTGCTCATAATCACTTTGATTATACATCCCCAGGCGAATCATCACCTCCTGGGTGTACCGGCTTTTTTGTTGTAATGGAAAGTGATGTCAATGAGTGTGTTGCAACTATTAAATCGAATTCTGGAGGTGAAGATAGAATCACAATACGATATTTAACGCATATCATTAATCACTGTATCGCGACGTCAACATTTCCACAACCCTGGAAAATCGCCACGGTCATCCCAATAGCGAAAAAACTAAATCCAATCTCAGTAAATGATTATAGGCCAATAATATGCTATTACCATGTCTTTCGAAAGTGTTTGAAAAAATCCTAGCAAGGTAGATACAAAACCATCTGTCCCGTAATACGCTTCTTAGTCCTTTCCAATCGGGCTTCAGGAGAGGCCATAGTTGTAATCTGCCATGGTCAACATAATAGAAGAGATAAGATGTGTCTTTGATAAGGGGTATCTGACTCTTCTCTGTCTGCTTGATTTTTCGAAAGCATTCGACACTGTCAGTCATGACATTCTCTCCTGGAAACTTGAACAATTATTTTGATTCAAGGAGAGGATTCTAAAACTTATAAAGAGTTTTCTTAACAACAGGAAGCAAAGAGTGGTCAACGGCGACTCTTTTTCGGCATTCAAAACTGTCACCCAAGGTGTTCCTCAGGGTTCTATTCTAAGGCCTATCTTATTTGCATTTTTATACATAATTTGCCACTAGTATGCTTGTATGCGTCAATACACCTCTATGCGGATGACGTCCAGCTATACCTTGGTCGCCCTTTCCATAAAACTGCTATGGGCTGCACTGAATAGTTTGATAATTAACCCAATCAAATCCAAATCTATTGAAAACAAAAAATTTAACCTGGTAATTCTCCTATTATTTGCTTGGGAAAGAGTAATTCGGACATAGTTGAATCTACTCCTAGCTTAGGATTTGTAAATAATAATAATCACTCAGGATATAACCAAGTAAATATGGTTGGTAAATTGGCGGAATTTATTTATGCCTTCGTAAGCTGTGGCTAACATCAAGTTTCACACCATCCGAAACCCGACGTTTCAGAGAAAACTTCAAGTAGCTTTTAACGCGGCTGTGCGTTACATTCACGGGCTCAACGCCAAAAATTGCGTTTATCCGGTATATCTTTTCCAGAAAATCCGTTTCGCTCAGTCGGCAAGAACACTGAACCTAGTACCTCCTAATTTCAAATATCTTAATTCTTGTCGATTATTTTTCGTTCATGCTATAAGACTTTGGAATAGTTTGCCAATATCTATTAAAAGATTAAATAATACTTCAGGCTTTAAGGATGCAGTGCTAAAAGCCCATATCCCTTTTCCTCTCCCCTTCCGCTTCTCTTCTTTTTAGAATTATACATTAACTTTAAGACACCTATAATTATGAAATTTCAAAAATCACTTAATTGTAAACTATACTAAGTTTACAATTGAATTTAATGTTTTCTAAGTTGATGACTCTGTGTAACCGCATTCAAATGTTTAAGGAAAACCACTAAAGCAATATAAAAAATCGACTTACATTGTGTGACCATGTTATCCGATGCTCCTTGGGATTCGCTTTGATATGACATTCAAAGTAGACATCATCGCCCTCCTTAATGTCGTCTGCCTTCAAAGTAGATCCCAGTGACAAAGTCACTTGCGGTGGATCTATAAAATAAACAAAGAGAAAGAAAATAAATTCCTGCAACATGTATTGAGGATATTTGGAATTTTTAAGAAACCACACCGTTGAGACGGAAAAAAACTCCTTGGGATTACCCACCAGATTTCAGTCGAGCACATCTCGTTTATTGTTGTATCTAACAATTACGGTCGGATTTATGGGACAATCACAAGCAATGACAGACCCTGTTTATTCGGATATAAATGCCTTTTATTAACCCACTTTAATTTATTGGGCATTTAAAAATTTCTTAATCCTTGTTCCAAGCTGAACAGAGATACGTCTCATGGTTGGGCCTAATGTATGATGCGCGTTAGGAGGTGTAAATTTCGGGATTCTTTTTACAGATTTTCTTTATTGTGGCATTTTATGGTGGCGGCAAGATTTTTTTTTTTTTTTTTTTTTGACATTCCATTCAGCTGGTTTTTCCTCACTATAGAGCATGTAATGTATCACATTATATCTCCTATTGCTATACCAGCGGTTTTGCTAGTGGTATGAATTAATTAAAATTTATTTGCATAAGTTTCCGCAGACGGTGGCACTCGATCTCGTCGGATTGTAATCTTACGGCCAACATTTCTATGAATATTCTCAAAAGGCGCTAAGTGAACAAACCTCGTTCCAGGTTTTTAGAGTGCAAATTAGCAACACATTTCCTTTTCAACATACGAGCACATACGTATATGTACGTATATGCAAAAAGCCATCTCGTCGTGATACTGTACCCCCGTTTCGGTGGAGTTAATTTTATGATAACATATAATGTCTCCCGACCTGTTTTCAGTCCCAGTTGGCACTCCGCCTACGAAATCAGCTTTCGATTCCATCGTTGCATTGCAAGTGCATACATACATATGTATGTACGTATACGAAAAGGCCCACTTGGAAAACTGCTACCTCAGTACTTATGTAATTACAATGTAATAAGAGCGATGTTAAGCGCATAATATTCTCAAGTGGATGAAGTGCCTTCCAGGATGACAAGTCGACGTTGTAGTTGTCCTTCTCGTCCTCATCGTTGGCATCATTGCATATGAACGTATTCCACTTGAAGTGTATGTTTTGTACAAATATGCTCGTCGTATAAAATCCTGGCTGCTGTTTATGCACAGTCTCTGTAAGTCTCAACATATGTATGCACAAAAATTGAAGTGCTACACTTGGATAGCGAAGACTTGGTGCGGGATTTCTGGGTATTCGACGAGACAACTGAGCATACCCTCTCACAACCTTTCGTGACAATGCAGTGAGGCGATATTTTATATTGCTGCATAAAATAGCCAGGAAACTGGCGAGAAAAAAGGACGAAATGTAATTACCCAAATGGTGATGGGTGTCTTTTATTACCCACTCAATCCTCTTTCCCTTCGTGAGTTCTTTCTTCAGACTTTCGCACTTTTCAACCCACACGACTGACGGGGGTATGGCAAATGGATTCAATTTACTTTTTGTGACAGTCAATTTGTTACATTAAATTTGGTTATGGTGAAAAACAACAACAAGTTCACCGTGAAATCATGTTTGTTTTATGGAATCAAAATCTGTAGCAGGAGTTCTTAAGGCCTCCCTTCATCATTCTTGGATGGATGGATTTTACGTCGTAGAGTGGGAAAAGTTAATGAGTGTCAAATCACATGCATTCAAGTTATCGAGAGTGACAACAAAAGCAAGTGACAAATGGGGAAAGCGATACAAATTCTTTTAATAGCATATACACACATACACATGTAAATTATGCGGGTCTACTAGTTCCTTGACGATAGCGAAATACTACGTAAAAAACACCTTCGATATGGGTGCGATGTCGTATGCTCAATAGTACAAAAGCTGAAGACGTAGGCATCATATATGTACGTTAAAAAACCCGCTCCTAGAAAAGGAATTCATCTGCAATGAGCCACTTACCGCGCTTGCTTTACGAAGGTTTGCGTTCAAACTTCGACAAACTGTCATACTTATGGAAAACACAGTATCTGTCTTACGGAGTATACCGACGAAAATCTGCCTGCCATAACCGAGAGGGTTAATCCACCTATCTCAACAACTCAAAGGTTGTTTGCACCATGCTAATGTATTATAATTGGGTAGTGATGCCCGTAGGACGCCGTGACTCAGTAGTTAGTGTGTTGGACTC
This sequence comes from Eumerus sabulonum, assembly GCA_951905685.1. Taxonomy (NCBI): domain Eukaryota; kingdom Metazoa; phylum Arthropoda; class Insecta; order Diptera; family Syrphidae; genus Eumerus; species Eumerus sabulonum. Next base: position 217,268,809 of record OX645060.1, read on the forward strand.
TGACGCACGATGAACGAGTTCGGATCCCGATAACACCAACGCCAACGAATGTTTATTTCTCGGCGTTCCTCCTCGGCGGGGTACTGGTAAAACCTCCTGTAGTATAACATGCCTCGAAAAAGCTTCTCCACTCACGCCGTTCGGAATCGGCATTAAGCTGTGTGAAAAATAAATCACACACAACATGGGTGATTGAAGAGAAGCTTGGCTTTGGTCCTTCATGGGCTGCAACCAGGGATAAAGAATGAGATACCAATCTTCCGTACGTCCGCCCGTTGATCCCCGCAGGGGTTGGTTGTTGCTTTTGTAATACACACTATACGTGTTAATCTCCGTTTAAAAACGACGGTTTTGACTAACACAATTACAGTCTCAAGCCGTTGATGTGTAGAGTCAAGACGTGGCAAAATGGTCGCAACAAGGCAGAATGACATAGTCAAGACGCCGTCAAACCGCAACGCGTTTGTAGGTACAAACTATCAAAGTGCCTGTCAAAGCCAATAGATTGGTATCTCACTCTTTATCCCTGGCTGCAACGTCATCAAAGAGGAAGAAGATGCCCGTAGGATAGATTAGGTCCCTACGAGACTTAGGTTGCTGTATCAAGTTAGACGCATAGATGTTTTATGAGGAAGGTTCCCCACAAAAAGTCAAATTTGTCCAGCAATTCAATGGAACCGATTGTTTGCTTTATTATTGTCTATCAGTTGAGCATTGTAATATCTTGAAATGGTTTTTTTCATTTTCAAAAATAGAACGGTAGGGTCTGGGCATGTAGTTTGCTGATTGCACTCAACAAGGCGAGATGCCAGCAACGATCCCTCCTAATACCCATGTCAAGTTGAAATACAGCCTCCTTACGGTACTCTCTGGATAGCCTCGTCAACACCCGTTGAGTTGAGACGTGAACTGATGTATGCAGCTACCGCCCTAGGCAGGAGGGTCCAACTTGACCCTATACGGAGGGTTAACAACCCACCCATGTGAAAAAAAAAAACTTGTTATGAACGACAATATGGCCTCGGAGACAAGGACGGATACCCAACAACGACGCAGAAAGAAAAAGGACCACGATTTGCAATTCCTACTACTCATCAACTAGAAAATACCGTCAAGCAGTATAAGGCAGATATTACTGCGATTCAGGAAGAACGCTAGATAGGACAAGGAATGGTAAAGAAGAAGTAGTGCGGTATTTGCTACAGTTGCCACAAAAGGTTGAACTTACTGGGATGCGGATCCGTCGTGGAAAAACAGCTAAGGACGAAAGTCATCGATTTTGAGCCAGGAAGCAATCGCCCAGCCGTGATCTGCATCTAAGGCAGATTTTACAACATCAGCCTCATCTGTGCACACGCCCCTTCCGACGAGGCTGAAGAACTCATTAAAGAGGATTTCTATAACTTCTTGGATGACGCCTACGGAGCTTTTCCGAAGTACGACGTCAACTTGTAATATGGTAATTAGTGGCACAAAATTTTCTCACCGCAACCGAGCGGTCTCCAGATGGTTGAACTGCCAACCAAATTGACCATGTGCTCATAGATGCAAGACATGCGTTAAACATCCTGGATGTTAGAAAGTTCAGAGGGGCAAATGTTGGCTTTGACCATTTCCTAGTGGCAGCAGGGCTCAGTGCCCGACTTTCTAATGTTAGAAAGCTGCATCAGCCCACCAAGAGGAGGTTCAACATTGGAACCATGGGCACCTCAGAGATCACCATAGACTACAGAGAGCAACAGAAGAGGGGGAAAAAAAAGACGCTGTGGCGAACGAAGAGAATCTTCGCAGCTCCCACTCAAGGATATCGAAGAATCCAGGGACAAAAACCCGATAAGAAACTTTTACAAGGCAGCCAAAAGCCTCGCAGCGGTCTTTAAAAATGGCACCCAGGCTCTTGGAAATTGCGAAAATAATCTTGTTACCGACCCACAGGGAATAGTGGATGTTTTCAAGCAACATTTCCAGCAGCTGCTTAATGAGCATGGAGAAGAGAGAGTGATAGTGAGCGAAGAGATACCGCCTCCAGTCGACGAAGTTGTCCCCCCTCCCACCATTGAAGAAATAGTCACAACTATTAAAAATCTGAAGAACAATAAGGCCGTGGGCTCGGACGGATTACCATTAAAGCCCTTCAAAGCTGGAGGCGATGTTTTGGTAAGGAGCATGAATCGGATCACCTGTAGAACGGAACTACTAGTTCTATGTATATGCCCCATTCACAAAAAAGACAAAAACTACAAAGGCATATCTTTGCCAAATGTTGCTTCTAAGATCCAATCCAGGGTATAGTGTGAAGGTCTAAAGCCGTTTTGCACCGCAATAATCGGCACATACCAGCTTTCGGATATTCACGCTGAGACAAATCCTGGAGAAGGGCAGCGAGTTTCAAATCGATACCCGCCACCTCTTTACCGATTTTAAAGTCGCAAATGACAGCATTCTTCGCAGAATTCGGAATCCCGGGAAAACTAATCCGAATGGATCGAGTCACGTTAAGAAATATTCAATGCACCGTGCAATTCGTCTCCAGAAACTCCGAGCTTTTTGAAACCTGCACCGGACTTCGGCAAGGAGATGCGCTGTTATGCAACTTCTACAATCTCGTGTTGGAACAAAAAGTGCGACGGGCCAAAGTCAACACGGAAGGCTGGGCTACGCAGACGATATTGATATTGTCTCAAGTTCCCAGCGTACCATTGTGGAAGAGTGTACGGCAATTGAAGATCAGGCGAAACGAGCTTGTTTTCACATCAATGAGGAGAAGACGAAATATGTATGTATATGCTGTCAACAAAAAAACGGTCCTTCACAAATCTCCTAGGACAACATATTGTTACGAAATTTAATCCCACACCGAATAGGATTCGCACCACTGGATTGCGATAAACTACAATTGTCTTTTTATCCGAATTAAAACACACACACTTTTCTTTTTTCACCACAGCTCAATTATCTGTGCAGCTTCACCACTTTTCTTTATTATCCAAAACCTATTGAACACTTTAAACTTTATTACGCACACACGCCTTTATTGAAAGCTTTTATTTTCCCACTGTTTTATCGATTGATCACACCGACTTGTCACACGCTGTTCAATTCCACAAACTGAATGAATGTCGAGGGCGAGCGTTCGCGCTTATATAGCTATCGGTCCACCTTCTCAAATGTTCGCCGTCTGAAGTTCCCCTACGGATTTCTCTAGAATGCTCTGACAATTAGCATTACGCCGTTGACAGTTGACATCATTGCAATCTCCGCTTCAAGAGAGCTTTCGAACTTCGACAGCGAAATTCGAACTTAACCGTCGGTTTGTGTCTCCGCAACAATATAAAGACCGACAGCTATAAGTTAGAGATGCGCAAAATAGTTCCAACCGCGGAACGAACATGGAACCGTTCTTTTCCTGATCGGAACTAGTTCCAGGAACAAATAAAATATGTACATAAATCGTGCATGCATACTCGCACCGATATGGAACTAGCAAACCATGTCCATGTCCGAACCTGTATGCGTACTCGCACCGATATTGAACTAGCAAACCATGTCCATGTCCGGACCTGAATGCATACATACATGTATGACATTCGTTCACGAACGAAATGCGGTGCGGGCATTATATTCTTTCATTTCTTTTCTTCATTTCAGTTCCAGTGTGCTGTACAGTGTACACCAACTGTTCGAGCTTTATCGCCACATCTCCATACTTTTGGGTTTCGTGAAAACTACGGGGTATAACTCATACCGTATGAGAAGCATGTTCGTTGCATTTATGTTTTTTTTTTTTTTTTTCGTCTTGTACATATGTGATTGATGAATAAGGGTTGAATGGAACTATGGAGCTATTTTCGTTCAATTTGCGGAACGAGAGGACATGTGTCCGAGAGAGGACATAGTTCCTTGAACTATACATGTCCGGAACTACCCAACTCTACTATAAGTTCGAGGTGGTGAAGGAGTTCATATCCATACCTCGGGGCAAACATAAGCTCCGCGAATGACATCATAGTGGAGATCCGGCACAGAATCATTCTCGGCAGCCGCTGCTACTTTAGCTTGTCAAAACAGCTAGGGTCCAAACTCCTGTCCCGAACAACCGAGGTTATTTTAAGAGTCTTGCAACTCCTATCCTGCTAGTCCTGCTATATGGAGCCGAAACCTGGACGATAAGCAGCACAGCAAAGCTCATCTTTGACTCCTTCGAAAAAAGAATTCCGCGGCAATTATTCGGTTCGGCGAATGGAGAAGAAGACATAGCCGCGAACACTATGAGGTAACAGCCTCCTGGTTGGCGAAGAAGGGGGAGACCTCCGGTATAAAGACCAAGTCAAAAAAGTCGTTCGCATCTAAAGCGTACGCGGCTATGTACATAAGTGTTATATGCACACATTGAACAAGGGCTATCAAAGTTAGTCCCAGATATGTAAAAGAATTCCCCGAGTTTTCTTAAGGACCAAGAATGATTTTTTTTAGTAAATTTGTTACTTAATTATTTGAGAAGCTGTTATACTAGAATCTAAACAAGTTATAACATGTTTGGACAGGTCATTGCTTTTTTAGAATGCATACACGAAATTTCATACTGATATTTGAATAAGTATGGCTTTATCAGTTAAAATGGAAAAAGTGAAATTCGAGTGTTGATAAAACATTATTTTGTACGCAAAAAGCCATCACGGAAATTAGCAATCATTGATAAGTATTACGGTGAACCTTCTCCGAAATGGTTTACTGAGTTTTGTTGTGGTAGAACAAGCATGGAAGACGCTCCTCGCCCAGGACGTCCAATTGAGGTAACCACTCCAGAAATGATCACGAGAATCCACGATATCGTATTGGGTGATCGACGAGTGAAGTTGAAAGAGATAGCTAACACTATAAAGATTTCATACGAATGAGTTTCCAACATATTGCCTGAACATTTACATATGATAAAGCTTTCGGCAAGATGGGTGCCGCGTTTGTTGACAATTGACCAAAATCGTGAAAGAGTGACACTTTCCCATGCTAATTTACGGCTATTTGAACGAAACCTAGATGAGTTTTTTCTTCATTTCATCACTGTAGATAAAATATTTTATTTTTACAAACAACAATATAAGCAGTGGGTGGAAGCCGGTGGTAGTGGTCCGAAGAAGATCAAGATGGTTCCATCAGCAGACAAAGTTATGCTTGTGCCATAATCAATCTTAATTGATTTTCTCCGAAAAGAGAAGAGTATTACGCTACATTTTTGGACCAGATAAATCAAGAAATCAAAGCAAAACGGCCTCATCTTGCCAAGAATGAAGTCATGTTTCAGCACGATAACGCTCCTGCCTATTCTTCCGCCATTGCATTGGCCACGCTGGTTTGGTTATGCTACGAAATGCCCCCATCCACCATATTCTCCTGAACTAGTTCCCAGTGATTTCTTCCTTTTTCCAAACATGAAAAAATGGCCTGGGGGACGAAGAATTGGAACCGAAAAATATTTTATTCTTGCAAATCGTTTTTAAACCAATTTTAGTTGAGTCGGGAAAACTTGTATTATTTATCGTGAAATAAATAAATAAATAGATTTGTAAAGTTCAAAAATATGGAAGATCGACCTCATACCGCAGGCCAAACATTTCGTCTAAAGGTGAAGTACGGTCTATTGTCAAATTGCGCAAAACATAAGCATTTCTCCTAAAGTCTCCATTAGTGCAAGTACCGTTCGCCGGATGCTCCATGTTAATGGGTAACATGCGGGGGCGATCTTACAAGAATTAGGAAAATTTTCGAAACGCTTAGCCAAAAACATCACGGTCGAAACGAGGACACTCTGGAGCTAACCGCTATGGTGTACAATAAAGCGGCGCTTTTCTTTTTTTGTTGAATGACGAATAACGGCATATTTTAAAGGCGAAGATTTTTGCGAGCTTTACGAAATGATCAACCTATCAATCTTCATATCATGATCTTTCGAACACCAAATTAAGTGTTTTTCTGAGAAATGTTTGAATGTCTCTACCGCTAGTGGAATGCTTCGCTTTACATTATTGGTTTGTGGATCTTTTCTCGGAGAACGGATACGCATTTGGGTTTAAATGGCTTCGTGTTCGTATATGGTATGATGAATTTCAAGGAAACTGGGCACTCGCGTAGGTATATCTTGTTGGGAACTACAAGTTAAACTGAGAACTGCTTCGTGTGTACAATTATTTTCGGACAACGAATTCGCTCTTCAGAGAATGCTAAATATCTACAACCTTACATATATCCGAATACTATAAATCTCGTGGTTACACACGTTTTCCCGTGGACACAGTTTTCCATTACCGAGCATAGAGCCCGCCGTAACCAATTAATTTAAAAACTCATTGTTCCTCACTGTTTCTGGGCGACGCTATAGTTCAATGCTTCATGCGAACGTTTACATCTCGAGCTTCCAAAACAGAATATTTCATTCTTCTCTTTTCTTTAGATACCCAATTTTCTCAAGCAATTATCGCGTCATACTACACGACATTTGTCTTAGGATGCCAGACGAAATTTAAATCATTCTCGACCTCCATTATTTAATAACCATTCTCCTTGTCTCCAACGCTATGTGGACTTTTTAATTTGACTAACTAACAGTTTTTTTCGCATTCTCAAGCATTTTATTGATTCATTGATTCACGCATCACGACACAGCGGAGAGGCGGTGAATAAGGGTGAATGTAGAGCAATGAAAAAAAGAAGCCGGCAAAAGACTTCCTCCAACGATTGGAGTTTGCAACAAAGTCTGCACAGAAAATTCATTTTTTTTTTCTTCTTCTTCCCTTCATTGTATTCTTTGTATTGAGTATGAATATACTTTCAGTCGTTTTTCAAGGAAGATTTGTGGAAGAAATGGGCGAACCGGTTGGGCATCCATGAGGTAACTAGGGTCATGGGACATGAAAATTTGTTCTCATAAGTTCTGTCAAAAAAGTTATTCTCTGTTTTCGCGTTTCCTTATTATACTTTTTGTCCAACTTTGTATGTACAGATATGTACATCTATGAAAATCAAAATGATCCGCTTAGGTATTTTTCTATTTTATTCTATCTTTTCTAAGTCCTGCATTTTGTGTTGGCCTAAGACTTGGTCATGGCCTTTCCGATTCGTACTTTTTCTCATTATATTAGTGTAATAGGTCGTCATGGTTGTTGTAGTCTTCGTTACATTGAAAAGTTGAAAAAAATTAATCTTTATTGTAACCCTTGCAAGTCATGTCCGTATCCCCCGTCCAGAGTCACAGAGAGAGAGAGAGGAGACAGGAGGCATTGTAACGCTTGAAATACTCGTGAATATAATTTAATGCGAAAAGTTTACGTTATGATGTTCTTGGTTTAAATCATTGGATCCTACTTTTTTCCAGGTTTCTCCGCCATCGCTCCAATCCCTTGTCCTCGTCGTCCTTGGTCTGTTATTTTTTGTGCATTTCATGTTCCTGCGCAAGTACGTCCATACAGATTTTTTTTTTATTATCATCATTACAAGACTCGTATATCGCCTGTTGTCGTTTTCCCGCGCCCAAGCCTCTCTGTACGGAGCTTGGTGTTTTGCAAGTGGAACAGATTTAAGTATGATATATTTGCAAAAGTATGAATTGAGGTTTTAATGCAAAAATATATGAAATGTTCGAGTTTTATCATATTTTTCGTTGTTGTTTTTGTTTGGATGGTGTATTTCTTGGTGGTTTGAGAGCTTTCCCGAGGGAGGAATGGATTTGTGTCAGTTTTGATATTGCGTTCGGGTTTTATTTAATTTGTCGACATTTATAGTGACGGTTGCATGGTGAGTTGATGGACGGTGGGGGGAATGGAAGTTTGGAAAGTAATTTGTTTAGAGGGTAGATTTATGGTGGAGAAAATACCGGGAGCGATGGTGATTCGAGTCGAGTTAGTATATTTTTGAATTTCCTTTCGGTTGTTTTTTCGTTTCGTGTTTTTGAAAAACTAGTGCAGAGAATACAAATTCATTTGGTTATGACTTATTTCCCTTTAATGGATTGCGTTATTTAAGAATTTATTGTACCTTTCCCTATCTACCCTACATCTAAATATGTTATGAACTAAGCCGTAGACCTTTTGCTCTAACACTTAAAGGAGCATTAACAGGTGAGACTATTATGAATACTCCACATTAACACGGACCCATACATATAGGACAAAGACTAACAAAGGCCTCGTAGGGTTAGCATCTATCCGACGGATGCTGGCCTACTAAAAAGCGAGAAGAGCCACGGCAGTCGAACACCTTGCGGCACTGTTAGTAAGTCCTATCCGCACCTCCTCGTGGTGCCATCTGGAGATTTCCTATGGAAATCGCAGACGGGGAAGGGCGAATGGCGAGCCTCCTGCGCCAAAAAAACAAGATTAGTCGGTTGGGCTACGGCCTAGTAAGCCGTAACCGTAAAAAAAAAACTCCGAAACAACCACAAGCCTCGGATATAACGGACCGGATTTATGTTGACGACCCTTGCAAAAAACGAAAACAGGACAATGATCTTCGGCTTTGTACGTGGAATGTTAGGTCCCTAAACAGGCCACGTGCAGCCGAACAACTTGCGGACGCCCTAGACCGCTATAAAGCGGACATCAACGCCATCCAGGAAATGCGATGGAATGGACCGGGTATAAAGCGGATGAAAAACTGTGATATTTACTACGGCGACTGCTATAGGGAGAGAGGGCAACGATTGTTTGGATGCGGATTTGTTGTTCGAGGTGGACTAAGGCAAAAAGTCCTAAGCTTTCGGCATGTGAGCGAACGCCTCATAACGATCCGTATCAAGGCTACGTTTTTTAACATCAGCCTGATCTGCGTCCACGCCCCCACGGAAGACAAGGATGACTCGGCCAAAGATGAGTTCTACGATCTCCTAGACAGAACGTATGCCCAATGTCCCAGATATGACATCAAAATTGTACTAGGAGACTTCAATGCTAAGCTGGGTAAAGAAAGCATCTTTGAACGAGTCATCGGCAAACATAGCCTACACGACACCACCTCCGATAACGGACACAGGCTGATTGATCTTGCTACGGGGCGAAATCTCTTTCTAGCCAGTACGCGCTTCCCACCTCGATATATACACAAAGGCACCTGGCAGCCTTTTGATCAATCGACTACCAACCAGATTGATCACATCGCGATCGACGTCAGACACTCCTCCATTATTGTTGATGTTCGTACTTTCGGAGGGGCTAACATCGACTCGGACCACTATCTTGTAGTGGCCAAGATGCGATTACGGATATCATGAACGCAACGGAGTAGAGTAAGAATACAAAGTTATGACGTCGGAAAACTACTATCGCCAGAAACCGCTCGTGCTTTTACCGATCGCGTCTCCCTTGAGCTCTCCAATACATCTGAATCCTCCACACTATCAATAGAACAGCAGTGGAGCCTTTGCAAACAAGCCCTGAAAAGCTCTGCATCCGAAGTTTCAAGGCTCCACCACAAAGAAACACCTGGTTCGATGACGGGTGTAGGAGGATTCATACAGTGAAGCAGGATGCATATAAGACCTCGCTGCATAAAAGAACAAGAGCAGCTGGTGAGCTCTACGAGTTAAAAAGAAGGGAGGAGCATAAGCTTCTTAGAAGAAAGAAGAGAGAAGACGAGAAGCGCGCGATTGAGGATTTGGAGAGGTTGTACTGCAGGCGTGACGTTCGAAGGTTTTATTAACAGATAAAGCGAACATTTCAAGGTTATAAAGCCAGAACGGAAACCTGCAGGGATCAGAATCGACACCTAGTAGTAGAACCGCGGTCGATGCTGAGAATATGGAATAACCACTCCTGCAGACTGTATAATGGCGATGTTAGTCAATATACCGCTGTCAGGTGGAATGATCCATTTCTAATCGACAGAGACCGCAGAGAGTTCTGTCCCCCTGACCACGATGAAGTTAAGATTGCCATATCGAAGCTCAAGTCGAATAAAGCTGCTGGCGCAGACGGACTGTCTGCTGAGCTCTTCAAGGCAGCTGGGGATGACCTGGTTTGGAGCATGCACCAGCGTATCCGTAAGATATGGTTAGAGAAAAGCATGCCCGAGGAATGGAGTCTCAGCATCGTATGCCCGATCCACAAGAAAGGAGACCCCTCTGATTGCGCCAACTATAGAGGAATAAGTCTCCTTAACATCGCCTACAAAATCTTCTCTGCCATTTTGTGTGAACGCCTGAAGCCTTTTGTAAATAAGCTGATAGGTCCTTATCAGTGCGGATTCAGGCCAGTGAAGTCCACCATCGATCAAATCTTCACACTACGGCAGATACTGGAGAAAACCAATGAATTTCAAGTCGACACTCACCACCTATTTGTCGACTTCAAAGCCGCATACGACAGCGTAATTAGAGACGAGCTATACAACGCTATGTCTACCTTTGACATACCTGCTAAACACGTCAGACTATGCAGGGTGACTTTGGAGAATGCTCGCTGCTCCATCCGAATCGGTGAACACCTTTCCGATAGTTTTGATGTCAAAAAAGGATTTAGGCAGGGCGATGCGCTGTCGTGTGATTTCTGCAACTTCATATTGGAAACGATTGTGCAAAAATCACTGGCCAATACAAGAGGCACAATCTATTTCAAATCCTCGCAACTCCTTGCATACGCCGACGATATTGACGTAATAGGTAGATCGCAGCGAGATGTCAATGAGGCGTTTGCGAGTATTGAGATGGAGGCGGCGAAAATTGGTTTGACGGTAAACGAGGGAAAAACTAAATATATGCTGTCATCAAAAAAAGGACGCTCACCACCGACGTCTTGGCCAGAACGTTTGTATAGGCAGATATAAGTTCGAGCTAATTAAGGACTTCGTCTACCTTGGCTCCGCAGTGACCTGGAACAACGACATCAGTTCCGAAATCAAACGCAGAATCACTCTTGCCAATCGCTGTTTCTTTGGGCTCAGGAGGCAACTGAGTAATAGAGCCCTCTCCCGAACGACAAAGTTGACTCTATATAAGACCCTTATCATCCCGGTCCTGTTGTTGATAGAAGCATGGACTCTATCAAAAGCGGACGAGGAAGCCCTTGGTCGGTTCGAGAGAAGGATTTTGCGCGTGATTTTTGGGCCTATAAACGCAGACGGGGGATGGAGGAGAAGATTCAACCACGAACTTTACGGGCTGTACAGCGACATGAGCCTAGTCAGGCGTCTACGGATTCAACGCCTAACATGGCTGGGCCATGTAGAGCGAATGGACACCACAGCTCCAGCCCGGAGAGTCTTTGAATCCAACCCTGAGGGACGAAGAAGCAGAGGACGGCCGCACTTTAGATGGCGCACACAGGTGGAAGGGGACCTCAGCCAACTGGGTGTGGGGCAATGGAAAAGGCTAGCGAAAGATCGTGCTAGTTGGAGGGGCATGTTGGTTGAGGCCCAGGTTGACCCCGAACTGTAGCGCCCACTAGGAAGAAGAATACATATAGGACGACATAGGACCACTTAATTCATTTAGCTTATATCTTTCACTTCAATGCTGTCCTTTTGTTTTTATTCTTCTTTTTTAATGACAAGATATTTTTCATATGGTTTCTTCGTTCTTCATGTAACTACCACATTTTTTTATTTTTATTTTTTAAATAATTTGTGCGCACTCAAGGTCTAATAACTTTATTATGTCGGCGACACAGTGCGGGCAGAAGGTAGAAAGGAAGAGGGATAGAGGAGATGCCGATGGACATTGATCTTGAATGCTTGCATGTTGCATTTAGGGGAGAAGACCGAATCCGGCAGAGAATTCCAGATTCGTGTGGCTCGGTTAATGAAAGATTCTCTATATTTGACAGTACGTCCGAATGCGGGCTTCAGGGTATATTGTTTATTGGTATATTGGTATATTGGGAGAAATGTTGAAGGGGCGGAATGCAACTGTCTATTTCATCAGAGCATTTTTGGTGGTAGTAACGATAAAACAGGGAGAGGCAGGTAAAATTCCTGCGGTGTTCCAGCGAGTCTAATGTTTTGGTAATGCTGGAGTCACCTATCAGTTTTATGGCTCGTTTTTGTATTCTGTCTAGTAGGTGCAATGAGGTCTTGGAAGCACCGGACCAGACATGAGCGTTAAACTTTAATTTAACGCAGTTTGACAGCTTATGAAATTTCATGGGGACTTCAGAATACCACAGTTCTCCCTCTTTATTTAGCTGAAAATCTTTGTGGAGCTTTGATTATACGCTCATAGCGGGTTACATATATTCTTGGGATCCAGGTGGATGACAAAGGGGTTTGACATGTCCTCTCCTTATATCGTCCACGATTCATTCCATTGGGGGATACGCTTGTTGAAGTGGTGGAGGTGGTGGCGAATGTTGGGGAGTTGTTGCTGGCAGAGTTTCCGGTATCTTAAGGCGTAGCAGGTTTTTGAGTCTTGGCATATGTAATTGGGCCCGACTTACTTCTTATACGATGTCTAATTTGATGAACGTGATGACGACCCACTTTAGTATCCATAGATCGAGCAACATAAGATACTGGGTCCTTGACTTCAATAATTTGGCAACAACGGACCAGTAGAAGAGTTTGGGAAATAAATGGATTCTCCAATTTCAAAATGTCTCCCTGCGTTTTTCCATCATCTGGGTGTAAAACGTCTAACGCCATTCGCAACTGTCGTCATGTTGGGTATAATGTGCTGTTTGAAAATAATGCGCTGCAGCTTGATGTGCATGTGTCTCTCTACCATGCTTTTCCAAGAAGTTTTCAAATACTGAACCATACGATCTGCCTGACCATTGCTAGAAGGGTAGTACAGCGGCATGTATGTATGTATGTTGGCGTTACAGTCGATGAAGGACCAGAGCCAAGCTTCTCTCAATCACCCGTGTTGTGTGTGATTTAATTTTCCCATAGGTGAAAGGGACCTACAGTTTATTGCCGGTTCCGAACAGCGAATTTCGAGAAGCTTTTCATGACAATTTTACTACAGGGGGTTTTCTCAGAACCCCGTCGAGGAGAAACACCGTGGAAAACACGTTTGATGACATGGCTGTCTCGGGATTTGATCCCGTGTCATCGGCATCAGAGGCCAACACACTACCCACTGCGCCACGGCGGCATGGTGTTGTATTTAATGTGATTTGATGTATGAAATTGTTGCATTTCTGATGATACAAACGCAGCTCTGTTATCGGAGACGACCCTCTTTGGTTGTGTTTGATATCCATGGAGCACTTCCAATATTTGATTTTGGAATTTGTGTGGCACCACTACTCTGCTACTCCACAGTGTACAACCCTTGTGCGTTGAGAGTTCTTCGTTGATATGGAATAAGTCCCCCACAATTGTAAATAACCTTAGGCACCCGTGTAAACGTAAAACGTGTGACATTACCGGGTCGTTCGCTGTGTCACTGACGATTTGATTTGAGGTGCTGCTACGGGAAGGGTGCTACGAGTCTCCAGCATTAAGCTCTTAGTTAGTCCAATTGTTCGGGCATCGATCGTCGACTCATACAGTCAGCATATATTCCAATTTTTAATCATAGGCTATTGGCAACAAACACCAACGCAACATCCTAGGTGATATCATTTGGGGTATTCGCTTTATTTTCTTGATAATTCCTAAAGGAGGATTGTGATCGCTAGTGATAATAATCTCCCTTCCGGCGACGTATTCATGGAAATGTTTTATTCCACAAATAATGGCAAGGCTTCCTTGTCAATGTGGGCGTAGTTACATTCATGTGTCCCCAGAGTATGCGAAGCAAATGCTATGGGCCATGCTTCTCCACCTTCAATGCTCCGATGTGCCAATACAGCGCCCAGACCATAAAGATGAGATGTCACATGAGAGGACCAGCAATTTAGCAACACCGTTATGTACTAACAGCTAGTTGGAATCGAGTAAAGCTTTTAGTTCATTAAAAGCTGCATCATGCTCGTGAGTCCAGTTTCATTTCACGTTCTTATACAAAAGTGGGTGTAATTTCTCAGCGATCGACGCCTTAGTGGTAAAACTTCAGATTGTAGCCTCACTTTGTTTTTGGCGTGGCTGCTTGATGGATGGCTCTAACTTTTTTTTTAATAGGCCATATTCTTTCCCCGTTTATGTCGGTGAAGTGAGGAAAGGGGTTTTGATGGTATCTTGTGCGGTTCGGCCAGCAAGTTCGTTTCGCGCGATTTGTACACATCCGGGGATCCATATTAATTTGGTTTTGGGGGACCGGGGTACAGTAGCCTACGTATTAGGGACGGCTAGTATGTTTGGTTATTAATATTAAAGGCCCTTTTAGATGATCATTTGTCAGTTCAGTTATTAGTTCAGTTCTCAGCTCAGTTAAAAAAGAAGTGTATTTAGACGTCAGTCCGGTGTTCAGTTGAGCTTTCATTTTACTTGGGAGCAGTCGAAAGTGAGAAGAAATACATTGCGTAATGAACGATGAAAGCCCTATTGCAATAGCTATAGTTTTGTCGCTTAATAAATCGAAAAGAAAAAGAAAGAAATGGAGCAAAGATTGGTACTTAAAAAGACGAACCCTATCGCACGTAAATTTAATGAGGGAAGTGAGGTTTGAACATGGTGATTGGTTAAATTATTTACGTATGAGTGAAAGCGTATATTTGGAGCTACTGCAACTAGTGACTCCAATTATAAAAAAAAACTAGATACCAATATGAGAGAAGCCACTTCACTTCACGAAAGATTAAGTGCAACCATCCGATTTTTAGCAACTGGAAGTACTTACCAAATTCTTAAATTTCTTACTGCAATATCGGCACCAAGTATAAGTGCAATTATACCTGAAACTTGTAAAGCAATAATAAAAGTAATTAGTACACATCAGTTTAACTGATAACTGAACTAACAACTGATGGGAATTCCATCAGTTTCAATTTCAGTTAAACGCTTCAGTTTTTGCATTTAGATATCAGTTTAACTGATAGCTCAACTGAAACTGCAATGACCGTCTAAATGGGCCTTAAGGATTGCATCTATGGCTGAGCGGGAGTCGGTGCATATGGTGAACTTTTTATTAGACTCTCTTGTATATTCCAGTGCCTTGAGGATGGCGATTATTTCAGCGCTTAAGATGGAACTATGTATAGGCGGGTAGTGAAAAGATATGTATAATTTCTGCTTTTGAATTGACACTGAAGCCGGAACTACATATCTCCTATTTTTGAGCCGTCGGTATAAATGAAAGTGGGGTCACGGAAAAGGGCCAATATGTCTCTCGTGAAGTAGAAGTGTTTTTATAGGATCTAAGGGAGGAAATGATGGAAGATGACTGATGGAACCAGGTTGGTCGAAAGGTGGGGCAGGGTCGAATTGGTTTATGAGGAATGTTAGATTCGTTACAAGGGACTATGAAAGGTTCTATACTGGATTCGAGTTGTGTATGTATGTATGTATGTATGTTGGCGTTACAGTCCATGAAGGACCTGAGCCGAGCTTCTCTCAATCACCCATGTTGTGTGTGATTTCATTTTCCCATAGATGAAAGGGACCTACAGTTTATTGCCGGTTTCGAACGGCTGTGTCGGGATTCGATTCCGTGTCATCGGCGTCAGAGGCCAACACACTACCCACTGCGCCACGGTGCTCTCATTCGAGTTCGAGTTAGCCTTTTATTTTCTTGGATTGGTTAGCAGTTTCTGGAGGGGGTAATCAGCGCAGGATAGAGAGGATTTGTGCAATTTAGGGGTAGATTGGTATCATAAAATACCGTATTCTAGTTTGCTCGCTATAATTGATTTGATGTTTGATGTGATGGTGCATATGTTGCTATTAAATCTGATGTAGGAGAGGGATTTTATAATATTAAGCTTTTTTCGAGAGCTGGTCGAATGAGTTCAATGTGTGCATTCGATCGGTAGTTTCTTTTGGAATACCATGTCCAGTATTTTTAGTTTATCGACATTTTCAAAGTTGATGGTATGCTATGTATAAGACTCTGCAGGTGCACCACAAAAGTATGTCTTGAATAACGGGGCTTAAGTCAATGTTGGCTGTGATGTTAGTTTTGTTTAATTTCTGACAAGGCTGAAATCATCGGCATATGCGCAGAATTTTAATTATTTGTGGATAGATAGAATGTTGGAAAGTTTATTGAAGGCTTAAAGGAAGATTGGAACGGATAAGGGAGAACCTTGGGGGATACCTTGGGGTAAAGCAGATGAGAAGCAAGTTTCAATAGGTAATAGGATGTACCGACTGGCTATGAAGTTATATATCTATCGGATTATGTTCTTTAAATTTATCTATTATTGTATGAATGCCTATTCCGTCGATGGCTTTTGCGAATTCGGGGTGATAAGGGAGATGTGGCGTTTTTTGATAGGGATTCGGCAATAAGGTAATATAAGTATACTAACGGGTTGGTAGTGGATATACCTTTCTTGAATCCCGTTTGGTGACTATTGAGACATTTTTTACAGGAAATAAACCACCAGAGTCTGTTGGCTATTACTTTGTTATGAACTTTAGCACAGCAAGGATTAAGAGATATATGTAGGTCTGTACGACTTCAGTAGGGGTTTGTCGGTATTGGGTTTGATGATAGGGATAACGACGCCATATTCGTGTAATTGCTGAATACTGTGGTGGAAAATGTGGTTGTAGCATTTCAGGAGCCTAGCTTTCATGGGAGAAGAGAGGTTTTTTATCATAGAATGTATGTACATATGTGTGTACATATATTCGATCGTTTGATGGAGTCTTGCCTTTGAGAGCTAACTCTAGTTTGAGAGAGTAGATGTCTTTTTCAAAAATTTGACCATAACTAGAAGGGGTGTAGGAGGTGCTAGGGTGATACCCGTGGTTTATGGAATGGATGTGGGATGAGGTATTAATGCCACAAAATGTTCTTAGAAGGGGTAGTGTTGGGATTGATTTCTGAGGTATAATTTTTTTCATGGCAAGTATACTACGGGGGGTTTTGCCAGTCCCCCACCAAGGAAGGACGCCGCAAAATACACATTCTATGGCGTTGGTGTTATCCAAATCCGAACTCGCTCATCGTGCGTCAGAGTCAAACACAATAACCACTGCGCCACGGCGCCCTCAATCGATCAATTTTAATTTATCCGCTCCCAAGTAACTACCGAAATAACAGTGCACGCCGCCTCTGAGTCTACCTCAAAAGCTTCCTTAACGACGTTAATGATAACATTTGTTAAAATTCTGTGCCTCGTAGATATCTGAATATGATTCAGTTAAAAAAAATAGTTCGACTCCCGCGCCACTCTCCTTTCAAGCTCCGTAAAATCGCTGTGTTCCAACAATTTTCGTAAATCTTTAACAAAATCGGTGATCGTTTCTCCGTTCTTCTGACAACGTTTGTGAAAAGCAAAACGCTGCACGATTTCATCTAGTTTTGGATGGAAATGTCCATCTAACTTTTCAACAATTTTTTGGAAAGTCACGTCCCTTGGCGTAAGTGGGGATAGGTCTTTTGTCATCCCGTTTGCCACAAAGTAGATCTCCATCCGCTAGTTGGTTGGAATTGTTCCAATTTACCGAAATTCTGTCGAGGCATCTAATTGACGTAATTTAGCTTACATCTCTCACTTTGATGCTTTCTTTTTTACTTTATTCTGTTGTTCTTCAAGCAAATGTAACATTAAGCTGCGACAGCAGCTTGAAAGCTTATGAGATCGCAGGGTGACTTAAGAACACCACATTTCTTATCATCCAAAGGCGACATCAACGAGGGTATGACTGGTAGGAACCTTACTTTTTCAATGGGCAATTGAATTGGAATAAAGAGTTTGAATTGAGAGAGACATGAAGGGATTTTTTTAAAGGTTGTTGCCGATTTTGCAGGAGCAAAGGAGGCAGCTCTCTAGCGACTCCGGCCAAGACTGATTGGTGGACTGCGGTATATTCTGCTGACCGCAAGCTTTAAATCTGGTTTCACAACAATTGTCGTGGACAAGTGATGGCTAGAGCAAAAAAAAAAAAAAATATTGTTGTTCTTGTACACCATGCAAATTGGCAAATTCGATCGCACCCACTATATAGTTACTGCCGGTCCACCATCAAACTCGGCTGTGGCATCCGCGACTAACATAGCGTTATAGTGTAGATACGATTATATACAAATTTCGAAGTCCCTTTCATGTTTTCGAATATTGTTGTTCTTGTACACCATGCAAATTGGCAAATTCGATCGCACCCACTATATAGTTACTGCCGGTCCACCATCAAACTCGGCTGTGGCATCCGCGACTAACATAGCGTTATAGCGTAGATACGATTATATACAAATGGCATTATTTTGCTCATACTTACACATAACATTGAGTGGGAGGGTATCCTCCAGTGCGGAATTCGGAAGACGTGGATTTGAACCGTCACACCTTAGCATGGTGCCATCATCATCAGGCATTGGATTGAATGACAACACCGACGTTACTTTTCGGCCATTCTGGGTTGTTTGTACCTAAAAATACACCAAAGCAAATAACATCCATTAAATAGATTGCATATTTGTATGCTCTCACTTAACTTACGATTCCTCTCTTGAAGGGACGGTTATTTTGCGTCCATTTCACTTCCGTATCCGGTACGGATCCATCCACGATACAAGTCAGATTATACTGTGTCGCAGATGAAAGAACTTTCGGTTTACTCGTCAAGTTAACACTTATCGGTCGCACTAAATCCAAAAAATAAACAGATAGAAAGAGAGAGTGAGAGAAACAGAAAGTTAAAAAATGGAATTAAAAAGTAATCCAAACAAAAACTCGTAAAAAGATAAAATAATTGCATGGCTCGTTGCAGATGTATCAATTAAATGGAGATATCATCCAACACCCTTAATTGAAGTTTAATGAATTCATATACATTTTAAATAATTCATGAAGCAAGTTATATAAAAGCAATTAAAAACAGAAAAATCAACATCAACAAACACGATAAAAAAAAACACAAAAACCACCAGGATGGGAGAAGCATGTCCTTTCCTATTTGCGTTGAACATTCACAGGATATCGAACGATTGTGCTTCAATTTAATTGCGAATGCGATAAACGATGAAACAGATGAACGACAGTGGGACAGGAGACAATATCGGAATATCTGATGGCTCACGGCTGTCGCTTGAAGAAAGAAGTAGGTCAGACGTCTGTTAATCACTAAGTGACTTTTACTAATTCATATTCTTTTATATGCATTCCCCTTTGATCATCATTCTATCTAGATTCCTTTATTTCCGGTTTTGCCTCTTTCCCAACTCTCCCATATTTTTTTTTTAATTTCTTCCTTTTTATGACATTATGGCCGGGTTTTGACTTCAGATTCTTTTGTATGAATAAAAGTTGGAAAAAAGTATTAATTGCTTTTTCGGGAAATCAAGTAATTGAAGGAGGAAGTCAGAGAGAGTTTTTGATGGGGCATTTTAGGCTAGATGTGAGAAGAGTAGATGTCATTTTGATTGAAGACTTCGACTTCTCCTGTTTCGATTTATCAGAAAAAACTGAGAATATGCTGTACTAAAAGCCGAATGCAATGCTTGTAACTCTGATTATTGCCTATTGGCCGCAATGTTTTTAAGTGTGGAAAGGTTTGCAAAACTTTATTGATTGAAGTTGTCATACTGAAGTTAAACGAAAACATGAAAGGGACTTCGATTAAGGGGTTTTGTTTCAGTTACTTTTTCCGTTGATTCATGTGGTACCTATGTATACACAGAGCTTCTTTGAGTATTCTGCTGCTTCTAGATGATTCCAAACCCTAATGTCGTTAATGTTTATTTCCTCTGCTATCTCCTGACAGCTTGTGTATCACTCCTGCTCCACAGTTGCAAAATTCATCGACTTTTTTAGCCTACTGAAACGAGGTGCTCCTGGGCCTGGCTTTCATTTACAGCATTCTTACGGTGCAGTCCATGAACTTTACGGCTTATTTTTGCAGCGTTTTTAGATTAGTGCTTTGCGATACTCGTATATAGGCATCAACACTATCTAGTGACAAAAAATCGTGGGGAGCCCAATGTGTAAACCAAAATAGGAGAGTGCCTAGATTCCAATTGGTCACTGGCCGTTTTAGGGATTTCAGTTCGAGGTAGACGGAATTTGTTGATGGAAGAGATCCGAATATGAGTTTAAGTTGTCAGTTTATATATAGAACGAGCTGCTCCCTGATATTTGTTGTTATTTAATATAATTAAACAGTGGCACGTACCAATAGAATAACCTCAATACGTAAGATGGTCGAACCAAGGGTGAGGAAAAGGGTACTTGGTGTCCTTTAGGAAATGAATTTTCCTTTGCTGTGTATTGACGATACCATTACGTAGGTTGCTACTTAAGTTTCAAGATATGCAAGTAAACCTCTATGACATGTACATAAGTTTAACGCATCAACCGCTTCTCCAGGCTCATTCTTTTTTTTTTTATATATGGGAGCCGTAGGTAAAGAGCAAGAAGATAACGAGGACGTGGCTCCTAGATGCCTATATGGCAAGAAGTTCCAGTTTTGTGTGGTGCGATTAATGACAGATTCCTTATATATGACGGCATGCCTGAATGTTGACCTCCGGGTATATTGATAAGCATTCCTACAGAGATGTGTATTGCAATAAAATCGTTGGGGCGGAATGCAACAGATAAAACAAGGAAAGAGAAGAGATATTCTCCATCTAAAAGGGTCTTCGACTCGAAACCTCCTGGTTCGAGAAGAAGAGGAGGATTGAACCTCCGGCATAAAGTCTGAGTAATCGCGGATGGGCGCAGTGGTTGGTGTGTTGGACTCTTGCGCACGATGAGCGAGTTCGGATCCCGATAACACTAACATCGGATTTTTACTTCGCGGCGTCCCTCCTCGGCGGGGTACTGGCAAAACTCCCCGTAGTATAACTTGCCTGGAAAAAGCTTCTCGACTCACGCCGTTTGGAATCGGCACTAAACTGTAGGTCCCTTTCACCTGTGTGAAAAATAAATCACACACAACATGGGTGATTGAGAGAAGCTTGGCTCTGGTCCTTCATGGGCTGTAACGCCACCAAAGAAGAAGAAGAATCGCGGATGTATAACTGGAAGCAGCGTGCCCGATACCATCAAGGATGGAAGACAGCTATAGCTCAGGCTCAGATACTCCATGGATTACTCGCTGGATAAGTAAGTATTTTTGCTAAAAGAGTGTTTTGCTATGTAGTAAGCAGCCAAAAACTATTATACTTTCCAAGCGGTGCTATTTTATATATGTATGTATGTTGGCTCTACAGTTGATAAAGTACCAAAGCCGAGCTTCTCTCAATAATCCATATTGTGTGTGATTTTATTTACCCATAGGTGAAAGGGATCTACAGTTTTATTGCCGGTTTCGAACGCCGAAATTCAAGAAGCTTTTCTTAACAATTATACTACAGGGGGTTTTGTCAGTATGCCGCTGAGGAGAAGCACCGTGAAAAACACGTTCAATGACATAGCTGTTGTCGGGATTCGATCCCGTGTCATCGGCGTCAGAGGCCAACACACTACTCACTGCGCCACGGCGCTCTCAAAATAAGCGGTACTATTGCCTATAATAATTCAGATGCCATAAATGTGATCTTTTTCGCAATAGGACGTACGTACGTACGTACGTACTTTTCGTCCAAAGCTCAACGAACGCAACAACACCACTGAGCAGCAAGTTACAACGCTCTCAAGACGATTAGTCAAATAAGTATCAATTCACTTCTACCATATTCGTTACATAACACGATATTCCCGAAGGGAAGTATCAATTGTCCACCTAAATCGCAGGGAAGAAAAAAGGACGTACAAAGCAACTAGCTCAATGACCATTTGATACTTACACAACATCTCGATTCGTATACTCCGTTCGACTGGCGGCACTAGATTTGTATTCGATGCCTGACATCTGTAGGTATTATTTAAAGCCGATCTGGTAATTTGTGTTACCTCCAAGCGATTCACTGTCACGTGTCGTCCCATTGATACACCCGATCCGGCTTGCAGTAGCTGTGTGCCATTAAACCACGTTACTGTTGGTTCAGGACGTCCTGTAAACCAAAGAAAGAAAAAAGAAAAGAATAAGTGAAAAGGATTACTATCATTGGACGTACATAAAGGGTTTTCATCGTCCTGACAGGACACTGTTCAATGATTGGATTAGCATTTGCGACAGTCAACTACCACCATTATTCCATCAAGCCACAAAGGATATCTCTCAGGGAAATTGAAAGTGTCAGTGGGCATTTAGCCGGACTGACATGAAAAATATTAATTAATCAAATGATGACGTTCGTCGGAAGAATAAGTGAGCGCAATGGTGAAAGGGATGATACACAAAGGGATATCGTCTGTTTCCCTTGATAATGATGGCGAAGTGTGCAATATTTCGTTTTCATTCAAGGTAAATGCCATCCCGAATGTGCCAGGAATTTAATGCGAAAATAATTCGAAATGACACGGAACGGAAGAGGACGATGGATGATTCTAGTAGGGCAGTTGACTATAATGATGATGATGACGACGACGACGAGCACAATAATAACGGTGATGTCCTTTACATTTTTGCTATTGTGTTCCTAATACGCCTCTATTTTCACTGCTAATGGTCTCGTGCAATTTGTTGTCACTTGTTGTTGTAGTTATTGTTGTTCACCTCGTCCTCATTTTGCTAGTTACCATCGATTTATGCGACCACTGAGAGCCCTCGTCTCGACGTCACAGACGAAGGATAAATACAGACTTTGCTCTTTCTATTTTCTTTCTAGCAATCATGCCTAATGCCAGTAATATGTGACGCCTGGAATCTTACTTCCTGGATGGCCGTGAATCGACCGAGATGTAGGAGGTATTGGCCTGGTATTTACTTTATCGCAATATCAGTCATTCTTCTGCGTGGCAAGCGTAAGGGAGAGAGGAATTCCATTGATTTTTATTCTTGTTATCTTGTGATGAGTATAAATGGTGATCTGGTCGTTTGTGTCTGTTCCTAACACATCCACTGTTTCTATACATACATATATGTGTGTGTTTAAGTGTGCGGCAAAAGGCGCTTTTATTGAGTCATCATAGAGAGCATTAATGGGCTCGCTTATTGGATTCGACAGGGTGAATGTAATGCAATAAACTGATGATGCCAATATTGTTATTACTTTTATCATATTCTATTCATTCTCCCGCTGCCTCTCTTTTTCCTTCCTCCACAACAATTTGCTGCAATGAATAGGAAGAGCTCCACGTCCACAAAGGAGGTACATTCCAGGTATGTACATAAGTCGCTTTCCCGTCAGTGGGATAATGAGAGTATGGAATGGCATTTGAATATGCCATTCCAATTAGAATAGATGTTTCTGTAGCAAAGGAATGTTCATTTATAGCACCCCATAAAGGTGGCAACAAGGACATAAGACAAGTAAACGACCAAGACTGAATAGAAGACCAAAGCAACAGTCCTCGTAGGCAGGCGCGTGTCTGGGATAATGTTTTCATTTTGGTTTTCTTTTTCTCTTTTTCCCCGAGCGTGGTAAACGACTTTATGTCTTGTCCGTGACAGGAGCAGATAAGACAGATTTAATAGGCTATTAATGAATTTGATTGTAATTGATGTAATGATGTGGGTCATACGTTTCATTGCATTTGATGGCAAGGCGATCAGTTTACAATTTTGATGGGTGATTAATGACACCTTAGCGACGGACGTTAAGAATGAAGTGGAGGGCTTAATTGAAGGCAGATGTTGATGCCATGTTGACAAATGATTGGTTGGCGTAGTGTCATTATTTTGATGACAACCGAGGGGCTTTGGGACTTTGTGTCAAGCCCCCCCCCCCCCCCCCCCCTTCTTCCGACCCTCCGTAAGGGATCGTAATTATAAAATTAAATAGTTGTTTGATAATATCATGACGAATGAAAGGCTTGTACGCCCTTTCTCAGGGAACGAAATCGGAAATATCGATCAATAAAAGATATAAAGCCTGGATACATTTGCCATACAAATACTTTGCCATACCCTCTCTACCCTCCCTACCCGTTTCGGTATTTTAAGAGATCAGACCGAAAAATCTGAAGATTGACTTGCATAGACCCGAACAGAACCAACCAATCAACCAAGACAGTGGTGGACCTCGGGATTTCATCGATTGAATATTTTAAGGCCGAATTTTATTTTGTTGAAGTTAGCCTCACTTTATAATTGTTGAAAATTATGGCAACATTTTAATTACTATTTCAATGGCAACATCATTCAATAGTTTTGGTATTTAACTGCCCATTTAGCAGACCTTTAAACTTCCACGTGGTTGATCTAACCAGGCAGTTTCAGTCCGGCATCGCTCTTGTCCTTCGTCTTTCTTCTTTTATAATAAATGTGTATATGTATGTATGTATGTATGTTGGCGTTACAGTCCATGAAGGACTAAAGCCGAGTTTCTCTCAATCACCCATGTTGTGTGAGATTTTATTTTCCCGTAGGTGAAAGGGACCTACAGTTTATTGCCGGTTCCGTACGGCGAGATTCGAGAAGCTTTTCTTGACAATTATACTACAGGGGGTTTTGTCTGTACCCCGCTGAGGAGAAGCACCGTGAAAAACACGTTCGATCACATGGCTGTTGTCGGGATTTGATCCCGTGCCATCGGCGTCAGGCCAACATACTACTTACTGCGCTGCTTTTATGATAAATAAATTTATTAAATAATTTACTTAACTAAAAACTATATTTTTACACCGTCACCCTTATAAGACATCATTGAGATATGACACGCAGGAGTTCAAGCCCAATATGAGATGCTCCATACACTGTTGAGCTTGATGTGCCAAAAGGAAGATGCTGATACTCAAAAAGTCAAACTTCGGAGTTCGCAACGCACATTTTCTTTGATTGATCGTTAACAGGAACTTGCAAGTAAGCGTCGGATAAATTTATCTTTGTGAAAAAACGTTCACCTCCACCTTGTAATTTATGAAATAGTTCCTGCTTGCGTGGCACAGAATGCCTGTTTATTGTTATCTTAAAATTGCGATTCGTAAAGCTTCGTTACTAAAAAAGATAGGATATTGCAAAAAGTCTTCAAGTGTGTCAATGAGGGTTGGCCAAAGGAGTTGCCCACAGCAGAGACCAATTGATTGCCTTATTTTCGATGGAGACTTAGCTTATGTATGACATTCGGAGTTCTATTGTACATATTGTTACGAAAATTAACTGTCCACCACTGGATCACTGGATTGCGATAAACTACAACTGCTTCCGTTTTCAATCAATACAAACACTTTATTATTCCAGCTCAGATCAATTATCTGGGGGCTGCACCTTTATTATAAGCTTTTACACACTTTATACCTCATTCATCACACACACCTTTATTACACACTCTGTCTCTATAACCCACTAGATGGGTTTATTACTTGCACACTGTATACAGACCCATCACTCGTTACCGAATCGCGAATACTGAGTGCTCCCGAGGACGAATGCTCCCGCTTATATAGCCCTTGGTCCAATCTCTTGAATGTTCACCGTCAGACGTTCCCCCTCAGAAGTCTCTAGAATACTCTGGAATTGACATTCAGCAGTACGCCGCTGAGAGTTGCCATTATTTCCTTTTTAGCTGTAACAGAGCCCTCCGAACTTTGACGGCGAAATTCGAACACAACCGTCGTTTTGTGTCCGCAATAATATTGTTACGAAATATTCAATGCCACACCTAATAGGGTTCGCACCACTGGATTGCGATAAGCTACAATTGTCTACGTTTCCCGAATTAAAACACACACACTTTTCTTGTTCAATCAATTATCTGTGCAGCTTCACCACTTTTATTTATTATCCAAAACCTATTGAACACTTTAAACTTTATTACACACACAAACCTTTATTGAAAGCTTTTATTTTCCCACTGTTTTATCGATTGACCACACGCTGTTCATTTCCACAAACTGAATGAATGCAGAGGGCGAGTGTTCGCGCTTATACAGCTCTCGGTCCACCTTCTCGAATGTTCGCCGTCGGAAGTTCCCCTACGGAAGTCTCTAGAATGCTCTGACAATTAGCATTACGCCGTTGACAGTTGACAGCATTGCAATCTCCGCTTCAAGAGAGCGAAATTCGAACTTAAACCGTCGGTTCGTGTCTTCGTAACAATATTGTTGGGGGAGGTAAAGCCAACCTGGTGGAGAGACTGCGATCAGCGTTGGAGGAAGAAGGTGTCGACTGGTAGAATCACGAGTTCGGGGTGGAGAAGCCGTCGACATCCAGTGAGCCAGCATTCTCGCGGCTATGAATGCTGAGCCAGAAATAAGATCAAAAACTGGAGGGAAATTTCGCTGCCGTAAGTGGAAAGTTGGAGGAAAATTCCACTTCTCTGAGTCAGAAATTGGAGGAAAATTCCACTTCCATAAACCAGAAACTGGAGGCGACCGTACATCAAAAGTTGGAGGAAAATTCTGCTGCCGTAAGTAGAAAGTTGGAGGAAAATTCCACTTTCCTGAAAGCTTAAGAAACATCCAGCAGGCCGTCGACGATCGATTCCAGAACGTCGAAGAGAGAATCGAGACACTAGAATCGAGGTTCGACAAGAAGGTTCTAGATCTCGAAAATAATCAAGAAAAGATAATCGAGACCTTGGAATCGAAGTTCGACAAGAAGGTTCCGGAACTCAAGAAAACTGTCCAGAACGTTCAGCGTCAAGGAATCGTTGTACCGACTGCAGCATCGAAATTCACAGCTCCCAACTTCGACGGCACGAGCGCTTTTAACATCTTTAAGCCTCAGTTCGAGACAACAGCGGAACGGAATCAATGGGGAGAGGAAGATCGTGTGGCCGCCCTAGTAATTTCCCTTAAAGGTGAAGCAGCTGACGTTCTACAGACCATCCCGGAGACCCAGAGAAGGAACTACACAGCCATATGGGATGCTCTTCATCGAAGATACATGCACATGCAGGAGATGCACAAACTGGAACTGGAGAGCACGCGAATACCGGAAGGGAAGCAGTCATAGGCGACCTTGCGATGTTGAATGCAAACATTGTTCGCGAGCCCAAACCAAGGAACAGGTCACCGACATCCGTCGTTTCCATGTGCTGCCAGTAGATTCCTGGACTGTCGAGAAGGTCGGAAGGAAGCAGCGAAAAGATGCCGATCTAGCAGTCATCATCGACTACCAAGAACGAGGTTTTCGACCAACTTGGCAGCAAATGTCCAGTGAAAGCCCAATCGTGAAAGCTTACTGGGCTCAATGGCAGAGCTTAAAGCTGAAGAACGGTTGCCTCTACCACAGTTGGGAAAGTGAGGACGGGAATATTGTAAACGATCTGCTGGTAATTCCAATGGGACAAATCGACGAGGTCATCCGAGAATACCACGAGGGACGAAGCGGGGGTCATCTTGGTGTTAACAAGACTGTAGAAAAGATCAAGAGACGTTTCTACTGGGTAGGAGGGCATGAGTCGGTTACGCGTTTCATTCGCAACCTCACCGGAAACCATTGAATAGTGCATGATATTGTATTGCACGCTAGCCGAGTGAAGGTTTGTGAGATAGCTAAGGCTGTGAGAATACCAGGAAAAAGGGTAAGGAATATACTTACATACTGACATAGGTAGTGCCCAGTTGAAGCTGGGCTTCAACTAACAAGTCTTTCCAACTAGCACGATCCTTCGCACGCCCAGTGGATTAAGGTCCCTTTCCCCCTGTCTGCACCACCTTAGATGCGGCCGTCCTTTGCAACGTTGGGGGTGTCCAATCACTCTACATGGCCTGGCCATCTTAGACGTTGGATCCGTAGACGTCGTTTGTGGTTGAATCTTCTTCCCTACTCTCCATCAACACAAACGGGACCAAGGATTATATGCAGAATTTTCCGCTAGAAACGACGAAGGGCCTCTTTATCCATTTTTGATAAGGTCCAGGCATCTACGCTATCGGGATGGATCGGGATAACTTAGATTCAGCGATTAAGCCCATTTCTGGACGAATGGGTACGTCAACAAACAATGTTGTCTAAATTGGGAAGTTACTAAACAACATGAGATCCAAGAACGTCCATGCATCCCGAAAAAATCATTGCTTGGTGTGGTTTCGGGTGTGAATGGCGGCGTCATCCGTCCATATTTCTTTGAGAACGTTGGCGGTCAACGGCGATTGCTATAGGTAGATGATTACCGACTCTTTTTGGCCTGAATTGGATGATATGGACACCAATGGCATGTGGTATTAACAGAACAGCTCTACGTGCCACACAGTTCATGCCACATTTGAAATAGTATTTCAATAGTATTTCAAATATGTCTTTTTTGCCCAGCTTTGCGTTGAAATCTCCTAGTTCGATGTTGGTGTCATAACTAGGGCATTTTTCGTATGTTCGGTCTAGGAGATCATAAAATTTATCCTTGAGTCGATAACGTTATTCTTCCGAGGGGGCGTGCACGCATATTAGGGTAATATTCCCCAGTGTACTCTTGATGCGTATTGTTATGAGGCATTCGCTTACATCCCGAAAGCTTACGACTTTTTGCCTAAGTCTACATACCTCAAATAACAAATCCGCACCCAAATAAGGGTTGCTTCTTTTCCTTGTAATAATTACCGTAATAGGTATCACACTTTTTCATCTGTTTTTTTTGCCTGGTCCATCCCATCGCACTTCTTAGAGCGCTGTAATGTCTGCTTTGTAGCAGGCCAGGGTTTTTTCCAATTGATTGCCCGCACCTGGTCTGTTGAGGGACCTCACATTCCAGGTGCAGACTTGTAAATCCTTAGTGCGTTTGCAGGGGTTGTCAACATTGAAATCGTTCGTATCCGAGGCTTGTTGTCGGTTCGTAACAAGTGCTTTTTCCGTGATAGGGATGTTAACCCTAAGCACAACACCAACCTGGAGGGCCAGGTTCCTTTTATCCCAGGAACAACGGGCTGGTCGCTGCACACATTAGTTCACTCTCCGGCGGATGGCTGCGCAGCTTTCCAGGAGAGGCCACTCGGAGGCTGTGGGTCAACTTGGGTTGAGCAAGGACAGAGATCAAGGCTAGTGTCCACCGTGTTAAACACGATCAGCTTCTTTGCTCTGTTTGCTCGCTCAGTGCCTTACAAATTGTCTATTGACCATTAAAGTCACGTTTTTCCTAATTTTTGTATGAAGTACAATAGCTAAAGGCAATATTATTATCTACCAATTCTCTTGGAGAGCGTACATTGCAAAGTGAATTAGGGGTGTATCTACACCAGCCTAGTATTCTAAAAAAACCCCTCTGCTTACCTAACCACTCATCAATGACTACGATGTTTTCAGTTCCAAACGTCAGAATATATTTCAAGTCATGCATTTCCCCATCCAATTCACTTAACATTCTTCTTTGACAAAACTCTTTCAGGATAAATCAAAGACTGCGAATGCGTTTTGACATCCTATCATTCAGTTGAACCTGATTTGGTTGCAGCTCTTCATTTGGGTAAACATTTTCGGTTCACCGTTCACCAAACATTCTTCACATTTTGATTCATTTCAAATGCCTCTGATTAAACATCTGTGCTCGGTGGTTTCTTCAATCCACCGCTCGTCGTCCCGAAATACATCAGGTATTTCACATAGACTCATAGCTCATGCAAATCCAACCTTTCCAATGCGGTGTGATGGAAGAAACTGCAATTTTCCTTTCTCACGCCCTCATTTTCCCTTTGTACTTGTGAAAATCTCTCCTCGATAACCGCACGTTTAGCACACAACTGCACTCTTGCAGGTATAAACTCTAGAATCGAATCTAGAACGCTCGACACTGTACAGTCGATACACGGTATAGAGCAACAGCATCCAGTTTTCATAACCAGCATGTGAAAATATCCAAAAGACATGAACACAAAGGATATTAGGAGTAGGTTGAATCACTAAACCCACATATAGGTATGCACCAGCTCTGGAGCAGGGGAAGAAAATCAAGTCAAACATACTTTCGGAACAATTTGTAATTGCCCAGGGAATCACTGGTACACCGACTAGGGGACGGAGTTAGGCCACCATCAGGAAAAGGAATGCCACGTCCGATGCCTCAAAGATATGACTTTGAAGCTGTTCCATGCGGCATTTGTGTCATGTACCTATGGGGGATGAACGTGTATTTGTCACACAAATGTGGGCGTTTGCTGGTCATGCTGTATTCGTACTGACAAAACACAAGCGAGCTAGATTCTTTCTATACGAGAAGCATTTTGAAAATTTAATTCCATGCAAGAAGATAGACTTTGGAGTGTTCCACTATTTAAGGAACTTTCAACTAGGTATATTGGGTATTGTCATAGGTTGGCTTCCTCATAGGCTCTTTCTCGGTTGTGGTCGTTGTTAAAGGGTTAGCCTCTTTGTCCTGCCAGTGGTAGAATGTATAGCAATTACTATAAGCACTACATACCACACAAGTACACCAACATCAATTTAGGCGTGGTCTCGTATTGGGGATAGTTGGACATGACACATTGTCCAGACTGGCTTAAAGAATTCGATACCCTAGGTGGTCGGATTGTAGATATTTTGTAATGGAGTAGTTTTCTGATGTGAGTAAGTAACATTTAAGGACATTTATCCCAGATATGTACGGGGTAGTTTCTTATAAAACTTTAATCTTTGACGAAGAGGACGTTAGATTTGCTGAGAGAATTGCATTTCTCTTCGCCGAGAAAGTGATGGGGGGGGGGGGGGGGGGGGGGGCTTTGCGGAATCGAATCTAGAGTAGAACTTAACTTTTGCTGGTTTGCACCCATTCTTTTCTTTCAAGAAGTTAACCTACAAGACAGAAATCTAAAATAAAGTTTTCGAAAACTACCATTAAATGCCAACTGACGAAAACTATTTGAAAAGCCTTGAAACCACTTCAACCAACTGCATTACCAAAGTTAATTAAAAGAGGTATGGGAAAACCTTTGGAAAAAATGTCTTTATCTGTCAAGACGCAGTGAGGTAGATCAAAGTTCTTACCAGAAACCAAAAGCTGTTAAGCTAATAATGATATGAAATTTCCTTGCATTGCTACTAAATTCCCAACATCCTTTTTTTTTTTCTTTCGAATAAGGCAAGCAGTCATGGTAAGCCACAATAATGATCCGGATTGTGGTTACTCAAGCAATTGTGTGCGACACAAAGCGTGGATGAGGGCTCGAGAGTGAACAAAGTTAGACTGTCGGGGGGAAGAGGTTGAATTTCACATCGCGTGCCGCTGATTCTTTAGTCAAGAAGCAATAGTTTCGCGATTCTCTGGTTACTTGTGATAAGTCGTCATCGTCGTCGTCATCAGCGCTCTACAACACGGAAATTTAAAGTTTGGGAAAAGCCAAAAACAGGTGCTTAAGTCAGAACGAAATTCATGTCCGCCATTATTTCAGTGATTGCTTTTGGCAGTTCTGGAGTAACAGCGACGATTAACGAACTAACTGGAGGTGGATTCCAAGCAAATCAATCAAAATAAATGAAACCAAGTACTCGTATTTGTTGTTCTTAAGTTTTTTTTTTTTTTTGTGTTTTGAAACTTTATTAGTTTTGAGACATGCAAGTAGTTTTTCAGTCATAGTTTGTCCACTGTTCAAGGGTTAATTCCTGGTTTGTTAAAGTAATGAGGAACTGAGGTGAAAATTTCAGCTTGATAACCCGAAATTAGTTGAACACAAGTACAGCACGCTGTTGCAACTTTGAGTAACACGTACTTGAGACTACATGATTGTACTTAGTCGTTTAAGACCTATTTGCACGTTACAGAAACTTGCAAATTGAATTCCTGAGACGTCTGGATAAAATTATTACTTCGATGTCACAGATAGTTGGGAAATTGGGATATTGTTGGGATATTGTCGAAGGAAAGCATGCCTGACGGAATGAATCTCAGTATCGTTTGCCCGGTCCCTAAGAAAGGAGACCCTTATAACTGCGCTAACTACCGGGGAATAAGTCTCCTTAACATCGCATACAAGATCTTCTCCGCCGTATTGTGTGGACGCCTGAAACCATTTGTGGATAACCCAATCAGCTCTTATTAGTGTGGTTTCAGGAAAGGTAAATCCACAATAGACCAAATATATACGCTACGGCAGATCTTGGAGAAGACCCAGGAATAACAAATCGACACTCACCACCTTTTGACAGCGTGCATAAAGACGAATTATACAAAGCCATGTCTAGTTTTAACATATCTGCCAAGCTCGTCCGACTGTGACAATGGATGACAATGGGGAATTCTCGCTGCTCCATTAAGGTCAGTAATAAACAAACCGAGACCTTTGATGTAAAAAAAAGGATTTAAACAAGGTGACGCAATGTCATGCAACTTTTTCAACATTGTGCTTGAAAAGATCGTGCAAGAGTTGCTGGCCAATACAAAAGGTGCGATCTATTTCAAGTCTACGCAATTGCTTGCGTACGCCGACGACATTGACGTGATTGGACCGACACAGCGAGACGTCGTGGATGGGAAGATTTAATGAAGAACTGTACGGGTTGTACAGCGACATCGGCCTGGTACGACGTCTACGGATACAGCGTCTAAGGTGGCTAGGCCATGTAGAGCACATGAAAAATACAGCTCCGGCCCGAGGGGTATTCAAATCCACCCCAAAAGGAAGGCGTGGCAGAGGACGGCCGCATCTACGGTAGCGCACGCAGGTGGAAGGGGACCTTAACCAACTGGGCATGCGGCGGTGGAAACAGTTGGCTAAAGACCGTGCCAGCTGGAGACGCTTGTTGATTGAGGCCCAGGTTCACCACCAAGTAGCGCCACCTAATTAGGTAAGTAAGTAAGTAGACAACTTGTATTGTTGTGTTACCTTAATAAGCCAGAGGATAGAAGTAAATAATATGCCTTGTTTTAGTACTTACTTGCTATATGTATGCCAGTAGAATGAAGTGGTTTAAGGAAGGATACCAGTTTTTATTGAACTGTGCTCTGGAACATAGAAGGTTCTTAATGAGTTGGAGATAAGAACTATTTGCAGTTGCAATCAGTTTAGCGTGAGCAGAACTAGTTCATATTACCTTCTAAGTAAGGTCAGGTCATCTTAACTCATTGTGTAGTTACATGAATCCGGCTCTCAAAATGATTATACTAATAATGCTGATGCCCGATAGTGTTCAAGCAGCCATTCGCCATACCTACCAACTTTTCGGTGTAATTTGTCGTCAACCTCGAGTATAGTCCTTATCGAAATACACAGTTGTATTCAGGCAATTACCCGTATTATTGCCTGCGATAAGCTAGATACTACTGTGTCCAGAAAGTAATGTGACATTCGAATATAAACTACGCGCACATCAAAATATTCATTAGTATCTGAGATACGCTTCGCTTTGTGAGTTGCTAGAAGCATTTTATTTTCGATTTCTACAATGTTTAAATTTGTTGAGCAAAGAATTAGCATTAATTGCAAAATGAATTGTTTGTTGCTGACTCGTTGAGGATGGTGCAGAACGCTTTTGGTGATGAAGCTTTGTCGAAAATCAAAAAATTGCTTACAAGTGACATAAAGGGTTCCAAGAAGGCTGAGAACTTGTCGAAGGCAAAGAGCATCCCGGGCGACCATGAACCTCAACCGACTAAGCTCACGTCCAGTAAATCAAAGATTTGAAGCTTGCAAACCGTCGATTATCAATTGGAGATCTTGCTGATGATGCATTTGTTACTGATTGGTAACGAAAATGTTTAATTTTTTTGGAAAAATATCGTCGGGTTGAAATGTGTAAGACAATGCTTTCTAAGTAGGAGGACGAGATGGAACGAATCAGACTGTCAACAAACAATATTACTTGAGTGGTACGCATCCTCTGCGTGAAGCTACTCGCGTAGACGAATTGTGGCGAAATAACTCTCGGTTTTTGCAATACGATAATGCACCGTTTCACACTGCATTGATTCTTCGAGACCATTTGGCTGAAAACTCGACCCATGTCATTTCCTAGCCACCGTGTTCACCTGTATAGACACCATGCGACTTCAGGCTATTCACCAAACCCAAAAGACCGGTCCAGGGACACCGTTTTCAGATATAAGCCATATCGAAGATTGAGCTGCAGGGCATCCCGGAAATCGACTTAACTTTTTCGATGATAGGAAAATCCGTTGGCCGTAGTGCATTGTATCAGTGGATTTTACTACAAATAAAATCAGGGTACGTTGCTTGTAATGTGAGTACTTACTTTTACGGTTTTACGACGTCATTAAAAGTTGTTTTTTTTTTCGAAAAATACGCACAACATCCAAATAAGAGGCGCTATCGACTTCAGCCTTGCATGAAAACTGAAAAAAAGACGCCCCTTTCTAGACAGACGACGCCGTGTTGCTTGTTCCCGAGTTATGACTGAATTCCCGGAACTTAATTGCCACACTTCGTACAATTCTTGTAGTCTTTTTATATTTTTATTGTTTTTTTTTTTTTTTTTTTTTTTTAGCAAGAAAGGGTTATAGTGATGGTTCTGAAAACTTACAGTCTTCTTTACCTAATTTAAGTATAGTTAGTAGTATAGTTTCCTGTGATGTTTTTACAACATAACCCCTTTTATAACAGCCTGTCTCTAGCTTCGATAGTGTTAAACTTAATAGATAGTGACAATATGTACATATATCCCGGGTTTTACGAGCACGAGACGAATCAAATAAGCGAACCAGGTTTAGTGAATTCATTGAGCACACAATTTTTTAGGACATCCTAATACTTCTGAAACTCGGCCGATTCCGTAAAATTGGCGGATATATGTACTGTTTACACTATGGCAATACATAGGTGGCCACACTTAAGGCATCCGCTAATGGCATCTGCTCTTTGATGGCATCAGGGATATTATATTTTATGAATTATGAAGAGTCATTGTTAAACCGCGCACTATATCTCAGGGTGTTGGAAGAATCATAATCCCCCACGGCTCGACCATGCTGAACGCGTCTCTTATGTCAGATAAGTTCCAGAAGTGAACAATTTCCAGTGGTAAGTGGGCTTTTTGAGGACATGTAGCGGACTTAAAACTGAAGAATCATATGCTGACCGCTTTAGTGGGAAACTTGTATGTACCTGAAGACTGAACATGTTGACGAAGTTGGATGAGAGAGTATTGCTAAGAACTTTCAGGCTCACTAATACCGTAAGTGACTGAACATGTTGACGAAGTTAGATTAGAGAGTATTGCTAGGAACTTTCAAGCTCACTAATACCATAAGTGTCTGTATTAAATTTGTTCGGAGGAAAACGGGAAAAACCATGTAAAAAGGACCTTTCTCATTGCGTCGTATTTCCTGTATACTGATGTCTATACTAGAACAAACGTGAACCATATTATCAATATTTGTGAATATTTTATGTCCTTATTATTAGACCAACACATAGTGATCATATATCACACCAATATCACGTTATTGAACATCAAGCCATCTACCTCTGGAGCGCAATATTGGTACCGTACCCCACAGTGTTTGTGACCTTCGTTATAAGAAGAATTTCACTCAAATATCTTATAAAAAACCGCTCGTATAAGGGCGGACGTCAAACGACCTGACGAAGTGGCGAACCTTCGGTCAGAGGGTATTGTGCATGGTCTGCCAATGCACCCAAAAAATTGGACTATGTGGTTAAGTTTATGGTTAAGCGGGACAATTTTTTTTTTATCCTACTGCAATTGGTAAGTGTGTTGCCGTAACACACCAAAGTGTGTGTTTTCAGTGTTGTCATATTATATGTAATTTAAAGTGCGTTCTTATGAAAGCACACAAAAAGGAAAATCGCCAATTATATGGAACCTTGCCAAAAAGCGAATTGCGACCCGGACCCATGGTTTAATGGTAAACACACTTGACTTTCTGTGAACATTTTTCGCATGGACCAAAAAAAGGGACTCATCTAGTCCTCATTCTCTGAGCATTTGTCGCTTCGAGGTTCATCAATCCCGAACCATTGTTCTTAGTTTTTTGCTTGATTGAATTGATTGTTTCCTTTTGTTGTGAAGCAACATCTTGATGATCATGCCATCCGGCTCGAAGGACAAATGAAGAGTGGTAACGGAGAGGTTGAGTGTCTGTGTCTTTTGGTGGCTGCGGATGTTGAGATTTGAACACTGGGTTGAGAGGCAAATGTGTTAACCATTACGCCATGGATCCGGCGTAGGCAAGGTTGGGAAGGTTAGCAAGGCTGCATATAGATGGGAAATTTAACCTTTATTTGATTGATTGACTGTGTAGCTGAAACACACTTAAGGTGCCATTCATAAAGCGCATTAACACGCAACGTGTTGTAGTTTAAGCACGAATAAGTGCCTCAATGTGCCTCAAGAAACACCTGGTTCGATGACGAGTGTAGGAGGATTCACACAGCGAAGCAGGGTGCATATAAGGTCTCGCTGCGTAAAAGAACAAGAGCAGCTCGTGAGCTCTACGAGTTAAAAAGAAGGGTGGAGTATAAGCTTCTCAGAAGAAAGAAGAAAGAGCACGAGAAGCGCGCGATTGAGGATTTGGAGAGGTGTTACTGCAGGCGTGACGTTCGAAAGTTTTATCAACAGATAAAGCGAACATGCCAAGGTTTTAAAGCCAGAACGGAAGCCTGCAGAGATGAGAACGTAGCAGAATCGCAGTCGATGCTGAGAATATGGAAAAACCACTTCTGCAGACTGTATAACGGCGATGTTAGTCAATACACAGATCCTGGAAAAAATCAATGAATTTCAAGTCGACACTCACCAGCCATTTGTCGACTTCAAAGCCGCATACGACAGCGTACTTAGAGACGAGCTATACAACGCTATGTCTACCTTTGACATACCTGCTAAACTGATCAGACTAAGCAGGATGACTTTGGAGAATGCTCCCTGCTCCATCCGAATCGGTGAACACCTTACCGATAGTTTTGATGTCAAAAAAGGATTTAGGCAGGGCGGTGCGTTGTCGTGTGACTTCTTCAACATCATATTAGAAATGATTGTGCAAAAATCACTGGCCAATAGAAGAGGCACAATCTATTTCAAATCCTCGCAACTCCTTGCATACGCCGACGACATTGACATAATAGGTTGATCACAGCGAGATGTCAAAAAGGCGTTTGCGAGTATTGAGATGGAGGCGGCGAAAATTGATTTGGCGGTAAACGAGGGCAAAACTAGATATATGTTGTCATCAAAAAGGACGCTCACCACAGACGTCTTGGCCAGAACGTTTGTATGGGCAGATACAAGATCGAGGTAGTTAAGGACTTCGTCTACCATGGCACCGCAGTGACCTGGAACAACGTTATCAGTTCCGAAATCAAACGCAGAATCACTCTTGCCAATCGCTGTTTCTCCCGAACGACAAAGTTGACTCTATATATGAACCTTATCATCCCGGTTGAGACCCAGGTTCACGCCGAACTGTAGCGCCCGTTAAAAAGAAGAAGAAGAAGTGCCTCAATGTCAAAGATCACACATGGTTAGTGACAAACTTAATCTTAAAATTTGTCGAATTACACACTTGCTGCGTGTTGTTTAACACACTACCATTTGCAGTGCAACGTTACCATCAGTAGCGCTCGCTATTATTCAACAATTTGGAACATCTTTTAACCAAAATATATGAGCCTACCCTGCCCGATGTATGGTTCCGGCAAGATGGATCTACGTGCCACACAGCATGCAAATCGGTGGACCAATTGATAAATGAGTTCGGTGAGTAATTTATTTCTTATTTCAGATCTTTGAACTGACCGCCTAAATTGTGCGAGTTGGCTCCTTAAGATTGTTTTCTTTTGGAAATATGTCGAATCAGATGCAATCTTGGAAGACAATATCATATGTAAGTGTTATGAGCAAGATACTAGCTAATATGCTTGAAATGACTCAAAATTTAACTCACCGTATGGATCACTCACTATTTATTCCAGGTGGGCATTTGCAAAAAAATAATCTTAGAAAAGTAATTGTCAAGTATCGGTTTAGCAACTAAAGTAAAAACCATATTCACTCTTGGAACTGTATGTATTTCTTTTTGACAATTAAAAACAAAACGCTTCTGAAATCATTCGAAATATTAATCTTAGTGAACATAATTGCACCATTAATTTGCCAACGTTGAACACATACATATGTATTTAAGTGCGCCTTTCGACGTGAACTTTATGCACCGTGATGCCTCCTCATGCGATATGTTTTGCATCCTCCTAATGGCAAAGGGTAGGACAATTTCAATTTGCATGATCAAAATATTTGTTCCACTCTGGAATTCTTGATTAAAATTACTAAAATGTTCTCAAATACGGTTTCTCCTGTTCCTACTTTAGCCCTTTATATACAGCAACGAGTAATTGAATGAGAAGAATATTTTTCACAAATAGAACTTACTGTCGTTCCTAATTGATTCGCGAAGAATCGATTGTATTTTACCCCACAAATAACCAGTTTATTATAAAGTATTAAAACTAAGAGAATACCAACGAAAGTTTCGGAACACCTTTGAGGACACTGCTTTCAAAATTTGATACATATTTCTAAATAATCCTTAAGAGCTAACTTTTCAGCCGACATGAACTCTATCATCGTAGTCACGACAACCCGATCCGTCTTGAAACTTTTTGCTTTAAGAAGAACACTCACCAATTAACAATAACCCTCCTTCCTTACTTACTCCTAAGCCGTCAACAGTAAGTAACGCTTGTGTATATTTTTCTTAAGAATTTCGTCCTAAGCCTAACACAATAGCACATCACCACCGTTGTTGAAATTCAAAATCTTTCATCATTCATCTCACTCCCCTGTCATACAACTGCGTGATTCCTTTGCCAACCGCCAGGTACGATGTTGGACAGTTGCCAAGACAATATTCTTCCTCGTAAGTTCCATAGCAAAACCCTTCATGCTGAAATGATGAAATTTGGAATGTTCGCCTTTCTCGACCCATTCCCAAAGCGAAATCATTTCCGGACATCAAAGACGACTCGACCATTCTGTTAATTATTCAACTGAAGATAAACTTTATCGAAAAACATCTTTTAGTTTCTGTCACGAAAAAGAACAACCGGAGCCGAGATATTACATACATATACATAGACGTATTTTAATAAACATTAGAAGTTATCACACATTTTACAGTACAGAGATTTGATAGTATAGTATCATTTCTTCTGAGATATTTGTTGAAGGTAGTCAAAAAAGAAAAAAATTAAATAATAATACACAATAATAAATAAATTGGAGGAAAAATACAAATAAAAACCCCCAAGTAAGACAAAAAAAAAGAAAAAAAAAAAACAAATACGTATATAAATAAATAAATAAATAAATAAATAAATAAATAGGTAAATAAATAAATACCATCTCCCCACAAGTTGCTGTAATTGCTGTTGTTCAAAGTTAAAAAAAAAAACTGGATAACAGTAATTTCCGTCGTTCCAGAGAGCAATTACAATGTTCATCTTGCACACGCCTGAAAAACCAGCTGAGCCACCGCCAAGGGTACGAAGGTACGCGAATATCCACAAAATACTTTAATCTAAATTGCCACTACAAAACCAGATAAGACGCAGTAACGAGCTTTTGAAATTCGTTGAATCAGTTCGTCTTCCATCAAACTAACGACAGTTGACTGAACAGAAGCTTAAATCCAGATAGAACTAACTGGTAGCTGGAGGATATTACACAGAATCCAAATGGCATTGATATTGGCACTACATGTATCACGAAGCGAAGCGAAATTTCATTTTAATTAACTTCAATTAGAGGGTTAGCGGATTCAGCAGGTGTATACGACTGGCACCTAAAGAACAATTGTCGGGTATACGAACCCGATGGCGATAGCAGTTTCCCATGGAGATATTACGTAAAATTGGATTTTCCTTAGAAATGCAGAATGAAAGTAGTACCACAAGTCAATGCTTCCCTGCGGCAGACGCAAGATGCCAATTCGATCAATCTATTCCTCATTGTTCAAAGGAGTCGAATTCGTTCTTCATCTATGTACGTATCTATGGTTTGTACATATGTTTGTATCAGATTCATTGGTTGGGTAAAGGCCACAATAGTAAACAGTGCTCAGCGGGAGTTGATTTTGGATTGAGTAATGCTGCTGGTAGTAACTACCTAAGCACTTCAATTGCAATTCCTTGGAATTCAATTGGCTTTCTTTCTCAATGCTGATGATTAGGGTAGACAGTTGCCGCTGTCGCTATTATTTCTGTTCTTATTCAATGTGCCCAGGATCATCCCATCATGGATTACCTTCCTGTGACTGATGCCAGTGGGGGTTTTTTGAATTGTTCTCTCTTTTTTCATATGTACGTCAATTACTAGACTTCTTTCGTTGTCCATTTAATTCTTGCTTTTCTCTGTTTACAGATCAATTAGTCGAATTTAGCCGATAGTCGGTAGAAGTTTATTGATTTCTCGCTCAATTAGAGTTTGTCATATCGCAATTGTTGTCGAACAGAAGTGTATTGCGTCGTTATTGTTCTGGTTTTCGAGTATAATTTATCACTTAGCTTGGAGAATTGAGAATTGGGTCTCTATTATACTCAGACTTCTTATGGACTAATTGCATGAGTTGGTTAGTTCTCAAAATAAATGTTCAATGAACGCATGGACAAAGGTTGCAAAGAGGTCATCAGATTAAGTACAAACAGAGATTTTCAAAAAAATGTTCAGTATTATAACGTCAACGTAAAGTGAAGCAGAAATGAAACGTGGTAGCTGAGGCATTTTTATTAAGTCTTCTTTTAACTGAAAAATGCTTCAAACCAGCATGGGTATGATATATATTTTCCTGAAATCTGTGACCATAATTTTGTTTGGGAGAGTAGAAGACTAAGATAATCCTCTTGATGAATGGGCTGAGTAGAGATTCCTAATGGATAGATTACGCAATGCATACATTACAAACTCTATAGCTAAAGGTGCAGAAGGACCGCTTGTTTAGCTGCTGTTTACAAAGAAGACGTCCAACTCCAACGGCTTAGTCCGAGCGACAGTGTTGGCACCTATCGCCTTGAGGTGGTTGAGCACCTCGTCTACCATTTTTACCTGGTGGGGAGTACAGTTTTTTTTTTTTTTTTTGAAAATGGAACCGAGGTAACTTCTTGTAAAGCCTGTCTTTTTTTTTTTTTTAAGTTACACCCGCACTCAAGGCTAAGACCTTATAACGTTTCGAAAGTTGTGCGAATGAAGGTAACAGGGAGAGGTAGAGTTTCGCGCAGGTTCAAACACAACCTGAACGGAGTGTAGTGGTTTTAGGTCGTTGATGTTCGTTCACTACT
This sequence comes from Eumerus sabulonum, assembly GCA_951905685.1. NCBI lineage: Eukaryota > Metazoa > Arthropoda > Insecta > Diptera > Syrphidae > Eumerus > Eumerus sabulonum. The sequence goes on from OX645060.1 coordinate 217,309,944, forward strand.
CTCAGGGGTGGTTTGTCTTAGATAGGACGAGAGCCGACCAAATTTCGCGTTGGTTATAATTCACAGTAATTCGTTCATGCTCTTTTGGTGTTAATATTGCATACGCAGCCTTAAGCGTGATCAACCCAATTGCCAATCGAAAACTCAGCGCACAATTTATGGTTCCGTTTTTATTGACAGCAAATATGAGCTATACAAATTGTAGAGCGAGTGGATCGAATTGAACAGAGGAGAGAACGCAGCAGCTGAAACTCGTTGAATATCGTCTCAGATGTACATGCACGGCGCAGTAATGCACATACCCAGGATAAAAACCTTGTCGGTTTCAGAGATACAAGTGCCATTCATGGATAATAGCACTGGGTCAGTGTTACGCTTCAATGGAAGAAGACAGCATTGTGTTTTGGACGCGTTAGAGTTAGAGAGGGTACGGGGGTGGGACAAAGTTGCCTGATCACTGCGTCCACGAGTGTGCTCTGCTGTTTCTTCGTCTCCATTACACATTCTGCAAGTGTCATCTTGTATGATGCCCATCGTTTTGAGGTGTTTGTTGACTGGGCACTGTCCAGTAAGGAAACCTGTGATTAAGCGAATCTGACTCCTCGAAAGCATGAGGAGTTGTTTCGTTCCACTGAGAGATGTAGTTGGGAGAAACAACTTGGCTTGTTTGCTACCTTTCGTCGTCCTGTTCCCAGTTTTGTCGGTTGGGAAATGTGACCTTGTAGGTCTGGCTGAAGTTGTATCTGGGGAGACAGTTGTCTGCGAGAGATATCTTTAGGATTTCATGCCTGTTTATTTCGGTAAGGATATCAGGGTGAAAGAGCCTACGGTTAGAGTTATCCTCCATGATCAGTCTATGGGCGTAGACCATTGCTTCTTTCTTCAGTTGGAGATGAAGAGGTGGCAGGTCTGTGATGACTTCTAGTGCTCCTGTGGGGGTTGTTCTCATGGCCCGGGTGATACAGATGCAAGCTAGTCTTTGTAATTTGTTGAGCTTGGCTTACACTGATACTTGTTTTATTTTGTGCCGTCAGACGGGCGCAGCATCTGTAAGAATTGGTCTGGTGATTGCTGTATATAGCAAGCGGAACATTTTGGGGTTTGTGCCCCAGTTTTTGCAGTGAGACTTTTGCTGGTCCATAATGAGATCCTGGGTTTCTCAATGGTCTTTGTAATGTGAGAGTTCGAAGTGAAATGTTCGTCTAGAGTTATCCCTAGATACTTGACTTCTTTTGAGAACTCTATCGCTTCACCAAAGAGGGTAGGCTTGGTGAGTTTGTGCTATTTCTCCTTTTGGTGAAGGCGACTGTAGTGCTTTTGCTAGGGTTGACCTTTAGTCCAACCTTTATGCACCAGTTTGCAACAAGGTTTAGTGCCCGTTGGAGGAGTTCCGAGACTGTGTTTTCGAATTTGCCTTTAACCAGGATCACTATGTCGTCAGCATGGCCTTGGACATAGAAATCATTGTTGCTGAGTATGTTAATCAGTTTATTTACCACGATGGACCACAGGAGGGGGTGAGAGAACCCCACCTTTAGGGCATTCTTTGGCGGCATTCCCCCTGATTTTATCATTGCCTAGTGAGGTGTTTATTTTCCTATTGCTAAGCATGTGTTGGATCCAATTACATGTGGTGTTATCCACTCCTGTGCTGAGGATGCAACGTTTTATATGGGTGTAGTCGGGTGTAGTAGGTGGACGCATTCAATTCCACTCTATTGTTGTTATCCCATTAGATGATGCTGTCGATATCGAAATTCAATGAGCTTAACATACGCTGCCGCTTACTATCTACAACCAAAGTGCAGGGTCCTAAAGAAGCGAATAAGTATGAGAAGCTGAAGGTACTATAGTCAGCGAAGGAGTGAATTGGATTAAAAGTAACAGAAAAGAGATAATTTATGAAAATGAGAAAGACAGAAAGAAAGTCGGGGACAACACGGAGCCCTGGGGAACACCGGCATTTACAAAGGGAGTATCAGACTTGAATCCATCCAATACAACTTGAATTAAAAGATTCGGAAGGTAGCTTCTAATCCATAGAAGGGGGGAGGTATCGACCCAAATTCTGTCAAGTTGTTTCGAAATATCAAGTGCAACTATTTTGCTCTCACTACTCGGATAGAGCCCAGAAGATTGGGAAAGAATGAGGGCATGGGCTCGGACATACAGGGTAAAGTTGTTGATCGCTCTCAACCAGACGAGGTGCCAGCAACGATCCCTGTTCAAATGCCCGGATCAAGTTGACATACGGCTCCTCGTGGCGCCCTCTGGATTGCCTCTTCAGCAACCGTTGGGAGGTGAACAAACGTATGCAGCGACAAAACCCCGACCAGTATGGCGGTTGTGCGGCGGGCTAACAATCCGCCCACGTAAAAAAAAACAAAAGTTATGAATGAGCAAGATGCCTCGGATGAGGGCGCCGTGGCGCAGTGGTTAGTGTGTTGGACTCTGACGCACGATGCGCGAGTGCGGATCCCGATAACACTAACGCCATCGAATGTTTATTTCGCGGCGTCCCTCCTCGGCGGGGTACTGGCAAAACCCCCCGTAGTATGAGTGCCATGAAAAAGCTTCTCGACTTACGCCATTCGGAATCGGCATTAAACTGTAGGTCCCTTGCACATGTGTGAAAAATATATCACACACGACATGGGTGATTGAAAGAAGCTTGGCTCTGGTCCTTCATGGGATGTAACGCCACCAAATAAGAAGAAGAAAATACCTCGGATATACGGACGGATACTCGACGACCACAACGCGCGAAAAAGGAACACGATTTGCGAGTATGCTCCTGGAATGTCAGAACCCTGTACACTCCCGGAGCTGCTCATAAACTAGAAATAATTCTCACGCAGTACAAGGCGGATATTACTGCGGTCCAGGAAATACGCTGGATAGGAAACGGTATGATGATGAAGAAAAATTGCGACATCTATTACAGCTGTCACAAAAGATTGCACTTACTTGGATGCGAATTTGGGAAAGCGGTTAAGTTCGGTCATCGACTTTAAACCTATAGGTGATCGCCTCGTTGTGATCCGCATCAGAGGCAGATTTTATAACATCAGCCTTATATGTATGTGCACACGCCCCTACCGACGAGGCTGAAGACCCTATCAAGGAGGACTTCTATGACCTCCTGGACAACGCCTAAGGAGCTTGTCCGGAGTACGATGTTAAAATCGTGTTAGGGGACTTCAACGCCGAAATCGGTAAGGAGAACACCCTTGGCGGAGTGATCGGAAAGCACAGCCTCCACGATACAACAACAGATAACGGCTTGCGACTCACGGACTTTGCGACAGCTCGTAATGCGGTGATAAGTAGCACAATATTCCCTGATATCGACATCATCGCGTGTTCTCGCTGTGGCGAACAGGATTTGAATCACCGCGATTGAAGAATAGGCGAAACGAGTTGGTCTTAAGGTCAATGAGGACAGAACGAAGTACATGCTATCAAGCAAAAACCAATCCGTCGCTCACCACCTGGGACAAAATATAACAATTGACAGCTATAATTTCGAGGTGGTTAAGGAGTTTGTCTACCTCGGGGCAAACGTAAATTCCACAAATAACACCACAGTGGAGATTCGGCATAGAATCGCCCTTGGCAACCGCTGCTACTTCGGCTTGTCCAAACATCTGGGGTCAAAACTCCTCACTCGAAAGACCAAAGTCATGCTTTACAAAACGCTCAAACTGCCAGTCTTGCTGTACGGGGTCGAAAACTGGTTGATAAACAGGACAGCGGAGCTGATTTCGGGTTCTTTCGAAAGAAAAATTCTGCGTCGGATATTTGGTCCTGTCTGTGAGGAAGGTGAATGGAGAAGAAGACACAACCGCGAACTCTACGAGGGGTACGAAGATGTGGATGTAGTCCGGAAGGTAAAGATCCGTCGACTGCACTGGCTCGGTCACATCGAGCGCATGGACACCAACGCTCCAGCTAAGAGGGTCTTCGACTCCGAGCTCCCTGGTTCGAGAAGAAGAGGAAGACCGAACCTCCGGTATAAAGACCAAGTAATCGCGGATGAAAACGTCTTGGTCTTGATAACTGGAAGCAGCGTACCCGGGACCGTCAAGGATGGAAGGCAGCTATAGCTCAGGCTCAGATCCTCCATGGATTGCTGGCCTAATAAGTAAGTAAGTAAGAAGAACACCTCTTCAGAATTATTGAGGAAGTACCATCTGGACCAGCGGATTTGTGTATGTCAAGTTCTATATGAACCTTTGCAACTGTACGAGTACTGACGTACATTTGTACAATGGTGGAATTAACGTACATATGTATGTACTCCAGAATAGGCGGTGACAAAAATGGTTTTGGGAGCTGTGAGTTTGCCGCGAAGTGGGCGGCAAGCAGATTGGCTTTGTCGGAGGGTTTGATAGCTGGAATGTCATCGTGAATGAGCATGGGTATAGACGACCAGACGGAGCTCTTGATGTTTTTGACGAAAAAAGAACCTCTGCCTAATTTATGTTGCTAACTCAAAAATAACGACAAACCTCGAACTGTCACAGTTCATCCAATGCGCTCTTGTTAGTTTGCAATAATTTAGGGTCATATGGCGCAAAAAGAAATCTAAATAAGTCACCTACAGTTGTGGGCTTAATGGATTTCTATTGAAATTGTATAAAACAACTTGCCAATTACGTGCACAAGAAAGCACTTTTATTCAATTCAGAATTGTGCTGCCCCGCTTTAAAGTCACAATTCCAATTTGAAAAATCCTTCCTGGACCTTCTGCCTGTCGATTTATTCAATGGCTCGTAAGCCTATAAGCGCGTAAGCATTACAATCATAAAGGCTTTTAAAATTGATTTAAAACCGAAAGTTCTGAATAGATGCATTCACTAACTGCATGGATCATGTTCCTTTGGCTGCTCAACATACACCTACTGATCGATCCGTAAAAAATCGAAATAACCAAAAAAAAAAAAACCTAATAAATGGAAATATAAGGGAATTCTAATCATCCCTTTTGGCAATTTAAAACAGGTAAAAAATAAGTCAGCGTCTATCAATGCAACAAATTGGCTCGAGCTTGTACCACAACGTTGTCTATTTAGTTGACGAGTGAATACATTCATCATCTGTATTTGCTTTGATTTCG